>CM077318.1:10000-10010000 GCA_039655065.1 Glossophaga mutica | reverse complement strand
TGCTAAACCTGGGATCATTTCAAATCATTTGCTGCAATTACCAACAAATGACCCTGAACTACTTTTCCATCATACAGTACTAAGTACACCCAGCCACATAAGCAGAAGAGAATGGGAATTAGATATTGCTGTACTGGACTAGAAGTGCAGTGTAATGCAGTGGCAAAAAAAATGGCTTTAGAGTCAGACCCAGATTTAAATCTCTGGTGCATTATTTATTTTCTGTGTGACCTTGGCCAAGTAGCTTAACTGTTCTCAGTTTCAGTTGCTTCATCTGTTACATGAAGGTGACAACAGAACCTTCCTCACTGATTTGGTGTATACAGCAAATGAGATCATTTATGTAAAATGCCTGGCCTAAGAGAAGTCCTCACCCTATGCTGGCCCCTCTCACCCACTTCTCAATCTTCCCCTCAAGTCTCTCCTTTTGTTACTAATATAGGCCAGTTAACGTCTGTATCTTCTCCACCTTTTTGTGAAAGAAGAACTGTAGCATTTTAAGGCAAAGAGCTTTAGGATTCTTTATAAGAAACACAGGAGTTATAAAATATTAATTTGTATCTTTAAGATAAAACTCTTTTGAAATACATCTCATAAATTAATGAAACTGAACAAATGTCATTTGGAAAATGGCTTTCCTTTCAGGCTCTCAGACCACTTTTAAAAGAACTCCTTATGTATTTTTCATATGTGGAGAGGAGCAAATGATTAGTAAGTACTGTAAAGAAATATTTTAATGAGGCTAGCTATCATCCCAGATGGGAGAGAGAAAGCAAAAGCTGCCATATTAAGCCAATATTGGGTATTTATTTGGTTTTCTTGGGCATGTACATGGCCTTTCCTAGGAACCTGTAACATCTGTTTTCTTTACTTCCCCTGTCCTTATATATTTCAAGTTGTGAAAGCAATTTGAAATTTATAGGAGGCTGATCTGCTTCATTAGGTTAAAGGATTATGGTTCGTTCTCATTCCAGCACGAAGGACAGACAGACAGACACATGAAGCAGAGAATCTCCTATCCTGAGCTGAACAGTGCCCGGACTTAGAGCTGTGCTGCAGCTCCACCTTGGAGTCATCCACTGAAACGATTAGCTCCAGGATTTCAGGTTCTGATTCTTAAACTCCAAAGGGGAGCCTTGGCCATGTCGCTGTGGTGCAGATCTTGGGAGTATTTTCACTGCCCCAAGGGATGACAGGATATTAACCAGACCACAAACAAGGCTGCAGTTTTTAGCAAGTTGAAATGTACATTCCTCTGAGCATGGCTTTTTCATTTCCTAGGATGATGATGAGCAGAGATCAAGTTGTGTGGGTAGATAAATAGTAATGCTTTTCTAGGAATATCATTGTGAGCAATCTGAGTCCTCTCTGCCTCCGGTGCCGTCTTTCAGACTGAGAACAGTGAGCTTCAGGACTGTATTATCTGTATGGCTCCAGGCTAAGTGGTCTCTCTAAAGTATTACAGCTGAAATGGAGTGACTGCTTATGAAAGACATACTGTCCTATATTAAGACTGTGCAGGTGCTGTTACCTTGACATACAAGAAACAGGGGAAATGGAATTTGTCTTCTTGGACTTTTTAAAAAATGTATTTTTAGAGCAGTTTTAGGGTCACAGCAATTGAGAGGGAAGTACAGAAATTCCCCGTATATCCCTGCCCCTCACCCATGGGTAACTTCCCCCATTATCACCAACTCCCCTCAGAGGGACACATTTGTTACAGTTGATGAACCTGCACTGACACATCATCAGCACCCAGAGTCTCTAGTTCGCATTAGGGTTCACTCTTGGCGTTGTACATTCTACGGGTTTGGACACATGTATGACATGTATCCATCATTATAGTGTCGTACAGAGTGTTTTCACTGCTCCAAACATCCTCTTGTACATTCTACCTACTCATCTCTCTCCCCCTGGTCCTCACCCCCTGGCTAACACTGCTTTTTTTTTTTTTTTTTTACTGTCTGCATAAAAAAACAGATTTTCCACACTATCATATGGTTGGCACCACACAGGATATAGCCTTTTCAGGTTGGCTCCTTCCACTTAGTAATATGGGCATTTAAGATGCTTCATGTCTTTTCATGTCTTTATAGCTCATTCCTTGCATCACCTGGATGGACCACAGTTTATTTGTTCATTCACTTAATGAAGGAAATCTCAGTTTCTTCCAAGTTTTGGTAATTATGAATAAAGGCAAAAGGGAATCAAATTTCCAAATCCTCCACTTCCTTTAGTACTATTTTCTAAAAACTATTTGCCTGAGAACTACCCCATGTTTGCCTTTCCCACTACTCTTTCCCAGTCTCTCAAAAGGAAAACATACCTTTCAAATCTTATCTTATTATGGTAATTTGATCCAGGGTGTACAAATCCTTGGGGCTAACCAAAGCAACTATTTCAAATATTTATATCCAGTAAACTTCATTTTCTTTCTTTTTTTTTTTTTTTGATATCCAAGAAACTTCTTTAACTCAAGGCCCCTATAACCTGCCCCTTCCCCATCCATCTCACTAGGAGATTCATTTCCAATAAAATTCTTTTTTTTTAATATGAGAATATATTTATTTATTTTTCACAGTTTTAAATTTTAATTGTTTTTCAAGTACAGTTTTCTGCCTTTTACTCCCACCCCAGCCCACTCCCCAGCCCTCCCCACCTCCCTACTGTTCCCACCCCCCCATAGTTTTTGTCCATGTGTCCTTCATACTTGTTCCTGCAAACCCTTCCCCTTTCCCCCTGAAATTCCCTCCCCTCTCCCCTCTGGTCACTTTCAGCCTGTTCTCAATTTCAGTGTCTGTGGTTATATTTTGCTTGTTTGTTTATTTTGTTGATTAGGTTCCTGTTAAAGGTGAGATCATTATGGTATTAGTCTTTCACTGCCTGGCTTATTTGCTTAGTATAATGCTTTAAAATTCTGTTTTATGTTTAATAACAATAATCATAATGTATATCTTCATGTTATTTTTAGCTATTGTGCATACATAATAATTGAAGTTATAACTCCACTCAGAAGGCTTTATACTTGGAGCCTTATGGTCAAAAGGAAATAAAAATAATTCATGTTCTACTAATGGACATGTTTTGTTGCAGAGAAATTCAATATGGCGATCAATAGAGGACTTTCAAGTACAAGTACAGTTTATGATAGAATTCAACTCTGTGGGGAGAATGCCATGGACATTTGACTTCAAGGAAGAAATAGGAACAATGTAAATTTTCTGAAGGCTAAAGAGAAGTTTACACTTTTGTTGTGCTTGGTGTTTAATGTGTGATGGTAAATCCAATGAAAATCTTTAAAAGCATGACAGTTTTATTTTAAAATGTCAGTACATATAGTGTGGTAGAAATTGCACCTTTTGCAACCATTTAAACATCGTTAAAATGTAGATGTCAACTTACAAATGCGTGAGGCACTGCATAGCTTCTCAAAATTCTTTTAGGGGTTATGTAAGTAAAAATTTGAGGATGCCAATCCTATCAGTTGTTGTGAGGGTAAGGTATAATGCATACAAAACATCTGAGATAATGCTCAATTAAGGCAGCTATTATCTGAAGGACTGAGTGCTAATTTTAACCCCCTTTCTTCCTCAGGATTTGGTCCATGGCATTTGTCCTCTGCACTTTACTTTCATTGTGTAGATAAAGAATAACACAGATGACTATAAAATACTTTGAGTGTAGGAAGTTAGGTGAGCATGATTATACCTACCATCAGTAACATCAACAGTAAAATTCATAGTGATGAAAATGTAAGTATAGGCTCTGTAAGGCATATAGCAGATGTTGAATAAATGCTTGTCTACTTACTGAATGAATGCTATAGAGAACCTTGCTGGAATGAAAGACCATGTACCCATTCATTGGGCACCTTCCCCTAGTATTTGCATTGGTGCTTTTTAAAACCCATTTTGGGCGTTTTCTCATAAACATAAAAAGGATCCAATATAAAATCCTACCCTGGGATGTGGCTATTTATTAATTTTCAGAAGGTGTTTCCTCATTCTCTTTAGCACGCTGTGATATAGTGTAGTAGTTAAGAGCAGTGTCTCTAGAACCAGCCAGGCTAGGCTCAGGGTCAAGATGTGTGTCCCTGGGCAAGTCACTTAACCTCTCTTGGACTCAGCTATCTCATCTTTAAATGGGCACAGTAAGGAACAACTATAAAGTACACATGGACAAAACCAAGGGGGGTGGAAGCAGGGGAGGGAGGTGGGGATAGCTGGGGTGGGGGGCAGTGGTGGGGGGTAAATGCAGACAACTGTACTTGAACAATAAAATAATTTTTAATAATACAAAAAATAAATAAATGGGCACAGTAACAATGCTAACCTCATAGGATTGTTTCAAGGGTTAGGGAGGTGGGTTATCAGATCATAGCTTGTGTGGAAGGTAGAAGAATGTTCCCACCAAAGAAGTCATGCACTAATCCCTGGAACCTGTGTTACCTTGTTTGACAAAAGAGACTTTGCAGATGCAATTAAGTTAAGGATCTAGAGATGGAGAGATTATCCTAGGTTATTTGGTGGGTCCTTACAAGTGAAAGCAAGAGTTAGGACAGTCAGTGTCACAGCGCTGTAGAAGGACAAAGACTTGATAAGCCACCGCTGGCTTTGAAGTTGGAGGAAGCAGGCTATTACCTCCAGAGTATGGACAGCTTTTAGAAGCTGGAAAAGGTGAGGATGTGGATTTTCCCTCTATAGCCTCCAGAAAGGAACTCAGCCCTTCTGACATGTTGATTTTGGGTCAGTGAGGCCCATTTCTGATTTCTGACTTCCAGACTTGTAGGCTAATAAAATTTGCATTGTTTTAAGTCACCAAATTCGTGGTAATTTGTTTTAGTAGCAATTGGGCACTAATACAGGTTAATTTGCCATTATTACTCCATTACAACCCCATTCACTTCTGGCTTTTTAAAACTTTCTTCACAGGGCAATGTAATCTTAAACTCTTCTCCAAAATCAAAACGGATCCTTTTGCACATGCACACACTATTTTCCAGCCCCTACTTATCCTTAATCTCGTGGCAGACACCTGCTATTAGTAGTTCCTCTTCTCCTGCAATGGACCATGTGCAAGACGCCTCTTAGGTTAGTTGAAGACAATTTATAACATCCTCTTCCTAGGTTTTCAACTTAAACATGGAAAATCATGTGCTTTAATGAATGGCCTGTGCAGTGAGTTGGGTCACAAAATCCATGCTCTGAGGTCCTGTTCAGGAAAAAATGAAATCCTACTTATGATTTTTTTTTTTTGCAGGAGTCACCCCTGCAAGTCGAAAGCCCATGGGAATTAGAGCGCTAGGAGCAGCAGAAAGAGGAAAGGGTAGAGAAAAAAAGAAGTTGGTAGGTCAGAGGGAGGCTGGAAGAGAAACAAATAAACAATCCAGCCAAATAATGGTAACTTAGAGATAGCTTCTCGCAATCTCCTCTCGGGTTCTGCGGCAGTTTCGGAAACTTTCCACTTAAGAGTCCAGTGCTGCGCACCTGCCCCTGGAGGCTGGGCCGGGACCGCGAGCCTGGGGCAGGCTGGGAAGCCTTTCTGGGAGGGCGGCGGTCCCTGCGGGGTGGTCGGGAGATCGCAGGGAGGAGTCAAGGGGCGTGAAGCTGAAAGACTACATCTCCCAGGCCGCCACGCTTTCCAGCTGGAGTCCTAGGGCGCTGACTGCTCCCCAGTTTCCGTAGGGAAGCGCCCGGCCACCGCAGCTATTGTACGTTGTGCTCTCGCCCTCCTCTTCCCGCTTGGATGTCTGTGGGCGAAGGCTACGTTTGGTTGCCGCCTCGGCTTAACCCCTCCGGCGCCTAAGAGGACAATAGGCCGGCTCCCTGGGACCAGGGAAAACTCCTGGGAGCCGGAGCACTCCGGTAACAAGACCGTAGGGTGCGTGGAAGACATCTGGAGAAGCAGCTCCAGTGCTCGTTTTCGGTACCAGGGCTTCGCTGGGGTGGGGCAGAGGCTCCGGCTTTAAGGAGGGGGAGGGGACGGTGCAATCGGGGTTCCCCGCGGAGTTCGGCGAAGGAAATCTGCTAGTTCGGAAGCGAGGAGCAGTGAGGAGAGAGGAGAGGCGGCTCCCATCCTCAGCTCTGACCCCCGCCTACACCCTGGGCGGGCCGAAGTGTCAAGTTTGCAATTGCTTGGAAGGATCCGGCCGGTCTTCGGAGGCGAGTCGGGCTGCGGTTTCTGCTGCCTTTTTGGGAAAGCGATTGCTAGGGGTTATGTTGATTACTAGGCTGCGCTCCGCGGGGATCCGACTGCATTAATTAGCTCTTCCAGTCGCCTGAGGTAATCGCTGCCGGGCGGGTGCTGACCAGCGGGCTCCCTCAGGAATCTCAGAACAGGTACCTGTCTCCCAAGGGAGGAAGGCTGCGAGCTACCCGTCCCATCTACTCCCCCTACTGTACCACTGATGCTCTTGGTCTTTGTATTTTTCCTTTCTCCTTCCAGACCCCGCCATCAGAACCATGGGGCATCCTCCTCTGGAGTTCAGCGACTGCTACCTGGACAGCCCCAATTTCCGCGAGAGGCTCAAGTGTTATGAGCAGGAGCTGGAGAGGACCAATAAATTCATCAAGGACGTGATCAAAGACGGCAACGCGCTTATTAGCGCAATGAGAAGTAAGTAGAAGGCTTCGATGAGGTGTGTCCTTGATCCGGTGCCTCTTGCCTTTAAGCTCTTCCACACCGCAGGGGGAGAGGAGGTTTTAGAACACTGGGCCTTTCCCTGCTGTGGCCTTGACCTTGTAAGACAGGTTCTATAGCTGGGCCAGGGACGCTCTTGCTCTGCTTGTTGTTGGAAAGGGAAAATGTGCCTCTACTGTCAGACATGTTAAGCACCCACGTCTGTTCCAAGGGGCCATCCAAGCTGATCAAGTAACTGCCTCAGCACCCCCTGAAGAATTGGGAATTCAACTCAACAGCTTGAGCAGTGGTTTTGTCCTGGTCTCTAAGTGTGTGGGGGCGAGTCAAACATTCCCTGGGCAAGTTAGTTTTCTAAAGAAAGCACCTTTGCCCCAGTGATTTTTTTTTCTTGAAGTTACTGAGCTATGGTTTTGGTTAAGGTCACTCTAAGCTCAAAATTATTGGATGGCCTCACATGCCACTGAATTCTGCTTGAGGGTGGAACAAACAAAGACCTGTCTGGTCCCTGGCAGAAGGAGCCCAGCCCCCAGGGAGCAAATTACAGAGCTAGGGTTGGGACCCATGGGACTCAAGGGACCTCACCTAGCTTGGCTTTCCCAGTGGTCACAGCTGACAGCTGTGGGACTCCCCTCTCCCTCCCCTGCCATGTGTGTAGAGTTTTTATTCCTGCTCGTTGGCAGAAGGTTTGGAGTAAGAGAAAGAATAATAAACATCCCCACCAAGAGTGCAGGCACACCAGTTCTCTGTGCCAAAAGTATATACCCAGAAGAATGGCTGATAGTGATTGGGTGGAGTGATAATTCTTTTCTTTTCTCGGCTGAAAGGTGATTGTGAAAAATAAAGTCAGACTCACTGGCAAAAATGCCCTGTGTGCTTATAACTCTGTTCTGAGTGGATTCATCCCACACATACTGCATCTTGGTCCCGTATACGGACCTTCTTAAGGAGGATGCAGCCAACCAAGAGCAGGGAAAAAGGCTTGGACCATCAGCGCAGTGGTAACTGCTACCAGCTGGGATTTGTTGTGTAGCTCTTCCCATTTGTCCCTTGGAGTCTGTGCTGTCCCAGCACATGCTGTCTGCCTGCCTTAGTCAGAATGTATAAAATTGTCAAAGTGCCTGCCGGTCGTTTGGTTGACTTTGCTCATTTAAAGGTTTGTCCTGTTGTGGCCCAAACAAGAATAAACTCTTGGCAGCACCTTAAAGGTGGGGTATTTGATGCTGATCCTTAGAGACACACAGGTCAGGCTTTGGGGTGTGTCTGCACTGAAGAGTTCATTGAGAGGCTAAAGATATGGAGGTTGTGCCACAAAAGTGGTTAGAAAGGTGAGGGTTCACCAAGAGGGAAAGGAGGGGAGTGTTTGGATTTTCTTTTTATTTACTTGTTACATTAAACTGCTTGGTGCTGAATCCACAGTCAAGTGAAGCGCCTCCCAAGGCCCAGGGAGGGAGTGGCTTTGTGAAGTCTACCGTAAGTTCAAACACAGTGTTTGTGCTAAAAAAAATGAGCAGCTAAGTCATGTCAGACAGATTAAGATTCATGAGAAAGAAAAATACAGCATTCCAAGAGACATTTGAGGAAGGGCAAAACTTTTGTAAGCCAGGGGCAAGTTGCGGGTTTTTTATTCTTTTCTGAGACTGAACGTGGTAAGACTCAACAATTATGCAGGCCTAAACCTTAGAATATGTGCAAAAGATCCAAGAGATAATTTGGCCCTGGGGGCTTCTTGATATTTATGGTGGTTGTCTGTTTCTGAGTATACATAAACAGCCCAAAATGGGACAGGTAGGAAATAAAACCCAGTAGTTAACCCACATTCCATTTCTTTCCTTTAAGTTGTATGATTCTAAAAACGTGATCAGCAGGAGGCAAAGCCAGGATGTCTTTCACTGTGTTGACCACAGTAATGTTTATACTCCCACTCTGCTTCCTCATGCAGTGCTTGGCTGGCCGATGGTTTGAGTAAGCACGGTGGGAGGAAAACAAATGTAGCCTCTTGCTTTGTGTGGAGGAAAAAGGAAAAGAGAACACTGGGAATTGGATTTCTTTTTTTTAACTTTATTTTTATCGTTGACACTGTTACGGATGTCCCCATTCCCCAGTCCCCTAGCCCCCTTGGCATTGCTCACCTCCACCCAGCTGCCACCCCCTTTCTGTCTGGTTATATCCACACTTGTATTTATGTGATATAAAATATATATATATATATATATATATTTTTTGCTTGATCTCTTCATCTTCTTTCATCCAGTCCCCCAACCCCTCTCCCCCCAACAGCTGTCAGTCTGTTCCATGTATCCATGCCTCTGTTTCAGTTGTGTTCATCAGTTTATTTTGTTCATTAGATTCCACATACAAGTGAAATTACCTGGTTTTTGTCTTTCTCTGACTGGTTTATTTAACCTAGCATAATAACCTCCAAGTCCATCCATGCTATCACAACACGTAAGATTTCTTTTTTATGGCCATGTAGTATTCCATCGTGTAAATGTACTACAGTTTTTTTATCCACTCATCTGCTGGTTCGTACTTGGTTATTATAAATAACGATGCAGTGAACATAGGGGTGCATGTACTCTTTCAAATTAATGTTTTGGATTTCTTAGGAGATTAGGAATTGGATTTCTCACTTGGGTTACCAACTTGGCTTCACCATCTTGGGATAAAATGGCACAAATTACTTCATCTGTAAAGTGAGGGTAATTATACCCAGATCACAGGGTCGTTGTGAGTTTCCAAGGAATTAATGGATTATGAAAGTGCTTTGTGAAGTGCTTCCTGACAGCTAAACATTGTAAGTTGTTTGTAATATATCTTCAGTTTAATAATATATCTGCTGGTGAAGTGTGTACTTGTTAGGAGGTTTCTGAAGGGAAATGCATCAACAAATGTAGTTGGAAACTTTTTTTCTGTTGTCATCTTGTTGGAAAATGCCCCTCCCTACCTTGGCATGTCTCAGCAGTTCATTTTCTATTCCTCGGTGTGGATTCATTTTGACATTTGGAATGTGGTATTAAAGTCAGGAAAATGAGCCCTGGCCAGGGTACTCGGTTGGAGTGTCATCCTGTGCATCAAAAGGTTGCAGGTTCAATTCCCAGTCAGGGCACCTACCTAGGTCATGGGGGCGATCTCTGGTCATGGCCTCATTCAGGAGGCGACCGATAGATGCTTCTCTCTCACATTGACGTTTCTCTCTCTCCCCTCCTCTGCTCTCTCTCAAAGCAATAAAAAAGCATATATCCTTGGGTGAAGATTTTTTTAAAAGTCAGGAAAATAATTGACATCTTTTTTAATTTATGAAGCTGCCTGTGGAATCAGATCGCTAGTGTTTCTAGGAACTAATGACATGTGGTGCATCCTGCTGCGGACCCCACCTCAGTTTCCGTGACAGTTGTTAGCCCAGGTGCAACTTGATTCTTACATTTATCCTGCTTGTGTCTGATTTAGTACACAGCTCTAGGTGAGGTTTTAGTCACAACTGAGTGTGATACTTGCTTTATTAAATGTAGGCCCTGCTTGAATATTTAGATTTATTTAGATCTACACTGAGAGGTAATTGGTTATTAATGATATTCAACATGTTTCCCTTGGGGAAATGGTCGATCCCCCCACTTTAAATATGATCTATTTATAATTGTTGGAAGACAAATATTATAACTTGAAGTAATGAAAATAAAAACACTGAATAATTTTTCTGTTTGTTCTTTGTTTTTATGTTGGGAGATATGGTCCCTGATGTGGTTTGAACATTTTCTAAGCACTCAGGGTGGGTAGTACTCAGAGCCAGTGGCGTGGCTCCTGCTTACATCCCAATGGAACATGATACACCTAATGAGTGTTATATATAGTTCAATGGATACATACCATTCATTCAGTGAATACTTGTGCCCATACTGTATTCCAGTCTTTGTTCTCAGGGCTGTCCGATGTGTCACCGATGTGTCAGAGTGAGTCACAGGTGGATCCTGCCTTCAGGGAGTTCCCAGACAAGATATAGGTAAAGATTAGTATCACGTGAGGTAGTAAATACGGATCTGAGCCTAAGAGTGGGACAGGTGGATACCATGGTGTGTGTGTATACATCAGAAGGAGAGGTCATTTCCCAACGGGAGAACAAGGGAAAACAGGAGGAAGGAGCATTGTGATTGTGTAGAATTAATACCTTTACCACTTGTTTAGCTGCTCCCATGTGCCAGATCTTAACATCTTACAACAGCCTTTAAGACACAGGGGTTTTTATCCTCATTTTACAGATGAGAAAACGGAAGTTTAGAAGTCTTAAGTAACTTTCTCAACTAATGAAGGCAAGAGTCTGAATTAGAACCCAGACCTGACTCTACAGGTCCTGCTTATTTTACTGCACTGCACTGTATTTGGGACCAGGCATTTATTGTAGTACTAGTGACACAGACAATGTAAAAGGACAGCAAATAATTCAGCTCATCTGGAATATGGGATACCGGAAGGGAGGTTTGGGGGTTGAGGGTGGAATGGAAGGTTGAGGTCTTGACCATGCAGGACCTGTTAACTACTTCAGACTTTAAAAAAATTAAATTTATTGGGGTGACATTGGTTAATAAGACTATACAAGGTTTCAGGTGTACATTTCTTCTTCTTAAAGCCTTTTTAGAGAGAAGGGAAGAGAGGGAGAAAGAGAGGGAGAGAAACATCCATGTGAAAGAGAAACATTAATTGGCTGTCTCTCTCATGCAGCCCCAGTGAACCCACAATCCAGGCATGTGCCCTGACTGGGAATTGAACTGGTGATCTTTCACTTTGCAGAACTTTGCCCAATCCACAAAGCCACATCATTCAGGGCTCGAGTATACATTTCTGTGATACATTATCTGTATATTGTATTGAGTTCACCACCCAAAGTAAAATCTTCTTTTGTCACCATATATTTGACCCTCTTTCCTCTTCACTACCCCCCACCCTTCTTTCCTCTGGTATGAGTTTTTGTCTTTCTTGTTTCTTCATTTGATGTTTTCAGTTTTATATCTCACATATGAGTGAAATCATATGGTTCTTAACTTATTCTCTGTGACTTATTTTGCTTAGCATGATATTCTCGAGGTCCATCCAGTATTTCACCTTTTTTATGGCTGAGTAGTATTCCATCATATATTACTAAATCTTCGTTATCCAGTCCTCTATTGAAGGACACTCTGGTTACTTCCAGTCTTGGGCACTGTGAATAATGTTGCAATTCACTTTTCTTTGTACGCAGGGAGCACTAAAAACATTTTGGTGATAGACAGCCATGGCTCAAGCTGTGTTTTATGAAGATTCATCTGAGACTGATGAGTAAGGCTTAGCAATTCCACACAAGTACTTGTGACTTTTTAGCAGTTGATTGGCAGCTTTAAATTTTCTTTGATATAGCTCAGGGATCTGCAAATGTCTTCTGTAAAGGGTCATATTTTAGGCTTTGATTGCCATACAATCATTGTGGCAATTAATTGCCACTGTTATGAGAAAGCAGCTATAGATAATACATATACGAGATGAGAGTGGCTGTATTCCAGCAAAACTTCATTGGCATTGAAATGTGAATTTCGCTTAACTTTTACATGTCACGGAATATTATTCTTCCTTTGAATTTTTCAACTGGTTAAAAATATAAAAACCATTGTCAGCTCAGCTAGAGAACATACAAAAACAGGTGGCATGCTGGGTTTGTCTCACTGGTAGTTTGCATACCTTTGGTGTAACTGGTTAACCTAAAAAACCTAAATGGATTTTTATTGGTAAGGCAGTGAATATACCTATTGGGAGAATATTTCACATTCTCCATCAACTAGCTTTACTTTGATGTGTTGTTAATCGTGTCTGCTCTGGATTCAGGGATTGCAGGCTTGAATGCTGTGGGAGGCCAAGGAGGAAACAGAAAACTATGAAGCTGTTGGAAGTGGGTTAACAGGATTGGAGTGATTGGGGTGAAATACAGTGGTCTCACTCCATTCAAAAGGTCTTTACTTTCTACCTGCCCTGCCTGGTGGGGCTCAGTGGATTGAGTGTGGGCCTGTGGGCCTGTGAACCAAAGGGTCGCTGGTTTGATTCCAAATCAGGGCACATGCCTGGATTGTGGACCAGGTCCCCAGTAGGGGTACACATGAGAGGCAACCATATACTAATGTTTCTCTCCCTCTCTCTTTCCCTTCCCCTCTCTCTAAAATAAATAAATAAACAAATAAAATCTAAAAAAAAAAATAAGCTAGCTGAGTAAAATATATTCACAGCCTAAATTCGATTAGGTTGCAACTCCTGAGCTAGATGATTTAGCTCTATTAGTGTCTGAGTCTTAGACTCTGATGGGCTAGGAATATGGAAGGTGACAGTCTGCAGATACAGATTTGTCTGGGAAAGTACCACTGGACACTGTTTGCAAGTGGCAGAGGCGGAAGGATGGTAATAATGGGGAAATACCCTAGAAGCGATGTCTAGATACCAGGGTATGGTGCTAGTTCTGCTCCCAATGGAATCTGTGATGGTGGTAAGGTCTTTCACTCAGATTCCCAATGGAATCTGTGATGCTGGTAAGGTCTTTTAGGTGGTAAGACCTACCTAAAGCTGTAGGTCTGCAGCTTTAGAAAAGTGGGGGTAGTTAGGGGACCTGTAAGCTCACTTTCAGTAGCTCTAACATTCCATGCCTTTTCAAGTTTCATTTCCTATTGTATTTGAATCATTTGGGAAATGAATAACCCAAGTATAGCATCTAACTTTATGCTGACATAAATATTGATATTTAGTGTTCATGATAGTATTTAATTAAAAAAGGAGAAATTTCAGAATTAGGTAGATGTCAACAAACCAAGGATAGTATACTTTATGTGTATGTATGTTTGTATACGTAAAAGAGATATCAGAAAAAGAATTGTATCACTAAGCCTGCACATATACGTGCACAACCATGCGTACTTAGTCTGTCTTGTACTAATGAACACGTGTATCTTCAAAGAATATAAGTATGCATTCTGAACTAAAAATGTACGTAAAGTTAATAAAGTTGAAATAATATAATTGGTGTAACTTTTACAATCTAGTCTTACATTTTTACAAAAATGTCACTTTCTTGCATGTTATACTTTTAAAGACAAGAGTTTTAGATGTTTATATTAAGGTAACCTTTTGGGTTGCCTGTTCAGCTCTTGCTTTGATACCTGGGGCACCTATCTGGCAACTGATTGCTTTCCTGGAAGGATGGATTGATTCCATGAGGCAGGTTTAATATTGTATATACTGAGTGGAGCCATCGTTAGCTTGGCACACAGAGAACCTGGGTATCAGTTCCAACCATGCCAACTAGCTAACTATATAACATTGAAAAAGCCTTTAGCTTCATTAGCCTGCTGTTGTATTTGTAAAGTTAGAGGTTTGGTCAGTGAGCTTCAGGGTTCCTCCTGGCATTATCTGAGCTGCCAACTGTCTTGCTCAAATAGAGCAACCTAACTGGATTCTATCATAAACTTTAGAGCCAATTTATCTTTAATCTGGCAGTGTGAGCAAAGGGAAAATCTAACTGATAGGTCCAGTGTGAAATCTAGCCTATCTGATTTTCCTCTTGATGAATGAATCTTGACTGGTGTTAACCTGATGCCCTTCAGTTCTCTCCTGACTAGTTCTACAGTGAGGGAGACCAAAACCTTTAATCCCTTTGGGGTGGTTGTAGTGCCATGGCATATGGGGAGGAGTTGGTTATGTAATACACATTCTCAGTCAGCAGACATGCTATCATTATTCCAGTGCTATTTAACCAGGGCTTTGGAGTACATGGAGTTATTTTAGATATTCTCCAGAGTTACTCAGATCAGTGTGATGAGTACGTCTTATGGTGCTGCTGTTAGTAGATATGAAGCAGTGTCAAACGGAATTGGGTGGAGATGATATTGACATGTTCACTGAAGGTCCTCAGCAGTCCAGATTTCAAAGTAGCTGGACTGGGAGTCCTGTGGGAACTGGCATGGAAAAGCGAACCAAGCCAGCCTTTAAAGTGATGGGGGATGGTGTTGGGAGTGGGGTAGGGAATATTATGGCTTGACCTGCTTGTTAAGAAACGATTTTCAGTCAGGGTTAAGAGTGATGAAGGAAAATTACTTTTCAGTTTAATTTCTTTCTTTTTTTTAATTTTTATTTTAATTGTTGTTCTTCTACAGTTTTCTGTCTTTTACTGCCATCTCAGCTTAATTTTTTATAGCCTCATTTTTACAGCATAGCCAACCCTTTTGTTTAATCTGACATCTGTTTCTGTAATCAGTTACTACAGAAATTTCCTAAAAGCCCATGAGGATGGAAAGATACATGTTTTTCCAGGAGAGTACTCTGGAAATCTTGAGCTGATTTTCTTTTCTAGTGGGGTGGATGGCCCTCATGATGCTTTATCTGGTTTGCATCAGGTGCTAACGGCTTGCATCCTGTAAAGGCAATTCAATAAGAATTTACTGTAAAGTACCTACTAATGTGTCAGGCACTATCCTGGAAATTGGGGATATAATGGTGAATAAGAATGCTATGGGCTTGCCTTCTTATAGCAGACATTAAACATCTCATTACCCACTCCAATAATTTAATTACAATTGTGAGAAGAGTTATGAAGAAGATGAGTGTATGAAATATATTCTGTCACATGTTACAGAGTGGGGCTTTGTGGGAGGAAAAAGGAGCTAGACCATGGAGATGTAACTGTCCATTGGGGAATAAGAATAAACTGAGGAGGAAGAGTTCCTAAGTTAAAGCCCACTGTTTTGCTATCTTGGTTGGTAAAGGCCCTGGTGGCAATGAGCAAGACTTTAAGTGAATGAAGAATTTCTCAGAAATAGACAGGGTGTGGTATCTATCATGGGATCTTTAGGGAAAACCTAACGTACCTACTGCTTCCTTCTTTTATAAGTATAATAACATGGTTTTTTGGATTGGTAACACATGAACAGGATACTAAATTCAAAAGGTACAAAAGGGAAAATCTTTTCACTCCTTCCTTGTCCAGTTGCCCAGTTCTCTGCCTGAGAGGCAACAACGGACAACTGTTTGTTTACCCTTAAAAAGATTTTATCCCAGTACTTCTGTCAACCTCTGCTTTCTCAGGATTGTACTCCATGGTAGGCAAATTCCCCACCACTCTGTGGCCAGATTTAAGACTGTACTTGGAAAGAATGGCTAGCTAAAGATCTCAGAAAGTCAACTCCTCCAGAAAGGAAAAACAAACAAACAAACTGGTAAAAATTGTCACAATCAACTTTTTCAGAACTCCAGAAATCAGCCAAAAAGCTTACAACAATCTGAAGGGTGCTTATTGATGAAAGCATGTTGAAACTCTGAAGTAGTTCGCATAGTGGCATTTTAACTTACCCTGCCTCCCATTCCCTTCTCCAGACCTTTGGAGCAGCTTTGAAAACCAGCAGCTTCATAACTACAATAGCTGTGGAAACCAGCAGTCTTTCAGCAACTGAGGGAGAAGACTCAATTTGTACCTCCTCAAAAACTCACATACCCACAGTCTTGTCACTACTTAAGCTGTTTCAAAGCTACCTAGAAAAGCCCCATTCATAGGGCTTCTCACTGTATCACCTGGCTTGGAGCTAGCTCAATGAGAAAAGTTCTGTCACCTGGGTGTTTAATATTACAGTTTCCTGCAGCTATAATACGAGTTAGGAGAAGCAGGTGCCTGGCCAACAACATAAAGGAAGAAATGGGGAATGAGGTATCCATAGGGGGCTTTGAAAAGCTCTGACATATTCCTGGGGATCTAGAAGACTGTGTGCATGCTCAGGGCTGTGCACATGCCTAAAAAAGACCCAAGGAGGGTCCCAGTTTCTCTCCTCTGGCTGAACGTGAGGTAGAGTTGTAAACTGCCTGAATGAGTGTTGAAGGGATGTCCCAACATGCGCACTGTGCCCCTCAGCGAAAGGAGGGAGGCTTAATGGTTCAACACACTTAAGGAGATCTCTGAATGCTCACTAGCTGGCCACTAAGCTAACCAAGTGGAGACTTTGGTGGCCACACACTATAGCACAGGTGGCAAACACAAGGCCCGCGGGCTGAATCCAGGCCTCCACCTTGTTTTATCCGACCCGGCACCCTGTTTTTACCCAGTGGCAGCGTTGAGCTCTCACTTAACTGTTCAGGAGTAGTTACATTTATACAGCCCTAAAATTACACTCAGCCCTTTGAAGGCAGCTGCGAGGCTGATGTGGCCCCTGCTGAAAATGAGTTTGACACCCCTGCTATAGGGAAAAAGACATTGCAGAGTTAGTCCAAAAAGATGCTAAACAAACAAACAAACAAACAATGCCAATGACAAAAGCAACAATAGCAATAAAACCTGGGGTGTCAGAATCTGATTTCTAGAAGTACCATATTATATTGTCTAAAATGTTGAATTTTCAACAAAAAATGTTCAGACTTGCAAAGGAAAGAAATGTATGGTCTTTATATAGGAAAAATGCAGTCAGTGTAAACTGTCCCTGATGGGGTCTAAATGTTGGAATTTAGACAAAGATTTTAAATCAGGTAATGTAAATGTATTCAAAGACCTAAAAGAAGCCATATCTGAGGATTTAAAGGAAAGCAAGATAACAGTGTCTCACCAAAGACATAATATAAGGACATAAAAATGATGAAAAAGGATGAGCTAGAAATGCGTAGTTGAAAGGAAAATAATTGACATTAAAAACTCACTAGAGAGCCTCTACAATAGATTTGAGCTGGAAGAGAAAAGAATGACAAAACTTGAAGAAATGTCCATTGAGATTATCCAGTTTGAGCAAAAGTAAGAAAGAAACAAAAATGAACAGGCCCTGGCTGGGTAGCTAAGTTGGTTAGAGTTTCCTGCTATGTCAAGGTTGAAAGTTTGATCCCCAGTCAGAACACATACAAGAATCAACCAATGAATGCACCAAGATGTGGGACAACAAATCAGTGTTTCTCTCTCTTTCCTCCCTTTCCCTCTCCCCTCCCCTCCCCTCCCCTCCCCTCCTCTCCTTTCATTTCTAAAAATGAACAGAGCCCCAGAAACTGGGACACCATAAAGTATATTAATGTATGCATAATGGGAGTCTCAGAAGGAGGGCATAGAAAGGAGCAGAAAAACTATTTGAAGACATAACGGCCAAACAAATCCCCAAATTTGATGAGTAGCAATAATCTCCAGATCCAAGAAGTGCAGTGGAATTGGAACCACTTAAGAAAATCCATACCTAGATACATTTTAGTCAAACTGACAAAATCCAAAGACAAAGAGGATCTTGAAAGAAGCAAGATGAGCCCTGGGTGGTGTGGCTAAGTGTATTGAGCACCAGCCTGTGAACCAAAGGGTTGCTGGTTTGATTCCCAGTCAGGGCACATGCCTGGGTTGTGGTGCAGGTCCCTGGTGGGAGGCACATGAGAAGCAACCACACAGTGATGTTTCTCTCCCTCTCTTTCTCCCTCCCCCCTCTAAAAATAAATAGATAAAATCTTTAAAAGACTTTAAACTTTTAAAAGATATTTAAAATCTTTTAAAGTTAAATCTTTAAGTTTGAGAACTCAGGTTCCACTGTAAAAGGATAGAGAAATATACCAAGCAAACACTAACCAAGGAGAGTTAGGTAGGATGGGTATACTAATATCAGACAAAATAGATATTGAGACAAATTTCTATGATATTCAAAGAAAAACATTTTATAATGGTAAACCAGTCAATATATCGGGAAGGTATAAAATTATAAACAAACCCCCAAAATACATGTAACAATGTGGACAGAACTGAAGAGAGGAATAGATACCTAGCAATAAATATTTGGGGATTTTAATATTCTACTTTAAATAATGGATAGGATCGCTAGACATATATCAACAAGAAACTGAAAGGCTTGAACAACACTATAAACCGACGAGATCTTTCACATACATCTGTAGAACCCTTGACACAACAGCACAATACACATTCTTCTCAAGTGCACATGCAACATTATTCCTCTGCTAGGGCAAAAAACATGCCTGAATATATTTATTCATACCAAGTATGTTTGATAGCGTAATGAAATTACAAATCAATAACAGAAGGATAGTTCACAACAGAAGGCAATTCACAAATACAGGGTAGGGCAAAAGTAGGTTTATAGTTGTTTGTATGGCAAATAATACGATCGTTAATAAGTAATAATACAAGAATAAACTGTACTCACAACTGTAAACCTACTTTTGCCCCACCCTGTATGTGGAAATTAACTATCATACTCCTAAGTAACCAGTGGGTCAAAGAAGAAATCACAAGGGAAATTAGAAAACACTTGGTAATGAATGAAAATGAAAACAGCATGCCAAAACTTACGGGATGCAGCAAAAGCAGTGCTTAGGGGAATATTTATAGCTTTTTCTTAAAAACCACATTTGAAAATTAAAAAAAAAAATTAAGTTTATTTTATGGTTTTTTTTTCAGTCCTTGCCCAAGGATACATTCATTGCTTTTAGAGAGGAAGGCGGGAGGAGGGAGGGAGGAGGGGGGGAGGGAGGGAGGGAAAGAGATGTGAGAGATGTGAGAGAAACATCCATCTGTTGCCTGCCCAACCTGGGACTGAACCCACAATGCAGGCATGTGCCCTGAGTGGGAATTGAACCCATGACTTTGTAGTTCATGGGATGATGCTCCAGCCAACCAAGCCAGCTGGCCAGGGTTGGGGCACATTTATAGCTTTAAATTGCCTGCATTAGAAAAGAAACATCACATTTCAATAACCTAATCTTCTACATTATAAAACTATAAGAAGAAGACCAAATTAATCCCAAAGTAAGTAGAAGGAAAGAAATGATAAAAATTAGAGTGGAATTAAATGAAATAAGGATAGGGAAACCACAGAGAAATTTTACTTGATTTAATCTTTATTGTATTTTTCCATTACCATTTAGTCTCTTTATACTCCCCTCCTCCTAGTAATCACCACACTGTTGTCCATATACATGAGTCCTTTTTCCTTTTTGCTCCCCAGAGAAAATAAAAAAAAAAAAAATCAATAGTTGTTTTTTAAAAAGATAACAGTGAGGCCCTGGCTGGTGTAGCTCAGTGGATTGAGTGCGGGCCTGCGAACCAGAGGATCGCGGTTCGATTCTCAGTCAGGGCACATGCCTGGGTTGCGGGCCAGTTCCCGGCAGGGGACACACGAGAGGCAACTGTACATTGATATTTCTCTCCCTCTCCTTCTCTCCTACCCTTCCTCTCTAAAAGATAAATAAATAATAAATTAAAAAAATCTTAAAAAAAAAGATAACAGTGAGAAACCATTAGCTGGAGTGGCAAAGACAAAAGAGAGGAGACATTTATTAGAAGCAGAAATGAAGAAGGGGTCACTACTACCAACACTACAAAAATAAAAGAATAAAAGGGAATTCTATGACTAACTTTATACCAATAAATTTAGATGAATTGGACAAATTTCTAGGAAGACACAAACTATACAAATTTACTTCATACTCAATGGAAAATCTGTATAGACTTATAACAAGTAAAGGCATTGCATTACTAATCAAAATACTGTCTACAAGGAACAGCCCAGGCCTAGATGGCTTTGCTGGTGAATTCTTCCAAATTTTTAAAGAAAAACTAGTACACATACTTAGCTAACTCTTCCAAAAATTAGAGAAGGAGAGAACACTTCTTAACATATTCTTTGAGGCTAACGGTATTCTGATACCAAAACCAAAGACATTACAAGAAAACCATAGACTAAATTCCCTGAAGAGTATAGATGCAAAAATCCACAACAAAATGCTAGCAAACCAAATCCAGCAATGTATTAAAAAATATAGATACCATAAGTCAGTGGAATTTATTCCAGGAATGCAAAGTTAATTTAACATCTAAAAATCAGTGAATGCAATTAATGTAATAAAACAAATAATAGGAAAAAGAGAAAACCCATAGTGTTAGCAAAATAGATTCAGATATTTTTTTAAAAGTCCACTCCCTTATTATGAAAACACTAAACACATTTGGTATGTTATGTTTGTGCTTATGTACGACTGGCAGGGAGGGGCTGGGTGTGTTGTGACTGCTATTGGGTAAAGGATTTCTTTTGGGGCTTGTGAAAATTTTCTAAGATTAGATTGTGATACTTGCAGAACTCTGAGTATACTAAACCTCACTTAATTGTTCACTTTAATGAATAAATTTTATGCTCTGTGAGTTATAATCTCAAAGCCATTTTTCTGAACATTGTTCTTGGAGAAACAGAGGTGCTTGGCTTACATACCTGCACCTTCTTTGGTCCTTACAGAGCAACAGACCTGGAGGGTTGTTGAGAAAGTTTCGCATGTACTCTGTAGGGTTTATATCCAGGGAAAAGGAAGCTAAGGGAGAGAACAGAGTCTTTCAGGGACCTAGAATTAGAGTCTGGATTGGGACAAGAATCAGATTTATTAGTTTTCTATCTCAGGGCACTTTCTGCACTGTACTCGAAAGCAGGCACCTTGCATTAAAACTGCCTGGACCCTGGCTGGTGTGGCTCAGTGGACTGAGCACAGGCTGAAAACCAAAGGGCCGCCAGTTCGATTCCCAGTCAGGACACATGCCTGGGTTGTGGTCCGGGTCCCCAGTACAGGGCACTTGAGAAGCAACCCACACACTGATGTTTCTCTTCCTCTCTTTCTCCTTCTATTTCCCTCTCTCTAAAGATGAATAAATAAAACCTTAAAAAAAAAACTGCCTAGATGTTCCTTATTAGGGCCAAGGGTGCTTTTGTTTGAAATGACCTACTTGGCTGCCAAGAACTGTGCCAGTGGAAAGTTCCCTTACATTCTCTTTCCTGAACTGTCACGGCTGGGATCAGATGGTTTTCCTGTTGAGCAATCTAGCCCCAGGTTAATGAGGGTTGGGTTGTAGTTTCTTTCCTTCGGCAGTACCTCTTGGTGGTGTGACACCTGTCCTCTTTGTTCCCTGCCCCAAGAAGCCTCCACCAGCTGGTTGGGCATTTCCAGAGGCCACCCCTCTTGTCTGCTCATCTATCTACATCTTACAGCAAACGCAGCTGCGTTCCATGTAGCGGATAGTGTATATTGGGAAGCGTGTGGCATTACTAAAGGGTGACATATTTATTATTTTTATTCTAAGGCAGCATGGAATCTCTCACAAGTGGCAAGCAGTCTGCCCAGCACTGTAGCACCATATTAGGAACTTCAAGGCAGCTCTGTGCGAAAGGTTTTCATTAAGGACTTCCCCAGAAGCAGGAGGGCCACATTTCGGCTTCCAACTCTCTTTCCAGAGCCAGGCTGTCGTGGAAAAGCCTCTCCCTGTGATTGGAAAAATATGTATTATGTATGTAGTGGTTGACAGCTGGAGACTAATCCTGAATTCATCCATCCTGAATTTACTAGGTGGGGAGAGGAGGGGGAGTAACAAGCCACTGAGGTATTTTATAGCTGTTCCTTACAACTTGCATTTCGAGTGGCAAAAGTAAAGCTGAAAAGAGGGTTGTAAAGAGAATGTCCTTGGCACCCTCCTCACCATGCTGAATTTCTCTTGCTCTTAGCATGGGAACTATTGATACCTCTCCATATTTGGTTTACGTGCACTCATCTGTCTTCTAGAATTCGTGCCTGGTGTTCCAGGATTTGTGGGACTGCTTATTCTGTTTGTGGTACCAAGTGGGAAAGCAAGGGGTACCACTATGCTGTTTGGGTAATAGCCCAGCCAGGCATTGTATGGCCACACCAGCAGAATGGAAGGGGAGGGAAAGCTGAGGATTCTTGGCATCTGGTTTGCTTTTTCCTTTGTGAAAAGCAGATGCTGTTTAACCATTTTCTTTTCTTTTTGACTAATGGGCAGCATCTTGCAGTTAATGGACTCAGAGAATTCTAAGGGCCCTTCAGAAAACATTTCATTTCACTCTTTCATATTTCAGATAAGCAACAAACCTATCAGGGCATCATCCTTGTCCAAAGTGGCAGAGCCGGTTAATCACAGTCTGTACAGGATCCAAATGCTCAGTCCCACTCCAGGGCTCTGAAGTGTCACCGTGCCTCACAAAAACAGTCTCTACCCTTCACCAACATCTTTTTGCTGAGCCTATGATTTTTTTCTCAGAGTCACTTTCAGCTTGTGAAAGAAAAGAATTGTTTTCTCTTTACTGCTGCTTGCCAAGAATGTACCTCCAGTGTTGGCCTGAAGGAGCCGAGCATTTCACAGACCTGTGGGAACAGAGTGGGGGAATGTACTGCTTTACTTTTTCTGGTTGGCGCTTGCCCAGTAGGAGCTTGATGAAATAGAATATTAAGACAGAGCCCTGCTATAATAGCCCCCTCCCCAGATATATGGTATTTAGAGAGTGCAATTATGAATGAGGAAGAAGCAAGTCTAATAGAAGTTGGGTTGGGTGTAGGTACAGTAATGTTTGTGTGGTGCAACACCCAGGATGGGGTCTGTGAAAGTGGTCTTGTTCAGGCTGACTGATCACCTGGATGTGGATGTAAACATACATATGAGCATGAATTAACATTTGCAAAGCACTTTCTGGTATGCAAGGCACTTTTGCATATATAATTCATCTGGGAAGGAAAGTGTCATTATCTCCATTTTTATAGTTGAAGAAACTAAGACTTAGGGAGCCGAAGTACTTTTGAGCTGCCAGTCAGTAATGGAGCTCAGACTTCGATTTTGGTGAGTAGTCTTTTCACTATTCCACATTGCTGTTATTCCCTTAAATGAGGAAAGAGAATAGAAGTGCTGTTCAGAGGAACAGGTGGTTCAGAAAGTAGAGGTATGAACAAGAGACATGGGGACTTCTGTGCAGAAGTGGGAGCAGCTGCCAGTACATGTGTACACAGGAAGTGGCCGTGCGGGGGTGTCCAATCTCTTGGCGTCTCTGGGCCACACTAGAAGAGTTGTCTTCGGCCTCACATTAAATGCACAAACACTAATGAAAACTGATGAGCAAGGAAAGGGTTTTAAGTACGTTTGTGATTTTGTGTTGGGCTGTATTCACAGCCATCTGAGGCCATATGCAGTCTGCAGGCCATGGGATGGACACCCCTGGAAGCTGGCAGTGAGCAGTAGAGGAAGCTCACAGGGCTGATAGACCAGAGCTTGTGTCATCAGCCAGACTGCATGCTGTTCTGTGAGGACTGCTGCACGGAAGACAGTCCACACTGAGGTAGAGGTCTTTAAAGGAGAATTATCTGAGCCAATGGAGTGGTTAAAAAAGTTGGGGAAGCCTCATATTGGTGATGGGGAGGGGGTGACCCTGGGCCTTTTTCATTACATCTTTAGGATGGAAAATAAACCGAAATATTGTAAAGTCATTAATAAGGAGGAAAAATAGGGGACACTTGTTTTCTATTCTAGAAGTCTCGTAGGTGGTACAGACGTTGTTTAGCCCAAGCTATCTGTGAACAGTGAGTTTTGGGGCTAATACACATCTTGCTTGAAACCAGTTTCATCCTCAGATGGAGTTGTGTGTTTACACTGATACCATATGCAATAATGCTTCATAAAAATAATGGAGTATAGTATCTTTATTAGTGTTTTTCAGTTGATCAAACAGTTTGATCTATGGTCTCAGTTTGATTTTTACAACAATCCTAAGAGCTAATCAGGAAGATTATTAGTGTTCCTCTTGTATAGGGGAAGTCACCAAGGGCAGGTAATGGTCTCTCAGTGTTACAGATGAGGACATAGAAATTCAGAGAAATAAAGTGATTTGCTCAGAGTTACTTAGCTGGTGTGTGGAAAATTGGGGTGCAAACCCAGATCTTCTGGCTCCTAGTGTCTCTAAATTTGCTACTGTGTTCTGTTGTATTCTCCGTAGCAGGGGCTCAGTGATTATGCCCTGAAGGGTGGCTTTAGAAAGTCTGTGTCTCTGGGCTTTTCTGTATGGTCCCTGGCCATGTTAGTTACCTGATTATTCCTGATGTCTGGCCAGCTGTTGCCTGGCTTTGTACTCAGCTCTCTCCCGCTCCTTGGACCATCCCTCCCCACACCATCTCCCCTATGTAACTCACTCTCTGTAAAACCCTACCATTCATTTCCCTCAGTGCTGCCTGTTGACCGCTGCCATCTCCTTTTCCCTCCAGGACCCTAGCAAGCCCTCTCAGAGACCTGACCTCACTGTGGTTTGTTTTTGTGCCTAGCCACCTGTTCCTGCTCCCATGAGTCACTTGCCACCCTCCAAATTGTGATCAAAAGTCTTTTGGACCCTCTCATGCCACATCTTATGTAGCCCCCATTGAAAAGAGTTCATAAATACACCTCTGCCATGGTGATATTCCGGACCCATCCTTCAGCCTCTCTCTTAACCCTTGTGCCTTTAATTGGCCTCTGTTCCCCTGGCAATATGGGGTTAATTTGTTGTGTTTCTTGCATAGAGCCCATTATGTAGGTTTGCCTTGCAGCAGGCCATGTTGCCCTGGCCCACGTCTGGCATTATTGCCACAGCTATTGCTGTTCTTTTGTCAGGTCGAACAAGTCCAGCAGGATCTGGCCCACTGATGCATTGAGCTGGCCACTGGGCAAAGGAGGCACTTGCTTGGCAAGTCTTCTCTCCCTTTTTTTTTTTTTTTTTGGAGAATTTTTTTTGGTAGCAGTGTAACTTTCATGGAGTTAGTAGCCCCTTGTAGGACTTGCTTTCCCCAAGTGTGGCCCTACAAGAGCTTCTGGGTGTTCTGAAGGCTACTGGCCAATTATGGCTTTGGTGTTTCTTATAGGATACTCTCTGAGTTTCTGCATTAGGCAGCAGTTAATAATGTGATGTTTCATAAAAAGCATGTGTCTTCCACTGGCACTTCAGAGAAGGTAGCTCTCCATTGGACCAGCTAAGAGTTTTATTTTCTAATGGTGACAAGTACAGGTAAGTAGAATAGGTACTCACCGACATTGTTTACTTTGAGGTGTTTTGTAGCCTCTAACTTGGACAATAACTGATTGAGGGCAACCTTTTAGCCTTGGACCTTTTTTCTTCACTCCTCAGCAGTCCTGGGCAGGAAAGAGAGGGGAGAAAGTATAGAAACTTGGTGTCTTTATTTGCAGTAAAGCAAGGGTCAGCATCCTTTGGCCCATGGACAAAATCCTGCCCACCACCTGTTTTGTAACTAATATCTGTTGTTGTAAATAACATTTTATCAGCCTATAGCCATGCCCACCTGTTTACATATTGTCTATGGCTTCTCTTTGTGCTGAAATGGCAGAGTTGAGTAATTATGACAGAACAGCCCTCAAAGACTACAATAGGCCATGCAGCGTTAATTGGCTGCTGTTGGGTAGGGCATGACGTTGAGTTCCATGCGTGTTCCATGGACCTTCTCATTTTTCTCCAGCTTTAGCTGGGTTTGCATAGAGAGATTTGCAAGGAAGTGGTTTGGGAAATAGCCTACTTCCTCATACCTAATGAAGACTTCGAATCCATATGGTGCTACTCAGAGTTTTCCTGTTTGAGTGGGCAAAGTCTTCACTATCAGCGATATAACCCTTGTGCCCAGTCTAGGGTCTGATATAAGCCTGGCTCTGGTCTCAGGAAGCTGTTGTCCAGGGGTTCTGCTTTCCCCAGTGACCAGTCAGAAACACGTTATTTCTCTAGTGCAAATATTTCACTCTTCTTGGTTGTCTTTTGGCATGCGGTCACCAACCCACTTCCTCCTTCTCATCATAGACAGTCATTGAGATAGTTTACAGAGCCCCTGCTCTGTAGTTTGTATGCGTTTCTTGGTTTTGAATTTCGAATTAGTGTATTAAGCCCTGAGGTGTATGGTGTACGATTACGTGATACATGAGTAGCCTATGGCTGTGCTGGAAGGGAAACCCATGCATTTTGACCTGTTATTTGTACTAAGATAACAGGAGCCTTTCTCTTTCCTTGACAGAGTTGGGAAATGAAAGGGGCCAGACAGCACTTCCCTTTATAGTTAATAGTGATGCAATATGCCAAGCAGGGAAGGCGATGGGGCAGGAACCACAAAAGTCACAACACGGCATGTTGCCCAGCCAGGCTTTCTCCACCTTGTCAGATAATATTTCACCAAGGTCTAAAGAAATGAGATGTTATGAATAAGAGTATTTCTCAACTTCCCTGGTTCTTATTTATTCCTTCAGATTGATTGGTGTGATTCTGGTAGTTTGATAGGATTGTTTTGGTATGATTTCACAGGAATTTTAAAAGTGTGGCAGTTGTTAGGTACAATTTCACGTTACTTGTGGTATCTTTACTAAAATGGAACAATCTGGCTTCTAAACCCCAGTTTAAGAGAATGACCACAGCTTCCCCTGCATAAGTAGGGCAAAGAAAATCAGAATTTATAGTGTTAGAAGGAGTCTGGGAGCTCATGGAGTCAGCGCCTCAGTTTTCCAGCCGCTTAAATCAGCCAAGATACATGAGAATGAGAAAAGCAATGAAATTAGATTGTTGCCCTAGGGGATGTTTTCCATCATTAACCTTTGTCCTTTTGGAAACACTTGAAATTAGTTTGTTAGGGAAATATAACTTTTGGACCCCAGAGCTTTAACTAAGTCTTCTATTTTTTTTTTTTTTAAATCTTGCCTAAAGGGCACTAAGGACTAAAGTAGTTACAAATATAGCGTTGGCTGGAGTTCTGTCACTGAGCTTAGGTTTCAGCCTATTCTCTGTCTAGGAATTGAAGTTCATTAGCAACAATGGACATGCTGAGGTTCAGTACAGTGCCATGATATTGCGAGTGAGCGTTGACATTGGAAGCACGCAGACCTGGGTTCGAATTCCACATCTGCCACTGACTAGTTGGGTGGCATTTTGCAAGCAACCAGCCTCTTAAAGTCTCAGTTTCCTCAAGTATAAATGGAGGCAGTGATACTAACCTTGGTCATTGAGCATATTAATGAAATACCATATTTACAAATTACACCCTCTTACTAAATGTTAGTCACTGCTGTCTATATTTTGAAAAAGCATTTATAGCAATGCTTGTGCCATAAATAAACTTAAACACTGGCTGGTGTGGCTCGGTTGGCTGAGCATCATCTTGCAAAGCAAAAGGTCACTGGCTTGATTCCTGGTCACCACACATGTCTGGGTTGCAGGTTCGGTCCCCAGTTGGGGCAGATGCAACCGATTGATGTTTCTCTCCCTCTTTTTCTCCCTCCCTTCCCCTCTCTCTACAATCAGTAAAAGAAAAAAAAAAAAAACCCAAAACAAACAAAAAATAAATAAATAAACTTAAAAACGTAGTCATTGGCAACTTGATCAGAATTTGGATGTGGATCATTCCATGAGAATTCAAGAATATATTTTATAAAGAGAAGAGCAAAGGAATGTAAGTCATATTGCTTTCTGTCATACAGCCTTGCAGACACTTCACTGAGAGTAAAGTAGGGACTGATCAGGAAGCCTTCTGGGATAGCATATAAAAGAAAGTTCACTGACCAAGAAGGTACCAGTGTGCCTGGCCTTGATGTCCTTGAGGTGATGTTATATCTCCCCTGTGGTTCTGCTGGCACTGAGAACAGGAGCACTCTTTGGTCAGAGGGCCTGACATAGTCCCTGGCCCTCAGTATTCTCCAAGTATTTCTTTGAATGAATAATGAAATCCTCTTTTACAGCAGATAAATTGAGACAAAGAACAGTTAAATGGCTTAACCAAGGATTAACACAGAGACTGTAGGTTTATCTGTAATTCGAGCTGGTCTCCTGCCTTGGTTTCTTAACAGATTCTTTCCTTTCCAGCCTGTTTTCCACTTGCCTCATGCATATTCTGCAGGATTATGTAGAGAGACTTCCTTCCTTCTTACCAGCTGGTGATTTGCTTCTACCTAAATTAAGAGAGTAGGCTAAAAATGCAATGAGAGTGCCATATGGCAGTTCAAAGTACAGTGTTTTATCTATGATTTCTTAGTTGCCAAAATTGCACCAAATATGGGCCATGACTGCCCATACCTTTTTTGTATATTTCATCAGAGCTGAGGTTGAACAAAGGGGCCAGGGTGGGGTTGTGGGCCAGGGTGGGTGGTCATGGCATGGATTTTAAGATTTTATTTATTTTTAGAGAGAGGGAGAAAGAGAGGGAGAGAAACAATGATGTATGAGAGATACATCGATTGGTTGCCTCTCACACGCTCCCAACTGGGGACCTGGCCTGCAACCCAGGCATATGCCCTGACTGGGAATTGAACTGGTGACCTTTTGAATCATAGGCCAGTGATCAGTCCACTGAGCTGCACCAGCCAGGGCCACGGCTTGGAATTTATAAGCAGATGGTGTTGGCTCAGAAGAAAACAC
This sequence comes from Glossophaga mutica, assembly GCA_039655065.1. Lineage (NCBI taxonomy): Eukaryota > Metazoa > Chordata > Mammalia > Chiroptera > Phyllostomidae > Glossophaga > Glossophaga mutica. The sequence continues at coordinate 9,981,156 of CM077318.1, read as the reverse complement.
AGTAGCAGTAATGTGTGGGTGTGGGTGTAGAGAGTACATCTCCTCCTATAGCCCTCATCCTTGAATCTGCCTACATGCCCCAGGGATTTGGCATTAATTAACTTAAAATTGGTTATTCTGATAGACGGAGCCACAGGGCAGGCTTCCAGCACATTAGTGGAGCTGTATGTAGAAATTCTGTCTGAATATACAGATATCCACTGTTTCTAGGAAGCTGGCTTCTTTTTGAACTTCACACTATGCCCCAGTTGTTGCAGAAGTAATTTAGAAACCTCAGAAGAAATACATAAACAGGGTCTATTACATACAGTGCCTAAACAAGTTGGAGCAGGATCATTTCACATAGATGGCAGGCTGTTTGGCTTGTTTGTCTTTCCTCTGCCTGTGCTTCCCGTCGGGCTTTCAGTCACTGCAGCAGCTCATTATGATTGTAGGGAACCTTGGCCACGGTGCAGATGGGACCCAGGAATTCTGATTCTTGACCTGACATCTGGACTACCTTCAGATGCCTCTGGCACTTGTGTAAAAAAAGGAAATGCTTTAAAAGATTAATACTGGAATAATAAACACTTCCACATGAAAAGCCAGCCTCAGTTCCTCAGTTGCTTTTCTTTCCCTTTTAAGTCCCAAGCGCGCAGCTTAGATGGGCCTGCTTGCTTGCTTGCTTGCTTGCTTGCTTTCTCTCTCTCTCTCTCTCTCTCTCTCTCTCTCTCTACTGTTTTACACAAGTTCTTCTCCCACTTTATAAAATTGCTGTCTCCTTCACAACCCTTTTTATGATGTCAGAAAAGAAGTATGTTTAATAGAATCTGAGATATAATTTTAAAATTATTTTTAACTGTGGTCAAATACATACATAACATACCATTTACTGTTGTAACCATTTTTAAGTGTAGAGCTCAGTTTTGTTGAATGTATTCACATCGTTGTGCAACCATTCATCCGTTTCCAGAACTGTTTTCATCTAACAAAACCGAACCTGTGCGCCTATTAAACTATAACTCCCCATTTCCTTTTTCCCTCAGCCCTGGGCAAGGACTGTTCTATGTTCCATCTCTGTGCATTTGACTATTCTAGGTAGCTCGTATAATGGAATTGTGCAGTATTTGTCTTTCTGTGACGGGCTTATTATAGTTAGCATAATGTCCTCAAGGTTCATCACGTTGTACCATGTGTCAGAATTTCCTTTCTTTTGGGGGCTGAATTGTGTGCATATACCACATATTTTTTAACCCATTTATCAATCTATTGACACTTGTATTGCTTCCACATTTTTAAAACAAAATAATTCATCACTGAGGTGTAATTGACATGCAATATTACATCACTTTCAGGTGCACAACATAATGATTTGATATTTGTATATACTGTGAAAAGATCACCATACTAAGTCTAGATACCTCCTGTCACCACACAGAGGTGCAAAAATTTATTTTCTATTTTTTTTTCTTGTGATGAAGACTTTTAAGATTTACTCTCTTAGCAATTTTCAAATATGCGGTACAGTATTATTAACGATAGTCACCATGCTGTGTATTACATTCCCATTACTTCTTTATACCTGGAAGTTTGTACCTTTTAAAAATATTTTATTTAGCCCTGGCTGGTGTGGTTCAGTGGATTGAGTGCTGGCCTGCAAACCAAAGGGTCCCTGGTTTGATTCCCAGTCAGGGCACATGCTTGGGTTGTGGGCTAGGTCCCCAGTAGGGGGGCACGTGAGAGGCAACCACACATTAATGTGTCCCTCTCATTCTCTCTCCCTCCCCCTCTCCAAAAATAAATAAATAAAAGTCTTTATCAAGAGACACTTAGTTGTTTCCATGCCTTGGCTATCATAAATAATGCACTTCTTTTTTAGAATTTTCACTGAACTTGCCTGTGTGCTGCAGCTGTCCCCATTGCTCAAGAAATGCCCCATCCATCAAGCAGTATGTCTGGTACGGTGCCTGACTTTGTAGCCTTCAGAATGCCGCCTCAGTTGAGACTCATTACTGCTCCTTTACCCTGTTCTCTCGAGCCTGTGATCGCACACAGGGCGTACGTAAGGAAGCGGCCAACTGGCACAGTTCTGTGAGTCTCTGTGGCAGTAGGTCAGTGGTAGAGAATTTTCCTTTTTAGAGTTGAAGGCACAATTGGGCTTTGATTTAGTTGCTGAGCACTGAGCCCACTTCCTTAAATTTCTGCAGATTTAAAGCAGATATCATTTCTACCTCAGCACCCCCAAAACAAACAGATGCCTGCACACGTGCACAGAGATCACTGATCTGTAGGAAAGAGTAACCGTTCCCAACATGGCATATGATTTTTATATTTCAGTTGTGATGAACGACGCTACCCTTCTCTCTAGGAGTGCTTCCTTCCAGGACTTTTGTCTCCCTGATATGAGTGGTTTAGGTTTGGTATTGAATTCATTTTGTGCACCTTTTGCCTTTCTAAGGGGTCATCTCGGTACACCCCTCTGCTGAAGTTAAAGGCATTCGACGCTGGTTCTACCTCCGGGCTCTGAGGCTGCTGGTGTGATAGCTTCTAAGACAGGCTCCTGAAGCCATAGATTTGTGAATAAACAGTGTCCTACTGGAGTCTACAGCCTTGAAACTTTGGCATCTGTGCTCCTTTTCCTCTTCAGCACCCACTGACAATTGGCAGCTGGAACTGTCCCTTGATTCTCTGTTTTAGGCATTGTTTTCTCCATCATCTCGCCTCACCTCCTATGCTTTAGTGCTGGCTTGTTCAAGTTCCAGTCTTCTACGACACGGTCATTCTTTCTAAGCAGGCTAGCAAAGTGTTGAATCTTTAGTACTAATACTCCTGTATAATTACAATTCTCTATTAGTAATGGAGTTTTTGTGGAAACCCCCCCCACCCCGACTTTATATATTAATGTGTATGTGCTAATGTATGTTTTTCTCAGGGAGCAAGTCCCTAGTATTCAGTCAATTCCCCAATTTTTCAAACTACTGGGCATATGTAGAAGCTGCCTTAGCCCTTTTTGTTATGAAACTGTGGGGAATAATTCGAAAACCTGCTCTTGTAAGCACTCCTCTGAATATCTTATCAGGGCTGATTTCTTTGGTTTCTTGTTCTGGGTGTAGCAGTATATATAACTTTTACCGGGCTGTTTTCAAGAGAACAGATCACAAGGCCTGTCAATATGAGGTATGAAACACAATTTATTTACACCTGGGGTTTAGTGATTTGATTTATACTGACATTTAGTCATCATTTACTTTGTTTTGAGTCAAAACGCAACTAAGCATTTTCCCCACATCCTGCTGACTTCCTTATTTTGGCTCATGGTATCCCCATCCTGCCAGTTGGCCAGACTTGAAACCTCAAAGACAGCTTTTTTTCCTTTCTTTTTCCCTTCCTTTCCTCTCTTTTTTAACTATTTTTATTGTCAATGCAATTACAGAAGTTACCATTCCTCACCCTCTTGCCCACCCGCACCAAGCCCCCATCCCTCTTCCCTCTGGCCATCCCCACACTGCTGTCTGCGTCTGTGGGTTGTGCATGTATGTTCTTTGGCTGATCCCTTCCTCTTCTTTCATCCAGTCCCCCACCCCCTGCTTCTGACAGCTGTCAGTCTGTTTCATGTGTCCATGTCTGTTTCTATCCTTCCTTCCTTCCTCTTTAGTACCAGTTAGGACAAGTACTACTTGTACTAGTTGTAGTAGTTAGTACAACTAATCTAGTACTAACAATCAGTGATAACATACATCAGTGAGAATGGTCTACATTTATGCTGAAGTATCAAACAACCTCTGTAACAGCAGTGGCTTATAGCAAAGGTTTATTTCCTTAACATGACGCATGGCACTTTGCTTGGGTGCTCTGCTTGTCCTAGGTACTCAGAGTCTGAGGCTGATGGAGCTCCATTTTTATGATCACTGGGGCAGGGGGGAAAGAATATGAGGTTTGCTCTCTGACCTTTAAAGCTTCTGCTAGAAATGACACACATCACGCCAGCTCATGTTATGCTGGCAAAGTCAGACACGTGGCCACAGCTGCCTTCAGAGGAGGAGGGGAAGTGCAACCCTACCGGTTGCCTTGATGGAGGAATCAGAATATTTGGTTAACAACAGTAGTGTCCACCACAGATGGTAAAGACTTTATGAAAAGAATATGGCAAAAACCCAACCCAGATGCTTAGGATGGGCAAGGCAGAGGAATAAAGAAGTGTTCATCTTAGAACTTAGTCCTTAAAAGATACTTATTGAGCATATATACTGGGCCCTGGGATAGTATGGTGAACTGGGCTAACATGGTCTCTTTCTTCAGGGAACTAACTTCTATTCCAGAGGCTGCCAAAAACCAAGTAGTCAGATACTTACAATAATGGTAAGTAAGCTGTGATAACAATTGCGAGGGGAACCAAACAAAGGCTGAGAGAATAACAGAGGTGACTTTCTTTTGGTAGTGTGGTCAAGGAAGTCTTCCTAGAAGAGGTGGCATTTAACTTGAGGATGGAATCATAAGAAGGTACAAATCACACAAAGGTCTGGGTTGGGGAGAACATTCCCGACAGAGGGAAGAATGTATGCAAAGACTCTGAGGTTGCAAAGAGCTAGATTTTCCCTCCTTTAAGATATTAAAAGAAGAGTGACGTGGTTGGAAGTTATTGAGCAATTCCCTGATCATTCATAGCCTATAGGCCAGGTAGGGAGATACATTGAGAACCCATCAGAGAGTTTAAAGCAGGACGATTCAGTTGATGTGATTCTGAGCTTACCCTGGCTGTACTTTGGAGAATGGAGTCAAGATGGGCCAGAATGGATGAGGGCACATTGGTTAGGTGGTAGTTGCAGTAGTACACGTAAGACATGATGATAGCTTAGTTTAGGGTGGAGATGGACAAAAGTGTATTAGATCTTTATGAGTTTAAATCACTGGGATTTGGTGATGGGTTGGATTTATGGGAGGTGAGAAAGAGGGAGATATTCCATATGGCTACCTGGTTTATATATTTTTTTAAATAAGTTTTTTTTTGGGATTTTATTTAAGAGAGAGGGAGAAAGAGAGGGAGAGAAACATCCATATGTGGTTGCCTCTCATGTGGCTATCACTGGGGACCTGGCCTGCAACCCAGGCATGCGCCCTGACTGGGAATCAAACTGACGACCCTTTGGTTTGCAGCCATGCTCAATCCACTGAGCCACACCAGTCAGGGTGCAACTTGGTTTCTAGATGCATGGTAGGCTATTTTCTGAGAGAGAGAATGCTTCAGAGGACCAGTTTTATAGGGAGGATTGGATATTAGGTTTTATATATGTTGGGCAATTCCTGACTCACAGTCTGAGGCAGCACTGTCTCCAGGTTAGGGCCTTAGCTCTCTGATACTGTGCAGATGTGATCCTTGCTCCGGGGGCGGGGGGACCACAGCAAGTGACTTCTTTATAAGCCAGACAGCCCTATTTCCTAGATGGTGTCTTTTCTACACTTAAATGCAGCATCATTGCAGAAATGGAACACATAGAAGGGGTTGGGGAACATTTTTGTGGGTTTGAAAATCTCAAGTGAAAAATGTGTGGGCTTGAAACCTTTGGAAACCATTCCATAGGTTTATTGTAGCTGTAGCTGAAATCAATTAATGGAACAGCAGATGAAAATGCAAAACATCCAAAGATCACTCAAGCATTGGGGCCCTGTGGAAGAGGCTGATCTTTGGGTGGACCTGTCTCCCATTGTGGAAAATGCACACACATGTATTCACGAACAACTATAAAGGTGTCTCCTAGAAAGACTGGAAAATAAAAACTAGGAAATGGGGGTGGGAGGCAGCAGAAGATCAAAGTCAGCTCCGGTTTCTTTGCTGTATGTGGTGCCCCAGTCTGGTAGTTTTCCTGCAGATGCTGTGGTCTGGGCATAGCTAGCTGATCAGTCTTTCTTTGAAGCAACCAACTGACCCCTACACCAACCCCAAGCAAGATCATTAAGTTATCTTTGTTCATTTCAGAGGATGGAAGGAGCCTGATCTGAGAAGAAAAAGTAACAAGGAAGAGCAATGTTAGGCATGGCAGTGCTAAAAGGAAGATGGTGGTAATAAAGAAAAAAAAGCCCAGGAAATTAAGAAAAGGCTAACGTAGCCCTGGATGGTGTATCTCAGTGGATTGAGCGCAGGCTTGCAAACCAAAAGGTTTGATTCCCAGTTGGGGCACATGCCTGGGTTGTGGGCCAGGTCCCCAGTGGGGAATGCACAAGAGGCAACCACACATTGATATTTCTCTCCCTCTCTTTCTCTCTCCCTTTTCTTCTCTCTAAAAATAAATAAATCTAAAAAAAAAAAGAAAGAAAGAAAAGGCTAATGAATAAACAGGAAAAAAGCCAAAAGAAGCAGACTTTTAGGCTTTGCTGAGGCCACCCTGTGCACATGAACTTAGGTACCTGGGAAACTGCAGGCCTGCAGGGAAATGTAATTGGCTTCCCTAATAAGAGGCCCAGGGAGGTCTGTGGGAGGCCTGTTTTGTAGACTTGCTGGGAATCCTTTAGCAAATGACCTGTGGTCTGTGCCAGTTTATAGGAAATTAGAAGTTAAAAGCAAAAAAGCAAAACAAGGAAAAGGTTTTCGACCTTGCTATGATTTTATCTAAATAGAATTTACATTACAGGCTGAGAGCAGATGAAAGAAATCTGGGTGAACTGTGCTGGAGGCTGTTCCAACTTGCTAAGCAGTCCTGGTATTGCTCCCAAGGGAAGGTCTGCTCACAATGGGGAGGTAGTTTTCATTTGGCTCCCAGAGAAGATTAGGCACAGGATCCAGTTATTTGCAGTTTCCATTAGCCTCTCAGTGCACACCTGGGAGGGCAAATTTCCCTGAGAAGGTGCAGAGTGATGGGTAACCTTTGAGCCAGTTACTGCTAAACGGGTTCAACCTTCAAACCAGGCTACTCATTAGTATTCAGACTCAGGAACTGCCTGGTGGTACCTCACATAAGTCCCTCAAGCCCTAGACATGGGGAGAAGGCATGTAGATTCCCCTAAGCTCCAGAGCCTTGATGCTTATCTCTGTACAGGGAAGTCCCACTTATCTCTGTCTCAGGGAAGAATGGTTGAGGGTTCTACCAGTCTGCCTCCACCCTCAGTCTCTTGGCCTGAATCTTTGATATGCCTTCAGAGAAAGACAGATCCTACAGTCCTCAGGTTTTCTGAAATCATTCTGAAACTGCCTTTATATAAAGTAGTAATAATCAGAATATATAATGGTAGGAAAGACCCCTTTTAAATTGCAATAGAAAAGAGGAAATACCTAAGAATAGACTTACTAAGCAATATGTAAGTTTCATATGAAGGAAAAAAGAACTATTACTGAGGAACACAAAAGAATACAGACTAATAGACATACTATGTTCTTAAATGGATGGTAATGTAAAAATATCAATTCACTTAAGTAAACAGGAGGATAAATTTAACTCAGTTCAAATCAAAATTCAATTTTGGTTAAGCTGGTTATAAAATAACCTTTGTAAAAACAAGTGAGCATGAAAACCCAGAGACATTAGAAAAAGGGGAGTAGTTAGTGGTTTTTAGTTTCATTAGAAAGAAAAAATAACATCTTACTAAGCTACAGTAGTTAAAACAGTATGGTACTGGTACATGATGTATAAGGACAAATCAATACAACAGTACAAAGTCTAGCAATATATTGAAATCACCTAGAAATTTCACACCTGGTAAAGATGGCATTTTGGATTAGTGAGAAATAGATGGATTATTTTATCAAAGGTTTTTGGGTCACCTTGAAAGCCATTTGGGGAAAAATATATAATACTTAACACCCAGATAAATTACAGATAAGTCAAAGTTTTAAATGTAAAAAATAGGGCCATAAAACTTCTAGGAAAAAAAGGGAGTGTTTAAAAACTAATTTTTGAGTGAGGAAGGATTTTTAAAATCCCATCTTGGGGATCCAGCCTGCCACCCAGGCATGTGCCCTGACTGGGAATTGAACCTGCAACCTTTTGGTTTGCAGGTTGGCACTCAATCCACTGCACCACACTAGCCAGGGCAGGATTTTTAAAATATGGTACAAAATTAAGAACAAGTAAAAGGAAAAGATGATATCTGTGAGAGCACAAAAGGCAAATTTCTTTATGGAAAAAGAGCATCATGAATCAAGTCAAAACCCAAAGGAATGACAGTCATACATCGCCGCAGTGGAAATTGGCACAACCTCTGTGGAGGGAGTTTGGCAATTTAAATAAAAATGAAAAATCCATATACTTTGACCCAGGAATTCTACTTGTTTGATCTTATTCTATAGATATATACCCAATATATCCATATATGTGCAAAAAGATATATGTACAAAGATGGTTTATGTCATCACTGTAACAAATTACCATGAATTTAGTGGCTTAAAATAACACACATTCCTTTATTTTCTTACAGTTTTGGAGGTCTTAAGTCCAAAATTACTGGGTTGGCCAAAAACCCATTACTGGGTTTTCTTTGTTGTTTTTCTCCCCCTGTAAGATGGCCTTAGTAGTGCTTAGTTGTGTTTAACTCCATTCAAAACAATTTTGTTAGATTGTATTGTGACAGCTGTCATATCAGCATGCATTAAGAAAAACTTTTCAAAACTGGTGAATTTTTGTGTAGCCATTTTAATATTGAAGATGGAAGAAGATAGGCAATGTTTTTGGCACATTATGCTTTAGTATGTCAAGGAAGGTAAAAATGCAATGAAAACACAAAAAGAAAAAAGATTGATGCAGTGTATGGAGAAGGTGCTGTGACGGATTGAATGTGTCTGAAGTGGTTTGTGAAGTTTCGTTCTGGAGATGTCTTGCTGGACGATGCTCCATGGTTGAGATAGGCCAGTTGAAGTTGATAGTGATCAAATCGAGACATTCATTGAGAACAATCAGTGCTCTACCACATGGGAGATAGCTGGCATGGTTAAAATATCCAAATCAATTAAGTTATTGGTGAAAATGACAAATGTGTCTTTTATTTTATGGAAAAAAATATACGGACTTTTTGGTCAGCCCAGTAGTTTCACTGGGCTAAAAAGTCAAGACATGAGCAGGGTAGGTTCTTTTTGGAGGTTTTGTGGGAACAATCCATCTCCTTGTCCCTTCAATCTTCTAGAGGCTGCCTGCATTGCTTGGTTTATGGGCCCTTTCTCCATCTTTAAAGCACATCACTCCAGTTTTTGTTTCTGTTGTCCCATCTCTGCCTTGTCCCGTTACCCCTCCTACCTCCCTTCTGTTATAAGGACCCCTGTGATTATATTGGGTCCATGTAGGTAATCATTCATCATCACCCCATCCAAAGCCCCTGAATCATAGCTGCAAATCCCTTTTGCTGTGATTGGTAAAATATGAACAGGTTCCGGGAACTGGGACATGAACACCTTTGAGGGTCTTTTATTCAGCCTACTGTAGACATGTTCTTGCATACCCTCTCTCTGGAAGAAAAACGAACTGCTAATGATGACCACCTCTAGGAGCTGAGGGACAAGGCTGACACGAAGATACTTTCCTATATGTCTCTTTTACTTTTTGTGTTTGTTTGTCTGTTTTCGCTATTTAAAAAACAATGTGTATACTTATTGTAGAGATTTTAGAAATTCCCGAAAAGAGAAAAACATAAACATATTCATAATCCATCCAAACTCAACTACCGCTAATATTTTTTATCTATTTTCTTCTGTACAGAATCATGTCTGTGGCAGGCAACATAGCAGCTTCCCAAAGATGTTCAAACGCTTGGTCCCAGAAGCTGTGAATATGCTACCACACACGGCAAAAGGGACTGTGTAGATGTGAGGAAGGATCGCGAGATAGGGAGCTGGTCCTGGCCTATCTGGGTGGGCTGGACATCATTGCAAGGATCCTCACAAGGGAGAGGGGAGGCAGGAGGGCCCGGTGAGAGAAAATGACATGATAATGGAAGCAGATGTGGAGTGGTACCTACATCTAGGAGGCAATGAATGTGCACAGCCTTTAGTAGCTGCACAAGGAAAGGACTGAAATCTTGGACTTTGATCTCTACAATCTAAGAAAATAAGTCTGTCATTTAAAAATGTTGAATTTGTGGTAATTTGTTAACAGTAACATTAACAAAGTAATGCAGTGTCTTTGAATGATTAGCATTTTCCTACCTGCTTTAACATTTTTTTGTGTAAATACTGTGACAGTTCCTTGTTTTAATGTTATTACTTATTTATTTGCCTTATTTTTAAAAACATTATTTATCTTTAGAGAGGGGGGAAAGGAAGGAGAAAGAGAGGTAGAGAAACATCAATGTGTGGTTGCCTCTCGCATGCCCCCTACTGGGGACCTGGCCTGCAACCCAGGCATGTGCCCTGACTGGGAATTGAACCTGCAACCCTTCGATTTGCAGCCCGTGCTCAATCCACTGAGCAACACCAGCCAGGACTATTTGCCTTATTCTATAGACTGTAAGTTATAGAAGGGTTGGGCCCATTTCCATGTTTTTCTTGCTAGCTTTATTGAGATACTATTGACATGTATGTTTGTTTAAGGTGCACAATGTGATGATTTCACACACAGATGTGTATATACACACACACACACACAGGTTGGGGCAAAAGTAGGTTTATTGTTGTGAGTACATGAAACACAGTTTATTCTTGTGTTATTATTTATTAATTGTATTATTGTCCATATGGACAACTGTAAACCTTCTTTTATCCACCCTTATATACTGTGAAATGATTACCACAGTAAGGTTGGTTAGCATCTCTGTCTCTGCACCATAATTGCCATTTTTTGGTGTGGTGAGAACATTTAGGATCTACTCTCTTAACTTTCACATACATAATACAGTACTGTTAATTGCAGTCACCATACTGTAAGTTAGATCACCAGAAGTCATTCATCTCATAGTTGGAATTTTGTAGCCTTTGACCAACATCTCATTTCCCCCAAACCCTAAACTCTGGTGACCACCACACATTTTCTGTATCTGCGCAACCCGGTTGTTTCCGTGTGTTGGCTACTGTCCATGCAGTGAATGCAGGGGAGCAGGTATCACTTTGAAACAGTGATTTCCTTTCCTTCGCATAAATTCCCAGCAATGGGATCAGCTGGGTCACAAGGCAGTTCCAGTTTTAGTTTTTTGAGGAAACTCTGTACTGTTTTCCACAGTGGCTGCACCAGTCTGCATTCCCACCAACAGTGTAACTAGGGTTCCCTTTTCTCCACATCCTCTCTAGCACTTGTTTGTTGACTTATTGATGATGGCCATTCTGACAGGTGTGAGGTGATATCTCATTGTGGTTTTAATTTACATTTCCCTGATGATTAGTGATGTTGAACATTTTTTCATAAACATGCTAGGCATTTGTCTTTTTGGGGGGAAATGTCTATGCAGGTCCTCTACCTATTTTTAAATCAGGTAACTTTTTTCTTTTTTGCTATCAAATTGTTTAAAAGATTTTTTTAAAAAAGATTTTAATAGAACCAGGGACATGGAAATAAAGAACAAACTGACAGTAACCAGAGGGGATGGAGGAGGGACATCACAAGGGAAACAAGGGGAAGGGACAACTCAAGGAACATGTATAAAGGACACATGGACAAAGACAAGGGAGGGGGAGGAGTGAATATGGGGAGGGTGGGTAGGGCAGGGGACAGTAATGGGGGGAAATTGGGACAAATGTAATTGAACGATGAAAAAAATGAAAAAAGTTAATGTATCAAAGGAAGCCCTACTTAGTAAATGCTCAGTAAAGATTAGACATAATTATGTATCAAGTTAAAAAATATTTATTTATTTTTAGAGCGAGGGGAAGGAAGCAAGCAAGAGCAGGAGAGAAACCTGGATGTGCAAGAGAAACATCAATCAGTTGCTTCTCATATGCCCCCAACTAGGAACCTGGCCTGCAACCCAGGCATGTGCCCTGACCAGGAATCAAACTGGTGACCTTTTGGTTTCCAAGCAGACGTCCCACCCACTGAGCCACACCAGTCAGGGCAGATTCTTTATCTACTTTTGGATAATAATTTATCTGATGGATGGTTTTGAAATGTTTTCTCATATTCTGTAGGTTGTCTCTTCACTCAGATGATTGTTTCCTTTGCTGTACAGAATCTTTTTAGTTTGATGCAGTCACATCTGTCTGTTTTGCTTTTGTTGTTTGTAGTTTGGTTTCATATGCAGTACATGGCTTTGTGTAATATGGATATTTTAACAATTTTGATTCTGCAAATCCATGAACACGGGGCATCTTTCCATTTATTTCTGTGTTGGTCAATTTTTCATCAATGCATATAATTTTAAATTATTTTTAATCCTCACTTGAGGACAATTTTTCATAGCTTTTTTTTTAGAGAGAGAGGAAGGGGGAGAGAGAGAAAGAGGGAAACATTGATATAAGAGAGAAACATTGTTTAGTTGCCTTCTTGTGTATCTGCGCCCCCTCCTTCACTCCCACCCAGGAATGGAACACACAACCTACCTGGGCACATGCCCTGACCGGGAATCTAACCTGTGACCTTTGGACCTACGGGACGTTCCAACCAACTGAGCCACACTGGCCATGGCTCAGTGTCTATAATTTTTTAGCATGCAGAACTTTTCTTGTTGGTTGAATTTATTGCTAAGATATTTTTATTAATTTTGATGCTATTGTTGGTGGGATTGTTTTCTTTATTTCTCTTTCAGGTAGTTTGTTGTTAGTGTATAGAAATGCAACTGGATTTTGTGGAGTGGTGAGCCTAGCTGCCTTTTATTTATGTTTGATCACATATTTCCATAGTGGGACCTTAATAGCTATTTAATAAATCAATAAATACACCATAATTTATTTTACTATAATTTTAGAGATTAAGATTTTCCCAATGTTTTGCTTTTCCAAAGTAGCTCCTGCCATGTGTAGCTGATAATAATAATATTAGGCTTTTAAGTGCTTTATATACATTATCTCAATTTGGCCTTACAAAAACCTGCTGAGGGCTGGATGCTATTATTATGTCCCTTGCTGAAGGTCACACAGTTCATAAGGGGCAGAAACCCAGATTTGTTGGACTCCAGATCTAACACTCTTAACTGTGACACTGTATAGTCTGCTAAAAAGAATTGGCTCATACTGTATATGCTGATTTTGATAATTAACTTTTTTTTACTAAATCATACATCATGAACATCTCTCCGTATCATTTCAGATGCTGTTTCTACATTGATTGAAATGATCACGTGTTTATTTCTTCGTTTTATTTATGTGGTACTTTGCATTGACTCATTATTTTCTGTATGTTGAAATATCTTTGCATTCCATGAATAAAACCTACTTGGTCATGGCATATGATCCTTTTAATGTGCTGTTGAATTTGGTTTTCTGTTACTTTGCTGAGGATTTTTTTGTATCAGTATTCATAAATGATACTGGCCTATAGTTTTCTTTCTTTGTAGTGTTTTCATCTGGCTTTGGTATTGGGGTAATGTTGGCCTCATAGAATCAGTTAGGGAGTGTTAACTTTTGGCGGGGAGGAGCAGTTTGCAAAGCATTGGTTACTGAGAGTTTTAAAAGCTCCCCAGGTGATTCTGATGGGCAGCTAGGGTTGAGAACCAGAGCTCAGCAGGGCATTAGCAGCTGCATTAGCATCACGCGGGAGCTTGTTAGAAATGTAGACCCTTGGGTCATGCCCCACACTTACTGAACTTCAGTCAGTCCCTTGTGCAAGATACCCAGGTAACTCCTGTGCATATTAAAGTTGGGGACACAGTGGTGTCTATTAGCATTCCTACCAGTGTCCCGGTTACCTGATAAAGCTCATCTGGAGTAATTGTTTCCCAGGTCCAACTAAGATCCAGTGAACCCGTGTCTGGGACAGGAGGGAAGCCTGGGTAGCTGTCTTTAAAAAGCAAAGTATCACAGGTGATTCTTCTTATCAGTGACATTTTGGAAAAGCTGCCCAGCTAATGGAACTTGTGGTGCAGTAGTTCTCAGCCTCCGGCACTCTGCAGCCATGGGGCATCCTGAGCTGAGGGCAGGGGGCATGGGGGCTGGGGGCCAGTGGTAATGGGAGCACTTGTAGTTGTTGCTGGAGGTGGGAGGGGAGACATGTTGGCAACTCATACTCTTCTGTACATGTGTTGTTTTCAAATGAAAATAAATAAAGGGAAGATTGAGTCTCAATCTCCATCCAGAGAGAGATAGATTCAATAGTTCTGGGGTGGTGCTAGAAACCTATGGTATTTCGCCCTGGCTGGTGTAGCTCAGTGGATTGAGCGCGGGCCTGCGAACCGAAGGATCGCGGTTCGATTCCCAGTCAGGGCACATGCCTGGGTTGCCAGGCCAGTTCCCGGCAGGGGACATACAAGAGGCAACCGCACATTGATGTTTCTCTCCCTCTCTCCTTCCCTTCCCCTCTGAAGATAAATAAATAAAATCTAAAAAAAAAAAAAAAGAAACCTATGGTATTTCATAAATCTCCTAGCTGAATTGACAGCTGCATTCTCATTGTTCTGCATACCTCGGGTTTATTCCTTACTATAGTGCACTTCTGCCTCTGTTGTATGGGTTATCTTCCTAAAAAAATCTGATCATATACTGAATAAATATTTGTTGAATGGATGAATTCCCTTTACTCTTTGCTTGTAGTTGAGTCCCCACTGCCTCCAAGAATTAATACTGAACTTCTTAACTAGGCATGTAAGACCATTTGTAATCTCTCTGCAACCCATTTCTGCAAGTCTCTTTTTCTATTATTTCCTCCCATATCTGTTCTCCACTCTGCCCACCAAACTAGTCATTGTTTCCTGAACACACTTGGCATTGTTACGCTCATTGCTTAAGACTCCATTCTTTGCCTGTGCTGTTCCCTTCACCTGCCACGCCCATTGCACATTTTCTGTCTGCAAAATGTGCTCATTGTTCAGACTGCAGCTCAAATTTATTTTCTTCTGTGAAGCTTTCTGCATCTCACCCAAGTATCATCAGATGACCCTTCTATTCTTCCAGTACCTTTGATTTATACCTTCATTATTGCATTCACAACGTGGTGTTGTAATTATTTAATGGCTGTGACTCCTTTGTCTTCATCACCCATAGCACCTAGCACAGCTTTGTCAGATCAGTGCTCACTAAAAGTTTGTCAAACAATCATTCATTCACTCATTCACTCATTGATTCTGCAAATACTTATTGACTATCTCCTATATAGCATGCACCGTGGTAGGTGTTGCAGATGCCGTAGTGGAAGAGACAAACCAAGTTGCTTTCTTTTACAGAGCTTGGGTTTTAATGGGGAAAGGCATACAATACACCAATAAACAATTTTTTGTTTCTACGTATTATTTTTGTTTTTATATTTTTTATTGTTGTTCAAGTACAGTTGTCTCCATTTTTACCCCACCATGGCCCCCAGCCCCATCCATACCCACTTCCCACCCTTGAAGCTACCCCCTTTGGCTTTGTCCATGGGTCCTTTATACATGTTCCTTGATGGCCCTTCCACTATCTCCCCTCTTCTCTGATTACTGTCAGATTGTTCTTACTTTCAATGTTTCTGGTTATATTTTGCTTGCTTGTTTGTTTTCCTAATTAGGTTCCACTTATAGGTGAGATCATATGGTATTTGTCTTTCACTGCCTGGTTTACTTCACTTAGCATAATGCTCTCCAGCTCCATCCAAGCTGTCACGAAGGGTAGAGGCATACAATACACTAATAAACAGTTAAATAAGATATTTTCTTATAGTTATTAGTTCGATGAAGAAAACACAACAGGATTATGGGATAGAGAGTATCATACATTTTATATTTTTAACAGTTACTTCTGGCTTCTGTGAGTTGACAGGACTATAGGAGTAAGAGTGGAAACAGGGAAATGAGTTACAAGGCTGTTGTATTTGCCCAGGCAAAAGATGATGGTGTCCTGGACCAAAGCGTGGGGGTAGTGAGAATGGTGTAGGGATTCAGTATATACCAAGAAAGTGGGGCCATCACTATTTATTACTTGGTAAGGGATTGGATGAGAGGGAGAAAGAGAGACAGAGAGAGAGAGACAGAGAGAGAGAGAAGGGAGGGTGGACGGAGAGAGGGAGAGAGATCAAGGATGAGTCATAAGTTTTTTTGGCTCAAGCATCTGGGGCATGAGGGTGTGCGGGAGTGGCTGGGAGAGAGAAGACATTGAGAGTTTTGTTTGGACATCATAAAATTTGAGATGCCTATTTGAAATGAATAAAACAAGGGTAGCTTTTGTTAGTGTAACACTTTTAGCAACTGCGCAGCATGAGCAAATCTTCATTCCCCTTTGCTTATTGTTCTGATTCTTAAGAGCAGAGGTGAGGGAAGCCAGTGTTTTTTTGCAAGTTAAAAATCAGTTCGCTGATGCATTAAATTTGCTCAGAGTTTACTTAGTTTTTTTTTTTTTTTTTTTTTTTTTTTTTTTTTTTTTTTTCTTAGAGTCCATCCTTGGCAAATGTTAGATGGAGACAAGATGTTGTTGATGCTTCCCCTTCTGTATTCAGCTTACAAAATAAACGGACCCACACAACTAGCCCTTAATAAGCGCTGACTGGGCCTGTGAACGTTAATAACAGTTGAGGATAGATTGGCCAGGAGAAGTCAATTGGTGGGTGGTAAGGAAAATAACTGATTTGCCAGAGGCAAATATGGATATCAGTTTCCCCAGTATAGACGAGAATTTGCTGGTAGCAAAATATTCTTAGAAGTAAGACACTGCTAAGCAGTAAGAATGATTGTTCAGTATTGGGTTTGGCCCTATTTTGAAACATTAGACCTAGAGTTTGGACACCAGCCCAGTGAGGCCACTGGCAAAAACTACTGGTGCGGATTCAGGATTTTAAATTTTCTGGAACTCTAGGCCATGTTCTAGGAGACTGCTGCCAAGGTGGGGCTGGCCACAGAAAATAACTGCTTTTTGAAAGACATCCTTAAAAGGAAATGGTCGTATTCACTATAATTTCTTGGCTTGTTTTAGGAAGGGGTTAAATTTGGCTTTCATAAGCAATGGGTTTGGATGAGGTTATTAAAATTTGTGTCCAGAGAAATTAGAAAAGCTTTTTTTTTTTTTTTGGCTTAATCCCAATATGGTGATGACCAGAGGGAAAGGGAGTGGGAGAAGGGGGAAGAGGGTAAAGGGGGGTGGAGGGAGACTTGACTTGGGGTGGTGAACACCCAATACAACATACAGATGATGTGTTGTAGAATCATACACCTGAAACCTGTATAATTTTATTAACCAGTATCACCCCAATAAATTCAATAAAGAAGAAAAAAAAAAAAACAAAGACGAAGTCTATAATACCCTGAAAAAAAGAGAAAAGCTATTTTTTCTCAAAGCCATCTTCTCAAAAGATTCTGTTTAACACTTGACCCGTTATCTTCTGTTGTGGTGCTTGAGGCTTTCCTGTCATCTCTCTGGCTGCTGGTATTGTATCAGTGAATTCATTGTCAGCTTATGATAGTTTGTGATTAAGACCAGGAATTACCATTTTTATTTCAATTGATTTACCTTTAAATTGATAAGCAGAGGATACAAAGTGGCCATTCTTTCTGATCCGTAAAGCAGAATACACCATGCAGATTTGTGGGAAGAATTTCAGAGGTGGCATTAAAAATAGTAAATGAGCCCTGGCTGGTGTAGCGCAGTGGATTGAGCGCGGGCCTGTGAACCGAAGGATCGCGGTTCGATTCCCAGTCAGGGCACTTGCCTGGGTTGCCAGGCCAGTTCCCGGCAGGGGACATACAAGAGGCAACCGCACATTGATGTTTCTCTCCCTCTCTCCTTCCCTTCCCCTCTAAAGATAAATACATAAAATCTAAAAGGAAAAGAAAAAGTACTTTAAAAAAATCTTTAAAAAAATAGTAAATGATATTAATAAGCAAAGCCTCTTCGAGGCCACCCTCTTGACTCCTGGGATGTAACTGACAGCCACCCACCCATGTTTTGTCATTGGCCCGAAACACATGGATCCAGTAGAGTGAACATTTTGCTGTTCTGTGAACACTTTTGAAACGTTTTCTTACTTATCCCTAATGCAGACTCACATGGATTTAAATGTGAACAACAGAGTGTAATGGAATTTACTGTTTGCGTTTTTTTTTAAACAAATGGTTGTTAAGGAACATCTGGTTGCACTTAATAAAGTTCCTCCTGTGTGTGTGTGCGTGTGCGCGTGTGTAACGTGTCTTCAGTTGTAAGGCTCATTTCCAGATTCAAATCTTCATATTGCATTGGGTTCTAAGAGGCTTTCTTAATTACATATTTCAGAGCATGGAATGCAGAGTAATTTCTTTTTCTTCTCTCCTCATTTCCCAAGAAGACGATGACCCACATTTCCCCACTTTCAGACTTAACAGGACAGTCTCAGTGTAGCAGTGTTCTCTGTCCCATTGGCCTGTGGCAGAGGATTTTAAGAGTTGATGAGATCTTAATTATTCCATCCAGTTATTTGTGGGAGCGGTCAAGTAATATACTTTCTGCATTTTTGACAGGATAGTTCATTCTGTTTGTTTGGGGTGCTGCTAGATGTCTAATATTCTAGCTGTTCCTCCCTACCCCACATAAATGCCAGTGATGTTCTCCTGAGTCATTGTGCCAACCAAAATCACCTCCACATTTATTTATTTATTTATTCGTTCATTCTATCATTCATTCATGTATTTATTTGTATTGTGTTTTTTCCATCACTATTTATCCCCCTTATACTCTCCTACACCTCCACCTACCCCTTCCCCCCAACAATCACCACACTGTTGTCCGTGTCCGTGAATCCTTTTTTCTTTTTCCCTCAGTCCCTACATTTTTTCACATTTCCCCCATAAGTACTACTACCTTGAGATTGAGAATGATGGATCTAGTTTAAACCTCTCATATTTCAGAGGGGAGATTGAGCACCAGAGACACTGTTTGAGGGTTACACAACTGTTGACAAAACTCTACTAAAACCCAGCTCTCCCGAAATTTTGCCTAGTGTTCTTTCCTGCACTATATTTTGGAGGGCCCATTTAAATATTTTATGCTGATATCTTTGTGCTTTTAGAGATTTTTGATTGGTGGGAAGGTGTTCTCAGGAATACATATGCTCAAAAGGTAGTAGAATCTGGAATTTAAGTAAAGAATAGTATGCATACTCCAATTTTTGTTCATCTAAGAAATTTAGTGCATGTCTGCTGTGTAACTTGCACAGCAGTTTGGAAAAATGGTACTTCTCATAATTCTCTACTTTTGAAATAATATAAATGGGAAGGGGTAGTGATATGAGGAAGTTACTTAAGGATCTAGTGAGTAATCTTTTAAACTTGAAATGCAATGAAATGCTTGTCCATTCTTTCCTTTCCTCTCCAGAGCCTCATCCCAGTATTCACTAGGGATCAAGTGTAATCACCAGCTTCTATATTTCTTCTTCAGTCACTGACTCCTCTGCCATTAGGTGTAGAAGACATATAAATTTCTCCTCATTTACTATTTAGCCCAGGTTAGAGTGTAGACCGCTCAGGTGCCTGGTGAAACTTCTTGCTTGGGGAAGTGATGCTGAACTCACTCCAGCGTCAAGTGGTGGCTGCTGAGTTCTGGCTTTGTCACAAGTAACACTGACATAAGCACTGAACAGTCTTGTCTTCTAAGCGCTGAACATGTGATTGGATATTTTATAGATGGCAGCAAGAATCGAAAGAACATGTTCGAGCTTTCTGAGGATCACTGGGAGCTTGTCTTCTTCTGGGCAGCCTGTTGTTTTCCATTTGTTTTTTTTTTTTTTTTCCCTTGTTTTCCACGTGAGCTTCCCTTTGGAGGATTTTCCTCTGTTCTGCCTGTTGGATTCCTTTTTGACCATGCCAAAATGTTTTCCCCGTGCACCTCGTCTGCATTTGGTCTGAGATGAGAGGTGATGTGTTTTTCACCACTTTCATCTCTGATCCCATCCAGTAGTATTTTTTAAATATTTTATTTCTTTATTTTTATAGAAAGGGGGAGGGAAGGAGAGAGGGAAACATCAATGTGTAGTTGCCTCTTGCGCACCCCCTAATGGGGACCTGGCCTGCAACCCAGGCATGTGCCCCGACTGGGAATCGAACCGCGATCCTTCGGTTCGCAGGCCCGCGCTCAATCCACTGAGCTACACCAGCCAGGGCCATTCAGTAGTATTTTTAATGTAAGCTTCATGCTTACCAGGTTGACCCTCAGTCCTCCTGGTGGGCCAAATACTATAAAGGTCTTGCCTCTCACCAGAAAGGAAAGGGAACTCCATGGACTCTATAAGCTTTGGGCAAATAGTGTTGTTAACTTGTTTTTGGAGAGAGACCCTTTTATGTTCTACCTTCTGTTCTAGCCCATCAATAGAGCCAAGACCTCTTCTCTTTTGGGGACTATTTTAAAATAGCTTTAGTGATATGTAGTTCATAGATGTACAGCTCACTCATGTACAGTGTACCATTCAGTGGCTTTTAGTATGTTCACAGAGTTGTGTAGCCATCACCAGAGTCAATTTTAGAATATGTTCATCATACCAAAAAGAAACCCTGTATCCATTACAAAGGCCTAGTCATAACTCTAGGTTGAATGTCAATAATAATTGCTTCTGTTTGGTGAGATCTTATTTTGTGCACTGGCTGGGTACTTGCATGTGTTATCTTATTTAATACATGTCATGACCCTGTGATGTGGGGACTGATATTATCCTCATTTTACAGATGCGGAAACTGATGGTACAGAACAGACTCGGGGTGTACGATATACTATTACCGAAAGGACCCCCTTTCTTTTCTCCAGGGGTCCCCCCCACTAGGTTTGCTATGCCCACCACCAGAGAAAAGATGTCTCTCAATGCCAGAGATTTGTGAAAAGGAAAGGAAGTATTTATTTAAAAGCTATACAGACTTAGAGTAGTGACTTAATGTCTTCATTAAAATTCCAAAATCCAATAGAATGCCCACAGACGCACACAGTCCTTCCTTCTTCCCTCTGCCCAGTCCCGGGTACTGTATCTCAGGAAAAGAAGTAGAAGTCCGTGATTCAGGCTCCTGGCACTGTCAGCTGTGTTGCCACCACGATCTCCAGTTAATCCAAAGCCATGTGGCACCTTTTCATGGCCCACCAGCAAGAGTTCTTTCACCCCTTTTCTTCCAGGCACAGTCTCTTCTGCTTCCTAAGCCATGTGGTAAAAGGGAGCACCCCAAAGTCGAGAGGTTTCCACTCTGCCAAAGTCGTGTGGTTCTCCCCCGTATGGCTACCGTGCCTGGGTTTAAATCCCTGCGCCAGTCTTCCTCTGCAGCCCCATTTCCGACTCCTTCCACAATCAGTTACACCTGCCAGCATTCCTATGTTCTTCCAGCTTTTCTGGGCTGCCACAGTGAGTCTGGGCAGGTGTGGGCCCATGGCATGGAGCCAATAATCTCCAAGCTCCCACGCAGGTGCTGTAACCAGGGGGCGTTGCCTCCCAGTTCCATCATGGGTTGAAGTCACTCCCATCCCCCCAGCTCAAAGCATGACCACAGCTATTTAACACATCCATGAAACCAGTTTAAGCTTATAGATACGTTAAATGACCATTATAGAGGTTAGCTGCAAAGCTGTTGCTATGTAGAACAACTATGAATGAACCTGCTCCCCGTGTCCCATACCCCAGTTCAGACTTGTGGGAGTGAAGGCATCCTGTATATATTTTTCTAATACTTCCTGGACACCTTGAGTTCTGGACCCCATTCCAAATCCCTGTTTGGGGGCCCCCCTCTTGGCTGTACCCTGTTACACTGAGACATAGACATTTAAAACTCGTTCAGAAGCAGACAGGTTGTAAGTGGTGAAGGCTGGATTCAAAAACCAGGCCTTCTGACTGCATAGCTTTGAAAAGATCCTCACACGATCACATTGGCCATGTGGCAGGACCAAGCACAGTTTTTCCTTCTTTTCATCAATGTGAACTAAGATTTGAGATGTTGTATCCTTAACAGGTGAGTCAATCAGTACGTATTGATCGCTTGCAACATTTCAGTTACTGGGATAGAATCAGTGTGCCATGCAGAAAGGCCCAAGGCAGCGATCTGTTCTCAAGAAGCTTTCGGTCTACTTGCTGAGTGGTTTATAATGTGGGACCACATTTGAGAGATGCCATACACATGCCACAGATGGTTGATACTGTTCATCTTAGTAGAAGTGTTACAGAATTAACCCATTTGGGAGAGCCCACATACTGTTACTGAAACAAGCCCCCTCCCCCGGGGTCTTTCTGTACTGTGGTTCTTCTTGCCTGCTGCCAGGTGTTAGGAATTGTGGTTATCAATGCCAGAGTCTGGTGAAAAGGAAAGGAAGTATTTATTCAAAAGTTATACAGGTGTAGAGTAATGGTGGAATGTTGCTGATACATTTCAAAGTTCCTTTAAAATACCCACTAACACACACACACACACACACACACACACACACACACACGCAGAGTCCTGCCTTTCCCCCTTTGCCCAATCAGGCCAGTCTCAGACATGCCAATCAGAAGTACTGACCTCTAGAAGAAAAAGAACAGAAGTCCACAGCTCACTTCCCCTGGTTCCTCCCAGTAATCCATGCTTGGCAGGGCAGGTCTCCCTCGGTTCCCAGCACCATCAGCTGTGTCGCCGCCATGATCTCCAGTTCTTAATCGAAAATCATATGGCACCTCCTCATCACCCACCAGCGAGATTCCTTTCAAACCTTTTCTTCCCGAGTGGTCTCGCATTGTCCTCTGTTGTCTCCCTCGTTGTCCTGCATTGTCTCCTGTCCCTCACGGAGGCCCATCTTTAGTTTAACTTCCAGCCTGGAACCTCCTTCGTAACCCCATTTCTGATTCCTCCCACAATCCGCTACACCTGCCAGCACTCCTGCACTTTCTGCCTTTCTTGACTGCCATACTTAGTCCGGGCAGGCACGGCCCCATGGTGTGGAATGAACTATCTCCAAGCTTTAGGGCATGTACTGTAACCAGGGAAGTTACCTCCAAGATACATCATAGGTTAAAGTTATGCACATCTTTCTGGTTCTAACTCAGGCCTGGAGACTAGCCTGCTGTTATTGACATGCAAAATTACTCTTAATCTCTGTGTTGCTGCTTTTCCCAGTCCCCAAGCTAGGCTTCTAGGGGGTCCCTTGGGTCTCTCATCCTATACCCTGTTACAGAAGGAGAGATTAATGTGGGCTGGGTGATTGAAGAAGTGGCTTCTAGCTCAACTTAGATGGGGATAAGGTCAAAGGCATATAGGGGTGGGAATATCAGGAAGCATGTTGGAAATGGTTGTGGGGATCCTATTGTGTAAGCCACACTGTGGAGGGCCCTGAATGTCAGGAAAACAGTGTTACTGAAGGAAAAGGGTCCATTTGCTTGCATGCATCAAAGTCCAATAAGACACAAACAGGAGCTTTTAGCAAATAAAGTAAGTTTATTACTTGAGGAAGTGGCTTGGCATCACAGGTGAGCTAGTGCTCTGAGACCTGGTTCCTTGATGGCTTCCACAGGATGAGTTACATGGGGGAGAAATCCTTAATCATGGTGACTGAGGGAGTCAAGGTCATGGTCAGGGTGGTGGTCTCTACTAATTGGTCAGCGCTGGTGGTTATCAGTGCAGCAGGCCCTGATGTCGCCATGGCTTCACTTCTTCTGGGATGATAGTTCCCCCACTTTTCTGGGCCTGGAACTGCAACAAGTGTGGCCTAGATGTTCTCTCCAGTTTAATTGAAATTCTGTCTCTGGGGCCCTCAGTCCCGAGGTTTTGTTTCTGGGATTATTTGATGCCGTTGTCCTGAGGGCTTAACATTAAAGGAGTTCACTTGCAAGGAAGAAGGAGGCAGGTGAGTTAGGGTGCTGGGTGAGGTCAGCCTGAATCAAGAGAAAAGAATAGAGAAAAGGTCATGTGAAGATTTTGTGAAATTACAGCATTCATTCATTGAACAGATATTTATTGAGCACTGACTATGTGCCAAGCACTCATGTAAACGCTGGGGCTAAGAGCAGTGAGCGAAAACCAAGAATTCTCATCCTCAAAGAACCTGAATTCTCTTTGGGGAGATAGACGCAAAGCCAGTCATTTCTGAAATCAGATAGTGTGATCAGTGGTGGAGAAGGCAACAGAGAATGTCAGGTGCAGGGTGGGGCAACTGCCCATTTACAGAGTTTGAACTTCTTCCTTTAGATAACAGAGGGCCATTGACAAACTTTTCATAGTGTTAATCTTTGGGATTGCCCAAGGGAAGGAGCGCTGTAGACTGAGAAGTGAGGTGTGCAGAGGCCTAGTGGCAGGTAGAAAAGTCAAGGGCAAGTGGGAGCTGCCCGGTCTTCTCCAAGTCTAGCAGCTGTGGTGTGCTGAAAAGAAGTGGATCCTTAAGGTTTGGACTTGGCCGGTTTGTCACTTCACTTCTCTAAGCTTTGTTTCCTCTTCTGTAGAGTAGGGATAGAAATACCTAACTGTGTGTGTGAGTGATGTATACTTCTGGGCACATAGTAAATGCTCTATAAACACTAGCTCTTTTTATAAATATCAAGAAGAGTAACCAGGCATATTCATGGATGAAGCGGCCTTTGGGAGAAGTCTTGTGACCTCTTTAGCTTCAGCATTACTGAAAACAAGCATTTACTGAGTGCCTGCTCTGAGGTAGCTAGTGAGGCTGAGGTGGATAAAGCATGATGTCTGCTGCCTTCAGGGGCCTTCCCTTTTTGTTTGAAAAGATTTTCCTTGGTAAAAGTCCTTGACATTTTAAGATTTCTATAGTTCACTATGTGATTACTCAATAAAGAATTCCTGTTATTTTTGTATATATAGCTACTAGCACATTTCTCAAAGATTTCACCAGGCATCTCCAATTTGTCCTCCATATAATGTTGTCATTTAAGAATGTTGTATAAATGGAATAATATAATAAATGACCTTTTAAGATCGGCTTTTGTGTTACATAATATCCTTGTGATTCATCTAAATATATCAATAATTTATTCCTTGTTATTGCTGACTGGTGTTCCATTGTATGGCTGCACCAATTTGTTTGTCTGTTCTCCAGTTGAGGGAACATTTTGATTGTTTCTAGTTTTTGGTAGTTACAAATAAAGCTGCTTTTAACATTGTCATACAGGGTTTGTTTTTTTTTTTTTTTTTTTTGTGAATATAAATTTTCATTTCTAGAGAAAAAAATTCCCTGAAATGAGATTGTGGAGATACATATGTGTGTGTGCACGTGTGTGTGTTTAATTTTGTAAGAAACAGCCTAGCCTTTTTCCAGAGTGGCTGTAGCAATTTACATCCCCACTAGTGACATTTGATAATTCCAATTCTCTGTATCCTTGGTATTCTCATCGTATTTTGTGGTAGCCATGGTAATAGGTGTGTAGTGGTATGTCATCCGGGCCTTAATTTGGTTTTCCTTAATGGCTAATGATGTTGAACATCTTTTGATTTGCTTGCCTACCATCTATCTTGGTTAAGTACCTATTCCAGCATTTTGTCTATTATCTAATTGGGTTGTTTGTCTTGCATATTGATCTTACTTTTGGGTTTAGTGAGCCATTTATGTATTCTGGATATGAGTCCTTTGTCAGATATGTAATTTGCAAATATTTTCTTGCAATCTGTGCCTTGTTTTTTGAAATCCTCTTTTTAGGGTCTTTCAAAGAGCAAAAGTTTTTTTCTTTTGGTGAAGTCTAACTTATTTACTTTTTCGAATGGAATGTGCTTATGAATAATGCCTAAGAACATGTCACATAACCCTAGGTCACTAAGATTTTAATCTTTTTCTTTTTTTGTCCTGTAGATATCCAGTTGCTCCATACTATTTGTTGAAAAATGTCTGCCACTTCTTAACTGTAAAAACTTGCAAAATCACTTAACTTTTCTTTAAAAAATGGGATAATGACCCTGGCTGGTGTGGCTCAGTGGATTGAGTGCCGGCTTGGGAACCAAAGGGTCACTGGTTCGATTCCCAGTCAGGGCACATGCCTGGATTGTGGGCCAGGTCCCCAGTAGGGGGCGTGTGAGAGGCAACCACACGTTGCTGTTTCTCTCCCTCTCTTTTTCTCTCCCTTCTCCTATTTCTAAAAATAAAGAAATCTAATAAAAAATGGGATAATAATAGGACCTACTTCCTAAGGTTGAGGTGAGGATTCCAGACTATATATGTAAATACCTAGTCATAGTAGATAGTAGTAGCCATTAATATTACTTATTTTATGGAGTTTCCAATTTTGAGATTTTAATTTATAATTTACTAAATTTGATAACATCTAATACAGTGTCCCTTTTAGTCTGTTCAAAGGATGGTGAGGCATTGGGTGAATGCAATTTCCAGTGGAGAAGGGAGCTGAGGCGAAGGCGAGTTCAATACAAAGCAAGAATATGTAGCTAAAAAGAGGAAATAAAAAATGAAGTCAGAAAACTGTACTTGGACAACAATTAAAATAAATTTAAAAAATGAAGTCAGATGTTATGGATGTCAGGAAGAATTAAAAAAAATTCTTCCTTATTAATTGGGTAAGGGCAAAGGGGTTCCTGGACCCTGAGTGTGAATAAAACAGGGTATAGATGTA
The DNA here is from genome assembly GCA_039655065.1 of Glossophaga mutica. NCBI lineage: Eukaryota > Metazoa > Chordata > Mammalia > Chiroptera > Phyllostomidae > Glossophaga > Glossophaga mutica. The sequence goes on along the minus strand of CM077318.1, from coordinate 9,954,685 downwards.
CCCTCTTACTGAGTGCTGGCCTCCCGGCCTTGCTGAAAGGTGTTGGCCTTGGTTTTTCACTTCAGGATGTCCTGCACTATGTGTGGAGCCTTTTGCCTTCTGTTTTCCAGAGGAATTGAGTCCAAGACTGTGTCTTGCTGTGAGCACTGCCACTTTGGTGCCAATAGTCTGGTGATGTGCCAGATGCCCTTTGAGGAGTCTTTCTAAAGCAGATTGCTCAGCTGAGCTGAAAAGGCTGAAGAACCTTCCTCAGGAAGCTGATTGTACTTGTGGTGGGTCTTTGCCATTTCAAAAGTCAAATACCACTGCACTGACTGGTGTGGCTCAGTGAGTTGGGCTTCGTCCCGCAAACCGAAAGTTTGCTGGTTTGATTCCCAGTCAGGGCACATGCCTGGGGCGTGGGCCAGTTCCCCGGTTGGGGGCATGTGAGAGGCACCTGATGGATATTTCTCTCACATATTGATGTTTTTCTCCCTTGCTTTCTCCCTCCCTTCCCCTCTCTCTAAAAATAAATAAAATCTTTAATAAAAAAGCTGAATACCACGGCTACTTTGCCCATCCTCACTATGCTTTCTGCTACTCCACGCCATGTAGGCTTCTCAGGAACTCTCCTTAGTCTCCTTGACAAAGAGCTGGTAGCTTCAATTTCTTGTTTTGTTTGTATTTTACTTCGTCTTTCATCATGTTCTGAGAGCCTAGGTAAGTTAGTGTTTTGTGACAAGCATGTGCAAAATACCCTGAGAGGAAATGCCTGTTAACAGGAAAACTCATAGTCACAACCAGTCTGACCAGAGATCCCTATCAGTCTGGTCAAATGTCAAGTTTGACCCGCTTGGAGTAGCATCACTGGAAACTGATAGTGCAATTGAAATGGCCTCAGAGCTGCAGGATGCAGCCAAACAAATGCGTTTGATTGCACAGTACAGAAGACCTACGCAATATCGTGATTCTTGTATAAGTCTCCAAAATAATAATGGCACCTGACTTCAGTTCCTTGCAGTTTAGGAAGCCCTGTGCTGTTTCTTCTTTAATTTGAGTCTTACAGTACAGAGGAGAAAAGTAGGGTAAGGATTATTCACATTTTACAGCTATGGAAACTCTCAGGGAGGTGGAGCTTGAGGGGCTCAAAATATTCATAGTGGTCAGAGGCATAGGCTCTGAGGCAGATTGCTTACTTTTTTTTGTACTTTTGTACCTTGGTAAAATATGACAAATTTGTGATTTTAAACATTTGTACATTCATAATTCAGCAACATTAATTACATTCATAATGTTGTATGACCATCATTGCCATTATATGTTTCCAAGTTTTTTTCATTACCACAAACAGAAACTAATTACTAAATAACTCCTCATTTATCCCTGCCCCTCAGCTCATAGGGACCTCTATCTATTGTCTATATAAATTTGGCTGTTCTAGATATTTTATATAAGTGAAGTAATGTAATTGCCTTTTTATCTGATTTAGTTTGCTTAGTATAGTATTTTCATGGTTCATCCATGTTATAATGGATATGAGTATGCCATTTCTTACTGCCAAATAATACAAATATTTTATATATACAAAAGTATATATAAACTATGTAATATATACATACATATACTGGGGGGCCCCCCAAAACCCAGAATTATCTTCTGGAGAACAGGCCACTTATAGTAGTCTTCCCCCACTAGATGAGTGTTCTAGGAACCCATCTGTATCAGTGCACCAACTGGTGTTATTGTGAGAGGCTGCATTTGGCTTCAGTTAAGTTTTTTAAAGACTCTTTCAATACATTTGCCCACTTCATGATGGGTGATTGACGAGTGCACTGCCCACACTGCGCTGAGTGTTCCACAGCTTTTGATGAAAAATGGCATAACCTCCATGCCCTACCCTCTTTATTTACCTAATTTTGCCCTGAGTGATGTTTTTTTATTTCCTCTGATGAAAAAAATCTTCAAAGGGGAGCGATTTTGCCAATGTGGAAGAGGTAAAACAAAAAATAGAGAAGCCCTATAAGACATCAAATCTAACTAGTTCAAAAACTGTTTTGAGCAGTGGAAAAAAATGTCTTGTAGGTGTATTGCATCAAATGGAGAGTACGTTGACGGTGACTAAAATTGAAACATGTAAGAATAAATACGCAATTTTTAATAAATAAATTCTGTTTTTTTTTTTTGGTCCCTTCTCGTATATTACATTCCTATGACTTGTTTATTTTATAACTGGAAATTTGTACCTATTGCCCTCCTTCACCCATTTTTTCCACTCCTGCTCCCTCACCTCTGACAACCACCCGTCTTGTTGTCTATGAATTTTTGTTTTGTTTTCAAATTTCACATATACCTGAGATCATACAGTATTCATATTTTAAAAAATATATTTTATTGATTTTGCTATTACAGCTGTCCCAATTTTTCTCCCTTTGCCCCTCTCGCCTACTACCCCCATTCCCTCCACCATTCTACTCCCTAGTTTATGTCCATGGGTTGTGCATATAAGTTCTTTAGCTTCTCCATTTTCTATACTGTTCTTAACCTCCCCCTGTGTATTTTCTACCTACCATTTATGCTTCTTATTCCCTGTACCTTCCCCCATTCTCTCCCTCCTTCTCCCTGCTGATAACCCTCCATGTGATCTCCATATCTGTGACTCTGTTCCTGTTCTGCTTGTTTGCTTAGTTTGTTTTTTAGATTCAGTTGTTGATAGTTGTGCATTTGGTATTAATGTTCATAGTTTTGATCTTTTTCTTACATAGTTCCCTTTAACGTTTCATATAATAAGGGCCTGGTGATGATGATGAACTCCTTTACCTGGGCCTTATCTGGGAAGCACTTTATCTGCCCTTCCATTCTAAATGATAGCTTTGCTGGGTAGAGTAATCTTGGATGTAGGTCCTTGCCTTTCATGACTTCAAATGCTTTTTTCCAGCCCCTTCTTGCCTGTAAGGTCTCTTTTGAGAAATCAGCTAATAGTCTTATGGGAACTCCTTTGTAGGTGACTGTCTCCTTTTCCCTAGCCACTTTTAAGATTCTGTCCTTATCTTTAATCTTGGGTAATGCAATTATGATGTACTTTTGGTGTGTGCTTCCTTGGGTCCAACTTCTTTGGGACTCTGAGCCTCCTGGACTTCCTGGAAGTCTATTTTCTTTGCCAGATGGGGGAAGTTCTCCTTCATTATGTTGTTTTCAATTTCTTGCTCTTTCTTTTCTTCTGGCACCCTTATGATTTAGATGTTGGCACATTTGGAGGTGTCCCAGAGGCTCCTTATTCTAGTCTTGTTTTTTTTTTGAATTCTTTTTTCTTCTTCGTGTTCTGAATGTTTTTGTCCCTTTTTATGTTCCAAATTGTTGATTTGAATGTTGCTTCATCCCCTCCACTGTTGCTTCCCTGTAGATTTTTTAAAATTTCACTTAATGCAACCTTCATTTCTGCCTGGGTCGTTCTTATGCTGTTGCAGTACCCAGTGAGTTATTTGAGCATCCTGATCACCAGTGTTTGAACTCGGCATCTGATAGGTTGGCTATTTCCATTTTATTTAGTTCTTTTTCTGTTCTTTCATTTGGGCCATAGTTCTTTGTCTCCTCAGTTTGGCAGCCACCCTGTGTCTGTTTCTGTGTATTATGTAGAGCTGCTTTGACTTTCTGTCTTAGTAGCGTGGCCTATTGTAGAAAAAACACCTTATCCGGGTGAGTGTGGCTTCCTTAAACTTTTGGTTGTCGGGCTTCCATACAGCTCGATTTTCTGATGAATCCAGGTGATGTTTGTCCTGTAGTTTAGTTGTAATTTTTGCTGTAGCTGTGTGTGGAGGTGAAGCATGTTTACCTATGCCTCTATCTTGGCAGAAGTCTCTTAATTTGCTTGCAGCCAGCTTAGTGGTGGGGCGGTGGCCCCTTGCTCTTGCTGTGCCACAGCGCTGCTCCTGGCTCTTTGCCTGGTATTCATCCTTCTCTGTCTTATTTCACCTTGCATAATGCTTTCAAGTTACATCTGTGTTTTCACAAATGGCAAGATTTCATTCTTTTTGAGGGTCGAACAGCATCCTATTATATATATACATACACACATTTTTTTCTTTATTCTTCCATCCGTGGACACTTAGGTTGTTTTCATATCTTGGCTATTACAAATAAGGATTCAGAGAACTTGGATTTCAGCTCTCTTTTCAAATTAGTATTTTTGTTTTCTTTGGGTAAGTACCCAGAAGTGGAATAGCTGGATAGTATGATTATTCAGTTTTTCACTTTCTTTTGTGGATTCTCCATACTGTTTTTCTTTTTTTAAGAAATATTTTATTTATTTTTAGAGAGAGAGGAAAGGAGGGAGAAAAAGAGGGAGAGAGACACCAAGGTGCTAGAGAAACATTGATTGGTAGTCTCATGCACGCCCCTAACCAGGGACCTGGCCGGCAGTCCAGGCATGTGCCCTGAGCTGGAATTGAACCAGCAACCTTTCAGTCCTCAGGCTGGTGCTTAATTCTCTGAGCCACATGAGCCAGGTACTGTTTTCCATAGTGGCTGCAGCAGTTTGCATTCCCACAGACAGTGTGCAAAGATTTTCTTTTCTCCACATCCTTGCTAACACTCATTTGCATCTTGCTGATAATAGTCATTATAACAGGTGCGATGTGGTCGCTCATTGTGGTTTGATTTGCGTTTCCGTGGTGGCCAGTGATATTGAGCATCTTTTCATGTATTTCTTGGCTACTTGTATGTCTTCTTTGGAAAATGTCTATTCAGATCATCCACCCATTTCTTTAAACAACTTTTTTTTGTTATTGGGTTATTATATGAGATCTTTATATTTTTTGGATATTAACCCTTTATCAGATATGTGATTTGCAAGTATTTTCCCCCATTCAGTAGGTTGCCTTTTCATTTTGTTGATGATTTTCTTTGCCTTACGAAGCTTTTTAGTTTGATGTAGTCTCACTTGTTTATTTTGTGTAAGTGACTTGCTCACATGTATGTAGGAAATTCTCAACCAAATTTGGAGGCCAGGTCCTCTGATTTCTGTTCCGTGGTGTCAGAGGCCCAGTTGTCTCCTGAAGCTGGCAATTTGCCTTAGGAAGAATATCCTGGTAATTTCTCAGTGTTTGTGGTATGTTAAGGTGTTTTATCAGTGCTGTGCTCAAAGTAGAAAGAAAAGGATGAAGTAGGATATTGTGGGTATTTTCTAATGAAAATTTTCTAAAATCTAGCAGAATGAGTTGAGTCTTTTCTAAAAGCATAGGTTGTGGGACTCACACTCAGTTGTCACTTTTCAGCCACGAGGTCTTGGGAAGCCATTTAAAGTCTGTGAGTTGAAATCTCAAAAATGGGAATACTTGCTATCCTACAGAGCTGTTTCAAGGGTGAAATTGTATCACTTATAAATATAATGATTGGTACGTGGTAGATAACCACTAAATGCTAGTTCTCTTTTCTACTTCTTGGAGAGCGGTTGGTTCACTGACTTTCACCCTTCCCAGCCCAAAAGTTGTTTATGATTATGATTGCATGGAATTAGATTACTATTATTTTTCTTGGTGAATTTGCTTGTAGCTGAAGAAGAGGTAGCAGCAGTAAGCTGTAATTGTCCAGAGAGACATTCCAAATGCTGAGTGATGAGGAGAGCACAGCTGTTTATGGAAAATGAACAAAATGATAAGTTCATGATTTCAGCTGGTACGTTTTGAGATTTTTGCATCCTGTTGATGTTTGCTTCAGAAGCTGCTTCACATTAAACATGCTCACGTTTCTCTCTGCCTGGAATGCTTTCTGCTTTCTCTACCTGCAAAACACCTGCATATTCTTTAAGCCTCTCCCCTTGTTATATGATGCTTTCAGGGAAATAGCATTATTCCTGTACATTGGGTAGCATGTTATAATTTATTTGTTTAAATGCTTTTCGCCAGTATTAGAGAGTATGTTTATTTAAAGGCATCGACAGTGGATGTTTCATATTTGTATTACAGGAGCCTAGCACATGAAGCAATAATAGTAATGGCTAAATTTACTGTTTTATTTATTTATACACACATGTAAACACACAAACACCCATTCTAATTGTCAAATTCACCCTGTGAAGTAGATACCATTGTAATTCTCATTTCACAGATGGGGAAGAGTGAATGAAGCTTAGAGAAGTTACCCAAAATCTTTTCTTCATCTATCAATATGATGATGTGATTTCTATCCTTTATTTGGTTTATGTGGTATATGACATTCATTGATTTGTGGATATTGAACCAACGTTGCATCCTAGGAATAAATCCCACTTCATCATGGTATGTGATATTTTTAATGTTTTTCCAAATTCAACTTGCTAATATTTTTTAAAGTTTTCTTTTTAAACACTTTTTATTTTATTTTTTGATTTAATCTTTGATGTATCTTTATCCATTGTCATTTAGTCCCCTTATACAACCCTCCTCCCAATAGTCACCACACTGTTGTCCATGTCCATGAGTCCTTTTTCCTTTTTGCTCAATCCCTCTGCCCTTAACTTCCCCCTCTGCCCCTAGTTTGCTAATATTTTGAGTATCTTTGCTTCCTGTGTTCATAGGGGACATTGGGCTATACTTTTCTATTTTTGTAGTGACTCTGTCTAGTTTTGATGTCAGTCTTCATAAGATGAGCTTGGGAGCCTTACCTCCTCTTCAGTTTTCTTGGGATAGTCTGAGTAGGATGGGTCTTAATTCTTTTTTAATGTTTGGTAAAATTCCCCTGTGAAACCATATTGTCCAGGACTTTTGTTTATTATTGGGAGTGTTTTGATTACTGATTCGATTTCTGTAGTATTTATTGGTCTCTTCAGATATTCTGTTTCTTCTTGGTACAGCCTTTGAAGATTGTATGTTTCTAGGAATTTATCCATTTCTTTCAGGTTGTGTAATTCATTAGCATATACGTTTTCATTGTATTGTCATATAATCCTTTGCATTTCTGTGGTGTCCTCTTTCGTTTCTGATTTTATTTATTTTGGTTCTCTATGTCTTGATGAGTCTGGTTTTAGATGTATTAATTTTGTTTATCTCTTTGAAGAATCAGCCCTTGGTTTCATTGATCTATGTTGTATTGAGGGTTTTTTTTTGGACTCTATTTCATTTATTCCTGCTCTGATTGTTATTTCTTTTGTTCTACTCACTTAGGCCATTGTTCTTCTTTTTCTAGTTCCTTTAGGTGTAAGGTTAAATTGTTTATTTGAGATTCTTCTTGTGTTTTAACATATCCTCCTATTGCTTTAATTTCCCTCTTAGAACTGCTTTGATTGTGTCCCACTGATTCTGGGTTGTTGTGTTCTCATTTTCATTCGTCTCAAGGTATCTTTTCACTTATTCCTTGATCTCATGGTTGAGCTGTCCGTTGTTGTAGTACAACAGTGTGTTATTAGCCTATGTGTGTTTGTGTGCTTTTAGTGTTCCTCTTATAATGGTTTTCTAGTTTCATACCATTTCGATTGGGGAAGAGGCTTTCTATGAGTTCAGTCCTCTTAAATTCATTAATACTTGTTTTATGTCCTAACTTGTCTTTACTGAAAAGTTTCTCATGTGCACTTGAGAAGAATGTATATACTGCTGCTTTGGGGCAAAATGTTTTAAAGCTATCAATTAATTCCATCTGGTCTAGTGTTTCATTTCGGGCCACTGCTGTCTTGTTGATTTTCTCTCTGGATGGTCCATCCATTGAAGTCCATGGGGTGTTAACAAGTCACTCACTGTCACTGTATTAATGTTGGTCTTTCCATTTTTTGTCTGTCAGTATTTGCTTTACATACCTCAGTGCTCCTATTTACAAGAGTGGTATCCTTCTAGTTGGAGAGATCCCTTTATCATTGTGAAATATTCTTTGTCTATTGTTATAGTCTTCGTTTTAAAGTCTGTTTAGTCTGACATGAGTACTGCTACCTCAGCTTTTTTCTTTGTTTCTATTTGTATGAAATATCTTTTTCCGTCGTTTTCTTTTCATTCTGTGTGTCTTTCGATCTGGGATGGGTCTCTTGTAGGCAACACATGTGTGGGTGTTATTTCCTTATCCATTCAGCCACCCTATGTCTTTTGATGGGAGCATTTAAAGTAATTGTTGATAGGTGTGTAGTTATTGCCATTTTATTCATTGCTTTTGGATTTAACTTTTTCTCTGTTCCATACTTATTCTGTTGCTCTCTTGTACATTGGTGATTATCTTCAATATTGTGTTTGGATTCCTTTCTCTTTATTTCTTGTATATATCTCATAGATTTTCATTTTTGTGGTGACCATTTACTTCCTATGTATTAAACTATGTTTGTAGCAGTCTTTTGTAAGGTGATGGTTGTGTAAGTTCACATTCTGAAATACTAACATTTTCACTCACACCTTCTGCATTTATGTTTATATCATTATTTTTCACTTCTTTCATGTGTGTGGTTTTGTGTGTTCCATAATTTTCTATTGTAATGACATGATCTTCCTACTTTTGTCTTTTAACCATTGTGCTGGCTTTATAGTTGGTTGATCCACTGCTTTCTTAATGTATTTTACCTTTGTCAGTGATAGTTTTTTTAAATAATTTCTTATTCTTATTTTTGATCTTTTTGAAAATTCTTCTTAAAACAATTCCTGTTACATTTCTTGTGCTACTGGCTTGGTGGCGATGATCTCCTTTGGCTTTTTGTTGTTGTTGTTGGCAAACTCTTTATCTGGACATCAATTTTAAATGGTACCCTTGCTTAGTACTTTAATCTCAGTTGTAGGTCTCTGCTTTTCATCACTTTGAATATTTCCTTCCAGTCCCTTCTTGCCTGCAAGGTTTCTGTTGAGAAATCAGCTGACAGCTTATGGGAGGTCCCTTGTAGATAACTAACTGCTTTTCTCTTGCTGTTTGTAAGATGCTCTGTTTATTCTTGATCTTTGGCATTTTCTTTGTGATGTGTGACGTGTGGGCCTGTTACACCTGTAGATCTGTTACATCTCCCAGTCTTGGCTGAGTGACCTTCTGTACTAGATGTTCTGTGGGGCCCCGTGGTGCAGTCTTCCCGGTTACCTGAGCTGGGTGCTCCAGGTGTGCCCCTTGTATGGGTTCTGTGTGTTCTCTTCTTGTAGTTCAGCCTTGACTGCTGTTGGCATGTCAGTTGGTGGCATTAACTCTCAGGCTGTCTGCCTGTGAGGATTGGCAATGACAAGTTGTAGCAAGTTGACTATAGCTGACAAGTTGTAGCAAGTGTAGGTGCTGACCTCATGGAGCAGGATTTGCTTTAGCGGGGCTCTGGGTCCTTCCAAGTTCACCCTTTGGTGTGTTGTTTGAGGAGCCAACTGGGTGGCGCTCTCGTGTGGTCTAAAGCCTGCCACTGTGTGTGTTGGCTCTGGGGCCTTTTGGGAGGGACACTAGTGCAGGCCCAGATCAGCTGCCGCCTATGCTGTGTCTGGGGACACCTGGTAGGAGTTGCAACGTGGTCTCCATTTGGTAGGTGCCTGTGCTGGGCTTTGAGGTGCCTGGGACAGGCTACACTGTTAACAGAGAGGCCAGCTGCCTGTAGTGCTATGCTTGGGGCCACTTTGTGAGTTGTATAGTGCACGCCAAGGCTAGCCACTGCTTTTTGGGGGGTTTTGGACCTTTGAGAGATTTTAGGAAAGTCTGAACCATGGGCTGAGTCTTGCTGCTTGTGGGGAACGGCTGTTGAAAGGGGTTCTGGCCAAGCATGTGGTTGGGTGGGGCTGTGTCTTGTAGCATCAGCAGGGTGGTGTGAGCTGTGGTAGCCAAGTTAATGGAGACTCTGACTGGGTGCCTGCCAACACCTGCTGTTGGGTTGGGGGGTGGTCTCAAAAAAGGAACAATAGCACCTGCCAGCACTTTAGTCCCCAAAGAGCTGCTTTTCCAGCCCTTGCCATGAAGCCAGACAATTTAGTTCCTCCCGGTATGTCCCTGATGCTTTTTGAGCTTCTGTCCCCTCACTACAGGTTAGAGTGAGTGAGTGTGAATGAGTGGGTCTGTGCTTGGGCCCTTTAAGAAGACACCTGGGTCTACAGTTGCCCTTCGTCTCACTGGGATATAGTCCCTGATGATTTTTCACACCCAGATTTTGTGAGGACTCCTTCTGCTGCCAGTCATGCTCTGGGCTTGAGACCCTGGTGTGGGGCTGCCCCCACCCCTCGCTCCTCAGGTAGGACCTCCACTGCTAAAATATCCCTCTGGATTATAAGCTGCCATACCTGGGTGTGGGACCTTCCTGTTTCATGTGTCCATCCTTCCCAGCAGTCTTGTTGTGGCTTCCTTTTTTTTTTATCCTTATTTGTAAGTTCTATTCAGCTAGTCTTCAGTGGGTTCTCCAGGGTGGTGGTTCCATAATTTAGTTGTAATTTTGATGTGGTCACGGGAGGAGGTGAGCACAGCATTAATTACTCTGCCATCTTAAACCAGAAGTGGCGCCCTGGGATTTTCTGTACAGTAGCTCCTAGCCACACTGTGGCTATTGGACTCTTGAAATGTGGCTAGAGTGACTGAGGAACTGAATTGTGAATTTAATTTTATATTAATGAATTTAAATTTAAATAAACACATGCAGAAAACTGAACTCTGATCCCTTAATGGCTGCCTAGGATTTTCTCTTAGGTCCAACTGAGTGGTTTTTTTTGCCCCCAACTGTTCTTATTTGACCAATCATTCTATCAAAGAATATGAATTCTACCTTGATACAAACAGAAAGCTCACCTTTCCTTAAGACAGTTATATGTATTTTTAGCAGCCTGTCATTATTATTTAGACTTGGTATTAAAGCTATAAAAATGGGAAAATTATTATTGGTAATAAATGTTCTTTGCCATGACTTTAAAACCCAGTTTTCCACAGTATGAACTATAAAGCACAAAAATGAAACAGATTGCAATAGATGCTGTGGGGGAAATGTTCTTGCTCTGGCTAAAACATGAACATATAGAAATAATTATTCCAATAGAAGTTTAAAATCACAGAGATGCTGTAGGCAGGAAGCATCCCATCTTGCTTTTGGGCTGCAGGAATGGGATATTATGAAACTACCCAGTGACGAACATCGCTGCTGATATATAAAGAGGTCCCAGAGAAGAATCACAGCAGGCTGTTCTTGTGAGTGGATGTTAGGGATTGAGGAAGAATGCATTTTTCTTAATTACTGAAAAAAACCAGCTTCCCACACAGCACATGCATTGAGTAAGTGTGGGCATATTTCAGGCTATAGAATCAAAGGACCTCAGGGCTGGAAGGAAACTTTGAGCTCTTCTGCTATTTCAGTCTACACATACTCCAATAAATATTTATTATGGAAAATTTCAAAATATACAACACCATAGTCTGGTATAATGGATCTTGTGTACCCATCAGTCCACATTGTTCCCCATCTTATTTCATGTATCTCCCTCTACCCAACCCCACCAATAAGCATGCGCATGCACGCTCACATGCAGTAATTTTTTGGGAGTATTTCAATGCAAATCCCGAGTACAGCCATGCACTGCATAATGATAGTTTGGTCAGTGATTGACCCCATGCACAGTGGTGGTCCTGTAACATTACAGAACTGAAAAATTCCTACCTCCTAGGATCCTTGTAGCCATAGTAATGTTGTAGCGAAATACATTAGCCATGTGTTTTTGATGTTGCTGGTGTAAGCATTCCCACTGCACTGCCAGCGTTATAAGAGTATAGCACATTCATTGCAGTATTATTTACAGCAGCTAAGATATGGCAGCAACCGAAGCGGGTAGCATTCGGAGGGGGAAACACCACTCTGATATAGGAATGAAGATCACCAACAAAAGGGGGATGTCCAGGAGCATGATCAAAAATAAGCAAAATCGCACCCTGGCTGGCATGGCTCAGTGGATTGATTGCCGACTGCGAACCAAAGGGTCACTGGTTCGATTCCCAGTCAGGGCACATGCCTGGGTTGCGGGCCAGGTCCCCAGTAGAGGGTGCATGAGAGGCAACCACACATTTATGTTTCTCTCCCTCACTTTCTCCCTCCTTTCCCCTCTCTCTAAAAATAAATAAATACAATCTTTAAAAAAATAAGCAAAATCTTGAAACGTATGTTATTCTATAAACAATACTCTTCAATTTCATTGGCACAGCAATTTAGGAGGGTATCTTGGAAGAGGAGCTGTTCTGTCCATGCCTTCTTGTTGCTCCTGTACTTTATTGGCAGTGTGTACGTATTGATATGCTTGGAGACCCTGGGGTTCTCACTGTGCCAGATCCTGAAGGGTTTCAATTTGTAGCCTATAGCATCGCCCCCAAACAAGACTCTCATTTTGTCCTTAAAAGCCTTGAGACCTGGCACCGGCTTGACCTCCTTATGAATGAAAGTCCTTTTAAGCATCTGTTTCCAGAACAAGGAGGTCTCATCCATGTTAAATATTTGCTCTGGCAAGTATTTTTTTTTCTCCAGATCAACTTATCTGGAGTTTCTAAACATTCTTCAGCTGCCTTCACATCAGCACTTGCAGACTCACCCCTCAGTCTCACATTCTGTCATGAAAAATGATTCTTGAATCACTTAAACCACTCAGAGCTAGCAGTAAATTCAATTTCATTGTCCACTCCAGCTTTTTCTTTCAACATCACAATTTTTGTTTTTGCTTTGATGTGATTGGCATGGTGCTGAGAGGGATCTGCTTCTGTGTCTGGTCTTCAATCCAGGTCACCGTGTTCTTGTCCGTCAAGATCATAGCTGTGGCGCAACGGGACATGCCTGGCTGGTGAGCAATAACCATCACTGATTTGCCACCTTAGTGGTCCTTAATCACTTTTGATTTGGTTTCCAAGTGAGTCACTAGTCATGACCTCTTCCTGGGTTACTGACATCATTAGTAGTGGGATTTCTATGTTTAGGGGCCAAATAAACAGAACAACACTGGATTAAATCAAGCACAAGGGAGAGTGATGCAATCAGGAGATGCAATAAGCACAGGATGTAGGAGGCTGCTGCTGGTGTAACACCGCGTGCTGTGTTATAGCAAACTTTTTTATGTAGACAATACACTAAGAACAATAAAAAGTATAGTATAGTAATACATAAACCAGTAACATAGTCATTTATGATCACTATCCAGTATTATGTACTATACAGAAGTGTATATGCTATACTTTTTTACTTTTCACCTATAGTTCACTTTCAGTATTATTTTGTATTGGTTTCAGGTGGACAGCATAGCGGTTGGGCAGTCATGTACTTACGCAGTGATTGCCCCTGATATTTCCAGCCCCCACCTGGCACCCTGCGTGGTCATGACAGTATTGGTGACTGTGCGCCCCATGCTCTGCTGTGCTGTGCATCTCCGGGCCTGTTTGGTAATTGCCAGTCTGTACTTCTCAGTCCCTTCGCCTCTTTCACCCAGCAAAGCCCCCACCCTCTGGCAACCATCAGTTCACTCTCTGTCTATGAGTTTATTTCAGTTTTGTCTGTTCATTTATTTTGCTCTTCAGATTCCACATATCAGCAAAATCATATAGCATTTGTCTTCCTGTGACTAACTTGTTTCACTTGGCATCACAACATCTGCTAGGTCCATTCATGTTGTCAGAAATGGGAAGATTTCATTGTTTTTTTTTTATGGTCAACTAATATTCCATAGTATATAAGGTACCACTGATTTTTTTATCGACTCATCTACTGATGGGGTGGGGGAATGGGAAGAAGGCAAGGGAGGGACAAATGGTGATGGAAGGAGACTTGACTTAGAGTGGTGAACACACAATACAGCATGCAGGTGATATAGTAAAGAATCGTGCACCTAAAACCTATATAATTTTATTAACCAATGTCACCCCAGTAAATTTACTGAAAAGAATTTGGATGATTTCTTCCTTAAATAATGGGCAAAATTCACCGATGTATGTTTCTCTGCACGGTACTTTCACTTTTGGAAGTTTATTATTTGTTAATTCCATTTCTTTTAATAGTTACAGGCCTCTTTAAATTTTCTATATCTCTATGTGAATTTTGGCAGATTGCGTCTCTCAAGGAATTGGTTCATTTCATCTCAGTTATGAAATCTGTGGGCATCGAGTTGTTCGTAATATTCCTTTAGTACCTTTTTAAATTCATGGGGTCACTGGCGATGGATGCTCTTAGCTTTCTGACATTAGTAATTTCTGTTTCCTGTCTTTCTTCCGTTGTTAATTTGGCCAGAAGTTTATTAGCTTTCTTGATCTTTTGGGCAAGTGCTTCTCAGTTTCCACACCTTAGGTTAGACAGGAAAGCTAGTGATGGCTGAAAGTTGGTTATCTCCGCCCATGAGGAAAGGCAGATGTGGCTGCAGTTGAGTATTTCCATTTCCTTGTGTAGAAGGCTAAACAAAGGGGGCTGGAATTGTGAAGTTTCCTTTTTCCGAATTGGTTAGGCTTTGGTAAAAGCCTTGTTAGTTAGGCTCTAATGAAATAGTTTCCTCTGAGTACAAGAACGGAGTGCTCTGGGTGTATTTCAGAATGGTTATGCCCCCATCCCACCGCTGGAAACATCAGGGGGCGTTTCTCTGATCTTGGTAGGGCTCCTGGTGGTAAAACTCACAGAAGTACTAGGGCGTGCCTTGAGACTGCCCCCCATAGCTTTCAAATCTGAAACTTTTCCACAGTGGCTCTCCAGACAGTCACCAATTATAATTTTAAGATTGTTGACACCAGTACTGCCTCTAGTGAGTGTTAGGGTGGTCAGTGACCAGGGGCTGTGAAAGAATTCACGAAGAGAAGAAAATGCAGAGAGCAGTTTTTTATTCACTTTCTGAGGACGGAAAGGGGTATAGTGTGGAGAGATACACCAGCTTGGAGGGATGAGGATGTTGAGCTTTTATTGGATTATAATTGGATTACGAAAGGGTGCAGGGGTCGCCCGTTGCAGGGCCCCTGGGCTGTTGGGGGCTGTCACACAGGAGGTTTCGGGTTTGTTCTGCATAAGCTGCAGTTTGTTCCAATGTTATCTTCTGCCTGCAGCTGTGGGGAGCGGTTAGTCACCATTGTGTTCTTGCTTTCCAGTATTTTCCAACCCGGGGGACAAGCTCTGAAAAGTAAAATGGCAGTTGTGTTTAACAAGGTCACGGGCCTGCTCTGCAAACGGTGCCATGGTAGCGATGGCTCTGACTTTGTCCTTTCCATGAGGGTTTGTGCTCCTCAGCCTCTTCTATCCCACTAAGATAAGAATCTCTGTATTTGCCTCTCTGTCTCCAAATTTGGGGCAGCCATTTGCTGTTCCACCTCAATTATCTGATGACTCTAAGAAGAACTGTTGTTTTTTCAGTTTGTTTATTTGTTTCTTATTGTGAGAATTGCAGTGCCTACTTCCAAGCTCCTTACATGACTGATTGGAAACCAGGAAGACCTCTCAAAAATGTTTATAGCTTTAGCCACTCATTTTAAGAGTTGAGATGTGTCACTTATGGAGTTCGTAAATTGTAAGTAGTTCTTATATAGCAGGCACTGTTATAAGTACTTTACACATGTTAACTCATTTAATAATTTCAAGAAAACCTTTGATACTAGTGCTGACATGCTTATTTTATGGAAGTTACATCTGAGGAGCAGAGAAGTTAAGTAACTTGCCTAAGGGCACACAGCTAGCTATTAACTTTCAGAGTGGAGATTTGAATTTAGACATTCTGGCTCTTCTTTTCTAGATGATTCCTACTCAGTTGTGAGAGAATACTACTGAATGTGACATGGGGATGGACATGCCATTTCTTGGGCCTGTCCGTAAACTGTTCTAGAAGGCTTATGCCTCAGGGGAATTTCCTAACCAGTCATCTCTTACTCGTATATTTTCCTTCTGTGATCTCTTATGCTTCCTTACAAAAATAGAAAGCTACTCATTTCCCTTCCAGCCACCGTATTTCATGAAAGCCATGGGACCTATGGGTATGAGACCCCTGGAAGCTCATATGTATTGTCAAGCGTCTACAAGTCCACATGTACCTCAGACCTTATCTGCAGAGCAGTAGTGTGACCACTATTTTTAAAGCATATGTAAATAATAAGTAGCAATGTTACTTGAATTTTCTTACTTGATAGATAGTATATAAGTACAATTGCACGACAGGGTCCAGAATTGGGTGGGTGTGTCAAAAAATTTTTTTCTTTTCTTTTTTTAAAAGGTTTTATTTACTTATTTTTAGAGAGAGGGGAAGGGGTGAGAAAGAGAGGGAGGGAAACATTGATGAGAGGGAGCTATATCGATTGGTTGCCTCTTGTACACCTTGTACTGGGGACCTGGCCCACAACCCAGGCATGTCCTGTGACTGGGAATCGAACTGGTGACCCTTTGGTTCGCTGGTGGGCACTCAATCCACTGAGCCCCACCAGCCAGGGCCCAAAATGGTTTTTCATACTTAAAGGGAGATTACCATTGCTGAAGAGTGAGGATGAATGAAATAATAAGGCAGAGATAAAGATAAAGCAAAACCTTGGGTTGAAAAGGGAAACCCTAGCCCCATTGGATCTTTCAGGTGAGAAAACATCTTCCAAACTATACCAGGGCTGCCATTTTGGGGAAATAAAAAAAAGAAGACAGATGAGAGGCGGTGACCAGAGCACTAACCCTGGGGTTTTGGGCATCAGTATTCTCAGTCTGATTCACATTTCCATTACTTATCAGTTGTATGACTTGGGACAAGTTACTCAGTCTCTCTGAGTCTTGGCTTCCTTATCTGAACAATGTAATTTTCGGCCTACAAAGTAATTCATAAAATAGATCAGACAGCATATAAGATAGGCTAAAAGTTACTTAACCTCTCTGAGCCTTCAGTTTCATCAAATGGAACTAATGGCTCCTCTCTCAAGGTGGTATGAGAAGTGATTTAGAGAATCTCTGTAAGCCACTTGGCTTAGGGCTTAATACATAATTGCTCAGGAAATGGATGGCTCTAGCCCTGGCTGGGGTGGCTCAGTGGATTGAGTGCCAGCCTGTGAAACAAAGGGTTGCAGATTTGATTCCCAGTCAGGGCACATGCCTGGGTTGTGGGCCAGGTCCCCAGTAGGGGGCACATGAGAGGCAACCACACATTGATGTTTCCCTCTCTTTCTCCCTCCCTTTCCCTCCCTCTAAAAATAAATAAATAAAATCTTTAAAAGAAAAGAAAAGGATAGCTCTAGTGTTGATGCTAATTATCACATTATTAACATGGATAAAACCTGCATAAACATGTATTTGGAATTCAGTAAGTATTTATTTAAAGTTGAGAAGACTTGGTTGTTTCTGGTTTCTTTGTAGACAGGTGACTTATTTCTACACTGACGTACCTCAGTCATAATCTCCTTTGACTTTGGGCTACCTCCAGCATGGGTTTCAGACTCTTTTTTGCTTTTACCTCTGGCCTCAGATTGGAAGATAGAACCATAGAAATGAGGCAATCTGAACAGAGACAAAATAGACTGAAAAAAAAGATGAACTGAGCTTAAGGAGCATTTGTGATTATAACAAACTGTCTAGTGTTTCTGTCAATAGACTGACTAGACGGAATTTAAAAAGGAGAAAGAGGATGGGGCTGAAAAGTGAAATGTACATTGATAAAACTTGAACATGGTCTTGACATTTGAATATATGAGTTTCAGTGATCGATAAATGGTGCTTAATCTCCCTCCGTTCCTCCCTCTCTTCCTTCCTTCCATCTACTTAACATATTTTCAGCTTTCATACATATTGTAGAACCTATTTGTAAAAGCTCTGCATTTGAGTGTGAGGCCTTGGTATATTAATCAGGTTTGTCCAGCGAAACAGAACCAATAGGATACGAATATCTATAGAAACATATTTATTTTAAGGAATTATCTCACACAATTGTGAAGGATTGGTAAGTCCACAGTCTGATGGGGGAGGCCAGCAGGCTAGAAACTCAGGAAAGAGTTGCAGTTTAAGGGCAAAGGCTGTATTCAGTAGTTTGTGCTACTATAACAAAATACCACAAACTGACTGGGTAGTTTATAAAAAACAGAAAATTCTTTCTCCCAGTTTTGCAGGCTGGGAAAACTCAGATCATAGTGTAGGCAGGTACACTGCCTGGTGAGGCCCTAATTTCTGGGGCGATGGTGTCTATGCCCTAAATTCACATGGCAGCAGGGAGCAAGGGAGCTCTCTGTGGCTCTTTTTTTTTTTTTTTAAGGTTTTATTTATTTTTATTTTTATAGAGAAGGGAAAGGAGGGAGAAAGAGAGGGAGAGAAACATCCATGTGTGAGAGATACATTGACTGGTTGCCTCTCACAGGCCCCCAGCTGGGAACCTGGCCCACAACCCAGGCATGTTCCCTGACTGGGAATTGAACAAGCACCCTTTTGGTTCACAGGCTGGTGCTCAATCCACTGAGCCACAGCAGGTGTTATGGATGAGATGAGACAAATTCACAGGGACTACCAAGTCCTGTGGAGGAAAAGGGATGGCACGGCTACTCTCTCAAGAGGAGAGCACCCTGACCCTTGCCTTGGCGGGCTTTTGTTGGCTTTCTAATAGCATGTATCAAAAAAGGTTTTCATTTATTATACTTAGGTTTGCTTTAGGTAATTACTTTTTAATTTTTTTTATTTTTAAATATATTTTATTGATTATGGTATTACAGCTGTCCCATTTCCCCTTCTTCACTCCCCTCCACCCTGCACTAGGTAATTACTTTTTACAGATAGCAATGGTAGGGAGGTTACTGATTACTTCTTACAGATTAACAAGGAAAAATGTTGCAAATGCAAGGGGATGATAAGAGTAATAGATCTGGTTACACTTCAATCCTTGGGAGAATTAGCATAGACTTTAGGAAGTTACTTTAAAAATATGCAGCAAGGGCTTGCTGCCTGAACGCAGGGTGAGGGAGTTCTAGCAAGAGCAAGTCACGAAGCAGCCTAGGTATAATGCAGGCCTGGTTTCCCATGGGAGAACTTCTTCACAGGCATGTTCCTGCGTGCCGACTCGCTCCCCACTGGTTTTCCATGTGGGTGCTGGGCTACATTTCCACTCCTTGCAAAGCGGTTCCCTACACATACTTCCCTGCCTTGGTATTTTATCCCTGCCTTGGTCTTACCCAGTTTCCTCCCTTGGTTTCTTAAAATGAATTTGTTTTGTTGCTGATTCTAGATGCAGTTAGCAGATTTTCTGATGTAGATAGGAAGTTTTCCTTTGGATCTCATATGAAGAGCTTTTGTGGTCAGAGCCACGTAAAGTGTAAAACTCTTCAAAGTCTACAGTAAGGAGTTCAGCAGAACTTGAATAAATATAGGCTGAATCATGTGTGGGGAAACTAGTCTACTCCCTTAAATTTTCCAGTTGGATGCTCCTGAAATGGGCACACTTTGGGGCCCAACAGTTGTTTGTGTGGAGAAAGGGTTACCTATGCCAGCTGCCAGAAATGTGCCTAGGATATGTGTCCCCTGGCATTTGAGGGAATTCTTGGCCCAGTGTAGGAAATATTAGGGATGAGGACACCCTTCAGGTCACGGAGACAGTAAGAGGTATGGCCAGAATTTGAACTACAAAGTCAGTGTTTGCCTTACATCCTCATAGCTCTTCAAATGCCGCTTGACAGTGTCTTGTCCAGAGACATTGTTAATGGTTAAGATCGTTGCAATGCTGTTTTGTCAAAATAGATATACTAAGCGAAGTAATCCAGGCAGTGAAAGATAAATACCATATGATCTCACCTTTAACAGGAAGCTAATCAACAAACAAACAAACAAGCATAATATAACCAAAGACATGGAAATTGGGAACATGCTGAAAGTCACCAGAGGGGAGAGGGGAGGGAATTTCAGGGGGAAAGGGGAAGGATTTACAGGAACAAGTATAAAGGACACATGGACAAAAACTACGGGGGGGGGGTGGAAATGGGAGGGAGGTGGGGAGGGCTGGGGTGGCGGGTTCGGGTGAGAATAAAAGACAGAAAACTGTACAAGATCAACAATTAAAATAAAAATTAAAAAAAATAGATATACTGAGTTATTTTAAATAATTGTGGATTCCAAATGTAAATCTGTGAATCAGAAGCCTCATTCTTTGAAATAAGGGACTTTCTGGATTTGAACCTCCAGTTTGCTGAGTTTTCACTGTGATCTGGGATGCTGTATTGATAGCATTGAGACATTTGGCTGCCTGTTTTACTTTATTTCTAAATTTTTACACTGTTATATCTTAGGAAGAGAAAAAGACTAGCTGCACGCCTTGTGGTGTGGCTCCATTGAGTGTGTGTTAAGACAATTGTGGGTATTGCAATGCAAAAGTTGTACAATGAAAATTGTTGGAGTGGAATCTTCCAAATAATTTAGTTTGAGGGAGAATTATGAGGAATTGTTATTTTGGACATTATTTGATGATGCCCAGCATTACTGTTCTAAAAAAGTGTAATTTGTGTTAAAGTAGGAAACAGAAACAACCATAATTTAATTTTTACACTTTAAATGGGTGAACGTTATGGTATGTGAAGCGTATCTCAACAAAGGTGTTTTAAAAAGCCTACACTTAATTTCCTAATTATTCTGATTTTTTTCTTAAAAATTTTTTTATTCATCTTTTTTTGCATTACCATTCTAATTCAGAAACTTTTCTCTTCCCTCTGTCAACAATGTTCTCTCTCCTCATTGTGAAGCATTGAGTAGCTAACTCCTCCTGCCCTTGGATGCTGCTCTCTGTCCTATAACCACTTTTAAAACATTCTTTCTCTAATCCGTATTATAAAACCCTGTGTAATTCTGATGTTGAAAGGACTTTATGAAGGATTTTGTGCTTCTATTTCATCAGAATCCCCCAATGGAACCTAAGTTGCTTTCCATTCTGGGCCTAGTGTTTATTTTAATAAGTTGACTGTTTCCCCATAGCTGGGGGAAGTGTCTGTGCCTCATCCTCCTCTTTCTGCCATTAAGTACATTGTAATTGTCAGCCTGGTGATGTGACTTCTTTACATAGAGGTAAAAGCTTATGAGAAATGCGTGCATAGCAAATTGGTGGGCTCCGTTGATAATATGATTTCTATCAATGGTGAAGTGGTTTGGAGAGGAATTCCCCCCCCCATTTCCTTTGTTGGTTAATATGAAATAAAAACTTCTAAAGGTATCTTTCCAGGAACAAACTACTATATCTTCTTGACAGGGAAGACTGGGAGGGCTGGGATGGTGGGCTGGGGTGGGAGTAAAAGACAGAAAACTGTACAAGATCAACAATTAAAAATATTGATTAAAAAAAGAATTGTAAGGGGAAGGGTTTACAGGAACAAGTATAAAGGACACATGGACAAAAACTGGGGGGGGTGGAAATGGGAGGGAGGTGGGGAGGGCTGGGGTGGTGGGCTGGGGGCGGGGTAAAAGACAGAAAACTGTACAAGATCAACAATTAAAATAAAAATTAAAAAAAAGAATGAAATGAATATTCTTTGGGAAATTTTACAAAGTTTGAGTCTGTTAACTGGGTTTACCCACTGGTACCATGAGCCTACCTTGAGGGCCTGCACTGGATGCAGGGTACAGAGTGTTGAAGGGGACAGAGTGCCAGCCTATGGGTATCACGTGGCCTCTGTTGTATTCACACCTAGCCATGCTATGGTAATGATGCTTAGTGAACCAAAATTCACCATATATACTCTTTGTCAATAGGAATGTACTTGTGTGTTTATGGTAAAAATAGGATGGGATATTTTAAATTGGCACTCTTCTGTATTTTCTGGGACATACAGTGCTATATACAGATAAATTGGAATTTTGTAATTCTCTTTTGAGAGCACCCCTAAACTCACTACTGACTTCCTTCTGTCTCTCCTCCCCCTCGTCGTGATTGAAATCTGATTGTGGGACCACTTCAAGAATGTCTGATAAAGAAGTCACTAAAAGTGGGCTAAGGGATGTGAAAATATGGCAGAATCAGTCTTATATCTAGTTAACACTTGGCATGTTAAAAGGCCCTTTCTACCATGAAAATGTGATTTTGTCATTCTTTGGTTCATAAAAGCTTTAGTAAGTTGAAATGTAAACTTGTTTGTGTGATATTCAAAATTCTTTACATACTGTTTGTCTTCTACTTAAAATACTTCTCCAGTTTTATTTTCTACTACTCCTTGCCACACCCACTACTTTCCAAATGCTTGAAGTTCTCAGAATATTTCTTTTTTTTTTTGCAGATTTCTTGTTTGTTTATCTGCTGTTTTCTCTGCTCTTGAATAGTCCATCCCCCCACCCCCTTTTCACCTGGGTGACTGTCTCTTTATCCTTGAAGTCACAGCCAAATATTGGGTTAGATAAAAAGTTTTTTTTTTTCATAATATGTCCCTGGTAGCACTTATTTGTCTTTAACTTCATTTGAAACAATTTTGTTAGATTGTATCGTGACAGCTGTCGTATCAGTGTACATTTAAAAAAAACTTATCAAAATTGGTGAATTTTTGTGTAGCCGTTTTAATATTTAAGATGGAAGAAAATAGGCACATTTTCAGCATGCTATGCTTTTGTTTCAAGAAAGGTAAAAATGCAACTGAAATGCAAAAACAGATTTGTGCAGTGTATGGAGAACATGCTGTGACCGATGGGATGTGTCAAAAGTGGTTTGTGAAGTTTCATGCTGGAGTTTTCTCGCTGGACGATGCTCCACAGTCAGAGAGACCAGTTGAAGTCTATAGCAATCAAATCCAGACATTCACTGAGAACAATCAACGTTCTACCACATGGGAGATAGCCAACATATTCCAAATATCCAAATCAATAAAGCTACTGGTGAAAATGATAAATATGTCGTTTATTTTACAGCAAAACCATATGGACTTTTTTGGGCCAACCCAATATTTATCACTGTTCTGTGAAGTCTTTCTTATGCCAATGCAGTTGCTCTCTTGTTTGTCTTCATAGCCCTAGTTCCTGTCACAGTTCCTGACACCCACCAAAAATGCTGAGTAAACATTTTGCATAAGATTTATTCTTTTTCCCACTAATATAGTAATGTTAATATATGGTCATTAAAAAATGTAGAAAATACCAAAGAGTGCAAATAAGAAAGTAACCATCATGCTCAGTGCCTGTAACAAGCACTGTTGTAGGTTTTATTTACTTATTTTTAGATAGAATGGAATGAAAGGACAAAGAGGGATAGAAACATTACTGTGCGAGAGAAACATCAGTTGCCTTTTGCACACCCCCATCTGGGGACCTGGCCCACAACCCAAGCGTGTACCCTGACTGGGAATTGAACTGGCAACCTTTCTATTCGCAGGTCCGCACTCAATCCACTGAGCCACACCAGCCAGGGTGTATAGGTGTGCATTTACACAATTTGTTATATTAAGCTTCTTGAGCACAAGTTCTGGTTCTTTTCATTTGTTTTGTGATTTAAGTTACCATTTTGTGTCATTTCCTTAGTTCATAATAGCTCTGCTTTTACCCTCTTTCTTTGTGAATTTATGTAAAATATACTATGTTTTCTTATATTACAGGCCCCAACTGCAAAGTTACATACATATTGTTTTATACAATTATTTCTATGTCAGTTAAGAGGAGAAAGGAGAGGAAATATACATTTATACTCTTTTTTAATTACATAGTTAATTTTGTAACATCTCAGTTTTTCATGTGAATTTGAATTATTGTCTATGGTCAGTTGCTTTTTAGCCTGAAGAAGTCCTTTAGTTTGCTTTATAAGGTAAGTAAGTCTGCCAACAAAGGATTCTTTCAGTAGAACCTGGTTGCCGTCCTATGCAATTGAATTCAGCATCTCTGAGGGTAGAGCCAAGCAAAGGTGAATTAAAAATCTTGTGTTGTGTTATTCTAATAATAAACCAGGGGCTATAACTACTGGACCCTGATGTTCCAGGGTCCCTTGTGGCTCTTGGCAGTCTGTGATGCTCTGGGGCATGAGAGCTGTTACCCTTGAGATCCTTAACACTTACTACACTACATCTCCCTAACTTGTCAGTATAGCATAGAGCTGCAGTTCGCAAAGTGCGGTCCTTAACCAGCAGCATTAGCATCACCTGGCAAAATGTTAGAACTACAGACTCTCAGGCACCATCCCACATCTGCTTGATCAGAGACTGTGGGAGTGAGGCACAGTAGACTGCGTTTTAACGCAGTCTACTGTGAATAAACTTCATCTGTTCAGTTTATTCTGATGTGCATCGAAGTTTGAGAACTACTGGCATAGGGAAAGAGCACTGTAGGCTTTGGGGGCTGAATAACTTCCTGTGAGGCTGGGAGCTCTCACTGACCAGCTCTGGGGTGATGCTGGGCAACTTATGCATCTCTTCTGTGCCCCCTTTACCTGGTTTTAAAGGTAAAGAAGAATTGCTCTAACTCAAACAGTTGTGAGACTAATCAGAGGGTCAAAGTTTCTTTGTAGACTCTTAAGCCTGTATGCACAGGTAAGGCATCATTATGAACTTGGGAAACTGTAATTTATTGAGCATCTGTTCTGGGCCAGGAACTTTGTGTATGTTATCTCACTTAGCCTTTAACCATTTTACAAGTAGTGAAAGAATTATTTAGCAATCCCACTTATTTTCTGACTGTACTGGATCCCAAAATAGAAATACATTGAAATTCAATGACATCAATTCATCTGTATAAAAACCTAAATACATAAAATGTCCAATTCTATCCTAATCCAACAAGTGAGCTAGAGGGGAAATGGTGTTTATTAAAACACTAAGTGTTGTGTCGCACTCTTCCACCTTACCTAGAAAAGAACTTGTCCTCCCATTGCCAGGGGTGTCTAACCTGCGACCCGCCGGCTGCACGCAGCCCAGAATGGCTATGAATGCAGAGCAACACTAAATCGCACATTTACTTGAAACATTATGAGATTTTTTTTTTTATGACTACGTGTCACAGTGTATTTAATGGGTGGCCCAAGATGACTCTTCTTGCAGTGTGGCTCAGAGATGCCAAAAGTTTCGCCCCACTTAGGTCTGACACTACACTAGCTAATTCTGTCACGTAGGGGATGTCACACTTTGTCCTGGATGTCAGTCTTTTCATTTTAAAATAAGCAGTTCTACCAAAAAAAAAAAAATCTTTCAATTAGCCTTCCTACTTTAGTCTGTTTGTTTAAGATGTGCTGGTTAGGTGCGAAACTTAATGATTGTTAAAAGCTGTAAGGACTGTTTTCCTAGTGAACTTTGAGAGGTACAGAAGCAACTCTTTCTCAATTGGATTAATTATCAGCATCAGTACATACAAGATCAAGACTGATTGGATTGTATCGGGCCAGAGTAGAAAATGCCATTTGAATCAGAGAAGGTTTCCTTGTCAATATTGGTCCTTAGGAGTGTGATTAGAGGCTCCCAAAACTCAGGTGAGGGAGTTACTCTCAAATTAATGACACTTACTTGTTTTCGGAGAGAAAGGTACTTACTGTGAATGTGAATATTATAGGTACTTTGTCATGGGCTTTCCACATGTGGGGTATGCACGTGTATGTGTGTTTACACATGTGTATATGAAGTACTGATCATATATTGGCTGCATATTGCTTTGTATCACACTTACACGCATTTCTTGGCCACCACTATATATGATGTGATTGTGATTTAAGCAGGGTTAGAATGTGAACTTCAAGTTGCAGCATTTTGGTTCCTTTCTCGGTAACATTTTAGTGGCCCTAGAAGCTACCCAGTAATGGAAAATTCAGTTTCTTAAGACTGCTACAAAAATGTTCCTGCACCCAGGCAGCAGAATCTGTTTGCTTCACCTCCTGTAGGTCTCTGTGGGGGCGTAGCAGCAGCCTATGTTCTTATGATTTGAAGGCTTTAGGCTCTCTGATTTTTTTTTTAATTACACAAATGACCCATTAGACTAAGAGAAATGGTGGTGGGGAGGGAGTTATAAAGATATCCCTCTGTCTTTTTTTTTTTGGCCCAGGAGTCTCTTGCTTTGTTCTTTCAAAGGCTGAGCCTTTGCAGTGTCTCTGCCAAGGAGAACTAAAATTTTTCCCTTGGGAATCAGAGAAGGGCCCAGTACTCAGTAAATCTGCAAAAGACAAGCTTTTCAGATGTTAATAAGTCTAAGCAGAACCCTGGACGCTCCGCAGTCTGGGGGGCAGATTACAGACCGGAGCAGTATAACCTTTCCCTGGCTTGGTGCCAGGTTCTTATTATTGGTGATAACTTTAAGAAAGGATTGTAAAGGTAGAATTCCCCCAAGGGCATCACTGTGAACTTGGAATTCAATACCACTTTCAAAAGTCACAGTGAGTAAGCAAGAAAAAAAAAAAGTCACTGGCAACACCAGGCACCTATTTGGGTGCCAGCTTTGCACTTTTTTTTTTTTGGCTTTTTCTCTGTGGTCCTAACCCCAGCTGCCAATTGCTGCCGCAAACATTGTATAGGCAACTTGCTGAAAAAAATTCTCTGGTGGAAGGAGCACAGGAGACACAGGAAAAAGGCAATTACTTATTATTATTAATGCAAATTTAAGAGTATAGAGAGACAGCCAATAAACATCCTTGTACCTGCTTCCCCCATGCATATTTTGTCATTTGCGTTGCTCACTTTCTCTAAAGAAAACAAAGAGACTGAAGCCTGCTTTTACCCCTCTCTTTAGTCCTCAATCCTAAATGTATCTTTGTATAACTTTTTAAAGTTTTTGTTCTAGGTATTATATTTCTAAATATACAGAGTCTGACAGAAGTAAGGACAGCTTGAATGTGGTTGGTAGGGTAATAATGTGGGTGTAATGACTTACAGTTTTAATTTGAACATTTCACCTAAAATGTCATAGGATGTACTTGAGTGTGATATTGTTGTGTCACAGAATTCCATGCCCATGATTTTGTGATAAAACATGTTGTAGTAAGAAAGGGGCATTATTTGTGCTGGACATATATATATTTGCATATGTACATATATGTTTGTGTAAATAGAGTATGTATAGTATATTTGTATATCTACTCATACGTTCTTACTGTCTATTGGTGCTGACATTTTACTATTTCCAGTGAAGTGTTTTCTTTACCTCTTTTATGTTCCTTTCTCATTCTTTATTTATAACACAGCATGTACTAAGTATTTTCTCTACATACAATGAGAAGTACACCAGATGGTGGTGTAAGTTTTGCTGCAACTGTCAAAAATAATTTAGAAAGCTTGGAGAAGTAAATCGATTGTATTTAATCATAGTTTTGCTATTACTGCTATTCTTTCTTCATATTGAAAAATTTCTTCTTTTAGCATTTACTTTCTGTTTACAGAACTTCCTTTACCCTTTTTAAAAAATATTTTATTTATTTTTAGAGAGGGGAAGTGAGGGAGAGAAGCATCATTGATTGGCTGCGTTTTGCACATCCCTGTCTGAGAATTGAACCAGTGACTTTACAGTTTTGGGGACCATGCCCAACCCACTGAGCCATACCAGTCAGGGCTTTTTACCCATGCTTCTTAAAAAAGGTTTTATCTATCTATCTATCTATCTATCTATCTATCTATCTATCTATCTATCTATCTACAGAGGTAAAGGGAAAGACAAAGAGGAGAGAAATATCAATATGTGGTTGCCTCTCTCTTGCCCCCTACTGGGGACCTGGCCCGGAACCCAGGCATGTACCCTGACTGGGACTCAAACTGGCAACCCTTTATTCACAGGCCAGTGCTCAATCTTCTGAGCCACACCAGCCAGGGCTCTTTACCCATTCTTTAGTGTAGTTCTGGTGACAGAAATCTCTTAGTTTTACTTTATCTGCAAATGTCTTGATTTTGTCTTCATTCCTGAGGATATTTTCAGTGGATATGGAATCCTGGGTTTATAGTTCTTTTCTTTCAGTTCCTGCAAAATGTTGTGCCACATTCTCCTGGTCTTCATTTTTTGATGCAAAAGCTTCTATCATTAGAATTTTTCCTTATAGGTAAAGTGTCATTTCTCTCTCCCTGCTTTCAAGATTTTTTCTTAGTCTTTTGTTTTAATAGTTTCACAATGATGTCTCTTGTCATATATTTTGTGGAGGAGTGTCTGGTTTTGGTTTTACTTCTTGAATCTGCAGGTTTTCGTCTGTTGCCAAATTGTGAAATGCTCAGCTATTATTTCTTTGAGTACTGTTCCATTGCTATCCTCTTTCTCCTCTCTTTCGAGAAGTAATGTCATGAAACAGATCTTTTGTTGTAGTCCCACAGGTTTCTGATGCTTTTCGATTTTTTTCCAGTCTATATATATTTTTTCAGATCGAGTAATGTTTATTGTTCTGTTTTCAAGTTCTCTGATTCTTTCCTTTTTCCTCTCTATTTTTCTGTTTAGTCTGTTGATTGTTATTTTACTTCATTTATTGTATTTTTTCTTTTTGTGGTATTTTCTGTTTCTTTGATGGTACTTGCTCTGTCTTTGGTGAGATGTTCTACAACATTATTCATTAGTTTCAAGCATGTTGGTAATTGTTTATTTTTATGATTGCTGCTCTGCAATCATTGTCAGATAATTCCAGCAGCTGTACCATCTCTGTGTCTGTTGACTGTCTTTTCTCATACAGCTTGAGAACTTCCCAATATTTGACAGTACAAATGATTGTCAGTTGAAGTCTGGACATTTTGGGAATTATGATATGAGAGTTTGGATCTTATTTAAATCTTGCGTTTTTAGCAAGCCGTCTCTTACAGCACTTCTCTGGGTGAACACAATCAACTTCATTACTCCCAAGTGGGGGCAGAAGTTCAAGTTTCCCATTATTTCTCTTTTGTAGCCTAGAGGTATCATCCTTTGTGCTGAGGAGGACATAGGTATTCAGGTCCCCCTAGGCTTTTCCTAGTGCCATCTTTTCTGGGAGGGGTAAAAGTATTTCAGTACTGCGTCCTGTGGGCCTCCATCGTGGGGACAGGATGGCCTTGATGGGTGGGTGAGTGTGAAAGTCCAGTCTTAGCTCTCCATGAGGCCTGCTTGCACTCCACTCTAGCAGGGAGGGGGATGAGCGCTTTCCTGCTGGCTGAGAGTGAAACATCAGTGACTCTGTGGGGAGTAGCTGACTTGTTACTGACTTGCAGGGATGAGTGTCCCACTTGGTCTTCTCTGACACCAGCATGGCGATAGGATGGAGGTTGGGGCACCAAGGCACAGGCTCCCAGTTTCTAACTTGAGTAGTTTGAGGTGTCTATTTTTTTCCTCATTCAGTCTAGCTAAAGGTTTGTTCATTTTTGGTAATCTTCGAAGAATCAACTTTTGGTGTTATTAATTATCTATATTGTTTTTCTGGTGTTTATTTCTTTTATTCAGCTGTCTTTGGGGTTAGGTTTCTTTTCTGTTTTTGGTTCCTTAATGTATAAAGGTAGATTATTGATTTGAAGAATTTCTTTTTTGTTCATGTATTTGTTTTTAGTTACAAATTTCCCTCTTAACACTGTTCTCACTGCATGGCATGTGCCTTTGTTTTTATTTTTATTTGTCTAAAGGTATTATATTTTATTTGTCTAATTTACTTTGAGAATTCTCATTTGTCTCATTGGTTGTTTGAGAGTGTGTTTTTTAATTTCCAACTATTTGTGGGTTTTCCAATGTTCTTTCTATTATTAATTCCATTTTGACCTGTAAAGATATTTTGTATGACTTTAACCTTTTAAAACTTATTAACATTTGTTTTGTGGCTTAACACACTGTTATCCTGGAGAATGCTCAGTGTATACTTCAAAAAATGTTATGTTGTGTGGAGTCTACCTTATATGTCACTTATGTCCAATTGGTTTATACTATTTTTAAGCACTGTTTTTTTTACTGATCTTATGTTTTGATTTATGTGTCATTGGAAATATTGTTGTAGAGCTATCTATTTCTCTCTTTAATCCTGTCAGTTTTTGTTCATATATTTTAGAGCTTTGATATCTGCTCATAATTTTATATCATCATGGTAAATTGGCTCTTTTACTAACATGTAATGTCCTTTGTTTTTATTTTATAATTATTTTCTCTTTCTTAAAATTCTTCTTTTTAAGTTTTTTAAAATATTTTATTTAATTTTAGAGAGAGGGGAATGGAGGGAGAAAGAGAAACATCGTGTGGTTGCCTCTCATGCGCCCCCTACTGGGGACCTGGCTGGAAACCCAGGCATGTGCCCTGACTAAGAATCAGTCCAGTGACTCTTTGATTTGCAAGCCTGTGCTCAAGCCACTGAGCCACACCAGCCAGGGTTCTTTGTTAACATTTTTATTTTATTCAGACGTTGTTTTCCTGATTCCATTTACTTCTTTTTTCCATGTTTTCCCTTAGCTTTTTGAGCATATTTAAGACAATTGTTATAAAGTGTTTGTTTACTAAGTTTAATGTCTGTTGGTTTCTGTCAGTCATTTTGTTCCTTAGAATAAGCCTTTTTTTTTTTTTTTGGTTTCTTTATATGCTTTGTTATTTTAATTCTTGTTGAAAATTGAGCATTTTTTAAATCTTAATGTGGTAATGAAGGAAATCAAATTAGATTCTCCAATTGCCATAGAGTTTGCTATTTTTAATTTTTAATATTTTTTTAGATTTTATTTATTTATTTTTACAGGGAGGGGAAGGGAGGGAGAAAGAGAGGGAGAGAAACATCAATGTGTGGTTGCCTCTGGCACTCCCCCAACCGGGGACCTGACCAGTGACCCAGGCATGTGCCCTGACTGGGAATCAAACCTGTGACCCTTTGGTTCCCAGGCTGGCACTCAGTCTACTGAGCCACACCAACCATGGCAAATTTTTGATTTTTGAAGGCTGTTGTAGTCCATTTGTCTTGACACATTTACAAACTGTTTTTGCAATGACTATCCCTTGTCGTGTGATCATTGAAGAGTGTTCATTTAGCTGTTTTCATCTCATATTTTGACAGAGATTTCCTTGAATTTCAGGAGATCAGAGAAGCAAACAAATGAACAAACAAAAAGCATGTAAGAAAAAAAAAGACAGACCAGGCTCCTTTCCTAGGCTTTGCAGATTGGCCTTGTGCTGGGCTACTCCACCATTTAGTTAGGCTTCTTCTCAGCTCTTTTCTGAGCATGCATCTTGCCTTGGCATGTGCTCTCTAAATTTCTTCCATGTAAATGTCTGCCCTTGAATTTCATAATTTCCCGAAGAGTCTCACCCTAGCTTCAAATATGGGCCTTGGATGGTATATTTACTGTATGTCTCCACTGCTTATCTCTCACCCCAGTAATCTGTGGCTTTTATGGTCTGAATTGTGTCCCTGAAAATTATCATATTGAAGTCTTAACCCCCAGAACTTCATGCCATGACTCTATTTGGAGTTGGAGCTTTAGAAGTGGTAATTATGGTAAATGAGGTCATGTGGATGTGCTCAAATCCAACATGATTGGCTTTCTCTAAGAACCATAGATGAGGACACAGATAATACACAGAAGGAAGACCGAGTGAAGACGCAGGAAGAAGACAACCACCTAAAAGCCCAAGAGAGAGAGGCCTTAGAAGAAACCAATCCTGCTGACACCTTAATTTCAGACTTCTAGTGTCCAGAATTGTGATAAAATAAATTCTTTGTTGTTTAAGCACCCCCAGTTTATGTCATGTTGTAATGGTAACCCTTAGTGAGCTAATCTAGTAGGTTTGCAGCTACTTTGTATTTTCTGTGAGCATTCTGTGAGTGCCATCCTGTGTGAAACTGAGATGACCACCTTGGATTGATCCTTTAGGGATCTTCCAGACAAGTTAGAACAGATGTACACAATAATTTGCAAATGAAGTTGGCTCTGCATCCTATGGTTTAAGGTGGGGAATCGGGAAACAGGCTGCTGCTTGCTTAAAGCCAAGACCTCTACCGCATGGGGACAGCAGGGTTTCATGAAAATACCGAAAATCTTTCCTGCCATTTTGAAGATATGTTTTTCTTGACCTGGCCTTTGGTTGGTTGCAGCAAACCTTTTACTGTTTTTCAGAGCTTCTATAATGATGGTTCCAATAGCTTCTGGGTTTGTTTTTTTTTTTTAATGTAGGTATATTTCCAAGACATGCTGCAGACCTAAATAAGTTTGACGTAAAAGTATATTCTGTATGATACCATAGAGAAATACAGTGATAAAAAGAAAGTGGATGTTTATATAGTATTAGTTAATTAATGAACGAAATAATCCTCTTTATATTCTACTTCATTCCCAGAGAGTTTCAATTGCCTAAAATGCATTATCTAACTATATTATAAAATAAGTAACGGCCCTGGCTGGTGTGGCTCAGTGGACTGAGTGCTGGCCTGTGAACCAAAGGTCACCAGTTTGATTCCCAGTCAGGGCACATGCCTGGGTTTCGGGCCAGGTCCCCAGTAGGGGGTGCACAAGAGGCAACCACACATTAATGTTTCTCTTCCTCTCTATCTCCCTACCTTCCCCAGTCTCTAAAAAATAAATAAATAAATAAATAAATAAATAAATAAATAAATAAGATCTTTTAAAAAATAAGTAAGGAAAAGGTGATGGGGAGAGAACCCTCAAAGACAGTATGAGAAATTATGAGATAGTGGATTGTTAGAGAGAGATAAGGAAGTATTGGGGAGGGTGAAATGATTAGTTTACATGGTTTGGGATGATGCAGTGATTTCAAAGATGATAAGAAAATAAATGTCCGATACATGGGAAGTACTTCCAGGTTATCTGTTGATTCTTTGGAGTCCAGAAGTTACCCAAATCATTTACCTAAAATATACGAGTCTTTTCCGGCACTTCCCTCAGTACAGAGGCCAAATGAATAATTCCCTTCCATGAAGAGTAGTTAATTTATGGTTATTCATATTTCTGAATGTGATTTGTCTCATATGTTTGTTTGTTTATAAGGTGAGAACAGTAATATCAGCCTTTGGATCATTTGTAGAATGAATGAGACTGTTTGTAGAAAGACCTTCATAAACTTCTTCAAGGTCTGTGAATATGTAAGGTAGTATTTTTTTTTTTTTTGCTTAAAATATTACTGTATGATCTCACCTTTAACTGGAACATAATCAACAAAAGAAAAAAGCAAATAAAATATAACCAGAGACATTGAAATTAAGAACAATGTAACAATAGCCAGAGGGGAGTGGGGAGGGGACAGTGGGGAGAAGGGTTTTTAGGAACTACTATAATGTAGTGTTTTGAAGTCCCGAAATCTGGAGAAGAGAAGAAGTGATTCTATACCCGAAACTAACATAATGATGCATGCCAACTGTGATTGAAAAATTAAAAATATGTAAAAAAAGAAGTGGTGCAAAAAACAGAAAAGCCTTTGTGTAAGAAAATGCTACAAATGTTGAAAATTGTATTATTTGTGATTTATGAAATATTCAGATGATTCTCAAAGAGAAATGAATAACTGTACCTTGTTTTGCTCAGCTAACACTTAAGAAATCCTGGTAGGTGTGAAAGGGCAATATAATGAATATTTATATTCGATTTCCTTAAGTGAAACAGAGCACATGGGGAATTCTGGGCTTGCCCTTTACCGCTGCTGGCCAAGTAGGCCAGAGAAAAGTGATTGTTTTCCAGACCCGAAGCCAGCTTTGTGTTCTCTCGGCTGATGAAATGTGGAGGGCAGGGTATGCACGCTCCTTTCACTTTTATGTGGCCCAGATTCGAAGTGGAAAATATGATTCTCAACTGTGGCAATTTGAGAAGGCGTGGTAACCTGGTCTGCAGTCGCTAATCCCTGTAAAACCTTTTTTATCATCATCATCCCCATCATCCTCATCATCGGTGATGTCTTCAAAGGGTCAGGAATCTTAAGTACTGAAAATAAGTACTCTGGAGAGGGGACATAGACAAGATGGTAATAAAATTCTTGGCAGGTTAATCTGTTCTGGACTAATGCCTGAACACATTTTATTATGTTCAATCATGATAGCGTAACCGTGAGAGCTTTTTATTGAAAAGGATAGTTGCTGTTGTTAGTATTGTCTCACTTTCCATTAGCCTGAGAGCAAACATGTCAGTAAGCCTGTGTATCTGCTAGATGTGAAGGTGGCAGA
Organism: Glossophaga mutica; assembly: GCA_039655065.1. NCBI lineage: Eukaryota > Metazoa > Chordata > Mammalia > Chiroptera > Phyllostomidae > Glossophaga > Glossophaga mutica. The sequence goes on along the minus strand of CM077318.1, from coordinate 9,920,891 downwards.
TGATGAAACTAGGGAGTGAAAGAAGAAATAGGAACAGGGAACCAAAAATAACCAGCAAGCTTGAGTTTTTCTAGAAGATGCTCTAATGAGTTACTTTGGTTGCTGAGAACAATGCTCCTCAAACTTTAAAGAGCATAATAATCCCCTAGGGATGGTCTAAAAATGCAGATTCTGGTTCAGTGGTGGGTCTGGGCAAGGCTGGGGGATGTGTATTTCTATCAAGCTCCCAGCTGCTGCTGAGGCTGCTGTCCTGAGCAACTGGGGAGAGTTCAGCCAGATCTTTTGGTGCAGGTTCTATTAAGGGTGGAAAGGGTGAAGGGTTTACAGGAACAACTATAAATGACCCATGGACAAAAATAAGGGGGGTGGAAACAGGAGAGAGAGGTGGGTATGGCTGGGGTGGGGGGAAAAGCCAGAAAATGGTATTTGAACAACAATAAAATTCAGAAGTATTTAATAAAAAAATAAAATAAATAAAAATTTGAATAAAGATCATTTGTCAAAAGGGTAGCGACTTGTGATTTTCTTTTATACCATCATTAAACTTTTATAAGATAAAATTCCAAGTCATTTGCTGAAACGAAGAACATATGTGTGGCCATACCAGTTTAAGTTGTGAGCGAGTGAGATTTGCTCCCCTGTCAGATTGCATGCTGACCCTGGTTAATGTGTAAAAAAGGCTGTCACCTGGTTAATGTGTAAAAAGTCCAGATGTTGCCTATGTTGTCAAGGAAAGGGCCCTAGAGAGGCGGGCAGACCACCTGACTTCTAGTTCCAGCTCTTCAGGCTACTCTGGGACCTGGAGCTGGTTTTTCCTTTGTCAGATGACTGTCAGTATTTATTTGGTGAGAGGTGAGGAAGCATCTACTCCATTTTCCATAATGAGAATTCAATGAATGCTGAGGAGACTCTCTTGGGAGTACAACTAAGTAGATTTAGGTCTTACAGGCTTTGGGTAGAACGGGTCAGAGAGGACAGGGATTGGAGAAAAAAACATGTCCCGTAATTTGAAAGGACTTCACTAAGCTGCCGTCTTTCCTCTTTGATGTATGGTTTTGGTAGCTCACATCCTCTACGTGACAGAGCGATCTTTTGTTTATCATCATTCGGCGCAAGTTGCTCCCTGCTGGAAGCATTTTCCTCAACTTTTCTCCTATGTGCCCTCACAGACATGAGGCTCTCAGTCAAAGGACAGCAATGGTGACCATTTACCCTGTTTCCTTTCCTTTGCAGATTATTCCTCAGCCGTTCAGAAGTTTTCCCAGACGCTACAGTCCTTTCAGTTTGATTTCATTGGAGACACTCTGACTGATGACGAGATCAACATTGGTAAGTCTTCAGCTACAGGAGGCTATGTGCCTATCAAGGCAAGTATGAGGTTGTGCATCCTCCTTGGTTTGTGGATGCACAGAACCTGGGCAGCTTTATCTCCTGTGCTCAAGTGCCAAGCTCCCGGGAGGCTGCTTAAGAAGGATAAAGAATCATTTCCTCCCAGTCCCATGTCTTCTTCACCAAGAGCAATCAAAAGATAGTCCTTAAACCTGTGCTGAGGCCTTTTAGTCAGGATGTAGGCGACTTTTTCTTTTTTTATTGTTGTTCAATTACAGTTGTCCCCATTATTCCTCCATTACTCTCCCCCACCCCACCCCATGCCACCCACCTCCCATCCTCAATCCTACCCTTCATTGTCTTTTTTTTAACAGATTTATTTATTTAATTTTTTTAGACAGAGGGGAAGGGAGGGAGAAAGAGAGGGAGAGAAACATGAATATGTGGTTACCCCTTGTGTGCCCCCAACTGGGAATCTGTCCTCCAACCCAGGTATGGGGAATCGAACCAGACCCTTTGGTTCGCAGGCCCGTGTTCAATCCACTGAGCTACACCAACCACGGCTATTATTATTACTTTAAAAATTAATTTTCAATGACAGTTGATGTACTATATCGTATTAGTTTAAGGTGTACAATGTAGTGAATAGACATTTATATACCTTACAAAGTGACCCACCTATAAATCATGTACCCATCTGCCACTAGGCATAGTTACAATATTACTGACCATATTCCCTCTGCTGTGATTTAAATCCCTGTGACTTTTTATAATGGGCACTTTTTACTTCTTCATACCTTCACCTTTTTCATCCATCTCCACAATCCCCCTCACGTCTCATGATCATCCGTTTATTCTCTGTATCTATTAGTTTGTTTTTGTTTTGTTTGTTCATTTAATTTGTTTTTTTATTTTTATTTTATTTTTAAGCTTCTATTTAATTCATAGGGGTGGCATTGGTTAATAAAATTGTATAGTTGCAGGTGTACAATTCCATAGTACATCATCATTATGTTGTATGGTGTGTTCACCACTTCAAGCCAAGTCTCCTTCTGTCACCATTCATCCCCCTTTACCCTTTTCTACCTTTCCCACCCCCCTTTCCCTTTGGTAATCAACACACTGTTGTCTGAGTCTATGAGGTTTTTTCTTTGCTTAATTCCCTCACCTTTTTCACTAAGGCCCCTAACCCTCCTCCCTCTGACAGCTGTCCTCTGTATTTATGAGTCTGTTTCTATTTTGTTTGTTACTTTACTGTGTTCGTTAGAGTCTACATATAAGTGAAATTATATGGCACTTGTCTGTCATCAACTGGCTTATTTCTTAGCATAATAGTCTCCAGTTCCATCTATGCTGTTGAAAAAAGGTAGGAGTTCCTTCTTTCTGCTGCATAGTATTTCATCATGTAAATATACCACACCTTTTTTATCCACTCCTCTACTGACTGGCACTTGGGCTGCTTCCAAATCTTGGCTATTGTAAATAGTGCTGCAATGAACATAGGGGTGCATATACACTTTGGAATTAGAGTTTTGTGTTTCTTTGGATATATTGCCACATATGGAATTGCGGGGGACCCTGTCCTGGGTGCCAGATGTGGGGGGCTCCGCCCGCAGAGCCCCATCCCTCCGTCACGGATGAAAATAAAAACTACCAAGACAAGATCTGCTTGGGGAGGAAAGGGGTCAAACTCTCAGAGGAGAATGACCCAGAGCCCCTTCCTCACTAGGCTTTTATTGGGTTCCAATACACCGGAATACAAGTTTAACATGTCAAAGAAATCTGAGGGCTTAATCCGAGCCAGTGTTTGTCAGGAAGGGGGGTTGCCAAACTTTGGGAGACATGCTCATTTCCTCCTGGGACACTTGTCACCTCAGGAAGAGCACTCTTAGCAAAGCAGGTTTCACAGGACTTTAGGAATTCTTTCTTATGCCAATCACCCAAGGAGCCGTCCTGGCCAGGACAGGGCTGCACCGCTCACCCCCACAGTTTCAGGCTTTAAGCCGATTAGGAAGCAGGAGACATCTCCCAGATGGAAATGAGGACTCGGGCTATGTCAGAATAGCAGGGGGCGGGGAGGGCGAGGGTCCATCACATCCTCTTTGCTGCAACCCCCCCCCCCCAGTCCTTCCATGAGGCCTCCCAAGTGGTCGCGTCTAGCTTAGGTTGCCCCTCCCATGAGGAGTCTTACCCGTCATTGACTGCCAACCAAGCTATGGGGCCAGAGATGGGTAAGGCAGAAGCAGTGCTCCTGCCAGGGAGATAAACTTTGTCTCCTTAGTAGGTCACATCCTTGTGACAGAACAGACCCAGATGAAGTGGGTCCCTTGGGCTCTTACACAGCCCACCATGGGGTGAGGGTTACAACTCCTGAAACCAGGCTGAACGGTCCGCAACATGGAATCACTGGGTCATAAGGCCGTTACATTTTTAATATTTTTGAGGTAACTACATACTGCTTCCCACAGTAACTGCACTGACTGGTCTGCATTTGCACCAGCAGTGCATGAGGGTTCCCTTTTCTCCTTGTTCTCACCAATCCTTGTTTGTTGATTTATTGATGGTAGCCATTCTGACAGGTCTGAGGTGATATCTCATTGTGAGTTTAATTTGCATTTCTCTGATGATTAGTGACATTGAGCATCTTTTCATATGTCCTCTTTGGAGAAGTGTCTATTCAGGTCCTTTGCCCATTTTTTTTATTGTTGTTCAAGTACAGTTGTCTCTGTTTTTACCCCACCATGACCCCCTGCCCCACCCATCCCTGCCTCCCACCCTCTAACCTACCCCTTTGGCTTCATTCATGTGTCCTTTATACATATTCCTTGAGGGACCTTCCCCTATTTTACTCTATTATCCCTCTCTCCCCTCCCCTCTTGTCACTGTCAGTTTGTTCTTTATTTCAATGTCTCTGGTTCTATTTTGCTTGCTTGTTTGTTTTGTTGATTAGGTTCCACTTATAGGTGAGATCATATGGTATTTGTCTTTCACCACCTGGCTTATTGCACTTAGCATAATGCTCTCCAGTTCCATCCATGTTGTTGCAAAAGGTAGGAGCTCATTCTTTCTTTCTGCTGCATAGTATTCCATTGTGTAAATGTACCACAGTTTTTTGATCCACTCATTTACTGATGGGCACCTAGGTTGCTTCCAACACTTAGCTATTGTAAATTGTGCTGCTGTGAACTTCAGGGTGCATAGGTTCTTTTTGAATTGGTGTTTCAGGCTTCTTAGGGTATAATCCCAGCAGTAGAATTGCTGGGTCAAAAGCTCTAGTTTCTCTTCAGGTCGTATAAATCTTTTGCCTTTTGCCCATTTTTTAATGGGATTGTTTGTTTTTTTCATGTTGAGTTGTATAAGCTTTTTATAAATTTTGCGTATTAGCCCCATATCAGCTTTGTCTTTGCCAAATATGTTCTCCCATTCAGTGGGATGTCTTTTTATTTCGTTGATGGTTTTCTTTACTGAGCAATTTTTTTTTTTTAGTTTGATGTAGTCCTATTTGTGTATTTTTCTTTTGTTTTTGTTGCCTGAGGTGATATATCACAAAAAAATATTGCTACAAGAAATTTTGAGACTTCACTGCCTGTATTTTCTTCAAGGATTTTTATAGTTTCAAGTCTAACATTTAAGTCTTCAATCCATTTTGTGATTATTCTTGTGCATGGTGTAAGAAGTCGGTCTAGTTTCATTTAAAAACTATTGAGTTTTTGAGAGAGGAAAAGACAGACAGACAGACAGATTTTTTGTTCCATTTGTTTATGCATTCATTGGCTGATTCTTTTATGTACCCTGACTGGAGATTGAGCCTGCAACCTTGGTGTATCAGGGCAAGACTATAAACAACTGAGTTAATTGAGTTACTCAGCCATGGCTAGTTTCATTTTTTGGCTCACATCTGTACAATTTTCCTATTACCATTTATTGAATGGACTATCTTTACACGGTTGTATGTTATTGTCTCCCTTGTCATATATTAACTGACCATAATGGCATGAGTTTATATATGGGCTTTCTATTCCATTCCATTGATCCATATATTTGTTTTTATACCAGTACCAAGCTGTTACAATTACTATGGCCTTGTATTATTGTTTGATAACAGGTGCTGTGATTTCTCCAACTCTGTTCTTCCTTGAAGTAGCTGTGGCTGTTTGGGGCCTCTTGCAGTTCCATAGAAATTTTTGGGATATTTGTTCTACTTCAGTGAAATATGCCATTGGTATTTTGATAGGAATTGGGTTGACTCTATAGATTACCTGGGGTCATATGGACATTTTAATGATGTTAATTCTTCTAATTCATGAACACAGTATGTGCTTCCACTTATTTGTTTCTTCTCCAGTTTCTTTCTTCAGTGTCTTATAATTTTCTGAGTACACATATTTTACATCCTTGTTATAGTTATTCCTAGGTATTTTTATGCAATTGTAAATGAGATTGTTTTCTTAGTTTTCCTTTCTGTTAGTTCATTATGGGTGTGTTAAAATGCAATTAATTTCTGGATATTTATTTTGTATTCTGTTACCTTAATTAATTCATTGATCAGCTCTAGTAGTTTTCGATGGGATCTTTAGGGTTCTCTATATGCAGTATCATGTCATCTGCAAATAATGACAGTTTTACTTTCTCTTTTCCAATTTGGTTGCCTTTTATTTCTTTTTGTCTGATTGCTGTGGCTAGGACTTCTAGTATTATGTTGAGTAAGAGAGGTGAAAGTGGACATCCCTGTCTTGTTCGTGATCTTAAGGGAAAGAAACACTTACAGTTTTTGCCCAGTGAGAATGATATTGGCTGTGGGTCTGTCATACATGGTATTTATTATGTTGAGGTATGTTTCCTCTATTCTAACTTTGCTGAGAGTTTTGTGCTGGATTTTATCAAATGCTTTTTCTCATCTATTGATATGATCATGTAATTTTTATTCTTCATTTTGTTTATGTGATTTATCACATTTATTGGTTTGCTGATATACCAACCTTACATCCTCAGAATAAATCCCACTGGATCATGGTGTATTATCTTTTTAACATACTGCTGGATTGGGGTTGCTAACATTTTGTTGAGGATTTTAGCATCTTTATTCATCAGGCATATTGATCTGTAGTTTTCTTTCTATGTAGTGTCTTTATCTGGTTTTGGAATTAGGATAATGCTGGTTTTGTAAAATGAGCTTGGGAGTCTTCCCACCTCTTTAATGTTTTGGAATAGTTCGAAAAGGGTAGGTGATGGTTCTCTGAATGTTTGCTAAAACTCACCTGTGAAGCTGTTCCAGGACTTTTGTTTGTTTTTTTGATTACTACTTCGATTTAATTAGTTGTAATCTGTCCATTCAGATTTTCTGATTCTTCTTCATTCACTTTTGGATGATTGCATGTTTCTAGAAATTTATTCACTTTGTTCATATTGTCCAATTTGTTGGTATATAGTTGTTTGTAATATTTTCTTACAAACCTTTGTGGTACAAACCTTTGTGGTACAAATAAAGATACAAACCTTTATTTGGTGCCACTTGTTGCTTCACCTCTTTTGTTTCTGATTTTATTTATTTGGGTTCTCTATTTTTTATTTTCCCTGGTGAGTCTGCCTAAAGATTTCTCAATCTTGCTTATCTTTTCAAAGAACCAGCTCTTGAGTACATTGATCTTTGTATTTTCTTTAGTCTTTATGTTATTTACTTCTGCTCTGGTCTTTATTATTTCATTTCTTTGACTTATTTGGGGCTTTATTTGTTGTTCTTTTGCTAGTTCCTTTAGTTGTAGAGTTAGATTGTTTATTTGAGTTTTTTTTTTCTTTTTTGCTTCTTGAGGTAGGCCTGTATTGCTATGAATTTGTCTTAGAACTACACTCACTGTGTCCCAGAGATTTTGGGTTGCTGTGCATTCATTTTCATTTGTCTCAAGGTATCTTTCAATTTCTTTCTTGATCTCAGTGTTGACCCATTTATTGTTTAGTAACAGTTTATTTAGCCTCCATGTGTTTGTGTGTCTTTAGTTTTATTCCTGTAATTGATTTTTACTTTTATACTATTGTGGTTACAGAAGATGCTTGATATGATTTCAGTTTTCTAGAATTTATAGAGACTTGTTTTGTATCCTGACATGTGGTCTATCCTATAGAATGTTCCATGCACACTCGAGAAGAATGTATGAGGTCTGTCTGGAAAAAGTCCAGCCATTGTTAGTATAATGAGAATGATTTGCTAGACATCGATGCAACCTGGTAGCCAGGGAGAGTGGACTGGAATGCGCATGTGTGAACAATAACAATTTCATTGTACTAGTCATTAGGGGCAGTAGATGCCATTGAGTGAGCATGTGTACTGTGTGGCCATCGCATTCAAAATGACTGAGTCAGTAGAGCAATGAGTCTACGTCCTATTTTGTATGAAGCTTGAACATTCCTCCATGGAAAGTATTAGGATGATTCGGAAGGCCACAGCTCTGGGCAACTGGTGATTGGCAGCTTCATCACATCACAACACACCCGCTTGTGCATCATATCTTGTGCAAAGTTTTTTGGTGAAACATCAAATTACCCAGGTGATTCAGCCCCCTACAGCCCAGATTTAGTGTCCTGTGACTTCTGGCTTTTCGAAAACTAAAATCACATTTGCAAGGGAAGAGATGTCAGATTGTTGATGAGATTCAGGAAAATACGATGGGGCAGCTGATAGCAACTGGAACTGTGTGAGGTCCCAAGGTGCCTACTCTGAAGGGGACTGAGGCGTCATTGTCCTACGTATAATGTTTCTTGTATGTGTATCTTCTTCAATAAATATGTCTTTTTCATAGTACATGGCTGGATACCTTCTGGACAGACCTCATCATATATACCCCTCAAGGGTAGATCTTGAACGGGTTAAGCTAAATGAAATAAATCAAACAGAAAAACAAATACTGTATGATCTCACTTACATGTGAAATCCAAACAACCAAATTCATGAAGAAAGAAGTCAAACTTGTGATTGCTAGAGCTGGGGGGTTGGGTGAGGCAATTGGGCGAAGGTAGTCAAAGGTGTAAACTTTCAGTTATAACTAAGTACTGGTGATGTTATGTACAGCATAACTGTAGTTAACACTGCTGTCTAGTATATTTGAAAGTTATAAAGAGAATAGTTCCTAAGACTTCCCCTAACAAGGAAAAACATATTTTTGTAAGTATATGAGGTGATGGATGCTAACTAAACTTTTTATGGTAAGCACTTCTCAATATATGTATGTCTAGTAATTATGCTGTACACCCTAAACTTATGCAGTGTTGTATGTCAATTATGTCAATAAAAGTGGAGAAAGAAATCCCTGGTAAGGGGATTGGCAGGAAAAAAAAGAAAAAGAAAAAAGTAAAGAAACATTCTGCAGGCACTAAACTCATTCTCCTACTGGCCTTAGATTTGATGCCTTCCTTTAGTGGCCATGTGGGCTTGGGGCACCGCACTGGTTCCTACCTCCTGTTGTACAGATCTCTGCCCACTTGCCCATCAAGTACCATGATTAATTTGATGTATTTTTCTTTTATCCTTCCAGCTGAATCCTTCAAGGAATTTGCTGAATTACTCAGTGAAGTTGAAAACGAAAGGATGATGATGGTAGGTCGCTAACACTGGGCCTGGAGCCTGGATCATTGCTGATATTGGGGATTTTTCCTGTCATCATGGTTAGATGGATGCTTTGCTGGTTTGGTTTCTGTCTCGTGGATGTATGGTACTGTAAAGACAGTTAGGAAATTTGCCCTGGCTGTTGTGGCTCAGTGGATTGAGTGCTGGCCTGCAAACCAAAGGGTCACCAGTTTGATTCCCAGTCAGGGCACATGCCCGGGTTTTGGGCCGGGTCCCCAGTAGGGGGTGCACAAGAGGCAACCACACATTGATGTTTCTCTCCCTCTCTTTCTCCCTCCCTTCCCGTCTGTGTAAAAATAAATAAATATTTAAAAAAAGACAGGAAATAGGTCTGGTTATTCTATCTCAAGCTCTATCTCAAGCTGTGAGAGTTTAACATTGGGTATAGAGAAATTAGTGTGGAAGTCCTATTCCTATTCATTTCAGTGAGGAAGGGTTTAAGAAAACATTAAACTGGACTGTTGAATATGCCCACTAAAATTGTAGTCTTTAGTGATCTTAAGCAAATTATTCATTTATTTATGTTTTTGCTTCCAGAAATAATTTGGGCTTTATATATATTGATATATGATTATTTTATTTAAATCTGCATGAAAACTTTTTTCTTACATTTAAAGTCTAATTTTTAAAACATACTACATTTTAATAGTTACAGCAATTTTAGTTTTACGAGAGAATTGGGTGGAAAGCACAGAGACATTTCATACACTTCCTTTCTCCCCCTATCCTACCGCTTTCCGCATCCAGTTTCCCCTGTTTTTAACATCTGGCAACTGTGGTACATTTGTCCCAGTTCTTGAGTCAATATTGGCACAATACTATTAACTATAGTCCGTAGTTTACATTAGGCTTTACTCTTTGTGTTGAACATTTTATGGGTTTTGACAAATGTGTAATAACATCATTTCACACATAAAGTATCATCATACAGAATGTTTTCACAAACCTAAAAAGTCCTCTGCTGTCAACCTATTCATCCCTTCCTTCTTCCCTTACATATGAACCCCGGGCAAACACTGATCTTCCCTTTTACTGTGTTTTCCCTTTCCTAGAATGTCATATCGTTGGAGTTATACAGTATGTAGCCTGTCCAGATTTTCTTCTTTCACTTAGCAGTATGTATTAAAGATCCTTCCTGTCTTTTCTCTTTTCATGGTTTGATAGCTGATTTTCTTTTATCATTTATATTTATATTCCATTATATAGATGTACCACAGTTTGTTTATTCTTTCACCAGTTGAAGGAAATCTTGATTGCTTTCAGTTTTGGAAATTATGAATAAAGCTGTTATACACATGTGTGCAGATTTTTGTGTGGATGTAAATTTTCAACTCCTTTGGGTAAATTCCAAAGAGTGCAGTTGCTGCATTGCTGCAGACTTAGGCTAGTTTTATAAAAAACTGCCAAACTGTCTTCTAAAATGACTAACATTTGCATTTCCAGCATCAGTGAATGAGGTTTCTTGTTACTTCACATCCTTGCCAGCATTTGATGCTGTCAATGTTTCGGATTTTCCCATTTTAATAGTTATATTGGAGATAGCTCATTGCTGCTGTAATTTCCATTTTCCTAGTGATGTATAATATGGAGCATCTTTTTATGTGTTTAGTTGCTATCTGTAAATCATTTTCGGTGAGTCGTTAGAACTTTGTAGAGGACAACAAAGAATTCTGCCTTCTCTTTCTCTGATTAGATGACTTCCTATTGAAAGACCAGTTTTGTTAAGCCCATATATTCTAATATCAAGAGTTCTTTCACCTGTCACCACTCTTCCTTTTCAACACTGTGATACTGGCTTCTCAGGATACTGCTTTCATTTCACCTAGGCCTCTAGAAAAGTAGCATCATAGGTAGGGCTTGGAGGTAGAGCTATTAGAGACTATTAAGCTCTAATAATGGCCGTGCCACTAATGCACCACATTTTGCCATGTATAATGTGCAGCCACATTTTTGGCTCAAACTTTCAGGAAAAAAACTTTTGTTTTGATTTTTAAATTAATTAATTAGTTAATTAATTAATATTTAGATACCTATTTTTGTATTATAAAGTAATTTTAGCCTTTATTATTGAACATATTATGGTACAAGAAATTTTATGTAACAGATAATTACAAAACACGAGAACAGATACAAGTTATCTCAGGTACTACCCATGTATAATGCACATCCTTATTTTTCCCTCAAAAATTTGGGCAAAAGGTGTGCATTATACATGGCAAAATATGGTACTTGTTGACTTTAGACTAATCACTTATTTCACTGATATAAGGAATACGGAAGCCTTTTATTAATAGCAAAAAAATACTGATTTATGTGTTCTTTCTAGTTATCTTTTGTTGCTCCCAGTATTCTCATGGAAATTTCACTTGGGAATTTTCTTAGCTTAAGAGATTTGCTTCTACGGATCCTGAGTGACCAATATGGGTAGTTTCCTTGGAGCCTGGTAGATGACCCACTAGCTAATCCACACTCTACTAAGTGTTTTTTTTCCCCTCTGCCTGAAGAGTTTGTGAACTGCTGCCAATGTTGATCTCAAAGGCATTCACCCCCATTTCATTCAGATACCATTAGAGAGCTCCGCTGTACTTCTCTTCAGCCGTAGTTGTTTCTTGATGACTTCTATTTACCCAATTCCAAAGCTCTAAAATATTGAAGTAGGATTCATCTTTTGAGATGTTGTTTTTCTCACCCTTCTTGCTGGCTCTTTGCCAAAGGACTGACTCATTTTCTTCTGTCTTTAATTATGTTGTGCCCTTTTGTCCCCACAACTCTTCAATCATGTATTGAGTGTTGGCTCCCCATTTTCCATTTAATTTCAGGAATGCTGTGGAGGGTAGGCTCAATGAGGCCTTTCACAACATGCCAGGAATTCATTGCTTGACTGCACCTCTCCCATTTCCTGGAACTGTGGTAAAAGGACTCCTATACCCCAATATGGATAATGTGGGAGGTGTTAATTAGCTTTTTATCCTTTCTATAAGAAGAGTCCCAAAGAAGCTTTAGAGGAACGGGAAGGAAGTGCAAAACCCTTTCATGTGATCGTTGCAAATGTTCTAGTCATTCTCAGAAATTTAAATTGTGGAAGGAACTGTGTGTGGAAGGAATGAAGGGGAATATCCCAGCTGTGATCTCTTCAACAGTACCCTAGGGGAGGTTGTAGAACTTCAGAAGGTGGCCTTTAAAAGTCTGGATGACAGACTTCCTCTATGATTAAAGATGGGATGCATGCTTACATGCCTTTGTGACTCTGAAGGGGACTTTACAGGCAGCATGCAAGGGTCTGTGTTTGAGGACTGCCAAGAATAGCCTAAAGAGGCCCATGATATTTAAAACAGTGTATCCTTGTTGCCTTCTTCTAGTAATTGGTTAATCATCGATTCCTAAGCAATTTTGCACTATGGGATTGAATACCATCTATCCCACTAAATGCCTTATCTAGTGTTAATTTGGGCTCCATTCAATAGAAACCTGATTAGATAAACTCACTAATGTGTTGAGAATGTCATTTATTATCCTGAAAATCCTACCCTGAGATAACAGGTAGGAACTTTTCTCCTACTCGGGACTTTGATTGGGTAAGAGTCTGCCCGCTGAATTGAACCTTGACTCATACCTGGACACAAAACAGGAGGTCCAAAGTGCCTTCAGGACCTGGATAAAATACCTGTATTAATACCCCAATTTGCCATGCTTTTTGGTGGTAGTTTGAAAATGGCTTCCTAGTGTGGAGAATATGGGACTAGTCAAAATTCGATTTCTACTCTGTCTTCTATTTTTATGAAGATCTATCTTGTCTGACTGATAACGTTGTCTCATCTGACTAGGAAGCCAGTTGCTCATTTGCCCATCTTGTAATAAAACAAAATTAATGCAGTGGGTCCTAAAATCCAGCCCTTCAGATGTGTTTGCCGAGGTCCTCTGATGAAGGGCCAGTAATTCACACCACTGAGGAAACAAACACCACTTGTTGCTTTGGACAGATGCCTTCTCCCAAGAGGTTTACATGAAAACAAAGCTTTGTATCTCTCTGTGCCTCTTAAGCAAGGGGTCCACTTTGGAGATGATGGTTTTATATTTCCAGAAGCATATCAATGCCAATATGTTAGTACCTGGACAGGCTGTTACTATTAGTGTCTGAGCATCTACAGTTAGGTCATTGGAAGGTCTGGTCTAGTGTTCTCTGTGATGTTTTCATACATGGCAAATTCTGAAGGAAATGTTCTGGTTTGATGGCACACCGGGACAGGACTGGAAACAATTTATCTGGGGATTTATCCTGATGCTGTTACTGCTAACTCATTTGCCTTCCATGGAATGGTTTGTGCTTGGCCTTTTCATATGTTTTTCATTCTCTTTGTCTGCTTACTACACACACTTCAGGCCTCCTGTGTCCCCTTCTGGACATGACTCTGGATATTTATCAATGAAAATCTCTGACCACACTACTGGTAGAATTACAGAGAAATGCCCCCAATATTCATTCTCCAGTGTCCTCTCAAAGCATTTGATTTTAAGAGACCAAGATAGGAAGAAAACAATAACAAAACCAAACCAGCCAGCTCAGTAGTTAATATTTTGCAGGATGGTGTATTACAAGGAAATGCCCTAGTAACAAGGAATCTGATTTTCCCTAATTTAATAGTTGTTTCGTGTGTTCTTTCTTTTCTCTAGGTACACAATGCTAGTGATCTGCTGATCAAACCCCTGGAAACTTTTCGGAAGGAGCAAATAGGCTTCACCAAGGTACATTTTCTCCTCATGCATAAGATATGTATATTTTTTACAGCAATTTAATAGTTGTTTGGCAATCACTTCTAAGTCTTTTGCAGTGGGAAGGGTTTGTCTCTGTAAGAAACCTCATAATCAAAAACAAAAAAAAAAAGAGAAAATTAATTGCCTTCTGGCTGTGCTTCCAACTAGCTGCGTATCTGTGGACAAGACACTTCTCTTTTGGGGCTTCAGGTTCTCCATCTGCCAAATGAGGAGCTTGATAATAACTATTATTTAAAGCCTATTTACTGTGTGAGCATTGGGCCAGATGCTTTACATTCATTCTTTAATCCCAACAACCCTGTAAGGTTCTGGTGTTATCAGCAGATACATCTGAAGGACTAGATTTTAGGATCCATTTACAAATGAGCCCTGAGGTTTGGACAAGGTAAAGGACATGACCACAGCTATATAGTTAGTTAAGTGACGGGAGCCAGGATTTGTTTGTTTGTTTGTTTATTTATTTATTCTTTAAAAATATTTATTTATTTTTAGACAGGGGAAGGGAGGGAGAAAGAGAGAGAAACATCAGTGTGTGGTTGTGTGGTTGCCTCTCACGCGCCCCCTACTGGGGACCTGGCCAGTGACCCAGGCATGGGGATTGAACCAGTGACCTTTCAGTTTGCAAGCTGGCACTCAGTCCACTGAGTCACACCAGCTAGTGTTTTTTTTTTTTTCCCCCCTACAATGTTAGGCAATTGCTTCTGAATTGCTATGAGATGATTGGCTTCCCAAACGGGGAATCATGGGCCAGATGATTTCACAGTGTCATCTCCATTCAAGGGTTTCCCCCCACCCAGGGGAAACTGTTTAGATGCGGCTCCTAACTAACTTTCTACTTTACCCAGAGCAGTTTCCCTTGGATCTGTTTTATGTAGTAGATTTTTGGGGTGATAGTAATTAATTAATTAATTTTCCTTTATTTATTTTAATCGTTATTTTTGTACAGTTTTCTGTAGGGCAATATTTATTTTAAAAGAGGAGTCTATTGGTTAAAAATTTTGCAAACCACCATTTTATGCAAAAACCTGATAGCTCTCCTTTTCCAATGTAATAGGATATGTCTTTCAACCTGTGTATGGCAGTTTGCATATTTATGTAATTAGATGACATTGCTTTTCTTTTAATTTTAATGTGTAATCCGCAATTTCATCAGATAGCTTGCATTTTACCCCCATTAAGTTTTTTTAAATGGTGCTTAGATTTTGCATTCTGAAATTTAAAATTTTATATAATCCACATATGCATATAATTAAATGAAAATCATGTAATAGGATGTGTGGAAAAACTCACCAGTCTTCATCTTTCTATACTCCTCACAGGCATTCATTTTTAACCACTTTTATTTTTATTATTTTGATACTTGCTTTCATATATTTGAAAAATACCCTTTTGGCTATTTCTTGATTTATCAACTTCAGAAATTATTTCTTCATGCTATGAATACAGGACATCACTGCTCACACCTTCCTCTTTCCCTCTTCTTCCAATTTTTGATGATTATAACATCCTTTTCATTATTCTGTTGCTTCCCTCGTTATTTTAAATAATATGCTTAACCCCCTATTTCTTACTCTGTCAACTTTGGACTATAGCTTTGCAAGATGAAGGTATTAGCACCTCTGCCTTTCTTTACTGATTTTTAACCCTTGACTCCCATCAGCCACATCTTCACTTGTCAGTGTTAGCATTGATGATGTTCCTTTTCTAGCCTGGAACCTTAGTTAAATATTGTTGGCAGTTATTATTAGGCACATTTTATAGTGGCAAAAGCAAGTGACAAATCCAGGATTTGAACTCAGGTTTCTTGGCTCTGAGCCTATGCATTTTGACATTTCTTATATTGGGTTAATGTAAGTATTTATTTCCAATGAGTAGGATATGTCAAGGATGATCCCCTTCTTTACCCTTTTCTCCTAATTTCTTGTCTGCTGGCTTTAGAGTTCTTTGCTCACCTACACTAAACTTCTGTTTGGTTAACTCCTTCTCTCCCTCTCATCTCTCAAAAGTTCCAGCACATGCACAGTTTGTGGTCCTCCCCCATGTGTATATTTTAGCTCGCACTTAATTAGTAGAACCCTTTCCACCACTACTTCCCTTCTCACCACTATGCGACCCCCCCAAGGTCAAGGGAGGACAAATAAGGCTTAGTCCATCTCGGTTCATAATGGGTCTTTCTTCCTGCAGCGCAGAATGCTGGGCCGTCCATTGGAAGCCGCAGAATAAAGACTCAGTCATCCCCCTTAGACACATGACAGGGAGAGCATTTGTATTCTTTGATTCATATTTTTGAGGTCTTGTCAGAATTGCCCGCAGTATGATGTTTTCAGTTCCCTTTCAAGGATGCCCTTGCCAGAGAGGAACCGCCGCTGAATCGAGCCTTTGTGTGGTCTCCGGTGGGACCAGGGCCAAACTGTCTAACACATCTGAGGATGTATTTAGCCCACTTTTTGGAGAGTTGGAGCTGTTGTGGAAGCTATGATAGTGTGTTCTCACCCAAGAAGGCCTTGGCAGCAAGATGTGGGATTGTCAGGCTTGTTGCTGTTTCTCCTCCGGGAACAGAGATTGTAGAAAGAAGTTTAGGAAAAGCACCTGCTCTGGAGTTGGATGGGGCTGAAAACAATACAGAAGATGGAACAAGCCACAATCCTGATAGGGTAGACGCAGCCCAAGGTATCAGCGTGCCCGGCAATCTAAAGGCCAGTGCATGCCCTGGGAGAGGGGAAAATGCTACAGAAGCTAAACTAGGTGAAGGTAATCCATAAGTGATTTCAAAGCCAACAGCAAATATTTTACAAGCCTGATAATAGTAATTATTGCCTACTAGGTACTTGCTCTGTGCTATCATGGTTAAGCGTTATTATCCATATCCTACCGATGAGAAAGTGAAGACACACAATGCCCAAATAACTGTCCAGTAACACATACGTGATATATAATATCAGGTTGTTAACAGAAGCGAGTTTCATCTAGATTTTTGTTACTCCAGAAACTGTGCACTTCCCACTGCACCGCACTCTGAGCCTAGCTTTGTGGGGATGCTCGAAAAGAAAAGATGAATACGGCCTACCAAGGACTGAGGGTAAATGCATTGTGATGCATTTGCATTACTTTACAGTCATGGGATGAATGAACTAGAGCTGCTGTTTACCACAAGATGGATGAATCTCACAAATCCAGGGCTGCGCAAAAGTAGGTTAATAAGTAATACAGTAGTCAGTAAATGAGTAATGATACAAGAATAAACTGTTTTGCGTACTCACAACTGTAAACCTACTTTCACCCTGTCCTGTACAAGGTTGAGGGGAAAAGCAGTCCTAAAAGCAGTAGTACCTACTGTATGAGCCATTTCTATAAAGTTCAAAAACAGGTAAAACTAAGTGATGGTGTTAGAAGCCAGGATAGCGGTTACACCAACGTGGGGGTGTTCGTGACAAAAACGGGCATGAGGGAGCCTTTAAGGCATTGTTAATGTTTCATTTTTTGATTTGAGTGCTGATTACATGAGTGTATTCAGCTGTGAATATTTATTCAGATTTGTGCAGAGTATTTTCCATAATATCTCATAATTTTTTAAACATTCAAAAAAGAACATTAATATTTCTTCACCGCATGTCTTCCATTGAAATTCTGGTGCGTATGTCCATGTAAGGGGGCAGTGGTTGAGGGAAGCTCTGTGTTTCATCCTCCTCATAATCGTCACATATGGACCATCCTCTCCTGTTAGGCTTTCGCTGCCTTTTCCCACAGAGGTAATTTCCCTAAGCAATATTTAGTGTTGTTCTACGTGGTACAGTCGTTAACCTGTGGACTCTGGATCCGGATGACCTGGGTCTGCATCCCAGCGCTTCAACTTCCTAGGTGTTGAAGAGCTTCGGCAAGTCACTTCACTTCTGTGGGTCTTAGCTTCCTTATATATATTGAATAGTACCTACCTTATAGAGTTGTTGTGAGCAGTGAAAAGTGTTACTATAGAATATTTAGAACAATGTCTGACACGTAGTAAACATACTGTGCTATTACTGCTTTTGTCATCTATAAAAAAGGAAAAATTCTGGATGTATTCTTTTTGTACCTTGTTTTTTTCACTCAAAATTATAGACAGCGGTGGTGGGCAAGAGTAGGTTTACAGTTGATCACATGGAAAATAATACAATAATTAATAAATAATAATACAAGAATAAGCTGTATTCACCTACTTACAAGTGTAAACCTACTTTTGCCCACCCTTATCTGTGATGCCCAACCTGTGTTCGTATATTTAACTGGAGTTCTTTCATTTTTATTGCTACACAGTATTCCATTGTGAGAATATATCATGTTTTCTTTAAGCATTCTCTTCTTGATTGATGAGTCAGTTGCTTTCATTTTATGCTAGTACAACCAATTCTCCTATAAAAGTGGTGTACATGTCTTCTTGTGCACGTTTGAAACTTTATAACCAAGAAATAGAATGTCTGCGTTGTGGGGCATGCACATCTTTATGAGATACAGTGCCAATGTAATCTCTAAGTGGTTGTGCCAATTGATGTCATCACTGGCGGTATGAAAATGTTGTCTTTACTCCACATCCAAGGCAAGGTAAGCTGATTCAGAAAGACGCAAGGGAATTCGGTTCAGCAAATATGTCTCTACTCTGTATACAGAAGACAAATCTACTCTCTTGCAAACACAGGCTAATGTGATCATGTTATTGATCACATCCTTTTACAAGGTAGTCTGTCCCTAAAAATAGAAAAGCAGCTGCATTTAGCTTGGAGAGTAGAGAGTTAAAAGAGAGTGTCATCCCCACTATTAATGGTATAGAATGGACCTTGCCCTGGGAGGAGGTCACGCCTATTTTCTAGCTCCCTTGCCATCCCTCACTACAGCAGAAGGGAATTGCATCATTGAACAGAAAGATACCGAAAGTTCTTTTCTCCCTTCTGCAATGAAAATGAGGCTGTTATCCGCTCCTCTCCACCTCAGTGTCCTTTCTGCGTGAACTATTTTAGGGTGTTTTTGTAATTACGAGGGTGACCTTGCTCAAATGAGCCAGACTGAAGAAAGCTTGTAACCCTGTTCTCATAGCAGCTGGCTGCAAAGTCACCTCTGGAGAGGGTAGGTGACGATGGACCTCAACTGCATACAACCCCTTGAATTGTATTGTAATTTGTGGATTCTGTTTTTTCTTTAAAAGAAATGTCAAATGTTTTATATCTGGGTTGTCCACTAAGTACCTTCTAGCCAAACGAGGCTAGTGCACAATTGAAATGTGTCCATGTAACTGAGGAATTGAATTTTAAAGATTATTTAATTCTAATTACTTTACATTTAATAGCTATCTGTGGTTAGTGGCTACTATTTAGGTCTAATCAACTTAAAAATATTTTGTGGATAGAGTAGGTAAAATAGCTATGGTACATTTATACAATGGAGTACTACTCTGCCATAAAAATGAAGAAAATTTTATTCTTTGTGACAGGTTGTATGAATCTGGAGAACATTATGCTAAGTGAAATAAGCTAGTCAGAGAAAGGCAAATTGCATATGATTTCACTCGTATGTGAAATCTAATGAGCAAACTGAACTAACAAACAAAATAGAGATAAATTCATAGATAGAGAGTAGGCTGACAGCTTTGGGGGGAAGAAAACGGGGGTGGTGGAAGGATCGAGCAAAAAAGAAAAAGAACTGAAAAAAATTTGTTTATAGAGGAAGGTAAGGGAACTAACATTAGTTCAGTACTTACTATGCATTGGGGCCTATACTGAATTCAATTCTCATAGTACCCTGTGAGGAAGATATTATCCATGTTTTATAGATGAAGAAACCAAGGATCAGAGAGGGTAAGAACTTGTCTATGGTCACACAGGCTACAAAAATAGCAGGGCCATGATTTAAATTCAGGTCTGTCTGGTCTCCCCAGTTTCAAAAGCTAATCCCTTCGTTCTGTATGATATGGGTATAATTTTCTTCCTGCTGCTTGACTCCCACTATAAACCAGAAAAGTGTAGAATTAAATGCCTTCTAACATAGGTAATTTCAGGCTCTTAACTGTTAATTTGCATGAACAAATGGGTTTGTTGAAGCTTCAGTACTTGAAACTGAAGGGCTAGTAATATGTTGAGGAGGGACAACGTGGCCAGGGACAAAGTGACTGAATGAGTCAGTAGGGCTTTTTGTTAACTTGCAGCCACGAATCATTCATATATCAGGTAGACTTCATTCAAGTTTTTAAAAAAGTTTTGCCCCTTGAAAAATGATGTCAAGTGAATGAGAAGACAAGCCATAGATTGGGAGAAAACATTTGCAACACGCATATCTGATAAAGGACCTCGATCCAAAATATACAAAGAACGTTTTTTAATTTTATTTTTCAATGACAGTTTAGATTCAACATTGTTTTGTATTAGTTTCAGGTGTACAGCATGGAGGTTACACAGTCATTTACTTTACGAAGTGATCACCCCTGATATTTTCAGTACTTTACCTGGTACCATATATAGTTATTACAATAGTATTGACTCTATTTCCTGTGTTGTACTTTACATCCCGTGACTATTTTATAACTACCAATTTGTACTTCTTAATCCCCTTATCTTTTTCACTCAGTACCTGAACGCCCCCCTCCTCTCTGGCAACCATCTGTTTGTTCTCTTTATCTATGAGTCTGTTTCAATTTTGTTTGTTCATTTATTTTGTTCATTAGATTCTACATGTAAGTGACATCATATGGTATTTGTCTTTCTCTGACCGAATTACTTCATTTAGCATAATATCCTCTAGATCCATCCATACTGTTGCAAATGGTAGGATTTCATTCTTTTTTATGGTCAAGTAATATTCCATTGCATATATATGTGCCACGACTTTACAAAGAACTCATAATACTCAACAATGAGAAAGCAAACAACTGGATTAAAAGGTGGGTCAAAGAACTTAACAGATACCTCACCAAAGAAAATATACAAAATGCAAATAATCATATGAAAATGTGTTTCACATCATATGTTATTAGGGAAGGGCGAAGTAAAATAACAGTGAGATACCACTACACACTTACTGGAAGACTATAATCCAGAACACCGACAACACCCACAGCACCAGATGCTGGTGAGCATGAGGAACATCAGGAACTTTCATTCAGTGGTGATGGGAATGCAAAGTGGTACAGCCACTTTGGAAGATGGTTTGGCAATTTCTCAGAAAACTATATATACTCTTACCATATGATCCAGCAGTTGCAGGCCTTGGTATTTACCCAAAGGAGTTGAAATCTTATCTCCATGCAAAATGCTCAACATGGATGTTTTTAGCAGCTTTCTTCATAATTGCTGAAACTTGGGAGCAACCAGGATGTTCTTTAGTGATAAATGAAACATAAAGTGTGGTGTACCCAGACAATGCCGTACTATTCCGAACTGAAAAGAAATGGACTATAAAGCCATGAACAGCCACAGAGGAAACTTAAATGTATATTGCTAAGTGAAAGAAGTCAATCCAACAAGACTGCCTACTGTATGATTTCAATTACATGACATTTTGAAAAAAGCAAACCTATGGAGACAGTAAAAAGAGCAGAGATTGGTAAGGGAAGGGATGAATAGATAGAGTACAGAGATTTTGGCAGCATAAATACTGTGTATGATACCATAATGATGGATATAGGCATTATACATTTGTTCAAACCACTAGAATGTGAAACACTAGGAGTGAATTCCAGCGTAAAGTATGGACTTTGGATGATTTTGATGTGTCAATGTAGACACATCAAATTTACTAATTTACAATTAGTAAATTGTAGCAAATGTACTACTCTGGTGGGGGATATGGATACTGGGGGAGGTTCTTCCTGTGTGGGGGCAGGGTGTATATGGGAACTCTCTAACTTGTATTTTATTTTGCTATGAACTGCCCTTTGTGCGAGTGGAGTGATTCAGGATTATATTTGAGGAAGTTAAAACTGCCAAGACCAATGCAAAAGCAAATACTCTTTTGTTTTTGTTTTTCTACCCAGGAAATAGATTGGGCACATGAAACCTGGCACTGTGTCCTTCATTCTCAGTTCTGAGCAAACTGAATTAAAACTAAAGACATCTTAATCTGTGTCTTCTCTCCCATGTCTAGGAGCGGAAAAAGAAATTTGAAAAGGATGGTGAGAGGTTTTATTCTTTGCTGGATCGGCACTTACATCTGTCTTCCAAAAAGAAAGAATCTCAGTTACAAGAGGTATGTTCAGAAGCATGCCCCGACCTTTCCTTGCCAGCTATGCCTCGGTAATAATGGCAGCTTCCTATTGCAAAGCTTTCCTCACACCATGCCTCAGCTGAGAGTCATGTATAATAGTCGTGTTTGTGGTAAAAATCATGGCCTGGGACTCAGACGCCCTGAATTTTCAAGCCAGCTTCTCCATGGTCTCATGGTATGACTGAATAAGATGTTCTGGTCTTGGTCTGAGTTCCCCTGTCTGTCCAAGGAGGACAGATACTGGACAGATTCTGGTACTCAGTGATCTCCAGAATCCTATCAAGTTCTAAGTTTCTGATTCTAGATTCCACGAGGATAGAGTTGAATGTTTTGGTCCTGCACTGGGACTACAGCGTATATGGGACTTGCATTGATTTCGGTTCAAAGAAGTCACTACTTGTTGAGTCCCCACTACAGGCCAGTCTTATGCTGGATGCACCGGTACTACAGAGACAGTAAGGGCATCTTACCATGAGGATCAGAATACACATGACTCTTACAAAAGTAGAATTTTTTACACACTGTAACATGAATGTGTATGTGGTACCCTTGTAGGGCTGGGAAAGTATTTGCAGGATAAACAACATTGAATGTGGAGAATTGCCTTTGTGGAAGAATGCTGCTTTCCAATTTGAGGTGGTCATTGAATAACAGGGAAACTATTTGATGGACCCTTCAAGAGGAGGGTAATCATCCCAGGGATGAAAAACATAGAGGATGTTTGGGAAATAGTTCGACCAGATTTTGCATTACTACTGGAGGGTAATGAAATACAAGTTAAGATCAGGTAAGTCGAGGTGGTATTGTGGAGTAATAGGGTCAGGAGTTTGTACTGAATTCTGTTGGCTCTGGGAGGATTAGTGAAGACCTTTGGTTGTGCAAGCAATGTGAGTGGAATTTTACTTCAGGAATTTTTTTTTTTTAATTTTTACTTACTTATTTTTAGGAAGAGAGAAAGAGAGGGAGAGAAACATCCATGTGTGGTTGCCTCTCGCACGCCCCCTGCTGGGGACCTGGATCTGTTATGTGCCCTGACTGGGCATTGAACCAGCAACTGTTTGGTTTGCAGGCTGGTACTCAATCCACGGAGCCACACGAGCCAGGGCCTTACTTCAGGAATCTTAAACTGGCTGGGGCTGTAGGATGAATTAGATCAGGGAGAGACTGGAAGCCGGAAAACCAATTTAGGAAACTATTACAGTGATCTAGGGGAGAGGGACTGAGTCAGAAGAGAAGCACTGGGGAAGAGAATGAAGAAATTAACTGATTGAGACTTTTTAAAATGGAAAACTGGATCTATGTGTTAGAAGATTCTGTAACATGGAGATATTATAGATTCAGATATGAAAGGTGAACCCACTTGAATATGGTAATAGACATGAGCTGTGAATATTCTTAGAAATCATGTTGTCCAAGGTCACACACATTGTGGCAAAGTTGAAGCTCATCTCTGGACACCCGATATAGTGAGTATCCATCACATTGCGTGATGTGCTTCCAGGTGATGAGTCAAGAGCCTCAGTGATAGATGGACTTAGTATTGAGAAGGCGAAGGACTATATGTTTCTCATAAACTGGAACTAAGTACTAGTCCGAGGCCTTCTGCCATTTACTTTCACACAATTTGGTTTTCTTCCTTTTTCATCTATTCTATGCCAAAGTTCCCATGCACAAAAGAGTTAACATAACAGTCCAGAGACCACTGTTCATCAAAATGTCTGCGTATAGGAATTGCTCTTGGCTGGTGTCTGGGAACTTGGCTGGTAAGCAGTTCCTACACGGATATACGTTTCCCTAAACGGAAATGACTCAGAATGCCTAGCCTGCCTGTACAAACAATGTGCTTTATGCTAAACATCTTCTTTTCTTCCGGGAGTCTGGAATTTGGTACACCAAATCTTGACATCCAGCCGAGGGTGCCTATGTACATCCCCCAGGAAAAACCCAGGACCTTCAGTCTCATGGGCTTCCTTGGTAGACAGCATTTCACGGGTTGTCCTAACCTCCTGCTGGAGGCATTGAGTTTGACCTGTGTGATGCCACCTCCTGGAAGCATGCACCTGGTTTCCTCTTGACTTCACCCCATGTATCTCTTTCCTTTGATGATGTTGTCTGTGTCCTTTCACTAAAATAAATCTTAGCCCTGAGTAGGACTGTATCCTGAGTCCTGCGAGTCGTGCTAGGGAATTACCAAACCTGGGGGATTGGAACACATTGTCCACACTTTAATCTTTTTGAGGCAGATGCAGTGGAAGCTTCTGGAGTGTTCCAGCAGTTTGATGCTGTCTGTAGATGTCCCTGGTAACTTTCCTTGTGAGCAAGGATGTGGTCTTTGTACTCATTCAGTCAGGAAAATGCCGGGGATCCTTGGGTCAGCTCCATTTAAAAAAAATATTAAGAGACTTTATCTTTAGAGTGATTTTAGCTTTAAAATTTCAATGGTAAGTACGGAGAGTTCCTCTACATTCTTACTACTCTGAGTACAGTTTCCACTATTATTGATTCATTTGAATCACATTTATTGGGGTGACATTGATTAATAAAATATATAAGTTCCAAGTCACATTGCATTATGTATTCACCACCTAGACTCAAATCTCCTTCCATCACCGTATATTTTGACCCCCTTACCACCCCCACCCCATCCCGCTGTTAACCACCTTACTGTTTGTTGTCCATGTCTGTGAGTTTTTGTTTGTCTTGTTTATTTGTTGCTCTCAGTTTTATATCCCACATATGAGTGACATCATATGGCTCTTCAGTTTTTCCGTCTGACTACATTTAGCATGATATTCTCAAGGTCCATCCATGCTGTCACAAATGGCAGTAGTTTGTCTTTTCTTATGGCTGAGTAGTCTTCCATTGTATATTTGTACCACATCTTCTTTATCCAGTCATGTTGTTTCCATGTCTTGGCCACTGTGAATAATGCTGGAACAAACATAGGGGTGCATGTATTTTTACAAATAAATGTTGTCAAATTTTTCAGGTAGATACCCAGAAGAGGGGTTACTGGGTCATATGGTAACTCTGTTCTTAATTTTTTGAGGTAGCTCCATCTGTTTTCCATAGTGGCTGTACCAGTCTACATTCCCACCAGCAGTGAATGAGGGTTCCTTTTTCTCCACGACCTCTCCAATGCTTGTTATTACCTGTGTTGTTGATCATAGCCATTTTAACAGGTGTGAGGTGGTATCTCATTGTAGTTTTTTTTTTTTAATATTTCTTTATTTTTAGAGAGAGGGGAAGGGAGGGAGAAAGAGAGGGAGAGAAACATCAATGTGTGGTTGCCTCTCACATGGCCCCCACTGGGGAATGGCCTGCAACCCAGGCATGTGCCCTGACTGGGAATCGAACCGTGACCCTTTGGTTCACAGCCGTCGCTTAATCCACTGAGCCACACCAGCCAGGGCTCATCGTAGTTTTGATTTGCATTTCCCTGATAGCTAGTGATGTTGAGCATCTTTTTTTTTTTTTAGAGTTTTAAAATAAATATGTTTTATTGATTATGCTATTACAGTTGTCCTGATTTTTCCCCTTTGCCCCCTCCACCCAGTACCCCCCACTCCCTCAGGCAATCCCCCCACCATTGTTCATGTCCATGGATCATGTGTATAAGTTCTTTGGCTACTCCATTTCCTATGCTGTACTTCATATCCTCATGGCTATTCTGTAGCTACTTATTTGTACTTCTTTTTTTTATAATTTTAATGTGTCTATGATATGTTTATTTTTTATTTTTTTAATTTTTATTTTAATTGTTGATCTTGTACAGTTTTCTGTCTTTTATTCTCACCCCAACCCTCCACCCCATCCCTTCCCACCTCCCTCCCATTTCCACCCCCCATAGTTTTTGTCCATGTGTCCTTTATATTTGTTCCTGTAAACCCTTCCCCTTTTCCCCTGAAATTCCCTCCCCTCTCCCCTCTGGTGACTGTCAGCCTGTTCTCAATTTCCATGTCTTTGGTTATATTATGCTTGTTTGTTTGTTTTGTTGATTAGCTTCCTGTTAAAGGTGAGATCATATGGTATTTGTCTTTCATTGCCTGGCTAATTTCGCTTAGCATGATGCTCTCAAGTTCCATCCATGCTGTTGCAAAGGGTACTTCTTAATCCCCTCACCTCTTCATCCATTCTCCTGTGCTGCTCTCCCATCTGGCAACCATCTTATAACTAACTTCTTTTCTCTTGCTGCTTTTAAGGTTCTCTCTTTATCTTTACCTTTGGCATTTTGATTATCATGTGTCTTGGTGTGGTCCTCTTTGCATCCATCTTGTTTGGGACTCTCCGTGCTTCCTGGATTTGCATGTCTGTTTCCTTCATCAAATTAGGGAACTTTTTTTTCACTATTTCTCAGATTTCTAATTTCTTGCTCTTTCTCTTCTCCTCTGGCACCCCTACGATGCAAATGTTGGACTTCTTGAAGTTGTCCCAGAAGCTGCTTATCCTTCTCATTTTCTTTTGGATTCTTTTTTTCTTCTTGTTCTGCATGGTTGTTTTTTGTTCCTTATGTTCCAAATTATTGATTTGATTCTTGGCTTCGTGCACTCTACTGTTGTTTCTCTGTAAATTGTTCTTTATTTCAATTAGTGAATCATTAATTTCTGGCTGGAATTTTCTTATGCTGCTGAGGTCCTCACTAAGTTCTTTATAACCAGTGTTTTGAACTCTGCATCTGACAGATTGCTTATCTCTATTTTGTGGAGCTCTTTTACTGGAGTTTTGCTCTGTTCCTTCATTTGGGCCATATTTCTTTGTCTCCTCATTTTGGTAGCCTCCCTGTATTTGTTTCTATGTATTAGGTAGAGCTGCTTTGACTCCATGTCTTGGTAGGGTGGCCTAATGTAGTAGGTGTCCTGTGGGGTCCAGTGGCACAGCCTCCCCTATCACCCAAGCAGGTACTTGAGGTGTGCCCTTCGCGTGGGCTGAGTACACCATCCTCTTGTAGTTGAGCCTTGGTTGCTGTTGGCAGATCAATGGGAAGGATCTACCCAGGCCAGTCAGCTGCAAGGATTGGCTGTGACCACTGACCACCAACCTCCACCCTCTGAGAGGATCAGCTGTGCAGGGACAGAGTGGTGGTGCTCCAAGATGGTCTGTAGTTGTCCCCTGGGTGCACAGGCTCTGGGGATTCCAGGATGGTGCAGGCCAAGGCCAGCCCCCACCTGTGTTTTTCCCAGGGCCACCCTGCCTGAGCTTTAAAGCAATCTGAGATGGCTGTTACTTGTGCTGAGCTTGGAGATTCCCATGGGAAACCAAGCTGTGACTCTAATCTGGGTGCCAGACCTGGGGTTCACTCAGGAAAGCTGTTGCTTTTTTGAGAGGATATAGGAAGTTGTGCAGCATGAGCCAAGACCAGCTATTCATATGGAAAAGCAGCTTGGGTGGGCCTGTAAGTTGGGTGGGGCGAAGTCTCTGGGGATCTCCAAGGTGGGCCAAACAGTGTTAGCCAGGTTGATGGAGTCTCAGATATGGCACCAGTCTGCTGGCTCTGTGAGAGTAGGGTTAAGCAAAGGGACAATGGCCTCTGCTGGCCTTGATGCCAGACACTTCAGTTTCATCCTATATGCCACTGGTGCCTTTCAAGCTGCTACCTGGTGTTGGAGCTCAGAGGGAGTAACTCTGAGCAGTTGAGTCTATTCTATGGAAGGACATCTTGGCTTCCTCCAAATTGTGTCATAGTAACGAAGCTGCTGTACAAACTTATGTGTGCAGGTTTTTACGTACATATCTTTTCAAGTCATTTGAAAAAATAGCAAAGAGTAAATTTGCTGAATTTCATGATAACAGAATATTTAGTTTTGTTACAAACTGCCAAAATATCTTTGAAAGTGGCTGAACAATTTTTGTTATTCCTACTAGCCATGAATGAGAGCGCCTATTGCACCACGTGCTTGCCAGCATTTGGTGTCTGTTTTTTCTTTTTATAACAGCATTTTATGTGGTTATTTTTTAATTTTATTTGGGCCATTCTAATGGGTAGGTGGTATTATCTCATTACTGTTGCGATTTGCATTTACCTGATGACATAGGATGTGGAACGTCTGTCATATGATTGTCATTTCTAGGTCATCTTTGTTGAGGTGTCTATTTAAATTTTCTGCCAACTTTTAATTGGTTAATTTTCTTACTGTTATAGTTAAGAAACATCCACATATTTTAGATATCAGTCCAATATCCAATACGTGTTTTAAAAAGATTTTTCTTCCCATCTCTGGTTGTCTTTTTAATCTCTTAATGAAATTTTTCACAGAGCAGAAGTTTTTAATTTTAATGAAATACAACTTATAAAATTTTCCTTTCGTGGATCACGCTTTTGATTTTTTAAATTTTATTTAATTTTGAAAGATTTAAGTACAGTTGGCATACAAGATTATGTTGGTTGTATTAATTGCAAGTGGACAGTATAGTCCTTTGACGTTTGCATGCGGGAGTGCTCCCATGTCTCCGCACTTTCTCTGACTGGGCAGTCCTGTGGGCAGGCACCACGGCCCGTTGGCCAGCTCCAAACTCTTTCCAGGAGGGGTAGTGCCCCATGAGCACACAGTAGCACCCCACTGTCTCTGCACTTCCTCTGGATGTGATAGCCCTGCAGCCAGATACCACAATGTTTTGTTATCGCTGCACTCTATCCAGGTGGGGAGCCCCTTACGCATATGCAGCCCGTTGGACGAAGCACAACCGTGCCATACCTGCTGGATCTGTCTGTGGGTGGAGGAGCTCCTTTTATGCAAGCTACAGGCCTCCTGTCTTTGTTGGATCTAACTCCAAAAGTGGTGGCTAGAGATATGCTGCAACGCCCTAGAGATATGGCTATTGGCCATAGAACCTGGATGGAGCTCCTTTCTGCCATCCACATGCCCAGAAGATGTAAACAGTGGCATTACCGATTCCTCTGGTCCTGGATTCCCTTGGCTTCCGGAGATCAGTTGCGGTTCCTCAGCCTTCTCTATGCACCAACCCCTCCCTCTCTTGTTTCTTGTGCAGAAGCTGTTCCCTTAGTTCTCAGTTGTCTTTCGGGAGGAATTGCTGTAAATATAGGGATACATTGGATGTGTTTTTGGAAGGGTGCAAGCTCAGCATCCATGTATGTCACCATCTGGGGCCCACTAGAGAGTTCTTAAAGTCTGCTACTGGCTGCAGCACCAGGCTTCTGCTCTGGTTGATATGCTCTGATTCTCCATATTCAAAGGTCTATACAATTTCGAAACATTGGTTTTCCCTGTGACTTTGGATCTAAGAAGAGTTGTTAATTTTCATCTTGTTCAGCTTTTTTCTTGTGAGGATGGGCATGATAACTTCTAAGCTTCTTACTCGTAGGACTGGAAACCAGAAATCTTGCATCAGTCACATTTTATCTCTTGGCTTCATGTTCCCTATCTGTAGAATAAAGGGATAAGATCACTACTGGGTGCCTAAATTCTCCCCTAGCTGTAGCATTCTGTTGATTCCATAAGCACTGACTTGTGTGAATGACTACACCAGTTTGTGACATGTGCTATGTACCCTCCCTCTACAGGCAGACCTGCAGGTGGACAAGGAGAGGCACATTTTTTTCGAGTCCTCCCTCGATTATGTTTATCAAATCCAGGAAGTTCAGGAGTCCAAGAAGTTCAATATTGTGGAGCCCGTAAGTTCTATCTGTTGATTAATGCTCTAAAAATACTTATTGGATATTTGGCAAATGTGGAGAACTTGGATTATAAAATTGGATTGTCAAAGAATGTGATAGTCAGTGCTTAATAATGAATCTCTCTGTCTTTCCTCCCCTGTTTTCTCTCTCTAGCTATGATTTTTCTTTCTCTTTGGTTTTTCATCTTTTCTTCTTTCCTTCCCTAGCTTTCCCTGTCACCCTTTTTCTTACCTTGCTTTCCTTCCTTTTTTTCCTCTTGTGCTTTCATAAAGCTTTTGAAAATACCCTTCGTATGCCAGGCACTGTGCTAGGAACTCATGTCTCTTGTATTCAGTAACTACCCATTCTACCATTTTTACTTCTATCTTTAATCTTTTTACTTAAATCTCCTTAATTTCTTATAAAATACGATGTGCTCTGATTTGACAACTCTGTTGAATTTTAACAATGTTTTTTTTTTTTATTATAACAAATGTATTCTTATTGCAGAAAAGCTAGAGAAAATTATAGGGAAAAACAAAACAAACAGCAAATTCCCTATACAGAGATAGTCACTGTTAATATTGTGGTATTTTATTCCCTCTGTGTATCTGTTGTATTTATTTCTGTATCTACGTATATCCAGGTACTTGTAGATTTGGGTGTGTGTACACCTGTGTGCACAGACATGTATATATTGCACATGAGTATATGTACATCTGTGTTCATGTGTATCTGTCATTTGTATATATCTGCATATGTATATGTGCTAACAAGCATTTAGTCATTCATCCCATAAACATTTATTGTGCTTCTATTATGTGCATAAACACTGGTTATCCTATAGTGAACAAGACAGACTCAGTTTCTGTCTTTATGAGTGCTCCTCTCTCATGAGGTGGACAGAAGGGAAGGAAAATATATACATAAATACAGTAATTGTAAGTTGTGATAAGCACTAAAACAAAGAACAAAACTGGGTACCTACTTTATATCAAGTAGTCAAGGAGGTCCTCTGAAAGTGTCAGTTCAGACCTCAAGAAAGCAAAGATGGGGAAACGTGCATAATGGGGAAAGAACGCTCCAGGCACAGAAAGACACACTTAACTTAGGAAAGAATGGTCTAATCAAGGAATGAAAGAATGAGCCTTTAGGTACTGGTGAGAGGTAAGGGGGTGGCAGCAAATGACATCTGAAAGGAAGGGGTTGAGCCTGTAGCTACAGTAAAGGGTTTGGATGGTCATCGAAGGGCAGTGGACAACCTCTGAGGGGTGTCATATCCTCATGTCAGAGAGGATATGACCTGAGCTGATTTTGGTGTTTAGAGAATGGCTTGGAAGAGGCCAACACTGGTAGTGAGGAAACCAGATAGGAGGCTGTTGCTGTGGTCTCAGCAAGAGAAGAGGTTGCTTTGGGTTAGGGTAGTGGTAGTGGAAATGGAAAAGAATGGCTGGACTAGAGGTATGTTTGGAAGCGAAGCTGACAGAAATTACTGAGGGATTGAATTGAGATGTGAGTGAAAGAGAAATCAGGTATGATTCTTTACGTTCTGGTATAATGGACTGATTGGGGGGTGCTGTCATTTCCTGAGATGGGAAAGCTTGGGAAAGTAACAGGAAGATTGTGTGTACTATTGTGTGTGTGGTAAACAAACACACATATATACGCAACACATGTATACGCATGTATGTATAGCACTATACACAGTACTATGCATACATGTGTATATACATAGTTTTTATATGTGTTTATGTATATATACATGTATACTGTATTTTGCCGTGTATAATGCACTCCTGTGTATAATGCACACACATGGTTTTGGCCCATAGTCTCAGGAAAAAAATCTTTTCGTTTTAATTTTTAATTCAGTTTTTTATTTCTTTTTTAAAAAAAATATTTTATTTATTTATTTTTAGAGAGAGGGGAAGGAAGGGAGAAAGAGAGGGAGAGAAACAACAAGGTGTGGTTGTCTCTCGTGAGCTTCCCATCCAGCACCTGGCCCGAAACCCAGGCATGTGCCCTGACTGGGAATCAAACCTGCAATGCTTGGCTTTGCAGCCTGGTGCTCAATCCACTGAGCCACAGCAGCCAGGGCAGTTTTTTATTTCTTTATATTTAGGAACAAAACCAATTATCATATTCCAGGGTATTTGCATACAGATATTGTTATTGCTTTTTAGAGTTATACTTTTAACACATAAGCATAAATAAAAGAATTAAAAACATTTCTAGATACAGAATTAGTACTCCCCATGTATAACGCGCATCCTTATTTTTCCCTCAAAAACTTGGGCAAAAAAGTGCATCGTACACGGCAAAATACGGTAGTCTGTATTTATATGTACATGTGTGTTTATATGTACAGGTGTGTTTATATGTGTATGATGTGTGCTCGCCTGTTTACTTTCTAAAAAGAAT
This sequence comes from Glossophaga mutica, assembly GCA_039655065.1. Lineage (NCBI taxonomy): Eukaryota > Metazoa > Chordata > Mammalia > Chiroptera > Phyllostomidae > Glossophaga > Glossophaga mutica. Next base: position 9,888,912 of record CM077318.1, on the reverse strand, counting down.
AGAGCAATTTTTACTACTACTTGTTATATTTCTCTATTGGCAGCATTGAGCATTATTTTTAAAATGTTTGTATTTGAGAGATGAAAGTCATATTTTTTTTTATTTATGGATATTTGATTTTTTGGGGGGTTGAACATTTTGGACATTTACAATGTTTTCTTGATCACTTGTATGTCTTCTTCCACAGCCCCCTCAAAACATTTCTAATTTGAAATTGGGTTTAGGCTCCTTGGGTTCTTTAGCATTATGGCAGTCTTCATAGACATGCAGATTCCTACCTTATTCATTTATCCATTTAGTTATCTATTCAACAGATATTTATTGAATATCTACTCTGTGCCAGTCCTGAGGATTTAGAGAGAAAAGACAGTTTATCACCCTACTGCCCACATTATGAATGGTTTTATGTGCTATCTGAAAAGGGTCCAAATAAAGAATTAATTTGTCAGTAGTTCTTATTTTCTGGAACTGAATTCAGTGTACATGTTTAGCCCAGTAAGAGAATAGTTGTGTGTAGACATGTTTCTGTTTGCATAACTGCTTTTAACATTACGCTAGCTAAATGTTGTGTGGGGTTTCTTTTCTGCACTTCTGTTTTCTTTATCTGATCAAGGAGAAGGTACTGGTGATAAAGGTATTTTCACATGTTTTCCCTAGGTCTTGGCCTTTCTCCACAGCCTCTTCATTTCCAACAACCTGACTGTGGAGCTCACACAGGATTTCCTCCCATACAAGCAAAAACTCCAGCTCAGTTTGCAGAATGTAAGTTGGCATATAGATTTTTTCCACCTGACTCTGCCTTCCAATTGGATTTAAGCCCTGATGACCTTGGCCTTGGAATTCTAGGTTTCTGCAGCCCAGCCAGTTTGTCAGGACATACTGGTGCGGCTCACAAATATTTTTGTGTGCTGTCCTTAGTTCTTCTCTGTCTTTGGGGCTGACTGTTGTTCCAGCCCAGCCTTCCACCCACCGATGGCTCTGTCTAATATCTGCGAAGGGTTGCTGAGTTGCTGCATCACTCCCAGATTGGAACCCAGCTATGGACTTGTTGAAGGACAGGTTTTATGCTACTTCCCTGCTTGTTACTCATGATACTTTCGTTGTGGATTTTATTACCCTGAATGCATGTTTTCCCCTCTCTTCTTTTCTTTATTACTTATTATTAGAGTTAACTCAATTAATTTTAAAGGTTTTCTCCACCTTCTCTCCCATGGTGGTCCGTACAGATGGGCATAAGTACAGCTTTCCCATTTTTGTCACATATATATTTTGTTATTTGTTTAACTCACATGTAATGAATGCTTATAGATATAATGAACATATACTCTGTGCCAGGCATTGTATTTTTTAAGATTTTATTTTATTTATTTATTTTTAGAGAGAGGAGAAGGGAGGGAAAAGGAGAGGGAGAAAAACATCAGTGTGTGATTGCCTCTTGCATGCCCCCAACTGGGGACCTGGCCAGGCATGTGCCCTGACTGGGAATTAAACTGGTGACCCTTTGGTTTGCAGGCTGGTGCTCAGTCCACTGAGCCACACCAGCCAGGGCTCTAATGATTTGCATACTCATATTTCAAGCTGTGTTTTGCCCTTGCACTTTAGTTGTGTATTTTTAAAATATTACTTCTTACGATTACCTTTTGTTATTCATGATTATGAAAACAGAAGTTTTCTGTTCCCCTGTCTTCAGAGAGAGCACCCTCCATATTTTACCCTAGTGGCAAGAATTTAATTCGGAGTCAAGTAGGTGGTAACTTTACTTGAGGCAGACCTTGGGCGTTGTTGCCATGATAATATTGTCTTTGGGAACTGCCTCCCTTTGGGTGAAGCAGTGGTCAGTCTCAGGCTCAGAATTGTAAGAGCCCTTATTTATTGGAGTCTTACGTGATTCCTGCTAGAAAGAAGTCTCCCGAATGTGGTTTTATGGGTAGATCGCCATCTATGTTTGTTTTCCTTTTAGTCTTTAGTACTGTTAAACTGCATAAAATGGTTTCCTACTCTGTGTGGCATTCAGCAATTGTTTTTTGCTGTGTTGTAACACCTGACGAAAGCCAAGAAAACTCCTGGGTGTCTGGCCAAAAATTGTTTATTCATGACGCTGGTGATGACGGTAATGATTGTGATGATCGTGTCTTGGCAGACAAGGAACCATTTCTCTAGTACCCGAGAAGAGATGGAAGAACTTAAGAAAAGGATGAAAGAGGCTCCCCAGACATGCAAACTTCCAGGACAGCCAACCATTGAAGGCTATCTCTATACCCAAGAGAAATGTGAGTGGGAGTAAGGGGACACCAGCTGGGTTTCAGTGGGATGGCACCTACTGCCTCTTGGCCTTCCCAAGCCCCAGGCACCAATAATGATCACAGACCCCTGAGAGCTGCACCTCCGTTGGAGAGCAGCCTGGGGGTAGCGAAAAACATAAAAAGGAAGAAGCAGTTGGAGGGAGAGGTTGAGGGTTTGTCTAATGAAGGCTCTGGGGTGATAAGACCTGGGGTTTTCTCTGAGATTCCGAATGGAGATTGTTAATCATTTAATCCTTTGATTGGGGAAGAAGTGAAGTAGGGGATAGGAGGCAGAAAAACTGTATTTATTATATACGCTATGTGTCAGGCGTGGTGCTGACTACTTTAAATACGCCAGGCCCTTTAATCTTTGAAACCACTTTATCATACCCATTGTACCCATGAGGCTGCTGAGGCTCAGAGACAGACCTAGTTGATAGTTGGAAGTCACCCAACTATTAAAGAACAGGCCTAAGAGTAAACTCAGGTCTGAAAAATGTCAAAACCTATGCTCCACCCACTGTATTCTGTACCTTCCACAGCCTTAAGATTACATGGTGGCTCTTAATGCATGAAATAGCCACTGTGATTTCAGTGGACAAGACAGCTGTTCATTGATAACTAAGGAAAATGGGTTAACTTCTCCAGTCACCAAATACTGCAGATGACTCAGGCTTTCCTGCCTCCTAAATACATTAGGTATGTGCTGTTGATTTGTCTTATGAACTATGACCCAAGGCCCCCAAAAGCTTGTAATTTCATTCCCTGCCAAGAATTATTCTACCTGGAGAGTAGGCCGAAGAGGCTACCCAGAGGTTACCAGTGGCAAAGACCACCACAATCTGCAAAACATGATATTGCAGCAGTGATACTATTTTGATTTTCCTCCCTTAGAGCAATGGATTTTAATGGTTTTCAAAGATGTGTCATTCCATTTGTCAGGTTCATCACTTCAGCTTCTCATTGCAGGATTTCTCAACCTCAGCACTACTGACATTTTGGGCTGAGTAGTTCTTTGTTCTGGGCAGGGGACATCCTGTACATTGTAGGATGTTTAGCAGCATCTCTCCCCAGGTGTGGGAACCACTGTTGTATTATGAAAGAGTTACAGACTAATACATTTGAAATCTTGGCTCTAATAGCAATTAGCTATGTGATCCTTCTATGCCTCGTTTTTCTAATTTGTCAAATGGATATGGAATTGCTGCTCTATTGAATGTATGCGTACTGAGCATCCTTTTTTCCCAGACAATATTGAGTGCTTTAGGCATACAAGAAAATGAATCAGCCTTCGTTTTTCCCCTCAGGAAGTACATACACAGTGTGATGAGGAAGACAGAAAAGTATATCAATAATTATAATGAAATAAGTTGAGCTTATATATAAGGGCATATATCTAAGGGCTTCACTGAGAAATTGGTGTTCAAACTGGAACTTGTATTATGAGTGGGATCTTGGCAGGTAAAGAAAAAAGGAAAGAATATTCCAGGTGTACACCACCGCACACAGAGGCATGTGAGGATATACTTTATTTGTAGGGTCTTGGTTTGTCAACAATAGTCCTGGTTTATATCTGTTGCCCTGATGTAATTACCAGTAGTGCCCTATTCACTCTTAGATATGGCTTGAATATGGATGATAAATTATATGGTCACCTATTAATTTGGTAACTGAAAGTAATTCAGTGAGACAAGAACATAGAGGTAAGGTTTGCAGAAGACAAAGTGGAAAGGTAAATATGATCATATTATGAAGGTTTTTGTGGGACAATCTGAGGAGTTTGGAGAGACTGGAAAAGCCATGGGTGGTTTATAATGAGAGGGATGGCACAGAGATATAGTTAAAAATATTCCTCTAGCAAAAGAGTAGAGGATGGATTAAAAAGGAGTGATTGGAGTTGGGGGAAACCAGAGAGCAGGTCATGGAAATGATTAATTGGGGAAATAGGGAATTTTTGTTGTTCTCGAAATGCCTTATAAAACATGAAAATATAGGTCAGCAATAGGGTGCTGAACTACTTGAGTTCTAAAAGAGATGGAGCGGAGGACACAGCTGAAGGGGAGACATTTAGGGGAGAGAATAGGCAGAACCCAAGCAGCAGTCAAATGGGGCACATTAGAGGGAATTAGGAGCAGAAGATTACAGGTGCCGAGCTTATACGATAGGATGTGCAGTGGTAGCACTCATAGGGAATGTGGCAAGGCTAGTGGTTCAGAGCCAGTGAGAGCAGATGTGGAAAGCAGTGCATGATGGTTCAGACCTCCTTATGTGCAATGGGCAGGTGTCAGTGCAGGCCTGGAGCTTGGGGGAAGGGGAAGGCTGCGTCTGGAGCACAGCCCTGAAGAGCAAGCTGTACGCAGCTGCCCTCTTAGGGGCAGACTGACCACGCAATGCAGAAATTAATTTGTCAGCTCACTTTTGCCTGTCTTTATAGGGGCTTTGGGAATATCCTGGGTGAAATACTACTGCCAGTATGAGAAAGAGACCAAAACACTCACCATGACACCAATGGAACAGAAGCCAGGTGCTAAGCAGGTCAGTTCTTTCGTGTGCCATGTTATTTTTGCAACACATCTGTCTATGACTGCATCTCAGAAAAGAGTATATGTTGACATAGCACCAAAGAACAAATCCATCACTGTCTCGTAAAGCCATGCCTTCCTTTGTTCTCCTTGGCCTAAGTTAGCATTGGGCCTGATACTTCTCAGTTGAGTGAAAGATTTCTGTTAATTATGTCAGGCCTTCTGAAAGTGCCTGTACCCTTTCATACAATTTATTAAATTATCACAACTGCCTGTCACATTGTACAAAGAAAATTTGCAAAGCTATGGGTGAATTGTGCATAGGGAGTATGACTTGCTTTTTAAGACGGCTGTACTATGAGATGTCTTTAAATAGCAAGTGTTTAAAATATAAACCTTTTAGCTAAAATCTTATTTATTTATTTATTTATTTATTTTTTAAATCAGTATTTTTTAATTGTTGATATTGTACAGTTTTCTGTCTTTTACCCCGCCCCAGCCCACCACCCCAGCCCTCCCCACCTTCCTCCCATTTCCACTCCCCATAGTTTTTGTCCATGAGTCCCCTTTTAGCTAAAATCTTTTTTAAAAGAGTTAGTGTGTTGCCTAAAGTTCAAATAACCTGTACTATGCAGTCTGTGTAATAGTCAAATATCTGTAAGCAGTTAATGCATCTTCTTCTGCCCTCCAAACCTTCTCCTGCACCGCAAAGTGGCAAGATGGGTTTAATACACTGAGAACATAGTTTATTCACCTAGAAGAACCTGCTGTGTTAGGTCGTTATGTTAGACCATGCAGCCAAAAAATTTATTCTCTCATCTCACTTGTGCCTATCTCTGTAGGAGTTTTGGGAATAAACACACACTCACACACACTCATACTCACGCTCAAGTATTTCTTAAGATAAAAGCTGACAGACTACTAGGGTTCTAAAGTAGTTCAGTGTGTCCTTTGAAACTGGCTGGCAGACAGGGTCTTCATTGTGATATTTAAGGATTTGAATTCCGTGGCAGATCTCTCTTGTGGGGCTTGTTCGCAGAAAATGAGAGAGGAGTGGGATTTAGCGGCAGGCTGCTGAAAACTGCTTTTTGGGGGTCTTTAACCACCTGTTTGTTTCACTGCCTCAGATGTGGACTGGAGATGGGATGCCAGTCCAATGAAGTATACCAGATAGGGTTTCCACAACCTTCGTTCATGGCTCTATGTGGGCCAGTTAGTCATCCATGACCCCAAAACTCTCCTTCATTTCCAGTCTGCCAATTGCCAAAGTACCTTTCGGTGTGATTCTGGAAAATTCCGCTCGTGCCGCAGCACAGAACTTGTTCCTCTTCTGTGCGAACTGAGCTGTCGTATCTGGCTGGCAAGGGTTTTATAAGCAGCACTGCTCTGAAGGCCCTTCCTTTTCTTTTTATACACGCATCACTTCCTAGATGCTGGACCTGAAAGTTCCTCTCTTAGACAGTAAGTTCATTTGGGCCCTGTCTTCCCTGCTCAGAGGTGCCTACTGTAAAACTCAAGACAGAGGCTGCAGATGCCACTTTCATATCCTCCTAGCAGAAGAGAGCCAGCCTCCTTTGAGTTTTTCTTCCCCTCTTCCCTTTTCATTGAATGGCTGCTTGCAAAACTGCCATCGTGTTGCAGCCTCAGCAGTTTGGCTCTGGGATTCCTTACAAAATGAGAAGAGAGGAATGTGCTTCTCCATTTAGAAGGAAGGGAGGGGTGGCAGTAATCATTTGAATTTCTGTCAATTGGACTTGGAAATGACTTCTCGTCAGTTCTCTGACTGACTTCCTATTACGAGTTTGTGTTCTAGAAAGGCAAATGCTATAAGTCAACAAGGATGGTAAGAGTATCATAGAAAGCCACTGTGGAGTGAATGTCTGTGATGTGCCAGGGACCAAAGTAAATACTTTCTGTCACATGTCTCATTCACTCCCCCAGTCGCACTGCGACACATGCTTAGCTGGATTTGAAGATGGAGGAATTTATGCTCTTTCTGACTGTGGTAGCCACCTCTGTTCCTTACTAGTTCGGCCTGTTAACTTCCATTTGTGTGCTGCTGCTCACTTGACAGATCGCCTTTCCAAACACCGATCTACAAGATAGATTCTCATCCCTTTCCTGTCAGGCGGCTGTGTAAGAGGAAACGGGGCTACCTCCTGAGTCTCAAGAACTGGTTTTAGATCCTAGCTCTGTGGCCTAGTAGCTTTTTGATCTGGCAGAAATTACTTACTGCCCAATATCATTTTCCTTCTTAGAGAACTGGCAAGGATGATAATGTCATCCACAAACATTTATTGAGCACTAATTCTGTAGTATGTACTAGAGATATAAAGGTGAGTATCACACTGCCCGTGTTCTTGGGGAGTTCTCAGTCAAGTAAGGAGATCAGCCGGGGAGACATAACGCTTTCAGATAATGTGGGAAACACATCATGGGCAATGTGTGGGATTGGGGAAGGGCTTTTGAGGGAGTTGAAGTGAAGCTGCAGTTTGTGGAACAAGTAAGAGTTCAGCCAGACAAAGAGCGTCATTTCAGGTGGAGGAAATAGTGTATGCAAAGTTATGATGTCATGAAAGTGCATGATGCATGTGTGAAATAAGAGTAGTTTTCCACTGATGGGCGTGGCTGGAGGTGAACCTGGAGTGGTTGGCAAGGCCTAGGCCCCTGAGCTGTGATGCCACCGAATGGGAGGAAGTTGAGCATTTAAAGAGGGAGGGTGAGTACATGATGCTGTTAATCACCCTCATCTTGAGCCACTGCCCCTGCTTGGTATTATAAATGTTGGGGCAGAGAAGGCAGATTGAAAGATGAATTTAGAGCTGAGATTTTCTGGTGTAGGAGCAGCAAGAGAATAGGCTTTTGTGGGTTGAGTAGCCAGTGGAAGTATTGAGAGTCCCGGCCAGTTTAGGTGGTACACTGCTTAGCCATAGACCTGGCACTTGGGTGGTGTTTCTGAATTTGAGACAGCAAGGGGGGTAGTATTATTCCCATTTAATAGTCTGTGAAGTTAAGTGAAAATGACTTGCCCTGGGTAAATAGCTTGTGAATGGCGTAACTGAGGCAGGACCCTGGGTTTAAGCTGCCTAGTTGATTGCCATTTCCACGATACCAACTTGGGTGACTTTGGGTAGGCCACCTTACCTCTCTGAGCTTCCTCCAAGGGTTGTTACAAAGAAAGTCGCAGACTAAATAAATACCTTTTGTAATATGTGGCACCTACTAGGTAATCAATGAATGTTACTTCTCTTACCTGTACTACGTTGTCTGTGTTGAGACACTAGGGGGAAACTGAACAATGTGGGACTAGAGAATTTGAATCTGGATAAAGTGAATTTCAATGGCCTTATGAAGTACCTACAAGACTAAGGTGGAGCAAACTATCGTGCACATATGAAATACCAGATGCCGCCTTGGCTAATTACACACTGTCTTATTTTCCCTACTCCTGCCCTGTCTTTGGAGAGGGTGCTTTTGCAATCCCTGCTACCCTCAAGAGTCTGGAGGTAGGGAGGAGGGATGTTTGTCTCCCCTCCTCCATTGGCCACTTAAATGGAAGGAAGGTTACAGAAAGCCGCTTGCCCATTGCGATCTCCCTACCTAGATATCTAATAAAACATTTATTCTGGACCCTTAGTGTGATTTGGACAGCCCATTTCTCCTGCACCCTCCTTACATGATGTGCAATGAGGTTGCTGTTTAATCTGCCCCACTTGGAAATGAGTGATGGCCTACCCTGCATATAATTTTCTCTTCATCTCAGCCATTCATTGATTTTTGGAGCAGGGAGAAACCATCTGCCATCTTGCTGCCACTACCGTTTGAAGTGGCAAAGGTTCTCTCAGTGACGCTACACATTGCCCCTGCTGCCATGACAGATGCCTTCCAGGTGACACTAAGGACACTGCCAGAGGCAGAAGAAGCTTTTGTGCACTTTTTCAAATGGACTATTAATCCTTCTCTTTCGTCAGGGGCCTTTGGACTTGACCCTGAAGTACTGTGTGAGAAGGAAGACGGAGTCTATTGACAAGAGGTTCTGTTTTGATATAGAAACTAATGAAAGGTAAGCTGTGCTGGTGTGGATTGGCTGTGTCCCCACATGCCAGGTGCTGAGCCTGGGTAGGTCTTTTCCCTGTCACCTCCTGTTCAGGAAAATGAGCAAATCCATTCATGACGTTGTCATCTGGGCTCTTCTGGCGGCCCTTCATGGGGATCGCCGTGACCTGGCCCAGAGCTGGTTCTCTCTGTATAAGCTTCAGTCAGCTTTGCGTCACCCATTCTAGATAAGAAAAGTCATTGCTAGGATTTAATTTGCTATCAAGTATGCAAAAGGTCAGCATTTGATGATGTTACAAATGTAACATATAGGAACAAGTGGCCTGGAACACATTTTTAAAAGGAGATAAATGAGACGAAGGGTTGTAGTGGTACTGGGGAGTCTCCCTCCCGCCCCACAACTTGGTGCAAACATCGTACAGACTTTCCCTAGTTTGCAGATGTCTATTTAAGTGGAAATAATTTGATTATGAACTTCCTGATTTTAGCCAAGGCTTACACACTTTGAACTTGGTTGCATTTTTTTTTCCTCTCCAGTGCCTTCTTTTTTGTTTTCTGACCTGAGGAAATGTTATCAGAGGGAAATTGAACTTTTAAATTTTAAAATGAGAACATTTGCAGTTGCTTTGGCTAAAGGCATGTTATTATGTAGGTGGGAGGTTGATCCAAAATTCCGTGAATGTGTTTCTATATTTTATTTCAGTCTGTCATTTCTATGTATTAGGTACTGAGTAATAGAATATAATTAAACAAAATGATCAGAGTCTTAGAAAATAACTTGAATGTTGAATTACAATATTATATGAACAAAACTATCAGTGACTGCGATCATAAAGATTAGTCTAAGAGGTGAGGGCTTTTTAAATTTTCAGTCTGGGAATAAATTACTGGCCAGTTTCCCCATTTTAAATTTCTGTTTGTGAATCTATATGATTTTCTTTTGCTGTTAAAAATAGATGTTCCCAATGCAAGATGATTTTCCTTTCATGAACCTTTACTCAGCAGGGGTGTCAAACTCATCTTCGCCACATTTTCACCAGGGGCCACATCAGCCTCGCAGTTGCCTTCAAAGGGCTGAGTGTAATTTAGGACTGTATAAATGTAACTACTCCTTAACAGTTAATCAAGAGCTTGGCGCTGCCACCGGGTGAAAACAGGTGCTGGGCCGGCTAAAACAAGGTGGAGGGCCGGATTCGGCCCACGGGCCTCATGTTTGCCACCTGTGGGTTAGTGTCTCTGGCTTTGCAGCATGAAGGTGCTTACAAGAAATTAAAATTTTCTGCCAGTTACTTTCATTCTTACTGCCTTTTCAACCTAAATTTGTGAGCCATTTGCAAACAGTATTCCTATAGAATCAAAACAATTGCAGGTAATTCAGCTAGAAGCTGAGACCAATTTGTGCTTACGTATGGCGCACCTAGTGCTATGCATGGCTCATGGTAGAGAATGCATTTGGTGTTCCTTTTTGAATCTGTTTTTTTTTTTCTACCCTGGAGTGCTGAGGATTTCTGAGTCTAGAACCTAGGAGTTAAAGTTTTAATGTGTCTGTGATTTTAGTTACCACCTTTTGGGCACTTTAAAACACGTGCTCTCACTTAATCCCCACCCTCGTTTCCCAGGCACTGAATCTGACACTTGAATACCTTTCGCTGACTTGCCACACCAAGGTCATAGGCTGAGCTCAGACCTCGGTCTCTAGGTCTCCAAAGCCCACGTTCTTTTCAGTTGTATTTGTTGTTTATTATAAGCTAAATACATATTCTGTGAAACAGAGGATCAATATAACATTGAGCAGGTGCTGAGGCACCTCTGCATACATGGCATTTTCTGAGGGCTGTGACCTCTGCGTTCCTGGCGAGTCATTCTGATAGAAGGAACAAAGCTGCACTTCCCTGCAGGCATCAGACACCTGTACTCATTTGAGTCTTTTTTTTCCATTTCAGAAATACAGAATAACTTTATATTAGTGTTTCTACCAGTGTTTGAAGCCACAGGCTTATAGCCCATCTAAATTTGAATGGCAATAATAATAATAATAACAGCAGCAGCAGCAGCACAACTGCTGATGTTTGCTGAATGCTTCCTGTGTGCCGAGTACAATTCTCAGCCCTTTAAGTGATCACTTCCTTTAGTCTCACTGCAGTCTCCTAAGGTAGGGGGTATTTTCATCCCAATTTTACAAAGAAAAGACCCGGAGGTGGAGAGAAGTTAATCATCTCACATTACACTGCTAGAAAGTGGTGGAGCCAGTATGTAAATCCAGGCATTCCTTTCTCTGAGCTCACACTTAGTACATTCTCCTGCAAACACACTGTCTGTGCCTGTTTGTTCCAGATGGGTGGCTGAGAACTCAGGGAGGGCAAAGGATTTGTCTAACGTCCTAATAGCAGACGCTAGAAGTCAGGACTAGAAGTTAGTGCTCTTTCTAGCTTTGCCGTCCTGTTGTTAACAATACTGTTCTTTGAATTTGACTTTCTGCAGCACTTAAGAATCTCCAAATATTTAGTGAACAGTCACATACTTATTCTTTCATCTTCTTTGTAAGGCCCGTCAAAGAGACACATTGGCTTTTTGATTTCCCACATAGGGAAGCCAGGTTCCAGGATGGTTTTAATACCATATCCGGTCCTCAGTTTCTGTATTTGTCTGTTGTCCATTTGCTGCCTCACCTTCCTTCTGGCTTTGGTATTCAGCTGCACAGGTGCCTTTACAAAGATTTTTAGACTTTCTAACCCCATAGGATAGATCCCAAAGGTTGCATGTTTCTAGGAGAAAGGTAAACTTGAAAGTCGTGCTAGGGTTGGGCAAGGAAATAGGAAGGCAGATGCCAAAAATGTAGTGGAAAAATGTAGTGTACAAAGCCAAGTCATGGTTCTCAATGGATGGTTGCTTAAAGATAATTTTGGGAGCTTTCTTTTTTTTAAGGAGTAGTTTAATGAAGTAAGAGCTGGAAGGGCAGGTAGAATAGGAATCCTGTGATATCAGAACTGAAAAGGATCTCCAGCTTATGTGTTCCAGCATTCTTATGGGTAATGAAACAGTCCCAGAGAGGCCCAATGACTTTTTCAAGGTCTCTTATTATTATTGTTCTTATCATTTCATGACTCTGAGAGAGGCCTCATCTTATAGAAGTAGTAAGAACAGGCATCTCGTAAAGGCCCAGTGAGGCAGAGAGTGCAAGGAGGCTTCATGCTTGTAATAATATGGTTAGTCCTACATTTTCAGTTTGGTTTTGGAAGGTCTAAAAAGACAATACATAGTGTACTAACTTGGGATATCTCTGGATATAGGTAGCCTGCAAGTACCACATTTTACCATGTATAGTGTGCACATTTTTGCCCAAATTTTTGAGGGAAAAATAAGGATGTGCATTATACATGGGTAGTGCTAATTCCATATCTATAGAAATGTTTTTAATTCTTTTATTTGTACTTATGCATTAAAAGTGTAACTCTAGAAAGCAGTAACGATTCCATATGAAAAATAATACCCTGGAATATGATCATCGGTTTTGTTTCTAAAGATAAGTAAATAAATTAATAATTGAATTAAAAAGTTAAAACGGAAGATTCCCCCCCCCCCCGAAAGTTTGGGAAAAACCATGAGTGCGCATTGTATGTGGCAAAATATAGTTAAATAGAATTCAGTTGGGCTTGAGGCCCTCTGCCCTGCAGGAGAGGCCTTAGAGTATAGTGGTTAAGAAAGAACATGGCTGTCAGGCCAGAGCTGCTAAGTTCAAATCCTGGTCCACTCTACTTACCTGCTATGGGAACTTGGGTGAGTAACCTCTTTATTCCTCACTCACCCGTTCTGTCAAATAGAATTCCTAAAATCTATAGTATCTGCTTTATAGGCTTCCTGGGGAGATTAAATAAATTAATACCTGTAAAGTCCTTAGAACAGAACCTGGTACCTGGTGGGCATTTAATAGCTCTTAGTTGTTATTACTAGTCACAGGGTTGCTTAACTAAGCCAAAAGGCCTTGTCCTTGTCCCTGAGGCCGAGCATGTTGTTGCGTTCTTCCCACCCAGACATGCTCTGCAATATCCTAGGTGGTGGAAGTAGCAAAGCCATTTTCCTGAAGATGAATGTGTCCATTACCAGCATGCTCAGCCTTAGAGCCCAGCCCCAATGTCTGGCTTCTGAGAGAAGCAAGGGAAGCCTCATTTGGGCTCCAGCAGTATAGGGCCAATGGAAGTATACATTATAGTAAGGCATCTTAGCATCTGCCTTCGTATTTCCATGCCCAACCCTAGCATGAGGCCACCAAGATACCGCCTCCCTCTGAGTTCCCAAAGTTACTATTCTGTAAGTGTTCTGCTGTTTTTCTGAGTAAAAGAGATTTTGAAAAATTGGAGTTTCTATGTGCCTGTGCCTACTCAGTGAGGGACCTGAGATCACAAGACTCCATTCTCTCAGGTGAGTTTTCTGCTTTAAGCTTCTTGTATTTTTTTTCCCCCTAGGCCAGGAACCATCACGCTGCAAGCCCTTTCAGAAGCTAACAGAAGGCTGTGGATGGAGGCCATGGATGGGAAAGAGCCTGTAAGTCACCTCACACTGGGGATGCTCTGCAGCATAGCCTGGTGTATGAGTGCCCTCTAGTGGTACAAGTGGGTTTAGCACAGTTAAAGGGTGTAGTGGTTAAAGGGTAACAACAGCAATATCTGGCTCACAACTGTTAGAGCTAGAAACAATTTTATTGATTCACCATTTCTTGTTTAACAAGTAAGGCAACTTGAGTTCCAGAAAGGGTGAGGCCTTCTCTACGAGCAACCTCACAGAAAACATGGAAGCTGGGCCTAGAATCCAGAGCTTGGGACATCTTTCTCCAGTTTCAGATTATGCAGCTGTGCCTACAAGTCCTTTTTAAGGAAAACTAAGCCTCTTCTCAGTTTATACAATTAATATGTGTTCATACATAAGGACTTAAAATAATTGGCATGGCCGTGAGCAAGCATTTGTTAAGATTTTATGCAAAATCGTTTTTGCTGCCCCTTCTTCTACCCTCCAGTCAGCTTATTATCTTTGCAGTAGTGAAGGAGATGGCTTTGCTACCCTGGACCCAAAGATGTTCCACTCCGTTTAGGAGGCTGTTGCATAGGAGGACAGGCAATACTTTAAAAGTGTTTGTGATTATCCTATAAAGACCAATATGAGCAGTCAGAAATTGTTGAAAACCATTTCCTTTCTTCAGAGTCTTCCCAGTAGCTTTCTCCTAGTGGCATACAAAATAATATCAGCTTCATAGTGTTGGAATCCCTGAGACCTAGATTTGGATCCTGGTCCTGCCAGTCAGTGGCTGCGTGACCTTGAGCGAGTTATTTCATCTCTTTAAGGCTCAGTTTCCTTCTCTGCAGTAAAATGGCTTTAATAACCTCTGTTCTACCTACCTCACAGGGTTGTTTTACAAATCAAATTAAAGCTGGTCTGTCAACTATAAAGTGATGTATTAGTTTTAGGTGCTTCTAACAAGTCTGAAGCATGAGTGCAAAGCTGCTGAGATTCAACTGTATTTGGATACACCCTAATCTCCTTGCTTTACGCAAGGCCAAAACTTGCTGGGAGGGGAAATATATTCCAGGCTTTTCTTTGTGTGTGTCCTTGGTGTCATGGAATCCAGAAGAGGAAATGCACAAATCCCACATTGCATTTACAGCCACCAAGAAGGTAGTTATAAATGACAAATGACATTGTGAGGACTGCCATCCACAAAAAAAAAAGAAAAAAAAATGATCCTGGACCTGTCCCCGCTCCTTCTCCACCCAGAGATCTGAAGCTTAACTGTTACATGTCTTTGATGTTTCTCCGGGTGGGTGCTAGGAAGCTCAGCAAGGCATTTGACTCGTGCATCCCCTCTCCTGAACTTGCTCTCCATTTTGGATTTAAAGATTGAACGATGCCGAAGGCTTTGTGTGCAGAAGGATGTCAGAACATGCGCCCACTGAATGTGGATCCTTACCACCTTGATTATGGCAGACTTATCACAGATAGCTTATTTATCGAAGTGGCAGTAAGGGCTGGGCAGCATGGAAACCTCTCTCACTAAAATACTCAGGGGTTTACACACATATACAAACACGTTTCTTTTAGGAGAGCTTGTTAAAGCAGGCTGTAAAAGATGGCGTATCAAGGGCTTATTTCCTGCAGCCTCAGACAGCTAATGTCATTGCTCCTTTACTTAACACCCCAATCTATTCATCTTCTACACGTTATGCGTGCCTTCGCTTTTAAAGTGTTGAAGAAGGTCAGGACTTGATGGAACATGAACTCCGACCCTGATCATCTTGGAGATAGGAATTTTGAAGTCTAGAAAATGAAAATAACAAGCCCTAGATTTTATAATGAGGTAGAGGCTAGACTCAAAGAGCCAAGGATCTGGTCTTTGGTCTCTCCATAGCTATCACAATGTGGGCTTCAAGAGGATTCAGAGAAATCTTGGTCAGTGCATGGATCTCTTTCAGATGGATAATTGCCATTCCACAGAGAAACACTTATTAACTAGCCTTTGGGGTATGGGAGGTTGGTTTGGAACACATAAATTTTTACCTTCAATGCCTACTACCCAGGTATGAATGAAAAATCTACTTTCTTTCTCTTGTACTCTCTTGCTCCATTGGAAAAACTCTCTGACCTTTCCCTAAGTAAATATCTAAGAGGACTATAACTTCAGCAGTAGCAAGCAGTTTGAAATCCATTGTAATCTTCAGAGATTGTTATTTCAACTGTTTCTTAGGGACCTGAGCAGAGATGATTCTACTGAGCCCACTTTTCCTTCTGTTTTTAAAAATATATTTTGTTGATTATGCTATTACAGTTGTCCCATTTCTCCCCCATCATTCCCCTCCACACTGCACACCCCCTCCCACCCACATTCCCCTGCTTTAGTTCATGTCCATGTGTCATAAGTTCTTTAGCTTCTACTTTTCCCACACTATTCTTGCCCTCCCCCTGTCCATTTTCTACCCACCATCTATGCTACTTATTCTCTGTACCTTTTCCCCCTCTCTCCTCCTCCCATTCCCCTGTTGCTAACCCTCCATATGATCTCCATTTCTGTGGTTCTGTTCCTGTTCTAGTTGTTTGCTTAGTTTGCTTTTGTTTTAGGTGTGGTTGTTAATAGCTGTGAGTTTGCTGTCTTTTTACTGTCCTATTTTTTATCTTCTTTTTCTTAGATAAGACCCTTTAACATTTCATATAATAAGAACTTGGTGACGATGAACTCCTTGAACTTGACCTTATCTGAGAAGCACTTTATCTTCCCTTCCATTCTAAATGACAGCTTTGCTGGAGAGAGCAATCTTGGATGTAGGTCCTTGACTTTCATGACTTGGAATACTTCTTTCCAGCCCCTTCCTGCCTGGAAGGTCTCTTTTGAGAAATCAGCTGCCAGTCTGATGGGAACTTCTTTGTAGGTACATGTGCCCTTATCCCTTGCTGCTTCTAGAATTCTCCCCTTCATTTTAATCTTGGGTAACGTAATTATGATGTGCCTTGGTGCGTTCCTCCTTGGATCCAACTTCTTTGGGACTCTCTGAGCTTCCTGGATTTCCTGGAAGTCTATTTCCTTTGCCAGATTGGGGAAGTTCTCCTTTATTATTTGTTCAAATAAGTTTTCCACTTGTTGCTCTCCCTCTTCCCCTTCTGGTACCCCTATAATTCAGATGTTGGGATGTTTAAAGATGTCCTGGAGGTTCCTAAGCCTCTCCTCATTTTTTTTGAATCCTTGTGTCTTCCTTCTTTTCTGTTTGGTTGTTTCTTTCTTCCTTCTGGTCCACTCCATTGATCTGAGTTCCAGTTTTCCTTCTATCACTATTGGTTCCCTGTGCGTTTTCCTTCATTTCACTTATTGTAGCCTTCATTTGTTAATCTAATTTGCAACAAAAATCAACCAATTGTATGAGCATCCGGATCACCAGGGCTTTGAACTGTGCAGGTGATAGGTTGGCTATTTCTTGGTCACTTAGATGAATTGGCTCTGGGGCTTTGATATGTTCTCCCGTTTGAGCCATTTTTGTTTTGTTTTGTTTTGTTTTGTTTTGTTTTTTTGTTTTTGGTCTGGTCGCAGCTGTTACATATGAGGGGCGGAGCCTTAGGTGTTCACCAGGGCAGGGCAACCCAGTCGCTGGGTTGTGACGTTATTTGTGGGGGCGGGGTCCGAGAGGGAACAACTGCGCTTGCTCCGCTCTCTCTCGGATTCTAGTTCCTTCCGGCGCTTTCCCCAAGCCAATTGGGCCCTTCTGGTGCTCATTTCCGTGTGGGTGGGGTTGTGTGCGTCCCAGGACCTTGTGGGTCTCTTCAACGAACTCTCTTGTGAGGCTGGGAGTCTCCTGGCTCCTCGGCCCCCACAAGTGTTTTCAATCGGTGCTTTTAGGCTTTATTTCCTGGTGCTGGGGCCCTGCATTGCGCATTCTGTCTCGCTGCCTGTTTTTGCCTGGTTTATCTGCGCACGACTGTGTGACCGCGGTCAGCCATCTTGTGCACCTCGCTTGGTCTGCTTGTTGCCTCTCTGCGCCCATTAACCGCCACCTGCGTGTCCGGGACCACTAGCCACTGCTGTTTCCTGCTGTGACCCCTCTCCGCTGGCCGCCAACTCTTCCTCTCTTACCGGTCTGGGTGAATCGTCGTTGGACTTCCATACAGTTCAATTTTCTATCTGTTTTGTTTGTTTTCTTGGTTCTAAATTTTTGTTGTCCTTAATTTTTGTTGCGAGAGGAGGCACAGTATGTCTGCCTATGCCTCCATCTTGGCCGGAAGTCCCACTTTTCTTTCTTGTTAAAACCTTTGAGTCGTTAATGGTTTTGATTTAACATCATCTGTTTCTCTTCTTTTGTAGATCTACCACAGCCCCATAACGAAACAGGAAGAAAGTGAGTCAAATTTCTTATCTACTGACATTAGAAACTGCCAGCTGTCTTAATCATAGTGAATGTTGTCATCTATGATATGTGATATCGATGCAAGCGTGTTTATGGACGCCGTGGTGTGGAATGAAACTCACACCTCCATATTTTTCTAACGCACCTAGGTTTTAGAGGACGAATACAGGGGAAATATTTTTGTAGCTAAAAAATGTGGTAACGTATTTAATAACATAAATAACATAATATCTCACCAATGTAAATGTAAACAGAACGCTACAGCAGCATTAACAACCATTATTCCTCCCAAATTGGTGGTTGTTGGGGGGGTGCGTCTTATAGTCTGAAAATACGGTATTTTTTAAAATGCATCTATTGATTGATCTAAGGAAGTCTCTTTATCTTAGCTTATGGTGGGAGTAGCTAGACTAATAAAAAGAAAGACATTATATCCTTCTTGTTCTTCACACATGATAGAAGCTATGTGCATTTCCAGCCTCACGTTTCACATTTGCTGTTGCTCGTGCCTAAAGCAGAAACAATGCAAAGGGCTAACTCTGTGTTACATAGAGTAAAAACATTTCCCCCAACCCAAGCAAAGGACCTTTCCATTTAACGGTGGTTGGACATGACCAAGAAAACCCCTCGTTCTCTCACTGCAGTCTGTTAGCATGATGATTGAATGCTTGGTTGGTGAAGCTCATTGCAGCAGGATCTAACTCTGCTTTCCTTTGCTTGAAACAGTGGAGCTGAATGAAGTGGGCTTCAAGTTCGTTAGAAAGTGCATCAATGTCATTGAGACCACAGGTAAGATCATGGCCTTGGCGGTGTTCGAATCCACTACTCTGAAGTTATCCTGGGGAAGTTTCTGGAAAGTACTAATCATGTCATCTGTTGGTCAGAATCCATTTCAGGAGTAGACACTGTTTATAAACCCTGACCACTAGGCACAATTTGTATAATTTTAGTGAATTCTGAACCAGTGGTGCCCAAGCATATTTGGAATTTCTGGCTTCCTGCTTTGAAAGAGAAAGAGCTTCAAATGGCTTATAAAATATTCTTAAATACTACCTGGAATTCCTCAACTAGTATTATGATGGTAGTCCCTAAAGAAGTAAGAATGTAGTTTCTGCCACAATGTACATGGGTTCAAAAATTTCAGGGGCAAAGCTAAACTCAGACAAATTTGGAGTAAGCATTTTTCCAGGTTGATGATACTCTCTCCTTTCTCTCTGACAATATGTAGAATAGGGGCCAGTGTACTGTATGAGCATTATCCTTTTTTCCTTGGAAATGTTGCCTCAGTCTTCTCCATGCACAAAAATGGCCTTTTGTTTGACATCTGCCATACTCCAGTCCTCTCTTCCTTTATATCACTGCTCAGGGACATCTTGAATGTTGATATTGCTGCATTTTCAATTAGATCCTAGCTCCTTTCCAAGATGGCAACACCATTCTCCGTCTGCTGCCCACCTGAGCCTATTCTGCTATTTATTATAGAGTATGTTCACTTCTGTTAGATTAATGAGGGCTTGGCACAATCCAAATGAAAGTATGAAGAGAACAATCTGGAGAGATGCTTCAGGACTGCTCCCTTATGTCAGGGGAGGGCTGGAGAGCTCAGAGAGCATAGCGAGAACCTTTCCTGTTTGAACTCAGTCCAGTGCGTGAGCACCTACTTTTTCTCTCTTTCCCTGAGGTACCTGAAAACTCTATAGCTCTATAAGCAAACTTGACCTGATTTTCTTTTCCTAGGGATCAAGACAGAGGGATTGTACCGTACCGTGGGCAGCAATATTCAGGTTCAGAAGCTGCTGAATGCCTTTTTTGGTAACGATTTTATTTTCATAATTCTTGTTTGGAGTTGGTTATGTATTAGGAGGCAACTTCAGTGCTGCCAGTGAGCCCTCAACTCAGTCTGTTATCTATTGCCCAGTTCCAACTGGGTGCTGATAGCTCTGCACACTGTTTGGACATCAGCTTCCCACTTGCCCTTTGATTTCTAAAAAGGTAGTAGCATGTCATTCAGTCCCACATGCTTGTGTTTTATTCCAGCTTTCCTCTTGTATTTGATCTCTAATCTCATACCATTGTGGTCAGAAGAGATGTTTGATATGATTTCAGTCTTTTAAAATTTAGTCAGACTTGTTTTCTGGCCTAACATGTAATCTGTCCTGAAGACTGTCCCATGTGTGCTTGAAAAGAATGTGTATCCTGCTGTTTTGGGAAGGAATGTTCTTTATATGAAGGGGGACCCAAAAATCCTGGAATTTATTTATAAAAAATCGTGTATTTATTTTTGCATGTTTAAACTTCAGTCACTTTCAAAGCACTCTCCATTTGATACAATACACCTATCAAGATGTTTTTTCCACTGCTCAAAACAGTTTTGGAACTCATTGATTTGGATACCTTTTAGTGCTGCCATTTTTTTGTTTCACCTCTCCCACATCTGCACAATGTTCCTCTTTGAGGACTTTTTTCATATGGGGAAACAAAAAGAAGTCACTTGGGGTGAGATCAGGTGAATAGGGAGGGTGGGGCATGGCGGTCATGTGGTTTTTGGTCAAAAACTGTTGAACACTCAGTGCGGTATGGGCAGTGTGCTTGTAAGTCACCTCTCATGAAGTGGGCAAATGCGCCGAAAGATTCTTCAAACAAAATTCACTGAAGCCAAATGCAGCCTCTCACAACACCACCAGCTGCTGAACTGATACAGATGGGTTCCTACAACACTCACCTAGCAGGGGAAGTCTGAACTACAAGGGACCTGTCCTTAGAAGATAATTCTGATGTTTCTTGGGTCTCCTTCGTACATCTGTTAATTCCACCTGATCTAATGTGCCGTTTAAGGCCTATATTTCCTTGATGATTTTCTGCCTGGATGATGTGTATCCACTGATGTAAATGGGGTGTTAAACTCCCCTATTGTTATACTGTCCATCTCGTTTTTATACATATTAATATTTGCTTCATGTATTTATGTGCTCCTATGTTAGGTGCATAGATGTTTACAAGTGTTATTATATTCCCTTGTTGAATTGATTTCTTTATCATCATCAAGTACCTTTGATTATCTCTTGCACAGTGTTAGTTTTAAAGTCTATTTTGTAAGATATAAATATTGCTACCCCAGCTTTTCTTTCATCTCCATTTGCATGGAATATATGTTTCTATGCCTTCACATTCAGTTTGTGTCTTTAGATCTGAAGTGAGTCTCTTGTAGGCAGCACATGTATAGCTCTTGCTTTTAAAAAATCCATTCAGACATCCTATGCCTTAGGATTTATTTAGTCTATTTATGTTCAAAGTAATTATTGATAGGTATGTGTTTATTACCATTTTCTTAATTTTCTGGTTGTTTTTATAGGTCTAGTTTACTTTCTTCTTTTGCTTTCTTAACTGTGGGATTTGTTGACTTTTTTAGTATTATGATTGGATTCTGTTCTCTTCATTTTTGGGTATCTGTTACAGGTGCTTGGTGTCTGGGTATCATGAGATTCATATATAGTAACCTATGTAGATAGCAGTTTATTTTAAGTTGATTGTCTCTTAGGTCCAATCACATTCTGAAAGTACTACATTGTTACTGCTGCCGCATGTTTTATGGTTTTGATGTCATATTTTGCATCTTTTTGTGTGTGGATCTTTTCAGTAATTATTGTCAACATAGGCGAGTTTTACTACTTTTGTCTTTTACTTTGCACATGAGATTTATAAGTGATTGATCCACTACCTTTCATGTATGTTGGCCTTTACCAGTGAGACAATCTCTTACATGAAATTTTCATTTATCATTTTGGCCTTTTGTTTCTTTTAAAAATATTTTATTTATTTATTTTTAGAGAGAGGGGAAGGGAGGGAGAGAAACATTGATGTGAGAGACAAACATCGACCGGTTGCTTCCTGCACATCCCCAATTGGTGACCTGGCCACAGTCGAGGCATGTGCCCTGACTGGGAATTGAACCAGTAACCCTTTGGTTTGCAGCCCGCACTCAACCCACCAAGGTGGCCTTTTCTTTTCCGCTTAAGTAAATCCCTTTAACATTTGTTCTAATGCCAGTTTAATGGTGCTGAACTCTTTCAGCTTTTACTTGTCTCAGAAACTCTATCTTGCAGTCAATTCTGAGTGATAACCTTCCCAAATATAGTAGTCTTGGATGTAGGTTTCCCCCTGCTTTGATCAGTTTGAATATATTGTGCTATCTTTCCTCTCTGGCCTGCAAAGTTTCTGCTGAAAGATCAGTTATCAGTCTTATGGGAGTTCCTTTGTGTGTAACTAGTTGTTTTACTCTTGCTGCTGTTCAGGTTCTCTTTATAACTATAACTTTTTCTTTCATTGAATTGAATTTATTGTGATGCCATTGGTTAATAAAATGATATAGGATTCAGGTGTACAATTTGACAACACATCATCTGTATACTGTACTGTGTGTTCACCACCCTAACTCAAGTCTCTTTCCATCATCATTTTATCCCCCTTTACCCTCTTCTGCTTCACCCTAGCCCCTTTCCCTCTGGTAATCACCATACTGCTATCTGTGCCTATGAGTTTTTGCTTAATCCCTTTACCTTTTTCACTCACCCCACAACCCACCTCCCTTCTGACAGCTGTCAGTCTGTTCTCTGTATCTATGACTATGTTTCTATTTTGTTTGTTAGTTCAGTTTGTTCATTAGATTCCAAATATAAGTGAGACCATATGGTATTTGTCTTTCTCTGACTGGCTTATTTCACTTAGCATAATGATCTCCAGTTCCATCCATGCTGTCTCAAAGGGTAAGATTTCCTTCTCTTTTATGGCTGAGTAGTACACAGCTTTTTTTCCCCACTCACCGACTGATGGATACTTGGTATCTTTAACTGTTGATACTTTAATGATGATGTATTTTTGTGTGACTCTTTTTGGGTTTATTTTGTTTGGGAATTTATGTGTTTCCTGAACTGGCATGTCTCCTTCACTGTATTACAGAAGTTTTCAGCTTTTATTTCTTCAATAAGTTTTCTGTTCCTTTCTCTTCTCCTCCTGGGACCCCTGTAATGCACATTTAGTGCACTTGAGGTCCCAGAGGTCCCATAAACTAACCCCACTTTAAAATGTTCTTTGTTTGATGTTCCAATGAGTGATTTCCACTACTCTTTCTCCCAGTTCATGGAATATTCTTTTTGCATCATCCAATCTGCTCTTAATTCCCCTTAGTATAATTTTCATTGTGGTTTTTCTATTCTTCAATCTCATTTGGTCCTTTTTATATTTTCTATGTTTATGTTGAAGTTCTGACTGTTCATTTATTTTTCTTTGGTGAATTTGGGGAACATCTTGATAATCATTACTTTGAACTCTTTATCTGGTAGGTGGTTTATCTCTGTTTTGTTTAGTTATTTTTCTGAGGATTTGTCATGAACTTCCATTTGGAACATATCCCTTTATCTCCTCATTTTTCCTAGCTCCATTTGTTTCTATGTATGATGTAGATCAGTTATATCTCCCAGTCTTGAAAGAGTGGCCTGATGTGGAAGGTATCCTGTGGGGCCTGGTGGCACAGCCTCCTCTGGTCACGAACTCCAGGTGCTCCAGCGGTTTCCATTGTCTATGTTGTGTGCACTCAGCTGTTTTGGCTTGGTGCAATTTTGGGGGCATGCTGGTGGGAAGGATTTGGCCCCAGGCCCGTTGGCTGTGAAATTCAGCATTGGCACTTACCAACATACTGGTGGGCAGGGCTGGTCCCTGGCCTGGCTGCCTGTGATGCCTGCTGTGGCTGTTGTAGGTGCACTGTTGGGTAGGGTTGGCCTCTGGCCTGATTGTCTGCAAGGCCCAGCTACAACTGCTGCCCGTGTTCTGATAGATGGGGCTATCCCGCACCCTGGCTGCCTGTGTGGCCTGGCTGTGGTTGCTGTGGGAACCCTTCCATGCAGGTCACAACCCTGGTGTTCCTTGCTTGCTGCTAGGTTTTACCATGACTGCTTCTGGCACACTTATGTGAACAGCCGGCCTTCGTTGCTGCTGCCTGGAAGGCTTGGCCTTGGCTGCTGAGGGTGCAGTGGTGTCTGGGGGCTTACTCCTGAGTTAGCAGCCACTTTTGAGGGGTGCTGATACCAGCTGAGGCTGCCTGCTTGGCGCAGGGGTACTGGTGCTCTCTGAGCCCATCCCTCCACTGTGAAAAGGGTAAGAGGCATTTTTGAGGGACACCAGTGCCTGCTGAATCTGCATGCTGGGTGTAGGGCTGGAAACGCTTTGTTTGGGTCCTGGCATAGGCTGAGGCTGCTTGCTTTTAGTGGTGGAGTGGGAATGACTTTGGAGTGGTGCCAGTTGGAGCAGGCAGGTTGGGTGGCCTGGACCTCCAACATGCCAATGTGGGGTGAACAGTGTTAGCAAGATTGTCAAAAAGGGCACCTGCCAGCACCAGGCTGGCTAGGTTGAAGGAGGAGTTATTTATCCACCCATTTTTGGACCATAAGACGCACCCCCATTTGGGAGGAATAATGGTTGTTAATGCTGCTCTTGAGTTTTGTTTACATTGGTGAAATATTATGTTATTTGTGTTATTAAATATTTCACCACCTTTTTTGGCTTCAATTTTTTTCCCCCTATTTTCTTCCTCTAAAACCTAGGTGCGTCTTATGGTCCAGAAAACATGGTATTAGTATATTTGCTCATTTTCTTTTTTTTCACATTTTTTATTGTTGTTCAAGTACAGTTGTCTCCATTTCCCTCCCAACTACCACCCACCCCAGCCATCCCCTCTTCCCCCTCTTGATCCTACCTCCCTTTGGCTTTGTCCATATGTCCTTTATACATGTTCCTTGATGACCCTTCCCCCCTTTTTCCCCCCATTATCCCCTCTCACCTCCCCTCTGGGTACTGTCAGTTTGTTCTTAATTTTAATGTCTCTGGTTGAAGGAAGATTTAAAAGAATGGTGCCCATCAGCACTTCTGTCCCCAGAGAAAGTACGTGCTTCTCCTGCACTTGCCCTACAATTAGTCCACGTTATGTCTTTCGCATATAACCCAGGCGATTTTCAAACTGGTGCCTCTGTGTTTGGCCTCATTGTGAGTTTGTGCATGATTCTCTTTAGGAGGTGGAATCTCACTTTCCTACAGCCCTTCATGTCTCCCGAATGTAAGCTCCACTGTTTTTTATAGCTGGGTATTATAGGTGTGTTGGGCTGGGGAGCCTATGTAGGGGTCAGATCCCTCACTCCTCAGGGTGAATCTCTGCTGTCATGACAGTCCTACCACTCGTGGGTCATCCCACCCTCAGTGTGGGTCCTCATTAGACTGTGACTCTGTCCCTCTTCTCTGTCTGGATGTGGCCGGTTCTTTACATTCTTAGTTGCAGAATATCTGTTCTGCTAGTCTTCAAGTAGTTCTCAGTGATACTTCTATGTGTAGTTGTAGTTTTGCTGTGTCATGGAAGGAGGTGAACTCAGGATGTTCTGATCCTCCATCTTGACCCCGATTTCCTGTCTGTCCTTTCCCTTGATCAAGGAAAGAATAGACATTCTTTATGCTTTGAACAGTGTCATTTGGTCACCATTCGTTCATTAAGGAGCAGATGAAGCATCTGTTGACACTTGGTATTTGGGCAACCAGTTGTGAGTCTTTCTAGGTGTTGAACTCATAGGGCCCTGAGCGGCACACAAGCAGCCACTGCATGCATAAATGTTGCCCATACATGATCTGTTGTGTTGATTTTTTTGGAAGTTTTAATCAAATTATCTAGTTTGAGCTTGCAGGGCTTTGGGAAGTTGGCAGCTGTAGTCCTTAGTGATGCCAAGACAGAAGGCTAGGAAAAATTGGAAATGTTAATTTGGAGAGTTGGAGCCAGATCTTGCAGGAAACTAGAATAGTTGAGAATTTGGTAGGTACTCATAAAATGGAATTTACCAAGAGCGAAAAAGGAGCTCAAAGGCAATGAAAGAAACTAAAATGTAATGATCCTTAAAGGTGTGCTATATAGTTTTTCATTGAAACCTAAAGATCTCTCATGAAGAGTCATCCCTCCTTTGGCTTTTTTTTTTTTTTTTACAAAGTCTGGTCTCAGATTTGACCTGATAATTTAAAGAAATGCAGCAAGAATGGTAATTGACTACACAGGCATCTTTATGTATACTTTGCTGGAACATTCCATAAGGAATTTCAGATGATTTGGATATCCCATTTTCCCCAGCTACATTTATTCAAAAGACAGTCCTTTTCCCATTGAATGGCCCTGCTACCCTTGTCAAAAATCATTTCAACTTACATGGGGGCGGTTATTTCTGGTATCTCTATTTTGTCTATTAGTCTGTGTCTTTTTATGCCAGTACTATACTTTTCCCCCCACGGTTACAATTTTTTTTTTTTTAATCTTGTGATGAGAACTTTTAAGGTCTACTCTCTTAGTACCACACTATTTTGATTACAGTAGTTTTGTCAAAGACAAACCAATTAAGGGGATGATTTTTATTCCAACTGTTGGAACAGGGAGAACCTTTATAAATAAGATGCATCTCATAGGAGAGGAATGAAATTTGGGGTTTTATGGAAGCAGATAAAAAGGCAGTTCTCGTGAATTTTACATGAGTCATGTGAAAGGATGGAGATGTGCCTTATAAGTGAGGGCAGGGGGTCCACTGAAGTTAGTTGTTTCTTGGGAGCAAAAAGATGGGGAAAATTCTAGACCATCCCTGTTTCCTTAGAGCACAGGGTTCAGGTAAAGTTCACGATTGTCATATAGTTAAGTAAACTTCTTTTCTTGCCAAAATCTGGGGTAAAATATTATCTTGGATTTTGAACAGCAAATAATTAGGTTGTTTTTCTACTCAGATATTTAAAGAAGAAAAACCTGTTTTGGCTTAAATGCTTACAGTTCTTTTGTAGTCATGCTACACTTTATTTTTTCCAGCCAAATAAGTTAAACCTATAACCAAATGTGAACTCAGATTACTCTCTGCCTTCCAAATACTTGGTATGTGACTCAGAAGACATTTTTTATATACTCAGGGAACATAACTATTAGGTTTGCAGTATAAAGTTTGTTCCTAAATCTCTTTCTGCATTTTTATTGGTGAAACAGTCTCACAAATAGTAATGTTTGTATCCATACTATGCAAGATAAGATTTCTAATTTTTTTCACACAATTCTGAGTATTTTAACAGTTTCTTTTTAAAAAGATTTTATTTATTTACTTTTATAGAGAGGAGAAAGAGATGGGGAGAAGCATCAATGTGTGGCTGCCTCTCACATACTCCCGTACTGGGGACCTGGCCTACAATCCAGGCATGTGCCCTGACTGGGAATCGAACTGGCAACCCTTTGGTTTGCAGGCTGGCACTCAATTCACTGAGCCACACGAGCCAGGGCTTTTAACAGTTTCTTGAAGTTTACACGAACCATTCCTAGAAACCCTGACCTTACATATTTATAATCCAAAATATTAAAGTTCTGTTTTTTCCTATTCTTGAATCATTGAAACTACTTGCTCTCAAAAGTAGCTGACTCATTTTTTCTATTAAAAACATACTTTCTGCCCTGGCTGGCGTAGCTCAGTGGATTGAGCGCGGGCTGCAAACCAAAAGGTCGCAGGTTCGATTCCCAGTCAGGGCACATGCCTGGGTTGCAGGCCAGGCCCCTAGTGGGGGCCACCTGAGAGGCAACCACACGTTGATGTTTCTCTCCCTCTCTCCCTCCCTTCCCCTCTCTAAAAATAAATAAATAAAATCTTAAAAAAAAAAAAACATACTTTCTAACAGGTGTGAAGTTATATCTCACTGTGGTTTTAATTTGCATTCCTCTGATGATTAGTGATGTCGAGCATCTTTTTGTATGTCTATTGGCCATCTGTGTGTCCTCTTTGGCGAAGTTTCTGTTCAGGTCCTCTGCCCACTTTTTAATTGGATTATTTGTTATATGGGTGTTGAGTTGTCTGAGTTCTTTATAAATTTTGGATATTAACCCCTTATCAGATATATCATTAGTGAATATCTACTCCCAATCAGTAGGTTGTCTTTTCCTGTTGTTGATGGTTTCATTTACTGTGAAAAATCTTTTTAGTTTGATGTAGACCCATTTGCTTATTTTTTCTTTAGTTTCCCTTGTCTGAGGAGATATGTCAGAAAAAAATATTACTGAGAGAAGTGTCAGAGCCCTGGCTGGTGTGGCTCAGTTAGTAGGAGCGTTGTCACATAGACCAAAGGGTTACAAGTTCCATTTCCAGTCAGGGCACATATCTAGGTTGTGGGTTTGATCCCCGGGCAGTGTGCATACAAGAAGGCAACCCATCTCTGTTTCTCTCTTACATTGATGTTTCTCTCTTCCTCTCTCTGTCTCTTTCTCTCTCTGTCCGTCTTCCTTCCTCTCTCTCTGAAAGCAGTGAAAAAATGTGCTCTGGTGAGGATTAAATAAAACAGACATTTTACTACCTAGTCAGAATGGCCATCATCAATAAATCAACAAACAAGTGCTGGCAAGGTTGTGGAGAAAGGGGAACCCTTGTGCACTGTTGGTGGGGATGCAGACTGGTGCAGTATCCACTGTGGACAACAGTATGGAGTTTCCTCAAAAAATAAAAAATGGAACTGCTTTATAACCTAGCAATTGCACTTCTGGGAATATGTCTGAAGAAACCCAAAATGTTACTTTGAAAAAACGTATGCACCCTTATGTTCATTGTAGCATTATTTACAATAGCCAAGATATGGAAGCAACCCAAATGCCCATCAATAGATGAATAAATGAAAAAACCATAGTGCATATATATAATGGCATATTACTTGGCCAAGAAAAAGAATGAAATCTTACATTTGCAACAGCATGGATGGACCTGGAGGGCATTATGCAGCATGAAATACGTCAGACAGGATAAGACAAATACCATATGATTTTACTTGTATGTGGAATCTAAAGGACAAAATAAATGAACAAAAAATAGGAATAGACTCATACATAGAAAAAGTGAGCCTACTGGTGGTTGCCAGAGTAGAGGGAGGTTGTGGTACTGGGTGAGAAACTTATTGATTAATAAATTCTAATTGGCCCTGGCCAGTGTGATCAGTTAGCTGGAGTATCATTCTGTAAACTAAAAGGTCACTGGTTTGATTCCCATCAGGGCACATGCCTAGGTTGTGATCTGGGTCCCTGGTCAGGGTGCATGCAAGAGGCAGCTGTTCCTCTCTCACATCAATGTTTCTCTCCCTCTCTTTTATCATCCCTTCTCCTCACTAAAATCAATAAGAATGTCCTCAGGTGAAGATAAAAAAAAGAGCTACAAATTGGGGTTGTTATAAAAGAGTCAAGGGGATATACAGTATAGCATAGGAAATATAGTCATTGATATTGTAATAAACATGTATGGTGACAGGTGGGTACTTGAAACATTGGAGAGGATCAGTTTGTAAAGTATATGGTTGTCTAACCACTATGCTGTATACCTACAACTAATACAAAATAATACTGACTGTAAATTGTAATTGAAAAGTTATGCTAAGTGAAATAAGCCAGTCAGACACACAAGTACCATGTGATTTCACTTACATGTGGAATCTAATGAATAAAAGAAACTGATGAACAAAATAAAAACAGAACCATGGACACATGGTGTACACTGACAGCTTTGGGGGGGTATTGGGTTCTGGATGAAAGAAGATAAAGGGATTAAGCAAAAAAAAGACATTATATATAAAACACATAGACACAGATGACAATGTGGTAATAGCCAGAGGGAAGGGAGGTCTTGGGAGGGGGAGATGGGCAAAGGGGAGGAAATGGGGACAGAAAGAAACTTCACTTGGGGCAATAGGCACAGAAGAGAAATTTCTCTTCTCTTCAATGTTGAGTTGCACACTTGAAACCTGTATGGATTTGTGAGCCAATGCCACCCCAATAAATTCAATAAGAAAGTAATTTCTATTGCTTTTATTTTTAACATTTTCTATTTGAGAAGTCATTGTCTTTATACCCTTCTTTACATAAATATCACTTTATCATTGAGACTTTCCCGATCATTGTAACTAATTGAGTGTCTCTTTTTTCATGTTTCCTCACATTTTTTATCTTTTTACCCTTTTATATATTATGTGCGATATATTTTCTTTGTTTATCCTCTCTTTCACATCGTTGACACTTAAGCTCCACAGTGGTAGGAATTTTATCTGTGTTGTGTGTTACAGTATCCCTAGTATGTAGAACAGTGCCTTGCATATAGTAGACTTTTCTCCTTACCTGAGGACATGCTTATTGACTTTTTAGAGAGAAGAGAAGGGAGGGAGACTAAAATTGATTTGAGAGAGAAATATCCATTGGTTTCCTCTTGCATGCCCCTGAATGGGGACCAAATCTGCAACCCAGGCATATGTCCTGACTGGGAATCAAACTCGTGACCTTTTGGTTTACGGAATGATGCTCCAGTGAACTGGGACACAGCAGGCAAGGCCACGTAGTAGACTTAATGTGTTTTGAGTTAATGAATGGGTCATGCTGTGATAGTTTTATCTCTCTCCACAGGAGCACCGTCCAACAGAATTTTCTGAAATGATACAAATATTCTCTGTCTGATTTGTCCAATGTGGTGGTTACTAGATATACATCTGGCCATTATGGATTTGAAATGTGGCTAGTGCAACTGTAGAACTCTGTTTTAAATTAAGTTCATTTAAATTTAGATTAAAGTAGCCAAATGTGGCTATGGCTACTTGATAGCACAGTTCCAGAGAGTCATATGCCTTGCCATGAGGTTGCTATCTTTTTATAGCTTATTTTTTTTACTTTCTATTTGTGTTCAGCATTCCTGGCATTGTTATCATTTATCCTACATACCGTGTGTGCTCTGAGCTTCTGGAGTCCTTACAGATAGCCTTTGGTTATAATTGCCGTCAATAAACAAGGGCAGGAGTTCTGGAGAATTGTTTAGAAATGAGATTAAATCCTGAATTCTACTTGATTTTGAAAACAAGCAATCAGTTTTCTCTTCATTGCCTCTTTCATATGAGATACTTGTGTACAGCAGACATTTTTGTATATTCAGCACAATACTTTCTGCAATTAAATGGGATGAGGTATTGATACATATAACATGGATAAATATTGGAAACATATTAATAGAAGAAAGTAATAAAAGACCATATGTTGTAGAATTGCATTTATGCAAAATTTCCCTAATAGACCAAGGTAGAGAGAGGGAAAGTAGATGAGTGGTTGCCTAGTGTGATGGGCAGTGGGGAAGAAGAAAACGGAGGCTGGCCACTAAAGGGTGTGGATTTTCACTTTGGAATTAAGAAAATGTTCTGTAATTCATAGTGGTGCTGGTTGCCCAACTTTCTGAATGTACAAAAAGCCGCTGAATTGTACAGTTAAATATTTATGGATGTGTGCATACCTGTGTTTGTGTGTCTATGGTTTGTTGACCTCTTTCCTTAGGAATTCCAATATTTAGTAGAACTAAAGTGGAAGTCTTCATTTTAAACAAGCAACCAGGGTGAATCTGATGCAGGGAGCAAAAAGGTTATTGTTTGAGAAACACTGCTTTGGGCAATGTCAATTTCTTATTTTACTTCCTTTAAGAATTTCGTGATAAGAAAAAGAAATTCATGCCCGAGCTGGTGTAGCTCAGTGGATTGAGCGCCAGCCTGTGAACCAAAGGGTGGCTGGTTCGATTCCCAGTCAGGGCACATGTCTGGGTTGTGGCCAGGTCCCCACTGAGGGGCAGGTGAGAGGCAACCACACATGGATGTTTCCCTCTCTAAAAATAAATAAATGAAACTTAAAAAAAATAAAGAAAGAAGGAAAGAAATTTGTGATAAAGTAAGAAAATGCCTATTTTAACCATAGTATATACCGATATCTTGGCCTCTGTTACCTTGTGGTTATATTTGGAACTAAACTTTTCAGATATGGGTGATGCTGCCACATGCATCTGTCTATGACAGGCCATCACTTCTTTGGGCAGATAATGACAATTGCTGTATGTTACTCAGAAGGCTTAATCTTCTCAGTTGAAATCACTTCTAATTATTTCTATTTTTATATCAAAATAAAATGATTTGCCACAGTATACCCTTTGCATTAGGTTTCAAAGAACTGGTAATATATTTTTCTACATTTTCCTAGTCTTCCTATTTTGTGGCATGCATCTCAGAAGGTGGCTTGTTTTCCAGTTGAATATCAGAAGCACTGCCTACAGAGGGCAGTGTGTGTCCGTAAGTGGTGGGCAGCTCTAAATGATCTGCACAGTTTGTTAAATGTACTGCCACTTAAGATTCAAAGTCTCGGAAGATGGAGCTTGAGAATCTGGGTGAATATAATGCATACTGATATTTGAGAACCACTGACTTAGGTAGTGATCTTTGTTTGAATTTTCTAACGCACAGCTTAAGAGTTTTCAATTTCATCTTATTCTTATATTGTGTAGTATATTTGCTTTTCCTTTGAACAGTACAATTTAGCTGCCTCACTTGAAATTATTGTTTTTCTTTTAAATTGACTTGATCTTGCTGTTTTAATAAAACTGTACTCTGCACTCTCTAGGTATGCTTCTGATAATTTCCATCCAACTGCAACCCAGATTTCCACACTGATTAACATGGGCGGTACTGAATTCATCTTGTTGTGTGGAAAAATACTGTTCTGTGTGTGTGCATTATTGTGGCTGCTACGTTTCTACACGATTTTTTAAAAATTAATATATATTTGACATAAAATATTATATTACTTTCAGGGTTACAATATAGTGGCCTGACATCTCTATATCGTACAAAAATATCACCATAAGAATTTTAGTAACCTGTCACCTTAAAAAGCTTTTGGTATTATGATATTATAGATAATATCTCTGTACTGTATATTATATCCTCCAAATAAAAATGACTTCTTTATTTTATAATCAGAAGTTTGTGTTTTTCCCTTTGTCTTCCCACTCCCCTCCCCTCTGGCAACCATTGGTTTGTTCTCTGTATCTATGAGTCTGTTTCTGTTTTGTTCCGCTTGACATTTGTTTTCTCCTTCAGATTTCACATACAAGTGAAATCAAATGCTATTTGTCTTCACTGTCCAAATTATTTCATTTAGCATGCTACCCTCTAGGTCCATCCATGTTGTCATAAATGGCAAGATTTCATTCTTTTTTTTTAGCTGAGTTGTATTCCACTGTGTGTGTGTGTACACACACACACACACACACACACACACACACACATCTTGTTCATGCATTTATCTGCTGATGGACACCTTGGTTGCTTCCATATTTTGGCTTAATGTAAATAACACTGCAGTGAACATATGGGTGTGTATATGTTTTCAAGTTCTTCAGGTAAATATCCAGAAGTGTAATTGCTAAATCCTATGGTAGTTCTATTTTTAATTTTTTAAGGAATCTCTATACTGTTTTGCATAGTGACTGCACTAATTAACAATCCGTCCAACAGTACACAAGAGTCCTCTGTCCTCCACATCCTTGCCAGTACTTATTTGAGTTTTTCTTTAATTATGCTTAAAAATTATAGTTAACATACAGAATTATATTAGTTTGTGGTATACAACACAGTGGCTAGACATTTATATACCTTACTAATTAATCACCATAAGTCTAGTAAACAACTGTCACAATACATAGTTATATTATTTGTCTTTTGGATGATGGCCATTCTGACAGCTGTGAGATGATATCTCATTGGAGTTTTGTTCTGCATTTCCGTGATTATTAGTGATATTGAACATCTTTTCATATGTCTGTTGGCCATTTGTATTTATTTTTTGGAGAAATACTGATTTGTGTTTTCTGTTCATTTTAACTGATTTTTTTTTCATATTGAGTTATATGAGTTCTTTATATATTTTGGATATTAACCCCTGATGAGAAATATCATTCACAAGTATCTTCTCTTTTCTGGTAGGTTGCCTTTTCATTTTGTTGATGGTTTCTCTCACTGTAAAAACCCTTTGTAGTTTAATATATCCCCCTGTGTTTATTTTAGCTTTTGCTGCCCACGCCCAAGACACAGCCAACAAGTCATTGTTAGGACTGATATTAAAGACTTTACTGCCTATGATTTCTTCTAGATGTTGCATGGTTTCAGGTCATACATTTAAGTCTTTAGTTTATTTTGAGTTTATTTTTGAATATGGTATTTAAAAATGGTCTAGTTTCAATTTTTTTGCATGCATCAGTTCAGTATTCCTGACACCGTTTATTGAAACCTGTCTTGTCCCCACTGTATATTCTTGTCTCCTTTGTCA
Source organism: Glossophaga mutica (assembly GCA_039655065.1). Classification (NCBI taxonomy): domain Eukaryota; kingdom Metazoa; phylum Chordata; class Mammalia; order Chiroptera; family Phyllostomidae; genus Glossophaga; species Glossophaga mutica. Next base: position 9,854,981 of record CM077318.1, on the reverse strand, counting down.
TAGATCAATTGACTGTATATGCGTGGGTTTATTTCTAAGACATGTATTCTTTTTCATTGACCTATCTGCTTTTTTTTCTAGTGCCAACTGTTCTGATTATTATAATTTTATTAGGGAGCATGACTCCTCCAGCTTTGTTCTCTCTCAAGTCTGCTTTGGCTATTTGGCATCTTTTGTAGCTTCAAAAGGTCCCACATTTTAGGATTTTTTGTTCTATGTCTATGAAAAATACCGTGAATATTTTGATAGGATTGCGTTGAATCTGTAGATTTCTTTGGGTAGTATGGAAATTTAATAATAATTTTTTTTTTCAATTCATGAGCACAGTATATTTTTACATTTATTTGTATAATTTTAAATTTCTTTTATCAATGTCTTATAGTTTCCAGCGTATACATCTTTACCTTCTTACTTAAATTTATTTCAAAGTATTTTATTCTTTTTGATGCAATTGTGAGTACTTTGTTTTATGAATTTCCCTAGTAGTTTGTTGTGAGTATAGAGAAACACAATGCATTTCTGAATATTAGTTTTGTATCCTGCAACTTCACTGAATTTATATTCTTTTAATTTTTTAAAGATTTTATTTATTTATCTTTAGAGAGAGGAGAAGGGAGAGAGAAAGAGAGGGAAACATCGATGTGTGAGAGAAACATCAATCGCAGGCTCCCAACTGTTGTCCAGCCCGCAACCCAGGCATGTGCCCTGACTGGGAATCAAACCGGTGACCTTTTGCTTCACAGGCCGGCACTCAATCCCCTGAGCCACACCAGCCAGAGCTGAATTTATTAATTCTAGTAGACTTTTGGTGTAGTTTTTAGGGTTTTCTATACATAATATCATGCCACCTGCAAACAGTTAGAGTTTTACTTCTTCCTTGCCAGTTTGGATGCCTTTTATTTCTTCTTGTCTGATTGATGTGGCTAGACTTCAAATACTATGTTGAATTAAAGTGGTGAGAGTGGGCATCCTGATCTTAGTGGTAGTGTTTCAGCTTTTCATGACTGAGTATGTTATTTGTGAGTTTGTCATATGTGGCCTTGAGTATGTTGAGGTATTATCCCTCTATATGTAGTTTGTTGAGAGTTTTGTTCATAAACATTTGTTATATTTTTTCAAATGCTTTTCTCACATCTATTTATATAATCATATCATTTTTATTCTTTGTTTTGTTAATATAGTATATCATGTTGCTTGAATTCTGGATCTTGAAACTTTCTTGCATCCCTATTAATAATCCCACTTGATTGTGAGCTCTGAATCTTTTACCATATTGTGGAATTCCACTTGCTAATATTTTGTTGAGAATTTTTGCACCTATGTCATTAGGCATATTCTCTTTCTTGGTAGTATTTCTGTCTGCTTTCATTATCAAGGTAATGCTGGCCTTGAAAAATGGGTTTGGAAGCATTCCATCTCTTCAGTTTTTGGGGGGAATAGTTTGAGGAGGATAGCCGTTAATTCTTCATGATATATTTAGTTGAATTCACCTATAAAGCCATCTATAATTGGACTTTATATTGTTGGGAGTTTGTAAATCACTGTAGGAATTTCGTTACTAAGAAATCTGTTCAGATTATCTGTTTCTTCCTGATTCAGTCTTGGAAGAGTATATGTTTCTAGGAATTTATCCATTCTATGTTGTCCAATTTTAGATGTATAATTGTTCACAAGCATTGTCTTACGATCTTTCTATTTGTGTAGTATCAGTTTTAACTTCTCTTTCAATTCTCTTTCAATTCCGTTTTTAGTTGGGACTTCTCTCTTATTCTTTATAAGTTTGGCTAAAGGCTTATCAATTATATTTATCTTTTCAAAGAACTAGCTTTTAGTTTTATGGATTCTTCTACTGCTTCTATTTTAGTCTCTATTTCATTAACTTCTGCTGTTATCTTTATTATATCCTTTTTACAAACATTGGACTATAATTAGCCCTTCATTTTGTAGTTCCTTTAGTTGTAAATTTCGTCTGTTGATTTGAGATTTTTCTTGTTTGTCGAAGTAGGCCTGTATTGCTATAGAATTTGCTCTTAGAACTGCTTTTGCTGTGTACCATATATTTTGGAACTTTGTGTTTCCATTTTCATACTTCTCACGGGTTTTTAAAAATTTCCTACTTGATTTCTTTCTTGACCCACTGGTTGATTAATACTATGTTGTTTGGCCTCCACATGTTTTTTGTGTTATTTTGAGTTTTCTTCTTGTAATTTATTTCTAGTTTCATAACTTTGTGGTCTGAAAAGATGCCTGATATGATTTAAAAATTTTTTTAATTCATTTTATTATTTTTTTTTTTTTAGGATTTTTATTTATTTATTTTTAGAGAGGGGAAGGGAGGGAGAAAGAGAGACATCAATGTGTGGTTGCCTCTTGTGCGCCCCCTACTGGGGACCTGGCCCACAACCCAGGCATGTTTCCTGACTGGGTTATCGGACTGGCGACCCTTTGATTCACATGCCAGCACTCAATCCATGAGCCACACCAGCCAGGGTAAATTTTTAAAAATGTATTGCTATTTTTTTGTGGCTTTTGTGTCATCTACCGTGGAGAATGTTCCATGTGCGCTTGAAAAGAAAGTGTATCTTGCTGTTTTAGGATGGAATGTTCTCTTAACACCCAATAACTATATCTGCTATCATGTGTCATTATAGACCGATGTTGGTTTTTTGTATGGGTGGTCTATCCATTCATGTAAGTGGGGGTGTCATAATTTCTTACTATTATTCTTATACTTACTTATGTTTGTTAATATTTGATTTATGTATTCAGGTGCTGCTGTGTGGTGTCCATCGATGTTTTCAAGTATTATGTCTCGATTTGGATTGATCACTTTATTATATAATACCCTTCTTTGTCTCTTGTTACAGTCTTTGTTTTAAAGTCTCTTTTGTCTGATGTGAGTAATTCTACCCCAGCTTTCTTTTCATTTCCTTTGCATGGAATGTTTGTCCCTTCCTTCATTTTCACTGTGTTTATGTCTTTAGACCTTTAGGGAGCCTTTTGCAGGTAACATTTATTTATTTTTTTAAAGATTTTATTTATTTATTTTTAGAAGGAGGAGAAGGGAGGGAGAAGGAGAGGGAGGGAAATATCCATGTGTGGTTGCCTCTTACGTGGCCCCAATTGGGGGCCCACAACCCAGACATGTGCCCTGACTGGGAATCGAACCAGTGACCCTTTTGTTCTCAGCCTGCGCTCAATACAGTGAGCTACACCAGCCAGGGCTGCAGGTAACATTTATATGGGTCTTGTTTTCTTTATCTACTCACACCCCCTATCATTCAAGTTGATGATTTAGTCCATTTACAAAAAGTCATTATTGATAGGTATGTACTTACTGCCATTTTTAATAAATAATTTCTGATTATTTTTGTAGTTCATAGTTCCTTCCTTTTTCTTTTACTGTGTTTCCTTATGATTTGATGCCTTTCTTTATTGTTATGTTTAGATTCATTTCTCTATATTTTTATGTATCTACTAAAGTTTCTGGTTTGTGGTTACCATGAGATTCACATATAACAACCTCTGCTTATACCAGTCTTTTTAAAATAGAGTGTCTACTTGGATCCTTCGCCCATTTTTAAAGTTAGATGTTTTGTTTTCTTGGTGTTGAATTTTTATTAAGTTCTTTATAAATTTTGGATATTAAACCCTTATCAGTTGTATCATTGGCAAATATGTATTTCCATTCAATGGGATGTCTTTTCATTTTGTTGATGGTCTCCTTTGCTGTGCAAAGTGTTTTTAGTTTGATGCAGTCCCCTTTGCTTATTTTTTTCCTTTGTTTTCTTTGCCCAAGGAGATATATCAGAAGAAATATTGCTATGAGCAATGTCCAAGATTTTACTGCCTATGTTTTCTTCTAGAATTTTTATGGTTTTTGAGTCTTACATTTAAGTCTTTAATCCATTTTTGAGTTTATTCTTTTATATGGTATAAGAAGGTGGTCTGGTTTAATTTTTTTGCATGTATCTGTCCAATTTTACCAACACCATAATTGCATAGACCAGGGGTGTCAAACTCATTTTCACTGGGGGCCACATCAGCCTCGTGGTTGCCTTCAAGGGGCTGGAATAATTTTAGGACTGTGTAAATGTAACCACTCCTTAACTGTTAAGGAGTTGAAATTACAATCAGCCCTTTGAAGTAAAAAGTCACCAATCAGCCTGACAGTGACTTTTGGAGCCTCCCAAAGCCTTTCTATGGATGTGCATGTTCCATCCGTCCTCAAGCCTCCTGGGGGGAAAGGCTCTGAGCTGTGTCACCTCTACAGTCTAGCAAAGGCAGGCGAGCTGCAGTAAGCAACCCAGCCCTTTTCTTTGTTCTCAGCTGCTCTCGGGCATCCCAGTTTTGTTGGTTCCTGCATCACTACAGGTGAAGCAACACAGCTGTTTCTGTGCAGGACTGGGTAACGCTGGGCTCACCTCACCTAAGAAACCCTGTTACTATTTGTTTTTCTCCTCAAAAACTGCAGAGAATAACAAGAGGTATGAATATAAAAGGAGTTTAGGGTCTCCCTTTGTTTAGGATAATTTTTTAATGACAGTTTTATGATGCAGAATAGTTTTATCATAGTTTTATGATAGAATGTATTTCATCATGAGCTTTTCAGCCTCGGTTAACTCATGCTTTCTAAGAGACTGTAAAGATAATATTTTCCAGTGAGGCGTCCTCTTAGGTGGGTTTGGCAAACTGTGGTCTACTGCCTGTTTTATAAATAAAATTCCACTGAAATAAAGCTACACCCATTTTTTAAAACTTATTGTCTACAGCTCCTTTTGTTCTATAATGGCAGAGTTGAATAGTTGCAATAGAGACTTTATGGCTGCCAAATATAAATTATTTGCTATCTGCCGCTCTATAGAAAATGTTTGCCAACCCCTGGATTTAAAGAGAGGGTCTGAATACCAAAGTCACAGCTGTACTATAGATATATACTGCCATTATTTTACTTACATGGTATAATAGCCCTGCATTTCTGGATTGTAATTCTTTTCCTTAGATATGTATAATTCATGTACTTTATTTTTTTTTCCTTTTTCAAGTTAAATTTCTTGGGGTGACATTGGTCAGTAAGATTATGTAAGTTTCAAATGTCTAAGATTATATAAGTTTCAAATGTCCCCTTCTGTAATACATCGTCTGTATATTGCACTGTGTAGTCATCACCCAAAGTTTAGTCTCCTTCCTTCACCGTATATTTGACCCCCTTTACCCTCTTCAACCCCACCCCACATGTAATTTGTATAATTTTAATTTCTCTGTCAAATTATATGTATAAATATATAAATTTCATATACGTATTTGAAATTTTACCTCTCTCTGAGTGTAAGTTCCATTTCAGTGTAAGTTCTACCAATGTAAAAGTATAAATAGGAAGTATTAGAATAATAATGGAATTTCAATTTTGAAGTCACTCCTTATCCCAAAATTTTATTCAGAGATGTATTTATAGCTACTCTTCTATACAGAGTTTTCTGAGTTACTTCATTTACTTCATAGAGTCAACTTGTTTCACCTTTGGGGAGTGATTTAGAGGAAATTGCCTTAAAAGCTTCTATTTTATAGCCATTCCTTCAAAGTCCTACAATCTTTTTTACTTAGCTGACTCTAATGACTTAATTAATTACCTTCACTAATTCGTTTCATCAATCAGTCCCTGGTAAGTTCAAGGGCTATTGTCCATCTATTGACTTTTTATCTTAATTTAGTATTAAGTAAACAAATGCCATTTCAAATCCAGACAGTGTTTTGTAAGTTCTTTTTCCTTTCCTATAAATCTCCCTGCTCTAGATTCTTTTGTTAGTAACTTATTTATCACTGCTGATCAAACCTTTGCAGTTATACCTTACTACTTACTAATATAGTGATAGGTTAGATTTGTGCTATTATTTATTATTACCATATTTTCCAGACCATAAGATGCACCTAGGTTTTGGAGGAGGAAAATAGGAAAAAATTTTTGAAGCAAAAATGTGATAAAATATTTAATAACATAAATAATGTAATATTTCACCAATATAAATGTAAACAGAACTCAACAGCAGCATTAACCATTATTCCTCCCAAATTTGAGGGGGAGGGGAGAAGGCGTGTCTTATAGTCCAAAAAACATGTTGCTTTGTTCCATTGTAACCCACTCTCCCCTAAATTGTGCACTGTCTCTTCAAGTTAACGGTGGAGAATGATGTAAATTTTCAAAGTGTCTTGGTGCTTTTTTATTCAGGCTAAATTCACATAAACATAAAACTGACCATTTTAAACTAAAGAATTCAGTGACATTTTAGTGACGTTTCGATGTCATGCAACCACTGCCTTTGTCTAGTTCCAAACTTTTTTCATCGCCCCAAAAGAAAACCCCATTCCCATTAAGTGGTTGCTTCCCATTCTCTCCTTCCCACTTTGCCTGATAACTCACATCTGATTTCCATCTCTGTGGATTTGCCTATTCTGGGTATTCCTTATTTAGATTATTCCATGTAGGTGGGATTGTGTAATATGCAATCTTTACTCTTGGTTCTTTCACTTAGCATAATATTTTGAATTTCATCCACATAGTAGCATGTATGAATTGCTCATGCTTTTCCATGGCTAAGTAATATTCAGTTGTATGTCTGGGTATACATTTTGTTTACTCATCTATTGATGGATATTTGGGCCGTTGCCTTTTGGCTATTTGGAACAGTGCTGTTATGAACATGTATGTACAGTACATGTACTTATCTGAGTAACTTCTCAATTCTTTGGTTATGTAACATGGATTCAAATTTCCACTTGACACAGTAATTCTATAATTCTATGAGGAACTGCTAAAGTGTTTTTCACAGCAGCTGAACCATTTTTACATTCCTACCAGCATTGTGCAAGGTTTCCAATTTTTCCATATCCTTGCTAATGCTTGTAATTTTCTAATTTTAATTATAGCCATCATTGTATATGTGAAGTGGCATCTCATTGTGGTTTTAATTTGCATTTTTCTAATGGTTAATGATATGTGCATCTTTTCATGTGCTTGTTACCCTTCTGTGTATCACTTTGCTGATACATCCTTGTACACATTTCTACTTTTCCATTGCAACAGAAAGGAACAGGGTGCATATAAACACAGGGACTATAAGAAAATTTGAACGGGTGGAAAATTTGGAGTCTTCGGGCCATAGCCTTTATACCTGCCGTGAACGATGTGCCTGGAGATTAATGTAATGCATGTTGGCTAAAACTTAGTTATAATTTCATTTAAATGTGTTTCTTCCCACATTCATTAGAGCCTGCCACTCAAGGAGGTAATGATAGTTATTTTGATAATTTTAAAGCAATTTGTAAAGGTCAGTGGATGTGGTAATTTTTAATTTGGCTGAATCAATTATTTCAATTGTATGAGTTTTGTGGATGCAGGTACAGAATCATGGAATTATTTAGTGGAGTCTGGCGGTCTTAATCATTCAAAATTTAACTGTGGTTTTGTTATTCTTCATAATGATGCTCCCAAATTTGAGAAGTTTCACAAGGTATCTGGAAGGCCACATTATCATTTCCATGGGCCTAGGCACTTTTGCTTTCCTAGGTCAATTCTTCCATAAAAAATATGAAAACTTCTGTTTTGTGAATATTATAAGGATGAATATTCAGACTGGATTCATATAATATTTTATTGTGATTTTAAAAGAAATTTAAAGCCCTGACTGGTGTAGCTCAGTCAGTTCAATTCCCAGTCAGGGCACATGCCTGGATTGTGGGCCAGGTCCTCAGTGGGGGCCATGTAAGAAGCAACCATACATTGATGTTTCTCTCCCTCTCTCTCTGCCTCCCTTCCCCTCTCTCTAAAAACAAATAAATAAAATCTTTTTAAAAAAGGAAATTTAAAGATCTCATGGGCCTTAGACATTGTGCTTGTTTATTCTTTGCTGTAGATGCCAGGCCTGGATATTTGGGCACACCCCTTGTGTATTCTACAGTCCTTTTTATTGTCATTGACGCATTGAATTCTTAACAGATAAAGTTATTCCTCCCTAATGATTATGAGCTTTCCACAATGGCTTAGAAGTACTTATCTTATATAACAGATCATATTAAACTTGTTCTTCCTTTCCCTCCATTTCATCATGGACTCAAAACTATTGTAAAGTTTCAGCCTGTTTTGTCATTTTAAATTTCACTTTTCATACCTTGCTTATGACCATTTGGGCTGTCAACCGTTGGAAAGCTCTTCTCATATCAGACCTTTCACTTGGCACAGCAACCTTTGGCTAAAGATATTTCAGAAGATTCAGTTCGGTGTCCATTTGATCCCCCCTGGCAGCAGGGGGGAAACATGACAACATGGGTTGGTGAAGCAAAAATAACACAAGTGAGGTTTTAAATAGTGCAAAATCAAAGAAATAAAAATGTCTATCAGCATGCTCTACATTGGCACACTGAAATACTACACAGCAATTTGAATGAATGAACTACTACAAGAGTTGGCAAACTGAAAAGGGTCAGAGAATCCATGATGTAGGTGTTGGGGGCCATATGGTCTCTGTCTCAACTCCCCTGGTGCAGCAAGAGAGCAGCCATAGACATGTGTCCGCTAATGTTGCCAGAGGAGTCTAGGCCAATGGTGAAAGTAACTGGCATCAATTTACTTTTCTTCTATTTTTAAGACAAATATTTTTGTTGAAGAATAAAACAATATGGAAAAGTTAAAAAAAAAACTAGTGAGAGTGGCTGTATTCTAATAAAACTTTATTTAGAAAAACAAGGTTCAGTCCAAGATGTTAGAGTAGGTGGAGGCTGTGTTCCCCTCTTCCCATGACTACATCAGAATTACCACTAAATTATTGAACAATCAACCTGGATGATCATTTTAAGATTAGCTGAACAGCAGTCTAACAAGTAAGGCTGTACAGAAGAAGGCAGGTCAAGACTGGTAGAAGGGGCAGAGACATGAAGTGGGCTGGACCCATGCACACATGTGGCAGTTGAGAATCAGGAAAGATATGGCAGCTGCAGAGGTCTCCCCTAAGGAGCGGGGATCTCAGCCCCATACTGGGCTTCCCAGCCCAGAACACCAGTGCCAGGAAGAGGAGCCCATATAACATCAGGCTGTGAAAATCAACTGGGATTCCATCCACCTGGATGAGACAGAGGGCTGTGGAAATCCAGGCATCCTCTTTAAAGGGCCTGCACATGAACTCTCACTCACAGGTACTCATCCTGGGCTCTGGCAGAAAGGTGGTAACTTGGGAGGTTCCTGAATCACACAGGAAGACACTGAGTTGTGTGGATTTGAGCAGAGGGCTGGAGGGACAGCCACCAAATTCCCTGTGTTGAGTCCCTCTCCCTGACTGTCCAAGAATGCCATCTTTCCCGGGTTAAGCACTCCCTTCAAATGCCATGGGCTTGGGGAGCTATACTATCTTCACACCAGTGACTCCCGAATTCCCAACTCACCAACTCACGCATGGCTGTCGATTCTGCCAGCAGTAACCAGCCTATGCCCACACTGCAGTCTTTCTTAAAAAACTTGTGAGGAATTCCAGGTAAGCTCAGGTGTCAGAGACACACAGGGAAGAACCGAGTTGTGTAGCTCTAGGATGAGGGCCATCTTCCCTATGCCCAGCAGGCACCAGCTTTCCTGTGGTAAGCCCCCCTCCACAGGGCTGGATCTTCATCTCCTTTGGCTTTATGAATTCTACTAGTTCTACCCTGACAACTCCCTGAGACCCTACCCCACCATAAAGGTCTCCAGACCTCAGTCAGGCGATGGCTGGCTTTGGTGAACCCTGAGACTTGATGAGTGGTGGCACCCAGGACTGGCGCAGAGTTTCAATTTGTTCTAATCTGATGACTCTCTCAGAACCTGCCTCATGCAACTCGCTTACCATCTGAGGCTCTTTCAGTGCCTGAACCTCACAGGTAGCTGGAAGGTAGTGATGGGTCTTGGGGTGCCTTGGGCCTTTTGCTGACCTGTCCCAGGCCTAGTAGTGGTGGCAGCTAGCCTTGGTGCACATTTGTTCCCAACCACGCACACCAGAGTCTAGCACAGGCAGCTACCAAACATGGATCATTTTGTAGCTCCTAACAGGTAGCCCAGGGCTGGTCATAGGCAGGTCCTGACATTGATCTGCACCAGGTTCCCTCTCACGAGGCCCCAGAACCAACACATCTGGGGGCTGCCTTCAGACCACGACAGAGTACTACCCAATTAGTTCCCCAAGCAGCATACCCCAAGGGAGCTCTTGGAAGACACTTAATTAACACTGCTGTGGCAATTTCCGTTTTGTGGGGTCAGTTTCCACATAGTAAGATGAGGGTTGCCTTTTCTCCACATCCTTGCCAGTACTTGTTGTTTGTTGATTTATTGATGATATCCATTCTGAGAGGTGTGAGGTGATATGTCCTTGCGGTTTTAATGTGCATCTCTCTGATGATTAGTGATGTTGAGCATTTTTTCACATGTGTTTGGACTATCTATATGTCCTCTGCAGAAGTGTCTATTCCGCCCTGGCTGGTGTAGATCAGTGGATTGAGCACGGGCCTGTGAACCAAAGGGTCGCCGGTTTGATTCCCAGTCAGGGCACGTACCTGAGTTGTTGGTTAGGTCCCCATTGGGGGATGCATGAAAGGCAATCACATATTGATGGTTCTCTCTCTCTCTTTCTCCCTCCCTTCCCTTCTATCTAAAAATTAATAAATAATTTTTTTTGAAAAAAGCATCTATTCAGGTCCTTTGCCCATTTTTTAATTGCATTTTTTGATGTTGAGTTTTATAAGTTCTTTATAAAATTTTGGACATTAACCTTATCAGATGTATCAGTGAATATGTTCTTCCAGTCAGTGAGTTGTCTTTTTATTTTGTTGATGATCTCCTTTGCTGTGCAAACACTTATTAGTTTGATGTAGCCCAGTTTGTTTATTTTTTCTTTTGTTTCCCTTGCCCAAGGAGATATATTAGAAAAAATATTGTTACGAGAAATGTCCAAGATTTTATTGCCTATGTTCTCTTCTAGGATTTTTATGGTTTTGAGTCTAACATTTAAGTCTTTAATCTACTTTGTGTATAGTGTAAGAAGGTGGTCTAGGTTAATTTTATTTTGGCAAGTATCTGTCCAATTTTCCGAACACGGTTTATTGAATAGACTATCCTTAGTGCATTGTATGTTTTTGCCTCCTTTGTCCAATATTAATTGACCATAAAAGTGTGGGTTTATTATTTGACATACAGGGATACCTCAGTGAAATTGCAGGTTTGGTTCTAGACCATCACAATAAAGCAAACATCTCAATCAAGTCAGTCACATGAATATTTTGATTTCTTAGTGCGTATAAAGCTTATGTTTACACTGTATATACTATAGTCTCTTAAGTGTGTAATAGCATACTGCATAAAAACCAATGTACATATCTCAATTAAAATACTTTTGTTGCTTAGAAATGCTCACCATCATGGGAACATTCAGTGAGTCATAATCTTTTTGCTGGTGGGGAGTTTTCACTTCAATTTGTGCAAAAACTCAGTATCTGCGAAGCGCAATAAAACAAAGCACAAGAAAATGAGACATTTCTGTGTATCTGTAAGAATGACCTTATTGATTTTGTTATTTAGACCTCCTAGATCTTAACTTGTTCTTTGTTCACTTTATCTGTTGTATAATGAAGATGGTATGTTAGTCTCTTATTATTTGTGTTTCTGTTGATGTCTCCTTGTATCCTGTGTCTTTGCATTATAAAATTGGTTGTTATGCTCTTTGAGGCACAGATACTTACAACTGTTCTGTTTTCATTTTGAGTATGGCTTTCAGCATGAAAAAGTACTGTTTGTCTCATTTAATGCTTTTTTGTATTGGAATCTACTTTGTCAGATATTGATTCCATTTGCCTCGTAGATCTTTGCTCCTTCCTTAATTTTCCTCTTCCTTCATGTCTCTTTGTCCACTCAGTCCCCAAAGGCTGCTTCTTCCTTATGTTTTGCCTTCATCTTTTCTAGAAGCAATACCTTTAAGAGACTGCCTTTGGAAGACTGCCTAGAACACCTTTCTCTAAGTGCTCGGATCTACCCTGGCCATTTTTCAGTAATTTTACACTTTGTGTGGATTCTGTCATTCTGTTCCTGCATTTAGATTAATCATAGTCCCCTAAGCCCTTCATTTCTCATGAATGAACTTTTCCCAGCATTACTTTTGCTCTCTGCAAAGGGTAGTGGAGGGGGAATATGAGTGATACCTCACTGGGATTTGGTGTTTATTTTCCTACTTACCAGTAATTAAGAATTTGAGGTGTTTTTTTTTGTTTGTTTGTTTGTTTGTTTTATTGCGGAGGACATGGCTTTGTGTCCCTTTAGGTTTTTCTGGTGTTTCTATTTTGTTTTAGGGAGAATGAGGAAGGTTTAGGTTTTCATGGCCATCAGTACCTTGACATAAGCACATCCCATAGGTTTCAAATGCTTTTCACAGTTTTTAATGCCTGCGTATTATTATGAAAGCTAAAAGAACCAAAATGTATCAGATCATTTTCTTCTTGTTGAGCATTTCACTGGTTTCCCTTTCTGTGAAGATACATTTATGGATGGGTTAATTCCAACGTTTTCTTTGGGTAGGTTTGCCAAAGCAGAACTGTTGCCACAGGGTTATAAATATTATTAATAATCCTGATATAATTTGCACCCAGGGAAAACCAGCAGGCTACAGATGTACCATATTTTTGGACCATAAGACGCAGCTAGGTTTTAGAGGAGGAAAATAGGGAAAAAATTTTTTTGAAGCACAAAGATGTGGTAAAATATTTAATAACATAGTTAACATACTATTTCACCAATGTAAATGTAAACAGAACTCAACAACAGCATTAACAACCATTATCTGTCCCAAATTGGGAGGGGGTGTGTGTCTTATAGTCCAAAATGTGGTATTTAAGCTGCTGAGTGACGTAGCCTTCACCTTTTTTTGGGTACCTCCTCTCTCTCCTACATATATAGTGTGGACCAAGACTGAAATAGCTGGGAGGCACCGATGTGGCCATTTCTGGCATTTACGATAGCTGTGTGCTGATTGGTGGAACTATGGACCATGACTCATTATTAAATATTCAAAGGTCTCCCACTGCCCTAGTTTATAATGTTTATTTTTCTATGGATGGATTGCTATTTTTTCATTGACATATAAGGCACTTTATGTCTGTGACCCAATATATTGTGCAATCTGTTGTCACTGCACATTTCTAGTTGCTCATTGAGGTCAACAGCAGGCCATTCAGCCTCTCTAGGGTACAATCACAAAACCCTTGGAGCAAGGGCTTTTAACAGCTGTATTTCCTCCCTATGGAATTGACTTTCAACCTCTGTTCATAGGATCTCTCCTGCCTTACCATTTAAAACCAAATGTATGACATATCTCTTTGTTGCTGCAACCAAATACTCTTTCTATTTGTTTTTTTCATTTTCAATTACAGTTTATGTCAATGTTATTTTGCATTAGTTTCAGATGTATAGCATAGTGGTTAGACAGTCATGTACTTTACGGAGTGGTCCCCCTGATATTTCAAATACTGGCCCCATACATAGTTATTACGGTATTATTGACTATATTCCCTATGCCGTACTTTACTCCCCCATGACTATTCTGTAACTAGCAATTTGTGCTGCTTAATCCCTTCACCATTTTCACTGTGACAAACATGCCTTATGAACTGCAATAACAAAACAACAAGTGACCTTTCTTTTCGCTCTCTTTTAGTCTGATGACATGCCTGGATTTTATAACCAAAGAACGGGGATGAGCAAGAGCCTGTTCCTTGCTGAAACTGATCAATCCTCACATTAGTCATTACTGCCTTCATGACTTGTGTCAGAGCCTGATGGGTTCATTTCTGTCTATAATTTCTGTTAGTCACTTCTCTCTCTTTCTCTCACTTGATCAGTTTTATCAATGCTAGTAATCAAAGCTGATCTTACTATTTATTCATCTAGAACTTTCACAGTAATATCACTTTTCTTGATTACTTTGGACACTCTGACATGACTCATGTGTATTAAAGGACCTGCTGTACCTTTCTTACTATTTTGTTTTTTTAAAACATGTATTTCTTGCCTCTAAAAGTAAGGAAAAGACCATTGTGCCCTCACTTGGAATGGTTATAACTTTGACAAGATATTTATGTGATTATTTTTACTCTTAATCTTATTATCTATCACATTACAGGACAGGAAACCAATCTCACTCTGGAATCACCTTTGAGAAGCTGTTACTAAAAAACAAACAAGCCCTGGCTGGTGTGGCTCAGTGGATTGGGCATTGCTCTGCTGACCAAAAGGTCAGAGGTTTGATTCCCAGTCAGGGCACATGCCTGGGTTGTGGGCCAGGTCCTCTGTTGGGGATGTGTGAGAGGCAACTGATCCATGTTTCTCTCTGACATCGATCTTTCTCTCCTTCTCTTTCTCCATCACTTCCTTCCCCTCTCTCTAAAAATAAATAAATAAAATCTTTCAAAAACATGCTTAAAAAAACAAACTAACAAATAAACTCCTAGACCTTGTTTTGGACCCAGTGAGTCAATCTCTTGTCCTGGGATCCAAGGATCCATATTTTACATACCTCCCCACATGACTCTGGTGCGATTTGGCCCCTGACTATATGCTAATTTGGGATATGTACAGTTTCACTGCATGCTCGCCCCTCAAATCATGATCCCAGTATAGCTTTTGAGTGGTCATCTCTGTGCTAGTTTCTAGAACTTCTCAGCCTTATAACATCTGTGGTGTGCTCTGGAGTGCATTGAAAGCTTCATTTTCTTTATGTTCAGAAAGTCATTTCCTAACCAAGAGCTTAGAAAAATTCGCTTGTGTTTTTAGTGAATTGTTTGAAGGTTATTTTTTTACCTTTAACTCTTCCATTTATTTGACACTGAATATATTGTTTGGTTGTGAAATAAGAGTCTATCTTATTCTTTCACAAGTAGTTAATTTTCTAAGCTCCATTTACTGAATATGTCTTCTTTTTTCACTAACTTATAATGCTGCTTTTATTGCATATTAAGTTCTTATATTTACCATGATCATTTTTTATGAGGTTTTCATTTTTTTTCCACGGGTCTGACTATTCCTGTACTAGTATGACTAGCATATTAATCAGTTTTCTATTGTTATAAGTGGAAACGAGTTGTGCAGTATCTGGAGGAAAAAAAAAAATCCCTGAGACCCGCATGGAAGGATGTGGCTCTGCGGTGTGGCTTATTAATGATGTAAAATTGAGGGGGTTCCCCTCCTGAGTTCCCAGTGTCCCACCTTTGTCCATCCCACCATGGAAAAAGTCCAACCTTGTCCTCAGTGGAGCCAACTCAAAAGCCAGGGTCCAGAATTTTTGCTTCATATTAAAGCTTAGTCCTTTGGAGTCCACAGGCAGCTGCTAAGTGCTCTCAGTCTCTATCCAGGTGGCTTAGCCTGTTTCATGCTGCTCTGGTGCAATGGCAGAGTCCACGTGGTCACTGGCTTTGGTGCCGCTGAGGCCACATAGCTAACAAGAGAGAACACGTGAGCTCATGGGATGAGTGTGTTTCCAGGTTGGGGGGAGAGAAGGGAGGTGGAAGACAGAGAGGGGGGGGGAGAGAGAGAGAGAGAGAGAGAGAGAGAGAGAGAGAGAAAGATTGGGATTGATTCTTTGTTTTCCTAGGGTTATAAGCAGAAGATTGGTTTTGGGATGGACCAGGTGCTCTTTCAAAATGACCATTCAACTTCCCAAGCTTTCATAAGCTTTGGATGGTTTGCAACTCCCTAGTTGGACCAACAGGCCTCTATAGTCTAGCACCTCTACCTGTGCCCCTCTGGTAATCTGGGCCAGAGAGGAGGAGGAGTGTTACTCCCCTTGGCAGAAGAGCACTATGCTGTTTCCCTGGAGCATGAAAAGCTGTAGCTTCTTGGTGAAGCAAACAGGCTTATGCTTCCCAGTTTATTAAATTCAATGTCTTACTGCTTTGCTCCTTTTCCTTTTATCAGTATCTATAGTTAAATACTGACAGTAACACTATTAAGTGGCACAAATTCTCACCACTTACTCTTCTTTTAAGAATTGTTTGTTACTTTTGCTAGTTCATTTTCCATGTAAACTTTAGAAATATTGTATCCCGTTCTAGAAAACATGTTTGTTGGCATTTTGATATGAATTGTATTAAATCCAAAACTTCAGTGGAACCAAGTTGATACATTTTCAGTACGTAGTCTTTTTATTTAGAATCACAGTATTTTTCATTTATGCAAATGCTATTTTTATGTTTTATACTTTTCTTTTGATAAGTCCTGCATAATTATAGATACTTTGTTCCTAGGTTTGATTATATGTTAACACACAAAGTCCTGTTGTTTTTTTTCTGGTTAAGTTTTTGAACTGATTGTGGCTAGTATATAAGATGTTTATGATTTTTTGTATCTTTATTTTCTGACCAGAGATTTTTTTTTTAACAAACTTTCTTGTGAATTGTAACAAATTTTCAATTGTTTGTGTTGGTTTTTCAGGTAAACAATTATGTCATGGGTAAATAATGATTACTCTTTTTTCTAACAAGAACATGTAGTTTGCTCTTTCTTGTTTAATTATATTACCTTTTCTGTTTCTGTTTCTTGTTTAATTCCAGTAGTAGCCCAGTGGTTCACCACTCTTGCTATTCATTAAAAAATCAAGACTCGGCTCCTTAAATTCTGATTTAATTCATGTAAGGTGGAGCCTGGGCATTGTCCTTTTTAAAAGCTTCTCAGATGTTTCCAGGAGAATCATTGGTCCAAATACTCTGGCTCAATGATAAATGATACTGGTGAAAGCAGGATTCCTTTCTGGCTCCTGGTTCTGAGTTTCAGTGTTTCACCGTTAATTGTGGCATGTACTGATCATTTGAGACACATTCAGTGGTGCTGGCAGCAGCTCATACTGGCTTATAAGACCTTACTGTGCGCCTCTTTTCGCAGCTTCAAGTTCATTAACATCATGTTGATAGCTTCATCGGCCCCATACCATGGAACTTGGCAAA
The DNA here is from genome assembly GCA_039655065.1 of Glossophaga mutica. Lineage (NCBI taxonomy): Eukaryota > Metazoa > Chordata > Mammalia > Chiroptera > Phyllostomidae > Glossophaga > Glossophaga mutica. The sequence continues at coordinate 9,837,989 of CM077318.1, read as the reverse complement.
TGCTTCAAATCAAGGCTTTTTTCCTCCCCAGGCCAACGTAGTTATTTACCAGTGCACCACTGTAGATATTTATTGGGTCGAAGAAATATCCTTCTATTACTAGGCTAAGAATGATGTTTATCTTTATTACTATTTCACTGCAGTCACCTTCAATCATACTGACAACTTCTATCAGCAAAGTTTTAAAATCTTTCTCACAGTAAACGCTTTTTTCAGGGGGGATGCTTGTATTTTGATTCATCAGGGTATTTTTCTTTTTTTGAACAACATTGACTTTGCCTAGACCTGATAACATTTCAGTTTGTTTGGTCTATTGCGTTATATACAAGCAGGAGTCATATTTGGGTTTGTAAAATACCAGCGTGAGTTCTTGCCCAAAACCTTCAGGTCCCAATGGGTAAAAAAGGGGAAAAATAATTTCTCCAACAGACACTACTGTGGTGGATCACAGAGTCAGAAGGCATTGTGTTTGGGTGGAAAAGAGCAGTACAGTCACCAACCTAGAGGGTAGATGGATTGCATGTTGTTCAGATAACCCTCTATAAATGCTCTCATGTCATGGAGAGGTATGTAAGCATTAGGCTATCTCATTGTGGTTTTAATGTGCACCTCTCTGATGGCTAGTGATGCTGAGCATCCTTTCATATGTCTCTGGGCCCTCTGTATGTCCTCCTTGGAGAAGTGTCTGTTCAGCTATAAGTGGAACCTAACCAACAAAACAAACAAGCAAGCAAAATATAACCAGAGACATGGAAATAAAGAACAAACTGACAGTAACCAGAGGGGAGGGGGATAATGGGGGAAATAGGGGAAGGGTTGTTAGGGAGCATGTATAAAGGACACATGGACAAAGCCAAAGGGGGGGTAGGATTGAGAGTGGGAGGTGGGGATGGGTGGGGTTGGAGGGAATGGTAGGGGAAGAATGGAGACAACTGTATTTGAACAACAGTAAAAAAAGAAATATTTTTTTCAAAAAAGCATTAGCCTATCTAAAGGTGGAATTTGCATTCTCTGAGAAGTATTTGGAATGCAGAATCATAATCTTGTCAGTTACATGCCAACCCATGTGCCTTACAATCAAGTGAGGTAAAATTGGGGTGGATGGCCTCACTTGATTGCCAATTAAGGAGCCTCAATAGGACAGACGCCTGGCTAAATTGATGGCCACTATACTTTCACTAAAAGTGAAACAGACCTTAGATGGGGCCAAGATTTTACACAAATAAGGCTGCAGTGTGCTTCAGAGCACACCAATTTCCATTTTTTATTCTAGGATATATTCCATTCCAGCAATTGAAATGTTGATTCCTATAGCCAGGATTCCTTTGCCTTTTCCCATTGCAAAAGGTGGAATCTGCCTCCTATATGCCAGACACTGTTCTGGGAGAAAAGGGTTCTATAGGTGCACTGGAAACACACAGGCATGGACTGAGTGGTTGCCTCTCTGGAGGGCGCAGGCAGTACACCTTTGGGGGCATTGCCATAGTGGCTTCTTTGCTATCATGCTGAGTATAAGAGCTATGTGGGTGTGGCTGTCTCCATGTACATTTTCATGTATGGAAGCAAAGGGTCATTGTGATGGCCAGGGCCATCACAGAGAGCCCCTGACTAGCGTGATGTCCAGGGAAGCTATGGGAGCAGGGCTGCCACTATATCTCCAGACTAGCAGAACCACCTGTCTGCAGTTCGCGCCTGGGAGAATCCCAGGCACTGAACTCTAACCCAGGAGAGATGCAGCGTGGGCTGTGCCCAGCAAACCCATGGGAGTGGGGCCGCCCAAAGCCTTGGGAGCAGAAGCAGCACCCCACTAGGTGCAGAAGGAGGGATCCCCACCCCAGTGGACCCTTAAGCTTTTAGACTTGCTCAAGGACCTGTTATATCTTATTTCCTCTCTCTCTTTTGGAATGGTAGTGTTTGTTCTGTGCCTGTTCCACTATTGTATTTTGGAAGCACCTAACTTGTTTAACAGGTTCACAGGTGGAGAGCAGTTTCCTCAAGATGAATGATCTCACCCATATTTGATTTAGATGATATTTAGATGTGACATTTGGCCTTGAACTTTTGAGTTGATGTGAGGAAGAACGAGCTTTTGGAAATATAGGGATGAAATGAATGTATTTTACATGTGAGAACAACATGAAATTGAGGGGGCAGCAGAGGTAGAATGCTGTGGTCTGAAGGTGTTCCCCTAAACTTCATATTGAATCTTGAGCCCTCCCCCCAAAATTAATGGTGTTAGGCAGTAGAGTCTTCTGAAGGTGATGGGGGGAGGTCATGTCTGTTCATGAGATAAATGCTGTTATAAGAGATTCCAGAGTGAGAAGCCTGCAGGCTGTAACACAGAAGATGGTCTTCACCAGACCCTGACCATGCTGGCACCTTGGTCTTGGACTTCCACATCTGGAATTGTGAAAAATAAATTTCTGTTTATAAGTCACTCAGTCTCTGGCATTTTGTTAGCGTAGCCTGAGTCAAGGCACTCACTTACTGTCTTGATTACCATTGCTTTATAGTAAGTCTTAAAGCTGGATAGTATTAGTGCTGAGACTGTTCTTCCCCAATATTGCATTGTCTGTCTGTTGCCTTTCCATATAAACTTTCAGGTTAGTTAGACCCCTGATATTCACAGGGTCACTGGCTGGGATTTTGAGTGGGGTTGCACTGAATGTATAGATGAAGTTAGGAAGAACTGACATACTGAGACTTCCTACCCATGTATATGGAATATCTCTCCCTTTATTTAGATCTATGATTTATTTTATTGGGGTTTTATACTCTTCTTCATATAGGTCTTGTACATATTTTGTTAAGTTTTTATCTAAAAATTTCATTTTTGGGGTGCTGCTGTAAATGATCTTATGTTTCTCATTTCATATTTCAATTGTTGCTGTTATACACAAAATTAGTTGACTTATTAACCTTGTACCCTGCAACCTTGCAGTTATTTAGGTTCAGGAGTTTTGTTGTCATTGTTGATGGTTTGTGATGGTGGTCATTTCATCTGTGAACAAAGACAGTTTTAATTCTTCCTTCTCAGTCTGTGATGCCTTTTCTTTTCTTTTTTTCTTATTTCATTTAATAGTATTCACTGCAATGTTAAATAGGAGTGATGAAAGAAGACATCTTCACTTTGTTCCTGATCTTAGGGGGGGACGCATTCCCTCTTTCACTATTAAGTATAATGTTAGCTGTATGTTTTTAATAGATGTTCTTTATCAAGTTGTGTTCTCTCTCCCTCTCTCTCTCTCTCTCTCTCTCTCCCACCCCCAGTTTACTAAGAGTTTTTATTGTAATTAGGTATTAGATTTATCAATTGCTTTTTCTGTATCTATTCACATGATCATATGCGTTTTTTTCTTTAGCCTATTAATGTGATGGATAACACGAATTGATTTTTGAAAGCTTAATTGGCCTTGCATTCCTATAATAAATCCCATTTGGTTGTGGGATTTATACAGTGTTGTATTGTATTGGCTAATATTTTGTTTGGACGTTTGCATTTATATTCATAAGAGATACTCCATCTGTAGTTTTCCTTGATTGTTATGTCTTTGTGTGGTTTTGATATTAGAGTAATGCTGGCCTCATAGAATAAGTTAGGCAATACTCCCTTTGTTTCTATTTTCTGGAAGACACTGCAAGGAATGGTATAATTTCTATCTTAAATATTTGGTAGGATTTATGAGTCAACAAATCTGGGTCTAATGCTTTCTGTTTGGGCAAGTTGTTAATCATTGGTTCAGTTTCTTTAATAGATATCAGTCTATTTATATTTTCTATTTTGTGTGTGTGTGTGTAAATTTTGATAGAATGTGTCTTTGGAGAAATTGGTTCATTTCATCAAGGTTGTCCAATTTATAGCCATAGAGCTCTGTATAATACTCCTTGATTTCCCTTTCAGTGTCCATGGGTTCAGTAGTGAATGTCACTCTTTCATTTCTGACATTAGTCATTTGTTTCTTCTCTTTTTGTTTCTCAATTAACCTCGCTAAAGGGTTATCAATTTTCTTGATGATTTCAAAGAACTGTCTTTTGGTTTTGTGGATTTTCTTTATTGATTTCCTGTTTTTAATTCCATGGATATCTGCTCTAATTTTTATTATTTCTTTTCTTCTGCCTCCTTTGGGTTTTATTTGTTTGTTTGTTTTTTGTAGTTTCATAAAGCGGAAGTTTAGAGTACTGATTTTGGCTCTTCCTACTTGTCTAATATATGTATTCAATGCTATATGTTTCTCTCTGACCATTGCTTTTGCTGCACCCCACAAATTTTTATAAGCTGTATTTTTATTTTGCTTTAGTTTGAAATATTTTATGATTTCTCTTGTGATTTCTTTGACATGTTATTTAGAAGTGTATTATGTAATTTCCAAGTATTTTGGGAGTTTTCAGGTACCTTACTGTTACTGCTTTCTAGTTTAATACATTGTAATCAGAGAACAGATTTTGCGTGACTGCTATTCTTTACATTTGTTAAGGTGTATTTTATGGCCCAGAATGTGGTCTATGTTGGTGAATGTTCCATCTGGACTTGAGATGAATGTGTATACTGCTGTGCTGGATGAAGTGGTCTATTCATGTCAATTAGATCCAGCTTATTGGTGGTCCAATTCAGTTCAATTATATCCTTTCTGGTTTTCTGCCTGTTGGATCTGGTGTTGAAGTACCCAGAAATAATAGCTGATTCACATCATTGCAGTTATATCAGTTTTTTTTCTCACATATTTTGATGCTTTGTTGTTGATTGTATACCTGGTAGAGATTATTGTCTTCTTAAAGAATTAATCTTTTTATGTAATGGCTTTCTTTATCCCTGATAATTTTTCTCGATTTGAAGTCTGCTTTGTTTGAAATAAATAGAGCTACTCCTGCTTTGGTTTGATTAGTGTTAGCATGGTATATCTTTTTCTGTTTTTTTAAATCTTTAATCTATAAGTGTCTTTACATTTAAAGTGGATTTCTGATAGGCAATATACAATTGAGTCTTGATTTTTTTTAATACACTCTGACACTCTTTGTCTTTTAATCAGTATATTTATATCATTGACATTTCAAATGATTATTGTTACAGTTGGATTAAAATCTGTCATATACTTTATTGCTTTCTATTCATTATCCTTATTCTTTATTTCTCTTTTTGTCTTCCACTCTTTTTCTGCCTTCTCTGGGTTTGAATATTTTGTATGATTCCAGTTGTTTCTTTTGTTAGCCCATCAATTATACTTTTTTGTGAAACATTTTTTTAGCATTTTCCCATGCATTTATAACATACATTTACAACTTATCCAAGTCCTCTTTTATTTTTTTTTAATTTATATATTTACTTTTACAGTCAGGGGGCGGGAGGGAGAAAGGGAGGGAGTAACACATTGATGCAAGAGAGGAACATGGATCAGTTGCCTCTTGTATGCACCTTGACTGAGGACTCAACTGACAACCCAGGCATGTGCTGACTGGGAATTGAACCAGCAACCTTTTCCTTTGTGGGACAATGCCCAACCAACTGAGACACACTGGTCAGGACCTGAGTCCTCTTTTAAATAACACTATATCACTGCACAAGTAATATTAGTACATTATAGTGGAGTATTCCTAGTTCTTCTCTTTAATCTCTTATTAACATTATTTTTATTCATTTCCCTTATCTATAAGCTATAACCACTGAATGTCTTGTTCTTATTATTTTCAATTTTTACCTGTTAGATCAATTAAGGATAAGAGAAATTAAAGGTTTTATTTACCATCATTTATTTCTCCTCTCACACTCTTTCTTTCTTTATGTAGATCTGAGTTATTGACCTATAGCTTCCTCTATAAAAAAAAACTTTTTTTTTATTGTCTCTTGCAAGGCACAGGTGTACTGGTAACAAATTTCTTCAATGTTTGTTTTAATGACAAAGTATTTCTCCTTCATTTCTGAAAGATAATTTCACTGGGTACAGAATTCAGGCTGGTCTTCTTTTCTTTTAACACTTTGCATATTTCCCTCCACTCTCTTCTTGTGTGGTTTCTGAAGAGAAGTGTGATGTTATTCTTACTCTTGCTCCTCCTTTGGTAAGGTGTCTTTTTTTTCTTCTGGCTTCTGTCAAGATTTTTTCTTTGTTTTTTGATACTTAGTGTGAATATAATATGCCTAGGTGTAGATGTATTCTGCTTGGTGTTTACTGAGCTTACTGTATCTGTGGTTTGTTGTTTATCATCAGTTCTGGGAAATTCTCCCTCTTTATTCCTTCTGATATTTCTGCTGTTTCCTTTCTATTTCTTCTCTTTCTGGTATTCCCATTACATGTGTACTATACCTTTTGTTGTTGCCCCAGAGTTCTTGGATATTCTGTTCTTATTCATTCTTTTTTTTCTCTTTGCATTTTAATTTTGGAAGTTTCTGTTAACATTTCTTCAAGCTCAGTGATTGTTTTCTCAGCTGTGTCTAGTCCATTGGTGAGCACAGTGAAGGAATTCTTCATTTTTATTACCGTGTTTTTTTAAAAAAGATTTTATTCATTTATTTTTAGAGAGAGGCAAGGGAGGGAGAAAGAGGGGGAGAGAAACATCAGTGTGTGGTTGCCTCTTGCATGCTCCCTACTGTGGACCTGGCCCACAACCCAGGCATGTGCCCTGACTGGGAATCCAACCAGGGACCCTTTGGTTTGCAGGCCAGCACTCAATCCTCTGGACCACACCAGCCAGGGCTATTACCGTGTTTTTGATTCTAGAATTTCCTTTTGTTTTTTTTTTTCTTATAGTTTCCATCTGTCTGATTATATTATCCATCTCCAATTTTATGTTGCCTACATTATAGACCTTAGCATAGTAATCATAGTTGTTTGAAATTCCCCGTGTGATAATTCCAACATCTCTTTCATATCCCTGTCTGGTTTTGATGTTTGCTGTGTGTCTTCAAATTATGTGTTTTTTTGTTTGTTTGTTTGTTTGTTTGTTTGTTTTTTAGTATCTCTTGTAATTTTGTGTTACAAGCCATACATGATATAATGGATAAAAGGAATTGAGGTAAACAGACCTTAAATGTGATGTGTTGTTTATCTGGCTAGGGTCTAGCCTGGGTTAACTGTTTGTTGTATTTATAGGTCAGGGGCCAAACTTACCTCTGGTGCCCTTGTTTTTTTTTTTTCCCATGTTTTCTTTGGCTTTCCCCAGAGACTTCTTAAATACTATCTGAGAAGCATAGTTATTTTAGTCATATTTCCATGTTATCATCCAGGAAGCCTGTTGATGTGGTGGTAAGGTATCAGGAGAGGGGTAGCATTCTACAGTCCTCTAATTACAGCTTAGTCTTTTAGTGAGCCTGTGCCCCTGGCCTGTGACCTTCACAAGTGCTTCTCAGTTTTATTTTGGTTTTCCTACTTAGAAGAGACAGAAAGGAAGTTGGTCTGTAGTTGAGAATTTCCTTTTTCCTACATCAGTTAAGCTCTGGTAAAACCCTGGTATATTAGGGTCTGGTAAAATAGTTTCTCTTGAAGGCAGAGCTTGTTTAGAAGAATGAAATGCTCTGTGCATTTAATGTTATTTAAAAGGTGACTTTTTCTCTCTTTCAGAAGCATGAAAACATGAGAGATTTTTCTCAGATCTTCATTGTGAGAACTTGATAGGGCCTCTGGAAGTAAAACTCCATACAAAGTATGGGGTCCCTTTCCCCTAGGACTAGGCACTTGTAAACTTTTCAATCTCAAACTTGTCCGCACCAAGCCTCTAGCAATTCATCAGTTACAGATCAGGCTTTTCTAACTCTGTATTTGTTACCAGGGAGTTTTCTGCTCTTGGGCCTCTACTCTAGTGAGTTTTGATTCTCTGTCTATCTCTTCAGTTTTGGAGATAGTAGTTCACCCTATGTATGACCTCAGTCCTCTGATTGATCTAAACTGAATTTATTTTTTTGTTTGTTATACTTTTTATCCTTGTTGTATGAATGGGAGAGATGATTTCCAAGCTCCTTCCATGCCTGACTGATATAAATCGAAGGGAATTTTTAAGACATCAAATACATTTTTTGTAAAGTTTTCATCTCTTGAAAACTGTTTAGAGTAACTATCTTTTAATTAATGCACTTTATTTTTCTTTTAAAGGGGTAAAATGTATGATCTTTGGAACATTAACTTTTTCTCTCCCCCCTTTATTATTTTTTTTTTTTTTTTGTCGAATAGATCCTAAATGCCCAGGAGATGTTGATTTTCATAATAGTGACTGGGACATTAAGACAATCACCAGCTCCTTGAAATTCTACCTCAGGTATGCCTGATAGGACTGGGGGCCTTGCTTTTCACAGTTGATGAAATGTGTCTGCATGGAGATTGGAGTTAATGTGGTCCCAGTTTCAGGATATTGGATCAAATTGCTGAAGAAAATGCGAGTGAAAAGGATTTCTGTTAAAGAATGTGCATTAGAAAACATTTTTTTTAGATCTGGGAATTTGAGCAAGGGAAGCCTCAAAATAATAGAACTATTATTGAAAAATGACTTTTTTAGGAGAAAAATATTTTATTTTTGTTGAGTTTACTGGGGTGACATTGGTTAATAAAATTATACAGGTTTCAGGTGTACAGTTCTGTAACACATCATCTGTATGTTGTATTGTGTGTTCAGCACCCCAAGTCAAGTCTCTTTCTGTCACCACTTATCCCCCCTTTACCCTTTTCTACCTCCCCCTGCCCCCTTTCCCTCTGGTCATCACCATACTGTTGCCTGTATGTGTTTGTGTGTGGATTTCATATCTCATCCTTTAATTGATATAATGGAAGAAAACAATAAAGTACAACCTTAAAAATCCTGGAATTAAATAAAGTGACAATGGTGGGAGGAAAAAGTTTACTTTCCAGCAAATTTGGGGGATTCACAATGATGAATATATTGTTCAGTTTATTAGCATAAATTTATATTATGTAAAAGTATTTGTTAAATATATATATTTTAAAAATAATTTACAGATTTATTTTTAGAGAGAGGGGAAAGGAAGGAGAAAGAGAGGGAGAGAAACATCAATGTGTGGTTACCTCTCATGCGCCCCCACTGGGGACCTGGCCTGAAACCCAGGCATGTGCCCTGACTGGGAATCGAATTGGTGACCCTTTCTTCGGTTCACAGGCTGGCACTTAATCCACTGACCCATAACAGCAAGGTGTTACATATACTTTTTTTTAACACATTCATTTCTGTCCATTCTTTATTTTTTAAAAAAATGTTATTGTTGTTCAAGTACAGTTTTCTGCCTTTTCTCCCCACCTCTCCCCCCACCCCATCTATCCCCACCTCCCTCCCCTGATTCGACCCCACATTGGTTTTGTCCATGTGTCATTTATAGTTGTTCCTGAAAACCCTTCACCCATTCTTTATATTTCATAGTGTATACCATACTTTATGTGCTAAAATATCTTCTTTTTAATTATTGTACTTTTTAGTCATTAGGATAGATTCTTAAGCTCTGGGAAGTATCATTAATCCAAAATAGATTGGGTTCCAGATATCGCTGTTAAATGATCTTCTGCTGTGGCGTAATTCTAGAATGTTATATAAACATGAATGCTTTCTCCAGGAGTATTTCTCTTGCATCTGCCAAATAGGAAAGATACTGTTGTTGGAGCATATATTCTGTGCTAGGCCGTGTTCTCCTTGCTTACACTGACAGCATCATTGTTTTTTTTTTCCTCACGGTGACGCTCTATAAGGTAGGTGGCACAAGTACTCATTTTACAGATTAGGAAATTGAAGTGCATCTCCTCCCGCATTAAGTAGTATCCATGGTCACAGCTCACATTATTCAAATATAAATATCTCTGTCTTGTAAGGCCATGTGTATTGGAGCCTCATCTTCCCTTATTCCTTACTGCCAGGGACTGTGGTCTTCTTGGAGTTGCTTGGGTAATTTATTAAAGAAAGGGAAAAATCTACGATGCATACTTTCAAGAGACTTTTGATGGTAAGAATAGTGAGTGTAAGTGACTCTGTCTGTAGCCATCTTTAAAGGAGTCACTTTTTTTGAAGTTTTATGTAGCATAAATCTTTTCACACATTACATCTTCTCCATTCATCCCTCAGTAAAAGTTGTGGCCCTTGTGAAAGGTGGGAAGATCGAGGCTGAAAGTGAGAGTGGGTAGCAACCCCAGTAGGAGATGTTAGTCTTTAAGACTTTTATTTATGGGCCTTTAATAGGCATTAGCCAGTCAACACTCTTAAGATTTCTCAAAGATATCAGTATTTTCAGAGTGGGCCTCCCCCGTGTTTTGGGTATGTAATTCACTCATTATCTGCACCATTTCCAGAAGACTACTCTAAAAACTATCCCTTCTCTTTCTTGTGACTTTGACCTTTCTCATTCATCTGGCTCTTTCCTCCCAGCGTATAAATATACTCCAGTAGCGGGCATCTCCTTCATTCAGTCCACCATTTGCTAGATCATTCAGTAAACATGTCCTGAGTGCCTACTCTAAGTCTAGCATAGTGTTAGGCCATTGGCATACAGCTGTGAGTAGATACGGTCACTGACCTTAAAAAGGTTATAGAACAGTGAAGGAGGCAGACAAAAGACAAATAATTATACAAATATAACAAGCTATAATAAAGGCTCTGAAGGAAAGGCACAAGGTATTGTGGAGGCAAGGAACAAGAAGACCTGATTTATTCTGCTTGTTTATTTGAATGGAGATTTGAATTTTAATGGGAGGCAACTGTGGGAGGCTGCTCCAGACAGAACTGAGCATGCAAAATCCTGAAATAAGAGGGAGGAACACTACTTGAAGTAACTCCATGTACCTTTTTATTGGTGGAGTATTGAGTGTAGAGAGGGAGGGAGAGATGTATGGGCCATTTCATGCAAGGCCTTATAGGACATTGTAAGAATTGGGGTCTGACCCTGCCTGGTGTAGCTCAGTTGTTGGCCGTTGTTCTACAAAGCAAAAAGTCATTGATTCAATTCCTGCTCAGGGCACATGCCTAGGGTGCAGGCAGGTCCGTGGTTGGGGTGGGTGAGAGGCAACCAGTCAGTGTTTCTCTCTCCTATTGATGTTTCTCTTTCTGTATTTCTACCTCCCTTCCCCTCTCTCTAAAAGTAAATAAATAAAATCGTAGAGAATTGGGGTCTGGATTTCTCTTAAAAGGAATGGGAATATGCAGGGGTAGGCAAAAAAGTAGGTTTATGGTTGGGAGTATGCGAAACAGTTTATTCTTGTATTGTTACTTATTAATTATTGTATTATTTTCCATACCGACAACTGTACACCTACTTTTGTCCACTCTGTATTGAAAGAGGCTAAGCCGGAGATTACATGATGGGATTTGTATTTTGAAAAAAATAAACAGGAGCCCTATTAGAGGGAAGCAAAATAGGTGCAGGTGGAAACTGATTAGCGAGGTACTGCTGTTAGGAAATCCAGGAGGGACATTGTTCTCCTTGGATGAGGGATAGCAGTGGGCATTAGCAGAAATGAACGTAGTCAAGAGAGTTAGCTCTATGATTGTCTTACCCACTATTCTGCACACCTGAAAACAATACAAAATAATATTGAGTATAAGATGTAGTTGAAAAGAATGTTTAAAAAAAGAGATTTGGGGAGTAAAATCGGATATTAAGATGGGGGAGATGAAAGAATGACTTGCATGTTCCTGGCCCACACAGCCAAATGATAAGCATGCATTTACTGATTTGGGAAACACAAGAAAAATACTAGATTTGAGATGACAAGTTAGGTTTTGGATATGTCAGATTAGGATATCTTTGAAGAAATCAGGACAGGATCTTAAACAGGCAGTTGGAAGTGGGAAATATAGAGGAATGAAGCTCAGTGAAGAGTTCTGGGCTTGAGATTAAAAAAAATTGAGAATCAGTGACAATGCAGAAGATATTTGGAGGCAGGAGCTTAGACGAGATCGCCTAATGAAAAAGATACTTTGCCCTCTTCCAAACCAAACTTCAGTGCATGAAGTAATATGCGTGCCCCCCCCCACTTAATCTCCCAGTTTGCTCTTTAACCCTTTGCATTCTGACTCCCAGCCTCTCTGCTCCATTGAAGCTGCTCTTGTCAGGGTTGCCAGTGACTCCCTCAATGCCAAACACAAAGGACAATTGTCGGTCTCTACCTTATTTGTCCTCCTTGTATCATTTAAAGCTGATAGCAGCCTGTTTTGAAACTTTCTCTCCTTTTGGAGTCTGCTCTATCGCTTGCTTTTGGATTTTCTCCCACCTCTTTGGCCATTTTTGGCAGTCTTATTTATTTTTGACCTTTCTATCTGCTATTTCCCAGGGCTCCCCTTTCTTTTTACTGCACTGGAGGGATGGAAAATTTAAATATCCACAGGAGCCAAGACATGTTTAATGTTTAAAATGAGTGTGAAATAGACTACTTTCATATTAAACATATTGCACATGGAACCTTTATTTGTATAGCGATCCCATTGTTTATATGTAAACAGCATTATTTACTTCTACAAATAACCATTTGGGCCCAGTGCAGCCATATCGTTCATTTTTTTCAATAGAGGCATAAAATCTGGATTTTTTGGTGAAATATCTCAATTTTTCATATTCTGGTGACTGATTCAATTCCATTTATTTTTTTATACACTATTCTGCACAAATAAATGTTGGAAAGTCTCATGTAGCTTTTGGCAGCCAGATAGCCATCTCTCCTTGAGCAGAGATCTGTTCTCATGGTTTTAACCATTCTCTTAGGTTCATGATTTTTATGTCTGCTTCTCAGATCCAGAAGGTCAGTCCATCCATCTTCCTAAAAGACAGCTCCCTTTGGCTGTCCCGATGGCCCCTCTGACTTAGCATCTCCTCTTCCCTCAGAATCAATTTCTGTTCTGCCCAGTCACCCAAGCCATATTACTCTTTCTATCTTCACCGTCTTTCAGTAACTCCCCTAATCTTTTCTTTCTGTTCCTAATGCCACAATTTTTATTTAGGCCTTTAATATTTCTCACCTGGATTACTATAGTCATGACCATTGTAAACAGTACAGCTTAGTGATTAAGAGCGTGGACTTGAGGCAGACTGCCTAGTTTTGCACTTCCTGGCTGTGTGGCCTTGGATGAATTACTTAACTTGTACGAACCCCAGTTTCCTCATCTATAAAATGGAGATATTAAGAATATCTACTTCATAAGGTTGTCATGAGGGTTATATGAATAAATGTATATACATCACTTAGAACAGTGAAGAGTTTGTTATTATTTTTAGTGGATCCCTTTCTTTTTTTGAGCCACCCACCACCTCTCTTTATATTATCGTCACACTCGTTCCATTGCATTGCAGATTTTGCGTATGGAATTCTCCTCAGTTAGACTATTACCTCCTTGGAGGTTTGGACTACATCATATTTACCTCTGGGTCCCCAATATTGGCACAATGCCATACACAAATAGGTGCTAAGTTATTATTTTTTTTAACTGAATAAACCCATCTGAGCTTCAATTTCCTCCTCTGTTTGATGGGGATTTGTGTAACTGCTATGCCACACGGGATCACTGAAAGGATCAAATGGGAGGACAGATGTGAAAGCAACTAAGCCACTATCAAACTGGAAAGACTTCACAGTAGCACTCAGAGGGAGTCCACTTGGAATTCTGCAGGATTGCTCTGTGCCTGTTTTCATTTGGGGGAATGAATTGAAGACCTTGCTGAAGGCCTCAGCCCATACTTTCGCAGGGCTTCTGTTGAATTACTAGCAACTAGGATTCCTCAGACAAAGTTTCAGGTGCAGAGAGAGGACGGTATGTAGTCACACTAAACTGGGGCTCAGAAACCTCAGCCTTGATACCCACAGAACTGAGATTTTGAGGCCTGGCTACTCCCTTCCCAAAGGAACTTACAGTCTTCATTAATTTCAGGAATCTTTCTGAACCTGTCATGACCTATAGACTACATAAAGAGCTGGTCTCTGCTGCCAGTAAGTATTGATGTTACTAGTTACTTGTGTTGTCCTGGCTTCTTAATATCTACAGCAATAAGAGAACTGCTTGAGGGAAAGTAATTGAGGGGAAAAACACACACCCAGATTTTATTCACTGCCAAATGAAAGTATTCGTGCTTGCTGTCTCACTCAAGTATTGTACGGTTTTTCATAAGTCATCATTAGTTGAGTGGTTTGGAGGGAACTGGCTACCTTGAGGGATGTGACAGGTGTCAGGACTTCATTGATTGTGCCTCTTCCATCTGCTGAAGAGCATTGGCTCACACATCCAGGGGCCAGCACAACGGTTGCTGTTTCAGGTTGTTTCTAGTACTTTACCTTTTCCAATGCTTTTCAATTGAGTTGTGAGTCAGTAGTCCTAATCTGTTCATTGCTAAGGTTATGTTTTCTGGATGTTAAAACTGCAGGTGAGGGTGGAGGGGTGCATGGGAAATAAGGCCTCAAGAATCATCCAAAAAGTTGACAGCAGAAGAAGCATTAAAATTTTTTGGCCGAGGTCTCTGTATAAGCATTTCTACTTTGATGTGACCCTTCTCCCACCTCGTGCCTGTGTGCTGTACATGAAAGAGTCAGGGGACTTGTCTTCATAATAACTCTTTTTTGAGACAAGATACCTATGATCTTTGAGCCCTGTTAGCAATTTTCTTAGGAACCCAGAAGCAGGAGCCATACCTGCCAGTACCACAGGATATGGTGGGTGAGCAAGGGTTTCCATCTGGAAATTTACACGTGGAACGTTAAGAGCAACCTGCTGTACCCCAAATTCTGAATGCCTCTGAGACAGTCTTGTCCTCTCTTCTCATCTTTCTCATCTCTTCTAATTCCTTCGTTTTTCTAGGTCTGTTTCCTTCTCTCTCTCTCTCTCTCTCTCTCTCTCTCTCTCTCTCTCTCCCCCCCCCCTTTCTCCCTCTCAGTGTCTTGTGTTTTAGTATATTTTTGCCACTGTGTTTCTGCACCTATTTATCTCTCTCTCTCTTTTCATGTCTGCAACACTCTCTGTGTCTCTTGTTGTTTATCTTTGCCTGTGTGTGTGTATGTGTATAAGGGTTTGCTTGATCCAATTGGCCAGAAGACAAAACTCTCTCTCTCTCTTCTCTCTCAGAGTCTGACAACCTGGATTATCGGCTGGGAGCCATTCACTCCTTGGTATATAAGCTACCAGAAAAGAACCGGGAGATGCTGGAACTTCTTATAAGACACTTGGTCAAGTAAGTAACTTCTGGGGCTTCAGGCAGAGTCCCCATTAGAGGACTGGCCCACAGGGTAGCTCTGCAAACAAACTGCTTGTCATTTCTTAAGTCCTAGCCATCAACTGCTTCATCCTGGGCATGCTGCATGCTCTGTAAGGAAGGTGATTTTGCCTGTACCCGTGTGTATATCCTCCCAGAGTCGTTGAGCATCTCATTTGAGGGGTTGCCTCAGTTGAGGGGCAATTCCAGGTAAACTGGGCTGAACAGAGGCCTTGTTCTCAGAAAAATGTGCTTTCGAATTCCAACCCTTACCACTTATTTAGCTGAAAAATGTTAGGCAAACCTCTCTCAGACTCTGATCATCGCTAAAATGTGGAGAGTATTGCCCACCATGCAACAGGACTGCAGTGTGAATGTGAAGGACACAGGTAAACTGCATGGCATATAGGTGGTCTTCAAGAAATGGGAGTCATTGTTCACATTATGGTTGACTCTTTGCTTGAGTGGGGCAGGCCTGGACAGATAGCAGCATTCCGCAGAGTAGGCCTGCTGATGGGCTCTAAGTTGGGTGGGTGTAAGGGGTGCATGTGCCCTACTGTGGTGCTTCCCAGCCAGAGGGCTCAATAGCGTGAATGAAGATGAATTTATTTGACTCATAAAGGGCCAGCTGCTGCTTCTCTGGAAGCAGTATGGTGCCGCAGAGAGTACTCGATCCAAGAGTCAGCAAACCTGGATCCCAGTTTCAAGGCCATTCGTGGGATCATAAAAGTAAAGAAATGAGGCAACAAGCTTAGGGAAAAAGTATGCATTTTAAGTTGTATTTAAGAAAATAAAGCTATCCACACATTTACAAAAAATGCTGTCATGATATGCTTTAACCTTTTTTGGAAAGGATCTCCAATATCAAGAATTCAGGCTGTCGGTGAAGGCGAGGGTGCAGGCCAGGTGGCCCTCTGGGCCTCCCTCTGTGATAAATCCTGCTCACTCTGCTTCACTGGGCCTCGGGCTCCCTGTGATATAATGAGATATCTCTGAGATCTGATCCGGCTCTGACATTCTTCATTTTTGATGAGTATGATAGATACTAATGTAGATAAATAGGCAGAACTGACAAGAGGATCGTTTTTATATTTATTGCCAGTGTTTGCAATTTGGGCAAATAGAGGCTATTAAGAGACATTTTCTTTTTAAAAAGTTGTTGGTGATAATCTCAGGAAAAGCACAAAAATCAGCACGAGCCATTTGCGTGTTAATTTGAAGTTGCCCTGGGGGAAACAGATTTTGTGTTCAAGTTCCAGCTGTAGCACTAATGGGCTATGTGACCTTAAGAAAGTTCCACCTCCTCCCTGGGCCTCACTTTGTTCATCTATAACATGAAGGAACTGGACTAGCTAAATCTTGAAGGGTTCTTCCAGCTCTGATTTTCAAAGAGTATGAATATGTGACAGGAGGCAAGGATTTGGTTGGGGACCCTTCTGTTAGCAGTGGGTGAGCATTGCCTTCCTCCATCTACCCAAGAGGTTGGCTACCTGCCTGGATTTAAGGATCTTGGTCCCTAAAATCCCTAGAACAAAATGAACAAGAGACAACACAAACATACAGGACACAGAAATAGAAAGACAGATAACCTGAAATATATGAAGAACTGCTCAAGTTCACTTACAATAAGAAAAAAATGAAATTAAACCTCAACCATCTATTGGAAAATCCTGAGGCTTGACTGCATTCTTTGTTGCTGAGACTTTGGGACACCAGGTGCTCTAGTACATTGTTGGTATCAATGCAGTGCACACCTAGAGGGGAATTTGGCAATATGTAACAAATCTGCATATTGTTACCCTTTGACTCAGCAATTCCATTTCTAGGCCTCTATTTTGCAGACACCTCCACAAGTGAAAAAACAACATATGGACAAGGTGCATCATTGTAGCATGATTTTTAATAGCAAAAGATTGCAAACAACATAGGTGTTTGATAATAAGGGACTAGTTGAGTAAGTAACATTATATTCAAATAGTGTGATATTACACAGTCATAGCAAAGAATGGAAAAAATCTATTGACTTTGTAACGATTTCCAGGATGCATTACAAATTTCCAGCATGCAAAATAGACAAAAACAACAAAAGCCCAAGGTGTAAAACAGGGCATGTAATATGCTATCTTTCTTGTAAGAAAAAAAGACAGAAATAAGAATATATAAGAATGTAAGCACATGTTTTCTTTCTTTTGTCAAATGAAGCACAGTAAGATAAATAAACTGATGACTCAAACTGCTAACATATTTAACAGATGACCTAGCAATTCTGCTCCTGCTGAGGGTAAATGAAAACATATGCCCCCACAAAAACTGGTGCACAAATATTCATAGTAGCATTATTCTTGGTTGCTTAAAGGTAAAACCCCAAATGACCATCAAGTGATGAATGGAGACATAAAAAATGTGGTATAAACATACAGTGGAACATTATCCAGCCATGAAAAGAAATAAAGCACTGATATATGGCTAAACCTTGAAAACATTATGCTAAGTGAAAGAAGCCAGACACAGAAGACCACATATTATGTGATCCATTTATACAAAGTGTCCAGAGTAGACAAACCTATGGAGACAGAAAATAGATCAGTGGTTACCTCGGGCTGCAATGTGCGGACATGGGAAGAAATGGGGACCGGTACCAATGCTTATGGGGTTTTTTTTTTGAGCGGTGAAAATATGCTAGAATTAGTAGTGATATTTACACAAATCTGTGAATATACAAAAAACATTGAATTATACCTTTTCCCTGTTAAAATGGTGAATCATATGGTATGCGAAATAGATCTCAAGAAAGCTGTTATAAAAACAAATCAATAGAACTGGTTACTAAAGGGGGCAGGTGATAGAGTGAAGTGGGTATAGAATGAGGGCTAGAATCCTCTAAGTCCACCTCCTTCTGTGCATTTGACTTTTCAGCCATATTGATGTTTCACAGAACCAAAAAGTAAAATTTAATCAAAAGTGAAACATTACAAATCCTAAAATTGAACACACAAGGCAAACAAATCTAAATGTTTATCAAATTGATAATATAGACATATAAAGTTATTTCAACTAACTTATTAACACAGTTTTCTGACTCATTTTTAATGAGATATATCCTAAAACATAACTGAAAAAAATCATAAGCATCTACCAGTACATTTATTAGTACTATAATATTATTGTTATAATTTGAAACTATTTTATGTGTGTGTGTGTGTGTGTGTGTGTATATATATATATATATATATATCTCACAAGAATAAAGCAAAAAAGTAACTAAATTAATATTATCAGATGCCAAGATATATACAGTATGTATAAGAAAAAGAGGTAAAAATACAAATTTTAAGATGTAAAGGAAAAAATTCTATGATACAGTTGAATTGAGAATGTCCATATAAATTCCCAATTTTAAAACAAAGCAACAAAAACTGTGAATCAGTCCTGAAGTGATTCTACCCAAGAAAGCAAGATAATGGGTATACGTAATACCCTGATCTTTGTTTGTAAATAACATTCCCTTCTCAAAAGGACCAAGACTTTTTAGAGAAATGGCTGAGGTCAGCTTTGGGGCAATGAAAATACAGGGAGAGCTTTGGATAGTGTGTGCCTTTGTAAGCAAAGAACAGCTCAAGAACTAATAAGTGTGTCATATCACAACAACACAGGAATCTACTTGAAAAAGCTGGCACTGATTATATCTGGGGGCATTCTGAACATCAAAAATAGTGCATATTATATTTGATTATAAACTTTCAATAAATAAAAATTTATGGGGAGTAGGTGGAATAAAGAAAGCTCTTTATTAGTCCTGGCTGATGTGACTTAGTGGACTGAGCCCTGGCCTGTGGACCAAAAGGTCATTGGTTCGATTCCCAGTTAGGGCACATGCCTGGGTTGCAGGTCAGGTCCCCAGTGAGGGGCATGTGAGAGGCAACTGATTGCACATTATGTTTCTTTCTCCCTCCTTTCCCTATCTCTAAAAATAAATAACTGAAATCTTTAAAACAAAAAAGCTCTTTATTAAAGTAGAATGACAGCTAATAAATGTGGAAGGAATGATAGAATTAGAAAAACTATTGCTTTTCAACCTCAGTATCCTAGCTCTTTTAGGAATGGATTGAAACTACTGGGTAAAAGATTTCTGAGGAAAAAGATACTCACATAGTTTTAATGTATTGCCCACAGATTATTTACTAACTACAAATAGAAAAGTGTATCTTTACAGTGAAGCTATCTGAAAATCACCATTTTAATTAACTGATCAAAGTTAGCATTGCTGAGCTGCCATCCTGAGTCCCCAAGCATGTGCGCGCTTATTGTCATCTGGTCTGCCCCAGACCCCCTAAGCGCCAACCGGTGAGGCCCTGCTTCCTCTCCAACAGGATGAAAGAAACCATCCTGAGCTGGCAGAAATTCGCCAAAGTGCAGCCACAAGTGCGCATTGGTGGGAAAGGGACTGCTCGTATTGTAGAAAAAAGAAGGTGGTTCACAGAACAGCTGCAGCAGATGATAAAAAACTCCAGTTCTCCTTCAAGAAATTAGGGGTAAACAATACCTCTGGTATTGAAGACGTACATATGTTACAAACCAAGGAAGAGTGACCCGCTTTAACAACCCTAAAAGTTCAGGCCTCTGTGGCAGTGAGCACTTTGACCATTACTGCCATGCGGACACGTAGCAGCTGATGGAAATGCCGCCCAGCATCTTACACCAGCGCGGTGCAAACAGTCTCACTAGTCGAAGGGGACTGGCGGAAGCTCTGCCCAAACGGTCTGTGGATGGAAAACCACCACTTGCTACCAGAGAAGAGGATGATGGTGAAGTTCCGGATCTTGTGGGCAATTTTGATGAGGCTTCCAAGAAAGAAGCAGACTGAATTGAGTCAGCTTCCTTTTTTAAAGGTTTTATTTATTTATTTTTAAAGAGCGGAAGGGAAGGAGAGAAACATTAATTTGTGGTTGCCTCTTGCGCTCCCCCTACTGGGGACCTGGCCCAGGCATATGCCCTGACTGGGAATTGAACCAGCCACTGTTTCATTTGCAGGCTGGCGCTCAATCCACTGAGCCACATCAGCCAGGACATATATTGAGATTTTTTTTTTTTTTTTTTTGTGATTACAGTGTTGTAATATATTTAACATGTGACCCAAGACAACTCTTCTTCTTCCAGTGTGGCTCAGAGATGCCAAAAGGTTGGACACCCCTGTTGGCATTGTGAGCTCTATGGACTCTGTCACAGTACTCAGTTCTCCTTTTGCAGTAGAAAAACAGCCATTGTTAATGTGTGAATGAATGGACATATTTGTGCTCTAGTAAAACTGTATTTACATAAGCAGTTGGAAGGTTGGATTTGGCCTAAGAGTTGTAGTTTGGTGACTTCCTAATCTATAAAAGTAGTTCTTTTGTGGGTATCAGAGTTACTTGGACGTCTAATAAACAACGCAGATGTCAAAGCTTGAGACAATATAGGATAGGGCTCTTTTTTTTTTTACTGTGTTCCCAATCTCTAGGTCCCCCCCCCCATGTCTTTCTTTTTTCCTTGTAATTTTTGAGTTAAAGAAAATAGGTCATTTGTGTTTTAAAGTTTACCATAGTTGGATCAAAAAGGCTTGCTCTCGTTCTGGTTCTTTTTTTTTATTTGTGTTTTGGGGGGTGTTTTTTGGTTTGTTTTTTGCTGTGTGGAGTGGGGAAGGCAAGCATACTTAAGAGATGGTTTTGTGCTCTTCCAACAGTAGATTCATAATGTATGACTGTCTTTTCTCCCCATTATTTTCAATAGAAAGACATATTCAATGAAAGGCAGAGTGGGCAGTCCCTTTATATTATCTAAAAACCTTCTCATTTTACAGATGAGGGAACATACATGAATGGATGGAAAAAGAGGCCCAAAGTCACACAACACATTAGTGATGGCGCCAGTCTTGATGAATTTATTTAGTCTTTATTGTTCATTAAGGTATAGTTAACAAATAAAAATTGTATGTATATACAATGTGAAAGAATCACCACAATAAAGCTAGGTGATCTCTCTATCACCTTACATAGGTACTGCTTTCTTTCTCTCCCTAATTTTGCGAACACTTCATATCTACTCTCTCAGTAAATTTCAAGTGTTTGTTAACTGTACTCACATCACTTACATTAGCTCTCCAGAATGCACTCAACTTACATAGCTGAAACTTTGTACTTCTTGACATCTCCATATTTTTCCCTCCTCCTCAGCCCCTGGCAACCACCATTGTACCCTTTACTTCTGAGAATTAGACTATTTTAGATTCCACATGTTAGTGAAATCATGCAGTATTTTTCTTTCTGTGTCTTTCTTATTTCACTTCACATAATGTTCTCCTGGGTCATCCACTTTGTTGCAAATGGCAGGGTTTTCTTCTATTTTAAGGCTGATTAATGTTTCACTGTGTTTATATATTTATATATTTATCCATTTATCCATCTGTGGATATTTAGCTTGTTTCCATATCTTGACTATTGGGAATAATGCTGCAATAAGCATAGGTATACAGATATCTTTTTGAGATGTTGATTTCATTTGCTTTGGGTATATACCCATAAGTGAAATTGCTGGATCATAAGGTAGTGCTAGCTATAGGCATTATAATGTAAGACCCCTGATCTAAACCATTTAATCAAAATTATTTTTTCTTAAACTGGGGGTTTTTACAACCTCTACCTGATACCCATTCCTTTGTTTTAAATTTGTACATTTAAGAAGTTATATTCATTTTCTGTAGTTCATATGGACAAAAGAATTTAAGATTTCTTTGCTGTCAAATCATATTACAAGGTCCTCCCTAATTCACTACTCACAATTGCTTTGTTTGGTTTCATTCATCTTATTAAACCACACTTTGGAGTGGTTTTGGAGTGACCTTAAGCCTCTTAATGGTATTCAGAATGTTATCTGAATGGACACTTATCCAGACAGGACATACAGATGGGCAGTAGACATATGAAAAGATGATCAACATCACTACTCATCAGAGAAATGCAAATTAAAACCACAATGAGGTGTCACCTCACACCTGTCAGAATGTCTAGCATTAATAAGTCAACAAACAACAAGTACTGGTGAGGATTTGGAAAAAAGGGAACCTTTTTGTACTATTGGTGGGAATGCAGATGGGTGCAACTAATATGGAAAATAATACGGACCTTCCTCAAAAAATTAGAAATGGGACTGCCTTATGACCCAGCAGTCCCACTCCTGGGAATATATCTGAAGAAACCCAAAACACTAATCCAAAAGAAATATGCACCTCTATGATTATGGCAGCATTATTTACAATAGCCAAGATTTAGAAGCAAACCAAGTGCCCATCAGTAAATGAGTGCATAAAAAATCAGTGGTACATTTACACAATGGACTATTAGTCAAGAATAAAGTCTTACCATTTGTGACAGCATGGATAGATGTAGAGGGTTTTATGCTCAGTGAAATAAGCCAGTCAGAGAAAGACAAATACCATATGATTTCACTTATATGTGGAATCTAAAGAACAAAATAAACCAACAAAATAGCAACGGACTCATACATACAGAGGGAACTAGTAGTTGCCAGAGGGGAGGGGGTTGGGGTACTGGGTGAAAGAGATGAAGGAATTAAGAAGCACAAATCAGTAGTTACAAAATTGTGACAGGGAAGTAAATAAAAGCATAGGAAAGAGAGTCTATAATATTGTGATAACTATGTATGGTGCCAGGTGGAGTATTGGAAATATCAAGAGGAACACTGTATCCAGTTATGTACTATGAAAAATAGAGACATTTATTGAAGAATATGCAAGAAACACTGTACATAGCACAATGATGCCTCAGAGCCCTTCAGTGTAGGCACCTAGGGACCTCATGCAGTTCTCCCAATTGCCATTAGCTGCCCCATCACATTTTACCGAATCTCATTGATGGTCTGAAATCTCTTCCCTTTCAAAGGTGATTCTAGGTTTGGGAAAATGCAGAAGTTGCAGGGCAGCAAATCTGGGCTGTAGCAGGACTGAGTCACCTGGGTGATTGCATGTTTCACAAAAACCTCTGCATAAGATGTGATGCATGAGTGGGTACACTGCCGTGATGAAGCTGCCAATCACCGGTTGTCCGTAGCTGCAGCCCTCTGAATCATCCAAATAGTTTCCATGGAGAAATGTTCAAGCTTAATGCAAAATTTGATGCAGAGTCATCACTGTACTCAGACAATTTAAATGCAATGGCCACACAGTACATATGCTCAGTCAATGGCATCTACCATGCACCACTGACTAGTACAGTGAAGTCGTCATTGTTCATGCATGTGCATTCCAGTCCACTCTCCTTGGCTGCCAAGTTACATCTGTGTCACACAAACCATTCTCATTGTATTAACAATGGCTGGGCTTTTTCTGGACAGATGGTGCATAATTGTCTAACCACTAAGCTGTACACACAAAACCAATACTTAATTTCAGAAAAATTAAGTTAAAAAAAGAATGAGTAATAAAAAGAAAGATATCAAATAAATGCAAAGAAATCTTCTCAAAGAATAGCATACCTTCCAAATCTCATAAGAAGGGAAAGGTAACTATCTTAAGACATATGCAAGGAATCTCCCTCAGAGAAATAGAAGGTGAGTAGAATTTACAGTGGTCCCTGTAGGGGCTTCAGTTCCTTGAGAGCAACTAGACAAGCAGGCACTGGGATGTGATGGAAGAATGTAAGACTTAGAGTTCCACAGATGTGGGTTTGTATCCCTGTGTTGTCATGTATTCATAAACTTTCTGATTTTGATGAAGTGCTTTATCCTCTACCATAGACATAGGCTTCCAAGATAAAATACTCTGCCACTTGCAGTTGAGAGAATTAAATGAGCTCTGGCACATTCAGCTAAAGGCAGTTACTTTCAAAGCTCCCAAAAGAAGAGCGTTCACATCTACTGGAGGCTGCTGTTGCTAGTTTAGCCATTCTGGATCCCTTGGTGACAGCATGGAGTTGCTTTTAAAATGTGACATCTGAAATAATTCTGTCAGTAAACAAGGGTTAATTTCAGAAGTATTTAAAAATTTTTTAATTATATTTTATTGATTATGCTATTACAGTTGTCCCATTTCTCCCCCATCATTCCCCTCCACCCTGCACACCCCCTTCCACCCACATCCCCCCACTTTAGTTCATGTCCATGTGTCATAAGTTCTTTAGCTTCTACATTTCCCACACTATTCTTGCCCTCCCCCTGTCTATTTTCTACCCACCATCTATGCTACTTATTCTCTGTACCTTTTCCCCCTCTCTCCTCCTCCCACTCCCCTGTTGCTAACCCTCCATGTGATCTCCATTTCTGTGGTTCTGTTCCTGTTCTAGTCATTTGCTTATTTGCTTTTGTTTTAGGTGTGGTTGTTAATATCTGTGAGTTTGCTGTCTTTTTACTGTCATATTTTTTATCTTCTTTTTCTTAGGTAAGTCACTTTACCATTTCATATAATAAGGGCTTGGTGATGATGAACTCCTTGAACTTGACCTTATCTGAGAAGCACTTTATCTTCCCTTCCATTCTAAATGAAAGCTTTGCTGGGTAGAGCAATCTTGGATGTAGGTCCTTGCCTTTCGTGACTTGGAATACTTCTTTCCAGCCCCTTCTTGCCTGCAAGGTCTCTTTTGAGAAATCAGCTGACAGTCTGATGGGAACTCCTTTGTAGGGGGCTGTCCCCTTATCCCTTGCTGCTTCTAGAATTCTCTCCTTCATTTTAATCTTGGCTAATGGAATTATGATATGCCTTGGCGTGTTCCTCCTTGGGTCCAACTTTTTTGGGACTCTCTGAGCTTCCTGGACATCCTGGAAGTCTATTTCCTTTGCCAGATTGGGGAAGTTCTCCTTTATTATTTGTTCAAATAAGTTTTCTACTTGTTGCTCTTCCTCTTCCCCTTCTGGTACCACTATAATTCGGATGTTGACGTTTAAAGATGTCCTGGAGGTTCCTAAGCCTCTCCTCATTTTTTTTTTTTGAATTCTTGTTTCTTCATTCTTTTCTATTTGTTTGTTTCTTTTTTCCTTCTAGTCCACTCCATTGATTTGAGTCCCAGTTTTCCTCCCATCACTATTGGTTCCCTGTACATTTTTCTTCATTTCACGTATTGTAGCCTTCATTTGTTCATCTAATTTGTGAGCAAAATCAACCAATTCTACGAGCATCCTGATCACCAGGGCTTTGAACGGTGCATATGATAGGTTGGCTATTTCTTGGTCACTTAGATGAATTAGCTCTGGGGCTTTGATTCGTTCTTTCTTTTGAGCCATTTTTTTTTTTTTGACTGGTTGTAGCTGTTACATAGTGAGGGGCGGAGCCTTAGATGTTCACCAGGGTGGGGCAGCCCAGTTGCTGGGTTGTGATGCTGTATGTGGGGGTGGGGTCCGAGAGGGAACAGTGGTGCTTGCTCTGCTCTCTCTCGGATTCCAGTCCCTTCCGCCGCTTTCCCCAAGCAAACTGGGCCCTTCTGGTGCTGATTTCTGTGTGGGTGGGCTTGTGCATGTTCTAGGACCCTGTGGGTCTCTCCAACAAAGTCTCCTGTGAGACTAGGAGTCTCTCCCCGCACCTCAAACCCCACAAGTGTTTTCAATCAGTGCTTTTAGGCTTTATTTCCTGGCGCTGGGGCCCTAGGTTGCGCAGTCTGTCTCGCTGCCTGTTTTCACCTGGTTTATCTCCGTGCGAATGTGTGACCACGGTCAGCCACCTTGTGCACCTGGCTTGGTCTGCTCGTTGCCTCCCCGCACCTGGTAACCACGACCGTTGCATCCAGGACCACTAGCCACTGCTGTTTCCTGCCGTGACCCCTCTCCGCCAGCCGCCGACTCCGCCCCTCTTACCCGTGTGGCTGAATCCTTGTCGGACTTCCATACAATTTAATTTTCTATCTGTTCTGGTCGGGTTTTTTTGGTTCTGTATTTTTGTTTTCCTTAATTTTGGTTGTGAGAGGAGGCACAGTGTGTCCACTTACATCTCCATCTTGGCCAGAAGTCCCAGAAGTATTTAAACCTTTGAAAGGGACATATCAACAACTCAGGAATATCAAAGGCTGGTGAATGGTTGCTGTTCATTATCATCTGAATAGTGCAAGTTTAATGGGCTTCATTCGGATTTGTCCAAATATTCTGTCCCTGTCAATTATCCACTTAGTGACAAGAGCCTGCTCATTAATTAAGTCCTGCAAGGACTTCAAAATGGGTGGGTTTTTAAAGCAAATATTATTTTTCAAATACAGTTGGCATTCAGTGATATTTTGCATTAGTATATCATTTCAGGTGTATAGCATAGTGGTCAGACAATCATACAGTTTACAGGCTGATTCCCGCAATATTTCCAGTACCCACGTGGCACCATTCATAGTTGTTACAGTATTATTGACTACATTCCCTATACTGTACTTTACATCTGAGTCACTGTTGTGCAACCGCCGGTCTCTTATTCTTAATTCCTTTACCTCTTTCACCCAGTCCCCTACCCCCAACCCCTCTGGCAACCATCGATTTGTTCTCTGCATTTATGAGTCTGTTTCAAATTTGCTTGGTTCATTTATTTTGCTATTTAGATTTCACGGAGAAGTAAGACCATAGTATTTGTCTTCCTCTGACTATTTTACTTAGCATATCACCCTTTAGCTTCAACCATGCTCTCACATAGTAAGATTTTATTCTTTCTTATGGTTGAGTAGTATTCCCTTGTGTGTGTGTGTGTGTGTGTGTGTGTGTGTGTGTGTGTGTGTATCTCACCACTTGTACTTCATCCACTCATCTATTGCTGGGCACTTGGGTTGCTTCCAAATCTTGGCTAATGTAAATAATGCTGCTATGAACATAGGGGTGCATATATACTTTTGAATTAGTTTGATTTCTAGTTTCATAGTCTTGTGGTCAGAGAAGGTGACTGATATGATTTCAGCCCTCTTAAATTTGTTGAGACTTGTTTTGCAGCCAAAGAATGGTCTATCCTGGAAAATATTCATTGTGCAGTTGAAAACAATGTATATTCTGCTAGTTTGTGGTGGAATGCTCTGAAAATAGCAATTAAATGTACCTGGTCTAAAGTGTCATTTAATCCCTCTGTTTTCTTGTTTATTTTCTATGTGGAAGATCTGTCTGTTGATGTCAATGGGGCGTTAAATCCTATACTATGACTGTACTACTGTCGCTTTCTTCCTTTAGGTCCATCAAGATTTGCTGTACATATTTAAGTGCTCTTATGTTGTGTGGATAAATGTTTACAAGGGTTATATCCTCTTGTAGGATGGAACCCTTTATTATTATGTAATGCCCTTCTTTGTCTCTTATCATACAATAGCCTTTCTTTTATTTATTTTTTTTTATTTTATTTGCCTTTAGAGGGGTAGGAGAGAAGGAGAGGGAGAGAAATATCAATGTACGGTTGCCTTTCGTGTGTCCCCTGCTGGGAGCTGGCCTGCAACCCAGGCATGTGCCCTGACTGGGAATCGAACCGCGATCGTCTGATTCGCAGGCCCGCGCTCAATCCACTGAGCCACACCAGCCAGGGCCAATAGCCTTTCTTTTAAAGTCTTTTCCATCTGATATATAACTATTGGTACCCCCATCTTTTTGGTTTCCACTGCCATCTTATTCTTTATAACTGTGTTCCTTTGTGTTTTTCTTTTTCTTTTTCAAGAAGGCCCTTTAACATTTGTTGTAATACTAGTTTGGTGGTCGTGGACTTCTTTATCCTTTTTCTTGTCTGGGAAGCTCTTTTATTTACCTTCAATTTTAAATGATAGTCTTGCTTTTAGTAGACTAGTGTTGGTAGAGTGGTCCTTGCTTTTCATCACTTTAAATATTTCATGTCACTCCCTTCTGGATGGAAATGTTTCTGTTGAGAAATCAGCTGACAGTCTCATGGGAGTTCCCTTGAAGGTAACTATCTTACTGTTGCTGCTTTTGGGATTCTCTTTGTTTTTGTTTTTTGCTGTTTTCATTATGGTGTGTCTTGCTGCCAGCCTCTTTGGGTTCGCTTTGGGAATGTCTGTGCTTCCTGGATTTGTGAGCCTTTTTTTTTTTTTCCCCACCAGGTTAGGGCAGTATTCAGTCATTATTTCTTCAAAAAGCTTCTCAATCTCTTTCCCTCTCTTTTCTTCTTCTACCACCCCTATTATGGGGATGTTTTTCTGCTTGATATAGTGTCAGGGGTTCTTTAAACTATTCTCAGTTTTTCAAATTCTTTTTTCTTTTGATGTCCTTTTTCATGCTGTTGAGCATCTTTACAATCATGGTTTGCAACTTTGTGTCTGGTAGTTTTCTTGCCTCCATTTAATTCAATTCTTTCTCTCGAGATTTCTCCTGTTCTTTTGGTTGTGGCATGTTTCTTTGATTGCCCATTTTGGCCGCCTCTCTGTATTCAGTAGCTCTGCTGTGTCTTCCAGGATTGGTATTGTGGCCTCATTTAGTAGGTGTCCTGTGGGCCCAATTGCTCAATCTACCTGTTCACCTGAGCTGGTTTCTTGTGTGGGTTATATGAGCCCTCCTGTTGTAGTTGAGTCTTGATTGCTCTTTGCCTGTCTTGAGGTTGACCCTCAGTCTGGCTTACTGTGAGGATTGATCGTTGAGCCAATGTGCCAGTTGCTGGGCAGACCCTGACTCCAGAAAGCGGATTTTGTCCCAGCATGGTCTAGTACAACTGTTCGTTCCCAATCTATTTTCCACCAGGGACAGGTTTTGTGGAACAGTTTTTCCATGGATGAGGGGGTGGAGTGGGAGTGGGGAGGAGGCAGAAGGCAGAGCTCAGGTGATAATTTGAGCAAAGATCCGCTCACTAGTCCACTGCTCACCTCCTGCTGTATGGCCTGGTGCATAACAGGACACAGACCAGTACCAGTCTGCAGTCCAGAAGTTGGGGAACCCTGGTCTAGTGACTGGTTAGTCCTCCCTTTGGATGTGCTGCTTGTACAGCTTATCAGGTCATACTGTATTGTGGTCTGAAACCAGCCACTGGGTATGTTGATCCTGGATACTCTTGAGGGGGGATCTGGTGCAGGTCAATGTCAGATCCTTCTTGTTAGGAGCCACTCTTACTAGCTGCCTGTGCTGGTCCTGGGTGTATATGTGAGGGCCCAGCTGTGTACTGAGGGCCATCTTCCAGCAGTACCATGCCTGGGGCATGTCAGCAAAAGTCCCAAAGCACCCCAAGTCCTTCATCCACCTGCCAGCTGTCCATTAACCTCAGCCCTGAAGTAGCCCCATGCGGTATATAATTTGTATGACGTAGGTTATTAGTGAGTCACCATGTAAGAGCAAGTGGTGTTCATCAGTTTAATACAGATTCAGAATGCATCAGTGCTGGGTCTGAGGCCATTCACAAGTTCTCATAGTATACCGAAGTCAGCCACCACCTACTTGGGTCCTGTCGACCTCTGTGGTGGAATGTGGTCTAAGGGAGTCATTAGGGTCGAGCCAGTAGAGTTCAGAGTGGGCAACAGCAGATTAAGATTTGGCCCATGGAAGGAGGGCTCTGCACAGGAAGATGGCCCTTGCCCTAAAGCTACACAACTCAGCCTCTCCCTGTATATCTCTGGCACAGCCCCCCCTCCCTGAGCTCACCTGTAATTCTTTGAGATTTTTAAAGGACTGCATCACAGGCTGAGGTGGGCTGTCACTGGCAGAGCCCACAGCTGTGTATGACCTGGGCGTAGGGCAGGGCCTTCGGGAGTCATCAAGATGGAGCTAGAGTAGCTCCTCAGACCAATGCCGCATGGGTCAGTGGTCAACCCAGAAATGATGGTATCCATGGGTGATGCGGAAGAGGGACTTTGGTGGCGATCCCTCCAGCCCTCTCCTTGAAGCCACACAACTCAGTTTTACCCGGTATGATGCTGGCAACTTCACCAGAGCGTATGGTGAGTGCCAGTTAGTGAAATTTTCTGTGCTGTTCCTTTTAGTGGATGCCTGGGTTTCCAGCATCCTTCTGTGTCACCCAAGCCGATTTAGTCACTTCTGATTTTCACAGACAGATGTCATGTGGGCCCCTCTTCTGTTTGCTGGTGCTCCAGACTGGGGAACCTGGAGTAGGGGTGGGACCCTTCGCTCCTCAGAGGGGACTTCTGCAGCTGAGATATCCCTTTGGATCCTCAACCACCACACATGGATGAAGGGCCAGTCCGTTTTGCATTTCCACCCCTCCTACTGGTTTCTTTCTGGTCTTCTGTCCATCCTTAATCTTACAACTTCTGTTCAGCTAGTCTTCAGAGGGTTATACAGGTTGATTGTTCTGTAATTTAGTTGTAGTTTGGATGTGGTCATGGGAGGTTAGTGCAACTTCTACTTACTCTGCTATTTTGGATCGCTCTTGATCTGGATGGGTTTTCAGAATGAGTGTTTGTCATGGATTGTCTTATCTCCTCACCTCTCTTCCCTCATAGCTATTTCTGACCAGAGGACAGCACATCCTTTACTTTGATGCCTCCAGTACTATCTGAAGGAGCAGTAGAGACATTTAGGCCCATTAAAAATAATTAATTGGTCCTGCTTGGTGTGGCTCAGTGGACTGAGCACTGGCCTGTGAACCAAAGGGTCACTGGTTTGATTCCCAGTCAGGGCACATGCCTGGGTTGCAGGCCAGGTCCCCAGTAGGGGGCGCATGAGAGAGGCAACCACACATTGATGTTTCTTTCCCTCTCTCCCTCCCTTCCCCTCTCTTTATAGATAAATAAATAAAATCTTTAAAAAATAATAATTAATTGGTACCTGCTGTGTGCAAGGCACACACACTTGGAAGTTGTTTACCACCTAGTGGGAGAGGCAGGTAATAAACAAAAAAAATTGCAATATACTCTGCTTTCCAATGGTGTCCTTCAGTTAAGATGAGGACAGTGGGCTGGGATGGCTCTGAAAGAGATACCAAGTAAAGTGAATCTCAACGGGCACAGACACATTCTTTAGGTCTAGGAGGAGGGGGGCACTTTAAGCACAAGGAATGCAAAGACATGGAGCTTGAAACAACATGGGTTAGCCAGAAAATCTGACTTAAGCAGTATAGTATATGAAATGTCCAAGGTCAGCAGTGCCTAGATGGAGACTCTTGGAGAGGTAATAGTAGGAGCAGATACTTCCAATGGGTTATTTCCAGGATACCATGATAAAGCCATTTAGGTCTATTCAACAACCCTCTGAGGTAGATACTATTTTTGCAAATAGAAAAACTGAAGTCCAGAGAGTTTAGGTCACTAATAGTCACTGTTGCACAGCTAATGAGTCACCCATGTCAGCTTCAGAGCCCAAGTCATAGAAGGCCTTAATTGCTACTTTCCTAAGAGTTTGTCCTGTCCTATAAAAAAGCAGGACACCAGTAAAGGAAAATTAACCAAGGAGGTAACTAGGGATCAGAAAGCTTGGGGTTAAAGGCCCTATTGGAGTTCAGCTGTTTGTAACTTCAGGCAAATATTTTTCCTTCTTTGGACTTCTGTTTTTTTCATCTGTAAAATGAGGACAATGATAAAGGGTTAAGCTTAAGAATCCCTGTCCACTATTTGAGTTTTTTGCTTCCGTAACTCAGGGTAGGCAAGGGCCTGGATTCCTAACTAATGAGACTGGTATACACTTTCTCTATGTACTTTTTCTTCTTCATATACTTACTATACCTCTTGCCTGGAATGCCATATTGCTTCCTTCCTTTCTTTCCAGATACTCTCTAACTATAGCCCTACAATTTGCCTCTATTCTACAGTGCTACTAAGTTAGCTATGTCTCACTTTGGCCTCTAGCTGTGTAGTGTATTGTATTCTTTGCTACTTGTTCGTATTTTAATGTTTTCTTCCCATCTTGGGCCTCTTCTTCTACGTTTTAGTTTCACTTAGCCCCTATGTCAACTAACAGTCTTGGTTACTTGGGAGTCCTGTAGAAAATCTTGTTAATCATTTTCTTTCTCTTTTGGCAGCGTATGTGAGCACAGCAAAGAGAATCTTATGACCCCCTCCAACATGGGGGTGATCTTTGGTCCCACGCTGATGAGAGCTCAGGAGGACACTGTGGCTGCCATGATGAACATCAAATTCCAGAACATTGTGGTAGAAATCCTAATTGAGCACTTTGTCAAGGTATGTATTTCCTGTCCTCACCATCACTCCTCCAGACATAGAACACTTTTCCTTAGCCACCTTTTAGAGTTGTGTCTACCTTCCTGGATCAAGTTGATAATGGGAGGACATTCTGTTATGGCACAATGACATTTAATAGCATTTCTGCCCCTGTGAAATTCATTTATTCAGCAAATAGTGCTTGATTATGTAACTATTTTATTACCAGATACCATGCTAGATAGTATAGAGAAGAAAAATATCACTATCTACACTTACATTTAAAGTAATTATTGATAAATATGTGGTTATTACAATTTTAGTATTTGTGTTTTTATTTCTTTTTAAGATTTTGTTTATTTTTTAAAGAGAGGAGAAGGGAGGGAGAAAGAGAGGGCAAGAAACATCAGTGTGGGAGAGATACATTGATTGGTTGCCTCTTACACACCCCCCAACTGTGGACCTGGTCTGCAACCCAGGGAATCAAACCTGTGACCTTTTGATTTGCAGGCCAGCACTCAATCCACTGAGTCACACCAGCTGGGCTATTCATATTTTTAAATCTTTCTTCTTCTTTTCCTTCTTCTCCTCCACCTCTTCCCCCTCCCCTCCCATTTCTCCCTCCTTGTCTTCTTCCTCTTCCTTCTTCATTCTTCTTGTCTTTTTTAACACTTCTTGCAATACTGGTTTGGGGGTGAGAAACTTCATTAACTTTTTTTTTTGTTGTTGTTCTGGGAAGCTCTTTTTCTACCTTTCCATTCTAAGTGATAGCCTTGTTGGTAACAGTAATCTTGGTTGTAGGTCCCTGCTTTTCATCACTTTGAATATTATGTGCCAATCCCTTCTGGCCTGCAAAGTTTCTGTTAACAAATCAGCTGAGGGTGTCATAAGAGCTCCCTTGTACATAACTGTGTTCTTCTCTTGCTGCTCTTAAAAGATTCTCTCTTTGGATCTGGCTTGGTGGCTCAGTTGGTTGGAGCATCATCCTATACACCAAAGTTTGCTGGTTCCATTCTCAGTCAGGGCACATACCTAGGTTGCGAGTTCAATCTCCAGTTGAGGTACATACGGGAGGCAACCAATTGATGTTTCTATCTCACATCAGTGTTTCTTTCTCCCTTCCTCTGTCTAAAATCAATAAACATTTTTGGATGAGGGTTAAAAAAATGATCTCTTTGTCTTTAACCTTTGGCATTTTAATTTCAGTGTGTCTTGGTATGGGCCTGTTTGGATTCATTTTGTTTGGGAATCTCTGTGCTTCCTAGACTTGTATGTCTATTTCCTGTGCCATAATAGGGAAGTTTTCAGTCATTCCTTCAAATAGGTTTTCAGTCCCTTGCTCTTTCTCTTCTTCTGGTACCCTGTGATGTGATTATTGTTACACTGGATGTTGTTCTAGAGGTCCCTTAAACCAGAGGTCCCTTAAACCAGAGGTCCCCAACCTTTTGGCACCAGGGACTGGTTTTTATACTGACTGGTGGCTGGGATGGGGGTACAGAAGGTGGAGAGCTGGGGGAGGGAAGTATAGGAGGCAGAGTTCAGGCGAGCTTCACTTGCTCACCACTGCTCACCTCCTGCTATGGGGGAGTAGGAGGTAGAAACAGGAGGCAGAGCTCAGAGGAGCTTCCCTTGGGCCCAGGTCCTAACAGTCTTTGGACCTGTACTAGTCCATGGCCTGGGGGCTGGGGACCCCTGCCTTGAACTACCCTAATATTTTTTATTCTTTTTCTTTTTGCTGCACTGATTGAATGTTTTTGCCTACCTTGTCTCTGAATTACTGATTCAGTCCTCTGCTTCATCTAATCTGCTGTTGACTCCATCTCATATATTCTTTATTTCATTTACTGTATTTTTCACTTCTGATTCTTTTTTATGGTTTCTGTGCTTTTTTTTATATTTACTATGTCTTTGTTGATGTTCTCACTGAGTTCATTTACTCTTACTGTAAGTTCATTGAGCAACCTTATAACCAGTGTTTTGAACTATGTATCTGGTAGATTGCTTGCCTCCATTTTGTTTAGTTTTTTTTTTTTTTTTTCTGGATTTTGTCCTGTTTTTTTATTTGGACACATTTCTTTGTCTACTCATTTAGGCTTTCTTCCTGTGTTTGTTTCTACATGTTAGATAGATCTGTTATGTCTCCCAGTCATAGCAGGGTGACATTCTATAGTAGGGGTCCTGTGGGGCCAAGTTGTGCAGTATCCCTGGCCACCTCAGCTGGGTACTTCAGGGGTATCCTTTTTTATGGGTTGTTTGTGCCCCCCATGTTGTAGTTGAGCCTTGATTGCTATTGGCACATCAGGGGGTGGAATTAACCCTCAAGCTGACTGGCTATGACTACAGAGGATGAGTTATCATGCAGGGGCAGACCCCATGGAGTGGGATTTGCTTTAGTGGTCCTCTGATGCCTGCTGAGTTGGTCCTTTGGGTGTGCCATTTGTGGAGCTAATTGGGTGGTGCTCTGGTATGTTCTGAATCCAGTCAGTGAGTGTGTTGGCTCTTGGTCCTCTTGGGAGGGGTACTAGTGCAGACCTAGGTCAGCTTCTACCTGTGCTGGTCCCATGTCCACATAGTAGGAGCTACAAAGTGATCTATGGTGGCAGCTGCCTGTGCTGGGCTTGGAGATACCTGGGAGTGGTCATGCTGTAAACTGAGTCCAGCTGTCACTACTTCCATGCTGTGGGACGAGGAATTCCATAGTGTGGGCCGAGGTCAGCCTCTTATAGATAAGAGCCACTGAAAGAGGTTCAGGCTTGTGCATCAGTTAGATGGAGTGGGTTTTCAGGGTATCACCAGGGTGAGGTGAGTTTGATGGAGACTCAGATTTGGTAAACATGTGCAGGCTGGGTTAGGGGGAGAGTTCAGGAAAGTGAAAATGGCATCTGCCTGCCAGCTCTATCGTGGGAGGACTCAACAAAAAACAGTGTCAGAGAGAGCTGCCACTGCAGTCCTGACCTGAAGCCAGACAGTTTTGTTCCTCCCACTATGTCTCTGGCACTTTTCGACCTGCTTCCCCAGTGCTAAAGCTTAGAGTGAGTGTGTCTGTCAGCAGGTAATTCCAAGTATGGGCCCTTTAAGAGGACCATATGGGACTCCAGAAGCCCTCCATCTCTCCCAGAGGGAATCCTCACTGATTTTCATAGCAAGATGTTGTGGGGGAGTCCTCCTCCTGGCATTGGTGCCCCAGGCTGATGAGCCAGATGTGGGGCTGGGACCCCTCCCTGCTTGGGGCGATCCTCCACAGCTAAGATAATCTTCCAGCATCTTAATTTCCACACATAGTTGTGCACCCAGCCTGTTCTGCATCTATGTCCCTTCTATGAGTCTCGATACATTTTTTAATGTCTTTAGATATAAGAGTTCTATTCGGCTAGTCTTCAGGTGATTTGCAAGTGTGGTTCTGCATTCTAGTTATACTTTTGATATGGTTGTGGGAGGAGGCAAGCCTAACATTTACCACCATCGTGACAGAAGTCAGTGGTTTTTCAATTTTAAATACAATAGCCAGAAAGGCCTTGTTGAGAAGACTGCCTTTGAGCAGAGGACCATAGGAAATAAGGGAGTGGTTCATTCAGAGAACTGGTGGGAAAGCATTCTAGGCTGAGTAGACATTAAATACAAAGTCCCTGAGGCAGAATTGTGCTATCATATTCAAAGTGGCCAGATTGGCTAGAAAAGATTCAGCAAAAGAAGAAATAGAAGATGAGTTAAGAAAGGAAATGGAGCCCCGGCTGGTGTAGCTCAGTGGATTGAGCGTGGGCTATGAACCAAAGGGTCGCAGTTCGATTCCCAGTCAGGGTACATGTCTGGGTTTTGGGCCAGGTCCCCAGCTGGGGGTGCATGAGAGGCAACCACACATTGATGTTTCTATTCCTCTCTTTCTCCTTCCTTCCCCTCTCTCTAAAAATAAAGAAATAAAATATCTTTTTAAAAAAGAAAGGAAATGGAAAGGGCAAGCAGAGTAGATACTATGGTGCTTTAGAATTCATTGGAAGGACTTGAACTTTGCTATCTGGGTAAGATAGAAGTTTTTGACCAGGGAAATGACATTATTTGTCTTAGGTTTAGCAGGACAATTCTGGTGCTTGTGTGGAGATAGCTGCAGGGGAGCAAGGGTTGAAGCAAGGAGACTAATTATGAGTCTCTTTCAATAATTCAGTCAAGAAACAATTGTACCCTGGATGAGGGTGGTAACAGTGAAGATGGTGAGAAGTCAGATTCTCAATGTATTTTGGAGTTAGAGTCAACATATTTGCTGACAAATCGTATGTAGAATGTGGGGGAAAGAGAAGGGTCATGATAGCTTCAAGTTTTCTTGTTATCTGAACAACTGGAAGGATGAAGTTGCCATTTACTGAGATGGATAAGACTGGAGGGGAACAGATTTGAAGGTAAAGAGCAGGAGTTAAGTTGGGGACAAATTAAGATAGATTTGCCTATGAGACATCTGAGGTCAGGGAAGAGAGCAGGATTAGAAAAACAGAGTTGGTCTTCAATAGCAGAGAAGGGAGGGGTGAAAACCATGTGAATGAACAGTCTTTCTTAGGGATCACTTGTAGCAAGAGAATATTAGATGAAGCAGTGGCATCTAGGGAGTGCCAATATTTGAAGGGCCAATAAGAGAGACTACAAACCACACTGGGAAAGAATGGTCAGTAACAGCAGAACTGGAAGGTACAGGAGCCCTAGACTCCTGGAAAGAGAGGGTTTTAGAGGGAAAGAGTGGACAGTAATTTCAGTTGCCCAGGTTAAGTCATGTGGTATAAACACTGAAAAGTATCAACTGCTTTAAATGTTTTTCAAGTTGCGAAATATAAGTGGCACACATACCACTTACTGTAAAAATTTCAATTCCACCCTTTACCTATGTTCAACCCCTAGTTACAATTCTTAGTCAATAATTTCTTGTTTCTCGTTTGAACAAAGAAAATAAATTGCATATATACACATACACATGCATTGATACATTTGATTGATTTTAATATGTACGTATTATTCCTCTACTGCCTACAGCTGAAAACCGTGGACATTAATTATAAGGGTACCAGCTGAGCTAGCCTGGCACCTGTAGGACATTATTTATAAAAGCAGCACAAGAAAACTGAAATACAGAGGGAAGAAGGCAGACGAGACTGGCTAGGGACCTTGTAACCCGAGCAGTGACATGGCCATGAGTCACTTGTTACTTGTTTTTGCCTTGTATCTCCCACATTGTGTAGTCTGGAGGCTGACAACCTAAGAAAACCAACAGATGCAGTCTAAAATGTTCCCGACAAAAGCCTACTCCCTTTAGCCAAAGAACCTGGAAAGCAACAGCCTAAAACAAAAATGTTAGATAATAAACTCTACTCCAGTAAAACACCACAGACAAAAATGCAGCTCCACCCCCACCCCTGCCTGCAAAGGATGAGTGGGGAGCCGAGACTTCGACCTTTCCTGGTCTGTAATAAGGCAGCTGACTTCCCCTCCCCCGAACCCACGTGGTGGTGTCAAGAAGGCCAAGTGGGACACCGAACTTTCTTCCACACCTGGTGGTAATTAGACGATCTCTCCCATTCCCTATGTTGTCCTTGGTGACCACATGAAGCACTTGGACTCCCATCCCCACATAAGCACTGAAGTAGTGTTAGGGGAGGCCTGTTAACAATACATGACTTTTACTGCCACTCTGGGGTGTCAATGGAGAGGAGACTATATAGGGAACAATAATGAGACACCCCTTTCCTCCAGCCAGAGTGGTACCATTAGAGGGCTGAGAAGCCTAAACTCCTACACCTGCCTAGTAGGAAAAGAAGTCTTTTGCTGCCTTTAGAATGTCAAAGAAGGCCAAGTAGAAAACCTGGACTTATATCCCACCCTGGCTGTCCTCCTCTTCTTCAGTGGCAGGGTCTAAGCAGGCCTGTTATAACAGGAGATATAAGTAAGCATAAGACTCTCTTGTTTTTATTGTTCAAGTACAGTTGTCTCCATTTTCCCCGCCACCATTTCCCCCTGCCGCACCCACACCCACCTCCCTCTTGTAATATGCAGATTAACAGGCTTTGTTTGAAAACCATTTACCCAACCAAGAACCAGGAAGATGTCAACATGAATGAGAAAAGACCATCAACAGACAGCAACATCAAGATGACACAGATGTTAATTATATGACAAGAATTTTTTAAAAATATATTTTATCGATTATGCTATTACAGCTATCCCATTTATCCCCCATCATTCCCCTCCACCCTGCACACCCTCTCCCACCCACATTCCCCCCTTTAGTTCATGTCCATGTGTTATAAGTTCTTTAGCTTCTACATTTCCCATACTATTCTTGCCCTCCCCCTGTCTATTTTCTACCCACCGTCTATGCTACTTATTCTCTGTACCTTTTCCCCCCTCCCTTCTCCTCTCACTCCTCTGTTGCTAACCCTCCATATGATCTCCATTTCTGTGGTTCTGTTCCTGTTCTAACTGTTTGCTTAGTTTGCTTTTGTTTTAGGTGTGGTTC
This sequence comes from Glossophaga mutica, assembly GCA_039655065.1. Lineage (NCBI taxonomy): Eukaryota > Metazoa > Chordata > Mammalia > Chiroptera > Phyllostomidae > Glossophaga > Glossophaga mutica. Next base: position 9,799,315 of record CM077318.1, on the reverse strand, counting down.
TTAATAGCTGTGAGTTTGCTGTCTCCTCACTGTCCTATTTTTGATCTTCTTTTTCTTAGATAAGTCCCTTTAACATTTCATATAATAAGGGCTTGGTGATGATGAACTCCTTGAACTTGACCTTATCTGAGAAGCGCTTTATCTGTCCTTCCATTCTAAATGACAGCTTTGCTGGATAGAGCAATCTTGGATGTAGGTCCCTGCTTTTCAAGATTTCAAATATTTCTTTCCAGCCCCTTCTTGCCTGAAAGGTCTCTTTTTTGAGACATCAGCTGACAATCTGATGAGAACTCCTTTGTAGGTGACTGTCCCCTTATCCCTGGCTGCTTCTAGAATTCTCTCCTTCATTTGAATCTTGGCTAATGTAATTATGGTGTGCCTTGGTGTGTTCCTCCTTGGGTCCAACTTTTTTGGGACTCTCTGAGCTTCCTGGACATCCTGGAAGTCTATTTCCTTTGCCAGATTGGGGAAGTTCTCCTTTATTATTTGTTCAAGTAAGTTTTCTACTTGTTGCTCTTCTTCTTCCCCTTCCAGTACCCCTATAATTCGGATGTTGGGACGTTTAACGATGTCCTGGAGGTTCCTAAGCCTCTCCTCATGTTTTGAATTCTTGTTTCTTCCTCGTTTTCTCTTTGGTTCTTAGTTTCTTCCTTCTGGTCCACTCCATTGATTTGAGTCCCAGTTTTCCTTCCATGTCTATCGGTTCCCCATGCGTCTTCCTTCTTTTCACGTATTGTAGCCTGCATTTTTTCATCTAGTTTGTGAGCAAAATCAACCAATTCTGTGAGCATTTTAATGACCAGTGCTTTGAACTGTGCATCTGATAGGTTGGCTATCTCTTCACGGCTTAGAGGAATTGGCTTTGGGGATTTCATTTGTTCTCCGGTTTGAGCCATTTTTTGTGTTTTTTGTTTTGTTTTGTTTTGGTTTGGTGTTAGTCTGGTCGCAGCTGTTACGTAGTGAGGGGTGGAGCCTTAGGTGTTCCTCAGGGCGGGGCAGCCCAGTCGCTGGGTTGTGACGCTCTAGGTGGGGGCGGGGTCTCAGAGGGAACAATGGCGCCTGCTCTTCTCTCTCCTGGATTCAGTCCCTTCCGCCACTTCCCCTCTGCCTGGACCGTCTGTGCTCGAGAATGTGGGGCCACCCGGTCAGCCAGCTGCCTTGCACAGCCTCACTGGGTCTGCACAGTTGCCCCCCTGTGCCCGGGGTCCACCAGCCGCTGCCTGTGGGCCCGGGGACCGCCAGCCGCCGCCCGTGCACCTGGGAACTGCCAGCCGCTGCTGCTTGTTCCCGGGTCCACACCTCCACTTTTTCCTGCCGCGACTCCGCCCCTCTTACTGGTCTGGATGAATGGTTGTTGGACTTCCGTACAGTTCAATTTTCTTTAAGTTCTGGTTGTTTTCTTGTTTCTAAATATTTGTTGTCCTTAATTTTGGTTGTGAGAGGAGGCACAGTGTGTCCGCCTACGCCTCCATCTTGGCCGGAAGTCATATGACAAGAATTTTAAAGTAGCCATCATAAACATGTTTTAATGAGCAATTGGGACTACATTTGAAACAAATGAAAAAATATAAAATCTCAGCGTAGCAATAGAAAGTTTCTCCAGAGAAATTCAGATTTAGCAAAGAAGTAAAAGGTATAAAGAAGAACCAAGTGAAAATTCTAGAACTGTAGCCCTGCTGGTGTGACTCAGTGAACTGAACGCCAGACTGAGAACCAAAGGGTTGCTGGTTCAATTCCCAGTCAGGGCACATGCCTGGGTTGCAGGCCAGGTCCCTAGTAGAGGGCACATGAGAGGCAACTACACACTGATGTTTCTCTCCCTCTTTCTCCCTCCCTCCCCCTCTGTCTAAAAATAAATAAATAGAATCTTTAAAAAAAAGAAAATTGTAGAACTGTAAAATGCAATAAGTGAAACTTTGAAATGCAATGGATGTGCTTAACAATAGAATGTAGAGGACAGGGGAAAGAAAGTGAACTTTAAGAATAAGAGAAATTAGCCCTGGCTGGTGTGGCTCAGTGGATTGAGTGCTAGTCTGTGAACCAAAGCGTCTCTGGTTAATTCCCAGTCAGGGCACATGCCTGGATTGCAGGCTGGGACCCCAGTCGGGGGCATGCAAGAGGCAACCACACATTGATGTTTCTCTCCCTGTCTTTCTCCCTCCCTCCTGCTCTCTCTAAAAATAAATAAATTTAGAAAAGAAATTTTAAAAATTTACAAAAAAGAATAACAAATTATGCCATCCAAACAACAGAAGAGACTAAGAAAATTTGTTACCAGCAACCTATTCTAGAATAGCTAAAGGAAGTTCTGTAAATAGAAAAGATACAACAAGAGAAGGAATAAAACAAAGAGCAAAATTGTAGATAAACTCAGTAGACTTTCTTTCTCACAAGTGGACTGTTTTACCCCAGGGAGATTAGAAAGCTGGTACTTCCTCCTTAGTGGGAGAGGTAGAGGTGTTAATCCCCTTAGCAAGGCAATCATGAAGTCCCCTGGGGTGTCTGAAGCTGTGAATGCCAGATTTAATCAGGCTTATTGTCCAAATTAGCTCCCTAGTTGATTAGGCTTTTTAATGTCTGATTCCCTTTGCTCCTTTCCTATATTAACATCTAGCTACCAGTGCTGACACACGGAGTAGAAAAGATATTCCATAGGAGTGGAAATGAAGGGGGCAGGGGTAGCTATACTTACCACAAAATACAGACTTTTAAGCCCCAGCCTGTGAACCAAAGGGTCACTGGTTCAATTCCCAGTGGGGGCGGATGTCTGGATTTCTGGCCACGCCCCCAGTAGGGGGTGTGTGGGAGGCATACACACATTGATGTTTCTCTCCTTCTCTTTCTCCTTTCCCCTCTGTCTAAAAATAAATAAATCTTTAAAAACAGAAAAAGAAAAATTGTACGATCATCTCAAAGGAGGTAGAAAGAGCTTTTGACAAAATTCAACATACTCTCATGATAAAAACCACCCAACAAGTTGAGTATACTCAACAAGTTGAGTATAGAACATACCCCAACACAATAAAGGATATATACGACACACCTAGTCAATAGTGAGAGGTTGAAAGCCTTTCCTGGAAGATCAGGACTAAGACAAGGGTGGGCACTCTCACCATGGTTATTCAACATAGTACTGGAAGTCCTAGCCAGAGCAGTCAGGCAAGGAAAAGAAATTAAAGCAACCCAAATCGGAAAGGAAACAGTGCAATTGTCTTAGTTTGCAGATGATATGATCTTACATTTAGAAAATTCCAAAGACTCCACCCAAAAACTGCTAGAACTAATGAACAAATGCAGTGAAGCAGGATACAAAAGCAACATAAGGAATACTTTTTTATTCTTTTTTTTTAATGGCTGAATAAACGAATGGATGGTCACCAGATGGCCAGGGGGTGGGGGCATGAATAAAAAGGTGAAAGAGATTAAAAATTACAAATTACCAGTTATAAAAAATAGTCATTGGGATACACAGTACAGCCTAGGGAATCTTGTAATAACTGTGTATGCTGCCAGAAGGATATGAGACTTACCAGAGTGATCACTTCATAAGGTATATTAATGTCTAATCACTATGTTGTGCACCTGAAACTAACATATATCTTATGTCAACTATATTTGAAAAATAAAATAAAATCAAACAATGTAATCTACCATAGTAACAGGCAAAATAAGCAAACTCACACAAACATCAATTTATGCAGACTAAATATTTGAAACAATCAACATAAATTTTTAAAAAGAAACAAAAAATTCAGCAAACTAGCAATACAAGATAATGACCTCAACTTGGTAATGAACATACACAAATGAACCCCTATAGCCAACCTCATACTTAATGGTGACATATTGAATGCTTTCCCTTTACAGTTGAGAATAATGCCATAATGCTCTCACCGCTGCTATTCAGCACAGTAATGGGATTTCTACCCAGTGCAATTTAGTGAGAAAAGGAAATAAGACACATACAGGTCAGAAAGGATCAAAATCCCCAGGAGTCTATAAAGAATATTCCTTGAACTAATAAGGGAGTTTATCAGTGTTACAGGAAACAAGGCCAACATGCAAAAATCAATTGTATTTTTATATACTAGCAACAGACGTGTGGAAAATGAAATTAAAAATGCAAGTACCATTTACATTTACAGCCTCTCAAAACAAGTGACATGCCTAGGTAGAAGTGTAATAAATCATTTATAGGATTTATATGCTGTAAATTACAGAATGCTAATGAAAGTAGTCAGAGAAAACACAGGTGAATTGAGAGACGTTCTGTGCTCACGGAATGGAAAGTGTCAAAGTGAAAATGTCAGTTGTTTCCAACCTGATATCTAAGTTTAAGGCAGTTAATAGCCAAATGTCAGCAAGATTTTTTTTAGAGAAAAGATTATTCTGAAATATACATGGAAACAAAGGAGCTAGAAGAACTAACACAATTTAAAAAATACAGAATAAACTGGGAGGCATCGAATATATTAATGTTTACTGTATTAATATTAATGCTTCAGTAATCAAAACAGTTTGATATTTCCAGAGAGACCAATACATAAGTCCATGGAAGAGAATACACAAATTACCTCACAAAGTGTGGCCAAATTGCTTTTGACAAAGGTAGAAAAATATTTCAGATAGTCTTTTCAAATGGTGCCGAAGCAATTGCATACCTACAGGCAACAAAAGTGCACTTCAACCTAAACCTCACATCACATCCAAAAATTAACTCAGAATGATTATACATTTAAATGTGAGGCTATAAAACTTTTGGAAGATAACATGGGCCAAAATCTGCAGGACTTTTTGAAGAGTCTTATTAAAGAGTTTTTAGATAGGACACTGAAAGCACAAACCATTACAGAAATCAGTTAATAAATTAGACTTCACCAAAATTAAAAACTTGTGCTCTGTGAATGACCCTATGAAAAATATGAAAAAAACAAAGAACCCAAGCTGCCAATTTGGAGAAAATATTTGCAAATCATGTATCTGATAAAGGATTCATATCTAGAATATCTATAAAGAACTCTCAAAACTCAACAATAAAAATCAAACAATCCCATTTGAAAATGAGCAAAAGACATGAAAAGGTTGTATGGATGACAAATAACTGTATGAAGAGACATTCAAGATCTCTAGCCTTGGGAAAATGGTAATTAAGACCACAATGAGATATCACTATATACCTGCTAGAATAATTAAACTTAAAAATAGTGATCATACTAAATGATGACCACAGTACACAGAAATTGAACCTGTCATACCCATTCTTGGGAACACAAAATGTTGCAGCTACTCTGGAAAAAAAACTTTCAGTTTCTTAAAAAATATAACATGCATTTACTCTACAACCCATTATTTACACTCCTGGGCATTTATCCAGAGAATGAAAACATGTCCACACAAAACCGCTACAAGTGTGTTCGTAGCAGCTTTATTTGTAATAGACAAAAACTGGATACAAACCAGATGTCCTTCAATGGGTGAATGGTTAAACAAATTGCAGTAATTCATACCATGGATTACTACTCAGGAATATAAAAGAATGAAATATTGATATACATACCAACTTGGGTGGATTTCAAGGGCATCCTACTGAGTAAAAAAGCCTATTTCAAAGGTTACACACTGTATACTTCCTTCTGTTTGTATGTTTTTCTATTGTGATCCTCACTTTTTTCTGAGCCCTCACTAGCAGGATCATGTCTGCTAACAGTTTGTTCAAGGCATTCTAGGCTGTTTCGATCACGCTCCCACAAATTCTGCCAGCATCTGCTCATTGCCCAATTACAAAGCCACTTCTACAATATTTTAAAAAGTCTTTACTTCCAAAATTTTAAAGTATTTCTTACAACACCATACCATTTTCAGGTACCAAAATTTATGTTAATTTTCTATAATTGCTGTAACAAATTACCACAAACTTTGTGACTTAAAGCATAACAAATGTGACTTATTTTTGGACCATATGACACACCTAGGTTTTAGGTTTTAAATAGGGAAAAAGTTTTTGAAGCAAAAGAATGTGGTAAAATATTTAACAATGTAAATAACATAATATTTCACGAATGTAAATGTAAACAACTCAACAGCAGCATTAACAACCATTATTCCTCCCAAATTTTGAGGGGTGGGGGGAATGCATCTTGTAGTCCGAAAAATACGGTAATTATCTTAATAGTTGTGGAGGTCAGGCATACAAAGTTGATTGGCAGGCTGTATCTCCCTTTTCTAGGCCATTTCCAGCTTCTAGAAACCCCCTACATTCCTTGGTTTTATGAGCCCTTCCCCTAAAGCATAGCACCTTCATATCAATTTCAATCTCTCTCTCTCCCCCCCTTCCTCCCTCCCCTCTCTCCCCAACCTTTGCTTTTATCATCACATCCCCTATCTCTCTGGACCTCCTGCCTCCGTCTTATAAGGACCCTTCTGTTATATCGGGGCCACGTAGATAATTCACGATGATCTTCCCATGTCAAAATTTTTACTTTAATCATATCTGTAAAGTCTTTTGTCATGTAGGTAACATAATAACAGGTTCTGTGGGTTATGGACTTTGTGGGTATCATTCTGAGGGGTATCATTATTTTCAAGAGTATCAGTACTCTTCAAAAGTGCTATGGTCATAAAAGGCAAGGAAATTTTGAGGAAGTATCAGTGTGGAGGAGACTACAGTGACATGACAGCTTAATGTCATATGGGAGCTGGATTGCACCCTAGACCATAAAAAAGGCATTAATTTGAAAAAGTGATAAAATTTGAACCAAACCTGTTGATTAGCTAATATTATTGTGCCCATGTTAATTTCTTGGCTTAATAATTGCACTGTGCTTATAAGATATTAACGTGAGGGGAATCTGGATGAAGAGGATGCAGAAACACTGCACTATGTTTCAACTTTTCTGTAAGCCTAAAATTATTTCAAAATAATGAAGTTAAAAAAAGTTTTACTGATGTATACTGGCACCCTCAGTATCTGGCCTATTTTCTCACATCTTCAGTAAACTGAGTATTACCAAATGTTTTAATGTTATCCAGCTGGAAAGTGAGTATTTTGTTGTTTTCAAAAACATTTTCAATTTATCAATTAAAAATTATTAATGAAACTGGGTATCTTTCAACACACTTTTGGTTGGTATATTAGTTTACTAGGGAATGCCTTGTATTTGGTAACTTAAACCTTAGATGTTTATTTTCTCACAGTTCTGAAGGCTGGAAGCCCCAAACCAAGGTGCTAAACAAGTCAGCTCTGGTTTCTCCCGAGGCCTGTCTCCTTGGCTTGAAGACAGTTGCCTTCTTGCTGTGTCCTCATGTAGTCTTTCCTCTGTGGATATGTTTCCCGGGTGCCTCTTCCTCATCTTATAAGGACACAAGTCATACTGGGTTAGATTCCACATTTATGACCTCACTTAACCCTTATAACCTTTCAGAGGCCCTATCTCCAAGTTCAGTCACATGGCAGGTAAAGTCTTCAAAATATGAACTTCAGGGGGACACATTTTAGTTCATGACAGCTGTCTGTTACAGTTGAGAGATGGGGGTGGCAGATTGTATTGAGGTGACATTTGAATGTGTGCCCATCATTCTTGTGCACCCATTTAATCTTCAGTTACTGAAAACCCCACTGGAGGATGGTACTTACCTCTGTGCGGAGAAAGGGCATGCAACTGGTGAAGGTTAGTGATCTTAAAGCAAGAGGTGGTTCCACAGGACTTTCTGCTATAATATTTTAATCTCTTTTATTTATCTGAAATATTTCATAATAAATTATTTTAAAATATCTAATGGGAGGTAAGGAAATGAGCATCAAGTAGCTTGGTTATAAAGGAAAAGAAAAATTGGAGACAGTGGCTAGAGAGACATTGATTCAAGAGAGCATCTTTTTAAGGCTGGGAAACTTGTGCATGTTTATAAACCAGGGGGCGTAGAACTGGTGTGGAGGAAGAGATTGAAGTGAGAGATGATATCTCACTGTGGTTTTAATTTGCATTTCTCTGATGATGTTAGTGGCATCCAGCATCTTTCCATATGTCTGTTGGCCATCTGTCTTCTCACCTGCTGATATGGCTATTGTCAGTAAATCAACAAACAACAAGTGTTGGTGAGGATGTGGAGAAAAGGGAAGCCTCTGATACTATTGGTGGTATCAGAAATTGATATAATCACTATGGAGGTTCCTCAAAAATTTAAAAAGAGAACTAACTTAAATAAATAAATAAATAAATAAATAAATAAATAAAAATAAAAAGAGAACTAACTGCCATTATAATTCAACAGTCCCACTTCTGGCTATATATTGGAGGAAATCCAAAACGCTAATTTGAAAAGATATATACATGCTTAAGTTTATCACAGTATTATTTATAGTAGACAAGATATGGAAACAATCCAAGTGCTCATTGGTAGATGATGAATAAAGATATAGTACATATATACAATGGAATGTTACTCAGCCATAAAAAGGGATGAAGCCTTACATTTGTGACAGGATATATGCATGTAGAGGGTATTATCCTAAGTGAAATAAGTCCAAGAAAGACTTGTATGGTTTCATTTATATGTGGAATCTAATGAACAAAATAAATGAACAGGCAAAACAGAAACGGACTCATAGATACAGAAAACAAACTGATGGTTGCCAGATGGGAGGGGGGTGGAGGGTTGGGGTGAAAAGGTGAAGGGAAAAAGAAATACAACTTGTAGTTAGAAAGCAGTCATGGGGATGTAAAGTACAGCATAGGAAATATAGTCAGCAGTATTGTAATAACTGTACGGTATCAGATGGGTACTAGACTTATCAAGGGGATCAGTCACTTCCTAAGTTACATAAATGACTAATCACTAAGCTGTACACCTAAAACTGATATAATATTATGTGTCAACTGTAATTGAAAAAACAAGACCCAAGTGAGAGAGAGGGTAATTGATGGAAGTTCCTGAGGAGCTTTGAGCAGATGGCCTCCATATTACTTGAGGAAAGATTGGCCTTGGATGGCGTTTTATGGAAGGAGGAGGGGGAAATAGGAATAGATGCATATGAGTTTGCCAGCTGGGGGCACGAGGAAGCAGTGTTTGTGAAAATTGAGGAAGATTATAATTCCTGCACTTTGTTTTCTCAAGTAGAATTAAGCTTATTTTTATCTGCTGAGGGTAAGGGAAATGAATGTAGGGCCAAAGGCATGAGGAGAGTAAGAGAAGCTTTAAAACAGTCTGGGAGAGGAACGGAGAGAGAGCTGACGAAGGACATTTTAAACGGTTGTTATTAAAGGAAAATGTAAACCATAAATCTAGAGTGGCACCATCCCTGGTGAGCTTCACACCCAACAACACTGCTCAAAAGCCAGTATGTGGAACTAGAAAAGCTGAATTACGTGCTGCTTTCAGTGTTGATGTTTTTAGGGAATTGCGGGAAGTGAACAGGGACCAAAAATGGTGAGTGTGTGGGTAGTTGTTTATTATCCACCCATTAGACCAAACTGAGAAAGAGGGAAAGGAAGTGTTGGAATTGGTAGACTGAGGAAAAAGTGGAAGAATCAAGGGAATAGAGGTCTCAGTGTTGAAGACCAGGAATAGGGAGAGTGAAGGCATGGGATTTCTAGGATAGGAAGTTATCATCAGAGGTGGAGACTAGTATTTTGACCATCAGAGATGAAGCAGATTTCCACGTGATGACAAGAAAGTATTAGCTAACAATTATAAAGCCCTTACTATGTGTCAAACACTGTTTGAAGCTCTTTACACATCTTAGTACATTTATACCTGATTCCACATAAGAAAGTCCAAGGCACAGACAAGGTGTGACTTGTCCAGGGTCACAGAGTAAGTATTGAAGCTCAGGTTTGGAACTAAACAGCTTAGAGCTATACTATCCTACCTCAAGATATTTGTTCTGTTCGTGAAAATGGGTACCTGAGACAGAGGTACATATCACTGGTGATGAGAAGGCCAAAGAACTCTGAGGCAGGAATTGCTGAGGGTCATTCACATAGGCCATGATTTTGTATTAGAGGACATTCTTCCAAGCCTAGCATTTGGGGCTCAGACCATACATCCTGCATCCTTGACGAGTAGTTTTGGTCTTTGTCCTGCAGGTGGTACAGAGCCACGGAAGCTCATCGCATGATTCATGGCATTTTAAATGTTCCAATAAATTTACAAGTGGACCCAAGTCTAACACCAGCATGCTTAGTCTCCCACCATGAGGCTAACAAAATAGAGTTTTTGTTGTTATAATTTTTAGGGGAAATGCCAACTTCAATTTTACCAGAAAATCCATTTTTCAATGAATGACCGCATTCCCTACTGTGTTCATAAAAGCATGATTCTGCTGTGCCTTTGGCCAGGATATGAAAATCAAAATCTGTGGGGTGATTTGAAGACCAATTAAAGTACTAGTTGCCTGTTATCCCCATGATCCAACAGGAGATTAATTTTACTACCTGGTGATCACCTTTTGAGTGAAGTTGTTAGGCCCTTGTGTAAACAACTGTCATAAGTGTTAAATAATCAAAGTCTTGACCTTTGTGTAATATCAGAGATGTACTCTGACCGTGTTTTCCAAACAAAGACATGGTAACCAAGGATCTTTTCTGATTTATTAATTTATTCATATGAAATATATGGAGATATGAAACAAATCCCAGGTTATTATACATTTATCAAGTTGTTTATTTTGAAAAAGAGCAAAATAATAGGTGTCAGAAATTCTGGACCTTGTAGGTGTAACCTCGTAGGATGGTTGTGGGGATTAAAACAGATAATATATGTGAGAGCCGATGCTGCTCTGCAAGTATCAGGGATTATATGTTCCTGCCAAGTTGTTCAGTTAATGGGATATGATTTTCAGTCAATATATTATAATTTTAGTAATGTGTTTTTCCCATTTATACTTGCTCTTTAATAGAAAAGGGCTTAAACATACTGGTTTTAAGTTTCTGTCATCCCCTCCCTTCAGCTTCCCTTTTAAGAATATCCAGGGTCTGTCAATGAAATTTAAATGCTTCACAATAATTGGCACTTAAATGGTTCCATTTCTAAGTCTTTTTTAAAAGACTTTTAAAAAGCAATTTAAATCAACTTCTCTAAATGATACATTTTCTGGTGGGTCAGTAAGTGATGGGAGGATCTAGTGTTACACTGACCGCCAGAACAGTATTGGTCATTCTTAGGTTCTCTCTCTTCCCATCTTACTGACGGCTGTGGACTTCATGCTACTGCTGTGAAACACGGAGGCGATTTGCATTGACTGGTGTTTTCAGAAGTTTGCAGAGCTGGGGGTGGGGACTGTTGGTAATTATAGAGAAAGGGAAAGGTCAGTTCTGTAGGGAGTTTTTAGCAATTTAATTTTGAGGGAAGCGAGTTATTTCACTTAAGGGGAACAATACTATGGGATGGATGCATTTCAGTATTAGAATTGGAGAGAGAGAATGATGACCTTCTGGTCCAGGCTCTTCCTTTCAGATGAGGTCCCTTCTTATACACTGCAGTAGTGATGACAAATTTGCATTTCTCCAACTCTGTTCCTCTTCATCTAGTTTTTGGAACTTTACTACATCCCTACCTACCCCCACAGTTCTCCCTAACTAGTTTATAAAAGAACTCGGGTAGCAGCCCTAAAGTCTACCAGTTGTCTCTTGTATTTTGCAAACTCATCTTCTCAGTTACACAACTTAGCATTGGCCGTTTTCCTCCTTTGCTACTGCCGAGATCATTGAATTGGAGCTAGGAACCAGCAGTTCTGCCTCTTTAGATTTGGATTTTTTTGTTGTTCAAGGAACATGGAATCAGGCTATGTGCCCAGTGTGGGGCAGTGTACTTTTATCTCACTTAGTCCTTATTCTAACTCTGGGAATGATAAATATTATTATTTCTATTTTTTGGCTTTGGACACAGAGGGATGAATTGTGGTAAGTGGCAAAGCCAAGACTTCAGTCTCGCTCTGTTGGGTTTAGCCTGCAGCTCAGAGAACAGGCTGTTTTGTGTGAGATGTTGCAGACAACAGCGAGTTGTACTTGTCTTTGCATCACTGGTGTTGACTTAGCTCTTCTAAATCTCCCTTGAGTTCTCTCCTTATTGCCAATCTTTCTCTTTTACTGGGTTGGAGGCTACTTTATAATCCTGCAGGGTCTTAATTTACTGCCTTAAATATAGTTTTCTGGGAGAATAATTCATCGTTTTTAAGATAATTAGAAAATCCTATTACCAATGTACGTGAAAGTGCGTTTTGGTCTTATCTCTAAAGATGTATGGTTAGAAGCCAGGGTTGAGGGAACTGAATGGTATAGATGGGGATGGTTAAGGGCAGTTCTTCCTGTGAATTGGCCAGAGGCAGCTGGATTTGTGGGAACTCAAATGCTGCCTATGTTCCCAAATGGCCAAATGGGACCTCGGCCAGGAAAAACCCAACATCATAGCCGTGTAATGGATTTGGAGAGGCAAACAAGAGTCCTTTTAAAGAACAACTCTGATTTATGTATTTTTCAGATACACAGTCTAGCAACCCAGAAGAAACAGTCTTTTCTAGTCGTGGCCCGATTTCCCTTTTCTCTCTGAAATGTGGTTTTTTTTTTTTTTTTTTTTTTTTTTTTTGTGAAATTTGGTGTGCCACTAGAGGGCAACAAGAGAATAGAGATATATTTCCCTCTATTGCTTTTTAAAGAGATAGGTAGGTAGGTAGATATTTAAAAATGGGAGTACATATAAATTTAGGTTTATGCTTTATAGACTTATATTTTATGTATTTTAAAATATATCTCTGTGTACACACACACATGCACATACATGGAGGAGAGATAGAAAATCTAATTAAGCCAGATATCTTCTTCATTGCCTGTCATTTATGAAATGATAAAGTTCAACTAAAACTTATTTAAAATAACATTTACTAGCCTGTATGTTATTTAAAAGAATCGGATGACTTTTTCAGATTCTAATATAGTTAGGTGGGGATTTGGCAGACATTTTCAAATGAATTTTCAGAAAAAATATCTTTAAGTAGTGAATGTTAAGAGCAACGTGTAACTTGAAGAAAATATCTTTGAACAGAAAATTATTAATATTGAGAAATTACAGATGTGCTTATTAGTCATAGTGAATTTTTGAAAACATCTCCAAATTTTTAATTTTGTCTACATCAAGAAGATCTTTCACACATTTTGCAGAGACCTACTTTTCTTAGCTTTGAAATGAGGTCAAGACCTGTTTGAAATGAATGTGTATCTCCACGCCTGATGAGATAGTGCAGTAAGCATAGGATGCAGCTAGGGTTTACCCCACCCCAACATTCAAAGAGCTGAAACATGTCCCATGAGTCACCCTTTTGATTCTTGTCACCCTAAGAATTATCTTCAAGATTCAGCAAAAGGTGAAAATACCTTCTGCTTCTTTTTCTTCTCTCCAGCTGGCACCGAAATAATAATTGTAATGCTGAAATAATTGTACAGTTAGCACTCATTGAGAGCTTGCTATGTGTCATGCACTGTGCTAACGTTTTGACATCCAACATCTCATTGAATCCTCACAACTTTTATGAGATAATCCCTAATTTTACTTAAAGGTAAACTGAGGCCAAGATGAATGCAATTAGTCATGGACTATCAAAGTTAAATATCTGTTTTTATTATACTTTGAGCAAGGAAGGAGAAAAGAGAGACAGACAGAGACAGAGAGAATAAATATAGAATCAGATTCTTGAGAATTTGAAAAAGATGTCCAAGATTTATAGTCCATTTCTTTCAGGGGCCAGTGATTTTTCTCATATCATATATCTTTACCTTTGCTATTCTCCTTTGAGTTTCAGATTTGAACATCAGAGTCTGGATAATTCAGAAAGACTGTGGCCAGTGAGCCTGAGGGCCAGATAGGTGTACTTCGGCAGCAGGACTTGAAGCAGACTCAGGTTTCTCAGTCTGGTGATAACTACCTATGGGAATTTCAGAATCCAAAAATCAGCGGAGGGGCATTGAAGGTAGAGGGGAAAGCTCTGAGATTTTGGGGATTATGATTGGATCACTGCTACTTTCCGGCATTAAGACTTCTTGAAATGCCAAGGTTACCTCTGTAGGCTTTCCAAATATCCCTGGAGGTGAGACTATTATGGAAATAATGAAAAAGTAGCTTTGGAACCAGACAACAACCCTGAGATTGGATTCCAGCCCCATCCTTTGCTAGCTGGGTGATCTTCAACAAGCCATTCTACCTCCCTGAGCCTTTCCCCCCTCATTTTAAAAAGGGAGCTAATAATTAGACCTTCCTCACTCAGTTGGGAGGATTCAGTGAGATAAATATGTCAAGTACTTTGTACATAGCATTTCCCACCAAATTCTAATACCTCCCGTGCTCTATGCTATCACCCATTGACTGTATTGACAGATTAACTTTATCTTAATTATGGTATTCTTCCAATCCTTTTACCTTGGTATTTATTAAGTCTTTATAGTCAAAGGGGCTTTTCTTAAAGGTCCTTAGGTCATTTTTAATTCATGGTTGTTAACGATACAGAAACTCTTCCCTTCCCAATCCTAAAAGCATCTCAAACAGGTCTAAAAGTAAAATTCCACTTGAAATCTGCCATACTGTTCTTAGCAGAAACCACATAACCTATGCCAAATGGATGGAGGTGTTCTTACTGGGATCTGACTCCATGCTTTCTCTCTGTCAGTACTGGATTCTCTTTCCAAGGCAACTGCCCAGGGGAGTGGATAAGCAGTCAGAGCATGGGTTATAGACCTATCTGGCATGATCAGTGGGAGTAAAAATCGTCCATGTAGGAGGCACCATGTTTTGAGGGAATAGGACACCAGATTGGGGATTCAAATTCTTGGGTTCTGGTCTCAGTTCTACCACCTACTACTGGCTTTGGAGCCTTGGGTAAATCACTTCTCTTTGGACATCAGTGTCACCATAAGTACAATGTATGGGTAGAATAGATAGGTTTCCAGAACATTACATCTAGAAGGGCCTTAAAGACTTTCAGGGACCAAAGACAGACCAGGCGACAACTTTTCTCGCAAAAAAGTTGGCTCTTGATAACAACAGGCATGACATTTTCAAAGTTCTTTGCATACTGCAGAGAAACTTGGTGACACATTTGATGTTGACAGTGGTCTCTGCCAAATGCTAAGAGCTCGTTGTTTTGACCCCATCACCACCTTTGTTTTTAATGAAGTTCGGAGTACAGTGTTTGCTAATACAACCAGCCCCCAGAAAGTGCAACACAGCCTCAGCCAGAGTGTAAATGGAGACTTGGTGGAAATCTGGGATTCATCAGGGCCAAGTCTTGGAGCTCTGATTTATGGAAAGGCAAGGTACTTTTTGAACAAAGTGATATTTGCAGCTTGAAGCGGCATCTGGGAAGAATCTGGACAGCGGCTCAGTTAAAAATTTCCAAGAGTTTGAATGAGCCTGGGCTTTTGGCAGTTGAAAAAAAATGCCTTATGTAAAATTTGTTCTCTTTCATACCTGAAGGCCCGGCAGAGAAGAAATCAGAAGGGGGTTAATAGATGACCAAACTGAGGCAAGCAGTTCATGATCCCCCTTCCCCATTGAAGGACATACTTCTCTTGGTTGTGTCTCAAAGCCCAACAGAGGTTCTCATCCAACTTTAGTCCTCATGAAACTTTAGAAAAAGGATTCCCAGGAGTTGGACTCCTGACTGCAACCCCAGGCGAGCTAGCCAAGGCTCAGCAGAGCTGAAGTCATTTTCCTTGGGTATTTTGTTCTCTCAGACCAAGACTTTAAAATTCAGTTCAGCTGACATTCACTCAGTGCTAACTATGTTTTTGGAAAATAAACAGCACTGCCTTGCCTTATTCTGCTCTCCATATCCTCTGGGCTATTTCTTGAAGTTACTATCAAAGATGACAATCCCCCTGCGAGTTCTTAGCCAGTCTGCAGAGAGCCGAGTCATTCTGTCCTCTTTGCTGGAGTTTGGGACAATGGGAAAAAATAAGTTTTGCCTGATACTGTTTTCACCCAAGGAATTATGTTTTGAACTTAAAATGTTTCTTTCTGTGTTATCCAGTGGAAAGAGTGTTAACCTTGAAGTTAGGCACATCTGAGTTCGTATCACAGCCCTGCCACTTGTTATCAAGTGACCTTGGGCAGTGCACACTCTTTATTCTTAGCTCACCCTTTGGCATCAAATCCCCTCTCTAGTCTTCTTCCTAGTGAATTGACTTAGTCTATACATAAGTTAAGAATTCCTCCTTGGTTCTTCAGCTGTGGAAGAGCCACTCGAGTGTCCAGAGGAAGGAAAGTGAGGACTTATGCTCTGTTAAGTTGTAATGATTTCTTCAACGTTTCATTTATGTTTTCAGTTATTTCTCTCCTCCTTTAATCCTATGGAAAAGGTAGATAGAGGGATTTATTCTGTGGTGGAATTTAGGGAATGTGCTAGCCCCAAATTCTTTTTGGAAGTTCAGAGAAAGGACTTTGTAAACAATCAATAAATGAATTAACATATGCAAAGCACTTAGAATTGTAACTGACACATAGTAGATATTGTATATGAAGGAGTTCACTATTGTAAACAGTGCTGAGCCCTGGCTGGTGTGGCTCAGTGAATTGAGTGCTGGCCTGCTAATCGAAAGATTGTTGGTTCTATTCCCAGTCTAGGGCACATGCCTGGGTTGCAGGCCAGGTCCTTAGTAGGGGGTGTGCAAGAGGCAACCACACATTGATGTTTCTCTCCCTCTCATTCTGTCTCCCTTCCCCTCTCTAAAAAGTAAAATAAATAAAATCTTTTTAAAAAAGAACTCAATAGGGAACTGAGTAGAACAGGCTGAGTTTCTTTTCTTGGCTTCCTCTTAACTGCTTTTTCATCTCTAAAAGTTTTCTCCTCATCAAAATTGGGCTGTCAAAAGTAACTTCAGAGATCATGGGCCCATATTCTCCCTTTTCTCATTGCCTAAGAAAACTATGGGGATTTTGTCAGGTTTTCCTGCCCAAGCCCACTCATGAATTATATCTGTTCTTGGTAGTCCTGTTTCCAAAGAACTAATGATATTCATTAATTTAATAAATACTTACTAAACTTTTATTACATACCAGCAATGTTCTAGGCACAGGGGATACACCTGAACACAAAGCAGAGGCCCTTATTTCATGGAACCTATGTTTTCCTGGGAACGATCATTTACTCCATTATTCTTAAAGGGGATAGCAGTAACAGATAGGTTAGAGCTTATCATTTAAAAGAGATATGAAGTGTGGCCTTTAAGAGGGCCCGCAGAACAGAGACACAGATAAATGGAATCTTCCTACCACAGTGATTGCCAACATTTCCACATTAAAGCTTGGCTCCAAGGTTTACATCTGTAGGCCAGCTTTGGGGAAGATGTTGCAATCCATGTTGACGGTAGGGTTATCCAGGCCATGTTTTAATTTTAAAGGGGATACACATTATGAAGTGCCTCCTCTGTGTTTCTAGACTTTTCGAGCATCTTCTCTGAGCCCCACCTACTGCCACATTTTCAGAACTGATCTTAAAAGACTCCCAAACAATGTCTCCGTCTACTTGGAGGAGGCAGGGCCTGTAGACAGCACCCTTTCCAGATGCCATAAGCAGCTCTCACTACTAACCCTAGAAGTTAGTGAGCCCAACCTGGGGGTTGGGTAGCTCCATGAAAAAGACTGCACTATCAGGAAAGATATATGTTAATGAGAAATGAATAATTTGTATTACTGGAGGAGGGAAATGAAATAATTTAATCTGGAAGAGACCTTGAAGAGCCATCAGGTACAAAGTCCAGAATTCCTGATTTTCATACCACAAAACCATTTCAGCCCGTATTGCTCCAGTATCAACCTCCCACCCCCCCCTCCACCTTCGTTCTTTCTTTTTTTTTTGTCATTTTTATCTTCACCAGAAGATATTTTTCCATTGCTTTTAGAGAGAGAGGAAGGGAAAGAGGAAGGGAGAAAAAGAAACACCCATGTGAAAGAGAAACATTGAGAGATTGCCTCTCATATGCACCCAGACCTGGGATCAAACTCACAACCTAGACATATGCCATGACCAGGAATCGAACCCACAACTTTTTGGTTACAGAATGACACCCAACGAACTGAGCCACGTCAGCTAGGACTCTACCCTCTTTCTTCATCTCCTCTTTCCCTCCCTCTTCCTCTAAGGAATTATGGGTTTAAATCCTTGTTAGGGTTGCTAATAGAATACTTAATATTTATTGAGCACTTCATACATTCTAGAATAAACTGTTTATGTATATTTCCTCAATCAGTCATAAAAACCCTATGAGATAGATGGTATCATTATACTCATTTTGCAACTAAGGTTGGGAAGTGCAAAGTGAGCCTCAATTTTGATACTCATAAAGTTTAATTAAAGTACCTCTCCCAAGATTATGTTGCTAGTAAGTGGCAAAGCCTCAATACAACTGAATCTGACTCAAAGCTGACTATTTTTTTAATAGTTGGTATACAATCTTATACTGATTAAATTAGTTTCAGGTGTACACTATAGTGATTTGACATTTATATACCTTACAATGTGATCACTCAACTGATTCTAGCAATCATTTGTCAGCATGTAAACCTTATCATAATATTACTGACTATATCCCTCTCCCCCTTTTCACCCATCACCCCCCACTCTCCATTCTGGTAACCATTCCTTTTGGTCTGTTTCTATAAGTCTGTTTTTGTTTTGCTTTGTTTTAATTTTTTTAGATTCTACATATAAGTAAAACTATATGGTGATTGTCTTTCTCTATGTAATTTATTTCACTTAGCGTAATACCCTCTAGATCCATCCATGTTGTCACAGATGGCACTATGTCATTATTTTTCATTGCTGTGTAATATTCCATTGTGTATACACCACATCTTTTTTATCCAATCATCTATCGATGGACACCTAGGTTTCTTCCATACCTTGGCTATTATAGATAATGATGTAATGAACATAGCATATGTGTTTTCAAATTAGTGTTTTTGTTTTCTTTGGATTAAGTACCCATAAGTAATATTGTGGCATTGAACAACACGCTAGATGAAATGGACTTAACAGATATACATAGAGCCCTTCATCCCAAAGAAACTAAATACACATTCTTTTCAAATGCACATGGAACATTTTCAAAGATAGACCACATGATAGGACACAAAACAAGCCTCAGCAAATTCAAGAAAATTGAAATCATACCAAGCATTTTCTCTGACCACAAGGGACTGAAACTAGAAACCAACCCCAAGGGGAAAAACCCAAAACCCTCAAAATCATGGAGATTGAATAGCATGCTATTAAACAGTGAATGGGTCAAGAATGAAATTATGGAGTAAATCAAAAAGTTTCTGGAAACAAATGATAACGAACTCACATCGACCCAAAACTTATGGGACACAGCAAAGGCAGTCCTCAGAGAGAAGATTATAGCGATACAGGCCTAAAAACATCTCATACAAACAACCTAACCCTATGCCTACAAGAACTCAAGGATCAACAACAAAGACAGCCCAGAGCAAGTAGAAGGAAGGAAATAACCAGGATCAGAGCAGAACTAAATGACATAGAGACTAAAAGCACAACTCTAAGGATCAGTGAATCCAAGAGCTGGTTCTTTGAAAAGATAAACAAAATCGACAAGCCTTTAATAGCAGCCTCATCAGGAAAAAAAGAGAGAGGACCCAAATAAACACAATCAGAAATGGAAGAGGAGAGATTACAACTGACACCACAGAAATACAAAGGATTGTAAGGAATTACTATGAAGAACTGTACGCCAAGAAATTTGAAACCTAGATGAAATGGACAAGTTCCTAGAAAAATATAATCTTCCAAAACTCAACGAAGAAGAAGAAGCAGAAAGCCTGAACAGACCAATAACAGCTGATGAAATTGAAGCAGCAATCAAAAAACTCCCGACACACAAAAGCCCTGCACCAGATGGTTTCACAGGAGGATTCTACAAAGCATTTAAGGAAGAGCTAACCCCTATCCTTCACAGACTACTCGAAAAAAATCCAAAATGATGGAAGACTCCCAAACTCTTTTTATGAAGCCAGCATCATCCTAATCCCAAAACCAGATAAAGACACAACAAAGAAGGAGAACTTCAGGCCAATATTGCTGATGAACATAAGTACCCATAAGTAGAATCACTAAGTTGTATAATCTGTTTTTAGTTTTGTGAGGAATCTCCAAAACTAAAAACTGCTCCCACAGTGTCTGCACCAGTCTGCATTCCCACCAACAGTGCACAAGGGTTCCCTTTTCTCCACATCCTTGCCAGAACTTGGTGTTTGTTGACTTCTTGATAATAGCCATTCTGTCTGATAGGTGGTGGTATCTCACTGTGGTTTTGACTTATATTTTTCTATTATTAGTGATACTGAGCATCTTTTCATATGTTTCTTTGTTGACCATCTATATGCCTTCATTGGGGAAATGTCTTTTTATGTCCTGTGCCCATTTTTCAACTGGATTGTTTACTTTTTTGTTATGGAGTTGTATGGGTTGCTTACATATTTTTTATATCAACCTCTTATCAGGTACCTTATTTGCATACATTTTCCCATTCAGTAGGTTGTGTTTTTGTTTTGTTTAAAGTTTCCTTCACTGTGCACAAGCTTTTTAGTTTAATGAAGTCATATTTCTTTTATTTGTGCGTTTGTTTCCTTTGCTTGAGAGGACATATCCCAAAAGATATTACTCAAACTGATGTCAATCAGTTTACTTCCTATATTTTCTTCTTGGAGTTTTATGGTTTCAGGCCTTACATTTACGTGTTTAACCCATTTTGTGTTTATTTTTTTATATGGTATAAGAGAGTGGTCCAGTTTCATAGCTGAGTCTTTAATCTCTACGTTATACTCTCTTTTCCTAATTCCAATTGGAAAAAGAATAAGTGAGAAAAGGCTCTATTATTTAACAGGCCTTCAGGGGCCTGGCAGCCAAAATTCATCCATTCAGTCTAAACATTATCATTGAGCTGCTACCTTTTGCCTGGTGCCCTGTTAGGACACTACCTTCCGGAGATGTATGCAACAGAACTCTCTCCTGTTGGGAAACTTGTGACACTGCCAGCGAAGTTGGACCAACTGATACTCAGGATACAATGTGATAACTACTATGATGAGGATGTGCATCAGATGCTATGGGGGCACATAGAAGGGGAAACATATCTCTGTCTTGAGAGTCAGAACATGCTTTATACAGTGGATCATGAGTTGAGTCCTGAAAGTTAAAGAGAAGTGGATTAATTAAGGTACAGACTAACCTCCTATGGCAAAGAGAACCATAAATTCAGTGGCCAGAGTTGGGAGGTGACTTCGCTAAGGTTTCCCAGGCAGTAAGTGGAAGGTCCAGTGCTGATGTTGGAGTTTTTGTCTGTATTATTTCCTCCACACTGAGAAATGCCAATTGCTGTACCTCCAATGTGGAGGGATATTTTTAAATACTGGCCTAGTAGCTAGAGTGATTAAGACAATCCCCCCAATTCCTTGAGTCATTTTTAGAATTGCTATGGCAGACTATAGATGTAATCCTGACAGGCATCATGTAGTAGTTAGCATTAGGGAGGCAAAAACTTGATCTTTCTAATTGTTTCCTGGAAATATTCCCCCTTCACAGATCTATTCAGGTCCGCCTGAGGAGAGTGCTGCACCCCCAGTGCCTCCACCTCGAGTGACCGCAAGAAGGCACAAGCCAATCACGATTTCAAAGCGCTTGCTGCGGGAAAGGACAATTTTCTATACTCCTCCCCTGGATGGAAGTGAAGGTCAGTACTACAATTCACCTTAAGAAAACAGTGATTAGACACAAAGAAGGCAGGAGTAGAGATATGGCCATTTTTCTCTATGCAAAGATAGACTTTTTGTGTCTCCTGGGCCACACAAAGCAAGGTTTTAAAAATTTGTGACCAGAGAGCAAATTAGTCCATTGGCAGTGGATTGGATGAGGATAAACCTGCAAAGCCAGTTACCATGGTCCCTTGGGCCAGTGGAGGGTTCAAGATGTTCTTAGATCTGCACCTCAGTACATTGAAATGGGTGAGCAATGTACTTTCTGAATGTTGTAGATTTTAATTTCAAATGCAGATAACATGGAGGCGTGATATCAGCAAACATGGCTGAATAGTAGTTTCCAGATCACGTTCCCTCCCAGTAACAACAATTTGAACAACCATCCATGCATCAAAATATCTTCATGAAATCTGTGGTAGCCGGATGAGATATTATAGCATCTTGGCGGAACACAAAAATAAGAAAAGGTTCATTGTATATATGGTAGGAAAAACATATTTTTTAATTCTTTAAAGTTATGATTTTTTATTTTAGAGAGGGGGAAGGGAGGGAGAAAAAGGAAGAGAAACATCAACTGATTGCCTTCTGTACATGCCCCAACCTGGGATTGAACCCTGAACCCAGGCATGTGCCTTGACCAGCAAGATATTTTTATACTACTCATGCCACTCCTCCCCCAACTTCTGAGCATCTAAGTATGTAAAGCAAATATTGTAGTAACAGAAATGAACGGACAAATAGACAGCAATAAAATAATAGTAGTGGACTTCAGTACCTACCCCAGTCTCAGCAATGCATAGATCATCCACAAAGAAAATCAATAAGGAAACAGCTCACTTTAACAATATAAAACCAATTTAATTTAACTTGGTACACATATACGATCTCTGTCCAGAGATAGTCCTGCCATTGTTAATATAATGAGAACGGTTTGCATGACATCGATGTAACCTGGCAGCCAAGGAGAGTGGACTAGAACGTGCATGTGTGAACAATGATGACTTCACTATAGTAGTCAGTGGGGGTGGTAGACACCATTGCATTCAAAATAACTGTGTAGAAAGACTCCAAGCAGCCAAAGCAATCTTGAGAAAGAGGAACAAAGTTGGAGGCATCACACTTTCTGATAACAAAATATAGTACAAAGATATAGTAATCCAAACAATATCATACTGGCATGGAAGAGTGTGTAGTGGGGGATAAATGGTGATGGAAAAAAAAAAAAAAAACACAAAATGGCTAAGAAAAAAATAATTACAGCAATGAAAGAGAATAATGAACCCAGAAATAAATTCACACATTTATGGTCAATTGGTCTTCAACAAAGTTTAAATACAGAATGGGAAAAGTATAGTCTCTTCAGTACATGGTGTTGGGAAAACTGGATAGCCACATGTAATAGAAAGAAATTGGACCATTATCTCATACCATATACAAAAATCAAGTCAAAAATACACTAAAGACTTAAATGTAAGACCTATAACTGTAAAACTACTAGAAGATAAAAATAGGGGGAAAGATCCTTGAAATTGGTTTGGGCAATTATATTTTTGTGTATGATACCAAAAGTGTAGACAACGAAAGGAAAATAGACAAATGTGATTGTTTCAAACTAAAAAGCTTCTGCATAGCAAAGGAAACAGTTAATAGAATAAAGAGACAACCTACAGAACAGAAGATATTTGTATATGATATTATCTGATAAGGGTAGGATATCCAAAATATATGAGGAGCTCACGCAACTCAATAACAAAAAAAGAAATAACTCAAATTTTAAAAGATCTAAGGATCTGAATAGGTAATTTCTTAAAAGAAGACATGTAAATAGTCAAAGGTATATGGAAAAAGTTCAACCTCACTAATCATCAAGGAAGTTCAAGTCAAATCCACAATGAGATACCACCTCACACTTGTTAGGATGGCTATTACCAAAAAGACAAAATGTAAGTGTTGATGAGGATATGAAGAAAAGGAAACCCTTATCCACTGTTGGTAGGAATGTAAATTAGTACAGCCATTATGGAAATAGTATGGAGGTTTCTCAAAAAATTCAAAATAAGAGTACCATATGTCCCAGCAATTCTACTGAGGTATATATCCAAAGGAAATGAAATCAGTATCTCAAATAGATAACTGCATTTTGATGTTGATTGCAGCATTGTTCACAATAATGAAAACATAGAAATAACCTAGTGTCCATTGATGGACGAATGGGTAAAGGAAATGTGGGAGATACACAGACACAATGGAATACTATTTACTCTTTAAAAATATGGAAATCCTGTTACTTGTCACAAGGGTGAACCTGGAAAAATTTATGCCAAATGAAATAACCCAAGGACAGAAAGACCAATAATACTCCACGATCTCACTTACATGTGGAATCGAAAAAAGTCCAAGTCATAGAAGCATAGAATATATTAGTGGTTGCCAGGGAATAGGGAGATGGGGAATGAGAAGGTGTTGATGAAACGGTACAAAATTTTAGTTACACAGGCTGAATAAGTTCCGGAGAGGTAAGGTATACCATAGTGACTATGGTTAATAATACTGGTTGTGTACTTGAGGTTTGTGAAGAGATTAGGTAAATATTCTCATTACATAAAAAACTCAGTAGCTATGTGAGGTGATGAATGCTAATTAGCTTGATTGTGGTAATCATTTCACAACATCTCCATATATCAAAACATCACATTGTATACCTTAAATATTGGGTTGGTCCAAGAGTTCATTTGTTTTTTTTGTGTATGATGGCTCTAGTAGTGCTTAGTTGTCCTTAACTTTGTTTGAAACAATTTTGTTAGATTGTATTGTGACAGCTGTCATATCAGCGTGCTTTTAAAAGAACTTATCAAAATGGGTGAATTTTTGTGCAGCCATTTTAATATTGAAGATGGAGAAAAATAAGCAATGTTTTCAGCATATTATGCTTTATTATTTCAAGAAAGGTAAAAATGCAACTGAAATGCCAAAAAAGATTTGTGCAGTGTATGGAGAAGGTGCTGTGACTGATGGAATGTGTCAAAAGTGGTTTGCAGAAACAAAAGTGGTTTATGAAGTTTCGTGCTGGAGATCTCTCACTGGATGATGCTCCACGGTGGGGTAGACCTGTTGAAGTTTACAGTGATCAAATAGAGACTTTAATTGAGAACAAGCAACATTCTAACATGCATGAGATAGCAGACATACTGAAAATAACCAGTAAAGTTATTGGTAAAAATGAAAAATGTGTCCTGTCTTTTACACAAACTTTTTGGCCAACCCAATACATACAACTTTTAGTTGTCAATTATATCAGTAACTGTGGGGAGAAAATCAGCTCACGTGGATTCAGTAACTACTCTCTGTCAGGTACAGTGCTACGTAGAAGAAAGACAGTCTCTGTGCTCAAGGAGTTTATAGACTAAATGAAGAAAGACATATGTGGAAAAAATAAGTGCCATTCAATGGAATAATTGCTTAGTATGCAGACTGCACTCATTCTGCATCCGTCCCCACCACTCTACAGGGTTACCTGCAATCTCCATGTGGCCAAACCAAATGGCCAGCCATCCCCTGTTCTCATCAAACTCTGTGCACAGCATTTGCCACAGTTGATTAACTCTTTCTTCTTGAAACATTTTATTTACTTGGCTTTCAGGACATCAAACACTCCTTCTACCTCACTGGACATTATCTATCTTAGTCTGCTCTTCTGGCTTTCGTTCTCTTTCCAACTTCTACATGTTGGAAGGTCCCAGATTTTTTTCCAAGTCCATTTCTCTAGGTTTGTTTTCTGTATGATCTCATTCAATTTCACAATTTTAAAGTATCTTAAATTTGAGGATTATTTCCAAATGTATGTATCTAGGACTGTTTTTGCCCCTCTATTTCTATATCAAATCCTCGTTCAATAATTATCCTTGGATAATTCATGGGGATATCCAATTTAAAAGGACGAATGCCACCCTGTGCTGGGTAGCTCAGTTGGTTAGAGTGTCATCACAATACACCAAGGTTGTGAGTTTGATCCCCGGTCAGGGCACATACAAGAAGTAACTAATGAATGCATAAATAAGTTGAACAACAAATTGATGTCTCTCAAATCAGTAAATAAAGTTTTTCAAAGACTAAAATAGAAAATAAAATGAAAAATTCTATATGATCTCACTTATATGTGGAATCTAATCAGCAAAGTAAATGAACAAACAAAATAAAAATAGAAGCATAGATACATAGAACAGACTGACAGCTCTCAGAGGGGGGGAGGACTGGGTGAAAAAAGTGAAGGGATTAAGCCATATGTACATGACACACAGACACAAGTGTGGTTATAGCCAGAGGGAAAGGGGGTGGGAGAGGTGGAAGCCTGCAGGGGGCGATAAGTGGACATGAGGGAGACTTGTCTTTGAGTGGTGAAAGCACAATGGGGTGTGCAGATGGTGTATAATTATAATTGAGTGTAGACTTGAAACCTGTATGGTTTCATTAGCCAATGTCACCCTGATAAATTCAATGAAATAAAAATATTAAAATGTACAAATACACAATTGTTGATTCCATAGTTTTCTTCAACTTACTCTTACTCTGGTCTCCCCCATTCAATTGCTAAGTCACCCAGTTGCTAAGGTCAAGAACTTTGGAATCTTCCTCAATTACTTTCTTTCCCTTTTACTTTACATCTAATATATCAGCAATTCCTGTTAGCAAAAGCTGTCTTTACACCCCAGATCAAGATGAAGTCTACTTTATCTAATTTTAGAGAGAGGGAAGGGAGGGAGAGAAACATCAATGTGTGCTTGCCTCTCATGTGCCCCCTACTGGGGACCTGGCTGGCAGCCCAGGCATGTGCCGTGACGGGGAATTGAACCAGTGACCCTTTGCTTTGAAGGCTGGTACTCAGTCCACTGAACCATACCAGCCAGGGCATAGATACTACTCTTTAACATCCCAAAACACCCAAAATCCACTTTATTAGCAAATTTCCAGTGTTCAATACATATTATTAACAGTAGTCATCATGTTGTACATTAGATATCCAGACTTACTCATCCTCTATAACTGCCACTTTGTATCCTTTGAGCAACATCTCCCTGTTCCCCAAACCCCTCCTATCCCCTGGTAATTACCATTCTCCTCCCTTCTTCTATACATTCAACATTTTAGATCCTACATATAAATGAGATCATGTTGTTGTTTTTTTCTTTCTGTGTCTGGCTTATTTCACTTAGCATAATGTCTTCCATATTGTTCCAAATTATAGGATATCATTCTTTTTGAGGCTGAATATCCCATTTTCTTGACCCATTCATCTGTCAATAGACCCTTCGGTTGTTTCTATGACTTATTATCCTTTGAATTACAGACACCCTAAGTGGGTGTGAATCCATACTCACTTAGTCTTTATCACTTCCCACGTGAGGTAGGTATATTGAGATCCATTTTATAGTGAAGGCATCAGAGTCTTAGAGAAGTCAAATACTTTGCCCAATTCTCATAGCTACTAAATGATGGAATAACAGTTGGTATTCATCTGATTCTAGAGCTCCTTTGTGTACTGTAATATTGTACTTCCTATAACCTACCTGAACACTTCTTAGAAGGAACCAATTCTTCTACTCACCTGCACTCACCACAGTTCTTTATCAGTAGCCGTTCATTATTTTTCCCCCAACTTTTTTGTTCCACTTGTATATACATAGTATTTTAGTCAGTCCTTCCACCAGCATCACGGAGTCCTTCATATCCGCACTTATAAGCTCTGTCCACCCACCCACTTAACATCTCTTGAATCTGTCTCTCTTTGCTGCTGTTGCCCCAGTTTAGATCCTTCTCATCAGCAGTCCCCTATCTGGTCTTCCTACCTCTTATTTCTCCAATCCACTCTCCTTTTCATAATGAACCTAAAAGGATACTCTAAAAACACATGTAATAATGCCATTTCCATGCAAGAAAAGTTAGTCCTCTGCACCCCAATGATAAAGTTTACATTCCTGAACATGACATTTATGCCCTTCAAAATACAGCCCCCAACGCCCCTGAAAACTCTCATCTCCAGCTATTCACACTTTCCATCTAAAAGTGGTTTCCATGATCATGCCACACCAAGCTTTTTGTTTTTATTTTACATTTACTTAGACCATGATCTTTTACTCCTCCAAGTCGTCCTGTGTCTGAAATCTTTCTCCCTTTTGTCCACCTATTGTAATCCTGGAATTACCAGCTCAAATGTGACCTATTTTACTAGATTTTCTACAGCTCATCAGGCAGAATTAGTACTGTCCTCCTCACAGCACTTATTTTCATGATTCTACTTGTGTGATAATAGTTGATTTATCTCTCTTGCTGGACTAGTGTGCAGCCTCTCAAAATTCCTCCCCACCACTTACCCACACATAGAAGAGAGGCCCCCACTTGGCGACTTGCCTAGTGAGGCCTCCCTGCTTGATAAGGATTTATTCCCCATTCTCGGCAGTTTCTGAAGCTGCTCTGTGTGCTTTCCTTTGGAAACAGATGTCCGTTTAGGAAAAAGGGTTGATACTGAGCTCTCATTATTTGAAGGAGCGATGAACTCTCTTTTTGGAAAGAGTGTGGATTCGGGAAACAGACTTCAAGCTTTGAAAACGAGGTCTGCCACACTGGTTTTGTAACACTGAGCCTCTTAGTGCCTTAGATTCCTTATCTGTAAAGGGACACTAATAAGAGTGTACTTACTAGTTTATAGACTAGTTTTGAAGATTACATGAGATAATCCATGTATAGTATTTAGACCAGGGCCTGGCACAGAGAAAGTGGTCAAATAATGGTATTTGTTATCATTACCATAATTATCATCACTGTTGGTATAATTATCATCACCACTTTATCATTAATAATCAACATGTTGTAAAAACTGGAAATGGTTACCCTGAGCTTAAGGGCCTAGTTCCAGAGTCCCCGTTGCTGCTGTCATCCATCCCCTTTTTCTGTGAGCTAGGAAAAGATCCTTTCCCATGTGGAAGTAGTGACATCTCTGACGCTGTAAGTAAACATTTTTGGTGGGACCGTACTCCTGCATTATATTAAGATGATGATGATTCTGTCAGGACCTGTAGGGCATGGCCAACCCCTTTTGTAGCCCCTCAAAGAGAGCAGGGATGGAATTTTCTAGGGACTCTCCACCAGGATCTGAAAGTATTCAGATGGAAAAATGTAGCTGAGGTGTTGGGCCCAGAGCATGTGGGAGAAGGGATTCCTATCACCGGTCACTTCCTTGGTTTGAGGGTAAATGTGCTTGCAGGCACTCCTGAGTGCTGGAGGTTTAAAGGTGGCCTCCACCATAAGGCATGTCCTGGAAGCATGTGACCTAGTTACATGGCACTCCTGTGTTTATGTCCTTGCTAATATTTGTGAGCCTTTGGTAATTTTCTTGTTTGGCTGCTCTAGTGTTGTAGCAATTGTGTTAGGGTTAAGACAGTCAGGGTGGCATATCTACCCTGGTGCCAGAGCAGAGGAAGTGTGGTGGAACTCCTCTTGGCCCTGACCCCTGTGCTGATAGCAGCAGTGACTGGGGAGAAGTTCCCAAGGAGAAGAAGACTCTTCGGGGTGGCGGGGAGAGTCTTTGTAGCAAGACATAGCCCTTCGTTCCCACATGGAAGCTTTTGCCTCACTGCCCACTTGGAGCATAAGAGTATAAATAGTACCTAACAGTTACTGAGTGTTTATTACGCATCAGCTACTGAAATAAGTGTACCATCTCTTGTAATCGTCACCACAACCTTGAGAAGTAGGTACTGTTATTCCCATGTCACTGTGGAGAAAATCTGACATATAGAGAGAGAGATTATGAACTTCACCAAGATACTAGAGTCAGTAAGATGCAGAACTTAGAATCAGACCTGGGCACCTAACTTCAGCGCCTGCATTTCTTTGAACATTTTGTGATACAGAGTTTCAAGCATAAACATAAGTTGAAAAACAAAAACGCTAACATTCCCCTCACATACCTATTACCCAGCTTTGACATTTAGCGCCATACTTCCGGTCATGTTCCATCTACACCCCTACCTGCTGCCCCAACCCATTCCTCATGGCACTCCATCCACAAATGTTTCAGTATGTAGCTTTAAATGATTAACATCCTTGTTAACCAAAATCACAATGCCATCACTGTACCTAAAAGAAAAGGAAAAAAAAAAAACAAACAAAAAACAGTAACCCCTTAAGATCACTACCTATCTAATTAGGGTTCAAATTCTCGTTTTCTCATATTTCCTCTTTTTAAAAATCAGGGTGTAAATAAGATCCAGGTATTACGATTGGTTGACATGTCTCTCCGGTCTTATTTAAGGGACCAGAACCCGTGTTCTCAATCACTCTACTCTGACCCAGGTTTTCTGTTACTAAAGAAGGCAACAGTCTCCTTATAGAATGAGTTCTCAACCAGGGAATCAGGGAGAGTTTCAGGATACTATATTCAGTTTTGAAAAATAGTTTTAAAAATTTTGCATGCACTCCTGTAGGATAACTTTTTTAGGGAGAGTATCGCTGGCTCTCATTACAGTCTGAAATATTTAAGTAAGTAAAACTCAGAACAACAGA
This sequence comes from Glossophaga mutica, assembly GCA_039655065.1. Classification (NCBI taxonomy): domain Eukaryota; kingdom Metazoa; phylum Chordata; class Mammalia; order Chiroptera; family Phyllostomidae; genus Glossophaga; species Glossophaga mutica. Next base: position 9,769,003 of record CM077318.1, on the reverse strand, counting down.
AGCGTGCACTATTGTCACAGGGAATTGTAGACAACAAAAGCTACAAGAACATAAAATGGCTAGCTTTTTTTTTTTTTTTTAATGAGGCTGAGGAAGGAAGTTAAATTCTTTCAAGTTTATTAACCTGAAATTTGAGACATCTTTACAAATTACTTTTCAAGGCAATATAAACAGTTAAGGAGTAACTGATTTCTTTTTTAAAAAATTAATAGAATATACACTTGATTAGGGACTCTTCCTTTTCAATTACATATACCTTTTTAAAAAAATATCTTGGTGTATTGTGGTGAAAATCATACTTGGATCTTGAATTGAATTCCCTATTTGATGTGACTTGTGACCCTCATGTGAATTGGGGTCTGAACAGACTGATTTTGTGGGGGTATTGTTGATTTTATCCACCCAGTGCGTGCAATTTTTCAATACCACGTATGCATGTATAAAACAAAAACATGATAAAGGTTATCATTAATCTTCCCTCTTTGCACCAACCTTTCCTAGATGAAATCCCACATCAAACACCCAATGGTACTATCACCAACAATATAGACCCCCCTAAACTGCCACAGTATCCCAGCCTACCTATTCAGAAGAGTGGGGAAGCTGATCCTGGGAGGAAGTCACCAAGCAGGCTTGTTTCAGACATCAGATTGGATTCCTGCCCTGAGGTGGATGTCGGGAAGTTGGTGTCTAAGCTGCAGGATGGAGGGACCAAGGCCGTTCCAAAGGCCACCAATGGACCTGTGCCAGGCTCTGGGCCCACCAAGGTCCCCTCTTTCCACATAAAGAGACCAGCTCCTCGGCCACAGGCTTATCCCAAGGACGGTAAGTGCCTACAGATCCCATGAGAACCAGAATTGAACGTAACTACTTTGCACTTCAAGATCTTTCTAAAATGGGAGATATTTAAGTAGAAATCTGTTCCATGTTACTAGCCCTAATATTGGAAAGGTAGTAAAAGAACATAAAAACCATTCACAATGATTACCAGAATGTAAGCTCCAGGAGGACAGGGATATTTAGCCTGTTTTATTGACCTCTATGTTCCAAGTGCTCAGAACAATGCCTGACTGTCATATAGCGGGCAGTCATTAGTTTTGGAGTAAATGAATAACAATGTTATTATTTATTAATATTATTATAGCTACTCTTGCCTTGTATTGAATATCTTCTACGTGCCTGGCACTATACTAGGTACTGATAAGTTGTGTTTGATCCTCAGAACTGTACTGTGAAGAATGTATTATTGTTTTTTAATTTCTACTAGAAATCTGAGGCTGCTAATGGTAAGTGACTTGCCAGATGCTACTAACTAGCAGAGCTGTGTACCAAATCTCACCAAGTCTGGTAGGCACCAAAGCCTATGTTTTTTTTTTTTTGGTTTTTTTTTGTAGAAATAGGGACAAAGGGACACAATCTCTGCAAAACTCTGAACTTTTTAAATTATAAATTCAGGATGTGGCTGGTTCTGCAAATGTAATCAGCTACTACACACAGAGACTCATGTAGGGAGGTTGGGAATTTGGGGGGAGTATACATGTCTGAAGATAGTATGGTATAAGGAAAGAAATGTGGACTTTGATATCTCAGAGGCTTAGATCCAAACCCTGATTCTTTTACTTGCTAGCTAGCTAAACTTGTAAAAATGTGCCTTATGTTTTATATCCTGTCTTGTTCCAAAAATGGTTTAAGGCATTTCATAATATAGAAAAATATAAGAACTTAAAACAGTAAGAGTGATTTACTCAATAAACAAATATTTATTGAGTACTTCCTGTGCGCCTGGCCCCATTCTCTGTGTTGAGGACGTCAGCGTGAGTAAGACAGACAAGGTCCCAGCTTGCTTGAGGCTTTTATCAGGATTTAGCTAAACCATGGCCTTAAATGGTTGAAAAAACTGAAGAGAAAAATAATGTCATAACAAGAGAAGTATATGAAATTCCCATTTCCATGTGCAAGGACACAGGCCCCTTCATTTACATATTGCCAGGAGCTGCTTTCACGCTACAATAGCAGAATTGAGCACTGGCAATACACACTTTGCAGCCTTTAAAGCTTAAAATGTTAACTATCTGATACTTGACAGGAAAAGTTTACTGACCTCAGCTTTAGATTCTAGAGTACAGGTAAGACAAGTTGAGGCCAAGAGGGGGAAATGGTATAATAGCAAGAAGATGGAAAGCGTGGAGTTCATACTCAAAATGTTTGCCGTGAAGCCTTACCCACCTGCTGGAATGTTTGGCTCCAAACTTTGTAGAGAAAACCAAAAGAAGGAAAAAAAATACAATGGTTATCTAAGTCCAAGTTTTAGAGGTAACAACAAGAAGCCAGTTATTAAAGTAAAGTATGACTCTTCTGCTTTTGAGGCCAAAGAATGTTTCTGAGAAGCATTTTCTTCCATAGGCTGTTGCATATAACAGGGCACAATTCACTGAAAGCTCTTCACTGGGGGTCCCTTAAGATTTTCCTGATGTTGAACTGACTCTGCATTTATTCTCTGGCTCAATCCACTGACGCATCTGTATGGTTATAGTTAAGCTATTTAACCTCTTTGCACCTTGGTTTCCATGCCTATAAATGGGAGAAACAGCTCACTGCTCAGAATTATTGCTACGGTTAAAAATGAGTAACAAAAAAAAAAATATCTGACATAAATCAATATTCAGAATGTGCTATTAATTCCCTGCCCCTGCCCTTTCCCTCTATAAGATTTGCCTCTTCTGGGAAGTAGCCAAGTAAGGCCAGACTTCTATGTAGACATCTGCTTCAATTTATGTCCTATATTGACCTTCACATCAATCTGGTAGAGAGTTTGTGTAACTTAGCTTATGTTCATCACAGTAAAGTTTGTCTTGCCTGTCGCCAAGCCTTAAGGTCAGTCAGCCAGATCCTGTGAACTCAGCACACACAGTAACTTAGCCCTCCCTATCAGTTCCACTGAAACCAGCTTCTGCGGCAAAGCTAAATCCCAGCGGCATTCCCTTCATCCCCTTCCTGCGCAGTCCTGCTCCACATGGCTGGTAGCTGCCGCTCTGATCTAATGGTTTCAATTACTATAAGTACTGATCTTACAGTAACTGTTCTGTGTCAGCCAGACTATAGAAATTTCTGTCACAGCGTCGCCTGGCTTTGCTTTCTGCCTCAAATAAGTTAGCAACGGGCTAGTGTGACACAGCTTTTTTTGAAGCCCTATGCCTCCAGCCTCGGTCACAGAAAGCATGACTGAGATAGTAGTTCTGGCCTTGATGGAAAATTAATCAAACCTCTGCTGTTGCGTCTTTGAACCTTGCCCGCTCCCACCTCCTACTTCTCCCCTTCCTCCCATTTAGGCTGTACCTCCAATGATAGATTATAGGCATAAGAGCAGATATCAATCAAGCCAAAGCTGTAAAAAGTTGACTGTAAGCTATAACTGGTGGTTGTCAGTCCCAGGTGCTAGCCAGCAGCTTGAATGGCAGTGTCGGAGGGAGTTGTCACCCCAGCTGACCTACTGTACACCTTGCAGTTGTCACTCCCTTTCACCTATGTTGTTCAGAGCTTTGCTTGTCATCCTGAGGGTCACTGTATAGACCCCATTGCTTTAGTGGTCCGACTATGCCACTGCCTTGTCCTCTCCCTTTGCCCCTTGTGTCAATCCAGCATTCGAGTGGACTTGATAGTCTCCATATTTGTTCATAGCAATTAAAAATAGCACCAGCAAGGTGCAAGGTAAGTTGCTTTGTTCCATGGAAGTCAACTTTATAATAAGATCAGTGTTGTTTGCTGATGTAACTTTCTCAAGGGCTCTTTTTTGTTCCAGATGTGGGACTGCGTACTTTCTCTTCTTCTGTTGTATCTCATCATTGCGATAGGCCTATGAGATAGGTTTTATTCTCCCTATCTCATACATGGAGAAACTGGGCTCTGCGAAGTGAAATAAATTGCCTAGCCACCCAGGTAGTAAGATGTATGCATGGGGCTTGAACCTAGACTCCTTGGGTCCCACAGTTTTATTTTTAAGTGGTTTTAGCTACCTTCTCCTTCCTGTTTTCTAAGAAGGGACTAGTCAAAGAACATGTATGAATGACCCACAGACATGGACAGTGGTGTGGGGATGGACTGTGGGAGTGGGGGTGGGTGGGCTGGGCAGAGCGGGGCAAAGAAGGAAAAATTGGGACAACTGTAATAGAATAACAATAAAAAATTAAAAATAAATATTAATAATATAAAAGAACCTTTCATTTGGGGAAAACAAACTTATACAAACCCAATGTCTTGCCTTCCTTTGAAGTTACTGTCTGTTACCAGGCCTGGCTTTGGAAAAAGAGCATTTGTGTAGCTTCTGCAAAGGCTTTCCTTTGGGGAATGGAAGGGGAAGACATATACTTGCATGTATTTGTTAACTTACTCAGGCACAGTGCTATGCAGTTGGAGAGACAGAGATGAGAGTCCATGGTTCCTGTTTTCCAGAGGCTCATGGTGAGGCTGGCATGTGCGCAGTCAGTACCACTCCAGTGTGACCCACATTCCAGAGGGGTGAGAACAAATTCCAGTAGGACCAGGGGGCAAGGAGCCCTTCTCTGTATCTGAGATTCTGAGATGAATGTGAGGAATACATCCACACTGGGGCCCTATGCCATAAGCGTTTGGTGGGGCGGGGGCTTCTTAGCTCTTTTCCTCTGACTTATGGGAGAGAAAAGACTGCGTTCTGATGATGTTCTCTTGGGCTTGAAGAAATACTGCTTGTTAGGCCTTCCCTGCCCCAGGGCCACTGGTTCTCCACTGGGGTGCCTCTTGTTCTAAGTGGCATTTACATCTACTCTAAAGTATTAAGAACAGACTTGTTCTTGCTGTGATGGGCTGTGCTGGCCATTATCCAGATTTTCTTGTTTGGACTCATTATGCTTTAAAAATCTCCTGTGTTTGGTTTTCATTCTCTACCTTTCCTGGAGCCTATCTAAAAGGGCAGTTAGTAGCTAAAGGAGGGAAGAGGCTTTTAGTTGAGTATGGGGCAGTGTCATAGAAAGAAAGATGCAATTCTAGAGGACTGGGAGAATCTACATGAGGAAACAGTCTCGCCTACTCTGTGCCCTCAGGTTGGGTGTAGATGGCTATAAGGAACTGTGGAAGACAGTTGCCTAAGGTTGAAGACTGATAGCCGTCAGGTCTACGAATGCTAAGATTCTTTGGTTGTCATTTAATAGAGAATGGAGAGGGAGGGAACAGGTTGGGCTGGAGAGGGAGGTCAAATGTGTAGTCAAAGTCAGGTTGTGGACCAAAGTTAAAAAAATAAAGAGGAAGGACAGTTTGGTTGAAAGACCTAGGCTCAAAGGCTTACTGGAGTCTCAATGGAATTGGGCTCTAGGGTCTCTGAGATCTGAGTTTGAGTCCCGTGTCATCCTTGCTGTGGGACCTTGGACAGGCCACAGGCTCTCTGAGCCTTCGTTTTCTCATTCGTAATGCGAAGATAATAATTGTGCCCGTAGGGCCGCTGTAACCATGAAATATCTAAGTACTTGGCACATAACATGCACTCAGTCAAATGGCAGCAGTTGTTTTGCTTTTATAGGAGTCTAATTAATAACTACATGATCTTCATTAGGCAAACTTCACTTCCTTGAGCCAGTTTTCTCAACTGTAAGTGGGGACAGTGCCTATGTTGCAGGCAGGGTTTTTGTGAGGTTTAATTATAAATTAGGTGTACAAAGTATTTGGTAGTATAATAGAAGTTAAACAAATGATGGTGCTACTGGGTGTGTAACATCCTCCCAGGAAATGGCAGGAATGGAAGATGGCAGACGTATAATTTTCTGTATTCTGGAACTTATGAAAAGAAACCTCAGGGCTCAGATATGGATGCCATAAAAGCTCAGAGCTACTTTTTCCACCCTCAGCCTGTCTCTGACCAAGTCACAGACAAGCAGAAAGATGAAGACCATTGTTGAGGGGAAGAGGCGAGGAAGGATTCTTAGCCCTCCGTCCAGGTCCAGCTGAAGTCTGATTCCTTCTGCAAAGCTTTCTAACAATCCTACCCCAGAAATTCTCTGTTACCTTACTTCTTTTTGCACCCAAGTTTAGCCCTCTAATATGGGTGTCAACTTACATTTTGCACACATTTCATATAACTTCATTCTCCAACTCAGTTGTAAGCCTCTGGAGGGCGAAGTCCATGTTAGCTCATTTGTGTGGGTTTCTAATGAGAACATAAGGCTGGGCACAAAACCCTCAAGAAATAGCAGTGTATTGAACACCTTTCCATTTAGGTTTTAGAATAGCCATGGAATTTGGGTATATCATGTCTGTGTGTATCACAGATGGCACAAGTGGGGACTTAAAAAAGGAAAGCTTTTTTTATTGTCCTTTCAATGTGCAGAACTACATTTTCTTGATTCAATGAATATTTCTTAAATACCAGTTGCATGAAAAGCAATTTGCTTAGACCTCTGGTGAATACAGAGATGAATTCTACCTGGATCTTGCTCCCAAGTTATTCCCATCTTAATAGGGGAGATAGAGCCACCAAAACAAAGAGGTCTGAGTCACAGCACAAGGTAACAAGTACCTTAAGAATCAGACAAAAGAACTCAGAACATCTCAGGCTTCTGAAGATACTTTACTTAAGCTGAATATTGATGGATGATGCAAATGCGGGCATGTGGGAATAAGGTAAAGGGCATCTGAGAATGAGATGATTCATTATAAGAAATGTATGTGGAACAACAAATTATACTTTTTGTGTGGACTCTAGCCTATGTGAAGAACTGTGATGGAAATGTAGATCAGAAACATCAGTTGAAACCACATGGAAGAGGGTAGTGATTTCCAAGTCAAAAATATTTGAGTTTATTCTGCAGGCAACAGGGAGCTCTGAAACCAGATCTAGGTCTAAATCTAATTATCTGTCTATCTATATAGTTTCTTTTTCAAGCTGCTTAAGTACATGATCAGAACTGGGTTCCAGGGTACTCAAAAGCAGCATATAAAATCAGCAGGGAGAAATCTATATCTGCAGACATATCATAGATGCATTGACCTGGAAAACAATCCAACTCCACATTGCGCAAGTAGGGAAGTGGTCAGCTCAAGGTCACACAGCAAGTTAGTTTTAGTATTAAGACTAGGATCTAGCTCTCTTGACTCTCAGTTAAATTACTCTTTCCTCCCTGCCTCCTCAGTTTGACATTGTGGCTTTACTGTGGCAAGTTAGAGTCAGTAGAGAAAAACATGGGGCTCTTTCAACCAAGAATACCCTTTGCTGCTACTTCAAAGTTTGACTTGTAATTCATCGTCAAGTTGGAGCTCCCACTAAAGGACCTGGGAGGACAAAAGGCTAATGACATTTGTTTTCCAAGGCCTTGGGTTGATGTCCATCTAGATGTGGTTGTAACTGAGGAAGGAATGGGGTTCATATTTGGGGGAATGGGTATCTGGTTCTCTCATCAAGGGAAGTGATAGCCCTAGGATGAACACAGCTTTAGGATAAATGTTTTTGGCTCTGACTGTAGCCTGTGCTTTCTGTCCAACATCCCTTCCAGTAACCAGTAAAAATGGAAGAGCATTGTCAGTTCTGGTAATCTGTGATCTGCAGTGAGCAGGCTGCATCGTATAGCCTAGTGGCTCTCAATCCTGACTATACATTGCATCACCTGGGGAGCTCTTAAAATTACCCATACTCAGGTCCTACGCCAGTCAGTTAGATTAGGATCTCTGAGGATTGGGCCCAGGTACTGTATGATTTTAAGGTACCCAGTGTGAATCCACAGTTGAAAGCCACTCATACTTGGGAATACATGGGCTTCAGAAATTAGACGGACCTGGATCTGTTGCCAGTTAGCCGTGAGGTTACCTCTCATCTCTGCATCTCTTTTTCCTCAACTGTAGAACAGAGATAATATTTTCTACCTTACAGGGTTGTCCCAGTGATAAATGAGAATCTATGCATAAAGTACTGAGTATAGTATCACAGTGCCTGGAACAGAGCAGGTGTTCAGTAAAAAGGCAGCTAAAATTTTACTCTTATTTTATTACAACTACCACTATTATTATTTGTAATTTTAATTATTAATAATGACCTACAAAGAACAGTAGATGCAATCATCACTCTACCATTTACCTCTATGATTGTGGGTGAGTCAGTTCATCTTTCTGAACCTCAGTTTCCTTCTTTGTAAAATGGAGATGACAAGTAAAATCCATCTGGTCTCCCCTTCCAAGCTTATTACGAACATCAAATAGTTCCCTGGGAGAGTGCTTTGATCTGGTATAAAGTACATTAGAAAAGTCAAATTATTATTATTATTTGGGTCATTTTTTTCACTGTACCTAGCCTGGTGGTGAGGGGACTGGCATGGCCAGATGTGCAAGGCACAGTCTAGATGAGGAGACAGAATTTATATGTGTGTACATTAATAGTACCTGTTTCATTCCTCCATTAGAACACCAATCTCACTGTATTATTAGCATTATTTCTTTTCGTATCTGTCTCCCTCATTAGAATGGCTAGCAGGGGTCTGGCACAAATAATGTCCATTTTTATTATAAAATTGTAAACATAATTCTGTAACATAGTAGTATCACATTCAAGCACACCATATGACATTTTAGGTGAAATGTTCAAATTAAAAGTGTAAGTTATTACACCCATATTATTACCCTACCAACCACACGCAAGTAGGTGTTACTTCTGCCAGACCCTGTATAAGCCCTTCCTGAGTGTTTATGTGGGTAGGAGTTAGCTGTGGCAGCTGGAGTGTTCAGAGAGGTAAGATTTGAGCCAAGTGTTGAGGAATGGTTACCATACAGCAGGGGTGTCAAAGTCATTTTCACCGGGGCCCACATTAACCTCACGGTTGCATTTAAAGGGCCAAATGTAGAGCTCTTTGCCTCTATTTAAGGAGTAGTTACATTTATACAGTCCTAAAGTTACATTTGGCCCTTTGAAGGCAACCACGAGGTTGACATGGCCCCCAGTAAAAATGAGTTTGACACCCTGACATACAGTTAAGACATGAGGATAGGGGCATATATATGGAACAAGTAGGACAGAGTCTAACACTTACTTACCCTGCTGTGTGCGAGGCATTCTCTATAGGCCATCTAATTTAGGAGGGGTTATTACCCATTTCCCTGGTAAAGAAATTGAGAGTCAAAGAGGCAAAATAACTGCCCAGTGTCCCACAGCTCGGAAGTTGCAAGACGTGGACCCTCGATGCCAGGTCTGCCCAACCCCATACTCTGTGTACTTCCCACTATAGCAGACTGTCTCACCCAGAAGTAACAGTCAAGAGCTTGCTTTGACAGGGCAGTGAGGAGACCAATTTGACTAGAGTGGAGCTGATCCAGAATTAGTACCTGGGATGATAATTGGGAACCAGCTCATAGAGGGCCTTGAATTTATGTTAAGGGGTTTGAACTTTATTCTGTACATTTAATAGCAACTGAGAACTTTTCTAAGGAGGAGAAAAACAATGTAAAAATACTTAGGGTAAATCTGACAACAGTATTACATGGATTAAAGTAAATATATATTTTTTACATTTACCTTAAACTTTTTTAATAGAAGAAAGCTTAATGAATATCAAGATTTACTAACAAAAATGGAATGAATATCAAGATCTATTAACACCCTTGCATAGTTGTACATAATTGTGTCTATTTCCACATGGTGTTCATCAGGCCATGAACACTTCCTGTGGACTTTTGTTTACTTACATTATTTTATATACATATATTTTTCGACTGGGCCCAAGTCTTCGTCAGTTCATGAATGGTACATATTGGTTAAACTCGTGTAAGAATTGACTCATATGCTTAGCTTTTGTGGTTGGGTCTGACTTTTTCCTGTTAAGAAGCATGGTTTTATGCCAGTTGTTTATTTTTTTAAATTTCTTTTCTTTGGGGTTAAATTTATTTGGACCTGATCCCCAAAGTGGATCAGCTGGGTCACTGAGTATGAACTATCTCATATGCACAATTTTGCATGTCATCCACATTGTTCCAGAATTGCTGATGGCTGTCTAGACAGGATAAGCCCAGGGTACAGTATCACCAGCAATGTGGGAGTACATCCATTTCACCACACTGCTGCCAGAAATGTCTTCTAAAACTGATATATATTTTACCAGAGACATTGAAATAAAGAACAAACTGACAGTAACCAGGGATGGGGAGATAATGGGGGGGAAAGGAAAGGGTCATCAAGGAACATGTATAAAGGACCCATGGACAAAGCCACAGTGGGTAGGATCGAGGGTGGGAGGTGGGGGTGGGTGGGGCTGGGGGAGAATGGAGACAACTGTGTTTGAACAACAATTAAAAAATACATATTTTTTCCTTGTCCCCTTGCCCTGTAAAGGAAACCTTGTATTTTATTAAAAATGATTTATTTTGTACGGATGGACCTGGAAACTGGAGACATGGAGACAGGCAGGCGAGTTAGGAGTAGTCAAGGCCTAAGCGAAAAAGCCTGGGGTTTGGTGATGGTGACTTTAACAATTTCACATTCATCATCTAGCATTGACTAAGCACCTAGTAAGTGCCAGGTACTATATGGAACATGTTAGCACCTCATTAGATTCTCTCAATATCTTTATGAAATAATATATTATCAGTCTTGATTATATAGATAACAAGAGTGAGACTCAATTTGCTAATTGACGTGACATGCCTTAGGTCACACAAATATGAACTTCAGAGCTGGTGTTCAGGCAGACTTTCTGAAGGAATAGCTGCTGGAAGAATGATTTTTTAAAAATCTAGAGTTGTTAGTGACCAAAAAGACAAGGGTGCCAAAGGAGGCGGCCTGGATAACTGATATTGCGTAGTTTTCCGTTGGCTAACCATCCAAGTTCTTGCTGTTGTTTTCTCTTCCAGCAGACTCTGACAGTTTCAGCAAAGTGCGGCCTCCAGGAGAAAAGCCAACCATCATCCGTCCCCCAGTGAGGCCTCCTGACCCTTTCTGCAGGGCGCCTACTCCCCAGAAAACAGAACCAAAGCCAGATATTGTAGCTGGCAATGCAGGGGAAATCCCATCATCCGTGTAAGTAGAGTTATTCCTCATTCTTGACTTAAGGCCCATCTTAGGCCACCAGGAATGCTGTGCACAGCCCTGGGGCATCATCAGTTCATAGTGTAGCCTCACAGGGGTGTCCATCTCGCAGGCTGCAAGTGGCCCAGCATGGCTATGAATGCGGCCCAACACAAAATAGTAAATTGACTTAAAACATTATGAGATTATTATTTTTTTGTTTTCATTAATGTTTGTGTACTTAATGTGTGGCCCAAGACAACTCTCCTTCCAGTGTAGCCCAGAGATGCCAAAAGGTTGGACACCCCTGGGACTCTAGGGGAATGCACAGACCAGCCCAGTTTAGAGTGTTCCACCCAACACTGAAGGCAGAGAGATTTCCCCAAAGCTGAAGAGTTTGAACCTTAGTGCCTAATAGGAGACCCATTGTTTCTAGCTGCCCTGAACTCTGAGGGGTGATAACCTTCAGTTTTCGTGCTCCCTTGGCTCTGGAAATTTTTATTTTCTTCTTCTTATTGCTACTGGTCCTTAAAAGTAATTTAATGAAGATTTTTTTTTTTTAATCTTCCAAAATGACTCAGATCCTCCAGAGAGCCTCTTGCAGGGTGTGAGCCTTTCTGAGGCTGGGCTGCAAACCAAGGAGCCAGAGCTAAAGCTGCTACAGTGGGGTCGCAGCAGTTCCCAGGAACCGGCCTGGCTTGACTGCAGCTAGCCTGGCTGACCTCTCCTTAGTCAGCGCCCGGGATCCCTCTCAGTATACTTCCTCCCGGGGTTTCTTTTTCTTGTGTCTCTTATTTTCCATAATTGTGAAATGTGGCAAATTTTTTAAAAGCTTTCACCATTTTGACTCATTATAATGCTAACTGTACAAAGGATGACCCCCCAAAACCCCAGAATTTAGTTATAAAAATTTTGTATTTATCTTTATGTGCTTAAACTTCAGTCACCTCCAAAGTGCTCTCCATTTGATGCAATACACATATTGAGAGGATTTTTCCACTGCTCAAAACAGTTTTTGAACTTATCAATTTGGATGCCTTTTCGTGCTTCTGGCTGTTTTTGTTTCACCTCTCCCACATCGGCAAAACTTTTCTCTTTGAGGACATTTTTCATCCAGGGAAACAAAAAAGTTGCTCAGGGTGAGATCAGGTGAATGGGGAGGTGGGGTATGGGGTCACACCATTTTTGGTGTGAAACTGAGTACTCAGCATGGTGTGGGAAGGTGCACTCGTAAATCCCCCATCATGAAATGGGCAAACTCGTTGAAAGGGTCTTCAAAAAGATTCACTAAAGCAGAACGCAGCCTTTCACACCAACGCCAGCTGGTGCACTGATACAGATGGGTCCCTACCACACTCACTTAGCAGGAGGAGCCTGTACTACAGGGGGCCCACCCTCCAGGAGGTACTTCCAGGTTTTTTGGAGGTCCCCCCTCGTATTTACACAATGCCAAAAATTATACTTTGAAACCTCGGCCTTCTTTCAGTTATTTCTCACAAGAATAGCCTACGTGGGCAACATACTTAGACCATTCTGAACCAGTGGGGAACACACGGTTTCCCCCGGAGCCTTCAAGGTGCCTACGGCCTCTGAGCCATTTCACATTCTGATACTTGAGTCTCTCCCCAGACCCAGGTCCTTTGCAAGCTAAGCCATGGCCTGGCATTGGTGGCCCATCTGGTTCATATTCTCTTGTTTTTCCATTGGCCATTGGCTCTCATACATATTCTAGAGAAACTCAAGGGGCTTGGTTGGCTTCTGTTTACAGGGTGGCTTCCAGGACCAGGTTCTTTGAAACAGCTTCCCGGAAAACAGGAAGGTAAGAGACATAGGCGACAGAAAAGAAAGAAAATCACTTTTTAATAACAAATGCATCATTAGCATCTGATTTGCTCTTTTACATTCTCTGTTTCTCTGTGTCTGTATCTCTGTGTCTCTCTGTTCCTGTCTATGTTTGTCCCTTTCTTTCCCACAGCTCTGTCTCTCTCCCCCTGTGCTTCTGTCTTTTTTTTTCTGTACCTGTTGATCTGTTTTTTTGTCACTCTATTTGTTTCTCTTACACTCTGTTTCTTTTTGTGTCTCTATCATTCTGCCTCTTTCTGTCTCTCTTTGTGTTTTTCTACTTATGTTTATGCTTCTCTGTTTCAATCTTTCTGTCTGTCTCTCCCTGTGTTTCTCTTTCTTTATCTGTCTCTACATATTGTTTCTTTGCCTCCCTGGTTTCTTTTCCATCCTCTCTCTCTCTCTCTCTCTCTCTCTCTCTCTCTCTCTCTCTCTCTCTCGTGTGTGCGCGTGCGCAAGGAAGTATTACAAAAACTTTGCACTCAATGTAGGTCTTATTTTTTTTTTGTTAGTTTACTTATTTAGAACTTACTATATCCATCTGTGGAGATGAAAATGATGATCTGTTTAACCTGTGCTCCACCCCTTTTTGCTTCCCATTTGTACACCTGACATTTGAATGACCTCACTCCCTCATTCATCTCCCTTCCATGACAATTCAAAAAAAAAAAAAAAAAAACAAAAGAAAATGGGAAGTAGTGCATCAAGAAGGGAGGGGAAGATGGCTCAGTAAGGTAGAACAGCTTATGCAACACAGGTTAAGGAAGTGATTAGCGTTCCACTTTGGCTAGAATATGGGGGTGAGAAGAGGAGAGTTTAACTGGAGTTGAGTTCCACTTTGGCTAGAATATGGGGGTGAGAAGAGGAGAGTTTAACTGGAGTTGAGGCCAGGAAGATGGATTGGGGCCAGATTGTAAAGGCCTTGTATGACATACTAAGGAGTTTGGTCTTTACACAGTAGTCCATTGGGAGTTATGAAAGACTTTTAAGCATGACGATGCATATTCAGAGCTGGCTGAATTGTAAAAATAATCATTCTGTTAGTAATTGGAAAGATAGATGGGAAAGTGCAGACTGGAGGCATGGAGACTAATTAGGAGGCTAATTAACCTGGCAAGAGTTGCTGAGGTCCTGATCTATGGCATTGCCAGTAGGCATGAAATGGAAGGAGAGATTTTTTTCTTTTAATCCTCACCTAAGGATATGGTTATGGATTTTAAGAGAGAGGAAGGGAGGGGGTGGAGAGACACACACAGAATTCGATGTGAGAGAGAGACGTCAACCAGCCATCTCTCATGTGTCCTGACTGGGGATCAAACCCACAACTTAACAACCTAGGCACATGCCATGATTGGAATCAAACCCACAACCTTTTGGTGTGCCGGATGACGTTCCAACTAACTGAGTCACCCGGCCAGGGTTGGAAGGAAAGAGTTGAGGTAGATTCAATAATATCTTGCTGACTTTTCAAACATGGAACATTGGAGAAGGATTAAGAGAGAAAAATCTGACTCTGGTAATTAAGTAGATGGTACCAAGAATAAATCATGGAGGAATAGCATTTGTGGAAACATTGCTCTGCTCAATTTTAGACATGGTGTTTTTGAAGACCTTATGGGACATCCAGATAGAGATGTCCACTAGGTAACTCAACTCATACTAGTAGTTGGGGCTGTACCTACAGAGATTTAGGTGTAGAACTTATGAGATAGAGGCATTCGCATATACCAAAATGGGAGTAGAAGCTCTTTGGGGGGTGGTCCTCAGTATTTGCTGGTAATTGAGAGCATGGGTGGGAATATGATCACTCAGTGAGTAGGTGTAAATGGACTTAAGAGAGAAGAAGAAAAACAATGCTGAAGATACAGCCCTGGGTTCAGCTGTTGTCTGGCATATTCTGGCCACACTATATAGGGTTTGACTCTTCAGGATTGTATTTTCCTTCCAGCTATCCCTAGATGAGGCTAATGTAGGATTGATGTAAGCACATCAGGAGGCCAGGCAGGGCTGCTCTGGTCTTCAAGTCACAGGAGGATTCATGATTCACATGGCATTTGCCCTCTCTCCTTGCCCCTTCTTCCCTTTAGAGATAATTACAGAATGTAGTGTCTGGTCTTGGAGTGATTTCTCTTGGCTCTCCTAGGCTTCCATAGTCTGGCCCTCAAAGTCCAGTTCCATGAAAGATGTCCTTGTGTCCGGGAGACTGGGTTCTCTAAATCTACCAGAGAGGTAGTCCAAGCTGTAAGCATGGAGCTAGATGCTTTGAAATATCTGGGTGGAATCACTTAGCCATTTTTTTAAATTACCACATTGGCACTGGCATGGAAGGACGGCCCTTACCCTTGCTTTGCCTTTCCAGTTTTGATTTCTAGAGTCTTAGTGAAATGTCTTTTCCCCCTTTACCCACAGTTCTCAAGGCAGACTTCCTGGAGATGAGAGTTGAGGTCTCAGGTATGTAGTCTCCCACCCCTGGTTACAGAACCTTGTTACACATGAGCCTTCTCTGTGGGATCTGAGTTTTTGAAGATGGGAATACCGTGTCAGTTCAGAGGGAGGGAAACTTATCTCCATGCCTTACTTCATTACCCTACCTTACTGCCTTCCAACTCTGAGATTCTCGGTTAAGTCTGTTTGTTTCTTTTCTTTCCTTCTTTCCTTGTTTCTCTCTCTCTCTCCCTTTCCTTCCTTCCTTCCTTCCTTCCTTCCTTCCTTCCTTCCTTCCTTCCTTCCTTCCTTCCTTCCTCCCCTAGCAAGAATACAGTATAGTTTTATAAATTGCCTTTGAATCAAATTCATTAGGAATCCTGGGCTTTGTGACATTTTAGGCAAGTGCACTTCCTTCTCTGAGTCTCAATTACCCAATCTATAAAATGAAAAGGTTGGAACCTTCAAACTCTGGTAATCTTTGGGTCTATAAGAAGATCGGTAACCTCTCTTTTGGAATTATAGCAGGTACCAAGAGTCCAACCTTAATTTTCATAAACCACTATTTCAATGTTACCCCCTGAAACTGCCTTCTTAGGCCTTTATATTTGCCTAATGTAAGGCACTTTCACATTCATTAGCTCACTTGATCCATATCAAATGCGAGCATACTGTGTATTTTTAACTCAACAAATAAAGGAGCTGAAGTTCAGAGAGGGTAAGTAACTGCTAAGGTCAACAGGAGCCATGGAGATGATGGAAATTTCTTTATCAAGGAGTTCTCATTGTTTGACTATCAGATTGCTGGCATAACATGAACCAATATACACATAAATGAGATCGCAGTGTCTGAAGTGGAGCTTACCATATGCTCCCCAGGCTTCCTTTTCTTTATCACTGCCAGCCTTCAGAGGTGCATAGGTACATAAGCTTTTTCTCTATCCACCTTCATGGAAGTGAAGTCTCAGTAAAAGGAAGCTTGGAATTATTGTAGTGCTCTAAATGCTCTAAAGGCAGTAGCCTTGTCACAGTGGGGTGGGGTGGGTAATCTCAGAGGTATCAGGCTTCTGAATCCCCTGTAGACTTTTTGGGTATTAGAGTTGAGGCCAAAGGCACACATTTCTATTCCTGAGTATAGCACCATCTTAAGCCTGTTTCATGGGATCAGAATCACAGGGGCCTTTTCCAAGGCAGCCCCTATTATTCAGAAGGTTAGCTACCAATTTTATGGTTAGCTACCTACCAAGAGAGGCCTCGCTGCTAAGTGGCTATTAAGTGCTTGACCCAAGCTAGCTAATTCCTATTCTCTTCTTTCCCTTTCAGGTTGTAAAAGCCTTGGCCTCATAAGACCCTTTCCCGGTTCTAAAAGGGTCTTCTTTAAACACTTGTGTGCTGAGTCATTTTGTGCTGAAGAGCATCTCCTTCCTGGTCCTGCCCCATCAGGCTCCTGGATGCTATAAATAGAGGGCACGTGTCCTAGAACAGGTTTATTTCTCCTTTGTATTCTGTCTTTATCCCATGAGAAAGTCTACGTTGAGCTCCTGTAGACTGTGAATGTCTGACCTCCCTCCCTCAAGCCAGACTCTGCAGAAACCAAGTTATTCATTCACCCGAGCTGGAGAGTGGAGCTCAGTTTTCAACTCTTCTGTGAACTTCCTGCCTCCTCAAAAGGTTCATCAAATGCAAAGATTTGGGGCTAACCACTGATATCAAAGGTCTTACCCTGAACAAAAAGCTACTTGGGTTGGGGCCATTGATTACCCTGGAAGCGGGGAAGTAGGAACGTCTGCTAAACATTGGAGAATCCTAACATGCCTCCTACCGATGAGATGGAGCCTGGTGCCAGTTTGGAGCTCTGGCGCTGCAATGTGTTGCCAGAAACCTGTCTGCTCCTGTGGGGCTAGACAGCTTGGGTGATGCCCCCCACAACTTTCCATGTGGACTCAGGAAGGTGGCCTTCCTGCTCTTGCAAACAGCCACTTAGAACCAATCTGCAAAGCACGTTTTGCATGTCAAAGCCTCTGACTCTTTGAATTAATCATCTGCCTGTTTTCTCCTAGCAGCTTCCATTCCAAGAAACCAGGAAAGAAAAGCTGAAAACAGTTCTTTAAAAAAGGGAGACTGTGTTTGTCCTGCAGGTGTTCCATTTTGGGGTCAAATGCTGGGAAAAATTGTCAAGGTGGATTGAGGCTGGGCAGCTGTCATGTTACATTGTGTTTGCCTTCTGCAGTTAAGCTCTTTTATCTCCTGAAAGAAGCAGTTTTTAACCCAGTGCCCATGCATGCAGGAACATCATGGAGCCTCTGATATGGTATATAGAATTCCAGGACAACGTGCCGGTTCTGGAGAGATGTCCATAACATTCTACTGAAATGGGCTTTGTGACCCAATAAATGTTAAGAACCACAGCCTTGAGATAAAAGACTTTTTTTTTTACAACCCATAAAGTATTTGATTGGAAGGGCCTTGGAAAAGCATTTACTCTAACTGCCTAGTTTACCGTTGGGGAAACAGGTGGAGCAAGTTAGGAGCCATGTCTAAAGAAGACTCCAGGTCCTTGGGTTCCTACCCAAGGTTGTTTGTCACACCACACTTACCTAGCCAGGGGTATTATGATGGGTGGCTTTACTGGTCATTATTTTGGCTTATGATTTTGGTTATTATTTGGGAGTTTGGGTTTTACCCTCTTTCTTTCTTTTTTTAAAAATAATCTTTTTTTTTCAATTTTTATTTTAATTATTGATCTTGTACAGTTTTCTGTCTTTTACTCCCAGCCCAACCCACCACCCCAGCCCTCCCCACCACCCCAGCCCTCCCCACCTCCCTCCCATTTCTGCCCCATAGTTTTTGTCTATGTGTCCTTTATACTTGTTCCTGTAAACCCTTCCCCTTTTCCCCTGAAATTCCCTCCCCTCTCCCCTCTGGTGACTTTCAGCCTGTTCTCAAGAAGCAACCTAGATGCCCATCAGTAAATGAATGGATCAAAAAACTGTGGTACATTTACACAGTGGAATTCTATGCAGCAGAAAGAAAGAAGGAGCTCCTACCCTTTGCTACAGCATGGATGGAACTTGAGAGCATCATGCTAAGCGAAATAAGCCAGGCAGTGAAAGACGAACACCATATGATCTCACCTTTAACAGGAATCTAATCAACAAAACAAACAAACAAGCATAATATTACCCTCTTTCTTGATCGCCACGTGTTTTCCATCGAGTGAAATGCTCCCAGACAAAAGCTCCTAGTCTTCCTCATTTGCCATCTAAATTAATGGGAAAACCCAGAAGGTCTAATGAGTGAGAAATCTGAGGAGTAGACCTTTCTGATTCCTGTTTGTTAAAGGGAAGCGGCTAGAGCAAGTGTCGTCGCTTGTGTTCCCTTGTTCATGCCAGTGGCACAAAACAGGTGCTCAGAGTACCACCCAAGGGTCTTTGAACTCTACCTTTTTGGGTGACTGGTTTACCAGAATTAGGGTATCTGCTTCCGGTAGCAAGGCCCACACTGGGGAGGATGACTAGGACTTTCACCTGGGCACTACTTCGTTTTTATCACATGTACACACTCATTGCATCAGGTGGGCCTCACACAGCCCTATCATTCGGGCAAAGCTCCATTGCGTGGCCTTAGAAACTTCCCTTCTCCTCCCCTCTGAGTCTGTTTCTCCATTTTAAAGGGTTAGATTATTGCCAGTTGACTTTAGGTAATGGATGTGAGAATTACCCAGCAAGATGAGTGGAAGACGGGAAGTGAACAGGAATTTTATTTCACTTCGTGGAAGCTCAAAGAGGTAACATAAGTTGCTCAAGGTCACACAGATAGGAAATAGATTGGGAACTAGGCTTTCTGTTTTTTCGTATGCTGCGCTGCTTCCTTGGGAGAGCCCTCCAAATCCTCAGCACTTAACATCCTCTTAAGAACAGTATAGGAAATGGAGAAGCCAAAGAACTTATATGCATAAACTATGGACATGAAATAAGGGGGGGGGGAACTGCTGGAGGGAAGGGAGATACCTGGCAGAGGGGGGCTAAGAAGGAAAAATTGGGAAAAACTATAATAGCATAATCAATAAAATATACTTTAAAAAGCAACTCAGCACTTCTCAGCACAAAAAAATGTCAGGAGTTTTAAGCTTTTAATTGCTTCAACCCAATTGCATCAAAACACATTGATTCCCCCCCCCATTGGTGTATA
Organism: Glossophaga mutica; assembly: GCA_039655065.1. Classification (NCBI taxonomy): domain Eukaryota; kingdom Metazoa; phylum Chordata; class Mammalia; order Chiroptera; family Phyllostomidae; genus Glossophaga; species Glossophaga mutica. The sequence continues at coordinate 9,749,541 of CM077318.1, read as the reverse complement.
TCCCCACAGTTTTATGACTTGAAACTGCAGAGCACTCTTTTGTCCATCATTTTGTCCTCATAACAGTCCCATGAAGTAGCTAAAACCAAGGAGTTTGTCCCCATTTGACAGATGTACAAATTAAGGCCCAAGACCAGTGTTTTACATTCCTACTGCTGCTTTACGAAATGACTACAAATTTAGCAGCTTAAAACTACATCCATCCATTTATTTTCTCAGGGTTTGTATGGGTCAGAAGTTCTGCATGGTGTGGCTGAATTTTCCTCTTAAGGTCTCAACTGAACTAAAATCAAGGTATCAGCCAGGACGTGGTTGTCAATTGGGGCTGACCCCTTTTCCAAGTTCACCTGTTAGCAGAATTCATGTCCTTGTTGTAGGACTGGGGTGCTATTTTTTATATGTAGCCCCCTCCATCTTCAAGGAAACAGTGAATGACACGTGAAATCTATTTGCTTCCCCTTCCTCTGACTTCCTCTCTTGCCTCTGCTGTTAAAGGCTCACTTTTCATCGGGGTGATTTTATTGGCCTCGCACAGATAATCCAGGACAATCTTCTTATTTTAAAGTTAGTAATAACCTAAATGGCATCTTCAACATCTCCTCGACCATGTACTCACAGTCCTGGAGATAGGACATTGGATCTTCTTGGAGGCCATACTGCTGCTTACAACAGGCATGAAGCAGCTTCCCACAGAAGCCCCGCCTCTCAGTATAAAGATGCATGGTTGTCAACACCTTAATGCTGGGTAGAGTCTATATGGGCAGTTAGAAACCCTGTTGTTGTCCAACTTCTCCTGTATGAGATACTCTACATACAGTTAGGCAACACACCAAAGCAACTGGTAACTGGAGTACAAGGGGTGATGAACTGAAAGCTCAATATATGTGTTCTTAGATGGAACCTTGATGCTGGTTATCAATCCATTAACTAATCTCATTCTATGTAGGGCAGGGGTGGGCAGAAGCAGTTTCCCTAAAGGCCCAAGATGTGATGTGTATTCCCCGTATCATTTGATCATTTGATGCTAGACATTGCTACATGCTAAATATGTCTCTAAGTGCTTAACATAGGTTTACTAAGTTTGTTCTGATAATCTTGTGCTGTAAGTACTGGTCTGGTATTGACCCCATTTTACAGATGAGAAAACTAAGGCAGAGAATAGTTATCGTAGTTTACTAAGGTCCCACAGCTGAGGAAATGGTGAATTCAGGATGTAAACCCAGACCATTCTCTTGCTAATCAAATCCCTTGTGGTTTCCATCACACTGGGGAAATTCTCTTAGAGGAGAGATTGAGGCCTAGTGGATTTCAAAGTCCCTTGTATGTTTGACCTCTAAGCTTGCCCACAGGATCCTGATATTCTAGTAACTCAAATTGGCCCAGCTGAGTTTTACAAAGTTTAAGGTCTGTTAAATTTAGAGACTTGGTGGGTTTTATGGGGACAACGGAGTGCGAAGCGAAAGTACCCAACCTTTTCTCAGAGGCTTGAAGACAAGATTGTCAGTCTGGGTGGTTGGGGGTCACGATGGGTCAGACCCCACAACTAATTTCTCCAGAGCAGTATTTCTTCCTGGGAGCCTCCCCATGAGATGGGGAATATCCCTATTTCACTGTGCATCCTCTATAAGCCCATTTCCTGAAAACACAGGGCCTCAGAATGCCAAAATGGTGCCTGAAATTAAGACTGCAAAGACGTCTTTCCCAGTCCTGGGGAACAGAAATAGGCAGTTGCCTTCTGTATGCCCACACTTTCCCAGGCCTTGGCAAGCCTGTGGGAACTGAGTTTTTCACTAACATTGTCAGCCCTGGATTTATCCCTCTAGCTTCTGGTTCCTCAGCTACTCGCATTTTGGTTCCATGATGCTGGCAGGTGCCATTCTATTCTATTGGGCTGGCCAAAAAGTTCATTCGTTCCCCCACCCTGTAAAATGGCTCTTGTAGTGCTTAGTTGTCTTTAACTTCATTTGAAACAGTTCCGTTTGATTTTATTGGGACAGCTGTCATATTGGCATGCATTTTAAAAAAAAAACTTATCAAAATTGCTGAATTTTTGTGTAGCCATTTTAATATTGAAGATGGAAGAAAATAACATTTTCAGCATATTATGCTGTATTATTTCAAGAAAGGTAAACACGCAACTGAAACAAACAAAAAAAAGATTTGTGCAGTGTGTGGAGGAGGTGCTGTGACTGTTGATCAAATGTATCAAAAGTGCATTGTGAAGTTTCGTGCTGGAGATCTCTCGCTGGATGATGCTCCACAGTTGGGTAGACCCATTGAAGTTGACAGTGATCAAATCGAGACATTAATTGAGAACGATGTTCTCTCAGGTAGGAAATAGCCATCATACTCAAACTATCCAAATCAATAAAGTTATTGGTGAAAATGAAAAAATATGTCATATTTTACAGAAAAAAGTAAATGGACTTTTTGGCCAACCCAGTAGTTTCCAGAGCCATCAGAATGTAAGGAAGGTGGGGTATCCCAACAGTCCCTCACCTCTTCTCCAGCCCCACTACCATCCTGTGGGACTCAATTCTGTGTCCCTTCTGGGTTTGTGGTCTAGAGGGACTCAGTTAGAAACTAAGTTCCCTTGCTGCTTTTTGTGTATTTTTTGCTAGCCTTTTCTGATAAGACACCTGGTCTCAACCACTCTGGAAGGGACCTGAACACCATCACCCATATTCATGCCTCAGTCACCATGGGCATGTTATTTAACCCAAATAACCATGACTGGCCCTTAATAAGTGCTCATTCATTATTGTTTAGCAGCAATAGTGGTAGTAGTGATAGTAGTGGCTGCCTCATTTGCTGTTCAGGAATGGAATCTTCTATATATCCATTCAGGGCTGGTGGATTTTTCAAGATCTTCCCAAATGTTACCCACCACCTGATTCCTTGTATTCCTCAATGCAGTGTAACCCAGTTGGCTAGAAATTGTCATGTCCCTTGGCCCCGTCATTAGCCACCCTGATTCCCCACCACCCTATCGAAGCTGGTCCCAAACCTGGCTCAGTTTCCCCTCCCCCCAATTTTTCTTCTCTCATGCACAATTTAATCCCAGGCCCAGCTACTCTGCACTGTGCAGCTGCCAACAGTCAGGTCTGGAGGATTCCTATGTCTTACGGCAGGGGTGTCAAACTCATTGTCACCAGGGGCCACATCAGCCTCGCCATTGCCTTCAAAGGGCCAAATGTAACTTTAGGATGGTATAATTGTAACTACTCCTTAACTAGGGGCAAGGAGCTCAGTGCTGCTGCCGGGTAGAAACAAGGTGCTGGGCCGGATAAAACAAGGTGGAGGGCCGGATTTGGCTCATGGGCCTTGCGTTTGCCACCTGTGTTTTAAGGTCTGACATGGGTTCTTTCCTATGACAGTTCAATTCTGGGTGATGTGGCTGAGGTACATTCACCCTCCTGAGCACCCCTTATGCTATTCTGAGGAGCAGCTACCTTTCCCACATTTGCCTCTCTCCCTCTTATATTTTACACTCCTACTATTGTGACAATTGTGCTTATTGTGTTTCTTCAAAGGTAGTCAGTGAGGGGGTAGGTGGTCTTTGTAGGGAGATAGGAAAGAAACACTATCCTGATGTGAGTGATTTTATATTTAATTGGAAATTAACCCTGGGCTCTTGACTGTCCAGGTTGTATTTATATCCAGCAGGAAATCACATTATTTTCCCTGAAGTGAATAAGACATCACAAAATGCCTTAGGAAGTGGTTCTAAAGATCCTTTAAATAGACTTGAAAAGCTCTGAGAAAGAAGCCTTGGCAGCCAAGTAGCAAGGTTGTTCCAACTCTGACACAGGGGAAAAAGGACTCCACTCCGAAGTGGACAGGTTATGAAGATTTGATCCAGAGCATTTGCATGATTTATGTTTCTAGAATTCAGGGCCTTGAGAATTGAAACAAGCCCCACAATGGAGTTGGGGATCCTCTGGGACTAAGAAGAAAACAAACATTGTTAAGCATCCATCATGTACCCAGTATCAAGTAGGAGATCTGGCACGAGAATTAGGGTATGGCCACCTGGCAGACACATTACCTACATTTTATATACAGGGGTTGGCAAACGTAGGTTTACAGTTGTAATACAAATAAATGTTATGACAATAAATAATATACAAGAATGAACTATGTTTCACATACACTTGTAAACCTACTCTTGCCCCACCCTGTACATTGTTTAATTTGAGTCTCTCCACCATCTCATTTTTTTAATTTTTAAAAGATTTAATTTTTTTAGAGAGAGGGGAAGGGAAGGAGAAAGAGAGGGAGAGAAACATCAATGTGTGGTCGCCTCTCACACACCCTGTACTGGGGACCGGCCCACAGTCCAGTCATGTGCCCTGACTGGCATGGAACTGGCGACCCTTTGGTTCCCAGCATGCACTCAATCCACTGAGCCACACCACCCAGGGCTCCACCATCTCATTTTAGTCCCATTTTACAGATAAAGACACTGAGATCCAGATGATTGTTCCTGCCCAAACTCACATGGAAAGTCAATGGTGATCACAACTATCAACAACTGAACCTAAAAAACAAAAACTAAAACTAAGCAAACAAGTACAACAGGAACAGAATTATAGAAATGGAGGTCACATGGAGGGTTATCAATAGGACAGGGAGAATGGGGGAAAAGGTACAGGGAATAAGAAACATGATTGGTAGTTACAAAATAGGGTGAGGTTAAGAACAGTATAGGAAACAGAACTCAAATGTACCACCCATGGACATGAACTAAGGGGGGAGAATGCAGGTGGGAGGGGGTGTGCAGGGTGGAGGGGAATAAAGGGGGGAAATGGGACAACTGTGACAGCATAATCAATAAAATATACTTAAAAAGTCAATGGGGAAAGCTAAGATAGAAGTGGAAACATGTGGGAGTCCTGAGCCTGTGCAAAGATGGCATACTTTCATTACTGAGAACTTCTCTAATGTGGGAGACCCCAAAACCCACTGTTGAACTGGTGGTGTTTGGGGGAAAAAAAAACAACAACTTTTCACTGTTTGTGCTGTGCTGCTAAGGATGGGAAAAGGGGGAATAAATAAGGGTGTGGCCAGTGCCTGAAGCAAGTTGGGGATAGGGAAGGTGCATAATCATCTCTAGCTTATATGGAGCCTTTTGTGTGAATTAGAAAAAGCACCCCTTGTTCAAGATACTTTATGGCCATCTGCCAGAAAATTGTAATAAATATACAAATCTGTGATTGAAATGTGGGAGGCACCCCTAATGGGTCTATCTCAACTGCATTAAAAAATGCTGGGTGTGTTCTAAATAAACATGCCAACAGAAAAAAAAAAAACCTGGAAGGTGCCTAGAAATGTAAAAGAGGTAAAATAATCATGGGACTGATCGCCTCAGATCCATGTAAGACCTAGAAGGTCATTTACAGACCAAGGTCTGTGTGACTCTAAGGGAGAAGGAATTATGGGGGCTTAGTTAGTGGGATGGAAGGGCTTTGAATTTCCAGTATCACCTTATATTTTCAAAGGACTGAAAGCTTTAGGATACTGGCTGGTAGCTGAGAGAATTAGGCAATGGAGGAAGGAAACTCCCTTTACTAGGCACTTTTACACTGAATTTCTCATTTATTACTTACAACAGCCTTGGGAGAGATACTGTTATCCTCATTTTAGATGCAAGGAAACTGAAGCTCTACAAGGTTAAATCACTTAGTTCAGATCACACAGATATTAACTCATGGTACTGGGATTTAACCCCAGGTGTGTCTAACACCAAATACAGTGGTTTTGTCCCTTCATAACATAACTGTTGTGCATTTGAGTGTGTGTCCAATCAATCAGTCTTGGAGAATAAAGAAGTTGCACAAATCATGTTCAAGGGACCATGATCCCTGGAAAATGGTAATAGTAATACCCCAGCCATGGTGATGGAGGGGATACGGGGGCAGCCAGGATCTCCCTGGTGATCATCAGCTGACACAATTGTCTGCAGTGGGACGTGCAGATTATATTTCCTGCCCTTTCCACCCCAGACTTCTAGAAAACCCTAGGGCCTTCATGGAGATTGTACACACACACACACACACACACACACACACACACACACACATCTATACATCTTTCTTTGGTTGTGGGTTAGGGAGGTGTGGCTACTGCTTTACCCACTTTACTCTTGCTAACTTGGTACCAATGTGAAAGGATATGAAATCTGTATGTAGCTGAGCCAGACACTGCTATGATCTTTCAACCCAGTTCCGTAACCTATGATCAGGGTCCCAGTGCTTTATTAAAAAAAAAAACAAAAAAACCACTCGGGTAATTCTAACTTGCAGACAGAGCTGATTACCAGTGTTCCAAAGACTAAGCAGATAAGCCAAGGATGGAGAAATATAACAAATTAATGTGAAAATATGTCCAATACAAGTCAGTAGATGTAGTTCCTGATAGAAGAAAGAGGAAAGTCTATATTCTGGGATGTATGTTTATAAATTACATTCTATCATTTCAGAAAAAAAAGGTCCCAGTCCTCCAGATGACTACCTCTGCTCTTCCTATCTATCATCTCAGCAGCCATTTCCAGATATGAAGGCAGAAAGGAAGGTCAGAGAGAGCTGACCAAGCAACACCTAGCTGCAGTGAGGGACCAACTGTGGGTGGACATACGAACTTAACACAACCCATGGATACTGTGTACATTCTCTGTCAGCCCTCCCAAGCTTTTCACTTTGGGTATGTCCACGTCACTCAATAGCCTTAGCCTTTCTACAGCTTTAGGAGGAAAAAAAACTGATTTCCTTCTAGGAGAGTCTTCCTCCTGAGCTAGTTCCTTTCTTTTCTTCTCCAGCTCTGAGAATGGAAGAATTGAGAGATTTCGAAGGGATAGAAAGGACTCTCCATTTATTTAAGAAATACATGTCATTGACTCCATGTCAGGCACTGTACTCAGTGCTTTTATACATATGGATGATCTTAATCCCACAACCCTATAGGTAGATATTGTCATTTCCACTTTAGAGATGAAGAAACTGAGACACAGTGAAGCGAAGTGACTTCCCCACAGTCACATAACTATGAAATGGTGGAGGCAGGCTCCAAAACCAAGTTCCAAATTCTGAGGTTTTTAACTGTTACATTGCCCACATGATACAGTAGCAAAGAATATGGGCTTTGGGAGTCCGAGGAGTCTGGATTTCAATGCCTATTTTGATACTTGACAGCTATCTTAAACCCTGGCAAGTAACGTCCCTTCTCTAAGCCTTAGTTTTCTCACCTGTAATATGAAGGTGATGACACATGCCTCTCAATTTTGTGGTGAGGATTCTAAGGGAAAGTGCCTAGCCTGGAGTAGGTGTTCCGAGGTGGTTCCTCTTTTCATTTTTCTAAGACTTGGTACCATATTATGCCATGGTATCCACACTCCAGCCAAGTCAAATTAGCCCGTGGCAGTGCTAAGCAAGCACTGACTGGCACTACAGATGGCATTCACTCCTACTAGAGTGCCAGATTTCCACCAGAGGAGCTGATGTGGCTGGCAATTGTAAAGCTGGAATTCTTCCAGGATTAATTAGCCATATGGTTCTGTCTCTGCCCAGACATTGGGATGGCATGGCTGGCAGGAGGGACATGTGCAGGAAATCACCAAGAGGTCGCATTCACATCTTGCACATACCAGACAAATCTGCCACCAGCACCCTTTGTTAATGGATGAGCCCATGGCCTTAGCTGGAAATGAAGCTAAGATATTTGCCTCATAGATATATGAAGTCCTATGGCTGAAGACACCCTAAAGACATTGTAGACTGATTCACCACCCAACTGGGTATAGTGGAGCACCCAAGCTCTAGACTTGGACAGCATGCGTTCAAATTCTTCCCTTTTAACTCATTACCAATCAAGAGGGCAAGTTAGTTCTCTTCTTTAAGCCTTAGTTTTTTCTCTTGTAAAATAGAGATTGCTAAATGCTCATCTACAAAAGTTATGTTAGGATTCAATGAGATGATGAAAGTGAAGTATTTAACACAAAAATGCTCAATAAATTGAAGCTATTAATTCTGGCATCATGTGAGCAAAACAACAAACCTCAAGAGTTCCTCTGACTCTAATACAGAATAATATTGAATGTAACCTGTAATCAAAAGAATAAATAAATTAAAACTGAAAAAGAGGCCCCGATTGCCAACATTTTTAAAGGCTCTTCATGACCTCCTCACACAAGGTCTTTTATAAAAAGGAACATAGAAGACTCTGTGGTGTAGATCTGATCTCGTCTTCCTGTCTTCTCTCACCTTACCCGCAGCCATGCACTTTATATCCTGTGAAAGCTGTACCCGTGGGTGTTCTTATATTGGTAAAAGTCCTGCAAGGAATCAAATCAACAAATTTCAGAAGTACAAGCATGTTCAGGGTTACCTGCAAAAGTAATACAGCACTCAGGGTCTAGGAATACTGGGAAGCTTGGCGTAGAGGGCTAAAGCAACAGAACAGTATTACCTGAGCCTAGCGAGAGCTGAGGCTGTGGAGAAGTTCCTAGTGGGAATTATCATCAGGGAAGATTCCAGTCAGTGCCTGAAACGAGACCCAAAGCAGGGAAGGAGTAGAAAAGAAATGCTAAGGCCATCCTCTCCTCCCACCCTTGTTCTGTCAGTGCCTCCCATTAGCCATACCCTGCAAGAATCCAATAGACAAGTTGATGCAGTCCACAGGGGCAGCCTCTTGGGACACAGAAGAGGGAAGAGAAGGGCAGAGAATTATTCTGGGGGTGCAGATGATACCCAGAGAGTAACTAACAAGATCAAGTTTCCTACCTCCATGCCCTTCCCATTTGTTTCCCTAAAACTAATGGCCTTGTGTGAACCTATTCACCTTAAGGCCCTGCTCAAATATTACCTCCATAAGAAAGCCTTCTCTGTTTCATTATTGCCACATTCCCCAGATATACTTACTCAAGCACTCTTTGCCTGTATCCCTGAAGAGACAATGAACTTCTCAGGGGCAGGGGCCTAATTTTATTCAGCTGTGCATTCCAAGCTCTCAGCACAGGATCTGGCTCAGGTGTGCTGCAATAGTGTGGGTCAAACTGAACTGATTATCTCTACCCTAACAGCTTTACCATGGCACAATGTTTTTAAGACCTTTAGACACTAAGTTAATTTTCATTAACATCCTGTAGTCCCCTGTCTCTGGCAGCAGTCTTTCCTAGCTAGCTAGATGCTGTGGAACAAGCAAAATTCCTTAGACTTAGCTTCATTTGGATGCCTCACAGAAACTATCTCTTGACATTTACCAAAGTTTTAAAACCAATTTTCTGTAAAGACAAAATTTCTAATACCCAACACTTGACAATTTATAGGAAAAGCAAAGTACGCTGAAATAGGCAGTTACATTTTCTATCAATCCCTGAATGTTGCTTTAGGCTTCACCTAGACTTCTTATCCCAGCTTCAAGAGCCAAATAAGGGCAACCATTGTACCAGGCAGTGTTGACAGAACAACATCACCTTAAGTATACTTCTTCAGATGGGAACAATACTCTTCAGGTGGACTCCAGAATGCCTGAAGGCTCCTCAGCCATTGCACTTAAGAATAATGACTGTCTGGTGTGGAAACAAATTGAAGAAGAAAAAAAAGAAGAGGATATTTCCTATGAGCTGCTTTTAATCCGCTGTCAACATGGTTTAGTTCTTAGATGAGGCCAATGTCAGAGTTACTTCAAGAATATTCCAACCCAGTACATTTATTTAACTCAATTTAACTTAATTTCCCTTCCCTCCAGTGCTTCCAACACATTCTGAGCCTCTGCAATAGCTTCCAGGAAGAGAAGTTTGAAAAGAATGCTGGGGGTTTAGGCTCTAGCTCTGCCACTCACTTACTGAAGTCTTTCTCTTGACCTGATCCTTTATTTTCAAAAATGGGGAAAATGGCAGTTCTGAAACCAACCTTATAAAGTGCACTGGAGAAAGTAACAAGAGATCGGTAAATTTGCCTAGCAGGAAGGAAGGCTCCAGAGACAATGTGATGTTCGAATTGGGCTAGATGTGCTAGGCATGGGGGTGAGGAAGAGCATGGAAGGTTGAAGGGCTAGCAAGTTCCCTGATGCAGATGAAGCTGACGTGTAGAGTGCATGGATAGGAGTGACAGGAGATGAGGCTTGAATGGAAGCTTTAGGCATGTCTATGAAGAGGCTTCAGTGCCTGTAAAGCATTGAGGCATAAGAACCAGCGAGATGCCATGTTTGGTAGAGGAACTGTTCTCAAATGTTTGGTTTCAGGACCAATTTCTACCCCTAGAAATTATTGAGGACTTCAGAGAGCCTTTGTTTTTGTGGTTGATATTTATTGATGTTTACTATATTACAAATTAAAACTAGGGAGTTTTTTTTTAAAAATTTGATTAATTTAAAATAATGATAAACTAATTGCTTATTTTTTTTCAATAGAAGTAGTTTATTTGCGATATATTAATTTCCTATGGCTTCTCTAACAATTACCACAATCTTGATTGCTTAAAACAACACACATTTATTTTCTTACAGTTCAGAAGGTCAAAAGCTTGAAATCACAATGAGCTAAACTCTGGATGTTTGGCCACATTCCCTACAGAGGCTCCAGGGAAGGATCTCTTTCCTTGCCTTTTCTAACTCCTAGAAATGAATTATTTATCGAGCGGGAACCCCTTCCAAAAATGGAATTATCTTCTAGAGGGCAGGCGCCTTATACTGCAGGCTTCCCCGGTTAGGTGAGTGTTCTAGGAACTCATCTGTATCAGTGTATCAGCTGATATTGTTGTGAGAGGCTGTGTTCGGCTTCAGTTAATTTTTTTGAAAACTCTTTCAACACGTTTGTCCATTTCATGATGGGTGATTTATGAGTGCACCTGCCCACAACACATTGCATGTTCAACAGTTTTTGACCAAAAATGGCATGAACCCTGTGCCCCAGCCTCTCTATTCACCCAACCTCACCCTGAGTTACTTCTTTTTGTTTCTCCAAGTGAAAAAAGTCCTCAAAGGAAAGTGTTTTGCCAATGTGGAAGAGGGAAAACAAACAAAAAAAAAATGGCAGAAGCACTAAAAGGCATCAAAATGGATGAGTTCAAAAATTATTTTGGGCAGTGGAAAAGAGTCTTGATAGATGTATTGCAACAAATGGAGAGTACTTTGAAGGTGACTGAAGTTGAAAAGTGTAAGAAATAAATACAAAAATTGTTATTAATAAATTCTGGGATTTTTTTGGTCCTCCTTTGTATTCCTTGCTTATTTACACAAATAACATATTTAAATGAAATACATATATATTTTTTCCAAAACAAAACATAATTAGAAGAATGGTATCATTTTAGATTTTTGCAAAACTCGTTATTGTCTGGTTCAGTAGAAGTTAGCCAATTCTTATGGCTGTTTCTACAGTCACTCTATTATGATGTGTTGTTTTGTTTGAAAGAAATGAAGAAAATCTGACCTCACTCAACTACATGGGTAGTCTTCTTTGCGACTAAACTGAAACTTACTATGTGTAGCTCTTAAAAAGTTAGCTGCAATGTAGAACCAGAAACCACATTAATGAACTTTTCATATTTTATTTTATTAAAATATATTGGTCTATCTTGCACTATGAATGCTTTACTTACTCAGGCATGATTTTGTAGCATCATGTATTGGTGTTCTGAAAAATATTAGTGCACTTAGTCATGCAAATTTGCATCGACATATTATTATATAATAGTTTTAAAATCATCTTTTAATATTACCACCGATCTTATCAAAAAAGTTATGAGAAACCATCAAGGTCTTCTTAGCAGATGCAAATTTTCTAAAATTCTAATTTTCACTTGAAAGTTTAAATTTATCATTGACATCAAATATAGTCAGTTGTTTTCCTTGAAGTGGAAGGCTCTCATCATTCATTTTTCAAGAAAATGTGTGCCAAATATCCATGTCTGAATTACCATAATTTATTTAATTTATAATTAAAATGGTGTTCCATGAAAAAATCCAGTTAGTTCAGCCCACAACTCACAAGTGCTTTTCCCTGAGGCAACCATCATACTTTGTTGCGCAGCAGAGGTATTTTATGAGTACTTTTAATTTTGTCACATCAACTATTATAAAGATTTGACAAAATTGCTAATTTTTACTGCTTAATCAAGAACTTTTTAAAGTGAAACTGGTATTTATTTCTATGAGATTTAGTGGTGATAAAGAATCTATTGACTACTAGTACCATTTGGTTTCACCACCTTGATTCATGCTGAGTTGCCATCCATGCAAATGTCCATACAGTAACAAAGGCAATGATTTTAACACAAAAATACTGAAATTTTAGGATTGCTATGAAAATAGTTTTGACCTCATGGACACCCTGAAAGTATCTCAGGGACCTCTAGGACACCACACATCATTCTTTGAGAACTTCTGGTATAGAGATATTTTGAAGGGAGAGATAACTGGAGACAAGAGAATGAGTTAAAAGATGGTCCCAGATAATACAAGTGAGAAATGAAGACTTGAACTAAGAAAACTCCAATGTGAATGCTGTGGCAGGTACTGATGAAAAAAAAATAAAATATTCAACCAATGAGGCCTTGGTCTTTCTGTTGTGTTTTAGTAACTCCCTCTAAATTGACTACTTCTGTGCATCCCTGTAAATACACTCAAATCACTTCCATCTTAAATAAAAATTCTTCCTCAACTGTTAAGTCCTTCTCATTCTCTATCTCTACTCCCCTGTAGTTCCTGCCCTGTTATTCTTTTGCACATACTCATGACTTCTGAGAGAGCTAGTTATTCTCATAGTCTCAAATTCCTCACATTCCTCTTATACTTCAACCCACTACAATCTTGCTTTCTTTTCCACTTGACAAAAATTGTTCTTGTCAAGGTCACTATGAACCTCAGTGATATTAAATCCAACAACATTTTTCAGGGCTGATTTTATTTGTCTCTGTGTTACATTTGATACCGGTGTCTACTCCTTCCTCCTTGAAAGTCATCCCAGGACAACATCTTGGTTTTCCTTCTGCCACTTGGCTACTTTTTCTTAGTCTCCTCTTTTGGTTCTCATTGGACTTTTCCTCAGAGCTCCATCCTGGTCCCTTTCCATCTTTTTTATGAACATTCTCCCCAGGGCCTCATAGATGCTAATGACTTTAAATAGTATCTTTTTTTTTTTTTTTTTGCCAACAACTCTCAAGGCTCTCTTCAGCCCATATACATCTTTTGGGCTCTAGATATACTAATCTGACTCCCTAGTTAGCATCTCCATCTTAATGTCTCCTTGGCATTTCAACTTCACATGTTCAAAAATGAGCTTTTGATTTATTCTTCTTTCTTTGTCTAAATCTACTCTTCCACCATCTTCCTTATATTAGTAAATAGTAGCTTCATCTACGCAATTGCTTATGCCAAAAGACCTGGGCATCATGTAGATACGGTATCTCCTTCACTCTCATTTACCACTCCAGTGCTTCACCAGCCCTGACGATTCTACATGCAAAACGTATCTGAAAAGTTTGTGCTCTGTCCCTCTCTACCGTCATCACTTAAGTCTAAGCCACCACCATCTCTTGCCTGGAATACTTTAATAGCGTCTTAACTGGTCATCTCATTTACTCTCATCTCATCCTATAATAAATGCAACACGTGGCAGTCAGAGTGATCATTTAAAAATGTAAATCAGATCATGTCATACCCCTGCTTGAAATAGTTTCCTTTTGCCTTTGAAATCCAAAATCCTCATATGCCCTACAAAGCTCTTCATTATCTCCCAAGATTACTTCTCCAGTCTCATTTCACAGCATTCTTTCCCCATCTCACCCTCCTGCAATTAGATAGGCTTACTTTCTTTTTCTCAAACATGTCACTTTCTCTGTCTCAGGGTTTTAGCAAATATACTTTTCTTTTGACTTAGACACTTTGTAACCATTTCTTTACATGAGTAACTTTTTATTGATCAGCTGTAGCTCACTGATTAAATGTTAATTTCTCAGAAAATCTTGCTTTGAGGCTCCAGTCTAAACCAGGCAATTTCCTTGTTGTGATCTATCACTCTATGGAATGTAGAATTCTGCATTTATTGTTGTGATTATGTAAGAGCTGTCTCACCCAAGTGTTGTGAGGACAGCTCCAGCTCTCCTTTCTCAGTTACCAGATGACTGGGGCAGAACTCTTAGGTTTTGAAAATTCAACAAATCAGGGCTTCAAATACTTGCATGTGAGTCCAAGAAGCCATGACACAGTCATTTGTCACTTTCCAAGGAGTAATTAAATGAAATGTGGTCTGGTGGAATGAGTTACTTACTATTGCATAGGCCCGACATCTGTATCTCAGCTTGGCTCTGCAGTTTTCTCCTCTTTGGCTGTGTGGGTGTCATGATTACATGTGAGGTACTTGGAGGCAGACTCCCTTCTTTTGTTTTTTTAAGTTGAAGTATAACATATGTTGTGGACGGTTCAGCCTGGACTCAGGAGCTGTAACCTGCACCCCATGGTAGGCTGGGTAAGAGCCAAGGGACCCGCTTCATCTGGGTCTGTTCTGTCTGTCAAGAGGACCTGTGCCACTACAAAGCTTATCTCCCTGGCAGGAGCACCACTTCTGCTTCATCCATCTCTGATCCCAGTGCTTAGTCGGTTAGTCAACGACAGGTAAGACTCCTCATGGGAGGGGCAACCTAAACCAGACACGACCACTTGGAAGGCCCTCATGGAAGGACTCGGGGGGCTGCAGCAAAGAGGGAGTGATGGACCCTTACCCCCCAGCTATTCTGACATAGCCCGAGTCCTCATTTCCCTCTGGGAGATACTTTCCGGCTCTAATACGCTTAAGCCTGAAACTATGACGGCGAGCGGTGCAGCCCTGTGCCGGCCAGAACAGTTCCCTGGGTGATCAGGCATAAGAAAGAATTCGTAAAGTCCTATGAAACCTGCTTTGCTAAGAGTGCTCTCATTTAAATGATAAGGGTCCGAGGAGGAAATGAGTATGTCTCCCAAAATTTTGCAACCCCCTTTCCTGACAGACACTGACTCAGATTAAGCCCTCAGATTTCTTTGAAATGTTATCCATTGTTTGATCCTTGCTGCCTGACATACCTGTATTCCTGTGTATTTGAACCCAATAAAAGCCTAGTTAGGAAGGGGCTCTGGGTCATTCTCCTCTGAGAGTTTGTCCACCTCTCCTCCCCAAGCAGATCATGTCTTGGTAGTTATATTTTCATCCGTGACAGAGGGATGGGGCTCTGCAGGTGGAGCCACCCCACAAACATACATACCCCAAAGTGCATAAATCATACATGTATGGATTCCTGAATTTCACAGAATGAACACACATGTAACAGCACTTAGACCCAGAGACAGAATATTATCAGCACCCTGGCAGGGTGTCCTCATGTCTGCTCATAGTAACTCTACACCCTTGTAGTGGAAAATATTATCCTTGTTTCTAACACCACAGATTAATTTTGCCTGGTTTTGTAATTTATACAAATGGAATCATACCATCTTTACTATTTTTTTCTCCAGCTTCCTTTTTTTTTTTTTGCTTTTAACTGGTTAGCTGTTTTATTTTTACCTGCTGTGATCCAATTCTTTTTTAAATATATTTTATTGATTATGCTATTACAGTTGTCCCATTTCTCCCCCATCATTCCCCTCCACCCTGCACACCCTCTCCCACCCACATTCCCCCCCTTTACTTCATGCCCATGTGTCATAAGTTCTTTAGCTTCTACATTTCCCACACTATTCTTGCCCTCCCCCTATTTTCTACCCACCGTCTATACTACTTATTCTCTGTACCTTTTCCCCCTCTCTCCTTCTCCCACTCCCCTGTTGCTAACCCTTCATATGATCTCCATTTCTGTGGTTCTGTTCCTGTTCTAGTTGTTTGCTTACTTTGCTTTTGTTTTAGGTGTGGCTGTTAATAGCTGTGAGTTTGCTGTCTTTTCACTGTCATATTTTTATCTTCTTTTTCTTAGATAAGTCCCTTTAACATTTCATATAATAAGGGCTTGGTGATGATGAACTCCTTTAATTTGACCTTATCTGAGAAGCACTTTATCTTCCCTTCCATTCTAAATGACAGCTTTGCTGGATAGAGCAATTTTGGATGTAGGTCCCTGCCTTTCAAGATTTCAAATATTTCTTTCCAGCCCCTTCTTGCCTGGAAGGTCTCTTTTGAGAAATCAGCTGCCAGTCTGATGGGAACTCCTTTGTAGGTGACTGTCCCCTTACCCCTTGCTGCTTCTAGAATGATCTCCTTCATTTGAATCTTGGCTAATGTAATGATGATGTGCCTTGGTGTGTTCCTCCTTGGGTCCAACTTCTTTGGGACTCTCTGAGCTTCCTGAACTTCCTGGAAGTCTATTTCCTTTGCCAAACTGGGGCAGTTCTCCTTTATTATTTGTTCAAATAAGTTTCCCACTTGTTGCTCTTCTTCTTCCCCTTCAGGTACCCCTATAATTCAGACATTGGGACGTTTAAAGATGTCCTGGAGGTTCCTAAGCCTCTCCTCATTTTTTTTGAATTCTTGTTTCTTCCTTGTTTTCTGTTTGGTTGTTTGTTTCTTCCTTCTGGTCCACTCCATTGATTTGAGTCCCAGTTTTCCTTCCATCTCTATCGGTTCCCCATATGTCTTCCTTCATTTCATGTATTGTAGCCTGCATTTTTTCATCTAATTTGTGAGCAAAATCAACCAATTCTGTGAGCATCCTGATGACCAGTGCTTTGAACTGTGTATCTGATAGGTTGGCTGTCTCTTCACTGCTTAGAGGAATTTGCTCTGGAGCTTTCATTTGTTCTCTGGTTTGACCCATTTTTGGTGGGGTTTTTTTGTTTTGTTTTGTTTTGTTTTTTTTGTTTTGTTTTTGGTTTTGTTTTGGTTTTGGTCTGGTCGCGGCTGTTATGTAGTGAGGGGTGGAAGCTTAGGTAATCCCCTGTGCGGGGCAGCCCAGTTGCTGAGTTGTGACGCTGTATGTGGGGGCAGGGTCTGAGAGGGAACAATGGCGCCTGCTCCACTCTCTGGTGAATTCCAGTCCTTTCCACCACTTCCCTGTCACCTGGATTGTCTGCGAGGGAATGTGGGACCACCTGGTCAGCCAGCCGCCTTGTGTGGCCTCACTGGGTCTGCACAGTTGCCACCTGTGGGCCCAGAGTCCACCAGCTGCCTCCTGTGTGCCTGGGAACTGCCAGCCACTGCTGTCTGCCTTCCCAGGACTGCACCTCCACTTTTTCCTGCCTCGACTCCGCCCCTCTTACCGGTCTGGATGAATGGTTGTTGGACTTCCATACAGTTCAATTTTCTATCAATTCTGGTTGTTTTCTTGTTTCTAAATATTTGTTGTCCTTAATTTTGGTTGTGAGAGGAGGCACAGTGTGTCCACCTATGCCTCCATCTTGGCCAGAAGTCTTCTTTAGCTCAGTGTTATGTTTGTAATTGTTATCCATGTTGTTCTAATAGCTATTGTTTCACTCTCATCTCTCTGTAATAATCCATTGTGTGAATGTACTACAATACACTTATACAGTTCATTAGGCTACCGATGACCATAAAGTTGTTTCTGATTATCGGCAATTATGAATAGTGCTGCTATGAACATTTCTTTATATGCCTTGTAGTGAACAAATGTGCATTTTTGTTAGGTGTATGCCTAGGAACGGAATGGCTAGGTCATTGAATGTGCATACATTCAGCTTTAGTAGATACTGCAAAATGCTTTTCAAAGCAATTATACAATTTTGAATTTCTATCCACAGTATGGGAGAATTCTAGTGGCTTTATATATTTACCAACACTTGAGATTTTTGTGTTTTTTATTTTATTCATCATGGTTTTTCTGGAGTGACAACATATTATGGTCTCCTTTTGCATTTTTCTGATGACTAATGAAATTGAGTGCTTTTTCCATATGTTTGTTGGACATTTGGAAATGTTTTGTAAGGTGTGTTTGATACTTTTGCTCATTTTTTATTAGTCTATGCTTTGATCATTGACTTATACATGTTCTATACATATCTGAATATATATCTTTTGTTAAATGTATGCATCGCAAATATCTTCCTCCAATCTGGCTAGAGTGCTTTCTCTTCTTTCTTATTGATGTCTTTAGATTAACAGAGTCATCAATCTTAATACATTTTAATTTATCTATTTTTAAATGTCTTTAACACTTTGTGTTTACTGCTTAAAATATTGCTGGTTACTTCAAGACAGCCAAGGTTTGAATAATGGCTCCACTACTTTCTACCTATATGACTTTGGGCAAGTCACTTCATCCCTCTAATCTTTAAGTTTTCATTAGAATATTGCTTCATAGGGTTATTATTAAGATTAAATAAGATGCATGTAAAGTAGTTTAATTCTACATAGATGCACCAGGCACATAGCAAGTAATCAATAAATATTTATCATTTTTTATTTTATATTGTATCCTCTATTAGTATTTATAATTTGGAAGTTCTTAAATGTTTGGTGGAATTTTTCTCTTTAATATTAAGGTCTGCTTTCCTTATATAGCAGTTTAGAAGGCAGACTGTTACTACTACAGGTAATGTTTTCTTTCAGTATTCTAATTTCTCAGAATTTAGAAAGAAAATCTTGAGCCAAAATAACTTTAAGACTCTAGCACACCATGTTTTAGATGCTAAAAATATGTTATCTTACTGTCTTGGGTTCTAAGAGATGGAGCTGCATCAGCATGGAGGCATGGATTCCGAAGCAGCAATTTGAGAGCAAAGACTCTAAAGGATAGTGTATGAGGTAATGACTTGACAGTTTTGAAGTTAATACATCCAGGTGGAGTTAATGGGAAGACAGGAGAAAAATCTTGGTAGGAAATAAAAAAAAGGTTTAATTATTCACATATTGTTGGTAGTTGAAGCCCTAGGAGTAAGTGAAATCTCCCAAGCAGAGTGTGTAGAATCTAATAAATCTCCAATATTTAAGAATAGACTTAGGGGAGAAGGCAGTGAAGAAATCAGAAAGGTATGAGGAGAACCAGAAGATGCTACCCTCATATTGGTGGTATGGGGGGTGACAGAGCAGTCAAGTGCATGAAGGACTGCATTTGGTTGGAGAGTTTAATCTGAGAAATAAACACTGGACTTGACAATTCCAAGTCATCTTGTATAGAACAAGTTGGAAAAAGGAAGCAGATTTTACAAGTTATTTAACAAATATTCATTGAACACCTACTAGGTGATATTAATGATCTTTAGCCAAAAGTAACAAGAAACACATCTGTAGTTAAACAAATTAGACTTTATTATTCCTTGGAATTAGGGAAGATATACACTGTGGGGTTTCCTCTTAGAAAGAGGGTGCTACATAGAAACTGTTACAGGATTTAGGCTTTGTTGGGTGATTTGGTGAAGCATTGCAGGAAGTGGGGGTTCACTCTAGATTAGAAAATGGGGCAAATTTTATGAATGGTTTTAGGCTGTGCTTAAACAAAATTATGAAGTGACCTTGTTTTGTTATGTTGTAATCTCAGAGTAACTTTGTCTAAGGATTGTGTCATTTAAGATTGTTTATCTGCAACAGGTGGACAAAATGGCCTGGTTATGATATCAGACCAGATTGTAGTAATACTGAAGTCCAACTGCAAATGCCAAATCAGTTCTTGATGTCAGAGGCTGACTATTGTTTTCTCAGCCCTGTCCTTATGGCCAAAGACACATGATATCCAGATTTTCACCACTACCAATATTTTTTAAATTAGTATCAAAAGAGTGTCCATTGAATGTCATCTGTAGTTGGCCCAAGGTTAATCTTTCTCCTCTTTCTGTTATAGGATGAGTTTTTGAACCATTGGACATGACTGTGGCTGTTGAGTAGCAGTTGAGATTCTGAACAGGATAAATCAGCCAACTATATATAATATACTCAGTTGGAAGAAACAAAATGATTATTAGTACTTGTAACAAATTTTGAAACCAAGAGCCTAGAATATGCAACCCAGGCAATAAAATGTTCCAAAATTCAGCAGGTTCTGTTTTATAGAGCCAGGTTCTTTTTTTTTTAACCTAGTCACAGACTGTTCTATTTATCCTTAGTATTTATACAGATGCAACAAGTGTTTGCTATACCACTTTCCATGAAAACACTCATTAATGGATTTAGAATCAGAATTTGTTGGACTTTCAGAGCAGAAATACTATCATTTAATGACTACTGCTAAAGTCATAGACACATTTTAGGTACCTTTTCTAGTCATCTTATTCCCAGTGTGGAAATTATAGGTCACATGAAGTATACCTTCTGGAAGACTTCTAGAATAATCTGTGCTTGTTTTATTTTCGAGACATCTGGCCAATATATTAAAAGAAACATGATTTACTAGAGGGATGGTAGTTTTAAATGTCTGCAAATCTCTAACAATTACTTCTAATACACAGAATAAGTTAGTATACAGTTGACATGTATAAGCCTGATATCCATGTATGAAGTAGTATCCTAGTGGAGTACAGTTTGTATTGAGAGCATCAGTATCATTTACTATAATAAGAGTGAGTAAATTGTATGTCCCCTGAGGTGCACAGATTCTTTTGAATGAAATCACAACATTTCTGCAAAGCAGTAAGGAAAAGCTTTAACCTACCCTGAGAATAAACACATCATAACTGGAATGTATTTATAGTATATTGCAGAATGCATTTGTATGAAATCTATTCAGAAGTATTTAAAGAGCCTTTGAGGCTTTGGTTTCTGTTAATGTTCCACCTTTCCAGTTTTTTTTTCCCCCCAGAACTGAATTGTTGACAGGAGGACATATTTTGGGTCATCCTTGGCAATACCTGTAACATTGCCCAATCAAAGATTACTTAATATAGTTACATCCTCTATTGCAGGTAATGACATGAAGCATTTTTACTAAATTCCATTTTAAATTACTTGATGCTATCAAGTCAGCTACCCTGAGAGTGCCAAATATTATCTTCATACAATGAACATCTTAACTTTTTCCATTTTATTTTCTCTGAATCAGGGACTTGATTTGGACTATTAATAAACAGCCTCTTTTCTGTAATATTACAGGAGAAATTATTTTGGTTAATATAGTTTATTTAGTGTGGTGGTGGTCCTCAGAAGCATAATCATGAGATTCTGGGTCTTTGTACTTCAACTGACCTTTTATTTTTATTATAGTTATGTCCTTTGGTAACAGCAACACATTAAGAATTCTTCGATTAGTCATCCCTTTTTTCCTTTATTTTTTTATTAAGGATAAAAACTTCTTTGTTTCCAAAGCATTCCAAATTGGTGGAGTAACCCAAAAGAACATCTACTATCAATGTCAATATTTGCTTTCACATTCTTCCAGCTGGCAGGCCCAAGTAAGGGAAATTATTTTAGTTATCTGAGATGGTTGAATTTCTGGGGTATGGCTTATATTTTAAGAGCTAATTTAGGTCTATGATAGCACTTTTAAAAATGAGCAAATAGGAGGACTGGATGGGAGGTGGAGGGATTGAATAAAAAAGAAAAAAGAAAAAACTCATAGACGTGGACAACAATGTGGTAATTGCTGGGAGGGAGGGGGAGGAGGTGGAGGAGGGTATAAGGGGGATAAATGGTGATGGAAGGAGACTTGGGGTGATGACCAAACAATAGAGATGATGTGTTGTAGAACTGTGCACCTGAAATCTGTATAATCTTGTTAATCAGTGTCACCGTAATATATTCTATAAAAAGAAAAAAATGAGCAAATAAATCTAGGCCAAGGCTATCCAAGGGAATTTCTAACAAATGACTTAAAATTATGATAAGAGCACTAAGAATTATCAGAATAATTTGGTAACAAAAAGGAACAATAGAAAGCTTTCCTAACTTGGTGAAGGAAACAGACATACAAGTCCAGAAAGTGCAGAGAGTCCTGAACCAGATGAATCCAAAGAGACTCACACCAAGACACATCATAATTAAAATCCAAAAGGTTTAAGACAAAAAGAGAATCCTACAAGCAGCAAGAGAAAGGCAGTTCATTACCTACAAGGGAGTTCCCATAAGACTGTCACCTAATTTTTCAACAAAGACTTTGCAAGCTAGCAGAGATTGGCAAGAAATATTCAAATTGATGAAAAGTGAGAACCTATAACCAAGAATGCTCCACCTAGCAAAGCTATCATTTAGAATTGAGGGAGAGATAATTAGCTTCCCAGACCAAAAAAAAAAAAAAAAAAAAAAAGCACTAAAGGACTTCATCACCACCAAACCAGTATTATATTAAATGTTAAAGGATTTTCTTTAAGAAAAATAATGGGGTAGGGGGAGGACCTTGTCTGTTAGTTTATTATGTTCATTAGATTTCACACATAAGTAAAATCTTATAGTATTTGTCTTTCTCAGACTGGCTTATTTCACCTAGCATAATACTCTCCAAGTCTATTCATGCTGTTAGAAAAAGTAAGAGTTCCTAAAAAAAACCCAAACCAAACCAAAACAAAAAAACC
Organism: Glossophaga mutica; assembly: GCA_039655065.1. Classification (NCBI taxonomy): domain Eukaryota; kingdom Metazoa; phylum Chordata; class Mammalia; order Chiroptera; family Phyllostomidae; genus Glossophaga; species Glossophaga mutica. Next base: position 9,727,131 of record CM077318.1, on the reverse strand, counting down.
CAGACTCATAGATACAGAGAACAGAGCGATAGTTGTCATAGGGGAGGGGGGTTAGGGTTACGGGTGAAAAAGGAGAAGGGATTAAGGAAAAAACCTCATTGACAGACAATGGTATGGTGATACCAGAGGGAAAGGGAGGTAGAAGGAGGTAGGAGAGGATAAAGCAAGGATAAATGGTGCTGGAAGGAGACTTGACTTGGGTAGTACCCACACAATACAATATACAGATGATGTGTCATAGATTCACACACCTGCAACCTATATAATTTTATTAACCAATGCAAGCCCAATAAATTCAATTAAAAATTAAAAATATGAAGAATAAATTGGCAATGAATACCTATGGATCAACAGTTGAATATAAAGAACAAAATAAATGAACAAACAGAACAGAAACAGTCTCATGGATACAGAGAACATTTTGATAGTTGTCAGATAGAAGGGGTGTTGGGGGATGGGTGAAAGGGGTAAAGAGATTTAAGAAGTACGAATTGGTTGTTACAGAATAGTCATGAGAATGTAGAGTGCAACATGGACAATATGGCCAATAGTATTTGTATAACTATGTACGGTGTCAGATGGGAGTGAGATTTGTAAGAATAATCTCTTAGCAAGTTATATAATGTCTAATCACCAGGATGTACTCCTGAAACTAATGTAGTAATATAAATATGTCAACTGTAATTTAAAATTAAAAAAATGGCAAATGGCCCTGGCTGGTGTGGCTCAGTGGATTGAGCACTGGCCTGTGAACCTAAATGTTACCAGTTTGATTCCCAGTCAGGGTGCATGCCTGAGTTGCAGGCCAGGTCCCCAGTAGGGGGCACATGAGAAGCAACCACACATTGATATTTCTCTCCCACTCTTTCTCCCTCCCTCCCCCGTCTCTAAAAGTAAATGAATAAAATCTTAAAAATAAAATATGTTTAAAAATAAGTAAAGAAGTGTACTTGAGACCAAAGTACCCCAGGTTGAACATGCAGAATGGGATGCCTACTTTAATTGCTATGCAGAAGCTTTTAAAAGCCTTGAGATTACAAAATAGCTGCATTAAAAGATTCACTATGAAAAGCCTAATAAAAAGTTAAAGGCACAAGAGATACCTAAGGTAAAAGAAATGGTACTGTATACAGCCCAAGTGACCATCAATAGATGAGTGTATAAAACAACTATTGGACATTTACACAATGGAATTCTACTCAGCCATAAAAAAAAGAAAAGAAAAATTTACCCTTTGCAACAGTATAGATGGACCTGGAGAATATTATGCTAAGTGAAATAAGCCAGTGAGAGAAAGACAAATAAGATTTCACTCAAGTGTAGAATCTAATGAACAAACTGAACTAACAAGAAAAACAGACAGACACATAGGTGGAGAACAGATGACAGCTAGTGGGTGGGGTTAGGGGGTAGAGGCATTGAGCTATAAAGAAAAAGGGCTTGTGGACATGGACAACAGTGTGTGATTGCTGGGGGAAGGGTAGTATAAGGTATAAGGGCACTAAAAGGTAATAGAAAAAATATAATAAAGATTAAATTAAAAAAACAATTATGCTAACATGACCCCTACTGCTCCCCACTTTCCTTTTACACCTGAGTACTTATGTTTTACTGATTCTCTGAACAGCCTTTCTGCTTTGAAGAGGCTTTTAGACAGTTACTTTAAAGAAAATAAGCTTCCTCAGGTATCCATTAACCCTTGGTGAAAGACTGAACTGAAGGCAATAATAGTTAAGGGATTTCCTAAACTCAGGGAGGGAACCAAAAAATATTTTGACAGATACAGTGTTGTTATTAGGGCAAATAACCCAGCTTCCAGATCTTTATAAGCTTACTCACAAGTTGGTAGGACCTGGTGAAACCCAAAAATCGGTTCAGGAAGCAAAGTGACAAAACCCTGAGGATAATATTTGAAATCCTTAGAAAGAGCTTGCAAAATAGAAACTAAACTCTTACAAGGCATTCCCTAGAGTCTTTCTTGCCTGTACCAACTGGTCTATTATTTAAACATGCAAAAAAGATGAAACTGTGGCAGACTCTAAAGCCCGCTTGGAAGCCCTTTTCCAATGACATTCTGGTTCCATACAATAAATAGGGTCCCCCAAATTGTCCAGCTGCCCTTTTTGTAAATGAATTATTTGCTGAGATTAGTAAATTTTAAAAAGGCATAAAATAGGGTGGGAAGTCACAGACCTGACTGAATTCATGACTATAGGTGAACATTTTGAATGGATCCTGGAGAAAGATTGTTAACAAATATCTACCATGCTTTTAACTTTATGGCTATAAAATCTCTAAGGCCAAGGACATAAAACAACACCTTACCCTCTCACCTTGCAACCCCTAGGGATTTTATCAAATCACTGGCCCAGAAATTAATGTCTTCTTTGTAATTAACAGGGACACTGGAAAAAAGATGTTCCTCAAAGGCCCCATGCAAATTCTTCAACATCAGCTTGAATACCTCCATATCTACCTCTAAAGGAGGGCCCTCACATGGACCCCCTCACAGTTTACAGGGATCTGACATGATCTCCAGTAAACTTTTACCTGTAATTTTTTTAATGAGCCAAGGGGAAACTAAAATTAAAATTAATGGGAAACCTTGTCAAATTCTAGTTGATATTGGAGCTGCATTTTCTACTTTAAAATCCATCCTCATACAACAACAAATCCCTTGGAGTAAAAAGGTTTCCATAGTGATGGTATCTAACACAGTTCAGAGACAATTTTTATCCCAACCAGTACAAATGATACTGGCATCTTTTTCTGAAAAACATTTTCTTTTGCTATGTGATACAGCCCCAGTCCATCTATTAGGTAGAGATCTCCTTTCTAAATAAAAAGGAGATCTCACCTTAGAATTTCCTGACCAAACTTAACTAAATCATACAGTTTATCCTTGATATAGAAGAGGAAGAATTCTAACAAAGGTCTCCAAATTTAATAAAGGTGCCCAGGTATCTGTAGGCTGCCTTTAACATTGACATTGGAAAATTCACATAGATATAACTAAACCTCTCTCCAAATTATAACAATATCCATTAAAGCCAGAGGCCATACAAGGCCACAGATCTATAGTAGAGGACCTAGCTGTCCAGAGGTTAATCATTTCCTGTACTAGCTTCTGCAAGATGCCAATCTTACAGGTCCAGAAACCTAATGTATGAGAATGGTGATCTGTCTGGGATTTGAGAGCTATTAATAAGATAGTTATTCTTCATATCCCAGTGCTTCCAAACCTGAACACCCTTTTGTCACACATTCCATGAGACTCAAAATGATTCACTGTTGGAGATCTTTGCTTAGCCTTTTTCAGCAGTGCTGTAAACCCTATCTGCCAATATATATTTGCATTTAGTTGAAACAATTGACAGTGATATAGACAGTTATGCATCATGGGTTCACTGAGGCTTCTTCTTATTTCTCTGAAGTACTTCACCAAGGTTTGAGCACCTGCTAGTTCCCAGAAAAGTCAAACCTTTTACAATATGTAGATGACCTCTTGATGCATTCAGTTATCCCAAAAATATCCATAAAAGATTCCCATTATTGCCCTGACAAGTGTGGCTCAATTGACTGGGAATCATCCCACAAAGCAAAATGTCTTCTGTTTGATTCCTGGTCAGGGCACATGCCTGGGTTGGGGGCATGTCCCCAGTTGGGGGCATGTGAGAGGCAACCAATTGATGTTTCTCTCACATCCATGTTTCTCTCTCTTTCTCCCCACCTTCTCTCTCTCAAAAATAAATAAAATCTTTAAAAAATATGTCATTTATTTGCTGCAATAAATAGCTGAAAAAGGACACAAAGTCTCTACAGGAAAATTACATTTATGTTTAGACACTGCCATTACTTAGGTCATGATCTAAGCACTGAAGGAATTTAGTTGTATTTAAAAAGAATTGAACTAATCCAGGAAGTTTCTAGACTTGTCACAATGAAGGGACAGCTTCATGGATTTCTAGGCTTGAAAGGTTATTACAGACTATAGATTCCTGATTTTTCTCTATTAGCTTCTCCACTCTATAAACTTATTAAACATTGAATCCTTGGACTCCTTCCCTGGAAAGATAAACATGAGCAGGATTTTACGACTAAAACAAACACTGCAAGAACCTCCTGCCTTAGGGCTACCTAAGTATTCAAAACCTTTTACTTTAATTGTGCATGAAAGAGACAATCAAGCTCTGGGAATGCTCATATGAGAACATGGTAATAAACATAGGCCTGTTGCCTATTATAGCATACAACTTCATTTAGTTATTCATGCCTATCTAAGCTGTTTTTCGGCTATAGTTGTAGCTGCAAACTTAGTGTAAGTCTCAGCAGATTTAAACCTGGAAAATGATGTTTATTTGCAAACTCTACATGCTGTCCAAAGTCTTAAACTCAGTTGACTCAACATTTCTCTTCAAGTAGGCTAACTTCTTATGAGGTCTATCTTCTTTTACCACCTAATCTACCTCTTAAATGCTGCAGTGCCCTTAATCCTACTATGTTACTACCTCTACCTGATGAAGGCAAGTGCCATAACACTGGGTCCTAATTTATGAGATATCCCTCTAACCAATCCTGATCTAATCTTATTTTTGATGGGTCATACTATAGAACTGGAAGGGAAAAATTTCAAGCAGCTTATTCTACTTTTACCTAAAATGTTTTACTGAAAAGGGGAAACACCCCACAAGCTAAATCAGCCCAACAAGCAGAGTTTCATGCCCTTACCCAAACATTCCAGTTATCAGAAGGACAAACTGTAGATATTTGTACTGAGAGCTGGTATGCCTCTGGGGTCTCCCATGATTTTGGAATGTTATGGAAACAAAGGGATCTTCTTATATTATATGGAACTGCAATAAAAATGGGCAATGAGTAAAGGATGTTCTTATTGCTATTCTTTTACCTTCTGGAATTACTGTCATTAAAATTGAGGCACAAACTTAAAAGACTGAATTTGAGTATCACGGAAATGCCCTAGCTGACTTTCATGTAATGGCAGCAGCCATAGAATCTACAAAGGTTGTGGCACATGTGGGTGAAATGCACTCTGCTTGTACAAAAAAAAGGGCCCTCTTGCTAGAATTTTGCTATCCTGAGGTACTTGTAATGTGGCAATGGTTGGATCCTAAATCAAAGAAATTCACATGGGTAAACAATGGCTTCAAATTAAATGAGGAGTAGCTGCTATGAGAAACCCCAAATGGCCACTTTTTTCTCTTTTATTTATTTTTTAAATATATTTTATTGATTATGCTATTACAGTTGTCCCATTCTTCCCCTTCATTCCCCTCCACCCTGCACACCCCCTCCCACCCACATTCCCCCCTTTAGTTCATGTCCATGTGTCATAAGTTCTTTAGCTTCTACTTTTCCCACACTATTCTTGCCCTCCCCCTATTTTCTACCCACTGTCTATGCTACTTATTCTCTGTACCTTTTCCCCCTCTCGCCTCATCTCACTCCCCTGTTGCTAACCCTCCTTATGATCTCCATTTCTGTTGTTCTGTTCCTGTTCTAGTTTGCTTTTGTTTTAGGCATGGTTGTTAATAGCTGTGAGTTTGCTGTCTTTTCACTGTCATATTTTTTATCTTCTTTTTCTTAGGTAAGTCCCTTTAACATTTCATACAATAAGGGCTTGGTGATGATGAACTCATTGAACTTGACCTTATCTGAGAAGCACTTTATCTGCCCTTCCATTCTAAATGACAGCTTTGCTGGATAGAGCAATCTTGGATGTAGGTCCTTGCTTTTTATGGCTTGGAATACTTCTTTTCAGACCTTTCTTGCCTGTAAGGTCTCTTTTGAGAAGTTAGCTGACAGTCTGATGGGAACTCCTTTGTAGGTGACTGTCCCCTTATCCCTTGCTGCTTCTAGAATTCTCTCCTTCATTTTAATCTTGGCTGATGGAATTATGATGTGCCTTGGTGTGTTCCTCCTTGGGTCCAACTTCTTTGGGACTCTCTGAGCTTCCTGGACTTCCTGGAAGTCTATTTCCTTTGCCAGATTGGGAAAGTTCTCCTTTATTATTTGTTCAAATAAGTTTCCCACTTGTTGCTCTTCTTCTTCCCCTTGTGGTACCCCTGTAATTCAAATGTCGGGATGTTTAAAGATGTCCTGGAGGTTCCTAAGCCTCTCCTCATTTTTTGAATTCTTGTTTTTTCCTTGTTTTCTGTTTGGTTGTTTGTTTCTTCCTTCTGGTCCACTCCATTGATCAGAGTCCCAGTTTTCCTCCCATCTCTGTTGGTTCCCTGTGTGTTTTCCTTCATTTCACGTATTGTAGCCTTCATTTGTTCATCTAATTTGTGAGCAAAATCAACCAATTCTGTGAGCATCCTGATCACCAGTGCTTTGAACTGTGAATCTGATAGGTTGGCTATCTCTTCGTCACTTAGGTGAATTGGCTCTGGGGATTTGATTTGTTCTCCCATTTGAACCATTTTTGATTTTTTGGGGGGGTCTGGTTGTGGCTGTTACGTAGTGAGGTGTAGAGCCTTAGGTGTTCCCCAGGTTGGGGCAGCCCAGTCGCTGGGTAGTGATACTGCATGTGAAGGTGGAGTCTGAGAGGGAACAATGATGCTTGCTCCGCTCTCTCTTGGATTCCAGTCCCTTCCGCTGCTACCCCTTTCCCCTGGATTATCTGCCTGTGAATGTGGGACCACCTGGTCAGCCAGCTGCCGTGTGTGGCCTCACTGGATCTGCACAGTTGCCACCCCATTGCCTGGGGTCGCTAGCTACTGCCTGCATGCCTGGGATCTGCCAGCCACTGCTGCCTGCATGCCCGGGTCCACATCTCCACTTTTTCCTGCTGGGACTCCGCCTCTCTTACTGGTCTGGACGAATGGTTGTTGGACTTCCGTACAGTTCAATTATCTATTGGTTCTGATTGTTTTCTTGTTTCTAAATCTTTGTTGTACTTAATTTTGGTTGTGAGAGGAGGCACAGTGTGTCTACCTATGCCTCCATCTTGGCTGGAAGTCCTTATTTATTTATTTTTAGAGAGGGGGAAGGGAGGGAGAGAGAGAGGGAGAGAAACACCAATCTGTGGTTGCCTCTTGCACACCCTCAACTGGGGACCTGGCCCATAACCCAGGCATGTGCCCTGACTGGGAATCAAACTGGTGACCCTTTGGTTCACAGGCCAGTGCTCAATCCACTGAGCCACACCAGCCAGGGAAAAAAAAAATATTTATTGATTTTTAGAGAGAGCAGATGAGAGGGGAGTGGAAGGGAGGGAGGGAGAGAGAGAAAGAAAGAAATCATTGATTTGTTTTTCCACATATTTATGCATTCATTATTGGATTGTTGTATGTGCTTTGTCCAGGGATGGAACCTGCAACCTTGGTGTATTGGAGTGACACTCTAACCAACTGAACTACTTGGTCAAAGCCCAATTTGTAGCTCTTTATTTCATTACCTTTTTCACCCAGACCTCCAACCATCGTCTGGTAATAATCAGTTTGTTTTCTATACCTATGAATCTGTTTTAATTTTGTTTGTTCATTTATTTTGTTCTTAATGAGTCAGTCTGGTATTTTCTGGCAGGTACCAATGAAGTAATCTGTCACTGGGCTCTCTTTTCTCCAAAAGGAATCTCAGGCAATCTGTATGATGAGACCCTCCCTTCCTCAAATGGAAGGTAAGTGTTCCTAAAACAATCCTTTATTTTTTTTTGCTAATAACTTTCATGCCCTACCTAATTTCTATCTATAAAGTATTCCATATTGTAAAACTTCTCAGGCTCTTTTCTACATGCTACATTAAAATGGGATGTAGCCCAATTCATGAATTGCTCAATAAAACCATTTCAATCTTCAATCTTTAGTGAGTTGAATTTTTGTTTGTTAACATAAGTTATGGTGAGCTCAATATCTATTAGATGGATGCCATAAGGGTAGAGCTGGTCATGCACTAGACTAATTTTTTAATGACATGAACTTGCCCTCAAGTGACTTAGCTAAGGTCATTGATCCAGAAAGTAATATAGTCAATTATGCTAATTTGCTTCTCTACCAGCTAAATATTCCTAATTAATCTAAAGCTCAGCTTGGCCCTCAGTTTAGCCAGCTGCTCCTTTGAGCCCTAGAGTGTAAGTATCTAACACTGGGAGATTTATATGATTTATTTTTAGGGATTGGTAACGATATTGAGGCCAGGGCACTGAGTAGGAAGGGAGAGATTGGATCTTATCATGTGTTATAATCCTTGGGGATAGTTCCAGAAAGATGGGAATATCTATTCAAGACAGAATTGTATGATCATGTCTGTTGTGATTAGAGCAAATTAGGGAGAGAGAGAGAGAGACATACAGAGAAGGGGGAGGAGGAGAAGGTTGAAAAGAAGAGGAGAGGAGAGGAGGGGATAAGGGAGGAAAAGAGTAGAGAGAATATGGTCACAATCCTAAAATCCTGTCCTCAGTCAGCCTGTGAGGTCCCAGAAGGAAATATATGCAGAAGAAACAGTGTGAGATAAAGGAAGACTTGATGGCCAAATCTTACTGTTGAACTTTAGTGCTAGTGAGACTAAACTTTACAGAATGAGGAGGACTTTGTTTTCCCTAGACTATGCTCATCTAAGTGGCTTTCTTTCTCATAGTCCTCCTTTTATTTCCCACTTGGCTTTCTAAATGGAAAGACAGAACAATGGGTCTCTCAAGTAGATGAGTATATGTTTCCTGAAAGAGGAAGCTATAAAGTTGGAAGAGCCAGCTTGAAGGGCACTTCAAACAATATTTCTCAAGAGCTTATCTACAGAGTCTGCTTAAAATTATGGCAGGTGTTCTAACTCTCCAGAACTCTTTAGATCCATGGGAGACAATGGAAATTTCCCTATATTAGTAGGAAAACTAAGACCTTGGATGATATAACATGAGTTGGCTGCAAAACCTATAACATTTAGAGAGATCAACTTTACATTGGGTAAAACAAAGGACAATATGAGTTACCTGAGACTCATGCAAAACTAGAGTTGAAAATAATCACAAATGTTGGAGGTTTCTGTAACTGAAATCCCAGAAGTAAAAGTGTATAGGGACTTTAGTTGAACATCTGTGAGATTATCATTTGTCCTGTCATGATTCCCTAGCTGGAGTGGCCCATATCAAAGAACATGAGCTTTTAAAAATGATGTAATTCAGTCCTGACTGGCATCATCCTGCAAAGCGAAGGGTCACTGGTTTGATTTCTGGTTAGGGCACATGCCTGAGTTGCGGGCCTGGTCCCTGGTTGGGTTGTGTGTGAGGGGCCACCAACTGATGTTTCTCTCCCTTTTTTCTCTCTCCCATCCCCTCTCTATAAAAATATTTAAATAAAAATTAAAAAAATAGAAATGATGTAATTCAAAGACCTGGGACAACAGGAATATATTTATAGAATATTTCCAGCACTGTATGTATGAAAGGAGGCACAAATTTCTAACCCTGATAGGTAGATAGGGCACTACACAATGTGTGTCATTTGGCCTATTCATAAGAAATACCTTAGAGGCCTTTTAGAGGCCCTTTGAAGAATTTCTTTCTGATTTTCTGATAAAAGAACATGAGGCTTAGGAATAATTATAATAAGCATCTTGAGTGAAACACTACTGTAGGGAAAAGTGACACTAAAAAGTAAGAGATATAGATCTCAGTTCTGGCTTCACTGGTAGCTAGCTGCATATGTCTGAGTAAATAACTTTTCTGAGTTTTTGATGTTTCACATATAAAGTGAAGTCAATTACATCTGCCTTTCCTACTTCATAGAGCTACTAGGAAGATAGCATTAGATCTTGTAAGTAAAAGACATTGTACTGTAATTGCTAGAATAAAATGATTACGATGATGACGATGATGATGTCTATGACAGTAGAAAAAGATGACTCAACAGATCTTTAGCATAATTTGTGTAGGCTCCATTGTTAAGGGGGTAATTGGCAGCAGTGAAAGCCCAGATTGTAGACAGGTCATGTCATCAAGGCCCCATCAGACTGGAGTGGGGAAAGAACAGTAGGGAGCAGCCCTGGAAGAGGGCCTGACTAGGTAGAATGGAGGCCAATCAGAGCAGAGCCGCAGATTCAACAAGTATCTGGATAAATCTTGTTAAAACTCAAGCAGGAAAGAACACTAAGTCCACACCTCCAGCCTGCTTTATTGAATTTTGTTCTGCAGTTCTAAAACTGGGTAAGACAGGCAGAAGTAATTCATGACTTCAGCTGAAAGTGGCTAGGGAGGGCAGAAACTGACAGCTATCAGAATGTGATGGTCTCCTTCAAAGCATTCACTCAGTATGCCCTGACTGCATCCTCTCAGGGACTTTTGATCTTGATTTGCTTCCTCACATGTGTTTCACTCCTAAGAGGAGAATAAGCTGACATAAATTTTAAAAATTTTCTAGTTGTGATAGTGCTCAATGAAAATTACTAAATAGACTCTAGTTTACCAATTCTTCTCTGGTATATTGGTGAATATAAATTAACTGCTTAGAGTCCAACTCATCCCCAGAGAAGCTAATACAATGATATTTCTTAATCTATGTCTTATGTGAATTTGAAAAATATTAACTCTAAGTACATGATGAAAAGTTAGGTGTGCATATCACAATCCTTAGAACAACTACTTAAAAATTAATGAACTTGAGATAAAAGACAGAAAACTGTACAAGATCAACAATTAAAATAAAAATTTAAAAAATAAAGTTTTGGTAGAGGAAGTTTCAAAAAAATTAATGAACTTGATTCTAAATTAAAAATAAATTATAAAAAATTAGTGTTGGAAGCAACCTAGATGCCCATCAGTAAATGAATGGATCAAAAAACTGTGGTACATTTATACAATGGAATTCTATGCAGCAGAAAGAAAGAAGGAGCTCATACCCTATGCAACAGCATGGATGGAACTGGAGAGCATCATGCTAAGCGAAGTAAGCCAGGCAGTGAAAGATAAATACCATATGATCTCACCTTTAACAGGAACCTAATCAACAAAACAAACAAACAAGCATAATATAACCAAAGACATGGAAATTGGGAACATGCTGAAAGTCACCAGAGGGGAGAGGGGAGGGAATTTCAGGGGAAAAGGGGAAGGATTTACAGGAACAAGTATAAAGGACACATGGACAAAAACTATGGGGGGGGTGGAAATGGGAGGGAGGTGGGGAGGGTTGGGGTGGTGGGTTCGGGTGAGAATAAAAGACAGAAAACTGTACAAGATCAACAATGAAAATAAAAATAAAAAAAAAATTAAAAAGTAGTTTGGGGAGATTTTAAATATGGCAGTGGAGTAAGTGGAAGATACACTAACCTCCCAGGACCAAACTGAAATTACAACAAATTAAAGAACAAGTATCCTGAATAACCAACTGAAGACTAGCTGAAGAAGAGTCTTATAATCAAGGATTTAGAGAAGGAGACACATCTAGACTGGTAGGGAGGGCAAAGGTGCAAAACAGGCTGGCCCTGCTCCCATGGGCTACAGCTGCTTTGGAGAATTCCTCCTGACAAGCATGGAATATAAATCCCAAGCTGGACTCCCAAGCCAAGGGCACCAGAGGCAAGAAGAGGTACCCACATAACATCTGGCTGTGAAAAGCAGCAGGGTTTTTGTCCACTAGGGAGAAACAGGAGTCTATTAGAGACAGGCACCTTGTTAAAGGGTCAATACACGAAATTGCATTCACAGCCACTCACCCTGGGCTCTGGCAAAAGGAGGGCAGAGTAGAGTCTTCTGAGAGAGTCTGGAGTTTGTGGCTCTGGGAAGGGAGCTTTGAGACCTCTGCCAGAATCCCTTTCCTGAGTCCCTCTTTCAAAAAGCAAATGCCATCTTTCTTGGGGGAAACACTCCCCTACATGTGACATCAACCTGGGGAAAAGTAATTGCCCCACACTCTGGATTCCTTGTTGCCCTACCCTGCTAAACTTATACCCTGCTGAGGAGTGAGCCCCCTAGGCCAGAATGTAGAGGTCTGGGCAGACTCAGGGATTGTGTTACTGAGTTGTCAGGCTTTAAGGCAGGGGTCATTCCCTCCACTTCCCTGTGAACCTTACTGGTGCTTCTCTCTCACAGGAGATCTGCTAGAACCACTTTCTCGGCTTCTGGCAGACCCAACTTTTAGACTCTGGAGGCCCCACATGCCAAACTCCTAGTGCCTTTGCCCTACTAAGGTTGGAGCAAAATTGGGACAGATTGAGATGTGACGCTCTGGGAAAAGGACCACACTAATCACCTTCCATGAAGCCTGTACTGCACCTCCCACTGTCACAAGAGATCCACTAGACCCATCCTTCCACCTCCACCAGAGGCTCTTTCAGTGACTTAGCCTAACAAGCAGCTGGCAATCGGAAGTAGGTACATGTACATCTTGAGATGCCTTGGGAATATTACTGAGCTGCTCCTGGGCCCTGTGCTAGTAAGAGCTGGCTTGGTGTGCAACTTCTTCCTTCATGCACATGCCTAATCACAGCAGAAGGAGCCACAAACTGTGGATCGCTTGTAGGTACAAACAGGTAGTCCAGGGCCAGTCACAGGCAGTATCTTATATTGGCCTGTACCACAGTCCCTCCCAAGAGGCCCAGAACCAACACACTGAGTGGCCAGCTTCAGGAAACATCACAGCAGGATCCAATAAGCTTCAAAAGCAACATATACAAAGGGAGGTCTCAGAAGGCACACAACACAACTGAAGTGAATTCTGTTCCCTGTGGTCAGCACCTGAACAGCAGGTAGAACACCATGGTTGGGGTTGAGCCTCAGAGTCAGTCAGTCTGAGGTTTGATCACACACACAAATAAGCCAATCGAGACTTCAATTACAATAGGAAGGCACACACATAATCCACACAAGGGACATTCCTGGAGCACCAGCTCAGGTGATCCAGGAAACTGCACCACCGAGTCCAACAACTTCCTTTATTTGTTAACCAAGTTTTTCTTTGGTTCTGTGAACATATTTATAATGACTACTTTGAAATAATTTTCTCTCAAATCTGATATATGGTCACCCTTACAGGTAGCTTCTGTTGCTTTCTTTTTTGTTGTGTATGGGTCATACTTTCCTATTTCTTTGCATTTCTTGTAATATTTTTGTTGAAAAGGGGTATTTTAGATAACATATTGTAGCATTTCTGTTTACGGATAATCCAACCTTTTGGGCTTGCTATTACTATTGACTTATTTACCTCTTTAGTGAATGGTTGGGTTATGTTAGTGACATCTACTTCCTTTCGATCCTCAAGGAAGTGAAATTTTGGGTGTGTCCATAGTCACAAGGGGATAGCAGAGGTAATGGTAGAGCTCTTTTCTACTTTTTCTATGATCACACCAATTTGTTAAGCTCCACGAATTGCTTTCATATTGTGCTGTTGTTTACAACAATGCGATGGGGCATAAACTTCATCTACAAACTAATAAAATCATGTTGTAATTTATTTTATGGAGGGGTTTCAGTGGTCAATGTTTGATATTTGTTTTGACCTCAGCAGAGCTCCTCACAGCTGTCTTATTCCCTAGTTCTCTCCTGCAAACTTGCCAGTCTACAGTTTAGGCTGTATCTTCATTTGATATGTACTTCTAATTTTGATTCCCTTCACCACAAACTCACAGTTTAAGATTATACTTCTCCAACCAAGCAAATATTCTGAACTAGGGGCTCTGGACCTGGGGACAATGGGAATCACCTTTCTGAATGACACTGCCATTTTAGGACCTGAGTGCTCAGTAGTGGTGGAGAGGGTGGACAGTAAGCCTGAGGTTTTTTAAAAATATATTTTATTTTATTTTTTTAAAGAAAATTTTTTTCCTTTTAGATTTTTAATTTATTTATCTTTAGAGGGGAAGGGAAGGAGAGAGGGAGAGAAACATCAATGTGCGGTTGCCTCCCGTATGTCCCCTGATGGGAACTGGCCTGGCAACCCAGGCATGTGCCCTGACTGGGAATCGAACCGCGATCCTTCGGTTCGCAGGCCCGCGCTCAATCCACTGAGCTACACCACCCAGGGCAAAATATATTTTATTGATTATGCTATTACAGTTGTCCCATTTCTCCCCTTCATTCCCCTCCACCCTGCATACTCCCTCCCACCCACATTCCCCTCTTTAGTTCATGTCCATGTGTCATAAGTTCTTTAGCTTCTACATTTCCCACACTATTCTTGCCCTCCCCCTGTCTATTTTCTACCCACCGTCTATGCTACTTATTCTGTGTATCTTTTCCCCCTCTCTCCTCCTCCCACTCCCCTGTTGCTAACCCTCCATATGATCTCCATTTCTGTGGTTCTGTTCCTGTTCTAGTTGTTTGCTTTTGTTTTAGGTGTGGTTGTTAATATCTGTGAGTATGCTGTCTTTTCACTGTCATATTTTTAATTTTCTTTTTCTTAGATAAGTCCCTTTAACATTTCATGTAATAAAGGCTTGTTGATGATGAACTCCTTTGACTTGACCTTATCTGAGAAGCACTTTATCTGCCCTTCCATTGTAAATGACAGTTTTGCTGGATAGAGCAATTTTGGATGTAGGTCCCTGCCTCTCAAGACTTCAAATATTTTTTTTCCAGCCCCTTCTTGCCTGGAAGGTCTCTTTTGAGAAATCAGCCGACAGTCTGATGGGAACTTCTTTGTAGGGGACTGTCCCCTTATCTCTTGCTGCTTCTAGAATTCTCTCCTTCATTTGAATCTTGGCTAATGGAATTATGATGTGCCTTGGCGTGTTCCTCCTTGGGTCCAACTTCTTTGGGACTCTCTGAGCTTCCTGGACTTCCTGGAAGTCTATTTCCTTTGCCAGATTGGGGAAGTTCTCCTTTATTATTTGTTCAAATAACTTTCCCACTTGTTGCTCTTCTTCTTCCCCTTGTGGTACCCCTATAATTCCGATGTTGGCACGTTTAACGATGTCCTGGAGGTTCCTAAGCCTCTCCTCATTTTTTTGAATTCTTGTTTCTTCCTTGTTTTCTGTTTGGTTGTTTGTTTCTTCCTTCTGGTCCACTCCATTAATTGGAGTCCCAGTTTTCCTCCCATCTCTATTGGTTCCCTGTGTGTTTTCCTTCATTTCACTTATTGTAGCCTTCATTTGTTCATCTAATTTGTGAGCAAAATCAACCAATTCTCTGAGCATCCTGATCACCAGGGCTTTGAACTGTGCATCTGATAGGTTGACTATCTTTTCATCGTTTAGATGAATTGGCTCTGGAGCTTTGATCTGTTCTCTAGTTTGAGCCATTTTTTTATTTTTATTTTTTGGTCTGGTTGTGGCTGTTGCGTAGTGAGGGGTGGAGCCTTAGGTGTTCTCCAGGGTGGACAGCCCAGTCACTGGGTAGTGATGCTGCATGTGGGGGCGGAGACTGAGAGGGAACAATGGTGCTTGCTCCGCTCTCTCTCGGATTCCAGTCCCTTCTGCCACTTCCCCTTCACCTGGATTATCTGCGCATGAATGTGGGACCACTTGGTCAGCCAGCTGCCTTGTGCAGCCTCACTGGGTCTGCACAGTTGCCACCCCGTGCTGGGGGTCCACTAGCTGCAGCCTGTGCACCTGGGGTCTTCTAGCCATAGCCTACATGCCTGGGATCTGCCAGCTGTTGCTGCCTGCGTGCCTGGGTCCATCAACCTCCACTTTTTCCTGCCAGGACTCTGCCCCTCTTACCGGTCTGGATGAATGGTTGTTGAACTTCTGTACAGTTCAATATTCTATCAGTTCTATATGTTTTTAAATCTTTGTTGTCCTTAATTTTGGTTGTGCAAGGAGGCACAGTGCGTCCACCTTTGCCTCCATCTTGGCCAGGCAGCCTGAGGTTTTTTCATCTTTCTCCTCCTAGTGGTCAACCACCATTTCACATGTTGGGGAAAAGCTGTTGGTTCCTCAATGTTCTGAACATGTCAGACCCAAGAAGGAATCTCCACTGTACAAGTGGAGGTTAGACAAAAGGAGGGAGTCCCCACCTGCAGGGAGAACTCCATTTGTATTTCAACTCAGGAGCAAGCATCTGGGTGGGGGAGAATGTGACAAATGTTGAAGTCCCATTCCTCCAGGAAAAAGTACCTTCTGAGTAGTAGCTGGGAGAAAAGTGAGCCCTGTGTTCTTGGATGCAGCTGATTGGTGGAGTATTCACCTTGTTAATCTGAGACCAGAATTAGAGGGAGTGTTCTTGGTTCAGTTATTACAGACTCTTAATTTTCATATTTTTTTCTTCAACAGATGTTGCTTCATTTGCTCTTTGCCCTTGGGACCATTTATAGACTCTTTAAATGATTGTTTTTAAATAATGTTCATGAGTTTCACTGGGGAGTAGGTCAGTGGAGCTCTTCACACCGTCATGCCAAAAGCAAATTTTCTACTGATGAGTTTTGAAATTATATAGAGAGCAACTCCTTTAATCATGTTGTTTCACTTAATGTTTTTTGTTATAATGTTAATGAGGTACCACAGGAATTTAACTCTTACTTACATCAAGTAGCCTATGATAAAATTGGTTTCATTATATGTTGTTTCACTTAATGTTACAGAACCTATCAATGATGTTAAGGGGATATATATATATATATATATATATGTGTGTGTGTGTGTGTGTGTGTGTGTGTGTGTGTGTGTATGTATGTACACACACATGCACACATGTGTTGGATATATGGTTTGCAAATATCTTCTCCTAGTCTGCAGTTTTCTCCATCCTTCTCACATGTGCTTTCACAGAGCAAAATTTTATCATTTTGATAGGTCTCATTTATCAAACTTTTTTTGATGGATCGGTCTTTGTTGTCAAATCTAAAAATTATTTAGGATTAGACTGAATGTTCAATAAATTGAACATATTTGTGTAGGTCTATTTCTGGTTTCTCTCTTCTTTTTCATTTATCTATATGTTTATCTTTCAGCCAATACCCACAATCTTGATTACTGTAGCTATATAGAAAGACTTCATGTCTGATGAAATTATTCCCCCTATATATTGTTTCTTTTTTTCAAAATTATTTTAGGTATTCTAGTTTTTGTCTTTTAATCCACATTTTAAAATAATAGTTTTATCTGTATACAAAACATTTTGTTGGAAGTTTTATAAGAATTCTATTTAACTTACATATCAATTTTTGGAAAATTGACATCTTTACTGTACTGAATCTTCCAACCCATGAACATGGCATTTATTTCCATTTATTTAGGTCTTCTTTGATTTCCACTAGCAGTATTTTGTAATTTTCAGCATATAAATCCAATAGTGTGAGGGAAAGCAGTTTAGGTGTCCAACAATAGAGAATTATTTAAGTAAATATGAAACATCTTTATAACGAGATACCCTGTAGCCACTTTAAATAACAATGTTGATAGTTATTGACATATATATAATTGCTAAATATTAGAATATTATTGATCTTTTTTGTTTCCTCAGATTTCTGAGAAATGGAAAGCATACAAAGAGATTACTAGCCAAATGGGAAACAAGTGCTAATTGTATTCAATTAGTCAAGATAGTTATAACCCCCAATGTAGAGCTATGGTTTACAGAAAGAAATTCAGGTTTGAGGATGAATTGCTGTATTTCCCTGTCTCTTAAATCTGAAAAATGGGCTTGGGTAACTTTACAGAAATACTTCTGTGGAAGAGGATGAAAGTTTTTCACAAAGATCAATTGTAGGCTGAAGAAAAAGATGAAAAGGATAGATAAAAGGCAGATTCTGTCTTCTTATCTAGTGTCCTTACCTTATAGAAATAGGATGTGGAGGAAATCCACAAATGCCTAAGCACAAGAAATGAAAGGAAGGAAGAATGCTTCTTTTCTTCAAGTATTGCTGTCTTTCTCATCAATATATATGGCTTCCTAAATTTTTCTTAGTTAACAACTACATCAATTGTAAGGAACAAAGAAGGAGTCAGTGAAATAGTAAAGAATGGGTTAAGTCTGTCTGGTATGAACCTGTATGGGGAGAGAGAACAGAAATATATGTTTCAAGTCCACAACAATGAATAGAGTGGCATAAATTTTCCACCTCTGCACAACATTCATGATGCATTGTGAAGTAACAAAAGCAGATTACAAAATAGTTTTTATGCTATGATTCTATTATACTTTAAAAATAAAATTAAAACACAATATATAAGTACAGATAAGTACACATATAAAAAGTTCAGAAGGGTAGATAGCGCTCAATTTATTTATTTATTTATTTATTTATTTATTTATTTATTTATTTATTTATTTAAATTGGTGATCTTGTACAGTTTTCTGTCTTTTACTCCCACCCCAGCCCACCACCCCAGCCCTCCCCCGCACCTTCCTCCCATTTCCACCCCCGATAGTTTTTGTCCATGAGTCCTTTATACTTGTTCCTGTAAACCCTTCCCCTTTTCCCCTGAAATTCCCTCCCCTCTCCCCTCTGGTGCCTGTCAGCCTGTTCCCAAGTTCAGTGTCTTTGGTTATATTATGCTTGTTTGTTTGTTTTGTTGATTAGGTTCCTGTTAAAGGTGAGATCATATGGTATTTGTCTTTCACTGCCTGGCTTATTTCGCTTAGCATGATGCTCTCCAGTTCCATCCATGCTGTTGCAAAGGGTAGGAGCTCCTTCTTTCTTTCTGCTGCATAGAATTCCATTGTATAAATGTACCATAGTTTTTTGATCCATTCGTTTACTGATGGGCATCTAGGTTGCTTCCAACACTTGGGCTATTGTAAATTGTGCTGCTATGAACATAGGGGTGCATAGGTTCTTCTGGATTGGTGTTTCAGGGTTCTTAGGATATAGTCCTAGCAGTGGAATTTCTGGGTCAAAAGGTATATCCATTTTTAGTTTTCTTAGAAAATTCCATACTGTTTTCCATAGTGGTTGTACCAGTCTGCACTCCCACCAGCAGTGCACTAGGGTCCCCTTTTCTCCACAGCCTCTCCAACACTTGCTGTTTGTTGCTTTGTTTATGATGGCCATTCTGACTGGTGTCAAGTGGTATTTCATTGTGATTTTAATTTGCATCTCTCTGATAGCTAGCGGTATCGAGCATCTTTTCATGTGTCTCTGGATCCTCTGTATGTCCTCCTTGGAGAAGTGTCTACCCAAGTCCTTTGCCCATTTTTTTTTCCTATAGTATTCTTTTTTTTCCCCTTTTTTAAAATATATTTTATTGATTATGCTATTACAGTTGTCCCATTTCTCCCCCATCATTCCCCTCCACCCTACCCACCCTCTCCCACCCACATTCCCCCCTTTAGTTCATGTCCATGGGTCATAAGTTTTCTAGCTTCTACATTTCCCATACTATTCTTGCCCTCCCCCTGTCTATTTTTTCCCATTATCTATGCTACTCATTCTCTGTACCTTTTCCCCCTCTCTCCTCCTCCCACGCCCCTGTTGCTAACCCTCCATCTGATCTCCATTTCTGTGGTTCTGTTCCTGTTCTAGCTGTTTGCTTAGTTTGCTTTTGTTTTAGGTGTGGTTCTTGATAGCTATGAGTTTGTTGTCTTTTCACCGTCATAGTTTTATCTTCTTTTTCTTAGATAAGTCCCTTTAACATTTCATATAATAAGGGCTTGGTGATGATGAACTCCTTGAACTTGACCTTATCTGAGAAGCACTTTATCTGCCCTTCCATTCTAAATGACAGCTTTGCTGGATAGAGCAATTTTGGATGTAGGTCCCTGCTTTTCAAGACTTCAAATACTTCTTTCCAGCCCCTTCTTGCTTGGAAGGTCTCTTTTGAGAAATCAGCTGACAGTCTGATGGGAACTCCCTTGTAGGTGACTGTCCCCTTATCCCTTGCTGCTTCTAGAATTCTCTGCTTCATTTGAATCTTGGCTAATGGAATTATGATGTGCCTTGGTGTGTTCCTCTTTGGGTCCAACTTCTTTGGGACTCTCTGAGCTTCCTGGACGTCCTGGTAGTCTATTTCCTTTGCCAGATTGGGGAAGTTCTCCTTTATTATTTGTTCAAATAAGTTTTCCACTCGTTGCTGTTCTTCTTCCCCTTCTGGGACCCCTATAATTCGGATGTTGGGACGTTTAAAGATGTCCTGGAGGTTCCTAAGCCTCTCCTCATTTGTTTGAATTCTTGTTTCTTCCTCGTCTTCTGTTTGGTTGTTAGTTTCTTCCTTCTGGTCCACTCCATTGATTTGAGTCCCAGTTTTCCTTCCATCTCTATCAGTTCCCCATGCATCTTCCTTCATTTCACGTATTGTAGCCTGCATTTTTTCATCTAGTTTGTGAGCAAAATCAACCAATTCTGTGAGCATTTTGATGACCAGTGCTTTGAACTGTGCATCTGACAGGTTGGCTATCTCTTCACTGCTTAGAGGAATTGGCTCTGGGGCTTTTATTTGTTTTCTGGTTTGAGCCATTTTTGGTGGGGTTTTTTTGTTGTTGTTGTTTTGGTTTTAGTCTGGTCGCGGCTATTACGTAGTGAGGGGGTGGAGCCTTAGGTGTTCCCCAGTGCGGGGCAGCCCAGTCGCTGGGTTGTGACGCTGTATGTGGGGGTGGGGCCTGAGAGGGAGCAATGGGCCCGCTCCGCTCTCTCCTGGATTCAGTCCCCTCCGCCACTTCCCCTCCGCCTGGACCGTCTGCACGCTCGAATGTGAGACCACCTGGTCAGTCAGCCAGCCGCCTTGTGCGGCCCCACTGGGTCTGCACAGCTGCCCCCCAGTGCCCGGGGTCCGCCAGCCGCCGCCTGTGTACCTGGGAACTGCCAGCCACCGCTGCCTGCGTTCCTGGTTCCGCACCTCCACTTTCTCCTGCTGCGACTCCGCCCCTCTTACCGGTCTGGATGAATGGTTGTTGGACTTCCGTACAGTTCAATTTTCTATCAGTTCTGGTTGTTTTCTTGTTTCTAAATATTCGTTGTCCTTAATTTTGGTTGTGAGAGGAGGCACAGTGTGTCCGCCTACGCCTCCATCTGGGCCGGAAGCCCTTTGCCCATTTTTTAATTGGGTTGCTTTTCTTCTTAGGGAGGAGTCGTGTAAGTTCTTTATATATTTTGGAGATTAAACCCTTGTCTGAGGTATCATTGGCAAATATGTTTTCCCATACAGTTGGTTCTCTTTTTATTTTAATACTGTTTTCTTTAGACGTGCAGAAGCTTTTTATTTTGATGAAATCCCACTTGTTTATTCTTTCCTTTATGTCTCTTGCTTTAGGGGACATATCATTAAAAATGTTGCTGCGTGAAATATCTGAGATTTTCCTGCCTACGTTCTCCTCTAGGATTTTAATGCTGTCACAGCTTATATTTAAGTCTTTTATCCACCTTGAATTTATTTTTGTATGTGGTGTAAGCTGGTGCTCAGGTTTCATTTTTTTTGCATGTAGCTGTCCAGTTCTCCCAACACCACTTGTTGAAGAGGCTTTTTGCTCTATTTTATGTGCTCAATTTTAATAGTAGGTATCTTTAACAGTACAATCTAATCAACTATTCTTTTTATTTTGTTGTTTACATTTTCTCATAGCCATACAGTGAACTTTTAATTCCTATATAATTTCTTTAAATTAAAATAAAGTTTTCCAAAAATTCTTTTTAAATTTATTTTTATTGTATTTTTCCATTACTGTTTATCCCCCTATACTACTCCCCCCGCCCTCACAATCACCACACCATTGTCCATGTCCATGATAAAAAAAAAAAAATTCTTAAATCTGTGAGAGTACAGTGAAGGCCCAAAGGAGTCTGTCAGAAATAGGAAGGCCCCTAAATATTAGTTAACTCATTTCTCTGTGTTCTGATGTGGAAATCATGGCCCGAAGAAAAGAAAAGACTTGGTGAAGGTTAGAATTTTGATTTCCTGACTTCTAGCCCACTACTCTTTCTTTCTACCACATTTAATCAAACAACTGAGTGTAAACTTAGCTGGGAAGGGACAGCAACTTCCTGGGAAACTATATTCACTAACTCCAAGGAACAGGCTGGACATTTATGTTGTACTGCAAAATCAAATGTGACCTAATTCTGATACTTCATAACCCTGCACTGAAGGAATGAGCAATATCTCCTCCTCCACAAAGGCCACAGAGACTTCAATGACTATCCAAAAATGGCAAAGGAAGTGAGAGACCCCTTCATGTTCTTAATGCAGCTGGAACATCCTCCTTCAGACATGTAGCTGCAAGCAGTTATGAGGTCCTGTAGTTTAAGCCTCAAGTATGAACTTGCCAATACTATGTTGTTATTTAGTTCACTTACAAAGTTAAGTTATTGGAAATCTCTTCTTTTGGTTGTCTGTGTCACACACATTATAAACCACTTGTTATGAATTATTAAATGATTTAAAAGTGATAAAATAATCCAGCCTGAAAGCCAGCCAAAACTGCTTCCCTTCTGAGCATGCTGGAAGCAGAAACCCTCATCTTCTCTTATTACATATACAGGACAAGACAAAGACATTCACCATTGCTCCACATTGCTCCTCACCAAATTTCTCTTGGGGAATTGAAAGTTGAGCCCTATAGGCCTTGATTCAAAGGAAGCAAGGGCCCTTGTAGGCGTGGTTCAGTTGGTTGGAGCATCATCCTGTATACCACAAGGTTGGGGATTCATTTCCCATTCAGGTCACATATCTAGGTTGCAGGTTTGATTTCTTTTCGGGGCACTTATGGGAGGCAACCAACTGATGTTTCTCTTTCAGATCAATGTTTCTCTTTTTCCCTTCCTCTCTCTCTAAAACAATCCAATGAACATATTTTTAAAAATTTAAAAGAAACAAAGATGTGAATCACAATAGGAAATTTCCTTTGAGATTATCTAGTGTGGCAGTGGAGTACAATGTTGAGAGCGCCAGTTTGGGGGACACAAATTGAGTTCAAATCCCACCACTTGTGAAATATTGATGGTAGAACTTCAATATGCCCCTTCATCTTTCCGAGAGTCAATGTACTGTCATCTAGAAAATGATATAAAGTAGGTTTCCGTAAACCACGTATCCACTTGCTTCCATCTTTTTAGTTTCTGTTTTAAATGTATCTTCCTTCTCTTCTTCCAAGTATCTGGCACTGGAAATATTGCTATTTTCTTGGAGTGTAGGCACACTCAAATATTCTCATGCCTCTTGAGCCCCAAACCAGTACTTTGGGGTTTTCAGTCTGCAGATTGCAAATGCAAAGCAGATTTCCACTGCATACTCACATACTGCAAAGATTTGCGTGCCTCCAGCAGTTCAAGCAGACACTCCTAATGGAATGGACTGGAGACTGGGGCTATCACCAATCACTGAAAGCTTTGTTCACTGGAGACCAGATGAGCTCTAAGGCCATCAGCTTCTTGGCCCTGGAAAAAGGGGCTTCTCAGGAGAAGGCTGATCCCACTATGGGTATAAGATACCCTGATCCAGAGGCCCATGTCAGAACAAAGACAATAGTAGAGTGTAAATTACATAGTCATACAATGGGGCCTGGCACAAATCATAACCCTTCTGGAACACAGTTATTTCATTCCAAAAATAGGAATAATAATCTCTAATTCACTTATTTCACAGGGAAATATTATGCCTTAAAAGCTGTAGTACTCTGTTTACATCCGTGTTGTTGTTGTTGTTATTATTATTATTATTATTATTATTATTATTATTATTAACAATTGAAGAGGGTTTAATATACATCCCTACCTCTGGAATTTTGAGGTAGCAAAGCCCAAGACCAAGAGAATTGTTTAAATCAAGGTTCAAGCCCTTCTGGGAAATACAGTGAAAGCAACTATGCAATCAATAATAAACATTAGACTCTGAGACACAGAGGACAACAAATGAGTGAATTAGGTAAGGGGGCAACATTTCCTCTAGTAGGGTAGCATGCTCATATGGAGGAAGTAGAAAAAAGAGACAATCATGTACTCAATCATAGAACCTTAGGTTACACATTTTGTGAAAGATGTTTTGGAGCATAACAAAGGATGGTGCTCTGTCTCTATGAAGTTTGTTTTGACAAGTTTCTGAAAAAAACATGGATGCTTTGGGGGGCCTCCAAATAACTGTGATTTCATAAAGAGGGACTTTTCCAAGTTCTAGCCTTGAGAACTGAAGTTCCTTTAAAAAGACATCTTTCTGAAGAGCAGTTGAACAGATGCTGTTTTGCAGAATCAGCCTCAGAGCTTGAAACAGAATGATAAATCAATATTGATAAGCTCCAAAGAAGCTAAAAAAACAAAACATAAAACAGCCTTATAGGCAGAGCCTAAGAGTGCAGGACCCAGTTCAGAGAGGATCTGAAGAAATAAGAATAAAATTATGTCATAGGCCAGAGTCCAGTGATGGTAGACTAGAGGCAGGATTTGGATGTTTAAACTCCTAGAAACTGGAGCAGACATAAGGTAGAAACCTATAGTCCTCTCCTTTCTCCTCCCCATAGTCCCAGTATCACAGTTCTCTGACTTGACCTTCACCCCAGCATTTCTCAGGAGTGTTGTCTCCAGAGGGTCCCGTGAGATAACACGGTTGAGGTGCTGCTATCTAGACTGGGCCAGCAACTTTAACAGATCCCTCCTTACCCCTGTCAAGCTTTAATTACTTTCCACAAAGGTTCTGTATCTACCCTCTTTGGCTCAGTTGATTGCTAGAGGCTATACTTCTGCACTCCATTTTACTCCTTTTGCATTTGTCTTGATCCTCATTTATCACTTGACTGCCTCATATCCAGATTCTCCCTTTCTACCCAATGCAAAAGCGACATATAGGTAATGTTTCCTGTACTGACAAATTAAGCAGTTGTGACTGCTTGGTGCACCATGTTGGAAAGGATTATGTGGCTTTATCTGGCCTTCATGGGAGAGTATTCCATGACTGAATAGTATAGTATATAATAAGAGTATAAGTTGATGGGTGACTGTGAGTGGCAGTGTGTTGTCTGTATATTTGTTGACTGGGATGAACCCTTTGGATAAATGGTTTGAGAGTGTCCTAGGCTTTTATTTGGGCTTATTTGAAATATTGACTTTTGAATCAATCTCAACCCTCACCCTCATCTTTACTTGTCCCACTCACTTTAGGACAGTCTGTACAAAAATGTACTTGAATACTAAATTAGCTGTTAGGACTCCATGACCCAGCCAGAACCAGAAATTTGGGCTTCTGCCTAGGAGGCAGATGTTGGAAAAGCAGAGATAAAGTGCAAGGTGCAGAGGAAAAAAAAGTTACAGCCATTATATATCATATGGTTTGTGTGTGCCCAGTCCAGTGCCAGGGCAGAGCTGATAGGATAAAGAGAATGCAAAGTTGCCATCTTGTATGAAGTTTCAGTCTACATGCCCAGGCTCAAATACCTATTGGGTTATTATCAGAACTCATCATTCCAACAATATGTTTTTTTTTTCTTCTTATGAGGCATTCCAGAGGGTAAAGACTCCTATGAAATAAAGAATATATTTTACTTTTTTCTCTTTTTTTGCAACTAGGCTTGACAACTCCTCCCTCCAATTTTTCAAACAGGCCTTTAACATTCCTCAGGAAACTTTACTTTTACCAAGTGCCCACAAAATGATGTGGATTTCTTCTTATTTTAGCAATGGTGGCCATACTCAAAGAGCCTGGCCCATAGTTGTATACATTAAGCATTGTATTTATCTGTGAATAACAAAACTTCACATAGTAGTTTTTTTTCAGTGTTTAAAAGCCATTTATTTATTTTTTATTTTTTCAATAAATTTAGAATTTTGTTGTTTTGCACTTAGGTAAATTCACACACACATGCATATACATACATACGTACATATATATATATACATACATATGTATATATGTATGTATGTATACACACACACACACACATATATATATATAGTTTTTCAAGTACAGTTGTCTCCATTTTTCCCACAAACTTGCCCCCATGCCACCAATCCCCACCTCTCACACTTCCCTACCTCCAACCCTTGATTCTACCCACCTTTAGCTTTGTCCATATGTCCTTTATACATGTTCTTTGATGATCTCCCCCCCACCCCATTATCCCCTTCCTCCTCCCCTCTGGTTACTGTAAGTTTGTTCTTTATTTTAATGTCTCTGGTTCTATTTTGCTTGATTGTTTGTTTTGTTGATTAGGTTCCTGTTAAAGGTGAGATCATATGGTATTTGTCTTTCACTGCCTGTCTTACTTCACTTAGCATAATGCTCTCCAGTTCCATCCATGCTGTTGCAAAGGGTAGGAGCTCCTTCTTTCTTTCTGCTGCCTAGTATTTCATTGTGTAAATGTACCATAGTTTTTTGATCCACTCATTTACTGATGAGCATGTAGGTTGATTCTGGCACTTAGCTATTGTAAATTGTGCTGCTATGAACATAGGGGTGCATAGGTTCTTTTGAATTGATGTTTCAGGATTCTTGGGGTATAGTCCCAACAGTGGAACTGTCGGGTCAAAAGGCAGTTTAATTTTTAGTTTTTTGAGCTAATTTCATACTGTTTTCCACAGTGGCTGCACAAGTCTGCATTCCTACTAACAGTGTACTGGGGTTCCCTTTTCTCCACATCCTCACCAGCACTTGTTTATTGATTTGTTAATGATGGCCATTCTGACTGGTGTGAAGTGGTATCTCATTGTGGTTTTGCATTTGTCTGATGGCTAGTGATGCTGAACATCCTTTCATATGTCTCTGAGTCCTCTGTATGTCCTCCTTGGAGAGGTGTCTGTTCGGGTCCTTTGCCCATTTTTCAATTGGATTGTTTGTCTTCCTGGAGTGGAGTCATGTGAGTTCGTTATATATTTTGGAGATCAAACCCTTGTCCGAGATATCTTTGGCAAATAGGTTTTCCCATATGGTTGGTTCTGTTTTCATTTTGCTGATGTTTTCTTTAGCCATGCACAAGCTTTTTAATTGGATGCAGTCCCATTTTTTTTGGTCTTTCCTTTATTTCCCTTTCCTTAGAGGATATATTGGTGAAAATATTGCTGAGTGGAATACCAGAATTTTACTGCCTATGTTTTCCTCTAGGACTTTTATGGTGTTATGGCTGATGTTTAAGTCTTTTATTTATTTTGAATTTATTCTGGTGTATGGTGTAAGTTGGTGCTTGAGTTTTTTTCTTTTCTTTTCTTTTCTTTTCTTTTTTTTTTTTTTTTGCATGTACCATTCCAGTTCTCCCAATACCATTTATTGAAGAGGGTATTTTTATCCATTTTTTGCTTCTGTCCACTTTGTTGAATATTAATTGACCATAGAGACATGGGTTTATTTTGGGGATTTCTATTCTGTTCCATTGATCTATGTGTCTGTTCTTATGCCAGTCATAGGCTGTTTTGATTACAGTGGCCTTGTAAAATAGTTTGATATCAGGTATTGTGATCTTTCCTATCTTGTTCTTTTTTCCTCAAAATTGATGAAGCTATTCAGAGTCATTTTTGGTTGCATGTAATTTTTTGAAATATTTGTTCTAAATCTGTGAAGTATGTCATTGTTATTTTAATAGGTATTGCATTGAATCTTTAGAGTGCTTTGGGTAGTATGGACATTTTAATGATGTTAATTCTTCCAATCTATGAACACAGTATATTCTTCCATTTATTTGTTTCTTCCTTGATTTCTTTTCTCAGTGTTCTGTTGTTTTCTGAGTACAAGTCTTTTACCTTTTTGATTAAGCTTATCCCTAGCTACTTTCTTTTCTTGTTGCTATAGTAACTGGCAATCCCCCCCCAGTTTCTGTTTCTGATATTTCATTATTGGTATACACAAATGCCTTTGATTTCTGAATATTAACTTTGTATCTTGTTATTTTGCCAATTTAACTTATTAGATTGAGTATTTTTTTGGTAGAATCTATAGAGTTTTCTATGTACACTATCATGTTGTCTGCAAACAACAACAGTTTTTCTTCCTCCTTTCCAATTTGATTGCCTTTTATTTCTTTTTCTTGTCTGATTGCTGTGGCTAGACCTTCCAATACTATGTTGAATAGAAGTGGTAAAAGTGGAAATGCTTGTCTTGTTCCTTATCTTAGGGGGAATGTTTTAGTTTTTGCTCATTGAGTATAATGTTGACTGTACATTTTTCATATATGGCTTGTATTATGTATATGTAGTCATGCACTGAATAACAAAGTTACAGCTTGCATATTCAATAGTGGTATACCATATAGTCTGCATGTATATTAGGCTTTACTATGTAGGTTTGTGTAAGTATACTCTGTGTTCACACAATGACAACATCACCTAACATCACATTTCTCAGAAAGTATCCTTATTGTTAAGCGATGCATGACTATATATGCAAATAATGAGTAAATTGTTTTAATACCATTTGTTCAGTAACCTATACTTTCCCTATTGGTTTGAAAAGCTGCTTTATGAGAGAGGGATCCCAAGTCTCTCCCTATGAAGTTACAACAATTTCAATAGCTATAATTCAACAAAGAATTGTCTGCTAAACACACAAACATGTCTGAGAGATCCACACATTGAAACATGTCAAGGTGGGTGAGTCAAAGCAAGTGGGGGAGGAGGAGAACTTTAGATGGGTGCCCCAAATGCAGCTTGGAGCTCACTGTGGGTCTTAGAAGAGGGGAGAAATCAGCTTGCCATCTGTATTCACTGCAGCCTAGAGGAGCAAATAGATATAGTGAGGTGAATATTCCTGTTGAAGTGGTTGATATGTGCTGTAGCTTAACCCAGTGACCTGAGCAGAGACAAGGCACAGAGGTGCAACCACAGTTGTCTGGTGGCTGCCATTGTCAGGCAGAAAAACGAAGCCATGGATCCTGGCCACCTCCCTTCATCCTCCCAAAGTTCATTTCCCCACATCCTCCCAGAAGTAGCAGCAAGACCCAGAAGAATTGGTAGCAGTGAGTGTCAGGCTACACAGCACATTAACTGTAGCCCTGAAAACTAGAGAGGTAGAAGAACTTTTCCCTGAGTAGCAGGTGCATGCTGTGGCTAATCCTAGTGACAAGGGTGGAGATAAGAGGTGAGGCAGCTGAGGTCTGGCAGTCACCATTACTGAAAAGAGAACAAAGCCACAAACTCACCAGCCAGCCTCTCCCAGCTCACCTCACCACCACCAATCATGGTTGCACTGCCAGTGGTGTCTGGTTGCAGGGGACTGCGCTGGGATTTCCCAGGCTGAGAACAGCCTCTCCCACCATATTTCCCCACAACAGTGGTGTCCTAAGTCCAAGGGTACCTGGTTACAGAGGAGATGCCAATGACCCCAGAGAATATAAGACACTTTTTACCACCCTATAGAGATCTCACAAGCCAGAGCAGTGAAAGAGAAACAGAAAAACTTGTGATTCAATGCCACCTGCTGGAAAAATGAAAGAAAAACTTCTTATTAACCTCCTAAATAGAAAAGTGCCATTTTTATAAAATAGGAAATTTCATTCCCACAGATGTCTAGGTAGAGAAGAAATCCATCAAATATGAATAAGCAAGCTAACAAGGCAGGTCAGACAGAAAATTAAAAATCTCCAGAAAATAAACTTAAAGACATTGACATATGTGATTTAAATGACACAAAATTCAAAATTGCACTTCTGGAAAAAATCAACAAGACACAAGAACACAGATAGGTAATTTAATGAACTCAGAAACAAAATTAGCAAACAAAAGGAATAAAAATAAAAATTCTGGAGATGAAAACTCAATGAAAGAGATGAAAAATGAATTAGTGAGCTTGGAAAATAAAGGTGACTGAAGAGAAAAAAGATTTAGTGATATTGAAGATAGATATCTAGAAATTACATAGATGGAAGAAGAGAGTGACTTGAGAGTAAAAAAAAAAAAAAAGAACTCTACAAACACTATCTGACTCCATCAGAAAGAGCAATATAAGAATAATAAGCATACCAGAAGGAGAAGAGAGGGAGAAGGGAACAAAGAGCCTATTCAAAAAAATAATTTATGAGAACTTATCAAACCTATGGAAAAAGTTAGACCCCTGAATCCAAGAAGCAAACAGAACACCTAGTTACCTCAATTCTAAAAGGTCTTCTCCAGGGCACATTATATTAAAACTGTCAAAAATTAATGACAAAGAATGAATATTCAAGGAAGCCAGGGAAAATAAGATATTAATCTCTAAAGGAAATCCCATTATATTATTATTGGATTTTTCAGCCCCAAACCTACAAGCTAGGATAGAGTGGAATCCAATATTCAAACGATTGAAAGAAAGAAATTACCAGCCAAAAATAATATACCCAGCAAAATTATCCTTTAGATATGTAAGAGAAATAAAGACTTTTCCAGACATATGGAAGCTGAGGGAATTTCCTACCCCACGACCTCCATTATAGGAAACATTGAGAGGGGTTATTCTACTTGAAATGAAAGACAAAAGGATACAAAACTATGAGTAAAATACTAACAGACAGAAAGTAGCAGGATATTACAACCCTTTTTCAGAATAGGGTATTATACACTTAAATATAACATAAGGTAAAAGGAGGTAAAAACTTAAAAAAGAAGACAATAGCTACTGCAATTCAGAAATAAACTCAGAGCATCGATAGAGATAATTTGCAATAAAAATATAATAGGGATGGGGTAAAGGTCTGAATTTGCAAAGAGGAATGGAGATAAGACATATTAAGAAGAAAAATGACTACTGTATGTATAAAACTTTCTTTTGCATAAACCTAATGGTAACCACACCAAAAAAATCAAGAACTGAGACACATAACACACACAAAAAAGAAGAAACAGAAGGAAAATCACAGAATATCGAGAAAATAAAACAACAGGCAGAAACATAAAGGAAAATAAACAATGGAGACACAGAGCTACAAAAAACAAAAGATAGAATGGTTACAGGAAATCCTCATACATCAATAATCACCCTAAGTGTAAATGGACTAAACTCACCAATAAAAATATGGAGAGTAGGCCTGGCCAGTGTGGGTCAGTTAATCAGAGCATTTTTCCATAGAATGAAAGGTCACTGGTTTGATTCCTGATCAGGGCACATACCCAGGTTGCTAGTTCAATCCCCTCTCAGTGCACATATGAGAAGACAACAAATTGATGTTTCTCTATCACATCAATGTTTCTCCCTCCCTCCCTCTCTCTCCCTCCCTCCCTCCCTCTCTCTCCCTCTCTCTCTCTCTCTCTCTCTCTCTCTCCTCTCTCTACCTTCTTCTCTCTCTAAAAGCCATGAAAAAAATGTCCTCAGATGAGAATTTTAAAAAATGTAGAGAGTAGCATATTGGATCAAAAAACAAAACCCAAGAATATACTGCTTTCATGAGACATATCTCAGTTGTAAGGAAAAATATAGACTCAATGCAACAGGGTGGAAAATGATTCTACAAGAAAATGGCATCCTAAGAAAAGTGAGTGTAGCCATATTTACATATGACAAAATATATTTCAAGGTAAAAAAGGTAACAAGAGATAAAAATAGATATTTTACCATGATAAAGGGGTCAATACATCAAGAAGACATAGCAATTCTTAATATATATTCACCCACTTAGGGAATGCAGAAATATATAAAGAAACTACTAATAGAACGAAAGAGAGAAACTGACAAAAACACAATTATTCTAGGGGACCTAAATATCCCATTGACAGCTATTAATAGATTTTCCAAACAGAAAGTCAATAAAGAAATATCAGCCTTTAATGACATATTAGACCAAGTGAACATAATCTGCATTTACAGACTCTCATCTCAGAAAAGCATATTATACATTCTTCTCTAGTGTACATATAGCATTCCAAAGAAGAGACCATCAGTTGAGACACAAAATAAAGTGAAAAAAAGTGGGAAAACCACAAATATATGGAGATTAAAAAAATGTTACTAAAAAACAACTGGATCAAAGAAGAAATAAAAGGATAGACCAAAAGAAACATAAAGGCAAGAGAGAATGACAAAACAACATATTAAAACTTCTGGAATGCAGCAAGAGAAATAATAAGAGGGAAGTTTATATCATTATGGGCTGAAGAAACAAGAAAAATCCCAAATAAACAAGCTAGCATTACATCTTAAAGAGCTATGAAAAGAAAAAAATGCAGCCAAAAGTCAGTAGAAGAAAGGAAATAATAAAAACCAGAGCACAATGAAGTGAAATTGAGAAGAAAAAGACAGTACAAAAATTAATGCAACAGAGCTGGTTCTTTGAAAAGATAAATGAAATTGACAAAGCTCTGGCTAGATTCACTAAGGAAAAATAGAAAAGACTCAAATAAACAAAATCAGATATGAAAAAGGAGAATTTAGGAGAAACACCATAGAAATGCAAAGAATCATATAAGAATACTATCATTTTTTTAGGTAGCTCCATACGGCTTTCCATAGTGGCTGCACCAGTCTGCACTCCCACCAAGAGTGCAAAAGGGTTCCTCTTTCTCCACATCCTTGCCAGCACTTGTTGTTTGTTGATTTATTTATGATGGGCATTTTAACAGATGTGAGATGATATCTCATTGTGGTTTTAGTTTGCATCTCTCTGATGATTAGTGGTGTTAAACATCTTTTCATATGTCTCTTGGCCATTGTATATCTTCTTTGGAGAAATATCTATTTAGGTCCTTTGCCCATTTTTAATTGGGTGCGGATTTTTGGTGTTGAGTTTTGTAAGTTCTTTATAAATTTTGGATATTAACTATATATCAGATGTATTAGTAAATATATTCTCTTATTCTGTGATTTGCCTTTTTATTGTGTTGATGAGTTCCTTGCCTTTTGATCCAGCTGTTCCACTTCTGGGAATTTATTTATTTATTTTTTCTTTTTCTAAATATATTTTATTGATTATGCTATTACAGTTGTGCCATTTCTCCGCCATCATTCCCCTCCACCCTGCACACCCCCTCCCACCCACATGCCCACCTTTTAGTTCATGTCCATGTGTCATAAGTTCTTTAGTTTCTACATTTCCCATACTATTCTTACCCTCCCCCTATTTTCTACCTACCATCTATGCTAATTATTCTCTGTACCTTTCCCCCCTCTCTACTCCTCCCACTCCCCTGTTGCTAACCCTCCATGTGATCTCCATTTCTGTGGTTCTGTTCCTGTTCTAGTTGTTTGCTTTTGTTTTAGGTGTGGTTGTTAATACTTCTGAGTTTGCTGTCTTTTCACTGTCCTATTTTTTATCTTCCTTTTCTTAGATAAGTCCTTTTAACATTTCATATAATAAGGACTTGGTGATGATGAACTCCTTGAACTAGACCTTATCTGAGAAGCGCTTTATCATCCCTTCCATTCTAAATGACAGCTTTGCTGGATAGAGCAATTTTGGATGTAGGTCCCTGCCTTTCAAGACTTCAAATATTTCTTTCCAGCCCCTTCTTGCTTGGAAGGTCTCTTTTGAGAAATCAGCTGACAGTCTGATGGGACCTCCTTTGTAGGTGACTGTCCCCTTATCCCTTGCTGCTTTTAGAATTCTCTCCTTCATTTGAATCTTGGCTAGTGCAATTGTGATGTGCCTTGGTGTGTTCCTCCTTGGGTCCCACTTCTTTGGGACTCTCTGAGCTTCCTGGACTCCCTGGAAGTCTATTTCCTTTGCCAGATTGGGGAAGTTCTCCTTTATTATTTGTTCAAATAACTTTTCCACTTGTTGCTCTTCTTCCTCCCCTTCTGGTATCCTTATAATTCGGATGTCGGGACATTTAAAGATGTCCTGGAGGTTCCTAAGCCTCTCCTCATTTTTTTGAATTCTTGTTTCTTCCTTGTTTTCTGTTTGGTTATTTGTTCTTTCCTTCTGGTCCACTCCATTGATTTGAGTCCCAGTTTTCCTCCCATCTCTATTGGTTCCCCATGCGTTTTCCTTCATTTCACGTATTGTGGCCTGCATTTTTTCATCTCATTTGTGAGCAAAATCAACCAATTCTGTGAGCATCCTGAGGCTATCTCTTCGTTGCTTAGAGAAATTGGCTCTGGGGCTTTCATTTGTTCTCTGGTTTGAGTCATTTTTGGTGGTTTTTGTTTTGTTTTGTTTTGTTTTTGGTCTGGTCATGGCTGTTATGTAGTGAGGGGGGGAGCCTTAGATGTTCCCCAGTGTAGGGTGGCCCAGTCACTGGGTTGTGACGCCGTATGTCGGGGCGGGGTCCGAGAGGGAACAATGGCACCTACTCCTCTCTCTTTTGGATTCCAGTCCCCTCCGCCGCTTCCCCTTCGCCTGGATTATCTGCGTACATGAATGTGGGACCACCTGGTCAGCCAGCCACCTTGCTTGGCCTCACTGGGTCTGCACAGTTGCCACCCTGTTCCCCGGGGTTCGCCAGCCGCCACCTGTGGGCCTGGGATTTGCCAGCCACCTGCACGCTTGGGAACCACCAGCCACTGCTGCCTGCGTTCCCGGGTCCGCACCTCCACTTTTTCGTGCCGAGACTCTGCCCCTCTTACTGGTCTGGATGAATGGTTGTTGGACTTCCGTACAGTTCAATTTTCTATCAGTTTTGGTTGTTTTCTTGTTTCTAAATATTTGTTGTCCTTAATTTTGGTTGTGAGAGGAGTCACAGTGTGTCCACCTACGCCTCCATCTTGGCCAGAAGTCCCACTTCTGGGAATTTAAATGAAGGAACCCAAAACACTAATTCAAAAGAACATAAGCACCCCTATCCTATGTTCATCGAAGTGGCAATATTTACAATTGTGAAGGTATGGAAGCAGCCCAAGTGTGCATCAGTAGTGGATCAGTAGTGGATAAAACAACTATGGGATATTTACACAATGGAATACTACTCGGCTGTAAAAAAGAAGGAAATCTTACCTTTTGTAACGGTATGGGTGGACCTGGAGAACATTACACTAGGTGAAATAAGCCAGTCAGAGAAAGGCAAATACCATATGGTCTCACTCATATATGGAATCTAATGAACAAACTGAATTAACAAGCAAAACAGAGACAGAAACATAGGTGGAGAGCAGGATGACAGATGGAAGGGGAGATTAGGGGGAGATTTTTGCTCAATTCATAGATGGAATGAGCAAAAAGGAAAAAGGACTCATGGACATGGAAAACAGTGTGGTGATTGCTAGGGGGGATATAAGGGGACTAAATGGTATGGAGAATATAATAGACATTAAATTTAAAAGAATACTATGAAAAATATATGTCACAAAATTCAATAACCGAGAAATGGACAAATTCTTAGAATATGTGACCTTCCTAGACTGAATGATAAATAAATGGAAAACCTAAATTGACTGATCCACAGTGAAGAAATTGAAACAACTATAAACAACCTCCCAATAGTAACAATAGTTAATACCTAGTCTTCTCAAACTCTTCCAAAAAATAGAATATGAGACAATACTTCCTAACATACCTTATGAGGCCCTGATACCAAAACTTGTCAAGAAAAACACAATAAATTCAATTAAAAAAATAATACACTAAAAGAAAAATACATAAGAATGTCTCTGATTGATCAATACAAATGCAAACATCCTAAACAAAAGACTAGCAAATTAAATACAATAATACATTAAAAAGATAATACGGGACTTCTGGCCAAGATGGAGGCATAGGTGGACACACTGTGCCTCTTTGCACAACTAAAATTAAGGACAAAAAAAGATTTAGAAACAAGAAAACAATCAGAACTGATAGAATATTGAACTGTATGGAAGTCCAACAACCATTCATCCAGACCGGTAAGAGGGGCGGAGTTGCGGCAGGAAAAAGTGGAGGTGCAGACCCGGGCACGCAGGCAGCAGCAGCTGGAAGATCCCAGGCTCACAGGGGGTGGCTAGCAGACCCCAGGCACAGAGGCAGCGGCTAGCAGACCCCGGGCATGGGGTGGCCACTGTGCAGACCCAGTGAGGCCGCACAAGGCAGCTGGCTGACCAGGTGGTCCCACATTCACGGGCAGACAATCCAGGTGAAGAGGAAGCGGTGGAAGGGACTGGTATCCGAGAGAGAGTGGAGGAAGCACCATTGTCCCCTCTCGGACCCCACCCCCACATACAGCGTCACTACCCAGCAAGTGGGCTGCCCTGCCCTGGTGAACAACTAAAGTTCTGTCCCTCACTATGTAACAGCCACGAACAGACCAAAAAACAAAACAAAACAAAACCCCAAAATGGCTCAAATGGGAGAACAGATCAAAGCCCCAGAGCCAATTCATCTAAGCAATCAAGAGATACCCAACTTATCAGATGCACAGTTCAAAGCCCTGGTGATCAGGATGGTCACAGAATTGGTTGATTTTGCTCACAAATTAGATGAAAAAATGCAGGCTACAATAAGTGAAATGAAGGAAAACACACAGGGAACCAATAGAGATGGGAGGAAAACTGGGACTCAAATCAATGGAGTGGATCAGAAGGAAGAAACAAACAACCAAACAGAAAAGAAGGAAGAAACAAGAATTTTAAAAAATGAGGAGAGGCTTAGGAACCTCCAGGACATCTTGAAACATCCCAACATCCAAATTATAGGGGTACCAGAAGGGGAAGAGGAAGAGTAACAAGTGGAAAACTTACTTGAACAAATAATAAAGGAGAATTGCCCCAGTCTGGCAAAGGAAATAGACTTCCAGGGAGTCCAGGAAGCTCAGAGAGTCCCAAAGAAGTGGGACCCAAGGAGGAACACACCAAGGAACCTCATAATTCCATTAGCCAAGATTCAAATGAAGGAGAGAATTCTAGAAGCAGCAAGGGATAAGGGGACAGTCCCCTACAAAGGAGTTCCCATCAGACTGGCAGCTGATTTCTCAAAAGAGACCTTCCAGGCAAGAAGGCGCTGGAAAGAAGTATTTGAAGTCTTGAAAGGCAAGGACCTACATCCAAAATTGCTTTATCCAGCAAAGCTGTCATTTAGAATGGAATGGCAGATAAAGTGCTTCTCAGATAAGGTCAAGTTCAAGGAGTTCATCATCACCAAGCCCTGATTCTATTAAATGGTAAAGTGACTTACCTAAGAAAAAGAAGATAAAAAACAGGACAGTAGAAAGATAGGAAACTCACAGCTATTAACAACCACACCTAAAACAAAAGCAAACTAAGCAAACAACTAGAACAGGAACAGAACCACAGAAATGGAGATCTCATGGAGGGTTAGCAACAGGGGAGTGGGAGGAGGAGAGGGAGGGGAAAAGGTGCTACCAGAGAATGAGTAGCATAGACGGTGGGTAGAAAATAGACAGGGGGAGGGCAAGAATAGTGTGGGAAATGTAGAAGCTAAAGAACTTATGACACATGGACATAAACTAAAGGGGGGAAATGTGGGTGGTAGGGGGTGTGCAGGGTGGAGGGGAATGATGGCGGAGAAATGGGACAACTGTAATAGCATAATCAATAAAATATATTTAAAAAATAAAAAGATAATACATCGCAATCAAGTGGGGCTAATTCCGGAGGTATTGGGATGGTTCAATATACACAAAGCAATGAATGTAATAACCACATTAGCAAAACAAAGGGTAAAAATCATATGATCATATCAATAGAGTGGTAAACACACAGTGAAATACAGAGATGATGTATTGTGGAATTATACAGTTGAAATCTATATAATTGTATAAACCAATGTTACTCCAGTAAAGTAAATTAAAATTTTTAGCACCGTACTTTTAGATTTTTTAAATGCATTTTATTGTTTATGATATTATAGTTGTCCCAATTTCCCTACTTCAACTCACATTTATTGAACATCTGTCATATGCCAGACTAGTCCTATGTGTAAAACTTTTCACATACACCATTATGACAGACTGTGCAAGTTGCCTACCCCTCTACCCATTCTCCACTTCTTTGTTACAGAATGATGATTTTTGTTTGGACCAACAATTTACCCACTTAAAATTCTCTCTTACCAGACTCCCTGCAGCCAATATGAGTTGTGGCTAATGAAATACAGGGTAGGGCAAAAGTAGGTTGACAGTAGTGAGTACCTGAAACACAGAGTTTATTCTTATATTATTATTTATTAATTATTGTATTATTTTCCATATGAACAACTGTAAACCTAATTTTGGTCCACTCTGCATAAGGAAAAGTTTTTTGGTTGGTCTATTCTGCATAAGGAAAAGTTTTCTTGAATGAAAAGGTTTTTTTCCTTTATGAAAATAGATGGAATCCATTGGCATACACCCTTTGTCTTTTGCCCTTCTCCCTTTCCTGCTTAGAAAGTGATGCCAACTTGGGAGCACAAGGAAGAGAGATATATGCTTAGGATGATAGAACTAAAAAGCACAAAAATCTGATTATCAATGACTGTGGAACCCCTGTCCCAGTCCTCTGTAGTATACTTGCAGGCTTTTGGTTTGGGACATAAAAAAGTCCCTATTTATTTGTCACTTTAGTTGCATTTCTTTCACAGAAACTCAACACAATCCTAACCGATAAAATCATCTCATTAAATTTTCTCAACAACACTGTGGGGAAGGTTTTATTATTCTATCGGACAGTAGAGGGAACAGAGAGAGGCTCAGAAATATTAAGAGATTTGTCTGTCACACGGCTTATAAGCGGCAGAGCTTAGATCCAAATCTAGATTTGTCTGATTCAAGTTCCTGTGCTCTTTCTTATATTCCATCATGTGCCAGCTTCCTTACATAATATCCTGCTTACTGGGAAGAGAGGGATTGGGGTGTGTGTGTATGTGTATGTGTATGAGAGAGAGAGAGAGGGGAAGAGAGAGAGAGAGGGAGAGGGAGAGAGAGAGAGGGAGAGGGAGGGGGGAGAGAGACAGAGAGGGAGGGAGGGAGAGAGAGAGAGGGAGGGAGGGAGGGAGGGAGTGTCTTAGAGTCTTTTGAGAGAAGAATCATTTATTGTATTTATTATGCATTTTCTAGGTTCCTGAAGGTATGTGGGTCATATTCAAATAAGATAGGTATATAGGAAGAGACCATAAAACCTTGTTTTTACCTTCCAGGA
Source organism: Glossophaga mutica (assembly GCA_039655065.1). Taxonomy (NCBI): domain Eukaryota; kingdom Metazoa; phylum Chordata; class Mammalia; order Chiroptera; family Phyllostomidae; genus Glossophaga; species Glossophaga mutica. The sequence goes on along the minus strand of CM077318.1, from coordinate 9,688,455 downwards.
ATCTTTTGGTCTGAGAACAATAATCCTGCTCTAAACATTTCTCTTTATCCTCACAACTTGTTAGAACCACTTATTTCCATTTAGGTGTAACATTAACTCATTTATTTTCCAGGTACCTTCTCCGGGACAGGCATACTAGAAATAGAACTGGACTACGAGTCTGAAGACCTGAATCCTAGTACTGGTACCACTGCTAACTTAATGTATGAGTTTTAGATGTCAGTCTCCCCATTTATATAAAGGGATACATTAGACTGGATGGTCTCTAAGGGAACTTACAGCCCTGACTGGCCAGCATCCTTTGGTTGGAAAGGTATTTTAAGGCCAGATCATAATAGAACCTGAATATCTATTATAATGTGTAGACTTTCCTGATAGACAATATGCACCTGGAGATATTTTTGAGGATACACTGGAGTAATACTTCTGTTTTAAACTGCAGCTTTCCAGTTTCCTAACTGTGTGATCTTTGGAAAGTTCTTAAGCCTCTCTATATATCAGTTTCTATAAAGGAGAAACAACAAGTGTATCTATGGCATAGTGTTCTTAGTAGGATTAATGATAAATGAGCATAACAAAATTCACAGAATAGTAGCTGTGAAATAGAACATGATTAATCCATGGCAACCATGATTCTTATTATGCCATCCTCCTCTCTTCTAGATACTTCCTCCATTTTCTAATCAGGTTATTGGGCCTTCCATTCTCTTTTTCTTGACTTGATGCAAAGGACATATCCTCCCTTGTAAAAAAAGAAAACTGACTGATAGGAAGATAAGGGAGATGTTAGTTAAGAAATCTTGGTTGGTATTAAAAACACCTTCCATGCCCACAGAATAATACTGATAGCTGATTGTGCCCCTTCTTCAGGCTCCCTCCCATGGGCACAAGGAACATGGGATGAAAGACTGGGTGGGCTTAGAAGCCAGCCTGAACTGAGTATTGCTGCAGCAGCTTCTCTCTGGCTAAGCTCATTGCCTATGGACAGTGGCTTCTGCAGCTCACTTGAAGATAGCTACTTGGAGCATATTCAGTTTGTATTAAATGACTTTTAACTTTTTTTATCTCTTTCACATTTAATGGCCTTTCACCAACTGCTTTTCTAAGATATTTTATTATGCAAAATTACATCAAATGACCAGAACCAAAATCACAGACCTAAATTCCCACTTAATGTGTGTGCTTTATGTAGCATACTTTGGTCATGTCAAATTGTAAGAGAATGTTTACATTTCTTCTGTAAAATATATATTGTATGCTACCTATAGACCAGCATATATTGTTTAATCTGTGATGTCCAAGTTTACAAAGCCATTCTACTCCTGAATATAAGGTCAGATAAACTATCCAATGTACTCTATACAAATTAGTTTCAGATATTTTAACAAATGAAACAAAAAGGAATTTTTATGGAGCTCATTCTTTAGCTGATGCTGCCAACATCTCCAATAAAAATGGAGAGAATGCATGTGAAGATAAGAGAATTATAACTGGTGAGACAATAAATTTATCCATTGAAATTTTAACCAGAACATGTTAGATCATGAGGTCTAACAAAGGCAAAAATAAATGTAAGAAGGAAGCAAATGATGAATGATACTTACAATATCCAGCAGCAATAGCTATAATGAACCTAAGAGAGTTTCTCAAAAACAAAATATACATACCTAATACTTTCCAGATTAATGTTGTGTATAAGGAAGAATCTTAAAAGAATGACTATGCACTAATAGAAGTTGTGTACATTGTTATCTGGAAAAGGAGTGAACCACTATATTCCTTTAAAATACAGACTATTATGGATGTGGTCTGCTAATATTTTGTTGAGGATTTTAGCAACTATGTTCATCAAGGATATTTGTCTATATTTTTTCCTTTGTAGTATCTTTATCTGGTTTTGGAATAAGGATAATTCTGGCCTTGTAAAAAGAGCTTGGAAGTCTTCCCTCCTCTTGAATTTTTTGGATTAGTTTGAGAAGGATAAGTGTTAGTTTTTCCAATGTTTGGTAAAATCTGCCTGTGAAGCCATTTGGTACAGTACTTTTGTTTGCTGGAGGACTTTTGATAACTGTTTCAATTTGTTTAGTTGTAATTGGTTTTACTTTTTGTGGCAGCATGGATGGACCTAGAGACTGTTATGCTAAGTGAAATAAGCCAGTCAGAGAAAGATAAATACCATATAATATCACTTATATGTGGAATCTAATGAACCACATAAACTGATGAACAAAATAGAAAAAGAGGCATGGATACATGCAGCAAACTGACAGCTGTCAGAGGGGAAGAGTTTGGGGGACTGAATAAAAGAAGGTGAAGGGACTAAGCAATATATATTATACATAATATGTATTATCCGTGTCTATATATTATATACATGATGTATGTAATATATAGCCACAGATAATAGTGTGGTGATAGCCAGAGGGAAAGGGGGTAAGGAGTAGGTGGAGGTGGGCAAAGCAGGGGAGAAAGAAAGATGGAAAGAGAGTTTGCTTGGAGCTTTGGGAACATGATTCACTGTGCAGATGGTGTTTTATTGAGTTGTGCACTTGAACCCTGCATGGTTTTGCAAAACAATGTCACCCCAATATATTCAATAAAAAGTAAAATGAAATAAAACAGAGTTTGGCAATTCCAAAAATTCAAGAGGAGGCAAGACTCCCAAGCTCATTTTACAAGACCAGCATTATCCTAATTCCAAAATCAGATAAAGACACTACAAAGAACAAAAATTATAAGCCAGTATCCCTGATGAACACAGACATAAAAATCAACAACGAAATTTTTGCAAACCAAATTTAGCAATATATTAAAAGAATTATATAGCATGATCAACTGAGATTTATTTCTGGGATGCAAGGTTGGTTCGATATCCACTTATAAACTTTAATACACAACAGAAATAAAATGAAGGATAAAAATCATATGATCATGCTAATATATGAACTAAAAACATTTGACATATCCAACACTCATTTATAACTTAAAAAATCTCAGCCAAGTGGGAATAGAGGGAACAAATCTCAACATAATAAAGTCCACATAGGACAAACCTACACCTAACTTCATACTCAATGAAGAAAAAACAAAGGGTTTCTATTAAGATCAGGAACAAGACAAAGAGGTCCACTTTTACCACTCTTACTCAACATAGTACAGAAAGTTGTAGCCATAGCAATCAGTCAAGAAGAAGAAATAGGCCCTGGCTAGTGTGCATGAGAAGCAACGACACATTAATGTTTCTCTCCCTCTCTTTCTCCCTCCCTTCCCCTCTGTCTAAAAATAAATAAATAAAATCTTAAAAAAAGAAATGAAGCATCCAAAGTGGAAAGAAAGAAATGACTGTAATTTTTTTTGCAAGTGACATGATACATTATACAGGAACTCTAAATATCTTCCCCTAAAACCACTAAGACTGATAAATAAAATTAGTAATGTAGCAGGATACAAAATAAATAATCAGAAATCAGTTGCATCTTTATAGAACAAGTAATCTAAAAATTTATATGGAACCACAAAGACCACAAATAGTCAAAGTAATCTTGAGAAAGAAGAATAAAGTTGGAGATATCACACTACCTGATATCAAACTCTACTACAAGATGATAGTAATCAAAATAGCATGATACTACCATAAAGAGAGACATATAATTTAATGGAACAAAATAGAGCCCCCAGAAAAAAACCCATGCCTTTATAGTCAATTAATAATTAACACAGAAAGCAAAAATATACAATGGGTTAAAGGCAGTTTATTAAATTAATGGTCCTGGGAAAACTGGTCAGATATTTGCAAAAAAAAAATAATAAAAATAAACTAGACCACCTTGTTACACAATATAGAAGAATATACTAAAAATGGATTAAAGACTTTAATGTGAGCCCTGGCTGGTGTAGCTCAGTGGATTGAGCGCGGGCCTGCGAACCAAAGGATCGCGGTTCGATTCCCAGTCAGGGCACATGCCTGGGTTGCCAGGCCAGTTCCCGGCAGGGGACATACAAGAGGCAACCGCACATTGATGTTTCTCTCCTTCTCCCTCTCTCCTACCCTTCCCCTCTAAAGATAAATAAATAAAAAAATATTTAAAAAAAAAAAAGACTTTAATGTGAGACTCAAAACCATAAAGACAGTAAAAGAAAACAGGCAGAAATTTTTTTGGCATTTCTCATAGCAATATTTTTTCTGACATTTCTCTTCAGAAAATGGAAGCAAAATATAAACAAATGGGATTACATCAAACTAAAGTTTTTGCACAGTAAAAATAAACCATCAACAAAACACAGAGATATTGAAGAATGTATTCTCTAATAATACATCAAAAAAACAGTTAGTATTCAAAAGTTTTAAAGAATGCAGATAACAAAAAACCACAATCCAATTAAAAAATGGGAAGAGGACTTGAATAGATAGTTCTCCAAAGAGAACATATAGATGGCCAATAGACACATGAAAATATGTTCAATGTTACTAATCATCAGAGAAATGCAAATTAAAATCACAATGAGATATCACCTCACACCTGTCAGAATGGCTATCATCAATAAATCAACAAGCAATCAAAAAACTCCCATCACACAAAATCCATGGACTGGATGGTTTCACAGGAGAATTTTATAAAAACATTTAAGGAAGAGCTAACTCCTATACTTCTCAGACTATTCCAAAAAACCCAAGAAGAGGGAAGACTCACAAACTCTTTTTACAAAGCCAACATCATCCCTAATTCCCAAACCAGTCAAAGACACAACAAAGAAGAAAACTACAGGCCAATATCACTGATGAACATAGACACTAAAATCCTGAACAAAGTACTGGCAAACTGCATTCAGCAGTACTTCAAAAAGATCATACACCATGATCAAGTGGGATTCATTCGAAGGGTGCAAGGATAGTATAATATTCACAAACCAATACACGTAATACATCACATAAAGAAAAGAAAAGACAAAAATCATATAATTGTATCAATAGATGTGTAAAAAGCATTCGATAAGGTACTGTACCCATTTATGATAAAAATGCTTAGCAAAGTGGGAGTAGAGGGAACATACCTCAACATAATAAAGGCCATATATGAGAGACCTACAGCTGACATCATACTCCATGGACAAAAACTAAAAGCTTTCCCACTGTGATCAGGGATAAGGTGAGGATGTCTGCTTTCACTACTTCTATTCAACATAGTATTGGAAGTTTTAGCCACAGCAATCAGACAAGAAAAAGAAATAAAAGGCATCTAAATTGGAAAAGAGGAAGTAAAATTGTCACTGTTTGCAGATGACACGATAGTGTACATAAAAAACCCTATAGACTCCACCAAAATACTGCTCAACCTAAGAAGTGAATTTGTCAAAACAGCAGGATACAAAGTCAATATGCAGAAATCAAAGGCATTTTTGTACATCAACAATGAAATATCAGAAACAGAAATTTGGAAAAAAAATCCCACTTGCTATAGCAACAAGAAAAATAAATCACCTAGGAATAAACTTAATCAAGGAGGTAAAAGACCTGTACTTGAAAAATACACAACACGTAAGAAAGAAATTAGCGAAGACAGAAATAAATGGAAGCATATATCATGTTCATGGATTGGGAAAATTAACATCATCAAAATGTCCATACTACCCAAAGCAATTCATACATTCAATGCAATCCCTATTAAAATAGCAATGACATATTTCACAGATATAGAACAAACATTTCAAAAATGTATATGTAACCATAAATGACCCCAAATAGCTTCAGTAATTTTGAGAAAGAAGAACAAATTAGGAGGGTTCACAAAACTTGATATCAAACTATATTACAAGGCCACTGTAATCAAAACAGTCTGGTACTGGCATAAGAACTGACACACAGATCAATGGAACAGAATGGAGAGCCCAGAAATAAATCCAAGTCTCTATGATCAATTAATATTTGACAAAGGGGGAAGGAGAATAAAATGAAGTGAAAATAGCCTCTTCAAAAAAAATGGTGTTGGGAGATCTGGACAGGTATATGCGAAAAAAAAAATGAACTTACACCATACACAAAAGTAAACTCAAGATAGATAAAATAGTTAAACATAAGTCATGACACCATAAAAATCGTAGAGGAGAACATAATCAGAAATATCTGATATTTCCATGTGGCAATATTTTCACCTATATGCCCCCTAGAGCAAGGAATATAATGAAAAGAAGAAACAAATGTGAACACATCAAATTAAAAAGCTTCTGCTAAGCTTAAGAAAACCTCAGCAAAATGAAAAGGGAACCAACTGTATGGGAAAATATAATTGCCAATGATACCTCAGTCAAGGGTTTGATCTCCAAAATATATAAAGAACTCAACCGACTCCACTCCAGGAAGACAAACAATCCAACTGAAACATGGGCAAAGGTCCTGAACAGACATTCCTCCAAGGAGGACGTACAGAGGACTCAGACATGTGAAATGGTGCTCAGCATCACTAGCTATCAAAGAGATACAAATTAAAACCACAATGAGATGCCATTTCACACCAGTCAGAATAGCCATCACAACCAAATTAACAAACATTAGTGCTGATGAGGTTGTGGAGAAAAGGGAACCCTAGTACACTGTTGGCAGGAATGCAGAGTGGTGCAGCCACTGTGGAAAACATTATGGAATTTCCTCAAAAAAACTAGAAATTAAACTGCCTTTTGACCCAACAATTTCACTGCTGGGATTATACCCTAAGAATCCCAAAACACCAATGTAAAAGAACATATACACCCCAATGTTCATAGCATTGCAATTTACAATAGCCAAGTGCTGAAAGCAACCTAAGTGCCCGTCAGTCAATGAGTGCATCAAAAAACTGTGGTACATTTACACAATGGAATACTACACAGCAGAAGGAGAGAAGGAATCCCTACCCTTTGAGCATGGATGGAAATGGAGAGCATTATGCTAAGTGAAATAAGTCAGGCAATGAAAGACAAATACCATATGATCTCACCTACAAGTGGAACCTAATCAACAAAACAAACAAACAAGGAAAATGTAACCAGAGACATTGAAATAAGGAACAAACTGACAGTAACCAGAGGGGAGGAGGAAGAGTGATGACAAGGGAAAGAAGGGGAACAGTCTTCAAGGAACATGTATAAAAGACCCATGGACAAAGCCAAAAGCTGGTAACATCGAGGGCGGGAGGTGGGGGTTGGTGGGGCAGGGTAGAGTTGTGGTGGAAAAACGGAGACAACAATGGCAGAAGAAAAATATATAGAGAAAATGGAATGCACCTTCTCTGTAACATCTGAAAGTAAAATTTGCTTGTGATCTTCTACAGGTATTAATTTTTAAATAGAGGAGACATGATTTTAAAATATGAATAACTCCAACACTCTTCAACTTATGTTTTGTTTTGGTCAAATTTTGTGTGTTCACCACCTGTAAGTTATTTGTCAGAGTACTTATTCAATGTGAATATTGTTTCAAGTTTGCATGGGAAAGCTGTAGTTAAACATTTCATTGTCACCAGTGTAAAAGAAGCACAATTCTATCATTTCATCTTTTTATAGTCTTTAAATCATTACATTTGTAACTTTTAAAAAACAGAACAGGGAACATCCTAGATTTTGCCAGAGAAGAGTTCCAAAAGACAGAGATGTAGGAGCAAAGGCACAGCTTGTATCAGATGCCCATATTTTATCTACTCAGTTTTGCTTTCCCTCAAAGGCTCTGGTTCACACTGTTACCCCTTGTAAGGGAACAGCCTTCCTGATATAATCAGAACAAAAAACTTCCACGTTTGGACAAAGAGGAGCCTGGAGAGAAAGGCCTTCAGGAGACAAGTAGTGGCTGCCCACAAGTCACCCCTCAGAATCACCTCTTCCTCAGTGCCCCACCACTCTTCAAACTCCAAGTCAAGAAGGTATGAAAACTACAACAGTTTGAGATTGCATTTGACCACAAATAATAAAAGCCAGCAAACACATAAACAACTCCAGAGATTTAAACAAGTAAGGGGTTTATTTTTTGGAATAACAACAAATCAAGAGTTAGAGTCTGAGACCAGCTGGATATTCAGGCCACTGTGTTTTTGTGCTCTACCATTCTTATTTGTGGTATCATTCTCAAGGTATAGGAATCTATCTACAAAAGAGTTCGTTCCTGCAGTGTCATGTATCATGTCTGTATTGGGGGAAGAAAGGACAGGGAAAAGCAAACATTATGTGTCTACTGAGTCTACCCTTCTACAGAACTAAGTCATCTCTCCCCCTCTCAGAGATGAAGGAAGCTAAGAGATATAGTTTTGTTTTGTTTTGTTTTCAAGCCAGACTCACTTCTGTCACCCCAAATCAGAGTTCTGTTAGGAAGAAGGGTAGAATTGATATTGAGTAAGGACAAGCAGTGTCTGCCACATACTTGTTCTGCTTCTTTGTAGCACAAATGAAAATGGCTGTTATTACACTCAGAAACACATACACAGGCACACACAAATAGTAGCTAGTGAAAAAAGGAAAAAGTCAGAAAGGATGATGAAAAAATGAAACCTTAGTACTATTTGATTTCCAAAGCATGGCTTTGTGGCCAGAAAACAAATACCCTAACTGAGGCAACTCATTGGTCCATCGCTGGCACCACTGCTCAGGAAACATCTCTGTTCTCCCAGCTCCCTTCCAAATCTCAAATACCACCTCTCTTGCACCTCACAAGCTCTTTCCAAATCAAGGCCAAAGACACCAGTTACCTGGGGCTCAGTCTCCTCAGCTACTTTCCATCTTGCCTCATTCTTAGTCCATTGGCTAGGCTTGGATAACAAGGGTGTCAGCAGTGGCATGAGAAAATGGAGATTATAGGCCTTTTTCTCCCTTTTCTGGATATTGCATAAGTGTTCTGGATTTGGGAGCCAATCTGGGAGTTAACAATAATGTATTACATAAAGATGAATAAATGGGGTATTCCAAATAGACCAGAATTTGTGCCTGAGAGTCATACCTAATGCAAATGCCTCCTCCATTCTAATGGCTTCTTGATGTTTCTTCACATGGCCCTTTGATTATGATCTCTCCAACCTGCTTGCCATTTTCATCCTCTCTGTCCTCACTCCTTCAACCTTACATGTCAGTCAAGATGTTTCCCACCAGCAGCATCTGAAAGAGGCAATACAATGCAGTAGTTAAGAGCTCCAGCTCTAAAATCCAATAGCCTTTCTTATTATATAGTTAAAATAGCATTGGGCAAGTCATTTTTACCTCTCTGCCAACATTATCTACTTCATATGCTTTGTTAGGATTAAACGAGTTAGTGCATAAAGCATCTGACACATAGTAGGTACTCAATAAATACTTGCTATTATAAATTCAACCATGAGCTTTTGATATGGCAGCCCCTTGCCTGGAGCACCTGTTCCCATTTTGTCAGCAAACTCTCATTCATCTTTCCAAAATCACTCAAAAATTATCTCCTTTGTGTTGCTTGAGTACCTTAAGCAAAATCAGAGATTTAAATATGTTTACTCAATACTTTGTAACTCTGATCTGACACTAATCACTGTATAATATAATATTGTCACATCTGCTCCCACTAATCTGTTAACTGTTTGAGGGCAACAATTTGTGCCTTATTTCCTTAATCCCAGCATCTTGCATGAGGCCTGACAGACAATAGACGCTTGGTGATCGTTTAGAAATAAATGAATGAATGAATGGTGAATGAGTGAATAAGGAATGCAGCAATAGAAATCATGTTATCTCTGTACCCTTGACTTGCCAATGACAGTTTATGTGTCTTTCATGTTGTCCTAAAATGTATCTCCAGTACTCCTGTTTTGTTTGTGACAACATATGGTGTTAGAATGCACTGGGCTAGCTATGAGAGGGAAGATAGAAATTAGAGTGGAAGAGAGGTAAGTCACCAAGATCTCCACATAGGACACATTCCATTTTATTCTTTGTCCATGAAGCATACTCTTAGAGGTGTTTCTTGGGCAGAGGTGGATCTTTCAGGAACCACGGTAGTTTCTGTCTATGGAAATAATGGGGCAGCTGTCCCTAATTATTGATAAAGAGGCTTGGAACATGGAGAAATAATTAAAAAATACCAGGGGTTTGTATTAAGCTTATGGTGCTAGATTACTAATGTTTCAAGCAGAATCAAGTGTGGCTGTTAAGTGATTTGAACCAGACTGAACAAAGTTCTCCTTGTATCCAAAGATTGGGTACTTGCAGAAAACCAAAAATTCTGACAAGGAATACTTACAGTAGAGCACTAGATCATAAGGGCAAAGAATGAGGTAGGGAGAATTAGCAAAATTAGACAACAGTGTGGTTGCTGCTCTTTCACAGGCTGGGAAGACTATAGCTTTGCCATTGATTCACTGTGTGACCTTGGGTAAGTCCTCTTTCTTCTCTAGATCTCAGTCTCCCCATATCTTCAGAAAAATAATTAGATATTATGTTCTATAGAAAATTATACAGATGTTTAAATTATGGCATAAGTAATGGGGTAAGATATTCAAAAACCTTTACAAACAAGAGAGATCTCATTTGTCTTGGTTGTAAGAGATGTTGCTCAGTGCGAGGGCTGGGAGCTATGTAGGATGATTCCCCTGAAGGCTTTGATGGACCCTAAATGCCTGTGTCCCCCAAGAGTGCTGGGGAAAATTGTGAGCTCACTCCAGTCCCTCAGCCATTATATTTTTCTGAGTTCTATCTCCAGGGTAAGGTTCTTTCCTTTTCCAGAGCCCTCTGGTTAATGATGGCATTTCTTCCCTATAGAGATTGGAATGATTTTTTCAGCCTCAGATGATGATAATTTTCTCATTTAAATCACATTTATTATAGACCTAAGTGAAGTGTATTTGGAGAATAATTTAGTTTCTCAAGACAACAGTGCGTGCGTGCGTGCATGCGTGCGTGTGTGTGTCTTAGCAGTGGGAGACATGGCTCCAAGCAGCTGGCATTTTTATAGTTCTTTTGAGCTGACAGTGGTGTGGCCAGAAAGGAATTTGTCTTCCTATCTCTGGGGAAGGCCTGGAAATTTTTGTTTCTTTCTCAGAGTTGCAAGAGGGGAAGCATCCTTGGGTTACAGAGAAAATTGATTAGAGGATGATAAAGAACAAAAAATATGAGGAAGATCCTTAGGTTCTGACTTATGGTCATCTGGGCTACAGAATTCTGGAATTATGACCTCTAAAAACTAGAAGGGCCTTAAGAGATTGTCTGGATGAAGTACCCCCATTTTATAAGTTAACTGGAGCCCAAGGGGCAGAGATATGTCCAAATCCACACACATACATATACATTCACAAGCACACCTTAAAGTTTTGGAATCATAGATACATAGTGTCCTCAAGCTGAACCTTTGCAAAACATCTTATCAAACCTCCCTCATGCTATAAATGGGGACCCAGAAGCCCATAGAGGAGAAAGGATGAACCCAAGGTCACACAGCGAGTCACTGGTGATGTAGGGAATTGAGACATAAAGCAAGAGGTATTTGGAAACTTCTTGAAACATAAAGTTGGGGTTGAAAGCAAAGGTGGAGGATATTTGGCACTAGGGGTTTAGTAGGTGGACCACCAACGTAATGTATGCTTACTCTCTCTAAGGCAATCCTATCCTGGATCATGGTCTTTATGTTCTAAGATTGCTACAGAATACAGTCTCATAGACTCGGCACATGGTAAAATTGTTATAGCCTCCAGCCCTCAGTTTTCATACCTTTTGTCTTCTTATCTCTCTTTACTTCTACTCTCTGTTCTTGGTCTCCTTAGTATGCTCTGGTTTCTGTCTCCCCTGTTACCTTTGTATTAGTCATTATCCTTAGCCCCCACCCTACCCTACCCTACCCCTAGCCTATCTGAGTGGCACTATACAACTCTGTGAAGCATCCTTGCACCACCCTTATCTATAACAAAATGCTTACTGCCTTATCTCAGGTACACGTAAGAGTAAAGACCAAAAGTACACATTAATAAAATCCTTCCCCTTTCCTGGTATTACATTACTTGCAAGGGAGAGCTCATTATGCCCAATGGATGATTATGGTTGGAAATGTGAAGGCAGAGGGGAAGATAATTTGGGAAGTATAGCTGCCTGTAATATAACACCTTATAGATCTATCATTACAAACTTAAAATTAGAGAATTCTTTCTCTGTGGCACGTTACTAGGTGCTTATTTTGTTCCAGGTTCTGTGTTAAGTATGGGGAGGGAGTGAGAGTGAGGAAGGGGGCTGGAAAAATAACACAAGGAAGCTCACAGGGAGTAGGGCACCTACCAATTGTAATTTGTAATTATTATAATTATTAAAAATAAAATTAAAGGATTGGTGGAAATAAACTCAATATAATATATTACATTGAAACAAAGTCATATAGGAATGAACTATTGTTACAATGCAAGAAAAAGAACTAATTCCAATGTAAGTGTAAAAGAAATGTAAGCTAAACAGCTGCTCATGGAAACACAAAGGGAGGGCATGATATCTTCCATCTGGGAAGAAGTAAAGGGAGTCAGGGAAGGCTGCACAAAAGAGCTGGGATTTGCATTCCAGTTAGAATGCTGAAAAAGGATTTTATTGAAATGAGGGGAGGGAAGGAAACAAAGGGAGGAGTAAAGGTCTAGAGGCTTGAAAGTACAGAGCATGTTTGAGCTTTGTGATTGGAGTATGCCAAGGAGGACAAGGTAGATAAAAGTTTAAAGGTAAAAGTGGCGTAAAAAGGATGCCTGCAACACCAGACTAAAGGATTTGGATCCTATCCTGGATACAATGGAGAGCCATCAATACATTTTAAGCAGGGGAGTAATGTGATCATAGTGTTTTGTTTTGTTTTGTTTTGTTTTGCTTTGCTTTGTTTTCTTTTGGATGATAATTATAGAAGCAGTATGGAGGATTGGCTGGAAGAAGAAAAGCCTAGAAATGGGGAGACCAGATAGAACATTTTTAAGGTCAGAACTGAGTCAATTGAACAGATAGGAAAGATGTTTAGACAGTAGAATGAACAGAATCTAGGTAATATTGAACTGAGGTACTTATCACTCAGCTTCTGTCATACTAATGATACCTAACAATTGCAGAATCTCAATGTTAGGTAACAATAAGAATTTATTTCTCATTCAAATGTCTGCAGGTCATCTGGTATTTTTATTCATCTAGTCTGGGCTTGTCTTACATTGGCTACAGGGATGAGAAGATACACACAATGCATAATGCCTAGCTTCAAAACCAACACACTGTTACTTATATTAACCTTCCATTGGTTGAAGCAAATCATATAGCCAGGCCTACAGTAATAATGAAGGACACTATAATGTTACATGTCAATGGGATATGTGTAGAGGGAAAGATGAATAATTGAGATCATTAATGTTATCAATCAACTGCAGTTGGATCTGAAGGATAAAGTGAAATGGAGATGGGAAATAATACAGCACATTTGATAAACTAAAACAAAAGGCTAGTATGGCTGGACCACAGAGAGTGAGAGGGGAGAGTAGGGGGATATAAATCTGGTAGGGTCTGGAGAAGCATGCAGATCATATTAAGGGTTTTCATTTTTACCCTGAGAGCAAGGAGAAGCCACTGTAGAGTCTAAATCAGAGGAAGGACAATCTCCAGAATTTTAGTCTAAGCAGCTGGATTATAGTACCATTCACTGACGTAGGTAAACCTAGAAAAAAGCCTGGGACCTTTTCCAGCCCAAGAGCCAAAAGTAGGTACACGGTGGATCTTTATAAGGCCCCACAACAAAGAATTATCTAGCCTAAAATGTGAATAATGTTGGAGCATTAGAAACTCTGGCTCATACCATATTTTGCCCTCCTGTATAATGCACTCCTATGTATAATGCACAACCATGTTTTTATGCACATTATACATGACATTATCATACCCATGGTATGTGATCATTATACCCATGTATAATGCATAGCCTTATTTTTCTCTCAAAAAATGGGCAAAAAAGTATGAATTATACATGGAAAAGTATGGTATAAGCCAGGATTTCTAAACTCCCAGCATTATTCACATTTTAGGCTAGATAATTCTTTGTTGTGTGCCTGTCCTGTGCTTTGTAGAATGTTCAGCAGCATTCGAAACCTCTCCCCACCAAGTGCCAGTAACAACAGTTTCTCCAAGTTGTTGTAACTAAAAATGTCTCCAGACATTGTGAATTTTTGTCTGGGAACAAATTGCCACTGGTTCAGAACCACTGGTATAAACTAATCACGATGATTTTATTCCCTTTGCCAGTGATTGATTAGGAAGTGGCATGTTTTTCAGAGGGCTGGTAAACCTCCAATATCAATTCTCCACTTCTTAGCAATAGAGTGCCAAGTTTTAGCTGGGGCATTACTGCCAGATTTTTCTTTACAGCTGCTTGTAGCAATGACACTAGCTTTTGGCCAACGATATTTAAGTGGAAGTATTGTATGGGACTTCTGGAAATACTTTTGAAAATGGAGAGGATGTATCTTTTCATTTATTTATTCTATCTTCCTTCAAGAACATGGATATAATGACTAGATCTCCATCAACCATTTGGGACCACATAGATATGGGGAATTCCCTAAAGATAACAGAACAGAGGCTAGAAGGATCCTGGAACTCTGATAACTTCATGAAGCCACCATATCAGCCCTGGAATGCCTGCCTCTGTTCTATACAAAAATAAAATTTTATCATATTTAGGTCATCTGTTTTGTTTTGTTTGCTTGTATTTGTACCGTGTTACGCTAAATCTAATACTAACTCCTAAAGCATAAAGCATATGGTGTAGTTCTTACCAACAACTTGTGACAGGTCTGTTGAGGAGCTTCTTGGAAAGGTTTTTCCCTCTTTTAAAAGGATCAAAATGGAGGACTCTCGTGTCTTTTAGTCTTTAGACATTATTGTATGAAAACTTGACATTGTGCACTGCTGCAGCCATTAAGAGGTGTAGCATATATGCTGAATAGAGTAGACAGATATAAAGGATCTGGATTCTTGATGTTATTGAGCCACCAAATTGAACAACATTATAACTGAGCATCTCTAGATTATTTGTTAAAGACAACAAATGTTTATACATTTTATCATAATTCAATCCATTTTACTTAAATTTCTGTAACTTGTACCTGAAAGCCTCCTAAGTGGTACAAATTGGCTAGCAAAGGAAAATGATGAGTTAAGTCAGAATATGTTAAGTTTGGAAAAATCTGACACAATTAGGTTTAGGATGCCCAACAGGCAGTTGGCTAAATAGATCTGAGCCCAAAAGATGATATGAGATTGGTCTTAATACTGGGGAAGGAGCCCTGGTCTTCATTGTAATTGGAGGTTTGGCTATCCATTATGACTACCCCCTCATTCTTTAAGTGTGATATATTGGCAGAGCCATAATAGGGGGCTCTACAGGGCCCCAGAAAAAGAATAGCAAGAAGCTACAAAAATGGGTCAGTGATGGTGCCTTCAAGGCTGAAAGTTGGTTCTGGCATTGGCTAACCTCAGGATGTGATGGTGGTACTGTTCCCATTTCTCACTCTTCACAGACCACATTCTTAGTCAGCTTTATAGCAGTAGCTGTGGATAAAATCCAAGCACCTTGTAGGATTTCCCTTGGATTTGCTACCAGCTGGTCCCTGTCTCTATACTGCCATTAAAGCTTGGGGCCTCCAACTAAGGTCCTGTACATGTTAACAGCCACCAGAGGACAGTACAGTCTGGAACAAGCCTTGTCAGCCAGCAATGCAAGCCAGCCTTCCTGGAGTAATTTATTGCCTGGACCAGATGCCCTCCTATTATTGCCTTTAATTTTCATTTGGGACCAACGGCACTATGAAGGGAGCCCAGAGGCACTGGGTTTGGAAGAAAGCTTGAACACCCTTCCTTTCTCTTTTTACTCAGTTTCAGGCCTCCTGATAGAAGCAAGAACTCTCCATACCCCAGAGTATCATGGGTTAAAGCGAAAAGCAGCTGGAAGCACAAGCCAAGGGATATATTTGGAAGGTTGACTCTCCTCTTCTTCCTCTGGAAGGGGCAGGCAGACCTTGGCTTTATGCCCAGATTACAGAACCACAGACTCAGAGCTGAAAGAGCCCTTAGCTATCATGCAGGAACTCTTAGCCTAGGGGTCTATGAGTCTCCTGAAATGATACACAAAATTGTGGCATCTGCATTCAACAATTTCATCAGATTCTCAGAAGTTTGTGATCCAACAAAGGTTAATAAGCAAACCAATCCCTTTAAGTTACAGAGGAGTCCCTGTTAAGAGAGTGTGTGTGGGGGGTGGGGGGACTTTCAAAGCCACAGAGTTGCTCAGGAACAGAACTGGGACTAGAACTCAGACCTCTAACACAAAAGCAGATACTCTTTGTACTATGCAATGATATATTAAACCTTTCTCTTCAAACTGTAATTCCATGGGCACATTGAAGAAATAAAGAAGGTAATGACAGTAGTAAGCTTAGGTTGGGCAGCAAGCGAAGCCTGGACTATCTTTGTAAGACATACGATAGGCTGGAGAGGAGAATATGGTCAGTGAATCAAACAGTCTGTTGTGAAAATTACTGGAGTGCCTTAACCATATATCTGTGAGGGATCTCTTTCCTCCTTCCCTGGGGCCTCAGAACTGTATCTGCCTACTTCTCCTGACATTATCAGTAAATAAGTTTCCTGGAGTTCTACTCCCATATACCCAGTTGGAGTTTATCTGTGGATTTGAACATAATCTTCTCAGATTCTTCCTTTTTTTGCCTTCCCCAAAAGTAAGCATCCAGGAACTTTGGATGTTGGTGTTACTACTTCTAGGCCATGGGGAAACTACAATAATCAAAAATCTTACAGAATTTTCTGATGAAATGGTGTAGTTCTGTTACTAACCTTAGAGATCCATAGAATGTCAGAGGTGGAAGAGATCTTAGAAAGTTTAAGTCTAACTCCTTGATTATATGAATGGGGTTTTGTGACCCAGCCAGTAAAAGGAATGAACCTGCCATCACAAGAATTAAAGAACTAGAACCACACTCCAAATATATATATATATGAATACTAGCTCCCTTTAGCATGCTAAAAAGCTCCTAACTTTCTTTGGCCCTATTTGGGATGGTGTTGAATGTTTCATTTTGAAGCTTGAAGCCCTGGCCAGCAGGCAAAACTGTTAACTGTTGGTTTCTTAGGCCTCATTACTTTTTTTCCTAATCTTGTGTCCTAATACAAGACACTCTCTCTTTTGCCACAAGGTAAACGATCTAGGTAAAAACAAACAAACAAACAAACAAACAAAAACACGTACACACACAACCAGAGAAGCAAAAAGAAGGAAGAATTTTTTAAAAAATGGGGATAGTTTAAGGGACCTTTCAGACAACATGAAGCATAACAACATCCACATCATATGGGTACCAGAAGCAGGAGAGAGAGCGCAAGAGATTGAGAACCTATTTAAAGAAATAATGGCTGAAAACTTCCCTAACATGATGAAGGAAACAGATACTGGGAAGTATATTCCAGGAAGTGCAGAAAAACACAATGAACTCAAAGAGGTCAAGACATTATAATAAACATGGCAATGGTTAAAATCAAAGAATGAATCTTAAATGCAGCAAGAGAAAAACAGTTGATCACCTACAAGGGAGCTCCGATAAGACTGTCAGCTGATTTCTAAATGGAAATATCTCAGCTCAGAAAGGATTGGCATGAAATATTCAAAGTGGTGAAAAACAAGGATATACAACCAACACTGCTTTACAGAGCAAGAAGTTTGTTACCACCAAATCAGTATAGTATTACAGGAAATGCTAATGGGCCTCCATGAAGAACTCCAGGAGGAGGAGGGGGAGGGGGAGGGGGAGGGGGAGGAGAAGAAGAAGAAGAAGAAGAAGAGGAAGAGGAAGAGGAAGAAGAAGAAGAAAAGAGGAACATAATTAAAACAATAAAATGGCAAAAATAAGTACCTATCAATAATAACTTTAAAAGTAAATGGCATAAATATTCCAATCAAAAGGCATTAGGTAGCTGACTATATAAGAAAAAAGACCTCTATATATGTTGTCTAAAAGAGATCTACCTCAAAACAAAAGATATACACAGACTAAAATAAAGAGATCAAAAAAGATATTTCATTCAAATGGAAAGGAAAAAATCTGGGATGGCAATACTTAAATCTGAGAATATAGACTTTAAAACAAAGTTAATAGTAAAAAAAATAAAGAAGGGCACTACATAATGGTAAAGGGAGCAATCCAAGAAAAGGATATAACCCTTATAAACAATTAAGCAACCAATATAGAAGTACCTAAATATGTAAAACAAATCTTGATTGACATAAAGGGAGAGATGAACAGCAGTACAGTCATAGTAGAGGATTTTACACCTCATTGACATGAATAGATAGATCTTCCAGACAGAAAGTCAACAAGGAAACAGCAGCCTCAAATGACACACTAGCTCAGATGGATTTAATTGATATCTTCAGAACATTTCATCCCAAAGCAGCAGAATATACAATCTTTTAAGGTTACATTGTCTTTTTCTTTTTTAATCTATCTTATTAATTATGCTATTACAGCTGTCCCATTTATCCCCCATCATTCCCCTCCACCTTGCACACCCCTCCCCCACACATTCTGCCCCCTTTAGTTCATGTCCATGGGTCATAAGTTCTTTAGCTTCTACATTTCCCACACTATTCTTGCCCTCCCCCTGTCTATTTTCTACCCACTATCTATGCTACTTATTCTCTGTACCTTCCCCCCCCTCCTCCTCCCACTCCCCTGTTGCTAACCCTCTATGTGATCTCCATTTCTGTGGTTCTGTGCCTGTTCTACTTGTTTGCTTAGTTGGCTTTTGTTTTAGGTGTGGTTGTTAATAGCTGTGAGTTTGCTGTCTTTTTACTGTCCTATTTTTAATCTTCCTTTTCTTAGATAAGTCGCTTTAACATTTCATATAGTAAGGGCTTGGTGATGATGAACTCCTTGAACTTGACCTTATCTGAGAAGCACTTTATCTTCCCTTCCATTCTAAATGACAGCTTTGCTGGATAGAGCAATCTTGGATGTAGGTCCTTGCCTTTCAAGACTTCAAATACTTTTCAGCCCCTTCTTGCCTGGAAGGTCTCTTTTGAGAAATCAGCTCATAGTCTGATGGAAACTCCTTTGTAGGTGACTGTCCCCTTATCCCTTGCTGCTTCTAGAATGATCTCCTTCATTTGAATCTTGGCTAATGGAATTATGATGTGCCTTGGTGTGTTCCTCCTTGGGTCCAACTTCTTTGGGACTCTCTGAGCTTCCTGGACTTCCTGGTAATCTATTTCCTTTGCCAGATTGGGGAAGTTCTTCTTTATTATTTGTTCAAATAAGTTTCCCACTTTTGCTCTTCTTCTTCCCCTTGTGGTACCCCTATAATTTGGATGTTGGGATGTTTAACAATGTCTTGGAGGTTCCTAAGCCTCTCCTCATTTTTTTGAATTCTTGTTTCTTCCTTCTGGTCCACTCCATTGATGTGAGTCCCAGTTTTCCTCCCATCTCTATTGGTTCCCTGTGCGTTTTCCTTCATTTCACTTATTGTAGCCTTCACTTGTTCATCTAATTTGTGAGCAAAATCAACCAATTTTGTGAACATCCTGATCACCAGGGCTTTGAACTGTGCATATGACAGGTTGGTTATCTCTTCACGGCTTAGAGGAATTGGCTCTGGAGATTTGATTTGTTCTCTGGTTTGAGCCATTTTTTTTGGGGGGGGTCTGGTCTTGGCTGTTATGTAGTGAGGGGTGGAGCTTTAGGTGTTCCCCAGGGCAGGGAAGCCCAGTTGCTGGGTAGTGACGCTGCGTGTGGGCACAGAGTCCGAGAGGGAACAATGGTGCCTGCTCAGCTCTCTTCTGGATTCTAGTCCCTTCTGCCACTTCCCCTTCACCTGGATTGTCTGCTTGCGGGAATGTGGGACCACCTGGTCAGCCAGCCTCCTTGTGTGGCCTCACTAGGTCTGCACAGTGGCCACCCCATGCCCGGGGTCCACTAGCCGCTGCCTATGCACCTGGGATCTGCTAGCTGCCACCTGTGTGCCTGGGATCTTCCAGCTGCTGCTGCCTGCATGCTTGGGTCCGCACCTCCACTTTTTCCTGCTGGGACTCTGCCCCTCTTACCGGTCTGGATGAATGGTTGTTGGACTTCCGTACAGTTCAATATTCTATGAGTTCTGATTGTTTTCTTGTTTCTAAATCTTTGTTGTCCTTAATTTTGGTTATGAGAGGATGCACAGTGTGTCCACCTATGCCTCCATCTTGGCCAGAAGTCCCACATTTTCTAGAATAGATCAGAGGTTATGACACAAAACAAGTCTCAATATATTTAAAAATATTGAAATTATATCAAGCATCTTCTCTGGCCATAATGGTATGAAACTGTAGATCAACAATGGAAGCCCTGGCTGGTGTGGCTCAGTGGATTGAGTGGCAGCCTGTGAATCAAATGGTTGCTGGTTCAATTCCCAGTCAGGGCACATGCCTGGGTTGCATGCCAGGTCCCCCATTAGTGGGCATGTGAGAGGCAACCACACATTGATGTTTCTTTGCCTCTCTTTCTCCCTTCCTTCCCTTCTCTCTGAAGATGAATAAAATAAAATCTTTTTTAAAAAATAAAGTGACCACAGGAAAAATACTGAAAAACACAAAAGACATGGAGGCTAAATAACATGTTACTAAACAATGAATATATGAACAATATGATCAAAAAAGAAATCAGAAAATATCTTCAAACAAATGAAAATGAGAACACAACAAACCAAAAT
This sequence comes from Glossophaga mutica, assembly GCA_039655065.1. NCBI lineage: Eukaryota > Metazoa > Chordata > Mammalia > Chiroptera > Phyllostomidae > Glossophaga > Glossophaga mutica. Next base: position 9,667,731 of record CM077318.1, on the reverse strand, counting down.
CTATGGGAAAAAGCAAATGCAGTCCTAAGGGGAAAATTCAGAGCATTACAGACCCACTTAAAGAAACAGGAAAATATAAAATAAATAATATTACATTTAGATAAACTAGAAAAATAACAACAACAAAGTAAAAAGTGAGTAAAAAAGGAAATAATGAAGATCAAAGCAGAAATAATACAAAAGATCAAAGAAACCAAGAGGTTGTGTTTTGAAAAGAACAAGAAGATTGACAAACGTTGAACCAGACTCATTAAGAAAAAAGAGAGAGAACTCAAATAAATAAAACCAGAAATGAAAGAGGAGAAATAACAACTGACACCAAAGAAATACAAAGAATTGTAAGAAAATATTATGAAAAACTATATGCCAACAAATTAAACAACTTGGAAAAAATGGATAAATTCCTAGAAACATACAATCTTCCAAAACTAAATCAAGGAGTCAGAGAATCTGAATAGACAGATTGCACCTAGTGAAATTGAAGCAGTAATCAAAAAGCTCCCAACAAACAAAAGCCCTGGACCAGAAGGCTTCATATGTGAATTTTACAAAAACAGTCTGAGAAGAACTAACACCTCTCTTTCTCAAACCATTTCATAAAATTCAAGAGAAGGAAAGACTCTCAAGCTCATTTTATGAGGCTAGTATTATCCTATTTCCAAAACCAGATAAAGACACTAGAATGAAGAAATGTATAGGCCCATATCCCTGATAAACATAGATGCTAAAATTCTCAACAAAATATTAGCAATCCAGATCCAGCAATACATTAAAAATATTATACACCATGATCAATTGAAATTTATTCTGAGGAAGCAAGGTTAGTACAACATTCACAAATCAATAAATGTGATACACCATGTAAATAAAATGAAAGATAAAACCACATGATCATATCATTAGATGCAAAAAAAAAAAAAAAAGAATTTGCTAAAACCCAGCACCAATTCATAATAAAAACTCTCAGCAAAGTGGGAATAGAGGGAACATAACTCAATGTAATAAAGGCCCTGAGTATTCAGGTTGTTTTATTTCTCTTTAACACTAACCCTATCTATGACTCTATTAGACAAAAGGCTAAATGCAGCAAGGGCTATTATATCATGACCACCTTCTTATCAGTTCCCTAAGCAGCTTATTCCATTTCATGTTATACCTTATTTTATTTTGAATTTTTGAATTATATTTGAAATATAATATTGTATGTATTTTAAGATATACAACATCTTAATTTGATATATTTCTATATCATAATATGATTGTACTTCTATCACATTATGTAATTATCATTTCTTTTCAATGGTTGGAACAATTAAGTTCTAGTTTCTTAGCACATTTGATGATTATAATTTAATACTATTATCTATATTCACTACACTGTGCATTAGCTCTCTAGGACTTATTTACTACTTCTTGCAAGTTTGTACCCCTAAACAACATCTTTCCTATTCCCCTATCCTCCATCTTCTGGTAACCATCATTTTACTCTGCTTTTATGAGTTTGGCTTTTTTAGATTTCACATGTAAGTGATATCATACAGTACTTGTCTTTCTCTGTGTGACTTATTATACTTAGCATAATGTGCTTATGGTCCATTCACATGGTTGAAAATGGGTTTCCTTCTTTCTCAAGGCTGAATTACACACACACATATGTATATGTATATATGTATATGTATATGTATATACACATCTCACATCTTTATTGACTCATCCATTGATGGAGTCATACAGTATGTGACATTTTTGCAATGGCTATTTTGACCCAGCATAATTCCCTGGAGATTCATCCAGAGTGCTCAGTGTATCAATAGTTTGTTCCTTTTTATTGTATTCCATGGTACAGGTATAGTACATTTTTCTGAACTGTTCACCCATTGAAGCACATGTGGGTTGTTTCCAGTTTGGGCTTATTAAGAATAAAGCTGCTGTCCTTGCTGGTGTGGCTCAGAGGATTGAATGCCAGTCTGCATACCAAAAGGTTGCTAGTTTGATTCCCAGTCAGGCACATTCCTGGGTTGTGGTCCAGGTCCCTGGCTGGGAGCATGCAAGAAGCAACGAATTGGTGTTTTTCTCACACATCAATTGTTTATCTCCCTCTCTTTCTCCTTTCCCTTCTCTCTAAAAAATAAAAACTTTGAAAAAAGAATAAAGCTGCTATACACATCACTGCACAGGTTTTTGTATGAACATAGTTTTAATTTCTTTGTGGTAAATACACACCAGGGCAATTTCTGGGCTGTATGAGGGGTACGTGTTCAATTTTCTAAGGTATTTCCAAACTCTTTTCCAGTGTATCATTTTTATTCTCACCAGAAATGCATGAGTTATCCAGTTTTCCATGTCCTCACAAGCATTTGATGTTGCCACTATTTAGTTTAGCCATTCTGATAGATGTACAGTAGTGTTTCATTGTGGTTTTTATTTGCATTTCTTCATTGTCTAATTATGTTGAACATCTTTGCTTGTGCTTATTTGTCATCCGTATATCCTCTTCAGTGAAATGCCACCTCATGTCCTTTGACCGTTTTCTAATTGGATTGTTTGTTAACTATTGATCTTTAGAATTCTTTATAGGTGCTACTTCTTGTCAGATTTTATATATATACATACATATATGTATATATGTATGTATATAAACATATATATAAACACACACACACACATAAAATCATTGGAGTTGAATTTATTGTTGGTTTTTGTCTGTCCAATGGTTCCATCAATCTCTGACAGTAGGATGTTGAAGTTCTCTATTACAGTTGTGGGTTTGTCTATATCTTCTTTCAGTTCTACCTTTTATTTTTGCATTTTGTGTTTTGATCCGCACACATTTAAGAATATGTGTCTTTCTAGTAGACTAATCCTTTTATCATTGTGTAAAATGCTGTTTTGTCATTAGTAAAATTTTTGCTCTGAAATATACTTTATCTTATGTCAATATGGCTATTTTTGCTTTTCAAAATAATGTGTTCATGACATATGTTTCTATCCTTATATCCTTGTGGTTTTAATATCCATTTCTTTGATGATTAGCAACATTTATCATTTTTTCATGTCTTTTGGACATCTCCATGTCTTCTTTGGAGAAGTTTCTATTCTGGCCCTTTGCCCATTTTTAATTGGATTGCTTGTTTTTTTTTTTTCTTTTTTTGTTGTTGTTGTTGAGTTTTTCATAAAATCTGGATATTAACCACATATCAGACATATCATTTATGAACATGTTCTTTGATTCAGTGGGCTGTCTTTTCATTTTGTTGATGATTTCCTTTGCTGTGCAAAAACTCTTCAGTATGATGTAGTCCAGGGGTATCAAACTCATTTTAACTGGGGGCCACATCAGCCTCATGGTTGCCTTCAAAGGGCCAAATGTAATTTCAACTCCTTAATAGTTAAGGAGTATTTACATTTATACAGTCCTAAAATTACTTCGACCCTTTGAAGACAACCATGAGGCTGATGTGGCCCCTGGTGAAAATGAGTTTGACCCCCCTGATGTAGTCCAATTTGTTTATTTTCTGTTTTGTTTCCCTTGCCAAAGGTGATATATCAGAAAAAATGTTGCTGTGAGAAATGTCCAAGATTTCACTGCCTATGGTTTTGTCTAGAATTTTTATGCTTTTGAATCTAACATTTAAGTCTTCAACCTATTTTTAATTTATTCTTATGTATGCTGTAAGAAGGTAGTCTAGTTTTTTATGCATGTATCTGTCCAATTTTTTCAACACCACTTATCGAATACACTATCTTTACTGCATTGTATGCTTTTGCCTCCTTTGCAGGCAATTAATGATCAAACATTAATTGATCATAAAAATGTGGGTTTATTTCTGAGCTCTCTATTCTCTTTCAGTGATTGATATGTCTGATTTTATGCCAGTACCATGCTTTTTTACTGTTATGGCCTTGAAATATTATTTGATATCAAGTAGTGAGTCCTCCAATTTGTTCTTCTTTCTCTAGATTGCTGTGGTTATACGGAGTCTTTTGTGGTTCTATATAAAGTTTTGATACATTTGTTTTAGTTCTGTGAAATATGCCATTGGTATCTCGAAAAGAATTGCATTGGGTAGTATGGACATTTTAATGATGTTAATTCTTCCTATCCGTGAACACAGTATGCTCGTATACCTCCACTTGATTGTATTTTCTTTAATTTCTTTTTTCGGTGTCTTATAATTTTCTAAGTACAGGTCTTTTACATCCTTGGTTAAATTTATTCCCAGGTATGTTATTTTTTATGTGATAGTGAATGAGACAGCTTTCTTAGTTCTCATTTCTGATAGTTCACTATTGGTGTATAAAATATAACTGATTTTGGATATTCATTTTGTATTTTGCTACTTTATTGAATTCATTTATCATTTCTAATAGGTATTTGGTGGAATCTTTAGGGTCATGTATACACAGTATCATGGATCTGAAAATAATGACAGTTTTACTTCTTCCTTTCCAATATGGATTAATTTTATTTCTTTTTCTTGTTTGATTGCTGTGGCTAGGACTTCCAGTACTATATTGAATAAGAGTGGTGAAAGCCAACATCCCTGTATGGTTCCTGATCTTAAGGAAAACACTTTTTGTTTTTGCCCATTGAGTATAATGTTGACTATGTTTTTGTGATCTATGGCTTTTAGTATGCTGAGATATGTTCCCTCTTTGTTGGGAGATTTTTATCATAAATAGGTGCTGGATTTTGTCAAATGCTTTCTCTGCATCCATTGACATGATCATATGATTTTTATTCTTCATTTTGCATATGTGGTGTACCACCTTTATTGATTTGTGGATATTGTACCAACTTTGTATCCCTGGAATAAATCTCACTTGATCATGGCGTATGACCTTTTTAATGTATGCTGGATCTCATTACCTAATACTTGATTGAGGATTTTAGCATATGTTCCTCAAGGATATTGGTGTGTAATTTCTTCTTTGGTAGTGTCTTAATCTGGTTCTCAAACTGAGATAATGCTGGCCTCATAATATGAGCTTGGGAGTTTTCCCTTTCTTGAAATTTTGTAATGGTTTGAGAATGGTAAGTGTTAGTTCTTCTTTCACCTGTGATAAAATTCACCTGTGATTCTATCCAGTGAAGGACTTTTGTTTGTAGAGTGTTTTTTTTTTAATTACTGCTTCAATTTCATTAGTTGTAATTGGTCTAATCAGATTTTCTTATTTTTTCTTATTCATTTTTTGGAAGATTCATGTTTCTTGAAATTTATCCATTTCATCCAGATTGTTCAATTTGTTGGTGTGGCATTGTCGGTAATATTTCCTTACAGTCCTCTGTATTTCTGTAGTGTCAGTTGTTACTACTTTATAATTTCTGATCTAATTTATTTGTGTCCTTTCTCTTTTATTCTTGATGAGACTGGTTAAAATTTCATTTATCTTTTTAAAGAACCAGCTCTTGATTTCATCGTTCTTTTGTGTTTCTAGCCTCTTCTGCTTTTTCTTTTTTTAAATTATATTTTGTTGATTGTGTTATTACTGTTGTCCCAATTTCACCTCCTTTCCCCCCTCCAACCCGCAACCCCTACTCCCTCAGGCAATCCTCCCACCATTGTTCATGTTCATGGGTCATGTGTATAAGTTCTTTGGCTGATCCATTTCCTATACTGTAATTTACATTCCCATGGCTATTCTGTAGCTTCCCATTTATACTTCTTAATCCTTTCACCTATTCACCTATTCCCCCACAACACCCTCCCATCTGGCAACCATCAAAATGCTCTCCATATCCTTGATTATTTTTCTGTTCTTCTTGTTAGCTTAATTTTTTAGATTCAATTGTTGATTGATATATATATTTTTGCCATTTTATTTTTCATAGTTTTGATCTTCTTTCTCTTAAATAAATCTTTATAACATTTCATATAATAACGGTTTGGTGATGATGAACCCTTTTATTTTTTTCTCATCTGGGAAACTGTTTATCTGCCCTTCCATTCTAAATGATAGCTTTGCTGGGTAGAGCAATCTTGTCTGTAGGTCCCTGATTTTCATGACTTTGAATATTTCTTGCCAATCCCTTCTAGCCTGCAAAATTTCCTTTGAGAAATCAGATGACAGTGTTACGGGAACTCTCTTCTGCATAAATACCTGCTTTTCCCTTGCTGCTTTGAAGATTTTCTCTATCTTTAACCTTTGGCATTTTTATTATGGTGTGTCTTGGTGTGGGCCTCTTTGCATCCATCTTGTTTGGGACTCTCTGTGCTTCCTGGACCTGCATGTCTATTTTTTTTCACCAATTTACAGAAGTTTTCTTTCATTATCTTTTCAAATAGATTTCCAATTTCTTGCTTTTTCTCTTCTCCTTCTGGCACCCCTACGATGTGAATGTTGGACCTCTTGACATTGTCCCAGAGGCTGCTTGTAGTATCCTCATTTTGGCGGGGGGGAATATTTTTCTTCTCGTTGTTCTGATTGGTTGTTTTTTTTTCTTTATGTTCCAAATCATCAATCTGATCCTCAGCTTCATCCCATCTACTGTTTCCCTGTTAATTGTTCTTTATTTCAATTAGTGAATCCTTTATTTCTGACTGATGTTCTTATGCTGCTAAGGTCCTCACTAAGTTCCTTGAGCATCCTTATAATCAGTGTTTTGAACTCTGCATCTAAGTTGCTTACCTCCATTTCCTTTCCCTTTTTTTTTTTTTTTTTTTTTTGAGTTTTGATCCATTCTTTCATTTGGCTGTTTCTTTGTCTCCTCATTTTGGCAGCCTCCCTGTGTTTGTTTCTATGTATTAGGTAGAGCTGCTATAACTCTCTGTCTTGGTAGTGTGCCCTAATGTAATAAGTGTACTTTAGGATACTTATCAGGGTCCTAATAAGTGTCCAGGGTCCAGTAACACAGTCTTCCCTATCACCCTAGCTAGGTACTTGAGGTGTGCCCTTCGTGTGAACTGAGTATCCCCTCCTCTTGTATTTGAGCCTTGATTGCTGTTGGATGATCAATGGAAGAGATTTGACCAAGCCAGTCAGCTATAAGGACTGCCTGTGACAACTGACCACCAACATCCACACTTTGTGGTGGATCAGCTGTTCAGGGTCAGGGTGGTGGTGTTCCAATGTGGTCTGTAGCTGTCCACTGGGTGTACATGCTCTGGGGTTTCCTGGGTATTGCAGATCAAGGTCAGCCCCTGGGCCCAGGGCCACCCTGCCTGAGGTATAAAGCAATCTAAGATGGCTACTATTTGTGCTGGACTTGGAAATTCCCAGGCAAAGCCAAGGTGTGAATCAAGGCTGGCTGCTGCTAGTACCAGGCATGGGGCCACTTAGCAAGAGGTACAGGGGCTGGGGGCTCACTGAGGCCAGCTGTTGCTTTTTTGAAAGGATTTAGGAAGTTGTGAACCTTGAACCAAGACTAGCCATTCATGTGGAAAAGCTACTGTTAACAGCTGTAAGTTGGGTGGGTTGGAGCCTCAGGTGATCTCCAGGGCAGAGCAAACAGTGTTAGTCAGGTTGCTGGAGTTTCAGATATGCACCAACTTACTGGCTCTGTGGCTTTGCCCACCTTTCTTTCTGGGAGAAAGCTGTCCCCCAGCATTCACCTGGATGTCAGCTACTTCAGTTCCTCCCCGTATGACATTAGTGCCTTTGAAGCTGCTACCCTAGTGCTAGAGGAGCTCATAGAGAGTGAATCTGAGTAAGTCCATGTGTGTGCTCTTTAAGGGGAACTGCTTGGCACTCCAAAAGCTTCTTCTAGTGACTCAATCCCTGCTGTGTTTTTTTTTTCCCAGCCAGGAGTTATGGGGACTTATCTTTTTGGCACTGATACCCTTGGCTGTGGGGCCTAGTGTGGGTCTGGGACTCTTTGCTCCTGAGATATCCCTCCCAAATTTTTATCCACTACACATGGATGTGGGACCAGACTGTTCTGCACCTGCACCCCTCCTACCAGTCTGGATGGATGTGTTTTTTTTAATTCCATAGTTGTCAGACTTCCACTCAGCTTGATATCTGATGGTTCTGAGTGATGGTTGTTCTACATTTTAGTTGTGATTTTGATTTGATTGTGTGAGGAGGCAAGCCATGTTTACCTGTGCCACCATCTTAGACTCCTTTTATTTATGCTCTGATCTTTATTATTTCTTTACTTCTACTCACTTTGGCATTCTTTGTTGTACTTTATCTAGTTCTTGTGATTGTAAAGTTAAGTTGGTGTTTTTTGAGTTTTTTTCTTGATTGGAGCAGTTAAGCCATTTACAAATTTATTGCCATTTTATTCTTTATAACTATGTTTCTCTATTTGTTTCTTCTTAAGGAAGACCCTTTACTATTTTTTGTAATTCTGGTTTGTTTGTAATGAACTCCTTTAGCTTTTCTTGTCTTGGAAGCTCTTTATTTCCCCTTCAATTTTAAGTGATAGCTTTGCTTGGCAAAGTACTCTTGGTTGTAGGTACTTGCTATTCATGACTTTGTGTATTTCATGCCAATCTCTTCTGGTCTAAAGTGTTTTTGTTGAGAAATCAGCTGACAGTTTTTTTTTAATTCCCTTGTAGGTAATTAACTGTCTTTCTCTTGCCTTTCTTAAGAGTCTTTGTCTTTAACTTTGCCATTTTATTTATTATGTGTTTTGTTGGCCTTTTTGGGTTCATTTTTTCTGGGACTCTCTGTGCTTCCTGGACTTGTATGTCTCCTTTCTTTATTCAGTTATGGAAGTTTCAGTTTTTATTTCCTCAAATAGGTTCTCATTCCCCTGCTCTTTTTCTTTTCCTGACACTTCTATGATGTGAATATTGTTGTTGTTGATGTTTTCTCAAAAGTACTTTAAACAACCCTAAAATTTTTCAGATTATTTTTTAAATTTTGTTGCTCTGATTGGATGTTTTCTGCTACCTTGTCTTCCAAATTACTGATTCAATCTTCTGCTTAACCCAACCTACTGTTTATTTCTTCTGGTGTATTTTTCATTTCAGATATTGTGTTCTCCATTTCTTACTGGTTATTTTTATAGGTCTCTATGTCCCTTTTATGCTTGCTATCTCTTTGTTGAAGTTCTCATTAAATTCTGTGATCACCCTTATAACCATACTTTGAACTCTACATATAGTAAATTGCATTCTTCTATTTCACTCAGCTCTTCTTCTGGAGATTTCTCCAGTCCTTTTATTTGCAGCATGCTTCTTTGTCTCCCCACTTTGGCTACCTCTTTGTGTTTGTTTCTATGTATTATGTAGATCTGCTATTTCTCCTAGTCTTGGTAGGGTACCTTATATGGTAGGTGTCCTGCGGAATCCAGTGGGGAAGTCTCCTTTATCACTTGAGCTGAGTGTTCCATGAGTATTCCTTGTGTGGGTTATTTGAGCCTTCTTCTTGTAATTGAGTCTTGATTGTTATTGGCCTGTTTGTGCATGAGATCAACCCTAAGTATGGCTGACTTTGAGGATCACCCCTGACTACAGTGTATGATCCGCTGTGCAGGGGCTGACCAGTCTAAACAGAATTTGCCTCAGTGGGGTCTGGTGCCTGCCACAGTTTCTCTTTGGATATGCCACTTGTGAAGCTAATTCAATCTTGCTCTGATGTTGTCTGTAACTGGCCACTATGTGTGCTGGTTCTGAGGCTTATTGAGAGGGACCCTGGTGAAGGTCAATATCAGATGCTGCCTATGATTGGCCCTGGGAAATCTCTTTGTAGTTACAAAGTGGTCCATAGTCTTTGGCTACCTCTGCTCTGCCTGGCTAAGTTTGGGAAGGACCAAGTAGCTCACCAAGGCCAGTGTCCTCCAGCACCAAACCCAAGGGTAGGTCAGCAAAAGACCAAAGATACAACAAGATTGGCCTTTGCTTGCATCCTCATGCTGGCTGCCTATTAGGGTCAGTCACTGGAAGAGCCTCTGGCAGTACTCAAATTGCATGAGGAAATTTCTCAGTAAGTCACCAGGTGTTCATAAGATCGATACAGGTTCACAGTTGGTGCCAGTGCTGAGTCTGAGGCCACTCAATAAAAATCCCAAGGTGACCATTATTTGGGGTGGGTTCTCAGAAGTTGTCAGGGTTTATCAGGCCCAATCAGCCTGAGATTTGGCTTTGTGAAGGGAGGTCTCTGCACCCATGTGGTGTACAAGGGAAAAGTGACCCTTCCCTAGAACCACCCAATTCAGTTTGTCCCAGATTCTGTCAGGAGCCCAACTTCATCATGGCAGGTTGCCAGGAGTCAGGAGGATGGGGCTAGTGACTCTCCCTCAAAGGGGAGGCACAGGTCAGGGGGAAAGTGGGAGTTGTGGCTCTTCCCCAGAATCACACAATTCAGTCTCTTCCAGATTCTGCTCAGACTTCCTGCCAAGGAGGGGCCACCAGGTGTCATAGGGGTGAGGCCACTGGGAACCTGGAGGGTGTAGCTAGCACATCATAGGTTCATGAAAAAGTGAGTGCACTAGTTCCCACACCACAACCACACAACTCAGTCACTGACATCCCTGAGTTGTCTTGGACTTCTGCTCCCTGGCCCAGACAGGTCCTAAGGGTAAGACAACAGAGACACTAGAGGTTGGGGTTATTGCATTCCCCCAGGCTGATGATGTAAGAATAGAGTGCTCCACCTAAGAAAGATAGCATCTGGGGTGTGGGAGATGGATTTAGCACAGTTATTCTGATGGCTGGCACTTAAGCTCTCTTCCCAGAGCCACAAGCCCCACTCTCTCCCCATAGGACTCTAGTCCAGTCTGCACTCTTTCCGCCAGAGCCCAGGGTAAGTGGATGAAAATGAGATTTTTCATGTTGGTCCTTTAAGAGAATGGCTGTACATTTAGCAGACTTCTGTCTCTCCCTGGCACACAGAGTCCCCACTGATTTTCACAACCAGATGTTATATGGGTGCATCTACCTGCCTTTAGTGCCCTGAGTTTGGGAGCCCAGCATGGGGTTGATACCCATTGCCCCTCAGGGGGAACATTTTCATCTGACATATCCCTCTGGAATCTCAACAGTCTATGGGAATGGTCCAGTCCTTTTCATGTTTCCACCCTTCCTACCAGTCTCAATGTGGCTTCTTCTGTAAATCCTTGCTTATAAGACTTCTGTTCAGCTAGTCTTCAGTTGATTATTTGGGATAATTTTTCTATATTTTAGTTGTAATTCCAGTTTGGTTCTGGGAGGAAGTGAGTGTACCTTCCATCTACCCTACCACCACTTTGAATTTCTCTACCCTTCTTTATGTTTTTGACATATTTTATATTTTTTGTTTTGTCTATCTCTTGATTATTTATTGTAGTTATAGTTAATTTTGCTACTATTGTCTTTTAATCTTATTGTAAACTTTTTAGGTGGTTGATTCACTGTGATTATTGTATATTTGCCTTACAAATGAGATATTTTTCCTTTGTTGTATTTTCTTATTTCTGGATATGGCCCTTTCTTTTCTGTGTAAAGAAGACCTGATAACATTTCCTGCAAGGTGGTGAACTGCTTTAGTTTTTGCTTGTCTGAGAAATTCTTTATTTCTCCTTCAATTCTAAATGATAACCTTACTGGATAAAGTATTCTAGGTTGTAGATTCCTTTCTTTGAATACTTTAAATATCTCCTGCCAGGACAAGGATTTTATTTATATGTTCCCATTACCAATGGACAAAATGAACTCATTAACTTACATTTTGAGCTCATTTTATGAGAAAAAAAAAGGCCCACAAAAAAGAGATTACAATCAAGAGAAGAATTGCCATATAGTTTATTGATCTTATTTTCCACTGGCATAAATAATTTATGCTGTAAATGTTATGTTTAACAGACATAAATAGGTAGTAGGTAGGTAAGGCAGTAGGTAGAAAAGTAGATATATAGATAGTTACAGTAAAGATAAAGATACAGGTTCTATAAATATATAAATTCATAATTATCCCCAGAAGAGAATATTAAACTTTTAAATATCCACCATATGAAAGACAGGGAAGAAAATGCAGAAGTTAGATAATAATAGAATGTTAGGTTGGTAGGGCATCTAGAGACCATCTGGCTATATTATAGATATGGACACCAGAGAATTAGACAGACTCTAACAGGGAGTAGGGCACAGCAACAGGGCCTAAGCCCTTGTTTGCTAAGGGATGAAGCACAGAAAAGTCCTAGAATTACTTTATTTTTTTTTTTGTGACATGGTGTTGCTTTACATTACTGTTTCTAAGAACTCTTCACTAAAGTCTTACCAAATAAAGTGCCAACATATCTGTTTTAAAAATTAGAAAGTTTCCACTTTAGGATAATATGTTCAAGGAACATTGCAATATTTTTAGGAGATTCTGAAACAAAGAGAGGAAAATGACTTAAGAACATACCTGTAGGTCTAGAGGTCATGTCTCCTGACTGAAAGGCCAGGACTCTGTCCAGTCAATCTTAGGTACTTGCCCCTACTTCCCAGTACAATGGATTAGAAAAGCTATATTCTGAACTGGTTTTCTGAATTTATCAAGACAGAAAAACTCCTTCAGCTCAGACAGCTTGGCTCCTACATCTGGTTTCAGGCCCATTGTTGAGCTTTCAGTACTGGTAAACTTCCCAGACCTCTCTGCAGCTCTTGGCTTCCCTAACTAAAAGCTCAAGGGAAAGGATTAGTGAATCTGTTTGGTGCGACTGGGATTTGCAGCCCATATAGGAGGCCTGTTGGAAAGCTTGTTCCTAACTCGCCCTGGATTAAAATTAAGAAAGGAGGAAGGGGAAAATGGAGAGGAAAGGAAGGAGGCAGAGAGGCAGGCAATTGGTTTCTTTAACTGTCCCTCCAAGCAGGCACTGACTAGGGCCACTAGGTCCAGCTCTTGTGGCCTCAGCAGGGTGTGGGGGGAGCAGACATCTGGGGATTGCTTGCAGGCTGGGTTTTCTTTCTTCCCCCCTTATTTCCTCCTTCTGTTCCTTGGGTTATGATGACCCAAAACGTCTCTCACAGTGAGTTCTGAGGCGGCAGTGTCTGAGAATAGCTCACAGAGCAACGGCAGTTTTCCACACCCTTTGAAAAGACAAGCAGGGGGAAAACTGTGGCATATTCTGCCCACCCTGCTTCTAAGTGAGTTGGGAGCTGAGTACTGGGGTTTTGGGGAATCATGACCTTGTGTTCCTTGATGTTATTTGATGTTGGTTTTGGCTGCATTCAGGGAGTTAAAAAGCACATAAAAATGAAGCTAATAAAACTGCAGGGTTAGGGAATGCACCAGGCACAGGCTGTGGTTTCCCAGAACAGCTGTGACTGAACTCTCAGGCCTGGCTGGCTCACGATCCTTCCAAGGTGCAGGTTTGGGCCAGGCCACAGCCAAATGGCAGAAATTAGTCGACTTTGGTGGCCTATCTTAGTAGAAATTCTGACTAGCTTCATACAGAGAAAATAATGAGGGGCATGGAAGGTGAGCATCTAGGTTCCATTTCTGGCACCCATGGGTACAGAACCGAGGTTTCTTTCCCTGTAGGCATCATTTACTCCATCCAGGCTTGAACACTCAGGGTACTTCTGCCAGTCTTCCTGTTGGGGAACTCTAGGCTAAGAATTAGAATGAGAGCTGGTATTACTAGAGGTGAGCAGCATCAGGATGGAAATAAGGAAAAAGGGGGTCTGGTCCCTGGTCTCTGATTCAGGCCAGGGAAGTTACCTTATTCAGGGAGATGCTGAGAGACTGAGAGACCCACAGGGTGTCAATGAAAACAGAAGTAATCAATACCTGTTCCCTGATTACCTGAGGTGAGGCATGGTAACTAAAAGAATGGCGTGTGTGTGTGTGTGTGTGTGTGTGTGTGTGTGTGTGTGTGTGAGAGAGAGAGAGAGAGAGAGAGAGAGAGAGAGAGAGAAAGAGAGAGAGAGAGAGAAAGCCACTTGTGTCTCCTTGTCTTTACCACACATGGTGGCCTACATATATATGAAACTAGAAGGGAACTGTTTGCCACATAGACCTGATTGAGGTGGAAAAAGAGAGTTAGCCTTTTCCAGAATTGTTCATAGTGGCAAGGGCATTGGATTTGGAGCCAGGAAGCCAAAGTCATGAGTCTGTTGCTTCTTAACTACATGACTGCATGAGTATATCACCTTCCTTTCAGCCTTAGTTTTCTCATCTGTGAAATTGTAATAGGTTCCTTTCCTGATTAAATGAGATACCTAGTATAATATATTTGGTAATGTGTCCAACATATGCTTAGCACTCAACAAATGCTGGTGCTTGTCTCCTTATACTTACTAAGCTAAGAGAACAAGTAGAGATGTTTGAAGCCATGTAGCCATGCATCCTCCCTAACATGACTCTAAATGTTAGTACAGAGAATGGAAATCTGAAGGCCTGGCAGAGTTCTACAGAGGATAGTTCCTGTAGCTATTCCAGTGAGTGGGAACAGAGGCAGAGAAGAGCAATGGAGGCAGATGAAAATAGTGGAGGGATTTGAGCCAAGTATCAAGAACCATAGATGACTCAGAGAGAGAGACAGCTCCCACCTGATGGAGGTCAAAGACACTTTCTAGTTCAGTGTAAAAAGTAGTAAAGATGGGGGGCTGATGATAGGTGATCTGTCCTTTGCATCAGGCATTCCTGTAACTGCCATCTCTCCTCCACCTCAATTTGAGAATGACTTTAACTATGGTAATTTTTCAATTACCCTGACATCTGTCCTATCCTTAACCTGATCGGGGTCACCAGACCCTTGTTCTATTTGTCTAATAGAGGAGTCAGCTGACCCAATATGTAGACAACACAACAACAAAATGCAGATGGTCCTATACTCTTGAGACTTAACGTATCTGCCCTCTTGTGGCCAGCAGGAGAGAGTCTGAACTTCATTAATTCACTTAACACTTAATGAGAAACCTGAAGAACAACATTGTGATATTATCTTCAATTTTCATAAGGGTAAAATGATGCTCATAGAGATACAATGACTCACTTATAGTCATCTGGTGATGAAGCTGGGACTGGAACTCAGGTATGTTAGACTATAATACAGCCTTCTGGGGTGTCCCCATAAGAAATTAAATGGCAGGAAAAGCTTTTGTCCTCAAAACTTTCCATTTTGCAAAAGTTTTGGTGGCAAAAGCCATGGCCTCTATTACTGAAAAGGAAAAATTCTTTCCTTGTGCACTCATATGCACTCACTCTGATAGAAAGTTCAGACCAAACTTCTGGATATAAAAACTCAGAAGCAAGTGTGCCTTCTCATTTTCCTTATCTCTAGTTCATTGTTGAGGGTGGCTCACTCTTCCCTTTTCACCTTTAAAGAAACATGGTTCCTTCTGGTAAGTTGGGATGCCGCCACTAGAGTTCTGGTTACAGCTGCCCCTCAGACAGCTCTGCTAGCTCTGATTTGTTTATTACCCTTTCCAGTCCCAATGCCCAGTGTTTCTCCCAACTCATGTCTTTTCCAGACACCTGTGCTACTATTTCCCTCTCCATTCTTATCTCACTCTGGCTTTAATCAGCATTACACACACACAGGGAAGGTGATATTCAGCAGAACTTTATGGAGGAAGAAGAAAAACACTTCTAGTACTCTGGGACACCAAAAAACAGACATAATAGGGAGCTGGGCCCTCCAGTGACGGACTCTCAGATCATGATAAAAGTGGGTGCGTGGCAATTACTGCAGTATGAAGTGTGTGTTGGAATCATTATGTTTCAAAATGAAATATTTGTATGACATTTTTGTCCTATTTCCAATAAAATTAAGAGCTTTGGGGTCTAAATGCTATAACCTTCAAAAGATACAGTCTGAGCTCAACAGTATTTGTCTATGCACTGGAATAAAGCTTATAAATTAGAATCTGTCAGTCAGAGTTCCCCACGGAAAGGTTATGCTGTACCTGAAAAATGTGTACTACCTAATTAATTACAGTCTGCACTGTGGCTATAAAAACAAGATTATGTGGCAGTGGAGGAGACCAGGCTAGGCCTTCCTTTAAGACTAAACTTGGGTTTCTTCAAAACTCAGTTATAAGAGTTCCAGGCTTCCAAAAAACTTGGTAACATGGGCCTGGTGTGGAGAAAATAGGGCTGGGGAAGACCTTCTTGACTGCAATGTTAGGGCACAGTAGATATAGGTAGTCTGATAAGGGCAGAACAAGGCAGAAAAGAATCGCAGGCTACCTCACTTCTTGCAGGGTGGGTGATGTGAGATCTGGCTATGGGTAACAGATGGGAGAAGTGGAAGGGTTAGCAGTAGAACCTGTCCTCAGAAGAATAAAGTTGAGGAAGGAGGTGGCTATGAGCATGTGTTTATAGCCCCAGGCCTAGAGCTACATAAAGCAGGATGACCAGACAGGAGGCTGGGTTTACACATTGGGCAAGCATGAGGTGGGGGAGAAAATACTGAAACTTAACTGCTACATTGATGCCTTTCTCTTCATCCTCACTCACTAAGTGTCAGAAAGATGATAGAAACAATATAGTAACTCTATATGAGGTCTCATGTCTGAAGAATGTAACTTCTTGCCAGGCTCCATTGACTGGAGGGGATAAAAATTTTAAGATTCACTCTGTCTTGGTCAAAACTGTTGCAGGACCTGGGGCAGGAAAAGGTCTGAGAGTGAGGTCAAGAAGGTGGCAAATTTGGGTTGGAAAATTGGGCTAGGGGGAAACTGGAGATTAGACCACCTGGACATTCCTCTCTTACAACCCCTCCTTACACCCACCCCCCACTTCTATACTTGTATTTAGCTCTAGGAGTAACTATTAATCATTCCCAAGCTGGTACAGTTATAGCATAGACTTTGGAACAAGACACAAACCTTAATTCCACATCTTCCTAGTATGCAATTTGAGTCATACTCTGTTTCCTTCCTAAACCTAACTTCTCAATTTAGTTTCTTTGTAAAGGAGGAATAATAGCTCCTTCTTCCTTTTTTAGAAGGTTGTTGTCAATGAAAATAAGCATAATAAAATCAGGCATAATGTCAGATAATTGCTCTATACATATTTGTTGAATTTGAATACTTGAGGCAAACTTTGGGATTTATTTGAGGTAAATATTGGTTCTAGTATAATTCAAAGCTAACTATGTTCTTTAGATGGTTGTCCACAGGCACCTAACAGGAATTGACCAGTACTTAAGAGGTAGAACTAGGAGAGCTCAGAGCTGAAAGCTGAAGGTTGGGTGGGGAGAGAGGGAGAGAGAGGGAGAGAGAGAAGGGAGGGTGAAAGAGTCTAAACTGGGAGGAGAGAAAAATAATTACAGTTGAAATAAGAAAGAACAAGAGCATCAAGAGAAAGGAAAGCAGCCCTGACCAGTGTGGTTCAGTTGGTTGAGCGTCATCCAGCAAAGAAAAAGGTCTGTTCAATCCTTGATCCCTGGTAAGGGCACATGCCTGGGTTGTGGGTTTGGTCCCCAGTCAGGGTACATGCAAGAGGGATTTTTCTCTCCCACACTGATGTTTCTCTCCATCTCTTTCCCTCTCCCTTCTCCTGTCCCTAAAAAGAAATAAACTTTTTTAAAAATTTTTATTTTAATTGTTGATCTTGTACAGTTTTCTGTCTTTTACTCCCACCCCAGCCCACCACCCCAGCCCTTCCCACCTCCCTCCCATTTCCACCCTCCCATAGTTTTTGTCCATGTGTCCTTTATACTTGTTCCTGTAAATCCTTCCCCTTTCCCCCTGAAATTCCCTCCCCTCTCCCCTCTGGTGACTTTCAGCCTGTTCTCAATTTCCATGTCTTTGGTTCTATTATGCTTGTTTGTTTGTTTTGTTGATTAGGTTCCTGTTAAAGGTGAGATCATATGGTATTTGTCTTTCACTGCCTGGCTTGTTTTGCTTAGCATGATGCTCTCAAGTTCCATCCATGCTGTTGCAAAGGGTATGAGCTCCTTCTTTTAAAAAGAGAGAAAGGAAAGCAACACAGAGATAAAGAAAAAATGGACAGAGAGAATGAAATGAAAAGAAGGAAACAGGAGGAAAAGAGAAATAAAAAGCAACTGAAATGGAGAGGGGGGACAGAGAGAGGAAAGAGAAAGAGACAAAGACAGAATGGGGGGGGGAGAGAGAGAGAGAGAGAGAACCAGTGATGGCTTGGAATCAACAAAAGTAAATTTCCATTTGGCCATATCTTACCCTTAGACCTAGAGACGAGTTGGATGGCAAGTTCATCATAAATGGGATTTTGGCAGAAGGTATAATGTAGGGTTCTTACCCATATTGTGATGTAACATGGTGGTAGTAAACAAGAGAATGTGTTACTTGCATAAGGACAAACATACAGAGCAATGTAATACAATTTAGAGTCCAGGAATAAACATTTATATTGAGTGATAATTGATTTTTGACAAGGGTGCTAAGAAAATTTAATGGAAAAATAATAGTCTTCATAAAATAGTGCTGGGACAACTGGATATCCATATGCAAAATAGTAAAGTTGGACTTCCACTTCATACTATATATAAAAATTAACTCAAAATGGATCAAAGATCTAAATGTAACTGCTAAAACTGTAAAATTATTAGAAAAATATAAGCATAAATCCTTATAAAACTTGATTAGGCAATGATTTTTCAGATATGACTCCAAAGACAAAAGCAACAAAAGAAGTAATAAAGTAAACATCATAAGACTAAAGAACTTTTGCCCTACAAAGCACACCATCATTGGATAGTTACCAGATGGGAGGAACAGGAAGATGAGTGAAAAGAGGATTACATTGTGAGTTATAAAAATGTAGAATCACTATACTGTACACCTAAAACTAATATAAACAATATAAGATTGTATACCTACTATACTTACATTGTTAAAAATGGAAAAAAAAAAAGAAAGTGAAAACATATCCTACAGAATGGGGTAGGGGAAATTTTGCAATTCATATATTTGATAAGGACCTTATATCTAGAATATATAAAGGATATTATGATGCAATAATAAAAAGACAAATACCCCAACTTGAAATGGGAAAATGATACAAATGTAAATTTCTTCAAAGAATATATACAAATGGCTTATAAGCACATGAAAAGCTACTCAATATATTAGCCATTAAAGAAATGTATATCAAAACTACAATGAGATATTGCTTACACTCATCAAAATGGCAGTGATCAAAAAGATAATAACAAGTGTTGGTAAGATGTGAAGAAATTGGAAACCTTATACACTGTTGGTGGGAATGTAAACTGTTACAGCAATTGTGAAAAACAGGCTAGCAGTATCTAAACACTTTAAACAAAGTTGCGATTGTGGAAAACAAGCTGGCAGTTATAAACATTTTAAACAAAGTTACTGATCTGACTCAGCAAATCCACTCTTAGGTATATATCCAAAAATAATGAAAACAGATGTCCACATAAAATATTGTATTATTTAAAAAACCACCAACTGATGAATGCATAAACAAAATGCAGTATGTCCATACAATGGAATATTATTTAGCAATAAAAAGAAATGATATACTGATACATGCTACAACATGGATGGACCATGAAGGAATTGTACTAATGGAAAGAAGTCAGTCACAAAAAATGAAAACTTTTATAATTACATTTACATGGAATGTCTATAATAGGCAAATCTATAGAGATAAAAAGTAGATTAGTTATTGTCTAGGGCTGGAGGAAATGTGTATGGAGAGACTGGAGGATGAGAGCTAAGAGTTATGGGTTTCTTATTTAGTTAACAAATGTTCTATAATTAACTGTCAATGGATGCACAACTCAGTGAATATACTACTAGCTACCTAATTACACTCTTCAAATGACTGAAATGTGTGGTATGTAAATTATATCATAATAAATTTATTGAAAAAAGAAAATAAAAATCAGGCATCAGGCTGGATTTTGCCTAAAGGCCATAATTTTCTGACTCATGGCCTAGCACATGGACTATTTCCAAAAATGTTTGATATGTACGTTAAAAAACATGAATTTTCCAGTGTTGTATCTGAAGCTCTACATATGACCAAAAAAAAAAAAAAAATACTTGCTTAATTTTGCTATTTGGCCTTTGATTTCATTATTATTTTTTTTGGTCTCCTTAATCTATCAATTCCTGAGTGAAATATGTTAAAACCTCCCACTATAATATCAAGTCTGTTAATTTTTTATATGTTGCTTTTTTAAATTTTGAGACTTTGTTATGAGAGGCATACAAGTCTAAAATGATGTTATCTTCTTGGTAAACTAGGCTTATTATCATCACAAATTTATTACCTATTTGTATTAATGCCTTTAGCTTAAAGTTTATTTCTATGTCACTAATATAAATGTATAAGTTTTCTTTTCTTTGTATTTGCCTGGTATATATTTTCACATTTTCTGACCTCCAAACTTTCTGGTCATTTTGAGAATATTATGTAGATATTTAGCCCTGGCTGGTGTGGCTTGGTGGATTGAGTGCTGGCCTGCAAACCAAGAAGGGTTGCCACTTTGATTCCCAGTCAGGGCACATGCCTGGGTTGTGGGCCAGGTCCCCAGTAGAGGGTGCATGAGAGGCACCCACACATTGATGTTTCTCTCCCTCTCTTTCTCTCTCTTCTCCTCTATCTAAAAATAAATAAATAAATAAAACCTTAAAAAAAACAAAACACAATATTATGTAGATATTTAAGTGTAATGTTTCAACATTCAGCAGCCATCTATGATAAAAATTCTTAACAAATAGATATAGAAAGAATGCACCTCAACATAATAAATTCCACATATTAAAAAAAATTCCATATATAAGAAACCCACAGCTAACCTCATGCTCAATGGTGAAAGGTTGAAAGCCTTTCTTCTAAGCTCAGGAACAAGATAAATGTACTCATTCTCACCACTCCTATTCAACACAGTACTAGAAGTCCAGAGCAATCAGGCAAGAAAAAATAAAATAAAAGGCTACTGAATTAGATAGAAGTACGGTATCTGTCTTTCACCTCCTGGCTTATTTCACTTAGCATAATGCTCTCCAGCTCCATCCATGCTGTAGCAAAGCGTAGGATCTCCTTTCTTTCTGCTGTGTGGTATTGCATCGTGTAAATTTACCACAGATTTATGATTTCACCTATAAGTGGAACCTAATGAACAAAACAAACAAGCAAGATATAATCAGAGACATTGAAATAAAGAACAAAGTGACAGTAACCAGAGGGAAGGAGGGAGAAGGATATTGAGGGAAAAGAGAAGAAGGTCCATCAAGGAACATGTATAAAGGACACATGGACAAAGCCAAAGGGGGTAGATTCACGGGTGGGAGTTGGGGATTGGTTAGGGTAGAGGGCCGTGGTGGGGGGGAAATGAAAATCACTGTACTTGAACGACAATAGAAGAAAAGAAACGAAGTAAAATTGTCTCCGTTTTCAGATGACAATTTTTTATATAGAAAATCCGACTTCCAGCCAAGATGGAGGCATAGGGGTACACACCGTGCCTCCTCTCACAACCAAAATTAAGGACAACAAAAATGTAGAACCAAAAACAAAACAAAACAAAACAATCAGAACATATAGAAAATTGAATTGTACAAAAGTCTGATAACGATTCACCCAGACTGGTAAGGGGGGAGGAGTTGGCAGCTGGTGGAGAGGGATCGCGGCAGGAATAAGCAGTGGCTAGTGGTTCCAGTGCGAAGGTGGCAGTTGACACACCCCAGGTGCACAGGCAGCGGTTACTGGGCACAGGGAGGCAACGAGCAAACTCAGCGAGGCACACAAGGTGGCTGACCATGGTCACACATTCGCACGCAGATAAATCGGGTGAAAACAGGCAGCAAGACAGACTAAGCAACCCAGGGCTCCACCACCAGGAAGTGAGGCCTAAAGGCACTGATTGAAAACACTTGTGGGGTTTGAGGTGCTGGGAGAGACTCCCAGCCACACAGGAGAGTTTGTTGGAGAGGCCCACATGGTCCTGGGATGTACACAAGCCCACCCACATAGAAATCAGCACCAGAAGAGCCCAATTTGCTTGGGGAATGTAGAGGAAGGGACTGGAATACAAGAGAGAGTGGAGCAAGTGCCATTGTTCCCTCTTGGACCCCACCCCACATATTACATCACGACCCAGCAACTGGGCTGTCCCACCCTGGGGAACACCTAAGGCTCCACCCTGCACTATGTAACAGCTGCAACCAGACCCCCCCAAAAAAAATGGCTCAAACGGGAGAACAGATTAAAGCCCCAGAGCCAATTCATCTAAGCAATCAAGAGATACCCAACCTATCAGATGCACAGTTCAAAGCACTGGTGATCAGGATGCTCACAGAACTGGTTGATTTTGCTCACAAATTAGATGAACAAATGAAGGCTACACTAAATGAAATGAAGGAAAACGCACAGGGAACCAATAGAGATGGGAGGAAAACTGGGACTCAAATCAATGGAGTGGACCAGAAGGAAGAAAGAAACAACCAAACAGAAAACAAAGAAGAAACAAGAATTCAAAAAAATGAGGAGAGGCTTAGGAACCTCCAGGACATCTTTAAACGTCCCGACATCCGAATTATAGGGGTACCAGAAGGGGAAGAGGAAGAGCAATAAGTGGAAAACTTATTCGAACAAATAATAAAGGAGAACTGCCCCAGTCTGGCCAAGGAAATAGACTTCCATGAAGTACAGGAAGCTCAGAGAGTCCCAAAGAAGTTGGACCCAAGGAGGAACACACCAAGGCACATCATAATTCCATTAGTCAAGATTAAAATGAAGGAGAGAATTCTAGAAGGAGCAAGGAATAAGGGGACAGTCACTTACAAAGGAGTTACCATCAGACTGTCAGCTAACTTCTCAAAAGAGACCTTACAGGCAAGAAAGGTCTGAAAAGAAGTATTCCAAGCCATAAAAGGCAAGGACCTACATCCAAGATTGCTCTATCCACCAAAGCCGTCATTTAGAATGGAAGGGAAGATAAAGTGCTTCTCAGATAAGGTCAAGTTCAAGGAGTTCATCATCACCAAACCCTTATTATATGAAATATAATAAGTCCCTTAGATAAAGGGACTTATCTAAGAAAAAGAAGATCAAAAATAGGACAGTAAAAAGACAGCAAACTCACAGCTATTAACAACCATACCTAAAACAAAAGCAAACTAAGCAAACAACTAGAACAGGAACAGATTCACAGAAATGGAGAGCACATGGAGGGTTAGCAACAGGGGCATGGGAGGAGGAGAGAGGGGGAAAGGTACAGAGAATAAGTAGCATAGACGGTAGGTAGAAAATAGACAGGGGGAGGGCAAGAATAGCATGGGAAATGTAGGAGCTAAAAAACTTATGACACATGGACATGAACTAAAGGTGGGGAATGTGGGTGGGAGGGGGTGTGTGGGGCAGAAGGGAATGATGGGGGAGAAATTGACAACTGTAATAGCATAATCAATAAAATATATTTTTAAAAAAGAAAATCCTAAAGGTTCCATCAAAAAACTGTGAGAGCTAATCAATAAATAGAGTAAACTTGCAGGACACAAAATTTACATAGAAAAATCAGCATTTCTATATGCTAAACAACAAATGATCCAAAAAAGAAATAAAGACAATGATACCATTTACAGCACCACTAAAAAAATAAAATATTTAGATGGTTAAAGGTCTCTACACTGAAAATCACAAAGACATTGATGAAAGAAAACTAAGAAGGCACAAATAAATGGAGAGATATTCTGTGGTCATGGATTGGAAGAATAATTATTGTTAAAGTGTCCATACTACCCAAAGCCATGTGCAGATCAATTCAATGAAATCTTTATCAATATTCCAATGGCATTTTTTTACAGATGTAGAGAAATCCTAAGGAAGTAAAATCGGTAATCTGAAGAGATATCTGCACCCCCAAGTTCATAGCAGCATTATTTACAATACCTAAGACCTGGAAACAACATAAATGTCCATTGACAGGTGAATGGATGAAGAAGTTGTGATTATACATACATATATATTAAAATATATTTATTCTAACTTGAAAGATAGTTCTGCTGGGTATAGAATCTTCTCAGTACATAAAAATTAATTTTCCCTTGTCCTCTGCTATCATTATTATTATTGACAAGTTAATCTTAAGTGTAACAGCTGCTTCTTTGTAGATAATCTATTTTGTTCTTGTTTTCCCCTCCTTGCTGACTGCTTTTATAATATTCTTCTTCTTTGATGTTTTGTAAAATCGCTGTGATGTGTCTAATGTGGCTTTATTTTATTTGTGTAGCATGGGATTTGTCAGGATTCCAGGTCTTAAAGATTAATATCTTTCAACACTCTTTAAAAATGCTCAGCTATTTTGTCTTTGAATATTGCCTCTTTCTTATTCCATGACTGTGCTCTGGAAGTTTAATTAGATATATTAGATCTATATATTCTACGCTCATGTCTCTGAATCTCTAATATTTTTCATTTTATTATCTTTCTGTGCTACCTTATAATTTGTATCAATTTTCAGTTTTACTGATTCTTCAGTTATGCATTTTATGTTCTTTTACCAATATATATTTAAGTATAATATTCTACTTTTTAGTTAGTTATTCTATTTTACATTTTGAGATGTTTGATTGTTCTTTACAGTCTCTTGTTCCTTGTTTATATTTCAAGAATTTTATAAGTCTCTTTAACAACTTTTGATAAAGTTCATTTTATGTTCTGCGTGTCATTGTTTCACATTCTTTTCTAAAAAGATCTTGTTTATTTTTAGAGAGAGGGGAAGGGAAGGAGAAAGAGAGTGAGAGAAACATCCATGTGTGGTTGCCTCTCATGTGCCCCCTACTGGGGACCTGGCCCACAACCCAGGCATGGGCCCTGGCTGGGAATTGGACCAGCAACCCTTTGGTTTGCAGGCACACACTCAATCCACTGAACTATACCAGCCAGGGCTCTATGTGTGATAGTTTTACATTCTATAGTCTGTAGGTATGATTATGATGTTTGTTGTTTCTGTGGGCTTTTACTCAGGCTTCTTTCTGTGTTTTGTAACTTTTGACCACGAGATGCTCATTTTCTTTGGATCTTCATATATTGGAATTTTTGAGGCCCGGATGAAAGTTGCATTCTTCCAAAGAATATTTGCCTTAGCCAGTCACTTGTGGGAACTGCTGATCTGAGATCTCAGCTTTTAGTTTTTCAGACTTTATTAAGTATTTTTGATAAGACTATAAAGCTGTACGAAGACCACCTATGGTCCTAAATTCTGATCAGAAGTTTATTTTTCCCCTTCATCCAGGGCCAAGTATACTTACTATCTCTTTTTGTGAGACGGATTTAATTCTTCTTCACCCTTACATTAAGAGTATGTGGAAGTCTCCTATAAGACTTCTCATCTTGGGCAAGCCCTAGTCATTATCTCCTTCTTCCCTCATCTCTTAGAATAATCAAAGTAGAAGTTCAGTCTCCCAGGGTCTTGGTAAAATCCTGAGGGCAAAATTTGGCTTTGTCACTGAAGAATTCCTGCCATCACTTCCATTTTGGCTATGGATTTTTATTTTCATACTGGTTCAGTGATGAACTTTAAAATATTATCAGGAACAACTAGAAAGGACATATAGACAAAACCAAGAAGGGGTGGAAGCAAGGGAAGGATGTGGGTTTGGCTGGGGTGGGGAAAATGCAGACAACTGTAATTGAACAACAATAAAGTAATTAAAAATATACTATGCAAGAGATTTCCAGCCAAGATGGAGGCATAGGTGGACCCACTGTGCCTCCTCTCACAACCAAAATTAAGGGCAACAAAGATTTAGAAACAAGAAAACACCCAGTACTGTTAGAAAATTGAACTGTACAACAATCATTCATCCAGACTGGTAAGAGGGGCGGAGTCGCGGCAGGAGAAAGTGGAAGTGTGGACCTGAGCTTGCAGGCAGCAGCTGCTGCTAGCAGTTCCCAGGTGTGCAGGTGGCAGTTAGCAGACCCTGGGCATGGGGTGGCAACTATGCTGACCCAGTGAGGCCACGCAAGGCAGTTGGCTGACCAGGCAGTCCCACGTTTGCACACAGATAACCCAGGCGAAGGGGAAGTGGCAGAAGGGACTGGAATCCAAGAGAGAGTGGAGCAAGTGTCATTGTTTCCTCTTGGATCCCACCCCAACATACAGTGTCACAACTTAGTGACTGGGCTGCCCAGCACTGGGGAACACCTAAGGCTCCACCCCTCACTATGTAATAGTAACGACCAGACCAAAAACAAAAACAAACAAACAAACAAACAAACAAACAAACAAACAAAAAAACACAAAAAATGCCTCAAACAGGAGAACAAATCAAAGCTCCAGAGCCAATTCCTCTAAGTGACGAAGAGATAACCAACCTATCAGATGCACAGTTCAAAGCCCTGGTGATCAGGATGCCCACAGAATTGGTTAATTTTGCTCACAAATTAGATGAAAAAATGCAGGCTATAATACATGAAATGAAGGAAAACACATGGAGAACCAACAGAGATGGGAGGAAAACTGGGACTCGAATCAATGCAGTGGACCAGAAGGAAGAAACAAACAACCAAACAGAAAACAAGGAAGAACCAAGCATTCAAAAAAATGAGGAGAGGCTTAGGAACCTCCAGGACATCTTTAAACGTCCAACATCCGAATTATAGGGGTACCAGAAGAGGAAGAGGAAGAGCAACAAGTGGGAAACTTATCTGAACAAATAATAAAGAAGAACTTCCCCAATCTGGCAAAGGAAATAGACTTCCAGGAAGTCCAGGAAGCTCAGAGAGTCCCAAAGAAGTTGGACCCAAAGAGGAACACGCCAAGGTACATCATAATTACATTAGCCAAGATTTAAATGAAAGAGAGAATTCTAGAAGCAGCAAGGGATAAGGGGACAGTCACCTACAAAGGAAATCCCATCAGACTGTCAGCTGATTTCTCAAAAGAGACCTTGCAGGCAAGAAGGGGCTGGAAAGAAGTATTTGAAGTCTTGAAAGGCAAGGACGTACATCCAAGATTGCTCTATTCAGCAAACTGTCATTTAGAGTGGAGGGGAAGATAAAGTGCTTCTCAGATAAGGTCAAGTTCAAGGAGTTCATCATCACCAAGCCCTTATTCTATGAAATGTTAAAGGGACTTATCTAAGAAAAAGAAGATCAAAAATAGGACAGTAAAAAGACAGCAAACTCACAGCTATTAACAACCATACCTAAAACAAAAGCAAATGACTAGAACAGGAACAGAACCACAGAAATGGAGATCATATGGAGGGTTAGCAACAGGGGAGTGGGAGGAGGAGAGAGGGGCAAAAGATAAAGAGCATAAGTAGCATAGAGGGTGGGTAGGAAATAGACAGGGGGAGGGCAGGAATAGTGTGGGAAATGTAGAAGCTAAAGAACTTATGATACATGGACATGAACTAAAGGGGGGAATGTGTGTGGGAGGGGGTGTGCAGGGTGGAAGGGAATGATGAAGGAGAAATGGGACAACTGTAATAGTATAATCAATAAAATATATTAAAATAATATACTATGCAGCAGAGAGAAAGAAGGAGTTCCTACCCTTTGGGACAGCATGGATGGAACTGGAGAGCATTATGCTAAGTGAAATAAGCTGAACTGTGAGGGACAAATACCACATGATCTCACCTTTAATTGGAACATAATCAACAAAAGAAAACAAGCAAGCAAAATAGAACCAGAGATATTGAAATTAAGAACAATCTGACAGTAACCAGTGGGAGGGGATGATGGGGTAAGTGGGGGAAGGGTTTTCAGGAACAACTCTAAAGGACACATGGACAAAACCAAGGGGGTTGGAATCAGGGGAGGGTGGTGGGGATGGTGGCAGGGAAGTAGTGTGGGGTAAATGCAGACAACTGTAATTGAACAACAATAAAAAATTAAAAAAAGAAAAGGATATTATTTTTATATTTTGTTTTGCATTTTAATTGTTTTATTGGGAAGGTCATTTAGGGTATCTAGCAAGACATACTGCTAGAAATAGAAGTCTCCATCCAACTTCTAAAATAACAATGCTTCCCTCTTGCCATGTATTTAATCAGATATTAATAATTCCTTCTTTGAGGAGCTCCTACCCTTTGTGACAGCATGGATGGAATTGGAGAGTATCATGCTAAGAGAAATAAGCCAGGCAGTGAAAGACAAATACCATATGATCTCACCTTTAACAGGAAGCTAATCAACAAAACAAACAAACAAGCATAATATAAACAAAGACACTGAATTTGAGAACAGTCTGACAGTGACCAGAGGGGGAGGGGAGGGAATTTCAGGGGAAAAGGGGAACGGTTTAGAACAACAAGTATAAAGGACTCATGGACAAAAACTATGGGGGGTGGAAATGGGAGGAAGGTGGGGAAGGCTGGGGTGGTGGGCTGGGGCGGGGTAAAAGACAGAAAACTGTACAATATCAACAATTAAAAAATACTGATTAAAAATAAAAAAAAATACAAAAAAAACCCCCAAAAATAATTCCTTCTTTGCTTTTTCTTTTTTAAAGTCTTTATTTATTTATTTATTTATAGACAGGGGAAGGGAGGGAGAAAGAGGGAGAGAAACATCAATGTGCTGTTGCCTCTTGCACACTCTCCAATGGGGACCCAGCCCAAAACCCAGGCATGGGGTCTGACTGGGAATCAAACCAGTGACCCCTTGATGCACAGGCCAGCACTCAATTCACTGAGCCACACCAGCCAGGGCCCTTCTTTCCCTTTCTTATAGTGTTCCTGTGAGTTTCCAATGAGATAGTAGATATCAAAGTGCTGTAAGATATAATGCTCTATGTAAATGGCAGTGAGTCACTATTATAACAAATTGTAAGCCAAATTAGTGGTTTGGGATTAGGGGAAAGATAATCAAAATTTGAGGGGGGGGGAGAGAGAGAGAGAGAGAGAGAGAGAGAGAGAGAGCGCAAGAGCGCCTATTTCCAATTGAGGTAATAAGGGAGAAACATCCTGGATGCATTTGAGTTGTGCCTTAATGGGTTGGAAGGATTTGCCTAGGCAGAAATGGAGGGCATTTCCTATGAAGGCTACCACATAAACAAAGGATAATAGAATGTATTGCCTTGTTTTGAAAGGGAGGCCTTTGACCTGGTCTCTTTTCCACTAGTATTTATCCAGTAGCATATGCTGGTTCCTGACCTACAGAATTAATAAAATCCATACTACCCCCATCTTAGAGATTCCCCAAGTGGCCATAGTTGCCCACATTTATTCTGGATAGGAGATACATCTACCAGGGTCTTTGGCCCATATCAAAATTGTCCAAGTACAGAACGGCCCAAGAAGCATTAGTAGAAATATACTCCTATAGAAATTAAGAGGTGTGTATGAATGGTAGGTGAGATGGCACACTTTTGGTTGGAGGCTGTTGTGTAACAACAAGCAAGGAAATATTAGGTGTGTTGTCAAGGAGGCTGGTGTTTCAAAATTTTGAAGTAGAGCAAATTCTATCTTTAGTCTTTCTTTCATGATACAGATTCTAAATTTTAGGGATAAGATCATTATAGATTGGAATGAGATAAATCTGGAAATTTGTAGATTGACAAAATTCTTCTTTTAGGAAAAAGTTTCACAGAATCTAAGAAGACATGTTAGAGTAAGAAGAAACTAGCCCAGCTCATATGTCCCTTGCTCTATAAGTGGGCAGACTGAGGCCCAGAAGGGAGAAGGGACCTGTGAGTCAGTGGCAGAAACTTGGTATCCTGATTCTTGACCCAATGCTCTATTCCCTGCCTGCCTTTATGGACAAATATGATCATAAGTTCTCTGATCATCTGGTAAAGTGCTGTACCCCAGGTACCTCTAACCAGAGACAGGAAAGGAAAGCAAGACTTGGTAAGATTATATTGCTGGAGATGACCATTTTCTTTTCTTCCAACACGATTTCTCTAAAATTTGGGGAGGAAGTGGCTGCTCTGTGGAAATCATTGGCTCATGTAAACCCGATATTACTTGGAGTAGGTGGTTGTGAAGACGATTGCATTGTGATATAGTTCCTTCTTTATTCCTTTGTCTAATGCTGCCTATTTTTGAGTTTCTTGGGCCTCTTTGTAAAAACTCAACCAGCTTTTCAAAAAAGAATATATAGTGCAGTGATCAACACTGTAGGCTTTGACAACCAACATACTTTAGTTTGAATTCAAGCTTTATTACTTAGAAGTAATCTTGAATGGGAGCCAAAAATAATGTTGAGTCAGAGCCTTAGTTTATTTATCTATGTAATGGGAGTAACTGTGCTCAAATCATAAGGTCGATGTGAGGATTATATAAGACACAATATAAAGAGCTTATCTTTAGCATATCCTGGCACATAGTAAATGATCAATATGTTTATTATCATCATTTTATTATTATTCCCTTGACTCAACCTCTGTGTAATACTTTACTATACTATTATATAGTTTTAACATGTTTTAGCATAGCTTCTATTTCCCAAAACTAATTGCATTACAGCTTTGTTAAAAAAAAACCCATAATTATCTCAGCTGGTATTCTGTAATCAGTTGTGAAGTATGGAGAGTAATTTGTTGGTAATATCTTAAACACTGAAGTTGGTGGATAATTTTCTTAAAATTATACTATAGGAGGTGCAAATTTTTCCTTTCAATACTGTCAGTCTCACTTGTATTCGTATTTGCTTACTTAAGTGGGAGAGAAAGGGGCAAAATGATAGCTGTGCATCAGGAGTTGCATATAACCCTGGAAGTCCCCTTCAAAATATGTCACACACGTGACCATTATTTTTCACATGTGGCAACTGAGAATTATGGGCCTACAGAAGAAATTCCACTTGGCAGGACACACAAGCTTTTAATGGCGGACCCTAGTCCAGACTCATCTTCAATTCTTTGTACCAAAGCAGAAATCATACTCTTTCTTGCCTCTTCGGCATTTATCCATGTTCTTCCTTCTGCTTTGGTTGCCTGCTCAGCTACCTTTCCCTCCTGTGCAATTTCATCTCATTGTTCAAGGCCAAAGTCTGATGCCAATGCCCTCTCCTCTAAGATGTAATGTTGTTTCTTCTTCTCCAGCGTTTTTTGACCTCCTGTTTTGATGAATGAATGAGGCCCCACAACCACAGAGCACCAACTTGGCTGGATTCACACAGCCTGCACCTCTTAAGATGATGCTACTACTCCTCTCTGGGATGTCCTGTTTACCATCCAGGAACCCCATGCTAGTGTAAGTTCAAGGTGATGGCAGGTACAGATGGGATAGTATGCTGTCACCATAAAGACTTTTGAACACATTCCAAGAACTGCACCAGATACCAAGGTCTTTGATAGATTGGTCTAATATGAGAGGCCTGAAACTGGAAATTAGGAGATTCTGGTCTTCCCATTTAGACTTAGGGCTACTAACTATTCAGGAATAGCCTTTGGGACAATTACTTAACCATGCTGAGCCTCAGTTTTCCTATCTTCATAATGAGCTTGATTCTTGACCATCTTCAGGATGTTATAAAGTTCAGATGAGATCATGTATTCTGAAAGTTGAAATCCTGGCAATGATTTCTGTGGCTCCACATTTACTTTGAGATAAAGGCCAAAGTCTGCTCTGTGACACATAGGCCCCTCAGTGGCTTTGCTTGTGCCTCCTTCTGTACCCTCCTGTCTCACAGCCACAGTTTTATTTAAATATTTTTTCAGACTAAAGTATTTATAGTTTTCTTTACGAGATTGCTGTCTCTTGTCTAAAAATGAATGCCTTTGTCCCCAGCTCAGCTTCATCTTCATTCAACTTGGATCATAGCTTAGAGTTGTCTAAGAAGCCTTCCTTGATTTTCCCACTAGACTATGTTAGGCATCCTTCTTCTGCACTCCAACAAAATGATGAACTTCCTTTACCATCGCACCCATTACATTATATTACAATTGTCTGTCTCTTCACTAGACTGGAAGCTCCATGAGAACAGTGACTATGTCTGTTTTGTATATGTGTGGGATACACAGTGGTTACAAAAATAGTTATTGAATAAAAGAAAGAACAAATAAATGAGGGGATGATTGGATATTGTGCTCATGTGAAGAGTCCCTGCAATTTTTTGCAGTGGAGGGATTCTCCTACAAGATTAGTTCATCCTTGGCATTACCCATTCTTGGCATTGTATGTAAGGATCAAAAGGGCTTGCTTCCTTTAGCAACAAGTGTCACTGCCCAATTGGCAGGGAATGTGCCTCTCAGAGCGTCTGCCTGCTCTGCTGTACTGTTTCCTGGTCTGAGATTTGAAATGACTGAATGGGTATTGGGGGGAATGTTTGCATAGAGTCTCACTTAAATCAGCTTATTTGGTATAGCCTTGCTGGTTGGCAGTCATACCAAATTCCCCAAATAGCCTTCTCCTTGCTTGAAGCACCCTGGGAAAAGAAGTTGAGGGAGAAGGGAAGGTTGTGGCTTGAAAAAAATAAAACAAATAATGGAGGCAGGAGAATCTGAGGATTTGAATCATTTGCATCTGCCCATTAACTCAAAAAATTAAGTTTTGTGCTTCAGTGTGTTTTTAAATGTTTCTCTAATCCCTACTCTGTTTCCTACAATAATTCTTTCCTTCTCTCAACCTTTTTTTGAAGTGTCATGCAAAAAACCTCTGGGAGTGGATGGTAGGTGAAGTAGGTGCTGTTAGGAGTAGGGAATCCTTGGGCTGTATACATGGAAACCACCGATGAGAAATGGCGATCTCTCACCAGGGGTCTGAGCCAGTGTGCAAGTGGATGGTAGAGGTTCTCATGTGCTCTGCCACCATAGCATACTACCTGCAGGCGCATAAAGGGGCCATGACCTAAATGTTCTAGGGCTAGTCCCTTACCATGGGTCCTAATTTACAATATTCAACAAGTTTTTTGGCCTTGCTTCCTTATGTGAAGAATAAAAAATTTGGCTAGATGCTAAGATCCCTTCTTTTTTTTTTTTTTTAAAGATTTTATTTTTTTTTTTTTATTTTTTAGAGAGATGGGGAAGGGAGGGAGAAAGAGAGGGAGTGAAACATCAATGTGTGGTTGCCTCCAGCACACACCATACTGGGGACCTGGCCTCCAACCCAGACATGTGCCCTGACTGGGAATCAAACCGGTGATACTTTGGTTCGCAGGCCTGTGCTCAATCCACTGAGCTATACCAGCCAGGGCTAAGATCCCTTCTAATTCTAAAGGCAGCAAAAGTAAATCAAAGGTTACCCCAATATTGCCTGAGGGATGGCTGTGATAGGCTGAAATCCTGGATAAGCTTGACCTAACACATTTAATAGACTGTAAACTCACTGAAAGCATGGACTGTGCTTTAACTCCTATTTATCTCCTCTATATCTGACATCATTTAAACAAATTATTTCATTTTGAGCCTTTTCTACATCCATCAGGAGCTTCTCATTAATAGATGACAATATCTATTACACAGAACTCAATTGTTGTTTTGACCCCATAGGTGTTTAGTAAATGTTTGTTGAGTACAAACATGTGGATTTTAGTTTCAAAACTGTATGCTGTAGGGATAACAAGTGGCTCTTTCCTTTTCCTTTAATGTCATCATTAAGAAAGGTGTTGCTGTTTGCAATAACCATGGTGTTCACATTGAAAGGGGTTTTCCACCTCATCTAGTCCTATTCCATACCTTCAGACACACTCATTTCATAAACGAGAAAAAAACTAAAGTCCAGAAAAGGAAAGTGGATTTCCCAGCCTCATATCAGTAGGTCAGAATCATAGCTATACACTAGCTCATATACAGGACTCCTGATTCCAGGCTCTTTTTAATCCACTAGGTGTCCTTGTCTCTCTGACCTGTGTGCTTTGCTACTCTTTAGGAAATCTACAGTGGATGCTAACTATGTTTTCAATTTAGGCAGGGGCTGAGTGGTAAATGAAACCAAGTGGGGTTGCTATTAGGTTACTGTCAGTAGATCCGACAGAAGAGAATCTAAACAATGATAGTCAGAGGGGCTCCTCAGGAGGGAGGCTCTACTTACACACACACACACACACACACACACACACACACACACACACACACACACCGTCTTTTACGTAGACACACACAAACACATATGCCAACAATCTCATTTTCTTTTGTCCATCAAGCACTGTTCTCAGGAAAATTTTGAGAAATCCATCAATTCTGAGGTGGTCAATGACAAACATGGCCCAATAAGGAATCCCTCTTAGGGATTCTAGCATTTAAACAGGGGGCAGAGCCAGAGAAATAAGCCCACCAGCTGGGTCACATACATTCTTAACCCAGTCCAGCAGAGAGACACTGTGACAACCTCTATTATAAGTGAGCACATTGAGGCATGAAGAACTTTTATATTATTCTTTAACATATCTGTCCCACCTAATTGATGGCCTACATATCAAGCCCAGAAATTCATTTTGGGATCTCATAAGTGTTCACACTGAGATAAGACAGGAGAGGACCTTGCTTGAACTTTTGAAAACCCCCCAAAAATGTCTCAAATTTTACCTGGGTGGGCAAGGATGCCATAGCTCCTGAAAAACAGTGAAGATGTAAACACGCCTGGGCAGTGAAGCCCGCACCCATTTTATGCTCCTGGATAGATGAGAATTAGGATGAACAGTTGGGTTTTGTGTGTTTTTTTTCCTGGGTGGCAAGCTCAGGGTTTTTGATGAGAGGTTGTAATGGGCCATGGGTGTCCATAAGTACTTTCTAGCTCAGACCCTTTGATAGTTAGTTGTCCTAGGTCAATGTATGCTAAGGCCCACACAGGTAAAATTTATAACCTGTGCAAAGATATTTTTAAAAATGTGCATATGAAAATCAAAGTAGTGTAAAAGGTAACTGGGCATGATACTAATTATTCACTTCAATAAAGACAGCCAATAAAAACAGCTAATTAAAAGAACTCTGATGATCATCTGAAATTTTAGATTGTTTTATGTTTTAACAAATTAATGATGGTGATAAGAGGACATTAGCAGCTTTTCCAGAGTCTTTTTGTTAACAATAACTTGAGCCTGTAGCCACAATAGGGGCTGTAGCCAAGTTTTAGCTGGCAGATGAGCAAGCCAGTATTTTACACAATAGATGACATTTCTGAAAACAGAGACAGAGACAAACCCAGAGTCACACATGTATTCCAACAAACAAGTTTCTGCCATTTTTAATTATATTCAGAGCAACAAAAGATTCCACGATTACAAAAAGAGAACAGAACACTAATGCTTGGGGCTGGTCCTCCTGCCCAGTGGAGGCCAAGTGCTGCTGTGAGAACTGAAGCTCCATTGAAACAAGTTTCAAGCAAAATTAATGTTTCCTTTGAAAAATCTGTATATGATGCTTTTTCTCTCTTTTTATTTATTTTTTCTCAATATCAAAATTAATTCTTACATCTGGTTACATAATCTGCTTCTTCCTGCTGCTCATATTAATCTCAAGGACAGGATAAGAATTTCATGTCTGAGGCACTCCCTAATCAATATTCCAGTCTAGGAGAAAGCAGAAGGGTGTTAATGAGTGCTGAAGGGACTCTTTTTTTTAGCTTGGGCCATCCCAATGGCGACTGCTTTCAGCACCTGAATGGCTTGTGAGATAGGACAACCCCACGGCACTTCACTGCCGGACAGTTAGCAGCAAGGGCTAAGATTGAGAGAGACTGCAGGTTTGCCCTTTCTGCTGGGCAGGAAACACAGTCCCAAAGTAGGAAGCATCTGGCAGAAAGGGCATCACCTGAGAAGCAGCAACATTCCAGAATTTTTTTTTTCTGTAGGGTCTGTGTGTATTCCGGTCTTTGGTCACCAATGGAACCTGCAGCTATATCACAGCCATTTAAGTAGTGCATGTGGAAAGTATTTTAGGCCACATGGGCCATTCAGTCCACAGTCTCTCATTTAATTACATATAAGGCTAAGAGACAAGTGGGATAAGGAGTGGAACTGCACCCCTGCTATAAGAATTAGGGTTGGAAACCAATCAACACATATTACTTAGTTTCTGGCCAAACCAAATGGAGATAAATTGAAGCTGACTCAAAGGGTGTTTTCCCTTTAAGACTCCACCTGCTCAATTCAAATACTTACCATTCACTTTGGTGGGTGGGAACATTTCAAATGTTTTGTTACCTCAGCTGAAGTGTCTGAAGAGGGGTGAATAATGTGGATTTTTTTCTGCTTTCACCTAGAAATGGTTAAGCGTTGGGAGCCTCTGATCAACAGACCCCAGTGTCAATCTCTGAATTGAAGAAAAACACACCTACCCGTGGGCAGAGACAGACCTGTACCTATAGCAATATTACTTCTAGTTCACTGTCAAATTTTTAACAGAGAAAACCAGATTTTCATTGTCAAAATCTTTACAGAACGTACCCAAACCATAATCAAAGCACACAGACACCCAGTAGCAAGAGCACCTCAGTCGCAGGTGAGTAAATTATGGGAAAGATGGAGCACTTGCTCCAGGTTCCCAAGTGCAGTAAACTGCCCTTTTCTCACAAGGATGGTGAAGAACAAAGAATGTCCTTCTGTCTTCCAACTGCTCAAGTCCCATTAAGGGGCCACTGGCTATTCATTTTGGTGGGCCTTTGGCCTCAGCTCTGGGCTTTTCTTATAGTAAATCTCAGTCACATCCAATAAGTTTTCACCACCCTTTAAACATTCACTAGTCTCAGGCTAGTAAAGTGCAATACATCATGTACCCTAAAATTCCTCCCACTCCTGTTCCTTTACAAGGCCTGTGTGGATCAGACCCCAATAGGGACAGAGATCTCAGTTATCTGATCGACCAAGGTGTCTTTTACATTTTGAGAGCTTACAAAATGTAACTGCAGCCTGTCTCACAAGTACATGGTATCATTTGTGACCTGCAATGAAATATAAAGGTGCACAGAAAGGTAAAGCTATCAGAACACATAATATCTATATACATAATTCAATTTTGAAACATGGATACAAATACTCATTTACAATATATTTCAACTGTCTGCCTTAAACCACAGAGAACTTTTTGTGTCAACTTTTTGTGTCTTCCAAAGTGGGCAGAAATGAAGATTTCTGCCTGCTGTCTTTCTAATGCAAAATCTAGTCTTTTAATGCTCCCTTTCTCAGCAGGGTATTCACGTATTCAAATAAGCTAACATGGGCACTAGCAAACACAGTGGCCAAGACAGCTCCATTTCCAACCATGCAATAATGGAGCTTTAAAAATCTGCTCAACAACTACTGGAGAAAAGGAAAGCTAGTTCTGCTTATAAAATCACTTAGTGAAGGACCCATAATCTTATTATTTTAAAAAATTCTCTTCCTCTCTTTTAAACATGTATATTGTGGGGAGGAGGAGTCCCACAGATCTCTTATAAGTCAGTTACCAGCCAAATCCTTTAGTCTGTCTTTGGATAGCTTACCAAAGAGGCACTAATGTTTAATCCCTCCCTGCCCTTAAAAATTTTCGTATCTTAGCAGATACAATGTAATCTTTGGTTACATAATGTGATGCTCTCATCTCTTTGTCTTTTTTTAAACATCTTTCGAAGATTTTCAAAGAGATTAGTGATGAGAACAGAACTGCCTATAAAAGGCAGCAGGGGTAGAAAGTTCCTTTTACAAGAAATTGCACATGCAAAATGGCTTATTTTGACTTTAACTTTGGGATTCGATCCTGTGCTTTAGCATTTCTGATTCCCATGACTCCCTCAAGGGGGTCAAGCATGAAGGCCACTCCTTTGGCCCAGTGCCTTTTCATCTGTACAACTGGCACAGGATAATTAGTAGTCAACCTCTTGCTTTCTCAGGACCATGTAGGAAACATGCAGGAACAGTTACTGAGTTGTCTGGAGAGAATCTTATAAAGTGCTACTGTGGCACAAGTTTGGGAAAGGGTAAAGGGAGTAGCTTGGGCTTTTGTGCCCTGCCAAATATCAAGGGAGAAAACAAGGCAAGGCCAGGTCTGTGCTATGCCTAATGCATCAAACAGAAGCTACTTGAAGCTCTAAGTTAGGTCATTTGTGTAATGTTAGTATCATGTGGATGGTGGAACTACTTTCTCTTAAAGTACAAATAGAATTCTTCTTTCTATATATGTATATATGCATTTAGAAATAAAATGTGGACAGAGAGAGACTCTAGCATCAGCACACTGTTTCTCAACCCTCAGAAACTATCCAAAGGACAGAGGGACAGAATAAAACTGTTTTTTTTTTTTCTTTTTTAGTGCCAGCAAACATATATAAAATATATGTTACTGATTTTCTTTTTCAGAGATATGACAGAATCCTTCAAAAAAGTCCCTTTCTCAATAAAAAAATAGTAAGCTTTACAAGAACAACAGCACTGTCTGTGGCATAGAGAAGCTATGGAACAAAGAATCTAATCCCCATTTCGGCTCAGAGGCCAAACCTGGGCAAGCTGCCCAATGAACAAGAGCTGAAACTGCCACACGACTCTTTTCTTTGACCACAGTGTTTGTGACTCTGGTGGCTGTCTGTTGTCCACACAGACAGGGTCTTTTCCCTAGTGTTCCTGTTTTTTTCCTCTCTTCCTCACTCTCCATACCCACTGAGCACTGCAAATCTCTTTGGAGATAGCCACTGTGACATGTCTGGTGGGTGATCTTCATCTTCCAGCTCACCAGGTGTGTGGATCTGGGTGTCAAATCCTTCACAGGTGAGCACAGTATACCAACCATGTCAACTCTATTTGTAGAGCAGAGTGCATACAAAATGAGACTTTGGTCATTTACATTGCTTGGAACATAAATGGCCAAAAACAAACAAACAAAAAATCCATCTGTGGGAGAATAAAGCCAAGCTAAAATATTTCCTCTCATAGAATCCCCAGTGCAAAAACAGTAGGCTTAAGGCCTTGTTTAGGCTGTTTTTTCCCTAGTCTTACCATTTGGAAATTTGTAGTAATCCAGTTGTTGCTGTTTTTAATTACACTGATTTTTCACTTTCACAAGTAAAAACATATATATGTATGTGTGTATTCATAAGGACAAGAGTCACAATTGAGAAATCTCTAAAGATTAAAAATTTGATAGTGAGAGAAATGGAAAGGAGAGCCTCTAGTCTTTACAAGGAGAAGTATTAGAATGATATCAAATCCATGTACCACAAAAGATTAAAATCATTTCAAAACAGATGTAAAGAAAATATTAAAATGTAACCTATTTTAACTGAAAAAAGTGGTATATTTTTTTTCTGTTTAAAATAACTAAAAGTGATCCTGTGAGCTTATATAAGTCAAATGGTGTCATAACAAAGAAATCCATAATTTGTCTATCTCATGACAGAAAGAGAACCTGTCAGCTTTAGTTTTATCCAGCAGTCTGGGATTGGTATATCAGCCATCTTAGGTTCCCCTCTCCCTTGTTATTTAAAGAAGCTGTTTTGCAAGTTCTTTTGGCTATTAATATCAACACAGAAATCAGGGGAGGAAACCCATGTAGATCATATCATATCACTCAGACAGTATCTCCTCAACAAGTAAAGTGAACCAACTGAAATGGGCAGTTTGTTGACTGCCTCCTAATTTCTTGAGTTTAGCAGTTGAATTTAAGAGCTAAGTTAGGAGGCAGTAGCTAAGATGAGAAAGTAGGTGAACATTCCCTCTGCACTTAGGTTTAGCGGACAAAGTCAACAGAACAGAGGTGTGCCAAAGGACTATATGAAACCAGTGTCCCAGGAACACAGCCTGAATTCATGGGTGGCAGCCCACTGGAGCCACATCAACCAGAACTTTCCAAAGGAGGCCATGGTTCCATAGTGTCAATGTTTCAGCTTCCCTCTGGCTGACAGGCAGCAACATAGGTGGAGAGTTTGAGTGAGTATGGCCAAAGTCAGAGCCCAGAATCAGCAGCAGAGGAGGAGGATGAGTAAACTCACCAGATGGCACCCATCTGGCTTTAAACTTTGCCTCCGAAGACTTTAATTTAGTAGTGAGTCTCCTCTTGGTTTCTTCTCTCTTCTTCCCATGACTTCTGCAAGTGGATATGCTGGGTGGCAAGGAGAGCACTTATAGGGTTTCTGGTTCTAGTGCTTTCATTCTTCCCAGCCTGGTAGTTGAACTTTCTCTTTAACCTTAATCTGGATAGCCATGTTAGCTGTTCTGAAGGAGAAGGTGGGCATTTATTCATTTTGTGGGAAAGTACCATCTTTGGGGGACAAGGGCAAGTCGCCCAGCTTGTCCAAATCTTGTTGACACCTTCTTTCCAGTTTAGGGCTCCAGAGAAGATCTGATAGTTGATAAGAGATATTTGATCAGAAGTCTTTGGGTCTATTTGCATCTAGGGATAAATGTTAGGTCTGCTTGCTTGCTAGCCTTCTTGGTGGTGAAGGCTCTTAGCAGAGAGCCTGTGTGAATATGCCTAGAGGAGTACACAAGCTTCACCACTGTGGCTGGTGAATTTCAGGCTCACAAAACACTCAAGGGAGGGTGCAGGGACCTTGCAGCTACATGGAGTCAGGTTGAAAGCATTCAGGTCTTTCAAAGGTGTAAAAAAGAGAGATCAATTCTTCAGTGTCCTAAGTGGAGAAGAGCCAAGCCACTACTTCCTTTTCCTCTGACTGCAGCCCCAAGTTCCTCCTTGGCCCATAAATGGGAAAGCACACCTGGATCTGAATGGGGCCTTCTAAAGGATAAGATCTTTCTTCTTTCTCACTGGTCTGACTCTTCACTGGAAGTGGCCAAGTTTTAGCTAAAGAGAACATTTGTTCAAAGTTCTTAGAAAAGCTATTAAAAGTTAATTTGAGGGTAGAAGCACAGGGTAAGAGAGAGAGATTGGGTTGGGGGAGGCATTCACATGCAGACAAGTTTTTAAACAAGAAAGACATTTTCAGTAGAATAAATTGCACTGCAGTTGAATCTAGATGTCAGAGACCAACACTGTGGTCAAGTACTGGTGATTTAGCTGTCTTCTTTGACTGTCTTAAATCTGTCTCTCCCCTCCCCCCAGCTCCACTCTGGGGTCATCCTGCCCTCTAATGGCAATAGCTATTGGCAGAAAATAAAGTCTTGGAGGGAGGGTTTGGGGAAAAAAGCAGTGACTCCCCATGGTCTTGTAATGTTCACCTTATTCTAGTCACTGTTAGCTTTTTGGGGGGTTGCTTTTATATTTTTTAAGAGGAATAATATCCTAGCAAGTTTTTTTTTTCGTTTTGTTATTTTTTTTTTTTTTTTGGTTTTAGTTTTTGTTTTCCTAGATACTCTTAGCTCTCTAAACTTCCCATGGCGTTAGATGAGTAAACGTTTGTGTGGCTGGCACACAGCACAGTGTGCACTTGCAAGTATAGCACTTGCTATAAACAAGTACAACTTGACACTGGGCCACATGAGGATCATCACAGATTTAAAGAAATACAACACCATTCAAAACACAGATAAGAGCCATGGCAGGGAGCAGAGTCTCAAAGTGCCATGGGAGGGTGAGATAGGGAGGGAGAAAAAAGAAAGAAGTAAAAGAGAAAAAAAAGCCTAGCAAATAGAACTTAGGAACAGGCTATACATCAATAGAGGAAATTCCCCAAGGCACAGCAGAGAAGTAGTGCAGCGTTATAACAGGCAGAAAATATCTGAAAATGGGAGTGGGGTTGGGTGAGGAAATGGGGGCTTCCAAAGCTTCACTGAGTGTGGAAATAGATGGGCTTGACTTTTCCAGAAAGGATCTTGGGCACTTGCACAGAGATGATCTCTGCCATCATTTCTGGGAAGTCC
The DNA here is from genome assembly GCA_039655065.1 of Glossophaga mutica. Taxonomy (NCBI): domain Eukaryota; kingdom Metazoa; phylum Chordata; class Mammalia; order Chiroptera; family Phyllostomidae; genus Glossophaga; species Glossophaga mutica. The sequence goes on along the minus strand of CM077318.1, from coordinate 9,626,289 downwards.
ACGCTCACCATATGAGACTTGATTAGCAGGTCAAAAGTGAACTGATGCAGCTCTCGTGCAATCTGTAGGGGGATAATAAGAGATTGAGGGTACAAGAAAACAGGGTTGTTACGGAGTTGGCTTAATCAGGCTCTTACCCATACCTTTGATTTGCTCCTCTTTTCCTATCTTTGGTCATGTGTGTGTGCACACATGCATGTGTGTTCTAAATGGCCTCCAAGGAGTCACTGAGGGCTCTCAAGGGATTACTTACACCGTTGTAAGCTCTCTGACTCACGACTCAGTATTCCTCTTCCCCAGGGCTCATGCTCCTGTTTGCGCTCTCTCTCTCTCTCTCTCTCTCTCTCTCTCTCTCTCTCTCTCTCTCTCTCTCTCTCTCTCTCTCTCACACACACACACACACACTCACAAACAAAACTGCTCACACACAAAAACTCACACACATGACTCAAGAAAGAGCAGAATAACACCCAGGTCTGTTTTGTCTGCTTAGAGAACTTATCTGCTCTAAGCCCTTTCCCTGAGTCCCAAATGCTCTGTTCTCAACTCCTCCACCTCTTTCACAACATCCAGCTGGGACATTGTGACCTGTGTTCCTTTCTTCTCCATTGCATTTTCTTCCTGGACCACACTCACAGCCAGAGGGTAATGGAAGCACTTCCTAATCGGTGGTGCCAGACCCTAGAAGAACATATAATTGTTTGGCTGTATCAGGCAGCTCTCTCTGACAAAGCACCCTCCATCATTTGCTTACAGGCTGCACAGAATCCAGGAGCTTGGTGAGCTGGTAGAAGCGCCTTGAGCAGGATGTGGGATTTTTTCTCTTGCATGCAATGATACGATCAAGTTCCTTGATGTAGTTCATTCGAAGTTCATCAAAGAATTTTTGATTTTTCAGCCCATCCACTGGAACTGATGTGGGATGAAGACAGAATGGGGAGGGGAAGCATGCCCACAAGGAGCATTAGACAAAGCACCAAGTTTTCTGACCACATACTTGACCCCCACCCCCAGAGGGAGGGAATCATCTACTTGGTTTCCTGCAGTTGAAGTTTGAATGTCTTAGGGAAAAGGCTAGCTGGACTCAACTTGAAGGGCATAAAATAACACAATTTACTGAGCCTTTCCTTTTTCAGGTCTTCTCACCTACACATTTCTTAGGGCCTATGGTTTTATGTTATCCACAGTGCAGTTCTGATTTGGACAATTAACACACATAACTTTGAATATCAAATTTTGATTTGTTTTGCCTCACAGACACTAACAAAGCACTCTACTTAGAAGACATATTAAAAACATTCCTTGGCGGCCAAATAAACCCTGTCTGAGTTATTTACATATACCTTCTCCTACTGGCAGAACAGGAAGTTCCTTCTAGGAGACAATCCCATCTGCCCTACAAAAAATACAATGCAGTCCTCACGTATTTCTATGATAAAAGGTGTGAAAAAATTCAGAAGTCTGCTGCAATCAGCCAAAAAAGCTTTGTCCCAGAGGGAGCCTCAGGGTAGATGGAAATCTAATGGAGGATGAATTTTAGCAGTGAAATTGGTCTGTAGCTAAGAAATGTATCCTTGTTAGGAAAAATGATGCTAAGGGAGAGGGGAGCAGGAAGAGTGAATGAAGGGCAATGTTCAAGAGCTGATAACCCTTTAATGAAAAAAGCAGCTCTTTTCTGAGTTCCTAAGCCCCCAGGGGCATTCCCTACCCCTCTAGGCACTTACTAATGCTGAAGAGGAGCAGTGCCTTCATGCACAGGAATTCCTGGGGGGTGATTTGGAGCCATCCAAATTCTTGAGAGAGGTGCCTCATTCGGACACACTGGCTGTACATCCTGGACTTGTGCATGCGGTACCTGAGAAACAGACACACAGAGGAAGGAGAGAAATGAGGGAAGGCTTACAATAAGCCCAGGGATCTCTGGTTGCCTTTTCTTCCCCAAGTTCTCCTATAAGATCTTAGTGTTTGTCTTCTGGTAATTCAGTGACAAGAAAAATGTTCCCCACCTCCAAAATCCTGACATCCTGGTAACTACTCATCTTCCCTGGCCAGGATATGGGTTAGCACATGGAATTTCCAGGTCCCTGTGCCCCTCCTGTTTCCTGTGACAAGGACAGGAAAGTCTAACCAAATTAACATAATAGGCCTGGCACATGGTCTCCTGAACTACATTTCTAATATCCCAGCTACAGCCAGAGCCAGAACCTGCCTCCCAGGCATCCCAAATTGGAGGATTTCTAGGAGATAGGCTTTAGAAATCAACTCTTAATTTATGGACACCAGGATTCCCAAGTGACTACAGTACTTCATCCTGTCAATTTTCCTGCCTCTTGGCTTGAATGCCATTTCTCATAGTAGAAATTTAAATTTCTTTAAACGCTTCTAAAGAAGGAGATTCCCCATTATCTCTTCCAAATGAGTTACAATGCTTATAAAATCATCCAGGAAGTATTTATGAATGTTCAGTCTAAATGTCCTTTGCTGTGGGGCAGCCTACTTCTTCATATATTGGCTGTTTCTTACCACAGTTTAGGAGTTACAAACAGTGTGAGCTGCTTTCATTATAGTGACTTGTGAACAGATTACTACATTATCACCTATAAATTATATAAGGAAGTGGCCAAGCCTTGGACAGATTCTCACAGGGAGCCAACTTTCTGTCCCTTTTCTGACTATAGCAAGTCTGTAAGAGAAGATACAACATCCTCCTGCTAATAGGCCTTCCTGGTTTTCAGCATTTCAAAAATTGTGTGTGTGTGTGTGTGTGTGTGTGTGTGTGTGTGTGTGTGAGAGAGAGAGAGAGAGAGAGAGAGAGAGAGAGAGAGAGAGAGAGAGAGAGAGAGAGATTGATTACATATTGTGGAGAAAAAAAGGGAATTTTAAACAAAAACCTCTCAGATTGGGCCTGAAGGCTGTGGTTTAACATTTTGGTTCTCAAACCACTGGCATAGTCCATAGCCTGAGCAGCCCTGGCACTGGCTGAATAGAAGCTCAATGCTCTATCTCAGGGAGATCTTGGCTGGCCTGAAGAAAGAGGGAAGGGGGCAGATGGTGTAGAAATATTCAATTTATACTGGAGCTCAACTGGAAAGAGGAAGTATTTAGGTAGTAGCACAAGTCATTAGACCAGAACAGTGTTGCTCCAAGCTGTTTCATCCTAGAGAATTTTTGAATAACATCTGCTGACCCTGGGGCCTGGACTTGTTCTGGTCTCTATTGTACTTCTAAGCCTCTGTTGATGACAATACTGCAGTCTTTTTATCTACCATTGAAATCATGTTCCTGACATGGAGAACTACTGTAACACTGCTGCAGGCCCCGGGAACAGAGAAATTAGGGAAAGATGGGGAGAAAAGGGAGAAAGGCAACAGAAGAAATTCAGAGGAGAAAAGAACAAGAAAAGACAAAAAGAATGAAGAGAGATTTACAAGGAAGGAAAGGGATTAGAGAGTGAAAGGTAGAAAATAAGGGGGCAGGAATGGAATTCAGAAGAACATAGATAGGTGGGAATAAAGGAGAGTAGATAACAGGGGAGATGAAAATTGGAGAGCACTTAGTAAGTGCTTAGTAAATGACATGTAGGAAGGTGCGATTATCACACTACTCATCATTCAAAGGATGAGATGGTTGAGATTCAAGAAAGTTAAAAATTTTACTCAAGGTCATACAGCTACAGTTCAAGCTCATTACCCTCACATGTCTTTCCCACAAAGAGGGCAGGAAGAAGGAAGAATGCATGGCTGATGACAGGGTTTGGTGACAGAGAGATCAGCAAATGGGTTGGCTCAGAGTCCTTGTCTCTCTTTTTGGGCCTCACTCTCTCCATTAGTAGTACCTTAAGGAGGCTAACAACAATTAGTGACTCTGAACTGGAGAAGTACTGCCTCTCTAGGGGTTGCTAAAAAAATGTGGCAAGGCAGTTTAGGCTGTCACAGTGACTGGAATTCTATTTGGTATTAAGTGGGCAGGTGCCAGGAATGTTAAACATATTCCAACTTGTGGGCACTTCCTATGCAATGAAAAATGATTTTTCTGAAAATGTCAACAGCATCCCTATTGAGGAATATTAGATGTTTGTAAGAATGTGAAGAGCTATAACATAGTGGGTTCCTACAGAAGAAGGGAGCACCTATTGTTTTAGAAGCTCTGGGGCTTGGTGGGTCTAGGACCCTGTGGGTACTCCCATGGTACCTTTTGGTGAAATACATGAGAGTGGGATGGAAAGCTAAGAAGGATTTAGAAACTACCCAATTATCATTTTACAAAGGTCTTAGGGCATTGAATGGGGAAGGTGTTGCAGGTAACCAGGAAGTTGATTCAACCACTGGAGGGCAGCAGGAAGATGGGGGTGAGAGATGAATAGGAATGGGTTTTTTTTAGGCCTGCCCCAGAAGATGGCATCATGGGTAACTCTTTGGAGATCTGGAAACCACAAAGCAGGTCGTGCCAAAAGCCCAATGGTTATTCTTAGCTTCTGGCTATCAGGTCTGGCTGAGTTGGAAGAGGGTAACTGGGGATGCTTTTTTCCTCCACATGGCACTGCTGTACTAGAAGGAACTACTGGCCTGTAGAATTTATTTTAAGGTTCTTCTCACTTAGAAGGCTGGAGGGGAGGGGAGGGAAGGTCAATTCTTGCCCTGACCAAAGGGATTCTCTGTGGTGAGACTAGTTCAAGGTCCTTAGGAAGATTTTCCTGACTAGGTCCATTCACAATATCATTAAGGGATCCCAAACAGAAGAAGCAGAGGAGAGTATCACTAATAGAGAGAATATCAGAAAGGTACTTCTTTTTTAAAATAAATTTATTGTCCACTATGGCCCAGATACTTCATACCCATTAACCCCCATTTTAGCCATCATAACAAACCATTTGAAAAAGTTCTATTTTATTAACAGATGAAGAAACTGAGGGTCATAGAAGTTAAACATCCTATCCAGAGACAATGAGGTAAAAAAATAACAAAATGGATTTTACTTGAGAAAAGTTTAATTTCAAAATCCGAGCCCTTGGATAAATTCATGAAGCATAAATAGAGCTGGTGGCAGAGCAAGCATAAGAAACAATAAGTGTCTGGGCCATCGTCACACAGTTAGTGTGGCAGAGCATCTCCTCCCCATTACTAATCACCATGAAGCAGTATAAGAACTGGGAGTTCACAGACATACTTTGAAATTTGTCACCAACATGCACTAGCTATCCGACCTTGGGTGAGCCACTTTATTTTGTTGAGCCTAATTTTTATCATTCATTAAAATATTATCTATAAAAAGGGGATATCAAGTTTTCATGAATACTCAATGAGAAAAAATTTAGAAAGTATCTAGTATAATCCTAGCATAAAGGAGTTGCAAAACAAATGGTAACTGGCAGTAGCCCTTGGTGTAGCAAAAGGGACCAAAGGAACTTTAGCCCTCACAACTAGAGTCTCTATGCCCACTCCCTATGTTTCTCAGAGTGAAGGGGAAGGACTTTGATATGAGGTTTTGAGATAAATTACAAAGCGGGCCAGAAACATAGCCAAAGTACCAGGGTTGAGTTTTGGGTGAGAAAGGGATGGCCTCAGTATTAAACCCTCTGATCTCTTACCAGTTAGCCTTCTGGTCAGGCAAAGCCACCTTAGATTGTGCAGGCTGACTGGGGCCTCTACTGCCTCACCTATAAAGTTAAATGGTCTAACCACCACCGTTAGTACCATCATTACCAACAACAAGGTATGGGCAGGAAGCTGAGTTTATGTGAGTTCTGAGCCTATCAGCACTTACTCATTGAAAACGAGGTCAGGAGCAAAGTAGAGCATCCTGGAGTTGACATTGGTAAAGGACCGCCAGCCCATGGCAAACACCATAAGCCCCATCCATGAGTACTGAATGACTGCCATCTGGTCGTCCACGTGCAAGTTGCGGAAGCCTGGAGATAAGGAAAAGACAATGGTTAGACTGGGCAATGATGGGCTGAGTGAAGTCTGGGCCTCTGCTGTCCTGAGAATCTCACACTTAGGCAACACAAGAAGAACCCCAGCAACCATCAGTACTGGGTAGAAGACGGGGAACAAACCATATGGTGGAAATAATATTCCTTGCCTTCTCTACTTTACTGAGTTGCTCAAATGGGAAAATGATGGAGGCAAAAAGGATATTGTCACTTGGAAAAGAATAATGTAACTTACTGACTGCTTTCAATGAACACACTGTTTCTAAGCATGTTACTTATATTAACTTATTTAAACTTCACTACAATCCAGTAAAGCAAGTACTATTATTATCCTCATTCTGTGAATCAGTAACAGTGAGTCACAGAAAGGTTAAGGAACTTGTCTAAGATTATAAGGTTAGTAACTGCCAGGCCACCATCCAAAACCAAGCAGTCTGACTCCGAAGCCTGTGCTCATTTCTATGCCTCTCTGAAGATGCAGTGTAATAATAATTTCTCTCACATGAACAACACTATTCACTTTATAAAGCTCTTTTCTAGTGACAATCTTTTTTGACTCTAAATAGCCTGGGAATGGGGTATTATTACATATCAGCATATGGTGAAAGTGTCTGACAGCCACTGCCTTCTCCACACCATCTTCAGGTCTTTTCTCTGACCCTCTTTCTGCCTCTCACTTTCCTTTTTTTTTTTTTTTTTTTTTGGTTCAGCAAGTACCCTGGCCCTAATAGTTTCTGACTCTACTGCCATTCTTGCCCTACTGTTATTATTATACACAAACAGGATCTTCATGACCTGCTTCCTTAGACTAATTTCTTGCCATTTGTCTTCTCATAATCTAGGTTCTAGATATTCTGAAAAACTTCCAATTTTCTGAACATAACATACTTTCTCATGCCTCTATATCTCTGTACAGGTAGTTGCCTTTGTCTGAAATATATTCCTCCTTCCCTAGGCTTCCCATCTGATAAACACCTACTCAACATTCAAGTCTTCATTGAAAGGCTACCTCCTCTGTGAAGCTTTTCCTAATTCATCTAAGCAGAAAATTTAATAATTTTTCTTTATCTTCTAACTGAACTTTGTGTAGCCCCACCTAATTATAGTACTCATTACACAATATTGGAATTTATATATATACCTGTCTCCTCCACAAGAGTTGGAGCTTCTTAAAGACAGAGACCAACTCTTATTCATCTTTTCTTCCCTGGCACATGGCACAGTTCAGATATTTGAGTAGGCATTTGAGACATATTAATTAATGGACTAAGGACCCTCAATTTCTTTTCATTTTATAAAATGGGATGATCTCCAAATTACCTCCTTTAAACTCAGAAAACAGTTTCCCAGATGCTACCTCTACAATACCAAATAGTTCGGACAGATATGGTTATGTTCTCCTGGAGGTTTCTAAACAATTGAATGCTTAAACCATCATCTCAGACCTTGTCCCCTACCAGCATCCATTTCTCTTCTCCCCGCCAGATCCAGGATTATCTCAAATTCTATCTTGCTATACCTCATTAGGAATGCTTCCATGAATTTTGATAATGCTTCTAACTTTCCTGTTGATAACCTCATCTGATCCTCACAAGAACCCCAGAGAGTAGGTGATGTGACACTTATTTTAGTAACAAAGAACCTGAAGGCCAGAGAGGTTAACTGATTCACCCAAGGTTATATACTCTGTATATGGCTGAACCAGTACTAGCATAGAGGTGTTCAAATTATCTTGTCTAGTGTTTATTCCACTCTACTGCTGAAAGATATAGCTCAAGAGCTACTGACCTCATGACCTTTTCTTAGCTATAGACTCTGGCCTAAAGTCTGCAATGTGTAGACACATTGTTCTGTTTGGTTGGTCCTTTCCCACCCACATACCCCATTTCCTTTTCTTTTAGCTCCCAAGCCTATCAGACATCAGGAATTCTAGAATCCCTCATATCACCATCATTGGCTGCAGTCGTAGCTCCCCAGCCTGTGCCCTCCGTCTTCCCTGTAGTGATATGCTGACAGACTAGCTGGAGCCTCAGATTCCAGAGTATTTCCTCACTGAATCCCCAGGACAGAATGCCTGGTACTGACTCTTCCCAGTGGGACAAAAAAATGCAGGGGCCAATCATGGAACATCCAGGGATCTCCTGAGGAGAGCACTTGAGAACGGAAATCCTGAACCTCTGGGGTGGGAAACAATGGGAAACAAGTAAAGCCTGGCTGGTGAGTGTGTGAATGTGAGGGTACATGGGGGGTGAGAATTAAACTGTATAAGTATCAAGGAAACTATCTATACTGATGCTTTATTTTTCCTCCCTGAGATGCCAGAGAACTAACAAAGAGGAGAAAAATGGAGAGCTTAATTTGGCTGTAACACTAATTAATGGTCCTTAGTTAGAGCAGCTTAAAACTCAAGCTTATTTACTGTGTATACATCAGCAAAAGAGTAGGCCAATTTTCCTATAAGTCTGATCTGATTATAATACCTAACTTTGTTCTCTAATGTCTAGCCTTTGAAATAGCCTGCTCAGAGAGCATAGCTCTCAAGGGATGACTTGAGGAAACAGTAGCTCCAGCCTACAGGTTTCCTTCCGCACCCACACACTCAACACCTATTTGGCACTGTGTTAAGCTGTTATGAAGAAATAAAGAGGAGTCACTTTCAGATTTCTAAACACACAAAATAGGTTTGAAAGCAAAGGCAGTTTCTTTGAAACTCTGTTTTCTCACTAGCATCCAATGAACATCATTTTTTTTAGCAATCTGGAGTGGAAACCTGTAGTCTCATGTCTTGTTAGGGAGCACATGACCAAAGAAAGGCCAGTTAGGAAATCTATGCTGCTGTAGTAAACTGGACAGCCAACATCTTCAAGGAAGACAATTCATCCTTGGAATGCATGAATGGCTATTGGGTAAGGCTGGTAGCAGCTTAAATTGACTTTAGTGAAAGCAGTGGCTTAGCACTCAAGCCTCACTGTAATGACCAACCATTTACAGAGCATCTACTGTTTCAGATACTGTACTAGGTGCTTTTTATACATAATTTCTATGTTCATAACAATTTGCAGGGTAGAGATTGTTTTACCACCTCTACAAATGAGGGAACAAGCACATGTAGGCATGGGATTTGATCAAGGTCAAACAACTAGTGTATAGCTAAGATTTGAAACCAGATACACATGATTATAAATATACTGAATACACATTATCTACTCACCCACCCTCAATCAACAGTTATCATTTGTTAATGTACTAGGTACTCTACTAGGCAATTTACATATATCACCACTGTCACAGAAAGCTTACAACAAAATTTATCTGAGTAGGTGCCCAGTATGGTGCCTAGTACAGAACAAGAACTCAATCTGTTGAATTAACAAATAACTTGAACTACTAGGTGATTGTTGATAATATAAATAACAAGTCTTATGAACTGGTAATGGGCCTTTTTGAAACTATTCTTTTAAATGACTTAGGGTCACATATTATTTCATTGGATAAGCTAGATGGTGAACTGATATTGTCTTGCAGACTTGTTAATGTTGGAGAGGATTTCCTATCCTGGGGGTTGGGTTAAGGAAAATGAATGACTCCTAGTCATATAAATTCTGCCAAAATGATTTGTACTACATTATTTTTAAGACCACCAAATTAGAAATCAGAGGGTGTGAGCCTAAGTTTTGGCTCCATTTGTTAAGTAACCAAATCGAACAACTTAGTTAACCTCTCTGAGCCTAGTCATTTGAAATGGAAATAACAGTCCCCATGATTCATAAGATTGCTATGAGAATTAAGTGGAATCATACATAGGACAAGGTTCTGTATCTGATAAAATGGGATAATTTAGGTGTTTGGCAACTGCTTGGAAAGATTAAACTGAATCTCTGTTACACAAATGACAACCAGCTAAGTAAGTAAGAATTAAAATAATTTTCTCTTTTTTAAATTGTTATTCTCTTACAGTTATCCCCATTTTCTCCCATTGCTCTTCCCTGCCCTGCCCACCCTCCACTCTCACAGTCCATCTCACCATTGTCTATTACCATGAGTCCTTTATACATGTTCCTTGAACCTTCCCCTTCTTTCCCACATTTTCCTTCTTCCCCATCCCTTCTGGTCCCTGTCAATTTGGTCTTTATTTCCATGTCTCTGGTTCTATTTTGCTCTTTTGTTTGTTTTGCTCATTAGATTACACTCATGTGAGATCATATGGAATTTATCTTTCGCCACCTGGCTTATTTCACATAGCATAATACTCTCTAGTTCCCTCCATGCTGTTGTGAAGGGTAGGAGTTCCTTCTTTCTTTCTGCTGCATAGTATTCCATTGTGTAAATGTACCACAGTTTTTATTTTTTGTATTTTTCCTCTTTGTGTGAATACTCTGTGCACACACAGCCAGCGTCCTTGAGCCTTCTTCTCAGTGATCTTATTGGCTAGTCAAACTCAACTTCCAGCTTCACAAGCTGGGAAGGTGTTAGGGATGGTCTGGTGGCTGTGACTGGGCCTTGTGAGTTGCAAAGACAAAATAGGGATTTGGTGACTAACATGAAATGTCTTCAAATGCAGTTAGTCTATATTATGACCCAGGTGGTCTTGGGTAAGGCCTTGGCCTCTCACTGTGAAGCCCATTGTTACAAAACTACAGGAGCACTAAATGGACTATGGATGGAGTGGGATGAGGAAGGGATTTGGAATCAGGAGGTGAACCTGGGCTCAAGTTCTGGCCCTGCTGTGTACTTGTAGGTTAAGCATATCACTTCTCAAGGCTTCAGTGTCTTTTATCTGTAAAATGGGTGGTGGAGGGAGAATCCCTACTTTATGGGATTTTTATGAGGATCAAATTGGGTAATACACATGAAACTGCTCGGTTTTCTATAAATTTTCACCTGAATGGCAATTATTATTAGGAGGCATGTTGATCTTTCATTCCATCAGGATTAGATTGGTTGTCAATGTTTCAAAAGAATCTTTGAATCATAGAATTTTTGGCATTAGGAGAACTCTTGCAGAGCTTATGTTTCACTGGTTTCCAAACTGTAATCCTTGGAGTCCTAAGATTCTGAGAGAGTAATTCAAGGCTTCTCTGGGTGTAGTGAGGAAGAGTCATTAGTTTTAAATCAACTGCTCCATTTGAATCTGTGCATGATGTTTTGGGAAATAAAAAGTTTGGTTGCTAAAGAAAAGTCTGTGAATACTTGCACAGAGGATCAGTGAGTGTCAATATTTTAATAATCAGTCCTGTTCCAATAACAGATGGCCAAGGGAGAAAGTGAGTTCTCCATCACTGGAAGTATTCAAGTGGAAATTAGACAAAAATTTTGTATTTCTTTGATTACCATGGAATTCACTGAATATTTCCTTCTTCTATGATTCCTAAAGTTTTTAAAAGCCCTAAAGTTCCTTACAGCAAAGTTTGAAAAACATCAATTTAGTCCAAACCACTCTTCACACATGATCCAGATGGAGAAACTGAGACCCAGAAAGGGAAAGGGCCACACAATTATTTACAAGCAGAACTAAGACTAGAACCCAAGTGTTCCAACTCCCAACCACATGTTCTTTCTACATACCATCTCATAAATATTCTCATGATATGGCTCCTAAAAATAATATTGAAGACAGAATATCAGTCAGGCTCAAAATTATCTTTGGGGTGAGCATATGTGTGCATATGGAGAAGAGCATCTTAAGGCATATAAAGGTTATGTTTCTATGATCTGTGATTATGAGAAAATTTTCATGCTCTGTGGATTAAACATGATTGCTCTGTGCTGATATGAGGTATATGGGACAATGTACAATGCTGCTCTACTCACTGATTTCTGAGTTTCCTTATTTTTAAAGTGGGGATTATAGCATTCTCTACTCCCGTAGGGTAATGGTGAGAATTGCATGAGTTAATTAGCAGGGAAGGACCAGACATGGTATCTGCCTGGCTCATAGGGACATTCACTAAATATTATTGCCCTTATCCCAAACCCCTACTTTGTTTTCCTTACCAGGCAAGGCCTTGGCCCACTTTACCACATGTACAAGCTGTCTTTCACCCAGTTCATTGAGGCTAGACAGCAAGGCTGCGAAGGAGTCTGGCTGGTTGTTGTCATGTCCAGCACACACCACGCCTGGTTCAATGGCTTCCAGGACATTCAGAAAGATAGGCTGACACTCATAGCCTTCAATATGTGACACTGACAGCTTCTGGGTTGGCTCTTCAGCGGGGCTGTTGGCGCTGGAAACTTCCCCTTCCTCCTGTAGTTTCAGATTACCAAGTTTCTTCAGTTTCCGAGCTATTGGGAAGAAATGGAATCTTGGATTATCAGTGGCCAAAACACACAGCACAGCTACCCTGTTAGAAAACCTATCTGAGCTAAGAAAATAAGGATGTTCATTATCTCTGGTCAGAGATTCTAAACTCCTTAAGGATGAATGTTCAGTTTTACCCTGGTTGAATGAATGATCCATCATCCCAAATCCCTACTAAACTCAAATTTCATGTCTTGCTTTTACCCAGTCCCCTTGCCAGACAGACCTAGTATATCCTTGGATTAGGCTCTGCATCAATGCAGTCTTCAGTATTCATACCTTGAACCTTCAATTAAATCATTTACTAATATAGTTACAATTCATTCATTCATTCAACAGACATTCAAAGTTAAGCCTTTTTTTCTGGGTAACAAAAAGGACATAGGACCGAACCCTGTCTGGTACAGGAGAAATTACTACCCATAAGCAGTTAAAATGTCAAACCAGTAAATGTTACAACAAAAGTATTAACAAAAAAGACAATAATCTATCTGCAGAGGTGGGGTCAAGAAACGCTTTATGATAACTTTTGACCTGGACCTTGAAAAACAGTGAGGGTTTCACTAGGCAGAGAAGAGTGGAAAAAGCATAAACAAAAGCACCAAGGAGTGTTTGGGGGAAATAGAAACCAGGGTGGCTGGAGTATACATTGCACATGTGGAGAGAGAGACAGTGGCGATTTAGGAGGTTGAAAACAAAGATGAGACCTGATTTTTAAAGAGCATGTGTAACATGTTAAGAAGCTTGGTTTTCGCCATGGAGAACCCCAGAGACTCTGCCCCACCCAATTTACAGGCCCACTCAAGCTACTTTTCCATAGGGCTGGTCTTAACTCCTCCTTCACAACTTCCTAAATCCTCTAAAAAAAGCAACAGCTGGCCTCAGTAAGCCCCAGGCCCAGCACTAGAAGCAGCCAGCCTAAATTCACAGCTTGGCTTCTCCTGGGAATCTCCAAGCCCAGCACAAGTAGCAGCCATCTCAGATGGTTCTATATCTCAGGCAGGGTGACCTGGAGAAAAACACAGGTGGGGGCTAACCTTGGCCTGTACAACCTAGGAAATCCCAGTGCCAGCACACACAGTGCATAGCTAGAGACCATGTCAGAGCACCAAAACTCTGCCCCTGCACAGCTGATCCTCCACAGAGGGCAGAGGTTGGTCGTCAGTGGTTATAGCCAATCCTTGCAGCTGACTGGCCTGGGTAAATCCCTCCAATTGACCTGCCAACAGTAACCAAGACTCAACTACAAGAGGAGGGTGTACTCAGCCCACACAAAGGGTTCACCTTGAGTACCCAGCTTGGGTGTCAGGGGAGGCTGTACTGCTGGACCCTACAGGACACCTACTGCATTAGGGCACACTACCAAGACACGGAGTCAAAGAAGCTCTACCTAATACATAGAAACAAACACAGAGAGGCTGCCAAAATGAAGAGACAAAGAAACATGGCCCAGATGAAAGAATGGATCAAAATTCCAGAAAAAGAGCTAAGCAAAATGGAGATAATCTATCAGATGCAGAATTCAAAACACTGGTTATAAGGATGCTCAAGGAAATTAGTGAGGACCTCAGCAGTATAAAAAAAAAAATATCCAGTCAGAAATAAAGGAAACACTAGTTGAGATAAAGAACAATTTACAGGGAAACAACAGTAGAGTGAAGCTGAGAATCAAATCAATGATCTGAAACGTAAGGAAGCAAAACATAACCAACCAGAACAACAAGAGGAAAAAAGAGTCCAAAATATGAGGAAATTAAGCAGCCTCTGAGACAATGTCAAGAGCTCCAACATTCACATCATAGGGGTGCCAGAAAGAGCAAGAAATTGGAAATCTATTTGAAAAAAATAATGAAAGAAAACTTCCCTTACTTGGTGAAGGAAATAGACAGTCAAGTCCAGGAAGCAAGAGAGTCCCAAACAAGATGGATGCAAAGAGGCCTACTCCAAGACACATCACAATTAAAAAGCCAAGTTAAAGATAAAGAGATAATCTTTTAAAAAATATTATGCTTTATTTTCCAGGACCATTTAAATTGCTGGAAATCTATACTGCTATTAATTATCCAAAGACATTTCTTAAGGGTGTGATTCCCCCCATAATGTATTAATGCATTATTGATTAAACACAAAGCCAGTTTTGTATTAATAAACATTTTCATACAGGATCCTTGATCCTAAAGTCCCTTTCCATGGTTCTGGTAGGTGGTAGTCTTTGCTAGGTAGACTCTTTTCATTTACATATTCCTCCAAACTGGAAATATCTTAGACAATATTTTCTAAGTTTATCTACTTGGAACTTTTTTTTAGCAAAACCTAACAATTACTACCTGCTTTTTTCCCCTTTATTTTAATTGTTGTTCTTGTACAGTTTTCTGTCTTTTACTCGCATCCCAGCCCACTGCCCCAGCCCTCCCCACCACCCTCCCATTTCCACCCTCCCTAGTTTTTGTCCATATTTCTTTTATACTTGTTGCTCTAAACCCTTCCCCTTTTCCCCTGAAGTTCCCTCCCCTCTCCCCTCTGGTGTCTGTCAGCCTGTTATCAATTTCAATGTCTTTGGTTATATTTTGCTTGTTTGTTTGTTTTGTTGATTAGGTTCCTGTTAAAGGTGAGATCATATGGTATTTGTCTTTCACTGCCTGGCTTATTTCATTTAGCATGATGCTCTCCAGTTCCATCCACACTGTTGCGAAGGGTAGGAGCTCCTTCTTTCTTTCTTCTGCATAGAATACCATTGTGTAAATGTATCATAGTTTTTTGATCCATTCATTTACTGATGGGCACCTAGGTTTCTTCCAACACTTGGCTATTGTAAATTGTGCTGCTATGAACATTGGGGTGCATAGGTTCTTTTGGATTGGTGTTTCAGGGTTCTTAGGATATAATCCAAGCAGTGGAATTACTGGGTCAAAAGGTAGATCCATTTTTAGTTTTCTTAGAAAATTCCATACTGCTTTCCACAGTGGTTGTATCAGTCTGCAATCCCACCAACAGTGCTTGATATCGATAGCTATCAGAGAGATGCAAATTAAAACCACAATGATATACCACTTGACACAAGTCAGAATGGCCATCATAAACAAAGCAACAAATAACAAGTGTTGGAGAGGTTGTGGAGAAAAGGGGACCCTAGGGCACTGTTGGTGGGATTGCAGATAAAGAGAGAATCTTAAAAGCAGGAAGAGAAAAGCAGAGAGTTAACTACAAGGGAGTTCACATTAGACTGTTAGCTGATTTCTCCAAGGAGACTAGAAGGGATTGGCAAGAAATATTCAAAGTCATGAAAAGCAGGGACCTACAGCCAAGATTGCTCTACCCAGCAAAACTATCATGTAGCATCGAATGGCAGATAAATAGCTTCCCAGACAAGAAAAAAACTAAAGGAATGTATCATCACCAAATCATTATTATATGAAACGTTAAAGGGACTTATTTAAGAAGAAGAAGAGGAGGAGGAGGAGGAAGAAGAAGAAGATCAAAACTATGAATAATAAAATGGCCAAAATATATATCTATCAACAATTGGATCCAAACAAACAAACAAACAAACAAACAAACAAAAACCAAACTAAGCAAACAAGAACAGACACAGACTCATGGATAAAGAGAGCATTTTGATGATTTCCAGATGGGAGTTAGGTGTGGGGGAATGGGTGAAGAGGTGAGGGGATTAAGAAATACAAATAGAGCCCAGAGACATATGAAAGGATGCTTGGCATCACTAGCCATCACAGAGATGTAAATTAAAACCACAATGAGATAGCGCTTCACACCAGTCAGAATGACCATTATAAACAAATCAACAAACAACAAGTGCTGGTGAGGTTGTGGAGAAAAGGGAACCCTAGTACTTTGTTTGTGGGAATGCAGATTGGGGCAGCCACTGTGGAAAATGGTATGGAATCTCCTCATAAAACTGAAAACGGAACTGTGTTTTGACCTGTCAATTCCACTGCTTGGATTATATCCTAAGAACCCTGAAACACCAATCCAAAAGAACCTATGCCCCCCTATGTTCATAGCAGCATCATTTACAATAGCCAAGTGTTGGAAGCAACCTAAGAGCCCATCAGTAAATGAGTGGATCAAAAAACTATGGCACAGCCCTGGCTGGTGTCATTCCGTGGATTGAGAGCTGGCCTGCAAACCACAGGGTTGATGGTTCGATTCCCAGTCAGGGCACATGCCTCGGTTGCAGGCCAGTTCAGGTCCCCAGTAGGGGGCATGTGAGAGTTAACCACACATTGATGTTTCTCTCCCTATCTTTTTCCCTCCCTTCCCCTCTGTCTAAAATAAATAAAATCTTTAAAAAGAAAGAAAATTTTAAAAAAATGATGGTACATTTACACAGTGGAATACTATACAGCAGAATGAAAGAACGAACTCCTACCCCTTGCAACAGCATGGATGCATTTCAAAAGCATTATGCTAAGTGAAGTAAGCCAGGCAGTGAAAGACAAATACCATATGATATGACCTATAAGTGGAACCTAATCAACAAAACAAACAAGCAAGCAAAATATAACCAGAGACATTGAAATAAAGAACAAACTGACAGTAACTGGGGGGGGGGAGGGAGGAGGGGGCTAATGGGGGAAAAGGGGGAAGGGTTCTCAAGGAACATATATAAAGAACAAAGGCCTTTGACCCATGGACAAAGCTAAAGGGTGGTAGGATTGAGGGTGGATGGTGTAGATGGGGGTGGGGGAGTGGTGAAGGGAAAATGGAGACAACTGTACTTGAACAACAATAAAAAAATAAATTAAAAAAAGTACAGATAGGTAGTTACCAAATAGCCATGGTGTTGTAAAGTACACTATAGGAAATGGAGTAGCCAAAGAACTTATACGGGTGACCCATGGACATGAACTAAAGTGTGGGAACTGCCTGAGGGAGTGGGGGGTTCTGCATGGAGGGGGGCAAAGAGGGAAAATCAGGACAACTGTAATAGCATAATCAATAAAATATAATTAAAAAAGAGCTCTGGTTGGTGTAGATTAGTGGATTGAGTTCATGCTGCAAACCAAAGGGTCGCTGGTTTGATTCCCAGTCAGGACACATGCCTGGGTTGTGGTCCAGGACCCCAGTGGGAGCCACATGAGAGGCAACCACGCATTGATGTTTCTTTTTCTCTCCCTCTCTTTCTCCCTCCCTTCCCCTCTCTAAAAATAAATAAATAAAATCTTTAAAAAAGAAGTTTGGGCTTTACCGTACAGATAATAGGCAGATACAGAATGTTTTAAATCAAGAGAGTGATGTACTTTGTCTATGTCTAGCACATCTAGATTTCTAGGTCAAGAGAATAAAAAGGCACACATAAGTCTAGAAGAACTAGACATATTTTAAGTCCCTAGGGGTACCAAAAACATAGTGACTTGGAATTAGTTCTCTCTCCCTCTGTCTATCTCTACACACACACAAACACACACACACACACACACACACACACACACACATTTATAGTTAAAGGTCTCTGAACATGGAAAGGTTGCTAGGCACTCCTGTTATTTATTAGAGATGATCAAGCAGAGAGTAGATGCACAATGGTTAAGAATTCAAGCTGAAGCATCTGATGGGAATGAGTTTTTAAATGGCCTTGAATGTCTCTTCCCATCTTCAGGCTACCAAATTCTATCAGCACATTTTTTTTTTGCAAAAGAAATAGGAATTTTCTGGTGTTGCAGAATTTCCCTTTAAACTCTAAAACAGCCTCAGATATTGTCAGACATTACATCTATAGTGAATATGCACTGCAACACATATTGATTTTCTTTTTTAGCAAAGGGGTCAAGGGGAAGCTGAAGGGCTGAGATCTCCAATAGTAACAAAGAAATAATAGAATTTTCTTGCCTCTAATATGTCTGTAAAATAGGAACCATGCTAGGAGGCAGCCACTAGAGAGAATGATAAAAATAACATTATTAAAAACAACAATAATCCAAAACTCAAACTTTATAAACCACCCTCACCCGCCCCATGCTCACACACACTCAATTTAGAGGTCCTTGGGCATCCTAATGCTTAATTCCCTAGCATTTATATTGGCACACATATAAATAATTGAACAGGTCATAACTGTGGGGCCTAGTGTAGGCAGATGCACTGGGGCAGATCATAAACCACTTTATCTCTAATCCCTTTAAAATAATAACAATACACTCAAAAAGGCATAAAACAAAGAAAGAACTGGATTGCCACATTTAAATGGATAAATACAACAAAACCTACTGCTTAGTTCTTCCTGGCTCCTGTGGGAAAAGATACTTATCTGAAACTAACTTGCAGGTGTGTAACTAGAGAAATAATTCCTTCAATGCAAACTACAATCATAGCGTAACTCAATGCAAGAATAGATCACGTTTGGATCAACAACTAGGAAAAAGGAGGAAAAAATGATGGAGTTGGTGGTTTAAGAGGAGCATAGAGTAAACTCAGGGTAAAATAACAAAGGAGTCTGGAAAATCAATCCAGAGTGCAAGATGACCTATTGCTGACATGAGTTCTTGTAGGTAGCTTTACAGGCTGTAGTACCTACTGGATCTGCTGCCTTGGTACTGATTCTAGAGGTAGACCCCCATTCCTCATTATTGGCACTTTCTGGTCTTGAGATCAGGGCTTGCCAGACCATTTAGTCCTCTTCAAGCCTGGGATAGGACTGAGACACAGTTAGCCCTACGCCTGAGAAACAAGAGATAAAGACAACTATTTTTTCAGGGCCTTTTAAGTGTCTCACTCCATGAACACATTACATCATTTAATTCCACAATAATCTTCAAAGGTTAAGAACATTTCCAAACCCCCTTTTTTTGCAAGTAAGTAAACTAAGGTTAACACAGCTAGTAAAAATTTGAACCTCATAATCTGAACCTGGTCTGCTGACTACAACAACCATGTTCTTTCTACTATCATGCTTCCACTCCAAGGTGTCTGAAGCCCTGAACCTAAATGACACAGTTGAAGAATGGGGTTGGGGTTATGTCTTTTCTGCCTTTCATCCTCACCTTTTACTCCAAAATTCATTAACTACCATCAAATCTAGAAGTGCACAGGCAGGAGGCTATGAGAATACTCTAGTCATGTGTCCAAATTAGAAATAGGTTTGGGGCATATAGTGGCCTATATATTCACAGCATGACAAAAGAGGAAGGGTCTTTAGAAATCAATTCATCCAGGGGGTCACAGATTCAATATACCTTCAAGATCTACACAGGTATACAATGGTGGGTGTGTGTTTGTGAATGGTGGGAACACTTGTGAACTGGAGTGAATGCTTTATTGCCTTCTTGCTCCTGCAATGTACTTGCATGTACACACAAACTCACGCATACCCCTAGAAGGCATTCATATAATATTTAAATACTTTCCTGAAACTCATCTGTATTCCAAAGTGGAATTTAGTCCTAGTCACAATTTTGGGACTTTCCTTTTTGCTTGCCTGTGTTTAAGTTTTATTTTTTAAATGTATTTTATTGCTTATGCTATTACAGTTGTCCTATTTTTTCCTCCTCTTTATCCCCCTCTGCCCTGCACCCCCTCAACCCACCAGCATTCCCTGCCCTTAGTTCATATCCATGGATTGTACATGTAAGTTCTTTGGCTTCTCCATTTCCTGTACTATTCTTACCTTCCCCCTGTCTATTTTGTACCTACCATTTAGACTTCTTAGTCCCTGTAACTTTTTCACCATTCTCCCCCTCACCCCACTGATAACCCTCCATATGATCTCCATTTCTGTGATTCTGTTTCTGTTCTAGTTGTCTGCTTAGTTTGTGTTCATTTTTGTTTTTAGATTCAGTTGTTGATCATTGTGACTTTGTTGTCATTTTTACTGTTCATGGTTTTGATCTTCTTTTACGTAGATGAGTCCTTTCAACATTTTGTATAATAAGAGCTTGGTGAGGATGAACTTCTTTGACTTGACCTTATCTGGGGAGCACTTTATCTGCCCTTCCATTCTAAATGACAGCTTTGCTGGATAGAGTCATCTTGGATGTAGGTCCTTGCCTTGTATGACTTGGAATATGTCTTTCCAGCCCCTTCTTGCCTGCAAGGTTTCTTTGGAGAAATCAGCTGATAGCCTATGGTAACTCCTTTGTAGTTAACTGTCTCCTTTCCTCTTGCTGCTTTTAAGATTCTCTCCTTATCTTTAATCTTGGGGAATGTGATTATGATGTGCCTTGGTGTGTGCTTCCTTGAGTCCGACTTCTTTAGGACTCTCTGAGCTTGCTGGGCTTCCTGGAAGTCTATTTCCTTTGCCAGATTGGGGAAGTTCTCCTTCATTATTTGTTCAAATAAATTTTCAATTTCTTGCTTTCCTCTTCACATTCTGGCACCCCTATGATTCAGATGTTGGAACGATTAGAGTTGTCCCAGAGGTTCCGAAGCCTCTCTTCATTTTTTTTGAATTCTTGGGTCTTCATTCTGTTCTAGTTGAAAGTTTATTTCTTCCTTCTGCTCCAGATTGTTGATTTGAGTCCCAGTTTCCTTCCCTTCACTGTTGGCCCCCTGTCTATTTTTCTTTATTTCACTTTGCATAGCCTTCACTTTTCCCTCTGTTTTGCAACCATACTCAACCATTTCTGTCAGCATCCTGATTACCAGTGTTCTGAAACTTGTATCTCATAGGTTGGCTATCTTGTCATGAGTTAGTTCTATTTTTGGAGCTTTGATATGTTCTTTCACTTGCGCCATATATATAAAATATTATAATATATAATAAAAAATATATATATATTTTTTTGCCTCCGTGTTGCTGTTATGTTGTGAGAGGTGGAATCTTAGGTATTTGTTAGGGCATGGCAGCCCACGTCACTGCATTCTGGCATAGTCTGAATGAACGTTGCTCCTTTAACTCCTTGATTGTTGGACTTCCATACAGTTCACTTCTCTGGAAGTTCTCATTAATTTTTTTTTTCCATTTGTTGTTGTCCTTTTTTTGGTTGTGTGAAAAGGCACGGTGTATCTACCCATGCCTCCATCTTGGCTGGAAACAATTTTGGGATTTTCGACATTAATCCAACCTTTCCAGTCAAAAGTAGGGAGGCTGAGACAAGAGAGAGTGAGGTTGCTATATTACATCAGGCCTGTTTTTGACTAACTGATTTTTATTTTCCCTTAGTAATTGCCTCTCTGAGCTTCTTCTGTATTTGTAGTGTCCAACACAGTAGCCACTAACCACATGTGGCAATTTAAATTTAAATTAATTATAACTAAATAAAATTATAATTCCTTAGTGTCACTAGCTACATTTCAAATGCTCAAAGGCCACATGTAGCTAGAGGCTACTACATAGGACAGCATGCATATAGA
Organism: Glossophaga mutica; assembly: GCA_039655065.1. NCBI lineage: Eukaryota > Metazoa > Chordata > Mammalia > Chiroptera > Phyllostomidae > Glossophaga > Glossophaga mutica. The sequence continues at coordinate 9,604,750 of CM077318.1, read as the reverse complement.
ACATTTCCATCATCACAGGAAGTTTTATGAAATAATGTGAATCTCAACTTCTCTCTGGGGCAACTATCCCATTTGTCATGCCCTACTCATGCTATTGGTAAAAAAGGAAAGCAGCCAAAGAATTTTACACAGATGAATTTGTGAGTTTTTCTAAAAGTTGAAGGGGCACAGAGTAATTAGTGGTGGTATAGTTAGTGAGGTATATTCTGTCACCTTGACTGTACCACTAGTAACTCAGCTCTCAGTGAGGTGATGACTTATGGACCTAAACAAACTCATTACAAGCAAGACAAATATGTTCAGAGACTGTGGGGAGAATCCACCAACATGAAATAATTCCCTTTCTGTGCATAGTGCTAATGAGACCTTGGCTGGTATTTTCACATTCTCGTCTTCCAGACCTATGTGTCATCTGCTTAAGGAAGAGAAGCCACATTCCCACTTGCCTCCAGGACCTGGGTAATGTGTTATTCCTGTGGCCACGATAGCTCAAACGGCACCAGGTGCTCTGGCCTCTCTGCCTGACGAGGGTAATTGTACTGAACATAAATGAAATCAGATTCCATTCGTTCTACTGGGGGATCCTCTGTTCTCTCTCTGCAGCAAAGGCCAGCATGTCGCTAGACGACTTCGAATGCTGGACAATGAGGCTTGCTATTCTTAGCTGTTACTCAATGCCCAAGACCTTGTTTTCTTCTATGAAGGCCAGCCCCACACCCCTCCTGCCTCCTGCACCTGAGCCCCAGAGTCAGATCTAACTTTTTCATGTGATGTACAGGCCTGCTGGCCCCTGTGTTATGGCAGAGACCCATTAGTTTACTTAAATTGAGTGGTGAGGCCAGGATAAAGGAGATGGTAAAGGTGGATAATTCTAATAGTGTGTGAGTTAGTTTGCATCTCTTCCCTGTCTTTCAATCTCACATCAGAGCAGTAATGAGAAAGGGCCACTGTCAAGGTACTTCCATGTTCCTACTGGCTCTTTAGGGGATTGAAGCACCTGACATGATTCTTGGATCCTATGGGGAACTCACTTTTCAGCCTGAGAACATTAGACCCCAGTGAGGGCTGCCTCTACAGCACCAGAGAAATAGTTTTCAAATTTGGATTCATGATGCATCCTTAAGGAGAGATACATGTTATTAATCTGTAGCTATTATTGCCACTGTGACTTTTAGGCTCTGTTGTAGCCCCATTCCTTGTCACCTCAAGATAGAGGCTTTCTCATCCATGGGCAAGAGACAGGCAGGTGAAATGAAGTTTCCAATGTCTTAGAAAGTTTGAATCTCTCTCTCTAAGATCAAGGATGTTCATCTGCCTCATGTGGAGCTCAAAAGAATCACTTTCTGTGGTAGGTAGATTTCTAATATGGCCCCCAAGTTTCCCATCCCCTGGTGTGCAGACACCTTCTTTCAGTTATTTAGTCAAATGCTAATCTAGGTACTCTTGTAAAAGAATTGGGAAGATGTGATTAAGGCCACAATTCAGTTGAATATGAAAGGTTCTTATACTTCATAGGCTTGACCTAATCACATGAACCTTTAAAAGGAACTGGGCTCTTTCTGGAAAGATATTCATGGAGCAGGGGGATTTAACATAAGGAAGATTTTCTGTTGTTGGCTCTGAAGGTGGTGGTCCACATGGCAAGAAATGAGAGCAGCCTTGAGTAGCTGAGAGCAACTTCTGGCTGAAAGCCAGTAGGAAACAGGATCCTTAATCCTACAGATACAAAAAACTGAACCTTGCCATAATCACATGAGCTTGGAAGAGGGCACTGAGCTCCAGATTAGAATGCAGCCTGGCTAATACCTTGATTTCATCCTTGTGAGATACTAAGCTGAGAATCTAGTCATGCTATGTCAAACTTTTGACTTACAGAACTATGAGCTGATAAATGGGTACTGTTTGAAGCTGCTAAATTTGTGGCGACTTGTTAGACAGCAATAGAAAACTAATAGTTTCCTTATAGAAGTGTGGTTTAGGGCAAGTTAATAGGCTTTGGAGTCAGAACATCTGGGGTTCAAATCCCAGCTCTGTTATTTAACTAGCTTAATAACTCTGAGCCCTTTGCTCAGCTTCTCTGAGATCTAGTTTTCTTATTTGTAAAATGGGGGCGACACCACATAGTTCTTAAAATACTTTGGAGAACTAAATAATAGAGAATGCCTGGCAGATAGTGAGCTCTCAAAATGGTTTCTCCACTATCCATCATTTCTAAAGAGTAGACAGTGAATGGCTTGGAGGTGACCTAACTCAGGCATGGGGGAAGGGGGTGAACAAGATTAATTGAAAACCAGATAGAGTAGAGAAGGGATGGGAAAAGTAAAAATTATGGAATGAAAGGCAGTAATAGAGTTTCTTCCGGACATAGCTTCCTATAAACATGAATTCAGATCATGAGTGTAATTCCAAATATTACATAAATATAAAGGTATATGTGGTGCAGGCCTGCAAAAATTTTGTGAAAACAAACTAGACTGTAATTATGTGAACGTATGTCAGTATGTGTGTGCAGGTGCTTATATATTATAATGCTTACATCTAGGGTTCATGAACTCAATACCTTCAGTAGTTGGGTAGATATGTAAATGAGTAAAACTGCTTAATGAACATAAATAGAGTGGGCTGAGGACAGTAAAAGTGATTGAAGTCCTGCCTAGGAGCAGCCTATGTCAATTCTCTAAACAACAACTGTGCTGGACAAACAGAAATCTGCAAGTGAATTTTTGCCTGGGAAAAGTCAGCATATGGTTCTGGTTTAAATCATACCAGCCATCTTTCCACCCATGAGGATTAGAGTCAGGACATACCAGTCTATAATTTAGGCTTAAAAGGTCAGAAGAACACTGAATTAGAATCCAGGGAAGCTCACTGCATGACCTCAGTATCATCTCTTTCCTTCTTTTGCTCTTAATTTCCAAATATATATATAAAGGGTATTAGTTTAAAAAAAAAAAGACTCTGGAGCTAAACTGTCTCATGTTGTAAGCCTGGCTGTACTGCTTAGTAGGTATGAGAATTTGAGCAAGGCTTAGCCTTTATCTACCTCTATTTCCTTATGTGAAAAGTGGGGATAATATTATTACTTAATTAATGAGGATGTCAACAAGGAATATTGACACTATGGTGGACTCTGGAAGTACAAGGAAGAGTCTACACCACCTGAAGGGCTTTCCAAGACTGAAGCATAACAAAAAATGCACTGAACTTAAGGAAACAAAGTACGATGATGACATCAATGTTCTAAAATATTATTCACAATAAAGAAAAGGTGGTGGGGACTTCTGGCCAAGATGGAGGCATAGGTAGATATACTGTGCCTCCTCACACAACCAAAAGAAGGACAACAAAAAAATTACTTAAAAAAAATCAGAACTGACAGAAAATCAAACTGCATGGAGGTCCTACAACCAAGGAGTTGAAGAAACATTCATCCAGACCAATAGGAGGGGCAGAGATGGGTAGCTGGATGGAGAGGACTCACAGCAAGTCAGCAGCTGGAGGACCAGAGCGAGTGAGGCGGTGGCTGATGGAGTGGCCATCCCACATTTGCATGCAGATAAAACAGGAGGAATAGCTGAGAAGCAAGATAGACTGTGCAACCCAGGGTTTCATTAAGGTGAAATAAAGCCTCAAAACCTCTGTCTGAAAAAACGTGGGGTTTGCAGCAGCAGGAGAAACTCTCAGCTTCACAGGAGAGTTTGTTGGAGAGACCCACAGGGTCCTAGAACATACACAACACCACCCACCTGGAAATCAGTACCAGAAGGGCCCAATTTGCTTGTGGGTAGCAGGGGAAGTGACTGAAGGCCTTCCAAGAGCTGAGCAAGCTGCATTGTTCCCTCTCAGACCCCTCCCCAACATACAGTGCCACAATGCAGAGACATGGGTTGCTCAGCCCTGGCAAATACCTAACGCTCTACCCCTTACTACATAACAGGTACACCAAGACAAAAGAATATGGCCCAAATGAAAGAACAGATCAAAGCTCCAGAAAAAATACAACTAAGTGATGAAAAGATAGCCAACCTATCAGATGCAAGGTTCAAAACACTGGTAACCGGGATACTGACAGAAATGGTTGAGTACGGTCACAAAATAGAGGAAAAAATGAAGGGTATGAAAAGTGAAATGAAGGAAAATGCACAGGGAACCAACAGTGATGGGAAGGAAACTGGGACTCAAATCAATGGTTTGAACCATAAATATGAAACTAAACATTCAATTAGAACAGAATGAAGACCTAAGAATTTAAAAAAAATGAGGAGAGGCTTAGGAACCTCTGGGACAACTCTAATCATTTCAACATCTGAATCATAGGGGTGCCAGAATGTGAAGAGGAAAGCAAGAAATTGAAAATTTATTTGAACAAATAATGAAGGAGAACTTCCCCAATCTGGCAAAGGAAATAGACTTCCAGGAAGCCCAGCAAGCTCAGAGAGTCCTAAAGAAGTCGGACTCAAGGAAGCACACACCAAGGCACATCATAATCACATTCCCCAAGATTAAAGATAAGGAGAGAATCTTAAAAGCAGCAAGAGGAAAGGAGACAGTTAACTACAAAGGAGTTACCATAGGCTATCAGCTGATTTCTCCAAAGAAACCTTGCAGGCAAGAAGGGGCTGGAAAGACATATTCCAAGTCATACAAGGCAAGGACCTACATCCAAGATGACTCTATCCAGCAAAGCTGTCATTTAGAATGGAAGGGCAGATAAAGTGCTCCCCAGATAAGGTCAAGTCAAAGAAGTTCATCCTCACCAAGCCCTTATTAGACGAAATGTTAAAGGGACTTATCTACGTAAAAGAAGATCAAAACCATGAACAGTAAAATGACAACAAAGTCACAATGATCAGCAACTGAATCTAAAAACAAAAACGAACACAAACTAAGCAGACAACTAGAACAGAAACAGAATCACAGAAATGGAGATCATATAGAGAGTTATCAGTGGGGTGAGGGGGAGAGTGGTGAAAAAGTTACAGGGACCAAGAAGCCTAAGTGGTAGGTACAAAATAGACAGGGGGAGGTTAAGAATGGTACAGGAAATGGAGAAGCCAAAGAACTTATATGTATAACCCATGGACATGAACTAAGGGGTGTGGGGGCAGGAATTCGGGTTGTTGCAGAGTAGAGGGGAGTAAAGGGGGGAAATGGGACAACTATAATAGCATAATCAATAGAATATACTTTAAAAATAAATAAAATTTAAAAAGAAAAGGTGGTGGTATTCAATATTATTAGATGTATGACCTTGAACATAACCTTTAATTTCTCATAAACCTCTGTTTTCTTCTCTGTATAATGGTGACAATCTGACCCAACTACTGCATAGGGCTATTATTGGAAGGAAATTAGATGATTTCAGTTAAAGTGCTCTGAATTCTGTAAAAGTGCATGCCAATGGGAAGGTTGTGATATTTTCTAAGAATGAATCTCTAGCTAGGAAACATCCTGAAAAACTGCCTAAGTTGGTCTGAAGCCAAAGGTAGAAGGACAAACTGACAGGTTTCAGAATCCTAAAATGATAATAACATCTACCTCACAGAGTTTTGTAACTTTCCCTAAGATAATGTACGTTATGTACTTAACACAGAAGAAATTCTTCAGGTCAATAAGTGATATCTCTTATTCTTGCTAGTTGCTAAGCTCTACGTTGCTCCACTTCATCCCCTTTATCTCAAACAGGTAAACATCTTCCTGGAAAATCTAACTGATGAAACATACTATTTCTACAGGAATTTAAATTAATTACAGGAGATAATCAGGGTGGGAGGGTTTCCAGACATCAAACTACTATAATAGCAGTGCTTCAAGGGTTCTACAAGTTTCTTTAGGGTCACTGAGAAGAGATAAAGTGGGCCTGAACGTACACTTCCAATAACTCCACCTTATTTCAAACCAGAGTAGAAGTGCTTTATTCTGTATCTACATTTGGGAATATCAGATTTTATTTGAAGAATAGGCTACATAGCCAAGAAAATATTTGAAGGCCTCAAATCTTGTGTGTTCTGGGTCTCCCAACTAACCTAATCCTTAAACAAGGTGAGTAGACTAAAGGCCAATGCTAAGTATTGTCAAGGTTCACACAGCCAGATAGTAGTAGAGCAATAACTAGAATCAGCTTTCCTGACTTCTAGGGCAGTATTCTTTCCACTTTATGTTTGATTAGCATGTTAGTGAGGAGAAGGGTCAGTTGGAGATGAGTGTTGAAGAACTAGGAAAGATACAGGAGACCAGGAACAGAGCCAGTCCTTGGCATGTATGAAGTGAGACATAGTCACATGTACACGCAAGTCTAAGCATATACAAATAAGTGCAGGTTAAACTCTCTCAGGCAAGAAGGGTCCTTGATCTTCCCCGAATACCCCCATTCTTAATTCTGAGTCAAAGGAATAACTAGGGAATAGAATATCAAATTTTATCTCTCAAGGTTTGTGTTGGACTATTTAGTCTAATGGTTGTTAGTTCATGAAGGAGTAATATAATTAATAATAGAATGACATGCAATGTTGCATATCCTTGCCAAAGCACAGGATCTGACAGAAACTATTTTCAAGTCTCTCCCTGACTACTGAGCCAGAAGAAAGGGGCTTACTGTCCAGATGCCATCCTGGGTGAGGGGCATAAGATCATTACCAAAAAGCTTGGAAATGCTTTCGTACACCAAGCTTTTCCACTGGAAAAAGTAACTTCATGAATTTAGAGCATACATGCTTTTACAATTACATTTAAACTGACATAAAAAACAAATGTGAAACAGTCTAAGCTGAACAGGTCAGGATGACCTGGAAAGCAAATGAGAGGGGAAAAAAAAAGAAAAAAGAAAAATAAAAAGAGGCCCAATGTTAACAGCATTAATTCTGTCAGTCTGTTGTAAATAAGAAAATACCATCAGTGTATTAATGGTTTTATTAAAGGGAAACCTACAACATTCAAACAAATAGAAAATAGTTAAAAATAAAACACATTAGACTTTCTATCCACCTTAGGAAAACTCTTGCTGGCCTGGAGATTAAAATTCTGTCCCAAAGAAGGGAAATTCCCTCCCTTCTGCAATCCTTTCTTGGCTTTTATCCAGAATATTGCTGAGTAAGAACAAGGAGAGAGAAGCTGTGGCTGGTGTAGCTCAATGGATTGAGCATTGGCCTGGGAACCAAAGGGTCAGTGGTTCAATTCCCAGTTAAGACACATGCCTGGGTGGCAGGCCAGGTCTCCAGTAGGGGACATGTGAGAGGCAACCACACATTGATGCTTCTCTCCCTCTTTTTCTCTCTCCCTTCCCCTCTGTCTAAACATAAAATCTTTTAAAAAAGAAGGAGAGATGCCATGGAGATAGATAGATACAGAGATGGGATGTGTGTGTGTGTGTGTGTGTGTGTGTGTGTGTGTGTGTGTGTGTGTGTGTTGTTTAAGACTGGAGAAGGACGGTGGTTGAAAATGCAAGCCCCAGGCAAGGTATGGAGAGTGCTTCTGACTCTCATACTTGACTACCTCTGGACTTATGGACTCTGCATCCACTAGAATGAAACAGGCTTTATTTTTAAATTTTTTATGTTTATTAATTTGAGAGAGAGATATCGATCAGTTGCCTCTGATGTGTGTCCTGACAAGGAATCAAACCTACAACCCTGGCTGGGAATGAAACATAAATGTTTTGGTGCATGGAACGATGCTGCAATAACTGAGCCACCTGGCCAGGGTTGAAACTGGTTTAACATGGAGGCTCTGGGACAGAGATAGCATAGCAAACTATTTCAAATTCTAAGTGCCTGTCCTCTTATGTCAACGCAAAGTTTGAGTCTGGCTAGGCAGAAGAATGGGGCCTCACACTTGGTGGAGAGGGAAGCATATGGTATGAGTGAAAAGTAGAGGAGTGTGGAATTATGATGGCTGGAAGTAAGAAGTAAAGCCTGATCCACTTTATTCCATCATCCTAACTTCAATAGGAAACAAGAGAAGTAGTCAGTAGTTGTTAGATTTTGCCTTATCTTTCCAAAAGAGTCAAGTGTGTGTATGTTTCTGAAAACAGAGCCACCTTGACTTTAGGGATAGGGGAAAAATCCCATCTGACTCTAGTCTCCTAGTCTCTTTCAGGAAGGGCTGGCTAGCTTCTTGGGAGGCAGAAATGGGGCTCTTGTTTACTCAACTTTTATTGACCAGCTATTACCTTCAGTGATGGGGCCTGAAGTTAAGATCTGCGTACTTGGCAGTGGTCCAGCAGAATGGAGGTAAGGGGAAACTCATGAATTGCCTAACAATCAAGTGAAAAATGGCCACAGGAGCCTCAGATAGGCACAGTGGCTTCTTGTTAAAGGTAGCACCTTCAGTTCCATCAGCAAGGGTTCTTCCCAGCAGCATACTGTGGAAAGTAAGCAACTGAGCCACAGCTTCACTGTGTCTACTTGAGTCAGTGCCTGGCTGCCATCACATATGATAAAGAAAAATCAAAAAGCACTCTACTAACACCAAATCATATTATAGAAAACAACAACCATGATATGATTACATATATGGTAACTGCTACTACTTCTACAGCTAGTCCTTAAAACATCACTATGAGGTATGGAAACACCATTAGCCCAATGGGGGAAAGTCGTCAACTAAACGAGTAGTACCCAGCCCCAGGTATTTCTGGACTATTCACTAGACCTCCAGAACCTTCATTCTTCATGAGGCAGGTTGTGTTTCTTTAGTGTCTGGTCATTTTGAGATGCTGGCAGTTGTCAACCTGGAATTTTTCTAACATGAAAAAGTAACACTGCTGAAAGTAGCAACTTAAAGGTGGGCTTGCACCTAGAAGGCCTGATAACCAGATGCATGAGTCAGTTCTTCTGAAAGGATGCAGCGTGCAAAATTGGGGAGAGTAGATGGCTGCCATTTTGGATTGGGGGTTTCCTGTTCTCTTTTCCTACCTACCTATAAGACAGAGGTGAGAAGAGATATGGAAAATTCTCTACTTTTAGTTGTTTTCCCCTTTCTTTTCTGCTTTATTGACAAATACACTAAATAACTTTTATATATATTTGTGTTTGCCTCTCTGTACACAGTAGGTAAGAATTAAGCAGGGGGTGGGGGAGGGAAGATGTGGATGAAGAGAAGGAAGGTGGAATTTAACAGTCTCATTATAGATACTCAGAGCCCAACAAAGACTCTCTATTCAGTCTTCTGAATTTCTTGCAGTAGCCAAACAATCCCATAATATTACAAGCATTATTACTCAGCTTGGAGATGAGAATGCTTCAAAATTAATGTCTGCGTGCCTAACAGCTCACTAATCAAAGCTTCCATGCTTCATTTTCCACCCTGTGGAGAGTTCTAAGTCTCTTTCAGTTTTATTGTGGCCAGCATGACATACCACACTGTGCAGGCTGGGGCTGGTGACCTTTTGTCTTGGCCAAGATCCAGATTTTCTTCTTAGTTCCAAATGCCAGTCCAAGTTTTCTGCAGGTGATTTCTTCAGGATTGGTGCTTACATTTTTTGTAATTGCTGACTGCTAGAAGGCTGAAATATCCCTCAACAATCAATTTACATGTCAGCCACAGAACCACTGGTCCAATGGGGGTATTAAACAGGAAAAAAAGACATTTCTATGCTTGGCTTAAGATATCTAAAAAGTATAGTGAAGACTATCTGGACTCAGGAGAATGGAACCTCATTTCAAAAGAGATGATTCAGGGTAGCAATACCCTTTCCAGTTTACTTTCTACATATACATTGTCATGGCAATATTATCAATAATAAACAATCTGAAGATTCTACTCGTTTCTGGGTGGTTGTGTATTTTCCCCCTTAGTTCTACTTCATACAAACATAATCGCAGAGAATGTGTATAAGTCTCTATAAGAGCATCTGCTTAGGTAAACTGTCCATATGTAAGTTCAGTATAGTAAGAAAATGTTTTACATACATTTGTGATCTTAAGGAATACATCCTATTATTTGTAACAACAGGTGGCACACTTCTTAAAGCAAAGTAAAATGTTTTTAAACAGTTCAAATGAAGCTTTTCTCCATAAATTGTTATACTTGGAAAATACTTGCTTTTGTATGTACAACCTATTGTGTGTTGTGTACTTTCAGTTTTTTGCCTACTACCTTTGAAAAATATTGCCTATGATATCATTTTACTCTTTCAAGAACAACTGATGGATTTTGGAGCACTCAGAGCAAAAATAAACAACAGTAAAATTTTTCTGCTGCAATGACACTTTAAAAACTCAAGGATTTTTTTAAATATATTTTATTGATTATGCTATTACAGTTGTCCCATTTCTCCCCCATCATTCCCCTCCACCCTGCACACCCCTTCCCTCCCACATTCCCCCCTTTAGTTCATGTCCATGTGTCATAAGTTCTTTAGCTTCTACATTTCCCACACTATTCTTGCCCTCCCCCTGTCTATTTTCTACCGACCATTTATGCTACTTATTCTCTGTACCTTTTCCCCTCTCTCCTCCTCCCACTCCCCTGTTGCTAACCCTCCATATGATCTCCATTTCTGTGGCTCTGTTCCTGTTCTACTTGTTTGCCTTTGTTTTAGGTGTGGTTGTTACTATCTGTGAGTTTGCTGACTTTTCACTGTCATATTTTTTTAATCTTTTTTCTTAGATAAGTCCCTTTAACATTTCATATAATAAGGGCTTGGTGATGATGAACTCCTTGAACTTGACCTTATCTGAGAAGCACTGTATCTGCCCTTCCATTCTAAATGACAGCTTTGCTGGATAGAGCAATTTTGGATGTAGGTCCTTGCCTTTCAAGACTTCAAATACTTCTTTCCAGCCCTTTCTCGCCTGGAAGGTCTCTTTTGAGAAATCAGCTGACAGTCTGATGGGAACTCCTTTGTAGGTGACTGTCCCCTTATCCCTTGCTGCTTCTAGAATTCTCTCCTTCATTTTAATCTTGGCTAATGTGATTACGATGTGCCTTGGTGTGTTCCTCCTTGGGTCCCACTTCTTTGGAACTCTCTGAGCTTCCTGGACTTCCTGAAAGTCTATTTCCTTTGCCAGATTGGGGAAGTTCTCCTTTATTATTTGTTCAAATAAGTTTTACACTTGTTGCTCTTCTTCTTCCCCTTCTGGGACCCCTGTAATTCGGGTGTTGGGACATTTAAAGATGTCCCGGAGATTCCTAAGCCTCTCCTCATTTTTTTGAATTCCTGTTTCTTCCTTGTTTTCTGTTTGGTTGTTAGTTTCTTCCTTCTGGTCCACTCCATTGATTTGAGTCCCAGTTTTCCTCCTATCTTTATTGGTTCCCCATGTGTTTTCCTTCATTTCATGTATTGTAGCCTGTATTTTTTCATGTAATTTGTGAGCAAAATCAACCAATTCTGTGAGCATCCTAATGATCAGTGCTTTGAACTGTGTATCTGATAGGTTGGCTATCTCTTCATCGCTTAGAGGAATTGTCTTTGGAGATCTGATTTGTTCTGTTTTGAGCCATTTTAATTGTTTTTTTTTGTTTGTTTGTTTGTTTTGGTTTGGTTTTGGTCTGGTCGTGGCTGTTACATAGTGAGGAATGGAGCCTTAGATGTTCCCCAGTGCAGGGCTGCCCAGTCACTGAGTTGTGACGCTGTTTGTGGGGGCGGGGTCTGAGAGGGAACAATGGCGCCTGCTCCACTCTCGCTTGAGCTCCTGTCCCTTTCGCCGCTTCCCCTTCACTTGGATTATCTGCGCGCGTGAATGTGGGACCACCTGGTCAGCCAGCCGCCTTGCGCGGCCTCACTGGGTCTGCACTGTTGCCACCCCTTGCCCGGGGTCCGACAGCCGCCGCCCGTGAGCCCACCAGCCGCCTGCACACTTGGGAACTGCCAGTCACTGCCGCCTGCGTTCCTGTGTCCACACCTCCACTTTTTCCTGCTGCAACTCTGCCTCTCTTACTGGTCTGGATGAATGGTTGTTGGACTTCCTCACAGTTCAATTTTCTATTAGCTCTGGTTGTTTTCTTGTTTCTAAATATTTGTTGTCCTTAATTTTGGTTGTGAGAGGAGGCACAGTGTGTCCACCTATGCCTCCATCTTGGCCGGAAGTCCATCAAAACTCAAGGATTTTAAGTGGAAATTTTATAAGTGGGATACTCAGTCAAGTACATGATATGGGGTATCATCAATTTTGATGATTAGAAAAAATTATTTAGCTCTAACCATAGTTCTCTAAAAGCACACTCTCAGAGATAGACTACAACATATATAATATGCTATCCCAAATTGTTTGGATTGGAGAAGTTGAGGGATACAGTCTCTATCTTTCCACATTCAAGTTCACTTGACAACTACAATTGGAGGGAAGTATGCTTTTTTTCCCTATAATGTGTCATCAGATATGTATGTGACCAATTGGAGGATGGCTATCTAAGTTTGATTCAAGGCTGATTCACAGACTATAGAACAAAGAACCAGTACCAAAAGTCATACTATAATAGCTGAGAGAGATTAGGTCCCGGTGGTGACTGGGAGCACTTAGACGACAGTGATCAGAGAGGAAGGGGGAGGGAGATAATAGGGAAAGAAGGGGAAAGGTCCAGTTAAGGAACATGTATAAAGGACCCATGGATAAGGACAATGGTTGGGGTGAGGATTGAATGTGGGAGGTGGGTAGGGCAGAGGAGAGTAATGGGGGAAAATGGGGGCAACTGTAACCGAACAACAATAAAAAATAAATAATATTTTCCACACCCACTGGCCAGTAGAGGGCAAACTCCACTGTATTAGAGGCATTATGCTAAGTGAAGTAAGCCACGTGGTGAAAGACAAATACCATATGATCTCACCTTTAACAGGAAGCTAATCAGCAAAATAAACAAACAAGCAAAATATAACCAAAGACACTGAAATAGAGAACAGGCTGACAGTGACCAGAGGGGAGAGGGGAGGGAATTTCAGGGGAAAAGGGGGTTTGCAGGAACAAGTATAAAGGACACATGGACAAAAACTAGGGAGGGTGGAAACGGGAGGGAGGTGGGGAGGGCTGGGTGTAGGCTGGGATGGGAGTTAAAGGCAGAAAACTGTACTTGAACAACAATTAAAATTAAAAAATGGCAAAAAAATAGTAGAGAAAGGATAAAAGGATTGGAGGGAACAGTGATGTTTATTGTATGCATGTATGTACCAGTTTCTTTACAAATTTACAATTCTTCAAAGAAGATTTTATTATTCTAATAGCGCGGTTGGAGAAACTGAATCTCAGACAGATTGAATAATTTGCCCAAGGCCTCAAGATAGGAGGTGGCAGAGCAAGGACTAGAAAAAAGACCTGTCTGTACTTAAGTCTATCATGCTATTTTCATTATACCACAGGACTTCTTTAAAAAAAAAAAAGCTCAAAAATATATAAAAACCACAGAGGTTTTAAGTGTCCACTGACAGATGAATGGATAAAGAAAATGTGATATACACATACAAACATAATGGAGTATTACTCAGCCATAAAAAGGAAATATTGCCATTTGCAACCCAAGGATGGACCTAGAGGGTTTTATGGTAAGTGAACTAAATCAGACAGAAAGAAAAATTTGGTATGATGTGAAATCTAAAAAATCCCCAGCTAAATTCATAGAAACAGAAAAGAGATATACAGTTATCAGAGGTGTAGATTAGAGGGTGGGGAAATGGGTGAAGGTGGTTACAAAGTACAAACTTAAAGTTGTCAGATAATTATATTTTAAGGGTGTTGTATACAGCCTGTGATTATAGGTAACAATACTATAGTTAAGAAGTTTAAAAGTTGCTAAAATAATAGACTTCAAACGTTCTCAAGGAAAAAAATTTTGTAAATATGTATGGTAATGGATGTAAACTAAATCCATATTATTGTGGTGATATATAGATATATGTTTTCATGATGTATATAGTGACATATATGAAATCATTATGTTGCACACTTATAATGCAATGTTATATGTCATTATGTTGATAAAACTGGGAAAAACAGGTTATAAGTGCTGAGTCATATATTGTGCTGGTAGATTTCAAAGTTTATAGGGCAATTCTACTCTTCTGTGCATGTCTCAGTTGTATAGATCTGTAGGAATACTCAAGTTATCTGAGAATTGTGTGTGTGGCGGGGGGGGGGGAGTAGCACTTCTCAGAATTGAAACTTATCACTTGACTCTCCAACCTGAAACTTTTAGCACTCTAATCTCGAGAATAAAGGAAGAGGGAGAAACTCTCGATAACTGAGTTCCACGTTACTGATTTTTATGATACTCTGCTGCCTACTGCACTGGAGGTAGAGGGATTCAGTCATTGGGTAGGCAGTGGTACCCAAATTCTACAAACAGGTGATTTCTAGGCCTCCTATTTTAGCAATGAGGTCATGTGGTAGCTCCATGATGAGGTTCTGGGTAGATATTGGAATTCTGCTCACAGAGTAAATAAAAGAACTGTTAGACTTTAGCAAAGAATGTCTAGATATCCAAAATATTTAGTCATCACTCTGTATGATGCTGGAAGTCATTATATTTCTCAGAAATAATTTGTCTAGCATGCTCCTTGGGTTGGGAATATGTACCTGTGCCTATGACATGACTTGGACAATAACCCTGTTTTGGCCTGGATTGCTTCCTATTCTTTGTGCATAATACTACAGACCCAACATGGTTTACTTTAGTGGTTTTAGTAGCAACTGGTGCATACTGGTTGAGACGTGGTGAGAATGATCTGCTCTCGATCATGAGGCATTCTCTTTATTAAAATTAAATTCATTGGGGGTGACATTAGTTAATAAAATTATATGTGTTTTACACAGACAGTTTTACAATACATCATCTGTATACTATAGTCTGTGTTCATTCCACCAAGTCAAGTCTCCTTCTGTCACAATTTCTACCCCCTTACCCTCTTCTACTTCCTCCCATTTCCATTTCCCTCTGGTAATCACCACAGTATTGTTTTTGTCTATGAGGGTTATTTTTTTTGCTTAGTCCCTTCATTATTTTCACCCAGCCCCTCAATCCCCCTCCCCTCTGACAGTTGTTAGTCCATTCTCGGTATCTATGAGACTGTTTCTATTTTGTTAGCTTACTTTGTTTATTAGATTCCACATATGAATGAAATTATATGGTGTTTATCTTTCTATGACTGACTGAGTTATTTCACTTAGCATAAAAACTTCCAGGTCCATCCATTCTGTTGCGAAAGGTAAGACCTCCTTTTGTTTTTACAGCCGAATAGTATTCCATTGTGCTAATATACCAGACCCTTTTTATCCATCCACTCATATACTGATGGACATTTTAGTTGCTTCCCAATCTTTTTTTAATCATCACCCAAGGGTATGTTTATGGATTTTACAGAGTGAGGATGGGAGAGAGAGAAAGGAAGAGAGAGATACATACATTGATGTGAGAGAGAAACATTCATCAGTTGCTTCCAGTATATGCCCTGACCAGGGATGGAACCCACAACATATGTATGTGCCCTGACTGGGGATCAAACCCACAACATTCTGGTGTACAGGACAACAAGACAATGCTACAATGAACTGAGCCACCCACTCAAGTCCAATTTGTACTTCTTAATTCCTTCAACTTTTCACCCAGCCCCCCAAAACCCCTTCCCCTCTGGCAACTGTCAAAATGTGGTCTGTATCTATGAATTTGTTTGTTTTATGTGTTTGTTTCTCTTGTTCTTTACATTCCACACATTTTCCATTGAACTTATTTTTATTGTTGAAACTATGCAGATGTTCCTATCCCCCCCCCTTTGCCTGCCTCTACCCAGCTCCCACCCTCAGGCAATCACCACACCATTTTCCATATCCTTGGGTATTATATATACATTCTTTGTTTAATCCCTGCCTTCTTTCATCCAGCCCCCCATCCCTACTCCCCTCCTATAGCTGTCAGTCTGTACCATGTATTCATGCCTGTGATTCTATTTTGTTTATTTTGTTCATTGGATTCCACATATAAGTGAGATCATACATATGGTATTTATCTTCCACCAACTGGCCTTTTTCATTTAGCATAATACTCTCCAGGTCCATCCATGCTGTAGCAAAAGGTAAGATTTCCCTTTTCACATGCACATCTGAAAAATGGATGACCCAGATTAGGTGTATTGTCTGCCTATAGCATATAATATTTATATATACCCAAGTTTTCCAAAATGTATTCCAGAATACAGTACTTTTGTAGGATATTAACAGGTGTTATGTGAAAAAATGGTTCTGTGGTTGAATTAAATTTGGGAATCCTGAGTTACTGA
This sequence comes from Glossophaga mutica, assembly GCA_039655065.1. Classification (NCBI taxonomy): domain Eukaryota; kingdom Metazoa; phylum Chordata; class Mammalia; order Chiroptera; family Phyllostomidae; genus Glossophaga; species Glossophaga mutica. The sequence continues at coordinate 9,588,546 of CM077318.1, read as the reverse complement.
GCTCCTCACTTTATTGCAGTACTTGAGGTTTGTGAAATGCAAACATGCACAGTAAATCATCTTGAGAAGGAGCCTAATAGTCAAGTTTTATTAACTTATTTGACTATAGAAATAATTTTTTGTGGACCACGTGATGGAACTAGTTTTCTCAGAACCCACATGGGAAAACACTGGTCTATATGAACCTAACCCCAGGATCCAAGGCTGCAATCCCAGGTGTTTAGCAAAGTTAATGTTACAGATATCCTCTCTCTCTCTCTCTCTCTCTCTCTCCCCCCTCCCTTTCTTTCTCCCTGGCCTACTATCTCTTTTTCTACAATTTAAGCCCTCAGCATTCATGTTACCACTAATTATCTTTAAAAACAAATAAGCAAATACACAAAATGATATGTGAATATGTGTATCCCATGTCATAGAGCTTCAATTGCCTGAAGTCCAAACCATTTAGCATAATAACCACATCCATTTTTACAATTGATCTTAGCCAAAAGGCCTAGAAGCGATAACCACATCCATTTTTAATGTGGTTTCAATCTGCCTTCCCCATTTCTCAAGATCCAACCATATTAAACTACTTGCTATTCCTCAGACCTTCAATGAATTTTTATGTCTCTGTGCCCTTTGCCTTGAACACCATTTCCTGTCTGTCTCACTCAACATCTTTATAGTCATTCTTATTTATCCTTTAAGATTAAGGTATATTCATTATCACTATTTTCCCCCTTGTTTAATTTTTTGAGGGCAGGGATCATATCTTATTCATCTCCAATCCTCCAAAATGCCTACTATCATGGCTAGCACATAGTTGGAACTCAATAAATATTTGTTTAGACAACTACATAGATGAGTGAATAGATGAAAAGATGGAAGGGCTATCTAGTTGGCTCATTAGAAGGATGGATAGATAAATAGACAGATAAATAAATGCAGTAAAACTTTTCTGCTGAAGAACCATTCAATGAATAAGTACTTCAGCATTGGAATCACTCTCTTGCCTACAAGACATGTGATCCAGAAGTATCAATACTGGGCTGCTCTTGAGCATGGAAAATGATGAAAGGGTTGACACCACAACTGTCTTCAATACTGGAAACAAAAGTATCCATAACAACATCAGATCATGGCCAAGGGCTCTCTAAGCCATACTTTCAACTAGAAAATTGTAGAAGTTGTTAAAACCTGTAGATCTGTTAACAGGTTTAGGTCTCAGATGTGGAGTTCAATCTCCTAGTAGAAAAGATGATTCTCAAATATTATAGAATAACCCCCATAGAAAATGGTGCTTACCTCAGATTCTCACATGCTTTAAGGATTCATGTTTCTTCTACCTGAAAGTCTTAAAGTATCTACCATCTTCCTTGGTCCAAGATAGGAGAAAATAGCAGGGACCAAATACCATGTATTGAAGGCTGAGAACTCAGGAGTTGCAAAACACAAAAAGAAATAATGTATATAAGGGAACAGGAGGGAAAGTGAAAAGGAGGGAAGGGTCAGGGGAGAAGATGGCAGATAAGATGAATTCTTTCTTTCTCATTCCATCTTGGAACCTGAGAGCACATCCTTAAGAAGTGCAGAGAAAAATGAGAGATGCCTGTGCATTATTCTAATTATAGGCTGTGAAAAAACCACAACTAATTCACTGGAGAGAAGGTCCTTTTCTACAGAGTTATATTTTTATAAATGCCTACTTAAATATGTTAAGAAAAATATTAATATTTTATTAAGTGAAAAGTAGGCAAGAGGGTTTGATTATTGAATCAGTTAGCAATATATGATTTTTCAAAAGCAGCCAGCGATGAACCATGTACAAAGAAAGGCCTGTCTTTGTCATGGATGGGCAGCTGAAAACCTGGAGGTAGTCTTCAAGGAAACTACCCTGAGAATCCAGTCACCTCCAGGATCCCTTCATAAACTTCAAGAGGTACTATGAAAAAAAAAAAAAAAAAAAAAAAAAAAGCAATGAACAGGTATATAGGACTAGAAGCAGGAAGGAAAGGGGTATGTGTTTTAGGTATCTCTGAGTTTCAGAGATCCCATCACCAAATAGTAGATGGAACATTTATAGAGAAAACCAAATTAGAGACTTTGAGTCCTGAAGACCAAGTAGCCATCAACTGCCAAGTACCAGCTTCTTTAAGATAGAATGACAGTTCTGGCCTCCACTCCCTCAACAATCCATCCAGTCTACTTTTAGACACATAATATATCTTATTTTGGCATGGCTTGAGATAGCTAAAATTACTCTGCAGGTCAAATCACTCAAGTCTAGACTATCTATACTTCTGGAAGCAGTGGATAGACAATCCAAACAAAGAACTAATAAACTTAAAATCCTTTCTCTGTGATGTAAGAGATAAAATCACAAATGGTAGTGCCAGAAAAGTTCCTGGTAAAGCCCCATGCCAATTTTATGATGGGAAAACTGTCTCAGAGGAGAGAAGAGACTTGTCCAAGACCACATCCCTAGTTTCCACTTTGGAATATATTACACAATTTGGAGCTGAGTGATGGTAAAAATAAAACTGAATTACATGAATTATCCTTCAAGGTGATCAAAATGTGTATGCAAAATTAAAGTATTATAAAAAGGGAAGTCTATTGCTAAAGAATTCAGAAAGGCCACTCTGAATTGATGGTTTCTTTATTTTTCCCATTGTTTGAGTAAAGGTGTGATATACACTGAATTTGAAAGTTAACAATAAACTTAACAAGTGTTTGCAGCAGGGAAGCAAGGAATGTAGACAAAAGTTTAGAAAAGTGGAAATGTTTGTTTTTCAAACAATGGTGTTTAAGAGGTAAACACTTGGGTTCTTACTGCATGAACATAATATGAGGTCTGTCCAAAAAAGTCCAGCCATTATTAATATAACGAGAATGGTTTGAGAGACATCAATATAACGTAGCAGCCAAGGAGAGTGGACTGGAATGCACATGCATGAACAATGATGACCTCACTGTACTAGTCAGTGGGGGTGGTAGATGCCATTGAATGAGCATGTGTACTGTGTGGCTGCCACATTCAAAATGACTGAGAGAGAAGAGCAAAAAATCTACATCAAATTTTGCATTAAGCTTGAACATACCTCTGCAGAAACTATTCAGATGATTCAGAAGGCCATAGCTACATGGGTAACTGGTGACTGGCAGCTTCATCATGACAACATACCCACTCATGCATCACGTGTCATGCAGAGTTTTTTTGTGAAACATAAAATCACCATAAAATCACCAAGGTGACTCAGTCCCCCAACAGCCCAGATTTGGCACCCTGTGACTTCTGGTTTTTCCCAAAACAAAAATCTCCTTTGAAAGGGAAAAGGTTTCAGACCATCAGTGAGATTCAGGAAAATATGATGGGGAAGCTGATGAAGATTGGGAGAACTATGTGAGGTCCAAAGGTGCATACTTTGAAAGGGACTGAGGCATCATTGTCCTATATCCAGTGTTTCTTGTATCTTGTATCTTCTTCAATAAATATCCCTATTTTTCAAGGTACATGGCTGGATACCTTCTGGACAGACCTCATGTATAATTCTCTTAATTCCTAGAATCATCTCCAAAAAAAAAATCTTGATGGTACCTTTGGTTTGAGGTGATCAAAGAGTTGTGATGCTCTGCTTGTTGGAGCTATTACATGTCATAGGACATGCCAAGTAACTCAGAGTAAAAGCCAACTGGGAAGTGCTGTGAACATCTTTACCAGATAAATCACTAGTAACTACACTGTCATAATAAACCCTCACATTTGTCTAGCACTTTGCATTTACCAAGGATTTTCGCATTTATCACTTAATTTGATCCCCATTCTAGCTCTGAGAGAGTGATATTTCTAACATCACAGATGAAGAAATTGAGGCTTAGAGAGGGCACAGTAAATAACAGAGCTGGGCCTTTAACTTAGGTCTGCTTGACTCCAAAGACAAGGCCATTTACATTACATCAAGAATCCTTGTATCTTGTGGACATTTTTTGATGTTTGCTAGCCTGAAACTCTGTTGATTAGCATGGTGCCTTGTACATAGCAGAAACACAGTAAATATTAGAAAAATGGAGCTGAAATAAAACCAACCACAGAACTTTTCAGCTTCTTTTCATTGTGTTGATGAAACCCATTCAAAGTTCAGCACTCTATCCAATAGGTCAATTTGTAAATTTACCATACCACTCTCAGAAAAATTTATATATTTATGCCTGTCTGTTATAAGCAGTAGCAAAATTATCTGCGATACATTGACTTCTTTTCAAAGGGGTTCACTGTAATCCCATCATAGTCTGCTTTATAACGGAAGATGTTGGCTAAGACATGAAACTAATTTTAAGATTTGGACCCAGATGTTATGAGGACTTTCCTTGCCATTAGGATTTACAGGCATCAAAGTGGGAATACAATTCATATCAGCAGATGGAAAACCAAGGGATTCTCTACCTGGAGCCCCCATTTCTTACACATAATTCACAGCTAAATAATTGACAGTTCAGCATATCAGAAACCTCACACAGTGTCATAACATTTGTATGTAAAAACTTCCTTCGTCAATCTCTTTGCTTTCCTTCTGCACTACCCCACCCCAGTCTCATTACTTTCTCCCCACTACAATTGTGATTTATCTGGAGTAAGGCAAGTAAACAAGAACAACGTAGATTTTCTTCAGATATTTGAGTTTCATTTGATGTGGCTGCCTGGAAAACCACTCATAGAGCATCTGTGTGCCATATCTGGGAATACTAGACACTACTTGAGATGCTTCTGTTAAAATCGTCTCAAATTGAGCTGGGGTCAATTTATTTGTAGTACTTTGGTCTGCTAAGGACTATTACTGGTCTGTAAGGAGAGGAGGATATAGTTAGCCACATAAACACCCAAACATAGTTAGAAAACAAGTTGTTTTTTATAAATATGCTCATAGGTAGACAAGGTATTGAGCATGTTGCAAAAAGCCAGATATTGACAAGTGCTTTAAATTAGCCTAGAGATGAGGAAGGGGGAGGGCAGGATTCTAGGTGATAAGGTTTTCCAGGCTGATAATAAGTAATCAGGTATGAAGCTTCAGTTTTAGGCATTCAGAAATAGGCTTATCTTTCCTCAAGTTCCATTTTGAAATCGAAGTAGACTAATGAGCTTGCTTTTCTCATGAAAGGTGCATCTTTCTGGAGGCAACAGGCAACAGAAAGGACTCTGGCATTAAGCCGATGTAAACATGAAGAAATGAGAAATTCTGGGGGTTGGGATATAAGTGTTAGCTAAGCCCTTCTGGAATGGTGACAGTGCTCATGATAGACACAGACTAGGGAACAGAGAGCCTTATGATGGGATAGGGTCACCCTTGAAAGAGCTATTTCTTACCTCTGTCAAGCTACTGTGTTACCAAAAAAAAAAAAAAAAAAAAAAAAAAAAAAAAAAAAAAAAAAAAGCGCTTTTGGAAATGATCAATAGATTTGCAAAGAAAAGGAAATGATTAAAAGGCCTGTTCATCCCCAGGAGATGTGGGATAGAAAATTGGCTCTGCTTGGCAGCGTAGTCATAGGTTCCAAAGAGAAGTGCCTTCTCTTTCCAAGTGGCCAACCCTACAATATTGGCAGCAGTTAACTGAAGGATATTCTTGGGTGTTCAAGGCCAGTCTGTGCCTGGGTCATCCTGTACCTGTGATTGTTCTGGATTCCTTAGTTCTCTCATTCTAGCCTCCATTTATCAACATATAAGGCCAGTACCAGTATATCCCCTGGGGAACATTTTATAGTCAAGTCCACACTCACTCACCCTCTGATGGGTCCTGTTCCCTGCTTCACATCTCCTGCTCCTATGCCTGGCCACAGAGTGGGATGTGGCATGGCTAAGAATAAAGAAAGGCACCAGCTGGCTGACGGCCATGTTGAAATGAAGGGGTCAGCCTCTATCTAGAACATGGCTGGCCTCCTTGGAAAGATCAAAGAGGAAAATCTGGTTTAAAGACAGAACAAGATAATGATTGAGAGTGAAGAAGAGAAAAACAAAAGTATCATACCTCCTAGAGTCATCCCTGCTTCATAGCATTTCCGGAGGCGACAAGATGGACAATTTTTCCTTCGGAATTTATCAATGGTGCAATCATTTCTGCTGGCACACAGGTACTTCTGTTTCCCTGAGAGAACAAATATAAGAATAGACGGTCCCATTAATGTTTTTCTAGAGTCTCTCTTCTTAAATATTTGTAGGCAGAAAGGACATGAAGATATATCCTGCTAGATGAGAGAAGGAACAGAGAATGCCATAAAACAATTTGATCATACAGAATCTAACTATTAAACCAAGCTAATTTAATTCAATACTATAATGTTTGCTTTTCATAAGCATGAACAATTCAGGGCCTGATGATATCTCATTTATCAGGACTAGTCACTGGTTGTTTTAAATAAGATGTTCTATCTATCTTTATTAATGACAAGAATGTCCATGAGAAAATGATCAATGGCAGAAATTGTCACTCCTTTAGCATGACACAGCAGAGAGTTGGACTCAGGTAGTGTTTCCTCCTCCTGATTCCTGTAGTCATGCATGGGATCATACTTGACTAATAACGTGTTATTTTTCATGATACAAATACAGGTAAAACTTTTATAAAAGAGAACTCCATGGGATTTCTAGTTGTTTTTAAATTGTATCTTGCAAGTTGTAAAAAGCAAACAGAGACAAGGCCCACTGTTTGTGAAGTGAAACACAGCAAGTGAAAGGAAGTCCTCTGAAGCCAGAACAAGAAAAATGATCACTGTCATACACACCTGGAATTATCATAGATACAAAGAAATATACATACACAAACACACAGACATCCTGAGAATCACAGCATCTGAAAGAAGGGCATAGAGGTTCACTTGAAAACATATTTTATTCAATACTTTGTCTCTTTGTTTCTAACACAGGCCTGGCACATAGTAGGCCCTCAATAATAATTGACTGAATGAATGAATACACAAGTGGAACAGAGAGATCCACAAATATATAGAGTAACCAGTACAAATAGAGATACATGCCCTGTTGCTCTACAACACAGAGAACCTCTCATGCTTGCTGCCCTGCCCCAGCATGAGCCTGAATATCTGTTTGCTTCACCCCTTTCTTTCTTCAAGCCCTTGGTTGCTTTTCTCTCATTTACTGCTGTGCTTTCTTTAGTTTATAGGATAGACTGGGATTTTAGAAATGATTCTTCTGGCAGAGGATTGTCTGTGGTAAGGAAAGGAAAAAATTGAAGAGCAATGGCTATTTGATAGTAGGAACTCCCCACCCCCACCCCAACAAATTCAGCTACTGCTTGGCTTTCCTCTGCCTTCACTTAACCTAAAATGCATAATTCAGGCACAGAAAACATCTATCAGTAGGTTATTTCATGTAGGAGAGTCCATTGTAACCATGCCAGCAAAAATTTTCTTTTCTTTCTCTCCCTTTCTTCCTTCATCCCTCCTCTAATTTGCTTTGTCAAATGGCTCCAAAATTGCTGGGCTTGAAAATAATCCTAGTACAACCTTTGCATTTCAGGCATGACTTTTGAAGAAGTCATGACTTGCCTGAAGAACAGTGAACTGAAGGTCTCTGAAGGGAAAAAAAAACTACCATCTAATAGGCACTTGTTATGAAATAGGCTTATGTTAAGGGGTTTAAATATGCTATAATAATGAAGTACCTCTGCAGTACTTTGAGGTAGGTACTATGTAGGTATGTGTTCCTCCCTATATTTCTAGTATCCATCTGGCACCATACATAGTTATTACAATATTAGTGACTATATTTCCTATGGCATACTTTACATCCCTATGATTTTTTTTGGTGACTACCAATATGTACTTCCTAATCTCTTCACCTTTTTCACCCAGTCCCCTAAACTCCTTCCTTTCTGGCAACTGACAATCTGTTCTTTGTATCTATGAGTTTGTTCCTATTTTTTTACTTAGTCTGTTCATTAGATTCCACATCTAACTGAAATCATATGGTATTTGTCTTTCTCTGACTGACTTCTTTAACTTGGCATAATGTCTCTGTGTCTACCCATATTGTTGCAAATTGTAAGAGTTCCTCTTTTTTATTGCCAAGTAATATTCCATGGTGTATATTTGTATCAATGTTTTTTTATCCACTTGTCTATTGATAGGCACTGGGTTTGCGTCCATGGTTTGGCTATTGTAAATAATGCTGCAATGAACATAGGGGTGCATATATTCTTTTGAACTAGTGTTGTGGGTTTCTTAGAATAAATCCCCAGAAGTAGAATTGCTGGGTCATAAGGCAGTTCCATATTTAATTTGTCAACATAGCTTCATACTATTTTCCACAGTGGTTGCACCAGTCTGCATTCCCGCCATTCTGATGGGTGTGAGGTGATATCCATTCTGGTTTTAATTTGCATTTCTCTGATGGCTAGTGAGGTTGAGCATGTTTCCACATGTCTATTGATCAATCTGTATGTCCTCTATAAATTTTTTAATTGAACTGTTTGAACTAACAAGCAAAACAGAGATGGACTCATAGAGAGAGAACAGATGACAATAGTGGGGTGGGGGTTAAGGGGTGGAGGGATTGAACAAAAAAAGAAAAAGGACTCATGGACATGGACAACAGTGCGGTGATTGCTGCAGGGAAGGGGTTATAAGGGGACTAAATGGTAATGGAAAATACAATAAAGATTACATATTTAAAAAATAAATTGAAATGTTTGTTTTTTGGTGTTGAGTTGTATAAGTTTTTTTAAATATATTTTGGATATTAACCCCTTATCATATAGATTGCATCACTGGCAAATGTCTTCTCTCATTTAGTCACCAGCTAGTAAATGGCAGCAGCAAGATCAGAAGACAAGTCTGTATGAACTTCAATGTTGCTTTTTTCTGTGTGATATCTCTTCTTAAATAGGCCCTAAAACACTATGCTGCAAAGATAGAGTCAGTGCAGAATAGTAAAAGAGCACGGAGCAGAAAGAAGGAAGATCTGAGGACCAGCCCTGCTGTCTCACTGAATCACTATGTGACCTGGTGCATATTTCTACTTCTCTTTTCACTTTGGTTCTCCTGATGTATAACTAAGAGGGAATGTGGTAGGCATGAAGAGAATAGCAGTAACCTAATGAAGGTAGGTTTAGAAGTCTATTAATATTATAATTTCTGCTGGAAGTCTCAAGGCCTACTGAGTATAACTTAAGGAAGACAGAGGCCAGTCCGCATCTGTTTTTTCCAATCTCAACTCTTTTGATTCTAAAGGCTTCCCCTGGAAAAAAAAAAAAAAAAAAAAAAAAAAAAAAAAAAAAAAAAAACTACCCTGCAGAAAAGAATAGCTGAGTGCCTATCTCCTGAGTGACATAGAGAAGAAAAAGCTCAAAGTTTATTTAAAGGTCATATATTCTATGGACATAACTTTTTCTGTTGTTCAAGCAGCCTGAAACCTCCGGTGTAATCACCCAAGAGTCTCTTCTTTGAAAAGCAATCCCAAGCATTTTTGATTCTTATTATTATTTTTTCTCCCAAGATACTGCTCTTAGACCTGTGGAACAGGCTAGACAACTCTAGGTACACAGTCCGTACCCTGCCAAAAGGCAAATTTTCTGTGAGAAGGATGTATAAAGCAGCAGAGTTCCTATGATTCCAAAAATGTGATCATTCTTCCGCTTGTCCAACCCACCCATAAAGACAGTGGCAGTTAACTCAGTATCATGGATTGGCCCTCAGCAAGGACCCTCAGGTAATGCTCTACAAGGTGGCTTCTTGGGAGTGGTTATAAAGCCATGATCATTCATGTTTCTTTTGACTTTATGATGAGCTCTAGTGAGAAGAGGCAGGAATCAAGCCCGGACTCCTTTTCTTGGCTTTAGGTACCTTCCATAATCTGCCCCAAGCTCCATAATATAAAAACATAAAGAGAACTGGACTGGCAATGAGAAAAGCGGCTGTCAAATCCCATCTGCAATTGGCCTCAGGCAAGTCTGAGCCTTCATTCCTTATCTAAAAAAATGAGGATAAAAATAATGGGATTGTCTACTTCACAGAGTTCCACAAAACAAATGATACAGAATACATGTGAAAGTGATCTATACAAGGGAAAATATTAGATACATTAAAGGAGTTATGAGTGACTCAGCGATCCCATTGAAAAACACATTTCTTGCAGGGGCAGTGCTCCAACCACAAGCAAAGACTTTTCACGGGCAAGCTAAACTGGCATTCAAGAACAAGACTTCTGGCTTTGAGTTCAAGATGGCAGAGTAGGAAGATCCTGAGCTCACATCCTCTTACTGACATGAAAACTACAACAACATATAGAACAACTATCTCTGAGAATGACATGAAGACTAGCAGAACAGATTTTCTACAACCACAGATATAAAGAAAAAGCCATATTGAAACAGGAGAGGTAGGGACTACATCTAGTCAGGACCTATCCCACATCCCACTTCCCATGCAGTGACTCTCGAGTGGGAGGGATATCACTACTGTGGAGGTCATCCCCAAAGTGCAAATGGTCTGACCCTTAGCCTGGGGGACTTGAACCAGGAAGAGGAGCCCCCATAACATCTGTCTTTAAAAACCAGTGGGGCTTATGTCTGGGAGACATCAAAGAGGTGTAGGAAACCCAGGCTGTACTCTTTTTGAGACCTGACACAGAGGCAACAGTTTGAAAAGCACCTAGGTCATATGTGAAAGTGATACATTCACTAATTTTAGGGTGTGTGCTGGAGGGACAGGGATACGTTGAGACTTTCTCCTGAGTCAGAGGTGCTGCTGGATACCATTCCCCCCTTTCTTTAACCTAGCTCAAATGACACTGGCAGGCACCATTCATGACACTTTCCCTTAACCTTGTTAATACTGTTCACCCCAATCTGGTGTTTCCCTGAGAACTCACTGAGGCTAACAACTCTCCAAAGCACCTCATGCCCTGCCACACCCAGTGGGCAGCCCCAGTTGGTACCAGAACAGAGCGCTGTGTTTGCAGCAGTGAGGCTGGGCTTTACAGTCAGCTACACCAAAGACTTCCCTTACACACCAGTGAGCCTGTAACAGTTGCAGCCAGGCCTCTTAGCCAGTATGCCAGGGACCAGCCTTGCCTGCCAGTTTTCCATAGAAGTTGTAGCCCAGCCACAACAGGAGACCACCCTCTGGAGCACCTGATTCTAGGGACACGGGGCCCTACAGGACACCTTCTAAATAAGGCCACCATTTCAAGTCCAGGAGATTTAGCTTACCTACCTAATGCATATAAATAAACAGGCAAAATGAAATAAAAGTATATGTTACAAACAAACAAACAAACAAACAAACAACAACAACAACAACAAAACATGACAACCTCCCCCAGAAAAGAACTAAATGAAACTGAGGTAAGCTGTCTATTGGATGAAGAGTTAAAAGTAATAGTCATAAATATGGTCATCCAACTCTCCAGACATATGGAAAAACTCAGTGAGAACTTCAACGAAGAAATAAAAAAAAAATATGTAAAAAAAGGACTTATCACAACTGAAGAATATAACAACTGAAATGAAAAATACACTGGAGGGAATCAACAGCAGAAGATGACACAGACAAATGGATCAGCAATCAGGAAGACAGGGTAGTGGAAATTACCCAACTGGAAGATAAAAAACATAAAAGAATTAAAAAGAATGAGGATAACATGAGGGACTTTGGGACAACATCAAGCATGCTAACATTCAAATCATAGGGGTCCCAGAAGGAGAAGAGATAAAGAATCGACAGAAAATATATTTGAAGAAGTAATGGCTGAAAATTTCCCTAACCTGGTGAAGGAAACAGACACCCAAGTCCAGGAAGCACAGAGAGTCCCAAACGAGATGAACCCAAAGAGACCCACATGAAGACATATTATAATTAAGTTGTTAAAAGTTAAAGATAAAGAGAGAATCTTAAAAATAGAGAAAAAATCCAACAAGTTACACACAAGAGTATGCCCATAAAACCATCAACTGATTTTTCAACAGAAACCTTGCAGGCCAAATGAGAGTAGCATGATATATTCAACATGATGAAAGGGGAAAACCTATGGCTGAGAATACTCCACCCAGCAAGGTTATCATTCAGAATTGAAGGAGAGATCAAGATTTTTCTCAGACAAACAATAACCAAAGGAGATTATCATCACTAAACAGGCACTACAAGAAATGTTAAAGGGACTTCCAGCCAAGATGGAGGCGTAGGCGGACACGCTGTGCCTCCTCTCACAACCAAAAATAAGGACAACAAATATTTAGAAACAAGAAAACAACCAGAACTTATAGAAAATTGAACTGTACAGAAGTCCAACCACCATTCATCCAGTCCGGTAAGAGGGGCGGAGTCGCGGTAGGAAAAAGTGGAGCTGCGGACCCAGGAACGCAAATAGCAGCGGCTGGCAGTTCCCAGGTGCAAGGGCGGTGGCTGGCGGTCCTTGGGCCCACAGGCGGCAGCTGGCGGACCCCGGGCACAGGGGGGCAACTGTGCAGACTCAGTGAGGCTGCACAAGGCGGCTGGCTGACCAGGTGGTCCTACATTCCCGCACGCAGAGGGTCCAGGCAGAGGGGAAGTGGCGGAAGGGACTGAATTCAGGAGAGAGCAGAGCAGGTGTCATTGTTCCCTCTCAGACCCCACCCCCACATACAGCGTCACAACCCAGTGACTGGGCTGCCCCACACTGAAGAGCGCCTGAGACTCCACCCCTCACTACATAACAGCATGCGCGCATGCGCAGATAATCCAGGTGAAGGGGAAGAAGCGGAAGGGACCGGAGTCCAGAAGAGAGCGGAACAGGCGCCATTCTTCCCTCTCGGACCCCGCCCCCCCCATAGCATCACAACCCAGCGACTGGGCTGCCCCGCCCTGAGGAACACCTAAGGCTCCAGCCCTCATACGTAATAGCCGCGACCAGACTAAAACCAAACCAAAACAAAACAAAACAAAAACACCCCACGAAAAAATGGCTCAAACCGGAGAAGAAATGAAAACCCCAGAGTCAATTCCTCTAAGCAATGAAGAGATAGCCAACCTATCAGATGCACAGTTCAAAGCACTGGTCATCAGGATGCTCAGAGAACTGGTTGATTTTGCTCACAAATTAGATGAAAAAATACAGGCTACAATACGTGAAATGAAGGAAGACGCATGGGGAACCGATAGAGATGGAAGGAAAACGGGGACTCAAATCAATGGAGTGGACCAGAAGGAAGAAATTAACAACCAAACAGAAAACGAGGAAGAAACAAGAATTCAAAAAAATGAGGAGAGGCTTAGGAACCTCCGGGACATCGTTAAACGTCTCAACATCCAAATTATAGGGGTCCCAGAAGGGGAAGAAGAAGAGCAACAAGTGGAAAACTTATTTGAACAAATAATAAAGGAGAACTTCCCCAATCTGGCAAAGGAAATAGACTACCAGAACATCCAGGAAACTCAGAGAGTCCCAAAGAAGTTGGACCCAAGGAGGAACACATCAAGGCACATCGTAATTACATTAGCCAAGATTCAAATGAAGGAGAGAATTCTAGAAGCAGCAAGGGATAAGGGAACAGTCACCTACAAAGGAGTTCCCATCAGACTGTCAGCTGATTTCTCAAGAGAGACCTTCCAGGCAAGAAGGGGCTGGAAAGAAATATTTAAAATCTTGAAAAGCAGGGACCTACATCCAAAATTGCTCTTTCCAGCAAAGCTGTCATTTAGAATGGAAGGACAGATATAGCGCTTCTCAGATAAGGTCAAGTTCAAGGAGTTCATCATCACCAAGTTCTTATTATATGAAATGTTAAAGGGACTTATCTAAGAAAAAGAAGATCAAAAATAGGACAGTGAAAAGACATCAAACTCACAGATATTAACAACCACACCTAAAACAAAAGCAAACTAAGCAAACAGCTAGAACAGGAACAGAACCACAGAAATGGAGATCATATGGAGGGTTAGCAACAGGGGCGTGGGAGGAGGAGAGGGGGGGAAGGTACAGAGAATGAGTAGCATAGATAGTGGGTAGAAAATATACAGGGGGAGGGCAAGAATAGTGTGGGAAATGTAGAAGCTAAAGAACTTATGACACATGGACATGAACTAAAGGGGGGAATGTGGGTGGGAGAGGGTGTGCAGGGTAGGGGGAATGATGGGGGAGAAATGGGACAACTGTAACAGCATAATCAATAAAATATATTTTAAAAAAGGGGGGAAAAGAAATGTTAAAGGGAATTCTTTAAGTGGAAAAGGAAAGGTCAAAACTAGAAAAAAGAAAATATGTAAAAGAAAAAATATCACTGGTAAAGGCAAACATATAAATATACTACACCAAACACTTATAAATCTAGTATGAATACAATTAAAATGACAATAAGTACCTACCTATCAATAAATAGCAAGCGGTCTATTGAAAAAACTTAGGATGACTAAATGGATAAAAAACAAGACTCCTACATATACTGGTTACATGAGATGACAGATTGAAAGACACATGGAGACTGAAAGTAAAGGAATGGAAAAGATATTTCATCAAAATGAATATGAAAAAAAAAAAGGCTGGGATAACAATACTTATATGAGACAAAATAGATTTCAAAACAAAGCCTATGACCAGAGACAAAGAGGGACCCAGGAATTCCACTGCTGGGGGTTTATCTGAATAAAATGAAATATTAATTCAAAAAGATATACGAACACGCTGGAGTATTAGTCAGCAATAAAAAAGAATGAAATCTTGTCATCTACGACAACATGGATAGACCTACAGGGTATTATATTAAGTGAGGTAAGTCAGAGAAAGGCAAATACTGTATGTGTAATCTAAAAAACTAAAGAAATGAACAAACAAAACAAACAGACTTACAGATACAGAAAAACTGATAATCGCAAGAAGGGTGGGTGATGTGGTATAGGCAAAAAAGTAAAAGGGATTAACAGATACAAACTTATAATGTAAGTAAGTCACGGGAATGTAAAATATAGCATAGGGAATATCATCAATAACATCACAATAACTTAGTATGGTGACAGATGGGCACTGAACTTCTTGTGGTGATCATTTTGTAAAGTATATAAATGTGAAATCACACTGTGTTATACACCTGAAACTAATATAATATTGTATGTCAACTGTACTTTAATTCAAAAGAGCTTTACATTCCAGAATAAAAATGACATATGAAAAAAGAAAACTTATATGTGATGTTACTGAGTCTGTCTTATTTTCTGTTTCCTTCCATCAGTGATTCTCTTCTGACCATGCTGTTCTCTTCATCCCCACCCTCAACGCACGCACGCGCACGCACGCGCGCGCGTGCACACACACACACACACACACATCTTCGCTAAAGAGAACCCAGTAGTGTGCAGCTCCAGAGCACTTTCCTAAGCTCCTGCATTTCATACACACCTCTTTCTTTAAGAAGAAACAAAGTAGAAGAAGGTGGGACTTACAAGTTAGATGGCAGCTAGGTCATGAATAGCTTTAAATATCATGCTGTGCAGTTTAAACCTTAACAAAATGAAACATTTAAATCTATCATTGAGCTCCACCACAGAAGATATTTAATGACTATGTTCTGACATTTAAATTAACAGTCTTCAACCTTTTTGGCACCAGGGACTGGTTTCATGGAAGACAGTTTTTCCATGGACAGGGGTGGGGGGATACAGGAGCTCAGGTGGTAATGTGAGCAAAACTTCGCTTGCTTACCCACCACACACCTCCTGCTGTGTGGCCCAGTTTCTAACAGGTCATGGACCAGTATCGGTTCATGGCTCTGGGGGTTGGGGACCCCTGATTTATAAAACAGTCTTTGAGTGAATACCTACTATGGTTCAGGCAGAATTTTAGGAAACCAAAGAAACAACAGTGAATAATACAGTCAAAGGCTTTGCCTTCAAGTTGGGTGATCTTTTGGTGAAAACAGACAAGTAATAAATAAGTTATAAAAATAAGTTACTTATTTTCAGATGGTTATACATGAAATTAAGGAAATGAAACAGAGTACTGTGATAGAATTGGGTAGTTAATTTAGGTAGAATTTGGAAACATTCTCTGATGAGGTGGCATTTGAGCTGAGACCTGAATAACAGGAACTGGACTTGAAAGAGCTAGGGAGGAACATTCCCAAAGAAGGAACACCAAATGTAAACGTTTAAAATCATAAATGAGAAAACTTCTGGCCAAGATGGAAGCATAGGTACATACATTGTGCCTCTTCATGCAACCAAAAGAAGGGCAACAACAAATTTAAAAACAAGAAATATCCAGAACATCCAGAAAATTGAACTGTATGGAAGTCCAACAACCGAGGAGTTAAAGAAGAAACATTCATCCAGACCAGTAGGAGGGGCAAAGATGGGAATCTGAGGTAGAGAGGACTCATGGCAAGGTGGTGACTGAAGGAATGGGTGGTCCCACATACGTGTGTGGATAAACCGGGAGGAACAACTGGGGAGTGAGACAGACCACACAACCCAGGATTCCAGCCCAAGGAAATAAAACCTCAAAACCTCTGACTGAAAAACCCTGTGGATGTTGCAGCAGTGGGAGAAACTCCCAACCTCACAGGAGAGTGTTGGAGAGACCCACAGGGTCCTAGAACACACACAAAACCACCCACCTGGGAATCAGCACCAGAAGGGATCAATTTGCTAGAGGGTAGTGGGGGGAAGTGACTGAAAGTCAGCTGAGAGCTGAGCAAGCTGCATTGTTCCCTCTTGGACCCCTCCCCCTCATACAGCATCACAATGCAGAGACATGGGTTGCCCCACCAGGGCAAATACCTAAGGATCTGCCCCTTACTACATAACAGGCACACTGAGACAAAAGAATATGGGCTAAATGAAAGAACAGATCAAAGCTCCAGAAAAAATATAATTAAATGATGACAACATAGCCAACCTATCAGGGACAGGGTTCAAAACACTGGTAATCAGGATGCTCACAGAAAAGGTTGAGTATGGTGGCAAAATACAGGAAAAAGGGAAGGCTATGAAATGTGAAATAAAGGAAAATGTATAGGGACCCAACAGTGATGGGAAGGAAACTGGGACTCAAATCAATGATTTGGACCAGAAGGAAGAAAGAAACATTCAACCAGAAGAATGAAGAAACAAGAATTCAAAAAAAAAAAATGAGGAGAGGGTTAGGTTCCTCTGGGAAAACTTTAAATATTCCAACATCTGAATCATAGGGGTGCCAGAAAGAGAAGAGGAAGAGCAACAAATTGAAAACTTATTTGAAAACATAATGAAGGAGAACTTCCCCAATCTGGCAAAGGAAATAGTCTTCCAGGAAGTCCAACAAGCTCAGAGAGTCTCAAAGAAGTTGGAGCCAAGGAAGCACACACCAAGGCACATCATAATTACATTACTCAAGATGAAATATAAGGAGAGAACCTTAAAAGCAGCAAGAGAAATGGAGAGAGTTATCTACAATGGAATTCCCATAAAACTATTAGCTGATTTCTCAAAAGAAACCTTGCATGGAAGAAGAGTCTGGAAAGAAGTATTCCAAGTCATGAAAGGCAAGGACCTACATCCAAGATTGCTCTATCCAGCAAAGCATTCATTTAGAATGGAAGGGAAGATAAAGTGCTTCTCAGATAAGGTCAAGTTCAAGGAGTTCATCATCACCAAGCCCTTATTCTATGAAATGTTAAAGGGACTTATCTAAGGAAAAGAATATCAAAAATATGAACAGTAAAGTGATAGCACACTTACAACTATCAACAACCAAACCTCAAAAACAAAAACAAAAACAAAAACAAACTAAGCAAACAAGTAGAACAGGAAGAGAATCACAGAAATGGAGACCACATGGAGCATTATCAGTGGGGAGGGGAAAGGGGAGCATAGGGGAAAAGGTACAGGGATTAAGCAGCACAAATTGATAGGCACAAAATAGACGAGGGGTGGTTAAGAATAGTGTTGGAAATGGAGAAGGCAAAGAACTTATATGTACGATTCATGGACATGAACTAAAGGGGAGGAATGCGGGTGGGAGGTGTGGTTCAGGGTGGAGGAGAATAAAGGGGTGGAATTGGACAACCATAATAGCATAATCAATAAAATATATTAAAAATAAATAAAGTCACGAGTGAATTTGGTGTGGTCTTGGAATAGCAAAGTGGCCAGTGTGGTTGGCATAAGATAAAGGAGGGAAGGTGGTAGGAAAAGTTGACTGGATTGTAGAATCAGGTAGTGCCAGGAAGTAATTCTTCACATTGGCTTTCAAGTCAGAATCATCTGGGGAGCTATTACAAACTACTGGTACCTGGTGTCACCCCAAGTAGTTCTGATTCAATGGACTGGGGTAAAGTGTAGGCACTGTGATGTTTTCAACATTCCCCTATTGCTTCTAATGTGAGAACTGCTGATGTTGCACCTTGCAATTGAGTTGACTGCTTATGGAGTTTTGCAGCTGACACTGGATTAACAGGACAAATGTTTGACATTACAATAGCATTTGACAGTCCACAAAGTCCCTTGCTTATTTTGTTTTCTTTTTTTTTTAATTTTTTTTCTCTGCTGGAAACTACTGGGGTTGAGGCCATTCAGATGAGTAGTGTGGAGAATACAGATAATGTTCTTCAAATGAAATTTGGAAAGACCATCCAAGAAAACTACAGGCTCCAACCTCATCGAGTAAAACTGTATGAGGAATAACCACCTCACTTATGTTAAGGTTATTTGACATTTGGTCAGATCCCAGTTTTATGTTCGCAAGCTGCCTTCTGTTAGGTTCCATCCAGTGTTTCGCTGTACTTGGCTTGTAGTGACTCATAAAAACTGATTTTGAGCATCTCTTCCCAATTTCACATTCAATGTTATCGTATTGGTAACTTGAAATTGGTCCTGATAGGAATATCTGCATCATGGAAATTAGCAAGCAAATATTAGGGCTCCCAGCTGCTCCCTGGCCCCTGGCAAACAGAAATACAATTTACCTCCATAGCACGCTCTGCCCTTGTGGTAGGTTTACTTCCTTCTAGCTAGGTCTGACACCCTTGTCCTTCTTTCCCTGCACTTTCATCTGAGCATACCTCTGGGGTTTGGTAATATGATTAGAAGCACAGGTTGTATAGATTCAATTGCATTTTAGAAACATATTGCTATGTTCTCATGTTTTACTCAGATGGGTTACTGTACAGTAGTATATAAATCACATTTGTTTAAAATAAATTATCATACATATATGATAGTATATATATAGTTGGGATTGATCACTTAAAGAAACTGTTGGGCACTTCTGTAAGGCCAAGACAATAATTCTTTGTAAAATAAACAGTAATAGTATAAACATTATCAAATCCAAATTTTGCTTAATAATAATCTTACGACCTTTGTGGAGAACAATTTAGCAAAGACTGCAAAATTAAAATTTGCATTGCTTTGACCTAACACATTTGCACATGTGTAACATGACATATATAGAAGAAAATTCATTGCAACATTGTTTACAATAGCAAAAGACTGCAACATAAATGTCCATTAACAGATATAGTCATACAATGTATCCATTAAAAATGAAGCAGTTCTATACATATTGAAGTGGAACAATATCCAAGATACATCACAAAGGGGGAAAAACACGTTGTAAAACAATGCACTATTTCTGTGAATATAATTGCTATATTTTCTGTATATGTTTATAAATGCATATACTATGTCTACAAGAGTATACAAGAAATTCTTACTGGATGGTTCAGAGAAACAAAACTGCATGTCTGATGAATGGGAGGGATGGAATTATTTTCACTCTTTAAGCTTTTGTGATTTTAAAACTTTGTACTATGTGCATGTATTACCTACTCTAATGTACATATCACATTAAAATAGTCACAGATCTGTTATAAACTTCCCTGTGACCTTGAGACAAATCATTTCCTCTCTCTGAGTTTCAGTATCCCCATCTACACAACAAGGAGGTTATACTCTGTAATACTTCAGAGAGAAAACCAAAAGGGGTCATACCAGCACATTCTATTGAATAGTTCCCAATTTATACAGTCAGCATTCACAACAAGTGGTTGCCTGTTCACTATATGGTGTAAATAGGTAATCTGCTCTTCTAATAGTGTCAGGGAAAGTGTCTCTCTCAGTAAAAACACAAAAACTTACTGAGACCCCAGAAAGGTCCACCCTTGTGTTGAAGTCTGTAGTAGAGAAAGATTAATCATAGCACTTGCCTTTTAGAAGCTTGCAATCTAGTGGGAGATAAATACACATGAAGCAGCAATAATATAAGAGAATGTAGGAGAGTTCTGGACTGGGGCAAGGAGGTATAGGCCATGACTTGAGTCCAATGGCTCATCATGAGGTTTTGGACAAGTTGTTGCTTTCCTTTGAGCTTCAATTTCTTCATTTATAAAATGACGGGCAGGACCTGGCTAGTGTAGCTCAGTGGATTGAGTGCGGGCTGCGAACCAAAGGGTTGCAGGTTTGATTCCCAGTCACGGCACATGCCTGGGTTGTGGACCAGGTCCCCAGTGGGGGCCACAGGAGAGGCAACCACACATTGATGTTTCTCTTCCTCTCTTTCTCCCTCCCTTCCCCTCTCTAAAAATAAATAAATAAAATCTTAAATAAAATTTAAAAAATTAAAAAAAAATGACAGGCAGGGATGATGAAGTAATCTTTCAACAAATTAATATTCAGCACAGTGATTAAGAGACTATCAGTCATGGACTGTGAAACTTCTATTACCTGGTCTTACCTATTTGTTAATTGGCAAAGAAGTATGGTGTGGTGGCAGGAACACAGATTTAAGAGTCAGAAGGACTGGGCTACGAATCCCAGCAATGTGACTTACTAAGTGTGACAAATAGTGTAATGTCTTTGAATCTGTTTCTTCTTTTGTAAAATGGGAACCATACCATATACCTTTGCAAGGCCATGGGAATCCAAAATGATATATGTGAGGCATCTAGCCAATTTTAGTTACTTGGTAAATAAGAGCTGCTTGAATGGTGTGCATTCTCCTGGAATCATGTGGAATGTGGGAAGAGCTGATGAAGGCTAAAGTTACTGCTGAAATATTTATTGTGTAGCAGTTAAGAACTGTCTTTAATGTTATTTATTTATCAAGTACTCCACTTAAATAAGGAGCTTTAATCAAATTATTCAGATATTTTCTCTAAATAGTTCTAGAAAAGGACACCTGGGAAAACATTTGAAAACTGAAATTTAATCTGCAGCTCAGACACACAAATGTGCTGCACTCTCATTTTGAGTGCTATTCTGATTTGATATCCTGAAAATTCAAAAGGTACTTATCAAGATGATTACAGTGTAGACCTTACCAAAACACTTACATGCTTTTGACAAGATTAAAGACAGACAGAGAGTGGGAAAGAGTGAGGGAGAGAGAGGAAGGGAAGGAGGAGGAGAGAAAGAGGAGAGAAAGAGAGGAGAAAGAGGAAGAACAGAGGAAAGGAGAAGAAAGAAGAGAGTAGGAGGAGGAAGAGGAGAAGGAGGGAGAGAAGAGGGGGAGGTAAAAGGGAGGTGGTGAGGAAGAGAGAAAGGAAGATGAGAAGAAAATACAAAGAAAGGGGAAAAAAGAAAAAGGTATACAGAAATAGAAACTCAAGCCTAGGTCCCACTAAGGATCTAACAAGAGAGTGACTGCTTCAAGAAAAGCTGGCCTCAACATTGCCTGTGGTGTCACTGTCTTCCCTACAGAGGGTGGAAATATTTGTGATTGGAGGAGAAGTGTAAGCTTTCATTTCAATGATTTCATAGCTACCTTCTCTAAGTCTTTTCCAAGGACTCTTTTGAGTGATTTGCCCTATGGCAGTCACACTGTTAGAGATCCAGAGCACTAAGAAGCCAAAGTTCTTTTCTGACTCTATGAAAGCCCCACAAAGTGGCCAAAAGATTGACATGGGGCATGCATAGAAGAATCAGTGGAAACTATAAAGAATGAGGCTTTGTAGTTCCACATTTTGTATTCAAATCCTTGCCCTGCCTCTTACTAGCTAGACTTGGAGGAAGATACTTGACTTCCCTGGACCTCAATTTAGTTCTCTGTAAAATATAAATAATAGCTCACAGGTCTGCTTGGCCATTTAAATGAAATAATGTGTGCAAAACTACTAATACAATATCTGGTTCTGGTAGACATTCAGTAAATGTTGAAAGAAAAAGAGAAACAGGGAGGAGCAAATGAGTTTTTAAATATAGGACCTCGGAGAAGATGTATAAACAATTAGGCAAAAGAGAGTAACTGCTGTTATATATAATGTCATCAGAAGACAAAATAATAAGATGACAATAATCTTTATAGTAAGAGAAATGTGAATAGCCTGCAAATGTTAAAGTAAACTCCTAAGATGCAAGAAGAGTTAGGAAAAAGTCAAGAACCATATGATTTCACTCATATGTGGGATATAAAATTGAAAACAACAAATAAACAAACAATACAAATAGATAAACAAAGAAAAACTCATAGACCCAGAAAACAGTATGTGGTTACCAGAGGGAAAGGGGGTGTTAGGGGAGGTAGTAAAGGATAAAGGGGGGTCAAATATATGGTGACAAAGGAAATTTGACTTTGGGTTATAAACAATGAAATATATAGATGATGTATTATAGAATTGTATACTTGAAACTTATATAATTTTATTAACCATTGTCACTCCAATAAATTTAATAAAAAAACAAGGAAAAATAAAACAAAAAGAAAGAGTTAGGAGAAGTTGCATTCACAGAATCAGGATTTTACTTAGTGAACAAAGCACAAGCAGTGCATTCCATGATGTATTTGAAAAGGGATGGAGGTTGGAAAGAGCCAAGATTGGCACATAAAACAGGCTGTGAAATAAATGATTGGTTGGTTATGAAAAACTTTAAAATATTTCATCAGTTTTGACTACACACATTGATTCCATCCAGGTTTCTTTCTCCTTTCTACTAATAACAAATTTTACAACTTTTTACAACTACCTTACTACAGCAAAACAGGTTTGACTGTTCCTTCACACAACCTCTGCTTTGGCCTGCATTTTGGTGATTACTACCTAAAGAATCAGTTGCTGGAACTGACCAATAGTTGTAACCAGGAAAATGACATCTGGGAGCTAGTGGGGCAGAAAGAACTGTTGACATTTGACTGCTTAATTAAAGCACTCTGGGGCTTTACCTTCCAACCATCAGAGAATAAGAAGTCAGGGAGACTACATCTATCGAGAAAGGTCCATCCAGACCATCTATTTGCCATATAGATAATGTATTTTCCTGCCATACATTTGAGTTTCCCAAAAGAATTCTCACCAAAAATGTTGATATCAACTGATTTATGAAAAAAAATATGGACACTGACAAATTGAGAATTCTCTCATTAATCTTAAAATTCCTCTATAAAGTAAGACCTAAGAAAAGTAAATTACTCCATTTTGCTTGTGATTTGGAAAGTCAGGAGAACTAAAAGTTACATGTTTCTAGGCCTTAATGAAAAACAATAGCAATAACAACAAACACCCTGGCCAACTTGAGGAACATCAGCTGACACAGAACTAATTTTATCTGTTCTTCCTTCATTGCCCCAATGGTCCCTGGGTAACTGAGGGTCTATGCATTTTGAAGTACATTTTGAGTGTCAAGGGCACCAGAGTTTTTTGAAAAACACTTGTTATCCTTGGCTCCTAAACATCTAAAACACTAGTAATTCTCAGCAATCCAGAGTAAGGAGACTTGAAAAATTCCAGTTTTGAGAAAGGCCCACTCTCCAACATCAGAAATGTAAAATTATCTTCAACTAATGACAAGCAAAGCTAATGTTATTCAAGCTTGGCCATTCTCACATTAATGTGTTCCTTCTCTGTTCTCTAAATACCCACTGGTAGGAATAAGTTCATATGTATTATATTCATCATCATTCCAAATTATAAGCTTTGTATCACCTTTGTCTTGCATTTGTAGGTAGCTTTACAACTAACAGATAGTGATCCCATACGTTATATTCTTTGAATCTCACAACAACATATAAACTGAAGGGCAGCTATTATTATCATATTATAAATGATGAAACTGAAGTTCAGAAGGCTTATCAGATACAGTTAAGACATTAAATTACTGCAATAGCCAAGTATTCTGATTCTTATGCTCACTCTTTTCTTCATAGATTTTTATTTTTATTTTTTAATTTTTATTTTAATTGTTGATCTTGTACAGTTTTCTGTCTTTTACTCCCACCCCAGCCCACCACCCCAGCCCTCCCCACCTCCCTCCCATTTCCACCCCCCATAGTTTTTGTCCATGGGTCCTTTATATTTGTTGCTCTAATATCAACAAAAAGTTAAATTGCAGTTACTGTGCTGTGTTCTGAAATGCATGCAAACCATTTTACCTATTCACTGAAAATATATAAAAATATTAAAATCTAAACTCTCTGGAGATCAGTTATCTAGGAACTTCATAAGTTAAACATCTCATTTACCTGACAATATTGGATAAATAAAGGGTTAGAAATGGAGCATCATATTCATTATATCATTCAATGAAAAATTATTAAATACCTACTCAGTACCAGACTCTACATGAGACACTGTTTTATATACCCATAAAACAGATAAAATATTAAGACACCAGATTTGCTAGGAGAGGTAAGGTTACCCTGGAGGCAAGGTCCTTGTTTGCAGAGTTTTGTCCCTTGCAAGGCACCTGGGGCTTCCCACCCTGGTGACCTTCTGTACATAGCCTATTGTCCTTGCTCTGCTCATTTCTAACTGCCTGGACCCTAGAAATGGACTGCAGACAGAGGTTTGAATCTTAGTGCCAAAATCTACTAGCTGTGGAAGCTTGGATACTACCACTATAGTGTGAAATTTCTCCAACATGAAATTAATAAAGAATGACCCTGGCTGGTGTGACTTAGTGGATTGAGTGCTGGCCTGTGAAGCAAAGGGTCACCATTTCAATTCCCAGCCAGGGCGCATACCTGGGTTGTGGGCCAGGTCCCCAGTTGGGAGGCATGTGAGAGGTAACCACACATTGATGTTACTCTCCCTCTATTTCTCCCTCCCTTCCCCTCTGTCTAAAAATAAATAAAAAAAAAGAAATTAATAAAGAATGATATAAGAGCTAGATCTCCAAGATGGTGACCTAGGTAAACATGGCTTGCATCCTTCCACAATCACATCAAAATTACAACTAAACTACAGAACCATTACTCAGAACCATCAAAAATCGAGTTGAATGGAAGTCAGACAACAATGGAATTAAAGATTAAACCACATCCATCTAGACTGGTAGGTGGGGCAGAGATGCAGAACAGGGTGGTCCTACATACACATGCGGTGGATAAAAATTCAGAAGGAATATCTCGGAAGTGAGGAGTCTCAGCCTCTCACCAGGCTCCCTGCCAGCCCAGGGTTCCACTGCCAGGAAGGTAAGTCCCCACAATTTGTGGCTGAGAAAACCAGTGGAGATTGAGCTGGTGGAAGACACCGTTGGACTCCCAGGCAGTTCCTGTAAAAGGGCCTACACACAGAGTTACTCAGACTCATTCCTTCTGAGCTCCAACACCACGGTAGCAACTTGAAAGGCACCAGTGGCATACTGGGACGAACTGAACTGTCTGGCATCAAGGTGAGAGCTGGAAGACAGATTTTTCCCAGACAGAAAGGTAGGCAGAGGCTACTGTTCCTCTTTGAGCCCTCCCTGCACAGAGCCACAGAGCACAGCAGGTACCATATGTAGACTCCATAAACCTAGCTCACATTGTTTGCCCCACCCTGGTGATTCCCTGAGACTCTGCCCTACCCAAATTACAGGCCCACCCAAGTGGTTAACCATGGCTTTTCTATACGAATGACTTGTCTTGGCACATGCCTCTGATCATCCTAAATCCTCTCAAACAAGTAGCAGGTGGCCTCAGCAACCACCCATAGCTTGCTAAGCAGCCCCAGGCCCGGCAATAGGAGAAGATGGACTTCATTCACATCCTGGCCTCACTAGGGCATCTCCAAGCCCAGCACAAGAAACAGCCAATCACTGTATAGTTTATGCCAAGTGGCTCCAGATAGAACACAGGTGGACACCAGAGCCTTACTTATGTAAACACTGCTCTGTGGAGTGGGACCCTGCATGGCTGGTCCTCCACAGAGGGCAGAGATTGGTGGTCAATGGTCACAGACAGTCCTTCAGCTGACCGGCCTGAGTAAATCCCTCCCATTGACCTGCCAACAGCAATCAAAGCTCAACTACAAGAGGATGGTGTACTCAGTCCATACAGAGGGTGCACCTCAAATACCCACTTTGGGTGATAGGAGAGGCTATGGCACTGGACCCTACAGGACACCTAGTATATTAGGCCACACTACCAAGACACAGAGTCAAAGTAGCTCTACCAAATACACAGAAACAAACACAAGGACACTGCCAAAATAAGGAGACCAAAAAAAAAAAAAAGAAAAGAAAAGAAAAAAGAACTAAACAAAATTGAGATAAGCAACCTTTCAGATGCAGAGTTCAAAACACTGGTATAAGAATGCTCAAGGACCTTAGTGAGTACCTCAACAGCATAAAAAAGATCCAGTCAGAAATGAAGGATACACTGAAATAAAGAATAATTTACAGGAAATCAACAGGAAAGTGGATGAAGCCAAGAATCAAATCAAGGATTTGGAACGTAAGGAAGCAAAACAAACAAACAAACAAACAAAAAACCCCAAAACAAAACAAAACAAAACAAAAAACAATCAGAGCAGCAAGAAGAAAAAAGGATCCAAAAAAATGAGGATAGTATAAGAAACCTCTGAGACAACTTAAAGAGGTCCAACATTTGCATCATAGGGGTACCAGAAGCAGAAGAGAAAAAAGCAAGAAATTGGAAATCTATTTGAAAAAATAATGAAAGAAAACTTTCCTAATTTGATGAAGGACATAGACATGCAATAGTCCAGGAAGCACAGAGAGTCCCAAACAAGATGGATCCAAAGAGGACCACACCAAGACACATCAAAATCAAAATGCCAGAGGTTAAAGATAAAAAGAGAATCTTAAAAGTAGCAAGGGGAAAGCAGGTGGTTACATACAAGAGAGTTCCTGTAAGACTGTCAGCTGATTTCTCAAAGGAAACTTTGCAGGCTAGAAGGGATTGGCAAAGAATATTCAAAGTGATGAAAACCAAGGACCTACAACCAAAATTTCTCTATCCAGCAAAGCTATCAAAGGGCAGATAAAGGGCTTCCCAGACAAGAGAAAGCTAAAGGAGTACATCATCACCAAATCATTATTATAAGATATGTTAAAGGGCCTTATTTAAGAAGAAGAAGATCATCAAAACTATGAACAATAAAATGGCAATAAATACTTATCTTTCAACAATCAAAGATAAAAACCAAACTAAGCAAACAAGCAGAACAGAAACAGAATCATAGATACGGAGAACAGTTTGATGGCAGCCAGATAGGAGGGGAATAGGGGAATGAGGGGGGGAGATGAAGGGATTAAGAAGTACAAATTGGTAGGCACAGAATAGACAGGGGGATGTTGAGAACAGAATAGGAAATGGAGAAGCCAAAGAACTTATATGAATGACCCATGGACATGAACTAAGGGGGGAATTGCCTAAGGGAGTGAGGGGTGCTGGGTGAAGATGTGGAAATGGGGAAAGTGGGACAAGTGTAATAGCATAACCAATAAAATATAATAAAAAATATTAAGAGAAATGTGGACAGAATTGATTAATTAATTATTTATTAAATACCTACTCTATGCCAGACAGTGTTTTAGGTGCTTGGGATATGAATGAACAAATAATCAAAAATCCTTATCTTGACTAATATGAATTTTAATGTGTGTGAGGAGAAGGTGCGGGAAGGAAGGAAGCAAATGAGAAACACTGACCCTAACAAATTAGATTAAATAGTATATTAGAAAACAACAAGTGGTATGAACAAAAAAAACATGCTAAAGAGAATGAAAGTACTGGGAAAGTAATTTAAAACTGAGTGATGACACCAAGCTTCATTGAGGTAACATTTTGGCAAAAATTTGAAAGAAGTGAGTGAATGAACCACATGGATATCTCAGGCAAGAACATTTGAGGCAGAAGGAACAGTTGATGTAAAGGCCGTGATGTGGGAGAATGTGTATCATGTTGGAAGAATGGCAACAAAACAAGTGCCGCTGCAGACATTTTTAAAAAATGAGAGTGCTTTTCATTCAGGTTCAGAGAGAACAAAGAGAAAAAACAGGAGCAAATTTATAAAATACAAAGTTACTAGATTTAACTTGCTAGTTTTAGATCCTGCTATTTTGGTACTCCTTCTTTGATTCATTCATTCAACCATGATGTACCACTATTATGTGTCAGATGTTGTACAGGTTGCTGGAGGTGGAATGATGACTTATTCTGAGTGAGATGGGAAGACGCTGGAGGATTTTGAGTAGAGAGAGAACATGGGATGATTTATATTTTTATAT
The DNA here is from genome assembly GCA_039655065.1 of Glossophaga mutica. Taxonomy (NCBI): domain Eukaryota; kingdom Metazoa; phylum Chordata; class Mammalia; order Chiroptera; family Phyllostomidae; genus Glossophaga; species Glossophaga mutica. The sequence continues at coordinate 9,560,163 of CM077318.1, read as the reverse complement.
GAATAACATGCAAAGAACCACATTATTCCTCTAGTTTGTCAAACAAAACAAAACAAGAAAACATTGGTTTGAATGACTTTATGTATAGCAGAAAGATCCTGAAAAGTCAATTAACTTTCAGGGTAATTTTTCTTAAACGCTTTATATATTCAGTTTTTAAGGTTGGGGAATGCTCAGTGAAAATATCTACAGCGGACTAATGTCAGAGAAAATGCTGGAGTGAGGAACTTCTAAAATTCTCTCCTCCATGAAAGAAATAAGAAAACTTTAAAGAAATGGTGAAACATTTTCAGAACTCTAAAAATTAGCTAAATGGTTGTAGCAACCTGGGGAGAATATAATCAAAGCTTTGTGATGTTTAAACTTCCCTTATTTCCCTTCAACCTCTCTCCAGCTCCACAGTAAATATGAAAACCAACAGCCTGCAAGGATGGCAAAAATCAGCATACTGGAAGAGGCAGAATGATGTTCGAACTCCTTCAAAGCTTCTTTCTCAGAGAATTGTCATGATTTGACCTGCTGAGGGTTCTCTGAAAGACTCCAGTCTCAAGGCTGTGTTTACATAACCTGAGTCAGAGTTTGTCTACTGTGAACAATTTCCTTCTTGGGGGAGTTTGTAGAAAATAATCAGAGGCAAATATTGAACACTGAGGCTGACTAAGTTGGTGGATAACAACTGGTGGCAAACAATAAGCTAACCAAGAAGCTTTCTTTTAAAAGTGGTGAAATTAGATGTCCACAAGACACTCTGAAAAGTTTCAATATATTTTGGAGCATTTGGAATTATTTCAAAAAATTCATTAAACAATCAAACAACAAAAACAACAAAAAACACCAACAAACCATAGGATTTGGCAGGAGTAAATCCAACCGTATAAGAAATTATGTTAAATGCAGTTTGACTAAACACCGCGATAAAAAAAACACACAGAAATTTGGCCCTGGCTGGTGTGGCTCAGTGGATTGAGTACTGGCCTGGGAACCAAAGGGTCATTGGTTCAATTCCCACTCAGGGCACATGCCTGGGTTGCAGGCCAGGTCCCCAACAAGGGGTGCATGAGAGGCAGCCACACACTGATGCTTCTTTCCCTTTCTTTCTCCCTCCATTCCCCTCTCTAAAATAAATAAATAAAATCTTTTTAAAAAAGAACAGAAGTTTTTAAAAAAAACAGAAATCGGCAAAATGGATTAAAAAAAAACCCAAGAAACAACTACATGCTGTTCTACAAGAACACTAGATTCAGGGACATTCATTGAAAGTAAGTGAACGGAAAAAAAGATATTCAATTAGAACAGTAACCCAAAGAGAGCCGAAGTGGCTATACTTAACATCAGACAAAAATAGATGTTAATAAAAAAATTATGACTAGAACAAAGATGAATATGTTATAATAGTAACAACTTGAATCCATTAGAAGACATGCAATTATAAATAATGAACACTGAGTTGGATGTTCTAGCCAGGGCAATTAGACAAGAAAAATAAAGAAAAGACATGCAGATGGGAAAGTAAGATGCAAAACTATCATTATTCACAGGAGATATTATCTTATATGAAGAAAATTATGAAAATTCTAAATAAATGCACAAAATAAATGAATAAGAGCAAATAAATGAATTCAGCAAAGATGCAGTATAATAGACCAATATACAAATATTAACTTTTTTATAGAGTAGCAATCCAAAATTTATAAGAAGCTTATAAAACTCAACATGAAAAAAAAAAACAAACAATCCAAATAAAAAATGGGCAAAGGATCTGAATAGACACTTCTCTTCTCCAAAGATGACATACAGATTGCCAATAGACATATGAAAAGATGTTCATGTTACTCATCATCAGATAAATGCAAATTAAAACCACAATGATATATCACCTCACACCTGTCAGAATGGCTACCATCAATAAATCAGCAAACAAGTAGTGGAGAGGATGTGGAGAAAGGGGAACCCTTTTGCACTGTTGATGGCAATGCAGATTGGTCCAGCCACTATGGAAAGCAGTATGGAGAGTCATCAAAAAAATTAAAATGGAGCTGCCTTAAGACTCAGCAATTGTATTTCAGGGAATATACACAAGGAAACCTAAAACACTAATTCAAAAGAATATATGCACTCCTATGTATGTTGCAGTGTTATTTACAATAGCCAAGATTTGGAAGCAGCCCAAGTGCCCATCAGTAGATGAGTGGATAAAACAACTGTGGTACATTTACACAATGGAATACTACTCAGCCATGAAACCAAAAGAAATATTATCTTTTGAGACAGCATGGATGGACCTGGAGAGCATTATGCTAAGTGAATAAGGCAGGAAGTGAAAGACAAATATCATATCATCTCACTTATATGTGGAATCTAGCAAACAAAATAAACTAATAAGCAATGGAGAGAAAGATTCATAGATAACAGAAAACAGACAGACAGCTGTCAGAGGGGAGGGGGTTGTGGGCTGGGTGAAAAAAGTGAAAAGATTAAGCAAAGAAAAAAACTTCATAGATATATACAAAAGTATGGTGATTACCTGAGGGAAAGAGGGGTGGAAGCAGGTGGAAGAGAGTAAATGGGGATGAATGGTGATGGAAGGAGACTTGACTGGGGGTGGTGAACACACAGTACCATATAGAGATGATATTTTAGAGTTGCAGACCTGAAACCTGTATAATTTTATTAACCAATGTCACCCCAATAAATTCAACAAAAAATGAAAAAAATCATCCAAAATTAAATTAAGAAAATTATTCCATTTATAAAAGCATGGGAAAAATAATAAATTTAAGAAAAGTACTGCAGGATGTGTACATTTAAAACTACATAATTTAATAGAAAGAAATTAAATAACAATTAAATAAATGAAATGATATCCTATGTTCATGAATTTAAAGAGTGAATATTGTGAACATGACAATACTTGCCATATTGACCTACGGATTCAATCTAATCTCTTTCAAAAACTTAGCAGTCAATTTTCCTGAAATTGACAAGGGAGTCCAACATTTCATATGGAAATTCAAGTAGTCTAGAAGAGCCCAAACCATCTTGAAAATGAACAACAAATTTGGAGGACTCACACTGCCCAATTTCAAAACTTACTATAAAGCTACAGTAATCAAGATACCATGGTAGTTGCATAAGGATAGACATGTAGTTCAGTAGAATAGAGCTGAGAGTCCAGATGCAAGGTCACATATTTATAATTATTTTTCAATAAGGATACTAACACAAGTCTATAGATAAAAATACTTTTTTCAATAAATGATTTTGGGACAGCAGATGTCTGCATGTAAAATAATAAAGTTGGACTCCCACCTCATACCATATACAAAAATCAACTCAGAATAGATCACAGACCCAAATGTAAAGTTAAAACTACAAATTTCACTGCTAGGACTATATCCTAAGAACCCTGAAACACCAATCCAAAAGAACCTATGCATCCCTATGTTTATAGCAGCACGATTTACAATAGCCAAGTGTTGGAAGCAACCTAGATGCCCATCAATAAATGAATGGATCAAAAAATTGTGATACGTTTACACAATGGAATTCTATGCAGCAGAAAGAAAGAAGGAGCTCCTACCCTTTGCAACAGCATGGATGGAACTGGAGAGCATCATGCTAAGCGAAATAAGCCAGGCAGTGAAAGACAAATATCATATGATCTCACCTTTAACAGGAACCTAATCAACAAAACAAACAAACAAGCATAATATAACCAAAGACGTTGAAATTGAGAACAGGCTGACAGTGACCAGAGGGGAGAGGGGAGGGAATTTCAGGGGAAAAGGGGAAGGGTTTACAGGGGCAAGTATAAAGGACACATGGACAAAAACTATGGGGGGCGGAAATGGGAGGAAGGTGGGGGGGAGGGCTGGGGTGGTGGGCTGGGGTGGGAGTAAAAGACAGAAAACTGTACAAGATCAACAATCAAAATAAAAATTGAAAAATAAGAAAATACAAGTGTAAATTTTTGTGGCAGTGCATTTTTAAAACGTGACAGCAATCACAAGCAATAAGAGGAAAACATAGATGAATTGGACTTCATCAAAATGAAAAATTTTGTTCTTTAATGGACACCATCAAAAATAAAAAGACAACTTCCAGAAAATACTTTCAAATCATGTATCTTATAAGAGACTTGCATCCAGAAGTCATAAAGAATACATAGTAAGTCAACAATAAAAAGAAATAATCCAATTAAAACATGGGCAATGGATATGAATAGTCATTTACCTATAGAAAATATACAAAAATGTACACACAAAAAGATGTACAACCACATAAAAAGATGTACATCATTAGTCATTAGTGAAATGTAATCAAAACGACAATGAAATTCCATTTTCACACCCACTAGCACAAGAATAACAACAACAACAACAACAACAACAACAATGACAACAACAGATAATAAAGTTTTAGAAAGAATGTGGATTCATTTGAACCCCCATATGCTGCTGATGGGAATGTAAAATGGTGCAGTCTCTATGAAATACAATTTATACCTCAAAAAATAAAATGTATTATTATCATGTAATTCAGCAATTATTATTCCGGCAGAAAAATGAATGAGGTACTGATAAATAGTTAAACATGGATTAACCTTTGAAATATTATGTTAAGTAATAGATCCAAAAATCACATACTGTATTATTCCATTTATATAAAATGTCCAGAATTGAAAAATCCATAGACACACAAAGTATAGGGTCTGGCACAAATAACACCCCTTGTTTTTATTACAAAATCTTTTATTACAAAATCATAAGAAGGTAATCCTGTAATATAACAATATCACACTCAAGCACACCATATGACATTTTAGGTGAAATGTTCAAATTAAAACTATAAATCATCACACCCATATTATTACCCTACCAACCACACTCAAGCAGGAATTACTTCTGTGGGACCCTGTACGTTAGTGGTTGCCAGAGTCCAGGAGGAGGGGATATCAGCAATAAGTGCTAATGGGTACAAGTTATTTTTTCAAGATGATGAAAACATTCTCAAATTAGATGGTCGTAATGTTTGTGCAACTTCTTTAGCATACTAAAAAAACCCCAAAATTGCATACTTAAAAAAGGGTGAATATTGTGATAAGTGGATTATATCTAAAAAAATCCAAGTGTGCCTTGGTGCCAATAATTCTAGCGTCTGGTAGAGGAGTCAGAAAAAGAAATTAAGAGTACCCTATAAGTTGTAGCATAAGTGATGTAATTTAAAAGCACACAGAGGTCTTTAAAGACATTCCAAGTCATTAATGAAGGCAGGACTACCTTTATAAGACCCGAATAGCAATCTCATACATTTGTAAAACAGATTAACATTAGCAAATCCCTTCCCATACATAATCTCACAATATGCTCATGAAGTAGAAAGGGCAAAGAGCATAATATTTAAGATTCATCCACATTGTGGCATATATCCGAATTTCCTTCCTTTGAAGGCTAAATAACATTCTCTATATGTATATACCGCATTTTGTTTGTCCATTACTTTGGCAATGGACACTTGAATTGCTTCTACCTTTTGGCTGTTGTGAATGATGCTGCTGTGATAATGAGTGAATGTTTTTAATTCTTTTGGTTATATACTCTGCATCACAACTTCCTCTTTTTGCTGACTTCTTTTTTTTTTTTTTTTTTTGATTTTATAGCGTTTTATTTTTTTTTATTTTTATTTTTTTTCTTTTAATCAGTATTTTTTAATTGTTGATATTGTACAGTTTTCTGTCTTTTGCCCCGCCCCAGCCCACCACCCCAGCCCTCCCCACCTTCCTCCCATTTCCACCCCCCATAGTTTTTGTCCATGAGTCCTTTATACTTGTTGCTCTAAACCGTTCCCCTTTTCCCCTGAAATTCCCTCCCCTCCCACTCTGGACACTGTCAGACTGTTCTCAAATTCAGTGTCTTTGTTTATATTATGCTTGTTTGTTTGTTTTGTTGATTAGCTTCCTGTTAAAGGTGAGATCATATGGTATTTGTCTTTCACTGCCTGGCTTATTTCGCTTAACATGATACTCTCCAATTCCTTCCATGCTGTCGCAAAGGGTAGGAGCTCCTTCTTTCTTTCTGCTGCATAGAATTCCATTGTGTAAATGTACCACAGTTTTTTGATCCATTCATTTACTGATGGGCACCTAGGTTGCTTCCAGCACTTGGCTATTGTAAATTGTGCTGCTATGAACATAGGGGTGCATAGATTCTTTTGGATTGGTGTTTCAGGATTCTTAGGATATAATCCAAGCAGTGGAATTACTGGGTCAAAAGGTATGTCCATTTTTAGTTTTCTTAGAAAATTCCATACTGTTTTCCATAGTGGTTGTACCAATCTGCAATCCCACCAACAGTGCACTAGGGTCCCCTTTTCTCCACAACCTCTCCAACACTTGCTGTTTGTTGCTTTGTTTATGAAGGCCATTTTGCTGACTTCTGATTGTGATATTCATCCCTGTTAATATGTGTAGTTTTAGTTCACTTGGCTTAATTGCTATATTATATTTCACCGTGTGAAAATTAAGCAATTTGTTTTCCATTCTCCTAAAAAAGGGCAAATATGATCTCACAGATCTGTAGATGAGAAGCAAAAGTCCAGAGAATTTCAGTGACTTGCCTGGGGTCACATGCTAGCTTTCTTTTTTCTATGGTGGTTTTACTCTGCCATGATGCATGCATAAGTAGACTATTTTCTAAAAGAAAGTAAACTAACTTTTCTGCATTTCTCGTTGCATTCATTTCATTTTATCACCCATTTTCTTGCCTCCAATGACAGCAAGATTCTGTTATCTGCAGTGCCATATGGTGAGACTTCAAAGTAGTCCTTTGAAATTTCAATGCCAGTATTTTAAAATGGAGCCTTAAGAGTGCCTAGATCCACATTCAGCTCTTCTACTCTTGTCTTCTCTCCATTTTTCAATCATTCCTTTGTATCATTACCACGTGAAGATATACAGCAGTACAAGAAATGTGATAGATCATTATAAAATGAAAGAATTGAATATTTTCCTAATTAACTTGTGAAGGAGACAGAGATAAAGTTTACTCTTTTTTGTCCTCCAGTGTCTGGTACACAGAACATTCTCAATATACATGAGTTGAATGCATGAGTGAATGAATGGATGATCTTTTAATATTTTGTTGGCTAAGAAACCTCTTTGAAAGCTGCTTCTTAAAGAAGCAGCTCAGATCCTGAAGATCATGAGGTTTTTGACAGTTTCATAAGGAAGAGCAGTATCTTTCTGGATTGAAAAGAATCATTACAGTTTAACAAATCCTCAGTCTCATTCTTTCCCTCCATATGGCTGTTTGAAATCCTGGTTACCTTTCAGTCTTTAGTGAGTTCGGTGAGGCTAATCTGTGGAACACTGGCTTGGAGCCTCTTGGATGATGAATGAAACAGGTCAAGTGAGGTCAAACGACAAAGCTCAGCTTGCTGTCACCTCACTGTCAGCCCACCACAACCGCTTCTGACACTGGCAGGTTGGGAATCAAGAGAAAACAACAACAACAACAACAACAATGACAAGGACCTTGGAAGCAATTTTGTAAGGTTCCTATTTTAGTAAGGAAGGAATGCTCAGAAGCTCAAAGAAAGCATATTAAAGGCAGGGATACAGCTCCAACAGGGAAAAACAGATAAAACTCGAGAGTGATAAAATTTTAAAAACATATATTTATAATTTACAACATATAAATTCATTCCAATAATATTCCCTTTCTTCCTCAATTTGTATACAGCAGCTTAGGAAATGGTCCCATTACCAAAAGCCAGATCAAAGTCATGTCTGCTGGAGATTAAAAACACTAGGCAATGAAACAAGAGCTTGCTCTTCGAGCTAGTTTTCTCTTTGCCATAAACACTGCAACTTATCTGTGTAGACTTTTATTAACCTTGTAAGTAAGACCCAAAGCTGAGCTGTGATGAGGAGGTACTCCTCATGGCCTCTCCTGGTGACTTTCCTGCTACTATACTGCTCACTTGCTCAGAGACAATAATTATCTCTATAAATAAAATTATATATCTTCCTGCCCCTATGTCATGAAAAGTGGTTGGACATGTTGATAATCAATTTGGTAGTTCTCTTTGCAGTAGAGAATTTGGGGCAGAGATAAAATTCACTTTGAGGAGCCCTGAGAGGTACTTCAAAGAAGTAGTCATTCTGGTGTGCCTTATATATTAACAAGCTGTGTACATAGAAAATATGCAAATCGTTGAGTAATTTGCAAGTGATGCTGTTTCTCCCATAAACAATTCTGTGCGAAGTCTTCCAGGGTGTTTAAAGGCAGCTATTTATTTAATAATATCCATGGCTCTCTTGAATGATTGTAAGGAGATCCCATAGAAACTAGAAGCAAACAATACTATGCCACTTTGCAAGTTATATACAGTTTTCGAAAGCATCAATTTATTTGGCCTTTTTAACCGCTGTATTACCTCCATTTTAAAGATGAAGAAACTGAAGCTTGGAGAGGTCAAATAAATTTCCTAAGACCTAATCTACCACATACTAACTGCTTTAAATATCTCTGAAACTAATCAGATGAAGGCTTATGTGTAGTATTCATTCTATGTGCATATTCCCTGGTGAGAGTCAGCAATCTCTGGAGTTATACTTCCTAGAAAAGTGAATGTGAATGTGTCCTTGAGGCAAAACACCAATCATATTCTGCTCCAAAGAGCAGTCAGGTCACTTATTGGTGGTTCTAGCAACATGAATACCAAATATTCAAAGAATCACAGAAGGGTTTGCTTTAGAGAATAACCTTCTTCTAATGGAATGTGTGTGTACATTTTTTGGCATTTTTCTAGGAACCTATAAGAGCATAATGGATGGGTTAACAAACAAGGAATAAGGGTTATCAAGTGAAGATTGGGTTAAGTTGGTATAGCTAAAATGGAGCCATCTTATGGGAAGATATCTAATGCTCAAAGAAACTATTATTTTATCTGGGATTCCAAGGAACAGAATCATACTTTTATTTTCTATACTAGATTTCCAGTTTGTTCTCACTCAGTATTTACTAATATGCGTTTTGTTGAATGAGAACTCATCTCTATTGTGTTCTAGGAACCCAAAGACTGTATCTGTACTTGTACTCAGGGTGAAGAGGGGAAAAACAGTGAGTGGGTGGTAGTAGTAGGAACCAAAGTAAGAGAAATTGAGTCCCAAGGGGACAATAAACCATGGGACAAAACTGGAAAATGATGCCTAATTTATCCTCAACTTCTGACTTGAGAGGCTTACTTGTTTTTCCATATAGAATTTATAATTTTGCCATAGATTGTGCAGCCTCCACCTAAACAAGAATACCTGAGTACTTGGAAGGTACAACATCCAAACCATATCAGTAAAGTCAACCAATGTAGCCACCTTAATATAGCCACCTTCCTCCATCCAATTCCTCAAATGAGCCTGCAATTATAAAAAAATCTGCCAGATGGGAGGGGGTTTGAGAAAAAAGATGAAGGGATTAAGAAATACAAATGGGTAGTTACAAAACAGTCATGGGGATGTAAAGTACAGCATAGAGAATATAGTCAATAACATTGTGATAACTATGTACAGTGCCAGGTGGGTAACTGAAGTATTGGGGTAATCACTTTGTAAATTATATAAATGTCTAGTCACTATGCTATACACCTGAAAGTACTGTAATATTTAATGTCCACTATAATTAAAATATAACAAAATAATTTAAAAATGAAAAAATCTACCTATCAAACAGGGCAGTGGCAGCTGTCCTCTATCTTGAATCAGCAGTGGGAATTTTGTGTGATGATGTGTATGAAGTTACTTTTATGTACTGAGTCTGCCATGCCACCCTGAGTTCTATCCCTGCTGGTTTTCTGATATCCCAACCCCTCATGGTTTTCTGATGTCCATAGAGCCTGGTTTGGGCTTGGATGTCCCCTCAGGGTTTGAACACTACAATTCTATCTAAAGTCAACTTTTGATTGTCCAGAACTCATTCAGCTGTCTGACCGTAAAATGATTTCACTGCTTCTGTCATACCCACAAATCGAATGCAGTTCTAACTCCTATTAAGTAGGTGAAACCTGTTCATCTCTCTCCACAACATTTTCCCTACTTCCCTCTTAAGTTGATCCTTGGCTCCTCAGAGCTTGCTACTTTGATGATCTACTTAACCCTTCTTATTCCAGATAAGTACCTTATGTTCAGAACCTGTCTTGAATACCCTACCCTTTCAAAATTTAAGAGATTCGTGTTCTATTCCCCCAGAGTTCTGCCAAAAGACATACTAACAATGTAATTCCCAATAGTATTTCTTTGTTTTATTATTAAATTTATTGGGATGATATTGGTTAATAGGTTCATACAGGTTTCATGTGTACATTCCTATGATACTAGATCTGTATATTGAAGGCTGTGCCCACCACCTAAAGTCAAACCATCTTCTGTCCCTATATACTAGGTCCCCTCCACCCCCATCCCCACCTCCTTCCTTCTGACAACCACCACTTTGCTCTCTGTGTCCATGAATTTCAGTTTTATATCCCACATATGAGTGAAATCATATGGTTCTTAGCTTTTTCTGACTTATATAACTTACCATAACATTCTCAAGCTCTTTCCATGTTGTTGTGAATGGCAGTATTATCTTTTCTTATGGTTGAGTAATATTCATGGTATACATGTAACACACCTTCTTTATCCAATTATCTATCGATGGACATTTTGGTTGTCTCCATGTTTCAGTTACTATGAATAATGCTGCAGTCAACATAGGGGTTCATGTATCTTTGTGAATAACTGTCTTTGAGTTTTTGGGGTAGATATCCAAGAGAGGGATTACTGGCTCATATGTTAACTCTGTTCTTAAATTTCTGAGGAATCATCAAACTGTTTTCCGCAATGGCTGTACAAGTTTACATTTCCACCAGCAGTGTTGACTGAATATGTTCCAAGAAGAAAGTCTTCCAAAACATTTCCACATACAATGGGAGTTTCAGACACTGTGACAGATCATGCGTGGCAAGATATTTTCAAGCAGAGGGGCCTTTCATAAATTATTAAGTCATAGCACATGATTTTGGATATCTATATAGCCTCCTGCCTCCCTCAAATTCCTTGAGTGCGACTACCATTCATAAAGATCTGCACATCACATGCTCCCACTGCCAAGCCCTGCTTTTGGCCCAGTATTTCCAATGGTAGAAAGGGGTCTTAAGAAAAATTTCTTAAAGAAAAAAAGAAAGTAATGTAGATAAATGTAAACTGAGTACACATCATCAATTGAAATATCCAAAAATAGAGACATGATAAAACAAAAAAAGAACTGCAACTCTATAAATCATGCATGCATCAGGGCAAGATCTAAAGAAGATGAAAACATAATTTCAGTCAATTATTGTGTTAAGGTGGTAGGCTTTAAAAAATCCATTAGTAGAAAGAATAAATCTCCAGATAGGTGATGTAATTTCATATGTTGAAGATTTAAGGTTGAAGCCCATCAGGCACAATACAATGCAGAAGAGGTTTCCAATGCATTTAAAGTAAAATCATGGTTTCAGCAAAATGAAGCTTCTACTAAGAAGCTCAATCTATCAGAGCCAAAAAAAAAAAAAAAAAAGATGGTAAGTACATTACTGAAAGATAAGGCAGGAAGGACCACATGAGAGGCATCCATGAAGTGCAGTAGGAGTATAGGACAAGGTGGGGTGCCTTTCAGCATGGTGAAGTCCTCATGGAGGAAAGGGTCTTTGAGTGAGGCCTTGGAGGAAAGAATGATTAAAGGATATGGATATGTGGAGAAAAAGTACTTGAGGCAGAGTGATAAACATGAGGAAGGTGAAAGTGTGGGCATGCACTGGGATAATGGAATGGTTTTAACTATGGCATATTGTGGTGCCGCCTCCTGCTGCATTTTGTAAACTTTGGGTGGAAAAAAATACTGATAATACATTTTAGGAATAGAATGATAAATGGAAAACAATTAACCACGCTGAAATGAAATTAGATAACACCTTTCTGAGGACTTTGATTTAAATCAATTACTTTCTCCATAATTCTTAACAGAATTATTTCTTTTGGATTTTGATTTAAACCAATCAATGTCTGCATAATCTCTGTCACAATTTGCAGTTATCTCTCTTATGACACTTATCACAGCAGTATTTAAGTTTTTGCTTCCAAATATATACCCACCACTAAACTTTGAGATCTGTCAAAGAAGGACTGTGTCTCATTCATCACTGGCTTTCCAGCATCAATCAGAAGGTGTAGAATATGCTTGCCTCGATGTGTACTTATCTGATGCTTTCTCTGGACTGAGACTGTTTTCTTCATCTCTTTCTCCCTAGCACTTAGAACACAGTGTTTTCATATAATAGCTACTGAATGTTTGCTCAACTTAGATAAATTAGTTACCTTCCTATTCTCTTAGTCTTCTGTGCCTTGGTTTCCTCACTGTAAACTTAGGGAAGTAAAAATATTTACTAACTCATAGGGCTGTTGCAAAGATTAAGTAAGCATTTAGTGACTAACAGATAGAAAATATTCAGTAAATATTAGCTGCTGTGATTATTATCATCATTATTGTTTGTTGTTGTTGTGGATAAGGCTTTCAGAGCTGCTGACAGTGGTAAGCCCCTCAAATTCTGCCTTGCCTTGATTAGAGTTGTTCTTGGGCATGAGGAAGGGAAGCTGTGTCTGTAGATTTCTCTTTCCTGCTGCACTTAGATATTCCATACAGTGTTATAAGTATAGTTGACCTTAGAGGGCATGCCCATCAGATTTGCTGTTCCCTGAGGTCAGGGCAAGCTCATACTTATCTCTGAGCCCACACAAGGCCTGGCATAGTACATGCTTATTGAAAAAATGAATGAGTGAAAGCTACTCACCTCCATCCCCTATTCCTTGCTGGTAGACTAGGAGAATACAAATGCCTGTAGTCTGAATTTCCCTCTAACTAGGAGACAAGCCCCAGGGATCTCTGTATTGCCCAACTCTGTGGTGTCCATCATCCCTCTAGATACCTTCCTTTAGGTCTTTGAACTTAGGAATGAGCACATTTGCAAAGCTAAAACATTGTTGTATTCTGAATTATCTCTGAAATATGTCATCTGTCTGAAAATAATTACTATAAAATTATCCATGTAAATAGCAACAGGTAGATTATTTAATTCATACCAGTATTTCTACAGTGAAATCATGGGACCCCTGGAAATATGCTGTAATTTGATGTGGGACTGATTTTTCATTTGTGTCAGCAGTGCTTGGTCTACTTTATTTTCAAAAGTCTGCCACTATGCAAGGAAACCTTTAGTTGCCTTATTTCATGTAATCCAGGGGGATGGTTGTCACTATTCCCATTTTGTATGTGAGAAAACTAAGGATCAGGGAGGAGATGTCATTTTTCTCAAGTCACACAGTTAACAAATGTTGGACTCAAATCAAGTCCTTTACCACTATATCAATAAGTATTTTGCATAGAGATATTTTTGTAGAGCTCAGTTGGTATGTGAAAAATCATTCTACATCTCTACACCCCTTCCTTTTGTTCCCTACATCTCTGTTCCCCTGGAACCATAATACAAGCCTAAACTTGTTGGGTCTTCCTCATCCAGTTGCAAAAGATACAAAGAAAATACTTTCCAAGTGGCAAGAGCTACAGAGGACTTTTGGGGGAGTCATGGAGGCTACACAAGTCAGGTGCCAGAAGAGTTCCTGCAGGAGAGTGGGAAGTAGGAAGCCTTTAGTCATAAGCAACACAAATGTAAGACCAATGCTGCCTGTATTCTGAAGCAGAGTAGAGCTAAGGAACCGCAAGGAGTGGATATCCACCTAATGATGGGCCCTTGGAGCCCTTGGCAGTGTGCTAACCCTCCTCTCCACATGGGGTTTTACATAAGACCTGAAGATGATTTGAATGGGAGTCCAAGGTAAACAATATGCTACATGCTGGTTTTGGCTGGCTGGTTTTTAAGAGGTTCAAAATTGAGGAGAAGTTGGAGATGAATGGATGTAAAGCTAATCTATGGCAAGTGGAATGAATTTTAGTGTATCACCAGAGTTTCATTTCAAACACAGTAGCATCATAGGCCATACCAAGGCTTGTTTTTGAAAGAAATGACTCCTCCCCCTCCCCAAAAATCAAACAAAACAAAATCACTACAACAAAACCACATTCCTCCAAGGGGTCCAAAGCACTAAGAATGTAAGAGACAGCACTCTTAGATAAAAGATAATCTGGCTTGGTTTTAAGAAATAGCCATTTGGCTTCAGGAAAAGAAGCCTTAAAATTTATTTACACAGGTGCTGGCTCAGGTTTCTTATTGAATGTGGCCTTGTACTTTAAGACACGCCTCTAGCTGGACAAGAGAAACCAAAGGCTGAAGAACGTGGAGGATAATTTATAACCTTTGTTAGCTTTTCTCTTGGCCTGTGGCTGTGGACCTGTATTTACCAAGGAGGTCAGAAAAATCTTGTTGGGGATGAAGACACACAGAGAGCTCTGACACCTTAAATTGCAAAGCCTGGAATTCAGGCAAAGCAATGAATCCCTGCTTGCTGGGCTGTGTGAGGAATGTTACTTATAGTGCCCTTAGAGGTGAAGAGGAAAGAGAAACATATATGCCTTGCTACATTCTTATACAAATGATATTGGTGCTTCTGATCACTAAGTAACACTGAATAGAACTGGTTGTCTGGGAGCCAGACACCAAACCAAGGCCTTCTTTGACCAGAGAAATACTACAAATATCTCCCATCTTTTCTTTCTGCTTTCTTAGGGGACATAATAAGTGTTACGCATGTCAATGACCAAGGTTTCACTCACAGGGAGGGAATCAAAAGTTATTGTGCACCAGGAGCTATGTTACACATCATTTAGTTTTTACAATAGCCCTGTGAGCTACTACTATCCTCAGAGAGGCACAGATAAGTTAAGTGACTCGCTCAAGTTCACATATCTATTAAGTCTTAGAGTTAAGGATTGAACTCAAGTCTGCCTATTCCTGAAGGCTGATACATGTAAAATGAACCACTGGCCATCTGGAGTATGTAAAATTTTAAAGATTTATTGTTAAAGATTTAGAGTATTGCTAAAATCTTTGAGATCATTTAGTCCAACTATTTTATTATTCAGATGGAAATTTGAGGTGCAAATAGAGAACAAGACTACCAAAGGCCACTTGGTAAGTCAATGGTAGAACCAGAGCTTGATTTGGTGTTTTTGCACTGCATCTAGTTCTACTAACTAGACAGCAGGCTGCTTCCAAAAATCCCAGAGAATAGAGTTATAGCAGTAATGTACAATACAGCATGGAGGGCAGGCAGGCACAAAAAAAATTGATTGACAGCAGGTCAAGGGACCTGCTACATCTGATGAGGTTCCCCTTACCCACTTCTGGACTACACATAGTGTTCTATCACGGTTTCCAAAGCCTCTTCACCATGTGAAGTATATGTGGCATCCATCAAAATTCATTTGTATATATTTTATTGTTTCCCACCTGCTTACAGTACTGAAGTCTAGAAAATGTGTGAATTTTCAACTTTCTCTGGGTATTGCAAGGAGGAGTGATCTACTAGATCATAAAAAAAGGATTCTTTTCTGGTATTCTTACATGTGTTCATTTTCTGCTTATTAAAAAAAAGTATAGGACATAGAGGTCACCAGACCAGGCATCCTGGGAAAACAAGATATGCACAGTTTGTCTGGCTGACTCAGAAGAATGTTTAAAATTAGATAACTTATAAAGTTGCTAAATACCAGGAGACAAGAAAGAGTTAATTTTACCATGCAGGTTTGCAAGCACAGGAGCAACCACCTAAAACACAAGTCATCCACAAGCTAAATCCAGTGTGCCATTTGTTTCTGTGTGGCTCAATAGCTGTGAATAATGTCTAGATTTTAAATGGCTGAAAAACAAACAAACAAAAAAGTAGTATTTAATAGCATGTGAAAATTAAATGAAATTCAAATTTCAGGGCCCATAAAGTTTTATTGGAATACAACCACACCTATTAGTTTACATATTGTGTAGGGCTGCTTTCACACTTTTACAAAGGCAGAGTTGATTAGTGGAGTCCGAGAATATATGGCCTGCAAAGCCATTAATATACAGGGGAGGGCAAAAGTATGTTTAGTTATGAGTATGCAAAACACAGTTTATTTTGTATTATTATTTATTAATTATTGTATTATTTATTTGTATTACAACTGTAAACCTACTTTTGCTCATATCCTGTATTTGTTACCAGGCTCCTTACAGAAAAAGTGTGCAAACCCCTGATTTAAAATCTGGCTAACCCATTTAAGAAAACCAGAAACAGATAAAAGATAAGAGGAGCTTTGTACAAAGATGTCTTGGACTTGTGCATTCAAGATCAGTCAACTCCTTGGCCAAAGATACCTGATCAAGGCCCTGTTGAAGCTGCAAGTAGATTCTCCTAGTGTAGTTAACTTGCCTCTGGGAAATGTTACCCAAAAAGTCAGGGAGTGAAGAGGACATTGATATGCATAAAAATTCTGTATAAGATTCCAAACAAGAAGCAACATTCAATTCCACATGAGTTGAGGTGGGAAAGAGTGGATTTAAAAGACAGAAAGAGTTCAATAAGGGTTCACTTACATTTCTTCCCTCACAAAAACGTGGGACAAGAGAGAGAGAATCAAAGCCATACTTACATAAAATTTGCCAAGGATACTAAATTGGGACATATTGTAAACATCAGTGACGATGGTGTAATTCTTTGAGTTCAGAATGTAAACTACAGTTTCAATTTATGATGTGTACCAAACAGTGCTCCATGTGTACAAAACAAATGGATGTACAATCTCCAATGTTTTACTAGAAAATGTCTGAAAAATAGTAAATCCTTGCACACATAGTGCACACAATGAATTAATTAACTCTCTTTGAAACATGATGAGGTAGAGATGGGGATTCATACCCTGATTTTCCAGATGAGAAAATGGAAAATAATGGAGGTTACCCAGCCTTGGTCATAATGCAGGGGAAAGAGAGAATCTCAGAGTCATGAGTTTTAACCCAGTCCATCTACACTGCACTCTCTCAGCTGAGTGTATCCCTATATGAAGATTGATTTTTAAGAAAATGGGAGCTAGGATTTTCCATCTATTAGGAAAGCAAAACCAAAAGTACAAATGCACATGTGTTTGCTGAAATAATAATGAGTTTTTAAATTGTAGAATTATCATCAAAATTTTAAGCTGGAAGAACATTTTAAAAACATCTAGTTTAACTTCGTTATTTCATAGATAGGGAAAAACTTTGGCAAGGGGGAGATTTCATATCCAAGGTCACAAAACTAAAGCCTCTCTGAGCCTCTCCACCTCTGGAGAAGCTATCAAAGTTGTGTATAGACACAACTTTCCTTAGACTTCATGATATTTTAGATAGCATCCAATATGTTTTCCCCTTTCACTTCCCTGCTCATCCCACCTACTCTGCCTGCTAGGTGATTCTCCTCATGACTATTTCTAACCCACAAACCATCCCCCTAACTGCCTGTGTACACTCACACACAAACACTTCCACTGTTTCACTGAGTTTCCATCAATCAGATTTTAGTGATTTTACCCCCATGGCCTAGTACCATTATCTTTTACCTCAAAAGGTTCAGATCCTTCCCTGACTAGCTTCATTCTCACCCAATATTCCCAGTATTACTGACCATGAGAAAATGTGGCATTCTCTCTTCTTTTGTCTCAACAGGAAAACCTGGCTATATTACAATCACCTTTGTGCTAAGTCTTGCACCAAAGACAGCATTAAAGCCTCATGCTTTATGAACTATCAAAGCTAGAAATGGATTTCTGTCTGACATGCCAGGCTTTTAAGTCTTGTACCTGTGCCCAGTACAGAGATTTCTGAAACCATGAATAAAGTCATAACCAACACTATGAATACTCAGTCTGAGTTAACAGACACTGACAAACAGGTGAGGAGAAAGAGTTGTGCAACACAAATCTTTCTCCCTGCAACACAGGTGGAATTCCAAGTTTGAACAAGGCAAATTCAGAATCATCTTCGGAAAAGCTATCTGGATGATAAAGATGCATTGTAAAAACAGAGGAAAAAAACAAATCAATAAATGTTCTCTGAGGGTAATAAGACAGCCCCCTGCCTTCAAATGGAGATAATGATGGCAGTAAACTCCAGCCACCAAGTTTTACAGATGAGTGGCAAATAAAAACACCAATATTTTTTCTTTGTTTTGTGTATTTTTTTGTGTGTGTGTTTTTAAAGCCACCTTATCATGTCCCTCAAAGGGCTCAGAAATGGAACATGGGGTCCACATTCCAAAGGAACTGAGGTGTTTCATAGTTTTGCAAAGAATCCATTGGTCATTTTTCATATTTCAAGGAGTCAAGAAAATTTGGCCTCATGAACTTACAATGGCTCATTTTCTCAAAGAGAGTATAACCAAGTTCTCTAACTTAAGTGATTCTAGAGTCTGGAGCACTTGAGACCTTACCGGATTTCTAAGTGTTCTGTAAGTTGAATGGTTATGCATCTCACTCTTCTCTTCATTATTGTCAAATAGCACAAGATTCATATCAGAGTTCCTCCCAGACAGCCCTTCCAGCTGCGCTTCTGCCTGCCTCCTTCCTGCAGACCTAACTTCTCCAGAAAGCTCCCATGTGGAATATGTTATGACAGCAAAATCTTCTCTTTTACAACATGGTTGATTATTTCCCATTTTCCAAAAATGGAAATATCATGACCTACATTTATAAAACCCAGAGGCAGCATCAAGTACAATCTAATGTCTATTGAATGTGCTTGTTTGCTTGCTTACTTGAACTCCTTTGCTATCTGATATGACTGTGATTGCTGTGGTGCATGGGCTTAGTAACACGCAAGCTGTAGATAGGTGTTCTGCTTCATTCTTTGCACTCTAGGCAGGGTCTACTATATGATAGGGCATGGGGAAGAGGCAGGTACTCACTGGGGAAGGAGGAGGCATCTTTGGAGTCTTTGGAGCTGCTCCTCATTTCCCTTCCTGACAGCCATCTTTCTGCAAGCACTCTTAAGAAAGGAAGGAAATGCTCTCTGTGTCTCTTTTCAAACTTCATGGGCCTAGGCACTGAGGCCCCAGACCTTATACAATACTAGTCCAGAAAAAGCAGTAGCAATAGGCCACTCAGGGGTCCGCATGCAGTAACAATGAATGCTGTCTCCTTGTTGCTTTGGGAACTATAAAAAAATAACAGCTGTCCATTTTATATGTAACCCTTCCACCTGGCCATCATTCCTACCATCATTCCAACTGGCTATCAGTGGGGAGACCAGTTAATGCACACCCACTTTCTACCTTTTCTCTGGATTCCAAGAACTCCCTGGTACTTCTGGTGGGTGTCATGACATTCCTAACAAAAGTTGTGGCTTTACGTAGTGGCCACTTTCAAAACTGTCTGCAGGTTTTATAGCCCTTACATAATGAAAGACTGTCTGTTTGGGGTCTAACAGTAGAATTCAACATTTTTAGCTAAGTGAGAGGAAAGAAAAAGGTCTCAGAAGGAAGTATGTCCTTTGTAGACAGTGGGGGAAGGGGTAGATACTGGTGTTTAGCAACTGGGTCTGCTCCCTGAGTAGATCATTGCTGTTCATGGGCTGTTTGTTTATCAATGTGCCTTTGATCACAGGCTGTTTGTTTATCAATGTGCCTTTGAGAAAGAAGTCATTTGTACAGGATGGGGGGTGGCACTGAAGTGCATAAAAGGCTTAGGCCCAAGTTGCCTTAAAAGGAAGGAGGCAACAGCATGTGGAGTTCCTGCTATAGAATGTATGCTGAGCACCTCTATGGGCTAACCAGATATGAGTTTTTCTAATATAAATAAGACTAAAAAGGCAGGACTTCAGTCCACATGGGCAAATATAATTTGCAACTTAGCTTGGGGCTTTGTACCAATGCACACACTCCCGAGGGCAGGTTTCTGGAGAGAAGAATAAGTGTTTCATTACTCTGGGTCCTTTTCTACCTGGGAGCTATTTATGCAAAGGAACCTCAAGGAGGCAGCAGCAGGAAGGAGCAGGTACATGGACTAATGGTCTGCTTAAGGTGAGAACACTTCCTTTTTGGGGCTGAAGCCAGGGAGACTTTGCTAAGAAACAGTCTTGTATTCACCACAAAGTACAGGCTAGGGACTCAGCTGGGATATCTATACTTCTAAATTCTCTAATAAGGACAAACAGGATGGAAATTAAATCTTTTCAAATTTTTAATTTTTCTTTCATTCCTAAGACTGACCAAGGTCCAATTACCAGCTAGGATCACCTTCATTGCCTACACTGCCTGTACTATCAAGGCTGCAGAAGACAGGGGACCAGCAAATATGAAAACTTGCTTCTTTAGGCTCTTAGATTTTTTTGAGGGGCCCTGCCAGTGACCTTGTCCCTTACATGATAAAATCCTCAGCCCTGGAAAATTGGTGCTTTTCTCCAGAAGATAAAGGAGAAAAGGAAATAGAAGCGAGTGGGCAAGACCCTTTACCTTCAGCGGCTCTTTTAAAGAAGACTTTGCAGCTTCCACAAGTGAGAGCTCCATAATGACAGCCAGAAGCTTCGTCCCCACAGATCAGGCAGGTCTTCTGGGGTGGAAAGTAATAGTCAATGGGCAGAACATGGTCCCTGGAGGTATCCAAACTGGAAAGATACAAGAAAAATAATGCAATACACATCAGTAGTTGGCAGAAATAGGAGGGTAGAAGTCTGAGGTCTTGAGGAGTGAACCATACTTAGTTACTGTACATTATTGTTATTTATTGCTTAATAGAGCCAGTGTGGAGCTGAATTTTCCTTGGAAATCACCTAGGGATAATATTTGTAGGGTTTTATGTTATGTAGACAGAGTCTTTAGAGATCCTGCAAAGGAATTAGACAAGTTCTCTGGGATCAGCCAGTCTTAATGAGGGAAGGATGAAGGCAGAAACCTGAGGTTAAGATATCTAACTTATTATGATGGTCACACAACAATATCAGGAAAAAAAATAAATGGTATGAACCCAGTCTTATGATGTTACCTTGTTCAAAGGGAGACCTTTGGCCAAACCAGATTAAGCATCAAAACAGTTTGATATATTTTGCTCTAGTGTCTGAGTCTCACGCTCTTCTGCAAATAAGAATAACATCACCCATACTACTGAGCTACTGTTGTGAGCAATGACATAAATTAGGTCAAAGAATAAAAAGCCCTTGAAATGATTATACAAAATAGGGATTGTAATTAGTATTATCATATCAGTATTTGTTTTTTTTTCCATTTTCTTACTTTTCTTAGGTGTTTCTCTAGATCATATGGATATGCCCCCAACCCAACTCTACAACATAAAATAGCAGAATATCTATGCCTGAAGCTTTTGTTGAGAAAATGAGGCACAGTGATTTCTTAAGCTATCATCTCAACACTTGGCCATTACATTACTCATAGATTCCTTGGGCTAGGATGAAGCTTCAGAGGTCTAAGTGTCTATCTGTTTGTCTGTCTCTAAGAAGATCCACGTCTGAATCTTTCGAGACATGTGAAAAAGAATTGATGGAATGGGTAATTCGTAGTCTCATAAAGTGATTAATTCAAATTTAAGCATGGCTCTTACTACCACAAGGTCATTTCTTCTTTTCAATGTCTTGTATCTATGCATTAAATGAAACTTAACTGACCTCTTGGGTTATTCTGCCTCAGGTAAACAAAAATTGTCCATATTCTCATCTACAGGAATGCAGCTACTATTTTTTATGAGTACTTCTTCCTTACTAAGGAAGGAAAATAAACTCTAATAGCAGCCTGTTTGGTGTGTGGGGTGATTTCAATGCTGCAAAACAACTCTGTGAGAGATTTTTTTTCTCCTTGTATCAGATGAAGAAAGTCAGACTCAAGAGAGGAGAAGCCCAGGAATATTTGACACCAAGGCCAGGACTAGCTGTCTCCAAATTCAACACAGATTCAATTACTCTATTGTCTTTTCACTACTCACCTTCACTTTCAACCCATGGTTCTTTGGTAATTATGTTTAGCACAGTCATCAGAATAAAAAAAAGCATGAAAGGATTCCCTCCCTTCAACCTACCAATGAGCAGCACTGGCAGGGCAAGAGAAAAGAGAGCTTTCACTCAGGCTATACTTGACAAGCATTTTTATCTCTAAGACACAAATATTAGCCCTTTTTTCAAGTACAACAAAAAACACTCAAAAAAGTCCTGAGCATATACAAATCCAGCAGCTGGCTATGGTGGCCTGTCTTTTCTCTCCATAAGCCTTCCCTTTCCTATCTTAACTGGAGGGCCAGCAGGAGTCTGTCCACCAAACCAAGACTAACAAGGTGACAAATTCCACAGGGAGCAGGTTTCACTTCCCATATACTAATGAGCCAAATACTAAAAATATAATTCCTTTGGCTAAAAATGTAATTTCTTTGGGTAAAAATTGTGCCCCCTATCCACATTCATGAAACAAGGGGAAAGCAGAAGTTTTTGTTTGTTTCATTTTCTTTTCTTTTTTTGCAAGTATCTTCATCTTCATACCACTTTTTTTTGACTCCTGTAACTAATACAGACAGTTCAAATAAAATTAGAAGAACATGCATTTAGGCACTATATGTGTCAGGCCATTTCATATACATAATCACATTTAATCTTCCCACCCACCCTCTCAGGTAGCTCTGTATCTTCCTTATATTTTTGGACAAGAAATATACACTCAGAAAAATTAAGTGAACTAGGATTCCATCCTAGGTAAGTCTAACTCTAAAGTGTGGACTAACCATGTTATGAAACTGGAGGTTGAAATTAGATTGATTCAATTCAACTCCTAGAACCTAGCCCTATAGACCAAATAGGTACAGGGCTAGGTGTTGGGGATATAGTTTTGATCAAGATATTATCCTTGCCTCTAAGCAACTTACTCTCTAGTAGAGAAGAAAGAAATGAAGCAAGGAACTATAAAATAATATAATAGATGATATAATAAAGTAGAGTTCAGATTGCTACAGATGAGAAAGTGCCTCAAAGACAGAAATATGTTTTTTAAAAGATTTTATTTATTTATTTTACAGACTGGAAGGGAAGGAGAAAGAGAGGGACAGAAACATTGATGTGTGGTTACCTCTTGTGTGCCCCCCACTGGGGGACCTGGCCTGCAACCCAGGCGTGTGCCCTGATAGGGAATCCAACCAGAAACCCTTTGGTTTGCACTCTGGCGCTCAGGCCACTGAGCCACACCAGCCAGCGCAGGAATGTGTTTTGAAAGGCATAAAAATGTATATGGTTAAATGAGATAATGATGATGATAGTGACATCGTAATCAACTATTAGGATATGGTTGCAGAATAAATATTAGGTAAATAAAATTTAAACCTACATAAATTAAAGGTCATTTTAAAAACAACTTTTAGAAAACAGAAATTTTCATCCATACTAAAATTTAAAATACAGTTCAAAATGTTTAAATATATAATCAATACTTAAAGACTGAAGTCATCAACATTTTTATTAGATATGAGTTTAAAAAAATACATCTCGCACAAAATAACTATGAAGGGGAAGAAATAGGAGGACAAATAATGAAGATCATTTTAAAATCTGAACTTTTCCTAACTACAACCCACTTGGACCAGAGTTCTGTGATATCTACTGATCTCACCAGGTCAATTTCTTCCTACCTTCTTCTTCCTCTCTCTGGAAAAATATTTTAAACAGTATTCTCACTGACCCTGGCCTAGTATGGATAAAGGGTACATTGCAGTTCTAACTCATGGACTGACTTCTGGACACTGGAAATGAAAATTCCAAGTGCAGTCCCTCTCCCAGATTTATATTCTAGAGAAGGTCATGCACATTTGTACCAGGAGGCATGTGCAGAAAGGATGAAAGTGGCCTTGTTTGTAAAAGCAGAAACTGTAAACATCTACTGACAGTAGAGTGGATAAGTAAATTATGGCATACTCATTCAATAAAATATAGCTCAGCAATGACAATGAACAGCATATAGCTATACATAGGTGAATATTACAAGCTAATGTTGCTTAAAAACATAACTCATAAAAACATACATACATATATACATACATACATACATATGAGTCCATTGCGTAATGTTCAAAAAGAAGTAAAAGAATATATATGTTAAAAAACAAAAATGCAAGGGAATAATAAATCTTAATATAAGGTAGTTGTTTCCTCTGGGGAGAGGCTAGGGCCAATGATACAAGGAAGGAGAAATCAAGTTGATTTATGCACACATTTAAACATATTTATTAAGCTACTACATACCAGATACCATTCTATGTCCTGGGGTTAGAGCAGTAAACAAAAAAACACAACCAACCAACCAACCAACAAACAAAAAAATGGTCTTAATGTTCTTTAGTCAGGGCTCATGAGTGTTCATTTTATTATTATGCTGTACAACATATGTTACATGTATTCTTTTGTATGGCTATCACAGCACATACTAAAAGGAAAATTAAGCAGGAAAACCTCAGAAGTTTCTAATACCCACCTAACTAACATCCTAACTGCAAGTATACAGAGGTTTGCTTGGAGAACAAATACAGAATTTGCATGAAACATCCTGTTTCTTCCTGCCTCTTCTGGGTTACACTTTCACTTACTATCCCAATGCAGGGCATTCAGTTTTATGAGTCTGAAGCAAAAGCGCTGCAGGATAAAATGGAAGTTTTCCAAACTAGAACACCATTTCCTATTCTCCAACAGTTTCACAATTAATTAAATAAAAGTGCATTACAGATGCCAGTTCGACCATGAGAAAGTTGGACTTAGAAACCCTCAGCACCCAGCCTGGGCTGGGTGGCTAAGTTGGTTGGAGTGTCCTCCCATACAACAGAAGTTTGTGATTCGATTCCTGGTCACATGCCTAGGTTGCAGGTTTGATTCTCACTCAGGGCACATACAGGAGGCCACTGATCTATATATTTCTCAGGAGGCAACTGATAGATGTTTCTCTCTTACATCCATCTCTCTCTCTCTCTCTCTCTCTCTCTCTCTCTCTCTCTCTCTCTCTCTCTCTCTCTGCCTCTCTCTCTCTGAATTGGGGATATCTTACAGCAGCAGCCCACAACCTTTTTGGCACCAGGGACCGGTTTGATGGAAGACAATCTTTCCACAGATGGGGATGGGGGAGGGTACGGAAGACAGGAGGCAGACCTCAGGAGGTAATGTGAATGGTGTCCACAGACCAGGAGGGAGGTCGGGGACCCCTGTTTTAAAGGGTCTGAGTAACTTAAGCAAGTCCCTCGATGATTATTAAAGCTGGGTGAAATGTAGAAGCCACAGACCAGTTTTCCTTGTTTGGGGAGGAATATCAATTCCACAGGAATTTGGAACAAGCCAGCCAGACCTGTGTTAGAATCCTGCTTCCAACACAGAATCTCATGCTCAGTTATTAGGGCTTTCTCAGCTCCATTTGCCTTATCTGGAGACTGGAGATACTTTCTACCCTAGAGTACTTTTCTGAGAATTACATTAAATAATATCCATTAAGCCCTTCCCTGTGCCTTTCACATGGTGGCTACCTTCACTTTTTGTCTTACCATAAAAAAAGAAATGTATAATATACTTAAAATAAAAAGACAATCATTCTTGGCTACTCAAGCTTTCAAGGAAAGATAAGTACAAGTGGAGAGAGAAGGAAAAAAGACAAGATGTGTAAAAACATATCTCTTTCATACATACCCCTGTATTTTTCAAACTTTTTCTGATGCTTTTTGTTGAAGTGTAATGATATATAGCTATAAGATTTGGTTTTCATGCCAATCTCTGCCACCTTCTAACAAGAGTGACTTCAAACAAGTCATTTGGCTTCAATTTCTTCACATGCAAAATACAGAACTCACAAGACTGCTAAGAGGATTCAATGAGATTTTGGAGGCAAGGCAACCACACCATTAATGGCACAGTGCCTAATAAATGACCATGTTATAATAATCTTATGAGAAAATGGTAGAAGCGAGAGCTAAGAAGAGGACCAAGTTCTAAAAATCCACCTCTGAGGTAGGTGCTCCTGCTCTTCCTTTGAGGATATGCAAAGTGATATTTAGATAACATAAATGACTTGTCTGAATTCATATAGTTAGTAACCGGCAAAGCCAGATTCATACCTGGGGATAGTTCCCCCTAAATCCACATTTTCCAACTCTTCTAATCTGCCAAAAAATATTTGTTATATTGTAGTTTTAATTTAACTAGGCCGTTTTAACAGGTTTACTGATATATAATTCATACACCATAAAATCCATCCATTTTCGCATATTTGCATTTAGTTTAGCAAACAAATTTTAGAACATTTTCATTACCCCCAAAAGAAACCCCATGCCCATTAGTAGTCACTACCTACTCCCTCCTCTCAAACCTTGACATTTATTTACGTTCTGTCTCTAAAGATGGCTGGGGTGGGGGAGAGTGGACACAACTGTACTTGAACAACAATAAAAATTAAATAAAAAATAAAATAAAATAAAAGCCCTTATAGGCTTCTGGCTCAAGATGGTAATGTAGGAAGATCTTGAACTTACTTCCTCTCACAAAAATACTGAGATTACAGCTACTATAAAACAATTTCCTCTTTAAAAATAAAAACTAAAAGCTGTCTCAATGACAATTAAATGACTGTCAAATGAGAAGACCACATTGAAATGGGGAAGGAAATAATCTCGCCATTAACATCATCTTGGGTCAGCATCCCACAACTGGGAGAGAACTTCTAACCCAAAGCTTTACCCTGAGGAGTGAAGGGTTTGAATGCAATATAAGGCATCCAAATTTTTAAGATATACATTGAGAGACAAACTATCAAAACATCTAACTTTGAAAATCAAATGGGATTGTGTCCTGAGACCCACAAGACTATAGCAATCTGAGAAATCACTCTTAAAGAACCTGCATGCTTGGACTTATCCACCCCAGGGCCAAGCTCAGAGGCAGTTACTTGTGCCCAGACTGAAAAATAAAGTAGGCTAACCTTCTTACATTAAAGCAGCAGACTGAGGGCAGGGCATCTATTTTAATATACAGATTTAGGAGTGTGCAGGAACACTTTTATGAGGGTGGAGATTTGCAAGTACCATCTTCATACACTCCCTTTTCCATGCTCTGAGCAGTATGTTCTGGAAGGGAGCTTTTAGATGCACTGGATGCCCCAATTTTTTGTAGCTACAGCCTAGGGGATGTATCTTGATTGGTTGTCTATGGAGGCCAGGGGATATTTTTTTCCTGGTCCAATTGGACTTTAATAATTGGTGTCACCCAGAGAGGAGCTCATACCCTTCCCTGGTGCCTTCATTTTGTGACTACTGCAGGGACACCTGGTTTGGTGGCTAGTAGAGCTCATGCTCATGGGTAATACAGGTCTGAAATCAATGGAGAAAGTATTTTTAAACAGCTACCACTTCCAGGACACAGGAAGAGGTAATAGACCAAGGAGTTCAGTCTTTTCATGAAGGAGGTCTATTAACGAATCATCTTGACTGCAGTGGGGCAGGCTACTAATTAAACACAGACTTTGGGATTGACTGTAAGTCTTTCCAGCGATCTTGGAGGATGGGTACTATCTTTGTGTTCACCCTCGGCCATGCTTCAGAGAGTCAGTGTCTCCTACAGGGGAGCTTTACATGTGCCTATTGCCCTGGTTTTTATGCATGGCATCGCTTTTTTTATTTTTTATTTTTGGCTGATGCTCAGGGGTCAGCCCTTAATCATCAGGCTTTGCGGGCTGGGGAGGTCTGGGCCTTGCATTCCTGGGTACCACAAGACTGTGGTAATCAGAGAGACAGTTCTTGACAGAATACTACCCACAGGGCACTGCACAGAGAGCAGACTGAGGCACACCCCTGGCCCTTCTGTGAAGAAGGGCCTGCTTGTTTATCCTAGAGCTTTGGTATGAGGGAAACACTTCAGATTTTGCAAACATTTATTGACCTATGGAGCTGCTCTCAAGGAATGTAGGCTGTGGATGCCATCTTGGTTATCTCCCTTTTCCCAATTTGCTGGTATGACCCAGTAAAGAGCTATGCACTTGTCTGAAACCCCCAGTTTCTTAGGCTATTCATCCAGATCACCTGGCTCTAGTAGCCAGCAGAGCTTATGCTTGAGGTCCCACAGGACTGTATATATTTCAGTCTAGGTGCTGACTGAAATCCTTTAGGACACTGACAGGTCTTGGCAAATACTTAACTACTGGGAGCTATAAAATTAATAGTAGCCTGCTTGGACAAGCACAAAGATTTGAGAGACAACGAATAGTTGAGTCAGGGTTGAATGATAAAGTTCATCTCCTATACAAGTCTATTCTTTTAAGACTGGAAGAGCTGGATGTTTTACCCAATATATAGAAAACAACACAGAGAGTCAAGCAAACTAAATAAATTGTTGAATATGTTCCCAAAGCAAAAGAATAAGACAGTAGACAAGTAATGTACCTGATAAAGAGTTCAAAGTAATGGTCATAAAGTTGCTCATCAAACTGGGAAGAAGAATAAATGAACACAGTGAGAACTTCAACAGAATGATAGAAAATATAAGAAAGTAACAAACAGAAATGACAAAGCTGAAGAAAACAATAACTGAACTGAAAAATACACTCAAGGGGTTCAACAGGCAACTGGATGAAGCAGAAGAAAAAAATTAGTCAATTTGAAGACAGAGCAATAGAACTCACCCAATCAGAGAAGAAAAAAGAAAAAAGAATGAAAATATAGTGAGCTAGGTTAAAGGACTTATGGGGCAGAATCAATAAGACTACTATTTGGAAAAAAAAAAAAAAAAGGTCTGGCTGGTATAGCTCAGTGGATTGAGCACTGGCCTGCAAAACAAAGGGTTGCCACTTTGATTTCCAGTAAGGGCACATACCTGGGTTGCAGGCCAGGTCCCCAATAGGGGGCATGAGAGAGGCAACCACACACATGGATATTTCTCTCTGTTTCTTTCTCCTTCCCTTCCCCTCTCTCTAAAAATAAATAAATACTGGCCAAGATGGAGGCGTAGGGGGACACACTGTGCCTCTTCTCACAACCAAAATTAAGGACAACAAAAATTTAGAAACAAAAAAGCATTCAGAACAGGTAGAAAATTGAATTGTATGGAAGTCCAACAATAATTCACCCAGACTGGCAAGAAGGGCGGAGTCGGCTGCTGGCAGAGAGGGATCTCGGCAGGAGAAAGCAGTGGCTAGTGGTCCTAGACACGCAGGCAGTGTTTAACACACCCCAGGCATGTAGGCAGTGGTTAGCAGACCCCGGGCACGGGGAGGGAAGAAGCAGACCCAGCGAGGCGTGCAAGGCGACTGACCATGGTCACATATTTGCACACAGATAAACCAGGTGAAAATGGGCAGTGAGACAGACTGTGCAACCCAGGGCCCTGGCGTTGGGAAATAAAGCCTAAAAGCACCAATTGAAAACAGTTGTGGGGGTTGAGGTGCCAGGAGAGACTCCCAGCCTCACAGAGGGGACTGAAATCCAAGAAAGAGCAGAGCAAGCACCATTGTTCCCTCTCTGCCCCTGCCCCCACATACAGTGTCACAACTCTGCAACTGGGTTGCCCTACCCTGGTGAAAACCTAAGGCTCTGCCCCTCGTATGTAACATGTGTGACCAGACCAAATTAAAAAAAAAAAAAAAAGAAAAAATGGCTCAAAGGAAAGAACAAATGAAATCACCAGAGCCAATACTTTCAAGCAACCAAGAGATAGCGAACATATCAGATGCACAGTTCAAAGCCCTGGTGACCAGGATGCTCACAGAATTGGTTGATTTTGGTTGCAAATTAGATGAACAAATGAAGGCTAGAATAAGTGAGATGAAGGAAAATGCACAGGGAACCAATAGTGATGGGAGGAAACTGGAACTCAAATCAATGGAGTGGACGAGAAGGAAGAAAGAAACAACCAAACAGAAAACAAGGAAGAAACAAGAATTCAAAAAAAAAAAATGAAGATAGGCTTAGGAACCTCCAGGACATCTTTAAACGTCCCAAAATCCGAATTATAGGGGTACCAGAAAGAGAAGAGGAAGAGCAACAAGTGGAAAACTTATTTGAACAAATAATAAAGGAGAAATTCCCCAATCTGGGAAAGGAAATAGACTTCCAGGAAGTCCAGGAAGCTCAGAGTCCCAAAGAAGTTGGACCCAAGGAGGAACACGCCAAGGCATATCATAATTACATTAGCCAAGATTCAAATGAAGGAGAGAATTCTAGAAGCAGCAAGGGATAAGGGGACAGTCACCTACAAAGGAGTTCCCATCAGACTGTCAGCTGATTTCTCAAAAGAGACCTTCCAGGCAAGAAGGGGCTGGAAAGAAGTATTCCAAGTCATGAAAGGCAAGGACCTACATCAAAGATTGCTCTATCCAGCAAAGCTTTCATTTAGAATGGAAGGGAAGATAAAATATTTCTCAGATAAGGTCAAGTTCAAGGAGTTCATCATCACCAAGCCCTTATTATATGAAATGCTAAAGGGACTTATTTAAGCAAAAGAAGATAAAAATATGACAGTAAAAAGACAGCAAACTCACAGATATTAACAACCACACCTGAAACAAAAGCAAACTAAGCAAACAGCTAGAACAGGAACAGAACCACAGAAATGGCAATCATATGGAGGGTTAGCAACAGGGGCGTGGGAGGAGGAGAGAGGGGGAAAAGGTACAGAGAATAAGTAGCATAGATGGTAGGTAGAAAATAGACAGGGGGAGGGCAAGAATAGTGTGGGAAATGTAGAAGCTAAAGAACTTATGACCCATGGACATGAACTAAAGAGGGGGAATGTGGGTGGGAGGGGGTGTGCAGGGTGGAGGGGAATGATGGGGGAGAAATGGGACAACTGTAATAGCATAATCAAAATATATTAAGAAACAAATATGAATTCTGTTGCTTTTGAATGTAATGTTCTGTAAATATCTTAAGTCCACCTGGTCTAACATGGTGTTAAGGTCAATGTTTATTTTCTGCCCGGGTGATCTATAAGTTGATGTAAGTGGGATATTAAAGTCCTCTACTATTATTGTATTGCTATATATTTACTTCTTTGAGTCTGTTAATATTTGTCTTGTATATTTAGGTGCCTCTTATGTTGAGTGTATAAATATTTACTGATGTTACAACTTCTCATTGGATTGCCACCTTGATCATGTAACACCATTCTTGTCTCTTATTATAGTCTTTGTTTTAAAGTCCATTTTCTTTGGTAAAAGTATAACTACTCCAGCTTGTTTTTGGTTTCCATTTGCATTAATATGTTATGCCATCCCTTCACTTGTATGTTTTCTTACATATAAAATGAGTTTCTTGTAGGCATATAAATTAGTCATATTGTTTTATCCATTTAGCCACACTATCTTTTTATTGGAGAATTCGGTTCACTTAAATTTAAAGTAATTATTGATAATTATGTGCTTATTGCCATTTTAATTGTTTTCTGGCATTTTTTTAGTTCCTTTATGTTTCCTTCTTCTTCTCATATTCACTTCCTTGGTTGTTTGGTAACTTTTTTTTAGTGGTATGCGTATGTTTTTTCTTTTCTTTTTTTTATCTGTATTTACTATAGCTTTGTGGTTATGGTGAAGCTTACCTACAACAACTTGTATCTATAATTGTCCATTTTAAGTTGATAAAAACATAGGTTTAATGCCATTGTAAAGCTCAGTATTATTACTTTCTCCCACATTTCATGTTTTTGATGTCCCACTTTACATCTTTTTATTTGTGTATCCCTTAAGTAATTAGTATAATCATAGTAAGATTTACTGATTTTTTCTTGATTACCTCTATAAATGATTGATTTACTACCTTTACTATTATTTACCTTTTCAGTGAGATTTATTCCTTCATATGTATTCTTGTTACTAATTAGTGTTCTATCTTTTCAGCTTAAAGAAGTCCTTTACTATTTCTTGTAAGGTTGGTATAGTGGAAATGAAATTCTTTAGCTTTTGCTTGTTTGGAAAACTCTTTAGCTCTCTTTTTCTGAATCATAACTTTACTGGATAGACTGACTATTCTTGATTAAAAGATTTTTTTCAGCACTTAGTGTATATTGTGCTAATCACTTGCCTAGAAAGTTTCTGCTGAAAAATTTGCTGATATACTTGTGGAGGTTCCCTTGTATATAACAAGTTGTTTTTCTCTCCTGCTTTTAATATTCCCTCTTAGTTTTTAATTTTCAATATTTTAATTATAATATGTCTTGGCGTGGATTTTTTTTGGCTTTCCATTATTCAGAATTCTTTCTTCTTCTTCAATCAAAATGAGTGTTTCTTTCCCCAGGATAGGGAAGTTTTCAGCTATTATTTCTCCAAATATGACTTCTGCTCCTTTTTCTCTCTTCTCTTTCACAGAGCCCTTTGATTCAAAGAGCAATTTTTAATAAAGATTTTATGTATTATATTTATTTATTTATTTATTTATTTATTTATTTATCAATGTATTTTATTGATTATGCTATTACAGTTGTCCCATTTCTCCCCCATCATTCCCCTCCACCATGCACACCCTCTCCCACCCACATTCCCCCCCTTTAGTTCATGTCCACATATCCTAAGTTCTTTAGCTTCTACATTTCCCACACTATTCTTGCCCTCCCCCTGTCTATCTTCTACCTACCATCTATGCCACTTATTCTCTGTACCATTTCCCCCTCTATCTTCCTCCCACGCCCCTGCTGCTAACCCTCCATATGATCTCCATTTCTGTGGTTCTGTTCCTGTTCTAGATGTTTGCTTAGTTTGCTTTTGTTTTAGGTGTGGTTCTTAATAGCTATGAGTTTGCTGTCTTTTCACTGTCGTATTTTTTATCTTCTTTTTCTTAGATAAGTCCCTTTAGCATTTCATATAATAAGGGCTTGGTGATGATGAACTCCTTGAACTTGACCTTATCTGAGACGCACTTTATCTTCCCTTCCATTCTAAATGACAGCTTTGCTGGAAAGAGCAATTTTGGATGTAGGTCCCTGCCTTTCAAGACTTCAAATATTTCTTTCCAGCCCCTTCTTGCCTGTAAGGTCTCTTTTGAGAAATCAGCTGACAGTCTGATGGGAACTCCTTTGTAGGTGACTGTTCCCTTATCCCTTGCTGCTTCTAGAATTCTCTCCTTCATTTGAATCTTGGCTAATGTAATTATGATGTGCCTTGGTGTGTTCCTCCTTGGGTCCAACTTCTTTGGGACTCTCTGAGCTTCCTGGACGTCCTGGTAGTCTATTTCCCTTGACAGATTGGGGAAGTTCTCCTTTACTATTTGTTCAAATAAGTTTTCCACTTGTTGCTCTTCTTCTTCCCCTTCTGGGACCCCTATAATTTGGATGTTGGGACGTTTAACGATGTCCTGGAAACTCCTAAGCCTCTCCTCATTTTTTTGAATTCTTGTTTCTTTCTTCTTTTCTGTTTGGTTTTTTGTTTCTTCCTTCTGGTCCATTCCATTGATTTGAGTCCCAGTTTTCCTTCCATCTCTATTGGTTCCCCATGTGCCTTCCTTCATTTCATGTATTGTAGCCTGCATTTTTTCATCTAATTTGTGAGCAAAATGAACCAATTCTGTGAGCATCCTGATGACCAGTGCTTTGAACTGTGCATCTGATAGGTTGGCTATCTCTTCACGGCTTAGAGGAATTGGCTCTGGGGCTTTCATTTGTTCTCCAGTTTGAGCCATTTTTGGTGTTTTTTTTTGTTTGTTTGTTTGTTTTGGTTTGTTTTGGATTTAGTCTGGTCTCGGCTATTACGTAGTGAGGGGTGGATCCTTACATGTTCCTCAGGGCAGGGCAGCCCAGTCGCTGGGTTGTGACACTATATATAGATGGGGGCGGGGTTTGAGAGGGAGAATGGCACCTGCTCTGCTCTCTCCTGGACTCAGGTCCCTTTCACCGCTTCCCCTTTGCCTGGATTATCTGCGCACGCACATGCTGCTACGTAGTGAGGAGTGGAGCCTCAGGCGTTCCCCAGTGCGGGGCAGCCCAGTCGCTGGGTTGTGACGCTGTATGTGGGGGTGGGGTCTGAGGGGGAACAATGGCACCTGCTCCGCTATCTCCTGGGTCCAGTCCCTTCTGCCACTTCCCCCTCGCCTGGACCGTCTCTGTGCACGCATGTGGGACTCCCTGGTCAGCCAGCCACCTTGTGCGGCCCCACTGGGTCTGCACAGTTGCCCCCCTGTTCCTGCGGTCCACCAGCTGCCACCTGTGCACCTGGGAACCGCCAGCTGCTGCTGCTTGCATTCCTGGGTCCGCACCTCCACTTTTTCCTGCCACGACTCTGCCCCTCTTACCAGTCTGGATGAATGGTTGTTGGACTTCCATACAGTTCAATTTTCTGTAAGTTCTGGTTGTTTTCTTGTTTCTAAATATTTGTTGTCCTTAATTTTGGTTGTGAGAGGGGGCACAGTGTGTCCACCTATGCCTCCATCTTGGCTGGAAATTCTGAGTCAGAATTCATATTCTATCAAGCGTACATGAAACATTTTCCAAGATCATCTGTTAGACCAAAATACAAGTCTCAACAAATTTAATAGGATTGAAATCATGTCAAGTGTCTTTTCCAACCACAATGGTATAAGCCTTGAAATTAATTACATGAAGACAACTGGAATATTCACTAATATGTAGAGATTAAAGAACATGCTACTGAATAACCATGGGTCAAAGAGAAAAATGAAAAGATAAATTAAAAAAACTTTAGGCCCTGGCTGGTGTAGCTCAGTGGATTGAGCGCGGGCCTGCGAACCAAAGGATCACGGTTCGATTCCCAGTCAGGGCGCATGCCTGGGTTGCCAGGCCAGTTCCCGGCAGGGGACATACAAGAGGCAACCGCACATTGATGTTTCTCTCCCTCTCTCCTTCCCTTCCCCTCTAAAGATAAATAAATAAAATATCAAAAAAAAAGTTAAAAAAAAAACTTTACACAAATGAAAGTGAAAATATCACATACCAAAATTTATGGTATGCAGCAAAAGCAGTTCTAAGAGGGATGTTCATAGCAATAAATGTCTGCTTACATCAAGAAATGAAACAAGTCTCAAAGATGCAACAAAAATTTACTCCTCAATAATCTATAAAAAGAACAATCAAAGCCTAAAGTTAGTATAAGGAAGGAAATAACAAAGCTTAGAGCAGAAATAAAATAGAAGCTAAAAAGACAGTACAAAATATCAATAAAACTAAGATCTGATTTTTGGAAAAGATAAACAAATTCACAAATGTTTAGCTGGACTCACAAAGAAAAAAGAAGGGACTCAAATAAATAAAACCAGAAATACATAAAAGAGGAGGTGTTACAACTGGTACCACAGAAATGCAAAGGATCATAAGATGCTACTGTGAACAATTATATGGTAAAAACTAGATTATCTAGAAGAAGTGATTAATTCCTAGAAACATACAGCCTAAGAAGATAGAATCATCATGAAACAGAATATCTGAATAAATCAATGACTGGGAAGGGTATTGAAACAGTAATCAAAAACCTCTATGAAACAAAAGTTTGGCACTGCAGTTTTACTTGTGAAATCTACTGAACATTTGAAAAACAATTAATACCAATACTTTTTTCCTTTTTATTGAATTTACTGGGGTGACACTGCTTAACGAAGTTATACAGGTTTCAGATACACAATTCTACAACACATCATCTGTACACTGCACTGTGTGTTCATCACCGCAAGTCTCCATCCCTCAACATTCATCTCCCCCATACTCTCCTCCACCTGCTTCCATTCCCTTCCCCTATGATCACCACACTGTTGTCTGTGTCTGTGAGTTTTTTCTCTCTTTTTTCCTCAGTCCCTCCAATTACCCCCACTGAGACACCTGCATCTGAGAGCTGTCAACTTGTTTTCATCTAGGAGTCTGCCTCCATTTTCCTTGTTAGTTCATTTTGTCCATTAGATTCCACATATGAGTGAAGTCATATAATACCAATCCTTTTCAAAGTCTTCCAAAAAAACAGAAGAAAAGCTCTTTTTTATTTATTTTAATATCAAAATTTTTTTTGTTTCATAAATTAGTTTATTGTAGTTCAATTACAGTTGCCTGCATTTTCTCCCCACCACTCCCCCCAACCCCATCCAAACCCACCTCCTACCCCTGATTCCACCCTCCCCCTTGGTTTTGTCTATGTGTCCTTTAGTAGTTCCTGAAAACCCTTCTTCCCACTGTCCCCTCCACCTTCCCCTCTGGCTATCCT
Organism: Glossophaga mutica; assembly: GCA_039655065.1. Classification (NCBI taxonomy): domain Eukaryota; kingdom Metazoa; phylum Chordata; class Mammalia; order Chiroptera; family Phyllostomidae; genus Glossophaga; species Glossophaga mutica. Next base: position 9,523,997 of record CM077318.1, on the reverse strand, counting down.
TAGATTGTTCTCAATTTCAATGTCTCTGGTTAAACAAATGGGACCTCATCAAATTAAAAAGCTTCTGCGTGGCTAAAGAAAACAGCATTAAAATGAAAAGAGAACCAACTACATGGGAAAACATATTTGCCAATGATACCTTGGACAAGGGTTTGATGTCCAAAATATATAAAGAACTCACACAACTCCTCTCCAGGAAGACAAAAACCCCAATTAAAAAATAGGCAAAAGACTTGAACAGACACTTCTCCAAGGAGGACATAAAGAGGGCCCAGAGACATATGAAAAGATGCTCAGCATCACTAGACATCAGAGAGATGCAAATTAAAACTACAATGAGATATACCTCACACCGGTCAGAATGGCCATCATAAACAAATCAACAAACAAGTGTTGGAGAGGATGTGGAGAGAAGGGAACCCTAGTGCACTGTTGGTGGGGAATGCAGACTGGTACAACCACTGTGGAAAACAGTATGGAATTTCATCAGAAAACAGTAAATGGAACTACCTTTTGACCCAGCAATCCCACTGCTGAGATTATATCCTAAGACCCCTGAAACACCAATCAAAAGAACCTATGCACCCCAATGTTCATAGCAGCACAATTTACAATAGCCAAGTGCCGGAACCAACCTAAGTGCCCATCATCAAATGAGTGGATCAAAAAACTACGGTACATTTACACAATGGAATTCTATGCAGCAGAGAGAAAGAAGGAGCTCCTACTCTTTGTGACAGCATGGATGGAACTGGAGAGCATCATGCTAAGCGAAATAAGCCAGGCGGTGAGAGACAAATATCATATGATCTCACCTTTAACTGGAACATAGTCAGCAAAAGAAGAAAAACTCTTATAAACCCAATTTATGAGGCCAGCTTTACCCAGATACCAAAACCAGAGAAGGATGTCACACACACAAAATAAATTATAGGCCAATATCCCTGTTAAACATAGATGCAAAAATCCTAAAAAAATTAGCAAGTGGAATTAGACAATAAATTAAAAGAAGGAAACACCATGATCAATTGAGGTTTACTTCAGGGATGTAAGGATGGTTCAACATCAACATACCAATCAATGTGATATACCACATTAAGAAAATGAAGGGTAAATATCATGTCATTTCAATACGTGTAGAAAAACATTTGATAAAATACAATATCTGTTTATGATTTTAAAAAACCTCCACAAAGTGTGTATAGAAGGAAATCACCTTGACATAATAAAGGCCATATATGGCAAGCCAATAGCTAACATAATACTAATGGTGAAAAGCTTAAACCTTTTTTCTAAGATCAGGAACAAGACAAGGGTACCCTCTCTCACCACTTTTATTCAACATATCAGAAGTCCTAGTCAGAGAAATTAAGCAAGAAAAAGAAATAAAAGACATCCCAATTGGGAAGGAGTAAAACTTTCACTATTTGCAGATGACACAATTATATATATTGAAAATCCCAAAGACTCCATCTAAAAACTTTTAGAACTGATAAACAAATTTAGTAATGATACATGAATTCAGTAATGTTGCGGAGTATAAAATCAATATATAAAATTTGTTCTGTTTTGTTTCTATGCACTAATAATGAACTATCAGGAAGATAGTTGAAGGAAACAATCCCATTTACACTTGAATAAAAATACTTGGGAATAAAATTAACCACAAAGGTGAAAGTATTATATACTGAAAACAACAAGACATTAATTAAAAAAAATACACAAATCAATGGAAAGATACTCTATTGTCATAGCTTGGAAGAATTTATATTGTTCAAACGTTTGTACTACCCAAAGCAATATACCGGTTCAGTGTAATACCTATGATAATTCAAGAGGCATTTTTCTTGGAAATAGAACAAATGATCCTAAAATGTATATGAAACTACAAGACTCCAAATAGCCAAAACAACTATGGGAAAGATGAGCAAAGCTGGAGGCATTACATTCCTTGATTTCAAACTATATTATAAAGATACATTTAATTAGAATAGTATGATATTGGCATAAAAACAGACACATAGATCAATGTAATGGAATAGACAGCCTAGAAATCAACCCATACCTATATGACCAGTTAATTAAAATAAAGGAGCCAAGGACCAAGATGGAGGCATAGGTAGACACACTGTGCCTCCTCGTACAACCAAAATAAGGACAACAAAAATTTAGAAACAAAAAAAAAATCAGAACTGACAGAAAAATTGAACTGTAAGGAAGTCCGACAACCAAGGAGTTAAAATAGACACATTCATCCAGACTGGTAGGAAGGGTGGAGTTGGACGGCTGGGCAGAGAGGGGTCATGGCAAAAAAAAGCAGTGGCTTGTGGACCCTGGGAGCACAAGGTAGCAGCTGATAGACCCAGGGGTGGCTGGCAGACCCCTGGCATGGGGTGGCAGCAGGTAGACCCAGCGAGACACACAGGCAGCTGGCAGACTGGGTGGTCACCCATTTGGGTGCAGATAAACCAGGCGAAACTGAGGAGCGAGACAGACCGTGCAACCCAGGGTTCCAGCGTGGGGAAATAAAGCCTCAAAATATTGATTGAAAACACCTGTGGGGGTTGAGGTGCTGGGAGAGACTCCCAGCCTCACAGGAGAGTTCACTGGAGAGACCCACAGGGTTCTAGAACATGCACAGGCCCACCCACCCAGGAATCAGAACCAGGAGGGTCTAATTTGCTTGGGGGAAGCTGTGGAAGGGAATGAAATCCAGCAGAGAGCACAGAGTGAGTGCCATTGTTCCCTCCCTGACCCCTCCCCTACATACAGCATCACATCCCAGCAACTGGTTGACCTGCCCTGGTGAACACGTAAGGCTCCGCCCCTCACTACATAACAGGCACAACAAGACAAAACAAAAAACAAAACAAAACAAAACAAAAAAGCAACCCAAATGGAAGAACAGATCAAAGCTCCAGAAAAAATACAACTAAGCGACAAAGAGATAGCCAATCTATCAGATGCACAGTTCAAAACACTGGTAATCAGGATGCTCACAGAACTGGTTGAATTTGATTGCAAATTAGATGAAAAAATGAAGGCTATGCTAAGTGAAATAAAGGAAAATGTACAGGGAACCAATAGCGATGGGAAGGAAACTGGGACTCAAATCAATGGAGTGGATCGGAAGGAAGAAAGAAACATCCAACCAGAAAAGAATGAAGAGACAAGAATTCAAAAAATTGAGGAGAGGCTTAAGAACCTCCAGGACATCTTTAAACTTCCCAACATCCAAATTATAGGGGTACCAGAAGGGGAAGAGGAAGAGCAACAAGTGGAAAAGTTATGTGAACAAATAATAAAGGAGAACTTCCCCATTCTGGTAAAGGAAATAGACTTCCAGGAAGTACGGGAAGCTCAGAGAATCCCAAAGAAGTTGGACCCGAGGAGGAACCCACACAGGCACATCATAATTACATTAGCCAAGATTAAAATGAAGGAGAGAATTCTAGAAGCAGCAAGGGATAAGGGAACAGTCCCCTACAAAGGAGTTCCCATCAGACTGTCAGCTGATTTCTCAAAAGAGACCTTCCATGCAAGAAGGGGCTAGAAAGAAATATTTGAAGTCTTGAAAGGCAGGGACCTACATCCAAAATTGCTCTATCCAGCAAAGCTGTCATTTAGAATGGAAGGGAAGATAAAGTGCTTCTCAGATAAGGTCAAGTTCAAGGAGTTCATCATCACCAAGCCCTTATTCTATGAAATGTTAAAGGGACTTACCTAAGAAAAAGAAGATAAAAAATAGGACAGTAAAAAGACAGCAAACTCACAGATATTAACAACCACACCTAAAACAAAAGCAAACAACTAGAACAGGAACAGAACCACATAAATGGAGATCCTATGAAGGGATAGCAACAGGGGAGTGGGAAGAGGAGAGAGGGGGAAAGGTACATAGAATAAGTAGCATAGGCGGTAGGTAGAAAATAGACGGGGGGGGGGGTAAGAATAGTATGGGAAATGTAGAAGCTAAAGAACTTATATGTATGACCCATGGACATGGGAGGGAATGTGGGTGGGAGGGGTGTGCAGGATGGAGGTGAGTGAAGGGGGTAAAATGGGACAACTGTAATAGGATAATCAATAAAATATATTAAAAAACAGCCTTTTCAATAAATAACGTAGTAAAAGTTGAATACCCACATGCAAAACAATGAATGAAACTGGACCCCTCTCTGATACCATACACAAAAATTAACTCAAAGAGATTTAAATATTTGAATGTTAGACCTGAAACCATCAAACTTCTAGAAGAAAACAAAGACAGTAAACTCCCTAACATAGGTCTTAGTGATAATTTTTTGAATCTGGCATGCAAAGCAAAGGCAACAAAAGCAAAAATAAACAAGTTGGAGTATACCACAATAAAAAGCTTCTGCACAGCAAAGGAAACCATTTACAAAATCAATGGGAGGAAATATTGGGAAACTATACATCCGATATGAGACTAATATCCAAAATATATAAAGAACTCATACAATTCAATAGGAAAATAAACATTTTTCCAAAGAAGACAGATGGCTAACACATGCATGGAGAGATGCTCTACACTATTAATCATCAAGGGAATTCAAATAAAAACCACAATGGGATAACATCACACACTTTTAAAAATGGCTAGTATTACAAAGACAAGAAATAAATATTGATGAGGATCTAGAGAAATGGCAAGCTTTATGCACTGTTTGTGGAAATGTAAATTGGTGAAACCACTATGCAAAACAGTAGAGAGGTTCTTCAAAAATTAAAAAAAAAAAAAAAAGAAAGAAAAAGAAAAAACAGCCCTGCCTGGTGTAGTTCAGTGGATTGAGCGCTGGCTGTGAACCAAAGGGTCACCAGTTTGATTCTCAGTCAGGGCACATGCCTGGGTTGCAGGCCAGGACCCCAGTGAGGGGCATGTGAGAGGCAACCACACATTGATGTTTCTGTCTCTCTTTCTCCCTCCCTTCCCCTCTCTCTAAAAATAAATAAATAAATAAATAAATAAAATCTTTAAAAAATTAAAAAAAAAACAGAACCTCCTATGATCTAGCAATTTCACTCTGGGTATTTATCCAAAGGAAAAAAATGTACTAAAAAACACTGATCAATAAATAAATAAATAAATAAATAAATAAATAAATAAATAAATAAATAAATAAATAAAAAGGAAAAAAATGTACTAATTCAAAAAGAATATGGTCCCTCATGTTCACTGTGGCATTACTTACAATAGCCAACATATGGAAACAACCTAAGTGCCCATTGATGGATATGTGGATAAACAAATTGTGGCTGAATATATTTTATGGCAGAATACACATAATTCAGCCATAAAAAATGAAATCTTGACATTTGCAACAATATGAATGAACCTCCAGCACATTATGATATGTAGACTCTCTCTCTCATATATATATATGTTTTTTTTTTTTTTTAACATAAGCTCATAGGTACAGAAAACAGATTGGTGGTTGCCAGAGGCAGGGACTGGTATAGGGTGTTGCATGAAAAATGAGAAAACTGTTTTTGCTTTATTTGAGTTTAAATAAATTGAAAAAAAAAGATTTGCCCTTTAAATATTTTATGGACATTTAGTATACATGTAACCATATACTACAATCTTTTGTGACTCCTTTTTTTATTTAGCATAATGTTTTTAAGGTTCAACCACTTGTAGCTTATAGAATTAATTCATTCCTGGTTATTATGCATAATATTCCAATGCATGGATATACTGCATATTGATTACCTATTTGTCCACTGGTGAACATTTTAGCTGCTTTCACTCTTTGGCTATTATGAATAATGCTGTAGCCAACATTTGTGTACACTTCTTTGTGTGGACACTTTTTTTTCATTTTTTAAATTATATTTCTTTGAATAAGCCAGGTGGTGAGGGACAAATACCATATGATCTCACCTTTAACTGGAACCTAATCAACAAAAGAAAAAAAGCAAGCAAATATAACCAGAGACATGAAAATTAAGAACAATCTGATAGTAACCATAGGGGACAGGGGGAGGGGACAAAGGAGTGAAGGGTTTTCAGGAACAACTATAAAAGACACATGGACAAAACCAAGGGTGGGGTGGAAGCAAGGGAGAGAGGGTCTGGCTGGGGTGGGGGGAGTGGTGGGGTGAAAATGCAGACTACTGTAATTGAACAACAATAAAATAATTTAAAAAATAAATTATGTTTATTTGAATGGATTGCTATGTTAAAGGGTTAACACTTTAAGAAATTTATAGGCTGTTTTCCAAATTAGCTGTACAATTTTACATTTTCGCAAGCAATGTATAATAGATTCAATTATTCCATATCTAAACTATTTTTTGTCTTCTTTATTATAGCTGCCTTAGTGGGTGTGAAGTGGTATCTCATTTTGGTCTTGATTTTCATTTCGCTAATGAAATAATAGTGTTGAGCTTTGTTCATTTGTGTATCTTCATTGAAATGTCTCTTTAAATCTTTACTTGTTTTAAATTTGGGTTATTTGCTATTTTATCATAAAATTTTTAAGTTTTAAAAATACATTCTAGAATTGATAACCTCAACAAATACATGATTACAAATATTTTCTCTCACTGTATGGGCTGGCTTTTCACTTCCTTTATGGTATTGTGGCATGATTTCTAATTTGATAAAGTCTAATTCATCATTTTTTCTGTTGTTGCTTATGCCTTTGGTGTTTATGTAAATACATATATCAATATATTAACAAAATGTTACAAAGATTTAGTTCTCCATTTTCTTCTAGGAATTTTATTGTCTTACCTCCAACATTTAGGTCCATGATACATTTTGAGATAATTTTAGTGTATAATATAAAGAAATGGTCTAACTTCATTTGTTCACATGTGGATACTCAGTTGACCTAGCAGCATTTCTTAAAAACAAACAAACAAAACAAAACAAAACAAAACAAAAAAACCCTGCTGTTTCTTGAATGGTCTTAGCACCATTGTTGAAAATCAAGTAACCATAAATATAAGGGTTTATTTTGGGGTACTGATTTTTTATTCCATTGATCTCTATGTATCTATTGTATACATATATGATAGATATATGTATACAATATCTATCAAGAATGTGTGCCAGTACCACACATTCTTGATTACTGTAGATTTTAGTAAGATTTGGAATCAAGAAGTGTGTGTCCTCTAACTTTGCTCTTTCTCAAGATTATTTTGGGTATTTTAGGTTCCTGTATTTCAATATAAATTTCAGGGTCTGCATTTCAATTTCTTCTAAGAATCCAGCTGGATTTTAAAAGGAATTTCCTTGACTCTGTGGGGAGTATTGTCATCTTAACAATTTAAACCTTCTGGTCAATCAAAGTGGATTCTTTATTCCTTTATTTATATTTTAAATTTTTCCATGATGTTTTATAGTTTTAAGTGTATAAGTATTGCATTTCATTTGCTAAATTTATTTTTAAGTACTCTACTATTTTATGATATTGTGAATAAACTAACTTTTTATCATTTTCAAATTGTTCACTGTTAATGTATAGAAATGTAATTGATTTCTGCACATCAATATTGTATTCCACAATCTTGCTAAACTCATGTATTAGTTTTAACAGTTTATTACAGGTTTTTTAGAATTTTATATATACAAGATTATATCATATATGAATTACTTATTTTCCCATATGGATGTCTTTTATTTACTTTTCTTGTCTAATTGCCCTAGCTAGAACCTTCAAGATAGGGAAGGCTTTAAGTTTTTCACTCTTAAGTATGATGTGAACTGTGAGTTTTTCATAGACATTCATTATCGGTTTGAGTAAGTTCCCTCTTACTTCTGGTTTGTTGTTTTAATCATGAAAGAGTGTCCAATTTTTTGGCAATTTTTTTCTGAATCTATTGAGATTATCATGGGGCTTTATTCTCTTAAATGTTGTACATTATATTAATTAACTGGTTTTCCTGAGATAGTTTGTATCCTCACATGGAAATCTCTCTAGGACCTTTTTTATTAAGGCACTAATCCCATTCATAAGCCTGTCACACTCATGACCTACATACTTCCCAAAACCCTACCTCCTAATACCATCACATTGGGCACTAAGATTTCAACATATGAATTTAGGGGAACAACAACATTCAAACTATATCAATAGGCATTTAAAGCTATAAATTTCCCTTTAGGTACTGCTTTAGTTTATCTGTATCCCAAAGGTTTTGGTATGTTACATTTTGTTTTCATTCTTCTCAAGTATTTTCTCATTTCTCATGTGATTTCTTTCTTGATCCTGTTTATTTAAGAGTGTATTGTTTAATTCTACACATTTGTGAATTTCACAAGAAAACAAATTTCCTTCTGTTATTAATTTTTAATTATTTCCATTGTAATCAGAGATTATTTGGCAGTTTTTCTTGAATAAATGCCCCTCATATTTTTGTAAGCCTTTGTTTTCTTTCTAGAGTTCTGGAAAAGTAGATTTTCACAATTTTTACTAGTGTGTTTGTTGCTTTTATAAAAGGGTAGATTTATGGCAGTCTTTACTATACCATTCTGGAAGACTTGTCTTCTGAGTCAGGTTATATTTTATGTGATATAAATATTACCTCCTTTCCTAATAGACACACATTAATCCTCATCATGCATTATGAAGGGAGGAAAAAGAAAGGTCACTCACATGTTTCAGTCATGTATTGATCCATTGAAAAATCCATGCCATTCATAAATTATAAATGGGCAGCTGTGCTACATGATAGGTATGTAGAGTTGAGAAAGACAGAAGCCCTGTTGTCACAGAAGATTTAAGGGCACATTTTAGACTAAGACAAGTGCACAAATGTTTATTGCAAATTATATTAAGGGAAATGTTATAAAAGGGGCCAAGATGATGATTACTCTAGGAAGCAAAATTGAATGTTTTGCCTGCGGAGACCAGGGAATAATGCCCAACACGTACTAAATCACATTACTAACCAAGTGAGGTGTTTTACGTACTTGTCAAACATTTACTCTGGAAAAGACCAGATAAAGATGCCCATGGCTCTAATACACACTCAAGCTACAAATCTGTCATGTAGAAACTGCATTACACAATACACAAAGATGAATAGAAAGATTACTTGTCACTATGCATCAAGCAATTATAAGCCTATTAGTGATTTCCATTTTCTTGTAGTTTATATCACTGACAAACATGCTAAGACAGCTGAACAGGTGGTAGCAAGACTGATTTTTATCAGTGTGCCCTATCCAAAATAACAAAGCTGTTCTTTCCCCCTAGAATCACTCTCAGAAATGAGGATGAACAGATGAAACCTTGTAACAGTCATGTCCTTGCATCTCCCAAGCCACATCTGCTGGATTCTGTGAGCCAAAATCTTTCCAATGGCTTGTAAGCCATCACAGCCAATCGGCCACAGAGGAACTAGCTAGATTCCTTTCTCTAGTGTCATCAAATTTGAGGAATAGGAGCTGTTTCCACATTCTTTGTTTCCAGGATCCATTGCCAAGAAAACAGGAAATAAGAAAACAACTTGATTTTAATTTACTTGTTAAATCTTAGTGCATAAATATTTTTCTTACATTCTTTATTTGAACTTATGATGCTAAAAAGAATATTTACTGAGGGATTACTATGTGTAAAGCACTGTGGAAGGTACTGAATCCCAACTACTACTGCAGGGCATGAAGTATATCACCAATTTATAACAAAGAGCCAGAGGTAGGAGGCATTGAACAATTTATTCAAGATCACACAGCTAAAAAAGTAGCAGAGTCAGTATTTGAATGCATGTCTGGCTAACTGCAAACCTATGCTTTGTGCACCATGCTATATAGTATTGCATGTCATTGAATGTTAGGGATGGATAGCCCTCAGAGATCATCTAGTCCATTGTTTCTCATTCTTGAGTGCACAGTAAAATCATTAGAGGAGCTTTCTTAAAATACCAATGGCTCTCCCTACCCTTCCAATTCTGATTTAATTAAACTAGGGTGGGGTCCAGGCATCCAAATTTTTAAAAGCACCCCAAATAATTTAAATGTCCAGTTAGGACTGAAATCCATTGACCTAGTCTAAATCACTAATTGTTCAAAGGGAAAATCTCAGGCCCAGAAAAGAAAAGAGAATTGACCAGGAGAAAGAATTTTTCAGAGATGGGACTGAGACTAGAACTCAGGTCACATTCTGTTTACTAAGTACTCATAGTGCCTAGAATCTGGAACAATCAAGTGATGGCTAATCTATATAACGGTCAACATCAGCCACTCAACTATACTCCAGGATGCTTGGAAAAGAAGATAATATCATTAAGTAGTATAGAAGGCACCAAAATGGGTCTCATCCATTGTGGAAACACCCTACTACTGGAAAGAAATCAGTAAACCTTTGTTGAGTGTCCTAGTATGTGGTGGAAACTATGAAGAGCACTTAGAGTACATTAAGTACCCAAAGATACAAATATTGCCATTTCCTATACTAAGTCTGGGCTGAGGAGATTTACTGTCATACAGAGCAGAGGTTACAGAACACCATGTTACAGATGAGGCAACTGAAGCCAGAGTAAAAGACATTTTCTAGTAAGTTGTATTGTCACAAATGGAAAGAAAGAAAACAAAGACTGTGGAAGCGAAGAGACTCAGATATGAAAGGTACTATAATTGATCACTAGCTTTTGAATGTTGGGCAAAAGAACATCTTTTGCATCAGTTTCCCTAACATCAGTTTCCTTATCCACAAAATGGATAAAATAATATGTAAATCTAAAGGATTTTGTGACAAATGCATCAGATAATACATGGAAAAGTGCCTGGCACACTCAAAATAAATGGTCATGTCTCCCAATTTTCCTTATTCCACCCCAACTTCCTTTTGGGACTAGAGTCTAGAGCATCTGGCTCCCAGCCCAGTGAGCTCTGCAATATACCATGCTGCCTCCTCCTCTCTCAAACACTACTGGCTAAGGCAGAAAAGCAACAGCCACTACTATCCAAAACTTATACAAAACTTGTGAAAGCACTGGGAAATAAAGCTACCCTATCTTTGAAGTCCTTTTGTGACTTTGTTTGAGGCAAGGAAAATACAATGTAGCTTAAGACTGAAGTGTTTTGCGGGTACTATTTAGGCAGAAAAAAATATGAGGATGGCAATTGGGATACATTGAGGAAGTGTATTACATTAAGTCCATGAGGACTTGTAGTTTTCTGGTTTCAGTAATTGGAGATTGTCATCCAGCATGAGAAACTAAATGTGAGAAATGTTCAGCCAAATGTCTAAAGACTTCAGAAAACCAAAGAAGGTGATAGCACCATGTGACTAGACATAGCTTGGGTAGCAGTGAAATGCTGGTGAGATTCCATGCTGAGACCACAACTAGGAAATCCAAGGTTAGACATTTCATGTTGGCCTAAAGAACCTACAGTAGCTAAAACAGCTTCATTGAGATACTTGCCAACAACAGGGTGTACTCTGCTCTCTTAAATACACAAACAGCAAGTCCTGATCCAAGGCAAAACAAGGTCAGGTATTAATTTGACACTTGGGAAAAATAGCCTGCTCCCCAACATAAGACATTGCTTTGACTGTGGGGACAGGGGTTACTGGCAGAGATTAAAAATTCCCTACTCCATCTCATTCCAATACATGTCACAACATATATCCCCTACCATTCATTTACTGGGAGCCTATATATGTCCCAGCTACTATATTATATGCAAATTTGACATATCTTTTTTTAACTTTATTGGTTTATTTTTATAAGGTGTCAGTTAGTTTTACCTTTTTTGAAAACATGATCAAGGTGCATTGTATAGAGCAATTAACTGAGAACCTCTGTGTTCTGAGCCAACTTCTTGGTCACAGAAATTTCCAGAGTAGCTGCAGAAGAATTTGGATAAAACAGTGTGCTAATAAATAAGATATATCTGTGGGTGGATTGAAACTTGAGATAATTTACAATAGCCAAGTACTGGAAGCAACCTAAGTGCCTATCAGTAAATGAATGGATCAAAAAACTATGGTACATTTACACGATGGAATACTATGCAGCAGAAAGAAAGAAGGAACTCCTATCCTTAGTGACAGCATGGATGGAACTGGAGAGCATTATGCTAAGTGAAATAAGCCAGGTGGTGAAAGACAAATATCATATGATCTCACCTATAAGTGGCACCTAATCAACAAAACAAGGAAGCAAAATAGAACCAGAAACATTGAAATTAAGAACAATCTGACAGTAACCAGAGGGGAGGTGGGAGGGCATAATGGGGGGAAGGGGAGAAGGGTTTTCAGGAACTATTATAAAGGACACGTGGGCAAAACCAAGGCAGATAGGATCAGGGGTGGGAGGTGGGGATGGCTGGAGTAGGGAGAAAATGGAGACAATTGTACTTGAATAACAATAAAAAATTCTACATATCTTAATGCCATTTAATCTTTACAACACATGAATGAGGTATGCACTATTTTCCTAATTTTGTGGAAGAGAGCACAGAAAACTTAAACATTCTCCCAAGATCCATGGACAGTAAATGATGATTGCAAGATCTAAACTCAAATCTGTCTGACTCCAAGATCAACTATTATGTGATAGTTTCTCTCAGTGGATGGCAATCTCCAATTACTCAAACCAGAAAACTACAAGTCCTTATGGATTTAATGTAATACACTTCCTCAATGTATCCCAATTGTCATCCTCATATTTTTACTGCCTAAATATTACTCCCAAAACACACAAACCTAACTTTACCTTTAAAATAATTGCAACTTTCTTATTCAAGTTTTCTGCTTCCTGTGTGATCCTTATTGATACATAAATTACACAGGAACACAGAGAAATTCTATCTAAAATTTATGCTTGTATAACTCCTCTCCTAAAGACCTTTCAATAACCTCCCATGGCTTACAGCAGTGGCACAATTCGATGATGCCTCAGAATCCCCTGAGGAGCTAATTAGCAATACAGAAAACTGACCCCACTCTTATTAGCCCAGAGTTTTCTGAATCTGAGCAACAGGTGAGACTAAAGGATCTGTAATTTTATTAAATGCTTAACACGTCTTCTTAGGTAGAAACTAAAAACCACTTGGCCTACAGGATACAAATTCAAAGCAGTTAGTTGCCTGGCATTCAAGACCTATTTCTAGCTCCTTATCTCACTATTTCTACAACCTTTTTGATGTGACCTTCCCCGGGCACCATTCTGTTTCAGTTCTACAGTCTAACCCTGTTGTTTCACAACCCTGTGTCTTTGCTTATATGCCATTCTCTCCCATTGGACTGCCTTCACCCTGCCCCTAACCATCTGTCTCCTTTGCCACAACATCTCATAATTCAGTGCTCAGCCCAAGAGGCCATTACTTACTCCATGAAGCGCTTCTTGACCCTGTGTCTTCTAGATAGAACATGATCATATCCTCAACTTGTAAAGTCTTCTTTCAGAGCACCTATAATGTTTTCTATTATAAAAAATCTATCTGTGTATCTGATTTCCATCCTTCATGTGGACTTTATTGATAAATTTCCAACATCTAGCTCAAACACTGCTAGAACGTTCCCTGTTCAATTCTCCTTCCTATTTCTTTCCTTCTCCACTTATTCTCAAGACAAAGAATGAAGTTAGAAAACTGCCATGTTGCCTTTCAAATAGCAGCTTAATGTGAAGGCCAAGATGAACCCTGGGCAACTTTTGAGTTCTAATTAGGACACTGCCAAAGTGTATCATATAAATGAAAACCTCTCTTTAAAGATTCCAAAGATTTCACAATATCCATTTGACCACAGTACAGTACATCTCACATCCAGCCACAAATTTTTTTCTCACATCTAGCCTACATCCCTCAGATAATTTTTCTGCTATCCTCAGTAGAAATGAAGAGTAATTGCTTGACATACTCTTATCTTGTCTTATTCTCTTCCTATATCACAGTTAAACACAGAATTGAACAAAATGTAGCCTAGGATAAAAACTGAAAAGGAAAGTATGTCACACTTGGCATCTTTTTGCACTAGGTGAAAGTGAAATGGTAAGGAGCTGGTGGAACTGTCAATGATGGATAAACATATCGATAAATTGTTCAACTTGATGAACGAGCTCTTTCCATTCTTTAAAGTGATCGTATAGTCTCTGGCACAATACCTTCTTAGTTCCCTTTCCATTATGATAAAGAGACAAGTTGCAGCCAGACAGAGCCTGCTTTCCCTTACCCATGGCCACTGTCAAGTTTACTCCACTGTTTCCTCTCTGGAATATACCTTATTATACTAGACTAAGGGTTGGGAACTAAAATTCTACTATAAATTCTGATACTACTTGCTCTATGACCAGTCACCTTTTTTACTGACCTTTAGTTTTCTCATCTCATAAAACCTTTATTTGAAGAGCACATAAAGCACATTCACAGGAATTTATCTCCTGGGATCTGCTTAATTACTCTGTGAGACAAACAGATGAGTCAGGGGAAGTTTGGTGAGGTTAAGTAACTTGTCTAAAATGCAACAGCTAGAAAGCACCAAGTCTGTAATTTGAACTCTAGTTATGATTTCTAATCCAGCATCTTTCTAATATACCAAACTGCCTTCTGATATTTATAAAAGGGGGTTGCACTAGAGATTTTTAACTTAAAAACTATTATATACAGAATATCATAAATTCAAAAATACTTTCACATTCGTTATCATCCATTCCATAAATAAAAATGTGTCATAAGTGTTGAAAGCAAATGTAGCTGCATATTGGAACAACTTTTTTAGTCCATGATAAGCTATTGGTAGAGGCTAAAAGCTGAGAAAAAAAAAACATTAAGAATACTGTTTGGAATTTGAAAGAGAAAAAAGAATTCTTTTATAAAAGTGTAAATCAAAATTCAGAGTGTTAATATAAGGTAAGGTAATGCTCATTTATGCTAACAGAATAAGCATATTTTCTACAACAAGCCCTTTTAACCGTGGAACAAATGTCTTGCAGATGTGCATACAGATAACAAAATTGCCACATTCTATATTTCCTACAGCTTATTGTCTTTATCAAAGTCTTCACATTCATTCAAAACTCAGCATCTGAATCCTTCTATGGGCCAGGGACACAGGAAGGAGCAGATTCTGTCTCTTGGGCTCATTACAGGCAAACAGTTATTAAAATGTAATTTGAAAAATATCATAAGTGAGAAAATGCAGATTGTTAAAATTTTGGAGGCATGGTTGTTTTAACAGCTTTATTTACATACCACGAAGTTCTGTCATTTAAAGTATACAATTAAATGTTTTTAGCATATTTATAGAATTGTACACCTATCACAATTACCTAATTCCAGAACTTTTCATCACCCCTAAAACAAAATCCCATACACATTAGCAATCACTTCTCATGCTCCCCTCTCTAATACCCCTGTGAACCTTATCTTCTTTCTGTCACAACGGACTGGCTTATTCTGGACTTTTCATATAAAGAAAATCATACAATATGTGGCCATTCATGACTGGCTTCATTCACTTAGCATAACAGTTTCAAGGTCCATCCATGTTGTAGCAAGTATCAGTACTCCATTCCTTTTTATGAATGAGTAACCTTGCATTACATGGATATAGCACCTTTTATCCATCCATCGATGGATATTTGAGTTATTATTTCTACCTGTGGCTAACATTAATAAAGGTGCTACAAACATGTACAAGTTTTCTGTTAGACATTCACTCTCAATTCTCTTGGATATGTACCTAGAAATGAAATTGTTATATACCTATACCTATATATAAATATCTAAGAATGAACTGTCATGTTTATCTATTTGATAACTGCCAAAGCAGCTGCAACAGTTTATATTCCCATCAGTGGTGTATGAGGGTTCCAATTTCCCAACATCTTGCCAACACTTATTATTTTCATCATCACCATCATCATCATTATTATTTTTACCATCCAACTTGGTGCCAAGTGGTATCTCATTATGGTCTTAATTTTCATTTCCCTAATGTCTAGTGATATTGAGCATCTTTTCATTTGTATATCTTCCTTGGAGAAATATGTACTCAAATCCTTAGCCTATTTTCAAGTTGGATTATTTGTCTTTTTATTATTAGTTTGTAAGTGCTCTTTATATATTCTGCATACAAGTCCCTTACTAGATACATTCTTTTCAAACATCCTCTGCCATTCTATAGATAAGGTTTTGACTCTCTTGATTGTAAAATTTGCAGCACAAAAGGCTTACCTTATTTCCTCTCATATAGTCTACTCTGAAAAATGTTTCATGTTCACTTGAGAAGACTTTGTGTTTTGTTATTTTTGAGTAGAGTGCTTGATAGATGTTTGTTAGGGCTAGCTGTTTTATAATGTTACTCAAGTCTTTATTTCCTTGATGATCTTTTGTCCAGTTGTTCTATAAAATTAATAGAACTTTTCAACTATTATTGTTGGATTACTTCTCTCTGCTTCAGTTATTTAGGGCTTTGCTTTTAGGTGCCTATATGGTTATAATTGTTATATCTTCTTGATAGATTATTTATTATTAAAATTTTTCAATTATCTTTAACAACAGTTTTGTCTTAAAGTTTATTTTTTCTGAAATTTGTAGGAGCCACACTAGCTCTCTTCGTTCTTGTTTGCATGAAATATTGTTCTCCATTACTGTCCACTGAACTACCCACCCCCCAACTTCTACATTCAAACCTCCCTGCCCCTGTTGTCCATGCCCATGGGTCCTTTATACATGCTCCTTGACTTAACCTTCCCCTTCTTTCTCCATTATCCTCCTCCCCCTTCCCCTCTGGTCTCTGTCAGTTTGCTCTTTATTTTCATGTCTCTGGCTCTATTTTGCTTGCTTATTTGTTTTGTTGATTAGGTTCCACTTATAGAGGAGATCATATGGTATTTGTCTTTCACCACCAGGCTTATATCACCTAGCATAATGCTATCCAATTCCATCCATGCTGTTGCAAAGGGTAGGAGCTCCTTCTTTCTTTCTGCTACATAGTATTCCATTGTGTAAATGTACCACAGTTTTTTGATCCACTTATTTATGGATAGGAGCTATCCTAAGTAGGCTGCTTCCAGGATTTGGCTTTGCTGCTTTGAACATTGGGGTGCATAGGTTCTTTTGGATTGGTGTTTCAGGGTTCTTAGGGCATAGTCCCAGTAGTGGAAACACATGGGCAAAAGGCAGTGCCATCTTTAGTTTTCTCAGGAAATTCCATACTGTTTTCCACCGTGGCTGCACCGGTCTCCAACAGTGTACTAGGGTGCCCTTTTCTACAAAACCTCTCCAACACTTGTTTGTTGATTTGATTATGATGGCCATTCTGACCAGTGTGAAGTGGTATCTCATTTTGGTTTTAATTTGCATCTCTCTGATGGCTACTACTGCTGAGCATCCTTTCATATGTCTCTGGGCCCTCTGTGTGTTTTTGGAGAAGTGTCTGTTCAGGTCTTTTGCCCATTTTTTAATTGGGTTCCTTGTCTTCCTGCAGTGGAGTCATTGAGTTCTTTATATATTTTGGAGATTAACCCCTTGTACAAAGTATCATTGACAAATATATTTTCCCATAGAGTTGGTTCCCTTTTCATTTTGCTGATTTTTTTTATCCATGCAGAAGCTTTTTATTTTGATGAAGTCCCATTTGTTTATTCCTTCCTTTATGTCCCTTGCTCTAGGGGACACATCGGTGAAAATATTGCTGCATGGAATATCTGAGCTTTCCCACCCTATGTTCTCCTCCAGGACTTTTATGGTGTCATGACTTATATTTAAGTCTTCTATCTATCTTGAGTTTATTTTTGTGAATGGTGTAAGTTGGTGGTTGAGTTTCATTTTTTTGCCTGTAGCTGTCCAGATCTCCCAACAACATTTGTTTAGGAGGCTATTTATACTCCATGCTTCTGCTCCCTTTGCAGAATATTAATTGACCGTATAGACTTAGGTTTATTGTTGAGGTCTCTATTCTGTTCCATTGATCTATGTGTCTATTCTTATGCCAGCACCAGGGTATTTTGATTACAGTGGCCTTGTAATATAGTTTGATATCAGATATTGTGATCCTTCCTACTTTGTTTTTCTTTCTCAAAATTGCTGAGGCTATGTCAGGTCATTTATGGTTCCATATAAATTTTTTGAAATGTTTGTTTTAGATTTGTGAAATATGTCATTGGTACTTTAATAGAGATTGAGTTGAATCTATAAATTGCTTTGGGCAGTATGGACATTCTGATGATGTTAATTTTTATAGTCCATGAACACAGTATATGCTTCCATTTATCTGTATCTTCCTTAACTTTTTTCTTCAGTGTTGTGTGGCTTTCTGAGTACAAGTGTTTTAGCTGCTTGGTTAGGTTTGTTTCTAGGTACTTTAGTTTTCTTGTTGCTATATCAAATGAGATTTTTTTCCTGATTTCTGTTCCTGACATTTAATTGTTGGTATATAAAAATGCCTTCAATTTCTGAATATTGACTTTGTATCCCACTGTTTTGATCATATCAATAGATGCAGAAAAAGCATTTGACAAATACACCACCCATTTATGATAAAAGAACATTCAGCAAAGTGGGAATACAAGGAGCATACCTCAACATAATAAAGGCCACATATGAGAAACCTACAGCCAACATCATACTCAGTAGGTAAAAACTAAAAGCTTTCCCACTAAGATCAGGAACAAGACAAGGGTGTCCACTTTCACATAGTAAAACTTCTATTCAACATAGTATTGGAATTCCTAGGTATAGCAATCAGACGAGAAGAAATAAAAGGCATCCAAATTGGAAAGAAGGAAGCAAACTGTCATTGTTTGTGGATGACATGATAGTGTACATAGAAAATCCTATAGACTTCATGAAAAAAGTACTTGACCTAATACGTGAAGATTTTACTCATTTATTTTTAGACAAAGGTGAAGTGGGGGAGAAAGAGAGGGAGAGAAACATCAATGTGTGGTTGCCTTTTGTGTGCCCCCTACTGGAGACCTGGCCTGCAACCCAAGTCATGTACCCTGACTGGGAATCAAACGAGCAACCCTTTGGTTCACAGGCTAGTGTTCAATCTACTAAGCCACACCAGCCAGGGCTCCATTTTTCATTTTTTAATTGGATTATTTGTGTTCCTGGTGTGGATTCATGTGAGTTGGAGATCAAACCCTTGTCTGAGGTGTCATTGACAAATATATTTTCCTATATGGTTGGTTCCCTTTTCATTTTGCTGATGTTTTCTTTAGCCCTACCAAAGATTTTTAATTTGATGTAGACACATTTGCTTATTTTTTTCCTTTATATCCCTTGCTCTAAGGTACGTATTGGTGAAAATACTGCTGTATGGAATGTCTGAAATTTTCCCTCCTATGTTCTCTTCTAGAACTTTTATGGTCACACAATATATGCATGAAATATTTTTTATCCTTTCACTTTTAACCTATTTATGTCTTAGAATCTAAAGTGTGTCTCCTGTAGAGAGTATACATTTGTATTATGTATGCTGGCAATCTCTACTTTTTTTTTGTTTAATTCATTCTCATTAATGTTATTAGTGGTGTAGTTAAATTTACCTAATCCACGTTGCACTTTGTTTTCTATATTTCTCATTACTACTTTTTTCTCTGTTTCTCCTTTACTATAACCCCTTTTCTAAAGTAAATATTTTCTAGAAAAAATTTTTAAGATTTTATGTATTTATTTTTAGAGAGAGGGAAAGAGAGGGAGAGAAACATCAACATGTGGTTGCCTCCTGTGCACCCTCTACTGGGGACCTGGCTCACAGCCTAGGCATATTCCCTGGCTGAGATTTGAGTTGGTGACCCTTTGGTTCACAGGCCAACACTCAATCCACTGAGCCACACCAGCCAGGGCTAGAGAAAGTTTTAACTATTTTTTAACTTTTCTAAACTATATATTTAATTATGTTCTCAGTGGTTGCTCTGAAGATTCTAACACACATCTTCAATGATCAGAATCTACCTCAGATTCATTATGAACCCAGGAAGTTATAGAAACTTTACTCCTCTCCAGATACATTTCCTTCCCTTGTATACATAATTTATCAATATATATTATCAACCAAAGTGTATACATGTTTATAAGTATTGATTTATATAACCATATGCCTATTAAAGAAGCTAAAGGGAGCAATATTTAAAGAGATTTTTATGTTAGTTATATTTAGCATTTTTTAATTTTTCATTTGTTTGTGTATTCTATTTACTATCTGATACCATTTCCTTACTATAACTTAGCTTAATGCCCAGCCTCCTCATTTGCATTTTATTGTAAAATATATTAGATTTCTATATGTCATATATCCAACAATACACTTTTACCAATATTATTTTATGCAATTGATTCTTGTCGAGTTAAGAGGAAAAAATACGTAATTATACTTTTTTCATTATCTTCATAATTCCCTTTACTGTAGCTCTTTGTTTTTTCATGTGAATTTGAATTATTGTTTGATGTCACTTCTTTTCAGTACTGCTTGCAACATAGGTCAGCTATCAACAATTTCTCTCAGTTTTTGTTTATCTGGGAATGCCTTGATTTCATCTTCACTTTTAGGATAGTTTTGCTAAATACTCGACTCTTTGTTGGCAGGTGTTTCTTTCAACACCTCACATATGCCTTAACACTGTTTTTTGCCCTCTGTGATTCCTGATGAGGTCAGTTGTTGATCTTATTGTGATTCTATTGTCATATTTTTATGCTGATGTCAAGATTTTTCTCTTTATATATCTGGTCTCAAGGTTTTGCTATGATGTGTCTGGGTGTCAATTGCTTTCCATTTTTCCTGTTTGGGGTTTGCTGACATTTTTTGATGCATTGATTAGTGTTTTCTTTAAAGATATTACCCATTATTTATTCAAATAGTCTTTCTGCTCTTTCTTTTCTTTCTTCCTGATACTCCCATTTTGTGTATGTTGGAGTATCACTAATGTGTCCCACATTTCTCTGTGGTTCTTCTTTTTTCTTCACTCACTATTTTTTCCCTTCAAAATGCATAGTCTCTTTTGATCTATGTTCCAATTTGCTGATTCTTTCTTCTGCCAACTCAAATCTACTCTTGAGCCCCTCTAATGAATTCTAATTTCAATTATTATACTTTTCAACTCCAGGTTTTTCCATTTGGTTCTTCTTTATGATTTTATCACTTTATTGTTATTCTCTATTTAGTGAAAATTGTTCTTGTACTTTTTAGTTAGTATTTTAGAAATTATTTCCTTCAGTTCATTAACTATATCTAAAGTAGCTCAATATATTTAAAAGTAGCTTTAAATATATCACCTTGTCTAGTAAGTCTAGCATCTGGGTTTCCTCATGGCCAATTTTTGTTGACTGCTTGTTTCTCCTATGCATGGGTCATACTTCCCTTTTTCTTTGCACACCTCATAATATTAACTGAAAACTAGATATTTCAGATACTGAATTGCAACTCAATACTGACTTGCCCCTATTGAGAATTTGTTTTTATTTTCTGTTTGGTCATTTGTTTAATGACTTGGTTGAATCAATTCAATGAAGTGTATTTCTTCTATATTGTAAAGTCTCTGATGTCGTTGCTCAGATGTTTTCTAGTTTTTATCTTTTACACTGGGTTCCCATAGTCTAACTTTGGAACTACAAAAACCGCTTCTTGTTAAAGGTTTAAGTCCCTTTATCCAGTTAGATTTGCACCCTTTACTATTGGGTGTGCATGTTGTTTGAAGCATACATCATAGTTCAGGGAGTTTATGATTTTGCCCCATATTCATCCAGAGGTAAGTATCTCAGAGGTTCTCTGCGGTCACTCTTCAGAGGGTGCATCTTTGGGCACA
This sequence comes from Glossophaga mutica, assembly GCA_039655065.1. Lineage (NCBI taxonomy): Eukaryota > Metazoa > Chordata > Mammalia > Chiroptera > Phyllostomidae > Glossophaga > Glossophaga mutica. Next base: position 9,502,262 of record CM077318.1, on the reverse strand, counting down.
GTTTTCCATTTCACTAGAGATAAGAATTATTTTTATCATTAAACCTCTTACTAGGAGTTGTCCCAGGTTCAGAGTAGTATATTGTTAGACAATGTTTGCTCAGAGGTTGTGCTTAAGTATCTTCAGCCTTAAGCCTTCAGTATTTTACTGATGTATCCGTGCGTGGTTTGAGGAATTCTTTTTTGTAAAGATTTTATTATTTATTTTTAGACAGAGGGGAAGGGGGGAGAAATGGAGGGAGAGAAACACCAATGTGTGGTTGCACTTGCACCTCCCCTATTGGGGATCTGGTCCACAACCCAGGCATGTGCTCTGACTAGGAATCGAACCTGTCTCCCTTTGGTTCCCAGGCTGGCACTCATTCCACTGAGCCACATATGGTTTGAGGAATAGTTTAGAGTCAGCCCCACATCTTGCTGTCGTTTCTCCTTGGTGGGTGAGGCCTAGCACATGTGCAAAGTCAGTACTCTGCAGACTCAGAAATGAGTGTGATTTGATAAGGTCTTTTTGGATATTTCCTTTCCTTCTCTCTGGTAATCTTCTGGCTGGTCTGGTATTTTGCTTGTTGCTACTAGCAAGATGGAGCTACCAGTCCCCTCTTAATTGCTAATTTCCAATATCATCATTGTTTTTTAGCTTGATTTTTATTGTTGACACTATTGCAGATGCCTCCATGTCCCCCCCTGCTTTGCCCACCTCTATGCAGCCCCCACCTCCACCTCATTCCTTCTGGCAGATTTCCATTGTTTTTGATAATGTTCTTAGGAACTTCTCCAAGCTCTGTTTGAAATAATGTCAATTTCCTCAGGCAGACCTGTGAAACTCTCCATCCTAATGGTCTGTCTTCCACATTTGGCAGAACCTCTGTGTCACTGCAGCAGAGTTGAGGGCCAAGGAGTGAGTGATTTGCTTCTCCCAGAGTGACTCCTCTGCTCCACAAGTGGACCCTGTGGAGTGATGGTAGCCCCTATTCATCTTGGTTTGCCTTTCCTAGAATGGAATCTTCACTTTATGTATGAGCTTCAACAGGTACAACCAGTGCCCCAGTATTCTTGGCTTAAATTCACTGGGGCAGAGATCTCATGAGTGGAAACTGAGTGATGGAAGAGATCTCTCCTCCTCTCAGCTGTGCTTACCTAAAACAATGCTTCTACAATATAGGGCTAAGAGGTATAAGATACACTATTGGCCTGGCTCTCTGGGAGTGACACTATAGCCCTACAGAAGAAGTTGTGGATAGAGGGATCCCTCATCTTCTTGGCCACACTTGTCTGAAAAACAGCTTCTATCACATGGAGCTAGGGGTGGGATGAGACTAGGTCATGGTTCAAATGCCACAGATTCTTGTTCATCTTACCAAGATTTAAGAATTTTTTTGCATAAATGTTTCTCTCTTTGCTGTATGCCCTTAAAACAATTTCCAGAGATTTTTAAATGGGTGTTTTATAATTTTACTGGTTAAATGGCTGTTTTGCTGAGTAGAGGATCCACCATGATCCTTGAATTAACACATTAGAAGTCCTGCCTATAGGAACACTTAGTCTTGGAGGGGAAGGATTAGGAAAAGGCTTCACAGAGGTAGCAGAAATAATGTTTAATTGTATTGTTTTTTTCCCAGGCAGGCATATGAGCAAAAGGAAAGTTGCCCCAAGCATGGAAACAGCATGTACAAAGGGAAGTGTGGATAAGGCTGAATGAAAGACTCTGCACAGTTGCTAGGGACAAGTGGCTACAGTGAGTAAGCTAAGGTAAGGAGCCATTAGAGGGCTTTAGAATGAGGACTAATATGGGTAGATGTGCATTCAAGACAGGTCACACTGGCTAATGTCCCAAACAACTTAAATGGAATTAGATTTAATCCTAGGGTTTACTAAAGCCAGGGAAAGGAAGCTGAGGGTACAGTTAGCAGCCAAGTTAATGCTCTTTAGTTCTCATATCTATTAAAGCAAGTCTACTTAATTGCTATTAAAATAAGTCAACATTTCATACTTATAACTGAAATAATTAAGAAGGTAAAAAGACAGATATGTTCCTTTGGTTAGAATATTTGCACATTCATGCAACTAAATATCTAAAAATATATGTATGATTTATGATTAACAAAACATATGCTAATGTTTCTCTAAGTAAAAATTAATCTGAAAAGTGAAAATAAATCTTTGTTTTAAAATGTGGGTTTTCTTAAAAATTTATTTTTGAATTGCTTAAATTTGTTTTATGTTAAAAAAAACTTTTTTTATGAAACAATCTGGTTAAACAGAATGATCTGGACCCAGAGTTCTAGTTTATATTTTTACCATTAGCTTGTTGTGGAAACTTTAGACTCCATTCCCTTTATTGGGACTAAATTTCTTTTCCTCTACAAAGAAAAATTCAAATGATATGAAGACAAACATATTAAATTATGCAACCTCTAAGATCCTTTCTAGCTCTTACATCCATAGTTGAGGTTTTTTGGCAAAAAATACGTCAGTACATGATTTAAATCAAATGCACCTACAAAGACTTTTGAAGCATGACCTCCAAACTCAGGAGCCATAAAGGAAAAGAATGATTAATTTAACTATATAATTCAAGACTCCTGGACACAAAATCATATAAACAAAGTTAAAAGATAAATTGGGAAAACTATTTGTAACACATATGACAAAGAGCCAAATTCCTTTATATACAAGGAGCTCTAATAAATTAATAAGAAATAGATGAAAAGCCAGACGGCAACAAATGGGCAAAGGCCAAGAACAGGCAGTTCACATGGAAAGAAATATAAATGGCCAATAAATATGTGAAAAGATGCTCATGTTCACTCATAATTAAAGAGAGGAAACTTAAAATAATGATAAACTGTTTTTTACCTACCATATTTACAAAGATTAAAAAGTTTAATAATATGCAATGTTTGCAAGGGTTTTTTTTTTTTTTTTTTGACAGGAAAAGGGTAATTTCTATCAGCATTCAAAATTGACATACACTTTTACCCAACTATTTAACAACTAAGAATTTATATTTGCAAAAGTAAGCTATTAAAGGATTATGACCATATTAACTAACAATTGTTACATTTCCCATGTGCCTGGCACTTAATGTGTAAATATTTAAGTTCTTAATGTGTATTGTTAACTCATTAAATCTTCATAACAGTCCTATGAGATAGAGACCATTATTATCTCAATTTTTTTCACAGGAAGACACTGAGGCATAGAGAAATTAAGTAACTTGCTCAAGATCATACAATACAGAGTTGTGGCACCAATACAAGGATAAAAATCATCTGTCTCCACAGCTGCTCTCCTTAAGCACAAAATAAGCACCTTTTGAGGATATTAATTTTAGCACTACTTATAATATCACACAAGTTAGAGGAAAAAACTGAATATCTATCAGCAGTAAGAAATGACATAATAAATTACAATACATCCATAAAGCCTTTAAGAAAATTAATATATACTGTATTATACATATACATATACATATATACATGTATTTATACACAATTATGCTGATATAGAAACGTGTATGAGCTCTAGTAAGTGAAGAAATCAGTTTGCAGAGCACTAATTGTAGTGTGATAGCATTTGTGAAAAATAATATGCATATATTTAACCACATAAAAGTGAAACCGAAGGGTGCAGGGAATAGGTGAGGTCATGAGTAGAACTTTTATCATTTCATGTTCTTTTGCATTATTTGATCATTTTACTATAAGAATGTATTATTTTTACATTCCAATATCCAAATTTGTTAAACTAATAAAAACATCTATCCAACTTTAAGCCTTCTATCAAAAGTTCCTATTTGCTGCTTTTCCTCCCATGAAGAGAGAGGCCTTTGAGAAATTAATTAGTGTAATGTATGAAATACTCTACTTAAATGCAAGTCCATTAACTTCTCTTTTTGGTTGCCCAGACACCAGGTCTAGGACCTCAAAATATTATGGACACTTAATAGGACTGCTCCCTATGAATTAACACCAGCATATTCTTTTGGATGGTTGTTTCAAGGTGTTCAGTTATGTCTTAGGTTGAGGAAGCAACCAGCTAAGCCTAGAAATCTGTGAGCCTAAAGATGCCAAGTTTCATTACAGGTTACAGAGTTGGGAGAACTTACAAAATGATAAATCTCTCCTTCCTTTCTGGTCTGTAGAAATGTATATGTAGCCTGTATTTCCCAAGAGTTAAATGTCCTTTATTGAAAATGATTTAATTTTCATTGTCTCTTTTTATGACTCTTAAGGTAACATTTAAATGTGGTATAAATTTAAAAGATACAAATGGTATAAAAAATCTTAAAATAAATTTCAAACCATTTTCTAGCATTTTGGAGGATAAATTAGGATTATATTGTGTAAAAACAAAATGTAAAAAATATTTTGGTGGAATTTTTGATATATATTATAAATTTTCTTATAATACAAATTGCTAAGGAATACACCAAGATGTCAAAATATAAATGAGGAAAGACAGGAGTTCTGGTCAAGACGGAGGCATAGGCAGAAACCCTTTGCTTCCTCCCATAACCAAAAGGAGGATAACAACCAATGTAAATCAATAAACAACCAGAACTTCCAGAAAATCAAACTGCATGGAACTCCAACAACCAAGGAATTAAATAAAAAAATCAACCAGAACAACTAGACTGGTAAAAACCCATGGTGAGGCCATGAAGGTGGGACTGGCTGAGAAAAACTGAGGTGAGGCAGTGGACCACATGGGTGGGACTGGCTGAAGGCAAAATTGAGACTCAGAGTTGACCGTGGACTATGGTGGTTGCCCCGTTGGGAGAAGTTCCCGGTCTCACATAAGAGTTTGTTAGAAAGTGGGCTAGAGAGGAGCAGGGGAGCTGCATTGTTCCCTCTCTGGCCCCTTCCCCACAGGCAGAGTCATAGCACAGCAAGGAGGGTTGCCCTGCCCTGGTGAATACCGAAGGCCCTGCTCCTTTACAACTTAACAGGTACCTCCAGACAAAGAAATATGGCCCAAATGAAAGAACAGAGCAAAACTCCAGAAATAGAGCTAAGGAATGAGGAGATAGCCAAGCTATCTGACGGAGTTTAAAGCCCTGGTAATCAAAATGCTCACAGAACTATGTGACCTTGGTTGAAAAATGAAAACAAAACAAAACAAAAACAAATGAAAGATACCCCAAATGAAGTAAAGCAAAATATTTAGGGAACCAATAGTCACAGGAAGTAAACCAGGACTCAAAGTAATGGTTTGAAACAAAAGGGAAAAAAGTAAATATTGAACTGTAACAGAATGAAGAAATGAGACTTCAAAAAAGTGGAGAGAGACTTACAAACCTCTGGGACAACCCAAAACTTTCCAATATCTGAATTATAGGGGTTCCAGAAGGAAAAGAACAACAGCAAGAAATTGAAAACTTACCTGAACAAATAATGAAGGAAAACTTCCTCAATGTGGTGAAGGAAATAGACTTCCAGGAAGTCCAGGAAGCTCAGCGTCCCAAAGAAGTTGGGCCCAAAGAGGAACACACCAAGGCACATCATCATTAAGTTACCCAAGATTAAAGATAAGGAAAGGATCTTAAAGGCAGCAAGAGAAAGGGAGAGAGTTACCTACAAAGGAGTTCCCAAAAGGCTATCAGCTGATTTCTCCAAAGAAATCTTGCAGGCAAGAAGGGGCTAGAAAGAAATATTCCAAGTCATGAAAGGCAAGTACCTACATCCAAGATGACTCTATCCAGCAAAACTTTCATTTACAACGGAAGGACAGATAAAGTGCTTCCCAGATAAGGTCAAGTTAAAGGAGTTCATCATCACCAAGCCATTATTATATGACATGTTAAAAGGACTTATCTAAGAAAAAGAAGAAGGTCAGAAATATGAATGGTAAGATGACAGCAAGCTCACAACTATGAACAACTGAACCTAAAAACAAAAGCAAACAACTAGAAGGAATTGAATCACAGAAATGGAGATCATATGGAGGGTTATCATCAGGGAGCGGGAAGGGAGAATGGGGCAAAAGGTACAGAAATAAGAAGCATAAATAGTAGGTACAAAATAGATAGGGGGAGGTTAGGAATAGTATGGGAAATGGAGAAGCAAAGAACTTATATGTACAGCCCACGGACATGAACTAAGGGGTAAATGCTGGTGGGAGGGGGGTGCAAAGCAGAGGGGAGAAAGGGGAGAAAAATGGGACAACTGTAATAGCATAGTGGATAAAATGTGCTTTAAAAAGATGGAAATTATGTTTGATAAGAAATTTTGATAACCAGTGACAGAATTTACTTGTTTTTTTTATTTTTTTAATATATTTTATTGATTATGCTATTACAGTTGTCCCATTTCTCCCCCATCATTCCCCTCCACCCTACCCACCCTCTCCCACCCACATTCCCCCCTTTAGTTCATGTCCATGGGTCATAAGTTTTCTAGCTTCTACATTTCCCATACTATTCTTGCCCTCCCCCTGTCTATTTTTTTCCCATTATCTATGCTACTCATTCTCTGTACCTTTTCCCCCTCTCTCCTCCTCCCATGCCCCTGTTGCTAACCCTCCATATTATCTCCATTTCTGTGGTTCTGTTCCTGTTCTAGCTGTTTGCTTAGTTTGCTTTTGTTTTAGGTGTGGTTCTTGATAGCTATGAGTTTGTTGTCTTTTCACTGTCATAGTTTTATCTTCTTTTTCTTAGATAAGTCCCTTTAACATTTCATATAATAAGGGCTTGGTGATGATGAACTCCTTGAACTTGACCTTATCTGAGAAGCACTTTATCTTCCCTTCCATTCTAAATGACAGCTTTGCTGGATAGAGCAATTTTGGATGTAGGTCCCTGCTTTTCAAGATTTCAAATATTTCTTTCCAGCCCCTTCTTGCCTGGAAGGTCTCTTTTGAGAAATCAGCTGACAGTCTGATGGGAACTCCCTTGTAGGTGACTGTCCCCTTATCCCTTGCTGCTTCTAGAATTCTCTGCTTCATTTTAATCTTGGCTAATGTAATTACGATGTGCCTTGGTGTGTTCCTTTTTGGGTCCAACTTCTTTGGGACTCTCTGAGCTTCCTGGATGTCCTGGTAGTGTATTTCCTTTGCCAGATTGGGGAAGTTCTCCTTTATTATTTGTTCAAATAAGTTTTCCACTCGTTGCTGTTCTTCTTCCCCTTCTGGGACCCCTATCATTCGGATGTTGGGACGTTTAAAGATGTCCCGGAGGTTCCTAAGCCTCTCCTCGTTTTTTTGAGTTCTTGTTTCTTCCTTGTCTTCTGTTTGGTTGTTAGTTTCTTCCTTCTGGTCCACTCCATTGATTTGAGTCCCAGTTTTCCTTCCATCTCTATCAGTTCCCCATGCATCTTCCTTCATTTCACAGATTGTAGCCTGCATTTTTTCATCTAGTTTGTGAGCAAAATCAACCAATTCTGTGAGCATTTTGATGACCAGTGCTTTGAACTGTGCATCTGACAGGTTGGCTATCTCTTCACTGCTTAGAGGAATTGGCTCTGGGGCTTTTATTTGTTTTCCGGTTTGAGCCATTTTTGGTGGGTTTTTTTTGTTGTTGTTGTTGTTTTGGTTTTAGTCTGGTCGCAGCTATTACGTAGTGAGGGGGTGGAGCCTTAGGTGTTCCTCAGGGCGGGGCAGCCCAGTCGCTGGGTTGTGATGCTATAGGTGGGGGCGGGGTCTGAGAAGGAGCAATGGCGCCTGCTCCGCTCTCTCCTGGACTCCGGCCCTTTCCGCTGCTTCCCCTTCACCTGGATTATCTGCGCACGCACACGTGCTGTTACGTAGTGAAGAGTGGAGCCTCTGGCGCTCCCCGGTGCGGGGCAGCTCAGTCACTGGGTTGTGACGCTGTATGTGGGGGTGGGGCCTGAGAGGGAGCAATGGTGCCCGCTCCGCTCTCTCCTGGATTCAGTCCCCTCTGCCACTTCCCCTCCACCTGGACCGTCTGTGCACGCGAATGTGGGACCACCTGGTCAGCCAGCTGCCTTGTGCGGCCTCACTGGGCCTGCACAGTTGCCCCCCCCCCGTGCCCAAGGACCGCCAGCCGCCGCCCGTGCACCTGGGAACTGCCAGCCGCTGCTGCTAGCGTTCCTGGGTCCGCACCTCCACTTTCTCCTGCCGCGACTCCGCCCCTCTTACCGGTCTGGATGAATGGTTGTTGGACTTCCGTACAGTTCAGTTCTCTATAAGTTCTGGTTGTTTTCTTGTTTCTAAATATTTGTTGTCCTCAATTTTGGTTGTGAGAGGAGGCACAGTGTGTCCGCCTATGCCTCCATCTTGGCCGGAAGTCAGAATTTACTTGTTTTAAATTGTCTTTGATTATTTGTCCAAGGTTAAAATTTTTTTACAGATTATATTATAGGTCAGAATTTCAGTTCTTACAGCAGAAAATTCTTTAAAATGCATTAGATTCATTAGTACTAATTTATAAAGTCAGCCAATAGAGCATTTCATTAAATGATTCTAATCTTCTATGCCAAAAGAGATAAAGAAGCAGACTCTTCCCACCTTTCTTGTCCGGAAAAATAACAGTTTGAAAATATGACATGGACCATGAAACCCAAAAGCCCTAGTATCTTAAGCTGGCTCCACAAAAATTGCTGCGGCCCTCCTGGGTACAGAACTTGAAGAATATGTATGGGCAATTTGAATGGAAGGAAATGGGGTTTCTGTGGAGCTGGGGGCCTGTTCAACATGCATCTGGTAAAGTATCTGGATGTCAGCACTACGCTGGCTGGTGACAACTCATATAAAATGGGTGTTCTGTCAGTCCCACAACCAAAATTTGACAGGGTAGAAGCCAATGCCTATTGAATCTATTGGTCCTATTTGATTTTGTCACGTGTGGGAATCTAACCTGTGAAAATTAAAAGGAGGTTCTTATGCATAGTTCTGAATGAGTGCATGAATCACAGTGGAGACAGAACATGTGGATATATAATGAATTGTTGTCTTTTATTATTTTTACTAATTCTTAACATTTGACTCATGCTTTAAAGTTAGCAAAATGCTTTTGTGAAGTAGGCATTGGTACTCAGTACATTAAATAACAACAGCTGATTTAATAAGCAATATTTGTATACTATAATGTCTTTCACATGTATTATCTCAATTGTTCCCCATAACTCTATGAAGTAGCTAGAAAACTTCAGACTCCCATTTTATAGTTAAGGAAACTGAAATTTAAAGAAAAGCAAGATTCCTATGGATTTACAACTAGTTATGCAGTAGTGCCAGGCCCTGAGCTCTAATATTCTAATTCCAAGCTTCAAGTTATTTCAAAAACACCACAAGGTCTCTTTTCACTCATTTGTGAACAATAGGCCCAAAGAGTCAATAGAAGCCCTGGGCGCTTTCATTCAAGTTACACATTTAGCCTCTTGAATGCTTTCACTACCTCCACTTTCACTACTTTGCATATCACTCCCTGGTCACACCTCTGCTTAAAATTCTTCCAATGACTTACAAACTAATGACTGCCAAGCTTCAGTGGCTGGTACTTAGGAAGTACATAATGTGTAGCAAATTCTTTTTTTAAATCCTTCTAAGAGTTTGTTCACCAGAAAAAGTTAAAAATCTTCAGGATGATGTTCAAGGTCCCTTGTAATCAAACATAGAACACTATCAGCTACCTGGATTCTGCTTAAGCAACACTGGACTACTTGCCATTTCCTCAAACTCAATGCACTAATATATTCTGTGCTACTTCCTCTGTGAGGTACCTTTCTTCCCTCAACTTGACCTCCTCTCAGAACATTTCATTATCACTCTTCTCCCTCAGAATTAATCACACATTTTCAGTACTTTATATTCACATACGGTATGACATTTTTAAAGTAGCAGTTTGTCTATATATTCGTGTTCCCTGTGAGACAGAAAACACCTAGAGAACAGAAATTTGTTTCATCTCTGTTAACAGAATTCCTTAGCACAGTGCCTGGCACATGGCAGGCATAAATTTGCTCCAATGAAGGTATACCAATATCTTTTCATTATGTTACTTGAAAAACAGAATATCCCATGTGCAGGTTAGGGCAAATATAAATGAGTAAACCTCAGATTTTGATATTCCTGTCCAGTTCCCAAACAGTGTGTGGGAAAATAGAAGGAAATCATATGGTTTCCCTGAGTTACCCCTCTGCTGCATGGCAGCCATAACAATCAGAAGGTAAAAACTGCTTTTCTCAGACAAATAAAAAGCCAGATGACCATTTCATAGTCTGCAGAGTGGCTGTAAAACAAAATGGTAAACCACTCAAGAAATGCTTTCTCATAAAGAACACTCCAGAGTAGAATGAACACATGTGCATGCCAAGCTGACCCTCTAAAGAGTCTGTCCACAATGAAAGTGGACCCAGTAGGGTGGTCAAAAAACGGTGAGGAATCCCTCAATCATGCACACACATTTTCTCAAGACTAACAGGAGATTCCAATGGTATCTTCTGTGACAGAGGCCACTTGGAGAATCCTTTGGGAATGCCTGAGGCTGAGACTTTGGTGCTTTCCAATGCCTGAGATTCTTACCAAATTCATTTCCAAAGAAGAAAATGCTTTCCTTATTATTTCTGGATTTCACTTAACCAGCTCCAAACCATAAAATTCCCTTTCACACTGGTCACTGAGAGGACTAAAGTAAAGGAGTTTGTTCCAAGTAGCCCATGAAAATCAACCTTGGAAAGAAGGTTCAAAAACCACACAGTTACATATTTAATTTTTTAGGACACTCCATAGTGCTTTCCACAGTGGCTGGACCAATCTGCACTCCTATCGACAGTGCACGAAGTTTCCCTTTCTCCACATCCTCACCAACAGTTACTGTTTGTTGTTTTATTGATGATAGCCATTATGACAGGTGTGAAGTGACTTAAAGGGTAAAGGGATTTAAAAGTACAGATTGGTAGTTATGCAATAGTAATGGGATATAAAGTACAGCATAGGGAATATAGTCAATAATATTGTACTAACTATGTATGGTGCAAAGTGGGCACAGGAAATATTTGGCGGGGATCAATTTGTAAAGTATGTGATTGTCTAACCACTATCCTGTACACTTGAAACTAATACAAAATAATATTGAATTTAAACTTTAATTGAAAAAATTAAAAATTAGAAATGTGAAACCAAACCAAACCAAACCAGAGTTACCATCACCAACTCTAGCAAACCCTTATTCTGAAATAGACAATGGTGGCCTGCAGTGAAAACTATTCTACTACCAATACAAAAGGTTCACATAAGAAAGAGAAATGTAAAGAAAAAGTTTTTTTTTTATTTCTTTTAAGGTCAGGACCACATTTATTCAGGCAGTGGTTGAATATGCTAATAGTAATGTTAACATGGTGTGATCATATTACAGTAACACACAACTTGTTAAGAGTCAAGAGAGATAATTTTCAATGACAGCAGTGTGAACAGAAAAATAATTTCTATGGAAAGTAACTTCATAGAGTGAGTGATATGATCATAAATTACTAAGTGAGCAGGGCATGGTGGGTTGTCATACCCTAAGCATATAACTTTTCAGTGAAAGGCTTATCTTTGCCTTAAGCAAGCCCTGTCTATTGTTTCTGTGCATCTGGGTTACTACACCTTTGAAATAAGCCATAACCACCCTGAAGAAAGCACATAATCTTGTTAACTGTCCTGTAATCCAATCCCTGTCTTGCTTTCTCCCAACTCTACATAATGTATTACCTTCCCTCAATTTTAAACGCATAAAAGAAGCTGCAAACTGTTATTCTCTGGAGCATTTGAGATCTTGCTCCCCAACATGTGTTGTAAGTTTGGCTTAAATAAACTTGTAATATTTTTCTACATGTTCAGATGTTCTCATTAAATTGACAATAAGGAACCTTACTCTCATTCTTTAAGTAAATGGTCTATATTGGTAATTATCAAACAGAGTGGATGCAAGAGGATATATATCAGAATCTTTGGGAGAAGATGCCATTCAGAGTAACATATTCAATACTATACTTGCTTTGATTATTGTGGCACAATGACTAATTTATTTGGGGATTTTAAACAGCAAATAAAAATAAAAACAAGTATTTTATATTTACTGGAAAAAGATACATGCTTATGCTTATTATAAATATTGATTTCTGCTGAGTCTCAAGAAGTCTGAAGTGGGGCCTAGGAATTTGAATTTGCAAGACACACCAGGGAACTCTATATAGGCGATCCTGGGATCACATGCCACAAATCCTACCATAGACTATCTGAGAAGCCTACCAAGTCCCTAACCTGTATTATATACTTCCCAGTGGATTAGACTATATGTGCCAGTTGTAAGACAGAGTGACACAGAGAGTTAGTAAATCTCTAGAACAGATTCAGAAGAAACTAATGTGGATTCCAAAAGTAACATTCAAGCATTGTGAAATGGAGTCTGCCTATACTCTCAGAGGACAACTGTGTAGAATGTGTCAATGCCTAGTGAACTGATCTAAATCTTTAAGGCCTGTCCTTGGAGCAAGTTGAGTGCTGGTGACTCAAAGACCCCACTGCAGTGGCCTTGGCTAATATGCTCCCCATTTTTGCTCCTAAAAGCAGCACATGCACACACATATAAATACATACACACAGACTTACATCCCACTGCAACTTCTAGCCTTCCATCAAAAAGCAGCTCTTGAAAAAAAAAAAAAAAGCAGCTCTAGTCACATTGCATATACAATGACTCTTTTCTCTGAATATTTCTGTTGACCACCCTCTCAGGAGTGAGCAATAATGGTTGAACAAAAGCTGTACAGCTAGACTGTTTGGGTACTGATGTTGACTCTAATACTTCCTTGCTGTGTGTCTTTTACTTATCTCAGCACCTTAAAAACCTCTTGAGCTTTGCGTTCTTTCTATGCTATGTTCATTTTACCTCTGTGACTTCCCTAACACATTGTCCCTCTTGTCTTTTCCCTAAGCCATTCTCTTAAGTCATGTGTTTATCATCTCTCACTTTTGTTCCCTCATAATAGGTCTCCCTGTCCCATCATCCTGCACACTTTACCACCAAACCTTTCCACATTGCTGCCATAATTTTCTTGTTAAATCACAAATCTGATCACTTTACCCTTCTGTTAAAAACCATATGATAATATTCAAAATCCTTAATCTAGAAATCAAGATCTTTTATAATTTGGCTCCAACCTATTCTTTAAAACTCATTTCCTATTACACTTATGCATCTTATACTTCAGTTATACTGAAATACTTGTTATTCTCCCATGTGACCTTCTAGGTTACAATGTCTTTGTGTTTTTCCCTCTAGCTGGAATGCCTTTCCTTCTCTATCTTCTGGTATACAAATCCTAATTTTTCTTGAAAGGCCAGTTCACAGGCAACCTCCTCTGAATTCTTACCAAACTTTATTTTTTTTAATATATTTTATTGATTGTTATTACAGTTGTCCCGTTTCTCCCCCATCATTCCCCCCACCCTGCACACCCTCTCCCACCCACATTCCCCCTTTTAGTTCATGTCCTTGTGTCATAAGTTCTTTAGCTTCTACAATTCCCATACTATTCTTCCCCTGCCCCTGTCTATTTTCTACCCACTATCTATGCTACTCATTCTCTGTACCTTCCCCTGCTCTCCTCCTCCCATGCCCCTGTTGCTAACCCTCCATATGATCTCCATTTCTGTGGTTCTGTTCCTGTTCTAGCTGTTTGCTTAGTTTGCTTTTGTTTTAGGTGTGGTTCATCTGAAGGCATTGAACGCTTCTTGGAGTATTTTAGTGTGACCCTGTATCTTCTCTCTTCTACTGCATTATGTGTTATTTGTAGGCAAAGATCATGTCTGATTCCTTTCCCCTTGGTACCATCTAGAGAGCTTACTATAGTGCTAGGTATAGAGTGAATTCTCAATAAATATGTGATGCAAATGGAAAGTTTTCCAGACTCCATATTTTCTATATGGCTGGTTATCCTAACATTAAATTGTAGGAAGGTCTACCTAGGGCCAAATTATATTCCTTTACATTTTCTTTTTTTTTTTGGTAATATGATTTTATAGGCCAGGAAGAATCAAAATTGTTATTGGCAATACCACTAAAATTAATAATACGTGTATCTTATTACTGTAGATGCCACATTTCACAACTACAATTTCAAAGCATTATAGGGTATTTTCATTATGATAGTCAAAAGGAAACTGAGGCACAAGAGATTTGATAAATGGCTTGCCTTATATAACATAGTGGTGTGTTTTTTAGATTGCTGTATAAAAATTATCACAAAGTTACCAGCTTATAATAACAGAGATTTATTATCTCACAATTCTGTAATCCAGAAGTTCTGGTGGATTCAGCTGGGTTCTCTGCTCAGGGTCTCACGAAGCCAAAATCAAAGTGTTGACCAGGCTAATCTCTTATATGGAAGTTATGAGGGAAGAATCCACTTCCCAGTTCACTGGTTGTTGACAGAATTCATTTCTTTGTAACTGTAGGTCTGAAGTCCCTATTTTCTTGCTGGTTGTCATCTTGGGGATAACACCTAAAGGCCATTCTTTATGTGGCTTCCTCCATCTTCAAGCAGTATTGGTATATCAAATCCCTCCAAACTTCAAATCTCTCTCTATTCTGTTACTAGGCATATAAAAATCTCTCCTTTTAAAGGGCTTGTGTGATTAGATCCCTCTTAAAGTCACCATGCTAATAATGGGAATATTACATTCACAGGTTCTACTCATACTCAAAGAGGAGGGTATCATACAAGGATGGGGTCACTGGGGTAATTTTAGAATTCTGCCTGCCACAGTAAGTTATTTGTGAAGCTAGAATTTCATCTAGGTGGGACAGGCTTTAAACATTCTGAAAAAAATATAAAAATTCATTCTGGGTAAAATACTTTTACCCAGAACCATAAATGATGAACCATATAGAGATATTTTATCTTGTTATTCTAAAATGGAAAGATAAATATGAAATAAGGACTATCATTTCTAAATATATATTGTTTATAGTCATGTAAAAAGTCTAGAGAAAACTTTAAAAAGATCATGATCTTATTTCCAGTTTAACTCTGCAGGAATCACTCAGTTCACCTATCTCTAAAATAAGGAGGTTGGACTGAATCATCTACAAGCTCCCATTCATTTGAAACAGTTGATGGTTCGCCTCAATCATTGTCTTGTACTATATTTCTGGGTTAATGGTAAACTTTTCAAGAATCTATATTTGCTGATAGGAACTGAAAAAAACTGAAACTAACAAAAGAACCAATCAGGCAAACATTCAAATGTTCTTAAAAGAGGCATTTTTTATGTGTTATGCAGTTCTATAAATAATAAAGTAATGAATCCCAAAGTGCCTACTATACAGTGGGACTTTCATTTCTGGTCAAGATGGAGGCATAAGTGGATGCACTGTGCCTCCTTGCACAATGAAAATTAAAGACAACAAACATTTAGAAACAAGAAAACAACCAGAACTGATAGAAAATTGAACTGTATGGAAGTCCAACAACTACTCATCCAGACTGGTAAGAGGGGCAGAGTTGCAGCAGGAAAAAGTGGAGGTTGGCAGACCCGGGTGCACAAGCAGCAGCAGCTGGCAGGTCCCAGGCATGCAGCTGGTGGCTAGCAGACCACAGGCTCGCAGGAGGCAGCCAGCGGACCCCAGGCACAGGGTGGCATTGGTGCTGACCCAGTGAGGCTGCACAAGGCAGCTGGCTGACCAGGTGTTCCCACATTCGTGCGCAGATAATCCAGGCAAAGGGGAAGCAGTAGAAGGAACTGAAATCCGAGAGAGTGGAGCAAGCACCATTGTTCCCTCTCAGACCCCGCCTCCACATACAGCATCACTACCCAGCAACTGGGCTACCCTGTTCTGGGGAACACCTAAGGCTCTGCCCCTCACTATATAACAGCTGCTACCAGACAAAAAAAAAAAAAAAAAAAAAAAAAAAAACCCACAAAAAAACAAAAACAAAAAACCAAACAAACAAAAATGGCTCAAATGGGAGAACAGATTAAAGCCCCAGAGCCAATTTATCTAAGTGACCAAGAGATAGCAACCTATCAGATGCACAATTCAAAGCCCTAGTGATCAGGATGCTCACAGAATTGGTTGATTTTGCTCACAAATTAGATGAAAAAATGTCAGCCACAATAAGTGAAATGAAGGAAAATGCACAGGCAACCAATAGAGATGGGAGGAAAACTGGGACTCAGATCAATGGAGGGGACCAGAAGGAAGAAAGAAACAACCAAACAGAAAACAAGGAAGAAACAAGAATTTAGAAAAATGAGGATGGGCTTAGGAACCTCCAGGATGTTTTTAAACATCCCAACATCCAAATTATAAGGGTACCAGAAGGGGAAGAAGAAGAGCAACAAGTGGAAAACTTATTTGAACAAATAATAAAGGAGAACTTCCCCATCTGGCAAAGGAAATAGATTACCAGGAAGTTCAGGAATCTCAGAGAGTACCAAAGAAGTTGGACCCAAGGAGGAACACGCCAAGGCACGTCATAATTACATTAGCCAAAATTAAAATGAAGGAGAGAATTCTAGAAGCAGCAAGGGATAAGGGGACAGTCACCTACAAAGGAGTTCCCATCAGACTGTCAGCTGATTTCTCAAAAGAGACCTTACAGGCAAGAAGAGGCTGGAAAGAAGTATTCCAAGTCATGAAAGGCAAGGACCTACATCCAAGATTGTTCTATCCAGCAAAGCTTTCATTTAGAATGGAAGGGAAGATAAAGTGTTTCTCAGATAAGGTCAAGTTCAAGGAGTTCATCATCACCAAGACCTTATTGTATGAAATGTTAAAGGGACTTATCTAAGAAAAAATAAAAAATAGGACAGTAAAAAGACAGCAAACTCACAGATACCAACGACACCTAAAGCAAAAGCAAACTAAGCAAACAGCTAGAACAGGAACAGAACCACAGAAATGGAGATCACATGGAGGGTTAGCAACAGGGGAGTGGGAGGAGGAGAGAGGGTGGAAAAGGTACACAGAATAAGTAGCATAGATGGTAGGTAGAAAATAGACAGGGGGCGAGCAAGAACAGTGTGTCAAATGTAGAAGCTAAAGAACTTATGACACATGGACATGAACTAAATGGGGGAATGTATGTGGGAGGGAGTATGCAGAGTGGAGGGGAATGATGCGGGAGAAATGGGACAACTGTAATAGCATAATAAATAAAATATATTTAAAAAGTCTCCTTTCTAAATTATTAAATAACTACATTGCGGAGTGCCTACTCTATACTTAATATTTCCTACTGAAAGGGAATTACGAACATTAGAAGACAGAATGGAATGAGTAGATGACATTTAAGATTTCTTTGAAAAATGAAATCCTAAGATCTAAATACAAGACACAAGACATAAGAGCTACATAGCTATTACTATCAGTCAGCTTACAACTGTGCTGGAGAGATAGAGAATTATTTGGGAAGTAAAAGGACCAAAAATGTGTTTTTCTTCCCCAGTTTATGAGTAAACAATAAGAAAAGGTACAGACTGTTAGATGCTGCATAACCCATTATGCCACGTGTTTTATGGTGATCTGGCTGAAATCATCCATTTAATTTATTTTAAAAGCACATACAATTGGAGTTTGGCTCAGATAAAGTCTTATAAAAATTCAAAAAAGCACACAGAATTTACACTTGAAAGTTAAAGTAAAATATTTAAAAAGTATCTTTTTACTAAAAGTTATAATATGTGCTGTTTACTAAAAGTTATAATATGTGAAAATTATAAGAACTAAGCAGAGTTTGTTGAATAATCTTATTTTCAAATGACCATTTTTGAACTGTGTTCCCAAATTATCCAATTTAATTGGAGATGGTTTTCCTCCTAATTACTTTTGTTTTAGCTTAAAACTTACAGTGAACTGCTATATTGTTAGTACCAAAATTTCAAAATAATTTTCTAAATAATTCATTCAAAAGTCATTCATAATAATTTTGTATTAAAAACATAAAAAATACAGAGCATATAAAGGAAAAATCTGAGGCCCAACCTTTCTCTATGTCTTTCCCCAGTAAGATCCACTTTTAACAACTTGAGGTATATTCTGTCAAAGCTTTTCTACATACGTATAAACATATGCATTTATGTACATCCAAATGTAATGATTTTCTTTTAACAAAAGTCAGATGATACTAAACATATTGATTTGGAAGTTGCTTTTATCACTCAAAAATAAAGTATGTCAATATATGCATGTCTGCCTGATTTAATGACTGCATAGTATTCCATATTATGAGTACACCATAATTTATTTAACAGTTTCTATAGACAATAACACGTGAAAATCATGTTTGAGACAGAATAAATAAATAAAACCAATACGTCATTCAGATTTGTCATTTAGCTTCATACTTATTTTGAAATAAATTAATTAGTATTGTGGAATCTCTGAAAATCTACTTGTAGTTCTAAGCAGTAAAAACAGCTAGAACAGGAACAGAACCACAGAAATGGAGATCATATGGAGGGTTAGCAACAGGGGTGTGGGAGGAGGAGCGGGGGGAAGGTACAGAGAATGAGTAGCATAGATAGTGGGTAGAAAATAGGGGGAGGGCAAGAATAGTGTGGGAAATGTAGAAGCTAAAGAATTTATGACACATGGACATGAACTAAAGGGGGGGAACGTGGGTGGGAGGGGTGTGCAGGGTGGAGGGGAATGATGGGGGAGAAATGGGACAACTGTAATAGCATAATCAATAAAATATATTTAAAAAAATAAAAAAATGCCTTTTAAATTATATTCATTTGTCAAATAATAAACTTTGTAGACACCTATTGTTTTTACTGTAGAATAAATATTTATTGAGTATCTCTTTGATGCCAGGTCCAGGGGTAGAGGGACCAGTATAAGTTCAGAGATTAATAAAACACTTGTATAATGGGGTGGGGGGAAGAGAGAAGGGTTTTCAGGAACATGTAAAAAGGACACATGGACAAAACCAAAGAGGGGTAGGATCAAGGGTGTGGAGTGGGGATGGCTGGGGTGGCGGGGGGGGGGGAGAGGTGGGAGGAAAATGGAGACAACTGTACCTGAATAACAATAAAAAAGTTAGAAAATACTTGTCTCCCTTATCAAAGATCTTATATCTTAGTAACTGTAAAACAGATATAAGCTCTAACATTCAAACACAATGTTAGTGATTTAAAAATCACTCAAAATGGGCTTTCTGAACTAAGCGATGTGAATCTAGTTTCCTAACCAGCCATTTTAAGTAAATCCATTCACAGAGACTAATTTCAGTGGTGAACTCACTATGCCCTGAATCTTCCCACTGAGAATCCTGTACTTTGGATATAACAAAGGACCAAATTGCTTCCTACTGTTCTGTACTCTTATAGATGGATAAGTATACAGTCTACATTGCTAAAACACAATACCTACATAGCACCTTTACCTATATAACTTAAAGCTGAAACTATATCCACTAAAGCCACAAATAGGTACAAAGCAGAGTATATAAGAACAAGTAATGCCATACATAACTATATATACTGTGTTAAGGAGGTATAGTTATACCTCCTTAACTATAGACAACCCTCTTCTCTAATTAATACCCATTTCTGATGTGAGTAACTTCCTCTGGATAATTCTCATTCATTCTCTCTCTCTCTCTCTCTCTCTCTCTCTCTCTCTCTCTCTCTCTCTCTCTCTCTCTCTCTCTCTCTCTCTCTCTCTCCCCCTCTCACACACACACATATCTATTTGAACATGTCCAGTGACGTTTCATGTGTTCTATAGTCACATATAGCTAATGGCTACATATTGGACAGCATGTATCTAGACTGAGATTCTACTCTGTTCAATCTACAATTTGGTGCTCAGGGAATTCTTGATGAATAAATTACTATCATGCTTGTGTAAGCATCATAAGAGAGCATTCTTTGCCTCAAACTTTCCTTAAGTGGAAAAAAAAATTGAGGTGAGGGAGGGAACAGGGAGTGGCTAAGAAAAGGGTTGTGACTCTAGTTGGAGCTAAATAATTCCATATTACTGAAATAATATGTGAGCTTTAGAAAACTAATATTCACATATTATTTTATTTTATCTTATTCTAGATGAACTCAGCAAAGAGCCAAAGGTTACTTTTCTAATCAGAATAAAAAGTAATTTCTACAAAGTGCTGCAAAAATGCAATAAGAGATGCCTATTTAAAGAGTAGATTTTCAGCACTTTTGGACCACTGCGGCAGTGACACACATCTCAATTCTTTCCTCATCTTTACATGTGGTAGAGCCAGACATTTTCACATCCATTATCTTCTTTAGTTCTTAGAAGAACCCTAAGGGATAATTAATATTTTTATCCCCACCAGAAAAATGAATAACCTAAGGCTAACAGAGGACAAGTAACTTGCCTAAAGCCATAATCACTGTGGTTAACTTGGTAGTGAAGGCATCTAGGAGTTTGACATCTGGTCCAAGTGTTCTGTGCCTTGAAACATGCTTTTTTTCACCAAAAGTCTGCCAAGATGTATTTTATCCAGAGATAATCCATGTCCAATTACAAAGTGATAGTTGGATAATTATGTTTTTCGTCTTTTGGCCAGTCCTGTTCAAACACATTTATCCTAAAATTTTAAAAAAAGATTTTATTTATTTTATTTTTAGAGAGAGGGGAAAGGAAGGAGAAAGAGAGGGAGAGAAACATCAATGTGTGATTGCCTCTTGTGCATCCCTTAATGTGGACCCAACCCACAACCCAGGCATGTACTCTACGCTGGGAATCTAACCAGCAACCTTTGGTTCTCAGGCTAGCACTCAATCCACTGAGCCACACCAGCCAGTGCTGCTATCTGGAATTTTTATGCCATGACTACAGAAAGCTCTGTGTAGGAAGGATGGGGTACTCACTCACCTGGATAATAGTTACCAGGGCAGTGAGCAAGTAGTCATAGGCTAATATGAGCCAAATGTTCTGCATACGACATAAATACTCCTCCAGAAAGCCTGTGTCAAACCTTCATGAAGGGACCGAAGTTTGGGCTAGAAGAGAGCAAATCAGTCTGAGAATCCCAGTGTTATAAGTCAGTTCTTACTACCTGTATCTAATACAATTTTTTTTCACTTAGTTACATTCCCAAAGAGTGAAAAGGGAGGCAGATGGAGATACCAAGCAAGGTCATAGGACCTTAGGAAATGTTCAAGAGTAAGGATGGGCAAATTATAGCCTACATGACAAATCCGGCCTGCTAAATTTTTGTTGTATTGGAACACAACCATACCCATTTGTTTATGTACTATCTGTAGCTGCTTTTGTGATACAACAGCAAAGTTAAGCAGTTGTGACAGAGATCACATGGTCCACAAAGCCTAAAATATTTACTATCTAGGTCACTGCAGAAAAAGTTTGCTGACCCCTGCTCAAGAGGTTGCTAGAAGCTTTTCTTAAAATATGATAAAATGACTTTTTAAAAAGATTTTATTTATTTATTTTTAAATACAGGGGATGGGAGGGAGAAAGACAAGGAAAGAAACATCGATATGAGAAACATGGATGTAAGAAACATGAATGGGTTTCCAGACACATGTACCTGAACCAGAAACCGAACCTGCAACCCAGGCATGTGCCTTGACCGGGAATTGAACCAGCAACTTTTGTTTTGCAAAACAACATGGAATCAACTGAACAACAGATAAAAGGACTTTTGGAATAAGTTTTCACACTGAACATACTACTTCCTAGCTATGTAATTTGGGGCAAGTCACTTACCTTTCTGCTTCTCATTCTGTAAAATGGATGTAATGTGGGTGTTAGGCACAGTATAAAACCTAGCTATTATTTCACAGCATAGAACAATACTTGACATATGGTATAGAGAGAGGGAGAGGGAAAAGCAGAGGCAGAGGGCAAAGGGGAGTGGGAGGAGGAGGAGGAACGGAGAGAGACCAGCGCAAGTGTTCTTAAGGTAATTACTTTTCAGTACACATTAAGGATCACTTCATTGTTTAAACTGCCTGAGAAAAGATCCACACATGTGGCTTTTCAAGTGATATTTCTGCAGGAATGATATACCAGTTTCTCTAGAGAAATACCACATAATGTGTGTTGCTCACTAATCTATGTATGCTTAAAATGAGTGTGTGAAGATCATGTGGCATGATAATCCAATTATTCATCTGGCTAGCTTCTTACAGAGTTGTATGGGAAAACCAAATACGTAGCCTGAATACAAGCAGAATCTCTTGAAATATGCTTAAAGTGTATGTGTGTTTTTTGTTTAATTGCATATGGAGGCTGAGGTAGATTTTTAAACAATTTTTAAATCAGATATAAAAATAATATAACTTTACATGAAATAGGCTTTAAAATGTTTTATACATTAATTAAAAATAAAAATGAATTGAAAAACAAAGTAAATAAATACATCATCTGGAAGGCTACACAAAGGAAAAATGGAGTCATCAAGGAAACCTTCTCTTTCATAGGAAAGAGACTATAAAAAGGTTTCATAGATTTATAAACTCTTAATGCTGGAAAATTCTTTAAAGATCATGAAATTCAATCTATTGTTTTGCAATGAGAAGGCTGAGGCCCAGAGAAGCATTAAATGACTTGGTGGTTATGTGGTTGAGTTGAGATTAGATTCCAAGTTTCTTAGATTGCATTATACCAGGGTTGCTCACTTTCCACACTGTTGACATCTGTGGCCAGATAATTCTTTGTTGTCAGGGCATGCTTTGTGCATTATAGGACATATAGCAGCATTTCTGGCCTCTACACTAGATACCAAGAGCACTGTCCCATCCCAGATATAATAAAAATATCTCCACATGTAGCAAAATGTCCTGAAATAAAGAGGGCAAACTTAACCTCAGTGAAAACCACTAAGCTAGTAATAGCTCCCCACCTCCATCCCCCATCAGCTTAATTGAGATATAATTGACACATAACAC
Source organism: Glossophaga mutica (assembly GCA_039655065.1). Classification (NCBI taxonomy): domain Eukaryota; kingdom Metazoa; phylum Chordata; class Mammalia; order Chiroptera; family Phyllostomidae; genus Glossophaga; species Glossophaga mutica. The sequence goes on along the minus strand of CM077318.1, from coordinate 9,479,427 downwards.
TGTGAATGCTTAAGGTGTACAACTCAATGATTTGATACTCTTATTTATTGTGAAATGATGACAACAATAAGGTTAGTTAATAGCTCTATCACCTCATGTAATTACTATATTTTTTGTTCTGCAAACATTGAAGATCTTCTCTATTAGTAACTTTCAAGTAATACCACAATATTTTTAACTATAGTCACCATGCTGTACATTAGATCTCCAGGACTTATGCATCTTATAACTGAAAGCTTATACCCTCTAATCAATATCTCTAACCTCCCCTACTCTTCAGCTCCTGGAAACCACCATTCACTCTCTATTTCTATGAGTTCAGCTTGTTTAGACTCCACATATAAGTAAGGTCATATGGTATTTGCCTTTGTCTGTCTGACTTATTTCACTTATGCTGCTAGTAATTTAAATGTTTTATTCCCCTTCTTTATGTTTTGAAGGAAAGTAAAAGACATTTTTAAAAATCAGAACACCCAGAGCAAAACAGGGAAAAGAGTGAACATAATCCAGATTGCTAGGATTTGTAAAACATGATAAAATATAATATTTTATATACAGCAATTAGAATAGTCTCTCACTGTATGAATTTAAGTGACTAAATAGAACTGTTATCTCTCTGAAATCCATCATTAATTCAAAAATTTCATGACCTAATGAATTCAAAAGTCCTTCCAAAAAATTTTGTTAATTCTATGGGAAACATACAATAAAATAATAAACAGAGGGAAAAATTGTTTAGATTTAACATGGTCTTCATCTGAATTAGACTGAAGTATGAAGCTAGCTTTATAAAACTAAGATTATACCATCCATTGTACAGTACTTATCGATTGTATCACCCCATAACCTTCATTAAAAAGTTTTAAATAATCAGACTGCAGCAGGCCATGATTCTTTTCCTCAAGCTCATTTTATTCCTAGATTGTCAATATTCAGTATAAGGGTTTTCTAAATCTTGAATTACTAAAGAAGCATTAGCTGTGACAGCATTGATCAACAATCCTTCCACAGTACTTTAAGTGTTCAAGTTAAGACGTTTCAAGTAATCTGTTTGCTTAGAATCTTTTAAGAGAGTCATATTTAAGCACCATTGAAGCTCATTTTAACTTAACAGATATTCTAGTCTAAAATCAAAGCCACGACTTGTGCAGAAATGAAATGGTAACTGTATTCCTTTGGAATCCATAGAATTTTTTAAAACTTGGAAATCCTTTTATTAATATTCTAGCAGAACAAACAGCAAATCAGGTAGACTGAGACAAGAAAATTTAAAAAAGATGGAGTTCCTGCATTGCCTCTTGTACTAACTTTTTTGGTGATAGACTGCTTCTGTAATGCAGCAGAAATTAATGTGTATATGTAAGAGTCCAATCATTGCTCAAGTTGCATTTTATAGTGGGACGCTGTTTAGGAATTTAAAAAGTCGGGGAGATTTTCATTTTCTAATTATTAGTAGGTAGGAAGAAGAAGCTGAAGGTTGAACTGATCCCATAAGCCAATATTTTAAGTTTCTTGCATCAATTTGAACCAAAGTTTTTGTAGTAATTTTTTGTTGTGGTTTAAAATAAAAACTACCACCACTGTAAGATTTTTTTTTCTTTGGTTTGTTTCATTAATGCTAAGCTACAAATGCTTGTCTTGTTAAAATATTTTTTGTTTTTCTTTTCATTTATCCATAACTTGTCTATTACATGGGGAATGGTTATCTTCCAAAAGCTTTAACAAAGACAAATAATTCTTTGGTTCTCTCCGATTAAAGTCTTGTGATACCTGGAGGTAAGTGAATAGGCAGAAACAGTCATTTTTATTAGAAATTAATTAATTACTTCCTTAAGTGTGCCTTCTAAAATTAAAATCACCTATTTATGAGTTGAAAAATATGTTTAATGTAGCCCTGGCTGGTGTGGCTCAGTGGATTGAGCATGGGCTGTGAACCAAATGGTCACGGTTCGATTCCCAGTCAGGGCACATGCCTAGGTTGCAGGCCAGGTCCCCAGTGGGGGCGTGTGAGAGGCAAACACACATTGATGTTTCTCTCCCTCTCTTTCTCCCTCCCTTCCCCTCTCTCTAAAAATAAAGAAATATTAAAAAAATATGTTTAATGTTATAAAAATACTAGTTTACTTTTTGAGGAGCAGCGTTTATAACAGAAAAATTTCATATGCATTTTTCATTGTTTTGCGAAATGACAACATTCTGTTACCTGTATAACAAAGTATTCTGACCTTTTTAAATCAGATTACTAAGTAATCACTTAAATAAAATTATTACTGGGACCAATTATAGAAGACCCAAAGCTACTAGTCTAAGGAATCCAGAAAATCAAGTATGGGAAAAATCCAAAGAAGAAGCTAACGATAAAAAGCTCTATTTCAGGAAAGATGACTTGGGCTTCGATGAAAAGGTAAAAAGGTTCAAAAACTCAAATATGAAGGAGTGTAACTAAGAGAATTTACAATACTCTGCTTTTTAAGAACTAAAGGGAGAAGTAAAACAATAGTCTTAACAGTGCTGAAACAGTGAACATTGATTCCTAAATTGGCTGAGAATGAACTGAAGTAGATAGACTTAAAATGACATTATCAAAGTAAGAGTTATATTGTAGAATTTTGAGGTAGTTAAATTATATTTTTCCTTAGCTCTATTTTACTTTAAAAAAATAGAAATTGCCTGGGGATGGACAGGGTTGGGGGGGGCAGTGGTAGGGGTAAATGGAGCCAACTGTACATGAACAACAATAAAAAAATAATAGAAATTGCAGAGTGGTATTTCCTTTGGTTTTCTTAGTTTTCCATGTATTCATACTGCTATGCTGTCAAAACATGAGGCACCAAAACTCAGATGTCATAACATCTCAATGAAACACAGTGGATAGAGGTAACTATTCATTTTAAGATCTGCTCAAAGTTCCAGTGATAAGAATATCACATTTTATAACTTGCTGACACTAGCATAATTTAAATAGATGCATCTTTAGTCTTACTGATCATACTTAGATTGAAAAAAGTTTTCTCTAGGACTACTGCTACAGTAAGATATCAACAGGAAACATGATGTGATACACAGTCAATTAATTTCACAATCTCTTAATAATGTCACATGTACAAAGGAAAACACATTTCCTCTATAAGTTCCAGAATTATGTGTTTATTATACAAGACCTAGAGAGGTAAATGTATCTGAACCAAACCATATTTAAAATGTATTCCATTTAATAGGAGTCTTATTTTAAATCTTTTAGGAGTCCCAATTAAAAAATGGGCAAAGGATTTGAACAGACACTTCTCCAAGGAGGACATACAGAGGATCCAGAGACACATGAAAACATGCTCAATATCTCTAGCTATCAGAGAGATGCAAATTAAAACTACAATGAGATACCACTTGACACCAGTCAGAATGGCCTTCATAAACAAAGCAACAAACAGCAAGTGTTGGAGAGGTTGTGGAGAAAAGGGGAACCTAGTGCACTGTTGGTGGGATTGCAGATTGGTACAACCACTATGGAAAACAGTATGGAATTTTCTAAGAAAACTAAAAATGGACATACCTTTTGACCTAGCAATTCCACTGCTTGGATTATATCCTAAGAATCCTGAAACACCAATCCAAAAGAATCTATGCACCCCTATGTTCATAGCAGCACAATTTACAATAGCCAAGTGCTGGAAGCAACCTAGGTGCCCATCAGTTAATGAATGGATCAAAAAACTGTGGTACATTTACACAATGGAATTCTATGCAGCAGAAAGAAAGAAGGAGCTCCTACCCTTTGCGACAGCATGGAAGGAATTGGAGAGTATCATGCTAAGCGAAATAAGCCAGGCAGTGAAAGACAAATACCATATGATCTCACCTTTAACAGGAAGCTAATCAACAAAACAAACAAACAAGCATAATATAAACAAAGACACTGAATTTGAGAACAGTCTGACAGTGTCCAGAGTGGGAGGGGAGGGAATTTCAGGGGAAAAGGGGAACGGTTTAGAGCAACAAGTATAAAGGACTCATGGACAAAAACTATGGGGGGAGGAAATGGGAGGGAAGTGGGGAGGGCTGGGGTGGTGGGCTGGGGCGGGGTAAAAGACAGAAAACTGTACAATATCAACAATTAAAAAATACCGATTTAAAAAAAATAAAATAAAAAATGGGAAAAAAAAGAAATGAATTGTGTTTGAGAAATAAAATCTTTGGGAAAATAAAAAAAAATCTTTTAGGAGGATGAAAATGAGGATAGTGGCTCTTAATTCCTTGTGTAAATAGAGTTTACACTCTTACTTAATGGACAGTCGGTGTCTCTTCCGCCTCCAACCTGCAGTAGAGGCTGAGGTTGGTGAACACAGATCCTCACATATCCACATAAACTTAACATAGCTGATTTCAATGAATACCCAAATCACAAGTTCTTCATTAATAACTCTATACTTAGTCAAATAGCACAGTAAAGATTCCAATGGGGACCACATCAGCAAAGCATTACTTGTGATATATCACCTTAGTTTCACATTTAGATATGATATTGTCCTTATTTTTTTATCATATGGTTTATTTTTTGTTGTGTTAGTTTTTACTGTTCAATTATATTGTCCCCATTTTTCCTCCATTATTCTCCTCTTCCCTACACGCCCCCCCCCACATCCTGCATTCAATCCTCCCTCCTGTTGTATTTGTCCGTGGGTTCTTTATATATGTTCCTTGATGACACTTTCCATTATTTCCCCCATTATCCCCTTCCCTCACTATCTGGTCACTGTAAGTTTGTTCCTTATTTCAATGTTTCTGGTTATATTTAGCTTGCTTGTTTTGTTGACTGGGTTCCCCTTATAGGTCATATTCAATTTGTCTTTCACCACCTGCCTTATTTCACTTAGCATAATGCTCTCCAGTTCCACCCATGCCTTTGGCAAAGGGTAGGAGCTCCTTCTTTCTTTTTTGCTGCATAGTATTTCATTGTGTAAAGGTGCCACAGTTTTTTAAACTGCTTTATTGTTGTTCAATTACAGTTGTCCGCATTTACCTTCCAGCACTATCGCCCCACTCCAGCCATGCCCACCTCCCTCCCCTGGTTCCACTCCTGCCTTGGTTTTGTCCATGTGTCCTTTAGAGTTGTTCCTGAAGACCCTTCTCCCCTTTCCCCCCATTATGCCCTTGAACCTCCCCTCTGGATACTGCCAGATTGTTCTTTATTTCAATGTCTCTGGTTATATTTTGCTTGCTTGTTTGTTTTGTTGATTAGGTTCCACTTTTAAGTGAGATCGCATAGTATTTGTTTTTCACTTCCTAGCTATTTCACTTAGCATAATGCTCTCTAGTTCCACCCATGCTGTTGTGAAGGGCAGGAACTCCTTTCTTTCTGCTGCATAGTATTCCATTGTGTAAATGTACCAGCATTTTTTGATCCAATCCTTTACTGATGGGCACTTAGGTTGCTTCCAACACTTGGCTATTGTAAATTGTGCTGCTATGAACATCGGGGTGCATAGGTTCTTCTGAATTGGTGTTTCAGATTCTTCAGTTATAATCCCAGCACTGGAATTGCCGGGTCAAAAAGCAGTTCCATTTTTAGTTTTCTGAGGAAACTCCATACTGTTTTCCACAGTGGCTGCACCAGTCTGCATTCCCACCAACAGTGTACTAGGGTTCCCTTTTCTCCACATCCTCTCCAACACTTGCTGTTTGTTGATTTGTTTATGATGGTCATTCTGACTGTTGTGAAGTGGTATCTCATTGTGGTTTTAATTTGCATCTCTCCGATGGCTAGTGAAGCTGAGCATCCTTTCACATGTCTCTGAGCTCTCTGTATGTATGTCCTCCTCGGAGAAGTGTCTGTTCAGGTGCTTTGCCCATTTTTAAATTGGGTTCCTTGTCTTCCTGGAGTGGAGTCATGTGAGTTCTTCATGTATTTTGGACATCAAACCCTTCTCCAAGGTATCACTGGCAAATATATTTTCCTGTACGGTTGGTTCTCTTTTCTTTTTGCTGATGTTTTCTTTAGCCGTGCAGATGATTCTTATTTTGATGAAGTCCCATTTGTTCATTCATTCCTTTATGTCCCTTGCTCTAGGGGACATATGGGTGAAAATATTGCTGCATGGAATATCTGAGATTTTCATGCCCATGTTCTCCTCTAGGACTTTTACGGTGTTGTGACTTACATATAAGTCTTTTATCCATCTTGAGTTTATTTTTGTATATGGTGTAAGTTGGTGATCGAGTTTCATTCTTTTGCCTGTAGCTGTCCAGATCTGCCAACACCATTTGTTGTAGAGGCTATTTTTATTCCATTTTATGCTCCTGCCCCCTTTGTCAAATAGTAATTGACCATAGAAACTTGGGTTCATTTCTGGGCCTGCTATTCTGTTCCATTGATCTATGTGTCTGTTCATATGTCTGGACCAGAAGGTTTATTTAAAGTATATTTTATTGATTATGCTATTACAGTTGCCCCATTTTTTCCTCCCCTTTATCCCCCCTACCCTGAACCACCCACCCTCTAGTATTACCCTCCCCTTATTTCATGTCCATGGGTTGTATATATAAGTTCTTTGGCTTCTCTATTTCACATACTATTCTTAACCTCCCCTGTCTACTTTATGCTGCAATTCTGCTTCTTATTCTTTGTACCTTTTCCCCCATTCCCCCCTCCCTGCTGATAATCCTCTATGTGATCTCCATTTCTGTGATTCTATTCCTGTTCTAGTTGTTTGCTTAGTTTTAGTTTTTGTTTTTTTTTAGTTTCAGGTGTTGATAATTATCAGTTTGTTGTCATTTTACGGTTCATAATTTTTTATCTTTTTCTATTTTTTAGATATGTCCCTTTAACATTTCAAATAATAAGGGCTTGGTAATGATGAATTCCTTTAACTTGACCTTACCTGGGAAGCACTTTATCTGCCCTTCCATTCTAAACGATAGTTTTACTGGATAGAGTAATCTTGGACATAGGTCCTTGACTTTGAATACTTCTTGCCAGCCCCTTCTTGCCTGCAAGGTTTCTTTTGAGAAATCAGCTGATAGTTTTATGGGTACTCCTTTGTAGATAAGTCTCTTTTCCTTTTCCTGCTTTTAAGACTCTTATCTTTAATCTTGGGTAACAATGATGATGTGCCTTGGTGTGTTCTTCCTTGGGTCCAATTTCTTTGGGATTCTCTGGATTTCCTGGACTTCCTGAAAGTCTATTTCCTTCACCACATTGGAGAAGTTTTCCATCATTATTTGTTCAAATAAGTTTTCAATTTCTTGTTCTTCCTCTTTCCCTTGCTGGCACCCCTATGATTCAGATGTTGGAGCACTTGAGGTTGTCCCAGAGGTTCATAAGACTCTCTTCACCTTTTTGAATTCTTGTTCCTTCATTATGATCTGGTTGGATATTTATTTCTTCCTTGTCTTCCAAATCATTGCTTTGAGTCCCAGTTTCCTTCCCTCCACTGTTGGTTCCCTGCATATTTTGCTTTATTTCACTTTGTGTAGCCTTCATTTTGTGACTGAGCTCAATCAATTCTGTAAGCATTCTGATTACCAGTGTTTTGAACTTTGCATCAGATAGGTTGCCTATCTGTTCACCACTTAGCACTTTTTCTGAAGTTTCGATCTGTTCTTTCATTTGGGCCATATTTCTTTGTCTCGGTGCACAGGTCTGGTTGCATGTTTCTTCATTCTCCTGGTTCTTCATTGAATTCTCTTCAATGCTCCTTGGTTGTCAGAGTTCAAGCAGTTTAATTTTCTGACAGTTCTGTTTATTTATTGTTTTTTTAAATTGGTTGTTGCCCTTCTTTTGTTTGTACAAGGAAGCAAAGCATTTCTGCCTATGCCTCCATCTTGACTGGAACTCCAGAATGTTTTGATTACTGTGGCCTTGTACTATAGTTTGATGACGGGTTTTGATCCTGCCTACTTTGTCCTCTTTATCAAAATTGCTGATGCTATTCTGGGTCATTTGTGGTTCCATGGGAATTTTTGAAATATTTGTTTGATATCTGTGAAATATGTCATTGGTATTTTAATAGGGATCATGTTGAATCTATAAATTGATTTGGGTTGTATAGGCATTTTAATGACATCAGTTCTTCCAATCCATGGACATGTTATAATATGCTTCCATTTATTTGTGTCTCTTCTTGGATTTTTCTGGAATAGTTTGAATAGGATAGGGGTCAGCTCTTCATTAAATGTTTAGTAAAATTCTCCTGAGAGACCACCCACTCTAGGGCTTTTGTGTGCCAGGAGTTTTTTGATTATTGCTTCAATTTCACTAGCTGTTATTTTCAGTTCATGCTTTTTGCTTCTTCTTGATTTGATTTTGGAAGATTGTATTTTTCTAGAAATGTGTCCATTTCACCCACGTTTTCAAATTTCTTGGCATATAGTTGTTTGTAGTAATTTCTTACCATCCTTTGTATTTCTGTGGTATAGTTTGTAATTTCTCCTCTATAATTTCTGATTTTATTTATTTGGGTCCTCTCTTTTTTTCTTGATGAGTCTGGTTAAATGCTTGTCAATTTTGTTTATCTTTTCAATGAACCAGCTCCTGGATTTATTGATCCTTTGAATTGTTCTTTTAATCTCTATGTCATTTAATTGTCCTCTGATCTTATTTCCTTCCTTCCATTTGTTCTGGGATTTGTTGTTGTTCTTCTGGTTCTTGTAGATGTATGGTTACATTTTTTATTTGAATGTTTCTATCTTTTTTTGGGTTGGCCTGTATTGCATGAACTTCCCTCCCTGGACTGCCTTCACTTTATCCCATAGGTTTTGGGGCTGTTGTGTGTTCTTGTTCATTTATTTCCAGAAACTTTTTGATTTCTTCCTTGATCTCATTGTTAATTCATTCATTGTTTAACAACATATTATTCAGTCTCCATGAATTCCATTTTTTTTTTCCTTGAGGTTGGTTTCAAGTTTCAAGCTGTTGTTCTCTGAGAAAATGCTTGATACAATTGCAATTGTCTTCAATTTGCTGAGTGTTCTTTTGTTTCCTATCATGTGGTCTGTCTTTGAAAATGCTCCATGTGCATTTGAAAAGAATGTGTATTTTGTTTCTTTGGGGCAAAATGTTCTATATATATCAATAAGTTCCATTTGATCTAGTGTCTCATTCAGGGCTACAATATCTTTGTTGATTCTTTCTTTGGAAGATCTGTTTATTGTTGACAGTGACATGTTAAAATGCCCTGGAATAAGTTTGTTGCTAGCTCTTTCTTAAAGTCATCCAAGATTTCTATTTTATATTTGGGTGCTCCCATGTTGGGTGCACACATGTTTACAATGTTTATTCGTCTTAATGGATTCTCCCCTTGAGTATTATGAAGTAAGTGTCTTTCTGGGTCTCTTTTTATGGCCTTTGTTTTGAAATGTTTTCTCTGGTATAAGTATTCCAACCCCAGCTTTTTTTTTTCTTGTCCATTTTCTTGGAATATTTTCTTCCAAGCCTTCACTTTCAGTCTGTGTACATCTTTTGTTCTCAGGTGGGTCTCTTGTAGGCAGTATATGTGCAGGTCATGTTTTCTTAACCATTCAGCTACTCTATGTCTTTTGATTGGAGCATGTAATCTATTTACACTTAAGGTTATTATCGGTAGGTACTTATTCATTGCCATTTTACTCCCTTTGTACCAGTGTTATTCTCTCTCTAACTCTTTTTCTTTCTCTTCTTACAGCAGTCTCTTTAGCATGTCTTGCAATGCTGGTTTGGTGGGGGTGTATTGTTGAGAAGTCATCTGCTAGCCTTATCAGGGCTCTCTTGTATGTTACTTCCTGTTTCTCCCTTGCTGCCTTTAATATTCTCTTTTTGTCTTTGAATTTTGCCATTTTAATTATGTTTGTTGGAGCGAGCCTCTTTGGATTCATCTTGATTGTGACTCTCTGTGTTTCCTGGACTTCTGTGACTTTTCCTAATTAGGGAAGTTTCCATCATTTCTTTTTAAAGCAGGTTTTCTATTCCCTGCTCCTCTTCTTCTCCTTCCAGTATACCTATTATACAGATATTATTATGTTTCACATTGTCATGAAGCTCCCTTCACCCCTCTTCACTCTTTTTGAGTCTTTTTTCTTTTTCTTGTTCTTTCTTGGAATTTTTTTCTACCTTGTTCTCTAGCTCATTCCTTTGATCCTCTGCTTCATCTAGTCTGCTTTTAATTCCTTAAACTGTGTTCTTCAATTCATCAGTTTTATTCTTCATTTCTCCCTGGCTCTTATTGATAGTTTATATGTCCCTTTTCATGCTGATGTAGTTTGCAGTAAGTTCCTTGTAGCTTTACTCTAGTTCTTTGTAATTTTCACTGACCTTATTGAGCTTCTTCATAACCATTGTTTTGAACTCAATGTCTGATAGTTTACTTGCCTCTATTTCATTTAGTACTCTTTCTGGGGATTCCTCTTTTCCTTTTGATTGGGGGTTGTTTCTTTGTCTCCCAATTTTATGGGAGACTTCTTGTTTCTTCCTTTCCACTTTATTTGTTTTGACTCCCTGACTTTGTGGCATGTAATTCTATTGTAGGAGACCTGTGAGGTTCAGTGGTGTAGTCTGTTTGATTTCCTGAACTTGATGATATTGGGATGTCCTTTATGCCATTTATGTTGGCTTTCTGGATGCAATTGGGTTTTGATTATTGTTAGGTCATTCTTTGGTGGGTCCTTCCCTCCAGCTGGTGATCGAGGGTCACTCTGCCCACCATGTCTTGTATGCTATTGTGTAGGTGCACTGGTTTTTCTTTCTGTTTTCACTTCTGGTGATGTCAGGTGGTGACCCTGTCTGATCTTAGACAGCCTGTTTCAGACTACCAGAGATCTATGATCTGTGGTTGACTCCTTCAGTTTTCAATGTAGTCACTGTGTAATCAGTAGTCACCAATTAAGCACCATAGGGTGGGTCAGAGTCCCTCTTGGGGGCATGGATATTGCTTCTCCTCAGGCTGTTGCCACTCAGAAGGAAGTTGCTTGCCTGAACATGATGGCTCCTGCACTATGGGGGCTGACTCAGCACCAGGGTCCTGGAGGCTGCTCTCTCTGTTCTCTTCTCAAAGCCACTGTCCCCAATCTCACTTCAAGCATCTCTAGACCATTCTGTCCCAGCCTTTGCCTGAGCCCAGGGTAAGTGGCTGCATATGAAAATTTATGCATTAGCCCTTTAAACAGGTCTTTGCATGTCTTGCCATCCATCTCTGGCAGAGTGAAACCCAGCTGTTGTTTGCAGCTGGATGTCATTTGTGTACTTTTTGGGCTCTGGTGTTGTAGGCTGCAGAGCCCAGAGTGGGGTTTAGACCCCACACTTCTCAGGGGAACCCCAGTGCTTCATCCCCCTTCTGTGAGTGCCCAGTGCAACTTCTTGCATCCCTTCCACACTCCCCATGTCAGAGAGTGCTGAAGCTGATTCTTCTGTCTATCCGTGGTTATAAGGCTTCTCTTCCACTAATGTTCAGTTGTTTATTCAATATGATTTCTCCACAATTTAGTTGCAATTCCAGATTGGTCTTGAGAAGAGGTTAGTATAACTTCCACTCACTCCACCATCTTGGGTCCCCTCTGTTACTTCCAAATCCATTTTTCTTTCCATGTGTTTTCTATTTTTTACACTCAACTTTAGAGATACATGTATTCTGACCCTCTTCTGTCTGTTTTCTTCCATACATCCAGGCAGCAAAAATTTCCACCAATTCATCCCACACTTATTGGTGTCAACTGTGACAAGTTGATAGGTCACTTTTTGAGGCCCAGAGTTCTGAGCCCACATTCTGCTTTTAGTAGCATGTTTGCTTTTTTTCCACAGCTTGGATTTTCCTGCCCCCCTCAGACTACTTTATTTCAGGCCCATGGCCCATGTAGATCTACGTGGTTGGTTTAAGTTTGATCTGATACTTGGAAGAAACCCTGACATAATGCAGAAGTGTAAGAATTCTGAGATAAGTGTGCGATTGCAGAAAAAGCAAATCAAAGGTAACAGTGATCATTGCAGGCTTACTGTTATCATAAGCAAAAATAGGGTTCAAAACCCAGCCAATGTCCTGTTATTTGCATTACACTATTTATTTGAACACCGGTCTGACACCAGAACTTAATGGAGGAGCACTATCTCCAATTACACCATAAGAGACATTATCATTACTGGTGAATGCCAGATTTCTAAGTAGAAAGATGATTTTCCTACTTGGGCTAATCTGGAAGGGTGGGGACAAGCATAGTTTACAAAGTCCTAAACTAGAATAGACGTGAATTGGGTGTCTTCTTAAGCTTTTTAGATCGTGATACCATTTTACCTTTTACAAAATGCTTCTCCATTCTTTATCTGACTTAATTCTTTCCCTACTGACTTAGTTATTATCATCAATCCCTGTAAGGTAATAATTATTATTATCATTTCCATTTTATGGATCAATAAAACTGAAACTCAGAAACATTAAATACATGCCTGAAATCATTAAATGGTATAGCCAGTCCTTGAACCTTGATCCTCAGATAAGAAGATGTGAGCTGTTGCTATTACAGCAAATAATTATTCTTTGCCAGTGATACATATGACAATTCAAGGCTTTGCTCTGGAATTCTAAGTTCTTGTTTCTGTTTAACCCTGAAAAGAAAGAAGCCTTCACCTCCCAACCCCAATCTCAACATAGTCCTTGAGTTCCTATATTGTTTCATGATCTAAATCAAACACCTGGCTCCATACCTGCCCAGGGGGAGCTGTTATGAGGCATTTACTGATTATCAAACATCTGGGAAGGGAATAAAACAAGAAGAGAAATGAGTAAAACTGTTGGTAGTTTAGAGACATGGGAACAAGGAACAGATTGACAGTGACCACAGGGGAAGCAGGGGGAGATAAGGGTAGAAAGAAGGGGAAGGGCTTAGTTAAAGAACAAATATAAATGACCCCTGGACATGGACAACAAGGTGGGGAATGACTATGGGACAGGGAGTGGGCTGGGCAGGGGAGGGCAAGGGGGAAAACCTGGGACAACTGTAACAGAATAACAATAAAATATTTAATTAGAAAAGAAGAAGCTGTAGCTTTTAAAAGCTGAAAACCCAACTTGTGGTTGGGGAAGGTTTCTTCAGGTCTTCAGTTTCCTTTTTTCTTTCTTTTTATTACTTTTATTGTAATGACATTGGTTAATAAGATTATATAGGTGTCAAGTGTGTAATTCTATGATACATGATCTTCAAATTGCATTGTGTGCCCACCACCCAAAATCAAATAATCTTTTGTCACCATATATTTGACCCTCTTTACACTTTAGTACTCCCTACCCCCTTCCCTCTGGTAACAACCATTTGTTGTCTGTGTCTATGAGGTTTTTTTTTTTATTATTATTATTTTCCTTGTATTGTTCACTTGTTTCTTTCAGTTTTATATCCCACATATGAGTAAAATCATATGGTTCTTAACTTTTTTGTCTTATTTCACTTAGCATGGTATTCTCAAGGTCCATCCATGTTCTTGCAAATGGCAGTATTTAAGCCTTGCTTATGACTGAGTAGTATGGAAACTTCAAATGAGGCTGGCAACCCAAATGTGTTAAAAGTTTCTCTACTGGAAACTTCAAATATTCACCAAGCCAGGGTACAGTTTTTCTCCCAGAAGCTCAGCTCCACTCCTAGGCAGTGTAAATAATCAAGGGAGAGAAAAGAGGAGGAACGGGCTGCCTGTGTGCCACCTGCTGCCCACCAAAAACATATCTGCTGTGTCTAATCTTAGGCCTCTTTGACTTGAGAGCACTCCTATAATTCTCTTTTTAGCAAGGCACAGTGGTCATCTGCGCGATCCAAGAGGGAAAGGCTCAACCTCAAATTTAGCCTGCATCAAATGTGTGTCAATGACAAACTTCCTTTTATGGAACTCCCAAAGGATACAGATGTGAATGCAAGAGAGAATGACCCTATTGGCAGTCAGACAAAAAACCGATGCAAGTCTAGTTTCAAAGTCAAACCAATTAGAAGGCCTAGGGAAAAGGAGTTCATTTCATTTCTTTGAAGGCCTTGAGTTAAAATTTGCTCTGAGGGATATGGAAACAAACAAGGTAACCTACAAATTTGGGGGTGGTTGGCAGCTTACAACCCAGTCAGGAAATATAAGATACCAGGAATGGAGTTCTTAAATGCTTATTAACTTATAGTTAACAAATATTTTTTTAGGGTTTACTATGTATGGCTGCCAAGCACTAAAGATAGAGAGGTGAACAACACAGACATAGCTCTTGCTTCCATGAAACTTACTGGAATAAGAAATTTTGAATAAGTAGTTAAAGTGATTTGAGTGCTATACTAAAGGGAAAGAAGCCCAGGCTACTATTGCAGCTTCACTTCCAAATCTTTCCTACTGTAAAATGCAATGATGGTATGGAATGAGAAAAGTGGAAAGAATAGGGATTACTTTAAAATGACACACTATCCACCCCTTGGCTGACCTCCTCTTGAGAACATGCAGGAAATTGGGAAAAGAGGAAAACAAGAAAAAAGTTGGAAAAAGAACAGAAGAGGGAAAAGGAGGTGGAGGACAAAAACCAATTGTCAGGCCATGCCTATTTGATCAATGTCCTGAGGCATCACCCTGGCATTAGTTTGGCACCATCGCCTTCTGCTTTTTGATTCAGGCAATTCTCCTGAGCTGGTTATTCAGGTGAAATTTGAAGAGCCAAAGGCACTTTCATAAAGGGTACATAGGAAAACTGCCAGCTAACATTCCCTTCCTCTCAGCTCTTCCAATAAAAACAGGCTTGATGATCCCAGGCTGGTCATAATTAATGGTGAAGTGTTAGGTGGCAGCCACTGCACTGGCCTGTGTTGCCTCAGTGCTTGTCATGTTACCTTGCAAAACGCTTTGGGGTGACTTGAAGATGGAAGGCACCACCAGTCATTCAGATTGTAGTTCATATAAATAAAGCCCAATTGAGTTTGACATGGCACCTTTTAATCAAATGGTGTAGGGACAAGGGCAGCTTGGGAAATCTACTCCATGGACAAGTTTGAGCCTGGTCTTTTAACCCTTGAGATGGATTTGGGTACAAAAGGTAATGCAATGCATGGCACATATGTGGGCCCCAAAACCTGAGTGCGCCTGCATATAGACCATTCAAAGAGCAATTGGAAGGGATGACCAGAAGATTAAGCAATAGCCTCTGGTACACTACAGAACATCCTGTACCTGCCCATTTGGGAAGCCTGTAGAATTGGGGGGTGGGGCAGAACATAGGGGGCCTTTGAAGAAAGGAAAATAGATAGTCCTTGCAAGTGATGAATTTCAGCATAGAGCAGTAGGCATATTCCTAAATGTATGCCTGCGGATAACTAATGGATAGATTAACAGAGCTGGGGTGAGGAGAAGAAGAAAGGTAATATTTACTGAATGGCATCTATGTCCCTGGTGCTGGATCTGATTTTCATTCTCACACAAAAAAGGAAAGATGGGGTTGTTAAATTCCAGTTCAAAGAATATGATAAGTGAAGTTCAGAGAAGTTAAATAATTTGCCTAGGGTCACACTGTTAGTGACTATAATTCAAATCTAACCAGTTTCAAAATCCATTCTTTTTTCCAAGGCAGCTTTCCCAGAAACATTCTAGAAGAATTCTCTATTATGCCAAATGTGGTGATGATGTTTAAAAGGGTGTCTACATCAGAAAATATTCTAGTAACCACAAATATTTTTCAGAGACTTTTTTTTAAAGTATCCATCCACATAGATGCAATAATGAATAAAATCTATACTAAAGCCATTTCTATCACCAAGAAGTATGTTTATCAAACAGGTAGCCCCAATTTGAATGAAAGCATCCAAATTTTATGGCTGTTTGTCTGCACTTGCCCTAGCTTGACTTGCCCCTAGGAAGCATATGGGTAGCCAAATAAATAAAATGAACATTAGTGAATACTTATAAAGCATAAATCATGATTGTCTTCCAGCAAGGATGTACGCATATAGGCAAACATCACACATGGCACTCCATTACCCACTAAATTTTACTGCCTACTGACTGATCCAATATGGTCCAATAGAAAAAGCAATGGATTAAAATGGGGACAACTTCTGGGGACGACTCAGAAATCGAAGTCATTCTTGTACACCAAAAATGAAATAACAGAAACAGAAATCAGGAAAAAATCCCATTTGCTATAGCAACAAGAACAATAAAGTATCTAGGAATAAACCTAACCATGGAGGCAAAAACCTATACTCAGAAAACAACACAAAACTAAAGAAAAAAACTAAGAAAGACACAAATAAATGGAAGCATATACCGTGTTCATGGATTGGAAGAACTAACATCATCAAAATGTCCACAATACCCAAAGCAATTTATAGATTCAAAGCAATACCTATTAAAATAACAATGATATATTTCAGATGTAAAACAAACATTTCAAAAATTTATACAGAGCCATAAATGACCCCGAATAGCCACAGTAATTTTGAGAAAGAAGAACAAAATATGAGGGACAACAATACCTGAAATCAAATTATATTAAAAGGCCATGGTAATCAAAAGAGCATAAGTACAGGCATAAGAACAGACATATAGATCTGGTCTGGTACTGGTATAAGAAAACACACATAGATCAGTGGAACAGAATAGAGGGCCCAGAAATGAACCCAAGTTTCTATGGTCAATTACTATTTGACAAAGGGGGCAGGAGCATAAAATGGAATAAAAATAGCCTCTACAACAAATGGTGTTGGCAGATCTGGACAGCTACAGGCAAAAGAATGAAACTCGATCACCAACTTACACCATATACAAAAATAAACTCAAGATGGATAAAAGACTTATATGTAAGTCACAACACCGTAAAAGTCCTAGAGGAGAACATGGGCATGAAAATCTCAGATATTCCATGCAGCAATATTTTCACCCATATGTCCCCTAGAGCAAGGGACATAAAGGAATGAATGAACAAATGGGACTTCATCAAAATAAGAATCATCTGCACGGCTAAAGAAAACATCAGCAAAGGCTTCCGGCCAAGATGGAGGTGTAGGCGGACACACTGTGCCTCCTCTCACAACCAAAATTAAGGACAACAAATATTTAGAAACAAGAAAACAACCAGAGGGGGGTTCAAGATGGCGGCATGGTAGGAGGACGCAGATTGTCCTTCCTCCTGCACATGGGAGAAAAACCTAACTGATCTACAGAGGAACAGAGCAGATAGCCAACAATACCACAGTATATATGAAAATAGGAGATCAAAATCCATAGCAGACATTGGAAAACTAGACGTGGCAGCCGAGCGACCGGAGGTGGCCCTGAGACGGGACAGAGGCAACCCGGCGACCGGAGGCGGCTCCGCAAACGACCGGAGGCGGCCGCGAGACCGGAGGGGCCTCCGCAACCAACCGGAGGCGGCCCGGCGACCGGAGGTGGCTCCGCAAACGACCGGAGGCGGCTCCGCAAACGACCGGAGGCGGCTCCGCAAACGACCGGAGGCGGTCCGGCGACCGGAGGTGGCTCCGCAGGCGACCAGAGGCGGCCGCGGGACCGGAGGGGGCTCCGCAACCAACCGGGGGAGGCCGCGCAACCGGAGGCGGATCTGCGACCGGGTTGGAAGCAGCCCTGCGGCCAGAGGCGACCCTGCAACTACAGAAGGGGACTCTGGAAGACCCGGAGCTCACATCTGTGATCCTGGGGTGAGTGCGCGCAACTCGGGAAACTCTCGGAGCCCACGCCGGTAGTCTCAGGCGGGCGCCTGCGCCCTGTAGGAGACCCGGAGCTCACAGCAATAGGCTCGGGGAGGGATTGATCTGTAAGAGATTCCAGCTGAAACCCATAAACTCTGGAAAGCTCGCCCCCTGCAGGAGGCTCAGAAATCACACCCAAGGCCCTGCATGGACAGTACGCCATTAGCCCTGGGGACAGTGCTGGGCTGGCACTGAGGACAGTAGCCCAAAGCTGACTGAGTGAGGAACAGGGAGAAAAGCGGTACGAGTCGCCTCCCAGCCTGCTACAGCCAGCAAGTCCAGAAAATCCAGTTTGGCCTGTGTGAAAATAGCAAGAGATTTTTTTTTTCTTTTTTTTCCCCTTCTTATTCTTTTTTTTTTTTTTTTGGGGGGGGGTTGTTTTGTTTTGTGGGGTTTTTTTTGGATAGTTGTTTTTTGTCTGCTTAGTTGGGTTTTTTGTTTGTTTTGGTTCGTTTTTCGTTTTTGTGGGGTTCTTTTTGTTTTGTTTTGATTATATATTTTTTATTTCTTTATTACTTCTACCTTTTTTATCCCTCAATTCCTTTTGCTTCTCTTTACTTCCTTCTGGCTTTATTCCTTCTTCCTTTCTTTCCAATTTTATCTCTCCTTCCCTCCTCTTTTTTTTTCTTTTTTTTTCTCTTTTTTCTCTCTCTTCTTTTTTTCACTTTATTCTTTTCTCTTTTTGAATACCCACGAGTGAGGCAAAGAAATCCTAGAACTGTGAAAAAACCAGAGTTGGACCAAAAGAGGGGGTATTCCCACAGCTGAGACAGTGGAAGCTGTGAACACCAGGATACCTGAAGAAGACTATAACACTGAATCTCACAGGTATTCCACCACAGAAGTTCACACCATAAACGCAGGTAGCCAGAACAGATCAACTTAAGAAGCAGAGGTTTACAAGAAGAGTCTCACCAACAATGAGAAGACAAAGAAACAATCCCCAAATGAAAGAAAAGGTGGAAGCCCCAGAAAGAATGCTAAATGAAACAGAGGCAACTCAACTATCAGATAAGGAGTTCAAAGAAATGGTTGTCAGGAAGCTCCATGAGCTCTCAATGAGCTACCAGAAACTACAGGGAAGCTACGATGAACTCAGTGCAAACTATATCAACATGAAAAAGGAAATAGAAACTATCAAAAAGGGCCAAGAGGAAATGAAGAATACAATTTCTGAGCTGAAGAACACAGTAGAAGGAATGAAAAGCAGAATCGATGAAGCAGAAGATCGGATCAGTGAGTTGGAGGACAAAGTAGAAAAAAACAGCCAGATAGAGCAAGAAAAGGAAAAGAGGCTCAGAAAGAATGAAGAGGGTTTAAGAGAAATGCAAGACAACATGAAACGTAATAATATCCGTATAATAGGAATACCAGAAGGAGAAGAAGAAGAGCAAGGGATAGAAAACCTATTTGAAAAAGTAATGATGGAAAACTTCCCTAATTTGGTGAGAGAAAAAGTCACACAAATTCAGGAAACACAGAGAGTCCCTATCAAGAGGAACCCAAACAGGCCCACTTCAAGACACATCATCATTAAAATGGCAAACTTCCAAGACAAAGAGAGAATCTTAAAGGCAGCAAGGGAGAAAAAGGAAGTAACATAAAAGGGAGCCCCGATAAGGTTAGCAACTGACTTCTCAATGGAAACGCTCCAAGCCAGAAGACAATGGCAAGAAATATTCCAAGTAATGAGAACCAAAGGCCTACAACCAAGACTACTTTATCCAGCAAGGCTTTCAATCAAGATAGAAGGCCAAATAAGGAGCTTCCCAGACAAAAGAAGTCTAAAAGAATACACCTCTACCAAACCAGTACTACAAGAGATACTAAAGGGACTGCTTTAAGGAAAAAAAGGAAAAGAGAGAGTGAGGAACACAGATACGAAAATGGCAATGAATCAGTACCTATCAATAGTAACCTTAAATGTAAATGGATTAAATGCTCCAATCAAAAGACATAGAGTAGCTGACTGGATAAGAAAGCATGACCCACACATATGCTGCCTACAAGAGACCCACCTCAGGACAAAAGACCTACACAGACTCAAAGTGAAAGGCTGGAAACAAATTTTCCAAGCAAATGGACAGGAAAAAAAGGCCAGGGTAGCAATACTCATATCAGACAAAATAGACTTCAAAAGAAGAGCTATAAAGAGAGACCCAGAAGGTCACTTCATAATACTCAAGGGAAGAATCCACCAAGAAGACATAAACATTGTAAATATATATGCACCCAATATAGGAGCACCTAAATACATCAAGAAAATCTTAGAGGACTTCAAGAAAGATATTGACAACAACACAATTATAGTAGGAGATTTTAACACCCCACTGTCAAAAATGGACAGATCTTCCAAACAAATTATCAACAAAGATATTGTGGCATTGAACAATACTCTAGACGAATTGGACTTAGCTGATATATATAGGGCCCTCCATCCCAAAGAAACTAAATACACATTTTTTTCAAACGCACATGGAACATTTTCAAAGATAGACCACATGATAGGACACAAAACAAGTCTCAACAAATTCAAGAAAATTGATATCATACCAAGCATTTTCTCCGACCACAAGGGACTAAAACTAGAAACCGACTTGATGGGGAAAATCCCCAAACCATCAAAATCATGGAGATTGAATAGCATGCTATTAAACAATGAATGGGTAAAGAATGAAATTAAGGAGGAAATCAAAAAGTTTCTGGAAACAAATGAAAATGAACTCACAACAACCCAAAACTTATGGGACACAATGAAGGCAGTCCTCAGAGGGAAGTTCATAGCAATACAGGCCTACCTAAAGAAGACAGAAACATTTCTAACAAACGACTTAACCCTACGCCTACAAGAACTTGAGGAACAACAACAAAGACAGCCCAGGGCAAGTAGAAGGAAGGAAATAACCAAGATCAGAGCAGAATTAAATGACATAGAGACTAAAAGCACAATCCTAAGGATCAATGAATCCAGGAGCTGGTTCTTTGAAAAGATAAACAAAATCGACAAGCCTTTAAGCAGGCTCATCAAGAAAAAAAGAGAGAGGACTCAAATAAACACAATCAGAAATGAAAGAGGAGAGATTACGACTGACACCACAGAAATACAAAGGATTGTAAGAAATTACTATGAAGAACTGTATGCCAAGAAATTTGAAAACCTAGATGAAATGGACAAGTTTCTAGAAAAATATAACCTTCCAAAACTCAATGAAAAAGAAACAGAAAGCCTGAACAGACCAATAACAGCTGGTGAAATTGAATCAGTAATCAAAACACTCCCGGCACACAAAAGCCCTGGACCAGATGGTTTCACTGGAGAATTCTACAAAACATTTAAGGAAGAGCTAACCCCTATCCTTCACAGACTATTCCAAAAAATCCAAAATGATGGAAGACTCCCAAACTCTTTTTATGAAGCCAGCATCATCCTAATCCCAAAACCAGATAAAGACATAACAAAGAAAGAAAACTTCAGGCCAATATCACTGATGAATGTAGACGCTAAAATCCTCAACAAAATATTGGCAAACCGCATCCAACAATACATTAAAAAGATCATACACCATGACCAAGTGGGATTCATCCCAGGGATGCAAGGATGGTTCAACATTCGCAAATCCATAAATGTAATACATCACATAAACAAAAGCAAGGACAAAAATCACATGATCATATCAATAGATGCAGAAAAAGCTTTTGATAAAGTACAACACCCATTTATGATAAAAACACTCAGCAAAGTGGGAATAGAGGGAGCATTCCTCAACATAATAAAAGTCATATATGAGAGACCTACAGCCAACATCATACTCAATGGGCAAAAACTGAAATCTTTCCCACTAAGATCAGGAACAAGACAAGGCTGTCCACTTTCACCACTTCTATTCAATATAGTATTGGAAGTCTTAGCCACAGCAATTAGACAAGAAAAGGAAATAAAAGGCATCCAAATTGGAAAGGAGGAAACAAAACTATCATTGTTTGCAGATGACATGATAGTGTACATAGAAAATCCTATAGACTCGGCCAAAAAGCTGCTCGACGTAATAAATGAATTTGGCCAAATAGCTGGATACAAAGTCAATATCCAAAAATCAAAGGCATTTTTGTATACCAACAGTGAAACACCAGAAGCAGAAATCAAGAAAAAAATCCCATTCGATATAGCAAAAAGAAAAATAAAATACCTAGGAATAAACCTAACCAAGGAGGTAAAAGACCTGTATGCAGAAAACTACACAACACTGAAGAATGAAATCAAGGAAGACACAAACAAATGGAAGCATATACCATGTTCATGGATCGGAAGAATTAATATTATCAAAATGTCCATACTACCCAAAGCAATTTACAGATTCAATGCAATACCTATTAAAGTTCCAATGGCGTATTTCACAGACATAGAACAAACACTTCAAAAATTTATATGGAATCATAAACGACCCCGGATAGCGGCAGCAATTTTGAGAAAGAAGAGCAAAGTAGGAGGGATCACAATACCTGATACCAAACTGTATTACAAAGCCACTGTAATCAAAACAGCCTGGTACTGGCACAAGAACAGACACGTGGACCAGTGGAATAGAACAGAGAGCCCAGAAATAAACCCAAGTCTCTACAGTCAATTAATATTCGACAAAGGGGGCAGCAACATAAAATGGAGCAAAAATAGCCTCTTCAATAAGTGGTGCTGGGAGAACTGGACAGCTACATGCAAAAAAATGAAACTCGAGCACCAACTTACACCATACACAAAAATAAATTCAAGGTGGATAAAAGATTTAAATATAAGCCATGACACCATTAAAATTCTAGAGGATAATATAGGCAGGAAAATCTCAGATATTTCACGCAGCAATATTTTCACTGATACGTCCCCTAGAGCAAGGGACATAAAGGAAACAATAAACAAATGGGATCTCATCAAAATAAAAAGCTTCTGCACAGCTAAAGAAAACAGTATTAAAATAAAAAGAGAACCAACTGTATGGGAAAACATATTTGCCAATGATACGTCAGACAAGGGATTAATCTCCAAAATATATAAAGAACTTACAAGACTCTACTCTAAGAAGACAAGCAACCCAATTAAAAAATGGGCAAAGGATTTGAACAGACACTTCTCCAAGGAGGACATACAGAGGATCCAGAGACACATGAAAAGATGCTCAATATCGCTAGCTATCAGAGAGATGCAAATTAAAACTACAATGAGATACCACTTGACACCAGTCAGAATGGCCTTCATAAACAAAGCAACAAACAGCAAGTGTTGGAGAGGTTGTGGAGAAAAGGGGACCCTAGTGCACTGTTGGTGGGATTGCAGATTGGTGCAACCACTATGGAAAACAGTATGGAATTTTCTAAGAAAACTAAAAATGGACATACCTTTTGACCCAGCAATTCCACTGCTTGGATTATATCCTAAGAATCCTGAAACACCAATCCAAAAGAATCTATGCACCCCTATGTTCATAGCAGCACAATTTACAATAGCCAAGTGCTGGAAGCAACCTAGGTGCCCATCAGTTAATGAATGGATCAAAAAACTGTGGTACATTTACACAATGGAATTCTATGCAGCAGAAAGAAAGAAGGAGCTCCTACCCTTTGTGACAGCATGGAAGGAATTGGAGAGTATCATGCTAAGCGAAATAAGCCAGGCAATGAAAGACAAATACCATATGATCTCACCTTTAACAGGAAGCTAATCAACAAAACAAACAAACAAGCATAATATAAACAAAGACACTGAATTTGAGAAGAGTCTGACAGTGTCCAGAGTGGGAGGGGAGGGAATTTCAGGGGAAAAGGGGAACGGTTTAGAGCAACAAGTATAAAGGACTCATGGACAAAAACTATGGGGGGGTGGAAATGGGAGGAAGGTGGGGAGGGCTGGGGTGGTGGGCTGGGGCGGGGTAAAAGACAGAAAACTGTACAATATCAACAATTAAAAAATACTGATTTAAAAAAAAAAAAAGAACCAAAAAAAAAAAAAAAAAAATAAATAAATAAATAAATAAATAAATAAATAAAAAGAAAACAACCAGAACTTATAGAAAATTGAATTGTATGGAAGTCCAACAACCATTCATCCAGACCAGTAAGAGGGGTGGAGTCGCGGTAGGAAAAAGTGGAGGTGCGGACCCAGGAACGCAAGTAGCAGCGGCTCGCAGTTCCCAGGTGCACGGGCGGTGGCTGGCGGTCCTCGGGCGCACAGGCGGCAGCTGGCAGACCCCAGGCACAGGGGGGCAACTGTGCAGACCCAGTGAGGACGCACAAGGCGGCTGGCTGACTAGGGGGTCCCACATTCGCGCACGCAAACGGTCCAGGAAGAGGGTAAGTGGTGGAAGGGACTGAACCCAGGAGAGAGCGGAGCAGGCACCATTGCTCCCTCTCAGACCCCGCCACCCCCATACAGCGTCACAACCCAGCGACTGGGCTGCCCCACACAGGGGAGCGCCTGAGGCTCAACCCCTCACTACGTAACAGCACGCGCGCGTGCGCAGATAATCCAGGTGAAGGGGAAGCAGCAGAAGGGAACAGAGTCCAGAAAAGAGCGGAACAGGCACCATTCTTCCCTCTCAGACCCCGCCCCCACCTATAGCATCACAACCCAGCGACTGGGCTGCCCTGCCCTGAGGAACACCTAAGGCTCCACCCCTCATACGTAATAGCTGTGACCAGACTAAAACCAAACCAAAACAAAACAAAAAACCCCACCAAAAATGGCTCAAACCGGAGAAAAAATTAAAACCCCAGAGTCAATTCCTCTAAGCAATGAAGAGATAGCCAACCTATCAGATGCACAGTTCAAAGCACTGGTCATCAAAATGCTCACAGAATTGGTCCATTTTGCTCACAAACTAGATGAAAAAATGCAGGCTACAATACGTGAAATGAAGGAAGACACATGAGGAACCCATAGAGATGGAAGGAAAACTGGGACTCAAATCAATAGAGTGGACCAGAAGGAAGAAATTAACAACCAAACAGAAAACAAGGAAGAAACAAGAATTCAAAAAAATGAGGAGAGGCTTAGGAACCTCCGGGACATCGTTAAACGTCCCAACATCCGAATTATAGGGGTCCCAGAAGGAAAAGAAGAGCAACAAGTAGAAAACTTATTTGAACAAATAATAAAGGAGAACTTCCCCAATCTGGCAAAGGAAATAGACTATGAGGACGTCCAGGAAGCTCAGAGAGTCCCAAAGAAGTTGGGCCCAAGGAGGAACACATCAAGGCACATCGTAATTACATTAGCCAAGATTAAAATGAAGCAGAGAATTCTAGAAGCAGCAAGGGATAAGGGGACAGTCACCTACAAAGGAGTTCCCATCAGACTGTCAGCTGATTTCTCGAAAGAGACCTTCCAGGCAAGAAGGGGCTGTAAAGAAATATTTGAAATCTTGAAAAGCAGGGACCTACATCCAAGATTGCTCTATCCAGCAAAGCTGTCATTTGGAATGGAAGGACAGATAAAGCGCTTCTCAGATAAGGTCAAGTTGAAGGAGTTCATCATCACCAAGCTCTTATTATATGAAATGTTAAAGGGACTTATCTAAGAAAAAGAAGATAAAAAATATGACAATGAAAAGACAGCAAACTCACAGCTATTAAGAACCACACCTAAAACAAAAGCAAACTAAGCAAACAGCTAGAACAGGAACAGAACCACAGAAATGGAGATCATATGGAGGGTTAGCACCAGGGGCGTGGGAGGAGGAGGGGGGGAAGGTACAGAGAATGAGTAGCATAGATGGTGGGTAGAAAATAGACAGGGGCAGGGTAAGAATAGTATAGGAAATGTAGAAGCTAAAGAACTTATGACACAAGGACATGAACTAAAGGGGGGAATGTGGGTGGGAGAGGGTGTGCAGGGTGGGGGTAATGATGGTGGAGAAATGGGACAACTGTAATAGCATAATCAATAAAATATATTAAAAAAAAAAAGAAAACATCAGCAAAAAGAAAAGAGAACCAACCGTACAGGAAAATATATTTGCCAGTGATACCTTGGAGAAGGGTTTGATGTCCAAAATACATGAAGAACTCACATGACTCCACTCCAGGAAGACAAGGAACCCAATTTAAAAATGGGCAAAGCACCTGAACAGACACTTCTCCGAGGAGGACATACATACAGAGAGCTCAGAGACATGTGAAAGGATGCTCAGCTTCACTAGCCATCGGAGAGATGCAAATTAAAACCACAATGAGATACCACTTCACAACAGTCAGAATGACCATCATAAACAAATCAACAAACAGCAAGTGTTGGAGAGGATGTGGAGAAAAGGGAACCCTAGTACACTGTTGGTGGGAATGCAGACTGGTGCAGCCACTGTGGAAAACAGTATGGAGTTTCCTCAGAAAACTAAAAATGGAACTGCTTTTTGACCCGGCAATTCCAGTGCTGGGATTATAACTGAAGAATCTGAAACACCAATTCAGAAGAACCTATGCACCCCGATGTTCATAGCAGCACAATTTACAATAGCCAAGTGTTGGAAGCAACCTAAGTGCCCATCAGTAAAGGATTGGATCAAAAAATGCTGGTACATTTACACAATGGAATACTATGCAGCAGAAAGAAAGGAGTTCCTGCCCTTCACAACAGCATGGGTGGAACTAGAGAGCATTATGCTAAGTGAAATAGCTAGGAAGTGAAAAACAAATACTATGCGATCTCACTTAAAAGTGGAACCTAATCAACAAAACAAACAAGCAAGCAAAATATAACCAGAGACATTGAAATAAAGAACAATCTGGCAGTATCCAGAGGGGAGGTTCAAGGGCATAATGGGGGGAAAGGGGAGAAGGGTCTTCAGGAACAACTCTAAAGGACACATGGACAAAACCAAGGCAGGAGTGGAACCAGGGGAGGGAGGTGGGCATGGCTGGAGTGGGGCGATAGTGCTGGAAGGTAAATGCGGACAACTGTAATTGAACAACAATAAAGCAGTTTAAAAAACTGTGGCACCTTTACACAATGAAATACTATGCAGCAAAAAAGAAAGAAGGAGCTCCTACCCTTTGCCAAAGGCATGGGTGGAACTGGAGAGCATTATGCTAAGTGAAATAAGGCAGGTGGTGAAAGACAAATTGAATATGACCTATAAGGGGAACCCAGTCAACAAAACAAGCAAGCAAAATATAACTACAGACACTGAAATTAAGAACAAACTGACAGCAACCAGTGGGGTGGGGAGAGGGAAATAATGGAAGGAAGAAGAGAAAAAGTCATCAAAGAACATGTATATAGGACCCATGGACAAAGCCAAAAGCAGGCAGGATTGAGTGTGGGGTGGGGGAAGTGGTGGTGGGAAAATGGAGATAACTGTACTTGAACATTAATAAAAATGAAAAAAAAAATAGATCCCTAGCTTTCATTCCAGATGGAATGAATCAGAATATCCAGGAATAGGAATCAGTCTACTTATTTTTTATTCCCTAGCAGATTTTGAAGCATTCATGACAGAGCGGGACCTTCAGTTTTGTGTAATTGACCACAAAGTGGATGGAAAGGTCTAAGGTGTCCATCCCTTCATGAGGACCTGGACATGAACAACAGCAGAAAAAGATGAAGTCCAGGCTGCTTGACTTACTTAGAGTTGAGTTCACAAGCTCTCCTTTGCAAAAGCCAACACACATTCAAGCATTCTTTTCCTGTGGTAACATATCACCTGCTCCTTCCTATTAATCAGGAAAAGTCCTCATTCCAGGACTCTGGACATGTCAGGTCTCCTAATCAATATATTTCCGAGATAATGTTAGAGACAAAAGCTCTGATCATCAGCTGAAAGAATCAGGGACAAAAAGGAGGAAACTTACTCCTTTGATTAGTAAGTATATTGTATCTTTACTCCAAAGAATTCATCACATTTGCACAGCCAAGAAACATCATAGAATAAGAAAAAAATACACCATGTGTGTGAATGTGCATACATTTATCACTATGGCTTTCCAAAATGTGATACTAAAAAGTTGTAAGGAAAGTAAATTTTAACTGACTCTGATCTTGACTAAAATTACAAAATTGGAAATGCATTCCCATGTGAGGAGGGAAGATCCTTCAAACAAATGAGATGAAGATTTGGGGTAGCAAAATGGTTATTCAGACAATAGTCTAAAGCCCAAATCAAGCTAAGTACTTTGACATTCACTTCCATAGAGGTGAACTATGCCCTTAACATTCTCTCTTCCAGGAGTCCTTTAAAGTGGGACTATATCTTTAACAATTGTTTCTATTACCTCTACTGAACAGGGTAAGAAAAGGTAAAACTTAGGACTTCCAGCCAAGATGGAGGCATAGGTGGACACACTGTGCCTCCTCTCACAACCAAAATTAAGGACAACAAATATTCAGAAACAAGAAAACAACCAGAACTGATAGAAAATTGAACTGTATGGAAGTCCAACAACCATTCACCCAGACTGGTAAGAGGGGCAGAGTCACGGCAGGAAAAAGTGGAGGTGCAAACCTGGGAATGCAGGCAGCAGCGGCTGGCAGTTCCCAGGTGCACAGGTGGTGGCTGGTGAACCCCAGGCACGGGGTGGCAACTGTGCAGACCCATTGAGGCTGCACAAGGCGGCTGGCTGACCAGGTGGTCCCACATTCGCAAGTGCAGATGGTCCAGGCAAAGGGGCAGCGGCGGAAGGGACTGGAATCCAGGAGAGAGCGGAGCAGGTGCCGTTGTTCCCTCTCGAACCCCGCCCCCACATACAGTGTCACAACTCAGCGATTCTGCTGCTCTGCACTGGGGAACACCTAAGGCTCCACCCCTCACTAGATAACAGCTGTGACCAGACCAAAACCAAAACAAAGCAAAAAAAAAAAGAAAAGAAAAAACCAACAAAAATGGCTCGAACAGGAGAACAAATCAAATCTCCAGAGCCAATTCCTCTAAGCCATGAAGAGACAGCCAACCTATCAGATGCACAGTTCAAAGCCCTGGTGATCAGGATGCTCACAGAATGGGTTGATTTTGCTCACAAATTAGATGAAAAAATGCAGGCTACAATACATGAAATGAAGGAAGACGCATGGGGAACCAATGGAGATGGGAGGAAAACTGGGACTCAAATCAATGGAGTGGACCAGAAGGAAGAAACTAACAACCAAACAGAAAACGAGGAAGAAACAAGAATTCAAAAAAAAAAAAAAAATGAGGAGAGGCTTAGGAACCTCCGGGACATCGATAAATGTCCCAACATCTGAATTATAGGGGTCCCAGAAGGGGAAGAAGAAGAGCAACAAGTGGAAAACTTATTTGAACAAATAATAAAGTAGAACTTCTCCAATCTGGCAAAGGAAATAGACTTCCAGGAAGTCCAGGAAGCTCAGAGAGTCCCAAAGAAGTTGGACCCATGGAGGAACACACCAAGGCACATCATAATTACATTAGCCAAGATTCAAATGGAGAGAATTCTAGTAGCAGGAAGGGATAAGGGGACAGTTACCTACAAAGGAATTCCCATCAGACTGTCAGCTGATTTCTCAAAAGAGACCTTCCAGGCAAGAAGGGGCTGGAAAGAAGTATTTGAAGTCTTGAAAGTCAGGGACCTACATCCAAAATTGCTCTGTCCAGCAAAGCTGTCATTTAGAATGGAAGGGAAGATAAAGTGCTTCTCAGATAAGGTCAAGTTCAAGGAGTTCATCATCACCAAGACCTTATTGTATGAAATGTTAAAGGGACTTATCTAAGAAAAAGAAGATAAAAAATAGGACAGTAAAAAGACAGCAAACTCACAGCTATTAAGAACCACACCTAAAACAACAGCAAACTAAGCAAACATCTAGAACAGGAACAGAACCACAGAAATGGAGATCATATGCAGGGTTAGCAACAGGGGCATGGGAGGAGGAGAGGGGGGGAAGGTACAGAGAATAAGTAGCATAGATGGTGGGTAGAAAATAGACAGGGGGAGGGCAAGAATAGTGTGGGAAATGTAGAAGCTAAAGAACTTATGACACATGGACATGAACTAAAGGGGGGTAATGTGGGTGGGAGGGGGTGTGCAGGGTGGAGGGGAATGATGGGGGAGAAATGGGACAACTGGAATAGCATAATCAATAAAATATATTAAAAAAAGAAAAGGGGCCCTGGCTGGTGTAGCTCAGTGGATTGAGCGCGGGCCTGCGAACCAAAGAATCGCGGTTCGATTCCCAGTCAGGGCACATGCCTGGGTTGCCAGGCCAGGTCCCGGCAGGGGACATACAGGAGGCAACCGAAGATTGATGTTTCTCTCCCTCTCTCCTTCCCTTCCCCTCTAAAGATAAATAAATAAATAAATAAATAAATAAATAAATAAATAAATAAATAAAGGAAAAGGGAAAACTTCATGGAGGCTGCTTTTTTTCCTCACGCCGCCAACCTCTTCCACCTGATGTCAATCTAGACTTAAGTCATTTACTAGCTATGTAGACAAATCTCTCTGAGATCAGTTTCCTGATTTTAAAAATGGGGATAATATTAACTATTTTGAGGACTGTCTGACTTATTGATTATGAGAAGAAGATTGATTGTGATTGACTTATACTGATATTCACTGAGTGCTATGTGCCAAACCAAAAAACAGAAACAAAAACATTGTGAGCTATTATCATTTCCACTTTACAGATGAGGAAACTGGAGGCAGATGGAAATAAAGTGACTTGTCTAAAGTCAGCCAGCAAGTAAGTTGATTTTACACTGTTTAATAACTGTTTTTTAGCCCTAGTTACACAATATAGTCATTATGGTCCTTTAAAATGCATACATGCTCTTGTTTAGACCTGGAGATTATGAATGAGTAGGTTGGGATGGTCTTAGCATTGTTTTAAAGTTCTTTTTTTTTTTTTTTTTTTTTTAGCATTATGGAAGTTTTATTTGGAAGAGAACTTAACTGTTAATACAAATGCCAAGATACTACACAAAACATCCACAGGAACTTTTTTCCAAAATTTTTTGAATTGTTCACAAACATTTCCTACATAACCCAACATAGAACAAAAAAAAAAAAAAAGTACATGTTTTTCTTTCAGTTTGCATACAATGGGAAAAACAAGAATATATATTTTATAAAGTTTAACTAATAGACACTAGGCAGGCTGACAGTTGAAGTCTATGGTGAGAAATTATCTAATAAAAAATAATCAGGATTTATTTAGCATCAGTCACTTCCATGACCAATTATTATTCCGATTAATAAAACTTGCTGCCATCAGAATTCTGGTATATAGCTATACCATTATTTTTTAGCACTGCTCCCCACCTTGGTTCTTCACAATTAGTAACATATAAAACTGTTGCAAAGTAGGGGCAAGCATTTGCCAAAACAAACAAAATCCCCAGCTTATTGTAAGCATGAATGTGTATGATGGAGTTTCTTCCCAAGCAATAAATGGAGTTTCAAACCATCCAGGAATCAGCAGAACTGATTTTGCCAAGGTATTTTTGCCTAAGTTTAAGCCCAGCAGAGGAGCTGAAAATCAAACTTAGTGTTCAGGTTGAGAATAGGTTGGGGAATTCAGCCATTTGAAAAATGACCATCTTAAAAAAAAAAAAAAATGATGACCAAAGTTCTATTAATGATTCTTACATTTAACCATGGTAGAGAATTCTTGACTTAGACTTGTTCAATGAAGAGTAAGAACATGAACTCTACATTAACATGTATTCACTCAACAGATATTTTTTATGTGCCATGTACTTTGATCATGCTGGGAATGTATACAGCAGTGAACAAAAATCATGGTTCCACTCTCAAAAAATTGACAATGTAATGGGGAATATGGATAATAAGTAACAAAACAAACAAATTTATAATGAGAAGTTGGAATAGGTGCTTCAAAGGAAATAAACAGGATTGTAGGGACTGATGAGAGAGCCAGCTTGAAGAAGAGTGGTCAAGGAAGGAAACTCTGAAGAGGAGGCCTTTAAACTGAGTCCTAAAATCAGAAAGACCAACATGGGAACAGTCAGGTGAAGATGGTATCTTCAGATTCAACAAAAAGTACACTGAATATTCAGGTTGTGGATTAATTAGGGAAAAATACTGTTGACCAAGAAAATGAAGGCACTTACCTAGAAGGGCTCCTGGAGCCTGATTGGGCTCAAATTTATAAACAGAGGCTAGTAACCATTGCTGACGAGGGATCTCTCACTCATGCTGCATTTCTGGGAAAAGCCTATCTCCCACACTGAACTGCTTGCCTGTATTGTGTTCTACAGGCCGAGCCAGCCATTATGAAGGATTTTCCGAAATCACATTTCAACCAAAAGGACAGACTATCTCCATCCAATCACAGCTGTGTGGCTAAATCCTCATTAGCATCTTCACCTACCAAACCAATCAGAGCAGCTCCACTCTGAAAAATCAGAGGAGTGCTTTTTTGGACTACTTAAACTGTGGAGATTTGGAGTCCTTATTTGCATATGAATAGGCCAGTCAGGGACCAGGTGTAGGGAATTCTATCTATAGAAGTCAGCTCCCCTCAGGTGCTCAGAGCTCACTTTCCTTTTCCACTAAAGACGGTGTAGCTACCCCAGTTGGACCTGTACCACGGAAGCTGTGTCACTGGACCACAGTGGAGCTATTCTATCTCAGTTGATTGGACTATAGCAGTCTCATCAGAGGGGCCAATCTATAATACCAGGGTGGCCTTGTACCCAAGCCACCTCGCTCTATGTGGCTGCTCACACCTGGGCTGTCTCACAGCTTTGCTATTCTGCACCCATGCTGTATCATAATTGAGCTGTAATACTATTAACTGACTCACAGCTGTGCTGTTCTACAGCTTGAGCTGTATTACAATTGAACAGTTTCACGGTCATGCTAATCCAGAGCTGAGCTGTACCACGATTCAGCTGTTTGCACTGAATAAAGTCTCCCCCTTCACCACAACCCAAAGGGGATTTCTGCTCACATTGAATTGGTGCCAACAACCATCGGTTGACACCTCCATTCCTTGGCCAGAATAATAACAACACTTAAGGCAATTTTATAAATTTCAAAATTGTGAGGTAAAATTATTACAAAATATTCATAGCTGTTCTAAAACCATACTTGAGTGATTTATAATAAACTAATCCAAAGCTCTGTATGTTTTTGACAAAAGATATCATTTGTTACTCATTATTATATATAATATAATTATTATTATTTTATACATTTCCTTGTAAACACAATGAAAGGCAAATTGAAGGAGAGAGTTTTTTGGTTAGCATTTAGGAAAAAATTATCAAGGCTATGATGCAGTAAATTTTTCCTAGAGAGATCTTTTTTTTTTTCCCTTGAGGATCTTTATGTATGAGGACCACTGAGTGTGGGCTGAGGAAAAGGCAAAAAAGCTAAAAGAAATGGCCATGATGTCTTGAGTGTCAGGGTCATGTGCCAACTGGATGAAAGAGAAGCAAACTGATGACCTTTAGCAGTACTTACTGAAGGAACTAATCCAACTTTTCCAGTCTCCCGGGTGCTGCCATTTTGTTTTGCAAGAAGCTGAAGTAAGAGATGAAAATGTACACATGTTTGCACTGATGACCATCTGAACAAAAACAAACCTATTTACAACCAAAAAGAAAGAGAATGAGTGCTACAGAGACTGAGAAGAGAGAGGAGGGTGAGAAAGGCAGGCAAGAGGTAGTGTGGAGCTCTAACCAGATTAAATATGCTTAGTTCAATAAATAGCTGCAGAGAAGCATGAAGCTCATAAATTTTCCTTCATGTGCCTAGGACCACATAGATTTGCAGATTTATGAATTTTGTTTTGGAAATCTATAACAGTATCTTCTACATTATACAAAATTTGTTGAAATAGCATTCCAAAGACTGGTTGCTGGACATTAATGAATTTAATTAAAGACAATCATCTGCCACATCACCTACTTGTGTTCACAGTCCTTACTTTATTCAAGGTGTCTATTTTAACCTCACTATACTCTTGTAAAGTAATCCTTTTAGGTAAGACAAAGTTAATGCCATCCCTAAAAGTGGGGTCTGCACACCCAGTCCTCTGCAGGCCTTTACACAGATTTCAATGTTCTACTGAAAGCTGTTCACCAGGACCACATGGAATATTTAAGATATCCAATGATCATGCTATAGGTGCCTTAACAGACATGAAATCATGGAAAATCTCTTGCCCAAGGTAAGACACTGAAAGAAACTTCAGGAAAACAAGCTGGCAAAAGAACACATTCTCATTATGCATGACTTGATGGGGAGTAAAAGACCTATGTTAGGATACTAGATCTGAGCTCTGGTTTGAGCTCTTTCACCGAACTGCTGTGTGAATTTAGTCAAGTTACTAAATGTCTCTTGGCCTCAGTTGTCCCATCTGAAAAATAGAATTGACATGGACTACATACCTGCTTTAGAGGGTCTTTTTGAATAGACAGAAAAATAAAGGGCAATAAATACTTGTAAAGACACAAAACAGTCTGTAAGACATTATTATTATAAGAAATTTCTGCTGGGTTATAGTCTATTAAAAAATCAGATAACCATGAGAAGAAACTACCAATAGTTACCCAGATAAAGAAGAAAATAAATGCTCCAAGTCCTTTCATTTTCCCAGCCAGTTCTGTCTATTGACTTCTTGCTACCCATCCCAGACTAAACTATGCCATTAATGTACAATTTCCTGTTAATAAACCCTCTTGTCCATATCCTCAAACAGAAAAATACTAGTTAGCTTATTGAGCATTTCAATGCAGATATGCAGCATGTACATCATTGCATTTAATTATTATAATAATTTGAGGTGAGTTTTTATATACTTCACCAATCAAGAAATGGGAGACTCGCAGAAGCAAAATAACTTGCACAAAGGCACAGAGGTAAGAAAGAGGAAAAAACACAATATTTGAAACTCAGGCCTATGGGATTTTAAAATTTGTTCTTCTTATATGGAGATTCATGATTTTCTGCTTTGGACTATTTTATTATTAAATCGCCAATATAAATTGCTAAAACTAAAAGGGGGCTGTTCTTCACACCTGTTGTTTCACATATAGTAGTACATTGAGCCCACACATAAAGCACATGTACTTTTGGATAAGTTTTATTGCTACTTATAAGTATCCCAGAGCTCAAAAAGACAGATTTCTTCAGCTCATTGACCCATCACACAGGCCAACACGAATATGCTAATTTAGATGAAACTTACTTGAAATTTTCAGTTTCATGTGTGCTTCCTCCCCTCTTCCTGCTAAAGTTTGCATAAGTCAAAACAAAAAGAAAAGGTCTCAAACCCAACCAAGCTAAAATAAAACAACAACATAAAAAAATACAGACCTTTAAATGTAGATTCTCCTTGTCCCTGATAAAGGTGGAGGTGGGAGCTTAAATTGTAAATTTTTGATACATTTCTGATAAATTTCTGTTTTGGGGCTGCATTCTCAGAAAAGAAGCCAAGGACACTCAGATTCTGCTGGCATTCATAGCTGGCAAAGCGGCTAATACAGCTAAAATATGTAATGCCAGTAGAACTACACAAATGCACTTTAGAAAACATCATATAATTGCAAAGTATCATCGTTAAAAATACAAACATCTCCAAAATAGATTTCAAAATCTTACAACTCAATAACAAAAAGACAAATAACCCAATTAGAAATGAGCAAAGGATCTGAATAGACATTTCTTTAAAAAAGATACACAAAACTACCAGTAAATAAATTGAAAGACATTCAATATCATTAGCCATCAAGAGAAATTCAAATCAAAAGCACAATGAGACACTACTTCACACCCACTAGGATCACTATTAAAAAAAAAAACTAAAAAGGACAATAAGTGTTGTTTAGGATAAGGAAAACCTGGAAGTCTCATATACTGCTGACAGCAGTGTAAAATGATGCAGTTGCTTTGGAAAAGTCTGGCATTTCCTCAAAAGGGTAAACGTAGAATTACCATATGACCCAGCAATTTTATTCCTATGTATATACCCATGAGAAATGAAAACATATGTCCATTAAAAACTTGTATACAAGTGTTAATAAGAGCAATATTTAGAATTGCAAAAATGTAGGAAAAACCCAAATGTCCAATAACTGATGACTAGATAAACAAATGTGATATGTTCATAAAGTGGAATATTATTTAGCTATAAAAAGTAATAAATGCTACAATGTGGGTAAACCTTGAAAACATTATGTCGAATTAAAGAAGACAGATGCAAAAGACCACATATCGCTTGCTTCAATTTATATGACGTATCCAAAATAAACAAATCTATAGAGTTTGCCTAGGGCTGGAGGGAATGGAGGGAAATGGGATGAGACTGCTAATGAGTACAGGGTTTCTTTTAGGGGTGATGAAAATATTCTAAAATTGATTTTGGCAATGGTTGCACAACTCAGTGAATATACCAAAAAATACTGAATTGTGTCTTTAAACAGGTGAACTTTATGATATGTAAATTTTATATTAATAAAGCTATAAAAAGGCAACATGCTTCATATGAAAATCTATCATCATTTTTCCCCGAGAGAGAACAAAAATAGAAAAGAAAATAAGGGTTACACAGCCAGGTGTTTTAAGGAGGAGAGAACTACATTACAAGGACTGCCATTTCCAACAGCGATCCTTTAGCATATCTGCCTAAGAAGAGCCCTCTCTACAGGCTTTCAGGGCACCAGCTCCAAAAATCAAACTTGTAAAATAAAATTCTCCACTGCTGGAGGGCATTTTGCTTAAAGCATGACATCTGAGACTTGAGACCAAGTTATCTCAACTTAGTTAAGTATCAGGAAAAGGGTGCTTATCAACCTGGCTTTCTACCTTTATGTGTTTTTCTTTTTATTTCTTTTTATTTTTATTTTAATTGTTGCTTTTGTACAGTTTTCTGTCTTTTACTCCCACCCCAGCCCACCACCCCAGCCCTCCCCACCTCCCTCCCATTTCCACCCCCCATAGTTTTTGTCCATGTGTCCTTTATACTTGTTGCTCTAAACCCTTCCCCTTTTCCTCTGAAATTCTCTCCCCTCTCCCCTCTGGTGACTGTCAGCCTGTTCTCAGTATCAATGTCTTTGGTTCTATTATGCTTGTTTGTTTGTTTTGTTGATTAGGTTCCTGTTAAAGGTGAGATCATATGGTATTTGTCTTTCACTACCTGGCTTATTTCGCTTAGCATGATGCTCTCCAGTTCCATCCATGCTGTTGCAAAGGGTAGGAACTCCTTCTTTCTTTCTGCTGCATAGAATTCCATTGTGTAAATGTACCACAGTTTTTTGATCCATTCATTTATTGATGGGCACCTAGGTTGCTTCCAACACTTGGCAATAAAGAACTTACACGACTCCACTCTAAGAAGACAAGCAACCCAATTAAAAAATGGGCAAAGGACTTGGGCAGACACTTCTCCAAGGAGGACATACAGAGGATTCAGAGACACATGAAAAGATGCTCAATATCGCTAGCTATCAGAGAGATGCAAATTAAAACCACAATGAGATACCACTTCACACCGGTCAGAATGGCCATCATAAACAAAGCAACAAACAGCAAGTGTTGGAGAGGTTGTGGAGCAAAGGGGACCCTGGTGCACTGTTGGTGGGAGTGTAGACTGGTACAACCACTATGGAAAATAGTATGAAATTTTCTAAAAAAAAAACTAAAAATTGATATACCTTTTGACCCAGCAATTCCAATGCTAGGACTATATCCTAAGAACTCTGAAACACCAATCCAAAAGAACATATGCACCCATATATTTATGTTTTTCTTTTCAAAGAGAAGTTTCATTAAGTGGGGAAAACAGCAATTTTTTTTAACATTGTAGCTCCCAAGACACCTACTCATTATTTAATTTATAAACACAGTTCTGTAGTCTTACTGTCCATGTACACATTCAATATAACAACTCATCCACAGGCAAAGTATATAGATGTTATGCCAAGGAAGTTAGGGTTGGGTTCATGTACAGTGAACTTCATTTGTCAACTACGTAATGTAGCCAAATGGCAGCATGGTTGTTACCACTCAGCACCAACAATCAAAGGAAAAAAGAAAATTTAGGGTAGTACAACTGGGAGTATGAATTAAAAGACTGCTCTAATGAGAGATTTCAAAATATCCATATTTCAGATTGCCATGAGGATTTCATGGTCAGCAGTCATGCTGTGGTCATGGGAATATAACTATTTGTTGTTTTGAAGAAAGAGCACTTTTTGATATACATTCTAAGTCTCCTAGCTTCTATGATTTTGCAACCAGTTGACAGAAAATCATTCCGTGTAATGTACATAAAACCCCAGAGGTTTCTTGGAAATTACAATGACATTTGTTTTGTTTCTAAATTAGAAATGCATTTCTAATTTTTTTGTTTCTTCATTCTGTTTTGACAAGGTGTTTTTCTCTTTCTTTGCTTACTCATGTGAAACTTAAATACAAAGTTTTAGTTGAAAACTTGAACTGGTATTTTTCAAAAACAACACATCAGTTTCCTATGCAAACAAAAGGAAACCACATGCACTGAATGGTTAGTACTACGGGTCCACCCTAAATAGACACTCCAAATATAAGAGGTAAAGGAGATAACATCTCAAGTTATTAGTAAGCTAAGGTGTTGACAATTACATTTCTGAGATGCTAATGGGTATTTTCATATTGTTCTCAGTCTGACTTACAGGGAGGGGAGAGATGGTGGCTTTTCCATATTGTTTCTCCACAGCCATGAAGTCATTTCAGTATCTCAGTACAGAACTTAAAATTTGAGTTTCTCAATGTCCTTACTGCCTTCTTTGAGGTACCTGACCAAGAGTATTTCGATTACTTCTTTTAAATTAAAACACTTAGTACCTGTAATACTATTTCACTCAATAATCCATAGAGTATTTGGTACAGCCACATGGTGCAAACTGCAAATGCATCCTAAAGGCACAGTGCAAAAGTTTTAACCACAGTCAGAGCTAAGCTACCTATAATTATTTCTATATCCTCTCAATGTTTTCCAATAGAAAAGAGAATTCTCTGACCTCTACGATTGTCAGGGGGAAAAAAACACTTATCATTTTTAAGAAGTCAAAGATTTCTAAGATTTTTGGATCTCTTTCAAGGTTTATTTTCAATGGATGGATGGCCCAGTTTTTCCATTTCTCACTCCCTTCTCTTTTAAAAAATATTTTAAATATATTTTATTGATTATGCTATTACAGTTGTCCCATTTCTCCCCCATCATTTCCCCTCCACCCTACACACCCTCTCCCACCAACATTCCCCCCTTTAGTTCATGTCCATGTGTCATAAGTTTTTTAGCTTCTACATTTCCCACACTATTCTTGCCCTCCCCCTGTCTATTTTCTTCCCATTATCTATGCTACTCATTCTCTGTACCTTTTCCCCCCTCTCCTCCTCCCATGCCCCTGTTGCTAACCCTCCATATGATCTCCATTTCTGTGGTTCTGTTCCTGTTCTAGCTGTTTGCTTAGTTTGCTTTTGTTTTAGGTGTGGTTGTTAATAGCTGTGAGTTTGCTGTCTTTTCACTGTCATATTTTTATCTTCTTTTTCTTAGATAAGTCCCTTTAACATTTCATATAATAAGGGCTTGGTGATGATGAACTCCTTCAACTTGACCTTATCTGAGAAGCACTTTATCTTCCCTTCCATTCTAAATGACAGCTTTGCTGGATAGAGCAATTTTGGATGTAGGTCCCTGCTTTTCAAGATTTCAAATATTTCTTTCCAGCCCCTTCTTGCCTGGAAGGTCTCTTTTGAGAAATCAGCTGACAGTCTGATGGGAACTCCCTTGTAGGTGACTGTCCCCTTATCACTTGCTGCTTCTAGAATTCTCTGCTTCATTTTAATCCTGGGTAATGTACTTATGATGTGCCTTGGTGTGTTCCTCCTTGGGTCCAACTTCTTTGGGACTCTCTCAGCTTCCTGGATGTCCGGGTAGTCTATTTCCTTTGCCAGATTGGGGAAGTTCTCCTTTATTATTTGTTCAAATAAGTTTTCCACTTGTTGCTCTTCTTCTTCCCCTTCTGGGACTCCTATAATTCGGATGTTGGGGCGTTTAACGATGTCCTGGAGGTTCCTAAGCCTCTCCTCATTTTTTTGAATTCTTGTTTCTTCCTCATTTTCTGTTTGGTTGTTAGTTTCTTCCTTCTGATCCATTCCATTGATTTGAGTCCCAGTTTTCCTTCCATCTCTATCAGTTCCCCATGCATCTTCCTTCATTTCACATATTGTAGCCTGTATTTTTTCATCTAGTTTGTGAGCAAAATCAACCAATTCTGTGAGCATCTTGATCACCAGTGCTTTGAACTGTGCATCTGATAGGTTGGCTATCTCTTCACTGCTTAGAGGAATTGGCTCTGGGGCTTTGATTTGTTTTCCGGTTTGAGCCATTTTTGGTGGGGGTTTTTTGTTGTTGTTTTGGTTTTAGTCTGGTCTCGGCTATTACGTAGTGAGTGGTGGAGCCTTAGGTGTTCCTCGGGGCGGGGCAGCCCAGTCGCTGGGTTGTGACGCTGTAGGTGGGGGCAGGGTCTGAGAGGGAACAATGGCGCCTGCTCCACTCTCTCCTGGATTCAGTCCCTTCCGCCACTTCCCCTCTGCCTGGACGTCTGTGTGCACGTATGTGAGACCACCTGGTCAGCCAGCCACCTTGTGCAGCCTCACTGGGTCTGCACAGTTGCCCCCCTGTGCCCAGAGTCCGCCAGCCACCGCCTGTGCACCTGGGAACTGCAAGCCGCTGCTGCTTGCAGTCCAGTTCCGCACCTCCACTTTCTCCTGCCGTGACTCCGCCCCCTTACCGGTCTGGATGAATGGTTGTTGGACTTTTGTACAGTTCAATTTTCTATAAGTTCTGGTTGTTTTCTTGTTTCTAAATATTTGTTGTCCTTAATTTTGGTTGTGAGAGGAGGCACAGTGTGTCCGCCTATGCCTCCATCTTGGCCGGAAGTCTTAAAAAATATTTTCAACTACATACTCCCTCACTATTCCTATCCTGCTCCTTTCTACTGTCCAGTAATTACTTTATGGAGCTTTGAAAATGTGTTAATTCTTG
This sequence comes from Glossophaga mutica, assembly GCA_039655065.1. Lineage (NCBI taxonomy): Eukaryota > Metazoa > Chordata > Mammalia > Chiroptera > Phyllostomidae > Glossophaga > Glossophaga mutica. Next base: position 9,438,764 of record CM077318.1, on the reverse strand, counting down.
TCCCAATTTTCATACCTTCAGCAGGTCTGTCTTTCTCCTCTACATGCATTCAATGCAGTCAAAAGTACATTGACTCCATAGAAACCCTGTGAGTGCAATTAGCAGAAATCATATATGCTGTCCACATATTTTAGATTACAAAAAAAAAAAAAAAATCGTTCCCTTACCTTTCCCACCAGTTACTAGCAGAAATTATCCCCAAAGAAAGAAATAAAATCAGCTATGTTGTTTGGGTTGATCTTTATGATTTCCTTACCTTGCTTAATATTTTTTTGTGTGTGTCACCAGAAAGTCAGAAACTTAACCTTGTAGTCTCTAATCTCAATTGGGAAGTAAAAAATTCTTCTCTGAATTTTTCTAGTAAATACATATTCTTAGGCTAATTGCTTCCATCCAAGCAGTTGCCACACATGTGCAAGGAAAGAAAGCTCTGTTGACATCTCTTCTTTTACTTGGATTAATTGTAGCATTTCTGTAAGAGTGTTTATCTTTTAAAGACTGAGAAACAATTGGGAGATATCGAGAAACATTACATTTGATTCAAGCCTTTTTAATTCAATACCATTGCCAAGGTTCTGGGGATGAGAGTCTCTGTTGCAAAGCCAATTAAGGATAGCTGAGAGACAATAAAATCAGCTATGATGACAACCATTTTCCATAGGTCTTGGGGCTTGGTGACATGAAAGTCCTAAGTAGGGAAGAAAGGGAGACTAATCAAAAACTAGGAGCACAGAAACTAGCTATGTGTCCAAAATAGCCCAATGGGTTCTTAGGGCACTTGACTATATTTCCATTTTGACAAAAGGGGTTTTTAGAAATATAGTCTTTTGGGAAAGTATATAAATGGGTGCTTCCTCAGTTGTTTGAGAGGCTAGGTGAAGAAGGGCAAAGCAAGCCAAATCCAACTATGAGATAATGCTAGAACTTATTGCCTTCTAAAAGACACATCAGGAAGGAATAAACTTAGTCACTAGTATTTTTATTTTTTTTATTCATTTTGTTTTTAAGTAATGTTGCTATACAATATTATATTAGTTTTGCATATACAACATAGTGATTCAATGTTTACATACATTACAATGTGATCACTACAGTAAATCTAGTAATCATCTGTATTTTTCAAAGTACCTTTTAAGGATGATGTTCAACAGGACTTTCACAGCTGATGTAAAGCACAACTTAGAAGAATCATATGTCCTTATGTGCTGGCACAAGCCTACTTCTTAAAAAGTATATATTATTGATTATGCATTGCCTGTTCCTTTTTTTCTCCCCTTAATGCCCCTGTGCCCATTACCCCCATTCCCTTCAGCATTCCCACCCCCTCAGCTTAGTTCGTGTCCATGGGTCGTACATATAAGTTCTTTGACTTCTCCATTTCCTATACTATTCTTAGCCTCCCCCTGTCTATTTTGTACCTACCATTTACGCTTTTATTTCCTGACCTTTTTCTGCATCCTCCCTCCTTCCTCTCTCCACTGATAACCTTCCATATGATCTCCATTTCTGTGATTCCATTTCTGTTCTGTTTGTTTAGTTAGTTTGTTTTTTTAAGGTTCAGTTGTTATAGTTTTGTTGTCATTTTACTGTTCATAGTTTTGATCTTCTTCTTTTTCTTAGATAAGTCTCTTTAGCATTTCATATAATAAGAACTGGGTGATAATGAACTCCTTTAACTTGACCTTATCTGGGAAGCGCTTTATCTGCCCCACCATTCTAAATGATAGCTTTGCTGGATAGAGTCATCTTGGATGCAGGTCCTTCTCTTTCATGATTTTGAATGCTTTTTTCCAGCCCCTTCTTGCCTGTAAAGTCTCTTTTGAGAAATCAGCTGACAGTCTGATGGGAACTCCTTTGTAGGTAACTGTCTCTTTTTCTCTTGCTGCTTTTAAAATTCTCTCCTTATCTTTAATCTTGGGGAATTGAATTAAAATGTGTCTTGGCATGTTCCTCTTTGGGTCCACCTTTTTTGGGACTCTGTGAGCTTCCTGAACTTGCATTTCTATTTTCTTTACCAGGTTGGGAGAGTTTTCTTCCATTATTTTTCAAGTAAGTTTTCAATTCCTTGCTCTTCCTCTTGTCCTTCTGGCACCCCTATGATTCAGATGTTGAAACGTTTAAAGTTGTCCTGGAGGTTCCTAAGCCTCTTCTCATTTTTTTGATTTTTCATTTCTTCATTTTGTTCTGGTTGAATGTTTATTTCTTCCTTCTGCTCCAAACCATTGATCTGAGTCCCAGTTTCCTTCCTGTCACTGTTGGTTCCTTGTATATTCTGCTTTCTTTCAGTTTGTATAGCCTTCACTTCTTCCTGTATGTTGCAACCATACTCAACCATTTCTGCGAGCATCACGAATACCAGTGTTTTGAACTCTACATCTGAGAGGTTGGCTATCTCCTAGTCTCTTAGTTCTTTTTCTGGAGTTTACGTCTGTTCTTTCATTTAGGCCATATTTTTTTGTCTCAGCACATCTGCTACATTGTAAGAGGCTCCCTTAGGTATTTGCCAGGGCAAGGCAACCCACCTGGCTGTGTTGTGGTATTGTATGTACGGCAGGGTCAGAGACAAAACAATGCCAATTGCTTGGTTCTCACCCTACTCTCAAGAGACTGGCAGTTTCTCCTGCCACCACAACCTCCACAGGTTTTTATAGCCAGAGATTCTGAGGCCTTATCTTGCACATGTTGGATCACTGGGTTTTGTGGTCTGTCTCACTTCCCAGTTGTTCCTCCTGGTCTATCCACACACATATGTGGGACCACCTGTTCTACCAGCTGCCACTTTGCCATGTGTCCTCGCCACCCCAGCTGCCCATCGCTGCCCCTCCTACCAGTCTGGATGAATGTTTCTTCTTTAACTCCTTGGTTGTCAGACTTTCATATGGTTTGGTTTCTAGAACTTCTGGTTGTTTTTTTTAAACAGTTGTTTCCGGCGCAGTTGCCAAGTGGTAAGGTGTCGGTCTTGTAAACAGTTGTTTCCTTCTTTTGGTTGTGCGAGGAGGCAAAGTGTGTCTACCTACCTCTCTTGGCTGGAACTCAAGGATCATCTACTTTTATCTTTCCCATACTTCTATCACATTTTGCAGGTCAAGAAAATAGGACCCAGAGATTGGAAAGGAATTTTATCTTCTTCATTAGCTATAAGACCCAGAGCAATGTGTCCCCAACTGTGAAATATATACTACTTGTGTGATGATGATGTGAGTTAAGGTTGGCATTACAGTAAACTATTTTTAGTAGTTATGCATTTATTTTGATCATTATTTTAAAAGTATGGGTTTACACAGACTATTAGATAGTATCTGGAAATTATTATTTTTTTTTTAGTTGTGATGATGATTTTATTGTTCTGTAAAAAAGATTGTCCTTACCTGTTAGACATATACGTACACTGAAATATTCATAGCTTAAATATATGTGGAATTAGCTTCAAAACACTGCAGTGAGGAAAAAAGTGAGTGGGGAGTAAATGAAAAAAAGAACTGCAAGATGTTGAAAATAGGGGTACATTATGTTTAATGTAGTGTATCTAATTAAGTGTATTTTTGAAACTTTCCATAATTTTTTAAGAAGGGAGGGAATTCTGGTTCCTTGTTTATCATACCGATGTAAAAGTTTGTTTTGAAAATAAATGTAAGTGCAAAAGGCAAGACAATATAATGAAAAATGTAAGTACAAAGCAGTATAGATGGTGGGCAGAGAATAAAAAATTATGAAAGTAAAGTTTATTGAGAATGACTGAAGTTCCAGAAACATTGTCCTAGATCAACATTCCCAAGAGAATTATGAAATGGGGAGGCATTACTGACAAGGACTAAGGAAAAGTTATCTTCAAAGTTCTCTTGAATGACAAGAGCTAACTTTAACTGGAACTTCAGTCACCAATTGGAGCAATTCTTTTTAATTTGGAATTTTAGTTTTTATTTTTAAAATTTTTTATTGTATTTTTCCATTACCATTTAACCCCCTCAGACTTCCCTCCCCGCTGCAATCACCATACTCTTGTCCATGAACATGAGTCCATGGAGGGATTCAGAAAAAAAAAAAAGGAGCAACTGTATTTTAAGTGCTATTTCTAATTATCCTTTCTAAAACTTTCAGGATAAACTAAAATGTCAAAAATAAAACCACCTATCCTACAAATTCAAAAGTGGAATTTACTCTGGCAATAACTAGCTGTGTGATTCTGGAAAAGTTCCTTTGCCACTCTGAGCCTCAATTTCCTCTGATATACAATGAGGGGGTGTTAACACACCCTAAAACTGTAGGGCAAAGAATAGGGGGCAGGAGCCTCAGAACACACACCCAGTGGTTCAGCTTATAGTACTGTTCTATTAGTCATAAAAGCAAAAGAGATGGTATCACAAAGAAAGGCTTGCGATAAGATGATACTGAGCAAATGTCACAGATTTGAAGGGCTAGGGGAACTTTTACAAGTCCATTGGTGCAGCCTTCCATGTGGTATCTCAGAAAATCAATCTGTCTGTGCCAAATCTGTTGTCCTCAAAAGGAGAAACAGTATGAGGCTATTCAGAACAAATAGGACTATTGGCCCAGACTTCAGAAGAGCAAGATAAATAAATACCAATACGAAGAAGAACTGGTTCGTCCATGTTACTCGACCTTTCTTACTCAAAGCCAAATTATCTAAGGTTAAAATATTACACAGGTACTTTCTGAAGGTGTATTTCAGTTGTCTCTGCTTTTCCTGAACTTGAGCACTGCTACAGGCCCTCTGAAAGTATAGATACTTCATCTGAATGGCCTTCCAGTCTCTGCTTTGTAGAACATTAACCTCAAAGAGCAGAAACCGTATTTGGTGAGCAGACTTCCATATAATCACAAAACAAATATTTATAGGGAGATGGCTATGTGATAGGTTGAAATCTTTGCTCTGTAATATTTTAACAGTAGAACCCTAGCCCAATTAATTTATGTGTTTGAATCTCATTTCATTCTATAAAGCAAGCATTAATATTCTTACCTACCTCACTGAGCTGTTGTATTAGAATGTCAGAGCACTTTATACATACATAATATCTTTGCTATAGAGAAGGTATGTTAGTCCTGGAAAACATTTAAGCATAATAGATCAAATTTTAGAGTGCTGATTGAGGCATATAAACTTTTTTACTACCCATAATATATTGAACTAGCCAAATACATGACATAGTTTCCTACTTTAAAAGTGATCTGATAGACTGGTTTGATTACTTTTGTTCCTCAAGGTTCAAGGCTTACCTTGCAGTCTAACAATCAACTTACAACTTGAAATCCAGCTTCCATCATACTGTCAAACAGAAAAAATTAATCTGAACTGATGTTTCATAAAAAATTACAATAAACTCCAAGAAGCTGTCCTTTTCTTTTAAACACTAGAATTTTAAAATAAATATAAATTGGCAAACATCTGGGATATCCATTCTTTCAGATGATATAAAAAGGTTCTTTATAATAATATTTGTTGTAATGAGATTTTACCTGATGTTTTGATTTGAATTTCTTGTTTTACAAAAAATTAAAAGGAAAATATGTAAATCCTTACACACCTGAGGCATAACAGTTGCCACATAAATATCTATTGATTAATAAAATTGGACATTTTTATGCCACATTATAAAACACTATTTTTTCCATTGATGTATTATACCAGCAAAGTCATGACTCCCCTTTTATACAATACTCACCCTGTCTCCCATAAAATAGCAGAATCAAATCTGTTCAGTGTTTTCCAAATAAAACAGAATGGCCAGTATTTGCTACAAAAGACAACCTCAGAATATATTTTTAACTGAATAAATTGTGTTTGATGAAAAATCCATCCATTGTCCTTTTTTTCCTAATTTTTCCTAAATAAATAAAAAGTTTTATTTATTTATTTATTTATTTATTTATTTTGAATTTTTATTTTCATTGTTGATCTTGTACAGTTTTCTGTCTTTTATTCAAATAGAAAGTTTTTATATGCAATCATGTTGTAGCTACTGAGGCAAGCCTTTATTATGACCATTATACAGATGAGAAAATCAAGGCCTGAGATTATCTTGGTTGGCTAAAATGTGTATCCCACATACAAACTTCCATCATCTGACTGAAATACAGCACCACAGACTCAAAACAACAAGAAAAACTCACCTCAACTGTCTGAGTTATAAAACACAGATAGATTTTACCACTGGGTTTTGTTATTTGAACTATTCTACATTCAGTAGTTCAAGCTAAGTTAAAAGCATCTGCTTTATAAAATAGATACAATTATTTAATCACTATGTCAATTTATATAGATAGTATGTCTGGGTGTTCAATCATCTTTTATTCAAAAATATTTTGACCCTGTGGCACATGGGCTTGGAGTAACAAATGTCCACAAAGATATTAACATGCCCAAACCCAGAGGAAAAAATAGAGGAAAGCACAGAGACACACAAGGACAGAAAGAAACAGGAACACATTGACATAGTAAGACAGGAATACATAGAGACACAGGCACAAAAAGGAGAGAGAGAAAGAGAGAGAGATTTGTTCCCATTAGCAAAGCACACAAAAGCTGAAAACTGGAAGACATTGGGTATGTTGATTACTGGTATGTTGACAGAAAGGCCAGTGTGCATGAGAAAAGCAGACTTGGTTTAGGGGATTAAATGTATTTTTTCATGTTAATAATGAAGAACTACTCAAGCCCTCTCCACCACCACCACAATCTTTCACCCATATTGTAGTCTGCCCCAAACCACTGAACTCTGAAACAGCTCAAACAAGCAAGCTGGTCTACATGCCTAATAGATAATGCTATGGCTGCATCATATCGATCACAGTTCAAATCTTAAAACACTTACCACTGAATTCTAATTTTTCAACCAAAGAATTGCCCACCTCTGAGGCCAGAGTATCATGGGCAAAAACGTGACAAGGAATGTCAGGAGCACTCTGAATTCATTTTCCTGGTGCCCTGTACAAAATCCTGTTCAAAGTAGGCCTCCAACACCTTGAGGCAGGCTTTTGTATAGGCCAGGAAGATGAAGCAGATGACTTCTGTGAAATTGCTTTGCTCTCAGCGCATAAAGGAGAGAACAGTTTGGCAAATCAGAGCAGATAAATATACTACTATGCACAATGGGGGAAAGGAATGGAGGCAATACGCAAACATGCACTCCCCTTGGTAATCATTTCTTTGTTAATTAGCAAAATTCACAAATGTGATTTAATGAAGAGTGGTATGAAACTATTAGATGTGGTAATCACACTTCCTCCGTCTGTCAGAATACTAAAAATATCAAAGGGAAGGGGAGGGCACATATTCACATGTAAGTCAGAGGTAGGATTTCAGATACCATTGTCCCAAATGCATAGTAAAAAGGGTCAAAATCATGGTTATCACAGAACATCTGGGCTGGAAGGGGCCTTAAGGAACATCTATTGACCTGGGAGTAGAAGTCCTTTGATTTCCAATCTGAATGTACCATGATGAGTTTTGTAAACTTGGTCTAATCTCTTTCTGTGCCTGGATTTCAATTGCCCAATCTACAAAAGGGGCCTGACCTCCAGGTTCCTCTCTAAATTCTGACCATCTCTGATTCTTTGGTATGAGCCTGCCCCCTTTCAACTCACTGTTTTGAATTCGTGTCTAGTGAAGAAGCACAATTAGTCCTTGAAATGGAAAGGAGAATGTTTTTTACCAAGTCAACAAATCCTTATTATATATAAAGAAGGGGAAATAAGCCGAGCCAAATACAGACATGCCCACTTGAAACAAGCCTCAGATGTTAAGTTTGAATAAATCAAAGGGGCTTTGGAGGGGTAAGAGGGGGAACTGGAGGGCCTACTCTCCCTTCCATCTCCTGAACACAAAGTGTATAACCCTCCTTTCACACTTGCTCAGTACATAATTAGCAGTCCACTTCCCTCAGCTCATAGTTACTACAACTGTACAGGGAGCAAAGTCCCATCCCTTAAGCCACACATGTTCATGGTTTTAGGAAAAACAGGACAAAATTATACCACTGAAGTATAGCATTTATTTTGTGATCATAAAAAGCAACTGTTTAAATCTTTAAGCCCTTTCTGAGTTTACAAAAACACTTTTAGACTTAGCCTTTCATATATGAAATTAGAATTTATGTTCTAATTTACAGATGAGGGGATTCTGACTCACAACTGTAACTTGTCCAAAGTTACATAGATAGTAACCAACAAAATCTGGACACAAACCCTGTATTTTAAGCATACAATCACTGCTCTTTCATGCATCCAGGTCTTAATTCATGGTCCTGCTGGTAGTCATTCAAATTCTTCTTTCACTTTGGTCCAGCCAGAGGGGAAGAAAATCATGGCATAAACTCAGGGCTAAAAGGAGTTCATATCTAGCTCCCACCTCCATGTCTTCACAGAAAATAGAAAAGTAGGAGTGAGTGAGGCAGTTGGCTGAAGTGCTCTTGGAAAGGAAGCCTTTCCCCACCATCCTCATTACTCCTAGTTCTCAAGGGACATTCTGGGTAGGTTTATGAATTTAAGAAAGTAAAACAGAGATGACAAGTTGTCCAGGAAATTCACATCCCAAACTCATTTCTCCTGAATTAGCTGTGACTTTGATTTTCCATTTTACAGTTATCCAAGGCACTCAAAAGCCTGGAGTCACAGTGCCCGGGGAGGCTGTAAAAGCTTTTCTGAGGATTACTTAAATACATGCTAGGGAAGAATCATGTTGAAGGGAGGCAAGAAGCTTTGGATAATGGAGTGTAGACTTAATGACCACTATGAAACGTAAAGCTGAAGTGGTGTGCAATAATGAAAACTGCAGTAAGGCCAGAGAACAAAAAAGTTAAAAATTGAAACTCGGTCCACATCCATCCAGTTATTCACTGCATGTATGACCTTGAACAAGTCCTTAGCCTCTTTCAGGTTCAGTTCCTCATCTATAAAGTGCAATAATAACTGCCTAGGGTCAGATCAAAGATTAAACAAGAATTTTCACTGACAATATCTAACACAGCACCTAGCACCAAGAGGTAGATGCTTGAAGAATGTAAAATTTGATCAGAATCAATTTATCCATGCTAGAAAAGAACCTGGGTATAATTTTTTAAAGCAAGTGGAATAGTAATGCTCTAGGTCTTCTTACTGTTTATTTGGAAGAAATATAAGATCAGCTCTTATACAATAATCCTTGTCACCTCAATCGTCTATACAATTCATACATGAAGAATTGGAACTCACTAGGACTACCTACGAAGTCCCCCATGGCTACTACTTAGTAATCCCCCAGCTCCCAACTACCTTTACATACCCATTTCTCTCTCTCTCCACCCACCTCTCTTTCTCCCTCTCCCCACTCATCTCCCTCTCTCTCAACCCATATCTCTCTCTCTCTCTCTCTCTCTCTCTCTCTCTCTCTCTCTCTCACACACACACACACACACACACACACACACACACACACACCCCGCCACCACCACCACTACCACAGGCTGCAACTTTTCATTTGTTTTTAGTAAGACAGAATTCAATTTAAAGGCAATTATTTATACCAATGTACCAAAAATATAAGAATTCCCCATTTTTAGAAGGGCCATTCTCACTGTGCAAAAGGGATATGACTTGAGATTTTGTTAATGGCATTTCTTAAGCTGCTGCTCTTATGTTTATGATTGAGATGTCATTCCTCAGTCTATGAGATCTTTAAGACCTGAGATGATGTCTTATTTATTTCTCTTTGTATCCTCAGAATTCAGCATAGGATCTGGTACAGAGTTGGCAGTTAGGAAACATATAAATGAATAAAATAATGAATTAGTGAATTAATAAGTGAAATGTTGATCATTTTACCAGATTGATATTGTTGAGAATTAAAATCATACTGCACAAAGAGTAGAGTGAATCCTTAACTCAAAGTTGGAAATCACATTTCCAAACCAAGCATATATTCATTCATCGATTCAATAAGAAATCTAAAAAATAGTCTTATAACCAAAAATTCATATTCCAAATTCCGATCCCTCCACTTATTGTCCAATTTACAGTAGAATATCCCTTAATTGCCTCTGGTCTCAGTGTCCTTATTGATGAAATAGTGATATGGATCCATTCAGTGCCTACCTCCAAATTGGTTAGAGAAACAAAAGAGATAATGTGCGTGAAAACATTTGGTGAACTTTCAAGCACTTTATATTCCCAAGAATTGAAATCATTTAGTCTCAAACATATTCAGTGGCTCCACTCCCACTTTCCATTCTCTCCTATCAATTGGCTGTAACAAAGCAAGCCATCATACCCTCTGCAAACCATCTAAAAACTGAATGCAAAGGGGAAAGAATATACCAATATTGAATCACCATGTAGTACACCTGAAATGAATATAATGTTAAATGTTAATTATACCTCAGTAAAAAATAGGGGAAAGGGAGGTAGAGGTCTACATCTCCTGCAAGATTCAAGCAACTTCTGGCTTACCTGATTTGTTCTACATCTTGGATATGGCTGCCTGAACAAGTCACTGCTGTCATACATAAAAGATCTTAATATAAACTTTTTTTTATAAGTTTAGTTTACCACTAGAATATTAAAGATTATTTATTTATTTATTTATTTATTTATTTATCTTTAGAGGGGAAGGGTAGGAGAGAGGGAGAGGGAGAGAAATATCAATGTATGGTTGCCTCTTGTGTGTCCCATGCTGGGAACAGGCCTGCAACCCAGGCATGTGCCCTGACTGGGAATCGAACGGCGATCCTCTGGTTCGCAGCCCGCGCTCAATCCACTGAGCTACACCAGCCAGGTTAATATAAACTTTTTAAAGTCACCGGAATAGCATCCTTTTTGGATATACTCTGCCTCTCTGGCCAGAGGTAGTTTCAGCAAAGTGGGGAGGGGGGCTGTGAGGAAGATTTTGATGGGAGGGAGATGGCATGGTGGAAATGGAGCAGAAAGCTGTGCCAATCATGGGAGACTGATTGAGGAACTGTTGCGGACTGTTCAGCCTGGTTTCAGGAGTTGTAACCCTCACCCCATGGTGCGCTGTGTAAGAGCCAAGGGACCCGCTTCATCTGGGTCTGTTCTGTCAAGAGGACGTGAGCTACTAAGGACACAAAGCTTATCTCCCTGGCAGGAGCGCCGCTTCTGCCTCATCTATCTCTGGCCCCAACGCTTAGTTGGTTAGTCAATGACGGGTAAGACTCCTCATGGGAGGGGCAACCTAAGCCAGACACGTCCACTTGGGAGGCCCTCATGGAAGGACTGGGGAGGGCTGCAGCAAAGAGGGGGTGATGGACCCTCGCCCCCCCCCCGGCTATTCTGACATAGCCCAAGTCCTCATTTCCATCTGGGAGATATCTTCTGCTTCCTGAGCCTAATCAGCTTAAAGCCTGAAACTATGACAGCAATCGGTGCAGCCCTGTGCTGGCCAGGACGGTTCCCTGGGTGATTGGGCATAAGAAAGAATTCCTAAAGTCCTGTGAAACCTGCTTTGCTGAGAGTGCTCTCATTTAAATGATAAGGGTCCAAGGAGGAAATGAGTATGTCTCCCAAAATTTTGCAACCCCCTGTCCTGACAGACAGTGACTCAGATTAAGCCCTCAGATTTCTTTGACATGTTAAACCTGTATTCCTATGTATTTGAACCCAGTAAAAGCTTAGTGAGGAAGGGGCTCTGGGTCATTCTACTCTGAGAGTTTGACCACCTTTCCTCCCCAAGCAGATCATGTCTTGGTAGTTTTATTTTCATCCGTGACGGAGGGATGGGGCTCTGCAGGCGGAGCCCCCCCCCACATCTGGAGCCCAGGACAGGCCCCCCCCCCCCGCAAGGAACTACAGGTAGGAAAAGTAGAGGAAGAAAGGCAGCAACTAACAAACAAAGAGAAGAGTTCCCTTGAGACAAAAAAGAGCTTGGAATCTGTGGAACAGGACCAAGGAGAAGCTCAAGGCTTTGTCAGATTTCAGGACTAAAGAAGCCCCAATACGAAGCCCCAACAAGAATACTTGCTAACTGCTAACTAATAAACTAAGAAGTGTAGTATAGGCTACAATATAAAAATATATATCACTTTCCAGAAACTGGCATATGCTATGGTAACAATGTCAGTGAACAGAAACTGAAAAGGGGGGAAGGAAATATATATATTAAGCCAACTCTTTCATGCTACTCTCAGCTACCAACAGCGGGTGCGTTACAATTCCAGACAGCTGACACACTGGTAGAAGTAAGTGTTCCTTCCATCTCACTCTTACTCTTTTATAAACTAAGAAAGAAACCAAAAGTGATAAAATAAAAAGTCTGAATAATGCTGTCTAGAGTCCTGGGGGCTAGAAGTGGGTCATCTTTTCCATCTTTATAGGAGAAAACTATGTAGATTTTGCCATTCTACTTACTCCTCCATAGACTAGGGTATAGTCTTTGCCTCTTGCCTGCTCTTCAATGACTCAGCAGATCTTTAAATATACTCACACAAGGAGCTGCTCTAAGGCAAAGTGAAAAAAATATTTAATCTCTTTGGGGTGTTGAAAGATGGTCAGGAAGGTACTTTGTTGACATGAAGTTCCAAAGCAATTCAGCACTGCTTGTAGCGCTTGTGCGCTCTCTCTCTCTCTCTCTCTCTCTCTCTCTCTCTCTCTCTCTCTCTCTCTCTCTCTCTCTCTCTTTCTTTCTCTCCCCCCCTCTCTCCCTCTCTCCCTCCCTTCTAAGAGGCTTGTTTTTGTTCTGATGTCTGCTTTTTGCAAGCTGTGTGGAGCACCAGGATGAAAAGGGGGATGGTTCCAGGCCAGGGAAAGAGTTGAGGAAATTCCTTCCCAGTGATTCTGTGGGAGAAGGAGACAGATGTGTGCAGTAGAGTGACTGGTTTAAATGTAAGGGCTCTAAACTCACCAACGGCCCAGACTTTGGACCAGGTCATTCTGTTCCCTGTGGAGGACCATGAACTGTGGCTGAGAGGAGGTGTCTTCTCACTCTCCCTCTCTTCTCAGACAAGCTCAGTCTTGCACTTTGAAACAAGCATCAACTAGTAAAAGATTTCAAATGGGCTAAGGGAAGTAACTTGCCTTACCAAAGCAATTCCTGCTCTTATTCTCTTTAATGACCTCACACTTACATTCCAGCCAAAGTATTTTGGAGACTTGGAGCTTTGTGGAGAGGAGAAATGGACAGCAGTGGCCTGGGGAAAGACCCACATACTTCATTCTGAATCTAGCTGTGTATTTTCCCAAGATCTGCCTGTCTGGTCTAATAACGACAGTAGTAATAGGACTCCTGGTCAAGATGGAGGCATAGGTAAACACAACTCACCTCCTTGCACAACAGAAGAAAAATGTCAGTAAATTACAAAACAATTATGACCCAGAATCATCAGAATATTGATTGTATGGAAGTATGACAACCAAAGAATTAACAAACTCACATTCATTCAGGCAAACATGAGGGGGCAGAGATGTAGAGACATGGGATGGGTAGTCCCACACCTACATGAAGTATATAAAAATAGGGAGGGATACCTCAGAAGCAAGGGATCCCAACCTCACAACAGACCACCAAGCCCAGGATTCCAGTGCTAGGAAGCTAAGTCCTGATAACTTCTGGCTGTAAAAACTAGTGGGGACTGTGGCAGCAAAAGAAACTGAAGGATTCTCAGGTGTCTATTCATAAAGAGCCTGCATCATCATAGAACTAACACAGACTCACTCCTTCTGGGCTCCAGCACTGGGACAGCAACTGGAAGGGCAACAGTGACATATGGGAAGAAACTGAAGTGTCTGGCATCAGAGCAAGTGCCTGGGGACAGCTTCCTCTTAAACAAAACTCCAGAGGCCAGGCAGTCACCGTTGTCCCTTTCCTGAGCCTTCCCCTACAGAGCCACAGAGTGGTTACACCATATCTGAGACTCCATCACCTGGCTCACACAGGATACCCAACCCTGGCAATTTCCTCAGGCTTTGCCCCATCCAACTTACTAGTGCACTTTTCTTCAATAGACCATGCTACTAAGACATGGAATCAAAGAAGCTCCACCTAATACACAGAAACAAACACACAGAGGCTGCCAAAATGAGGATACAAAGAAATATGGCCCAAATGAAAGAATAGAGCAAAACTCCAGAAAAAGAACTAAACAGAATGGAGATAGGTAATCTATTAGATGCTGAGTTCAAAACGCTGGTTATTAGTTGCTCAAGAAACTCATTTGGTACTTCAACAGCATAGAAAAGACCCAGGCAGAAATGAAGGTTACACTAAATGAAATAAAGAAAAATTTACAGGGAACCAACAGTGGAGTGGATGAAGTTGAGAATCATATCAATGATTTGGAACATAAGGAAGAAGGTAACATTCAATCAGAACATCAAAAGAAAAAAGAATCCAAAAGAAGCCACTGGGGTGATGTCAAATGTACCAACATTTGAATCATATGGGTGCCAGAAGAAGAGAAAGAGCAAGAAATTGAAAATTTATTTGAAAAAATAATGAAAGAAAACTTCCCTAATTTGGTGAAGGAAATAGATATGCAAGTCCAGGAAGCACAGAGAGTCCCAAACAAGACAAACGCAAAGAGGACCACACCAAGACACATCATAATTAAAATGCTAAAGATTAAAGATAAGGACAGAATCTTTTTTAAAAAAAACAGGTTTTATTTATTTACTTTTAGAGAGAGGGATAGGGAGAGAGAAAGAAAGGGGAAGAAACACCAATATCTGGTTGCCTCTCATGTGCCCACTACCAGAGACCTGGCCCACAACCCAGGCATGTGCCCTGACTGGGAATTGAACTGGCAACCCTTTGGTTTGTAGGCCAGCACTCAATCCACTGAGCCACACCAGCCAAGGATAAAGAGAGCATCTTAAAAGCAACAAGAGAAAAGCAGATAGTTACCTAAAAGTTGTTCCCATAAGACTGTCAGATGATTTCTCAAAAGAAACTTTGCAGGCTAGAAGTATTCAAAATGATGAAAAACAAGGAACTACAACATAGATTGCTCTACCCAGCAAAGCTGTCATTTAGAACGGAAGAGCAGATAAAGTGCTTTTGAGACAAGGTAAAGCTAAAGGAGTTCATCATCACCAAGCCATTATTGTATGAAATGTTAAAGGGATTTATTTAAGAAAAAGATCAAAACTATGAACATTAAAATGGCAATAAATTCACAACTATCAACAATTTAATCTAAAACACAAATAAGCAAACAAGCAGAACAGAAAGAGAATCATAAATATGGAGATCATTTTGAGGGTTATCAGTTGGGAGGGGGCAGGGGAAAATCGGGGAAAAGATGCAGGGATTAAGAAGTACATATTGGTAGGTACAAAATAGACGGGGGGATGTTAAGAACAGTATAAGAAATGGAGGAGTTAAAGAATTTATATACATAGACATGAACTAGGGGCAGAATGCCAGAGGGAATAGGGGGTGCTGGGTTGAGGGGGGCAAAGGGGAAAATTGGGACAACTGCAATAGCACAGTTAATAAAATATATATTAAAAATGTAAAAATAACAATAGTAATAATGAATACCAATTATCAAGCTTTTGTTCTGGGCCAGGCTTTGTCAAGATGTTTTACATTTATTATTTCACTTATACTCAGAAGAACAACGAGGGAAATATAAGAACCTTTATTTTAAAATGAGGAAACTGCCCCGGATGGTGTAGCTCAGTGGATTGAGTGCGGGCCTGCGAACCAGAGGTTCGCGGTTCAATTCCCAGTCAGGGCACATGCCTGGGTTGCAGGCCAGTTCCCAGCAGGGGGCACACAAGAGGCAACCATACATTGATATTTCTCTCCCTCTCCCTCTCTCCTACCCTTCCCCTCTAAAGATAAATAAATAAAAATTAAAAAAAAATGAAGAAACTGAAACAAGGTAAGATTCAGTGGCCCAGAATATGCAGTTAGTAATTATCAGAGCCAGGATTTAAACTGGCAGATGCCAAAGTCTATGCCTGAACATCAACACATGATACTTTAGCCCTGACGCTAACTTCTTTCCCAAGAGCCCTCAGCCTCTGTTGTTTATTAAAAATTCCTAACTCTGCAAGGTATACCTAAAATCATCCAAATGGACATTTTGGTGTCATTTACAGGCTTTTAAATTATTAGGAAACAACTGTGGAAATCATCTACTATGAGTCCAAACTTCTGCCCTATATGCATGGATGAAAGGGTATGATGAATAAGAAGGAAACTTATTACTATTAAGATTGTTAATTAATATTTCAGCATTTACTAAGCGGCATGCCCTCTATATGAGTTGTTTTATTTAGTCCTCACAACAACACTGTGAGGAGAACAGTCTACAAATGAAGAAGCTGAGACTCAGAGAGGTCAAGTTATTCACTTGAAGTCATACAGTTGGTACATGGCTGCACCAAAACTGAAAGCTAGGTGGATGTGATTGCAAAGTTCCTTGTATCTTCCTTTAGTCCCTCCTATATAAGGTACAGAAACCCTTGGAGTAAGTAAGGAAGGCTCTCAAAATTTTCCTATGTCCCTGCTCTGACAAGGAATGCCTAGAAGAGTCAAGAAAGTAATTTAAGGTAGCTGGTGGCTGGGCAAAGTGGGAAGTACATGCCCCATCTAGGTGAGGAGCAACTTCTGGTTAGTGCCATATAGGCCCAGCCATGTCAGATCTTCATTCTCAAAACTGGAAACCTGATTTTTAAATGAAATGTTAGAAACGTACACACACATGCTCACATGCACAAACAAAACTTTATCTGGCCCATATTGGCAACTTCTGATGTAGGTAAAGCCACACTGAGAAAATGTTTTCCTTTTACTGAACTGCAATTGGTTCTCATTGGTTTTGGCCTTTGGGGTCTACAGAAAAAAATATTTAACTCATTTATTCAATGACAGTCCTTTGGATATAATGAGACAATATTTATGTCCACTGCTCAGTACCTCCCTTCTCATACCCAACCCAATATCTCAGCTTTTCCATGCTTTACAAGAGCAGATTTCCCATGAATACTGGGGTTGAATACCACATTGCAAATGTGGTCTGACCAGAATTTAACAGAGTAAGACCATTACTTCATGTAGTCTGAATCCTAATTTTCTACGAGTGGAACTAAGCTGTTTCAGCAATCACTTAATACTATTGACTCAGAATTACTTAATAAAGAAAAACTTATGGAATATGTACTACATGATAAGCTCTAAGCTATGTATTTTGTATATCTTACATAAAGATATTCATTGAACAATATTTCCCCTAAAGAGGGCACAATTTGGGAGGACGTATAAGACATGCACAAAAATAATTTTAATTTAACAAACTCAGTACCATATTAATGGAGGAATAAAAATGAATAAATCTAAAAGATATTAAGCATTGACTTTTAAGTTATACCTAACATCCATTTTGTCTTCTGAACCTCTCTCCCCCAAATCTTATAAACAAGAGATTTTTAACCCTATTTTACTGATGAGGAAATTGAAGCCTACATTCTTCCAACCATATCATGTTATGGAAAAACCATATCATGTCATAGACATCACCTCTCAATGGGTGAGAGGGATGGGAAATTTCATCTTGTAGAAGACTGTATTAGAACTAAGCTTTGAATAATGGATATTATTAAAATTGCCTTCAAAGCCAAAGAATAATGGAAAAAAATAACAAGTTGAAAGAATAAAGGAGTGGGGGTGGTTAAAGTGACAGTGACTAGATCCATTTGGCTGGTGTTTAAGATTTTTGTAAAGGAATTAAATGTGCTGAGGCTGGAAAAATAATCCAGACAATAAGAAGCCTCAAACACTAGACTTAAATAATTTGAATTATATATATATAAGCAAATGGGGAAGGGCTGTAAATTCAAACATGCATATGTAACAGCTCAGTAAAGCTTCCTCTGTTCTAAGCATTGGGAATAGATACATTAGAGTTCCAACCCTCAAGGAGCTTATAGACTAATGAATATTTAAAGTAGAGGATACTAACAATATTGTAGCTTAACTTTGGGAATGTTAATATGGTGTGATGATTACAACATGAATTAGTGATCAGCAGAGAGGACTAGAGAGAGAGCAGGCATGAGCTCACTGCACTAGTCCACGCAAGAGCTGATAAGGATTTGAACTCAAGTAGAGGTAATTACTTATAAGGCTTTGGAAAACAATACATAGTTTCACTATTCCTAAAGCTTTAAGAGCAGCTTTTCAGAACATTGTGGGGTCATCTTTGATAGAAAACTCTGAATCTGGAAGAATAGCGATGTCCCCAAAGAAGATCCCACCCTGTTGAATTCCACATCTGACCTGCTATATTTGAAGTCAATCCAACACCTCAGAAAGGCTCAGCAAATGTCCAAAGCAAATGACACATCACCTGAAAATATGAGCATGGTTAACATTTTTGGTCTATTATTAGGTAGTTGGTGACTGAAATGTCCCAGTCTAATTTGGTCTTTTTTACTTAAAAGGCTGATCAAACAGATTTTTCAAATGAACAATTGGAAACTCCCACAGACTACACACTTGCTAACTTTTGTATTTTTAAACAAAGATGAAATGGAAGCAGTAAACACACCCAAAAACATGTTTTGGAATCCTTCTCACCCAAACATCAGGCTTTCCACTTTTACTCCCAACTCTCAGTTTATGTGATTTCTTCATCTAATTAGAGGTTGTACAATGCTTCAGGGAAGTAGCCCAATATAAGTTTAGAAAGATTTTTTTTCTTATGTAATGCCAATTTTCAAAATAAATGTCTAAGTAGTTGTTTTTGTGAGTAGCGAGATTGTACCTTCTTTTGTAAAAAATCTGGAGAGAAGCAGACTTTAATAGTTGCCTGCTTCCATTACCACAGTAACACAAATGTCATCTGACAACCACATTCATGACTTCCTGTGGAATCCTGCACAACCAATTTGGGCCTAGGACAAAGGTAGCATCTTGTCATACTGGGAATTTCCCCTTATTATGTAGGGGAAATCCTATATTCTGACATTTTCTTCATTTGTCCAATATCTAGGAGGAGATGGATTTTTTGACCATTATCACCATTCTCTGTCCAATGTTGTTGATGGAGAAAGTTAATTTTTTAAAAAGGTTAGGGGTTAGTGTGGTACAAAAGGAGAAATGGAGGGAGATAGGTCAGTGTGAGAAGGGAGCCAGAATGACAGAATGAAAAGTGCCCTAGTAGTCTGGAGTCTTAGATTCTAGCTCTGGTTCTGCTGATTACTTACCACGTGACCTTGGTTAAGTTCCTTTCCTCCTAAGAGACCTTAAAAGAACCTGCTGTAGTTTAAGGATTATAGTTGCCCAATGTTTCAAGTTCAGGTACAATGTTTTTGTATTAAAAACATCTACAATAGGAGTTGCACTCCTTTCCCTAAATGTAGTGGAAAAGAACCTGTGTTATGGATCTGGACTGCCTAGATTCTAATATATGCTCTTACACTTACTTGTTCTATAACCATGGGAATGTTATGTCACTATTCTGTGCCTGCTTCCTCACTAGTAACATGATAATAGTACCTAACTCAGGGAGTTATTTTTAGGATTAAGTGAATTTACATATGTAAAACACATAAAAGAGCTCTGAACTCCAAAATAATCAGCTATTTCATTTTTCTCACCTTAATAGCTCTCCTATTTAGGCAGGCATCATATTGCCCAGGTTTGTAGTGGGGCTTTGAGATTTTTAACCACTTGGGATCGCTAAGCATTTTTCAAGAACTTCTATAGTTTTGCTTTCCAATCTGTATTGTAAATAATCAAATGTTTCCACCATCCCCTTTGTGTCACTCCATCTCTACTTTAATCCCCAAGAATTCAGCTATTCGGTGAGGATTAGTAGACTGTAATAGAATCAGTGCATAATGAGTCACCAGAGTCACCAGTCTTTTGTGATGGTAGAGGTAAACAGCTGGCTAATTTGAAAAGCTGCTGATATTATATGGTGGTTAGAACCTCTACTTACATGTCACATGTCCTTGATGTGCACACAAGCCTTGCTACTTCCTTGCTGTGTGACCTTTGGGCATATTACTTAAACTCTCTGGGTTACCTATTTACCAAAGCTGTTATGAGAATTGAACAAGTAAACCCATGTAAGGCACCAAAATTTGGCACCTAGTAAGTGCTACCATTATTATTACTATTACTATAATTCTCTGTTCTGACTGAGGAATCATTTTTCAGGGATAGATTTTTTTTCAGGGAAGAAACATCTAGCTAACTCCCAAAACAGGCTCTGACTAAAAGCCGCTCTCTTTCTGTGAGACTTTGGTCAAGTTCCTTTTCATCTCTGTCTCAGGCTCCTCATCTATAGAACAGTCTAACAGGACAAGATAGTCTCCCAGGTTCCATGAACTCTACAATCCTACAATTTCAGGCCATTTCTATTGAGATTCTCAGTAGCTTCTAGCTTTGGTCTGCTTATCATGTTTTTCATGGATAAATTATTTTGGCATATGGTTCAGTAAAAACATAACAATAACATTGTGGTTTGATTGGAGGCAACAGCCAATCTGTGCACTGTTCCAGTTCCTTTATTCATTATTTAGTTTAATTATGTGGTTTAAGGATTGGGCAAGAAGGAGAGACTTACTCTTTTCCCATAATGACGCCTCAGAATAACACTGAGAAAAGAAACATCAAGTTGGAACCCAGGAGAACTGAGTTCATGCTCTACTTCTGTTGCCAACTTGTTTTACCATGGACAAGATGCTACCCTTCTCTAGGCTTCTATAAAGTAAATGGGGGAGAGGGGAGAGGGTACTAAAGGCCTAGGTGATCTTTAAGGTTCCTCATAATCATCTTTAAGAGCAGAAAAGCTGAGAACACTGTGTGAAAACTAAGAAGAAGCTATCAGGATGTTCACCAGATAATTCAAACTTTATACACCCTAAATCAAACTCTTGATTCATAATTACCCACATACCTGTTTGCTCTACCTACAATCTTCACCATTTTAGTAAATAGTAATCACATTTTTCAAATTGTTTGCATGTGAAATTTGACAATAAGCATTAACTCTTCTCTTTTTCTCACAATGAATATCGGTCAGTAAATGCTATCACCTATACCATCAAAACACATCCAGAATTCAGCATCTTCTCATCTCCTTCAGCAAGACCACCCTGGTGTAAGCTGTCATCATCTCTCACTCAGATCACTGCAGTAGTCTCATCACCCTGCTTCCCTCTTGCTCCTACAGCCTCTTCATCACACAGACAATAAGTAAACAAACAAATGTACAAAAATTAAATGGTACAAGACATGAAGAAGAAGGATCATGCTAAAATGTTGGATCACGTTACTTCTCTGCTCAATACTTTCCAGTGGTTCCCCATATCAAAGTAAAATATGGAGTCCTAACAAAAACTTGTGATGCTCTTCATTAACTCTGATCTCATCTCTTATCATTCTCCATTTACTTAAACCAGCCTTACAGGCCTCCCTGCTATATATCCTTCATCACACCAACTTTGCTCCTTCCTCAGGCTTTTTGTAGTTATGGTTACCTGTGTCTGGAATACTCTAACCCCAGATATCCCTATGGTTCACTTCCTCACTTTCTTCAGGTCTCTGCTCAAATATCGACTTCTCAGTAAGGCACTCCCTGACAGACAAATACACAATAGTCCCTCACACTATTAATCTGTATCCACCACACTGGGCTAAGCTATTTGTAATGACATATCACTTTTGATATATCTACACGTGTCCTCTCACTAAACTGTAGAATCCACAGAAGGAGGAATTTTTGTCTGCCTTGTTCATTGCTGTGTCACCAGTGCCTAGTATAACATTTGGCATATAATAAATGCTCAATAAGTAGTTATTAAATAAGTGCAGTCTGTAAAGCAGGATAACAAGGTTACTGGCACCCAGAACTCCCATACAATCCAATCCATCCACCTGGTTAGTAAATAAGAGATCCAGAAGCCTTAAGAGCTTCAACAATTTGTATTATTGATACCAGTTAAGGGCTTGTACCTCTCTGAATCTCCTATTTTTAATCTATGAGGTGAGAGGGCCATGTGATAAATGAAAGAGGAACACAATTTAAGGAAGAAAGAATGGGGATGAAATCCCAGCTCTGCCACTTTGAAGCTGTTTTACTTTAGAAATGTTACCTACCTTGTCTGAACATAAAATTTACAATGGGAATAACAACATTATAATAGTATGAAGAATATTACAATATCATGAAACCTGGCTACTGGTATAAGGTAGAGTGAAGATTAAATGCAATAACAGAATTTAAAACTGCTCTGGAAACTGTTAAGTGCTACTGGAATATGTCCAATGTCACTGTTCCTTGCACCACTTCTGGAAAAGGTATCAAGGAGTCAAACAGTGTTACTAAAAATGTTTTGCACTTTGGGAAAGAACATCCCATATAAAATAGTAAGTACCACCATAGCTTATTTATTGCCTGGTACTAGGTGGTTCTGGCTCAAGTTAGCCTGTGATGTGCTGAATACACTAAAGGGGGTCAACCATTCCTACAAAAATTCTGGTGCAAAGAACCTATATGAAGGACCATGGACATAGACAACGGTGTGGGGATTAAGTATGGAAGTGGGGGTGGGCTTCGTGGAGGGGGCAAAGGGGGAAAAATTGGAACAACTGTAATAGCATAAACAATAAAATATTTAAAAAGAAGGAAAGAAAATTCTGCTGCAGGACACTTGCAGTCCCCCTAGTGGCCATAGAGTAGAACTACAGTTCCATAAGCAAGTTAATTCAACCTGCAGAAAACAGAGCACTTGATTAAAGAGTAGGCTATTTCATAAAGCTACATCATCTAATTTAGCAAAGCCCTTATAAAAACGTTTTCATGTAATCCTTACTCCAAGAATCGTTTAATTTGTCTTCTCCCTTGAGTCACTTAAGCAACAGCCTGAAATCTCATTTATACACAACCTCAAAGCATGCTACCATGTCTAAAGGAAATATTGTGAATAGACTAGTAATTCTTGATCTGACCACCAAACTGGGAATCTTCATTGGCTCTCAAGCTAAATTTAGACCCATTAATCCCCTTAATCTAATTAATTTCTCATATATTGCAGAGTTCTATAGTCAACGACATCAAAACATTATTCCAGCAAGGGCAATGATACAACCAAAGGAACTGAGGAAGAAAGTAGTAACTAATTTGACTGGAGTGGCACTGTTTAAAAAGCAGAAGTAGATTTCAACCCCTTAATGGAATTCATTCATATTGTCTTTCCCAGGCATTGCCTTCCGGTTTTTGAACTAGCCATCAAAACTTATAATCTATTGCTTGAGTTTAATCATGACCCCCCCCCCACCCCAATCGAAAAAGGATAAGATGCAGTTGCAGGTAATATTGCTAACCACATCAACTGACTTTGATTCATTTCTTTTTTGAAGGTGTACTTTTCAAAAACCCGTACCATACAATCCAGCATCTCATCATACTGAGAGAACGGTGTTGCCTTTATGGTTTTTTAATATATAGTTATAAGGTTGTTGAGGGCATTGACCTTAAGATTCTTCCTGAGTTGTGTCCTCTTTACCCTGCTCTCTTCCTAGCACACAGATGGGCATATATACCAGGTGCTTACCGAAGAGTAGTAGATTGATGGATACGTTTTTAAAAATTGCTTTATTAGGGTGATCTCTGAAGATAGCTAGGTCCCCGTAGGATGTTTTGTCCAGTGGCCTACAGTTCACTGACCATTACCAGGACACAATAGCTGTAGCTGATTAGATATGCCCTTAGCCTAGAGTGAATGAGGCAACAGTTTAGTTCCTTTATAGGTGAGTTTTATCTCTTCTTCATGGTTATAGAGTGAATTCCAGAAAAGAAGCCCAAATTATATAAAAGCAAATGAAAAATTTCCTCATCTAGAAATACACAGCAAAAGGAGTGGTGGCATTTACTTTATCCCAAGGACAACATATAAAAACAAAATTATGACTCCAGCTGTTTACATAAACCTAAACATAAGCCAAATATAGCTAGTGATTTCTTTGGCCTAGTTTGCATTTCTTATCTCTTTGTGTCAGTTTTCTGTATAGAAATGATTAGTCCTCATCCTCTTGGTAATAGTTCCCAGTTCTTCCTAAAAATAAGACTGTTAACTGAATAAACTTTATTAGGTTTCTTTCATACTGTTCTCTAAAGACCTGAAAATTGTAGAGACACTCTTCTATTCATTTAGGAAGGGGCCGCCATTACCAATTCCAATTCACAGCTGGAAAAAAAAAATGAGAGCAGTGTCCCTACGCAGCCTTCACACAGGGCAAGACAAAGTATGCTTTAACTTTCAACACAGCAGCGAGTACCTTCTGCCTTTTAAGTCCTAGAAGTGTTCAAAACTTGGGTACTCTCAGCAAAGTTTCAGGATACAAGTTTGATATACAAAAATCAATTATATTTATAAACACTGTCAATGAACAATTATATTTCTAAAGCTGGCAATGAACAATTTAAAAAGGATATACAAATAGTAACCAGTTTGAAATATCACATCCCACACACTATGATAGTTATAATTAAAAAGGGAGACAATAACAACTATTGTCAGGAGGTGGAGAAATTGGACCCTTCATATATTGCTGGTGAGATTGTAAAATGGTACAGCTACTTTTGAAAACAGTTTTGAGAGTTCCTTAAAAGATTAAACAGAGTTACTATATGACCCAGAAACTCCACTCCAAAGCATGCACCCAAAGAATTGAAAACATATGTTCAAAAAATTCCTATACATGGCTGTTCATAGTAGTATTATTTATAATACTTAAAGTGTAGAAAAAAGTCAATTGTCTATCAACTGATGAATGGATAGATGAATTGTGTTACATCCATACAATGGAACGTTATTTGGTTATTAAAAAGAACATGGATGAACACTGAAAATACTATTCTATGTGAAAGAAGCTAGTTACCAAAAGCCAAATAATATATGATCCTATTTATACGAAATGTTAAATAAGCAAATTCACAGAGACTGAAAGTAGGTTGGTGGTTGATAATTGCTCAGAGTTGGGTGATGGGAGTTTGACTGCTAAGTGATTGAAATGTTCCAAAATTGATTGGAGTGATGACTATACTCTGAATATTCTAAAATCACTGAACGGTACACTTTAAATTGTTGGATTATATATACTGTGAATTATGTCTCATAAAGCTGTCATTAAAAAATAAAAATCAGGTACTGCATGATTTAAAATGGCAGCATTCTCAAGTAATCAGCACTTTAGAGCTATAAGCTTCTCGAGCTGAGCCACTCTCAATCCTGTTGTGGCTTACAAGTTCGCAACAGGAATTGGTGTGAGAGAAAATGGGTGACAGCACCCATGAGTGTGCAAGGAATTGTGCATAATTCAGTCTATCATCTCTCTGCAGCAACCACTGAAAGTAGCCCTTACAGAGCAACAATCTGAAACATTATCTGTCAGGTGGGAAGCATCAAGAAAAAAGCTGGAAGGGAAGCTTCAAGGAAAAAGCTGAAGTGCTGCTCTGCAAAGCTTTCCCCACATGGTAAACAAATATTATAGAAAATGCAACTATTTCTATTTTTCAACTAACAAAGGGCTATTCACTAAGCACTTTCTGGCATGCTCAAATCTACATGAGTGCAAGTGAACAAATCGGAAGACACTGGGTCTTTCCTCTGAAAAGGGTGTAATATAAATATGAGCTTTCATCATTCTCTTCAGTATGATGAATATTAATCAATACTGGTTAACTGTATATAACTTTACAAGCAATGAAAAAAGTCATCTTTGTGGTTAGGATGAAGGTAACTTACTTGGAATGCAACATCTTAGAACTTGACAGAATGCTGGCAAAGGAAGTCTGAGGTAGAATAATTTCTTTCAATATTATTCTTTGTTTTCAAATTATTGGTTTACATCTGTGTATAAGCCCCACCAGACACTAATAGTAAGCACCCTCACATGCACATTAGGTGCTTCTTGTGAAAGTGCTATGGCGATCTGACCCAGGCAGAGCTGTCTCAACAGGGAGAAAGTAGAGTTCTTCGCAGGCTTTGAGAAAAGGTTGCCAAAAGGACCAGTAGACACAGAGAAATAAAATAAAGATCAAGAGAGAGACAGAGACAGTAGCCAGAAAAATACTTCAATAAATTGCCAAGTCCTTATGCCATATAGTTCAGCTGTCTCAGCTATTGTTGAATCAGGTTCTAACCTCAAGATAAAAAAGTCCAGCTATTCATTTTGCTATCCCCTCAAGTAATCTAGTCCTAAAAGAGAGAAATTGGGGTTGATCTGACTTGTTACTCTCCAGATTAAAAATATATATATTTTAAGAGCGCTCCATAGGAGTACTGAGTAAAACATCCTGAAAAGTAGGAAGAAGAGCCTACATTTCAATGTCAAAAGCATGAAAGGAGTGGAAAGAAAGAAAATCAGGGACAGCCATGCAGCACTTGAAGAAGCTGCAAACAAAGAGAAAATGGTGGCAGTAGAGGGTGGAGAGAGGTTTCCTTATCCTTCTCCTACCAACCTCACAGAACTTGACTTTTGTTTGTTATTTTTTTCAGAATCATGATTTCAGGTTTGGGTATAAAATAGCCCCTTACTTGCTACACCTAGCCAGCTTTAAGCTCCCGCTTGAGCAGAGTTCTGAATGAAAGTGGTAGTCTTGACAGCACCATGACAAAAAAATAATAATAAAATTGTCCATGCTCCTAACTCCACCAAGAGTAGCCACATTAGAAATACAAGTGAGGAGGCCAAGGAATTCTTTGTTTTAAATGAGTACATGTTACAGCAGATGAGCAAATTACTACAGGTAGAAAAACACAGAAAATTAAATGTGCCAGCAAATTCAATCTATTAACTTAAATTTTGCAGGTGAAAGAATGTAAGCCTGATAACGTAAAATTTTCACTGGCAAGAAAGCACCGCAAAGTGACCCTGCAATTAGAAGGCTGTAAGGTTCTTCAAAAATATGTATCATTGATGTTAGCCTTTGGTCGACCTGAGAGAGATACTCTGTAGACAAAAAAGAGAAGCCTTCCTTGGCTACATCTTGCACACATTTAAAAAAAGGTACCAGCCAGTGTGGATATTTGGTTCTCAGATTTTGATTATTGGTACCCAGACAGAACCCACCAGTGATTTGCTGACCATGGAGAAAGGATTTTTTCCCAACATACTGATCCTCAAGGCCCATGGATAGAGAGTCAGTCTATCTTGATCCCAAAGCAAAATTCTGCTTTACAGAACAGACATACTGCTCTATTAAAGGTAGTCATAAAAAGTTGCTTGACAACTGTGGAGGGGAAAGGAGATGGAAAGGGGAATTAATAAAATGACTTATTTCAAAATAACTAATAGAGAAAGACAGTATTTGCCAATCTTAAAGCAGTACTCAAATATTAGTTATTATGAAGAGCAGAACCAAATACCAAGAGAAAATTTAAATTTTCTTTTTGCAACTGGATAATTTATCTAAACCACAATTATAACTTCTTGCTCCCCTGAGCCTTAACTACCAAGAATAAATATTTGTCATATTATTGTTCTGTTTGCCAGAATGAATATAAAGGGCACTATTTTTGTTAAATTGGACAGTGGTCAATTAACAAAGTTGTAGTTTTGTTTGATCTCTGAAAGAAGACAGCTCCATAAAATAGCACCAGGGTTGCACATAAGCCCCATCACTTTTTACGATTCCTTCTGTTCAAACCACACGGTAAATTAAGAAAATAAAGACCACCTGCAGCCTCTTCTCTCTCCCCAGAAACATTGTAAATATATAAAGACATAATTATTCCACAAGTTACTAAAGTTAAAAAAATTTCCACTTCTACAATTAACTAATGTATATGAACACACAAACACAATTGGAGAAAGGGGGAAATCCTATACATATTACTGGAAACCTCTAGAATTTTGAGATTTTTAACTCAAAGTTGGCATGCAATACAGAGAAGGTAGAAGCTCTGGGTTTGGCGTTTAGAAAATCCCTTGCCTTTTACTAAATTGTGCCTCTACGAAGTGAAGGGAAGAAAGAAAAGTAAGAAAATGTCTATCTTTAGATTGGGATTGGTTGTATTCTGATGAAGTTGGTATTTCAAAAAATTGACTCAAGAATTTTCTATACTTCAGAAATGAAATTTTTTTGTCAACCCACAAGATAGGAACACCAGTTTTCTCCTTCACCAGACTGCCATAACCTGTGCAGCAATCAGAAACCAGGGAATATTCAATAATCTTGTACTTTTGTTTGAATACTGAAAAGTTCTCATTAGCTAAGGTCATTAATTTAAGCAAGGCTTTCTAATAGAGAACTTTTTCTACTAAGACCTGGGATAAAATCACCTATCTTACTGCACACCTGATAGTAAGGAACATTTTGCTCTTGATAACCACTTCCTGAACATTTCAGGTTGTTTCTTGGAAGGTACCCATTCCTTAACAAATATGTGGAATTGTACATTTCCTCCCTGTTAACTGAGTTAGTTGGAGGGGGCATGCGAAACAGGGAAGGTTCCAGTGTCTGGGTTTAGCCTAATGGTAGGTCAAGAAGAACCTTTGATATCCCCTGCTTCAGAAAAGTTCACAGCAGAAGAGGGCTTCACTGACTAGTGACAACCCTTCCAAAAGAATAATTAACCCTACTAAGTAAATCTGTTCTTAGAAAATGAAAAAGACCTTTTATCTGACAGTATAACCACTTTGCAAAAACCCTATGCACAAACCCTTTAAAAATCCTGTAAGCAAAACTTTAAAACCCTAATAGAATGTAAAGCTTGGTAAGGAGATGGTTTTTCTCAATAGCCCAGAAAATATTTTAGGAAATCTTATCCTCCGCTCTCTTTTCTAACACCATGCTATCAACTTTCCAAGAACAGGAGCATCAGTGAAAGGAGGTAAATTGTTTGATTTAAGTTGCCAAAGATGCTAACACTAACAATGAAATTTGAAAAGCCACAGATAAAAATAACACAGATATAGGCAACAACACGTATATGTAGAACAATACACAAGTCAATGGGGACATCAGCACCCAGCAAACCTGAAGAGTTAGTTCCACAGTCAATAGAGTCCCTCCCTCATGGACATAAACTAATATATCAGTTTGTTGGGAAAAAAATCATCAACATGATCTGCAAGAAAATGAAAAACTGTGGTAAGGAAGATTTTTAATAAGCAAGATGAACTGACTGTCTCTTTTCTCATTTTCTAATTAAAATTTTTGGGCAAGATTATAGCTCATAGGTTCCTAACAGTTCTTACTCAGTTTGTTAAAGGTAACAGCTCATGTCTGAAAATGTTCTTACAATAAAGGACTGTATTGAAAAGTCCTACTCCTTCCTCCCAAAATCAGGTTTCTGAACACTCTGGAATTGCAGGAAATACTTTAAAACCTTTTCCAGCACTTTTATAAATCAGACTCAAGTCTGATTAAAGTCTTTACTTTAAAAAGTTCTCTTTATAGATCTGATGCAAACCTGAAGTGGAGGACTGAGGATCTGTTATAATCCACAGAGAAAAATTAAGTATTTACAAGGAAAAAAAAAAACAAAAAACAGCTACTTCCAACATAGTTAAACTGTGAGGGTAAATCCTGCCCAGTGTTCACTAAGAAAATTTTCCTTAATCGTGCCTGGTTGGATTCTCTGTGCTGACCTCCAATACCTGAGCAAGACCTCAATTATTGCCAGGGAAAGGATTTCACGACTTCTTCACACAGCAGGCCCTTAGAACTCTGGAGACCACCTTGTTCGTCTAATCCCACACTCCATTTTATCTCTTTGAAGGAGGCGGGCTAAGAAAACCTTGGGCCAGTCTTTTTGCCTTTAACCTGCCAAGGCTGGTCACAGGCTGGAGGGCAAACTTTAACAGACTCTAAGAGAATCTGCTCATATTTTTTTTCCACGTTCACGGATTTGGGGAGTTGAGGAGAAAAATTAGTGGAAGGATTAAGGGCTTTATTTCCGACAGTGGCCCTTGTAATTGGATTTAAGTTTCGAGACCTGGGGAGTCAGGCAGGATTGTAGGAGGCCCGGAGTGGAGAATTGTCAAGGAATTTGGAAGGACACAAACCAGCACCCAGGGTCTTAGCAGCAGTTATTGGGACGCAGACTGAGGGTTCGCGGAGCACTAAGGTGAAATCTTAGGCAGGCCTGGAGTCCAGGTAAAGCTCCTGATTTAGGGCAGCCCTATCTATGGAACCCCGTTGGGCTCTCCCAGCGCCAGAGTGTTCACGCGGAGAGAAGACATACCCCAGAACACAGACTGACTCAAGGCTGAAAGACATTTCTAAACGGGGAAACTTACCGCATGTCCCCGTAAGATCCAGAGTAGCTCTCCATCCAGGGGTTCATCTCGCTTTTGACACAATTGGGACTTGAATACGGCACTCTACTCACCATGCCGCCAGGATACCACACATCAGATGGGGGGAAGTCGCCTTCCTGACCAGCCAGCCCTTGAGGTGGCCGAGTGTAGCCATAGGGGGCTACAGCCCCGGCCTCCCCTGTGCTGCCGCCGCCACCACCACTGCCACAGGGCCCATACAACTGGCTTTCTTCACCCGCGAAGAGAGTGTGCCAGGAAGAGGAGGCAGCTGAGGGTGAGCCTGAGCTGGGTCCCGCTGCACCCCCGCCGTGCAGGCTTGCCAGGTCCCCATAGCGGCATTGCGCCGCTGCAGCTGCCCAGGCGCTGCCATAGTCCAGCGAGTTCTCTAGCTTGATGCGGGCTTGAGGATGGTGAGGCGGCGGAGGGGGCGGCGGCCCGGCCAGGGCTAGTGAAAAGTTATAGTAGTCGCGACTCGGATAAGCCGCTGCCTCTTCCAGTGCTCCAGACTTGTAGAGAGACAGGGCGGATGGCAGTTCAAGTGTTCCAGAGACTCCTGTTTCAGCGCTGCTAGAGCAGCCCAGGTTCTCGCCTTCCAGCCCTTTTGGGTAACCTGCCTTGAATGGGGAATACTCAGAAGTCTCTTCAGTGCCCTTGCCTGGGCCGTCATCCAGCAGAGAACCTTTGCATTCAGCCAGCTGGGCGCAAGGAGTAGGACGCACAGAAGGCGGACCTCCCAGGAGTGGAGCATACATGCAATCCCCTCTAAGCTGTTCCCCAGGACTCAGATGCTCCAAAGCCTCAACACCCAAGCCCATAGATACCGACACTGCCTTACACAACTCCTTGGCGCTGTCCGAGATGGCAGAACTGCCCCCTAGGTAATTGTCCTTGGAGGACGTTGGAGCCCCAGCGGCCTCCCTCGCTCTCCCACTGCTATTGGCTTCAGATACTACCTCCTGCTGCTGTTGCTGCTGCTGCTGCTGAAGCAGTTGCATGGTGCCTGCCTCGCTCAGGATGTCTTTAAGATCGGCGGAGCAGCTGCTCAAGCCCGGGAAAGTGGGGCCCAGCAGGGACAACGTGGATGGGGCAGCTGAGTCATCCTCGTCCGTAGGTGCTGGCGGCTGCTGCAGCAGCCCCTTGCCGGTAGCCAAGGGGACTCCGGGCTCTGAGATGCAGCCACTCTCCGGGTGGCCCTCGGGAACTGACTGCTGTTGTGAAGGCTGCTGTTCGTTCTCCAGGGCCAGGTAGCCTGTGGGGCCTCTGCTCTGGGTTTGGGGAGATCCATCCTCACCCTGCTGCTGCTGTCGGGCACTGGTCTCCTGTTGCTGCTGTAAATGGGCGCCGGGAGGTGCTGCGCTCGCGGCCTCGGGGTGCCGGGGTCCCGGGGTCTGGACCACTTCTCGCACGCTCTGGAAGAGGTTCTGGAAAGCTCCTCGATAGGTTTTGGACGGCGGTCGTGGGTAGAGCCTCCCCAGCCCTAACTGCACCTCCATCCTTGAGCTTGGTTGAATCTTCCACCTAATTCCTTTATCCCGTTTCCCCTTCTCTTGCTGAGAAGAGTTCAACAGGCTGTGATGCGTTAGTCACTGCAGCTAGCTACCCACCTGCGGAAAGCTCTTGGGAAAGAAACTTGCAGGAATAACCACACGAAATTTCTCTGACAGCCTCAAAGTCTTGTGCAGAGAAAAACACACGCGTTGGACAAAATCTGCCCTGCTAGGCTCACAGTCTGTTCCTCAATACTTGGAGGGTAGCTTCAATAGATGGTCAGATCTTGAAAGAAAAAAATAAAAAGAAAACTCTTCGTCTTCCAGATTGTGTCCACTGAAGCAGGTGCAAATAGGAATCTGGTTATTGTTTTTCTCCCCCCTTCCCTTTGGTTTTGTTCGGGTTTGAATGGGGGTTTTCTGTTTGTTTTTGTTTTGGGCTACTGAAGACCTGATTGCCTTTTCATCCTTTGATCTTTGGTCCCGAAAAGTGGCTAGGGGGCGGGGGCGAGCAGGGCGAGGTGGAGTGGGAGTGAGGAGAACCTAGGGGCTCACCCCGCGTATCGCCTAACCAGGCAGGTCCTGGCTGCAAAGCTGAAGCGTCTCCTAGATCGCCTAGCTTCCTCAGAATCGTCTTCGCAACGCAGAGCTAGCTTGTCTGCTAGCAGCCAAAGGGAGTTACCTCTCTGCAAACTCGGGCTGGCCGCCCTGGGCCGACTAGAGTGGAAGGGAAGTGTGTGTGTGTCGCGGGGGGGGGGGGTAGAGGGGAACGGGCGGAGGCAGCAGCAAGAGAGGAGCCCCAGGAAGGGGCAATGGGGTGGAGGGGAGGAAGACAAAGGCAGCCGTCAGTCCTACCCGGTACTTTCCTCGCTTCCTCCGAGTCTCTAGCAGCTTTCAAAAACTTCACCGAAGAGAAAAGCGTAGCTCCGGGGCGGCGGCTTCGAAGCCGCTGCGCTGCAAGAGGCGTTGGCAGCCGCCACAGCCCGGCTGGGGCTGACGCGGGCGTCCCTTCGGCTCCTGTCCCGCACTGGAAAGGGTTGGGCACTTTCCGTCCGCTGTCTCCTCTGCCTCCAGGTTTGCTCGGGACCCTTAGCCTCTTCCAGCACGTTGGCTCCCTGAGATCTCAGAGGGTGAGCTGGAAAGTAGAGAGCAAATGCAACAGTTTGCGAGTCCGGTCCCGCCCCCACCGGGCCGGCCTCCTTGCCTTCCCACCTCCTTCTCCCTCCCCTCCCCTTCCCTTTTTTCCCCTCCCCTCTCCTCCCCACCCTTCCCTTCCCTCCTCTCCCCTCCCCTCCCCACACCGTGCACTAATGCAGAGTGGCTTCAGAGAAACAAGTGCTGACGCAGCGTGGGTGAAAGCAGAAGAGGATCGCTCTAGCC
Organism: Glossophaga mutica; assembly: GCA_039655065.1. Taxonomy (NCBI): domain Eukaryota; kingdom Metazoa; phylum Chordata; class Mammalia; order Chiroptera; family Phyllostomidae; genus Glossophaga; species Glossophaga mutica. The sequence goes on along the minus strand of CM077318.1, from coordinate 9,405,662 downwards.
CAGGAAGACCCTAGCTCCCCGGTATCTCCTGCTTTCCCGGACCTGGTTTTAGGCGCCAGGGCTGAAGGTTTAACCCAGGGATTTATTTGAGGACAGGGCTAGCGCAGCTCCCAGAGGCTAGCACTTGCAGATTTGGTTCCGAAGTCCAATCTCCAAACAGACACTGCGTGTGTGGGAGGGGCAATAGGAGTATCAGCCCCTTAGGCTAGGGACTATATTGAACGCAGACTGAGAAGTGCGGACTGGAGGGTCTTTTACAAACTGAAGACAAGCTATTGCCAAGTCAGCAGATACTTGTTGAAATCTTTCAGATTCCTCCCTAGGCATTGATTGGGCTTCGTGGCATAGTACCAGTTGCTCTAGGAACCCTCTCTCTGGGAACCAGTAATCATCTCTGCCTCTTTTCTTCCCCCTTTCCTGTCTGGAAATGCCTCCAACCTCATACACTTCTCACCTATCCAACTGTGCAAAGGCAAAATCACCCAGGCAAGCAGGCAAACACACAAACACCAAAAACTCATGTCATGTGCACAGGGACCTCGATTTTGTCCAAGGTGTTGCAGACGTTTGTTACATACAGGCAATTCCTTTTCTAAATTGTTTTTGTATATTTGTAAGCTTGCAAGCTGCACTATTCAAAGACTGGGACCTACATAGGACTGCTTTTCTTCCTCTTGGTGGACAGCCAGTACTGGAGGGTGACATGGGATATTGCAGTTGCTCTTCTGTGGAGGAGGTCTCACAGTCCCTGCGGAAAGATGGAGAGGCAGGTTGAAATGAAGTAGTGGAGGCAATGGAAGGGTTGACCTATAGGGAAGGAGGTTTCCTTTGTGTTGACAGGGGCCCTGTGCCTCCCGGGCTTTTAAATTCCTTAGACTTTTGGATCTGGCTGGGTCTATCTGTCCCAGGCTTGTGGAGATTTTAATCTAGTCCTCTTCTAGTTTTTACAAGCATCTACAATGTCATTATGTTGTTCACAGCCAAGTATCATAAGCATTTATTTATCCTGACCAAAGGAGGTAACTTAATCCTAAAGGCAGAGAAGAAATGGTATGATCAGCTCTATTTTCCAATGAAGACATTGAAGCAAGGACACAATTTGTTCTATCTTACACATTAGTAGAACCTTAACTAGTCTTCCATCTTGTTGCTATTTTAGCTAGACTCATCAATGTCAAGGGCACTTGGAAAAGGGCTATAAATGAACTTTACAGAACCCAAAAGCCTGAGGAGGTGAAAAATTACTCCCTAGGATTTTAATGGGCTCAGCTTTACCTGGACATATCCCAAATACATTCTCCTTTCTTGGTTAGGAATCTCACAAATCACTAGTTATAGTAAAGGAGCAGCCTATTCACAGAAATGTCTAATTGTAACAAAACTAATTCTCAATTTCCTAATGTAATGAGAAACAGGAATATGTAATTTAAATGCAGATATTTTGAAAACCTATTTGAATAGGTGGAAACTCCAGTTCCACCAAACCTTTTTTTAAGAGAGAGAGAAAACCATAGATTTGTTGTTTCACTTATTTATGCATTCATTGGTTGATTCTTGTATGTATACTCACTGTTGATGGAACTCTCAACCTTGGCATATGCGGAAAACACTCTAACCAACTGAGCTGCCAGGGCCCACAAAAGCTTTTAACTAAGGTTGCTCAGAAGTAATTGAGTCAGCTGGGCTGGCAGGAAAGTAGAATGGAAATAGCATAGGTCTCAGAGCCAGGAGAACTGCTTGTCTACAAACTGACTATAATCTTCCTTTCCCTCAGCTTCAGTTTCCTGCTCTGTGAAATGAGGAGAAGGGGAGATAGAGGCTGTATCACATGGATTTTTCTAACACTTAAACATTTAGAATGCTGTGATTGACCGGAGTTTTCTTATTTATGCCCAGTAAAGGGTGGCTATGGAAGAGGTTGCTAACAGTAGGAAAATGACCAATGGACAGTTGTGAGAAGGGTAGTTATAAGCAAAGTAGCCTGAAAGAAATAAGATGAGAAATAATTCTCTGAACAATTTCCTGTTGAATAAATGACAACCAAACAGACCTTTAAATCCAGGTCTGAATTACCTCAAAATTCATGTTGCTTCTACAGCATAAAAATTGTTTTCCCATTTTTCTCATCAGAAAATAGTGACCAATAATATATATTCTCAAAAGTCTGATGTGATAATTAAAGGAGATCATGTATGTGGAACCACTTTGTTAACAAGAAAACATACAACAAATCTAAAGGGTCAATTTGTTATATTTTATTTTTAAAGGTGATGTTATAAACATTTTGATCATGGACAGGAAAGGCTAAGTACTGTGAACATAATAGGTGCATATAGTACTTGATTTTGATTTTAGAACTCTTATCTCCCATCTCAAATCTCATTTTCCTGCCCTTCCTTTAAAATCAAGAGGCCCTGTTGAATAATATTATGTAAATTATGTTCTCGTACCTTCCATCTTCTTCTCTTTCTTCTTTTCCTTCCTCTTATTTGCATTTATTTTTAGCAAGTCAGTAACCAGTGAAGGAGACTTTGATAATGGGATTTTCCCTAGTTCCTTGGTCTGTAAAGTCAGAATTATTTGACCTTTGGAATATGGTAGACATTCTCCAAATCCTGTGGGTTTTACTTCCTGTATATCTCACAAATTTGCCCACTTCTCTACATTTTTGGCACTGCCAACCTAGTTCGAGACACTGGCCTTTCTCACCAGGACCACTGTAAATGGTCTCTCTTCCACTCTTAATTTCCTAGAGTGAACTCTGCATTGAGCAGACAGGGATTTTTAAAAACCAAGACTTAATTTTTTTTAGAGCAGTTTAAGCTTTACAACAAAACCGAGGGGAAGGCAAAAAGATTTCCCATATACCTCCTGCCCCCACGCATGCATAGCTTTCTCCATTATCAACATCTACCAGTGCATTTGTAATGATTGCTGAACCTATATTGATACTTCTAAACACCCAAATTACATTGTTTATGTTAGTGGTTCTCTTGGTAATATATATCCTATGAGTTCGTACAGATGTATGTGATGTGTATCCATCATTATGGTATCATACAAATTATTTCTACTTCCTTAAAAACCTTTGCCTGTGCTCTGCATATTTATCCGCACACTAATCTCACTTTCTCCACAGTTTTGCCTTTTCCAGAATGTCATATATTTGGAATCACATACTTTCAAAGTGGCTTTTCTCACTTACTAATTTACATTTAAGTTTCCTCCATGTCTTTTTATCCATTGATAGTTCATTTTTAAGTACTGAATAATACTTCAATTTTTGAATGTACTACAATTCATTTATCTATTCATATACTGCTGGACATCTTGGTTGCTTCCAAGTTTGGGCAATTATAAACAAAGTTGCTATAAACATCATGCTCAGGTTTTTGCATGGACATAAGTTTTCAACTTCTTTGGGTTGAAATACAAAGAAGCATAATTGCTGTACTGTTTAGTAAGAGTATATTTATTTTTTTAAAAACCACCAAACTGTCTTCCAAAGTGACTGTACCATTTTACTCTCCCACCAGCAATGAATGAGAGTTCCTAGTGGTCTACATCTTCACCAGCATTTGGTGGTGTCAGTGTTTCAGATTCTGGCCATTCTGGTAGTAGTATATTGTTTTTTAATTTGCATTTCCCTGATGGCATATGATGTGAAACATCTTTTCATATACTTATTTACCATCTGAGTATCTTCTTTGCTGAGGTGTGTATTATGGTCTTTGGCCCATTTTTTAATCAGGTTGCTTGTTTTCTTATTGTTGAGTTTCAAGAGTTCTTTGAATATTTTGGATTACAATCATTTATTTATGTGTCTTTTGCAAATATTTTCTGCCAGTCTGTGGCCTGTATTCTCATTCTCTTGGCATTGTCTTTTGCAGAGTAGAAGTTTTTAATTTTAATGAAGTCTAGTTTATTAATTATTTCTTTCATGGAACATGCCTTTGGTTTTATATCTAAAAAGTCATCACCACATCCAAGGTCGTCTAGGTTTTCTCCTATGCTACCTTCTAGGAGTTTTATAGTTTTGTATTTTAAATTTAGGTGTGTGACCTTTGTTGAGTTAATTTTTTGTTATGAGTGTAAGGTCAGTGTCTAGATTCTTTCTTTTTTTTTGCATGTGGATGTCCAGTTGTTTCAGAACGATTTTTTGAAAGACTGTCTTTGCTACATTGTATTGCCTTTGCTTATTTGTAAGCAATCACATGACTATACTCATGTAGGTCTATTTTTGGGCTTTCTATTACAGAGGGATTTTTAAAGAACAACCAACCTTATTAAGGTACTTGAGATACAATAAACTACGCATATTTAAATTTGAAATTTATAACTTTTGACATATACATACACTCGTAAAACCATCATCCAATAAAGGATGAAAATATTCCTCTCCCCAAAATTATCTTTATTGCTCCTGTTTACCTCCCCTCTCCACCCCTTCCCATACTCCCTTTCTGCAATCAATGATCTGCTTTTTGTCACTGTAGATTAATTTTCATTTTCCAAAATTTTATATCAATGGAATCATCACCATTTTTTTGGTCTGGCATCATTTACTCATCATAATGCCCTTGATACCCATCCAAGCTCTTGTGTGTATCAGTACTTTGATTTGATTTTTAATGGTAAGCAGTTTTCTGTTGTATGAATGTACCACAGTTTGCTTACACATTTGTTTGTTGATAGCATTTGGGTTCTTTAAAATTTCAGGCTATTATAAATAAAGCTGCTATGAACGTTTATAAATACATCTTAGTATAGGTATATGCTTACATTTCTCTTGGTTCTATATTTAGTAGTAGAATGGGTGGGTAACAAAATAAGTGTATATTTACTTTTTTAAGTAATTGCAAATTGCCCTCCAAAGTGATTGCACTATTTTGCATCCCCACGAGCAGTTTTTATACATCCTCACCAACACTTCATATGGTCAGCTTCTTATTTATTTTTTATTTTTAATTAATTTATTAAGGTGATGTTGGTTCAGAAAACCAAATGGGTTTCCAGTGTATAACTTAACAAAACATCAGCATACTGCATCGTACACTTACCACCCAAAGTCAAGTCTCTTTCCATCACCATTTATTCCCACTTTGCCTCTTTCACCATCACCCACTCCCCTTCCCCTCTGGTAATCACCATGCTCTTGTCTGTGTCTATGAGGTTTTTTTTTGCTTAATCCCTTCACCTTTTTCACCCAGCCCCCTGAATCCCTTCCCTTGTGGACAGCCATCAGTCTGTTCTAGGTGTGTATGTTTCTGTTTCTATTTTGTTTGGCAGTTTATTTTGTTCACCAGATTCCACATATAAGTGAAATTGTATGGTACTTGTCTTTCTCTGACTGGCTTATTTCACTTAGCATAATACTCTCCAGGTCCATCCATGTTGTGGCAAAAGGTAAGATTTCCTTCTTTTTTTTTATAGCCATGTAGTATTCCATTGTGTAATTGTACCACAGCCTTATATCATCTACTGATGAGCACTTGGGCTGCTTCCATGTCTTGGCTATTTTAAGTAACACTGCAATGAACGTAGGTGCATATATTCTTTCAAATTAGTGCTTTGGATTTCTTTGGGTATATTCCCAGAAGTGGGATCGGTGGTTCATAATGCAGTTCCATTTTCGATTTTTTGAGGAAATTCCATACTGCTTTCCACACTGGCTGAACCAATCTGCATTCCCACCAACAGTGCACGAGGGTTCCCTTTTCTCCTCCTCACCAGCATTTGCTCTTTGTTTATTTTTTTAAAAAATATTTTATTTTTTATTTTTAGAAAGAAGAAAGGAGGGAGAAAAAGAGGGACAGAAACATCAATGTGTGGTTGCCTCTCACATGCCCCCCACTGGGGACTTGGCCTGCAACTCAGGCATGTGCCCTGACTAGGAATCAAACCAGCGACCCTTTGGTTAACAGGCCAGCACTCAATCCACTGAGCCACACCAGCCAGGGCTGTTGATTTATTGATGATAACCATTCTGACAGGTGTGAAATATCTCATCTGGTTTTCATTTGCATTTTCTGATTAGTTTATTTTACCATTCCAATTTGATGTGTAGGCATGTCTCATTTAATTTGCATTTATTTAATGAATAATGATATAGAGCACTTTTTCTTTTTTTTTATTGCTCAAGTACAGTTGTCTCCATTTCCCCCCCGCCACACCCATCCCCACCTCCCACCCTCGTTCCTACCCTCCTTTGGCTTTGTCCATTTGTCCTTTATACATGTTCCTTGATGGTATTTTTCATGTGATTATTTGTCATTTGTATATTGTCTTTGAAAAACGCTTTGCTCAAAAATTTTACCTATATTTTTAAGCAAGTTGCTTGTATCTAACAGGGAGTTTTTAATTATTTGTATAGTTTGTATACATGTCTATTATCAGAAATATGATGCACCAATATTTCTCATAGTTTATAGTTTGGCTTCATTGTCTTAATGGAATCTTTTTAAGAGCAGAAAATCTTAATCCTGACCAAAACCCAATTTATCAATTTGTTAATTTATGGATTGCATCAGATATAAAAATTATCTTTTTCTAAGCCCAAATCACAAAATGTGCTTTATAAACCTGTGTTTTTTTTCTTAAAGTCATGTAGTTTCAGTTTTACATTTAGGTCTATCATGCATTTTGAGTTAATTTTTATATATAGATAGCTAGTACTTTTGTATATAGATGCCCTAATGTTTCAGCACCATTTGTTGAAGAGACTATCCTTTCTCCTCTTACTTGCCTTTAGGCCTTTGTTAATAATCAATTGTCAATATATGTTTGTGTATCAGGCTCTTTTTAAAAGTTGAGTTTGTTCATGTCATTCCACTACTTAAGTTCTGTTTCTGGCTTCCTATTGCTCTTACTATAAATGTCCACATCTTTAATCAGACACTACATGATCTGGCATCTCTCTGCTTCTCTGATTTTATCTCATACCACTTTCTTCCTGCTTTCTGAGCTCTGCTCAGGCTCACAATGGCCTTTATTCAGAGTTCCTCAAATGCCAGGTACTCCTTTCTTCTTTCTTTTTCATATGCTGTTTCCTGTACCTGAAACACTGGTTCATCCATCTGTTTGATAATTTAGTTAATGTCTATACATACATTGCTTCCACAAATAATTTCTGAACCTCCAAGGCTAGCTAAAGTTCTCCCCACACCTACCTTTTTATATATTTTAACAGTACCCAGTATTTTTTCCTTTGGAGGACTTCTCACAAATATAATTAATATTAATCATTTATTTAGTCGTTTAATATCTGTTGTCCTCACTAGAGTGTAAGTTTGTTTCTGAGGGCAGGGTCCATATTGGTTTTGTTCATCATCAAATTCTTAGGACTCAGCCTGGTGTGCATAGACTCAGTGCCCAATAAATATCTATTGAACAAATGGATGGATTCCATTTTCTCAGACTTAAAGTTCTATTTCAAAAATGAAAGTTTGGTTTTGGGGTTTGTAAAAATCCCTTCAATTTCAGCATGCTTAGGAATGTAATAAATCTTTTGTCCATGTAAAGGCAAAATAGAGAAAAGCTCCAATTCATGGCATTTACTGCTTGCCAGGCTCTGTGCTAGGCACTGGAGATTCACTGGTGAATAGAACAATGTGGACTCTATGTTTGAGGAGTTCATTTACAGACTAGGAAGGAGAGTGAAGAGTCATTTAAATAACTACATTTGAGTTGGGCTGGAAATGAAGAGTGAGGTTTATGAATAAATCCTCATGTTTTTTTCCTCTGCTAATTTGTGGTTGTTTGCTATTTTTCTCCACCTAAAGGATTATAAAGTACTACTTTCTCATTTCATACTTTCTTCCTGCTTATTGTTGGGGCCTCCATCTTATCTTATCCTTTCCCACAGCTCCAGCCCTAACTTCTCCCCTTACCACTCTCTTATAGCAGGTGCTATCTTTAACAAAATCTAAATCATTGGGGTCTTTTTCCTAAAAATATAACTGATAACATTGTTCCTTTGTTCTATAACTTTCAACTGCCTATGCCAGGGTTTTCAAACACGAATGCCTCCTAAGTAAAAACAAGTGAGTAAAGATAACCTGGCATTACAGAGACGAAAGGGTGTGGTGGTAGAGGCTGTGGTGAACTAAAGAACAGATAGATACTCCACCTTAAAAGGGCAGCCACCACTCAATTCCAAATGGTTGTTGCCAGAGAAAAATGCCCTCTCACTAATCCAGATGTTCTGTTATTTTTAAGAACAGCGTTCCAGACTTTAATGTGAAGTCTCTTAAAAAGTAAACATGTCTGTGGACAAGAATTAGTACACAAGCTACCATTCTGAAAACTCTGTCCTTCAGGTTCAAATCAACATTCCATAGTGTAGCCTTTAAAGTATTTCAGTGTTATGTCCTAATCTCTCTCTGCAGCCCCTTCTTCTATCTTGTTTTCCTGCCAACCACTCACCTCTTCAACCATGTCAGACTTCTTGGGCTCCCTCTAAGCATAGTTTACACTTTTGGGCCTGCCTACCTTTGGATAATGCAGTTTGCTTTTACTGAAATGTTATTTCCTTCTTTCCCTTGTGACCAAATTCAACTTATCTTTTAGAATATAGCTCAATCATTGAGTTCTCTGGAAAGTGTTTCTGGATTTATTAATCCAAACTCTCTCTCTCTCTCTCTCTCTCTCTCTCTCTCTATATATATATATATATATATATATATATATGTGTGTGTGTGTGTGTGTGTGTGTGTGTGTGTGTGTGTGTATACACATATATATGTATATATTTAAAATATTTCTCCTCCATCAAGCAGAATCCCCTCATGTTGTGCATTACTATTTATTCATTTTTCATTTGTTAAACAAATGCGTGGAGCTACTATCATGTGCCGGGCACTCTAATAGGTACTGGGACTAAGAGCTCTAACCATTCCAATTAATCAACATCTAATGTTAAATGCAAGTAGATTACAACAGTGGTATGAGAAAGTGAGGTTTGTTCTCACCTCTTGTATTTGACTGTTAACAATGATAATTCACTAGGAATCCACTGTGATACACTGGTATTACAAGATATTGATAATTACTTAATTTTGTATAAGAAACAAGGTGCATAGGGGTTATCTCTATTTTGTAAATAGGAAACTGAAATTCAGAATATTAAGCAATCTGTCCAAGGTCGGACAGCTGACTGGAGGCAGGGTTAGTACTATGAACCTAGATATTCTATCATAGAACAACTAACTTTTCACTATACCTGAGCCAACCTCTCCTGTGCTATGGCCAGGTGGTCTTTCCATCCATAACATGCAGACAAGGCATTAGATTAGCAGGGGCAGTATTGAATCTATGGCACAGCAGGGGATTTTGTAACACATTTTACAGTTACATTTGATGAAAAACAACAACAACAAAAAAAAAGCTTTTTACTCCTATTTATGTGCCCTGTGAACTTTGGCTTTTACTTTGTTTGTAAACTAAAGATTACAATACCTTTCTTCTTGACAAGTTGCTGTGAAAACCAAAAAAATAAAAGAATGCAAAGGAAATATGTAATAAAGATTAACACAATAATTTGTTCATTATCTGCCAAGGGAAGTACTGTTGTTTGTTATTATTTCCATTTTAAAGATAACAATATTGAGGCAGAGGTTGAACTTGAAGCTTGCTCTGTTTGACAAAAAACAAAATGTCACACTGCCTTTCAGGCATTAAGCAACAGTTAACTACTGGTATTATCTATATAGTACTATTTACTTTTCAAAATACCTAAGGATATTTGACCCCGAGTTCAGGAGCCAGGGATAACATTTGGGATTCAAAGTTTAAACTCCACACTTAAAAGATTTCAAAACATGAGAATCAGAGGTCAACAGTTGGAAATCATTTCAGCAAGACCCCTCTTTTTCTCCACCCACATCTCACTCACCTTTTCCCATCAAAAAGGCCCTATCCCATTAAACTCTAGAAATGCCCTGGGCAGTGTTTGTTGCTAAAAAACACATTTGTAGATGACAACACACAGGGAATCTTGGCTCATATTTGTTTTGGCTTTACCAGTTATTGAGGAGAGAATCAATAGCTGCCAGAATGGAAAAGAACCATCAATCAGAAAACATGTCGAAAATGGAAAGAAAAAAAAAAAAAAAAACAACAACATATGTCACCTCTAGACCTTTAAGAATAGAATGTTCTGGAGAGATCAGAGTGAGGCCAAAAGATGCACTTAAGATCAAGTAGCATAGCCTCCCTGTAGAGTTCAAAGCTAGTGGCTCAGTGAGCCACTGAATGACTGCCATCGTATCCATGTTATTTCTCTGGATTAACAAAAAGGGAGGGGGCATGTCAGTTCACCTATCTCTGTGGTGTTTCTGTAGCTTCATACCCTGACAGCAGTGACCTTTGCATGGGACAATGTGGTTCACAAAGAATATTTGCCTATAATACCTCAATCAGTTTTCATAACAACTTTTGGAATTAAGCAGAACATGCACAATTAGCTGTGTTACGAAAAAGAGGAACCTGCCCTCTGAAACTAAGGTGACTTGCCCAAGGGCATTTAGCCACTCAGATGCACAGAAATATGTGGCCAGAATGCTTATTTGCCAGAGTTCTTTATTCTGTACCAAAACTTTCAATGATTAGCTCCCCTCAACAAGTGACCCTCCAACCCCAAAGACACATTATTTGCAGCTAACTGAAAACTTTGGTTAAAATTGTACGAGCTCTATCTTAAAACTGAAACAAATTCTCTGGGGTACAGTTTCCTGGCATCCTCTGTGTATGGGAGACAATGAAGTCACAAAGGCATAGAGATGAGGGTGTGTAATAGGTGTAGTCTTACAATCGCTTGCTACTGCTTTCCTCTACAAATCTCCTCTTCAGAGAAGTACAATCTATCTCACAAGTCCTTGAGAAAAGGCCCCACTCCTTATGTTCCATTCCTACCAAGGAACAGCTAACTCCTAACTCCTTAGAATATCACAAGTCAATCTCTGAACATCAAAACTTTTTTAACGTTGTCTGAGTTGAAATAGATATTGATGAAAAAAAGGACATCATTCTCTCCTACCTTTGAAAGAGGAACATTATTAATAAGAATTCTTATACTTTACTAATGAATCAGAAACAGTGCTTTGATATTTGTCAGTTGAAAATCTGTTGCTTTATTTAGCTAGATGATTTTAAGCTTGCGTATACTACAATTATGAAATATCGTGATCAAAGCCATAGAGAAAAGAAAAGTGTGTTTTCCAACAGATCAAAACTGATCACATTCTCCTACAATCGAAGGAATACCAGCCATGGTTGTTTTCCTTTTTGAATCAACTTAAACGTGGGACTCAAGCAGATTCAAATACAATAATCAAATATTAGTTTATCAGCAATAACCTCTTTGTCTCCCATCCAACATTACTATTCCTTAGCCACCTGCTTTCCAACAGAACCCAAAATACAATTGCTTGTGTTGTCAGTGCTTGGAAAACTTGTCTGCAAAGCTGTAAATGGCAGGCCCTGTCACAGATAGCAAACCAGGACAGAGATACAGACATGAAAGTAATACAGTATTGCAAGAACATTTTGATTGTGATATCAGATTGAAACAAAAACACCTTGTATACAAATAACTAGGTTGAGGTTCTCTTATCACTGGAGTCTATGCAACAGACTATAATAACAGCTAATATTTATTAAACACTTATTTTGTGTGAGCCATCTTTTTAAAAGCTTCACATGAACTAACTCACTTAATGTTAAGAGTACTTACACTGTGCTCAGCTATTCTTCTAACAGCTTTATGTAAATTAAACTTTTTAATCCTCACAACAATCCTATGAGAAAAGTACTATTATTAGTCTTATTTTACAGATGAGGAAAGAGAAGCTCAGACAATACAGCAACTTATCTAAGGTCTTACAGCTAGTGATAGAGTCATGTTTAGAACCCCTAAAAGCTGACTCTATAGCGTATACTATCCTGATTAGTAAAAGGCATTTTCATATCACATGCATGGTCCTTTTCTCATTAGCAAAATGCCAGAAACTCTCAAGGAGTAACTGACCTTTTCTCAGAAACTACCATGTGATAGGCACACCCTCAAGAAGTTCACAATAGAAAAAAAGTCAAGTTCATAATTTTCAACATTAGTAGAATGAACTTTTATTTTATAAAAAAATCAGAGCAACTAGGATGTATTTAACATTTTAGAGTTTTCAAAGCCTTTTTCCCCATTCAATTCTAACAAAAGCTCTATGAGTACAGCTAGGAAGGTATTTTTATTCTCATTTCACAGATGAGAAAACTGAAACTCAGAGTTTAAGTTATTTGCTCAAGAAAGTTATAGAGACAAGATTAAGATTCAAACATCTTCTGACTCTACAAATTCTGACTTCTTAATTACTGCATGAAATGAATGCCTTAACCATCCTGTATTCAGAAATGACTGTGCTCAAATGGTGTAACAGTGTCTTTAGGCTTATAGGTTCTGTCACTCAGGTGGTTAGAGGAAACATTTTAGCTTTTTTTTTTTTTTTTTTGCAGCCTGGCATCTGTATCAGGAAGAATCACTAGAACAAAGCCAAGGCCTCCCACCTTGGGTGGAGACAACAGTTTGTGAATATCCAAAATTATAGCACCTTGATATGTGTTCTAGCTGTGATAGTAAACCTTGATAAGCTTTTGCCTTGCTTTGGGCCTAAGTTTCTATAGATCTCTTAACCACACAAATAGCACCTGCCCTACAAGTTCTGTCACTAAAACAATCATGTTATCAAATAATAATACATAACAACAGAAAATATTTGTACAATGGTAGATTGTATGAATATAAAAGCTCACTAATGACTTGCCTTTGGTTTTGGTATCAGGCTTTACTAGTTAGGAATTATGGTTGCAAGTATTAGAAATCCAGCTGATCTTACTAAGGCAAAAAGAGAAATTGAATAACTTAGTTTATAAGGATGTCTCCCGGAACTAGAAATCTGCTCGACCTCAGAAGCAATAGAAAAAGTGACTCCATGCTCTCAGGACTCTGGCTCTTTCCCTCTATCATTTCTGGTTCTCTTGGAGTGTCTTCTCTTTTTTATATCTATAAAGACCACTTTCTCCATTCTAAGTCCACACAAGAGAATATGGTCACTGATAACACCTCTACAGTTAAAGTTAGGAGCCAAACTGGGCTGGAATCTTTTGGTTTAAAAGCACAAATAAGGACTCTGATTGTACAAGCTTGGACCATGTGCCCATCTTTTGGCCAGTGAATTGTTACCGTGGAGAAGTATCACATTGTAGGAACATGGTAGCTCTCAGTAATCATGTGAATGGGGGGAGTGGACAGTTTCCTTCAGAGGGGGTTCCTGGAAACACAATTGAATTTCTGGGTTTCTTCTACAGAGACAAAAAAAGTACACATGTCTGCCAACTAATGCAGCCTGAGGACCTTACTGGTGAGATTTGGAGATGGGTTTCTCTGCATGTCTAAACAGATCTGTGTCTTCCCCCAATCCTAACAATGGTTCATAAAATATGTATGCTTTTAGTTTACCAAAAAAGAGTTCCAGAGATATTAGCCATCACTTCTCCAGCCTCTTTCATTCTAGAAGAATAGTTGAAAGATTAGGGTTCTAGGAAACATACTTTGAAAGGTCTTTTAGCTCCGACATTTTATGTCTATATTACTGGTAAGTCTCCTGTAGTTGGACCAGTCTTCAACCACCTGGTATGCTTTCAGAGGAACCTGGGCTTTATTGATGTTCCCCCCACATCTACCATTAGTGGTCCATTCCTTTGTCTTAATACCAAATTCAATGCCCCTTTCCTTGGACTTGATCATTCATGAAATCTTTTCAGTCACTGGCATATTGATATGAACAAATTGATCACATAATTTCTTTAGAGAAGATTCACTTACAGGAAGGAGTAAGAAAAAAGCTGGAAAGGCAATGGTACTATGGGCTTCCAGGGAAGGGGGGAAGTTGAATACAAGAAGTAAGGAATAGAGGCACAAAAGTAATGGCTTTCTCCTTCACTATTAGTAGAGAGCCAGACCTCTCTGGCTGTACAAAGTTCCTGTACCTCCAGCAGCTGGGCTTTGATGTTAATAACATTCTCATATTCAATCCAATATGGCCAGTCTTCTTGTCAGTAAATTGTGATAATATGCTCTCTGGTGCTTACAGTTAGCAACTCATGCTTTTTAGCCCCTCTTGGTATCAAAGAGGTTCACCACTATTGATAATTTCGTCAGTACAATGATTTGCCATTCACAAGAGTGCTTCCATGTGCATTATCTAATCTGATTCTCACAACTTCCTGATAAAATATGGCAGGCAATGACTATCATTTCATTGAGCAAACAAGTTCAGTGGAATTAAATACTACAGGCACAGAATTAATATATGCCAAAAAGCCCTGGCTTGTACATTCTACAAAAATAAAGGTCTTGCTCGCTTTGTTCATTGCTCTATTTCCGACCCCGAGCAATGAGTTTGACACTTAGGAGGAATTCAATTGCAGTTTGTTAAATGAATTTTCTCACTTGGGTCCATATTTTCTCTGACTTCCAAACACTTTCTCTATAATGCCAGAGAATCAAACAAGAACTGATATTTGAGAAATACTCCAGATCATATTCACACACACACACACACACACACACACACACACAGTTGTGAGAATTAATACTTGTCAGAATTCTGCAAAGTAGGGGTTATTCTTTTTTTAAAAAAATCCTCAGAAAGGTATAAGTTCTTACAAGTAGGAAGTGACAGAGCTGGGATTTTCACCCAGGAATCTTGGTTTCATAGCCATCAAGACTGCCTTCATAGGGAGCTGTAATACCAATTCTCCTTATTTCTCAGAGTCAGAGTAAGAAGATGAATACATGCAAGTCACTGAAGGGATCAAAGTGCTGGACAAAATGGGAAATGATAATTATTGTTGCTGGCTCATTCTGTTAAACTTTATTTATTTTTCCTTAATAAAAATTAACTTTCCCCATAACCCATTTCCTCCAAGAAGCTCACTTTAAGTGTGAAAGACCAAAAGTGCCTGAAGTTATCTAATTGCCGAGTCAAGTCCTAATAAGGTCATAACACAATGAAAAGAAAGAGGGTTTTTAGTTCATATATTTTCTTTTTCTGCTTTTCTTGGCAAGGTGTATGCCTTTGACTGGTTTTGAGAAAGGACCACCATACAGTGCTGAAACTCAGTGATGATTAAATCAGATCACTCCATTGCTGGGATTATACCCTAAGAATCCTGAAATACCAGTTCAAAAGAACCTATGCACCCCAATGTTCATAGCAGCACAATTTATAATAGCCAAGTGTTGGAAGCAACCTAAGTGCCCACTAGTAAATGAGTGGATAGGAAAACTGTGGTACATTTATATAATGGAATACTACACAACAGAAATAAAGAAGGAACTCTTACCCTTCGTGACAGCATGGATGGATCTGGAGAGCATTATGCTAAGTGATATAAGCCAGGCAGTGAAAGACAAATACCACATGATCTCACCTATAAGTAGAACCTAATCAACAAAACAAACAAGCAAGCAAAATATAACCAGAGACATTGAAATTAAGAACAAACTGACAGTAACCAGAGGAGAGGGGAGATTAATAGGGGAAAGAAGGGGAAGGGTTGTCAGGAACATGTATAAAGGACACATGAACAAAGCTAAAGGGGGTAGGATTGAGAGTGGGAGGTGAGGAGGGATGAGGTGGGGGGAGTAGTAAGGGGAAAGTGCAGACAACTGTATTTGATCAGCAATAAAAAATAAAAATAAATAAATAAAATATCAATTAAAAATCATTTGCTGTGCAGTAGAATAACAATAACAGTAACATAATACTTTTAATCATTGTTATTTGCACTGAAATTTACAGTTTGTAAAGTTTTGTCACTCCAGTAACTTATTTCTGGACTTTAGTCTCCCAAGCTCATGCTTGTTTATCACCGTTCTTTTTTTTTTTTTTTTTTAAATATATTTTATTGATTATGCTATTACAGTTGTCCCATTTCTCCCCCATCATCCCCCCCCCACCCTGCACACCCTCTCCCACCCACATTCCCCCCTTTAGTTCATGTCCATGTGTCATAAGTTCTTTAGCTTCTACATTTCCCCCACTATTCTTGTCCTCCCCCTGTCTATTTTCTACCCACTATCTATGCTACTTATTCTCTTTATCTTTCCCCATCTCTCCTCCTCCCACGCCTCTGTTGCTAACCCTCTATATGATCTCCATTTCTGTGGTTCTGTTCCTGTTCTAGCTGTTGGCTTAGTTGCTTTTGTTTTAGGTGTGGTTCTTAATAGCTGTGAGTTTGCTGTCTTTTCACTGTCATATTTTTATCTTCTTTTTCTTAGATAAGTCCCTTTAACATTTCATATAATAAAAGCTGGGTGATGATGAACTCCTTCAACTTGAACTTATCTGAGAAGCGCTTTATCTGTCCATCCATTCTAAATGACAGCTTTGCTGGATAGAGCAATTTTGGATGTAGGTCCCTGCTTTTCAAGATTTCAAATATTTCTTTCCAGCCCCTTCTTGCCTGGAAGGTCTCTTTTGAGAAATCAGCTGACAGTCTGATGGGAACTCCTTTGTAGGTGACTGTCCCCTTATTCCTTGCTGTTTCTAGAATTTTCTCCTTCATTTTAATCTTGGGTAATGTAATTATGATGTGCCTTGGTGTGTTCTTCCTTGGGTCCAACTTCTTTGGGACTCTCTGAGCTTCCTGGACATCCTGGTAGTCTATTTCCTTTGCCAGATTGGGGAAGTTCTCCTTTATTATTTGTTCAAATAAGTTTTCCACTTGTTGCTCTTCTTCCCCTTCTGGTACCCCTATAATTCGGATGTTGGGACGTTTAACGATGTCCCGGAGGTTCCTAAGCTTCTCCTCATTTTTCTGAATTCTTGTTTCTTCCTCGTTTTCTGTTTGGTTGTTAGTTTCTTCTTTCTGGTCCACTCCATTGATTTGAGTCCCAGTTTTCCTTCCATCTCTATCAGTGCCCCATGCATCTTCCTTCATTTCACGTATTGTAGCCTGCATTTTTTCATCTAGTTTGTGAGCAAAATCAACCAATTCTGTGAGCATTTTGATGACCAGTGCTTTGAACTGTGCATCTGACAGGTTGGCTATCTCTTCACTGCTTAGAGGAATTGGCTCTGGGGCTTTTATTTGTTTTCCGGTTTGAGCCATTTTTGCTGGGTTTTTTGTTGTTGTTGTTGTTTTGGTTTTAGTCTGGTCGCAGCTATTACGTAGTGAGGAGTGGAGCCTTAGGTGTTCCTCAGGGTGGGGCAGCCCAGTCGCCGGGTTGTGATGCTATAGGTGGGGGCGGGGTCTGAGAGGGAACAATGGTGCCTGTTCCGCTCTCTCCTGGACTCCGGCCCTTTCCGCTGCTTCCCCTTCACCTGGATTATCTGCGCACGCGCTCGTGCTGTTACTAGTGAAGAGTGGAGCCTCTGACGCTCCCCAGTGCGGGGCAGCCCAGTCGCTGGGTTGTGATGCTTTAGTTGGGGGCGGGGTCTGAGAGGGAGCAATGGCGCCTGCTCCGCTCTCTCCTGGATTCAGTCCCTTCCGCCACTTCCCCTCTGCCTGGACCATCTGCGTGCGCGAATGTGGGACCACCTGGTCAGCCAGCCACCTTGTGTGGCTTCACTGGGTCTGCACAGTTGCCCCCCTGTGCCCGGGGTCCGCCAGCTGCTGCCTGTGGGCCCGGGGACCGCCAGCCGCCGCCTGTGCACCTGGGAACTGCCTGCAGATGCTGCTTGCGTTCCCGGCCCGTACCTCCACTTTCTCCTGCCGCGACTCCGCCCCTCTTACCGGTCTGGATGAATGGTTGTCGGACTTCCGTACAGTTCAATTTTCTATAAGTTCTGGTTGTTTTCTTGTTTCTAAATATTTGTTGTCCTTAATTTTGGTTGTTAGAGGAGGCACAGCGTGTCCGCCTACGCCTCCATCTTGGCCGGAAGTCTTTTTTTTTAATAAATGGGGCAAAATTGTTTTCCTACTATCTTAACAGTCATAGCACAAATGGAGGTGAAATGTCTTTCCATGATAGACATTATATAAATTATAAACTGAAAAGTGATTTTTGCCCCTGAGTGACTAACTTGAGTAAAATATTGCTATATGACATAAAAATAATAGCAAACTCTTTTTCTCTCTCTTTTTTACATTTTATGTTAATTGTTTATCACAGTTCAATCCTCAAAACCAGCTGGGGTTTCACTTATCACATTTTGCTCAAAAGTTTGTTTCTTGGAACTTCTGGCCAAGATGGAGGTGTAGGTGGACACACTGCACCTCCTCACACAACCAAAATTAAGGACAACAAAGATTTAGAAACAAGAAAACAATAGAACTGATAGAAGATTGAACTGTACGGAAGTCCAAAAACCATTCATCTAGACTGGTAAGAGGGGAGGAGTCACGGCAGGAAAAAGTGGAGGTTGGTGACGTGGGTGTACAGGCAGCAGCTGGCAAATCCCAGGAGTACAGACGGCGGCTAGCGGAACCTGGGCACAGGGTGACAATGGGCAGACCCAGTGAGACCGCACGACCAGGCAGTCCAATATTCGCGTGCAAGATGATCCAGGCAAAGAGGAAGAAGCGGAAGGGACTGGAATCCGAGAGAGAACAGAGGAAGTGCCATTGTTCCCTCTCAGACCCCACCCCCACACACAGCTTAACAACCCAGCAACTGGGCTGCCCCGCCCTTCGGAACACCTAAGACTCCACCCCTCACTATGTAACAACCGTGATCAGACCCCCCCCCCAAAAAAAGGCTCAAACTGGAGAACAAATCAAAGCCCCAGAGCCAATTTATCTAAGGAACGAAGAGACAGCCAACCTATCAGATGCACAGTTCAAAGCCCTGGTGATCAGGATGCTCACAGAATTGGCTGATTTTGGTCGCAAATTAGATGAACAAATGAAGGCTACAATAAGTGAAATGAAGGAAAACGTACAGGAAACCAACAGTGATGGGAGGAAAACTGGGACTCAAATCAATGGAGTGGACCAGAAGGAAGAAACAAACAACCAAACAGAAAACAAGGAAGAAACAGGAATTCAAAAAAAAAAAAAAAAAATGAGGAGAGGCTTAGGAACCTCCGGGACATGTTTAAACATCCCAACATCTGAATGATAGGGGTACCAGAAGGGGAAGAAGAAGAGCAACAAGTGGAAAACTTATTTGAACAAATAATAAAGGAGAACTTTCCCAATCTGGCAAAGGGAATAGACTTCCAGGAAGTCCAGGAAGCTCAGAGAGTCCCAAAGAAGTTGGACCCACGGAAGAACACACCAAGGCACATCATAATTACATTAGCCAAGATTAAAATGAAGGAGAGAATTCTAGAAGCAGCTAAAGATAAGGGGACAGTTACCCTCAAAGGAGTTCCCATTAGACTGTCAGCTGATTTCTCAAAGGAGACCTTATAAGCAAGAAGGGGATGGAAAGAAATATTTGAAGTCATGAAAGGCAAGGACCTATATCCAAAATTGCTCTATCCAGCGAAGATGTCATTTAGAATAGAAGGGCAGATAAAGTGCTTCTCAGATAAGCTCAAGTTCAAGGAGTTCATCATCATCAAGCTCTTACTATATGAAATGTTAAAGGGACTTATCTAAGAAAAAGAAGATAACAAATACGACATTAAAAAGACAGCAAACTCACAGGTATTAAGAACCACACCTAGAACAAAAGCAAACTAAGCAAACATCTAGAATAGGAACAGAAACACAGAAATGGAGATCCCATGGAGGGTTAGCAACAGAGGAGTGGGAAGAGGAGAGAGGGGGAAAACGTACAGAGAATAAGTAGCATAGATGGTGGGTAGAAAATAGACAGGGGGAGGGCAAGAATAGTGTAGGAAATGTAGAAGCTACAGAACTTATGACATATAGACATTAACTAAAGTGGGGGAATGTGGGTGGGAGAGGGTGTGCAGGGTGGAGGGGAATGATGGGGGAGAAATGGGACAACTGTAATAGCATAATAAATAAAATATATTTTTAAAAAAGACAAAAAAAAAAGTTTGTTTCTTACTGTTGGTACAAACCAGTGATGCCCAAAGTGGTCTTGCAACTCCTCAGGAAGGTTTTGCTCATGTTAGTTCCTCTCTTTGAAATTTTCTTCCTCCTCCCCCTTCTCTTTTTATCAAAATCTTACTTACCTTCTAAGGCTAACTCAAATCTCACCATTCATTATAAGTCTTCCAGGTCCACCCCAAGTCACAGTGTTCTTATTTTTCTCAGGAGGCCTGATTCACTCCTACCATTCACTTGAAACTTAACAGACCATGCCTAATATAATTAATTTCCATGAAATGGAATACATCAAAATTATGTATGCTGCATGTTATATGCAGCAAAAAACTGATGTCCTATGAATATTTCTTGATCATGTTGCTAATACTGCCACTAATATACCATAAAGTTTCCCAAATGTATAAAAATAAAATTTATTTTGTTTCAGTTAAGAAACATTGACCTCAGCTTGTGTGGATCAGTGGATTGAATGTTGGCCTGTGAAGCAAAAGGTCACTGGTTTGATTCCTAGTCAGGGCACCTTCCTGGGTTGTGGGTCAGGTCTCCAGTAGGGGGCATACATGAGAGGCAACCACAGCATGATGTTTCTCTCTCTCCCTTTCTCCACCTCTTCCCCTCTGTCTAAAAATAAATACATAAATAAATAAACAAATAAAGAAATAAAATTTTTAAAAGAAAAAAAAAAAGACCACTCTAGTCACTTCAGCATTGAAAGAGTTTAATTGTAAAATGTAGTAGAAAGGTCACCAATTGGGATTGGGGGTGGGGTGGTGAGACAGAGCTTGAGAGTCTAGTCTTTGTCCTGCTGTTCACTGACTATAGTCATCTTTTCTTATGTCTGTGCCTCAGTGTTCCATGCTATATATTAGCTCAACTGATTTCCTAAAATATTATCAGTCTCTTCCCCATTACAGATCTGATTGTCTAGAAGTTTACTATTCCTATGAGCACATTTCTATCTCCTAGAGGAATACAGAGGCTATGACAACATACTGGGGTCTAGAATAAAAAACATGCCAAGTTCCTGTGATAGGTGAATACTGAGAAAGATATCTAAGAGACACTTTTGAACTCAGAATGAAAATAATGCTCACTCTCTCTCTTTCTCTCTGTCTTACATACTCATGGCACTAGTACCTTTCTAAATGCCACTGTGCCTCATAACTAAAGAATGGGCCACAGTGGCATTTAGAGTTGCATGGCCTTGACTTTGCTGAGCCCCAGTAGCTCATGAAAGTCCATACAAAAGATTTCACAGAGTGAATCTTCCATAGCGTATGTACTTATTCACTTGCACTTTTCACAGCCCAAGAGATCTGTTCTCTGATATTCTCCAGTGTAGAAAAAAAACTAGGTGTTTTTCTGGATCTTGCTATGAAACCAAAGCCACCATAGCACAAGTCATATGGGGAAAAAGGGAATTAAAAATATTAACAAGTATCCTGGCTGCCTGACAAAAGGGGGAAAAGCTTAACAACATATACAAAATGATGGCTAATAGAATATGTCAGTGAGTATTTAATTTCCCTGCTTTTCATTGAATGTGAAAACAGCATGTGTTCTTTTCTGATTCCTTTTGCTCTACTTCCAAAGTTCTATAATCCTGGCCCATTTGTTCTTCCAAGGTTGACCAATGTTGGGTTGGCTGAACACAGAGAAATGAATGTGCTCATCACAATAGGTCTTTCATTTTTTCTTAAAGATTTTATTTATTTATGTATATAGAGAGGGGAAGGGAGGGATCAAGAGAGGGAGAGAAACATCAATGTGTGGTTGCCTCTCATGCATGCCCTACTGGGGACCTGACCCACAACCCAGGCATGTGCCCTGACTGGGAATCAAACCAGTGACCCTTTGGTTTGCAGGCCGCTGCTCAATCTACTGAGCCACACCAGCCAGGGCTAGAGTGGTCTGTTTTTAATTTTCCTTGTCAACCAGTTGATCCTTAGAAGTTTCAACCAACATTTATTGAGTGCTGATGATGTGAAGCACTGGGAAGGTAGAAATAAATAAGGCATCTTCTTTACTTTTAAGCAACAGCTCATGCCAAGTGATGAATACTCAGGGAAAGAAACATTCCAACACTGTGTGATAAGAGCTATAAGGAATAAACATGATTCTATGGGGAGACAGGGGAAGGATAGAGTAACTAACTATATCAGGGACAGCATCTGAGAGAAAATAATACTTAATGTTGCTCTCGAATAAGTATTATGAATTCACCAAAAAGAAAAAAAAGGGAAAGGAGAAAGGAACTAATTAGGAGTATGGAATAGCATCAGCTTTCAATGAGTGGAAAATAAAGTTTATGTGGCTAGAGAAAGGAGTGAGTTGAGACTCGAAGTTCAGGCTAGAATAGCTGGAAGAGAACCAAACCAATGAATTCTGGCTTTATTCTGTAGACTCCTGGAAAAACATTGCACATTTTAAAGTTTTGACATTCATTTATACATTCCCTGCACTCCAAGTGACATTTCAATTGACAATTTTTTCCTGTCTA
This sequence comes from Glossophaga mutica, assembly GCA_039655065.1. Lineage (NCBI taxonomy): Eukaryota > Metazoa > Chordata > Mammalia > Chiroptera > Phyllostomidae > Glossophaga > Glossophaga mutica. Next base: position 9,383,140 of record CM077318.1, on the reverse strand, counting down.
AAACTCCTAAATGGCTTCCTATTGTGTTTAGGATATAAACTAAGTTCCTTAATGTGACATCCAAGACTCCCATGTCAACTCCCCTGGCCACCTCCCTTTCCATTCTTACCACTTCTCACCACTTCAACTTTTGTACTTAGTAAAACTTTGTTTCCTAGCTCTTCAGTTTCCTGAGAAGTGAATGCTGTTAGACACTCCTTTGCCTTTGCTCCTGTTTATTCTCTGACATTTATCTCTCATTGTTTTCTCCCTAACTAATTCATTTGAACCCTAGCTCTTGACCACTCCTAAAGGAAGTCTTCCCTGATGCCCCTAGGCTGGGTTGGGTGGCCCTTCTCAGTGCTTTCAAGCATCCAGTTCTCATTTCTTGCCTTTCATTAGTCACATTCTATTGAAATCATCTGTTTGCTCCTCTGGCTTTGTAAACAGGCTGTGAACTCTTGAAGGGTAAGGCTTAGGCCTCAGTTCACTTTGTACCTCCTATTTCTCAGTAATGGCCTATCAGAGTGTGATTGGCTCCATAAGTGCATGTTGAACTGGACTGAGTGTTGGCTAACCAGACTTTGGTAGCCTATCTAGGTTTTCACGACTCTGAAATTAATGCAGGTTTTCAATGCCTGAGAGCCAAGTGTAAGTGTCAATAGAGCCAAGTGTAAGTGTATATAGGACTTTAATCCATACCTGATGTTCTTCTGAAATCAGATTATTATTTTAAGAGAATTAATTGATTTGGGTTAAGGTAAGGCTGGCAACTGAATTTCAACAATATGCAGGCCATTAGACACAGTTAAAATCCGGGAGCAAAAGAAACATCATCCTTCCCTCATCTTTGCTCCTTGACACTAGCCTCAAGGTGGCCTGGATTAGTCTGGCCTACAGTCCACCCAGGAGAAAGATGAGGGAGGTGGGGCCAGCCACAGGGTTGATTGGAGATGTGCCCAGTTCCAGGCTTGGGCTGATACTGGAGGCCGAAGCCAAGCCTGAACTGGCTTACAACTGTTGCGGCTCCCTGTTATCAGGGTGCTACTTCAAAGAGGGACATTTGAGCAGCCCACAGTTATACCTTGTGAGGGATTAAAACCATAGACCCCTTCTAATTCCCTTTCTGGTGAAGGCGTAGAGTCCCTTAGAGGCCCTGGAGAAAATAAACTGAGATTCAACTTTTTTTATTTCTCTGCAACTCTGACTTCTAGGTAGGGCCTCCACAGCACCAGAATGATATAATAGAAAATGATAACTAAATCAGTTGTCTAGCCCTAGAAACCAAATGTATGCATAAAATTACCATGATTACTATTTTCCACCTGTGTCTGTGTATTTTTTTTCCAGATTTCAGTCAAACTGGTTTCTGTGTGTAGACCAAGTCTAAATGCCAGCACACAGATAAGGTATTGCTGAGTATACTTCTGTTAATAAAATGAAATACTTTCCTGCTAAGAACCATCTTTAGAGTATGGTGTATGTATGGGGAGAGAGAGAGAGTAGGTACTGAGGGCCAGCCCGAGAGATAAAACAGCCAACACTTTTCTTCTAAAGCAACCCAGGCATTCAGTATTGGACCTGGGCCAAATCATATCAGATGATACAACCTCTGTATTTGGCTTTTGTTATTTCACCAAAAGGAAAATATAGCCAGACACTCAGCTACCACAAGTCTGTCAAAGATCACATTGTGTGGTAGTGGCAGTTCTGAGAGGAGGCCCAGATCCCACAACTCCCTGTTCTATCCAAGGCCAGTAAAACCCACCAAAAATTTCATCTTCAAAGTATTTTTTATAAATATTAACTAGAGAAGGCTCTGACACAAGTGTGTGGGAGGAGAGCAGCAGTCATACACTGGTCCGGGGAATAAATGTGAAGTGGCAAGAAGCCAACATGGGCTGTTAATTTTGGTAAAAAGAGATCCTGGACTTTGTTGGTGAAGGTCAGTGAGAGTCACAGAAATAATATCCTTTTAAAAGATTGATAAACTTTCATTAAGTCAATTTTTCTGTCCATCACCTAAACTAGTTAAGTCCTTCAATGGTTCTTTGCATCATTAGGAAACTTGGATTTTCTCTTCCCGCAGCATTTCACAATGTAATCATCATGTAGGGGATTATAGATTAATAACTATTAAATCTATCAGGTTTTCTGTCAAGGGGTAGTTTGAATTTGAGAATCACCAATGTGTTCTGGTCTCTATATAAACAGGGAACAGGGACAGCTTTATGATCATGTGACCTGTGGAGTTCTACAGGGCCCCATAATTAGAAGAACCTCAGCTTGCTTTAATGATCTGCTATCCCCACAATGAAATGTTAATAATTGTAACAAGTGAAAATTGCACATTTTCTGTTTTTAATATTTTCTTTTATTACATTTTATTTATTTATTTGTAGAGAGAGGGGAAGGGTGGGAGAAAGAAAGGAAGAGAAACATCAATGTGCAGTTGCCCCTCACATGGCCCACACTGGGGACCTGGCCTGCAACCCAGGCATGTGCTCTGACTGGGAATCGAACTGGTGATCCTTTGGTTTGCAGCCTGCATTCAAACCATTGAGCTACACTAGTCAGGGGCACATTTTCATTTTGCACTGAGCTCTACAGATTACATAGCCAGTTCTGGAAGCTTCACATCTTCCTTGACCCTTCACATGTCTGAATTTCTAAAGACATACACTGCCAATTCTGAGCCCATCTAGCATGGGAAATACACGCAGTGGTATTGTGAAACTTTAAAGACATGTCTAAGGATATTGCAAATCTGAAACTCCTCTGCCTGACTTCATGCTGCAGAGTGAACAGGTGTTAGGGATTTTGATTTACATACAACTCAGGGAATTTATGACCAGAAATGAGGATTGTAAAAAAAATAAAACTACCCTAGTGCCTCATATTTAATCTCTAGTCATTCCCATTTTGAATCTACTCAGGGTACATACTGAAACAAAGAGAAATAGCTAAGTGCCAAGCTTCCAGGCTTTGCCAGGCTTGTTTAAAGCACACATGACTCTTTCTCCTTTGTATTCTCATTGGTGGAAAAGGTTCTAGAAACTGGTGTTGGCAGAGCTTTTGAGTGGTGCAAGAGCCAGAACCCCATCCAACTCACTCTTTTCACAGCTGTCCTGGCTTCTGACAACTGCAAAAATTACTTTGTCAAGTATGTCGCTCTGACTCCAAACAGGCCTGAGAAGAAGGTCCTGGGAATCCAATTGCATAGTGTTTAGTTCCTAACCAAAAGTCTCCTTGATGGTTTATAGTTCTTAATCAGAGGATGTTCTTTCTAAACTTGACTATCAAACTAGTGCTTCTCGACTTGTTACCTAGGGTGACAAATCAGCAGCATGAGAGGCTAGGAGCAAGACACATTTAACTCCTATGGAAGTTTGAAGGCATTTTCCCATTTGAGTGTACTATACAGGATTTAGTCCATGGAGAGGAAAAGTGGAAGAGAGTCAATAAGTACTTCCACAACTTTCATTTTTAGTCTCTCTTAATCTACAGTTTTTCTATTTACAAATTTGTCCTGTATAACTTTGAGAGTATTTTCTGGTCATGCCCTAATACTAGCTGTAAAAAATAATCTTGAGAAAATACAACTTGGTTTAAAAAGTCCCTGAGTGCATACCCAGGCTTTTCTGTGTGGGTTCCAAGACTACTAGTTTCCATCATTTTAGAAAATCTAGTGTATGTTAAGGGCTCTGGGATAATCTTGACAATGGTGAAGTGAAGAGAGAAACCTTATTTCTGTTCATCTTCCATATAGAGAAGAAGGGAAAAAAAGAAGACCAGGCTTGTTTTGGACCAAACTGTATTTCCTTATGTGATAATTACATTGTGGAATGCTACAGGAAGAGAAAACCAAAGTCTACTGATGATGCAAAGACTTTACTAGTTTAGATGATAACTTCCTAAGGCTAGAGGAATTGACTTCATGAACTTTTACCAATCCTTTAAAAGGATACTATATTTGTGATCCTCACTAACTTTCTCTGACAAAATTCAGGATCTCTTCTGACCAAAATTAACAACCCATAGCAACCATATGACTCTTCACCTTTCAAACCTCAACTTTATTATCTGTCAAATGGGAATGATGATCCCTGTCCTACCTACTACGTCAGTTGTTGTGAAGATCAAATACTATCATTAATTTTTTCAATGAATGTTTATACTTGGTTGCATAAGATGCTAGCTTGGAAATAAAGGGGCTAACGCTAAAGAATTATACAAAGAGCTATGAGGCTTCAAAAGAGGTAGAGCTTACTTACTGCTGCAGGGATCTTGTAAGGTTGCAGGAGCAGGATTGTGTAGCTCACATTATGACATTGAAAAAAAAAATGGTCAAATTTATCCAGGAGGAGATGGGGGCAAGTGGAGACTGTGAAAAGTGCAGGCCTAGCTAAAGACTCAAGGAAAGCACAAACTGTGTGTGTGTGTGTGTGTGTGTGTGTGTGTGTGTGTGTGTGTGTGTGAAAGAGAGAGAGAGAGAGAGAGAGAGAGAGAGAGAGAGAGAGAGAGAGATCATATTGAGTAGAGCAAGAAGTGAAGGGTGAGAACTACAAAAATCCCAAAGAAAATATATGTTAAAGACTATGCAAAAATCCAGTTTTTTCGGTCTTGTGTGGATCCCTGGCTTTAGGGGAAAACATGAAGGAGCAGTAATCTTGTACCATCCCATAATTCCTATTGTCATCAGGCATTCCCTTGTCTGTTCCTGGCTGCTATGCCCACAATAAGGTAAAAACCCAGGCTGGGTAGTAAGATCTATAGTTTCTTTCTTTTTTAAAAAAAAATTTTAAAAGAATTTATTTATTTATTTTTAGAGAAGGGAAGGGAGCGAGAAAGAGAGGGAGAGAAACATCAATGTGTGGTTGCCTCTCACGTGGTCCCCACTGGGGATCTGGCCTGCAACCCAGGCATGTGCCCTGACTGGGAATCGAACCTGCGACCCTAATAGTTTCTTAACATCAAGTGAAAAATAGACATCCACTTGCAAACATGAAGGGTTTCAAAGAGCCACTGTTTTTTTCTTAGCAGGCTTGGACCAAATGTCACCCTTTGGTGTTCTCTGGAGATGTGAGCCCTGTGCAATTTGTTCCAATTCTGCCTCTAATACTTTGCCTTCTGGGTCTTTTTTTCTCCTCATCTGGAAATCAAGAGTATTACAAAAGTAAGAGAATGGTTAATAAAAGAATTCTATTAGTATGTAAGTGCAAACAGTCTGTCAGTATATAAGAATGTATGTATAAAACAGAATTTAGGCAATAGCAATGGAAACATGAAGTTCAGTTTAACCTGTTGCTGAAGGATCTTGGACAGGTCTCTTTCCCTCTCTGAGCCTCATTCCTCCCATTGGAACATTGGAACATGGGTGGGGTAGAATAAAAAAAATCTCTAATTATCTCTAAGCACTGACATCCTATGAATTTATGTAATCATATTAAATGAAAAAGTAGATTATAAAATTCAAATACACAAATAATTCTTTAAAGACGTATGTGTGGTAACTGCCTAGAATCAGAGGAGAATAACTGTCAAAAGTATTTGAAACTTTTTTCTACCAATTACACAATAATAAAATTGAATAATATGGAATAATTTCTAAGTTTGCTCAGTTCTGATATTCTAGGATTTAAGCTTATATTTTTGGTTAAAAATAATTTGTTAGCATGCATATCTCCTGATAAGATTTTAATGTCTCTTTTACCTTGAATTCCTTTCACTGTTAGACTTATGACAAAATTTTTAATGAACTACTCCTGGGGTTGGCAAAGTTTTTCTGTAAGGGGCTCAATAATAAATACTTTCAGCCTTGTGGGCTAGTCAGTCTCTGTTTCAACTACTCAACTTTGCCAATGTAGCTCAATAGCAGCCAGAGACAATATATAAAGAAATGAGTGTGGCTGTCTTCCAATGAAACTTTATGTACAAAAACAAGCAGTGATGTAGTTTGCTGAAATAGTTGATAATCAAATCCATAAATATATAAAATAGTTAGCAAAAATGTTCAATATTTATAAATACCAACAAAGTCCTTGGGTTTTAAACATTTAAAAGAGAAAATATTCTAAGTGTATAGTTTATAGACAATTCCACATTTTAATAAGCTTCTCTGCTGACAAAATTCCCCAACAGCCACAGGGTGTGATTTATAGCATAGTTTGTACACCCATACCTGGTTTTATCTGGTGTGTCATGATCCTTTTGCTATTTCAGGTTTTGGCTTATGTGAGTTACACAGAATGGCAAGTTGAAGTAGAAGAAAAAAATTACTTTTAAAAAGCCCTTGATATTTCTTGGTGTCTATTCAGGCAAAATTGAAATACTATACTCTATAATTCCTGATGAAGGATTCATCTGAGACAACCCAAGAGGAGACTTGTAAACTTATCCTCAAATTAGTTAAAATTGGATTATCAATGTATTTCATTATATACGTATCACAAAGTTTCTTGCCACTTTGGCTGTAAGAGAAAAAATTGCTATGTGGTGTGAGAGAAGTGGTTTAGATGGTAAAATATTTGAATTTCTGTCACAGTTCAAGGATTTACAGAAATATCGAGACAGACATTTGCAATAAGGATTACCCTGAATTCCTGAACTCTAGTGACACTGTGTTTTTATATAGTTTCATAAGTGTTTCTTTTTCCTTCTAAAAGGATATAGAAACTTTGAAGGTAAAGCAGTGTTATTTACAATAGCCAAGTGCTGGAAACAGCCTAAGCACCTATCAGCAAATGAATGGATCAAAAAACTGTAGTATATTTACACAATGGAATACTATGCAGCAGAAAAAAGAAGGAACCCCTATCCTTTGGGGCAGCATGGACGGATCTCAAGAGCATTATGCTAAGTGAACTAAGCCAGGAGGTAAGGGACAAGTACCATATGATCTCACCTTTAAGTGAAACCTAATCAACAAAACAAGCAAGCAAAATAGAGCCAGAGACATTGATAATAATAGTATCTGCCTCACAGGGTTCTTGCAAGAAATAAATAAGTTGATATATGTGAAGTTCATAGAATGGTGTGTGGAACATAGTAGATGTTATATGTGTTAGTTGTTATCATTAAAATTTGTTGCATAAATAAAGAATGGATAAATGCAGTTTCTAGTACTTATGGACTGGACAATAGCTCTATACATATTTATTATATGATGGATTTAAATGTTATTCAAACCCACTTAACATTTAAATTCATCAATGAGAAAGATCCTTGGATCACTCAAGATTGACTTGCATTTCCATAATCCAACCTGTGGCCTGTGGAGAAACAGCAGGTCAAATGAAGGAAAAATGAAAGAGCGTGCACATGTGTGTGCATTTCTTGGAGCCAGGGCATCAGCAGTTCAGCTGTTGAAAATGTGCTCTCTGAACACCTATGGCTGGAAATTAAAAGTTGATCTTCCTATACACTAAAAAGACAAGAGACTTCCCATTTGATCAACAGACATTCAGTTCACTCACAAAAGACACTGATTATTGAAAGTAGTGTAATTTTTATCATTTGAAGGATGAAGGATAGGTGCATGTGTTTTCTCTCTCTTTCTTAATGGATTTCTAAATGGCTATTTTTATATCTTCCAGAGGGATGGTATAGTTTAATGGAAAGACTATGGGTTCTAGAATTTGGTTTGAATCCAGATCCGTCACTACTGTCACTTATCAGGAAGCCCTTGGGCTTTTTAAAATTTTACTGTCGTTCACTTACAGTTGTACCCATTTTCCCCCTGTTGCTCTCCTCTACCCCATCCAACTCCCACTCCCAAAGATAATCCCCACACCAGTGTCTTTTTCCATGGGTCCTTTGCACATGTTCCCCTTCTTTCCCGCATTACCCCCATCCTTCCTGCCCTCTGGTCCTGTCAGTTTGTTCTTTACTTCCATGTCTCTGGTTCTTTTTGGCTCGTTTGTTCTGTTGATTAGGTTCCACTTATAGTTGAGATGATATGGTATTTGTGTTTCACCATCTGGCTTATTTTACTTAGCATAATGCTCTCCAGATCCATCTATGCTGTCACGAAGGGTAGGAATTCCTTCTTTCTTTCTGCTGCATAGTATTCCATTGTGTAAATGTACCACAGTTTTTTGATTCATTCATTTATTGATGGGCACTTAGGCTGTTCCAAGCACTTGGCTATTGTAAATTGTGCTGCTATGAACACTGGGGTGCATGAGTTTAACTTCTCATATTACAGAAGAAGTAAGTGAGGCCCAGAAAAAAATAATTTTTGGAGGTAAATACAGCTCATTGATGGGATTGCTCAGACTTGAATGCAGATTTTCTGATTCTAGTGCAATGTCCTGTTCATTATATCAAGTTTAGGTCATAGTAATTTGTCAGTAAAATCAGGTTTTCTGGTTTCCATATCAAAGTTATCTTTACTGCATTACATTAAACATCTTATCTTCTAGATTTTTTGGTCTATGAGCATCCATGAGCAGGGCCAGCTTAATAGCAAGATGCAATAGACAGCTGTCTATGAGTGCTTTTAGATAGTTAATTTGTCCCTTTGCCCCACCCGCCCTTAGGTTAACATAGTTTTCAAATTACCAACATCAGTGTTTCATTAAAAAAAATCTTGCAATAGTATGATGTCTTCTGTGAAAAGGCAGGATACATGAGATAATTTTATTTCAGCCACTAAAACCTATGCAGTAAGGGGATTCATCAAAGAACATATAAGAAGGACCCATGGACATGGCAAGTTGAAGTATGGTATGATTTTGGTCATCATTTGACAGGTGAAGTTCACAGACATAAACGATGGTGTGGGGATTGACTGTGGAAGGGGGGCGGACTGGGTGGACAAGGGTGAAGGGGGAAATATTGGGACAACTGTAATAGCATAAACAATAAAACATTAAAATCTACAAAAATTAAAATGAAATAAAAGATATAAAACAGAAAAACACCCCCAGGCAGTGCTATAGGTTTTCCTTTAAGCGCATGAGTAAGAATAAAGTAGGAGCAAGGGTGAACAATTTACAAACATCTCAAAAAGAACACACCAGAAATCTTCTTGGCATGAAGTCATTGAGTCTTCTTGCAAAAGCACAAAAGAAGTCATTAGGAAACACATGGAAAAAGACTGGAAAGTTGCTATTAAAATTATGGAAAAACTTCACATCAAGTCTTTACCCCCAAGGTCTGAGGCAAGGACTTCTTAATTTTTAAAAATTATTGCAAATGAAATGTTTTCTTAGTTTTATTTTAAAATTGTTAATTGCTATGGATAGAAATATAATTGATTATTTTATATTGATCTTACATCCTGAAACCTTGCTGAAATTATTTAATATTCCCAACAGGTTTTTTGGGGGGTATATTCTTTAGAAATTTCAACATACAATATCATGTCACCTGTGATCAGAGATTGTTTTACACATTTCCTTCAAATTCTGATGGCTTTAAAAAATTGTTTTGCCTGGTTGCTACAATGTCCAGTAGATCTTTGAATAGAAGTGACTTGGAATGTATATCTTTGTCTTTTCCCCTGATAATAGGGAGGGAAGCTTGCAGTCTTTCACCATTGAAAGTAACATTAGTTATATTAATCTTTCACTGACTGGCTTATTTCACTTAGAAATATTCTCCATTTCCATCCATGCTGTTGCAAAAAGTAAGAATTCTTTCTTTTGTACTGCTGCATGGTATTCCATTGTGTATATGTACCACAGCCTTTTCATCCACTCATTTACTAATGGGTCCTTAGGCTGTTTCAAAATCTGGGCTATTGTAAATGCTGCTATGAACACAGGGGTGCATATATTCTTTTGAATTTTTGTTTTGGGATTCTTTGTATATATTCTTGGAAGTGAAACTACTGGGTGAAAAGACAGTGCCATTTTTAATTTTTTGAGGAAATTCCATACTGTTTTACAAGTAGCTGCACCAGTCTACATTCCTACCATAAGTGCACTAGTGTTCCCTTTCCTCCACATCCTCTCCAGCACTTATATTTGTTGATTTATTAATGATAGCGATTTTGGCAGGTGTGAGGTGGTATCTCACTGTGGTTTTAATTTGCATCTCTTGGGTGGCTGGTGATGTTGAGCACTTTTTCATATGTCTATGGGCCATCTGTATACCATGTAATCTTACTTATAACTGGAATGTAATGAACAAATGAACTAAGGAACAAAGTAGAATCCGAGGTACAGAAACAGAACAGATCAACGGCTGTGGAGGGGGGAGGTACTGGTTGAAAGAAGGTGAAGGGATAAGACAATGGACATATATGCATGTCCCATGGACATGGACAACGATGTGGGGTTGACTATGGAAATAGGGAGTGGGCAGGGGAAGGAGAGAAAGGGGGAAAATTGGGACAACTGTAATAGCATAAGCAATAAAAATTGTTCAACTTTCAAAAATGAAAAGGGAACCAACCATATGGGAAAACGTATTTGCCAATGATACCTCTGTCAAAGGTTTGATCTCTAAAATATATAAAAAGCTCACATGACTCCACACCAGGAAGACAAACAACCCAATTAAAAAATGGGCAAAGGACCTAAACAGACACTTCTCCAAGGACGTACAGAGGGCCCAGAGATATATGAAAGGATGCTCAGCATCACTAGCCATCAGAGAGGTGCAAATTAAAACTACAATGAGATACCACTTCGCACCAGTCAGAATGGCTATCATTAACAAATCAATAAACAACAAGTGTTGGAGAGGTTGTGGAGAAAGGGAACCATAGTGCACTGTTGGTGGGAGTGAAGACTGGTGCAGCCACTGTGGAAAACAGTATGGAATTTCCTCAAAAAACTAAAAATGGAACTGCTCTTTGACTTGGCAATTGCATTGCTGCAATTATACCCTGAGAATCCTGAAACACCAATTCAAAAGAACATATGAACCCCAATGTTCATAGCAGTGTTATTTACAATAGCCAAGTGTGGGAACTAGCCTAAATGTCCATCAGTAAGTTAGTGGATCAAAAAACTGTGGTACATTTATACAATGGAATACTATGCAGCAGAAAGAAAGAAGGAACACCTACCCTTTGTGACAGTATGATGGAATTGAAGAGTATTATGCTAAGTGAAATAAGCTGGAGGTGAAAAACAAATACCATATGATCTCACCATATGTGAAACCTAACGAACAAAACATACAAATCAGCCAAAAAGAGCCAGAGACATGGAAGGAAAGAACAAACTGACAGTGCCCAGAGGGGAGGGGGAGTGGAATAACATGGAAAGAAGGGGAAGAGTTAAGTTAAGGAATATGTACAAAGGACCCATGTCAAGGACAATGGTGTAAGGATTGTCTTCGGGAGTGGGATTTGGACAGGGCATGAGAGAGCTGGGGGGAGGAATGGGGACAACCTTAAATGAACAACAAAAAATAAATATTTTTTAAAAAGGATTGATTCTGTGGCCAGACTTCCTGGGTTTCAATCCCCTACTCTACTACTTAGTAAATGTATGAGCTTTTATAAAATCCTTAGCTTCTGTGTTTTAGTTTCCTCAATACGAATAGCTTTCTTTCCACCTAATATTCCCTGTAACTGTTAGAAAATTCTTGCAGGCACTTATGCTCCTCTGTTTTCATCTTTCCATACTATGGCTGGTACAGCCATGGTCCTTAAGAATGATGATATTTTTCTAACCTTTAACTGGCACACATTCTGACAATGGGATTTTGTGCTGTGTCCACCTGTAAAAGGAAGTCTAGTACATGTAATTTGGGTCCTCAAATTTTGGAATTTCTGAAACATTTTGACCATTTGGGTAGTGTCTGGGGACACTGGGATGAAATATCTGAAATCATGGCTAGAACATATGTGCATATATGCATAGCCATGGACATAGACAACAATGTGGTGAATGCCAGGGGAAAGGGTGGGTGGCTGAGGGGAAGGAGGCAAAGGAGCAGAAATGGGGGACATCTGTAATAGTGTCAACAATAAAAATGCAGATAATTTGCTTCCCTTCCCCATATGTATAACATAATTAAACTGGTGTATCTTAATATTTATGCACATCTTTGATAAACCAATGGATGTGACAAGGTCAAGTTTCTACTCCAACTCTCACATCCAAAAGAGACCCAGTTATGTAAGTGAATGGTTCAATGAGTGGACTATGCCTTTCTGAATATTGGCAAATGTGTCCTTCTTGGGGACATACAGCTTGAAACCAGGGCACATAGGGCAAGTGAAATGGGGGCTGAATTTCAGCCTTCACTTATGCTCTTCATCAGGTCCCTCTGTGCAATGAATAACCTGGAAAGTCCACTTAATAGATCCTGACTGTGAGGGTAGGAAGAAATACCAATAGATAGGATCAAGCCACTGTCAAAATTTCACTACACCAGTGTTGCTAATGGTTGGATTAGGGCATAAAATTCAGCTCCCATCTTAATTTCTTGAAATTACATCTGTGCTTTTAGAGAAGTTTCTCTATGAAGGATTTAGCTCAAGGGAATTTATGAAGACATTGATTCCATATCAAATATACTTCTCTAAAGTAAAAAAAACAAAAACAAAAACAAAATATATGAACCGATTTTGAAACAACAATCCAGAAAAGCCCCCTCAGACATTAAAAAAGGTATTATTTAATGAGACTAGACTGTCCTGTTTCATCAAGATATCTCCTGCAATTTATCTGGAAAATGACTAGAATGGAAGAAGGGCCCCTTCTAGTGGCTCAGTGGTTGAAACCATAGGCTTCTGAGTCAAGCTACTTGGTTCATAACTTGTGTCTGCCAAGTACTAACTGTGTGACTTTGAGCAAGTCATTTGATTTTTTTGTTTTAGTTTCCTCATGAGTCAAGTGAGCATCTTAATAGTACCTATTTCATAGATTTGTTGTGAGGACGAAATGATATCTATTATAATATACATATATAGTATGAGTGTATATATATTTATACATATAGTGTTGGGTACAATGTCTAGCACATGGTAAGCACATAATAACCATAGTTATTAATATTAGACAGAAGTTTCCATAGAAGTACAAACTGTCAGACCTGAAATAGAACTCAGAGGAATTTAGTCCATTATTCTATACATAGATTAAATGGAATTCCAAAGAATCTGAACTTCTGAAATAGAAAATCTCTAATTATATAGAAAATTGAATCTTATCAATGAAAAGAGATTTGGCCTAGGACACAGAAAGTTAGTGTGAGTAGAACTAAACTTTCTTGTCTCAATAAACCCATGTGTCTGCCACTACATAGTTCTCAGCTAGGATTACAGATTTGGAGGACAGATGAAAGTGATTACTTAAAAACTATAAACCAATGGGCCTGTTCTTCTTTCTTTCCAACATTCCTCATTGACTTCATTCTCTGAAGAAAACTACAACTATTAATGACTTAGAGTTTTTAGTGACTCAGAGGTAAATAGCAAAGAGGGTATGGGGTTTGATGTCCAGAATCTTGAATGATAGCACTGATTCTGCCACTTAACTAGCTGTGTAACATTGGGACATGTCACTCACTTGGAGTTTCAGTATCCTCACATGCAAAATGTGCATAAAAATAGCTGTCTTGGTTTCTTGACAGAGTTCTTGATAAACTGAATGCAATAATGTATATATATGCCAAGTGCTATCCAAATGTTGATTGCTATCTTTCTTTTTTAATGTTTATTTATTTATTTGAGAGAGGAGAAGAGAGGGTGAAAAAGATGGAGAGAAACATCAATTGGTTGCCTCTCACATGCACACTGACTAGGAGGAATCGAACCAGTGACCTTTTATTTTTGCGGGATGATGACCAACCAACTGAGACACACTGGTCAGGGCTTGATTGATATTTTTATTGATAATATCATGTGAATGTTGGTTGTTTTTGACATTTCCCAGGGTGTGTCACTTTAAATGCCTTCATAAGATGGGACGGGATGCTAGTTGGTTTGCTTTTCCAAGTATACACACATCCTTCTCCTACTTAACTTTGGGGAGCTGTTTTTGATTTCCTTACTGGCTATATCAGTCACTGGAGATGTGTGTTACTATGTTTGTGAGGGATCTCTATAGTCTCTTTTTGTATAGTCTTTAAAAAAATTTTGGATTCTAGAACTCAGGGGTGCAAAATTTTTCTTATAAATATATATAAAATCATTTCTGAAATACAACCACTGTTAACAGTTTGGAATATTTTATTTAGACTTGTTTTATTTCTAATACATATAAGTATGTGTATGTCTATATATTTTCATAGATAACATTATATTTTTATAAGAATGGGATTATGCCATTACAATGTTTAATCATCTCCTTTATCCACTTAATGAATGTTGAATACATTTCCATTTGACTGGAAAAAATTTGCTTCATTGCTTTTAACAAAGACACAGTATTCCATTTAATCAGTCACTTACTGATTTATATTTAGATTGTTTTTAACTTTTCACAATGTGAAACAATTATGTAATTGGAGCTTACTCTGTGTCCCTCTTCTTTCTCTTTCTCTCTCTGTCTGTGTGTACCTTTTTGTAATTACCCAAATATTTCTGTAGGATAAATTCCTATACATTTTTGGAAGGGCCAAAGGGTGTGGACATATCAAATTCTGATAGAAACGAGTTTATTGTCCAATTTACGCTTCATTTGTCAGTCAATGTGAGATTTGGATTCCACACAAATTCTGTAATCTATGCATATGATAGGTGAAAAATCTCATTGCTGTTTTGATTTGAAATTAAATATATGATTTCAGCATCTTTTCATGTGTTTAATGGCTATTTCTATTTCTTCTTTCAAGTTCCTGTTTCTGTATTTTGTCCATGTATCTTTTTTCATTTAAGTGTGTTGGTATACAATGTTATATTAGTTGTATTGTTTTAGGAGTAAAATATAGCAATTTGACATTTTTATACCTTAAAATATGTCCATTTATCTCTAAGAATATTAATTATATTTGTTATATAGGTTGCAAACATGTTAAGACCAAAACAAGAATCAGTGAATGTGAGAGAAAAGTTAACCCAGATAGAGAATAAAAAGACTTGGGTTCTAAGCCCCATTTAGATACCAACTTGCTGTGTAATCTTGGACAAGTCAGTTAACTACTCTGGTTCTCATTTACCTCAACTCCAAAACGTAATTACAATGACTATTTCATTTTTCTTTGTCTAATAGCATTCCTTTACAGCTAAATGAGACCTTTTTCACAAGTACTTTGTAAAATGAAGAGCCCTATGAAAGTATAAAGCAATAATGGCAAATAAGATCAGCAGCCTGAAAACTGACAGAATAAACAGAAAAGTGAAACTAGGACTCAAAATGCATAATATTTATTTTAAAATATTTTACCACTTTAAAAATATGAGTTAAAAGCAGTTAATCAATACAGAATCATTTATACAAGAGAGAAATATATATATGTATATATACATATATAAAGATGTTTAATGTAGCATTTGCTATATTTGTGAAAAATAGAAATTCTCAAAATATTTAATGGGAAATAGATTAAATACATATGTCTCCACAGAAAAAGTTATTAAAATAGAATAAGATGAATTTATATGTGTGGACAGGGAAAGAATGTCCAAGATATATTATGAAGTGCAAAAAGCAAATTGTTAATTAAACATTAAGTATGCACAATTATATATACATTAAAATGTGGACTTCCGGCCAAGATGGAGGCATAGGTGGACACACTGTGCCTCCTCTCACAACCAAAATTAAGGACAATAAAGATTTAGAAACAAGAAAACAACCAGAACTACTAGAAAATTGAACTGTATGGAAGTCCAACAAATATTCATCTAGACCGGTAAGAAGGGCAGAGTCCCGGCAGGAAAAAGTGGAGGTTGGTGACCCAGGCGTGCAGGCAGCTGGCAGATCCCAGGTGTGGAGATGGTGGCTAGCAGACCCCAGGCACACAGGCGGCTGCTAGTGGACCCTGGGCACAGGGTGGCAACTGTACAGACCCAGTGAGGCCGTGAAAGGTGGCTGGTTGACCAGGTGGTCCCACATTTGCACGCAGATAATCCAGCTGAAGGGGAAGCTGGGGAAGGGACTGGAATCTGAGAGAGAGTAGAGCAATTGTTCCCTCTCAGACCCCACCCCCACATACAGCATCACTACCCAGCAACTGGGCTGCCCCGCCCAGAGGAACACCTGAGGCTCCCCTGCTCACTACTTAACAGCTGCGACCAGACCAAAAAAAAAAAAAAAGGATCAAATGGGAGAACAAATCAAAGCCCCAGAGCCAATTTGTCTAAGTGACCAAGAGATAGCCAACCTATCAGATGCACAGTTCAAAGCACTGGTGATCAGGATGGTCACAGAATTGGTTGATTTTGCTCACAAATTAGATGAAAAAAATGAAGGCTACACTAAGGGAAATGAAGGAAAACACACAGGGAACCAATAGTGATGGGAGGAAAACTGGAATTTGAATAAATGGAGTAGAAGAGAAGGAAGAAACAAACAACCAAACAGAAAACAAGGAAGAAACAAGAATTCAAAAAAATGAGGAGAGGCTTAGGAACCTCCGGGACATCTTTAAATGTCCCAACATCCAAATTATAGGGGTACCAGAAGGGGAAGAGGAAGAGCAACAAGTGGAAAAGTTATTTGAACAAATTATAAAGAAGAACTTCCCAAATCTGGCAAAGGAAATAGACTTCCAGGAAGTCCAGGAAGCTCAGAGAGTCCCAAAGAAGTTGGACCCAAGGAGGAACACACCAAGGCACATCATAATTCCATTAGCCAAGATTGAAATGAAGGAGAGAATTCTAGAAGCAGCAAGGGATAAGGGGACAGTCACCTACAAAGGAGTTCCCATCAGACTGTCAGCTGATTTCTCAAGAGACCTTACAGGCAAGAAGGGGCTGGAAAGAAGTATTTGAAGTCTTGAAAGGCAAGGACCTACATCCAAGATTGCTCTATCCAGCAAAGCTGTCATTTAGAATGGAAGGGAAGATAAAGTGCTTCTCAGATAAGGTCAAGTTCAAGGAGTTCATCATCACCAAGCCCCTATTATATGAAATGTTAAAGGGACTTATCTGAGAAAAAGAAGATAAAAAATATGACAGTGAAAAGACAGCAAACTCACAGCTATTAAGAACCACACCTAAAACAAAAGCAAACTAAGCAAACAACTAGAACAGGAACAGAACCATAGAAATGGAGATCATATGGAGGGTTAGCAACAGGGGAGTGGGAGGAGGAGAGAGGGGGAAAAGGTACACAGAATAAGTAGCATAGATGGTGGGTAAAAAGTAGACAGGGGAGGGCAAGATTAGTGTGGGTAATGTAGAAGCTAAAGGACTTATGACGCATGGACCTGAACTAAAGGGGGGAATGTGGGTGGGAGGGGGTGTGCATGGTGGAGGGGAATGATGGGGGAGAAATGGGACAACTGTAATAGCATAATCAATAAAATATATTAAAAATAAAATGTGTATAGGCAGTTATATTCTGTATAAAATATATAATAAATAGATTATATATGGTACTTCCTGTCAAGATGAATGCATAAGTAAACATGGCTCACTTCTTCGCACAACCACTGCAAAAATTACAACTAAACTACAAAAACAACTATCACCCAGAATTGTCAGAATATTGACTGGTACGGAAGTCTGACAACCCTGAAATTAAGGAAATCACATTCATCCAGATTGGTAGGAGGGGTAGAGACATGCAGATGCAGAATAGGTGGTCCCACACCCACATGTGGTAGATAAAAGTTGGGAGGGATACCTCAGAAGTGAGGGATCCCAGTCCCACACCAGACCACCCAGTCCAGTGTTTCAGGCCCAAGAAGATAAGTCCCCATAACCTCTGGATGTAAAATCCAGAGGGGGTTTGGGCAGTAGAAGAAACTGGGGGATTCTCAACAGTATCCTTTTAAAGGGCCCACAACAGACTTGGGGCTTATGCAGACTCACTCCCTCTGAGATCCAGCACCAGAGCAGCAGCTGGAAGGACACCAGTGGCATATGGGGAGAAACTGAAGTGTCTGGCATCAGGGTGAGAGCTGGGAGGCAGTTTGCTCCCGAACAAAACTCCAGAGACCAGAGACTCCAGAGTGGCATTGTCCCCTTTCTGAGTCTTCCCCCATGCAGAGAAGTGATACCATATCTAAGACTCCATCATACGGATACATATGGGTTGCCCCACCCTGGCAATTACCTCAGGCTCCACCTGATTTAATGTACCAGGGCACTTTTCCACAATAGGCTTTGTTACTAAGAGAGAAAGTCAAAGCAACTCTACCCAATACACAAAAACAAACACAGGGATGCTGCCAAAATGAGTAGACAAAGAAACATGGGCCAAATGAAAGAACAGAACAAAACTCCAGAAAAAGAACTAAACAAAATGGAGATAAGCAATCTAACAGATGCAGAGTTCAAAACACTGGTTATTAGGCTGCTCAAAGAACTGATTGGGTTCTTCAACAGCATAAAAAAAATAGATAATAACACTCAGCAAAGTGGGAGTAGAGAGAACATACTTCAACATAATAAAGGCCATATACCAGAAACTTACAGTCAACATCATATTCAATGGGCAAAAACTAAAAGCTTTTCCACTAAGATCAGGAACAAGAGAAGGATTTCCAGTTACACCACTTCTATTCTACATAGGATTGGAAGTCCTAGCCATAGTGATCAGACAAGAAGAAGAAATAAAAGGCATCGGAATTGGAAAGGAGGGAGCAAACTGTCATTGTTTGCAGATGACATGGTAGTGTACATAGAAAATGCTATAGACTCCACCAAAAAAAAAAAAAAAAAATGAATCAACCTGATAAGTGAATTTGGCAAAACAGTGAGATGCAAGGTAAATATTCAGAAATCTAAGGTATTTTTGTATACCAATAATGAAATATAAGAAACAGAAATCAGGGGAAAAAATCCCATTTGCTATAGCAAGAAGAAAAATACAGTACCTAGGAATAAACCCAGCCAAGGAGGTAAAAGACCTGTACTCAGAAAACTACACAACCCTAAAGAAAGAATTAATGAAGACAAAAATAAATGAAAGCATATACCACGTTCATGGACTGGAATAATTAACATCATCAAAATGTCCCTACTACCCAAAGCAAATTATAGATTCAATGCAATCCTTATTAAAATACCAAGGAGATATTTCATATATATAGAACAAACATTTCAAAAATTTATATGGAACTACAAATGACCCTGAAAAGCCTCAGCAATTTTGAGAAAGAAGAACAAAGTAAGATCACAATACCTAACATCAAACTGTATTATAAGACCACTGTAATCAAAAGAGTCTGGTACTGGCATAAGAATAGATACATAGATCAATGAAACAGAACAGAGAGCCCAGAAATAAATACAAGTCTCTATGGTCAATATTCAACAAGTGAGGCAGAAGCATAAAATGGAGTAAAAATAGCCTCTTCAACAAGTGGTGTTGTGAGACATGAACAGATACATGCAAAGAAATGAAACTTGACCATCAATGTACACCATACACAAAAATAAACTCAAGATGGATAAAAATCTTAAATGTAAGTTGTGACACCAGAAAGTCTTAGGGGAAAACATAGGTAGGTAAATCTCAGATATTCCATGAAGCAATATTTTTGCCAATATATCCCCTAAAGCAAGGGACAAAAGGGAAAAAATAAACAAATGAGATCTCATCAAAATAAAAAGCTTCTGTACAACTAAAGAAAATATCAGCAAAATGAAAAGCAAACCAACTGTACGGGAAAATATATTTGCCAATGATACCTCAGACAAGGGTTTGATCTCCAAAGTATATAAAAAGCTCACATGACTCCACACCAGGAAGACAAACAACCCAATTAAAAAATGGGCAAAGGACCTGAACAGACACTTCTCCAAGGACGTACAGAGGGCCCAGAAATATATGAAAGGATGCTCAGCATCACTAGCCATCAGAGAGGTGCAAATTAAAACTACAATGAGATACCACTTCACACCAGTCAGAATGGCTATCATTAACAAATCAACAAATAACAAGTGTTGGAGAGGTTGTGGAGAAAGGGAACCCTAGTACACTGTTGGTGGGAATGCAGACTGGTGCAGCCACTGTGGAAAACAGTATGGAATTTCCTCAAAAAACTAAAAATGGAACTGCTCTTTGACCTGGCAACTCCAGTGTTGCTATTATACCCTAAGAATCCTGAAACACCAATTTGAAAGATTCTATGCACCCCAATATTTATAGTGGCAATATTTATAGCAGCAATATTGATAGTGCCACCCCAATTTACAATAGCCAAGTGTTAGAAGCAACCTAAGTGCCGACCAGTAAATGAGTGGATCAAAAAACTATGGTACATCCCTGGCTGGTGTGGCTCAGTGAATTGAGCGTTGGCCAGTGAACCAAAGGGTCATGGTTTGATTCCCAGTTGGGGCACATGACTGGGTTGCAGGCCAGGTCCCCTGTGGGGGCTGTGCAGAATGCAGCCCTACATTGATGCTTCTCTTCAACTCTCTCCTTCCCCTCTCTCTAAAAATAAATATATGTAAACTTAAAAATACAGTGGAATGCTATGCAGCAGAAAGAAAGAAGGAGTTCCTACCCTTTGCAACAGCATGGATGGAACTGGAGAGCATTATGCTAAGTGAAAAAAGCCAGGTGGTGAAAGACAAATACCATATGATCTCACCTTTAACTGGAACCTAATCAACAAAACAAACAAGCAGGAAAATAGAAGCAGAAACAGTGAAATTAAGAACAATCTGACAGTAACCAGAGGAGAGGGGGAGGGGAAAGCAGGGAAAACAGGAAAGGGTCAGCAAGCAACATGTGTAAAGGACACATGGACTAAGACAAAGGGGGGGTAGGATTGAGGATGGGAGTTGGGGATAGGTGGGATGGTGGGATTTGGAGGGGGAAAATGGAGACAACTGTACTTGGACAATAAAAAATAAAAAAGTTTCAGTCAAAATTGATTAAAATAAAAAATAAAAATAATAAAAAATAAAAAAGTTTCAGTCAAAATTCAGTGGTTAACAACATGTATTTTTATCTGAGTACATAAAATTAATAAAATAATTTTAAAAAATTGTACTATTAAAATAAATAGATTAGGTATGTATCTATATTTGTCCATATAGTTATATTATATATTACTAAATATTTAATCTAGAGCAAGGCTCATCAAATGATAGCCTATGAGTCAAATTCAGACCCACTACCTTTTTTTGCTAATAGTTTTATTGTAACAGAGCCATGATCATTTATTTATTAATTATGGTGAACAGCCGTCATGCTATGTTCCACAAAGCATAAAATATTTAATATTTGACTCTTTTACAAAGGAAAGTTCCTGACACCTGATTTAGAGAAATGTATACTGTGTCATTAAGAGTTGTTATCTCAGGGTGGTAATATACATTCAGTTTCTAAGATGTGTTTTTTTCCAGAAAAGACTGCACCCTTCATCTGATTTCTTCAAAGGGCTCCATGTTACATAATTCTAATATTTATATCAAAACCAAGAGTTTTAAGTTGGTAGAATATATGTATATTGGTGTGTAGAATTTAATTACTTGTGTAGATTTTCATATTCATCACTGCAATCAAGATACTGAAATATTCCATTACCACAAAGATCTTTGTATTACATCCAGATCTTCTCTCATTCTTCTATCTCTAAGCCCTGGAAATCACTAATATTTTCATGGTCTCTACAATTTTATTATTTCATGGTGTTATATAAATGGGATATAAAGTATGTAACCATGTGAAACTGTCTTCTTTCACTTGGCATAATGCCTTTTAGACTCATTTAAGTTTCTATACCACTTATCTAAGATTTTGTGTATATCAAAAATTCATTATTTTTTATTGTTGTATGTTGTTCCATTGTACAGATGTACAAAATTTGTTTATTTGCACACACATTGAATAAAAATACTTAAGTGTTCCAGTCTATTCAGAATGGATATTTTATACTTCATGCTCAATGGAGAAACCTTACCAGCATATAGGTCTCTTTACCCTTTATTTTTATGTCATATCATCTATATATAGAAAGAAATACACCAGATAGTGTTATTTTAGCTTTCAACAATCATGAGTACTTTAAGGAACTTAAAAAAAAGAAAGGTAGTCTATTTACACAGATATTTAACTTTTTGTTGTCCTTTCTTCATTTTTAATGTTTCAAGTAACTCCCTGGAATCATTTCCTTTTTATCTGAAGAACTTCCTTTATCCTTTCTTTTAAAGCAGGTCTGCTGATGAAATTTTTTTTTTAATTTTTCACTCAGCTAAAAATGTTTTTTTTTCAGTTTAATTCCTAAAAGTTATGTTTACTGTATGTAGAATTCAGGTTGACAGTTGCTTGAACATTTTAAAGATGTCTTCTTGCCTTCATAGTTTGTCATGAGAAATTTGCAGTCATTTGAATCTTTGTTTCCCCATGTGAGTACATTAATATTCTCTGATTTTAAGATCTTTTTGTTACCTTTGTTTTTAGCGGTTTGATTATGATGTATCTACATGTGGATTTATTTGAATTTATCCGTTTGAAATTTGGATGAGTTACTTGAATCTGTATGTTTGTTTCACCAATTTTAGGATATTTTCAGCCATTATTACTTCAAAACTTTTTTCTCCATAGCACTCTTTCTCTTCCCACTTTGGGACTTTGATAACAAAAATATTAGACCTTTGGGTATTGTCTCTCAATACTTAAACTTTGTTAATTTTTCTTTTCTCTCTGTGATCTTCAGAGTGGATAGTTTGTATTGCCTTGTCTTCAAGTTTACTAACAAGAGTTATCTCTTGTTAGTGAACAGAGGTTAGTTAACACTAACCTCTGTTATCTAAAATTCAATAATTAATCAGTGAATGTTTAGAGGTTAGTTAACACTAACCTCTGTTATCTAAAATTCAATAATTAAACAGTGAATGTTTAATTTTAGTTATTTTATTTGTTATTTATAAATTTTTATTTCATTCTTTTTTTTTAAATCATTTTTTTTAATCAGTATTTTTTAATTGTTGATATTGTACAGTTTTCTGTCTTTTACCCCGCCCCAGCCCACCACCCCAGCCCTCCCTATTTCATTCTTTTTTATAACTTCTATTTCACTGCTAAGACTTTCTATATTTCCATTAATTTTAGAGTGTTATTCTCTACTTCTTGGTTATAATAACTATTTAAATTTTTTTTTTATAATTGTAACATCTAGGTCATCTCTGGATTGGCATATTTTAACATTTTTTCCCTTGATACTTGCTGAGATTTTTCCAGTTCTTTCATGTTGAGTAATATTTTAAATGTTTTTTTATTGTTGATGATATTACAGAGGTTGCCAATTCCTCCCATCCCTTTGCCATCTCCACTAAGGCCCTTCCATCCCCCACCCCTGCCCAGCCTCCACCACACTATTGTCTGTGCCCATGGACTTTGCATATGTTCTTTGGCTAATCTCTTCCCATCCCCTTCCCAGTCCCCTCTGAATTCTGTCATTTTGTTCTGTGTATCTTTCCTCTGGTTTTATTTTGTCAGTTTATTTTTTTCATTAGATTACATATATAAGTGAGATCATATGGTATTTGTCTTTCTATGACTGGCTTATTTTGCTTAGTGTGATATTCTCCAGGTCCATCCATGCTGTTGCAAAAGTAGGAGTTCCTTCTTTTTTACAGCTGTATCTCTGTAATTGTGATAAAACAGTGTCTGTTGGCATGTTAAGATGCAAGTAATGTGTAACAGTAATATGAAAAAAAATAGGTCCAAGTACATTTTTACATGAACTGTAATCGCATCTGATTTAACTGTCCTGTCCTCCAACAGTTACAAGGGATATTTCTCTTGAATAATAAACAAAGTTGTGCCATTTATAGCACCAGAAAGTTTGAAATGAGCTTCATCAGACCACATAATTTTATCCATGATGTCATTGCATAGTCTTTCTTCATTCAGAACAACTTTGCAGAATGGTAAATGCTGATCTGAATCATCCTCTAATAACCTATGAAACATCTTGGCCAATATATTTTCAAATCTAAAGTTTGCATTCAATGGCTCAAAGATCTATGGGAAATGCCTAACTCAATAGAAGCTCTTTGTTTGGGAGGTTCTTTGTAAGAGAGCCCCCTCATTAACATTTCATTAATATTTCATTTTCCAGGTGGTAATACTAAATGGTCAACCACTTTTTAGAGCATTAGAGATGGACTTGGTTTCATCAAATTTATCGAATATTCTGCAAGCTGTTTGTCTACGTAGTGAAGATGTATCAAATTTTTCAGCCCATTTCTGTCAAACCTTTCTGGCATTGCCTGTCTTTCAGTATTATTTAAGTATCCACTTTCATTGGTCATTGGTTAAATTACCAGCCATCATTACCTAAAAGATAATTCATAAGTGAAAATATGAAATAATAATAATACAAATAAATAACAATAAAATATTAAGTGTTTTGCATATGCATAACTGCAAACCTACTTTTGCCCACCCCTGTATATACAACAGACTATTACTTGGTGATAAAAGAGAAATAAATTTTACTATTTGTGATAACATGGATGGACCTAGAAGGTACTATGCTAAGTGAAATCATTTAGACAGAGAAAGATAAATACCATACAATTTCACTTATATGTGGAATCTTAAAAAAAGGGTGACCAATAAAGGGCTGACAATTGCAGTTAAAGCATATTTATAAGTCTGTACTAATGTCTAACAGGCCCTACATGATCTGGCCACTAATGGCTGTAGTATACTTCCCTAGTTTCCAATACTGAGATGAGTAGACTTCGTGGTCTCCTGCTCTGACATTTTAACATTTTACGTCCTTTCATCTGTGTGTATTGTGTTCTTTCATGGCCTATAACTCTCCTTAGGGAAGAGATCTGCATATTAATTTGGTACAGAGATTAAACACATCTAGATCCCAATTACAGAGTTTTTAAAGATAACAACAACCATGTAGAGAGTGGGTACTAAGTGGTGAGGGAATTAGGAGAACATATGAGGCAAGGAGATGGCCAGTGTTAGTGTACTTAGTAGAATTTGGTGGTGGCATATCTGGGATGGCTTCTTGGACTTTTTTGTGACATATCTTTCTATATATCTGCAAGGAGTTTCGATCTTTCTGAAAAGACAAAAAATGACCAAAGGTAAGTGTTGGTCTTGGCATCACTGGTAATTAAGTAAGGAAGAAGAGAAGAAACTAAGATAAAATGGAATAAGAAAAAAACAGAAGAAAGAGAAGAGAGGACATGAAAGAAAGGGAAGAAGAAAGATAGGAAAATACAAAAAAGAAAGTGAGGAGACAGAAGAGAAGAAGAAGGTAAGAAAGATGAAGAATAAAGAAGATGGAAGTACAAAAGAAGTAGAGAAAAGGAGATAAGAAGATGAAGAGAAGCAAAGATAATAAAAAGAGGGGAAAAAGGCAAGTGGCCAAATAAAAGAAAGAAAACATATCTATAGATTCAATACAACACAATTCCTGTTAAAATAACAGTTCCATCCTGGAAAGCATTATGCTAAGTGAAATAAGCCAGGCGGAGAAAGACAAATACCATATGATCTCACCTTTAACAGAAACCTAATCAACAAAACAAACAAACAAGCATACTATAACCAAAGACAGTGAAATTGGGAACAGGCTGACAGTCACCAGAGGGAGAGGGGAGGGAATTTCAGGGGAAAAGGGGAAGGATTTACAGGAACAAGTATAAAGGACACATGGACAAAAACTGTGGGGGATGGAAATGGGAGGGAGGTGGGAAGGGCTGGGAGGGTGGGCTGGGATGGGAGTAAACTGTACTTGAACAACAATTAAAATAAAAAAAATAAAACTAAAAATAAATACCTTAAAAATAAATAAAATAAAATACCAATGGCATATTTCACAAATCTAGAACAAATATCCCAAAAATTCATATGGAACTGAAAAAGACCCTGAATTACCCTCAGTAATCTTGAGAAAGAAGAATAAATTTGGAGGCATAATACATGATATCAAACTATACTATAATGCCACTGTAACAAAAAAAAAACAAAAAACAAACAAACAAAAAAGCCTAGTACTGGCATAAGAACAGGTATACAGATCAAAGAAGCAGAACAGAGAACCTAGAAATAAACTCATGTCTTTATGGTCAATTAATATTTGACTAAGAGGGCTAGAGCATACAATGGAGTAAAGACAGTCTCTTCAATAAATGGTGTTGGGAAATTTGAACTGGTGCATGCAAAAAGCTGAAAATAGACCACCAACTTATACCCTACACAGGAATAAACTCAAAATGAATAAAAGACATAAATGTAAGTCCCCAAATCATAAAATTCCTGGAAGAAAACATAAGCAGTAAACTTTCAGATTATCTCACATAGCAATATTTTTGTTAGTATATTTCTTATGGCAAGGGAAACAAAGGAAAAATAAACAACTGGGACTATAGCAAATTAAAAAGCTTCTGCATGACTAAAGAAATCATCAACAAAATGAAAAGTGAACCCACTGTATGGGAGAACATATTTGACAATGATACATCTGATAAGAGTTTAATTTCGAGAATTTATACAACTCAACACCAAGAAGGTAAATAATCCAATAAAAAATGGGCAAAGGACCCAAATAGACACTTCTCCATGGCCTCATATGCTGTCAGTAGTGTCAATACAAGCTATAAGAAAATTGACAAAGTTTATTAAAGTTCAGACTAGAAGTTTGGCCTGCTGAATGGATCACAACTTCCTCTCGCTCTATCTCTAACTAGACAAGTATAAGGATTATATTGCAGTAGCTATCAGGGGAGAGAGGTAAGCTAGGGAACAGAGGGAAACTTTCTAAAATAGTGAATCTGCTAAACTCCAGCATGCTGTGGAAAGGGCTCAGAGTGACATGTCCCATAAAAGTGATGGAATTTCCTCAGAAAACAAAAATGGAACTGCCTTTTAACCACTGCTGGGATTGTGCCTTGAGAATCCTGAAACACCAATTCAAAAGAACCTATGCAGCACAATTTACAATAACCAAGTGCTGGAAGCAACCTAAGTGCCCATCAGTAAATGGGTGGATAAAAAGACTGTGGTACATTTACACAATGGAATTCTACACAGCAGAAAGAAAGAAGAAGCTCCTACCCTTTGCGACGGCATGGATGGAACTGGAGAGCATCATGCTAAGTGAAATGAGTCAGGAGGTGAAAGACAAATACCATATGGTCTCACTTATAAGTGGAACCTAATCAATAAAACAAACAAGTGAGCAAAATATAACCAGAGACATTGAAATAAAGAACAAACTGACAGTAACCAGAAGGGAGGGGGGAGGAATAATGGGGGGAAATAGGGTAAGGGCCCTCAATAAACATGTATAAAGGACACATAGACAAAGCCAAAGTGGGGTAGGATTGAGGGTGGGAGGCAGGGATGAATGGGGCAGAGGGGTATGGTAGGGTGAAAATAGAGACAACTGTACTTGAACAATAAAAAATAAATTTAAAAAAATGAAGTGGAGGGGAAGATGAGATGGTTCTGAGTATATTGAAGAGTCTGAGTGTTTACTATATATGCTTAATTATTTTTTCTCATTCTTTCTTTACATTGATCTTATGATCAGTTATTAACTTTATTTTATAACTCAGGAAGTTAAAGTTCAAAAAGTTAGTGATTTCACCAAAATTGTAGGAGTGACAAAGGTGGGATTTAAAGTCTAGTCCATCTCTCTGAATTTAAAGGCTTTCTCTCTTTCTACTTGCACCAGTTTCCTGAAAACCACCTCTTACTCTATAAAGTACTCATTTGTTTTCATTATCAAAAATTGGATGAGATAAGATCATAAGACCATGGAATGTCAGAGATGGAAGGGACCTTGAAAAACTTAGTTCCATGATTTTCCAAACTTCTCATCTCTAAGAATGCTTTGGATTTATTTTCTCTCTTCTTTTGAAACAATTGGTCTTATCCATAAAGAGCATTTATTATGCAATGATTAACTTGTGTCCCCATTTTTATTAATTAGAGACAAATATGGGCTGCACAGCTATCACTATGAGCTGCCATTAGATTTTTCAGAAAAAGACCTTCAAAATTTCTTCAGTACCAACATGGCTATTATGAAAGATTCATAGATTAAATCTTGACCATCATTTGGAAGATAGGAAAAATGAGCCTCAGAAAGGTCATGTGTCTTGCCTGGCCTGACACATCTTAGTTAGTGGTCAAGTAGACACAAGACCCAGATTATCTATCTTTCAGGTCAGGCCACCTTTTCCTATGCCAGGCTGCTTCTCTCCACAAGAAATTGGCTCTCAGTTTGTTTTAATCTTCAGAATGCTGTATTTTCCAGGGCTCCACCCTCTCCTCTGGTGACATATATTTGCACTTAGGAAGTTTTTCTACCATCTAAATTTACTTGGTTTTGTTTACTGAGGAGAATTAGCAAAAGGATAAGGGGTTTAATCTTACTTATTAGCTTGCTGCTGTTGAATGGACTACTGTGAAGGAAGGCAAGGAGAATGAGAGAGTACACTATAACAGTAGCTATATAAAGTGCTGGTGGTCCAGTCAAAGTGCTAACTTCCCTTCTGCATATTATGAGTAGACCTCAGAAATAAGAACTGCAAGGACTCCAAAGGGCAAAAGCAAATGCAGAACTCTTTTTCAAATAACCCTGTCTTTGAATAACCCTTTTTTAGTTGAAGAGTTAGTATTCCCACCTAAAACAATTCAGGATTAATTACAAATATTCTAAAGAATAAATTGGTGTACCAATGTGTAATGGTGTCTAGTATGGTGGTTGGTACAGAAGTGAGTGTTCAACATGTCTGTGTTCTTCCTTTGAAGTGATTTTACTAATTAATCGACGAACAAATGTTTATTGGGGCTTCACCATAGGTGAGGCACCATTGTAGGCCATAAGTAGGCAAATGTTCTCTGTAAAAAGGTAGCTTGCACATACTTTAAACTTTGCGTGTTACTCATCTCTGTTTGGAACTATTTAATTATATTGTTGCAGTGTGAAAGCAGCCATAAATAACACATAAATGAATGAGCATGCTTGTGTTCCAATAAAGCTTTATTTCCAAAAATATGATAAGCCATATTTTGCCTTCAGGTCATAGCTTTCCAGTCTCTGTTCTAGATACTAGATATACAGCAAAGTGCTATTAATACCGTTTCTATTTACAAGGCACTCAGAGTCCAGGTGAGAGATATATACATTGAACAAATCATTACAGGACTCTTTTCTGAGGAATAGCATTCAGTATTTTAAAGGCAAAGAAAGATGGAGTTTAAGTCTGTGGAGTCAAGGAAGGCTTCCCTGACACCTAAAAAATTAGTGAGAGTTTTCTAGGCGAAAGAGGACAGGGAGCATACTCTAGATTCAGAGGCAAGAGACATTTAGTTGTCATATATCCTTGGGCTTGTCTTGGCTGTAACAGTTGTCTCAGACTCATTTTGATGACTATGACAGCTTTGAGATATGCTGATCAGCTAATTTGTAGAATGTCCCTCTATTGGAATTTGTTTAATGTTTTTCTCATGATTGGAAGGGGGTTATGAAATTTTGGGAAGAAGACCACAGACAGAAAGTGCTATTTTCAATACATCCTGTCAAAAATACATATTATCAACATAACCCATTACTGTTGATATTGATATTGATATTGATCTCTTCCTGTTTGTTAGATTTTAAGTTAAAGTGCAAAGAGTAGCCAGATTTCTGGATTGAATAACTAGGAGGATTGAGGTGGCATTTAATAAGCCAGGGGCACTAATGATGGAACAGGTTTATTCACTTTTGGTTGTGTAATAAATGAGAAAATTTCAATTTTAAATATGTCGAGTTTGAAGTGACTGTAGGACATCCATGGTGATTTTGAGCAGGCAAGTAAATATACTGGTATGAACTCAAAAGAAACATCTGAGCTTGAGGAATAATTGGAGAGCAATCAGTCTGTAAAGGATATGGCCATAAATGTGGTCACCAAGGAGAATATGTAGAATCAGGAAAAATACAAAGTAGCAGAGCCCTGGCCATACACTAAAAATATTAGTAGAAGAGGAGAAATAAGTACTGAACCTGGAGGGAGCAACCGGTATATATGCTGCCAAAGTGAGCACTGGAGGGAGCAATCAGAAAGGTAAGAGAAAAATCTACAGAGTATGGTGTGAGAGAAGCCAGTGGAAAGAAGTTTTACAACACAAAGTGTTCAAATCATGCTATGAATTAGCAAAATAAAGCCTAAAATATCAGTGCTCATTCATTCAATAAATATATATTCCGTACCTACTTTTGGCCAAGCATTGTTCTAAGTACTGGAAAAACACTGATGGACAAGATAGCAAATTCATTGGATAGACTGACAAAGATGTTGTTTTTTTATCATAGAAAGAGTAGTTTCAATGAAGTTATGCAGATGCCAAACAGGAATGGGTTGAGACATGAGTGGGAGTTGTAAAAACAGTTAAAAAGTATACCCAGCTCTTTTTTTAAAATATATTTTATTGATTATGCTATTACAGTTGTCCCATTTTCCCCTTTCACTCTCCTCCACCCTGCATACCCGCTCCCACCCACATTCCCACCCCCCTGCTTTAGTTCATATCCATGTGTCATACTTACAAGTTCTTTGTCTTCTACTTTTCCCATACTATTCTTACTCTCCCCCTGGCTATTTTCTACCTACCATTTATGCTACTTATTCTCTGTACCTTTTCCGCCTCTCTTTTCCTCCCACTCCTCTGTTGCTAACCCTCCATGTGATCTCCATTTCTGTGTTTCTGTTCCTGTTCTAGTTGTTTCCTTAGTTCGTTTTTGTTTTTGTTTTAGGTGTGGTTGTTAATAACTGTCAGTTTGCTGTCTTTTTACTGTTCATATTTTTATTTGATTTTCTTAGATAAGTCCTTTTAACATTTCATATAATAAGAGCTTGGCGATGATGAACTCCTTGAACTTGACCTTATCTGAGAAGCGCTTTATCTGCCCTTCCATTCTAAATGACAGCTTTGCTGGATAGAGCAATCTTGGATGTATGTCCTTGCCTTTCATGACTTGGAATACTTCTTTGCAGGTGCTTCTTGCCTGTAAGGTCTCTTTTGAGAAATCAGCTGACAGTCTGATGGGAACTCCTTTGTAGGTGACTGTCCCTTTATCCCTTGTTTCTTCTAGGATTCTCTCCTTCATTTTAACCTTGGGTAATGTAATTATGATGTGCTTTGGTGTGTGCTTCCTTGGGTCCAACTTCTTTGGGACTCTCTGAGCTTCCTGGACTTCCTGGAAGTCTATTTCTTTTGCCAGATTGGGGAATTTCTCCTTCATTATTTGTTCAAATAAGTTTTCAATTTGTTACTCTTCCTCTTCTCCTTCTAGTACCCCTATAATTTGGATTTTGGAACATTTAAAGATGTCCTGGAGTTTCGTAAGCCTCTCCTCATTTTTTTGAATTCTTGTTTCTTCCTTCTTTTCCGACTGAATGTTTCTTTCTTCCTTCTGTTCCACTCCATTGATTTGAGTCCCAGTTTCCTTCCCATCACAATTGATTCCCTGTACATTTCCTTTATTTCACTTAGCATAGCCTTCATTTTTTTCATCTAATTTGCAGCCAAATTCAACCAACTCTGTGAGCATCCTGATTACCAGTGCTTTGAACTGTGCATCTGATAGGTTGGCTGAGATGTATTTTTGTTGGTTAGTTGTATTTTTTTTGTGGAGCTTTGATCTGTTCTTTTGTTTGGGCTATTGTTTTTGTCTTGACACTCATGTAGTGAGTGGCAGAGCCTTAGGTGTTCACCATGGTGGGGTTACCTGCATCGCTGGGTTGTGATGCTGTATGTGGGGATGGGGTCCAAGAGGGAACTATGGCACTTGCTCCACTCTCTCCCAGATTTCAGTCACTTCTACTGCTTCCCACAAGCAAACTGGGCCCTTCTGATGCTGATTCCTACGTGGGTGGGTTTGTGTATGTTCTAGGACCCTGTTGGGTCTCTCCAACAAACTCTCCTGTGAGGCTGGGAGTTCCTGCTCCCCCTTTATTTCACCTGGTTTATCTGCGTGTGAATGTGGGACCACCTGGTCTGCCAGCTGCAGCCATGTGCACCCCATTCCACAATCCACCCCCTTGCTGGGTCTGTCAGCTGCCACCTGTGTGCCCCAGTCTGCTAGCCACTGCCTAGCCGTGAGTCCTCTCCAGCCCAGCGGCCCGACTCTGCCCCTCCTATCAGTCTGAATGAATGTGTCTTAACTCCTTGGTTGTCAGACTTCCATACAGTTTGATTTTCTGTCAGTTCTGTTTTTTTTTTAATTGTTGTTCTCCTTCTTTTGGTTGTGCGAGCAGGCACAGTGTTTCTACCTATGCTTCCATCTTGGCCAGAAGTCCCGCCACCACCACGCCAGAAACGGAGCTGGAGGAAACCTGCAGAGGGCCGTAAGGAGCTGGGAAGACCTAAGAGCCAGAGAG
The DNA here is from genome assembly GCA_039655065.1 of Glossophaga mutica. Classification (NCBI taxonomy): domain Eukaryota; kingdom Metazoa; phylum Chordata; class Mammalia; order Chiroptera; family Phyllostomidae; genus Glossophaga; species Glossophaga mutica. Next base: position 9,350,778 of record CM077318.1, on the reverse strand, counting down.
TGAACCCGAGGGGCAGGGCAGAGGGCTATAGCCAACTCTTTCAAGAGGTGTGATTTTCAAGAAGACTGGAGAGGTAGGGCAGTAGCTGGAGTGAAATATGGCATACAGAGATTTTAAAAGATGTAACAGACTTGAATATGTTTAAAGCAAATGAGTAGAATCTATAATTAGAAAATTTGATGATGTCTAAAAGAGGGAATTATCACTTTGACAAGACAGAAAGGATAAAGTCCAAATGCAAATGGAAGGTTTAGCCTCAGATATTCTGGGTAAGCTTTCTGGGTAAGTTATATGCTTCTTGAGAGCAGGCACTTGGCCACTTGTCCTCAACATCTTTGTATGTACAGTGTCTGACACAGCATCTAGGCTTTTAAAATTTGGGTATAAAAAATTAATGGAAGGAAGGAAGGAAGGGAGGAAGGGAGGGAGGAAGGAAAGGGGGATAAAGGCATGTAAGGAGGAAAGGAGGAAAAGATGATGAAGAGGAGGGAGGGAAGAAGAAAGATTTTGCATTTTGTTTCAAGAGAATCTTACAAAGATATTACACAAGAGATTCTTGTGTTAGGTGAGAAATTGCAATGAAGGTGTAAACTCTCTTCCTATGCTTAGAACACTCAGAGATTTTAACACTGTCCCCTGCTGAGAATCTTTTGGCCTGAAGTGGAAGTCCAAGCCTTGTTGGTGGGGGATAGAAATATAGAATTAAGGAGTGAGGGTGGACTTGCCTATGAGGGCCTGTGACATGAAACTGTCCATAGACTGGAAAATTAGCTCTATCATGGCATGGTGAAACAGTCTTGATTTTGCTCAATGGCCTGTTTCAGAAGAAAACCATGGTATACTCCCTTAAGCTAGTATTGTTGAATTTCTACTTATTATTCACATGATCATTCTATGCTAGGCTGACTGGCTCTGAGAAATAAGCAGGGTCATTAATGGATGGGGAACCACCAAGCCACCCAGGTCAATGAGAGTCTATCAAGTTTATTTGTCAGGGCCACTGCTGCCATCGTTTTTTTGAGATATTACCTAGATAGGAATAGTAAAGATGACAGGGTATTTTTTCAATATAGCTTATCTGAGAACTCAAATTCAGGGATTTATTCCTTCCAGGAACCTAAGGCCCTAAATGACACTGTGGCTAAAAATATCACATTTTGCTTGCTTTGTTGATTAGGTTCCACTTATAGGTGAGATCATATGGTATTTGTCTTTCACTGTCTGGCATTGACATTAAGAACAAACTGACAGTAACCAGAGGAGAGGTGGGAGAGGATAATGGGTAGAAAAGGGGGAAGGGTTGTCATGAAACATGTATAAAGGACACATGGACAAAGCCAAAGGGGGGAAGAATCAAGGGTGGGAGGTGGGGATGGCTGGGGTGGGGAGGAGTGGTAGGGAGAAAATGGAGACAACTGTACTTGAACAATGATAAAAATATTTTAAATTATCACCATAAAATTTTTATCTCCTCTGGATTTGATAATCCAGGCTTTTGAACACAATTTCAACTTGACCTTAGACTGTTATGGTTGGACCTTACAATCTAAGAATATATAAAATCTTTAAAAATTACCTAATCCAATCTACTTATTTTAGATGGGAAAACAGGCCCAGGAAAGGGAAGAAATTTTCTCAGTCATACATCTCATAGACATTGTTAGAGGTGAAAGCTTCATGAAAACTTATTAAACTTAAATAGACAACAAAGACTTGGATTCAAATCCCAGCTCTGCCACTGGCTAGCCATATAACTTTGTGGCTTGTTATTTAGCCTCTATCAGCCTTGGTGTTTTAAAGTGTTAAATAGGTATATTAATAATGTTAGTCTCACTGGGTTATTTTTACTGGTCAAGTGAAAAGACATATGTTATCATACTTTGCCTGCAAAACACTACATACTATACATTTTAGATGAGAAAATTGAGGCCCCAGAATACTAAAATATCAATTTTGGGGAACAATGAGGGTTCCATAACCAAATTAGTTATAAAACTCTGTTTAACCAAGTTGAAACTGTTTTTATACTATCCCACATATTGAAGTTTTTTATATGCTAATATGTGCTGTGATTCTGCAAAAAAGGATAAAGTCCATACAAAAATTAGAGATAGCATTTACTTTAAGATATAGTTGTAAGGTTTAAATAACATATGTAGAAGTGTCTGGCACTGAGTAGGCACTCGTAATTTTCCTCCTTTGTTTCTTCCCTCTCACTGATTTGCCTCTGTTGAAAGTGGATAGTATAGACACACTGTAGAGATACCCTAGCAAAATGCGATCCATTATTCTAGCCAGAAATACAAGATGACCCTACTGAAAATCCTGCCCACTGGCAATGAACTGCTATACTGGATGCCTTGTGACCTCTGTTGACCCCTTTTGTCTTGTGTGACTCCAATATGCCAAAAGTCACTATGGCAAGTGGCAAGGGCCCTTTGTGCTTAGGTCATAATACAGGTAGGTGCTTTCCTTTTGCAGAGAGTGGGCTTTCTGAACAGGTCATCTATTTCAACCATCTCATTGAGATGCTAAAAAAGAACTCCACTACTCACCCAATTCACTTACAAGCCTGCTATCCAGAAATCCACAGAGCCCAGAATACTGACTCTTGTTCAGGTGTTGATAGTTGTCTGAATGACATTCTACACACATTGAAATTTTTCTTTTTCATCCATCAGAATCTGCCATCCCCCTTCCTACATTTACTTTTCACCTTCCCCTGCCTGTAAACCAAATTAATACCTGTTTTTGCCCATTGCATAATCACAGGATAACTCATTCAAGCAAGTGGGTATAACTATAGCCAATCCAAGCTGGATAGTTGTCACTCTTGAAAAGGGTTCTGATTAGAGGTATCTTCTAATTGGCCCTATGAATAGAGTGCCAGAGAGGATATACATTTCTCAGGTGCTGTCTGACATTAGCCCAATATTAAATAATGGCTTCAGAAAAAAAGGACTTCTGGCCAAGATGGAGGCGTAGGCGGACACACTGCGCCTCCTCTCACAACCAAAATTAAGGACAACAAATATTTAGAAACAAGAAAACAACCAGAACTTAAAGAAAATTGAACTGTAAGGAAGTCCAACAACCATTCATCCAGACCGGTAAGAGGGGCGGAGTCGCGGCAGGAAAAAGTGGAGGTGCGGACCCGAGAACGGGAACACAAGCAACAGCGGCTGGCAGTTCCCAGGTGCACAGGCGGCGGCTGGCGGTTCCCGGGCACAGTGGGGCAACTGTGCAGACCCAGTGAGGCCGCACAAGGTGGCTGGCTGACCAGGTGGTCCCACATTTGCGAGTGCAGACGGTCCAGGCAAAGGGGAAGCGGCGGAAGGGACCGGAGTGGAGAGAGTGGAACAGGCACCATTCTTCCTTCTCAGACCCCGCCTCCACCTATAGCATCACAACCCAGCGACTGGGCTGCCCCGCCCTGAGGAACACCTAAGGCTCCACCCCTCATATGTAATAGCCGTGACCAGACTAAAACCAAAACAAAACAATAACAACAAAAAAAAAACCCCACCAAAAATGGCTCAAACCAGAGAACAAATAAGAGCCCCAGAGCCAATTCTTCTAAGCGACCAAGAGATAGCCAACCTATCAGATGCACAGTTCAAAGCACTGGTCATCAAAATGCTCACAGAATTGGTTGATTTTGCTCACAAATTAGATGAAAAAAATGCAGGCTACAATACGTGAAATGAAGGAAGATGCATGGGGAACTGATAGAGATGGAAGGAAAACTGGGACTCAAATCAATGGAGTGGACCAGAAGGAAGAAACTAAGAACCAAACAGAAAATGAGGAAGAAACAAGAATTCAAAAAAATGAGGAGAGGCTTAGGAACCTCCAGGACATGGTTAAACATCCCAACATCCGAATTATAGGGGTCCCAGAAGGGGAAGAAGAAGAGCAACAAGTGGAAAACTTATTTGAACAAATAATAAAGGAGAACTTCCCCAATCTGGCAAAGGAAATAGACTACCAGAACATCCAGGAAGCTCAGAGAGTCCCAAAGAAGTTGGACCCAAGGAGGAACACACCAAGGCACATTGTAATTACATTAGCCAAGATTAAAATGAAGGAGAGAATTCTAGAAGCATCCAGGGATAAGGGGACAGTCACCTACAAAGGAGTTCCCATCAGACTGTCAGCTGATTTCTCCAAAGAGACCTTCCAGGCAAGAAGGGGCTGGAAAGAAATATTTCAAGTCATGAAAGTCAAGGGCCTACATCCAAGATTGCTCTATCCAGCAAAGCTGTCATTTAGAATGTAAGGACAGATAAAGCGCTTCTCAGATAAGGTCAAGTTCAAGGAGTTCATCATCACCAAGCCTTTATTATATGAAATGTTGAAGGGACTTATCTAAGAAAAAGAAGATAAAAAATATGACAGTGAAAGGACATCAAACTCACAGCTATTAAGAACTGCACCTAAAACAAAAGCAAACTAAGCAAACATCTAGAACAGGAACAGAACCACAGAAATGAAGATCATATGGAGGGTTAGCAACAGGGTTGTGGGAGGAGGAGAGAGGGGGAAAAGGTACAGAGAATGAGTAGCATAGATAGTGGGTAGAAAATAGACAGGGGGAGGGCAAGAATAGTATGGGAAATGTAGAAGCTAAAGAACTTATGACACATGGACATGAACTAAAGGGGGGAATGTGGGTGGGAGGGAGTGTTCAAGGTGGAGGGGAATGATGGGTGAAAAATGGGACAACTGTAATAGCATAATCAATAAAATATATTTAAAAAAATAATGGCTTCAACACACTAAGATTTCTTGATACCCTGTTTACCAACACTTACTTAGAGCTTGAGACATAATCTGAATTTTTTTCACAATTTCTTGAACCCTACGAGTTGAGCATGTCCTAGAACTGTTGGAATCCAGACCCTATGGCTGAGAGTAAGAGAAAGTGAGCTTTGGGCTCAGATACCTCCTGTGGACAGGTTTCCTAACAGCCAGAGCCCTTGATCAAGACTGTCTTGCCTTAGGGGCAGTTCTAGCTGGATATATTTAGGGTGTTGAATTTATTTAGTCGTTCTGTATAAAAACTGGCTTTCTTTGGGCTGAATAGCTAAATATAATTGAGTGATTTCTATGTGCCAAGCATCATGACATACATTATGTCATTTAATCCTCAAAACATTCTATGAGTAAGCACATATTTTATTGTTCTTTTTAAAATGAGGAGACTGAGGCCTAAAGAGATAAGTGAGTTGACAAAGGTCACATGGAGAGTAAGCTACATAATACCATACCAAATTGCTTCTAAGATGAATCATACATTTGGCTACTTCTTACAGACTTTTCTGAGTATTTAGGGGAGAGTGCAGGACACAAACAATCAACAGACAAGTGTGATTAGAACTTCTTTGTCTTCAAGCATCCAACAACCCCCTCCTCACATCATATCTTACCCCTCCTCATCCTATCACTCAATTGACTAACCTACTTGTTCCTCTACCCACACTGTCTGCCTTCCCTCCTGTTGTTACATAAAGTTAACCTCTGCACATGTGCTCTTGATTCCAACCTCTTTAATCTTCTCAAAAACTTCCCTTTTACAATGTCTTTACTTCTCAGGTCTTTCGTACTGGATTATTTCCATTACTAGCAGTATTTGACTATTTTCAGTCAAATCTTTCTCTATATAAAATATTAAAATCAGCTTTTGGAATCCCATTAAATAGCTGGGTGATTTTTTATAGAAATTACATTTACTATATAGATATATTCTGGATATTTGGCATATTTTAGAGAATTTTCATTTCAACTTTAATAGCAATGACATCCTATCACAATGAATATGGTTATATCTCTCAATTTATTGACATCTCCCACAATGTATTTCAAAAAGTTGTATAATTTAATGTTCTTTCATATTTTTGTTAGAATTTTTCTGACAAATTAATTGTTGTTGAAGTATAGTTGTCTCCATTTTCCACCCACTGCTCTACACTGCCCCACCAACCTCAATCCTACCCTCCTTTGGTTTGTTCATGGGTCCTTTATACATGTTCCTTGATGACCCTTCCCATTCTTTCCCCTCTTACCCTATCTCCCTTACCCCCTCCTCTCTGGTTACTGTCAGTATGTTCTTTATTTCAATGTCTCTGGTTATATTCTGCTTGCTTGTTTGTTTTGTTGATTAGGTTTCATTATAGGTAAGATCATATGGTATTTGTCTTTCACCTCCTGGCTAACTTCATTTAGCATAAAGCTATAAAGCTATCCAGTGTATTCCATGCTGTTGCAAAGGGTAGGAGTTCCTTCTTTCTTTCATTCTGCTGCATAGTATTCCATTGCATAAATGTGCTACAGTTTTTGAATACAGTCATTTACAGATAGACACGTAGGCTGTTTCCAGCACTTGGTTATTGTAAATTGTGCTGCTATGAACATTGGGGTGCATAGGATCTTTCAGATTGGTGTTTCAGGGTTCTTAGGGTATAATCCCAGCAGTACAATTGCTGGGTCAAAATGCAGTTCCATCTTTAGCTTTTTGAGGAAATTCCATACTGTTTTCCACAGTGGCTGCACAAGTGTGTATTCCCACCAACAGTGTACTAGGGTTCCCTTTCTCCACAACCTCCCCATCTCTTGTTGTTTATTGATCTATTTATGATGGCCATTATGACTGGTGTGGAGTGGTATCTCATTGTGGTTTTAATTTGCATCTCTGATAACTAGTGATGCTGAGCATGCTTTCATATGTGTCTGGGCCCTCTGTCTGTCCTCCTTGGAGAAGTGTCTGTTCAGGTCCTTGCCCATTATTTAATGGGGTTGTTTGTCTCCCTGGAGTGGAGTGTGAGTTCTTCATATATTTTGGAGCTCAGACCCTTGTTCGAGGTATCATTGGCAAATATATTTTCCCATACACTTGCTTCACTTTTCATTTTGCTGATATTTTCTTTAGCTATGCAGAAGCTTTTTATTTTGATGAAGTCACATTTGTTTATTCTTTCCTTTATGTCCCTTGCTCTAGGGATCATATTGGTGAAAATATTTCTGCATGGAATATTTGAGATTTTCCTGCCTATATTCTACATATGGTGGTGTGGCTTATATTTAAGATTTTTACCCATCTTGAGTTTATTTTTGTGCATGGTGTACATTACTGGTCAAGTTTCATTTTTTTGCATGTAGCTGTTCATGTCTCACAACAAACAGTTGTTTCAGAGGCTATTTTTATTCCACTTTATGCTTGTGCCCCTTTTGTCAAATATTGACCATAGAGACTTGGGTTTATATTTGAGGTTTCTATTCTGTTCCATTGATCTATGTGTCTGTTCTTATGCCAGTACCAGACTGTTTTGATTATCATGGTCTTTTAATATAGTTTGATGTCAGGTATTGTTATCCCTCATACTTTGTTCTTTCTCAAAATTGCAGCAGCAATTTGGGCTCATTTGTGGTTACATGTAAGTTTTTGAAATGTTTGTTCTAGATCTGTAAAATATGTCATTGGTGTTTTACAAGGGACTGCATTGAATCTATAAATTGCTTTGGGTAGTATTGATGTTTTGAAGATGTTAATTTTTCTAATCCATGTACACAGTATATGCTTCCATTTATTTGTGTCCTCCTTAATTTCTTTCTTCAGTGTTATGTAGTTTTCTGAGTACAAGAGTTTCACCTCCTTGGTTAGGTTTGTTCCTAGGTACTTTATATTTCTTGTTGCTATATCAAATGGGATGTTTTTCCTGATTTCTGTTTCTGATATTTGTTGTTGGTGTACAAAAAACCTTAGATTTCTGAATATTGACTTTTTTATACTGCTGTTTTGCCAAATTCACTTATTAGGTCAAGTAGATTATTGGTGGAGTCCATAGGTTTTTTTATGTACACTATCATGTCATGTGCAAACAATGATACTTTTACTTTCTCCTTTCCACTTTCAATGCCTTTTATTTCTTTTTTTTTTAGAAAAGATTTTACTTATTTATTTTTAGACAGAGGGGAAGGGAGGGAGAAAGAGAGGAAGAGAAACATTAATGTGTGGTTGCCTCTCATGCACCCACCACCAGGGATGTGCCCCACAACCCAGGCATGTGCTCTGATGGGAAACCAAACCACAGACCATTTGGATCACAGATCCATGCTCAGTCCATTGTACTACACCAGCTGGGGCAGATGCCTTTTATTTCTTTTTCTTGTCTGAATGGTATGGATAGGGCTTCCAATACTATGTTGAATAGAAGTCATGGAAGTGGACATCCTTGTCCTGTTCTTGATCTTAGTGGAAAAGCTTTTAGTTTTTGTCCATTGAATATGATTGTGGCTGCAGGTTTCTTGCATATGGCCTTTATTATGTTGAGGTATGCTCCCTCTATTCCTACTTTGCTGAACATTTTTATCATAAATGGGTGCTTAATTTTGTCAAATGCTTTTTCCGCATCTATTGATATGATTATGTGATTTTTATTTTTCCTTTTGTATGTTATGTATTACATTTATTGATTTGCAAAAATTATGCCATCACTGCATCCCTGGGATCTCACTTGGCCATAGTGTACAACCTTTTTAACATATTGCTGGATGCAGTTTGCCAATATTTTGCTGAAGATTTTAGCATCTATGTTCATTAGTGATATTGGCCTATAGTTTTCTTTCTTTGTTATATTTTTATTTGGTTTTGGAACTAGGATGATTCTGGCCTCACAAAAAAAGTTTGGGAGTTTTCCCGCATCTTGGATTTTTTTTTTTTTTTAATAATCTGTGAAGGATAGGGATTAGTTCTTTCTTAAATGTTTTTGTTAAATTCTCCTGTGAATCCATTGGGTCCGGGGCTTTTGTGTGCTGGGATTTTTTTGATAACTGCTTCAATTTCACCAGCTATTATTGTTCTGTTCTGGCCTTCTCTTTCTCCTTCTCCCTCTCCCCCTCCCCTCCCCTCCCCCTCATCTTCCTCCTCCTCCTTCTTCTTCTTTTACTGTCATTACTTTTATTTTTACTCTGGGGGAAATTTTCCATTAAACAAGCTTTAAATTCCCAAGGGTACTCATGATCAAACTATGCTTGGTTATGTAGTTGAAATTAAGAGAAATAACTCTTTAAAAAATTCTATAATAAAAAAAAGAAAGAAAACCATGCCACTCTAAAAAAATATACTCATACAGGGACTTCCGGCTAAGATGGAGGTGTAGGTGGACACACTGTGCCTCCTCTCACAACCAAAATTAAGGACAACAAATATTTAGAAACAAGAAAACAACCAGAGCTAATAGAAAATTGAACTGCACGGAAGTCCAACAACCATTCATGCAGAAGGGTAAGAGGAGTGGAGTTGCGGCAGGAAAAAGTGGAGGTGCAGACCCGGGAACACAGGTGGCAGTGGCTGGTGGTTCCCAAGTGTGCAGGCAGCTGGCATGCCTACAGGCAGCGGCTGACGGACCCCAGGTGCAGGTGGCAACTCTGCAGACCTGGTGAGGCCGCGCAGGGCAGCTGGCTGACCAGGTGGTCCTACATTTGCGTGCGCAGATAATCCAGGTGAAGGGGAAGCAGCAGAAGGGACTGTAATTCAAGAGAGAGCAGAGCAAGTGCCATTGTCCCCTCTCGGACCCCGCCCCCACCTATAGTGTCACAACTCAGCGACTGGGCTGCCCTGCACTGGGGAACACCTAAAGCTCCACCCCTCACTACATAACAGCCTCGACCAGACCAAAACCAAACCAAAACAAACAAACAAAAAAAAACCCACCAAAAATGGCTCAAACTAGAGAACAAATCAAATCCCCAGAGCTAATTCCTCTAAGCCATGAAGAGATAGCCAACCTATCACATGCACAGTTCAAAGCCCTGGTGATCAGGATGGTCACAGAATTGGTTGATTTTGCTCACAAATTAGATGAAAAAATGAAGGCTACAATATGTGAAATGAAGGAAGATGCATGGGGAACCAATAGAGATGGGACAAAAACTGGGACTCAAATCAATGGAGTGGACCACAAGGAAGAAACAACCAAACAGAAAACAAGGAAGAAATAATAATTCAAAAAAATGAGGAGAGGCTTAGGAACCTCCGGGACATGTTTAAACATCCCAACATCTGAATGATAGGGGTACCAGAACGGGAAGAAGAAGAGCAACAAGTGGAAAACTTATTTGAACAAATAATAAAGGAGAATTTCCCCAATCAGGCAAAGGAAATAGACTTCCAGGAAGTCCAGGAAGCTCAGAGAGTCCCAAAGAAGTTGGACCCAAGAAGGAACATGCCAAGGCACATCGTAATTACATTAGCCAAGATTAAAATGAAGGAGAGTATTCTAGAAGCAGCAAGGGATAAGGGGACAGTCACCTACAAAGGAGTTCCCATCAGACTGTCAGCTGATTTCTCCAAAGAGACCTTCCAGGCAAGAAGGGGCTGGAAAGAAGTATTTAAAGTCTTGAAGGGCAGGGACCTACATCCAAAATTGCTCTATCCAGCAAAGCTGTTATTTAGAATGGAAAAACAGATAAAGTATTTCTCAGATAAGGTCAAGTTCAAGGAGTTCATCATCACCAAGCCCTTATTATATGAAATGTTAAAGAGACTTATCTAAGAAAAAGAAGATAAAAAATAGGACAGCGAAAAGACATCAAAGTCACAGCTATTAACAACCACACCTAAAACAAAAGCAAACAACTAGAACAGGAACAGATTCACAGAAATGGAGATCACATGGAAGGTTAGCAACAGGGGCATGGGAGGAGGAGAGAAGGGGAAAAGGTACAGAGAATAAGTAACATAGATCGTGGGTAGAAAATAGATAGGGGGAGGGCAAGAATAGTGTGGGAAATGTAGACGCTAAAGGACTTGTGACACATGGACATGACCTAAAGGGGGGAAATATGGGTGGGAATGGGTGTGCAGGGTGGAGGGGAATGATGGGGGAGAAATGGGACAACTGTAATAGCATAATCAATAAAATATATTAAATTAATAATATATATACTCATACACATAATTTTCTTTAAAAAACATAGCAAAGAAAAAAAGACTAGAAAAAATACACTAAATTTCAGTGAAGATAAAATTTAGTTTTTAAATAAAACTGCATTTCTATGTTTTCTACAATGCACATAGAATAAAAATCTAACATGAAATTGCTCACAAGTATATTATATAAAGTTTAAATAAATTTAGTTATGCTGAGCAAGGAACCCATTTTGACTGTTAGTAAAGTAACTCCAATAGGTCATCATTTCATTTACAAGAATAAAATATTTATAATTTCAAGAAAATAATTAAATAAATAAAAATTAAGAATTCTGTAATGACATTTCAGGTACCATACAATAACTAAGTCTTTTACTTCAAATGCAAATGATTTAATGTTTTGGAACATCTTAAAATAGACCATATCAAGCCATGGCTTTGAGTTTCAAATACAAGACTTTATATATACTTTTTCAAATTGAAGTATTTGTTTTTCTTAATATTACATATAATGAAATATGTCCATGTCAGATTTTTGAAAACCAAGATAGAAAATATATATAAAACACTGTACTTCTTTGTCCTAAATTATTTAGTAAAATGAATTGTCATTGATAGTCAGGAAAACTGTGTATTATCATCTACAGCTATGAAGAACATTTTATTATGCTGACTGAATTGCTTTGAGAAAAGTATCTTTTAAATAATGTACTTTAAGTTATTATTTAAATTATTTAAACATGTAGTTAAATATATTTGGTAAATAGAGCTGAGTCGTAGATTTTTAAAAAATATATTTTATTGTTGTTCCAGTAGAGTTGTCTGCACTTACCCCTTACCACTCCTCCAGCAACCCAGCCATCCCCACCTTCCTCCCCCGATACCACCACCCCTTGTTTTTGTAAATGGGCAAAATACCTGAACAGACACTTCTCCAAAGAGGACATAAAGAGGGCCCAGAGACATATGGAAAGATGTTCGGCATCACTAGCCATCAGAGAGATGCAAATTAAAACCATAATGGGGGGGGGGTTAAAGATGGCGGCATGGTAGGAGGACGCAGATTGCCCTTCCTCCTGCGCATGGGAGAAAAACCTAACTGATCTACAGAGGAACAGAGCAGACAGCCAACAATTACACAGTATATATGAAAATAGGAGATCAAAATCTGTAGCAGACATTGGAAAACTAGACGCGGCAGCCGAGCGACCGGAGGCGGCCCTGAGACCGGGACGGAGGTGACCCAGCAACCGGAGACGGTTCTGCGACTGACCGGAGGCGGCCCAGCAACTGGAGGCGGCTCTGCGACCGGAGCTGGCTCTGCGACCCACCGGAGGTGGCCCTGGGTCCTGAGAGGGCTCTGTGACCAGGTCGGAAGTGGCCCTGGGGCCAGAGGCAACCCTGCAACTAGAGAAGGGGACTCTGTGGAAGACCCGGAGCTCACATCTGTGATCCTGGGGTGAGTGCACGCAACTCGGGAAACTCGAGGAGCCCACGCCCGTAGTCTCGGGTGGGCACTGGCGCCCTGTAGGAGACCCGGAGCTCACAGCAAGAGGCTCGGGGTGGGATGGAACTGTAAGAGATCCCAGCTGAAACCGATAAACTCGGGAAAGCGCGCCCTCTGCAGGAGGCTCAGAAATCACACCCAAGGCCCTGCATGGAGAGTGTGCCATTAGCCCTGGGGTAAATGCTCGGCTGGCACTGAGGACAGTAGCCCAAAGCTGACTGAGTGAGGAACAGGCAGAAAAGTGGTACGAGTCACCTCACAGCCTGCTACAGCCACCAAGTCCAGAAAATACAGTTTGGCCTGTTTGAAAATAGCAAGAGATTTTTTTTTTTTTTTTTTTTTTTGGTTTTTGGGTGTTTTGTTTTGTGGGGTTTTTTTTGATAGTTGTTTTTTGTCTGTTCAGTTGGGTTTTTTGTTTGTTTGTTTGTTTGTTTGTTTTGGTTTGTTTTTCGTTTTTGTGGGTTCTTTTTGTTTTCTTTTGATTATATATTTTTATTTTTTTATTACTTCTACCTTTTTTATCCCTCAATTCCTTTTGCTTCTCTTTACTTCTTTCTGGCTTTATTCCTTCTTCCTTTCTTTCCAATTCTATCTCTCCTTCCTTCCTCTTTTTTTTCTCTTCTTTTTTCACTTTATTCTTTTCTCTTTTTAAATACCCACGAGTGAGGCAAAAAATTCTAGAACTGTGAAAAAACCAGAGTTGGACCAAAAAAAGGGGGTATTCCAACAGCTGAGACAGTGAAAGCTGTGAACGCCAGGATACCTGAAGGAGACTACACCACTGAATTTCACAGGTATCCCAACACAGAAGTTCACACCATAAACACAGGTAGCCAGAACAGATCAATTTAAGAAGCTGAGGTTTACAAGAAAAGTCTCACAAACAATGAGAAGACAAAGAAACAATCCCCAAATGAAAGAAAAGGAGGAAGCCCCAGAAAGAAGCCTAAATGAAACAGAGGCAACTCAACTATCAGATAAGGAGTTCAAAGAAATGGTTGTCAGGAAGCTCCATGAGCTCTCAATGAGCTACCAGAAACTACAGGGAAGCTACGATGAACTCACTGCAAACTATATCAACATGAAAAAGGAAATAGAAACTATCAAAAAAGGCCAAGAGGAAATGAAGAATACGATTTCTGAGCTGAAGAACACAGTAGAAGGAATGAAAAGCAGAATCTATGAAGCAGAGGATCGAATCAGTGAGTTGGAGGACAAAATAGAAAAAAGCAGCCAGAAAGAGCAAGAAAAGGAAAAGAGGCTCAGAAAGAATGAAGAGGGGTTAAGAGAAATGCAAGACAACATGAAACGTAATAATATCCGTATAATAGGAATACCAGAAGGAAAAGAAGAGCAAGGGATAGAAAACCTATTTGAAAAAGTAATGAGGAAAAACTTCCCTAACTTGATGAGAGAAAAAGTCAAACAAATCCACAAAACACAGAGGGTCCCAATCAATAGGAATCCAAACAGGCCCACTTCAAGACACATCATCATTAAAATGCAAACTTCCAAGACAAAGAGAGAATCTTAAAGGCAGCAAGGGAGAAAAAGAAGTAACATAAAAGGGAGCCCTGATAAGGTTAGCAGCTGACCTCTCAATGGAAACGCTTAAAGCCAGAAGACAATGGCAAGGAATATTCCAAGTAATGAGAACCAAAGGCCTACAACCAAGACTACTTTATCCAGCAAGGCTTTCAATCAAGATAGAAGGCCAAATAAGGAGCTTCCCAGACAAAAGAAGTCTAAAAGAATACACCTCTACCAAACCAGTACTGCAAGAGATACTAAAGGGACTGCTTTAAGGAAAGAAAGGAAAAGAGAGAGAGAGGAACACAGGTACGAAAATGGCAATGAATCAGTACTTGTCAATAGTAACCTTAAATGTAAATGGATTAAATGCTCCAATCAAAAGACATAGAATAGCTGAATGGATAAGAAAGCATGACCCACACATATGCTGCCTACAAGAGACCCACCTCAGGACAAAAGACCTACACAGACTCAAAGTGAAAGGCTGGAAACAAATTTTCCAAGTAAACGGAGAAGAAAAAAAGGCCCGTGTAGCAATACTCATATCAGACAAAATAGATTTCAAAAGAAGAGCTATAAAGAGAGACCTAGAAGGTCACTTCATAATACTCAAGGGAAGAATCCACTAAGAAGACATAAACATTGTAAATATATATGCACCCAACGGAGGAGCACCTAAATACATCAAGAAAATCTTAGAGGACTTCAAGAGAGATATTGACAGCAACACAATTATAATAGGGGATTTTAACACCCCACTGTCAAAAATGGACAGATCTTCCAAACAAAATATCAATAAAAATATTGTGGCATTGAACAGTACTCTAGACGAATTGGACTTAGCTGATATATATAGAGCCCTTCATCCCAAAGAAACTAAATACACATTCTTTTGAAATGCACATGGAACATTTTCCAAGATAGACCACATGATAGGACACAAAACAAGCCTCAACAAATTCAAGAAAATTGAAATCATACGAAGCATTTTCTCTGACCACAAGGGACTGAAACTAGAAACTGACTCCATGGGGAAAATCCCCAAACCATCAAAATCATGGAGATTGAATAGCATGCTATTAAACAATGAATGGGTCAAGAATGAAATTAGGGAGGAAATCAAAAAGTTTCTGGAAACAAATGAAAATGAACTCACAACAACCCAAAACTTATGGGACACAATGAAGGCAGTCCTCAGAGGGAAGTTCATAGCAATATAGGCCTACCTAAAGAAGACAGAAACATTTCTAACAAATGACTTAATCCTACGCCTACAAGAACTAGAGGAACAACAAAAAAGACAGCCCAGGGCAAGTAGAAGGAAGGAAATAACCAAGATGAGAGCAGAATTAAATGACATAGAGACTAAAAGCACAATCCTAAGGATCAATGAATCCAGGAGCTGGTTCTTTGAAAGGATAAACAAAATCTACCAGCCTTTAAGCAGGCTCATCAAGAAAAAAAGAGAGAGGACTCAAATAAACACAATCAGAAATGAAAGAGGAGAGATTATGATCAACACCACAGAAATACAAAGGATTGTAAGAAGTTACTATGAAGAACTGTATGCCAAGAAATTTGAAAACATAGGTGAAATGGAAAAGTTTCTAGAAAATTATAATCTCCCAAAACTCAAAGAAAAAGAAACAGAAAGCCTGAACAGACCAATAATAGCTGATGAAATTGAAGCAGAAATCAAAAAACTCCCAACACACAAAAGCCCTGGACCAGATGGTTTCACAGGAGAATTCTACAAAACATTTAAGGAAAAGCTAACCCCTATCCTTCACAGCCTATTCCAAAAAATCCAAAATGATGGAAGACTCCCGAACTCTTTTTATGAAGCCAGCATTATCCTAATCCCAAAACCAGATAAAGACACAACAAAGAAAGAAAACTTCAGGCCAATATCACTGATGAACATAGACGCTAAAATCCTCAACAAAATATTGGCAAACCGCATCTAACAATACATTAAAAAGATCATACACCATGACCAAGTGGGATTCATCCCAGGGATGGAAGGATGGTTCAACATTCGCAAATCAGTAAATGTTATACATCACATAAACAAAAGCAAAGACAAAAATCACATGATCATATCAATAGATGCGGAAAAAGCTTTTGATAAAGTACAACACCCATTTATTATAAAAACACTCAGCAAAGTGGGGATAGAGGGAGCATTCCTGAACATAATAAAGGCCATATATGAGAGACCTACTGCCAACATCATACTCAATGGGCAAAAACTGAAATCTTTCCTACTAAGATCAGGAACAAAACAAGCCTTTCCACTTTCACCACTTCTATTCAATATAGTATTGGAAGTCTTAGCCACAGCAATTAGACAAGAAAAGGAAATAAAAGGCATCCAAATTGGAAAGGAGGAAACAAAACTATCATTGTTTGCAGATGACATGATAGTGTACATAGAAAATCCTATAGACTCGGCCAAAAAGCTACTCGACATAATAAATGAGTTTGGCCAAACAGCCGGATACAAAGTCAATATCCAAAAATCAAAGGCATTTTTGTATACCAACAGTGAAACACCAGAAGCAGAAATCAAGAAAAAAATCCCATTCGATATAGCAAAAAGAAAATAAAATACCTAGGAATAAACCTAACCAAGGAGGTAAAAGACCTGTATGCAGAAAACTACACAACACTGAAGAAAGAAATCAAGGAAGACACAAACAAATGGAAGCATATACCGTGTTCATGGATCAGAAGAATTAATATCATCAAAATGTCCATACTACCCAAAGTAATTTACAGATTCAATGCAATACCTATTAAAGTATCAATGGCATATTTAACAGACATAGAACAAACACTTCAAAAATTTATATGGAATCATAAACGACCCCGGATAGCGGCAGCAAAAGATGAGCAAAGTAGGAGGGATCACAATACCTGTTACCTAACTGTATTACAAAGCCACTGTAATCAAAACAGCTTGGTGCTGGCACAAGAACAGACACATGGACCAGTGGAATAGAACAGAGAGCCCAGAAATAAACCCAAGTCTCTACAGTCAATTAATATTCGACAAAGGGAGCAGCAACATAAAATGGAGTAAAAATAGCCTCTTCAACAAGTGGTGTTGGGAGAATTAGACATCTATGTGCAAAAAAATGAAACTCGAGCACCAACTTACACCATATGCAAAAATAAATTCAAGGTGGATAAAAGATTTAAATATAAGCCATGACACTATTAAAATCCTAGAGGATAACATAGGCAGGAAAATCTCAGATATTTCACGCAGCAATATTTTTACTGACATGTTCCCTAAAGCAAGGGACATAAAGGAAAGAATAAACAAATGGGATCTCATCAAAATAAAAAGCTTCTGCACAGCTAAAGAAAACGGTATTAAAATAAAAAGAGAACCAACTGTATGGGAAAACATATTTGACAATGATACCTCAGACAAGGGATTAATCTCCAAAATATATAAAGAACTTACAAGACTCTACTCTAAGAAGACAAGCAACCCAATTAAAAAATGGACAAAGGATTTGAACAGACACTTCTCCAAGGAGGACATACAGAGGATCCAGAGACACATGAAAAGATGCTCGATATCTCTAGCTATGAGAGAGATGCAAATTAAAACTACAATGAGATACCACTTGACACCAGTCAGAATGGACATCATAAACAAAGCAACAAACAGCAAGTGTTAGAGAGGCTGTGGAGAAAAGGGGACCCTAGTGCACTGTTGGTGGGATTGCAGATTAGTACAACCACTATGGAAAACAGTATGGAATTTTCTAAGAAAACTAAAATGGACATACCTTTTGACCCAGCAATTCCACTGTTTGGATTATAACCTAAGAACCCTGAAACACCAATCCAAAATAACCTATGCACCCCTATGTTCATAGCAGCACAATTTACAATAGCCAAGTGCTGGAAGCAACCTATGTGCCCATCAGTTAATGAATGGATCAGAAAACTGTGGTACATTTACACAATGGAATTCTATGCAGCAGAAAGAAAGAAGGAGCTCCTACCTTTTGCGACAGCATGGATGGAACTGGAGAGCATTAAGCCAGGCAGGGAAAGACAAATACCATATGATCTCACCTTTAACAGGAAGCTAATCAACAAAACAAACAAACAAGCATAATATAAACAAAGACACTGAAATTGAGAACAGTCTGACAGTGACCAGAGGGGGAGGGGAGGGAAGTTCAGGGGAAAACAGGAATGGTTTAGAGCAACAAGTATAAAGGACTCATGGACAAAAACTATGGGGGGGGGGTGGATGTGGGAGGAGGGTGGGGAGAGCTGGGGTGGTGGGCTGGGGGTGGGGTAAAAGACAGAAAACTGTACAATATCAACAATTAAAAAATACTGATTAAAAATAAAAAAAAAGAATGAAAAAAATAAAACCATAATGAGATACCACTTCACACCAGTGAGCGTGGCCATCATAAAGAAATGAACAAACAACAAGTGTTGGAGAGGATGTGGAGAAAAGGGGACCCTAGTACAGTGTTGGTGGGAGTGCAGACTGGTGCAGCCACTGTGGAAAATGGTATGGAATTTCCTAAAAAAAAAAAAAAAAAAAAAAAAAAAAAAACCTAAAAATGGAAGTGCCTTCTGACTCGGCAGTTCCAGTGCTGGGACTATATCCTAAGAACCCTGAAACAGCAATCCAAAAGAACCTATGTACCCCAATGTTCATTACAGCACAATTCATAATAGTCAAGTGTTGGAAGCAACCTAGGTGCCCATCAATAAATGAATGGATCAAAAAACTGTGGTACATTTACACAATGGAATTCTATGCAGCAGAAAGAAAGAAGGAGTTCCTACCCTTTGCTACAGCATGGATGGAACTGGAGAGCATCATGCTAAGTGAAATAAGCCAGGCAGTGAGGGACAAATACCATATGATCTCACCTATAATGGAACCTAATCAACAAAACAAACAAGCAAGCAAAATATAACCAGAGAAATTGAAATAAAGAACAATCTGACAGTAACCAGAGGGGAGGTGAAAGGGGATAATGGTGGGAAAGTGGGGAAGGGTTTGGAGGAACAATCTGCTTCCTCTTCATTCAGTTTTCAAAGACTATATTTTTCTAGAAATTTGTCCATTTCACCCGGGTTTTCAAATTTCTTGGCATATTCTTGTTGATAGTAATTTCTTACGATCCTTTGTATTTCTGTGGTATCAGTTGTAATCTCTCCTCTTTCATTTCTGATTTTATTTATTTGGGTCCTCTCCCTTTTTTCTTGATGAATCTGGTCAAAGGCTTGTTGGTTTTCTTTATCTTTTCAAAGAACCGGATCCTGGATTTAATAATCTTTTGAATTGTTCTTTTAGTCTCTATGTCATTAAATTCTGCTCTGATTTTGGTTATTTTCTTCCTTCTACTTGCTCTAGGCTTTGTTTGTTTTTGTTCCTCCAGTTCTTGTAGACATAGGGTTAGGTTGTTTATTTGAAATGTTTCTATATTTTTTAGGTAGGCCTCTACAGCTATGAACTTCCCTCTGAGGACTGCCTTCGCTGTTTCCCATAACTTTTGGACTGTTGTGAGTTCATTTTCATTTGTTTCCAGAAACTTTTCGATTTTTTCCTTGATCCCATTTTTAACCCATTCATTGTTTAATAGCATGCTGTTAAATTTCCATGAGTTTGAGTGTTTTTGAGTTTTTTCCTTCAGGTTGGTTTCTAGATTCAGGTCCTTGTGGTCTGACAAGATGCTTGATATTATTTCAATTTTCTTAAATTTGTTGAGGCTTGTGTTGTGTCCTATCATGTGGTCTATATGTGAAAATGTTCCATGTGTATTTGAAAAGAATGTGCATTTTGTTTCTTTGGGATGAAAGGTTCTATGTATATAAGTTAAGTTCATTTGATGTAGGGCATTGTTCAATGGCACAATATCCTTCTTGATATTTTGTTTGGAAGATCTCTCCATTGCTGAGAGTGGAGTGTTAAAATTCCCTAGTATAAATGTGTTGCTGTCTATATCTTTCTTGAAATCCTCCAAGATTTTCCTTATATATTAGGGTGTTTTATGTTGGGTGCATATATGTTTCTAATGTTTATATCTTCTTGATGGCTTCTCCCCTTGAGTATTATAAAGTGCCCTTCTGGGTCTCTTTTTATGGCCTTTGTTTTGAAGTTTATTTTGTCTGATATGAGTATTGCTACCCCTGCTTTTTTTTTTTTTTTCCTGTTCGTTTGCTTGGAAAATTTGTTTCCAGCCCTTCACTTTGAGTCTGTGTAGGTCTTTTGTCCTGAGGTGGGTCTCTTGTAGGCAGCATATGTGTGGGTCATGCTTTCTTATCCATTCAGCTATTCTATGTCTTTTGATTGGAGCATTTAATTCATTTACATTTAAGGTTATTATTGATAGGTACTTATTCATTTTTCTTCTTTGTACCTGTGTTCCTCTCTCTCTCACTCTTGTTCTTCCTCTTCTTAAAGCAGTCACTTTAGCATTTCTTGCAGTGCTGGTTTTGTGGAGGTGTATTTGTTAGTATTTTTCTTTAAGTAATTTATATTTTTTTGCTATTGCAAATGATATATATATGTGTGTGTGTGTGTGTGTGTGTGTATATATATATATATATCTTTCATTAAACTTCTTATATTAAGATAATTGTAGATTCCCTTTCAGTTTTAAGAAGTAACAGAGATCCCATGTTCCATTTACGAAGTTTTCCTAGTAGTAACATCTTGCAAAATTAGAATACAATATTACAACTAGGATATTGACATTCCTACAATCATGATAGAGAAGAGGTCTATCTCCACAAATATCTCTCCCATATGTAGCTCTTGTATAGCTATACTTATCTTCCGAGCTTCCCACTAATCCTGATCACCACACCTTCCTTAATGCCTGGCCACCACCAAGCATTTCTTAATTTCCGTAACTTTATCTTTCCAAGAATGTTATATAAATAGAACCATATAGTGTTTGACATTTTGAGACTGTTTTTTTCTTTTTTTCAGTCAGCATAATTCTCTGGAGATTCCTCCAAGTTCTTGCTTTTATTTCTAGTTTGTTTCTTTACTTGCCAAGTAGTATCCAATTGCATGGATGCATCACAGTTTGTTTAAACATTCACTTGTTGAAGAACATCTGCATTACTTCAAGTTTTTGGTTTCACAAACAAGATTGCTGTGAACATTTGTCTACATATTTTTTGTGAATATAAATTTTCATCACTCTGGAATGGAAGCTACACTCTGAAGTGTAGCTTCTATCTTGTATGGTAACTGCATGTTTGGTTTTATAAGAAACTGGTAAACTGTTTTCCAGAATGGCTGGAGTATTTTCTATTCCTACCAACAATATATGCTGATAAAGTTTCTTCTTATTATTACCAGAAGTTGGTATTGTCAATTTTTTTTTAAATCGTAGGCATTTTAATAGGCCTGCAATGATACCTCATGATTTTATTTGAGTTTCCTTAATGGCTGGTAATGTTGAAGATCTTTTCATGTGCTTATTTGACATTTGTGTATCCTTTTCAGTAAAATTACTGTCTTTTGCCAACTTTATAACAGAATTATTTATTTATTTATTTCTTCATGTTTTATACTTAGTTTTGAGACTTCTATATATAGTCTCATACTACTTTTTCTGGATATGTAGTTTGCAAAATTTTCTTCTAGTCTGTTGCTTGCTTTCATCCTCTTGACAGCCATTTTCCTAAAAATTTTATATCTTTATTTCTTATATTTAAGGCCATGATAAACTTTGAATTAATTTTGGACTTACGTTTAAGTTTTCATCCTACACCCATGGATATACAATTGCTTCAGTTTCACTTGTATAATTGTTGAATTATTTTTGCATTTTTGTTAAATGCAAAAATACTTGTATGGGTCTATTTTTGTTCTGTATTCTACTCCATTTATCTGTGTATTTATGCCTCCACTAACACCATACTGTAATGATTACTATAGCTGTATAAAAGGTCTTCATATGAGTTAGAGTGATCCTGTAATTTGTTCTGTTTCAACATTGTTTTAAACACTATAGGTCTTTTGCCTTTCCATACAAATTTAAATTTGTCTGTATCTACAAAAAAAAACCTTGTGGGGATTTTGATAAGACTTTCATTAAACATATAGATATGTTTGGGAAGAGAATTGACATCTTTCCTATGTTGATGTTTCCAATCTATGAACAAGTTATACCTCTCCCTTTATTTGGGTCTTCTTTGGTATCTTTCATCAGCGTTATAGTTTTAAGCATATGCATTCTATGCTTTTTTTATGAATTGCACTGTGGTGGCAGCTGTCATATTAGAGTGAATTTTTTGTTGTTCAAGTACAGTTGTCTGCATTCCCCCCCCACTCCCCCGCAACCCCAGCCATCCCCACCTCCCTCCCCTGATCCCACCCCACTTGGTTTTGTCCATGTGTCCTTTATAGTTGTTCCTGAAAACCCTCTCCCTTTCCCCCTCATTATCCCCTACTACCTCCCCTCTGGTTACTGTCAGTTTGTTCTTAATTTCAATGTCTCTGGGTATATTTTGCTTGCTTATTTGTTGTGTTGGTTAGGTACCACTTAAAGGTGAGATCATATGGTAAGTTTTAAGTTTATTTTTAAGCCTTTCATTTTCTTTGGAATGATTGTAAATAGTTGTATGTTTTAAATTTCATTTCCTGAGAAGGAAGATGGTGGCGTGGTAGGAGAGAGCAGATTCCACTTACTCCTACACACGGGAGAAAAACCTGGCCTATATACGGAAGAACAGAGCAGACAAGGAACAGTAACACAGCATATTTGAGAATAGGAGATTGAAAATTGTAGCGGACATTGAAAAACCAGTCGGTAAGGAGAGCACTTCAGAACAATAGGAGCCCAGGGATCAGCGCAGAGACCAGGGTGGCTGAGGCCCTGGCCTGGGGCTTGCCGGGCCTGCCCCTGGGCTCTAGGGAGGGAGCTGGGTCAACTGCAAAAACCAGCTGAGCAATCCTGCCCGCGCGCGTGCGTGACTGCAGACAGAGCAACCCTGGTGCCCGTGACTGTGGGCTCAGCAATCCTGGCCATGCACTTGACTGCAGACAGCTGTGCCTGTGAACTGAGATGGCTGCATGAAAATAGGCACCCACACGTGACCACAGATGGTGGGGGGGGGGGATCACAGGCACGAGTGAGATCACAGGTGCTTGCCACTGAAGACAGCTGTGGACTATAGTCTCAAGAGCAAATGCAGACAGCTGAGGGCCATAGGTGCGCAGGCGCGAGATGGCTGCAGGATTGTAGGCCCTAGGACACCACAGAAAGCTGCGCCAGGGCCAACGCAGACAGCTACCTGCGACCACCCAACCGGAGACCTGAGCTCACACCCATAAACCTGGGAAAGTGCTCGCACTCCAGGAGGCTCAGAAAACACACCTAAAGCCCTGTGCGGAGAGGCACCGGTTTAACTCTCGAGACATAGCACAATGCTGACTGAGTGCTGAACACAGAGAAAACCAGTTCCGTCACCCCTCAGCCATTGCAGCCAGCAAGACCACAAAAATTGGCTCAGCAAGTTTAAAAACAGCAAGAGGTTTTTGTTTGGTGTTTTGCATTTTTTTGTTGTTGTTTGTTTTTTTTTGGTTTTTAGTTTGTTTTTTGGTGTTGTTTGTTTTGTTTTTTTGTTTGTGAGTCTGTTTATATAATTGTTCTTAATTAGTATTTCTTTATTATTTTTATCTTCTTTTTTACTCAACTCCTTTTACCTCTCTTTACTTCTTTCTTGTTTTATTCCCTCTTCCTTTCTTTCCAATTTTATCTCTTCTAACCTTCCTCTTTTTTCTTTCCTTCTTTTGCATTTTTATCCCTCTTTTCACTTTTTAAATACCCACAAGTGAGACAAAAAAACAAACCTGGAACTGTGAAAACAAACAAACAGAGTTGGTCCCAAAAGAGGATATCCCAGTTGCTGAGACAGTGGAAGCTGTGAACACAGGATATCCGAAGGAGACTCCACCACTATCTCACAGGTATTCTACCATAGAAGGTCACACCATAAACCCAGGGAGCCAGAAAAGATCAATTTAAGAAGTTGAGGCTAACAAGAAGAGTCTTACAAACAATGGGATGACAAAGAAACAATCCCCAAATAAAAGGAAAGGAAGAAGCCCCAGAAAGAATGCTAAATGAAACAGAGGCAACTCAACTATCAGATATTGAGTTCAAAGCAATGGTTGTGAGGAAGTTCCATGAGCTCTCAATGAGCTACCAGAAACTACAAGGAAGCTATGATGAACTCACTGCAAACTATATCAACATGAAAAAGGAAATAGAAACTATCAACAAGGGCCAAGAGGTAACGAAGAATACAATTTCTGAACTGAAGAACACAGTAGAAGGAATAAAAAGCAGAATCAATGAAGCAGAAGATCGGATCAGTGAGTTGGAGGACAAAGTAGAAAAAAGCAGCCAGATAGAGCAAGAAAAGGAAAAGAGGCTCAGAAAGAATGAAGAGGGTTTAAGAGAAATGCAAGACAACATAAAACATAATAATATCCGTATAATAGGGATACCAGAAGGAGAAGAAGAAGAGAAA
Organism: Glossophaga mutica; assembly: GCA_039655065.1. Lineage (NCBI taxonomy): Eukaryota > Metazoa > Chordata > Mammalia > Chiroptera > Phyllostomidae > Glossophaga > Glossophaga mutica. The sequence continues at coordinate 9,326,260 of CM077318.1, read as the reverse complement.
GGGATAGAAAACCTATTTGAGAAAGTAATGATGGAAAACTTCCCTAATTTGGTGAGAAAAAAAGTCACACAAATCCAGGAAACACAGAGAGTCCCAATCAAGAGGAACCCAAACAGGCCCACTTCAAGGCACATCATCATTAAAATGGCAAAATTCCAAGACAAAGAGAGAATCTTAAATGCAGCAAGGGAGAAAAAGGAAGTAACATACAAGGGGGCCCCAATCAGGTTAGCATATGACTTCTCAATGGAAATGCTCCAAGCCAGAAGAGAATGGCAAGAAATATTCCAAGCAATGAGAACCAAAGGCCTGCAACCAAGACTACTCTATCCAGCAAGGCTTTCAATCAAGATAGAAGGCCAAATAAGGAATTTTCCAGACAAAAGAAGTCTAAAAGAATACACCTCTAGCAAACCAATTCTGCAAGAGATACTAAAAGGACTGCTTTAAGGAAAGAAAGGGAGAGAGAGAGAGAGAGAGAGAGAGAGAGAGAGAGGGAGAGGGAGAGGGAGAGGGAGAGAGAGAGAGAGAGGGAGAGGGAGGGAGAGAGAGAGGGAGAGAGAGGGAGAGAGAGGGAGAGGAACACAGGTAAGAAAATGGCAATGAATAAATACCTATCAATAATAACCTTAAATGTAAATGGATTAAATGCTCCTATCAAAAGATATAGAATAGCTGAATGGATAAGAAAGCATGACCCACACATATGCACATATGCTGCCTACAAGAGACCCACCTCAGGACAAAAGACCTACACGGACTCAAAGTAAAGGGCTGGAAACAAATTTTCCAAGCAAATGGACAGGAAAAAAAAAAAAAAAGCAGGGGTAGCAATATTCATATCAGACAAAATTGACTTCAAAAGAAGAGTCATAAAAAGAGACCCAGAAGATCACCTCATAATACTCAAGGGAAGAATCCACCAAGAAGACATAAACATTGTAAATATATATGCACCCAACGGAGGAGCACCTAAATACATCAAGAAAATCTTAGAGGACTTCAAGAGAGATATTGACAGCAACACAATTATAGTAGGGGATTTTAACACCCCACTGTCAAAAATGGACATATCTTCCAAACAAAATATCCACAAAGATATTGTGGCATTGAACAACACACTAGATGAAATGGACTTAACAGATATATATATATAGAGCCCTTCACCCCAAAGAAACTAAATACACTTTCTTTTCAAATGCACATGGAACATTTTCAAAGATAGAACACATGATAGGACACAAAACAAGCCTCAACAAATTCAAGAAAATTGAAATCATGCCAAGCATTTTCTCTGACCACAAGGGACTGAAACTAGAAACTGACTCCATGGGGAAAATCCCCAAACCATCAAAATCATGGAGATTGAAGAGCATGCTATTAAACAATGAATGGGTCAAGAATGAAATTAGGGAGGAAATCAAAAAGTTTCTGGAGCCGAACGAAAATGAACTCACAACAACCCAAAACTTATGAAATACAGTGAAGGCAGTCCTGAGAGGGAAGTTCATAGCAATACAGGCCTACCTAAAGAAGATGGAAACATTTCAAACAGATCATATGGTATTCTTCTTTCACTGCCTGGCTTATTTCACTTAGCATGATGCTCTCCAGTTCCATCCATGCTGTCGCAAAGGGTAGGAGCTCCTTCCTTCTTTCTGCTGCATAGAATTCCATTGTGTAAATGTACCACAGTTCTTTGATCCATTCATTTACTGATGGGCATCTAGGTTGCTTCCAAAAGTTGGCTATTGTAAATCATGCTACTATGAAGAGTGGGGTGCATAGGTTCTTTTGGATTGGTGTTTCAGGGTTCTTAGGATATAATCCTAGAAGTGGAATTGCTGGGTCAAAAGGTAGATCCATTTTTAACTTTCTTAGAAAAATTCCATACTATTTTCCATAGTGGTTGTACCAGTCTGCAATCCCACCAACAGTGCATTAGGGTCCCCTTTTCTCCACAACCTCTCCAACACTTGCTCTTTGTTGCTTTGTTTATGAAGGCCATTCTGACTGGTGTCAAGTGGTATCTCATTGTGGTTTTAATTTGCATCTCTCTGATAGCTAGCGATATCGAGCATCTTTTCATGTGTCTCTGAATCCTCTGTATTTCCTCCTTGGAGAAGTGTCTGCCCAAGTCCTTTGCCCATTTTTTAATTGGGTTGCTTGTCTTCTTAGAGTGGAGTCGTGTAAGTTCTTTATTGCCAAGTGTTGGAAGCAACCTAGGTGCCCATCAATAAATGAATGGATCAAAAAACTGTGGTACATTTACACAATGGAATTCTATGCAGCAGAAAGAAAGAAGGAGCTCCTACCCTTTGCGACAGCATGGATGGAACTGGAGAGCATCATGCTAAGCGAAATAAGCCAGGTAGTGAAAGACAAATACCATATGATCTCACCTTTAACAGGAACCTAATCAACAAAACAAACAAACAAGCATAATAGAACCAAAGACACTGAAACTGAGAACAGGCTGACAGTGACCAGAGGGGAGAGGGGAGGGAATTTCGGGGGAAAAGGGGAAGGGTTTACAGGAACAAGTATAAAGGACTCATGGACAAAAACTATGGGGGGATGGAAAGGGGAGGGAGGTGGGGAGGGCTGGGGTGGGAGTAAAAGACAGAAAAGTGTACAAGATCAACAATTAAAATAAAAAATAAATAAAAACAATTTATTTCCTGCATGTTGTTAGTGTACACAAATGTGTTGTATGTTGGTCTTATATAGTACAACATTGCTAAACTCATTTATTAGTTCTAGGAGGATTTTTGTAAATTTGTTGGGATTTTTTTGTTCCTTTGGTTAATAATATACAAATTTTCAGGTGTACTACATTATACTATGACATCTGCATATCCTATTACATGTTCACCACCTAAAGTCTAGGTTACTTTCATTACCATATAGTTGACCATTTTTACCCACTTTATCTTTCCCCTCTGGTAGGTAACCACCATATTGTTGTCTGTATCTATGAGCATGTTTTTGTTTGTTTTGTTTCTTCATTTGTTGCTTTTTGTTTTATATCCTGCATATGAGTGAAATCACATGTTTCTGGCCCTTTTCTGTATGACTTATTTTACTTAACATAATACTCTTGAGATCCATATTTCTTGAAAATAACACATGTTTTATGAATGAATAGTGCTCTATGGTATATATGTACTACCTCCTTATCAAATCATCTCTTGATGGACACTTAGGTTGTTTCCATGTCTTGGTTATTATAAATAGTGTTGCAGTGAACATAGGGATACATATATATCTTTACAAACAAGTGTCTTCAATTTTTTTCTGGGTAAATAAATACCAGAAAAGGGATTGCTGGATCATATCGTAGCTCTATTCTTAAATTTTTGAGGAACCTCCATACTGTTTTCCAGAAGGGCTGCATCGATTTATATTTCCACTAGCAGTGTATACGATTTCCTTTTCTCCACATCCTCTTCATTGCTTGGTATTGCTTGTCTTTTTCAAGACAATCATTCTAACTAGTGTGAGGTGATACTTTATTATGGTTTTTATTTGCATATATTTTATAACTAGTGATGTTGAACACCTTTCAATTGTATGATGGCCATCTGTTTTCCTTGGAAAACAGTTCCTCTGCCCATTTTTTAACTTGCTTATTTTCATTGTTGTTATTGCCCTGTATGAGTTTTTAAAATATATTTTGGACATTAACCTCTTGTTGGAAGTGCAATTTGCAAAAATCTCCTCCCATTCAGTTGGTTGCATTTTTTTTCTTTTTCTTTTTTCCGTTATTTTAATTGTTGTTCTTCTACAGTTTTCTGTCTTTTACTCCCATCCCGGCCTACCACCCCAGTCCTCCCCACCTCCCTCCCATTTCCATCCTCCCTAGTCTTTGTCCATGTGTCTTTTTTTTTAAATTTATTTATTTATCTTTAGAGGGGAAGGGTAGGAGAGAAGGAGAGGGAGAGAAATATCAATGTATGGTTGCCTCTTGTGTGTCCCATGCTGGGAACTGGCCTGCAACCCAGGCATGTGCCCTGACTGGGAATCGAACCTCGATCCTTTGATTCGCAGGCCCAGGCTCAATCCACTGAGCTACACCAGCCAGGGCCTTGTCCATGTGTCTTTTATACTTGTTGCTCTAAACCCTTCCCCTTTCCCCCTGAAGTTCCCTCCCCTCTCCTCTCTGGTATCTGTCAGCCTGTTCTCAATTTCAATGTCTTTGGTTATATTTTGCTGTTTGTTTGTTTTGTTGATTAGGTTCCTGTTAAAGGTGAGATCATATGGTATTTGTCCTTCATTGCCTGGCTTATTACACTTAGCATAATGCTCTCCAGTTCCATCCATGCTGTTGCAAAGGGTAGGAGCTCCTTCTTTCTTCCTGCTACGTAGAATTCCATTGTGTAAATGTATCATAGTTTTTGGTCCATTCCTTTACTGATGGGCATCTAGGTTGCTTCCAACATTTGGCTACTGTGAATTGTGCTGCTATGAACATTGGGGTGCATGGGTTCTTTTGGATTGGTGTTTTAGGGTTCTTAGGATATAGTCCTAGCAGTGAAATTGCTGGATCAAAAGGTAGATCCATTTTTAGTTTTCTTAGAAAATTCCACACTGCTTTCCACAGTGGTTGTATCAGTCTGCAATCCCACCAACAGTGCTTGATATCGCTAGCTATCAGAGAGATGCAAATTAAAACCACAGTGAGATACCCCTTGACACCAGTCAGAATGGCCATCATAAACAAAGCAACAAACAACAAGTGTTGGAGAGGTTTTGGAGAAAAAGGGGACCCTAGGGTTTGTTTTTTTTTATAGAGCTTTTTGGTTGACTGTAGTCCTCTTCCTTGATTTTCGTTTTTAATTCCCTTGCCTTTGGAATCAGCCCCCCCCCCAAAAAAAAATGTCTGTGATCCATGCCAATAAGTTTAGTGCATACATATTTCATCATTTGCAGTCTACATTTATGTTTTTAAATCCATATTGAGTTATTTTTGTATGGTGTAAGAGAGTAGTCTAGTTACATTCTTTTGCACATGGCTATCCAGTTCTCTCAACACCATTTATTGAAGAGACTTTCTACATTGTAAATTCTTGGCTCCTTTGTTGAAATCCTTGTGACTTTCCACATAGACAACATTATAATCCACAAATAGAGAGCTTTATTTCTTCCTTTCCAATCCATATGGTTTTTTATTAAATATTTTATTTTTAAAGCCAACACTTCCTTGTACCTTAATAATTTTAATATACTTCATTGATTATATTAGAGTTGTCCTATTTTTCTCCCCTTCACTCCCCTCCACCCTGCACACCCCCTCCCACCAGCATTCCCCCTCCCACTTAATTCATGTCCATGGGCCATACATATAAGTTCTTTGGCTTCTCCATTCCCTATACTATTCTTAATCTCCTGCTGTCTATTTTGTACCTACCATTTATGCTTCTTATTTCCTGTACCTTTTCCCCCATTCTCCTCTCTCCCTCCCTGCTGATAACCCTATGTATGATCTCCATTTCTGTGATTCTGTTCCTGTTCAAGTTGTTTGCTTAGTTTGTTTTCATTTTATTTTTAGGTTTAGTTGTTGACAGTTGTGAGTTTGTTGTCATTTTACTGTTCGTATTTTTGATCTTCTTCTTCTTCTTAGGTAAGTCCCTCTAACATTTCATATAATAAGGGTTTGGTGATGATGAACTCCTTTAACTTGACCTTATCTGGGAAGCACTTTATCTGCCTTTCCATTCTAAATGAAAGCTTGCCAGATAGAGTAATCTTGGATGTGGGTCCTTGCCTTTCTTGACTTGGAATACTTCTTTCCAGCTTCTTCTTGCCTGCAAGGTTTCTTTTGAGAAATCAGCTGATAGTCTTATATGAACTCCTTTGTAGGCAACTGTCTCCTTTTCTCTTGTTGCTTTTAAGATTTTCTCCTTATCTTTAATCTTGGGGAATGGAATTATGATGTGCCTTGGTGTGTGCTTCCTTGGGTCCAACTCTTTTGGGACACTGAGCTTCCTGGACTTCCTGGAAGTCTATTTCCTTTGCCAGATTGGGGATGTTTTCCTTCACTTTTTTCAAATAAGTTCTCAATTTTTTGCTCTTCCTCTTCTCCTTTTGGAACCCCTATGATTTGGATGCTGGAATGTTTAAGGTTGTCTAGCAGGTTCCTAAGCCTCTCCTTATTTTTTGCATTCTTGTTTCTTCATTCTGTTCTGGTTGAATGTTTATTTCTTCCTTCTAATCCAAACTGTTGATTTGTCTCAGGTTCCTTCCCTTCAATGTTGGTTTCCTTTATTTCACTTTTCATACATAGCTTTCAACTTTTCCTCTATTTTGTGACCATTCCTCAACCATTTCTCTGAGCATCCTGATTTCCAGTGTTCTGAAGTCTGCATCTCGTAGGTTGACTATCTCTTCATTACTTAGTTCTATTTCTGGAATTTTGATGTGTTCTTTCATTTGGGCCATATATTTTTGTCTTGGTGTGCCTGCTATGTAGTAAGGGATGGAGCCTTAGGCATTTGTCAGGGCCGGTCAACCCACTTTGCTGCATTGTGGCACTATATATGGGGGAGGGTTCCGAGAGGGAATAATGCCATTTGCTTGGGTCTCAGCTAGTTTTCAGTCACTTCCTTCATTACCCACAAGCAAATTGGGCCCTTCTGTGCTGATTCCCAGGTTGGTGGGCTTGTGTACATTCTGGGACCCTGTGTGTCTCTTCAATAAACTCTCCTGTGAGGCTGGGAGTTTCTCCCACTGCCATAATGCCCACAAGTTCTTAATTAGAGGTTTGGGGGCTTTATTTCCCCATGCTGGAAACCTAGGTTGTGTGGTCTGTCTCGCTCCCTAGTTGTTCCTCCTGGTTTACCCACATGTTATTGTGGGACTGCCTCGTCTGCCAGCTGCCACCTCACCCATCATGTTCCTCCAGCCACCAGCTTGCCATGAGTCTTCTCCTCCCTAGCTGCCTGTCTCTGCCATTGCTACAGGTCTGGATGAATATTTCTTCTTTAACTCATTGGTTGTTGGACTTCCATACAGTTCGATTTTCTGAAAGTTCTGGATTTTTTTTTGTTTTTAAGTTTGTTGTTGTTGTTGTTGTTGTTGTTGTTGTTGTTTTGGTTGTGAGAGGAGGCAAAGTGTATCTACCTATGCCTCCATACTGGCTGGAAGTAAGGATCATAGTAGATTTTTAAAAACCTTTTCCCTTTTTGTTTATTAGCCCTACTTGCTATACAGATAAGGATAATGATGCTCAGAAAGGTCAAACAATGTGCCAAGTGTCACATATTGTTGACAGGGTCACAACAGAAACCCAGATGTTTGATTCAAATAACTGCTTTATTTCCACTAAGCTTGTCTGCCTCTCACACAAAATCAAGGAATTATAAAATATTAATAAATCTGCATGTTATCATACAGAGAATGACAGAATCGAGTTGTAGAAGGGAGAGGTTGGGGACAGAACAATACTGAAGGTACTCTTGAGGCCAAAGCCTCTTTATTTACATTTACAGGAGAATCCTGCATCCTCCTCTTCACATGCTAAAATATTTCCATTTAGACCATGCTATCTATCCTTTGGTTTGATGGACTTGGTTCAAAAACAGCATTAAATTCACCATTAAATTAAATTATATACAAAGGTCACTCCTGTTTTCCCCTCTTTGATTAAAAGATGGTTTTATTCTTGTCTTTTGACACTCAGTCATCAGTCCCACTCACTTTCTTTGCTTATACCAGGCTTTTCCATTAAATTTCATGAATAATTTACCCTAAAATTCTAGAATGGATAGAATTAGAAGGTAGCAGAGATCTGGGATTTTAAAATTCTAGTTCATTTTGAGGGTGGAGATGATCAGGGAAGTGCTATTAATATTCAGAATCTGGATTCTTCTTATTGGGTAGTATCCATTCAGAAGAAGTCAGGAGTATGTTCAAGGAGCAGTTGTTCTCGCCAGGCTAGGCCAAGGCACTCCTGTTCTTTCCGGGACAGTGGGAATTGGGCATAGAAAAAATCCTGGGTCTACTAGTTCCTACTCTGTTTTAAGCAAATATAATATAGGTTTTCAAATAACTACTTGTCCTTTGCCCACCCAATAGAAAGTGTTCTCAGCTTATGGTAAAAAAGACTAAGCTTTACATTTTCCTACTGGAAACCTAAAATATCAGTGCTTAAACAATTCTCTGAAACCAACTATTATTTTACCTTTAGTGTTGCATATAGGAAGACTGAAGAAAAATAAAACAGAAGTTATTTGTTTAACATCACAGAATGAGTTAGTCACACAGTCAAGAAAGGTATTTAAATGTCCTGAATCCTGGTCCAGTATTTTTTTTTTTTTTGTCATTATACCATAGGCCCACTCTTGATGAATCCAAGTGGAGTAAGTAGGTAATTGAGAAAGTAGGGACTTCCAGCCAAGATGGAGGCATAGGTGGACACACTGTTCCTCCTCTCACAACCAAAATTAAGGAAAATAAATATTTAGAAACAAGAAAACATTCAGAAATGATAGAAAATTGAACTGTACGGAAGTCCAGCAACCATTCATCCAGACCAGTAAGAGGGCCAGAGTCGTGGCGGGAAAAAATGGAGGTGTGGACCTGAGCACTCAGGCAGCAGTGGCTGGCAGTTCCCAGGCATGCACGTGGTGGCTAGCGGACTTCGGGTATGGGGTGGCAACTGTGCAGAACCAGTGAGGCTGCACAAGGCAGCAGGCTGACCAGGTGGTCCCACATTAGTGCACAGATAACCAGGCAAAGGGGAAGGAGAGGAAGGGACTGGAATCCCAGAGAGAGTGGTGCAAGCCCCATTGTTCCATCTCGGACTCCGCCCCAACATACAGTGTCACAACTCAGCAACTGGGCTGCCCCGCACTGGGGAACACCTAAGGCTCCACCACTCACTACGTAACAGCCACAACCAAACCAAAAATAAAACAACAACAACAGCAACAACAACAAAAACACCAAAAATGGCTCAAACGGGAGAACAAATCAAAGCCTCAGAGCCAATTCCTCCAAGCGATGAAGAGATAGCCAACCTATCAGATGCACAGTTCAAAGCCCTCGTGATCAGGATGCTCACAGAATTGATTGATTTTGCTCACAAATTAGATGAAAAAAAATGCAGGCTACAATACGTGAAATGAAGGAAAACATACAGGGAACCAATAGAGATGGGAAGAAAACTGGGACTCAAATCAATGGAGTAGACCAGAAGGAAGAAACTAACATCCAATCAGAAAATAAGGAAGAAACAAGAATTCAAAAAAATGAGGAGAGGCTTGGGAACCTCCAGGACATCTTTGAACGTCCCAGCATCCGAATTATAGCCGTACCAGAAGGGGAAGAAGAAAAGGAACAAGTGGAAAACTTATTTGAACAAATAATAAAGGAGAACTTCCCCAATATGGCAAAGGAAATAGACTACCAGGAAGTCCAGGACGCTCAGAGAGTCCCAAAGAAGATGGACCCAAGGAGGAACATGCCAAGGCACATCATAATTACATTATCCAAGATTAAAATGAAGGAGAGCAATCTAGAAGCAGCAAGGCATAAGGGGACAGTCACCTACAAAGGAGTTTTCATCAGACTGTCAGCTGATTTCTCAAAAGAGACCTTATAGGAAAGAAGGGGCTGGAAAGAAGTATTTGAAGTCTTGAAAGGCAAGGATCTACATCCAAGATTGCTCTATCTAGGAAAGCTGTTATTTAGAATGGAAGTGAAGATAAAGTGCTTCCCAGATAAGGTCAAGTTCAAGGAGTCCATCATCACCAAACCCTTATTATATGAAATGTTAAAGGGACTTATCTAAGAAAAAGAAGATAAAAAATAGGTCAGTAAAAAGACAGCAAACTCACAGCTATTAACAATCACACCTAAAACAAAAGCAAACAGCTAGAACAGGAACAGAACCACAGAAATGGAGATCTCATGGAGGGTTAACAACAGGGGAGTTGGAAGAAGAGAGAGGGAGAAAAGGTACAGAGAATAAGTAGCATAGATGGTGGGTAGAAAATAGACAGTGGGAGGGGAAGAATAGTGTGGAAATGTAGAAGCTAAAGAACTTATGACACATGGACATGAACTAAAGGGGGGAATGTGGGTGGGAGGGGCTGTGCAGGGTGGAGGGGAATGATGGAGGAGAAATGGGACAACTGTAATAGCATAATCAATAAAATATATTAAAAAAAGAGAAAAAAAAAGAAAGTAGAATACTTCACTGTGTCCATGCAATGCTTTCAACTTTACATATATGATCTACTCTTGTTGTCACAACTTATCTTTAGATGAAATGATAATAATATCTATTTGAGCGTCATTGTCAATATTAAACATCTTAACATTTGAAATTCATTAAGCAGAGAATATGAATAATGATGTCATTAAAATGGTGTACTAGGAAGTTTCGTGTTCTTGTTCTCTCTGACCCCCTACAGAAAAATTGAAAAACCCAACCAGAGCTGTCTGAATTAACTTTATAAGGAATCTGAAAAACAGTAAAATGTTTACACTAACCAAACACTCAGTTAAGAAAAAGCCATCTTCAACATAATAGGAAAGTTTAGTGGAGTTTTTACTTGCCCTTGACTCAGTCTCTAAAGCAGCAATTCTGGTCTCAAGCATGTGGCAGCTGGGTTCTAAGTTCCATCTCTGAAAGGAGAGGATACAGACTGAACTGTCACATGATTTAATCATTTTGGATATAACAAAATGAATAAAGCAATATGCTTAACTTTGTTTTGCAAAACTTAGAAAAGTAGTTTAAAAGTTCCAATCACTGCTCATAAATGGTACAAGTCAGACTACAAACCCACAAATACTTGGGGCAAGAGATTATAGTTGGAGACATACAATGAACCACTTAACACTTGAAGGAAAAACTGGGATGAAACTATTTGGGTAATTAGGACATTTAAAAGGGACCATAATAAAGTAATACATCACATAAAAAATGAAAGATGAAAATCATATAATATCAGTAGATGAAGAGAAAGCATTTAAAAAGTCCAGCACTTGCCCTGGCTGGTGTAGCTCAGTGGATTGAGCACGGGCCTGCGAACCAAAGGATTGCGGTTCGATTCCCAGTCAGGGCACATGCCTGGGTTGCGGGCCAGTTCCCAGTAGGGGACACATGAAAGGCAACTATACATTGATATTTCTCTCCCTTTCTCTCTCCTACCCTTCCCCTCTAAAGATAAATAAAAATCTTAAAAAAAATCTTTAAAAAGTCCAGCACCTATGTGTGAAAAAAACAGTCACCAAAGTGAGAACATAGGGAGCATACCTCAACATAAAAAGCTCATGTGTGAGAAATCTACTACCAACATCATGCTCAATGGGCAGAAACTAAAAGTTTTTCCTTTAAGATTAGGAAAAGACAAGGGTGTTCACTTACACTGCTCTCATTCAACATAGTATTGGAAGTTCTAGCTGCAGTGATCATACAAGAAGAAACAAAAGGCATCCAATACAAAAGGAGGAAGTAAAACTGTTATTATTTGCAGATGACATAATAGTGTACATAGAAAACCCCATAGCCTCCACCAAAAAACTACTTGATGTAATAAGTGAATTTGGCAAAGTACTGGAATACAAAGTTAATATTCAGAAATCAAAGGCATTTTTGTGCACCAATAATGAACTATCAGAAATAGAACCAAGAAAAAAATCCCATTTAATATAGCAAATAAATAAATAAACAAACAAATAAATAAATATAATAAATAAAGTACCTAAAAATAGATTTAACCCAGGAGGTAAAAGACCTGTACATGGAAAACTATAGAATTCTGAAGAAAGAAATTAAGTAAGATATAAATAAATGGAAGTATATACCATGCTCATGTATTGGAAGAATTAACATGGTTAAAATTTCCATACTACCCAAAGGAATCTATGAATAAAACACAATTCCTATTAAGACACCAATGGCATTTTTCACAGATCTACAACCAATATTCCAAAAATTTATATGGAATGAAAAAAGACCCCAAATAACCTCAGCAGTCTTGAGAAAGAAAAAGAAAAGTTGAAGAGATCACAATATCTGGGATCAAACTATATTATAAGGCTACAGTAATCAAAACAGTCTGGTACTGGCATAAGAACCAACTCATAGATCAATGGAACAGAATAGAGAGTCTAGAAATAAATCCATGTTTCTATGGTCAATTAATATTTGACAAAGGGGAATGAGCATGCAATGGAGTAAAAATAGTCTCTTCAATAAATGGTGTTGGGAGAACTGGACTGGTACATGCAAAAAATGAAACTAGACCACTAACTTACACCATACACCAGGATAAACTGATAAAATACTTAAGTATAAGTCGTAATACCATAAAAATCCTAGAGGAAAACATAGGCAGTAAAATTTCAGATATCTCATGTAGCAATATTTTTGTCACTATACCTCCTAGGGTGAGGGAAATAAAGGCAAAAGTAAACAAAAGGGACTACATCAAATTAAAAAGCTTCTGCACAGCTAAAGAAAACATCAGCAAAACGAAAAAGGAACCAACTGTATAGGAGGATATATTTGCCAATGATACATTGCACAACAGTTTAATCACCAAAATATATAAAGAACTCACATGACTCAACACCAAGAAGACAAACAATCCAATTAAAAATGGACAAAGGACCTGAATAGACACTTCTCCACAGAGGACATATAGATGGCCTGTAGACATATGAGAGGATGCTCAACATCACTAGCCATCAGACGATGCAAATTAAAATCACAATAAAATATCACCTCACACAAGTCAGAGTAGCTATCATTCATAAATCAACAAACAATGTGTCAGTATGATTGTGGAGAAAAGGGAACCCTAGTACACTGTTACTGGGAATGCAGACTGGTGCAGACACTGTGGAAAACAGTATGGAATTTCCTCAAAAAACTAAAAATGGAACTGCCTTTTGATCCAGCAATTCCACTGCTGGGATCATACCCTAAGAATCCCAAATCACCAATTCAAAAGAACTTATGCAACCCTATGTTCATAACAGTGTTATTTACAAAACTCAAGTGCTGGAAGCCTAAGTGCCCATTAGTAAATGAGTGGATTAAAAAACTGTGGTATGTGTACATAATGGAATACTACACAGCAGAAAAAAAGAAGAAAGAATTTCTACTCTTTGCAACAGCATGGTTGGAATGGAAACTATTATGCTAAGTAAACTAAGACAGTGAAAGACCAATGCCAGTCAGTGAAAGACCAATGCCATATAATTTCACTTCTAAGAGAAATATAATGAGCAAAACAAACTTATGAGCAGAACCACATACATGGAAACAGGTAACATAATGACAGCTGCTAGGGGAAAGGAGGAGTGGTGGAAAAAGGGCAAGGGGTTAAAAAACATGTATGATTGACCCATGCACATGGACAATGGTGTAGGGATGGCCTGTGGGAGCAGTGGGTGGGCAACTGTAATAGAATAAACAAGAATAAAAATAAATTGAGCTTTATTAAATTAAAAAAATTTCTGTGCATTAGGACTTCTGGCTAAAATGGAGGCATAGGTAGACACAACGTGCCTCCTCACACAACCAAAATAAGGACAACAACAATTTAGAAACAAAATAATAGTCAGAACTTACAGAAAATTGAACTGCATGAAAGTCCAACAATCAAGGAGTTAAAATAGACACATTCATCCAGACCTGTAGGAGGGGCAGAGTTGGGCAGTGTCGGGCATCCTGGTGGAGAGGGGTCGCAGAAGCAGTGGCACTGGGTGTACAAGACAGCAGCTAACAAACCCCAGGCATGCAAGTTGGCAGTGGGCAGACCCTGGACATGCAGGCGGCAGCTGGCAGACCCCGGGTGTGGGGTAACAACGGGCAGACCCAGCAAGGCAGTGATTGTGAAGCCCGGCATGGTGTACAATCAGATGGCTGACCAGGCAGTCCCACATTTGCACACAGATAAATCAGGCAAAACTGGGGAGCAAGACAGACTGCACAACCCAGGGTCCCAGCTCAAGGAAAGCCTCAAAACACTGATTGAAAACACCTGTGCAGGATGAGTTGCTGGGAGAAATGCCCAGCCTCACAGGAGAGTTCGTTGGAGAGACCCACAGGGTCCTAGAACATACACAAGCCCACCCACATGGGAATCAGCATCAGAAAGGCCCAGTTTGCTTCCGGGAAGTGTGGAATGGACTGAAATCTGACTGAAACGGACTGAAATCAGAAGGAAGAAAGAAACATTCAACCAGAAAAGAACCAAGAAACAAGAATTCAAAAAAAAAAAAAAATATGAGAGGCTTAGGAACCTCCAGGACATCTTTAAATGTTCCAGCATCCGAATTATAGGGGTACAAGAAGGGGAAGAGGAAGAGCAACAAGTGGAAAAGTTATTTGAACAAATAATAAAGGAGAACTTCCCCAATCTGGCAAAGGAAATAGACTACCAGGATGTCCAGGAAGCTCAGAGAGTCCCAAAGAAGTTGTACCCAAGGAGAAACACTCCAAGGCACATTGTAATTCCATTAGCCAAGATTAAAATGAAGGAGAGAATTCTAGAAGCATCCAGGGATAAGGGGACAGTCACCTACAAAGGAGTTCCTATCAGACTGTCAGTTGATTTCTCAAAAGAAACCTTCCAGGCAAGAAGGGGCTGGAAAGAAGTATTCCAAGTCATGAAAGGCAAGGACCTACATCCAAAATTGTTCTATGCAGTAAAGCTGTCATTTAGAATGGAAGGGACGATAAAGTGCTTCCAGATAAGGTCAAGTTCAAGGAGTTCATCATCACCAAGCCCTTATTATATGAAATGTTAAAGGGACTTATCTAAGAAAAAGAAGATAAAAAATATGTATAGCAAAATGACAGTAAACTCAAAATTATTAACAACCACATCTAAAACAAAAGCAAACTAAGCAAACAGAACAGGAACAGATTCACAGAAATGGGGATCATATGGAGGGTTAGCATCAGGTGAGTGGGAGGAAGAGAGAGGGGGGAAGATACAGAGAATAAATGGTATAGACGGTAGGTAGAAAATAGACAGGGGGAGGGCAAGAATAGTGTGGGAAATATAGAAGGTAAAGAACTTATGACACATGGACATGAACTAAAGTGGGGGAATGTGGGTGGGGGAGGGTGTGTAGGGTGGAGGGGAACGAAAGGGGGAAAATGGGACAACTGTAATGGCTTAATCAATAAAATATATTAAAAAACAAAAAAATTCTGTGCATTAAAAGTCACTATTAAGAGTGAAAATTTACCTATAGAATAGAAAAAGGTGTTTAAATCATCATATACCTGAGTAGAGATTAGTATCTAGAATATATAAAGAACTCTACGATTCTACAACAAAGAAAAAAACAACCCAACTTACAAATGGGAAAATGCTTTGAATTAACATTCTCCAAAAGCGATTTACAGATGGCCAAAAACTCATGAAAAGATGGCCAATGTTACTAGTCAAATATAGAAAAACTGGAACCCTGGTGCATTTCTATCTTGAATGTATAATGGTTTCAGCCACTATGGAAAACAGTATATTGCAGCTTCTTAAAAAGTTAAACATAGATCTATGGTATAACCCAAGACTTCTGTTTCAATTTGTACATCCAAAAGTATTGAGTCTGTCTGTAGATAGAAAGCAGGATGGGTTGGGCAAAAAAGAAAAAGGAGTCTCACACATGGACAACAGTATGGTGATTGTTGAGGGGGGAGGGGGGAAAAGGGGACTAAATGGTAATGGAAAAACTACAATATTTTTAAGAAGTATTGAAAATAAGGACTGACTTATATTGTTGCTGCACAACAATGCTCATAGCAGAGTTATTCACAATAGCCAAAATATCGAAATGCTACAAATGTCCATCAGTAGATAAATGGATAAACAAAATATGGTGTATATGTACATACACCAATAGAATATTATTAAGCATTAAAAAGGAAATTCTGACACATGCTACACAAATGAATGAACCTCAAGGGTATTATTATAAATGCAAGAAGCCAGTTTCAAAAGGAAAAATAATATGTAATTCCACCTATGTGTGGTACCTCAAGGAGTCAGATTTATAGAGACAAAAAGCAGAATGGTAGTTGCCAGGGACTGAGGGGAGGGGAGAATGGGGAGTTATTTTTCAATGGGTGCGGAGTTTTGGGGGGATGATTAAATTTTTTCTGGAGATGAATAATGGTAATGCTTGCACAACAGTGTGAATGTACTTAATACCATTGAACTGTACACCTTAAAGTGGTTAAAATGGTAAATTTTATTACATATATTTATCACAATAAAAACAATGCAAAGAGCAGTTTTTATGGAATGTTGCCATTTGAGTGAAAAGGAGTAACTTAAAAATGTTTTTAATGAATAACTTAAAACCTCAAAAATATAAACATCACACATATATTAAAAAAGAAGCAAGACTTCCGGCCAAGATGGAGGCATAGGCGGACACACTGTGCCTCCTCTCACAACCAAAATTAAGGACAACAAATATTTAGAAACAAGAAAACAACCAGAACTGATAGAAAACTGAACTGTACGAAAGTCCAACAACCATTCATCCAGACCTGTAAGAGGGGCGGAGTCGTGGCAGGAGAAAGTGGAGGTGCAGACCCAGGAACCCAAGCAGCAGCGGCTGGCAGTTCCCAGGTGCACAGGCAGCAGCTGGCAGTCCCCGGGCATAGGGGGGCAACCGTGCAGAACCAGTGAGGCCACACAAGGCGGCTGGCTGACCAGGTGGTCCCACATTCGCGCACGCAGAGGGTCCAGGCAGATGGGAAGTGGTGGAAGGGACTGAATCCAGGAGAGAGCAGAGCAAGCGCCATTGTTCCCTCTCAGACCCCGCCCCCACATACAGCGTCACAACCCAGCGACCGAGCTGCCCCACACTGGGGAGCGCCAGAGGCTCCACTCCTCACTACATAAGAGCATGCGCACGTGCCCAGATAATCCAGGTGAAGGGGAAGCGGCGGAAAGGACCAGAGTCCAGGAGAGAGCAGAACAGGTGCCATTCTTCCCTCCCGGACCCCGCCCCCACCTATAGCGTCACAACCCAGCGACTGGGCTGCCCCGCCCTGAGGAACACCTAAGGCTCCACCCCTCATACGTAATAGCCGCGACCAGACTAAAACCAAACCAAAACAAAACAAAACAAAAAAACCCACCAAAAATGGCTCAAACCGGAAAACAAATCAAAGCCCCAGAGCCAATTCCTCTAAGCAGTGAAGAGATAGCCAACCTATCAGATGCACAGTTCAAAGCACTGGTCATCAAGATGCTCACAGAATTGGTTGATTTTGCTCACAAACTAGATGAAAAAATGCAGGCCACAATATGTGAAATGAAGGAAGATGCATGGGGAACTGATAGAGATGGAAGAAAAACTGGGACTCAAATCAATGGAGTGGACCAGAAGGAAGAAACTAACAACCAAACAGAAAACGAGGAAAAAACAAGAATTCAAAAAAATGAGGAGAGGCTTAGGAACCTCCAGGACATCGTTAAACTTCCCAACATCCGAATTATAGGGGTCCCAGAAGGGGAAGAAGAAGAGCAACAAGTAGAAAACTTATTTGAACAAATAATAAAGGAGAACTTCCCCAATCTGGCAAAGGAAATAGACTACCAGAACATCCAGGAAGCTCAGAGAGTCCCAAAGAAGTTAGACCCAAGGAGAAACACTCCAAGGCACATCGTAATTCCATTAGCCAAGATTAAAATGAAGGAGAGTATTGTAGAAACAGCAAGGGATAAGGGGACATTCACCTACAAAGGAGTTCCCATCAGACTGTCGGCTGATTTCTCAAAAGAGACCTTCCAGGCAAGAAGGGGCTGGAAAGAAATATTTGAAATCTTGAAAAGCTGGGACCTACATCCAAGATTGCTCTATCCAGCAAAGCTGTCATTTAGAATGGAAGGACAGATAAAGCGCTTCTCAGATAAGGTCAAGTTCAAGGAGTTCATCATCACCAAGCTCTTATTATATGAAATGTTAAAGGGACTTATCTAAGAAAAAGAAGATAAAAATATGACAGTGAAAAGACAGCAAACTCACAGCTATTAAGAACCACACCTAAAACAAAAGCAAACTAAGCAAACAGCTAGAACAGGAACAGAACCACAGAAATGGAGATCATATGGAGGGTTAGCAACAGGGGTGTGGGAGGAGGAGAGAGGGGGGAAAGGTACAGAGAATGAGTAGCATAGATAGTGGGTAGAAAATAGACGGGGGAGGGCAAGAATAGTATGGGAAATGTAGAAGCTAAAGAACTTATGACACATGGACATGAACTAAAGGGGGGAATGTGGGTGGGAGAGGGTTTGTAGGGTAGAAGGAAATGATGGAGGAGAAATGGGACAACTGTAATAGCATAATCAATAAAATATATTAAAAAAAAGAAGCAAAAATTACAAGTAGGTTTAGCAAAACTACAGGAAATTGCTAAACCCACTTATTAATTCTAGTAGGTATTTCATAGAGTTCATCAGATTTTCTATTTTTATTTTTTTCGATAAATCTTTTTTTAAAGATTTTATTTATTTAATTTTAGGTCGGGGAGGGAGGGAGAAAGAGAGGAAGAGAAACATCAATGTGTGGTTGCCTCATGTGCTTCCCCTACTAGGATCTGGCCCATAACCCAGGCATGTGCCCTGACCAAGAATCGAACCAGTGGTTAACAGGCTGGCACACAGTTCACTGAGCTATACCAGCTGGGGCTCATCATTTTTTTTAAATATAAGTGATCATATTGTCTGAGAATAAAGACAAGTTTACTCCTTCCTTTCAAAAAATTACAAGTAATTCCTCACAAAGAAATAGTCACTCAAAATTTTAGTGTATATACTTCTGGAATGTTTAAATGTACATACACACATATGCAAGCTTATACCATGCACTCATAATTATAAGTTTATTATTTTATCATTTATCTGACATCAACATTTTCCATGTCAATATGTAAAGAGTCATACCATGATTTTAATGTCACCATAATATTCCATTGAATGGATATGTCATATTTATTAACCCCTTTCCCTACATTTTAATAATAGATTCATGGAGATACAGTAAAAAATTTAGTCTTTTAAAATGTACAATTTTGTGGTTTTTACTATGTTTACAGAGTTGTGCAACCATAGCCACAATTAACTTTAGAAAACATTCTTGAGTCCTAAAAGAGACCCTATACTCATTAGCAATCGCTTCTTATTTCCAAATAACCACATCCTACACTAGGTGACCAGTGAGCTATTTTCTGTCTCTGTACATCAGCCCATTCTGGATAATTTATATAAATAGAATAGTAAGTATGTGGGTTTTTTTTTTTTTGTAACTAAGTTCTTTTGCTTAGCATATTTCCAAGGTACATGCAGTTTGTATCAGGTATCAGCACTTTCTTCCTTTTAATGGCTGAATAATATTCCATTATTTATTTTTATCTTTTTATCATTGAAGAATATTTGAGTTGCTTCTACTTTCTATTATAAATAATCCTGCTATGAACATTTGTGTATGAGTTTTCTTGTGGGAATATGTCTTTAATTATCTCGAGTATATACTAGAAGTGGGATTGTTGGGTCATATGGTAACTCTATGTTTAACTATTTGAGAACTGCCAACCAAACATTTTTTCCAAAGTGGACAAAAATATCTCAAATCATTAGCCATTAGAAAAATGGACATTAAACCTACCGTGAGATACTTTACATTCATTAGGATGGCCATCATGAAAAAGGTAGATAATAACAGGTGTTGGTGAGATTGGAGAGAAATGGAAACCCTCATATATTTCTGGTAAATATGTAAAACCTTCCACCCCATACTTTGTGTTTTATAGCTAAAATAGTAAATCTACATGCTGGGAAATGAATGTGTGTTTAACCTGAGGCAGGTTGTGGAGGTGGGTGCGCCAGGTGCTGGGATGCTCTGGCAACAAAGTTGGTTAAAAGGCAGATAACATCAAGGACGTCTTGCTCCAGAGACAGAGCACAGAGTACTTGTGTACATTCCCAGAGTGGTACTATTATTGCAGTTGATGAACCTACATTGACACATTATTGCCCCAAGTTCATATTTGACATTAGGAATTACTGTTGAGACTGTACATTTTATGGGTTTAGTCAATTGTATAATGACATATATCAACTACTATAGTATTATACAGAGTAGTTTCATTTATCTAGAATTCTGTGTTCCTCCTATTTTTAAAAAATATATAAAACATTTATTTTTATCATACTATTTCACTATGAAATGTCTTTAACAATTAAATAAATCAGATCTATGTTTAAAATTTTGTATTGTTGTTCAATTACAGTTGTCTCCATTTTCCCCCACCCCCTCTCTCCTGCCTCACCAACCCCACCTCCCACTCTTAATCCTAACCCCCATTTGTTTTTGTCCATGTGTTCTTCATACATGTTCCTTGACTTGACCCTTCCCTTAGTTCCCCCCATAATTCCTCCCCACTACCCCTGGTTACTGTCAATTTGTTCTTAATTTCAATGTTTCTGGTTGTATTTTACTTGCTTGTTTGTTTTGTTGATTAGGTTCCTGTTAAAGGTGAGATCATATGGTATTTGTCTCTCACCGCCTGGCTTATTTCACTTAGCATAATGCTTTCCAGTTCCATCCATGTTGTCTCAAAGGGTAGGAGTATTTATGCTCCTAACTTCTGACAACCACTGACTTTTTACTGTCACCACAATTTTGCCTTTTCCAAATGTCATATAGTAGTAATCATACAGAATGTAGCCTTTTATTTTTTTATTTATTTTTATTTATAATTACAGTAGACATTCAATATTATATTAGCCTCTGGTGTACAGCATAGTCTTATACATTTATATTATTTATGAAGTGTTCCCTCTGATAAATCTAGTACTCCTGGCACCATACATAATTAATTGGCTATTTATAAGTCTGCATTGAAGTAATGTCTGTTAAGATGCTTTTCCCTTTTTAAAGTTAGGTTTTTATCTTTTTGTTATGAAACATAATACTACTTTACATATTCTACATGTGTTTCATATCTAATATATTAATTGTTACATTTTATACCATTTTGTGAAGCCTTTTTATTTTTTATGTATCTTTTGAAACAATGTTTTTTTCTCCTCACATTCTGATGGTTCTAGTTTAACTATTTTTTCTTTAGTTGTTTGAAATTTTGATGTCATAGCTAAGAAACCATTGCCTAGTCTTAGATCACGTATAAATATGTTGCCTTCTAGAAGTATTATATTTTTTATGCTAATCCAGGTATTTGATGCATTTTCATTTATTTTGTATATGGGATGAGGTAAGGGTTCAACTTCATTTTTTTTACACATGGTTACCCACTTGTCATAACCCTATTTGTTAAAAGATGATTTGTCCCATTTAATTTTGTTCACACAATTGTGGAGAATCAATTGACTGTAAATGTTAGAATTCACTTCTGGCCTCTCAATTCTATTCTGTTAGTCTAGTTCAGGGGTGTCAAACTTATTTTCACCGGGGGCCACATCAGGCTCACAGTTGCCTTCAAAGGGCTGAATGTAATTTCAACTTCTTAACAGTTAAGGTGTAGTTACATTTATACAGTCCTAAAATTATTTCCACCCTTTCAAGGCAACCACGAGGCTGATGTGGGCCCTGGTGAAAATGAGTTTGACACCACTGCCATCAGCTAATTTCTCAAAAGAAACCTTACAGGCAAGAAGGGGCTGGAAAGAAGTATTCCAAGTCATGAAAGGCAAGGACCTACATCCAAGATTGCTCTATCAAGCAAAGCTGTCATTTAGAATGGAAGGGAAGATAAAGTGCTTCTCAGATAAGGTCAAGGTAAAGGAGTTCATCATCACCAAGCCCTTATTATAGGAAATGTTAAAGGGACTTATCTAAGAAAAAGAGATAAAAATGTGAACAGTAAAATGACAACAAACTCACAACTATCAACAACCAAACCTAAAAAGCAAACTAAACAAACAACTAGAACAGGAACAGATTCACAGAAATGGAGATCACATGGAGGTTATCAGCAGGGTGGGGGAAGGGGAACTGAGGGGAAAGGTACAGAGAATAAGTAGCATAGATGGTAAGTAGAAAATAGACAGGGGGAGGGCAAGAATAGTATGGGAAATGGAGAAGCCAAACAACTTATATGTATGACCCATGGACATGAACTAAGAGGGGGATGTGAGGTGGAGAGGAATAAAGGGTGGGGATGAGACAACTAATAGCATAATCAATAAAATATATTAAAAATAAAAATGATAATAAAGTGAATAAAAATAAAGGAAGCCATCAATTCTTTTTTTAATTTTTTTCCCCAGGTGTATGACCCAAGCCCTGCTGTAACATTATACATAACCTCCTTTCCTAGTTGTTGTCCGTAAAAGTATGTTTACCTCTTTACAGGTCCAATGTCCCCAAACCTCTTACTAAGAAGGGGATTCTAACTACTATTGACTAGTCTATGTGGACAGATGGGAAATCCGTATTATTTTGTTGGAGAAGCATTAAGATGTGCCTCTTAAAAAAATTTATTTTATTGTTGTTCAATTACATTTACCTGCCACCACTCCCCCCACCCCAGCCATCCCCAACTCCTTCCCTTGCTTCCACCCCACCCTTGGTTTTGTCCATGTGTCCTTTATAGTTCTTCCTGAAAACCCTTCACCCCTTCCCCTCCATTATCCCCTCCCACCTCCCCTCTGGTGACTGTCAGCCTGTTTTCAATTTCAGTGTCTCTGGTTATATTTTGCTTTCTTGTTTGTTATGTTGATTAGGTTCCAGTTAAAGGTGAGATCATAAGGTATTTGTCTTTCACTGCCTGGCTTATTTCAGTTAGCATAATGCTTTCCAGTTCCATCCATGCTGTCACAAAGGGTAGGAGCTCCTTCTTTCTTTCTGCTGTGTAGTATTCCATTGTGTAAATGTACTATATATTTTTTGATCCATTCATTTACTAATGGACACTTAGGTTGCTTCTAGCATTTGTCTATTATAAAGCATTGCTATGCTATGAAAATAGGGATGCATAAGTTCTTTTGAATTAATGTTTTGGGATTCTTTTTTAAAAGACTTTATTTATTTCTAGAGAAAGGGAAAGGGAGGGAGAGAGGGAGACATAGATCAATGTGCGGTTTCCTCTCACATGCCCCCCACTGGGGACCTGGCCCACAATCCAGGCATGTACCTTGACCAGGAATCAAGGTAGCAACTCTTTGGTTCACAAGCCAGCATTCAATTCACTGAGCTACACTAGGCAGGATGTTTTTCAGGATTCTTAAGGCATGTTCCTAGCGGTTGAATTGGTGGCTCAAAAGCAGTTCCATTTTTAGTTTTCTGAGGAAATTCCATAACAGTGGCTTCACCAGTCTGCATTCCCACCTATGGTGCACTACGGTTCCCTTTTCTCCACATCCTTGCCAACACTTGTTAGTTGATTTATTAATGATAACCATTCTGACAGGTTTAAGGTGATAACTCATTGCGGTTTTTATTTGCATCTCTCTGATGACTAGTGATGTTGACTATTTTATTCAAATGTCTCTTGGCTATCTCTATATACTCCTTAGAGAAGTGTCTATTTAGGTCCTTTGCCCACTTTTTAATTGGATTGTTTGTCTTCCTTGTGTGGACTCATGTGAGTTCTTTATATATTTTGGAGATTAAACCCTTGTCCAATGTGTCATTGACAATTATGTTCTCCCATAGAGTCAGTTCCCTTTTCCCATTTTGATAATGGTTTCTTTAGCCATGCTGCTTTTTTTAATTGGATGTCCCATTTGTTTACTTTTTCCTTTACTTCCCTTGCCCTAGGAGATATATCGGTAATAATATTGCTATATGAGATACCTGAAATTTAACTGCCTATGTTTTCTGATATAACTTTTATGGTGCCACAACTTATATTTAAGTCTTTTGTCCATTTTAAGTTTATTCTGGTGTATGGTGTAAGTTGGTGGCCTAGTTTCATTTGTTTTGCATGTACCAGTCCTCACATACCATTTATTGAAAAGACTATTTTTACTCCATCATATGTGCATGCCACCTTTGTTAATATTAATTACCCATAAAAAGATGGGTTTATTTCCAGGCTCTCTATTCTGTTCCATTGGCTTTACATGTCTGTTCTTATGCCAGTACCAGACTGTTTTGATTATGGTGGCCTTGGAGTAAAGTTTTGATTCAGGTATTGTGATCCCTCCATCTTTTTTCTTCTTTCTCAAGATCCTTGAGGCTTTTTGGGGTCCTTTTTGGTTCCATATACATTTTTTAAATATTTGTTGTAGACCTGTGAAATATGCTATTGGTATTTTATTTTATTTTTTCAAAGGATTTTTTAAATTTTTAAATTTTTGATCTTGTACAGTTTTCTGTCTTTTACTTCCACCCCAGCCCACCACCCCAGCCCTCCCCACCTCCCTCCCATTTCCACCCCCCCCCATAGTTTTTGTCCATGAGTCCTTTATATTTGTTGCTCTAAACCCTTCCCCTTTTCCCCTGAAATGCTCTCCCCTCTCCCCTCTGGTGACTGTCAGCCTGTTCCAAATTTCAATGTCTTTGGTTATATTATGCTTGTTTGTTTGTTTTGTTGATTAGGTTCCTGTTAAAGGTGAGATCATATGGTATTTGTCTTTCACTGCCTGGCTTATTTCGCTTAGCATGATGCTCTCCAGTTCCATCCATGCTGTTGCAAAGGGTAGGAGCTCCTTCTTCCTTTCTGCTGGATAGAATTCCATTGTGTAAATGTACCACAGTTTTTTGATCCATTCATTTACTGATGGGCACCTAGGTTGCTTCCAACACTTGGCTATTGTAAATTGTGCTGCTATGAACATAGGGGTGCATAGGTTCTTTTGCATTGGTGTTTCAGGGTTCTTAGGATATAATCCAAGCAGTGGCATTGCTGAGTCAAAAGGCAGTTCCATTTTTAGTTTTCTTAGGAAATTCCATACTGTTTTCCACAGTGGTTGTACCAACCTGCAATCCCACCAACAGTGCACTAGGGTCCCCTTTTCTCCACAGTCTCTCCAACACTTGCTGTTTGTTGCTTTGTTTATGAAGGCCATTCTGACTGGTGTCAAGTGGTATCTCATTGTAGTTTTAATTTGCATCTCTCTGATAGCTAGCGATATCGAGCATCTTTTCATGTGTCTCTGGGTCCTAATGCTAAAAATTTTAATAACTGAAATATCTGCTAGAGGAGTTCAACAACAGATTTGAGAGTGCAGAAGAGAAAGAACTCATGAACCTTAGAAGTGTGATTGATATTATCAAGTTAGAGAAGGAGAGAATAAAAGAAATTAAAAAATGGCAAAGAACCTAAGACATTTTTGTGACACCATCAATTAGACCAAAGGACATGTTATGGTAGTCACAGAAAAGAAAGAGGCAGACCAGATGTTTCTTTTTAAAGAAATAATGGCTTAAAACTTCCCAAATTTGAGGAAATACATGAAATTAACCAGTTCAAGATGCTCAACAAACTCCAAGTAGGATAAAACAAGGACAACCACACAAGATATATTATTAACAAACTTTATAATAAAAAACAAAGAATCCTTAAAACAGCAACAAGTGACTCATCACAAACAAGGGATTCTCAATAAGATTATTAGCCAATATTTCATCAAAAACCCTGCATACCATGGAGTAGAAGAATACTATATTTAAAGTACTGAAAAAAAAACTGTCTACTGAGAATATTATATCTGACAAAACTGTTCTTTAATTATGCATAATTTAGGATGTTAGATGGAATCCCTAAGGTAACCAGAAAGAAACTATTTATAGAATATACAAAAAAGGAAATGAGAAAGGAATCAAAAGATGTCACCACACACACACACACACACACACACACACACACAAAAATCATGTTACATCATGAATCACTCTTGAAGACATTATGATAAGTAAGTAAGCCAAAAGAACAAATACTGTATGATTCTACTTATATATAAGTTACCTTAGAGTAATCAAATTCATAAAAACAAAGTAGAATGTGGTTTCCAGAGACTGGGGAGAAGAGGTAGTGGGAAGTTACTATTTAATACTTACAGAATTTTAGTTTGAGAAGACAAAATATTTCAAGAGTTGGATGGTGATGATGGTCATACAATAATGAGAATGTACTTAATGTCATTAAACTGTATACTTAAAATGATTAATATGGTACATGTTATGTTATGTACATTTTATAACAATTTTCTAAAATGGAGAACTTAAGACATTCCTAGACAAAACCTGAAGGAGTTCATTACCACTAGGTGGACCCTACAAAAAACATTAAAGACAGTCTGTCAGGATGAAATGAAAAATTGGAGACAACTGTATTCGAACAAAAAAAATTGTAGACAGCAACTCAAAAACATGCAGAGACATAAAGTTCTCTAGTAAAGATAAACACATAAACAATTACAAAAGCCAGGACAATTCTAACCTTTGTAACTGCATTTTTAAATTTTCTTCAGGATTTATAATACAAATTCATGGAAATAAGTATATCTTTATTATTGGCTATCAATTGCATACAGATGTAATTTGTGACATCAATAACATAAAAAGAGACAGAGTTTTATGAAAATATAGGTTTTGTATGAAAAGAAAGTTAAATTTGCATGAATTTAAATTAGATAGTTATAATTTTAATATGTGATATATAATCCCCATGGGGAAAACACAGAAAATATCTATAGAACATGCATAAAAGAGAATAAGGGGATCAAAACATGTCATTATCAAAGTTAACTAAACCCAAACAAAGGCAGTGATGGAAGAAATGAGAGACAAAAAGCCATAAGGTATACAGAAAAAAATAGCAAAGTGTCAGAAAAATTTTCTTTTCTATCAGTAATTACTTTAAGTATAAATGGATTAAATTTTCTAATCAAAAGATATAAATTGGAGTAATGGAGTTTTTTAGTATTTTTTATTGATTATGCTATTACAGTTTTCCCAATTTTCCCCTCTATTCCCCTTCCACCCTGCCCCCCAACCCTCCAGCATTTCCCCCTCCTTAGTTCATGTCCATGGGTTGTACATACAAGTTCTTTGCGTCCTCTGTTTCCTGTGCCAGTTTTTATCTTTCCCCATCTATTTTATGCCTACTACATATGCTTCTTCTTCCCTGTCCCTTTTCCCCCCATTCCTCCCTTCCCCCTCCCCACTGAACTCCCTCTTTGTAATGTCCAGTTCTCTGATTCTGTTGCTGTTCTTGTTGTTTGCTTAGTTTTTGTTTTAGGTTCATTCATTAATAGTTATGAGTTTGTTGTCATTTTATTGTTCATATTTTTTGTCTTCTTTTTCTTAGATAAGTCCCTTTAACATTTCATACAATAAGAGTTTGGTGATGATGAACTCCTTTAACTTGACCTTATCTGGGAAGCACTTTATCTGTTCTTCTATTCTAAATGACAGCTTTGCTGGATAGAGTCATCTTGGATGTAGGTCCTTGCCTTTCATGACTTGGAATACTTCTTTCCAGCCTCTTCTTGCCTGGAAGGTCTCTTTTGAGAAATCAGCTGACAGTCTGATGGGAACTCCTTTGTAGGTGACTGTCTCCCTTTCTCTTGCTGCTTTTAGGATTTTCTCTTTGTCTTTAATCTTGGGTAACTTAATGATGATATGCCTTGGTGTGTTCCTCTTTGGGTCCAACTTCTTTGGGACTCTCTGGGCTTCCTGGACTTCTTGGATGTCTATTTCCTTCACCAGATTGGGAAGTTTTCCTTCATTATTTGTTCAAGTAAGTTTTCAATTCCTTGCTGCTGTTCTTCTCCTTCTGGCACCCCTATAATTCAGATATTGGAACATTTCAGGTTGTCCCAGAGAGTCCTCAGCCTCTTTTCATTTTTTTTTTTTTTGATTCTTGTTTCTTTGTTCTGATCCAATTGGATGTTTATTTCTTCCTTTTGTTCCAAATGGTGGCTTTGAATACTGGTTTTCTTCTTGTCACTGTTGGTTCCCTGAATATTTTGCTTTATTTCATTTTGGGTATCTTTTATTTGTTCTTTCATTTTTTTTCAACCAAGTGCAGTCATATCTGTGAGCATTTTGATTATCAGGGCTTTAAATTCTCCATCAGATAGGTTGGTAATCTCCTCATCACTTAGTTCTGAGGTTATGCTCTGTTCTTTCATTTGGGCCATATTTCTTTGTCTTGGCACACCTGATAAGTTGTAAGGGAACGGGGCCTTAGGTTTTCACCCAGGCAGGGCAACCCTCTTTGCTACGCTGTCGTGGGGGAGGGGCCATAGAGGGAACAATGCAGCTTGTCTGCTCCTGTCTAGAACACTTTCCAACAGACCCTCAAGTCAGACTGGAAGTATCTCCCAGTTTCCCACCATGGCAACCCCAGCCATAGCCCACAGTCAGCTCTGAGTCTCAGTTTTCTCCTTAAGTCAGTCCCTCCCTTGCAGCTCTGCTGAGCTTGGCAGTCAGCTCTGCCTCTCAGCCACCTTGCTGCAGTTTTTCTGAGTTGGGCACATGCTGTCTGCCTTACCAGTCTAGTTGTTCTGGTTGATTTTTTTAAAAATTCCTTGGTTGTTGGAGTTCCATGCAGTTTGATTTTCTGGTACTTCTGGTTGTTTATTGCTTTTAGATTGGTTGTTATCCTCCTTTTGGTTGTGTGAGGAAGCGAAAGGGTTTCTACCTATGCCTCCATCTTGGCCGGAACTCTTGGAGTAATGGAGTTTTAAAAATATATCAAGGACAAAAGAAGAATAAGAAGATAGAGAACTTGGACAACACCATAAAAGAATTATACATAAAAGATATATGCGGAATACTCCACCAACAACTACAAAATACACATTTTTCTAAAATACACATGGAACATGTATACTTCTTCAGGATAGATAATATGTTAGGGCACAACAAAAACCTTAATCATTTAAAAAATGAAATTATACAATGTATCTATTCTAATCATAATGGTATGATTCTAAAAATCAATAACAAAAGGAAAGCTGGAAAATTTACAAGTATTTGAAAACTAAACCTCATCCTCTTACAAAAATATTGAGCCAAAAAAATGAAAAGGACAATTAGAAAATACCTTGAGAAATCAAAATGAAAAGACAACATATTAAAATGTAGCCAATAATAAAGTGATAAGTTTACACAGTGACAGATGATTACTAGACTTAGTCTGGTGATTACACTATAACATATATAAATATCAAATCACTATTTCACACCTGAAGCTAATATAATATTGTACACCACTGAAATTAAATAAAAAAATAAAAATAAACATTTCAAATCTGAAACAAACAAACAAAAACACTGGGTATAGTAAAAGCTGAGCTCAGGAGGAAATTTATAGGTGTAAATATAGACATTAGAAACATAAAAAGATATCAAATCAATACCTAACTTTATGCATAAGGAACTAGATAAGATCTTCTGAGGGAGTTCTGGCCAAGATGGAATCATAGGTAGAAATGCTTTGATTACTTGCGCAACCAAAAGAAGGATAACAACCAATTTAAAAACAAACAACAACAACAAAAAACAACCAGAACTTCCAGAAAATAATACTGTATGGATGTCCTACAACCAAGGAGTTAAAGAAACATTCACCTAGACTGACAGCATCACAACACAATAAAGAAGGTTGCTCTGCCCCAGTGAATACCTAGGCTCCTCCCCTTACAATGTAACAGGTGCACTGAGACAAAGAAATATGACCCAAATGAAAGAACAGATCAAAACTCCAGAAGAAGAAATAAGGGAAGAGGAGGAAGACAGCCTATAAGACGCAGAGTTCAAAACACTGGTAATCAGGGTGCTCACAGAAATGATTGAGTTCATATGGTATTTGTTTTTCACTATCTGGCTCAGTCACAAATGAAGGAAGAAATGAAGGCTATACAAAGTGAAATAAAGGAAAATATACAGGGAACCAACAGTGAAGGGTAGGATACCAGGACTCAAATCAATGATTTGGAACAAAAGGAAGAAATAAATATACAACTGGAACAGAATGAAGAAGCAAGAATTTAAAAAAAAAATGATGAGAGGTTGAGGAACCTCTGGGACAACTTTAAATGTTCCAACATCCAAATCATAGGGGTCCACCAGCTGCTGCACATCTTTTCTGTCCTGGCTGCTTGTCTTCACCCCTCTTACCAGTCCGGATGAATGCTAATTCTTTAACACCTTGGTTGCTGGATTCCATACAGTTTGATTTTCTGGAAAATCTGTGTTTTTTTTTTTTTTTAATCGGTTGTTTCCTTCTTTTGGTTGTACAAGGAGGGAAAGCATATCTATCTATGCCTCCATCTTGGCTGGAACCATGCCATGCTATCCTTAACTGATTTAATTCTTATTAGTATAATTACCAAACTAAAAGTTTAATGTAATCATTTACCAGAAGGTATGTTATTTTTGGCCTGGAATTTGACAATGTGTCTAAGGATATTCTTACAGATATGACCGAGGAATGAGTATACATGTTGACAGTATGGTTGATATTTGTGAATGAATAGAAACTTATAACCAAATACAGTCAATTGGTTCAACCAAGGTGGAATTCTCTATGGTGTACTGGCCCTAAGTCCTGATTCATTCAATATTTATATTAATGATTTTGATGAGGAATCTAATACTTGACAAGAAGCTGGGGTAGGAAGGGGCAAATAAATTAACTAGGAAATAAAATAAAAATCTCAGAAAACATCCACAAGTTGCAGTGATGGGCTGGATAGAGACAGATGTAAATTGAAGAAATATTTAATTGAAGCTCTGAATTTGGTCTTGTAAATTGCACAGGCACAGATTGGTAATCCTGACATAGAAGGAAGAGTTATGGAAGGTGGTATTTCAGTAACACTGTGAATGGCTTTCCCTAAACTTGTCACTTAAGACAATGGATTTTTTTCACTAATGGAAAGTTTAATAATTGGTGATAGAAAGAGGCACTGATTTATACACAGCCTTTGAGAGACTTAGGTTGACAGAGATTCTGTAGTGCTCAAAGTGTGACTTTCAAGGTTTTCCTGGAACTCAGTTACCCACTGGCAGACAAAGGAAAATTGTGGAGATATTTATGTGCCAAGACTGGAAGTGGTGCATATCACTTCCACCCATATTCCATTTGATATAATTACATTAAATGGTCATATACAGCAGCCAGGGAGGCCAGTAAATGGGGTGTAGCTGTGTGAAAAGTGAGAAAGCAAAACATGTTCAATGAACAGCTAGGCAGTCTTCGCCTCAGAGTCTTGTGAGCATGGAAGGAAGGTAAGTATAATAGTTTTTTTTCTTCTGCCCAAACTTCATAGCTGAAAGGACATGCAGACTAACTAGAGGGAAGTGAGTATTTTGGGGATAAAGCTGGATTTCAGGCCCACAAAAACTGGTTGAAGGAGCTGGAAATGCTTCGCCTGGATAAGAGAAAGATTAGGCAAGTGATCTCTGTCTTCAGACTTTTGAAGAGCTGTCACAGGGAAGAGGAAGAAAATGGGGTCTGTGTGGTTCCAGGAGGCAGGGCTGGGACTTATGGGTGAAAAATCACAGGAAGGCCAGTTTCAACTTAATAAAATGAAGAGCTATATGTGAATGTAATGAGCTGCTTTTAGAGATGCTGAGCTGTTCATCACTTGAGCTGCACAAAGGCTGGATGAACCATCTCTCACGGATAATGTTGAAGTAATTCCTCTACTGTGTAAAAGTTTGCACTACTTAGTATAACACTCCTTTCAAGTCTAAGAAGTTGTAACTCTACATCCTTTTCATGCTGTAGTCTTAGGATCCTTTCTCTAATTGTGGTCTTTGAAGGGGACTACAAGTTGAAGGAAAATAAATTGAAGTGAACATTTATGAAAAATAACAATCAGGAGAAAAAACAGTATTAACATACTATGAATCTGTGCAGAAATTACACTTACTGAAAAACTTCAGACTAACCACTGAGTGTGTCTTTTAATTTAGAACTTCATTGGAAGTTGTAAAATAAAAATAGACAAGTGGCCCATCTTTGTCAAATATGGCAATTTCAAGGGTATAGCCATACTAAATAGCCACTGTAATGTGAAAATGGTTCTGAGTATTAGATATTTTGGATATTTATTGGATTTAAACTGACAACTTCTTATATAAATTATCCTGCAAAATTTAGTGATAGTGCAAGCCTTATAGAAAGCAGCAATTTTAGAGAAATTAGTCACTACCATGTTATCAAAAATGTAATCTATTTGCAGTCAAATGACACAAGTAAAAGCCTCTGAATTTACACTTTTAACATATCAGGATCTCTTAGGAACCTAGTTACCATGGAATACAACCTAACCATTGAAGCCACATCCTCCCTCATTAGCAGAGATGTGGGCAGGAAGTTAATTTACCTTTTTGAGAAAGTCAAGTGCACTAGTTGGGGATTAGAACAGAAGACTCTGCAATGTATGGGAGGTACTACTGGCTGTTTTATAGTGAACTCCTCTTTTTGGCCAGTGCCAATTCTTTCAAGAAAAATGGCACTAAAATGGTATAAAAGATGCCTTATTTATTATATGAATAAAACAGAAAGGATGTAATGCATTGTTTTGTAGTTGGACACCAAATATTCAATGGGTGGGAAAAGATATTTCTCTTCTTTTTCAGCACTGGGGCTGTTAAAGTGGAAACGAAGACCTATGAAGTGGATGCAGAAAGAACATCTTGCCACATCAAGTGGCTTCTTAAGGTACTGAAATTTGTGCCAAGTTGGGAACAATAGCAGGCTGCTGGACGCCTGGATGCCTGGACGCCATGTCAGAACCTAAAGAAAGAGATTATCTTGCGGGACCATGTAACAGTCAAAATGGTTTGACTGCAAGAAGGGGAAAACAGACTTAAGAAGGCTAAATTAAAGACTTCTATTGGTATTAGGGTTAGCTTCAGGATTGTCTTTATTCAGTCTTAGGTACTTCTCTTAAACAAATAAATTAATTTTGATAATAATCATTTATTTACATTTAACAAAGTCCAAATCCTATTAACTATCTTTCATCTAAATCTACTCCACTTTTTCCCTTTCTTGCTAGTAGCAGCACCAATAACCCAATCACTTCATCTGGAAACTTTGCAGTCCTTTTGGAATCTTTTCTGGTTCTGTTTCTCCATATTTTTTTTTTAGCTTTATAACCTCTGTATGCTGACACTTTCTTTAATCTAGATATTCACATAGTAGCAAAATGATTGTAGTACTTTCAGGTGCACACTGAGATGACCAAAAGAAGAGAGGTTATACTTATTGTGGAAAATTTCCTTTCCTTTCCTAAACATCTCCAGTAAACCTCTCCTCATACCATATTTGTTTGAAATGGGTCACACGTTCATTCCTGAGCAACTACTATAGGTAGGAGAATGGCCTGTGTTTATTGGCTAAGAACTGAGACTCTGAATCAACTACTGTGGCAAGGAGAATAATACTCATAGAATAGTCTATCCCAGCCCTGGAATTGAGTTTGGGGTTGAAGCTGAGGTTGGAATGGCTTTCTCTGATGCACAGGAGTGCTTGGAGGAGGAAATGGTTACTTAAGAAAAATCAGACATGTAGAAAGGAGAAAAAAGTTGCTAGGAAGGTAACCAGTAGGGCTTACTATAGGTACTTTAATCCAAAAGAAGGGTTTTAGGCAAAAATTAAAGATTAGTTATTTTGTTATGGCTGTATGTATGTGTTTCTATGTGATGATTTTGTACTCAAGGTTGGCAGTCTGGAAACTATTTCTTAATGACTGAAAATGATATTGCCAGTTTAGAAACTTTCATCATATTGCATTTTTAAAAAGTCCCAGTTGTTCCCCAGTGCTGACAGGATAATATTTTAAATCAAATCTGGTTTTCACATGTCCAGACTATAATATGAAATATCTTCACTCACTGTTTGTTAGACATATCATCATCATTTTATTATAATCAAAATCATTAACATTTACTGTGCATAACTGTACTATCTACTTTACATGAATTATTCAACTTAACTTTAATCTTCACAATGCATATATGATACTTATTTTATAGATAAAAGAAATGAAGTTAAGACTTACATAATGTATTCAGGGTTGTAAGTGGTTTTTTGTGTGTTCTAACACTATTTTATTTGTTCTTTTTGCCTTATGCACATCACTGTCCCCTGAAACAAAGCTGGATTTATATAATTCTTCAAACTTTCTAAATTTATTACTGCTCTAAGGTTTACTTATAACAATCTTTTCTTCTAGAATTCCCCCTTCACATCAATTAAAATTTTTCACAATATCAAGGTACAATTCCTTCAGAAAAATCTCCCTGACTTACTTGCACATGCACACACACATGTGCACACACCTCCTTTGAAAGGCTTCCTTGCCACCCATCCTCCAAAACAAAGTCAGATTCTCCAAATTATTTAAGTATATGTCACCCTGAACTTAACAGTGATTGCACTTGTAATTACTTGTTTAATAGTTCCTCTTTTACCAGATTATATCATGTACCAGGAATAAGATCAAGTCTATCTTGTTGACTGCTGTGTCCATAATGTATACACATAGTATATGTGTATACTCAACAAATATTTATAAAATGAGTAAATTTTAAGTGTCAAGTGATGGATCCAATGTGTTATGCCCTTAAAATTAGTGGAATATGGCCTAAGGAAGATAGCTCCTGGTCTTCTAAACACTCCCTGCAACTATAGAATAGTTTAACTCCAAATTCCAAAACTTTCTGCCAAATTATCTCTACCAGCGTAAGTCTTAGAATTT
The DNA here is from genome assembly GCA_039655065.1 of Glossophaga mutica. Classification (NCBI taxonomy): domain Eukaryota; kingdom Metazoa; phylum Chordata; class Mammalia; order Chiroptera; family Phyllostomidae; genus Glossophaga; species Glossophaga mutica. The sequence continues at coordinate 9,291,578 of CM077318.1, read as the reverse complement.
TCCTTTTGGAATCTAGTTTTGGTTTTCTCCAAATTCTTGTTCTGAATTGATGTTTGTGACTCAGTCACTAATTTCTTCTCTCCTCCTGTTTCTCCCCTTAGCTGGCTGAGATTTGGCATCCCTTTTATCATCTCCTGGTATTTGACCAGTTCACTTTACTTCTTGTTTCCTGCCTCATTACTCTTATCACATCCTTGAGCTTCACGGAACCCCATTTTGCTATGTATCCTAAGAACAAACCTTGGCTTGGGTCAGTTTGAATGGAGAAGACAATTGATGAGAGCTCAATTACCATTTCTTAAATAAGGAATAAGAGCTGCATCTTTCTGAAATGTGTATTTAAATGGCAAAACAGGTTCACATCTCAATTTTCATAGAATCATCCCAGTGTATTATAGATCTTATATTACAATATAATTAGAATTTTTGATAGAGATCCAAGTGATATCAGCAAGACAGAAGAATAGTTTTATACCATCATTCTTTCACAGAACATTGATTTTTGACAACCTATCATAGGTGAAAGTACCTGGGTGGCAGTCCAGAGTTTCACTGAGGAAGTTTCAGCACACCATTAGAGCAAAAATTACAAAAATTAATGAATTAAAGAAGCTAATAAGAACATATTTTTCTTTACCTACATTACCTTTCATTCAAAGGGGCACAGTTCCATGCCAAGATAAACACGTTTGGCCCATAACTTCTACCATTGGGGAAATTATAGCATGGTGAGTGACAACTTGGCTTTCCCAGTCATGTGAGATTTGATAAAGTGCCCACTTCTTTCTATGTTCATGAAGAATACTGAGTTGATTGACATAGCCAAGAGGTTCAGATAAATGAGAGCACAGCAATATGGGCTCAGAAGTCATTAAAGGGCTGTGAATTCCACTAACTGCTTCATGAACTCCATCATGAAGCCACCCATGTGTAGTTTGGGACAACTCACCTATGAATCCCTCCACCTAGGTCATTTGAACTCGCAGTGTTCTAGGCATCCCATCCTCTCCCTGTGGCTGGGTCCCTATGTGCACCCTTACAGACAGCAAGTGCAGAGATTTGCAATTGGCTTGCAAGCATGTACAGAAACCCAGCCCAATATTATGGTATTAGGAGAAGGTACACAAATTTTGGCATTTTAGGGAACCACCCTAGAAAAAAAACAATCAAGAGACTCACAAGACTCAGATTGGCTTTTCAAGATCAAGAAAATACATAATTTTAAGAATTTCTCTCTAAATGGAAACACGTGATGTGGAGTAGCCACATCCAGATAATATGTGTGAGAAAGCCTCGAAATCCCTAGTTAGATAGACTGGTGAAGCTATTACTTTCTTGAAGCCAGTTAGTAACAACTGGAGTAGGTGACTGCTTCAACAAATGTGAATGGAATAATGCAAGACTTTAAGGAAAATAAAAATTAAGGAAACAAGACTCCACTGAAGGAACATAAAAATTTTCAGTAACTGACCCCAAAGAAATGGAGATCTACAAATTGCTTGTCAAGGAATTAAAAATAGTTTTATGGAAGCTCAGAGAGATAAAACAGAACACACTTAGACAAATCAATGAAATCAGGAAAACAATACATGAACAATATGATAAATTCAGCAAATGAACATCATCAGAGAGAACCATACAGAAATTCAGGACCTGAGGGATATAATGAAGAAATGAAAAGCTCAATAGACAGCACCAACAGCAGACTTGATCAAGCAATATAAAAAAAAATCTGTGAATTCTAGCAGAATTCTTTTGAAATTATCCAGTAAGAGAAGGAAAAAATCACAAAGAAAATGAAGAAAGCCTTTGGAATTTATGGGACACCATCAAAAGAACTAATACAAGCATTATGGGTCTCCCAAAAGGAGAACAGACAGAGAGAAGAACCATGAACTTTATTTAAAAAATAATGGCTAAAAACTTCTAAAATCTGAGAAACTATATGGTCATCTAGTTACATGAAGCTCAATGATACCCAAACAGATTTAACCCAAAGATGACTTCTCTCGGGCACAATATAATCAAATTGTCAAAAATCAAAGAAAAGAGATTTTTTTTAAATTATCAAGGAAAAGAGGACTTTTCATATACAAGGAAAATCCAATAAGGTTATCTGTTCATTTCTCAGATGAAAATTTGCAGGGCAGAAGAGAGTGAGATGATATACTCAAATGCTGAAAGATAGAGAAAAGCAAAACAAGAATATTTTATCTGGCAAAACTGTCCTTCACAAATGATGGATAAATACAAACCTTCCAAGACAAATAAAAGTTGAGAGAGCTTAATGTCACTATACCTGCCTTATTAGAGATGCTAAAGGGTGTTGGTCAAGCTTAATTGAACAGATGCTAATTAGTAACATGAAAACATATGGCAATATAAAATTCACTGATAAAGGTAAATATAGGAGGGGCAAAAGAGGTTTACAGTTGTGAGTGTGCAAAACAGTTTATTCTTGTATTATTTATTATTATATTATATTCCATACGAACAACTGTAAACCTACTTTTGTCCCACCCTGTACAAATTCAGAGTATTGTAATACCATAACTGGTGGTATGTAAATCACTTTTTTTAAAGTACATTTTATTGATTATGCTATTACAGTTGTCCCATTTTCCCCTTTTGTCCCCTTCCACCCTGTACCCCCATTCCCTCCAGCACTGCCCACCTTAGTTCATGTCCATGGACTGTGCATGTAAATTCTTTGGCTTCTCCATTTCCTATACTATTCTTAACCTCCCCCTGTCTGGATGTAGGTCTTTGCTTTTCATGACTTTGAATACTTCTTGCCAGTCCCTTCTTGCCTACAAGGTTTCTTTTGAGAAATCAGTTGATAGTCTTATGGAAACTCCTTTGTAGGTGACTGTATGCTTTTCTCTTACTGCTTTTAAGAATATTTATTCATCTTTAACCTTTGGCATTTTAACTATGATGTGTCTTGGTGTGGTTTTCTTTAGGTCTGGCCAAGATGGAGGCATAGATAGATATGCTTGACCTCCTTGTAAAAACATAGGAAAGATAATAACAAACCTAAAAACAAAGAACGGCCAGAAGTTCCGGAAAATTTGACTGTATGGAAGTCTGACAACAAAGGAGTCAAAGAAGAAACACTAATCCAGATGGGTAGGAGGGCCAGAAACTAGCAGTCAGGGCAGAGAGGACATGTGGCAAGGTGGCTGGTGGAATGGGCAGTCCCACATTTGTGTGCAGATAAAAACCAGGAAGGACAACTGGAGAGTGAGCAATTCCAGCTCAGGACAGACTGCATAACCCAGGGTTCCAGTGCTGGGAAATAAAGTCTTACAACCTCTGGCTGTAAAAACCTGTGGGGGTAGCAGTGGCAAAAGAATTGCCAGTCTCTTGGGAGAGTCCATTTGAGGGACCCACAGGGTCCTAGAACATACACATACCCACCCACTAGGGGAATCATCACTAACGCAGCAGCTGGAAGGGAACCAATCACTTGTGAGAAGTAAGGGAAGTGACTGAAAGTGGAGTGAGAGCTGTGCAAATGCTGTTGTTCCCTCTCTGGTCCCTCCCCCACATACAGCACCATAATGCAATGGAGTGGGTTGCCCTGCCCTGGTGAATACTTAAGGCTCCACCCCTTACAACATAGTAGGGTGTTCTGACAAATTGAAGAGACAAAGAAATATGGCCCAAATGAAAGAACAGATCAAAGCTCCAGAAAAAGAACTAAGCAATGAGGGGATAGCCCACCTATCAGATGCAGAGTTCAAATCATTAGTAATGAGAATGCTCACAGAAATGGTTATGGTCACAAAATAAAGGAAGAAGTGAAAGCTATACAAAGCAACATAAAGAAAAATATACAGGGAACCAACAGGGAAGGGAAAGAAAATGGGACTCAAATCAATGATATGGAACAAAAGGAAGAAATAAACATTCACCTGGAACAGAAAGAAGAAACAAGAACTCAAAAAAAAAAAAAATGAGGAAAGGCTGAGGAACCTCTGGGACAACTTTAAACAGTCCAACATCTGAATCATAGGGGTGCCAGAAGGATAAGAGAAAGAGCAAGAAATTGAAAACTTACTTGAAAAAATTGCCCTGGCTGGTGTAGCTCAGTGGATTGAGCGCGGGCCTGCGAACCAGAGGATCGTGGTTCGATTCCCAGTCAGGGCACATGCCTGGGTTGCAGGCCAGTTCCTGGCAGGGGACACATGAGAGGCAACCGTACATTGATATTTCTCTCCCTCTCCTTCTCTCCTACCCTTCCCCTCTAAAAGATAAATAAATAATAAAAAAGTTTTTTTTTTAAAAAAAGAAAACTTACTTGAAAAAATGATGAAAGAGCCCTGGCTAGTGTGGCTCAGTGGATTGAGTGCAGGCCTGTGAATGAAAGGGTCACCAGTTCAATTCCTAGTGAGGGCACATGCCTAGGTTGCTGGCCAAGTCTCTAGTATAGGGTGTGCAAGAGGCAACCACACTTTGATGTCTCTCTCTCTCTTGCTTTCTCCTTCCCTTCCCTTCTGTCTAAAAATAAATAAATAAATTCTTAAAAGAAATAATGAAAGAAAACTTCCCCAATCTGGCTGAGGAAATAGACATATAAGTCCAGGAAGCTCAGAGAGTCCTAAATCACTTCTACATCTAGTATAAAAGTTAAAAAAAGAAAAATATTAAAAATAACTAATCTAAAAAATTGATAATTGATAAACAATAGAAAAAGATAAAAATTTTGACACCAAAGTAAAATGTGGGTGAGGAAGAGTAAAAGTATAGTTTTTGCATGTGATCAGTTGAGTTGTTATCAGCTTAAACTAGGCAGTTATATGTAGAAGTTGTTTTATGTAAGCCTCATAATAATCAAAAAGCAAAAAATATACAAAAGATGAAGAAGGGGGAAGAAAGTATACCATTACATAAAAAGTAATTAAATCAGAAAGGAAGACATCAGAAAGGAAAGAAACAAAAATACGAAATATCCAAATGATGAAGGGATTAACCAAAGAACATTCATGCATGACTAATGGTCATAAATGATGATGTGGGTATTTGACTGAGGGAGTGGGTAGGGTGGGGCTAGGTGGAAGTGGCAAGGGGGAGAAAGAGCAGGAACAACTGTAGTAGAATAAAAAAGAAAAAAGAAAAGAACAATAATAAGTTATTATTATCAATAATTCCCTACTTTCAACAATGCATAGGTCTTCCAGATAAAAATCAATAAGAAACAATTGCATTGGACTTGAACTGAAATTTAGACAATATGGACTATGTGGAAATCTACAGAATATTCCATCCAATGGTGTCAGAATACACACTCTTCTCAAGTGCACACAGAACATTCTCCAGGACAGATCATATGTTAAATCTCAAAACACATCTTAACAAATTTATGAAAAGTAAGATCATATCAAGTATTTTTTTTCTGATCATAGTGGAATGAGAGTAGAAATCAGTAACATCAGGAAAACTTAAACTATGACAAATATTTGAAACATAAGCAACACACTCCTGAAAAACTATGGGTCAAAGAAGAAATAGAAAAATAAATAAAATATTTTGAGACAAACATAAATGGAAGCACACAACATACCAAAATTTATGGGATGGGATGAAGCAAAATCAGTTCTAATAGGGTATTTTGTCATGATGAATACTTTTATTGAGAAAAAAATCAAATAAACAACCTAACTTTAAATATCTGAAGAAATTATAAAATAGAGAACAAACTAAGTCCAAAGTTAGCAGAAAGAATAAAATAATAGCTTTGTAGAAATAAATAACATAGAGGCTAGTAAAAATCAATAGGAAATATAAATTAAATTGAAAGTAGACTTTTTGAAAGGTAAAAAAAATTGAAAAACCATTAGCAAAAGAAGGAGAAAAGACTGTAAATAAAATTCTAAAATATAGAAAACATTACAACAGATGAAAAATACAAAAGATTGGAAGTGACTATTATAAACAATTATGTGACAACATCTACCTAGAGGAAGTGGATAAATTCCTAACAATATATAACATATATAGGTTAAACTATGAAAAAATAGAGAATATGAACAGGGTAATAACAAATAAACAGATTGAATTTATAACCTAATAGCTCCTAAAAAATCCCAGTAGCAGATGGTTTCAACAGAGAATTTTACCAAACATTTAAAGAATAAATACTAATTCTTCTCAAAATCACAAAAACTGAAGAAGAAAGAAGACTTCCAAGTTCCTTTTACAAGTCTAATATCACCATCATACCAAAGTCACACAAAGACATCAATAGTAAGGGAAATTACAGGCCAATATCCCTGATGAATGTAAATGCAAAAATCCTCAACCAAATACTAGCAAATCAAATTTAACGACATATTCTAACGATTATACATCATAATCAAGTGAGATTTATTATTGGTATTGTTCAACATAAACAAATTAATAAATATGATATATCACATTAACAGAATGAAAGATCTAACTCATATAATCATCTTAATAGTTACAGGAAAAGCGTTACACGAAATTCAACATTCATTGTTTTGGTTTATTCTTTTTTTAAATTTATCATCTTAAAATTTTTATTCTATTATAGTTGTCCCAATTTTTCCCCCTTTGCCTCTTCTGATCATCCCACCCCCTGCTCCCACAGTCAATTCTCACACTGTTGTTCATGTCCATGGGTCATTCATAGATGTTCTTTGGCTGGTGCCTTCTCCTTCTTCCTACCATTATTTCCATCATCCCTCCTCTCTGATCACTATCAGTCTGTTCCATGTTTCCATGCCTGTAGTTCTATTTTGTTCATTAGTTAATTTTGTTCATTAGATTTCTCTTATAGGTGAGATCATATGGTATTTGTCTTTCACCAACTGGCTTATTTCACTTAGCAAAATTCAACATTCTTTCATGATAAAATCTTTCAACAAAGTTACAGCTGAAATATACTTCAATATAAAAAACCATATATGAAAAGCCTTAATCTAACATCATACTCAATGCTGACAAGTTGAAAGCTTTTCCTCTAAGTACAGGAGCAAGACAAGGATAACTACTTTTGTTACTGTTATTTGTCATGGTACTAGAATTTCTAGACAGAACAATCAAGACAAAAAAGATATGAGGGAAGGAGTTGTGGGGGGAAAATTGAGACAACTGTGCTTGAAAAAGAAAGAAAGAAAGAAAGAAAGAAGAAAGAAAGAAAGAAGGAAGGAAGGAAGGAAGGAAGGAAGGAAGGAAGGAAGGAAGGAAGGAAGGAAAGGAAGGGAGGGAGGGAGGAAGGAAGGAAGAGAGGAAGGAAGAAAGAAATGAAATTCACCCACACCAAAAATGATATAAAATTCTCTGTATTTGCAGATGACATGATCTTTTACCTAGAAAATCCTAAAGACTCCACCAGAAAAATGTTAAAACTAATAAACAAATTCAATAAGTTGCAGGAGATAAAATCAACATACAAAAATCAATTGTATTTCCACACATTATCAAAATGAATAAAGTACTTATAAATAAATGTAATCAAGAAGGTAAAATAAATTGAAGACAAAATTGGAAAGATATCCTCTTTTATGAGTTGAAAAAGTTAATATTGTTAAAATGTATATAATACTTAAAGCAATCTACAGATTCAATGCAATTTCTATCAAAATCCCAATGAATTTTTTTTTTTGCCTTTGGTTGTTTTATTGCTGTAATAACAGAATGGAGTAGTTGTGACAAGGACTTTCTGGCCCACAGAGCCTACAATATCTACTATCTGGACCTTTACAGAAAATGTTTGTCAAACCCTACCTTAGGTCATTATTACTAATTTTTCTTTTCAGAATTTACTTGTCTATTATTTTTATTTTTTAATCAGTATTTTTTAAAATTATTGATCTTGTACAGTTTTCTGTCTTTTATTCCCATCCCAGCCAACCACCCCAGCCCTCCCCACCTCCCTCCCATTTCCACCCCCCATAGTTTTTGTCCATGTGTCCTTTATACTTGTTGCTCTAAACCGTTCCCCTTTTCCCCTGAAATTCCCTCCCCTCTCCCCTCTGGTCACTGTCAACCTGTTCTTAATTTCAGTGTCTTTGGTTGTATTATGCTTTTTTTGTTTGTTTGTTTTGTTGATTAGGTTCCTGTTAAAGCTGAGATCATATGGTATTTGTCTGGCTTATTTCGCTTAGCATGATGCTCTCCAGCTCCATCCATGCTGTAGCAAAGAGTAGGAGCTCCTCTTTTCTTTCTGCTGCATAGAATTCCATTGTGTAAATGTACCATAGTTTTTTGATCCATTCATTAACTGATGGGCACCTAGGTTGCTTCCAACACTTGGCTATTGTAAATTGTGCTGCTATGAACATAGGGGTGCATAGGTTCTTTTGGATTGGTGTTTCAGGGTTCTTAGGATATAATCCAAGCAGTGGAATTGCTGGGTCAAAAGGTATAAGAAAAAAATTCTAAAATTTGTATAAAATCACAAAAGTTCCTGAATAGCAAAAGTTATCTTTTGAAGGAATATCAAAACAGGATGCATGATGTGTCCTGATTTTAAGTTATATTATAAAGCTATAGTAATCAAAAGAGTATGGTACTGGCATAAAAACAGATACCTTACTGGAACAGAATAGAGGGTCCAGGAATAAACCCTTGCATATATGATGAACTAATATGTAACAAAGCACCAAAAATACACAATGGACAAAGGAAAGTCTCTTCAATTAATGGTACTTGGAAAATGAGATATACACAAGCAGAAGAATGAAATTGGACCCTTGTCTTACAGTATACACAAACATCAACTAAATATGTATTAAAAACTTAAAAATATGGCCTGAAACTATGGAGCTACTTGAAGAAAATATAGAAGAAAAGTTTCTTGTCATTTGTCTTGGCAATATTTTTTTTCCATTTGGTAGCAAAAGCAAAAATAAACAAGTGGGAGAGAACTATGAAACTAAAAAGTTTCTTTACAACAAAGAAAACAATCAATCAAATTAAAAGTCAAACTGTGGAAAGGAGATAATATTTATAAACCATGTATATATGATAAGGAGGTAATTTCCAAAATATACAAGGAACTCATACAGATCAATAGCAATATAATAAATAACCCAATTTAAAAAGTGGGAAAAGTACCAGAATAGACATTTGGTTAAAGAAGATGCACAAATGGGTAACAAGTATATGGAAAGATGCTCAGCATCTCTAATCATCAGGGAAATACAAATTGTAAATACCAGCCAATGGCCTGGGGATAAATTCCAACCATTGACATGCCAACAGCAATTAAGGCTCAACTACAATAGGAGGGTGTACACAGCCTACAGTGCGGGACACACAACGAGTGCCATCTTGGATCATCAAGGAGGCTGTGCCAATGGACCCTACAGCTACTATATTAGGCCACTCCATTAAGCCCAGGATATATAGCAGCCCTAATACATAAAAGCAAACACAGGAAGCTGTCAAAATGAGAAGACAAAGAAACGTGTTCCAAGTGAAGGGACAAAACAAAATTCCAGACAATGTACTCTATGCAGTTAAAAATATGGATTTTCCTGGCGGGGTACCTCAGTTGGTTAGAACATTGTCCCAATATGCAAAGGCTGTAGATTCAATCCCCAGTCAGGGCACATACAAGAATCAACCAATGAATATGTAAATAAGTGGAACAACAAAAATAAAAATTCCTCTTTCCCTTTCTCTCTCCTTTCCTTCCTCATTCTAAAATTAATTTTATTTTTAAAATATATTTTATTGATTATGCTATTACAGTTGTCCCATTTTTTGTACCTTTATTCCCCTCCACCCTGTAGCCTCCTATCAGCATTCCTCCACCTTAGTTCATGTCCATGGGTCATACATATAAGTTCTTTGGGTTCTCCATTTCCCACACTATTCTTAATGTCCCCCTGTCTATTTTCTACCTACCATCTATGCTACTTGTTCTCTATACCTTTCCCCCCCTCTCCTCCTCCCACTCCCCTGTTGCTAACCCTCCATGTGATCTCCATTTCTGTGGTTCTGTTCCTGTTCTAGCTGTTTGCTCAGTTTGTTTTTGTTTTTGTTTTTTGTTTTAGATGTGCTTCTTAACAATTGTGAGTTTGCTGTCATTTTACTGTACATGTTTTTTATCTTCTTTTTCTAGATAAGTCCTTTTAACATTTCCTATAATAAGGGCTTGGTGATGATGAACTCCTTCAACTTGAGCTTATCTGAGAAGCACTTTATCTGCCCTTCCATTCTAAATGAAAGCTTTGCTAGATAGAGCAATCTCGAATGTAGGTCCTTGCCTTTCATGACTTGAAATACTTCTTCTCAGCCCCTTCTTGCCAGTACGGTCTCTTTTGAGAAATCAGCTGACAGTCTGAGGGGAACTCCTTTGTAGGTAACTCTCTCAGTTTGTCTTCCAGCTTTTAAGATTCTCTCCTTATCTTTATTTATTTATTTTTTAAAAATTTTTATTTTAATTGTTGATCTTGTAGTTTTCTGTCCCCTATTCCCACCCCAATCCACCACCCCATCCCTCCCCACCTCCCTCCCATTTCCACCCCCCCATAGTTTTTGTCCATGTGTCCTTTATACTTGTTGCTCTAAACCCTTCCCCTTTTCCCCTGAAATTCCCTCCCCTCTCCCCTTTGGTGACTTTCAGCCAGTTCTAAATTTCCATGTCTTTGGTTATATTATGTTTGTTTGTTTGTTTTGTTGATTAGCTTCCTGTTAAAGGTGAGATCATATGGTATTTGTCTTTCATTGCCTGGCTAATTTTGCTTAGCATGATACTCTCAAGTTCCATCCATGCTGTTGCAAAGGGTATGAGCTCCTTCTTTCTTTCTGCTGCATAGAATTCCATTGTGTAAATGTACCACAGTTTTTTGATCCATTCATTTACTGATGGGCATCTAGGTTGTTGCCAACACTTGGCTATTGTAAATTGTGCTGCTATAAACATAGGGGTGCATAGGTTCTTTTGGATTGTTGTTTCTGGGTTCTGAGGATATAGTCCTAGCAGTGGAATTTCTGGGTCAAAAGACATGTCAAAACATTTTTAGTTTTTTTTTAGAAAATTCCATACTGTTTTCCATAGTGGTTGATTCTCTCCTTTAATCTTGGGGAATGTAATTATGATGTGTCTTGGTGTGTGCTTCCTTGGGTCCAACATAGTAAACAGTTATTACTAGGTATTAACTGTATAACTATTATAATAGTTATTATATAGTACTAGGTATTAACTATGTACTAGTTAATATGTACTAGTTAATACCCATGTTGTCTTCTATGTAATTTATTGTTTAAGGCCTTATATTTATGTCTTTCATTAATTTTACTTTAATTTTTGTATATGGAGACAAACAGTGGTATAATTTCTTTTTTTGAATGTGGCTTTAGAGTTTTTCTAGCACTGCTTATTAAAGAGGCACCCTTCTCCGTACTGTAAATTTTTGGCTTATTTTATTTCCAAGATTTTATTTATTTAGTTTTTAGAGACATGGGAATGGAGGGAGAACGAGAGGGAGAGAAACATGGATGTGAGAGGAAAACAACAATCAGTTGCACACGTGCCCCAACCAGGGATCAAACCTCCAACCCACGCATGTGCTGTAGCTGGGAATTGAACTGGAAACCTTTTGCTTTGTGGAGTGATGCCCAACCAACTGAACCACATTGCTCAGGGAAGATTTTGGCTTATTTATTAAAGACTATTTGCCAACATACATATGAATTTATTTCTGGGTTCTCAATTTTGTTCCCTTGGTCTGTGTATATGTTTTTCTGCCAATATTATACTGTTTTTATACCTGTAATTTTGTAGTATAATTTGAAGTCAGAGAATGTGATACCTCCAGCTTCAATTTAAAAAAAAAAATTATATTGAATTTTTTGGGTTGACATTGGTTAACAAAATTATATAGGTTGCAGGTGTACAATTCTATAATACATGATGTATATGTTATACTGTGTGTTCACCATCCCAAGTCAAGTCTCCTTCTACCATCATTTGTCCTCCCTTACCATCTTCTATCTTTCCTACCTAACTTTCTGTCCAGTAATCACCACAGTGTTGTCTATGTCTATGAAGTTCTCTTTTGAGTGACATTTTTAAAATTTTGTTTTAATTGTTGTTCTTGTACAGTGTTCTGTCTTATCCCAGCCCACTGCCCCATGAAGTTTTTTCAAATTTCTTTTTATAACCCCTTTATCTTTTTCATGCAGCACCCCAACATGGCTCCCCTCTGAGAGCTGACAGTCTGTTCTCTGTATCTATGAGTCTGTTTCTATTTTGTTTGTTAGTTTATTTTGTTCATTAGATTCCACCTATAAGTGAAATCATATTTTACTTGTCTTTCTCTGACTAGCTTACATCATTTAGCCTAATACTCTCCAGGTCCATTCATGTTGTCACAAAAGGTAAGATTTTCTTTTTTATGCCTGAGTGTTTTTATTCACTCATCTACTGAAGGGCACTTTGACTGCTTCTGCCAATGATACATCTGATAAGGGTTAACATCTAACATTTATTTCAAAAACTTTTAAAACTCAACAGCAGAAAGAGCAACAATCCTTTTTAAAATGGACAAAGAACTTGAATAGAAACTTCTCCAAAGAGGACTTATAGATGACCAGTAGACTTAGGAAAAGATGCTCAATGTCACTAATCATCAGAGGAATGCAAATTAAAACCGCAATGAGATATTACCTCACACTTGTCAGAATGGCTATTATCAATAAATGAACAAACAAGTGGAGAAAAGGGAATCCTTTGCACCACTGGTAGGAATGCAGACTGGTGCAGCCACTGTGGAAAGCAGTATGAACTTACCTCAAAAAATTAACAATCTTTATGAGTCAGCCATCTGACGTCTGAGAATATATCTGAAAAAAAAAAAAACAAAACAAAACACCATTTAGATTGAATATATGCATCCCTAAGTTCATTGCAGCTCTATTTATAATAGCCAAGATTTGGAAGCAGCCCTAGTGTCCTTTGGTTTCATACACATTTGATTAGTTTTGTCAAAAATGCCACTGGGATTTTAATGAGAATTGCATTAAATCTGTATATTGCTTTGAGTAAATGGAAAAAACAATTCATTTTGAAGTTGCAAGAACAACAACAAAATAATACCTAAGAATAACCTTAACAAAGGATGTGAAGGAACTAGGTACTGAAAACTAAAAAGTATTATTAAAATATATTGAAAAAGATATAATGAAATGGAAAGATCTTCCAAGTTTGTGGATTGAGAGAATCAACATAGTTAAAATTTCCATATTATTATTTGAATGTTTTATGTTACTAATCCTAACACGTATAATATAATATATTATTGTAGTTTTTAAATTTAAATCATTTTAATTTTTCAATTGCAGTTGACATACAATATTATATTAGTGCCCTGGTTGGTGTGACTCAGTGGATTGAATTCTGGCCTGTGAATCAGAGTTACCAGTTAAATTCCCAGTCAGGGCACGTGCCTGGGTTGCAGGCCGAGCCATAATTAGGGGGCGTGCAAGAGGCAACCACACATTGATATTTCTCTCCCTCTCTTTCTCCCTCCCTTCACCTCTCTAAAAGTAAATAAAGAAAATCTTTAACTAGAATAAAATCTAAAACAAAATCTTAAAATAAAAACTATTATAATACTTTCAGACTTCCGGCCAAGATGGAGGTGTAGGCGGACACACTGTGCCTCCTCTCACAACCAAAATTAAGGACAACAAATATTTAGAAACAAGAAAACAACCAGAACTGATAGAAAATTGAACTGTATGGAAGTCCAACAACCATTCATCCAGACCAGTAAGAGGGGCGGAGTCAAGGCAGGAGAAAGTGGAGGTGCGGTTCCCGTAACGCAAGCAGCAGCGGCTAGCAGTTCCCAGGTGCACAGGCAGCGGCTGGCAGTCCCCGGGCCCACAGGCAGCAGCTGGTGGACCCTGGGCACAGGGGGGCAACTGTGCAGAACCAGTGAGGCCACACAAGGTGGCTGGCTGACCAGGTGGTCCCACATTCGCGCACGCAGATGGTCCAGGCAGAGGGGAAGTGGCGGAAAGGACTGGAGTCCAGGAGAGGGTGGAGCAGGCGCCATTGTTCCCTCTCGAACCCCGCCCCCACCTATAGCATCACAACCAGGTGACTGGGCTGCCCTGCCCTGAGGAACACCTAAGGCTCCACCCCTCACTACATAATAACCGCGACCAGACTAAAACCAAAACAAAACAAAACAAAAAAACCCACCAAAAATGGCTCAAACCGGAAAACAAATCAAAGCCCCAGAGCCAATTCCTCTAAGCAGTGAAGAGATAGCCAACCTATCAGATGCACAGTTCAAAGCACTGGTCATCAAGATGCTCACAGAATTGGTTGATTTTGCTCACAAACTAGATGAAAAAATGCAGGCTACAATACGTGAAATGAAGGAAGATGCATGGGGAACGGATAGAGATGGAAGGAAAACTGGGACTCAAATCAATGGAGTGGACCAGAAGGAAGAAACTAGCAACCAAAAAGAAAACGAGGAAGAAACAAGAATTCAAAAAAATGAGGAGAGGCTTAGGAACCTCCGGGACATCGTTAAATGTCCCAACATGCGAATTATAGGGGTCCCAGAAGGGGAAGAAGAAGAGCAACAAGTGGAAAACTTATTTGAACAAATAATAAAGGAGAACTTCCCCAATCTGGCAAAGGAAATAGACTACCAGGATGTCCAGGAAGCTCAGAGAGTCCCAAAGAATTTGGACCCAAGGAGGAACACACCAAGGCACATCGTAATTACATTAGCCAAGATTCAAATGAAGCAGAGAATTCTAGAAACAGCAAGGGATAAGGGGACAGTCACCGACAAGGGAGTTCCCATCAGACTGTCAGCTGATTTCTCAAAAGAGACCTTGCAGGCAAGAAGGGGCTGGAAAGAAATATTTGAAATCTTGAAAAGCAGGGACCTACATCCAAAATTGCTCTATCCAGCAAAGCTGTCATTTAGAATGGATGGACAGATAAAGTGCTTCTCAGATAAGGTCAAGTTGAAGGAGTTCATCATCACCAAGCCCTTATTATATGAAATGTTAAAGGGACTTATCTAAGAAAAAGAAGATAAAAATATGACAGTGAAAAGACAGCAAACTCACAGCTATTAACAACCACAGCTAAAACAAAAGCAAACTAAGCAAGCAGCTAGAACAGGAACAGAACCACAGAAATGGAGATCATATGGAGGGTTAGCAACAGGGGAGTGGGAGGAGGAGAGAGGGGGAAAAGGTACAGAGAATGAATAGCATAGATAGTGGGTAGAAAATGGACGGGGGAGGGCAAGAATAGTATCGGAAATGTAGAAGCTAAAGAACTTATGACACATGGACATGAACTAAAGAGGGGAATGTGGGTGGGAGAGGGTGTGTAGGGTGGAGGGGAATGATGGGGGAGAAATGAGACAACTGTAATAGCATAATCAATAAAATATATTTTAAAAAAATTGTACACATTAAAAAAAATGAAATCCAAGCAAAAAAAAATAAATAATAGTTTCAAGTTATATTCCAGTGATTAGACATTTCAAAACTTAATTAGTGAGCATCCCAGTAAATCTCATACCCATCTGACATCATACATGGTTATTAGAATGTTACTGATTGTATTCCCTAAGCTGTACTTTACATCCCCATGATATTTTGTAACAACCAATTTTTACTTTTTATCCCCTTCACCTTTTTCACCCATCCCCCAATCCTCTTCCTTCTGGCAACTATCAGAATGTTTTTCTGTATCTATGAGCCTGTGTCTATTCTGCTTCTTTGCTTATTTTGCTTTTTAATTCAATTCATTTGTTGATATATATTCGTATTCATTGCCATTTTATTGTTCATATTTTTTTCTTCTTACAGCAGATCCTTTAATATTTAGTATAATACTAGTTTGGTGGTGATGAACTCCCTTAGCTTTCCTTCTCTGGGAAGCTCTTTATATGTCCTGTGATTCTAAATGATAGGTTTGCTGGGTTGAGTAATCTTGGGTGTAGGTCCTTGCTTTCCACCACTTTGAATATTTTTTCATAATCCCTTCTGGCCTGCAAAGTTTCTGTTGAGAAATCAACTGACAGTCTCAGGGGAACTCCCTTGTAGGTAACAAACTTCTTTTCTCTTGCTGCTTTTAAGATTCTCTCTTTGGCTCTGGCTTCATGGCTGAGTTGGTTGGAGCATCATTCCATGCACTGAAAGGTTGCTGGTTCAATTTATGGTCAGATTGTGGGTTCAATCCCCATTTGAGGTGTAAAAGGGAGGCAACCAATTGATGTTTCTCTCTGACATCGATGTCTCTCTTTCTCTCTGCCACCTCTCCCTCTCCCTTCTTCTTTCTGTAAAAATCAATGGAAACATGTCCTTGGAAATAAAAAAAAAATCTCTTTGTCTTTAACATTTTACATTTAATTATCATGTGTCTTGGTGTGGGCCTCTTTGGGTTCACCTTGTTTGGTACTCTGTGCTTCCTGGATTGTATGTCTATTTGCTTCACCAGATTAGGGAAGTTTTATGTCACTAATTTTTCAAATAAGTTTTCAATTTCTTGTTCTCTATCTTCTCCTACCAGCATGCCCATAATGCAAGTGTTGGTATGATTGAAGTTGTCCCATAGTTGGTATGATTGAAAATACCCTCATTTTGCAGGGGTTCTTTTTTCTTTTGCTGTTCTTATTGGGTGTTTTTTGCTACCGTATATCCCCAATCACTGATTTGATTCTCAGCTTCATCTACCATACTGTTGATTTCCTGTAAATTATTCTTCATTTCAGTTAGTGTATCCTTCATTTATGATGGGTTCTTTTCATACAGATTCCATATCCTGATTTATGTTTTTGAAGTTCTCACTAAGTTCATTGAGCATCCTTATAACCAGTGTTTTTTTTTAAATTACTTTTCAGACTTCTGTCAAGATGGAGGCATAGGTAGATACACTTGGTCTCCTTGCAAAACCAAAGGAAGGACACAAAAATTTAAAAACAAAAAAATAACCAGAACTTCCAAAAAAATTGAACTGTAAGGAAGTCTGACATGAAGGAGTTAAAGAAGAAACTTTCATTCAGACTGGTAGGAGGTGTGGGAATGGGCAGCCATGGTGGAGAGGACCCACAGGAAGGCAGCTGCTGGTGGAACTGGTGGTCCCACATTTGCATGTGGATAAACCGGGAGGAGCAACTAGGGAGCAAGATGGACTATGCAACCCAGAGTTCTGATGCAGGGTAAGAAAGTCTCAAAACTCCTGGCTGTAAAAGTCTGTGGGGCTGTGCTGGTGGGAGAAAATCCTAGCCTCACAGGAGAGTTCGTTGGAGAGACCCACAGCATTCTAGAACATACACAAGCCTACCCACCCAGAAATCAAGACCAGAAGGGCCCAATTTGCTTGTGGGAAGCAGGGGAAGTGACTGAAAGTGGGGCAAGAGCCAAGCAAGCTGCATTGTTCCCTCTTGGACCCCTCTCCCACACACACACAGTGCCATAGCACAGCAAGGTGGGTTGATCGGCCTTGGCAAATACCTAGCACTCCAACAGTTCCAACTTAACAGGTGTGCCAAAACAAAAAAAAATATGGCCCAAATGAAAGAACAGATCAAAGCTTCAAAAATAGAACTAAGCAGTGAAGAGATAGCCAACCTATCAGACTCAGGGTTCAAAACATTGTTAACCACAGAAATGGTTGAGTATGGTTGAAATATAGAGGAAATGTGAAAAGTAAAATATAGAAAAATGTACAGGGAACCAACAATGATGGGAAGGAAACCAGGACTCAAATCAATGATTTGGAGCAGAAGGAAGATATAAATATTCAACCAGAATAGAATGAAGAAACAAGAATGCAAAATAATGAGGAGGGGCTTAGGAGCCTCTGGGACAACTTTAATGTACCAACATCTGAATCATAGGGGTGGCAGAAGGAGAAGAGGAACAGCAAGAAGTGGAAAACTTACTTGTAAAAATAATGAAGAAAAACTTTCCCAATCTGGCAAAGGAAATAGACTCTCAGGAAGTCCAGGAAGCTCAGAGAGTCCCAAAGAAGTTGGACCCAAGGAAGAACACACCAAGGCACATAATTACATTCTCCAAGATTAAAGATAAGGAGAGAATCCTAGAAGCAGCAAGAGAAAAGGAGACAGTCATCTATGAAGGAGTTCACATAAGACTATCATCTGATTTCTCTAAAGAAATCTTGAAGGCAAAAAGGGCCTGAAAGAAGTATTCCAAATCATGAAATGGAAGGACCTACAGCTAAGATTACTCTATTCAGCAAAGCTATCATTTATAACAGAAGGGCAGATAAAGTGCTTCCCAGATAAGGTCAAGTTAAAGGAGTTCATCATCAACAAGCCCTTTTTATATGAAATATTAGAGGGACTTATCTAAGAAAAAGAAGGTAACAATGTGAACAGCAAAATGACAACAAACTCACAACTATCAACAACTGAACCTAAAAATATAACAAAAACAAACAAAGCAAACAGCTAGAAGATGAACAGAATCACAGAAATGGAGATCACATGGGGGGTTATTAGTGGGTGAGGGAGGGGAGAATGGGGGGAAGGTATAGGGAATAAGAAGCATATATAGTATGTACAAAATAGACAGGGGGAGATTAAAAATAGTATAGGGAATGGAGAAGCCAAAGAACTTATATGTACGACCCATAGACATGAACTAAGGGGGCGAATGCTGGTGGGAGGAGGGGTGCATGGCAGAGGGAAATAGAGGGAAGAAAAAAGGGACAACTATAATAGCATAATCAATGACATATTTTTTTAAAAAAATCTGCCCTGTCTGGTGTAACTTGGTGGATTGAGGGTGGGCCTGGAAACCAGAGGCTTGCCATTTCGATTCCAAGTCAGGAGACATGTTTAGGTTGCAGTCCAGGTCCCCAGTAGGAGGTTGCAAGAGACAACCACACATTGATGTTTCTCTCCCTCTTTTTCTCCTTCCCTTCCCTTCTCTCTAAAAATAAATAAACAAAATCTTTAAAAGGAAAGTCCATTGGCTTTTTTTAGTTTCTTAGTTTTTAAGATAACAGACATATAGTAATAAATGTAACCAGTAAAAAGAAAATCTATGGTAAATCCTTGACCTCCAAGTCTGCCAGTTCCATTTCCATACTTGTGCAATAATGTATTTAATGTTATCTCTTGTTAAAATATAAATTGTTGCATATTCTATACTATGTTATGCTCATTTTCATTATTTTATTATTTTACTTACTATGTT
This sequence comes from Glossophaga mutica, assembly GCA_039655065.1. Lineage (NCBI taxonomy): Eukaryota > Metazoa > Chordata > Mammalia > Chiroptera > Phyllostomidae > Glossophaga > Glossophaga mutica. The sequence goes on along the minus strand of CM077318.1, from coordinate 9,272,390 downwards.
TCAAAGATCACTTCATAGTAGTACATGTAACATTGTTTCCTTCATTTTCTTGCTGCATGGTATTTCATTTTTGTGGATATATCATAATTTATTTAACCAGTAGTAGGGTGCCCTTGAATGGTTTAAAGGGGTGTCCATCTGTGGTCCACAGGCTATAAACAGCCTAGGATGGCTGTGAATGTGGCCCAGCACAAAATCATAAATTTACTTAAAACATTATGAGATTTTTTTTTTTTGTGATTACATGTTGCAATGTATTTAATGTCTGGCCCAAGACAACTCTTCTTCCAGTGTGGCTCAGAGACACCAAAAGGTTGGGCACCCCTGATCTGATCAAGCCTGTGTTTTATGCAGTTTACTCTGGCTGACAGTATTGGAATATTGAGAGACTGGAATAGAGAAACCAATTAAGAGGATCAATGGGAGATATATGTGAAAGCATTTTTCAGCTGCAATGCTGAATATAAACCTGAATTATTGTGGTTATAATTCATGTCAGAGTTAATGAGGCACTTGAGCTCATAATTTCTGATGATAAATCCTGGTCCTTCCTTTCACATCATGTTATTTGGGCAACTCTGTCCAGTTTTGTTATTTGTACTTGTGGTAATGCTGACAATAAAGGCAGAGTACTTTACCATTTTGCCCATGGTTGATATTCAGGATCTTTGGCTCCTCCTAACACGCTGATGATACAGGCCTTGGACCTTATTTATAACTGCTGAATTAACAGTTGAATCTGGAAGACAAAATTAGTTCTCTGAGGGAAGAAAAAAAGCGTAAGTGTGAGAAACAGGCACAATCATGGGGTGTAGAAGAAGGAAGTGGAAAACAACAAAACTAAAAGGGCAAAAAAGAAGTGATCCAAGATGTAGCAAGAAAAGCAAAGAAAATTTGTTGGAGAATCATGGCCATGTAGTTACTCATTTGGGTACAGAATCTCATAGTTTACAAATAGCTTTCCATTTTAACTTCAAATTCACCCGTAAATACAGATAATTTTTGTTCACTCTCCTTCTCAAAATATAATAGTAATAAAGGGTTAGGCAAAGAAGGTGAGGGGGCAATGGAATTATTTATAATGTCTTGTCCTGTTATAGCATCTACATTAGATGATTTACAAATGTAAGCTCTTTCAATTATCCTTGTGAGGTAGATACCACACCCTAATTTTACAGAGAATAAGACTAACACTCACTGTGGTTATGTGACATGCCCAAGGTCACACAGGCGATGACTGGCAGAACTTGGAGTATGACCCTGTCTTCCTGAATTTAGAGCCCATGCTCATTCCACTGTACCATACTGTCCTCATTGGATTTGCTGGAAAATGATATTATAGAAAGTGAAAACACATCCATATTGTTTATGGGAATCCAAACACACTCAGTTTTGAAGAGAAAAAAATAAGATGCCAAAACCACAGGAAAAATGAGAGACTCTGAAGGTTAACATGGATCACAGGTTGAATTTGACTTTGAACTTTACTATTTTGAAGGACTGCAGTACATCGCAGCATGACAGAACGGGATGCACAGGTCCAACCATGCCATGTGAGAAAAGAAGCTCAAAAAAAGATTCTGCTAAATAACTTTAGGGCAGTAACTGTCTTTACCAGCTTCATTCTCTTCAAAGTTCATAATGAAGTCCCTGCCACATAATAAGTGCTTAATATATATTTTCTTTAAATATGTCAAATATTCGGGTCAAACTGAAGGGTAGAAGATTTCAAGAATAAGAATTTGGAGGACTTCTGGCCAAGATGGATGTGTAGGTGGACACACTATGCCTCCTCTCACAACCAAAATTAAGGATAACAAATATTTAGAAACAAGTAAATAACCGGAACTGATAGAAAATTGAACTGTACAGAAGCCCAACAACCATTCATCCAGACCGGTAAGAGGGGCGGAGTCATGGCAGGAAAAAGTGGAGGTGCGGACCCGGGAACACGGGCGGCAGTGGCTGGCAGTTCCCAAATGTGCAGGCAGCTGTGTGCAGGTGGCTGGCAGGCCTACAGGCAGTGGCTGTCAGAGCCCAGGCACCGGTGGCAACTGTGCAGACCCAGTGAGGCCGAGCAAGGTGGCTGGCTGACCAGGTGGTCCCACATTCATGCACAGATAATCCAGGCGAAGGGGAAGCTTGGAAGAGTCTGCAATCCAATAGAGAGCGGAGCAAGCACCACTGTCCCCTCTTGGACCCCACCCCCACATACAACATCACAACTCAGCGACTGGGCTGCCCCACACAGGGGAACACCAAAGGCTCCACCCCTCACTACATAACAGCCGCGACCAGACCAAAACCAAACCAAACCAAAACAAAACAAAACAAAACCACCAAAAATGGCTCAAACCGGAGAACAAATCAGAACCCCAGAGCCAATTTCTCTAAGCGACGAAGAGATAGCCAACCTGTCAGATGCACAGTTTAAAGACCTGGTGATCAGGATGCTCACAGAATTGGTTGATTTTGCTCACAAATTAGATGAAAAAAAAATGCAGGCTACAATACGTGAAATGAAGGAAGACGCATGGGGAACCAATAGAGATGGAAGGAAAACTGGGACTCAGATCAATGCAGTGGACCAGAAGGAAGAAACGAACAACCAAACAGAAAACGAGCAAGAAACAAGAATTCAAAAAAATGAGGAGAGGCTTAGGAACCTCCAGGACATCGTTAAACATCCCAACATCCGAATTATAGGGGTCCCAGAAGGGGAAGAAGAAGAGCAACAAGTGGAAAACTTATTTGAACAAATAATAAAGGAGAACTTCCCCAATCTGGCAAAGGAAATAGACTACCAGGAAGTCCAGGAAGCTCAGAGAGTCCCAAAGAAGTTGGACCCAAGGAGAAACACTCCAAGGCACATCGTAATTCCATCAGCCAAGATTAAAATGAAGGAGAGAATTCTAGAAGCAGCAAGGGATAAGGAGACAGTCATCTACAAAGGAGTTCCCATCAGACTGTCAGCTGATTTCTCAAAAGAGACCTTCCAGGCAAGAAGGGGATGGAAAGAAGTATTTGAAGTCTTGAAAGGCAGGGACGTACATCCAAAATTGCTCTATCCAGCAAAGCTGTCATTTAGAATGGAAGGGAAGATAAAGTGCTTCTCAGATAAGGTCAAGTTCAAGGAGTTCATCATTACCAAGTCCTTATTATATGAAATGTTAAAGGGATTTCTCTAAGAAAAAGAAGATAAAAAATAGGACAGTGAAAAGACAGCAAAGTCACAGCTATTAGCAACCACACCTAAAACAAAAGCAAACAACTAGAACAGGAACAGAACCACAGAAATGGAGATCACATGGAGGGTTAGCAACAGGGGAGTGGGAGGAGAGGCGGGGAAAGGTACAGAGAATAAGTAGCATAGACGGTGGGTAGAAAATAGACGGGGAGGGCAAGAATCGTGTGGGAAATGTAGAAGCTAAAGAACTTATGACACATGGACATGAACTAAAGGGGGGAAATGTGGGTGGGAGGGGGTGTGCAGGGTGGAGGGGAATGATGGGGGAGAAATGGGACAACTGTAATAGCATAATCAATAAAATGTATTAAATTTTAAAAAAGTATTTGAGTATTGTTTTTATCCAGATACCTCTTTTCCAGTAATTTTGTACAGAGTCAGTTTTTCTCAACACTGTCTGCATTCATATAATCTCTGTAATGTTTCCAATTTTCTATTTTATGAAAATCAATTAAACATGTTGACACCAAGTAGTTTGCATCTTGTACTACGATGGCTATAGAAAAACTGTATAGCTAGCTTTATCATTCTGAATGCAGACTCCAGAGCAATAGGAAATCTTGCTAGCTAGAATGAAGCTTCCAAACCAGCCCTAAGTACCTTGAATATTCTCTAGGAACACACCTTGCTCCAAACTCAGAACACACCAATTTCCCCTACAGAAAGCAAAGTAAATTTATGTAGGAATGAGCTTGACTGCTTAAGCCCAAACCATGCAAATATTTGAAGTAGAGGGAGTCATGGCATGTCTGTTTCTTACCTTGGGAACTAGATGAAATAATAGTGGAGCTCCTTAGTTGGAGGGCAAGGAAGATGCTGCTTGTTTCAGTTAGACCATATCTGCGGGGGGCTTCACCCGTAGAACCCCCCGTTCGTCACGGATGAAAATAAAAACTACCAAGACATCTTGTGCTTGGGGAGGAAAGGGGTCAAACTCTCAGAGGAGAATGACCCAGAGCGCCTTCCTCACTAGGCTTTTATTGGGCTTAGATACACGGGAATACAGGTATGTCAGGCGACAAGGACCAAACAATGGTTAACATTTCAAAGCAATACAATGGTTAACATTTCAAAGCAATCTGAGGGCTTAATCTGAGCCAGTGTTTGTCAGGAAAGGGGGTTGCCAGACTTTGGGAGACATACTCATTTCCTCCTGGGACACTTATCACCTAAGGAAGAGCACTCTTAGCAAAGCAGGTTTCACAGGACTTTAGAAATTCTTTCTCATGCCAATCACCCAAGGAGCCGTTCTGGCCAGGACAGGGCTGCACCGCTCACCCCCACAGTTTCAGGCTTTAAGCCGATTAGGAAGCAGGAGACATCTCCCAGATGGAAATGAGGACTCGGGCTATGTCAGAATAGCCGGGGGGCGAGGGTCCATCACATCCTCTTTGCTGCAACCCCCCGAGTCCTTCCATGAGGCCTCCAAGTGGTTGCGTCTGGCTTAGGTTGCCCCTCCCATGAGGAGTCTTACCCGTCATTGACTGCCAACCAAGCAATTGGGCCAGAGAGGCAGAAGTAGCACTCCTGCCAGGGAGATAAACTTTGTCTCCTTAATAGGTCACGTCCTTGTGACAGAACAGACCCAGATGAAGTGGGTCCCTTGGGCTCTTACACAGCCCACCATGGGGTGAGGGTTACAACTCCTGAAACCAGGCTGAACGGTCCGCAACATCTCCCCCGTTTTTAGATTGTTTAAATCAATTGTAATTGTTAGGCCTGTGAAACTTACTATCTGCTAATTTCAAATGCAATCACAAGAAAACAATTTCCACATACATCATAAAGCATGAATAAGGATTAAAACAAGGAGGTACCCAAGGGCTGCCATAACTCAAATTTGTAAGTTCAATCCAATGAAAAATGTTGCAAATGCAAGGGAACAATAATAATAACAGGTCTTTAGTTCTTGGGAGAATTAGCACAGACTTCAGGAAGTTACTTTAAAGACATACAGCAAGAGCAAGTTAGAAAACATTATTAGAATCAGTAAACAACCAGTGGTATTCAAAGTCCCACAGCTTGTTGATGTAATTAGCTGCAATTTATCAATTTGTCCCTTTAAGAAAAAGTCCCTCTTAGGTGATGTTGAATATCCTCCAGGAGTGCTGGCTGGAATTCCACTGGAGTGTGATGACACATAGCTTGGAGAAATCTGGATCAGGAGGGTCCAATGGGTAGAGGTGGGTTGAGGCCAGGGAAGCCTTTTCTGTGATATGGCTTCATCTTCTTCGCCTGCAGTTCCAGAGATCTTTCTGCAGAGTAAATACAGACATACCCTCTTCCCCGAATTAATAATTCAGCTGGGCCTTTCCATTTTCCTTCCCCTAATGGGTCTTTATATAAGACCAAAGGGCGTGGACCTGCTGGCTTATTTTCTATAAAGTGTTTGTCTATGGGTGACTTCAGATTATCATCACAATTCAAAAAATTGTACGTATATATTGCTAGCATGGTTAAATTTCTAGGGGATATTTCCTGACTCCCTCTTTTTTGTTTATTTAATAATGTTTTAAAGGTCTGGTGAGCTCTTTCAACAATTGCTTGGCCCGTAGGATTATAGGGGATACCTGTTTTATGTCGAATTTTCCATTTTTCTAAGAAAGCCTGAGTGGCTTGGGCAATATATCCTGGGCCATTATCAGTTTTGATTTCCTGTGGGCGGCCTAGGTGGCTGAAGGCCTCAAGCCAATGAGCTCTAATATTTTTTGCTGACTCCCCTGAGAGGGGAGTGGCATGTAGAACACCTGAGTAAGTGTCTACAGATATATGTAAATATTTTAATCTTCCAAAAGGGGGGTAATGAGTAACATCTGTCTGCCAAATCATTCGAGGTTGCAACCCTCTGGGGTTAATTCCAAGAGAAGGAGGCGCCTTTGAAAGCGCTTGACAATCTGGACATTCTTTGATAATTTGCTTTGCCTGGGCCCTTGGAATATTAAATTCTTTGCGTAGGGCCTGACTATTTTGGTGAAAAAACTGGTGAGACATAACTGCAGATTGAAAAGTATCTGCTAGGCTTACAAGGGCATCAGCCTGAGAATTACCTTCTGCCATAGGTCCAGGCAAGCCTGAATGAGATCGGATATGAGTAACAAACAAAGGATGCTTCCTTTTGTCTAAAAGACTCTGCAAGGTTAGAAATAGGCTTAGTAACTGAGACTCAACGGACCCTTTTAATAGGGCCTGATCTATATGAAGGAGTGTATATACAGTATAACCAGAGTCACATACTAAGTTAAGAGGCTCCTCGGGCCAATGTTGGAGGGCAAGAATAGCCCCTGAAATTTCCGCCCGCTGCGTGGAGGAGTGTCCTCCGGAAAGAAAATGTTTCCACTCATTCCCTTCTTTCCAGGTGATAGCAGCTTTCCCTGTTTTTCCTGAACCATCAATAAAGATGGTTCTAGCTTTAGGAATAGGAGTGGCGCAGAATTTTTCCCCCAAACGGATATTAAGAGTGGGGAGGTTTTGGAGAAGTTTATCAGAAGGTAAATGAATATTAAGATCGCCTACAAAATCAGCGAGTGCACACTGAAATTCTAAAGATTGACTATAAAGTTGCTGTAGATACACTTGTGTGAGTGGAACATGTATAGCAGCTGGGTCGTGGCCAAAAAGCTGAATGACTCTATCACGGCCTTTAATAATAAGCTGACATAGCGCAGTAATATAGGTGGTAATAGTGCGCTGGGGTTGATGGGATAAAAATAGCCATTCAATCATTTCTAAATTAGGTGCCAGCTGTCCTATCAGCCCAGTGGGTGTTTTTAGTGTGGGAAAGCAAAAAAGTCTGACAGGTAGTTGTCTGTCTACTCTAGTAAGCTGCCTTGAAGAAAGATATTGGTTCACTAAATCCAATTCCTGTCTAGCCTGATCACTTAAGAATCTGGGAGAACTTAAGTCTGGATCCCCTTTAAGGGTGTTGAATAAGTTAGTTAACTTCCCTGTGGTGATCCCTAAACTGGGACGGATCCAGTTAATGGTGCCTAAGAGCTGTTGCAGACTGTTAAGCGTTAAAGGGTCTGGCACCTGGATCTGAACTATCTGAGGCCTAACCGTACGGTGAAATAAGATATGTCCTAAATACTGCCAAGGCTGATAATGCTGTACCTTCTCTGGGGCTATTACTAGTCCTGCTGAGGAGACATTGCTCTTAAGACAGAGGTAAACTTGCTTTAGCTCTTCCTGAGAGGCTGCAGCAATTAGGATATCATCCATGTAATGATAAATAATACTTTGAGGAAACTGAGTCCGTACCGGCTGAAGGGTCTGATGAACAAAATGCTGGCAGATGGTGGGGCTATTTAACATGCCCTGAGGCAGGACTCTCCACTGGAACCTCTCTAATGGTTGAGAGTTATTAAGTACTGGGACTGAGAAAGCAAATCTCTCACGGTCCCTCTCAGCCAGGGGAATGGTAAAGAAGCAGTCCTTTAAATCAATGACAATAAGAGGCCATTCCTTTGGTATGCATGCTGGATTTGGAACTCCTGGCTGAAGGGCTCCCATAGGTTGTAAGATTTCATTAATTTTTCTAAGGTCATGTATAAGTCTCCATTTCCCTGTTTTCTTAGGAACTATAAAAATAGGAGTATTCCATGGGCTACTGGAAGGTTCTATATGCCCTGCCTCTAATTGTTGTTGTACAAGCTCTTGAAGTTTTTCTAGCCTCTCCTTCTTCAGCGGCCACTGATTAACCCACACAGGTGTGTCAGACAACCAAGTGAGGGATAAAGGAGAGGCCTGGACAGTGGCCGCTAAGGAAAAGGCGGCAGGGTGATTTGCATTCCCCACTGAGTGAGAAGGTCCCTGCCCCAGATATTAAGTGGGGCGGGGAGGATGTAAGGTTGAATTCGTCCAACCTGCCCATCTGGACCAAAGCATTTAAGAGTCCACATACTTTTGCGGGGCTGAGAAATGCCCCCTATTCCAGTTATAGAAGTGTTTGTTTCAATTACCGGCCACTCTGGGGGCCAGTATCGGTTGGAAATAACAGACACATCAGCCCCTGTGTCTAAGAGGCCATGGAATTCTCTGTCTTTTACCTTAATGCTCAATATAGGCTTTTTTAGATTAATGGAGGCAGTCCAAAATATTGATTGGTTATCAGTACTTCCAAAGCCATGCTCCCCTCTGACTACTTCTTGAGCGTTTGGTACCTTGTAAGGCACGAGGAGGAGCTGGGCAATGCGGGTCTGAGCTGGAATGATACAATACCCGAGTGCCCTGAGCATAATTTTAATTTCTCCGTGATAGTCAGAATCGATAACTCCAGGTTGGATAAGGATGCCCTTAGTGGTCATGCTAGATCGTCCTAAAATTAGCCCTACTAGTCCCTGGGGTAATGGCCCCCATACTCCTGTTGGAGCGGTGACCACCTCATTTTGCTCTTTTAAGATGAGTTCGGAGGTGGTGACCAAGTCTAATCCTGCGCTCCCCCTGGTAGCGGCACGGAGGTCGGAGACCCGGCATTTTCCTGAGTCCACAACAGCTGGTTGCTGTTTGGGCTCCTGTTTGGTTTCGGGGCACCGGAGCTCGCACCCCACTTCTCGTTTCCCTGAAACGGGGGCAGTAAGTTTCCATCCTTATCATAGGTGGACCTGCATTGATTGGCCCAATGTTTGCCTTTATGGCAGCGAGGGCAATCCTTTAAAGGAAGCCTTTTGTTTTTAATATGACACTCCTTCCGAGTGTGTCCAGCCTTGCCACAATTGAAACATTTCATTTCACCTCTCAAGGCCGCAGCAAGTAATGCTGCTTTATGCTGTTCCGTTCCTACATTCTGACAGGCCTTTATAAACTGACCAACATCGGTAGTGGTTAACCGAATGGGTTGAAGAACAGTTTTGCAATCATTATTAGCATTTTCAAAAGCTAACTGCAATAGGAGGCCGTCAGCAATATCCTGATTTTCAACTTGTCTCTGAATTGCCTCTTGCAATCTGTCAATAAAATCTAGATATGTCTCATTGGGCCCTTGTCTAACATTAGTATAGGACCCAGTGCTGCGGGGCTTAGTATCAGGTACAGTCTTGAAGGCTCGAAGAGCTGCAGCAGAGCATTGGGCAAAAGTCTGAGGGTTCATACGAGCTTGCTGATCCGGTTTAGTATATGGGCCTAGCCCTAAAAGCATATCTTGAGTGACTGGATTTCCTGTCCTTTCATTTTCACTCGCCTGGAGGCGGCATCTTACCATATATTCAGAGTGCCAGACACTGTACTGACCGGGGGTTAAAGTTGTTCTGGCTAAGGCAACCCAGTCACAGGGAGCCATTTGATATGCTTCTGTCACAGCTGTTAATAACCCTGTTGTATAAGGGGATTGGAGCCCATTGTCTCTTATACTTTTCTTTAGATCCTTGAACAATCCATAAGGTAGAGATTCATGCACCGGATTTTGCCTGCCTTGCCGAGTAATGACAGGGAAGGCAGTAAAAGACTGCCAGTCCCCATCCCTAATCGCGTCTTGAAGACACTGATACATAGCATTGGTTACTGGCAAAGGGGCTTGGACTGCTGCCACTGTGGGGGTAGAAAGATCGGCAAGGGGATCCTGAGGGCTAAAGTTTTCCTCCCAAGTAGGAGCGGAGGGAGGGACGGGAGGCGGGGGAGGTATCTCCTTGTTGCTAAGGAGTGGGCTTGAGCTTTCCTGACTGGAGGTAATAAAGGTAGATTCCTCCGCCTTCATAGTGACTCCCTTCTCCCTCATCTGACACGGATCTTTCCCTGCCCCCTCAATCTTAGTATCTGAGCTGCGAATATGAAGGGGCGTTAAAGCAGTCCTCACCATTCCCCAAGTAAAAAGATTCTGATGCCCGACAGGGGTGCCATTTTCCTGGTGTGACTTTAATTCCCGTCCTACCTTTTCCCATATTTCTAAATCTAAAGTCCCTTTATCGGGAAACCATGGGCAATATTTTTTAACAGTAAGAATTAAATTAACTAAGTTCTGCTTTTTAATATGACTGCCCGAGGCTTTGAGAAGCTGCTGGATTTCCTTAAGGTATCGCTTCTGATTTTTAGAAAGCCCGTTGCCCATGGCTCTTAGAAAAATTCCTTAATAAACAGAGCAGTCCCCTTTTTTAAATCCTTTCCGTGGCCAAACGCCGCGGATGCTTGCAAAGCCGCAGCCGCCGCGAACGGCGCGAACGGCGCGGAAGCCCGCGAATGGCGCAGAGGCCCGAAGAGGCCCGGGAAGTGGCGACTCCTCGGACCGGACCGCGGCGCGGTCCCGCGCGGAGGTCCGGGGAGTGCGCGCACCAAATATACCTCTCCACCGCAGCCGCGGGGAGGGCGCGCGCTAACTATCTCTCTCCGCCGCAGCAGCGGGGAGGGTCGAGAAGGGCTCGGAGGACTGAGAAGGACCTCAGAGGGCTCGGCGCTAACTATATCTCTCGGGGCAGCCGTGGAGGAGGGCGCGGCGCCAACCGCACTTCCTGGTGGAGAGATCTAGCTACGGCTCAACTCGCCGAGAACAAGCGGCCGGGTGCGCGCCCTTGTAGCTCCCGGCACTGCACTGCCGCCGGGGTTCTGGCAGCTTGCCAGGGGGAAGGGGGATGGAGCAATGAGTACTGCGTGCGCCCCAGCCCCGCTCCGCGCCCCAGCCCCGAACAAAAGAATTCCTTTCTACAAATTCCTTCCGCTGCAAGAGGCGGCGGTTTTTTGATCACTCTCTCCGCCTGCACCCTCAAATCCTATTTCTTACTAGTGACGAGTGTGGTGGGTCAGCGATGTTCTGTTGGTGCAAAAACCGTCAGGAAGGGCTGCCTGGAAACCAGGAGACCCTAATCCTGCTTATGGGTTTCAGGTTAAACTCCACGCGTCCAAGACTGCGAGGCGGCTCAGAGCGCTAGGTGACCAGCCTTTATATCGCGCTTCCCTGACTGAGCCAAAAGAGTTATGTGAGATGGAAATCCTTATGAGGCGCCTACGCGTCTTAGGGATTGGACCCCAGACACCTCCGCAGGGTCCCCACTCACGTAGGGACGCCCGAGATCTCGAGCCGGAGGGAGGAAGTGCCTCTTTTCTTCGGCGTTTTAGCAAGAAGCTGAAACGCTCATAAATACCTTGCTGCTAAAAGGGGAAGTCTTTGCTTTCTCCTCCCAAGCTAAAAAAAAACCTAGCCGGGATTGCGCTGCGGGGAATGGGACTGTGAATGCTTTTACAGTGTGCCTTTTCGTTGCGTGGGTTTTTCTTGCAGTTGGCGAGTAACTAACGTTCTGACTCGTCCCACGACCAACTTATGCCTTTCACGGGAGTCTTCTAGCGGCAGTCCACCCTATCGGTATGTAAATGACTGTCCCGTGCCCGCGAGATGCAGCGAATGCTTGGGAGGAGAAAGCAAGACTCTTATTATGAAAGAGAGTGCAGGGGAGAGAAATGAAAAGAGAACCACTCAAGAGGTGGCACAGTAACCTTCCCTCTGATCTGTAACACGTCTGGAGGCCTTACCGAAAGGTGCCCCTGGATCCCTATGGGGATGAAGCGCTGATTTCCATACCACTTAGACGTGCTGTCCGATGACGATGGCTCGTAGCCTCTGGTCCAGCAGGTTTCAGGTCCCTGTTCCGGGCGCCAGATGCGGGGGGCTTCACCCGTAGAACCCCCCGTTCGTCACGGATGAAAATAAAAACTACCAAGACATCTTGTGCTTGGGGAGGAAAGGGGTCAAACTCTCAGAGGAGAATGACCCAGAGCGCCTTCCTCACTAGGCTTTTATTGGGCTTAGATACACGGGAATACAGGTATGTCAGGCGACAAGGACCAAACAATGGTTAACATTTCAAAGCAATACAATGGTTAACATTTCAAAGCAATCTGAGGGCTTAATCTGAGCCAGTGTTTGTCAGGAAAGGGGGTTGCCAGACTTTGGGAGACATACTCATTTCCTCCTGGGACACTTATCACCTAAGGAAGAGCACTCTTAGCAAAGCAGGTTTCACAGGACTTTAGAAATTCTTTCTCATGCCAATCACCCAAGGAGCCGTTCTGGCCAGGACAGGGCTGCACCGCTCACCCCCACAGTTTCAGGCTTTAAGCCGATTAGGAAGCAGGAGACATCTCCCAGATGGAAATGAGGACTCGGGCTATGTCAGAATAGCCGGGGGGCGAGGGTCCATCACATCCTCTTTGCTGCAACCCCCCGAGTCCTTCCATGAGGCCTCCAAGTGGTTGCGTCTGGCTTAGGTTGCCCCTCCCATGAGGAGTCTTACCCGTCATTGACTGCCAACCAAGCAATTGGGCCAGAGAGGCAGAAGTAGCACTCCTGCCAGGGAGATAAACTTTGTCTCCTTAATAGGTCACGTCCTTGTGACAGAACAGACCCAGATGAAGTGGGTCCCTTGGGCTCTTACACAGCCCACCATGGGGTGAGGGTTACAACTCCTGAAACCAGGCTGAACGGTCCGCAACACATATCAGGCCATGAAGTGGTGTCATGATGACATTTAGAAGGTTTTCCTGTGGTTCTTTTTAATAAATCCCTATTGAATGAGCTGGTTATCTGCCAGGCATTGTGGTAGTCCATCCCTGTGGTGGGGAAGTAGGAATGAAAAAGATACTATACCTCAAGGAGATCATACTAGGAAATATGTAATTGATAGTCAAATTCTGGTTGAGTCTGGAAAAGAGGGTGTTCAGGGAGGACTTAAAGTTTTCCTACAGGAAGTGATTTTTGAGCTTGGTCTTGTAGGATGAGTTAGTGTTTAGAGATTTGAGGAGATAACTGCAAGGACTGGTGGCAGCAGAGTTGCTAAAATGAGAGTGGGCATAGTTCACTCTAGGTAATAGTGAGTAGTCCTAAGTGACCTGCTGAGTAGGGAAAATAGTCATTTTCAGAAGTCTGGCCAGGTCTTAACTTCCTCTTTTGATCAGAGAGCACCCTTGACCAAAAGGTGAGATCCTAAGAGATCCCATAAGGAAGAGAACTTTATTTTACAAACCAAATGAGCATAAACTATTCAATCATGCTAAAGAGCCTAGAAAAGCAGAACCTATCTGGTCCATCCTCTTCATTTTGCAGGTGAAAAAAATTGAGGCCCAGAGAGGGAAAAGAGAATTACCCGAAGTAACAGAGCAACTCTGAAGCATACCTAACACTAGAGCCCAAGTCTTCTAAATATATTTTAAGGCTTGGAGAGTCTATAAATGAACAATTTGTGGCAAGTATAATATTGTTAAGAATTAGTTATGGAAATCATCTAGCAGAGTGGATGACATGTGGTAGCTACTAAGTAGACAGGTGCTGTGCCATAGTGGTTAAGAGCACAGATCCTAAAGCCAAACTGTGTGGATTGGAATCCTATCCCTGCTGCTTTTATTTGTATAATACTGGGGATTTGCTGCACTGCAGCTTTGAAGGTTGTCATGAGGATTAAATTATTTAAAATCTTTAAGGCGTTTAGAAAAGTGCCTGATATATAAAAATACTATGCAAATATCTGGTAAATAAATTTCTGTTAGTTACTTCTCCCTTTTCACTATTGTTACCGCAAGGGATGAGTTTAGAGGAAAATCACAGAGCAGTTCTACCTCATCTCTTTTTCAAATGACTATGCATTGATCCCCCTGTGCTTCTAAATACAGAAGCACAGAACCTCTGGGTACTGAAGCTGGAGGGGCCCTAAGAGCCCTTTCAGATTCTCTTGGTCTAGAGAGGGGAGAGGTGGTATTACATAGGCTTCAGACAATACGCTTTGTGTTAAATGTCCAACGTTCATATTCAAGCTGTTCTATGTGTTCTGAGACTTCTCTGTGCCTTGGTTTTCTCATTTATAAAAGAGGGATAGAAATAGTCCTTCTAATAGGATGTCATGAGGATTAAATGATAGAACACACATAATACAGCACTTAGCTCTTGCCTGAAGAAATGTTTGCTAAATAGTAGCTGCTATTATTTTTTAAATTGATATGTTCAAGCTTATAATAGTGACTTGGCAAAATATAAAGAGACACATTGAAATAAAGAATAGACTGAAGGTAACCAGAGGGGAGAGGGGAGAGGGAAGAGGGATAATGGGAAAAATAGTGGAAGGGTCATCAAAGAATACGTATAAAGGACACATGGAGAGAGCCGAAGTGGGTAGAATCGAGGGTGGGAGGAAGGGATGGGTGGGGCAGGGGGTGTGGAGGGAGGAAAATGGAGACAATTGTACTTGAAAAACAATTTTAACAAGTAAAATTAAATTTAAAAAGTAGTGACTTGGCCACAGAGCTGACTCTCCAACGCACACCTTTTTAAATACTGGTACTAAGATATTTATCCCAAGGAATATCCCAGGATACATAACCACAATTCCTGGTGACTCAAATCCCAGCTGATTTTGGTGGGAAAAAGTCCTCTCACTATTCAGTTAGATGATTATTGTGATAGTGCAACTCTGGGAAGATTCAGGAAGTGGGGTTCCCAATCTACTTGTTAGACTTCAACCTTCAGTAACTCCTATTTCAAACTGGTACACTGTCTACAAAGTCGCTTCATCTGGGTTTGAAATCTGGGCAGTTGGATGATGAGAGATAAGTACCCTTATTTTACAAATAAAAAATTGAAGCTCAGAGCAATAATGTGATGGGCCAAGGTCATATAATATGTTAGTAGCAGAGATAAATCTCAAATTCAAATCTCTGATTTCAGTTCAGTGTTCTTTTCTTACAGGACCCTGTCTAAATTCCTTAGTTTTAAACAAAGACTTACTTTTGTCCCTTAGTCTGTCAAGGGGGACAGGCAATGTGTGTATGGGTATAGAGGAGTGGAGTTTGATGGACATAGACATCAGAAACGTGGCCTAGAATTGGGAGCAAGAAAGGTTTGAGCTCTGCTGTCTAGACCTGAACTGAACAAAATAAAGTTACTTTTTAAATTTCTATTTTATGAAGAAGACAAGAGTTGGAGATGAAAAGAAAGCATGGAATGTGGTGCATGGTTCTGAATATTGGGAAATCCAAGCTATGAGTCAATATCCAGAAATCAAAGGCATTCTTGTACACCAATAATGAAACATCAAAAGCAGAAATCAGGAAAAAAAATCCCATTCGATATAGCAACAAGAAAAATAAAATACCTAGGAATAAACCTAACCAAGGAGGTACAAGACCTGTACGCAGAAAACTACACAACACTGAAGAAAGAAATTAAGGAAGACACAAACAAATGGAAACATATACTGTGTTCATGGATCGGAAGAATTAACATCATCAAAATGTCCATACTACCGAAAGCAATTTACAGATTCAATGCAATACCTATTAAAGTATCAATGGCATATTTCACAGACATAGAACAAACACTTCAAAAATTTATATGGAACCATAAATGACATGAATAGCTGCTGCAATTTTGAGAAAGCAGAGCAAAGTAGGAGGGATCACAATACCTGGACCAAACTGTGTTACAAGGCCACTGTAATCGAAACAGCCTGGTATTGGCATAAAAACAGACAGATAGACGAATGGAACAAAACAGAGAGTACAAAAATAAACCCAAGCCTCTACAGTCAATTAATTTTTGATGAAGGGGGTAGCAGCATAAAATGGAGTAAAAATAGCCTCTTCAACAAGTGGTGTTGGGAGAACTGGACAGCTACGTGCAAGAGAGAGAGAGAGAGAGAGAGGGAGAGAGAGAGAGAGAGAGAGAGAGAGAGAGAGAGAGAGAGAGAGAGACACCAGACCACCAATTTACACCATACACAAGAATAAATTCAAGGTGGATAAAAGATTTTTTTTTATTTTTAATTTCTTTTTCTTTTAGATTTTATTTATTTATCTTCAGAGGGGAAGGGAAGGAGAGAGGGAGAGAAACATCAATGGGATAAAAGATTTAATTATAAGTTGTGACACCATTAAAGTCCTAGAGGAGAACATAGGCAGGAAAAATCTGATATTCCATGCCTCAGTATTTTCACTGATATGTCCCTTAGAGCAAGGGACATAAAGGAAAGAATAAACAAATGAGATCTCATCAAAATAAAAAGCTTTTTCACAGCTAAAGAAAACAGTATTAAAATAAAAAGAGAACCAACCGTATGGGAAAACACATTTGCCAATGATACCTCAGACAAGGGTTTAATCTCCAAAATATATAAAGAACTTACATGACTCCACTCTAAGAAGACAAGCAACTGAATTAAAAAAAAATGGCCAAGGGACTTGAACAGACACTTCTCCAAGGAGGACATTCAGAGGATCCAGAGACACATGAAAAGATGCTCAGTATCGCTAGCTATCAGAGAGATGCAAATTAAAACCACAATGAGATACCACTTCACACCAGTCAGAATGGCCATCATAAACAAAGCAACAAACAACAAGTGTTGGAGAGGTTGTGGAGAAAAGGGGACCCTAGTGCACTGTTGGTGGAGTGCAGACTGGTGCAACCACTATGGAAAACAGTATGGAATTTCCTCAGAAAACTAAAAATGGAACTGCCTTTTTGACCCAACAATTCCACTGCTAGGATTATATCCTAAGAACCCTGAAACACTAATCCAAATGAACCTATGCACTCCAATGTTCACAGCAACACAATTTACAATAACCAAGTGCTGGAAGCAACCTAAGTGCCCATCAGTAAATGAATGGATCAAAAAATTATGGTACATTTACACAATGGAATGCTATGCAGCAGAAAGAAAGAAGGAGCTCCTATCTTTTGTGACAGCATGGATGGAACCGGAAAGCATTATGCTAAGCAAAATAAGCCAAGTGGTGAAAGACAAATACCATATGATCTCACCTTTAACAGTAACCTAATCAACAAAACAAACAAGCAAGCAAAATATTCAAAGACACTGAAATTGAGAACAGGCTGACAGTGACCAGAGTGGGGAGGTGAGGGGATTATAGGGGAAAAGGGTAAAGGGTTTGCAGGAAAAATTATAAAGGACACATGGACAATAACAAGTGGGGTGGAAACAGTGGAGGGAGGTGGGGAGGGTTGGGATATTGGGCTGTGGTAGGGGGAAAGACAGAAAGCTGTACTTGAACAACAATTTAAAAAAATAAGTTAACTTCCGGCCAAGATGGAGGCGTAGGCAGACACACCGTGCCTCCTCTCACAACCAAAATTAAGGACAACAAATATTTAGAAACAAGAAAACAACCAGAACTTATAGAAAATTGAACTGTATGGAAGTCCAACAACCATTCATCCAGATCGGTAGGAGGGGCGGAGTCGCGGCGGGAGAAGGTGGAGGTGTGGGAGCGCCAGCAGCAGCGGCTCGCAGTTCCCAGGTGCACAGGCGGCGGCTGGCGGTCCCCGGGCCCACAGGCAGCAGCTGGCGGACCCCGGGCACAGGGGGGCAACTGTGCAGACCCAGTGAGGCCGCACAAGGCGGCTGGCTGACCAGGTGGTCCCACATTCGTGCACGCAGATGGTCCAGGCAGAGGGGAAGTGGCGGAAGGGACTGAATCCAGGAGAGAGTGGAGCAGGCACCATTGTTCCCTCTCAGACCCTGCCCCCACATACAGTGTCACAACCCAGCGACTGAGCTGCCCCACACTGGGGAGCGCCAGAAGCTTCCATCCTCACTATGTAACAGCACGCGCGCATGCGCAGATAATCCAGGTGAAGGGGAAGTGGCGGAAAGGACCGGAGTCCAGGAGAGAGTGGAACAGGCACCATTGTTCCCTCTCGAACCCCGCCCCCACCTATAGCGTCAAAACCCAGCGACTGGGCTGCCCCGCCCTGAGGAACACCTAAGGCTCCACCCCTCTTACGTAATAGCCGCGACCAGACTAAAACCAAAACAAAACAAACAAACAAAAAAAACCACCCAAAATGGCTCAAACCGGAGACCAAATCAAAGCCCCAGAGCCAATTCCTCTAAGCAGTGAAGAGATAGCCAACCTATCAGATGCACAGTTCAAAGCACTGGTCATCAAAATGCTCACAGAATTGGTTGATTTTGCTCACAAATTAGATGAAGAAATGCAGGCTACAATACGTGAAATGAAGAAAGATGCATGGGGAACGGATAGAGATGGAAGGAAAACTGGGACTCAAATCAATGGAGTGGACCAGAAGGAAGAAACTTACAACCAAACAGAAAACAAGGAAGAAACAAGAATTCAAAAAAATGAGGAGAGGCTTAGGAACCTCCGGGACATCTTTAAACGTTCCAACATCCGAATTATAGGGGTCCCAGAAGGGGAAGAAGAACAGCAACAAGTGGAAAACTTATTTGAACAAATAATCAAGGAGAACTTCCCCAATCTGGAAAAGGAAATAAGACTACCAGGACGTCCAGGAAGCTCAGAGAGTCCCAAAGAAGTTGGACCCAAGGAGGAACACACCAAGGCACATCGCAATTACATTAGCCAAGATTCAAATGAAGCAGAGAATTCTAGAAGCAGCAAGGGATAAGGGGACAGTCACCTACAAAGGAGTTCCCATCAGACTGTCAGCTGATTTCTCAAAAGAGACCTTCCAGGCAAGAAGGGGCTGGAAAGAAATATTTGAAATCTTGAAAAGCAGGGACCTACATCCAAAATTGCTGTATCCACCAAAGCTGTCATTTAGAATGGATGGACAGATAAAGCGCTTCTCAGATAAGGTCAAATTCAAGGAGTTCATCATCACCAAGCCCTTATTATATGAAATGTTAAAGGGACTTATCTAAGAAAAGGAAGATAAGAATATGACAGTGAAAAGACAGCAAACTCACAGCTATTAAGAACCATACCTAAAACAAAAGCAAACTAAGCAAACAGCTAGAACAGGAACAGAACCACAGAAATGGAGATCATATGGAGGGTTAGCAACAGGAGTGTGGGAGGAGGAGAGAGGGGGAAAAGGTACAGAGAATAAGCAGCATAGATAGTGGGTAGAAAACAGACGGGGAGGGCAAGAATAGTATGGGAAATGTAGAAGCTAAAGAACTTATGACACATGGACATGAACTAAAGGGGGGAATGTGGGTGGGAGAGGGTGTGCAGGGTGGGGGGAATGATGGGGGAGAAATGGGACAACTGTAATTGCATAATCAATAAAATATATTAAAAAAACAAAAATAAGAAAATAAGTAACTTCATTAAAAAGAAAAAAAGAAATTCCAAACTATGAAATAGACCAAATATTAGAGTAGCTACAACAGATCTCTGTCATTCGAAAGAGGTTATGGATCAATATTTGGGATCTTTGGTGAGGCACAGTGAAAGCCTCATCCCCTCTGTCTGCTGCTGTACATTCAACAACCTCATGTTATATCCAGCTCTATACCATTCTCCCAAGTGTATTGCATTGGTACTACAAGCTTAGGTGTCATGACCTGGAAAAATGGTGAGTCTGGGCTGGTGCCTCCATACAATCTTAATATTGTGGTACATAGGCAGATTAAAGACATGAGGAAGTCCCTCCATATCATTTAGATGGATACTCCAAAGCAGGAATAAGTCACAGTTTTCTTCTCTCACTCTTTGCTTGACACCATCTGTCAGCTGGTCCCTTCTCTTAGAGGTCAAGAAAACAAGCAAAGGAGCATGGCACATTGAGGGATGCTTCCTTTCTTATGATCTGAGTCTTGTATACAATAGCTTCTGCATCTGAGAAGCCTTGTGGGTGAGCCAGGGAATTTTCTGCTGGCAGTCCACTTTGCTTCTGGCCATAGATATGCTGCTAAAGGTCCATGAGAAGGAAAGAAAGAGCTGTGGGCTAGCTTTTGCCTGAAGGCAGGCAAAGAATTCAGGAAGTTCACAGTTTTCTTGTGATGGTTATGCACAGCAAAGCCAATGTTGCGGGGTACATTTGGTGGCTCCATGAGAATAAATGACATATAATGAATATACTCATGGTTCTTTTTTTAACACTATAGAAATTTTATTTTTTACTTGAATCGTGGAGGATCATTATATTATTTCCTATACCTCCTGAGTTAGGAGGGTGATATAAATTCAGACCCATCTCCACTTTTTTTCCTTTTTCCCACATGTGGGTCCAGGCAGTTTCAAACCTGCCAGCCGTTTTCTGAGACCAGTGTGGAACCCTTGAGGCACACAGGTTTTTGTGGGGGCCGTATTTCCAGTTTCCCAACCTTGGGATGACCCAGTGAATTTCTCCTGGCTGCGCATGGGTGACAAAACTCCAGCCCACATAACGTGTTTCTGATTCAAATACCCTCCTGTTACAGAAATTTGAAGTCAAAAATTAATATCATTCTTCTTGAGATCCAAACTCCTTTGCAGCATAATGGCAAAATGCAACAAGAAAGTCGGAATCATTGGTAAATATGGCGCCTGTTGTGGTGCCTCCCTCGGGAAAATGGTGAAGAAAATTGACATCAGCCAGCAAGCCAAGTACAGTTGCTCCTTCTGTGGCAAAACCAAGATGAAGAGGCAAGCAGTGGGGATTTGGCACTGTGGCTCCTGCATGAAGATGGTCACCAGCTGTGCCTGGACTTGCTTTCTCAGATTCTCATGCAATTAGTCAGCCGGGTGACACACAGTTCTGGCCAGAGATATAAGTGGGAGTGTTCAGGACTTCTGGGCAGGATAGCTTCTTTTCTTTTCTTTTCTTTTCTTTTCTTTTCTTTTCTTTTCTTTTCTTTTCTTTTCTCTTTTCTTTCTTTTTAAATTTTTATTTTAATTGTTGATCGTGTACAGTTTTCTGTCTTTTACTCCCATACACATGGTTCTTGTAGACAAATCACATTGGCCCAAATTCCTCAGAATGGTATCTGAATTATTGGCTTTTATTCAATGTAATGAGGTAAGTTCTGACCGATCATGATTCTGACCTTAAATCCCAGTATCATTCACTCCTAGAGTGATACTACCTGGAGAAGTCTTGGACTCCTGTTCCCAGAACAGGAAGCTCATGGTCCACCTTGGGCATGGGGGAGTAAGTGGACCAAGCCTTAACTTTCCACATTCTCAAATGCCCTTAGGCCCCATTCTCATAAAAATACACCATTAGTTGCCCCCTGCAGTGACTAGGAAATAATTTTGTGGAGGGTTATGTAGGTGGGAAAGGACTGTGATTCCATCATGTTAAACAGTGGCTTGTGGGGAGTTGGCTCTTCCCTTTTAGTTATTCATTATGAGCTCTTCTAAGCTGAAACCTGAGAGATGCTCAGGTTTTTATCCTTTAGACAGATAGTTTTCTTTTTTTTGGGGGGGGGAATTAGTCAGGATGGGTAGTAGAGGATCCTGTCAAGAAAGAAGAGTAGAGAAATCAAGAACTGTAGCTATATCCTTTGGCTTTTTAAGAATAAATCATTTAAGATCAAGGATATGGGAGAGGTCCTTCACATGGGTCTTGTGTATTGCTGGTACACAGCTGATGTGTTCCAGTTGGTCCTTTTGGGTTCTAGACTTTTTGTGGCAATTGATAGCATACGAGAAATAACCAAAAAATCTGTCTTCACCACTTCTCTGTCTCCTTCTTGAAGGTCAAAATCTTGGCCAACACTAGCTTTTTGTTTGCCATAACTGGCATGAGTTGTGTAACCTAGGACAGGAGAACAGGAAGGTCACATGATTGCTCTGAATCATTACGTGCCTCATTTATCTCTGCATTTCTTGTACCTAGAACAGTCCTGGCATATAGTAGGTGCTCAGGAAATGTTTACCAAGTAAATAAATGCTTAAATAAATATTTCTCAGCACTGCCCCTGCCAAGGACAAAAGATTAATCTTTTCTAGGAGTAACTTTCCACCGTTCACCTCAAACTTTCATGTGCTGAATTCTTCCCCATTTACTCCAAAAGAGAGAGGATTCATGAATAGAGATGGAGAAAGACTTGGATGGGCCATAGTGGAGTTCAAGATAATTAATTAGATAATTTGCAGTGTCCAAGTCTCCTGCCAGTGATTAAAAAAACCTATAATTTCTAATTCAATTTCTACTTTGTTCTTTCCTAAAACATTGAACAGGAGGAAAATACCTTTAGAAATAAACCAGTCTTCAAGTTTCGCCTAAATAGACCACATTCCTCAGATATCCTGCCCAAAGCTCTACAACCCAGGCTGCATTCACCAGCCCAAGTCTTGCAGGCATTCCAAGAATTCTGTAAAGACTTGATTGTATAGAATTATAAACTGTCAAGGCTGAAAAAGACCTTAGAAATGACAGAGTCCAATGCCTTCCTTGTATATGTAGGGAAAGTGAGCTCCAAAGGGTGGAAGATATTGGAAACTTGGTGTGCTAACCTCCAGGCTAGGATTTTTCACATGACATCACACATTTTTTTGATTTTTTAGTATCGTCAATCTTATCTAGAACTTCTACTACCAATACGGAATGGTTATAGAATGCAAATCACTGTATGAGAACCACATGAACAGGGAAAAGAAAGGTCTCTTCCACTTTTGATAACTATGTCAACTGTAAATTGTAGGTTCATTTTGGCCCAGAATGTGCTGCTATGGCGCTCCCACAGAAGGGCCAAAACCCTTATGTTCTGTTTCCCTCCCCCACTAGGCTGAGCCATGCGTGCTGGGGCATGTTTGCACAGCATCCTCTATGATGAATTTTGTTGAAACAGATGCCACGGACCAAGCACATATTAGTGAAGCTATGCAGAGTATCTAGGGCTCAAAAGTCTTGGACCGGGAAGAAATGAAGCCAGGCTGAATAGAAACCAAACTGTAGGGGAAGAATTGTAATTAAAAATAGGGGTGGGAGAAGCCTTAGAGAAATTTTTTAAAAGCACTGGGATTCCAGAATCAACATTTTTAATTTTGGTTTTCTCTGTTTGTTGTATTTTGTCAAGTCATTTAATCTCTCAGACTTTGATATCCTTGTGTATGAGGATAATTAGATCAGATTCAACTATTTTAATGGAACTATGACAGTTGTTTGAAAATGATATTATTATTCAAAAGCTCTTTGTGACTAGACCTGGACTTTTTCAATTCCTTGCATAAAGTAACTCCAGTAGATGATACCATTACTTTTATTGAGATAAATGTAAGAAAGTATGAAATGGTTAAAGAGTGATTGTAGGTTTCCTTTGCACTTAAATGTATTCTGAAACAATGATTTTCAAGCACACTAGTCATCAGATTGGTTGATCAGATTCACCAGGGAAGTGCTTTTGAAAAATTTAGATGCTTGCACTCCATCTTGGATATGCGGTTAGGATTTAAGGGGAGGGTTTATGAGTTAAGCAGGGCATCTGTGTTTTTAAAAAGGAATTCTTAGACATTCTCATAATCAACCAAACTTGAAAAGTACTGATCTAGTAGACTGATCAAGGCAATGAGGTATAATAAATAGAGCCTAGACACTGACTCCACATAGACCAATATCAGGTATTGACCTGGAGCAAATCACTTCCCTTCTCGGAATCTTCATTTTCTGATCTGTAAAACAGAGATATTTATCCCTTGAAGATACCTGGGGATTAAAAGTGATGATGTAGGAAATGTAGCAGGTACTGTTTATCACATGTAGTAGGCACTTTTGAGTGTTCTTTAGCCTGTTTTTTTGTAAACTCCTAGTTGGTATGGACCATATATGTACATCTCATTCTGCATGATGCACAGGACTATGGATTGAAAGCAGGGAGAGTTATGAAAATCAGCATCTTAATAACTGTTTTGTGATTGTTTTAGTCAGAAGCAGAGACCTTTTAGAAAAAGAGAATTTATCACAAGGCTATAATGGTCTGACAGAGAAAAAGTGAACCTAGGAAGCTAAAAAGACCTCAACAACTGAAGTTCATAAATAGACCTTAATTAGTGTGATTCAGCTTCCCTCTACTTCTTTCAGTTCCCTTATCCACTGATTTCCTCATAACTGCAAATTTAACACAGTATACTGTAACCTTTCTTGTTACAACTCAATGTGGTGACTTTCAGTTATAGCTCCTACTACTAGTTGGTCATTTCTTTTTCATATCTCCTAGTTCAAATATGAGAGTCACAGAGAGAATCTGATCAGCTCAGTTTTATTTGTTTGTTTGTTTGTTTGTTATTAATTAATTTTTCTGACAAGCTGGACAGGTAATAGGTTTTAGGCCAGTCTAAAGATTTGCTGTTCTTGGGTCAGATTCAGTCAGGATGGGGTCATGAACTTGGCTTTACAAACAGTTTATCTTGGAAGGAGATTGGTTTAGTCATGGACCATAACATAGGACTGGCATAGTATTTTGCTCTGGGGTTGAACAATTGAGCAGATATTGACAGGAACATGGCAGTGGATGTGTACTAATCAATACACATTTAGGTAATGTCATGGGATCTCTGCTTTGGACGGTAGTATAGGTAACCATCTTATAGGGAGTAGAAAGGCGACCTATTTCATTCTCTGGGCTTTGGTTATCAACCAGTGGCAATAATAACATAACGGAATCTGATTTCCTGACTACACTGAGTGATGACCCCTAATATTTTCTAAAAATTCACTGCCATTTTCTTCTTTCAGCTTCAAACAGTCCCAAAAGAGAGATGAATCCTTCCTTTTGCAGGTGATGAAACTGAGGTAAGAAAAGAAGCACCTCAGCTAAAAAGTAAAAGTCAAACATGATCTGTCTGCCTCTGTATTTTATGCTTGCACCATTATACTCAAGCTTTAGTTTTCCTCATTATAGATCCAAGAAACTACAATGAAATATGCCACTTTCTATTTTACAGAGGGAGAAACTGGGGCATAATTGGTTATCTGGACTAGATCTACACTGACAAAATGAGGTGGACAATTGAATACTTTTTCAGGAAAGTTCAAGTAGAGTTACCACTTTCATTAGCTTTATCCTATGACACATTAGAATCCCCCTATGGCTTGTTAAACACAAATTCAGTAGGTCTGGGGTAGGGGTAAGAAGTTTGCATTTCAACAAGCTCCCAGAACGATGCTGGTTCATGGGTCTACACTTTGAGAACAACTATTATAAACAAAATGTTGGTTTAAGGATTGGCTTCTGGAATCAAGCATTCCATCAAGTAAGATGAAGCGGTTAAAAACACTCTGCATAGAGGATCCAGAGACACATAAAAAGATGCTCAATATTGCTAGCTATCAGAGAGATGCAAATTAAAACTACAATGAGATACCACTTGACACCAGTCAGAATGGCCATCATAAACAAAGCAACAAACAGCAAGTGTTGGAGAGGTTGTGGGGAAAAGGGGACCCTAGTGCACTGTTGGTGGAAGTGCAGACTGGTACAACCACTATGGAAAATAGTATGGAATTTTCTAAGAAAACTAAAAATGGATCTACCTTTTGACCCAGCAATTCCACTGCCAAGATTATGTCCTAAGAACCCAGAAACACCAATCCAAAAGAACCTATGCACCCCACTCTTCATAGTAGCTTGATTTACAGTAGCCAAGTGTTGGAAGCAACCTAGGTGCCCATCAGTTAATGAATGGATCAAAAAACTACGGTACATTTACACAATGGAATTCTATGCAGCAGAAAGAAGGAAGGAGCTCCTACCCTTTGCAACAGCATGGATGGAACTGGAGAGCATCATGCTAAGCGAAGTAAGCCAGGCAGTGAGAGACAAATACCATATGATCTCACCTTCAACAGGAACCTAATCAAGAAACAAAGAAACAAGAAAAATATAACCAAAGACACTGAAATTGAGAACAGGCTGACAGTCACCAGAGGGGAGAGGAGAGAGAATTTCAGGGGAAAAGGGGAAGGGAAAACATGGACAATTTTTTTTTTTTTTTTTTGGTCCAGGGAACACATGGACAAAAACTAGGAGGGGTGGAAATGGGGGGAGGTGGGGATGGCTGGGGTGGTAGGGTGGGATGGGCATAAAAGACAGAAAACTGTAAAAGAACAACAATTCAAATAAAATTTAAAAAAAATCAGAATTCCAAATTTATAGAGTAACTATCAGTTTTCAAAGAAATTCATTTACTATTTTATTTCTAATGAAATATGCATAATGAGAAATTTACCATCTTAACATTGTTATTGCATATTTCAATTGCATTAAGTACATTTACATTATTGTGTAACCATCCCTACCATTCATCTCCATATTTTTTTTCATCTTGCAAAGCTGAAACTCTATAGCCATATAAAATAACTCCCTCTTTCCTCCTCCCCAGTTCCCAATAATCTCTATTCTACTTTCTGCTTCTATGGATTTGACTGTTCTAATTATCTCATATAAGTGAAATTTTACTGTCTTTGTCTTTTTTTTACTTATTTTGCCTACCATAATGTCTTTAAGGTTAATTCTTGCTGTGTCAACATTTTCTTCCTTTTTAAGACTGAATGATATTTCATTGCATGTATATACCACATTTGGCTTATGCATCCATTCATTCATTCATCCATCACGTGATACTTGTTTTGCTTCCACTTTTTGGCTACTATAAATAATGTCAGTATAAACATCTGAGTACAAATACCTCTTCAGTACCCTGCTTTTAATTCTTTGGGATATATATCCTGAAGTACAGTTGCTGTATCATATGGTAACTCTGTTTTTGAAAATTTTTTAGTAATGACCATACTGTTTTTATAGTGACTCAACCATTTTACAATTTCACCAAAATTGCAAAATGGGTCCAATTTTTCCACGTTTTTGCCAAGACTTGTTATTTTCTGTGTTTTTTTTTTTTTTAAGTAACCATCCTATTTGGTATGAGGCAGTATCACATTTTCTTTTTGACTTGCATTTTCCTTATGATTAATGATTAATGATGTTAAGCATCTGTTCATATGTTTATTAGCCATTAGTATATATTTGTGGAAATGTCTGTTCAAATCTCTTGCCCATTTTAATCAGTTTGTTTATTGTTGAGTTGTAAGAGTTCTTTACATATTCTGGTTATTAATCATTCATCAGATATTCAAATAAATTTTGAATGCTACATATGTGATCTTTGACATAAATATTGAAAGTGAATTAGGGCATGATTTATTATTATTCTCAAGGTTACAGATGAGAACATGAGTACTGAGATCCCAAATTCACATAATAAGTCCAGACATATAGCCAAGGCTAAGAGCAAGTCTACTGTTTTGATGATCTTAGAAATCATATCTTGAAGGACACTTCAAAACCAATGAATCTTAGTAGCTTGTGTTACAGACAAAACATTGAGGCCCAGAGAGCAGAAGATATTTATTCAAGGTTATACAGTGAGTCAGTTGCAGAATATGGTATATGATACAGCTTTCCTGACTCCAAGTTTGGTAGCCTCTCCATTCCACTTTCTAGCAGACTACAATCTGGCACAGTTGTAAAAGGCTATATCTGCTGCCTGCCTCTTAAGGAAATGCTAATTTACTTCAAGGACTCCGCCGTCTAAAGATAAAGATTGGTGGTGAAAACTGTTAGGCCTTCTGCATTTTTCAGGTTCCACAGCAGCTTGGTTGTTGGAGGTATCAAATTAAAAAGAACCAATGCTAAGAACTAGGGGGACTCAAGTTTTAGCCATTGTCAATAGGGGTGAATAAATACCTACAGAGTCCAGGTTGGCTTTTCTATAGCCACTTGAGATCTGCCTGTCTGCCACAATTTGCATCAAAACACCATAAACCAAGGAATTTTCAAATGCCAAGAGGGAGAGTTGATACAGAAGAACTTTGCTGCTCTTTCTAAAAATATTTCTCCACTGATGCAAAGCCTCCTAGTCTTCAGAGGGCTTTTGCATGTGTTGGCTTACATAAGCTTCACAACAGCCCTTTGAAGCTGCTTCATTACCCCATTTTAAAAATAAGAAACTAGGCTAGGATAGTCCAAATGACTTTCTTGAAGTCACATAGCTAGGAAGCTGTACTCAATCAGTCTGACTATGAGCTCTATGCCATCATCACTGTCTTTGCTAGGGCCTATGGAAGAGATGAAGCTAGTGTGTAGCATCAGCTAATTTTCACAGAGAGTACCTAAGTTCTCAAATATGCAGAGTATTTATTTTTTCATTTTCTTTTTTTATTTTTTATCAGTATTTTTAATTGTTGATCTTGTACAGTTTTCTGTCTTTTACTCCCACCCCAGCCCACCATCCCAGCCCTCTCCACCTCCCTCCCATTTCCACCCCCCATAGTTTTTGTCCATGAGTCCTTTATACTTGTTGCTCTAAACCCTTCCCCTTTTCCCTTGAAATTCCCTCCCCTCTCCCCTCTGGTGACTGTCAGCCTGTTCTCAATTTCCATGTCTTTCGTTATATCATGCTTGTTTGTTTGTTTTGTTGATTAGGTTCCTGTTGAAGGTGAGATCATATGGTATTTGTCTCTCACTGCCTGGCTTACTTCGCTTAGCATGATGCTCTCCAGTTCCATCCATGCTGTTGCAAAGGGTAGGAGCTCCTTCCTTCTTTCTGCTGCATAGAATTCCATTGTGTAAATGTACCGTAGTTTTTTGATCCATTCATTAACTGATGGGCACCTAGGTTGCTTCCAACACTTGGCTACTGTAAATCAAGCTACTATGAAGAGTGGGGTGCATAGGTTCTTTTGGATTGGTGTTTCTGGGTTCTTAGGACATAATCTTGGCAGTGGAATTGCTGGGTCAAAAGGTAGATTCATTTTTAGTTTTCTTAGAAAATTCCATACTGTTTTCCATAGTGGTTGTACCAGTCTGCAATCCCACCAATAGTGCACTAGGGTCCCCTTTTATCTACAACTTCTCCAACACTTGCTGTTTGTTGCTTTGTTTATGATGGCCATTCTGACTGGTGTCAAGTGGTATCTCATTGTGGTATAAATTTGCATCTGTCTGATGGCTAGTGATGCTGAGCATCTTTTCATATGTCACTGGACCCTCTGTATGTCCTCCTTGGAGAAGTGTCTATTCAAGTCTTTTGCCCATTTTTTAATTGGGTTGCTTGTCTTCTTAGAGTGGAGTCATGTAAGTTCTTTATATATTTTGGAGATTAAACCCTTGTCTAAGGTATCATTGGCAAATATGTTTTCCCATACAGTTGGTTCTCTTTTTATTTTAATACTGTTTTCTTTAGCTGTCCAGAAGCTTTTTATTTTGATGAGATCTCATTTGTGTATTTGTTCCTTTATGTTCCTTGCTTTAGGGGACATATCAGTAAAAATGTTGCTGTGTGAAATATCTGAGATTTTCCTGCCTATGTTCTCTTCTAGGACTTTAATGGTGTTACGGCTTATGTTTAAGCCTTTTATCCACCTTGAATTTATTTTTCTGTATGGTGTAAGTTGGTGCTCGAGTTTCATTTTCTTGCACGAAGCTGTCCAGTTCTCCCAACACCACTTGCTGAAGAGGCTATTTTTAATCCATTTTATGTTGCTGCCCCCTTTGTCAAAAATATTAATTGACTGTGGAGACTTGGGGTTATTTCTGGGCTCACTGTTCTGTTCCACTGGTACATGTGCCTGTTTTTATGCCAGTACCGGGCTGTTTTGATTACAGTGGCCTTGTAATACAGTTTGGTATCAGGTATTGTGATCCCTCCTACTTTGCTCTTCTTTCTCAAAATTGCTGCAGCTATTCTGGGCTGTTTATGGTTCCATATAAATTTTTGAAGTGTTTGTTCTATGTCTGTGAAGTATGCCATTGGTACTTTAATAGGTATTGCACTGAATTTGTAAATTTCTTTGGTACGTATGGACATTTTAATGATATTAATTTTTCTGATCCATGAACACGGTATGTGTTTCCATTTGTTTGTGTCTTCCTTGATTTCTTTCTTCAGTGTTGTGTAGTTTTCTGCATACAGGTCTTTTACCTCCTTGGTTAGGTTTATTCCTAAGTATTTTATTTTTTTTTTTTTTTTGCTATATCGAATGGGCTTTTGTCTCGATTTCTGCTTCTGCTGTTTCATTGTTGGTATACAATAATGCCTTTGATTTCGGGATTTTGACTTTGTATCTTGCTGTTTGGCCAAATTCATTTATTAGGTTGAGTAGTTCTTTGGTGAAGTTTATAGGATTTTCTATGCACACTATCATATCATCTGCAAATAGTGAGAGTTTTGTTTCCTCCTTTCCAATTTGGATACCTTTTATTTCCTTTTCTTATCTGATTACTGTGGCTAGGACTTCCAGTGCTATGATGAATAGGAGTGGTGAAAGTGGACATCCTTGTCTTGTCCCTATCTTAGTGGGAAAACTCTAAGTTTTGTGTATTGTGTGATATTGGCTGTACATCTGTCATATATGGCCTTTATTATGTTGAGGAATGCTCCCTCTATTCCCACTTTGCTGAGTGTTTTTATCATAAATGGGTGCTGTACCTTGTCTAATACTTTTTCCACATCTATTGATATGATGATGTGATTTTTGTCTTTCATTTTGTTTATGTGGTGTATTATATTTATTGATTTGTGAATATTGTAACATCCTTGCATCCCTGGGATGAATCCCACTTGGTCATGATGTGTGATCTTTTTAACATATTGCTGGATGCAGTTTGCCAGTATATTGCTGAGGATTTTAGCATCTATGTTCATCAGCGATATTGTCCCGAAGTTTGCTTTCTTTGTTGTGTCTTTATCTGGTTTTGGTATTAGGATGATGTTGGTTTCGTAAAAATAGTTTGAGAGTCTTCCATCTTGTTGAATTTTTTGAAAATATCTGTGGAGGATGTGGGTTAGCTCCCCCTTAAATGCTTTCTAAAATTCTCCTGTGAAACCATGTGGTCCAGGGCTTTTGTGTGTCAGAAGCTTTTTAATTACTGTTTCAATTTCATCAGGTGTTATTGGTTTGTTCAGGATTTTGGCTTCTTTACTGAGCTTTGGTAGATTATATTTTTTCTAGAAATTTGTCCATTTCATCTAGGTTCTCAGATTTGTTGGCATACAGTTCTTTGTAGTAATTTTTCACAATCCTTTGTATTTCTGCAGTATCAGTTGTAACCTCTCCTCTTTCATTTGGGATTGCATTCATTTGTGTCCTCTCTTTTTTTCTTGATGAGCCTGCTTAAAGGCTTGTCAATTTTGTTTATCTTTTCAAATAACCAGCTCCTGGATTCATTGATCCTTAGAATTGTGCTTTTACTCTCTATGTCATTTAATTCTGCTTTGATCTTGGTTATTTCCTTCCTTCTAATTTCTCTGAGTTGTCTTCATTGTTGTTGCTCAAGTTCTTGTAGGTATAGGGTTGGTTAGGTTGTTTATTCATCTTTTTCTCTTTGTAGCTGTATTTTGATGCTCTATGGTTAGACACAGAGAAATTAATGAAACTTTTTTTGAAAAACAGAAAACTGTACAAGAACAACAATTAAAATAAATGAAAAAATATTTTTTGATTATGCTATTACAGTTGCCCCATTTTTCTCCCCTTTATTCTGCTCTGCCCTGCACCACCCTTCCCATCATCATTCCACAACCTCCCACCCCGACTTTAGTTCATGTCCATGGGTTGTACATAGAAGTTCTGTGGCTTCTCCCTTTCCTATACTACACTTAACCTTAACCTATTTTGTACCTACCATTTTTGCTACTTATTTCCTGTACCTTTTCCCCCATTCTCCCCTCCTCCTCCCTGCAGATAACCCTCCATGTGATCTACATTTCTGTGATTCTATTCCTGTTCTAGTTGGTTGCTTTTGTTTTTGTTTTTTACATTCAGATGTTGATAGTTGTGAGTTTGTTGTTTTATTGTTCATACATTTTATCTCTTTTTCTTAGATAAGACCCTTTAACATTTCATATAATAAGGGCTTGGTGATGATGAACTCTTTTAACTTGACCTTATCTGGGAAGCACTTTATTTGCCCTTCCATTCTAAATGATAACTTTGCTGGATAGAGTAATCTTGGGTGTAGGGCCTTGCCTTTCATAAATTTTCATATGTCTTTCCATCCCTTTCTTCCCAGTAAGGTTTCTTTTGAGAAATCAGCTGATAGCCTTATGGGAACTCCTTTGTAGGTAACTGTCTCCTTTGCTCTTGCTGTTTTTAAGATTCTTTCCTGATCTTCAATCTTAGGGAATATAATTATGATGTACCTTGGTGTGTGCTTCCTTGGTTCCAACCTCTTTGGGACTCTCTGGGCTTCCTGGACTTCCTGAAAGTCTATTTCCTTTGCCAGATTGGGGAAGTTTGCCTTCGTATTTTTACAAATAAGTTTTCAATTTCTTGCTCTTCCTTTTCTCCTTCTGGCACCTGTAAATTTGTATGTTGGAACATTTAAAGTTGTCCCAGAGGCTCCTAAGCCTCTCCTCATTTTTTTTGAATTCTAGTTTCTTCATTCTGCTGTGGTCGAATGTTTATTTCTTCCTTCTGCTCCAAATTGTTGATTTAAGTCTTAGTTTCCTCCCCATAGCTGTTGGTTCCCAGTATATTTTTCTTTATTTAACTTTGCACAACATTCACTTTTTCCTCTATTTTGCAACCATACTCAACCAATTCTGTGAATGTCCTGATTACCAATATTTTGAACCATGTACCTGATAGTTTGGCTATGTCTTCATCCCTTAGTTCTATTCTGGGGGTTTGATCTGTTTTTTCATTTGGCCCATATTTCTTTGTCTTGCCTCACCTGTTACATAGTAAGGGGTGGAGCCTTAGGTATTTTCCAAGGTAGGACAACCCACTTCGCTGTGCTGTGGAGCTGTATGTCAGGGAGGGGTCTGAGAGGGAACAATGCCTGTTGTTTGGCTCTCATCCCACATTGAGTCACTTCCCCTGCCACCCACAGGCAAATTGGGCCCTTCTGGTGCTGATTCCTGGATGGGTGGGCTTGTGTACATTCTAGGACCCTGTGGGTCTCTCCAACAAACTCTCTTGTGAGGCTGGGAGTTTCTCTTGCTGCCACAACCACCACAGGTTTTCACAGCCAGAGGTTTTGAAGCTTTATTTCCCTGTGTTGGAACCCTGGGTTGTGCAGTCTGTATCTCTCCCCAATTGTTCCTCCCAATATATCCACATATAAATTCGGACTGCCCAGTCTGCCAACCTCCACCTTGTCTGCCTAGTCCTCCAGTCACCACCTTGCTGTGCATCCTCTCCTCCTTAGCTGCCTGTCTGCTCCTCTTACTATTCTGGGTGAATGTTTCTTGAACTCCTGGATTGTCAGACTTCCATAAAGCTCACTTTTCTAGAAATTCTGGTTGTTTTTTTTTTTTTTAACTTTTTGTTGTCCTTCTTTTGGTTGTGTGAAGAGGCAAAGCATATCTTCCTATGCCTCCATCTTGGCCAGAGAAATTAAGGAATCTTATGTCTTTTTGAAGAATTGAACCGTTTATTGTCATCTGGTATCTCCCTTTATCCCCTAAAATTTCCCTTGCTGTGAAGTCTGAAATTAATATGGCTGGTTTGTCTGAAATTGATATGGCTACTCCAACTTTCTTTTTTTAAATTTTTAAATTTTTATTTTTTAAATATATTTTATTGATTACGCTATTACAGTTGTCCCATTTCTCCCCCATCATTCCCCTCCATTCTGCACACTCTCTCCCACCAACATTCCCCCCCTTTAGTTCATGTCCATGTGTCATACGTTCTTTAGCTTCTACATTTCCCACACGATTCTTGCCCTTCCCCTGTCTATTTTCTACCCACTATCTATGCTACTCATTGTCTGTACCTTTTCCGCCTCTCTCCTCCTCCCACTCCCCTGTTGCTAACCCTCCATATGATCTCCATTTCTGTGGTTCTGTTCCTGTTCTAACTGTTTGCTTAGTTTGCTTTTGTTTTAGGTGTGGTTGTTAATAGCTCTGAGTTTGCTGTCTTTTCACTGTCCTATTTTTTATCTTCTTTTTCTTAGATAAGTCCCTTTCACATTTCTTATAATAAGGGCTTGGTGATGATGAACTCCTTCAACTTGACCTTATCTGAGAAGCACTTTATCTGTCCTTCCATTCTAAATGACAGCTTTGCTGGATAGAGCAATTTTGGATATAGGTCCCTGCTTTTCAAGATTTCAAATATTTCTTTCCAGCTCCTTCTTGCCTGGAAGGTCTCTTTTGAGAAATCAGCTGACAGTCTGATGGGAACTCCTTTGTAGGTGACTGTCCCCTTATCCCTTGCTGCTTCTAGAATTCTCTCCTTCATTTTAATCTTGGCTAATGGAATTACGATGTGCCTTGGTGTGTTCCTCCTTGGGTCCAACTTCTTTGGGACTCTCTGAGCTTCCTGGACTTCCTGGTAGTCTATTTCCTTTGCCAGATTGGGGAAGTTCTCCTTGATTATTTGTTCAAATAAATTTTCCACTTGTTGCTCTTCTTCTTCCCCTTCTGGGACCCCTATAATTCGGATGTTGGGGCGTTTAACGATGTCCTGGAGGTTCCTAAACCTCTCCTCATTTTTTTGAATTCTTGTTTCTTCCTCATTTTCTGTTTGGTTGTTAGTTTCTTCCTTCTGGTCCACTCCATTGATCTGAGTCCCAGTTTTCCTTCCATCTCTATCGGTTCCCCATGTGTCTTCCTTCATTTCACGTATCGTAGCCTGCATTTTTTCATCTAATTTGTGAGTAAAATCAACCAATTCTGTGAGCATTTTGATGACCAGTGCTTTGAACTGTGCATCTGATAGGTTGGCTATCTCTTCATGGCTTAGAGGAATTGACTCCGGTGTTTTCATTTTTTCTCCGGTTTGAGCCATTTTTGGTGGGTTTTTTTTTTTTGTTCGTTTGTTTTGTTTTGGTTTTAGTCTGGTCGAGGCTATTACGTAGTCAGGGGTGGAGCCTCAGGCGCTCCCCAGTGTGGGGCAGCCCAGTCGCTGGGTTGTGACGCTGTATGTGGGGGTGGGGTCTGAGAGGGAACAATGGTGCCTGCTCCACTCTCTCCTGGATTCAGTCCCTTCCACCACTTCCCCTCTGCCTGGACCGTCTGCGCGCGCGAATGTGGGACCACCTGCTCAGCCAGCGCCTTGTGCGGCCTCACTGGGTCTGTGCAGTTGCCCCCTTGTGCCCGGGGTCCACCAGCTGCTGCCTGTGGGCCCAGGGACTGCCAATCGCCGCCTGTGACCTGGGAACCGCCAGCCGCTGCTGCTTGCGTTCCCGGGTCCTCACCTCCACTTTTTCCTGCTGCGACCCCACCCCTCTTACTGGTCTGTATGAATGGTTGTTGGACTTCTGTACAGTTCAATTTTCTATCAGTTCTGGTTGTTTTCTTGTTTCTAAATATTTGTTGTCCTTAATTTTGGTTGTGACAGGAGGCACAGTGTGTCCGCCAACGCCTCCATCTTGGCCGGAAGTCCCAACTTTCTTTTAGTTAGTGTTATTATGCTGTATCTTTCTCCATCGATTAATTATATCTGTGTCTTTATGTTTCAAGTGGATTTTTTTTATAGAAATATATAGTTGAGTCTTGTTTATTCTATGCACTGTGACAGCCCTGCTTTTAAAATGGTGCATTTAGACCATTGGCATGTAAAGTGATTATTGGTATTTTTATATTAATATCTACCATGTGTTGTTTTTCTCTATTCATTGCGCTACATTTTCTTCTTTTGATGTTCACTCTTTTTCTGCCTTCTGTGATTTTAATTAAGCATTTTATTTTATTTATTTTGTAAATTAAATTTATTGGGGTAACATTGGTTAATAACAGTACATAAATTGTAGATGTACAATTTTATAATAAAACATCTGTGTCCTGTATTGTGTGCTTACCATTCTAAACCCTAGTCTCTTTCTCTTTCTTCACCATGTATTTGACTCCCTTTACCCTTTTCATTTACTCACCATGACCCTTCCCTTCTGCGAGCACCATTTTGTTCTCTGTATTTATGAGTTGGTTTGGTTGGTTTGCTGTTTCTTGTTTAATATCTAACATGTGAGTGAAACAATACTGTTCTTGTCCAATACCATTTAACCTATTTTACTTAGCATAATACTCTCAAGAACCATACATGTTGTCACAAGTGGCACTATTTCATCTTTTTTTTGGCTGAGTAGTATTCCACTGTATACATGTACCATATCTTACTTTTTTAATTTTTCAAGTACAGTAGACATTTTTTTTAGTTTTATATTTTTCCCATTACCATTTAGTCCCCTTGTCCTCCTGCCCTTACAATCACCACACTGTTTTCCGTGTCCACAAGTCCTTTTTCCTTTTTGCTCAATCCTTCTACCTTATCTGTCATCATGTTCTCTATGTATGAGTCTGTCCTATTTTCCTTGTTAGTTCAGTTTGTTCACTTTTGTATGTTTGGTAAAA
The DNA here is from genome assembly GCA_039655065.1 of Glossophaga mutica. Lineage (NCBI taxonomy): Eukaryota > Metazoa > Chordata > Mammalia > Chiroptera > Phyllostomidae > Glossophaga > Glossophaga mutica. Next base: position 9,236,161 of record CM077318.1, on the reverse strand, counting down.
TTAACCAATAAAGTTATCCAGTTCAGGACTTTTGTTTGTTGGAAGTTTTTTGATTACTACTTCAACTTCATTAGTTGCGATTGGTCTGTACAGACTTCCATTTTCTTCTTGATTAAGTTTTGGGAGATTACGTATTTCTAGAAATTTACACATTTCTTCCAGATTGTCCTGTTTGTTAGCATATAGTTGTTCATAACATATTATTCCAATCCTTTGTATTTCAATGTTGTCATTGGTTACTTCCCCTCTTTGATTTATGATTTAACTTATTTGGATCCCCTCTCTTTTTTTCTTAATGAGTCTGGTTAAAGGTTTGTCAATTTTATTTATCTATTCAGAGAATCAGCTCTTGGTTTCATTCCTATTCTGTATTTTTTAGACTCCGTCTTATTTATCTCTGCTCTAATATTTATTTAGCCAAGTAGATTAAATAGGTTCCTTTGAGGATAGGCCTAAGAACACAATTCTTCAGGCTACCCACCCTAAATGGTTACTTTCTCTTCTCTTGCTGGACACACCATAGGATTTTTCTCAAAAATTTAATAGGCTTCTTGGGTGAAACTTTAAAAAGTGTAAGAGCCCTTCTAAGACTTGGCTCCTCTAGAGTTTTTAACTGTCAAGCTGGTCTTCATTAAACTTCCAGCAATTCATCAATTACAGATTAGGCTTTCCTACCCAGGTATTGGTTCTTGTGTTTTTCTGCTCCTAGGCCTTTGCCTGGATAGGCTGCAGTTAATTTCGGGGATCCTTCTGCTTATATCTCCAATTATCAGGGCTTTCCTTGTGATCTAAATTTTCTGATGTATTAAATAACGGGATTTTTCAACTGTTTTTCTCTTGTGTGAATGGGAATGACAACTTCAAAAATCCTTTTTTTTTGCCTGACTGAAGACCAGAAGTCAGACAAATTCTTGTGAAGGAGAATTAGGCATTCTAGTTGTTCAGGTAAAGATAATAAGTTATGGCAGTCTCCAAAGCCAAGGCACTCTTGAAATGCAGAAGACATGTAAACCTAGACAGAGAGAGAAAGTCCTCTGCCCTGTTCAAACTCTTTTGGAAGGCTGTCCTCAGATCTAGGGTTTTTCTACACTTTAAGAATGACAACAGAAAAATAAAAGAGCATGTACATAGGAGAGGGCACAGATTGGGGAGGGATCTGAAACCAGGGTCTTATTAAAATAGCTAAAAATTAGAAGTGCTTAGATTGGAGCATGGAAGAGTAAGTGGGGTGTGAGTTCCATTCTCAGGCCTCTGAAGCGCTATCCTAGGTGAGAAGGAGCAGATGGTGTATGTGTGGTCCCAGGGATATAATGGGTAACCCATGGAAATATTCATTATGAGGGCAAATAATAACTTTTTATAAATCTCACCACTGTATATGACAACTAGCCTGTATTTAGATGGAATGATATTCCATCATTGGAGATATCCAGAGAGAGGTGGGATCCTCCTTTCATGGTGATTCAAATATCAAATGAACATGGTGAGGTTGGACTTGATTACCCAGTATCTGCTATCCCTGAGTTCCTGTGATACTAGTGGAAAGGGCATTTGACCGTGGGGTAAGAGATTATGACTATAGTCATAGCACCACTTTTTCTTGGTTGAATGACTTCAAGTTAAGCCCCTTTTTCCTGATGAGCCTCAGTACATATTTTATAAAGTGAGGTTGTTAGACTAGATAATGTTAGAGGGGCCTTCCCAGACCTTTAGGCCTGAGAATCATTGATTATATTGAGGCAGCTTGGACGTGATCTAGAAAGCATAGAAGCCAGCATATTGCCAGAGGAGATTTGGAAGCAAGTTCCAATTGCAGTTGCCCCAAAGATGGTCATGTATAGACACTGCCTTGAGAGTCTTGCCAAATGAGATCATCTACCCTGTGTCTCTGGGATTCCATTGGCTACCAACTCATCACCTCATCTTTCCTCCAAATATCAACCTTTTACCTGGCAACCTTAAGCCCAGTAATTTCCTGGAGTCCTTGATGTTGACTCTGCCCAGTTTTCTGGGGCATTTGATTTGACCCTCATTTCTTATCCCTCATTTGTATGAACATGTCTTCTTTTGGAGGCCCTGGTCTCCCGGTTTCCTTTTAACAGAGAATTTTGGAAGCAACATGGTATAAATAAAACAAGTTGAACTTGTAAAAGAAAGAAGATGAAGCTTGTTCATCTACTATGGGGCTTTTATGAGACTCTTTCCTTCTGGGTTTTCTTTTCTCGTTCTGTGATATGAAAACTTAGGACTTCATCAACAATAGCCTTTAAACTATTTTTAGTGGGTCTATTTTTTACACTGAAATGAAATCTTACATGGAATCTTACTATATGTAGATAAAATAATATTTTATTAGTTTTAAATGTATTTTATATAAGTTTATTTGTTCATTTATTCAACAAATAGGTATTGAACACTTACTGTGTGTCTGGCATTGTTTTAGTTGTTGGGAATATAGAGATAAATAAATAAGACAGACAAAAATCCCTTATTCTTATGCAAATTACATTAAAGTACAGTGAAATAGTGAAATGTATAATATTTCAAATACTGATGAGTGCTATGGAAAAAATTAAGACTGGAAGGAAAATGGAGAGTTCTTGGAGAACTGTGAAACATTTAATAGGATGATTGGGGAATGCCTAATTGAAAAGAAGATTTTTTTTTAAAGCAAAACCTTGAAGGAGGTATAAATGCTGATTTCTAGAGGAAGAGAATTCCAGGAAGAAGAATATCCTGTGCAGAGGTCCTAAGGCAGGAAAAAAAGTCTCTTGTTTTTTAAGAATACTGAGGTCACCGTGGTTGGAGAAGTGTTAAGAGAGGAGATTGGAGAGGTCAAGAGAAGGGACAGATTTGTAGGTCATAGTAAAGGTTGCCATTGCTCTAAGTGAGATGGGAAGTCTTTGGATGGGTTTGAACAGAAAATTGATATGATTGGACTCATATATGAAATATAATTTACTTATAAAGTCAGTCAAAGTAAATAATAAAGCCATTTTAACAAGTAGACATTTTTAAAATTAGCTTTTGATAACAGTTTCAGCACCCAACTTTGGTTTCACAATTTTTATGAAAATGTTCATTTGTACTGATAAATAGAAGATAAATTGTTTGTTAGACTCTGATATGAGCAGACATTCACAGTTCTGAATTCGAAAACAGGAAGTGTTAAACTCCAACTTTCTGAATCAATGCTGTACTTGTGAGGGGTTTGAAATATGTAGAGGCTGTTGGTTATTATGAGATCTGCACAAAAATAAGGTTACCCAGAAGAAAACCAGTCTCGTGTTGGCATCTCAAATGTATTCAAACTTGGCATAAAACACATTTTAGTTAGCATATGTTTTGCTTTTATAAAATATTTGAGATGTAATTTTTAAATTTAAATCTAATTTTGAGGAAGCTGCTCTGGGAATCAGGAAGCCAGTTTAAAAACCTCAGATCTAGGAGTTCCAGCCAAGATGGAGGTATAGGTAGAAACCCTTCGCTTCCTCGAATAATCACAAGGAAGATAACAACCAATCTAAAACAATAAACAACCAGAAGTTTCAGAAAATCAAACTGCATGGAACTCCAAAAACCAGTGAATTAAAGAAAAAGTCTACCAGAACAACCAGATTTGTATGCCAAAACAAAGAAATATGGCCCAAATGAAAGAACAGAGCAAAACTTCATAAAGAGAGCTAAGCAATGAGGAGATAGCCAACCTATCTGATGAAGAATTTAAAGCCTTGGTAATCAAAATGCTCACAGAACTGATTGAGCTTGGTCAAAAAAATGGAAAAACAAATGAAAGATACCCAAAATGAAATCAAGCAAAATATTCAGGGAGCCAGCAGTGACAGGAAGGAAACCAGGACTCAAAGCAGCGGTTTGGAACAAAAGGGAAAAATAAACATCCAACCAGAACAGAATGAAGAAACAAGAATTAAAAAAAAGTGAAGAGAGACTTACAAACTTCTGGGACAACCTGAAACTTTCCAATATCTGAATTATAGGGGTGCCAGAAGGAGAACAACAGCAAGAAATTGAAAACTTATTTGAACAAACAATGAAGGGAAACTTCCCCAATCTGGCAAAGGAAATAGACTTCCAGGAAGTCCAGGAAGCCCAGAGATTCCCAAAGAAGTTGGACCCAAAGAAGAACACACCAAGGCACATCATCATTAAGTTACCGAAGATTAAAGATAAAGAGAATCCTAGAAGCAGCAAGAGCAAAGGAGACAGTTACCTACAAAGGAGTTCCCATAAGGCTATCAGCTGATTTATCTAAAGAAAGCTTACAGGCAAGAAAAGGCTGGAAATAAGTATTTGAAGTCATGAAAGGCTAGGACCTACATCCAAGATGACTCTGTCCAGCAAAGCTTTCATTTAGAATGGAAGGGCAAATAAAGTACTTCTCAGATAAGGTCAAGTTCAAGGAGATCATCATCACCAAGCCCTTATTACATGAAACGTTAAAGGGACTTATGTAAGAAAAAGAAGATAAAAAAATATGAACAATAAATGACAACAAACTCACAACTATCAACAAATGAACCTAAAAGAAAAGAAAAACAAAACAAAAAACAAAAACTAAGCAAACAATAGAACAGGAACAGAACCAGAGGAATGAACATCACATGGAGGAATTTCAATGGGGAGGGGGAAGGGAGGTATTCAGGGGAAGGTACAGGGAAGAAGAAGCCTAATTAGTAGGCATAAAATACATGAGTAGAGATAAAAATGGTACAGGAAACATAGAACTCAAAGAACTTATATGTACAACCCATGGACATGAATTAAAGGGGGAATGCTGGATGGTTGGGGGGCAGGGTGGAAGGGGAATAGAGGGGAAATTGGGAAAACTGTAATAGTATAATCAATAAAAATACTTTAAAAATAAAAAGAACTTCAGATCTAGATTATTCTTGGACACTACAAGCTATGGAATCATATGAATCTAAGTTATACTATCTCTGCAAATCTCAGTTTTCTTATTTGTAAAATGGAAACGTTAATTTCAGCTTATTTCAGGGACTTCTTATACATTGTGGGCACTAGCAAAATGCAAGGCATTATTGGTCAAACTGGTATAAGAAGTTCCAGTTATGAATAGGTTTCAAGTGTGTAAAGCACATTACAGTTTAAAAAGAAGTTTTTCATATAGGAACTTAATCAAAAGTTACAACCATTCTGTAGGACAGGCCAAGCATCACTAATCCTCATGTTGCAGGTGAGAATCTGAGGCTCAGAGAAATAAAATTATTTGTACAAACTCACGCAGCTAGGAAGTGGGGCTAATCATACATCAAGTGTTTTGTTATAGTAAATGGAAATGGTAGGGCTTGAATTGGGTCTAAATCAAGTATGTTTTAAACTTTAAGTAGTTTAACAATTTCTCCCTTCCCCTGCTACTATGTCAGAGTTGTGGTTTCATCTGTCCTTCTCTCATAAAACATCATGATATAGTGGAAAGAATGGAGAAGTCCGGAAATCAGGTAGGCCTATGCTTAAACTTTGGCTCTGTTACTGACTTGCTCTATATCATTAAATAAGTTACTTCATCATCATAGCTTGTTTTTCTCCCTTAAGTGAGGATATATACATCTACCTCTCAGGGTGGAAGTGTGAATTTCATAAAGTAACAAACATTAGAAAATGTTTATAGCCTTTAATTTGACCAATCAATCTCACTTTTGGAACTTGACTGTAGAAATTAGAAAGGCAAATACATAAAGATAACTGCATGGATATATAGTACCTATGGTGATGATAAGTGTTATGGTAGTGAAATAGGATATGGGGGAGAGCTTCTTTCACCATTTATTTAATTTTTAATTTGAGGGATTATGGCTAATTTTTAATTTTGGTGTTTTTCAAATTAAATATATAGTATGTTATAGTGTTTACCACCTAGTAGTTTTTAAAGAAACATTAGATCAGTATTCCCTTTCTTTTTTTCTATTTATTTGTAGCCCATAAGGATTAGAGGTTGTATCTTTCAAGAGTGGAAAAAGAGCAGCATTCAGAGGCACGCACTTTTTGTGTTTTGAAAAAGAGCCACTAGCCTCCTAAACTTGACCACAGAGTCCCAAGCCCCATACCACCTACAAGAAAGACAATTCTTTGTTTGCAAAGGAAATATGTGTAATTAAAAATTGAGAGTGTATTATATCCTTTGGCTGGCCTTTTGTTAAAAGAAAACTTTGTGAAAAAAAGAAAATAAAATTTTAATTGTATTTTTTCCATTATCATTTAATTCCTCTATATCCCTCTCTCCCCTTCAATCACCACATTGTTGTACATGTCCATGAGTCCTTTTTGAACTTTTCAATTCTGGCCTTCATTTACCCATTTTATTCAGAAAGAAGACTTTACTTGCCCAAGGTTTCATAGATGCAATAACAGAACTGAAACTGTAATTTAGTCCTGTCAAGCTTGTTCACAGCCCATGATCTTCACACTATGCTGTGTTGTCTCCATTCACAAAGAGCTCTCCTCCTATGTCATTCCAATAACTCAGCAGGATCAGAAAATAGCAAGAGAGAATAAATTGGGACTTCTGGCCAAGATGGAGGCGTAGGCGGACACACTGTGCCTCCTCTTACAACCAAAATTAAGGACAACAAATATTGAAAAACAAGAAAACAATCAGAACATATAGACAATTGAACTGTACAGAAGTCCAACAACCATTCATCCAGACCGGTAAGAGGGGCGAAGTCTCGGCACGAAAAAGTGGAGGTGCGGACATTGGAACGCAAGCAGCAGTGGCTGGCAGTTCCCAGGTGCACAAGCTGCAGCTGGCGGTGCCCCGGCCCACAGGCAGCAGCTGGTGGACCCTGGGCACAGGGGGGCAACTGTGCAGACCCAATGAGGCCGCACAAGGTGGCTGGCTGACCAGGTGGTCCCACATTCGCACGTGCAGATGGTCCAGGCAGAGGGGAAGTGGTGGAAGGGACTGAATCCAGGAGAGAGTGGAGCAGGCGCCATTGTTCCCTCTCAGACCCCGCCCCCACATACAGTGTCACAACCCAGCGACTGGGCTGCCCCACACTGGGGAGCGCTTGAGGCTCCACTCCTCACTACGTAACAGCCTTGACCAGACCAAAACCAAACCAAAACAACAACAACAAAAAAACACCAAAAATGGCTCAAACGGAAGAACAAATGAAAACCCCAGAGCCAATTCCTCTAAGCCATGAAGAGAAAGCCAACCTATCAGATGCACAGTTCAAAGCACTGGTCATCAAAATGCTCACAGAATTGGTTGATTTTGCTCACAAATTAGATGAAGAAATGCAGGCTACAATACGTGAAATGAAGGCAGATGCATGGGGAACTGATAGAGATGGAAGGAAAACTGGGACTCAAATCAATGGAGTGGACCAGAAGGAAGAAACTAACAACCAAACAGAAAATGAGGAAGAAACAAGAATTCAAAAAAATGAGGAGAGGTTTAGGAACCTCCAGGACATCGTTAAATGCCCCAACATCCGAATTATAAGGGTCCCAGAAGGGGAGGAAGAAAAGCAAGTGGAAATCCTATTTGAACAAATAATCAAGGAGAACTTCCCCAATCTGGCAAAGGAAATAGACTACCAGGAAGTCCAGGAAGCTCAGAGAGTCCCAAAGAAGTTGGACCCAAGGAGGAACACACCAAGGCACATCGTAATTCCATTAGCCAAGATTAAAATGAAGGAGAGAATTCTAGAAGCAGCAAGGGATAAGGGGACAGTCACCTACAAAGGAGTTCCCATCAGACTGTCAGCTGATTTCTCAAAAGAGACCTTCCAGGCAAGAAGGAGCTGGAAAGAAATATTTGAAATCTTGAAAAGCAGGGACCTATATCCAAAATTGCTCTATCCAGCAAAGCTGTCATTTAGAATGGAAGGACAGATAAAGTGCTTCTCAGATAAGGTCAAGTTGAAGGAGTTCATCATCACCAAGCCCTTATTATAAGAAATGTGAAAGGGACTTATCTAAGAAAAAGAAGATAAAAAATAGGACAGTGAAAAGACAGCAAACTCAGAGCTATTAACAACCACACCTAAAACAAAAGCAAACTAAGCAAACAGTTAGAACAGGAACAGAACCACAGAAATGGAGATCATATGGAGGGTTAGCAACAGGGGAGTCGGGGGAGGAGAGGGGAGGGGAAGGTACGGAGAATAAGTAGCATCGACAGTGGGTAGAAAATAGACAAGGGAAGGGCAAGAATAGTATGGGAAATGTAGAAGCTAAAGAACTTATGACAGATGGACATGAACTAAAGTAGGGAATGTGGGTGGGAGAGGGCGTGCAGGGTGAAGGGGAATGATGGGGGAGAAATGGGACAACTGTAATAGCATAATTAATAAATTGTGTTTTGGTTTTGGAAAAAGAAAAAAGAAAATAAATTGGCCTCTCCTGACAAAAATGTAGTAAAAGTAACTGCACAGAAAAAAAAAAAAATAGCAAGAGAGAACCTAGTGATAAACTCCTGAACCAGGACTGATAAGCACTACCAGAGGGTATCAAAAATCAATTATGAGTTTGTTTTAAATCAATGAGGAGGTGAGTTGGCAAGGCCTTTTGAGCTAATGTTGTTATGCACAGACAATGAGCGGCAAAGAAAAAGAACTTCTTTAACTGGAAGAACTAAAACTTAGGTTTCCTAGTTTCTTGTCTTTCTTTTCTGAACATGCCATTCACTCATCTGTTCACCATCCATCTATCTATCCATCTATCTTTCTATCAATCCATCCTTCCATCCATCTTTCATCTATTCAATGAATATTTAGTGTTCCTCTATGAAAGACACAGAACAAGACAAATATGATCCTTGCATTCAAGGGGATCCCAATGTAGTGATGGCTTGAATCACTATACTTGATAGCTTGATGAACAAATGAGTAGGCTGGTCACTATCCAATTCCATTTTCTGCTCTCTTCATTCCACAATGGTTCAGTCTAGGGTGAACAACAAGAAAGAAAGGGGGGGGGGGAGAGGGAGAGAGGGGGGGGAGAGAGAGAGAGAGAGAGAGAGAGTGAGAGAGAGCGAGCGCTCATTACATTTATGGCTTCATTGCATTTAGGATCTGATGGTACTATAGATGGGGTGGGAACTGGTGCCTTGGTAGCCTAGTCAAGCTTTCAGGTTCCCAGGTGTTCTTTGGTAGTTGAAAAATACTTGGTTTGTAGTTTTATAATACTGCATTGCTAGCTACTGTAACATCTCCTTGTTGGGTTATTTGGATGGATACTAAACCTCTCTTGCTAAACACCCAGAAACATAATGAACTTCAACCAGTGGTGGCTTGTGGATTCCTCCTGGTAACACAATCTTTGGGCATCAGGAACCAAAGCTCTAGCCTCTAAGATGAAGTAGAATCAAGGAAAGAAATTCAAGGAGTCACTAACCCTCATGAGTTTCTTAGAGACCATACCCAAAGACTTACTCAGAATAGTTTATGTATTGCTAACCCTGGAAGAAAGAGACATGAGACCAATCCAGACTCCTGGAAAGCTTCTTAATTGTAAATCTCAAGAGTTTTCTCATTAGCAGTTCTGGCTTTTCCTTAACGAAGGTTTTGCTCCTCTGCATGATGAAGGTGTAAGTGAGGATAAATTTGGTGCTCCTTTTCTGTGTGACCTTCTGATTTCCGCTGCTGACAGACCTCCTAGGGACAAATTGATGAGGTTCTAGTGTTCTCTAAGCCACTCCACCCCCTACCTGAAAGGCACAAAGGTAAACACCTCATTTACCTATGATATTCCAGTCAAGGTATCACCATTACCTAGTTGAAAATCCCACAAAATACAAAAATAGTATGATTTTCATTATCATTTGACAGGTGAAGTTCAAAGACATAAACAAAACTCCCTAAAGTCATACAGCAAGAATGTAGCAGAATCAGAATTTGGACCCAGACCTGTCTGGCACTAATTCACAAAGTATCCTGACACTTTCTTGTATTAGGTACTGTATTGATCAGGTGTCTAGGAATCCTTGATTCTGAAGAATTCCACCAAGAAAGGTGGTGGAAGCATCAAGATCATTTTCCTTACAAGGTGGAGATGAGAGCTGGTAATTATGCATGTATTCATCTACCACTCTACCAAACCACTTCATTGTCATCCACACACAGTCCTACTAAGCCTTCTCTGTGGCTATTAGTGTAACTTCAGTAAGACCACAACATAATCAGATAATAAAATTATACTGTCTTAGAGATATAACAGATTGAGTTTAACTTCTCATATTACAGAAGAAGGAAATGGGGCCTAGAAAAAACAATTTCTGAAGGTAAATACAGCTCATTGGTGGGATTGCTGAGACTTGAATGCAGGTTTTCTGATTCTAGTGCAATGTCTTTTTGCTTATATCAAGGTTAGTTTATAGCAAGTTGGCAGTAAAATCACATTTCCTGATTTCCATATCAAAGTTATCTTTACTGCATTGAATTACACCTCCTACCTTCTAGACTTTTTGGTCTATGAGCATCCATGAGCAGGATCAAGCTTAATGGCAAGGTGCAATAGACAGCTGTCCATGAATGCTTTTAGATAGTTAATTTATCCCTTTGCACCACCCACCCTTAGGTTAACATAGTTCTCAAATACCAACATCAGTTCTTCATTTAAAAAAATCTTGTAATAGCATGATGTCCTCTGTGAAAAGGCAGGATACATGAGATAATTTTATTTCAGCCACTAAAACCTACACAGTAAAGGGATTAGTCAGAGAACATATAAGAAGGACCCATGGACATGGCAAGTTGAAAAATGGTATGATTTTGAGCATAATTTCACAGGTGAAGTTCAAAGACATAAACGATGGTGTGGGGATTGACTATGGAAGTGGGGGTGGGCTGGGTGGAGGAGGGTGAAGGGGGAATATTGGGACAAGTGTAATAGCATAAACAATAAAACATTAAAATCTGCAAAAAAAAAGTAAAATAAAAGACATAAAACATAGATAAAAACCCTAGGCAGTTCTATAGGTTTTCCTTTAAGCATATGAGTAAGAGTGAAGTAGGACCAAGGGTGAACAATTTACAAACATCTCAAAAAGAACACACCAGAAATCGAGACTTCCGGCCAAGATGGGGGCGTAGGCGGACACACACTGTGCCTCCTCTCACAACCAAAATTAAGGACAACAAATATTTAGAAACAAGAAAACAACCAGAACTTATAAAAAATTGAACTGTACGGAAGTCCAACAACCATTCATCCAGACGAGTAAGAAGGGCGGAGTCTCGGTAGGAAAAAGTGGAGGTGCAGACCCAGGAATGCAAGCAGCAGTGGCTGGCAGTTCCCAGGTGCATGGGCGGCGGCTGGCGGTCCTCAGGCCCACAGGCAGCAGCTGGCAGACCCCGGGCACAGGGGGGGCAACGGTGCAGAACCAGTGAGACCGCACAAGGCAGCTGGCTGTCCAGGTGATCCCACATTTGCAAGCACAGATGGTCCAGGCAAAGGGGAAGTGGCGAAAGAGACTGAATCCAGGAGAGAGCGGAGCAGACGCCATTGTTCCCTCTCAGACCCCACCCCCACATACAGCGTCACAACCCAGCGACTGGGCTGCCCCACACTGGGGAGCAACTGAGGCTCCACGCCTAACTACGTAACAGCATGCGCACGTGCGCAGATAATCCAGGCGAAAGGGAAGCGGCGGAGGGGACCGGAGTCCAGGAGAGAGCGGAACAGGCGCCATTCTTCCCTCTCGGACCTCGCCCCCACCTATAGCATCACAACCCAGCGACTGGGCTGCCCCGGCCTGAGGAACACCTAAGGCTCCACGCCTCATACGTAATAGCCGCGACCAGACTAAAACCAAAACAAACAAACAAAACCCACCAAAAATGGCTCAAACTGGAGAAGAAATGAAAACCCCAGAGCCAATTCCTCTAAGCCGTGAAGAGATAGCCAACCTATCAGATGCACAGTTCAAATCACTGGTCATCAAAATGCTCACAGAATTGGTTGTTTTTGCTCACAAATTAGATGAAAAAATGCAGGCTACAATACGTGAAATGAAGGAAGACACATGGGGAACGGATAGAGATGGAAGGAAGACAGGGACTCAAATCAATGGAGTGGACCAGAAGGAAGAAATTAACAACCAATCAGAAAACGAGCAAGAAACAAGAATTCAAAAAAATGAGGAGAGGCTTAGAAACCTCCGGGACATCGTTAAGCATCCCAACATCTGAATAATAGGGGTCCCAGAAGGGGAAGAAGAAGAGCAACAAGTGGAAAACTTATTTGAACAAATAATCAAGGAGAACTTCCCCAATCTGGCAAAGGAAATAGACTACCAGGAAGTCCAGGAAGCTCAGAGAGTCCCAAAGAAGTTGGACCCAAGGAGGAACACACCAAGGCACATCGTAATTCCATTAGCCAAGATTAAAATGAAGGAGAGAATTGTAGAAACAGCAAGGGATAAGGGGACAGTCACCTACAAAGGAGTTCCCATCAGACTGTCAGCTGATTTCTCAAAAGAGACCTTCCAGGCAAGAAGGAGCTGGAAAGAAATATTTGAAATCTTGAAAAGCGGGGACCTACATCCAAATTTGCTCTATCCAGCAAAGCTGTCATTTAGAATGAAAGGACAGATAAAGCGCTTCTCAGATAAGGTCAAGTTCAAGGAGTTCATCATCACCAAGCCCTTATTATATGAAATGTTAAAGGGACTTGTTTAAGAAAAAGAAGATAAAAATATGATAGTGAAAAGACAGCAAACTCACAGCTATTAAGAACCATACCTAGAACAAAAGCAAACTAAGCAAACAGCTAGAACAGGAACAGAACCACAGAAATGGAGATCCTATGGAGGGTTAACAACAGGGGCATGGGAGGAGGAGAGAGGGAGGAAAAGGTACAGAGAATAAATAGCATAGACAGTGGGAAGAAAATAGACAGGGGGAGGGCAAGAATAGTATGGGAAATGTAGAAGCTAAAGAACTTATGACACAAGGACATGAACTAAAGGGGGGAATGTGGGTGGGAGAGGGTGTGTAGGGTGGAGGGGAATGATGGGGGAGAAATGGGACAACTGTAATAGCATAATCAATAAAATATATTTTAAAAATAAAAATAAAAATAAATTAAAAAAAAAAGAACACACCAGAAATCTTCTTGGCATGAAGTCATTGAGTCTTCTTGCAAAAGCACAAAAGAAGTCATTAGGAAAAAAACTGGAAAGTTGCTATTCAAATTTTGGGAAAAAATTCACATCAAGAGTTTACCCCCAAGGTCTAAGGCAAGGATTTTTAATTATTGTAAATGAAATTGTTTTCTTAATTTTATTTTAAAATTGTTCATTGCTATGGATAGAAATATGATTGACTGTTTTATGTTGATCTTACATCCCAAAACCTTACTGAAATCATTTAATATTCCTGTTTTTTTTTTTGTATGTTCTTTAGAAATTTCAACATACAAAACCATGTCACCTGTGATTAGGGATTGTTTTACACATTTCTTTCCAATTTTTAAAAAATATATTTTATTGTTTTCTTACAAAATTTCATACTGTTTTCCATAGTGGCTGCACCAGTCTGCAATCCCATCAACAGTGCACTAGGGTCCCCTTTTCTCCACAACCTCTCCAACACTTGTTGTTTGTTGCTTTGTTTATGATGGCCATTCTGACTGGTGTCAAGTGGTATCTCATTGTGGCTTTAATTTGCATCTTTCTGATAGCTAGCAATATCGAGCATCTTTTCATGTGTCTCTGAATCCTTTGTATGTCCTCCTTGGAGAAGTGTCTACCCAAGTCCTTTTTTTGACCATTTTTAATTGGGTTTCTTGTCTTAGAGTGGAGTCGTGTAAGTTCTTTATATATTTTGGAGATTAAACCCTTGTCTGAGGTATCATTGGAAAATATGTTTTCCCATACAGTTGGTTCTCTTTTTATTTTAATACTGTTTTCTTTAGCTGTGCAGAAGCTTTTTATTTTGATGAGATCCCATTTGTTTATTCTATCCTTTATGTCCCTTGCTTTAGGGGACGTATCAGTAAAAATGTTGCTGCGTGAAATATCTGAGATTTTCCTGCCCATGTTCTCCTCTAGGATTTTAATGGTATCATGGCTTATATTTAAATCTTTTATCCACCTTCAATTTATTTTTGTGTATGGTATAAGCTGGTGCTTGAATTTCATTTTTTTGCATGTAGCTGTCCAGTTCTCCAAGCACCACTTTTTGAAGAGGTTATTTTTGCTCTATTTTATGTTGCTACCCCCTAAAAATGGGCCTACCTTTTGACCCAGCAATTCCACTGCTGGGATTATATCCTAAGAACACTGAAATACCAATCCAAAAGAACCTATGCACCCCAATGTTCATAGCAGCACAATTTACAATAGCCAAGTGTTGGAAGCAACCTAGGTGCCCATCAGTTAATGAATGGATCAAAAAACTGGTACATTTACACAATGGAATTCTATGCAGTAGAAAGAAGGAAGGAGCTCCTACCCTTTGCGACAGCATGGATGGAATTGGATAGCATCATGCTAAGCGAAATAATCCAGGCAGTGAAAGACAAATACCATATGATCTCACCTTCAACAGGAACCTAATCAAGAAACAAAGAAACAAGCATAATACAACCAAAGACACTGAAATTGAGAACAGGCTGACAGTGACCAGAGGGGAGAGGGGAGGGAATTTCAGGGGAAAAGGGGAAGGGTTTAGAGCAACAGGTATAAAGGACACATGGACAAAAACTATGGGGGGTGGAAATGGGAGGGAGGTGGGGAGGGCTTGGGCGATGCGCTGGGGGTGCAGTAAAAGAAAGAAAACTGTACAAGATCAATAATTAAAAAATACTGATTAAAAAATAAAATAATCAAAAAATATTTTATTGTGTTATTACAGTTGCCCTATTCCCCCCTTCATTCCCCTCCACCATGCGCAACCCCTCCCACTCACATTCCCCCCTTTAATTCATGTCCATATGTCATAAGTTCTTTAGCTTCTATATTTCCCATACTATTCTTAATCTCCCCCTGTCTATTTTCTCTCTACTGTCTATGCTACTTATTCTATGTACCTTCCCCCGCCTCTCCTTCTCCCACTCCCCCGTTGCTAACCCTCCTTGTGATCTACATTTCTGTGGTACTGTTCCTGTTCTAGTTGTTTGCTTAGTTTGCTTTTGTTTTAGATGTGGATGTTAATAGCTGTGACTTTGCTGTCTTTTTACTGTCCTGTTTTTTATCTTCTTTTTCTTAGGTAAGTCCCTTTAACATTTCATATAATAAGGGCTTGGTGATGATGGACTCTTTTAACTTGACCTCATCTGAGAAGTGCTTTATCTTCTCTTCCATTGTAAATGAAAGCTTTGCTGGATAGAGCAATCTTGGATGTAGGTCCTTGTCTTTCATGACTTGGAATACTTTTTTCCAGCCCCTTCTTGCCTGGAAGGTCTCTTTTGAGAAATCAGCTGACAGTCTGATGGGAACTCCTTTGTGACTGTCCCCTTATCTCTAGCTGCTTCTAGAATTCTCTCCATTTTAAGCTTGGGTAATGTAGTTATGATGTCCTTGGTGTGTTCCCCCTGGGACCCAACTTCACCGGTACTCTCTGAGCTTCCTGGACTTCCTGGGAGTCTATTTCCTTTGCCAGATTGGGCAAGTTCTCCTTTATTATTTGTTCAAATAAGTTTTCCACTTGTTGCTCTTCTTCCCCTTCCGGGACCCCTATAATTCGGATGTTGGGGCGTTTAACGATGTCCTGGAGGTTTCTAAGCCTCTCCTCATTTTTTTGAAGTCTTGTTTCTTCCTCATTTTCTGTTTGTTTGTTAGTTTCTTCCTTCTGGTCCACTCCATTGATTTGAGTCCCAGTTTTCCTTCCATCTCTATCAGTTCCCCATGTGTCTTCCTTCATTTCATGTATTGTAGCCTTCATTTGTTCATCTAACTTGTGAGGAAAATCAATCAATTCTGTGAGCATCCTGATCATCAGTGCTTTGAGCTGTGCATCTGATAGGTTGGCTATCTCTTAGTTGCTTAAAAATATTGGCTCTGATGGTTTCATTTGTTCCTTTGTTTGAGTCATTTTTTTCCTTTTTTTTTTTGGTCTGGTCATGCATGTTACATATGAGGGGCAGAGCCTTAGGTGTTCACCAGCGTGGATCAACCCAGTTGCAGAGTTGTGACACTGTATGTGGGGTTGGAGTCAGAGAGGGAACAATGGCGCTTGCTCTGCTTCTCGGACTTCAGTCCCCTCTGTGAGGCTGGGAGTCTCTCCTGGCTCCTCAGCCCTCACAAGTGTTTTCAGTTGGTGCTTTTAGGCTTTATTTTCCGGCACTGGGGCCCTGGGTTGCACAATCTGTCTCGCTGCCAGTTTTCACCTGCTTTATCTGCATGCGAATGTTTGACCTCGGTCAGCAGCCTTCTGTGCCTTGCTGGGTCTGCTCATTGCATCCCCATGCCCTGTAACTGCCGCCTATGTAACTGGGGTGTGCCAACCACTGCCTGTGCATCCAGAACTGCTAGCCACTGCTTTTTCCTGCCACGATCCCTCTCTGCTGGCCACCAACTCTGCCCCTTACTGGTCTGGGTGGGTGAATCATTGTCAGACTTCCATACAATTCAATTTTCTGTCTGTTCTGATTGGTTTTTGTTTTTGGGTTTTTTTTTGGTTCTAAAATTTTGTTGTCCTTAATTTTGGTTGTGAGAGGAGGCACAATGTGTCCACCTATGCCTCCATCTTGGCTGGAAGTCTCTTTCCAATATTGATGACTTAAAAAAGTTGTTTTGCCTGATTGCTAGAATCACTAGTGTATTGTTGAATAGAAATGACTTAGAGTGGACATCTTTGTCTTTCCCCTAATAATAGAGGCAAAGCTTGCAGTCTTTCACCATTACAAGTAACATTAGTTATATTTATCTTTCATTGACTGGCTTATTTCACTTAGCATAGTAGTATCCAGCTCCATCCATGCTGTCGCAAAAAGTACGAATTCCTTCTTTTTACTGCTGCATAATATTCCATTGTGTAAATGTACCACAGCTTTTCTGGTGCACTTATTTATTGATGAGCACTTAGGCTGTTTTGAGCACTTGGCTATTGTAAATAATGCTGTTATGAACATAGGGGTGCACATATTCCTTTGAATTGTTGTTTTGGTATTCTTTGGATACATTTCCAAGTGGAATTGCTGGGTCAAAAGGCAGTTGCATTTTTAATTTTTTGAAGAAATTCCATACTGTTTTCCAAGTGGCTGTATCAGTGTGTATTACCACCAACAGTGTACTAGGGTTCCCTTTTCTCTATATCATCTCAAGTATTTGTTGTTTCTTGATTTATTAATGACAGTGATTTTGGCAGGTGTGAGGTGGTATATCATTGTGGTTTTAATCTGCATCTCTTGGGTGGCTAGTGATGTTGAGCATTTTTTCATCTGTCTGTGGGCCATCTGTATAAAATATAATCTCATAACTATAATCTAATAAACAAATAAACTAAGGAGCAAAATAGAATCAGTGGCACTGAAACATAGAACAGTCTAACAGCTGTTGGGGGGATGTGGAGACTGGTTGAAAGAAGGGGAAGGGATTAGACAAAGAACATAAATGCATGACACAGAGACATGGAATGGTGGAGGGATTGACTATGGGAATAGGGGGTTGGCAGGGGAAGGGAAGAAAAGGGGAAATTAGGACCACGGTAAGAGCATAAACAATAAAAACTGTTCAACTTTCAAAAATGAAAAGGGAACCAACCCTATGGGAAAACATATTTGCCAACAATACATCAGAGAAAGGTTTGATCTCCAAAAATATGTAAAGAACTCATAAGACTCAATGCCAGGAAGATAAACAATCCCATTTAAAAATAGGCAAAGGAAGTGAACATACACTTCTCCACGGAGGACATACAAAGGGCCCAGACACATATGAAAGGATGCTCAGCATCAATAGCCATCAGAGTGAGATGCAAATTAAACCCTCAGTGAGATACCACTTCACACCAGTCAGAGTGGCCATCATAAACAAATCAACAAAGAACAAGTGCTATCGAAGATGTGGAGAAAAGGGAACCCTAGTATACTGTTGGTGGGAATGCAGACTGGTGCAGCCACTGTGGAAAGCAGAATGGAATTACCTAAAAAATAAAGATGGAACTTCCTTTCTTTTTTCCCCACGTGCAAGTATTTATTTATTTATTTATTTATTATTCATTTTTTATTTTTATTTTAATTGTTGTTCAAGTACAGTGGAACTTCTTTTCAATGCAGCAATCCCAATGCTGAGATTGTACCCTAGGAATCCTGAAATATCAATTCAAAAGAACCTATGGACCCCAATATTCATAGCAGCATTATTTGTAATAGCCAAATGCTGGAAACAGCCTAAGTATCCATCAATAAATGAGTGGATAAAAAAGACTGTGGTACATATACACAGTTGAATACCATGCAGCAGTAAAAAATAATGAATTCTTACTTTTTGTGACAGCATGGATGTAACTGGAGACTATTATGCTAAGTGAAATAAGCCAGGTGGCAAAAGACAAATACCATATGATCTCACCTGTAAGTGGAACCTAATCAACAAAACAAACAGATGAGCAAAATATAACTAGAGACATGGAAATAAGGAACAAACTGATAGTGACCAGAGTGGAGGGGGAGGGAGATTATGAGGGAAAGAAGGGAAAGGGTTTAGTGAAGGAACGTGTATAAAGGACTGATGGTAATGGACAACAGGGTAGGGATTGACTGAGGGGTGGGATGGGTAGGGCAGGTGAGAGCACTGGGGGGAAATTGAGACAACTGTAATAGAAAAACAGTAAAAATTTTTAAAAGAAAAAATGACATTATTTGTGAGATTTTTTTTTGCTAAATACTTCTTTCAGTTTGAAGGGGTACCCCTCTATTTTAATCCTGTTAAGTATTATCAACAGCATGATGTGGAACATGAATGTGTGTACATCTTTTGTACACTTGTTTTATTATTAGTATGGATTTCTTAAGGTGGAATTATAGGGTGTAAAGGATGCCTATTTTTAAAACATTTGGTACCTATTGCTGAACTCTGACCAGGATAAATAATCTACTAGTTCTTGGTGATGTCTCAGAATTGAGTAGACCCATGTAAAACCCTGGGCCCTGGCATGGTCTCTACTATGCAGATGCCACTGAAGTAATTGTCTAAACTGAGGGCATGGAGTGTCTCACACACACACACACACACACACACACACACACGTCTCTCCAGAAAGTATCCAGCCACGCACTATGAAAAATAGAGCCATTTATTGAAGAAGATACAAGATACAAGAAACATTGTACATAAGACAATGATGACTCAGTCCCCTTTAAAGTGGGCACCTTGGGACCTCAAACAGTTCTCCCAGTCACTATCAGTTACCTCATTGTATTTTCCTGAATCTCATCAACAGTCTGAAATCTCTTCCCTTTCAAAGGTGATTTTAGTTTTGGGAAAAGCCAGAAGTCATGGGGCACCAAATCTGGGCTATAGGGGGCCTGAGTAACATGGGTAATTTGATGTTTCACCAAAAACTCTGCAGGAGACATGATGTATGAGTGGGCGCATTGTCTTGATGAAGCTGCCAATCACCAGTTGCCCATAGCTGCAGCCTTCTGAATCATCTGAATAGTTCGTGGGGTGGAATGTTCAAGTTAATACACAATTAGATGCAGATTTGTTGCTCTGCTCATTCAGTCATTTTGAATGCAACAGCCACACAGTACACATGCTCACTCAACTGCATCTACCACCCCCACTGACTAGTACAGGGAAGTCATCATTGTTCATCTATGCACATTCATTCCAGTTTACTCTCCGTGGCTGCCAGGTCACATCTATGATGTTGCCAGGTCGCAAACCATTCTTGTTATATTAACAATGGCTAAATTTTTCCAGACAGACCTCATAGACAGGGATTATTTTTTCATTTAATTGTTGATAAGACAGCTGAGGCCAAGAGAAACCAAGGAACTTGTCTGAGATCACATAGCTAGTGATTGTCAGGGCTAGAATTTGAAGCCTAATTGTGGCCTCTCAAACTGGCCTTTATGCCATCTTAGTGTCTTCAGCATTTTTGTTTTTTCTTTAAGAAATTCCTTACACTCTTCTCTTAAGCCCTCAACACACAAACACATGCATACACAGTCTACTCAGTGGAGGTAGGTGAAGACTCTGTTTGTTCTTCCAATATTTTATCTAAAATTATTCTGCTTGGGGCATGTGTTGGGTTGTGCAGTGCCATTGTACGGTAGGGCCTGGGAATGCTTAAAAATAGGCAGACCTGAGTTGGAATTCCAGCTATGCCACTTAGTTTCTGTGTGGCTCCTCATAAATGGAACTTAGAACCTAACACTGAACCTAATGAACAAAACAAACAAACAAGCAAAATAGAACCAAAGACACTGAAATTGAGAACATGCTGACAGTCACCAGAGGGGAGAGGGGAGAGAATTTCAGGGGAAAAGGGGAAGGGTTTAGAGCAACAAGTATAAAGGACACATGGACAAAAACTATGGGGGGTGGAAATGGGAGGGAGGTGGAGAGGGCTGGGGTGGTGGGCTGGGGTGGGTGTAAAAGACAGAAAACTGTACAAGATCAACAATTAAAATAAAAATTTAAAAAAACTTACAACATCTTCTCTGCATTGATTTGGAATAAAATCCATGGTTTTTATATTAGCCCACAAATGTCTGTATGGTCTAGGCCTGTTTGACCTCATTTCACAACACCCTTACCTTTGCCGATAGCTCTCCAGACACACCATTGTTCTTTCTGTTCCTTGAATACAATAGGTTCATTCCAACCTTAGCATCTTTGCATTTAAAGTTTCCCGTTTCTGGTACACTTAACATGACTCATTGTTTTCTATTTTCAGGCCTCAGCTTTAACATACTCTCCTTCTATAGGTCTTTCTCAACCAAACTGTCTAATTTATCCCAGGCCTGTAACCCATTACTTCATGTTCATTACTTCATTGTTTTCTCCAAGCTTTTATTGCTATTTGATATTTTATTTGCTTATGTATTTAGTTATTTATTTTGTTTCTGTTATATGTTTATGACTACAGGGTCTTTTCTGAATCATTCACTGTTATATATTCAGTGCCTGGCACATAGCAGATGTTGAATAAATATCTGTTGAAAAAATAATAGATAAATATCTCTTATGTCTGGTCTATGAAAAGGGATATTTATACCTGAGTTTCTGTGAAGAACTTAGCACAGAGTGAGGATCAAATATCCAGTAATTTTCATTGTTCTGTGCTCTCGTATTTCTGGTATGCACACTCAGTATCACTGAACTAACTTGTCCTAAATGCAATAGCCCTTTCAGGTTTTGTGCTAGGACCAAGCACCTGAGTTCTGAATGACTGGAAGCTGAAGAACCTGTCCAGAGACAGGCCTCCTATGTTCTTCCCCTCTTGTTCTCTTATAAGGTATAAATGAGGAGGACCACCTTGGTGATGGACTCCTATGAAACAGATCCTTAGATTAACCACTACCGGGCAAAAATTTCTCATACTTCCAATCTATCATTTATTATTAGAGGACAGGGTGGAAGAATAGGTTCATCAACTTCAGAAAATTGCTTTACATCCCCGTGACAATTCTGTAACTACCAATCTGTACATCTTAATCCTTTTACCTTTCTCATGCAGTCCTCCCAAACTTACTCCCCTCTGGCAACCATCAGTCTTCTAACAGTAATTTTTATTTGTATAGTGATGACTTCTGGAGGATTTTTATAACCAATTTTTCATTTGATCAAACCAGTACCATATATTCTTGTGATCTCCTTTTTTTAAGAAGAATTATCACACTTTGTTCATGTAATTTGTCTGTCTTCACCGCTACTGGTCCTTATTTTCTATCATTATCTCTCCAGCACCTAGCACAGTGCCTACTATGTAATAAGTGATGAAGACATATTTTTTTGAATTAGGGAATGAAATAATAGTGTCTTACATATGTGCATGCCAAGGACCAAAAAGAAAACAAATGTGTTATCCAACGTCAAATATTATCAAAGCGGCAGAACCAAGACTCCAACCTATGTCTTCTGATTTCTTGCCAGGCCACTGCTCTTTCTGCCACTGGCTTATATGGTACTAGTAGGAACAATAGTAATACTTGTTACCAGCTTTTGTTGGTGTTACTGGCATAGTACATTATCTTATTAGATTAAGTAACATTTCTAGAACTTCACAGCTGATCCCTCTTCCTAGAACAACTTTTATTTGTCTTGCACCACTCCTACTCATTCTTTAAGAGAATCTTAGGCTTCTTCCTCCAGGAAGCATTTTCCTAATCCCATCTATTTGGAGTTAGATCATTTTTGTTTTTGTACAAACCTCTGTCTTAGCACTTATCCCACTATATTGCTATTATCTGTCTAACTCTCCTAGACCATGGGCTTCTTGAGAGTGGAGACCATGTCTACTTTTTCTCACAGAGCCTAATTTATGTTATCAGTAAATATTTCATACAACAATAAATGATGAATTTACATTTGGTATTCACTGCCACTCTGTGGGAAAGGTGGCACTCCTTGGGAAAGGAGATTAAGATTCGGTAAATCAGTGGTGTGGACAATAATTTGCATGTAATATAAGACTCCCAGGTGATTCTGATTCAGGTGGCTCTTGCAACATACCTTCAAAGTTTTTAAACTAAGGTGTAAGAGTGAGCTGTGCTACCCATAGAAACAATTCTGGCAGTCTTGTGGACCTGCACAGATGAAGAAGAGTTCAGTAGCAACCACGGTCAGTGGTGTGGTTCACAGCTGTGAATTTCAGGCTTTCATAAAAGAGGCTGCCCTGGTTACTTTCTTCCATAGTCTTTCCTACTTGAGATATCATGGTGTGGTGGAAAGCATATTGCTCTAGAAGTGATGATACCTGGGTGATGATTGGGTGACCTGAGTCATGTCTATCACCATGTTTAAGGTCTCAGTTGTTCTCAGTTGTTCTATAAAATGAGAATCTATAGATTTCAGTACCTAACTAATAAGGCTCTCTTGAAAATTAAATTAAATAAAGTAGATCATGAAGCAAACACAGCATGGGTGCTCAGCAGATGTTTATCAAATAATGTGAAGAAGCATTTGCAGGGTTATTTTCAAGGTGTATTGTGTTCTGTGTTGTGGGCTGTGGTACAGAGTTCAATGATAGGCTTGATGTTGTTTTTTGATGTGGATCTTGTGTATTTCCTAGTTTGATGCATTTCCCTTCACTTTTTGTGTCTTCTTGATTTTCGACCTTACTCTCCATTCTGTTCGAGGATGACACTTTTTTTTTTGAGAGCAGGCAGAACAAGGGAGTTTTGCAAGTCAGGAGAATGAGAATGGAATTGGAACATGTGTAATATTCTCTTTATTGTATTTTTATTAATTTCTTTTAAAAGAGGGGGCTGATTAGTGTTTCAAAGCCTCCCATTAGGTTTGCTTTGGTAGTTATATTAGATACTAACTTTGATATTGATTCAGGAAATGGGAGAAAGAGGAAGTTCAGGGAAGAGTGGGTGGTTTGTAAAAATGTTTGATAGCTGCAATCAAAACAGTGGCATAGAAACTCATTGCAGAGTTTAAGGACTTGAACTTTGTGGAGCAGACCTCATTAAAAGGGCTTTCAAGAGGTTAGAGAAGCAGAAGCTAAGAGAAGGGTCACCATTCCTGTGTCACACTCCTTGACATATTTCCATACCGTAACTGTTTCAAACCTCTTAAGAACATATGGGGTAAGTACTATTATTATCACTTGAACTTTCAGATTTAACAACCCAATAAACAAAACTGTAAGACACAGAGAGGTCAAGTGACTTGGCCAACATTACACATAAGGTACGTGACAGGATTAGATTTTAACTTAGAATGTCTGGCTCCAGAATATGTTATTGCCACTGTGCTACAGTGACTGTAAAGTTTGTGTAAAATCCTTCAAGATACAGGAGAATGGCCTATCTCTGTTTTGGGGTACTGGTTGTGCCTGATAAAGTTCAGGTCTCTTCCATCACCTTTTGAATGAAATTGATGAACCAAAAATTTCAGATTGTCATTAACTAGCTTTTCTTGGTTGTTCCTCCCTTCCCTCCCTCCCTATAATCACAGTAAAGCCAGTAGATCTAAAGTTTATATTATCCTTTGGGAAATTTATTTGACCTAGACTCTTTAAATGCTACAATAATTACTTCTAACAGGTACTCAGCACTTCCATATACATTTTCACAAGTGGTCTTTGACAGTTTTGTAGTACAGGTGTGACTTGGATTATTGTCATAGTTTTGCAGATAGTAAAACTGAGGACCAGAGAGGACAAGTGACTTGCTCAAGGTCACACAATAAGTTAACAGCAAAACCTAGGTCAGTCAGCCAACATATACTTAGTGAACATCTATTAGGTATCAGATATTTTTCTAAGCATGATTCTGAGACTGACTCCAACTCAATGCTCTAGCACTTTCTCTGTGTTCTTGGAAGCTATGAGGAATGTGCACCTAAGTTCCATGAGTAGGGAAGAGAATAAGCATTTATTGAGCTCCCATCATGTACCAGATTAGGAACTCTATTTACATGTGTTGTCTTAGTGAATTCTTCGTCCAATCCTGAAAGTTTGGGATTTGTATCTACATTCAAATGAGAAAGCAGAGGAGTAAGACAGACCCCAGTTGCATTGCCTCCCTTTTTTCACATCAGGCTTGGGCTACAGCACTGAAATGTCCCTCTGGCAGACACTACTGAGAGCTTTCCCAGAATCTGAGCTCAACGTGAACACATCTTTTTATTTATCCATTGCTGCTACCTTGGGTCTCTCCACAGAACCATAAATAAACAAGCAGAAAGCATTCAGGTCAGTGAAGGAGAAAGGAAATTAGGCTTAGACCTTGGGTCATACTTTGGGTCCCCAGTTCCACTAATACCCAAGGTGCCTTCCAAGTCCAGGTCACAGATGGATGGAAAGGGTATCCTGCTGCAGTCCTGTGAGACATGGCCTAGTTCTGATGCTCTAGACTCTGTTGGCTGCTCCAGCTGTTGCTTCTCATTCATTTCTTAGGCCCAGCCAGCATCAGAGAAGGAAAATTTGAGAAAGACAAGAGAGTGTGTGAGGGGAAACACACTCAGAACCAGATCATGACTCTAAAGGGAATAAAATTTGGTTCATTAAAATATTCCCTCCTCTTTGCTTGTGGGCAAGGCCTGAGGGACAGTCTTCTGCTGAAATTTTCTCTGGTGGTGGTAGGCCTCAGTAGAAAACAGTATTTAGGAAAATGACATGTGTCATGTCAGCCTGCTTATGTGCCTTAACTCATAGGTAAGAGGACTTTTCACCCTGGCCCATCTCCTTAGGCCTTATCACCCTAATCTTTGGGGAGAATTATGGAATCATGGAGTCCTTTGGTAAAAAGAATCTGCTAGGGTCATTTTGTCTACCTCTTGTTCCACAGCATGATTCCCTTTGAGTATTTAGACTTACATGTCTTTTGTCTGTTCATAAAAATCCTTTGGTGCTATGAACATTGGGGTGCATAGGTTCTTTTGGATTGGTGTTTCAGGGTTCTTAGGATATAATCCTAGCAGTGGAATTGCTGGGTCAAAAGGTAGATCCATTTTTAGTTTTCTGAGAAAATTCCATACTGTTTTCCATAGTGGTTGTACCAGTCTGCAATCCCATCAAAAGTCCACTAGGGTCCCCTTTTCTCCACAACCTCTCCAACACTTGCTGTTTGTTGCTTTGTTTATGATGGCCATTCTGACTGGTGTGAAGTGGTATCTCATTGTGGTTTTAATTTGCATCCCTCTGATAGCTAGCGATACTGAGAATCTTTTCATGTGTCTCTGGATCCTCTGCATGTCCTCCTTGGAGAAGTGTCTGTTCAAGTCCTTTGCCCATTTTTTAATTGGGTTGCTTGTCTTAGAGTGGAGTCATGTAAGTTCTTTATATATTTTGGAGATTAAACCCTTGTCTGAGGTATCATTGGGAAATATGTTTTACCAAACAGTTGGTTCTCTTTTTATTTTTTTATCCAATTTTTTAATTTTAATTGTTGATCTTGTACAGTTTTCTGTCTTTTATTCTCACCCGAGCCCTCCCCTCCTCCCTCCCATTTCCACCCCCCCATAGTTTTTGTCCATGTGTCTTTTATACTTGTTCCTGTAATTCCTTCCCCTTTTCCCTGAAATTCCCTCCCCTCTCCCCTCTGGTGACTTTCAGCCTGTTCTCAATTTTTGTGCCTTTAGTTATATTATGCTTGTTTGTTACTTTTGTTGATTAGCTTCCTGTTAAAGGTGAGATCATATGGTATTTGTCTTTCACTGCCTGGCTTACTTCGCTTAACATGATGCTCTCAAGTTCCATCCATGCAGTTGCAAAGGGTATGAGCTCCTTCTTTCTTTCTGCTGCATGGAATTCCATTGTGTAAATGTACCACAGTTTTTTGATCCATTCATTTACTGATGGGCATCTAGGTTGCTTCCAACACTTGGCTATTGTAAATTGTGCTGCTATAAACATAGGGGTGCATAGACAAACAACCAAATTAAAAAATGGGCAGAGGACTTGGGCAGACACTTCTCCAAGGAGGACATGCAGAGGATCCAGAGACACATGAAAAGATGCTCGATATCGCTAGCTATCAGAGAGATGCAAATTAAAACCACAATGAGATACAACTTGACACCAGTCAGAATGGCCCACATAAACAAAGCAACAAACAGCAAGTGTTGGAGAGGTTGTGGAGAAAAGGGGACACTAGTGCACTGCTGGTGGGAGTGCAGGCTGGTACAACCACTATGGAAAACAGTATGGAATTTTCTAAAAAAACTAAAAATGGATATACCTTTTGACCCAGCAATTCCACTGCTAGGACTATATCCTAAGAATCTTTTTATTTTAATACTGTTTTCTTTAGCTGTGCAGAAGCTTTTAATTTTGATGAGATCCCATTTGTTTATTCTTTCCTTTATATCCCTTGCTTTAGGGGATATATCAGTAAAAATGTTGCTGCATGAAATATCTGAGATTTTACATGTAGCTGTCCAGTTCTCCCAACACCACTTGTGGAAGAAGGTATTTTTACTCCATTTTATGTTGCTGCCCCCTTTGTTGAATATTAATTGACTGTAGAGACTTGAGTTTATTTCTGGGCTCTATGTTCTGTTCCACTAGTCCATGTGCCTGTTTTGACGCCAGTACACCAGGCTGTTTTGGTTACAGTGGCCTTTACAATAGCCAAGTGCTGGAAGCAACCTAGGTGCCCATCAGTAAATGAATGAATCAAAAAACTATGGTACATTTACACAATGGAATTCCATTCAGCAGAAAGAAAGAAGGAGCTCATACCCTTTGCAACAGCATGGATGGAACTGGAGAGCATCATGCTAAGTGAAATAAGCCAGGCAATGAAAGACAAATACCATATGATCTCACCTTTAATAGGAACCTAATCAACAAAACAAACAAGCAAGCAAAATATAACCAAAGACACTGAAATTGAGAACAGGCTGACTGTCACCAGAGGGGAGAGGGGAGGGAATTTCAGGGGAAAAGGGGAAGGGTTTACAGGAACAAGTATAAAGGACACATAGACGAAAATGAGGTGGGGGTGGAAATGGGAGGGAGGTGGGGAGGGCTGGAGTGGTGGGCTGGGATGGGAGTAATAAAGGACAGAAAACTGTACAAGAACAACAACGAAAATAAAATTAAAAATAAATAAATAAATACAATTGCAATTCCATGAAGCAACATGATAATCAAGGTACATAAATGAAATCAATATTTTAATTTTCAAATACATTATAAATGTCTAGGAAATATATGTTTAGAGAAATTATTTTTAAGTCATATTTGTAAGGCAGACTCAAAGATATATGGCAGTGTGATCATATAAATTGTTACATGGAGAACTGATGGTTGAAAGTAGCCCAGGCTGTCTTTCCATTAAATATACTAGAAAAATAACAAACAACAACAACAACAACAACAACAACAATAAATCCTTTGGAAAGAAGATTCCACAATTCCTTCTGATTAAACAAATAACCTGCAAAGTTTGAATGTTTTCTTTTCATGTGTCTTGTTTCCTCATTTAGTGTCATTTCTTTTTTAGGTTTATAGAAAGAACTAGAAGGAGATGTTAATATTACATGAGAAGCTTTGCAATAAAGTACTGTCCATATGTAATTGATTATTATTGTCAAACTTCCACACTTGAAAAATGAGTAAACTAATGTCCTTCGGGATAAAGTGATTTGCCAAAAATTATGCAGGTCACAAGGGACAGTTTGTCTCAAACCCAGATTTTCTGGACCAATCGATTAGCATGTTCTTTTCATTGTGCCCATTGACTCTCTTTCCCTGTCTCAGCTCACTTGGTGAAACGTATGTCATTGCCTCCTCAATATTTATACCCATGTGCTGTTACAATGCCACTCTTTGACCTCTTCTTCAGTCTAAATCAAGAGATTAAAAATGTTTTTGTATGATCTCACCTATAAGTGAAATCTAATCAACAAAACAAATAAGCAAGCAAAATACAACCAGAGACATTGAAATAAAGAACAAACTGACTGTAACTAGAGAAGTGGGGGAAATAATAGGGGAAGGGCCATCAAGGAACATGTATAATGAACATATGGACAAAGCCAATGGCTGGGAGGTGGGGATGGGTAGGGTGGGGTGGGTGTGGTGGGTGAAAATGGAGACAATTGTACTTCAACAACAATAAAATATAAAATAAAATAAAATAAAATAAAATAAAATAAAATAAAATAAAATAAAATAAAATAAAATAAAATAATAAAATAAAATAAAAAGTGTTTTTGTCCCAGAGACTTATTTCCAACTTTTCAGTCCTTCTAGTTTTCTGAGGAGGAGTTTTTTTTTTTTTTTTTCAGTAGGAGAAAAGATACACATTAGCCCAGGAATGACTTGGAATGTTTTCCTTTTCCTAAGCAGAATACAATGCTGGTGAGATAAGTAGCAGTTGTAATCTTACACCAGGCACCAGGATTTCAGTATACTGAAACTCCTATTTGATTTGGGTGTGCAGAATAAACAACTGTCTGTGATATAATAATATTAGCTACCATTTATTGAGTGCTTAAGATGAACAAAGAACTATGCTAGGTGCTTTGCAAACATCATTTTATTTAATCCTTACAATGGCTCTGAGAGGGAGTTACTATTAGCACCAGCTGGTAAATGAAGAAACCAAAGTTCAGAGAGGTTAAGTACCATGTCTACATTTATATAGCTACTAAGTAGTTGAAAAAAAACATTTGAACATGGGTTGCTCTGACCAATGCTCAGACTATACCCACTACAGTAAGCAGCTTCTGTAAGGAGTGGCCTTCTTCCTTTGTGATATGGTCTGAGAGGTATCAGAAAGTATCCCTTACCTGTCATCTTAAAAAGTTTCTTATGTCATGCTATTATAATGACAAAGAATTTACAATTAGAAGCTTGTCATTTTCTATTGAAAATCATACTGGCATAGGAGTTAGGAATACTGTTTTTTAGTAGCAGCCTTACTATTGATTCATTGTCTAAATTTAGATAAATTCCTCTTTTGCTTGGTGCCTCAATTGGAAAAGATTGGTGAGGTCTCCTTATTCTCTGAAGTCTCACAATTTTCTGGAAGTGATTAACTAATTCTCCCAGGCTGTCTTGTAATAATAGAATACAGATTGGGAGTACGAGAAATTTTTGCCACATAGTGGTTAATCTAAGGACCTGTATTGATAGTGAGTCCATCCCCAAAGTGGTTCTCCTCATTTATACCTTGTGAGTGTTTGGGAATTGCTTCATATTATTCTGAGTGGAATGATGACTGGCAATGAGAACTGTGGTTTCATTTGATGCTAGGAGTAACATATCTCAGATTCAAGTCCTCCCGATCCAGTTGAAAAAGGCCCAGAAATCCAAATGTTTAATAAGTACCCTCAGGTGTTGGGCTGCCTCATGATGTTTGCGACTCACTGGCCTACCAAAATACAAATTGTTATTTTTCTCAAAGAGTGGTTATAAATATAAAATAAAGCACTATATATATCTCTCTCTTTCCCTTTTTCTTTTCCTTCCTTCCTTCCTTCCTTCCTTCCTTCCTTCCTTCCTTCCTCTCAATAATATAATAAATAGTTACTATTATGTCTGTGTCAGGCTCTTTGAAATAAATAAGACATATTCTCTATAATAAACACAAGATCTAGTTGGTGAGACAGACAAAGCAATGATAAGACATGAGGGTTAGTGCTATAACAGAGATATGTAAAAAGGCTAGAGGGGTTCTCATCAGCAAAAGTGGGGTTAAAGAAAGCTTCGCCGAGGTGGTGATAAAGATAAATCATATAGGATGAGGAGACAGGACTAGGTGGAGAAAGTGTTCCAGGCAGATGATTCATCTGTAAGTTTAAAAAGAAAGTGTTATTTAGTCTGATCTTAATGCATTGAAAACAACTGACAGCAATCATCACTATAGCGTGATTTTTTGCTTCTGTGAAATCTGCTAGACAAAGACATTATCTAGGAGACCCTAATCTTGAGGAGTTCAGCAAGTTCAGCCATAAAACTTAGTAGAGAACAGAAGGAATTTTCCATTCCACACTATTTAAATCAACCTAAGGATTGACCGTGAAATCTCATATCTTAAAGGTCATCTGATCAACTTTTCAGTGGAGTTACCCTCATTCCCAAAATACATGACAAAGTTCTATGTATCTCAGTTTCATTCATTGTTTATTATTGTAAACTTCGGTCTCCGAGGTTCCTTTGCTCTTTCAAGCCAATAACTACATGCACATCAGAGCTGGATGACCTTTATAAAACACCTATTCCAATTTTTACATGCTATAGATAAAAAGAGAAAGAAATTTGACATCTTGTTGACTGGTTTCAAGTTTTTGATCATCTCTGATAACCAAAAATGTTTCCTATTTTTTGTGTTTGTTAGATACTACCATTGGTTTGAGATTCCAAAGATCTGGGAGTGATTACACAGGCTATCTAGTTCATCAGATTAATCAAAACCACCTAGACTGATTGTTATCTACCTTATTCTTCCAGATACTCAGAAATAGTACTTTTTTACTCTATTTAGTGGCTATTCTGGTATTTCCTCTTACTTGTGATCAGGTGCCTAATAGAAGGCATGGCATATTGTAGATGTGCAATAAATAATTGTTGAATACATTTTTTGGAGAAGGTCCTTATCTCCTTGTCTTTTTCATTTGTAAATTCAGTAGGTATCTATTATTATAATAATATAAGAACAATTTTAAATTGGATAAATAGAGAAAAATAAAATTAGCCCACAATTCCAGTACCTTAACATAACATTGCTGGGATTTTCACTTAGGCTTTGAAACACATTTTTATGTGTAAATTTAAAAATTAATAAAAACTTTGCATATACCTTTCTATTCTATTTTTTCACATATCATTATCTCATAGCATATAGCATATTTCTTATTATGTGCTTTTGTTACCCAATCTTTTTTATGGAGGCATTATATTATTAATGCCTCCTTATTTGGAGACATTACCATGACATTATTATAGTCTACATTTTATTGCTTTTTATCCTCTAATCTTACAAACAAGCATCAAAGAATACCAGGTCATTGGGACATTTTGAATGTAGCAACCTCACCCTTCCAAACTTTTTTCCAACTATATTCATGATGTAGAATATCAGTGAACCTGTACTTTCTTCCCTCTTATCTTTAAAGATTCACATACATGAGCAAAGTAAGTTCTTATTGTTGTTCTACCAAGACTTGTATACATGACAGGTCCCTGCCCTTATACTTTAAGTTAAACTACAAACTAACTTAGGCAAATTATAACATGAAGTAAATTCCTAAACCCAGAAGTATTTATATCATGAACAATTAGAAAGAAACACATCCTAGGGGCTGGCTGTGTGTGTGTGTGTGCGCGCGCACACACACACACACGGGCACGCGTGAGTGGTAGGGGCTAGAAAACAAATGGAAAGCTGAAAACAAAAGCTAATTGCAGTTCATTTCTAGGCAGAGTAATATAAGGAGAAGTAGTCAACTCTTTTCTGGTCAGTTTGGGAATACTTCCTGGAAATGTTAACACTGTCCACCAACATATATTATTTTTGACTTCAGACATGTGAACATGTTGTACTCTGTGGGATTGGGTAACAGAGTGTGTGTGAAGATGAGCTTTTCTCATGTTAGATATGGTTTTGCAATATGATAAGGTAACTGAAAATGTCCAATGTTATTTCCAAGAGTGTCCTGAGAGAAATTGTGTCATAGAACTACGTGACTTTAATGAGATGGCACCTAGGATGTCAGTGTAGGGCTTTCATAGGCTCCGAATCATGGTGACAAAAGGAGGGAAGTCATAGAAAAGCTGTAGACATGATTGATGAATTGGAAAGGTCCGATTGACATGGGAAGATTAAAGGAGTTATGTTTTTCTAGACACTTGATGATGGCATGCAGAAAATAGGCTACATGGTCCTCTATAAATATCTGGAAAGCATTGACACTAATAGAAGGGGAGAATATTTCTGGAGTGGTGTAAGGTAGAAGAGCTAGAATTCATAGATGGAGGTAAAGGAAGAGATCTAAAATTGTTTTTTTAAGATGTTCAAAGATGATATTAAAAATATTGACAACCTATATAGCAAAGAAAATGATAAATCAGAATGGACACTAGCCCATGATACTGGAGAAAGGCCCTAGAGGTCCATTACTGTGTCAGGCAATATTTCATGATTAGGAGAGCTTGAAGGAGTATAAGAGAAATCAGGGAAATAGGGAGTAGATTTGTGAGATATGAGGAATTATTAGAGTGTTTCAATATTTTAATGATTGATATGGGTACAACAGTGGTTCTTGATTGGGATTAATTCTGTTTCTCTGGTATATCTGGCAAGGTCTAGATATATTTTTGACTATTATGATTGAGGAAGTGCTACTGGGATCTAGGGGGTAGAAGTCATGGGTACTGCCAAAAAACTTATAATGCACAAGATAACCCCCACTGCAACACACACGACAACAAATTATCTGTCTCAAATGTCAATATTGAGAAGCCTTTGCCATACAGGTACAGACCAATTGAATATCAACCTTGAGTATGCTTCCATCATTAACAAATCTAAGTTGGTACAAGAATTTCACAATGTCAGGAATATGTATAAGGGACTCATGGACAAAGCCAAAGGGGGGTAGGATGGAGGGTGGGAGGTGGGGATAGCTGGGGTGGGGGAGAGTGGTGGCGGGGAAATGAAGACAACTGTACTTGAACAACAATAAAAAATAAAGAAAAAAGTTTAAAAAAGAAGAGTTTCACAATGGAAATGACTGATGTTCATCTTTGTCCTTGACTCCCCTGGCACATTTGCTTCTCTAGGATGCTCAACTAGATGCTTCCCATCTTCCTAACTCCTTCTTTTCTCAATTTTCCCACATTCAATAGTTTATCTGGTTTTCTGAATGGATTCCCTGGCTGTCTTTCTAATTCAGACTCTCCTCTCCATCCCCATTTCTACTGCCTTATTTCACGCCTGTATCATCATCTCTTTTTCTACTCAGTATCTATATCTAGGACGATTTCAATGATCTCTAAATGAACTTTTCAGACTCTTACTCACTTTCAATTCATTGTCCATACTATGTTTTTTTACTATTGTACCCTTGTGTATAGCTCACATTGTCATATCCTGAGTAAGCACTGAGTAAATATTGACAGCTGTCAGAGTGGAGAAAGAGGAGGGAAGGGATGAAAGAAAGTGAAGGGATTAGCCAAAGAACATATATGCATAAGCCATAGAAACAGACAACAGTGTGGTCATGGCTAGAGCAAAGGGGGGCAGGGACTGGGTGGAGGTGGGCAAGTGGAGTGAAATGAGGACATTTGTAAGAGTGTCAATACTAAAAATAAAAAAAAAGAATTTCAGATGGCAATTTTTACCAAAATAAAAAAAAATCCTAAAATTCATATGGAAGTATAAATTACCCCAAATAGTCGAAACAATACTGAGAAAGAAAAACAAAGTGGAAGGCATCATACTTCCTGATTTCAAACTGTATTATGAAGTTATAGTAATCAAAACAGTATGGTACTTTTCACATACCTGTTCATTTGTATGTTTTCTTGGGAGAAGTGTCTCTTCAGGTACTCTGGCCATTTTTAAATTAGATTGTTTTGGGGGTAGGTGTTGTATGATTTTTTAAATATGTTTTGGATATTAACTCTCTGTCAGAGATGTTGTTTCCAAATATTTTCTCTCATTTTGCTGGTTGTCCTTCTGTTTTGTTGATGGGAATATTTTGCTGTGCAGAAGTTTTTTAGTTCAATATAGTCTCATTCATTTATTTTTGCTATTACTTCTCTTCCTCAACTTCCTCACTATTATGGAAATGGAAATCAAAACTATAATGAATTACATCCTCACACCTGTTAGAATGGCTATTATCAACATGACTAGTAATAACAAGTGCTGGAGAGATTGTGGGAAAAAAGGAACCCTCATTCACTGCTGGTGGGAATGTAAACTGGTACAGCCACTATGGAAAATAGTATGGGGATTCTTCAAAAAATTAAGAGTAGGCTTACCATATGACCTAGCAATCCCTCTTCTGGGTATCTACCAAAAAATTTGAAAACATTTATTTGCAAATATATTTGTAGCCCTAAATCTATTGCATCATGATTCACTGTGGTCAAAACATGAAAACAATCATGATGTTCTTTGGTAGATGACTCGATAAACAAATTGTGGTACATATATAACATGGAGTACCACTCAGACATAAGAAAAGATGAAATACTTCCATTTGCAACAACATGGATCTTGAAAATATCATGCTAAGAGAAATAAGTCAAATGGAAAACATAAAGTAGCATATGATTTCACTTATATGTGGGATATAAAACTGAAAGCAATAATGGACAAACAAGAAAACAAGCAAACAAAAATTCATAGACACAGTGCTTGGCTAGTGTAGCTCAGTGAATTGAGCACGGGCCTGCAAACCAAAGGATCACCGTTCAATTCCCAGTCAGGGCACATCCTTAGGTTGTGGGCCAGGAACCCAGCAAGGGGGTGCACAAGAGGCAGCCACACATTGATGTTCCTCTCCCTTTCTCCTTCCCTTCTTCTCTCTAAAAATAAATAAAATCTTTAAAAATATATAAAAAAGAAAGACAAAAATCACATGATCATATCAATAGATGCGGAAAAAGCTTTTGATAAGTTACAACACCATTTATGATAAAAACAATCAGCAAGGTGGGAATACAGGGACCATTCCTCAACATAATCAAGGCCATATATGAGAGACCTACAGCGAACATCATGCTCAATGGGCAAAAACTAAAATCTTTCCCACTAAGATCAGGAACAAGACAAGGTTGTCCACTTTCACCACTTCTATTCCATATAGTATTGGAAGTCGTAGCCACAGCGATTAGACAAGAAAAGGAAATAAAATGCATCCAACTCGGAAAGGAGGACACAAAACTACCATTGTTTGCAAATGACATGATAGTGTACGTAGAAAATCCTATAGACTCAGGCAAAAAGCTGCTCGACCTAATAAACGAATTTGGCCAAACAGCCAGATACAAAGTCAATATCCAGAAACCAAAGGCATTTTTGTATACCAATAACGAAACAGCAGAAGCAGAAATCAAGAAAAAAGCACATTTGATATAGCAAAAAGAAAAATAAAATACCTAGGAGTAAACCTAACCAAGGAGGTAAAAGACCTGTATGCAGGAAACTACACAACATTGAAGAAAGAAATCAAGGAAGACACAAACAAATGGAAGTATATATGGTGTTCATGGATTGGAAGAATTAATATCATCAAAATGTCCATACTACCCAAACCAATTTACAAATTCAATGCAATACCTATTAAAGTACCAATGGGATATTTCACAGACATAGAACAAACACTTCAAAAATTTATATGGAACCATAAATGACCAAGAATAGCTGCAGCAATTTTGAGAAAGAAGAGCAAAGTAGGAGGGATCACAATACCTGATACCAAACTGTATTACAAGGCCGCTGTAATCAAAACAGCCTGGCACTGGCATAAAAACAAGCACATGGACCAGTGGAACAGAACAGAGAACCCAGAAATAAGCCCAAGTCTACACAGTCAATTAATATTCGACAAAGGTGGCAGCAACATAAAATGGAGTAAAAATAGCCTCTTCAACAAGTGGTGCTGGGAGAACTGGACAGCTACGTGCAAAAAAATGAAGCTCAAGCACCAACTTACATGATACACAATAATAAATTCAAGGTGGATAAAAGACTTAAATATAAGCCATGACACCATTAAAATCCTAGAGTAGAACATAGGCAGGAAAATCTCAGATATTTCATGCAGCAACATTTTTACTGATATGCCCCCTAAAGCAAGGGATATAAAGGAAAGAATAAACAAATGGGATCTCATCAAAATAAAAAGCTTCTGCATGGCCAAGGAAAACAGTATTAAAATAAAAAGAG
Organism: Glossophaga mutica; assembly: GCA_039655065.1. Lineage (NCBI taxonomy): Eukaryota > Metazoa > Chordata > Mammalia > Chiroptera > Phyllostomidae > Glossophaga > Glossophaga mutica. The sequence goes on along the minus strand of CM077318.1, from coordinate 9,199,693 downwards.
AACCTTCTGTATGGAAAAACATATTTTCCAATGATACCTCAGACAAGGGTTTAATCTCCAAAATACATAAAGAACTTACATGACTCCACTCTAAGAAGACAAGCAACCCAATTAAAAAATGGGCAAAGGACTTGGGCAGACACTTCTCCAAGGAGAAAATACAGAGGATCCAGAGACATATAAAAAGATGCTCGATATCGCTAGCTATCAGAGAGATGCAAATTAAAACCACAATGAGATACCACTTGACACCAGTCAGAATGGCCTTCATAAACAAAGCAACAAACAGCAAGTGTTGGAGAGGTTGTGGAGAAAAGGGGACCCTAGTGCACTGTTGGTGGCATTGCAGACTGGTACAACCACTATGGAAAATAGTATGGAATTTTTCTAAGAAAGTTAAAAATGGATCTACCTTTTGACCCAGCAATTCCACTTCTAGGATTATATCCTAAGAACTCTGAAACACCAATCCAAAAGAACCTATGCACCCCACTCTTCATAGTAGCATGACTTACAATAGCCAACTTTTGGAAGCAACCTAGATGCCCATCAGTAAATGAATGGATCAAAGAACTGTGGTACATTTACACAATGGAATTCTATGCAGCAGAAAGAAGGAAGGAGCTCCTACCCTTTGCGACAGCATGGATGGAACTGGAGAGCATCATGCTAAGTGAAATAAGCCAGGCAGTGAAAGAAGAATACCATATGATCTCACTTTTAACAGGAACCTAATCAACAAAACAAACAAACATAATATAACCAAAGACACTAAAATTGGAAACAGGCTGACAGTCACCAGAGGGGAGAGGGGAGGGAATTTCAGGGGAAAAGGGGAAGGGTTTACAGGAACAAGTATAAAGGACACATAGACGAAAATGAGGTGGGGGTGGAAATGGGAGGGAGGTGGGGAGGGCTGGGGTGGTGGGTTCGGGTGAGAATAAAAGACAGAAAACTGTACAAGATCAACAAAATAAAAAAAGACTAATACAACAATTATAAAAAATATGTAAAAAATTATTTTTTATTTTTTAATATATTTAATGATTATGCTATTACAGTTGTCCCATTTCTCCCCCATCGCTCCCCTCCACTCTGCATACCCCCTCCCGCCCACATTCCCCCCCTTTAGTTCATGTCCATGTGTCATAAGTTCTTTAGCTTCTACATTTCCCACACGATTCTTGCCCTCGCGCTATTTTCTACCCACTGTCTATGCTACTTATTCTCTGTACCTTTTCCCCCTCTCTCCTCCTCCCACTCCCCTGTTGCTAATCCTCCATATGATCTTCATTTATGTGGTTCTGTTCCTGTTCTACTTGTTTGCTTTTGTTTTAGGTGTGGTTGTTAATAGCTGTGAGTTTGCTGTCTTTTCACTATCCTATTTTTTATCTTCTTTTTCTTAGATAAGTTCCTTTAACATTTCATATAATAAGGACTTGGTGAGGATGAACTCTGTGAACTTGACCGTATCTGAGAAGCACTTTATATTCCCTTCCATTCTAAATGACAGCTTTGCTGGATAGAGCAATTTTGGTTGTAAGTCCTTGCATTTCAAGACTTCAAATACTTCTTTCCAGCCCCTTCTGTCCTGTAAGGTGGCTTTTGAGAAGTCAGCTGACAGTCTGATGGGAACTCCTTTTCTAGGTGAGTGTCACCTTCTCCCTTGCTGCTTCTAGAATTCTCTCCTTCATTTTAATCTTGGCTAATGTAATTATGATGTGCCTTGGTGTGTTCCTCCTTGGGTCCAACTTCTTTGGGACTCTCTGAGCTTCCTGGACGTCCTGGTAGTCTATTTCCTTTGACAGATTGGGGGAGTTGTCCTTTATTATTTGTTTAAATAAGTTTTCCTCTCGTTACTCTTCTTATTCCCCTTCTGGTACCCCTATAATTTGGATGTTGCGGTGTTTGAACATATCCCAGAGGTTCCTAAGCTTCTCCTCATTTTTTAAAATTCTTGTTTCTTCCTTGTTTTCTGTTCGGTTGTTAGTTTCTTCCTTCTGGTCCACTCCATTTACATGAGTCCCAGTTTTCCTCCCATCTCTATTGGTTCCCTATGTGTCTTCCTTCATTTCACGTATTGTAGCCTGCATTTTTCCATCTAATTTGTGAGCAAAATCAAGAAATTCTGTGAGCATCCTGATCACGAGGGCTTTAAACTGTGCATCTGATGGGTTGGCTATCTCTTCATTGCTTAGAAGAATTGGCTCTGGGGCTTTCATTTGTTCTCTGGTTTGAGCCATTTTTGGTGTTTTTTTGTTGTTGTTGTTGTTGTTGTTTTTGTTTTTTGTTTTTGGTCTGGTCGAGGGGTCTGTTTTGTTTTTGGTTTGGTCTGTTTTGTTTTTGGTCTGGTCGAGGCTGTTTTTTGTTTTTGGTCTGGTCGAGGATGTAGTGAGCGGTGGAGCCTTAGGTGTTCCCCAGTGCGGAGCAGCCCGGTCGCTGAGTTGTGACACTGTATGTGGGGGCGGGGTCTGAGAGAGAACAATGGTGCCTTCTCAGCTCTCCTTTGGATTCCCCTACGTTGCTTCTTTGCCTGGATTATCTGCGCACACAAATGTGGGACCACCTGGTCAGCGAGCCATCTTGCATGGCCTCACTGGGTCTGCACAGTTGCCTCCCTGTGCCCAGGGTCCGCCAGCTGCAGCCTATGGGCCTGAGGTCTGCCAGCTGCTGCCTGCACACCTGGGAACCGCCAGCCACTGCTGCCTGTGTTTCTATGTCCGCACCTCCACTTTTTTGTGCCGCGACTCTGCCCCTCTTACTGGTCTAGATAAGTGGTTGTTGGACTTCCGTACAGTTCAATTTTCTATCAGTTCTGGTTGTTTTCTTGTTTCTAAATATTTTTTGTCCTTAATTTTTCTTGTGAGAGGAGGCAGAGTGTTTCCGCCTACGCCTCCATCTTGGCCGGAAGTCTGTACCACAGTTTTTTGATCCATTCATTTACTGATGGGCATCTAGGTTGCTTCCAACACTTGGCTATTGTACACGTGCTGCTATGAACATAGGGGTGCATAGGTTCTTTTGGATTGGTGTTTCAGGGTTCTTAGGATATAATCCAAGCAGTGGAATTTCTGGGTCAAAAAGTAGATCCACACTGAAATTGAGAACAGTCTGACAGTGTCCAGAGGGGAGAGGGGAGGGAATTTCAGGGGAAAAGGGGAACGGTTTAGAGCAACAAGTATAAAGGACACATGGAGAAAAACTATGGGGGGTGGAAATGGGAGGAAGGTGGGAAGGGCTAGGGCACTGGGCTGGGTGGGGAGTAAAAGACAGAAAACTGTACAAGATTAATAATTTAAAAAATACTGATTAAAAAATTTAAAAAAAAAAGGTAGATCCATTTTTAGTTTTCTGAGAAAATTCCATACTGTTTTCCATAGTGGTTGTACCAGTCTGTACTCCCACCAACAGTGCATTAGGGTCCCCTTTTCTCCACAACCTCTCCAGCACTTGCTGTTTGTTGCTTTGTTTATGATGGCCATTCTGACTGGTGTCAAGTGGTATCTCATTGTGGTTTTAATTTGCATCTCTCTGATGGCTAGTGATATCGAGCATCATTGGACCAATTTCTATCACTGAAGTCTACTCTTGATAAAGCCAATCCATCTTCCAAGTAATAAAGGCTAATTTAAATCATAAAAAGTGCATTCACTTGGGGCAATATAATGTATACCCACGGAATGAGGTTGGTGATTTTGTTGGGTTTTCAAAGTTCAAGCTTTTAAAAGCTTTAGATAGGGAAGATGGGAGAAGCAGAAACGAGAGAGGCCACAGGTACCTTGTGGGGCCTGTTGAGGACAGATGTTCTATGGTTACAAGCCATCCTTCCTAAAAGGAACAAACATGGCTGCTGTGTTGACTGTTGCTGTTTGGAGTAAGAATCCTTTTTATACAGGAAATCCTGACTCTCCTTATTAGGTGTGTGTAATGAAGTCATCCTAATCCTCAGGCTGAGCTAAAGCAGGGGTTTCCATAGAGACAAACTGTGCTGGCTAGAACACTCTGGACAAGAGCAGCATTATATGAGAAGGCTTGGGTCTATTATTCTCACACAAACAGAGTCTATGCACCAAGCTTGATTTGAAGAACACTTCAGGGGGTTTGGAGTGGAAAATGCTACCAGACAACCTTAGAATGTGTGGTAGTCAGAGGCTCTAGGAGCCTCATGCAGATTCCTTATAATTTAGGAGCTCAAACTGTGACGGTTGAACTAGTTTAATTTAGGTCTTGTTTCTATCTTATCAGGTGACCTTCATCCAAGTCCTTTTACATAGATTACAAATGTTATACATTCTTTTACTTTTATATAAGTGGGATATTTAACATTATTCAAACAGAAGTAATTTATTGGAGAAGGGCCCTAAACAATGTATATCCTTATTTTTATTACCTATCTAGACCTGCATTTCATTCTTGACTTTTATGGGTCTTCTTTGTGTCCAAGTCACTATCCTTATCATCAGCTAGGGTTTTTAGAACTCTGTCCAATTTCAATGTGTTGAGTAATGTGTCTGAAGCTCTTAGTAAAGTGAATGGACAAGTTGCATCTCAACATTTCTTCAGGAAATATCAATTTCTTAATTTTTAGGTATGTACAGTCCTTTACCAAGCACTGAGCTCAGTGGTACTCATCAGAATCATCTGAGAAGCTTATTAAAAATTTAACTCCCAGAGGTATACCTCAGGCCTAATAAATCAGAATCAATATGGTTGATGCTTAGGTACGTGTATTTTTAACATGCTCCTCCAGTGTTTCTGATGTTTCACAAAGTTTGAGAACTATTGATATAATCCGCCCTTTTCTTCTCCCATTTTATATAAAGAACTGAAAAATACAAAGGAAATATGACTTCTTCAAGTTCACAAATATAACTGAAAGCATGTTTAGAAGGAGAATTGTGGACATCTTTGTAACTTTTAAAAGTTCTTTTTGTCTAAAACTACATTTCAATATACAAAAGTTAGACTTGAATTATAGTAGCCAGTTCAATTACGTCACACCTCTGAGGCTCTGGGCCTCATGTAAATCAAGGAAACCATCCACAAAAGGGAAAAGGAACTGACTAGATAGGAGACCATACTTGCCAATGATACATGTGATCAGGAGCTAATTTCTAAAATATATAAAGAACATACACAACTCAACACCAAAAACAAAAAATGGGCAAAGAGCCTGAATAGACACTTCTTCAAAGAGGACATACAGGTGGCCAATAGACATGTGAAAAGATGTGTAATGACACTAATCATCAGAGATGTAAATTAAAACCAGAATGAGATATCACCTCACACCTACCAGAATGGCCATCATTGATAAACCAACAAACAGCAAGTGCTGGTGAGGATGTGGAGAAAAAAGGACCCTTGTGTACTGTTGTTGGTGGGGAAGAAGACTGGTGCAGACACTGTAGGAAGCAGCATGAAATTTCCTCAGAAAACTAAAAATGGAACTGCCATTTTACCCAGTAATTCCAGCTTTGGATATTTATCTTAAGAATTCCAAAGCACCAATCAGAAAGAATATATGTACTTCTATATTCATTGCAGTGTTATTTACAATAGCCAAGCTCTGGGAACAGCCCAAATGCCCATCAGTAAACGATTGGGTTAAAAAAATTGTAATACATTTACACAATGGAATACTATGTAGCAGTAGAAAAGAAGAAACACCCAGCCTTTGTGACAGCATGGATGGACCTGGAGAATATTATGCTAAGTGAAATAAGCCAGTCAGAGAAAGACAAGTAGCGTATGATCTCACTCATATGTGCAATCCAATGAACAAAATAAACTGATGAACAAAAGAGAAACAAAGGCATGGATATGTGGAATACACTGAGAGCTGTCAGAGTGGAAAGAGGAGGATGGGACTGGATGGAAGAATATGAAGAGATGAATGAAAGAACATATTTGCATGACTCTTTGACAGATAACAGTGTGGTGCCTAGGTGGAGGCAGGCAAAGGGGGGGAATGAGGACAAAGTGGGGATAAATGGTAACATCTGTAATAGTGTAAACAATAAAAATAAGGAAAACAAAGACTGATGCCAAAGGAATCAGGCTTTGGTAAACTTGTGCATTAATAATTTAAAAAAATAGGACCCTGGGGTTTATGTCTTAAAATTCAAGCCCTAAACTGTTTCAGTACTGAAGGAAGATAGGGAGTTTTGTCAGAGGAGGCTTAAAGGTCTCTGAGCTTTGCTCCAGGGAAGCCCTGAAGCCACAGCAAAGTTAATGGCTCTGAGAGTTAATTGGGCTAAAAATAAAACATAAATTGTATTTGAGGTGCTTCCCCCCCTTTATATTTACACAGAATTTCATTAGGCATGCATTTCTTGAAAGATGAGATTAGATCTGCGTGGGATTAGATGAAAATGTACAAAAATTTTGTATTCTCCCTGTAGCATTCCAGCTGCCTCTGTAGAAGACATCTCCCAGGGCTTGGGCCCTGGGTCAGGTTCTTTTGAAATTTTGAGTGGGTTCAGATATTTTTCAGATGCGTCCTTTCATCCGTGTCAGAAGAACAGCTTGATTCTTTGGTTCCTCTCCAAGTTAAGGACAGATTCTATGAGGCTATTTTTATTTGTTTATTCTAAAACTTCAATCAGTGGTTTAAGAAAGGTATTTTTAGTCAATCAGTAGCCAAACACACATGCAAGCTTTATAGTTAAGACAAAATCCCATATGGTATTGCACCCCAAACTCTACTGATTTATTAGTGACTATGGTTTATTAACAACTAGGGCATCAGTGAATGACTTTCTGGCAATTTGGAGACTAAGAGGAGGAAAGAAACAAGAAGACAGAATGTGGCACTAGGCAGCTGAGACTGAAAAGCAAGAGAGGCAATGAGCAAAAATTATTACTGGAGCTTTAAGAGTGCAACCACAGACAAAGAGGCTTCTCTCATTTTTCAAACTGACACATTTCAAAAGCCATGAAAGTAAAATGTAGCCTTAGAAAAAGAGGATAAAATTTTCTGATTCAATGTCTTCTTATAGTTGACACCAAGTCTGCCTATTTCTCCTGGGTCTCATTTCCTTGGAGATCTCCCTAGTCCCTTTTGAATCTGGAGACTGTTGAAGGTGGATTCAGGCCATAAGAAACCTAGTATTGTATATCATTCTGAGGAAGATATGGGAAGGTGATGCTGATCCACAGCTTCCAAAACCCTCCAAATAAGGACAGATTAGGGTTATTGACCAAGTCATTTGAAGAAGCTTGGTCGTGAAAACAATCTCTACGCATATCCTGGTCTTTGGTAAATATCATTGCTTAATATTGTCCCTAACGTAGGCAATACTGTAGAACCTGAATTTGTTTGGAAAGGACATTGGCTGAAGAGATATAAGAAGTCAAGGTCAAATCTTAGATCTGCCATGGATCCATGATAAGATGTGTGATGTTTGGCAATTTACATGACCTTTTATTGGTCAACATGGCCTTCCTCACAAGATAATTGAATATTGTGGTTTCATGGGAGGTAAACAACCTGTCAATCTAGGCCTTCCACATTTACTTATCCAAATATTTGAATGTTTCCCTACCAAATAATCTGGCCCCAACTAAACCTATTTATTCATTCCTTAAGCATGCCTTGAGCATCCTCTTCCTCTGCACTGCACATTATACTTCTGTTTGGAAGGGTTGTCCCCTTTGTGTTATCCCAGTCAAAGCTTCCTCGAAACCCAATGCAAATCATCTCTTTAAAGCATACAATAAAGACAGTCTCTTCACTAAATGGTGTTGGGAGAACAGGACTGTTACATGCAAAAAAATGAAACTAGATCACCAGCTTACACCATATACCAGAATAAACTCAAAATGAATGAAAGACTTTTTAAGTCATAATACTATAAAAATCCTAGAGGAAAAAATAGGCAGTAAAATCTCAGCGATCTCACGTAGCAATATTTCTGCTGATATATCTCCTGGTCAAGGGAAATAAAGGAAAAAAAAAACAACAAATGGGACTGCATCAAACTAAAAAGCTTCTGCAAGACTAAAGAAACCATCATCAAAATGAAAAGGAAACCAAGTATATGGGAAAACATATTTGCCAACGATGTATCAGACAAGGGTTTAATCTCCAAAATATATAAAGAACTTATATAGAGACATTGAAATAAAGACAAACGGACAGTAACCAGAGGGGAGGGAGGAACGGGATAATAGGGAATAATAGGGGAAGGACCATCAAGGAACACGTATAAAGGACACATGGACAAAGCCAAAGGGGGTAGGTTAGAGGGGAAAGGTGGGGATGGATGGGGTGGGGAGAAAATGGAGACAACTGTATTTGAAAAACAATAGAAAATAACTTAAACAACTCAACACCAGCCCTGGCTGGTGTAGCTCAGTGGATTGAACACAGACCTGTGAACCAGAGGATTGTGGTTCGATTCCCAGTCAGGGCACATGCCTGGGTTGCAGGCCAGGTCCCAGCAGGGGACACATGAGAGGCAACCGTACATTGATATTTCTCTTCGTCTCCCTCACTCCTACCCTTCCCCTCTAAAGATAAATAAAAATTCTTTAAAAAATTAAAAAAAAACTCAACACCAGAAAGACAAACAATCCAATTAAAACATGGACAAAGAACCTGAAAAGATATTTCTCCAAGAAGGACATACAGATGGCCCATAGATATTAAAAAATTGTTCAACATCACTAGCCATCAGAGATCTGCAAATTAAAACAATTATGAGATATCATCTCACACCTGTCAGAATGGCTATCATCAATAAGTCAACAAACAACAAGTGTTGGAGAGAATGTGGAGAAAAAGGAAACCTAGTGCACTATTGGTGGAAAGGCAGACTGGTGCAGCCACTGTGGAAAACACATGTCTTTTACTGAAAAATTACTTGATGGTCTGTGGATAACTTAGCAAAATACAGGGGTAGACAAAAGTAGGTTTACAGTTATGGTTACACAAAGCACAGTGCTAATAAAGCTATTGTAATAATCATAACCTGCATGTCTTTTTCCACATGAACAACTGTAATCTAACTGTTGCCCAACCCTATACTAAATATCTCACGTTCTCAAACCTAAAGTTCTTTAAAATGGGGATAATAATAGTCCCAGCTTCATAAGTTTATTATAAGGACATAATAAATGAAATTATATATGTAAAATATTTAGAATAGTAACTAACACATAGCAAATATTAAAAATGTTAGCTGTTTGTATTATTGCTATACAAGCTAAAAGGTCATAGGATTTGAAAGAAAAGTACAAATAAATTACTATGGCTAAACAGAGATTGTCAGACTGAATTTTTTAAAAAATCAAACACAAGTATATGCTGCCTATAGAAAGAAACTTTTTAATGTAAACACAGGCATGTTGAAATAAAACAACTTTTAAAATATACATCTTGAGACCACAATGGAACAGAATAGAGAGCCCAGAAATAAACCCAAGTCTCTATGATCAATTAATTTTTTCACAAAGGGGGCAGAAGCATAAAATAGAGTAAAAATATCCTCTCCAAAAAATGATGTTGGGAGATCTGGTCAGTTACATGCAAAAAGAATGGAACCTGATCACCAACTCATACCATACACAAAAATAAATTCAAGGTGGATACAAGACTTAAGTATAAATTGTGACACCATAAAAGTCTCAGAGGAAAACATTGGCAGGAAAATCAAAGATATTCCATCCAGTAATATTTTCACCAATATGTCCCTTAGAGCAAGGGACAAAAAGGAAGGAATAAACAAATGGGACCTTGTTGCGGACCGTTCAGCCTGGTTTCAGGAGTTGTAACCCTCACCCCATGGTGGGCTGTGTAAGAGCCCAAGGGACCCACTTCATCTGGGTCTGTTCTGTCACAAGGACGTGACCTACGAAGGAGACAAAGCTTATCTCCCTGGCAGGAGTGCTGCTTCTGCCTCTCTGGCCCAATTGCTTGGTTGGCAGTCAATGACGGGTAAGACTCCTCATGGGAGGGGCAACCTAAGCCAGACGCGACCACTTGGAAGGCCTCATGGAAGGACTCGGGGGGGGGGGTTTGCAGCAAAGAGGATGTGATGGACCCTCGCCCCCCCGCTATTCTGACATAGCCTGAGTCCTCATTTCCATCTGGGAGATGTCTCCTGCTTCCTAATTGCCTTAAAGCCTGAAACTGTGGGGGTGAGCGGTGCAGCCCTGTCCTGGCCAGGACAGCTCCGTGGGTGATCCGGACATAAGAAAGAATTCCTAAAGTCCTGTGAAACCTGCTTTGCTAAGAGTGCTCTTCCTGAGGTGACAAGTGTCCCAGGAGGAAATGAGCATGTCTCCCAAAGTCTGGCAACCCCCTTTCCTGACAAACACTGGCTCAGATTAAGCCCTCAGATTGCTTTGAAATGTTAACCATTGTTTGATCCTTGTCACCTGACATACCTGAATTCCCGTGTATTTGAGCCCAATAAAAGCCTAGTGAGGAGGGGGCTCTAGGTCATTCTCCTCTGAGAGTTTGACCCCTTTCCTCCCCAAGAAGAAGATGTCTTGGTAGTTTTTACTTTCATCCGTGATGGAGGGATGGGGCTCTGCAGGCAGAGCCCCCCCACATCTGGCACCCAGGACAGGGTCCCCCGCAGGACTTCATCAAAATAAAAAGCTTCTGCACAGCTAAAGAAAATATCAGTAAAATGAAAAGGGAACCAACTGTATGGGAAAATATATTTGTCTGTGATACCTCAGACAAGAGTTTGGTCTCTAAAATATATAAAGAATTCACACAATTCCACTCCAGGAAGACAAACAATCCAATTACAAAATGGGTAAAGGATTTGAACAGACATTTCTCCAAGGAGGACATGCATGGGGCCCTAAGTCAGATGGAAGGATGCTCAGCATCACTAGCCATCAGAGAGATGCAAATGAAAACCACAATGAGATACCACTTCACACTCATCAGAATGGCCATCATAAACAAATCAAGAAACAAGCACTGGAGAGGTTGTGGAGAAAAGGGCACCCTAGTACACTGTTGGTGGGAATACAGACTGGTGCAGCCACTGTGGACAACAGTATGGAAGTTCCTCGGAGAACTAAAAATGGAACTGTCTTTGACCCAGCGATACCACTGCTGGGATTATACACTAAGAATCCTGAAATACTAATTTAAAAGAATCTGTGCACCCCAATGTTCATAGCAGCACAATTTACAATAGCCAAGTGCTGGAAGCAACCTAAGTGCCCATCAGTAAATGAACAGATAAAAAAAAAACGGGGTATATTTACACAATGGAATTCTATGCAGCAGAAAGAAAGAAGGAGTTCCTACCATTTGTGACAGCATGGATGGAACTAGAGAGCATTACGTTAAGTGAAATAATCCAGATGGTGAAAAACAAATGCCATATGATCTCACTTGTAAGTGGAACCTAATCAACAAAACAAACAAGCAAGCAAAATATAATCAGAGACATTGAAATAAAGAACAAACTGACAGTAATCAGAGACGATCAGGGAGAGGGATAGTGGAAGAAAATAGGGGCAGGTCCATCGAGGAACAGATATAAAGGACATATGGATGAAGCCAAAGGTGGTAGGTTTGAGGGTGGGAGGCAGGGATGGGTGGGGTTGGGGGGCATGGTGGGTTGAAAATGGAGACAACTGTACTTGAACAACAATAAAAAATTAAAAAAAATAAAATATACATCTTGCAATCATTAATCAAAAATTACATGTGTAGAGTTTAGAGGAGAAATATTCACTAGAAAGTGATGGAGAAGGGAAGAAATTATAATGGATGTGATAAGATGTTATTTTAACTGGTCCTTGAAAGACAGGCACAACATTCAGAAAGAAGAGAGAAAAAAATAAAGAACAGGGTTTGTTCTGGAAGCATTCAATATTATAATAGTTTGGAGTAGTGCTATTATATAGAGAAGCATGGTTATATTCAGCTGGGATGATAGTTCACTACCAGATTTTAAAGGACCTTTGAATCATAGGATAAGGTATTTGATTTTTCCTAATGGTAGTGTGGAGTGATTGAAAGCTTTTGAACACAGGAGTAATATGATTAGAATGATATTTCACATTTATTGTTCCAATAACTATGGCCAGGAATTAGGAGGTGACTGTTGAAATGATCAGGAGGGAGGTAAAGAACATCTCAATTAAAACAAAGTCAATAACAAGGAGGGAGTGGACATGGGGGAGGGAGATGGGAAGGGCTAGGGTGGTGGAGAGGGGTGTAGGGGAAAGGCAGAAAACTACTTGAATAACAATAAAAAAATTAAGAAAAGAAAAAAATGAAGTCAATGTAGATGGAATGAGGAAATTCAAGAGATGATATGATTACATAAAGGTAAAGATCTACAGATCCTAAAAAATGAAAGAACTGGGATGAGGTGATGTAGGGATATATGATTGTCTGTTTTTGAGACTGGGGTGCTGGTAAGAGTGATACTGCCATTAACATATTACAGAAAAATAGAAGAGGATTAGGGGGGGATATGTTCCACTTCTGTTCAATTCCATTTTTTTTAAGGAACACTAGAAGGACTCTGAAGATTGTTAAGTCTAATCCTTCTATACATGGATTTAAATCTTCTCTGTAATGTGTTCTGCAAGTGGCTGCCATGCTAGTGCTAATGCACCTGCAGTGACAGGAAACTCAATACTCCTCAGGGCAGAATATTTTCCTTTTAACAGTCCTAATATCTCCTGCTTCTCTTAAATGAAATCTGTCCCATTATAGCTCTTACATATTTTTCTGACATTTGTAACCACAGGGATTAATAAAATCTTGTCCATCCTCTAATAGAAGTTCTTTAGATATTTGAAGGTATCCATGATATCTTTAACCCATTAATGTCTTTTTAAAAAATTCCTAATTCAATTTATTGGGGTGACATTTGTTAATAAGATTATATAGGTTTCAAATGCACATTTTCATGACACATGGTCTGTATATTTCATTGCCCACCACCCAAAATCAAATCATCTTCCATGACCACACTTTGACAGCATGAATGTTCTCTCTCTCCAAGACCTTGGGACAGAGTATATAGGGCCTTATATATTAAAAGCACCTTAGTCTTCTGGAAAAGTGCATGAACATTTAATTGAACAAATACTCTGTCTTGGCCAAGGGGCAGAGACATGAAAAATCCACTGCCCTCAAGGACCTCCTACTTTAATAAGGAAGGCAAATATTAATTGAATGAATTATAATACAGAGTGATAACCACAAAGAAAAGAAAAAGATTCATAAATACATCTGTGGTGGGAGGTGGAGACATTAGATCAGGAAAAGCTAGAGGAAGTGAAGTGTATACCAAAATTTGAAGGATTGAAGAAAGACTAGGGGTTAGCAAGCAGACAATGGGAGAAAAGAGTACTTTAGAAAGAAAGTACATTGTTTACTAAGCTTCAGGTAAAGAAAATAGTCAAGGATAACTTCAGTATTTCTAGCTAGGGTCCCTATATAAATAATGATTTTATTAAACAAGATGGGGATACAGGAGGAACAGATCTAGCAAGTGGAAATGAAAGGTAAATTGTAAATTAGTTCCATTTCAAACATTTTAAGCCTCAGAGATACACGCAAACAAGGATCATTGTACATGAAATACACATATAACATTGTGTGTGCACTTGCATGTGTGTGTCTTTAAGTGACCATTTTCCAAGCACACATCATTCCCTTCTATCACACATGCTCAAACAACTTCAAGGATCTATACCTTGAAGCCATACTTTCTAAAATGTGAAAATTAGATCATCTGCATAAGAATCAGTAAATCACTAGTTAAAGCTAGAGTTCTTGGCATCAACCTTCTGGAAACATTTTGGAAACTATATCCTTAGGGAGTAGGTTTTATAATCATCCATGGCAAGACATTGTCATCCTCACACTTTTTAATGCTTCATGGTTACCCATGGAATAAAATCAGAGAACATAAGAACTGGAATAAACCTTCAGGATTATGCTGGTATAATCTTTTCATACTCAGATGGAAACCAAGGCCTGTAAAGGGGAAATAACTCACCCATGATTATATATGAATAAACAATGGCAGAGACTAGACCAGGACTTAGGTCTTCCATCCCCTAGACTGGTATTCTTGCAGGCTTTGGAAATCTGAGTACAAACATCTCTGGTGATTACTGAATCCATTTTCTACTCTGTTCGAGAATAAATATATAGACCAGGTGACATCCAGTATCAGAACCATTTTGAGCTGATGATAGCTCTGGTTATTCAGTTCCCCAGCCTGTGTTTTCTCTGAAGTACATATGAAGTAACAGATTTGTAATATCTCCTTTAGTTCTCTTGGCTTCACTTGTATCCTATTCTAAACTCTCACCTTACATACATACATACATACGTATACTTATACCATATACAAAATAGATTATGCTGGATTATAAATGTCACTCCAAACACAAATTGAAATAGAGTCTGTCTCATTATTTTCTCTCAAGTTTTCATTTCTAGCTACATGTTTTACTCTTCACATCATCAAAAATTTGCCTTGAAAACTACTCATTGTTGTATGTTGGTTTTTTTACATCCAACAATTAGCACTGCTGCCACTTAGTTTATAAACACAAATTGCCTTACACTGTACACAAACCGTGAAACAGATTTTTTAAAGAAATTTTCCCTTTCATCCTCTAATGGGCACTAGTTCAAATCAGTCATGGAATTTTGCACATTTGGTTGTTCCAAGTATTAAATATTGCAACAGAATGTCTCTAAAGTATATTTCAACTATGCTGGTACAAATGTCAATAAAGATACCTGAAAAGTCTCAAATTTAGACACCCAAACTTGCCCTTTTTTTCACCTGGCCCAGCCCAACATTTTAGTGTGAGTCCAGTAACATTTAAATAATTATCATCTTTTCTGTGATATCTGAGCAACAGTTCCCACATAGCTTCTCACCATCCTTTCTTCTCTGCAAGAGGTGTTTAAGAAAAAATGACCACTAAAACTGCTATAGATTAAACATTTGTGGTTACCCAAAATTTATATATTGAAACCTAATATCCAACGTGATAGCACTTAGGAGGGTAATTTTATCATGCAAGTGGAGCCCTTATAAAAGAGACCCTACAAAACAGAGCTCCTAGAGACTTCCGGCAAAGATGGAGGCATAGATAGACACTCTGTGCCTCCTCAAACAACCAAAAGGACAACAACAAATTTAAAAACAAAAAACAACCAGAAATGACAGAAAAATCAAACTGTATGGAAGTCTGACAACCAAGGACTTAACGAAGAAACATTCATCCAGACCAGTAGGAGGTGTGGAGATGGGCAGCCAGGTAGACAGAACTCAGAAAGGCAGCAGCTGGAGGACTGGGGTGGGCAAGGCAACAACTGGAGGACCTGAAGAGGTGGTGTCTTGCAGACTGGGTAGTACCACATTTGTGTGCAGATAAACTGGGAGGAACAACTGGGGAGCGAGACAGACCACACAACCCAGGGTTCCAGTGCAGGGAAATAAAGCCTCAAAGCATCTGACTGAAAATACCTGTGAGAGTTGAGGTGGTGGAAGAAACTCCCAGCCTCAGAGGAGAGTTGGTGGGAGAGACCAACAGGGTCCTAGAACATACACAAACCCACCCACCCAGGAATCAGCACCAGAAGGGCCCAATTTGCTTGTGGGTAGCTGGGGAAGTTATTGAAAACTGTCAGAGGGCAGAGCAAGCTGCACTATTCCCTCTTGGACCCCTCCACCACATACAGTGTCACAGGGCAGCAATGTGGGTTGCCCTGCCCTGGTGAAGAACTAAGGTTATGCCCCTTAGTACACAACAGAGGCTCCAAGGGGGAAAAAAGTAGCCCAAATGAAAGAACAGTTTAAGCGAAGTAAGCCAGGCAGTGAAAGATAAATACCATATGATCTCACCTTTAACAGGAACCTAATCAACAAAACAAACAAACAAGCATAATATAACCAAAGACATGGAAATTGGGAACATGCTGAAAGTCACCAGAGGGGAGAGGGGAGGGAATTTCAGGGGAAAAGGGGAAGGATTTACAGGAACAAGTATAAAGGACACATGGACAAAAACTATGGCGGGGGGTGGGAATGGGAGGGAGGTGGGGAGGGTTGGGGTGGCGGGTTCGGGTGAGAATAAAAGACAGAAAACTGTACAAGATCAACAATGAAAATAAAAATTAAAAAAAAAAATCTCCAGAACAAATAAAACTAAGCGACAAAGAGATAGCCAACCCATCAGATGCACAGTTCAAAACACAGGTTATCAGGATGCTCCAGGAACTCAGTGGGTACTTCAAAAGCATAAAAAAGGCCTAGGCAGCAATGAAGGTTGCATTATGTGAAATAAAAAAAAAATCTACAGGGAATCAACAGTGACGGGAAGGAAACCAGGACTCAAATCAACAGTTTGGTGCAGAAGGAAGAAAGAAACATTCAACCAGAACAGAATGAAGAAATAAGAATTCAAAACAATGAGGAGAGGCTTAGGAACCTCCAGGACATCTTTAAACATCCCAACATCTGAATCATAGGGGTTCCAGAAGGAGAAGAAGAAGAGCAACAAATCGAAAACTTATTTGAAAAACTAATGAAGAAGAACTTCCCCAGTCTGGCAAAGGAAAGACTTTCAGGAAGTCCAGGAAGCTCAAAGAGTCCCAAAGAAGTTGAACCCAAGGAGGAACACACCAAGGCACATCATAATTACATTAGCCAAGATTAAAGATAAGGAGAGAATCTTAAAAGCAGCAAGAGGAAAGGAGACAGTTACCTATAGACGAGTTCCCATAAAGCTATGAGCTGATTTCTCAAAAGAAAACTTGCAGGCAAGAAGGGGCTGGAAAGAAATATTTGAAATCACGGAAGGCAAGGATCTACATCCAAGATTACTCTATCCAGCAAAGCTATCATTTATAATGGAAGGGCAGATAAAGTATTTCCCAGAAAAGGTCAAGTTAAAGGAGTTCATCATCACCAAGCCATTATTATATGAAATGTGAAAGGGACTTATCTAAGAAAAAGAAGATAAAAATATGAACAGTAAAATGATGACAAACTCACAGCTATTAACAACCGAACCTAATACAAACAAACAACAACAACAACAAAGTAAGCAAACGCTAGAACAGGAACAGAATCACAGAAATGGAGATCACACAGAGGGTTATCGTTGGAGGAGTGGGAGGGGCAGAGAGGGACGAAAGGTACGGAGAATACGTAGCATAAATAGTAGGTAGAAAATAGACAGGAGGGTTAAGAATAGTGTAGGAAAGGTAGAAGCCAAAGAACTTATGTGTATGACCCATGGACATGAACTAAAGGGGGGAATAAGGGTGGGAGGGGGTATGCAGAGTGGAGGGTAATAAAAGGGGGGAATGGGACAACTGTAATAGCATAATCAATACAATATATTTTTTAAAAGAGAGAGCTCCCTAGCCCTTTTCACCATGTAAGGATACAGTGAGAAGACAACTTTCTATGAACCAGGAATTGGGACTTTACCAAATACCAAATACATTGGTATATTCATCTTGGACTTCCAGCCTCCAGACTGTGAGAAATAAATTTTGTTTTTTAAGACATGCAGTCTATGGTATTTTTTATAGAAGCCCAAACTGACCAAGTAAACAGCGAATAATTAAACATAGTGGGGTCAATATTACTGCACTCCCCTGAACTGTCCAGGCCCCCAGCAAGAATCCTCTCTAATCCCATTCACCATGTTGCCCCCACAGTCATCTTTTTTTTTTCTTTTTTTAAATATATTTTATTGATTATGCTATTACAGTTGTCCCATTTCTCCCCCATCATTCCCCTCCACCCTACCCACCCTCTCCCACCCACATTCCCCCCTTTAGTTCATGTCCATGGGTCATAAGTTTTCTAGCTTCTACATTTCCCATACTATTCTTGCCCTCCCCCTGTCTATTTTTTCCCATTATCTATGCTACTCATTCTCTGTACCTTTTCCCCCTCTCTCCTCCTCCCACCCCCCTGTTGCTAACCCTCCATCTGATCTCCATTTCTGTGGTTCTGTTCCTGTTCTAGCTGTTGGCTTAGTTTGCTTTTGTTTTAGGTGTGGTTCTTGATAGCTATGAGTTTGTTGTCTTTTCACTGTCATAGTTTTATCTTCTTTTTCTTAGATAAGTCCCTTTAACATTTCATAGAATAAGGGCTTGGTGATGATGAACTCCTTGAACTTGACCTTCTCTGAGAAGCACTTTATTTTCCTTCCATTCTAAATGACAGCTTTGCTGGATAGAGCAATTTTGGATGTAGGTCCCTGCTTTTCAAGATTTCAAATATTTCTTTCCAGCCCTTTCTTGCCTGTAAGGTCTCTTTTGAGAAATCAGCTGACAGTCTGATGGGAACTCCCTTGTAGGTGACTGTCCCCTTATCCCTTGCCGCTTCTAGAATTCTCTGCTTCATTTTAATCTTGGCTAATGGAATTACGATGTGCCTTGGTGTGTTCCTCCTTGGGTCCAACTTCTTTGGGACTCTCTGAGCTTCCTGGACGTCCTGGTAGTCTATTTCCTTTGCCAGATTGGGGAAGTTCTCCTTTATTATTTGTTCAAATAAGTTTTCCACTCGTTGCTGTTCTTCTTCCCCTTCTGGGACCCCTATAATTCGGATGTTGGGACGTTTAAAGATGTCCTGGAGGTTCCTAAGCCTCTCCTCATTTTTTTGAATTCTTGTTTCTTCCTCGTCTTCTGTTTGGTTGTTAGTTTCTTCCTTCTGGTCCACTCCATTGATTTGAGTCCCAGTTTTCCTTCCATCTCTATCGGTTCCCCATGCATCTTCCTTCATTTCACGGATTGTAGCCTGCATTTTTTCATATAGTTTGTGAGCAAAATCAACCAATTCTGTGAGCATTTTGATGACCAGTGCTTTGAACTGTGCATCTGACAGGTTGGCTATCTCTTCACTGCTTAGAGGAATTGGCTCTGGGGATTTTATTTGTTTTCCGGTTTGAGCCATTTTTGGTGGGGTTTTTGTTGTTGTTGTTGTTGTTTTGGTTTTAGTCTGGTTGCGGCTATTACGTAGTGAGGGGGTGGAGCCTTAGGTGTTCCTCAGGGCGGGGCAGCCCAGTCGCTGGGTTGTGATGCTATAGGTGGGGGCGGGGTCTGAGAAGGAGCAATGGCACCTGCTCCCCTCTCTCCTGGACTCTGGACCTTTCCGCTGCTTCCCCTTCACCTGGATTATCTGCGCACGCGCGCGTGCTGTTACATAGTGAAGAGTGGAGCCTCAAGCGCTCCCCAGTGCGGGGCAGCCCAGTCGCTGGATTGTGACGCTGTATGTGGGGGTGGGGCCTGAGAGGGAGCAATGGCACCTGCTCCACTCTCTCCTGGATTCAGTCCCCTCTGTCACTTCCCCTCCGCCTGGACCATCTGCGTGCTCGAATGTGAGACCACCTGGTCAGTCAGCCAGCTGCCTTGTGCGGCCTCACTGGGTCTGCACAGTTGCCCCCCAGTACCCGGGGTCCGCCAGCTGCTGCCTGTAGGCCCGGGGACCACCAGCCGCCGCCTGTGCACCTGGGAACTGCCAGCCGCTGCTGCTTGCGTTCCTGGGTCCGCACCTCCACTTTCTCCTGCCGCGACTCCGCCCCTCTTACCGGTCTGGATGAATGGTTGTTGGACTTTCGTACAGTTCAGTTTTCTATAAGTTCTGGTTGTTTTCTTGTTTCTAAATATTTGTTGTCCTTAATTTTGGTTGTGAAAGGAGGCACAGTGTGTCCGCCTACGCCTCCATCTTGGCCGGAAGTCCTCCCCACAGTCATCTTTTAAAACAGGTATGAATTTCTCCTTCTAGAAGTATGGAGTGCATCTACTTTTCCCTTGCCTTCCCAGCATTTAAAATTATACACTCATGACATTGTATATAAAATGAACATAAGAAGAGTTAGGATGTTGAAAAGAAGTAGGCAGACTGGTTAGGGACTGAAAACACCTAGGAACAAAATCCTGGTGATTTTCCTCAGTTTCCCTTTTGCCTCATATATCCCACATTTGACAATAAAGAAGCCAACAATCCAGAAATGCCAACAGGTACGGACAAAAAGTGCAAATAAAAGTCTGCCCTTGCTAGCCGAAGGACTAGAAAAAGGGAAGCCTAGGAAGACTGATACTTTTTAACAATAACATCTCTACTCCAGCCAAATACCACAGAAAAAACTACTACCACCATATCAGCAAGAAACAATTGGGAAACCCAGACTTCCACCCGTACCAGGCTATGCCAAGGCACTCAAACACCCCCTGCCAAGGAGGTATCATAGAAGGTTGAGTACAGATGCAGGACTTTTATTACTACTTAGTACTGAGCACCCCTAGCACTACCTATCAGTGAAGACCATGTAGGAAGCTTGGACTTACACCCTCACCTAGCCAAAACAGGGTGACTCTCCTACCTTCCCTCTCCCTTTTCAAGTGATATCAGAGGAGGCGTGTTGGATAGTCAGAACATTCATCACTGCTGAGCAGTAACAAGGGTAACACCTGTGTTTTGTCAGGGGAAGCCATATTAGGAGCCATAAAAATATTTTATACTTCCTAACCAGAGAAGTATCAATGGAGGCCCAGAGAGGAATCAGAACTCTTATTTTTGTCAAGCAGTAATGAGTAATTCCAGTTCCTCTGCTCCTGTTGGGTGTCAGTGGGGATCTAGTGGGGAACTTGGATTTCTAATCCCAACTGACAGTAATGAGGTAGCACATTTGTCTTTTCTTTCCAGAGCAATGTCAGAAGAAACAAGCTAATATAGAAAGTTTAAATAAGATCCAGAATTTCCTAACATAATACCCAAATTTTCCTGTTTAAATAAAAAAAATCATTCATCATTGCAAAAAAAATAGGAAGATCGGACTAAATAACAAACTAAATTCCAATACAGAGATAACAGATATTAGAGTTATCTGACACAGATTTTAAAGCAGCCATCATAAAAATGCTTCAATGAACAATTACAAACACACTGACAAGTAAAAAAATAGAAAATTTCAGAAAAGAAAGTTTCAACACAAAAGAGAAGCTATATAGAATACCGACATATAAATTTTATCACTGAAAAATACAATAACTGATTTTTTAAAAAAGTCAATGGATAGGCATACTGGAGGAGACAGAAGGAAGAATCAATTAAACGGAAGATAGAAAAATAAAAATTATCTAATCAGAAGAACAGTACGAAAATAAACTGAAAAAAAAAAAGAACAGAACATCAGGAACTTCTGGGACTATAACAATAAGTCTAACATCCATGCAATCAGAATTGCAAAGGAGGTCTAGGTTGAAAAATAATTTTAAAGTAACTAGTGAACAGAGGGGAGCGGGGAGAAGTAAAATGGGGGAAAGAAGGGGAAAGGTCTAGTCAAGGAACATATACAAAGGACCCATGGCAATGGACAACAGGGTGAGGACTGACTGAAGGAGCAGGGAGGAGGGCAGAGGAAACCAACAGGGGGAAATTAGGACAACTGTAATTAAATAACAATAAAAAATAAAACTTAAAAAATAATTATTGAAAACTTTTCAAATTTTGTAAAAGATATAAACCTACAGATTAGAGGAATAAAGAAACTCAGTCACAATTCTTAAAATTAAAAATGAAGAAAAAATTCTTGAAACAGAAAAAGACAAATTGCAAATTAACTGTAAGTCAAAACAGTTCAAATTATAGTGGATTTCTCATTAGAAACCATGAATATCAGAAGGCAATAGCATAGCATTTTTCAAGTGCTGTGGAAAAAACAACTCAGAATTCTATATTCGGTATGAAAATATCCTTCAGGAACAAGAGGAAATCAGGACATTCTGAGATAAGGACAACTAAAAAAAGTTTTACATCAGACCAACTCTATGACAATAGCTAAAGTAATTTAAAACAACTTTTTATTGTTCAATTACAGTTGTCTTTATTCCCCCCCATTGTTCTGCCCTGCCCTACCCATCAGTCCTCTCCCACATTCAATCCCCCCTTCTCTTGTCTTTGTCCATGGGTGCTTCATACATATTCCTTGAAAGAAATTTCTAAACAGAGAAAGAAATAAGCCAGGCGGTGAAAGACAAATCCTGTGTGATCTCACTTATAAGTGGAACCTAATCAACAAAAGAAACAAGCAAGCAAAATACAACCAGAGACACTGAAAAAGAGAACAAACTGACAGTAGCGAGAGGGGATGGGGGAGAGAGATAATGGGGGAAAATAGAGGAAGGGTCATCAAGGAACATGTATAAAGAACACATGGACAAAGCCAAAGTGGGTAGGTTTGAAGGCGGGAGGTGGTGATGGGTGGCACAAGTGTGGGAGAGTGAAAATGGAGACAACTGTACTTGAACAACAACAACAAATAAATAAATAAATATATGTATATAAATATATATATATACACATATATACATATATATGTGTATATATATGTAATTATTGAAAACAAAGAAAAGAAAGAACCTAAAACATCAGGAAAAAGAAATGGTACTCAAAATATGGATGTTAGAATGTCTATTTTCTCTTGATATTTTAAAATTATATGAGGTCTCCCCAGAAAGTATCCAGCCATGTACTATGAAAAATAGGGACATGTATTGAAGAAGATACAAGGTACAAGAAACATTGTCCATAGGACAATGACGCCTCAGTCCCCTTCAAAGTAGGCACCTTGAGATTTTACACAGTTCTCTCAATTGCCATCAGCTGTCCCATCGTATTTTTCTGAATCTCATTGAAATCTCTTCCCTTTCAAAGGTGATTTTAGTTTTGGGAAAAGCCAGAAGTTGCAGGGCGCCAAACCTGGGCTATTGGGGGGCTCAGTCACCTGGGTAATTTGATGTTTCACAAAAAACTGCACCAGAGATGATGCATGAACAGGTGCATTGTCACAATGAAGCTGCCAATCACCCATAGATGAAGTTGCCCATAGTTGTGGCTGTTTTCATTCTATTGTATCTCTCAACCGATGAAGAACATTGAGGTAGTACTCCTTATTAATTGTTTGGCCTGGAGGGGCATACTCATGGGAGACAACACCTTCCCAATCAAAAAGCACAGTTAATGCCCTGGCTGGTGTGGCTCAGTGGATTGAGCACTGGCCTGCAAACCAAAAGGTTACTGGTTCAATTCCCAGTCAGGGCACATGCTTGGGTTGCAGGCCAGGTCCCCAGTAGTGGGGGTGCAAGAGGTAGCCACACATTGATGTTTCCCTCTCTTTTGCCCTCCCTTCCCTTCTCTCTGGAAATGAATAAATAAAATTTTCAACCACCCCCCACAGTTAACATGGTCTTGATCTTGCTGCAACTTTGCTGTGCCTTCTTTGGGCATGGAGAACCAGGCGACTTCCATTGGGATGACTGGGCCTTCATTTGCAGATCACTGCTATAGACTCTCAATTCATCTCTGGTTATGACCTTCTTGAGGAAATCTGGTTCATTAGTAGTGGTTTGAATCAAGTCATTACAACTGCAGCACAAAGTTCCTTCTGCTCTGGTAGCAGAAGCTGTGGAACAAATTTTGTCACAACACATTTCATGCTGAGACCCTGCATCAAAATGTCGGACATGGTAGTTTTTGGAATCCCCAGATGAGCTTCTAGTTCTTGCAATGTCAGTTGCAGATCTTTATTGATTGCAGCCCATATATGTTCAAGATTCTCAGGTGTTCTGCTTGTTGTAGGGCTTCCAGAACATGTATCACTTTCAACAGATTTTTTTTTTAATTTTTATTTTCATTGTTGATCTTGTACAGTTTTCTGTCTTTTATTCTCACCCGAACCCGCCACCCCAACCCTCCCCACCTCCCTCCCATTTCCACCCCCCCCATAGTTTTTGTCCATGTGTCCTTTATACTTGTTCCTGTAAATCCTTCCCCTTTTCCCCTAAAATTCCCTCCCCTCTCCCCTCAGGTGACTTTCAGCATGTTCCCAATTTCCATGTCTTTGGTTATATTATGCTTGTTTGTTTGTTTTGTTGATTAGGTTCCTGTTAAAGGTGAGATCATATGGTATTTATCTTTCACTGCCTGACTTACATCGCTTAGCATGATGCTCTCAAGTTCCATCCATGCACTTTCAACAGATTTTTGATCATCTTTGAAATGTTTGTGCCACACTTCTATTTGCATTGCACTCATTGCATTGTCCCCAAAAGCCTTCTGAATCATTCAAATTGCTTCTGTGGAGGAATATTCAAGCTTAATGCAAAATTTGATGTCAATTCATTGCTCTACTTGCTTAGTCATTTTGAATGAGATGGTCACACCGGACATATGTTCACTCTACGGTGTCTACCACTCCCACTGACTAGTACAGTGAGGTCATCATTGTTCATGCATCTCCAATCCAGTCCACTCTCCTTATCTGCAAGGTTACATATATACCATGCAAACTTTTCTCGTTATATTAGCAATGGCTGGACTTTTTCCAGACAGACAGATCTCTTATTTGATATTTTATTTTTTAATATATTTTATTGATTATGCTATTACAGTTGTCCCATTTCTCCCCCATCATTCCCCTCCACCCTGCACACCCCCTCCCACCCACAATCCCCCTTAGTTCATGTCCATGCATCATAAGTTCTTTAGCTTCTACATTTCCCACACTATTCTTATTCTTCCCCTGTCAATTTTCTACCCACTGTCTATGCTACTTACTCTCTGTACCCTTTCCCCCTCTCTCCTCCTCCCACCCCCCTGTTGCTAACCCTCCATGGGATCTCCATTTCTGTGGTTCTGTTCCTGTTCTAGCTGTTTGCTTTTGTTTTAAGTGTGGTTGTTAATAGCTCTGAGTTTGCTGTCTTTTCACTGTCATATTTTTATCTTCTTTTTCTTAGATAAGTCCCTTTAACATTTCATAGAATAAGGGCTTGGTGATGATGAACTCCTTGAACTTGACCTTATCTGAGAAGCACTTTATCTGTCCTTCCATTCTAAATGACAGCTTTGCTGGATAGAGCAATTTTGGATGTAGGTCCTTGCTTTTCAAGACTTCAAATATTTCTTTCCAGCCCCTTCTTGCCTGTGAGGTCTCTTTTGAGAAATCAGCTGACAGTCTGATGGGAACTCCTTTGTAGGTGACTGTCTCCTTATCCCTTGCTACTTCTAGAATTCTCTCCTTCATTTTAATCTTGGCTAACGGAATTATGATGTGCCTTGGCATGTTCCTCCTTGGGTTCAACTTCTTTGGGACTCTCTGAGCTTCCTGGACTTCCTGGAAGTCTATTTTCTTTGCCAGATTGGGGAAGTTCTTCTTTATTATTTGTTCAAATAAGTTTTCCTCTCGTTACTCTTCTTATTCCCCTTCTGGTACCCCTATAATTTGGATGTTGGGATTTTTAAAGATGTCCCAGAGGTTCCTAAGCTTCTCATTTTTTTAAATTTCTGTTTCTTCCTTGTTTTCTGTTTGGTTGTTTGTTTCTTCCTTCTGGTCCACTCCATTGGTTTGAGTCCAAGTTTTCCTCCCATCTCTATTGGTTCCCCATGCATTTCCCTTCATTTCACGTATTATAGTCTGAATTTTTTCACCTAATTTGTGAGCAAAATCAACCAATTCTCTGAGCATCCTGATCACCAGAGCTTTGAACTGTGCATCTGATGGGTTGGCTATGTGTTCATCACTTAGAGGAATTGACTCTGGGGCTTTGATTTGTTCTCTGGTTTGAGCCATTTTGGGCATGTGTTTTTTTTTTGTTGTTGTTGTTTTGTTTTTTTGTTTTTTTTTTTGGTCTGGTCACGGCTGTTACGTAGTGAGGGGTGGAGCCTTAGGTGTTTCCCAGGGTGGGGCAGCCCAGTCTCTGAGTTGTGGTGCTGTATGTGGGGGCGGGGTCAGAGATGGAACAATGGGGCTTGCTCCACTCTCTCTTGGATTCCAGTCCCTTCCACGGCTTCCTCTTCGCCTGGATTATCTGTGCATGAATGCGAACCCACCTGGTCAGCAGCTGACTTGCAAGGCCTCACTTGGTCTGCACAGTTGCCACCCCATGCCCGAGGTCCCCTAGCCACCACCTGCACACCTGGGAACTGCCAACCACTGCTGCCTGCGTGCCCAGGTCTGCACCTCCACTTTTTTCCTGCCACAACTCCACCCCTCTTACCGGTCTGGATTAATGGTTATTGGACTTTAGTACAGTTCAATTTTCTATCAGTTCTCATTGTTTTTTTTTGTTTGTTTCTAAATCTTTGTTGTCCTTAATTTTGGTTGTGAGAGGAGGCACAGTGTGTCCATCTATGCCTCCATCTTGGCCGGAAGTTCTTATTTGATATTTTAAACAAAAAATACATTATATGATGTTGTTCTGATGTAGTTTTCAATGTGTGTAGAAGAAATACTTAAGACAATTATATTTTAAACTAGGTTAAAGAAACTGGTAACACGACAACAGCAGTAGATTGATAAGTTTTGTATATATAAAATAATACAAACAATAAAGTAAACTAAAAAATATAAAAAGTAAAATAAAGTAATATTTAACCAGTATAAAGCTACACAAAGAGATAAACTCAAAACTCTATGTATAAATCAACATAAAATTTTAAAGAATGCTCACATAATATAAAGAAAGAAAAAATAAAACAAAGAAAGATAAAAGCAAAAAGAACAAAGAGAAAACCAAAAGTCAAATGGCAGGTTTGAGCCCTAATATTAATAATTAAATTAAATTAAATTAAATGTTCAAAACACATAGTTTAAGTAAAAAGATAGAGGTTGATAAAGTGTATTTAAAAACACAAATTAATTTTTGTCTATAAAATAATCACTTCATACTTCAAATATAATGATAGAGATAGTATAAGAGTAAAAGGATGGAAAAATATATACCATGAGAACATTAAGAAAAAAACATCAAGAGTTACTATGTCAATATCAAGTAAAGTTCACTAAGAGCAAATAAAATTAAGACAGAAAAGGACATTGTATAGTGGTAAAAGGCATGATCCCCAAAGAAAATACACCAATTAATATGCATGCAATAAACAACAGAACCACAAATTATGTAAAGCAAAAATTTATACAATTGAAAGAGAAATAAACAAATCAAAATTATGGTTGGAGATTTTAATACTGCTTTCTCACCAATTGAAAATACAACTAGACAGGAAATCGGTAATGTATAGAAAATTCAACAGCAATACCAAACAACAGGTTGACATAATCTATTATCTATCTATGTGTCTATCTATCTATCATCCATTCATTTTTCTAAAATTCCTGTTAATAACAGAATACATATTCTTTATGAGTGCCCAGGAATGTATAACAAGATAGACCATAGTTTTGGGCCCAGTAAAATCATAAATAAACTTAAAAGAATTTAAATCATACAGATTATATTCTGTGATCACAACAGAATCAAATAATCGATAACAAAGATAACAGCAAAGTATGCAAATATCTGGATACTAAGGAACACACTACTTAATAGTACATGAGTCAAATATGAAGTCTCATGGGAAATTAAATAACACATTGAACTAAATAAAAATTAAAATTAAATAGAGCAAAATTTGTGAAAAACATCAAAACAGTGCTGAAAGGAAAATTTACTGTGCCAAATTTATATATTGGAAAAGAGGAAAATCTCAAATCAATAATTTATACTCCCACCTCAGTAATCTAGTCATAGAAAAGAAAAATATGAACTTAAAGCCAGCATAAAAATAGGAAATAATGAATATAAGAGTGAAGTTCATGAAACTGTAAGGAGAAAAACAGGGGGAAAAAGTAAATGACAAAAAGCCAGTTCTTTTAAAAAGTGAATAAATTTGACAAATATCTAGCAAGACTGACAAAAAAGAGAAAAGACAGCAACTACCATATCAGGAATTAAAAGAAAATATAACTACTTTCTTACAAACATTAAAAGTATAATGAGTAAATATTGTAAACATATCTGTACACATAAATTTCAGAACTTTGATGTAGTGGATCAAGTAAATAAAAATCCCACAAACCATTCTAATTGTCTTGGTATGCCATAGATAATTCAAATAGCTCCATAACTTCTTAGAAATTGAATTAATAGTTTAAAAACTGAGAACTGGATAATATTATACTAAGTGAAATAAGCCAGTTGTTGAAAGACAAATACCATACGATCTCACCTTTAAGAGGAATCTAATGAACAAAATAAACTAACGAACAAAACAGAACCCACAGGCATGGAAATGTGGAACAGACTGACGGTGACCTGAGGGGAGAGGGGAGAGGGGAGAGGGATAATGTTGGAAAGAAGGGTAAGGGGCTAAACAAAGAACATGTGTGAATGAGCCATGGACATGGACAACAGTGTGGGGATTGACTGTGGGAGCTGGGGTGGGATGGGCAGAAGAGGGGAAAGGGGGACAAATTGGAACAACTGTAATAGAATAGCAATAAAAAAACTGAGGACAAGATGGTTTCACTGAAGAACTCTTCCAAATGTTTAAAGAAGAATAAATAGTAATCCTACACAATCTTTTCCAAAAAAAATAGAAGCATAGAGAACATTTTCCAAACTTTTTTAATGAAGTTGGTATTATTATAATACCAAAACCAGACAAAGACAGTACAAAAAAGAAATTTACCAACCAAAGTATCCGAAAAATATATACAGAAGAATCATTAACAAAATATTTAAGAAATAATGAACAAAATGTTAATAAATAAAATTCATCAAAATATAAAAACAATTATACTACATGATCAAGCAGAGTTTATTCTAGGAATCAAAAATAGTTCAGCCCTGGAGGGTGTGGCTCAGTGGATTGAGCACTGGCTTACATACCAAAAGGTCACAGGTTTGATTCCCAGTCAGAACACATGCCTGGGCTGTGTCCCAGGTTCCCCATGTGAGAGGCAACTAATCGCTGTATCTCTCTCACATTGATGTTTCCCTGTTTCCCTTGTTTCCCCTCTCTCTAAAACGTAAATAAATAAATAAGTAAATAAATAAATAGTAGATAAATAAAATATTCTAAAAAATGGTTCGATATTACAAAAGTTTAATCAATGTAATCCACCATATTAACAGAACAAGAAGAAAAATAACATGATCATATTAAGCAACAAGGAGAGCACTTGACAAAATTCAACACTCATTCATAATAGAAACTTTTAGAAAGTAGAAACACAGGAAGTTTCCTCAAATTAATACTGAGCATCTACAAAAAAATCTACAGCTAATATCATACTTAACAATGAAAGGCAGCACTTTCTCCTTAAGATCCGAAACAGAGAGAGGATGTCCGTTCTTCCCACTCGTATTTAACATAATGCTGGTAATCCTAGTCAGTGCAATGAGGCAAGAAAATAATATAAATGAAATGCAGATTAAAAAGAGAATTTAAAACTGTTCTTATTTGCAGATGACATAATTGTCTACCTAAAAATTCCAAGGCATCTACAAAAAAATCTTAGAACTAATAACAAAGTTCAGAATGACCTCAGAATACAAGAACAATATAAACAAATCAATTGCATTCTTATATACTAACTATAGGCGCATTGGCACTAAAATTAAAAGCACAATACCATTTAGAGTTACACAAAAATTATAACACTGAAGTATAAAGCCAACAAACCATGCACTGAAAACTACAAAATCCTGATAACAGAACTCAAAGATGATTTAAATAAATGTAGAGACATACCATGTTCATGTAATAGAAAATTCAACATATTAAGAAATAAATTCTGACCATATTGGTCTATAGAATTACCACAATTCCTATAAAAGTTGCAAAAATTGAAGGAAGATTTTTATAAATAAAAGCAAGGTAATTCTGAAATTAATCTGTAAATCTAAAAGAAAGTAGAATAGTAGAATGATTTAAAGGAGAATACAGTAAGAGGAATTAGCGAATACTATTTTAAAACATATATAGCAACAGCAATCAAGACTGTGATACTGGTGGAGGGACAGATGCAAAGATCAATGGAACATAGCAGAGAAAATAGAAATAACCTCACACACATACAGCCAACTAATTTTTTTACAGAGGTGCAAAAGCAATTCAATGAAGGAAGTATAATCTTTTTAATTCATGGTACTGGAAAAATCGGATACTAATAGACATAAAGAACCTTGAACAAAATCTTGTGACTTATACAAAAATTTCAAAATAGATCACAGACTGGAATGTAAAATGTAAAATTATAAAATATTTAGAAGGTAACATAAGAGAAAATCCTTGCAAGCCAGGGCTTGTTGAAGTCCTAGATGTGACACCAAATCATACTCCATTAAAAAAATCAATAAGTGGGACTTCCGGCCAAGATGGAGGCATAGGTGGACACATTGTGCCTCCTCTCACAACCAAAATTAAGGACAACAAATATTTAGAAACAAGCAAACAACCAGAGCTAATAGAAAATTGAACTGTACGGAAGTCCAACAACCATTCATCCAGACCGGTAAGAGGGGCGGAGTTGCAGCAGAAAAAAGTGGAGGTGCGGACCCGGGAACGCAAGCAGCAGCGGCTGGCAGTTCCCAGGTACACAGGCAGCAGCTGGTGGACCACGGGCACAGCGGGGCAACTGTGCAGACCCAGTGAGGCCACACAAGGCGGCTGGCTGACCAGGTGGTCCCACATTCATGAGTGCAGACAGTCCAGGCAGAGGGGAAGTGGTGGAAGGGACTGAATCCAGGAGAGAGCGGAGCAGGAGCCATTGTTCCCTCTCAGACTCTGCCCCCACATACAGCGTCACAACCCAGCGACTGGGCTGCCCCACACTGGGAAGCGCCTGAGGCTCCACCCCTCACTACGTAATAGCCGCGACCAGACTAAAACCAAAACAAAACAACAACAACAACAAAAAAAACCACCAAAAATGGCTCAAACCGGAGAACAAATAAAAGTCCCAGAGCCAATTCCTCTAAGCCGTGAAGAGATAGCCAACCTATCAGATGCACAGTTCAAAGCACTGGTCATCAAAATGCTCACAGAATTGGTTGATTTTGCTCACAAATTAGATGAAAAAATGCAGGCTACAATACATGAAATGAAGGAAGATGCATGGGGAACGGATAGAGATGGAAGGAAAACTGGGACTCAAATCAATGGAGTGGACCAGATGGAAGGAACAAACAACCAAACAGAAAACGAGGAAGAAACAAGAATTCAAAAAAATGAGGAGAGGCTTAGGAACCTCCGGGACATCGTTAAACGTCCCAACATCCGAATTATAGGGGTCCCAGAAGGGGAAGAAGAAGAGCAACAAGTAGAAAACTTATTTGAACAAATAATAAAGGAGAACTTCCCCAATCTGGCAAAGGAAATAGACTGCCAGGATGTCCAGGAAGCTCAGAGAGTCCCAAAGAAGTTGGACCCAAGGAGGAACACACCAAGGCACATCGTAATTCCATTAGCCAAGATTCAAATGAAGGATAGCATTCTAGAAGCAGCAAGGGAGAAGGGGACACTCACCTGCAAAGGAGTTCCCATGAGACTGTCAGCTGATTTCTCAAAAGAGACCTTCCAGGCAAGAAGGGGCTGGAAAGAAATATTTGAAATCTTGAAAAGCAGGGACCTACATCCAAAATTGCTCTATCCAGCAAAGCTGTTATTTAGAATGGAAAAACAGATAAAGTATTTCTCAGAGAAGGTCAAGTTCAAGGAGTTCATCATCACCAAGCCCTTATTATATGAAATGTTAAAGGGACTTATCTAAGAAAATGAAGATCAAAAATACGACAGTGAAAAGACAGCGAACTCACAGCTATTAACGACCACACCTAAAACAAAAGCAAACTAAGCAAACAGCTAGAACAGGAACAGAACCACAGAAATGGAGATCATATGGATGGTTAGCAACAGGGGGGTGGGAGGAGGAGAGGGGGAAAGGTACAGAGAATAAGTAGCATAGATAGTGGGTAGAAAATAGACAGGGGAGGGCAAGAATAGTATGGCAAATGTAGAAGCTAAAGAACTTATGACACATGGACATAAACTAAAGGGGGGAATGTGGGTGGGAGGGGTGTGCAGGGTTGAGGGGAATGATGGGGGAGAAATGGGACAACTGTAATAGCATAATCAATAAAAATATTTAAAAAATCAATAAGTGGGATTTCATAATTTTTTAAAAAATTACAAGCCTTGAAGAATCCTATTAAGAGTATATAAAATCAACCTACAGGCTAAGAGAAAACACTTATAAACCACATATTTGACAAATGTCTCATAACTATAATATTTTTTAAATATTTCAAAACTCAAGAGTAGCAAAACAAACACTTTAATTAGAAGATATGCAAAGTCATGACCAGATATTTCACCCAATATGTCAAATTCATGACAAGATTTCAACATTGCTAGTCACTAGGGAAATGCAAATTAAAATCACCATTAGATATCAATACAGAACTATTGGAATGACTAAAATAAAAAACAGTGACACCACCAAATATTGGCAAGCATGCAAAACACTGGATTGCTCATACATTGCTGGTATTAATTAACTTATTTTTGGAATTTTCTTTTTCATTTTAATGTTGTTCAATTACAGTTGTCCCAATTTCCCCCCGCTGCTCTCTCCTGCCCCCTCCCTCAGTCAGTCCCCACCCTGTTGTCCACATCCACGGGTCCTTTATACATGTTCCTTGACTAGACCCTTCTCTTTCTTTACCCATTATCCCCCTGCCTGCTCCCTTCTGGTCACTGTCAGTTTGTTCCTTATTTCCAAATTTCTGGTCCTGTTTTGCTAGTTTGTTTTTTTCATTAAGGTCCACTTATAGGTGAGGTCATATGTTATCTGTCTTTTGCTGCCTGGCTTATTATACTTAGCCTAATATTTTCTTAACTGGAGAGTATTATGCTGGTGTTAATTTAAACTAGTAGAATCACTCACGTATAAATGGAACCCAATCAACAGAATGAACAAGTGAGCAAAATATAGACAGAGACATTGAAATTAGGAATAAACTGACAGTAACCAGAAGGGAGAGGAGAGGGGAATAATGGAGGAATGAAGGGGGGAGGGTCTAGTCAATGAACGCAGATAAAAAAAACCCATGCACAAAACCAAAGGGGGAAAGGAGTAAGAAGGGAAGTAGGGCTGAGTAGGGAAAGGGAGAGTAATGAGGGGAAAATGGGGACAACTGTAATTTCAGAACAATAGAAAGTGAAATAAAAATGATAAAATGATAGAATCACAATTACCAAATGACCCAGAAATTACACTCTTGGACATTAGTCTCAGGGAAGTGGGAATTCAAGCTCAATTTGTGTACAAATGGGGATTCACTTGTACACAAATGATTATAGAAGTATTACTCAAAATGGTAAAAAATGTATACAGTCTAAATGGTTGTCAACTTTTGAATGGCTAAGCAAACTGTGTCATACCCATATCATGAATTACTACTTGGCAATTAGAAGCAATGCACTATTGATACATGAAAAAACCTAGATGAGTCTTCAGAGAAGTATACTGAGAAAAAAAAATCTCCAAAGATTACATAATGTCTATTTCCACTATATAATATTCTTGAAATTACAAAATTATAGGAATGAAGAACAGGTTTTAGGTCGGGGCTGGGGGCCAGAGGGAAGTGAATGTGTTAACAAAAAAGCAACATGAGGGATCCTTGTGGAAATGTTCTATATCTTGACTACATCGAAGTCAGTATTTATTTGTGATGTATTCCAGTTTTGAAAGTTTTCATTATTGGGGAAACTTGGTAAAGGGTACACAGAATCTCTCTATATTATTTGTTATAATTTCATGTGAATCAACAGTTATGTTAAAATAAAATTTTAATTACAAATAAAAGATAAGAACTTGTCATTTATATTTTCAAAACCCTTTAATGACTGCCTAGTAGCTCAGTATAACACAATGTCCTTCAAGATCAAACTCCTGCTCAGTTATTTCCCAACCCCTACTTTCTACCATTGCCTCCCTATTTCCCCTCCCCTCCTCACACCATTAAATGTTCAGAGCAGCCATAAACATCTATAGGGCTTGCGTGAGTTGTTTTCTAATCTCACAATTTAGAAGCTTTGTGCAAACTAAATTAAAGATTCCCCTGGTAGAGGTAGCTATATATTGGGGATTACAGATAGCTGGACATAGAATGGAATATATTTCTATCAGTACATAGACCTTTATTGATTCTCACCTTGCCAGTGACAATATATCTTTTACTGCTCTTAAGTCCTTAAAATTCTATCTCCTGAACAATGGTTCTTATGAGTTTTCTTGACTGAGTGCCCCTACCCATCCAACAAGTCTTATAATTGTCTGCTTTTCTACCTGGATGAAATGGACAATTTCTAGAAAAATATAATCTTCCAAAACTGAATAAAAAGAAGCAGAAAGGCTGAGCAGACCAATAACTGCTGGAGAAATCAAAGCAGTCACACACACACACATACACACACACACACACACACACACACACACACACACACAAAACACAAAACAAACAACAACAACAACAACAAAACCTCCCGACATACAAAAGCACTGGACCAGACAGTTTCACAGGAGAATTTTACAAAATATTTCAGGAAGAGCTAACCCCTATCCTTCCCAGATTATTCCAAAAAATCCAAGAACAGGGAAGACTCACAAACTCTTTCCATGAGGCCAGCATCACCCTAATCCCAAAACCATATAAAGACACAAAAGAAAAGAAAACTGCAGGTAAATATTGCTGATGAATATAGACACTAAAATCTTTCACAAAATATTAGCAAACCACATCCAGCAAAACATTAAAAAGATCACACATCATGATCAAGTGGCATTCGTCCCAAGGATGCAAGGATGGTACAATATTTGCAAATCAATAAATGTAATATATCACATAAGCAAAAGGAAAGACAATAATCACATAATCATATTGATAGATGTGGAAAAAGCATTTGATACGGTACAGCACTCATTTATGATAAAAACACTCAACAAAGTGGAAATAGAGGGAGCATACCTCAACATAATAAAACCCAATATGAGAAATTTACAGCCAATATCATACTCAATGGGGAAACATTAAAAGCTTTCCCACTAAGAACAGGAACAAGACAAGAATGTCCATTTTCACCACTTCTGTTCAACATAGTACTGGAAGTCCTAGCTGCAGCAATCAGACAAGAAAAAAAAAAAAAGGCATCCAAATTGGAAAGGAGGAAACAAAACTGTCACTGTTTGCAGATAACATAACAGTGTACATAGAAAATCCTATAGACTCCAGCAAAAAACTAATAAGTGAATTTGGCAAAGCAGTGGTATACAAAGTCAATATTCAAAAATAGAAGGCTTTTATTTGTATAACAGCAATGAAATATCAGAAACAGAAATCAGAGGGAAAATCCCGTTTGCTATAGCAACAAGAAAAATAAAGTACCTAGGAATAAACCTAACAAAGGAGGTAAAAGACCTGCACTCAGAAAACTACACAACACTGGAGAAGGAAATTATGGAAGCCACAAACAAATGGGAGCACATACTATGTTCATGGATTGGAAGAACTAACATCATCAAAATGTCCATACTACCCAAAATAATTTATGGATTTAACACAATCCCTATTAAAATATCATTGACATATTTCACAGATATAGAAAAACATTTCAAAAATTTATATAGAATCATAAATGACCCCAAATAGCTGAAGTAATTTTTGAGAAAGAAAAACAAAGTAAGACAGACCACATACCTCATATCAAACTATATTACAAGGCCACTGTAATCAAAACAGTTTGTTACCGGCATAAGAACAGACACATAGATCAATGGAACAAAATACAGAGCCCAGAAATAAACTCATGTCTTTATGGTCAATTAACATTTGACAAAGGGTGCAAAAGCACAAAATGAAGTAAAAATAACCCTTTCAACAAGTGGTGTTGGGAGATCTGGAAAGCTACATGCAAAAAAATGAAACTCTATCACCAACTTACACCATATACAAAAATAAACTCAAGATGGATAAAGGACTTAAATATAAATTGTGATACCATAAAAGTCTTAGAGGAGAACATAGGCAGGAAAATCTCAGATATTCCATGCAGCGATATTTTCATCGATAAATTCCCTAGAGCAAGGGACATAAAGGAGAGAAAATACAAATGGGACTCCATCAAAATAAAAATCCGCTTCATGCCTAAGGAAAACATCAGCAAAATGAAAATGGAACCAACTGTATGAGAAAATACACTTGCAAATGACACCTCAGACAAAGGTTTGATATAAAAAATATATAAACAAGTCACTTGACTACACTCCAGGAAGATAAATGATCCAATTAAGAAATGGGCAAAGGATCTCTGTCTTCAAAAAAGACACACAGAGGGCCCTGAGACAGATGGAAGGATGCTCAGCATCACTAGCCATCAGAGAGATGCAAATTAAAATCACAATGAGATACTACTTCACACTGGTCAGAATGGCCATCATAAACAAATCAACAAACAGCAAGTTCTGGCAACGTTGTGGAGAAAAGGGTGCCCTAGTACATTGTTGGTGGGAATGCAGACTGGTGCAGCCACTGTGGAAAACAGTATGGAGTTTCCTTAGAAAGCTAAAAATGCAACTGCCTTTTGACCTGGCAATTCCACTGCTGGGATTATATCCTAAGAACACTGAAACACCAATTTAGAAGAACCTATGGAACCCAATGTCCATAGCAGCACAATTTACAATGGCCAAGTGCTGGAAGCAACCTAAGTGCCCATCAGTAAATGAGTGGATCAAAAAATTATGCTACATTTAGACTTCCGGCCAAGACGGAGGCATAGGTGGACACACTGTGCCTCCTCTCACAACCAAAATTAAGGACAACAAAGATTTAGAAACAAGAAAACAATCAGAGCTAATGGAAAATTGAACTGTAAGGAAGTCCAACAACCACTCATCCAGACCAGTAAGAGGGGCAGAGTCGCGGCAGGAAAAAGTGGAGGTGCGGACACAGGTGGCAGTGACTGGTGGTTCCCAAGTGTGCGGGCGGCTGGCAGGCCCACAGGTGGCGGCTGTCACACAGGGTAGCAACTCTACATACCCAGTGAGGCCGCACAAGGCGGCTGGCTGACCAAGTGGTCCCACATTCGCGCGCGCAGATAATCCAGGCGAAGGGGAAGCGGCGGAAGGGATGAGAACACAAGAGAGAAATGAGCAGGTGCCATTGTTCCCTCTTGGACCCCGCCCCCACGTACAGCGTCACAACCCAGCGAGGGGGCTGCTCCCACACTGGGGAACACCTAAGGCTCCACCCCTCACACGTAACAGCTGCGACCAGACCAAAACCAAAACAAAACAACAACAAAAAAAAACACACCAAAAATGGCTCAAACTGGACTAAAAAACAGAGCCCCAGAGACAATTCCCCCAGAGACAATTCCCCTAAACCGTGAAGAGATAGCCAACCTATCAGATGCACAGTTCAAAGCACTGGTCCTCAAAATGCTCACAGAATTAGTTGATTTTGCTCACAAATTAGATGAAAAAATGCAGGCTACAATACATGAAATGAAGGAAGATGCATGGGGAACGGATAGAGATAAAAGGAAAACTGGGACTCAAATCAATGGAGTGGACCAGACGGAAGAAAAAAACAATCAAACAGAAAACAAGAAAGAAACAAGAATTCAAAAAAAATGAGGAGAGGCCTAGGAACCTCCGGGACATCGTTAAACATCCCAACATCCGAATTATAGGGGTCCCAGAAGGGGAAGAAGAAGAGCAACAAATGGAAAACTTATTTGAACAAATAATAAAGGAGAACGTCCCCAATCTGGCAAAGGAAATAGACTACCAGGAAGTCCAAGAAGCTCAGAGAGTCCCAAAGAAGTTGGACCCAAGGAGGAACACACCAAGACACATGATCATTACATTAGCCAAAATTAAAGTGAAGGAGAGAATTCTAGAAGCAGCAAGGGATAAGGGGACGGTCACCTACAAAGAAGTTCCCATCAGACTGTCAGCTGATTTCTCAAAAGAGTCCTTCCAGGCAAGAAGGGGCTGGAAAGAAATATTTGAAGTCTTGAAAGGAAGGGACCTACATCCAAAATTGCTCTATCCAGCAAAGCTGTCATTTAGAATGGAAGGGAAGATAAAGTGCTTCTCAGAGGAGGTCTAGTTCAAGGAGTTCATCATCACCAAGCCCTTATTCTATGAAATGTTAAAGGGACTTATCTAAGAAAAAGAAGATAAAAAAAAATGACAGGGAAACGTCAGCAAACTCACAGATAGTAACAACCACACCTAAAACAAAAGCAAACAGCTAGAACAGGAACAGAACCACAGAAATGGAGATCATATGGAGGGTCAGCAACAGGGGAGTTGGAGGAGGAAGAGAGAGGGGGAAAAGGTACAGAGAATAAGTAGCATAGACAGTAGGTAGAAAATAGACAGGGGGAGGGCAAGAACAGTATGGGAAATATAGAAGCTAAAGAACTTATGACACATGGACATGAACTAAAGGGGGAATGTGGGTGGGAGAGGGTGTGCAGGGTGGAGGGGAATGATGGGGGAGAAATGGGACAATTGTAATAGCATAATCAATAAAATACATTTAAAAAAAGAAAATATAAAAAGAAAAAGAATAAATAAATAAATAACTATGGTACATTTATATAATGGAATTCTATGCAGCAGAAAGAAAAAAGGAGCTCCTACCCTTTGCTACAGCATGGATGTAACTGGAGAGCATTATGGTAACTGAAATAAGCCAGGCAGTGAGGGACAAATACCATATGATCTCACCTATAAGCGGAACCTAATCAACAAAACCAATAAGCAAGCAAAATATAACCAGAGACACTGAAATTAAGAACAAAGTGACAGTAACCAGAGGGGAGGCTAGAGGAAGATAATGGGGGAAAGTGGAATGGTCATCAAAAACATATATACAGGCCCTGTAGACAAAGCTAAAGGGGGTTAGGATTGAGGGTGGGAGATACGGTGGGTTAGGTGGGGTAAAGTGGTAGCTGGGAAATAGAGACAACTGTACTTGAACAAGAATAAAAACACAAAGAAAATGCATTAAATTTTTTTTAATTGTCTGCTTTTCTGATAGTATACCCTAGTAGGTTAGAAACTGTTAGTGGACAGGGAATCTATCTGCATTATCAATCTCCCCATGGCCCAGCACAGGGCCTGGCACAGAATGGGTGCTCAGGCAGTGCTTTGGAACTGCACCAAATCTTCTGAGCTCCTCCACTAAGTCCTTTCTTTTCCCCAGCTTTCTCTGACTCATAAGCTGAAAGGCTGAAAAGTCACTTTATGGATCTAGGTGAGTTGAAAACAATACCTTGTTCAAATCACTGAAGTGCTTGGATCATCGTATGTACCCAAGCCAACTGTTTTTCAGGGTGCCTTGGATTTAATGCCACAATATGGACTGGCAAGATTATACCTCATAGCTCCTGAAAATGAATAAAAGTAGAGATGAAGCCATCTATGCAAGAGGCCCTCCCTGGCTGTCAGTAACCACAATGAGCTGCACCATTTTCTACTTTGTATTTCAATTTATATGCCTTCTTGAGAGGAGCACTTCACTGCTTGTCCCTTTATCTATTATTTAGTTCTTCATAGATTTTTAGAAACATATCCTTTGCCTTAAAAGCATGGGGGCAGAAGTCCAACAAATGTACCATTAATTAAAGGTATTTGAAATGATGGACAAAATCATAATAAAGAAGAAATCAAGAAATGCAAAAAAACAAAAACCAAAAAACGCTGCCTCATTTGTTGCACCTTTTTTTTTTTTTTTTCACAAGTTCAAAACTGGTCTCAGCATCTTTGACATATATGCTTGGCATATATGCTTTGGCAATGAGCTCTTTTTCTTTACAGAGCCCATAAGGGGCTTTTGATATAGTTGACAAAAATGAATGCAGGCACAGGGAAAGGATCATTCAACAATTAGTGACAGAGCTGTGGTGGTCTTCAATGACCTCCCTCCCAGCTACTTTACAGAAATGAACAAAAAATTTCTTTTCCCACTGGAAATGCTGGAAGTGGCAGAGAAATATGACCCTCAGCTATGAACTTTCATCAGGAATTTCCTCTTTTGAAGAGAGCTGCTTTGCCTAAGGTCATGCCTCTATCCCAGAGCTAGGACAGAGAGGTATGCCTCCAAAGTGTGGTAAATACTGGGATATAAAGGTTTTGTCATCTTACCCCAACTCTGGAGACAACTCTGGAGAATAATTCCAGTTTCAGAATTCCCTTAGGCCTCTTTTGTTACTGAATCATGGCTCAATTCTCTGCCAAATCCTACTTCTTTTCCTTCCTTTTCGTACCCATTGATCTCAAGATGTACTTCCTGCATGCTATACTATGACTCTGATTTCCAGGGACTCCAACTTGTGGCATCTTTCTTCAGGGTTCCCAGAGTAGATCTTGAATGTATTTGGGCTCCTCTGCTAGGTGGCGAGTTTCTCGCAGGCAATGACCTTGGGGTCTTAGCCACATCTAGCCCATTGCCTGGCAGGAAATGTTTACTATGCCTGGCATAGTAAAATGTCCAGGAACTCTTGGTATAATTTAACTTAATAGCCCTTATAATGAAATAAATGACTGTGGAAAGAGTTCTCAGAAATGTAGTGATTCCAAAAAAAGTAAACACTGTTAGCATCTATCTATCATCTATCTATCGATCTATCATCTATCTATCTATCTATCTATCTATCTATCTATCTATCTATCATCAATATATCAATCCCTCCATCTAGCTATCTTTCACCTATTAATCATCTATTTATCTGTCTAATTATCTATCTATCCAATCATTGTCAGTTCAATATCCTTAAAGATAAGTATTCTTAGCCTCATTTTGCAAATGTAGAAATGAAAGCTCAGTGTGGTTAGGTACCTCTGCCCAAGTTCCCCTAGTTAGCAAATGGCAGGGACCAGATTTAAAATGAAGTGTGGCTGACACAAAAGCTTGTCTTTCACAGAGACCAAAAGAGATAGCCTTACAAGAAAAATGTGTTGGGAGTTAATGTCCTTTACCTCTCAGTTGCCTCTTTTTATTTCTTGCAAAATTTTAAATGAGAATCTTGTTTTGGGACCATGTGAAAATAAGAAGTGAGCTTTAGGACTTTTAAAAAATTGTACTAAAGAATGGCATATGAAGAATTCCTTTTTTTTGTTGTTGTTGTTGTTTTTGTAACGTTAAACTCATTTTTACTTCCAGTCAATTCTCGTACATTTTTATTAAAAATTTTTATTATAAAATATAGTGTACAGGAAAGAGTATAAAATATACGTAAAGTTTAATGCATTGTATGGTGAACAACTATGTAATAACCACTGAAATCAAGAAATAAAACATTACTGTTTCCCTGGAGTTTCCCCATGTATTCCTAGCCAGTTGTAACCCTTGCCTCTCCCCCACTGGTAATCATAGCTTGGTTTTTACAGTAATAAATTCTTTTTTACAGTGATACACATGGGTTTGTATCCCTAAACAATTTAGAGTAAGGGTTGACAAACCATGGCTTGTAGGCTCAATGCAGCCGACTGTTTGTTTTGTAAATGGAGTTTTATTGGAGCACAACTATGCCTGTTCATTTATGTATTTTCTATGGCTGCTTATAAGCTGAACAGCAGAGTTGAAGAGCTGCAGCGGAGACCAAGTATGGCCTATAAAGCTTTCAATGTTTACAATATGGCCCTACACACAAAAAGTTTGCTGGTCTGTAATCTAGATTATTGTTTCTCTTTTTGAGGAGTATCACAAAATAAGCCTTTTTGGTAACTTGCTTTTCCCCTCTTAAAGTTATATTTGTAAAATTCACTCACAATGAATCTATTCACTTGTATGCATCAACTGCTAACATATATAAAGAGCAATTATGAATTTAATATTACTATTTAATTTTTTATTACTTTGTATTGTATTTTTGGAGTATTTGTAAAAATGCATCCAGTACAGAAGATATGGAAAAAGAGAAAAGTAGAAATAAGAAATATAATTTGGACTTCTGGCCAAGATGGAGGTGTAGATAGATACACTGTGCCTCCTCACACAACCAAAATTAAGGACAACAAGGATTTAGAAACAAGAAAACAACCAGAACCTACAGAAAATTGAACTGTACAGAGGTTTGACAACCATTCATCCAGACCAGTAGGAGGGGCAGAGTTGTGGCAGGAGGAAATGGAGGTTGTCAGACCCAGGCTTTCAGGCAGCGGCTAGCAGGCCCCAGGTGCACAGGGGGTGGCTAGCAGACCCCAGGCACAAGGACGCTGGCTGACCAGGCAGTCCCACATTTGCACACAGATAATCCAGGTGAAAAACAGGGAATACGACAGAACTGACAACCCAGGAACCC
This sequence comes from Glossophaga mutica, assembly GCA_039655065.1. NCBI lineage: Eukaryota > Metazoa > Chordata > Mammalia > Chiroptera > Phyllostomidae > Glossophaga > Glossophaga mutica. The sequence continues at coordinate 9,157,487 of CM077318.1, read as the reverse complement.
AGCGCTTGGATATAAAACCTAAAAACACCGAGACCCAACCCCCACATACAGCATCACAACCCAGCCTCTGGGCTGCCCTGCCTGGAGAAACACCTAAGGCTCCACCCCTCACTACATAACAGCCACGACCAGACCAAAAAAAAAAAAAAAAAAAAGGCTCAAACGGGAGAACAGATCAAAGCCCCAGAGCCAATTCATCTAAGCAATGAAGAGATAGCCAACCTATCAGATGCACAATTCAAAGCCCTGGTGATCAAGATGCTCACAGAATTGGTTGATTTTGGTCGCAAATTAGATGAACAAATGAAGGCTACACTAAGTGAAATGAAGGAAAATGCACAGGGAACCAATAGTGATAGGAGGAAAACTGGGACTCAAATCAATGGAGTTGACCAGAAGAAAGAAACAAACATCCAATCAGAAAAGAATGATGAAACAACAATTCAAAAAAATGAGAAGAGGCTTAGGCACCTCCAGGTCATCTTTAAACATCCAAACATCCAAATTATAGGGGTCCTAGAAGGGGAAGAAGAAGAGCAACAAGTGGAAAAGTTATTTGAACAAATAATAAAGGAGAACTTCCCCAATCTGGCAAAGGAAATAGACTTCCAGGAAGTCCAGGAAGCTCAGAGAGTCCCAAAGAAGTTGGACCCAAGGAGGAACACACCAAGGCACATCATAATTCCATTAGCCAAGATTCAAATGAAGGAGAGAATTCTAGAAGCAGCAAGGGATAAGGGGACAGTCTCCTCCAAAGGAGTTCCCATCAGACTGTCAGCTGATTTCTCAAACGAGACCTTACAAGCAAGAAGGGGCTGGAAAGAAGTATTCCGAGTCATGAAAGTCAAGGACCTACAACCAAGATTACTCTATCCAGCAAAGCTGTCATTTAGAATGGAAGGGCAGATAAAGTACTTCTCAGAGAAGGTCAAGTTCAAGGAGTTCATCATCACCAAGCCCTTATAGGAAATGTTAAAGGGACTTACCTAAGAAAAAGAAGATAAAAAATATGACAGTAAAAAGACAACAAACTCACAGATATTAACATCCACACCTAAAACAAAAGCAAACTAAGCATACAACTAGAACAGGAACAGAACCACATAAATGGAGATCACATGGAGGGTTAGCAACAGGTGGGTGGGAGGAGGAGAGAGGGGGAAAGGAAGGTACAGAGAGTAAGTAGCATAGACAGTGGGTAGAAAATAGACAGGGGGAGGGCAAGAATAGTGTGGGAAATGTAGAAGCTAAAGAACTTATGACACATGGATATGAACTAAAGCAGGGGGAATGTGGGTGGGAGAGGGTGTGCAGGGTGGAGGGGAATGATGGGGGAGAAATGGGACAACTGTAATAGCATAATCAATAAAATATAACAATAAAAGAAATATAATTTGCCTGCAAATAAATTGTCCTTCTTTTCATCAGTTAAAAGCATCAACTTTTTCCCCCCCAGAAATCTTGGTTTTACTGATTTAAATGGTAATACTAGCTTTTCAGGAAATAAAAAATAAAAAAATAAATAAAAATAACCTATATTCTCCCAGACATAATAATTATTAATGTTCTAAAACCTGTATTTTTATGTTATTTTTCTCTTTAGCTCTTTAGCATATTAATGACAATGAAAGCATTACATGTCAAAACCCATGCGATATTGGTAAAGTGATACTCTGAGGAAAATTTTCTGCCTTAAATGATGTGAGAGAAACATTGATAGGTTGCCTCTCATATGTGCTCTGAGCAGGGCCCAAACCTGCAATCCAAGCATGTGCCCTGGTCAGGAATTAATCCACGGCCTTTCAGTTTGTGGGATGACATCCAGCCTACTGAGCTCCTTGGGTCAGAGACAGTACATCAGTTTATATCAGAATTACTGCTGACATTTTTCCTTGTTATTTTATTTATTTATTTATATTTTTTCCTTTATTTTAATTGTTGTTCTTGTACAGTTTTCTGTCTTTTACTCCCACCCCAGCCAACCACCCCAGCCCTCCCCACCTCCCTCTCATTTCCACCCCCCCAGTTTTTGTCCATGTGTCCTTTATACTTGTTGCTCTAAACCCTTCCCCTTCCTTGTTATTTTTAATGATATATAATTCACATGTAATTTACATACAAATTTATACCATATTTATAAGTGGTATATAAATCATCTTGGCAAATACCTTCATATCTTTTAAGAACTTTCAGTTTACTATAGTCTTGTGGACCTTGAGTGGGACTTTTAAAAGTCGGAGTGCTATATGCAGGGTTCACCCCCTTTGCTCAACAGAGAGAACTTGGGAGTTGAAGGTTCCCCCCTGATTGCATAGTGCTGTACTACTGGTGAAGTTCATGTCAAGAGTACATCTTCTGAGGATGTTGAGAAAGGGGAGCCCTAGTGCACTGTTGGTGGGAATGCAGACTGGTGCAGTCACTGTGGATAATAGTGTGGAGTTACCTCAGAAAAGCAAAAATAGGACTACTTTTTTTTTTTTTTTACTTCTTTTTTCCCTTTATTTTAATTGTTGTTCTCGTACAGTTTTCTGTCTTTTACTCCCATCCTAGCCCACCACCCCAGCCCTCCCCACTTCCCTCCCATTTCCACCCTCCCTAGTTTTTGTCCATGTGTCTTTTATACTTGTTGCTCTAAACCCTTTCCCTTTTCCCCTGAAGTTCCCTCCCCTCTCCCCTCTGGTGTCTGTCAGCCTGTTCTCAATTTCAATGTCTTTGGTTATATTTTGCTTGTTTGTTTGTTTTGTTGATTAGGTTCCTGTTAAAGGGACTACCCTTTGACCCAGCAACTCCACTGCTGGGAACATATCCTAAGAATCCTGAAACACCAGTTCAAAAGAACCTATGCCTATGATGTTCGTAGCAGTGTTGTTTACAATAGCCAAGTGCTGGAAACAGTCTAAGTGCCCATCATCAAATGAGTGGATCAAAAGACTGTGGTACATTTACACAATTGAATACTATGCAGCAGAAAGAAAGAGGGAATTCATGCCTTTTGAGACAGCATGGATGGAAGTGGAGAGTATTATGCTAAGTGAAATAAGTCTGTCAGTGAAAACAAATACCATATGATCTCACTTATAAGAAGAATCTCATGAACAAAATAAACTAATGAGAAAAGTAGAACCATAGACATGGAAATGTGGAACACACTGAAGCTGCCACAGGGGGGAGGGGGAATGGTGGAAAGAAGGAGAAGGGACTAGTCAAGAATATGTCTGAATGATGCATGGATATGGACAGTGGTGTGGGGATTGACTGGGGAGCAGGGGTAGGCTGGGTGGAGGAGGGAAAAGGGGGAAATTGATACAACTTTAATAGAATAAACAATAATAAAAAAGTGTGCCTTTAAAAATTTTTAACTTTATTTTTCAATTGTATTTTACAACAAAAGAAAAAAGCAAACAAAATATAACCAGAGACATTGAAATTAAAAACAATCTAACAATAGCCAGAGGGGAGGGTGGAAGGGACAATGCGGGGGAAAGTTTTCAGAAACTACTATAAAGGACACATAGACAAAACCAAGGGGGAGGGAGGAAGCAGGGGAGGGAGGTGGGTTTGGCTGGGGTGGGGGCAGTGGTAGGGGGAAAATGCAGACAACTGTAATTGAACAACAATAAAATAATTTAAAAATATATTATTTTGTATTGTTTGAAGTGGCCCTTTCTACCTGTTTCAGCATGGATATTTTCTCATTCACCCAATGTGTAGAAGTCACTTGGCTAGTCTCTGGATATCTTTCAGAAAGAAATACTTTGCTCAATGTATAACTGTACATTTGGTACATCTATGCGAGGAGGGCTCAGGTGCCTCTTATTTCACCTCTTGGTTGACTTCTTATTCTTCATATTATGAATGGTAGTTCTGTGGGGTATAGAATTATTTTTTGATGTTTCTTTCAGCAGATAAACATGTCATTCTATGACCTTCCTGTCTTCGTGGTCCTGATGAGAAATCAGCTGTTATTCTTTTTGAGGTTGCCTTGTATATGATGAGTCATTTATTTTTAGCTGAGTGAGGCTTTTATATGAGGCTGAGTGTTTTTTTTTTTTTTTAATCAAGATTTCCTCTGTCTTTGGGTACTTTGATTATTAGGTGTCTAGTTGTCAATCTCTGATTTTATCCTGTTGGAGTTCTTTGAGCTTGTCTCAAGAAATTTGAGGAGATGTTGGGTATTCTTCGTTTAATTATTCTTTCTATCTCATTCTCTCATTCTTCTCCTTCTGGGACTCCCTATATTCTGATGGTACCCTACAGGCCTCTCAGATCATTCATTTTTCTTTTTTTAATCATATTTTATTGATTATGCTATGACCAAAGAGCCTCTCACATACCCTCAGCTGGGGACCTGTCCTGCAACACAGGCGCATGCCCTGACTAGGCATCAAACCAGCAACCTTTCAGTTTGCAGGCTGACACTCAATCCACTGAGCCACATAAGCCAGGGCCATTTTTCTTTATTCTTTCTCTTTCTCAAAGTGGATACTCTCAATTAAACTGTGTTTAAATTTTCTGATTCTTCTCTTAGCCAAATCTTATATTGAGCCCCTCTATCGAATTTTTCATTTCATTTATTGTTCTTTTTAACTCCACAATTTGTAGATATTCAGAATATTTTAGAAAATTTTTCATCAAGATGAGAAACTTCCTCTATATTTATAGTTTACTGAGGTTGAGTGTTTTTTTAACTTTATTTTTCAATTACAGTTTACATTTACTATTATTTTGTATTAGTTTCAGGTGTACAGCACAGCAGTTAGATAATCACATACTTTATAAAGTGGTCCTCCTTATATTTCAGGTACCCACCTGGCACCATACATAGTTATTACAATATTATTGACTATATTCTCTGTACTATAAATTACATAACCAGGACTGTTTTGTGACTAACAACATGTAGTCCTTAATCCCTTTAATTTTTTAAGAGATTTTTGATGCGGACCGTTCAGCCTGGTTTCAGGAGTTGTAACCCTCACCCCATGGTGGGCTGTGTAACAGCCCAAGGGACCCACTTCATCTGGGTCTGTTCTGTCACAAGGATGTGACCTACTAAGGAGACAAAGCTTATTTCCCTGGCAGGAGCACTGCTTCTGCCTTACCCATCTCTGGCCCCATAGCTTGGTTGGCAGTCAATGACAGGTAAGACTCCTCATGGGAGGGGCAACCTGAGCCAGACGCAACCACTTGGGAGGCCTCATGGAAGGACTCGGGGGGGGGGTTGCAGCAAAGAGGATGTGATGGACCCTTGCCCCCCGGCTATTCTGACATAGCCTGAGTCCTCATTTCCATCTGGGAGATGTCTCCTGCTTCCTAATCGGCTTAAAGCCTGAAACTGTGGGGGTGAGCGGTGCAGCCCTGTCCTGGCCAGGGCGGCTCCTTGGGTGATTGGTATAAGAAAGAATTCCTAAAGTCCTGTGAAACCTGCTTTGCTAAGAGTGCTCTTCCTGAGGTGACAAGTGTCCCAGGAGGAAATGAGCATGTCTCCCAAAGTCTGGCAACCCCCTTTCCTGACAAACACTGGCTTGGATTAAGCCCTCAGATTTCTTTGACATGTTAAACTTGTATTCCCGTGTATTTGAGCCCAATAAAAGCCTAGTGAGGAAGGGGCTCTGGGTCATTCTTCTCTGAGAGTTTGACCCCTTTCTTCCCCAAGCAGATCTTGTCTTGGTAGTTTTTATTTTCATCCGTGACGAACGGGGGGTTCTACGGGCAGAGGCCCCCCGCAGATTTTATCTTTATTTTATGTTTTAGAGAGGGGGGAGGGAGGGAGGAAAAGAGGGAGAGAAACATCAATGTGTTGTTACCTCTCAAGCGCCCCTACCTCGAACCCAGGCATGTGCCCTGACTGGGAATCTAACCAGTTACCCGTTGCTTCACAGGCTGGTGCTTGATCCACTGAGCCACACCAGCCAGGGCTCCCTTTAACTTTTTTGTGAGAGGCTCCGTGTTTTTGTTTGTTTTTTTTTTTTTTATCATGTAAAGTTTTTCTCTCTACCTATTGAGATCATCAGGGTTTTCCACTTGTATTCTTATAATATGGTATATTGATTTTTTTTCATATTGAATTAAGCTTGCATTTTTAGGATAAATGCCAATGGAATTGATCTATAATTATATTTATATACTGCTCTATTCAGTTTGCTGGTATTTCATTGAGGATTGTCACATCTATTTTTTTTAACTCTCACCCAAGGATATGTTTATTGATTTGAGAGAAAGAGGGAAAGGGAGAGAGAGAGAAAGAGAGAGACATGTGGGAGAAAAACACTGATTGGTTGCCTCCAGTATGTTCCCTGACTAGGGATTGAAACTCCAGTCTTTTAGTGTATGGGACAATACTCCAAGCAACTGAGACACTCCACCAGGTCTATCACATCTATTCTAATAAGGGACATTGGTCTGTTGTTTTCTTGTTATTTTTTGTTCTGCTTTTAGTATAGGGATAAAAGTGACCTTTTAAAATAAGATAAAAATATTTCTTTATTTTTTAATTAAATTTATAGGGGTAGCATGGTTAATAATATTATATAGGTTTCAAGTGCACAATTCTATGATACATCATCTATAAATTGCATTGTGCGTTTATCACCCAAAGTTAAGTCTTGCATTACCATATAGTCAGCCCTTTTTACCCTTTACAATACCCCCATTTCCTTTCCCTTTGATAACCACTACACTGTTGCCTGTGTTTGTGAGGTTTTGTTTGTTTGTTTGTCTTTTTGTCCATTTGTTTCTTTCAGTTTTATATCATACATGTGAGTGAAATCACATGGTTCTTGATTTTTCACATCTGGCTTAATTCTCTTAGTATGGTATTCTTGAGATCTATACATGTTGTTGCAAATGGCATTATTTCATCTTTTCTTATGGCCGAGTAGTACTCTATTGCATATATGTACCACATTTCAATCATATATTGAAAGACACTACAGTGGTTTTCATGTTTTGGCCACCATGAATAATGCTATGGTGAACACAGGGATGCATATATCTTTATGCATACATGTTTTCTACTGGGGAGGGGGTAAATCAACTATATTAAGAATAGAGTTACCATAACAACCCAGAAGAAAGATTTCTGAGTGATATGGTATTTCTCTTCTTAATTTTTTTAGGAACCGCCATACTGTTTTCTGTACTGGCTGTACCAGTTTACATTCCCACCAGCAGTGAATGAAGGACCCTTTTTCTCCACAACTTCTCCAACATTTGTTATTATTTGCCTTGATGATAATAGCCATTCTAACAGGTGTGAGGTGGTATCTCATTGTAGTTTTGGTTTGCATTTCCCTAATAGCTAGTGAAATTGAGCATCTTTTCATATATCTGCTGCCTATTTGTTTTCTTGATAGAAGTGTCCCCTATTTTTGTAAATGTGTGTGATTGATTTGTATTATTTTTCCTAAACATTGACAGACTTTATTGTATGTGTTCCCACCTGGAATTCCACCATTTTAAATATTAAAAAGTACATAGAAAAGAAGGGATTTTGAAACCTTCATACAATACATCCAGTACTCCCAGGACAGGCTGTTATTGCTGGGTAGGTTGAAGGGGAGAGGGCAAGTCCCTTGCCAACAGCATGCCTACATCTACTGTGAATATGAGTGGAGGGGAGATGCTCTGGGTGGTATCAGGAAGCCCACAGACCACAGGCAAAATGGTAGTGTTGGGGAGGTGGCATAGTGGTCAGCCACACCTTCATTGTAGAAACTGATGCCATCACTTGGTGCCACAGTTGAAGGGCAAATTGTTGTGAGCATTTTCAATGGGGAACTTGCAGTCATAGATGATCTCTTTACCACACAAGATGTGGCAGAGGTCATGGATGACTATACACTTCTGGCCCTCCATGTGGATGACTTGAGAAAAGCAGTTGTGGTCACATGAGTGCCTGATGAAGCAGGCGGCACTGCCATGCATTGTGGCATCCACTACATCAAAGTCATCCATGTATAACATGTGGCACCCAATTCTCTTCTTATCACAGAACTTCTGCACTTTTCAGCATGGAGAAAATTCGTATTATTTAAACATTAGTTGGAATAAGAGTACCAGTGAAGCAATTTGGGACCAGGTATTTGTGAATATACAGGGTCCAGCACAAATAATGCCCATTTAATTACAAAATCTTTTATTACATAATCATAAGCATATAATTCTGTAACCTAACAATATCACACTCAAGTATACCATATGACATTTTAAGTGAAATGTTAGAATTATAACTATTTTAAAAACCTATGGTACATTTACATGCTGATATGCTACTCAGCAGAAAGAAAGAAGGAGCTCTTACCCTGCGTGGCAGTATATGGATCTGGAGAGCATTATGCTAAGTGAAATAATGCTCTCAGGCAGTGAAAGACAAATGCTCTATGATCTCACCAATAAGTGGAATCTAACCAACAAAGCAAACAAGCAAGCAAAATATAACAAGAGAAATTGAAATAAAGATCAAATACCAATTCAAAAAACATACGCATCCCAATGTTCACAGCAGCACAATTTATACTAACCAAGTGCTGGAAACAATCTAAGTGCCCATCAGTAAATGAATGGATCGAAAAACTATGGTACATTTACACAATGGAATACTACACAGAAGAAAGAAGGATGTGCTACCCTTTGAGACAGGTTGGATGGATCTGGAAAGCATTATGCTAACTGAAATAAGTCAGGTGATGAAAGACAAATACCATATGATCTTACCTATAAGTGGAACCTAATCAACAAAACAAACAAGCAAGTGAAATATAACCAGAGACATTGAAATTAAGAACAAACTGACAGTAAGCAGAGGGGAGGGAGAGAGGGATAATGGGGGAAAATAGAGGAAGGATCATCAAGGAACATGTATAAAGGACAAATGGATCAAACTAAAGTGGGTAGGATGGAGGGTGGGAGATGGGACTGGGGGCCTGGAGGGAGTGGTGGGGGGAAATGGAGACAACTGTACTTGAACAACAATAAAAAGAAAAAACCCTATAAATTATTACACCCACATTATGACCCTACTAACCACACTCAAGCAGGTTTTACTTCTGCTGGGCCCTGTATTTTGAACTACTTAATGAATATTTTTACTTTTTATAACAGATTTTCTATATCTTCTGTAGCATTTTTTGCTTTTTTAAAGGTATATGTTCATTCACTTAATTTAACTGATTAACATATCATTGTTTATAGTATTTTATTTATTTTATTTTATTTTTTTTATGGGTGGACCTTCTTTTGTTTTTCCTTTAATTGTTGCTCTTGTACAGTTTTCTGTCTTTTACTCCCATCCCGGCCCACCGCCCCAGCCCTCCCCACCTCCCTCCCATTTCCACCCCTCCCCCTAGTTTTTGTCCATCTGTCCTTTATATTTGTTGCTCTAATCCCTTCCCCTTTTCCCTTGAAATTACCTCCCTCACACCTCTGGTGACTGTCAGCCTGTTTTCAATTCCAATGTCTTTGGTTATATTTTGCTTGTTTGTTTGTTTTGTTGATTAGATTCCTGTTAAAGGTGAGATCATATGATGTTTGTCTTTCACTGCCTGGCTTATTTTGCTTAGCATAATGCTCTCCAGTTCCATCCATGCTGTTGTGAAGGATGGGAGCTCCTTCTTTCTTTCTGCTGCATAGAATTCCATTGTGTAAATGTACCATAGTTTCTTGATCCATTCATTTACTGATGGGCACCTAGGTTGCTTCCAACACTTGGCTATTGTAAATTGTGCTGCTATGAACATTAGTGTGCATAGGTTCTTTTGGATTGGTATTTCAGGGTTCTTAGGATATAATCCTAGCAGTGGAATTGCTGGGTCAAAAGGTAGATCCATTTTTAGTTTATCCATCTTAGACAATTCCATACTGCTTTCCACAGTGGTTGTACCAGTCTGCAACCCACCAACAGTGCACTAGGGTCCCCTATTCTCCACAACCTCTCCAACACTTGTTGTTTGTTGCTTTGTTTATGAAGGCCATTCTGACTGGTGTCAAGTGGTATCTCATTGTGGTTTTAATTTGCATCTCTCTGATAGCTAGCAATACTGAGCATCTTTTCATGTGTCTCTGGATCCTCTGTATGTCCTCCTTGGAGAAGTGTCTGTTCAAGTCCTTTGCCCATTTTTTAATTGGGTTGCTTGTCTTCTTAGAGTGGAGTCGTGTAAGTTCTTTGTATATTTTGGAGATTAAACCCTTGTCTGAGGTATCATTGGGAAATATGTTTTCCCATACAGAAGGTTCTCTTTTTATTTTAATACTGTTTTCTTTGGCCATGCAGAAGCTTTTTATTTTGATGAGATCCCATTTGTTTATTCTTTCCTTTATGTCCCTTGCTTTAGGGGACATATCAGTAAAAATATTGCTGTGTGAAATATCTGAGATTTTCCTGCCTACGTTCTCTTGTAGGACTTTAATGGTGTCACAACTTACATTTAAATCTTTTATCCACCTTGAATTTATTCTTGTGTATGGTGTAAGTTGGTGTTCAAGTTTCATTTTTTTGCACGTAGCTGTCCAGTTCTCCCAGCACCACTTGTTGAAGAGGCTATTTTGGCTCCATTTTATGCTGCTGCCCCCTTTATCGAATATTAATTGACTGTAGAGACTTGGGTTTATTTCTGGGCTCTCTGTTCTATTCCACTGGTCCACGTGCCTGTTTTTATGCCATTACCAGGATCTTTTAATTACAGTGGCCTTGTAATACAGTTTGATATCAGGTATTGTGATCCCTCCTACTTTGCTCTTCTTTCTCAAGATTGCTGCAGCTATTCGAGGTCGTTTATGGTTCCATATAAATTTTTGAAGTGTTTGTTCTATGTCTGTGAAATATCTCATTGGTACTTTAATAGGTATTGCATTGAATTTGTAAATTGCTTTGGGAAGTATGGACATTTTGATGACGTTAATTCTTCCAATCCATGAACACAGTATATGCTTCTATTTGTTTGTGTCTTCCTTGATTTCTTTCTTCAGTGTTGTGTAGTTTCCTGCATACAGGTCTTTCACCTCCTTGGTTAGGTTTATTCCTAGGTACTTTATTTTTCTTTTTGCTATATCGAATGCAATTTTTTTCTTGATTTCTGCTTCTGCTGTTTCATTGTTCTTATACAAAAATGCCTTTGATTTCTGGATATTGACTTTGTATCCAGCTGTTTGGCCAAATTCATTTATTAGGTTGAGCAGGGTTTTTTGCCGAGTCTACAGGATTTTCTATGTACACTATCATGTCATTTGCAAACAATGATAGATTTGTGTCCTCCTTTCTGAGTTGGATGCCTTTTATTTTTTTTTTCTTGTCTAATTGCTGTGTCTAAGACTTCCAATACTATATTGAATAGAAGTGGTGAAAGTGGACAACCCTGTCTTGTTCCTGATCTTAGTGAAAAAGATTTTAGTTTTTTGCCCGTTGAGTATGATGTTGGCTGTAGGTCTGTCATATATGGCCTTTATTAAGTTGAGGAATGCTCTCTTTATTCCCACTTTGCTGAGTGTTTTTATCATAAATGGGTGTTGTACCTTATCAAATGCTTTTTCTGCATCTATTGATATGACCATGTGATTTTCATCTTTGCTTTTGTTTATGTGATGTATTACATTTACTGATTTGCAAATGTTGAACCATCCTTGCATCCCTGGGATGAATCCTATTTGGTCATGGTGTATCATCTTTTTAATGTATTGTTGGATGTGGTTTTCCAATATTTTGTTGAGGGTTTTAGCATCTGTGTTCATCAGCGATATAGGCCTCGAGTTCTCCTTCTTTGTTGTGTCTTTATCTGGTTTTGGGATTAGGATGGTGCTGACTTCATAGAAAGAGTTTGGGAGTCTTCCATCATTTTGGATTTTTTGGAATAATCTGTGAAGGATAGGGGTTAGCTCTTACTTAAATGTTTTGTAGAATTCTCCTGTGAAACCATCTGGTCCAGGGCTTTTGTGTGTCGGGAGTTTTTTGATTACTGCTTCAATTTGGTCAGCTATTATTGGTCTGTTCGGGGTTTCTGCGCCATCTTCCTTCCTCTGGGTGGACTTTCTTCTATAGTATTTTACTTTTTTAAGGTTGGTAGTAAGGTCCCTTCTTGCATTTCTGATTTTCATAAGTTGAACTTCCTTGTATTTCTTGATCAGTCTAGCTAAGGATTTTTCAATTTTGTTGATTGTTTTAAGGAGCCAACTTTTAACTTTGCTTATTTTCTCAATTATTTTTCTATTCTATTTTTATTTATCTTTGCTAAGTTATTATTACTTTCATCTTTTTTGTTTTGTATTATAACAAACTACATAGTTTGTTCTTCTTTTACTAGTTTCTTTAGTGGGATGTTAGGGATATTAGGTTATTGATTTAACATCATTTTTATTTTTTAACTAGACATCTCCAGCTAATTGTTCTGAAATCAAGACAGCTAATGATTAGCTGTCTTGATTTCATTGCTATCAACTTCAATTGGGCTACCTTACCATAGAGCATCATCCAGCGAGAAATCTCTAGCATGAAACTTTACAAACCACTTTTGACACATTAAATCACTCACAGTACCTTCTCCATACACTGCACAAATCTTTTTTATTAATTGCAGTTGCACTTCTACCTTTCTTGAAATAATAAAGCATAATATACTAAAGGTGTTGCCTATTTTCTTCCATCTTCACGATTAAAATGGTACACAAAATTTCACCAATTTTGATAAGTTTTTAAGTGCATGCCAATATGACAGCTGTCACAATACAATCTAACCAAGTTGTTTCTAATGAAGTTGAGGCCAACTAATCGCTACTAGAACCATCATACAGAAAAAAACAGAAGTTTCTGGCCAACCAATACTTGGAGGTGCAGGCATCATGAAATAGAAAAGGCTAAATGTAGCACATCATCTTTATCCAATCATTTACTGATGGGCACTTTGGACTTCCAGCCAAGATGGAAGCATACTGTACCTCCTCGCACAACCAAAAACAGGACAACAATAAATTTAAAAACAAAAAACAATCAGAACTTTCATAAAATCAAACTATATGGAAGTCCAACAACCAAAGAGTTAAGAATAAACATTCATCCAGACCAGTAGGAGGGGCAGAGATAGGCATCAGGGTGGACTGGACTCACAGCAAGGTGGCAGCTGGAGGACCAGGGTGGGCGAGGTGGTGGATGGTGGACTGGGTGAGGCAGAAGCTCTTGGAGTGGTTGATCATACATTTGTATGCGGAAAAACCAGGAGGAACAACTAGAGAGCAAGACAGACCACACAACCCAGGGTTCCAGTGTGGAGAATTAAAGTCTCAAAACCTCTGGCCAAAAAATCTTATGGGGATAGAGGCAGTGGGAGAAACTCCCAGCCTCACAGTAGAGTTCATTGGAAAGACCCACAGGGTCCTGGAATGTACACAAAACCATGCACATGGAATCAGCACCAGAAGGGACCAGTTTGTTTGTGGGCAGTGGAGGAAGTGACTGAAAGCCAGTTGAGAGCTGAGCAAGCCACATTGTTCCCTCTCTGACCCCTCTCCCACATACACACTACAATTCAGTGACTTGGGTTGCTCTGCTCTGTCAAATACCTAAGGCTCTGTCCCATACAATGTAACAGATACCCTGAGGAAAAAAAAAATATGACCCAAACAAAAGAACCAATCAAAGCTCCCCCAAAAATACAACTAAGCAAGGAGGAGATAGCCATCCTGTCAGGAGCTCCTTCTTTCTTTCTGCTGCATAGAATTCCATTGTGTAAGTGTACCACGGGTTTTTGATCCATTCATTTACTGATAGGCACTTAGGTTGCTTCCATCACTTGGCTATTGTAAATTGTGCTGCCATGAATATTGGAATGCATAGGTTCTTTCATATTGGTGTTTCAGGCTTCTTAGTGTACAATCCCAGCAGTAGAATTGCTGGGTCAATAGGTAGTTCCATTTTTAGTTTTCTGAGGAAATTCCATACTGTTTTCCACAGTGGTTGCACAGTCTGCAATCCCCCCAGAAGTGCACTAGGGTTCCCTTTTCTCCACAACTTCTGCAACACTTATTGTTTGTTTATTTGTTTATGATGGCCATTATCACAGGTGTGAAGAGGTATCTTTTTCTGGTTTTAATTTTCATCTGTCTGATGGCTAGCGATACTGAGCCTCTTTTAATATGTCTCTGGATCCTCTGTATGTCCTCCCTGGAGAAGTGTCTGTTCAAGTCCTTCGCCCACTTCTTAATGGGATTGTTTGTCTTCCTAGGGTGGAGTTATGTGAGTTCTTTATATATTTTGGATATCAAACCCTTGTCTGGGATATCAGTGATAAATATGTTTTCCCATACTGTTGGTTATCTTTTTTTTTTTTTTTGGCATTTTATTGATTTATTATTTTTAAATTTTTTAACTGATTTTATTTTTTATTTTTTTAATTTTCAATTTTTACTTTAATTGTTGATCTTGTACAGTTTTCTGTCTTTTACTCCCACCCCAGCCCACCACCCCAGGTTATATTTTCATTTTAATGCTGTTTTCTTTAGCCATGCAGAAGCCTTTTAATTTGATGAGATCCCATTTGTTTATTTTTTCCTTTATGTCCCTTGCTCTAGGGGACATATCAGTGAAAATATTGCTGCATGAAATATCTGAGATTTTTCTGCCTATGTTCTCCTGAAGGACTTTTATGGTATCATAACTTATATTTAACTCTTTTATCCACCTTTAATTTATTTTTGTGTATGGTGTAAGTTGTGATCGAGTTTCATTTTTTTTGCATGTGGCTGTCCAGCTCTCCCAATACCATTTATTGAAGAGGCTATTTTTGCTCCATTTTATGCTGCTGCCCCCTTTGTCAAATATTAATTGACTATAGAGACTTGGGTTTATTTCTGGGCTCTCTATTTTCTTCCATTGGTCTGAGTGTCTGCTCCTATGTCCATACCAGGTTGTTTTGATTATAGTGGCCCTGTAATACAGTTTGATATCAGGTATTGTCATCCCTCCTACTTTGTTCTTCTTTCTCAAAATTATTGCAACTATTTGGGTGATTTATGGTTCCATAAAAATTTTTGAAATGTTTGTTCTCTTTCTATGAAATACATCGTTGGTATTTTAATAAGGATTGCATTGAATCTATAAATTGCTTTAGGTAATATGGACATTTTGATTATGTTAATTCTTCCAATCCATGAACATGATATATGCTTCCATTTATTCATGTCTTCCTTAATTTCTTTCTTTACTGTTGTGTACTTTTGTGAGTACAGGTCTTGGCTGTAAGATCTCATGTTTAATGTTTTAAATAATACATATCAAAATGTCCATCAGTAACAACTGATTAAAAATTTAGTCAAAAGGGAGTTCCATCCAAGGTGGAGGCATAGGTAGATACACTTTGCTTCATCGCACAACGAAAAGAAGGATAACAACCAATAAAAAAAAAAAGCAACCACAACTGCCAGAAAATCAATCTGCATGGAATTCTGACAACCAAGGAGTTATAGAAACATTCATCCAGACTGGTAAGAGGGGTGGAGATGGGAAGCCAGGCAGAGATGATGTGCAGCAAAGTGGCAGACTATACAAGCAAGGCGGAGGCTGGTGGACTGAGAGATTCCACATTCCTGTGCATATAAGCTGGGAGGAACAACTGAGGAAGGAGACATATTGTGCAACCCAGGGCTTCAGTGCAGGAAATTAAAGACACAAAACCTCTGGCAGTAAAATTTTGTGGGGGTTGCGAAGGTCGGAGAAACTTCCAGTCTCACAGGAGAGTCCATTGGAGAGGCCCACAAAATCCTAGAATATACACTAACCCACCCACCTGGGAATCAGCACCCTTACTTGTGGGAAACAAGGGAAATTGTGGAAAGTGGGGCCAGAGATGAGCAAGTGACTTTGCTCCCTCTCTGACCCCTCCCTCACAGACAGCACCACAATGCAGCAAAGAAGGTTGTCCCACCCTGGCAAATACCTAAGGCTTCGCCCCATACAACATAAGAGGTGCACTGAGACAAAGAAATATGGCCCAAATGAAAAAAACAGATCAAAACTCCAGAAATGTTCTCTTTCTCCAGAAAAAGACCTAAGTGACAATGAGATAAACAACCTATCAGATGCAGAGTTCAGAACACAGGTAATCAGGATGCTCACAGAAATGATTGAGTTTGGTCACCAAGTGAAGGAAGAAATGAAGGCTACACAAAGTGAAATAAAGGAAAATATACAGGGAACCAACAGTGATGCAAAGTAAACTGGGACTCAAATCAGTGATTTGGAACAAATGGACGATATAAACATCCAATCAGAACAGAATGAAGACACAAAAATTCAAAAGAAAAATGAGGAGAGCCTGAGGAACCTGTGGGACAATTTTAAGTACTCCAATATCCATATCATAGGGGTGCCAGAAACAGAAAAGGAAGAGCAAGAAATTGAAAACTTTTTTATTGTTCAAGTACAGTTTTATGCCCTTTCCCCCCACCCTCCCCACCACCCTTATTTGAAAAATTAATGAAGGAAAACTCCCCAAGTTCTGCAAAGGAAATAGACTTCCAGGAAGTCCAGGAAGTTCAGAAAGTCCCAAAGAAATTGGATCCAAGAAGAAACACACCAAGGCACATCATGATTAAGTTACCCAAGATTAAAGATAAGGACAGAATCTTAAAAGCAGCAAAAGGAAAGGAGACAGTTACCTACAAAGAAGTTCCCATAAGACTATCAGCTGATTTCTCAAAAGAGACCTTCCAGGCAAGAAGGGGCTGGAAAGAAGTATTCAAAGTCATAAAAGGCAAGGACCGACATCCAAGATTGCTCTATCCAGCAAAGCTATCATTTAGAATGTAACGGCAGTAAAGTGCTGTCCAGATAAAGTCAAATTAAAGGAGTTCATCATCACCAAGCCCTTATTTTATGAAATGTTAAAGGGATTTATCTAAGAAATAGAAGAAGATCAAAATTATGAACTGTAAAATGACAACAAACTCACAACTGTCAACAACTGAACCAGAAAAACAAAAACTAAGCAAACAACCAGAACAGGAACAGAGTCATAAAAATGGAGATCACATGGAGTTTCTCAGTGGTGAGGGGGAGGAGGAGGGGGAGCATGGGCTGAAAATACACAGGGAATAAGGAACATAATTGGTAGGCATAAAATAGACAGGGGAAGGTGAAGAATAGTATAGGAAATGGAGAAGCCAAAGAACTTATATGTACAACCCATGGACATGAATTAAGAGGAGGGAGAATGCTGGAGGGTCGGGGCTTGCAGGATGAAGGAGAATAAAGGGGAGAAAAAAATTGGGACAACTGTAATAGGTTAATCAGTTAAATGTAATGTGAAACAGAAAATAAAAGCTTAGTCAAATTATTTTATTCTCTGATTTACAAGCCCAGGAGTCTTCTTTCTAAGACCCTGTCATTGCAGCTTCTTTTGGTTATTGGAGTCATAGATATATCATTCATTCATTCATTCATTCATTCATTCGTTCAACAGATGCTTAAGGGAAGTCTATAATGTGCCTGTAAATGTCCTAAGTAGGAATATGAATAGAGCTGAATACCATTGCTTGCCTGAAAAGAAATTCCAGTCCAATGAGTTATATTAAAATAGAACAAATAGGTCCACAGATAAATACATAATTTAAAATTTACATAAGTGTTTCAAAGAAAACAAATATAGCGTTTGTGGGGTATCTAGTGATGGTGGTAGAGGTGATGTTGGTTGAGAAAAGCTGGAAGCAGAAGATAAAACACTTACATCCACCCGTAATCTTCATGCAGGCTCCCTCACTTTTTCTCTTTCTCTTTGACAAAGGTCTTTAGGTTCCCCAGCTTGTCTGTCCACATTTTTCATTGGTTGGTACCTAATAGGGCATATTTACTCTGCCTGATTTTTTGCACAGGTGCACTGTCCACTCTCTGTTCCTCTTAAATCTCACAATCAAAGTGAACCCTACCTAGCCTCAAATTCTCACAACTCAAGCACATCTAACATGGATGTTATTTTGTCTGACACCTCTATTCTCACACAACTTCTGCTTTGGTTACTGGTCCACTCTGAATTACTGATCATTCTGCCCATTCCTTTGTCATATCATTCCCATAGGCCTATGGCAGGTGTCTTGGTTGGACTAAGTTCATTGCTGCCTCTTCTTCCTGAGAAAGGTTCAGCTAATCAAGGATTAATGCCAACAAGGTCCTAGGGAAGCTCATTCTAGTGTGAATTTTATCTTCCAAACACATTTTAGGGGAAACTTCACCTTACATTTTTTTAGCCTTTTCTTCTTTCAAAATTCCACTTTGCCTTGTGCACTTTACTTCCTAAAGATGATTATACTAATTCAAAATTGTCTGTTTTCTTATATAATGTCCCTCCTATAGTGAGAGTCTCTTGCAGACAAGGATAAGATTTGATTTATGTTTGTTTACCAAGTACCTAGCACAAGGCTTGGTAAATGATGTATGGATAAAGTTAAATTCTAGCTACCACCATGACTGATCCTATTATTTTCTCTAGTTTGAAAATATTCATTCCAATTTGACTCAGTAAAATAATTTTAGGGAAATGTTAAAAAATTAATTAGAAATGCAAACTAATTTGTGGACAATACTTCCAACTGCAGTGTTTTTATTTTTAGTAAATTTATTGGTGTGACATTGATAAAATTATATACATTTTAAGTGTACAGTTCTATAGTACATCCTCTGCATATTGCATTGTATACCCACCTATAGTTTCAGGGATCATTTCTATACTCATTGCAGTGTTTTGATTCCATTAAAATGATTTCGAAGAAAATCAATTTAAAAGAATGCTTAAGATATATTCAGCGAAAAAGCTGTTGTAAAGCCATTACAGAAAATTAAAAGCTTTCCCTGGCTGGTGTGGCTCAGTGGATTGGGTGCCAGCCTGTGAACCAAAGGGTCGGCAGTGCAATTCCCAGTCAGGGCACATGCCTGGGTTGTGGGCCAGGTGCCCACTGGAGGGTGCATGAGAGGCAACTGCACGTTGATGTTTCTCTCCTCTTTCTTCTCCCTTCCCCTCCCTCTAAAAATAAATAAATAAAATCTTAAAAAAATAAAAGCTCTATGATGTCAAGTACTTTTTTTATATGATTGTATATGTATCTATATCTATATATCTAAACACACACACACACACACACATACACACACACGCATAGAATATTCACAGAACAAAAGGAAATTCACCAGCACTTTAACATTGGTATATCAGCAAGCATGACTTTATTTTCTTATGTGTTATGTCATGTAATTTTCAAATTATTTACCATAAATATTATATATTTTGAGAAAATGATAAGTATATACATCTCAGAACTCATTGTATAACACTACAGAGAGTCTAAACAAATCAGAGTAAAGCAAGATGACCACCTTTATTGTTTTGGGCCTCACACACCTAGTGATATAGCCTATGGTACCATTGACTTAACTGAAGGCCATCTGGCACGTTTTAACACTAACTCAACTTTGCTGATGATAATTTTCTGAATCCCCTAAGCAATTAGTATGCTTTCTCATCTTTTGCTTGTGTAGGAAAAAAACAAAACAAACAAACAAAAAAAACGCCTTTCTTCTTTTTCTGAGGTATTAACTCTCTTTTCATTCTTTTTTGTTTGTTTTTCTATTTTCTAGGGAAAAGAAAAGTTGTGAAGGCACTCTCTTTTTTTCTGATACAGTCTACCTATTAGCAGACAACTAACACTTTGAATTGTCATGTTTTGGGCTGAGCTCTTGTACAGAAAAGTAAAACATATGTAAATTTTTTAATACAAACTAGTAAGGAGAATGAGGAAGGTAGGCAAAAAAACAAGATATGGATTGAGAAAACAGTGTGCTGAATATACCTATTACATGGCAGAAACCAATGCATACTCTTTATATGGATGCTTCATCACCGAATGGTAACACCAACCATTTGCGTAAAGCACTGTTTTCTTTGACTTACAGATGAGGAACTTAATGCCTATAGAAAAGAACAGGACTTACTGTTGGTCAATATGAGATTATTTGGTAGAGAAAAACTCTAATATAATAAATATCCTTCCTCCCTTCTCAAAAGAAAAAAATTGATGAATTGTTTTAATTAATTAAAACAGAGCAAATGGAAATGAGCTTAAATTTCAGCAGGAGGTAAATTTTTATTTTTAATTTTTAAAAATTATATTATTCAAAATAAAGACAAAAATTGGGAGTTTTCTTTTTTCATCTACTTAGTGCACATAGATTTAACATAACTGGAATTATATAGCATTTGCAATTATTGGTTTACTTTTTTCCTTTTAAATTTTATAATAACTTTTTACTATGTGTCTGTAAAATCTTTTTAAGTATCACTTTAATGACTGTATATATAGCACATTGAATTAATGTGGAATAATTGATCAACTTCAATTTATCCTTTTGTTGAAATTTAGTTCATTTATAAAAGTCACTATTAAAGATAATTTTTTTCTTTATTTTTTCTTTTTTTAATTCTTTTTTTAATATATTTTATTGATTATGCTATTACAGTTGTCCCATTTCTCCCCCATCATTCCCCTCCACCCTACACACCCTCTCCCACCCACATTCCCCACTTCAGTTCATGTCCATGTGTCATAAGTTCTTTAGCTACTACATTTCCCATACTATTCTTGTCCTCCCCCTGTCTATTTTCTACCTACCATCTATGCTACTTATTCTCTTTACCTTTCCCCCTCTCTCCTCCTCCCACACCCCTGTTGCTAACCCTCCATATGATCTCCATTTCTGTGGTTCTGTTCCTGTTCTAGCTGTTTGCTTAGTTTGCTTTTGTTTTAGGTGTGGTTCTTAATAGCTGTGAGTTTGCTGTCTTTTCACTGTCATATTTTTATCTTCTTTTTCTTAGATAAGTCCCTTTAACATTTCATAGAATAAGGGCTTGGTGATGATGAACTCCTTCAACTTGACCTTATCTGAGAAGCACTTTATCTGTCCATACATTCTAAATGACAGCTTTGCTGGATAGAGCAATTTTGGATGTAGGTCCCTGCTTTTCAAGACTTCAAATATTTCTTTCCAGCCCCTTCTTGCCTGGAAGGTCTCTTTTGAGAAATCAGCTGACAGTCTGATGGGAATTCCTTTGTAGGTGAGTGTCCCCTTATCCCTTGCTGCTTCTAGAATTCTCTGCTTCATTTTCATCTTGGCTAATGTAATGACGATGTGCCTTGGTGTGTTCCTCCTTGGGTCCAACTTCTTTGGGACTCTCTGAGCTTCCTAGACTTCCTGGTAGTCTATTTCCTTTGCCAGATTGGGGAAGTTCTCCTTTATTATTCGTTCAAATAAGTTTTCCACTTGTTGCTCTTCTTCTTCCCCTTCTGGGACCCCTATAATTCGGATGTTGGGACGTTTAATGATGTCCCGGACGTTCCTAAGCCTCTCCTCATTTTTTTGAATTCTTGTTTCTTCCTCGTTTTCTGTTTGGTTGTTAGTTTCTTCCTTCTGGTCCACTCCATTGATTTGAGTCCCAGTTTTCCTTCCATCTCTATCAGTTCCCCATGCATCTGCCTTCATTTCACGGATTGTAGCCTGCATTTTTTCATCTAGTTTGTGAGCAAAATCAACCAATTCTGTGAGCATTTTGATGACCAGTGCTTTGAACTGTGCATCTGATAGGTTGGCTATCTCTTCACTGCTTAGAGGAATTGGCTCTGGAGCTTTTATTTGTTTTCCAGTTTGAGCCATTTTTCGGTGGGGTTTTTTTTGTTTTGTTTTGGTTTTAGTCTGGTCGAGGCTATTACGTACTGAGGGGTGGAGCCTCAGGGAGGGGCAGCCCAGTCGCCGGGTTGTGACGCTGTATGTGGGGGCGGGGTCTGAGAGGGAACAATGGCGCCTGCTCCGCTCTCTCCCGGATTCAGTCCCCTCCGCCACCTCCCCTCCGCCTGGACCATCTGCGCGCGCGAACGTGGGACCACCTGGTCAGCCAGCCGCCCCGTGCAGCCCCACTGGGTCCGCACAGCCGCCCCCCCATGCCCGGGGTCCGCCAGCTGCTGCCTGTGGGCCTGGGGACCGCCAGCTGCCGCCCGTGCACCTGGGAACTGCACGCCACCGCCACCCGCGCTCCAGGTCCGCACCTCCACCCCCTCCCGCCTCGACTCCGCCCCTCCCACTGGCCTGGATGAATAGCTGTTGGACTTCCGTACAGTTCAATTTTCTATAAGTTCTGGTTGTTTTCTTGTTTCTGAATCTTTGTTGTCCTTAATTTTGGTTGTTAGAGGAGGCATAGTGTGTCCACCTACGCCTCCATCTTGGCCGGAACTAAAGATAATTTTTAATGAAAAAAATTTCAGCAGGAGAAATTAAGTTAGACTTAAAAAGAAATTGAAAATGAGAATTCTTAGACACTGGAACCATCTGCCAAAAGAATTTTGTACTACCTCTTCCTGCAAAAAACGAACAAACAGTCAAGAGTCCCCATCTTCTCAAGTTCACTTTTCCTACAATGAATATTTGTTTGCAGCAAGCACAGGGGCTTAATGTTAGGTTGATGAAATGGACAAGGCTACCTTGGGCTGATCTTAGAAGGAAGGCGGTGAGAGATCTGCATTTCTTTCATAGATAAGATTAAGCCAAGTAAGATGGAATCTGGAGTGTCCAGAACCACAGACAAAGAAGAAATCATCTATACTAATTGTGTATTTAAGGCCACAGTAAGACATTTAAGGGCACTCAGCACTGGTAAGAATTCAAGAGTCACTCTTCCCATATGTCAGGGGTGTCAAACTCGTTTTCCTCGGGGGCCACATCAGTCTTGCAGTTGCCTTCAAAGGGCTGAATGTAATTTCAACTCCTTAACAGTTAAGGAGTAGTTACATTTATGCAGCTCTAAAATTATTTCAGCCCTTTGAAGGCAGCCACAAGGCTGATGTGGCCCCCAGTGAAAATGAGCTTGACACCCTTGCCATATGTATTTTAAAACAAAAACCATACTGAAGCATAAAAATCAAGGAATTGAAGTCCACAATTTTCCTAATAATGACTACTTTGAAGGTTTACACTTTGTTTTGTTGTTTAATACCAAGTCTGAGAATATTCCGAAAAAGTTTTTTTCTTGTAGTATCTATTTGTCAGTGTTCTAGCATGAATTTGGCCTGCCTATTCGATGACCCTGTTTAAATTTCACACTCCTCACAAATGAAAAAAATCTGCCTTCTCAAACTCTGGGCCACCAGCCCCATACATAACCATCTGTGGCAAAATTTCTCAGCCTGTACTCACCTAACCCCAAAGAGGATAATTTCATCATAGATGAGAAATTCCTTGGTTTAGGCCTTTGATGGAGTTACCTTGTATGGCCCCAATATATTTTGGATGGATTTGCTGAAATTCTTATGCTTATTTTTTAAAGATTTTATTCATTTATTTTTAGCAAGAGGGGAAGGGAAGGAGAAAGAGAGGGAGAGAAATACCAATGTGTGGCTGCCTCCCACGTGCCCCCTACTGGGGACCTGGCCCACAACCCAGGCATGTGCCTTGATTGGAATTGAACCAGTGACCCTTTGGTTTGCAGGCTGGTGCTCAATCCACTGAGCTACATCAGCCAGGGCTGAATCTCTTATACTTTAATTTATGAGAGGTAAGAAAGATATTTTCTAAGTAAAGAAACAGGTACAGAAAAGAGAAGCATTTCAACTAAGGCACTCTGTTAAAGGCTGTGTTCAGATTCTAGACTTGTCTCTCCATCTTATTTATCTTGGGTATGAAAAATACAAAAAAAAAATAAGGGCTTTGTTAGCTGTTTATTTTATTGATTTTAATTTTAATTTATTTTATTTTAAAATTTTTATTGTTTATGGTATTACAGTTGTTCCTGTTTTCTCTCCCTTTCCCCACCTCCACCCAGCCCCACCCTCTCCCCTGCTCAAGTTGATCCTCACATTATTACCCATGTCCATGGGTGGTGCATAAATGTTCTTTGCTTAATCCCTTCACCATCCTTCATCCTGTCCCCACTCTCTCCAGCAGCTGTCAGCCTGTTTTATGTATCTAACCATCCGTTACTATTTTGTTTTAAATTCACAATTTTTTACTTATACATATCCCATGTTCAAGTTTTGAATTAATAAAAACTACTATTCAATTTCTTTAAGAGATTCCTATTTATTTGCAGCCTAGCCTTTAAGGCCTGGTGATGATGCTTGTAATAATGCCTAGATTACAACTGTCAGACTGAATCTTTTCCTCCAACAACACTCATAAACCAGTGAGCTCAAGGCCGAGGTTTTATTTGATGCTTCAAAGTGTGTATTCTGCTCTGACTTGTATTTTAATCCCTACTCCTGTTACCAGATTTGAACACCCAAAAGCTAGAAGGTCATTAGTCAAATGTGCTTAAAAGAACACTGAGGACTACAAAGAGTAGAATCAGTTCAGAAGCTATCTGCTCATGTAATATGAAAAATAGAGGCATTTATTAAAGAAGATACAATAAACAGCTGATTTATTAAAAGTAATTTTGCAGGACTTCCAGCCAAGATGGAGGCATAGGTGGATACACTGTGCCTCCTCTCACAACCAAAATTAAGGACAACAAAAATTTAGAAACAAAAAAAATAAGCAGAACTGATAGAAAATTGAATTGTACGGAAGTCCGACGATTCACCAAGACCTGTAAGAGGGGCATATTCAGCGGCCATCAGAGAGGGATCGTGGTAGGAAAAAGCAGTGGCTAGTGGTCCCAGATGTGCAGGCGACAGTTGGCACACCCTAGGCATGCAGGCAGTGGTTAGCAGACCCCAGGCCGGGGTGGAAATGAGCAGACCCAGCGAGGTACCCAAGGCGGCTGACCACAGCCACAGATTCTCGCGCAGATAAACCAGGTGAAAATGGGCAGCGAGACAGACTGCACAACCCAGGGCCACAGTGCTCAGAAATAAAGCCTAAAAGCACCAGTTGAAAACACTTGTCGGGGCTGAGGAGCCAGGAGAGACTCCCAGCCTCACAGAGGGGACTGAAATCCAAGAGAGAGCAGAGCAAGCGCCATTGTTTCCTCTCAGACCCTGCCCCCACATACAGTGTCATAACTTGTTGACTGGGTTGCCCCGCCCTGGTGAACACCTAAGGCTCTGCCCCTCATACGTAATAGGTGTGACCAGACCAAAAGAAAAAAAGAAAAAATATGGCTCAAACAGAAGAACAAATGAAACCACCAGACCCTATACTTTTAAGCGACCAAGAGATAGCCAACCTATCAGATGCACAGCTCAAAGCACTGGTGATCAGGATGCTCACAGAATTGGTTGATTTTGGTCACAAATTAGATGAACAAATGGAGGCTACAATAAGTGAAATGAAGGAAAACGCACAGGGAACCAATAGTGATGGGAAGAAAACTGGGACTCAATTCAACTGTGTGAATGAGAAAGAAGAAAGAAACAGCCAAACAGAAAACAATGAAAAACAAGAATTCAAAAAAAATGAGGAGAGGCTTAGGAACCTCCAGGACATCTTTAAATGTTACAACCTCTGAATTATGGGAGTACCAGAAGGGGAAGAGGAAGAGCAACAAGTGGAAAACTTATTTGAACAAATAATAAGGAGAACTTCCCCAATCTGGCAAAGGAAATAGACTTCCACGAAGTCCAGGAAGCTCAGAGAGTCCCAAAGAAGTTGGACCCAAGGAGGAACACACCAAGGCACACCATAATTACATTAGCCAAGATTAAAATGAAGGAGAGAATTCTAGAAGCAGCAAGGGATAAGGGGACAGTCCCCTACAAAGGAGTTTCCATCAGATTGTCAGCTGATTTCTCAAAAGAGACCTCACAAGCAAGAAGGGGCTGGAAAGAAATATTCCAAGTCATGAACGTCAAGGACCTACATCTGGGATTGCTCTATCCAGTGAAGCTGTCATTTAGAATGGAAGGGAGGATAAAGTGCTTCTCAGATAAAGTCCAGTTCAAGGAGTTCATCATCACCACGCCCTTATTCTATGAAATGTTAAAGGGACTTATCTAAGAAAAAGAAGATAAAAAACATGTGCGGTAAAATGGCAGCAAACTCACAGTTATGAACAACCACACCTAAAACAAAACCAAAAACAAACCAAGCAAACAGCTAGAACAGGAACAGAACCACAGAAATGGGGATCACATGGAGGGTTAGCAACAGGGGAGTAGTAGAAAAACTACAGAGAATAAGTAGCATAGACGATAGGTAGAAAATAGACAGGGGGAGGGCAAGAATAGTGTGGGAAATGTAGAAGCTAAAGAACTTATGACACATGGACATGAACTAAAGGGGGGAATGTGGGTGGGAGAGGGTGTGCAGGGTGGAGGAGAATGATGGGGAAAATGGGACAACTGTAATAGCATAATCAATAAAACATATTTTAAAAAATAAATAGCTATTGAATAAAAAAAATAAAAAAGTATCTTTGCAGGCTAGAAGGGATTAAAAAGAAATATTCAAAGTCATTAAAAGAAGGTACCTACAGCCAAGACTGCTCTACCCAACAAAGATACTATTATGAATTGAAGGCAGATAAAAAGCTTCCGGGGCAAAAAAAAAAAAAAAAAAAAAAAAAAAAAAACTAAAGGTGTCCATCATCATCAAATCATTATTATATAAAATGTTAAAGGAACTTATTTAAGAAAAAGAAGAAACTCAAAACTATGAACCATACAATGGCAATAAATACATATCTATCAACAATTGAATCTTTAAAAAAAACGAACTAAGAAAACAAGAAGAACAGAGACAGAATCATGGATGTGGAGAGTGTTTTGATGGTTGCCAGATGGGAAGGGGGTGCTGAGGAATGGGTGATTTGGTGAGGGCATTAAGAAGTACCAATAGGTAGTTACAGAATAGCCACAGGGATGTAAAGTACAGTATAGAAAATGGAGTAAGCAAAGAACTTATACATATGATCCATGGACATGAATAATGGTGGGGGGATTGCCTGAGGGAGTGGGAGGTGCTGGGTAGAGGGGGACATGGGGGAAATTGGGACAACTGTAACAGCATAATTGATAAAATATAATTTAAAAAGATATAAGAAACATTACACATAGGACAATGATGCGTCAATGCCCTTCAAAGTAGGCACCTTGGGATCTCACAGTTCTCCCAATTGCCATCAACTGCCCCATTCTATTTTCCTGAAACTCACTGATGATCTGAAATCTCTTCCCTTTCAAAGGTGATTTTAGTTTTGGGAAAAGCCAGAAGTCACAGGGAGCCAAATCTGGGCTGTGGGAAGCTGAGTTACCTGGGTGATTTGAAGTTTCAACAAAACCTCTTAATGAGACATAGTATATGTGCAGGCACTTTGTCATGATGAAACTGCCAATCACCAGTTGCCTATAGCTGTGGCCTTCTGAATCATATGAATAGTATTCATGGAAGAACATTCTGGCTTAATGCAAAATTGGATTCAGATTCATTGTTCTACTCAGTCATTTTGAATGCCACAGGCACACAGTACACAAACTCACTCAATGGTGTTTACCATCCCCACTGACTAGTACAGTGAAGTTATCATTGTTCGTGCCTGCACATTCCAGACCACTATCTTTAGCTGCCAGGCTACATCGATATCATGCAAATTGCTCTCGTTATATTAAAAATGGCTAGACTTCTGGCCAAGATGGAGGCATAAATAGACCCATTGTGCTCCCTCACACAGCCAAAAGAAGGACAACAACAATTTAAAAACTATGAGAACTGACAGAAAATCGAACTGTATGGAAGTCCGACAACCGAGGAGTTAAAGAAGACACATTCATCTAGACTGGTAGGAGGTGCAGAGCCGGGCAGGGAGGACTCATGGAAAGGCTGCAGCTGGTGGACCCAGCGAGGCAGTGGGTGCTGGACTGGGTGGTCCCACATTTGTGCACCCATAAACCAGGAGGAACAGCTGGGGAGCGAAACAGACCATGAAACCCAGGGTCCCAGCACGAGGAAATAAAGGCTCCAACCACTGCTTGAAAACACCCGTGGGGGTTGAGGGGGCAGTGGGAGAAACTCCCAGACTCACAGGAGAGTTCAATGGAGAGACCCACAGGGTGTTAGAACTTACACAAGCCCACACACTGGAGAATCTGCACCAGAAGGGCCCAATTTGATTGTGGGTAGTGGGGAAAGTAACTGAAGACCAGCAGAGAGTAGAGCAAGCGCCATTGTTCCCTCTCAGACCCCTTCCCCATATATGGCGTCAGAATGCAGCAACATGGGTTGCCCTGCCCTGGTGAACACCTAAGGCTCCACCCCTTACTATGTAACAGGCATGCTGAGGAAAAAAAAATGGCCCAAATGAAAGAACAGATCAAAGCTCCAGAAAAAAATGCAACTAAGCAATGAAGAGAGAGCCAACCTATCACATGCACAGTTCAAAACCATGGTAATCAGGATGCTCACAGAATTGGTTGAATTTGGTCACAAATTAGATGAAAAAAATTAAGGCTATGATAAGTGAAATAAAAAAATATATACAGGGAAGCAACAGTAATGGGAAGGAAACTGGGACTCCAATCAGTGGAGTGGACCAGAAGGAAGAAAGAAACATTCAACCAGAAAAGAATGAAGAAACAAGAATTCAAAAAAAAAATGAGGAGAGGCTTAGGAATTTCCAGAAAATCTTTAAACATTCCAACAGTGGAATTATAGGGGTACCAGAAGAAGAAGAGGAAGAGCAACAAATTGAAAACTTATTTGAAAAAATAATGGAGAACTTCTCCAATCTGGCAAAGGAAATAGACTTCCAGGAAATCCAGGAAGCTCAGAGAGTCCCTAAGAAGTTGGACCCAAGGAAGCACACACCAAGGCACATCATCATTACATTAGCCAAGATTAAAATGAAGGAGAAAATTCTAGAAACAGCAAGGGATAAGGGAACAGTCCCCTACAAAGGAGTTCCCATCAGACTGTCAGTTGATTTCTCAAAGGAGACCTTACAAGCAAGAAGGGGCTGGAAAGAAGTATTCCAAATCATGAAAGTCAAGGACCTACAACGAAGATTACTCTATCCAGCAAAGCTTTCATTTAAAATGGAAGGGCAGGTAAAGTGCTTCTCAGAAAAGGTCAAGTTCAAGGAGTTCATCATCACCAAGCCCTTATTATAGGAAATGTTAAAGGGACTTAACTACGAAAAAGAAAATAAAAAACATGTATAGCAAAATGACAGCAAACTCACAATTATTAACAACCATACCTAAAACAAAAGCAAACTAAGCAAACAACTAGAACAGGAACAGATTCACAGAAATGGAGATCACATGGAGGGTTAGCAACAGGTGAGTGGGAGGAGGAGAGGTGGGGAAAGGTACAGAGAATAAGTAACATAAATGGTAGGTAGAAAATAGACAGGGGGAGGGTAAGAATAGTATAGGAAATGTAGAAGCCAAACATATGTATGACCTATGGACATGAACTAAGGATGGGCAGGGAATGTGGGTGGGAAGGGGTGTGTAGGGCAGAGGGGAATAAAGCAGGGGGGAATAGGACAACTGTAACAGCACAATCAATAAAGTATATTAAGAAAACAATGGCTGGACTTTTTCTGGACAGACCTCATACATATACACATATATGTATGATATATTTATATATGTCATATATATCATTATACACACACACACACACACACACACACAGATATATGATTCTAGAAGATACGTTTGAAGAAACCAGCTCGTAGCCAAAAAAATAGAGATACATCATGACTGCTTTCCCTTCCACTTTTTATATTCTTTTCCTCTCTTATAGAAAGCAGTCTCTTTTCTATCAACATGTTTTGTACAGAGATAACTGAAAAACCTTTGATTTATTGAAATTTCTCATATTCCTTTAAAATAATTTCCTTAGCTTAAAGATCCACACTGGAGAAGCTTAGCTTTAAGAAGAAATGTCTAAGGGAATCCCCCAAGATGGTAGGTTCAGAGGAAAGAGTTTTACAAATGCAACTTTAGGTTTCTACCACTGAGAAAGGTTTCTGTAGGCGGAGGCATCCTATTGTACCCTAGAGGAAAGGGTGGTTGGCTATGGGCCAACCCTCATGCTCTTGCAGTCACTGACTGAGACTTAAGGAGGTGAGTTGCACCAGATATGTGAGGAAAAATCCAAGAACAAAAAGAGCCATTTACATTTTTATTTAGGCTGCTGTTGATGGCTCTGTAAAGAGACTTGGAGGTCGATGGAAGTTACAATTCCAAATACTCCTAAAAGCCTGGAGCAGCCTCTCTGCCACTCTCTTACCTCTTTTTATTCCATGGTCCATGGCCATGGGTAAGTAGGCAAAAGGCAGGAATCTTTTTTAATAAATCCAAACTTAATTTAAAAAAAATTAAGAGGGGAACAGCCAGCTTCTTCCATCAAGGCAATAGGTGGTCACTGCGGAAGGTGAATTGCCATGACAACACTCTGAGAGACCAAATCTGGCTGTAAGGGTACATGTAATGTTACTGCCTGTTCCCCACAGTGCAGAGTGGAGAGAAGGAAAATGTAAAATTCCTGGGAGATTAGAGGAATTTCTCGGATAGAAAAGAGGTTTCCATGAGTAGCAAGCTACAAGCAGGGCTCAGTGCCCACATTCTGGATCTGGTGCTTGCATTGCACACAAGACATAAATACGACCTCAACATTTTATTGTGTAGAGTTTGTGTTTTCTGAGAAACAGAGGGTACCCATCCAATTAACTCCTCTATCTCCCTGAGGCTTCCAGCAGAAGACATTGTAGTGATTAAGAGTCCAAAACAAAATTTTCTGCCTGTGGGCAAGAGATGAAATCCAAGCACACATCAATCTGACTCCAACCATTCTCAATCACAGTCCTTTCACTGTTTACTAGCAAAGGTAGGAATAGGCCATAGGTTAATTGAAAGAACCTACAGTTTCTCTCAGCCAATCCTTTATAGCAAGATCAGATTTTTCAAAATTATTACCTAATTTTTCAAAATTCCAAAGGTGGTTATACTTAGACAAAATAGACTTTAAGTTAAAAACTGTCATAAGAGCCCTGGCTGGTGTAGCTCAGTGGATTGAGTGCGGGCTGCAAACCAAAGGGTCGCAGGTTCGATTCCCAGTCAGGGCACATGCCTGGGTTGCAGGCCAGGCCCCTAGTGGGGGCCACGTGAGAGGCAACCACACATTGATGTTTCTCTCCCTCTCTTTCTCCCTCCCTTCCCCTCTCTAAAAAAAAAAAAAATAAATAAATAAAATTTTAAAAAAAACTGTCATAAGAGACAAAGCAGGTCATTACATAATGATAAAAATGTCAAATCAAGAGAAATATGTAACAATTATAAATATACATGTGCCCAACACATGAGCACCTAAATATATACAGCAAATGTTAACATTATTAAAGTGATAAATATATAGCAATGCTATAATAGTAAAAATATTCAATACTCCATTTTCCATAATGTATAAATCATCCAGAGAGAAAATAAATAAGAAACAGAAGACTTGAACAATACTATATATCAAAGAAAACTTACAGATATATATAACATTTCATCCATCAGTAGCAGAATATACATTCTTCCCAAATGCACACAAAACTTTCTCCAGGAAATGCTTATTAATCTTACAAATGTACCACTCTGGTTGGGTATGTTGATAATGCTGGAAGCTATGCATATGTGGAGGCATGGTTTATGGGGAATCTTTGTACCTTCCTGTCAATTTGTTTTTAAAACTAAAACTGCTCAAAACAAACAAACAAGCATAATATAACCAAAGACAATGAAATTGAGAACAGGCTGACAGTCACCAGAGGGGAGGGAATTTCAGGGGAAAAGGGGAAGAGATTAGGGCAACAAGTATAAAGGACACATGGACAAAAACTATGGGGGGTGGAAATGGGAGGGAGGTGGGGAGGGCTGGGGTGGTGGGTTGGGGTGGGAGTAAAAGACAGAAAACTGTACAAGATCAACAATTAAAATAAATTTAAAAAAAATAATAATAAAATAAAAAATCTTAGGAATAAACTTAATCAATGAAGTGAAACTCTTGTACACTGAAAACTATATAACACTGATAAAAATTAAAGCAGATACAATGTATGGAAAGATGACCCACATTAATGGATTGGAAGAATTAATATTTTTAAGATATTCATAACCCCAAGTGACCTACAGATTCAGTACAATTTCTATCAAAATTCCAGTGGCATTGTTCTTTATTTTTATTTTTTAAAATACTTTATTTATTTTTAGACAGAGGAGAAGGGAAGGAGGAAGAGAGGGAGAGAAATATTAATGTATGAATGGCACTTGTGCACCCCGTACTGGGGACCTGACCTGCAACCCAGGCATGTGCCCTTACTAAGAATCCAACCGACAAACCTTTGGTTCTCAGGCTGGCACTCAATCCACTGAGCTGCCCCAGCCAAAGTTGTTTTCTACAGAAATAAAAAATATATACTACAATTCTTACAGATTGATGAAAGAACCAGATTAGCCAGAATGATCTTGAGAAAGAAAGATAAACCAGAAGATATTAGACCTCCTGATTTCAAAATATATTACAAAGCTACAGTATTTATAATGATATGGTACCAGCATAAAAACAGACACATAGACCAGTGGAGTAGAATACAGAGTTCAGAAATATACCCATGCATAACAGTCATCTAATCATTACTAAGAGGGTTCAAAATACGTAACGCAGAAAATATATTCTCTGCAATAAATGGTGTTAAAAAACTGGATAATCATATCTCAAATGATGAAATTGGACCTTTAGCTTACACTACAAAAGTTATCTCCAAATAGATTAAAGAGTTAACTTAAGATCCGAAATCACAAAACTCCTAGGAGAAAACCTAGGGAGAAAGCTTTTTGACATTGATCTTGGCAATAATTTCTTTCATTTGACACCAAAAGCATAGTCAATAAAAGCAAAAAGAGACAAGTGAGACTACATCAAGCTAAAATCCTTCTACACAACAAAAGAAAAAAATTGACAATATGAAAAGACAACCTACAGAATGTAGAAAATATTTGCAAGTCATATATTCAATAAGGACTTAATATACAAAAATACAGGGTCAGGCACAAATAATGCCCTCCCCCGTTTTTTTGTTTTTTTTACAAAATCTTTTATGATAAAATCATTAAGTATGAACTTCTATAACATAACAATATCATCCTCAAGCACACCATATGACATTTTAGGTGAAATGTTCGAATTAAAACTATAAATTAATACACCCATATTATTACCCTACCAACCACACTGAAGCAGGCATTACTTCTGCCAGACCTTGTATACAGGAATTCCTGTAACTCAATAGCAAAAAATCAAATCACCTAATTAAAAATGGGTCAAGATCTTGAAAAGATTTTATCCTAAAAGTACATACAAATGGCCCATTTGTATATGAATAGGTGCTAAACATCACTAATTATCAAGAAATGTGAGTCAAAACCACAGTGAGATATCATCTCATACTTTTTAAGATAGCTATTTTATAAAAAGATAAGTATTGGCAAAGATATGGCAAAAGGAATCCTTGTACAATTAGTGAAAATGTAAACTGGTGTAGTCACAACGGAAAACAATGTGGAGGTGTCCCAAAAAATTAAAAATAGAGCTACCATATAATTTAGCAATCCTACTTGTAGGTATATATCCAAGGAATTTAAATCAAAATCTCAAAGACTTGTGTGTATTCCCAAGTTAATTGTAGTGTTATTCACAATAGCCAAGACATGGAAGCCACCTAACTATCCATTGAAAGAGAAAGAAAAAATATATATCAGGATATTACTGATCCTCAAAAAAAGTAGGAAATTCTCCCATTTGTGACAGTATAGATGAACCTTGAAGATAATATGCTATGTGAAATAAGCCCAGGCAAAGAAGGATAAGTACTACATTCTACTACTTATATAAAGAATTGAAAATATTCAAACTCATAGAAGCAGAGGGTAAAGTGATGGTTACCATGAACAGGTAGAAGGGGAAAATGGAAAGGGATTCATAAAAAGGTACAAAGTTTGAGTTTGCAGGGTAAGTCCTAGGGATCTACTGTACAGCATAGTGCCTATAGTTAACAATACTGTATTCTGTACTTAAAAATTCACCAATGGGGTTGATTTTATGTTAAGTACCCTTATCACAAAATTTTATAATAATAATAATAATAATGGCAGAAGAAAACTTTTGGAGGTGATATATATATTTATGACATATTGTGATGATGGTTTCATAGCTATATACTTATCTTTGAACACATCAGGTTATATACCTTAAATATGGATAGTGTTTTATATGTCAATCATACCATAATGATGTGCTTTTAAAAACTGCATCAAAGTACATAATCAAGAAAGTGAAATGGTAACCTATGGAATGGGAGAAAATGTTTGTAGATAATATATTTGATACATGGTTAATATTCACAATATGAGAATACCTCCTACAACTCAACAATAATTAAACAGCCCTAGTACAATATGAGCAAAGAAAAATAGACATTTTTTGTGTCTATAAAAAAAGAAGATATACACATAAAAACATGCTCAATATCACTAATCACCAGGGAAATTAAAATCAAAATTACTATAACATATCACCACACACCCATTAAGATAACTATTATAAAAAAATAGACAATAAGAAGTATTGGTGATGTTGTGTAGAAATTAGAACCCTAATGCAGATGGTAATGGAAAACATCTGGAAGTTTCCTTAAAAATTAAAATATAGTACTACAATACCATCATGCAATTCCACTTATAGGTATAAAAGCAAAATATTTCAAAGCAGGGTCTCATAGATGTATTGTATGCTCATGTTTATAGCAGGATTATTCATAATAGCCAAAGGTGGAAGACCCTTAAATTTCCATCTATGGATGAATGGATAAACAAAAGTGGTATATATGCACAATGAAATATTTTATCCTTCAAAAGAAAGAAATTTTGACATATGCTACAAAATGAATAAACCTTGAGGACATTATGCTAAATGAGATAAGGCAGTCACAAAAGTACAAGTACAGTATTACTCTACTTATATGAGGTACCTAGAGTAGCCAAATTGAGACAGAAAGTAAAATGGTGGTTGCCAGGGACTGGGCTGGAGAGGGGAATAAGGAGTTATTGTTTAATGGTTATAAAGTTATATTTTTGCAAGATGAAAAGAGTTCTGAAAATAGATGGTGGTGATGTTTGCACAGCAATATCAATATACTTAATGTAATGAAAGTGTAAATTTTTTAAAAAAGTGTAGATTTAAAAATGATTAAGTTGCTCTGGTTGGTGTGGCTTGATAGACTGAGCACAGGCCTGTGAACAGAAAGATTGCCAGTTTGATTTGCAGTCAGGGCATATGCCTAGGTTGCTGGTAGTTCCCCAGTTGGGGGTGTTCGAGAGGCAAACAAGAGATCTTTCTCTCGCATATTGAAGTTTCTCTACCTCTCTGCCTCCCTCCCTTCCCCTCTCTCTAAAAATGAATAAATAAAAACTTTAAAAAATAATAAAGGTGATAAGTTTTGTTTCGTGTGTTTTCACCACAAAATGGAAAAATGGTCATTTTTATATTATGTGTATTTCACCATAATTTTTAAAATAAAATAGTATTAGTAATATGATACTTGTTAAACACCTTGCAGAATGTTTGACTCAAGTAGATACTCAATCATTGTTAGTCACTTCCATGTTTTCCTCATCTCCTCTGACAGCATCTTCTCCATGACTTAATCTCTGCCTAACTTCCCACTTCTGTTTTTTTTTTTAGTGTTGTTCTATTACAGTTGTCCCAATTTTTCCCCATTGCTCTCCCCTGCCACCTGTCTTGCTCCCACAGTTGGTCCCTACACTGTTGTCTATGTACATAGGTCATATATACATGTTCTTTAACTTGGCCCTTCCCCTTCTGTGCTTGCTTACCCCCCTCTCCTCCCCTCTGGTTACTGCCAGTTTGTTCTTCATTTCAATGTCTCTGATTATATTTTGCTCATTTATTTGTTTTGCTGATTAGGTTCCACTTATATGAGAGATTATATGGTATTTATCTTCCTCAGCCTGGTTTATTTCATTTAGCATGATGCTCTCCAGTTCCAACACTGCTGTTGTGAAAAGTAGGAGTTTCTTTCTTTCAGCTGCATAGTATTCCATTGTGTAAATGTACCACACTTTTTTTATCCATTCATTTGCTGATGGGCACTTAGGTGGTTTCCAGCACTTGTCTATTGTAAATAACACTGCTATGAACATAGGGGTGCATAAATTCTTTTGAATTAATAATTCAGGATTCTTAGGGTAAAATCCCAGCAGTGGAACCAATGGATAAAAAGGTAGTTCCATTTTTAGTTTTCTGAGGAAGTTCCATACAGTTTTCCACAGTGACTGAACCAGTTGACATCCCCACCAACAGTGCATTAGGGTGCCCTTTTCTCCACATCCTCACCAGCACTGATTCTTTGTTGATTTGTTTTTTTTAACACTTAATTTTTTTCACATTATTTATTGTTCAAGTACAGTTGTCTCCATTTTCCCACACCACTCCACCCTACCCCTGCCATCCCCACTTCCCTCCCTTGATCCTACGACCCTTGGTTTGTCCTTTATACATGTTCCTGACAAAACTTCCTGCTTTTCCCCTCATTATCCCCTCCCACCTCCTCTCTGGTTATCATCAGTTTGTTCTAAATTTCAATCTCTCTGTTTATATTTTATTTTCTTGTTTGTTCTGCTGATTAAAGGTGAGATCATGTGGTATTTGTCTTTCACCGTCTCGATTATTTCACGTGGCAAATACTCTCCAGACCCATCCATGCTGTCACAAATGGAAGGAGCTCCTTCTTTATTTCTGTTACATAGTATTTCATTGCGTAAATGTACCATAGTTTTTTGTTTTTTTTTAATTTATTCATCTACTGATGGGCACTTAGATTGCTTCCAGCATTTGGCTGTCATAAATTGTACTGCTATGAACATTGGGGTGCACACGTTCTTTAGGATTGGTGTTTCAGGGCTCTTAGTGTATAATCCCAGCAGTGGAATTGCCGGGTCAAAAGGCAGTTCCATTTTTAGTCTTCTGAGGAAATTCTATACTGTTTTCCATAGTGGATGCACCAGTCTGCGTTCCCACCCACAGTGCACTAGGATTCCCTTTTTTCCACATCTTCTCCAATACTTCTTTGTTGGTTTGGTTATGATGGCCATTCTCACAGGTGTGAAGTGTTATCTCTGTGGTTTTAATTTGCATCTCTCTGATGGCTAGTGATGCTGAGCCTCTTCTCATATGTCTCTGGACCCTCTGTATGTCCTCCTTGGAGAAGTGTCTGTTCAAGTCCTTTGCCCATTTCTTAATTGGATTGTTTGTCTTCCTGCAGTGGAGTTGTATGAGTTCTTTATGTATTTTGGAGCTCTAACTCTTGTCCATGATATTATTGGCAAATGTTTTCTCATATTGTTGGCTCTCTTTTCATTTTAATGCTGTTTTCTTTAGCTGCACAGAGGCTTTTTTATTTTGATGAGATTCCATTTGTTTATTTTTTCCTTTATGTCCCTTGCTCTAGGGGACCTATCAGTGAAAATATTGGTGCATGGAATATCTGAGACTTACTTGCCTATGTTCTCCTCTAGGACTTTTACGATGTCATGACTTATATTTTAGTCTTTTATCCACCCTGAATTTATTTTTGTGTATGGTGTAATTGGTGATCAAGTTTCATTTTTGCATGTAGCTGTTCAGCCTTCTCAATACCATTTGTTTAAGAGACTATTTTTACTCCATTTTATGCTTTTGCCCACTTTGTCAAATATTAATTGACCATAGATACTTAGGTTTTGTTTCTGGGCTCTCTATTCTTTTTTTTTTTTCTTTTCTAAAAACATTTTATTTATTTATTTTTAATATATTTTATTGATTATGCTATTAAAGTTGTCCCATTTCTCCCCCATCATTCCCCTCCACCCTGCACACCCTCTCCCACCCACATTCCCCCCCTTAGTTCATGTCCATCTGTCATAAGTTCTTTAGCTTCTACATTTCCCATACTATGCTTTCCCTCCCCCTGTCTATTTTCTACCCACCGTCTATGCTACTTATTCTCTGTACCTTCCCCCCTCTCTCCTCCTCCCACTCCTCTGTTGCTAACCCTCCATGTGATCTCCATTTCTGTGGTTCTGTTCCTCTTCTACTTGTTTGCTTTTCTTTTAGGTGTGGTTATTAATAGCTGTGAGTTTGCCCTCTTTTTACTGTTATATTTGTTATCCTCTTTTTCTTACATAAGTCCCTTTAACATTTCATACAATACGAGCTTGGTGATGATGAACTCCTTGAACTTGACCTTATCTGAGAAGCACTTTATCTTCCCTTACATTCTAAATGACAGCTTTGCTGGATAGAGCAATTTTGGATGTAAGTCCCTGCCTTTCAAGACTTCAAATACTTCTTTCCAGCCCCTTCTTGCCTGGAAGGTCTCTTTTGAGAAATCAGCTGACAGTCTGATGGGAACTTCTTTGTAGGGGACTGTCCCCTTATCCCTTGCTGCTTCTAGAATTCTCTCCTTCATTTTAATCTTGGCTAATGGAATTACGATGTGACTTGGCATGTTCCTCCGTGGGTCCAACTTCTTTGGGACTCTCTGAGCTTCCTGGACTATCTGGTAGTCTATTTCCTTTGCCAGATTGGGGAAGTTCTCCTTTATTATTTGTTCAAATAGGATTTCCACTTGCTTTTCTTCCTCCCCTTCTGGTACCCCTATAATTCGGATGTTGGGACATTTAAAGATGTCCCAGAGGTTCCTAAGCCTCTCCTCATTTTTTTGAATTCTTGTTTCTTCCTTTTCTGTTTGGTTGTTTGTTTCTTCCTTCTGGTCCACTCCATTGATGTGAGTCCCAGTTTTCCTCCCATCTCTATTGGTTCCCCATGCGTCTTCCTTCATTTCACGTATTGTAGCCTGCATTTTTTCATCTAATTGGTGAACAAAATCAACCAATTCTGTGAGCATTTTGATGACCAGTGCTTTGAACTGTGCATCTGATAGGTTGGCTATCTCTTCACGGATTAGAGGAATTGGCTCTAGGGCTTTGATTTGCTCTCCAGTTTGAGCCATTTTTGGTGGTTTTTTGTTTTGTTTTGTTTTGTTTTTGGTCTGGTCGTGTAGTGAGGGGTGGAGCCTTAGGTGCCCCCCAGTGCGGGGCAGCCCAGTTGCTGGGTTGTGACACTGTATGTGGGGGTGGGGTCCGAGAGGGAACAATGGCGCCTACTCTGCTCTCTTCTGGATTCGAGTCCCCACCGCCACTTCCCCTTTGCCTGGATTATCTGCGCATGCAAATACGGGACCACCTGGTCAGCCAGCCACCTTGTGCGGCCTCACTGGGTCTGCACAGTTGCCACCCCATGGCCGGGGTCCACCTGCCGCTGCATGTGGGCCTAGGGTTGCCAGCTGCCTGCACTCTTGGGAACCGCCAGCCACTGCTGCCTGTGTTCCCGGGTCCGCACCTCTACTTTTTCCTGTCGCGACTCCGCCTCTCTTACCGGTCTGGATGAATGGTTGTTGCACTTCCATACCGTTCAATTTTCTATCAGTTTTGGTTGCTTTCTTGTTTCTAAATATTTGTTGTCCTTAATCTTCGTTGTGAGAGAAGGCACAGTGTGTCCACCTACGCCTCCATCTTGGCCGGAAGTCTCTGGGCTCTCTATTCTGTTCCATTGGTCTATGTGTCTGTTCTTATGCCAGTACCAGTCTGTTTTCACTACAGTGGACTTGTAATACAATTTGATATCTCCTACTTTGTTCCCTCCTCCTTTGTTCTTCTTTCTCAAAATTGGTGTGGCTATTTTGGGTCATTTATGGTTCCATACAAATTTTTGAAACATTTACTCTATATCTCTGAAATATGACATTGGTACTTTAATACAGATTGCATTGAAACTATAAATTGCTTTGGGTAGTAAGGACATTTTGATGATGTTAGTTCTTACAATCCATGAGCACAGTACATGCTTCCATTTGTTTCTGTCTTCCTTAATTTCTTTCTTCAGTGCTGTATAGTTTTCTGAGTACAAGTGATTTATCTCCTTTGTTAGGTTTATTCCTAGGTACTTTATATTTCTTGTTGCTATAGCAAATGGGATTTTTTTCCTGATTTCTGTTTCTGATATTTCATTGTTGGTATACAAGAATGTCTTTGATTTCTGAATATTGACTTTGTATACCACTGCTTTGCCAAATTCACTTATCAGGTCATGCAGTTTTTTGGTGTACTCTATAGGATTTTCCATGTACACTATCATGTCATCTGCAAATAATGATAATTTTGCTTCTTCCTTTCCCTTTTGGATGCCTTTTATTTTTTTTTTCCTGTCTGATCGCTGTGGCTAGGACTTCCAATACTATGTTGAATAGAAGTGGTGAAAGCAGACATCCTTGTCTTGTGCCTGATCTTAGTGGAAATGCTTTGAGTTTTTGCCTTTGGGTGTGACATTTTCTGTAGGTCTCTCATATGACCTTTATTATGTTGAGGAATGCTCCCTCTATTCTCACATCACTGAGTGTTTTTATCATAAATGAGTGCTATACCTTATCAAATGATTTTTCCTCATCTATTGATATCATCATTTTATTTTCATCTTTCTTTTTATTTATGTGATGAATTATGCTTATTGATTTGAGAATATTGTACCACCCTTGCATCTTATGAATAAAACCCAATTGTTCATGGTGTATGATCTCTTCAATGTATTGCTGGATCTGGTTTGCCAATATTTTGTTGAGGATTTTTGCTTCTATGTTCATCAGCAATATTGGCCTGTAGTTTTCTTTCTTTGTTGTGTCTTTACTGGTTTGGGAATTGGGAGTTTCTTTATTACTGCTTCAATTTATTTATCTATTAAATATATTTTATTGATTATGCTACTACAATTGTCCTATTTTTAACCCCCTTTACTCCCCTCTGTCCTGGACAACCCCTCCCACTTGCATCCCCCACCCCTTAGTTCACGTCCATGGCTAGCGCTTACAATTTCTTTGGCTTCTATATTTCCTATACTATTCTTAACTTCCCCGGTCTATTCTGTACCTACCAATTATGCTACTTATTCCCTATACCTTTCCCCCCATTCTCATGCCCTCCCCACTGATAACTCCCCATGTGATCTCCATTTCTAGTTCTGTTTGCTTAGTTTGTTTTTGTTTTTTTTTTGTTGTTGTTGTTGTAGGTTCAGTTGTTGATAGTTGTGAGTTTATTGTCATTTTACTGTTCATAGTATTGATCATTTTCATAGATAAGTCCATTTAACACTTCATATAATAAGAGTTTGGTGATAATGAACTGTAACTTGACCTTATCTGGGAAACACTTTATCTGCACTTCCATTCTGAATTATAGCTTTGCTGGATAGAGCAATCTTGGATGTAGGTCCTTGCCTTTCATGACTTGGAATACTTCTTTCTAGCTTCTTCTTGTCTGTAAGGTTTCTTTTGAGAAATCAGCTGATAGTCTTATGGGAACTTCTTTGTAAGTAACAGGCTCCTTTTCTCTTGCTGCTTTTAAGATTCTCTCCTTACCTTTCATCTTGGGTAATGAAATTATGATGTTCCTGGGTGTGTGCTTCCTTGGGCCCAAATTCTTTGGGACTCTCTGAGTTTCCTGGACTTCCTGAAAGACTATTTCCTTTGCCAGATTGGGGAAGTTCTCCTTCATTAATTTTTCAAATAAGTTTTCCATTTCTTGTTCTTCTCCTCCTTCTGGCACCCTTGTCATTCATATGTTGGAATGCTTAAAGTTGTCCCAGAGGTTCCTCAGGCTCTCCTCTTTTTTTTTTTTTTTTTTTTTTTTGAATTCTTGTTTCTTCATTCTGTTCTGGTTGAATGTTTGTTTCTTCCTTCTGGTCTACACTGTTAATCAGAGTCTCAGTTTCCTTCCTGT
This sequence comes from Glossophaga mutica, assembly GCA_039655065.1. Classification (NCBI taxonomy): domain Eukaryota; kingdom Metazoa; phylum Chordata; class Mammalia; order Chiroptera; family Phyllostomidae; genus Glossophaga; species Glossophaga mutica. The sequence goes on along the minus strand of CM077318.1, from coordinate 9,115,661 downwards.
CACTGTTGGTTCCCTGTACATTTTCCTTTATTTCACTTTTCATAGCATTCACTCTTTCCTCTATTTTTGTGACCATACTCAACCATTTCTGTGAGCATCCTTATTACCAGTGCTTTGAACTGTGCATCTGATAGGTTGGTTATCTCTTCATTGCTTAGTTGTATTTTTTCTGGAGCTTTGATCTGTTTTCATTTGGGCCATGTTTTTTGTTTTGTTTTGTTTTGTTTTGTTTTTGACACATCTGTTATGTAGTAAGGAGCAGAGCTTTTGGTGTTTGTCAGGGATGTGAAACCCAGGTCACTGTGTTGTGGTGCTGTCTGTGGGGGATGGGTCTTAGAGGGAACAATGCCACTTGTTCAGCTCTTGGGTGGTTTTCAGTCACTTCCTCCACTACCCACAAGCATATTGGGCCCTTCTGGTGCTGATTCCAGGGTGAGTGGTTTTGCGTATGTTCTAAGACCCTGTGAGTCTCTCCAATGAACTCTTCTGTGAGTCTGGGAGTTTCTCCCACTGCCAAAACACCCACAGATTTTCTCAGTCAGGGATTTTGAGGCTTTAGTTCACTGCACTGGAACCCTGGGTTGTGTGGTGTGTCTCATTCCACTTTTGTTCATCTTGGTTTATCTGCTCACAAATATAGGTCCATCAATTCCTCCAACTGCTGCCTCACCCATCCTGTTCCTCCTGTGGCTGCTTGCCATAAGTCCTCTCTGCCTGGCTGCCCAGCTGCCCAGCTGCCTCCTTCTACTGCTCTGGATTAATGTTTCTTCTTTAATTCCTTGGTTGTGGGACCTCCATAGAGTTCAATTTTCTGTCTGTTTTGGTTGTTTTTTGTTTGTTTGTTTTTAAATTTGTTGTTTTCGTTCGTTTGGTTGTGTGAGGAGGCACAGTATATCTACGTATGCCTCGATCTTGGCCAGAAATCCGATTACTCCTTCAATTTAAATAATTGTTATTGGACTATTCAAATTTTCTGCTCCTCCTTGATTCAGCTTCAGAAGATTATGTGTTACTAGAAATTTATCCATTTCACCAATGTTGTCAATTTTCTTGGTATATAGTTGTCTGAGTGATTTCTTACATCCTTTGTATTTCTGTGGTATTGGTTGCAATTTGTCCTCTTTCATTTCTGATTTTATTTATTTGAGTCCTCTCTCTTTTTTTCTTGTTGTGTCTGGTTAATGGACTGTAGATTTTGATTATGTTTTCAAAAAATCAGCTGCTGGATTTATTGATCCTTCAAATTTTTCTTTTTGCCTCTATGTCACTTTATTCTGCTCTGATCTTGATTATTTCCTTCCTTCTGTTCGCTCTGGCCTTTGCTTGTTATTGTTCCTCCAGTTCTTGCAGATGTGGATTTAGGTTGATTATTTGAAATGTTTCTATATTTTTATGTAGGCCTGTATTGGTATGAACTTCCCTTGAAGGACTGCTTTCACTGTGTCCCATAGATTTTGGGCTGCTGTGTGTGCATTTTCATTTGTGTCCAGAGACTTTTTTATTTCTTCCATGATCTCATTGTTAACTAATTCATTATTTAATAGCATGTTATTTCGTCTCCATGAATTTGATTGTTTTTGAGTTTTTTTCCTTGAGGATGGTTTCTAGTTTCAAGCCATTGTGATCTGAGAAGATGCTTGATATGATTTCAACTTTCTTGAGTTCATTTGGGCTTGTTCTGTGACCTACTACTAGGTCTATCTTTGAAAATGTTCCACGTGCATTTGAAAAGAATGTGCATTTTGCTTCTTTGGGGTAAAAGGTTCTGTATATATCAATTAAGTCCATTTGATGTCGAGTGTTATGCAATGCCCCAATAGTCTTGTTGATTCTTCACTTGGAAGATCTATCCATTGTTGACAATGGGTTGTTAAAATCCCCTATGATGAGTGTGTTGCTGTTGATATCTTGAAGTCCTCCAAGGTTTTCTCTATATATTTTGTTACTCCTATGTTGGGTGCCTATGTTTACAAGGATTATATCTTCTTGATGTTTTGCTCCCTTTAGTATTATAGAATGTCCTCCTTTGTCTCTTTTTATGGTGTTTGTTTTGAAATCTATTTTTGTCTGATATAAGTATTGCTCTTCTAGCTTTTTTTTTCAAGTCCATTTGCTTAGAATATTTTTTCCTACACTTCACTTTTAGCCTGTGTAGATATTTTTCTCTGAGGTGGGTCTCTTGTAAACTGCATATATGTGGGTCATGTTTTATTATCCATTCAGCTACCCTATATCTTTCGATTGGAGTATTTAATCCATTTGCAGTTAAAGTTATTGTTGATAGGTACTTATTCATTGCTATTTTTCCCTTTGTACCTGTGTTTCTCCCTCTCCTTTTCTTCATTTTATTAAATGTCTTGCCATGCTGATTTGGTGGAGATATGTTCTTTTGGCCTTGCTTGTTTGTTTGTTTGTTTTTGTCTGGGAAGCTCCTTATTTTGCCTTCCTTTTCAAATGAGTATCTGGTTGTGTAGAACAGTCTTGGTTGCATGCCTTTGCTTTTCATTACTTGAAATATTTCTTGCAATTCCCTTCTGGCTTGTAGTCACACCTCCCACCTCTTAACATACTCTTTTATCCTTCCTTGCTTCTCTCCTTCCACTAGTACTTAACTCATTTATTTAGTTATTATAGAGAACATCAAGGACTTTCAATAAGAATGACCTAACTCTTTTCACAGGTGGCAAAACCATGCTGTTCTCTTTCAAATGCTCCTATAAGAAAAATACGTGTCCAAATATGTCAATCAGTATTACTGAATCTACAAGGCTGATGCATACAATTGTGCAGATTGTTCACTACACAATGGTGTCTGGCTGAGAAGGTGAATTGGGGCAATCTGCCCTTTTATAGGCTTAAATTTAAGGGGTGCTTATTTCTAATTTATGGAAAGTCACCGTAAGGACCAGTGCCAGCACTGTGAATGTGTAATTAAGATACTGTGGGGCCTTGAGATTGGTCTTGGGGTGCTAAAATCATAGATACTTGCAAAAGAAAAAGGAAAAAAAAACTTCTTTTTTTGGCTCCAGGGATGATGGGTAAGAACAGCTCTTAGATCTCAGCTAGAAAGTGGCTTTTCTCACTCATGTCTTATACTTCGCCTCACTTCTTCCCCAAATAGTAACCACCCCCTACTCATCACCACTGCCACTAACTAGATTCTGATTGAAGATTGTAGAATGAATGAAGGGAGATGGAGGCTAGTGCTCTGCTCCTAAGACAGAACATAGTCTTCTATTCATTCATGATTCAGTTCTTCATCCTACCCAACTCATTTCTTATAAAAGGTTTGTACACAAAGTTGTGATTAAGCTGGTATTCAGGCAAGAGATTTTACTTCACTGGAACTGGCTTAATGGTGGGCATTCATTGAATCTCAGACTCTTGGGGAAAGAAAGGAATTAGGGATCTTCTAACTCTGTTTCCTAATTGGTCAAACCTTCATTTTCCTTGGTATTCTGTCTACTGAGAATTATAGAAGGAGGGTTGCACATTTAGCAGGTGAGTGGGATCAACTGAATTTTTTTCACCACTGTGTGTGTATATCATCACTTTCTAACAAACTCTTTCTCTATCCCACTCCTATTCTCTTTGTATTTGTCTCTCTCCTCCCCCTCTGAGTAGGTTCCTCATCATCCCTATAATTTCTTATTATTCTGGCATGCCAGGAGATAAGCACAAGAATCCTCAACATTCTGTGCTCCTCAAACACTTAACTCAGTCTTATAGCTGCTCTGAAAATCGTGTCCACAATGCATATGCGTCGTTATTTTACAAATACTTATTAAACACCTGCTATGGTCCAAGCACTGTGATGTGGAAGAGAATAATTATAGCTAAGACTTATATAGCACTGACTATGTGCCAGAAATTCTTCTGACTGCCTCATATGGAATTGTCTCATTTCTTTTGCTTTTACAACATTATGAGATGGTTTTCATCCTCATCCCATTTTGCACATGAGGAAACTAAAAAATAGAAAGGTTAAGTAACTTTCTCAAGGTCATAAGTCTGTAAGCAATGGAGCCACAAAGTCAGAATTCAGGCTGACAGTCATCCGAGGGGAAAGTGGAGGGAATTTCAGGGGGGAGGGATCAGAGCAACAAGTATAAAAGACACATGGACAGAAACTAGGGGGAATGAAAATGGGAGGGTGGTGGGGAGGGCTGGGCTAGTGGGCTGGGATGGGAGTAGAAGACAGAAAACTGTACAAGATCAACAATTAAAATAAATAAATTACAAAAAAAAAAAGAATTCAAATCCAAAATGTCTAGTGCAATATACACCCTTAACCACTGTTATATCTCATTCTCATGAAGTTTATATTTTTTGTGAAGGCACAAAAACATGTAAATAAATCAAAATACAAATTTTATGGTAGTGTTTAGGTCTATATATAATAAAGTAAGGTAAGGTGGAAAAGAGTGACAAGATGTGTGTGTTATTTCTAACAGGATGATAGGGGAGGGCCTGAAGGAAGTGAAAGAGCTTGTTAGAGATTGTAGGTAGAGTGAACACAAAGCACAATGGACCTAAGATAGGAATTAGCAAGAGAGACTCTTAGCATTATTAGAAGGCCTGTGTGTGTGAGAGAAATGATCAACAGAAAATGTATCACAGTAAACAGAATACAAGGAATAAGAATTGGCCATATCATGTAGGACCTTTCCAGCTATGGTGAATATTTGACATTTTATCTCAAGTATAGTGGGGTCAGTGATTTTAAATGGTGAAGAAATATTATCTGATTTGTGTTTCATAAAAGATCACTCTGGTTTCTGTGAGAACAGACAGTAGGAGAATAACAATGACAACAGTGATAGTTTGACCAAAAATAATGAAGATGGTGAGAAGTGGATAGATTAAGGATATGTTTTGAAGGGTAAAGTTGGCAGGTCTTCCTAATAGATTGAATATGGAGAAGACTGGATTAGTTGGCTAACTCTCACAAGTCATTAATATCTTCATAACTGCATATTTCCCTCCTTTTTCATTTCCCTCTTCTCTCCTCTCCCTTCCCATCCCCTCCTCTTCTCTTTCTCTCACTGCATAAAATAACTTTTAAATCTGGGATGATATATGGTCCTTCATACCATAATAGGAAATTTTTTTCAAATTGTTATTAAATAAGTTAATGTATTCTTTATTAAATTAAATAATGCATTCTTTAATTTATTAATAGTATGTGTAGGTTCTAGTTCTAGGTGTTCAGTATTCAATGAAGAAAATAGTTATGGTTTCTGAACTCATATACCTTGGTCAGACTCAGGGCTAGGCACTTTAAACATTATGTTTAATCATTATGACTTGATCCTCCATAATGCACCCATTTTAAGAAAAGTTAACAGTTACTGGAGGCTTTATATGTGTTCAACACTTTACATTTACTACCTCTATATTCCATGTAACAGCTTTCCAAGGTTGGTATTACTACTTTGATTTTATTTACTTATTTTTAAGATTTTATTAATTTATTTTTAGATAGAGGGGAAGGGAGGGAGAAAGAAAGGGAGAAAAACATCAGTATAGTTGCCTCTCACATGCCCCCCACTGGGGGGACCTGGACCACAACCCAGGCATGTGCTCTGACTGGTAATTGAACCTGTGATTCTTCAGTTCTCAGACCGGCACTGAAGCCACTGAGCCACACCAGCTAGGGCTGTTTTTATTTTTTTTAATTTATTAAATTATACTTAATAGGGTGACAAAGGTTAGTAAGATTATATAGATTCCAACTGTACAATTCTATGATACATCATCTGTATATTGCATTGTGTACCCACCACACAAAGTCAAATTATCTTTCATTACCATATATTTGACCCCTTTATCTTTTACTATTCCCCATCCTTTTCCCTCTGGCAACCACCATACTGTTGCTGTCTGTGTCCAGGAGTTTTTGCTTGGTTGTAAATGGCAACAATTCAGAGTTCTAGCCATAACACTGCCTATATCTCAAACTGGTTTCTCCTTGTCAGCCTTTCTAGCTTCCTAGAATGCCAGAACCATAGGTTGAAAGGGAATCTTGCAGGTCACTTAGGATCTGAAGAATCTTAACACATTTTTGAGCCACAGGCACCTCTGGTCCTTTTTTAGAATAATAATATTTTTAACTCAATAAAAAAATTATATAAGGCTACAAAGGGAATCAGTTATATTGAAATACAAAAAAATTATGTAACATACTAATATATGCATTTCTTTATTAAGAAAATAAAAATGAGTCAGTTGTTAGGTCAAATAACTTCTATAATTTCAAACTAAGGATAAGCATACATGATATTTCAAGATGTCTGCAACAAACATCATGTTATTTAAAATTATCTGTGATTTATATGGGAAACAAAGTTTCAGTGTTGTTAATATTTAATATTATTTTAATTTGTTGTCTACATTCATAAGAAGGAAATGATAAATCACAGTCAGAGATTAGTACAAATAAAGATGTAGCATTTTTTTCATCAAAATTCATGGACTCCATGAATTCTACCCAAGGACACCAGGTCAAGATCCTTGCACCTGATATATGAGTTATATCTATGCTCTTCTTAGTATATGTGCTTGAAAAACTCAAGCAATTTTTCCTTGAATTACACCAATTATGGGGAAATTATTATGCAATGAATAGTGAATCTTCCATCATTCTGTTGTCAAAGAGCTCAAAAAAGTTGTTTTTCAAGGAAACTGTAATCTGTTTTCCCAGATTCCTACCATCAGTCCTCCTCCCTCTAGGAATTAAAACCAAATCTGCTTTCTCTTACAAACAACAAACTTTTAGCTGTGGAAATATTAATGCTTCTGGCCTTGGCTGGTGTGGATCAGTTGGTTGAATATTGTCTTCATACCAAAAGTTTGTGGATTTGATTCCCAGTCAGGGCACATACCTAGGTTGGGGAGTTGGGGGGTTGGGGGGATTCGTCCCTGATCAGGGCATGTTCGGGATGCACTAATTGATCTCTCTCTCTCTCTCTCTCTCTCTCTCTCTCTCTCTCTCCCCCCCCTTCCCCCTTCCTTTCTCTCTAAAATCAATAAAATGTATCCTTGAGTGAGGATTTCATTTAAAAGGTAATGTTTCTGCTCTTCCACTGGTCTATTTTCTTTTTGTTTTCTCAGTAGCCACAGTTCTTTCATCTTGTTTTTCTAGATTGTGGATTTGAGACCTTTGCCCCCTTTGAATCATCTTTGAATGTGTTTCTAATTGGCAATATTCCTCCAGAATAAATCAGAGAATCCAGGCTAGTACAAGGAAATTGTAGTGAGAAATTATCACTCTCCCCATATTATTGACACTACTTATTTATGCAACTAAAGATCATGTTATTTTGGAAAAAAGAGAGAAACATTTCACCACCACACACACACACACACACACACACACACACACACAACCTCACAAGTAATTGACCACTTTCATTCAAACAGCAAGTTCAAGTTGTCTGTGACCTGGATTTACATACTGTTAATCACTGCCTTAATTCCAGTGACCTATCCCCATGTATTCCTATGGAGAGATGGCTGGAAATATATTAAGGACTGCATATAACAGTGATTCTATCATGGATACAGCTTCTTTTGGACAAACATTGAGTGTGTTGCCTCTGTGACAGTGTAATTGAATTCCTCCAATACCACCAAATCAGATTTTGTTTATATGGTTAAGCGATTTTGGAACAAGGGTCAAGAACCTATTGAAAACTGTGTAATTTTCAATGGCATGTTGCTATTTGGTTCCAGTTTTCTAACTCTTGTATGTCTGACTGCCACTTGCTTAACCTAACAAACTTATTACTATGAATTGCAGATATCCTGCTGTCAAAACATCTTCAGAAACGTGACAGTGACACTTCTCCACTACCTCTAACAGGGTTCACTCCCTTAAATTTTGTAATAATAACCATTAATGTATATTGAACTAATTTCATATGCTTAGCACCACGTTAGACATTATATTTACATCATCTCATTTAATTCTCACAATTTATGTGTTATGTACTATTAGCCATTTCATTGTGTGGATGAAGGAAATGAGGCACATAGAGGTTAAATAACTTGATCAAGATTACAGAGTTAGCCCTAGCTGGTGTGGCTCAGTGGCTTGAGTGCCAGACTCTGAACCAAAGGCTCACTGGTTCTATTCCCAGTCAGGGCACATGCGTGGGTTGTGGGCAAGGTCCCCAGCAGACACACACAAGAGGCAACCACACATTGATGTTTATTTCTCTCTCTCTTTCTTTCTCCTTTTCACTCTCTCTAAAAATAAATAAAATATATTTTTTAAAAAGATCACATAGCTAATGAGTGGTTGAACTAGAATTTGAATATAGGTAATTTCTCTGCAGAAAATTTATTATCATTACTTACCTCTATGTCTCCTTCCCTTTTATTCACACACTAACTTTAATTTAATATCTATGACAATCATAGTCATGTGGCATATTTAATAAAATACAGATTCTCATGTTGGTCTCCTAAAAGTCTGGTATAACATATTTGGAACCAGGCACAAGAATATGTATTCTTAACAAGCTTCCAGGCAATTCTTCTGCACTGGTGAGAGGCCGTGCTTTCAAAATCATTGTCTTGGCTCAGAAAATTTAAGAAAATTGAAATCATATCAAGCATTTTCTCAGAACAAAATGCCTTGAAACTATAGACCAATGTCAAGGAAAAAACTAAAAACAGTCAAATTCATGGAGACTAAATAGCATGCTATTAAACAATGAATGTGTTAATAATACGGTCAAGGAAGAAATTAAAAAGTTTCTGGAAACAAATGAAAATGCACACACAACAACCCAAAACCTATGGGACACATACACAGCAAAGGCAGTCCGGAGAGGAAAGTTCATGCAATACAGGCATATCTAAAAAAAGATAGAAACATTTCACACCTTGGCTCGTGTGGCTCAGTGGACCGAGTGCTGGCCTGCAAACCAAAGTGTCACTGATTTGATTCCCAGTCAGGGCACATGCCTGGGTTGTGGGCCAAGTCAGATCCCTAGTAAGGGGTGCACGAGAGACAACTGCACATTGATGTTTCTTTACCTCTTTTGCCCTCCCTTCTCCTCTGTCAAAAATAAATAAATAAAATAAAAGAGAGAGAGAGTGACCACCCAAATAAATAAAATCAGAAATTGAAAGAAGAGAAATGACAACAATACCACAGGAACACAAAGGATTGTAATAAATTAATATGAACAACTATATGTCAGAAATTTGACAAACTTGGTGAAATGGACAAATTTCAAGAAAATGTATAATCTTCCAAAATAGAATCAAGAAGAAGCAGAAAGCCTGAATAGACTGATAACAAATAGTGAAATTGAAGCTACAAGCAAAAATACTCCTGTGACACTAAAGCTCTGGACCAGATGGCTTTACAAGCAAATTATACCAAACATTGAGGGGAAAGTTAAACCCTACCCTTTTAAAACTATTCCCAAAAATTCAAGAAGAGGGAAGATTCCCAACTCATTTTATGAGGACAGTATTAAAATAATTCCAAACCAGGTAAAAACACAACAAAGAGAGTAAACCACAGAACACTGTTACTGAAAAACGTAGATGCTACCAGCCCCCCCCCCCAGTATTGGCAAACCAGACCCAGCAACTCATTAAAAATATCATACAACATGTCAAGTGGGATTCATCCCAAGGATGCATGGATGGTATAATGTTCACAAGTCAATAAATGTAATACACCGCATAAAAAAGGAAGACAAAAATCACATGATTATAAAAGTAGATGTTAAAAATGCATTTGATAAAGTACACGCCACATTTATGATAGAGACACTCAGCAAAGTGGGAATAGAGGGAGCATACCTCAATATAATAGAGGCCATATAAGAGAAACTTACAACCAACATCATACTCAATGGGCAAAAACTAAAACCTTTCCCACTAAGATCAGGAACATGACAGGAGTGTCCACTTTCACCACTTTCATTCAACATAGTATTGGAGGTTCTAGCCACAGTTATCAGAGAAGAAGAAGAAATAAAAGACATCCAAATTGGAAAGGAGGCAGTAAAACCACCATTATTTGCAGATGACAAGACAGAGTACATAGAAAACCCTTTGGCTCCACCAAAAATCTATGCGACCTAATAAGTGAATTTGGAAAAATAGAGGGATAGAAAGTCAATATTCAGAAATCAAAGGCATTTTTGTACACCACCAACAAAATATCAGAAACAGAAATCAGGAAAAAAAATCCCATTTGCTATAGCAACAAGAAAAATAAAGTACATAGGAAGAAACCTAACCAAGGTGGTAAAAGACCTTTACTTCAGAAAATGACACACACTGGAGAAATTAAGGAAGATACAAACAAATGGAAGCATATACCTTGTTCATGGATTGGAAGAATCAACATCATCAGAATGTCCATACTACCCAAAGAAGTCTATAGATTCAATGAAATCCTTATTAAAATAGCAATGACATATTTCAGAAATATAGAACAAACATTTCAAAAAATTATACAGAACCATAAACCACCCCAAATAGCCTCAGCAATTTTGAAAAAGAAGAACAAAGTAGGAGGGATCACAGTACCTGATATCAAACTGTATTACAAGGCCGCTGTAATGAAAACAGTTTGGTACTGGCATAAGAATGGACTCATAAATCAATGGAAGAAAATAAAGAGTGCAGAAATGAACTCATGTCTCTATGGTCAATTATTTGACAAAGGGAGCAGGGGAAAAATGGAGCAAAAACAGCCTCTTCAACAAACAGTGCTGGGAGAATTGTAATAGTACATGCAAAAAATGAAATTAGACCACCAAGTTACACCATACACCAGAGTAAATTCTGAATGGATAAAAGACTTAAAGATGAGCCATGACACCATAAAAGTCCTAGAGGAAAACATAGGGAGGAAAATTTCAGATATTCCACACAACAGTATTTTCTCTGATATAGTCTCTAGGGCAAGGGGTAAAAAAAAGAAAGACTAAAGAAATGGGACTACATCAAATTAAAAAGCTTCTGCATAGCTAAGAATACTTCAACAAAATGAAAAGGGGACTAACTGTATAGGAAAATACATTTGCCAGTGATACTTCTGATAAGGGCTAATCTCCAAAATATATAAAGAACATACACAACTACACACCAGGAAGACAAACAACCCAATTAAAAAATGAGCAAAGGACCTGAACAGACACTTCTCCAAGGAGGATATATCGAGGGCCCAGAGACATATGAAAGGATGTTAAGCATCACTAGCCATCAGAGAGATGCACATTAAAACCACAATGAGATACCATTCCAGACCAGTCAGAATGGCCATCATAACCAAATCAACAAACAAGTGTTGGTGAGGATGTGGTGAAAAGGAAACCCTAGTGCACTGTTGGTGGGAATGCAGACTGGTGTAGCCACTGTGGAAAACAGTATGGAATTTCTTCCGAAAACTAAAAATGGAACTGCCTTTGGAACCAGCAATTCCACTGCTGGGATTATACCCTAAGAATCCTGAAACACCAATTCAGAAGAACCTATGCACCCCTATGTTTGTGGCAGCATTATTTACAACCACCAAGTGCTGGAAACAGCCTAGGTGGCCATCAGTATATGAGTGGATCAAACACACTGGTACATTTACACAATGGAATACTATGCAGTAGACAGAAAGAAGGAATTCCTACCCTTTGCAATAGCATGGATGGAACTGGAAGGGTTATGCTAAGTGAAATAAGCCAGGCAGTGAAAGACAAATACCACCTGGTCTGAGCTATAAGAGGAACCTAAAGAATAAAACAAACAAGCAAGGAAAATAGAACCAGAGGCATGGAAAAAAGGAACAGTCTGACAGCAACTGGGGGGATCTAGGAAGGCAGTAGAGGGGAAAGAAGGGGAAGGGTCAATTCAAGGAATATGTATAAAGGACCCATGGACAAGGACAACAAGAGGGGGTGTTGACTGTGGGAGTGGGTGTTGGGCAGGACAGGGGAGAGTAATGAGGTAATGATGGGGACAGCTATAATTGAACAATAATTAAAAAGTGCTAAAAGAACATTTTTTTGTAACCAAATTATCATCTGATATAATTTTTATTTTTATGTTTTAATACCATTGACAGATATAATTAGTCCCTAGTGCTATTGTTTCTAGGGTCAGACAGATCTTTATGCTCCCAAACATATTTCTGATTTCTATTATTATTATTATTATTATTACTATTATTATTATTATTCATGTACAGTTGTCTCCATTTTCCCTCACCACTCCCCCGACCCCAGACATCCCTAACTCCCACCCTTGATTCTACCCACCTTTGGTTTTGTCCATATGTCCTTTGCAGATGTTCCTGAAGATCGTTCCCCCCTTTTCCCCCATTATCCCCTTCCACCTCCCCTCTGGTTACTGTCAGTTTGTTCTTAATTTCAATGTCTCCGCTTATATTTCTCTTGCTTGTTTGTTTTGTTGATTAGGTTCCAGTTATAGGCGAGATCATATAGTGTTTGTATTTCACCACCTGGATTATTTCACTTACCATAATGCTCTCCAGTTCCATCCATGCTGTCACAAATGGAAGGAGCTCCTTTCTTTCTGCTGTGTAGTAATCCATCGTGTAAATGCACCATAGTTTATTTATTTATTTATTTATTCACTTACTGATGGGCACTGAGGTTTCTTCCAGCACTTAGCCTTTGTGAATTGTGCTGCTATGAACATTGGGGTACATAGGCCATTTGAATTGGTGTTTCAGACTTCTAAGTGTATAATCCCAGCAGCGGAATTGCCATGTCAAAAGGCAGTTCCATTTTTAGTCTTCTGAGGAAATTCCAAACTGTTTTTCATAGCGGATGCACCAGTCTGCATTCCCACCAACAGTGCACTAGGATTCCCTTTTTTCCACATCTTCTCCAACACTTGTTGTTTGTCTGTTTGGTTATGATGGCCATTCTCACAGGTGTGAAGTGTTACCTCTTTGTGGTTTTAATTTGCATCTCTCTGATGGCTAGCGATGCTGAGCCTCTTTCCATATGTCTCTGGGCCCTCTGTACACCCTCCTTGGAGAAGTGTCTGTTCAAGTCCTTTGCCCATTTTTTAATTGGGTTGTTTGTCTTTCTGGAGTGGAGTTGTGTGAGTTCTTTGTATATTTTGAAGATCAAACCTTTCTCTGAGGTATCACTGTCAAATACGTTTTCACCTGCAATTGGTTCTCCTTTCATTTTAATGCTGTTTTCTTTAACTGTGCAGAAGCTTTTTATTTTGATGAAATGCGATTTATTTATTCTTACCTTTATGTCCCTTGCTCTAGGGGACATATAGTGAAAATATTGCTGCTTGGAATCTGAGATTTTCTTGCCTATGTTCTCCTCTAGGACTTTTATGATGTCATGACTTATATTTGAGTTTTTATGCACCTTGAATTTATTTTTCTGTATGGTGTAACTTGGTGATTGTTGCATTTTGTTATATTTAGCTGTCCAGCTCTCCCAACAACATTTATTGAAGAGGCTATTTTTACTCCATTTTCTTCCTTTGCTCCCTTTGTCAAATATTAATTGACCATAGAGACCTGGGTTTATTTCTGGGCTCTGTAATCTGTTCCATTGGTCCACGTGTCTGTTCTTATGCCCATACCAGGCTAGTTTGATTACAGTGGTCTTGTAATACAGTTTAATATCAGGTACTGTGATCCCTCCTACTTTGTTCTTCTTTTTCAAAATTGCTGAGGCTATTTGGGGTGGTTTATGGTTCTGTATAATTTTTTGAAATGTTTGTTCTATATTTCTGAAATATGTCATTGCTATTTTAATAAGGATTTCATTGAATCTATAGACTTCTTTGGGTAGTATGGACATTCTGATGATGTTGATTCTTCCAATCCATGAACAAGGTATATGCTTCCATTTGTTTGTATCTTCCTTAATTTCTCCAGTGTGTGTCATTTTCTGAAGTAAAGGTCTTTTACCACCTTGGTTAGGTTTCTTCCTATGTACTTTATTTTTCTTGTTGCTATAGCAAATGGGATTTTTTTTCCTGATTTCTGTTTCTGATATTTTGTTGGTGGTGTACAAAAATGCCTTTGATTTCTGAATATTGACTTTCTATCCCTCTATTTTTCCAAATTCACTTATTAGGTCGCATAGATTTTTGGTGGAGCCAAAGGGTTTTCTATGTACTCTGTCTTGTCATCTGCAAATAATGGTGGTTTTACTGCCTCCTTTCCAATTTGGATGTCTTTTATTTCTTCTTCTTCTCTGATAACTGTGGCTAGAACCTCCAATACTATGTTGAATGAAAGTGGTGAAAGTGGACACTCCTGTCATGTTCCTGATCTTAGTGGGAAAGGTTTTAGTTTTTGCCCATTGAGTATGATGTTGGTTGTAAGTTTCTCTTATATGGCCTCTATTATATTGAGGTATGCTCCCTCTATTCCCACTTTGCTGAGTGTTTTTTATCATAAATGGGTGCTGGATTTTGTCGAATGCTTTTCCACATTTATTGATATGATCATGTGATTTTTGTCTTTCCTTTTGTTTATGTGATACATTATGTTTACTGATTTGCAAATATTGTACTGTCCTTGCATCTCTGGTATGAATCCCACTTGATCATGGTGTATGATCTTTTCAATGTATCACTGGATGTGGTTTGCCAATATTTTTTTGAGGATTTTAGTGTCTATGTTAATCAGTGATATTGGCCTGTAGTTTAATTTCTTTCTTGTGTCTTTATCTGTTTTGGGGACTAGGATGATGCTAGCTTCATAAAAAGAATTTGGGAGTTTTTTGTCTTCTTGGATTTTTTTGGAGTAGTCAGTGAAGAGTAGGGGTTAGCTCTTCCTTAAATGTTTTGTAAAATTCTCCTGTGAAACTATTAGATCCAGGGCTTTTGTGTAATGGGATGTTTTATTATTGTTATTGTTATTATTATTATTGCTTTGATTTTGTCAGCTGTTATTGATCTGTTCAGGCTTTCTGCTGCTTCTTCATTCAGTTTTAGATTATAATTTTCTAGAAATTTGTCCATTTCACCTAGGTTTTCAAATTTCTTGGCATATAGTTCTTTGTAGTAATTTCTTACAATCCTATTTATTTCTGTGATATCAGTTGTAATATCTCCTCTTTCATTTATGATTGTGTTTATTTGGGATCTCTCTCTCTTTTTTTTCTTGATGAGTCTGCTTGAAGGCTTGTTGATTTTATTTATCTTGTCAAAGAACCAGCTCCTGGAATCATTGTTTATTAGAATTGTTTCTTTAGTCTCTATATTTTTCAATTCTTCTCTAATCTTGGTTGTTTCCATCCTTCTACGTCCTCTGGGTTGTCTTTGTTGTTGTTCCTCCATTTCTTATAGATGTGGGATTAAGTTGTTTATTTGAAATGTTTCTATCTTTTGTAGGTAGGCCTGTATCACTATGAACTTCCCTCTCAGGACTGCCTTCACTGTGTCACATAACTTTTGGACTGTTATGAGTTCCTTTTCTTTTGTTTCCAGAAACTTTTTGATTTCTTCATTGATCTCATTCTTAACTCATTCGTTGTCTAATACCATGTCATTCAATCTCCATTAATTTGACTGTTTCTGAGTTTTTTCTTTGAGGTTGGCTTCTAGTTTCAGTCCCTTGTGGTTGGAGAAAATGCCTGATATGAATTCAAATTTCTTGAATTTGTTGAGGCTTGTTTTGTATCCTATCATGTGGTCTGCCTTTGAAACTGTTCCATGTGCATTTGAAAAGAATGTGTATTTTGCTTCTTTGGGATGAAAGGCTCTCTATATATCAATTAAGTCCATTTCATCTAGGACATTGTTCAATGCTACAGTATATTTGTTGATATTTTGTTTGGAAGATCTATCCATTTTTGATAGTGGGGAGTTAAAATCCCCTACTATAATTGTGCTGCTGCCAATATCTTTCTTGAAGTCCTCCAAGATTTTCCTTATATATTTGGGTGCTCCTTTATTGGGTGTATATATGCTTATAATGTTTAGGTCTTCTTGGTGGATTCTTCCCTTGAGTGTTTTGAAGTGACCTTCTGGGTCTCTTTTTATGGCCTTTGTTTTGAAGTCTATTTTGTCAGATATGAGTATTGCTACCAAGGCTTTTTTTCTCCTGTCCACTTGCTTGGAATATGTTTTCCAACCCTTCACTTTGAGTCTGTATAGGTCTTTTGTTTTGAGGTGGGTCTCTTGTTGGCATCATTTGTGAGGGTCATGCTTTCTTATCCATTCAGCTACTCTATGTCTTTTGATAGGAGCATTTAATCCATTTAACATTTAAAGTTATTGTTGATAGGTACTTATTCATTGCCATTTTACCCCCTTTGTAGCTATGTTCCTCTCTCTCCCTTTCCCTTCAACTTCTTGAAGCAGTCCCTTTAGCATATCTTGCAATGCTAGTTTGGCAGAGGCTTATTCTTTTAGCCTTTTTTTTTTTTTTTTTGGTCTGGGTAACTCTGTACTTTGCCTCCATTTTAAATGAGAGCCTTTGCTGGGTAGAATAGTCTTTGTTGCAGGACTTTGCTCTTCATGACTTGGAATATTTCTTGCCATTCCCTTCTGGCTTGTAATGTTTCTGTTGAGAAGTCAGCTGCTAGCCTCATCGTGGCTCCCTTGTATATTACTTCCTGTTTCTTCTCCCTTGCTGCCTTTAAGATTCTTGCTGTCTTAGAATTTTTCCATTTTATTTATGATGTTTGTTGGAGGGGCCTCTTTGAGTTCCTCTTGATTAGGACCCTCTGTGCTTCCCGGATTTGTGAGACTGTTCTCTGATCAGATTAGGGAAGTTTCCCATCATTACTCTTTCAAAGAGGATTTCTATCCCTTGCTCTTCTTTTTCTCCTTCTGGTATCCCTATTACATGGATATTATTACGTTTCCTGTTGTCCTTCATTTCCCTTAACACATTTTCATTCTTTCTGAGTCTTTTTCCCTTTTCTTGCTCTTTCTCTGTGTGTTTTTTTTCTACCTTATTTTCCAGCTTGCTGATTTTATCCTCTACTTCATCTAACCTGCTTTTGATTCCTTCTACTCTGCTCTTCAATTCAGAAATTGTATTCTTCATTTCCTCTTGGCCTATGTTTATAGTTTCTTTTTTCTTTTTCATGTTGATGTAATTCTCAGTTTCTTGTAGCTTTCCTCTAGTTCTTTTAAAATCTCACTGAGCTCTTTGAGCTTTCTTATAATCATTGCTTTGAATTCAATATCAGATAGTTGACTTGCCTCTATTTCATTTAGCGTTATTTCTGAGGATTCCTCCTTTCCTTTCATTTGGGGTTTGTTTCTTTGTCTTGCCATTGTTTGTGAGACTCTTCTTGCTAGCCTCTGCTTCTTAGATTGATCTGTTCTGACTCCCTGAGTTTGTGGCATGAACTTCTATGGTAGGAGACCTGTGAGATTCATTGGTGCAGTCTCCTTGATTTCCAGAATTTGATGATCTTGGGATGCCATTATGTTGGCTCTCTGGATGTATTTGGAATTTGATTGTTGTTGGATTGTTCTTTGGTGGGTCCTTCCCTCCTTCTGGTTGACTGAAGGTCACTCCACCCACCATGTCTTGTATGCTATTGTGCAAGTGCTGCAGGAGGAAAACCACAAAGCCCAGAGAACAAACCCACATCTACAAAAATATCCCCTCCCCCTGCCCTGCAATCTCAGTACCAATGGCAAATGAACCAATGTTAATAAGGCTGTAAGGGGATTAAGACTATTGTAAGAAAGGAGAGAAATAAACTATAGTATAAATTCTAGTGACTTATTATGAACAACCTTTCTGGACAACAAATGAATTTTAAAAAGCTATGCAGGAAAGAAAATATCACTACTCATGGAGAAGAGCACAGTGGATTTCGTCTTGGTAGCTTTTAGTATTTACCACTGTTTTTTTTTTTCTATTTGGGTCCACCTCTGGTAATGTCAGATGTTGACCCCATCTGACCTTAGCCAGCCTGCTCTGAGACTGCCAGAGATCTGCTGTCTATAGTTGTCTCCTTCAGTTGTTAATCAGTCACTTTGCACTCAGCAGTCAGGCTTAAGCCCCATAGGGGTGGGCAGAATTCCTCCTGGGTTTGAGGCTATTGTTTCCCCTCAGGCTGCTACTGCTCAGAGGGGAGTGGTCTGCCTGAGCAGGATGGCTGCTGCATTATGGAAGATGACTCAGCACCAGGATCCTGGTGGCCGCTCTCTCAGTTCTCTCCTCCAATACTCCATCCCCTGTCTCTCCTCAAGTGACTCTAGTCTACTCTGCCCCCACTTTGCCAGGGATTTACATCTGTGGCTGTCTCCTTTAGTTATTAATCTAGTCTCTCTGCACTCAGCAGTCAGGCTTAAGTAACACAGAGCTGGGGCAGAGTCTCTCTTGGGGTTGGAGCTATTGTTTCCCCTGAGGCTGCTGCCACTCAAAGAGGAGTGTTCTGCCTGAGCACATTGGCTGCCACCATTTGGGGGATGACTCAACACTGGGTTCCCTGTGGCTACTCTCTCCACACTCTCCCCAAAGATTCTGTCCCCAGCCTCTCCTCAGGCATCTCCAGCCCACTCTGCTCCTGCCTTTGCTGGAGCCCTGAGAGAGTGACCGTAAATGAAAATTTGTTCATTGGCTCTTTAAAAGGCTCTTTGCATCTCCAGCCATCCATCTCTGGTAGAGAGCAACCCTGCTGCTTTTTGCCTCTGGTTGTTATCTGTATACTTTTTGGGTTCTGGTGCTCTATGCTGAGGATCCCAGCTTAGGGTTCAGACCCCATTCTTCTCAGGGGGGTCTAGCCTGCTGCTTAATTATCCCCCAGGTGCTGCTGCCTGTGGGCACCCAGCTAGCACTCTTGAGTCTCTACTGCATTCCCTGTTTCTGGTTTCTAATGTGTCTTCCTTTCCCTTCCTCTTGGGAGTCCTGGTTATTCGCATCCCTGCTCTGTGTGCTATTTTGAGGTTTGCAGGCACCATACTGTAGAGCCCTATTTATTTGATGCTAGGCATCATCAAGTACTTAAAATATTTCTCCTATCATCTTATCCTCACTCTAATTTTTCATCCTATAGTTCAGTGACAACCTTAGTTTTCCTTTCGTGTCCAACTTAGCATGTCTTGAGTCTACATGAGCTCTACTTCCCTATGTCATGGTTGGTTAGCTTTGGGGGCCTGCTCTGCCACTGCTGGAGTCTCTCTAGCAGTTTATGATAAAATAAGCTCTCATAATCATGAATCACATTGTACTGAGCCACAAGCTTTTTTTATTTAGCTTTATAAGATATAATTGACATATAACATTGTATAAATTGAATGTGTGTGGTGTGATGATTTAATACATGTATATATTGCAAAATGATTATAAAAATAAAGTTAGTTACATTAATCATATCACATAACCATTTTGTAAGAAAGTTTAAGATATATTCTATGAGCAACTTTTAAGTACACAACAGAAAACTTTCATTCAGTGCCCATCTTCCAAAGCACCTGCTTATTTTCTTGAACACGATCAGAGAGCAAAATGTAGGTAATTTGCTCCTATCATTTCTTCAGTGGACAGTTTTGGCTTTGGGAGAGGTATTCTTGAAAATCTCTACTGGAAAAGTGTGTCTTTAGCCAGATTTAGTCCCCTCTACTTTCCATCTCCTGATCAGTATCCCTTGAGAACAAGGTGGTCAGCCCATCATAGCTGCTGGCTGACCCTTTCTGGGAATTAAGATAAAACTTAGAGGATTGGTTCCCATGAAATGCTTTTCTTAAAAGTAGATTCTGACTCCAGGCTGGATTAAGCAAAATCAAACTTATTAGGTATATTAGCACTCAGAATTGCTTAGACTGTACACAGTTCTCCTTGACCTAGTCAACTATGACACCATGGTGTATTTTTAGGGTGTCATGGAGTTTCTCCTGAGTAGACAAGTATGCAACCATACTGAGAGTAATGTAATTGTAACATATTTATATACAAACAAATGTTAAGGAAAGTTCCCGAGTGAGTCAAGAGGCTGGAGTCAGAAATCTAGAGGAAGAGCTGGAGGCAATCACATTTATAAAAATAATTAAGCAGTATGTATTTCTCAAGCATTGTCCTAACCACTTCATATACTTTATCTTATTTAGCCCTCACAACAATCCTATCATATGAATGGTATTACCTGTATTTCACAAAGCATCTAAGACTCTCAGAAATGTACTTATTTAGTTAAGATTGTAGGGGAACAAGAGGCTGAACTGTAATTTTAGTCTCACTATGATACAATCCAAAGTCCTTTCACTTTTCATTGCCTACACTGCCTCCCAGGGGAAGGGCAGAGCTTGACATAGGAAAAGAAGACATTGAACAAGAGAGAAGAGCTTGTAGAAATGCTTCAAGTTATAGAGGTGAACGTTGAGCAGATATCCCAGAATTTCAGGTTTGGAATGCTCCTTCAAGGTTCCTCTTCAACTGTCTGGAGTGTCATTTATGAGCTTTGAGAAGTGAAAAAAGCATCAGTTGATGGAAACTTATGATTCCCCTTCTCTTCAAGAGTTGGGAACTGAGTTATGGCATGAAAGATAGATCAAAAGGTCATAAGGAGTCTGGAAAGAGGATGATCCAGGAAGTCTGGATTCAAAGACTATGCTATCTCTAATAAGAGCTGGGACAAGTTTTCTCCTAATTCACTGAAAAACTTCTTTCTATAGCCCTATAAACCCTTTGTGGGATACAAGGTAGTAGACTCTGTTACACATGCCTCTCCCTCTCCCAAGATGGTTTAACAGGGAAGGGTTACTCAAGGTCTCTACCTGGCCCAATTCTTATTTATTAGCCCCTCCTCTCACCGATAGAATATTCTCATTCCTCCAATATGTGCATTTAAGTAACATGAAGACTATCCAGTCCTTTTCTCACATGTTAGAGCTTCAGTGTTTGAAGGTAATAATCACACTGTCTGTGGGTCTTGTATTTCTCAAAATAAACCATTTTTGTTTCTTGAAATCTTCTATCTAGGCTACAACTTAAGTTGTACTTCAACATTCTCTGTAGATAAATTCCAATTTTCCAATGTCTTTCACAAGAGTACAGCCAAAAACTAATACAGGACTTGCAAGGAGTATAGCATTGACTTATTCAAAGCAGATATCTAATCTTTGAAAATCTCCTTGGAAAAGTTCAACAACTTTTTTAAATCACCTGTGCTAACATTTAAGAACCTACACTTTTGGAAAGAAAACTTTTTATTTCATCTAGCCTACATCTGTCATGTTACCTTTCTGATGTCTTATTTCCATAAAGGTGCAAATGAACATTTTACCTTCAGAGATCTTCCTTCTTTACCTGTGCTCTAGTTTTCTCTAGGAGAAATAATCCTTAATTGTTCAAAGTAGGCCTCCTTCTTTCCCAGTGGGGCAGTGGTCCAGTATAGTTGGCATCACCTGCATGGAGATAGACTGGAATAACAAACAGAGACAAGTCCTTGGGCCTGAGCTCTGATGCTCATGAGAAGAGCTAGGCAGGAGAAACTTCCTTAGTTTTGGGAATTGGGAATTTGGCCTATTCATTTGAATTCAAGCTTTTTTTTTTTTGCCTTCATTTTCATGCTAACACATAAATTTTCTGGAGAAGACAGGCAATAAACTAAGGCAATCACTAATAGAGCGATTCAGAGGAAGTGGAACAGGCTCTGCAAGAGGCCTGAAAGAAAAAAATGGGGGCAAAATAAGAAGCAAGTAATCCATGAACTGATTGGTAGTAGTGAATTGAGGTTTGGTCATTGTGATGATGGAGATATAGTGGACCAAAGTGGGGAAAGAAATGAAAGGTAAGAACATCAAGAGGATAGAGTCATCCCAGAAATCATGTTGAATAGGCTGTGCCAAAGCTTCTCAGACTTGTGATCTCAATCCTACCAGCCTTCAAGAAATATGATTTTCACCCTGGCTGGCGTAGCTCAGTGGATTGAGCACGGGCTGTGAACCAAAGGGTCGCAGGTTCGATTCCCAGTCAGGGCACATGCCTGGGTTGCAGGCCAGGCCCCTAGTGGGGGTTGACGTGAGAGGCAACCACACATTGATGTTTCTCTCCCTCTCTTTCTCCCTCCCTTCCCCTCTCTAGAAATAAATAAATAAAATCTTAAAAAAAAAAAAGAAATATGATTTCTAGTTTCTGTTTCACAGCTTTTATGTGTCCTCAGTCCCTTCCCAAGTCAGACACCTTCTGCAATGTGGTTTCTCAACCTCCTTTTACCAGTGCTTCTCTCAGGTCAACATTCTACAAATACCTCACCAACAGCTTAAATTTAGCTTTACTTCAGAGATAAAAAACATACTCTTTTTTTCCTTCCCTATCTGCTATCCTCCTAAATCATCAAGGCCCAGAGATATCCCACTGGCCAGGATGAGTTACTTCAATTTCACTCCAGCAGAAGGGGTAAACCTAGGAAAAAGAAACATGAAGAAAAGAGCATAGAGACTGCAAAGTGTGGGAGGAGAAAAAAGAGAGAAGACAGAAAGATATAATTAGAATAGCTGAACAAAAAAGTGAGTATAATAAAGGAGAAAGGGAAGAAGAAGGAAGAAAGATGAAGTAAAATGGATTTAAATGGAGTGTTTTTGACAGTGCTGAGGTACAATAGAACAGAGTGTCCTTGGCAAAGCTGAAAATTTGGGCTCTGGCCAAGTGGTTCCATCCTAGTGACCTTTAGATACCTAACTGAGTCTGCTCAGCACAGACCAAGTGAGTAAATAAATAAATGCATTTAAAAAAAGACGAGAAAAAACATCCCAGCAACGGGGAGCTGATCAAAGTCCCCCTGTCCCTCATTATGGCCTACAAGTAGCTTGCTGTTCCAACCTGCAGCTCCCCCTTCCCTGCCCCAGTTTCCTAGGGGGAAGAAATGATCATGCCAACTGATAACTACAGAACTTTCCCTCCTCCCTGCCACCAGCAAAGCTCGATGAAACACAAAAAAGAAACTGGCAGGCCTGGTGAGGAAATGGCCTCAAGAAAAGTAGGTAGACTCCAGATTCTAGTCAAGAACTGCTGTGGTGTAACTCACAGAATGGCCTGGGTTGCCAAAATGGTAGGAAACCTTGGTTATTTACCCAAGAAAACAGAAGAAAACCCATGGTTACAGAATTTTCTCTCTCCTTATTCTTTTAGACTTCCTGATGAGTGCTCACATTTGCCACAAATCTTTCCTTCTGGTGTTGTCACCTATTACCTCAGGCTTTTCTGCCACTCTTCTCAAGCTATGTCTTAACCACCATTTTACCAGATGGTATTGTAGTCCCTAAATCACTGCCCTAAAGCAGATGCAGGCCCCTGTCCTCTGCCCCAAGACACAGGCAGCACCAAAGTGTGTCTTACAAACTTTTCTAAAAGGAATTACAATATAGGAAGAGAAACTCTTTAAACTGAACTCTAGAGACAATAGTTTACATAGTCCATCTACCATGCTCCATTTTCTCAGGAATGTTCTCGTTGCCAGATGATGTTTCTCTCAGACCCTGATAGGTCTCCACCAAAGCCTGCACATCAAATCCATACCCTAAACCTCAGAGTGATAAAGCCAGATCCCAAAACCATACGAATAAACAGAAAAATACTCAGTTTTAGTTTTTCATTGTTCATTCCAGATTAAGATTATGGTTTTAATTTATCCCAACTGCATTTAATGTGTTTATTTGAAATACATTTGAAATATGAAATACATTTAAATTTGTTTTTTCTTAAAACAGAGCCCAAACCCTCAAATATGACTCTAGTCTTCAAGTTTCAGTAGTACAAAAATCAGGAAAGAGTTGAAGCTAGTATTTTTCCCATAAAGTCTTTCATAGCCCTAAGTTTATTTCCAGAGCAAGATTAGAGTATATTTGAGAAGTGGACAACCTGCCATAGAGGTCAGTCAATCTCTCCAACCCTAAGCATTTCAGAGAAAACCACAGAGGTTTCTCTCTTCTATACATCCATCATAGGCCAATTTTCCTTCCTATCAGTTATGTCATCTTCAAACCTTTAAAATTAATAAATAGAGGGCAGAGAAATACATCTTCACAAGAGAGGTCTGTTGATGGTAATCGCTCTCTGAGATGCAACAGAGAGAAGTCACAAAGGTCTAGTTGCAGTATCAGCTCTGCCATTTGCTAGCCATATGAACTTTTCTTTTTTTTAATATATTTCATTGATTATGCTATTACAGTTGTCCCATTTCTCCCCCATCATTCCCCTACACCCTACACACCCTCTCCCACCCACATTCCCCCCTTTAGTTCATGTACATCTGTCATAAGTTCTTTAGCTTCTACATTTCCCATACTATTCTTGCCCTCCCCCTGTCTATTTTCTTCCCACTGTCTATGCTATTTATTCTCTGTACCTTTTTCCCCCCTCTCTCCTCCTCCCATGCCCCTGTTGTTAACCCTCCATAGGATCTCCATTTCTGTGGTTCTGTTCCTGTTCTAGCTGTTTGCTTAGTTTGCTTTTGTTCTAGGTATGGTTCTTAATAGCTGTGAGTTTGCTGTCTTTTCACTATCATATTTTTATCTTCTTTTTCTTAAACAAGTCCCTTTAACATTTCCTATAATAAGGGCTTGGTGATGATGAACTCCTTGAACTTGACCTTATCTGAGAAGCGCTTTATCTGTACATCCATTCTAAATAACAGCTTTGCTGGATAGAGCAATTTTGGATGTACGTCCCTGCTTTTCAAGACTTCAAATATTTCTTTCCAGCCCCTTCTTGCCTGGAAGGTCTCTTTTGAGAAATCAGCTGACAGTCCGATGGGAACTCCTTTGTAGGTGACTGTCCCCTTATCCCTTGCTGCTTCTAGAATTCTCTGCTTCATTTGAATCTTGGCTAATGGAATTAGGATGTGCCTTGGTGTGTTCCTCCTTGGGTCCAACTTCTTTGGGACTCTCTGAGCTTCCTGAACGTCCTGGTAATCTATTTCCTTTGCCAAATTGGGGAAGTTCTCCTTGATTATTTGTTCACATAACTTTTCCACTTGTTGCTCTTCTTCTTCCCCTTCTGGGACCCCTATAATTCGGATGTTGGGATGTTTAGCGATGTCCCGGAGGTTCCTAAGCCTCTCCTCATTTTTTTGAATTCTTGTTTCTTCCTTGTTTTCTGTTTGGTTGTTAGTTTCTTCCTTCTGGTCCACTCCATTGATTTGAGTCCCAGTTTTCCTTCCATCTCTATCAGTTCCCCATGCATCTTCCTTCATTTCACGTATTGTAGCCTGCATTTTTTCATCTAATTTGTGAGCAAAATCAACCAATTCTGTGAGCATTTTGATGACCAGTGTTTTGAACTGTGCATCTGATAGGTTGGCTATCTCTTCACTGCTTAGAGGAATTGGCTCTGGAGCTTTTATTTGTTCTCCGGTTTGAGCCATTTTTAGTGGGGTTTGTTTTGTTTTGTTTTGGTTTTAGTCTGGTCGCGGCTATTATGTATGAGGGGTAGAGCCTTAGGTGTTCCTCAGGGCGGGGCAGCCCAGTTGCTGGGTTATGACGCTGTATGTGGGGGCGGGGTCTGAGAGGGAACAGTGGCGCCTGCTCTGCTCTCTCCTGGATTCAGTCCCTTCCGCCACTTCCCCTCTGCCTGGACCGTCTGCGCGCGCGAATGTGGGACCACCTGGTCAGCCAGCCGCCTTGTGTGGCCTCACTGTTTCTGCACAGTTGCCCCCCTGTGCCCAGGGTCCACCAGCTGCTGCCTGTGGGCCCGGGGACTGCCAGCCGCCGCCTGTGCACCTGGGAACTGCCAGCCGCTGCTGCTTGCGTTCCCGGGACCGCACCTCCACTTTCTCCTGCCGAGACTCCGCCCCTCTTACCGGTCTGGATGAATGGTTGTTGGACTTCCGTACAGTTCAATTTTCTATAAGTTCTGGTTGTTTTCTTGTTTCTAAATATTTTTTGTCCTTAATTTTGGTTGTTAGAGGAGGCACAGTGTGTCCACCTACGCCTCCATCTTGGCCGGAAGTCCATATGAACTTTTCTGATCTTCTATTTCTTCACATGTAAAAATGGGATAACATAGCCTGGTTCACAGATGTGTTGTGAGGATCAAATGTCTACTATAGGCCTAGCACAAGAACTAGCACAGAAGTAGATATAACTTGATCAACTTTACCTATATTTTCTTTCTGGTGAAAATTTTCCTCCGAACTTGGAAAAGAAAAATGAACTGAGAGAGAAATTTAGACATCACCATATAATTAATACCACAATTGGACATCTCTGTCCTCTCCATTGTCTTCTTCAGGAACAAGGTCCTTCTAACATGGGTGACTCCTAAACCTATCAAAATATCTTTAACTTTATTCTGACCTCAAATTTCAACTGTTTGCTGACCATTTGTTTCCATATAGATTTCCCCTTGTTCCACACTGGTTCAACTCTATACCTATCCAGTCTCAGTATCTTAGCATTGTAACTGACACGGCTTGAATCTTCCATTATCATATACAATTGTCACATAACCCTGTTAATTCTTCCTTCATGACAGCTCAAAACCTACTCTCAATTCTGCATACTTCTGATCTTTTTTTTTTTCTTGTCTTGGTCCTTATCCTCCTATTCTGATAAGTCTCTGCTCTCCCTACTCTCTTTTAATATATCCTGCATGATATGGCCAGAATAATTTTTTAAAATATCTTTTTAAAGCACAATACTCCCTTGCAAAACTTTTCCCAAAGGCTTCATAGGTAATAGGATAAAGTCTAAACACCCTGATTTAGCATTCAATGACTGCCATGATCTGGGCCCATTCAATTTTTGTACAGAGAAAGAATCTTCTTAATGCTGGCACAGAGAAAGTGTAGAGCGCAAAGGGAAACCAAAAGAGCAATACTTAACCCAGCTGTTTGCCGCAAGGTGCAATTTGAAAATAGAATAAACATTATCTAGGCAAAGGGTGGAAATGTAGGGAAAAAAATGAAAGAGAATGAAAAATGCTTATGCATTTATTTCACCCATATTTATTGAGTGCCTACATTATAACAAAGTGAAAGAGAATGAAAAATGCTTATGCATTTATTTCACCCATATTTATTGAGTGCCTACATTATAACAGGCACTGTGTTAGACAGTAAAAATGTCACAGGAATAAGGCAGATGAAATAAAGTCTCTGCTGTCATGGAGCAGATTTTCTGGGAGAGGGAATACAGAATATTTATATTTATATTTAAAGACATACAAGGTCCAGTAGGAATAAGGCTTGCTTGACTGTGGTTGGTAGGGTAATAATATGGGTGTAATAATGTATACTTTCAATTTGAACATTTCACCTAAAATTTCATTAGGTGTGCTTAAGTGTAATATTGTTGTGTTACAGAATTACATGCTTATGATTTAGTAATAAAATACTTTGTAATGAAAAGGGGTATTATTTGTGCCAGACCCTGTATATAAAGATATAGATATATAGATACATATGATCTGTCCAGAAGGTATAAAACCATGTAATATGAAAAATAGAGGCATTTATTAAAGAAAATACAAGAAACATCATACATAGGACAATAGCACTTCAGTCCCCTTCAATGTAGGCACCTTGGGACCTCACACAGTTCTCCCAATTACCATCAGCTGTCCTGTAGTATTTTTCTGAATCTCATCGATGGTGTGAAATCTCTTCCCTTTCAAAAGTGATTTCAGTTTTGCAAAAAGCCAGGAGTCACAGGGCATCAACTCTGGCCTATAGGGGGGCTGAGTCACCTGGGTGATTTGATGTTTACCAATAAAACTGTGCATGAGACATGATGCATAAGCAGGCATGCTGTAATGATGAACCTGCCAATTACCAGTTGTGGAGCTGTAGCCTTCTGAATCATACAAATAGTTTTCATGGAAGAATATTCAAGCTTAACACAAAATTGGATGCAGATTCATTGCTATACTCACTCAGTCATTTTGAATGCCACGAACACACAGTACACAAGCTCACTCAATGGTGTCTACCACCCCCACTAACTAATACAGTGAAGTTATCATTGTCCATGCCTGCATGTTCCAGT
The DNA here is from genome assembly GCA_039655065.1 of Glossophaga mutica. NCBI lineage: Eukaryota > Metazoa > Chordata > Mammalia > Chiroptera > Phyllostomidae > Glossophaga > Glossophaga mutica. The sequence continues at coordinate 9,087,737 of CM077318.1, read as the reverse complement.
CCACTATCTTTGGCTGCCAGGTTACATCAATGTTGTGCAATCCATTCTCATTATATTTACACAATGGAATACTATGCAGAAAAGAGAAAGAAGGAGTTCCTACCTTTTACAACAGCATGGATGGAACTGGAGAGCATTATGCTAAGTGAAATAAGCCAGGTGCTAAAAGACAAATATTATATGATCTCACCTACAAGTGGAACATAATCAACAAAACAAACAAACAGGCAAAATAAAAACAGAGACATTGAAACAAAGAACAAGCTGACAGTAACCAGACAGGAGGGAGGAGAGGGACAATGGGAGAAAACAGGGGAAGGGTCATCAAAGAACATGTATAAAGGACCCATGGACAAAGCCAAAGGGGGGTAGGATTGAGGGTGGGAGGTGGGGATGGGTTTGGGTGGAGGGAGCAGTGGGGAGAAGATGGAGATGACTATACTTGAACAATGACAAAAAAACAAAAACAAATGACTGGACTTTTCCCAGATAGACATTTGCGTCCGTGTGTGTGTATGTGTCAGGTAGTCTGAAGAAAAGAAAACAAGCCAGGAAGATAAAAAATGACAGAGTGGTGTGACGATGTTTACACAGAGATGTAACTAAAATGAAGAGGGCTATGTGTAAACATGGGGAAAGAGCAATTCAGGCACAGTGAACAGTAATCAACAAGACCCTAAAGTGAATGACAGCTTGGGGGGGTGAGGTTAGCGGGTGGAGGTATTGAGCAAAAGGAATGGACATGGACAACAGTGTGGTGATTGATGTGGGATGGGGGGTATAAGGGGACTAAATGGTAATGGAAAAATACAATAAAGATTAAATTTTGAAAAAGACCCTAAGATTAGAGTGTGCTTCATGCAGTCAAGAAACTTAAGAAATCCAGAGCTGAAGCAAAGAACTAATGTACCTGTAGGCTACAATAAGGACTTTGGAACATTGCAGGATCATGCCTGCTTATGAGCATATGTGTGAGAGGGAGAGACAAAGAGAGAATCAGTAGAACTCCAATGAGTTCATTTTTATGAGTATAGTGCATGTGTAGGAAATTGCCAAAGATGAGACTTTAAAGGAAAGCAGAGATCAGAATATCAGACATAACACATGAACAAGCACATTAAGAAATTCAGCCCTGGCTGGTGTAGCTCAGTGGATTGAGCGCGGGCCTGCGAACCGAAAGATCGCGGTTCGATTCCCAGTCAGGGCACATGCCTGGGTTGCCAGGCCAGTTCCTGTCAGGGGACATACAAGAGGCAACCACACATTGATGTTTCTCTCCCTCTCTCCTTCCCTTCCCCTCTAAAGATAAATAAATAAAATCTAAAAAAAGGAAAAAAATTAAAAAAAAAAGAAATTTATCCTTTATCATGGAACAAGAATTATAAGGAACCATTGAAGGGGTTTCAGCTAAAGAATGGCATGATTAGATTTACATTTCAGAAAGGCTACTCTGGCAACAGTATGGTGAGTTGATTGAAGTGGGGCAAGATCAAAGGGAGATCAATTAGGATGCTGTTGCAGCCATCTGAGTGAGAAATAGTGAAAGTTTACAAATGAGGGGACATAGTTTGAGATACTTGGGAAGTAGAATAGTCAAGACTTGGTGCTTAATTGAGCATGAGGATTTAGTGACAGGTAGTAGTGATGAATTTTAGATTTCAGGAAAGAAGTAATACACCATATTGTTGCCTAATATTCTGTAAGTGTCAAGTTTGTCTTTTCAAAGCCACTGGCCAGAACATGCATAGGATTTAGAAATGTATTATCTCAGAAAAGAGATAGGATGAGGGTAAAAACTAATATGTTTTTGGCCTCTACTAGATTCTAAGCATTGTTCTAAGTGTTTTATATACATATTATGATATTTAATTATTATAACCACTGTGGAGAACTTACTCTCGTATTATATATGGGGAAAGCAAAGCTCAGGCATTCAACTCAATGTCAAATAACTAGTAAATGGAAGAGACGAAACATGGTATACATGAAGGAGTAAAATTCTAATACAGTGGTGGTGTAAATTGCCTTGTAGTTTTAGAACTTTTAACTTTTAACCTGAAGAAGTAGCTATGCTAGAAGCCATCTGTAAATCTTCGTGAAGCAATAAACAATGAACTGTATTCTCACAGCTGATAGGGTCTTACACTGTGTAAGTCACAGGACAGTTTGCTTTCTTATCTCCAGTATTTTATCTTTTTTCATTTGCTACAGGGTATGATATAAAAATACACACTAGGATTTTTTTTTAGTTTAACTTTCTTAAAGTTTGATAAATTTAGTTTTAAATGCTTCTGACATTTTACCATATGAACCAGATAGGGTATTGATTCAATATACATTAAACAAAGAGACATACTATATGCAAACTTTCATAGATGACACACATGCTCAGGAAAGAAATATCTACATCCCTACCCCAGAGAATAATGCAAGAACTATATGAGAGGCAGTAAAATGTAGTGGTTAAGAATCTGGAATCTAGAGCCAGGCTGCCTGCTTAAAACTAAATTCTGGCTGCAGCAGTGTTTTTTTTTTCCCCTTTTAAATACATGAATGTATTTATTTTTTTAACTTTTTTATTATTGTTCAAGTACAGTTGTCTCCATTTCCCCCCTACAACTCCCCCTCACCCCAGGCATCCCCACTCCCCACCCTTGACCCTACCCCGCTTTGGTTTTGTCCATGTGTCCTTTATAGTTGTTCCTGAAAACCCTCCCCCCTTTCCCCCCTTTATCCCCTCCCATCTCCCTTCTGGTTACTGTCAGTTTGTTCTTCATTTCATTGTCTCTGGTTATATTTTGCTTGCTTGTTTGTTTTGTTGTTTAGGTTCCACTTACAGGTGAGGTCACATGGTATTTGTCTTTCACCACCTGCTGTCACAAATGCAGCAGTAGTTCCTGATGCAAAGAAAAAGTACTGTAGGTTGGTATAAATAAGGAACAGTAAGGACTTCCATTTGGTTAGAGCATGGAGTATTGGAAGGGTACTCACAAAAGGTGGGGGTCAGAGCACAGTCACTCCTGAAGGTCAGCCTAAAAGCCTCAGAATTTTTTTTTTGAAAAACCAGAGCCAGTGTTGCAACCCACTGATGTGTTTAAACTAATGTGTTACCCATAAGACTTAAAGTACCAAAGTTTGCAACTGATTTACCTAAAAAGAAAATCAAGTAGACTCAGGGTTATACTATAATAAGACAATCTTCACTAATTTGCTTTCTGATGTGCTCTTTTGAGAAGGAGAGAAGGTTGGTTGGAGTTAGAAGCTAGTTTACTAACAATTACACATAATCCTCACCTTTATACTTACTCAGTCTTATTCCTAATTTATTCTATAGTTGGTGACCATGACTGTAAGGACTTGCAAGTTGTAACTTTTCAGTTACTTAACTTTTTCTTTCATTTGACACTTAGGTACATTCCTTATTAGGGACAAAAGAATGATAAACAAACAAAGGATGCCTAGCACTTCTACATTCACTTTGCACATGGGTGAGAATGAGACTATGAATGCTTCTGTTAATAAGAACACAATTGAAGACAGCGCTGGCTATAATACATAGTAAATGTTCTGACTTCCGGCCAAGATGGAGGCGTAGGCGGACACACTGTGCCTCCTCTCACAACCAAAATTAAGGACAACAAATATTTAGAAATAAGAAAACAACCAGAACTTAAAGAAAATTGAACTGTACGGAAGTCCAACAACCACTCATCCAGACTGGTAAGAGGGGCGGAGTCGCGGTAGGAAAATGTGGAGGTGAGGACCCAGGAACCCAAGTAGCAGCGGCTCGCAGTTCCCAGGTGCACGGGCAGTGGCTGGCGGTCCTCGGGTGCACAGGCGGCAGCTGGCGAACCCCGGGCACAGAGGGGCAACTGTGCAGACCCAGTGAGGATGCACAAGGCGGCTGGCTGACCAGGGGGTCCCACATTCGCGCACGCAGATGGTCCAGGCAGAGGGGAAGTGGCGGAAGGGACTGAATCCAGGAGAGAGCGGAGCAGGCGCCATTGTTCCCTCTCAGACCCTGCCCCCACATACAGCGTCACAACCCAGCGACTGGGCTGCTCCACACTGGGGAGCGCCTGAGGCTCCACCCCTCACTACGTAACAGCACGCGCACGTGCGCAGATAATCCAGGCGAAGGGGAAGCAGCGGAAGGGACCGGAGTCCAGAAGAGAGCAGAACAGGCGCCATTGTTCCCTCTCGGACCCCGCCCCCACCTATAGCATCACAACCCAGCGACTGGGCTGCCCCGCCATGAGGAACACCTAAGGCTCCACCCCTCATACGTAATAGCTGCGACCAGACTAGAACCAAAACGAAACAAAACAAAACACCCCACCAAAAATGGCTCAAACTGGAGAAAAAATGAAAACCCCAGAGTCAATTCCTCTAAGCAACGAAGAGATAGCCAACCTATCAGATGCACAGTTCAAAGCACTGGTCATCAAAATGCTCACAGAATTGGTTGATTTTGCTCATAAATTAGATGAGAAAGTGCAGGCTACAATACGTGAAATGAAGGAAGACGCATGGGGAACCGATAGAGATGGAAGGAAAAATGGGACTCAAATCAATGGAGTGGACCAGAAGGAAGAAACTAACAACCAAACAGAAAATGAGGAAGAAACAAGAATTCAAAAAAATGAGGAGAGGGTTAGGACCCTCCGGGACATCGTTAAACGTCCCAACATCTGAATTATAGGGGTCCCAGAAGGGGAAGAAGAGCAACAAGTAGAAAACTTATTTGAACAAATAATAAAGGAGAACTTCCCCAATATGGCAAAGGAAATAGACTACCAGGACGTCCAGGAAGCTCAGAGAGTCCCAAAGAAGTTGGACCCAAGGAGGAACACATCAAGGCACATCGTAATTACATTAGCCAAGATTCAAATGAAGGAGAGAATTCTAGAAGCAGCAAGGGAGAAGGGGACAGTCACCTACAAAGGAGTTCCCATCAGACTGTCAGCTGATTTCTCAAAAGAGACCTTCCAGGCAAGAAGGGGCTGGAAAGAAATATTTGAAATCTTGAAAAGCAGGGACCTACATCCAAAATTGCTCTATCCAGCAAAGCTGTCATTTAGAATGGAAGGTCAGATAAAGTGCTTCTCAGATAAGGTCAAGTTGAAGGAGTTCATCATCACCAAGCCCTTATTATATGAAATGTTAAAGGGACTTATCTAAGAAAAAGAAGATAAGAAATATGACAGTGAAAAGACAGCAAACTCACAGCTATTAACAACCACACCTAAAACAAAAGCAAACTAAGCAAACAGCTAGAACAGGAACAGAACCACAGAAATGGAGATCATATGGAGGGTTAGCAACAGGGGTGTAGGAGGAGGAGGGGGGGAAGGTACAGAGAATGAGTAGCATAGATAGTGGGTAGAAAATAGACGGGGCAGGGTAAGAATAGTATGGGAAATGTAGAAGCTAAAGAACTTATGACCCATGGACATGAACTAAAGCGGGGAATGTGGGTGGGAGAGGGTGTGCAGGGTGGGGTGAATGATGGGGGCGAAACAGGACAACTGTAATAGCATAATCAATAAAATATATTTAAAAAATACATAGTAAATGTTCAATAAATATGTGCTGTACACATTACTATAAACACAAAGGTGATTTTATAAATTTCAGGCTCAGTTTGTGCAGTGAGCAAAGCAAATGCAAACCACAATGCCTTGTTGGGGGGAGTGTCCAGTCGTGGTTGACCTGATCAGTGATTTCAAACAAATTAAAGTGACATTTCAAATCAAATTCTGAGCAAGTTGGCCACACCTTGACAGTTTACTTCCATTGATTTGTTTGTTATTGAGAAAATCACTGGAAATTATTTAAAAGCATTAAATATTATCAGGTAAATTTTTGACATCATCCAAAATAGCCAAGTTATTTTAAATGGTTGATTTTGTTACTCAGAGTCTTATAAGATGCTTCTATGAATAACATACCAAAACAGTACTGCAGTGAATGTCCTTCACTACCTTGAAGAATTTGTTTTGGGCATTGCCAAATTTTAAGAATGTTCATCATCAGTTATCATACATGTGAACATTGTTTCATGTTTTAAAAAAATAATGGGGTGATGAGGACTGTTGCTGCAATTGTTAAGAACTCATTGGTAGGCTGTGATCAGGGATACAACATGATCAATAGCTTTAGGGTGAAGACATCATTAGGGGTATGTGGTATGTATTTAAGGCAAATTAGTATAGGAAGAAAACCAAGGATAGGTAGACCAATTAGAAGGATGATTGCTATAACAGTTCAACTTTAAGAGCCTAATATAGTAAATGAATGAAAAGATTGGTAAAATCTTGGAGAGGTATTAGGTTGAACTATATGAAAGTGCTGTTATCTAACCCTTTCTGTTCTGCAGAAAAGAAAGGAAAGGAAAGGAAAGGAAAGGAAAGGAAAGGAAAGGAAAGGAAAGGAAAGGAAAGGAAAGGAAAGGAAAGGCAAAAGAAAAAAAAAACAAAGGAAAAGAAAAGAAAAAAGAAAAGAAAGAAAAGAAAAGAAAAGAAAAGAAAAGAAAAGAAAAGAAAAGAAAAGAAAAGAAAAGAAAAGAAAAGAAAAAAAGTAATCCCATGCTTGTTAAAACCAATACAGAAGTTTATACAGGAAAAAAACGGAGTCTTCTCAAGCACACTTCTTAAAGGCAATTTAGTGTGTATCTTTCTTTTTTTTTTAATATATTTTATTGATTATGCTATTACAGTTGTCCCATTCTCCCCCATCATTCCCCTCCACCCTGCACACCCCCTCCTACCCACATTCCCCCCTTTAGTTCATGTCTATGTGTCATAAGTTCTTTAGCTTCTACATTTCCCACACCATTCTTGCCCTCCCCCTGTCTATTTTCTACCCACCGTCTATGCTACTTATTCTCTGTACCTTTTCCCCCTCTCTCCTCCTCCAACTCCCCTGTTGATAACCCTCCATGTGATCTCCATCGCTGTGTTTCTGTTCCTGTTCTAGTTGTTTGCTTAGTTTGCTTTTGTTTTAGGTATGGTTGTTAATAATTGTGAGTTTGCTGTGTTTTTACTATCATATTTTTTATCTTCTTTTTCTTAGGTAAGTCCCTTTAACATTTCCTATAATAAGGGCTTGGTGATGATGAACTCCTTTAGCTTGACCTTATCTGAGAAGCACTTTATCTGCCCTTCCATTCTAAATGAAAGCTTCGCTGGATAGAGCAGTCTTGGATGTAGGTCCTTGACTTTCATGACTTGGAATATTTCTTTCCAGCCCCTTCTTGCTTGTGAAGTCTTTTTTGAGAAATCAGCTGACAGTCTGATGGGAGCTCCTTTGTAGGGGACTGTCCCCTTATCGCTTGCTGCTTCTAGAATTCTCTCCTTCATTTTAACCTTGGCTAATGGAATTATGATGTGCCTTGGTGTGTTCCTCCTTGGGTCCAACTTCTTTGGGACTCCCTGAGATTCCTGGAAGTTTATTTCCTTTGCCAGATTGGGGAAGTTCTCTTTTATTATTTATCCAAATAACTTTTCCACTTGTTGTTCTTCCTCTTCCCCTTCCCCTCCTGGTACCCCTATAATTCTGATATTGGGATGTTTAAAGATGTCCTGGAGGTTCCTAAGCCTCTCCTCATTTTTTTGAATTCTTGTTTATTCATTATTTTCTGATTGGTTGTTTCTTTATCCCTTGTGGTCCACTCCATTGATTTGAGTCCCAGTTTTCCTCCCAGCACTATTGGTTCCCTGTGTGTTTTCCTTCATTTTGCTTATTGTAGCCTTCATTTTTTCATCTAATTTGCAACCAAAATCAATCAATTCTGTGAGCATCCTGATCACCAGTGCTTTGAACTGTGCATCTGATAGGTTGGCTATCTCTTGGTAACTTAAATGAATTGACTCTGGGGATTTGATCTGTTCTCCTGTTTGAGCCATTTTTGTTTTGTTTTGTTTTTTCTTGTTTCTTTCTCTTTCTTTCTTTCTTTCTTTCTTTTTTTTTGGGGGGGGGGGTCTGGTCGTGCCTGTTACATATGAGAGGCAGAGCCTTAGGTGTTCACCAGGACGGGGCAGCCCAGTGGCTGAGTTGTGATGCTATATGTGGGAGCAGGGTCCGAAAGGGAACACTGGCACTTGCTCTGCTCTTTCTTGAATTCCAGTCCCTTCAGCTACTTCCTGCAAGCAAATTGAGCCCTTCTGGTGCTGATTTCCGTGTGGGTGGGCTTGTATGTGTTCTAGGACCCTGTGGGTCTCTCCAACGAACTCTCCTGTGAGGCTTGGAGTCTCTCCTGGCACCTCAACCCCCACAAGTGTTTTCAATCGGTGTTTTTAGGTTTTATTTCCTGGCACTGGGACCCTGGGTTGCGAGGTCTGTCTGGATCCCCATTTTTGCCTGGATTATCTGCGTGTGAATGTGGGACCACCTGGTCAGCCAGCCACCTTGCACAGCCTCACTGGGTCTGTCCATTGCCACCAGGTGCCAGGGGTCTGCTAGCTGCAACCTGTACACCTAGAATCTGCCAGCTGCTGCCTGAATTCCCATTCCACACATCCACTTTTACCTGCCGTGACTCCACCCCTTTTACCAGTCTGGATGAATGGTTGTCAGACTTCCGTACAGTTCAATTTTCTATCAGTTCCGTTGTTTTCTTGTTTCTAAATCTTTGTTGTCCTTAATTTTGGTTGTGCGAGGAGGCACATTGTGTCCACCCATGCCTCCATCTTGGCCAGAACTCTAGTGTGTATCTTTCTACATGTTTCTCACAACTATAAAATTTATGTTTTCATAGACATATGCCCTTATATAATTTTGTTTTCTCTACAAAAATAAAATCATACACTGCACATTGATTTTCAACTTTCTTTTTTCACTTAATGTACCTTGGGCATCTTTCCATATTATTACATAGATCTATTTGAATCATATCAGAAACATTTTATTTCATAATGTTTATATCAAATTTTTAAAATCAATATTCTTTAATGAGCACTTAAGTTCTCCCAGCCTTTTCCTCTTATAAGTATATTTTAAATGTTTGTAGATGTTGCCAAATCAATATCTCAGATCTCATATACTTGCACTAGCAGTATATGAAATAATATGTTCCCCTACTCTCTTCTTAAGCCCTAGCAAGAACTGGTCCAGATGATCACAATCAGGGAGAGTGATAAAATCTAAAACCTATTAGGAACAATTAAAGAACATGGGACTATTGAACCTGGGGAAGAGAAAACTCAAGGTGACATAATCATTGTCTTTAAAACTCTGAAAGAAAGGAGATCAACCTACTAAAAATATTGTCAGTGGGAAGAAAATGTAGGGAAACAGAAATTTTCATTAATCATAAAATAGTGCTTTCTAGCAAATTTGCCTTGAGATGGAACAGTCTACCTCTGAGGAGAGTAGGCTTCCTGTTGCTGGAGATGTATAAGCAGGTATATCAAAACTTGTCATTGGGATTAGATAAGAGAACCTTGCCTATCTTGTTCTTCCATGAGATTATATTGGAAACTACAATTTTTGAAGTGGAAAAGAAAAAGGGGGCCCAGGAGATACTCTTCACAACCCAAATTTCACTGCTTCTGGGGTGATAATCCCAGGATTCTTAGTAATGTTACACCTCTAAGTAATGGTAGAATTCTGTGTAAGGCCTGTTTATATAGAGCCTGTTATAAGAAGAGAAAAGACACAGAGAGAGAGAGAGAGCGAGAGCGAGAGCGAGAGCGAGAGCGAGAGCGAGAGCGAGAGAGAGAGAGAGATCTACTGTGCTTTTCCAGAAGGCCAACAGGCATGTTTTAAACACTGCAGAAAAATTCCACCAACTTCTCAGAGATGTTTTTCTAAGCCAGCATTATGAAATAATTTATAGGCCAAAGGGCCAAAAATTTATTGTCTATTCAGAATGGCAAAAGGCTGACTGAACCTGATTCTCTAAACTAGAAGTGCAGCTTTACCATTGGCTGGCTGTATGGCTTTGGACAAACCCCTTCATTATTCTAGGCCTTGGTTTTTCCATCTGTACAGAGGAGAATTAGACTGTATGTTTTCTGTTTCTTTCCATCTCTGATGTTCTATGGAACTATGTGCCTTTAAGTCAAGTGCCCCTCCTCTATGCTTCTGTAACATGCTGTTCTGACCTCTATCATTCCATTCAATGTTTTGTGTTGAAATTGTGTTTACTCTTTCCCCCATTGGGCCATGAAGTTCTTGGCTTAACACTTGGTCTGGCACTTAGTAGGCACTCAATTCAGTGTTTATTGAAGTAAATTTGAATTACTTATGACATCGTGTTTGTAAGTCTTGGTCTATGGATAAACTTTAAAAATTATTTCACAGCCCAATGGGATTCCACTCTTGAGCCCTACTCCTTTCTTCCTCAACCCCACAGAAATTAATAACTGAAAGCAGTGAGAACAGGCACCACCCCTGACAAAGGAATGACTCTTTGATCCTCTGATGTCATGCTTGTTGCCTCTTTTCTCAGGTTCTCTCAGCAGTTTCGGCTCAAAGTTCTTTTTGTCTTTCTAAAGTTCCAGCAAAATCAGCTGGGATCTATTTCTGAGGGTTCCCTATTCAGTGTCTCTCCCTGGTCTGCCTTGCAAATGGCACTCTGCCAACCAAATCATGTCTTCTCTGGAACTGTATCTTTTCTGTACCCACTCCATTGCTAAAATGAAGAGACGATTCTGTCTCCATTGTCTTCTCTGGCTCAGTATCCAACCATCCCAGCATCAGGATTCTTGTTAGGAAGCAAAACCCAAGGCTAACTTTAGCCCCATCCTTTTTTGAGAGTCCAGATATAAAGCAAATCGTGACAGCAACACAGTTCCTTATACTTTGAGCCCTGGCTGGAGATAATGACCAGCTGGGGGAGATTTCAATTATATTTAGACTTGTTCCAACCACAAAATTAACTGAAGAATAAATAAAGATGGAAGAATAGAGATTAGAAAGCACAATTTGGTGAGAGAAACATTTCAAGTTTGTTTGCTTTCCAGTTTTGGAGCATGGCCCATCTTACCTAAATAGCAACTCTCTCCCACAAAGTCCTGAATAATGTACAGTAGGAGGGGGACAAAAACACATCATGATAATGTACAGTACTCCCCCTTCTGCTACCAGAAATCTAGAGATCAGACTAATGCAACAAAACCAGAAGGCTAAGATCAGTTAGCTACAGCCTTCTCTGTCTACATAATGGCCATGCCTGGGAGCAAAAAGGATGATCTCTCAAAGTGTAGGTAGAACATGGCTATGTATATCCTAATCTGTAGAATTTTAACCTGTCAGCATTAGAAGAGATCTCAAATATAATTTAGGCAGTTTGAGTATATGTTGTTGGTGGTGGTGATAGTGGTGGTACTCAGTTGTTTGTTTGATTTTCCAATGAATTTTTTCTTCAAGTGAAATTTTAAAGAGTTAAAGATCTGTAAAACAAAAATCATAGCTGCTTTAGAAGAGTGTGCATATGGAGCCAGAACCCACCTTCTCAGTATCTCTTTGATTCTTTTTTTAAATATATTTTATTGATTATGCTATTACAGTTGTCCCATTTCCCCCCATCATTCCCCTCCACCCTGCACACCCCCTCCCACCCACATTCCCCCCCTTTAGTTCATGTCCATGTGTCATAAGTTCTTTAGCTTCTACATTTCCCACACTGTTCTTGGTCTCCCCCTGAGTATTTTCTACCCACCATCTATGCTACTTATTCTCTGTAACTTCCCCCCCTCTCCTCCTCCCACTCCCCTGTTGCTAACCCTCCATATGATCTCCATTTCTGTGGTTCTGTTCCTGTTCTAGTTGTTTGCTTTTCTTTTAGGTGAGGTTGTTAATAGCTGTGAGTTTGCTGTCTTTTCACTGTCCTATTTTTATCTTCTTTTTCTTAGATAAGTCCCTTTAACATTTCATAGAATAAGGGCTTGGTGATGATGAACTCCTTCAACTTGACCTTATCTGAGAAGCACTTTATCTTCCCTTCCATTCTAAATGACAGTTTTGCTGGATAGAACAATTTTGGATGTAGGTCCCTATCTTTCAAGACTTGAAATACTTCTTTCCAGCCCCTTCTTGCTTGTGAGGTCTCTTTTGAAAATCAGCTGACAGTCTGATGGGAACTCCTTTGGAGGAGACTGTCCCCTTATCCTTTGCTGCTTCTAGAATTCTCTCCTTCATTTGAATCTTAGGTAATGGAATTATGATGTGCCTTGGCCTGTTCCTCCTTGGGTCCAACTTCTTTGGGACTCTCTGAGCTTCCTGAAGGATCTGGTAGTCTATTTCCTTTGCCAGATTGGGGATGTTCTCCTTTATTATTTATTCAAATAACTTTTCCACTTGTTGCTCTGCTTCTTCCCCTTCTGGTACCCCTATAATTTGGATGTTGGGATGTTTAAAGATGTCCTGGAGGTTCCTAAGCCTCTCCTCATTTTTTTTTAATTCTTGTTTCTTCCTTGTTTTCTGTTTGGTTGTTTGTTTCTTCCTCCTGGTCCACTCCATTGATTTGAGTCCCAGTTTTCTTCCCATCACTATTGGTTCCCCAGGCGTCTTCCTTCATTTCACATATTGTAGCCTGCATTTTTTCATCCAATTTTTGAGCAAAATCAACCAATTCTGTGAGAATCCTGATCACCAGGGCTTTGAACTGTGCATCTGATAGGTTGGCTATCTCTTCATCACTTAGAGGAATTGGCTCTGGTGCTTTCATTTGTTCTCCCATTTGAGCCATTTTTGGTGTTTTTTGTTTGTTTGTTTTGGTTTTGTCTGGTTGCAGCTGTTATGTAGTGAGGGTGGAGCCTTAGGTGTTCCCCAGTGAAGGGCAGCCCTGTTGCTGAGTTGCGATGCTGTATGTGGGGGTGGGGTCCAAAAGGGAACAATGGCGCCTGTTCTGCTCTCTCCTGGATTCCAGTCCCCTCCGCCACTTCCCCTTCACCTGCATTACCTGCGAGCATGAATGTGGGACCACCTAGTCAGCCAGCCGCCTTGCGTGGCCTCACTGGGTCTGCACAGTTCCCACCCCATGCCTAGGGTCTGCCAGCCACCGCCTGTGGGCCTGGGGTCTGCCAGCCACCACCTGCATTCCTGGGAACCTCCAGCCACTGCTGCCTGCATTCCCGGGTCTACACCTCCACTTTTTCCTGCTGCGACTCCGCCCCTCTTACTGGTCTGGATGAATGGTTGTTGGACTTCCGTACAGTTCAATTTTCTATCAGTTCTGGTTGTTTTCTTGTTTCTAAATATTTGTTGTCCTTAATTTTGGTTGTGAGAGGAGGCACAGTGTGTCTACCTATGCCTCCATCTTGGCTGGAAGTCCCCTCTTTGATTCTTGAAGTGCCTTCGAAGAAGTTCCTCAGAGCTCCATGGAATCCATTTTTTTCTTTTAAATATATTTTATTGATTATGCTATTACGGTTGTCCCATTTTTTTCTCTCCTTTATTTCCCTCTGCCCTGCACCACCCCTCCGACCAGTACACCTCCCTTAGTTCATATCCATGGACCATCAATATAAGTTCTAAGGCTTCTCCATTTTCTATACTATTCTTAACCCCCCCCCATCTATATTGTACCTACCAATTATGCTTCTCATTCCCTGTAACTTTTCTCCTATTCTCCCCCTCCCTGTCTCTGCTGATAAAATTCCATGTGATCTCCATTTCTATGATTCTATTCCTGATCTAGTTGTCTGCTTAGTTTTGGTTTTAGTTTCTTAGGTTCAGTTATTGATAGTTGTGAGTTTGTTGTTATTGTACTGTTCATGCCTTTGATCTTATTCTTTTTCTTTGATAAGCTCCTTTAACATTTCACATAATAAGGATTTGGCGATGATGAACTCCTTTAACTTGACCTTATCTGGGAAGCACTTTATCTGCCCTTCCATTCTAAATAATAGCTTTGCTGGGTAGAGCAATCTTGGTTGTAGGTCCTTGACTTTCACGCCTTCAAATACTTCTTTCCAGCCCCTTCTTGCCTGAAAGGTTTCTTTTGAGAAATCAGCTGATAATCTAATGGGAACTCTTTTGAAGGTAACTATTTCCTTTTCTGTTGCTGCTTTTAAGATTCTCTCCTTATCTTTCATTTCAGTAATTTAATTATGATGGGTCTTGGTGTGTTTCTCCTGGGGCAGACAAGGCAGTCCAACATGTATGTGCAGATAAGCCAGGAGGAACAACTGGAAAGTGAGATAGACCACACCACCCAGGGTTCCAGTGTGGAAAACTAAAGCCTAAAAACCTCTGACTATGAAAACCTGTGGGGGCTGTGGGAGTGGGAGAAACTTCCAGCCTCACAGGAGAGTTCGTTGGAGAGACCCACAGGTCCTAGAACATACACAAACCTACCCACCTTGGAATCAGCACCAGAAGGGCCCAGTTTCTTTATGGGTAGTGCAGAAGTGACTGAAAGTGGGGCAAAAGCCAAGCAAATTGCATTGTTCCCTCTCTGAGCCACCCCCAACATACAGTGCTACAATGCAGCAAAGTGGATTGCCACACCCTGGCAAATACTTAAGGCTCTGCCCTTACAATGTAACAGGTGTGCCCAGACAAAAAATATGGTCCAAATGAAAGAATAGATCAAAACTCCAGAAAAAGAACGATGTGATGAAATAGCCAACCTATCAGATGCAGAGTTCAAAACACCGCTAATGAACATGCTGACAGAAATTATTGGGTATGGTAGCAAAATAGAGGCAGAAGTAAAAGCTATGCAAAGTGAAATAAAGAAAAATAAGAGGGCAAGATGGAGGAGGAGTGAATGGAGGTCACACTAACCTCCTCCCAGGAACAATGTGGAATTACAACTAAATTTGTGGAGAAATCACCTGGAACAAACAACTGAACAACGAGAGGGCAGACTTACAACCTTGGACATATAAAAGAATCAGCCTCAGTACAACTTTACTGCACCTGCACAACAGCATACAAAACGTGGTGGGTGGAGTGGTCCTCAGTCAACCAGCTGGAGGGATGGGCCCACCAAAGAACAACCCAACAACAATCAAAATCCAAATATATCTAGAGAGCCAACATAAACAGCATAAAAGGCACCCCAAGAACATCAAGTTCAGGAGATCAAGGAGACTGTACCACTGAATCTCACAGGTCTCCTACCAAAGAAGTTCATACCATAAACTCTGGGAGTCAAAAACAGATCAATGTAAGAAGCAGAAGCAAACAAAAAGAGCCTCACAAACAATGGCAAGACAAAGAAACAAACCCCAATTGAAGGGAAGGATGAATCCTCAGAAAGAGTGTTAAATTAAATAGAGGAAAGTAAACTATCAGATATTGAGTTCAATACAATGGTTATAAGAAAGGTCAGTGAGCTCAGTGAGAATTACCAACAACTACAAGGAAACTATGAGGAACTTACTGCAAAATATATCAGCATGAAAAGGGACATAGAAACTATCAACAAGAGCCAAGAGAAAATGAAGAATACAATTGCTGAGTTGAAGAACATAGTACAAGGAATAAAAAACAGGCTAGATGAAGCAGAGGATTGAATTAGTGAGGTGGAAGACAAGATAGAAAAAAATCCAAGAAAGAAAAAGGAAAGGAAAAAGACTCAAAAAGAACAAAGAGAGGTTAAGGAAGCTGCAGGACAATGTGAAACGTAATAATGTCTATATAATAGAGATGAAGAAGTAGAAGGAGGAGAAGAAGGAGAAGAGGAAGGAGAAGAAGAAGGAGAAGGAGGAGGAGGAGAAGAAAAAGAAGAAACAGAAAAACTGATTGAAACAGTAATGATGGAAAAGTTCCCTAATTTGATGAGAGAAAAAGCACACAAATCCAGGAAGCACAGAGGGTCCCAATCAAGAGGAACTCAAAGAGGCCCCTCCAACAAACATCATAAATAAAATGGCAAAATTCTAAAGAGTCTTTTTTTTTCCTTTTAGATTTTATTTATTTATTTATCTTTAGAGGGGAAGGGAAGGAGAGAGGAAGAGAAACATCAATGTGCGGTTGCCTCTTGTATGTCCCCTGACGGGAACTGGCCTGGCAACCCAGGCATGTGCCCTGACTGGGAATCGAACCTCGATCTTTCGGTTCGCAGGCCCGCGCTCAATCCACTGAGCTACACCAGCCAGGGCTAAAATGGCAAAATTCTAAGACAGCAAGAATCTTAAAGGCAGCAAGGGAGAAGAAACAGGAAGTAATATACAAGGGAGCCACGATGAGGCTAGCAGCTGACTTCTCAACAGAAACATTACAAGCCAGAAGGGAATGGCAAGAAATATTCCAAGTCATGAAAAGCAAAGCCCTGCAACCAAGACTACTCTACCCAGCAAGGCTCTCATTTAAAATGGAGGTGAAATACAGAGTTACCCAGACCAAAAAAAAGGCTAAAAGAATAAGCCTCTGCCAAACTAGCATTGCAAGATATGCTAAAGGGACTGCTTCAAGAAGTTGAAGGGAAAGGGAGAAAGAGGAACATAGGTACAAAGGGGGTAAAATGGCAATGAATAAGTACCTATCAATAATAACTTTAAATGTAAATGGATTAAATGCTCCAATCGAAAGACATAGAGTAGCTAAATGGATAAGAAAGCATGACCCACATATGCTGCCAACAAGAGACCCACCTCAGAACAAAAGACCTACACAGACTCAAAGTGAAGGGTTGGAAAAAAAATTCCAAGCAAATGGAAAGGAAAAAAAAAAAAGCTGCAGTAGCAATACTGATATCCAACAAAATACACTTAAAAAAAAGCTAGAAAAAGACACAGAAGGACACTTCATAATACTCAAGGGAAGAATACATCAAGAGGACATAAACATTATAAACATATATGCACACAACATAGGAACACTCAAATATATAAGGGAAATCTTGGAGGACTTCAAGAAAGATATAGACAGCAACAAACATATAGTAGTTTTTTTTTTTTTTTTAAAGAACATACAACCAAAAATGGGTAGATCTTCCAAAAACATATATCAAGAAGGATATTGTGGAACTGAAAGACACATTAGGTAAAATGGACTTAACTGATATATATATAGAACCTTTATCCCAAAGAAGCAAAATACACATTCTTTTCAAACATACATAAAACATTTTCAAGGATAGATCACATGATAGGACACAAAACAAGACTCAACAAACTCAAGAAAATTGAAATTATGTCAAGGATTTTCTCAGACCACAAGGGCTTGGAACTAGAAACCAACCACAGGGAGAAATCTCAAAAACATTCAAACTTACAGAAACTGAGTAACATGCTATTAAACAATGAGTGACTTAATAATGAGATCAAAGAAGAAATCCAAAAAGCATATACCATGTTCATGAATTGGAAGAACTAATATTATCAAAATGCCCATACTACCCAAAGCAATTTATAGATTCATTGCAATCCCTATTAAAATACCAATGACATATTTCACAGATATAGAACAAACATTTCAAAAATTTAAATGAAACCATGAATGATGCCAAATAGCTGCAGCAATTTTGAGAAAGAAGAACAAAGTAAGAGGGATCGCAATACCTAATATTAAACTATATTAGGAGGCCACAGTAATAAAAACAGTCTTGTACTGGCATAAGAATAGACACATCGATCAATGGAAGAGAATAGAGAGCCTAGAAATAAACTCATGTCTCTATTGTCAATTAATATTTGACAAAGGGGGCAGATGCACAAAATGGAGTAAAAATAGCCTCTTCAACAAATGGTGCTGGGAGATCTGGAGGGCTGCATGCAAAAAAATTGAAACTTGATCATCAACTTACACCATACACAAAAATAAACTCAAGATGCATAAAACACTTAAATACAAGTTGCAACACCATAAAAGTACTAGGGGAGAATATAGGCAGGAAAATCTCGGATATTCCACACAGCAATATTTTCACCAATATGCAAGGGATATAAGGAAAGAATAAACAAATGGTAATTCATAAAAATAAAAAGCTTCTGCACAACTAAAGGAAATATTACAAAATGAAAAGGGAACCAACTGAATAGAAAATATATTTGCCAATGATACCTTGGACAAGGTTTAGATCTCCAAAATATATAAAGGACTCACACGACTCCACTCCAGGAAGAGAAACAATCCAATTAAAAAATGGGCAAAGGAACTGAACAGCCATTTCTCCAAGGAGGATGTACAGAGGGCCCAGAGACATATGAAAGGATGCTCAGCATCACTAGCCATCAGAGAGATGAAAATTAAAACCACAATGAGATACCACTTCACACTGGTCAGAATGGCCATTATAAACAAATCAACAAACTGTAAGTGCTGACAAGGTTGTTGAGAAAAGGGAACCTTAGAACACTTTTGATGGAAATACACACTGGTGGAACCACTGTGGAAAACAGAATCAGAGACGCTGAAATAAAGAACAAACTGACAGTAACCAGAGTGGAGGGGGTGGAGAAATGGGGGGGAAGGGGAAGTGTCCTCAAGGAACAAGTATAAAGTACGCATGAACAAGTATAAAAGGGGGTAGGATTGAGGGTGGGAGGTGAGGATGGGCAGGGAGTGGGGAACTGTGGAAGGGAAATGGAGACAACTGTACTTGAACAAGAATGGAAATAATGAGGAGAGGCTTAGGAACCTCTGGGACATCTTTAAACATTCTGGCCTCTGAATCATAAGGGTGCCAGAAGGAGAAGAGGAAGGGCATGAAACTCATTTTTAAAAATATTGCTCTAGCCAGTTCTCTCATGTTACAGAGTAGAAAACTAAGGCTAAAAGTCATACTGAGATTTAGTTTATTTCCAGATATAAAAAACAGATTTTCTGACTGCTGATCTAAGGAACTTTGTGACTCCATGCTGCTCTTTCTTAAAAACTTATCACTAAATTTCTGTGGGCTAGAATACTTTTCCCTTTAACAGCAAGAATGAAAACTGAGATCTTCACTGGTAATTGGTTTTGCAGGCAGCACTGCAATGACACATTTTGTGGTCTAATGAGACATTTCTAAATCTCAAAAATTTGTCAATAAAATCAACATATAATGTCAAAAGAAAACATACTTTTCTGTCTGAAGCAGAAAGAATGATTTAATTATAGCTCATTCAGTTGTGTTAACATCTAAAGGGACAATGTGTAAATCAAGAAAAGAGGGGATCATTATGAACACAGAAAAACAAGGTATCAGAAGGATCCCAGCTAGCAGTGTATATATCCTGGAAAGTCTAAGCACCACCAGAATCTAAAAGATCTCCAAATTCAAGTCACTAAAAAAGTGTTTCTAACAGGTAGAGATGGTCTAGATAAAATATCCCTTAAATTGATCCATCACCTTTTTGTAGGACTTCTTGCTTATTAAACAACCTTCTGCATCTGATTAATAATTGGGCTTTTCAGGAGGTGAGAGTGTTCCTTCTTTGCAATCTGTTTTCTGTCTTTTTTTTAATTCTTTTTTAATTTTTATTTTGATTGTTGATCTTGTACAGTTTTCTGTCTTTTACTCCCACCCCAGCCCACCACCCCAGCCCTCCCCACCTCCCTTTCATTTCCATCCCCCTTAGTTTCTGTCCATGTGTCCTTTATACTTGTTCCTGTAAACCCTTCCCATTTTCTTGTTTTCTGTCTTAAGTCCTCTTTTTACTCTACAGTCTTACTGGGCAATTATCTCCACTGTTACAGCTTCCGCTTCCTATAACCAATGAATCCCAAATCTCTAGCTCTAGTTTAAGCCCCTCTACTAAATTTTAAAACCACTAATCCAATTCCCTATCACTGTATGCCTTCAGGCTCACATGATCCTCAAGCTCAAAAGCCATGGATTAGTTAGGGTCCCGACCAGAAGCAGAAAACACACTCAATATAGAATAATTTGAGCCAGCTCACTTTACAAAGAGGCTATTTACAAAGGGGTAAATGTAGGGGAACAATAAGGGATTAAAGCCATAAGTCAAGATAGTAGCCTTTGAGCTGTTATCACCCTGAGGGGAGGACTAAGGGAGGGAGCAGTCACTAGACTCTGGAGGAAGAGAAAGTTCTGTAGAGTTGGCCACTTTCAAAGGAACAGTGTTTTTTCAGTTAAGAGAATCAAGCAGCCCAAGGCAATTTCTCAGAGAGGAAGCCAAGGGAATAATCCTGACCTCTCTGTTTTTTTTTTTTTTTTTTTAATTCAGTTTTCTGATGGTGCCTCCTGTTGGGTGAGTGCAGAAAACACTACAACCCAGAAATGAAGCTTATTCAGTTCATCTTCTCTGGGAGTGGATTTTTGAGTGGCAAATGGAAGATACCTGGCATGCGTGTGTTTTTGTGCATGCACATTTGCACATCATGTGTGTGCCTATGTATGTGTGTGCATATATAAATGCATCTGTATATAATATACATATATTTTATTCTATGTGTATGCATGCAATTGCCCCAACACATATTCTTGCTACCCATTCTATTTAAAAAAATACACTATACTGTGGAGTGTATGTCAGGCCTGGGTTAATCAAGTTCAGAGTCCTCAAAGGAAGAATGCAGTTTCCCAAAAGGGGGTTCCATGAAATAGTGTTCCTGAATGTTAATAGGTATTCTAAGATAAATGGATTCTGTGATTAGATAAGTTTGAAAATACTGGGTAAAAAATGGTTCAACTGTGTTTAATATTTTAGTACTTCTGAGAGCCCTTATATCTTAATACGTATTATAATCATCTAAGAGAAAGTTATAATAATTAACATTAGTTCAAATAATGTGGTTGAAGAATATTTCCTGGAACTAATGTTCTAAAAAACACAGTTTGAGACATTCTACTCTAGTCTAGCCACTCCATTTGAAAGATAGAAAAGTGAGCTGCAGAAAAGAGAATGTTTTGCCTCAAGTCCCACGATAGCTCAATGAAAGGGCCAGAACTCAGGCCTACAACTCAGAAATCTGTAGTCCACTGCTGTTTGCATCATATCACATTGCCTTACTAGCTTCCTTTAATAATAGCATATTAATAATATATCTTCTACAAGTTTACCTAAACCATTTTTGGATTTTATTTCAGTTTTTACTCTGTATTACCTCAGGATAACAATTGCCAAAAATTACTATTGGCAGAGTAAAATATCATTTCTTAAATTTGCCTTAAAATTAAAAAGGGTGAAGGATTTACAGGAACAATTATACAAGACATATGGACAATAACAAGGGGGGTGGAAATGGGGCAGGAGGCAGGGAGGGTTGGGGAGAAAAGGCAGAAAACTGTACTTGAGCAACAATAAAAAGAAATTATTGATTTCCACCTTTACCGAAAGAGACTCCAAGATCTCTTATCCAGATTTTGTGAACAAGGTTATTTTTCCCTCTTCAAGTCTTTGGTGATAATGGTCTTAGATTTTTACTCCCTCTCAGTCTCTGTCTTTTTATCATAAAAGCACATGAAATTTGAAGTTAGGACTCTGGGGTTCAGGCTAAACTCTGCTAATGAGCAGCAGAGTAATCTTGGGCAAGTCATGTTTCAGCTCTCGGTTTCTAGATCTGTAAAATTGGAGGGGGTAGAAGCTGAAAAATAGCAGACTAGATAATTCGATGTTTACTTTGAATCTGTGATTTACAGTTCTTAGAGTGCACATAATGTAGCTGCCTCTTGATCTTACACTAATAGGATGATGTTAGGCCAAGGACATATGTTGTTTCTTAATTTTTTCCAATTATCATGATTGAGAATTACCAAATTTTAGTGATTTCAAATCCATCATTGTATAAGTGTGATTTCCAAAAATTTTAAATGTGTTGGTTTATACTTACTCATGTTGAAACTCATCTACCATCTTTCTGCTCTTTCGCATACACTCTAGAGAGTTCACTGATATTTATCCTTGTAAGGTAAACATCTTCCTACCTGCAAGGGTTATATTTAAGCAGCAATTCCTATTCCATATAATTTATAGAAATATTAAGATGAGCTCAACATAACATAAGAGTTTCAATAGTTTTTAATTTAAAATGTCAAATGACTTTTCTCCTAGCTTTTTATTCTGAAAGTTTCACATGTACTGCAAAAAAGTACTGAACATTTCTATCTCTTCACCCAGATTCTTAAAACTATTAATTGCTAACAATTTAGCCACTTTGTGCACTCTCCCTCTCTCATTCTCCCTCTCAATATCATCTAAGGAAATTATCATTAATTCAGTAATATAATCTAATGTATAGTCCATATTAAAAATTTTCAATTTTCCTCCAAATACCATTTTTCAATATTTGATCCAATCAAGCTTCATAAATGTATTTGTTTATGCCTCCTTATTTTGTTTTACCCAAGAAGAGTTCCCCTGCTGCCTTTATAATGATCATTATCTTATTTGAGGGGTTCAGATCAGCTAATTGTTTTGTGAAATGTCACATATTCTGATTGTTTCTTTATTAATGTATTTAGGTTAAAAATATTTGGCAACAGTACATCATTGGTGTTGTTTTGTATTTCCCATTACCTCACATTCAGAGATAAACAACATCATGCTATTCTTCTACTAGTGATGATAAGTTGGCCACTTTATAAAAGTGGTGAACATCAAATCTTTTCCTCAGATTCTACACCTTCCTCATTTTAATTAATAGTAATTGATCATTTATGGCCTTGTGAATATCCTGTCCCCCCAAAATATTTTGCCTTACATTTTAGTATTTGCTGATGATACTAAATGTCTGAGTTATTCACGCAGTGGAACTAGCAGAATGGTGATTGTTATCATTTCCACTCTATTCATTAATGATCATTCTTTTTTAAAGAAGTATTGCATTACCAAACACATAAATTATAAAAATTTTCCTTCTTCTCTGCTCCCCTCACAATTTTTTAAGAGTATCACAATGAATTAATGAACATATATATTTTTAATTTGAGGTGTTATAACATGGCCAGTCATTTTGTTTTTAGCTTTGATTGTATTTATTTTTTATTTATTTTATTTTTTTCAGTTTCAGTTCACATTTAATATCAATTTGTATTAGTTTCACATGTACAGCATTAGTGGTTAGACAATCATATACTTTAAAAAGTGTTCCCCTTGACATTTCCAGTACCCAACTAGCACTATACATAGTTATTATAGTTTATTGAATATATTTTGTACGCTGTATGTTACATTCCCAAGACTATTTTGTAACTACAAATCTGTACTTGTTAGTATCTTCTTTACTTTTTCACCTTCTTCACCTCAGGCAACAATCAGTGTGTTTTCTGTATCTATGAGTCTCTTTCTGTTTTGTTTGTTCATTTACATTGTTCTCTATATTCCATGTGTATAAGTGAAATCATATGGTATTTATCTTTCTCTGACTGACTTATTTCACTTGGCATATTACCCTCTAGGTCCACCCATGCTGTTACAAATAGTAAAATTTTGTTCTTTTAATAACCCTTTAAATATTTTTCTTTTTTTCATTTTTTTATGTTTCAAAGTGTTTACTTATTTTTTTCAATTTTTTATTGTTTATTTTGGCTTTTTAAATTGTTCAAGTACAGTTGTCTCCATATTCTCTACCCCACTACCTCCTGCCCCACCCACTACCACCTACCACCCTCAATCCTACCCCCCTTTGGCTTTGTCCATGGGTCCTTTATACATGTTCACTGATGACCCTTTCCCTTCTTTCCCCCATTATGTCCCTCCCCACTCCCCTCTGGTCACTGTCAGTTTGTTCTTCATTTCTAAGTCTCTGGTTCTATTTGGCTCATTTGTTTGTTTTACTGATTAGATTCCACTTATAGGTGAGATCATATGGTATTTGTCCTTCACTGTAGGAGACTGTTCTGCGTGGTGTGGGCTCAGCTCCCACTCGGAGATGCACAGGACCCATGCCCACAGATAGGTTCTCCTGTGGGGAATCGGGCCTGCAATGTACCCATGCCACTATAAGACTTGCTTTTGCTAAAACTCCTTCACCCTGAATTGAGATAGCAAGTGCTTATTGTAACTTTCTAAAATCCATGCTAAACCTTCCTAGGATGAGTGTAACTGGTTCAACCACTTTTCCCTTTTCATTTGCAAATATCCTTCTTCTGTGATGTGATTAGCAACATCAGCTCCTTTGTTTTCTGTAAAAGGTAACCACCTAAAGTGAACCTATGAATAGTAAATGAGGACCATCATGTAATGTGCAGAGAAACCCAATAAAGGCCGGTCATGGCAAGGGCCTTGGCTTTTTCTCCCTTTGAGAGAAAAGCCATGCTAGCCCTTTTCCTCCATAGGACTTGGTAGTCAGTGTGAATGTCTCGTGTTTCATCCACAATGGTGGACCCCACGAGCCAGGGTCCACATCACTTCACCACCTGGCTTATTTCACTTAGCATAATGCTCTCCAGTTCAGTCCATGCTGTTGTGAAGGGTAGGAGCTCCTTTTTTCTTTCTGCTCCATAGTATTCCATTGTATAATGATCTAAACTATGCCTACTCTTGCTTTCTCTGTGCCTTATTCTTCTAGTCAGTTCTTGCCCCATGGAGCATGAAAATAAGTTGTGTTCTCTAAAGTCATGATAACATATTCAATATATATTTATTAGGTCAACTTTGTTAATTTTGTTATTTAGAACCTTTCAATCTATATTAACTTTTTTTTTTTTAATAACATTTCTTTTTTTTTTTTAATTATTTTTTTAATTTATTATTTATTTATCTTTTAGAGGGGAAGGGTAGGAGAGAAAGAGAGGGAGAGAAATATCAATGTACGGTTGCCTCTCGTGTGTCCCCTGCCGGGAACTGGCCTGCAACCCAGGCATGTGCCCTGACTGGGAATCGAACCGCGATCCTCTGGTTCGCAGGCCCGCGCTCAATCCACTGAGCTACACCAGCCAGGGCTATATTAACTTTTTATTGATGTACTTGCTCTATCATTGGTTAACTAGGATGAGTAAAAGTGTCCTTCCTAATACTATTGTCCTTTGCCAATTTGTCCTTTAATTTTATAGTTTATTAATTACATGTTACAATAATATTTGCCATAGACAGATCTATGGTAGGTATATAGTTATTATATATTTATTGTTGATTCTACATTTGTTAATATAACCACCACTTTCATCTCCCTTAATACTTTTTAATGTTTAATTTAAATTAGTCTGTTTTTTTGTGTCCACACACATTTATATATTAAAAGTATAACTTTCAATAAAAGTTTTTGGAGTGAAAAATTAGAATTCCACACCCAAATAGATAGTAGCCATATAAAAAGGTGTTCTACACATTCATGAAGGACATGCAAATTAAAATCAGAATTACATAGTATTTACATTCGTAAGAATGGTAACTTATTTTTTAGGTTGGTAAAGAGATTGTTTTTTTCTTTATTTTAATTGTTGTTCTTATACAGTTTTCTGTCTTTTACTCCCACCCCAGCCCACCGCCCCAGCCCTCCCCATGTCCCTCCCATTTCCAATCCCTCCCCCCCAGTTTTTGTCCATGTGTCTTTTATACTTGTTGCTCTAAACCCTTCCCCTTTTCCCCTGAAATTCCCTCCCCTTTCCCCTCTAGTGTCTGTCAGCCTGTTCTTAATTTCAATGTCTTCGGTTATATTTTGCTTGCTTGTTTTTTCTTGTTGATTAGGTTCCTGTTAAAGGTGAGGTCATATGGTATTTGTCCTTCATTGCCTGGCTTATTTTGCTTAGCATAATGCTCTCCAGAAGAGATTGTTTTTAATAAACTTTTTAATTATTGTTCAAGTACAGTTTTCTGACTCCCCCACCACCCCTCACCTTATTCTGTTATTAATAGCACAACACTAGTTATCTTTTTTTGGGGGGGGGGAATGTCATTGTTCTTTCTTTTACTTTGACCCTTCTTGTGTTATTTTGTTTTAGATGTAGTCCTTGAATATAATATAAGACAATATTCATGTTATTCTTACCTGAGAATCATTTTGGTAGGTAGAGTTATTTTCATAGAACATATTTTGTATAGAACATATCTTTGTATTTTGTTAGAACATATTTTGTATTATTTATATTATATTTTTTTATTTTTTGTACTTTGTTCTTCAGGGTTTTTTTTTAAGAACTTGAAATTTTGCAAAATAGTCATGGAGATGTAGAGTGCAGCATAAGGAATATAGTCAATAATATCTTCAGTTTTATATATTATTTTTTCTTGTCTGTTTCTGCTTTGAGTCATTTGGAAAGTGTATATTTTGCATATATTTCTTCTGGTAGATTCATTTTATAACTTTAGATAACATACCTAAGTGTCTTTTTGTTGATTTATCAAAGGTAGACAATATTTATTGATTCCCTTACATTAAAATCAGCATATCAGGATGCTGATGCTTCTTTTTACTTTTCTTGTTATCACCTTCAATTTTAGTATTTTATTTATTTTAATTATTACCCTTAAGAAGAATTCACAGATTTAGTTGTGTGATCTTTGTTACTTGATTTTACTGAATGAATGCCTGAAGAATATTTTTTATTCTGATATTCTAAAATTTTATCAGAATGTGAGTTGGTGTTTTTGCAAGTCTTTCCTCTTTTTTTCCCCCAGAGATATAGTATGCTTTATGATTTATGGAACCGATTTATTTTTTCAGTACAGAAAATCTCCTGTGTCTTTGATTTTTTTTTCCTTTGCTGGGTACGCTACATTACAGACAACACTTTTCCTTATGTTGACCCTCATATTACTAATTTTTCTCAATTTTTATAATTAGTATGTCTTTTTACTTTTCCTCTATTTATTATAGATTGAAATATTTTAATAATATATATCTATATAATATATATGGTATACAGATATATATTCTGTTTTTACATTTTCTGTTTCTAATATATCTCTTCCTTCTGTAACATTGTTGATTTGGTCCTTAGATTTCTTAATTAATTTTGCAATCTCCATTTTTATTACATTCAATGTTCTATCATATAGTTTTTGATGTCTCGTTTCATTGAATTAATATTGGATGTAATTACTTCTAGAGTTTGAAACACTGATATAATTTTCTTTCAGTTTTTGCACATTGTTGTCACCAAGAACGAAATTTTCATATCTTCTTGTAGAATCTTTCTTTCCCTCTTTCTTGTAAGAATGGAGTATTTTTGTACATCTACCAAAATATTTCTTTGACTTTTTCACATGTTCAAAGTGGGTGGTCTAATTGAAATCTTATATTTGTTCAGATATGATATGGGTAAATCCTTGACTTCTGCCCCACTTTATCTGGGTACTGATTTCCTCAGAACTTTAAGGACTGGGTATTGTTTATTTCATTTACTTTTCTGTAGCCTTAGAGCTTAAGTAGAGTTGAACACCTTTGCTGGTGTTGTAATCAATATTAATTCAAGAACCTGTACTCTTGCCATGGCTGGTGTGGCTCAGTGAATTGAGTGCTGTCCTGTGAACCAAAGGGTCACGAGTGCAATTCCCAGTCAGGGCACATGCCTAGGTTGTGGGCCAGGCCCCTATTAGGGGACATGTGAGAGGCAACCACACATTGATATTTTTCTCCCTCTCTCCCTCCCTACCCCTCTGTCTACAAATACATAAATAGGGACTTCCGGCCAAAATGGAGGCGTAGGTGGACACACTGTGCCTCCTCTCACAACAAAGATTAATGACAACAAATATTTAGAAACAAGAAAACAACCAAAACTTATAGAAAACTGAACTGTACAGAAGTCCAACAACCGTTCATCCAGACCGGTAAGAGGGGCGGAGTCGCAGCAGGAAAAAGTGGAGGTGCGGACCGGGAATACAGGCAGCAGTGGCTGGCGGTTCCCAAGCGTGCAGGTGCTGGCAAACCCCAGGCCCACAGATGGCAGCAGGTGGACCCCAGGCACGGGGTGGCAACTGCGCAGACCCAGTGAGGCCACACAAGGTGGCTGGCTGACCAGGTGGTCCAACATTTGCATACGCAGATAATCCAGGCAAAGGGGAAGCGGCAGAGGGGACTGGAATCCAGGAGAGAGTGGAGCAGGTGCCATTGTTCCCTCTCAGACCCTGCCCCCACATACAGCGTCACATCTCAGTGACTGGGCTGCCCAGCACTGGGGAACACCTAAGGCTCCACCCCTCACTGTGCAACCAAACCAAAAACAAAACAAAACAAAACAAACACCAAAAATGGCTCAAACTGGAAAACAAATCAAAGCCCCAATTGCCAATTCCTCAAAGCGACGAAGAGATAGCCAACCTATCAGATGCACAGTTCAAAGCCCCAGTGATCAGGATGCTCACAGAATTGGTTGATTTTACTCACAAATTGGATCAAAAAATACAGGCTACAATACGTGAAATGAAGGAAGACACATGGGGAACCAATAGAGATGGGAGGAAAACTGGGACTCAAATCAATAGAGTGGACCAGAAGGAAGAAAGAAACATCCAATCAGAAAAGAATGAAGAAACAAGAATTCAAAAAAATGAGGAAAGGCTTAGGAACCTCCAGGACATCTTTAAACGTCCCAACATCCGAATTATAGGGGTCCCAGAAGGGGAAGAAGAAGAGCAACAAGTGGAAAACTTATTTGAGCAAATAATAAAGGAGAACTTCCCCAATCTGGCAAAGGAAATAGACTACCAGGAAGTCCAGGAGGCTCAGAGAGTCCCAAAGAAGTTGGACCCATGGAGGAACATGCCAAGGCACATCATAATTCCATTAGCCAAGATTAAAATGAAGGAGAGAATTCTAGAAGCAGCAAGGGATAAGGGGACAGTCACCTACAATGGAGTTCACATCAGACTGTCGGCTGATTTCTCAAAAGAGACCTTCCAGGCAAGAAGAGGCTGGAAAGAAGTATTTGAAGTCTTGAAAGGCAAGGACCTACATCCAAAATTGTTCTATCCAGCAAAGCTGTCATTTAGAATGGAAAGGAAGATAAAGTGCTTCTCAGATAAGGTCAAGTTCAATGAGTTCATCATCACCAAGCCCTTATTATTTGAAATGTTAAAGGGACTTATCTAAGAAAAAGAAGATAAAAAATAAGACAGTGAAAAGACAGCAAACTCACAGCTATTAACAACCACACCTAAAACAAAAGCAAACAACTAGAACAGGAACAGAACCACAGAAATGGAGATCATATGGAAGGTTAGCAATAGGGGAGTGGGAGGAGGAGAGAGGGGGTAAAGGTACAGAGAATAAGTAGCATAGATGGTGGGTAGAAAATAGACAGGGGGAGGGCAAGAATAGTGTGGGAGAGGTAGAAGCTAAAGAACTTTTGACACATGGACATGAACTAAAGTGGGGAATGTAGGGGGAATGTGGGTGGGAGGGGGTGTGCAGGGTGGAGGCGAATGATGGGGGAGAAATGGGACAACTGTAATAGCATAATCAATAAAATATATTTAAAAATAAATAAATAAATAAATAAATAAAATCTTTTAAAAAGAGAATTTGTATGATGATTTACCTTATGTAATTTTGATATATACCCTGTACCAGAGTTCACCTTAGTTAAGCTAAGGTATATGTTATTCCTATATACGAAGGGGGGCCACTTCACTTTGGACCATGACCTTAATTCAGGGTGAAGCATTGGAGACTTTGTCTCCAACAAAGGCAGTCAGTAATGCTTTTTACTTCTGTCACTTAATGCTTGTCACCCTAACAACCATGTTAACTATCCTTCCATGCACACCTGGAGAACTGGCCTGCAACCCAGCATATGCCTTGATTGGGAACCAAACTGGCAACAATTTGGTGTATGGAACAATGTTCCAACCAACTGATCCACCAGGCCAGGGCCACTGTGTTTGCAAAAAGTAGGTGGAAAATATAGGTAAAACTCATGGGTTGTGACCTAGGTATTATTAGAAGTGTTGGGAGGCTTTAAATGTCATTCTCCTTGTGAATTCTCTCCCTGGCTCTCCACACCCTTGGATAATCTTCTTTTATTTTCTCTTTTCTGATCTGCTAAATCCTCAAATATTACTGGAATTAACTATTACTTAGTGATAATAACCATTCTGTTTTCCAGTACTACCTTTTCTTTTTGTTAGCCAAAATGAAAGTAGCACACCACTGCTGAGATTCTAAGAGGAAAACAAAAGAGAGGTGTACATTTTCTAGGAATTTGTAGTACACTTACAAAAACCCCTCTGTTTGTAATATTGAAATTGAGATTTTTTAAGATATTTTTCACTTTCCTTCTTTCCCTCCACCCATAGTGGCTTGAAGGAGGCTGTAATTCCATCTTTCACTTAAACTACTTTCGCAAAAATTATGATTTTAGATTATGACTCTTTCCATATTTTTCTACTTCTTTTAAAATATATCACTGCTATCATCTTTTTTTTTTTTTTTTTTTTTTTTTTTTTGCTTTAGGGAGATCTTATGGTCTCCCAATTAGTTAGCGGTTATGGAGCACTTACTACATGCCAGGTGCTACTCATACACAAAGAAGGAGCTCTTAAGAGCCTAGAGGTCAGCGAAGAGTTTAAATTTAATTAAGCTTTGTTTGGTTGTTCTCAAAGAGACCTGTAGGCCTAGAATTGTCCATTTGAAAAATTAAAATATGAACAGTTTGGCCAAGATGGAGGCATAGGTAGATATATTTCACCTCCTCACACAACCAAAAATAAGGATAACAACCAATTTAAAAACAAAAAACAACCAGCACTGCCAGAAAATCAAGCTGTATGGAAGTCCAACAACCAAGGAGTTAAAGAAGAAATGTTCATCCAGGCTGGTAGGAGGGGTAGAGAAGGGAAGTCAAGGCAGAGAGTATGTGCAACCAGGCAGTGGCTAGCAGACCATGATATCCCACATTCTGGTGTAGATAAGCCAAGGGGAACAACTGGGGAGTGAGACAAACTGTACAACCCAGGGTTCTAGCGAGGAAAAAGAAAGCCTCAAAAATCTCTGGCTGTAAAAATCTGTGGGGGTTGTGGCAGTGTGAGAAACTCCCGGTCTCATGGGAGAGTCCATTGGAGAGGCCCACAGGCTCCTAGAATGTACATAAGCCCACTTACCTGGGAATCAGCACCTGAAAGAGCACAATCCACTTGTGGGAAGCAAGGGAAGTGATGGAAAGTGGGGCAAGAGCTGAGTAAGCTACCAAGTGGCACTGTTCTCTCTCTGACCCCTCCCGCACATATTGCGCCACAACAAAATGAAATGGGTTGCCCAGCCATGGTAAACACTTAAGCCCCCACCCTTTACAATGTAACAGGTGTGCCAAGAAAAAGCAATATGGCCTAAATGAAAGAACAGATAAAAAACTTCCAAAAAAGAACTAAGCAATGAGGACATAGCCAACCATGCCATTTATTTCCATTCTGATATTTATTATTTCATTCCTGTTCCTCTTTGCTTATTGTTCTTTTTCTAGTTCTTTTAAGCAAACAGTTAGATTTATTTGAGATTTTTCTTGCTTCTTGAGGTAAGTATATACTCCAATGAGCTTCCTTTTAAGGACT
The DNA here is from genome assembly GCA_039655065.1 of Glossophaga mutica. Taxonomy (NCBI): domain Eukaryota; kingdom Metazoa; phylum Chordata; class Mammalia; order Chiroptera; family Phyllostomidae; genus Glossophaga; species Glossophaga mutica. The sequence goes on along the minus strand of CM077318.1, from coordinate 9,056,463 downwards.
ATTTTCATTGTGTCCCACAGACTTGGGGTTATTGTGTGTTCATTTTTGTTTTCAGGTGATATTTTATTTCTTCCTTGATCTCCTTGACAACCCATTCATTATTTAATGTCATGCTATTTAGCCTCAATGTGTCTAAATATTTTTGAGTTTTTTTATTGTAGTTTATTTCTGGTTTCATACCATTGTCATCTTAGACAATGTTTGATACTATTTCAATATTCTTCAATTTTTAAGACTTATTTTGTGTCCTAACATGCAATTTATCTTTGAGAATATAGCACGTACACTTGAGATGAATGTATATTCTGCAGCTCTGAGATGAAATGTTTTGCAAATATTAATTAAACGCATCCAATCTAGTGTGTCATTTAAGGTTTCTGTTTCATTGTTGACTTTTTGTCTGGAAGATGTATTCATTGATGACAGTGGGGTATTACAATCCCCTACTATGACTGTATTGCTGTAGACCTATCCTTTAAAGTCCAACAAGAGGGAATTTCAGGGAAAAGGGGGAAGGGTTCACAGGAACAAGTATAAAGGACACAGACAAAAACAAGGGGGGATGGAAAGAGAAGGGAGGTGGGGAAGACTGGGGGGTGGGCTGGGGTGGGAGTAAAAGGCAGAAAACTGTACTTAAACAGTAATTAAAATAAAAAATAAAGTCCAACAAGATTCTCTTTACATATTTAGGTGCTCCTATATTGAGTGCATTTATTTTTACAAGGGTTATATCCTCTTGTTGGGTCAATCCCTTTAGTAATGTGTAGTGACCTTCCTTGTCCCTTGATATGGCTTTTGTTTTGAAGTCTACTTTGTCAGATATAAATATTGCTACCGCATCTTTTTCATTATCATTTACATGAAATATTTTTCCATCCTTTTACTTTCAGCCTATATCTTTTGTACTGAGATGGGTCTCTTGTAGACAACATATGTATGGCTCATGTTTTCTTATTTGTTCAGCTAACGCTATGTCTTTTTGTTGGGGCATTTAATCTGTTTACATTTGTTTATTATTGATAGGTACTTATTTGTTGCTATTTTCCTTTTATACTTCTGTTCCTCTTCTTAAAGCAGTCTCTTTAACATTTGTTGCAATACTGGTTTGGTGGTAATGAACTTCATTAGTATTTTTTTCCTGGGCAGATCTTTATTTCACCTTCAATTTTCATTGATAGCCTTGCTGGATAGAATAATCTTAGTTGAAGGACTTTGCTTTTCATCACTTTAAACACTTTATGTCAATACCTTCTGGCCTGAAGTGTTTATGTTGAGAAATCAGATGACACCCTTATGAGAATGCCCTTGTAGTTAACTGTCTCTCTCTTGCTGTCTTTATGATTCTATCTCTGTCTTTAATCTTTACCATTTTAATTATGATATGTCTTGATGTGGGTCTCTTTGGTTCATCTTTTTTTTTTTAATTTTTTTTTTTATTTATCTTTAGAGGGGAAGGGTAGGAGAGAGGAAGAGGGAGAGAAACATCAATGTGCGGTTGCCTCTCGTGTGTCCCCTGCTGGGAACTGGCCTGCAACCCAGGCATGTGCCCTGACTGGGAATCAAACCGCGATCTTCTGGTTCGCAGGCCCGCGCTCAATCCACTGAGCTACACCAGCCAGGGCTCTTTGGTTCATCTTGATTGGAACTCTGTGCTTCCTGAACTTGTGTGATTTTTTTCCTTCACCACATTAGGGAAGATTTTAGCCTTTATTTCTTCAAACAGGTTCTCTATCACTTGCACATTCTCTTCTTTTTCTGATACCCCTATGGGTGGGATGTGATGAATATGGTTGTCCTAGAAGCCCCTTACAATTTCCTTACTTTTAAGAAGTTTTCTTTTCTTTTAGATGCTCTGCTCAAGTGCTTATTTTTACCTTGTCTTCTAAATCACTGATTGAATTTTCTGCTTCATCTAACCTACTGTTGGTACTTCTAATGTGGTCTCCATTTCAGGTATTTTATTCTTAATTTCTGACAGCTTATTTTTTATGGTTTCTATGTCTTTTTTAATGCTTACTATCTCTTTGTTTCAGTTATCACTGAAATCATCCATTCTTCCCCTAAGGTCCTTGAGTATCCTTATAACCATTGTTTTAAACTACTCATATGGTATTTTGGTTGCTTCCATTTCATCCATTTCATTTAATTCTTTTTCTAGAAATTTCTCTCATTCTTTTTTGAGGAGCATTTTTCTTTGTGTCCACACTTTGTCTGTGTGTATTATGTAGGTCTGCTATGACTCCCTCAATTGTTATAATAGCTTTATGATGAAGCCATCTTGGGCTTAGTGAAACAATATCCCAGATCACCTGAGCTCTGTGCTTCAGAAATGTTTCTTGTGGTTTATGTGCACTCTCCTGTTGTAGTTGAGTCTTTACTGCTGTTGGCCTTTTCATGGGTGGAGTTAACACTTCATGCTGGGTGACTATATGGGTAAACTTCAATCACCATGTATGAGACATTTTGCTGGGCCTGCCCACTTAGGTGGAGTTGTGCCCAGCAGGGTCTGCTGCCTGCCCCAAATCCTGCTTTGGGTGTGCCCCTTGAGTTGGGTCAAGCTCTGGTGTGATATGAAGCCCACCACTGGTTGTGTTGGTTATGGGTCCATTTAGGTAGGGTTCAGGTGCAGGTTGATGTTAGACATTGTGTGTAACTGGCCTTGGGCTACCTATATAGAACTACCATGCTGTTGTGTCTGGGTGTGCTGAATTTGGGTGTGCATGGGAGGAGTCAATCTGTGTAAAATTATTGTCTTCCTCCTGCTTAGAGCTGAGGACAAATATATAAAAGGACCAAGGCTCCCTGAGGTCCACCTCCACCTATCAGCTACTCTCCCTACTCTTGAGTCTGCCTGGTCTTCCTTCAGTCTTCTGAACAGACTGGAGGATGAGCCCAAGCTAGCCAGGATCCACAGTCCCTTCAACAGTTTGAGTGTTCATTAGACTGGGACAACTGGAGTGACAACAAAGCTAGTGGGTCCCCTACTTGGGGATCATGCAGTCAAGCACTCAATTAGTGGGGGTGGCCCCTGCTTCAAAGCCAAACCACTCAGTCTCTGCCAAAGTCTCCAATTCTAGCTCATCCTAGGGGGAATTAACTGTAGGTTCGATTTGGGTGCTGCCAGCAATCCCCTCTACAGGAGCAAGCTCACCTGCCCCAGGCTCAGGAGGATCAGGTCAAAAGGGTCTCCCACTGGGTGTGATGACAGCCCAGCCCGGCCCACAGGAGGGAGCTAAGCACCTTTCCCTGGTCCCAGACAATAGTCTCCAAGGTTCTCACCCTTTGAACATCACTGGTCTGCCTGTTCTCTCTTTTCTCCCCCCATGGAACTGCACCCAACAGGGGTATTAGGGACTTGGCAGGGTAGATTCAGTCTCTCATTGAAGGTGGTACCCTAGAGCCTGTGGGGAGACTTCTTCCCCTTCCCAGGGTAGTAAAGGCTAAACAGGCAAGAGAAATTGGATTTCCATTGGAGACACAGTCCATAAATCCCAGCTCTGCATGGCTCCCTGGTCCCCCGTACTGCTTAACCAGGCAGGATAGGGCCAAAGGTCTCAGCACCACATGACACTCTGTTCTCTCTGTGCAGCTGGACTGAGCAGGATGGGGGCTGAAAGTCTCAGCTCTGCTCTGTGCAACTCCTCTGTGCTCTTTAACTCAGCTGGACGGTGCAAGATAAGCAGTTAAACAGGCCGGGTAGAGGTGCTGGCTGTGCACTAAAGGTATGGGAGACCAGCCCTCTTTCCCCAGGCACACAGTTTGGTCACTGTCTGGATCTCTGCCAGAAGCGCACCACCCAAAGTGAGGGCCCCTTAAACTTACTGCTGGGTGCAACCAGCGGACCACTCCACAGGACCTGAGTATGGTAGCATGGCCTTGCCAGCAGTTGGAGTTTGGACCGTGAACTCCCCTGGCTGGTGCTGTAACAATAGGGAGTGCTCATCCCTAGGGCCTTCAGTCTTGTAGGTGGACTGAATCCCTGTCAATTTTTACCACAAAATGCTCCACAGGCTCCACGTCCCATCTCTGTTGTGCTGGGTTGGGGATCCCTGCATGGGGGTGAGACCCCAGTGTTCCTAAGGGAAAGAAGTTCTAGACCTGCAATGTCCCTTAGGCTTCTCAGCCACTGCACACCTCAGTGAGAGGGCTATCTTTGCAGGTTTCCACTCTTCTACCAGTTTCTATGTGGTTTCTTCTGTAAATCCTTGGTTATAATATTTCAGTTCAGCTGTTCTTCAGATGGTTATTCAGGTTTATTCCTCTATAATTTAGCTGTAAGTCTGGTTTGGGGCTAGGAGCAAGTAGGTGCAGTTTCCAAATATTCCACAGCCACCTTGGAATTTCCCAGAGTTGAGTTTTTCTGAATCAAAGAGCTGGACAGGGTGTACTTCAGTGTATAGGTTTTCTTTTAACTTCCTGCTTTGAGTTATCTGGTGCTGAGAACACAAGAAATAAGAAGTAGCATAGATGGTGGGTAGAAAATAGGGAGAGGGCAAGAATAGTGTGGGAAATGTAGAAGCTAAAGAACTTATGACACATGGACATGAACTAAAGGGGAGGACTGTGGGTGGGAGAGGGTGTGCAGGGTGGAGGGGATTGATGGGGGAGAAATGGGACAACTGTAATAGCATAATCAATAAAATATATTAAAAAAGAATCATAGATTCTTCTTTTGCCTTGTTAACAAGTGTGTATGACTTCTCAATATATCTAGATTTCCAGGGGATATAGGCAAATTTAGAGACTTTTATTTTTGCTTTATTACTTTTTTATTTATAATGGGGAAGGGAAAAAAGACATTGCTTCACAGCCTTTCATCAATGTTTTCTCCAAACTTCAGCAGGAACTGCAAAGTTTTCAGAGCTCAAATATCTTCTCCTCCTCATAACTAAATCCCTCCATCATATTCCTGATAACAGGATTGCTTTGATGATGTTCCTGGTGGATTCTGTGATGATTATGTTCTTCCCTCCTTTTCTTTCTTCCTTCCTCTCTTTATTTCTCCTAATTTCTTGGCTCACATAGAAGGCTTGTTCCTTAACCAACAGTGCGATTTTGCCTGGTGCCCAAGGCCAGCTCAAGATGGTGATTGACAAAGGACAACCCAGCAGAATTCACCACTTTCTATCATCCTACATAAAATCATAGATTGTCATTTTAGGAAAAAATAACATTTTAATAGCATTATAGGATTCTATCATGTAGGTCATGGATCCCTGTGGAATCTTAGAGTTATGGTAAGGGCTCCTTTAATCCATAGGAATATCTCTAAGCTAAATAAGCAATTTGTTTCAGGCATAAAACAGGTATGTTTTTTCAAAGATTTGTAGATGTGGTGGTGAAACAGGGTGTGACGATATATAAAATGATCCAGTTGTGAGTACATGAAACACAGAGTTTATTCTTGGGTTATTCTTTATTAATTATTGTATTATTTTCCCTGTTATAAACCTTATAAACTTACTTTTGCTTTACCCTGTATGTATATATATATTTTTTTCAAAGATCTTATAAACACACACACAACAAACTGTAGTTCTTACAGTTCTTAGAAGAGTTCCTAGTTAACTAGGGGTAGTGGTGTCTCAAACTCATTGTGGACAATTCATTGTGACTAACACTGAGATAATGATAATAAAATTAAATAACTTCGTAGCTCTTATAATTGTTCTAAGTGTTTTAAACACATTCATTCCATTGCTATTCCCATTTTAGACACTGAGGCTTAAGAATTAAATTCTTTGCTTGAGGTCACATAACTAGTAAATAATGGAGCAGCGTTTGAGCCAAGTCAAACTCCTAAATCCATACTATTAATTAACTACTAGATCCTGAGAAGGAAAGACTTAGTCCAGCTTGGGGGTTTGGCATGCTCAAGTGTGGTTTCTTAAAAAATACTGCCTCATCTGGCCCTAGGGATTCAGACCACAGGACAAAATGCTATACATGGCTCAAAAATCATACCTGTTGTGTGTTAATCAGAGGAAGTTCCTTGTCCAGTTACCTAAAGATGCTGTGGATGAACTAACAAGTCAGATTCTTCCATACCCATCATTTCCATTCAGAACTCACATGATCTGTGTGGCAAGTAGTATCACAATTTTATGGATGGAGACTGTGAGACTCAGACAGGTAAAGTGTATTGCCCAAAGTCATACAGCTACAAAGTGGTTAGAATTTGAAACCCAAGTATTCCAATGCTACAGTAAATTCTCTCTACTACATTATGCAATTTGGGGGAATTATGTGACAGTGAAATGGGTACCCAGACCTCTACCATGCACTTCAGTGGTGGTCCATGTGCCTCCTGGTGGGATTCAGTTGCACTTTCCCTCTCAACCCTGCCCCTACCACATCTATCCTTATCTGGTTATGAGCAACTTTCTAGTTCCAAAGCTGAACTAAGAGGAGAGCTTTTTTCCGTTTTTAAATGAGTGGGCTTTTACACAGAAAGTGCAGGCACACAGAAGTGAATAAGACAAATGCAAGTTTTACATTTGTATTTACATGCACAGCCAGGTATTCAGGCATTAGTAATTAATTCACCAGTTCTTCTCAATCACAATGCTAAAAGTCACTATTATATTTGAAATGTAGTATTTGGGCCCTGATCAAACTATTGCATTATAATCCAGTTTTGCTTCTCTGTTCCTTAAGATCTACAGCCTGTAAATCATTTAAGAACACTCTGGTGACCAAAGGGACAAAAATCCCATGGCATTTAAAAATTGCATCTGTACAAGATTAACAATTAAAATAAAAATTTAAAAAATAAAAAATAGAACTTCCAGCCAAGATGGAGGCATAGGCGGACACACTGTGCCTCCTCTTACAACCAAAATAAAGGACAAAAAATATTTAGAAACAAGAAAACAACCAGAACTTACAGAAAATTGAACTGTATGGAAGTCCAACAGCCATTCATCCAGACCAGTAAGAGGGGCCGAGTTGCGGCAGGAAAAAGTGGAGGTGCGGATCCGGGAATGCAAGCAGAAGTGGCCGGCAGTTCCCAGGTGCACAGGCAGCGGCTGGCGGACCCCAGGCACAAGGGGGCAACTGTGCAGACCCAGTGAGGCTGCACGGGGCAGCTGGCTGGCCAGATGGTCCCACATTCGCGCACGCAGACGGTCCAGGCAGAGGGGAAGTGGCGGAAGGGACTGAATCCAGGAGAGAGCGGAGCAGGCGCCATTGTTCCCTCTCAGACCCCGCCCCCACATACAGTGTCACAACCCAGCGACTGGGCTGCCCCACACTGGGGAACACCTAAGGCTCCACCCCTCACTAGGTAATAGCCTCCACCAGACTAAAACCAAACCAAACCAAATCAAAACAAAACAAAACAAAACAAAACAAAAAACACCAAAAATGGCTCAAACCGGAGAACAAATGAAAGCCCCAGAGCCAATTCCTCTAAGCTGTGAAGAGATAGCCAACCTATCAGATGCACAGTTCAAAGCACTGGTCATCAAAATGCTCACAGAATTGGTTGATTTTGCTCACAAATTAGATGAAAAAATGTAGGCTACAATACGTGAAATGAAGGAAGACGCATGGGGAACTGATAGAGCTGGAAGGAAAACTGGGACTCAAATCAATGGAGTGGATCAGAAGGAAGAAACTAACAACCAAACAGAAAACAAGGAAGAAACAAGAATTCAAAAAAAATGAGGAGAGGCTTAGGAACCTCCGGGACATTGTTAAACATCCCAACATCCGAATTATAGGGGTCCCAGAAGGGGAAGAAGAAGAGCAACAAGTGGAAAACTTATTTGAACAAATAATAAAGGAGAACTTCCCCAATCTGGCAAAGGAAATAGACTACCAGGACGTCCAGGAAGCTCAGAGAGTCCCAAAGAAGTTGGACCCAAGGAGGAACACACCAAGGCACATCGTAATTCCATTAGCCAAGGTTAAAATGAAGGAGAGAATTCTAGAAGCAGCAAGGGATAAGGGGACAGTGACCTACAAAGGAGTTCCCATCAGACTGTCAGCTGATTTCTCAAAAGAGACCTTACAGGCAAGAAGGGGCTGGAAAGAAATATTTGAAATCTTGAAAAGAAGGGACCTACATCCAAAATTGCTCTATCCAGCAAAGCTGTCATTTAGAATGGAAGGAAGGATAAAGCGCTTCTCAGATAAGGTCAAGTTCAAGGAGTTCATCATCACCAAGCCCTTATTCTATGAAATGTTAAAGGGACTTATCTAAGAAAAAGAAGATAAAAATAGGACAGTGAAAAGACAGCAAACTCACAGCTATTAACAACCACACCTAAAACAAAAGCAAACTAAGCAAACAGCTAGAACAGGAACAGAACCACAGAAATGGAGATCAGATGGAGGGTTAGCAACAGGGGTGTGGGAGAAGGAGAGAGGGGGAAAAGGTACAGAGAATAAGTAGCATAGATGGTGGGTAGAAAATAGACAGGGGGGTGGCAAGAATGGTGTTGGAAATGTAGAAGCCAAAGAACTTATGACACATGGACATGAACTAAAGGGGGGAATGTGGGTGGGAGAGGGTGTGCAGGGTGGAAGGGAATGATGGGGAAGAAATGGAAGAACTGTAATAGCATAATCAATAAAATATATTTAAAGAAATAAAAAAATGAAAGAAAGAAAGAAAGAAAGAAAGAAAGAAAGAAAGAAAGAAAGAAAGAAAAATGGCATTTGCTTGGAGGTCTAATGCTCCTAAAGAGGATTATCCCATAACCCTTATAATTATACACCCCACTACGCACAATACTCTAGCAAGACCACTATTGTATCCACACACTCTATCCCTAGTTCTGAGTCTGAGGTTCTGATTAATTTAATCATTGGTTAATTTTAATCTGAGCAGCCCTATAGAGATCAATGGCTAACAGGGCATGGCCTTGGTGCTTTGGCCTAGGTATATGTTCCCAGGCTGAGGAGGAAATTGTCTATAATATTAACTCCTGCTTGAATAGACTAAGGTTAGAGGGTAACTGGGGAAGATGGTAAGGACTAAGGACCTGAATGCTATCTTTTGGAGAGGTCATAAATAAGATTGTGTGATTGTAGGGATCAGCTTAAATAGGGAGTATGCAGAGAGGTTACCTGGGAGTAACTAAAGGGAAAGCTGGAAGGATGTGTGGTAATAACTGGATGTTTCAATTTGAGTGGAGCAGTTCTGGGAAATGACAATAGCAAGGGTGACTGAGAAGAGATGGAGGACAAACACACAGCAAAGGAGTAATTCAAAGGATCTGAGAGCCCAGATGTTAACTGTATCATCTATCAGAACCCTGAAGTCATCCAGGATGGTGTCAGGGTAAAATACAACAAATCACATGTCAATGTATACAACAAATGATGAGAACTGACCAGAAATTTAGTATGTGATAACAAAGCAAAGGGGTAAAACTCAATATACTCAGATGACATGAGTCTAAAGCTATGGGGTCTCCCCTTCCCCCTTGTAGAGGTGGAGGAACAAGCCAATGTAGTGGCTTATTAAATAATAGATCTCCTGATGAACTCATCTTCAATATTTTTGGGATAAAGTATCACATATTGTCTCTGACCAGTCCAAGTTTTCTTTTATCTCCACTTCTCGTTTTTAAAGATGTATTTATTCATTTCTAGACAGAGGGGAAGGGAAGGAGATAAACATCAATGTATGGTTGTCTCTTATGTGCCCCCCACCAGGGACCTGGCCTGCAACCCTGGCATGTGCTCTGAGTGGGAATCGAACCAGCAACTCTTGGTTCCAGGCCCGAGCTCAATCCACTGAGCTACACCGGCCAGAGCTATCTCCACTTCTGTCTATCCACACTCCCTACTGACTCTCCATTCCTCCCCCCTAACAAATATCAGAGGAAAGGTCATCCTGGGAGACTCCTGTCTGCATTTTCATAAGAGGCAGAAAGATGAGCATTACTAATTTTGGAGTATGTGGTACGGACTTAGATGAAACCGAATAGGGCCAACTTGGATGTTACCTCAGATGCCAGAAATCTGGAGTGCCCCAGTTCTGTGCAATTGTTTGGGGGTGTCTGGTGTCAACAGAATCAGTGTATATAAATTATAGGTGCCCTCTAATTTCACTCTCACTCACATGTCCACTAGAAAAGCAGACCCCAAGGTGGACAACAGCTACTAACTATAGGGTGCTTTGCCTCGGCCAGACCTATTATAGCCACTCCCACCTGCAGGGCTTTATATGAGAGATGTCCACATGGAAAATATTAACACAAAATAAAAGTGGCTGCAAAGAGGAGATGAAAGCCACAACTGGCCTAACTTCAGAGCAAAGCTTCCATCAGATTGTTCCAGGACGCAGCTGGCATTGTTAGAAGTAACAAGAAAAAGATGAATATAATTCAACAACAATTTACTGCTCTCGAAGGCCCTGTGCCATGTATCATGATGCACACTGTGCGCAACAAATAACAGAATAAGTTTCTGTCCTTGAATATAAGAAGACATAGAAGAGACAGGTTACATCTTACCTGAAGATACATGTTAATCAAAGGCAGAAATTGATGAGCACTATAATGAGAGAGGTATCCAAGAAGGATATACAGAGGAGGTGGCACTTGAGCTGAGTCCTGAAGAATAAATTGGATTTATGTACATATAGGTGAGGTTCAAGGAACAGCATGGATAAATGCATGACGTTAGGACAATGCAGAATACTGGGTATATAGTGATGAATATGGAAAAAATGAAGATATAAAGTAATACTAATAGTTAATATTTATGAATCTCTTACTTTACTTACTATATGCCAGAAACAGTGCTGAGAGTGTATTTCAATGATTTTATTTATTTATTTTTAGAGAGAGGGGAAGAGACAGAGAAAGAGAAGGAGAGAAACACTGATGTGAGAAAGAAACATCAATCAGTTGCCTCTCACAGGCCTCCAATCAGGGACCTGGCCAACAATCCAGGCATGTGCCCTGATTGGGAACTGAACCAGCAACCTTTCAGTCCACAAGCTGGTGCTCAATCCACTGAGCCACACCAGCCAGTGCAGAGTGTATATTTTATGTTAACTTATTTAATCTTCACAAAACCCCTATGAATTAGGTTAACATTATTATCTTCATCATCCCCACTCGACAGTTCAGAAACTGAGGCCTAGGGAATTTAATTAACTTGCTCAAGAGCTCACAGCCAGTACATGGCAGAGCCAAAATTCAAATCCAGGAAATTTGTATCCAGACCAAACTTCTGCTCAGAGCCTCTATATAACACTACTTTTCAACAAAGGCTGGGAGAAGATCAAGAAAGGTTTTGAATGCCAGAATAAGATCTTGTCCTCTGTTTGATTCTCAGGTCTAGAATGCACTAGGTGAGTGATATAGGGCAAGTTATTATCTGAACTCTAATTTCTAAATTTGTAAAGTGGAGATAATATAAAACATTCTGGAGATTAAATATGATATAAAGCACTATAGATTGGTCCGTAATGGATACCTAGTAAATGTAGCTGCCATTTTTCATAGGAAAATGAGTATGAAATGGGGGCCATTCCAAGTAAAAGAAATACAATTAAGTTTTTTGGTATTGTTGGAATATGGACTGTGATGACACATGGTGATGAGTCTGGGAAAGAAATGCAAGGACCAGCTTATGAAAGACTTTAAATATGACTCTGAAGCATTTCAATATTTTCCTGTAAGTGACAAGGGATACATTAAACAGAATAAATTTTGAAAGGGCATGTGTGAAAGGTGGAAGGGAAAACACAGTCACAGATAAACAACCAGAAACCACTTGCTTTCTATCTGACCTTGAGCCAGATACAATAAAGCATATAGAGATAAAGCCCCTGGATTCTATCCAAAAGGGGTGATAAGGCCGGAATCCTGTATTGGTTCACCAAAATCAAGCAATTTTATAGGAATATAAAGTGGTAAAACCACTTTGTAAGATACTATGACAGTTTATTAAAAGTTAAAAATACACTTACTATATGATGTACTTCTTTCTACCTATAGACTTAAAAGTGTATGTTCACTCAAACACCTTTACATGAATGTTGATTGATAGTAGACCTATTCAAAATCACCAAAACCTGGAAATGACCCAAATGTCCACCAACAGTTAAGTGGATAAACTATGATATATCCATACCATGGAATACTAAAAAAGAACCAATCACTAATATAAGTGACAGCATGAATGGATTTGCAAATGAATTTTGCTAAGTAAAACAAGCCAGAGGCAAAAGATTTCATACTATATGGTTACATTAACATGACATTCTAGTAAAATCAAAAGTATAAGAACACCCTGGCTGGTGTCGCTCAATGGATTGTGTACCAGCCTGTGAACCAAAGGGTTGTTGGTTCAATTCCCAGTCAGGGCACATGCTGGCTTGTGGGCCAGGTCCCCAGTTTGGGGAGTATGAGAGGCAAGCACATACTGATGTTTCTCTCCCTCTCTTTCTCCATCCCTTCCCCTCTTTCTAAAAATAAATAAATAAAATCTTTAAAACACTATAAGAACAGAGGACAGATAAATTGGTGAAGGAGAGTATAACTAGGACAGGACAATGTAAAAGCATAATTTGTAGTTATTGAAACCAAGGTTTATCTGATTGTGGTAATGGTTACATGAATCTATGCAAATAAAATTTCCAATGATAGCTACAGAGGTATGCAATATTAATTGTGTTTTCTCCTTTAACAGGGTTACTAGACCAATAGCACACAGAGAGACATTGACCAACACCTACTGAAATCAAGTTATTCAAAGTTGTGATATCATTGTAAACCATTGGGTGAATTTGTGACTGAACAACTGATATCAATGAGGGCTAATTAATGTGGAGGTCTGTAATTGAGTACCACAGGGAAGATTCACATCTTTAGCTCTATCCTATTTTATATTTGTATCAGTAACTTAGATGTAGGCATTGACTGTTCAAATTTATGAATGATATTAGGCTAGATGGTATAGTTAATCAGGACCAAACAGAAAATGAGGAAGAAACAAGAATTCAAAAAAATGAGGAGAGGCTTAGGAACCTCCGGGACATCATTAAACGTCCCAACATCCGAATTATAGGGGTCCCAGAAGGGGAAGAAGAGCAACAAGTAGAAAACTTATTTGAACAAATAAAGGAGAACTTCCCCAATATGGCAAAGGAAATAGACTACCAGGACGTCCAGGAAGCTCAGAGAGTCCCAAAGAAGTTGGACCCAAGGAGGAACACATCAAGGCACATCGTCATTACATTAGCCAAGATTCAAATGAAGCAGAGAATTCTAGAAGCAGCAAGGGAGAAGGGGACAGTCACCTACAAAGGAGTTCCCATCAGACTGTCAGCTGATTTCTCAAAAGAGACCTTCCAGGCAAGAAGGGGCTGGAAAGAAATATTTGAAATCTTGAAAAGCAGGGACCTACATCCAAAATTGCTCTTTCCAGCAAAGCTGTCATTTAGAATGAAAGGACAGTTAAAGCGCTTCTCAGATAAGGTCAAGTTCAAGGAGTTCATCATCACCAAGCTCTTATTATATGAAATGTTAAAGGGACTTATCTAAGAAAAAGAAGATCAAAAATATGACAGTGAAAAGACAGCAAACTCACAGCTATTAAGAACCACACCTAAAACAAAAGCAAACTAAGCAAACAGCTAGAACAGGAACAGAACCACAGAAATGGAGATCATATGGAGGGTTAGCAACAGGGGCGTGGGAGGAGGGGGGGGAGGTACAGAGAATGAGTAGCATAGATAGTGGGTAGAAAATAGACAGGGGCAGGGTAAGAATAGTATGGGAAATGTAGAAGCTAAAGAACTTATGACACAAGGACATGAACTAAAGGGGGGAATGTGGGTGGGAGAGGGTGTGCAGGGTGGGGGGAATGATGGGGGAGAAACGGGACAACTGTAATAGCATAATCAATAAAATGTATTTTAAAAAAACTGCACATTTATTTGTGCAGTTTGGAACAAAGTGACATTTAGTGGGAAATATGAAATCCCTGTATAAGTACAAGGTTGACCATACAAAACGGAGGCAGAATACATAGCCTAGGCCTAAGAAGATTCTGTGATGGGTATGTCAGTGTCAGATAGCATTCAGACTCTGTCTCTCTTGAACAGACCATCAGCCAGTATATAAGCCAAGCTTTTGGCTTCCAATATTAACAAGGTTGCAGGCACATTAACTTTTGTCCAGAGGGTAGGAGGAAAGCTGAGGAGGGATGGAACCTAGGTCTTTTTTTTTCCCCATTTTTTTATTTTATTTTTAATCAGTATTTTTAATTGTTGATATTGTACAGTTTTCTGTCTTTTACCCCGCCCCCAGCCCACCACCCCTGCCCTCCCCACCTTCCTCCCATTTCCACCCCCCATAGTTTTTGTCCATGAGTCCTTTATACTTGTTGCTCTAAACCGTTCCCCTTTTCCCCTGAAATTCCCTCCCCTCCCCCTCTGATCACTGTCAGACTGTTCTCAAATTCAGTGTCTTTGTTTATATTATGCTTGTTTGTTTGTTTTGTTCATTAGGTTCCTGTTAAAGGTGAGATCATATGGTATTTGTCTTTCACTGCCTGGCTTATTTCGCTTAGCATGATGCTCTCCAATTCCATCCATGCTGTCGCAATGGGTAGGAGCTCCTTCTTTCTTTCTGCTGCATAGAATTCCATTGTGTAAATGTACCACAGTTTTTTGATCCATTCGTTAACTGATGGGCACCTAAGTTGCTTCCAGCACTTGGCTATTGTAAATTGTGCTGCTATGAACATAGGGGTGCATAGGTTCTTTTGGATTGGTGTTTTGGGGTTCTTAGGATATAATCCATATAAAAGAAAATTGAAGGAGATAGGCATGTTCTGCCTGGAGAAGGACAGGGACTAAAACCCTGAAGGACTCTCACAGGGCAGAGAGAGTAAACCAGGTCTGCGAGACCCAGGTTGCCACATCAGAGCAAGAAGAAATTTCATCTTAACATAAGAAAGAATTTTTTAGCCAGTTCACGAATGAATTGCCTGCTTCAGGAGGTAGTAAACTTCTTGCTTGCAGAGCTGGGTGACAAGAAGCTGCTTTAGTATTAGTGTGAAGCCAGATTTCTACATTGACTAAAATAATTGTTTTCAAACTTGAGAGTGTGATGCATCTGTATCACTAGAGAGCTAGACATAGATTCAGATTCCTGAGTCTCCAGGTTGAGGTTCTAACGCAGGAGGTTTTGGGGGAGGTCTGGGAATGTACATCTTTAACAAACACCCCTAAGAGATTTTAAACTCACTTTGGGCAATAGTCTCCTGAGAGGTGGCTGATTTATGCTTACTGAGGTCAGCCATGAGGAGGGGAAAGGAGAGTGGACTGGTAGTCAGGTGGGCTGAGCTTCTCTCCTGGCTCTTTGCCCATAAAATATTATGCAAGTCCATTCCTCTCTTGGGTCCCAGTGTGTATCATGTTGAATGTTCTTCTAACTTCCTTATTTTATTTTAATTTTTTTCTGATTCAGAAATTTTTAATTTAAATATTTTATTGCTTATGCTGTTATAGTTGTTCCAATTCCCCCTTTTGACCCCCTCCACCCATCCTGACCCTCACACCCACAGTCAATCCTCACACCATTGTCCATGTCCATGGGTCCTTTATATATGTTCTTTGACTAATCCCTTCACCTTCTTTCAACTAGCCCCCACCTCCACCTCCCCTCTTACAACTGTCAGTCTGTTTCATGTATCTATGCCTATGGTTCTATTTTGCTCATTAGTTTATTTTGTTCATTAGATTTCACGTATAAGTGAGATTATATGATATTTATTCTCCACCTACTGGCTTATGGAACTGGAGACATGTAAGTGAAATAACTTAATTTTATTATTTTTATGTATTTAATTTATTGGGGTAACATTGGTTAATTAAATTATATGGGTTTCAGGTGTACAGTTCTGTAACACATCACCTGTATATTGTATTGTGTGTGCACCACCCCAACTCAAGTCTCCTTCCATCACCATTTATCCCTCCTATACCCTCTTCTACATCCCTCCATATCCATTTTCCTTTGGTAATCAATATACGGTTGTCAGTGGCACTATCCTTTCTTCAAACAAAACCTTACATGAAACCTCAATATTTGAAGCAAATGATGAGCTGTGTGGTGCCTCTGTTTGCATGTGTGTAGATGAGGAGTGTCTTGCCCACTCACCATGCCCCCTACAAAGCCCCAGAAGCTCCTCTTTGAGGTTTGAAAGTCTCTGCTCTGGGATCTGCCTGATGTCTGGGTTATGATGAACAAAGGCCTTTGGGTTTTGTGACCCTCATGCCTGAGTCCCTGTACCTTTCTCTGACCTGGTACCTGTGTCCACCCCTGCCATCTCCTTCCATCATGCAAACACCACCAGTGAGAACTCTGCCCAAATAAGGCCTCTAAGTCAGGTTTTCTCCTCTCCCTTTACCAGGCTACCAATAACTCACTCCATCCTAGCAGTTCCCCCACAGACCCTGCCTGCTTCATCCCTTAGCCTCTAGTTGCAAGTGTATCCCTGGCCAGCCTGTTTTTGTGGGGTCAGGGCAGGGTGAGTACTAAAAATCAGCTTCAGACAATGCTTTGGAAAGCTTCCCCCAAATCTATTGGTCTAGGCTTTAGTTCCCCAAATTGCCTCTCAAGTCTGTCCTATCACCCCACTGCTTCAAATAGCTTTCTATGCAAGGTGACCAAGAGCCTTTGGTGATCAGCCCCTCCTCATTCCTTGAGCTTCATCTCCAGCTTCCTCCAAGTCATCAGATTTTGTTGCAATCTGAGGACTGTCTGTACAGGGGTTGACTACATTCAACCTTCACAAAATTCAGTAGATAATTCTTTGTGCCTTATAATTGTCTGCCTGAGCCTGGGTGATAACATTTGAAGGTCATTTGGAACCACGGAGTCTCTGGGAATAGTAACAACTATGTTTTATTGAGCCCCTCTGCTATCACAGCCAATTTCCTGTTCATTACCTTATTTAATTCTCACGTAAACCCTGTGAAGTCAGTACCATTAGTACTCTTCTTTTCCAGATGAGGAAACCCAGATTCAGCACAGTTAACCTGCTGAGCTATAAATACAAAACTGGGGTTGTGGGTTCATGTTCTGGTAATCACAAGAGGTGGTATTTTTAAACTTCCTGACATGTAGGAATAGATGGAGGCTACTCTGGCCATTCCAGAGGAACAGATACAATGTCCTAGGGAAGTGCAATGGTTAGCTCCTTGTGGTCCTGGGAACATGTCATCACTTTTTCAGTCCTATTTCTGCTTAGTGGCAAAGTTCTCCTCTGAGTTTCCACAAATCTACAAGATAGGAACCCCTTACTGCTCAGCTGGGCAGTGCCAGAAAACAGGAAATAGGTATCAATGGATGCAATGACTCTGGGCTTTGCCACTGAAAATAACAGTCTCTGGACTGAGTGATAGGTCAAATTCATTCACAGTTCTCAAACTTGCTTGAACATAACAGCATGCCATTGAAAGATGCACATAGAGGTTTCTAAGCCTCATCACTGAGATTCTGATCCAGGAGGTAGCCTTAAGACCCAAGAATCTTCATGTAGAATATGTTCCCTGAATGATTTGGATGCAGGATTTTCTGAACTGACTTTTCCTCAGAAGATATTTACATCAAATAGCTTTTCAAGCCTCATCCACCTTTAAGGTTTCTACTATACTTTAGTATTAAGCTGCATGACATGGATGATAAGTCAAATCAGAAAGAGAGGTGAGAAGTATGAGTGTCAATAGTTATAAATTCATAATTACTAATAGCTTCATGGGAGTGATCATGCTTGTGTTAAGTCTTGAAATAGAGATGAAAATTGGATAGGTACAGAAGAGAAAGTGGTACTCTAGGCAAAAGAACTGGTGGGAGCAAAGCCTCCAAAACGGGAATGACTGTGGTTTATATGTGGTGGGATGTGTCAATTAAGGAACCCAGTTGGCCTCCTTGAAGAAAACAATAGAAGAGAACTTTGGTAGAGAGGAGACAAATTAAAATGGGTATGTACACTATCCAGAGGACTTAGGTTTGGGAAACAAATGAAGTCCTTGTAAGCTCTGAGACATGAAATACAAGAGGTCCAAAGAACACTTTTTAATGTTGTTGAAAATGTATATCACTACTCAGTACATATATGCACATGTATGTATGGATGTGTTTGTGTGTATAATAGAAACCTAACTTTTCTGAAAACAGTTATTTTAAGGAGTAATATGATGTACTCTAATGTCATCTGTATTTTTATGTGAATTATTTGCTATTGTGACTTATAAAAATGGTTGGGACTTTTGGCCAAGATAGAGATGTAGGTAGATATACTTTGCCTCCCCCCACAACCACGAGAAGGACAATAACAAATTTAAAATAAAAAAAAATAACCAGAACTTCCAGAAAATTGAACTGTATGGAAGTCCTACAACCAAGGAGTTAAAGAAGAAACACATTCATCAAGACTGGTAGGAGGGGCAGAGACAGGCAGCTAGGGTGAAGAAGACTCATGGCAAGGTGGCAAGTGGAGGATTGAGGTGAGCAAGGTGGAGGTTGGCAGACCAGGTGGTCCCACATTCACATGTAGATAAACCAGGAGGAACAACTGGAGAGCCAGAAATACCACACAACCCAGGGTTCCTGTGCAGAGACATAAAGCCTAAAAATCTGTGGAGGTTGCAATGGTGGGACAAACTACCAGCCTCACAGGAGAGTTGGTTGGAGAGATCTACAAAGTCCTAGAAGGTACACAAAATAACCCACTCACGAATCAGCACCAGATGGGCCCGATTTGCTTGTGGGTAGAGGGGGAGGTGACTGAAAGCTGGCAGAGAACTGAGCAAGTGGTATTGTTCCCTCTGGGACCCCTCCCCCACATACAGCACCACAGTGCAGCAACCTGGGTTGTTCCACCCTGGCAAATATCTAAGGCTCCACCCCTTACTACATAGGGGTGCTGAGACAAAAAGAAAATATGGTCCCAATGAAAGAACAGATCAAACCTGCAAAAATAGAGCTAAGCAATCAAGAGACAGCCACCTATCAGATGCAGAGTTCAAAACACTGGTAATCAGGTTGCTCACAAAAATGGTTGAGTATGGTCACAAAAATAGAGGAAGAAGTGAAGGCTATGCAAAGTGAAATGAAGAGAAATGTACAGGGAACAGTGAAGGGAATAAAACCAGACTTAAATCAATGATTTGGACCAGAAGGAAGAAATAAACATTCAACAGGAACAGAATGAAGAAACAAGAATTTTTTTAAAATGAGAAGAAGCTTAGGAACCTCCAGGACAACTTTAAATGTTCCAACACCTGAATTATAGGGATGTCAGAAGGAGAAAAGGAAGAGCAAGAAATGGAAAACTTATTTGTAAAACTATGAAGGAGAACTTCCTCAGACTGGCAAAGGAAACAGACTTCCAGGAAGAACAGGATTCTCCAAGAGTCCCAAAGAAGTTGGACCCAAGGAAGCACACACCAAGGCACATCGTAATTACATTAGCCAAGATTAAAGATAAGGAGAGAATCCTAAAAGCAGCAAGAGAAAAGGAGACAGTTACCTACAAAGGAATGCCCATAAGACTATCAGCTGATTTCTCAAAAGAAACCTTGCAGGCAAGAAAGGGCTGAAAAGAAGTATTCCAAGTCATGAAAACCAAGGACCTACATCCAAGATTACTCTATCCAGAAGAGCTGTCATCTGTAGTAGAAGGGTAGATCAAGTACATCCCAGATAAGGTAAAGTTTAAGGAGTTCATCATCACAAAGCCCTTATTATATGAAATGGCAAAGGGACTTATCTGAGAAATAGAAGAAGATCAAAAACTATGAACAATAAAATGACAACAAACTCATAACTGTCATCAACTGAACCTAAAAACAAAGACCAAAATAAGCAAATAACTAGAACAGGAACAGAATCACAGAAATAGAGATTGCATGGACAGTTATCAATGAGGAAGGGGAGGGGAAAGGAGAGAGGAATTGGTACAGGGAATAAGAAGCATAATTGGGAGACTTCCAGCCAAGATGGAGGCACAGCTGGACACACTGTGCCTCCTCTCACAACCAAAATTAAGGACAACAAATATTTAGAAACAAGAAAACAACCAGAACTGATAGAAAATTGAACTGTACAGAAGTCCAACAACCATTCATCCAGACCAGTGAGAGGGGCAGAGTTGCGGCAGGAAAAAGTGGAGGTGCGGACCAGGAACGCAGGCAGCAGTGGCTGGCAGTTCCCAGGCATGCAGGCAGCTGCTGGCAGATGCCAGGCCCAGAGGCGGTAGCTGATGGACCCCAGGCACGGGGTGGCAACTGTGCAGACCCAGTGAGGCTGAGCAAGGCGGCTGGCTGACCAGGTGGTCCCACATTCGCGAGCACAGATAATCCAGATGAAAGGGAAGTGGCAGAGCAGGCACCATTGTTTCCTCTCAGACCCCGCCTCCACATACAGCATCACAACTCGGCAACTGGGCTGCCCTGCACTGGGGAACACCTAAGGCTCCAGCCTCACTATGTAACAGCCGTGACCAGACCAAAAACAAAACAAAACAAACAAACAAACAAACAAAAAACCACCAAAAATGCCTCAAACCGGAGAACAAATGAAAGCCCCAGAGCCAATTCCTCTAAGTGATGAAGAGATAGCCAACCTATCAGATGCACAGTTCAAAGCCCTGGTGATCAGGATGCTCACAGAATTGGTTGATTTTGCTCACAAATTAGATGAACAAGTGAAGGCTACAATAAGTGAAATGAAAGATGTGTGAGGAACCAATAGAGATGGGATGAAAACTGGGACTCAAATCAATGGAGTGGACCAGATGGAAGAAACAAACAATCAAACAGAAAACAAGGAAGAAACAAGAATTCAAAAAAAATGAGGAGAGGCTTAGGAAACTCCGGGACATCTTTAAATGTCCCAACATCCAAATTATAGGGGTACCAGAAGGAGAAGAAGAAGAGCAACAAGTGGAAAACTTACTTGAAGAAATAATAAAGGAGAACTTCCCCAATCTGGCAAAGGAAATAGACTACCAGGAAGTCCAAAGCTCAGAGAGTCCCAAAGAAGTTGGACTCAAGGAGGAACACACCAAAGCACATCGTAATTATATTAGCCAAGATGAAAATGAAGGAGAGAATTCTAGAAGCAGCAAGGGATAAGGGAACAGTCACTTACAAAGGAGTTCCCATCAGACTGTGAGCTGATTTCTCAAAAGAGACTTTACAGGCAAGAAGGGGCTGGAAAGAAGTATTTGAAGTCTTGAAAGGCAAGGACCTACATCCAAAATTGTTCTATCCAGCAAAGCTTTCATTTAGAATGGAAGGGAAGATAAAGTGTTTCTCAGATAAGGTCAAGTTCAAGGAGTTAATCATCACCAAGCCCTTATTATTTGAAATGTTAAAGGGACTTATCTAAGAAAAAAGAAGATAAAAATATGACAGTGAAAAGACAGCAAACTCACAGCTATTAACAACCACACCTAAAACAAAAGCAAACAACTAGAACAGGAACAGAACCACAGAAATGGAGATCATATGGAGGGTTAGCAACAGGGGAGTGGGAGGAGGAGAGAGGGGGAAAAGGTACAGAGAATAAGTAGCATAGATAGTGGGTAGAAAATAGACAGGGGGAGGGCAAGAATAGTGTGGGAGAGGTAGAAGCTAAAGAACTTATGACACATGGACATGAACTAAAGTGGGGAATGTAGGGGGAATGTGGGTGGGAGGGGGTGTGCAGGGTGAAGGGGAATGATGGGGGGAGAAATGGGACAACTGTAATAGCATAATCAATAAAATATATTAATAAAAATAAAAAGAAGCATAATTGGTAGGCATAAAATAGACAGGAGGAGGTCAAGAATAGTATAGGAAATGGACAAGCCAAAGAACTTATATGTGTGACCCATAGACATGAACTAAGGAGAGAGAATGCTGGTGGGAGGGGTGGTTCAGGGTAGAGGAGAATAAAGGGGAGAAAAATGGGACAACTGTAATTATATAATCAATAAATTATATTTTAAAAAATAACAACAACATTATACCAAGCAGGAGACAGCCAACATACTCAAAATATCAAAATCAATAAAATTATTGGTGAAACTGAAAAAAAAAATAACGATTGGGTTATAAAAGCAAATACTCCCAGGTATTACAAATTTTGAAAGCAAATAAGGTCATTCATGAGGCACTGGAAAATTATACTTACACCCTTTACCACACCATTTTTAACTGTGCTGTTGTAGCCCCTGATTTTAGCTTTCTAATAGTCTATGTTCCAAATGCACTCTACAAATTCAGTATTCTGTGCTTTGGGATCTCAGAAGTTGGCTCCAACATAACCTAAGCATTGGAACAGATTGTACATTTAGGCTCACCTTTCCATTTTAGGGAGCTGAAGCAATGTTAGGTTATTTAGTGGAGTCTATTTGAGCTTATTTGAAATTTGTTTGTTTTCTCTTTTCAGACATAGCCTACTTCAAAGTGGCTGCCAAAACTCCCTTTTGCTGGAATTTTCAATTGTATGGGAAAGAGCCTCTCTCATTGGCAATCATGCAAGTTCTGGATTATACTTTGGTTTTATTTTTTCTGGAGGCAAACGATTTTTTTGTTTTGGTATTCTGCTATTCCTTATGTTGGGTCTCAGTCACAGTTGTTACTGTTTCATTGACATCGAGCACAGGGTAGGCACTGATAGGTGCTCCATGAACCTTTGTTGAAAGGATAAATAAAATGCCACTTTGGGCACTAAGACATTTCTGACTCCTCTAAAATTCATTGATTTTTTTACTTGAAAATGAATGTCATTTTGTCTGTATGTGTATTGAAGCTTTTGTTACAGCATATTTCTAAAAAGATTTTATTTATTTATTTTTAGACAGAGGGGAAGGGAGGGAGAAAGAGAGGGAGAGAAACATCAGTGTGTGGTTGCCACTCATGCAAGCCCCTCTGGGGACCTGGCCCACAACTCAAGCATGTGTCCTGACTGGGAATTGAACCGGTGACTCTTTGGTTCTCACACCAGCACTCAGTCCACTGAGCCACTCCAGGCAGAGCTGTTACACCATATTATGTTATTAATTTAGATATCCATTTTGCTCATTAGACTACAATCTCTTTGTGAGAAACAATAATTTTACCTTTATTGCCTTGGTCTCTGAAGTGGGCATTGAATAATTGTTGAAGGAACATATCAATAGAAGTACAAGTAAGGCATGGGATTAATTATGAACATATACGACACCTCAGATATTTATGAATTATCTATGGAGACTTCTCAACTTTTCCAGTTATCAGTGATCTTCCTTTCATTTACATATTCATTCATACATGTATGCCTCAAATATCTTCGCCACTTACTTTGTGTGAAGCACTGTTTTGGGCTCAAGGAATTCAGTGGTGTATAATACCAATTCCTCACCCTTATGGAGCTTATGTTCTATTGAATGAGATAAGTTACTGAAGATTAAGTAGAAAAAAGAGGAAAATCTATTCATGCTATGGAAGGCAATTCTTGACTATATTCTACTTTGAACAGGTATTTTGTGGCATGAGCAATTGATCTTGAGGAAGGATGATAGCCATTATTTTCTGTTCCCCATATTGAAGAGGACTGCAAACTCCTCTTCATATTGAAAGTATACTCTCCAAATGCAAGGTTGTTATTTTTTCAATATGATTTGTTCATCAATGTATACTAAAGACATAGGACAGTGCATTGCGCATAAGACAGTGCATTGCGCATAAGACAGTGCCTTGCACATAGTATGTAAAAACTGTAATTGAGATATAATTTATATATAACGTTGTATAAGTTTAAGGTATACAGTGTGTTGATTTGATACATTTATATATTGCAATATGATTATCACCTTAGCTTCAGATAACACCTCTATCATGTCTCATAATTATAATTTATTTGTTTTGAAGATTTGAGAAGATTTAAGATCTAGTCTCTCAGCAATTTTGAAGTATGTAATATAGTATTGACTATAATGACTATGTGGAGCAATAAATCTCCAAAACTTGTTCATTGTCTAGTTGCAAATGTGTACCCTTTAACAATATCTACCAAATTTTTCCACTCCTCAGCTCCTGGTAACAACCATTCTACTCTCTGTTCTATGAGTGTGGCTTTTTTAGATTCCATTGTTGATTGACATCATACAATATTTGTCCTTTTCTGTATGGCTTATCTCACTAAGATAATGCCCTCACAGTCAATCCATATTGTCACAAATGGCTGGATTTTCTTCTTCCTTGTGGCTGAGTAATCACATCTTTTAAAAAATGATAAATAATTTATTTTATTATTCAAAATAAGTACAATGCTGCATACAAGATCTGTTCAGAAGGCATCCAGCCATGTAATATGAAAAATAGAGACATTTATTGAAGAAGATACAAGATACAAGAAATATTGTCCATCAGACAATGACGCCTCAGTCCCCTTCAAAGTAGGCACCTTGGAACCTCACACAGTTCTCCCAATCACTATCAGCTGCCCCATTGTATTTTCCTGAATCTCATCAACAGTCTGAAATTGCTTCCCTTTCAAAGGTGATTTTAGTTTTGGGGAAAGCCAGAAGCCACAGGGCACCAAATCTGGGCTGTAGTGGGAGCTGAGTCACCTGGGTGATTTGATGTTTCACCAAAACCTTCTACATGAGATGTGATGCATGAGCAGGCGTGTTGTGACGAAACTGTCAATCACCAGTTGCCCATAGCTGTGGCCTTCTGAGTCATCCGAATAGTTTCCATGGAGGAACATTCAAGCTTAACCCAAAATTCAATGCACGTCTATTTCTCTACTCCTTCAGTCCTTTTGAATGCTATGGCCACACAATACACATGGTCACTCAACAGCGTCTACCACCTCCACTAAAGTGGAGTGGTCATTACTCATCCATATGTATTCTGGTCCACTCTACTTGGCTGCCAGGTTACATCGATGTTATTTATGCAAACCATTCTCATTATATTAACAAAGGCTGGACTTTTTCTGGACAGACTTCATATATGATTTACTCATTTTTATTTAATCTCTGATTCCCTCCTCAAATAATTTAGTTATGTGAAAAATTTTGCATTTATAAATATTGAGAGTCAACAGTGGTAGATACTAAACAAAGCTATGTTTAGCCATGGATGGTTGTATTTTAAAATTCTATCATATCGGTTTTATTTTTTATTTATTTTTAAGATTTCAATCACAGTTAACATTCAACATTACATTCATTTCAGGTGTTCAGCATAATAATTAGATATCTGTATACCTTATGAAATGACCTCCCTGATAAATCTAGAACCACTTGACACCATGTATAGTTACAAGATTATTGACTCTATTCCCTATGCTGCACTTTACTTTTCTGTGACTATTTTCTAATTGTCAATGTGTACAGTCAAACATCAGTTCTCAAATGTTTTGGTTCTCAATTCAGTTCTTGACCAAATTGTTCACAGAAAATATGTTTGAGTTATCTAACAAAACTTCAGGTCTTGATTCTTACCCACCAATTCTTTCATACTGATACCTCTATGGTCAGTTATGCATCTCTCTGGTGACAAAGAAGATTCAGTTTTCAAGTCAATCACTTCTCAAACAGTTTTCTGGAAGAAATTAAGTTCAAGAACTGAAGTCCCATTCTACTTCTTAATTTCTTCACCTTTTTCATCCAGCCTCCCAAACCCCTCTCATCGGGCAAACATAGTATGTTCTCTATCCATGAACTGTTTCTGTTTTTTTTTTTTTCTTTTAGTCTTTTTATTCTACATATAACTGTACTAATATACAGTGGCACCTTGGTACTCATTGTTAATTTCTCCTGGTAAGTGGTGAACAAGTGACAATTGAAGAAGCATTTTCTCTTGCAGTGTGGCATCGTGACTCATAAAAATTCTAGCAAGTACAATGAGTGGCTAGCAAGCACCCGGTGCTGAAACATTTTTCTCATCAAAAGGTGACAAGTACCAGGGTTGACAAGTTCTGAAGATGATGAGTACTGAGGTATCACTGTATTTGTCTTTCTCTTTCTGGTTCATTTTACTTAACATAATACACTCTAGATCCATCCATGTTTATGTTTTTGCAAATGGTAAGATTTTATTCTTCCTTATGGCCAGGTAATATTCCATTATATATATGTAACCCCTCTTCTTCATCCATTCATCTTTTGACTGGAGCATTTAATCCATGTACATTTAAAGTAATTATTGAGCTTTGGCTGGTGTGCCTTGGTAGACTGAGCACTGGCATGCAAACCAAAGTGTCGCCAGTTTGATTCCCAGTCAGGGGACAGGCCTGGGTTGTGGGCCAGTTCTCCAGGAAAGGGGCACATGAGAGGCAACCACACATTGATGTTTCTCTCCCTCTCTTTCTCCCTCCCTTCCCTCTGTCTAAATAAATAAATAAATAATCTTTAAAGTGATTATTGATAGCTCTGTATTTATTGTCATTTTATTGTTTTATTTCTTTGGTTTCACTTAGAAAAATACTTTATTGTGTAATAAAGATTATCAATAAGTTGTGATATCAGTATCATAAACTTTCTCATGCACAAAAACTTACCCACATTTTATATATATAATATATATTATTATATTATATAATAATTATATATAATAATTATAAATTATATATATTATACTATATTATATTATATTATATTATATTATATTATATTATAATTATTGTATTATATATAATATAAGAATTTCTAGTAAAAATTTCTTCCAGAAATCTTAGTATAGAGCTACTAAAGATAAACATCCATAATTCATTTTAAAATAATTATTGATAAGTATGTAGTTATTTTATTTTCTGATTATTTTTGTAGTTTTTCTCTTTTCCTTTTTTATTTTAAAGATTTTATTATTATGTTTTTTAGACAGAGGGGAAGGGAGGGAGAAAGAGATGGAGGGAAACATCAATGTGTGGTTGCCTCTTGCACATCCCTAGCTGGGAACCTGTCCCGCAACTCAAGCATGTGCCCTGACTGGGAATCAAACCAGTGACCTTTAAGCTCACAGGCTGGTGCTCAATCCACTGAGCCACACCAGGCAGGGCTAGACTATAAGATTTTTAAGGTCAGCTTTTATATCATGTATGTCTGTATTTTTAACAGGAATTTTTTTTTGGATAAATATATAAATGACCACTCAAATGATCAAATAATGCTAATGCATATTCAAAAAATATTTTCAGACTCTAAGATATCTTCTTAACTCATTTGAACAAAGCAGCACCAGCACCATGGTCACTCTATGGTCAGTGATATCTCTTTTTTATTTTTAACTAAATTTATTGTGATGGCATTGGTTAATAATATTATAAAAATTTCAGGTGTAGAACTTAATATTATGACATCTGTATACTCTATTGTTCAATATGATCCAGTAATTCTGCTTCTGGATACCTACCCCAAAATTCTGAAAACATTTTATGCAAAGGTTATATATATATATATATATATATATATATATATATATATATATGCACCTCTTAGTTCATTGCAGAATTATTTGCAATACTTAAGACATGGAAACAAACCTGAGTATCCTTAGAAAAATGAATAGGTAAATAAGAGGTACATATATATAATGAAATACTACTCAGCTATAAAAAGATGAAATACTCTCAGTGCTCTATTGAGGACTCTTTTCTTCAATTTCTTATTAATCCCGGAAGGAGTTTAAGTAGGGAAAAATCATACCCAAGGAGCACCTTGTCTCAAGCTAGATACCACAAGGCTTTAAAGTCCTTGGAATTGGACTTGGCCATTCTTTCCCAGATTATCCCAGTCTAAAGTCATTCCTACTGATATTTAAAGACTACCAATTGGCAAGTATACTGATTTTCTTTAAAAATAAAAAGGTAGACTTCCGGCCAATATGGAGGCATAGGCGGACACACTGTGCCTCCTCTCAAAACCAAAATTAAGGACAACAAATATTTAGAAACAAGCAAACAACCAGAACTTATAGAAAATTGAACTGTACGGAAGTCCAACAACTATTCATCCAGACCGGTAAGAGGGGCGGAGTCGCGGTAGGAGAAAGTGAAGGTGTGGATGCAAGCAGCAGCGGCTGGCAGTTCCCAGGTGCACAGGCAGCGGCTGGCGGACCCCGGGCACAGGGGGGCAACTGTGCAGACCCAGTGAGGCTGCACAAGGCGGCTGGCTGACCAGGTGGTCCCACATTCGCGCACAGACGGTCCAGGCAGAGAGGAAGTGGCGGAAGGGACTGAATCCAGGAGAGAGCGGAGCAGGCGCCATTGTTCCCTCTCAGACCCCGCCCCCACATACAGTGTCACAACCCAGCGACTGGGCTGCCCCACACTGGGGAACACCTAAGGCTCCACCCCTCACTAGGTAATAGCCTCCACCAGACTAAAACCAAACCAAACCAAACCAAAACAAAACAAAACAAAACAAAAAAAAAAAACACCAAAAATGGCTCAAACCGGAGAACAAATGAAAGCCCCGGAGCCAATTCCTCTAAGCCGTGAAGAGATAGCCAACCTATCAGATGCACAGTTCAAAGCACTGGTCATCAAAATGCTCACAGAATTGGTTGATTTTGCTCACAAATTACATGAAAATATGCAGGCTACAATACGTAAAATGAAGGAAGATGCATGGGGAACTGATAGAGATGGAAGGAAAACTGAGACTCAAATCAATGGAGTGGACCAGAAGGAAGAAAAAAACAACCAAACAGAAAACGAGGAAGAAACAAGAATTCAAAAAAATGAGGAGAGGCTTAGGAACATCCGGGACATCGCTAAACGTCCCAACATCCAAATTATAGGGGTACCAAAAGGGGAAGAAGAAGAGCAACAAGTGGAAAACCTATTTGAACAAATAATAAAGGAGAACTTCCCCAATCTGGCAAAGGAAATAGACTACCAGGAAGTCCAGGAAGCTCAGAGAGTCCCAAAGAATTTGGACCCAAGAAGGAACACACCAAGGCACATCGTAATTACATTAGCCAAGATTCAAATGAAGGAGAGAATTCTAGAAGCAGCAAGGGATAAGGGGACAGTCACCTACAAAGGAGATCCCATCAGATTGTCAGCTGATTTCTCAAAAGAGATCTTGCAGGCAAGAAGGGGCTGGAAAGAAGTATTTGAAGTCTTGAAAGGCAAGGACCTACATCCAAGATTGCTCTATCCAGCAAAGCTGTCATTTAGAATGGAAGGGAAGATAAAGTGCTTCTCAGATAAGGTCAAGTTGAAGGAGTTCATCATCACCAAGCCCTTATTCTATGAAATGTTAAAGGGACTTATCTAAGAAAAAGAAGATAAAAATAGGACAGTGAAAAGACAGCAAACTCACAGCTATTAAGAACCACACCTAACACAAAAGCAAACTAAGCCAACAGCTAGAACAGGAACAGAGCCACAGAAATGGAGATCATATGGAGGGTTAGCAACAGGGGCGTGGGAGGTGGAGAGAGGGGTAAAAGGTACAGAGAATGAGTAGCATAGATAGTGGGTAGAAAGTGGACAGGGGGAGGGCAAGAATAGTATGGGAAATGTAGAAGCTAAAGAACTTATGACACATGGACATGAACTAAAAGGGGGAATGTGGGTGGGAGAGGGTGTGTAGGGTGGAGGGGAATGATGGGGGAGAAATGGGACAACTGTAATAGCATAATCAATAAAATATATTAAAAAAATTAAAAATATAAAAAGGTAAAGGTTGGATACTGGAAACCTAGAACCAGGAAATTTTATGCAAATCAAAATTCTGAAAGAGAACATTAAATGGCTTGTGGGAACTTGAAAACAATGATCACCAAGAGCCCCCTCCACCCCGAGTTCCCTAATATTAACTCATTCAAAACTATTTTAATTTTATTTTGTGATGGAGTTTCTAGGCTGATAAATAAGGGGAGTGTCATTTATTTTAAGAAGTAACTTTAAAACACAGGTTTGTTGAAGTATAATTGGTATGAAATAACTGCACGTATTTAATATGTACCATTTGATGAGTCTGTACAAGAGCAAACAACTATGATAGCATCACTACAATCAAGGAAAAAGACATAATTACCACTTTCAGAGTTTCTTTGTGTTCCCCTTTATATGCTTCTTTGTGTGTTTTATGGTAAGACCAGTTAAGATCTACCCTTTTAGAAATTATGAAGTGCATAATACCATTAACTATATGCACTATGTTGTACAGCAGATCTCTAAAACTTATTCATCTTGCATAACTGAGACTTTATATATCCATTGAAAAACAATTCCCCATTTTCTCTTCTCCCCAGCCCCTGACAACAACCATTCTTTTCTCTGATTCTACAAATTTGACCATTTTATATACCCCATATAATTGGAATCGTGCAATAATTATCCTTCCGTGATTGGCTTGTTTCATTTTGCAATATATCCTCCAAGTTTATCATGTTGTTGCAAATTGTAAGACTTCCTTCTTTTTGACAGCTGAACAATATTCCATTGTATGTATAGGCCATATTTTTTTCATTCATTTGTTAATAGACACATTGGTTGTTTCCACATCTTAGCTAGTGTGAATAATACTGCAATAAACATTGGCATGAAGATAGATCCTCAAGGTCATGAACTGAATTATTGTGAATACATAGAAGTGAGAAGACAGATTGCCATATAACACAAGAGTCTTATATCAGTGATTTTTTAAATTCCATAATGTTTTTCATAGCTACAGTAATATTTTACATCCCTATCTACAATGCACAGGGGTTATAATTTCTGTACAACCTTGTAATGAATTTAATAATAATATAATATTCTTTGTCTTTGGTGATAATTTTTACTTAGTCTTTTTATCTGATATAAATATAGCCACACCTGATCAATTCTTTTTACAAGTTGCATAAAATATCATTTCCATCCCTCTGCTTTTGGCCTACAGCTGTTCTTAAATCTAAAGTGAGTCTTTTATAGACAGCATGTAGTTGCATCTTTGGTTTATTATTTATTTAGCCACTCTATGCCTTTTTATTGGACAGTTTAATCTATTTATGTTTAAATATGGTATGTAAAACTTTTAAATTTAGAATAAATGGTAAAAGACAAAGATATTAAGAACAAATAAAATTCAATAATGGACTCACAATTTAAAATTATGCAAATTATGAAATCAAGAACATAAATTGTGTAAAGGGTCAAGTAAAAGTTTATAGATTTTGTATACAATTGAAATTAAGTTGTTTTCTGCTTAAATAGACTGTGATAACTCTAAGATGATTTATGTAAACCTCATGGTACCCTCACCAAAAAGATATTTAGAGAAAATGAAAAAAGAAAAAAAAGAAAGACATGAAAATTATCATTACAAAATAACAAAGCACAAAGGCAGCAAAGAAGAACTAAAAGAACAATAAAATAAAGAGAAAAAAATTAACAAAATGGCAATAGTAAACCCCTTCCCATCAATAACTACTCTCAATGTAAATTGGATAAATTCTTTTTTTCTTTTTCTTTAAAGATTTTATTTACTTATTTTAGACAGAGGGGAAGAGAGGTAGAAAGAGAGGAAGAGAAACATCAAAGTGTGGTTGCCTCTCGCACTCCCCCTACAGGATACCTGACCTGGCCAGCAACCCAGGCATGTGCCCTGATCGGGAATTTTTTTTTTTTTTAATTTTAATTGTTGTTCTTATACAGTTTTCTGTCTCTTACTCCCATCCCGGCCCACTGCCCCAGCCCTCCCCACCTCCTTCCCATTTCCACGCCCCCTAGTTTTTGTCCATGTGTCTTTTATACTTGTTGCTCTAAACCCTTCCCCTTTTCCCCTGAAGTTCCCTCCCCTCTCCCCTCTGGTGACTGTCAGTCTGTTCTCAAATTCAGTGTCTTTGTTTATATTATGCTTGTTTCTTTGTTTTGTTGATTAGGTTCCTGTTAAAGGTGAGATCATATGGTATTTGTCTTTCACTGCCTGGCTTATTTTGCTTAGCATAATGCTCTCCAGTTCCATCCATGCTGTTGCGAAGGATAGGACTCCTTCTTTCTTTCTGCTGCATAGAATTCCATTGTGTAAATGTACCATAGTTTCTTGATCCATTCATTTACCGATGGGCACCTAGGTTACTTTCAGCACTTGGCTATTGTAAATTGTGCTGCTATGAACATAGGGGTGCATAGGTTCTTTTGGATTGGTGTTTCAGGGTTCTTAGGATATAATCCAAGCAGTGGAATTGCTGGGTCAAAAGGTAGATCCATTTTTAGTTTTCTTAGAAAATTCCATACTCTTTGCCATAGTGGTTTGTACCACAGTTTTTTTTTAATCCACTCATTTACTGATGGGCACTTGGGCTGTTTCCAGCACTTGGCTGTTATAAATTGCAGTGCTGTGAACATTGCGGTGTATAGGTTCCTTTGAATTGGTGTTTCAGGATTTTAGGATGTTTTCTCAGGAGTAAAATCGTTGGGTCATAGGGCGGTTCCATTTTTAGTTTTTTAAGGAAATTCCATGCTATTTTCCACAGTAGCTGAACCAGTCAGCATTCCCACCAACAGTGCATTAGGGTTCCCTTTCCTCCACAGCCTCGTCAGCACTTAACTGTTTGTTGATTTATTGATGATAGCCATTCTGACAAGTGGGAGATGATATCTCATTGTGGTTTTAATTTGCATCTCTCTGATGATTAGTGACATTGAGCATTTTTTCATGTGTGTATGGGCCATCTGTATGACCTTCTTGGAGAAATGCCTATTCAGGTCTTTTGCCCACTTATTAATTGGGTTGTTTGTGTTTCTGATGTTAAGTCATATGAGTTCTTCATATATTTTGGGAGATTAAACTCTTGTGTGATGTATCATTGGCAAGTATGTTCTCCCATACATTCAGTTCCCTTTTTATTTTGATGATGTTTTCCTTAGCCATGCAAAAACTTTTAATTTGATGTAGTCCAATTTGTTTATTTTTTTCTTTATTTCCCTTGCTCTAGAATATATATCAGCAAAAATACTGCTACATGGGAGGTCTGAAATTTTACTGCCTGTTTTTTTGCAAGGACATTTATGGTATCACAACTTATATTTAAGTCCTTTATCCATTTTGAGTGTTTATTCTGGTGTATGGTGTAGGTTGGTGGTCTAGTTTCATCTTTTTCCATGTACCAGTCAAGTTCCTCCAACACCGTTTGTTGAAAAGGTTATTTTTACTCCATTTTATGCTTCTGCCCCCTTTGTTGAATATTAATTAACTATAGAGATTGGGTTTATTCGTGGGCACCTATTCTTCTACTGATCTATGTGTCTGTTCTTATGCCAGTACTAGACTGTCTTGATTACAGCAGCTTTGTAGCGTAGTATAATACCAGGTATTGTGATGCCTCCTACATTGTTCTTTTTTCTCAGGATTGCTGAGGCTATCAGTGTCATTTTTGGTTCCATATAAATTTTTGGAATATTTGTTCTAGATATGTGAAATATGCCATTGGTATTTTAATAGGAATTGCATCAAATCTATAGACTGTTTTGGACATTTTGATGTTGTTAATTTTTCCAATCCATGAACACAGTATATGATTCTATTCATCCTGAGTCTAGAGGAGGCTTCTACTGCTATAGGGCTAGTGGGACCCCTGGGTCTCCCGTGGGAGGCACTATTCAGTCTTCTGGAAAAATTGTGGGTATGTTCCCCTGCCCCTGTGCCACCCATATTGGTCTGTCCCAGCATATTTCTGATAATCTATAGTTTCTGGTGAACTATACATTAGTTGTCTGTTTTAAGGGAGGAGCCAATCTGTGTGAGAGGGTCAGCTCTTTCCTGCTTGGTGATGATGGCAGCTCTGTGTGAGAGCCAAGTTTGGGCAGGGCCCTGATTCCCCCTTGCTGCACCGATTTTTGATCTCTGCCCTACTGGCTTCAGTGGAATAGGGCCCTATTAATCGGTGTATTTTTTTCTCCCTGAGAGAAGTTCAAAATGGGCCCTCTTGGCATTTCTCTCTTCCTGTTTTGCTCCTGCAGACATGTACCCTGCAAGGTGTTCTTGAGCCTGTCCTGCTTGTTTTGCAGAGCTTCCCTGTTGGATGTGGTGCTTGCAATCCAGCAAGTGGTAGGCGCTGGGCACGTCCTTCCCTTCCCAGAGGTTTGAACTCTGTCAGGAAAGGGATTATGCCTGCTGTAAATAATCTCAGATGCTCAACTCTTGCCTGTCTAATTCCAAGCCCACTGTCACTGCAGTAGACACAGTCCCAAACTCTCCATTTGGTATAGCCCTGGCTTGCTACCTGGGCTGGGGCCCAGAAATCCCTTTGCTGTACAACTTTCTGAACTCCCTGCCCAGCTGTACTCAGTGGGAGAAAATTGTGATGTCAGTCTTGTCCCTTTCTGGCAGGGAAGCTGCACACAGGGTCCCTGCCCAGCACACTTCAGCTCCCCTTTTAAAAAGTCTCACTGTGATACTCCCACTGTGGTACTGTGCCACTGTCCAGTTTTCCACACACACACCACCTCTCCAAAAAGCCAAAAGTCCCTCACAGTCATGGTTGGCTGCAGTCTGCTTCCACCTGACCTGATTGCGACTCCCAATCAATTTTGGAGATAGAATCCCTCTCTCTATCTAGCACTTTCCCAATCGGCATTTGGACATGCTGCTTGCTATGTGTGTGTAATCCAGATCTCCCCAACTCTGTATATTTTCCCAAGTCACTCCTAGCCAGGGTCTGGTAGTTTCCTGTGTGGAATTGGGGCCCCCTTCCCTGAGAGGGAAGAGAGCCACAAAGCTGTGATTTCTGACTCTCCACTGCTATAGTGATTTTAGTCTCTCCACTGCTATAGGTGCCACACATAGGGTATTTTCCCTTCAACTTATAAAATCTCCTTACTGCCTGTTGTGAAGTATCTTCTGTACTCCTTGGTTTAAAAACTCCATATCAGCTAAGATTCTGTTGATTGTTCATGTTATTTGCCAGAACATCAGCCAAGAATCTGAGCTGGGGTCCATAAGCAAGTGAACTCAGCTTCCACCTACTTGGCCACCACCTTCAATTTCCCCCTGATGCAATTTTATTTTTTATTGTCGTTCAAGTACAGCTGTCTCCATTTTTACCCCCCATGGGCCTCCACCCCATGCATTCCCACCTCCCACTCTTGAACCTTGGACAAGGGTTTGACCCCTTGATGCAATTTTAAATGGGATTTTTCTTACTTTTTATTTCACATGGTTCATTATTTCTGTATAAAAATGAAATCAATTTCTGAATATTAATTTTGCATCTTGCTACTTTAATGAATTTATTTATCAGTTCTGACAAGAGATAACAAAGGCTGGCAAGGATGTGAAGAGAAGGGAGCCCTTCTGTTCTTGGTGGGATTGTAAATTGGTACAGCCACTATAGCAAAAAGTATGGAGGCACCTCAAAAACATAAAAATACAATTACCATATGATCCAGTAATTCCACTTCTGGGAATATATCCAAAAGAAAATAAAACACTATTTTGAAGAGATATCTGCATCTTGATGTTTATCACAGCATTATTTACAATAGCCAACACATGGAAACCACCTAAATGTCCATCAACAAAGTGACTTCTGGCCAAGATGGAGGTGTGGGCAGATAGCTTTGCTTCTGCCCACAACCAAAAGAAGGACAATAACAAATATAAAAACAAAAAAATAACCAGAACTCCCAGAAAATCAAACTGTATGGAAGTTTGCCTACCAAGAAGTTAAAGAAGAAACATTCAACCAGACTGGTCAGAGGACTGGACATGGGCAGTCTGAGTGAAGGGGACATGCTGCCAGGTGGTGGCTGGAGGACCACGCAGACAGGGCAGCAGCTCGCACACTGCGGTGGACAAGGTGGAGGTTGGTGAACCAGGTGGACTGGGCAGTCCTACATTTGCATGCAGATAAACTGGGAGGAACAACTGGGGAATCAGATAGACCATGCAACCCAGGGTTCTGGCACAGGAAAAGAAAGCCTCAAAACCTCTGGCTGTAAAAATCTGTGGGAGTTGTGGCAGCAGAAGAAACTCTGACCCTCACAGGACAGTCTGCTGTAGAGGTCCACAGAGTCCTAGAACATATACAAACCCACCCAGGAATCAGTACCAGAAGGGCTCAATTAGCTTGTGGGTGGTGGGGAAAATGACTGAAAGCTGGCCAAGAGCCAAGCAAGTGGCATTGTTCCCTCTCTGAGCCCTCCCTCACATACAGTCCCACAATGCAGCAACAAGGGTTTCCACCCCCCAGCAAATGCCTAAGGCTGTGCCACTTACTATGTAACAAGTGTGCTGGGACAAAGAAATATGGACAAAATGAAAGAGCACATCAAAACTCCAAAAATAGAACTAAGTGAAGAGCTAACCAACCTATCAGATGCAGAGTTCAAAACACTGGTGATCAGGATGCTCACAGAAATGGTTGAGTATGGTTGCAACATAGAGGCAGAAGTGAAGGCTATGCAAAGTGAAATAAAGGAAAATGTACAGGGAACCAACAGTGACAGGAAGGGAACTGGGACTCAAATCAATAGTTTGTAGCAGAAGGAAGAAATAAACATTCAACCAGAACCGAAGGAAGAAACAAGAATGAAAAAAAAAATAAGGAGAGGCTTAGGAAATTTCAGGACAACTTTAAACACTCCAACATCCAAATCATTGGGGTGCCAGAAGGAGAAGAGGAAGAACAAGAAATGGAAAACTTATTTGAACAAATAATGAAGGAGAACTTCCCCAATCTGGCAAAGGAAATAGACTTCCAGGAAGTCCAAGAAGCTCAGAGAGTCCCATAGAAGTTGGACCCAAGGAATCACACAGCAAGGCACACCATAATTATATTACTCAAGATGAAAGATAAGGAGAGAATCTTAAAAGCAACAATATGAATGGAGAGAGTTACCTGCAAAAGAGTGCCTGTAAGACTATCAGCTGATTTCTCAAAAGAAAGCTTTCAGACAAGAAGGGGCTGGAAAGAAGTATTCCAGTTCATGAAAGGCAAGGACTTACATCCAAGATGACTCTATCCAGCAAAGCTATAATTTAGAATGGAAGAGCAGATAAAGTGCTTCCCAGATAAGGTCAAGTTAAAGGAGTTCATCATCACCAAGCCCTCATATGTAATGCTAAAGGGAGTTATATAGGAAAAAGAAGATGTTCAAAAATATGAACAGTAAAATGATAGCAAACTCATAAATATCAACTGTACCTAAAAAACAAACTAGGTGAACAACTAGAACAGGAACAGAATTACAGAAATGGACATGGAGGTTTATCAATGTGGAGGGGGAGGGGGAAGAATGAAGGAAAAGTTACAGGGAATAAGAAACATAAATGGTAGGTAGAAAATAGACAGGGGGATGTTAAGAATTGTATAGGAAACGGAGAAGCCAAAGAAATTATATGTACGAAACATGGACATGAACTAAGGGGGTGGACGGGTGCTGGTGGGAAGGGGAGTTCAGGGCAGATGGAAATAAAGGGGAGAAAAATGGGACAACTGTAATGGCATAGTCAATAAAATATACTTTAATAAAACAAATAAAGTCTAAGTATTGCAAATTTTTAAAAATTAATAAATAAATGTCAATCAACAGATGAATGGATAAAGAAGTTGTGACTATATATATTACACAATGGAATTTTATTCATTAATAAAAAGGAAATCCTGCCATTTGCTACAAAATGGACTGACATTAGGGGTATTATGTTAGGAAAATAAGTTTTGTCAGTATGGACATTTTAATTATGTTAATTCTTCCAATCCAT
The DNA here is from genome assembly GCA_039655065.1 of Glossophaga mutica. Lineage (NCBI taxonomy): Eukaryota > Metazoa > Chordata > Mammalia > Chiroptera > Phyllostomidae > Glossophaga > Glossophaga mutica. The sequence continues at coordinate 9,018,798 of CM077318.1, read as the reverse complement.
GAACACAGTGCAATGTATGAGGTCTGTCCAGAAAAAGTGTAGCCATTGTGAACATAATGAGAATGGTTTGAGGAATATTGATGTAACCTGGCCACCAAGGAGAGTGGGCTGGAGTGTGCATGCATGAACAATGGCAACTTCACTGTACTAGTCAGGGGTGGTAGACACTATTGAGTGAGCTTGTGTACTGTGTGGTCATTGCATTCAATATGACTGAGTGAGTAGAGCCATGAATCTGTTTCAAGTTTCATGTTAAGCTTGAAGATTCCATTGTGGAAACTATTCAGATGATTCAGAAAGACATTGCTATGGGCAACTGGTGACTGGCAGCTTCATCATGCCAATGTTCCCACTCATGTATCCTAACTTGTGCAGATTTTTTTGGTGAAATATCAAATCACCCAGGTGACTCAGTCCCCCTACAGCCCAGATTTGGTGCTCTGTGACTTCTGGTTCTTCCCAAAATTAAAATCACCTTTGAAAGGGAAGAGATTTCAGACCATCGATGAGATTCAGGAAAATACAATGGGGCAGCTGATTGTGGTTGGGAGAACTGTGTGAGGTCCCAGGGTGCCTACTTTGAAGGGGACTGAGGCATCATTGTCCTATGTACAATGTGTCTTGTATGTTGTATCTTCTTCAATAGATGTCCCTATTTTTCATATTAAATGGCTGGATACCTTCTGGACAGACTTCATATATGCTTCCATTTGTTTATATAATCTTCAATTTCTTTCTTTAATGTCCTACAGATTTCCAAGTTAGTGTCTTTTACCTGCTTGGTTAAATTTATTACTAGGTACCTTATTTTTGTTGCTGTTGTTGCAATAGTGAATAGGATTGTATTCTTAGTTTCTCTTTCTGAAAGTTCATTATTGATGTTTAAAAACAGCCTCCTTACTTTTGATCTCTTCTTTAAATTTACAGAAAAAAATTGTTGTTTATGGTATTGTTTTGCACTTGTTTTGAGAAAATGTGAATGGTTAACTAGGGACATCATTGTGCTTTATTTGAAAATTATGCAAAAGCTTTTATGGCTTCATGCCACCACTTGACAAAGTTTTATAACTACACACTGAGAAATAAGAAAGAATGCATTGCCAGATCAATAAAATATAATGTTCAGATATCCATGTTGTTCCTGGTCACAGTTTTCTTTTTTGACTGCTTCGGTGCTATCAACACACATACAAATTCACTTCCCAAAATAATACATCATTTAAGTTTAGATTTATATTGTGGTTCTTGCATTACTAATGTTTATGACATAATACTGAGCTTTAAAATGTATGTTACTATTTGTATTCCTACTCGTATTAGTTTCCTATTGCTGCTGTAACAAATTATCATAATCTTATTAGATTAAAAATACAAATTTAATATCTTACAGTTGGGGAGATCAGAAATCTGAAATGAGTCTTACTAGAGACTAAAATCAGAATGCGGTAGGGCAATTTTCTTTATGGAGCTTCTAGCAGCAAATCTGTTTCCTTGCCTTTCCTAGCTTGTAGAGACTGTCCATATTCCTTGGGTTCATAATCATCTTTCTCCATTTTCTTTTTTTAAAGACTTTATTTATTTATTTTTAGAGATAGGGGAAGGGAAGGAGAGAGAGCGAAAGAAACATCAATGCGTGGTTACCTTTCACACACCCCTTACTGGGGACCTGGCCCACAACCCAGTCATGTGCCCTGACTGGGAATTGAACCAACAACCCTTTGGTTCACAGACTGGCACTCAATCCACTGAACCACACCAACCAGGGCTCTTTCTCCATTTTCAAAGCCAACAACATCAGGCCAAGTTCTCACACTACCACATCTCTGGTCCTCCTTCTCCTGCCTCCATTTTCCACTTGCAAAACCCTTGTGATTACATTGGACCCACCCATATAATCTAGGGTAATTTCTACATTTTAACATCAGCTGATTAACAACTTTAACTCCATATGAATCTTAAAATTCATTGACCTAATGAAAAGAAAAGTTAGGGAAGAAAATATTTGGTTCTAAAGGAAGAAAAAAAATTATTGTGGAACAGATATTTCAGGCCAATGCATCAACATTTTCTGTGTAAGACTAACAATGGGAAGACCATTACAATTTTTTAGCAGAGAGGTGGTATGATGATCTCTGTGTCATACAAAGCTTCTTGTGGAAGCAGTGTGGAGAGGGTCAAAAGCAGAAGCAGGGAGATTAGGCAAGATATTATATTAACTTAGAGTGCTGATAAAGTTAGAAAGCTGAAGATACAGTGGTAGAGATTAGAAATAAACTAATGCATAAACAGTTAACTAATATTTGACAAGGTAGTCAAAAATTATCAGTGGGGAAAAAGATAATCTCTTCAATAAATGTCATTGGAAAAACTGCATATTCACATGCAAAAGAATGAAACAAGACCACTTTATTACCCCACTCATGAAAAATAATTTTAAATAGATTAAAGAATGAAATGTAACACCAGAAGCTATGAAACTCCCAGAAGAAACAGGGAAAAAGCTTCTGGACATTGCTCCTGGCAAACAAATTTTTGAATAGGACACCAAAAGCACAAGCAACAAAAGCAAAAATCAAGAAATGGGACTACACCAAACTACAAAGCTTCTACACAGAAAAGGAAATGATCAACAATATGAAAAGGAAACCTATAGAATGAGAGAAAATATTTGAAATTCATCTATCCAAAATATATAAGGAACTCATAGAACTGAATAACAAAAAAAAATCTGAATAAAAATGGGTATAGGGCCTGGATAAATATTATTCCAAAGGAAATATACAAATGGTCAACAGTTACATGAAAAGTTACTCAATATTACAAATTATTAGGAAAGTGCTAATCAAAACTGTAATTATATATCATCACATTGGTTAGACTGACTACTATCAAAAATACAAGAGATAAGTGTTGGCAAGAATGGGGAATAAAAGAATGCTTGTACACCCTTGGTGAAAATATAAACTGGTGTAGCCATTATGGAAAATAGTATAGATGCTCAACAAAAAAAATTAAAAATATAACTACCATATAATCCAGCAGTTTCAGTTCTGGTTATATAGCCAAAGGAAATAAATTGCTATCTTGAAAAGACATGTTCATCCCGTATTTGTTACATCATTGTTTACAATAGTCAAGACATGAAAACTACCTAATGTCTGTAATGGACAAATGGAAAAAAGAAAGTGGGTGGTAGTAGGGCAAATGAGGACATGTTGGTGAAAGGGTATAAATTTCCAGATATAATTTGAATAATTTCTGGGTATCTAATGTACAGTGTGGTGGCTATGGTGAACAGCTTAAGAGTCAATCTTGAATATTTGCCCTGAAAAGACAAAAAGAAATATTGTAGTCTCTCCATGTCAAGTTAGAAGTTTGTATCTTTCCTCTACTCTGGAGAACCTGGAAGTAGTCTAGTGAGGGGAGAGTTATATTAGTGCATGATGAAACCCTGACATGGTAACCATACTTCCCTTTCCCCATCATAGGCAGCCAGCCTAAAGCAAACAAGAGTTTGGAGAAAAGAGAACTTTAATTTTGAATGATGTCAGAGTTTTTTATTATTGTACTGGAAAAGGCATATTAATTATTAAAGATTATTCTTGTGACTGAAAGTGAACAAGGCTTTTTATTACCTAAGAATGAGCAGATAAAGGTATGAAGTCTGCCTAAGATTTCTTCCAATACCAGGGAAGGAATTAACCTGGCAAAATAGGTTCAAATGAGCAGTTGGGGGAAAGAATTAGGCTGTTTTCAGGCAGCACTATGATAGTTTTACTTGCCCAATATAATAAAAATTTTTGGGAAGTATAGATATCATAAAACACAAAGACAACATCAAAAAGGTAAATTTAATAAATATAAGTAATATAGTTATTTAAAGACATTGGCAATTTTTAAATACCGTTTTCATGAAAACATCCTGTCCTCTCTCCTTGAATCTGGGAGAGACCTCTGTAACCACTGTGATTAGTGGAATATGTTGGAAATCATACTGTATAAGTATCCAGTCTCAGTCCTTAAGCAACTAGCAGATTCCACTTACTGTCTCTTTGAAGTCTTGGCCTTGGAAACTTGAGATGCCTTCTGCATTAGTTTCCTAGGTTTGCTGTAACAAAGTATCATAAACCGGGTGACTTTGAAGAAAGAAAAATTTATTTTCTCTCAGTTCTTATTTTTTTTTTTAATTTTTATTGAACTTATTGAGGTGACCATGGTTAATAAAATTATATAGGCTTCAGGTGTACAATTCTAAATACATCATCTGTATATTGTATTGTGTATTTACCACACAAATCAGGTCTCCTTCTGTCACCATTTATTCCTCCTTTATCTTCTCCTACATTCCCCACCTCCTTTCCCTTTGGTAATAACCATATTGTTGTCTGTGCCCATGAATTTTTGCGGGGCTTAATAAACAACCAGAACAGGAACAGAATCAGAGAAATAGACATCACACAGGGAGTTCAGTGGAGAAGAGGGAGGGAGGAATAGGGGAGGAAAGGTACAGGGAAGAAGAAGCATAACTAGTAGGCATAAAATAGATGGGGAGAGATAAAAATGGTGTCGGAAACAGAAGACTCAAAGAACTTATATGTACAACCCATGGACTTGAACTATGGCAGGGGAATGCTGGACGGTTGGGGTACAGGGTGGAGGAGGCATAAAGGGGGAAAATTGGGAAAACCTTAATAGCATTATCAATAAAAATACTTTTAAAAAGAATAAATAAATGTACATTTATTTCTGGCCTGAGTACCTGAGGAGCTCTGTTGACTTACTCTCCAGTGAAATTGGTGACAATAGTAAAAATGTGCGCGCGCGCGCGCACACACACACACACACACACACAATTTTAAACACCCCAACCATTTAAAGCCTCTGGGGATAGTCATAAGGGAAAACACCAAATAACTAAACATCTATTCAAGGAAATCTATGAAAACAAAAACACAGTAAGAAAGTGATTGTTTGGTATTGGAACCCAGACTGCTCCCTCCATCATTTCCCTCAGTTCAGTGAGGCAATGGTTCTACCTCAGACTACTGCAGCCAAAAACATAGGGCTCCCATTCTCCCTAGCTCTAAACCAAATTGCCCTTTTTTCCCCTCTGAGAAGAGCAGGATTTCAGTTTTCTTCATTCTGTGTCCAGCTACCTGTTGCTGAGGCTAAGTTCAAGGTGAGAGTGCTTGAGAGTTGGGGACTCCAATCTTCCACCTGCCCCCAACTATTGTGATTTTGGCTCTCTCTTGGGTGTGGCAAAATGATAATGTTAGCACTCTGATAGACATTCTTCCAGTTCACAGGTAGTGGTTCCACCCAAAGACAGGCAAGCTCTGCTCATTCTAGGCTGCTGACTACCCTACTCCTTGACCTCCACTAAATGTTTACTTCCTAGACTAGGAGTTCATCACTCAGATGGAAACATATCATGTCTTCACCTTCAGCTCCAGGGCCTTGGCTCAGAGATTTTGCCAGGAGGCAGGCATTAACAGGCCATAAAACATATACCTCCTAATTTTTTTTCCAAATGGAACTGACTGCATTTACAACAGAGCACTAAGAACTTTAAACCTATGGGCACTCTCAAGAACAGTGGAGGTTGTGATGAAAACATTTAGGGCTGGTGTAGCTCAGTGCATTGAGTGCCATCCTGCAAACCAAAGGGTCACTGGCTCCATTCCCAGTCAGGGCACATGCTTGGGTTGCAGGCCAGGTGCCCAGTAGGGGGCTCATGAAAGGCAATGGCAAATTGATGTTTCTTTCCCTCTCTTTCTCCTTTCCTTCTTCTCTCTCTAAAAAATAAAGAAATTAAATCTTTAAAAAATTTTTAAAAAGAAAAAGGAAAGCATTTAGGAGGATTCATGAACCTAATGAGAACACAGACTAGAGTATAGACCACCTAGCTTATAGCAGAGAAACTGGGAATAAGACAGGAGGTAGAACTCCTCCTAGGGTCAGAAAACTTATCAAACATCAATCTCAGAAACTATTCAATTAAAGGACCTACAATTTAAAAAGAGCTGTGCCATCCTGAGTACCAATGTTATAAACTTATATATTTTTATTCATTGTCTAAGATTTTCATTGTTTAATTATTTTCACTTTCTAATTGTTGTTCAAGTACAGTTATCTCCATTTTTCCCTCACCACTCCCCCCAGGCCCACCCATCCCCACCTCCCACCCTCGATCCTATCCCCTTTGGCTTTGTCCATGTGTCCTTTATACATGTTCCTTGATGACCCTTCCTCTGTTATCACCTGTTGTCCCTCTGCCCCCCTCATCTCTGGTTGCTGTCAATTTGTTCTTTATTTCAATGACTCTGGTTGTATTTTGCTTGCTTGTTTGTTTTGTTAATTAGGTTCCACTTATAGGTGAGATCATATGCTATTTGTATTTCACCACCTGGCTTATTTCACTCAGCATAATGCTCTCCAGATCCATCCATGCTGTTGCAAAGGGTAGGGGCTCCTTCTTTCTTTCTGCTGGGTAGTATTACATTGTATAAATGTACCACCATTTTTTGATCCACTCATTTACTGATGGGCATATAGACTGTTTCCAGCATTTGGGTATTGTAAATTGTGCTGCTGTAAACATTGGGGTGAATAGGTGCCTTTGAATTGGTGTTTTGGGGTTCTTAGGGTATGATCCCAGCAGTGAAATTGCCAGGTCAAAGAGCAGTTCCATTTTTAGTTTTCTCAGGAAACTCTATACTGTTTTCCACAGTGGCTGCACCAGTTTGCATTCCCACCAACAGTGCACTAGGGTTCCCTTTTCTCCACATCCTCACCAGCACTTGTTTGTTGACTTGTTTATGTTGGCCATTCTGACTGCTGTGAAGTGGTATCTCATTGTGGTTTTAATTTGCATCTCTCTGATGGCTAGTGATGCTGAGCATCCTCCCATCTGTCTCAGGGTGCTCTGTATGTCCACCTTGTAGAAGTGTCTCTTCAGGTCCTTTGCCCATTTCTTAATTGGGTTGTTTGTCTTCCTGGTGTGGAGTCATATGAATTCTTTATATATTTTGGAGATCAAACCCTTGTCCAAGGTATCATTGGCAAATATATTTTACCATACAGTTGGTTCCCTTTTCATTTTGCTGATGCTTTCTTTAGCCATGCAAAACTTTTCATTTTGATGAGGTCCAATTTGTTTATTCTTTCCTTTATGTCCCTTGCTCTAGGGGACATATTAGTGAAAATATTGCTAAGTGGAATATCTGAGATTTTCCTGCCTATGTTCTCCTCTAGAACTTTTATGGTGTCATAACTTATATTTAAGTCTTTTATACACCTTGAGTTTATTTTTGTGTATGGTGTAAGTTGGTGGTCAAGTTTAATTTTTTTTTTGCATGTTGCAGATGAGTTATTATTGGAATATGACAAGGTGATTCTAAATTTTATATGGAATTGTGGGTATTTAGAATAGCCAGAACTATCTTGAAAATGAAGAATGAAGTAGGAACACTCACATATCCCGATTTCATAGCTTATTACAAAGCAATGGTAATCAAGACGGTGTAGAAGTGGCAACGGTATAAACATATTGATCCATGGAATACACTTGAGAGTATAGAAATAAATGATATGTCTATGGTTGACTGATTTTCAATAACTGTTCCAAGACTATCCAACAGGGAAATAGTATTTTCAGTAAGTGGTAGGAAAAATGTGTAGCAGGCAGTTAGACAGGCATGAACAGAATAGGAATGATAGAGCAGTTATGGAATGTCACCAGGGTGGAAAAGCCTAGGGTGGCTAGCAATGAACAAAACTGGCAGGAAAAAAGTACCTCACCCCCAGGGTGACCTTTGCTCCCATGGCATATCACTAGTCATATGGTTTAGACCACTTGAACTTTTATATGATTGGTCATGTGGTTTGGACCATTCCCTGACCTTTTCTCCCCTGGCATATGGATAATCATGTTGTTTTAGACCCCCCTCAGAGGAGGAATAAGGGGCTGGAGAATAGTCTCTTATGACTCCCATACAAGCCTTTGCACAATCACTCCCTTAAACATTAAATCCTCAGGACAGTGAGTTTCTGGGCCACATCAAATAATCTTAGGAGCAAAGCTTCCAGTGTTTTTGTCTGTCAACCACAAAGACAGAGCTTTAATCAAACTAGAGATGACATTTATGCCTCAGTTGCTTTTCAGCTCTAGGTCCAGAAAAATGGCAAAACCAGATGCAGTAGCACCATGGCTGGCATCAGGACTGGCTGTAATGACTAGTGACTCCTACCCTAGCATCAACCAATTGGTAGAGACCATGACCCTAAGAACACACCTGGAAAGCTGATGAATATTCTACTGAGATCTTCCCCTTAGAAATATAATCAACAAAACAAACAAGCAAGCATAATATAACCAAAGACATTGAAATTTGGAACAGGCTGACAGTCACCAGAGAGGAGAGGGGAGGGAATTTCAGGGGAAAAGGGGAAGGGTTTACAGGAACAAGTATAAAGGACACATGGACAAAAACTAGGGGGGCTGGAAATGGGAGGGAGGTGGGGAGGGCTGGGGTGGTGGGCTGGGGTGGGTGTAAAAGACAAAAAACTGTACAAGATCAACAATTAAAATAAAAATTAAAAATAAAATAAAGGAGGGCTGGGGTGGCGGGTTCGGGTGAGAATAAAAGACAGAAAACTGTACAAGATCAACAATTAAAATAAAAATTAAAAAAATAAAATAAATAAAATAAAATATCACTATAAAAAAAGAAATCTCCAACATGAAGGACCCGTCTTTCCCTCCCTCCCTCTCGCTCTCCCTCTCGCTCTCCCTCTCCCTCTCCCTCTCCCTCTCCCTCTCCCTCTCTCTCTCTCTCCAGTCACCTGGGCCTTCTTTTCTTTAGGCATGTTTCTTTACTTTCTTTATCCCAAACTCCAAGGACCCTTCTTTTGCATCTGTAACTTGTTTCCTGAGCCCTGCAGCCCAACTGCCTTGCTTATTCCATGGCTCACTTATTCTACCTCTGGGGATTTCTAAATAAACTTTTTCTTGTACTTCAGTCTTGGGCTCTGAATTCTTTCCCAGCCAGAACTCAAGTACTGATGTTGCTGAACTGAGGTCCAATTGTTGGTAATATTCTGGTGCTGTTTTGCTGCTAACAAATGGACAGCTACATGCAAAAGGATGCCATTGGAATTCAAAATGGATCAAAGGACTAAGTGTAAGAGCAAAACCTGTAAAACTCTTAGAAGAAAATAGAGGGATAAATCTTCATGAATTTGGATTTGGCAAAGGGTTCTTATATATAAAACCAAAACATGCAACCAAAAAAATAGAGATAAATTGAATTTTATCAAAAAATTTTATAAGCTTCTGTTTCAAAAGACACTATCAAGGAAATGAAAAAACAACCCAAAGAATGGAAGAAAATACTTCAAATCATATACGTGATAAGGGACTTGTACTTAAAAGTCTTTTGTGCCAACTTCAGCCTATTAATAGGGTTGCTACCTGCTAGAAATACCTGGGGGCACTCACCTCAGCCCATACTACTATAGTCAGCTACCACTGACACTTCTCTTACCAGAGCCAGTATCATGGCTGGACCAGCCTTTGTGGTTATTATTATGATTGCAAGTTGTACCTCAGTAACATCCATCAGGGAACTTCAAAATAAACAAGGATTATTACTCACATGTCCCGAAGGTACACAACACACCAGGGGCCACATAGCAAGGGAGAGACAAAAGAGAGGGGAAGGAAGCTGAGGGAAGTGGAGACAAGCTGGAGTCTGCATTTATTTTGATCAAGAGTAGGATGCTTATGGTCTTGCAGTCTCACTGTTAATGTGAAGCACTTACATTACAATCAAAAGAGCTAATTGCCAAAACTTATACTACAATAAGGAATTCCCACAACTCAATAATAGAAAAATAAATAACTCAATTTAAAAATGGGCAAAGCATCTTAGTAGCCATTTCTCCAAAGATATAAAAATGGCCAATTAGCACCTGAATAGGTTCTCAACATATTAGCTACCTAAGAAATACAAATGTAAACCATAAAAAGATAACACTTCACATCCACTAGGATGGCAAGAGTAATCAAAAGTTGGCAAGGATGTGGAGAAATTAGAACTCTAATACAGCGTGGATAAAATATAAAATAATACAGAGACTTTAGAAAACAGTCTGGAAGCTCCTCAAATAACTAAACATAGAATACCATATGACTCAAAAATTCCATTCCTATGTATATACTCAAGAGAAATAAAATATACCCAGACAAAATTTTGTTTATAGCAGCTTTGTTCATAATAGTTGACAGGCAGAAACAACACAAATGTCCTTAAATGGATGAATAGATTTGAAAATATGGTATGTCCACACAATGGAATATTATTCTGCCATGAAAAATGAAGTACAACAACATGCTGTAACATGATAAGCTCTAAAAATGTATGTTAAATCAGAGAAGTCAGTCACAGAAGATCTCATAATATATTATTCTATTCCTATGAAAATACAGCATAGGGAAATCCATAGGTGCAAAACACAGATTAACAGTTGTTTAGTGATGTGGGTTTTGGTTATACCAGGTTGGTGGGCTATGAATAAAGAGTACTGAATTCCTTTCAGAGATGATGAAAATGTTATAAAATTGACTGTGCTGATGGTTGTACACATCTGTGAATATATCCAAAACCATTAAAGTGTATACTTTAAATGGGTGAAAAGGGAAAAGGGGAAGGGTGTGCAGGAACAAGTATAAAGAACACATGGACAAAAACAAGGGCAGGTGGAAATGGAAGGGAGTTGGGGAATGCTCAGGGGGTAGGCTGGGATGGGAGTAAAAGGCAGAAAACTGTACTTGAACAACAATTAAAACAAAATAAAATAAATAAATGGGTGAATTTAATGGTATATTAATTATATTTCTATAATAGTTTAAAGAAGAAAGAATTAATTAATAATTGAATAAATGTAGATAGAGATGAACATAAGTTCAAACATTTACCAAATAGAACAAAATCTGAATTAATATTATATGCACATATGATCCATTTTATTTTCATTGCAAAGCTATGAATCAACAAATGCAAGTCAATTTAAGATCAATTACCTTAAGTTCCTAGAGATGAGTCCTAAAAATCTGTCTGAACTTGGCTGGGGTGATTGGGAAACTTAGTTTCAAGAACTAACCAGTGTTAAAATATTAAGCCCATGGGTAGAAAATTCATTAGAAGTGTATGATCTGTGAGTGATTAAAGGACCACTGAACAAATGTTAAGACAAAAACATGTGAGGCAAGAAATCAGGACTTAGTTAAGGCCTTTTACATCAAGTCCTCTAGAAACTTTGTCTAAGCCAGTGGTTCTTTACCCTAGCTACTACATATGGCAATCACCAGGGGAATTTTTAAGTGAGAATCTCTGGGAGTGAGTCCTAAGCCTTGGCATTTTTAAAGTTTCCTGTGTGAGTTTAAAGGACTTCCAGAGTGAAAAACTGCTGGAATAGGCTAAGAGAAACTGGTTATGACCAAGAAAGAAGGGACCAAGGGAGGATTGTTCACCTGGAGAACTGATCCAGTTAGTTTCTTTGGAGCTCTGGAGGCTGTTGAAAGTAGGGGTATTCTGAAGCTTAAAATGGTAGATCTAAAAGAGCCCATACTGATTTTCAAGTCCATCTCCTGCTCCTTCTTCTCCACCAGTTTGTATGGGACACATATATACAGAGAAGGCAAAGAACATGCCTGAAGTCACTGTGAGTCATTGGCTGATCCCAGGTCTTCTGACTCAATATTAGTGCCTTTACCATGGCCTTCCTGCTTTATAGTCTGAAACTAGGTTTAAAAGGCAGGCAGTTCTTAAATGGTCTATTAATGTGTTCAGTTCTTTCCTCAACTCTTTCCAAACCTGCCTAAGGGCTTCAAATCTTTATCTTAAATACTGCTCTTTCGAAGCTACATTACATAATCAGTTCAGTAATAAACCTTTCAAGTTATACGACTTTTAGTCAAAGCAAATCTTTTTGCCTTGTTTTCCTGCCAAGATTCATGACTCCTGCCTGTCCCATTCTATGAGCAAAATAATAAATATTCTTTACTGAATGCCAACAGCAGCCTGGGCACTCTGAGGCACTTAGAACTTGGGAGCTGTAGAAGTAGTTGTAGCTTGAGCCCATTGCTATTCCTTTTTTAGCCTGATCTTTTACCCTTCTCAAGACCAAAACCACCCTCCACTCATAACTAATCATCCCCCCATGTCTACTATTGCCATGTTTGGTGTACAAAGTTTATTTCCAGCTAAAATTCTCTCCTTGCTTGCTCAACATTGTCATTTTCTATTTTTTCAGTGTGCTGCTGTTTATGCTGTGTTATGTGCATGTATGTCCCTATTGTAAGTTTAATCTAACTTATTGAAACATAGCCAATGTCTTCCTGCTTGTATGACAACTTCATTATCTATTTCTTCATCTGCCCTTTCCCAGACTAAACTACTGTTTCTCGGTTCACGATTGCTTCCATAGCTCAGTTCCCAATTTCCTCTTCCATCCCATGAGCTGGCACTGACATACAAAGAGTAGGGTGTCTACTTGCCTTGACCCTATTTCTTCACTCATAGAAGCAGAATACATGTTCCATATCACGGGCAAAGCTTTATAGCCAGCCCTGGGTTTTCCCATGCCAAGAAGCAGTGCTTTGAGGTAGAATAATAGATAAGGGACAAAGAAAAAATGTAAATTTTACTCTGCAACCAAAGTAACTCTGTTGTTACAGATCATACCCACCAACATTTTTTTCTGCCTCTACTCTTATTGCTTTCTTTGGATGTTGTGTGGTGTTCAATTACCCAATTAAGATTCAGAAGAATTGGACTTCCGGCCAAGATTGCGGCATAGGCGGACACACTGTGCCTTCTCTTACAACCAAAATTAAGGACAACAAATATTTAGATACAATAAAACAACCAGAACTTATAGAAAATTGAACCGTACGGAAGTCCAACAACCATTCATCCAGACCGGTAAGAGGGGCGGGAGTTGTGGCAGGAGAAAGTGGAGGTGCGGACACTGGAACGCAAGCAGCAGCGGCTGGCAGTTCCCAGGTGCACAGGTGGCAGCTGGCGGTCCCTGGGCACAGGGGGGCAACTGCGCAGACCCAGTGAGGCCGCACAAGGCGGCTGGCTGACCAGGTGGTCCCACATTCGTGCGTGCAGACGGTCCAGGCAAAGGGGAAGCAGTGGAAGGGACCGGAGTCCAGGAGAGAGCGGAACAGGTGCCATTGTTCCCTCTCGGACCCCGCCCCCACCTATAGCGTCACAACCCAGCGACTGGGCTGCCCCGCACTTGGGAACGCCTGAGGCTCCACTCCTCACTGCGTAACAGCACTCACGAGTGCGCAGATAATCCAGGCGAAGGGGAAGTGGCGGAAGGGACGGAGTCCGGGAGAGAGCGGAACAGGCGCCATTGTTCCCTTTCAGACCCTGCCCCCACCTAAAGCGTCACAACCCAGCAACTGGGCTGCCCCACCCTGAGGAACACCTAAGGCTCCACCCCTCACTACGTAATAGCCTCGACCAGACTAAAACCAAAACAAAACAACAACCAAAAAAAAAAAAAATCACCAAAAATGGCTCAAACCAGAGAACAAATAAAAGTCCCAGAGCCAATTCTTCTAAGCGACCAAGAGATAGCCAACCTATCAGATGCACAGTTCAAAGCACTGGTCATCAAAATGCTCACAGAATTGGTTGATTTTGCTCACAAATTAGATGAAAAAATGCAGGCTACGATACGTGAAATGGAGGAAGACGCATGGGGAACCGATAGAGATGGAAGGAAAACTGGGACTCAAATCAATGGAGTGGACCAGAAGGAAGAAACTAACAACCAAACAGAAAACGAGGAAGAAACAAGAATTCAAAAAAATGAGGAGAGGCTTAGGAACCTCCGGGACATCGTTAAACGTCCCAACATCCGAATTATAGGGGTCCCAGAAGGGGAAGAAGAAGAGCAACAAGTGGAAAACCTATTTGAACAAATAATAAAGGAGAACTTCCCCAATCTGGCAAAGGAAATAGACTACCAGGACATCCAGGAAACTCAGAGAGTCCCAAAGAAGTTGGACCCAAGGAGGAACACACCAAGGCACATCATAATTACATTAGTCAAGATTAAAATGAAGCGGAGAATTCTAGAAGCAGCAAGGGATAAGGGGACAGTCACCTACAAAGGAGTTCCCATCAGACTGTCAGCTGATTTCTCAAAAGAAACCTTGCAGGCAAGAAGGGGCTGGAAAGAAATATTTGAAATCTTGAAAAGCAGGGACCTACATCCAAAATTGCTCTATCCAGCAAAGCTGTCATTTAGAATGGAAGGACAGATAAAGCACTTCTCAGATAAGGTCAAGTTCAAGGAGTTCATCATCATCAAGCCCTTATTATATGAAATGTTAAAGGGACTTATCTAAGAAAAAGAAGATCAAAAATAGGACGGTGAAAAGACATCAAACTCACAGCTATTAACAACCACACCTAAAACAAAAAGAAAAGCACACTAAGCAAAGAACTAGAACAGGAACAGAACCACAGAAATGGAGATCATATGGAGGGTTAGCAACAGGGGAGTGGGAGGAGGAGAGAGGGGGAAAAGGTACAGAGACTAAGCAGCATAGACGGTGGGTAGAAAATAGACAGGGGGAGGGCAAGAATAGTATGGGAAATGTAGAAGCTAAAGAACTTATGACACATGGACATGAACTAAAGGGGGGGAATGTGGGTGGGAGGGGGTGTGCAGGGTGGAAGGGAATGATGGGGGAGAAATGGGACAACTGTAATAGCATAATCAATAAAATATATTTAAAAAAAATATTCAGAAGAATTGACTCTGACACTTAAGAATATCCTGAGCCCACTGCACACAGCACTCCTTAAAGATGTCATAAATGATAGACTGTCCGAGTCTTCCATCTTGAACACTCAGAAGACAGAGAAGAAGGAACTGGGCATGGTCATTAGATTCATTGGAAGAAGACAATACAGTTGAGATGCTAAAACACAATGCAAGGGATTCTCATTACCTTACTTCTGTTTTGAGAATTTACCATTTTGAGGCATAACCAATATGACACCCCCTTTAATTCACTGCTCTCACATCTCCAATGGTAATGGTAATTCTGACAGATGAGTTCCCCATCAACTCTATCTGTCCATAAGTGGAAATAACATGCATGGGAGTTGGTGTACAGATATATAGGGTTGACTCCTGAATCTGGGTAACTTTTATAAATTATTAAACTTTACTCAGCCACAGTTTCCTCATATAAAAATGAAGATATAATACATAGCTTGAAAAACTTTGAGAATCCACTGATATAACTTTGATGTAAGGACAATATATCTGCCACAGAACAGGGACAAGATAAATGATAATTTCCATAGTTTTGTCTTCCACTCCCTTCCAAGAACTCCTTCATGAATAAGTAGTAACCTGGCTCCCTCCTGGCCCTCAAAATTCTGGGGTGGCTCTATAGCTGGGGAAAAATAATGGTAATAGCTACCTTACAAAGAGTTAGCTTATTATAGCCCTAGGCACTGAGCTAAGTGTTTTATATATATATCATCTCATTTAATCTTCACAACCATCCTATGATATAGGTTATTATCTGTATTTTACATATAGAACAACTGGGGTATAGACAGATTCAGGGGGCAAAGAGATTCAGGGGGCAGTGTATAAAGAGATTATATGGTAATGGAAAAATACAATAAAAAATTAAATGGGGAAAAAGATTCAATAATTTACCCAAGATATATAATTAGTAAGTGACAGAACCAGGATTTGAACCAAACCAGTCTAGCTTTAGAGAGTCTTTGCTCCTGACTGTTACATCCCAGGGCTGGTAAGAACAAATATATGTCTCCTTCCAATTTGGGATCCAGGCCTTAAGCCCTGTTTATGAGACGTGAAGTAGGGAGCAAGTTGAAATAGTAGAAATATCACACTTTCACAATGGGTGGGACTCTGCCCTCTTGAAATGAATTTATGGATTAGAAAGAACCTCACACAAACATCTTGTGTACTGTTTGATGGCTAACTGTGAAAGAGTCCCCAGGGCAACAAGGATAGGGTATTTTAGGGGACCCTGGGTAACACAGGAAAATCATACCAGGTTTTTCTTCACTAACTTAGGTCTGGAGCTCAGAGAGACTATAACAGGCTTGCTTCCCAGAAATTTCCCTTGTACTTTGGTCCTACAAGGAAATGTTAGGTTGGCCCTACAAGGAAATGTTGGGTTGGCCCAAACGTTCGTTCAGTTTTTCTGATACCATGGTTCTAGTAGTGCTTAGTTGTCTTAAAAGTCATTCAAAACAATTTGGTTAGATTGTATTGTGACAGTTGCCATAACATCATGTATTTAAAAAAACTTATCCAAGCCCTGGCTGGTGTGGCTCAGTGGACTGAGCACTGGCTTGCGAACCAAAGGGTCGCTGGTTCAATTCCCAGTCAGGGCACATGCCTGGGTTGTATGCCAGGTCCCCAGTAGGAGTCATGCAATAGTCAATCTCACATTGATGTTTCTGTCCCTCTCTTTCTCCCTCCTTTCCTCTCTCCAAAAATAAATACATAAAATCTTTTTTAAAAACATCAAAATTGGTGTATTTTTGTGTACCAATTTAATATTGAAGGTTGAAGGAAGGAAATGCACAACATTTTTAGCATATTATGCTTTATTATTTTGAGAAAGGGCATTGGATGGGCAGAGGAGGGGAAAGGGGGAAATTGGGACAACTATAATAGAAGAGCAATAAAAATGATTAAAAAAGCAACTGAAATGCAAAAAAAAACAAAGATGTGTGCAGTGTATGAAGAAGGTGCTGTGACTGATCGAAAGTGTCAAAAGTGGTTTGCGAAGTCTTGTGCTAGAGATTTCTTGCTGGGTGATACTCCATGGTCAGGTAGGCCAATTGAAGTTGATAGCAATCAAATCTAGAAATTAACTGAGAACAATCAACATTCTACCATGTGAAAGAGAGCTGACATACTCAAAATATCCAAATGAATAAAGTTATTGGTGAAAATGAAAAATGCATCATTTATTTTTATGGCAAAAAAAAAATGTGGACATTTTTGCCAACCTAATAGTAAGCACATACATACAAATCAGGAGAATATAGGGAGGGATTAACACCAGGACTATTGACAAAGGTGTGAGAGGCTGTAGAGTAACCACAAGGCCTAGTGCAGTATTTATAGTGGGTATTTGTCATCACTCTTAAGCATGAAGGGGTGAAAAGAAGGAGTTATTGAAATTTGAAATGAAAGAATCTTGTAGAGGGAGCTCTCAATTGAGGATTTGTGACCTTAAATTGAGAGGTACAGCCGCTCAAGGTGACAATGCGGGGAGGGAGCTGGGAAAATAAAGGCCCTGGCTCCAATTTTCTCCCTCCTTCCAACATTCTGCCAGGTTTCCCCCTGACCAAACCTAACTGGAGATCACAGGGCACTGACAGGGCAGCTTCCTGGGCCAGAGAGAAATTTAGAGGAGAATGGAGAGTGGATCTGGAGAGGCAAAAGTTACCCAGTATAGTTTGGCTGATGGATTCAGCTCTCCACACCAGTTCTCCCCTGACACAAAATCTATTCCAGTTTTCTCACTATCTCTATTCTGACATCCTTTTAGACACAAATCTGACTCCTGATATTTTCTGCTCTAACATTCAATGTAGACCCTTCTACCCTCATAAGCTTCAAGACAGAAACTTTCTGGCATCTTTGACTCTAAACTCCACTGTTCCAGAATCCTTTCAGAACTATTTGTCTGGAGAACACAAATTACCCTGAAATACTATTTTCCTATCAATGTAACTGTAGCATAATCATCATGACAAGATTGTTTCAATTTAAGGGCAGGTATTGGTTCTCTTGCTCCTCTATACACCATGCAGAAAGCTGTTCTCACATTATAAATAATAATAAAAGATGAATGTCATAAAGCAGAGGCTGGCATTGCTCACTGGCCAGACCAGAAAGGCAGGGTGACAGGTGATGGGAGGACTAAGGAGGCAGAAGGGGTATCAAGTGAGATAAAAATGTTGATATGGTTAAATGAAATGGCCTCTACTCTATTGCTAGGCAAGATAAGAAAGGGGCCAAAGACATCATTTAAAACCAGGATGCAGAGGTTTGCAGTTTCAATCCCTCATGAAGAGTGCTTTCAACCAAAACATCTCCACCCTGCCCATAGTAGGCAGGTGCCACAGGGGCAATAGCACTGAATTTGACACCAAAACAGCTGGATTCAAGTCTCTGCTTATTACTTGTTCTGTACACTTAGCTCACTTTTTTCATCTCTTTTAGTTCATCTATCTAATAAAGATAATAGTTCCTTTCATGCTCCCTTTCTTAGGGTGGCTTCTAAGATCCCAGTGAAAACATGCTTGGAAAAACAGCAGTTTATGCATTATAAAATTCTGGGTCCAGGGTTCCTCCATAATGGGTGACTATGAGTAAGTAAGTGATATAATGTGTATGAGTGAGAGACTTACAGCATATCAACATGTGTAACTGTATGCATGATCTGGTGTGAAAAAGGAAAGAATAATAGGAATGCATGAGGACATATGTGAGAAAAGAAGTGAAAATTAATGTGTGTAGGTATTTGTATGGGAGCTAACATATTTGGGAACACATGAGAGAGAATGTAAGAAAGGAAACATGAATATTTGTGGGTTTGTGAGATTCTGAGAGTTCGTGAGAGAGTAAATGCAGATGGTAAGTGCTTGTATATATGAACATGGATGTATGGGTTGGACCACATGAACTGCCATTTTTTATAGGTTTCACAATGCTTCAACATTGGCAGTTTCACATGGTTCAGCATACTACGTAAGTATGTAAGATTGTGTGTATATTTGTGAATTTATGAGTGAATTGTTCGTGAACAAACCAAGGTTCGTATTTGTGAATGAATGTTCATATTCAATGAAATATGTTTTCTTTGTGTAAACAAATTATGTATGCAATCTAATTTATATATTTGTGGTAGAGCATATGTGAATGTGAATCTACATGAGCATGCATGTGAATATGTTTGGAAGAAAAGATAATGAATATGAATATGACCGTGCATATGAGTTCAACTGTGGGTGTGTGTGTGTGTGAGAGAGAGAGACAGACAGAGACAGAGAGAGAGTCAGAGACAGAGAAACACAGAGAGAACATACCTAGCCTTTGAACTCTACCAGTGAATGTATGTTTTCTTGTCAACTCATAACTTTCCAAAGAAACAAGCTTTCCAAGCTGAAAATTTCCACACAGGCTTTCCATCCCAAAAGGATGCCTTTTATTTTTATTTTTTGCTCTTTGGTTGGAGCCTCACATCTAGCCATTTTGGGCCAAGAAGAAGAGTAAGTGCCCAGCTCTACTCAGATAATAATTGGGAACATTTTGCTACACACCAAAAAACTGGAAAATGACTGGTGTGTAGAGCTGAAACTTGGTGAGGTTTGTAGCCTGCAAGACAAAGGGCCCCTCAGCTACTTTATTTGTTCTCTTTAAAAGTAGCCCTAAGTGACTGAAATATCGCCACCACAAGCAGTATGAAATTTCACCACCAGTTGGAGTTATGTAACCATCTCCATGGCAACCAAAGCCCATAAACATGCAGTATCACTGTTGGCTGGTTACATAGCAGTGGTTTTAGTGCCCCCACTACCCCTCCTCTTCTGCCTTTTCTAGCTTGTTTTCTCTTTTTATACCTTTCCTCCTATTTTTCTTTACTGTCAAAAGCAAGAAAATTAAACATTGACTAAAATGAGTGGAAACTGAAGCTCCTTAAGCAGAGGGTACACATGAGGCAAGTCTGAGAAACTATAGGTGCTCAGCTTGCCTGCAAGCCAGCTCACACCAGGGAAATTACTGCTTCCCACCTCTATACCACAACCCACAGACATGCATACTATGTAGTGGCTACTGTAGAAAGGAAATCAGGCAGGCTAAAGAGAAAGCAGGCACAGGAGCTAGAGGAAACCTTGAAAACTCAGCCTCTTAGGACTCCTTCCTTTGAGTATTTCCAGGAGCCCTGGGGCAGTGTCAGCATGGTAGAGATGGGATAGTGGATGTTTCTGAGTTGAGAGAATGAGGTTTGGGAAAATGGGGACATACTCTGCTTTAGGTAGTATCACTACTTTTCCCAGAACTTAGAGCTAAACTGTGCTTCCACCCTGGTCAAGAGGCAGGATCTGACATCAAAAGTGTAACACTGAACATCAGGATTCATAGATTCTAGCTTTAGATCCACCTCTTAGGAGCATTACGATCATAGACAATTAACAAAATCTCAAGGCTGCCATATACCTGAAAAACATGCCACTATCTCCTACTCTAACACAGTGATAGGGAGATCATTACCTATGAACATGGACCACATAATTATGTTTTGCATTGAACTGAAATTTGGCTCCTGTAGATTCTATCCATAGGTTTTTGTTCTGTCCCTTGGCCTCCCGATTTCCTAGATGTTCTATCTGAGCTCTTCTGCAACTAATATTATGAGTTTACTTAGAAATTGCCTCTTCAGGGACAATGTGAGATTAGTGAATTGTGTCAGGGTGCCCTGTGTAGTGAAGGAGGGGAAAGAAGGCTAGTAATCTTTGAGCCCTGCCCACTCTTCTCTGATGGTTGTGATTCCAGAATCTTCATATAAAGGGGGATTAGGAGAGACATTTGTCTGGACAAGTGAATTGATTTTATATACAGTGTACATGTATTTGGGATGGCTTTGAAAGGTTGATGGAAATTATGGAGGGGAACTAAAGGCCTTTCCAAACCTACCATTTAGCAAACCACTCCTTTGGCTCAGATTTATCTTTGTCCAGAGATCTGTGTAGATGTGTACATACATGTGTGCCCAACTGTCAAAGGTTCTTAACAGTGTGTGTGTTGAGGGGGCGGTAATTTTAAGACTTGAGGAAGTCTGGAATTGTGCTGGTGTAACCCAAACTGGCATGCAGCTTATGAGAAATCTGGAAAGATTAAGCAAAAAGCGGAGAATGATCATGAAAATATCAAGGGAATATCAATCCCAGTGGGAACTGATTTGAGCCAATCAATGGCTGATAGGTAAGAAAACTGCCATTTCTTCAGTAGTTAAACCGTGTGCTAGAAATGGTATTAAATGATTTCACACACATTTATTTCAATCCTCAAAACCCACTGGCCACCCCTTTTATTCTCCTACCCTGGATAGTTATTATAATCCTATTTCACAAAGAAGAAAATGGAGAGTAAGAGCAATTTGCTCAAGTTCACATGACTATAAGTGACTGTGATTTAGTCCCAATAATGAGCTAGGATTTAGTCCCAATAACTTCTGCCTCTAAAGGGAATTTCCTTCTGTTTTTTGAAGGAGTAAACTTAATTGAGTCTAAGCAATGGCTACAGGATCCATCCATCACCTCTGAGAACTGTCTTGCTGAGGTATGCTATTGGTCATAGGAATTGATGCTAGGCTGGCAGGATAGTGAAGACCATTTCCACTGTTGTGGGCCAACAGCATCAACAACAACCATCATCTTGGCATCATCTCACTGTGTGATGTTAGGCAAATCCTTTCCTACTGTCTGGGTCTCAGTTTCCCATGTTTAAAAATAGTTGTGGTGAGGGCTAAATAAGATCACCATGCCTGGTACCTCAAAGGAACTTAATAAGTACTAGCTTAGGAGAAGGTTGGATTGTGTGATCTTCCTGTTGGAATGATTTCTGAATCTGTGACTCTTCTCTTTTGCCAGGAAAGAAGGGTAACATACATTGAGGAGCATAACACATCAATTTAGGGCATTGCCACCTCACAGTCTTGAGGTAACAAAATCAGTTCCTTCAAACTTTAGCTAAATGCTTCTTTTCAGCCATATATTTTATTAACATTGGGCTAGATGCTGGGACTTCAGTGATGCATAATGTATGGATCTTGCTTTGTAGGGATTTTCTGAGAGAACTGGGATGGGGAGAATTTTCAAGAATAAATCAGGAGAGCAGGGCAGCAATAGCAGCCTTTAATTGACCCAGGAGAGCAATAACTAAATCAGGGCCTTAGGGGAGAGAACTAAAGCAGCTTTAAGAGGCATCAGAAGTGGGTGGTGAAAGCCAGGAGTGGTTTTAAGAGCAGCATTAACAATGGCATTGAGAACTAATTACAATGGTCTACAAGGCCCTTTATAATCTCCCCCATCCCCCACCTCTCTGGCCTCATATCCTACTACTCTTTACCTTGCTCACTCCAGGTTTCTTTGCTTTGGTTTCTTTGCTGTTCTTCAAACAATTAAGATACACTAAGAGCTTTTCACTTGCCACTCCCTCTTTCCTCATGTATGCACATGCCTAATTCTCACTTACTTCTAGTCTGCACTCAAATCTCACCTTCTCAGGGGGACTTTCTTTGGCCATCACATCTAAATTTATACCCACCCTTCCAATATTTCTTACCCATTTTCAATAATTAATTTTTCTATTACTTAGCACTTACCACTGTCTAACATATTATATATTTTACTTATTTTCTTTGTTTCTGTCTTCCTCACTAGAATGTAAGTGCAAGGGTTTATTGTCTGATTTCTCAATTATTATGTCTCCAGTGCCTAAAAACAATACTTTTAAAGTAGGTGCTAAATAAATATATTTTAAGTGAATGATTAACAGTAAGATCTACTAAATGTGGAATAAATCATTTACTCTATTTCAAGGAGTCAAGGGTATCTTTGAAACTCTTATGTATCTTTTAAACATGTGGACCCTAATTGCAAAATAATGCATGCACTCCTACCCACTTGCTAGATTACCAGCTCCTTGAAACCCACAATCTCATTGCATTTCAACAACTACCCAGTGAGATAGGCATTGTGTCTATGTATTGCTTGTGAAGTCAGGGAAACTCAGAGAGGTGAGCTAACTTACCAAAGACCATGGAGTAAGTGGCAGAGCAAGAGCTATAACCAAACTCTCTAATGTTCTGATCACTACCATTTGCTGTCCCTAGGCACATGGTGTTCTTACCTTGTACAAAGCTATGGCTTACACTAGAGCAGGGAAAACCACTGTGGTAGGCAGTTTCTAAACTGCCTATGCAATGATTACTGCCTCCTGGTATTCATACCTTCCTGTAATTCCCTACCCTTGACAATGGACTGAACCTAGTGACTTGCTTATAATTAATAGAATGTTGCAAAAGTTATGGGGTGTCATTTCTGAGGTCAGGTTATGAAAGACTAAGTTTCATCTCCCACCCCCGCACTTACTCTCACAGATGTAACAAGCTGCCATTTTGTGAACTGCTCTACGGAAAGGCCTATGTTGTAAGAAACTGAAGGAGGCCTCTGTTAAACAGCTAGCAAATAACTGAGTCCAACTGCTCTCAAGAAACCCAATCCTGTCAAGAACCACATAAGGAAGCTTAGAAACTGATCCTTCCACAGTGTCTCAGTTGACCCTTAAGATGACTGCATCTCCAGCTGACTCTTTGACTGCAGCCTTTGAGAGATCCTGAGTCAGAGGCACCCAGATAAGGCATGCCTGCCTTTCTTACCCAAAGTTAAATTATCATTGCACATTATTTTAAGATAACTTGTTATACAGCAATAGATAACTAATGAAACCAGAGATAAAATGGCCTGCACCACAGTGGCCTCATTTCTTCAGCTGCCACACCTTCCTCCCGGTCCTCACTCTAAAAGTCTTTCTCCCCTCTAACACATTGAGAGCAATAACCTGTTTGGTATTCTAAAGGGCTGGAGCTTGAAGAATAGCACCAGGATTGTAAGGATTGTGGTTATGTGGGAGAGTTTGGTATTTTTCACTGATAGAAAATTTGTCTCTTTCACAGCCTGATTTCTCTCAGGCCCTAGGCCTCTATTATCATGTTAACTTGTAAGGCTGCTTAAAGTTATAGTTGACTGACAAGACTCACCTGGAACTCAGGAGGATCCAGGTTATGCCAGTCTGGCAGTCCACAGTATTTTTCAACTGCCATCCTCAGGCCTAGCATTGTGCTTGGTATTGAGGAGATTGTGGAAAAAAAATTATATTCAGTTCCTGGCCTCATGAGACTTCCAGTGTAATGGTTATACTCCTATATTGACCATTCACAATGGATCCGTGGGCAATTTCTTTCTCTCTGTCCTGTTTCCTCATTGGTGAAATAGTTGGCAGCTTGCATACATAAGAGGTGTGTTTCTGCTCTATAACACAGTACTTTTGTAAAAAGTCAAGGCCTATGCTCAAGTGATCAATGGAACTATCTCCTGGCTGGTTACCTAGGGCCGTCAAAGTCAAATGATATGCCAAGGGTCCCATGGGAAATTGGTGGCAGTGCCCTGAGCTGCCTCTCAAAATTACATTAACATTTATAGCACAAGAAAAATCTGTTCAATAATGCTTGCTTAATGACATTCTGTTCCCAAATAGACAGTAAACAAACAGGATGAAACAAAATAAATTGTTAATGCTTTTAATAACCCAATAATATTTAAATAACAGATAGTAATTATCTTATTAAATCTAAATGAACAACAGCAAAGTGAACTTTCCTGGAGGTCTACTTTTGCTGAGGCATCTAGAGGCTGTAAAATATTATCTGCTCCAATTGAACATTCTCTATGCTTAAAGAGCATTATTTGTTGGAGGTAATAAGTCAGGGTGGCCTAGGAGTAAGGCTGAGGGAATAAAACCAAAGCTTTTGCTTAAGAAAATGTCTCTAGGGAAAAAAGGAATTCTGGGCTCTTCAAGGATCAGAAATTGGCAAAATACAGGAAAATCACTGTACAGATAAGGTGAATAGAGGAAAATGACTTACCAAAGGCTACCAAATTCTTTTTAGTGGCAAAGTTTAGACTAGAATCTGTGACTTTCTATGACACTGCCCTACATAAAACCAATTTCACTTGAGCAGATGATATCTAGCAGTTAGGAGCATGTATTCTCAAGAGAAAAAGACCTGTGTAAAGATTTATTCTTTGCCATTTGTTAGCTTTGTGACACTGTGCAGGTTACTTTAGTTCCCCATGCCTCCATTACATCATCTGTAAATAGGGATGGTAATATAACCCACCTCATAATGTCATCAGGAGGAATAACTAAATTAATATTTGCAAAGCACTTGAAGCAGTGCTTGTCATAAAGTAAATATGATATAAGTATTTTTAAAATAAAACAAACAAGATTTTTACTTACTTATAAGCAAATCCAATAGCCCAAGCCACCCAGTAGCAAAGGAAAGATTTCTTAAAGATCCCCACCTCCCCTGTCTGAGGCTTTTCCCTTGCCTGGCTATATTTCAGGCCCCATTCCCCATCAGTCACCACACCCATCTTGAGGTTCTCAGTTCCCTGGGTACTCTCTCCCTCCTCTAATAACAATAAAGGATCAACCCAAAGAACTCTCACATTCATTGCTTCATCAGATCAGCATAACAACTCAGGGATATAACAATAACTTTTATTTTCATTTTGGAAATGAAAACTAAGAGGCCCAGGAACTTGATGTGACTGGTATGACCCTCTGGGTTTAACATGGTGCCATGGATTTACTCAAAACCTCACTACTTACTTACTGTGTGACATCAAGCAATGCCTTCCTGTCTCTGTTCCTCAACTTCCTCATACACTCAAAGAAATGGTTGGATGAGATGATCTTAAAAATAATCTGTTTCAAAGGTCACACACCATGTCTGTAGTGGAGCAGGAGTAAAGACTATCTGAGAGTTCAGAAAATACACCCAGCCCATTTGCCCTTCTATGCCCTTTCTCTTTTCCTTTACCTAGAATTATGGGTTAAACCAGAATTAAGACAGGGCACTTGATTTGTTGCATTAAATGAATGATTTTTAAGATTATTAAATGTCAAAGCAAAGACCTTTGAAGACACCTTTTAGATCATTGGCTCTGCAACTGGAATTCTTATATGTCAGGAGTCCTTACCACTGCACTGGTAAGTACATGGAAATACCAGAAGTACACGGACTATGGGACCACTTTCTCCTTAAGAATTGAATTTTACTGGAGGATGTAGAAGAATTATATTGAAATAAAGACATTTGTTATGGAATAAAGTGCAACAATACAGATGAGCTTTTTTAAGCAAAAAGAAATCTACAAAGTATTTGTACACTGACTTGAATTGGAAAAAGTCTGAGGTCCATTCTTTTAAGTCATCATATTGCAGTTGGGAAAACTGATATACAAAGAGAAGAGTCTTCCTCCTCAGGGTCACAGAGAGACTTAATAAAAAAGAAATTACTTGAATCCAAACCACTAATTTCCAAGACAATCGTGCTTTTCAACATCTGCTACTCCTGTTGGCTCTTGCTGTGGAAGGCAGGTGAAAGCCAAGGAGGGACTGAAGATTGTCCATTGGTGGGTGAAGAAGCACCTCACTAATGTGGACAAGTTGCTTTGCTTCCCAAGTCCTCCGTTTCTTCATCTAAAATAAGCTGACATGAAAGTAAAATGTATGAATAATAATTCAGGCTCTGGATTCAGGATGTTTAGGTTTGAACCCTAGAGCTGCGACTGTAGCTGTCTGACCTCGGACAAGTTACTTAATCTCTCTGTACCTCATTTTCATATAAAAACAGGATAAAAATAGTACCTATCTCATAGGGTTGCTGTGAGAATTTTGTGAGTTAATACAGTCAAACCACTCAGAACAGTGATAATTAGTTTACTATTTATTATTCTTAAAACTGAGAAACCATGGAGCTAGTTTTACAGCACAGCTGCCTCCCAAAATACTTCTGCGAATCAACAAATGTAGAGAGCATAATTTATAAACCACAGGTGATCACAAAGGTAGCCCAGATACAACCTTTGGAAAAGGGATGTGTGACAAATGGAGATTACTTCAGAAAAAATTTATCCAGACTATTGCAATATCTAAATACATTGTAGGCCATGTATGAGTTTCTGAAAGGTCCATAGTGGTGTCTTACATGGGTAGTGATGTAATGTGCTCATATTTTTTCTTAAGAAAAAGTGAATTCCCTCAGGAAAAAATGTCTGACTCTGGATACCAGACACAGAGAAAAACACAGTAAGATGATTATTGGAACTAGTTTAAAACAGTGGGAAATGGACCCTGAGAGAAGCAGGTTCTCAGAAAAGGAGATTTGTTACCCTTGGCAGTGAAGAGGCTTAAACAGAGTAGTGGCAGAATTGCAGAATGACTGAGACTCTGACATTCCTAAAGCAGGAGGAGCTCCTCACCAGGCACCTGGGATTTAGCTATGTGGTTTCCTCATTTTTTTGAAAGTTTCTTTTTTCTTATTTTTAAATTATGTTTTTCAATAACAGTTTATATTCAATAATATTTTGTATTAGTTTCAGGTGTATAACATAGTGGTTAGACAATCATATAATTTGCAAAGTGTTTCCCCTGATATTTACAGTACCCACCTACCCCCATACCTAGTTATTACAATATTATTGACTATATTCCTTCTGCTGTATTTTACATCCCCATGACTATTCTGTAACTGCCAATTTGTACTCCTTAATCCCTTCACCTTTTTCACCTAGGCTCCCAACCTCCCTCCCCTGTGGCACTATTAGTTTTGTTCTCTGTGTATGTGAGTTCATTTCAATTTTGTTTATTTTGTTCTTTAGATTCCGCATATAAGTGAAATCATATGGTATCCTTATACCTCTCCAAGGCCCTTCTGAGCTTTCCCTATTTCCCTCTGTTGGTGATTAACTTATATTCCCTACTATTAAGGACATATTGAGCAGGTTACCCAAACTATGGCCCCACAGGCCATTTCACATCCCCTGGATCTCTCAGTTATGACATTTATTACTTAAGTTCTTAATCAATAAATATGTATCTTAATTTTAACATGTTCTGGCCCATTGGTATTTCGAGACAGTTATTTTAAAAGTGTATGTCATGAACCCTAAAGTATTTTGCACATGTATCATAGAAATTGCCTAGAAGAGATGGTTCTCCATTTATCCAAAAGAGCCCCACTTTGATGTTTTCCATACTGTAGGTCTCTGTCAAATTTTATTTGCAGTAGAAAATTTCATTGTTAAAAGTAGATTAAAAATTCCTGTCATAAACTGTTGTAATTATTTCAATATTTCAGAAATGTCAATATGTCAGCAACCAAAAAAAAAACAACAACACATTTTTTGAGGCATACTTCAACTAGTGTCAGACTGCAGGTCCCAATTTTGGGGGCAAAAATAAAAACAATGAAAACAGACAAAAATCAACCATCATATATTACAAAATATTATTTGATTTCCTCCTTCAAGGAGCTGACATTCCAATTAAAAAGGCAGGACAAAAAGCCAGGGATCACCTGAGTCTTTAATAGTTCAGAGCTGAACTATGTGGTTCTGATTTTAGGAACTTAGAGGAGATACATTTTGATGAAGAAGTGAAAATTTAGCTGCTATCTGAAAGATGAGAAAGGCGGGTGACTATAGACAAAAAATAGATAAGTAAAGAGGAAAGATTGGAATGAGGATAGTATTTTGAAAGTGATCGGTCACGGGGGAGTGAGCTCTGTTAGGAACTAAGCCTAATGATCATGGGTAGTTAGTTAATCCCAGTGAGAGAGAAGGTCACTGGGACAAGGATGGGATGACCCTGGAACACTAAGCAGAAGAATTTGGACTTGATGCACCTTCTGACCATACACAGGGTATATAGTGTAGGGAAGGGGGTACTGAATGAAGCAGCATTAGTAAGAGCACTTAAACAGTGATCCAGGTGAGGCCTGCTCAAAGGCTGCCTTGGAGACAGAAGCCCATTGCCACTGGCCCTCAGCTCAGTTCTCAGTAGCTTTAGTTATCATTCATGTACCGTTCCATATTGCTGGGAAAGGCCTATCTCTCCATCTTTCATAGCACATAGAATGACATTCTACAGATAGTAAATGCTCAACAAGTGTTTGTGGACACAAAATAAAAGCCATTTAAAACGCAAAACCAAAAGCATTTGATGGCTAATGAATGGTAGGGGGAATGCTGTAGGAAGGGGTCTGTGATCCACTGTCTTGACCATTTCTTCAGAGCTTTCCCATACTTCAGACAACCTGCACAACCCTCTGCTCATAAGCCCACTAGACAGGTTTCAGTCTCCTTGCTTTACAGATGACAAAAGTAAGATTCAAAAAAGTAAAAGGACTTCTCCAAGATCAGGTAAATAATGTCATAGGTAAGAGTGAAACCTGGAACTTCTGATTGTAAATCCATCGTTCTAATTGGAAACACAAGTGCTAAGAGCTACCTGCAGTTTTTCTGTACACTTTATACAGTCATATATCTAAATCCTCTCTTTCCTCACCTACAGAGATGATGAGTACATAGAATTAACTAAAGTGAAGTGGTAGGAATTCTGGGCTTGCAGCCAAAGGTCTTTGTTTCTGACCTGAGTTCTGCCATAACCTTAGCTTCTCAAACAGTCAATGGGCACTCTGCAGAGCTGTCCTGTAGGGCTCAGGGTCTCAAAGAAGCATGTATTTATCTTACTAACCTGCTAAGTTAACCCAAAGTTGTAATGCCCTTGAGCCTAATTATTTCAATTCATTCTCCTGTCTCCCAAGGATATATGAGCTCTTTCGGAAAAAGTCCAGCCATTGTTAATATAATGAGAATAGTTTGTGCAGCATTGATGTAACCTGGTAGCCAAGGAGAGTGGACTGGAATGCACATGCATGAACAATGATGACTTCACTGTACTAGTCAGTGGGGATGGCAGACGCCATTGAGTGATCTTTTGTACTGTGTGGCCATAGCATTCAAAATGACTGAGTAAGTAGAGCAACACATCTGCATCAAATTTTGCATTAAACGTGAACATTCCTCCATGGAAACTATTCAGATGATTCTAAAGGCCACAGCTATGGGCAACTGGTGATTGTCAGCTTCATCACCACAACACATACACTCATGCAACAGATCTCGTGCAGAGTTGTTTGGTCAATTTTTTGGCCAGGTGACTCAGCCCCCCTGTGGCCTAAATATGGCACCCTGTGACTTCTCGCTTTTCCCAAAACTAAAATCAGCTTTCAAACAGAAGAGATTTCAGACTGTCAATGAGATTCAGGAAAATACAACAGAGCAGCTGATGGCTATTGGGAGAGCTGTGAGGTCTTAAGGTGACTACTTTGATGGGGACTGAGGTATCATTGTCCTATGTACAATATATCTTTTATTGTATATCTTCTTCAATAAAAAATGTCTCTATTTTTCATATTACATAGCTGGATACCTTCTGGACATACCTCATAAATCAGCTTGTCAGGGAGGTCTGGAGACCTATATCCATGGCAGCTTTTTTCATGATTGAGTGATGCCTTGAATCACTGGGTTTGCCCAGCTCTGGTATGTTAACCCCAACACATACTTTTGTCTAAGGTGTCCCTTTGCCTACTTACCATGTTATCTCCTAACCAAGAAGCTTCTAAATTCTGCTCTTTGCCTTGCTCCCTTCCTGTGTTCATGAATTGTTCTTAGACACCCCGAGGCAATTGTGATTGATGCATCATTGCTCATAAATCTGGGAAATCAGATAATATATTTTATTTATCATTGCCCATTTGAAGATGAGCAACTTCCAATAACTGCAGCAAATAAATGAAATCAAAATGATGAACTCCCGCCCTTTCCTATGAAATAAATACTTGCCTGAGGAGATTATCACTGGCTAAGCATAAGATGAAAATACTGCCTTTCTGAAACTTGCCCCACTGGCGCTTCATTTCAGCAATTGATTTCCCCCAACCCCATTGTCTCTTGTTTCTGTCTTTCCTTTGTCATCAGGATAAGTAACATGTGCTCATCACAAATTTCTGAAGACATAAAGCAGAGCATTAACTTGAGCCTACTGCTTCTCTTACATCTCAGTCATTACTTCCTCCATGAGGAGTCATGGTCCCCAAGCTGAGTAACTGAATTTCCAATTCCCCAGGAGTTCCTCCCTCAAAAAGAATTCTTCATTTCTTTGCAACTAATGAAGTCACTTGTTGTGATAGAAAGACAAGATCTTCAGAGGCACTAGTGTATTGGTTCAAAATCTCATTTTGTGGTAGTAGAATCTGGAGGAAGCCACTCTTGTTAAGTCTCAGTTGAGAATTAGTAGAGGATTACAATTTCTTGCTATAAATTTATACTGAGTTAAAATTCTGTGTGACTTTGGACAAATTGTGTAACCTCTGTGTGCACCAATTTCCTCATTTGTAAATGAGTATCATAATGGGATAAGCCTTGTAGGATTGTTGAGAGGATTAAATGAGACAATCTGTGTTATGGGCTCAGCCTAGTGCTTTGAACATAGCAAATAGTAAGTAAACATTAACCATTACCACTAGTAATAAAATCAGGCAGACAACAAAAACATTGCCTTGGAAAGAGCATTGTGTTTAAAAAGGCCTGGAATTACATCCCAGTTCTGTTATTCATTAGCTGGTTGAGACTTTGATGTACCCTGACCTCTCTCAACTTCAGTTTCTTCATCCATAACATGAGGCTAATGACAGTGTCTATTATACCAAGTTGTTACATGAATGGTACAAGATCAGTGGTTATGAAAAATGTTTTGTATTCAAGCTTTGTCAGCCAACATACTTGGAGCTCCTACTGTGTACCAAGCTATGGGCTCAAGGGATGAGAAGCAACCAGTGAAAAAGATTATGGTCTCTGTATTCAAGATCTTATTGTCTAACTGTGCTGAACAGTCCCATAAACAAAAAATTAAAGTGCAAATGTGAGCTATCACTGTGTACAAGCTCCACTGATTGTAAAAATGAGTGCCTAGGTCAAGGGAGTGGGAAAACAAGGTGGCAATAGTTAGGAAAGACTTTCTAGAGGAGGTGATGCCTGAGATGACTTTTGAAAAGAAAAATCTTTTTAACACAAAGGTAGTACATAATTCAATGCTAAAAGAAATCACAAACACACACATGTATAATAATTGATCAGTACAATCCTTTCCCCACCAAGAATCACTGTTAAGTGCATAAAACTGGAGAACCAAAAAGGCAAGCAGAATTAACAGAAGGCAGGCAGAAAAAGGGGGCTCCTTTGCCGGGGAGTGCTGTTTTTCTCTCTCTCTTCTTCCTCGCACAATTCAGTTTAATTTGCAGTACCATGTTTCCAGCTTGACACCCAGTCACAAATCAAGTCCACAAATCAAGGTGGAGGCATGCTTATGGTGGTCAATTTGCTGAAAGTCTTGGGATCCTTGTAAAGGGTGTGTGTATACTTGATGATAAAGGGCAGACAGAAGAAGAGCTGGAGAATGAGGGAATTGTAAAATCAAGTGCAGGTAATTCAGCTCCTTGAACTTCTCTTTGATGGTTTTTTTTTTTTTTGTCTTTTTTTAAAAATATATTTTATTGATTATGCTATTACAGTTGTCCCATTTCTCCCCCATTATTCTCCTCCACCCTGCACACCCCCTCCCACCCACATTCCCCCCCTTTAGTTCATGTCCTTGTGTCATAAGTTCTTTAGCTTCTACATTTCCCACACTATTCTTGCCCTCCCCTGTCTATTTTCTACCCACCGTCTATGCTACTTATTCTCTGTTCCTTTCCCCCTCTCTCCTCCTCCCACTCCCCTGTTGCTAACTCTCCATGTGATCTCCATTTCTGTGGTTTTGTTCCTGTTCTTGTTGTTTGCATAGTTTGCTTTTGTTTTAGGTGTGGTTGTTAATAATTGTGAGTTTGCTATCATCTCATTGTACATGTTTTTTTTTTTTTAATCTTCTTTTTCTTAGATAAGTCCCTTTAACATTCCATATAATAAGGGCTTGGTGATGATGAACCCCTTGAACTTGACCTTATCTGAGAAGCACTTTATCTGCCCTTCCATTCTAAATGAACGCTTCACTGGATAGAGCAATCTCGGATGTAGATCCTTGCCTGTCATGACTTGAAATACTTTCTTCCAGCCCCTTCTGGCCTGCAAGATCTCTTTTGAGAAATCAGCTGACAGTCTGATGGGAACTCCTTTGTAGGGGACTGTCCCCTTATCGCTTGCTGCTTCTAGAAGTCTCTCCTTCATTTTAATCTTGGCTAATGGAATTATGATGTGCCTTGGGGTGTTCCTTCTTGGGTCCAAATTCTTTGAGACTCTCTGAGCTTCCTGGACTTCCTGGTAGTCTATTTCCTTGGCCAGATTGGGGAAGTTCTCCTTTATTATTTGTTCAAATAAGTTTTCCATTTGTTGCTCTTCCTCTTCCCCTTCTAGTACCCCTATAATTCAGATGTTGGGATGTTTAAAGATGTCCTGGAGGTTCCTAAGCCTCTCCTCATTGTTTTGAATTTTTGTTTCTTCCTTGTTTTCTGTTTGGTTGTTTCTTTCTTTCTTCTGGTCCACTCCATTGATTTGAGTCCCAGTTTCCTTTCCATCACCATGGGTTCCCTGTGCATTTTCCTTTACTTCTCTTAGCATAGCCTTCACTTTTTCATCAAATTTGCAACCAAATTCAACCAATTCTGTGAGCATCCTGATCACCAGGGCTTTGAACTGTGCATCTGATGGGTTGACTATCTCTTTGTCACTTAGTTGTATTTGTTATGGGGCTTTGATCTGTTCTCCTGTTTGAGCCATTTTTGTTTTGTCTTGATGCATCTGTTCTGTAGTGGGGGGCAGAGCCTTAGGTGTTCACCAGGGCAGAGCAACCCACGTCTCTGGGTTGTGATGCTGTATGTGGGGGTGGAGTCTGAGAGGGAACAATGGCACTTGCTCCTCTCTCTGCTGGATTTCAGTCCCTTCCATTGTTTCCCCCAATCAAACTGGGCCCTTCTGGTGCCAATTCCCATGTGAGTGGGCTTGTGTACATTCTAGGACCCTGTGGGTCTCTCCAACAAACTCTCCTGTGAGGCTGGGAGTCTCTCCCAGCACCTCAGCCCCCACAGGTGTTTTCAATTGGTGTTTTGAGGCTTTATTTCCCCAAGCTGGAGCCCTGGGTTGTGCGGTCTATCTTGCTCCCCAGTTTCACCTGGTTTATCTGCATGCGAATGTGGGACCCCCAGGTCTGCCAGTCACCTTGCACACTGCACCCCTCCACAATCTGTCACCTCACTGGATCCACCAGCTTCCACCCTGTGCACCCAGGGTCTGCCAGCTGCCGCTTTTTTTTTTTTTTTGCTGGGACCCCTCTCCACTCGGCCTCCAGACTCCACCCCTCCTACTGGTCTGGATGAATGTATCTATTTTAACTCCTTGGTTGTCAGTCTTCCATACAGTTCAATTTTCTGTCAGTACTGGTTTTTTTGTTGTTGTTGTTGTTGTTTGTTTCTAAATTTTTGTTGTCCTTATTGGTTGTCGTTATTTTTGTTGTCCTTTTGTTGTCCTTGTGGTTGTGTGAGGAGGGACAATATGTCTACCTACACCTCCATCTTGGCTGGAAGTCCTCTTTGATGGTTTTATTGATGAGCAGGCCCATAAAGAAGATGGTGTGTTCAAAGGCAATGATCCACATAGACTAGCACAGTGACCCCATATACTTGTATATGAAGATGCAACGAAGGAGCAGGGAGCTGAGCATGATGGTGATGATGGATAGGTCAATGCTGATATTCTTGTTGATCATGACCCAAGAAACTATCCCAGACTTTGCGTTCATGTGAATGTTGAATTTGTCCTCATATCATAAACCTAACCTAGTTCAAGTCAAATACAAGAGATTGGATGGTGTTGAAGACAGAGATGCATGCCAAAAGGGAGAACATCTTGTCATTCAATTTATACTTGTTTTACCATAATACCTCTGGCTCCCATTTCAGAGAACTCCAGAACAGTGCTTCCCTCCTCTTCATTCACCACACTGGTGAGCTACCATAGTCTTGACATAGCTTTATCTATTCATATATCCTTAGTTATAGGACTACTGTTCAGATAGTCTCCAAGTGATTATCAATGATGGTTGTTTTATAATTTATTTGTAGTTTTGATGCAATTATTGGAGTAGACGAGCACAGCATTACCTCCTCTGCCATCTTGACTGGAAGGAGTCAGAAGACATATTTTCTTAATGAGCATGATAGGAGGGATATTCCAGGCCAAAGCTAGGACACAGAGACATACAGTCACCTGGTACCTTTGCACCTATTTCATTATTGGAGGATGCAATTTTTAAAAGGAAACAGTAAGAAATGAGGCTGGAAAGATAAATAGGGGCCTGATTAAGGGAAAAAATGTTAAATGCCCTACTAATAAAATTATTTGTTTTTAATTAGTATTTTAAAATGCCACTTATATAACATTTACTATACACTAGCCACTATTCTAAGCATTTTACAAATATTAATTTATATAATACTCAAAAGAATTATATAAGATAAGTACTAGTACTGATGCACACAGTGATTAAGTAACTTGTGTAACATCTCACAGGCATTAAAATAACAGAGCCAGGATTCCTACCCAGGAAGTCTGGTTCCAGAGTGCATACAGAGGTGAGGATTAATAATCATTTTGTTTTATTCCCATCCAGGCCACTTACTCCCATACTCTTAGCCAGTTTTAAGTGTGTGTTTATGTGGTTTAGTTCCCCATTGGCTTGGCTGTTCATCTATCCTCAGAACTCTGACTCCCTGGAGAGTATCTCTCTGGACCTTCTGGAGCTCCAGGGATAAGTCTCCTCCTCTACATTAGCAATAATAACATGATACAATATCTGCTTGGCTTTCTGACCTGAGTTAATAATTGTCTAATGATAGTGAATAAATACTACAGATCATCTCACTGATGTCTCATCAGACCATGACATTCCCATGAGTTGCATGGATGGAGGACCATGGTAATGCTAGTATCAGGTGGGCTCTGGAAGCTTCAGGATCTTCTCTGAACTCATCCAATTACATACACACAGTCTCTCCTCACCCACTCGAAATGGTTTGCAGATGGCAAGGGTAGGGGAAAGTTAGTGCTTGGCATGCCTCTCTTACTTCAGGTTATTTATCTGCCTAACCTAGCATCATAGTAATCACCTATATTTTTATTGGCCTCTACATTCTCTAAAGCCCTTTCACGTACATCAGTCATCTGATTTCTTAATCCCTTGAAATACCTTTGAAGGCAGTATTAACCTTTTTTTTTTCAAATGAGGAAACTGAAACTCAGAGAAGTAAAATGACGTGCCCAAGGTCACACAGCCAATGAGCACTCATTTTGCAACATTATTGTAATGGTCCAACAGTTTCTGTTCATCCTACTGCCAGAGTGATGATAAAATTACCTGGATCAAGAGCATCTGGCCAAGGAGCCTGAGACAGGGAATGAGGGTGGAAAGCTTTGATGGATGTCATGAGACAGTTATGGTTGTAAAGCTCCTGACCACAGTTAGAGGAAACTCTCAGAGACCCTTAGAAGTTATTATGCTGGAAGAGTGTAGCTTCAGGACCATCAGAGTGTCTGAATTTCCCCCACCCTTTTCCCATCATTCCATTAGACAAAGACTTGGATTTCTCTGCCTAAGGTTGTTCTCCCAGCTCTTTACTCTCATAAGTCAGCCTTTATCACTACTTTCCCCCAGACATTCCTTCTTCAATTCCTTGCTAGTTCTAGCTAAAACCCCCAGCTGCAGGTCAAACTGCCCTTCCTGTACCTACTTGAATGCTAATCTGATACTTCTTTTTCTTTGCTTGATTTTTGCCTTTCTTCAATTTGCTCCCCCGCCTAAGCATTTCTTTTGCCTGGAGAGAGAGACACTTTAAAAGCCTTAACTTTTTCTCTTCAATGTAGTCAAACATGCCTCTTTTCCTTTATAGCATTGGAGTTTTCTGTCTTTTTTAAGGTCTCCTCCACTCCAAGATTATGCAAATATTTTCTCTGACAAAAGACAAGAAAATAAAAGTCAAAATACAATAAAATGTGAACATATTTGCAAGTCACACAACAGATAAAGGATTAGTGTCATTATTAGAAAATTTTTTCAACCCAGAAGATTTTTACTTTCATGTAGTTGA
Organism: Glossophaga mutica; assembly: GCA_039655065.1. NCBI lineage: Eukaryota > Metazoa > Chordata > Mammalia > Chiroptera > Phyllostomidae > Glossophaga > Glossophaga mutica. Next base: position 8,981,864 of record CM077318.1, on the reverse strand, counting down.
GTCTATTAATCTTTGTCCAATAATTATTGAACTATGGTAAAGTCCATGATCTTTTAAATGTTAAAGAAACAAAGGGAGTTGTTTTTTTTTTTTCATATGAGAATGAAATGAGATGATGTTTGTAAAATCATATGCATAATATATCCAGGGAAAAACTACTACAAATGTGTATATTTGTTTAAATAAGTTTGACTCTGCCCTTCCATACCTCCTTTTATGTCTTTTAGCCTTGAATTTTGTGTGCATATTATGTGGGGAGAGATTAGCACAGAGAACTAAAGACAAACATTTAGCTAAATAATGAGCACATCTAATAAGCTGAGCTGCAGTGAGACCTAAAGATACTTAAATAAAGTAGGGAAATAAGGTAAGAATCCCTGGAAGTTTCTAAAGGCCAAGTGACTTAATAGTCAGCCTCCAAATAATTGCAGCAAGTTCATTGGGGATATTCCTAGAAGTCAAACCCTGTGTCCTCCTCCCATATCAGCATTTCCCCAAAACTAGCTACTATGACCTCAAGAAAGATCCTGGATCTCAGGAAAACCCAACTGGCTTACTGTTGTTTTGGTTGGATTGCAAGAACCAGGACAGTAAACAAACAGACGACTGGTCCAGAGGTTCTGCCTCATTTCTAGAAATCCATCTTCTAAAGCATCACTTTCTACATACCACCTTGCTCAAGAAATGTCAGTGGCTACCAATGCCTTTCATATGAATTCTAAATTCCACATTTTGATATTTGAAATTTTCTATAAGATGCTCTAGTTTCACTCAACATTAAATGGTGGTTTGGTTTTAATTCAGAAGAGTGTAGTGGTTATGGATGAGATCTTGAACATCAGAGTCCTGCTCTGCTAGCCCATGTTCACACACACCACACGCACGCACGCATGCGCACACACAAGGTTAAAAACATGCACAGTTTACTGCATATAGTGATATACAAAAGCCCCCTCTTCCCTACATACCCATGTATATATATCATAGTTAGACACACATTTTTGCCGAAGATTAGAGTATTTTGTAAAAAAAACAAAAAACAAAAAAAAAACCCCACCAGATTTTGTCTTGAATATAAAATAAACCTTACTGCTGTGCTAAGCAGACAGACTCTCAGACATTGCTTATGCCCTTGTAATAAATATGAATATAATGAAAGGATAGAAAAATGCTTCAGACAAAACTTCCTGGCATGAGCTGTCTGAAGGTACTCCCCATGGAGACAATGAGCCAGTTGTTGCAGTGAGATGCCAGTCTTTCCCTTTTATTTAGGCATATTGGAGGATATTTTTAAGGCAAACCAGATAGGCAGATTGTACCTAATGCTACAGAGAGGGGAATTGAGAGGGAGGCTTCTGGGGCTGAATGCCCTGACCTGCATGTGGGCAGAAAGCCCCTCAAGCTTGACCTGACCCTAAGAAAAAAATTAATTGTGAGCTTTCTGGGGCCATAGAAATGGAGGGTGAGAGATCTATCTCTTTAGCTAGGAAAGAGAGTCTCTTGAAAATAATCTGGGTGGTAGCAATTTCCCAAAGGATCACTTTCTCCAGGAAGTCTTCTGTGACCTCCTCCACCACTTCCCAGGCTGAGAGCTTTTATGGTTACTTCTACCATGGCACTTGTCACTCTGTGCTATAACACTATCTGCTTCATTTATCATCTAACATCAGTGTGTAGCATAGGGTCTGGCATATAATAGGTACTGTATATATAACTGTATACATAACTGATGACTGCTTATCTCACTGTTTACTTTTCTACTCTCCCATAGGGTGAGCAGATTATGTATTTCCATGGTTCACTGTATTTCTGGCACCAGAATAGAGTTTAGCACATAGTAGGTGCTCAATGTTCATAGAATCAAGATGACTTAGTTCCCTTTCAGTCTTCTGAGGACAACCTTTGTCTTAATTTCCTTATTTTGAAAATTAGCATAATAATATACCTTTTGCATAGACTTCGTGAACAGATTGAAAAGTTAATATGTGAGAAATGCTTGGTCTAGTGACTGGTACAACCATTATTATTATTATTATTACTACTACTGTGGTTTCTAGACCTGATGATCAGTACAGTTCCCTCAAACAGTATGGGTCTTGGTCAGCATAAGCCCTAGGTATGGGAGAGATGTGCTTGTAGGTTTCTCTCTCCCCTGTTCCATCACACTGCCTCTGCTGCACTTGGATACTCTGTGCAATTTTCAAGCTGCAGCTGAACTAAAAAGTTATGCCCATGAGACTAGAAGTTCACAGAGGACAGGACCAACTCACAGTCAACTCTGGCATATGATCTATAGGCTGACCAGAGGAATTTCAGGAAATGTTTGTCAAGCTGACATGAATGGTAGCCACAGATTACCAATTATGGTCTGGAAGCTTCCTTCTCTTGCTGAAATGGCTTGTGTTCTTCCTCTTCAGTCTCCTCAGCATTCCTGCTGCCTACATCCATGATGGAAGGCAGACATAAGAATTCCACGCTAAGAAAGTGAGCAGGACACAGGAATCTGACTGCTGGGGTGATGGTCTTCCCTTAGAAAATGGGTGAGATGATTATGCTACCTGCACAGGCCACCTTCACCTTCTTTCTACTCTCACCTAACACTCTAGCAAGGCTGTCTAACCCATGGCCTGTATGCAGCCCAGGATGGCTATGAATGTGGTCCAACACAAAAATCACAAATTTACTGAAAACCTTTTTTTGCTCATCAGTTTTTGTTAGTGTTTGTGCATTTAATGTGTGGTCCAACAAAACTTTTCCTCTTCCACTGTGGCCCAGAGATGCCAAAAGATTGGCCACCCCTGCCAGAAATCCATTAGTTATAGAGTTTGCCAAAACACTGGCAAGAGAGTTAGGCTCAGGGACAGGAAGATAGATTGAATCAGGCATGGGTCTAGCACAGATCAATTGTGCACTTAAAGCAAAGTCCTTCTCCTGAGTATAAGAATAAGACCTTCACATTAATACAGCCCTTTAGAGTTTACAATTTCCTTTCACGTTTTTATCTAATTTTAAGGTTCAGCACAGCTCTTTGAAGATTGCAAAGCAGAAATTATTGTTCAAATCATATAGGAGGAGCTTGTATTCTTTATTTACATGATTCTGAGGAGCCATCAGTCTTTGTTTTCAGCCACCTCCATGGGAAAAAAAAATAGTTATCCCTGTTTCCAGAAGGCTACTCTCTCTTTGACCTGACATCCTCAAATTTCCCAGTTCAAAAAAACCCTGAGAATAAAAGTCACAGAAAGATGGGTCTACTGTTTCTCCTCCCCTAACCTTATTTCTCCAAGAAGGCTTTCTTAACCACTTACTAAGGGACAATATAAAGAAAAAATTGGGAATAGACAGGATTGGACTTGATTCTGTTACTGTGATGTAAACATTCTAGAGTCTCAGTGTTCTTATCTGAATGTGGGGGAGGGGAGCATATTGCTTGTGTTACAAAATTGTCTCAGGATTAGAGATAAAGATAACATCTAATGGAAGCCAGAAATGATGGTTGTTTTGGGGATATTCGAGCTACTATATAATTTCATGCATATAACCTAGGAAAGAGGCACCAAAACAAAAAGGGAACCTCTCTCTGGAGATGTTTCTGACATTTCTGAACTTCAAGTCAAAGCAATAAGGAAATATACATTGAGTTCTCACTGGGTGCCTCATGAGGTGTTCCACTGGTAGAAGATATCATAGCATAGAGTAGCCCAATTAAAGAGAAAAGACTGAAGAAGAGTGAGCTAAATAAAGCATATTCTGAAATAGAAACCCCATATTTATAAAAATTTATCTATTTCCATAAACAAATAAGGGGGGAAGAAAACTACACCTACATTAAGTGCCAGATATATTATCACAGTTGACCCTCACAATGTCTCTGGGCTGTAGGACAAGAATTCATAGCATTTAACTTCAGATCCTTGTGCTTTTCTCTGCCTTGAGCAAAGGTGTCCATGACTCTTTCTCTAGGTCAGTGGTCAGCAATCTTTTTCTGTAAAGGGTGAGATAGAAAATATTTTAGACTTTGCAGGCAACGGGTGATTTATTCTTATCCTTCTTCTTAAAACATTGAATAATCATTCTTAGTTTACAAGTTTTGGCCCAAGGGCTTTAGTTTGCCTACCTCTGCTTCAATGCCCTGAAGGAGACATGTTATCTAACTTGTTGTGCTGCCTTCTTGTGGTGTTGGGTGACCACTGGCCTTGGATCTAGTTCCAGAAGTAGAAAGCAGCAAAAGAGTAAAATGTAATTATGGATGTGTATGTTCACTTTTACCTAACTCTTGAAGAAAAGACTAGAAGAAAAGTCTTACATGTGTACATCAATTGGTTACTCAGTGCTTATGGCATGCCAGGATCTATGCATTACCCCATTAAATTATACAGCATCACTCTGACATACACATTATTATCCTACTTTTATAAGAAAAATGAGGCTCAAAGTAATGAAGTAATCTGGTCAAAGCAACGGAGACAGGAAATAGTAGAGGATTTAAATCTTGGTATGTCTGACCCTAGAGCCCATGTGCAAAATCATTGTGCAGCTCCACAAAGTATTTGCTACTACTTACAAAAAAACACCTGTAATCCATGGTGGGTCATGAATAGAATAAGAAAATAAAAACCAAGGAGCAGGTGAGCCAGACCATTGTGACAAATATCAATATAATTGATCGCTGTATCTTGAGCTTCCTGGCAACCAAGACAAAGTTAGCAGCATCAGTAGTTTCTGTGCAAGAACAAATTTTTTTTCTAGGACTGAATTATAAAATGAAAATAGTATTATTGCCCTTTTTTAAATTGGATTGTTTGTTTTGTTCAGTGTTGTTTTATAAGTTCTTTATAAATTTTGGACATTAACCCCTTATCAGATGTATCAGTGAATATGTTCTCTAATTCAGTGGGATTTTTTAAATTTTGTTGATGGTTTCCAGCAAAAAAAAAAAAAAAAAAAAAAAAAAAAAAAAAAAAAAAAAAAAAAAAAAAAAAAAAAAAAAAAAAACTTTTGCTGTGCAAAAACCTTTTAGGTTGATGTAGTCCCATTTGTTTATTTTTTCTTCTGTTCCCTTACCTGAGGAGATATATCAGATAAAATATTGCTTTGAGCACTGTCTGAGATTTTACTGCCTATGTTTTCTTCTAGGATTTTTATGGTTTTAGGTCTAACATTTAAGTTTTTAATCCATTTTCAGTTTATTGTTGTGTGTGATGTAAGAATGTGGTCTAGTTTCATTTTTCTGCATGTATCTGTCCAATTTTCTCAACATCATTTGATTTCAATCATATGTGCAATCTAATGAACAAACTGAACAAGCAAAATAAAAAGAAACTCATATAGAACAGGCTGACAGTTCTGGGGAGGGTTTAGTGGGTGGAGGGACTGAGCAAAAAGGAAAAAGGACTCATGGACATGGATAACACTGCAGTGATTGCAGAGGGAAGGGGGTATAGGATGAATAAGTGGTAATGGAAAAAATACAATGAAAAATAAATAAACAAATAAATAAATAAATGAAAAAAGTATCATTGCTTCTGAGGGTTCAGCTTTATATGGGTTAAATGTATTATTACAGGCTGACTTCGTGTATGCTCTGAACCAGGAACTACCCTAGGGGCTAAGGATACTGACATAACTAAAATACATTCTGGAACCTTCAGGAGGTCAAAATCTGAGAACGGAGACAGACAGGTCAATATCTAAGTCTTAAACATGGCAGACAAGTAACTGCTCCCTAGAGGTATAAGCAAAGTGGAATAAAAGTTTATCTGTTAATTTCTCCTATGTGTATTTCCCTTCACAGATTACAAAGCACTGACACATTTTTCTCTAATTTAATTGTCACAACAGCCCTGGAAAATAGGTGCTGCCATTCTTGTTTTACTATTGGGAAAACACTGAGACCCTGGAAGGTGAAGTGACTTACCTAAAGTCCTGGTCTAACTCTAAGTTCTGTACACCTTCCATGTCCCATTGTCTTCTTTTAAAAACAAAAACAAAAACAAAAACAGGCTGTCAAGAAAAAAATATAGAGAATAATAATTTTGCAGAGTGGATCACACAAGGATTCATGAAGGAGGTGTTTTTAAGGTGGACCTGAAAGAGTGAGGAGTATTGAATGAGAATAAAATGGGAAAATGGCTTTATGAGGACTAAACAACTGAGTCCTAAGATGATTAGGGAGGAGAGTATGCTTGTAGGAAAATGAGCTAGATCCACTCTGGGTCCTGATGGTAAGGCTGAGTGTTAAGTCTTGGGTGCCATAGACTGGGTTAGTTGGAAGGCCAGAGGAACTTTAAAGATTTTTTTTAATATACTTTATTGATCATGCTATTACAGTTGTCCCATTCCTCCCCTTCACACCCTTCCACCCTGCACACTCCCTCCCACCCACATCCCCCCCCTTTAGTTCATGTCCATGTGTCATAAGTTCTTTAGCTTCTACTTTTCCCATACTATTCTTGCCCTCCCCTGTCTATTTTCTACCCACCATCTATGCTACTTATTCTCTGTACCTTTTCCCCTCTCTCCTCCTCCCATGCCCCTGTTGCTAACCCTCCATATGATCTCCATTTCTGTGGTTCTGTTCCTGTTCTAGTTGCTTGCTTAGTTTGTTTTTGTTTTAGGTATGGTTGTTAATAATTGTGAGTTTGCCATCATTTTACTGTACATGTTTTTTATCTTCTTTTTCTTAGATAAGTCCCTTTAACATTTCATATAATAAGGGCTTGGTGATGATGAACTCCTTTAACTTGACCTTATCTGAGAAGCACTTTATCTGCCCTTCCATTCTAAATGAAAGCTTCACTGGATAGAGCAATTTTGGATGTAGGTCCCTGCCTTTCAAGACTTCAAGTACTTCTTTCCAGCCCCTTCTTGCCTGGAAGGTCTCTTTTGAGAAATCAGCTGACAGTCTGATGGGAACTCCTTTGTAGTTAACTGTCTCCTTATCTCTTGCTGCTTCTAGGATTCTCTCTTTCATTTTAATCTCGGGTAATGTAACATTTTATATTTTTGTGACTACTTTCCACCACCACTACATACTTCCATCCTATTTTAATGATGAAGACACTGAGGCTCAAAGTGTCTATACTTCTAACTCCAGGTCCTTCACTTGTCTCAAACCTCAGCTTTCCTTTGCTGCAAGGCCTTTCTCTAGTGCAGACTTGCTTGGAATCTTGCTTTGCTGGCTGGGTCTCTATTTCTAACTCTTAATCCCTACCCCACCTGTTACCATGTGCCCTTTTGTTCCCTGGAGAGTGCTTCCTTTTCAAGGCTACTTTTGAAGCTGGGTCATTGAAGGCTTTGATAACAGAAGAGGAAAAAAATCACAATCCATAGACCCTGAACATATTGCCATGTTAGGCACTGGGATGGACAATCTCATGTGGTTCTACCTCGAAACCCCGTGAAATTAGGCACTATCTCCACAATTTACAGATAGACACTTAAGTTTTCAAATTATAAAGGACAGACAACTAGTGAGTAGTATAGTCAAGTTTTGAAGTCAAGTCTGTCTGAGCCTGAAGCGTGTTCCACTATTTTAGACTGGCAGAACTCTGCCCTCTCCATCTTTATTAGTCATGGAAGGAAAGCAGGGCAGGGACCCTTGTTCCCATTTTATAGTTGTGCTTCCCAATATGGTAGGCATTATCCACACATAGCTATTTACATTTAAATGAATTGAAACCAAATACAATGTAAAATTTGGTTCCTCATTCACCCTAGCCATAGTTCAAATGTTCAGAAGCCATGTGTGGATAATGACTACTGTATTAGACAGTGCAGATATGGAATTCATTTAAAGTTCTATTAGACATTACATGTGGCTAGTGAGTATGATGTTGGAGAATGCAGATACAGAACTCTTAAAAATGATGGCAAGTTCTGTTTTTATAGGATATTGTCAGAATAGCAGTTGTGTATGTTAAATTAACAACCTGGTTAGTAAATTAATAGCAAACTCAAGGTCTCTAATTCTGCCTTTATGCATGGACGTGGGTTAGATACTCCCCACATTAGTGGTTTGTATATCAATGGGCAATGAAGAGAAAAGAAACTATACTGGTCCTGGAAATCCTAAGTTCAAGTTTCAGCTTCGTCTCTGACTCTGTGATCTTGAACAATTACCCTTTTCTCTCCTGGACACAGTTTCCTTGCTTATCACAATAAAGGGGATGAAGCTAAAGGCTTTTACAGTCCTTTATTCTGTGTGCCTGTGAATCAATGGCTGCATTTTTAATAAATTAATTTGCACATCTCTGCAAAAGCAGACTCATGGAAAATGCTGTCAGGAATTTGTATTATGAAATGCCACACTCATGCTAAGTGCCCAAAAAGACAGAGTGAAGACTAAGGAATAGGCACTTATTTCTTGGTTTTCAGAGAGCCTTTAATACCTGTGTTTCCTCATTACTTGTACATGCATCTGTCTGTCCTTTTCCAATCTGTCAGCCTTTTGTCACTGGCTCCTAGGGAGTAAGTTTGATGGCTGTAACTGTAATACCAGCCAAATCAGTTGAAAAAAAAAAATGATACTCTTTGTTTTGGCAAGTAATTATTTCTGCAAAAACAAGTAATACTTTGATTTATTCGATCAATAATTATAGAGCACTGATTGTGTGCCAGACACTGACTGCTGAGCAAAATTATATCTAACACCAAACCTTCCCTCACCAAAGAGACTCTCTCTGGCTTCTGCTCCCTTCCAGCTGGAAACTTATGGAGTCCCTGGTTTTATATGATGGCAACACAGAAATTTCAGACAAAAAAGAAATTGGAGCTTTTACATTATTTGGATACTTGAGTAGTCCATGAAACAAACAAACAAAATTTGAAAAAAAACTGATAAAATTAATGAGCTCTCCGACATGCTGAAGACCAACCTCTGAGTCTAAGAAACTAAGTGGGTGCAATACTGGGAAGCAATATTTTCTCTTCATTTACCCTTCCCATCAGACTACATTCATGTTTCCTAAGCTTTTTTCATTTTACCTTAAACGTTTTTCCCCTCCTCATTTATGCAGTCTGCCTCACACTTTCTCACGGCCTGGCTTTTCTAATCTGTAGGAAAAGGAAATAAAACTCTCAGTTCTAGATTAATCTTCTACTTTCACAAAGACAGTCCTTAAGGCTTTCACTTTTGCATTTTTTAAAGTATAGTTTATTCATTATGCCATTGCAGGTGGCCCAGTTTTTTCTACCCTTTATCCTCCTCTGCCCGGTACCCTCCCACCCTCTAAAATCCCTCCTCCCTTTAGTTCATGTCTATGGGTCGTACATATAAGTTCTTCAGCCTCTCCATTTCTTATACTATTCTTACCTCCCCCTGCATATTTTGTACCTATCATTTAAGCTTCTTACTCCCTGTACCTATTCTCCCTTGTCCCCGCTATTCCTCCCCATTCACAATCCTCCATGTGTCTCCATTTATGTGATTCTGTTCCTGTTCTAGTTGTTTGCTTAGTTTGCTTTTGGCTTTTTAGGTTCAGTTGTTGATAGTTGTGAGTTTGTTGTCATTTTACTGTTCATATTTTTTATCTTCTTCTATTTCTTAGATAAGTCGCTTTAACATTTCATATAATAAGGGTTTGGTGATGATGAACTCCTTGAACTTGACCTTATCTGGGAAACACTTTATCTGCCCTTCCATTCTAAATGATAGCTTTGCTGGATAGAGTGATCTTGGATGTAGGCTCCTTGACTTTCATAATTTCAAATACTTCTTCCCAACCCCTTCTTGCCTGAAAGGTTTCTTTTGAGAAATCGGCCGATACTCTTATGGCAATCCTTTGTAGTTAATTTTCTCCATTCCTATTGTTGCTTTTAAAATTCTCTCTTTAGTTTTCCCACACAGTCGGTTCTCTTTTTATTTTAATACTGTTTTCTTTGGCCGTGCAGAAGCTTTTTATTTTGATGAGATCCCATTTGTTTATTCTTTCCTTTATGTCCTTTGCTTTAGGGGACATATCAGTAAAAATGTTGCTGCAAGGAATATCTGAGATTTTCCTGCCTGTGATACCTCAGACAAGGGTTTAATCTCCAAAATATATAAAGAACTTACATGACTCCACTCTAAGAAGACAAGAAACCCAATTAAAAAATGGGCAAAGGACTTGAACAGACACTTCTCCAAGGAGGACATAGAGGGGATCCAGAGACACATGAAAAGATGCTCGATATCGCTAGCTATCAGAGAGATGCAAATTAAAACCACAATGAGATACCACTTCACACCCGTCAGAATGGCCATCATAAGCAAAGCAACAAACAGCAAGTGTTGGAGAGGTTGTGGAGAAAAGGGGACACTAGTGCACTGTTGGTGGGAGTGCAGACTGGTACAACCACTATGAAAAACAGTATGGAATTTTTTAAGAAAACGAAAAATGGATCTACCTTTTGACCCAGCAATTCCACTGCTAGGACTATATCCTAAGAACTCTGAAACCCCAATCCAAAAGAACCTATGTACCCCTATGTTTATAGCAGCACAATTTACAATAGCCAAGTGTTGGAAGCAACCTAGGTGCCCATCAGTTAATGAATGGATCAAAAAACTGTGGTACATTTACACAATGGAATTCTATGCAGCAGAAAGAAAGAAGGAGCTCCTACCCTTTGCTACAGCATGAATGGAATTGGAGAGCATCATGCTAAGCGAAATAAGCCAGGCAGTGAAAGACAAATACCATATGATCTCACCTTTAACAGGAACCTAATGAACAAAACAAACAAACAAGCATAATATAAACAAAGACACTGAATTTGAGAACAGTCTGACAGTGACCAGAGGGGGAGGGGAGGGAATTTCAGGGGAAAAGGGGAAGGGTTTAGAGCAACAAGTATAAAAGACACATGGACAAAAACTATGGGGGGTGGAAATGGGAGGAAGGTGGGGAAGGGCTCGGGTGAAAATAAAAGACAGAAAACTGTACAAGATCAACAATTAAAATAAAATTTAAAAAATAAAAATAAAAAAATAAAATTCTCTCTTTACCCTTCATCTTGGCTAATGTAATTATGATGTAGCTTGGTGTGTGCTTCCTTGGGTCCAACTTCTCTGGGACTCTCTGAGCTTCCTGGGCTTCCTGGAAGTATATTTCCTTTGCCAGATTGGGGAAATTCTCCTTCATTACTTTCTCAAATAAGCTTTCAATTTCTTATTTTTCCTATTCTCCTTCTGGTACCCCTATGATTCAGATGTTGTAACATTTAAAGTTGTCCCAGGGGTTCCCCAGGCTCTCCTCATTTTTTTGAATTCTTGTTTCTTCCTTCTGTTCTGGTTGAATGTTTATTTCTTCCTTCTGCTCCAAATCATTGATTTGAGTCCCAGTTTCCTTCCTTTCATGGTTGGTTCCCTGTATATTTTTCTTTATTTCACTTTGCATAGCCTTCAATTTTACCTGTTTTTTTTTTTTTTCAACTGTACTCAACCATTTCTGTGAACATCCTGATTATCAGTGTTTTGAACTCTGCATAGGTTGGCTATCTCTTCATCACTTAGTTCTATTTTTGGAGTTTTGACTGTTCTTTCAATTGAGCCATATTTGTTTGTCTCAGTGCACCTATTACACTGTAAGGAGTGGAGCCTTAGTTACTTGCCAGGGCGGGGCAACCCCAATCACTGTGTTGTGGCAGTATATGTGGCGAAGGGGTCCCAGAGGGAACAATGCCACTTGTTTGGCTCACAGCCAGCTTTAAGTCACTTCCCCCACTACCCACAACAAATTGGGCCCTTCTGGTGCTGATTCCCAGGTGGGTGGTTTTGTGTGCATTCTAGGATCCTGTGGGTCTCTCCAATAAACTCCCCTATGAGGCTGAGAATTTCTCCCACCACCACAAACTCCATAGGATTTTACAGCCAGAGATTTTGAGGCCTTCTTTTCCTGCACTGGAACCCTGGATTGTGCATTTTGTCTCATTCCACGTGCAAATGTGGGATCAACCAGTCCACCATCTGCCACCTTGCCCACCCAGTCCTCCAGCTACTACCTTGTGGCATGACATCTCTGCCCTGGCTGCCCATCTCCACCCCTCCTACTGGTCTGAATGAGTGTTTTATCTTTAACCCCTTGGCTATCAGAGTTCCATAAAGTTCACTTTTCTGGAAGTTCTGGGTATTTTTTGTTTTTAGTTTATTGTTGTCCTTCTTTTGGTTGTGTGAGGAGGCAAAATGTATCCTCCTATGCCTCCAACTTGGCTGGAAGTCCATATTAACCATTTTAAAGTACAAAATTCAGTGGCATTAAGTATCTATGATAAACTTTTACAAGACACAGGAAAAAGAATTTGAAAACAAAATGAGGAGGGAACCCACTGTATAGAAGAACCTATTTGTCAATGATACATCTGATAAAGGGTTAAAATCCAAAGTGCATAAAGAACTTACACAACTGAACACCAGGAAGACAAACAATCCATTTAAAAAAATGGTCAAGGGACCTGAAGAGACACTTCTCCAAAGAGGACATACAGAGGGCCCAGAGTCATATGAAAAGATGCTCAATGTCACCAATCATCAGAGAGATGCAAGTTAAAACCACAATGAGATATCACCTCACAGCTGCCAGAATTGCTACCATCAATAACCTAACAATCAAAAAGTACTGGTGAGGATGAAGAGAAAAGAGAGCCCTCATGCACTGTTGGTGGGAACACAGACTGGTGCAGCCACTGTGGCAAACAGTATGGAGTTTCTTCAAAAAATTAAAAAATGAAATTGCTTTTTGACCTAGTGATCCCATTACTGCATATATATCCTAAAAATCCTGAAACATAATTTGAAAGAATATATGCACCCCTATTTTATAGTGGCATTATTTATAATAGCCACAACCTTCAAGCAGCCCAAGGACCCATCTGTAGATGAATGGATAAAAAAGCTGTCATACTTTTACACAATGGAATACTACATGGCTGTAAAAAAGAAAGAACTTATACCTGTTGAGACAACGTGGATATACCAGGAAACTATTATGTTAAGTGAAATGAGCCACTCAGAGAAAGACAAACACCACATGATCTCACTTATATGTGGAATCTAATGAACAAAATAAACTGACAAATGAAATAGAGTCAGAGGGATGGATCCATGGAACGACTAACTGCTGTAAGAGGGAAGGTGGTGGTAGGGGCAGAGAGGAAGTGTGGCAAAGTGGCAGCTGGCAGACTGGGTGGTGAGGCAGCACCTGGTGGACCAGGTGGTCCCACATTTGCATGTTAAAAAACTGGAAGGAACAACTGGGAGCAAGACAGATCTCACAACCCAGTGTTCCAGTGTGGGAAAATAAAGCCTCAAAACTTCTGGCTGTAGAAACCTGTAGGGGGTGTCCACCAGTGGGAGAAACTGCCAGTCTCAGAGAGTCTGTTGGAGGAGCCCATGAGGTCCTACAGTATACACAAATCCACGCATTCGAGAATCAGTACTGGGGCAGCACCTGTAAAGCACAACAATTCGTTTGTGGGTAGTGGGGAAAGTGACTGAAAGCTAGATGAGAGCCCAGCAAGCAGCATTACCTCCTCTCTGACTCCTCCCTCACATACAGCACCACAATGCAGTGAAGTGAGTTGCCCTAGCCTGGCCAATACCTAAGGCTCTACCCTTTACAATGTAACAGGTATACCAAAAAAAAAAAAGACATATGGCCCAAATGAAAGAACAGATCAAAACCCCAGAAAAAGGCCCTGGCTGGTGTGACTCAGTGGATGGAGCACCGACCTGCAAACCAAAGGGTTGCCAGTTCAATTCCCAATCAGGGCACGTGCCTAGGTTTCGGGTCAGGTACCCAGTGAGGGGCGCACAAGAGGCAACACATTGATGTTTCTCTTTCTTTCTTCTTCCCTTCCCTTCTCTCTAAAAATAAGTAATAGAGTCTTTTAAAAAAAAAACTTCAGAAAAAGAACTAAGCAATAAGGAGATAGCCAACCTATTAGATGCAGAGTTCACAATACTGGTAATCAGGGTGCTGACAGAAATGACATAATTGGTAGGCATGAAATAGACAGGGAGAGGTTAAGAATAGTATAGGAAATGGAGAAGCTCAAGAACTTATATATACAACCTATGGATATGAACTAAGGGGAGGGGGGATGCTGGAGGGAATGGGAGTTCTGGGCAGAGGGGGACAAAGGGGAGAAAAATGGGACAACTGTAATAGCATATTCAATAAAATATACTTAATAATAAATTAAAGTATCCAATATATATTACAGAAGAACATACATGCATGACCCATAGACAGAGACAACAATGTGATGATGGCCAGAGAAGGAAGGGGGGATGAGGGCAGAGTGGTGGGCAAAGAGGAAGGAAATGGGGACTTCTGTTATAGTGTAAACTATAAAAGTAAAGTTTTTAAAAGCTCAGCAATTTTTTGACAAAATCTGTTTCCGAAATATGGCCCATGTCACTCATAGTACACATTCAGCTTAGTCTCTGACACCCTCTCCAGTGTCCTGCGCTCTCCTGGGTCATAAAAGCAGATATTCAGAATAGGTCCTGCAAATCTTAATCATCATAGAATGAACACATGTTTAGGAATCTGAGATTTAATTTGAGCAATTTTGTATAACTTACTCCTCCCTCTTTCTGCTCACCCTTGATATCTTTATATCTACTTTTGTAGGACTGGACTAGATAATTAGTAAATGTCTTCCGAATTAGATATTCTTATGGTATAAAGAAAATACAATAGGCTCTAGAATCACAGGGACCTGGATTGAAGTCCCAGCAATACAACTTTCTTAAATTAATTGTATGAACTTGACCACTCTGATGGTCAGTTTTATACATCAGCTTGGCTATGCAATAGTTCAGTCATTTAACTAAACACTAATCTAGGTGTTGCTGGTGAGCATATTTTGTAGATACAGCTAACCTCTACAATCAGTTGACTTCATGTAAAGAAGGCTGCCTTGGATAATGTGGGTGGACTCACCCAATCATTTGAAGGGCTTAATAGCAACAAATGTCGTTCCATGAAAAAGAACCAATTTTGTGCCAAAATTACAGCATCAATTCTGCCTCAGTTTCTAGCCTTCCAGCCTGTCCTACCAATTTTGGACTTGCCAGCCCCCACAACCCTGTGAGCCAACTCCTTAAAACATACATATCCTATTGTTTCTATTTCTCTGGAGAATACTGGCTGATGTCAGCACTCATGTAAAAAGATTTTTTAGAGAACTTACTATATGCTGGGGATCATTTCAGAGACTGGGGATCCTTGTCTTTAAGGGGATTAAATTCTACTAATTTACTGCAGGCAGACATACAATATATAATAGACACAAATAAATGAGTATATACATTAATTACATATATATACACATACATATACAGTATATTAACCTTTATGAACCAACAATTCCTTCTCTGTAAAAATGGGTGTATTCAAAATAAGGAATGTAAAAGGTCTAGAACAGGAGTGTCAAACTCATTTTAACCAGGGGCCACATCAGCCTCATGGTTGCCTTCAAAGGACCAAGTGTAATTTCAACTCCTTAACAGTTACGGAGTAGTTACATGTATACAGACCTAAAATCACATTCCGCCCTTTGAAGGCAACTGCGAGACTGATGTGGCCCCAAGTGAAAATGACTTTGACACCCCTACTCTAGAGTACAGAAAGTCAGTAAAGAGTAGCCATTACTATGGGTCCATGATTATAATATGGTTTTAATAATTTCATTTTGAATAGCATTTTTAACATATTTTATTGATTATGCTATTACAGTTGTTCCATTTCTCCCCCATCATCCCTCTCCACCCCACACACTCCTTCCCACCCACATTCTCCCCTTCAGTTCATGTCCATGTGTCATAAGTTATTTAGCTTCTACATTCCTCACACTATTCTTGCCCTCCCCCTGTCTATTTTATCTCTACCATCTATGCTACTTATTCTCTGTACCTTTTCCCCCTTTCTCCTCCTCCCACTCCCCTGTTGCTAACTCTCCATGGGATCTCCATTTCTGTGGTTCTGTTCCTGTTCTAGCTGTTTGCTTAGTTTGCTTTTGTTTTAGGTGTGGTTGTTAATAACTGTGAGTTTGCTGTCTTTTTACTGTCGTATTTTTTATCTTCTTTTTCTTAGATAAGTCCCTTTAACATTTCCTATAATAAGGGCTTGGTGATGATGGTCTCCTTGAACTTGACCTTATCTGAGAAGCACTTTATTTGCCCTTCCATTGTAAATGAAAGCTTCACTGGATAGAGCAATCTTGGATGTAGGTCCTTGCCTTTCATGACTTGGAATACTTCTTTCCAGCCCCTTCTTGCCTGCAAGGTCTTTTTTGAGAAATCAGCTGACAGTCTGATGGGAACTCCTTTCTAGGGGACTGTCCCCTTATCCCTTGCTGCTTCTAGAATTCTCTCCTTCATTTGAATCTTGGTCAATGTAATTATGATATGCCTTGGTGTGTTCCTCCTTGGGTCCAACTTCTTTGGGACTCTCTGAGCTTCCTGGACTTCCTGGAAGTCTATTTCCTTTGCCATATTGGGGAAGATCTCCTTTATTATTTGTTCCAATAAATTTTCCACTTGTTGTTCTTCTTCTTCCCCTTCTGGTATCCCTATAATATGGATGTTGGGATGTTTAAAGATGTCCTGGAGGTTCCTAAGTCTCTCCTCATTTTTTTTTGAATTCTTGTTTCTTCCTTGCTTTCTGTTTGGTTGTTTGTTTCTTCCTTTTGGTCCACTCCATTGATTTGAGTCAGTTTTCCTCCCATCTCTACTGGTTCCCTGTGCATTTTCCTTCATTTCACTTATTTTAGCCTTCATTTGTTCATCTAATTTGTGAGCAAAATCAACCAGTTCTGTGAGCATCCTGATCACCAGGGCTTTGAACTGAGCATCTGATAGGTTGGCTATCTCTTGATCGCTTAGATAAATTGGCTCTGGGGCTTTGATTTGTTCTCCTGTTTGAGCCATTTTTGTTTTGTTTGTTTTGTTTTTTGGTCTGGTGGCAGCTGTTACATAGTGAGGGGCAGAGCCTTAGGTGTTCCCCAGGGTGGGGCAATCCACATCTCTGGGTAGTGACACTTTATGTGGGGCAGGGTACAAGAGGGAACAATGTCACTCACTCTGCTGTCTCTCAGATTCCAGTCCCTTCTGCCACTTCCCCTTCACCTGGATTATCTGCGCATGAATGTGGTCCCACCTAGTCAGCCAGCCACCTTGTGCAGCCCCACTGGGCCTGCACTGTTGCCGCCCCATGCCTGGGGTCCGTTAGCTGCCACCTGTGCACCTGGGGTCTGCTAGCTGCTGCTGCCTGCACGCCCGGGTTCACCAACCTCCACTTTTTCCTGCCATGACTCCTTCCCTCTTCCCTGTCTGGATGAATGGTTGTTGAACTTCCATACAGTTCAATTTTCTATAAGTTATGATTGTTTTCTTGTTTCTAAATCTTTGTAGTCTTTAATTTTCATTGTGCGAAGAGGCACAGTGTGTCCACCTACACCTCCACCTTGCCGGGAAGTTGAAGAGCATTTTCTTATATTCTAATTTTTCCATTTCTTGTATAATAAACATGCCTTAGAGGACACAGTGATACAGCTGATTTAGAAATACAAATAAAAACTGAACTTGAAATCAAAAGTCTGGCTTTGAGTCATAGATCAATTAATAGTTATACAACCTTCAGCAAGTCAATTAACTTCTCCGAGGCTTAGTTTCTCTGTCTACAGGAAAAAAAAAATAATGACAGTCACTCATAAGGGTTTCAGAAGGAATAAATAAGGTTGTCTCAGTGTTCACAATTCAAAAACAATAATGTTGGGAGGCTGTGCTCAGAAATCTCTCTATTAATCAGAACATTTAGTTAACCAGTGGAGTTTGTTTCCTGCCCCTCACCACACCCCCATCCACTCCTTTTCCTCATTTAAGGGCTCCTATATTAGTCATTTATCAATTCAGGCTTAGTTTCTTCCCTGAAGTCATTTAAAAGCAATCATGGTTAGGGACTGGTTCTAACTTGTAACTAACAATTGGTCATAAATCTCAAATAAAGCCTGATTTTTACATCTATGAACATGGCTTCCAGTGGGGAAACTGCTAGATCCTTTTTTCATGGATCTTCCAAAAGTTACTCCCACACTGACTTCCCGGTTACCCACACCCACATGCCCAAACATTCACCCTAAGTATATCCCAGAGCAGTTCTTTCAAGGAGCCTTCTGATTCAAGAAAGGTACTAATCACAGAGCAGAGGCTGCTGGAGAGGGGAAAAGCCAGAGGAATTTTTTGGAAGCAGACATTACAGGAAGTTAATGGGAGTTTTTGTTTTTGTTCATTGAAGGAGAGAGAATCTTAATCATAGAAACACTGAGGATGGAGAGAGAGGACTTCAATGCAAATAGATCCACAACTGCTAGAGCAGTCAGCAGTTGAGTGTGCCCATAGTTAGGCTTTAACTGGGGAGTGTGGATGTATATCTCTCTTCCTTGATCTCTTACTCTTTGAGCCAAGTCAAACTGAGCCAATGCTCATTTGTTGCTTAGGGACTCAAAGGCTATGAGTCCTTTCAGCTGTGTGTGATGAAGGCAAGGATGGGCCTCTGGCCAAAGGTTAAAATCAAAAGGGATACCAGAGTTATTTTGGTTTTTTTTTTTTTTTTTTTGCTTTGGCACAGTAGTCCTACAGTTAGGCTCAGTGCATATTTCTAGGGCTTTTGAAATCCTAAGAACAGTGTTGAGCCATTTGCCTTCTAATCTCAGGTAGGATTTCTCTCACTAATTACACTTAAGAAAGACACAAAAAAATGTTCTCCCACATGCTCTAACACTATCATCTACTAACCCAATGCCAATTTTACCCCTGCATTACTAAAGAGATTCATGGAATTTCACCCTTCTTCCTATGTATTGACCTGGACAATCAGTCAAGTGATCTGTTTTAATTTCAGTCATTCCTCTTTCACCTTTGTTTCTCCAGATCATCGCTTCAGATTTATATTTCTTTCCACCAATGCCAACTTTCCACAGAGGAAGAAGGTGAGTTTAGATCTGCCAATTAAAGTTTTTTTTTTTATTTTCCCAGGAGTGAGAGATGTTTGTCTCCTTGTTCCTTTACTTGTCTCCCATAAAGTAAGCATATTTCCAAAAGAAAGGTACAAATTTTGCTTCCTCAGACCTATTGCCTAAACCCATATTGAGGGATGAAAAGCATGGGGCCTGCCTTACTTTTGAAATTAATAGGTCTCCATTATCTTGTAGAGGAGCCTTTGGTTTCTTTCTTTCATGACTTACACTCAGGGTATACAGATTTAATAAAATAATTTCACTGTAAATTTTATCTTTAAGGGATACTTTTTGGGGGGTATATCTCCTTCTGATGAAGGAAACCAATTACTCCTCCAATTTGATTACTTAAGGCCACCTCCGCTGCCTATTAAAGAAAGGAAGGGAATCAATTCCCAGTCAGGGCACATGCCTGGGTTGTGGGCCAGGTCCCCAGTAGGGGGTGTGCAAGAGGCAACCACACATTGATGTTTCTCTTCCTCTCTTTCTCCTACCCTTTCCCTCCGTCTAAAAATAAATAAATAAAATCTTAAAAAAAAAAAAAGGAAGGGAACTCTTTTGGTTTTAGGCAGGAAAGCCATGATAGTCTTTATAAACTGTCCATTATAACTATTGACAACCCTGTATCCAAGCTATACATGAAGGTCACAGTAACTAAATCCCAAAATAGCATAAGAAATTTAAGGCCTGTCAGTGGAAGTGAAGGCTATGTGTCCAAAATTCCAAGTAAGTAGCAGGGAATGGAAATACATTGAGCAGGGGAGAAAAGAATATAAGCTAGGAGAAAAGTTCTAGGAGACAACTCAGATAGAGAGAATCTTCATTCAACTAAAATATTTATTGAGCACCTACTAAGTGCCAAACACTTTTCTAGGGGCTTAGGACACAGAAAAGAACAAAATAGATCCACATATCTGCCTTTCTGGAACTCACATGCAATTGAAGAGGAAAGACAATAAGTAAATGATATCATATACTTGAATATGAGAAATTATGTGGAAAATGGAAAAGTTAGAACAGGGTAAAGAACATCAGGAGTGCTGGATGTGCAGGCAGTTTACAGTATTAAATACAGAGGTCAGGTCTTAGTACTTTTCTTATTTATTTTTTTATTGTTGTTCAAGTACAGTTGTCTCCATTTTCACCCCCACACCCCTGCCCCACCCATACCCACCTCCCAAACGCAAACCTACCCCCTTTGGCTTGTCCCTGTGTCCTTTATAGATGTTCCTTGATGGCCCTTCCCTTATTTTTCCCCATTGTCACTCTCCCCCTTCCCCTCTGGTTAGTGTCAGTTTGTTCTTTATTTCTAAGGGGTACAGTGTTGAGAGGGGCAGGGGTGGGGGAAATTGGGACAATTGTAATAGCATAATCCATAAAATATATTTTAAAAATAAAATAATATTAAATAAAATTCCAATTACATTTTTATAAAGAAACGGAATTAAAAAAAAAACATAAGATTTGTATGAAACTACAAAAGACCCCAAATAGCTGAAGCAATCCTGAGGAGAAAAATAAAAGAATGA
Source organism: Glossophaga mutica (assembly GCA_039655065.1). NCBI lineage: Eukaryota > Metazoa > Chordata > Mammalia > Chiroptera > Phyllostomidae > Glossophaga > Glossophaga mutica. The sequence goes on along the minus strand of CM077318.1, from coordinate 8,961,333 downwards.
AGCTGGAGATATCATACTGCCTGATTTCAAATTTACTGCAAAGCAACAGTAATCAAAAGAGCATGATGTTGGCAGAAAAGAACATACACAAAGACCAATGGAACAGAATCGAGAGCTCATTAATAAACCCACATGTATATGGACAAATAATTTTTAACAAAGGAGCCAAAAAGATACAATGAAGAAAAGAAAGCCTCTTCAATAAATGTACATAAAATTGGAAAGCCACATGTAGAAGATTGAAACTAGACTACAGTTTGTCACAATATATAAAAATTGACTAAAAATGTCTGGCCAAGATGGAGGTGTAGGCGGACACGCTGTGCCTCCTCTAACAACCAAAATTAAGGACAACAAATATTTAGAAACAAGAAAACAACCAGAACTTATAGAAAATTGAACTGTACGGAAGTCCAACAACCATTCATCCAGACCGGTAAGAGGGGCGGAGTCGCGGCAGGAGAAAGTGGAGGTACGGGCCCGAGAACGCAAGCAGCATCTGCAGGCAGTTCCCAGGTGCACAGGCCGCGGCTGGCGGTCCCCGGGCCCACAGGCAGCAGCTAGTGGACCCCGGGCACAGGGGGGCAACTGTGCAGAACCAGTGAGGCCGCACAAGGTGGCTGGCTGACCAGGTGGTCCCATATTCGCGCGCGGAGACGGTCGGGGAAGTGGCGGAAGGGACTGAATCCAGAGAGAGTGGAGCAGGCGCCATTGTTCCCTCTCAGACCCCGCCCCCACATACAGCGTCACAACCCAGCGACTGGGCTGCCCCACACTGGGGAGCGTCAGAGGCTCCACTCTTCACTACGTAACAGCACACGCGCATGCGCAAATAATCCAGGTGAAGGGGAAGCGGCGGAAAGGGCCGGAGTCCAGGAGAGAGCGGAACAGGCACCATTGTTCCCTCTCAGACCCCGCCCCCATATACAGTGTCACAACCCGGGGACTGGGCTGCCCCACCCTGACGAACACCTAAGGCTCCACCCCTCACTACGTAATAGCTGCGATCAGACTAAAACCAAAACAACAACAACAAAAATCCCACCAAAAATGGCTCAAACTGGAAAACAAATAAAATCCCCAGAGCCAATTCCTCTAAGCAGTGAAGAGATAGCCAACCTATCAGATGCACAGTTCAAAGCACTGGTCATCAAAATGCTCACAGAATTGGTTGATTTTGCTCACAGACTAGATGAAAAAATGCAGGCTACAATCCGTGAAATGAAGGAAGATGCATGGGGAACTGATAGAGCTGGAAGGAAAACTGGGACTCAAATCAATGGAGTGGACCAGAAGGAAGAAACTAACAACCAAACAGAAGACGAGGAAGAAACAAGAATTCAAAAAAATGAGGAGAGGCTTAGGAACCTCCGGGACATCGTTAAACGTCCCAACATCCGAATTATAGGGGTCCCAGAAGGGGAAGAAGAAGAGCAACAAGTGGAAAACTTATTTGAACAAATAATAAAGGAGAACTTCCCCAATATGGCAAAGGAAATAGACTACCATGACGTCCAGGAAGCTCAGAGAGTCCCAAAGAAGTTGGACCCAAGGAGGAACACACCAAGGCACAACGTAATTACATTAGTCAAGATTAAAATGAAGGAGAAAATTCTGGAAACAGCAAGGAATAAGGGGACAGTCACCTACAAAGGAGTTCCCATCAGACTGTCAGCTGATTTCTCAAAAGAGACCTTACAGGCAAGAAAGGGCTGGAAAGAAATATTTGAAATCTTGAAAAGCAGGGACCTACATCCAAAATTGCTCTATCCAGCAAAGCTGTCATTTAGAATGGATGGACAGATAAAGCGCTTCTCAGATAAGGTCAAGTTGAAGGAGTTCATCATCACCCAGCTCTTATTATACGAAATGTTAAAGGGACTTATCTAAGAAAAAGAAGATAAAATATGACAGTGAAAAGACAGCAAACTCACAGCTATTAACAACCACACCTAAAACAAAAGCAAACTAAGCAAACAGCTAGAACAGGAACAGAACCACAGAAATGGAGATCATATGGAGGGTTAGCAACAGGGGCATGGGAGGAGGAGAGAGGGGAAAGGTACAGAGAATGAGTAGCATAGATAGTGGGTAGAAAATAGACAGGGGGAGGGAGGGCAAGAATAGTATGGGAAATGTAGAAGCTAAAGAACTATGACACATGGACATGAACTAAAGAGGGGGAATGTGGGTGGAAGAGGGTGTGTAGGGTGGAGGGGAATGATGGGGGAGAAATGGGACAACTGTAATAGCATAATCAATAAAATATATTAAAAAAATAAATAAAACACACACAAAAAAATTGACTAAAAATGAATCAAAGAACTAACATAAGACTTGAAACAAGAAATGATGTAGAAGAAAACATAGGTACTGAACTTATGTTCCTTTGTCTTACAGAAGAATTTATAAATTTGACCCAAAAGGCAAGGAAAATAGAGAATAAATAAATTAATGGAACCATATCAAATGAATGGGACAGCAAAAGAAACTGCCAACAAAACATAAAAACACCCAACCAGATGTGAGAAGATATTTGAAAACAACAGCTCTGATAAAGGGTTAATATACAAAGTATATAAGAAACTCATACAACTCAACACCACATAAACAAACAATTCAATTAAAAAATGGGAGGAGGACCTGAAAAGACACATCTCCCAAGAAGATATAAAAATGGCCAACAAATATATGAAAATATGTTCAACTCCACTAGATGTTAAGGAAATGCAAATCAAAACTACAATGAGATACCACCTCACACCTGTTAGAACAGCTATTATCAACAAGACAAGTGATAACAAGGTTGGTGAGGTTCTAGGTGAAAAGGAACCCTCATTCACTGCTGGTGGGAATGTACACTGGTATAGCCACTATGGAAAACAGTGTGAAGATTTCTCAAAAAATTAAAAGTAGAGTTTCCAAATAACCCAGCAATCCCTCTTCTGTGTATTTGCCAAAAAGGTTTGAAAACATTTATTCTCAAAGGTATATGCACTCCTATATTCACTGCAGCATTATTCACAGTGGCCAAGACATGGAAACAACTGAAGTATCCTTTTACAGACGATTGGATAAAGAATATGTGATGCATATATACAATGGAATATCACTCAGCCATAAGAAAAGATGAAATAGTGTCATTTGCAACAACATGGGTGGACCTTGAGAAGATCACACTAAGAGAAGTAAGTCAGACAAAAAGTTAAGAACTATATGATTGCACTCATACGTGGAATATAAACCTGACAGCAACAAATGAACACATAAGAAAAATAAACTCATAGACACAGACAACAGTATGGTGGTTAGCACAGGGATGGGAAGTGGGGTAGTTAATACTAAAAGGGGGTGATATATTTATGGTGATGGAAGATGATTTGACTTTGGATGGTGGGCATACAATGCAATATACAGATGATGTACCATAAAATATATACTTGAAACCCATATACTCATTAACCAATGTCACTCCAATAAATTTAATAAAAAACACACATAATCAAATTTCTATATGTTCTCTTGTTCCATCTAAATAGTGATTGATTTTACAAGTAAACATAAATTTGGACTTATATAATCAGTTTGTGATAATAAAATACCACCCATATTTCCATGTTTATATTGAAAATGTTTGTCTTAATTATTTTGAAAAAAGAGTTTCATTGCCATCCCCCCAAAAAGCAAACAAACAAACAAAAGACCCAACCAAACTTGAAATCTGTAAGGTTACATGATTTCTCTTACTGGTTACTTACAGGTCTAACAACAAAAGTAATAGCAACAGTGATAAAAGCTCATTCTTACTGTGCCAAACAGTGGACTTAGTTCTTTACATCTCTCAGACCAAGTAATCACCACCAGTTACTAAGTGGATTAGTGTAGATGAGATGCAAATAATATGCCAACGGCGTCAAAGTGACACTTGTGCCCAGATCCCAAATATTTTTTTCGTTCTGATCCTGTTTGATTCCCCATAAAGCAGGAGTTCCATGGGAAGACTCCAGCCTCTGCAACGGATATCTCTGCTTTGTCTTTCCTCCCTATTGACAGCTCTCCAGCCCAAGCAGTTTTCTTCATCTGTAGTCAGTCATTGAACACCAGCCATGATTGAGATTAATGCATTTTTCCCTCATAAAGTCCCCTTACTTAATGAGTATGACAGTCATCCTTTCCTTTCATCAGCTCACTTCTCTGGAACCTACTACCTGCTATCAGATTGCGGCCATCTGCTTGTGCCTCCCTGCCTGCCAAGAGGACTGTTTCCAGTCTCACCAGGTAGGGAATTCTAGGTCATGGGAGAAAAAGGGCCAGACTGATTGCTCCTGGGAGGCAGAGTCCAGTTAGCACTGGAAGAGAGGTAATAAAGCATGCTAAGAAGTGGTGAGATAGGTTATAGTTGGTGTCTGTGACTTCATAGACACTCAAAGGCGACCAACATAGTGGTCCTTATTGCCAACATATTCTCCTAGGAGGACATGCCTACCAGTGACATCCCATTTTATTCAGAGGAAAAGCCAAAATACTACACTATCTGCTTCCCCCAACCCTTTAATTTTCTGACATAATCTCCTGTAACTGTATCTCCTAGTCACTCCTCTCCAGCTACCGGGTTTTCTTCCTTTTCCTCAAACACAACAGACATGGTCCCACATCAGGGCTAGGGTCCTTCCTCAGATATCCACATGGTTGATTCTCTCACTTTCTTCAGATATTTAGTCAAATATTTTTTTCTAGTCTATGTATTTTTTTGTCATTACTTAAAATTGAAACATGCCTCCCCTGCTAGCACTTCTTAATCTTTCCTACTTTATTTTTATTAATTTTACTTATCACCAACCTCTATACTGTGAATTCATGTATTTACCCCCTCTTTTCACTAGAATATAGCTTCCTCGCAAAATTATAAAACCAGATACTTTCTTTTGGTTACCGTTTTATCTCCAGTATCTAGACTAGTTTCTGGCACACAGAGTAGATGCACAGTAAATATTGTTGGATGAACCCCCTGTTCAAACTTTTCATCTATTTTTTGTTGTTGAAATAACTGCAACTTTTCTATTAACTTATTTCTTTTTAAAAATATATTTTATTGATTATGCTATTACAGTTGTCCCATTTCTCCCCCATCATTCCCCTCCACCCTGCACACCCCCTCCCACCCACATTCCCCCCTTTAGTTCATGTCCATGTGTCATAAATTCTTTAGTTTCTACATTTCCCACACTATTCTTGCCCTCCCCCTGTCTATTTTCTACCCACCATCCACGCTACTTGTTCTCTGTACCTTTTCCCCCTCTCTCCTCCTCCCACTCCCCTGTTGATAACCCTCCATGTGATCTCCATTTCTGTGGTTCTACTCCTGTTCTAGTTGTTTGCTTAGTTTGCTTTTGTTTTAGGTGTGGTTGTTAATAGCTGTGAGCTTGCTGTCTTTTCACTGTCGTATTTTTTATCTTCTTTTTCTTAGATAAGCCCCTTTGACATTTCATATAATAAGGGCTTGGTGATGATGAACTCCTTGAACTTGACCTTATCTGGGAAGCACTTTATCTGCCCTTCCATTCTAAATGATAGCTTTTCTGGATCGAGTAATCTTGGATGTAGGACCTTTCTTTTCATGACTTTGAATACTTCTTTCCAGCCTCTTCTTGTCTGCAAGGTTTCTTTTGAGAAATCACTGAAGGTATTATGGTGACTCCTTTTTAGGTAACTGTCTCCTTTTCTCTTGTTGCTTTTAGGGTTCTCTCCTATCTTTCATCTTGGGTAATGTAATTATCATGTGCATTGGTGTGTGCTTCCTTGGGTCCAACTTCTTTGGGACTCTCTGAGCTTCCTGGACTTCCTGGTAGTCTATTTCCTTTGCCAGATTGGGGAAGTTTTCCTTCATTACTTTTTCAAATAAGCTTTCAATTTCTTGCTTTTCCTATTCTCCTTCTGGTACCCCTATGATTCAGATGTTGGAACATTTGAAGTTGTCCCAGAGGTTCCTCAGGCTCTCCTCATTTTTTTGAATTCTTGTTTCTTCCTCCTGTTCTAGTTGAATGTTTATTTCTTCCTTCTGGTCCAAATCATTGGTTTGAGTCCCAGTTTCCTTCCTTTCATGGTTGGTTCCCTGTATATTTTTCTTTATTTCACTTTGCATAGCCTTCACTTTTAGCTGTCTTTTTTAAACCATACTCAACCATTTCTGTGAGCATCCTGTTTACCAGTGTTTTGAACTATGCATATGACAGGTTGGCTATCTCTTCATTGCTTAGCTCTATTTTTGGAGTTTTGACTGTTCTTTCATTTGAGCCATATTTCTTTGTCTCAGTGGCCCCTGTTACATTGTAAGGGTCAGAGTCTTAGGTATTCGCCATGAGGCAACCCAGGTAGCTGTGTTGTGGCATTGCATGTGAGGAAAAGGTCCTAGAGGGAACAATGCCATTTGCTTAGCTCATGTTCAGCTTTCAGTCACCTCCACCATTACCAACAAGGAAATTTGGCCGTTATGTTGTTGATTACTCAGTTGGTTGGCTTGTGTACATTCTATGACCCTGTGGGTCTTTCCAATAAATTCTCCTGTGAGGCTGGGAGTTGTTCCCATCACTGAAATTCCCACAGGATTTTACAGCCAGAATGTTTGAGGGTTTATTCTCCCATGCTGGAACCTTAGGTTGCATGGTCTGTCTCTCTCCCCAGTTGTTTTTCCTGGTCTATCTGCACACAAATGTGCAGCCGCCTGGTCTGCCAGCCACCACCTCGCCTACCCAAGTCCTCCAGCTGCCACCTTGCTTTGCATCCTCTCCACCCCAGCTGCCTGTTTCCACTCTTCCAACTAGTCTGGATGAATGTTTCTTTATCTTCTTGGTTGTTAGATGTCCATGCAATTTGATTTTTTTGTCAGTTCTGGATGTTTTTTTGTTTTTAAATTTGTTGTTGTCCTTCTTTTGGTTGTGTGAGGAGGCAGTGTATCTACCTACACTTCTATCTTGGCTGGAAGTCAGTAAATATATTTACAATGTTGGTATGGTAGAGAACTTTCTAGCAACATGCAAAATGCAAAACAGATAAATGAAATAATCAATACATTTGACCATATTATAATAATAATTTAGAAATCTAATTGTAAAAGGCAGGAAACTGTACTTGAACAACAATAAAAATAAAAAATTCATTAAAAAAGAAAAGAAAAACAAAAGAAAGCAATCTCCTCTGATTTTTCTTGGGACAACAGGTACAAGATGTAGTGTGCAGATAATGTTGTATTTAGTCATACACATGAAACCTATATGGTTCTGTGAAGCAATGTAACCCAATAACCTCAATTAAGGGGAAAAAAGAAATTTAGTCTGTGTGGTCAAAGAATCTAAAAATGAAGTTAAAAATACAAGTGATGAACTAGGGAAATAGAAATGATGAACTAGGGACACTACTTACTAGTATTCACATGAGAAAAAGGCATACTCTTTATACTCTACAAAGAAATAAGTCAGTAGGCCTTCCTGCCAGAATGGAGGCATAGGTGGACACACTGTGCCTCCTCTCACAACCAAAATTAAGGACAACAAAAATTTATAAACAAACAAACAAAAAAACAGAACAAATGGAGAATTGAATTGTACGGAAGTCCGACAACAATTCACCCAGACCGGTAGGAGGGGCGGAGTTGGTAGCCAGTGGAGAGGGATCATGGCTGGGGAAGAAGTGGTGGCTGTTGGTCCTGGATGTGCAGGTGGAGATTAGCAGACCCCGGGCGCTGGGAGGCAGCAAATGGACCCGGCGAGACATGTAAGGTTGCTTACTGTAGATGTGCATTTGCACACAGATGAACCGGAGGAAAACAGGCAGCAGGGCAGACTGCACAACCCAGGGCCCCAGCGCCGGGAAGTGGGGCCTAGAAGCACTGATTGGGGACACTTGTGGGGGTTGGAGTTCCAGGAGAGATTCCCAGCCTCACAGAGAGGACTGAGATCCAAGAGAGTGCAGAGGAGGTGCTATTGTTCCCTCTCTGACCCTGCCCTCACATACAGCATCACAACTCTGCGACTGGGTTGCCCTGCCCTGGTGAACACCTAAGGCTCCGCCCCTCATACATAACAGGCATGACCAGACCAAAAGAAAAAAGAAAAAAATGGCTCAAACAAAAGAATAAATCAAAACCCCAGAGCCAATATTTTAAGCAACCAAGAAATAGCCAACCTATCAGATGCACAGTTCAAAGCCCTTGTGATCAGGATGCTCACAGAATTGGTTGATTTTGCTCACAAATTAGATTTAAAAAATGAAGGCTACAATAAGTGAAATGCAGTACAATCCACAGGGAACCAATAGTGATAGGAAGAAACCTGAGACTCAAATCAATGGAGTGGACCAGAAGGAAGAAACAAACAACCAAACAGAAAACAAGGAAGAAAGAAGAATTCAAAAAAAAATGAGGAGAGGCTTAGGAACCTCCAGGACATCTTTAAATGTTCCAACATCCAAATTATAGGGGTACTAGAATGGGAAGAAGAAGAGCAACAAGTAGAAAACTTATTTGAACAAATAATAAAGGAGAACTTCCCAAATCTGGCAAAGGAAATAGACTTCCAGGAAGTCCAGGAAGCTCAGAGAGTCCCAAAGAAGTTGGACCCAAGGAGGAACACACCAAGGCACATCATAATTACACTGGCCAAGATTGAAATGAAGGAGAGAATTCTAGAAGCAGCAAGGGATAAGGGGACAGTCACCTACGAAGGAGTTCCCATCAGACTGTCAGCTGATTTCTCAAAAGAGACCTTGCAGGCAAGAAGGGGCTGGAAAGAAGTATTCCAAGTCATGAAAGGCAAGGACCTACATCCAAAATTGCCCTATGCAGCAAAGCTGTCATTTAGAATGGAAGGGAAGATAAAGTGCTTCTCAGATAAGGTCAAGTTCAAGGAGTTCATCATCACCAAGCCCTTATTATAGGAAATGTTAAAGGGACTTATCTAAGAAAAAGAAGATAAAAAACATGTACAGTAAAATGATGGCAAACTCACAATTATTAACAACCATACCTAAAACAAAAACAAAGTAAGCAAACAAGTAGAACAGGAACAGAACCACAGAAATGGAGATCACATGGAGGGTTATCAACAGGGGAGTGGGAAGAGGAGAGAGGGAGAAAAGGTACAGAGAATAAGTGGTATAGATGGTAGGTAGAAAATAGACAGGGGGAGGGCAGGAATAGTGTGGGAAATGTAGAAGCTAAAGAACTTATAAGTATGACACATGGACATGAACTAAAGAAGGGGAATGTGGGTGGGAGAGGGTGTCCAGGGTGGAGGGTGGTGAAGGCGGGGAATGGGTCAACTGTAATAGCATAATCAATAAAATATATTTTAAAAAATAAATATCTAATAAGGCTGAGTTCATCCTCTTCCCCTTCCCTCACTGTCATATTCATCATCGTATTAGTTTTTCAGTTCAGAATATATCTGGATATTTGCATATGAAATTTATTAGCATCTTTTCAAATTCACTCCAAAATCCTCATTAGTGTTTTTATTGAAAATCACATTAATATTATATTAAAATATACAGCTACAGTAGTATATTTCCATTTATTTATATCTTCTTTTAAACCCGGTTTTCTTTATATATTTTGGAGATCAAACCCTCACCCAATTTGTCATTGGTAAATATGTTTTCCCATAAAGTTGGTTCCTTTTCATTTTGATGATGTTTCCTGTAGCTGTGCAGAAGCTTTTTAGTTTCAGGTAGTCCCGTTTCTTTAATTTTTCCTTGATTTCCCTTGCCCTAGGAGATATATTGGCAGAAATATTGCTATGTGGAATATCTGAAATTTCCTTGCCTACGTTTTCCTCTAGGACTTTGGGTTTGATGTCCAAATATATAAAGAACTCATAGCACTCAACACCAGGAAGACAGACAATCCAATTTAAAAATGGGCAAAACACTTCAACAGACACTTCTACAAGGAGGACATACAGAGGTCCCAGAGGCATATGAAAAGATGCTCAGCATCACTAGGCATCAAAGAGATGCAAAATAAAACCACAATGAGATACCACTTCACATCAATTAGAATGGCCATCATAAACAAATCAACATACAAGTACTCGTGAAGATGTGGAGGAAAAGGGAACCCTAGTACATTGTTGGTGGGAGTGCAGACTGGTGCAGCCACTGTGGAAAACTGTATGGAATTTCCTCAGAAAACTAAAAATGGAACTGCCTTTTGACCTGGCAGTTCCACTGAACCGGGAACTAAACTTATATCCTAATAATCCTGAAACTCCAATTCAAAAGAACCTACGCACCCATTCATAGCAGCACAATTTACAATAGCCAAGTGTTGGAAGCAACCTAAGGTACCCATCAGTAAACAAATGGATCAAAAAATGATGGTACATTTACACAATGGAATACTATGCAGCATAAAGAAAGAAGGAGCTCCTACCCTTTGCAACAGCATAGACAGAACTGGAGAGCACTATGTTAAGTGAAATAAGTAGGCCTTGAAAGACAAATATCATACAATCTCACCTATAAGAGGAATCTAACGAACAAAATAAACTAACAAGCAAAGTAGAACCACAGGCATGGAAACATGGGACAGAATGAAAGTGACCAGAAGGGAGAGGGGAGAGGGATAATGGTAGGAAGAAGGGGAAGGCAATAGACAAAGAACATGTATGAATGACCCATGGACATGAACAACAGTATGGGCATTCACTGTGGGAACAGGGGGTGGGATGAATGGAGAAGGGCAATGTGGGAAAATTGGGACAACTGTAATAGAGTAACATCTAAAAAAATGATTTAATAAGAAAACCTTTTTTCTTTGTATAGGTTCTGTAAGTTTTGTGTTTATTGCTAAGAATTTTATCTTTTTATTAGTATTATTAATGAGGTATTACAACATTTTATTTTTATCTGACTGCATATAGGAAAGCTATTGATTTTATGTAATAAATTTGTAACAAGCAATGTTACTGAATTAGTTTTTTGCTTTGAATAGTTTTTAGGAATTTGTCTTTTGGTGTATACAATCTTATATTTTTGCAAATAAAATGAAAGTAATTTTAAAATATTTATAACTTTTATTTCTTTCTCCAGTCTAATTGAATTGGTTAATACTTCCATAACACTGTTAAATAAGGTGCTCTCATGTACTGTTCCTTTTAATGAAAATAATTTTAATGTTATACTATTAAGACTGATCGAGCCCTGGCTGGTGTAGCTCAGTGGATTGAGCGCGGGCCTGCGAACCGAAGGATCGCGGTTCGATTCCCAGTCAGGGCACATGCCTGGGTTGCCAGGCCAGTTCCCGGCAGGGGACATACAAGAGGCAACCGCACATTGATGTTTCTCTCCCTCTCTCCTTCCCTTCCCCTTTAAAGATAAATAAATAAAATCTAAAAAAAAAAAAAAAAGGAAAAAAAATAAAACAATTTATAAAAAAAAAAAAAGAATGATCGAGGCATAGATATGGTATGGTGCCACATATTTCTTTATTTTAGAATTAAGCAAGGCATGTTAGATTTTGTCCAATGCCATTTTAAAAACTGTTGAGTCAACACATCCTTTTTCCCTTTTGAGCTATTAAATGGTGCATTATGTTAATATAGTCCTAAATATTAAATCATTATTGCATCTGTAGGATAAACTCTACTTTGTCTTGATATGTTTAACTCAGCAATACAAAGTTAAAGTTCTCTATTCACAATTAAAAGCTCAAAACACTTTGAAAGCCAAAAGCAGCTCATCTGGAATCAAAACCTAATCTGATCTGATCCAGGATTGTGTATAAATTTTAGTCCAATTAGTGTTACTTGTTATATGTCTTGCTACTGAAATATTAAAGTATTTTAATGTGCTGTTTCTCTAGACCCCAATAAGAAGGATGCATAACAGACAATGAAGGCACCATGTTACATTTCTAAAATTCAAAGCACTCAATTCTGAAACACATTTGACACCAGCAGTTACATACAAGGACCTGAAGACCTATAATGCATGATAGAGTGCAGGAAAAGAGACTGCAGGCAGATGAATCAATCTTTGAGCTTGACCTTGAATGATGAGTTGTAGTTTGCATGAGAAAGAAAGAAATAGCATTCCTGGAAGGGGCATGAAAAGGCTTGGTATGTTTTGAGAAAAGTGAATTCAGTGTAGCTGGAGGGTAGGGTGTGTGGAGGGAAGGAGTAATGAGAAATGAGACTAGAGAGACAAGTTTGGAACAAATTATGAAAGTTCTTGCATGCTAATAAGTGTGAACTAAATAATCTTGTGTCCGAGGTATTTCTGAAATATTTTGAAACTGTGGGTAGGGATGGAGGTAAGGATGGGGGGAGAAGAGACAGGAGTTGAGCATGAGAAGAAATGAAATAAAAGAACACTTTCTGAATGTCCAGAGGAATAAAAGTGGCAAATTCTAAATCAGGAACAGAGGTATGAACAATCCCAGCCTTCCAAAAAAGTCTAGAACAGTTAAGTCTAGTCACAAAATGCAGAAGACAACCTATTGTTTTTTAGATGGAGAAAGCCCTAGTAACCTAATAAAAACAATAGGAAATAGGTGGTGAAAGACAAATACCATATGATCTCACCTTTAACAGGAAGCTAATCAACAAAACAAACAAACAAGCATAATATAAACAAAGACACTGAATTTGAGAACAGTCTGACAGTGTCCAGAGTGGGAGGGGAGGGAATTTCAGGGGAAAAGGGGAATGGTTTAGAGCAACAAGTATAAAGGACTCATGGACAAAAACTATGGGGGGTGGAAATGGGAGGAAGGTGGGGAGGGCTGGGGTGGTGGGCTGGGGTGGGGTAAAAGACAGAAAACTGTACAATATCAACAATTAAAAAATACTGATTTAAAAAAAAAAGAAAAAAAAACAACCTAATCAACAAAACAAACAGACAAGCAAAATATAACCAAAGACACTGAAATTGAGAACAGGCTGACAGTGACCAGCGGGGAGAGGGGAGGGAATTTCAGGGGAAAAGGGGAAGGGTTTACAGGAACAAGTATAAAGGACTCACGGACAAAATCAAGGGGAATGGAAACAGGAGGCGGGTGGGGAGGGTTTGGGGGATGGGTTGGGATGGGAGCAAAAGGCAGAAAACTGTACTTGAACAATTAAAATAAAATAAATAAATAAAGTTAATGAGCAAAGGAAAAAAAAACAATAGGAGAAACACCATAGAAAAGGATTAAGCCTGAGGAAGATTTTCAAGCAGTTATGCTCTGAAAAATTCCATTTTTCAAAGAGAGTGAAGTATAAGACCAAAATTGACAAACATGCTTGAAGATACAGTATGATAGCTTCAGAATTGAAACATGATCTCACCTATAAGTGGGACCTAATCAACAAAACAAACAAATGAGCAAAACAGAAACAGAGACTTGGAAATAAAGAATTGACAGTGACCAGAAGGGAGGGGGGAGAGGAATAACAGGGGAAAGAAGAGGGTCAAGCAAAGGAATATGAATGGAAGACGCATGGGCATGGACAATGGTGGGGAGTGATTGTAGGAGTGGGGGGCAGGGTAGGGGTGAGCAATGGGGAAACAGGAGAGACAACTGTAACTGAATAACAATAAATTTAAAAATAAAACAAATATGCCAGGGTTCAAATTCTATTATTTCACCTCACTGAGTCTGAGTTTGCTCATATAAAAAGCAGATGATAAAAGTATTTGTATATAGTTCTTGTGAATATAAATTTATATAAGTCAAAAAATTGATCTTTGTGTTTGCAACTACATTTGGGAAAAATATTGTTAGCCAGATTGTCATATCTTACATTTGTAAGATATGTTCAGGATGGTCTGCCTTAAAATATAGGTTCATAATGTTCTTGAAATTCTCTATGGTGGTCACTTAGGGGGCCCTTCAAAAGTAAGTAGTCATTTTTCCAGATACTGTGAAGTTGGTGGATTTTTATAAAAATGAGAATATTTCTTAGTTTTATATTTTGTATAATAATATTTAGTCTGTATTTATATAATACATATTTATGTTAAATATGTATTGATATGTATACATATTTATATCCATGTAAAATAATTTTTATGTATGAGAAGGTCTTAAATATTCTGTTTTTAAATCTTAAAATATAGATGAGAAGTTATCCCTGAAATTCACTCTTCTCTCCACTCCTGCACCATGCATGCTGTGTTGGTTTGACCCTTTGCCAGGTTTATAGATACGAAATGTGAACTTCTTCACAAGACTCAGTCTCATGGAAAACCTACTTTTATCACTTTCATTCTGATTGTTCCTCTCTCTGGGAACAACCCTGCTAGGCCAGTCTGCTTTCCCTAGCCTCATTGGAATTCTGATGAATACAATGTTATACTTCTTGCTACAAATTTTTTCATCCTTCCTCCCTCTAAAAAAAAAAGAAAGTTAGTTTCTGAGATACACATAGTTGTGATTAAATTAAAGTAAAAATCTGGTAGGCTAGGTGATGATATATGCTGGTGCCAAAGGGATGAGCAGGAGAGTTTACCTCCTGGCTTGAGCCACCCACCTATGTCCCTACTCTCAGTCTAATGAAGAAGAAATTGTAATAAACGACACAGATTCACAGAGAAAAAACACTTAATACAGTATGATAAGTACAAAGATGAAGATAAGCATGAAGTAGTATGGGAACACTTTTGGGAGAACTCAGCCAATAAAAAGTGGGACATGAGAAAGAGGAAGGATTAGTGATGGTTTCAGGAAGGTTATGGAGACCACTTGAAAGATGAGCAGAAGTTATCAATTCACAAAGGACTGTTCACACTAGCTTGACATGGGGCACTCCAGACATTAGTAGAACCTAAGAAAAGATAAAATCAAATAAAATCACTAAAGTAAAAAGTTTCATTGGGATGGAGTTAGAAGATGCTGTGGGGAAAGCAAGGTTGGGATAAAGGAGATACTTAAAAGATATCCCAAGAAACCCAGAAAGCAATTATGACACACCTAAACAAGAAATTCATGTAGTAAAATTATGGTGGGTAATACCCTGATAAAAGTGTAGTAAATACATTTGGGGAAGGACAGTAAACAACAAGGAAATTAGTTAGGAGTCCAAGTAAGAAGTCATGTGGGCCTGAACCAAACCATAGCAGAAGAAGTGAAAGTAGTTGGAATTGTTCTCTGTACTATCTAGAGCCAAAAACATATTGCTGGGTTAGGTGGGTACAGGGTTGCCAAAAACACTTATTGTACACATTGCATTTTAGATTTTATAAATAGTATATAAAGAAGTTTCATGATTCCATTTCTCATTTTGTGTTCTTACATCAGCCATAAGTCAAAGGCTTCTGGAATCTTTCCCAGTAGGGACCTCAAATGCCAAAGTTCCCTTGATCACAGGTGCCCTCTCTCAGTGGAGTCAGTTCCACTCTTATCAAGCCTGACTGTAAAACTAAATTAAAACAATTAGACAAAGATGCTTTGTGTTGGTCCTAGAAACATTCCTGATGTTCCCCTGGGCCTGCTCCTCTTGCTAAGCTCTGTTACTCATGACTGCCTTCATTTTCATAAATTAGGATATTTCTTGCCATTCCCCTCTGGCCTGCAAAGTTTCTTTTGAGGAATAAGCTGACAGTCTTATGGGAGCACCCTTGTAGGTAACTACTTGCTGTTCTCTTGCTGCTTTTAAGATTCTCTCTTTATCTTTAACCTTTGGCCTTTTAATAATGATGTGTCTTGCTGTGGCCCTCTTTGCATACATCTTGTTTGGAACTCTCTGTACTTCCTGAACTTGCATGTCTATTTCCTTCACCAAATTAGGGAAGTTTTCTTTCATTATTTTTTCTGGGTTTTTGCATTATTTTTTTAAATAGATTTCCAATTGCTTGTTCTTTCTCTTCTTCTGGCACCCCCATGATGCAAATATTGGTACACTCAATGTTGTCCCAGAAGCTCCTTACACCAAACTACAGAACAACCATCATTCAGAACCACCAAATATCAAACTGAATGGAGGTCCTACAACCATGTAATTAAATAATAAACCACATTGAGACTGGTAGGAGTGACAGAGATGCAGAACTGTTTGGTTCAATGCTCATGTGTGGCAGATAAAAATTGGGAGGGATATCTCAGCTTTGGAAGGCCTCCCTGAGGAGTGAGGGGTCCCAGCCCCACACTAGGCCCCCCAGATGAGGGTTCCAGTGCCAGGAAGAAAAGTCCCCATAACTTCTGGCTGTAAAAACCAGGGGGGATTGAAGCTGAGTAAGATGGAAACTTCTGAAGTCCCAGGCAGTTTCTCTTAAATGGAATGTACACAGACTTACTTGGACACACTCCATCTGAGCTCCAGCACTGGAGCAGCAGCTTGAAAGGCACTAGAGACATATGGGGAAGAACTGAATTGTCTGGCATCAGGGTGAGGGCTGCAGGGGCAGCTTTCTCCCAACCAGAAGTGCTGGCAGGGGCCATTGTTCCCTGTTCTGAGCCCTTCCCTCAGAGAGCCAACAGGTGGGTGCCATATCTGAAACTCCATCAACCTGGCTCACACTGTTTGCTCCAACCTAGTGATTAGCTAAGGCCCCACCCCATCAAAATTTCAGTGCCACCCAAGCTGTTTTAGTGGCTTTCCCATATGAATGGCTTGTCTTGGCTCATGCTTCAGATTTTCCTAAATTCTCTCAAACAAGTAGCATCTGGCCTCAGTAAGCCTCTACCCCTCTTCTCACTAAGTGGCCCAAGGCATGGCACAAGCAGCAGCCATCCTTGGTTCACAGTTTGGCCTCTCCTGCACACTTCTAAACCCAGCACAAGGAGCAGCCATCTGCAGATCATTTTGTATCTTATGTCAGATGGCCTCTCAGAGGACACCAGTGATGGCTGACCTGGGCCTACACCCCCCAGGAGACTCCAGAGCCTGTGCACCCAGTAGTCCGCTTCAGGCCACACTGAAGCACCATCACCCAACCACCTCCACAAGTGACACACTCAAGGAGTGAATTCAGTGGGCATCAGAGCCCTGCTGAAGGAAGTCCTACTCTGTGGGATGGGCCCTTGCACAGGTCATCCTCCAAGATGGCCAGAGGTCAGTGGTCACAGGCAGCCCTTGCAGCTGACTGGCCTGGGTAAATCCTTCCCATTGCCATGCCAACAGCACTCAAGGCTCAACTACAATAGGAAAATGTACATAACCCACATGGGGGCACACCTTGAGCATCCAGGTTGGGCAATAGGTGAGACTATGCTACTGGACACTACAGGTCACCTGCTATATTAGGCCACTCTACCAAGCCTTGGGAACAGAGAAGCTCTAACTAATACATAGAAACAAACACAAGGAGTCTCCCAAAATGAGGAGACAAAGAAACATGACCCAAATGAAAGAACAGAACAAAACTCTAGAGAAAGAATTAAACAAAACAGAGATAAGCAATCTACTAGATGCAGAGTTCAAAACACTGATTATTAGAATGCTCAATGAACTTAGTGAGGACCTCAACAGCATAAAAAAGGACCGGGCGGAAATAAAGGATACACTAATTGAAATAAAAAGTAATTTACAGGGAATCAACAGTAGAGTGGATGAAGCTGAGAATCAAATCAGCACCTTGGAATATAAGAAAAAGAAAAATAACCCAATCAGAAGAGCCAAAAGAAAACAGAAACTAAAAAACAAATGATGGCCTTGGATTTTGTATTCCTTACTCCTTTTGACTTGGCATTATTTCCTGATGTATTGATCCAGCTTTTGGAAACATAATGGGCTTTTGAACACAATTGACACTTTTTTTAAAAAAATTATTTATTTATTTCCAGAGAGAGGGGAAGGGAGGGAGAAAAACATCAATGTGTGGTTGCCTCACACATGTCCCCAACTGGGTACCCAGCCCGCAACCCAGGCATGTGCCCCAACTAGGAACCAAACCAGCAACCCCCTGGTTTGTAGGCTGGCACTCAACCCACTGATCCACACTAGCGAGGGCTAATTGACCCTTCTTTGTTATGAACCCAGTGTAATCCTAAAACTTCTGGCACTCCATCCTTGTGCACCTCTGTAGTGATTACCAGTTGGGGAGTGAGATTATTCACTTTAAAAAGGCTGGTAAAGAAATCATCTGACAGTCTTATGGGAACTCCTTTGTAGGTAATTCTCTGCTTTTTCTGCTGATTCTCTTTATGTGTAACCATTGGCATTTTAATTATTTCATGTCTTGGTGTGGTCCTCTTTGGGTCCAACAAGTTCAGTATTTCCAGAACTTGTATGTCTATTTCCTTCACCATATTAGGGAAGTTTTCTTTCATTATTTTTTCAAGTAAGTTTTCAATCTTTTGCTCTTCCTCTTCTCCTTCTGGCACCCCTATGATTCAGATGTTGGTACATTTGAAGATGTCCCAGAGGCTCCTTAGTCTATCCTCATTTTTTAATTCTTTTTTAATTCTTGCTATTCTGATTGAATGTTTTTTTCTTACTTCCTTATGTTCCAAATTGTTGACTTGATTTTTGGTTTCATCCCCTCCACTGTTAGTTCCCTGTAGATTTTCCTTTATTTCACTTAATGTAACTTTCACCAAATTGGTAGGTACAAAATAGACACGTGGATTTTAAGAACAGTATAGGAAATGAAGTAGCCAAAGAACCTATATGCATGACCCATGAACATGAACTAAGCAGGGAGGAATTGCTGGAGGGTATGAAGGTACTGGGTGGAGGAGGCTGAAGGGGAAAAACTGGGACAACTGTAATAGCATAATCAATCAAACATATTTTTAAAATAAAAATGCTGATAGACTTTCCCTTAGCAAATCTGAAGGCATTAGGAGCAGTGTTTCCCAAACTGCATTCAATACATTAGAATTCTGTAAAGTATCAAAAAGTATTCTATGAACAGAACGTCCCACAGTCAATATGTTGGGAAAGCCTACATTTTTTAGTCCTTCTGTAGATATTCATAACAAACAGCACATTTTAATGACTCTGAAGAGTCTTTTCATAAAGAAATTTGTCTAATGTTTAGCCCACTACTTACAAGATTACTTGGCCAAGAAAACATTTTGTTTCTCACAGGATATCTATGAAAACCTTATAGTATATTATAATTGGGGGGGGATATTAGTTACACATTGGCTTGTTTCAGTGTTTTTTTTAAATATAAGAAAACTATATAGGAAAGAATGGAGGTTTGGAGTCAGGCAGTGGAACAGGCGTTCAGCCCTTGTTGCCCAATTCACTGTTTGTATTAACCTTAAATAAGTCCCTGTACATCTCTGAGATTTCACCCCTCCATCTGTAAGGGTAACAACAAAATATTAACAACAACAATAAAACTCTTATTTACTGAGAGCTTACTACATGCTAGATGATTGTTTTGAATTATAAAATTCTATATAAGTGTCAATCATTATTATAATCAATACCAAAGGTTTTAATTTGTGGTTCCAGTTTCTTCATACCACTTCTCTTCCCTTAGATAACCAAGGCTTTGGGTTAATTATCTTAGTAAACTCATTATTTAATCTGAGTGACAAAGTCAGATTTGATCTCTATGAGCCTAGTGTGTCTGCGTTCTGCTTTCTCTCTCATGCAGAGCTGCCCTTTCACTTTTTGTTTGTTCACTTTCTTTGGAAAACTGTTGGGCTATGGGACCACCATAATTTTCTTGGTTGCCTTATCAAGTCTGATGTTTTATTGTGATTTTTTATATTGAGGTAACATTTCTCCCATTTTACACTGCTTATACTAACTAGGACCATGCCTTCAGAAGTGGCAGCAACAGGGGTGTGAGGTGACTTTGTAATATAAATTTCTAATTTTAATTCTTTTCCAATAATATATATAGTTTTTATTGCCCTACATACTGTTCTAAATCCATTATTAATATTAAGTCATTTAATCCTAATTATAACCCTGCACAGTAGATATCACTATTATTGCCATTATAATAGCTGGTGAGACCAAGAAAAGTTACCTAACCTGCCCATGTATTAGCAAGTGGGAAAACTAAGAAATGAATCAAGACAATTTATTGGCTTCTATAGCTATGTTCTCAACGACTACGCTATATTGCTGCCTACAGTACTTTATAGTATAGGAAACTTCTATTCATTCTATGAGGCACAGTTCAAGTAGCTGTCCATGAGCCTTAAAACTTCCTTTGGTTGAGCTCCTAAGGCTTTATAAGAGGTGGCTGTAGGGCCTTGATCTCAGTTAACTTTAAGGTAGAGCTCTGGCTCTGCCATCTACTATCATTTTAGTTCTTTGAGCCTCAGTTTCCTCATCTGTAAAATGGGGAATGTAATACATTGCTAGGTTGTTGCAAAGATTCTGCTGAATTGTGCCAGTCCAACTTAAGTCTTAAAACACTCATTTTTAACCCTATGTGACATATGACTTATGGGTAGCAGGGCAGAGGGAATACTGCTGCCCAAGCCTAGCTCCAGATCAGGTAAATCAGCATTTCTGAGGGTTGGAACCCAAACATTTATTTATTTACTTATTTATTTACTTTATTTATTTTATTTTTCCATCACCATTTATACACCCTATACCCTCTTCCACCTCTACCCATCCTCCTCCCCCACAATCATCACACTGTTGTCCATGTTCATGAGTTCCTATTTTTGCTCAATCCTTCCATCCCCCAGACCCTACCAGAGCTGTCAACCTGCTCTATGAGTCTTTCTTTATGTTCTTGTTAGTTCAGTTTGTTCATTAGATTCCACATATGAGTGAGATCATATGGTATTTGTCTTTCTCTGACTGGCTTATTTCACTTATCATAATGTCCTCCAGGTCCATCCGTGCTGTCACAAAGGGTAAAATTTTATTCTTCTTTATGGCCATGTAGTATTCCATTGTGTAAGTGTATCATAACTGTTTTATCCACTCACCTACTGATGGACACTCGAGGTGTTTCCAAATCTTGGCTATTGTAAATATTGCTGCAATAAACATAGGAGTGAATGTATTCTTTACACTTAGTGTTTTGAGTTTCTCTGGACAAATTCCCAGAAGTTTAATTGCCAAACACTTATGTTTTTTACAGCACTTACATTATTGTACTGAATAATGCCCAGACTTGAGTATTGCTGACTTAATGTATGTGTGTAGGATTAATTCCAATACATATGGTAAGATCCTGAATTCATATTGGGATTCATTCATTCATTCATTCATTTTTGCCAAGTGAACCATTTTTAGAACCATGCTTTGTACCTTTGGTTGCTGTAGTTTTGGCAGGAGTAATATTGAAGTGTAAGTGGTAGCTGGGTTGAGATCTTAACAGGCAGAGGCCATTACCAGGAGAGGCAAATTGCATGTGTCATCTCTGCCTGGCTTGTGTCTTAGTTTCCACCATGAAGTTCTCATCAGTGCTGTACCATAGCCTAGTCTGTCAATGCAGTATAAAAACGTGTGACCTCGGCCCCTTATCTGAGAGTTGTTAGGTATTTACATCACTTTCTAAGAGAGGAGAAGGCTGAGGATCAAAACGAGGTGACTTACAAAAGCCATGCAGTGAAGAAATGACAGAACTTTAGTTTGACCCCAGCTATGTATAACTCTAAAATGTTTGAGTTCCTTCTATTTGTGATACTGTACTACTTCACCAAAAGAAAGTTTTGGAGAAGAGCTTCCAGATCAACAAGCATTTATTAAGCACCTCACCTTTGGACTAGGGTCTTTAATTAATTTGTTTTTAATGGTCATGACAACTCCATAGGTAGATGTTCTAATTGTCTTTCTTTAACAGATGAGGCAACTGAGTCTAGAATCTTTGTTTTATTTTTAATAACAATTATTAATATGGCTACTAGAAATTAATGTCCCAATTAAAGGCATGAACCTTAAAGGTATTGCCAAAGGGCAATCTCGCCTTGTTTCTTCCTACTCAAAATCAGTGGTCAAAATTTTGCCTTTACCATTAAGTCAATCATCCTTTCTTTATGTGGTTTACAAAACCCTGTATTTGGTCCCTGTCTCATCACTCGTCTCTTGTTTTCACATTAATTTACTCCAGCCAGGATGAACTATCTGTTGTTCACCTAATGCTCTCTTTCACTTCTGGGTCTTTGTAAATGCTACTCCTGTATCTTAGAATGGTTTTTAAAACTTCCCTCCTCTCATGTCTGAGTGTCTCCACCAGTTCCATTAGGCCCCCAATTTTTTTTCATTCATTCATTTGATAAATAATTACTGAACACCTACTGTGTGTCAGACTCTACAGGTACATGGGTGAACTCAATAGTAAGAATATCATCACAAGGTTTACATTCTATAGGGGGGAATATAACCTCCAAATATTAAACAAGTATATATTATTTAATATATATTTATTAAATTTTAATTATATCTTTACATATGATAAATATATATTAAATATTACATATATTTATTATATATGTTAGTGATACCTGCTATGAAGTGAGGGATAGGAATTATATGTATATGGGATAGGATTGCAATTTTAGATGTAGTAATCAGGGAAGACCTTCTTGGTGACATTTTAGTAAATATCTGAATGAATTTTACAGGTATCTGAGTAAAGAGCATTCTAGGTAGAGGAAACAGCCAAGTGTGAAAGCCTTGAGGGAAGAATGCAACTGGTGCATTGGAAGAACTGTCAGGACTAACATGGAAGAGTGGTAGGAGATGAGATTGAAGTGGGAACAGGGACTAAAATTATGCAGGGCTGTGTACAAGAGTATAAGGACTTTGACTTTTATTCTGTGTAAGATGAGAAACCATTTCAGGGTTTAAAGCACAAAAGTGACACGATCTGACTTACAGTTTAATAGAATCTCTCTGGCATTAAGAAGAGACTGAATGTGGTATCAGGCTGGAAGCAGGAAGACCAAACAGGAGGTATAGGATCCAGATGGTAGGAGTAAAGCTTCTGAGAAACTATAACACTAAACATCACCGCTTTCAAAAACCCTTGTCTGCAATAAATAAAACCCCTCCCTTGCTCTTACTGTTTTGAGGTTGTGAAATTACTCTTATCTTTTTTTTTAATTTTTATTTTAATTGTTGATCTTGTACAGTTTTCTGTCTTTTATTCTCACCCGAACCTATACTTACTTTTTTATTATGAAAGTTATATACTCAAAATACATCAAATTTGAAATATAAATTAGTTCATTCCTAATCCCAATGCTTATTCAGGAACAGCAAATAGTTATCACATACTTATAGTGCTGGGAACTAGGACAGTGGAGGTAAACAGTTTGTGAACATTCAGGTTTATCTCCTCCATTTTGTTAAAGTATGTACTAGACTTTGTGTGTGCTATGTAGTTGTAATTATAGTAAACAATTTTATATTTTAGTTTTTCACTTCAATCATTTGTTCTTATCCATTTTAATCACTAAATTTTAAAAAAGCAATATGTGTTCATAGTAAAAATTAAAACAAATATTATTTTTAATGGAAAAAAGCCTTGTCTGACTTCCCAAGGCTGGAGTAGATGCTGCCCTCTTCTGGCTTCCCACAAGCTCCTATCTCTCCAATATCACTGGGAACACAGTGTTTGACCCTCTCCCTCTCTCTTTTTCTTGTTATTCAACTACTTCCCCCATCATGTAAGATCTTTGAGGTCATGATCGGGATTTTATTATTGATTTTTTCTTCTCCGTAAATACAACATGGTGCTTAATATATATCGAATGAATAAAAGTGCCTAAAATAAGCAGTAGAGGTTAGAGCAGTTTATGGTGTGAAATCCTTGTATAATCTTTCTGCCATCATCAGCTGAGTGCACAGAACCACACAGTCATCCCACCAGCCTCTGTAGCAATAGCAATGGCTCCAGGCCTTGGATCAACCATTTTTCTCTATTCTGACAGTGAACACTTTACAGGATTAAATGCTCTTCCCCATTCGATGAGCATAAATTGAACCCAGGGCCCTTTGGTCTATGGGATGCCACTCCAACCAACCAACTGAGAGCTACCTGGCCAGGTTTCATTAGCCTCATTTTAAAACTGAGGAAACAGCACAGAGAAACAAGTTACCCAGAGATCCTGGACTTTGATATGGATGCAATAACTACATGGAACATTGGGTTGTCTCTCTTGGGGAGAAGTTGAATCTATTCTATGTCAGTGAAGAAGTGGGAAGTGGGGTGGACTATGGCAGAGTCTGCTCATTGTCCAACAAACTCAATTCCCCCCTTCTTTCTGTAGCAACTTGCCTATAGCAACATAGTAGAATAAAAAAAGAAAACTTATTTAATCTTGACTAGATGTTCATTTAACCCAGAATTTCAAACACTTATCTGAGTGAGAAACTTTTTTTCATATCACAACTATCAAGTATATGGTAACACCATCTTGAGAATGTTTAACTCAATGGTTTGAAGGTCCTTCCAGATCTAACAACCTCAAGAGTGGGGACTAAACTGGAGAATAAAGAGTACCAGGGTTAGAATCAGACCCTGCTGTAGCCTTTATTCTACCAAGACTGCCTTGAGTTCTCAGACAAGTCACTCTCCCTCTCTAGGCCTCAGAGTTCCCATCCACACAGAAAAAATTAAATGCATTTTGAGAGCCCATATATTCTGAGATTCATAGTATGTAACTGAGAATCACATTTGGAAAGAAAACAATTTTGGACATGGAAGAAATATAAATATCAAAAATAAGAAATCCCTTTCAGTGTTTAAATTAATTCCAAATACCTCATCTCCCAAACCCCCCTATGACTGTGAATAAAAACTGATAATCATAAGAACAACAATAAAATAACTCTTCACTTGGATCCTAACTCAGCCACTTAAATAGATAATGTTTGTTAAACTACTTAACTTCGCAGAACCTCTGTTTCTTCTGCAAAACATAGATAATAATTGCTCAGGGACACTACAAAATATATTGCATTAGGGTGTGGCTATATACTCCCCCAAATTTTAGGGTTTTTTTCCTTAGAGAAAGAAGTGGGGAATAGAGTTTGTTGGACAATGAGCAGACTCTGCCGTAGTCCACCCCACTTCCCACTTCTTCACTGACATAGAAGAGATTTAACTCCTCCCCAAGAGAGACAGCCCAATGTTCCATATAGTTATTGCATCCATGTCAAAGTCCACAATCTCTGAGTAACTTGTAATCACCTCCTTCAACCCCAGCTGTGGCTTCCCACCATTCAGCGATATGGCTTCCCATGATCCAGTAACCTGTAAACTAAATGATAAATTATCTGTCCCTTACCCATACCCTAAAAACACTGGAGAACTTAGAAACAAATTAACCTCAATAAAACATCCCCTTTAGGAAAAGAAAACATGAGAAATGTACAATAGACACTGGTTTATAACAATTAATAAATCTTGCTGGGCAGGGATTGAAAAAACTCTGTCCTGACAGGGGAGTTACTTCCTGGATTAGACACATGTTCTCTTCTTTGAGAAAAACTCTTGTCCATTGTTTTTCATTGCCCCTGACTTTGCCTTCTGCCAATTTTTTTTACTATGAACCTCCATAGACATATGCAAAATGAGATAACATTAGAAACTGAGTCTTCTGTACCGTTCCAGTGTACATTCCATGTATTGTGTTGTACTCCCCACAGGACTTTGAATCTTATGAGAGGAGTAAACAATCAGAGAGGTAGAGTATAAGAGGGGGGAAGTTTTAGGTGGCTGGGGAAATCTTCAAAAGCACAGTGAGAATATTACACTTAATGCCTAAGCTGAGGGGGACCCTAAGCACCAAACGCTGGAGCAAAGTAAACAAAAGTAGAATGAACAATATCTTGAGACAAAGGGAAGTGATGCCTATATGCTGCAGAATGATCAGTTTATACCACACAACTAACTATGTCAATCTCCTACTTCAAAACTTTTCCTTTTGAACTTCGGGCTAAGTTCTATGTCCCTTACCCTGTTATTCAAGGCCTTTATAATCTCTCTCTCTCTCATTTTCCTTACCCCTGAAAATCTCTCTGTACCCTTGCCCATGATATCCTTTGTGCCATCCATGCTTTACTATTAAGTGTTCTACAAATATGCCATGTCTTTACACAATACTATTCTTTAAACCTGAAGTGTCCATTCCCATTTTATATTTCTGATAAGCTCCTAGTATTCCACCAGAGCCAACTCAAATGTCAGTCCCTCTAAGAAATCTCCCACGGTTCTTCCATTTGAATTTAGGCACTGTTCCCTCCAGATCTTCGGTAGAGAGCATGTTGTAAATGCCTGTGTCGACACTTGTCTCTTCCAGAGAATGTGAGTCCTTTGTAGCAGGTGGATCTTATTCATTACTGTATTCCCCCATGCATAGCAGATGCTGAAGAAATGTTTAAGGGAGGAAAGAAGAAGAAGGAAAAGAGGATGAATGTGGGACTTCTGCAAGGGAAAAATGGACTCATTTTGTAAAGTCATATATTAACAGTGGCACCTTGGGGATATTCTGTAACCTCGGAATTACTAGGTTCTCATCTCAGCTCTATTTGTTACTGAATGTATGGAAAATCATTCCAGTCTTTGGGCCTTGGTTTATTACCTATAAATTGTGAAGTGGGCAAACAGGATAATATCAAAAATTCTTTCTTAAGAATTTGTTTCTCTTTATTTTAAGAACCACTTATTGAGTATTTGTTCAACTCAAGGCACCTTGTTACATGTGGGAATATATACATGAATCAGGCACAATTTCTTTCTTGGAGATGTGCCTCAGTTTTCCCATCTGTAAAATGAAAGAGTTAAACAAATGACCTCTAAAGGCTCTTTCAACTTGAATACTCCACTGATTCTATGCATGTGAATTTATCTGCTGTGTGGCCTTAGGTCAATCATTTCCCTTCTTTAAGCATGAGTTTTCCAATTTGTAAAATTAGATGGTTAGACAAGATGATACCTAAGGACTCTTTGAGGTCTATTATTCTTCGGTACTCTAGTTCATATGGTAGATGTGCATCTGTCATGTGTTGCTCCTAGTCTTCCCATGCATCCCTGTTTTTAACCACTGGGACCTTTTGTAGGTGAATGTGAGGTTGGGGAGAAGGGCTCAAGGCTAAGGGAAAGTCTCATGGCAGTCTACATTGGTTACTTTGACACCCCCCACCTTACTTGTCTGTGTGTTCTGGGACAGGACTGCCCATGTAGAACTGGCTATGGCTGGGCTCCTTTTTTGAACCCCTGTCAGTTCCCGTTAGAGTACACGCAGGAAACTCTGGGCAGCTGTGCCTATCTCTGCTACAAAGCAAGAAAAGTTCTAAATGAGTGCCCAACTATACAAAAAATATAATTAATTAATTAATTAATTAAAGAACATTTGTTTTTGCTGATCAGATCTATATTAATTCTCTTTCTCCATTTCTACCTCCCTCCCTTCTTCTTTCCCTCATCCCCTCCTTCCTTTTTTTTTTCTTTTGGAAAGCTTTCCACATAGCACGTCATGAGAAATGATGACTGTGAGACCACCTCATTGGTCAACCCTGGTTTCTGGTCCTGGAATGTGACAGACTGGGTGAGGCTCTCTCCTTGCCTTGTTGTTGTACCCTGAGGTGTATCAAGCCTGGTTTCTCTAATCCTATAAGCAAAGGCTTCTGAACATCTTGTTCTCTAGAGAGGTTAACCCTGATCACTGGCCAAAGAGACTCTGACTCCAACAGTAGAGTCTAGAGATGAAACAAGGGAGAAAACTAAGAAGAACTGATCCAAGCCAGACAGAGTTTACCTAGGATAGCATTGGCTGATAGTGCCAATGCAACTAGGGCTGCTAGAAACCATGGAACCACAGCACCATAGCATATTCCAGCTTGAAATTGTTGGTGGTGAGCACTAAAAAGACCATGAGGTAAGGGAACAATGGATGGTGAACAAAGTATGGTTAAAAATCCATCTCTGGTCACCCTGGAACTGTACAAAATTAGTCAAGTCATTTCAGCTCTCTGATTCTCAGTTTGTACTTTTACTTTCGCTTTTATCAATAAACTTGATATGAATAAGAGTTTTTACCAAGAGGCTCGTTATAAATTAAGAGTGAGTGTTGGAAAAATTTTTAAAGGTCCAGAGAGTAAATATTGTCAGTGTTGTGAGGCATATGGTCTCTGTAGCAACTACTCAATTCTGCACTTATAGCACAAAAACAGCCACAAGCAATATGTAAATTAATGACCATGGCTATATTCTAATATAACCTCTTTACAAAAACAGGCAGTAGGCTGTATTTGGCCCACATGCTATAGTTGAAGATCCCTGGTTAAGAAGGTGGAGTGGTTTCAAAAACATACATTTTACTTTTGGCTATATCAATAAAGTTATTATTTTTCAGAACAAAGGAAGTTGCTTTCTCTTCTATTCTGCACTGCTCAGCAGCTATTCTGTGTCCATCTCTGTTCCTCATTCTTTAAAACTGATACAGAAATAGTAGAGTGGGCACTGAGGAGAGGTTAGTAAAGTGAAGAAGAAGCAAGATCACAAGTTCTGGGTGGAATTATTAAATGAACTGGAGCTCAGGCCTCATGATGAGGCTGGCAGAATAGACAGTGTGTGTGGTACTAAGGAGCTACAACATATTAGTAGAAGCCACAGAGAGACTGAGTTCATTTAACATGAAGAAGACCTTGGGAGCGAGCTGTCTACTCATGAGTTCCTGTAACTGGGAGTGTACAAGCAGAGCATGAAAAACCAGTTGGGTGGAAATGCTCAGAAGGAATCAGGTAGGATTAGATGAGCTGATTTTGGAGGTTTGGTCAAGTCCTGAACTTACGTTTTTCCCGTCCTGCCTACTAGACAAAATACATGAAAGTGCTTTGTTAAGTTGATTTTATTCATTTATCTAATATCTCCTGAGCACTATTTGGGACCAGGCACTAGGCCAGGGTACTGGCACAAAAAGGTGCAAATCAAAGGCTACCAAGCTAGTAAATAGAGCATACACTCATCACCCAAAATTTTGATTATACTAAAAACCAGAGGTTCCTGGAGCAATTGAAAGGGGTGGACTTACCATAAATATAGAAATCTATGGGCCGGCAGCAAGGCATTAGCTCTCTATTTTGCAGGTTAAGTCTAAGAAAAGTAGAGCACAAGTGGCATCTATCTGATTTGGACTAATCCTATACAAACTGGGGTGACAGTGTTTTACAGGATGAAAAGAATCAGTTGAATGGAAGTTACAGAAAACCAGCAATAAGTTTCCCTATTTATAACAATTCACACCAAGCCAGCAATCTCTGAAAGCACAATTGGGCATATCTTTCCAGCAGAGAGGCTGATACTTAGTCTAAGAGGTCCCAGCTTAGTTTGATCTCAGTGAGAACTTCTTCAATTTCCCAATATGTACCTTTTTAATTGTCTATATGTTTCTACAATGTAATGTAGAGTTGGAGGACTGGACAGTTCTCTAGAATTCAGATATCCTGAATATTCAGATATTCGGATATCAGATAACTGATCTTATACCTTTGGTTTGTTCTTGCCTCCTAGAATTATAATATCATAGATTGAGCATGTAATATATTTAAGCTTTCCCCAAAGCCATCAAGAGAAGTATCTCCTTTGAAAGCCTCATTTACCCTCTCTGTATCATGCTTCCATATCTCTGAAAGAGGCAGCATGATGTAAAATATGGGCTTTAAGGTCAGACAGACCTGGTTTAAAATCCTAATCAAAATATTTAATAGCTAAGTGAATCTTAAGCAAGTCACATTTATTTTCTGACCCTCAATTTCTGTTTTTTCTGTAATAGGAAAATAACAATACTTAATTCATAGGTTTAATGTAAATATTTTAATACTATATCCAAGAGCCTAGTACAATGTCCAAGGCAGAGTGTAAAATTCAATTGATAGCTTTTATTATAGAGAAAGTAAATACTCACTGAAGTCAGCACTCTGGGTATTAGATTCAACATTGGCATTTTACTGGCTCTGTAACCTTGAACAGATCAGCTCATTAATTGAGAGCTCAGTTTTCTCATTGAGATATTAACAGTTCTTACCTTCCAGAATGTAGGGAAAATAAATGAGTCAAATATATTTAACATACCTCTCATATGGTCTAGCACATGTGGAGTTTAAAAATGGAAATATCTATGCTAATTGTTATGAAATCTTATTCAGTCTCCTGCTCACTGTGCCAGCCTCTAAGGGTTTTTGTGGCCACCTGGGTGGAGTGACTACACTCTCTCACTTCTACAAGATGGAAGTCTAATGCCCTACTAAGGTAACCTTGGTTAGCCCAAGGAAGCCCACTGGCCAGACCATGATTACTTCCTCAGCACATCCTTTCATACTCATTACCCTTCTGTTTGCCCCTCTGATACCTCTCCCCTCACCAGCAACTAACATAAGTTACAGGTTCATGGGGATGAGTAGGGAATGGAGCATAGTAAAGAGGGAACGTTTGTAAAGAGCTGCGCCACTCATCTGTTGATAAGCATTTGACTGGGAGTCAAGGACTCAGGTTTCTTGCCTGATCTTATAGTAACTCAGGTTTTTTTGTTTGTTTGTTTGTTTTTGTTTTTGTTTTTACCATAGACAAGTTTCTTCCTTCCCCTACCTTTAAAAGGGACTCTTCTGTCTCAGAATCCTTCTGGCTCTGATGTTCTAAGAATCTAAGAAAAAGCTAGACTCATAAGAAAACAAATTAAAATAGCAACATCTCATCCTGTTGGTTGCTTCCAGAGAAAATTGGAAAGGCATCTGATGTTACAATAGGTATGTGAATCTTTTATACAATCCTAAGAAAGGGGAGATAGACTTAATGATGTCCTTGAAAATGCTGAGATCTCTAACTCAGGAGGCTGAAAACATTGCAGTTTGAGAAAGATACAAGTCTGATAAATATTCCAGGAAACCTGAGGCTGCCGAGGCCTAGCCCTAGATGAGGAGGAGCAAGGATGAGCCAGCACCTGGCAAGATGCCCCCACATCATCATCATCCCAGAACAATGGTTTGTGAAAGTGACCTGGGCTTTTGCCCAGGAATGGTTTCTAACCTTCATTTAACCCCAGTACTTTTGGGTTCAAAACTCAGGAGCTTTATTTCCTGGCTATGTTATCCTGGGCATTGGTTAGGATCCTTCTGAGAGCTCTGAATAAAAGGAAGTAAATTTGTCATCTTAAACCTTGTGGATCACAGACCCCTTTTAGAGTTGGACAGAAGTTATGGTCCTGCTCCCTAGAAAAATGTTGACTCTCAAAAAATTGTTTTCATATACTCTAGTTTAAATCATCTGCCTTAAAGGACAAGAGGAAAACAACTGATTGTATGCATTTATCTAAAAAACATGTCTATTAGAAAGGGGCTTAGAAGTTGGGGTGGGGTGAGTATGGAGCGGGGCTTCTCTGTTACAGATGCTAAGAAGAGACACAGAAGCTAGTAGGGGCACTGGAAGGGGAAAGGATACACAGGCCCTGAAGTTTCACATATTCTGAGTTACTATGCAAAGGCATCCTAATTTGGTCAGAGCTACTTCAGGAACATTTCATAAACTCACTAAACTTCCCAAGCTCTGATTCCACATTCAATGGGCAAATTTATGACTATACAGTAACCATTTGACGTTCTGAGGAAATATACCCAGAAACATTTAAGAATCCCCAAATCTGAGGACATTACTAATTGAGGTGTAAACGCATAGTACACAACTGGTCTTATCAATATTGTGTGATATATGCCCACACTATAGCCATGCCATTCACGTGATTCCAATTCCTGTCCAGCACTTCTGTATGGCACAACCTCCTCCTTATCACCATTCTGACACGTAAAATTTAAATTTGTTGCTTTACAATATGTTAATTCTTTGGCTGAGAACATACACCAAGCACTTTTACATTCCTTGATCTCAATCAACTTCATGACAGTCTTTAAAGCAGTATAGTAATTATGCTGTGAAATCTGTGTAGACTCAACCTCAGTCTGCACTACAGATCACAAAGTATCAGCTTCCATTACTTGTGAATGTTTATACTCCTATTTGTTCTGGTGCACAATGAAAAAGAGGAATCTCGTTCAAATTAAATTTACTAACTCTCCAGAGTCTCCTTTGAAAGGCCAATATTCTCCTTGCAAACATTCACAGAATCACAGATGGGAGGGCCTCAGGGATTAGAGATCAGGGGTTATTAACCAAAATCACATGTCAAACCTCTTGAAGATTGGATGAAGGGTGGGGGATAACAACATCCTCATCTCCCCACCTCTGCTGTTTACCACCCCACCGCCACCATAAGCATACCACAGCCCACAAGGTCTTTCTGTCCCATTGGCCTTACCAGGGCAGTCATGTGGAAATAATACAAGGGACCCTGCCACAATAATCATCTACACTGGGGAACACTATCATCTTCTATAAGCAGAGGTTTCCTATCAAAAAAAATAGTCCAAGCAGCCAGAAAGTCTCTTTGGTCCTGCAGCTTTCTGATCCTATGTCTCCCCTACCCCAAAGAGAGACACCAAATGGTCCTGTCTGGTAAGACACATTTCATCACCTTGGGCAGCATTGGCTAGGACCAAATGAAACCCAACAAAAATACCACAAAGGCTCTGAAAATTAAGCTGCCATCAAAGCCACTGCCACAAAAGTAGGCCAGGACCTACATGCTAAACCTAAATAGGGAATCTGTCTGCTAAAACTAAATATTTAAATACGATCAAAATTATCACATTTTTTAAAGATTTTATTTATTTACCTTTAAAGGAGAAGGGAAGGAGAGAGGGAGAGAAACATCGATGTGTGGTTGCCTCTCATGCGCCCCCTGCTGGGAACTGGCCTGCAACCCAGGCATATGCCCTGACTGGGAATCGAACCACGACCCTTTGGTTCGCAGGCCTGCGCTCAATCTACTGAGTTACACCAGCCAGGGCAGGATCAAAAATTTTTTTTTTTTAATTTTTATTTTAATTGTTGATCTTGTACAGTTTTCTGTCTTTTATTCTCACCCCAACCCACCACCCCAGCCCTCCCCACCTCCCTCCCAATTCCACCCCCCCATAGTTTTTGTCCGTGTGTCCTTTATACTTGTTCCTGTAAATCCTTCCCCTTTTCCCCTGAAATTCCCTCCCCTTTCCCCTCTGGTGACTTTCAGCCTGTTCTCAATTTCCGTGTCTTTGGTTATATTATGCTTGTTTGTTTGTTTTGTTGATTAGCTTCCTGTTAAAGGTGAGATCATATGGTATTTGTCTTTCACTGCCTGGCTTATTTCACTTAGCATGATGCTCTCAAGTTTCATCCATGCTGTTGCAAAGGGTAGGAGCTCCTTCTTTCTTTCTGCTGCATAGAATTCCATTGTGTAAATGTACCACAGTTTTTTGATCCATTCATTTACTGATGGGCATCTAGGTTGCTTCCAACACTTGGCTATTGTAAATTGTGCTGCTATAAACATAGGGGTGCATAGATTCTTTTGGATTGGTGTTTCAGGGTTCTTAGGGTATAGTCCTAGCAGTGGAATTGCTGGGCCAAAAGGTATATTCACTTTTAGTTTTTTTAGAAAATTCCATAGGATCAAAAATTTCTTAAAGGGCCCTGGCTGGTGTGGCTCAGTGGATTGAGTGCCAGCCTGCAAACCAAAGGGCCGCCAATTTGATTCCCAGTCAGGACACATGCCTGGGCTGCAGACCAAGTCCCCAGTGGGGGGCAGCGTGCTAGAGGCAACAACACGTTGATGTTTCTCTCCCTCCTCTTTCTCCCTCCCTTCCTCTCTCTCTAAAAATAAATAAATAAAATATATTTTAAAGTTTTTTAAAGTAATAGCCAAAATGTTCAAGATACAATTTACAAAATTATGCATCACAACAATAACCAAAAAAATTACAACTTGAATGAGAAAATAAAACTAACTAATGCCAACACAAAAATAAATCACATGTTGAAATTATTTTACAAGGATTTTTAAAAGGCATTTGAAAGGAGAATTAATCATTATCTTGAAAAAATGAAAAGAAAATTTCAATAGATATAGGAAGCAAAAGCAATAAAATGACACACTTCTGCTCAATAATTCAATAGAAATTATATACAAAAATAACTAAAAAGTTTGCTTGGTGAGCTCAATAGTAGAGTGAAAAAGGCAGAACATGGAATTACTGAACTTGAGGAAAGATCAATTGAATGTACTCAAACTTAATAACAGAGACAAAAGAGACAAAAATGAACAGAGACTGTGGGACAATAACAAAGGGTACACCATATGAATACTTGAATACCCAGAAAGGAAATAAAAATAGAATGGGACTAAAAATGCACTGGAACTAATAATGGTTGAAAGTTTTCCAAATTTGACTAAAGACACAAACTTACAGATGCAAGATAGTGAGAAACCCCAAATAGGACACACACAAAGACATTCATGACAAGATACATCATAATTAAACTTCTGAAAACTAAAGAAAAGCAAAAACAATTTAAAGGCAGCCCAACAGAAATGAGGCATTACTTGTGTGAAAAGGTCAATAAGAAAAACAGTGGATTTCTCATCATTTATTTACAAAATAAATAAACCTCAAAAAAAATGTGGTATATTTACACAATGGAATACTACACAGCAGAAAAGAAAGAAAGACAGAGAGAAAGAGGGAAAGAGGGGGAGGGAGGAGGAGGGAGGGGGAGGGGGGGGAGAGAGAGAGAGAGAGAGAGAGAGAGAGAGAGAGAGCGCTCCTACCGTTCTCAACAGCATAGATGGAAATGGAGAGCATTATGCTAAGTGAAATAAGCCAGGCGGTGAAAGACAAATACCATATGATCTCACCTATAAGATTAGCCTAATCAACAAAATCAAGAGAGCAAAATATAACCAGAGACATTGAAATTAAGAACAAAGTGACAGTAACTAGAGGGGAGGGGTAGGGGATAACAAGGTGGGGGGAAGGGAAGGGCCATCAAGGAACATGTATAAAAGACCCCTGGACAAAGCCAAAGGTGGGTAGGACCAAGGGTGGGAGGTGGGGAGAAAATGGAGACAACTCCAAAAAAAAATAAAATAAAATAACCAAACCTCTAGCAAGACTAACAAACATGAAAGAAGACTAAATTACCAGCATTAGGAATGAAATGAAATGTTGCTATGAATATGCCAGTCATTAAAAGAATAAGGGAATAGTACAAACAATGTGACACTGTTAAATGTGAGAACTTATAAGAAATGGACCAATTCCTTAAAAACCACAACCAAATCTTAATAAAAATGAAATAGGTATTCTCGATAGTCCTATAACTATTAAAGTAATTGAACTCATAATTCAAAAGCTCCAAAAATAAATCTCCTAATCTATATCATTTTGCTGCATATTATCAATCTTTGAAAAAGAATGACCACCAGTTCTTTATAATCTCTTCCAGAAAACAGAAGCACTTCCTAACTTATTTTATGAGGCCAGTATTACCCTGACACCAAAACCAGACAAAAAAACCTACAAAGAAAGGGAAAGAAACCACATGCCAATAGCACTTAATGAACATAGATACAAAAGTGTACAACAAAACAAAAAATTACATCCAACACTGTGACTAAAGGGGTTTCATTCCTGATATGTAATGTTGGTTCAACTTTCAAAAACCAAGGTATTCTATTACATTTGTCCCAACTTTCTCCCTTTTCCCTCCTCTGCCTATCTCCCCCTCCTCACTCCCACAGTCAATCCCCACACTGTTGTCCATGTCTGTGGGTCTTTTATACATGTTCTTTGTCTAGTCCCTTCCCCTTCTTTCCATCATTACCCCCCTCTTCCCTCCCCTCTGGTCACTTTCACTCTGTTCCATGTTTCCATGCCTGTGGTTCTATTCTGTTTATTAGTTATTTTGTTCACTAGATTCCTTTTATAAGTGAGATCATATGGTATGTGCCTTTCACCAACTGGCTTATTTCACTTAGTATAATGCTCTCCAGTTCCATCCATACTGTCACAAAGGGTAGGAGCTCCTTCTTTCTTGCTGCTGCATTGTATTTCATTGTGTAAATGTACCACAGTTTTTTATCAACTGCAATAGAATAACATTAAAAATGATTTAAAAACTAAAATATGTTTGCTTATAAAAAAAGATTTTGCATTACACAATGAAATCTATTAGGTATGAGTCTACCATTTGGGGAAAATCATTACAATTTGATCAAAATATACATATTTGTTCTGATTTAACTGTATTCAAAAATAAAATATTACATTTATAGATTTAATAAGTAAATATATTTTATATTTTACATATGTTTTTTGCTGTAAAATATAATATTTATATAATACATATGTGATAGAAAATTGGCAGTATAATATACTAGGCAGAGCATCACATTGGATGTGAGAGTATATGAAATATTGACAAGCTCCAACATTAACTAAGAAAGTGCCCTTCGACAAATCACAAAATACATCCCTGTTTTATTTCATTTGTCCATAAAACATGTAAAATGGACTAGATAATGTATAAAGACCTTTTAACATCAAACAAGTAATAAAAACTATAAAGTATGGTTAAAGTTTACCAAAAAAATGTAATCCATAATATCAACAGGCTAAAGAGGAAAATATGGTGATATCAATTTAATGCAGAAAAGGTATTTCACAAAATAATACCTGTTCATGATAAAAATAAAACTCTCAGAAAATTAAAATTAGAAATAATTAGAATTCAATAAAGATCATCTCCAAAATCCTACAGGTAACAGTATATTTTATGGTAAAAGACTGAGTGCTTTCCCTTATGACTGGAAACAAGGCTATGGTGCTCTCTCTTCTCACCCATGCAACAGTAATGGAAATTCTGGCCACTGAAATAAAGCAATAAAAAGAAATAAAGGCA
This sequence comes from Glossophaga mutica, assembly GCA_039655065.1. Lineage (NCBI taxonomy): Eukaryota > Metazoa > Chordata > Mammalia > Chiroptera > Phyllostomidae > Glossophaga > Glossophaga mutica. The sequence continues at coordinate 8,924,649 of CM077318.1, read as the reverse complement.
TATAGATTGAAAATGGAGAAATAAAACTGTTCTTATTTATAGGCGGCATGGTTTTCTATGTAGAAAATTCTAATCAACAAAAATAACTTCTAGACATAATAATTGATTTCAGCAAGGTTTCAGGATACCAGATCAACACATAGAAATCAAGACATGTCTACATACTAAGAATGACAATAGGTAGAACAGAATTTAAAACATTTACTGCCACTCTAAATAAAATGAAATACCTTGATATACACTTAACAAAACATGTACAGGATATGTATACTGAAAAGTGCAAAATGCTGAGAAAAAAAATCAAGAAAGCCTAAAAAAATGGAGAGAGACAATGTGTTCATTTGTTGAATGACTCAACATAGCAAACATGTCAATTCTTCCCAAATCAATCTATAAGTTTAGTGCAATTTAATGCAATGTTTAATTCCTCACTGAAATCACAAAAAGACATAGACAAGCTCATTCTTCTGATTCAGAATAAACTTGAATCCCAAGTTTTCCATGGACTTGCTGACCGATCTTAAGTAAATAACTCTGCACCTTCTCAGATTCATCACCTGTAAAACAGGGATAATAATAGTTATCCCCTTTAAAGTGCTGTTTGAATATTAAATTAGATAATATAGATAAAGTGTTGAGGATGGTGCTATGGTAGAGACAGTTTACTCCATCTATACCCCCTTGTCCTCCTGATTACATAGATATTCTATATTTTCCATATTCCCTTGGAGTTAGGTGTAGTCATATGTCTAAAATTTGCGCTAAAGAATATGTGTGAAAGTCATACACACTCCTTGCAGTCTTAGCCCATAAAAGCCTTCCATAAAACAGCTTTCCTCTTTATTCCTCCATCTCAGATTAAAGAGATCAGGTGTGCAAGGATGAAACAAAACTTCGCATTCCAGTTGTGCTGGTTATTCTCCATTATTTCTCATAATATCCACTCTCTACTCTCTTCTACCCTGCTGTATACCCTTATAGGCTTAACTTTATTGATAGCATTGTTTGGATTCCTAAGCCCATATGCTTTTTACTACACTCTCCATCTTCTCACATGCATGGCAAATGGTAAAATACTTGTATATCAATTGATAACTAGTTGCTGATCTGTTTCCTCAGTTTTGGGGGACCTACAATTTTTCTCCTTGTTACTTTAATACCCTTTAGCAAGGTCACCTGAACCCTCAAGATGCTATCTGAGAGTACTTCATGACTATCAGTGTTATTACTATAGTCGTATGGGTAGTATTGATAGCACAACATTATTATTAGACATTTCTTCTGTCTGTAGGCACTGTGGCATTGCAATGGAGTCCTAAAGGAAGGGCTTGGCTGAGGGCACGGAACCAAATTACCATAGTGTATTTACAACCTTTGTTCTCTTTGATACCTAAGGTTTTGTGAATGAGCGAAACTTGTCTTCCAGGAGAGCACATAAGTTTGGCTCCATAGTGTGGCTAACCATCTTCACTTGGCAGGGCTCCATTCGCCCAAGGATGATGAAGTGAAGAGCCCACCATCACTGTAGTACTTCCCCTTGCTATTGAAATTGTGCTTCCATCCTGCTTAGCCCTTTGCATCTGCTGGAAGCTTTTCTCCTGATGTCAGTCACAAGAAATAGTGTGAGATCTCTCAAGTTATGGCAGCATCCTCTGCTCTCATGATCTTTTAGAAAAGTGAGCTGGAGCACACATAATCATGGGGAAAGGAAGTATTAACTATCAGCTGTTTCAAGAGAAACATCTCTCACTTAGCTATAGCTTTCTGTTTAGAAGTCAGAGAAATTCTGTGGATCTTAATGAAGATGCACTGACCACCTGTTGCACATACCACCCTGTAGCTCACACCATTCTGTCCTGATACCAAGAATGCCTTCCCACACTCCCCATTCCTGACTACTCTTTTTCTAGGAGTCTCCTACTCATCCTTTAAGGTCCATATCAAAGCTGTCTACAGGCAAAATATAGTTCTCCTCCATGCTTTCAACACTTTAGGCTGGACCTCCATGCTAGTACTTATGGCTATATTCTTTGTTTTCCACTTGGTTGTATACTACTCTTACTTTACCTATAAAAAATATCTGTTTACAACTGAGTTCAACATAGTTCCAAAGGGAAGTTATCTTCAAACTTTTATACTCTGTAAATGTAAACTATGTTACATTTGACCTAGTCTCACACATACAACAGAAGCAAAACTTACAGCTACTCACTGCATATGTGGTGCACTCTGAAATGTTATTTTTTATTCTATTATATCCTATTTTAGTCTTTCAAGTGCTGGTATTGATCCAATAAGTGAATTTTAAGACAACAATTAGGTTACAAACCACAAAGCACCATCTTTAGGGTCTGCTAGTAGCATCCAGAGAAAGTGAACTCTAGATTTTCCACTCCATTTTGACAAGATCTTCTTTGCTTTGTTTTACAAATCAGATGTTCAGGTAAGATTCTTTTTTTTTTTTTTTTTTTTTTTTTTTTAAGAAAACAAGTTCCAAGATTAAAAGAGAAACAAAAATAGAAAACCACTATACTGCAAGCCCCTTGAAGACTGATGAAAGCCCAGGATTCAAAAGTAAGACTCAGAGACAATCTCTGTCACTTCCTGGCTATCTTAATCATCCATGATGTGGTTTGATCCTTGCACTTTAACTAAGACATGTATATGTTTTTGTCTTCCTCAATCCATAGCCTACAACAGCACATTTGAGTAGATATTCTCATTTTCACTTTTCAGATGAGGAAACAAAAGCTCAGAGTTAGAATTAATTGTCTGACACCAGTCAGAATGGCCTTCATAAACAAAGCAACAAACAGCAAGTGTTGGAGAGGTTGTGGAGAAAAGGGGACACTAGTGCACTATTGGTGGGATTGCAGATTAGTACAACCACTATGGAAAACAGTATGGAATTTTCTAAGAAAACTAAAAATGGACATATCTTTTGACCCAGCAATTCCACTGCTTGGATTATATCCTAAGAACCCTGAAACACCAATCCAAAAGAACCTATGCACCCCTATGTTCATAGAAGCACAATTTACAATAGCCAAGTACTGGAAGCAACCTAGGTGCCCATCAGTTAATGAATGGATCAAAAAACTGTGGTACATTTACACAATGGAATTCTATGCAGCAGAAAGAAAGAAGGAGCTCCTACCCTTTGCAACAGCATGGATGGAATTGGAGAGCATCATGCTAAGCGAAATAAGCCAGGCAGTGAAAGACATATACCATATGATCTCACCTTTAACAGCAACCTAATCAACAAAACAAACAAAAAAGCATAATATAAACAATGACACTGAATTTGAGAACAGTCTGACAGTGACCAGAGGGGGAGGGGAGGGAATTTTAGGGGAAAAGGGGAACGGTTTAGAGTAACAAGTATAAAGGACACACGGACAAAAACTATGGCGGGTGGAAATGGGAGGAAGGTGGGGAGGGCTGGGGTGGTGGGCTGGAGGCGGGGTAAAAGACAGAAAACTGTACAATATCGACAATTAAAAAATACCAATTAAAAAAAAAAGAATTAATTGTCTGAGATAACATAGCAAAGCCAGGAATATAATCTAGCACCCCTCATTAAATTTTGTGTCAGACTCCATACCTACATGACTGTGATTTGTTGTGCAATGTTATAGGAAGTATGTGGGACTTAAGAGCAATTTAAGCCAGGTTTAAATCCTGGTTTATCCACTGCCTAGCAGGGGGATCTTGGTAATATAACCTTATTTATCTCAGACTCAATTCATAAATCTGTAAAATCATTAATAATTTACTTCACAGGAAGTTTTTTTTATTATTTATTTTTAGAGAGGGGAAAGGCAGGAGAAAGAGGGAGAGAAACATCAATGTGTGGTTGCCTCTCGCACGCCCCCTACTGGGGACCTGGCCCACAACCCAGGCATGTGCCCTGCCTGGAAATCTAACTGTGACCATTTGGTTCACTGTCTGGTGCTCAATCCACTGAGCCACACCAGCCAGGGCCACAGGAAGTTTTTTGATAATCAATGTGGCGATGCTTGTGAAGCACCTAATATATAATTAGAATGTAAAAAGTGCTCAATAAATGGCCATGCATATTTTCACATTTGGGACTATTTCTAACATACAGCATAAAAATTCTACTCCACTGGGAATGACAGGTCAATGAAGCCCAGAGGATGCAGTACATAGAATTAAGCCTTTCAGAGCATAGAGCATGGTAGAGGAGAGCATAGAGAGAAGCTAGGAGAGCCAATAGAAAATAACTTAACACAAATTGGGGCAGTCTCCTTCTATCCCAGACTCCACCTAGTTACAAGGGAGACCTATCAAAATTCTAATTTAATTCAATCCAATTTATTATTTAATACTCATCATGGCTTTTCCTACACAGAGTGAAGTCTCAACTCTTGTCATTTGTTAAGGACTTAAGCTATAGAACCATCATTCTTAGATCAGATTCTAGTTTTACCACTTTTAGTTGTGGAACATCTAGTAAATTATGTTACTTCTGTGAAGCTCAGTTTCCTCATCTGTAAAATGAAGGCAATAACAATACCTATCTTAAAGGATCTTCACAAATATTAAATGCATTTTTATATGGATGTTAGCTATAATTTCTTGCATTTTTATCCCATGTTCCAGCTAAACTCTACCTCCTGGCATTCTAAAAACATATGTCATAATCTTCTTACTTTTGCTAATCACAAAGAACTAGGAAAAGAAAAAAACAAATCTATAGTTGGCAAAAGGAAGGAAATATTAAGGATAAAAGCTGAAATAAAATAGTGACTAGATAAAAACAATACAAAAGATCAATGGAACTGAATTTCTTTTAAGATTAACAAAATTTACAAACCATTACATGGATTAAAAATTGCTGACATTCCCTTAGACTCAGTGCTGGTGAAAGTCTCTTGGTTTCTCCCACACACACTCAGACCCAACAGAAGAAGCCATAAAATGTGGATTGCTTTGGGATCCAAACAGTTAGCTAAGGACCAGTCAAAGGAAGTATCTGAAATTAACCTGCACCAGATTCCCAGGCAAGAGACCCCAAAACCAACATACCTTTCAGCAGGCTTCAGACCACATGAGAGCAGAGTCCAATTAGCTCTCCAAGAGTCATATCCAAAGCGACATCTCAGCAGGAATCAGGGGGTGAATTCCACTTTGTGTGGTCATAACCTTCACAGAAGCTCATTCATTGTGGTCAGGGGTGACCTTCACAGTCAGGAAATCTCAGAGTCAACTACACTCACAGAGGGGCCAACAGCAATGAAGATTTCACTACTACAGAAAGGCTTACATAACACACAAAAGGGATACTCCTGGAGAACCTTGTTTGGGTGATAAAAAAGACTGTGCTACTGAGCCCTACAGGACACCTACTACATAAGGCCATGATCCCAACACTGGGAGGCACAGCACACTATCTAATTCACAGAAACAAATACAGAGAAGTAGTCAAATTAAAAGACAAAGAAACATTCTCCTGATAAAAGAACAGGAGCAATCCCCAGGAAAAAGAACTAAATGAAATGGAGGCAAGCAATCTACCAGATACAGAATTTGAAATGGTGATTAAGAGGATGCTCAAGGATCTCAGGAGAAGAATGGATGAACTCAGTAAGAACATGAACAAAGAGAAAGTAAGAATTAAAAAAGACATAGAAACTATGGAAAAGAATGAGTCAGATATAAAGACTATAATATCAGAAATTAACAATAAAATTAAAGAAGTCAACAGAAGGCTAGATAAAGCAGAGAACCAAATCAAAAATTTGAAAAATAAGAGCGCAGAAAAAATCCAATCAGAGCCACAGAAACAAATAAAAAAGAATTCTAAATAATAAGGATAGTGTAAGGGAACTGTGAGACAACATGAAACATAACAACATCTGCATTAGAGGGATACCAGAAGAAGTGAGAGAGCAAGAAATCAAGAAACTATTTGAAGAAAAAATGACTGAAAACTTTTCTAACCTGGTGAAGGAAAAAGACACACAAGTGCAGGGAAAACAGAGAGTCCCAAGAAGATAAAGCCAAAAAGGTCTACACCAAGATACTTCATAATTAAAATGGCAAAGGTTAAACAGAAAGAATCTTAAAAGCAACAAGAGAAAGACAGTTATGTACAAGGAAGCTCCCACAGGAGCTGCTGAATAGATTTCTCAAAAGAAACATTTCAGATCAGAAGAGACTGGCACAAAATATTCAAAGTGATGACAAGCAAAGACCTATAACCACAACTACTCTATAATGGCTCTCATCACAAATTGAAGGAGAGCCCTGGCTGGTGTGGCTCAGTGGATTGAGCACCACCCTGCAAACCAAAGGGTCACCAGTTTGTTTCCAAGTCAGGGCACATGCCTGGCTTGTGGGCTGAATCCCCAATAGCGAGCACGCGAGAGGCAACCACGCATTGATGTTTCTCTGCCTCTCGTTCTCCCTCCTTTTCCTTATGAAATTAAATAAACAAAATCTTTTAAAAAGAAATTAAATAAAATTAAAGGAGAAATAAAGAACTTTCCAGATGCCCCCCCAAAAGTGAAAGGGGTTCATTCCCAGCAAATCAGTATTACAATAAATATTAAAGGGTCTTCATTAAGAAAAAAAAGTAAAAATAAAGAGGAATGTAGTTAAAAATGAAATACATGTGTACCTAATAATAACCATATTAAGTGTAAATAGTGTAAATGCCCCAATCAAAGGTATAAAGCAGCTGGATGAGGAAAAAAAACCCATAAATATGCTGTCTATAGAGACACATCTCAAAATGAAAGACACACAGACTGAAAATAAAGGGATGGAAAAAGATATTAGAAGCAAAGGAACTCCCGGTCAAGATGGAGGCATAGGTAGATATGCCTCACCTCACTGCTCAACCATAAGAAGGAAAAAAAACAGCTTGAAAATGAGAAACACCCAGAACTGCATGGAAGTCTGACAACCAAGGATTTAAAGAAGCTACATTCATCCAGACAGATGGGAGGGGTAGAGACAGGCAGTCAGGGCAGAGGGGACTTGGTATGGCAGCAGCGAGTTGGGGGTGGGTGATCAGAGAGGCAGAGAGGTGACAAGGTGGCAACAGCCGGCAGAACAAGCAGTACTACATTCATGTCTGGTATATAAAAATCAAGGAGACACCTTGTGAGCAAGCAAGCTCAGCCCCAGGCCAGGCCACACAGCCCAAGGCTCCAGCATGGGGAAAAATAAAGCTTCATAACTTCTGGCTATAAACCCAGTGGGGGTTGGGGTGGGAGAAGAAACTGTATGTACATACACAAATCCACTCACTCTGGGAACAAAAACCAGGACAGCAGCTGGAGGGGTGCCAGTCACATATGGGAAGTGGATGAAATGACTGGAAAGGAGCAAGGGCCAGGCTAGCCCCCGGAAGTCAGGCAACAGTAGCATTTTCCTCTCTTCTACCCCTCTCCAACACACACAGCCACAGTTGCCTCATTCTGACAAATAACCAAAGCTCCACCCCATATAACTTAACAGGTACACTAAAATGGAATCAAAGCAGATCTACCTAGTACACAGACATAGGGAGGCTGCGTAAATCAAGAAACAAAGAAATATGGCCCAAATGAAGGAATGGAACAGAACTCCAGAAAAAGAACTAAGCGATGAAGAGAGACCTAACCTACCAGATACAGAGTTCAAAATACTGGGGGTCAGAATGCTCAAAGACCTCATTGAATAGAGCAAAAGCATAAGGGAAGAAAAGAAGGCTCTACTGAGGGAAATAAAGAAAAATCCACAGGAAACCAAGAGAGAAGGGAAGGAAGCTGGAATTCAATGACTTGGAACATAAGGAAGAAAGAAACATTCAACCAGAACAAAATGAAGACACAAGAATTCAAAATAATGAGGAGAGTTTAAGAAGACTCTGGGACATGTCCAAAAGGGCCAATATATGAATCACAGGGATGCCAGATGGAGAAGAGGAAGAGTATGAAACTGAAAATTCTTTTAAAAAATAAATGAAAGAAAACTTCCCTAATTTTGCAAAAGAAATAGAAATACAAGTCCAGGAAGCACAGTGTCCCAAACAAGCTGGATCCAAAGAAGTCCACACCAAGACATATCATAATTAAAATGCCAAAGGTTAAGATAAAAAGAGAATCTTAAAAGCAGCAAAAGTAAGGCAGAGAGTTGCCTACAAAAGAGTTCCCATAAGACTATCAGGTGATTTCTCAAAGGAAACTTTGCAGTCTAGGAGGAACTGACAAGAACTATACAAAGTGATGAAAAGCAAGGACCTACAACCAAGATTATTCTATCCAGCAAAACTATCATTTAGAATTGAAAGGCAGATAAAATGCTTCCCAGACTAGGTAAAGCTAAAGGAGTTTATCATGACCAAGCCCTTATTATATGAACTGTTAAAGGGACTGACTTATCTAAGAAATAGAAGATCAAAACTATTAATATTAAAATTACAACAAACTCATGACTATCAACAATTGAATCTAAAAACAAATACCATATAATCTCACCTTTAACAGGAAGCTAATCAACAAAACTAACAAACAAGCATAATATAACCAAAGACACAGAAATTGAGAACAGGCTGAAAGTCACCAGAGGGGAGAGGGGAGGGAATTTCAGGGGAAAAGGGGAAGGAATTACAGGAACAAGTATAAAGGACACATGGACAAAAACTATGGGGGGGGTGGAAATGGGAGGGAGGAGGTGAGGGCTGGGGTGGTGGGTTCGGGTGAGAATAAACAACAGAAAACTGTACAAGATCAACAATTAAAATAAAAATTAAAAAAATAATAAATAATAAAAAGAAAAAATAAAAAACAAACTAAGAAAACAACTAGAACAGGAATAAAATCATAGATATGGAGATCACTTGGGAGGTTATCAGCTGGGAGTGGGAAGGGAGAGAATGGGGAAAGCTTTAGGGATTTAAAAGCATAATTGGTAGGTACAGAATAGACAGGGGAGTGTTAAGAACAGTTTAGACAATGGAGAAGCCAAAGACTTACATAAAAAACCCACAGACATGAACTAAGGGCAGTGGGGATGCTCAAGGAAAGGGGGGACTTGGCAGCGGGGGGCAAAAGGGGAAAATTAGGATAACTATAATAACATAAACAATAAAATATACTTTAAGAAATAAACGATATTATAAGCAAATGGAATTTTCATAAAAAGCTAGAGTAGCAATACTTATATCATAAAAATAGACTTTAAAACAAAAGCTATAATAGAGAAAGAAGGATACTACATAATGATAAAAGAATCAGTTAAAAAAAGATGTAACACTGTAAATATTTATGCAACCAACATAGGAGCACCTAAACATGTAAAACAAATACTTATGGAAATGAAAGGAGAGACTAACAGCAATAAATTCATAGTAAGAAAATTTTTAAGATTTTATATTTTTAATATATTTTAGTGATTACGCTATTACAGTTGTGCCATTTCTCTCCCATCATTCCCCTCCAACCTGCACACACCCTCCCACCCACATTCCCCCCTTTAGTTCATGTCCATGTCTCATAAGTTCTTTAGCTTCTACATTTCCCACACTATTCTTGCCCTCCCCTGTCTATTTTCTACCCACCGTCTATGCTACTTATTCTCTGTACCTTTCCCCCCTCTCTCCTCCTCCTACTCCCCTGTTGCTAACCCTCCATGGGATCTCCATTTCTGTGGTTCTGTTCCTGTTCTAGCTTGTTTGCTTAGTTTGCTTTTGTTTTAGGTGTGGTTGTTAATATCTCTGAGTTTGCTGTTTTTTTACTGTCATATTTTTTTTTATTTTCTTTTCCTTAGATAAGTCCCTTTAACATTTCATACAATAAGGGCTTGGTGATGATGAACTCCTTGAACTTGACCTTATCTGAGAAGCACTTTATCTTGCCTTCCATTCTAAATGAAAGCTTTGCTGGATAGAGCAATCTTGGATGTAGGTACTTAACTTTCAAGAATTCCAATACTTCTTTCCAGCCCCTTCTTGCCTGGAAGGTCCCTTTTGAGAAATCAGCTGACAGTCTGATGGAAACTCCTTTGTAGGAGACTGTCCCCTTATCCCTTGCTGCTTCTAGAATTCTCTCCTTCATTTTAATCTTGGCTAATGGAATTCTTATGTGTCTTGGTGTGTTCCTCCTTGGGTCCAACTTCTTTGGGACTCTCTGAGCTTCCTGGACTTCCTGGAAGTCTATTTCCTTTGCCAGATTCGGGAAGTTCTCCTTTATTATTTGTTCACATAACTTTTCCACTTGTTGCTCTTCTTCCCCTTCTGGTACCCCTATGAAATGGATGTTGGGATGTTTAAAGATGTCCTGGAGGTTCCTAAGCCTCTCCTCATTTTTTAAAATTTTTCTTTCTTCCTGTTTTCTGTTTGGTTGTTTGTTTCTTCCTTCTTGTCCACTCCATTGATTTGAGTCCCAGTTTTTCTCCCATCTCTATTGGTTCCCTGTGTGTTTTCCTTCATTTCACTTATTGTAGCCTTCATTTTTTCATCTAATTTGTGAGCAAAATCAACCAATTCTGTGAGCACCCTGATCACCAGGGCTTTGAACTGTGCATCTGATAGGTTGGCTATCTGTTGGTCACTTAGATAAATTGGCTCTGGAGCTTTTATTTGTTCTCCCATTTGAGCCATTTTTGTTTGTTTGTTTGTTTGTTTTTAGTCTGGTCACAGCTGTTACATAGTGAGGGATGGAGCCTTAGGTGTTCAGCAGAGTGGGGTAGCCCAGTGGCTGTGTAGTGACACTGTATGTGGGGGCAGAATCTGAGAGGGAATAATGGCACTTGCTCTGCTCTCTCTCTTGGATTCCAGTCCCTTCTGCCACTTCCCTTTCACCTGGATTATCTGCGCATAAATGTGGGACCACCTGGTCAGCCAGCCGCCTTGTGTGGCCTCACTGGGTCTGCACCGTTGCCACCCCATGCTTGAGGTTTGCTAGCCACCACCTGCACACCTGGGTCCACCAACCTCCACATTTTCCTGCCAGGACTCCGCCCATCTTACCAGTCTGGATGAATGGTTGTTGGACTTCCATGCAGTTCAATTTGCTATCGGTTCCGGTTGTTTTCTTGTTTCTAAATTTTTGTTGTTCTTAATTTTGGTTTTGAGAGGAGGCACAGTGTGTCCACCTATGCCTCCATCTTGGCCAAAAGTCCACAGTAGGCAATTTTAACACCACATTGACATCAATAGGTAGATTTTCCAGACAGAAAATCAAGAAGAACAAAAGCCACATAAAATGACACTTTAGACTAGATTAATTTTACTGATATTTTTAGAGTATTTCATCCCAAAGCAGCAAAATACACATTCTTTTCAAGTGCACATATCACATTTTCTAGGCTAGACCTCATGTTAGTACACAAAACAAATTTCAACAAATTTAAGAACATTGATGAACTCCTTGAACTTGACCTTATCTGAGAAGCACTTTATTTTCTCTTCCATTTGAAATGACAGCTTTGCTGGATAGAGCAATTTTGTATGTAGGTCCCTGCTTTTCAAGATTTCAAATATTTCTTTCCAGCCCCTTCTTGCCTGTAAGGTCTCTTTTGAGAAATGTTAAAGGGACTTATCTAAGAAAAAGAAGATAAAAATAGGACAGTGAAAAGACAGCAAACTCTCAGCTATTAAGAACCACACCTAAAACAAAAGCAAACTAAGCAAACAGCTAGAATAGGAACAGAACCACAGAAATGGAGATAACGTGGAGGGTTAGCAACAGGGGCATGGGAGGAGGAGAGAGGGGGAAAGGTACAGAGAATGAGTAGCATAGATAGTGGGTAGAAAATAGACAGGGGGAGGGCAAGAATAGTATGGGAAATGTAGAAGGTAAAGAACTTATGACACATGGACATGAACTAAAGGGGGGAATGTGGGTGGGAGAGGGTGTGTAGGGTGGAGGGGAATGATGGGGGAGAAATGGGACAACTGTAATAGCATAATCAATAAAATATATTTTAAAAAAGAACACTGAAATCATATCAAGCATCTTCTGTAATGACAATGGTATGAAACTAGAAATCAATTACTAAAAAATATGAAAAACACAAACACATGGAAGCTAAATATGAGATCAAAGAATAAACCATAAAATACCTAGAGACACATGGAAATGGGTATACAACAACCCCAAATCAATGGGACATAGTGAAAGCCTTCCTAAAAGGAAAATTCATAGCATTACAGGCTCACCTCAAGAAAATCTCATTCTAACTTTACACTTAAAGGAAGTGGAGAAAGAACAACAAAGCCTGAAGTGGGCAAAAGAAAGGAAGTAATAATAATCAGAATGGAAATAAACAAAACATAATCTTAAAATATAATACAAAAGATAAATGAAACCAACAGCTAGTTCTTTGAAAAAATAAATGAGGTTGCTAAACTTTTAACCAGACTCATCAGGAAAAAAAGAGAGAGTATCCAAGTAAATAAAATCAGAAATGATAGAGAAGTAACAACTGATACCACAGAAATACAAAGGGTTATAAAAAATATTAGGAACAACTAACATCAACAAACTGGACAATCTGAAAGAAACTGATAAATCCTAGAAACATACAATCTTCCAAAACTGAATCAGGAAGAAACAGGAAACCTGAACAGACTGATTAAAACTATTGAAATTGAAGAAGTAATCAAAAAAACTTCAAACACACAAAAGTCCTGGACTATATGGCTTGACAGGTGAACTTTAACAAACATTCTATGAAGAACTGACACCTATCCTTCTCAAACTATTCTAAAAAATTCAAGAGAAGACTCTTAAGATTGTTTTATGAGGCCAGCATCATCCTAATTACAAAACCAAATAAAGATACTACAATGAAAGAAAATCATAGGTCAATATCACTGTAAACATAAATGTAAAAATTCTCAACAACATACTATTAAATGGAATTAGAGATACATTAAAAAGACCACACCATGATCAAGTGGGATTTATTCCTGGGATGCAAGTTTGGTACAATGTCCACAAATCAACTAACATAATACACCACATTTTAAAAAAATGAAGGATAAAAATCATATAATAAATATTTCAACAGATGCTGGAAAAGCATTTGACAAAATCCAGCATCCATTTATGATAAAAATTCTCAGCAAAGTGGGAATAGAGGAAACACATCTTTACATAATAAAGGCCACATGTGACAAATTTACACCTAACATCATATTCAATGAGGAAAAAGTAAAAGTGTATTCCTTAAGTTTGGGAACAAGACAGGGATGTTCACTTTCACCAGTCTCATTTAACATAGTATTGGAAGTTCTAACTATCACAATCAAATATGAAATAAGCCCTGGCTGGTGTAGCTCAGTGGATTGAGCGCGGGCCTGTGAACCAGAGGATCGCGGTTCGATTCCCAGTCAGGGCACATGCCTGGGTTGCAGGCCAGTTCCAGGCAGGGGACACACGAGAGGCAACCGTACATTGATATTTCTCTCCCACCCTTCCCCTCTAAAAGATAAATAAATAATAAAAAAAATTAAAAAAAATATGAAATAAATGCATCTAAATGGAAAAGAAAGAAGTAAAACTGCCATTATTTGCAGATGGCATGATACTGTATATTAAAAACTCTAAAGAGTTTAGCAAAAATCTACAAGAACTGATAAATGAATTCAGTAAAGTAGCAGGATACAAAAAAATCTATAAATCAGTTGTTTTTTATTGAATTTATTGGGGTGACATTGTTTAATAAAATTATATAGATTTCAGGTGTATAATTCTATTGTATAATACATTATGTGTATATTGTTCTGTGGGTTCATTACCCCAAGTCAAGTCTCCTTCCATCACCATTTATCCCCTCTTTACCTTCTTCAATCTACCCTGACTTCTCTTTCCCTCTGGTAATCACCATGCTGTTGTCTGTGTCTATGAGAGTTTTTTTCTTAATTCCTTCACCATTTTTACACATATGAAAATATCCTCAATGTCACTAATTATCAGAGAAATACAAAATTAGAACCACAATGAGCTATCACTGCACACTTGTAAGAATAGCTACTATCAATAAATCAATAAACAAGTGTTGGCAAGGATGAGGAGAAAAGGGAACCTTCATATACTGTTGGTGGGAATGCAGATTGGGGCAACCACTTTAGAAAACAGTATAAAGTTTTCTCAAAAAAATTAAAAATGAGTGAAAGACAAATACCATATGATCTCACCTTTAACAGGAACCTAAACAACAAAACAAACAAACAAGCATAATATAACCAAAGACACTGAAATTGAGAACAGGCTGACAGATACCAGAGGGGAGAGGGGAGGGAACTTCAGGGGAAAATGGAAAGGGTTTAGAGCAACAAGTATAAAGGACACATGGACCAAAACTAGGGAGGGTGGAAATGGGAGGGAGGTGGGGAGGGCTGGGGCAGTGGGCTTGGATGGGAGTAAAAGACAGAAAAATTGTACAAGAACAACAATTAAAATAAAGGAAAAAGGTTAAAAATGGATCTGCCTTAGGACCCAGTGACTCCACTTCTGGTTACAGTTTTATATACCACTAATGAACTATTAGAGACACTAAGAAAACAACCTCATTTACAATTGCATCAAAAAATAAAATACCTAGAAATAAATTTAATCAAGGATGTAAAACACCTCTACTCAAAAAATTATAAGACACTGAAGAAAGAAATTGAGGAAGATACAAATAAATGTAAGTATACACCATTCATGTTCATGAATAGGAAGAATTAACATTGTTGCCCCAGCTGGTGTGGCTGAGTGGATTGAGTGCTGGCCTGTGAAGCAAGGGGTCTCTAGTTCAATTCCCAGTCTAGGCACATGCCTGGGTTGCAGGTTGGGTCCCCAGTTGGGGGCATGTGAGAGGCAACCACACACTGATGTTTCTCCCCCGTTCCTTCTCCCTCCTTTCCCATCTAAAAATGAATAAATAAAAAATAAAGAATTAACGTTGTTAAAATGTCCATACTACCCAAATCAATCTATAAATTCAATGCAATTTCTATTAAAATAACAATAGTGTGTTTTGTAGAATTAGAACAAATAATTCAAAAATTTATAGGTAGCCACAAAAGAGCCTGAATTGTCACAGTAATCTTGAAGAAGAAAGTTGGAGGTATCATAATACCTGACATCAAACTATACTACATGACTATAGTAATCAAAACAGCATGGTACTGGCATAAGAATAAACATGTACACCAATGGAACAGAACAGAGAACCCAGAAATAAAGTCAATTAATATTTGACCAAGGAGATGAGAACATAAAATGGAGAACCCAGAAATAAACTCACTCCTATAAACTTGACTAATATTTGACAAGGATGACAAGAAAATACAATGGGATAAAGACAATCTGCTCTATAAATGGTGCTGGGAAAATTGTACAGATACATGGAAAAAGTAAAACTGGACCAATTTCTGACACCATATACAAGGATAAACTCAAAATAGACTAAAGACTTAAATGTAAAACTCAAAACTACAAAACTCCTAGAAGAAACATAGGCAGTAAAATCCCAGACATTTCTTGTGGCAATATTTTTTTGACATATCTCCTTGGGCAAGAAAAACAAAAGAAAAAATAAACAAATAAAACTATATCAAACTAAAAAGGTTTTTGCACAGCAAAGGAAAACATCAACAAAGTAAAATGGCAACACACAGAATGGGAGAACATATTCGCCAATGACACATCTGAAAAGAAGTTAATATCCAAAATTTATAAAGCACTCATAAAACTCAACACCAAAAAATCCAATTAAGAAATGGACAAAGAACCTGAATAGACGTGTCTCCAGAGAGAACATACAGATGACCAATAGAGATATGAAAAGATGCTCAAGGTCACTAATCATCAGAGAGATGCAAATTAAAACCACAGTGATATATCATCTCTCGCATGTAAAAATGGCCATCATCAATAAATGAATAAACAAGTGATGGCGAGGCTATGGAGAGAAGGGAACCTTTGTGAACTGTTGGTGGGAATACAGACTGGTACAGTGGCTATGGAAAACATTATGGAGTTTCCTCAAAAAATTTAAAATGGAACTGCCTTATGACCCAGCAAATTCTGTTAGGTAGGAAAGATAGCAAACAAAGGCAAGAAGGAGAAGGGATGCATGTCTTACCCACTGACTCAGCAGTCCTTAAAATTCTATGTATCTTTTCCATTATCTGGGGAAAAAAGCCCTTGAAACTGTGCTTTCATCTCAAGGCCTGAAAGGCCAAAAGAGCATGTAGCACTTAAAGAAAGAAGTCCAATAATACCTTTGGGTATTCATGGCCTGCCCTAGAAAGCTACCACCACCTTTACCTGTCAATATGTAACTTCTCCTCCCTCACCCCTCGGCCCACCAACTATGTAAGTCCTCAGGACAAAGGACTTGGGGCTTGGTAGGCTTGGCTCTATGGCTGCCAGGCAAGGCTACCTGGCCTCTGGCCACGCATGCTATCCTGGCCCTCACCACCCCTGTGCTTGTCACCCCAGCCTTTGGCTATCATTACCTTTGCTGCCTTTACCCTGCTTCACCCTGAAACTATGCCTTTCAGTCCGTACACTACATTAGCTAGGCCCATTCTCTTCCATGAGGATGGATCACCAGTAAACCCTGATGGCATGCTAATAGATTCACTGATCTCTAATTCTTTATTGCATTGGCGAGAAGAACCAAGTTTCTGGGAGTTTCTCCCATAAGAATTCCACTTTTAGAATTTATCTGAAGAAATCCAAAACACTAATTGGAAAGGATCTATACATCCCTATGTTCATTGCTGCATTATTTACAGTAGCCAAGATATGGAAACAACCCAAGTGCCCATCAGTAGATTAGCAGATAAAAAAGTGGTAGTACATATATATAATGGAATAACACTCAGCCATAAGAAAGAACAAAATATTACTATTTGTGACAGCATGGATGGACCTGGACAGTATTATGATCAGTGAAATAAGTCAGTCAGAGAAAGACAAATACCATATACATGTGGAGTCTAAGGAACAATATAAATAAACAAAACAGGGAGTCATAGATAAGAGAACAGACTGATGGTCGCTATAGGGGAGGAAGTTTGGGGGACTGGGTAAAAAAGGTAAAGGGATTAAAAAGTACAGATTAGAAGTTATAAAATGTACAGTGCCAGGTGAATATTAGTAATATTAAGGGAAATGCTTTATAAAGTATATGATACTCTAATTGCTATGCTTTACACCTGAAAATAATTTTAAAATTAGTGAGTGTAAACTGTAAAAAAAAATGAAAATATTCATTGGATTTTGTAACATAGAGATCATTGGTAATCTACTCTTTTGAGAAGTTTTGCTGCTAAATGGAAGAGGAAAATAGCTATAGAGGTTAACTAAAAGGGAATGTGGTATCAAGGAAAAATGTTTTTGTAACTAAAAAAACTAGAGAATGTTTGTAGCATGAATATAATGATCCAGTAGGGAAGAAGATATAGAAAAGGAACATGACTGGTAACTTAATAAGGAAGTCTTTGATAAGGTGAGAACATCTGGGATCCAAAATACACGTAGAAAATTTAGCCTGTGATAGTATAAAAAGTCCTCCATTGTAACAGTACTAGTGGAAAAACAGGTCCAGTTGTAACTAGATTCATAGAATTGTCAACATAAGAACATCCAAACCTGTAGAAAAAATTCATAATTATATTAGAATTTATTTGAGCCAAACAGAGGACATTCCTGTAAGCAGGAACTAAACAGATTGAGAAAAATGCTTCCCAAAATGACAATTTGCAGTTTCTTTTATACATTTGGAATTAAGGAGGGAAGGTAAGGAAAATTACAGGAAAGTGAGAGAAAGCAAGGCAGGGAAATCTCTATGATTAGATTACAAGACAGTTAACAAGATTATGTGCTCTCTTGAGGGTGGTTTTCCTTCCAACTGGTCTAAAAAAGAGATATTTAAAAAGTGTGTTAACCCAGATGCACAAAAACAATGGAAAGGGCTTGCTTAAGGCAAAGATAACCTTTTATTAGAGAAGTTGTAGGCTTGAGGCATGACTACCCACCATGACCTGCCTAGTTAGAAATTCCTTATCAGATCACCCTGTGAGGTTACTTCCAATTAGATTTATTACAGAGCCCCTTTTTAGTCTGCAGATTTAATTATACAAAAAGAGGGGGATGCCTGTGAAATGGTTATCTCCCCAACCAAATTGCTCCATATCTCAGATATGAGAGTTTTTAGAAAATCTCTAGATATTTAGGGACATTGAGTGGTGGAATCGGTCAAAAAGAACCTGAGAGACTTCAACTTTGGAAGGAATTCCTGGGTCTCTATCTGCCCAATCCTACTTATCAGACATCTTCCTAATTTCCAGGAGACCTGCTTCAACTTGAGGGCCCAATGGGCTGGCTGTGGAGAAGGAGGGCATGGAAAGGGGAAGTAAGTGATTCAAGTGTAAACTTTGCTAACTTCGTTTTTGCTGATTCCTGGCTCTGTGACCCATTTCCTTGTAGGGTAGCACCAGCAGAGACTTTGGAAGTGTCTTTAGGGCTAGCCTTTGGCACCTTCAGGGCTCAGGATCAATAATAAAATCCTTAGATTTTGTCAAATAATTATTTCAGCAAGTGCAAATTCTCCTTCTTACCCAGTTCCAGAGGAAAAAAATTATCTAGACCTCACACCCAAGCACATACATGGAATTGCATCTTCACAACACACATGCATACACACAGCTCCACATCTGTCTAACACACAGATACATACCCCGCTACAAGATCCATACCCCTCTAAAATGCATGTATTCTCACACCCACACAAACACATATGAGCGTACATGCACATCATGCCTCTACATGTTCATATATTTACTCTTTACATATATATCTATTTAACATCTCTTCGGAGATGACCCCTTGCTGTACCTGACACTGAACTAGCTATGCACAAAGATAAGTAAGACACATTTGTCTTAAACCTTTGTGTTGCTCAGGATCTGGTGAAGTGTGGAGAATAATAACCATGAAGGTTACAAAATAAACATACAAATAATTCTAAAGCAAATGAAATATATTACACATGCTCTAAGAACTGCATGAACAGGACTTCCGGCCAACATGGAGGCGTAGGTAGACTCACGGTTGCCTCCTCCCACAAACAAAACTAAGGACAACAAAGATTTAGAAACAAGAAAACAATCAGAACTTATAGAAAATTGAACTGTATGGAAGTCCAACAACCATTCATCCAGACCGGTAAGAGGGGCAGAGTTGCGGCAGGAAAAAGTGGAGGTGCTGATCAGGGCATGCCAGCAGCAGTGGCTGGCAGTTCCCAGGCGTGCAGGCAGCAGCTACCAGACACCAGAGGCACGGGATGGCAACTGTACAGACCCAGTGAGGCCGCGCAAGGTGGCTGGCTGACCAGGTGGTCCCACAATTGCTCGAAGATAATCCAGGTGAAGGGGAAGTGGTGAAAGGGACTGGAATCCAAGAGAGAGCGGAGCAAGCACCATTGTTCCCCCTCAGACCCCACCCCCACATACAGCATCACAACTTAGCCACTGGGCTGCCCCACACTGGGGAACACCTAAGGCTCCACCGCTCACTACGTAACAGCCCCAACCAGACCCCCCCAAAAAAAAACACACCAAAAATGGCTCAAACCAGAGAACTAATCAAAGCCCCAGAGCCAATTCCTCTAAGGGATGAAGAGATAGCTAACTTATCAGATGCACAGTTCAAAGCCCTGGTGATCAGGATGCTAACAGAATTGGTTGATTTTGCTCACAAATTAGATAAAGAAATGCAGGCTACAATACATGAAATGAAGGAAGATGCATGGGGAACCGATAGAGATGGGAGGAAAACTGGGACTCAAATCAATGGAGTGGACCAGAAGGAAGAAACAAACATCCAATCAGAAAAGAATGAAGAAACAAGAGTTCAAAAAAATGAGGAGAGGCTTATGAATCTCCAGGACATCTTTAAACATCCCAACATCCGAATTATAGGGGTCCCAGAAGGGGAAGAAGAAGAGCAAGTGGAAAAGTTATGTGAACAAATAATAAAGGAGAACTTCCTGAATCTGGCAAAGGAAATAGACTTCCAGGATGTCCAGGAAGCTCAGAGAGTCCCAAAGAAGTTGGACCCAAGGAGGAACACACCAGGGCAAATCATAATTAGCCAAGATTAAAATGAAGGAGAGAATTCTAGAAGCAGCAAGGGATAAGGGGACAGTCACCTACAAAGGAGTTCCCATCAGACTGTCAGCTGATTTCTCAAAAGAGACCTTACAGGCAAGAAGGAGCTGGAAAGAAGTATTCTAAGTCATGAAAGGCAAGAACCTATATCCAAAATTGCTCTATTCAGCAAAGCTTTCATTTAGAATGGAAGAGCAGGTAAAGTGCTTCACAGATAAGGTCAAGATCAAGGAGTTCATCATCACCAAGCCCTTATCATATGAAATGTTAAAGGGACTTATCTAAGAAAAAGAAGATCAAAAATAGGACAGTGAAAAGACAGCAAACTCACGGCTATTAACAACCGCACCTAAAACAAAAGCAAACAACTAGAACAGGAACAGAACCACAGAAATGGAGATCACATGGAGGGTTAGCAACAGGGGAGTGGGAGGAAGAGAGAGGGGGAAAAGGTACAGAGAATAAGTAGCATAGATGGTGGGTAGAAAATAGACAGAGGGAGGGCAAGAATAGTGTGGGAAATATAGAAGCTAAAGAACTAAATTGGAAAAAAAAGAACTTATGACACATGGATATGATCTAAGGGGGGAAGTGAGTGGGAGGGGGTGCGCATGGTGAAGGGGAATGATGGGGGAGAAATGGGACAACTGTAATAGCATAATCATTAAAATATATTTTAAAAATAATAAAAAAAGAAATGCGCCCTGGCTGGTGTAGCTCAGTGGATTGAGCGCGGGCCTGCGAACCAGAGGATCGCGGTTCGATTCCCAGTCAGGGCACATGCCTGGGTTGCAGGCCAGTTCCCGGCAGGGGACACACGAGAGGCAACCGTACATTGATATTTCTCTCCCTCTCCTTCTCTCCTACCCTTCCCCTCTAAAAAGATAAATAAATAATAATAATAAAAAAGAAATGCATGAACAAACTTTCCATGTGGCTCTAAGGAAACAAAAAACAACACTTAGTAGAGAAGATTAAGGGTAACTTCTGGAGGAGGTCTCATTTGACCATGGCTTTAAAGAGATAATATTTCAGGGGGTTCAAGATGGCGGCATGGTAGGAGGACGCAGATTGTCCTTCCTCCTGCACATGGGAGAAAAACCTAGCTGATCTACAAAGGAACAGAGCAGATGGCCAACAATACCACAGTATATATGAAAATAGGAGATCAAAATCCGTAGCAGACATTGGAAAACTAGACGTGGCAGCCAAGCGACCAGAGGTGGCCCGGAGACGGGACAGAGGCGACCCGGCGACCGGAGGCAGCTCCGCAACCGACCGGAGGCGGCCCGGCGACCGGAGGCAGCTCCGCAACCGACCGGAGGCGGCCTGGCGACCGGAGGTGGCTCTGCAAACAACCAGAGGCGGCCGCGCGACCGGAGGGGCCTCTGCAACCGACCGGAGGAGGCCGCGCGACCGGAGGCGGCTCTGCGACCGGGTTGGAGGCAGCCCTGCGGCCGGAGGCGACCCTCCAACTAGAGAAGGGGACTCTAGAAGACCCGGAACTCACATCTGTGATCCTGGGGTGAGTGCGCGCAACTCGGGAAACTCTCGGAGCCCACGCCCGTAGTCTCAGGCGGGCGCCTGCGCCCTGTAGGAGACCCGGAGCTCACAGCAATAGGCTCGGGGAGGGATGGATCTGTAAGAGATTCCAGCTGAAACCCATAAACTCTGGAAAGCTCGCCCCCTGCAGGAGGCTCAGAAATCACACCCAAGGCCCTGCATGGACAGTACGCCATTAGCCCTGGGGACAGTGCTGGGCTGGCACTGAGGACAGTAGCCCAAAGCTGACTGAGTGAGGAACAGGGAGAAAAGCGGTATGAGTTGCCTCGCAGCCTGCTACAGCCAGCAAGTCCAGAAAATCCAGGTTGGCCTGTGTGAAAATAGCAAGAGATTTTTTTTTTTCTTCTTATTCTTTTTTTTGGGGGGGGGGGTGTTTTGTTTCATTTTGTTTTGTGGGTTTTTTTGATAGTTGTTTTTTGTCTGTTTAGTTGGGTTTTTTGTTTGTTTGTTTTGGTTCGTTTTTCGTTTTTGTGGGGTTCTTTTTGTTTTGTTTTGATTATATATTTTGTATTTCTTTATTACTTCTACCTTTTTTATCCCTCAATTCCTTTTGCTTCTCTTTACTTCTTTCTGGCTTTATTCCTTCTTCCTTTCTTTCCAATTCTATCTCTCCTTCCCTCCTCTTTTTTTTTTCTTTTTTCTCTCTCTTCTTTTTTCACTTTATTCTTTTTTCTTTTTGAATACCCACAAGGGAGGCAAAGAAATCCTAGAACTGTGGAAAAACCAGAGTTGGACCAAAAGAGGGGGTATTCCCACATCTGAGACAGTGGAAGCTGTGAACGCCAGGATACCTGAAGAAGACTATAACACTGAATCTCACAGGTATTCCACCACAGAAGTTCACACCATAAACGCAGGTAGCCAGAACAGATCAACTTAAGAAGCAGAGGTTTACAAGAAGAGTCTCACCAACAATGAGAAGACAAAGAAACAATCCCCAAATGAAAGAAAAGGTGGAAGCCCCAGAAAGAATGCTAAATGAAACAGAGGCAACTCAACTATCAGATAAGGAGTTCAAAGAAATGGTTGTCAGGAAGCTCCATGAGCTCTCAATGAGCTACCAGAAACTACAGGGAAGCTACGATGAACTCACTGCAAACTATATCAACATGAAAAAGGAAATAGAAACTATCAAAAAGAGCCAAGAGGAAATGAAGAATACAATTTCTGAGCTGAAGAACACAGTAGAAGGAATGAAAAGCAGAATCGATGAAGCAGAAGATCGGATCAGTGAGTTGGAGGACAAAGTAGAAAAAAACAGCCAGATAGAGCAAGAAAAGGAAAAGAGGCTCAGAAAGAATGAAGAGGGTTTAAGAGAAATGCAAGAAAACATGAAACGTAATAATATCCGTATAATAGGAATACCAGAAGGAGAAGAAGAAGAGCAAGGGATAGAAAACCTATTTGAAAAAGTAATGATGGAAAACTTCCCTAATTTGGTGAGAGAAAAAGTCACACAAATCTAGGAAACACAGAGAGTCCCTGTCAAGAGGAACCCAAACAGGCCCACTTCAAGACACATCATCATTAAAATGGCAAACTTCCAAGACAAAGAGAGTATCTTAAAGGCAGTAAGGGAGAAAAAGGAAGTAACGTATAAGGGAGCCCCGATAAGGTTAGCAGCTGACTTCACAATGGAAACGCTCCAAGCCAGAAGACAATGGCAAGAAATATTCCAAGTAATGAGAACCAAAGGCCTACAACCAAGACTACTTTATCCAGCAAGGCTTTCAATCAAGATAGAAGGACAAATAAGGAGCTTCCCAGACAAAAGAAGTCTAAAAGAATACACCTCTACCAAACCAGTACTACTAGAGATACTAAAGGGACTGCTTTAAGGAAAGAAAGGAAAAGAGAGAGTGAGGAACACAGATACGAAAATGGCAAGGAATCAGTACCTATCAATAGTAACCTTAAATGTAAATGGATTAAATGCTCCAATCAAAAGACATAGAGTAGCTGACTGGATAAGAAAGCATGACCCACACATATGCTGCCTACAAGAGACCCACCTCAGGACAAAAGACCTACACAGACTCAAAGTGAAAGGCTGGAAACAAATTTTCCAAGCAAATGGACAGGAAAAAAAGGCCGGGGTAGCAATACTCATATCAGACAAAATAGACTTCAAAAGAAGAGCTATAAAGAGAGACCCAGAAGGTCACTTCATAATACTCAAGGGAAGAATCCACCAAGAAGACATAAACATTGTAAATATATATGCACCCAACATAGGAGCACCTAAATACATCAAGAAAATCTTAGAGGACTTCAAGAAAGATATTGACAGCAACACAATTATAGTAGGAGATTTTAACACCCCACTGTCAAAAATGGACAGATCTTCCAAACAAATTATCAACAAAGATATTGTGGCATTGAACAGTACTCTAGACGAATTGGACTTAGCTGATATATATAGGGCCCTCCATCCCAAAGAAACTAAATACACATTTCTTCAAACGCACATGGAACATTTTCAAAGATAGACCACATGATAGGACACAAAACAAGCATCAACAAATTCAGGAAAATTGATATCATACCAAGCATTTTCTCCGACCACAAGGGACTAAAACTAGAAACCGACTTGATGGGGAAAATCCACAAATCATCAAAATCATGGAGATTGAATAGCATGTTATTAAACAATGAATGGGTAAAGAATGAAATTAAGGAGGAAATCAAAAAGTTTCTGGAAACAAATGAAAATGAACTCACAACAACCCAAAACTTATGGGACACAATGAAGGCAGTCCTCAGAGGGAAGTTCATAGCAATACAGGCCTACCTAAAGAAGACAGAAACATTTCTAACAAACGACTTAACCCTAGGCCTACAAGAACTCGAGGAACAACAACAAAGACAGCCCAGGGAAAGTAGAAGGAAGGAAATAACCAAGATCAGAGCAGAATTAAATGACATAGAGACTAAAAGCACAATCCTAAGGATCAATGAATCCAGGAGCTGGTTCTTTGAAAAGATAAACAAAATCGACCAGCCTTTAAGCAGGCTCATCAAGAAAAAAAGAGAGAGGACTCAAATAAACACAATCAAAAATGAAAGAGGAGAGATTACGACTGATACCACAGAAATACAAAGGATTGTAAGAAATTACTATGAAGAACTGTATGCCAAGAAATTTGAAAACCTAGGTGAAATGGACAAGTTTCTAGAAAAATATAACCTTCCAAAACTCAATGAAAAAGAAACAGAAAACCTGAACAGACCAATAACAGCTGGTGAAATTGAATCAGTAATCAAAACACTCCCGGCACACAAAAGCCCTGGACTAGATGGTTTCACAGGAGAATTCTACAAAACATTTAAGGAAGAACTAACCCCTATCCTTCACAGACTATTCCAAAAAATCCAAAACGATGGAAGACTCCCAAACTCTTTTTATGAAGCCAGCATCATCCTAATCCCAAAACCAGATAAAGACATAACAAAGAAAGAAAACTTCAGGCCAATATCACTGATGAATATAGACGCTAAAATCCTCAACAAAATATTGGCAAACCGCATCCAACAATACATTAAAAAGATCATACACCATGACCAAGTGGGATTCATCCCAGGGATGCAAGGATGGTTCAACATTCGCAAATCAATAAATGTAATACATCACATAAACAAAAGCAAAGACAAAAATCACATGATCATATCAATAGATGCGGAAAAAGCTTTTGATAAAGTACAACACCCATTTATGATAAAAACACTCAGCAAAGTGGGAATAGAGGGAGCATTCCTCAACATAATAAAAGCCATATATGAGAGACCTACAGCCAACATCATACTCAATGGGCAAAAACTGAAATCTTTCCCACTAAGATCAGGAACAAGACAAGGCTGTCCACTTTCACCACTTCTATTCAATATAGTATTGGAAGTCTTAGCCACAGCAATTAGACAAGAAAAGGAAATAAAAGGCATCCAACTTGGAAAGGAGGAAACAAAACTATCATTGTTTGCAGATGACATGATAGTGTACATAGAAAATCCTATAGACTCGGCCAAAAAGCTGCTCGACGTAATAAATGAATTTGGCCAAATAGCTGGATACAAAGTCAATATCCAAAAATCAAAGGCATTTTTGTATACCAACAGTGAAACACCAGAAGCAGAAATCAAGAAAAAAATCCCATTCGATATAGCAAAAAGAAAAATAAAATACCTAGGAATAAACCTAACCAAGGAGGTAAAAGACCTGTATGCAGAAAACTACACAACACTGAAGAATGAAATCAAGGAAGACACAAACAAATGGAAGCATATACCATGTTCATGGATCGGAAGAATTAATATTATCAAAATGTCCATTATACCCAAAGCAATTTACAGATTCAATGCAATACCTATTAAAGTTCCCATGGCATATTTCACAGACATAGAACAAACACTTCAAAAAATTATATGGAATCATAAACGACCCCGGATAGCGGCAGCAATTTTGAGAAAGAAGAGCAAAGTAGGAGGGATCACAATACCTGATACCAAACTGTATTACAAAGCCACTGTAATCAAAACAGCCTGGTACTGGCACAAGAACAGACACGTGGACCAGTGGAATAGAACAGAGAGCCCAGAAATAAACCCAAGTCTCTACAGTCAATTAATATTCGACAAAGGGGGCAGCAACATAAAATGGAGCAAAAATAGCCTCTTCAACAAGTGGTGCTGGGAGAACTGGACAGCTACATGCAAAAAAATGAAACTCGAGCACCAACTTACACCATACACAAAAATAAATTCAAGGTGGATAAAAGATTTAAATATAAGCCATGACACCATTAAAATTCTAGAGGATAATATAGGCAGGAAAATCTCAGATATTTCACGCAGCAATATTTTCACTGATACGTCCCCTAGAGCAAGGGACATAAAGGAAACAATAAACAAATGGGATCTCATCAAAATAAAAAGCTTCTGCACAGCTAAAGAAAATAGTATTAAAATAAAAAGAGAACCAACTGTATGGGAAAACATATTTGGAAATGATAACTCAGACAAGGGATTAATCTCCAAAATATATAAAGAACTTACAAGACTCTACTCTAAGAAGACAAGCAACCCAATTAAAAAATGGGCAAAGGATTTGAACAGACACTTCTCCAAGGAGGACATACAGAGGATCCAGAGACACATGAAAAGATGCTCGATATCTCTAGCTATGAGAGAGATGCAAATTAAAACTACAATGAGATACCACTTGACACCAGTCAGAATGGCCTTCATAAACAAAGTAACAAACAGCAAGTGTTGGAGAGGTTGTGGAGAAAAGGGGACCCTAGTGCACTGTTGGTGGGATTGCAGATTGGTACAACCACTATGGAAAACAGTATGGAATTTTCTAAGAAAACTAAAAATGGACATACCTTTTGACCCAGCAATTCCACTGCTTGGATTATATCCTAAGAATCCTGAAACACCAATCCAAAAGAATCTATGCACCCCTATGTTCATAGCAGCACAATTTACAATAGCCAAGTGCTGGAAGCAACCTAGGTGCCCATCAGTTAATGAATGGATCAAAAAACTGGTACATTTACACAATGGAATTCTATGCAGCAGAAAGAAAGAAGGAGCTCCTACCCTTTGCGACAGCATGGAAGGAATTGGAGAGTATCATGCTAAGCGAAATAAGCCAGGCAGTGAAAGACAAATACCATATGATCTCACCTTTAACAGGAAGCTAATCAACAAAACAAACAAACAAGCATAATATAAACAAAGACACTGAATTTGAGAACAGTCTGATAGTGTCCAAAGTGGGAGGGGAGGGAATTTCGGGGGAAAAGGGGAACGGTTTAGAGCAACAAGTATAAAGGACTCATGGACAAAAACTATGGGGGGTGGAAATGGGAGGAAGGTGGGGAGGGCTGGGGTGGTGGGCTGGGGCGGGGTAAAAGACAGAAAACTGTACAATATCAACAATTAAAAAATATTGATAAAAAAGAGATAAGATTTCAATAGTTTTTCATCTTTTTATCACTTACTTCAGCCCTTTTTGATAATTTTGGTCTAAATGACATTCCTAAGAAACAAAACACGTGGCAAGTAAACTGTTTCTTGATCTCAGTTGTATTGTTTTCCAGCAAACTGCCTTTACCCTGAAACTCAGTTTTTTTTCTACAAACTAAAGATAATGTCTTTATGTTATAAGACTGCAATGAAGTCCAGTTGAGATAATAGAGGTTGTGGTAGTTCAGGTAGGTTACCTACTCTAATAAGAACCTACAACAACCCCAAAAGTGTGTTATATGAAACAATAATACTTTTTTTCATTTATTTTACCATCTAACTCAAGTTACTAGGGGATTCTGCTCTACATCGTTATTCAGGGATCCAGAGTCATTCATTTTGTAGCTCTACTACTTTGCTACTTTGGTTTGTGGGGAAAGTGAGGGGTGATTGCATAGGGGACTTTCTTAGGATTAAAATGCAAAGTGATGTACATTATTTCTTCTCATATTATATTGACAAAACTCAGAATTATGGCTGCATCCAAGAGCAAAGGAGGCTAGGAAATGTATCCATGCCTCTCCTTTTATTTCACTTGTCAGTTTACTTTGTTCATTAGATTCCACATATGAGTGCAATCATATGGTATTTGCCTTTCTCTAACTGGCTTATTTCACTTAGCATAATAGTCTCCAGGTCCATCCATGCTGTCATGCTGTTGCAAAAGTTAAGAGTTCCTGGACCTCAGAGGGAAGGTGGGTGGGGGGCATGGAAGACATGAGCTAAATAACATACATGTGTATATGCATAGCCCATGGACACAGACAACCATGTAGTGAAAACCAGGGGGAGGGTGGAGGCTGAGTCGAAGGGGTCAAAACAGAGAAAATGGGGGATATCTGTAACAGTGTTGACAAACAATGAGAAAAAGAACAAATCAGGACTTTCGGCCAAGATGGAGGTGTGGGTGGACACACTGTGCCTCCTCTCACAACCAAAATTAACGACAACAAATATTTAGAAACAAGAAAAAAACCAGAACTGATAGAAAATTGAACTGTACGGAAGTCCAACAACCATTCATCCAGACCGTTAAGAGGGGCGGAGTCGCGGCAGGAGAAAGTGGAGGTGCGGACCCAGGAACTCAAGCAGCAGTGGCTGGCAGTTCCCAGGTGCACAGGCAGCGGCTGGCGGTCCCTGGGCACAGGGGGGCAACTGTGCAGACCCAGTGAGGCCGCACAAGGCGGCTGGCTGACTGACCAGGTGGTCTCACATTCGCGCGCACAGACGGTCCAGGCAGAGGGGAAGTGGCAGAAGGGACTGAATCCAGGAGAGAGCAGACAGGCGCCATTGCTCCCTCTTAGGCCCCACCCCCACATACAGCGCCACAACCCAGCGCCTGGGCTGCCCCGCACTGGGGAGCACCAGAGGCTCCACTCTTCCCTACATAACAGCACATGTGCGTGCGCAGATAATCCAGGTGAAGGGGAAGCAGCGGAAAGGGCCAGAGTCCAGGAGAGAGCGGAGCAGGCGCCATTGCTCCTTCTCAGACCCCGGCCCCACCTATAGCATCACAACCCAGCGACTGGGCTGCCCCGCCCTGAGGAACACCTAAGGCTCCACCCCCTCACTACGTAATAGCTGCGACCAGACTAAAACCAAAACAACAACAACAACAAAAAAACCACCAAAAATGGCTCAAACCCGGAAAACAAATAAAAGCCCCAGAGCCAATTCCTCTAAGCAGTGAAGAGATAGCCAACCTGTCAGATGCACAGTTCAAAGCACTGGTCATCAAAATCCTCACAGAATTGGTTGATTTTGCTCACAAACTACATGAAAAAATGCAGGCTACAATCCGTGAAATGAAGGAAGATGCATGGGGAACTGATAGAGATGGAAGGAAAACTGGGACTCAAATCAATGGAGTGGACCAGAAGGAAGAAACTAACAACCAAACAGAAGACGAGGAAGAAACAAGAATTCAAAAAAATGAGGAGAGGCTAGGAACCTCCGGGACATCTTTAAACGTCCCAACATCCGAATTATAGGGGTCCCAGAAGGGGAAGAAGAACAGCAACAAGTAGAAAACTTATTTGAACGAATAATAAAGGAGAACTTCCCCAATCTGGCAAAGGAAATAGACTACCAGGACATCCAGGAAGCTCAGAGAGTCCCAAAGAAGTTGGACCCAAGGAGGAACACACCAAGGCACATCGTAATTCCATTAGCCAAGATTCAAATGAAGCAGAGAATTCTAGAAGCAGCAAGGGAGAAGGGGACAGTCATCTACAAGGGAGTTCCCATCAGACTGTCAGCTGATTTCTCAAAAGAGACCTTGCAGGCAAGAAGGGGCTGGAAAGAAATATTTGAAATCTTGAAAAGCAGGGACCTACATCCAAAATTGCTCTATCCAGCAAAGCTGTCATTTAGAATGGAAGGGAAGATAAAGTGCTTCTCAGATAAGGTCAAGTTGAAGGAGTTCATCATCACCAAGCCCTTATTATATGAAATGTTAAAGGGACTTATCTAAGAAAAAGAAGATAAAACTATGACAGTGAAAAGACAACAAACTCATAGCTATCAAGAACCACACCTAAAACAAAAGCAAACTAAGCAAACAGCTAGAACAGGAACAGAACCACAGAAATGGAGGTCATATGGAGGGTTAGCAACAGGGGCATGGGAGGAGGAGAGAGGGGGAAAAGGTACAGAGAATGAGTAGCATAGATAATGGGAAAAAATAGACAGGGGGAGGGCAAGAATAGTATGGGAAATGTAGAAGCTAGAAAACTTATGACCCATGAACATGAACTAAAGGGGGGAATGTGGGTGGGAGAGGGTGTGTAGGGTGGAGGGGAATGATGGGGGAGAAATGGGACAACTGTAATAGCATCATCAATAAAATATATTAAAAAAAAAAAAAAAAAGAACAGCCCTGGCTGGTGTAGCTCAGTGGATTGAGCGCGGGCCTGCGAACCAGAGGATCGCGGTTCGATTCCCAGTCAGGGCAAATGCCTGGGTTGCAGGCCAGTTCCCAGCAGGGAACACACGAGAGACAACCCTACATTGATATTTCTCTCCCTCTCCCTTTCTCCTACCCTTCCCCTCTAAAGATAAATAAATAAAAATCTTAAAAAAAAAAAAGACTTAAAAAAAAAAAAAACAAATCAGGATCAAATAGGTTCAGCATTATTAAGAACATGTATTAGACATATGCTTAAACAGTTGTGTTTAATTTTGTAAACATTTACTGTTAAGTAACTTAATTACTTAATGTTATTCAAGATGTTCTAATGGTTGTTTTATACAAAAATTAAAAATATAATTTGTTGATTTTTAGATTTTTGTAAAAAGGTGGCTAGGGAGTGTAATCTAGTTCTGTGCCCAGAAAAAAATGAAAATATGGATATTTATGTGTACCAACTGTATCAGTAATCTCTGATGTTAATGTAAAAGTCCTGAAGGAAGATGGCGGCATGGTAGGAAGGAGCAGATTCCACTTCCCTCTACACACGGGAGAAAAACCTGGCTGATTTACGGAGTAACAGAGCAAAGAAACAACAGTAACACAGCATATTTGAAAATAGGAGATTGAAAATTGTAGCAAACATTGAAAAACCAGATAGTATGGAGAGTACTTCAGAACAATAAGAGCCCAGGGATCAACACACATCAGGGCGGCTGAGGCCCCGGCCCGGGGCTTGCCAGGCCTGCCACAGGGCTCTAGGGAGGGAGCCAGGTCAACCTCTCCCTCCCCGGGCAAACAAGGTTTGAGCAGCACCAGGAGAGACCTGGTTGCTGGAAGTCTCACAGAGAGCAGTTAAGGTCTGAATGGCAAACACGATGGGGATGTGAGCATCCATGCATAGCCCTGGGAGAAGTGCACGCCAGAACTCACACAACCGGAGGCACCCGTATGCAACCGCAGACTGGCTGTGCGACCATAGGCACCCGTGCGGGACCGCAGACAGCTGCACAGGCGTGAACAGAGAGGGCTGCATGACCATAGGTACCCACATGTGACCGCAAATGGCTGAGCGAACATAGGTGCCCACACGCCAACGGGGATGCCTACGCCATGGGAGGTACCTGCACGCAAGAAAAAACCTGTAGCCCACACCTGGGAACCCGGGAAATGTGAGCAATCCATGGGAGAACCAGAGCCCACGCATGTGAACCCAGGGAGTGCGCACGATCGATGGGAAACCCGGAGCTCACTCCCGCAAAATTAGGGTGAGAGCATGCAAAGCAGGAAATCTGGAACCCACACCTGTAAATTTTGGGTTGGTGCATGGCCCATAGGAGACATGACCTCACACCCGTAAACTCAGGAAAGTGCGCACTCCCAAGGACGCTCAGAACCCACGCCCTAGGCCCTGTGCGGAGAGGCACCAGGCTATCTATCCCTGGGGAGAGTAGCCCAAAGATGACTGACTGCTGAACAGGGAGAAAAGCCATACCCTCACCCCTCAGCCTTGCAACCAAAAAGACCAGAAAAACCAGCTTGGCAAGTTTGAAAACAGCAAGATTTCTCTCTCTCTCTCTCTCTTTTTTTTTTTTTTTTCCTTGCCTAGCCACAGCAAAGGGTAATAGCCACTATCTTTTTATTTTTAAGTTTTCAATATATTTTATTGATTATGGTAATATACTTGTCCCATTCTCCCCCATCATTCCCCTCCACCCTGCACACACCCTCCCACCCACATTCCCCCACTTTAGTCCATGTCCATGTGTCATAAATTCTTCAGCTTCTACATTTCCCACACTATTCTTCCCCTCCCCCTGTCTATTTTCTACCCACCATCTATGCTACTTATTCTCTGGACCTTTTCCCCTCTCTCCTCCTCCCACTCCTCTGTTGCTAACCCTCCATGTGATCTCCATTTCTGTGGTTCTGTTCCTGTTCTAGATGTTTGCTTTTGTTTTAGGTGTGGTTGTTAATACCTGTGAGTTTGCTGTTTTTTTACTGTCCTATTTTTTATCTTCTTTTTCTTAGGTAAGTCCCTGTAACATTTCATATGATAAGGACTTGGTGATGATGAACTCCTTCAACTTGACCTTATCTGAGAAGCACTTTATCTTCCCTTCCATTCTAAATGACAGCTTTGCTGGATAGAGCAATTTTGGATGTAGGTCCCTGCCTTTCAAGACTTCAAATACTTCTTTCCAGCCCCTTCTTGCCTGCAAGGTTTCTTTTGAGAAATCAGCTGACAGTCTGATGGGAACTCCTTTGTAGATGATTGTCCCCTTATTCCTTGCTGCTTCTAGAATTCTCTCCTTCATTTGAATCTTGGCTAATGGAATTACGATGTGCCTTGGTGTGTTCTTCCTTGGGTCCAACTTCTTTGGAACTCTCTGAGCTTCCTGGACGTCCTGGTAGTCTATTTCCTTTGTCAGATTGGGGAAATTCTCCTTTATTATTCGTTCAAATAAGTTTTCTACTTGTTGCTCTTCTTCTTCCCCTTCTGGGACCCCTATAATTCAGATGTTGGGACGTTTAACGATATCCCGGAGGTTCCTAAGCCTCTCCTCATTTTTTTGAATTCTTGTTTCTTCCTTGTTTTCTGTTTGGTTGTTGGTTTCTTCCTTTTAGTCCACTCCATTGATTTGAGTCCCAGTTTTCCTCCCATCTCTATTGGTTCCTCGTGCATCTTCCTTCATTTCACGTATTGTAGCCTGCATTTTTTCATCTAGTTTGTGAGCAAAATCAACCAATTCTGTGAGCATCCTGATGACCAGTGCTTTGAACTGTGCATCTGATAGGTTGGCTATCTCTTCACAGCTTAGAGGAATTAGCTCTGGGGCTTTGATTTTTTCCCCGGTTTGAGCCATTTTTGGTGGGTTTTTGTTTTGTTTTGTTTTGGTTTTTGTCTGGTCGGGGCTGTTATGTAGAGAGGGGTAGAGCCTTAGGTGTTCCCAGGGTGGGGCAACCCACTTGCTGATTAAGGATGCTGTATGTGGGGGCGGGTTCCGAGAGGGAACAATGGTGCTTACTCTGCTCTCTCTCAAATTCTAGTCTCTTCTGTTGCTTCCCCTTCACCCGGATTATCTATGTGCAAATGTGGGACCACCTGGTCAGCCAGCTGCCTTGTGTGACCTCACTGGGTCTGCAACAGTTGCCACCCAGTGCCCGGGGTCCGCCCGCCGGCACCTGTGCACCTGGGGTCTGATAGCTGCTGCGTGCATGCCTGGGATCTGCCAGCTGCTGCTGCCTGCATACCCGTGTCTGCCAACCTCCACTTTTTCCTGCCTCGATTCCACCCCTCTTACTGGTCTTGAGAAATGGTTGTTGGACTTCCATACACTTCAATTTTCTATCAGTTCTGGTGCTTTCTTGTTTCTAAATCTTTGTTGTCCTTAATTTTGGTTATGTGAGGAGGCACAGCGTGTCTCTTTTTCTTAATATTTTGTTATTTTTTATTATTTTTATCTTTTTTACCCCTCAACTCCTTTTGCTTCTCCTTACTTCTTTCTTCTTTTATTCCTTATTCCTTTCCTTCCAATTTTATCACTTCTTCCTTGCTCCTTTTTCTCTTCCTTTTTCATTTTTTTCCTCTTTTCTCTTTTTAAATACCCATGAGTGAGACAAAAAAAAAAAAAAAACCCTGAAACTCTGAAAAAAAACCCTAAAAAGCCAGAGTTGGACACAAAGAGGGGGCATCCCAACAGCTGAGACAGTGGAAGCTGTGAACACCAGGATACCCAAAGGAGAGTGCACCAATGAATCTCACAGGTATTCTACCACAGAAGTTCACACCATAAACCCAGGGAGCCAGAACAGATCAATTTAAGAAGCTGAGGCTAACAAGAAGAGTCACGCAAACCATGGGAAGACAAAGAAACAATCCCCAAATGAGTGGAAAGGGGAAGCCCCAGAAAGAATGCTAAATGAAATGTAGGCAACTCAACTATCAGATGTTGAGTTCAAAGCAATAGTTGTCAGGAAGCTCCATGAGCTCTCAATGAGCTACCAGAAACTACAGGGAAGCTACAATGAACTTACTGCAAACTATATCAACATGAAAAAGGAAATAGAAACTATCAACAAGGGCCAAGAGGAAATGAAGAATACAATTTCTGAACTTAAGAATGCAGTAGAAGGAATTGAAAGCAGAATCGATGAAACAGAAGATCAGATCAGCAAGTTGGGGAACAAAGTAAAAAAAAAAAAAAAACACCCAGAAAGAGCAATAAAAGGAAAAGAGGCTGAGAAAGAAAGAAGAGGGATTAAGAGAAATGCAAGGCAATACGAAATGTAATAATATCTGTATAATAGGGATACCAGAAGGAGAAGAAGAAGAGCAAGGGATAGAAAACCTATTTGAAAAAGTAATGACAGATAATTTCACCTACAAGTGGGATATAAAGAACAAAATAAATGAACAAACAAAAATGAAACAGACTCATAGACACAGAGAACAGACTGATGGTTGCCACATGGGAGGAGGGCTGGGGGCTCGGGAGCTGGGTGAAAAAAGTGAAGGGATTAAGAAGTACAAATTGGTAGTCATGAAACAGTCACCAGGATGTAAAATATAGCATAGGGAATACAGTTGATAATATTGTAATATTTTAACTATATATGGTGTCAGATAGGTACTGGAAATACCATGGGGAATACTTTTTAAAGCATGATTGCCTAACCAATATGCTGTATACCTGAAACTAACATAAAAAATATTGAATATAAACTGTAATTGAAATTTTAAAGAAAGTAATGATGTAAAACTTCCCTAATTTGATGAGAGAAAAAGTCACACAGATCCAGGAAACACAGAGAGTCCCAATCAAGAGGAACCCAAACAGGCCCACTTCAAGGCACATCATAATTAAAATTACAAAATTCCAAGACAAAGAAACAATCCCCAAGTGAATGGTGTACAAAGACAAAGAGAGTATCTTAAAGGCAGTAAGGGAGAAAAAGAAAGTAACGTATAAGGGAGCCCCGATAAGGTTAGCAGCTGACTTCTCAATGGAAATGCTCCAAGCCAGAAGAGAATGGCAATAAATATTCCAAGTAATGAGAACCAAAGGCCTGCAACCAAGACTACATTACCCAGCAAGGCTTTTGATCAACACACAAGGCCAAATAAGGAGCTTCCCAGACAAAAGAAGTCTAAAAGAATACACCTCTACCAAACCACTTCTGCAAGAGATATTAAAGGGACTGCTTGAAGGAAAGGAAGGAAAAGAGAGGGCAAGAGAGAGAGGAACACAGGTATGAAAATGGCAATGAATAAGTACCTATCAATAATAACCTTAAACGTAAATGGATTAAATGCTCCAATCAAAAGACATAGAATAGCTGAATGGATAAGAAAGCATGACCCACACATATGCTGCCTATAAGAGACCCACCTCAGGACAAAAGACATATGCAGACTCAAAGGGAAGGGCTGGAAACAAATTTTCCAAGGAAATGGATGGGGGGAAAAAGCCGGGTTAACGATACTCATATCACACAAAATAGACTTCAAAAGAAGAGCCATAAAGACAGACCCAGAAGGTCACTTCATAATACTCAAGGGAAGAATCCACCAAGAAGACATAAACATTGTAAATATATATGCACCCAACATAGGAGCACCTAAATACATAAAGAAAATCTCAGAGGACTTCAAAAAATATATTGACAGCAACACAATTATAGTAGGTGATTTTAACACCCCACTGTCAAAAATGGACAGATCTTCCAAAAAAATATCAACAAACATATTGTGGCATTGAACAACACTCTAGAGGAAATGGACTTAACTGATATATATAGAGCCCTTCATCCCAAAGAAACTAAATACACTTTCTAAATACACTTTCTTTTCAAATGCACATAGAACATTTTCAGAGATAGTCCACATGATAGGACACAAATCAAGCCTCAACAAATTCAAGAAAATTGAAATCATACCAAGCATTTTCTCCAATCACAAGGGACTGAAACTAGAAACCAACCCCAAATGAAAAAACCTAAAACCCTCAAAATCATGGAGATTGAATAGCATGCTACTAAACAATGAATGTGTCAAGAATGAAATTAGGGAAGAAATCAAAAAGTTTCTGGAAACAAATGAAAATGAACTCACAGCAATCTACAACTTATGGGACATAGCAAAGGCAGTCCTGAGAGGGAAGTTTATAGCAAGCAATACAGGGCTACCTCAAAAAGACAGAAATATGACATGATAGTGTACATAGAAAATCCTATAGACTTGGCCAAAAAGCTGCTCGATCTAATAAATGAATATGGCCAAACAGCCAGATAAAAAGTCAATATCCAGAAATCAAAGGCATTTTTGTATAAGAAAAATGAAACAGCAGAAGAAGAAATCAAGAAAAAAATCCCATTTGATATAGCAAAAAGAAAAATAAAATACCTAGGAATAAACCTAACCAAGGAGGTAAAAGACCTGTATGCAGAAAACTACACAACACTGAAGAAAGAAGTCAAGAAAGACACAAACAAATGGAAACATATACCGTGTTCATAGATCGGAAGAATCAACATCATCAAAATGTCCATACTACCCAAAGCAATTTACAGATTTAATGCAGTACCTATTAAAGTACCAATGGCATATTTCACAAACATAGAAAAAACACTCCAAAAATTTATATGTAACCATAAATGACCCCGAATAGCTGCAACAATCTTGAGAAAAAAGAGCAAAGTAGGAGGGATCACAATACCTGAAACCAAACTGTATTACAAGCCCAGTGTAATCAAAATAGCCTGGTACTGGAATAAAAAAAGGCACATGGACCAGTGGAATACAACAAAGAGTCCAGAAATAAACCCAAGTCTCTACGGTCAATTAATATTCAACAAAGGGGGACTTAGGGCCAAGATGGAGGCGTAGGCAGACACACTGTGCCTCCTCTCACAACCAAAATTAAGGACAACAAGAAAACAACCAGAACTCATAGAAAATTGAACTGTACAGAAGTCCAACCACCATTCATCCAGACCGGTAAGAGGGGTGGAGTCGCGGTAGGGAAAAGTGGAGGTGCGGACATAGAACCACAGGCAGTAGTGGCTGGCAGTTCCCAGGTGAATAGGTGGCGGCTGGCGGACCCCGGGCACAGGGGGGCAACTGCGCAGACCCAGTGAGGCCTCACAAGGCGGCTGGCTGACCAGGTGGTCCCACATTCGTGCGCCCAGATGGTCCAGGCAGAGGGGAAGTAGCGGAAGGGACTGAATCCAGGAGAGAGCGGAGCAGGCGCCATTGTTCCCTCTCAGACCCTGCCCCCACGTACAGCATCACAACCCAGTGACTGGGCTGCCCCGCACTGGGGAGCGCCTGAGGCTCCACCCCTCACTATGTAATAGCCGCGACCAGACTAAAATCAAAACAAAACAAAACAAAACAAAACAAAACAAAAAAACCCCACCAAAAATGGCTCAAACCGGAGAAAAAAATGAAAACCCCAGAGTCAATTCCTCTAAGCCGTGAAGAGATAGCCAACCTATCAGATGCACAGTTCAAAGCACTGGTCATCAGGATGCTCGCAGAACTGGTTGATTTTGCTCACAAATTAGATGAAAAAATGCAGGCTACAATACGTGAAATGAAGGAAGACGCATAGGGAACCGATAGAGATGGAAGGAAAACTGGGACTCAGATAAATGGAGTGGACCAGAAGGAAGAAATTAACAACCAAACAGAAAACAAGAAAGAAACAAGAATTCAAAAAAATGGGGAGAGGCTTAGGAACCTTCAGGACATATTTAAACGTCCCAACATCCTAATTATAGGGGTCCCAGAAGGGGAAGAAGAAGAGCAACAAGTAGAAAGCTTATTTGAACAAATAATAAAGGAGAACTTCCCCAATCTGGCAAAGGAAATAGACTACCAGGACGTCCAGGAAGCTCAGAGAGTCCCAAAGAAGTTGGACCCAAGGAGGAACTCACCAAGGCACATCGTAATTCCATTAGCCAAGATTAAAATGAAGGAGAGAATTCTAGAAGCAGCAAGGGATAAGGGGACAGTCCCCTACAAAGGAGTTCCCATCAGACTGTCAGCTGATTTCTCAAAAGAGACCTTCCAGGCAAGAAGGGGCTGGAAAGAAATATTTGAAATCCTGAAAAGCAGGGACCTACATCCAAAATTGCTCTATCCAGCAAAGCTGTCATTTAGATTGGAAGGGAAGATAAAGTGCTTCTCAGATAAGGTCAAGTTCAAGGAGTTCA
This sequence comes from Glossophaga mutica, assembly GCA_039655065.1. NCBI lineage: Eukaryota > Metazoa > Chordata > Mammalia > Chiroptera > Phyllostomidae > Glossophaga > Glossophaga mutica. The sequence continues at coordinate 8,885,797 of CM077318.1, read as the reverse complement.
TCATCACCAAGCTCTTATTATATGAAATGTTAAAGGGACTTATCTAAGAAAAAGAAGATGAAAAATATGACAGTGAAAAGACAGCAAACTCTCAGCTATTAAGAACCATACCGAAAACAAAAGCAAACTAAGCAAACAGCTAGAACAGGAACAGAACCACAGAAATGGAGATCATATGGAGGGTTAGCAACAGGGGTGTGGGAGGAGGGGGGGGGGAAATGTACAGAGAATGAGTAGCATAGATAGTGGGTAGAAAATAGACAGAAGGAGGGCAAGAATAGTATGGGAAATGTAGAAGCTAAAGAACTTATGACACATGAACATGAACTAAAGGGGGGAAAGTGGGTGGGAGGGGTGTGCAGGGTGGGGGGAATGATGGGGGAGAAATGGGACAACTGTAATAGCATAATCAATAAAATATATTTAAAAAAATATTCAACAAAGGGGGCAGCAACATAAAATAGAGTAAAAAGAGCCTCTTCAGTAAGTGGTGTTGGGAGAATGGGACAGCTATATGGAAAAAAAAAACTCGAGCACCAACTTACACCATACACAAAAATAAATTCAAGGTGGATAAAAGATTTAAATATAAGCCATGACACCATTAAAATTCTAGAGGATAATATAGGCAGGAAAATCTCAGATATTTCACGCAGCAATATTTTCACTGATACGTCCCCTAGAGCAAGGGACATAAAGGAAACAATAAACAAATGGGATCTCATCAAAATAAAAAGCTTCTGCACAGCTAAAGAAAATAGTATTAAAATAAAAAGAGAACCAACTGTATGGGAAAACATATTTACCAATGATACCTCAGACAAGGGTTTAATCTCCCAAAAAAATAAAGAACTTACACGACTCCACTCTAAGAAGACAAGCAGCCCAATTAAAAAATGGGCAAAGGACTTGAACAGACACTTCTCCAAGGAGGACATACAGAGGATCCAGAGACACATGAAAAGATGCTCAATATTGCTAGCTATCAGAGAGATGCAAATTAAAACCACAATGAGATACCACTTCACACCGGTCAGAATGGCCATCATAAGCAAAGTAACAAACAAGTGTTGGAGAGGTTGTGGAGAAAAGGGAACCCTAGTGCACTGTTGGTGGGATTGCAGATAGGTACAACCACTATGGAAAACAGTATGGAATTTTCTAAGAAAACTAAAAATGGACATACCTTTTGACCCAGCAATTCCACTGCTTGGATTATATCCTAAGAATCCTGAAACACCAATCCAAAAGAATCTATGCACCCCTATGTTCATAGCAGCACAATTTACAATAGCCAAGTGCTGGAAGCAACCTAGATGCCCATCAGTAAATGAATGGATCAAAAAACTGTGGTACATTTACACAATGGAATTCTATGCAGCAGAAAGAAAGAAGGAGCTCCTACCCTTTGCAACTGCATGGATGGAACTTGAGAGCATCATGCTAAGCGAAGTAAGCCAGGCAGTGAAAGACAAATACCATATGATCTCACCTTTAACAGGAAGCTAATCAACAAAACAAACAAACAAGCATAATATAACCAAAGACACTGAAATTTAGAACAGGCTGACAGTCACCAGAGGGGAGAGGGGAGGGAATTTCAGGGGAAAAGGGAAGGGTTTAGAGCAACAAGTATAAAAGACACATGGACAAAAACTAGGGGGCGTGGAAATGGGAGGGAAGTGGGGAGGGCTGGGGTGGTGGGCTGGGATGGGAGTAAAAGACAGAAAACTGTACAAAAACAACAAATTTTTTTTTTTCAAAAAGGTATGTTTTATTTTATTTTATTTTTTTATCAGTATTTTTTAATTGTTGATATTGTACAGTTTTCTGTCTTTTACCCCGCCCCAGCCCACCACCCCAGCCCTCCCCACCTTCCTCCCATTTCCACCCCCCATAGTTTTTGTCCATGAGTCCTTTATACTTGTTGCTCTAAACCGTTCCCCTTTTCCCCCGAAATTCCCTCCCCTCCCACTTTGGACACTGTCATACTGTTCTCAAATTCAGTGTCTTTGTTTATATTATGCTTGTTTGTTTGTTTTGTTGATTAGCTTCCTGTTAAAGGTGAGATCATATGGTATTTGTCTTTCACTGCCTGGCTTATTTCGCTTAGCATGATACTCTCCAATTCCTTCCATGCTGTCGCAAAGGGTAGGAGCTCCTTCTTTCTTTCTGCTGCATAGAATTCCATTGTGTAAATGTACCAGTTTTTTGATCCATTCATTAACTGATGGGCACCTAGGTTGCTTCCAGCACTTGGCTATTGTAAATTGTGCTGCTATGAACATAGGGGTGCATAGATTCTTTTGGATTGGTGTTTCAGGATTCTTAGGATATAATCCAAGCAGTGGAATTGCTGGGTCAAAAGGTATGTCCATTTTTAGTTTTCTTAGAAAATTCCATACTGTTTTCCATAGTGGTTGTACCAATCTGCAATCCCACCAACAGTGCACTAGGGTCCCCTTTTCTCCACAACCTCTCCAACACTTGCTGTTTGTTACTTTGTTTATGAAGGCCATTCTGACTGGTGTCAAGTGGTATCTCATTGTAGTTTTAATTTGCATCTCTCTCATAGCTAGAGATATCGAGCATCTTTTCATGTGTCTCTGGATCCTCTGTATGTCCTCCTTGGAGAAGTGTCTGGTCAAATCCTTTGCCCATTTTTTAATTGGGTTGCTTGTCTTCTTAGAGTAGAGTCTTGTAAGTTCTTTATATATTTTGGAGATTAACCCCTTGTCTGAGTTATCATTTCCAAATATGTTTTCCCATACAGTTGGTTCTCTTTTTATTTTAATACTGAAAAACAACAAATTTTTTAAAAAATATATTTTATTGATTATGCTATTACAGTTGTCCCATTTTCCCCCATCATTCCCCTCCACCCTGCACACCCTCTCCCACCCATCTCCCCCCATTTAGTTCATGTCCATGTCTCATAAGTTCTTTAGCTTCTACATTTCCCATACTATTCTTGCCCTCCCCCGTCTATTTTCTACCCACTATCTATGCTACTCATTCTCTGTACATTTTCCCCCTCTCTCCTCCTCCCACACCCCTGTTGCTAACCCTCCATGTGATCTCCATTTCTGTGGTTCTATTCCTGTTCTAGCTGTTTGTTTAGTTTGCTTTTGTTTTAGGTGTGGTTCTTAATACCTGTGAGTTTGCTGTCTTTTCACTGTCGTAGTTTTATCTTCTTTTTCTTAGATAAGTCCCTTTAACATTTCATATAATAAGGGCTTGGTGATGATGAACTCCTTCAACTTGACCTTATCTGAGAAGCACTTTATCTGTTCATCTATTCTAAATGACAGCTTTGCTGGATAGAGCAGTTTTGGGTGTAGGTCCCTGCTTATCAAGATTTCAAATATTTCTTTCCAGCCCCTTCTTGCCTGCAAGGTCTCTTTTGAGAAATCAGCTGACAGTCTGATGGGAACTCCCTTGTAGGTGACTGTCCCCTTCTCCCTTGCTGCTTCTAGAATTCTCTCCTTCATTTTAATCTTGGCTAATGTAATGACGATGTGCCTTGGTGTGTTCCTCCTTGGGTCCAACTTCTTTGGGACTCTCTGAGCTTCCTGGACTTCCTGGTAGTCTATTTCCTTTGCCAGATTGGGGAAGTTCTCCTTTATTATTTGTTCAAATAAGTTTCCACTCGTTGCTGTTCTTCTTCCCCTTCTGGGACCCCTATAATTCGGATGTTGGGACGTTTAAAGATGTCCCGGAGGTTCCTAAGCCTCTCCTCATTTTTTTGAATTCTTGTTTCTTCCTCGTCTTCTGTTTGGTTGTTAGTTTCTTCCTTCTGGTCCACTCCATTGATTTGAGTCCCAGTTTTCCTTCCATCTCTATCAGTTCCCCATGCATCTTCCTTCATTTCACGGATTGTAGCCTGCATTTTTTCATCTAATTTGTGAGCAAAATCAACCAATTCTGTGAGCATTCTGATGACCAGTGCTTTGAACTGTGCATCTGATAGGTTGGCTATCTCTTCACTGCTTAGAGGAATTGGCTCTGGGGCTTTTATTTGTTTTCCGGTTTGAGCCATTTTTGGTGGGGGTTCTTTGTTTTGTTTTGTTTTGGTTTTAGTCTGGTCGTGGTTATTACGTAGTGAGGGGTGGAGCCTTAGGTGTTCCTCAGGGCAGGGCAGCCCAGTCGCCTGGTTGTGACGCTGTATATGGGGGCGGGGTCTGAGAGGGAGCAATGGCGCCTGCTCCGCTCTCTCCTGGACTCCGGCCCTTTCCGCTGCTTCCCCTTCACCTGGATTATCTGCGCACTCGCGTGTGCTGTTACGTAGTGAGGAGTGGAGCCTCTAGCGCTCCCCAGTGCTGGGCAGCCCAGTCGCTGGGTTGTGACGCTGTATGTGGGGGCGGGGTCTGAGAGGAAACAATGGCGCCTGCTCCACTCTCTCCTGGATTCAGTCCCTTCCGCCACTTCCCCTCTGCCTGGACCGTCTGCGTGCACGAATGTGGGACCACCTGGTTAGCCAGCTGCCTTGTGTGGCCTCACTGGTTCTGCACAGTTGCACCCCTGTGCCCGGGGTCCGCCAGCTGCTGCCTGTGGGCCCGGGGACTGCCAGCCGCCACCTGTGCACCCGGGAACTGCAAGCCACTGCTGCTTGCGTTCCTGGGTCCGCACCTCCACTTTCTCCTGCCGCGACTCCGCCCCTCTTACCGGTCTGGATGAATGGTTGTTGGACTTCTGTACAGTTCAATTTTCTATCAGTTCTGGTTGTTTTCTTGTTTCTAAATATTTGTTGTCCTTAATTTTGGTTGTGAGAGGAGGCACAGTGTGTCCGCCTATGCCTCCATCTTGGCCGGAAGTCCAAAAACAACAATTTAAAAATATGACCAAAACCAAAGTAAAATAACAGTCCTTGGTTAACTGTGGAAAAAACTATATGTATCATGGGACATCATGTTGTTGTCTTTAAACATGTAGCCTCTCTGAACCTCTATCTCAAGCTTCAGTGGGTTGGAGACAGGAAAAGCTGAATTCTCTTAAGTGAAATTTAAGCTCAACCAGTTTCCCAAACTTCTCTCATTATGAGAATCTCCTGGTGGACTTCATAAAATACAGATTCCTGAATCTCAACCAAAAACTGCTAAACCAGAATTTTCCAAGGAAGGTGTAGGTAAATCTGTACAAATAACTAGTACTCTAAGTAATTTTTATCAAAAGGAATATTTGAGAAACACTGTTCTAGACAAAGTAAGTCACTGTGGCCTATCACACATTAACTCGTTTATTCACCTACTTCCGGAATATCTACTTTGTACCAGATACTAGGAAGTGGGTCAGCAAGGGACCAGAGAGTAATTTCTAAGTACACTTAAAAGTAAGAGACCCTGGCTGGTATGGTGCAGTGGTTGAGTGCCGGCCTGCGAATCAAAGGGTCACTGGTTCAATTCCCAGTCTAGAGCACATGTCTGGGTTTCAGGCCAGGTCCCCAGTAGGGGGCGCATGAGAAGCATCCAAACATTGATGTTTCTCTCTCTCACTTTCTCCCTCTTTTCCCCTCTCTAAGAATAAATAAATAAAATCTGCTTTTTTTTAAGTAAGAGGACATCCACACTCTACCCACGTATATCACTGGTACATGGGTATTCCACATATCCAATTTTGTTAGAAATAATTTTAGTGTGATAGCCACTTGTCATAGCTGCTTTTTTTGGCTCTCAGTTCATCAAGGTAAATGGCATCATCGTATTTCTCTCCAGCACATTGTAGTCTGAAGTTAATTAATGGGAATTTCTGATTCAGTTGTAGATTAGTTCTGTGGCTTTGCATATGCAATGATTTCCTTTGAACCTCATTCTGTTTCTCTGTAAAATGGGGATAATTATACCTAATCCACAGGGATGTTAGAAGATTAAATGAGTAGCAAAACTTAAAAGAACTGTTTCAACTGGCAGGTCCTTTTTCAAAATGAAGATTGTTTTCCTGCCTAATTTTGCTGGTGCCTTATAGTAGTATGTTGTCTCATGGCCCCATTTACCCAGTTAAGGGACAAAACTTCTGAGGCTTTTGGGCACTGAGTCAGAAGGGTAGAATGCATGCTGTACTTCATGCAAAGGCTCCTAGATTTATCATTTATCCCATCCCCCTGGGGTTCATTATTGCCAGTTCCTGAAGAATGCATTTGAGCCTTTGAGTTTCATGATTTCTGACTCTTGAACCAAACATGACCTCTTTGAGGTTGGAAATCCATTTACTCTTGGCAAAGTCACAACAGCTTGTTTCAAAGAAAAGGAGAGTTAAAAAATTTTAGCCCACAATATCTTAGAGAGTTTTATAACCAAAGCTTATAAGACATTTTTGGAGCTGAGTACACTCTTACAACAGAGCCCTTGGATGATTTAAGTGTAAATGAATCAGAAGGTCCAGATCAGATTTCCCTCGAAATATACAAAGTTTAGAAATGGAAGGAGCAGAGGCTCAGCCAAGAGCACTCTGTTTGGGCAAAGCCCCCAGGGTAGTTGGGATCACACAGCATTTGCAGAGATTTCCCACGAAGTCACAGAAGTAGATCTCAGAGACCGTGCCACTCATTAGGCAGCAGAGGGCTTTAGGCACCTTCCTCAATCCTTGTACCTGTGCCCAGGCCACCCAAGGGCCATGAGGGCTCCCAAGTAATGGGTGGCTGACTTCCAAGAATGCTTCTATAAATGAGCATCTCTGGACATAGAAGAAAGAGAAGTTGCACTTCCAGATTAGAACCCCTTAGTATAATAATAGAGATAGGGAGAATACTCAGGATATTCCACTGAAAGAACAGGCCATTGTGCTTTGGAAGAAGTCCAGCACAAGCTAATGTTAGCAGCAGGGAAAAGTAAATGGCTTAGAGAAATGGTAAGAGTATTGAAAGAGTGTCAAGAGACTTCCAGATTTAAGTTCTTCCATTCTTTCACACTTTTCCAACCCCATTTTTGCCTAATCAATTAAAAAAAAACAAGCTTTGTAGATTTTTCACAAGGTTCCTTCATAAATCTAACCCCACTTTGACATTCTAACTACCATTGCCTGAGATTAGGTGTTATCATTTTCATCCTAGATCTATTCAACAGCTTGCTACTTGATCTCACTGTCTTCCTTCACTCTCTTCAGTCCATCTTTCACACTGGAGTCAGAGTAGTCCAAGAACACAAATCTCACCATGCCATTCTTCTACTTAAGATTCATCCATGGCTCCCCATTTCCTATAGAATAACATCAAAACACAGTTTTGTGGTATAAATATAGTAACTTTTGTTATCTGAACTTAACCACACCTTTCCATTCTCATGCACTATAACTCAAGCTTTGGTTAAACCAGACATCTTAAAGTTTCCTTAATTCCAGTATCTATACCTCTAGGGCTTTATATCTTTATATTCATCTATCCATCTATTACCTGTATTAAACCCTTAATGACCCTGGCTGGTGTGGCTCAGTTGATTGAGTGCTGGCCTGTGAACCCAGCCCAGGTTGCTGGTTTGATTTCCAGTGAGGGTACATGCCTGGATTGCAGGCCAGGTCAGGTTCCCAGCAGGTAGTGTGCAAGAGGCAACCAATTGATGTGTCTCTCACCCCTGAATGTTTCTCTCTCTCTCTGTCTCACTCCCTTCCCCCTCTCTAAAAATAAATAAAAATCTTTAAAAAAAAAACCTTTAAAAACACTTAATGGACTAGAGTATAAACAGAAAATAAATAATAATAAATAAATAAAATAATAAATAATAAGTAAATAAAATGATAAATAGCAAGACTCAAGATGGTGAAGAAGTAAGTGGAAACTATACTAACCCCCTCACAGGACCAAACTAGAATTACAACTAAATTATAGAAAAATCATTCTGAATAACCAACTGAACACTAGCTGGAGAGAAATCTTATAACCACGGACAGACACAAGAAGCCACATCACCACAATGTGACTGATAGGGAGTGTGGAGGATATGCCAGAGGACTGGCTGTGCTCCCACAAGTGGCAGCTGAATTCTGGAAGGATATTTCAGGTGACTGGGGAGGTTTCCCCTGAGAAGTGTGGGGTCTAAACAAGTGGGGCTCCTCAGCCTAGAACACCAGAACTGGGAAAAGAACCCAGATACAATCCAGCTGTAAAAAGCAGTGGGGTTTCTGACCACCAGGGACAGATTGCTGGAGATACAGACAGCCTCTTAAAGGGCCAGTGCACAAAATTTCATTTGCAGCAACTTACCCTTGGCTCCAGCAGAGGGAGGGCTGAGTGTACTGGAGACACATGAAGAAAATCTGTAGTTGGCGGCTCTTGGGAGAGAGCTGAATGATCAGCCATCAATATCCCTGTGCTGAGTCATCCCACATACTGTAGAAGCCATCCCTCTCAAGCAGAGCACTGCCCTCCAAGTGGCATCAGCCTGAGGGTAAGCAATAGCCCACCCACAGGAATCACTTTGCCCCACCCTGTGGTGCTTAAACCCTTCTGCTGAAGAGTACAGCTAGAAGACATTCACCCTTTACGCCTAACAGAAAGCCTGCAGGCAAAGGCAGATCTCTGGGAGCTCTGAGATTTTCACTGACTCTCCCCCAGGCCTGGAGCTGCTAAAAGTCAGCTTTGGTGCACAGTCTGGTTTTTATGTGCACACACAGGCCCAGAAGAGGGGGCCACAATGTGGATCGCTGATAGCTCCCAGCATATTGCCCAAGGCCAGTCATAGGCAGGGTTTGACATAGGCCTGCATCAGAGTCTTTGCAGATCTGCTCAACACAAAGACAAAGATACAGACAAAATGGGATGACAAAGAAACAAGCCATAAATGAAAGAACAAGAGAATTCTCCAGAAGAACTAGATGAAATAGAGGCAAGCAGTTTATCAGATAGTTCAAAGTAATAATAACAAGGATGCTCAACAGCATCAAATAGGACATAGAAAACATAAAAAAAGGACCAGTCAGAAATAAAGAATGCAATATCTAAAATAAATAATACACTATAAGAAATAAACAGTAGGTTAGATAAAGCAGAAAATTGAATTAGAGATTTGGTAGACAAGGTATAAAAATACACCCAAGCAGAGCAGCAAAAAGAAAAAAGAATTTTAAAAAATGAGGAGAGCTTAAGAAACCTTTGGGACAACATGAAACATAACAACATCTGCATCATGGAAATACTAGAAGGAGAAGAGAGTGAGCAACGGATCAAGAACCTATTTGAAAACAAATAACCAAAAATCTCCCTAATATGGTGAAGGAAGAAGACTCACAATTCCAGGAAGCTCAGAGAGCCCCAAACAAGTTGGAACCTAAAAGACCTACATCAGGACACATCATAGTTAAAATGGTAAAGCTTAAAACAAGCAAGCAAAATATAACCAGAGACATTGAAATAAAGAACAAACTGACAGTAACCAGAGGGGATAGGACAGAGGAATGATGGAGAAAATAGGGGAAGGGCCATCAAGTAACTTGTATAAAGGTCACATGGACAAAGCCAAAGGGGGTAGGATCGAGGGTGAGAGGTGGGAATGGGTGGGGCAGAGGGTGTGGTGGGTTGAAAATGCAGACAATTATACTTGAACAACAATAAAAATATATAAAACAAAACAAAACAAAACAAAATAAAATAAAATAAAATAAAATAAAATAAAATAAAATAAAATAAAATAAAAACAAGGAGAGAGTCCTGAAAGCCTCAAAGGAAAAGCAGATATAGCTACATAAAAAGGAGCACCCATTACACTGTCGCCTGATTTCTCAACAAAAACATTTCAGGCCAGAGGGAATGGCATGAAATATTCAAAGTGATGAAAAACAAGGACCTACAACCAAGGCTACTTTACCCAGCAAGGCTATCATTTAAAATCTAAGGAGAAATAAGGGGCTTCCCAGACAAGAAAAAGCTGAAGAGTTTTGTTAACACCAAACCAGTACAGCAACGGATGTTAAAGGGCTTGCTTCAAGAAGAAAAAGAAAAAGAAAAAAAAAATACAAGGAAAATAGTCTAACAATAAAATGGGACTAAATATTTATCAAAAATCACCTTAAATGTAAATGGCTTAGATGATCCTACAAAAGACAAAGGGTAGCTGAATGGATCAGAAAACAAGACCCATATATGTGCTGCCTCCAAGTGACCAACTTCAGATCAAAATATAGACACAAACTAAAAGTAAAGGGATGGAAAAAATTATTTCATGCAATTGGAAAGCAAAAGAAAAGCTAGGGTAGCAGTACTTCTACCCAACAAAATAGACTTTAAAACCAAGGCTATAGTAAGAGACAAAGGAGAACACTACATAATGATAAAGGGAACAATCCAACAGAAAGATAGACATTTACACACCCAACATAGGAACACCTGAGTATTTAAAGCAAATCTTTTTTTAAAATTTTTAATGATTTGCAAATTTTAATACTTTGTTCAAAACAATACACAGTTGACCTTTGAACACCACTGGTCAGAACTCGCTCCATCCAGTTACACAGGGATTTTTTTTAAATATGTTTTATTGATTATGCTATTACAGTTGTCCCATTCCCCCCCTTTATTTCCCTCTTCCCTGCACACCCCTGCCACCCAAATCCCCTCCCTTTAGTTCATATCCATGGGTCGTACATATAAGTTCTTTGGCTTCTACATTTCCTATACTATTCTTAACCTCCCCCTATTTTCTACCTACCATTTATGCTACTTATTCACTGTACCTTTTCCCCCTCTCTCCCCGTCCAACTCCCCCACTGATAACCCTCCATACAAGGATTTTTTCAATCCATATATTGTAAAAATGTTTGCAGATTTGTGACAATTTGAAAAACTAGTGTAAAAAACATAATTTTCTTATATTATTTTTTATTGTTGTACAATTGCAGTTGTCTCCATTTCCCCCCATTTCTCTCTTCTGCCTTGCCCACTCCACCATCCCACATTGAATTATCCCTTCCCCTGCCCCTATTGTCCTCTTTCATAGGTCCTTTATACATGTTCCTTGACTTGATCATTCCCCTTCTTTCACCCATTGTCTCCCTTCTTCCAACCCTCTGGTCAGATTTTTTTTTATTTCCGTGTCTCTGGTTCTATTTTGCTCACTTGTTTGTTTTGTTGATTAGGTTCCTGTTAAAGGTGAGATCATATGGTATTTGTCTTTCACTGCCTGGCTTACTTCACTTAGCATGATGCTCTCCAGTTCCATCCATGCTGTTGCAAAGGGTAGGAGCTCCTTGTTTCTTTCTGCTGCATAGTATTCCATTGTATAAATGTACCATAGTTTTTTATCCATTCATTTACTGGGAGGCACTTAGGTTGCTTCCAGCACTTAGCTATTGTACATTGTACTGCTATGAACATCGTGGTGCATAGGTTCTTTTTAATTGGTGATTCAGGGTTCTTAGGGTATAGTCCCAAAAGTGGGATCACTGGATCAAAAGACAGTTCCATCTTTAGTCTTTTGAGTAAATTCCATACTGTTTTCCACAGTGGCTGCATTGTCTGCATTCCCACCAACAGTGCACTAGGGTTCCCTTTCCTCCACATCCTCACCAGCACTTGTTCTTTGTTGATTTGGTTATGATGGCCATTCTGACCGGTGTGAAGTAGTATCTCATTGTGCTTTTAATTTGCATCTTTCTTATGGCTAATGATGCTGAGCATCTTTTCATAAGTCTCTGGATCGTCTGTATGTCCTGCTTGGAGAAATGTCTGTTAAGTTCCTTTGCCCATTTTTTAATTGGATTGTTTGTCTTCCTGGTGTGAAGTTGTGCGAGTTATTTATATATTTTGAAAGTCAAACCCTTTTCTGATGTATCATTGGCAAAATATATTTTCCCATACAGTTGGTTCTCTTTTCATTTTGCTGGTGTTTTCTTTAGTGGCACATAAGCATTTTAATTTGATATAGTACCACTGGTTTATTCTTTCTTTCATATTCCTTGCGCTAGGGGACATATCAGTGAAAATATTGCTCTGTGGGATATCTGAAATTTTCCTGCCTGTATTCTCCTCTAGGACTGTGATGGGGTCACGAATTATATTTAAATCTTTTATCCATCTTGAGTTTATTTTTTGTGTATGGTGTAAGGTGGTGGTCTAGTTTCCTTTTTTTTTTTTTTTTTGTATGTAGCTGTCCATGTCTCCCAGCACTTGTTGAAGAGGCTACTTTTACTCCATTTTATGCTCCTGCCCCCTTTGTCAAATAATTGACCATAGAGACATGGGTTTATTTCTCAACTCTCCATTCTGTTCCATTGACCTATGTGTCTGTCCTTATGCAGTATCAGACTATTTTGATTACAGGGGCCTTGTAGTATAGTTTGATATCACATATTGCAATTCCTCTTTCTTTGTAATCCTTGATCAAAATTGCTGCATTTATTCAGGGTGCTTTATGGTTCCATATAAATTTTTGAAATGTTTGTTCTATATCTGTGAAATAAGTCATTGGTATTTTAACAGTGATTGCATTGAGTCTATAAATTGCTTTGGGTAGTATAGATATTTTAATGACATTAATTCTTTCAATCCATGAATACAGTATATGCTTCCATTTGCTTTTGTCTTCCTTAATTTCTTTCTTCAGTCTTATGTAGTTTTCTGACTATGGGTCTTTTCATTCCTTGGTTAGGTTTATTCCTAGGTACTTTATTTTTATTGTTTCTATAGTAGATGGGACTTTTTCCTAATTTCTGAACCATATATTCATGGATGGTGTACAAAAATGCCTTCGGTTTCTGAATATTGACTTTGTATCCCACCATTTAGTCAAATTTGCTTATTAGGTTATGTAGTTTTTTGGTGGATTCTATAGGATTTTCTATGTACACTATCATGTCATCTACAAACAATGACAGTTTTACTTCCTGCTTTCCCATTTGGGTGCCTTTTATTTATTTTTCTTGTCTGATCACTGTGGCTAGAATTTCCAATACTATGTTGAGTAAAAGTAGTGAAAGTAGACACCCTTTTCTTGATCTTGATCTTGGGGGGAGAGTTTTAGTTTTTGCCCATTGAGTATGATGTTAGCTATAGGCTTCTCATATTTGGCCCTTACTATGTTGAGATATGCTGCCTCTACTCCTACTTTTGCTAAGTGTTTTAATCATAAATGGGTGCTGTAGCTTACCAAATGCTTTCCAGCCTCCATTAATATGATCATGTGATTTTTGTCTTTCGTTTATGTGATGTACTATGTTTATTGCTTTGTGAATATTGTACCATCCTTGAATCCCTGGAATGAATGTCATTTTATCATGGTGTATGATCTTTTTAATGTATTGCTGGATGCAGTTTGCAATATTTTGTTATAGATTTTAGCATCTATGTTCATCAGTGATATTGGCCTGTAGTTTTCTTTCCTTGTTGTGCATCTGGGTTTGGGATTAGGATGATGCTGGCCTCATAAAAAGAGTTTGGGAGTCTTCCTTCTCTTTGGATTTTTTGGAATAATTTGAGAAGGATAGGGGTTACACTGACATTGATGTTTCTCTTCCTTTCTCCCTCCCTTTTCCTGTCTATAAACTAAAATCTTTTTTAAAATGTATTTTATCGATTATGCTATTACACTTGTCCCATTTTATTCTCCCCATTACTCTCCTCCACCCGACACCACCCCTCCCACCTGCACCCCTCCTTAGTCATGTGCCGTACATATAAGTTCTTTGACTTTTCCATTTCCTATAACATTCTTAACCTCCCCCTGCCTATTTTGTACCTACTATTTATGCTTTTTTTATTGTTGTTCAAGTACAGTTGTCTCCATTTTCACTGTACATTTTTCCTCATTCTCCCCCCACCCCCTCCATGCTGATAACTCTCCATGTGATCTCCATTTCTGTGACTCTGTTCCTGTTCTAGATGTTTGCTTAGTTTGTTTTTGTTTTTGTTTTCTACTTCAGTTCTTGATGGTTGTGCGTTTGTTGTCTTTTTACCATTCAGAATTTTTATTTTATTTTTCTTGGATAAGTCCCTTTAACATTTCATATAATAAGACATTGGTGATGATGAACTCCTTCAACTTGACCTTATCTCGGCAGCACTTTATCTACCCTTCTATTCTAAATGATAGGTTTGTTGGATAGAGTAATTTTGGATGTAGGTCCTTGCCTTTCATGACTTTGAGTACTTCTTCCCAGCCCCTTCTTGCCTGTAAGGTTTCTCTTGAGAAATCAGCTGATAGTCTTATGGCAGGGGTGTCAAACTCATTTTCACAGTGGGCCACTTCAGCCTTGTGGTTGCCTTCAAAGGGAAGAAATAATTTTATGACTGTATAAATGTTAACTACCCCTTAACTGTTAATGAGTTGAAATTACATTCAACCATAAGGGTTGTGGTGCTGTATGCTGGGGAGGGTTCTGAGAGGGAACAATGCCACTTGCTCAGCTAGCTTTCAGTCACTTCCCCCTCTACCTACAAGCAAATCAGGCCCTTCTGTTGTTGATTCCTGATTGGGTGGGCCTGTGTATGTTCTAGGACCTTGTGGGTGTCTCCAACAAACTCTCCTGTGAGGCTGGAGTTTCTCCCACCACTGCAATTCCCATAGGATTTTACAGCCAGAATTTTTGAGGGTTGATTTCCCCACACTGGAACCCTGGGTTGTGTGGTTTTGCTCCCCAGTTATTCCTCCCTGTTTATCCACATGCAAATGTAGGACTGCCTTAGCTGCCAGCAGCTGCCTCGCCTGCCCCAGTCCTACAGCTGCTGCCTTGCCATGAGTCTTCTCCACCACAGCTGCCCATCCCTGCCCCTCTTACCAGTCTAGGTGAATGTTTCTTTAACTCCTTGGTCATCAGACTTTCATACAGTTCGATTGTTCTGGAAGTTCTGGTTATTTTTATTTTTCAATTTGTTGTTGTTCTTTTGGTTGGGTGAGGAGGCAAAGTGTGTGTACCTATGCCTCCACCTTGGCTTGAAGTTCCAAATCAAATCTTGTAAAAATATTTAAAAACTGACAAACTTTAGATAAGATAGAATACACCTCAAACTCTAGCTCTAACACTTGTTAGCTGTGTGAGCTTGAGTAAGTCATGTTGAGTCTCAGTTTTCTCACCTGAACATGGAGAATTTGTGAATATTTATCTCACAGGAGTATTATGAGGTTAAAGTAGACAATGTTTGCAATGTGCTTAGTGTGGTGGCTAGTGCATTGGGTTAGCATTCAACAAGCGTTTGTTTTAAATGTTTAGTATTCTGTACTTTATAAAAATTTTCACAATGAAAATGTATTTTTAACATTCAGGGAAAAATTAAAATTCTTAAAAATAAATTTTAAAATATATTGCTTTATCATATCCCTGAAGTAAAGTACAATTGTTGCTGAATGCTGGTAACAAATAGGTCTAAGTGTTCACTAACATGGAAACTAACTACAATTTAAATTAACTACAATGCCTTTGAAGTTCTCCTTAACACCACCTTGTCTCCCCCAACCTGACCTTGAATACACTGGCATTCCTCAAAAGACTTGCTTGAAGTATAATACTGTTTCACTTCCTATTCAGCGAAGCCAGAATGACAGCTGGCTGCAAGCTGAAGTGATCCATGCTTACCATACTTGTGAGAACAGACCTCTCAGTGTGTGTCACACCACCGACATCATTTATAAAAAGTGAAAAAATGAGGGGTTCCAAGCTGGCAGCAGAGTAGGTGGACATTACACCCACTTCCTCCCAGGACAAAGTCAGAATTACAATTAAATTATAGAAAAATCAACCTGAACAACCAACTGAAGATTAGCACAACGTAAGTCTTATAGCCAAGGATTTACAGAAGAAATCATGCTGAGACTGATAGTAAGGGCAGAGGCACAGAAAGGGCTGGCTCCTCACCCATAGATAGCAACTGACAATCAGGAGAGATCTCAGTTGCAAAGGTCCTTTCTTAAAAGGGAAGGGATTCAACCCCATGACAAGCTCCCCAACCTAGATCACCAGTGCTGAAAAGAGGAACCCACATGACATCTGGCTGTGAAAATCAGCTGGAATTCCATCCACCAGGGTGAGCTGGGAGTCTACTAGAAACCCAGGCATTCTCTTAAAAGGTCAATGTACAAAACTTTTTGGGGGGCATTCAACCTGAGCTCCAGCAGAGGGATAGCAGCTCAGAGTGAAACATCTGTATGTCTTTATGGTAAAAGTGTGTGCTTATGGATATAAAAAATTGACATAGTAAAAATGGCCATATCACCTAAAGCAATATATAGATTTAACACAATTTCCATAAAAATTTCAATGGTATTTTTTCAAAGTAATAGAAAAAAATAATCAAATTTTATGGAGCCTCAAAAGACCCCTAATAGTCAAAGCAAATTTGAATAAAATAATAAAACCAGAAGTATCACACTCCTTGACTTCAAATTATAATAAAAAGCTACATTAATCACGACGGTATGGTACTGGCAGAAAAATACGCACAGAGACCAATGAAACAAAACCAAGAGGCCAGAAATGAACCCACAAGTATTTTGACAGCCAATTTTCAACAAAGGAGTCAAAAATGTACAATGGAGAAAAGAAAGCCTCTTCAATAAGTGATGTTTGAGAAATTAGAAAGCCACATGCAAAAGAGTAAAATTAGACTGCTGACACCATACACAAAAATTAACTCAAAATGGATGAAACACTTGAATACAAGACCTGAACAATAAAATAAATAGAAGAAAACATAGGTATTAAACTTATGAACTTTGATATCAGAGAATGTTTTGTGAACTTGACCTCAAAGGCAAGGGAATTAAAAGCAAAAATAAACAAAAAAGATTGCATTAAACTAAAAAGATTGTGCACAGCAAAAGAAAACATCAACGATACAAAAAGTCAACCAACCAAATGGGAGAAGATATTTGCAAATGATCCCTCTGGTAAGGGGCTAATATCCAAAATGGGCAAAGAATCTAAACAGACACTCTTCTCTGATTCTTCCTAGTGGATCTGGTAAATGGGGGAACCTAAGCAATTTATCCAGGAGCAGCTGGGAGTCCCCAAGGTCTGCAGGTTTTGCCTGGGGATAGAAGCTTGTAGAGTAAAGCTTGTGGAAAACCCACAGAGCTTCATTAATTCCTTATGGAGATTTGCATTCAGGATAAGTGGGTCTCTGAAACCAGAAAAAGCTTAATATAATAAAATAACAGGCTTAGGAGCTTTCAGTTCAAATCCCATTTTTTACATTTACTAGCTTTGTAACTATGGGCAACTACTTCACTTCCTGGTCCTTCAGTTTAACTGGAGAGCTTTATGCTAAGTGAAATAAGCCAGGTGGTGAGGGACAAATACTATATGATCTCACCTTTAACCAGTTTTGTTGGAACATAATCAACAAAGAAAAAAAAACAAGAAAAATATAACCAGAGACATAGAAATTAAGAACAATTTGACAGTAACCATAGGGGAGGTGGGAGGGGATAATGAGGGGAAGGCTTTTCAGGAACTACTAGGAGGGACACATGAACAAAACCAGGGGGTGGATGGAAGCAAGGCGGGGAGGTGGGTTTGGCTGGGATCGGGGGAGTAGTTGGGGGAAAATGGAGACAACTGTAATTGAACAACAATAAAATAATTATTAAAATGGAAGTTATAAAAGTCTATATCTTACAGAGGTACTTAAGTGTGAAGTAAATTCTAAAACATTTAGAAGACTGCTCACCACATAGTAAATGCATAACAAGTATTAGCAATTGTTATTGTTGCTATTATTATTATTATTATTATTATTATTATTATTATCTTCAATTGCTCAAATAGCAAGTCTCAGTAATGAAAAAAAATAACTGGCACTCAGGATAGAAAACTAATTACATGGACCGTGGCCTGGGTTAACAAAAGAACAACACATGTCTCTTTGAATGAAGACATTATATTTATCCATCTCTGAGAAACAAAAAGTAGTCTTTTATGTAATAACAGCTTCTTTCTTTTCATAGTAAGAAGCCCAGATACCTCAGTTTGGGGCCTAGATCTTTGATACAGGCCAGAGAAATAAGTTGTGTGCCTAGATGTCAATCTGAAATATAGGACCTACAGAATGAAGACACAAGGACTGAGCCAGTGGATAGCTGGAGAATTTTCTTCAGGGCTGAGTGTGGATCAACATTTTGCTGTACCAGTGATAAGCTCAACCCGGTAGGGGTGCTTGTCTGAAGAAATTGAACAGTATTAGTTCAGTATCAACTTCTCACACATTCACAGACTCAAAATCAGAAGATACAATATAGCTAATATTGTGCCTTGGGTGCCAAGATGGTTGAACATCAGAATCATTCGAGAAATTGATTTAAAATATATATTGCTGGGCCAAGATGGAGGTGTAGGCAGACACACTGTACCTCCTCGCACACCCAAAACAAGGACAACAAACTTAAAAACACAAGACAACCAGGACTGACAGAAAACAGAACTGTATGGAAGTCTGACAACCAAGGATTTAAAGTAGACACATTAATCCAAACCAGTAGGAGGGGCGGAGTTGGGCAGCCAGGCAGAGAAGGGTCACGTCAAAAAAAAAAGTGGTGGCTGGTGGAACCCAGGCACACAAGGTGACAGCAGGCAGACCCAGCAAGGTGGCGGATCGTGGAGCAGGGCACACGCACAAGGCGGCTGGCTGACCAGAAGGTCCCACATTCATGCACAGATAAACCAGGTGAAACGGGAGTAAGATAGACCCAGGGTCTCAGCACAGGGAAATGCAGCCTCAAAACACTGATTGAAAACACCAGTGGGGGTTTAGGTGCCAGGAGAAACTCCTAGCCTCACAGGAGAGTATGCTGGAGGGACTCACAGGGTCCTAGAATGTACACAAACCAACTCACATGGGAATCAGCACCAGAAGGACCCAATTTGCTTGTGGGAAGCGGGGAAAGTGACTGAAATCTGGCAGAGAGCAGACCAAGCGCCATTATTCCCTCTCGGACCCCTGCCCCACATATAGCGTCACAACCCAGCAACTGTTGACCGACCTGGGTGAACAGCTAAGGCTCCGCCCCTCACTACATAACAGGCACATCAAGACAAAAAAAATGGCACAAACAAAAGAACAGATCAATGCTCCAGAACAAATACAACTAAGCAATGAAGAGATAGCCAACCTATCAGATGCACAATTCAAAACACTGGTAATCAGGATGCTCACAGAATTGGTTGAATTTGGTCACAAATTAGATGAAAAAATGAAGGCTAAAATAAGTGAAATGAAGGAAAATGTACAGGGAACCAATAGTGATGGGAAGGAAACGGGGACTCAAATCAATGGAGTGGACCAGAAGGAAGAAACTAACAACCAAGCAGAAAACGAGGAAGAAACAAGAATTCAAAAAATTGAGGAGAGGCTTAGGACCCTCCAGGACATCTTTAAACATTCCAACATCTGAATGATAGGGGTACCGGAAATGGGAAGAAGAAGAGCAACAAGTGGAAAAGTTATGTGAACAAATAATAAAGGAGAACTTCCCCAATTTGGTAAAGGAAATAGACCTCCAGGAAGTACAGGAAGCTCAGGGAGTCCCAAAGAAGTTGGACCCAAGGAGGAACACGCCAAGGCACATCATCATTACATTAGCCAAGATTAAAATGAAGGAGAGAATTCTAGAAGCAGCAAGAGATAAGGGGATAGTCCCCTACAAAGGAGTTCCCATCAGACTGTCAGCTGATTTCTCAAAAGAGACCTTCCAGGCAAGAAGGGGCTGGAAAGAAGTATTCCAAGTCATGACAGGCAAGGACCTACATCCAAAATTGCTCTATCCAGCAAAGCTGTCATTTAGAATGGAAAGGAAGATAAAGTGCTCCTTAGATAAGGTCAAGTTCAAGGAGTTCATCATCACCAACCCCTTATTGTATGAAATGTTAAAGGGACTTATCTAAGAAAAAGAGGATAAAAAATATGACAGTGAAAAGACAGCAAACTCACAGCTATTAACAACCACACCTAAAACAAAGCAAACAACTAGAACAGGAACAGAACCACAGAAATGGAGATTATGTGGAGGGTTAGCAACAGGGGAGTGGGAGGAGGAGACAGGGGGAAAAGGTACAGAGAATAAGTAGCATAGATAGTGGGTAGAAAATAGACAGGGGGAGGGCAAGAATAGTGTGAGAAATATAGAAGCTAAAGAACTTATGACACATGAACATGAACTAAAGGGGGAATGTGGGTGGGAGGGGTGTGCAGGGTGGAGGGGAATTATGGGGGAGAAATGGGACAACTGTAATAGCATAATCAATAAAATATATTAAAAAACAAAAAACAAAAATAAATAAAATTAATCTAAAAAAAGGTTAAGGGTGTAGCTCTGGGTATGGATTGCTGAATGAAGTAGATTTAGGCTGGTGGAGTCAAGAATTCAAAGCTGTTGGATGCGTTGTCCATATGAACACTGAAGTATCACACAATGCAAGGAAAAAATGCAGGGAGACAGATACTGAAAGCTAAGTGCCAGTGTCATTGATGAATAAGGGAAGGGATGATTGGGCAATTAAGTAGTGAGAATGAAATGAATAAAAATTTTCCAAGATTTAAAAAAAATTATTCTAAACAGTGCTCTTTCTATTTGGGGTTTATAACAGAGGCTTTGCAGAGATATGTTTTTAAGACTGACTGTATGAATTTTGGGCATAGTAGCTAGTGTTCTTGGAGAAGCTTTAGGATAGCTTTCCAGTATCTTTTGAACCATTTCTATAGAATGGAGACCAAAGACTCCTCCTTTCAATTCAGTATCTCAATGATCTTCACTTAAGTCTTTCAAATCAGGTTAGATTAACATTCACCAAAAATCCTAAAGCCAGCACTATTTCTAGCATTACCTGAAGCAAAGTATAAAAGCAATCAAATAACTGCTGCATCCAGGATCAACCTCCCCTACCTTGTCTCCCTTTCCATTATCCTTGAAATTGGAGACCTACCATTGGCCTTAATGCTCTGTAAGTATGCATAACTACAATATTTATTGAATATGGTCAGACCTGTAGATTCCAGTGAAATGCCCATTGACTGTTAAAATCAACTAGATTGTATTTTCTCCTCATTTCCAAGATGTAAGTAATGTTATGTTGTTAGAAAGAGTCAGGAGAACAAATAAACCAATGAAAACTCTCTTTTATTATACTTGCTAACGATTCAGGCCTCCTTACTACTGAGAAGAATATACCAAGGTTTCATCAATCCTACTCTTCCTTCCTTCCAGCCTTGCTGTTGTCATTCATAATTAAGTCAGATCTACACTAGGTGAAATACTACCAGTGATACTTTAAGTCATGTGGAAACTAGTCAAACGTTTCCATCAAGTACAACAAATTTAAATCCCAGGTGCCCAATCCAAAATTTGAATGATATATATTTGGTGCTATTTATTATACTAAAATAATGCCCCACCACAACCCTCAAAGCTTCACCAACTGTGTGAGCAAGTTCCTTCTGATTACAGTAATATTGTACAGGGAAAAAAAGAAGCCAAAACTAGACAACAGCAGGATAGGGAGTAGAAGGAGAAAAGTGTAAGAAAACTTTGTTACTAACAAGACATGGCCAAAATTCCAATGGCATTTGGTGGTAGATAGGTAGAACAGATTTTATGTAGGCAGATTTCTGGTCAACATCAACACCACCTGGTAGGGCCACAGAGCATACAGGTTAAATGTATTGCTTACCAGTCATGTAGATCTAAGTTTGAATCCCAACACTAACAGTTGTATGATTTGGGATAACAATATTTTACCTCTGAATCTAGATTTCTTCAACTTTAAAATGGTAACAATACCTCATAGAGTAGTTGTGGGAGTTCAATTCAATGTGGCAATATATTGAAAAAGATGATTGAGGTCCAAAATATAAGATAAGTAATGTTATATCAGGTAGTGATAAGCATTATAAAGAAAAATTATGGGACTTCCGGCCAAGATGGAGGCGTAGGCGGACACACTGTGCCTCCTCTCACAACCAAAATTAAGGACAACAAATATTTAGAAACAAGAAAACAACCAGAACTTACAGAAAATTGAACTGTACGGAAGTCCAACAACCATTCATCCAGACCGGTAGGAGGGGCAGAGTCGTGGCAGGAGAAGGTGGAGGTCCGGGAGCGCAAGCAGCAGTGGCTGGCAGTTCCCAGGTGCACAGGCGGCGGCTGGCAGTCCCTGGGCCCACAGGCAGCAGCTGGCGGACCCCGGGCACAGGGGGGCAACTGTGCAGAACCAGTGAGGCCGTACAGGGCTGCTAGCTGACCAGGGGGTCCCACATTCACGCACACAGACGGTCCAGGCAGAGGGGAAGTGGCGGAAGGAACTGAATCCAGGAGAGAGCAGAGCAGGCGCCATTGTTCCCTCTCAGACCCCGCCCCCACATACAGCTTCACAACCCAGCGACTGGGCTGCCCCACACTGAGGAGTGCCAGAGGCTCCACCCCTCACTACGTAACAGCAGGCGCGTGCGCAGATAATCCAAGTGAAGGGGAAGAGGCGGAAAGGACCAGAGTCCAGGAGAGAGTGGAACAGGCACCATTGTTCCCTCTTGGACCCCGCCCCCACCTAAAGCGTCACAACCCAGCGACTGGGCTGCCCCGCCCTGAGGAACACCTAAGGCTCCACCCCTCATACGTAATAGCTGCGACCGGACTAAAACCAAACCAAAACAAACAAACAAACAAACAAAAAAACCCACCAAAAATGGGTCAAACCAGAGAACCAATCAAAGCCCCAGAGCCAATTCCTCTAAGCAGTGAAGAGATAGCCAACCTATCAGATGCACAGTTCAAAGCACTGGTCATCAAGATGCTCACAGAATTGGTTGTTTTTGCTCACAAATTAGATGAAAAAATGCAGGCTACAATACGTGAAATGAAGGAAGATGCATGGGGAACCGATAGAGATGGAAGGAAAACTGGGACTCAAATCAATGGAGTGGACCAGAAGGAAGAAACTAACAACCAAACAGAAAACGAGAAAGAAACAAGAATTCAAAAAAATGAGGAGAGGCTTAGGAACCTCCGGGACATTGTTAAACGTCCCAACATCCGAATTATAGGGGTCCCAGAAGGGGAAGGAGAAGAGCAAGTGGAAAACTTATTTGAACAAATAATAAAGGAGAACTTCCCCAATCTGGCAAAGGAAATAGACTTCCAGGACGTCCAGGAAGTTCAGACAGTCCCAAAGAAGTTGGACCCAAGGAGGAACACACCAAGACACATCGTAATTACATTAGCCAAGATTCAAAAGAAGCAGAGAATTCTAGAAGCAGCAAGGGATAAGGGGACAGTCACCTACAAAGGAGTTCCCATCAGACTGTCAGCTGATTTCTCCAAAGAGACCTTCCAGGCAAGAAGAGGCTGGAAAGAAATATTTGAAATCTTGAAAAGCAGGGACCTACATCCAAAATTGCTCTTTCCAGCAAAGCTGTCATTTAGAATGGATGGACAGATAAATCACTTCTCAGATAAGGTCAAGTTCAAGGAGTTCATCATCACCAAGCCCTTATTATATGAAATGTTAAAGAGACTTATCTAAGAAAAAGAAGATAAAAATAAGACAGTGAAAAGACAGCAAACTCACAGCTATTAAGAACCATACCTAAAACAAAAGCAAACTAAGCAAACAGCTAGAACAGGAACAGAACCACAGAAATGGAGATCATATGGAGGGTTAGCAACAGGGGCGTGGGGGGAGGAGAGAATGAGTAGCATAGATAGTGGGTAGGAAATAGACAGGGAGAGGGCAAGAATAGTGTGGGAAATGTAGAAGCTAAAGAACTTAGGACACATGGACATGAACTAAAGGGGGGAATGTGGGTGGGAGAGGGTGTGCAGGGTGGAGGGGAATTATGGGGGAGAAATGGGACAACTGTAATAGCATAATCAATAAAATATATTAAAAAAAAGAAAAAAAATTATGTAATACATGTGGAACAATTGACACACTGTCTGACATGAGTAAGAATTCAATGAAAAGTAGATACCACCTCATTAAACCTCCCTCAAATTAGAACTTCATCTCCATTTTATTGATAAGAAAACTGAGGTAAGCGAGTTAAATAACTTGCTTAAGAGCACACAGCTTTTAAGTCCCAGACTCCAAATCCAAGCTTAGTTACAGATACAAAAGCCCAAGTTTTTTCCACTCTACCAATGTTCATATTGAATTCTGGTTTGTGAAACCATAAAAGGTTAATTTTTGAAATATTTTATTTACTTATTTTTAGAGAGAGGGGGAGGGAAGGAGAAAGAGAGTGAGAGAAACATCAACGTGTGGTTGTCTCTCACACACCTCCTACTGAGGACCTGGCCTGCAACCCAGGCATGTGTCCTGACTGGGACTCGAACTAGCAACACTTTGGTTTGCAGGCCAGCACTCAATCCACTGAGCCATACCAGCCAGGGCTAAAGGGTTAATTTTTTTTTTTAAATTTAAGAATCATCTAGTACAGAGTTGGAGTTTTGTTTGTTTAGTAATTTTAAGAAGTAGAACCCAATTTGTAAAATATATAAAAACACATTGCTTCTTGGCATTAAGTAGGTCAGGGGAGTGCTCAGAATGCTGCCTTGTATGAACCTCTCATTTCCTGAGACAACTTTCATGGAAATTCATGGTCCTATAGCTAGTCTAATTCCCCTGATCTAGCCACCAATGTTTTAGAAGTAGGAGCAGAAGACTAAAATTGTGAAGGTATCCACTCAAAGTTTTACTGAGAGTTCGTCTAGAATGCCCATTAAAGTGGAATGTCCAATAAATCATCAGAGGAAGAGAGTTCAGACCACGAATGGATGCAGTCAGTCTCAAAAGTGGTATTAACTAGTCACTATGTGGTTTTTAAAAAGTGCTTAATTGAAACAGAGCTACTCTTAGCAACTGCTAAATTATACCCACATGAGGTATGGTTGAGAGGGTCCCACACAGGAGTTTGATCCCAATAATCCATGGTGGGCCTTCTAATCTGAGTATTTATGAAGAAGTGTTCATACCCAGGGTTCGGTTGAATCACACTGTACCTTTCTTGTTGCACTCGCTGTTCTGAGAATAAATGGATATGTAAAATGTTTTGAAAATTGTAAAGTGCTGTGCAAATGTAAGTTCTTCAAATATTATTGCTATTACCATTATTCTAGGTTATGGCTTCAATCTTACAGAACTCTTAGCCTGACACAAGCTTAAGAGTTTCACTAACTTCACACCCCCAACCAGGCCCCAGAAAGTCCCTAAACAGCTGCAGATCTATACATGCTGGTCATTTTCAGTGTCCTCAGTCAGAGATTTACTCTATAACTGACAAATTAACCTGATGAACTCATGTTAGTTGTGATAGGCATAAAAACCCTCCCTACCTCATCTCAGTTAAGTCAGTTAAGCCACATTATTAAGCATTCATTTTGCAGAACAAAGGCTTTCAGTGAGATTAAATAGCAAAATAACATCTGGAAAGACTGGGATAATAAGCCCAAAGCCATGTAAATATACAATGCAATCTCTATCAAAATTCCAATGACATTTTTAAAGTTTTTTAATATATTTTATTGATTATGCTATTACAGTTGTCCCATTCCTCCCCCACCACTCACCTCCACCCTGCACACCCTCTCCCACCCATATTCCCCCCCTTTAGTTCATGTCCATGTGTCATAAGTTCTTTAGCTTCTACATCTCCCACACTATTCTTGCCCTCCTCGTCTATTTTCTACCCACCATCTATGCTACTTATTCTCTCTACCTTTTCCCCCTCTCTCCTTCTCCCACGCCCCTGTTGCTAACCCTCCATATGATCTCCATTTCTGTGGCTCTGTTCCTGTTCTAGCTGTTTGCTTAGTTTGCTTTTGTTTTAGGTGTGGTTCTTGATAGCTATGAGTTTGTTGTCTTTTCACTGTCATAGTTTTATCTTCTTTTTTTAGATAAGTCCCTTTAACATTTCATATAACAAGGGCTTGGTGATGATGAACTCCTTGAACTTGACCTCCTCTGAGAAGCACTTTATCTTCCCTTCCATTCTAAATGACAGCTTTGCTGGATAGAGCAATTTTGGATGTAGGTCCCTGCCTTTCAAGACTTCAAATACTTCTTTCCAGCCCCTTCTTCCCTGCAAGGTCTCTTTTGAGAAATCAGCTGACAGTCTGATGGGAACTCCTTTGTAGGTGACTGTCCCCTTATTCCTTGCTGCTTCTAGAATTCTCTCCTTCATTTGAATCTTGGCTAATGGAATTATGAGGTGCCTCGGTGTGTTCCTCCTTGGGTCCAACTTCTTTGGGACTCTCTGAGCTTCCTGGACTTCCTAGAAGTCTATTTCCTTTGCCAGATTGGGGAAGTTCTCCTTTATTATTTGTTCACATAACTCTTCCACTTGTTGCTCTTCTTCTTCCCCTTCTGGGACCCCTGTAATTCAGATGTTGGGACGTTTAACGATGTCCCGGAGGTTCCTAAGCCTCTCCTCATTGTTTTGAATTCTTGTTTCTTCCTTGTTTTCTGATTGGTTGTTAGTTTCTTCCTTCTGGTCCACTCCATTGATTTGAGTCCCAGTTTTCCTCCCATCTCTATTGGTTCCCCTTGCGTCTTCCTTCATTTCTCATATTGTAGCCTGCATTTTTTCATCTAATTTGTGAGCAAAATCAACCAATTCTGCGAGCATCCTGATGACCAGTGCTTTGAACTGTGCATCTGATAGGTTGGCTATCTCTTCATGGCTTAGAGGAATTTGCTCTGGGGATTTCATTTGTTCTCCTGTTTGAGCCATTTTTGGTGGGTTTTTTTGTTTGTTTGTTTGTTTTGGTTTGGTTTTAGTTTGGTCGTGGCTACTACGTAGTGAGGGGTGGAGCCTTGGTGTTCCTCAGGGCGAGGCAGCCCAGTTGCTGGGTTGTGACACTATAGGTGGGGGTGGGGTCCGAGAGGGAAGAATGGCACCTGCTTCACTCTCTCCTGGACTCCAGTCCCTTCTGCCGCTTCCCCTTCGCCTGGACCGTCTGCGTGCGCGAATGTGGGACCACCTGGTCAGCCAGCCGCCTTGTGCTGGCTGGGTCTGCACAAGGGTCTACACAGTTGCCATCCCATGCCCGGGGAACACCAGCTTCGACCTGTGGGCCTCGGGACCGCCAGCCGCTGCTGTTTGCGTTCCCGGGTCCACACCTCCACTTTTTCCTGCTGCGACTCCACCCCTCTTACTGGTCTGGATGAATGGTTGTTGGACTTCTATACAGTTCAATTTTAAATCAGTTCTGGTTGTTTTCTTGTTTCTAAATATTTGTTGTCCTTAATTTTGGTTGTGAGAGGAGGCACAGTGTGTCTCCCTACGCTTCCATCTTGGCCGGAAGTCCCAATGACATTTTTCATGGTAATAAAATAAATAGCTTTGAAATCTGTCTGGAACAACAAACCGCCCCAAAGAGCTAAAGCAGTCCTAAGAAAGAACAGAGCTGGAAGCATTATACTTCCTGATTTCAAATTATATCACAAACCTTTAGTAATAAAAATGGTATCATATTGGCATAAAAAAAGAGATACATAGATCCACGTAAGATCATAGAGAGCCCAGAAATATACCCATGCATATGTGGTCAATTAATTTATGATAAAGCAGCAAAGAATATATAATGGGAAAAGGACAATCTCTTGAATAAATAAGGTTAAAAAAACTGGACAGCCACATGCAAAAAAAAAAAAAAAAAAAAACTAGAACAGTCTTATACCATACATACAAATTAAATGAAAATGGATTAGGGGACTTCCAGCCAAGATGGAGGCGTAGGCGGACACACTGTGCCTCCTCTCAAAACCAAAATTAAGGACAACAAATATTTAGAAACAAGAAAACAACCAGAACTGATAGAGAAATGAACTGTATGGAAGTCCAACAACCATTCATCCAGACCGGTAAGAGGGGCAGAGTCGCGGCAGAAGAAAGAGGAGGTGCTGACCCAGGAACGCAAGCAGCAGCGGCTGGCAGTTCCCAGGTGCACAGGTGGTGCCTGGCAGTTCCCAGGTGCACAGGCAGCAGCTGGCGGTCCCCGGGCACAGGGGGGCAACTGTGCAGACCCAGTGAGGCCGCACAGGGTGACTGGCTGACCAGATGGTCCCACATTCGCGCACGGAGACGGTCCAG
Organism: Glossophaga mutica; assembly: GCA_039655065.1. Taxonomy (NCBI): domain Eukaryota; kingdom Metazoa; phylum Chordata; class Mammalia; order Chiroptera; family Phyllostomidae; genus Glossophaga; species Glossophaga mutica. The sequence goes on along the minus strand of CM077318.1, from coordinate 8,857,803 downwards.
GCAGAGGGGAAGTGGTGGAAGGAACTGAATCCAGGAGAGAGCGGAGCAGGCGCCATTGTTCCCTCTCAGACCCCACCCCCACATACAGCGTCACAACCCAGCGACTGAGCTGCCCCACACTGGGGAGCGCCAGAGGCTCCACTCCTCACTACCTAACAGCGCGTGCGCAAATAATCCAGGTGAAGGGGAAGCAGCGGAAAGGGCCAGAGTCCAGGAGAGAGCGGAGCAGGCGCCATTGTTCCCTCTCAGACCCCACCCCCACCTAAAGCATCAAAACCAGGCGACTGGGCTGCCCCACACTGGGGAACACCTAAGGCTCCATCCCTCACTATGTAATAACCGCGACCAGACTAAAACCAAAACAATACAAACAAACAAACAAACAAAAAAAACACCAAAAATGGCTCAAACTGGAAAACAAATAAAACCCCCAGAGCCAATTCCTCTAAGCAGTGAAGAGATAGCCAACCTATCAGATGCACAGTTCAAAGCACTGGTTATCAAGATCCTCACAGAATTGGTTGATTTTGCTCACAAACTAGATGAAAAAATACAGGCTACAATACATGAAATGAAGAAAGATGCATGGGGAACTGATAGAGATGGAAGGAAAACTGTGACTGAAATCAATGGAGTGGACCAGAAGGAAGAAACTAACAACCAAACAGAAAACGAGGAAGAAACACGAATTCAAAAAAATGAGGAGAGGCTTAGGAATCTCCAGGACATTGTTAAATGTCCCAACATCCGAATTATAGGGGTCCCAGAAGGGGAAGAAGAAGAGCAACAAGTGGAAAACTTATTTGAACAAATAATAAAGGAGAACTTCCACAATCTGGCAAAGGAAATAGACTTCCAGGATGTCCAGGAAGCTCAGAGAGTCCCAAAGAAGTTGGACCCAAGGAGGAACACACCAAGGCACATCGTAATTACATTAGCCAAGATTAAAATGAAGCAGAGAATTCTAGAAACAGCAAGGGATAAGGGGACAGTCACCTACAAAGGAGTTCCCATCAGACTGTCAGCTGATTTCTCAAAAGAAACCTTCCAGGCAAGGGGCTGGAAAGAAATATTTGAAATCTTGAAAAGCAAGGACCTACATCCAAAATTGCTCTGTCCAGCAAAGCTGTCATTTAGAATGGATGGACAGATAAAGTGCTTCTCAGATAAGGTCAAGTTCAAGGAGTTCATCATCACCAAGCCCTTATTATATGAAATATTAAAGGGACTTATCTAAGAAAAAGATAAAAATATGACAGTGAAAAGACAGCAAACTCACAGCTATTAAGAACCATACCTAAAACAAAAGCAAACTAAGCAAACAGCTAGAACAGGAAGAGAACCACAGAAATGGAGATCATATGGAGGGTTAGCAACAGGGGCATGGGAGGAGGAGAGAGGGGGAAAAGGTACAGAGAATGAGTAGCATAGACAGTGGGTAGAAAATAGACAGGGGGAGGGCAAGAATAGTATGGGAAATGTAGAAGCTAAAGAACTTATGACACATGGACATGAACTAAAGGGGGGAATGTGGGTGGGAGAGGGTGTGTAGGGTGGAGGGGAATGATGAGGGAGAAATGGGACGACTGTAATAGCATAATCAATAAAATATATTAAAAAATAAAATAAAAAAGAGAAAAAAGAAAGTGGTTTAGGTCACAAAAGCAGAAGGGAGATTCAGGACTTCCGGCCAAGATGGAGGCATAGGTGGACACACTGTGCCTCCTCTCTCAACCAAAATTAAGGACAACAAGTATTTAGAAACAAGAAAACAACCAGAACTGATAGAAAATTGAACTGTACGGAAGTCCAACAACCATTCATCCAGACTGGTAAGAGGGATGGAGTCGCGGCAGGAAAAAGTGGAGGTGCAGTCCTGGGAAGGCAGGGAGCAGTGGGTGGCAGACCCCAGGCCCACAGGCGGCAGCTAGCAGACCCTGGGCACGGGGTGGCAACTGTGCAGACCCAGTGAGGCCACGCAGGGCAGCTGGCTGACCAGGTGGTCCCACATTCCGGTGTGCAGACAATCCAGGTGAATGGTAAGCTGCGGAAGGGACTGGAATCTGGAGGAGAGGGGAGCAGGCACCATTGTTCCTCTCAGACCCCACCCCCACAAACAGTGTCACAGCTCAGCTACTGGGCTGCCCCGCACAGGGGAACACCTAAGGCTCCACCCCTTACTATGTAACGGCCGTGAACAGACCAAAACCAAAACAAACAAACAAAAAAAAAAAAAAACACCAAAAATGGCTCAAACTGGAGAACAAATGAAAGGCCAGAGCCAATTCCTCTAAGCAATGAAGACATAGCCAACCTATCAGATGCATAGTTCAAAGCCCTGGTGATCAGAATGCTCACAGAATGGGTTGATTTTGCTCACAAATTAGATGAAAAAAAATGCAGGCTACAATATGAGAAATGAAGGAAGACACAAGGGGAACCAATAGAGATGGGAGGAAAACTGGGACTCAAATCAATGCAGTGGACAAGAAGGAAGAAACAAACAACCAAACAGAAAAGAAGGAAGAAACAAGAATTCAAAACAATGAGGAGAGGCTTAGGAACCTTTAGGACATCGTTAAATGCCCCAACATCTGAATTATAGGTGTACCAGAAATGGGAAGAAGAAGAGCAACAAGTGGAAAAGTTATTTGAACAAATAATAAAGGAGAAGTTCCCCAATCTGGCAAAGGAAATAGACTTCCAGGAAGTCCAGGAAGCTCAGAGAGTCCCAAAGAAATTGGACCCAAGGAGGAACACACCAAGGCACATCATCATTTCATTAGCCAAGATTCAAATGAAGGAGAGAATTCTAGAAGCAGCAAGGGATAAGGGGACAGTCACCTACAAAGGAGTTCCCATCAGACTGTCAGCTGATTTCTCAAAAGAGACCTTCCAGGCAAGAAGGGGCTGGAAAGAAGTATTCCAAGTCATGAAAGGGAAGGACCTACATCCCAGATTGCTCTATGCAGTGAAGCTTTCATTTAGAATGGAAGGGCAGATAAAGTGCTTCTCAGATAAGGTCAAGTTCAAGGAGTTCATCATCACCAAGCCCTTATTATATGAAATATTAAAGGGACTTATCTAAGAAAAAGAAGATAAAAATATGACAGTGAAAAGACAGCAAACTCACAGCTATTAATGACCACACCTAAAACAAAAGCAAACTACACCAACAGCTAGAACAGGAACAGAACCACAGAAATGGAGATGACATGGAGGGTTAGCAACAGGAGAGTGAGAGGAGGAGAGAGGGGGAAAAGGTATAGAGAATAAGTAGCATAGATGGTGGGTAGAAAATAGGGGGAGGGCAAGAATAGTGTGGGAGATGTAGAAGCTAAAGAACTTATGACACATGGACATGAACTAAAGTGGGGAATGTGGGTGGGAGAGGGTGTGCAGGGTGGAGGGGAATGATGGGGGAGAAATGGAACGACTGTAATAGCATAATCAATAAAATATATTAAAAATGGATTAAAGGCTTCAATGCAAGAACTGAAACCATAAAAATTTCATAAGAACACATAGGTGATAAGTTCCCTGACATAAGTCATGTCAGAGATATTTTGGATGTGACACCAAAAGCAAAACTAAACAAATGCAACTACATCAAACTACAATAGCTTGCATAGCAAGGAAACCATTAGGAAAATATAAAGGCAACTTACTGAATGGAAAAAATATTTGCAACTTATATATTTAATAAGTGGTTAATACCTAAAATATATAAAGAATCCATGTGACTCAACAGCAAAAAAAAAAAAAAATATTTTAAACAATCTGATTTAAAAATGGGGAATAAACATGAATAGATATTTTCCAAAGAAGACATTAGAATGGCCAATGGGCCCATAAAAAGGTGTTCAACATCACTCTTCATCAGGGAACTTCACATCAAAACCACAATGAGATATCACCTACACCCGTCAGTAGGGCTGTCATGGAAAAGAAAAGAGATGATAAGTATTAGCACGAGTGTGGGGAAAAGGAAACCCTTTTGTTAGGAATGTAAATATTTGCTGCCACTATGGAAAATAATATGGAGTTTCCTAAAAAATAAATAAATAAATAAATAAAAGTAAAACTACCATACAATCCAGAAATTCTACTTCTGGGTATTTATCTAAAGAAAAACACTAAATCAAAAGTTATACATAGACCCATATTCATTGCAATATTATTTACTATAGCCAATATACTATGAAAACAACCCATGTGCCCACTGATGGATGAATGGATACAGAGAACATACCTATATCTCATATTTTCATATTACCATACATATCATTATGTATCACTATATATTTTAAATTGCAATATTATTCAGTCGTAAAAAGGAATCAAATCTTGCCATTTGCTACAACATGGATTAACCTTGAAGCATTGTGCTATGCAAAACAACTTATACTTAGAAAGACATATACCATATGATCAAACTTGTATGTGGAATATAAACAATTAATCAAACAAAAAAACCCTCAGTGAATGCATATATACAGAATGCAGATTAATATTTGCCAAAGCTGGTGAGTGGTGGATAGGAAAAATGGGTTGAGGGGGTCAAAAGATACAAACTTCCACTTATAAAATAAATGTCATAGGGCTGTAATATATATCATGGTGAGTATAGTTAATAATACCATATTGCATATTTAAAAGTTATTAGAGGGCCCTGGCTGGCGTAGCTCAGTGGATTGAGCTTGGACTGCGAACCAAAGGGTCGCAGGTTTGATTCCCAGTCAGGGCACATGCCTGGGTTGCAGGCCAGGTTCCCAGTGGGGGGCCACGTGAGAGGCAACCACACATTGATGTTTCTCTCTCTCTTTCTCCCTCCCTTTTCCTCTCTCTAAAAAAATAAATTAAAAAATCTAAAAAAAAAAGTTATTAGAGGGACTTTGGGTAAAGATGGTGGAGTAGCTAAACTGTTCACTTCTGCCCCTGACTACATCAAAATCACAACTAAGTTATACAACTACTACCGTTGAGAACCACCTGAAGGCTAGCTGAACAGAAGTCTTATAACTAAAGATATAAAAAAGAAGCCATTGTGTAAATGTACCACAGTTTTTTGATCCATTCATTTACTGACGGGCATCTAGGTTGCTTCCAACACTTGGCTATTGTAAATTGTGCTGCTATGAACATAGGGGTGCATAGGTTCTTTTGGATTGGTGTTTCAGGGTTCTTAGGATATAATCCTAGCAGTGGAATTTCTGGGTCAAAAGGTAGATCCATTTATAGTTTTCTTAGAAAATTCCATACTGCTTTCCATAGTGGTTGTACCAGTCTGCAATCCCACCAACAGTGCATTAGGGTCCCCTTTTCTCCACAACCTCTCCAACACTTGCTGTTTCTTGCTTTGTTTATGATGGCCATTCTGACTGGTGTCAAGTGGTATCTCACTGTGGTTTTAATTTGAATCTCTCTGATAGCTAGTGATATCGAGCATCTTTTCATGTGTCTCTGGATCCTCTGTATTTCCTCCTTGGAGAAGTGTCTGCCCAAGTCCTTTGCCCATTTTTTAATTGGGTTGCTTGTCTTCTTAGAGTGGAGTCATGTAAGTTCTTTATATATTTTGGAGATTAAACCCTTGTCTGAGGTATCATTGGCAAATATGTTTTCCCATACAGTTGGTTCTCTTTTTATTTTAACGCTGTTTTCTTTTGCCACCCAGAAGCTTTTTATTTTTATGAGGTCCCATTTGTTTATTCTTTCCTTTATGTCCCTTGCTCTAGGGGACATTTCAGTAAAAATGTTTCTGCATGAAATATCTGAGATTTTCCTGCCTATGTTCTCCTCTAGGATTTTAATAGTGTCACGTCTTATATTTAAGTCTTTTATCCACCTTGAATTTAGTTTTGTGTATGGTGTAAGTTGGTGCTCGAGTTTCATTTTTTTTGCACGTAGCTGTCCAGTTCTCCCAGCACCACTTGTTGAAGAGGCTATTTTTGCTCCATTTTATGTTGCTGCCCCCTTTGTTGAATATTAATTGACTGTAGAGACTTGGGTTTATTTCTGGGCTCTCTGTTCTGTTCCAGTGGTCCATGTGCCTGTTTTTATGCCAGCACCAGGCTGTTTTGATTACAGTGGGCTTGTAATACAGTTTGGTATCAGGTATTGTGATCCCTCCTACTTTGCTCTTCTTTCTCAAAATTGCTGCAGCTATTCTGGGTCGTTTATGGCTCCATATAAATTTTTGAAGTGTTTGTTATATGTCTGTGAAATATGCCATTTACACAATGGAATTCTATGCAGCAGAAAGAAAGAAGGAGCTCCTACCCTTTGCAACAGCATGGATGGAACTGGAGAGCATCATGCTAAGTGAAATAAGCCAGGCAGTGAAAGACAAATACCATATGATCTCACCTTTAATAGGAACCTAATCAACAAAACAAACAAACAAACATAATATAACCAAAGACACTGAAATTGAGAACAGTCTGACAGTCACCAGAGGGGAGAGGGGAGGGAATTTCAGGGGAAAAGGGGAAGGAATTACAGGAACAAGTATAAAGGACACATGGGCAAAAACTATGGGGGGGTGGAAATGGGAAGGAGGTGGGGAGGGCTGGGGTGGTGGGCTGGGGTGGGAGTAAAAGACAGAAAACTGTACAAGAACAACAATTGAAATAAAAATTTTAAAAAAAGAAGCCACATCAAGAGTAGTAGGAGGGGTGAAGACACAGAACAGGAAGGTCTCACATCCATGATATGGCGATTAAGAATCAGGAGGGATATCTGAGCTCTGGAGGTTCCCCTCTAAGGAGCACAGGGCTTCAGCCCCATACCTGTTCTCCACATCCCAGATTCCAGTGCTGGGAAGAGAAGTCCCCATAACATCTGGCTGTGAAAATCAGTGACGACTGCACCTGAATAAGCCAAAGGCCTGCTGGAGACCTAGGTGTTACAGGTCATAAAAGGCTGAAGAACAAGCTCACTCACAAACTTGCTCTGGGTTCCAGCACAGAAGCAGCAGCTTCAAAAGTGCTAGGGACATATGGGGAAGAACTAAGTTGACTAGCTTCATGGTGAGAGTGAGAAAGGCATGGGTCAAGACAGCTGTCTCCTGGGATAGAAGTCCTGACAGGTTCCATTCTTCTTTTGTTGAACCTTTATCCCACCAGCTGACCTGGTACAAGTGGCCACCAAATCTGAGTTTCCCATTATCTTAGCACCATTTTCCCTGCCTTGTGATTCCCTAAGACCCAGCCCTACTCACTCATCCAGCCGAACCTCTTCCAGTGCATCCACCACACAAGCAGCCTGCTTTGGCTCACACTGCAGACTTTCCTAAAATTTCCCAAAGGTTCAGAAATGCCAAACAAGCAGCAACTGGCCTAAATGTACCATGTACCACTTTCTAAGCTACCCTAAGCAAGGCACAACTGGCAACTGGTTGCAACTTGCAATGTAACTCCCTTCAGGTAGCCCCAGAACTATCATAATCAGCAGCCAGTCTTGGCTGAGAACATAGACACAGCTAAGCAGCCACAAAATTGGCGCCAGTGGCAGCTGCCTCCAGCTAACATTGTGGTCCCCAACAAAGTGTCCTAAGCAAGATACTAGTGTCATCCATCCTTGGTTCAAAGAATAGCCTCTCCCAAGAGCTTCCAAGCCCAACACAAGTAGCAATAAACCATGGATCATTTTGTAGCTTCTACCAGATGTCCCTGAGCCAGGCGCAGGCAGTGGCTGAACTTGATTTGTACCAAGCCCCACCAAAGAGGATCCAAATCCAACACACCTGATGATTAGCTGAAGAACATATCAGAACGCCACCTAACAAGCTTCACAAATGACACACTCAAAAAGCTAACTTGGTTTGCACTCTGTGGGGTCAGACCAACAGTCCAACACATCTTTTGTAGTCATAGACAGCCCTCACATCCAGGCAGCCTAAAGTGCCAACAGCAATTAAGACTCAACTACATAAGAGTGCACATACAACCCACACTAGAGACATCCCTGGAGTACCTGGCTCATGTGAGCAGAGACTGTGTTATCTGTACACCACAGTATACCACTCTGCCAAGACCAGGACATGAAATATCTACCTAATACAGTCATAACTCCTTACTTGGTTTCTGAACCCATCAAACCCTGTAATCATCACATTTTGATGAGAAAAAAATGATTCAGCACTTGGTGTTTGCTTGGGACTCATCACATTTACTAGAATCTGTATGAGTCACAATGCCACCCTACAAGAAAAAATGCTTCACCACTCTTTGCATTTAGTGCTTGTCAATTTTGGCACTCATAACAAGGTCCAGGACAAATTAACAGTGATTACCAAGGTACCACTGTACTTAGAAACAGACACAGGGAATCAGCCAAAATGAAGAGACAAGGAAACACGTCCCAAATAGAAGAACATGACAAAACTCCAGGGGAAAAAAAAACAACTAAAAGTAATGGAGACAATCAATCTACAAGAAAAAAAGTTCAAATCATTGATTATAAGGATGCTCCATGAACTTAGGGAAAGAATGGATTATCTCAGTGAGAACTTCAAGAAAGAATTTACACTTAAATGAACTAGAAAAAAAGAATAAAAAAATGCAGTAGAGGAAAAAAAAAGATCAGAGTGGGTAAAAAAAGAATAAAAAAAACCACCAAAGATCAATGACATTTGCATTTCAAGATGTCAGTGGAGTAGGTGAAAACTACACTCACCTCCTCCAAGGACCAAACTAAAATTACAAGTAAATAAAAGGACAATCATCCTCAACAAACAACTGAAGATTAGCTGAAGGGGATTCTCATAACCAAGGATATACAGAAGTCACATAGAGACTGGTAGGAATGGCAGAGATGTAAAAGGGGCTGGACCTGCTCCTACGGGTGGTGGCTGAGGTTCAAGAGGCATATCTCAGTTACAGAAAGTTCCTCCTGAGAAGTATGGAGACTAAACTCCAAGCCAGACTCCCCAGCCCAGAGCACTAGAGCTAGAAAAATGTGCCTACATAACATTCGGCTGTGAAAAGCAGTAGGGTTTCTGTCCACCAGAAAAAAAAAAAAAATATGTGTCTGCTAGAGACATATGCACCCTCTTAAGAAGCCAACACACAAACTTTCATTCACAGCCAATCAACCTTGGTTCCAGCAGAGTAGATTAGAATTTTCTGAGGACAGTCTTGGTTTGGTGGTTCTGGGGAGAGCTGGGGGTAAAGCAACCAGGATAACTGTGCTGAGTAAATCTCCTATAATGGAAACACAGTCCTTCTTGAGGGGAGCACTCCAATCTCAATGCCATCATCCTGGAGGAAAGCAATATCCCCAGACTCTGTACTCCCTCTCACCTCATCTTGTAGAGCTTAATGCACAGCTTGGTCCTTCACATGCACAACAAAGCCCAGCAGAGAGAACAACAAACAGTAAATTGCTTGCAGCTCCAAAAAGGTTGCTGAGGGCTGGACACTGATAGCATCTGAAATTGATCTGCACCAGAATCCCTCCCAAAAGGCCCAAACCAACACACCCAGTGACCAAATTCAGACAACATCAGATTGGATCTAATAAGCTTCACAAACAGCATTATCCAAAGAGATTTGGAATTTTCCTCAGCAAGACAAATTCTGCTTCATGTAGTCAGCACCTTCACAGAAGCTCACACACCATGGTTAAGGTTGAGACTCTCAGCCAGCCTGAAGGTTGATCCCATGCATGAGTCTATAACACTCAAGACTCAATTATAACATGAGGAGTCCACATAACCCACACGGGAAACATTCTTGGAGCACTCAGCTCAGGAGATCAAGGAAACTGAGCCACTTAGCCCCACAGGACACCTACTACATAAAGATACCCCATGCATACGGAGAGTCAGAGCAAATTTATCTAATACTTAGAAACAAACACAAAGAAGCAACCAAAATGGAGGGACTAAAAACAGTTCCCAAATGAAAGAACAGGAGAACTCTCCAGAAGAAGAGCTAAATGAAGTAGAGGCAAGCATTTTAACAGACAGAAAATTCAAAGTAATGGGTATATGGATGTGAGATAACTTAGCGTGAACAACCAAGGCATGAAAATATATATATATAACACAACAAGGATCACTCAGAAAGGAAGAATACAACATATGATATAAAGAATACACTGGAAGAAATAAACAGTAGATTGGATAAAGCAGAAGACTGAATAAGTAATTTGGAAGAAAGAGTAGGAAAAAATACCCAATCAGAGAAGCAAAAAGAAAAAAAATAAATAAGAATAGTCTAAAGGGTCATTCAGACAACATGAAGCATAACAGCATCTACATCAGGGCAGTACCAGAAGGAGAAGTTAGAGAACAAGGAATTGAAGAAACTATTTGAAGAAATAATAGCCAAAAACTTCCCTAATCAGGTGAAGCAAAAAGAAAAATTCAGAAAGTGCACAGTCCTAAACAAGGTGAACCCAAAGAGGTCCACAACAAGACACATCATAATTAAAATGGCAAAACTTCAAAACAAATGGAAAATCTTAAAAGCCACTAGAGAAAGATGGCTAGTAAACTACAAGAAAGCTCTCATAAGACTGTTAGCTGATTTCTCAATGCAAACATTTCAGGCCACAAGGGATTGGCATAAAATATTGCTAGTTATGAAAAGCAAAACCTACAATCAAGATTATTTTACCCAGAAAGGCTAACATTTAAAATCAAAGGGGAAATAAAAAGCTACACACACAAGATAAAGCTAATGGAGTTTGTCACCAACAAACCAGTATTATAAGAAATGTTGAAGATCCTTCTTTGTGAAATACAAGAAGAATTTTTTTATTGGAAGAAGAAAAAAATAGAAGAATGTAGTTAAAAGAATAAAGTGGCAATAAATATGTACTTATCAATAATCACATTAAAAGTACATATAAAAATGCATTAATCAAAATACATATGGTAGTGTAAATGATAAGAAAGCAAGAGTCACACATATGCCACCTATAAGCAACATAACTCAGAATGATACACACAGACTAACAGTAAAGGGATGAAAAAGATATTTCACGCAATTGGAAATGAAATTTAAAAACTGGGCTAGCAATACTTGTATCTGACAAAAATAAGACTGAAACAAAGGCTATAGTAAGAGACAAAGAGGGACACTACATACTGATAAAGGGAGCAACCCAACAAGAGGATATAACACTTGTAAATATTTACTCACCCTACATGGGAGCACCTAAATACAGGGTCCGGCACAAATAATGCTCCCTTTTTATTACAAAATCATAAGCATGTACTTCTGTAACAAAACAATAACACACGCAAGCACCCCATAGACACTTTAGGTGAAATGTTCAAATTAAAGCTACAAATTATTATGCCCACATTACTACACCACCAACCATGCTCAAGCAGGCGTTACTTCTGCTGGACCCTGTATATAAAGCAAATCATGATTGACATAAAGGGAAAGATCAACAGTATTAAAGACATACTACGGGATTTTAACACTGCACTGGCATCAATGGATAGATCTTCTATTCAGAAAATTAACAAGGAAATGGTGACCTTAAAATACAAACTAAATCAGATAGACTTAATTGGTGTTTTCAGAGCCCTTCTCTCCCAAAGCAGCAGAATATACATTATTTTCAATTACACATAGAACATTTTATAGGATAGAATACACGTTAGGACACAAAATAAATGCCAATAAATTTAAGAAGATTCAAATTATATCAAACATCTTCTCGGACCATAATGGTATGAAACTAGAAATCAATCACAAGAAAAAATAAACTAAAAAACATACAAAGAGCCCTGGCTGGTGTAGCTCAGTATATTGAGTGCTGACCTGTGAACCAAAGGGTCACTAGTTTGACTCCCAGTCAGGGCACATGCCTGGGTTGTGGGCCAGGACCCCAGTAGGGACACCCACACATTGATGTTTCTCTCCTTCTCTTTCTTCCTCCCTTCCCCTCTCTAAAAAATAAAAATAAAATCTTAAAAAAAAACACAAAGACATGAAAGCTAAATAACATGTTAATAAACAATAAATAATTAGATGAAGGAAGAAATCAAAAGATACCTTGAAAGAAATGAAAATAAAAACTCAACAACCAAAAATCTATAGGACACAGGAAAAGTAGTCCAAAAAGGCAAATTCATAGAATTACAGGCCTATTCCAAGAAACAAGAAAAAGATTAAATACACAATCTAACTTTACACTTAAGGAGCTTGAAAAAGAACAACAAACAAAGCCCAAAGTGAGTAGAAGGAAGGAAATAGTAAAGATGAGAACAGAAATAAACAAAATAGAATCTAAACAATATAAACAATCAATGAAACCAAGAGGTGGGTCTTTGAAAAGATAAACAAGATTAATGAACATTTAACCAGACTCATCAAGATAAAAAAAGATGGAGTATCCAAATAAATAAAATTAGAAATGAAAGAAAAGCAAAAACTGAGTCACCAAAGATAAAAAAAGGATTACGAGAAAACATTACAAAGAACTATATGCCAACAAATTGCACAATCTGGTATAAATGGATATATTTCTAGAAACATACAATCCTCCAATACTGAAAGAATCAGTATCAGAAAGAATCAGAAGATCTGAACAGACAGGTTACAACTAGTTAAACTGAAACAGTAATAAAAAATTAACTCCTAACAAACAAAAGTCCTGGGCCAGATGGTTTCACAGGTGAATTTAACCAATAATTCAAAGAAGAATTAACACCTATTCTTTTCAAACTATCCCAAAAATTTCAAAAGAAAAGACTCCAAAGCTCATTGAATGAGACTACATTATCCTAATTTCAAAACCAGATAAATACAAGCCCTGGCTGGTGTAGCTCAGTGGATTGAGCGCGGGCCTGCGAACCAGAGGATCGCGGTTCGATTCCCAGTCAGGCACATGCCTGGGTTGCAGGCCAGTTCCCGGCAGGGGACACACGAGAGGCAACCATACATTGATGTTTCTCTCCCTCTCCCTCTCCCTCTCTCCTACCCTTCCCCTCTAAAGATAAATAAATAAATTCTAAAAAAAAAAAAAAAAAAAAAACAGATAAATACACTAGAAAGAAAGAAAATTTTGGACCTATGATCATGAACATAGGTCCAAAAATCCTCAACAAAATATTAGCAAACTGAATTTAGCAATACATTAATAAGGTCATACACCATAATCATGTGCAATTTATTGTGAGGAATGCAATGTTGGTACAATATTCACAAATAAATAAACAATATATACCACATAAACAAAATAAAGGCAAAAAATCACATTGATATTGTTCATATCATAGATGCAGAAAAAGTATTTGGTAAGATCCAGCAACCATTTATAATAAATATTGTCAGCAAAGTGGGAAAAGAGGGAACATACCTAAATGTAATAAAGGCCATATCTGAAAAAACCACAGGAAACACCATTCTCAGTGGGCAAAAACTTTAAGACTTTCCCTTAAGATCAGGAACAAGACAGGGATGTCCACTTTCACAACTCTTGTTCAAGATAATACTGGAGGGACTTCCGGCCAAGATGGAGGCGTAGGCCGACACACTGTGCCTCCTCTCACAACGAAAATTAAGGACAACAAATATTTAGAAACAAGAAAACAACCAGAACTTACAGAAAACTGAACTGTATGGAAGTCCAACAACCATTCATCCAGACCGGTAAGAGGGGCGGAGTCGCGGTAGGAAAAGGTGGAGGTGCGGACCCAGGAACGCAAGCAGCAGCGGCTGGCAGTTCCCAGGTGCACAGGCGGTGGCTGGTGGACCCCGGGCACAGGGGGGCAACTGTGCAGACCCAGTGAGGCCGCACAAGGCGGCTGGCTGACCAGGTGGTCCCACATTCGTGTGCGCAGACGGTCCAGGCAGAGGGGAAGTGGCGGAAGGGACTGAATCCAGGAAAGAGTGGAGCAGGCGCCATTGTTCCCTCTCAGACCCCACCCCCACGTACAGCCTCAGAAGCCAGCGACTGGGCTGCACCACACTGGGGAGCGCCTGAGGCTCCACTCCTCACTACATAACAGCACGAGCGCATGCGCGCAGATAATCCAGGCGAAGGGGAAGCAGCAGAAGGGACAGGAGTCCAGAAGAGAGCGAACAGGCGCCATTCTTCCCTTTCGGCCCCCGCCCCCACCTATAGCGTCACAACCCAGCAACTGGGCTGCCCCACCCTGAGGAACACCTAAGGCTCCACTCCTCATACGTAATAGCCTCGACCTGACTAAAACCAAAACAAAACAAAACAAAAAACTCCACCAAAAATGGCTCAAACCGGAAAAAAAATGAAAACCCCAGAGCCAATTCCTCTAAGCAGTGAAGAGATAGCCAACCTGTCAGATGCACAGTTCAAAGCACTGGTCATCAAAATGCTCACAGAATTGGTTGATTTTGCTCACAAACTAGATGAAAAAATGCAGGCTACAATCCGTGAAATGAAGGAAGATGCATGGGGAACTGATAGAGATGGAAGGAAAACTGGGACTCAAATCAATGGAGTGGACCAGAAGGAAGAAACTAACAACCAAACAGAAGACGAGGAAGAAACAAGAATTCAAAAAAATGAGGAGAGGCTTACGAACCTCCGGGACATCTTTAAACGTTCCAACATCCGAATTATAGGGGTCCCAGAAGGGGAAGAAGAACAGCAACGAGTGGAAAACTTATTTGAACAAATAATAAAGGAGAACTTCCCCAATCTGGCAAAGGAAATAGACTACCAGGATGTCTAGGAAGCTCAGAGAGTCCCAAAGAAGTTGGACCCAAGGAGGAACACACCAAGGCACATCGTAATTCCATTAGCCAAGATTAAAATGAAGGAGAGAATTCTAGAAGCAGCAAGGGATAAGGGACAGTCACCTACAAAGGAGTTCCCATCAGACTGTCAGCTGATTTCTCAAAAGAGACCTTACAGGAAAGAAGGGGCTGGAAAGAAATATTTGAAATCTTGAAAAGCAGGGACCTACATCCAAAATTGCTCTATCCCGCAAAGCTGTCATTTAGAATGGAAGGGCAGATAAAGCGCTTCTCAGATAAGGTCAAGTTCAAGGAGTTCATCATCACCAAGCCCTTATTATATGCAATGTTAAAGGGACTTATCTAAGGAAAAGAAAATAAAAAAAAATGACAGTAAAAAAACAGCAAACTCACAGCTATTAACAACCACACCTAAAACAAAAGCAAACAACTAGAACAGGAACAGAACCACAGAAATGGAGATCATATGGAGGGTTAGCAACAGGGGCATGGGAGGAGGAGAGCGGGAGAAAAGGTACAGAGAATGAGTAGCATAGATAGTGGGTAGAAAATAGACAGGGGGTGGGCAAGAATAGTATGGGAAATGTAGAAGCTAAAGAACTTATGACACATGGACATGAACTAAAGGGGGGGAATGTGGGTGGGAGGGGGTGTGCAGGGTGGGGGAATGATGGGGGAGAAACGGGACAACTGTAATAGCATAATCAATAAAATATATTTTAAAAAAAGAAAAATAAAAAAGATAATACTGGAAGTGCCAGCCACAGAAATCAAACAAGAAGAAGAAATAAAAAGCATACAAGTTTGAAAAAAAAAAAGTAAAGCTGTCATTATTTGTACATGACAATATACTCTATACAGAGAACCCTAAATGTTCCACCAAATAAGTATTAAAAATGATAAATAAATTCTGTAAAGTAGCAGAATACAAAATAAATATCCAGAAATCAGTTGCATTTTCATACACCAATAATGAATTATCAGAAAGGAAACTTAGAAAAACAATATCATTCACCATTGCTTTAAAAGAATAAATGTAACCAAGGGAGTAAAAGAATTAAACTCAAAATTTTTAGTCACTGAAGAAGATACAAATAAGTACAAGCATACACCATGTTCATGGATAGGAAGAATTAACAACATTAAAATGTTTATACTACCCAAAACGATTTATAAATTAAATGCAATTCCTATAGAGATACCAATGGCATATTTCACAGAATGAGAACCAATAATTCAAAAATTTGTATGGAACCACAAAAGACCCTGGATAGCCACAGCAATCTAGAGAAAGACCAAGTTTAGGAATCACTCTATCTGATATCAAACAATAGGTCAAGGCCATAGTAATAAAAAAAGCATGGTGCTGGCATGAAAAAAGACATATAGATCAATGGAACAGAAGAGAGAGCACAGAAATAAATTCACGTTTTCATGGTAAATTAATATTTGTCTCTTATTCAACTTGATGTCCTAGCCACAGCAGACAAGAAGAAGAATAAAAGGCACCCAAACTAGAAAGGAAGAATTAAAACTGTCATTATTTGCAGATGATGATACTGTATATAAAGAACCCAAAAGATTTTTTCTCAAAAACTACTAGAACTGATAAATGAATTCAGTAAAGTAGCAAGTACAAAACAATATCCAGAAATATTTAAATTTTTGTACACCAGTAATGAACTACAGGAAAGAAAAACTAAGAAAACAATCATATTTACAATTGCATCAAAAAAATCTAGAAATAAATGTAATTGAGGAGGTAAATGACCTATACTTGGAAAATTATAAGATATTGAAGAAAGGAATGGAAGAAGATACAAATAAATATCAGCACATACCATTTTCATGGATAGGAAGAATTAACATTATTAAAATGTTCATATTACCCAAAGCAATCTATAAATTCATTGCAATTCCTATAAAAAAAAATAATAGTATGTTTCATAGAACTGGAAAAAATAACCCAAAAATTTGTATGGAAATAGAGAAGACCCTGAATAGCCTCAGGAATCTTCAGGAAAAACAAAAATCAAAGTTGAAGGTTTTATTCTACCTGATATAAAACTACACTACAAGGCCATAGTAATCAAAACAGCATGGTACTGGCATAAAAACAGACATATAGATCAATGGAACAAATTAGAGAGCTCAGAAATAAACCCAAACATATATGGTCAATTAATATTTGACAAAGGAGGCAAAAGCATGAAATAAGGAAACAACAGCCAATTCAACAAAAGGTGCTGGGAAAATTAAACAGATACATGCAAAAAATGTATCTAGACCATCTTCTTACACCATATACAAGAATAAACTCAAAATAAATTTAAGATTTAAATATAAGCCACAGCTGATCTGATGTGGCTCAGTGAATTGAGTACTGGTCTGTGAAACAAAGGGTCATCAGTTCAATTCCCAGTCAGGGCATGAGCCTGAGTTGCTGGCCAGGTCCCCAGTAAGACGCACAACGAGAAGCAACCACACACTGATATTTCTCTCCTTCTACTTCTCCCTCCCTCCCTCTCTTTAAATGTAAGCCTCAAAACCATAAAACTCATAGAGGAAAGTACAGGCAGTAAAATCTGTGACATTTCCCTTAAAATATTTTTCTGATATATATTCTTTATAAGGGAAACAAAAGAAAAAGTAACAATGAAACTACATCAAAGAAAAAAGGTTTTGCACAGCAAAGGAAATCATCAACAAAACAAAAAAGACAACCAACTGAATGGAAGTATATATTTGCCAGTGATACATCTGGTAAGGGGTTAATATTCACATTTTATATTTTAAAAAAAATTGTACTACTCAAAACCAAAAAAAGAGAAAAATCCAGTTAAATAATGGGCAGAGGACCTGAATAGACAATTTTTCAAAGTGGACATACAGCTTGCCAATTGACATATGAAAAGATATAGATTCTTTTGACTTCCAGCCAAGATGGAGGTGTAGGTAGACACACTGTGCCTCCTCACACAACCAAAAGGAGGACAACAAAAATTTTAAAAACAAAAAACAGCCCTGGCTGGTGTAGCTCAGTGGATTGAGCGCGGGCCTGCGAACCGAAGGATCGAGGTTCGATTCCCAGTCAGGGCACATGCCTGGGTTGCCAGGCCAGTTCCCGGCAGGGGACATACAAGAGGCAACCGCACATTGATGTTTCTCTCCCTCTCTCCTTCCCTTCCCCTCTAAAGATAAATAAATAAAATCTAAAAGAAAAAAATTTAAAAAAAACAATAAGAACTGACAGAAAATCAAACTGTATGGAAGTCCGACAACCAAGGAGTTAAAGAAGAAACATTCACTTCCGGCCAAGATGGAGGCGTAGGCGGACACACTGTGCCTCCTCTCACAACCAAAATTAAGGACAACAAATATTTAGAAACAAGAAAACAACCAGAACTTATAGAAAACTGAACTGTACAGAAGTCTAACAACCATTCATCCAGACCGGTAAGAGGGGCGGAGTCGCGGCAGGAGAAAGTGGAGGTGCGGACCCAGGAACGCAAGCAGTAGCGGCTGGCAGTTCCCAGGTGCACAGGCGGCGGCTGGCGGTCCCCAGGCCTACAGGCAGCAGCTGGCGGATCCCAGGCACAGGCGGGCAACTGTGCAGACCCAGTGAGGCTGCACAAGGCGGCTGGCTGACTGACCAGGTGGTCTCATATTCGAGCGTGCAGACGGTCAAGGCGGAGGGGAAGTGGCAGAGGGGACTGAATCCAGGAGAGAGCGGAGCAGGCGCCATTGCTCCCTCTCAGACCCCACCCCCACATACAGCGTCACAACCCAGCGACTGGACTGCCCCCGCACTGGGGAGCGCCAGAGGCTCCACTCTTCACTAGTAACAGCACGCGCGCGTGCGCAGATAATCCAGGTGAAGGGGAAGCGGCGGAAAGGGCCGGAGTCCAGGAGAGAGCGGAGCAGGCGCCATTGCTCCTTCTCAGACCCCGCCCCCACCTAAAGCGTCACAACCCAGCGACTGGGCTGCCCCGCCCTGAGGAACACCTAAGGCTCCACCCCCTCACTACGTAATAGCCGCGACCAGACTAAAACCAAAACAACAACAACAACAACAACAACAACAAAACCCACCAAAAATGGCTCAAACCGGAAAACAAATAAAAGCCCCAGAGCCAATTCCTCTAAGCAGTGAAGAGATAGCCAACCTGTCAGATGCACAGTTCAAAGCACTGGTCATCAAAATGCTCACAGAATTGGTTGATTTTGCTCACAAACTAGATGAAAAAATGCAGGCTACAATCCGTGAAATGAAGGAAGATGCATGGGGAACTGATAGAGCTGGAAGGAAAACTGGGACTCAAATCAATGGAGTGGACCAGAAGGAAGAAACTAACAACCAAACAGAAGACGAGGAAGAAACAAGAATTCAAAAAAATGAGGAGAGGCTTACGAACCTCCGGGACATCTTTAAACGTTCCAACATCCGAATTATAGGGGTCCCAGAAGGGGAAGAAGAACAGCAATGAGTGGAAAACTTATTTGAACAAATAATAAAGGAGAACTTCCCCAATCTGGCAAAGGAAATAGACTACCAGGACGTCCAGGAAGCTCAGAGAGTCCCAAAGAAGTTGGACCCAAGGAGGAACACACCAAGGCACATTGTAATTACATTAGCCAAGATTAAAATGAAGCAGAGAATTCTAGAAGCAGCAAGGGATAAGGGACAGTCACCTACAAAGGAGTTCCCATCAGACTGTCAGCTGATTTCTCAAAAGAGACCTTCCAGGCAAGAAGGGGCTGGAAAGAAATATTTGAAATCTTGAAAAGCAGGGACCTACATCCAAAATTGCTCTATCCAGCAAAGCTGTCATTTAGAATGGAAGTGAAGATAAAGTGCTTCTCAGATAAGGTCAAGTTGAAGGAGTTCATCATCACCAAGCCCTTATTATATGAAATGTTAAAGGGACTTATCTAAGAAAAAGAAGATAAAACTATGACAGTGAAAAGACAACAAACTCATAGCTATCAAGAACCACACCTAAAACAAAAGCAAACTAAGCAAACAGCTAGAACAGGAACAGAACCACAGAAATGGAGATCATATGGAGGGTTAGCAACAGGGGCATGGGAGGAGGAGAGAGGGGGAAAAGGTACAGAGAATGAGTAGCATAGATAATGGAAAAAAAATAGACAGGGGGAGGGCAAGAATAGTATGGGAAATGTAGAAGCTAGAAAACTTATGACCCATGGACATGAACTAAAGGGGGGAATGTGGGTGGGAGAGGGTGGGTAGGGTGGAGGGGAATGATGGGGGAGAAATGGGACAACTGTAATAGCATAATCAATAAAATATATTTAAAAAAAGAAAAAAAAAAAGAAGAAGAAACATTCATCCAAACTGGTAGGAGCAGGGGAGACGGGCAACCAGGCAGAGAGGACTCACAGCAAGGTGGCGGCTGGAGGGCTGGGGCAGGCAAGGTGGTGGCTGGAGGACCTGGTGAGGCGGTGGATTGTGAACTGGGCTGTCCCACATTCGTATGCAGATAAACCAGGTCGAACAACTGGGGAGCAAGACAGACCACGCAATCCAGAGTTCCAGCTCTGGGAAATAAAGCTTCAAACCTCTGATTGAAAACACCTGTGGGGGTTGTGTCACCAGTGGGAGAAACTCACAGCCTCACAGGAGAGTTCATTGGCGAGACCCACAGGGTCCTAGAACAAACACAAACCCACACACCCAGGAATCAGCACTAGAAGGGCCCAATTTAATTGTGAGTAGGTGGGGAAGTGACTGAAAGCCAGCAGAGAGCAGAGCTAGCATACTGTTCCCTCTCAGACATCTCCCCCACATATAGTATCACAATACAATGACGTGGGTTGTCCTGCCCTGGTGAACACCTAAGGCTCCACCCCTTACTATGTGGCAACACCAAAAAAATGGCCCAAGTGAAAGAACAGATCAAAGCTCCAGAAAAAAATACAACTAAGCAACAAAGAGATAGCCAACCCATCAGATGCACAATTGAAAACACTGGTAATCAGGATACTCACAGAATTGGTTGAATATGGTTGAAAATTAGATGAAAAACAATAAAGATTATGCTAAATGAAATAAGGAAAATGTACAGGGAGCCAAAAGTGATGGGAAGGAAACCAGGACTCAAATCAATGGTGTGGACAAGAAGGAAGAAAGAAACATTCAACCAGAACAGAATGAAGAAACAAGAATTCAAAACATCAAGGAGAGGCTTCGGAACCTCCAGGACATCTCTAAACATCCCAACATCTGAATCATAGGGGTGCCAGAAGGAAATGAGGAAGAGCAAGAAATAGAAAACTTACTTGAAAATGTAATGAAGAACTTCCCCAATCTGGCAAAGGAAATAGACTTCCGGGAAGCTCAGAGAGTCCGAAGAAGTTGGGACTTCCAGGAAGCACACACCAAGGCACATCATCATTACATTACCCAATATTAAAGATAAGGAGAGAATCTTAAAAGCAGCAAGAGAAAAGGAGACAGTTACCTACAAAGGAGTGCCCATCAGACTGTCAGCTGATTTCTCAAAAGAGACCTTACAGGCAAGAAGGGGTTGGAAAGAAGCATTTGAAGTCTTGAAAGGCAAGGACGTACATCCAAAATTGCTCTAACCAGAAAAGCTTTCATTTAGAATAGAAGGCAAGTGCTTCTCAGATAAGGTCAAGTTCAAGAAGTTCATCATCACCAAGCCCTTATTATATGAAATGTTAAAGGGACTTATCTAAGAAAAAGAAAATAAAAAAAAAATATGACAGTAAAAAAACAGCAAGCTCACAGCTATTAATAACCACACCTAAAACAAAAGCAAACAACTAGAACAGGAACAGAACCACAGAAATGGAGATCACATGGGGGGTTAGCAACAGGGGAGTGGGAGGAGGAGAGAGGGGGAAAAGGTACAGAGAATAAGTAGCATAGATGGTGGGTAGAAAATAGACGGGGGGGCGGCAAGAATAGTGTGGGAAATGTAGAAGCTAAAGAACTTATGACACATGGACATGAACTAAAGTGGGGGAATGTGGGTGGGGGGTGTGCAGGGTGGAGGGGAATGATAGGGGAGAAATGGGGCAACTGTAATAGCGTAATCAATAAATTATATTAAAAAAGAACATTACCGAAGATGAAAGATAAGGAGAGAATGTTAAAAGCAGCAAGAGAAAAGGAAACAGTTACCTACAAAGGAATTCCCATCAGACTGTCAGCTGATTTCTCAAAAGAGACCTTGCAAGCAAGAAGGGGCTAGAAAGAAGTATTCCAGTCATGAAAGGCACAGACCTACATCCAAGATTTCTCTATCCAGCAAAGCCATCATTGAGAATGGAAGGGTAGAAAAAGTGCTTCCCAGATAAGGTCAAGTTAAAGGAGCTCATCATCACCAAGACCTTATTATGTGAGATGTTAAAGGGACTTATCTAAGAAAAAGAAGATAAAAATATGAACAGTAAAATGACAACAAACTCAGTTATTAACAACTGAACCTAAAGCAAAAACAAAAACAAACTGAGCAAACAACTAGAACAGGGACAGAATCACAGAAATGGAGATCATATGGAGAGTTATCAGTGGGGGAGTGGGTGGGGAGAGAGGGGGAAACGGTACAGAGAATAAGTAGCATATATGGTAGGTAGAACATAGACAGGGGGAGGGAGGTTAAGAATAGTATAGGAAGTGCAGAAGCCAAAGAACATATATATGACCCATGGATATGAACTAAAGTGGGGGGGGATGTTGGTGGGAGGGGGTGTGCAAAGTGGAGGGGAATAAAGGGGAGAAAATGAGACAACTGTAATCGCATAATCAATATAATATATTTAAAAATAAAAAACAAATTATATAATTTGGAGATCAAACTCTTGTCCCAGGTATCATTTGGGAACATATTTTCCCATATGGTTGGTTCCCTTTTCATTTTGCTGATGTTTTCTTTAGCCATGCAGAAGCTTTTAATTTTGATGAAGTTCCATTTGTTTATTCTTTCCTTTATGTTCCTTGCTCTAGGGGATGTATTGGTGAAAATATTGCTGCGTGGAATATCTGAGATTTTCCTGCCTATGTTCTCCTGTAGGACTTTTATGGTGTTGCAAATTATATTTAAGTCTTTTATCCATCTTGAGTTCATTTCTGTGTATAGTGTAAATTGGTGGTTGAGTTTCACTTTTTTGTATGTAGCTGTCTAGATCCCCCAACACCATTTGTTGAAGGGGCTATTTTTACTCTATTTTATGCTTCTGCCCCCTTTCTTGAATATTAATTGACTGTAGAGACTTGTGTTTATTTCTGGGCTCTCTATTCTCTTCCATTGATCTATGCATCTGTTCTTATGCCAGAACCAGACTGTTTTGACATGGACAAAGCCAAAGGTTTGAGGTGGGGAGGTAGGGGTGGGTGGGTTGGGGGGATCATTGTGGAGGTAAATGGAAACAACTGTATTTGAACAACAATAAAAAACATTATAAAATTTGAAAAATAAAAAATCTATAATCTTATTGCCCAGAAATTTTTAAAAATGCAAATTAAAACTACCATGCGGTACCACCTCTGACCTGTTAAAATGACTATTATCAATAAATCCACAAATGACAAGTGTTGGTGAGGATGTGGAGAAAAGAGAACCTTGTGCACTTGTCAGGAATGACATTTGTTGCATTCATTATCAAAACAATAAGGGGGCTTCTCATCAAATTAAAAATGAATTGCCTTGTGACCCAACTATTCCAATTTTAGTCACTTATCTGAAGAAACAAAAAACAGTAATTCAAAAAAATATATGCACCCCTATGTTCATTGCAGCATTATTTACAATAGTCATGCTACAGAAGTAATCCAAGTGCCCATCAATAGATGAGTGGATAAAAAAGATATAGTGCATATATCATGAAATATTATGCAGCCATAAAAAAGAATGAACCCCCCCCAAAAAAAATGAACACTTACATTTCTGATAACATGGATGAAACTGGAGAATATTATACAAATGTCATGTGATTTCACTCATATGTGGAATCTAAAGGAAAAAAATCATATTGAAACAGACTCACAGACACAGACTGGTTGGTGGTTGCCAGATGGCAGAAGGTTTGAGGGGCATAGTGAAAGAAGAACAGAGATTAAGATATACCTATTTTGGACCTCTGGCCAAGATGGAGGCGTAGGCGGACACACTGTACCTCCTCTCACAACCAAAATTAAGGACAATAAATATTTAGAAACAAGAAAACAACCAGAACTTATAGAAAATTGAACTGTACGGAAGTCCAACAACCATTCATCCAGACCGGTAAGAGGGCCGGCAGGAAAAAGTGGAGGTGTGGACCCAGGAACGCAAGCAGCAGCGGCTGGCAGTTCCCAGGTGCACAGGCGGCAGCTGGCGGACCCCGGGCACAGGGAGGCAACTGTGCAGACCCAGTGAGGCCGCTCGGGGCAGCTGGCTGGCCAGATGGTTCCACATTCGTGCGCGCAGACGGTCCAGGCAGAGGGGAAGTGGCGGAAGAGACTGAATCCAGGAGAGAGCGGAGCAGGCGCCATTGTTCCCTCTCGGACCCTGCCCCCACATACAGCGTCACAAGGCCCGCACTGGGGAGCGCCTGAGGCTCCACCCCTCACTATGTAATAGCCGCGACCAGACTAAAACCAAACCAGAACAAACAAACAAACTAAAAAAAAAAACCCACCAAAAATGGCTCAAACCGGAGAAAAAAATGAAAACCCCAGAGTCTGGAATAGCATAATCAATAAAATATATTAAAAAATATATACCAATTTTAGTTATGAAATTGTCATGGGGATATAAATTATGACATTGGGAATATAGTCAATAATATTGTGATTAACAGGTATGGCACCATTTGGTTTCTGGAAATATCAGGGGGAACACTTTGCAAAATATATGGTTGTGTAACCATTATGCTGTACACAGAAAATCAAGATAAGTTAATATTGAAAAAATAAAAACAGACAAAAAAGTGTAAAGAAGGCTTACCAGAGTTATGGGATCTCATATAAAGAAACAATCTCTGCATTATTAGAGTCCCAAAAATAGAAGAAAGGGAGAAAGTCTATTTGAAAAAATAATTGCTGTGAACTTGCTAAATTTGGCAAAATATTTAGATTTCCAAGTTCATGAAACTAATAGGTCGTATGTGTATTCCAACATAAAATTATCTTCTCTGAGATGCAGTATAATAAAACAGCCTAAAATAAAAAAAAAAAGAAAGAATTTTAAAAGCACAAAGAGAAATTTCTTACATATAAGGAAACCACAATAAAACTATCTGTGAATTTCTTAACAGAAACCTTGCAGGCCCAGAGATAGTAGAAAGCTATATTCAATGGGCTGAAAGAACAAAACTACCAACCAAGAATACTTTACCTATCAAAAATGTCTTTCAGAAATGATAGATACAGACTTCCCCAAACAAACAAAACCTGAGGAAGTTCATCACCACTGGAACTGCTTTACAAGAAATGCTGAAAAAGTTTGCTAACTGAAGTAGGATGACACTAATTGGTAACATGGAATATGTAAAAAATACTAGTAAATGTAAGAATATAATCAAATTCAGATTATTCTAACACCATTAGATAGTGGTGTGGTAATAACTTCAGTATAAAGGTTCAAAGGACAAAATTATTAAAAATAACTGTAGCTGTAATAATTTGTTCATGGATACACATAATAAAAAGAGGTAAACCATGACATCAAAAACATAAGCTATGGGGAAGTAGTAAAAGTGTAGAGTGTTTCTATGCAATGTAAACTGAGTCATTATCACCTTAAAATAGAGTGTTATATCTATAAGAAGTTTTGTGTAAATCTTATGGTAACCACAAAAAAACCTACAGTAGATACACTAAAGATAAAGAGAAGGAAATCAAAGCAAATTGACTATGGAAAGTTACCAACTCACAAAGACAGCAAATAAAGAAGAAAGGTACAAGAGAATTTCATAACAGCCAAAAAACAATCAGATGGCATTAGTAAATTCTTACCTTATCAGTAATTGTTTTAAACATGTATGGACTAAATTTTCCATTCAAAAGACACAGAGTACCTGAATGGGTTAAAAAATAAGACCCAACTATTACCACATACAAGACATTCACTTCAACTTTAAGGATGCATGTAGGCTTAAAGTGAAGGGACAGAAAAAGATATTCCATGTAAATGGAAACCAAGAGAGTACTAGTTATACAGTTATATAAAACAAAATAGAGTTTAAGCCAAAAAACTGTAACAAGAAGCAAATGTCATTTTACAACGATAAAGTGATTAATTTATCGAGAGGCTATAACATTGTAAATATATATGCACTCAGCATCAGAGTACCTAATATATGAATAAAATGCTACTAGATCTAAAGGGAGATTTAGAGAGATAGACAATAATTTAATAACAGTAGGTTATTGAACCTCAATACCCTTCTTTCAACATGAATAGATCATTCACACAGGAAATCAATAAGGAAATTCCGTAGTTGAACTATACGTCGGATCAGTGGACATAATAAATATATACAGAATATTCCATCTAAAAGCTGCAAAATACACATTTTTCTCAAGAGCACATGGAAAATATTCCAGGATACATCATATGTTAGATTACAAAATAAGTTTCAGCAAATGTAAGAAAATTGAAATCATACCAAGTGTTTTTCCTGATCACAAGGGTATAAAACCAGTAACAGACAGAAAACTGGAAAAATCACAAATACGTAGAAATTAAACAGGACACTCCTTAACAACCAATGTGTCAAAGAAGAAAACAAAAAGCAAAAAAAAAAAATGTTTTGAAACAAACTACAATGCAAATGCAATATATCAAAATTTTTGAGACGTGGCAAAAAAAAGTAGTCCCAAGAGAGAAGTTTATAGCAATAAATGCCTACATTTCAACAAATGAACAACCAGACCTCACAACTCAAATAACTAGAAAAAAGGACAAACTAAGCCCAAAGTTAGTAGAAGAAAAGAAGCAACAAAGATCAGAGCATAAATAAATAAAATCAAGTCCAGAATAACAATAGATGAACAAAACTAAGAGGTGTTTTTTTTAAATATATAAACAATTGTCCTGGCTGGTATGGCTCAGTGGATTGAGTGCCAGCCAAAGGATCACTGGTTCAATTCCCAATCAGGGCACATGCCTGAGTTGCAGACCACATCCCCAGTAGAGGGCATGCAAGAGGGAACCACATATTGATGTTTCTCTCCCTCTTTCTCCTTCCCTTCCCCCTCTCTAAAAATAAATAAAAATAAAATCTCTTTAAAAAGATGAAAAAATTGGCAAACCTTTCACCAAGTTACACTTATTCTGACTGGTATAACTCAGTTGATTGGGTCTTGTTCCACAAAGCAAAAGGTCACCAGTTCGATTCTCGGTCACAGTACATGCCTGGGTTGCAGGTTCAGTCCTAGTCGGGGCACAATGTGAGAGGCAACTGATTGATGTTTCTCTCATGCATCAATGTTTCCCTTTCTCTATCTCTTCCCCTCTCTCTAAAAAAGTAAATAAATAAAAAGTATTTTTAAAAAAGATAACAAAGAAAATGAGAAATTAAAACTGAAAGAGAAGACATTAGAACTGATACCACAGAAATACAAAGGATCATAAGAGACTACTATAAATAATAATATGCCAACAAATTGGATAATGTATAAGAAATGAATAAATTTTTAGAAACATATAACCTATCAAGACTGAATCAATAAGAAATACAAAATGTGAAGAGATCAAATATGAGTAAGGATATTGAAAGTATAATCAAATACTTTCCAAAAAAGACAGTCCAAGTTAAACTGCTGAATTCCACCAAACCTTTAAAGAATTAACACCAATCTTTATCAAACCCTTTCAAAAACTGAAAGCAAGAGGACATTCCCAAGTTCACTTTATGGTGCCAGCATTACACTGATACCTAATCTAGATAAGGACACTACCAGAAAAGAAAACTAAACTATAGATCAATAGCCCTGATAAATATAGATGCAGAAATTCTCAACAAAATACTAGCAAACCAAATTCAATAGCACATCAAACATATAATACATTATGGTCAAGTGGGATTTATACCTATAATACAAGGATGATTGTTCAACATATGCAACCAACAAATGTGATACACCACATCAACAAAATGATAAAAATAATATGATCATCTCAAAAGAAGCCAAAAAAGCATTTGAAAAAAATTCAACATCCTTTCATTATGAAAAAGTAACTTCCAAAAAATTGGGTATGGAAAGAATGTACCTCAACACAGTAAAGGCCATATAGGAAAGGCCCACAACTAACATCATACTCAGTGGTGAATACTTGAAAGCTTTCCTGTTAATAGCATAAACAACACAATTGTTTCCATTCTTCACTACTCATAGTCAACATATTATTGGAAGTAATATCCACAGTAATTAGGCAAGAAAAAGAAAAGGGATTCATATCAGAAAGGAATAAGTAAAATTATCTGTTTGCTGATGACATGATCTCATATATAGTAAACTCTAAAGACTTCACCAAAAAAAAAAAAAAACCTAAAAAAAAACCTGTTAGAACTAATAAACAACTTAAGTACATTTCAAGATACAAAATAAACATTCAAAAATTCAGTTGCATTTGTATATACTATCAGTAAGCTAAAAAAGAAATGAAAATCAACTTTACAAAAGGATCAAAATATATAATACTTAAGAGTAATGTTTTTTTTTAAAGACTTTATTTATTTATTTATTTTTAGAGAGGGGAAGGGAGGGAGAAAGAGAGTGAGAGAAACATCAATGTGTGGTTGCCTCTCACGTGGCCCCCACTAGGGGCCTGGCCTGCAACCCAGGCATGTGCCCTGACTGGGAATCAAACCTGCGACCCTTTGGTTCGCAGCCCGCGCTCAATCCACTGAGCTACGCCAGCCAGGGCATGTTTTTTAATTTTTTTATCTTATTGACTATGTTATTACAGTTGTCCCATTTACTCTCCTTCATTCCCCTCCACTCTGCACCTCCCCACCCACATTCCCCCCTTTAGTTCATGTCCATGTATCATAAGTTCTTTAGCTTCTACATTTTCCATACTATTCTTGCTCTCCCCCTGTCTATTTTCTACCCACTATCTATGCTACTTATTCTCTGTACCTTTTCCCCCCTCTCCTCCTCCTCCCACTCCCCTGTTGCTAACCCTCCATGGGATCTCCATTTCTGTGGTTCTGTTCCTGTTCTAGCTGTTTGCTTAGTTTGCTTTTGTTTTAGGTGTGGTTGTTAATATCTGTGAGTTTGCTGTTTTTTACTGTCATATTTTTTTTATTTTCTTTTCCTTAAATAAGTCCCTTTAGCATTTCATATAATAAGGGCTTGGTGATGATGAACTCCTTGAACTTGACCTTATCTGAGAAGCAATTTATCTTGCCTTCCATTCTAAATGAAAGCTTTGCTGGATAGAGCAATCTTGGATGTAGGTCCTTAACTTTCAAGACTTCCAATACTTCTTTCCAGCCCCTTCTTGCCTAGAAGGTCCCTTTTGAGAAATCAGCTGACAGTCTGATGGAAACTCCTTTGTAGGGGATTGTCCCCTTATCCCTTGCTGCTTCTAGAATTCTCTCCTTCATTTTCATCTTGGGTAATGTAATTATGATGTGCCTTGGTGTGTTCCTCCTTGGGTCCAACTTCTTTGGAACTCTGAGCTTCCTGGACTTCCTGGAAGTCTATTTCCTTTGCCAGATTCGGGAAGTTCTCCTTTATTATTTGTTCACATAACTTTTCCACTTGTTGCTATTCCTCTTCCCCTTCTGGTACTCCTATAATTCAGATGTTGGAACATTTAAAGATGTCCTGGAGGTTCCTAAGCCTCTCCTCATTTTTTCGAACTCTTGTTTCTTCCTTCTTTTCTGTTTGGTTGTTTCTTTCTTCCTTCTGGTCCACTCCATGGATGTGAGTCCCAGTTTTCTTCCTATCTCTATTGGTTCCCTGTGTGTTTTCCTTCATTTCACTTAGTGTAGCCTCCATTTGTTCATCTAATTTGCGACCAAAATCAACCAATTCTGTGAGCATCCTGATCACTAGTGCTTTGAACTATGCATCTGATAGGTTGGCTATTTCTCGGTCGCTTAGATTTACTGGCTCTGGGGCATTGATTTGTTCTTCCATTTGAGCCATTTTGGGGTGGGGGGGTCTGGTCACACCTGTTACGTATGAGGGGCAGAGCCTTAGGTGTTCACCAGGGCTGGTCAACCGAGTCGCTGGGTTGTGACACTGTATGTGGGGGCAGGGTCAGAGAGGGAACAACGGTGCTTGCTCTGCTCTCTCTCATATTTCAGTCCCTTCCACCACTTCCCACAAGCAAATTGGGCTCTTCTGGTGCTGCTTCCTGGGTGGGTGGGCAGGCTTGTATACATTCTAGGACCCTGAGGGTCTCTCCAATGAACTCTCCTGTGAGACTGGAAGTCTCTCCCGGCACCTCAACCCCCACAAGTGTTTTTAATTGTTGCTTTTAGGCTTTATTTCCCAGTGCTGGGGTCCTGGGTTGAGGTCTGTCTTGCTCCCCATTTTTGTCTTATTTATCTGCGCATGAATGTATGTCCTCAGTCAGCCAGCCACCTTGCATGGCCTCACTGGGTCTGCCCATTGCCACCCCTCGCCCAGGGTCTGCCAGCCACCGCTTTTTCCTACCATGAGCCCTCTCCACCGGCCGCCAACTCCGCCCCTCTTACCGGTCTGGATGAATGGTTGTCAGACTTCCTTACAGTTCAATTTTCTGTCAGATCTGCTTGTTTTTTTGTTTCTAAATTTTTTGTTGTCCTTAATTTTGGTTGTGCAAGGAGGCACAGTGTGTCTACCTACCCCTCCATCTTGGCAGGAAGTCTTAAGAGTAAATTTAATCAAGGAGCTGTGCATTGAAAAATATAAGATATTGATTAAATAAATTGAAGACATAAATAAGTGAAAAGATAACCCATATTCAGAAATCAAAAGAAGTGATCTTATTAAAATGCCCATAGTACCCAAAGCTATGTATCCCTACCAAAATTCCAATGACATCTTTCACAGAAATAGAAAAAACAACCTTAACATTTGTATAAAACTGCAAAGACGCAGAGACATTGAAATTAAGAACAATCTAACAATAGCCAGAGGAGAGGAGGGAGAGGACAACAGGGAGAAGGATTTTCGGCAACTACTGTAAAGGACACACAGACAAAACCAAGGGGGAGGGTGGAAGCAAGGAAGGGAGGTGGGTTCTGCTGGGGTGGGGGGAGTGGTGGGGAGAAAATGCAGACAACTGTAATTGAACAACAATAAAGTCATTTATGAAACAATCAAACAAAAAAACTGCAAAGACCCTGAATAACCAAGCAGTACTAAGAAAGAAAAGCAAAGTTGGATGCATCACAATTCTTTTTTTTAATTTTTTTATTTTTTAATTTTAATTGTTGTTCTTGTACAGTTTTGTGTCTTTTACTCCCATCCCAGCCCACCGCCCCAGCCCTCCCCATCTCCCTCCCATTTCCAACCCCCATAGTTTTTGTCCATGAGTTCTTTATACTTGTTGCTCTTAACCCTTCCCCTTTTCCCCTGAAATTCCCTCCCCTCACCCCTCTGGTGACTGTCAGCCTGTTCTCAATTTCAGTGTCTTTGATTATATTATGCTTGTTTGTTTTGTTGATTAGGTTCCAGTTAAAGGTGAGATCACAATTCTTGATTTTGAATCTTATTACAAACCCATAATTAATAGTATTAAAGACAGTATGATACCACCATGAAAAATAACACATAAACTAGTGAAGCAGACTCAAGAGCACAAAAGTAGACCATGTATACAGAGTCAACTAATATTTGACAAGGAAATCAAGATTTGACCATACTCAATGGGAAAAGGCCTCTTCAATAAATGGTGTTTTGAAAACCATACATTCACATGCAAAAAAATGAAATTGGACCCATATGTTCCTCCACTCACAAAAACTAACTTGAAATAAATCAAGCCCTGGCTGGTGTGGCTCAGTGGATTGAGCGTTAGCCTGCAAACTGAAAGGTCACTGGTTCGATTCCCAATCAGGGCACATGCCTGGGTTTGCAGGCCAGGTCCCCAGTAGGGGGCATGCAAGAGGCAACCACATACTGATATTTCTCTCCCTTTCTTTCTCCCTCCCTTCCTCTCTGTCTAAAAATAAATAAATAAAAATCTTTTTTAAAAAAGGGATTAAATTAAAGACGTAAATATATGACCTAAAACCATTAAATTCATAGAAGAAACTTTAAGAAAAAATGTCCTTGACACTGGCCTTGGCAAATTTTTTTTTGGCTATGACACCAAGAGTACAAACAACAAAAGCCAGAGTAAATATGCAGAAATACATCAAACTATTATAAAAAGCTGCTGCACAGCAAAAGAAATAATCAGGAAGATGAAAAGGCAACATATGGAATGGGAGAAAATATTTGAAAACCATCTATCTGATAACAGATCAATATCCAATATATATAAGAAACTTATACAACTCAATAACAAAAACAAATTGAATTAAAAAATAGGTAAAAAATTTCAGTAGACATTTTTCCAAAGAAGATATCCAGATGGCTATAAGTACATGAAGAAATGTTCCATATGATGAATCACCAGGGAAATGCAAATCAAAACCACAATGAGATATTGGTGAAATAAATTGAAGAAGACACAAATAAATGAACAAAAATCTCATGTTCATAAACTTATCTTATTAAAATGCCCATACCACCCAAAGCCATCTCACATCTCTTAAAATTATTATTATCAAAAAGAGAACAGGCAATAAATGTTGGCTAGACTATAGAGACACACCCTTGGGTACTGTTGGTTGGAACATAAGTTAGTACAGGTATTATGAAAAGCAGTAGTATGGAAGTTCTTCAAAAAAGTAAGTATAGAATTACCACATGATCCAAGTATTCATACTTTTGGGTGTATATTCAAAGAAAAGAAATCAGTATCTCAATGAGATACCTGCAACTTTATGTTTACCGCACTATTATTTACAGTATTCAAGACACAGAAACAACGTAAGTGTCCTTTAATGGATGAATGGAGGAATACAGATATAGTTATATAGATAGTTTAGATTGTTTTATAGATATATAGATATTGAAATTATTAGGCTATTAAAAGGAAGAAAGTCTGCTTTTTGTGACAACATGGATGGACCTTGAAGGCATTATGCTAAATGAAATAAATAAGACAGAAAAAGACAAATACTGTATGTTCTAACTTATACGTGGAATCTAAGAAAGGTGAACTCATAAAAATAGAGAGTAGAATGGTGATTATCAGAGGCTGTGATGCGCAGGAAATGGAACGATACTGGTCAAAGTATACAATCTTCCGACAATAAGGTGAGTAAGGTTTGGTATTCAAATGCATGTTATTGTGACTGTAATTAATAGTACTGAATTATAGATTTGGAAGTTGTCAAAAGAGTATATTTTACATGCTATCACTGCAAAAAATGATAATGATGTAAGGGGATGGAGGTGCTACCTAACCTCATCGTGGTGATCATTTCACAATATATAGGTGTATCAAATCATCATGTTTTATACCTTATGCTTAATCAATTAGTTATATGTCACTAATATCTCACTAAAACTATAAATAAAAAGTAAACAATATAAAATTAAAAGTTCAGAAACATGTAAAAATGATTATTATATATAATATTTACATACTGCTTACGTGGTGTCAGATACTATTCTAAGTGTTTCTACAAATGAGCTCATTGAATCTTCACATCAGCCCTTCTATTATTCTCCCACTTTACAGATGAGGAAACTGAAGTCCAGGGAAGTGACTCTCTTGCCCAAGATCACACAGTTACAAAGCAGGAAAGTTGAATTTGAACCTAGAAATGTAGATCTAGAGTCTAGGTCTTAATCATGGAACAAAGCAAATGTATGGACCATACTAGTGTGGCTTCTGAAATCTGACTGCCTATGTTCCAATTTGAACTCTGACATTTGCCATCTGTGTGAAATTGGTCAAATTACCTCATTTCTCTGTGACTTGTTTTCCTCATTTGTGAAGCAGAGATAAGAAAGCACATACTTCAGCAGTATGTGCTGAAAGGAGTCAACAAGATAAAGTATGTAAGTATGCTAAGGCTGTCTCTGTCACACAGTATGCTCAAATGTTAATTATTTGATCATATAGAGAAACAGGGACTTTGGGGGATTTCTATACTTGGAAATCACAGAAACCAATAAAGAAGGAACATGATGCTATCACAAAAAGAAATGGAGAATGAAAAATAGGCAGTGTCATGAGAGCCAACAGAAGCATCTGGTTATATAGCATAGTAGTTCAAACCACAAGCCCCAGGGTAAGTCTACGTGGATTAAGTCCCAGCTCTGCTATTTTAATTGGTTACATGACATTGAACAGGTTCCTTAATTCTAAACTGCTTCAGTGTCTTAATATACATATAATACCTACCCCAAAAGCTTTTGTGAAGATTAAATGCATTAATGCATACAGAGCACTCATAACTATGTTTAACACACAAGGAACTCCCAATGAATGTTGGCTTGTATGATTTCCAGAATGAGGAAAAGTTTTCCTAAAGAAGTTTGGTCATGCCTATGAAAGGAAAGAGATGGACAGAACTAAGGAAAACCTACCTTTTAAGTGTGTATCTCTTCAAATTCATCCTCTCTTCATCCCCACTGCCTGGGACCTCATTTGGGTCCTTATCATTTCTCACCTGGTCTTACTGTACATTAATTGGGGCAAGTAGGACAGTATTGAGGAACAGGAAGTAGTGTTTTTTGCCTGGATCATCAGGCTAATAAAGGGTTAGGATGGAAAGGGGTCTTGAATGCCTGGTAAAAAAGTTCAGACTATCCTGTAGGCAATAGGAAGTCCTGGAAGATTATAGAACAAATTGCAGAATCGTGCTTTAAGAAAAATTATATTAATTGAAGAAGGATTAGGTGTGGCAAACTAGTTAAGAGTGTTGTGAATAATCAGTGTAGAGATGATTATTTCCTGATGTGTTAGTAAAAAGAGAAGGATAAGATGCAGTAGGTATTAGGGAGGATGATGAGTTTTTTAAAATTCTGTTGTTTATTCATTTAATATTCATTGAAAACCTACTATATGCCTGGCATGGTGATAGGCAGTGGGGACGCAAGAACAAAATCATTCATTCATTCGACAAATATTTATCAAACAGCCACAAAGTGCCACGCCTTGCTCTAAGAGCTGGAGATTCAGCAATAGTTCCTACCTTCAAGGAGCTCACAGCCTAGACTAGGGGAAATACAATTTAAGAGATAAATATGGTACATTTTGACAATGTTGAGATGAAGATTAAATGAGTATCTAGCAAAGTCTGTTTTGGGAATGGGAGACATGTCACCTAAACTGTGTGGTGTTTGGGAGTAAAAAGGCAAGATAGGGGAGAAGAGACCAGATTATGAAGGTCTTTGATGTCACAGTAGGAAGTTTGAGCTCTTTCTTGTGGCAAAAAAGGGATATTACAGGGTTTAAACAAGGGTATACGATCTAATTTTAAAGAAGTCACTGTGGGAGTAAAGGCAGGGTGGGTAACTTTGGAAGTATAAAGAATGGAGCATAGAATGTAAAGAAGAGAGAAGATTCCTAGAATTTTGGCAGGTCAGAAAAGGTCCATAGAGATCCTCCAATATTAACCAACATCTTACATTTTGTAGACTGAGATACAGAGAGGCAAAGTGACAAGTCATACAGCTAATAAATTGGCAAATGTTACATCTGAAGGTCTGTTCTGATTCTCAATCCGATGCTCTGATTACTACTCCCTGCTTTTGGAACTAAACGATGGCCAGGGAAAAGGACTACAGGGGTGGGGGGTGGCAAATGTGAACAGCAAATTAGTGAGAGATTGGATCTTAAACTGGGTCTTGGGGAAGCTTTTGTTTCTTTCCACATTTTTAACTCCAGAGTTTTGCAAACCTTACCACTAAAAACAAACAAGAGAACATTCCCTCGTCAGAAGGCCAAGGAATTGTGAAATAGTAAGAGGGTTGGAGGGGGTGCGTGCTTAAGAACTGTATCCAGTCTGTGAGGGAAACATGTGGTCCAAGCCCTAAAAAAACAGATCAGAAAGTTGAGATTTCCGCCTATTTGGCTAACCACAGCCTCTACCACAAAAGATGTACTCCAGCGCCCTCTGCTGAACCCTAAAACAGGCTGTCTCCTTACCTCCAGGTGACGCAAACTGTCCGAGAAGCTAAAATGGCGGCGACGCCCCCTTCACTACCCCCAAGCAAGCTTTGCCGTGGAGCATGATGGGAAGATTCAGCGTCAATTACAAGAGCATGGACCCCAGAACCTGGCCATCTGGTTTAGGGTTTTGAACCCCCTAGTTGTGACGGCACCTTCTGAAAGCGGTTCGGAAAATCCGAAGATATCTTTAAGAGACTGGTATGGAGATTTTGTCATTACTCTGGGCAGTCCAGTAGGCGGCGGTAGAATGCAACATGAGAGACGCAGCTACTTTCTTTCTTTCTTTCTTTCTTTCTTTCTTTCTTTCTTTCTTTCTTTCTTTCTTTCTTTCTTTCTTTCTTTCTTTCTTTCTTTCTCTTTCTTTCTTTCCTTTCCTTTTCTTTTCTTTTCTTTTCTTTTCTTTTCTTTTCTTTTCTTTTCTTTTTTTTTTCCCCTATAACCGGGCTTTTAGGACAGGATTTGAAGCTAAGTTAAAGATTACTGGAGTTTAAACTTTAGGTCAAGGAGTTTTAACGTGAGATACCTGGGTGAGCCAAATGGCAGGGATTCACGGCAGTAGAGATCAGTGACTAAACTAATTGAAACACACACACACACACACACACACACACAAAATAGATCACCGAGTGGACTCCTTGAAATAGTATATAAAAACATACATGTGTATGTTCCTGTGCATTTGGCGGGGAGAGAGTACATAGTTTTCATCAGACTTTTCCAAGGGGTTGGCAAATCCTTCCCTTAGAGGATGAGGTTCTAGGCCAAGGATAATATAACATAATGATTATGCAGAACTTTAGACATAGACTTTCTGGTTTCACATTTTTACTACACTAACCCCTGACTGTGATCTTAGGCAAGCATTTTAACCTGTTTGTGCTTCAGTTCCTCATCTGTAAAATGGAGATGATAGCAATACTTACCTCCAGGGTTATAATAAAATGAGCTTATTAAATAAAATTTTTTTATAATAACCATTTATTAACTGAAAATAACTTAATGGTTTTCCCAATAGTTAAGTAACCCTTACAAGCATTATAACATCTTATTCTGTTACACTTTCAAATCTATTATCTTCATTGATCTTCATCATCATTTTTTTGAGGTTGGTTTACATATAAGGACAATTGAGACAGACAGGATAACTTATATGAGGTCATGAAGCCAGTCAGTAACCAAATTGGTATTCTAGAACCAGGCCCACCAGATTCTTAGCTTAGTGTTCTTTCCATTATATCATGTTGGACTGGTGCAAAGGACATTATGAAAATTTGAGTTGGACTTTCTAACCCTGACTCTTATGTAATACTTGCAAAAAGAAATCCTTGGGTGGTTCTTCATCTACTCCAGGCTTGAGCACATGTGACAGTAAGCAGATTTCATATTGGGAAACCCAATCTCATTTATAGAAGGGTCACTTTATTGTGATGTGCCCTATTAACATTCAGACTTCTCCAGATTTCTTACATGTTAGAAGAAAATAAAAGCTTTCCTTGAGACTGGTCCCACTCCAGCTATCACCTTCTTTCTCTCTTTTCTTCTCAGCAAGCTTCAAAAACAGGGCTGTCTATTAAGGGCTTTAAAGCCTTCACTTCTGCTTCACCTATCAGCTCATTTTCCTAAGCATTCTATCAGTGTCCTTCTCAGGGCACTTTTCTGAACCATGTGCTATGTTTAACCCTGTTGAACTTTGGCCTCTAAGGTACCATACCGTTCTCATATTTCTTTAGCTTTTCTGTCCTTTCCTTCTTCCTTTCCTTCTTCGGTTTATTTTCCTCTGCTTATCCCTTAAATGTTGATATTCTACAAAGATATGTTCTTGGCCTTCTCTCCTTCTTATGTTACACTCATTGCCTGGATGATCTCATTCCCTCACTCAGTTTCAACAAACACCTGGAGCTAATGGCTATTAAATTTATGTCCACAGCCCAGCCTGCTTTCCCCAATCTAGACACACATATCAAACTGCCTACTATATGTCTCACAAGCATCTCCACCTCTTTCTTCTAAAACTAAATTTATCATTTTCCTCTTGCCTCAGATCTGAAATGCTATCAGCCATCTTAGTCACCAAAACTAGAAACTTTTTTATAATTCTTGATTCTCTTTCTACCTTAACTCTTACATACCATCAGTCATCCATTCACCCATTCACTTAACAAGACTAACTGAGCACCTACTTTGTTTCCAGAATTATCTAGGTGCTGATGATAGAGCACGTAGATCCATACCTAGCCCGGTCCCTGCCTTCATGCTGCTTTCATTCCAGTACCAAACCCAGTGTTAAGCTATAATTCACATACTAAATTAATTGCAATTTTAAATTCTGAAAATGAAAAGAGTGCTGTGCTCTGAGGGCATGTATTCTGGGACCATGGAAGACTTCTCTGAGGAGGTGATTTTTCAGTTGAGGACTGAGGAATGAATAGGAGTTAATTAGATAAATAGAACTAAGAGACCTTGTACACAAAGAAGGGAGCATGTGCACAAAGTCCTGAGGCAGTGATGTGGATGACACATTTGAGAATCAAAAAAGCCAGTACATGGTTGGCATTTACGGAACATAAAAGAGAGTGGCATGAGACAAGGCTAAAGAGGTAGGCAGTGACTTTATAGGCCACAGCAAGAATTTTCACTTTTTCCTAAGAGTAATGAGTAGCTACTAAAGGATTTTCATGATTACAGTGCCATGGTCCAATTTGGGTTTTGAAAAGATCACTCCACCTTGCTAATAGCGAATCAGAAGATTGGGGAGACTAGTTGGGATGCTTTTGAGGTAAATTAGACAAGAAAGTTAGTGGGTCCTCTTAGTTTTGTTATACTGAGGGTCAGAGAGATGGGTGGGCATACTTAGGGATTATCTAAGAAGTAAAAGCACTAGGACATAGACACTGATTAGATATAGAGGATAGGACATGGTAAGGTAAGAGTATAGAAGTCCCAGGTTTCTAGTTTCTAGCTTGAACAACTAAGTGAATGCTGATGTCAGTTTCTGAATTGGGAATACTGCAATGAGAAACAAGTTAGAGGTGCAGTGAGATGATTAGTGCAATTTGAGATATCATAGTTTAATTGGAAGCATTTTTGCTTTCTTAGTGATATATAAAATAATAGTTTTCCTTGCAACAGATGACATTAATTTCAGTTATATTTTCTTATGGGAACTAGGAACATGGATGAGCTCACCCAGGAGAGAATATAGACTCAAAAAAGATTCCAGAGGTCTGAACCTTGAGGATTTCTAACATTGAAAAATCCAAGAGAAGGGTATGAACTGGCAAAAGAGACAGAGAAAGAGCATACAAAGAGACAAGAGGAAATCTAGAAATGTCTACTGTTTCAGAAACCAAGAGAAGTGAGTAATTTAAAAAGAAAGGGCATCAAGTAGGATGGGGACTGAAATATGTCTACTGGCTTTATTGACATGAAGATCATTGGGCATCTTGTGAGAAATGAAGTTGGGTGGTGCTGTGGGAGCAAAAGCTGGATTAAATTGTTTGAAAAGTGAGAGGTGGGGAAGTGCTACCAGCTTAGTACAGACAGCTCTTTTAAAAAGAGCAGCTATGAAAGGCACACAAAATTGAGGAATTATCTGTACTGAGATGTGAAATCTTGTTTTTACTTCTTTAGCTCTTAAATTCCTTTCCTCTGATTCTTTATTGCTGCTGCCTTAGTTCACTCCAACCCTATCTATTGCTAAACTATTGCAATGGCATTCTCTGTGGATCTGCTCCTCCAGATCTATTTTCTACACTGCTGCCAGAGTGGTCTATCTAAAACCCAGATCTGACAAAGTAACTTCCTTAGTCGAAGCCCTTGAATTGTTCTGTAGCAGGCACAAGATTATATCCAAGATCTTAGCCCCCTGCTTATCTCTTCCCTTTGCAATTCCATGAAAATACCATGCATTCCATGTTTCCATACCTTTGGCTCTACTATTTCTTCTTCCTATAATTCCTCGTCCTCACCTCGTTTCCCTAGTAAATACCTGTTTGTCCCTGTTTAAGCTATCACCTCATCTTCTTTTAAAAAAGCATTTCTCATTCTCTCAGTTTATTATTTTCTTTTAATATTTCTATATTCTGTACATATGTCTATAATTACATGTAATTTACTATGTAATAATTATTTGTTGATGTACTTTCTAAAATATATTTTATTGATTATGCTATTACAGTTTCCCAATTTTTCTCTCCCCTTTACCCCCTCTACCCTGCACCCCCCAAACCTCCAGCATTTCCCCTGCTTAGTTCATGTCCATGGGTTGTACGTATAAGTTCTTCAACTTCTCTGTTTCCTATACCATTCTTAACCTCTCCCCACCTATTTTATGCCTGCCAACTATGCTTCTTATTCCCTGTACCTGCCCCCAATTCTTCCCCTCCCCCTCCCTGCTGAAAACCCTCTATGTGATCTCCATTTCTCTGGTTCTGTTCCTGTTCTAGTTGTTTGCTTAGTTTTTGTTTTTCTTTTTTAGATTCCATTGTTGATAGTTGTGAGTTTGTCATCATTTTGCTGTTCATATTTTTTTATCTTCTTTTTCTTAGATAAGTCCCTTTACCATTTCATATAATAAGGGCTTGGTGATGATGAACTCCTTTAACTTGACTTTATCTGGGAAGCACTTTATCTACCCTTCCATTCTCAATGATAGCTTTGCTGGATAGAGTCATCTTGGATGTAGGTCCTTACCTTTCATGACTTCAAATACTCCTTTCCAGCCCCATCTTGCCTGCAAGATTTCTTTTAAGATATCAGCTGATAGTCTTGTGGGCACTGCTTTGTAGGTAACTCTCTCTTCTCCTCTTGCTGCTTTTAAGATGCTCTCCTTATCTTTAATCTTGGGTAACTTAATGATGATGTGCCTTGGTGTGTTCCTCCTTGGGTCCAATTATTTTGGGACTCTCTGGGCCTCCTGGACTTCCTGCAAGTCTATTTCCTTCACCAGGTTGGGGAAGTTTTCCTTCATTGTTTTTTCAAATAAGTTTTCAACTTCTTGCTCTCGTTCTTTTCCTTCTGGCACCCATATGATTCGGATGTTGGAACATTTAATGTTGTCATGGAGATTCCTAAGCCTCTCCTCATTTTTTTGAATTCCTGTTTCTTCATTCTGTTCCAGTTGGGTGTTTATTTTTTTCCTTTTGTTCCAAATTGTTGATTTGAGTTCTGGTTTCCTTCCCTTCACTGTTGGTTCCCTGTACATTTTGCTTAATTTCACTTTGGGTAGCCTTCATTTCATCCTTCATTTTATGACTGAGCTCAATCAGTTCTGTGAGCATCCTGATTAGCAGTGTTTTGAACTCTACATCAGATAGGTTAGCTATGTCCTTGTCACTTAACTCTTTTTTCTGGAGCTTTGATCTGTTCTTTCATTTGGGCCATATCTCTTTGTCTTGATGCATGTGTTATGTTGTAAGGGGGTGGGGCCTTACGTATTTGCCAGCATTGGGCAACCCTCTTTGTTGCATTGTGGGTCTCGTGGGGAGTGGTCAGAGAGGGAACAATGCTGCTAGCTTGCTCCACTCTAGCCCCACTTTCCAACAAACTCTCATGTGAGACTGGGAGTTTCTCCTCTGTGGCAGCCCCTGCAGTAGTTTACAGCTAGCTTTGAGTCTTAGTTTCCCATTCAGCCAGCCTTGCCTTCCTACACAGTCCACCACCTTGCCACAAATCCTCTCTATTTGCTGACATACCTGTCACCCCTAGTAGACTCTAACTATATGAAGTTCTGGCTATGCCTTTTGCTACTTTATCCATGCCAGTGCTACACAGTGTGCCTAGCCAATAATAACTACTCAGGAGAGAACTAAAATTCATTTTTAAGTCACAAACACAAAAACTCATAGAGTAAAATGTTGAGAAATTTGAATATATCGATATTAATATTAAAATGAAATGGGATAAACTAATCTTTCTCAGAATTTCTGAAATGTTTTCCCCCTTTTTAATATTCTTCGTCCCATCAGCCTCATGATTTCTCTAACTGCTCCATCAGAGATAAGCGCCATCTCCAGTGCTTTGCAGTTTCTCAAATCTCACATTTCCCTAAGGCTTTGTTGAACTTTCATCATCCTGGAGTTTGTCACAGCTCTTCTTGAGCCAATTGATCTTCACCACCTGTTCAGTTTGCTGAGAGAACATTGACCCAAATTTATATTTTGCTGGGTCAAGCATAACTTTTTTTATTTGTCCTATATCTACCCCCATTCAAGTATGCCCACTTTCCAAACACTCTGGATCTCAATTGAACAGGCCAAGGCCCAGAAAGCCACATTTCCATTTTAGTGTGGGTGTATTTATTGCCAGTTCAATTGCACTTCAAATGTAATTACGTTTATGGGGAGTGTTAAGTGTCAAAATTAAATACTTATGCTGTTTCCTCAATTTACATTCCATGAGACATTGCATCCAATATGACAATAGAGAATGGTATTACACTGTGTGTGTGTGTGTGTATGTGTGTAGATTTCCCCAAAGAATAGTGTCATTAAAGTAATGAAATTGAGAAACCCGAGTTGTAGTCCTAAATCTGTTATTATCAAAAACAGTCAAACAGAGAGAGTGAATTTGCCCTTACCCTGTCTTTTGTTCTAGTCAGTCCTTCAATGGGTTGAATCCTGAATCTGTTATTATTAGTTCACTCATTCATTCATACAGTCAACAAATATATTAAGGTCCTGTGTTGTACCAGGCACAGTGCTAAGTTTTACAAGGGACTAAAGGCCAATATTTTTCCTTCCTCGTATACTGCGATTTATCAATCTCAACAAGTATCTCACAGAATTAGAGAAATTCATTCATTCATCAATTTCCTCAGCAGATAATTATTGAAAATCTTCTCCATACCAGGCATGGAAAATCTTCTCCATACTGGAAAAAAGTGATAATGAAGACATACATGTGATCCCTTCCATTCCTGCTTTTCTTCACAAGGTGACATATAGCAGACTGTTTGCTATCATATTGCTATTAGTTTCATATCTAAGTGAATATTTCTAATAAACACTTTCAATGATCTTAACAAGCCACAGTTATACACATCAAACTGATACATAAACAAACAGCCTAATTC
The DNA here is from genome assembly GCA_039655065.1 of Glossophaga mutica. Lineage (NCBI taxonomy): Eukaryota > Metazoa > Chordata > Mammalia > Chiroptera > Phyllostomidae > Glossophaga > Glossophaga mutica. The sequence continues at coordinate 8,814,811 of CM077318.1, read as the reverse complement.
AAGTACAGGAAAACACAACAAATGCTTTTATAGAAAATCTTCTTTTTCAGACTCAAGATGCCATAGTCTTCTGAATTTTGTTTGATAAATTGAGAATCAGTTTGTTGGAACCCATAGTGCACTGGTTACTGTTTGTATAAAGCTGTCAAAATGCAAACTGCAGCCTACTCAGAATGATGTGGTTGATGCATTTTTCTTGAATATTCCAGCTTATGGACCAGGGACCAAGGACCAAGCTGGTTGATTTATTTTTCCAGTGATTTCAAGGCAAAGTTGATTACCTGTGGCCTAGAGGACAGAGAAGAGGTTCAGCCAACAGTCACAAAATGAATCCCCCAATTCAAAATAATTTCTAATTATGTATTATTTATGTTTTATGTTGCTCCATAAAGTAGTTAAGATGACATGTACCTACTTGCATCTTTTTTCCTAGATCTGTTCTATTGACTTTTGTGATACCTGGCCCTACTAATTTCTCCACATTTGGATTTATCTCTGTCCTGTAATGCAGACTAATTCTGGCTTGAATCAAAAAGTACCAAAGAAGTCTCTTTCCATACCCCTCCCTGCCTACCTAAAAAAACAAAGTTAAATCTATGTTTGTGGTGAGGGGAGGGTGAGCTAGAGAGGCTTAGTACTGAGTCACCTCTGTTAGAGGGCTCCAGGGACTGAGTATTCAGGAAATGACAAGGTAGTCCTCTTATGATGGTGGTGACCCTGTATAGACAGATGCTCACATTCCATTCTCTTTCTTCCCTGCTCCAGTAAAGAAGGAAGAGTAAAGGTGGATTCTTCAGGACCAGAAAATTCTAATCTTCCCCATAACAATAAGGAAGCACAAAGGACCAGAGAGATATCCAAAATCTAACTGTAGATAAGTAAGGAGTTCAGATGTAGGAAAGAATGTATGGAAGAATTTTGAATTCTGATAGGATCAGCACCAGCAGGCTGCAGTTAGAATAGAGTCATTAATTTAACAAACAAATGAGGATGAGAACAGTGGAGGTCTGAAACAATTGTCAAGAATGTCATCTAGCAACTGTAACTTGCATCTGTGAGGCATATATAATAATGAACTTCACTAGACCAAGATGTCCCTTCATGCACCCCAGTTCTTAACAATAAGCAACTGGGTTTGTTTTCCATCATGAGGATGGGAGGAAGCAGGACAGGAAAAAATGTTTTCTGCCCCTCTTACTAATGTCAGCTGTGCAGTAGGTGCTTTCATTAGTCTTAATTCTATGAGGTAGTTATTATTCCTACTTTAAATATAAAAAGACAAAGCCTCCTAACTGTCAGGCCAGTGTCCTCCCCGCTGTGAACCATCATGATGCAGTGGTCTTCAGCCCTACTGCCTATGTTTCAGTCTTTCTCCCCCATACTAAATCCACTTTAGTCTGTTTATGACTGTGAATGATGCATATTTTACTTTCTATTTCTGGCTGCCTTATCTCTACTAATGCTCTAGAGTCTGCCTGCTTCACAAGAGAGTCTTATGCCCTGAGTCATGCCTCTAATTCAAACCTTGCCACTTGTGTGGCAAAACTAGGCATGGTAAACCTGATAATAATAACAATGATGACATGTATCAGTTTTTGAGCGCTTACCTTGTGCTGCTAGACTTGTATCAAGTTCTTAATATGCATTATCTCATTTGTTTCTTATAAGTACTATTATTATCCCATTTTACAGAAGAGGGAAAATAAACACTTGCCTACCACACATATCTCATCTAGTATGACACCCCCTCTCCTTCATCCTGCCCCAGCCCCATTGTCTTTCTTCCTTTCCTTAGGTCAAATGTGTTCCCACCTCATGGTCTTTATACTTGGTGTTTCTTCTGCCAGGAACACTATTCCTCCAGATTTATTCTCCATGGCCAACTCCTTCAGATCATTGAAATCTTTGTCTACCTTATCTAAAATAGGTTCATGTGCACCCACCCCTGTCAGTCTCTTTTTCCTGACCCTGATTTTTTTGGTGGTTGATATCATTCATGAAAGTGTTGACTTAATTTGTTGATTTATTTATTGCCTTTCTCCCTGACCATAAGCTCCATAAAACCAGGTATTTTATATATTTGTTCATAGCTATGTATTGTCTTTAATTAATGGTAAGTACTTAATTTGTATCTGATGGATGAATCTAATACTCTCTGACTCTAAAATTAGTATTTTTAAGTGCTACACTTGACCCCTACTTTGGCAAAGATGGGTGTCACATCCCTTCAGTGAGAGGGAATTTATCCCTTAAGATTTTTATGTGAAATAATGAGAGAACAGTTATCTTTCCAACTAGGCTGTGAGCTGCCCAAGTGCATGAACTTTACCTTCCCTTTTGTGCTATAATAGAAAGAAGATGGACTTTAGGGCCAGAAATAACTAGATTCAAGCCCTTGTTCTGTCTTAGGTCTTTTTGTGATTTTAAAATGTTTAAAACCCTGTGAACCTTAGTTTTCATAGATATCACTTGTAGTTATTGTGACAATTAAATGAGCTATTGTAGGCAACCTGCCTAGTTTGCTGCCTAGGACATAGTAGGCACTCAGTAAACATCAATGCCTCATCTTTTGGTATTTCCCCCAGAGTGAAGCTTATTACAAATTTTTTAATTACTGGATTAGTATAGTACTTTGCACATGGAGGGTACTGAGAACTCTTTTCTTTAATTAACTTGCTCAGTTAATATTTATTTAATTCCTTCTTGCAGGCGTATGTGAAAGTATGTTCAATGTGGGTATTTTATAAAGCTGGAAGGAAGAGCAAATAAGCTAGATAACAGAGAGATGATCCAAAAATTAGTTCCACAGGCCATTCTAATTAAGACAAGTATAATCATGATTATAATGTGATGTTCTTCATTTGAATCTAAAATACAATTATTCCAGTTTAGGCTGGAAAAGGCATGGCATGGCCCCACATGTGTGTGAAAGCTTTAAGTTAGTTTCAGTTGTCAGAAAGCTCAGTATGAATAAGCAATGTGATATGACTACTAAAAAAAAATGTGTGTCACCTTGACTCAAGGGCACTGTCGGACCTTGTCATCACCTGGAATTGATACATGTACACAATCTTAAATAATATTATCTTACTTGGACCACAATATCTTTCTAGCTTTCTGATTTCTTCTACTCAGTGAATTTTCCTCCTCTTTAGCATTTCTAGTCTGATTGTCCTGGGATTTCTTTCTGGTCCAATAACCCTGTATGGCTCTACCTCTTTCTCTATGCAACCTAGACCCCACAGTACATCATGTTAGCGATAACTTTAATGTCATAGTTCCTTGTATTTTACTCACATCCACCTTGATAAATGATTCTCAAGCAGTTCATCCCAGAATATCCAGAGTGGCTCAGCCAAGGGGCAGGGTGTGGTGAGGGAGGAGTACTCAAAGTCAGTATAACTTCTTCCAAGAGATTCTGTTCTGTACCCACTCCAGCCTGAGCTGATAATCACTGTAATACAGTTATAGTGTTACAGCTACAGGTATAGTGTTGTATTTACAAGCATAGATTCATATTGAGACCACCTGTGTTTGAATCCTGGCTCTTCAGAGTGCTAGCAGTGTAGCTAACCTCTACATTTCAGTTTCTTTAACTGTAAAATGAGAATGAAAATAGACTCTTAAATCACAGAATTGTTTCAAGCATTAAATGAATGAATCTATGAAAAGCATTCAGAACAGTGCCTGGGATATATGTGGTAAGTGCTCAGATAATTATTGTTCTTTTCACACCCTTCAGGAGTGTTGGGGTGGGAAAAGTTTGAGAACCCTTGCTGTTGCTCCCTTCCTACAATATATCTGTGAAGCTACAAATACCATGCAGCAAGGCACATTAGGGTACCTACAAACTCATGTGCTCCATATCTTCATCTCAGCTTTTAGTGCTGCTCTTAGGAGCCTTCTCAATGTGCCCCTGGTCAGCCCCCTTTTCTATGACCCACTCCTCAAACCATTTACCCCTTTCTACCCCACCACCTCTTCTCAGTTGAATGAAAAATCTCTACCCTGAATCTCTCTCAAATTATCACCCTGTCTCTCTCTTTCCCTTCATTGAGAAGTAACTTAACAAAGGAGTCTCATATTAATCTATTTCCTCAGTTTAGAACCCACTGTACTCCAACTCACACTCTCACAACTGCTTTAAGAGTGCTCTGGTGCAGACCATCAACAACCTACTTATCGCTGGATTCAGAGGTCTCTTTGCAGCAATCGTATTTACTTGGCCCACCTTTGACTGTGTTGTCTACTTTCTTCTTCATGAAATTGTATACTCTCTTAACTTTTCTGACATATCTTTAATGGATGCTTTACCTGCTACCTCTTTGATCATTCCTTCCCAGCCCCTTCTGCAGGCTTCTCTTCCCCGTACATTTGAAAGGTTGTTGTGCTTAAAGATTTTACTCATTGGTCTTCTTATCTCAGTTTACTCAGGCATCTGGGATAATCCCACATACTACCAATACTTCATTTACAGCAGTGATTAAAATCAAGGCATTAAAGCCAGATTGACCTGGGCTTAAATCCTGGCTCTGCCATTTACTAGCTCTGTGAGTTTACTTAACATATTCTAAGTCTTGGTTTCCTCATCAATAAAAAGTGGACTGATATGCTTCCTAAATTATAAGGTCTTAGTGAAGACTAAATGTAATAATGCTTGTTAAGCACTGGGCATATAAGTACTTGATAAATGTTAAAAATAATCATTCCAAATACACAGTCCAGCATTTTCTCCTGACTTTAGTCCCATATAACTGATTGCCTACTGGACATATCCCTCAGGAAACTAAAACTTGCTGTGTCCAAACCTGCCCTTATAATTGTTTCCTCCAATTTTTTTCTGCATCCTGTGTCCTTGGTATAAATAAATGACACCATCATTTATCCAGTTACCCAAGCCACACTATAAACCTGCATGTGCATAATCTTAGATTTTTCCTTTTCGCTTACTCCCCATATGTCCAACTGATAACTAAGCCCTACTTATTCTCTCTTGTTAATATTTGTCCTGACTGTGCCCTCATCCCCATCTGCCTTGCTGTTGCCTATATATTCTACATGTTCTTCTAATTGGTTTTTCTTTTGTCTGCGTGCTCTTTTCACTAGTCTCCCTGCCTCCTTATGATGTTTTAGTTTATTCTTTAAGGTGCTGCTAGAATGTTCCTATACTGGCTCCCTTATGCTTATAGGATAAAGTAGAAATTATTTAACATTGCATATAAGATTCTCTGTGATTTTACACTTACATGTCAAACAACTTATACTGCTTTATCTCCTGGAAATGTTTCCTCACCTTAGTCTTCTAAAAAGCATGTACTAAATAGCCAGGATTAAACTCCAGGGTCACCTTTACCAGGAAGATTTCCATGACTTCTCTACCCCTTACACTACTTACAAATGGATACTCTTGTGTTCTTCCACTCTACCTACGAATACTCCCTTAAATGTTTAAATAGTTCCTTAAATACTTTGCCTCACGTGTGTGCGTGCGTGCGTGTGTGTGTGTGTGTGTGTATTCTGATTTCACCTAGTAAGTTGTAAGCTCCTTGAGGGCAGGTATTTTGTTTTAACTCTTCTTTGTTTTGAGTCTGTTTTAATTAACTGCTTGTTATAGCACTTAATACCACAGCATGGTTGGTTCAATGAATGAATGAATGAATGAATGAATGAATGAACGAACGAACAACTCATGAGCTGTATTAATGAAAAATAAGGACTATTAGAAGGATGGAAGATAATTTTTGTGATTTTATTACTTTTTTAAAATCTTGCCATAGTCAGATAGCTATTGAAAGAAGAGCACCAGTTAAATGATCTTTCAGATCCCTTCTACTTGTAAGAGTTTGTGATTCTACCTAGTCTTTATAAGTGGAAATACCAAAATATGAGATATGATGTGCATTCTAGGGTGCTTATAATATATATGAGGATATGAGTCTAACATCTATGAAAAACCTAAATAACAATACATTAGGGGTGATAAGGCAATAGGGCTAGACATCAAATTAGTCATATAACAAAATAACAACTCAGAGGAGGCAATATTTGCAACTGGCTGGAGTGGTTAAACAAGGTTTGATGGACACAATAGCACTTAGTTGGACTTTAGCAGATGAGAAGGCATGAATAATGTAGCAATAACAATTACAACAGAGAAGCAGTGTAGAAAGTGGTTAGGAACATTGATCCTATAGTCCAACTTTCTGACTTTTAACCCAGCACTTACTAGCCATATGATTTTTGGCAAGTAATTTCACCTCTCTGAGCCTTGGCTACTTCTTCCATACATTTAAGATGATAATCTGTTAGCCTTATAAGGTACTGTATACAAAGAGCTTAACAGAGTGCCTACTTTCTAGGAAGCACTTAACAAATCACTTAATAAATCTCCATTGTTGTTGTTATACCTTATATATACTGAGGGCTCCCATTTTGAAGTTTTTTACATCTATCTTCAGCAATACTATAAAAGCAGTGAAATTATTATTATTCTCATTTGACAGATGGTGGTGAAACTGAGACCCAGAAAAAGAATGACTTAACAAAGGTGAGGTAATAGAAGTGTCAAAGCATTTGAATTTTTGATAGGCCAACACCCTTCTTGAGGCTTCCCTTTCACCATGGGTTGGTCCTGCATGCTCAGCAACATCACAATTTCTGAACAGCTGTTTTATTCATGTTTGGGAAACAGAGCAGGGTGGAGTACAGCAAGTTGGGGGAATGTAAAGGAGGAAAAGTGTTGGAAAAAAGCTAAAAACATCTTTAGGGTTTGATGTTTTTAAGGACCACTGAATTCGATGAAGTAAGACCAGGCTCTGGCTTGTAGGACACAAAAGAGACACAACAAACAACTCACCCCACTAGGATAAAAATCATTTGGTGGGCAGGGTGTAAAAGTAGGCCAGGCTTCACCATTCTTATCAGTCATAAAGGCAAACAGAAAGTGCTGACAAGGTTGAGTCAATTTCTTGAGTAGGAAAAGAGAGCTTTTGTGCAATAATTAATAGCATCTGGCAAAACTGTTTCTGATTGGCAAGCATGAGTTCCTAGGGTAATTCTCCAGTATTCATTGTTGTGCTGTTCATATCTGGTTCTCACAGTAAGATGAATGTTAACAATAACTATACTTTCCTTACTCAGATCATTCACTCATCAGAACCTTCCACTCAGTGGGGAAAAGGTCTTGGGTTAGCCTTTATTTTTGTAGGCTTCACTACAAAAGGGTCCTCCCTTTCTGTTTATAGGCAAGGTTAGGTCAAGGTCAGACCACAGGAAAACAGCTTCACTATTTCTGTTTCACCGCCACCCATCTCAGCTCTCTCTCCCTTTCCCTCTCCTTTCCTCCCTTCCTCCCCTATCTCTCACAAGCACATAAGCACACATACACACACTGTCTCAGTTCTGCATCTCTGTGATAACCTGGTAGATTGATACTGTCTAACCATAGGTATGCTGTGGTTTACAGACATGCTCCATCCTCATCTAAGCTTTTAGTACTACACAAGAAAATAATGACTAGGAATAAAAATGAATGAGTAAGTGTAATACCCACTATCTTGAATTTACCTCACAGCTATAATATTGATTGAAAGACAAAAGACACAAAAGAGAAAATAGCATGACTTCATTCATATAAAATTTTAAAACAACAAACCTAAAATATAGTGTTTATGTAAAGAGAAAAGCAATGAAGCTATTATTTATTATTGTATATTATTTATATTCCTTCTCTCCGTTTTTTTCTTTATGTATTACATATGAGGTCTGTCCAGAAGGTATCCAGCCATGTGCTATGAAAAATGGAGCCATTTATTGAAGAAGATACAAGATACAAGAAACATTGTCCATAGGACAAGGACGCCTCAGTCTCCTTCAAAGTAGTTACCCTGGGACCTCACACAGTTCTCCCAATTGCCATCAGCTGCCCTGTTGTATTTTCCTGAATCTCATCAATGGTCTGAAATCTCTTCCCTTTGAAAGGTGATTTTAGTTTTGGGAAAAGCCAGAAGTCACAGGGCACCAAATCTGGGCTTTAGGGGACTGAGTCACCTGGTTGATTTGATGTTTCACAAAAAAAAAAAAAAAAAAAACTCTGCACAAATTGTTACGCATGAGCAGGCATGCTGTCATGATGAAGCTGCCAGTCACCACTTGCTCATAGCTGCAGCCTTCTGAAACTGAATGGTTTCCATGGAGGAATGTTCAAGCTTCATGCAAAATTGGATGCAGACTCATTGCTCTATTCGCTCAGTCATTTTGAATGCAAGGACCACACAGTACACATGCTCACTCAACAGCATCTATTTCCCCCACTGACTAGTACAGTGAAGTCATCATTGTTCATGCATGTGCATTCCAGTCCACTCTCCTTGGCTGCCAGGTTATATTGATGTCGCACAAACCGTTCTCATTATATTAACAATGGCTGGACTTTTTCTGGACAGACCTCGTATATATCAAAATAAAACTTTTACTGTTCCAGGACCTAGGAAAGGGCATAGGGCTTTTTTGAGAGGAATTTTACATGTTCTAGCTTGGTATACACCACACCCTTGGTCTAGGCATGATAAGAGGACCAAGGTAGGGTACAGGGGTTTGCTGGGGACAGTTATCATGTATGGCTTTGTTGTGAGTAAAGCAGCAAGCTCACAGGAGGCAAGTGGGCTTTCAAGAAGTGCTTAGTGGCTCACTGTACTCCAAATCCCTAGAATGAAGAACTTCAGGAATTCTAAACAGGCTGAAATGTTAATGTTGGAACTTCATAAATATAAATCTCTATTTTTTACTTTATTTGAAGAGTTCTAGGGACCAAAGAATAATTACTAGTAACATGACATAGTGTAAAAAGAACAGATTTTGGGTGCCTGACTGACTTGACCTCATATCTTGGTTCTGACCAAGCTGTGTAACATTGAGCTAGTTGCTTCCTCTCTCTGAGTCTCAGCGTCCTCATAAATGGAGATAACTATAGGCTTAGCATATGCATACAAATAAATACAATTAAAAGAACATAATAATTGTATGTGGAATCTAAAGAGCAAAATAAACAAACAAAATAGAAACAGACTCATAAATATACAGAACACTGATGATTGCCAGAGGTGAATAGGGATGGGGATGGGGTGAAAAAAGTGAAGGAATTAAGAAGTACAAATTGGTGATCACAAAATAGTCATGAGGATATAAAGTACAGCATAGGGAATATAATTAGTAGTATTGTAATAAGTATTTATGGTGGCACATTTGTACTCGAAATATTGGGAAGACCACTTTGTAAAGTATGTGATCATTTAACCACTGTGATGTACATCTGAAACTAATACAAAATAATTTTGAATGTAAACTATAATTGAAAAAATAAAAAAAGTTCCCCTATTGTTAAAAATTAAGATTGTTTCCTTTTTAATATAATAAAAATACAACGAAAGAGTAACAATGCTACCTAACTTACAGAATTCTTTTAGGAAAGCACCTGGCTCATAGTACATGCACAATAAACTTCTACTTAATTTCTTTACTTCATTTGTGTCCCCAGCCAGACCTCAAAAGGTAAAGCAGAAAACCCATTGTCAGTTGACTTAGGAGAATATATGCTAATTAATTTTTGAAAGGATGTACTTCAAAACCTACACTTTTATCATTGGTAAAAGAAGAAGACACTCTTGAAAACACAATATCAGTCTGCCATCTACCTCAAGCCCTCTGTTTTATGGGATCAGAGAAACAGAGGGGAAGTCTACTTAGCTATATACCTTCATCAAAAAAATATTCTGTTGTTTTAAAATCTACTTTAGGTTATTTTTCTCTACCCCCATGTCACTGTAGCACCCAAGTACAGGAGCTTAAAGATATAAAATCGTAATAACATTGAAGCCAACAGCTTTTGGTAATAATATTTTAAAAACATCACCTATAGCTGATATTTCTTGAAAACATACTCTGTGCTGGTTATTAAAAGACAGTGTAATATGAGAAACTGTGGAAAATACCACATGACTCCATTGAAACAGATGTGATGCCCAGAAGATAATTATGACTACTTTCTTTTTGCAACCCCAGGGAGGTATCAGCTGTTGCTGTTGTGCCTGTTGGTCTGAACCCCCACCAACCTCTGCAGTTAGTAGCCAGAGAGACATATGAGACATGTGTTTGAACCCTGGCCATGTCGCTTACTAGTTGGGTGAACTTGGACAAATCATTTCTTATCCCTAAGTCTCCTCATCTCTCAGATGGGAATAATAATAATAGTACCTACTTTACAAAGTTGCTGTGAGAACTAAGTGAGATTGTGTTATATAAAACTCCTAGCACCACAATTCACACAAATTAAGTATGCTAATATTAGTTCCCTCTTTGCCTTGCTCACTAAAACCTCTATCCCATTTCAGTGAACGAATTTAGGTGCATATTTGAACCCTCCCAGTGTGTGATAAACTGGAACCTAAGATATTGTAGCATTCTTAGTTTCAAAATGATCTGGGCCTAGATCTTTATTTAAATTCACTCAACCACAGCTCAGCAAACTATGGTGTGCCAGGCCATATCCACCCCTGTACCTGTCTTGGTATGGCCTGTGACCTAAAAATGGTTTTCAAATGTTTAAAGATCTGTAAGATGAAAAAGAGGAGGCAGTAAAAGAGATAGCATGTGGCCCATAAAGACTAAAAACACTTATTCCCTTTGGCCCTAGACACAAAGTTTGCCTAACTGTGTACTAGATCCTAATGCAGTTGGAAAAGCACATATAATGGTCAGTCTGTGGGATTTACTTTTTTATCCGCCCTATCGTTTTTTTTTTAATATATTTTATTGATTATGCTATTACAGTTGTCCCATTTTTCCCCCATCATTCCCCTCCACCCTACCACCCTCTCCCACCCACATTCCCCCCTTTAGTTCATGTCCATGGGTCATAAGTTTTCTAGCTTCTACATTTCCCATACTATTCTTGCCCTCCCCCTGTCTATTTTTTCCCATTATCTATGCTACTCATTCTCTGTACCTTTTCCCCCTCTCTCCTCCTCCCACGCCCCTGTTGCTAACCCTCCATATGATCTCCATTTCTGTGGTTCTGTTCCTGTTCTAACTGTTTGCTTAGTTTGCTTTTGTTTTAGGTGTGGTTCTTGATAGCTATGAGTTTGTTGTCTTTTCACTGTCATAGTTTTATCTTCTTTTTCTTAGATAAGTCCCTTTAACATTTCATATAATAAGGGCTTGGTGATGATGAACTCCTTCAACTTGACCTTATCTGAGAACCACTTTATCTTCCCTTCCATTCTAAATGACAGCTTTGCTGGATAGAGCAATTTTGGATGTAGGTCCCTGCTTTTCAAGATTTCAAATATTTCTTTCCAGCCCCTTCTTGCCTGGAAGGTCTCTTTTGAGAAATCAGCTGACAGTCTGATGGGAACTCCCTTGTAGGTGACTGTCCCCTTATCCCTTGCTGCTTCTAGAATTCTCTCCTTCATTGTAATCTTGGCTAATGTAATTACAATGTGCCTTGGTGTGTTCCTCCTTGGGTCCAACTTCTTTGGGACTCTCTGAGCTTCCTGGACGTCCTGGGAGTCTATTTCCTTTGCCAGATTGGGGAAGTTCTCCTTTATTATTTGTTCAAATAAGTTTTCCACTCGTTGCTGTTCTTCTTCCCCTTCTGGGACCCCTATAATTCGGATGTTGGGACGTTTAAGGATGTCCCGGAGGTTCCTAAGCCTCTCCTCATTTTTTTGAATTCTTGTTTCTTCCTCGTCTTCTGTTTGGTTGTTAGTTTCTTCCTTCTGGTCCACTCCATTGATTTGAGTCCCAGTTTTCCTTCCATTTCTATCGGTTCCCCATGCGTCTTCCTTCATTTCATGTATCGTAGCCTGCATTTTTTCATCTAATTTGTGAGCAAAATCAACCAATTCTGTGAGTATTTTGATGACCAGTGCTTTGAACTGTGCATCTGACAGGTTGGCTATTTCTTCACTGCTTAGAGGAATTGGCTCTGGGGCTTTTATTTGTTTTCCGGTTTGAGCCATTTTTGGTGGGGTTTTTTTGTTGTTGTTGTTTTGGTTTTAGTCTGGTCATGGCTATTACGTATGAGGGGTGGAGCCTTAGGTGTTCCTCCGGGCGGGGCAGCCCAGTCGCTAGGTTGTGACGCTATAGGTGGGGGCGGGGTCTGAGAAGGAGCAATGGCGCCTGCTCCGCTCTCTCCTGGACTCCGGCCCTTTCCGCTGCTTCCCCTTCACCTGGATTATCTGCGCACGCGAGCGTGCTGTTACGTAGTGAAGAGTGGAGCCTCTGGCGCTCCCCAGTGCAGGGCAGCCCAGTCGCTGGGTTGTGATGCTGTATGTGGGGGCGGGGTCTGAGAGGGAGCAATGGCGCCTGCTCCGCTCTCTCCTGAATTCAGTCCCCTCCGCCACCTCCCCTCTGCCTGGACCGTCTGCGCGCTCGAATGTGAGACCACCTGGTCAGTCAGCCAGCCGCCTTGTGCGGCCTCACTGGGTCTGCACAGTTGCCCCCCCCCAGTTCCCAGGGTCCGCCAGCTGCTGCCTGTGGGCCCGGGGACCGCCAGCCGCCGCCTGTGCACCTGGGAACTGCCAGCCGCTGCTGCTTGCATTCCTGGGTCTGCACCTCCACTTTCTCCTGCCGCAACTCCGCCCCTCTTACCGGTCTGGATGAATGGTTGTTGGACTTCCGTACAGTTCAGTTTTCTATAAGTTCTGGTTGTTTTCTTGTTTCTAAATATTTGTTGTCCTTAATTTTGGTTGTGAGAGGAGGCACAGTGTGTCCGCCTACGCCTCCATCTTGGCCGGAAGTCTCCGCCCTATCGTTTTTTATCCATCTTCTTCTAGTGTCAGATTCTCCTCAGTCTGGGTGATCATGTGATCCAGGTCTGGCCAAACAAAATATTTCATTTCTTCTGCCAACAATGATTGGTCCAGTCCAAACAGGGCTAATCTGTATTCTTTGAAATATGTGGATGTTAGGAGTAATAAGCTATTTTTCCACTGAAGTTGATAAACCTAGGTTATTGATAGTCATGTTTCCTACCAAGCAAGCAAGTGAGAGGACATGAAAGCAACTTGCATAAAGAAGCAAAGATGAGAGAAGCAAAGTAAAAGAGAGTCCTAACAGCTTTGAGTCCCTGGTTGTAGTCACCAAAGACTTGTGTCTGGTAGCTCTTTCTTTGATTCTGAGTTATCCTAGTACTTCCTAGATTATCCAAGTAATTTCCTCCCAGAAGATAGCCAATAAATACATTTTTAAGGTTCTCTTTCCTAATCTAGACTGAGTTGGGTTTCTGCACTTATAACTAAAGAATCCTGCTCCAATATATAACACAGGTTTGAAATCTAATATACCTGGAATCAAATAAGTATCCTATTTCCTAAGTATATGATCTTTGGCAACTTACAACTGGGATAATAATACTTTTATAGTAGATTTTTTGTGAGAAAGGTAAGATAGATGTATACAATAGAAGTCACAGTGCATGGCATAATAAATATTCAGTTAATGTGAGCTCCCTTTACCCAATGGTAAGATTCAAAAGGCCAGCTGACCTGCAAACAGGGAAAAATCTCTTGATTCCTAACTTCTCATACCTTTTTGGGTCACTCTTGAGCATAATAAGCATTCCAAACATCCACCCTATAAACTAGATCCTGGACCAACCAGCCTGTATGGCATATATATTTTACCAGCTTGTGATTAACAAACCACTGAAACTCCTCCATCCCTCTTCAAACAAGTCATTCTCCTCTTGCCACATCTATTAAGCATCCTGAACTGTACTCTGTAGCCCTCCTAGGTTTTCCAATGTGTGAAATATGCTAATTGCCAATTAGGAATGAAAGGGTGTATTGGCCAATCTGACTGGGAAAAAAATCCAAGATCAGCAGTCCTATCCAAGGGGGGAGTTTAATTAATCTTAAGAAACTCTATTAGCCTTAAGAGACAGCTAGGTAGAGGCGGGGTAAGCAATAGCCTCAGGTTTCTCACTTGCTCCAAGATAAGTCTGATATGTCAGAGGGAGCTGAATCAGTCTACCCTGCTCTCAGGCCAGGCTCCCTGATGAGGTGGGGTCAGAGAAACCCTTTTCCTTGTACTACCTGGCTGGAACCTAAGAGTAGGACCCCTGGTGGCTGTGTGGGGAAGGTAGGTAGAGGGATCCACAGGGATAAGCAAATCCAGCCTCAAACCTGCCAACAACAACAATAAAAATGAACTCCCTTACACAAGAGACAAGACCATGAATGGTAGTCCTTTCATACTCCCCCAATTTCCACTGGGGAGCATACACAGTCAAGAGATTACTAAAGATCCTAGCTGGAAAGACGGACTAAATAATAAAAAAGCAAGGCCTTCTCCTGGTCAAACTGCAGAGCCTGTGACAGCTCATATGACCACATAAGAATGTTTATTGAGTAATCCCTAGTTAACATCCCAAAAAATGAGGCAGGCTTCCACGGGGCATGGTTCATTGATTTACTTTTTGTGCCATTGGCTCAACATAGAAAGAAAAGCAAGAAAGACATTATTAAAAAACAATACTAAAGAGTAGATTCAGGAATGTGAGTGCAAAAATACTAAACAAAGTACTGTTAAATTAAACCCAGCTTCATATAAAGAAAAATGTGCCACAAGCAAGTGGGGATTGTTCTAGAAATGCAAAGGTGGTTTAACATTCTAAATTATTAACGGAAGAAAAGAAAATAATAATATGATCATCTTAGGAGATGCAAGAAAATCTCTTGAACAAAATGCAATGCTGGACTTCCGGCCAAGATGGAGATGTAGGCTAACACACTGTGCCTCCTCTAACAACCAAAATTAAGGACAACAAATATTTAGAAACAAGAAAACAACCTGAACTAACAGAAAATTTAACTGTACAAAAGTCCAACAACCATTCATCCAGACCGGTAAGAGCGGTGGAGTCGTGGCAGGAAAAAGTGGAGGTGCGGGCCTGGGAACGCAAGCAGCAGTGGCTGGCAGTTCCCAGGTGCACAGGCGGCGGCTGACCAGGTGGTCCCACATTCTCGAGCACAGACGGTCCAGGCAGAGGGGAAGTGGCGGAAGGGAATGAATCCAGGAGAGAGCGGAGCAGGCACCATTGTTCCCTCTGAGACCCCGCCCCCACATACAGCGTCACAACCCAGTGACTGGGCTGCCCCGCGCTGGGGAGCACCTGAGGCTCCACTCTTCACTACGTAACAGCACGTGTGCAGATAATCCAGGCTAAGGGGAAGCGGCGGAAGAGACCGGAGTCCAGGAGAGAGCGGAACAGGTGCCATTCTTCCCTCTCGGACCCTGCCCCTACCTATAGCATCACAACCCAGCGACTGGACTGCCCTGCCCTGAGGAACACCTAAGGCTCCACCCCTCACTACGTAATAGCCGCGACCAGACTAAAACCAAACCAAAACAAAACAAAAACCAAAAAAACACCAAAAATGGCTCAAACTGGAAAACAAATGAAAGCTCCAGAGCCAATTCCTCTAAGCTGTGAAGAGATAGCCAACCTATCAGATGCACAGTTCAAAGCACTGGTCATCAAAATGCTCACAGAATTGGTTGATTTTGCTCACAAATTAGATGAAAAAATGCAGGCTACGATACATGAAATGAAGGAAGACGCATGGGGAACCGATAGAGATGGAAGGAAAACGGACTCAAATCAATGGAGTGGACCAGAAGGAAGAAACTAACAACCAAACAGAAAAAAAGGAAGAAACAAGAATTCAAAAAAAATGAGGAGAGGCTTACAAACCTCCGGGACATCGTTAAACGTCCCAACATCCGAATTATAGGGGTCCCAGAAGGGGAAGAAGAACAGCAACGAGTGGAAAACTTATTTGAACAAATAATAAAGGAGAACTTCCCCAATCTGGTGAAGGAAATAGACTACCAGGACGTCCAGGAAACTCAGAGAGTCCCAAAGAAGTTGGACCCAAGGAGGAACACACCAAGGCACATCGTAATTCCATTAGCCAAGATTAAAATGAAGCAGAGAATTCTAGAAGCAGCAAGGGATAAGGGGACAGTCACCTGCAAAGGAGTTCCCATCAGACTGTCAGCTGATTTCTCAAAAGAGACCTTACAGGCAAGAAGGGGCTGGAAAGAAATATTTAAAATCTTGATAAGCAGGGACCTACATCCAAAACTGCTCTATCCAGCAAAGCTGTCATTTAGAATGGAAGAACAGATAAAGCACTTCTCAGATAAGATCAAGTTCAAGGAGTTCATCATCACTAGGCCCTTATTATATGAAATGTTAAAGGGACTTATCTAAGAAAAAGAAGATCAAAAATACGACAGTGAAAAGACAGCAAACTCACAGCTATTAAGAACCACACCTAAAACAAAAGCAAACTAAGCAAATAACTATAACAAGAACAGAACCACAGAAATGGAGATCACATGGAAGGTTAGCAACAGGGGAGTAGGAGGAGGAGAGAGGGGGGAAAAGGTACAGAGAATAAGTAGCATAGATGGTGGGTAGAAAATAGACAGGGGGAGGGCAAGAATAGTATGGGAAATGTAGAAGCTAAAGAACTTATGACACATGGACATGAACTAAAGGGGGAATGTGGGTGGGAGAGGGTGTGCAGGGTGGAGGGGAATGGTGGGGGAGAAATGGGACAACTGTAATAGCATAATCAATAAAATATATTTAAAAGAAAAAACAAAATGCAATGCTGATATTGGGGGAGTGTGTATAAAGAGACTAAATGGTAATGGAAAAAACACAATAAAATTTTTTAAAGAGATAGCCATGAGGGACTTCCAGCCAAGATGAAGGCATAGGTAGATATACTTTGCCTCCTCCCACAACCAAAAGAAGGACAAGAACAAATTTTAAAACAAAAAAACAATCAGAACTGTCAGAAAATCGAACTGCATGGAAGTCCAAACAACTAAGGAGTCAAAGAAGAAACATTCATCCAGACCAGTAGGAGGGGCAGAGATGTGCAGCCAGGGTAGAGAGGATGCACGGTAAGGCAGTGGACTGCGGACCTGGCAAGTTGATGGCAGGGAGACCCAGCAAGCTGCCAACTGGTGGACTGGGCAAGGTGGTGGCTGGTGGACCTACATTTGCATGCAGGTAAACCTGGAGAAACAACTGGGGAGCGAGACAGACCTCACAACCCAAGATTCCAGTGCAGGGAAATAAAGCTTCAAAACTCCTGACTGAAGAAACCTGTAGGGGTTGAGGCATCATGAGAAACATCCAGCCTCACAGGAGAGTTCGTTGGAGAGACCCACAGTGTCCTAAAACATACACAAGTCTATCCACCCAGGAATCAGCACCAGAAGGGCCCAATTTGCTTGTGGGTAGCAGGGCAAGTGAATGAAAGCTGTTGGAGAGCTGAAGAAGCTGCATTGTTCCCTATCGGACCCCTCTCCCACATGTAGTGCCACAATGCAGTGACGTGGATTGGCCCACCCTGGTGAATACCTAAGGCTCCTCCCCTTACGTCGTAACAGGCATGCAGAGACAAAAAAAAAAGACCGAAATGAAAAAACAGATCAAAGCTCCAGAACAAACACAACTAAGCAACGAAGAGATAGCCAGCCTATCAGATGCACAGTTCAAAACACTGGTAATCAGGATGCTCACAGAATTGGTTGAGTATGGTCACAGAATAGAGAAGGAAGTGAAGGCTATGCTAAGTGAAACAAAGGAAAATATACAGGGAACCAAGAGTGAAGGGAAAGACACTGGAACTCGAATCAACAGTGTGGGCCATAAGGAAGAAAGAAACATCCAACCAGAGCACAATGAACAGACAAGAATTCAAAATAATAAGGAGAGGCTTAGGAACCTCCAGGGCAACTTTAAACCTTCCAACATCGAAGTGATAGGGGTGCCAGAAGGAGAAGAGGAAGAGCAAGAAATTGAAAACTTATTTGAAAAAAAAAAAAATGATGGAGAACTTCTCCAACCTGGCAAAGGAAATACATTTCCAGGAAGTCCAGGAAGCTCAAAGAGTTCGAAGAAATTGGACCCAAGGCACACATGAAGGCACATCATAATTAAATTACCCAAGATTAAAGATAAGGACAGAATCTTTTTTCCCCCCAAAACCAAGATATACAGGATAATTTTTTTTTATTTTAATTGTTGTTCTTGTACAGTTTTCTGTCTTTTACTCCCATCCTGGCCCACCGCCCCAGCCCTCCCCACCTCCCTCCCATTTCCACCCGCCTAGTTTTTGTCCATGTGTTTTTTTTCTACTTGTTGCTCTAAACCCTTCCCCTTTTCCCCTGAAATTCCCTCCCCTCTCCCCTCTAGGACAGAATCTTAAAGCAGCAAGAGAAAAGGAGACAGTTACCTACAAAGGAGTTCCCATAGGACTATCAGCTGATTTCTCAAAAGAAACCTTACAGGCAAGAAGGGGCTGGAAAGAAGTATTTGAAAGCATGAAAGGCAAGGACCTGCATCCAAGATTACTCTATCCAGCAACGCTATCATTTAGAATGGAAGGGCAGATAAAGTGCTTCCCAGATAAGGTCAAGTTAAGGAGTTCATCATCACCAAGCCCTTATTATATGAAATGTTAATGGGACTTATCTAAGAAAAAAAGAAGATCAAAAGTATAAACAGTAAAGTGACAACAAACTCACAACTATCAACAACTGAACCTGAAAGAGAAAAACAAAAACTAAGCATACAGTTAGAACAGGAAGAGAGTCACAGAAATAGAGATCACATGGAGGGTTATCAGCAAGGAGGGGAAGGAGGGAGAATGGGGGAAAAGGTACAGGGAATAAGAAGCACAAATGGTAGGTACAAAATAGACAGGGGGAGGTTAAGAATAGCGTGGGAAATGGAGAAGCCAAAGAACTTATGTGTATTACCCATGGACATGAACTAAGGTGGGGGAATGATGGTGGGAGGAGGGGCCTAAGGTGGAGGGGAGCAAAAGGTAGAAAAAAATGGGACAACTAATAGCATAATCAATAAAATATATTTTTTTAAATGAAGAAAAAAGGAATACCCATGAGGATGTAAAGTACAGTATAGGAAAGGGAGTAACCAAAGAACTTACATGCATGAAGCATGGACATGAACAAGGGTGGGGGGATGGCTGAGGTAGTAGGGGGTGCTGGATGGAGGGGAAGTGGTAAAAACAGAACAACTGTAACAGCATAGTCAAGAAAATACAATTTTTTGATAAAGGAAAAAAATTAAAGCAATAAAAATATATATAATCTAAAAAACAACAAAAACAAACAAACAGAAAACTCTTAGCACAGCTAGAATAGAAGGGAACTTCCTTTACCTGCTAATGAATATCTGTAGAAACCTACAGAAAACATCATATTTAGTAGTAAATAATTGAAGCCTTCCTCTTGAGATCAGGAATAAGTCAAGAATGCTTGCTGTCACCATTGTATGCCAAATTATATTGGAGTTCTGGCCAGTGCAATAGAATAAACAAACAAAAAAAAGCCATAAAAATTATATTAGGCAATATAAAGCTGTTATTATTCTCATATGACATATTTGTATATGTATAAAATCCAAAAGAATCTAAAATATTATTAGAATTAACAAGTAAATTTAGCAAGGTCTCTAGATGCAAGATCAGTATACAAAATAAACTATATTTCTCTCTTCAACAAATGGTGTTGGGAGATCTGGACAGCTACATGCAAAAAAAAAAAAAAATGAAACTCAATCACCAATATACACCATACACAAAAATAAATTCAAGGTGGATGAAAGACTTAAATATAAGTCATGACATCATAAAAGTCCTAGAGGAAAACATCAGCAGGGAAATCTCAGACATTCCATGCAGCAACATCTTCACTGATACATCCCCTAAAGTAAAGGACATAAAGGAAATAATAAACAAATGGGACCTCATCAAATTAAAAAGCTTCTGCACGGCTAAAGAAAACAGCATTGAAATGAAAAGAGAACCAACTACATGGGAAAACATATTTGCCAACAATACCCTGGACAAGGGCTTGATATCCAAACGATATAAAGAACTCACATGACTCCACTCTAAGAAGACAAACAACCCAATTAAAAAATGGGCAAAATACCTGAACAGACATGTCTCTAAGGAGGACATACAGAGGGCCCAGAGACACATGAAAAGATGCTCAGCATCACTAGCCATCAGAGAGATGCAAATTAAAACCACAATGAGATACCACTTCTCACTGGTGAGAATGGCCATCATAAACAAATCAACAAACAAGTGTTGGAGAGGATGTGGAGGAAACGGAATCCTAGTGCACTGTTGGTGGGAATGCAGACTGGTGCAGCCACTGTGAAAAACAATATGGAATTTCCTCAGAAAACTAAAAATGGAACTGCCTTTTAACCCAGCAATTCTACTGCTGGGATTATATCCTGAGAACCCTGAAACACCAATTCAAAAGAACCTATGCACCCCAATGTTCATAGCAGCACAATTCACAATTGCCAAGTGATGGAAGCAACCTAAGTGCCCATCAGCAAATGAGTGGATCAAAAAACTGTGGTACATTTGCACAATGGAATAGTATGCAGCAGAGAGAAAGAAGGAGCTCCTACTCTTTGTGACAGCATGGATGGAACTGGAGAGCATTATGCTAAGTGAAATAAGCCAGGCAATGATGGACAAATACCATGTGATCTCACCTTTAAGTGGAACTTAATCAACAAAACAAAGAAGCAAGCAAAATATAACCAGAAACATTGAAATTAAGAAAATCTGACAGTACCCAGAGGGGAGGGGAGAGGGAATAATAGGGGTAAGGGTTTTTAGAAACAACTATAAAGGACACATGGACAAAACCAAGGGGAAGGGTGGAAGCAAGGGAGGGAGGTGGGTTTGGCTTGGGTAGGGGGAGTGGTGGGGGGAAACTGCAGACAACTGTAATTGAACAATAATAAAATAATTTTAATAAATAATGAACTATATTTCTATATACTAGCAATATGTAGAAATTCAAATTTTAAAAGATGCCATTTACCTTAGTATTAAAACTATCAAATACCTAGGAACAAATGCAATGAAAAAAATTGCAAGACTATATACTGAAAACAGCAAAAATATTATTGAGAGAAATTGAAAGACCTAAGTGAAAAGGAAAAAAGCCTGTTCATGAATTGGAAGACTCAGTATTATAAAGCTGACAGAAACCCTGAAATAAATAAGTTGTTTTAATATAGCCCCAAGAAAAATCCCAAATAAAACTGGGGGGCGGTTGGCCAAAATTGTCCAGCTAATTTGAAAAATCACATAGAACTTCCAAAGGCCAGAATAGCCAAGGCAATCTTGACTGTAGAAGTCTTATACTACCAGATATCATGATGTGTCATAAATCTATGGTAAATAAGAAAGTTGAGTACTGGTACAATGATAAACAAACTTTCCAGTGGAGAAGAATAGGAAGTACACAAACATATCCACATATATATAGTCAACTGATTTATGTTGAAGTTGATACCGTGGTGCCATAAGGAAATAATGGTCTCTTAAATAAATGGTGCTATATCAACTGGATTGTCATATGTCTTGATTCTTATGACACCCTATCTGAGAATCAATTTCAGATCTATTGGAGGTCTAAATGTAATGGACAAAACAATAAATTTTACAGAGAAAAAAAAATAGAGCATTTTCAGAACCTTGGAGTAGGCAAAGATTTCTAAAACAGAATATAAAAGCCCTATCCATAAAGGTGAAATTGAATAGCATGAACTAAATTAAGATTAGGAACTTCTGTTCATTAAAAGATGCTATGCTATATCAACAGAAAAATGGCAACTCAGAGTTGAAGAAGGTATTAGCAATACATCTGACAAAGAGCTTGTATCTAGGATATATAATGAATTTCTACAAATTAATACCAAAAAGACAAACAACCTATTAGAAAAATAAGCAAAAGATTTGAAGACACTTAATGAAAATGATATCCAGATTATCAATAAGTATACAAAGAAGTGCCCGATTTCATTAGATAGCAGTTAAGTTCAAAGTGAAACTATAGTAAAATAACACTGAATAAATAACACATATTTACCAGAATGGCTAATAAAAAAGAAAGAAAATACAAAGTTTAAGTGAAGATACGGAACAGCTGAAATTATCATATATTATTGGTGAGAGTTAAATTGGTATAAACACTTGGAAAGACTGATAGTAAATGCTAAAACTCAACATAGGCGTACCCTACTCCTAGGTATATAACCAACAGAAATGGGTACATGCGCTCATCAAAAGACATGTTTAATAATTTTTATAACTCACTATTTGTTATAGCCCAATCCTGGAAACTCCCCATATGTACAGCAACATTAGAATGGATAAAATGAATAAATACATTTCATACAGGTTATACTTTACACCACAGGTGGCAAACACAAGGCCCGCAAAAAAATCCGGCCCTCCACCTTGTTTTATCCGGCCCAGCACCTTGTTTCTACCTGGCAGCAGCACCGAGCTCCTTGCCCCTAGTTAAGGAGTGGTTACATTTATACAGTCCTAAAGTTACGTTCGGCCCTTGGAAGGCAACCATGATGCTGATATGGCCCCGGCGAAAATGAATTTGACACCCCTGCTTTACAGCAGTACAAATTAAACTGCAGTTACATGCAACAATGTGGATGAATCCCACAATGAAGCAAAGGAAGCCAGAAACAAATGAGTACAAACTGTATGATTTTATGCATATAAATCACAAAAACAATCTAAAGTAATCTATGTTATAAATCCTGATAATGGCTACTTTGGGGTGTATAGTGACTAGAACAGGGCACAATGGAAAACTTCTGGGATAGTGGTGGTGGTTTTATATGTTGATTTTTTATAGTGCAGTAAGAGAAAATAAAGCAAGGTACTGTAATACTTTGCTAGGGTTACCATAACCAATTACCACAAAATCAGTGGCTTAAAACAGAAATTAATTTTTTTCACAGTTATATAGGCCAGATGTCTGCAATCGAGGTGTTCACAGGGCTGCACTTTCTCTGAAAGCTCTAGGGGAGAATCCTTTGTTTCTTCTTTCAGCTGCTGGGGGCTGCAGGTGTCCCTTGGCTCATGGCTGCATAACTCCAATCTTTTCCTCCAACTTTCATGGCTTTCTCCCTATGTGTCTTGCCTACATATGTGTCTCATATGGGCACTTATCAGGGGATTTAGGGCCCACTCGAATAATCCAGAATCATTTTGTCTCAAGACCATTAACTTAATTATATCTGCAAAACACTTTGCCAAATAAGGTCACATTCAGAGGTTCTGGTGGATTGGGGCATGTACATATCTTTTTGGAGACCACCATTCAACATGCTAGAAGCAGGAAGAATATTTAAAGAGAAAATATTTAGCAGAGGAAGTCCTTCATTGTCTGAAATCTGTACAGGCCTCTCGCTCAGTGCATTGGTATTTACTATTGCTATTCTGGCCTCCTGAATTGAAAATGTTGCCAAGGATTCCAGTAGTGTGTACTTGATGACCTAATTGAAGGCAAGGGCTTATCTGAGATTGAAACCCTAGACGATATTTGGAACCAGGACTAATTTTAAATAAGTCATACAGGAGGCATTGTGGAACTGCCTGGCTCCCACACTTCCAACAAAAATTCTTTTGGCAAGTGGTGTCCATCTAGTCCCACTATGTAGGTTGCTTTGTTTCTAGATATCTGTAGTGAGCATCATCATGCCTTTGTCTTTCTGTAGCTGAGCTAAATCCTATAAGGTGGTCAGCACAGCAGTTAATAGAAAGAGTGGTTTGTATTTAGTAATGCCAGTCTCAAAGGTGTCTTCATGTTGAGATTTGTAAAGGCCTTTTGCTCAATGTATTGGTATTAACTATTGTACAGAATAACTATTGTTGGTAGATGAGGATGAGCCAGAATGGTTGCATCTGTGAAGGAAAACATGATATTATTGAATAGGTCCTTAGAATAACTGAAGTTCTGGTTCATGGCTGACTTAGGTGCTGCATGCATCGTTACAGATGAGTCAAATATCTAGAGTTGTTACCTTAGCCAAGATAGTGACACATGAACCTTAGTTCATTTTGTTCTTTTCATTCAGATATCCCCTGGGTGATTAATAAGCATCTCAAACTTAACATCGTGAAAACATAATACTCACCCAAGACAGTCCTTCTCTCATTGTTACTCATTTCAGTAATTGGTACACACTTCTAACCAGCTTCTCAAGCCAAAAACCTAGCAGTCATATTTAACTTGTGTTTTACCTCATACATTCACTTGCCACGTCAAGTCAACTCTCCCTCCCAAATAAAGTATCTTCTGAATTGAACTACTGCTACTATGTACCACCACTCCTATCAACCTGGGCCAGGCTTCTATTATATCTCATCTGAATTATTGCAACAGCCTTCTAACCAGTCTTCTGACTTCCACTTTTGCCAGTACAATCTATTCCACAGAAACCAGAGTGATCTATTTTAAATAAGAATATGTTACAGGGTTGGGATAGTGAATTTTCCTGTTGATCGAATTATTATGATGTGTGTCTAAAGAAAGAGAACAAAGAAAAGAGTTAGAGCTGAAGCTGAGCCCAGTGACCTGGACAGAGATGAAGCACAGAGATGTGGCCTTGGTTGTTGGGAAGTCAGCATTCAAGACAGAAAAACAAAGCCACAAAGCCTGGCCATGCATTAACCTCCCAGAATTCGTCTCCCTTCACCCTTCATGTATGGTTGCAGAGTACATTATCTGCAAACCTGAGAACTGGCACTACAGAATAACTTTTACCCTGAACAACAGTCACACTCTGTGACTAATCCCAGCTTTGGGTGGAGGTGCAGGGGAGATACTGCAGAAGTTCACTGGTTGTTATTGCAAGGAGGCCAAAACAAAAGAGGCAGCCAGGTTCCTCCAATGTACCCCAAACCTATCTATGCATCATGGCTACACTACTGCTGGCATATGGATGCTGAGGACAGCAATGGGATTTCATAGATTTGGAGTCACATTGCTCACCACATTCCCTGGGATGAAGGTGACCAGATCACAAGGGAGGCACCTATCATCCTAAGGAGCACAGGTCATTTTCCATCACCCCACAGAGATCCCTGTTCAAATGGCATCCCTTTGGTTCATAGGCCCATGCTCAATCCATTGAGCTATACTAGTTGGGGCTGGATTTCTATGTATTGATATCGACATCTCTTTCTAATATGGTAATTAAGACAGGCCAGTACTATTGATATACCAGTGCTCTAGGTTGGAGAAAGCAGACAGCTGATGGGAGGGAATAGTATGGAAGACACATCTAATAGAAATATAGTAGTAAGGAGTTACCATCTGAATTTAATGGGATTATTTTTTCAAATGATGAAAATGGGTAGCTTCAAAGCATATAGTGAATTTATTATCTTGATCACTGAAAATGATTAAGAAGAGGCTGGATTAATTCATACAGATGATAAAGATGAGATTCCAGCATCAAATGGCAAGTGGTATCAAATAGCCTTTAATTTTTCTGTGAGTCTTTTTTTTTAATTTTTTTTTTCCTTTTAGATTTTATTTATTTATATTTAGAGAGGAAGGGAAGGAGAGAGGGAGAGAAACATCAATGTACGGTTGCCTCTTGTATGTCCCCTGCCGGGAACTGGCCTGGCAACCCAGGCATGTGCCCTGACTGGGAATCGAACCGCGATCCTTCGGTTCGCAGGCCCGCGCTCAATCCACTGAGCTACACCAGCCAGGGCTGTGAGTCTTAATGTTTTGATTTGATGGTTCTATCATTTGCCATTCTTATACTCCTCTCTCTCTCTCTCTCTCTCTCTCTCTCTCTCTCTCTCTCTCTCTCTCTCTCTCTCTCTCTCTCTCCCCCCCCCCCACCAAGGGTCACATCAGTCAACTTCTGATTATCTGGGGGCTCTCATTTCTTTGCCTCTTGCTTCTGCCTGTCCCCAGTTACTCAGTCAGTGGCCTTCTGAATCAGTCTCTGGGAAATTGAATAGGCAGATTAAAATTTAATACATGGAAAACTACACACTTGAATTTCTACCCTCAAAAAACTTGCTCCTCCCCCAGTTTCCTCATCTGAAGAAATACCATTACCATTCATTCACTTGCTCAAGACGAAAAGCTAAGATTCTTGATCCCTATTGTTCTGTCACTCTTCATACCAAATCCAGTAACAAATTAGTAGCAAATTCAACTTCCAGCCAAGATGGGGGCATAAGTGGACACACTGTGCCTCCTCCCACAACCAAAATTAAGGACAACAAAGATTTAGAAACAAGAAAACAACCAGAAATGAGAGAAACTTGAACTGCACAGAAGTCCAACAACCATTCATCCAGACCGGTAAGAGGCGCGGAGTTGCGGCAGGAAAAAGTGGAGGTTGGTGGAACTGGGTGCCCAGGCAGCAGTGGCTGGCAGACCCCAGGCACACAGGTGGCACCTAGTGGACCCTGGGCACAAGGTGGCAATGGTGCAGACCCAGTGAGGCCGCTCAAGGTGGCTCGCTGACCACATTCACGCGCAGATAATCCAGGCGAAGGGGAAGCAGCGGAAGGGACTGGAATCCGAGAGAGAGTGGAGCAAGCACCATTGTTCCCTCTTGGACCCAGCCCCCACATACAGCGTCACTACTGAGCTACTGGGCTGCCCCGCCCTGGGGAACACCTAAGGCTCCACCCCTCGCTACGTAAAAGCTGCAACCAGACCCCCCCCAAAAAAAAAACCCAAAAATGGTTCAAACGGGAGAACAAATCAAAGCTCCAGAGCCAATTCACCTAAGTGATGAAGAGATAGCCAATTTATCAGATGCACAGTTCAAAGTCCTGGTGATCAGGATGTTCACAGAATTGGTTGATTTTGCTCACAAATTAGATGAAAAAATGAAGGCTACAATAAGTGAAATGAAGGAAAACACAGAGGGAACCAATAGAGATGGGAGGAAAAATTGGGACTCAAATCAATGGAGTGGACCAGAAGGAAGAAACTAACAACCAAACGGAAAACAAGAAGAAAGAAGAATTTTTAAAAATGAGGAGAGGCTTAGGAACCTCCAGGAGTTCTTTAAACATCCCAACATCTGAATTATACAGGGTACCAGAAGGGGAAGAAGAAGAGAAACAAGTGGAAAACTTATTTGAACAAATAATAAAGGAGAACTTCCCCAATCTGACAAAGGAAATAGACTACCAGGAAGTCCAGGAAGCTCAGAGAGTCCCAAAGAAGTTAGACCCAAGGAGGAACACACCAAGTAAGGCACATCATAATTACATTAGCCAAGATCCAAATGAAGGAGAGAATTCTAGAAGCAGCAAGGGATAAGGGGACAGTCACCTACAAAGGAGTTCCCATCAGACTGTCAGCTGATTTCTCAAACGAGACCTTACAGTCAAGAAAGAAGTATTCCAAGCCATGAAAGTCAAGGACCTACATCCAAGATGGCTCTATCCAGCAAAGCTTTCATTTAGAATGGAAGGGAAGATAAAATGCTTCTCAGATAAGGTCAAGTTCAAGGAATTCATCATCGTGAAGCCCTTATTACATGAAATGTTAAAGGGACTTATCTAAGAAAAAGAAGATAAAAAATACGACAGTAAAAAGACAGAAAACTCACAGATATTAGCAACCACTCCTAAAACAAAAGCAAACTAAGCAAACAACTAGAACAGTAGCAGAAACACAGAAATGGAGATCATATGGAGGGTTAGCAACAGGGGAGTGGGAGGAGGAGAGAGGGGGAAAGGTACAGAGAATAAGTAGCATAGACAGTAGGTAGAAAATAGGGGAGGGCAAAAATAGTGTGGGAAAGGTAGAAGCTAAAGAATTTATGACACATGGACATGAACTAAAGTGGGGGAATATGGGTGGGAGGGGGGTGTGCAGGGTGGAGGGGAGTGATGGGGGAGAAATGGGACAACTGTAATAGCATAATCAATAAAATATATTTTTAAAAAATTAAAAAAATAAAGTAGAAAAAAGTTCTAAGGTATAAAGGTGATAGATTAAAAGATAGTCAATAGATAGTCACAGTTATTGAGCCCCTACAAACACATTTGATTATCAAAAACCTCTAGCACTTAGTTTTTCTAATACGTTTCAGATGAAGAAGAAACAATCAAAGTCACATAGTAGGTGGACAACTCAGGGTTTGAACTCAGGAATCTACTCACTAAAGACCCTTTCCCTTTTTACTATATTCTAATATCATCTCATTATTTATTGATCAGAGCCAAGATGCTGTACTTGAAAGAACAAAGGTTTTTCAATCAGAAACATCTGGTTCCAAGCCAAGTTTTATGTACTTTCTAGCCTAATGGTCTTAGCCCTGTCACTTCCCAAGTCAAGTCCTAGTTGTATAATTTATGAAATAATAATATGGGATCTGTCTCACCATGTAATTGTATTAAATGAAGTAACACATGGGAAGGACTAAACATAGCGTAGGGCACACATAAAGTTCTTTATAAATGGCAGCTAGTCCTACTACTATTTTCAAAATGAACATGGCAAAATACATACTGAATTATTAGACAGTGAATTCATGATAGTTAATGTTATTAAGGGGTTTGGTATCAGAAAAGAGGCCAGGTTTAATTTTTTTAAACTTTATTTTTTTATTGTTGACCCTATTACAGATGTTCTCATTTCCCCCCACCTTTTTGCCCACTTGCCCCCAGCCCCTAACCCCCTTCCCTCTGGCCTTCACCACACTGTTGTCTGTGTCTATAGGTTATGTATGCATATATGTTCTGGCTGATCCCTTCACCTTCTTTCATACAGTTCCCCCCTCCCCCTCTACTCTGACAGCTGCTGGTCTGTTAAAGAGGCTAAATTTAAATCTTGATTTTGCTACTGTCTAATTGCATATTGTTAGGTCAGTCACTTAACCTCTCAGAATCTGAATTTGATTATTTTTAAATAAGCCTTAAAAATAAATTAAACAAATAAATAAATAAGACTTTGGATAGGTATACCTCAACATTCCCTTGAGGCTCAGATAATTCAGTTAAAGTACTTAATATAGTTCTAGGCAATCAGCTGATGCTCAAAAGTATAGCTATTGCTGCTATCATCAGTATAACGCATTGAAATACTTCAGAGTTTATTCCATATGCAGTGGGAATCTGCCATACAGGTTCTTGGGGAAAATGATGGTAAGGGAAGTGGGTGAATGCTTATTCTCAATACTTAAGTATGGAGGTCCCCAGCAAGGGCAACATAGCAACTGCTGTTTTGGTGTTGAAGAGTGGTTTCTAGATGGGTCTGGAGGGACCTCTGATCTTAGTGAAGACAGTTTTCATCAGTGGAGGGCAAGGGTGAGTGAAATGAGGTTGTCAGAGGGAAATGGTTGGGTGGAGACTTCATAGGATTATTGCTGGAGAATATTAAAGTCTCTTGAAATAAACCCATAGACATAGTAATTACAGGAGTCAAAGTAGAAGAAAGTCCCCCACTCTCCTTGGGAGGAATTCAAACATATTTGTGGGTAGAAGGGATGGACACAAACAGGGAGATAAGAGAAGGGTAAAAACTAAAGCATGTTCCATACAGGTCAGGGGTAGGGGAAGAGATTCATTCTCTTCTGTCCTCCAAGATGAAAGGCCAGGATGGGTGGAGAGAACCTTATAAGTGTAAAAGAAAGAGGTGAAAGGACTTTATGCCCATCAGCATCTGTTTTCTTGATGATAAGGAGAAGGGTTGATTTTTATGGACTGATAAAATACCAAAGTAGAGACTTTTGAAAAGAGTAGAAGTTTAGAATAACTGTGCATGGAGGATGGAAAGAACCTCTGATTGGTAAGGAGAGAAAAGATTTCCCTTAGAGAGTGCTTTAGACCAATGATATTCAAACTTGAATGAACATAATAATCACCCTGGCCCTGGCTGGTGTGGCTCAGTGGATTGAGTGCTGGCCTGTGAGCCAAAGGTCACCATTTAGATTCCAAGTCAAGGCACATGCCTGGGTTGCAGGCCAGGTCCCTTGTGGGGGGCACATGAGAGGCAACTACACATGGATGTTTCTCCCCCTCCCTTCCCCTCTCTGTAACAATAAATAAATAAATAAATAAAATCTTAAAAAAAAAAAAAGAATCTCCCTGGAAGACATGTTAAACCACTAATTTCTGGGCCTTCCTCTGGAAATATCTGATTCATTACATTTGGAGTGGGAATAGAGAATTTGCCTTTCAAACAAATTTCCCAGTAATGGTGATTCCGCTGGTCAAAGACTTGAGTGAAGTTCTTGAATCTATTCCTGTTTTCTGGCAGAATGACTATGAACAAGCTCCTTGGTCTCCTTGTATCTTGATTTTTCATCTGAAGGATAAGGATTATAGATATTACCTATTTCATAGGCTGTTGTGAAAGTTAAATTAGGGAAGACACATAAAACACTTTGAATTGTCTGATAGTAGCTTGGCAGCAGGTTGAGGACTCAAGAACAGTTGGAAATCCAACAAGACTAGACAGTTATTTTTTTTTTCTGGCAACTTCCCCTCTCTGCCCTACCCCTATCTCTAAGTCCAGATCCCAAGACTGCCTTCCTTGTCTCCTAGGTGCTGAGAAGTTTCTTTTTTATTGAGTTTATTGGGGTGACATTGTTTAATAAAATTATATAGGTTTCAGAGGTACATTTCTCTAATACATCATCTGTATATTGTATTATGTGTTCACCACACCAAGTCAAGTCTCCTTCCGTAACCATTTATCTTCCTTTTACCCTCTCTTGCCTTCCCCCACTCCCTTTTCCCTCTGGTAGTCACCGTACTGTTCTGACTGGTTTCTAGGGATATCTCTGGAGAGGCCTCCTCCCTGAATCTCAGTAGTAACTCTGACTATAGCTTCTATATCTAAGTTGTCTGCACCCACTGCTTCCTTAGATCAGCCATTAGAATTTCCCAAGAGCAGACTGAAAACCCCAGCCTACCTGGTTAACCTCCACTTTCATGTGAATGCCCAACTTGCACTTCACTGAGCGAAGATACAGCCAAGTCGCACAAAGCCATTTGAGATTTCTTAAGAAGTGGTTGGAGGGAAATATGAGGTCTAAACTCACCCCTCAAGTGGTCAATAACTTTAGTTCCAGACAGGCTGGAGGTAAGCACTAAGAAGAATGACCCTGGCTGCCCAGCTCCAGGCTGGTAATATTATATTAGTGAAGATAAATGGAAGATTCTATTGTATGGAGCTCTGAAGACTGCTGTAACACTTCACTGTAATTATTAGAAAACCATTACTTATATTGAGCATGGATCTCTCTGCCTGTACATTCTACCCCCTTAAACTTTGCCCCCTTAAGCTTACAAATGTCCATTTCTTCTATCCTGTGATACCCCTTTAGATTGGCAGACAGTGACAAAGTCCTCCTGAGTCTTCTGAAATCAAACACAATTGTAGAGAGGTAGCTGTGCAATGGGTACCTGTATACCTTACCAATTCTAAGGAGAATAAGGATTTAAGAGCCTTAGAAAGCTAAAAATGGAACAGCCTTTTGACCCAGCAACGCCACTGCTGTGATTATACCCTAAGAATCCTGAAACACCAATTCAAAAGCATTAATGGAACCCAATGTTCATAGCAGCACAATTTACAATAGCCAAGTGCTGGAAACAACTTAAGTACCCATCAGTAAATGAGTGGATCAAAAAACAATGGTACATTTACACAATGGAATACTATGCAGCAGAAAGAAACAAGGAGCTCCTACCCTTCATGACAGCATAGATGGAACTGGAGAGCATTATGCTAACTGAAATAAACCAGGCTGTGAAAGACAAATACTATATGATCTCACCTATAAGTAGAACCTAATCAACAAAACAAAGAAGCAAGCAAAGTACAACCAGAGACATTGAAATAAAGAACAAATTGACAGTAACCAGAGAGGAAGGGGGGAATAATAGGAGAAGGACCATCAAGGAACATGTATAAAGGACACATGGACAAAGCCAAAGGGGGTAAGTTTGAGGGTGGGAGGTAGGGATAGGTGGGGCAGGGTGGCATGGTGGGGCGACAATGGAAACAACTCTACTTAAACAACAATAAAAAAATTTAGAACCTGTCCTCTGGACACTATATAAATCTCTTATATGCCTATGAATCTTTTTATGATTATGTATCCCTTAATGTTGCCATTTACCACAGTAACTTTCCCCCTTTCAGAATTCAGAGTCACTCTACTGCTTTACCACGTTCTTATCCACGAGAGCAAGACAAGGATAATGTGGCATGCTTAGAGTCAGGTTCTGATTATAGTTTTGAATTAAGGTTGTACTTGGTCTGTGTCCTTAAGAAATTCAGTTAACTTCTCTGATCCTGAGTTTTCCTGTGTGCAAAGAAAATGATATCTAATTCAAAGGGTTGTTCTATGAGATAAATGGGATTGTATGTTTAAAGGGTTGTGGGAGCTCCAACCTCACTAGCATCATGGAGTGGGATAAAGGAGACTATCTAATAACACGATGTGAAAAAGAAGGACTTGGAAAATGAAGGAAAAAGCAGGAGAAAGTTGTGTTTCCAACACAAGAGGAAAAAAAAAACATTTCACAAAGAAAACAGTAGCCAGTGCTGGGGGGGCGGAAACACTAAATAAATAAGAAAATTATTTAAAATATTCCCTAAAATATGGCAGTAAAGACATCATACGTGACTACAGGGAGAGAATATTGAGCTTAAAGCCATATTATAATACACTGGGAAGCTAATGGAAAGTGAACACGTGGAAATATTGAGAGGAGACTACTTTGGCCAAAAGTTTGGCTGAGAAAGGAAGAGAGATGAGACTGTTATTTGAGGAGGAGGTGGTGTGAAAGGTTTGATTTTATGTTGAATTGAGAGGAATTGGAATTTGTTTGAGGATAGAGAGGGTGGACACAAGAGGGAAGGTGAAATTAAAGATATCAGTGAGATGGGGGTTAAAAATGAAGCACAATCCACAGGGAGCAGAGGAAAAGGAAGAGGCTCATGTTCTCTTCTCCTCCAAGAGGAAAAGCCAAAAATGAGTGAAGGGAGAGAAAATATTATAGACATAAGGGAAGGTGTTAGAGGAACCTCATGCCTAAATTGCATTGTCTTTAAGGGTGCTCTTTAAGTAAGAATGAATTCAAAGGTGAGCATTTTTCTCCTTGAACCCACTCATTCAGTTATTTATTCACTCATTTATTCAACAAAGATATATTGAATACTTAGCATGTTTTAGTACTGTTTTGTGTGGGACTTAATCAGTGAAATCACAGATGAGATTCCTGCCACACTGGTTCACACCCCAATGAGAGAAGTTAGAATCAAGAAAGAGGGATAATGAGGGGTTCTGAAAAAAAAACAAAACAAGACAGCATTTTGGAGTAAGTAGAGAAGGAGAATCTGGGAGAAGTTATAGAGGAAGGAATGAAACCATGGGTTCTATGAAAGTCAAGAGAAGAGAGTCAGTAAGGAAAGGAACCAAACAATTTGGGATGTCTCAGAGAATTCAAATAAGACAGAAAGAATCTATGGGTCTGACAGCAAGGAATATACAGGTGATCTTAAGGAAAACAGAATGTAGTAAGTTTAGAAATGAAGAGATGGAGGCGAAAATAGGAAAGCAATGTTTGTGGAAACCCCTTTCCATAATCTTGGCCCAGGATGGAAAGGCAGGGTTTAAGGGGGACAGCCAGAGGAAGATTGGGAAGATACAACATAAAGCAAAGCAGAGTAAACAGGAGGAATAGGCAGAGATAAAGAGATTAATCTGGGACAGTAAGAAACTCTGAGATGAGATAAGAGACAAAGATAAGCTTGAAGGGAGGTGTATCAGAAGTTGTTTAGAATTTTCTAGCCTGGTGCACTTTTATGGTCTAACTGAAACTGGGGATGAAGTTGTCTATTAGATTTCAGAGTAGGATGTGTTCATGTTGGATGATTGAAAATGAGGAATGAGTTTGAAGCAGCCACCTTAGGCAGGTGGAAAGGAAGATGATTAAAGATGAGAGAAAAGACTATTGAACTAAGCTAAAATCCGAGTGAAGTTTGAAAACTCCCAGGATGGGAGTAACCCTTTCTTATATCTCAGTTTTCTAATCCAGAAGATCCAAGCCTGTATAGGTCATTGTCTTAGAAATATATGGCAAAGGTTATCACACATATCCCACAGGCTGACTAAGGGTAACCAGGAGCTGATCTTGGTATTCAGGGACATTCCTAGAGATGGTGGATTCCATAGAGACTGACACACAAGCCTCAGTATCCTCTGGTGCCTTCAGTTTCTGTTTCTTCTCTTTGTTCCAAGTTTCCAGAAAGACTGTAAGGGCTCCATTCTGCCTGGATAATGTGGAGGCTCTACCATAAGAGGTCCCACTGCCTGTGTTGAATCCTGAAATTAGAGGTTTTCAGGCTTCTCTAAGAGACGGCCAAGGCCAATAGTCTCCTGAGTGACCCTAGGTGACCTGTGAGAGACCCCTGAAGGTGGCATCAGAGAGCCCTGAATTTTTCACTGGGCCTCAGAAGAACATCTCAGGCTCCAGAAATAGGGGAGGTGGTGGTGGGGTAAGGGCGAGGAGGCTGATCTTATCTATCAAGCTGTTAGGTCAGGCTGATTCCAGTAGTGAAGTATAATCAGAGAAACCCTTCAGCTGGGAGGGAGTGGAGAGAGCTCCTAATTAATGAGCTGATTCAACTTCACTTCAATTGCCCTGACATGTGAGGCCAGAACGGCTCTCCCATAGACAACAGTGCTGAGAGCCTTAACTCTACTGACTCACACATTGTACTTCAGGTCCTTGGGGCTGGTTCTCAAGAAAAGTCAAAAAGGCCCTGGTAATCCCATTACCAGATAGGGTAATTTAGGACAGTCCTCTCTGATGAGGTGAAATTTAAGCAGAGGCATGGAGGAAGTGAGGGAAAGAGACACACAGATATCTGGGGGAAGAATTGCCCAGGATGAAGGGACAACAAGTGCAATGACTGAATTTAAAGCATGCTTTGCGTGTTCAAAGAAACAGCAAGGATGCCAGTTTGAATATGGTGGTCCAGTAGTAGTGTGGTAGGAGATATTATTAGAAGTATAGGGATAAAGTGGTTGGGGGTGGGATGGAGCAGACCAGACTGCACACTGATATAGACTGTTGTTAAAGATTTTGGCTTTTAATATGACTAAAAACCCAGCCATTGGAATGGTTTATATAGACTTGGGCTAATTTACATTTTCAGAGGATCACTTTGGCTGCTGTGCTGAGAATTGACTGAAATGACCTAAAAACAAGAGCAAGGAGAGCCATTGGATACTATGACAATAATCCAGGTAAAAAGTGATGGTGGTTTGCAATGGAGTAATTGTTGTGAAGGTATAGAGAAGTTCTGGGATTCATAGTATATTTTGAAGGCAAAGCTAATCATTTTTACTGGTGGATTAGATGTGAAATGTGAGAAAAGAAGCTCTGACTGGTGTAGTTCAGTGGATTGAGTGTGGGCTGTGAAACAAAGGGTCGCAAGTTTGATTCCTAGTCAGGGCACATGCCTGGGTTGCAGGCCAGATCCCCAGTATGGGATGCTTGAGAGGCAACCACACATTGATCTCTCTCTCTCTCTCTCTCTCTCTCTCTCTCTCTCTCTCTCTCCCCCTCTCCCTCCCTCCCCCCTTCCCTTCCTCTCTCTCTAAAAATGAATAAATAAAATCTTTAAAAAAAAGAAATGTGAGGCCCTGGCTGGTGTAGCTCAGTGGATTGAGCGCGGGCCTGTGAACCAAAGGATCGCGGTTCGATTCCCAGTCAGGGCACATGCCGGGGTTGCAGGCCAGTTCCCAGCATGGGACACATAAGAGGCAACCATACATTGATATTTCTCTCCTTCTCCCTCTCTCCTGCCCTTCCCCTCTAAAGATAAATAAATAAATAAATAAATAAATAAATAAATAAATAAATAAATATTTTAAAAAAAAGAAATGTGAGAAAAGAAGAGACATGGATGATCCCAATGTTTTTGGCTATATGAAGTTTCTGTAAGGATGAGTTTAATTAATCCATGTAAAACACTTGGAACAGTGCTTAACAAGTGCTTGTTGAGTTTTAGCCACTAGTATAGTGTTGTTGGACAAGTTATGGTGGAGGGTAGTAGCTTCATAGTTGCTGCTTGAGGTTGTTTTCCAGATAATATGACAATAGCTTTTGGACTCTGAAGTTTCCTTGGTACCTTCACCTCAAGCTTCCTCCTGTCCTCAAGGAAGCACCATGGATTACAAAGAACTCCTTTATTTGTAGGATGTGGGTAGTAATCCCTATCTCATAGGGTTGTTGTAAGCTACGAAAGGAAACATTTGAATAATTTATAAATACTTATTAAATGCTGTTCCTTTTTATCATTTCTTCGAAGAAGAATTCTGATGATGCTGTCCCCTTGCTTGTCGATGCACCAGCAAATGCCTTTCCAATTTACTGTACTCAGATTAAGTGTTGTCAGTAGCATAACATTGCTCTCTGTTCTTGCACTCAATTTGTTGAGCAGAATCAAAGGGGGCAAAACAGTGTGCATCTGAGAGCAGAAAATATTGATCAAGGCAGGGGTTGTGGGAAGGTCCCTAATTCTGTCCTTGAAGGATGTTCCCATGTCAGTTGGAAAGGAACTGTGTTTTAAAAATAAAAGGTGGTGTAGTTGTTCCAGGTGAGAGTGTCTACAGCCTAAAGGGTCCTTTTTGCTTCAGTTTACATTTCTTTACCTACAAAACATTTCATTATACAGCCATTCTTGGAAACTCAAATTTAACATTCAAAGCCTTCCTGGTATTTCCCATTTTGTACTTTGCACCCTGGTTCACTTGTTAAGTTGTTTATTCTTTCGACCGTATACCAGAGACTACTTCCCAGCCCTTCCACTTGCAAGCTTTTTGACATTGTGCAAGCCAGTCTGTCTCAGTTTTCTCATCCCTAAATTCTGAATGCTACTAGGGTAGTTATAAGGATTAAATAAGTTAATATGTCTAAAATATTGAGAAGAGTATCTGGCAGATAGCAAGTGCTTTGTAAGTGTCAGCTATTAAGTATTAGCTCATTGTGCTTGCCAATTAGTGAAAGGGAAAGAACAGACATTAAACAAGTAAGAAAATTAATTAATTAAATGATTACACATTATAATTGAATGCCAGTAAGGAAATAAACAGGGTATAGGGAAAAGGGGGAGGACTGGATTAGTGAGGTTTATATAAGAAAGTGACTCTGCCATGAAGACAAAAAAATCCTCCCTTGACACCACATATAGTAGCTTCACAATCTTAACTGCACGATCTCTCCTGCTTCCAATCCCCTTTTTTCATCATCACAGAACAGCCCCTTATTACATCTTGCCTTGATCATAGCAGTAATCTACTAATCCGTATTTACCACCAGTCTTCACCAATCTATTGCCTACCCTGCAGCCACACCCATCTTCCAGAACTTTAGGGCCTAGAGTATCTTTTGAGCACCTACTCTATGCTACTTGCTTTATGAACATTAGCTTCTTCCACATTCACAACAACATGAAGAAAGTATTGTTATCTTCTATCTGCAGATAAGACAACTGAAGCTCAAAGAAAATAAGTCCTCTGCTGAAGAGTCAATAGCTAGTAGATGTTATAGCCAGAGTTGGAGTAGAGGTCTCTGGATTCTAGAATCTGTATGCCTTCCAGCTATCTCCCTGGACACTTATTTTATTCATCATGTGATGACTATGGACCCAAGAGAATAATGATAGCAGATACTTATATAACATTTGCCATATGCCAGGCACTGTTACATGCATTCATTCATTCAATCCTCAAAACAATTCTATAAAATAGGTACCACTTTAATCTCTATTTTAAATATGAGGAAATTGATGTACAAAGAACTTTAAAAACTTGCCTAAAGTTCCACAAAGAGTCCAGGGAAATGACACAACCAACCACTTTCCTCTGACTCATGTGTGCTTAGAATCCATATGTAATGATAGATATCATTCTAGACTCTTGCTACTACTATAAGTATAGTCTGTGGTCCAGCAGCAACAGCATCACCTGGGGATTTGTTAGAAAGTCAGAATCTTGGCTCTACACCAGACCTACTGAATCAGAATCTGGTCTTTAATGATATCCCTGGATGATTTGTATACACATTAATATATGAGAAACATTGCTATGGAGTTTCAAGGTCATCTAGCTTAACAATCTCTTCAGGGACAAGGCAGAATGAAGAGGTACATAGATTAGCTATTTTCATTTTAATGTCACAGATGACATAAAGGACTACAAAGTGCTTGCTGGCATTTATTTATTTATCTATTTTTACATTTATTTAAATTCAATAAACACTTATATGTTAGTATGTTCCAGCAACTTTTTAAAAAAGATTTTATTTATTTATTTTTAGAGAGAGGGGAAGAGAAGGAGAAAGACAGGGAGAGAAACATTCATGTGTGGTTGGCTCACAAGCGCCCCTTATTGGGGACCTGGCCTGCAACCCAGGCATGTGCCCTAATTGGGAATCAAACCAGCAACCCTTGAGTTCACAGGCCCACACTCAATCCACTTAGCTATACCAGGCAGGGCCCAGACACTGTTTTAAGTTTCTTATACATATTAACACTATTTTGTATATTAACTCATGTAGTCCTGAAAACAACCTTATAAGGAAGGGATTATTATTGTTCCCATTTTACATATGAGATTAGTGAATCCCAGAGTAGTTAAGTAATTTGCCCAAGTTTATGCAGCTAGCAGTCCAAGACACAGGATTCCAGTTCACACAGTTTCCCTCCTTCTAGTCCTCAACTCACAGTAACAGTGTCAGAGGCCTCATTCTGTGCCCAGATCTAACCAGGGACCATATATGGAGTTCACTAAAGGCCTATTCAAAGTCATCTCAGGGCCTATTCAGCCTTTTATTTTCCACCAGAAACTGCTGCCCCTGTACTGAGACTCCACCCTATACTCCTAGCATACAGCTTTTGCTCACACAAGGTGAGGAGTCTGATCATGGCACATTGCTTGGTCCCCTTCCCCACACCTTAGCTGAAAGTTTCCTTCCCCTTTACCCATAATGCTGTTTGCTTTTCCATGTTGTTGTTGTTGGGGGGTTTTTTTGCCCTCCATCTATCAAACAGCATTTACCTTGCTTGCGTCTTATCATTCCAGGCTATGTCTACATTCATATTCATTCTCTCTCTCTCTCTCTCTCTCTCTCTCTCTCTCTCTCTCTCTCTCTCTCTCTCTCTCTCTCTCTCTCTTCCTGCCCCCTCATGGCCCTTCTAGCCTGTACCCTATAGTTTAGCTAAAAACTATATTATTATATAATTTTTATTATATCATTCTCTACTGCATTCTGTTCTTTGACTATGTAGTTTGTCTCCCCAATTCCTCTGTAAATTCTTTAACATCAGGGCCTACTAATATTCCAGGACTTCTTTACTGCTGCCTCTGAGATTATAGACTCATAAATCCCCAGAGTGCCATTGCTGGAAGAGCCCTTAGGGGCTATCTAGTTCATTTACTTCTTTGATCAGAGACCCTGGGGCCCACAGAAGGTGATTTCAATCCAATTCTCCTTTATTTTCAGTGGTCTTTCCCCTCCTTTCTGTATCTTATCCTCCTCCTGTATAAATCCTACCTACCCTTCTAAAAGGGTTTGTTTTTTATTTAAGTCAAGGCCAGACCTGAGAGGTGCTTTTTCCACAAGTCTGAAAATTGTTACTTTTTCAACACTAATTTTCCCTGTCAAACTCCAATCCTGCTAACACCAGTGTACAGAACTTTTGAGGAGCTGAGCTGCATCCTACTGTGAAATCGTCACAAGAAATGGAATCTGTGAGATGCCTCCAACCACTTGACCTTCCCTCTGTTTCTACAGACCAAGTAGGACCTGACTGTCTTCCCATCTACCTTCTCACCCCTGCTTCTGACCTGGAACTTTTCAGTTCCTGCCATAGGAGTGGCTTGGTCACTATTTACCACCTCCCCTTTTCCACCCTCCCCACTGTGTTCCTCTCAGGGGCGGCACTTCTTTGTGTAGCCACGCCTAGACACTTGAGTAGTCCAATAGCTGCCTCCTGAGTCCCACAGAGGTGGAGAACTAGACATAACATGAAAGGAAAAGAGATGGGTTTGGGCTGTTGTTGCTACACGTGGATGTGAACTGAGTCAGAGAGGAGCTTTGATTGCAACGGATTTCATCTACTGTGAGTGTGGTATGCAGGCTGGGAACTGAGGGGTGGGGGCTTGGTGGGATGGCTGGCCCGTCCTGAGGTACATTTGGCCAGGAATTCTGTCATTGCAGCAAGATCCATCTATCCATACATTTACAGGGTAAATATGGGAATACCCCCTGGCATGTCAAGGAAGTTTAGACGTATGAGAAATAGGGGTGGAAGTTCAAGATCAAATTAGGATGACCCTGTTTAGACTCTACAAAGTCAGAATGACTGGGAAAGCATCTGTAGCCATCTGTTAGTCTATCCATCTGTATCCAGAGAGTGCTGTTTCAGGTGACAGGGACCTGTGATAGTGTTCTCATGGCCTTGGCAGCAAGCTCTTTCCTGTGTAAGCTTTTGCTGGACTCCTGTGGCCTCTGGAAACATGCCTGGATATGCCCAACCACCCTGAGCATCTAAAGTTGGGAGATGAGGAAGAGAGGGAGGCTGAGAGCTTAGCAGAGGGAGGGGTTGGATCAGACATGTAAAACA
The DNA here is from genome assembly GCA_039655065.1 of Glossophaga mutica. Classification (NCBI taxonomy): domain Eukaryota; kingdom Metazoa; phylum Chordata; class Mammalia; order Chiroptera; family Phyllostomidae; genus Glossophaga; species Glossophaga mutica. The sequence continues at coordinate 8,774,215 of CM077318.1, read as the reverse complement.
TCCAGAGGGAAGTTGAGCTGCCATCCCACCCATGTGGCCCCTGGGCAAGTCAGGGCTTGTGGAAAGAGCACACAGGCTCTATTTGGGGGCTTTCAGTCTTGCCCCTCACCCAGCCGGCTGGGTTTCACTTGATCCCTCACTCCTGGAATCTAAACCCAGGGCAGTGATATTTTGATCCTGCCTTACCCCAAACACTGGCCAAGGCTGAGGCAGCTGTGAGAACTGGGAGACAAGAAGAGACCCGCCAGAAACCGGGCTGAGAAAGCAAAGACATCCAGGTCTGATCTGAACAAGTGTTAGCATGTCATGCAGAGTGACTAAGGCAGAAAAGCGGGGAACATCTTCTCCTACATAACTCTCCTATTCCCTCCTTTACCCTAACATACCTTTAATTCAACATGAGAGACTCACTGAACACCCATACTGTGTCATCCCTATGTGAGACAGAGAAATGCTTAAGATATAGCCTGTGCTCATTGAGACCTGACAGTCTCAACATGAGTATAAGAAAAAATAAATATAACACAATAGTCTTAAAAGTTTCAGTCAAAATTCTTTGAGGTTATCAAGTAAGGAATGTAACAAGTTGAGCCAGGGGAAATCAAAAGGGGGGTTTTGACTGTTTTCTGAAATTGTAATACCTTTCAGGACTACTTGAATTTGTAGCTAATTTTTACCATTTATAAGCTTGTGTACATTGGACAAGTAAAATTACTTCCCCCTCTATGAACCCTGACTTACTCTAGGCTAAGATGAAGATAATAATAGAGCTTACTTCATCACATTTTTGTAAGGATTAAATTAGATAATCCATATAAAATACTTGTACACACTTAGCACAGTGGCTGGACCAAAATAAACACTCAATAAATGTTAACTATTATTATTATTTAATATGGATCATAAAGCACAGATAGGATTTCAACAGGTGGAGATAGGACAGAAAGCAGTCTAAGCAGAAAAAAAACAACAGGAACAACTGTTTGGAGGCAAGGAAGCTCAGGGCATGTGAGAAGAACACTGGCTGAATGGGATTTTAAAGTACAATTAAGGAAAAAGTTGAAGTTAAAATTGCCATGGTTAGATTGAGGCAAACTGGAAAATTTTGGATGCTGTACTTTCTGCTTGATTTGGCAGATAGTGGAAAGGCATTGTAAGTATCTGAGCTAAAGAAAAAAGTAAAATCTGTGTTTCAGGAAGAATAACCTGGCAAATGTGAGTGAACTGGATTAAAATAGGGAAACATGAGATATGTATAAACCAGATGCAGAAAGGGAATAAGTTCCTGGAAGTGAAGTGGTGGCTATGGGAATAGAAAGACAGCAGTGAATTTAACAAGGCACTACAAAAGTTTAATCTACAGAACTTAGAAGTTGATAAATTATATGAGACTGAAAAAGAAGGAATGAAAAATCAGAATCTCTTGGGATTGGCTTAGATTTTGAAAGGCTGTGCATTGCAATCACAATTCCATCCACTTCTGTGGATAATGCAATAGAAAGGATATCTGCCTTCCGAATTAGACACAGCTATGTGTAAGTCCTGGGTCTGCTGCTTACCTGCTGTTTGTGATCCTAAACAAATAATTTATCGCTCATGCCCAGCCAGCATTGCACTTCCATAGGGCATTTAGAAATATGTTTGAAGAGTATGATTGATTTTTGCACAAATACTGAGGTACTACTGTATTTAGTGCCAATGAATTTGATACAATAAAGAGCCGTTATTCCTACCCATTTATACCAGTAGTACACCCAGTGAGAAATACCGAACTTCTCTGATTATTGGTTTTCTGTGCTGAAAAACAGGGAGAGTAGTACCCATGTCATTGTGTCAATCAGAGGATGAAATGAAATAATCCCTGTAAAGTATCTAGCACAATATCTTACACATAGTAGGCTTTCATGAATCATAATATTCTTTCACCTTAACTGACTTCACCTTAAAAACACCCTTTATAGTCTCTGCTTTGAACGCTCCCGGGGGGAGTGTTACTTACTGATCTCTGAAATCCATTCCCTTCATGGGAAGCCTTGACTCCTCAAAAGTTCTTCCTTTTGTTAATGGGAAAACAGTCTTCCATGGCTTTTACCCAGAGATCCTAGTAATTCTCCATGGGGCCACTTTCCATAGTTTTTTAGAGATCTGAAGACCGGAGACCACATCTTCCTGCATCTTCCATTCCGAGGTCAAGCAGCCTAGCTCTCCCACCATTTCTCGTATGGCATGGTGTCAACTCAAATAAGACTCTGAGGTTTTGAGCTATATGAATTGGGGCGATGGTCATGATTTCAAAATGATGGGAAACATTGCAAAAGGAACAGAATGAGTAAATGTGACAAGTTGATTTATAATGTACCATTCTTTTTTGTAACATACTATTTCTTAAGTCCTAATATGTGCCAGTTTATTTCAAATCTAGCACCCAACTGACTCCTTACCCCAGCTCAGAAAGGTACAAGTGTTCTTGTCTTAACTTTACAAGTGGCAAAACAGGTCCAGAGAAAATGAAAGTTGCTGTAGATTGTTTAGTTTAGATAGTGTCTGAGCCAAAACTGGAAGCCATATTTTTCTTACTCCCAGGTCAGTGTTCGTTTGTTTGTTTGTTTCTTTGTTTGTTTTTTCATTTTCTGTGGCTTCTTGGATTTAAGGTGCAGACTGGGCAATTATGTTAACTTTGGCAGTAGAGAAGGGATCCACTAATTACCTTACATTAATTATTCCTTCTTTGAAGGAAATCATTTAGAGAAGCTGTTTAAGGGGGACAAAAGGCCCTAGTTCCAGAGGAGAGTCAAGCATTACCTCTCTACTAAAGAACACAAGCCAGGCCAAAAAATCCTACTTAAGATGTCTTCTTGAGCTGCTCGCACCTGAATGCCTCCTGAATGCCTCCTGAAGAGAGGGAGACATCTTTTGTAGCTATTCCTCAGAGCTGAAGCTTGTTATTAAATGATAAGCACTTTTTTCTCTGTTTATTTTTTATGGAAACTAGTCCCATTCATCAGTTGTCCCATTGGGGTCTTAACAAAAGGGATGAGTCGATTTTACCACCAGTCAGTGAAACAAGGAATATTCTTAGGTGCTCATGTGAGATATGAGGATGGCTAAATTTTGTCTTGGATTACAATTAACTGTATATGTTTTCTTATAAAACTATGATTTCCTAAAGGTAAAGAAGATGGTTTATTCAGCTCTGGTTTTTCCCCTTGTCACCAAGTACAATTAGAATGACTAGAATAAAAGGTTCTTGCCAAGTTTTTTTTTGAGTGCCCAGATAACCATTCTTCCTATCCCAGTGTGACTACAATTATGATATCACTCAAGTACCCCAAAATACATCATAATATTCTCAAAAATAAAGGAACCATTGAATAACATGTGGGAGAATCAAAAAGTAAGATGTTTTCACTTTTAGGAGGCTGTTAGTCACCATGTACATTAGCCAAAGTGAGTGGGCAACACCACTTTCTTTCCATGGACCATCTCCCCCTGACCCAGCCCACCCTTTGAAATTGTTCCCGTTGAGGGTAAAATAAGCTAAAATTAGGCTTTGGAAATGCAGGAAAAAAAGAGGACTAGAGCCATGACAATATACTCACTGAGTGATCAGTCCTGAACTTGGACCTATCCTCTCCTTAATTATAGAAAGTACACAATCCACTGGGCCTTGGATTTGGAAACTTGAATTCTAGTCCTGGCTCTGACACTGACCAACTACTTTAGGAAAATTCTAGCCTTTCTCTGGGCCTCAGTTTCCCCATCAGGATCATCAGGGAATAGGATTAGGTTATCTTGAAGAATGATTTTGGGATTTCATGATAATATGTTTCCAATTATCTGCTGGTTTGAAGTTTTAACCAGTTCCTGAAGAGAAGAAAAATAAGTGATAATGGAATGTGTTGTCTTGTGAGTTCTGATGTGTCAGTTACTGAAAGAATTCAAGTAGAGCTGAGTGGTATTTTTTTAATTGGACAACAGGAAGCTGGGACTAAGATGAGTTTTCAACTCCCTTTTTAAATTTTTTAAAAATATTTTATTTATTTATTTTTAGAGAGAGGGGAAGGGAAAGAGAAAGAGAAGGAGAGAAACATCAATATGTGGTTGCCTCTCAAGCAACCTTTTCTAGTGACCTGGCCTACAACCCAGGTGTGTGCGCTGACTGGGAATCGAACTTGCAACCCTTTGGTTCACAGGCCTGCTCTCAGTCCAGTGAGCTACACCAGCAAGGGCCCAACTCCCTTCTAACTCCAAGACTGTAGGATTCTGTAAATTGTCTTACAGAATGTGCACTTATGTATGAGACCATAGGTTCTTTATTACATCAGTTTCACCCTTCCCCCACCATCCTCCAAATATTATACCTTTTTTCCTGGTCATCCAAAAAAAAATGCAAGGATTATTTTAGTATCAGAATCCCATTACGTATAGGCAAGCTTCATTCTATGGACTGATTCTCGCATTAAAATTGTTTAGCAATAATTGTTCCTGAACTATGCTTGCATATGTTCATTCATTTGAATGTTTGCTTTGTTATAATATTTCATTTCCTGGCCTATGAGGCAGAAATGTTGTACCTGATAGAATTTAGATTGCTATGGGAGGAAAGGCACTGTTCTTATTGACATCTTCAAAGAGATAGACCTATTCCAGATTGCTTGATAAATTAGGGTGGAGAGAATGTGGGGCAAGACCAAAAAAACTAATAGATGTCAGAAATTAGTGCACATGACTGAGTTTTACACAGTTCCAGCCCTGAAAAAAATCATACCATAAATTCAATTTCCAGCTGGGACAACTCAGCCAAAAGCATAACCATCTTGGGAAGTCAATTAATATCCACTCCCAGTGCTGCTGGAGGGATAACTAATTTTTGATGATACCATAATTTTATGGTATCTTGTCATGCTTGATACATGAATAAGAGAATCACTTTGGCAAGGGCCACAGCAGAGCAGCAAGTGTTTCAGTTATTGTCTGAGTGTCCATCTGGACTGTGGCTTATCTCCAATGTCCTTTGCTCTCCAGCTCTTGGTGGAATAGTAACATCACAACAACCCCTTACATGTGTAGTACAACCCAGAGTTTCCAGAGCACTCTCACATACATTATCTCATTCTTCCCTTGAACATCATCCAGGGGAGTTTCTGTGCCTTTGCTCCCACTTGGGAAGACTGTTTCAGCAATCACTAAAAGAATATTTTCCCATCATATTCAGCCCAAACTTTGCTTTTATTAATTATATCACTATAGTCTTGGCTACACAGTCTTTTTTTCTCCTCGCTTTCACAATTCTTCCTAAGCCATTGCCAGGCACTAACCAAATATTTATATACTTGGTAGCTCTTTGTCCTCCTCAATTTAGAGTCTTTTAAGTCATGTTTGTCTCTTTAAGTTTGTACTTTTTTTGTTGTGAATGTTTGTGCTCACACATGTTTTGAAGGAGAAAGAATGTAACTCATATGGTTAGCATTTGCTTTTGGCTGTGCGCAAATGGCTCAGTTCAATTGGTTATTAATTGTATCTCTACAGTGACAACTGCTTTTAATAAATTTTTTTCTTTTTCCACCCCAGTACCTTTATCATTATCTATTGTTCTGTACATTCAAATAAAGAGCAAGGTAAGTAGGTGAAACTTCTTTAATTTTGCATGGCTTCCTTCATTCTCCTCTGCTGATATAATAATCTTAATGTTAGTAGAGTAGATGATGCTATCACTATCATTTGAAATTTTTCATCCACTTTGGAAATGGAAAGAGAAGCCTGCTGTAAACTGTAGTATCCATCTGTAGTTTCTTTTATTTTTAATTTTATACATTTAAGGTTTATTTATTTTTTATTAAACCATTTTGTTTTTTCTATTACAGTTATCCCAATTCTCTCCCTTTGCCCTCCTCTGCCCATCCCACCCTCCCCTGCTCCCACATTCAATTCCCACACTGTTGTCCATGTCTGTGGGGCATTAATACATGCTCTTTATCTACTGCCTTCCCCTTCTTTCCACCATTGTCCTCCTACCCTCTCCCCCCTGGTCACAGTGATCCCACTGCTGGAATCATACCCTAAGAATCCTGAAACACCAATTCAAAAGCATGTATGCACCCCAATGTTCATAGCAGCACAATTTACAATAGCTAAGTGCTGGAAACAACTTAAGTACCCATCAGTAAATGAGTGGATCAAAAAATTGGTACATTTACACAATGGAATACTATGCAGCACAAAGAAAGAAGGAACTCCTACCTTTTGCAACAGCATGGATGGAACTGGAGATTACTGTGCTAAGTGAAATAAGGCAGTCTGTGAAAGCAAATATCATATGATCTCACCTATAAAGAAGAATCTAATGAACAAAATAAACTAATAAACAAAATACAACCACAAGCATGGAAACATGGATTAGACTGACAGTGGTAAGAGGGGAGGGGGAAGAGGGCCAATAGTGGAAAGACGGGGAAGGGACTAGACAAAGAACATGTATGAATGACCCACAGGCATGTACAACAGTGTGGGCACTCACTGTGGGAGTGGGGGGTGTGGTGGAATGGGCAGAGGAGGGCAAAGGGGGGAAATTGTGACATCTGTGGTTTCTGAATTATTTCTATTCCATGAACATATAATATACTTGAACATTAAAAGACAATTTACTGATTCTCTGTACCTTTTCCCCCTCTCTCCTCCTCCCACACCCCTGTTGCTAACCCTGCATGTGATCTCCATTTCTGTGGTTCTGTTCCTGTTCTAGTTGTTTGCTTTTGTTTTAGGTGTGGTTATTAATAGCTGTGAGTTTGCTGTCTTTTTACTGTCATATTTTTTATCTTCTTTTTCTTAGATAAGTCTCTTTAACATTTCATATAATAAGGGCTTGGTGATGGTGAACTCCTTTAATTTGTAGCATAGACAGTGGGTAGAAAATAGACAGGGGGAGGGCAACAATAGGGTGGGAAATGTAGACGCTAAAGAACTTATGACAGACATGAACTAAAGGGGGGAATGTGGGTGGGAGGGGGTGTGCAGGGTGGAGGGGAATGATGGGGGAGAGATGGGACAACTGTAATAGCATAATCAATAAAATATATTAAAAAAAGACAATTTACTTTTATCACATGCCTACAAAGTAAAATCAAAATAATGCATCCCTAATCCTGATGCCCTTTCACCTCCCTGTACCAACAACTGACAGTGTTGCTCACCCCGTTTTCTGTAAATCAAAGACATTCTCCTATATAACCAAAATGCAAATGTGTCAAAATCAGGTAATTAACATTGATAAAACACTTCTCCAACCCACAGATATTATTCAGATTTCACCCATTGTCTTACTCATCCTCTGAAGTAAGAATATTTCAGGTCCAGGATCCAATCCAAGGTTACCTGTTACATTTTAGTTGTCATACCTCTTTAGCTTTCCTTCATCTGGATCTGTCTAAGTCTCTTTATTTTGTCTTCTCAACTTTGACATTTTGAAGAGAGGGGCCAGTTATTTTGTAGAATGTACCTCAGTTTGGGTTTGTCAGATGCTTCATTAGATTCGGGTTATGCATAGATCGCAGGAGTGCTCCAGAGGTGATGTGATGTTCTTCTCATTGATCCTATCAGGTGGCAGGAAACTGTGACTTGTTCCCATATTGGTGATGTTAACTTTGATCACCAAATCCTAGACATGTCCTCCAAGTTTCTCTGGTGTAAAGTTACTATTTTCCCCTTTGTATTAAATAACTAACCTTCAATAACTTGAAGTTATGTGAATATTGTGTTCCTTACAGTAATTGATGGCTCATGCCTGAATCATATGATGATTGCCAAATAGTGACTTATAAAGTCTATTATTCCTCCTGCATTTACTGTTGACATTTTACTGTATAGGTCCTTTCTTTTTTCATACTTATTTACTTCTGTCAATATGAATCCATGGATTCTGATTTTATACAATGGATTATAATCCACTACTATCATTACTTACTTTAATGCTCAGAATGTCCTACATTTGACCAGTGGGAGCTCCTTCAGGCTGCCATCTGTGCCTGTCATTCTTTGAGTACATTCTACTTCTGGCACAAGATGGTCCAGGCGTACTCTCCCAGCCCCAGCCCTGGACTCAGCCACTTTGTTAAGCACCCCTGGGTCTTTTTACTGGGGAGTGTTGTTAGAACCCAAGATTTGGAAACTAGGTGTTCACACTGCCACTAAGGTGTTATACTCATGTCCTTCCAGTGAGAAGATTGGGGAAAATACACATTTTATATTATCTTTGCCTTTCACCATTTTATATTTGTACCTCCTTTCTCTTACCTCAAGAAGCCTGGCTCTCAAGAAAATCAATATATTTACTTCTTTGCTGAATTCCACAATATACACAAACTTTGTTTCAAAATTACTACACTCACACTGCTATTAACAATAAACCTACTAAGCTGTTAAATCAACTTGAAGTTTTCTTTGCAGTTCTTTTGGTCTTTATATCTTCTAACTGAGAGGAGTGAAAGTACTATAGCTAAAAGTTACTCAGATTCTTTTTAAAATATATTTTATTGATTATGTCATTACAGTTGTCCCATGTCTCCCCCATCATTACCCTCCACCCTGCACACACCCTCCCACCCACATTCCCCACCTTTAGTTCATGTCCATGTGTCATAAGTTCTTTAGCATCTACCTTTCCCACACTACTCTTGACCTCCCCTGTCTATTTTCTACCCACCCTGTATGCTACTTATTCTCTGTACCTTTTCCCCTTCTCTCCTCCTCCCACTCCCCTGTTGCCAACCCTCCGTGTGATCTCCATTTCTGTGGTTCTGTTCCTGTTCTAGCTGTTTGCTTAGTTTGCTTTTGTTTTAGGTGTGGTTAATATCTGTGAGTTTGCTGTCTTTTTACTGTCCTATTTTTTATCTTCTTTTTCTTAGATAAGTCCCTTTAACATTTCATTTAAGAAGGGCTTGGTGATGATGAACTCCTTGAACTTGACCTTATCTGAGAAGTATTTTATCTTCCCTTCCATTCTAAATGACAGCTTTGCTGGATAGAGCAATCTGGGATGTAGGTCCTTGCTTTTCAAGATTTCAAATATTTCTTTCCAGCCCCTTCTTGCCTGAAAAGTCCCTTTTGAGAAATCAGCTGACAGTCTGATGGGAACTCCTTTGTAGGGGACTGTCCCCTTCTCCCTTGCTGCTTCTAGAATTCTCTCCTTCATTTTAATATTGGCTAATGGAATTATGATGTACCTTGGTGTGTTCCTCCTAGGGTCCAACTTCTTTGGGGCTCTGAGCTTCCTGGACTTCCTGGTAGTCTATTTCCTTTGCCAGATTGGGGAAGTTCTCCTTCATTATCTGTTCAAATCAGTTTTCCACTTGTTGCTCTTCCTCTTCCCCTTCTGGTACCCCCATAATTCAGATGTTGGGATGTTTAAAGAACTCCTGGAGGTTCCTAAGCCTCTCCTCATTTTTTTGAATTCATGTTTCTTCCTTCTTTTCTGGTTGGTTGTTTCTTTCTTCCTTCTGGTCCACTCCATTGATTTGAGTTCCAGTTTTCCTCCCATCTCTATTGGTTCCCCATGCATTTTTCTTCATTTTACTTATTGTAGCCTTCATTTTTTCATCTAATTTGTGAGCAAAATCAACCAATTCTGTGAGCATCCTGATCACCAGGGCTTTGAACTGTGCATCTGATAGGTTGACTCTCTCTTCGTCGCTTAGAGGAATTGGCTCTGGGGATTTTATTTGTTCTCCCGTTTGAGCCATTTTGGGGGTTTTTCACCTGAGTGCAGCTTTTACATAGTGAGGGGCAGAGCCTTAGGTGTTCCCCAGAGCAGGGCAGCCCAGTGGCTGGGTAGAGAAGCTGTATGTAGGGGTGGGGTCCAAGAGGGAACAACGGCACTTGCTCTGCTCTCTCTCAGATCCCAGTCCCTTCTGCCGCTTCCCCTTCACCTGGATTATCTGTCCACGAATGTGGGACTGCCTAGTCAGCCAGCCTCCTTGAGCAGCCTTACTGGGTCTGCACCGTTGCCACCCAGTTCCCGGGGTCCGCTAGCCACTGCCTATGTGCCTGGGGTCCGCTAGCCACCACCTGCACTGTTGGGATCTGCCAGCTGCTGCTGCCTGTGTGCCTGGGTCCGCCAACCTCTACTTTTTCCTGCCACGACTCCACCCCTCTTACCAGTCTGGATGAATGGTTGTTGGACTTGCGTACAGTTCAATTTTCTGTCAGTTCTGATTGTTTTCTTGTTTCTAGATCTTTGTTGTCCTTAATTTTGGTTGTGGGAGGAGGCACAGTGTGTCCACCTATGCCTCCATCTTGGCCAGAAGTCAAAGTTACTCAGATTCTTTTCCACTATTTTTATTATGGTTGTTATCCACTTGGTATATAGTTAAGTATTTTTGTTTCTGTTTGTTTCCAACTTTGAAGTTAAAAAAATCCTTCTTGATTTAACTTCTGGCATTTTAATTATGATGTGTCTTGGTGTGGGCCTCTTTAAGTTCATCTTGTTTGGGACTCTTTATACTTACTGGACCCGGATGTCTGTTTCCTTCATCAGGATGGGGAAGTCTTCAGCCATTATTTCTTTAAATAGGTTTTCTATCTCTTTCTTTGCCTCTTCTCCTTCTGAACTCCCTATGATTCAAACATTGTCACTCTTAATGCTGTTCCAGAGGTCCCTTAACCTATCCTTATTTTTTTTAATTTTCTTCTTTTTACTGTTTCAATTTGGTGTTTTACGCTACCTTGTCTTCCAAATCGCTGATTGGATCCTCTGCTTCATCTAATCTACTACTGATTCCATCTAATGTTTTCTTCATTTCAGTTAGTGTAGTCTTCATTTCTGACCGATTCTTTTTCAGTTTCTTATCTCCTGTTTTATGTTCCCTATATCTTTGTTGCGGTATCACTGAGATTATTGAGGATCCTTATAACCAGTGTTTTCAACTATTTATCTGATAGATTCCTTGCCTCTGTTTAACTTAGTTCTTTTTTTTCCTTTTTTTAAATATATTTTATTGATTATGCTATTACAGTTGTCCCATTTCTCCCCCATCATTCCCCTCCACCCTACACACCCTCTCCCACCCACATTCCCCCCTTTAGTTCATGTCCATGGGTCATAAGTTTTCTAGCTTCTACATTTCCCATACTATTCTTGCCCTCCCCCTGTCTATTTTTTCCCATTATCTATGCTACTCATTCTCTGTACCTTTTCCCCCCTCTCCTCCTCCCACGCCCCTGTTGCTAACCCTCCATATGATCTCCATTTCTGTGGTTCTGTTCCTGTTCTAGCTGTTTGCTTAGTTTGCTTTTGTTTTAGGTGTGGTTCTTGATAGCTATGAGTTTGTTGTCTTTTCATTGTCATAGTTTTATCTTCTTTTTCTTAGATAAGTCCCTTTAACATTTCATATAATAAGGGCTTGGTGATGATGAACTCCTTGAACTTGACCTTATCTGAGAAGCACTTTATCTTCCCTTCCATTCTAAATGACAGCTTTGCTGGATAGAGCAATTTTGGATGTAGGTCCCTGCTTTTCAAGATTTCAAATATTTCTTTCCAGCCCCTTCTTGCCTGTAAGGTCTCTTTTGAGAAATCAGCTGACAGTCTGATGGGAATTCCCTTGTAGGTGACTGTCCCCTTATCCCTTGCTGCTTCTAGAATTCTCTGCTTCATTTTAATCTTGGCTAATGTAATTACGATGTGCCTTGGTGTGTGCTTCCTTGGGTCCAACTTCTTTGGGACTCTCTGAGCTTCCTGGACGTCCTGGTAGTCTATTTCCTTTGCCAGATTGGGGAAGTTCTCCTTTATTATTTGTTCAAATAAGTTTTCCACTCGTTGCTGTTCTTCTTCCCCTTCTGGGACCCCTATAATTCGGATGTTGGGATGTTTAAAGATGTCCCGGAGGTTCCTAAGCCTCTCCTCATTTTTTTGAATTCTTGTTTCTTCCTCGTCTTCTGTTTGGTTGTTAGTTTCTTCCTTCTGGTCCACTCCATTGATTTGAGTCCCAGTTTTCCTTCCATCTCTATCGGTTCCCCATGCATCTTCCTTCATTTCACGGATTGTAGCCTGCATTTTTTCATCTAGTTTGTGAGCAAAATCAACCAATTCTGTGAGCATTTTGATGACCAGTGCTTTGAACTGTGCATCTGACAGGTTGGCTATCTCTTCACTGCTTAGAGGAATTGGCTCTGGGGATTTTATTTGTTTTCCGGTTTGAGCCATTTTTGGTGGGTTTTTTTTTTGTTGTTGTTGTTTTGGTTTTAGTCTGGTCACGGCTATTACGTAGTGAGGGGGTGGAGCCTTAGGTGTTCCTCAGGGCGGGGCAGCCCAGTCGCTGGGTTGTAACACTATAGGTGGGGGCGGGGTCTGAGAAGGAGCAATGGCACCTGCTCCGCTCTCTCCCGGACTCCGGCCCTTTCCGCTGCTTCCCCTTCACCTGGATTATCTGCGCATGCGCGCGTGCTGTTACGTAATGAAGAGTGGAGCCTCTGGCGCTCCCCAGTGCAGGGCAGCCCAATCGCTGGGTTGTGATGCTGTATGTGGGGGTGGGGCCTGAGAGGGAGCAATGGCGCCTGCTCCGCTCTCTCCTGGATTCAGTCCCCTCCGCCACCTCCCCTCTGCCTGGACCGTCTGCGCGCTCGAATGTGAGACCACCTCGTCAGTCAGCCAGCCGCCTTGTGCGGCCTCACTGGGTCTGCACAGTTGCCCCCCTGTGCCCGGGGTCCGCCAGCTGCTGCCTGTAGGCCCAGGGACCGCCAGCCGCCGCCTGTGCACCTGGGAACTGCCAGCCGCTACTGCTTGCGTTCCTGGGTCCGCACCTCCACTTTCTCCTGCCGTGACTCCGCCCCTCTTACCGGTCTGGATGAATGGTTGTTGGACTTCCGTACAGTTCAGTTTTCTATAAGTTCTGGTTGTTTTCTTGTTTCTAAATATTTGTTGTCCTTAATTTTGGTTGTGAGAGGAGGCACAGTGTGTCCGCCTACGCCTCCATCTTGGCCGGAAGTCCTAACTTAGTTCTTTTTCTGGGGTTTGTCCTGGTGTTTCATTTGGGATATATTTTTCTGTGTGCTCATTTTGGCTGTCTCTCTGTTGGGTTTTATGAATTAAGCAAAACAGCAACCTCTCCCAGTCTGGAAGAAGTGACCTTGTGTAGGAGCTACTCTTTTGTAGACTACATGTGTTAGTTGTCTTTGGCAGGCCAGCTGAAGTGTGCATGGGCCGCAGGGAGTGGCAGGGTGGGGGTGGATCCAAGGCTTACTAGGGCCTAGAGCTGCAGGTAGAGTGGGCTCAGGTTTCAAGTAATCCCAGGGGTAAGCCACACAAGGACCTGGAACCAAAGCTAGAGCAGTTGCAAGCTATCAGGATTCCTAGAGGTAAGCTGCTGGGGCTGTAGCGGACACTGGGTTTTATCTGCAGGAAGTCCTGGAGACAAGTCATACGTGGGTGAAAGCTGTAGCTAGGCCATCGTGAGTTGGGGGAAGTCCCAAGGGCAAATAACATGGCTGTAAGCTAGAGCTGGAGCAGGCTACAGAGAGACCTGTTTGTCTGTGGTCTCTCTCTGTCTGTCTTTATTGTGCAGAAGCTATAAAGTCAGCCCTCAGTTCTTCAGGGGGAATTGCTCTGTCTGTAAGTGTAAATTTGATGTGTTCCTGGGAGGAGCTGAGTTCAGAGTCTTCTTATGCTACCATCTTCAACAACAAGCCAAGCAGTGGAGAAATGTGTTTCCAATGTTGACCTCCCCACTGAAACACAAGTTGAAACAGACACTTGCTTTGGGAGACTCAGATGGGCCTCACCCTTTAATTCTTAAAATGTTGTCCTATATTACTCTATTCAAGTTCTGTTCTTTCTTTCATGGGTTACCCTTCTTGGTTGCTGCTGCCTATTATTTCTCTTCTAACTTCAACTATGGATGTCCCTCAATGTTTTGTTTGCTTTTGGCATTTTTCTCTGCTCTAGGTCAGCAATTTTGAAGTGGTATGCCACAGGACTTTTTAAAACATACCATACTTGACTGTTTAGTCAGGGGCACTGACCTTTATTCCCCTAGATTATCAAATAAAAAAAAATGAGTATAGCCAACACAACAGTAGCTGTCTGGTGTGAATGAATCAAAATCATACCTATTTTACTTTTGTAGAATTGGCAAAAAGATATATTTTTTGGTATGCCACAGAATTTTAATAATTAGTTTATGTGTATCATGAAATGAAAATGTTGAAAATTGCTGCTCTAGGCCAGTGGTTGTCAATTTCCCAGAAGTTTTAGTTTAATTGGTCTTAAGATATGGGCATTATTTTAAAGTTCCCCAGATGAGTCTGATGTACACCTATGACATAGACTTTTTGTGCATTTGATTTGTCTTTAGCCCTAACCTATGTTCTACGTATTTTAATTGCCTGCTGGGCACCAGCGCTGATATGTTGTAATTCTACATACTCAAAATAATTTGAAAAACTGAGCATGTTGTCTTTTCTTTTAACAAGCAACTTCTCTTTTACACTGTTCATAGCCCTGAGGTTCTCCTGGTTTTCCAAGCAAAAAACTCTCAGAATTTTATCTGACTCATGTCTTCCTTGGCTCTCATATCCATAGAATTGCAAGGTCCTATTGGCTTTCTTTGTAAGGTCTGTATCTCTTGTCATCCATTCCTTTTTATTCCTATTGCTACCACCTTTGTCCTGGCCTTTATCTCTTAAGGCTTGGGCAGTAACTCAGCATAGGCATTATTTAAAGCATACTCAGATTAATGTTCAGAAAATACCTTTTTTCTTTTTTTAGTTTTATTTACTTATTAACATTTTAATTACTTTATTGTTGTTCAATTACAGTTGCTTGCATTTTCTCCCCACCACTCCCCCCACACCAGCCAAGCCCACCTCCCTCCCTATTTTTTAACATTTTTTGTTGTTCAAGTACAGTTTTCTGCCTTTCCTCCCACCTCTCCCCTGATTTAAATGTTACTGAAGAAGAATTTAAAAATTTAAGATTTTATTTATTTATGTTTAGAGAGAGAAAGAAAGAAGGGAAGAGAGAGAGAGAAACATCAATGTGAGAGAAACATCGATTAGTTACCCCTCATAAGCGTGCCAACCAGGGATGGAACTGGCAACCCAGGCATGTGCCCTGACTTGGAATTGAACCAGCAGCCTTTCATTTTGTGGGATGACACCCATCCAAATGAGCCACATGTGATTCAGATACCAGCCTGCAGTGTCCGTGGTGTTGTGGTTGAGATACAAGACAAATTCACGTGAACTACTGAGTCCTGTGGAGGAAAAGGGACGGCACAGCTGCTCTCGAGGGGAGAGTGCCCCGACCCTTGCCTTGACAAGCTTTTATTGGCTTTCTAATAGCATACATCAAAGAAGGTTTTCATTCATTATACTTAGGTTTGCTTTAGGTAATTACTTTTTACAGATAGGAATGGAAAGAATGATACTGATTACTTCCTACAGATTAACAAGGAAAAAATGCTGCAAATGCAAGGGAACAATAAGAGTAATTGGTCTGGTTACACTTCAGTCCTTGGGAGAATTAGCACAGACATCAGGAAGTTACTTTAAAAGATATGCAGTAAGCATTTGCTGCCTCAATTCAGGGTGAGGGAATTTTAGCAAGGGCAAGTCACAAAGCAGC
This sequence comes from Glossophaga mutica, assembly GCA_039655065.1. Classification (NCBI taxonomy): domain Eukaryota; kingdom Metazoa; phylum Chordata; class Mammalia; order Chiroptera; family Phyllostomidae; genus Glossophaga; species Glossophaga mutica. The sequence continues at coordinate 8,758,602 of CM077318.1, read as the reverse complement.
ATAGGTATAATGCAGGCCTGGTTTCCCACGGGAAAGCCGATCCGTGGGTTTGTCTCCTATGTGCCACAGCGCACCTATTGGGCTTTCCCATAGGGCTGAGCTACATTTGTCATTGTCAGGCAGATTGGTTCCCTACACACACTGGTCAGGATGAAAAATTAAATATCAATGACAGGCTAGCAGGACCTCCATTCCCTATTTTAGGGTTCACTGCTACCTGGGAAATTACATTAAACTCATGGGTTTTTTTAAAGTTTTTATTTATTTACTTCTTAGAGAGAGGGGGAGGGAGGGACACAGAGAAAGAGATAAACATCAGTATTTGAGAGATACATAGATTGGTTGTCTCTTGCATACCCTGAAATGGGGATCCTGGCCCACAACCCAGGCATGTGCCCTGACTGGGAATCAAATCTGTGACCTTTTGGTTCACAGGCTGGCCCTCAATCCACTGAGCCACACCAGCCAAGGCTAAACTCATGGATCTTAAATTACCATGAGTTCTGGTTTTGTTTATTACTAGTTAAATATATTTGGGGGAATCTTTTCTCTTGAAATTTGTTTTTTTTTTTTCAATATCTATTAAGTGATGCTAATAATCTCTGACTTACTTTTAGGGTTATTCTAAGTATCCACTGGGCAAACTGATGTTAAACCCCTTAAAAATGTGAAACCTTTCACTCAAGCAGAAGAATGTTACCATTATTTTATATATTTTTACCATCTACTCAACCGATGAATATTTATTTCGTGTCTATTATGTGGCACACACTCTTCTAAGCAGGGAAGATAAAATAGTGAACACTACATAATAGTTGGGAGAGGAACCAGCAATAAAGAAATAAATATGATATATTATGTCACATTGTCATAAGTACTATTGAGAAGAATGAAATAGGAATGGGAGATAGGGAACATGGAGGAAAGTTGCAGTTTTTTTCTACTTTATTTTTATGGTTTATTCTATTATAGTTGTCCCAACTTTTTGCCGTTTTGCCCCCCTCCACCTAGCTCACCCGCTGTTCCCACAGTCAATCCCTTCTCTGGTGTCCATGTTCATGAGTCATTCACACATGTTCTTTGACTAGTCCCTTCCTCTTCCTTCCACCATTCTCCCCTCGCTCCTCCCCTCCTGCAGCTATCAGTCTGTTCCATGTTTCCATGTCTCTGGTATTATTTTTCTCATTGGTTTATTTTGTTCATTAGATTCCACTTTTCAGTGAGATTATATAGCATTTGTCTTTTGTCAGCTGGATTATTTCACTTAGCATAATGTTCTCCAGTTCCATCCATGCTGTCACAAAAGGCAGGAATTTCTTCCTTCTTTCTTCTGTGTAGTATTCTATTATGTAAATGTACCACAGTTTTTGAATCCACTCATCTGCTGATGGGCACTTGAGCTATAGTCAAAGTTTTGAAAGACTGGTTAGAGAAGCCTCACTAAGACGATGGTATAATAACAAATACTGAAGAAGATGAGGGAGGTAGCCATATGGATATCTGGAGAAAAAACATACCTGACTGAGGGAACAATAGATGTGAAGGCTTAAAGTGGGAGGCTTAAATTTCTGGTTAAGTTTGAAGAATAGCAAAAAGGCCAACATGGTTGGAGTTAAAGAGAATAGAAGAAGAATAGTATATCATGGGGTCAAATGGTAATGGGTTAAGAGGAGGTAAGCAGATCATATAAGGCCTCACTGGTCAGTATAAGATCTTTAGTTTTATGAAGTGAGGTGGAGAGCCATTGATGGATTTTGAGGTTGGAAATGATATGATCTAACATGTTTTCAAAGAACCACTGCACTCTTAGCAACTTTATCACCCATTCTTTCTAGAAAAAAAAAAAAAAAACTGAGGGGCCCCAGGTTACTTCCTTACCAAGTTCCTTGTGAGTGTGGGGAAACAGAAAAACCTTTTTTTGATTGTACCTTATGTTCAGACAAAATAAACAAGAGCCAAAAAGAGCCCTCAAAACGGTGATTTTCAAAGTTGGCTGCACATGAGAATAACCTGAATTTTAAGATTCCAAAGTTTCAGGTTACACCTCTAATTACATCAGAGTATCGGTAATAGGTCCCAAGAATCAGTATTTTTGAAGCTCTCAATGTACAGCCTATACTGAGAATTATTAGTCAGGGAAATTGGCCAAACCTCATGGTATGAATGGGAACCTTGAGTCTACCACTGTGGAGGAACATGCTTCTAATAGCAGAATTGGGCCTGGGGCCACTCACCATACTGAGGAATGAAAAATTTACAAATACTGGGACATGGAGAAGGTAAGTTGTTAACTGTTTGGAAGCAGGTTATGGGCAAGAGAAATCTAGGATAGGAATATTCCTCAGCTAGGCCAGGAAAGGGAAAGATGAGAACAAGCACCAAGTGATGTACCAGCATTTGGACTAGAGGCCAAACATCTATAAATGATGAGGGCACCGTACAAATTAGAAGCTTGATTCTGAAATAAAGTAGCATTTTCAATGCCAGGCTGAGCAACTGCTTTGATTTGTGCCAGTCTTGTACATGTGGGAAATTGAGTAGGCTCACAGGAGAGGAATTAGCAGGGCATGGGCCAGCCACTGTCTTCCTCACCCTGTTTAATCCCACACCTCCTGTACTGCCCAGGCAAAGCAAATATCTTCCCGAAGGCCTAAATTCTTAATTTAGCCTTGTCATCCTGTCCTGTCCACCCTAGATAGAGAGAGCATGTTTCACCCCACTGGCATGTGCAAATTGAGAAGAGCAGCAGCCGTAAGCTGCAAACAGAGGCAGCTGCACTACCAGCAGCCTGAGTACCTTACATCCAGCAGAAATTTGGCCAACATTGATTATTCAGGGTAGAGTGAGCTAATGTGGGGATTATTATTAAGGTCAGCCTCATTGCTTCTCCTCTTCCCGGTCTACTTGCATTCATATTCTTCTAGGTTATTTATTTATTTATTTATTTATTTATTTATTTATTTATTTGCCAATCAGGATAGGTGGATGGGCAGGGAGAGCTGCCACATGACAGAGATAAATGAAATGAGCAGACACTAGTAATTTTGCCATTTGTCAGCCTCTTTGGTTAAACCCAATGAGAATACCCAAATAGCACTTACTAGCATCCATGTTGTAGCATGTATCAAAACTTCATTCCTTTTTCTGGTTGAATAGTATTTCATTCTATGGAAAGACCACATTTTGTTTATTCATTTTTAAGTTGATGGATATTTGGGTTGTTTCTACTTTGGGGCTATTATGAGTAATGCTGCAAGGAATATTCATGCACAATTTTTTGTGTGGATATATATTTTCAATTCTTTTGGGTATACACCTAAACGTGGAATTGCTAGGTCACATGGTAACATTTTCAGGAACTGCAAAACTATTTTCCAAAGTGTAAACCACTTTACATTCTCACCAGCAATATATAAGGGTCCCAATTTCTCCACATGCTTGTTCACACTTAATCACCCCTTCTTTTTATTATAGCCACTCTAGTGAGTGTGAAGTGGGATTTTATTGCGATTTTGATTTGCATTCCCCTAATTGCTTACTAATGATACTGAGCATCCTTTCATGTGTATTGGCTAATTTTATGTCTTCTTGGAGTAATGTATATTCACTTTGGCCATTTTTAATTGGGTTATATGTCTTTTTTATCATTCAGTTGTAAAATTTCTTTATCTATTCTATATATAAGTCTATTATCAGATGTCTGTGACATACAGTTTTTTCTCCCATTGTGTTAGTTGTCTTTTTATTTTTGATAGTATCTTTTGAAATGCAAAAGTTTTAAATTTTGATTAAGTATAATTTATCTATTTTTTCTTTTATTGGTTGTGCTTCTTTTGTATCTTTTAAAAAAAGCACTACTTAATCCAAGGTCATAAAGATTTACACTTACATTTTCTTATACGAAAAAATCTAAAATGTATGAAGACTTTTATTTTCTTATAAGAATCATAAGAAGTTTAACATTTAGGGCTTTGTTCTGTTTGAAGTTAATTTTGTATATGGTGTGACATAAAGGTCCAATTTGATTCTTTTTTTTTTAATGTGGATACCCAAGTTGTCACAGTATCTTTTTTTGAAAAACCTATCCTTATTCCATTGTATTATCTTTTTTAATTTTATTTTAATTGTTGTTCTTGTACAGTTTTCTGTCTTTTACTCCCATCCCAGCCCACTGCCCCAGCCCTCCCCAACCTCCCTCCCATTTCCATTCCCCCTAGTTTTTGTCCATTGTATTCTCTTAGCACACTTTTTGAAAACCAATTGAACATAGCATAGCAACTTTATTTATAATGGCCATAAGTTGGAAATAGCCCAATGTTCACCAAACAAAAAAAAATGTATAAATATATTTTGTAATATCCATACAATAGGCTAACAATGGTAAATAACAAATGTTGCTACACACACAATGGATAAATCTCACAGACGTTACATTGAGCAAAGAAAGCCAGAAACAAAAATGAGCTCTTATATAAATCCAATGTACATGAAGTTTAAGGACAGATAAAACTAATAATGCTGATAGAAGCCAGAATAGAAATTAGTTAAGAGAATGTGATGGCATTGATTGGGAAGGGGCATGAGAGATATTTCTAAGGTAATGGAAAGGTTTTTATATCTTTATCTGGATAGTGTTTAGATGAATGTAAACATATGTAAAAATGTTATAAGTCTGTCTATATTACTGACTTATCCAGAAGTTTGGAGGATTCAGCCACATCTCTGTGATACTATAAATGATTACCTAGCTTCAGTTATGAGACATCTCAGAGTAACTCTGATTTTCTTAACTTAATTATTATCTTAAAATGAAAGGCAGTAATCTGCCAAAGTACACTGCTGACCACAGGGGAGAATTTGGCATAAGTTCCAAGACTGTCCCTGAATAATGACATTTAACCATTATTAGACAATTCTACCCATATACCCAGGTTTTTTGAGAACAACCAGAGTCTATGTGATTTTGTTCTCTTTAATAAAGGTAATTATTAACTTATAATGACAGACAATTTAATTTGGTTGTTTTATATCAACTTTTTGACCAAAAAAGAGGGGAGAAATCCCTCTATTCATTTCCAGGGTCATAATACAGGGATTTGGCAATAAGCCTACCTTGTTTAGATATAGGTCTCAAAGCCAGGGTTAAAGGGAATGTATTAAGATTCATGCCACATGATGTTTATTAGGTGGATGGGGCTCTGGAAACCAAACAAAATAGGGTGTCTCAGACACCCAAAGGCTAGAAGCAGGTGCTATGGAGACTTCAGATGCCTATGTCAGGAGCTTATCTCAAGGGCAGGGATGCACTTTGGCTTCTGTCAATGTTTTTCTGGAGTTTTTTTGTGGGCAAGAAAAGAATACAGGGGAGTTGTTCAGGCCAATATGCTGGACCTGTGCCCATGACACTTAATTCCTTTGTCATGAGGGCTATGAGACCACTGATGGTTTGTTCCTTAACAAGAAGTGTGGTTAGAGAGGGGAACATGCCTCCTGAGGCTAACACTGTAGGCCAATAATCAGAACAACACAGGAGAAAGCATCTTCAGCTTGTGAAAAAAAATGGATTGCGTAGCCCATTTTCTTCTGAATAAAGAATGGGAAAGAAAGGCCCTGTTGGTGGCAGAAAAAGGTGCAAGCTTGCCATATAGGATGACTCACTCCATTGCCATTGGGGACTTTTGAGGGGAGGAGTGATGGCCTCTCAAGGTCTACATGCACCCTATCCTGTCTCCTGACTGGAAGTAAACACAGGACATTTGTACTTTGATAAACCACCTGAGGTACACCTTGGTGTGAGGTTAAGGAGTGAGTAAAAAGAATCTCACTCCAACTTTCTCTTTGAGAAGCGCATATTCTTTTTATCAATTACTTGAGTCTCCCTCATTAAAATTCATCTGTGTAGAGAACTATCTCTCTGCATACTTAACTCAGTCTTATTTTGCATAGTTTTGCACAGCCTTCAGAATGGTTTGATGGAGCTTAGGTCATTTAATTCTCCCAAGAGCTATACATATTAGGTGATAAACATATTGCCTCCTTTTTTCACATTAATTGAAGCCAGAAAAGATTAAGTAACTCATGCAAGGTTATAGCTTGAAAGAAGAGCTATATAAATTGACCGAACATTCCAGGGGAGTTGTTTGGACAAGAGCTTTCCACGGTGCCAAATATTCCAGGTTGCCAAATACTGTCCCACTTTTAGCACTGAAATTCCCACATCCTAGAGTAGCCTTTTATTCCTGAACATACTGGGGTGATTGGTCACGCCTGTAGCCAGAATTAGAACCCATATCTCCCAACTCTCAGACCAATGCTAGTGCTACAACCCTATGCCATCTATATTCCAAGAACTGTTATATGAGTAGTGTTTCCCCTTCTCTACACCTTAGTGCACCAGGACATTTATTCATGTTGGTCTTTTTCCCCTTCTAGTCTGCCTAGGACAGGAGCAATAGCAGTTAGGTGCCCTCAAAGGCACTTCACACAATATTCATGAAAGAATCATGCTTCAGCTTTCTCAGCCACAAATGAAAGATGATACTCCCTATATTGCTTACTTCACATGGGTGTTACATGGAACAAATAATATTGGATGCAAAAGTGCTTTCTAAACTCTTAATAGCTAGTGACATGTGAGAGATTGTGGTTATTCTCTGCCCCCACCCCTCGTAGAAGCCAGATTCTTCTTTTATCATTCTCTTTCCAGTCAAGCAAGTGATATAGCCACCAACTGTGTGAACTTTGGTCAATTACTTGGCCTCTGTGCTTTAGTTTCTTCATATTCAAACTAAGGATAATAATCATCCTTCCTATGGTTGTTTTAGTGATTTGATTAATTATTACACATAAAATATTTAAAAGGGTTGCTGGCACATGATCAGGACTATATAAGCATTAGCTGTCTTCAGTTGTCTTCCCCAGTATTCCTACCTCAGAGACAGAGACAAGGTTAAGAGGACACATAAATCAAGTGACACGGAAGCTACTACTTAACTTGCAATCTCTTTCCAATAGTTCCCTAGTTTTTTGTGTGTTCTGTACCCACAGTCCTCCCATCATGGATTGCCAAGAAAATGAGTACTGGGACCAATGGGGACGATGTGTCACTTGCCAACTGTGTGGGCCTGGACAAGAGCTTTCCAAGGTAAGTCCCCATGGCCAGAATATTTTTTTCTGTTATGTCTTAGAAACCATCTGGCAATTGAGAGTGTCCAAGATTAGGATAGCCCCACCTGTGGCTAATAAAGTTCAAAGGGCAAAATATGGAATCCAAGGATTATGACAATTGCAGTCACAGCTCCAACAAAAAGTTGTCCTGGCAAGATGAGGGTCAGAGGAGTGTTCCATGAGATAATGGAGTACCTCAAGAGGATATGTGAAATACAGAGGCCTAGGAAAACTATTTGGCATGAGGAAAATCTGTCAACTAAAGCAGGGCCTATCCACTTGAGGTTCAGGAGCCAGATATCAGGTCTTGGGAATAGGAGAGAACTAAGAAGACTGAGGAAGTTGTTTAAAGGAGGTTTAAGGGATAGGGAACTAGGGATGGTCTAGAATCTCAATTGGTAGAAAGGGTCAGAACAAAATGACCAGCAAGTCTGGCACCTTTTGCTGAACCTAGCTTGCAAAGATACAGCTGCTTCTTTTTTTTTTTTTTCTTTTCTTTTTGCCTTCAGGTCTCTGTTGGTCCCAGAACCTGGGGTGATGTTAAATTTAGGCTGCAGTTGGGCCAAAAAGTGTAGAAGTAGATGGCTAACAGATGTTTTCTTCACACACATCTTTTTATATATTTTTATTGAATTTATCAAGATTATATTGGTTAATGAAATGATAGTCATCAAGTCTACAATTATATAAGAGATCTTCTGTACAGGGCAGGGACAAAGTAGGTTTACAGTTGTTCAAATGGAAAATGATTCTATAATTAATAAATAATAATATAAGAATACACATTGTGCTTTACATACAACTGTAGACCTGCTTTTGTCCCACCCTGTATATTGCATTGTATGTTCACCACCCAAAGTCTAGTCTCTTTTTGTCACCATTTATTCCCCCTTTACCCTCTTCTAACTGACCCCCCCTTTCTCTCTGGTAATCATTGTACTGATGTCTTTCACACTCACATCTTATTTTCTGCGGTCGTTCAAAATTCAGCCATCACTTACTGAATACTTCAAAGTGGCATGAGTTGTTGTAGGCATAGTACATATGGTAAAACAGATTCAAACCTTTGCCCTGATGGACCTTACCCTTTACTTAGTGAAACAAACAATGAATGAGACACATATATAAATAAATGATTTAGATATGGAGGTATGATGAGAATTAAATTAGGATGATCTGATACAGAGTGATTTGATGGCTACTTTAGATATAGTAGCAGGGAAAGGCCTCTCTAAGGAGGCCTTCTAGGGAAAGGATACAGCTAATGCAGATGCCCAAGGTGAGGATGAACTAAGCATGTTGAAGAAAGAGAAAGAAGATTAGTGCAGCTGATGAGTGAGAGGTGAGTGAGAGGGAGAGTGGAACACAATGAGATGATAGAGAGAGGTGTGGGGCAAACCATGTATAGTGTTAAAATTTATTATTAGAATTTTAAATTTTCTTCTAAGTGTGCAAGGAATGCCTTGAAAGGTTTGGGGTAGGAAAGTGACATAATCCTCTGATTGAAGGAAAATATAACTATTATTTAGCCCACCTCTTTCTACCTATCTGTTTCATCTATGAAGAGACTGAAGCTTAGGGATGTCAACAGATACAAGCCCTAATTCTAATTTTACCCCTTTACATATAACATTCTGTACCACAGTGCGGTGCCTACATGATTGGAAAGGGATCCCAGGACCAAGGAAACATCATCAGAGGATAGGTCATGCTGGACATTAGAATGGACCTGATGAAATCTTTTTTTTCCTCTTTGCTTTAACTTCATAATTTTAACATGTATTTAAAGCTTTCCACTTAACATCAGGAACAAAACAAGGGTGTCTGCTTCCACTATCCTTATTCAATATAGTACTGGAAGTTCTAGCCACAGTGGTAAGTCAAGAAAAAGAAATAAAATGCATCCAAATTGGAAATGAGGGAGTAAAACTGTCATTTTTCACAGGTGACATGAGAGTGTACATAGAAAACCTTATAATCTCAATCAAAAAACTACTCAATCTATGTTTTCAATTAGTTTACATTCAATATTATCTTGTATTACTTCCAGATATACAGCATAGTAGCCAGACAATCATGTACTTTACAAAGTATTCCCACTGATATTTTCAGTACCCACCCAGCAACATACATAGTTATTATAATATTTTTTCTTTATTTTAATTGTTGTTCTTGTACAGTTTTCTGTCTTTTACTCCCATCCCGGCCCACTGCCCCAGCCCTCCCCACCTCCCTCCCATTTCCACACCCCCCTAGTTTTTGTCCATGTGTCTTTTATACTTGTTGCTCTCAACCCTTCCCCTTTTCCCCTAAAATTCCCTCCCCTCTCCCCTCTGGTGTCTGTCAGCCTGTTGCTGGTTCGATTCCCAGGCAGAGCACATGCCTGGGTTATAGGCCAGGCCCCCAGTAGGGGGCACATGAGAAGCAACCACATATTGATGTGTCTCTCCCTCTCTTTCTCCCCCTCCCCCCTGATTTTATTAATTAATTAATTAATTTGTTTGTTTGTTTATTTTTAGAGAGAGGGAAAAAGCACAACCCAGGCATGTGTTCTCCCTGGGAATTGAACCAGCGACCCCTCGGTTTGCAGGCCCACACTCAGTCCACTGAGCCATACCAGCCAGGGTATTATTATAACATTATTGACTATAATCCCTATACTGTATTTTACATCCCCATGGCTGTTCTGTAATACCAATCTGTACTTTTTAATCCCTGCACCTTTTTCACCTATTCCCCCAACTCCCCCTCCTCTGGCAACCATTATTCTTGCTCTCTGCATCCATGAGTCTTATTCTGTTTTGGTTTGTTTATATACTTCTTTAAATTCCACATACATAAGTGAAATCATATGGTATTTGTTTTTTTCTCTTAGTGACTTATTTCATGTAGCATACTACCTTTTAGTTCCATTCATGCTATTACAAATGGTAAGATTTCATTATTTTTTATGGCTAATGTACAATTATACATATGTACTACCACTTTTTTATCCACTTATCTATGGATGGGCACTTGGGTTGCTTCCATATCTTGGCTATTGGAAATAAAGTTGCAATGAATATGGGGTCGCATATATTCTTTCAAATTAGCATTTGGGATTTCTTTAGTTATATACCTGGAAGTGTAATCACTGGGTCATAAGGCAACTCCCTTTTGAATTTTTTGAGGAACTTCTATACTGTTTTCCATAGTGGCTGCGAAAACCTGCATTCCCACCAACGATGTACAACGGTTCCCTTTTCTCCACATCCTCACCAACACTTGTAGTTTGTTGACTTATTGATAATAGCTAGTTGGACAGATGTGAGGTGATAGTTTCTTGTGGATTTAATTTGCATTTCTCTGATGGTTAGTGATGTTGAGCATCTTTTCATGTGTCTATTGGCCATTTGTATGTTCTCTTTGGAGAAATGTGTATTCAGGTATTTTGCACATTTTTAATTGGGTTTTGTTGTTGTTGTTGTTGTTGAGTTGTATAAGTTCTTTATAAGTTTTGGATATTAAACTTTTACCAGATATATCACTGGCAAATATGTTCTCCCATACAGTGGGTTGTCTTTTCATTTTGTTGATGATTTCTTTTACCATGCAAAATCTTTTTAGTTTGATGTAGTCCTATTTGTTTAGGTTTTTTTTTCGTTTGCCAAAGAGATATATAAGAATAATATTGCGATGAGAAATGTTCAGTATTTTACCACCTATATTTTATCTTGGGAGTTTTATGGTTTTGAGTCTTACATTTAAGTCTTTAATTCATTTTGAGCTTATTCTTTTATATGATGTATAAAGGTGATTTGGATTCTTATTTTTGAATGTATCTGTTCTATTTTTCAAACACCAATTATTGAATACACTGTCATTACCCCATTGTATGTTCTTGCCTCCTTTATCAAATGTCAATTGACCATATAGGCAAGGATTCTTTCAGGGCTGTATATATCTTCTTCGATGTAATTACATCACAGTTTTTATGCCAATGCCATGTTGTTTTGGTTACTGTAGCCTTGTGGTATAGTTTGACATAGAGAGAGAGAGGAAGGGGGAGAGAGAAAAATTGATGTGTGATATATCCAACATAGTTATTTCTCAAAATTGCTGTGTCTATTAGAGGTCTTTTGTGGTTCCATATAAATTTTTGGATTATTTGTTCTAGTTCTGCAATATATACTATTTGTATTTTGACAAGAATTGCCTTAAATCTATAGCTTGTTTTGGGTACTTTGGATATTTTAATGATGTTAATTTGTCTACCCATGAGCATGTTATATATTTCCACTTATTGGTATCATTTTCAATTTCTTCAGTGTCTTACAATTTCTCAAGTATAGGTCTTTTTAAAAAGATTTTATTTATTTTCAGAGAGAGGGGAAGGGAGGGAAAAAGAGGGAGAGAAACATTGATGTGCAAAGATAAACACTGATCGGTTGCCTATTGCACACCTCCAACTGGGGAACTGGCCCGCAACCCAGGCATTCATCCCAAGGGGAATCAAACCAGCAGCCTTTTGCTTTGCAAATCAGTGCTCAATGCACTGAGCCAAAACAGCCAGGGCTCAAGTACAGGTTTTGTTTTTTTTTTACATCTTTGGTTAACTTTATTCCTAGGCATTTTATTTTATTGTGTTTATCTTCACCAAAAGACATTTTTTCATTGTTTTTTTTTTTTTTTTTTTCTTAGAGAGGAAGGGAGAGAGAGAGATATCGATGCAAGAGAGAAACACTAATTGGTTGCCTTCCCATAAACACCCGGACCGGGGATCTTACATGCCTGGACTGGGACCAAACCCACATCCAAGTATGTGACCTGGCTGGGAATGGAACCCACAACCTTTTGGCTATGAGACAATCCTACAACCAGCTGAGCCACACCAGCCAGGGCTTAATTTTACTTTCTTTGATGCAATTATAAATGGGATGGTTTTCTTATTTTGCCTTTCTGATAGCTCTTTTTTAGTATAAAAATGCAACTATTTGTATATTTTCTGCTTTGTTTCCAGTGTCTTAGGAGATATATTGGCAAAAATACTTGTACATTCAATATTTGAGATATTACTCTTATTCTTCTAGGAAAACCCTAGAAGAAAAATCCCTTTCTTCTAGAATTTTTATGGTTTTGTGACTTACATTTAAGCCTTTTATCCATATTTATTTAGTATCCTGCTCCTTCACTGAATTTATAAGTTCTAGTAGTTTTCTGTTGGAATCTTAGGTTTCCCTATGTAGAGTATCATATCATTTGGAAATAATGACTGTTTTACTTCTTCTTCTCAAATTTGAATGCCTTCTATTTTTCTCCTTGTATGATTTCTGTAGCTAGACTTTCAGTACTATGTTGAATAAAAGTGGTGAAAGCAGACATCCTTGTTTTGTTCCTGATCTTAAGGGGAATGCTTGTAGTTTTTGCCCATTGATTATGTTAGTTGTGGGTTTGTCATATATGGCCTTTATTACACTGAGGTATGTTCCCTCTATCTCCACTTTGCTGAGAATTTTTATCATAAATGGGTGCTGGATTTTGTTAAATGCTTATTCTTCATCTATTGTTATGATTTGATTTATTTTTTAAAATTTATTAATTTTTATTATATTTTATAATATAATGATTATGCTATTACAGCTGTCACATTTCTCCCCGATTATTCCCCTACACCCCACACACCCCCTCCCACCCACATTCCCCCCTTTAGTTCATGTCCATGTGTTATAAGTTCTTTAGCTTCTACATTTCCCATACTATTCTTGCCCTCCCCCTGTCTATTTTCTACCTACTGTCTATGCTACTTATTCTCTGTACCTTTTCCCCCTCTCTCCTCCTCCCACTCCCCTGTTGCTAACCCTCCATATGATCTCCATTTTTGTGGTTCTGTTCCTGTTCTAGCTGTTGGCTTAGTTTGCTTTTGTTTTAGGTGTGGTTCTTAATAGCTGTGAGTTTGCTGTCTTTTTACTGTCATATTTTTATTTTCTTTTCCTTAGATAAGTCCCTTTAACATTTCATCGAATAAGGGCTTGGTGATGATGAGCTCCTTGAACTTGACCTTATCTGAGAAGCACTTTATCTTCCCTTCCATTCTAAATGACACCTTCACTGGATAGAGCAATCTTGGATGTAGGTCCTTGACTCTCATGACTTGGAATACTTCTTTCCAGCCCCTTCTTGCCTGGAAGGTCTCTTTTGAGAAATCAGCTGACAGTCTGATGGGAATTCCCTTGTAGGTGACTGTCCCCTTATCCCTTGCTGCTTCTAGAATTCTCTCCTTCACTTTAATCTTGGCTAATGTAATTATGATGTGCCTTGGTGTGTTCCTCCTTGGGTCCAACTTCTTTGGGACTCTCTGAGCTTCCTGGACATCCTGGTAGTCTATTTCCTTGGCCAGACTGGGGAAGTTCTCCTTCATCATTTGTTCAAATAAGTTTTCCACTCGTTGCTCCTCTTCTTCCCCTTCTGGTACCCCTATAATTCAGATGTTGGGACATTTAAAGATGTCCTGGAGGTTCCTAAGCCTCTCCTCTCCTCTTTTTTTTTTTTTTTTTTTTTTTTTTGATTCTTGTTTCTTTATTCTTTTCTGTTTGGTTGTTTCTTTCTTCCTTCCAGTCCACTCCATTGATTTGAGTCCCAGTTTTCCTCCCATCTCTATTGGTTCCCTGTGTGTTTTCCTTCATTTCACTTATTGTAGCCTTCATTTGTTGATCTAATTTGTGGCCAAAATCAACCAATTATGTGATCATTTTGATGACCAGTGCTTTGAACTGTGCATCTGATAGGTTGGCTATCTCTTTGTCGCTTAGATGAATTGGCTCTGGGGCTTTGGTGTGTTCTCCTGTTTGAGCTATTTTTTTGTTTTTGGGTTTTTTTGGTCTGGTCGTGGCTTTTATGTAGTGAGGGGTAGAGCCTTAGATGTTCCCCAGGTTGGGGCAGCCCAGTGGCTGGGTAGTGACACTGTATGTGGGGGCGGGGTCTGAGAGGGAACAATGGCTCTTGCTCTGCTCTCTTTCGGATTCCAGTCCCTTCCTCTGCTTCCCCTTTGCCTGGATTATCTGTGCACAAATATGGGACCATCTGGTCAGCCAGCTGCCTGTGCGGCCTCACTGGGTCGGCCCGTTGCCACTCCGTGCCCAGGGACTGCTAGCCACTGCTTGTGTGCCTGGGGTCTGCTAGTTGCCACCTGCACGCCTGGGATCTGCCAGCTGTTGCCTGCGCACCTGGTCCACCAACCTCCACTTTTTCCTGCCGCCACTCCACCCCTCTTACTGAATGGTTGTCAGACTTCCATACAGTTCTATTCTCTATAAGTTCTGATTGTTTTCTTGTTTCTAAATCTTTGTTGTCCTTAATTTTGGTTGTGCGAGGAGGCACAGTGCGTCCACCTATGCCTCCATCCTGGCCAGAAGTCCAATATGATTTGATTTTTATCCTTCATTTTTTATGTGGTATGTCACATTTTTTGATTTCCAGGTATTGTACCAACCTTCCATACCAGGAATAAATCCTGCTTAGCATAGGGTATGACCTTTTTAATGTATTGCTTGATTTGGTTTGCTAATATTTTGTTGAGAATTTTAGCATCTAAGTTCATCTGGAATATTGGTCTATGATTATCTTTGTAGTATTTTTATCTTGTTATAAAATTAGGATAGTGCTGGCTTCATAAAAATGAGTTTGGCAGTCTTCCTTCCTCCTTACTCTTTTGTAGTTGTTTCAGTATGATAGGTGTTAGTTCTTTGAATATTTTGTAAAATTCATCTGTGAAGCCATCTCTTCCTGGACTTTTGTTGGTTGGGTTTTTTTTTTAATTACTTCTTTGATTTCATTAGTTGTAATCAGCCTGTTCAAATTTTGCATTTTTTCCTGATTCAGTTTTGGAAGAATGTATGCTGATAGGAATGGATCCATTTCTTCAGATCACCATTTTGTTGACATATAAATGTTCAGAATATTTTCTCATAATCTTTTGTATTTCTGTGGTTTCAGGTTTCACTTCTCCTTTTTCATTTCTGATTTTTTTACCTCTCTCCTTTTTTCTTGATGGGTCTGGTTAAAATTTTATCAACCTTGTTTATCTTTTTAAACAACGAGCTCTTGTTTTCATGGATGTTTTGTATTGCTTTGTTTGATGCTATTTTGTTTATTTCTGCTCTGATCTTTATTATTTTCTTTCTTTTACTCACTTTGGGCTTTGTTGTTCTTTTTCTAGTTCCTTTAGGTGCAAAGTTAGATTGTTACAGATTTTTTTAATTTTGTTTCTTGATATAGGCCTCTAATGCTATAAATTTTTCTCTTAGGAATTCTTGCACTGTGCCCCATAGATTTTGATCTTAATATGGCATCTTCTGTAAATTCTTTATTATAAGACTTCTGTCCAGGTAGTCTCCACTTGATTATTTACATTGATTTTTCTGTTGTAATTACAGTTTGGTCCTGAGAGGAGGTGAATGTAACTTCCACCTATTCCTTAGCCATCTTGGATCTCTTGCAAAATCTATTTTAAATATTATATTAATCTTTGTGATAAAAATTATCTAACTTCCATAAGAACCATCTCTTACAAATGTTTCTGTCATGTACATGGTCATTACCTGTAAAGCTACCTGAACTTCTCCAAGGGAGAAAAACAAGTTTTTTATCTATCAAACTGCTGTTATCAAGCTCTCAAAAAGTGGTCCATGATGAAATATACATTTGTTTAAGAAACTCTCTGGTTGCCATTTTTCTCTGCACCACTAGAAAGCTCAGAGAAAATGAATGAATTGCAATATTATGCCCCTGCAAAATCTTTATATGTAAACAGGTTATACTTACATACAGTTTATACCTTCTTTTCTTTTTTTAATATATTTTATTGATTATGCTATTACAGTTCTCCCATTTCTCCCCCATCATTCCCCTCCACCATGCATACCCCCTCCCACCCACATTCCCCCCCTTTAGTTCATGTCCATGTGTCATAAGTTCTTTAGCTTCTACATTTCCGACACTATTCTTGCCCTTCCCATCTATTTTCTACCCACCGTCTATGCTACTTATTCTCTGTAACTTTTCCCCTCCTCCCACACCCCTGTTGCTAACCCTCCATATGATTTCCATTTCTGTGTTTCTGCTCCTGTTCTAGTTGTTTGCTTAGTTTGCTTTTGTTTTAGGTGTGGTTGTTAATATCTGTGAGTTTACTTGTCTTTTTACCGTCCTATTTTTTTATCTTCTTTTTCTTAGGTAACTCCCTTTAACATTTCATATAATAAGGGCTTGGTGATGATGAACTTCTTTAATTTGACCTTATCTGAGAATCACTTTATCTTCCCTTCCATTCTAAATGACAGCTTTGCTGGATAGAGCAATTTTGGATGTAGGTCCCTGCCTTTCAAGACTTCAAATAGTTCTTTCCAGCCCCTTCTTGCCTGGAAGGTCTCTTTTGAGAAATCAGCTCACAGTCTGATGGGAACTCCTTTGCAGGGGACTGTCCCCTTATCCCTTGCTGCTTCTAGAATTCTCTCCTTCATTTGAATCTTGGCTAATGTAATGATGATGTGCCTTGGTGTGTTCCTCCTTGGGTCCAACTTCTTTGGGACTCTCTGAGCTTCCTGGACATCCTGGTAGTCTATTTCCTTTGCCAGATTGGGGAAATTCTCCTTTATTATTTGTTCCAATAAGTTTTCCACTTGTTGCTCTTCTTCTTCCCCTTCTGGAACCCCTATAATTTGGATGTTGGGATGTTTAACGATGTCCCGGAGGTTCCTAAGCCTCTCCTCATTTTTTTGAATTCTTGTTTCTTCCTCGTTTTCTGTTTGGTTGTTAGTTTCTTCCTTCTGGTCCACTTCATTGATTTGAGTCCCAGTTTTCCTCCCATCTCTATTGGTTCCCCATGTGTTTTCCTTCATTTCATGTATTGTAGCCTGCATTTTTTCATCTAATTTGTGAGCAAAATCAACCAATTCTGTGAGCATCCTGATCACCAGTGCTTCGAACTGTGCATCTGATAGGTTGGCTATCTCTTTACAGCTTAGAGGAATTGGCTCTGGAGCTTTCATTTTTTCTCCCGTTTGAGCCATTTTTGGTGGGGTTTTTTTGTTTGGTTTGGTTTTGGTTTTGGTCTGGCTGCGGCTATTATGTATGAGGGGTGGAGCCTTAGGTGTTCCTCAGGGCGGGGCAGCCCAGTCCTGGGTTGGGATGCTATAGATGGGGGTGGGGTCCAAGAGGGAAGAATGGCACCTGCTCCACTCTCTCCTGGACTCTGGTCCCTTCTACTGCTTCCCCTTGATCTGGATTATCTGCACTCGTGCTGTTATGTAGTGAGGAGTGGAGCCTCAGGCGCTCCCCAGGGTGGGGCAGCCCAGTCGCTGGGTTGTGACGCTGTATGTGGGGGAAGGGTCTGAGAGGGAACAATGGTGCCTGCTCCACTCTCTCCTGGATTCAGTCCCTTCCACCACTTCCCCTTTGCTTGGACCGTCTGCGCGCACAAATGTAGGACCACCTGGTCAGCCAGCCACCTTGTGCGGCCTCACTGGGTCTGCACAGTTGCCCCCCTGTGCCCGGGGACCGCCAGCCGCCGCCTGTGTACCTGGGAACTGCCAGCCGCTGCTGCTTGCATTCCCGGGCCGCACCTCCACTTTCTCCTGCCGCAACTCCGCCCCTCTTACTGGTCTGGATGAATGGTTGTTGAACTTCCTTACAGTTAAATTTTCTATCAGTTCTAGCTGTTTTCTTCTTTCTAAATATTTGTTGTCCTTAATGTTGGTTGTGAGAGGAGACACAGTGTGTCCGCCTACGCCTACATCCAGTCTATACCTTCTAACGAGCTTTAATGTGCATTATCTCATTTAGCTCTCAGTCCTATCAAGGAGGTATTATTAGCCTCACAGGTTTTAGATGAGGAAACTAAGACTCAAAGAGGATAAGTGACTTCCTCCAAATAAATATGAAATATAAAAAATAAATATAAGCCAGATACACACGGATTTGAGTCCTGAGTTTGCTGGGGGCAAATTAGTTCATCACTGACTCAATTAGGATATATGAAGTTAAAAGCAACATAAACCTTAACAGCTTGAATAATAGCACATTTATTTATATAATGAAGTTTAAAGACAGGGATGTTTGTAGTTGGTTGGGCAGATCAACAACTTTGTGAGGGACCCAGGATCTTTTTATCCTTAATCTTGAACACTTTGCTGTTTTGTCCTCATGCTTGCGGCCTCTTGGTTGCTACAACTCCAAGCATTACATCTTCATATCACAGTCAAAGTCAGGAATAACACACAGGGACAAAGTAGCTTGATTTATATTAGGGAATAAGGGTTCTTCTATGAACTTCCAGAAGATTTCCATTTATAGCTTATTGGCCAGAACTGAGTGCTATTAGTATCTTTACACTGCAAGGGAGACTAGTATATGAATACCTGCCAAACACAAATGGAATTTCCATGATTGACTAAAATCAATCAGGAATCCATTCTTGAGGTTAGTCAGGGAAAAAAATGGGCAATGACTTTTGAATAAACAGCTAACAGCATCTGACACAGCCTTGTTTTTTATAGTCACTTTTAACATACACTCATATGGTTGCACCATAGTGGTTAACAGTATGGAATTTCCTCAGAAAGCTAAAAATGGAACTTCCTTTTGACCCAGCAATTGCACTGCTAGGATTATATCCTAAGAACCCTGAAACACCAATCCAAAAGAACCTATGCACCCCAATGTTCATAGCAGCACAATTTACAATAGCCAAGTGCTGGAAACAACCCAAGTGCCCATTAGTAAATGAGTGGATCAAAAAACTATGGTACATTTACACAATGGAATTCTACACAGCAGAAAGAAAGGAGCTCCTACCCTTTGCCACAGCATGAATGGAACTGGAGAGCATTATGCTAAGTGAAATAAGCCAGGTGGTGAGGGACAAATACCATATCTCACCTTTAAACAGGAACCTAAACAACGCAACAAACAAGCCAGCAAAGTATAGTCAGAGACATTGAAGTTGAGAACAGGCTGACAGTGATCAGAGGGGAGAGGGAAGGGGATAATGGGGGGGAAGGGGGAAGGGTTTACAGGAACAATTATAAAGGACATATGGACAATAACGAGGCAGGGTGGGAATGGGGGAAGGAGGCGGGGAGGGCTGTGGTGGTGGGGGGTGTGGGGGGAAGGCAGAAAACTGTACTTGAACAATTTTTTAAAAATTAAGGCAAATAAGGAGAAAACAATAAAGTACATCATATGAATTGTAAATATCAATGTAAATAATTCTTTACAGAAAAATCAACAATATTTCCTCGAGACATATTTCTAGAAGCATAATTACCAAGCTAAGTAATGCATACAGTTTTAAGATTCTTAAAATATATTAGCAGATAACACTTCTGATTTTTTTTACTAATTTCCATTGCAATTATATTTATTTTCAACAGCGCATAGGACTCTTAAATCCCAGAAACCTAACCACACATGAATAATGCATGTTTTTGTCACCTGTTAATTTTATGCCTCATAAATTAAATTACTAATTAATGAACACTTTATAATTTTTCTTAACTTTTTGATAGAAAAAATCCCAACATTTTTGTATTTGTCTACTTGTGTTTTCAACTTTGTGAACTGTTTCTGATTGCTTGCTTTTCTCAGTTTTTATTGTTTATTTGTGACTCATTTAAGGCACCTGGGTAGACAGACATGAGACAGAATAAAGAATACATTTTAAATAATTTATACAATATGTATAAATGATGCATAGACATGGACAATGGAGAGGGGATTGATTGTGGGCTATGGGGTGGGCTGGGTAGAGGGGGCAAGAGGGAATAAAAATTGGGACAACTATAATAGAATAAACAATAAAAAATTTAAGAAGAAAAAAAACAATGTATAAGAATTTTAAAAATCAGAAATAATTTTGAATTTTGTTTCATTTTATCATTTTTGACTATTTAATAAATTTTCCATTTGACATATTAATTAAATGACATATACTACTACATTCCAAGTATTAAATGATCTTACATTCCCAGGATAAAACATTCTTACTGTAGTTTGAGTTAAATACCCTTTTATGTTTTATAAATTAATATTGTTATTATAAATAAATAATCTTATAGCACTATAAACATCAAAATTTGTACAATTGTGCTAACTTGGTAAAATTAACTAACAAGATCAATATTTTTCTGGTTAGAAACTGGTTACTAGCAAAAAAATTTTCCCTGGCTGGTATGGCTCAGTGGATTGAGTGCCAGCCTGTAAACTTAAAGGGTCACTAGTTCAATTCCCAGTGAGGGCACATGCCTGGGTAGTGGGCCAGGTCCCTAGTAGAGTGCACACAAGGGGCCACCACACATTGATGTTTCTTTGCCCTCTCTTTCTCCCTCCCTTCTCCTTTCTAAAACTAAGTAAACGCATTCTTTTAAAAAAGAATTTTGAGGGCTTTGATTATTTGGGAGAATTTCCATTGCCTCCTGATTGGGAAAGATGATTCTCAATATAATATTTTCATGATAATTTGTTCTGTTTTAATTTTTTAAAAAAATGATTCATCCATTCATTGAAGTATTTATTATTGAGGACAACTCATTGCTGTTCATTTTATCCAATATGCAAATCTCTGCTTTTAATTGTATATATAGACTTTTTATATTTAAAGGTAAATATTAATATATTACAGGTTCTTTCTGCTACTTTATTATTTCATTTGTTTTTTGTTAGTCTGTTTGTCTTTTCTTGACTTCCTGCAGTGTACATGAACATTTTTTAAGATTCCATCTTGATTTATTTGCAGTGTTTTTATAGTATTCTTTTTTAAAGTGGTAATTAATATTCCTATTTCTATTTATATAATTTATCTTTCTTCATACTTTTCATTTTTATTGAATTTATTGGGGTGAAATTAGTTAACAAAAATTACTTGGGTTTCAAGTGTACAATTCTATAATATATCATCTTTATATTTTATTTCACTACCCCAAGACAAGTCTCCTTCCAACACCATTTGTACCCCTATAACCTCTTCTACTTACCCCCACTCACTTTCCCTCTGGTAATCACCATACTGTTGTCTGTGTCTAGAGATTTTATTCCTAATCCCTTCGCTTATTTCAACCAGTCTCCCACCATCCTCCCCTGAGAGCTGTCAGTCTATTCTCTGTATCTATGAGTCTGTTTCTACTTTGTTTGTTTCCTTATTTTGTCCATTAGATTCCACGTATAGGTGAAATCATACAGTATTTGTCTTTCTATGACTGTTTTTTTTTTGTTTGTGTTCCTCGTTAGTTCATTTCTTGCTTTCAATTTTATATTTCACATATAAGTGAAAGTACGTGGTTCTTAACTTTTTCTGTCTTATTTACTTTACTTAGCATGATATTCTCAAGGTCCATCCTTATTGTCCAAAGTGACAGTATTTCATCTTTTCCTATGGCTGAGTACTATCCATTGTATAGATGTACCACATCTTCTTTATCCAATCATCTATTGAGGGACACCAGTTGTTTTCATGTCTTGGCCACTGTAAATAATGCTGCAATGAACATAGGGATGCATATATCTTTGCAAATAAATGTTTCCAATTTTTTTGAAAGATAACCAGAAGAGGGGTTGCTGGTCATATGTAACTCTATGCTTAATTTTTTGACATATCACAAATGAAGCCAGAGGTATTAAACTCCCTGACTTCAAATTATACTACAAAGCAACAATAATCAAAACAGCATGGTATTGGGGATCCAAGATGACAGAGGAGTAAGTGGAAGCTACACTAACTTCCTCCCAGGACCAAACTGGAATTACAACTAAATAATAGAAAAATCATCCTGAATCACCAACTGGAGACTAGCTGGAGAGAAGTCTTATAACCAAGGGCTTACAGAAGAAACAACATCTCCACATCAAGATTAATAAGAAGTGAGGAGGTGCAAGAGGTACAGCTGAAGTTCCACAAGGATATTTCAATGGCTGGGGAGTTCCCCAAGAAGGGTAAGGTCTAAGCCCCAAGTTTGGCTCTTCATCCTAGAGTACCAGAAGGTGAAAAGGTCCCCACATAACACCTGGCTATGAAAAATAACCAGTTTCATAATGTGGGTTTTAGTCCACCAGTGAGAGACAGCTAGAGATGCAGTCACTCTCTTAAGGACCAAGACACAAATTTCATTGGTAGCCATTTAGCCTGGAATCTGATGGAGGAAGGGCAGAGAAGACTGCCCTTCCAGAGCAGAGCCAGGTGAGGAGATTTTGGGGTTGGTGGCTCTGGAGACAGAGCTGAAAGTTCAGTCTCCATAATCACTGTGTTCAGTTGCACCAAATATTGCAGAAGCCATCTTTCTCTGGCAGAGCACACACCTCCACATGGTATCAGTCTGAGGGGAAGCAATAGTCCCACCCACAGGAATCCCTCTTGCCCCACCCTGTGGAGCTTAAGTCCTCCTGAGGAGTACAGCTGGAAGCTCTTTCAGTGACTAGGTCTAACAGGCATCCTGCAGGTGGAAATAGATCTCTAGGTGTTCTGATACTTTAGCTGGCACTGCACCAGGCCAGGTGCTGGAAAAAGTCAGCCCTGGTGTGCAGTTCGGTTCTTTCCACACACACTGAAGCCCAGCAGAGGGAGCCACAAGCTCTGGATGACTAATAGCTCCAAACAGGTTACCCAGGGCTAGCTACAGGAAGTATCTGACATACTCCTGCACCAGGGTATTTGCAGATCTACCTAATACATAGATATAAACACAAAGAGGTAGCCAAAATGTGAAAACAAAGAAACAATCCCCAAATCAAAGAACAAGAGAATTCTCCACAAGAAGAGCTACATGAAATGGAGGCAAGCAATATTTCAGGTGCAGAGTTCAAAACACTGGCTATAAGGATGCTCAGGGAACTTAGCAAGGACCTCAGCAGCATAAAAAAGATCCAGTCAGAAACAAAGGATACACTAATTGAAATAAAGAACAATTTACAGGGAAACAACAGTAGAATGGTTGAAGCCAAGAAACAAATCAATGATTTGGAACATAAGGAACCAAAAACAACCACACAGAACAATAAGAAGAAAAAAAGAATAAAAAAATTAAGATAGTATAAGCAGGCTCTGAAACAACTTCAAGAGGTCCAACATTCACATCACAAGAGTGCCAGGAGGAGAAGAAAAAGAGCAAGAAATTGGAAGTCTACCTGAAAAAATAATGAAAGAAAACTTCCTTAATTTGGTGAAGGAAAGATACATACAAGTTCAGGAAGTACAGAGAATCCCAAACTATATGTATGCAAAAAGACCCACTCCAAGACACATCATAATTAAAAGGCCAAAAGTTAAAGATAAAGAGAGAATCTTAAAAGCAGCAAGAGAAAAGAAGTTAGTTACCAGATGGTTTCCAGATGGGCCGGGGATGGAGGAGAATGGGTATACTGGTAAGGGGATTAAGAAGTACAAATAGGTAGTTACAGAATAGCCCTGGGGATATAAAGTACAGTATAGGAAATGTAGTAGCCAACGAACTTACACACATGACCCACGGACATGAACAATGGTGGGGGCATTGCCTGAGAGAGTAGGTGGTACAGGGTGGAGGGGGGAAGGAGAAAAATCAAGACAACTGTAATAGCATAATCAATAAAATATTTAAAAATTTATACACACAACAGAGGAGCTCCCAAATATGTAAAGCAAATCTTGTTGGCCATAAAAGGAGAGACTGAGAGAAATACAGTCATAGGATATTTTAACAGCCCATTGACATCAATGGCTATATCTTCAGGACAGAAAATAAACAAGGAAAAAATGGCCTTAAATGACATACTACATCAAATGGATTTAATTAATATCTTCAGAACATTGCACCCCAAAGCAGCAAAATGTACATACTTTTCAAGTGCACACGGAACATTTTCTAGGATAGGCCACATGTTAGGACACAAATCAAGTCTCAATAAATTTAAGAATATTTAGATCATATTAAACATCTTCTCTAACCATAATGCTATGAAAATAGAAATCGATCATAAGAAGAAAACTGAAAAATATACAGACACATAGAAGCTAAATAATGTGTTATTAAACAATGAATGGGTTAACAATAAGGTCCAGGAAGAAATAAAAAATACCTTGAAACAAATGAAAATCAGAACACAACAATCCCAAAACTGTGTGACACAGGGAAAGTGTCTAAAGAGTGAAATTCATAGCATAACAGTCCTATCTCAAAAAACAAGAAAATGATCAAATAAACAATCTAACTTTACACTTTAAGGAACTTGAAAAAGAAAAACAAAGTCCAAAGTGAGTAGAATAAAGGAAATAATAAAGATCAAATTTAAATGGAGTCTAAAAAACTATAAAAGATAATGAAACCAAGAGCTGGTTCTTTGAAAAGATAAACAAGACTGATGAACTTTTAACCAGGCTCATCACAAAAGAGAGAGAGAGAGAGAGAGAGAGAGAGAGAGAGAGAGAGAGAGAGAGAGAGAGAGGACTCAAATAAATAAAATCAGAAAACAAAAACAAGTAACAACTGACACCAAAGAAATACAATGGATTGTAAGAAAATATTACAAAAACTAACTATATATCAAAAAATGGATAAATTCCTAGAAACAAACAATCTTCCAAAATTAAATCAGGAAGAATCAGAAAATCTCAATACACAGATTACAGCTAGTGAAGTTAAATCAGTAATCAAAAATCTCCAAACAAACAAAGGCACTGGACAGGATGGCTTCACAGGTGAATTTTACTAGACATCCTGAAAAGAACTAAAATTGCTCCTTCTCATACTGTTCCAAAAAAATTCAAGAGGAAGTCAGACTCCCATGCTGATTTTACAAGGCCAACATTATCTTAATTCCAAAACCAGATAAAGACAGTACAGAGAAAGAAAATTACAGGCCAATATCCCTGATGAGCACAGATACTAAAATCCTCAATAAAGTATTAGCAAACTGAATATAGCAATACATCAAAAAGATCATAAACCAAGATCAAGTAGGATTTATTCCAGGGATGCAAGATTGATACAATATCTGCAAATCAATAAATGTGATACACCACATAAACAAAATGAAAGATAAAAACAACATGATCATATCAATATATACAAAAAAACATTTTATAAAATCCAATACCCATTTTTTTAAAAGGTGGCAGCAAAGTAGGAATAGAGAGGACATACCTCAATGTAATAAAGCCATATATGACGAATCCATTGCCAACATTATATTCAATGGGCAAAAACTAAAAACATTCTCCTTAAGATTGGGAACAAGGAAGAGATATCCCTTTTCACCACTCTTACTCAACACAGTACTGGAAGTTCTAGCCACAGCAACCAGGCAAGAAGAAATAAAAGGCACCTAAGTTGGAAAGGAAGAATTAAAACTCATTATTTGCAGATGACATGATATTTTAAATATATTTTATTGATTACGCTATTACAGTTGTCCCATTTCTCCCCCATCATTCCCCTCCACCCTGCACACACCCTCCCACCCACATTCCCCCCCTTGAGTTCATGTGCATGTGTCATAAGTTCTTTAGCTTCTACATTTCCCACACTATTCTTGCCCTCCCCCTGTCTATTTTCTACCCACTGTCTATGCTACTTATTCTCTGTACCTTTTCCCCCTCTTTCCTCCTCCCACTCCCCTGTTGCTAACCCTCCATATGATCTCCATTTCTGTGGTTCTGTTCCTGTTCTACTTGTTTGCTTAGTTGGCTTTTGTTTTAGGTGTGGTTCTTAATAGCTGTGAGTTTGCTGTCTTTTCACTGTCCTATTTTTATCTTCTTTTTCTTAGATAAGTCCCTTTAACATTTCATAGAATAAGGGCTTGGTGATGATGAACTCCTTGAACTTGACCTTATCTGAGAAGCACTTTATCTGCCCTTCCATTCTAAATGACAGCTTTGCTGGATAGAGCAATTTTGGATGTAGATCCCTGCCTTTCAAAACTTCAAATAGTTCTTTCCAGCCCCTTCTTGCCTGCAAGATCTCTTTTGAGAAATCAGCTGACAGTCTGATGGGAACTCCTTTGCAGGTGACTGTCCCCTTATCCCTTGCTGCTTCTAGAATTCTCTCCTTCATTTGAATCTTGGCTAATGTAATGATGATGTGCCTTGGTGTGTTCCTTTTTGGGTCCAACTTCTTTGGGACTCTCTGAGCTTCCTGGACGTCCTGGTAGTCTATTTCCTTTACCAGATTGGGGAAATTCTCCTTTATTATTTGTTCAAATAAGTTTTCCATTTGTTGCTCTTCTTCTTCCCCTTCAAGTACCCCTACAATTCAGATGTTGGGACATTTAACAATGTCCCAGAGGTTCCTAAGCCTCTTCTCATTTTTTTGAGTTTGTGTTTCTTCCTTGTTTTCTGTTTGGTTGTTTGTTTCTTCCTTGTGGTCCACTCCATTGATGTGAGTCCCAGTTTTCCTCCCATCTCTATTGGTTCCCCATGCATCTTCCTTCATTTCATGTATTGTAGCCTGCATTTTTTCATCTAATTTGTGAGCAAAATCAACCAATTCTGTGAGCATCCTGATCACCAGGGCTTTGAACTATGCATCTGATAGGTTGGCTATCTCTTCATGGTTTAGAGGAATTGGCTCTGGGGCTTTGATTTGTTCTCCAGTTTGAGCCATTTTTGGTGGTTTTTGTTTTGTTTTGTTTTGTTTCAGTTTTGGTCTGGTCGCGGTTGTTACGTATCAAGGGGTGGAGCCTTAGGTGTTCCCCAGTGTGGGGCAGCCCAGTCGCTGAGTTGTGACGCTGTATGTGGGGGCGGGGTCCGAGAGGGAAGAATGGAACCTGCTCCGCTCTCTCCTGGATTCCAGTCCCTTCCGCTGCTTCCCTTTGAATGAATATATATATTCATTGCAGCTTTATTTACAATAACGAAGATCCAGAATCAGCCCAAGTGTCCATCAGTAGACAAGTGTACAAAACAGCAAGGGTATATTTACAGAATGGAACTACTCAGCCATAAAAAAGAAGAAAATTTTATTTTGGCACAGCATGGGTAGACCTGGAGATCATTATTCTAAGTGAAATAATCCAGTTAGAGAAAGATAAGTACCATATTATTTCACTCATGTGTGAAATTTAATGAGCAAACTGAACTAATTAACAAAATAGAGACAGACTCATAGAAAGCAGGCTGACAGCTCTGGAGGAGCATTGGCCTGGTTGAGGGATAGAACAAAAAAGAAAATTAACTCCTGGACACACACAACAGTGTGGTGCTTGTGGAGTGGTGGTGTAAGTGCAGGTGGAAAAGCCTATAGGAGGGTAAATGGTAATGGAAAAATACAATATCAAATGAACTATTTAAAAAACATGGACAAAAGTGTGGCAATTGCTAGGGGGTGGGAGTATAAGGAGACTAAATGGTAATGGAAAAATATGATAAATATTATATTTAAAAGACAGCATGGTATTGGCAGAAAAACAGATACATAGTCCAATAGAACAGAATTGAATGCCGAGAGAAAAACTCACATGTATATGGGGAAATTATTTTTTACAAAGGAGCCAAAAACATACAGTAGAGAAAAGAAACCTCTTCAATATATGATGCTGGAAAAATTGGAAAACCACATGCAAGAGAATAAAATTAGTCTACTTTATTCCCCATATATAAAAATTAACTCAAAATGGACAAAAATCTACATATAAGCCCTGAAACAATAACTTACATAGGAGAAAACATAGGTGCTAAACCTATGGACCTTGGTCTTAGAACTTTGAGTTTTACCCCAAAGGCATGGGAAGCAAAACTATAATTAAATGAATGGGACTATATCAAACTGAAAAGTTTCTGCACAGCAAAAGAAACCACCAATAACACAAAAAGGCAACATAATTATTTTGGATTTGATTTGCATTTCCCTAATGACTAATGATGTTGAGCATCCCTTCTGGTGCTTATTGGCCATTTACATATCTTCTTCACAGAAAGTTCTGTTCCATTTTTTGTCCATTTTTAGTTGGGTTGTTTGTTTTTTTGTTTTGAGTTTTAGATCTTTATACATTTTGGATTAAGCACTTATAAGATATATGATTTACAAATATTTTCTCCCATTCTGTGGGTCTTTTTATTCTCAATAATGTTTTGATGCACAAAAGTTTTTTTATGAACTCCAATATATCTATGTTTTCTCTTTTGTTGCTTGTGCTTTTGGTATCATTTCTAAAAAGCACTGCCAAATCCAAGATCATGAAGATTTCTTTCTGTTTTCTTCTAAGATTTTTATGGTTTTAGCTCTTCTAATTAGGCCATTTATTTATTTTGATTCTAAACTTTTGTATGTAAAAATGCAGTTGTCCCTGCACTGTTTATCAAAGAGACTGTTCTATATCATTAAAAGGATTTGGAATCTGCAAAAAATTGATTGACCATCAATGTATGGGTTTACTCCAGGACTCTCTATTCTATTCCGTTGTTCTATAGGTGCAATATACTGCTACCAAATGGTTTTGACTGATGTAGCTTTGTGGTAATTGTTGAAATACAAAAATGTAAATCCTCCAAATTTTGTAATTTTTTTCAAGATTGTTTTGACTATTTGGGGCCCCTTGCAATTCTCTATGAATTTAAGGTTCGGATTCTCAATTTCTACATGGATGGAATTTCTGTAGAGATTCTGTTGAACCTGCACACGTTTTCATTAATGTTGACATCTTAGCAATATTAAGTCTACCTATCCATGAACACAGGATGTTGTTCCATTTATTTAGGTCATATTTAATTTCTTTCAAAGAGATTTTGTTGTATTCAGTGCACAATCTTCTCATCCCCTTGGTTGTATTTATTCCCAGGGAGGTTTTTTAGATGCTATGAAATGTAATTGGTTTCTTTCTTTCTTTTTTTTTTTTTTGGTGTAAATGGATTAAATGCTCCAGTCAAAAGACATAGGATAGTTCAATGCATAAGGAAACAGGACCCATATATATGCTGTCTACCAGAGACCCACCTTAGAACAAAAAATACACACAGACTGAAAGGGAAGGGATGAAAAATATTGTATGCAAATGGAAACATAAAAAAGCTGGGATAACAATAGTAAACTTCAAAACAAAGGCTATAAGAAGAGACAAAGAAGGTCACTACACAATACTAAATGGTTTGATCCAGCGATAGGATACAATCCTTGTAAACATATATGTACCAAATATTGGAACACCTAAATATTTATGAAGGGAACCAAAA
The DNA here is from genome assembly GCA_039655065.1 of Glossophaga mutica. Classification (NCBI taxonomy): domain Eukaryota; kingdom Metazoa; phylum Chordata; class Mammalia; order Chiroptera; family Phyllostomidae; genus Glossophaga; species Glossophaga mutica. The sequence goes on along the minus strand of CM077318.1, from coordinate 8,729,273 downwards.
AAAAAAAAAAAACCCAGAATTATCTTCTGGAAGGCAGGTCCCTTGTAGTAAAGGCTTCCTGTGCTAGGTGAATGTTCTAGGAACTCATCTGTATCATTGTACCAGCTGGTGTTGTTGTAAGAGGTTGAATTAACCTTCAGTGAATTTTTTTGAAGCCTCTTTCAATGTGTTTGCTCATTTCATGATGGGTGATTTATGAGCGCCTTTGCCCACATCATGCTGATTGTTCATCAGGTTTTGACCCTCATGCCCCACCCTCCCTATTCAGTTGATCTCGCCCCAAGCAACTTTTTTTTTTGTTTTCTCAGATGAAAAAAAATCCTCAAAGGGAAACATTTTGCAGATGTGGAAGAGATGAAACAAAAAAACAACAGAAGCACTAAAAGACATCAAAATTGACAGGTTCAAAAACTGTTTTGAGCAGTGGAAAAAATGTCTTGATAGATGTATTGCATTAAATGGAGAGTACTTTGAAGGTGATTAAAGTTTAAACATGTAAGAGTAAATACACAATATTTTACAAATAAATTCTGGGTTTCTTGGGTCCCCCCTCCTAAAGAAAATGTTGGTGGGCATAAGGGAGAAATTGACCACAATACAGTCATAATAGGGGATTTTAATATCATACTAACATGAATGGATAGATCTTTCAGCCAAAAATAAAATAAAATAAAATAAAAAACAAGGCAACAGTGACCTCAAATGATACACTGGATTATATGGATTTAATTAATATTTACATAACATTTTATCCCAAAGCAGCAGAATATACATTATTCTAAAGTGCACATGGAACATTCTCAAAGATAGATCACATGTTATGATACAAAATACATCTTAACAAATGCAAAAATATTGAAATCATATCGAGCCTCCTCTCTAACCACAACAGTATGCAACTAGAAATCAATAAAATTAAAACACTAAAAAAATTCAAACACATAGAGGCTAAATAACATTTTATGAAACAATTAATGGGTTAACAATGAGATCAAGAAACAAGTCAAAACTAACCTGGAAACATGTTAAAATGAACACACCACAACCCAAAATCTATGGGACACAGTGAAAGCAGTCTTGAGAAAGAAGTTTATAGCATTACAGGCATACTTGAAGAAGCAAGAAAGTTCACAAATAAACTATTTAACATGACACCTCAAAGAATTAGAAAAAGAACAACAAACAAAACCCAGAGTAAGTAGACAGAAATAAAGAAATTATATAGAGACTTAAAAAATATAAAATATCAATGAAGCCAAGAGCTGTTTTTTTAAATCATAACAAAATTGATGAACCTTTAACCAGAGTCATCAAAAGACAGAGAGAGAGAGAGAACCCAAATGAATAAAATTCAAATGAAATGAAAGAGAAGTAACAACTGACACCACAGAAATTCAAAGGATTGTAAGAAAATACTATGAACCACTATATGCCAAAAAAATTGGAAAGCTGGGCAAAATGGATTAATTCGTAGGCAAATACAATCTTCCAAAACTGAATCAATAGTAATCAGAAAACCTGAAGAGACCAACAACTAAACAAATGAAACTGAAGCAGTCCTTAAAATTAAGTGCTTAAGTCCCAGACTCCATGGCTTCACAGGCAAATTTTACCAAACATTCAAAGAATAACGTCTATCCTCTTCAAACTATTCCCAAAAAAATCAAGAGGAAGGAAGACTGCAAATCTGTTTTTATGAGACCAGCATTTTTCTAATTCCAAAATTTGATAAAAAACACTACAAAGGAAGAAAACTGTAGCCAATATCCCCAATGAACATGGGTGCTAAAATCCTCAACAAAATGTTACCAAACCAGATCAAGCAATACATTAAAAAGATCATACACTATGATCAAGTGGGATTTATTCCAAGAATGCAAATTTGGTACAATACCTGCAAATCAATAAACATGATGCACCACACAAACAAAATGGATAAAAGTCACATAATCCTAACAATAGAAAAGCATTTGATAAAATCCAGCACTCATTTTTGACAAAAACTCTCAGCAAAATGGGAATAGAGGAAATATTTCTCAACATAGTAAATGTCATATATGACAAACCCACAGCCAACATCATACTCAATGGGCAAAAACTACAAGTTTTTCCCTTAAGAACAGGAGCAACAAAAGGATATCCTCTTTCACTGTTGTTATTCAACATGGTACTGGAAACCCTAGCCACAGCAGTCAGACAAGAAGAAATAAAAGATACATGTATAGGAAAAATGGAAAACTGTCATTGTTTGCAGATGAGATGATAGTGTATATAGAAAACCAAAAAGATTCCACCAAAAACTACTAAAACTGATCAATGAAATCTGTAAAATAGCAAGATCCAAAATAAATATCCAGAAATAAGTTGGATTTTATACACCAATAATTAAATACCATAAAAGGAAACTAAGAAAACAGTCCTATTCACAATTATATCAAAAAATAAAATAACTAGGAATAAAATAACCAAGGATGTAAAAGATATTTACTTATAAAATTATAAAACACTGAAGATATTGAAGAAGACACAAATAAGTGGAAGCATATATCATGTTCATAGATAGGAAGAATTAACATCATTATAATCTCCATGTTACCCAAAGCAGTGATTCATTGCTATTCCTATCAAGTTACCAATGATGCATTTCACAGAACTAGAACAAGTATCCTAAAAATTTACATGGAACCATAAAAGACCCGGAATAGCCACAGCAATTTTAAGAAGGAGAACAAAGTGGGAGGAATCACACTACCTGATATCAAACTATAATCTAAGGCCATGGTAATCAAAACAGTCTGGCATTGGCATAAGAATAGACACATAGATCAATGGAACAGAATAGAGAGCCCAGAAATAAACCCACGCCTTTATGGTCAATTAATACTTGACAAAGGAAGTAAGAACATACCATGGTGGGGTAAAGATAGTCTGGTCAATAAATGGTGTTGGGAAAATTGGGCAGATAAGTGCAAAAAAAAAATGAAACTAGACAACCTTGTTGCACCATACACAAAATTAAGCTTAAAATGGATTAAAGACTTAGATGTTAAAAAAGACTCAAACTAACAAATAAAATAGAGACAAACTCATAGATACATAGAACAGACTGACAGTTTTTAGAGCAGAGTGGGGTTGTGTGGTTGGGTTAAAAAGGTTAAGAGATTAAGCAGATAAAACCTTATCAACACAAAAGAGTATGGTGACTACCTGAGGGGAAGGGCTTTGTGGGGAGGTAGAAGAGGGTAAAGGAGGGATAAATGGTAATGGAAGGAGACTTGACTTGGGGTGGTGAACACACAATGCAATATACAGATGATGTATTATAGATTCATACACCTGAAACCTATATAATTTTATGAATGAATGTCACCCCAATAAATTCAATAAAAAATAAAGGAGACAGAAATAAAAAAAAGTGCTTGCACTTGGAAAAATAAGTAAAATTAATTGAGACTTGCAACCTGATATAGCCTATCCTAGATTACTATGTGCAATTAATTGAGAAGTATGTATATTCTTCTTTTGTTGGGTATGGTGTTCTATATATGTCAGTTATGTATAGTTGATTTATGGTGTTTTTAAAACCCTCTATATCATTGTTGAGCTACGTAGATATTCAATCCATTATTGAAAGTAGGATATTGAAGTCTACAACTAGTTTTGTAGAATTGTTGCTGACTTAAGTACTGTCAAGGCTTGCTTCATAGGTTTGAGGGCTCTGTTATTGGTGTATGTTTTTATATAATTTTTAGATTTTTTAAATGTAGTGACCCTTTTTATATTTTTATATTTTGTATTTTTATGTATTGATGTATTTTTATATTTTTGAGGTATTGACCCTTTATTAATATATAATATATGTTCTTGTCTCTTGTAGAAGTTTTTGTGTTACATCGGTATAGACACCCCAGCTCTCTTTTTGGTACTGTTTGCATGGAATATGTTTTTCACCCTTTCACTTTCAACCTATTTGTGTCTTTGGATCTAAAGTGGCTCTTTTGTAGACAGGATATAAGTGAATCATATATATTTTTTTTCATTTCAGTCTGCCAATTTGCCTTTGAAGAGTTTAATCTATTGGCATTAAAAAATAATACTATAAGAAAATACTTCTGACATTTCACTATTTGTCTTATACCATTTTGTATCACTTCTTTTTTACATCATTGCATTTCTTTGTGCTAGTTGATTTTTTTTTTTTTGCAGTGAGAAGTATTAATTTCCCTATCATTTCTGTTATGTATAATTTAGATATTTTCTTTGTGGTTACATGTGGATTCCATTTAGCATCCTAAATTTTAACAATGTGGTTTGACCTAATACCAGCTCCAGTAACACGTAAAAACTATACTCTTATTCAGTTCTGTCTCACCTCCCTTTATGTTAGTCATCACTTTTTTTGTTATCTTAATCCTTAGGTGCCCCATAACAAATTTATAACTATTATTATTTATTTTTCTTTTAAATCATATAGGAAATAAAAGGTGGATTTAAAAACCAAATATACAATAATGCTACATTTGTTCATATATTTGTCCATATATTTATCATTACCAGAGATATTTATTTCTTTCTATGGCTTTGAGTTACTATCTATTAATAACCAGAAAACTGCCTTTAGCATTTCTTGTAGAATGGATGTAGTGGTATCAAACTCCCTCAGCTTCTGTTTATCTAAGAATGCTTTAATTTCTTCATTTTTTAAGGATATTTTTGCTGTATATAAAACTCTTGGTTAACAATTTATATTTTTGACTTAAATATGCCACCTTATTGCCTTCTAGCCTCCACAGTTTCTGAAGGAAAATTGACTTTTTATCATATTAAGGATCTTTCATACTTGGCAAGTTGTTTCTCTCTTGCTGCTTTAAGATGCTGTCTTTGCTTTTAGTTAACCATGTTTTGTTTATGTCTCAGTATGGGTCTCTATGACTCTTTCCTACTTAAAATCCATTGAGCATTGTGGATGTATTTATGTATTTCATCAAATTTGGGAAATTTTCAAGAATTATTTTTTCAAATATTATTTCTTCTCTTGTGTCTCTCTTTTTCTTCTAGGACTCCTGCAGTGTAGTATGTTAATATACCTAACAATATCTCTTACAGGTTGTTTACTTTATTTATTATTGTCTTGATCCTCTTGACAACTTTCCTGCCTCCGAGTTTGCTCATTTTTGTTCTGCCCTCATATATGCTATTGAATAAATGTAGTGAAATTTTTAAGATTTTATTTATTTATTTATTTTTAGAGTTGGGGAAGGGAGGGAGAAAGACAGGAAGAGAAACATCATATGAGAGAAAACCATCAATCAGTTGCCTCTTGTACACACCACAGCCAGGAACCATGCTCCAACTGAGACCAAACCTGCAACCCAGATATGTACCCTGACTGGGAATCGAACTGGCAAACTTTCACTTTGTGGGATGACGCCCAACCAAGTGAGCCACATTGGTCAGGGCGGTGCTTTGATAATTTCAGTTATTTTACTTTTCAGCTCCTGTATTTCTGTTTGGTTTCTTTCCACATTTTCTTCTTTATTCATATTTCCATTATGTTTATACACTTATTTCTTGATTTTCTTTAGTTCTTTGTCTGCATTTTTTATCGTACTTAAGCTAGCACTTTCAGTCATTGTCTACTAATTTCAATATCTTGACTTCATCAAGAACAGTTTCTGTCAATTTTACTGGTTTCTTCAAATGAGCCATATATTCCTCTTCCTTTTATGCCTTTATTTGGTTGTTGTTGTTGATGACTAGTCATATTTTATTATAATATGGTAACCCTCAAAATCATATTCTCCTTCTTCCTCACATCTAGCTGTTTTTAAAACAACTTTATTTGTTAAACACCATAGTAGTCCATTTGTTGAGGTGTTTTCCCAAAGTATAGTTGCAAAGACTGCCATATGTGGTCACTTAAGTTTGTGTTCCTTTATATTGTGTTCAGCTAATATTTTGACAGAGATTTCTTTGAGTTCCAAGAGTTAAAAAATCAAACAATGACAACTAAAAAAAAGAACACACACATCTTTCCCAGTCTTTTCAGATTAGTTCTGTGCTGAAGTACTCCTTCAACACCCAGCCAAACTTGGCACTTAATCGATGGGTCATCCCAGTGTGTAAGTTTTGAGTCTTGTCTGGTATTTTCTAAGCATATGTCTTGCCTTATGTGTGCATGTGCCTTTCTAAATCATCCCATATGTATGGGCACTTTTAAATGTCTTAATTCCCTAAAGGATTTCCTCCATTTCTAACTCCGAAGATTAGGCATTCTTGTGTGTCTTCACCCATTATTTGTTGCCCCAGGCATCTGTGCCTTGTTAGTTTGCTTTGTAACATTTTTTAAACAAATGCCCACCCCTTTTTCAGTCTGCATTCTGAATTGAGTGAAACAGAAGTAAATACCATTATCAATCCTTCAGGCAGCCCCAAGACAGGTTAGACCACACATACACAATAGTTTGTGAATAAATTTTGCTAAACTCACTGGGAAACAAGAGATAAAGATCTCACACTAAGAACATGGGCTGGCCCTGGCTAGTGTGGCTCAGTGAATTGAGCACTGACCTGCAAACTAGAGGGTTAACAGTTCGATTCCTAGTCAGGGCACATGCCTGGGTTGTGGGCCAGGTCACCAGTAGGGAGCACATGAGAGGCAACCACACATTGATGTTTCTCTCCATCTCTTTCTCCCTCCCTTCCCCTCTATCTAAAAGTAAATAAATAAAATCTTTTTAAAATACATGCTATGCACTCTGGTATTTGATATCATTATTTCGTTTTGTCTTATTTCAACTTTCAGTGCTGGTTGCAATGCAGTAAATTTATTTGATGACTTGGTAATGGGTTGAAACTTGCAGTTTGTAAACTCTGTAAGATGCCCACTTGTCCCAAGGCTGATGTTGTTTCCAAATTCCTATACAGCAATGGTAGTGACTCCCATTTTTCTGCAGGATTGTGGTTACGGAGAGGGAGGAGATGCATACTGCACAGCCTGCCCTCCTCGCAGATACAAAAGCAGCTGGGGCCATCATAGATGCCAGATTTGCATCACCTGTGCTGTCATCAATCGTGTCCAGAAGGCCAACTGCACAGCTACCTCTAATGCAGTCTGTGGGGACTGTCTACCCAGGTGAGCCTGCTTTATGAAACCAAGCCATTCTGGCCCTTCTTTAGCCCTTGGAACTCTCTCTTAACATTATCTCTCAGAGCCTAGTTGAAATGTTCTAACTGTCCATATCATGATGACTTCAAGCTCCCACTAGGGAAAAGCAGTGTACTACCAAGATCCCCCTATAAAGTGCCTACCACGTGGTCAGCCACAGATGAGTATCTAACAGCTTTATTATCATGCTAGCATGCTTAGTGTGGGCCCAAGATTCAAGATATAGCTCACTGCAGACATAAAAGAGATTAGAGAGGTTTGTATCAAAGCAGAACTCTCCTCTCTTGTGATACTAGCTCTCCTTTTGGTTACAGGGTGTGTTGAATGGGGGAATAGGTTTAGTATCTAGATCTCTGAGTCAGAATCAGACATAGAGACTCAGAACTCATGAGGGATGGTGGTGAGTACTGGCTTCCTGGAGGGCAAGACTTCTAAAATCTGCCTATGGACCCAGGAAAGGATCAATCCAGGGGAATTGATTGTTTGATCACCTTGTAATTGCTTATTGCTCTGACCACAGGTTCTACCAAAAGACACGCATTGGAGGCCTGCAGGACCAAGAGTGCATCCCGTGCACGAAACAGACCCCCACCTCTGAGGTTCAATGTTTGTATCCAGTTCTCTTTTTTTAATTTTCCAACCCATTGGATGACAATAAGACAGGGTACTAAAGGCCTCTACTACCTGCCCATGCTCTTTCCTGTAGGGTAGATTGGCAAGTGAATCAGATTTTGAATCTTGGTTTCACAATGTGTTATCTGTGTAACCCTCTGCAAATCATTGAAATTTATTGACCCTCATTTTCCTCACCTGAAAAAAAAATGAGTCATGTCTATCATGATTTTTCGTATCTTATTGGATGGCTGTCTAGGTCTAATGAAATAATAGATTTAGAAGAAGCTTATAAATTATAACATGTGTATGCTTGTGGGTGATGATGATGATGATGATGATGATGATGATATGAGGTATATAGGAGTCCCTAGTGCTTAAGACTAGTAAAGGTTGAATGAAGTATTAGGATCTAGTCTATGCCTATATCCCTATTCACTTATCCGTTTTTATCTATCTACCATCTATATATCTAATCATGCATTCTTTTTAAATTATTGATATATTTTTAAACCATAAAATATTTCAAATATGCAGAAATATTTAAATGCAGAAAATATAAAATAAAAATACTCAGCAACTAACATCCATAATTAATAAATCTTAGCATTTGGTGTATTTGCTAAGGTTCTTTTAAAGAACAAAGATTCTGGAGAGCATTATGCTAAGTGAAATAAACCTGTCAGAGAAAGACAAATACCAAATGATTTCACTCATATGTGGAAACTAATGAACAAACTGAACTAACAAGCAAAATAGAGACAGACTCATAGATACAGAGTAGGATGACAGCTAAGGGGTGGCATTTAGGGCCTGGAGGGATTGAGCAAAAAGGAAAAGGACTCATGGACATGGATGACAGTGTGGTGATTGCCACAGGGGGAGAAATGTTTAAGGGGGCTAAATGGTAATGGAAAAGGCACAATTAAAAAAATAAAATAATTAAAAAGCAAAACTAGAAAAGTAAAATAAATAAACAAATGAAGATTCCACAGATTTAATGGAATTCCCTTTTTCATTCCCTCTAAGTTACATTCTCTTTCTACTTCCTCAAAGGCAACCACTATCATGAAATTGTATGTATCTTGTTGATAGGCTATACTACAGTAACAACCTCAAAATCTCAGTTACTTAATACAATAAAAGTTGTTTTTCACTATGCAAAGGTCTTCCTCCATCTTATATTTATACCATCTAGATCATGTGGCTTCCAGATTAATTGAACATGGAAAGAGATAGAGCAGCCATACTGGCTTTTAACTACTTCGGTCTACAAGTGACACACATTACTTCTACTTACAGTCCATTGGCCAGAAGTATTCTGATGGCCCTACTCTAAAACTGTATGGGAAATACAGGGAAGCATGTGAATAATTGGTGAGCATTATGACTCTGCCATCCTTCTACCCATGTTTTAATATTTGTATTCTTTTGTGACATATGTATATGTTTATAGGCAATATACATTGTTATTTATATTTTATAATGTTTTATATAAATGATATCAAGCTACATACTCTCTTTTTCCTATTCCCCCCTAAATTATTTTAAGTGCTATACGATATTATATTAGAGGACTAATCATGATTTATTTATCCTGTGTCCTACACATAAGCACTTTAGTTTGTTTCTATTTTTCTAGGTTATATAACTAGTAATGATATGGAAAGACCATAGAATATATGAATCTTCAAATAATTGTAGTAATTTATACTATATTAGCAGTTTATGCCAGTTTCTCTGCTTTGTTCTTTATACTTTTGCCTTATCTACAGAGAAGTAAAACCAGCTTAGCAACCCTAATTGGAAAAGGCCCTAAGGAGAGAGTGATGATCTGAGGAAGTTCAGGACCAGTTGCAGGGTGACGGTTGACTGCCCACAATGACTAACCTCCTCTAATTTCTTGTCTCACAGGTGCCTTCCAGTTGAGTTTAGTGAAGGCAGATGTACCCACAGTGCCCCCTCAGGAGGCCACACTTGTACTGGTGAACAGTCTACTTGTGATGTTTACCCTAGCCTTTCTGGGGCTCTTCTTCCTTTACTGCAAGCAGTTCTTCAAAATATATTGCCAACGTGGTAAGTATAGCTGCTTCACATATTGCATAAATCAAGAACAAGGCTATCATTAGCAGAAAAGGGGAATTTTGGGGGCTGAGAGCTAATAGGCCTTCCAGAGAGTGCTGGAAAACCCCAGCGGTGGACTACCTGGGGGTGGCAGTATGGAACTTCAGAGATGCTTGAGGCCAACCCCGCCCATTCATGGGACCTCTTTCATTAAAATATAGGGGTTATTTAAGGAACACAACATCATAGAAAAGCCCTTGGAAATAAAATTTGCAGACTTAGGTTTTAAATCTACTTCTAAATCACTTTGTAACTTTAGACAAATCATCTAACTTCTTTGGGCCTCTTTCTCCCTAATATTTAAAATGACAGGTGGAATTAGATTAGTTGGTTTTGTTCTTTTATAATTTTTCATTTCTACTAATAGCTATAGATTTGGTAACATGTCAAAAATGAAGGCAGGCTGGCTGGATTTGAGATATGACTATAATAAAAGTGGGTGAAGTCTTGGGTAACTTATTGGTATAGTATTAACCCAAATGTGGATAACTGACAGCCCAGTGTCCAGAAGAGCTGGCAAACGTAGACTTTCCCCCCAGATAATAAAGATATCTAGAAAAGTCTGCCAGCCAGTAGGAAATAGCCAGGTGAAATTCCAGATGGAAAGTCATATTTCAATCAGGAGGAGCACTGTGATCTGTTTTTAGCACAACTCCAGCCATCAACAAAAATGGGGGACAAAATCCAGGTCACTGAGGGCAAAGATAGAGGTGGGATGGTGGATGGTCAGGACCAGGTGGAGTGCTAAAACTCCAGCCAAGGGTACCGAAGCTCAGTACACCTTAAGTTTCATCAAGGGAACCAGAGAGCTATGTAGAGATACCAAAGCAGAAACGCAGGCCAATGAGTGGTGTTGATTTAATAAGGAAGGGTGAGGATAAAGTTTATAGGATATTGGGGTGCTTAAGACTCCTCCTTAGCCCACTGGATACAGGGTCCAAAGCAAATACAACTTTTACCTATCTCTATTTGTACAAAAAGATCCTCTTATATGGACCTACCTTGGTCAGTTTGGCTCTAGGGCCTGCTAGATGATCTTCAAAAAATCTAACAGATATATTTAACCACACCCTTGGCTTAACTGGAGATTAAGATAGCATTTCATGGGCTTCTGGGACATAAGGGGAACACTGTTGCACCTTATGACCCTTATCATACTCTATTTCTGTTTCCTCTACTCTTTAAAAACTGTGGGTCAAGGTAGATCATCCTGTATTTGACTTTGGAGGTTAGTTTCTCAGATAGGAGCTGTTGTCCAGTCCTTAGGCATTGGTATGAAACATGGATAATGAAGCATTTGGGCCACAGGGCCCACAAAGTTGAAGCAACATCTGAGAACTGCCTGTCTACCTTTTCCTGACTCAGAGAAAATAAATAGTAACCTTTATATGCTTTTTCTGTCCTCAACATCATAATGTAGTACTCCTCTGTGGGAATATGAGGACAGGCAACTCCCTCAAGGTCTCATAGGAGAAAGAGGGTTAGACATGTTTTCCATTGGGGAAGGTATTTATTAGGAGTCACTGATTTACATACCTACTGTGGTTGTATAGGCAAGATTAGTGTGTGAATTAGATCCAATATTAGGTTCAATAGAGATTAGTCGAGACCGTGACAAACTAAAGAATTCATCTCTTGTCTAAGGGAAATTCACTACTCAGCTCCAGTTGTTACCATGCTGGAATATTCCATGTTTCAAGATCTGGATTTTCAAGAGAAGCCAAAACTATGGATTTTTGTTTGAAATAGTTTTAAGCTTTGATGAGTTCTAATAAACAATAAAAACACAACCACAATGTGCAGATCAAGAAAACATACATAGGTTCTCAGTTTGTCACCTGATATGAAATCAGACTTAAGCCTAAAGTACCACAAATTCGATGGCTTCAAATGATACCCATTTACAATGTCACTATTTTCATAGATCAAAAGTTTTGTAGGTTCAGCTGAATCTCTGTTCAGAGTCTCACAAGGTTGAAATCAAGGACGGTTGTTTTCGTTTCTGGAGGCTCCAGAGAAGAATACATTTCCTTGATCATTCAGGAAGATGGGAGAATTCAGTTCCTTGCATTTTGGGGCTGAGGTCTCATTTATCTGTTGACTGTCAGCTGAGGGTCATTCCCAGTTACTAGAGGCCACCCACATTCTTTAGCTTATGACCCCATTTCTTTTTCAAAATGAGCAATAATGAATTGAGCCTTTTTGATGACTCATCTTTCTGATACTCTCTCCAGTTCTTCTGCCCCCTTCTACTTTAAAGCACACATATGATTACATTGGGCCCACTTGGGTAATCCAGGGTAATCTCCCTATTTTAAGTCCCACTATCTTAATACTATCTGCAAAGTGCCTTTGCTATATAACATACACGCAGGCATAACACCAGAGTGTTGAAGATCATGGGACTGGGTGTCAAAATCTTGCTTCCCACAGAGGGTTATTCTTTCTCTGAAGAAATTGACTCTTTTCCTTGCTTTATCTCCAGGTAGCCTCAATATAAAACCCCACTTTAAGTTTGTTTCTCAACTGTGACACCTCAGCCTGGTGCTAGGTGCTCTGGTTCCCAAGATGAAAATGGGGAGTGCTAGCTCCAGACCCTTTCCTATCTTGTACTCAAGACCAGTTGCCCTGCTGAAAGGAGCCCCTGCCTTTGGGTGACCCAGTGGCTTTCTGCTTCGAGTTGCAGGAGGTTCGCTGCAGTTTGAGGCTGACGAGGCAGCGGAAGAGGAATCTCTCTTCCCCATGCCACCTGGCCAGGAGACCAGTCCTGAGTCTCCACTGAGTGAAAGCATCTTTGAGACCCAGCCACTTAACCCCATCCTGGATGACGACCGCAGCTCGACTCGTGGCTTCCCCACACAGGAGTCTTTTACCGTGGCCTCCTGCGCCTCAGAGAGCCACTCCCACTGGGTCCACACCCCCATCGAATGCACAGAGCTGGACCTGCAAAAGTTTTCCAGCTCTGCCTCCTATACTGGAGCTGAGACCTTGGGGGGGAACACAGCTGAAAGCTCTGGAGAGAGCCTGGAACTCAATGTGCCCTTTGAAGTCCCCAGCCCTTAACTCTACTGAGGTGAGCTGGAAAGGTGGGGAAGACAAGAAATTGGGGACCACCCCAAAGAAATCCTTCTCTGGAGTACTGTTGTTCAGTAGGGCTAGCAGTAAAGGAACAGTAAGCTAGAATCACTAGTGGATGTTGGAAGAACAATAGTGATGCTAATCTGTTGAGTGAGTCAGGTATCACATTTCTGGACCTTTAAGGAACTGGCTAGGTTTACGTGACACTAGTATCTCTAAACTGGCCTTTTGCAAGGTCTCTTAGGGTCCTGCTATCTAATACTTAGTTATTCAGTGATCTCTTCTCAAGTATACTAGCACCATGACAGCAGAGAAATACATAGGTCTTGACATCTGGGAGCCTTATATTTCAAATCTACCTCCATTCATTAATAGCTATGTAAACCTTGTGTAAATCCCTTTATCTATCCAAGCCTCAAGCTCTTTTTCTGTAAAATGTAGAAAGCACTAGTCTCCTCATAGGTTCTTATGAGGGTTGAATGAGAAATGCATGTACAAGTGCCTTTTACAGTATCTGGTACATTACAGATATTTAGACTATGTTAGTTTTTCTTTCCTTCCTCTGCCCCCAGTCACAATTTAGACATTCCTTCATATCCACTACACTCATAACATCCCTTTATGGTAAGCATGTCAAGGTTTGTTAGCAGGAACTGAGACACAGAGAGCAAAAGTGATTTGCTCAGTCAGTCACAGAGCAATTCAGTGGCAGAACTAAGCTCAAGCCCAGGTTTGGGGGCTCCAGTTCAGAGGTTTTCCAACTCTATCAATGAGACTGTTCCATAGACAATGTTGCTTTCTCAAAGTGTTAAGTAGTGTAAGGCAGTATGAGGCAGGTGACTGGGTAGATTCTTACTTTTCACATAACCAACTACTTTTCACCACCCATTTTCATATTTTTCCAACTAAGATATTGTCCATGTCCTTCAATGACCTGCTCTTCCCTATATCATACCTGAGAAAATGTGAACCATATATGGATGAATGTCAAGACTGCTATCAAAACAGTCAAGTCTAACGTACCCTTCAAGTCCTCCAATCCATGCTTGAGTTCCCTTTATAACATCCCATCAAGTTTGTGTCATTCTTGCTCACATACTTGCAGTGTCAGTAAGCTCACCACTGCTCAACATATATTGCCAGTATGATGAGTGGACTTGAACTCAACATAAAGAAAAACTTTCTGTCTCCCTTAGTAACCACCATTAGGTCCTGGCTCTGTTCCTTGGCCTGCACAGACCTCATCTGCTTTCTCTGCCTTGTGACAGTACCGAAGAAATCTGAAGATAACCTCTCCTCTCTGAAAAGTGCTTTTGGTTCCTCTAAAGTATTTGGAGCCTAGAACTGAACTCAGTTTCATGAGGAATGGTCTCATCAGTGTAGAATAGGGTAGAGCTATCATATCTTTAGCTAGGTGATGCATTTCTGCTATTGCATCCTAAACCATTGGTCTAAACCATATTAGTTAGTTTTTATTTTTGAGGGATGGGGAGAAGAGGACGCTAGCAAGATTGTGCTGACAGTTTTATAACTTGCTCTCCTCCCTCCCTAGGTCTCTTAGGCTCCTGGCAGCCTTGCTCAATCATTCTCCCTGGACTCTCCTACCTTGTTTCTATACCACAAAAGCAGCAGAGGCTTAGGATGTGCTGTCCTCAACAGCCACTACTCTACAATGGGCCACAAACTATCCCATCGACCAGAGAATTAATTCTTCATCACTTTCCCAAGACTGATCTGCAGCATTTCTTGCTTAACTATTCTAGCTAACCTGGAAATCTGGATTCCCCAGCCATTGTACTACCAAACATGTTCCTAGCTCAGCTTGATTATAGAGAAGAGGGGAGGAGATGACAATTAATGGGGAACGGTTTTACTCTGTGCATCTTTGATCAAGTGGACTTGAAAGAATGATCTCTCAGTACTTTATTGATACATCTATCTAGCACTTTAAGCACAAAATCAACCCCTTCTGCCTATAGGTCCTCTTCACTGCCCCTCTTCCTAACACACAGACAGACATACACACACATCTTAGGAGAAGCCTGACATCTTGATACCCCATTCATCCCTTAAACTTCTTTGACTGTGACAGCTCTAGAATGAGCCCATTTCCCAGGGTCTTTCTCCCCACATATAGGTCTCTGCCCTTCTTCAGTGGGAAGTTAACTCAACTCAGTGTCTTTTTTCTCTTTAAAATGGTAGTTTCTTTTACTTTTATTTCTCTTCAACTCTTGCCTCTTTGTCTCTTCTTGGTGACTAGTCTTCTCAAACCTAAAGTTGAGTTTCTAGATCCCCAGGGCCAAACTCAGAAGTCAGAACTTTAGTATTTGGAAATACAGTGAAACTCCTGAGATCTAAGGAGGCATTGAAAACCTACAGTCCTCAATGAGGCCTTACTCCAGGGCAGCTCAAAGACTATAGGTGCTTTCTTGGTTTAGGGGAAAAAAAACAGTCAACTTCTAACCCCCACCATCAGTTTTACATGCTTCTCAGAATGAAATAATGGAACTTTTTTATTTCCATGACTGATTTCAGAGAGAACCTCAGGGCTCAGATTTAGGCATCATGGATTGTTTTTAAGTCTACTTTATGTCCATAATGGAATATTGGGCTGATGCCCACTTCCTCACAGAGGGTCAGATTTGGAAGGAAAAAGTGTTCAACTGAATGGAGCAACCATCTCTTTTGTTCAGGAGCAGCCTATATAGTCCAGAATGCTAAATATAACTTAATTTGTAAAAAAAAACTATCACTGGATATAGAGGACTGTTATCCTGGGATGGGAAGGCTGCAATTTACTACAAATATGGATGCTGTACTTTACAGTTTGCAATATGCCTTCATAGCCATCACTTCATTGAATCTTTACACAGACCCTAAAGTGGATAAGGCCAGGGTTACAAACCCCAGTTTATAGGTGAGAGATGGAAAATAACTGGCTTTAAGTTACTTAGTGATATAGGAGTAAATAACAAGAGTAGGGGCTCCCCAATCTTGAAATCTTCATTTTCTGGAAGACAGTGTTCTGAAGTAAGAGTATTTTGGTTTTCTGTCATATCTGTTTCAGAAAACAACTCTCTTGGAAATAGAAATGGTAGAGACTAATAAGGTCCTTATGCCTGGATGTGAATAAGGCAATGTCCTTTCCCATTGCACCAAGACTATCCTTTCCCCTCCCCATCCCACTTTGCAGCCAGCCTGGATGTACATTCTCTGCAATGTCTGATCCCAATGGAAAGCTAAGAGATGTTCCTTTCAACACTGACTTTCAAGAGGCCAAAAAGAAGGGCTGCAAGGTTAGACATGACTCTTTCTACTTGTCTCTCTCTCTCCTTTTGCCCTAGTGGTATGAAAAGAAAAGATAAAGGCTGGAGCATTAGGAGCATTCATCCTACTTGACCCTTACCTCCGTATATTTCTCAGTTCAATTTAAAAGTCTCTGATACTAGTTTGGGGAAGACTTGAGACTTTAACTTTTATTTACAGGTAGGCAGGGAGCAATTATTTCATCTTTAAAAGCCTTCTCCAGGCAATATTTGAGCAAATACGTCAATTATAACCTTCAGGGCTTTACAGTCTAGAAAAGTTTATTCATATATTTTGCCTATTTTAAAGATGAGGATCGCTTCTCAGCCTTTTGGCTAAGATCAAGTATAAGGATGAGGAAACTGAGGTCCAGACAGGAGTAGTAACTTATCCAAAGCAGTTCAAATTTGTGAAAGGCAGCCTTCCTCACATACCCACCTCCAGAGTCAAGTGTGGATCCCATAGCTGATAGTAGAGGCCAAGGAAGGGAAAGTAGAGCAGAAACTGCTCTTCATATGGCAGAGGGACAAGGAGGGGTATTGCAGGGCACTGGTTATTTTTCTCCACTGCCTACATAACCCTTAAAAGATCACTAAGGAACATAGGAAAGAACAGGAAAGAGACTTAGGACATTGATTAAGACAGTTCATCCCAATACTAGGAAAAGCAGCCAGTTCCATAATCAAGTGTTGATGAAGAAGTCTTCCATTGAAAGATAGAACATGATGTCATCGGCATCCGAAATGGAAAGGGCTTTGTTTTTGTTTTGTTTGTTTGATTTTTGTTTCCCTCTCCTTGGAACTCTTACCTTCTATTATCTGTAAGGTTTCTTCTGCCTTTTTTCCAAGTCCCTCTAAACTCACTACACTCCATGGGTCAGCTGGAAGGTCTTACGCATGTTTGAAGAGGTCCTGCACTGCAGCACAGGGCAGGACAAGCAATTTCCTTATGGATCTCATGGGCCTCAACGCTTTATTTGAGGTGCCATATCTCTCTACGTCCAGCAGAGAGCAGGGCTAGGGTTTGCTCTCTTGAAATCTTACAGGGCATTTCTGAGCCAAGACGACCTTCCCATTAGGGTTTTATTTCCACAAACTTTCAGAAGTCCCCAAAAGATACCCCCTAATCCATTTAGGAGCAGCTGAGTGGAGTGAAGAAAGGAGCCATACTTCTTCTTTCTACAGACATGTTAATTGGATCCCAGCTCTCCCACCACCCTCTTCCAGTTAATTCTTTCTGAAGGGTTTTGGCTTCAGCTCTTACTTATACATCCCAATACCAGGGAGGAACAAGCTCCATGGAGGATATTCTTTTTTATTATTTAATTATTTTTCTGAAGACTGTACAGCTAGTTCCTGCTCCACACATACCTGTTGGTTAATTAAGTACATGAGCCATCACAAGGTTATAGCCCTGGAAAAGGAATGCTCTCTACAGCAAGACCTCTGCTTTCACAATCACATTAAATACATCTTTGGGGGCAGGCTCTCTATAAATGCTGATTAAGGGCCCTTGGGGCAACCCATTGATCAGGGTGCTAAAAGCACCCTGAAAAAGTTGAAAGGCTGCACTGTACTTGACTGAGGATTAGAAGCAATTGAATAACAAGTCTGCATCAAGCAGCCTGGCCTGACACATGTATTAGCAAATATGTGTCAGCCAAGGGTTCAGGCCTTGGCCTTTGAGTTCTCTGTTCCTTTCTTTCTGGGACACTTTATTCTTATCTTACTGGCTTTAATTAGTCATTTCTACACCTTCTGGTAGGGTAAGAGCTAGTATCCAAACAGATGATTCAGCTTGAACAGGCCTTGGTTGTTGAAAGGTCACAATGTTCCTGGCAGTGGTTTAAGTCCAAATCTAACACTGCTGCTCTATGGGAAGAATAGTGATTGTAACACCGTAATAATGACAATAATATAATGACAAACTGACACAGTCAGCCTTCCCTCTTCACTGCTTGCTGTAGACTTTACAATTTAAAAACTCTCTGACACCCATAGTCTCATTTCATCTTCACAAATCCCTGAATTGGGAGTTATTATATCCCTTTAAAGAGGAAACCAGCTCATATTAGATACATAGCTTGTCAGGCTAGAGGTCAGTCTGGCCTAGGTCTCCTGATTTATAGTTCATAACTTTCTCCACTGCTCAAGGCTTCCCCTTAACAACTAATTTAGGATGGTACAGTTATCATAGTGGCAATGGGAGCATCATTGCAGAAAAGCCAGCAGTCATGTAGCAAAATCCCCCAACAGAGTGTCCATAAGCACAATCACTGCAAAATTCAGTATGAATCCCACCCAAGACAGCAAAGTTCCTGGATGGAACACGCAGGCTTAAATAGCTTCTTAGCACTGACTTTTGCTATAGCAATGAAGATATCAGCCCCAGGTTTCTGGGGCTACCTCAGTCCACAGTTATGCCAGCCAGGAATGATATCCTTAATAATGAGCATTGTGTGGCCATTCCAAGCCAATCAGAATCATATTGGTTCTAACTTTCTGAAGTTCAAAAGTTGGAGTGGGCAATTAGAATAGAGAAATAAAATTTTATTTGCTTTTTAAGATATATTGGGTAGCAGTAAGGTAAAGCATGTATTTCCTCTTTAAAATTGCTCTTTGGCCATGGAAAATATTACACTCAAGTGTTTACTCCTGGAGAGTGCTTTTAAAGATCTCTTTCCATTGCTTTTAAAGTTTGTGCATCTTTATTTGAGCACTTTGCCTTTATGTGCCTTTTCTGCTTGGGAGTTATTAGTCAGTGGAAACACAAAAGACACTTCATAGAAATGTTTTAAACATATCCCTGAGCCTAGGTAATAGTTGAGTTGTCTATGTTTGAACTAGCAAAAGAAAGTTGTTTTTGTTTGTAAGAAAGTGGAAGTGTTTTCTGGGGATGAGATTTTTTGGGGGAGGGGTGTTTTTGTTTTTATTTTTTGGTTCACTATTTTCCCCTCTGTACACCTTCATTTGAATTCTGACAGGGATAAGTCTGGGACAGCATCTTGCTCCTCCAAGGTTCTCAAACCAGGCTAGGTAAGAGTGTCAATACTGGAGCACTCTCTCTTCAACATACTACCCTACCATACTGGGAATATAATCTCTTATACCCTAAAATCCCTGCCCACCTCACTAACAAGGTCTTTGGCATTTTACATTGAACATAGATAAATCTTAATTATTTTTCCCTTGCAAATTGGATATTTACAGAGATATTGTTGAATCTTGAACCATATGCATGTGTAGCTACTGACAGAGTTGTGTTTTGTTTCTGATGCTCTGGAAATATTTTATATTAGTCAATAAACAGAAATACATCCAAATACTGTGTTGAATCCTCTACTTTCAAAGAATCAAGCCCCCTCATTTGATTATTGTGTCTTTGCTCAGCAAGTATAGCAAGGAAATGTTTTTCTTGTCAGTGGATACAGCGCAAGAAGTGGGATTCACTGACTTGTCACTCAAGAGATCTGGGCTATACCCAAGCTCTCCTTCTATATTTTTTAATTTTTATGATATTCTCATCTGGGCTACAGATATACTAGAAATTTTTGTGTTCTAAACTACTACCTCTTTAAAAAAATTTTTTTTTCAGAGAGAAGGGAAGCGAGGGAAAAAGAAAGGGAGAGAAACACTGACAGGCCAGAGAAGCATCGATCAGTTGCCTCTTGCATGCTCCCAACCAGCGACTTAACCCACAACCCAGGCATGTGCCTGACCAGGAATTGAACCAGGGACCTTTTGCTTTATGGGAAGATGCCCAACCCACTGAGCTACACTGGTCAGGACTAAACTACTACCTCTTTTTATTAAAGATTTTATTTATTTTTAGAGATAGAGGAGGGGAGGGAAAAAGAGAAGGAGAAAAACATCATGTGTGGTTGCCTCTCACACATCCCCTACTGGGGACCTGCCCCACAACCCAGGCATGTGCCCTGACTGGGAATCGAACCAGCAACCCTTTGCTTCCCAGGCCAGCACTCAACCTATTGAGCCATACCAGCCAGGGTTAAACTACTGCCTCTTAAACAGAGCTCCACGACCCTAAGAAGACAGTGCACATGTTGTCTGAGGTCTGTAGAATCTCTAGAAATTTGTGCATGTATGTTTTCATTGGGATCACAATATTCTTTAAAATATAATCATATTCTAACCTGAAGGGCTACTTCAGAGAGTCTTCCTAGGAGTTTCTAAGTATCACATAGTAGTATAAAATTATTATCAGCTCATGATATAATAATCATTCCCATATAACCAGAATAACTGCATTGATTATATCATCTCCTTATCCACAATGATATCTTTTAAGGAGCATGGTGAAGATCTGCATTCTTATTCAATATCTTACCTCCATCATTCATTAGCTGGTGTAAGACCTTTCTCCTTTTCTTGACCCCAGGCCCCTCTTTGGTGCACAAGGGAGATTGAACTCAATGAACTGTAAGAACCTTCCAACACTGATATGCAATAAACATGCAAGACCTAACTTTATTGTAAACTCACTCTTGGTATAAGAGAGCTCAAAGAAGAGAAAGAACAGAGAACGTAACTAGAAATGGTGACTAGAACATAAATGAGTAAATAACAATGGCTTGTTTATTTTTTTATCCTGTGGACTTTATTAATGTTTTCCCCCACTTTTGGAATCAGTTCTTTTTAATACCTTGACAGTTTAACTAAATTTTGACTAAATGTGCCTCTGATAATTATTTTCATATTCTTTAGCTGCACCTGAGAAAGTAAGCTGCTAAGTAAAAACAAAGAGACATAGGTCACAGTGCACTTTTCTGCTCATTAGATCTCTTGGTTAAAGTAGTAAATTAGTAACAATATTAAACAACATTATATGATACTGAACAACACATATAGACAAAGTTTAAAACACTGGGGCTTGATTAGGAACTCTTTTCCCATGAAGCCGTAATTAACAATCACTGATCGGTCTCTTTTTAATTATACCTCCACACTATCTTATATAATATATGTTTCTTATTTACACTAATTGAACCTTCCTTCTCTAGTGAAAAACTTCTATAGCAGTGATTATTTTTAAAGGTTTAATTTATTTATTTTTAGAGGTGGGGAGGGAGAGAGGGGGGGAGAAAAACATCATCAGTGTGTGGTTGTCTCTCACACAGCCCAAACCAGGGACCTGGTCCACACCCAGGCACGTTCCCTGACTGGGAACCAAACCACTGACCCTCTTGATTTACAGGGTAGCACTTAATCCACTGAGCCACACCAGTCAAGGGTATAGCAGTGATTTTTAACCTTGGCTTTATACTTGAATCACCTGGAGAGTTATAAAAACACTGATACCTAGACTTTGTCCTTAGAGATTTTGACTTAAAAGTTCTAGAGTCCAGACTGGACATTGGATTTTAAAAATCTCCCCAAGTGATACAAATGAATAGTCAGGATTGAGAATTTCTTCCATATAGAAAAATTTTTCTACCAATGGCTTTCCTTATCATAGTCACACATAATCTATTTACTCTGTTAAAATGCCCCTTAAAAACTTCCCAACTGCCTCTTTTCTGCTTCTCCTTCTGTAGACAGAAGCCAAGAGATGAGCCTCCACAGGACTGTCAGTTTTCCTTTTCTTAAACTTAATTCTTTCCCCTTTGAGGTTGAGACTGGTGTTCTTCCTAATCTGTATTAAATAATCTCATATATATATAACCCCTAAGTTGTGGAGAGAGGAATTCAGACCATCTGAGGGTTACATAAACTGATGAACAATACAGCAGTGAGTTCTTTGGGTTTTCTTCTTGTTGCATGTATCTCAGACTGGGTGACAGAAAAGCCAGAAACACAAAACACCAATGAGCACAGGTCAATAACCATACCCCCCACATCCTACTCCCTCCAGCCCGAAGACAAGCAAAGAGGAAACCTAGCAAGACAGAAACTTTCTAGATAATAACTGCTTTACAACGTGGAAATCACTGTGGTCCCATACCCATTTTTCTCAGTAAAGTCAGTGTGGGGAAACAAAGACTTCAGCCTTCACAACTTGCTCTAATTAGGCCAGGATGGTATCAGAGAGCATCAAATGGAGCCTGGGGACTTTTATCAATGCCTTGTGGTAATAAGCATTCCCCTATAAATAGAGGCCGAGGGAAGGGGGACTGGAATTATTTTACTTAGCATAACACCCTCTATATCCATCTATGTTGTCAGAACAGGCAATATTTGTTCTTTTTTTATCGTAGAGTAATACTCTGGTGTTTATAAACAACACATCTTTTTTTTTGTAATTGCTAGTATCTTCTTTTTTTTTTTTTTAGAAAATCAGTCATTTTATTAAGAGAGACACAAACCAATGGAAGCATGAGCCATGTACATAGATTGGAAGAATTAATATCATCAAAATGTCCATACTACCCAAAGCAATTTATAGATTCAATGCAATACCTATTAAAGTACCAATGGCATATTTCACAGATATAGAACAAATATTTCAAAAATTTATATGGAACCACAAATGAACCCAAATAGCTGTAGCAATTTTGAGAAAGAAGAACAAAGTTGGAGGGATCACAATACCTGATATCAAAGTGTATTACAAGGCCACTGTAATCAAAACAGCCTGGTACTGGCATAAGAACAGACACATGGATCAATGGAACAGAACAGAGATCCCAGAAATAAGCCCAATACTCTATGGTCAATTAATATTTGACAAAGGTGGAAGAAGCATAAAATGGATTAAAAATAGCCTCTTCGACAAATGGTGTTGGGAGATCTGAACAGCTACATGCAAAAAAATGAAGCTTGATCACCAAATTACACCACACACAAAAAATTAATTCTAGGTGGATAAAAGAGTTAAATATAGATTGTGACACTATAAAAGTCATAGAGGAAATCATAGGCAGGAAAATCTCAGGTATTCCATGCAGCAATACTTTCACTGATATGTCCCCTAGAGCAAGGGACATAAAGGAAAGAATAAACAAATGGGATCTCATCAAAATAAAAAGCTTCCACACACCAAAAAAAAAAAAAGTATTAAAATGATAAGACAACCAACTGTATTGAAAAACATATTTGCCAATGATACCTCAGACAAGGGATTAATCTACAAACTATGTAAAGAACTCACACAAGTCCACACCAGGAAAACAAATAACCCAATCAAAAAATGGGCAAAGGACCTAAACAGACACTTCTCCAAGGAGGACATACAGAGGACTCAGGGACATAAGAAAAGATGCTCAACATCAATAGCCATCAGAGAGATGCAAATTAAAACCACAATGACATACTACTTCACACCGGTAAAAATGGCCATCATAAACAAATCAACAAACAACAAGTGTTGGAGAGGATGTGGAGAAAATGGAACCCTAGTGCGCTATTAGTGGGAATGCAGACTGGGGCAGCCACTGTGGAAAACAGTATGGAATTTCTTTGGAAAACTAAAAATGGGACTTCTGGATAAGATGGATGCATAGGTGGACTCACTGTGCCTCCTTGCACAACCAAAATTAAGGAGAATAAAGATTTAGAAACAAGAAAACAATCAGAACTGATAGAAAATTGAACTGTCCAGAAGTCCGACAACCATTCATCCAGACCGGTAAGAGGGGTGGAGTTGCGGCAGGGAAAAGTGGATGTGCAGACCCAGGCATGCAAGCAGTGGCGGCTGGCAGTTCCCAGGTGTGCAGGCCGTGGCAAGCAGACCCCAGGCACGGGGTGGCAGAGGTGCAGACCCAGTGAGACCATGCAAGGCAGTTGGCTGACCAGCTGGTCCCACATTTGCTCACAGATAATCCAGGCAAAGGGGAAGTGATGGAAGGGACTGAAATCCAGGAGAGAGCGGAGCAAGCACCATTGTTCCCTCTTGGACCCCGCCCCCACATACAACGTCACAACCCAGCGACTGGGCTACCCCGCCCTGGGGGACACCTAAGGCTCCACCTCTCACTACGTAATAGCCGCAACCAGATCAAAAAACAAACAAAAACAAAAAAACACCACACCAAAAATGGCTCAAACCGGAGAACAAATCGAAGCCCCACAGCCAATTCCTCTAAGCAATGAACAGATAGCCAACCTATCAGATGCACAGTTCAAAGCAATGGTGATCAGGATCCTCACAGAATTGCTTGATTTTGGTTGCAAATTTGATGAAAAAATGCAGGCTACAATACGTGAAATGAAGGAAGATGCATGGGGAACCGATAGAGATGGGAGGAAAACTGGGACTCAAATCAATGGAGTGGACCAGAAGGAAGAAACTAACAACCAAACAGAAAACAAAGAAGAAACAAGAATTCAAAAAAAAAAAATGAGAAGAGGCTTAGGAACCTCCAGGACATCTTTAAATGTCCCAACACCCAAATTATAGGGGTACTGGAAGGGGAAGAAGAAGAGCAACAAGTAGAAAACTTATTTGAACAAATAATAAAGGAGAACTTCCCCAATCTGGCAAAGGAAATAGACTACCAGGAAGTCCAGAAAGCTCAGAGAGTCCCGAAGAAGTTGGACCCAAGGAAGAACACACCAAGGCACATCATAATTACATTACCCAAGATTAAAATGAAGCAGAGAATTCTAGAAGCAGCAAGGGATAAGGGGACAGTCCCCTACAAAGGAGATCCCATCAGACTGTCAGCTGATTTCTCAAAAGAGACCTTACAGGCAAGAAAGGTCTGAAAAGAAGTATTCCAAGCCATAAAAGGCAAGGACCTACATCCAAGATTGCTCTATCCAGCAAAGCTGTCATTTAGAATGGAAGGACAGATAAAGTGCTTCTCAGATAAGATCAAGTTAAAGGAGTTCATCATCACCAAGCCCTTATTATATGAAATGGTAAAGGGACTTACCTAAGAAAAAGAAGATAAAAAATATGACAGTAACAAGACAGCAAACACAGCTATTAAGAACCACACCTAAAACAAAAGCAATCAACTAGAACAGGAACAGAACCACGGAAATGGAGATCATATGGAGGGTTAGCAATAGGGGAGTGGGAGGAGGAGAGAGGAGGGAAAAGTACAGAGAATAAGTAGCATAGACAGTGGGTAGAAAATAGACAGGGGGAGGGCAAGAATATAGTGTGGGAAATGTAGAAGCTAAAGAACTTATGACACATGGACATGAACTGAAGTGGGAAGAATGTGGATGGGAGGGGGCGTGCAGGATGGAGGGGAATGATGGAGGAGAGATGGGACAACTGTAATAGCATAATCAATAAAATATATTTAAAAAAAAAGAAAATTCTATACTGCTTTCTATAGTGGTTGTACCAGTCTGCAATCCCACCAACAGTGCACTAGGGTCCCCTTTTCTCCACAACCTCTCCAACACTTGTTGTTTGTTGCTTTATTTATGATGGCCATTCTAACGGGTGTGAAGTGGTATCTCATTGTGGTTTTAATTTGCATCTCTCTGATAGCTAGTGATATCGAGCATCTTTTCATGTGTCTCTGGATCCTCTGTATGTCCTCCTTGGAGAAGTGTCTACCCAAGTCCTTTGCCCACTTTTAATTCAGTTGCTTGTCTTAGAGTGGAGTCGTGTAAGTTCTTTATATATTTTGAAGATTAAACCCTTGTCTAAGGTATCATTGGCAAATATGTTTTCCCATATAGTTGGTTCTCTTTTTATTTTAATACTGTTTTCTTTCGCCATGCAGAAGCTTTTTATTGTGATGAGATCCCATTTGTTTATTCTTTCCTTTATGTCCGTTGCTTTAGGGTACATATCAGTAAAAATGTTTCTGCGTGAAATATCTGAGATTTTCCTGCCTATGTTCTCCTCTAGGATTTTAATAGTGTCACATCTTATATTTAAGTCTTTTATCCACCTTGAATTTATTTTTCTGTGTGGTATAAGTTGGTGCTCAAGTTTCATTTTTTTGCGCATAGCTATCCCGTTCTCCCAACACCACTTGTTGAAGAGGCTATTTTTACTCCATTTTATGTTGCTGCACCCTTTGTCGAATATTAATTGACTGTAAAGACTTGGATTTATTTCTGGGCTCTTTGTTGTGTTCCACTGGTCCATGTGCCTGTTTTTATGCTAGTACCAGGCTGTTTTGATTACACTGGGCTTGTAATACAGTTTGGTATCAGGTATTGTGATCCCTCCTACTTTGCTCCTCTTTCTCAAAATTGCTGCAGCTATTCGGGGTTGTTTATCATTCCATATAAATTTTTGAAGTGTTTGTTCTATGTCTGTGAAATATGCCATTGATACTTTAATAGGTACTGGGTTGAATCTGTAAATTGCTTTCGGTAGTATGGACATTTTGATGATGTTGATTCTTCCGATCCATGAACACGGTATATGTTTCCATTTGTTTGTGTCTTCCTTGATTTCTTTCTTCAGTGTTGTGTAATTTTCTGCATACAGATCTTTCACCTCCTTGGTTAGGTTTATTCCTAGGTACTTTACTTTTCTTTTTGCTATATCGAATGGGATTTTTATTTCTTAATTTCTGCTTCTGCTGTTTTATTCTTGGTGTACAAAAGTGCCTTTGATTTCTGGATATTGACTTTGTATCCAGCTGTGTGGCCATATTTATTTATTAGGTCGAGCAGCTTTTTGGCTTAGTCTATAGGATTTTCTATGTACATTATCATGTCATCTGCAAACAATGATAGCTTTGTTTCCTCCTTTCTGAGTTGGATGCCTTTTATTTCTTTTTCTTGTCTAATTGCTGTGGCTAAGACTTCCAATACTATTTTGAATAGAAGCAGTGAACGTGTACAACCTTGTCTTGTTCCTGATCTTAGTGGAAAAGATTTTAGTTTTTGCCCATTGAGTATGATGTTGGCTGTAGGTCTCTCATATATACCCTTTATTATGTTGAGGAATGCTCCCTCTATTCCCACTTTGCTGAGTGTTTTTATCATAAACGGGTGCTGTACATTATCAAATGCTTTTTCTGCATATATTGATATGATCATGTGATTTTTGTCTTTCCTTTTGTTTATGTGATGTATTACATTTACTGATTTGCGAATGTTGAACCATCCTTGCATCCCTGGGATGAATCCTTCTTCATCATGGTGTATGATCTTTTTCATGTATTGTTGGATTGTTTTGCCAATATTTTGCTAAGGATTTTTGCGTCTATGTTCATCAGTGATATTGGCCTGAAATTTTCTTTCTTTGTTGGGTCTTTATCTGGTGTTGGGATTAGGATGATGCTGGCTTCATAAAAAGAGTTTGGGAGTCTTCCATCATTTTGGATTTTTTGGAATAGTCTGTGAAGGATAGAGGTTAGCTCTTCCTTAAATGGTTTGTAGAATTCTCCTGTGAAACCACCTGGTCCAGGGCTTTTGTGTGTCAGGAGTTTTTTGATTACTGCTTCAATTTCAACTGCTGTTATTGGTCTGTTCAGGCTTTCTGCTTCTTCTTCATTGAGTTTTGGAAGATTATATTTTTCTAGAAACTTGTCCATTTCACCTAGGTTTTCAAATTTCTTGGCATACAGTTCTTCATAGTAATTTCTTACAATCCTTTGTATTCCTGTGGTGTCAGTTGTAATCTCTCCTATTTCATTTCTGATTGTGCTTATATGGGTCCTCTCTCTTTTTTTCTAGATGAGCCTGCTTAAAGGCTTGTAGGTTTTATTTATCTTTTCAAAGAACCAGCTCCTGGATTCATTGATCCTTAGAATTGGGCTTTTATTAGTGTGGGTAATGTAGAAGCTAAATAACTTATGACGCATGGACATGAACTAAAGGGGGAATGTGGGTTGGAAGGGGTGTGCAGGGTGGAGGGGAATGATGGGGGAGAAATGGGACAACTGTAACAGAATAATCAATAAAATACATTTTTAAAAAAGAGAAAAAAAATCGGGCTTTTAGTCTCTATGTCATTTAATCCTGCTCTGATCTTGATTATTTCCTTCCTTCCACTTGCTCTGGTCTGTCTTTGTTGTTGTTCCTCAAATTCTTGTAGGCAGAGGGTTAGGTTGTTTGAAATATTTTGATCTTTTTGAGGTAGGCCTGTATCGCTATGAACTTCCCTCTCAGGACTACCTTTGCTGTGTCCCATAAGTTTAGGGTTGTTGTGAGTCCAGTTTCATTTGTCTCCAGAAACTTTTTGATTTCTTCCCGAATTTCATTCTTGACCCTTTCATTGTTTAATAGCATACTATTCAATCTCCATGATTCTGAGGGTTTTGGGTTTTTCCACTTGGGGTTGGTTTCTAGTTTCAGTCCCTTGTGGTTGGAGAAAATGCTTAGCATGATTTAAATTTTCTTGAATTTGTTGAGGCTTGTTTTGTGTCCTAGCATGTGGTCTATCTTTGAAAATGTTCCATGTGCATTTGAAAAGAATGTGTATTTAGTTTCTTTGGGATGAAGAGCTCTATATGTATCAGTTAAGTCCATTTCATCTAGAGTATTGTTCAATGCCGCAATATCTTTGTTGATATTTTGTTTGGAAGATTTGTGCAATTTTGACAGTGAGGTGTTAAAATCGCCTATTATAATTGTGTTGCTGTCAATATCCTTCTTGAAGTCCTCTAAGATTTTCTTTATATATTTAGGTGCTCCTATGTTTGGTGCATATATATTTACAATGTTTATGTCTTCTTGATGGATTCTTCCCTTGAGTATTATGAAATGACCTTCTGGGTCTCTCTTTATGGCCCTATTTTGAAGTCTATTTTGTCTGATATGTGTATTGCTACCTCAGCTTTTTTTTTTTTTCCTGTCCATTTGCTTGGAAAAATTGTTTGCAGCCCTTCACTTTGAGTCTGTGTATGTCTTTTGTCCTGAGGTGGGTCTCTTGTAGGCAGCATATGTGTGGGTCATGCTTTCTTATCCATTCAGCTATTCTATGCCTTTTGATTGGAGCATTTAATCCATTTACGTTTAAGGTTATTATTGATAGGTACTTATTCATTGCCATTTTCATACCTGTGTTCCTCTCTCTCTCGCTCTCTCTCTCTCTTTTCCTTCCTTTCCTTCAAGCAGTTCCTTTAGTATCTCTTGCAGAACTGGTTCGGTAGAGGTGTATTCTTTTAGACTTCTTTTGTCTGGGAAGCTCCTTATTTGGCCTTGTGTGTTGATCAAAAGCCTTGCTGGGTAAAGTAGTCTTGGTTGCAGGCCTTTGGTTCTCATTGCTTGGAATATTTCTTGCCATTCTCTTCTGGCTTGGAGCATTTCCATTGAGAAGTCAGCTGCTAACTTTATTGGGGCTCCCTTGTATGTTACTTCCTTTTTCTCCCTTGCTGCCTTTAAGATTCTCTCTTTGTCTTGGAATTTTGCCATTTTAATCATGATGTGTCTTGATGTGGGCCTGTTTGGATTCCTCTTGATTGAGACTCTCTGTGTTTCCTGGATTTGTGTGACTTTTTCTTTCATCAAATTAGGGAAGTTTTCCATCATTACTTTTTCAAATAAGTTTTCTATCCCTTGCTCTTCTTCTTCTCCTTCTGGTATCCCTATTATATCAATATTGTTACATTTCATATTGTCTTGCATTTCTCTTAATCCCTCTTCTTTCTTTCTGAGCCTCTTTTCCTTTTCTTGCTCTGTCTGGGTGTTTTTTTCCTACTTTCTCCTCCAACTCACTGATCCGATCTTCTGCTTCATCGATTCTGCTTTTGATTCCTTCTACTGCGTTCTTCAGTTCAGAAATTGTATTCTTCATTTCCTCTGGGCCCTTGTTGATAGTTTCTATTTCCTTTTTCATGTTGATATAGTTTGCAGTGAGTTCATTGTAGCTTCCCTGTAGTTTCTGGTAGCTCATTGAGAGCTCATGGAGCTTCCTGATAACCATTGCTTTGAATTCAATATCTGATAGTTGAGTTGCCTCCATTTCATTTAGCATTCTTTCTGGAGCTTCCTCCTTTCCTTTCATTTGGGGATTGTTTCTTTGTGTTCCCATCGTTTGTGAGACTCTTCTTGTTAGCCTTAGATTCTTAAATTGATCTTTTCTGGCTCCCTGAGTTTATGGCGTGATGTGAACTTCTGTGGTAGAATACCTGTGAGATTCAGTGGTGCAGTCTCCTTCGGGTATCCTGGTGTTCACAGCTTCCTCTGTCTCAGCTGTTGGGATGCCCCCTCTTTGGGTCCAACTCTGGTTTTTTCACAGTTCTGGGTTTTTTTTTTTTGTCTCACTCGTGTGTATTTAAAA
The DNA here is from genome assembly GCA_039655065.1 of Glossophaga mutica. Classification (NCBI taxonomy): domain Eukaryota; kingdom Metazoa; phylum Chordata; class Mammalia; order Chiroptera; family Phyllostomidae; genus Glossophaga; species Glossophaga mutica. The sequence continues at coordinate 8,698,879 of CM077318.1, read as the reverse complement.
AGAGAAAAGAATAAATGAAAAAAGAATAAAAAGAGGAAGAAGAGATCAAATTGGAAAGAAAGGAAGAAGGAATAAAACAAGAAAGAAGTAAACAGAAGAAAAAGGAATTGAGGGATAAAAAACATTAAAAAAATAAAAATATATATATTAAAAAAAAGAACAACACCCTCTTGCTGGTTTCAAACTTGCCAAGTTAGTTTTTCTGGTCTTGCTGGCTGCAACGGAGTGAGGGGCGATGGTATCTATTGCTTTCCTCCCTGTTCAGCACTCAGTCAGCTTTGGGCTACTCTCCCCAGAGCTAGCCCAGCATCTCTCTGCACAGACCTCGAGGGTGGGGACTGAGCCTCCTGGGGAGTGCACACTTTCCCAAGTTTATGGGTGTGGTTCCGGGTTTCCTGCCTTGTGTGCACTCACCCTAAGTTCATGGGAGCGAGCTCCAGGTTTCCCACAGATCGTACACACTCCCTTGGTTCACATGTGTGAGCTCTGGTTCTCCTATAGATCGCTTGCACTCCCTGGGCTCCCAGTGTGGGCTCCCAGTGTAGGCTCCCAATCTTCCACAAGACCCCCTCCTCCAGTTGCAGGTGCCTCCATTCTTGCGGCCGCCTCCAGCTGTGTTCAGGGACCTCCAGTCGCATGAGCTCCGGAGTGCACTCCTCCCAGGGTTATGTGTGGGTGCTCACAGCCCCAGCATGTTTGCCACTCACACCTTAACTCCTCTCCCCGCAACTTCAAGCAACCAGGTCCCTCCCATTGCTGCTCAATCCTTGTTTGGCAGGGGAGGGAGCAGTTGACCCAGCTCCCTCCCTAGAGCCCTGTGGCAGACCTGGCAAGCACTGGGCCCGCAGCTTCAGCCGCCCTGGTCTCCACACTGATCCCTGGACTCTTATTGTCCTGAAGTACTCTCCTTACCGTCTGTTTTTTCAATGTCCGCTACAATTTTTTATCTCTTATTTTCATATATTCTGTGGTATTGTTGGTCATTTGCTCTGTTCCTCCATAGATTGGCTAGGTCTTCCTCCCACGTGTAAAGAGAAGTGGAATCTGCTCTCTCCTACCGTGCCGCCATCTTCCCTCTCATATTTGTACTTCTTAATGCCCTCACCTCTTCACTCATTCCCCCATATGCCCTCCCACCTGGAAACCATCAAAATGCTCTCCATTTCTATGATTCTCTGTTCTTCTAGTTTGCTTAGTTGGTTTTTTAAATTCAGTTTGTTGATATGTTTTTGTTGCCATTTTATTGTTCACAGTTTTGATCCTCTTCTTTTTCTTAAGTCCCTTTGACTGGTGATAATGAACTCCTTTAGTTTTTTCTTGCCTGTGGAGTTCTTTATCTGCCCTTTGATTCTAAATGGTAGCTTTACTGGGTAGAGCAATCTTGGCTGTAGGTCCCTGATTTTCATGGCTTTGAATATTTCTTGCCAATTCCTTCTAGTCTGCAAAGTTTCTTTTGAGAAATCAGCTGACAATCTTATGGGAACTCCCCTGTAGGTAATTAACTTTTTTCCTCTTGCTGCTTTTAAGATTCTCTCTTTATCTTTTTAAAAATATTTTATTTATTTATTTTAGAGAGGGTAAGGGAGGGAGAAAGAGAGTGAAAAAAACATAAATCTGAGGTTGCCTCTCATGTACCCCTTGTTGGGGACCTCGCCTGCAACCCCCAGGCCTGTGCCCTGACTGGGAATCGAACCGGTGACCCTTTGGTTTGTAAGCCAGCGCTCAATCCACTGAGCCACACCAGCCATGGTTCTATTTATCTTTAACTTTTGGCCTTTTAATTATGGTTTGTCTTGGAGTGGGCTTCTTTTCATCCATCTTGTTTGGGACTCTGTGCTTCCTGAACTTGCATGCCTATTTCTTTCATCATCTAGGGAAGTTTTCTTTCACTATTTTTCAGATAGATTTCCATTTTCTTGCTCTTTCTCTTCTCCTTCTTGCACCCCTATGATGTGAATGTTGGACCTCTTGAAGTTGTCCCAAAGGCTGCTTACACTATCCTCATTTTTTTGGGGGGGGTTGAGGGATTCTTTTTTCTTCATGCTGTTCTGATTGGATGTTTTTTGTTTCCTTATGTTCCAAATCATTAATTTGATTCTTAGCTTCATCCACTCTACCATTGTTTCCTTGTAATTTGTTATTTATTTCAGTTAGCATTCCCCTCATTTCTGACTGGATCTTTTTTATGCTCCTGAGGTCCTCACTAAATTCCTTGAGCATTCTTATAACTAGTGTTTTATCTGCATCTGCTAGATTGCTTATCTCCATTTGATTTCACTCTTTTTCTGGAGTTTTGATCCATTTTTTCATTTGGGCCATGTTTCTTTGTCTCCTCATTTTGGCAGCCTCCTTGTATTTGTTTCTATATATTAGGTAGAGCTGCTTTGACTCCGTGTCTTGGTAGTGTAGGCTAATGTAGTAGGTGCTCTGTGGGGTCCAGTGGCATGGCCTCCCTATCACCCTAACTGGGTACTCATTGTGTGCCCTTTGTATGAGCTGATTACACCCTCATCTGAATTTGAGCCTTGGTTGCTGTTTGCAGATCAATGGGAGAGCTTTACCCAGGCCAGTCAGCTGCAAGAATTGGCTGTGACCACTGACCACCAACCTGCACCCTCCATGGAGAATCAGCTGTGCAGCAGCATGTTGGTGGTGCTCACCACAGTCTATAGCTGTCCACTGCATGTGCTTGCACTGGGGTTTTCAGTCTGGATGGATGTGGTTTATTTAATTCCATAGTTGTCAGAAGACCATTCAACTTGATTTCTGATGGTTTTCAGTGATGGTCATTCTATATTTTAGTTGTAATTTTGAGAACTTGTGTGCAGAGGTGACCAATGTCAGCCTATACTGCCATCTTGGCCAGAAAAATCCCTTAAAATTGTTTATTTGAGATATTTTTTGTCTTTTAAGATAGTCCTTTAGAGCTATGAACTTCCCTCTCAGTACTGCTTTTGTCGTGTCTCATAAATTTGAGGTTGTGGTATTTTCATTTCCGTTTGTTTCCAAGTAACTTTTGATTTCTCCCTTGATCTCACTGTTATCCCATTCATTTTTCAATGAAATGTTATTTATCCTCCATGTGTTTCAATGTTTTTCATTTTTTTATTTGATTTCTAGTTTCATACCATTTTGATCAGAGTAGATGCTTGATATGATTTCAATCTTCTTGAATTTATTAAGACTTATTTTGTGTCCTAACATGTGGTTTATCTTTGAGAATTTTCATGTGCACTTGAGAAGAATGTGTAGTCTGTTTCTTTGGGATAAAATGTTCTGTAAATATCAATTAAATCCATCTGATCCAGTGTGTTGTTTAAGGTCACTGTTGCCATGTTTTTTGTCTGGAAGATCTATTCATTGTTGTTGGTGGGTGTTAAAATCCCCTACTATTGCTCTCTTTCTGTCAATCTCTCCCGTAATGTCCACCAAGATTTTTCATTCAGGTGCTCCAATGTTGGGTGCATATATGTTTACCAGGGTTATATCCTTTAGTCAGATCAATCCTTTTAGTATTATGTAATGACCTTCTTTGTCTCTTGTTATGGCCTTTGTTTTGAAGTCTATCTAGTCAGGTATAAATATTGTTGCATCAGGGTTTTTGTTTTTGTCTTTTTTTAAATTTCCATTTGCATGGAGAATTTTTTCCAGCCTTTCACTTTCATTCTGTGTGTATCTTTTGTTCTGAGGTGGGTCTCTTGCAGAAAGCATATGTATGGGTCATGTTTTCTTTCTTTTTTTTAAGTATATTGTATTGAATATGCTATTACAGTTGTCCCATTTTTTCTCTCCTTTATCCTCCTCTGCCCAATAACCCCATTCTCTCCAGCATACCTCCTTAGTTCATATCTATGGATTGTATATATAAGTTCTTTGGCTTCTCTGTTTCCTATACTATTCTTAACTCCCCTATCTCATTTGTACATACCAATTATGCTTTTTTCCTGTATGTTTTCCCCCATTCTTCCTCTCCCCCTCCCCACTGATAACCTTCCATGTGATCTCCATTTCTCTGGTTCTGTTCCTGGTCTACTTGTTTCCTTAGTTTGATTTTGTTTTTGATTTTTAGGTTTGGTTGTTGATAGTTGTGAGTTTGTTGTCATTTTACTGTTCATAGTTTTGATCTTCTTATTTTTATAGATAAGTCCCTTTAACATTTGATATACTAAAGGCTTGGTGATGATGAACTGCTTTAACTTGACCTTATCTGGGAAGCACTTTATCTGCCCTTCCATTCTAAACGATAGCTTTGCTGGATAGAGTCATCTTAGATGTGGGTCCTTGCCTTTCATGACTTTGAATACTTCTTTCCAGCCCCTTCTTGCCTGCAAGGTTTCTTTTAAGGTATCAGCTGATAGTCTTATTGGAACTACTTTGTAGGTAACTCTCTTGTCTTGCTGCTTTTTAGATTCTCTCCTTATCTTTAATCTTGGGTAATGTAATTATGATGTGCCTTGGTGTATCTTCTTTGGGCCCAAGCTGTTTGGGACTGTCTGAGCTTTGTGGACTTCCTGGAAGTCTATTTCCTTTGCCAGATTGGGGATGTTTTGTTTCATTATTTTTTCAAATAAGTTTTCATTTTTTTCACTCTTCCTCTTCTCCTTCTGGCACCCCTATGATTCTAGTGTTGGAATCTAAAGTTGTCCTAGAGGTTCGTAAGCCTGTCCTCATTTTTTTGAATTCTTGTTTCTTCACTCTGCTCCAGTTGAATGTTTGTTTCTTCCTTCTGGTCCAACACATTAATTTGAATCCTGGTTTCTGTCCCTTCACTGTTTTTTTTCCCTGTATGTTTTTCTTTATTTCACTTTGTATAACCTTCACTTCTTCCTTTATTTTGCATCCTTACTGAATCATTTCTGTGAGCATCCTGATTACCAGTGTTTTGAACTCTGCGACTGATAAGTTAGCTATCTCCTTGTCACTTAGTTCTTTTTCTGGAGTTTTGATCTGTTCTTTCATTTGGGCCATATTTCTTTGTCCTGGCACCCATGTTACATTCTAAGGGGTGGGTGGAACCTTAGGTATTTGCCATGGCAGGGCAACCCACATCACTGAGTTTGTGGTGCTGTATGTGGAGGAGGGGTCAGAGAGAGAATAATACTGGATGCTCAGCTCTTTCCCCACTTTCAAGAGACTGGCAGTTTCTCCTGCTGCCACAACTTCCATACAGTTTGATTTCCGGGAAGTTCTGGTTGTTTTTTGTTTTAAAATTGGTTATTTCCTTCTTTTAGTTGTGCGAGGAGGTAAAGTGTATCTATTTACACCTCCATCTTGACCAGAAGCCCCAGGTCATGTTTTCTCATATATTCAGCTTCCTTTTGCATTTTGATTGGAACATTTAATCTGTTTACATTTAGTGTTACTATTTATAGGTACTTATTTATTGCCAACATTCTTTACATTATGGTCTTGTCTCTATTTCTTCTTCTTCTTAAATCAAGGTCTTCAGAATTTTTGGCAATACTGGTCTGGTTGTAATGAACTTCTTTTTTTTTTTTTTTAAACATTTTTTTTTTCCTTTTAGATTTTATTTATTTATCTTTAGAGGGGAAGGGAAGGAGAGAGGGAGAGAAACATCAATGTGCGGTTGCCTCTTGTATGTCCCCTGCCGGGAACTGGCCTGGCAACCCAGGCATGTGCCCTGACTGGGAATCGAACCGCGATCCTTCGGTTCGCAGGCCCGCGCTCAATCCACTGAGCTACACCAGCCAGGGCTGTAATGAACTTCTTTAGCATTGCTTTTTTTTTTTTTTTTTTTAACCTGGCTTGCACTTTATTTCCCTTACAATTTTAAATGATAGCCTTGCTGGATAGATTAATCTTAGTTGTAGGTTCTTGCTTTTCATCACTTTAAATATTTTGTGTCAATCCATTCTGGCTTGAGTGTTTCTGTGGAGAAATCAGCTGACATCTTTATGAGTACTTTCTTGTAGCTAACTGTTCTTTGCTTGCTGTTTTTAAGATTCTCTCTGCTTTAACCTTTGCCATTTTAAGTATGATGTGTCTTGGTGAAGCTCTCTTTGGGTTCATCTTGATTGGGATCTCTGTGTTTCCTGAACTTTTGTGACTTGTTCTTTCACCATGTTAAGGAAATTTTCAGCCATTATTTCTTCAAACAAGTTTTGTATCCCCCGCTCACTCTCTTCTCCTTTGGTAACCCTATGATGTAGATGTTGTTATACTTGATATATCGTTCCATATGTCCCTTAGACTTTCTTAATTTTTTTAATTCTCTTTTTTGTTGTTGTTCTTCTTCTTGGATCTTACTGCTAACCTGTTCTGTAATTTGGTGATTTGATCCTCTGCTTTATGTAGCCTGGTGTTGATTTCTTTTAGTGTATTCTTCATTTCCAATACTGTATTCTTTATTTCTGACTTGTTCCTTTTAATGGTTTCTATGTCCTTTCTAATGCCTACTATGTCTTCCCATAAGGTCTTTGAGCATCCTTATAAACATTGTTTCAAACCCCACATCTGATATCCTGGTTGTTTCCATTTCATTTAATTCCTCTTCTGAAGATTTCTCTTGTTTTTTTCATCCAGGACATATTTCTTTGTGTCCCCATTTTGTCTCTGTGTATTATGCAAATCTGCTATGACTCCAGAGCTTGTTATGATGGATTTATGATATAGATGTCTTATTGAGCTCAGTGGCGCAATCTTGCAGATCGCCTGAGCTCAGTGCTCCTAAAATGTTTTCTGTGGACTTTACCTGACAGCTGCCAGTGAAGGCCAGCATGATGCACTGCATCCTGTCATGTCTGTCCCTGTGGGTCACCACTCACATGGTGGATTGCTATTTGCTGTGGATCGGCAAATAGCCACACCATGACAACACAGCAAATAGTCCTCCAGGACCAGGAGCCATGGGTTTCCATCCCATTTGGGGCAAGGACTTCAAGGAGCCTTTTACCATTTCCTGGGTCACTCCTGGAAACAAGGTTGCTATAGCTGATTTATGTTTTGGAGATGTAATCACAGCCATCAATGGGGAAAATACCAGCAACATGATGCACTTGGAAGTTCAGAACAAAATCAAGGGCTGCATAGACTGCATGACTCTCACAGTATGCTGATCTCAACATAAAGTCTGGCCTCCTCTAGTGACAGAGGAAGGAAAATGTCATAGTAAAAGATGAATTTAGTCTCTAAGCTGCAAGAGGTCTTGCACATAGGAAGTGCTCACAACCGGTGTGCCATGACCTCTACTGCCTCACCTGCCTCCAGCTCTGCCCCAAGTTCTGTCCCCAGAGTCATCACAAACTTGTACCACAACCCTTCTGACCTCTAATCTTCTAAAAACATCTCCAACTACAACAATGCTTTGGAATCAAAGACATCAGCCAGTGGACCAGAGATGGAATCTTAGAGCATTTCTCAGTCTCCAAGTGGACTCATCATTGACAAAGAATCTGAAGTTTACAAGATACTTCAGGAGAAACAGAGTTTTAATGAGCCCCCCAAACAGTCCACTTCATTCTTGTTTTTGCAGTAAATCCTGGGATCTGAGGAGAAAGGGGATCCCAAGAAGCTCTCAAGATTCAGAATTATTAAGGCTCTGGTTATCACAATGGCTGCATCAATTGGAAATGCCCAGAAATTACCCATGTGTGACACATGTGTCACCAGCCTTGTCAGTGTGTTTGTGCAGCTGCAGGACCATCACTGCCACCCTGAGTGTTAAGTGTGCACTGACTGTGTCACAAACATGAAACAGAAAGGCCAATTTCTTTGTGGAAGATACAATCTACAATGAAAAGCACACCTGACAATGGGTCACTCCACCTGAAGGTTACAACATGGTCACTGTGTTCCCCAAGTGAACCCAAAGATCTGCATCGAACACTATATTCTCCAAGTTGCCCCTTGTTGTTCTCTCAATGCTCTGGCCCTCTCCTCTCTTGAAAGTTCTTGCTTACTTTGGGTTTTTTTCTCTGCTCATTAAGTGTGGCATTCCCCTGACTTTGCCAACTGACTTGCACTGCTATGTGATGCCTGTTTTCATAATAAATGGAAGATTATTTTGTTCAGTGTCTCCTTGCCAGCATCACTGTGTCTTCTCTTAACCTCAATTCATCCCTGCTGCAAATGGGCAGTAGCCAAATTTGCGCCAAACCAAATTTAATATGTCTGCCATGGATTTTGTTTTTACTCTATAAATTTATAGACTAAAAAAATGCTTATTGTAGATTATGTGCACTCTCCTGTTTTAGTTGTGTCTTGAATGTTGTTTTCCTTTTTCTGGATTTAGCTAACCCTTTAAGTTGGCTGAATATAAGAATAAACCTTGATCACCATGTATGTGTCACTGTGCAAAGGCTACCCCTTGAAGCATAGTTGTTCCCAGCAGGGTTTAGTGTTTGCTGGAATCCCTCTTTGGGTGTGTTGCTTGTGTGGCTAGTTGAGTCAAAATCTGATGTGGTCTGAAGCCCACTACTGATCATGTTGCTTCTGGTTCCACTTGGGCAGGGTTTAGGTACCAGTCGAAGTCAGATATGTATAACTGGCCTTGGGCTACCTGTGTGGAGCTACTGTGCTATTCACTGTTTGTGGCTGCATCTACTTGACCTGACTGTGTGTATGAGGGGCCAATCTATGTACAAGGGTTGGCTTCCTCCAGCTTAGAGTTGGAGGCAAATTTATAAGAAGTAAGAGGTTCCCTGAGGTTTGCCTCCACCTGTCAGTTACTCTGCCTCCCTCAAAGGTTGCCTGGTATTCCGTCAGAGTCTTGTGAACAAAGACTGTAGAGTAGCCTCAGGCTGACTGTGATATGATGCACAGAACCTTCCACCAGTCATGAACTTGATAGGGTGTGCTGACCGGATTCAGATGAATGGGGCTAGTGGGTCCCCTACCTGGAGGTCACATGGTCAGTCACTCAATGAGAGGAAAGTGGCTCTTATTCCAGAGCCAAACCACTCGGTATCTCCCAGAGTCTCCAACTCTAGTTCCCCCAGGAGATTCATGTCACAGGTTCAGGTTGGATGCAGCTAGCTTTCCCCTCTGGAAGAGCAAGCTCAGCAGGAAGGAGTCACCAGGACTCAGGAGGACAGATCAAGAGTCTCCCATTAAGGGTGGAGATGGCCAAGCTTTCAGGAGGAGGCCAAGTGCTTTGTCTTAGTCCCAGACAACAGCCTCCAGGAATACACACTCTGAATGTCCAAGCTCTAAGCAGTACACCCTTTTCTCCATGACACTGAGCTCAGCTGTTTGGGCCCACAGGGACTTGGGAGGGCTGATACAGTCTCCTCTTGGGGTTGGTGCCAGTAATCCTATAAGAGGGGGTAGGGACTTCTCTCTAGATAGCATTGGCTGAGCTCATAGAAGTCATAGGGGTTCCCCACCACCACAATGTAGCCATACAACCCAGCACCCATTCACATGGTTCCCAGACAAAAGCCTCCCCAGGAGACACTCCGAAAGTCCCAGCTGTGTGCAGTACTCTGATCCCCCTGTGTGACTGAACTTAGCAGTACAAGGCCACAGAGTGTCAGGGCAGGCCCAGTGATTCAACATATGGGAGAGTGGCACCAGCTGTGCATTTGAAGTGGGAAAGAATGGTCCCCTTTCCAAAGCTACACAGTTCAATCACCATCTGAGTCTCTGCCAAGAGCTTCTCTAGAAAAAGAGGATCCCTAAGGTCCCTGCTGGGTGCAGCCAGAAGAACCCTCTGCAGAACCCCAGCACAGCAAAGTGCTATCACCAGTATTTGGGGTACCGATGCAGTGCACTCCCTAGGCTGGTGCTATAATGATTGGAGTGTTGGTCCCTGGGAAGGTGACATCTGGGTGTCTAGCAGACACTCTTCTCTCACTGATGGACTGAATCTCCACTGATTTTCACCACCAGTTGTTATATGGGCTCCTCTTCTCATCTCTGTTGCTTTGGGCTGAGGATTCCAGCATGGGGTTGAGACCCCATGCTCCTCAGAGGAGTCTTTTGCAGCTGAGATATCCCTCTAGCTTCTCAGCTACCACATGTGGGTGCAAGGAGCACCCATTTCTGTGTCTCTGCCCTTTTTACCAATTTCTATGTGGCTTTTTCTGTAAATCCTTGGTTATAGTACTTCAGTTCAGCTAGCCTTCAGTTGGTAATTCAGATTGATTGCTCTGTAATTTAGCTGTAAATCTCATTTGGCACTTGGAGCAGGTCAGTGTAGCTTCCAGCCATCTTGGAATCCCTCACCACATCTTCTTTATCCATTCATCCATTGATGGACACCTAAGTTGCTTTCATACATGAGGTATTGTAAATAATGTTGCAATGAACATAAAGGTGCACAAAAGTTCCAGAAAGTATCTATAATGCAAGCAAAGGCCTTTTCCAAGTGCCTTTGGGAAAACTACTTAATACAACTAAGTTCAGGAAGTAGGCAGACCAAAAGGCTGGCCCAGAGTGGAGCTGAATAGTGAAACATGGTGTCGCTGACTAGGACATATGCTTGGAAAATGTAGGTAAGTAGCACAACCACTGCACCAGAGTAGAGACCACAAATCCCCTCATTGTTATTGTAATCATGTTAATTGTTGACTGTTAACTATCCTTTACTCACCTATGTAAAAGAAGTATGTCTCTACCATTTTACTTTTTATCCAACTCCAAAGGTTTCCCTGCTTTGCTTTCTCCTGCCTCCCTAATTTATCACCAGCAGATTTTATGTAACACTTTACACCTTTATCTTTGATAGTAATATATAAAATAAAGTACAAAAGTGCCATCTTCCAGGGCATTTTCTCAATTCATTAAAATTTTTCATCCTGACAATTATCATCAGTTTGGTTCAAATGAACTCATAAAAATTCTTACAGGTTTGGACATTTCCTATGTTGACAAATTTTAACATCTCTCTTATACACTATATCCAGTTCACTAGCAAATCCTGTTTATTTCTTCAATATGTATCCTGAATCAGGACACTTTGTTTCACTTCCACTGCTATCAGTGTAGATTAAATCATCATTTTGCTCACCTGGACTACAACCATAGTCTGATAAGTCATCTCTTTTTTTTTTACTACCCTAAATCTTCACCAAATGGTGCCTATAGTGGTGTTTTAAAGATATAAATCAGATCACATTACTCCTTTGTTCAGAAACTTCAGGTGGCTCCCATTCTCTTAGAATTAAATTAAATCTGAATCTTTTACTATGGCTTATCTATGCATGATCAAATCTATGCATGATCTGGTCCTTAGCATCACCTCTTGGCTTACCTCCTATCTTTATCCCACCCTTTACTCACTCTGTGCCAATCACCCTGGCCTTCCTTGGTTGTTTGTTGAATATTTCAGGTATGCTACCACTTCAAGGCCTTTGCAGTTACCTTTCCCTCTGTATGGTGTGATTTTTCCCAGACACCATTATGACTCAATTTACTTACCTCCTCACTTCTTTTAGGTCTCTGCTTAAATATGACCAGCACAGAAAGGTCGTTCTCCACCATCTTATCTAAAATAGCGGCTTTTCTTTTGTCACACTTTATCCTCTTCTTCTATATAATTTTCATCATTGCTTATTACTACCTGACATTGTGTTGTATGTCTATTTCTTTTCCGCCTTCTTCCACTATCAATATACGATAAGCCTCATTAGGGCAGAAGTTTTGTCTGATTTATTCATTGCTATAACCCCCAAATCCAGAATAGTATGTAACAAAAAGTAATTCCTCAATAAATATTTGTTGGCTGAATATGCTGAGTGACCAAATCAGCAACATATTTGCTGATGATGACCATGTTTACCTTCGAGAAATGTATATGGTACTCAAGAGAAGTTTTCATTACACCCACTGAGTAGGTAAGTTACAGAGGAAACAAAAAAGATAAAGTTTGCCTCAGGATACTCAGTCTGTCTTTAAGAGACCAAACATAGAATTCCTATACCCTAAAAAATACTTAAGCATTTGCCACAGAGGATCACTACTGCATAGTGTTTTTGAGGGACATCTTCGCTTGGGCACCAAGACTGATTTCCACACTTGAAATGAACTTGTTGAGATGTTATGAGCTTTGCATTTTTGTTCACAGAAATAGACAAAACACATCTTGGTTAGTCAACAACAAAATTCTGGCAACTGAGAGTGGAAATAATACAAATAGGCCTTACATTTGTTCACCAGGTTCCTTACAGATAAGAGAAATGACTATTTTGAATTATTGAAGACATGAAAGTGTCTCCCACTGAAATGGAACCACTTTAAAAAAGAAAACTTCTTTCTTAATAAAAACATGTTTGGTGAGCACCATTATAGGTATGAATAAATCACATGAAGAAATCAAAACACCACAAAGCTAGTTTTGCCTTGAACTATTCATCTAATGTCTTTCTTTTCAACATCATTTCATTCCTCCTCCTAAACCATCTCCCTTGTTCCCCCTCTAAGCCTAGTATAAGAAGGATAGAACAAACTTTCTGCATTATAGAACTGACTATCCCTAAACCAGTGGCCAAGACAGAAGGACCACAGCTTGTTTCCAATCCACCACTAGAAGGCTCTTTGTATGCACTTCCACTCCAATTTCACCATGCTCACCACCCCCCACATTGAGCAATAGAGTAACCACCCAACAACCAGAAGGTCTTGAGTAGAGCAGCTAAAAGCACAGCCTTGATAGACCAATGGACTGGGTTTGAATCTCAGCTCTGCTTCTAAGATATGAACTGCTGCAAATTATATTACCTCTTCATGCCTGCATCCTTCATCAGTAAAACAAGGATAATAACATGAGATAATATGAGATGATACATGTCAAACAATTAGCAAAGTAACTGTCATATCATATATATTTTAAGGTTTGTAATAATAATAATAGCTTTTTTCTGATGGAGCATACATTATGTGTCTGATGTTACACTAGGGGTTGGAATAAAAATAGAAGAGAGTACATGAGTTACTGTTGAATATACATACCACATACTTCCTGCTTCCTGTCTTTTTACTCTCACCTTCTCTAGCCTTTCTCCACTTGGGACAACTCATATCTGGGGTAGAAGAATATAGTTCTTGTCTGACAGCTTCTGATAGGAAGGGAGCTAAAAAGAAACCAGGTCAGCCTGTATTTGTGACTTCAGGCTTGCCATACCTCCAGGATCAGAGACACTGATTTGGCTACCAACCCATTCAATCTATCTGACCTGTCTCCAGGCTGCCCATTTGGACTATCTTGGTTACCTGGAATTTTTGCTTCCATTTTAGCTCCTATCTTACTGAGGTCCCTTACTCTATCTCCCTGTCCCACCTCCTTGGTGTCACCTTTCCAGCTCAAGTTCTCCTGGGACTGAGCTTTTAACTGATTGCCCTGAATTCATCTTTGCTTCTTTCTACCTTATGCTCATTTCTCCTTGACATTTTCTCTGTGAGAGAAAACAACAACAACAACTACTACAGATTTCTAAATGATGACTCTTCAGGGGCCATGCAGGTAGGTTGATGGCGGGGGGTGCAGATCAAGGATATCAGAGGACTAGCTTAGGGCTTCCTCATGTAAGCACCCTATCATAGATGAAGAGCCCAACATATTCAAAATTAAAATCCTTAGGTTAAAAATATAAGTCTACAGAAAGTATATCTGGGTTCTAATCCCATCTCTGTCTCTTACTAGTTTGTAATCTTGAGCAAGTTAATTTATTTCTGATTTACTTTCCTTACTGTAGAATGGCAATAATAATAATAACAACAATAATTTATTGGCTTATAGTAAAGCTTAAGTGCAATATATCATGTGAAATCTCAGAATAATTCTTGGCATATATCAAGGCTACAATAAAATTTAATTATGATAATTTCATTAGTGTCATCATTAATATTTCTCATTTAAACTTAAAAATAATTTTTGGTACATAGGAAACATTCAATACATTTTAATTACTATCATTATTATTATTACCATAGTATTAGTTTCTTATTGTTGCTATAAAAAAAAAGTCCCGGAAACATAATATTTTATGTCAAGAAACAAAATCCAACTATCAATCTTGCCAAGTGAGTATTCCCACAGCATGGAGGATGGCAAAAGTCCTAACAATGACAACCACCAGAAATAGGAGCTCAGAGACCTTGGTCCACTGCATCTTCTACAGATTCAGAGATATCAAAGAGGACTCATAATACAAAGGCACTGGTTGTAACCACACTTTCTTTACAGGAAGGAGAAGAAACCCAGCAAGATCACTCACTTTAATGTGCCTTAGTTTCCCATTGCCAGCGGGTCCCTCATGATAGCTGACTTAGGGCAATGGACTGCATACACACATTTTGTGCTGCAAGTGAAGACCCTATTCTCTTTTTGCAAAAGACAGAAATAGTGGTGAAGTTGGCCAGGTGCCATATGATACACACAAACAAGTACTACCAGTAAGTTCATTGTATATCCAGAATAGAGGAAAGGTTATTTTTCTAATAAGGAATAAGGGGCCAAGAGACAAGTTAACACCTGGTTTCCATATAAGTGAATGATCCAGGCCCAAGGCTCTGACTGGGCAGTCCTGAAAAGATTGCACAATAGCTGCTTACACAACAGCTTAAAAATGCAAATTTATTATCTTTCAGTTCTGTAGGTCAATAGTCTGACACAGGTCCCACTGGGCTAAAATTAAGGTGTTGACAAGTTGCATTCCTTTCTTGAAGTTCTAGAGAAGAATCAGTTTCCTTGGCTTTTTCAGCCTTTGGAGGCTGCTTCCATTCCATGGCTCGTGGTTTCCTCTTCCATCTTCAAAGCTAGCAAAAATGGGTGGAGTCCTTCTTACACCTCATCACCCTGAACTTTTCTCCACTCTCTTTCAATATTTTTTCCTTTTTTTATTGTAGTAAATATACATAACATAAAATGTATCATTTTAACAAATTTTAATTATAAAGTTTAGTGGCATAAAGTCAAACACATTGTTGTACAACTATCATTACTACCCATCTCCAAACTATTTCATGTTTTCAAACAGTAACAGATTAAACAATCTCCAGATGACCCCTCCCACCAGTACCTAGTAATCTCTAGTCTATTTTCTGATGCTATGAATTTGACTATTATAAGTACTTCATATAAATGTAATTATGTAATATTTGTCCTTTTTGCGTGTCTTATCTCAATTAGCAAAAGGTATTCAATGTTCATTCATGTTGTAGCATGTGTTAGAATTATAATGAAAAATATTTCATTGAATGTGTATACCACATTTTATTTACCCATTTATATAGTAATGGATATTTAGGCTGTTTCCACCTTTTAACTGTTGTGAATAATGCTGCTATTAATGTGGGCTTACACATGTTTATTCCAGTATCTTATTTCAATTCTTTCATGCCATTAGCCAGAGTGAATAGCTGGGTTATATGGTAATTGTATCTTTTACTTTTTGAAGAACTGTCATGCTGTTTTTTAACAATGACTACTATTTTATATTCCCACCAGCAATGAACAAGAGTTTCAATTTATCTACATACCCACCAACCCTTGTCTTTTCTTTTTTTGATAATAGCCATCGTAATGTGTTTTCAGAGGTATTTACTTGTGGTGTTTATTTGTATGTCCCTGATGACTCATAATGATAAACATCACTTCATGTGTGTATCGGTGATTTGCGTATCTTCTTTGAAGAAACATCCAAACTGGCAGCAGAGTAGGTATGAGGGACTCGATGAGATATGTGTACACCCTTTGCCTTAGCAGCATTATTCACAATAGCAAAAAATATTTAAACAATATGTGGTATCTAAATACAATGGAATATTATTCATTAAAATTTTGACACATGCTACATCGATGAACCTTAAAGATGTGATGCTAAGTGAAATAACACAAACATAAAATGGCAAATATTGTATGATTCCATTTATATGAGTTATTTAGGTACCTAGAAGAGTCAAATATATAAAAACAGAAAGCAAAATGGGGGTTAGCATGGATTGGTGGGGTTGGAGAGAAGGCAATGGGAATTTATTGTTTAATGGGTATAGAGTTTCAGTTTGAAAAAATAAAAAGTTTGAGCATAGTGGTAATTGCACGATGTACTTAATGCCACTTAGTTATGCACTTAAAATGATTAAAATGGTAAATTTTAAGTTATGTATATTTTACTGCATTTAAAAATATTGCAGAGTTGCCCTGGCTGGGTTGCTCAGTTGGTTGGAGAGTCAACCCATACACCAAGTATTGTAGGTTTGATCCCTGGTCAGGGCACATACTTAGGTTGAAGGTTTGATTCCCAGTTGGGGCACATGCAGGAGGTATCTGATTGATGTATCTCTCACACAACTCACTCTCTCTCTCTCTCTCTCTCTCTCTCTCTCTCTCTCTCTCTCTCCCCCCTTTCTCCCTCCCCTTCCTCCATCCCTCCCTCAAATGAATAAACATCCTTGAATGAAGATTTTTTAAAAGTTTAAAAAATAAATACTGCAGAGTTACATTAACATCATGGGGAGTAATAAGACCTCTTTATTTATGCCCTCAACTTTATAACAAGTCAGACAACTATATGCAAAAATGATCCCCTGTTTATGACAAAACACAATGAGAGATTCACACATTGAAACATCTGGAGATTCCATATCAGAACAAGTAAAGCAGGCAACATAGAGAAAACACACAGACAAGGGTATAGTGCCTGGCATCTGCAGCCTCCTCAGCTGATAAAGTAGCATGAGAGGACTCAGGCTTCAGCTATCACATAACAGTCCAGAGGAAGGGCAGAAGCAACATTCTGGCTTAAGTAATAGTATGCAGTGTGACTAAACCCAGTGAGAAGGGTAGAGATGCAGCATAGCAGAGTGGTAGCTGCAGACTAGAAGTTAACATCACTAGTAAGAAGGCAAGACTGCAGACTTACAAACCCACCTCCATTCTCTTCCTCCTTGTTTACCCATGTGATGGAACCCAATAAAGGCTAAACCTAGTAGAGGCAGCAGAGATGCCTTGCATA
The DNA here is from genome assembly GCA_039655065.1 of Glossophaga mutica. NCBI lineage: Eukaryota > Metazoa > Chordata > Mammalia > Chiroptera > Phyllostomidae > Glossophaga > Glossophaga mutica. The sequence goes on along the minus strand of CM077318.1, from coordinate 8,681,966 downwards.
GCACAGTGTGGCTGGCAGCCTCTGGTTAAAAGAAGGCATCACTGAGAACTCACAGGCCTGGAACCCTCCCACAATTTACCATGGGCATGGTGCTCTGAAACTAAGGCAACCTGGACACAGAGGGGACACCCACCACCTCAGGATTTATGGGGCATTTTCCAAAACAAAGGCCACACCACCGCACTAAGATCCTGGAACTGCCAGTACTGCAGGTGAGAAAACAAAAACCTGTGCTATACCACCATCTACTGGAAAAGAAAAGAAAGACACCTACTTATGAATCTAATGAATTAATAGCAAAAGCACTTAAAAAAAATTATTGTTGTTCAAGTACAGTTGTCTCCATTTTCCCGCCACCAGGTGGTGAAAGATAAATACCATATGATCTCACTTATAAGTGGAACCTAATCAACAAAACTACTTTTAAAAGAGTTTATTACTTCAAATTCACAGGCACAGAAACAATCCATCAAGTATCATAAATAACCAAGGTAAAAATGTAGCTCAGAAAAAAATGAAGAGTCCAAAAATAAAACTCAAAGACATGGGAGACTGTGATTTAAATAACAGAGCATTCAAGACTGCATTCATCAAAAACCTCAAGAAGATACAAAATACCTCAGAAAAGAAGTTTAATAAGCTCAGGAATAAAATTAATATACAAAAGGAGCACTGTACTGAGAATATTAAAGCTATTTAGAAGAACCAAACAGAAATTCTGAAGCTAAAGAACACAATGAATGAGATGAAGTGTGCATTAGAGAACATTGGAACTAGAGCAGAACAGATGGAAGAGAAATCTAATGAGCTCAAAACTAGAAATCTAGAAATGACTCATTAAGAAAAGATAACTGAGAGTTAAAGAATGAAAAAACTTAATGAGAATTATCTGGCTACATTAGAAAGATCAACATAAGAATAATGGGGATGCCAGAAGGAGAAGAGAGGGAGAAGGGAACAGAGAGCATATTCAAGCAAATATTGGGTTGGCCAAAAAGTTTGTTTGGTTTTTCCCGTAAGATGGCTCTAGTAGTGCTTAGCTGTCTTTAACTTCATTTGTAACAGTTTTGTTAGATTGTAGTGTAACAGCTCTCATATCAGCATGCGTTTAAAAAACTTATCAAGATCCAAGGTAGTAGAGGAGTAAGTGGAAGCTGCACTAACCTCCTCCCGGGACCAATCTGGAATTACAACTAAATTGTGGGGAAAGCATCTTGAATAACCAACTGAACACTAGCTGGAGAGAAGCCTTATAACCAAGGACAGACAGAAGAAACCATTTTAGCACAATTTGACTGCTAGGGAGTGCGGCGGAGGTGCAAGAGGGCTGGCTGGGCTCCCAAGGGCAGGGGCTGAAGTTCTGCATGAATATTTCAGCAGCTGGAGGTTTCCCTGAGAAGTGTGGGGTGTAAACCCCAAGCTGGGCTCCCCTGCATACAGCACCATAACCAGGAGGGAGCACAGATAACATCCATGTATGAAAAGCAGCAAGGTTTCTGTCTGCCAGGAGAGATGACTGGAGATGCAGAGAACCTCTTAAATGGTCAATGCACAAAATTTCATTTGCAGCCACTTACCGTGGGCTCCGGCAAGGGACAGCAGAGTGGACTAGAGACGCTTGAGGAGAGCCTGGGACTGGTGGCTCTGGGGAGAGAACTGAAGAAACAGCTACCAGAATCCCTGTGCTGAGTCATTCAGCATACTGCAGAAGCCATCTCTCTTAGGCAGAGCACTCCTCTTCAAAGGCATCAGCCTGAAGCAATAGCCCTGCCTACAGGAATTACTCTGCTCCACCTGGTGGTGCTTAGGCCAGGCTGCTGATCGCAATTTGAATAGATTAACAACTGGTCTGCTTGATGATGGATTATTTTAACAATTTAGGAAGAAAATACAAAGAAACAGCCAAAATGGAAAACAAAACAATAGACCCCAAATGAAAGAACAAGAGAATTCTCCAGAAGAACTAGATGAAATGGAGGCAAGCAATTTATCAGATAAAGTCTAATGATTATAAGGATACTCAACAGCATGAAGAAAGACATAGAAATGATAAAAAGGAACAGCAAGAAATAAAGAATGTAATATCTGAGATAAATAATAAACTGGAAGGAATAAACAGTAGGGTAGATGGGGCAGAAGATAGAATCAGTGTTTGGGAAGACAAGGTAGAAAAAAATACCCAAGCAGAGTAGCAGGGGGGAAAAAGAATTTTAAATAATGAGGAGAGCTTAAGGAACCTTTTGGATAATGGGAAATGTAACAACATCCGCATCATGAGAATACCAGAGGGAAAAGATAAAGAGCAAGGGATCGAGAACCTATTTGAAGAAATAATGTCGGAAAACTTTTCTAATCTGGGGAAGGAAAAAGTCACACAAGTCCAGGAAGCTCAGAGAGTCCCAAACAAGTTGGATCCAACCAGGCCTATATAGAGACACATCATAATTAAAATGATGAAGCTTAAATACAAGGAGATAATCCTAACAGCCAGAAGAGAAAAGCAGGTAGTTACCTACAAGGGAGCACCAATTAGACTGTCATCTGATTACTCACCAGAAACATTTCAGGCCAGAAGGGAGTGGCATGAAATATTCAAGGTGATGAAAAGCAAGGACCTACAACCAAGGCTACTTTACCCAGCAAGGCTAGCATTTAAAATTGAAGGAGAAATAAGGAATTTCCAAATAAGAAAAAGCTAAAGGAGTTTGTTAACACAAAACCAGTATTGCAACAAATATTAAAGAGCTTGCTTTAAGAAGAAGAAGAAAAGAGAGAAGAAAAATGAAATAGTCAAACAATAAAATAGCATTAAATATGTATCTATCATTAATCACCTCAAATGTAAATGGCTTAAATGCTCCAACCAGAAGACATAGGGGTTGCTGAATGGATAAGAAAACAAGACCATAAATATGTTGACTCCAAGAGACCAATCTCAAATCAAAAGATGCACACAGACTAAAAGTAAAGGGATGGAAAAAGATATTTCGTGCAAATGGAAGGGAAAAAAGCTGGGGTAGCAGTACTTAAATCTGACAGAATAGACTTTAAAACCAACACTAATAAGAGACAAAGAAGTACACTACCTAATGATAAAGGGAACAATTCAACAAGAACATATAACCTTTGCAAACATTTATGCACCCAACATAGGAGCACATAAATATGTAAAGCAATTCTTGATGGACATAAAAGGAGAGAGCAACAGAAATGTAGTGACTTCAAGACATATCTTCCAACCAGAAAATCAATAAGGAGACAACAGCCTTGAATGACCCACTAGATCAAATGGATTTAATTGGTAACTTCAGAGCATTTTACCCCAACAAAGTAGAATATACAAACTTTTCAAGTGCACATGGAACATTTTCCATGATAGACCACATGTTAAGACACAAAACAAGTCTCAATAAGTGTAAGAAGATTGAAATCACATCAAGCATCTTCTCTGACCACGATGCTATGAAACTAAAAAGCAAACACAGGAAGAACACTGAAAAACACAAAAACATGGAAGCTAAATAACATGTTATTAAACAATGAATGGCTCAACAATGAGATCAAGGGAGAAATCAAAAGATCCCTTAAAACAAATTAAAATTAGGACACAACAATACAAAATCTGTGGGACTCAGGGAAAGCAATCCTAGGAGGGAAATTCATAGCATTACAGGCGTATCTCACAAAACAAGAAAAAGCTCAAACAAACAATCTAACTTCACACATAAAGGAACTTGAAAAAGAACAACAAACAAATTCCAAAGTGAGTAGAAGAAATGAAATAATAAAGATCAGAGCAGAAATAAATGATAAAGAGTTTTAAAAAATGATACAAAAGATCGATGAATCCAAGAGCTGGTTCTTTGAAAAGACAAACAAGATTGACAAAGTTTTAACCAGACTCATCAAGAAAAAAGAGAAAGTACACAAATAAATAAAATCAGAAATGAAAGAGGAGAAATAACAACTGACACCAAAGAAATACAAAGGATTGTAAGAATATATTATGAACAATTATATGCCAACAAACTGACACCCTGGAGGAAATGGATAAATTCCTAGAAACACACAATCTTCCAAAAATAAATCAGGAAGTATCAGAGAATCTGAATAGACAGATTACACTTAATGAAATTGAAGCAGTAATCAAAAAACTCCCAACAAACAAAAGTCCTGGACTAGATGGCTTCACAGGTGAATTTTACCAAACATTCTGAGAAGAACTAACACTCCTCCTTCTCAAACTATTTCATAAAATTCAAGACGGAAGGCTCCCAAACTCATTTTATGAGGCCAGCATTATCCTAATTTCAAAACCAGATAAAGACACTATAAAGAAAGAAAATTATAGGCCAATATCCCTGATGAACACAGATGCTAAAAGCCTCAACGAAATATTAGAAAACTGAATGCAGCAATGTATCAAAAAGATCCTACAGCCCTGGCTGGTGTGCCTCAGTGGACTGAGCACCAGTCTGCAAATCAAAGGGTCAACAGTTGAATTCCCAGTGAGGGCACATGCCTGGGTTGCAGGCCAGGTCCCCAGTAGGAGGCGCTCAAGAGGAAGCCACACATTGATGTTTCTCTCCCTCTCTTTCTCCCTCCCTTCCCCTCTCTCTAACAATAGATAAATAATATCTTTACAAAAAAATAAAAAAAACTTACCAAAATTGGTGAATGTTTGTGTGACCGACTTAATATTGAAGATGGAAGAAAATAGGCAACATTTTTGGCATCGATAATAATACTTTATTATTTCAAGAAAGGTAAAAACATAGCTGAAACTCAAAGAAAGATTTGTGCAGTGTGTAGAGAAGGTGTTGTGACTGATTGAACATGTCAAAAGTAGTTGGTGAAGTTTCATGCTGGAGATTTCTCGCTGGATGATGCTCCACAGTCAGGTAGACCAGATGAAGTTGGTAGTGATCAAATTGAGAAATTAATTGAAAACAATCAATATCGAGGACTTCCGGCCAAGATGGAGGCGTAGGCAGACACGCTGTGCCTCCTCTCACAACCAAAATTAAGGACAACAAATATTTAGAAACAAGAAAACAACCAGAACTCATAGAAAATTGAACTGTACGGAAGTCCAACAACCATTCATCCAGACTGGTAAGAGGGGTGGAGTCGCGGCAGGAAAAAGTGAAGGTGCGGACCCGGGAACGCAAGCAGCAGCAGCTAGCAGTTCCCAGGTGCACAGGCAGCGGTTGGTGGACCCCGGGCACAGGGGGGCAACTGTGCAGACCCACTGAGGCCGCAGAAGGTGGCTGGCTGACCAGGTGGTCCCATATTCGCATGCGCAGACGGTCCAGGCAGAGGGGAAGTGGCAGAAGGGACTGAATACAGGAGAAAGCGGAGCAGGTGCCATTTTTCCCTCTCAGACCCCGCCCCCACATACAGCGTCACAACCCAGCGACTGGGCTGCCCGCCCTGAGGAACACCTAAGGCTCCACCCCTAATACGTAATAGCCTCGACCAGACTAAAATCAAAACAACAACAACAACAACAAAAACACCAAAAATGGCTCAAACTGGAGAAAAAATGAAAACCCCAGAGTCAATTCCTCTAAGCCGTGAAGAGATAGCCAACCTATCAGATGCACAGTTCAAAGCACTGGTTATCAGAATGCTCACAGAATTGGTTGATTTTGCTCACAAACTAGATGAAAAAATGCAGGCTACAATACGTGAAATGAAGGAAGACGCATGGGGAACTGATAGAGATGGAAGGAAAAATGGGACTCAAATCAATAGAGTGGACCAGAAGGAAGAAACTAACAACGAAACAGAAAATGAGGAAGAAACAAGAATCCAAAAAAATGAGGAGAGGCTTAGGAACCTCCGGGATATCGTTAAGCATCCCAACATCCGAATTATAGGGGTCCCAGAAGGGGAAGAGCAACGAGTGGAAAACTTATTTGAACAAATAATAAAAGAGAACTTCCCCAATCTGGCAAAGGAAATAGACTACCAGGACGTCCAGGAAGCTCAGAGAGTCCCAAAGAAGTTGGACCCAAGGAGGAACACACCAAGGCACATCATAATTCTATTAGCCAAGATCAAAATGAAGGAGAGAATTCTAGAAGCAGCAAGGGGTAAGGGGACAGTCCCCTACAAAGGAGTTCCCATCAGACTGTGAGCTGATTTCTCAAAGAGACCTTCCATGCAAGAAGGGGCTAGAAAGAAATATTTGAAGTCATGAAAGGCAGGGACCTACATCCAAAATTGCTCTATCCAGCAAAGCTATCATTTAGAATGGAAGCGCAGATAAAGTGCTTCTCAGATAAGGTCAAGTTCAAGGAGTTCATCATCATTAAGCCCTTATTATATGAAATGTTAAAGGGACTTACCTAAGAAAAAGAAGATAAAAAATAGGACAGTAAAAAGACGGCAAACTCACAGCTATTAACAACCACACCTAAAACAAAAGCAAACTAAGCCAACAGCTAGAACAGGAACAGAACCACAGAAATGGAGATCATATGGAGGGTTAGCAACAGGGGCGTGGGAGGAGGAGAGAGGGGGAAAAGGTACAGAGAATGAGTAGCATAGATAGTGGGTAGAAAATAGACAGGGGGAGGGCAAGAATAGTATGGGAAATGTAGAAGCTAAAGAACTTATGACACATGGACATGAACTAAAGTGGGGAATGTGGGTGGGAGAGGGTGTGCAGGGTGGAGGGAAATGATGAGGGAGAAATGGGACAACTATAATAGCATAATCAATAAAATATATTAAAAAAAAGAAAAGAAAACAATCAATATCATACCACAGGGGAGATAGCCAACATACTCAAAATGTCCAGATCAGTAAAGCTATTGATGAAAATGAAAAATGTGTCTTTTTATTTTACAGAAAAACTAAATGGACTTTTTGGCCAGCTCAATAATTAACAACACTTTCACAAACCTATGGAAAGAACTGGATATTCTAATTTAAGAGCTAACAGAATACCTGATTATTTCAATGAAAGAAGACCATCTCCAAAACACATTCTAGTAAAACTCTGGAAAGTCCAGACAAAGAAAGAATGCTGAAGGTGCCCAGGGGAAAAAACTGTATCTTACAAAGGAAACCCTATTAGATTATCATCAGGATTTTCAGAGGAAACCTTACATGCCAGGAGATAGTGGAATGAAAATTCAATATATTGAAAGAATGAAACCACCACTCAAGAATAATATATCCAGCAAAGTTATCCTTTAGCTATGAAATTGAAATAAAGTCTATTGGAGACAAACAATAACTGAGAGAATTTACCACCACAACACCTGCATTACAAGAAATGTTCAAAGAAACATTTGTAGCTAAAACAAAAAGACAAAAACATACAAAACTTTGAGTAAGATAAAAAATAGACAGACCAAAGCAGGGAATTTCAACTTTTTTTTTGAGAATAAGGTATTAAATAATTAATTATAACATAAACAGTACAGGGGGAAACATTTTAAAAGACCAACTTCTACCATTTGTAAATATACAGCATAAAAAAGGATGATTTGTGACAAAAACATAAACAGGGAGGGGAAAAGAATCGTTATAAGGATGCTCAAGGAACTCAGTGACAACTATGAGGAACTGAATTGGAATTACAACAATATGAAAAAAGAAACAGAAACTATCAGCAAGAACCAGGAAGAAATGAAGAATACAATATCTGAAATTAAAAAAAAAATACACTAGACGGAATAATGAACGGGCTGGATAAAGCACTTGACCGAATTAGTGACCTGGAAGGCAAGGTAGAAAGAAATACCCAGGTGGTGGTGAAGCATAAAAACACACTAAAAAAATATGAAGATAGCTCAAGGGAACTACAGGACAACATGAAACACAACACCATTCAAATCATAGGACTAGCAGAGGGAAAAGAAAAGAAGCAAGGGATAGAAACGCTGTTTCAAAAATAATGATGGAAAACTTCCCTAGCCTGGAGAGGAGAAAAGCCATACAAGTTCAGGAAGCACAGAGGGTGCCAATCAACATGAACCCAAAGAGGTCCCCTCCAAGATACATCATGATTAAAATGCCAGCTGTTAAAGACAAAGAGAGAATCTTAAAGGCAACAAGGGAGACACAGGAAGTAACATACAAGGGAGCCCCAATAAGGTTAGCAGCTGATTTCTCAACAGAAACACTACAAGCCAGAAGGGAATGGCAAGAAATATTGCAAATAATAAGAAGCAAAGGTCTGCAACCAAGACTACTCTACCCCGCAAGGCACTCGATTAAAATGGAAATCCAAATAAGGAGTTTCCCAGACAAAGGAAGGCTAATAGAATACACCTCCACCAAACCAGCACTGCAAGATATGCTGAAGGGACTGTTTAACGAAAGGAAGAAAAAGAGTGAGAGACAGAAGAACACAGGTACAAAGCGGGTAAAATGGCAATGAATAAGTACCTATCAATAATAACCTTCAGTATAAATAGATTGAATGCTCCAATCAAACGACATAGGGTAGGTGAATGCACAAGAACGTATGACCTGCACATATACTGCCTACAAGAGACCCACCTCAGAACAAAAGAGCTTCACAGACTGAAAGTAAAGGGTTGGAAGAAAATATTCCAAGGAAACAGACAGGAAAAAAAGCCAGGGTATCAATACTTATGTCCAACAGAACAGACTTAAAACAAAGTCTATGAAAAGAGACACAGAAGGACAGTTCTTTAATATTAATACTCAAGGGAAGAATTCATCAAGAAGACACAAATATTATAAACATATATGTACCCAACATAGGAACACCCAAATATATAAGGAAAATCTTGGAAGACTTCAAGAAGGATATAGATAGCATGTGGGTGGGAGGGGGTGTGCAGGGTGGAGGTGAATGATAGGGGAGAAATGGGACAACTGTAATAGCATAATCAATAAAATATATTTAAAAAAGATATAGATAGCAACACACTTATAGTAGGGGATTTTAACAATTCACTCTCAACAATAAACAGATCTTCCAAACAAACAATCAACAAAAATATCATGGCACTCAACTACACCCTGTATCAAATGGACTTAACTGATATATACAGAACCTTTCACTCCAAAACAGCAAAATACCCAGTCTTTTCAAATGCATATGCAAATGCAATTTTCAAAAATTGACCACATGATAGGACACAAAACAAGCCTCAACAAATTCAAGAAAATTTAAATCATGTCAAGAATTTTTTCTCACCACAAAGGCTCAAAACTAAAAACCAACCTCAAGGAAAAAAAATCCAAAAATATTCAAACTCAAAGATACTGAATAGCATGCTATTAAATAATGAATGGGTTAAGAATGAGATCAAGGAAGAAATCAAAAAGTTTCTGGAAACAAATGAAAATGAACACACAACAGTCCAAAACTTATGGGACACAGCGAAGGCAGTCCTGAGAGGGAAGATCATAGCAATACAGGCCTACCTAAAAAAAGATAGAAACATTTCAAATAAACAACCCTTCATCTACAAGAACTGGAGGAACAATAACAAACAAACAAACAAAAAAGCCTATAGCAAGTAGAAGGATGGAAATAACCAAGATCAGAGCAGAATTAAACCACTTAGAGACTAAAAGAACAATTCAAATGATCAATAAATCCAGGAGCTGGTTCTTTGCAAAGATAAACAAAATCCATAAGCCTTTAACCAGATTCATCAAGAAAAAAAGGGAGAGGGCCCAAATAAATAAAATCAGAAATGAAAGAGGAGAAATTACAACTGATACCACAAACACAAAAAGGATTGCAAGAAATTACTATGAACAACTATATACTAAGAAATGTAAAAATCTGGGCAAAATAGATAAATTTCTAGAAAAATATAATATTCCAAAACTGAATCAAGAAGTAGCAGAAAGCCTGAACATACCAATACCAGGTGGTGAAGTTGAAGCAGTAATCAAAAAACTCCGGGCACACAAAAGCCATGGACCAGACGGTTTCACAGAACTTTACAAAACATTTAAGGAAAAGCTAACCTCTATCATTCTCAGACTACACCAAAAAAATCCAAGAAGCGGGAAGACAACCAAATTCTTTTTAGGGGTCAGCATTATCCTAATTCCAAAACAAACCAGACAAAGACACAAGGAAAGAAAACTACAGGCCAATATTGCTGATGAACATAGACACTAAAATCCTCAACAAAATATTGGCAAACCCCATCCAGCAATATATAAAAAAGATCATACACCATAATCAAGAGAGAGTCATCCCAGGGATGCAAGGATGGTACAATATTTGAAAATCAATAAATGTAATACAGCACAGAAACAAAAGGAAAGACAAAAACCACATGATCCCATCAATAGATGTGGAAAAAGCATTTGATAAGATACAGCACCCATTTATGATAAGAACACTCAGCAAAGCCCTGACTGGTGTGGCTCAGTGAATTGAGTGCTGGCTTGTGAATTAAAGGGTCACTGGTTCGATTCCCAGTCAGGGCACATGCCTGGGTTGCAGGCCAGGTCCCCAGTAAGGGGCACATGAGAGGCAACCACACATTGATATTTCTCTCCCTTTCTCCTTCCCTTCCCCTCTCTCTAAAAATAAATAAATAAAATCCTTAAAAAAACCACTCAGCAAAGTGGTAGTAGAGGGAACATACCTTAACATAATAAAGGCCATATATGAAAAATCTACAGCCAAGATCATACTCAACAGGCAAAAATTAAAAGCTTTCCCACTATTATGAGGAGCAAGACAAAGGTGTCCACTTTCACCACATTTTTTGAACATAGTATTGGAAGTCCTAGCCCCAGAAATCAGACGAGAAAAACAAATAAAAGTCATCCAATTTGGAAAGGAGGAAGTAAAACTGTCATTGTTAACAGATGACACGATAGTACCTAGAAAATCCTATAGACTCCACCAAAAAACTAATCGATCTAAGAAATGAATTTGGCAAAACAGCAGGATATAAAGTCAATATTAAGAAATTGAAGGCATTTTCATACACCAACAATGAAATACCAGAGACAGAAATCAGGATAAAATTTACATTTACTATAGGAACAAGTACCTAGGAATAAATCTAAACAAAAAGGTAAAAGACCTGTACTCAGAAAACTACACAACACTGAAGAAAGAAATTAAGGAAAACATAAATAAATGGAAGCGTATACCGTGATCATGGATTTGAAGAATTAACATCATCAAAATGTCCATACTACCCAAAGCAATATATAGATTCAATGCAATCCCTATGAAAATACCAAGGACATATTTTGCAGACATAGAACAAACATTTCAAAAATTTATATGGAACCATAAACGACCCCTAATAGCTTCAGAAATTTTGAGAAAGAAGAACAAAGAAGGAGGGATCAGCATACATGGTGTGAAACTATATTACAAGGCCATGGTAATCTAAACAGTCTGGTACTGGCATAAGAACAGACACATAGATCAATGGAACAGTATAGAAAGCCCAGAAATAAAGCCGTGTCTCTATAGTCAATTAATATTCAACAAAGGAGCAGAAGCATAAAATGGAGTAAAAATAGCATCTTCAACAAATGCTGTTGGGAGATCTGGACAGCTACATGCAAAAAACATGGAACTTGACCACCAACTTACACCATACACATAAACTCAACATGGTTAAAGGACTTAAATATAAGCTGCGACACCATAAAATTCCTAGAAGAGAACATAGGCAGGAAAATCTCAGATATTCCACACAGCAATATTTTCACTGATATGTCCCCTAAAACAACAGACATAAAGGAAAGAATAAACAAATGGTACTTCATCAAAATATAAATGTTCTGCCCTAGCTGGTATAGCTCAGTGGCTTGAGTGTGGGACTGTGAACCAAAGGGTTGTTGGTTCGATTCCCTGTTAGGGCACATGCTTGGCTTGAGGGCCAGGTTCCTAGTAGGGGGCATGCAAGAGGCAACCATACATTGATGTTTTTCTCCCTCTATTCTTCCTTCCCCCTCTTTCTGAAATTAAATAAATAAATAAAAAATTTTAAAACAATAAAAAGCTTCTGCATGGCTAAAGAAAACATCAGCAAAATGAAAAAAGGAACCAACTGTATGGGAGAATATATTTGCCAATGATATCTCGGACACAGGTTTTATCTCCAAAATATATAAAGAACTCACATGGCTCCACCCCAGGAAGACAATCCAGTTAGAAAATGGGGAAAGGACCTGAACAGACACTTCTCCAAGGAGGACATACAGCAGGCCCAGAGACATGTAAAGGTATGCTCAGCATCACTAGCCATCAGAGAGATGCAAATTAAAACCACAGTAAAGTACCACTTCACACCAGTCAGAATGGCCATCATAAACAAAACAACAAACAAGTGCTGGCAAGGTTGTGAAGAAAAGGGAACCCTAGTACATTGTTGATAGGAATGCAGACTGGTGCAGTCACTATAGAAAACAGTATGGAATTTCCTCAAAAAACTAAAAATGGAACTGCCTTGTGACCCAGCCATTCCACCACTGGGATTATATCCTAAGAGCCCTGAAACATCAATTCAAAAAAACCTATGCACTGCAATGTTCATAGCAGCACAATTTACAATAGCCAAGTGCTGGAAACAGCCTAAGTGCCCATCAGTAAATGAATGGATCAAAAAACTGTGGTACATTTACACAACAGAATGCTATGCAGCAGAAATAAAGGATCTCGTACCCTTCACAACAGCACGGATGGTCCTGGAGAGCATTATGCCATTGAGTGACCATGTGTACTGTGTGGCCATTGCATTCAAAATGACTGAGTGAATAGAGCAACAAATATGCATCATATTTTGTGTTAAGCTTAAACGTTCCTCCACACAAACTATTTGGAAGATTTAGAAGTCCACAGCTATGGGCAACTAATGATTGGCAGCTTCATGGCACCATGTACCTGCTCCTGCATTCCATCTCATACAGAGTTTTTTTGGAGAAACATCATATCACCCAGGTGACTCAGCCCCCCTACAGCCCAGATTTGACACCCTGCAACTTCTGGGTTTTCCCAAAACTAAAATCACCTTTGAAAGGGAAGAGATTTCAGACCATTGATGAGATTCAGGAAAATACAATGGGGCAGCTGATGGCGATTGGGAGAACTGTGTGAGGTCCCAAAGTGCCTACTTTGAAGGGGACTGAGGTATGATTGTCCTATGTACAATGTTTCCTATATCTTCTTCTATAACTAGCTCTATTTTTCATATTACATGGCTGGATAACTTCTGGACAGACCTTGTATTTCTTCTTTAGTAAAAGGTTTATCTTTGCCTTAAGCAAGTCCTGCCTGTTGTTTCTCTGCATCTAGGTTAACACACATTTGAAGTGTCCCCTTTCAGACCGTTCTTTTTAAAGTATGACCATCCTCAAAAAAGCATCGTCAAAAATAATATTAACTATCTTATAATCCAGTCCCCCCTTGCTTTCTCCCACTTCCATGTAATCTTTCTTACCTTCCCTCCTTAATTTCAAAATGCATAAAAGATGCTACAAACTGTCATTTCTCAGAAACATTTATCTCAGTCAGATTCCAGGCATTTCTTCTGTTTGGCTTAAATAAATTATTATAGAAATTCTCTACAGGCTTGGACTTTTTTACCTCTACATAACTCACACAGCGGAATACAGGTGGTTCACAGGGGTCGGAAGGCAAGCCAATATTCCAGATGCCAACAGGTACTCTATTTGCTCATATGAAAGCATGATTTGGGGGGCCAGAATAGATGGAACATTTGACTGGGCAGAGGGTTTGTTGCCAGAAGGGCCTGTTCATTACTTTCTAACCTGTCATCTAAATGTGCCCAATTCAGGTTAAAAATGAAGAGACAATTAACATATAGCCCCTATAGCGCCCCCCCTACTTTTATCCTTATCTCCTGCCCCCACCCCAAGGTATCTCTGCCTTCAAATCTGTTTTCTTAGACCACCAGCTCAAGGGTTCCTCCGGCTGGTTCTTTTGAGCCCTCTGGGTGGCTGGAGCTTGGAATTGAGATTGAACGTGGCTTGTGGAGGGGGAAAGAGGCAGTTTAGAAAAAGGGAATTTTCGGAACTTTTTGAAAACCTGTGTGATCAAAAAAGGGATTCTATGAAAAATAATCTCACAGGGTGATCTGATTAAAACTTTCTACCTAGGCTTGTTATGGTGGATAGTCATGTTAGGTAGGTAGGATCGATAGCAAACAAAGGCAGGGAGGAGGGATACATGTCCCACTACTGACTCAGCAGTCCTGACTGGTGTGACTCAGTGGATTTAGTGCCAACTGTGAACCAAAGGGTCACTGGTTTGATTCCCAGTCAGGGTATATGCCTGGATTGCAGGCCAGGTCCTTAGTAGGGGGCATGCAAGAGGCAACCACACATTGATGTTTCTCTCCCTTCTTCTCTCTCTAAAAATAAATAAATAAAATCTCTAAAAAAAGAAATTCTATGTGTCTTTTCTATTATCTGGGGAAGAAAGCCTTTGAAACTGTGCTTTTATCCCAAGGTCTGAAAGGAGAAAGGGCCATAGTGCCTAAAGGAAGAAACCCATTAATACCTTTGGCTATTCACACCCCATCCTGGAAAGCTAGCACCACCTTTGCTTGTGAATCAATATATAACTTCTTCCCCTCTCACCTCTCCTTCTGCCAACTATATAAGTCCTCAGAACAAAGGCTTGGGGGATTTGTGCTCTTGGCTTTCTTGCTGCTTGGCCTCAGGCCACCTGGCCTCATACCTCCTGGCCTCTGGCCATGTGCATGCTGGTCACCCCGGCCCTGGTCACCCCGGCCCTGGCCACCCCGGCCTTTGGCCACCCTTACCATGCTTCACGCTAAACCTGTGCCTTTCAGCCCCGCCACCTGTACCTTAGCTAGGTCCATTCTCTTCCATGAGAATGGATCACAAACAAACTGTTTGCATGCTAACATACCCGCCAATCTCTAATTCTTTATTGCATTGGCAAGAAGAACTGAGTTTCTGGGACCTTCTCCCATAACAGTCACACCCCAGGCATAAAACTTTTTTAGTAAGAGGTTTATATTTGCTCTGTACAAGCCCTGTCCAATTTTTCTGTGCACCTAGGTTAACACACCTTTGAAATGTCCTCTTTCGGACTCTTCTAAAGCATCACCATCCACAAGAGAGCAAGCACATAATCTGAACTGTTGTAATGTAATCCCTGCCTTGTTTTCTGCCACCTTCAGGTAATCTTCCTTATGTTCCCTTCTTAATATCAAATACATAAAAGAAGCTGCAAAACTGTTGTTTGTCAAAACATATGGGATTTTGCTTTCCAGCAGTTGCCATCAGTTTTGGCTCAAATAAACTCATAAAAATTCTCTACAGGTTTGGACATTTCTTATGTCGACAGCTGCATACAACTAAGATTCCAGTGATGCAAAACTTAATATGTGGAATCAGGAGAGTATGTGTTGACTTTTGCAGAAATGGTATGCTCAGTATTTACTGTGGTTCATATTTTCTCCTGAAAAAAAAAAAAAGAAAGAAAGTAGAGGTGATCGGGGAAACATAAGGAAGAAGGAAGCAAGGTGAGAAAAAAATCAGAAAAACAGGAAATTCCCTACTTTAAATTATACCACAGAGTCTTATTTCTTGGAACTCCTGAGATTTGGTTATTATTGTTGTTACATAGCTGAGGTGGCTAAGAAAGGAACTGGAGCCAGAAAAGTCCAATTAAGGGCTTTTATTCAAGGCAGGACACTGCGATCAGGCAGACTGGATCAGAACAGATAGCAGCCGCAAGGGAAAGGGTAGAAGGGCTTTTAAGGTGTGTAGCAGACCCCCGGGGGAGGGTGAGTCACCCTGCTAATCTGCTCCAGGTGTCCCAGGTATCTGATTAGGGAGGGCTGATTCCGTAGAAAGCTGGGAGGAGGAGAAGCAAAGGGGCAGTAAGGATTCAACCCGACTCCAGCAGGTTGCCAGCAGCTATGCTTCAGTTGCTTCTGATATAGGGAATCTCAAGGTCAGGTATATAGCCAGTGACATATACCTTCTTTGTTCCAACATAGGTGGTGGCTTAGGTCCACGTTCCAGTACACTCTAACAATTGTTTTTAATTTTCTTACCTGTGAGTCCATTGAGAGAAAATAATGTCTCAAGTTATCTTTTACTTTCTCAAATGGATGCCTCATTTCTTCTGCATCTTGAATCTTAAAAGGGATGTGTAAACATACCAAAAACTCTTTTGTTCACTGATGCGTAAACTTTCCCCTGAGTAGATTGGGGGCACCTCAGTCTTCATTGGCACATCTAATTTTCCCCAATGTCAATGTAAAAACTGTTCAAACTTGTAAAAAAAATTTTATGAGTTTATTTGAGCCAAACTGATGACAATTGCTGGAAAGCAAAATCTCAATGGATTGAAAAAAAAAAGCTATTGAAAATGGCAGTTTTACCACTTATTTTCTACATCAGAATCAAAGGGAAAAATGTAAGGAACTTACATAAAATTCATTGGTAATAGATTAGAGAGGTGAGAGAAAGCAAAGGAGGGGGAAATCTCTGGAACTGGAAAGTAAAAGGAATAGACTCTGTTGTAGCCAGTCAAGGCCTGGTAGGTCCACTCTGGATTTGAGCAGAGAGAATATTCACAGAGCCATGGGGATGCTCGACCTGCCTTTATTCACTAGTGGGCGAGCCACGCACACTGCAAGCTGCGCGCCTCCTTGCATGTCTCTGCATGTCATACTGCATGCCATCTGTCCCCTTGTATGGCACATGTCGTAGCACCCAGCAGGGAGACCCTATATGCTTAAGTACTAGAACACAGACAAAGCCATCAGGATGCCAACAGATCTTATGCAACAGAGCTTCATACTACTCATGCGAGCCTGCTCAAGGCTATGGGAACAGTTTATCGGACCCAGTCTCAAGGCTATGAGAACACTGCTTATCAGGCCCATTCAAGGTTATGGGAACACTGCTTCCGTTAGCTACCCAGAACCTGGGTGAGGAAGCCAGACTGCCTCCATTTTCCCTAAAGACACAATAACAATGTGAGGATTTGTGGTTTCTGTTGTGGCATGGTGGTTATGCTTTGAGGGGTGGAGTGGGGAGGAAGTAAATTACTTGATATTCCAAAGATATGTTATCAGATAGGTACGGTCTGGTAGATGGAAAAAAAAAGACAACAGACTGGCTCAGTTAAGGTCAAGAGTGACAGTTGTTGAGGAAGAGAGCAGAGATGTGACTACCCACCATGACACACTTTTAGTTAGAAATTTTTATGATAAGAGTATCCTAGGTGGTTTACTTTCAGTCTCTTGAATTTGCAGGCCTCCTCTGAGCTGGTCAGGTTTAGTATACAGCCCCTTTTTCATCCACACCAATAACATCTGACAGCACTGTGGGTATTTTTCATCAAGCTTCACTTTTCCTGGGACAGTGCAAGAACCTGGTTTTCCCCTTGTATCCTGTATTTCTCACTGGAGACTGTGGGAACACCTTACAGTGGTGAAGAATACCCAGTATGGTTCCCATACACTCTACATTTCCTTTGGAGAGTGTGAGAGAACCCTACACACCAAACTGTGTGAGGTTCTGTGATAGTCCCCACCTTATCTCCTGTGCACCTCAAAATTACCTCTGTTTGGAGAGAGTATCAACATAAGAGACATTCAGACCTGTAGAGAATTGTTGGTGAGTTTATTTGAGCCAAAATGATGCCAATTGCCAGGAAGCAACATCTCAAGGGATTGAGAAATGCTCCAGAGAATGGCAGTTTAGCTCCTAATTGTATACATTAGAATCATAGGACGAGCCATAAGGCAGTTATGTGAAGTCCATTGGTAATACATAGATTAGGGAGGAAGGAGAAAGCAAAGTGGGGGAAACTCTGGGATAAGATAAAAGGTAAAATGATAGACACATACTTCTTTTACATTGGTGGGTAAAGGGTAGTTAATAGTCAACAATGAACATGGTCACAGTAATAGAAGGGATTTGTGCCCTCTGCTTGTGTCAAGAGTTTTGGAAAAAAGAGAACTTACCTGGACATTTCAAATGTAGGCTATTGTAGATGCAAAAAGACAATAAACAGGCTTAGTTAATGTAAAGATCAACCTTTGTTAAGGAAAAATACTAGCCTAGGATATAACTACCTACCATGAACTGCTTTTGAAACCAGAAAAGACACCAGAGTTCCAGCTGCTTGTCACTACCAAACCCAATAAGCAATGACAGTGATTGAATCTTTATGGGTGCTTTATTCAGATGGCCAGCGATCTGAGAAGATGGCGGGTTCATACCCTAACAGATCATCTTGTCTTTTCTTTCCAGGCCAAGGTTTTTACAGCAGGGAATAAACAAGGATGTGGTAAGGGGTTTTGAAATTCAGGGAAATGTTAATTGGATTAAAAAAAAAACAAAACATCTTCAGCATTCTTGCCCTGGGCAGTGGTCTTTAGCTGTGTCTTGGGCAGTGGTCATCTCACCCTGGAGTACAATGGCTAAGATATCATCTTGAGTTGCTTGCAGTCCTTTTGAGGAACAAAGGTGGAACTGCTTATGGTCTCCTGGAGTCAGGGTGGGTCATACTTGCAGTTCCTGGAACAAAAGCTTTTACATGCATTAATTACTAAGCTTATTAGCTATTACTTAAACTAAAATTTTCCAGCTCTTAAGTCCCCTATCACTTTTAGTTAGTAAGGTTTAATTTTAGACCTTACTAAGGTCCATCCTTAGCAAGAATGTTTAGACAACCATCCTTTGTGGTTACTTTCAGTCTCTGAGTTTGTAAGGCTGCCTTGCAGACCTCCCCTGAGCATGTCAGGCTAATATGTGGCCCCTGTTCTTCCACAAAGGAATACCATAACTTTCCTTTACTGCAACTTTTGCCTGGACCATTCAGAAATATTTTTAAATCTCTATTGAATATGAAATTTTGCAGCATCACCTTGCATTTACCACATCAAGGTTTAGAGCACACGTATCTTTTTCCAGCACCCAATTTCCCCCAGTGGTGAATGCAGAAATATTGCTGTCTGCCACGCATATTCAATTTAGCAGACAGGGCCAGGGGATGATGTGTCTCCCACGGACACCAAAATTTCCCTAGACATCGAGAAAACATCCTGCATCTTTCTTACAGCAAAAACTTGCCTGCAGGCAATGCTGGAGTGTCTCTTAACTCCCCTCCACATTCTGCAACCCCAAATCTCCTCTTTAAATGAGACAAAATGGTCTGTCCAAAGGGTGGACACCAAAAGGTAGCCAAGAGCTCTGAAGACATTTTTCAACTGTCTCTCCATTTTGTTAGATCCCAGCATCACCTCTTCAGCCCAGCCCTGAGAGCCACTGTCACATCCTCACAAGCATACAGCATCTCCCCCAGTTAACAATGCAAGATCTCCAATCTGCCAAAACAAACAATAAAAAAAAAAAAAAAACCATATTGCTGGGCCTCAGCAGCTGCACACATCTGCAGAATGAAATCATTTATATTAGGAGTGTCTTGGGGCAAGAAAAATTCCAGTTCCATACCAGAGAATGCAGGTTTTTGGACAAGCACAGTGAACTGGACTCTGTGAACTGGATAACTTTACAGCACAAAAACCTTGAAGCAAGAGCCTTCATGCAGCCCACCCTGAGTGCCCCTAGGACAGATATCTCAATCTAGCCAGTGCACCACCAGTAAGCCTTTTCCTCCTCCTTTCCACCTTTACAGAGACTTGGTGCACCTAATGGAACTTGCAGTCCTCCTTCTGCCTCTGAGACTTGGCTTTGTGTACCCCTCAGAATTCTTTCACAGTAGACTTTTTGCCCCAGAGCCACAGCAGTTGCACACGGGTTCCCAGGGAGTTACTCCAACACAGCTAATCAGGGCTGAGGCCAGAGGCCAGTGACTCACTTGCTTGCCTCCTTGGCCTGACTGATCAACTGCATGGTAACCAATTTATAGGATTTACAGGGAGAAGAGGTGGAGGGCTTCTGGGCCCTGTATCCCTTCTCCCCTGCTGCCCAAGGAAAAACTTTGATCTGTTTTACAATTCTTGTTTTAAAGGAAGGGAGGGAAAGAAACATCAGTGTGTGAAAGATTCATCAACTGGTTTGCTCTCTCATGCCCCCTGCCAGGGATCTGACACACAACCCAGCGACCCAAAGGGTCGCTGGGAATTGAACCAGCAACCCTTTGGTTCACAGGCTGGTGCTCAGTCCACTGACCCACACAAGCCAGTCTTTTTCAAAGTTCGTCTTATAACGGAAACTGGAAAAGACCAGCATTCATACTGCCTGTCACATACCAAGCCCATTAAGTAGAGATAGGGATTGAGTCTTTATGGGAGCTGTATTCAGATGGCTGGCAATCTAAGACTGCAGGTTCATATACTAATGGACTGTCTTACATTTGCTTTCCAAGCCAGCCTTTTTATAACAAAGAACAAAGTGCAGTGAAGGGTTTTGAAAGTCAGGGAAAATTCAATTTTAAAAAAAATGCAGTATTCTCTCGCTGGGCAGTTAGCTATTCCCAGGGCTGGGTAGTTGTCTATCTCTCCCCGGAACACAATGGCCCTGATGCCTCCACTTATCCCCAGGCAGTGGTCTTTAGCCGTGCCCCAGGACGTCGGCTGTCTCTCCTGGGAGCCAGGATGGGTCACATCTGTAGTTTCTGAATCAATGGCTTTAACATATGCATTACTTACTAGGGTTATAACTATTTGCCTCAAACTAAAATTTTCCAACTCTCAAGTCCCTCATCATAACCACAAAGTTCAGCTTATAACCACATCAAAGTTTCTGTGTCTTTCCACCCCTCTCCCACCAACTCTGTGAGACATAGCTGTTGCAGGTTCAAGATTCCAGTCCCTGTACTTTAAAAGAAAGGCCAATATTCAATAGATCAGAATTTGAAGCAAGGAAATGTTTATTGATTGAGAGAGCCTAACTCAAGAAGATGGGGGTGTCTTATAGTATTTCACAAATCTATTTTAAGAGAGTATGGAATTCATGCATCTTTTATTGCCAAGGTAAGGGAGCATGAGGTGGGTGGGGACTGTAGACAACCACTGAAAAGGGATCCTAGCAAAAATGTGATATTTCTAATCCCTTTGTTCCTGGTCGACCCCCACTGATCTGAGTCTGGTTGTGCAGTGAGTACTTTGTGCATATTTCCCCACCCCTTCACTGACAAAGGGGCTGCTCAAGCCTCAAGCAGATTTCCTGTGGTTAATTAGCATATGTATAGCAGGAGCTATTAGCCAGCCTGAAGGTCCTCAGAAAGAGCAAGCATTTCACACAGCCCCAGCATACCAAAGGAGAGATGTAAAGCAGTGGTCTTTGTCACTGAGAAGGACACCTCTAGCACCTAATTTCATGGCGGCGACTGGGACCTACAGGAAAATTCAACGGGTGGCTGTGATAAAAAATGCAAGGTAATAAGTATGTGTGTATGTATAAACTTGGTTTTTCATGGTGAAGGAAGTTCACCTATATTAGTTTGCTTTCTTTCCTTTATTTTATTTGGTCTTCCCTCCCTCCCTCCCTTCCCTCCCTCCCTTCCTTCCTTTCTTCCCTCCCTCCCTCCCTTCCACCCTCCCTCACTCCCCCCTTCCTTCTGTTATCTTTACGAGCCCTATGAGCCCTATGGAGCCAGCAAGAATTTGAGTTTTCAGATAATCAGTCATTATCTTACAGGTGGGAAAACAAACAAAGAGAGCAGTCCCTTGTTTGAGATGGAAATATTAGTGGCGGAGCCACGTCTTCACTCCACATCTTCTGGCTCAGGTATTTCCATGGTTTCCCGACATAATTTCTCTGAAGTGAGAATGTGGGATTAAATGTGCTGTTATGCTAATCATGCAGAATTGTGCATTTGTAATTTTGGGTGTGTTGTTCTCAAGGCAATTTTGTAATATGTGTTTTGGTCACCAAGTAAATGATATAGCAAATCAACATCTCTCACCATCTCTTTCATTGTTCAATAACTCGAGTCTTGCTGCTTAATTGGTCACCCAATCCTGTCAATTCTTTCTTCCACAAATATCTCTTCCTCTATGCTTACACAAACACCTTCTCAAACAGGAGCATCCTAACTCACTTCCTTGACTCCCCTCCCTGTGTCCCCAATGTCCATGACCATGACTCTGGCTCACAGAGGGCAGATTAATCTGAATTACATTTGTACCACATCATGATCACTGCATAAGAAGCTAACATGATTGCCTAGATCACAAACTCCTCTTTCTATAGAAACTCCTCTGAAATGTGCCCCCAATTCTCCCCAACCAGGTTTATCATCTTCTAACCAAATTCTACCTATTTTCCATTTTCTGTTCTAATTCCACTTTCCATTAAAGTGCTCTTTGACTTCTTTTTTTTAACAGTTTTGTTGAGCTTATAATTCATGAATCACAAAATTCACATATTAAGGTCTCCGATTCAGTGTACAATAAGCGCAGTGCTGCACAACCATCACTGCAATCAATTTCAGAACATTTTCATCATCATGAAAAGAAATTTTGCATTACAAAGTTACAATAGTAAGACAAATTAAGTTCAGGGAATCTTAGTTAATCATGCTGCATTATGTAGCTGAAAATTGCTAAAACAGTAGATGGTAAATGTTCTCCCCACACCCCCCAAAAATGGTAATTATGTGGCATGATGGAGGTGTTAGCTAATTTTATGGTGGTAATCATTTCACAATATATGTGTATCAGATCAACATTTTATACATTTTGAATTTACATAATTTTACATGTAATTATATCTCAGTAAAACTGAAAAAGAACTCTACCTGTTACTGACGGGTACCTGGCCCTGAGTAGGGTCTGCCTAGCGCCAGGTGTAGTGTGTGGGTTCTTGACTTAACGTAAGAAAGACTTCACAACACGAGTCCATGTGATTATGAGGGTATGTTTCTTAAATCTGAGGACAGTGAAACAACAAAGGGTTTGGCATAGAGGGGAAAAAAACTGGAGAGTCCTGGCTGGGTTGCTTTAGCCCACAGGGAAGTCAGAAAGCTGGGCACTGGGGACAGGTTCAGGGGATTAGCCTGGGACTAGCTGCTGCTGCTGCCCATTGGTCTCCTGGTTGCAAGTCTCGGGGTCCCTTAGAGTTTTGGAGACTCGTGCCTGTTGGGGAGGGAGAGAGGTAAGAAGAGAGGAAAGGGAATGGCACGGTCCATTCCTCAGAGAGAGAGAGAGAGAGAGGGAGAGGGAGAGGGAGAGGGAGAGGGAGAGGGAGAGAGAGCGCGTGGGCCCTGGGTCCTTTGTCTTCAGGCTTTTATCTCTCATAGGCAGGAATCTGAGGGGATGTCTCAGGGTAGGGATTCAGTTTTACAAGTGTGAGACTACGACTCCTTTCAGAGTCGTAGTCTCCTCTGATTGGCCTTAGTCACTGTAGCTGATCCTAACATCACCCCAATTCTGCTGCTTTTCTAGGCCTGGAGCTAAAATACAAGTAAAGCCTAGATTTACCTCAATGGACATTGTGACCTTTTGTATCTGGCTATAAAAAATTGCTCGGCCAGTTTGTTCAGCTATCTGTCTCATTTTCCCTATTCTAACTGCCAAGGAATTTTCCTAGCTTCTTACTATCCTGTATCATACCCATTTGCAATCTCTCTCATTTCTCCTCAAATACTCAACTGCCTCACAACACCTGCCCCAGCCCTAGGAAGCCACTGATAACTCTCTGTATCTATGGGTTTGTCTACTCTGGTCATTTCATATAAATGGAAACATACAATATATAATGTTTTGTGATTGACTTCATTAATTTAGTATGATTTTTCAAGGCTGATCCATGTTGTACTATGTATGAATTTTTTCTTATTGCCAAATAATAGTACATATATTTGTACAGATACACCACATTTTGTTTATTCATTCATCAGTTTATGATCATGTGGATTGTTTCTATCTTTTGGCTTGCATAATAATTCCATGAACATTAATATACAAGTTTTTGTATAAAAACATAGATTTTAATTTATCTTAGGTGTATATTGAGTAAAATTACTGGGTCCAATATAATGCTATGATTAACTTTTTTGAAGAACTGCCAAACTGTTTTCCCAAGGAGCTACACCATTTACATTTCTCCACATCCTCATCAACATTTGTTATGCATCTTTGGAGATCCTAGTGATTGTGTACTAGTATCTTGTTGTGGTTTTGATTTGAAATTTCCTACTAACTGATGATGTTGAACATCTTTTCATGTGCTTATTGGTCATTTGCATATCTTTTTGAAGAAGCATCTATTTAAATATTTTGTCCATTTTAATTGATTAGTTTGACTTTCTTTTAAGATTGATTTTATTTATTTAGAGAGAGAGGGGAGAAGGAAAGGAGGAAGAGAGGGAGAGAAACATCACTATGTAGTTGCCTCTTGTGTGCCCCCTACTGGGGACCTGGCCTACAACCCAGGCATGTGACCTACCTGGAAATGGAACTGGTGAACCTTTGGTTTGCAGGCTGGCACTCAATCCACTGAGTCACATCAACCATGACTGAAACTCCATTTTTTTATCAGCTAAAATGGGTGCGAAAATTTCTTCCTCCTTTATCATGTTCTAGAAACTTTAACTTAGAAGGAAGGTGAACTGAGTGGGAGTTCAGAAACATAAATATACAAGCATCACTATTTTCTCTAAAGAAGTGTAGCTTGAGGGTTGGATCTGGGTTTCTTTATCTGCATTTCTTCATAGCACTTAGAATAATGTCATGCATAACTGAATAAGAAGCTTGCTAAACTGTACATGGTTAGAATCTATATTGTTTTGCCTGAATCATAACTCTAAAATTTTGGGGCCTCATCGGGACTACAAAAATCTCCTAATCCAACCTCCTTGCACCCCCTCCTTAGAAATCTCTTTTCTAAACTTGCAGCTTCTTTGCACACTTCACAGCTTCTGTAAATATGTCGGGTTAGGTTTTAACACGGTCCTGACAAAAAAGCCAAAAGATTTGTTCTAAAAAAAAGAAGGCAAACAAAACAAAACAAGTCTAGTCTCCACAGATTTATTTAAACTAACATGCTTAAGAGTACAGGAATCACTTTTGATTACCAGAGCCTTTGGGTAGAATATCTTGCTTGTAATCAGGTTGATGTTGCCTGCTGCCTATGTGAATGTGATAAAGGCCATCAAACTGCCTACCAAATGTCTCACTGCCTCTGGCAGTTAAGAGGGATCAAATTGTTTTGCAGCTACAAAAATTTATATTCTAATGAACTCAGGGCTTCAATGTAAAGCATGACAAAATTATAAAAAAATGTATAAAACAAAAGTTAGAAACTTTCCTTCCTCTTTCAGGAGTAATTGCAGGACCCTGGGGGAAAAATGCAGATATCTTAAGCTAACCAAAGAAAGTTAGGTCAGCCAAGTTAAAGGGCAATGGAATTTAAGACAGAGAAGTTAGACTTAAGATAGAGAAGTTAGAATAATGCATCCTCTCCACATATACAGCCTGAGAGTCTGAGGAGACTATGACTCATTTGTAAAAGGAGTTGGAAAGCATGGGCTGATTGCAGACACTAGAGAAATATTGCAGATTTTTGATGGTTGGTTGTATGGTCTACCAAGGACCCTGATGAGGAACCCTCAAGTTGAAGGTCCCCCTTGTAAGAGAAATCAAGCATTCTTAATAGGTCTCATGCATTTTAACTCATTCAAATTTACTCAGTAGGCATTCAATAAATAATTTTCGACAAGGTATTGTGCTGTGCACATAAGTCTAACTTGGTAAAATCTGAATTATAGAGTACTGAAAAAAATTTGGGTTTTTTTTTGCTTGTCAAGTACCCACTGTCCAAAAACTGCTGTAAATCATGTCCCTTAGGGAACCTGCCTAATTGACTGGATAAGGATGGGTTGTAATTAGTGCACCATTTGTTTATAACCAAATTCTTCCAAAATGCTTGAAAACAGTTCTCTTTAGTCCTTTAATTAGGTTCCTGCAATCTGACTTAATAATGACTTTTCTTAGCAAACATTTTAATACAAAATAGGGAGGAAAATATCAGCTGATTTCCATGTGAAATATCATTCAGTCTGGATGAGTGAGATATGAATTAATGACTTTTACCCTGCAGAGAGCAGTCAACCCGACATTGTCTGTGCAAGTAGAGAAGAATGACCTAGAATAACAACAAATCTTTTTTTTTAAGATTTTATTTATTTATTTTTAGAGAGAGGGGAAAGGAGGGAGAAAGAGAAGGAGGGAAACATCCATATGTTGCCCCTCTAATGCCCCCAACCCAGGACCTGCCCTGCAACCCAGGCATGTGCCCTGATAGTGAATGGAACCAACCACTCTTTGGTTTGTGGGACAATGCTCAACCACACCAGTCAGGGCTAAATAATTTTCTTTGGCTTGAGATTGTATTCTATGACTTAAAAGAGAAATTTTACCTGCCCAAGTCTGGTTGATTTTTCTAACTCTGATCACATGCCTGGAGGTAAGATATGCATTGAAGCATGAAGAGGAGTCAGAGCAAGAGTAAAACTTCACTATCAATAATTGATGAACTAAATGATTCATGTGAGCAAATGAGTGTGCTAATACTGCTTTGTATATTACACACATATTCTGAATTCTCCAAGTTAAAATACAAGAAAGAGGCCCCTAGCCACATTCCTTCTTACTGTATCTTCACCTCTCTTCCCCCTCCCCTCTTGTTCCTACGTGTCCATCACAGGGAGCATAGGCTATATAGGATTAGACACAGCAGGGTTCAAGTTCTAGCTCCTTCACTCAAAGTTTGACCTTGGGAAGTTACTTAACCTCACAGAGCCTCCATTTCCTCATTTGGAAAATGGGATTAACAGTTTTCTCAGAATTATTGAGAGAAGCAAATGAAATAATACAGAAAACTATTATGTACACTATCATGCATTGTAGCTACATTATACTTTCTATACTATTCATCAAACTGGAGCTTTCCTGTCAAGTCCTATGATATATATTGCTTTTTTGCCATAGCTGCTTTTTCCTTTTCAAAGTGACAGCTTGCTCTCCTTCAGTACCAAAAACAGCCATGTGTGTCTTTCAACTCCTCTCCCACCTAATATATGTGCAATTTTGTGGGTGTCTTTTAAAGACAATGCTGCCTTCTAGACTAAAGTAATAACTTTCTGAGCTTGAGACTTAGGTAACAGGAAACTTTTCACATATCTTCTAAGATCCATACCTACTTCCTCTGCTGTAAAGAGAGCTGGACTTGGTCAAGGAAAGTGACATAGCTCCCCATCCAGGCTTCTGCTTTGAGGGCCACAGAAATCCTCTCAATTATGTTTGAATCACTTTTCTTTGCCAATTACACACTAAGTAGCCCATAAACAACACTGCGGGTCTTAGTTATATTTTATTAGCTATTTTCTATCTGCCGGTGGTACAGAGTGAGCTCCAGGGGTTATTTCAGAATAGGGCTGTCCTGGTGTTCCATTCTCACTGGACTCCTATTATTGAAAACTCAAGGAGTAACCAAAATTGTCACATGATGGCAGGGCCTGCATTTTTAAAAGAACTTGGAACTTGGATAAGTCAGTATTTAAAAAAAAAAGTTTCACCCACTTATGATCGGATCTTCCTGCTGACTTATGGGGAAACAGGAAATATGGATAAAATCCATTCTTATTTCCTAAAGACTATGAATCAACAACTGTATGTATTTCCTAACCTATGCATTGAAGGCACTTCAGGATAGTAAGTAATAAAGACTATGGCCTTGATTGCCAGGCTACCTGAGTTAAAATCTTCCCTTTGCCCCAATGAGGCATGAAATTTAATACTTATAACTTAACTTGACTGTGCTTCAGTTTTCTCATCTGCAAAATAAGAACAGTTAACATTTGTCATGTGCCATAAAGTAATTTAAGCACTTTACTGGTATTGGTGGATTTAATTACTTAATTCTCACAACAACCCTGTGAGGTATTATTATAACCCTCATTTTACAGATGGAGAAACTTCAGCAAAATGGTTAGAGGACTTGCTCAAGGTCACATAAGTAGTAAGTGACAGAGACAGGATATGTCAGAAGCTATGCTGTTAACCATCATTTGATACTGCCTTTCATAAATGGTAGTAATAATAGTAACGAGATTCATAGGGTTGTGACAATTACATGAATTACTACTTTTAAAACATTTACAAGCTGGTAGTAGTAGTCATAGTGGTTTCTTTTTTGTATTCAGCCTTTTTTAAAATTTTAAAGTACAATTTATTAATTCTTCCTTTTATACATCATGCTGCTGGTTTTAAGTCTTAAGAATTATTTTTAAGTATATTTTATCAAGTATGCTATGTAGTTGTCCCCTTTATTTCCCTCAGCCCTGCACCCCCCTCCCTCCAGAATTCCTCCCTCCCACCTTAGTTTATGTCCATGGGTTGTACGTAAAGTTCTTTGGCTTCTCTATTTCCTATACTATTCCTAACCTCCTCCAGTTTATTTTGTGCCTCCCAATTGTGCTTCTTACTCCCTGTACCTTTCCCCATTTTCTCCCTCCCCCTCCCCACTGATAACCCTCCATATGATCTCCATTTCTGTGATTCTATTCCTGTTCTAATTGTTTGCTTGTGTGTTTTTGTTTTTGTTTTAAGTTCAGTTGTTGATCGGTGTGAGTTTGTTGTTATTTTACTGTGCATAGTTTTTGATGTTCTTTTTCTTAGATAAGTCCCTTTGTCATTTCATAAAATAAGGGATTGGTGATGATGAACTCCTTGAACTTGACCTTATCTGAGAAGCACTTTATCTGCCCTTCCATTCTAAATGACAGCTTTGCTGGATAAAGGAATCTTGGATGTGGGTCCTTGCCTTTCATGACTTGGAATACTTCTTTCCAGCCCCTTCTTGCCTGGAAGGTCTCTTTTGAGAAATCAGCTGACAATCTTGTGGGAACTCTCTTTGTAGGTAACTCTCCTTTTCTCTAGCTGCTTTTAACATTCTCTCCTTATCTTTAATCTTGGGTAATTTAATTATGATGTGCCTTAGTGTGTTTTTTTTTCTTAGATCCAATTTCTTTTGAGACTCTGAACATCCTGGACTTGCATGTCTAGTTCCTTCTCCAGATTGGGGAAGATTTCCTTCATTATTTATTCAAATAAGTTGTCAGTTTCTTGTTCTTCCTCTTATCCTTTTGGGACACATATGATTTGGATGTTGGAATGTTTAAAGTGTCCCAGAAGTTCCTCAGCCTCTCCTCTTTTTGTTTTGAATTCTTGTTTCTTCAATCTCTTCCAGTTAGATGTTTATTTGTTCCTTTTGTTTCAAATCATTGATTTGAGTCTTGGTTTCATTCCTTAACTGTTGGTTCCTTGTATATTTTCCTTTATTTCATTTTGCATAACCTTCATTTCTTCCTCTATTTTGTGACCATACTCAATCATTTCTCTGAGCATCCTGATTACCAGTGTTTTGAGCTCTGCATCTGACAGGTTGTCTATCTCGTCATCACTTAGTTTTGTTTTGTTTTGTTTTTTCTGGGGTTTTCATCTGTTCTTTCATTTGGGACATATTTCTTTGTCTTGGTACACCTGTTATGCTGTAAAAGCAGACCCTTAGGCATTTGCCAGGGTGGGGTAGTGGGTCTGTATGTGGAGGAGGGGTCAGAGAGGGAACAATGCCATTTGTTAGCTTACTCAGCTCTTGCCCCACTTTCCATCACTTCCCACAAGCAGACTATGTCTTTTCAGGTACTGATTCCTGGGTGAGTTTGCTTGTGTGCATTCTAGGATCCCATGGGCCTCTCTAATGGACTCTCCTGTGAAATTGGGAGTTTTTTTCCACTGA
Organism: Glossophaga mutica; assembly: GCA_039655065.1. NCBI lineage: Eukaryota > Metazoa > Chordata > Mammalia > Chiroptera > Phyllostomidae > Glossophaga > Glossophaga mutica. The sequence goes on along the minus strand of CM077318.1, from coordinate 8,652,260 downwards.
TGCAACCCCCACAGGTTTTTACAGTCAGAGGTTTTAAAGCTTTAGTTTCCCACACTGGAACCCTGGGTTGCTCGGTCTCTCTCACTCCCCAGTTGTTCCTCCCGGCTTATCTGCATTTGGATGTAGGATATTGCAGTCTACCAGGCACCGCCTTACCCACCCCAGACCACCGGCCACTGCCTTGTCTTGGGCCCTCTCTGCCCCAGCTGACTGTCTCTGCCCCTCCTACTAGTCCGAATGAATGTTTCTTCTTTAACTCCTTGGTTGTCAGATTTCCATATAGTTTGATTTTCTGGCAGTTCTGGTTCCTTTTTGCTTTTAAATTGGTTGTTATCCTCTTTTGGTTGTGCAAGGAAGCAAAGCATATCTACCTACTCCTTCATCTTGGCTGCAAACATAGTCATAGTGTTTTGTATTGAGCACAAGCAGAATCATACTATATTAGAAGCACATTCATTCCTTCAGTCAATCAGTCAGCAAATATTGGGTATTTACTGCATGTCAGACCTATGATAACTGCTGATTATACTGTGGTGAACAAAATAGATGGTATCTCTGCATTTGGGATTACATTTCTCCTCAATTCATCCTATATATTATCCCTGTTAGACTTATGTTTCTAAAGTAGCTCTTAACTCAGTCTAAGCTGTTCTTCTTAAGATTTCCTTGAATTTGAATACTGTCTCACCTCAAGCCTGGCTTATTCACCTCTACTCCTTCTCTCTTCTCCACTTTCCCTTATTCTTCTCCTAGCACCTTCAACCACTGTGTCTCTTTCTTTCACTCACTCTCCTTTGTGTGCAGCTCTACTTCTTTCTCTTCTACGCAGCTCTCCATTAATTACCTTTCCCCCCTTTCATTCTACAGCTCTTCTCCTTTCATCTTGCCTCAAGAGCCAAAGGCTTTAAGAATGGACTAAGCAATCAAGGACTAGGTTGCCCACCCCCACAGGCAAGATCTCTGATGGCCTCTCTGGGTTACTCATGTGGTCTGACTTAGCTCATATATCCATCTGCCCTCCAGATTTCAGCTTTTCAGGAAGAGGAGGGGTTTTTTGTTTGTTTGTTTGTTTGTTGTTGTTTTTTTTTTCACCAGGAATATTAAATCTCTCTCCGAATGAATGTGCATCTGAGTATTTTGCTGTGTGTGATGATGGCTGGGGTAGATTACAGTGAGACGTGCTCAGAGTTTAAGCAGTCTTTATGGCTTGTCTCTTATTGATAAATGCAATTTTAGTCTGTCATGAAGCTGCTGCTCTGCTCAGCCAGCCCAGGGAGAAACTTTGAGGGATTTGACACCATATTAAGTTTTTAATAATGTCGCAGCCTTGAGGCTAGAAGCAGGGAAATAGCTTTGGAATCAACAACTCTTTGCTCCCCCTGCTGGAGCTGTACCCTGACCTCATATGCTCCATTTCTACCCCTCCTCACTGCCAATCACAATTTCTCCACCTCATGCCTCTTACTGCTTATACAAATTCCCTTTTCTGAAGGTTTCAGTTTAAGCAATAAAATGACTGTCAGCTGATACCCACCAATGCATTAATAATTAATAATAAAGATACAACCCCTAAGAATGCCTTCTAAACACAGCAGAATAAACTACAGTCTCTAGATAGGCTAATGGGACCAATGTGACTTCTCTGGTAAGTATAGAGAAAAAGAGTAACAATTCATTTAAAATAAGAAAAGCTCCCTCCATACATTTATCAGCCTGCATTTTTTTTGGCTATGTGATTCTGAGCATATCATTCCTAGCTCTCTGAATCTTCCTCTCCTCATTTTTAAAACAGTAAAAAGTTCCTTCCCCCCTGCCCACCTTCTCTAGGGTATCATGTTGATTAAGGTGGAGGTAATTTAGAAATGGGATAAGGTTGTTGATGGATTAAGGGTGTCAGGGCCACGCTACCCTTTTTTTTTTTTTTTTTTTGTTGCCCAAGCAAAGGACATCCCACAATCTCCAATGAATCTCCCACACTGGGAATGTTTATATTGACTGCATTTTTAATAGGGGCACAAGTCTCATTTATCTGGAGCTTTGGAGCATGCTGGAGGAAGGACAATGAGTAAGGGAAACTATAATTGTTTTTATGGCTGGTAACCAGGTCAGAGAGTGGGTAAATAATTAGTACTTCCTTATTCTTTTACTTGATATATATATTTATATATATAATTACAGCAGTAGGGTTAACACCTCCATAACCTCATATAACGTGGCATTTTTGTAGCAAGAATATTTAAGATCTCTTGTCTTAGCAAGTTTCAAGTATATAATACAATTTAACTCTAGTTATCAGGTTGTGCATTAGAGCCCCACAATTTATTTATTTTATAACTGGAAGTTTATGCTCTTGACCAACATCTCCTCATTTTCCCCACCCCCTAGCTCCTGGTAGCCACCATTCTACTATCTCTATAAGTTCTACATTTTTCTATAAATTTGGCTTTTTTACTTTCTATATATAAGTGAGATCATGCTTTATTTTTCCATGCTTGGTATTTCACATAGTACAGTATCCTCAAGGTCCATTTGTGTTGTTGCAAATGAAAAAATTTCCTTTTATTCCATGACTGAATAATATTCCCTTATATATGAGGATTAATGGAATATATATATATATATATATATATATATATATATATATATATATATATATATATAACTATTTTCTGAGTATTTACTATATTCTGTATCAGGAAGTATTTCTGTTTCTTCTGTTTTATCCAACTCAGAATTATCCAAAACACCATGAGGTGCAGAGACAATGATTATTTACAGACAAGAAAATGAAGTCTAACAAAGGTTAAGGAATTTGTACAAGGTCACACAGCTAGGAAGGGGGCTATTCTAGATCTGAACTCACATACTGACAACAGAGCTTGTGCTCTCAGCTATTACAGTACAAGATGCCAGTATGTGTTGAGAATGAGGAGGAAGACAGCTGATTTTTTGGATCTGAAGAAAGTAAAACAATTTGACTTAACCTTTGAGGAAAATTGGATGGGGAAGCTGACCACCACTAATTGAAGGGAGTTACAGAAAGACTTAGTTTATCAAAACTTTTGATCCAAATATTTCTAATGGAAAAGAAGGGGCAACAAGCTCCTGCAGATATGCCTGTGATATTACCTAAACTGTATCTACAAGCAAAAAATATATAGATGGCTGGACTTCTGGTCAAGATGGATGTGTAGACAAACATGCTTTGCCTCCTTGTGCAACCATAAAAAGGATTACAACTAAACCTCAAAACAAGTAACACCTAGAACTGTCAGAAAATTGAACTGTATGCAAGTCCAACAACCAAGGATTTAAAGAAGCCATATTCATCCAGATGGATGTCTTTAACAGGGAGTCAAAGCAGCTCTACCTAATATAGAGAAACAAACACAGGGAGACTGCCAAATTAAGGAGAGAAAGAAATACAGCCCAAATGAAAGAACAGAACAAGACCCCAGAAAAAGAACTAAACAAAACAAAGATACCCAACCTATCAGCTGCAGAGTTCAAAACACTAGTGATCAGGATGCTCAAAGAACTCATTGAGTAGGACAACAACATAAAGGAAGAAATGAAGGTTATACTCAGTGGAATAAAGAAAAATCTGCAGGGAACCAACAGTGAAGGCAAGGAAGCCAGGATTCAAATAAATGTTTTGGAACATAAGGAAGAAATAAGCATTCAACCAGAACAGAAAGAAAAAAACAAGAATTCAAAAAAATTGAGGCGAGTATAAGAAGACTCTTGGACATCTCCAAATGTGCCAACATCTGAATCATAGGGATGCCAGAAGGAAAAGAAGAAGAGCAAGAAATTGAAAACTTATTTGAAAAAGTAATGAAAGAAAACTTTCCTAATTTGGTGAAGGAAATAGACATACAAGTCCAGGAAGCACAGAGTCCCAAATAAATTGGACCCAAAGAGGACCACATCCAGACACCATAATTAAACTGCCAAAGGTTAAAGATAAAGAGAGAATCCTAAAAGCAGCAAGAGAAAAGCAGAGAGTTACCTACAAAGGTGTACAGATAAGATTATCAGCTGATTTCTCAAAAGAAACTTCGAAGGCAAAAAGGGACTGGCAATGAGTATTCAAAGTGATGGATGAAAAACAAAGACCTACAACCTAGATTACTCTGCCCAGCAAAACTATTATTTAGAATGGAAAGACAGATAAAGTGCTTCCTGGACAAGATAAAGCTAAAGGGGTTCATCATCACCAAGCCCTTATTATATGACATGTTAAAGGGACTTAGCTAAGAAAAAGAAGATCAAAAATAGGAACATTAGAAAGGCAACTACACAAAGGATAGTTCACAATTATCAACAAATGCATCTAGGAAACTAACTAAGCAAACAACAGGAACAGAATCATAGATATGGAGATCATTTGGAGGGTCATTAGCAGGACAGTGGAAGGGGGAGAATGGAGGAAGAGGTACAGGGTATAAGAAACATGATTGGCAGATAGAAAATAGACCGTGTGTGTTAAGAGTAGTAAGAAATGGAGAAGCCTAAGGACTTATATGCATGACCCATGGACATGAACTAAGTTGGGGGGTTGCTGGAGGGAAGGGGGTACTAAGCAGAGGGGGGAAATTTAGGACAACTATAATAACATAATCAATAAAATATACTTAAAATATCTAGGTGACTTTTGTCATAAAACTTCATATAACTTTAGTGTTTGTTTTTTCCAGTGTTATCCAACAAAATAACGTACTCTTATTTCTCCTACAGAGCCCTGACCACCACCCTACTGCTTTGTACATTATGCTATGAAAGCTGTCCATTAACACTACCCCAATCTTAACCAACACATAAGGATTAAGTAGCTTCCTTTTAGACCTTCACAAACTGGAAATAATTCTGTGTCCCTCCTTATTACATTTTTGTTTCTTTTCTCTCTTGCCTTAAAATTTGTATTATAGGTTTCTGGGCTCATGTCTGGCTTTCCTACTGGTCTATGAGTTCCTGGACAATAGAGGCTTCATTAAATTGATGTGGGGGTTCTCCATAGCTGCCAGATGAGTATGTTGCTTATCTTTAAGATCCGTACAAGGTTATCTCAGTGAAGAAATATTAGTCAATGCTATTAATTTAATTAGTGGCTGAGTTAGGTCTAGAACCCATGTCACTCAGTTTACTAGATAAGAAAAAGAGGCAGCATTGGGAAGAGGAGGAAGAGGAAGAATATTTTTCATGAGGTCAGAAAATTTTATGTTTTGTTCACTACTGTATTTGCGATGTCTAGAACAGTGCCTGAGTTATAGTAAGTGTTCAATAAATATTTGCTTAAATAATAAATAATGAATGTAAAATGCATGCATGAATGTAAAGATGATGAAACTGACAGTAAACTCTTTTTTTTTTAAGATTTCATTTATTTTTTTTAAGATTTTTTTTTTATTTGTCTTTAGAGGGGTAGGAGAGAGGGAGAGGGAGAGAAATATCAATGTACGGTTGCCTCTCGTGTGTCCCCTGCTGGGAACTGGCCTGCAACCCAGGCATGTGCCCTGACTGGGAATCGAACCGCGATCCTCTGGTTTGCAGGCCCGCGCTCAATCCACTGAGCTACACTGGCCAGGGCAAAACTGACAGTAAACTCTTAATAGCAGTTTTATTATTTATCACTAGGCATTGATTTATTGCGAAGGTGCCCAGATTCACACACACACACACACAAAAGCCCAGAAAAGTGAAGTCATAGATCTCATAGGTTTCTTAGCTGTAGTACTTTTCCATTGTTCTCTTTCTCCACCAGTCTTTTTTAAGAGCAGTTTTGAAAATAATGAGGTAATTTTTACTGAGCTCTTGCATTAGCATTCTGATTAAATAGAAATGTGATGTGCTGGAGCAGACTGACTTAATTCTGTGTAAATGTTTTTTTAGACATGGTAGAATTTAAATTAACATAAAAAGATAAAGGAAAAAATAAAAGCTGTATTTGTTGCTATTCTTACAGCCTTTTGTCTGCCATGCTATCTGGCATCACAAGGGCATTGCAGCTGGGATCTAAGGCTGCCAACACTTTTTTTTTCATTGTGGAACTGGACTCAGGTAAAAAGAGAGTACAAATGTGGCTGAAAAAAAAATCACAGACCCTGTTGTCCTGTGCAATTATTTGCCAGCGATCATGTTCTAATAGCTCCTACTTCATGCTTCACTAAAGTGGACTTCTGCCTCATCTTCTGAATTTTCCCTCATTTGGCATGATGGCTCTTTATTTCTTTTTTTAAAATATTTTATTTATTTATTTTTAGAGAGAGGGGAAGGGAGGGACAAAGAGAGGGAGAGAAACATGGATTGGTTGTCTCCCACACAGCCCCAACTAGGGATCTTGCCTGAAACCCAGGTATGTATCCTGAGTAAGAATCAAACCAGCAATCTTTTGGACTGTGAGTTGACACTCAACTGAACCACACCAGTCAGGGCAAGGCTTTTTATTTCTGACTATTCGTTGTGTATTGAAAAAGATATATTTTTCCTTAGCTCAACTCTAATCTTATATATGGTTCCCAATCCAGGTTCAAAGTTATATGAGCAAATTAATAAAGTGATTTCTTCTGTAGTTGGTGCCTTTTCTCAAGCAAGCTATCATTATATATTTTAAGATTCTTTTTTATTATGGTATATGATATAACATTCCAGTTTTCCTGAATATGTGTACAATTTAGTAACATTAGAACATCCACAATGTTGTGCAACCACTGCCACTAACCATTTCCAGAAAATTTTCAGCATTCCCAAAGGAAATGATAAAGGCAAGATTCAGTCCTGGTCTGGTTTGTGATTTCTATCCCCTAATGAGTATAAAGCAGTACTTCGTTGTGATTTTCTTTTTTTTTTTTTTTTGTTGGTTCATAATGTTAACCATCTTTTTATGTGTTTATTGGCCATTTGAACATTCTCTTAATAGAAATGTCTATTCAGGTTCTTTGATAATTTTAATAGTTCTGTTTTAGTTATAGGAATTGTTCAATATAATATCAATATTAGTTTCTTTTCAGATATATGATTTGTAAATACTGTATCCCAATCTGTGGGTCGTCTTTTCATTCCCTTTATTGTATCTTTTGATGCACAAAAAAATTAATGTTTTTAAAGATTGTATTTATTTATTATTTTGGACAGAAGGGAAGGGAGGGAGAGAACTATCTGTGTGTGGTTGCCTCTCACATGCCTCCTACTGGGGATCTTTCCTGTAACCTAGGCAATGTGCCCTGATTGGGAATTGAACCAGTGCCCTTTTCGTTCATAGGCCAGCACTGAGCCACACCAGCCAGGGCAAAATTTTTTATTTTTATGAAGTCTAATTTATTTATTTTTTGCATTACTTTTGGTGTCACACTCAAGAAATTATTCACAAATTCAATGTCATGAAAAATTTCCTGTTTCTTGTAAACATTTTGTAATTTCAAGCTTTTCATTGAAGTTTTCATCTAATTAAATTTTTGTATAAAATGTAATATAAGGGTCTAATTTTATTCTTTTGCTTGTGGATATCAAGTTTCCCCAGTATCATTTGTTGAAAAGTATCCTTTCCTTATTGAATGGTGTTGGTGCCCTCACTGAAAATTAATTGATCATATATATAAGAGTTTATTTCTCAGCTCTCTATCTCAGTGGTCTATATGGATACTCTCATGCCAGTACTTCACACTTCGATTGCTATAGCTTTGTTGTAAATTTTGGAATCAGGAAGTGTGAATTCTGCAACTGTCCTTTTCCCCTAAAAATAGTTTTGGCCATTCATGCTCTCTTGAGATTCCCTGTAAAATTTAGGATGGGCTTTTCCATTTCTGAAAAAATGCCATTGGAATTTTGACAGGAATTGCATTGTACCTGTAGATTGTTTTGAGTGATAATGTCATCTTAACCTTAAGACTTTCAGTCTACACACATGGAATTTTTTTATTTATATATTTTGCCTTTAATTTTTCCTGAGTAATGATTTGTTGCTTTTAGTGTACAAGTCTTCTGCTTCCTTGGTTAAACTTATTCCAAAGCAATTTGTTAATTTTAATGCTGTTGTGAATGGAATTGCTTTTTATAATTTATTTTCTGATTCCCCATTGTTAGAATATAAAACCACACATAATTTTGGTGTGTTCATTTTTGTATCTTACAATTTTGCTGAATTCACTTATTAGCTCTAATAGATTTGTCTGTGTGTGTTATGTTATATGCGTGGTCTATTTAGGGTTTTCTACATACACAATCACATCAGCTATGAACATAGATTTTTTACTTTTTCCTTTAGAAGTTGGATAACTTTTTTTCTCTTTCCTAATTGCTCTGGCTATAACTTTCAATACTACATTGAATAGAAATGGTAAAAGTGTGCATACTTGTCCTTTCCCTGATCTTAATGGGAAAAGCTTTCAGATTCTAACCATTGAGTATGATGGTAGTTGTGGAGTTTTTGTATATGACCTTTATTGTGTTCAGAAAATTTCTTCTTTTCCTAGTTCATTGAGTATTTTCATAGTGAAATGGTGCAGAATATATTCAAATATTTTATTTGTTTCAATTGAGATACTTTTTTATTTTTAATTCTGTTAATATGGTATATTACATTGATGATTTTCATGTGTGGAATAATGCTGCATTCCACAAATGTCTCATGTGGTCATGGTGCATAATCCTTTTAATATGCTGCTAAATTTGGTTTTATGGACCTTTTTTGAAAATTTCTGTACCAAAATACATAAAAATATTGCTCTGTAGTTTTATTTTTTCGTGTCTTTGGCTTTGTAATTGTAATGCTGACATCATAGACAGAGGTAGGTAATGTTCCTACCTCTTCAATATTTTGACAGAATTTGACAATAATTGCTGTTAATTTTTTAAAAATCTTTGGTAGAATGCACCACTGAAGACTTTTGATTCTGGTCTTTGCTTTTGGGGGAGGTTCTTGATTATGGATTCAATCACTGTACTGTTATAAGTCTATTCAGATTTTCTATTTCTTCTTCAGTTAGGTACTATATATTTTGTTTTTTTGGACTTTGTTCATTGCAAGTAGGATTTACAACTTTTTGGTGAACAATTATACATATTGTAATTCTTTTTATTTCTGTGAAACTTTTAGTAATGTCCTCATATTTTTCCTGATTTTAATAATTATGAAAGACCCACAAGTAATGTCACACTCAGTGACAAAGACTGAAGGTTTTATGCCTAAGAAAAATACAAGGCTCTTCTGGCTGGTGTTGCTCAGCGGATTTAGTGCCAGCCTGCAAACCAAAGGGTCACCAGTTCAATTCTCAGTCAGGACACAGGTCTGGGTTGCAGGCCAGGGCCCCAGCTGGGGGCATGCGTGAGGCAACCGATTCATGTATCTCACATTGATGCTTCTCTCCCTCTCTCCCATCCTGCCCCTCTGTCTAAAAATAAATAAATAAAATCTTTAAAAAATAAGTACAAAAGACAGTCCACAAAATAAAGCATATATTTGCAAATCATAGATCTGATAAGGCTCTAGTATCCAGAGTATATAAATAACTCATACCACTCAACAACAGCAAAAAGACACATTACCTAATTGAAAAGGTGTTGAATAGGTTTCTCAAAAAATAATATAAAAATGATCAAGAAGCACTTAAAGAGATGTTCAACATTCTTAGTCTTTAGGGAAATTCAAATGAAAACCAGGAGATGTTATAGCACACCTACTATTACAGTCATAAGGTTTTTTAAAGGAAAATAACAGATGTTGGTGAGACTGCAGAGAAACTGGAGCCCCCTTACATTGCTGGTGGGATTGTAAAGTGGCATAGTCACTGTGCAAAACAATTTATGTTTTCTCAATACATGAAACAAAATTACCATGTGACCTAGCTATTCCACTATTAGGCATAAACACAAAATAATTGAAAACAGATGTAAAAATAATGCATATACATTTATGTTTATAGCAGCATCATTCACAATAGCTGAAATGTGGAAACAGACCTCATGTCCATCAGGTGATAAACTATAAAAGAAAACATGGTATCTAAAAGAATGAAATGGTGATCCATCATGAACCTTGGAGCCAAATGCAAAAGCCTGCCTGTTGTACAATTTTCTTTATAAGAAATATCTAGAATAAGTAAATCTATAGAGATAAAAAGTAGATTAGTGGTTGTGGGAAATGTGTCATAGGAGTGACTGTTTAATGGATATGAGGTTTTCTTTAGGGGTAATGAAATTGTTCTGGAAGTAGAGAGTGGTAATGCTCATAAAATATTTTGAATGTCCTGAATGTTATTAAAGGTACATTTTATGCTATTTGTATTGTCAGAATAAAAATGATAATAAAATTTTTAAAAAGGGAAGGGAAAGAATTGTTTCATGAACCAATGAATTGGTGGCCTTGGTTGATAAAACTTCATGTAGAAGGCATGGTATTTGACTTTGGCCTGTAGGGATGGATAAAAGTTGGATAGTTGTGGAAAATTGATAGGCGAGTCAGAAAAAGTTAAACTCAACATAAGCCACTAAAATATCTGTTATTTGTTTCAATGGCTGTACCACTCCAAGAGTAAAACGTAGTAAGCAAGAGACTAAAAAAGGATTTAAAAGTAAGAAAGGGAGACAATATGTTATTGTAGTCAGAAACCACATTCTCATGCCTTGGAGTCAAAACTCAGCTATTTTGCTTATTAGCAGTGTGACCCTGAACAACTTGCACCTTTCTGGTCCTATTATCTTTATCTGTGAAATGGGGATACTTACCTACGTTAGGAGGTTGAAGGAATGAAATTTGAAAATTTTCTTCAATAGTTTTGTTTATTTTTGTTCTGTTTACCTTTAGAATCTGGTAAAAAAAAAATTAAATGCTAGTCTAGCTCCACCATGCTTGAAAAAAAATAACTGACATTTTTTTTTGTCTATATTTAAGACAGAGCATTGGAGGCAAAACACTTTTTTCCACCAAGGTGGGGTATTCAGTTCTGCAAGAGGCAGGAATCAAGGGGATAGAATCCTCGGGGGCTAAATGAGATTTAGAGGGATGGATTTAGGTTTCTTTTTTTTTTTTAAATTTTTTTTTAATTTTTATTTTCATTGTTGATCTTGTACAGTTTTCTGTCTTTTATTCTCACCCGAACCCGCCACCCCAACCCTCCCCACCTCCCTCCCATTTCCACCCCCCCCATAGTTTTTGTCCATGTGTCCTTTATACTTGTTCCTGTAAATCCTTCCCCTTTTCCCCTGAAATTCCCTCCCCTCTCCCCTCTGGTGACTTTCAGCATGTTCCCAATTTCCATGTCTTTGGTTATATTATGCTTGTTTGTTTGTTTTGTTGATTAGGTTCCTGTTAAAGGTGAGATCATATGGTATTTATCTTTCACTGCCTGGCTTACTTCGCTTAGCATGATGCTCTCAAGTTCCATCCATGCTGTTGCATAGGGTATGAGCTCCTTCTTTCTTTCTGCTGCATAGAATTCCATTGTATAAATGTACCACAGTTTTTTGATCCATTCATTTACTGATGGACATCTAGGTTGCTTCCAACACTTGGCTATTGTAAATTGTGCTGCTATCGGATTTAGGTTTCTTGATCACCTAAACCTGCTAGGAAATTCACCTACCTAAACTACTCTCTCCTTACACGAGAGGTACAAGGTTTTATTTTGTCATCAGTCATTGTGCTACATACATGGGCAAGGTTTGAATGGGGACACAGTTATATGTAGTGTTTTCCTGTTGTTGTTGTTTTTAACTTAGAGTGTAGGCTTATAAACTAAACCATGTTTTCATTTTGTCCCTAGTATTTCATAGCTGTGTGACTTTATACAATTCACTTAACCTCTCTGTGACATTATCCCCTTACCTGTAGAGATAATAACTGAATTTACCTCATAGAGTTATTGTTGAAACCAGAAAAGCTGGTGTTTGTGCTGCCTGTCACCTACCAAACCCAATAAGCAGAGACAGGGATTGAATCTTTATGGGCACTGTATTTAGATGGCTGGCGATCTGAGAAGACAGTGGGTTCATACCCTAACAGACCATCGTACATTTCCTTTCAAGCCAGCCTTTTTCTATAAGGGGGCAAAAGTGTAGGTAAGGGATTTGGAACTCAGGAAAGAGGTTAATCAGATAAAAGCTGCAGTCCAGCAATTTCCCTAACATCCTTTCATCAGTTGACCAATGATTTCTGAGTCCTGTGTCCTGTGTCCTGGGTGGTTTTCTCTATCTGTGTCTGGGTGGTGGACTGTCTCTCCCTGGAACACAATGGCTTGAATACCACCCTGATTGCTTATGGTCTCTTCTGGAGCACAAAGGTCAGTCATTGGCAATCTTTTACAGTCAGGGTGGGCCGTACCTGAAGTTCCGTACCTGTGAAACAATAGCTTTTCACATTCATTAGCTACTAGGCTTATTAACTATTAACTTAAACTAAAATTTTCTGATTCTTGAGTTCCCCCATCATTGTGAGGATTAAATGATTTAATGTGCATACTGTAAAATGTTTGGAAAACTTACTGGTATATTCTAAGGGTTCAGCAAACATTATACTATTTTAACTCTCAATTTACAGATTTCTGTTCAACTAGCTTCATTACCAGTTTATCTCCCAGGCCCAACTTGGTATCTACCCCAAAGCAGGCACTTAAAAAATGTTTGTTAAGTGAATTATTAAATGCTGATGGGTAAACAATTATAATGTAACAAGGGCTGTGGCAGAAGTTAAGTACAAGGCACTTGACTGGGCAAGAGGGAGGGTATGAATATTTGAATAAATCAGGAAACTCTCCACTGAGAAGGGCCATTTTCTCTTAAAGCTTTCACAGAACAGGCAGAACTATCTGAGCAAATTCTGCATCCTGGAGACAAGGTCATGTGATGCTGGATAGCCACCAGGTGGCAATATTGCAGAATAGATTCAAGAAACAGAAGAAAACACTGGAATAAGCCAGCTCCTTTCAGCCCAGAGAGTGTGAGTATGTATACTTTCTCTCTTCTCTCCTCAGAACTTGAAGGCATGATTTCCTTCCCCTTCTTTACGTCGGTGTTGGACACTGACATTGCTGTTATCGGCTTTTCGGGGCAGCTGTCTGTGCTCAGGCCACTGTCATCAGTCAGAAGAGAGAAGTAGTACTGAGTGTGTTTCTAGCCCTTCAGATAATAAGCTTCTAATTCTTATCTCACTTACCTAGGGTTAACTTTGCTATGTGCCACCCAAATCAAGCATTTTATATGATGTTACTTTATTTGATTGCCATGAAAATCCTATAAAATCAACAAAATAGTTTTTAAAAAATCTATTACATAGCTTAAGCAATTATTAACATTTGCATGGCCTCTCTTACTTCAGCTATACTCTCACTCCCTGCATCTCACCACCACTGAAATATTTTGAGGCAAATTTCAGATGTCATATTACTTCATTTGTAAATGCTTTTTACCATCTAAAAAGATGAGAACTTAAAAAAAACACAACCATAGCACCTTTATCACATCTAAAAACGTGTCAGTACTCCTTAAATTCTTAAGTATACCGTTGGTATTTAAATTTGTCTCGTTTTCTTATAAAAGTAATTTACCATTGGTCTATTCAAATTAAGATCATAGCAAAGATTATACATTGCACTTGTTTTCTATGTCATCAATAAGTTCCATTCCTATTTTATAAACAGGATCAGAGAGGATAATTTTTTCAGTATTTTAACAACAAAATACTGAATCAGACTTTATCACAGGAGCTTAGAATACTAAGATTAGGAAGTCACAGCTGTTACCCTCAGTAGATTGAGTGCCATGCTCCTAAAATTCTTTAAATATTTCTATCACAAAATTTATCAGATTTTATTATAATTATGTGTTATGCGCCTGCCTTCTAAGCCAGAGAGTAAATTCCTTAAAGGCAGGGGTCATCTTATGTTCAACACTTTATAACTAATACTTAACATAGTCCTTGGCACATAATAAGTATTTAATAACTATGGGAAATTGTGAATAATTTCACCTGTCTGAGCAATAGTGAAAACTTTCAAGCAGGTCAGTACATGATAAGATTTTCAGTGTAGGTAGGTACTCACATTACCATGTGGTATAGAAGCATTATAGACTGTAGACAGGGAAGCCAGGGAGAAGGTTACTGCAGGAATTCAAGATAGAAAAGTTGAGAACCACAATCAGACCAGAGGCAGTGAATGGAGAGGAAAAAGATTACAGAGTTACTGAGGAGGTGAATTTGGTAGTACATGTAATTTCTTACATGCAGGGAGTGAGAGTGAAGAGTTCCAGATCTCTGGCTTGGGTAGTAGTGTGGGTGATGATTGTACCACTGATTTTTCAGTTGTTAAAAAATTTTACAGTCACTGTTTACCCCATCTTAATTCTTTAAAAGCAGATTGTAGTTGTGTTACAAGGACATTGTGATAGCAAAAGTCCCACAATGAAGGACTCTTCTTTGAGGAAGCAAAATGGACTTTATCCATGTGTGCCATAATCATTACAGGTTCTCTTGCCAATGCCTTTGTGTAAGAGTCAGGTCATTTCCCTAACATTCAGCTTTAGTCTTTTCAATGTGAACCTCAGTCTTGATGACAAACAACATTGTATGTCAGGAAACATCAGACTTCCAGGAATTACACACAGTTTTTGGAATACTTATAACATACAGCTATACAAACAAAATATAAGGAAAGCTTGCTATTATGTCCTACATCATAGCGCTTCCCTTGCAATTTCACATACCGAATAGGTCTTTAGTTTAACACCTCTCTTTTTATAAGAAGAGAAACAAATCCTTTGAGATATTCCAAGAGCCCTCAGGTAAGTATCACAGTTAATTTGGGATCAAATGACTTTTTCTAGAATTTGACAGGGAAATTTTCCAAAAATATTAAAAATTTGGGAATTTGACAAATTTGACCACACATCATTCTGAAATAATACTTCAAAGCCAAACACAGAAGGTTACATGGTTCTGACCACAAATTAACTTTTTTCTAATATTAAGAAGACATGACATTAAAAAATTAAAGACTGGTGAAAATAGTGTGAAGCATATTTGCTACAACTCAAAATATTTGCTATCCACACAGAAAACTTTGTTCTTTCAGCAGATCAAAGACTATCGAGTGTTTCATAAATAAGTACATTATTGATATCAAAACTCATTAAAAAGCCCTTGCAATAAAAATTCAAGTTTTAGCCAACTTGATTATACAAGGTAAAATTCTCTCCTCAACTTTTAAAGATTTTATTTATTTTTAGAGAGAAGGGAAGGGAGGGAGAAAGGAAGAGAAACATTGATGTGCAAGAGATACATCAAGTGGTTGCTTCTCACACACCCTCAAATGGGGACCTGGCCTGCAACCCAGGCAGGTGCCCTGACTGAGAATTGAACCAGCGACCCTTTGGTTTCCAGGTCAGCACTCAATCCACTGAGCCACACCAGTCAGGGTTATTCTTTTTCCATTATCATTTTGTCCCCTCCTCCCCTCCCCCCCCATCACCACGCATTTTGTCCATATCCATGAGTCCTTTTTCCTTTTTGTTCAATCCCTTCTCCTGTGTAGTACTATTTTAGTTAAACCAGCTGAAGTCTTTGAATGGTTCAGTATAAGCCACCACTGTAATAAAAGAGCAGATAGAACCCCAGGCTGATGATGTTCTCTTCAGGTGTTTAATCAGTAGTTTTTAATCATCTTACTTGACTTCCACAACTTTCATGACACCACTATTCCTAGTTTTCTTTATACACCTGCCCATTCTGTCTTAGATTTTTGCTGCCTCTTCCTTACCCTGAACATTGTCAGGAGCTTAGTTTTGAATTCTATTCCTATTGATAGAATAATTATGTATACATTGATTTTTATCTACAAAGTTGTCCACTCTCCTGAACTTCAGACCTCTATAGCCAACTTCCCATTGGTAATACGCACTAGAAGTCCAGGGAGACATCAAACTTAACACATTTAAAATGCAATTATTACCTTCCCACTGGTGTGCCATTTTCCTCCAATGTTCCATATCTAAATAAATGGAATCCCTCTGATTACTTTATCCAGAAACCTGTCTCAAAAAATAAACAGAAGAATTATTCATTAATCCCTCCTCTCCCTCACTGCCTCCCCATCTAATCAGTTACCTAGTCCTCATCAATTTTACTACCTAACTAGATTTCTGATTTGTCCACATATTTCCATGTCAACTGCTACCATCCTGATCCAAGCAACATTCATCTCCAGCCTGGGCCAGTGAATTAGCAATCTCCCTTCATTTAACCAGCAAGTACTTATTTAAGACCTACTTTGTGTCAGACACTGTAACTTGTAACTAGTTTCCCCCCCCACACACACACAGTGTGCAGCCCACTTCAGTGCCTACAGCCCACAGGCAGAGACTGGGCAATGGTTCTGGGCTAGGATGCTCTGGCACGGGGCACTATGAGAGACCCAGGGGGACAGGCCTGTGTAACTAGTTTTTTTTTTTTTCCCCACCATAATTTTATGCTATTCTGAATCTAGTCTTCACATTGCTTTTATGATGATTTTTTTTTTTTTATAAACCCCTCAATAGCTATCCTATGCTCTTTGGATAAAGTTGCAAAACCCTAAGATGGTCTACAAGGCTTTTCATGGCTTAGTACTAGCTGCATTTTCAGTCTCATTTCTTGCCACTCTCTCCCTTGCTCAGGTTCCTGCATATCAAGTTTCTTTCTGTCCCTTAAATACACGAAGCTTGTTTTCTATATCGGGGCCTTTGCATTTGCTATTCTCTTGTACTTGGAACACTTTTCCCCTCTCACTCCTAACACACACACACACACACACACACACACACACACACACTGTTCTTAGCTGATTTACATTTTTTCACCCTTCAGATTTCAACTCATATGTTTCTTTCTCAGGTAATCTTTCCCTGAAAGCCCAGAATAGGTCAGAATCCCTCATTCATGTAACTCCTACAGCATCCTATAAGTCTACATCTTAACTCTTACCACACATAAAATTATTTAAGTCTGCCTCTTCCACTAAACTATATTCTCTGAGGACAAACATGATGTTTCTCTTTTTCTTCACTTCATCTTCACAATCAAGCACAGTTCTTGGCATACACTAGGCACACAAACAGTCTTTATAGAATGAATGCCTAGTCTTCTGGTTTTTCTCCTCACCATCTTGGACAGTGGTATTTGTGGTAACTATTGCCTGCTTCATTCTGAGCCCTTCTGAAGTGAGCTGGGCCTTGTACCTGAGCTCCATAATGGTTTCTGCTCATTAGCCTTGAAGTGGCAGGCCATGTAGCATCATGATTCGTATCACAGTGTTTTCTCCTTACCTAGGGCAAGCAGGATACCAGAATATTTGAGTACAGATAATTGCCCCCCTTTACCCATCTCTAAGTCTCCCTACTCCACTTTCCCTTTGGTAACCAGCATATTGTTTGTTTTCTGTGTCTACAAGTGTCTGTTTGTCTTATTTGTTCTTTTGTTGCTTTCAGTTTTATATCCCATATATCACTGAAATGGTATGGTTCTTGACTTTTTATGTCTGACTTATTTGCTTACCATAATCTAAGGATCCATTCATGAGTCACAAAAAGCAGTATTTCATCTTAGGGCTGAATAGTTTTCATTGTCTCCATGTACCACATCTTGGAGATTTGACATTTGTTAGTGAACACACAAGGCAATGTGCAGATGATTGTGTTATAGAATTGTACACTTGAAACTTACATCATTTTATTAACCAATGTTACCCCAATAAATTTAATAAAATTAACAAAAGAGTATAAGTAATTGAGCCAGAGTCCCTAGAGTTTGAATCCTAGCCACGATACGTACCAAAACTTAATGTGCCTCATAGTGTTGTCGCAGAGACTTAATGCATTTAAGACACTTAGCACAGAAGGTGGAACATATAAACCACTCAAATGTATTGCTGTTATTATATGATAATAAGTTGCATTTCTCAGGCTCACAATCTTTTTCAGGAGTATCATATCCAAAGGGCCATTTGGTGCTATGTGTGCACGTAGCTCTAGACTGTCTCCCTGACTCTCCAGAGTTCTTTCTGCTTGGATGCCGCCTGCAAATGCGAGATAAGTAGGCCTCCAAAAATATCTGCATGAAGACCAGACTTAGAAGCAGGTTATAGTAAACCCTGATATTTGGTTTTTCTTTTTTGTAATGCAAATGCTTGGCTTAAGCTTTGATTGCTGAGAAATCCACTTCAAAGAAGGCTATCTCGAGTAAACACATTGCCAGCCACAGGACTAGATAAAACTTCACTCCCCTCCACAACCCAGGCTGCTTTTTAAATTTTTTATATTTCTTAAATAATGCAATTATTTATTTTGTTGTAAATTTTATTTTAGACTTTCCCAATTATCATCTTCATTGACAATATATTCAAAACTTAATGTCGAGTTGCTGTTAACTGCCCTCCTGGTAATAATTACATCTTTATTGTATTGACTTTTGAATTTTTTAAATTTATTTACTTAATTTTTAGAGAGAGGTGAAGAGAGAGAGAAAGAGACAGAGAGCAACATTGATTGGTTACCTCTCAGTTGTCTCTCTCTCACACCTTCAACTGGGAACCTGGCCTGCAACCCAGGCATGTACCCTGACTGGGAATTGAACTGCCAACCTACTGGTTCATAGGCTAGCGCTCAACCCACTAAGCAACACCAGCCAGGGTAAATTATTTTTTATTATTGTAGATTAATAGGAATTTGCAAAGATAGTAAAGAGATCCTGTGTATTCTTTTTTAAAATGTATTTTATTGATTATGCTATTAACAGTTGTCCAGTTTTTTTCCTCTCCTTTATTTCCCTCTGCCTTACACCACCCCTCCCACCAGCATTCCCCTACCTTAGTTCCTGTCCTTGGGTCATACATATAAGCTCTTTGGCTTCTCCATTTCCCATACTATTCTTAACCTCCCCCTGTCTATTTTGTACCTGCCATTTATGTTTCTTATTCCCTGTACCTTTCCCCGCATTCTCACCTCTCCCCCTCCCCACTGATAACCCTCCATGTGATCTCCATTTCTGTGATTTTGTTCCTGTTCTACATGTTTGCTTAGTTTGTTTTTGTTTTTAGGTTCAGTTGTTGATAGCTGTAAGTTTGCTGTCATTTTACTGCTCATATTTTTTTATCTCCTTCTTAGATAAGTCCCTTTGCCATTTCATATCAAAAGGGCTTGGTGATGATGAACTCCTTGAACTTGACCTTATCTGAGAAGCACTTTACCTGCCCTTCCATTCTAAATGAAAGCTTTGCTGGATAGAGCAATCTTGGTTGTAGGTCCTTGCCTTTCATGACTTGGAATACTTCTTTCCAGCCCCTACATAATTGATCATTGGTCTGCTTGTTTTTCTTTTCTGAGCTTTAATATCTGGTCATATATTTTAAATTTACCAATAAAGGCTGAACTCACAACACCCTAGTGCATCCACAATACCTCTACCTCAATAAAAGCAGAACCAGGTGCACAATCACTCTCTGTCTACCTGCAACCTCACTCTGTGGCTCCAAGTGTGCCATATATACCATATAGGATTTGTAAGTAATAAATATTGTTCTTTTCCCCCCAAAGTTCCCTAATTGCTATTACCGAGGGAATCTTTCAATTATAATAAGAATCACAAAGGCTACTCCAGCCACATCATTGCTTATCAATAGAATAATACTGGCACAAAATACAAGTGAACCTCTCTGGCCCAAAGAAGTCCCCAAGACATGGCCCATTACAGGCTCTGCCCTCAATAGCTCGTGTTCACCTTTTACTAAAAAAAAAATATTCACTAAGCACTTACTCTATACTAGGCATTGCATTAGGCCCAGGGGATATGGTTATGTGTCTACTCTCATTGAGACTACATTCTAGTGAGTGGAGGCATACAAAAAAACCTAATAAACAAGGAAATAAAATATTAAGATTATAATAACTAGTATGAACAAAATAAAAATCAAGTAAGTGAACAGAGTGACAATAAAGAGAAAATAGCACTTTAGAGAAAGGGGAAAAGGCAAACCTCTCTGGGAGAGTGACTTTTCAACCAAGTCGTAAAGGATGAGAAGAGAGAGCCGTGGAAAGACATGGCACCAGATCATTCCAGAAAGAGGAGCAAGTTCAAAGGATCCAAGAACCAGCTTGAATATTTGAGGGAAAGAAAGTAAGTGTGGCTGGAGCATAGGGACAGAGGGTGAGAGTGGTAGGAGACTGGCCTAAAGGGTAGGCAGGAGTCAAATCATATAGGCCACCTAGGCCATTGACTTATTTTAACTCTGCATTGCCCAATATAATAGCCACTAGCCTCATGCAGATATTGAGCAATTGGTTTATAGCCAGTCCAGAGAGACAGATGCTGCAAGCATCAAGCATACACTGGAGTTTGAAGGCTTAGTGTAAAAAACAGAATGTAATACTGCATTTTTAAATATTGCTGGCATATTGAAAAAACAGGATTTATCTGTTTTTCACACCTTTTTTTGTAGAAAAATTTTTCATCGAATTGGTAATGATGAATAATTAGCTAGATTTTTATTTGTATAGTCATTTGTATTTAAGTGTTTTCTCAAACTTGTTCCTTATTATAATTTTTAAGTATATTTTATTGATTATGCTATTACAGTTGTCCCATTTCTCCCCCATCATTCCCATCCACCTTGCACACCCCCTCCCACCCACATTCCCCCCCTTTAGTTCATGTCCATGTGTCATAAGTTCTTTAGCTTCTACATTTCCCACACTGTTCTTGCCCTTCCCCTGTCTAGTTTCTACCCACCATCTATGCTACTTATTCTCTGTACCTTTTCCCTCTCTCTCCTCCTCCCACTCCTCTGTTGCTAACCCTCCATGTGATCTCCATTTCTGTGGTTCTGTTCCTGTTCTAGTTGTTTGCTTTTGTTTTAGGTGTGGTTGTTAATAGCTGTGAGTTTGCTGTCTTTTTACTGTCCTACTTTTTATCTTCTTTTTCTTAGATAAGTCCCTTTAACATTTCATATAATAAAGGCTTGGTGATGATGAACTCCTTCAACTTGACCTTATCTGAGAAGCGCTTTATCTGTCCTTCCATTCTAAATGACAGCTGTGCTGGATAGAGCAATTTTCGATGTAGGTCCCTGCCTTTCATAACTTCAAATATTTCTTTCTAGCCCCTTCTTGCATGGAAGGTCTCTTTGAGAAATCAGCTCACAGTCTGATGGGAACTCCTTTGTAGGGGACTGTCCCCTTATCTCTTGCTGCTTCTAGAATTCTCTCCTTCATTTTGATCTTGGCTAATGGAATTATGATGTGCCTTGGTGTGTTCCTCCTTGGGTCCAACTTCTTTGGGACTCTGAGCTTCCGGGACTCTGAGCTTCCGGGACTCTGAGCTTCCTGGACTTCCTGGAAGTCTATTTCCTTTGCCAGATTGGGGAAGTTCTCCTTTATTATTTGTTCAAATAAGTTTTCCACTTGTTGCTTTTCTTCTTCCCCTGCTGGTACCCCTATAATTCGGATGTTGAGATGTTTAACGATGTCCTGGAGGTTCCTAAGCCTCTCCTCATTTTTCTGATTTCTTGTTTCTTCCTTGTTTTCTGTTTGTTTGTTAGTTTCTTCCTTCTGGTCCACTCCATTGATTTGAGTCCCAGTTTTCCTCCCATCTCTATTGGTTCCTCATACATCTTCCTTCATTTCACATATTGTAGCCTGCATTTTTTCATCTAATTTGTGAGCAAAATCAACCAATTGTGTGAGCATCCTGATCACCAGGGCTTTGAACTGTGCATCTGATAGGTTGGCTATCTCTTCACGGCTTAGAGGAATTGGCTCTGGGGCTTTGATTTTTTCCCTGGTTTGAGCCATTTTTGGTGGGTTTTTGTTTTGTTTTGTTTTGGTTTGTTTTGGTTTGGTTTGGTTTTGGTCTGGTCTCGGCTGTTATGTAGTGAGGAGTGGAGCCTTAGGTGTTCCCGAGGGCGGGGCAGCCCAGTCGCTGGGTAGTGACGCTGTATGTGGGGGCGGGGTCTGAGAGGGAACAATGGCACCTGCTCCGCTCTCTCCTGGATTCCAGTCCCTTCTGCCACTTCCCCTTTGCCTGGACCATCTGCGTGCGCGAATGTGGGACCACCTGGTCAGCCAGCCGCCTTGCGAGGCCTCACTGGGCCTGCACAGTTGCCCTCCTGTGCCCGGGGTCTGCCAGCTGCTGCCTGTGCGCCTGGGAACTGCCAGCCACTGCTGCCTGCGTTCCTGGGTCCGCACCTCCACTTTTTCCTGCCACAACTCCACCCCTCTTACCGGTCTGGATGAATGGTTGTTGGACTTCCGTACAGTTCAATTTTCTATGAGTTCTGGTTGTTTTCTTGTTTCTAAATATTTGTTGTCCTTAATTTTGGTTGTGAGAGAAGGCACAGTGTTTCCACCTATGCCTCCATCTTGGCCAGAGGTCTGTTTTTCACATCTTTAATGTGACTACTAGAAAATTCTGAATTACATATGTAGCATGCATTTGTGGCTCATTTTATTTTTATTAGGCAGTGCTGTTCTCTGTAAAATTGGAAACCATTGGAGGATGTTGATAAGGGGAGTAATCTGATATGACGTATGTTTTTTAAGAGAGGTTACTCTGACTGCTGGATAGATGTTTAGGAGAGGAGAAAAGAGTAGGAGCAGCAAAATCAATTAGGAGATTATTACCTGAAAGAGGTAATTTTGTGTCTTTAGCTAGGGAAGGAACAGTATACATGAAGAGGAGTAGTCAGGCAGGGTCTGGAACATTTTGAAGATAAAAGTGATGTGATAATATATTATTGTGGGAATAAGAGGAAACTTAGAGTAAATATCTCACATTTTTTAACATGTATTTTATGCTAAGTGGCTCTGTTGAGCACTTGATACAATTATTATTCCCATTTTAAGGAGCAAGAAAAACAGACTCAGAAACATTTAATGACTAGACTAGTAAGACACCTAGATAATATTTGAATTCCCTGTCTAGATAAAAAGCAGAATTCTTAACTAACTAACACTAATGCTCACTTGCAGCACCACAATACACTCCCAATCTGCTATCAGTCTCATCTCCAGGCTTTGGGACCTTGCATCTGTGTATATTCACCAATTCCTTGCCCTATACTTGCTGATTCATGACTGTTCAGAGTCCTTGAGTCATTTGTATCTGATCCCTTTTTGGCATCTTCTGAGAATGATAGGATTGGCAGCACAGGTCCTCTGCCACTGTGGAGCCTGGAAATAATTTCTACTCCTGACTTGAGACCAGGTTTATGCAAAGGGTATGGGTTCTCAGAGTTGCGGTGATGGCTTCTCTCAACACTCAAACCTGGGACATCCAGGTAAGGAAGGTCTAGAACTTTCTGACTTGTTAGAAGTGGATTTTTCTCCCTGAGAAGTTCAGCATTAATAGTTGAGTGTTGAGACATTTAACCAGTTGAATTGAACCAATTCAGACAATGTTGAAATTAGGATAAGGGAAGGAGCCTCTGGGACAACTTCAGACATATCAACATTCACCTCATAGGCGTGTTGAAAGGAGAAGAGAAAGGGCAACAGATTGAAAAGTTTTTCTGAAAAAATAATGAAAGAAAAGTGATTATAGTGTTATTATAAACTTCTTTTAAAAAGAGCTCCAGACCTGGCTGGTGTACCTCAGTGAATTGAGTGCCAGCCTGTGAACTGAAGGGTCACCAGTTCAATTCTCATCAGGGAACTTACCTGGGCTGCAGGCTGGGTCCCCAGTAGGGGGTGCTCGAGGAGCACCACGCTTTGATGTTTCTCTCCCTCTTGCCTTCCCATCCCCTCTCTAAAAATAATTAATAAATCTGTCAAGGTGCAGTCAACATATAGTCTCAAGGTTATCTTCAATTTGACAAGATTGAATCTGTCACAGGAATGTGGTGAGAATGTGACTGAACGAAAATGTGGTTCTGAGCTATGAACCTGATCCACATGGTTGTGCTCCAAACTGCTGGCCATCTTAATCAGCTTTTGGCAACAAAAAGAACTAGGACATTACCACAGCTTTGCAATCATGTTGAGCAAAGGCAAAAATCTCGGGATTGGATCAACAAAATTAGAACACTAAGAACTTGGGAAGAAGCTCCATGAAGGTTGCACTGAAATGAGTGGGTTATAATTGTTTTTTTTTTTTTTTAAATGGGAGATAAGAGCAGGTAGAAGTTTTTCTATGAGTATGGAGTACTAGAATGACAAAAGTGTTGATTTCTTCTGGATTTTCTTTTAATTGCCCTTTTAAAGTGATGTTTGAAAATTGTCAACAACATGTGGAAGTTTGTTTTTTTTATATCTGTCAATTAACTAGTTGGAGTATTTCTGTGGAGTTTCTGAGAAGTAATCTCTCATTTTTCTTTCAGATCCTGCTTTAACTGAGACTTCGCTTCTCCACTGTTAACATTGTTTCCCCTGACTTTATCTTCTACCTTCTGCAATGTGGTAGGTCCCCAGTTCATACATGTTCTTATTTTTAGTATCACCATCTTCCTTGGTACCTTTAACCTGAACAAAGATGATCCATCTTTACCTTAGCCTCGTAAAAACAATTATTTGACCTAAAATCTAATGATCATAATCTCCACCTCACTTCAGACTTCTATAACTATGCCCACTACCTGGAACTGGCAATCACCCCAAAATGTTACCCCTGATCCAATGTTTTCAATACCATCAGGAACTCCAGTCTCAAAAACCTTGAAAGTATCAGAGGAAGGCCCTCTTTTGATTATTTTACCATCTATCTTGGATCCCCTGGCTCCGTATTTGATCCACTATCTTGCCAATACCAAAGTATTCTCTCTTCCTCATCCATCTATTGCACTTATCCCCAAAAACCTCAGGCTCAGATGACACTGTCTTCTCCAATCCTAAACTCAGGCTGGTGAAAACTTGGATATTGGATCATTACAAATGAATGGCCGTTGTCCTTACCTGAAATCTAAGCACTAGACAACAATATTTCTACTTTTCACTAAGCAGTTTTGTTTTCAATTCCAAACAAATTTTTTAAAGATTTTATTTATTTAGTTAGTTTTAGAGAGAGGAGAAAGAAGGGAGAGAAACATCACTGTATGACAGAAACATCAATCACCTTTCACATGCCCCCAATGGGGACTTGGCCGGCAACCCAGGCATGTACCCTGAGTGGGAATTGAACTGGTGACCTTTTGGTTCACAGGCCAGCACTCTGTCCACTTAGCCACACCAGCCAGGACCCAAAAAGTTTTTATTTCAAGCTTCACATAGGAAATAGAGACTAGTAGCCCAAAATTCTGCCACTCCTCACCTGAAACTTACCTACATACTGACCCATCTTTGCCTTTTCCCATCTCAAGTGAAAAAAAGATGATCATCTTTTTGCCAGAGCACAATTTACTCCTCTGTTATAACATGTAAAGTATTGAAGTTAATTATTTGTATAAATTATTTTCTATGTCTTTCTAATCTGTAATCTGTAAGAGTAGGGACTGCATCTATTTTTATCATACTATCTTCAATACTTAGTATACTAATATATGACTAATACATTTTTTAAAGATTTTATTTTTATTTACTTTTAGAGAGAGAAGAAGGGAGGGAGAAAGACAGGGAGAGAAACATCTATGTGTGAGAGATACATAAATGGGTTGCCTCTCACGAGCCCCCAAATGGGGACCTGGCCTGCAACCCAGTCATGTGCCCTGACTGGGAATCAAACTGGCAACCCTTTGATTTGCAGGCTGGCACTCAATCCCCTGAGCCACACCAGCCAGGTTGATAAATTTTTTTTTGAATGAATGTGTATCTAGTCCTATTTGAAAGCATCAAAATATGTCTTTTGCTTAAGTAAAATGGAAATTATTGGAAGGTTTTTGAGAGTGGAATGAAGACCTCAAAGAATTTACCTGTTTTTGTTAGGTACAGGCACTAAGGAAACTCCAGAGGACCAAGAAGCAGACAATATAGCAATTCTTTATATTCCAGCCAAGGTGGATCAGAGTTGCTGACTCTGCTACTGTCATGGTTATGAATGATGACCAACTATTTGCTACATTACATATTTTGTTAAGAATTTAAAGTCCCAGATGGGAGCACCTGGTGGCCATAAATTGAATTCACATTCCATACCCCGGTTATAAAGAGGCAGAAGAAGGAAAATTTCTCCTTTCTGTTAATTCCATAATGCACAAGAGGCCTTGGAATAACCCTTCTCCCAAAACTACTGTGATGGTTAATTTTTTGTGTCAACTTGACTGGGGTACATGGTGCCCAGATGTTTGGTTAAACTTTATTGTGGGTGTATCCGGATGGACTGTTCTGGGTGAAATTAACATATGAATTCATTGACTGAGTAAAGCAAATTGCTTTATCTAATGCAAGTGAGTATCATCCAATGGGATCATCCTATGGGATGCCTGAGTAAGGGAGAATTCACTCTTGGCCTGACAGCTTTTGAAATGGCCCATCAATCTTTGCCAGCCGTTATACTGGAACTTACAGCATCAGTTTTGTTGGTTCTCCATCTTCTGGGTTCACACTGGAACTATACCATATATAGCTTATTGATTGTGTTTCTCTAGAGAATGCTAATACAACTACACATTTTGGGGAGGAAGTAATTATCCCCTCACCCCCCAAAGTATCAGGAGCTTATTATGAAGAAAAACATAGATGTTGTGTAGTCAGAAATTAAAAAAGCAAAGATACATAGAAGAGACTGACAGCTGTCAGAATGGAGAAGGTGCGGGGGTGGCTGGGTGAAAAAAGATGAAGGGATTAAGCAATATATATATACACATAGACACAACAGTATGGTGATAGCCAGAGGAGAAGGGGATGGGAGGAGGTAGAGATAGGCAAAGGGTGCATTAATAGGCATAGAAAAAGACTTTACTTTGGGCAATGAGGGCATGATGCAGTATGCAGTGTGCAGATGATGTTTTATTGAGTTGTACACTTTATACCTGTATGGTTTTGTTAACCAATGTTACCCCAATAAATTCAATAAAAAATAAGTGGAAGAAAATACTGATATGCTCTAAACCTCATGATATCAACTTGTATCATAATTTATATGTATTCTATGACATACATATAAATATATGCATAATTCTATCAATCTATATAATTACTCTTTATTTCATTTTTAAACATATTCTTGTAATGATTCCTAATGACAACCAATGCTCTATTAAATAAAATAAGTATTTGTGAAACACACACATGCAAAATAAATAAATAAATAAGTAAGTAAAAAGCAAAGATCCACCCAGCAGGAATGATTTAAGGAAAGACCTGATATTACTCTTTACCTCCCCTCACACCTCCACCATTGCTTTTCTTTTAAGATTTTATTTATTTTTAGAGAGGGGGAAGGGAGAAAGAGAGGGAGGGGAAATAATGTGTGGTTGCCTCTCATGTGCCCCCTACTGGAGACCTGGCCTGCAATCCAGGTATGTGCCCTAACTGGGAATCGAACTGGTAACCCTTTGGTTCGCAGGCCAGCACTCAACCCACTGAGCCACACCAGTCAGGGGTCCACTATTGCTTTTTTAGAAAGTCCACTCCATTAATCATGTCCAATCTCATATTTGCTTTCTCTATTTTCTCTTTTTTAAATAAATATATCTGTTCTCTATCCTGTGTTTGTCGAGAGCACACAGTCTGTGGCCACACTCCTTGGGTTCAAATCTCAGATTAGCTACATGTTAGCTGTGCTAAAGTATGAACTGGGCCACATTACAATTTTAAGAGCATATTTGAGCATATATCATTTTAAATCAGGCAGTGCCAAACCATAGGTCATTAGGAGTGTTCTGACTGGAGCCAGAGGAGAGGTTTTTATAGAAGAAATGCAGAAGCAAAGCAAGGGAATAATTTGACTATAACTTAAGCAATTGCCTTATTTGGGAAAGCCTAGTTTGCTATTTGTGATTAGTTCTTAAGTTTCATTTTTCTCACATTCAATTGCGCTAATTCTGGCTTAGGTTTTGGTTTCCTTGCATAAGCTACCAAGGCATTAGAGCCACCTCAGCTTAATGGCTTTCTTGTTTAATTACCTTAATAATTCTCCCCTCTTGGGCATTGTCTCATGCACAAGATTTTGACCAAAATTTGATATTATCATCACTCTGCCACCATCAGGGTTAACTTGTTCTTAACCTAGAAACACATAGGTTATGATATCGGGTCCATGGAAAAATTGCTTTTGCTCTTTATTTTGTTGCTCATCTTGTTTATGTTTTTCCAAGCACTGGGAGATTATCTGACATACTTCTAATGGCTACAAACATGTATTTAAGATTTTTGAGAAAACACAGTGCACCAGAGAGACTACAGTAAGGACTATCAGGAGGATAGTACCCAGAGACTGAAATATCTTCTTTAGCTAGGGCCTTCATGAGCAACACAAGTTGGAATCAAATAAATAAAAAATGTACCTGAAGACCTAGCTGGTGTGGCTCAGTGAATTGAGCGCCTGCCTGCAAATCAAAGTGTTACCAGTTTGATTCCCAGTCTTAGCACATGCTTGAGTTGCAGGCCAGGTCCCCAGTAGGGGGCACTAGAGAGGCAACCACACATTGATGTTTCTCTTCCTCTCTTTCTCCCTCCCCTCCCCTCTCTATAATAAAATAATGAAATTTAAAAAAATGTACCTGAAGAGGCTTCAACCTGTTTCAGCCAAGTGGCTCATTTGTCATATTTGAGTTCCTACTATACCAGAGATGTTGCTCCAGGTAAAGCATGAGATAATTGTTATAGTTCAGCCAAGAAGTATTTTGAAGCAATTTTGTTATCTAAAATTGCTATCAGCTCAGAATAATCTTACATCAAAGAAACATTTTGGGGTGGCATGGTTTGCTGCCCTTCATTTCCCACCTTAGAAATTTCTCCAAGAAGCATTTTATTGTGAAGGTTGAATTTGGAGATAGTCTGTGTCTTAGTATTGGTAATAGGTTAATTAAGTTAAACAGTTGTGTCTTATGTCATGAGGCAGTGTTGCAGGTGGAGTTCCAAAGTTACCCAGCAATTGGGTATTAAATAATAGTTCTATGAAAGCAAATGACCCAAAATCTAGGGGTAATTAGTTGAAGCAGACTCTAACTCAATTTCTGATTCCAGATAGCAGCCATTTGAGATTACTAGATGTTAGGCTCTTAGATGTTAAGGTCAAAGCATCTTCTGTAGTTTGAATGTCTTCGTGATGTCATTGAATGTTTAGGGAACTTAATGCCTGGCTGGTATTAGTCACCAGGCAATGCCTGCTGGCCATGGGCCATCAGTGCCCACTTCAAGTTGATCTTACTCTGTCGTACACACACACACACACACACACACACACACACACACACACACAATCCAGTGCTTGACTGTGTTGTATTTTCCTTGATGACTTCAATTCCAAGATACAATGGATAGAAGTATTTAGTGTCCTCCACTGAAATTGGTAACTTTACTCCCTTGGGATGGTTCAAAAAATATAGGTGGCCTGACTTGCTTCCAGATATATTTTTCTGTTTTTGTAAAGACTTAATTTGTAATACAAGGCCAATTAGTTGTTTTCAATTCTTCAAACAATTGAGTTGTGGCCTGAATGATATCAACAGGCTAACCTACCCATCTAACTACATTACCTTCGGTTTTCCTCTTTATGTGAGGGAGAAGATTTCCAACTAAGATGGAAATCAAAAGATTTCTATGTCCTATATTTAGAGTTCTGTGTCTTTGGAATGTTTTAAGAAATCGTTCCACAAATGCTTCAGAATGTTTTATAGCCCTCTGGATGCATACTCCGATTTTAGCTGAGAAAATAAAGCTTTTGAAAAGTTCTTACCAGGCTCAGAATATCAGTCTCCAATTCAACCAACTTCTGACCACAGAATTCCTTTTGAAGAAAAAGAAAATTTCAAATAGCTTATTATCAGGTTTCAACTGGAACAAATAATAAATATGTCTGACAGTACTGAATTCTTTAAAGAGGACATTTTTGACTCAATTAGAAATTTCTAAATACCAATAATAAATGCATTTCAATTTGGGGGATATTTGGGACCCTTTTTTTCCCTTTGCACTCTTATAAATGGATAAGCCTACCTACTTTAAAAGTTCCCCACTGTGGCCACTGTAATTCAAGGTTATCTTTGGGAAAGTTAACCAACTTTCAGACAAGCATAGGTTCTGGACCCAAATTTTTTTGAATTTCAGATGAGCAACAGAGGTGTTTTTTGTTTGTTTGTTTGTTTGTTGTTTTTTTAGTATAAGTATGCCCTATGCAATATTTGAAACATCATGCTAAAGACATATTCATTGTTTCACTGAAATTCAAGTTTAACTGGGCTTCCTGTATTTTTAATTGTGAAATTTGGCAACCCTATGAGAGAGAGACAGAAGAGAGCTTTCTAGGTGGTGGTAAAGCTCCATATCTTGATAAAGGTTTGTGAATGCATTTGTCAAAGTCATGTGAATTTAACCTCAGAAGAGAAAAAGAAAAACAAGTACTGAACTCTTGTTAGTGATATACATGCTGAATTATAAAGGGAAATGCAAATTTAAAGTATATCAAAAACAGGAGGGAGTAATAGCTGAATAGAGGGATAGTAGATAGATACATAATAAGGCAAATACAGTAAAGTACTAATTGTAAAGTCTTGGTGATAGACATATGGGTATTCATTGTAAAAGTCTTAAAACATTTCTGTATGCTTGAGAATTTTTACAATAAAATGTTGGGGGTTGAGAATTAGCTAGAGTTCTAGATGGAGGAGACCTAGACTCTTCACACTTGAACCCATTTTCTCCTTTCCTATTCTTTTTTAAACATATATAAGATTTTTAAATTTATTTTAGAGAGAGGAGAAAGAGGGAGAGAAACATCAATGTGTGGTTGCCTCTCATGTGCCCCCGGCTGGGGACCTGGCCCGCAACCCAGGCATGTGCCCTGACTGGGAATCAAACCAGCGACCCTTTGATTCACAGCCTGTGCTCAATCCACTGAGCCACACCAGCCAGTGTTCCTTTCCTGTTCTTAAGAAAAAAATTTACCTACCTCAAACTTTACACTGGACACAGTTAAGTTTATTTTTAACTCAGTCAAACTTTATTGGGTAAGTCAGAGACATAATAACATTTATGTTGAATCCCATTCAATAAAGGAAATTCATGCTCAAATAAAGAAGAGAACTCAACACAAAAGCTGTGGAGCTCGGATATATAAGACAGACTTACCCATGACCTTCAACTGCAGTGAGAAAGCAGTAAGTGCAAAGGTGAGACCCTATGCCTGCTTGTTTGTTGCCCCCAGTGGTTATTTGACGTGTCCTTCAGGTAACATTTCTAACACCAAACCTCTTGAAAGATAAACTGAAGCACACGAACATTTTCAAGAGTTTATTTGAGCACATATCAATTTGAACAAGCAGCACGAGACAAAAGATGATTAGCAGTGGTTCACCATCAGGAGCTAGAAGGGAAGTTTTTATTTAAAAGACATAGAAGCAAAACGGAAATTATTTTAATTATCTATTAAGCAGTTGCCTTATTTGGGAAAGCTTGATTGGTTGTAATCAGTTGTTCTTGAGTTTTATTTTCCTAGATCTTGAGTGCATTGACTCTGGCCTAGCATTGATTTTCTTGCATAGGCTACCAAGATATTAGAGCCACTTTAGTCTCATGGCTTATTTAATTTGTTCCACAGCTGTTTAACCTTAGGCAAATTAGTTAAAGTCTAATTAGTTTCTCGGTGCCCTCTTCTGAAAAATGGGAGCAATAATAGCATTTATATTATAGGGTTGTTATGACAGTTAAAACAAGCTAATGCATATGAAACATTTAGAACAGTGAATTGCATTTAGTGTAATATAAGTGCTGCAGCTTTCTTTTGCTACAATGAAAACTAAACTTCACAGGCCCTTCAAAGTTCAACCGCCATTGTTTTATGTTGTATGTCTTCCTGCTTCTTCTACAACCTAGGCTCAGCTCCATGAAAGGATGCTTCCACTGTGTTCTTCTCAACTCTGAGATTTCACATATGCTATTCTGTTGGCCAAGGAAAATCTCCTCACCTTCACATGTACTTTTGCCTAGCTGTTCCAACATGTCCAAATTTCAAATCAGGAGCCCTTACCTCCAGGAAGCCTTTTGTAACCATCAACTCCCCCACCATTTCACTTACCATTTTCTTCTTGAATTTCTTCCCTACCTAGACTATTCTAATCTCTCACGCAACTCTAGGGACTCTGTAAGGGTCCGAACTGGATTGTGTGAATCCCTATATCCCCTATGGCTAACATGATAACTACCACCAAGTAGAAGCTTATGAAATGCTTGTTGAATTAGCTGAAGTATTAGGTCTGGAAACTAATCAAAAGAGACTGCCAGAGCTCTTTCCCCAACCTGTAAGTCCTATTCACATTCTTTCTGGGCTTGCATGCAAGGCTTGCTAAGAACTTCTGGGCTGGGGCACTATGGAAAACAGTATGGAATTTCCTCAAAAAACTAAAACTGGAACTGCCTTTTGACCCGGCAATTCCACTGCTGGGATTATACCCCAAGAATCCTGAGACACCAATCTAAAAGAACCTGTGCACCCCAGTATTCATTGCAGTACAATTTACAAGAGCCAAGTGATAGAAGCAACCTAAGTGCCCATCAGTAGATGAGTGGATCAAAAAAAACGGTACATTTACACAATGGAATACCATGCAGCAGTGATCCTTACTTTAAAGGAATAATTATCTGGGGGCCACCACAAACATTTACTCCACAGGTTTCTAGGGAAAGGGTCAAGTCACGGAATATGTATAAAGGATACATGGACAAGAACAACAGGGAGAGGATTGAATGCGGAGGATGGGCATTGAGGTGGGTAGTGGAGAGGAGAGTAATGGGGGAAAAATGGGGACAACTATAATTTTTAATATATTTTATTGATTATGCTATTCCAGTTGTCCCAATTCTCCCCCATCATTCCCCTCCACCCTACACACCCTCTCCCACCCACATTCCCCCCTTTAGTTCATGTCCATGTGTCATAAGTTCTTTAGCTTCTACATTTCCCATACTATTCTTGCCCTCCCCCATCTATTTTCTACCCACCGTCTATGCTATTTATTCTCTGTACCTTTTCCCCCTCTCTCCTCCTCCCACGCCCCTGTTGCTAACCCTCCATATGATCTCCATTTCTATGGTTCTGTTCCTGTTCTAGCTGTTTGCTTAGTTTGCTTTTGTTTTAGGTATGGTTCTTAATAGCTGTGAATTTGCTGTCTTTTCACTGTCATATTTTTATTTTCTTTTTCTTAGATAAGTCCCTTTAACATTCCATATAATAAGGGCTTGGTGATGATGAACTCCTTGAACTTGACCTTATCTGAGAAGCGCTTTATCTGTCCTTCCATTCTAAATGACAGCTTTGCTGGATAGAGCAATTTTGGATGTAGGTCCCTGCTTTTCAAGATTTCAAATATTTCTTTCCAGCCCCTTCTTGCCTGTAAGGTCTCTTTTGAGAAATCAGCTGACAGTCTGATGGGAACTCCTTTGTAGGTGACTGTCCCCTTACCCCTTGCTGCTTCTAGAATTCTCTGCTTCATTTTCATCTTGGCTAATGTAATTACGATGTGCCTTGGTGTGTTCCTCCTTGGGTCCAACTTCTTTGGGACTCTCTGAGCTTCCTGGACATCCTGGTAGTCTATTTCCTTTCCCAGATTGGGGAAGTTCTCCTTTATTATTTGTTCAAATAAGTTTTCCACTTGTTGCTTTTCTTCTTCCCCTTCTGGGACCCCTATAATTCAGATGTTGGGGCGTTTAACGATGTCCCGGAGGTTCCTAAGCCTCTCCTCATTTTTTTGAATTCTTGTTTCTTCCTCGTTTTCTGTTAGGTTGTTAGTTTCTTCCTTCTGGTCCACTCCACTGATTTGAGTCCCAGTTTTCCTTCCATCTCTATCAGTTCCCCATGCATCTTCCTTCATTTCACGTATTGTAGCCTGCATTTTTTCATCTAGTTTGTGAGCAAAATCAACCAATTCTGTGAGCATTTTGATGACCAGTGCTTTGAACTGTACATCTGATAGGTTGGCTATCTCTTCACTGCTTAGAGAAAATGGCTCTGGGGCTTTGATTGGTTCTCCGGTTTGAGCCATTTTTGGTGGGTTTTTTTGTTTTGGTTTGGTTTTGGTCTGGTTGCGGCTATTATGTAGTGAGGGGTGGAGCCTTAGGTGTTCCTCAGGGCGGGGCAGCCCAATCACCAGGTTGTGATGCTATAGGTGGGGGCGGGGTTCGAGAGGGAACAATGGCACCTGCTCCGCCCTCTCCTGGACTCCAGTCCTTTCTGCCACTTCCCCTCTGCCTGGACCGTCTGCGCGCTCAAATGTGAGACCACCTGGTCAGACAGCCACCTTGTGTGGCCTCACTGGTTCTGCACAGTTGCCCCCCTGTGCCCAGGGTCCGCCAGCCGCTGCCTGTGCACCTGGGAACTGCCAGCCGCTGCTGCTGCTTGCGCTCCCGGTCCGCACCTCCACTTTCACCTGCCGCGACTCCGCCCCTCTTACCAGTCTGGATGAATGGTTGTTGGACTTCCGTACAGTTCAATTTTCTATGAGTTCTGGTTGTTTTCTTGTTTCTAAATATTTGTTGTCCTTAATTTTGGTTGTTAGAGGAGGCACAGTGTGTCTGCCTACGCCTCCATCTTGGCCAGAAGTCTCTATAATTGAGTAACAATAAAAGAACTGTGAGCTAGGGAAGGAAGAAAACCAAAACAAAGTGCAACATTGTGCTAAGTAATCAGTCTGTTTGAAAATGGTTACCTGACAGCTTCTTAAAGTATGAAGTCTAGGGTTCAGACCCCTGCAGGGAACTGTTTAATGCTAATCAGAACCCCAGACAAGTGTGATTGAGTTTGGGCACAAAAAGGAAAACTATTTGTTTATTGAACATTCAATGAGAAAAAGATACTATGCTGGGTAATTTACATACTTTATGATAATTAAATACTCCATAAGATAGCCTAGTTTAATGATAATGAAACTAAAGTCTATACAAGTGAAACAAATGTTCAAGGCTTACATTAAAATGCTGAAACTATAATCCAGTTTTTGGTTTGACTGATTTTAAAAGTCTTACACTTCTCATTATGTATACAAATTTGACTCTCCTGGGACATAACTTCTGTTGCAATGTGAGAATAAGTATGCTAAGTAGAAATCAGAAGATAATGCCCAATTTTTTCTTTAGGCTTACATGGAAAGTATCAAGGAAAACATGGCTTGATCACACCAAATCCCATAAACTTATGGATATTGTATATGAGTTCACTGATGTGCTGCAAACTTTGGTCTATTGGCTCAAAATTAGACCAGGCCAAACTTTCAGGGAAAAGGTTTCTGCCACTGTTGTTTTACTCTGCCAAGCCCAACCAACCTAGATAATGAACATATGGTGAATTTTGCTATCTGTATCCTATGTGTCCGGAGGATTCAAACCCAATCTGTTTTCCAAAATACTTAAACCTTGACACTTTGATTGCCAATATCCATACAGAAGTTGTCATCTTATTATTTATAGTTATTATGTGAACACCATAATTATTGTATAATATTAAGATGTGCGTATGTGGCTGAGCCTATTAGGTTATATGGCTATCTCTCCTGCTCCATGGCATAATTTACTCAGGCAGTCACCTGGAGAAGAATACAAATAAGAAATCAAAAAAAAAAAAAAAGAAAGAAAGAAAGAAATCAAGACCCTGGTCTTATAAGGGGTTCATATGAACTAAACATTTTAATACTGTTGGTTTTGGCTATTGACTAGTGTAATTTGTATACTCATGCAACATTACTGACAATGTTTGACAAACAACAATAAAATTGCACCTAAATGGAATTCAAATTTGCTGGAACTTCTTTAAAATCTGGTACCAATAAAATGTATTAATTTGCTGGTGGACCTTCTCAACAATTAAGTAGGTGTTTGAGCACACACATAATCCCTATATTTTAATAGCCTATGGAGCAACAAATCATTCTGTCAACTACACAGTAATATTCAAATTTTGCCATCCTAATCCCCAGTTGTTTAATGAACAAATAACTGGTCTGAAGAAATCAAAAATTTATAACTGCTCAAGATTTAAACAGATCATTTTGTAGTCAAATTTACCCTGACTGGCTCAGGTTTTCTGCTTTGCCTCAGAAGAACCTCACATATTTATCAGTTTACAGGACATTTAAAAATGTATTGTGAGTTTTTGCTTCCAGTCAAGATGGTGACATAGGGAGACATAGCTCACCTCTTCACACAACCACATCAAAATTACAACTAAAATATAGATCAACAATCAGAAACATCAGAGATCAGGCTCAATGGAAGTCTGACAACTATGGAATTAAAGAAACCACATACATCCAGACCGATGGGAGGGGTGCAGGCATAGAATGGGCTGGTCCCTTACCCATGAGTGGTGCATAAAAATTCAGGAGGGATATCTCAGGACTGAAGAGTCTCAGCCCCACAATTTCTAGCTGCAAAAAACAGCAGGGATGGAGTCAGTGGAAAAAATGCTTGAGCCCCAAGCAGTTCCTCTTAACCCATGCACAGACTCACCTACTCAGACTCACTCCCTCTGGACTCAAGCACTGGGACGGTGGATTGAGGGGCACCAGCAATGTGCAGGAGGAAGCTGTATATAGAAATTATATATATAAGTTTTCAACATGATAAAGGCTATACATAAAAATTATACATCTAACATTCTAATAATGGTGAAAAATTGAAAGCCTTTTCTCTCACATTAGGAACAAGACAAGGATGCCCACTCTTACCACTATTAGTTCAGTACAGTACTGAAAGTCCTAGACACAACAATCTGACAAGAAAAACAGGACTTCCAGCCAAGATGGAGGCATAGGTAGACACACTGTGCCTCCTCGCACAACGAAAAGGACAACAATTTAAAAACAAAAAAGAGCCAATACTAATGGAAAATTGAACTGTATGGAAGTCCGACAACCAAGTGGTTAAAGAAGACACATTCATGCATACCAGTAGGAGGGGCAGAGTTGGGCAACGAGGTGGAAAGGACTCGCAGCAAAGCAGTGGCTGGTGGACCCTAGGCGCGTAGGGTTGCGGCTGACCCAGCGAGGTGGCGGATTGTGCAGCGCAGACTGCTGTGCAAGGCAGTGGGCAGTCCCACATTCATGCACAGATAAACCAGGCAAAAAGGGACCGAGACATACCGTGCAACCCAGGTTCCCAGCACGGAAATATAGCCTCAAAACAGATTGAAAACACCTGTGGGGGTTGAGGTGCCCGGAGAAACTCCCAGCCTCACAGGAGAGTTCGTTGGAGAGACCCACTGGGTCCTAGAACATACACAAAAGCACCCACCAGGGAATCAGCACCACAAGGGCCCAAATTGCTTGTGAGAAGCAGGGGAAGTGACTGAAATCCGGAAGAGAGCGGAGCAAGCACCATTGTTCCCTATCGGATTCCTGACCCACAAACAGCATCATAACCCAGCGACTGGGTTGCCCTGCCTGGTGAACAACTAAGGCTCTGTCCCTCATAGATAACAGGTGCAACCAGGAACCCCCCCACACCCCTCCAAAAAAAAAACAATGGCCCCAACAGAAGAACAGATCAAAGCCCCAGAGCCAATACATGTAAGCGACGAAGAGATAGCCAACCTATTAGATGCACAGTTGAAAGCACTATTGATCAGGATGCTCACAGAATTGGTTGGTTTCGGTTGCAAATTAGATGAAAAAATGAAGGCTACAATAATTGAAATGAAGGAAAATGCACAGGGAACCAATAGTGATGGGAAGAAAACGGACTCAAATCAACAGAGTGGACCAGAAGGAAGAAAGAAACAACCAAACAGAAAAGAGTGAAGAAACAAGAATTCAAAAAAAATGAGCAGAGGCTTAGGAACCTCCAGGACTTCTTTAAATGTTCCAACAACCAAATTATAGGGGTACCAGAAGGGGAAGAGCAACAAGTGGAAAACTTACTTGAACAAATAACAAAGGAAAACTTCCCCAATCTGGCACAGGAAATACACATCCAGGCAGTCCAGGAAGCTCAGAGTCCCAAAGAAGTTGGACCCAAGGAGGAACACACCAAGGCACATCATAATTACATTAGCCAAGATTCAAATGAAGGAGATCATTCTAGAAGCAGCAAGGGATAAGGGGACAGTCACCTACAAAGGAGTTCCCATCAGACTGTCAGCTGATTTCTCAAAGGAGACCTTACAGGCAAGAAGGGGCTGGAAAGAGGTATTCAAGGTCATGAAAGGCAAGGACCTACATCCAATATTGCTCTATCCAGCAAAGCTGTCATTTAGAATGGAAGGACAGATAAAGCGCTTCTCAGATAAGGTCAAGTTGAAGGAGTTCATCATCACCAAGCCCTTATTATATGAAATGGTAAAGGGAATTACCTAAGAAAAAGAAGATCAAAAATATGACAGTGAAAAGACAGCAAACTCACAGCTATTAAGAACCGCACCTAAAACAAAAGCAAACTAAGCCAACAGCTAGAACAGGAACAGAACCACAGAAATGGAGATCACATGGAGGGTTAGCAACGGGAGTGGGAGGAGGAGAGAGGGGAAAAGGTACAGAGAATAAGTAGCATAGATGGTGGGTAGAAAATAGACAGGGAGAGGTCAAGAATAGTGTGGGAAATGTAGAAGCTAAAGAACTTATGATACATGGACATGAACTAAAAGGGGGGAATGTGGGTGGGAGGGGGTTTGCAGGGTGGAAGGGAATGATGGGGGGAATGGGACAACTGTAATAGCATAATCAAAATATATTTTAAAAAGATATTTTAAAGTTTAAACAGACTCAGAATGTGTGGAGCATTTTGCCATTAGCAAAATCACACAAAAAATTGCAACTTTTTTTATCTGCAATACTGCTAACTTTGCTAAATGGTTTTGATGCAGAACATTACTAGTTTTTTACTTAGCTTTACTTTGAACAAAAGACAATTCTGTGTAGACACAGTGATAGAAATTGTCAAACAGAAAATAAAGGAAAAACACATTTTAGAAAACTTGCATTTATGCTATGTTTATTTTATAATAATCATGTTAGCAAATTTGTGTAGTTTTTTATTTTCATTCTTAATGATTTTATGCAAAGAGTAATCATGTGGGGTATTATTTAGAGAGGTCACCTGAAACTTTTATCTTTTCTTTCTCTGTATTTCTCTTAATAGATTTTTTTATCTATCTGTATTAATTGGTTAGATGACATGGAAATTGGCAGCTAAACTTAGCCAACCAGTTACTATATGAAAGCCAAGCAGTTACTATATCAATTACATGATGAAAAATTATTGTAATGTCTTCATCTTTAAAGCTGTTGAAGATCACAGAGCTAACATACTAATTACCAGCATACTTACAGGCAACATTAGATGATGTAAACATCTTCTAAATATCATATCAGATCCTGGTAAAACTGAACTCAAAGAGGTTTTGTGAAGTATTGAAAGCATGATTTTGTTACTATATGTGTTTTATTTTGAGCATTTTTCTTGTTTTTCAGGTATTTTACATGTGATATTTAAGTATAGATGGTATACATTACAGAGTTTCAGGTGTAAATTATAGCAATTTGACATTTATATACCTTACAATAGGATCATCACATTAAGTTTAGTAAAAGTCTCTCACCGTGCAAACTTAGTACAGTATTATTGACTATACTCCCCTTTAACTTTTTCACCCATTCCCTACCGTTCTCTTTTTTGGAAATCATTATTTTGATCTGTTTCTATGATTCTGTTTTTGTTTTCTTCTGCTTACTGATGTTTTTACATATTCTACACATAAGTGAAACTATATAGTATTTGTCTTTCTCTGACTTATTTCATTAAACATAATGGCCCCTACGTCCATCCACAATGCTGCAAACAGAAAACAATTCATTTCATTTTTTTTTAAAAATTATTTATTTATTTATTTATTTATTTATTTATTTATTTATTTATTTATTTATTCTTACAGAGAGGGGAATGGAGAGAGAAAGAGAGAGAGACACTGATGTGTGAGAGGTATATCAATTGGTTGACTTTCACAAGTCCACAACCACTGACCTAGCCCACATCCCAAGCATGTGCCCTGACTGGGAATGGAACCAGTGAACCTTTGGTTCGCAGTCCAGCATTCAATCCACTGAGCCATACCAGCCAGGGCTCATTTCATTTTTTAAAAATATATTTTATTGATTATGCTATTACAGTTGTCCCATTCCCCCCTTTCATTCTCCTCCACCCTGCACACCCCCTCCACCCACATTCCCCCCCTTTAGTTCATGTCCATGTGTCATAAGTTCTTTAGCTTCTACATTTCCCACACTATTCTTGCCCTCCCCCTGTCTATTTTCTACCCACCATCTATGCTACTTATTCTGTGTACCTTTTCCCCCTCTCTCCTCCTCCCACTCCCCTGTTGCTAAGCCTCCATGTGATCTCCATTTCTGTGGTTCTGTTCCTGTTCTAGCTGTTGGCTTAGTTTGCTTTTGTTTTAGGTGTGGTTGTTAATAGCTGTGAGTTTGCTGTCTTTTTACTGTCCTATTTTTATCTTCTTTTTCTTAGATAAGTCCCTTTAACATTCCATGTAATAAGGGCTTGGTGATGATGAACTCCTTGAACTTGACATTATCTGAGAAGCACTTTATCTTCCCTTCCATTGTCAATGAAAGCTTCACTGCATAGAGCAGTCTTGGATGTAGGTCCTTGACTTTCATGACTTGGAATACCTCTTTCCAGCCCCTTCTTGCCTGTAAGGTCTTCTTTGAGAAATCAGCTGACAGTCTGATGGGAACCCCTTTGTAGGTGACTGTCCCCTTATCCCTTGCTGCTTCTAGAATTCTCTCCTTCATTTGAATCTTGGCTAATGTAATTATGATGTGCCTTGGCGTGTTTCTCCTTGGGTCCAACTTCTTTGGGACTCTCTAAACTTCCTGGACTTCCTGGACTTCCTGGAAGTCTATTTCCTTTGCCAGATTGCAAAAGTTCTCTTTTATTATTTGTTCAAGTAACTTTTCCATTTGTTGCTCTTCTTCTTCCCCTTCTGGTACCCCTACAATTTGGTTGTTGAAATGTTTAAAGATGTCCTGGAGGTTCCTAAGCTTCTCCTCATTTTTTGAATTCTTGTTTCTTCATTCTTTTCTGATTGGATGTTTCTTTCTTCCTTCTGGTCCACTCCATTAATTTGAGTTCCAGTTTTCCTCCCATCTCTATTGGTTTCCTGAGCATTTTCCTTCATTTCACTTATTGTAGCCTGCATTTTTTCATCTAATTTGTGAGCAAAATCAACCAATTGTGTGAGCATCCTGATGACCAGTGCTTTGAACTGTGCATCTGATAGGTTGGCTATCTCTTCGTCTCTTAGATGAATTGGCTCTGGGAGTTTGATTTGTTCTCCCATTTGAGCCATTTTGGGGGTATTTTTTTGGGGGGGTCTGGTTGTGGCTTTTACATAGTGAGGGGCGGAGTCTTAGGTGTTCCCCAGGGTGGGGCAGCCCAGTTGCTGGGTTGTGACACTGTATGTGGGGGCGGGGTTCGAGAGGGAACAATGGCACTTCCTTCACTCTCTTAGATTCCAGTCCCTTTCACCACTCCCCCTTCGCCTGGATTATCTGTGCGCGAATGTTGTTCCGCCCTGTCAGGTAGCCGCCTTGTGAGGCCTCATTGGGTCTGCCTGTTGCCCCCCCATGCCCGGGGTCCACTAGCTGCTGCCTGCATGCCTGGGAACTGACAGCTGCTGCTGCCTGTGTGCTGAGGTCCACCAACCTCCACTTTTTCCTGCCGGGACTTCACCCCTCTTACCGGTCTGGATGAATGGTTGTTGGACTTCCATACACTTCAATTTTTTTTATAAGTTTTGGTTGTTTTCTTGTTTCTAAATCTTTGTTGTCCTTAATTTTGGTTGTGGGAGGAGGCACAGTGTATCCACCTATGCCTCCATCTTGGCTGGAAGTCTAGTCTTTAAAATACTTTTGTATTGACAGAATATTGTCAGTGTTTATTGCATTGCCATGCTTTGTTTTAGACTTAAGTCTTGAAGTTTGTTTACATCCAGGTATGTTTTAACCAAAAGGTTATTGGCTTATTTATAATAAATATATGTACCTTTGATTTGCAAAATAACTTTTTTGTGGTATGTGACATTGTGTGACACTTACAGTGAGGCTATACTTGTATGTTTGCCCAGGAGGGGGCTCTTTTATAGGCAGTATTACCACAATGACCTTCAAGCAAAGACAAATCAGAAGCTTGGAAACTGGAATTTCAGGTAAGGTTTTTGTAAGGAGGGTTAGTCTTGGATCTTGATGATAGATATCTCAGTTATTATATATGACAGAACAGAATTGGAAGTCCTGGAAATAGGTTAGGGAGAAAACTGGAAACTATAGGATCTAAGGTTGGGAATTTGTTAACCCATGTTCATGCTTTTTAAATACAATATGTGTATCCCTCAGTTGTTCTCTTCTAACACATGCAAGAAAAGCTAAAGTTTTCCGAAAGAGTTTAGTGTCAGAGTATAGCCCTGGCTGGTGTGGCTCAGTGGATTCAGTGTCGGCCTGTGAACCAAAGAGATGCTGGTTCAATTCCCAGTCAGGGCACAATGCCTGGGTTGCAGGCCAGGTCCACAGTAGGGGACGCGCAAGAGGCAGCCACACATTGATGTTTTCCTCTTTTTTTTCCCTTCACCTCTGTCTAAAAATAAATCAGTAAAATATTTAAATAAAAAAATCAAGGTTCAAACAAAGTGTCAGACTATACAAAGGGCATAGAGCTCTTGTGGGGCTCAAGGGTGATTGTTGCAGTGGTAATTCAAGCAAAAGAGGCTTCAGGAATGGTAAGTTCAGGGAGTTAAAGTCTGGCCACTTGGTTAGCTACTCATCCCCATCTGGAAATTCTCCTACTGGACTGAAACCTTGGAATTACTATATTTGTTTTTTATTGAGTGACGCATCTTCCTTCCATCAAGACATTCTAGACTTTATCCTACCCATACTGGGAATCTGTAACTCTTCCCATTGAGGTTCCAACATGCTTTTCTGGTTGCTAACCAGCAGATAGAGATTTGACTCCCTAGTGTTATCATGGGCCAGCTGTTTATTTTGTAACCAGAAGCTTTTTCAAAGCAGAGATCAAGGAATTTGCTTCTATGTCATACCTCTTGTCCCGCCCACTCTCACTTCAATACCCACATGGTTAGAACATAAAGTTTTCAATAGATATTAATTTATGTAAAGTCTGAGGACCAAGAAGAGCTTCTGGTGGCTAACAGGACTCAAAAAAACAAAAAAGCCTAGCAGCCATTTCTACACAAGGGCCTCTTATAGCAAACTGCACTCACAGAGAAACCTGTCTTCACTGAACTGCCTTCCTGCACTGCATTTCTGCCATCTGAGAGAGCCCTTATAAAGGATTTCCTGGAGTCCTATTCCAACTAATAGGACTGAGACACCCCATCCAATCAGAGCTTCACAGCTCTGACCAATCAGAGTGGCTCTACACAGACCACTCAGGACAGTGCCTTTTGGACCAATCAGTCTATGAGGATTTGGCGTCCTCATTTGCATGAGGGTGATCAGGAACCAGGGGCAGGGACTTCTGTCCATACAAGTCAGCTCCCCTCTGGCTCCAAAGCACTTTCCTCATAAGACTAAAGACTGCTTTTCCCCCTGCTAGAACTGAAACATTGATGTCTCGCATGACCAGAGTGATCACTGGACTGTTGTGGAGTGCAGCAACAGTGGTGGAACGGAGCAGAGCAGAGCTGAAGAGAGGCCTGGCCCCAGGACCACCTCATAACCATGCTGTTTTCACAGCCATGCTGTATCAGTGTTTGCACTGAATAAGATTTCCTTCTTCACCACAGCCCCAATTGGGTATTCCCGTTGATGTTGAATTTGTGCCAACAATAATCAGTTGATACTTATAATAGGTACTATGGATCATAAATACTCACTAATTTAAGCAACACCTCCACCCTCTGCCAACCAGATCCACTCATGTAAGAAGAGCTTGGAAGTGCTTTAAACAAATATTTT
Source organism: Glossophaga mutica (assembly GCA_039655065.1). NCBI lineage: Eukaryota > Metazoa > Chordata > Mammalia > Chiroptera > Phyllostomidae > Glossophaga > Glossophaga mutica. The sequence continues at coordinate 8,608,242 of CM077318.1, read as the reverse complement.
TATTTAGTGTGTGAATACATATATATATATATATATATTCTAATCTACTCCCACTTCCCATATTCCCACCCACTACACTACCCTGTGGTCCCTCCCCAACCCAACCCACAAACCACAATCAAACATTAAATGAGGGTACAGAGGAATAGGGACATTAGTAGAGCATATTTAAAGCACAGTAACAAGAAAATAAGTTAACGTAGGTATCCCTGTTGGAAACCCAAAATGATGTCCATTCTCCTGTTATAACAAGGTGAAACTTCTCCATTCCCCTTTGTCAGGATGTCCCATTGAAATTTTTCAGTATCTCTGAAGGCAGCTTTATTTCCCGTGCCATTTAAACACTGTTGCTGCAGCTTGCATACAGAAAATATGGGAAATTCACATTCTTCTTCCATGGGAGTCTTCAGTCCCACACAGCCACATGACAACTAGGTTTACACCATGTAGCTAGTGTGGAGTATGAGTGTACTAATACCTAGGATGTTCCCATCATTCCACAGAGCTTGTAGACATAGACAGAGCAGTGGGAAAGGCTGAAAAGCTGAAAGTCGTTAAAGTATCAAGTTTATTTTCATCCTGGAGGGACCAGGAAGCACTGCTTAGGCAGATGCTGGAGTAGAAAGTAAACTTCACAAACTACCTTATAAAGTCTAAGGGATCAATTTCTTTCTGTATGGGGTATTTTATGTTTTATTTGATTTGCATTTAAAATTTTATTTTACTGAGGGATTTCTAAATACTAAACCTTACTACTTGAGTTCCAAGTTGCAGGTACAAAGTTCTTCACAAATGTAACCTCTTGGTTAAAGCAACAATAAGGGTATTCACAGTTTCCCAACTCTTTATAAAGGCTTTAAACCACCTTGAGATCAGTGTTTTTCAGTGGCAAAATCCTGTGGAGCAAAGGCCTTGTGGGCCAGCTTGATCTGTATCTCCTGGATGTCTTCTTAGATCATGCCATAAAAATACTCAAACCAATGACAGCTTTATTTGTAGTAGGATCTAATCCCAAGAGAATAGCTAGATTTACTCCTTAATTGTAAATTCCACTACAACATTTCAACTAGTCTAGTTAACATATCTATTTACATAAATTTAAATGTGGGTACTTCCTTCAGAATCTCCATCTATTACGTCAAGAAAATTACTTCAAGCTGAAATCGACAATTTTTCCTCAGTACCCACCTTGGGCATCCAGATAAGGCTATTTCCTTCAGCATCAAGCTTTCCCTAGGAGATAAAAATGGTTTCTTTCCAAACTGCGGAACTATAGTTGATCCAGTGCTTTGCTTTTTTCAGAGTATATACCTATTCACCAGCATATTTGCAAACGAAATCTGCAGCCTTATTCAGACCCCTTGACAGTCTTTAGTTTTTCAGTATGGGGGAAAACATTGACAACAAACACGCTGAAAAATACCAAAAGATCTTACTTTGAGAATCACAAAGTCATCACATATACGATAGTTCTATTACTATTACAAGGGAAGGAAGTTTGAACTAGACACAGAAAACTCTCTGAACAAGAGTTATCAGAATAAATAACTTCACCCCCACTCTCAAACTGTTCAGACTGGGTCCATCTCCTTTCCTTCCTCATGTGGCCCAGAGGAAAACAGTGTCCATCAATGAGGCTCTGTCTCATAGTCTAGAGATGTCAACAGCCTTCAGCAATGGCAAAGGAGGAAGTGGATGGTCCAAATTTGTAATTATGATCATAGGTAGTCACTTGCTGATATTAAGGCATGTACCTCTCCTGTAGCAAAACTAGCGCAAGTTTTAAAAATCCCTCACAAGGTAGGCAAATGAATTTTAGCCTTCTGTTCTTCCTAACAAGGGTCTGACCCACAGATTTCAATGTCTGTGAATTCCCAATTACTATATAAAATTACAACTTAGGCATTTATTCTCTTTCTGGCATGGATCAGCAAGATTCTTTCATCATAAGGGTTTCTTGCAGCTGTGTGTATATTTTTTGTGTCTGTGTATATGCGTATGTTCTGTGTACATTTTGTAATTTATCTGCATAAATTGTTTATGCTCATGTATACTCAAGTTCCTACTCCTTTAAGGATTTGTTTTTATGTGTTTTAACTATAAAATAAAGTATATTTTCTTTAGAATAATAAATATCCAATTGGTATTTGTTAGTAGGACACATATCATGTTATAAGGCCAGATATGTAAGTGCTGCACAGATTTTAATAACTTAGGGTCAGCAACTACAACAATGTACAAAATATTCATGTAATCACCCAGAGAAATGGTGAAGTTATTGAAAAGATCAGAGTCCATTTATTCAAACATATAATTGACTGAAAGAAGGACTAAAAATTGAAAACTTAGATTTGAAATATGCATTATTAAAATGCAACCTGTGTACATTTTTGTGTATGCATGTATATGTGCTTATATATGTGGGAGTACCTGTGTGTTCACACATGTGCATGTGTGTAGAGGTGTATAAATATATGTGTGAATGCATGCATATGTATGAGTGAGTGTGTAAGTGACAGCATACAAAGATAAGAGGGGAGGGAGTCCTCAGTGAAAGAGGTCTTCAGTTCAGAACACCTAAGAGTGAATCTACAATACACATACACAAGTGATTAACATATAAAATTGATTACCAGCATTCCAGATGTATGTGTCAGGGGATAAATTCCTCTAGTCCAACACGTCCCAGTGAGGTGAGACATTGGATTACCTGTATGTAGATCTTAATCTCATCAAAGCATTTCTTTAAATGTTCCAGATTGGACCAAGATACAGTTACATGACATTGGACAAAGGCTGGTATGTGCATTTGGATGTGTAAAAGGGGAGAATTTGGCAATTTCTCCCATCCACCATTGCTGTTATTCTTTGTCCAACTATACATTTCAAAAGTGGTGTCATTCTGATAAGAAGATGACACTGCTAACGCACTATCATTAGGTAATATACTTTAAACTGTTTCTCCAGAAGTGAAAATGAAATTTTCAGGGCTACTCAAAGAACAGTTTTGTTGGGTCTTTCAGATGGCTGATAACCCATGTTCAGAAAAAGGCTGGCCCGGGTGAGTGGTGCAGTCTGTAAACAGACACACATAAGGTTTTGAAACCACAATCCCATAGTTCTTTAGCACCATGCTCAAACCCACAAAGCTAAATGGCTGCACATGGGTTAGAGCCTAAGACCTAGTGCTCATTAGCACCATATTCCAACCAAATAAGTCCCCCTAGTCATAAACTACTTACATTGGTAGCACCCCCAGACTTAGCTGGATGTTGAGTTCAGATTAGTTGCTGCTGAAAAAAAATCTAAGCAAACCCCAGAAAAACTCAAACTACTGAGAGGCCCAACTCTTCAAGCATCCTGTTCATCACCAAAGCTGATGTGTAGGTGAAGTCAAGGCAGCAGCAAACATTGAAGCTGGATCATCTGTCAAACATGAAACATTTCAGATCTCCAGCCTTACTGGGGGGAAGTTTAACTGTTTGGAGGATAAAGGTGGGAATAGGGAGGGGTTTCCCTGGGAATGAGAGAACATTAGGTGAACATACAATAGCACAATAGTCATTTAAATTACAACGACACTCTTTTATCTGAATTTCTCTTAAGTCTAAGCAGGTAAAGGAACGTATTAGAGCAAGGTATAATTCCTCCACGAAGCACGAAGCACGAAGCACTGGCTACCGCAGGGCAATCTCACTCTGTCCTCCTCATGTGGAGGCAGAGCCTTAGACAGTCAGCTTGACTGCCCTGGGATTTATCCATCCTGCCAAAAGGAGAATGAGAAAGACAACTCTGTCCTTAGAAGAATGAGGGTTTACATAAGGAGGGAGAAAAAGATACCAGCAGAGCTCACAAAGACTACTAATTTCAGAAACAGCTGAAGCTGAAAGGTGGATGTGAAATTTACAATGATGCCACTAGCAGATGTGGTCATCTGCTTAGTCTAGGACTTCTCTAAATATTTAGTCATGTACTTGTGTGGATATATTTCATTTGTTTTGTTTTCTTTTTTGTACTATTTTTGGTTTTTGTTTTGTTTTGGTGGTGAGGGTAGAAAGGAAGAGGAGATCAAAGATTCACCCATGACAGTGAAAATAGAATGAAACAGAGATAAAACTACACCTCTTTACCCTCGAATTGTCCTTCATCTGGGAAAAAAAAAAAAAAAAAAAGGATTTTGCAAGTATGGAAAGTTTCCATAGATAACTGGAGTTCTGACTTCATAAAATCTAATTTTTGCTGTCACCAGGTAGGATGACTAACCAGAAGCTGAACTCCAGTTAATCTGCTTCATGCCCCAGGCTTGCCCTTTTTGAGAAGAAACTCAAGAATTCAAAAAACTTTGAATAATATGTCCTTGGTTAAAAAAAAAAGAAGAATGATTAAGATGAAGAGAAGAAAGTGAAGATGATTGAGGAGAAAGTGATGGAAGCAGAAGCACACATACACTCTAAAGAGATAATGATAGCTTGTTCTCAAAACTGCTAAAGCCAATGGGTTTGGGCAGTCACTATGAAGTTCACAGCCAATGCAACAATGAAAGTCTGAAGCCAGTTAGCTGGTCCTGGAACTTCGAAGAATCTCCAGGGTTATCCTGTAGTTATGTTTGTTGTTATTGTTGTTATTTAAAATTTTTTTAAGTTATTTTGATTCTTTGGGGTGGAACTATGAGAAAGAGAGGGGGAATGAGCAATAACTAAAATGCTGTAGAATAGAAAGGATTAAAAAAAAAAAAAAACATGAGTGGCTAGAGAAGAAAACTTCCTACTGGGCACAATTCATCCAAAGTAAACTAGGTCATGTTCTTCAGTGTTACTGAATGGTACTCACTTCCCAACAAACACAGAGGCTATGGCCTAAGTCTGGACCATTTCCTCTATAAATCTACAGTGAGCCATCCTATTCCCCAGGAAGGCACAATGGGCAGCCACCTTCTGATAGTTAAAATTAAATGAGGAAGAAATATAAAAGGTAAAAATGTAATCAGAGATCACTATTCACTCTGACTAGTACACAACCCACACAAACACCTATGGAGCAGGGTAGACACTGCAAAGTTTAAATCCAGAGGCTGCATCTTCCCAGATCCCCAGCTTTCCACTAAGGGTGAGAGAAGTCTTAATTCTGAAGAGAAGATAAAAGAGAAATATGGGAGGGAATTGAGGAATAATAGCTAAAATTCAATGAGAAAGCAGTAATTTACTATGCATCAGAGTTCAAAGAAGTGAACAATGAACAGAGAGATAATGGAGGAGTAATGAAGAAAGAGTTAGAGGAGTGGCGCTGAAGAAGGAAGAGACTCAGGAGGAATGTGGAAGCTGGAGAAAGAAGAGGAGAGATAATAAGCAAGGGGAGGAGAAAAGGAAAGAATTAAAGGAAGAGAAAAGGAGTGAAGAAGAGGGGAGAAGACAAGATGGGCAGAAGTACAGGAGGGAGGGATGGAGGGGAACAAAGGAGATATTGAAAGAGGGTGGGAGGAAGGAAGGAATTTGTAGCAGGAAGAAGAAGAGAAAGTTGAGGAGGAGAAGGTGCCTGGGAAAGGCGATAGAGGGGAGGAGGGGAAAAATGAAGATAAAAAGGGTGAAGACAAGGGTATGAGTAAGGAAATCAAGAGGAGAAAAGAAAACTCACCCTCATCTTGGCATCTTCCTGACACACAAAAGCTATACCCTTCAAAGAGCCTTAATAATATTGTCTCCACGTGAAAGGCAATGGCAGATAGTTACTTCCTCCTCATTTCTCTTGACTTGAAATCCTCATAGGCTAGAGAGATGGAAATGAATCAACAGTGAACACATTACACTTTTTTCTTTTTCCAGAAAAAAAAAAAAAAGACAAGACTAGACAGCACAAGTTTACATGAAACAAAGTATGATGTTAAATGTAGGGTCAAGAAACTGGGAAAATCGGCCCTGGCTTGTGTGGCTCAGTGGATTGAGTGCTAGCATGTGAACCAAAGGGTCACTGGTTAGATTCCCAGTCAGGGCACATGCCTAGGTTGCAGGTCGGGTCCCCAGTTGGGGGCATGCAAGAGGCAACCACACAATGATGCCTCTCTCCTCCCCTTTCTCCCTCCCTTCCCCTCTCTCTAAAAATAAATAAATAAATGCATCTTTAAAAGTAACTGGGAGAATTGTTTGGATTTTGCAGTACTAACTTGAGCACTTAAATTGTCACTGCATTTACAGGAAAGCTATCATCAAATTATTGTATTTGCAATCTGGAGAAATAACCCAGGTAATGTGGAGTGAGCCATTTAACTGCCTTGTCTTTTTCTGTAAGATTTCTCATTCTCATTCTGCCATAAGGAGATAAGACTATTTGCATTTATAGGGAGCTCTAAGTTCCCAGAGAACCCAATTAAATTTCAGGAACTATACATTTCTCTTTTGTCATTTCTCTGGGAATATTTTGGACACAATATAGACATTGACCTCTTATCCATCTATATAAAACATAAATAAGATTCTCTGGGGACTCTTGCAGCTCCTGAGATAATGTCTAAGATGTTAGAAGACAAGTGCCATGGCCAGGTGGGCACACAAAGAATGGAGAAGGGAACACTCCAGAATCAGAGATGAAATTCAGGAGATCCCAAGTCAGAGTGTAACTTCCGTTTGAGTTATGTAAAAACATCTCTGATGAGCCTGGATATCGAATATTTACTCACTGTTAGGAGAAGGAAGACTTAGGAAGGAAACAGGAGAAAAGACAGAAGAAAATGAACAGCAAGTGAGACACATGGTTCCTCACGTGGCCCCCACCCCTCAAGTTCCAACCCCTTCCTCCACTCCCCCTGCCATGAAAAATGAATGAAACTTAGTTATTTTGGTACCACCCTATCTGAGTTTTTGAGGATGGATATTCTATCGCGGTCTGGGCAGCTTAAACTCTAGGCACTGGTGGGTAGAGAAAGGAGGTTTCCACCTCTGGGGATGGAGGGGGACTGGGTAGCTCATCGAAATCTTTGAATCGTGGGAATTTGGGCACTCCAGGATTGGGGTCCACCCAAGCAGGGCAGTGAGTGGGTGGGAGAGATCTCAGTTGGCGATGCTCCCCTCTCAGGCGGCTGATTCCATCCAGCAGCATCTTCTGGATTTCCATGATGACCTTCTGAACTTCAATATGGAAGCTATCACTGAGCCAGCAATAGATGTAAGGATTGTAGCATGAACTGCTAATTGCTAGCCAGTGGAGGAAGTAGTAGAGACCATTGTGGCTTGAAATGGATTCACTGGAAAGCAGCACCAGATAGAGGTTGAGGGGAAGCCAGCAGATAGTGTAGACAAGTACCACTATCATCAGCATTTTCAGGCTCTGCTTCTTCTTCCCACGCTGGCAGATGTAGGTGTGGATGTTGATGTCATCAACAGCATTGTGGATCCACAGCTTCTTGGCCACATGACCATAGACGACCATCAGCACCATCAATGGTAAAATGAAGAAGAGCAAAAAGGTGCTTAGGTCAAGGTATTTCCACGTGGATTTTGAAGTATATGAGAAACTGGGAAGGCAGACATTTTCTTCAGTTATGTTTCTAGGTTATAAGAGAAACAGAGAAAGAGAAACATTAATTTTCCTTTTCCCTATGCCTCACAACCAGGTGTTATATGGCAAACAGGCCATAAGGAAGAGAATATTTGCTATTTATACCTGTGCTAGGGCTAAAGACTAGAGTTATAAGTCAGGGAGCTTTAGGGTTCACTGACCCCAAAACAGAAAGTGATATACCTAACAACCCACTGCCATGAGACCTCTTGGGTACTCTTAATAAATTCCAGTTAAGAGCAATGTATTTGCGTACCCATGTTTTGAAATGTGCTATTTCAGCCCCTATTCCATTCCCCTTATTCCATGAGGATTCCAAGGTCATGGGTTGCTGGAATCCAGAAACTGGCCACCCTGTGTTCCTCTTACCCATTCTCCACTTGGTAACGCTTTTGGTAAATGGCATGTGGCAAAGCAGCACAGGTGCTCACAATCCAGATGAGGATGATGCAAACATTGCCTTGCATTGGAGTAATTCGGGACTTCAGGGGATATAGCATTACCTGAAAGAAAAGACCCCAGCCCAATTCAAAAATTTAAATTGAGATTACTTGCTGGTCATGCTTCAACTGAGAATCATTTTTCAAAAGTGCAAAGACTTGGTAGGTGGGTGAGCAATGTGCTTTGTGTACTAGTTCTGTTGACAGATTAGTGACATTTTGTTTTATGAAAGAGCAAAATTAGTTAGTGTAGAGAACATTTCAATTGGAAGATAGGAATCCAAGTGGACTGATTTCAAAGTTTCTGTCTCCAAGTTGGGATTTCAGTGGAGAAGAGGGATGGATGTCCAAGTGTAATTTATTTTTTCTTTATCATATACTGATGGTGAACACTCCACATCCCTCCATCCTTTCTCCCACTTGGTTCCCTTTATGCCCCTTTCCCTTATTCCTCCATCCATTCCCATCTTGATCTCTTTATGGTCAATCTTTCCTCTGTGCCTTCCTCTCCCTTCCTTTCTTCCTTTCCACTAGGCCCTCTCTCATCTTCCTCCATTTCTTATCACTTAGATTTCTCCATGCCCCCCTCCATCTGGTTCCAGCCACAATCCCTTCAATCTCCCTCCATGTTCCTCCCACCTCACTTGTTTCCTGGCTCCCTCCCAACTGATTAACAATGTAGTCCCTCCCAGCTACTCACCCTGGCACCACCTCCTTCCTTTTAAGGCACTTCTATCCCTCCTCCCAACTCCTTCTTCCTCAGTCTTCAATTTCTTTCTACTTCATTTGCTCAGCTCTCACTCACAGACTGCAAGCCCACCTCCCAGACTCAACCCACCACCAGCCCTGAAGCCACACCCTCCTCTGACTCATCTTTTTTGTCCCCCTCCTTAGCTCGTTCTGCAATGCAGCAAATAAAAACTGTTTTCCAAAGGAGGACACTTTTTTAAATCTTTTGCTTATTGTCGTATCTCTGTTTCCATAGCAACATATCAAAGATGATGGTATTCTTATTACATAAGATTTGATATGGTTAAAAACTGTAATTCACCTTTTACAATCCTCCTAAATTAGGAAAAATTTTATTCACATAGATTGTCTCAAGGAACTCAAAGAACATTTTAAATTATTTGTGTTGTCAGCTGCTTCCATCTATCTAGAGAGAAACCTACCCCTTTATAAGACCCAAAGAGCCGTGGGAAACACATACCCGATGTCGATCCAGGGAAATAGCAGCCATGGTCAACACAGTTACATAGGCACAAGAGTACTGAGCAAAACGACTGAGGTGGCATGTCATCTTCCCAAACACCAAGGAATTACACAGATAGCGCACCTGTGGGAAAAAGGACATAGTGAGGCACAAGAACTCAGCCCTGGGTACTCCTCTCTTATAAGCTCAAAAACACAGGAAGAGAAACCTCATTGCCTCATTAAGCTGCTGGCATTATTATCTGAGGAAGCGAATATTTTCACACTGCAGCTTTCATGCCCTTTCCACCACCCCCCACCACAGAAACAGCCCAGATATAAGACGCAGATCCCAAATCACAAAAATTGCTAACCACCTTCCGCTCCAAGCACTGCATTTGAAAGATGAGGAAACTGAGACTAGGTGTTTGTGACAAAGCCCACCAGAAACAGGTCCCCCTTCCACCCCCACTGCTTCTTTGAGCCACCTAAATCTCTCAGCCTTTGCTAAGGCAGGGGATTAATTCAGCAACGCAATCACAATCACGCCTGTAGCTCCCCACCCCCCAAGTTCCAAACCGTTTACAACGTCTGTCAGCCATTCCTGTATCTACGCACTTTCCGAATCAACCCTACCAGCTTTAGCGCTCCTTCCCACTACGCAGCTCTCTGTTGCAAGTGCAAAGTTGTGTTTCTGCTCTCATGGCCCGAGCCCCGGGTTGCCCTCCTCAACATCCAGCTTACCATGGTGAAGGGAGAGCTGAGAAAAGCCAGCATCATGTTGGTCACGGAGATGTTGACGACAAAGAGGCCGGTGGCAGTGTGCATCTTCTTGTACTTCATAATCACATGGTTTAAGACCCAATTGCCTAGTATGGCAGCAAATACCACTATGGTGTACCCTATTACTAGCCAGAACTGTACCGGCTCGTCCTGGGACACCATCTCTGAAGCCATGGGACCTGATGTGTCAGCCAGGTTGCCCATGTTTGAGATATGGTCAGGTAGCTTATGGATCATGGAAAGCACGTTATCGCGGCCTGAGCTACCAACCGCAGCTGCAGCATTAGAAATAGCCTGCAGCACCTGGGAGGTGGTGGAGGTGATCAGATCATCAAACCCACTCGGCACACTCAGAGCTTCGGGGGTCAGCTCGTCCCCATAGCTCATGGTGCTGGGGTTCGGGAAAGCCCCTTGGGGCGATTCGGTGGTTGGGGCCTCCAGCTTGACACCCTTGGAAAACCTCAAAATCCTTAAGCTACTGGATCAGGGAGAGCGGGGGAAGAGGAGGGGGAGGTCTCCACAGAGCGCTGAGCGAATGCTGCTCAGCGTCCTGCAGCTGCGGGTGGGGGGTGGGTGGGGGTGGGTGGGAAGACAGCGCAGAGGGGACAGGCAAGAAGGAAAGCAAAAAGATAACCGCTGGACCGGCTCCGAGTGGGCAAGTGCGCAGAGCTGAGCTGAGCTGGGCAGTCAAGCGAGGGGCTGGCGAATGCGGCTGGCTCCAAACGTTCTGCAGCTTGGGGTGCGCAGGCAGTACAGGTTCCGAATTCCGGACAACAGCTCCAGGTGCCCCACCCCCCCCACCCCCCGCCCAACACCGTTCCTTCTTCTCACAGTTGGGAGTCGTTCCGACTAAATTTCTGTCGCTTTGAAGCAGTTGGTGAATCGGTCTGTCTAAGGCCGGCAGGCGCTGTGCTCTGAGTCAGTGAGGGCAGTGCCTTCTGCAACCGCCCTTTATAGAAAGTCTAGGGGCTCACGAGAGAGCCAATGGAGAGCTGCGGCTGAACCCCCGCCCTGTCCACCCAGGCTGGGGAGCCAAAGGGGTTGCCAAAGTCTTCGCTCCTACAGTCTCAGGCCCCCTCCTTTCTCGGCTCTTTCCTTGCTCCCCCTCCTCCCTCTTGCTTTATAGCTGGAAGCCCAGACTTAGATGGTCTTCTTTCAGCAATTCCCATGATCTGCCTTCACCTCCCTTTTCTCTATTCACCTTTTAAATTCTGCACCAGTGCCTAAAACACCACCTGGAATCTGTGGCACAGGGAACTGAGAGGGGGCTGTGGCGACCACGGTGGAGACTGGACACACAGCCCTGTGATCTGATTGACAACCTGGACACCTCATTCGGTACCAGAGACCTGGGTGGTGGTGGATGAATAGTGGTCGCCAGGAAAGGCCTGCAAAAATTTGGGAGTTATGCAAGGACAATGAGTCAGGGGACAGTTGGAGAATCGGGAGACACTGTAGAGTCTCTGAGAACCCAACTGAGGGTGTCTGGATGGGGGTGAACCCAGCATGATGTTGATGCTCCGCTTTCTCCAATGCCCAGCCACCAGCCTCAAAAACACATACAATGACCTCCAGGTTCTGCATCCAGCCTCTTAGGGGGACACTGTACTTTTGTCTAACACCCAGGGACTACCAGTTTTGGAACTGGATGTGGCAGGTTAGTGGGAAAACTGATCATGGTGCCCAAAGAGGGTTTAGGATGGGGAAGCTTTTGTAAATTGATTAAATATCTCAGAGTCTGCTGCTGCAGGAAGAAGGAGATGGAATTCAGTCTTTGGAGTTGTAGTAGAAAAGAGGCTGAGGAGCTGAGGGTTTCCAGACTGCCTTTTATCTTGGGAGTTTTAAGCTGCTTCTTGGAGAAGGTATGTGGAGACATCTGAATCACAGCTAGAGCAACTGAACTGATTCCCTAGAAATGTTTGAAGGAACACAACGGTGCCCTGAGACTTTCAGAGTTCAAGAGCATTTTTTTATCTTACCATCTCCCACTCCTCACCCACTAATTTACAGGTAGAAAAAATGGACTCTTGGGATGGAAAGAATTTAAGGAAGGTCACAAAGATAATTATCTAAAGTATCAGGACTAGAAATGAGAAGTGTAGAGCTTGGCATTCCAGTGCATTTTACTCTGCAGTAAAGCTGTCACTGAGAAATCCTGGTTTTCGTTTTAACCACAGTGTTAAGACTTCCTATCCAACCCCCCACCTTGTGAAGGGGCTGTAGAAAGAGCCAACAGCTGTATCCCTTTCATCTTGGAGGAGTCAGTAAGGGAGCCACTCAATATCAGTAACTATTTATTAAGGCATAAGCAGAAATTCATTATTATCATCATCATCATCAACATCATCCAGGCATCAAAGATCATCAATCAGCCACAAAGGAGGCAAGCAAACTTATGCTGTGCATGCATGTGAGTGTGTGTGTGTGTGTCAGTCTGCCCTGGCCACATCTTGTTGTTTATGGGTTAAAGAATGCTTAAGAAAGAGATCGGAGATTTTTTTTAACCTTTTGGGGGGTATCCTCACTTGTGGAGAGAGGGTGGCTGACAGGTTAACATGGAATAGCTAATAAAAAACTCTAACTAAAGCTAGGTTTTGTGAATGGGAGCTAAGCCTTATGATGATAGACCTAGGCTTAGAAAAATTATATGGTTAACAGGCAACTTCTTAAAAAATAAAGAAAAAATACAAAAAAAGAAAATGAAAAAATAACCTTTGTTTTATTTTGTGGTGCACAGAACAGAGACACACAAATAAACACATTGAAAGGAGTTTATAAATGTTGATTCTACCACACAGATCCACCCCAGAGCTTGGAATCATTGATCTTTAGTTTGATCCCTCTGTAGCAATTTCTAAAGTAAGACCACCAAGAAACATCAGCTGAGCATTCAAGATGCATTTTCTCTATACTTGGCCCTGGGCTGGCTTCGGCTGGCTTCGGCTGGCTTCCCAAGGGCCTCAAAGGGCTCCAGATTTGGTGAGGAATGAAGTGCATGTTGACATGTAGTCAAATAGTCAAATATAAGACTTTTCTAAAATCTAACTGGAGAAGTGCAGAGGTTTGTGGCAGGGGCTAGAGTGGGAGGATCAAATGGGCAGAGGCAGAACCCAAGGGGTGAGATACTGAGACATGTCTTGGTCTCCACTAGCCTCTTAACTATGGCACATGCCATCTTTGGCTTCTCTGAGCCAGTGTTATTACATCTCTCAAAAGGGGGTTACCTAACTGTCAGAGAAGTAAGGGTTCCATGCATTAGTATTGCTATATTGGATGCAGCAAAGAGAAAAATGATGCAAAATATGTCATACATCTTCAAATTTTTGACACCACTGTTGTCTTTCTTTCTGCAACCCAAGCCTTAATGTGCATGTGAACTTCTTGACCTGCAGATTCTCAATGTCCATGAGCTACCCAAAACCTTGTATGGTATCTTTAGTTAGTTGGGGGACAGATGGACAAATGGAGCTACTGAGTCCATCCATGCACCTACTTCATCAGTGGAAGAGGGAGCTGCCTGGCCATCTTTCAGTAAGACACGGTAGGAAATTGGAAGAAGAGAATTCAGCACTGTCTCTCTTCTTGAGCAGCTTACAACTGCATGGAGGAAAATAATCGACACCTGAGAAATAGTTAATTCCAGGCAGGTACAAACTATGCAGACAGTAATGTTAGAGGAGCAAACAGTGTACGTGTGGAGAGGAGTTAAAGAGGTTTTGCAAAAGAATTAGCATTTGAGCTGGGGTTTGAACTATTAGATGGACAGAAATGATAAGGGAAGACAGAGACAGGGTGGTGAAACTTGAGCCCCCCAAAAGCAGGAGCAAAGCCACAAAGAGGGGAAATTGCTGCTGTCTCATTCCAGAGGCAGAGAGGAAAGACATTTTGAATGGAGAGTTTACTAGCTGCAGTTCCTATGCATTTCCCTAGTGTTACAGGCTTTTCTAGGTATTTTTTTTTTCCTTGAAGATGGAGTGGCTGAGAGCTGAGGAAACTAGGGTTACTATGACCAATGGGAAGAGGAAGTCTCCTTGGCATAGTAAGAGCCAGAATAGGCATATTAGTTCATGTGATATTTTCATGTTATCTGTCCATCTAGCTTCTGACTTTGCTCAGGCAAAACAACTTCTGTTCTTACAACCATGCCACTTTGGAGATGTTTAGTCTTAGCCACTGCAGACCATTCATTTTCTGTACAGCTACAGCTCATATTGAGTTTCCTCTTTTCTTTAAAATCACCACTACTTTCCTCCTTTAACTTCCAAGCTATAAAAATATGAAAATGTGCATTTAACCACACAAAAACCAAACATACACAAAGCAAAAAGAACCTATGTCTTTCACCAGACCCCCAGTGACAGCTCCAATTTGGTTTTCTGGCTTTCAGTCATCAGTTCTCCCCAGGGAATCCCTGAATGTCCAGTTCCTGCTGAAATCCTGACAAAGATACAAAAATGACACGGCTGCTTCAGTCATCCTCAACATTCAATGGAGACTGAGTAAAGTTTTCCTTCCAGATCTAGTGTCCAGGGAGCCAGGAAGAACTGCAGTGGTCCTCCTTAATCCCAACACCTGCTTAACCTTTCTCAGAAAAGAAATCCTGTGACATTAGGATAAACCCTCTTGCAAACATAATCTCTAATAGTCACCTTGCCCCTTAGCATGTTTTTGCTGTCTTAATCTAACTATGGTTTCAACTCTATATCTTCTGTCAGCTACCCTATTATTGTCTCAATTCCCACTCAGAATTGGTGCTTGCTTGGAGCCCTTACTTAATATCTAAGTTTTTGCTGCCTGGCAACAGGGTTGCTTGTGATGGTCAGCCCCTTCTTACTTCCACCAAGAACTCTGGACACTGGCTTGCCCACCAGATTGGCCCTTAGGGTGCTGGCAGATTGTGATGAAATCATGACAAAAAAAGCATCTATGCTTTTGGGTATTGTTCCAGGCTCACCAGATTGTGCTACCATAGCTAGCAACTTCTATTGGGGATAGTACTGTCAGCTGCTTGATCCATTCCCAGCAGGAATCCCAAGCCAGACACTAATTTCATCCCAGTACCCCATCCTCCCTGTTGTAGCCACAAGCAATCCATGATGCTTCACATCCAATTTCACACATTTCAAAATCCAAAGGCTATCTTTGTAACACAATTACCTAACTGAAAAAAATAGCCAGATGTTCTACTGTCCAGGAGGTCAGTGATGACTATGCCAAGTTGTAGTCAATGTTGTTATGGTCACAAGCAGCTCTTGAAGGTTATCCCTGCTGGAGTCTATGGATTAATGTACAAGAACTGGCTGCAAAACCTCTCTAGATAGAAGCATCCAGCTCGGGGAGATTAACAGAAGCGTCGCTACCAGGAAGAGGCAAACAATACAAGGAAAAGTCTATGGTGACATCATTTCAAATGAGGACAGAGATTACTCTGTTGTTGCCAACTGCTGGGGACTGAGGGTAGCAGGACTCAATGGGACGATCAAGGTGAATTCCTCAATTTAAGAGTTCCTTGGCTTTCAATTATACTATCTCCCAAACCAGTGAAAGTGTTCCATTTCTAAGAGATTTCACAGCCTCAGCTAGCAGCTCTCCAGGGATAGGAGCTGGCATAACAAGGCTGCCTATTCTACTGCATATTTGAGATAGTTCAGCTCTGCACTGAGCCAAAACTTGCTTTCCAGTGACTTGATGCCTGTGACCTCACTTCACCTCTCCAGGACCACACACAATTTGTGTAATCACTCTTCCTTATGCCAGCTTTTCAGATACTTGAAGAGAGAGTTCATGTTTCCCCAGAGTCTCCTTTTGTTGTGGTTATGAGGTAAATGGAGCCTTGTAACTTACAGAAAAAAGTAAAACAGTTCCTGAGAACTAATAGAGGAAAGAGTAAAGTAGGAAGAAAGCAAGGTAAGCAATACTACAATGCCTGTTTGGAAAAGAAATGTGTTTTGGAGGCCTCCTAGATGGCCTTTTCCTAACGGCATATTGCACTAAAATGAAGGTGGTAAGAAAGGCTGGAAAGACAAAGAGAAAAGAGACTTACTCACTTCTTTTCTTTTTCTTTTAAAATTGCAGTTGATGCATAATATTAGATTAGTTTCAGGAGTACAACCCAGTGATTAGACATTTATATAACTTACAATGTGATCACCCTGACAAATCCAGTACTTATCTGATACAATACATAGTTATTACAATACTATTGACTATATTTCCAATGCTGTATTTTACATCCCCATGACATTCTATAACTACTGGCTTGTACTTCTGAATCTCTTCACCTTTTTCCCTATCCCCCTAATACACATTTATTTTGGTCCAGAGACCTGAGGTTCTCAAGCTCTGTCTTTTTATAGCTGCAATTTGGAACAGTAACTTCTGAATCCTGTTACACCTACAACTTGCCATTTAATCTCGAATAAGCATTTCTCCTGTCTGGGCCTCATTTTCCCTATCTGTATAATAAGGGGTTATTAAAAAAACAAGAATAGGGTAAGGAGCCTCTGAGACAACATCAAACACACCAGCATTTGCATCATAGGGGTGCTGGAAAGAGAAGAGAAAGAGCAAGACATTGAAGCTTATTTGAAAAAATAATGAAGGAAAACTTCCCTAATTTGGGGAAGGAAATTGGCATATAGGTCCAGGAAGCACTCAGAGTCCCAAACAAGATGGACACAAAGAAGACCACACCAAGACACATCATAATTAAAATGCCAAAGGTTAAAGATAAACGGAGAATCTTAAAAGCAGCAAGAGAAAAGCAGAGAGTTAACTACAAAGGAGTTCCTATAAGACCATCAGCTGATTTCTCAAAAGAAAGTGTGTAGGCTAGAAGGGACTGGCAAGAAGTATTCAAAGTGATGGTAAGCAAGCACCTGCAACCTACATTACTCCATCCAACAAAGCTATCATTTAGAATGGAAGGGCAGACAGAGTGCTTCCCAGAAAAGGTAAAGCTAAAGGAGTTCGTAATCACCAAGCCATTATTATATGAAATGTTTAAAGGACTTATTTAAGAAAAAGATCAAAACTATGAACATTAAAATGGCAATAAATTCACAACTATGGACAACTGAATGTAAAAAACAAACAAAGCAAACCACCAGAACAGAGACAGAATCATAGATATGGAGATCATTTGGATGGTTACCACTTGGGAGGGGAAAATAGGGGAAAAGGTACATGGCATATGAAGCACAAATTGGTAGGTACAAAATAGACAGGGGGATGTTAAGAACAGTATAGGAAATGGAGAAGCTAAAGAATTTATATGTATGACCCATGGGCATGAACTAAGTGGGGGTTGCTGGAGGGAATGGGGGGTACCAGGTAGAGGAGAGCAAATGAAGAAAATTGGAACTGTGATAGCATAATCAATAAAATATATTTTTAAAAAGTGCCCCTAGATTGGAGAGCAGGTTCTTAGAGGCACCTTGTGTTTAATAACAGTACTCATAATAGTAACTAAAACAATAATCATAACAGCTGGAGGTAGCACCCCCATTCTTCTCTCTAATTAATCCCTGAAAACAAAGTTTCTGTGTAAGAGGAACTTTTTGGAGGTTGCATAGAAGGGCAGAAATATTAAAAAATGAAGGCGAGATCCAGGAACTTTGCAAACACATTATCTCCCTTTTGTCCTGAATGTGAGGGCCACATTATTTGCCAAATTCTCCATTAAACATGTATCCACTATGTTTCAGGCACAATTGAAGTTTCTTAGACCTAGAATGAATAAGAGAGACAAAGTTCCTGTCTTTATGGAACTTAAATTCCAGTGGGGGAAGACTGACAATAGATAAGAAAGTAGATAAATAATTATGAAAAGTCTCATTATGATATGTCTCATCATGCCAACTGCTATGAAGATAATACAGTAGATTGAAGTGATAAAGAAAAAGAGGCCCTGACTGGTGTGGCTCAGTGGACTGGGTGCTGGCTTGCAAAGAGAAAGTTTGCTGGTTCAAATCCCATTCAGAGCACATGCCTGCATTGCGGGCCAGGTCCCCAGTTGCGGACTTGCAAGAGGCAACTGATTGATGTATCTCTCACACGTTGATGTTTCTCTCTATATATATCTCCCTCCCTTCCTTTCTCTCTAAAAAATAAATAACTAAAATCTTTTTAAAATTTTAAAAAGTATGCTTGAAAAAAATAAACAAGAAAAAGAGACTGGGGTATGTGTAGCTCTTTAGGTTGGATGAGCTAGGTTTTTCTTGGCAAGGTAATATTTGGGCTGAGACCTAAATGATGAGAAGGAAACAATCACATAAAAATCAGAGTTGAGGACTTCCTGCCAAGATGGAGGCATAGGTGGACACACTGTGCCTCCTCTCACAACTAAAATTAAGGATGACAAATATTTAGAAACAAGAACACAACCAGAGCTAATGGAAAATTGAACTGTAAGGAAGTCCAACAACCATTCATCCAGACCAGTAAGAGGAGCGGAGTCGTAGCAGGAAAAAGTGGAGGTGTGGACCCGGGAACACAGGCGGCAGTGGCTGGCGGTTCCCAAGTGTGCAGACGGCTGGCAGGCCCACAGGCGGTGGCTGTCGCATGGGGTGGCAACTGAGCAGACCCAGAGAGGCTGCGCAAGGCGGCTGGCTGACCAGGTGGTCCCACATTCACGTGCACAGATAATCCAGGTGAAGGGGAAGCAGCGGAAGGGACGGGAACTCAAGAGAGAGCCGAGCAGGCGCCATTGTTCCCTCTCAGACCCCACCCCCACAAACAGCATCACAACTCAGCAACTGGGCTGCCCTGCACAGGGGAACACCTAAGGTTCCACCCCTCACTATGTAACAGCCGCGACCAGACCAAAACCAAACCCCCCCCCCAAAAAAAACCACCAAAAATGGCTCAAACCGGAGAACAAATAAAATCCCCAGAGCCAATTCCTCTAAGCTGTGAACAGATAGCCAACCTATCAGATGCACAGTTCAAAGCACTGGTCATCAGGATGCTCACACAATTGGTTGATTTTGCTCACAAATTAGATGAAAAAAATGCAGGCTACAATACATGAAATGAAGGAAGATGCATGGGGAACCAATCGAGGTGGGAGGAAAACTGGGACTCAAATCAATGGAGTGGACCAGAAGGAAGAAACTAACAACCAAACAGAAAACAAGGAAGAAACAAGAAATCAGAAAAATGAGGAGAGGCTTAGGAACCTCCCGGGCATCTTTAAACATCCCAACATCTGAATTATAGGGGTACCGGAAGGGGAAGAGGAAGAGCAACAAGTGGAAAACTTATTTGAACAAATAATAAAGGAGAACTTCCCCAATATGGCAAAGGAAATAGACTTCCAGGAAGTCCAGGAAGCTCAGAGAGTCCCAAAGAAGTTGGACCCAAGGAGGAACACGCCAAGGTACATCATCATTACGTTAGCCAAGAGTCAAATGAAGGAGAGAATTCTAGAAGCAGCAAGGGATAAGGGGACAGTCACCTACAAAGGAGTTCCCATCAGACTATGAGCTGATTTCTCAAAAGAGACCTTCCAGGCAAGAAGGGGCTGGAAAGAAGTATTTGAAGTCTTGAAAGGCAGGGACCTACATCCAAAATTGCTCTCTCCAGCAAAGCTGTCATTTAGAATGGAAGGGAAGATAAAGTGCTTCTCAGATAATGTCAAGTTCAAGGAGTTCATCATCACTAAGCCCTTATTCTATGAAATGTTAAAGGGACTTATCTAAGAAAAAGAAGATAAAAAATAGGACAGTGAAAAGACAGCAAACTCACAGCTATTAACAACCACACCTAAAACAAAAGCAAACAACTAGAACAGGAACAGAGCCACAGAAATGGAGATCATATGGAGGGTAAGCAACAGGGTAGTGGGAGGAGGAGAGAGGGGAAAAGGTACAGAGAATAAGTAGCATAAATGGTCAGTAGAAAATAGACAGGGGGAGGGCAAGATTAGTGTGGGTAATGTAGAAGCTAAAGAACTTATGACACATGGACATGAACTAAAGGGGGGGAATGTGGGTGGGAGGGGGTATGCAGGGTGAAGGGGAATGATGGGGGAGAAATGGGACAACTGTAATAGCATAGTCAATAAAATATATTTAAAAAAGAAAAAAACAATCAGAGTTGAGGAGAGGTATACCAGGCCAAGGGAAGAGCAAGTGTAAAGATCATGAGAAACAAGTTTGGAATGTTCAAGAAACAGAAAGAGGATTAATATAGAATGTACTAGTGTAGAATATAATAAGCAAGGAGAAAAGTGGTTTGAGATAGTACTTATTTTCAAAGAGTAAATATAATCACAAAAAATGGGCCCTTACCAGTATAAAGTATCTTACCATCTCCCAACTGCATTCTTTTCTTTTTTAAAAAAGATTTTATTGACTTCCGGCCAAGATGGAGGCGTAGGCGGACACACTGTGCCTCCTCTCACAACCAAAATTAAGGACAACAAATATTTAGAAACAAGAAAACAACCAGAACTTATAGAAAATTGAACTGTACGGAAGTCCAACAACCATTCATCCAGACCGGTAAGAGGGGCGGAGTCGCAGTAGGAAAAAGTGGAGGTGCGGACCCAGGAACGCAAGTAGCAGTGGCTCACAGTTCCCAGGTGCATGGGCGGTGGCTGGCGGTCCTGGGGCACACAGGCGGCAGCTGGCGGACCCCGGGCACAGGCGGGCAACTGTACAGATCCAGTGAGGACACACAAGGCGGCTGGCTGACCAGGGGGTCCCACATTCGCGCACGCAGACGGTCCAGGCAGAGGGGAAGTGGCGGAAGGGACTGAATCCAGGAGAGAGCGGAGCAGGCGCCATTGTTCCCTCTCAGACCCCGCCCCCACATACAGCATCACAACCCAGCGACTGGGCTGCCCCACACTGGGGAGCGCCTGAGGCTCCACCCCTCACTACGTGCGTAGATAATCCAGGTGAAGGGGAAGCAGCGGAAGGGACCGGAGTCCAGAAGAGAGCAGAACAGGCGTCATTCTTCCCTCTCGGACCCCGCCCCCACCTATAGCGTCACAACCCAGCGACTGGGCTGCTAAGGCTCCACCCCTCATACGTAATAGCTGCTACCAGACTAAAACCAAAACAAAACAAAACAAAAAACCCCACCAAAAATGGCTCAAACCGGAGAAAAAATGAAAACGCCGGAGTCAATTCCTCTAAGCAGTGAAGAGATAGCCAACCTATCAGATGCACAGTTCAAAGCACTGGTCATCAAAATGCTCACAGAATTGGTTGATTTTGCTCACAAACTAGATGAAAAAATGCAGGCTACAATACGTGAAATGAAGGAAGATGCATGGGGAACCGATAGAGATGGAAGGAAAACTGGGACTCAAATCAATGGAGTGGACCAGAAGGAAGAAATTAACAACCAAACAGAAAACGAGGAAGAAACAAGAATTCAAAAAAATGAGGAGAGGCTTAGGAACCTCCAGGACATCGTTAAACGTCCCAACATCCGAATTATAGGGGCCCCAGAAGGGAAAGAAGAGCAACAAGTAGAAAACTTATTTCAACAAATAATAAAGGAGAACTTCCCCAATATGGCAAAGGAAATAGACTACCAGGATGTCCAGGAAGCTCAGAGAGTCCCAAAGAAGTTGGATCCAAGGAGGAACACATCAAGGCACATCGTAATTACATTAGCCAAGATTAAAATGAAGCAGAGAATTCTAGAAGCAGCAAGGGATAAGGGGACAGTCACCTACAAAGGAGTTCCCATCAGACTATCAGCTGATTTCTCAAAAGAGACCTTACAGGCAAAAAGGGGCTGGAAAGAAATATTTGAAATCTTGAAAAGCAGGGACCTACATCCAAAATTGCTCTTTCCAGCAAAGCTGTCATTTAGAATGGAAGGACAGATAAAGCGCTTCTCAGATAAGGTCAAGTTCAAGGAGTTCATCATCACCAAGCTTTTATTATATGAAATGTTAAAGGGACTTATCTAAGAAAAAGAAGATAAAAAATATGACAGTGAAAAGACAGCAAACTCACAGCTATTAAGAACCACACCTAAAACAAAAGCAAACTAAGCAAACAGCTAGAACAGGAACAGAACCACAGAAATGGAGATCATATGGAGGGTTAGCAACAGGGGCGTGGGAGGAGGTGGGGGGAAGGTACAGAGAATGAGTAGCATAGATAGTGGGTAGAAAATAGACAGGGGGAGGGCAAGAATAGTATGGGAAATGTAGAAGCTAAAGAACTTATGACACAAGGACATGAACTAAAGGGGTGAATGTGGGTGGGAGAGGGTGTGCAGGGTGGGGGGAATGATGGGGGAGAAATGGGACAACTGTAATAGCATAATCAATAAAATATATTAAAAAAAATAAAAAATAAAATAAAATATTTATATCAACTTGAAAAAAAAAAAGATTTTATTTATTTATATTTTAGAGGGGAAGGGAGTGAGAAAGAGAGGAAGAGAAACATCTATGTATGGTTGCCTCTAATGCACCCCCCACTGGGAACCTGGCCCACAACCCAGGCATGTGCCCTGACTGGGAATCTAAGCATCAAGCCCTTGCTTTGCAGGCTCTGCTTTCTTTTAAAAATATATTTTTAAAAGTTTTATTTATTTATTTTCAGAGAGAGGGGGAAGGAGGGAGAAATAGAGGGAGAGATACATCAATCTTTGGTTGCCTCTTGTGCATCCCCTGCTGGGGACCTGGTCCGCAACCCAGGTATGCTGAATAGAACTGGGAATCAAACCAGCAACCTTTTGGTTCACAGGTCAGCAGTCAGTCCACTGAGCCACACCACCAGCCAGGGCTCCAAGTGCTTTCTTAATCATTACTTCAAATTTTCATAGCAACCTTCTCAGGTATGTAGTTATTCTCATTTTACTGACAAAGTGAGGCTCAAAAATGGCATGCTTTTGTTCAAACAGTCCGGATTTACTAAAACACTGAATTTTGTTTTGTTTTGCTTTGCCTTCTGGATCCATATTCATTTTCACTATAGACTGCTATGTGCCTCTACTCAGTTGCCTGTAATGTTGCATCATTTTTCCCTTAAGTCTAGCAAATTAATAGGCAGATGGGGCTGGGGGTTTGAAGGGATCAGCATGGCATAAAGCACAGATATACATTTCTCCATTGGTTGAGTGATCTTTTGTGTATACTGGAGTATCTAACCACTGTTGGTCTCAGTGGTCCTTAAAATTGCAGGGGGAACACTGGCCACCAAGACGGGTGAGAGAAGTTGGCTGAAAAATGTGCTTACAGATTCAGGCAGCATCCACTTATGCTATCTGGAGAAGGCAGTGTACTTGGTAGAAAGCTTCTCTCATCCCAAGCATGTAATTTCAAGTACCTTTAAAGACATAATTCATATTCTTTCCACAAGAGCTCACCAAACAGCTATCTGCCCATCAACTTCCCTTAGCTGGTAAATGAAGATTTAAACAAGTTATTATGTTTTTATGTTTCTGTATTTTAAAAGATAACATTTACAAAAATTATACTGGGAACACTCCCTCTGTCTCACAACACTGATCCATCTTTGTTTAATGAAAAGACATTAGTTTCTACTGTTAGGAAACCAAGGATTTTGATTCCCTCTCTGCTCCTAGCTCACTGTATAAATTCAGACAGGCCACTGAGCTTCTGTGAGTTTGTTTCTTCAGCTTTAAAATGAACATAATAATTTCTGTCTGGCTTTTCCTCATTGAATGGATGTTAAGACTCAAATATTTTTTTATATAGGGAAACACTGTCTGATAATAAAGTATAGTTACTGTGCATTCACACCATTGCTTAACATCTAATATTTGCACCCTCTCTCTCAGTTGCTTATCTTCTTGCCATAAACATTCCAACTTTGGGGACTTCCGGCCAAGATGGAGGCATAGGCGGACACACCGTGCCTCCTCTCACAACCAAAATTAAGGACAACAAATATTTAGAAACAAGAAAACAACCAGAACTTATAGAAAATTGAACTGTACAGAAGTCGAACAACCATTCATCCAGACCGTTAAGAGGGGCAGAGTTTCGGTAGGAAAAAGTGGAGGTGTGGACCCAGGAACGCAAGTAGCAGTGGCTCGCAGTTCCCAGGTGCACGGGAGGCGGCTGGCGGTCCCCGGGCACAGGGGGGGCAACTGTGCAGACCCAGTGAAGCCACACAGGGCAGCTGGCTGACCAGGTGGTCCCACATTTGTGCACGCAGACGGTCCAGGCAAAGGGGAAGCGGCGGAAAGGGCCGGAGTCCAGGAGAGAGCGGAGCAGGCGCCATTGTTCCCTCTCAGACCCCGCCCCCACCTATAGCATCACAACCCAGCAACTGGGCTGCCCTGCCCTGAGGAACACCTAAGGCTCCACCCCTCACTACGTAATAGCCGCGACCAGACTAAAACCAAACCAAAACAAAACAAAACAAACAAAAAAAAAAAACATCCAAAATGGCTCAAACCGGAAAACAAATCAAAGCCCCAGAGCCAATTCCTCTAAGCAGTGAAGAGATAGCCAACCTATCAGATGCACAGTTCAAAGCACTGATCATCAGAATGCTCACAGAATTGGTTGATTTTGCTCAAAAACTAGATGAAAAAATGCAGGCTACAATATGTGAAATGAAGGAAGATGCATGGGGAACTGATAGAGATGGAAGGAAAACTGGGACTCAAATCAATGGAGTGGACCAGAAGGAAGAAACTAACAACCAAACAGAAAACGAGGAAGAAACAAGAATTCAAAAAAATGAGGAGAGGCTTAGGAACCTCCAGGACATCGTTAAACGTCCCAACATCCGAATTATAGGGGTCCCAGAAGGGGAAGAAGAAAAGCAACAAGTGGAAAACTTATTTGAACAAATAATAAAGGAGAACTTCCCCAATCTGGCAAAGGAAATAGACTACCAGGGTGTCCAGGAAGCTCAGAGAGTCCCAAAGAAGTTGGACCCAAGGAGGAACACACCAAGGCACATCGTAATTACATTAGCCAAGATGAAAATGAAGCAGAGAATTCTAGAAACAGCAAGGGATAAGGGGACAGTCACCTACAAGGGAGTTCCCATCAGACTGTCAGCTGACTTCTCAAAAGAGACCTTCCAGGCAAGAAGGGGCTGGAAAGAAGTATTCCAAGTCATAAAAGGCAAGGACCTCCATCCAAGATTGCTCTATCCAGCAAAGCTGTCATTTAAAATGGAAGGGCAGATAAAGTGCTTCTCAGATAAGGTCAAGTTCAAGGAGTTCATCACCACCAAACCCTTATTATATGAAATGTTAAAGGGACTTATCTAAGAAAAACAAGATAAAAAACATGTACAGTAAAAAGACAGCAAACTCACAGTTATTAACAACCACACCTAAAACTAAAGCAAACTAAGCAAACAGCTAGAACAGGAACAGAACCACAGAAATGGAGATCACATGGAGGGTTAGCAACAGGGGAGTGGGAGGAGGAGAGAGGGGGAAAAGGTACAGAGAATGAATAGCATAGACGGTGGGTAGAAAATAGGCAGGGGGAGGGCAAGAATAGTATGGGAAATGTAGAAGCTAAAGAACTTATGACTCATGGACATGAACTAAAGGGGGGGATGTGGGTGGGAGAGGGTGTGCAGGGTGGAGGGGAATGATGGGGGAAAATGGGACAACTGTAATGGCATAATCAATAAAATATATTAAAAAAAATGACACTGAAAAGAAAAAAAAAAAAACATTCCAACTTTGAATTCAGAAATTACTTCCTAACTAATCATTAGGAGATGAGAGATGCTGATCATGAAGATGGTTCTTCCATAAAATTAACTCAACTCTTTGATCCTGATATCCAAATGATGCACAGTAAAAGACAGATGACTGACCATGGCAAACAAATGCAGTGAATAATTCCTTCTTCCCACTCCCATTTTACCTCAGGGACCAGCGTTGCATGTGATTATCAGCCTTTTGCAACTTAGTGTAGTCGCTGAAGCAGTGGGATCCACATTACCTGGGGTCTCATCACAAATGCAGAATCTCAGGTCCCACAACAAACTTGCTGAATCAGAATCTGCGTTTTAACAAGATCTGGAGGTGATTGATACGCACATAAAGTTTTAGAAGCAACAATACTCTACAAGTCCGAATGTGGCACCCATGCTTTTTATTTTATTTTTTAAAGATTTTATTTATTTATTTTTAGAGAGAGGGCAAGAGAGAGAGAAAGAGGGAAACAAACATCGATGTGTGAGAGATCAGTTGCTTCTTGCATGCCTCCAACCAGGACCTGGACCAGAACCCAGGCATGTGCCCTGACTGGGAATTGAACTGGCAAACCTTTGTATTCTCAGACCAGTGCTCAGTCCACTGAACCACACCAGCCAGGGCTCAGGGATATTTTTAAAGCAAACACAAAATTATGTTACTTCCCTCTTCAGAGTTCCCTCTCTGTTTTTCTCAAAGTACTATCTAAACTCATATGGTTTGTGTGTTTGTTTATTTGTTTGTTTGTTTGTTTATAGTTTGTAAAATCCCAGTAGAATAGGAGCCCTATGAGAGCAGAGACCCAGTGTACACTGTTGAAAGTTTGTCCCCTTCTCTTGGCACTATGCTAGGCACAAGGCATTTGATAAATATTTGTTAAATAAGTGAATGAAGAGACCTAGAGTAACCAAAGCAAAGGAAGAAGCTGGCACCCCCACTATAGATCAGCCTCATAATTTTCAAATCCAGATAGGGACCAGAAAGATAATTATCATCTCCTAAATTGCTTAATATGTGTCAAATTCTATAGTAGTAACTGGTATATATATACAATACAGTAACTCCTCTGAACAACCATTTTAAATAGGTAAGCTTACATTTTACAGATGAAGAAACTGGGGTGGCCATGAGAGTTCAAGTCACTTGTTCAGAGTCATCCAGCTATTTGTGATTAAGCCTGAATTTACAACTTTATCTGTGTTATCACAAGATTAGTTTTCTTTTCCATTCCCACCTGCTACTGTCTACATGGTTCCTACTCCCCAATCTTCAACACAAGAAGATGCTTGCAAGCCCAGAGCTCAACATGACTGCACCCATTTGATGTACCTGTGGGATTGTTTTGTTATTGATAGTCACGTTGGAAACCATCAAGCATCATTTTCTAGGGAAGTACAAAAACCTGGCAGTCTGATTGGAGCTGCCTGTTCCCAAACTGTGCCAAGTGGATACCAATGATTCTAAGTGATTACCAGTAAGTCATTATTTACAAAGTCATCCTGGGACATTTTTATCTTGCTGCCCTGTAACATGGTAAGCCTTCTGTTGACACTCAGCACCATCTCATGACAGCATGAACACCACAATTATGGAGGTCACCATTCAACAAATATTAATTGAGCATCTACTCTTTCCCAGGCATAATGCTAAAATATAAGGATGCAGACAGGCAAATTTCTTACTTGCATGGAGCTTATTGTCTTATGGTGGTTAACAGACAGTAAAGGAAGTCTATAAATAATAAAACTTTAGACAGTTATAATTGCTGTGAAGAAGATAAAGAGGGTAAGGGAGTAGAGAATAACATAGGGCGATTTTAGATAGGATGGATGATCTAGAAAGGTCTCTGTGAAAATGTATCATTATGGATTAAATCTGAACAGTGAGAAAAAACTGATAATGAGTGAATATGGCAGAACAATTTAGGCAAAAACATAGGAAGTGTAAAGACCTTGAGGTAAAAATAAGCTTGATATATTTGTTGAACAGAAAAAAAATGTGGCTGGATGGAAAAAGAAAGTGTTATGAGAGGAATATGGAGAATTGTCAGGTGTGGGGTCAATGGACATGGCCCTTCCTCCTCCTGTGACTAAGGACTGGTCAGACAGCCACTGGCCAAAAGGAATGTGTATTGTTTTGGAAATGGACTGTAACTCCCTCCTTATCTCCTTTTGGGAGCAGCTTCTTGCCCCATGACTGCCTCTTGATGCTTTTGCACGCTGAGGTAGTGTAGTTTAGAGTCACACATAAGACATATGGCTCCTTTGTCAGGGACCCCTTATAACAAGCCTCAGACTAGAGGAGGTGCAGTCTCTCTCCCACCAACCCACTGCCATCAGTGCACTCCCCTGAATCATAAGTACTAAACAACGTGTCCCCCTGGTGGTTTTTTCAGAATATCACGAACACTTCAGCAGTTTCCCAGTTTGAGGTTGGAGCTCCTGTGGTACTACAGTAGGGTCCAGATGAATTTGAATCATAGTTAAATGGGAAGTCATTAGAGGATTTTAGGCCAGGGAATGACATAATTTAATTTACATTTTAACAGAGTAAAAAAAAAGCTTAAATTTGGATAATGGATTGTAAGGGGCAAGAATGGAAGCACAAAGACCAGTTATGAAACTACTACTGTAATACAGGTGACGCATTATAGTGGCATAGATAACAATGGTACAACGGAGGTTGAGTGGATTCAGAATACATGTTGGAGGTAGAGAGGACAGCAGCATTGTAGTTTAGGAGTATGCAGAGACCAGAGACCCAGGAGTTCTGGTTTAGCCCAGCCACTCTCCAGTTGTGTGAATTGGGCCAAGTCTCCTCTCCTCCTTTGGTTTTAGTTTTCCCATGCCTACTTTATCTGATACAGTGAAATCTATATAAAAACAACACACATTTTGGATATTAATTCACAAAATATCCTTAAATTAATTTCCTAATTTTTTTATTTTGAGCTTCATAACCTTATGAAATCATCATGGCAGGGGCAATTCGCCCCGATTCACTGGTGAGGCAACTGAGATACAAAAGGGTAGAATTCAGAGAGTAAAAGCCTCAAGGAAGCCATACAGACCTGTTGATTTGATGAAAACACCTGAGGCTTGGAGTCAGCATGCCTAAGTTTTCATCATAGCATGGTCAAATTACTTTCCAATTTTAGTATTTTCATGTGTCAAATATACTTCTCAACTATGGTTAGCAGCCTTATGTTAACACAAAGCTACCCTCACATCTGAGGCCACTGTTATAAATGTGTATCTCCCAACACAATGAGTTAATATTAACAGATGAATTTGTTATAGCTCTGGAGTTTAAGGTCTCAAATTTGTCACTTATTCAATTGTGGTCTCTTGTTCTAGAAAATAAGGCCAAAAAATCAAGCTTTACCTGATTTGTGTACATGAGATTAAATAAAACAATCATATATTGGCTATCCACTCTATGCCTTATACTTTGTACACTTTCATTCATTTTATTTTTATGGGAACTTCGTGAGGTAGATTTTATTATTTCCACTTGCTACAAGTCACACAGTTAATCAATAATAGAGCCAAGTTGTCTGGTTCCAAATTCCATGTTCTTTTCACTCTGCCATATCTTTGCTAGCCAGTTGTTGCTTGGGCCGTTCTAATTTCTGCCAGATCCATCACAGCTGACCTTTCCAACTCCAGGAAATCCCAGGGATCCTACAGAGCTGCTGGATCAGTAATTAAATCTTGTTCACCTTGGTATAGTATACCATTCACTGGCATTGTGCTTGATATATAACAAATGTTCAGTAAAAACTTATTGAATTAATCCATCTATCTAATCATTTATACATTCATCTACTCATATATTTACTATTCAGAGTGTAGCAAAATTTCAGAGTGTAGTGGTTTAACAGCATGGCCTATTAAGTCAGATTACCTGAATTTGAATCTTGTTTATTAATTTTATTATTGGGGTGACCCAGAGTAAGTTTGTTTAATATCTCCGTATCTTGATTTTTTTCATCTCTTAAATGCACGTAAGTTCTTAGCATAGTGCCAGGCATATGGTAAATACTCAATGAATGTTAATTCTTATTATTGACATGTGCCAGGGATTGTGCTAGATGCACTGGTTGTACGTTGATAAGTAAAGCAAACAAGACCCCTGCCTTCTTGGGGTTTAAAGTTTACTGAGAAAAAACATTAAAAATTAAACAAATAAATATGTAATTATAAGTTTTCATAAGTTGTAAGAACTATATAAACAGAACACAGTCCTATAGAGTAATGAGTGGAATATAACATATGAGGGGAGTATAGAGGCTACAAGAGCAGATATGAAAGGCCTCTTTGAGGAAATAACACCTAAGCTTGAAGGAGGAGAAGGACAAAAACCACACAATGACCTGGTGGTATAAAAGAGGTTGAGGCACAAGTAGAATTATCATATTTTCTGTTTTATTTTTAAGGCAGTCTTTGTTTATACCTGTTGACCTAACATACTTTTTATAGCATCTAGTTTGGATAACAAACTATATATAGTCCCTTTAGGTATAAGGAAGAGCGTATGTCTAAACACTGAAAAGGGAAACAATTTTGTATGCTGAAAGACTGTAAAGAGACTAGTATAGCTAAGTGAGTTTGAAGAGGTAGACAGAAACCAGAATTGAAGGAAGGAAGGGAGGGAGGGAGGAAAGGAAAAGTAAAGGAAAGGGGACTGACTAGTCCTCTTAGCAATGAGTCAGAAAGATGGAAACCAGGATCAAGTGGATAATAGTGGATAATCAAGTGGATAATCATGATAATTGTGGAGTAAAAGCAAGGAGAGCTGCCATTTTTTAAGATTAAACCTATACATAGCCAAGCACAGCAGAAATTTAAGTGTCATTGTGAAACATTTGTTTTCCAGATTCACCAGACCTCAGCTGTGTTCATTGTGCTAGTTCAGAAAAATATCTGGTTTTTTTTTTCTGTCATGTATTGAAACAAACAAATGAGATAGAGACAGACTCCAAGTGAAGAATGACTCAGCCAATTAACTGCAAAAGGGCTCAGGCCTCAGTATTTATTAACAAGCACTGACTTTGTTTTCTGAGTGGGTGAAGATAGCAATGTATGCCCGGAGACCTCCTGGGCTGTTCTTTGCAAAAAGAACTGTGGCTCAGATGTATTATTGTGCCCACATATTGATGTGTTTACATGTCCTTGCACTGATCTACCTGGGAGAGGGTAAAGCTGAAAAGCAGAAACTGCTTTAAGGCAGCATGTGAAGTTCAAGGAAACCAAGTACATGCATGCTGTCTTCAGGTATAGGGTGACAAGTTCCAGCACTGACTTCCTGCTAGGTTATGTAATTTTAGAAATATCTCTCTACACATCTTTGATCCTCATTTTTTTCAACTGTGAAATGAAAAGAAGTCAGGACCATCACCTTGGTAAAGTTCAAATGAAAATAACTTATGTAAAATATCTGGCATGGTTTTATGTACATAGAAAATACTCAATCAATTGTGGTCATTATTAGTGATAATAGTGATGAGTTTCACCACTATTCACCACTACCAAAAGCTACATGATACAGTTCCAGTGTTGTGCTATCAGTCTATAGCCTACTTGTATACTTCAGCCACCACATTGTGTAGCCTTTAACTGTTTCTGCTCAGGTGGCCCTCCCTTCTCTCTTGAATATCAACCCTTACCCTATCTTTCCAAAGTTTTATTTCTCTTTAGAGTCTGGCTAAAACCTCCTCTTTTCCAGGAAGCCCTTTTTACCACCCCAGCTAAAACAATGCACACCCTCTCCAGAATTCCCACAGATTACAAAGTCTGTCAGCATCATTCATTTTGGTGTCTAATCCCATGCTTCCTGATATGATTTTATTATCTCATATATATATTGCTTCATCTTCTTAACTCACTGGAGATCCTTTGTAATTACATTGAAAACAAGGACGCATCCCTTTTGCCTCCTCTTAACTCTCACTGCAAAGCAAGACAATCCTGAATTTCTGGCAAACAGAGTAAGTAAAC
This sequence comes from Glossophaga mutica, assembly GCA_039655065.1. Classification (NCBI taxonomy): domain Eukaryota; kingdom Metazoa; phylum Chordata; class Mammalia; order Chiroptera; family Phyllostomidae; genus Glossophaga; species Glossophaga mutica. Next base: position 8,576,609 of record CM077318.1, on the reverse strand, counting down.
GTCACCTACCCTGCCTTCTGGCATCATTAAAGAAAATACTATAGATAACTGACATATTTCCACACTGATTGTCTCAGCTCCCACCATTTCCTTCATGCCTCTCACTATCTCTCTGTGTCACAAGAAACCCAGCATGAAGTTATGCTGTGGTACATTTAATTTCAAAAATAAATATGACTATATAAAGCAGACATGTTTGACTGAGATGAGAGTAATATGGGGAAAAACAAGAAATGACAGCTTACAGAAAATTAGTTCTCACTAGAAATGAGGAAGAAAAGGGATAAGGGAATATAACTCCGCAATACCCCACCATTTTACCCTAAACTCATCTCCAGACATCTTCCAGCCTTCCATACCCCACCATCAAATGTATACATCTTTGTAAGCAGAGTCAGGTGGTTGGAGAAACAGAGGAAAAGAAAGAAGGAAAACATAAATTAGAGGCAAAACAGTACAAGAGAAATAGTCACCTACAATAAAAGTTTTCAGTGCAACCGGAGTAACATTGTCATGGGAACATTTGCATGGCAAGTCACATAGCTGGGGTGACAACAATGAATGGAATGAATAAAGAGTCAGAATCTAAAAATTGTTTTCAAAGTAACACCATCTTATTGGTCTGAGGTGCAAAATATAGTCCAACGTCATTTATGTGAGATAAGTAATGTGTGAAATGAGCTACGTTAGAAAACTTACAATTGACAACAGGATCTCAGCATACAATAATGTATATGAAAGATACAAATATTTTACAATAGAAAACATAATTGCTAAAGTAAGCAATTGAAGACATGTGTAATACATAAAGTTCCTCCATAGACTTCTCAAGATGTTGTGGCTAATCCTGTGATTTGGAAGCAAAATTAAAAATAAAATAAGTCTTTTAAAAAATAAAAAAATGTTCTAATTCACATTTATGTCTGTTCTATTCAGGAGTGAGATCATGAGACTTCACTTCTATACCATCATCTTCAGATACTTGCCAATAGTGACATCTGTCAGCAAGAAGCTCCCAGCCTCTAGGCAGTAAAATCTCAGACATTGCTTGTGGCAATATTTTACTTGATATATCTCTTAAGTCAAGGGAAACAAAAGAAAAAATAAACAAATGGGACTACCTCATACTAAAAAGTGTTTGCACAGCAAAGGAAACCATCAACAAAATAAAAAGACAACCCTGCAGACTGGGATAACATATTCCCTGATGCACCTGATAAGGGGTAAATATCCAAAATTTATCAAGAACTTATAAAACTCAACACCAAAAAGCCCCGATCCAATTTAAAAATGAGCAAAGGACCTGAGCAGACACTTGTCCAAAGAGAACATATAGATGGCCAATAGACATATGAAAAGATGATCAATTAATCGCCAGAGAAATGCAAATTAAAACTGTGGTGAGATATCACCTTACACAGGCCAAAATGGTTATCATCAATAAATCAACAGACAACAAGTGCTGGTGAGGATGTGGGGCACAGGAACCCGTTTTGCACTGTTGGTGGGAATGCAGACTGGTGTAGCCACTGTGGAAAGCAGTATGAGCAGTATGGAGATTCCTCAAAAAATTAAAAGTGGATCTGCCTTTTGACCTAGCCACCCCACTTCTGAGACTGTATCCAAAGAAACTGAAACTACTAATTCAAAAAAACATAAGCACTCCTATGTTCATTGCAACGTTATTTACAATAGCCAAGATTGGGAAGCAGCCCAAGTGTCCATCAGTAGATGAGTGGATAAAACAGCTATGGGACATTTACACAATGGAATAGTATTTGTTCTTTAAAAAAAATTTACACTTTATAACAGCATGGATGGACCTAGAGAACATTATGTTAAGTGAAATAAACCACCCAGAGAAAGACAGATACCATATCATTTCACTCATGTGGAATCTAATTAACAACCAGAACTAGCAAGCAAAATAGAGAGAAACTCATAGATGGAGAGCAGGCTGACAGCTATGGGTGAGGATGTGGAGGGGTCAAGCAAAAAGGAAAAAGGACTCATGGATAGGAGCAACATTGTGATTTCAGAGGGGAGGGGGATATAAAATGGGACTAAATGGTAAACAAAAAAATACAATGAAAAAGAAGCTCCCAGCCTCTTTCCTCTGTAGGAAAAGTACCGAAGTCTGAACAGATCACACAGTTCTGGGGTTTTTGTAAAATTCTGCCTTCCAGAAATAAAAAAGGAAGATGGAATAATAGAAAGATAAGAGGACACTTTAGGTACCTGCCATTGTTCTGAGACTTTAAAATTCACACAATCCTGAGACAAATTATTTCCATTTTACTGATGGAGAACTGAGGTTCAGAGAGTTTAAGTAACTTGTCTATAATTACATTGATGGTAATCTAATTTAAAGTGAATTGTATGAGTGTGCACACACATTCTTCCATACCAATGCCTACATTGCTGGGGAAAAACCAGATGAGGAGAAAGGCATCTTTCTGGAAATCAAGCCAGAGAAATTGGCAAGGGTGGGTGGTGGTAAAGAACAATGTTTTGGCACCATAAGTTTATTTTTTGAGGGACTATGGAGAAAATAAAACTTTAAGCTGCTAAGCAAAAATGACTTATCTTTCAAAGGCTTCCATTCACTTACGTCAACTTCAGGATGACACCAGGGACCCTAGACTTGCTGTTCTTCTGACAGGAAACCCAGCTTTCTCTCCTGCCCTTCCAAGCAGTGGAACATGAAGCCCTGAGTTCAATATCAGCATTCACTTCTGTATGACAGCTCTTGGTTTAAAGGGTGATTATGAGGGTTGAAATTAGGGGAGGTTGGAGAGGGGAGCAATCTGACCTTCTTTGTAACTTCACCTGCAGCTGTCATAGATGGCGATAATCCATGTAGCTTTGAGCTGTGGAGTATTATTAAGCTGCTAAGTAAATGTTCCATAAAACTTCAGTATTAATACTGTATAAGGCATCTACAGAGTTGAACCCATCAGTTATCCCCGCTGGTTGAGGAGGCTGGAATCACAGTAGCATAGTAATGATGACAACTGGGGTGATTAATAAGATCAATATCCAGTAACAGAGGCTTCAGGATGATCCCCAGAAAAACAGGGCCACATAATATATGCCACAGTCTGAGTGTTTCTGTAGAATTTCATGCCAAAAGTCATAGATGCTGAAAAAGAGCAGACAAGAACCCCAGGAAGCCACTACTTCCCCTCAAATTTAATGTTTTGGGGGTGGTAATGAATAATGAATTTACATCAGAGCCATGCTCCTCTGATTGGTGAGGCTGTCCAGGCTAAGATCTGGTAATGCAGGTTTAGCAGTGGATTACACATCTTCTCTTCCATAGCTTCCATTTATTTCATGGAGAAGATTTTAGGCTGAGTTCTTGGACATTTTTCCAGGAGGTCTTGCTGACGCAATGGTTTTATTCAAAGTTAGGACATCTCTCAAGGCATTGTGGAAGTAGATTCTACCAACACATCCCCAAACAAGGACTGAAAGGGAAGGCCATTGAGAGGATTTTAGGTTCACTCCTAAGGCCTTCAGCATTAGCTGAAGGCTGAATTCTTCAAGAGGTCTTTGGGAGCTATTTTTTTGGCTCCATCATCTTCAGAATCATATAGGTGAAACCCCACTGTATGGAGGTGCTTTGGTAAAGAAGGCTTTGTGAGACATCAGTTGATCAATTTTGTTCTCTCAAAGACCACTGAAATTGGGCAGAACTCACAAAGTAGCTCAAGTATCAAAATGCAATGAAAATATATGGGGTTTGATTTCAGATAGTCTTAGATTCAAATCCTATCTATGCTACATCTGCCATGTTATATTTAGGCCAACTCCAAGCATCAATTTCTTTACATGAAATATGAAGAACATGGCTCCTATTTCACAAAGCCTTTGGAAAAAATCAAATTTAATAATTTATATAAACTGCCAGCACTGTGCCTGGCATACAGTAGGTTCTCAATAAACACATTTGCAAACTTCCCTCAAACACATACCCTTAGTAACCTCTGTCCTCATTTCCATTCTGTATCAATTTTCTCTTCGTATATTCTATTCTGATTATGTTATAATTCAGCAAAGTAATACAATTTCAGGGAGGCCAAGAGATATACTCAAGGTCATATAGCTAATAAATATTAGAGATGAACATGGGCTAAAGCACAAGTCTGGCTACTGACAGTTCTAGATTCTTTCTGTTATGTTTGCTTTCTCTTTGTCAGCTCTAGCTGTTTCTCATAGAGATATGTAATTTCTGTTAATTGTGTCACAAAATAGCAGGGTGCTCACCACACTGAGCAATTCCATTGGCTAGACAGCATTCTCTAACCCACCTGCCTTTAAGAGCCAGGCAAAGAGGAGCAGCATTTCCAGAAGGCACTAATACTCAGTTCCATGCTGAGTTGGGTATGGAAAACTTTAGATCTCATCTTTTCCAAGCTAGGGACTGTGTTGTCAATAGCTATCTTCAGGAACACAATGGAGAGATTCATTTAGCTTATGTCCCTCCATACAGCCACGAGCAAACAGGTGCTGAATTGTGTAATTGCCTTCCACTTGTATAATATGGGAAATTACAGAGAAACATCATGCCCCTTTAAAACTATTGATTTTTCAAAAGGATTTTGGGAGGTTGTTGCTAAGAGCTACCTGAAAATACCAATAAATGAGTTAATAGAACTTGTCTCAATTAACAAAATAAAAGTTTTTAAAAGTTCCTTAAAACAACTAAAAAAGAACAAAAATATATAGGAAAAAGAAAATAACTAGCTAGAAAAGCATGCTTAAATTATTTGGATAGCTAAGTGATGGACAAACAGCTTCTCTCCTCCACCCCCCAAACCACCAAGTACACACTTACATGATTCATATACATAAATATACACACAAAAACACACTCATGGTCGTCTAAAAACCCACCAGCTTTTTGCAAGCCTCTGTTAAAAGCCATGTTGCAGCCCTGGCTGGTGTAGCTCAGTGGATTGAGCATGGGCCTGCGAACCAAAGGGTTGTTGGGTCAATTCCCAGTCAGAGCACATGCCTGGGTTATAGGCCAGGTCCCCAAGAAGGGGGCACATGGGAGGCAACCACACATTTATGTTTCTCCCTCTCTCTTTCTCCCTCCCTTCCCCCTCTCTAAAAATAAATAAATAAAATCTTAAAAAGAAAAGCAATGTTGCCATAGAAACTATGATTTGGGCCCCAGCTGCATCTCAGGCTGCCAATTTCCCCTGGAAGATCTGAGAAAACAGAAAAAAAAGAAAAGAAATTTAAAAATTAGCCTGGAAACAGAATCACTAATCTTTCAGCCCGTAAAATAGTTCATTTGATTATTTCATTAATTTAAAACGTATTAACTATCTACTCTGTATTAGGTACTATATGAGAAATAAGGAGCACACCAAAATACAGTTTCTGTCCTTTAGGAGTATATAGTTTTAAAATACAGACCCAGACCTGTAAACACATTTAACAAGACAGAGTAAAAAACTGCTGATTAGAATTATGTGGAACATGTTGAGAGAACAAAAAGATGAATCAATTTTACCTATAGAGAAATCTTGAACAGCTTCTCTGTAGAGGTGACATGAACATGGACTTTAAAATGTAAGTTTTATAGACAAAGAAGACCATGGTAAAAATGCATTCTGTGAAGAAGTAATAGCATAAGCAAGGTTGAGAGATGCAAGAGTAGTGGCATATTTCAGATATAGTTAATTATGGCTAGAAAAGAAGGTACACATGGACAGAAAAGTGGTTTAAGATCAAATTATAGAGGCCTGAAATTCCACATTATAAAATACTTGAAATGCCCAGGTGATATGACCTGGTAAGACTTGAAACATGACAAATAATTTTTGTGAGAGAGGTGAGAGACTAGAGACAGGAAAACAAGTTAGGATTCTATTGCTATTGTTCAAGGAAGAATAAAAACATTGGATAGAAATTTTTAAATGCGTGACATAGAAAAAAATCCAATATTAACATAGGGAAAAGATACAAACAGGTGACTTTTGGAATGGCAGCATAAAGAGTTCCATGACCCCAGCTAAGCAAACATACTGGTGAAAATTATTCAATAAAAAAAAATCACTTACGGTTTTCAGAAAATTTCTCAAGGACATATCGCCAATAGAGAAGCCTTTATTTAAGAAAATCCACTAAATCTTTGTAACAGTGAACTCTATAGCATTTAGAAGCCATGACCCATTCACTCCCATCTACCTCCCTACCAACTCAGGATGACAGAAGCTCCATTCTGAGGGGATGTGGCCAAGAAGACATGGCTCCAGCTCCTGCCTAGCTCTCAGACAAGTATCATAGTACCTCTTTAGGAGTGGCAGGTCATAGGCATTTCTCTTTATCCTGATCACTGTGTTGTAGAGTCTAAATATCAGGCAAGAGTTACTGGCAAATCGAAGGCTCTCTTCCTCCCCCCAGCCTCAACGTACGTAATGTAGTCTTTACCTCAAGTATGGCAGGTTGAGAAGAACAAGTCTCAAATTGCATGAGTCCCAGCTCTCATGTAGAGTGGAGACTTCATGATGTAAGGCAAGCAGAAAAGACTAGAGGCAACTACTATGCTATCCAGGACACGTTCATAAATCAGAGATGTCACTGCAAGAGCAGTGGGTTAGTGCCCCTGCCTCCAGTTCCAGAGCACTTGCTTCGAGATTTTTCAAGCCATCAGAATGGCCTAATAGCAGCTGTGAAATTCTGAAAGAAACTGACCTTATTTAAAAAGGAACGTAGAGAAGTTAAAATCTAAGTGTGCATTAAAAATTAGGCAGAATTTGGCAGTAAGCAAGTAAGAGGAGGCTGGTAGAACTATGAAAGCAACAAGCTAAACCAAAGATCAGGTGGTTCACCAGAAAGAAAAAAATAGAAGAGTCAACTAATAAGAGCTCTTGTGGGGTCAAAACAAAACTCAAAGGCTATACTCAATAGTCACCACTGCAATGGGGCCTGAATTAATTTTTGGACATGGGGACAAGCTGTAGTCTACTTTCATTCTTTTGCATGTGGCTTTACAATTTTCCCAGAAAAATTACTGAAGAGGCTTTGTTTTCCCCACTGTATGTATTTGGTTCCTTTGTCAAAAATTATTTGTCCATAAATATGAGGATTTAATTTTGGACTCTGACTTCTGTTCCATTAGTACATGTGTCTCTTTTTCTGCCAATACCAATGCTGATTTTTTATCTTTATAAACATCTTCAGCTCACCTTTTAATATTAGGGATATCCATTTGTAAGTCCCTGAATTTTACAGACATATTCAATATAATTTTTATATAATTAAAAAAAATTGTTAACGTTTAAATACAGTTGTCCCCATAAGTCCTTGAATTTTACAGAAAAATGTTAAATTAAATTTATTGGGGTGACATTGGTTAATAAAATTATATGGCCTTTGAGGATACAATTCTGCAATACATCATCTGCATATTGCATTGTGTGCCCACCACCTAAAATCAAGTCTTCTTTCTTAGTATATAGAATGCACCAGATTTTTGTACATTGATTTTGTATTCTGCTACTTTACTGTATTTGTTTATTGTTTCTAATGGTCTTTGGTAGATTCTTTAAGGTTTTCTATATTTAAAAAATTATGTCACCTGCAAAAAGTGGCACTTTTACTTCTTCATTGTAGCTTTTAGATATATACTTAAATATCTGATGTTATTGAAAATGTTAATATTTAAAATTTTTATCTCCAACTGTTCCTTGACGGTATATAAAATGCAATATGTTTTTATACAGTGATCTTGTATTATGTAAACTACACTAATTTTTTAATTCTAAAAACTTTATGTACATTTTTAGGTGTTTATGTAGGAAATCATGTCTACACATAGAAACAATATATTTTTTTATTTCCTGTTTTGTTTTGTTTTGTTTTGTTTTTACATTTAATTTTCTTGTCTTATGGCACTGGATAAGACCTCCTGCATGATGTTGAAAAGAATTGGTAAGATCAGACATCCTTACCTTGTCCTAATTTAAGGGGAAAAGAATTACATCTTTCATCACTAAATATGGTTTTAATTATAGTAGTTTTAGATGTTTTCTTATCAGATTATAGAAATTCCCTTCTATTCTCATTTTCCTTAAAGTTTTATTACAAATGGACGTAGAATTTGGTCAAATGCTTTTCCTGCATCCTTTTGAAATAATATATTCCAATCGGTTTGTTGGTATGGTAGAATACATTGATTTTATAATGAGTTTTGGATTTCTGGGATAAACTCTACTTGGGGGTGATCTATTCTTTTTGCATATGGCTGTGTTTTTGTTTCTAATATTTTTGTTGTTAATTTTTAAGTCTATGTCCATGATGTATATTAACTTGTGGTTTTATTTCCTTATAATGTTTTTCGATGTTTTAAACATTAGAGTAACACTGGTCTCTTTAATTGAGTTGCAAAATGTTATTTGATTTTCTGGAATACATAGTGTAAGTATTGTTTTGTTTTGTTTTGTTTTTCCTCAATTTTTGATGGAATTCACCATGTAAGCTAACTGGACCTAGAATTTTCTTCCTTGGAAGACCTTACTCCAAATTTACTTTCTTTAATAAATATTGGACTATTCAGGTTACCTAATTATTGTCTAGTGTATTTTGGTAACCTATGTTTTACAATGAATCAGTCCATTCTGTCTAAGGTGTTAATTTTTTTTTTAAAGATGTCAACTGCGTTTATTTTTTTTTAAGATTTTTATTTATTTATCTTTAGAGGGGAAGGGTAGGAGAGGGGGAGAGGGAGAGAAATATCAATGTACGGTTGCCTCTTGTGTGTCCCATGCTGGGAACTGGCCTGCAACCCAGGCATGTGCCCTGACTGGGAATTGAACCGCGATCCTTTGCTTCGCAGGCCCGTGCTCAATCCACTGAGCTACACCAGCCAGGGCTAAGGTGTTAATTTAATGGCTATAAAGTTCTTCATACTATTTTCTTATTAGGGTTATAGTGATTATCTTATTTTCATTTATGATATTTGTAACTTGCATGTTCTTTTCTTCTTTTAAGTTAGAGTTCTATCAATTTTATACATCTTTGCAAAGAACCAGTTTTTTTCAGCTTTCTTGAGATATAATGATAAATAATATTATGTAAGCTTCAGGTGTACAACATAATGATTTGATATACATATATATTGCTATTTTATTGGTCCTGCTCTTCATATTAGTAAAGAGCCTTCTTAATCCCTCATTCCTTTAGGTACCTCCTTTTCTTTTCTTCTTACTCACAACCATTTGCAATTGCATAATCAGAATGGCTTTTTCTGTCAGCATCCCAATCCCTTGAAGCCATATCATTATCTATTATCTAATTCTCCTTTATCCTTTTAACTTAAAAAGAAATGCTAATTACTATTAACCCCACTAACCTAAGACAATTTATTAAACAGAGAATGTTTTCGATTGATCTCCGTAGCCCTTGTCCCTGATATACTATGTGACTCAAATAAGTCAGGAAACAAAATGGGAAATTAAGGAATGAAATATTTATTGATTATGAACTAGAGATAACTAATGTTATTCCTAAATTTTACCTTTCATTATATGCCTTAGAGCAGAACTCTTTCTACACAGTCATAATCACATCCTACAGAAAATTGTGCATTCTGCTTTTTTACTTAAATTTATCATAAACATTTTTTAATATATCTTATTGATTATGCTATTACAGCTGTCCCATTTCTCCCCCATCATTCCCCTCCACCCTATACACCCTCTCCCACCCACATTTCCCCCTTTAGTTCATGTCCATGTGTCATAAGTTCTTTAGCTTCTACATTTCCCATACTATTCTTGCCCTCCCCCTGTCTGTTTTCTACCCACCGTCTATGCTACTTATTCTCTGTACCTTTTCCCCCTCTCTCCTCCTCCCACGCCCCTGTTGCTAACCCTCCATATGATCTCCATTTCTGTGGTTCTGTTCCTGTTCTAGCTGTTTGCTTAGTTTGCTTTTGTTTTAGGTGTGGTTCTTAATAGCTGCGAGTTTGCTGTCTTTTCACTGTCATATTTTTGATCTTCTTTTTCTTAGATAAGTCCCTTTAACATTTCATATAAGGGCTTGGTGATGATAAGCTCCTTGAACTTGACCTTATCTGAGAATCACTTTATCTGCCCTTCCATTCTAAATGACAGCTTTGCTGGATACAGCAATTTTGGATGTAGGTCCCTGCCTTTCAAGACTTCAAATAGTTCTTTCCAGCCTCTTCTTGCCTGTAAGGTCTCTTTGGAGAAATCAGCTGACAGTCTGATGGGAATTCCTTTGTAGGTGACTGTCCCCTTATCCCTTGCTGCTTCTAGAATTCTCTGCTTCATTTTCATCTTGGCTAATGTAATTATGATGTGCCTTGGTGTGTTCCTCCTTGGGTCCAACTTCTTTGGGACTCTGAGCTTCCTGGACTTCCTGGTAGTCTATTTCCTTTGCCAGATTGGGGAAGTTCTCCTTTATTATTTGTTGAAATAAGTTTTCCACTTGTTGCTCTTCTTCTTCCCCTTCCGGGACCCCTATAATTCGGATGTTGAGATGTTTAATGATGTCCCGGAGGTTCCTAAGCCTCTCCTCATTTTTTCGAATTCTTGTTTCTTCCTCGTTTTCTGTTTGGTTGTTAGTTTCTTCCTTCTGGTCCACTCCACTGATTTGAGTCCCAGTTTTCCTTCCATCTCTATCAGTTCCCCATGCATCTTCCTTCATTTCATGTATTGTAGCCTGCATTTTTTCATCTAATTTGTGAGCAAAATCAACCAATTCTGTGAGCATCCTGGTCACCAGTGCTTTGAACTGTGCATCTGATAGGTTGGTTACCTCTTCATTGCTTAGATGGATTGGTTCTGGGTCTTTGATCTGTTCTCACGTTTGAACCATTTTTTTTTGGGGGGGGGGAGCTGGCCGTGCCTGTTATGTATGAGGTACAGAGTCTTAGGTGTTCACCAGGGCAGGGCAGCCCAGTCTCTGGGTTGTGAGGCTGTATGTGGGGGCAGAGTCTTGGTGTTTTTAGGTTTTATTTCCCAGCTGGGGGCCCTGGGTTGCAAGTTCTGTCTTATTCCCCGTTTTTGCCTGGATTATCTGTACACGAATGTGGGACTGCCTGGTCAGCTAGCTGCCTTGTGTCTGGGGTCTGCCAGCCACTGTCTGTGCTCCTGGGGCCTGCTAGCTGTCATCTGCAGGCCTGGGTCTGCCCGCAACTGCCTGCGCCCAGGGTTGTCCTGCTGCAACTCTGCCCCTGTTACCAGTCTGGATGAATGGATGAGTGGTTGTCAGACCTCCATACAGTTCAATTTTTCTCTCAGCTTCAGTTGTTTTCTTATTTCTAAATCCTTGTTGCCCTTAATTTTGGTTGTGCAAGGAGGCACAGTGTGTCCACCTACGCCTCCATCTTGGCCAGAAGTCTCTCATTGTGGTTTTAATTTGCATTTCTCTGATGATTATTGATGTTGAGCATTTTTCTCTTTTTATTGTATTTTTCCATTACCATTTATCCCTCTTATGTCTCCTCTGCCCACAATCACCACACTGTTGTCCATGTCTATGAGTTCTTTTACCTTTTCCTCTATCCTTCCACCCTCTAACCCCCACCCAGAGCTGTTAGCACACCCTCTATCTATGAATCTGTCTCTATTTTGCTAATTAGTACAGTTTGTTCATTAGATTCCACATATAAATGAAATCATATGGTACTTGTCTTTCTCTGACTGGCTTATTTCACTTAGCATAATGTTCTCTAGGTCCATCCATGCTGTCACAAAGGGTAAAATTTCCTTCTTCTTTAAGACTGTGTAGTATTCTATTGTGTATATGTGCCATGGTTGTTTTATCCACTCATCTACTGATGGACATGGGCTGCTTTCATATTTGGTGATTGTAAATAATGCTGAAAAGAATGTAGGGATGCATATATTCTTTTGAATTAGTGTTTTGGATTTCTTCAGCTATATTCCTAGAAGTGGGATTGCTGGGTATTAAGGAAGCTTCATTTTTAATTTTCTGAGGTATTTCCATACTGCTTTCCTCAGTCCCCATTTTCTATCCACTTTCATTCTCTTGACACACCCTATTTCAGCCTTCCTCTTTTCAGACAGATGAGAATTCACTTCTCGTGTTAAAGCAGAGATAAACCCCAGCACCATCTAAGATCTTCTGTACTATTCTGCCTCAGCCCTACCAAGCTGCTTTGCTTACATGGCAAACAACTTGGATCTGGATTGGAAAAATGGAGCAGTTTTCTAAACTTAAGGTAAGATTGGTTAATAATATTATATAAGTTTCAGGTTTACAATGTTGTAATTGAATATGTGTATACACAATAGTGTGCTTACCACCAAAAGTCTAGTTTCCATCCATCACCACACATTTGACCCTTTTCACCCATTTCTCCCTCCCCTCAGCCCTTTTTCACTTCGGGTGAATATTCATCTGACACCTGTATCTATGAGTCTGTTTCTGTTCTTTGTTTGATTGTTTCTTTTTTGTTTCTATTACAAATGAGCGAAATCCTTTGTTTTTTTTATCTTTTCTGTCTGACTTATTTTACTTAGCATAATACTCTCAAGGTCCATCCATGTTGTTGCAAATGGCAATATTTTAACCTTTTAAGGCTGAGTAGTATTCTTTTCTCTGTGTGTGTCTGTATATTCACATATTCTTTATCCAGTCATCTATTGGAAACATTCATATACTGTTCATGGGATTGCAAATTGGTGCAACCACTATGTAAAACAGTATGGAAGTTCCTCAAAAAATAAAAAAAGAACTACTATATGATCCAGCAGTTCCTCTTATGTGTATTTATCCAAAGAATATGAAAACACAAATTCTAAAAGATGTATGTACCTCTGTGTTTATTGAAGCATTATTTATAATAATGAATACATGAAAACAACCTAGGTGTTTATTCAAACAGAACAGTTTTTAATGAGAGAATAAAACTCTACCCTTGGTTTGCCTCTCCTTCTTAAGAAGGCCTAGATTCATATTTGCCTTTATGAATTTAGCAGCATATTAGTCTAGAGATCCATTTTTCATTTGTTTATTCATTGATTTAATCATTCAATAGTCATTTATTGAGCACCTGTGCTCTTAGTTTACCTTTTCCAAGCATTCTCAGTCTAGTCAAGAAGCCAAGCAAGTATGTGAACAGCCAATTATAATACTTCCAGATAATTGGTACAATCAATACATAAACAGAGCATGGAGGCAAACCATTTCAGCCTGGGAAACTTTGGAAGTTTTCATAGAGAGGAAATAATGGTGTCAAGTCTTCAGAGTTTTCCATTATTTCATGGAATATAAGTACATTTCTGGTAGAGAAAAAGAGCATGTACAGAGATAAAAACAGGAGGGAGCTGGTGTGAGAAATCATGAAATGATGTTAAGAATGGGCTCTAGAATCAGACAAACCTAAATCTGGTTTATATATTCACTCTGTTTTCTCATTTATAAAATAAAGGTAATAAATAGCATCTTCTTCATAAGTTGTGAAATTAAATAAAATAATGCAGGGCAAGTGCTTAGTGCAATATTGAGTGTGTAATGAACATTCAGAATTTAGCTTTTATTGTAATAGTACATCCATGGACCACCAAGAAGCTTATGAGGTACAGTGGCTGAGTTGAGTCTCTGTGGGGAGAGGAGTAGCAGATGTAGATATAGAAGCAAGTTAGGACCTTCCCCTCAAGAGTATTCAAAAGCCTAGAACTTGGCATTCCCTTTTGGTGTTGAAGGGATTTTTACATAATATACTGGCTGATGTCTTTAAACCTCTAGCTCAATGAAAATATCTGGCAAATAAAGCTACATGCTCCAGTTTGCTCTCAGAACAGCTGAATGAATTATGCAGATGCTGTTTTGCTTTTAAATAAAAGAAAATTAATTTATCCCATGGAGATTATTTTGTTTTTTCTTACTAATAGGGCCTCCATCTGTGCCTTTACACAACATCACTAAGGAAAGCAGGCATGGAAATCACTTCTCAAGCTGCAGAGTCACTCATTATTGATGTTTCCTGAATTTTAAAAAAGTGTAAGATTTGCCTCCAAGGCATGTGGGACTTTTTCTAAGTAGCCTTCCATCTTCTAGTTGTGGAGGTCAGGAAAGGATAAGATGGTTGTGGTATCACAACTCCAAGTTTGAGTTTGTACTCACTACTTACTGCACAATACTGAGAACCTGGAAAGAGTCACCACTGTCTATGATGCTCTAGTTGCACAGGGATCATTGAATGAATAAATGTCACTCTCCTGCTCAGAACCTACCAGTGGTTCTTAATCTCAATCCCAGTTAAATCCAAAACTCTTGCCATGACATACAATCACTCCTATTCTTTCTTTGATATCATCTTTCACCGATACCTTCCTCACTCACTTAATTCTAGCCACAATGGGTTCTTTTCTGTTCTCCAAACACTACAATAATGTTCACAATTATTACCCCAGATATCTGTATGGTTTTCATTAATTCAAGCCTCTACACAAATATAACCTCCTAATGAGAGGAGTTCCTTTATTAGTACATGACACCAACTTTCATTTCATTAGCATTTAGTCTTTTATTTTTAAAATCATATCTTTAAAGAGAACACAGAAATCAATTTACTGGTTTATAGCTTGACTCCCCTCACCACATTAAATTGGGAGTTTTTTTTTTTTTTTTTTTTGATGCAGAAATTAAGCTTGATTCTGAATTACTTTCAAGCATAGAGTGGGTGACCAGTTGACTTTATGTCCTTTTCTCTTTCTTTATTCTTCTTTTGATGTTTTCTACAGTAAAGTGACTGGGGCCTTGGATGTTGCCTGGTGTTAACTTAGATAATTCTATTCTCAGCATCTCCTGGTCAGTTCTTTTCCCTTCATTACCCAAAAAGTTTCTTTCCTTCTATTATTTCATGTCCTAAACCCAACTATTTTATTAACCAGAGTAACAATTCTCTTTCTAGCTGTCCCTAGACAACCTCTAAACCCAATTCCAGGTTTGACTTTGTTTTTTCAACAAAAAATGAGCCATCAGCATCAAGGCCTCTGGCAAAGAAGGCAAAAGAGACAGATTGTGTTTTCCAAGTCACAGTACCTGATCAACATATGGCACCAAAACCCATTCCCAAGTTCAATAATAACTGGAGTCCCAGGATAATTACATGGGTAAATGAATGTAAAATTACTCCAGAAATGGTGAATTATTGTTCATAGGGAAGGAATTTGGGGTATTAAAAAAGCCAAACTTCTCTTCACTTACTTCCATGATTGGCATTAATCCTCTCTGTATGCTGTTTTTCTAACTCCCTTCTCTGAGGCACTACTTGTGGCCATGGTTAGTGTTTGTACTAACCAATAACTAACCCAAGAATTACCTATTAAGGTGGTTGGCTCAGTTAAAAAAAAAAAGTCAGAAAGATTTTAATGGTATGTCACAACCTGCCCAAAATGTTTCTGGTCATAACCTAGGGAACTTTATAATCTTGTTGTGTATATTTACTATACACCTGGGGAGGCCCATCAACATGAATCCAGGTTCTGAGGCAAAAACTCCTGAAACTGAAACCAGATCCTTCCTACTCAGCTAATAAAAGGCTTAAATTTGGAAAACATTTTATGGTCTCTTAGGCACACTTGTTACTACCCTTAAAAGAAGTCCAGCAAACCTTGGGCTGTCATACCATAAACCAGAACCATTCCCACTATTAAATATAGGTAAATGTCATTGATATAAAAATGGAATTTAGAAAGAGCGAAGTAACTTTCTTACTGGTCAGGTCCAATCTTTGCTACACATCCAGTTCTGCACTCTAGATGTTAAGGCAACGACAAGTACCCTGTGGAATGTTCAGAGGTGAATGAAAAGATCTGGAGGGGGGCAATAAACTACATGAGAAATTATGTTAAGGGACCTGGGGTTGTTCTTGGAGAAACAGACAATTTTTTTTATTATTGTTCAAGTACAGTTGTCTCCATTTCCCCCTCACTACTCCCCCAACCCTACCCATCCCCACCTCCCACCCTTGATCCTACCCCTCTTTGGCTTTGTCCATGTGTCCTTTATATATGTTCCTTGATGACCCTTACCCTTTTTTTCTTTGTTATCCCCGCTGCCCCTCTGGTTACTGTAAGTTTGCTCTTTATTTCAATGACTCTGGTTGTATTTTGCTTGCTTGTTTTGTTAATTAGGTTCCACTTATAGGTGAGATCATATGGTATTTTTCTTTCACCACCTGGCTTGTTTCACTCAGCATAATGATCTCCAGATCCATCCATACTGTTGCAAAGGGTAGCAGCTCCTTCTTTATTTCTGCTGGGTAGTACTCCATTGTGTAAATGTACCACAGTTTTTTGATCCACTCGTTTACCGATGGGGACTTAGGTTACTTTCAACACTTGGCTATTATAAATTGTGCTGCTATGAACATTGGGGTGCATTGGTTCTTTTGAATTGATGTTTCAGGATTCTTAGGGTATAATCCTGGCAGTGGAATCACTGGATCAAAAGGCAGTTCCATTTTTAGTTTTCTGAGGAAATTCCATACTGTTTTTCACAGTGGCTGCATTAGTCTGCATTCCCACCAACAATATACTAGAGTTTCCTTTTCTCCACATCCTCACCAGCACTCGTTGTTTGTTGATTTGGTTATGATGGCCATAACCAAATCAACTGATGTGAAGTGTCATCTCATTGTGGTTTTAATTTACATCTCTGATGGCTAGTGATGCTGAGCATCCTTTCGTATGTCTCCGAGCCCTCTGTGTGTCCTCCTTGAAAAAGTGTTTGTTCAGGTCCTTTGCCCATGTGTTAATTGGATTGTTTGTCTTCCTGAAGTAGAGTCGTGTGAGTTCTTTATATATTTTGGAGATCGAACCCTTGTCCAAGGTATCATTTGCAAAAATATTTTCCCATACCGTTGGTTCCTTTTTCATTTTGCCGATGTTTTTTCAGCCATGCAGAATCTTTTTATTTTGATGAAACTCCATTTGTTTATTCTTTCCTTTATGTCCCTTGCTCTAGGGGACACATCAGTGAAAATAATGCTGCATGGAATATCTGAGATTTTCCTGTCTATGTTCTCCTCTAAGACTTTTATGGTGCCACGACTTATATTTAAGTCTTTTATTGATCTTGAGTTTATTTTTGTGTAGGGTGTAAGTTGGTGGTCGAGTTTCATTTTTTTTTTTTTTTTTTTTTGCATGTAGCTGTCCAGATCTCCCAACACCATTTGTTGAAGAGGCACTTTTTACTTCACTTTATACACCTACTCCCTTTGTCAAATATTAATTGACCATAGAGATGTGGGTTTATTTCTGGGCTTTCTATTCTGTTCCATTGAGCTATGGGTCTGTTCTTATGTCAGTACCAGAATGTTTCGATTACCGTGGACTTGTAATATTGTTTGATATCAAGTATTGTGTTCCCTCCTACTTTGTTCTTCTTTCTCAAAATTTCTGTGGCTATTCAGGGTCATTTATGGTTCCATATAAATTTTTGAAATGTTTGTTCTATATCTGTGAAATATGTCATTGGTATTTTAATAGAGATTGCATTGAATCTATAAATTGCTTTAGGTAGGATGGACATTTTGATGATATTAATTCTTCCAGTCCTTGAACACAGTGTACACCTTCATCTATTTGTGTCTTCTTTAATTTCTTTCTTCAGTTGTGTAGTTTTCTGAGTACACATCTATTACCACCTTGGTTAGGATTATTCCTAGGTACTTTATTTTTCTTGTTGCTATATCAAATGGGATTTTTTTTCTGATTTCTGTTTCTGACATTTTTTTGTTGGTACACAAAAGTACCTTCAATTTATGAATACTGACTTTGTATTCACTGCTTTGCCAAATTCACTTATTAGATCGAGTATTTTGTTGGCGGCCTATAGAGTTTTCTATGTACACTATCCTCTCATCTGCAAACAATGACAGTTTTCCTTCTTCCTTTCAATTTTGGATGCCTTTTATCTATTTTTCTTGTATAATCACTGTGGCTAGGACTTCCAATACTATGTTGAATAGAAGTGGTAAAAACAGACACCCTTGTCTTGTTCCTGATCTTAGTGGGAAAGCTTTTAGTTTTTGCCAATTGAGTATGACGTTGCTGTAGGTTTCTGATATGTGGCCTTTATTATGTTGAGATATGCTCCCTCTAGTGCCACTTTGCTGAGTGTTTTTATCATAAATGGGTGCTGTACCTTATCAAATGCTTTTTCTGCATCTATTGGTGTGATCATGTGATTTTTGCCTTTCCTTTTGTTTATGTGATGTATTATGTTTATTGATTTGTGAATATTGTATCATCCTTTCATCTCTGGGATGAATCCCTCTTGATCATGGTGTATAATCTTTTTAATGTATTGCTGGATGCAGTTTGTCAATATTTTGTTAAGGATTTTAGCATCTATGTTCATCAGCCATATTAGTCAGTAATTTTCTTTGTTGTGTCTTTATCTGGTTTTAGGATTAGGATAATACTGGCTTCATAAAAAGAGTTTGGAAGTCTTCCCTCTTCTTAGATTTTTGGGAATAGTCTGAGTAGGATAGGGGTAATGAAAAGCAAAAGCCTGTAACCAAGACTACTCTACTCAGCAAGGCTCTCAACAATTTTTGTCTTTAGGCTACTAAGGGACTTGTAGTAAGACAAAGGGAACTGACATGTTTCAGGTAGTAGAGCTAGAGCCTCTGAGTAGTAAAAGCTATAGGGAGACAGATTTTACTTCAACTAAATTAAGAATTATCAAAAACTCAGAACTGTCAGTGTATGGAACAAGCTGTTTTGGAAAGAAGTATGTTCTCTGCCTTTGGAAATATGCAAGAAGAAGCTACCAACCAGAGATAGTACAGAGAGGAGTCACACATTAGGTATTATGGTTATGCTATATCACCTTTTAGGCTCTTTTTAAATATTAGGAATCTGCCATGATCTACTCACTCCATCTTTTTTAAATTGATGTAAAATTTATATAACATTATATTAGTTTCAGGTATACAACGTAATGATTCAATATTTGTATATATTATGAAATGATCACCACAATAAGTCTAGTTAACCTCTGTCACTGGCCTCTTCATATTTCACATTTCTTCTGGCCTATGCAGAGAGGCCTTAAATATGAGCAGGACTGCACAGAGTAGAGAGGGAAGAGAGAGGAATTTTCAATACATGGTATATGAATTGAGAATAACTTAGTATTTCCAAGGCTTCCCCATGGCCAGAGAAATGCTCAGGTCTTTGACATGTATCTATGATGCAACAATTAATGCTATCATGCCAAAAAAGCTTTCTGAAGCTTTGAGATGTAGCCCATGATAGGGATGATTCAGGAACTTTGGCCTTAAACCAAGTATTTCTTATATGCCCCTAGGCATTTGTTCTAGAGGCTTAGAGCCAGAAGAAAACATCTCACCCATTTCTTGGAGTAATCAGTCACCAGATGCCATGGGGAATACTCTCTGCTTTTGAACTATATGTGTTGTTAAAGAAGATACAAGTTGAAAGGTGCCTCAGAAATCATGTAGTCCAGTCCCTTTCACCACATGACATAGTTAAGAAGGTTGGGGTGTACAGGGGTATATGTTTTTGTTCTGATGCCATACAGAAAGTTTGAAGCAAGGCCATATCTAGAATTCAGGACTCCTGATTCCACAACTACCTAACCATATAGCTTTTCCTCAGGTTTTTAAGGGATCGACAAATTATCCCACTCCTAAACCTCTAGCTAACTTTTTCTGATACCTTCCCTCTCATCTGAGCTCATTCAGGTAGAAAGCAGTAAAGCTTAAAAATTAGAAGTGTGGCTCCAGTTCTCTATTTCAGTGTCTTTGGTTATACTTTGCTTCTTTGTTTGTGTTCTTGTTTAGGTTCCTATTAAAGGTGAGATCATATGGTATTTGTCTTTCACCACCAGTGACCAGAGGGGAGAGGGGAGGGAATTTCAGGGGAAAGGGGGAAGGGTTTACAGGAAAAAGTATAAAGGACACATGGACAATAACAAGGGGGGTGGAAATGGGAGGGAGGTGGGGAGGGCTGGGGGTGGGCTGGGATGGGAGTAAAAGGCAGAAAACTGAACTTGAACAACAATTAAAATAAAAATAAAAGAACATGCTTATTAAATAAAAAATAAGTGTGGGCTCCAAAATTTGCTTGTGTTCAAAGTCTGAATTTGCCATTTATTTATAACCCTAGGTAAGGTACCTAACTTCTCTAAACCTCGATTTCCTCATTTCTAAAATAGGAATAATAATAGCTCACCAGCCTTATGTCCTAGGATACTTGTGGATTTTAAGTTTATTAATTTATGACAAGAGCTTAGTAAAAAGCCTGATAGTATGTACTGAATAAATGGTGGATATTATTGCTTATGCAACTGCTATTATTGCTTATGCGACTAGTATGCCTTTTTATACCAAGGACTGGGAAACTGATGAATAATTAAAAAATTATACTACAGTATGGTAGTAACTGCTACCATAAACTATGTCAGAGGCTATGATGACATAAAGAAGTGGAAGAAGAACTTATGACACGTGGACATGAACTAAAGGGGGGAAATGTGGGTGGGAGGGGGTGTGCAGGGTGGAGGGGAATGATGGGGGAGAAATGGGACAACTGTAATAGCATAATCAATAAAATATTTTTAAGAAAAAGAAGGAGTGGAAGAAAGTAGTATAGGGCTTGTGTGGAGGTGATTCATCAAAATAGCTTGAAGTGAGGAGGAATGTTCTTCTAGGTAGAGCAACCACCATTTCAGAGGCTAAGGGTTAAAGAGCACCACCTTGTTTCCTTTTTACTACAGCCATGTGGTCCTCACCCTTAATCTAGTTCTGAACTGTGTCTACTTCAGGTTTGCTCCAAGGTTGACCTCAATATTTGCAGGATGAGTGCTGAAGAGCTGTAGTTCTTCACATATTCTGAGCTTCGGATAAAATAGCAAAAGGATAGTCTAGAAATAAGGGCCATGTGGTCAAAGTCATATGCAGGCCGAAATGTTTCCCTCCCTAGTACACATCAGCACAATGGCAGTAAACTATAAACCAACAAAAAATGTAGAAATTTTACCATAACTGCATAGGGCTAGTTTGCACACAGACTTGGTATTTACAAATAGACAGAACAGCCATAATTAAAATGCAAAAAAAATTATCTTAAGACATCCTAAAAGTGTCAAACATATGCCAAACATTTACTTAATGGTGGACATTGTTCTAAGTACTTTATACATGTTAACATTTAATCCTCACAAAAATCCTATGAAGTTATAACTAATATTTTCATTTTACAGATAGGAAAACTAAGGCATAAAGTCATTAGGCAATTCTCCTAAGATCTCACAGCTTGGAAGTTC
Source organism: Glossophaga mutica (assembly GCA_039655065.1). NCBI lineage: Eukaryota > Metazoa > Chordata > Mammalia > Chiroptera > Phyllostomidae > Glossophaga > Glossophaga mutica. The sequence goes on along the minus strand of CM077318.1, from coordinate 8,555,294 downwards.
CTCAGATGAGATCTGAACCTGGCCATTTGGAAACTAGAGTCAGAGCTTCTAAGCAGGACACTATTCATTTTATTTTCATTTATTTTAAAAAATATTTTATTCTGAATTCCAGCCAAGATGGAGATGCAGGTAGACACACTGTGCCTCCTTGCACAACCAAAAGACAGACAATTTAAAAACACAAAACAATCAGAACTTATAGAAAAATCAAACTGTATGGAAGTCTGACAACCAAGGAGTTAAAGAAGAAACATTCATCCAGACCTGCAGGAGGGACGGAGATGGGCAGCTGGGCAGAGAGGACTTGCAGCAAGGTGGCGGCTGGCAGACCCAGTGAGGCAGCAGATTGTGGAGTGGGATGCACAGGGCTGCAGCTGGCCAGCAAGGCAGCAGCAGGTGGACCCGGCAAGGCGTGGGATTGAGGACTGGGTGGTCCCACGTTCATGCACAGATAAACCAGGAGAAGCAACTGGGGAGCAAGACAGACCATGCAACCCAAGGTCCCAGGGTGGGGAAATAAAACCTGAAACCACTGATTGAAAACACCTGTGGGGGTTGAGACGGCAGTGGGAGAAACTCCCAGCCTCACAGGTGAATTTGTTGGAGAGACCTATAGGGTCCTAGAACGTACACAAACCCACCCACCAGGGAATCAGCACCAGAAGGGCTCAATTTGCTTGTGGGTAGTAGGGGAAGTGACTGAAATCCAGCAGAGATGGAGCAAGTGTCATTGTTCCCTCTTGGACCCCTTCCCCACATGTAGCATCACAGTACAGTGATGTGTGTTACCATGCCCAGGTGACTATCTAAGGCTCTGCCCCTCACTATACAACAGGTGAGTCAGGACAAAAAAAAAAAAATGGCCCAAACGAAAGAACAGATCAAAGTTCCAGAAAAAATACAACTAAGTGACGAAGAGATAGCCAACCTATCAGATGCACAGTTCAAAAAACTGGTAATCGGGATGCTCACAGAATTGGTTGAATTAGTTTGTAAATTAGATGAGAAAATGAAGGCTATGCTAAGTGAAATAAAGGAAGATGTACAGGGAACCCATAGTGATGGGAAGGAAACTGGGCCTCAAATCAATGGTGTGGACCAGAAGGAAGAAAGAAACATCCAACCAGAAAAGAAGAAAGAAACAAGAATTCAAAAAAATGAGGAGAGGCTCAGGAACCTCCAGGACATCTTTCAACGTTCCAACATGCGAATTATAGGGGTACCAGAAGGAGAAGAGGAAGAGTAGCAAGTGGGAAACTTATTTGAACAAATAATAAAGGAGAACTTCCCCAATCTGGCAAAGGAAATAGACTACCAGGAAGTCTAGGAAGCTCAGAGAGTCCCAAAGAAGTCGGACCCAAGGAGGAACACACCAAGGCACATCATAATTACATTAGCCAAGATTAAAATGAAGGAGAGAATCCTAGAAACAGCAAGAGAAAAGGAGGCAGTCACCTACAAAGGAGTTCCCATCAGACTGTCAGCTGACTTCTCAAAAGAGACCTTCCAGGCAAGAAGGGGCTGGAAAGAAGTATTCCAAGTCATGAAAGGCAAGGACCTCCATCCAAGATTGCTCTATCCAGCAAAGCTTTCATTCAGAATGGAAGGGCGGATAAAGTGCCTCTCAGAGAAGGTCAAGTTGAAGGAGTTCATCATCACCAAGCCCTTATTATAGGAAATGGTAAAGGGACTTATCTAAGAAAAAGAAAATAAAAAACATGTACAGTAAAATGACAGGAAACTCACAATCATTAACAACTACACCTAAAACAAAAACAAAAACAAACTAAGCAAACAGCTAGAACAGGAACAGAACCACAGAAATGGAGAGCACATGGAGGGTTAGTAACAAGGGAGTGGGAGCGGGAGAGGGGGGAAAAGGTACAGAGAATAAGTAGCATAGATGGTAGGTAGAAAATAGAAAGGAGGAGGGTAAGAATAGTATAGGAAATGCAGAAGCCAAAAACATACATATGACCCATGGACATGAACTGAAGTGCAGTAATGTGGGTGGGAGGGGGTGTGCAGGGCAGAGAGGAGTGAAGGGGGGGGAATGGGACAACTGTAATAGCATAATCAGTAAAACATATTTTTAAAATATTCTATTCATTTATTTTTAGAGAGGGGAAGGGAGGGAGAAAGAGAAGGAGAGAAAAACATCAATGTGAGTTGCCTGTCCCACGCCTCCTACTGGGGCCCCACTTGGCTCACAACCCAGGCATGTGCCCTGACTGTAAATTCAACCAGTGACCCTTTGATTCACATGCCAGGATTCAATCCACTGAGCTGCAACAGCCAGGGCTATTTATTTTATTTTTAAATAAAATTAATAACTTATGAGAATAACAACTAATGATTTATATTATGACACACCACTTTGCATTTGTTATTTAATTGAATTCTCATCACCATTTGTAAGAGTGACTTTAATATTTCTTTGTATATGCATGACGGACCCAGGAAGGACAGACAAGATAATTTTCCACAGGTCATACACCTAGAAAGTAGCAAATTGTAGACCCAAACCAGGTCTTTCAGTGTTGCCTGTAGATCATCGATGGATTTGAGAAAAGGATAGCAAAACACTTGAAATGTGTGTCAATCATGGCACTTAGTTACAAACAGGGAAGAAACATATTAAAGAATATTAGGTAGCTCGCAGGATCTCTTGGAATATGTGTGGGTAGGGAGAATCTAAAGAGTCAGGTTGGGCGGCGACCCTGCCATAAATAAGGCTGAGGCCAAACCACAAGACTACTGAGAAAAAAACCCACTGGGAACAGCCACTGCAGATTACATCATTGATGTCATGTTTTCCCCAACCACATGCTACTATTGCTACCTTCCCAGAAGGAGGTTCCTGCTCAACACCTGTGTCCTCATAATGACCTTTTCCAAATCACATTTTCAACTGTGTACAGCTAATTTATGGATTTTAAATTTTATGTTTCTGCCCTAGCTGAAAGAGAGGATAGGAAAGCAAGCGTCTGGCATATAGATTAGAGAGTTAAGACTTATTGTGTAAAATTGGACTTATTGTGTAAAATTCTCCACATATATAGGAACATCTTGAATATGTTAGAAAACCACAAAGCTTGACAAATATTTGTCCAAGGAAAAATAAGGAATAGGACATGTGAGTACCAGATATATGGTTGAGGATAGAGGTAAGTAGTAGATGGATCATTCAAACCAAAGACAGTGCATGTGTGCATGCGTGTGTACATGCATGTGTGGTTTCTGCAGCTTCTCTCTGGCCCCTATGAATTCAAGTCTACAAACCCCTTAACTCTGATAGCAAGTGCCTGATCCAGCTCCTCCTGTATCCAGGAAACCAACAATACAGAGAAAAGCAACAGTTAAGTAAAGAAATCAAGTGTCTGTGAGAATCTTTCTTGTCTCCAGGCAACGCACCTCTAACTTGCTCAGAATGGTCAAATAAACATTATGGGTTCATGGAAAGACATGGAAGTACAACATTAACTGTTTTGAGGATGCAAATAAGGTATCACTCAATCCTCAAAAGACAATTCTCCATATTGTCTAGCTTGTACTTCTCATACAAAAATTACACCTCATCCATTTCTATATTGTCTAAGAAAAGAATGGATAGCCAATGCTATCCATTCTTTTTTATACAATAATTCACTGTGAAAAACTCACAGATGACCATGAAGTTACTGAAGCTTATTACTTTCCTCATCTAAATGAGCCAGTTCTTATTCTATTGAAATAGTAAAGCACAAACCTGAAGACTTAGCAAGGAAATTTATTGCAGCGTTATTTATGTAAGGAACAAAGTAAAAACAACCTAAATGCTCCCAAATTGGGGTAATCTTGAATAAAGCATGAAAGATCACTAGGATGTGGCAAGGAAATAGAAATTTAAGTTAGGATGGCAAGTCAGGGCCTCAGTGATACGATAGTATTTGAGTGAAAATTTGAAGGAGGCAAGAAAGTGCACTATGCAACTGGCATGAAAAGAGCATCCTGCATAAAAGGAACAGCAAGTTCGAAAGAAAGAATAGCAAGTTCAATCCTTGGGAAAGAAGGTGCCTGGAATGTTAAAGGAACTGCATGGAACCCAGGGTGGCTAGAGTAGAATTACAAAAGAGGTGAGTAACAGATGGTGTCAGAAAGGTAATGACACACTGAAGGAAACCAAAAACAAAAGGAAAAGACAATCCGCTGCATGGGAGAAGATAATCAGCCAGTGATACATTTGATAAGGGGTTAACATCAAAAATATTTAAGGAACTCATATAACTTAAGACTAAAAAAACTAACAATCCAATTTTAGAATGTTAAGAGGACCTGAACAGACATTTATCCAAAGAGGACATACAGATGGTCAATAGACATATGAAAAAATGCTCAACGTCACTAATCGTCAGAGAAATGCCAGTTAAAACCACAATGAGATATCAATTCACACTTGTCAGGATGGCTATCACAAATAAATCAACAAAGTGTTGGTGAGGATGTGGAGAAAAGGGAACCCTAGTACACTGTTGGTTGGAATACAGACTGGTGCAGCCTCTGTGGAAAACAGTATAGAGATACCTCAAAAAATTAAAAATAAAACTATCATGTGATCCAGCAATTCCACATATGGATATTTATTAAAAGATCTCAAAAATAGTAATGTGAAAATACACATGGCCTGGTTGGTGTGGCTCAGTGGATTGAGTGCCAGCCTGTGAACCAAAGGGTTGCTGGTTCGATTCCCAGTCAGGGCACATGCCTGGGTTGTGGGCCAGGTCCCCGCAAGGGGGCACATGAGAGGCAAACACACATTGATGTTTCTCTCCTTCTCTTTCTCCCTCTCTTCCCCTCTGTCTAAAATAAATAAACAAAGTCTTAAAAAAAATAAAAGATATATGCATCTCTGATCTGTCATGGTGCCCATTTTATAGCTATACCTACCTCCCTCCCACAAAACTCACTCCCCCTGTCCTGCCCCATCCTAACCACTGAGAATCAGTAATCTGTTCTTCATTTCTACAATCCCCTGGAGGTTTTTCCAAGTAGTTTCATGAATTCCTTTTGTATTGTTGAATCCAATAACCATGGTATAGATGTACCAGTTTAATTAACCATTTACACATAAAACGGTATCTGAATTATTTTCACTTTTGGGCTACAACAAACCCATTATAAACATTTCTGTGTAGGTTTTTGTGTGAACATATTTTCTTTTCTCTGGAATTAATACCCAAGAATGCAAATAAGTTGTATGGTACTTGCATGCTCCATTTCTTAAGAAATTGCCAAACTGTTCTCCAGAGTGATTGTACAATTTACATTTTCCCCAGCACTGTATAAAGATCCAGAGAAATCTGCGTCCTCAGCAGCATTTGGTGTTTTCACTATTTTGTAAAAGATTTTATTTATTTATTTGTTCATTTATTTTTTAACAGAAGGGAATAGGGAGAGAGAAACATCAATGTGTGAGAGAAACATCAATTATTTGACTCTCACACACCCCCAACTGGGGACCTGGCCCACAACCCTGGCATGTGCCCTGACTGGGAATCAAACCAGTGACCTTTCTGTTCACAGGCCCACACTCAATCTACTGAGCTACATCAGCCAAGGCTGTTTTCACTATTTTTTACTTTAGCCATTCTGATATTTGCATAGTTGTATAAATTATAATTTTAATTTTCAGATGCTTCTGATGTTGAACATCTGTTTATATACTTCTGATTTGTATATCCTGTTCAGAAAATGTCTGGTCATGTCTTTTGCTCATTTTCTTTTTTTTTTTTTTAAGATTTTATTTATTTATTTTTAGAGAGGGGAAGAGAGGGAGAGAGGGAGAGAAACATACATGTGTGGTTGCCTCTCACGTGGCCCCCACCAGGGGCCTGGCCCGCAACCCAGGCATGTGCCCTGACTGGGAATCGAACCTGCGATCCTTTGGTTCGCAGCCCGCGCTCAATCCACTGAGCCACGCCAGCCAGGGCTGCTCATTTTCTAATTAGATTTTTAATTTTCTATTTATTGTTTATTGTTTCCTTTTCTTTTTAAAACTGAGGTAAAATTAACCATATTAAAGTGAGCAGTTCAGTGATATTGTTTTTCTTTAGAATATTTTTTAAATATTTATTTATTTTTACAGAGAAGGGAAAGGAAAGAGAAAGAGGGAGAGAAACATCAATGTGTGGTTGCCGCTCATGCGAGCCCCTCTGGGGACCTGTGCCTGAAACTCAGGCATGTGCCCTGGACTGTAAATCCAACTGGCAACCCCATTCACAAGTTAGCACTCAACCACTGAGCCACACCAGCCAGGGCCAATTCTATTTTTTAAAATTTCCTTTGAGACTTTTTTTTATATATGGGTTACGTAAAAATGTGTCATTTAAAATCTGAGTGTGTACATATTTTCTTGTTGTCTTTTGTATATTGCTTGCCTGTTTTAAGATTTTATTTATTTATTTCTAGAAAGAGGGGAAGGGAGGGAGAAAGAGAGGGAGAGAAATATCAATGAGTGGTTGCTTCTCACATGCCCCTGGCTGGGGACCTGGCCAGCAACCCAGGCATGTGCCCTGACTGGGAATCAAACCAATGACCCTTTGGTTCGCAGGCCAGCACTTAATTCACCAAGGCATACCGGCCAGGGGTGTTATTACTTTCTATTTTGTTCCCATTGTTGTGAAAGAACACACATTATATGTATGACTTAAATTATTTTAAACTTGCCAATGTTTGTTTTAAGGTCCACTATAGGACCTATCTTGATGAATGTGGTTGTTTAAAATACATGTGTTTTGTTGTTCTTTTGTTTGTTTTTTCATACATATTTTTGGCCTTTGTTTTTTTATTGTCATTCAAGTACAGGTATCTCCATTTTCCCGCCACCACTTTTCCCCCCACCACATCCACCTCCCACCCTCAATCCTTGCCCTCCTTGGCTTTGTCCATGGGTCCTTTATGCACGTTCCTTGATGACTCTTGCTCTTCTTTCCCCCATTATACTCCTCTCCCTCCTCTCTGTTTACTGTTAATTTGATCCGTATTTCAACGTTTCTGATTATATGTTGCTCACTGGTTTTGTTAATTAGGTTCCACTTATAGGTGAGATCATATGGTATTTGTCTTTCACCACCTGGCTTATTTCACTTAGGATAATGCTTTCCAGTTCTATCCATGCTGTCACAAAGGGTAGGAGCTCCTTTTTTCTTTCTGCTGCATAGTATTCCACTGTGTAAATGTACCATCATTTCTTTCTTTTTAATATATTTTATTGATTATGCTATTACAGTTGTCCCATTTCTCCCCCATCACTCCCCTCCACCCTGCACACCCCTCCCCTCCCACCCACATTCTCCCTCTTTAGTTCATGTACATGTGTCATATAACTTCTTTAGCTTCTACATTTCCCACACTATTCTTACCCTCCCCCTCTCTATTTTCTCTCTACCATCTATGCTACTTATTCTCTGTACCTTTTCCGCCTCTCTCCTCCTCCCACTCCCCTGTTGCTAACTCTCCATATGATCTCCATTTCTGTGGTTCTGTTCCTGTTCTAGCTGTTTGCTTAGTTTGCTTTTGTTTTTGTTTTAGGTATGGTTGTTAATAACTGTGAGTTTGCTGTCTTTTTACTGTTCATGTTTTTTATCTTCTTTTTCTTAGATAAGTCCCTTTGACATTTCATATAATGAGAGCTTGGTGATGATGAACTCTTTTAACTTGACCTTATCTGAGAAGCACTTTATCTGCCCTTCCATTCTAAATGACAGCTTTGCTAGATAGAGCAGTCTTGGATAGAGGTCCTTGCCTTTCATGACTTGTAATACTTCTTTCCAGCCCCTTCTTGCCTGGAAGGTCTCTTTTGAGAAATCAGCTGACAGTCTGATGGGAATTCCTTTGTAGGTGACTGTCCCCTTATCTCTAGCTGCTTCTAGAATTCTCTCCTTCATTTGAATCTTGGCTAATGAAATTATGATGTACCTTGGTGTGTTCCTCTTGGGTTCAACTTCTTTGGGACTCTCTGAGCTTCCTAGACTTCCTGGAAGTCTATTTCCTTTGCCAGATTGGGGAAGTTCTCCTTTATTATCTGTTCAAATAAGTTTTCCACTTGTTGCTCTTCCTCTTCCCCTTCTGGTACTCCTATAATTTGGATGTTGGAATGTTTAAAGATGTCCTGGAGGTTCCTAAGCCTCTCCTCATTTTTTTGAATTTTTGTTTCTTCCTTCTTTTCTGATTGGCTATTTCTTTTTTTCCTTCTAGTCCACTCCGTTGATTTGAGTCCCAGTTTTCTTTCCATCACTATTGGTTCCCTGTGCATTTTCCTTCATTTCACTTAGCATAGCCTTCATTTGTTCATCTAATTTGTGACCAAAATCAACCACTTCTGTGAGCATCCTGATCACCAGTGCTTTGAACTGTGCATCTGATAGGTTGGCTATCTCTTGGTTGCTTAAAAGTATTGGCTCTGGTGGTTTCATTTGGTCCTTCGTTTGAGCCATTTTTTCCCCTTTTTTTTTTTGAGGGGGGGAATCTGGTCATGCCTGTTACATATTGGGGGCAGAGTCTTAGGTGTTCACCAGGGTGGGGCAACCCAGTCGCAGAGTTGTGATGCTGTATGTAGGGGTGGGGTCAGAGAGGGAACAATGGCGCTTGCCCCGCTCTCTCTTGGATTTCAGTCTCCCCTGTGAGGCTGGGAGTCTCTCCTGGTACCTCAACCCCCACAAGTGTTTTCAATCGGTGTTTTTAGACTTTATTTCTCGGAACTGGAGCCCTGGGTTGCGCAGTCTGTCTTGCTGCCCATTTTCACCTGGTTATCTGCGCTTGAATGTGTGACCGTGGTCAGCCACCTTCTGTGCCTCACTGGGTATGCTGTTGCCTCCCCATGCCCAGCAACCGCCGTTCATGCACCTGGGGTGTGCCAACTGCTGCCTGCGCATCTGGGACCACTAGCCACTGCTTTTTCTTGCCGTGATCCCTCTCAGCCAGCTGCCGACTCCACCCCTTACCAGTCTAGGTGAATCGTTGTCAGACTTCCATACAATTCAATTTCCTATCTGTTCTGCTTGGTGTTCTTGGTTCTAAATTTTTCTTGTCCTTGATTTTGGTTGTGAGAGGAGGTGTGCCATCGTTTTTTGATCCACTAGTTTACTGATGGTCACTTAGGTTGCTTCCAGCACTTGGCTATTGTAAGTTGTGCTGCTGTGAACATTGGGGTGCATGGGTTCTTTTGGATTGGTGTTTCAGGATTCTTAGGGTGTAATCCCAGCAGTGGAATCACTGGGTCAAAAGGCAGTTCCATTTTTAGTTTTCTGAGGAAATTCATACTGTTTTCCACAGTGGCTGTACCAGTTGCACTCCCACCAACAGTGCACTAGGTTTCTCTTTTCTCCACAACCTCGCCAGTACTTATTGTTTGTTTGTTTTGCTGTTCTTGGTGAAGTGTTTTATGTATGGCAGTTAAAATCTTTTGATTGATTGTTTAAGTATTTTTTTTCAATTACAGTTTACAGTCAATATTATTTTGTGTTAGTTTCAAGTATACAGCATAGTGGTTGATTGTTTTGTTAAAATCTTTTAACTATGGCTCTATATTTTCACTTGGACAGGTCAAAGGAAGTCACCAGTAGCTTTCGTTTAATGTAAAAAAGAAAAGAAAGGAAAAAAAACCCATACACACAAAAACCCACAAAACCTTGGGCTTAAAGGAAACCCATGTCGCTTGAGAGGATTCATATTTTCAGAAGGAAATATAGTGCAGAATTCCCTAGAGAGCAAAGGCATTTTAAAGCTAGTTTAGGGGGCTCAAAATGATTTGTGGAAGGTATAAACTTATAACAGCTAGGTATGAGGTGATGGGACAGTGGTCACTGCCCAGGGTCTTGGAATGGATCTTGCTGTCACACAGTGCAGGTAACAGAGAATGAGACACCAAAAAGTAATCAAGGCACCGACCAATGTTTTTGGATTGAGCATTCATCATGTAGGTCCAAAAGGTGTAGGCATAGCTGTGTTGGGTAGAGGTGCCAGAAACTGTTAACTAGTGGCACAGCCTGCAGCAATTCCCCAAAGCCTTGTTGCTCTGGCAGAGTGAAGCCAGCGTTCTTTTTGTTTCCCTTGGGGTTGCAAAGGTCAATTTCTTCATGAGTCACATTGAGGTCTCCACATAGCACAAGGGGCTTGTGGGAAGCCAAGCCCTTTAGGAACTTGCAGAAGGCTTCATCCCAGTGCTGTCAGTACTCTAGGTACACCAGACCTCGACCTGCATTAGGTACATAGGCTGTTACCAGCACAAATGCATCATATTCAGCCACAATCACTCGGCCTTCCTGATCATGTTCCTCCTCACCAATGCCATAGAGGACTTTGAGTGGGCACTGGCAAGAAAGTAGGCCCACACCACTGTACCCTTCTTTGTCTGAAGGAGCATACCAGTACTGATGGCATAGTCCAAGCAGCTCTTGAAGTTCAGCTGGTAGTTTATTCTCTGAACATTTGGTCTCTTGAAAGCACAGGATATCTGGGGCTTCTTCCTTTACCCAATCTAAACCTTTCTTCTTAATCCAGGCTTAAAGCCCATCCACATTCCAGGAGCAGATCTTGAGGGTGGCTGATTTGCCACTGACTGAGGTTTTCTTATCTGTGGGGGATCCTCATATAGGACTGACCCCTCTCCTGCTGCCTTTTTCATTTTTCTTTGTTCTTTCTCCTGCTTTACTCTTATTGGCCCCTGGCTCAGTCTTGGGCACTTCTCTGTCTTCTGCCACTGCTCCCTTTTTCCCAGCTTCTGCATCACTGTAATGAATGCCCTCCTGTACCATGTCGCCCAGTGAAGCAGTATTTTTGCCATGTTTCCTGCTGAAGTTGAAGTGGGGATCCTTCTTAACTGAGCACAAAGAATGGAGCGTGCTGTGTGAAAATTTTATATTATCATTTATCCTTAGTTTTGCTTTTTCTATATTTATTCATTTCTGATGTTACAGGATTTCTTCTTCCATCATGTTATTTATGTTTGATCAACTTTATCTGAGCCACCCTTTAAGGGTGGGTCTGTTAGTAACAAATTCCCTTAGTTTTCCCTAGTCTGAGATTGTCTTTATTTTCCCTTCATCCCTGAAGGGTAGATTCACTCAATATAGATTTGAGATTGACAGTCCTTTACTTTCAGAAACTGAAAAATTCTATGCTACTTTTTTCTGACTTCCAGAGCTTTAGCTAGAAACTCGGTTGTTCAAATTTATGTTTCTCTATAAACAATGTTGTTTTCCTTGGAGATTTTAAGTATTTTTTTTTCTTATTTGTAGTATTTAGAAGTTAAATATACTATGCTTTGGCATAGATTTTTTTTTTTTTTTGGCTTTTCCTATTTTGGGTTTATTCAGTTTTTGCATCTATAGACATCTTTTGCCAAATTTTCAACCATTGTTTTTCTTTGAATATTATCGTAGTCCCTCCTTTTATTCCGTGAATCCTGATATAAATTCTGGATATGTTTCTTTTGTTGTATAAGCTGCTGGGATTCTGTTAACTCAATTTTGTTTATTTGCATTGAATAAATTCTATTAATTTATCCTCAATTTCATTAATTATATCCTTTGTCATCTCTACTGGTGAGCTCAGCCAGTGGGTTTTTAAAATCAGTTATTCTCTTTTCCTGTTCTATAATTTTCATGTCTTTTCCTTTTATAACTTTTATTTCTTTGCCAAAATTTTCTATTTCTCAAGAACATTTGTTATTACTTGTTGCAGCATTTGTATGATGACTTTTTAAGTCCTTGTCAGATTATTTAAACATCTGATTCATCCTAGTGTTTGCTTCTATTGATTGTCTTTTCCCATTAAAGTTGTGATTTTCCTTGTTCTTAGTATAATGGAACTCTGGGCCACATTCAAACCATCTATTTTAGGAGGTAGTCACATTATTTAAGTTTAGCACAAGGGTTCTGGTGTAATTTTGTATGACGATGTAATTGTCATTGATTTTGCTGTATTTTTGTTTTGTTTTGCTTGGTTTCTTGGGTGTCACTGAGGCTCCTATTGATCCCCGACAGTGCCACTTATTATTTCTGGGTGGGAAAAGGAATATTCTAGATTGCAGGCATGAAGAATGGTTCTGGGCTTTGTTGAAATTTCCTTTGGGGTAGAAGAGTCTCTGGCCTGCAGAGGTAAACAGCACCTTGTGTGGTCACTTGGTGTCAGAAGGGCTTGTCCTCAGTCCCTTTTTCCAGTGTTTCCAAGGCCCCCATGGGTTGTCACTAGGACTTCTCTCTCATCTTTGGATGAATTTTCCTTGGTTGGATGCTGTCAAGATGCCCATTTATCCTGTTGCTTTATTTTTCTCCAGGATGCCTACCTCTCTATATATTTTGACTCCTTCCTGTTTCCTCTTTCATTATTTCTAGGGTTTGTTTATCTCCAGGGAGAGATGAGTCTGTTGCATCTCACCTGAATTGGAAGCCTAATTTATATTTTTAAAACATCACTTTTCTTCATAGAGTGCTAGAGTGAATGTGAGGAAGGAGGCTACCACACTAGTCCAGATAACAGATGGTTGTGTTTTACACTGGTGTGGTAGCAATGAAGATAGAAGCAAATGAATTAAAGATATTTTTGAGGTAAAACAAACAAGAATCACTGTTGTGTTGACTTTGGGGATTTCTGGTTTGAGCAATTAAATGGATGGAAGTGTCACTTAACTGTCAAAAACAAACAAACAAACAAATAAACAAACAACTTCTCCTACATCCTCATTGGGAGAAAACTCTCCACAAAAGAAAATATATATATATATATCTTTCTAAAATGCATGGGATTGTGCTTACATTCCTCAATCTGGAGCAGCATTACATACTCAGAAAAAATATATCCCTATCCCACTTACCTTTCTTTCCTTGTCTTAGATTCATGACCAAGCTAACAACCTCCCAGTTGAATATAAGTTATAAATGTTGACTGGAGTCCCCAGAGTGCACTGGGTTTTCAAAAACATCCAAATTAATAATAGGCCAAAGTAGTTCTGTTACGTGCATTGATTATGCAATGACTTAAAAAGTTTAACAGTTGATTTTATAACTAGCTATCCAAACTTTCCCCTGCCTCCACCACCTGCTACATTTCTGAGATTTGCAGTAAAGTTCCTCAGGAAATCACTGACCCACTGTAAACTGCAATGAATGATAGGCTATGGCCTTCATTTTTTCCCTTAAAACTTCAACATTATATGGCAACTGAACACCAGTGTTTTAGGTTTCTACATTTGACGTGTAAGGGGGTGCTAACTATTCAGACAGGTTGGCTTACAAGATAGGAAAGTTGGAGTCAATATAGGCACAAAGGATGGAGATTAGTGGAGGTCTCCATGTTATAGGGTGATGGAACAGGTATTTGGAGTCAAATAGGTGAAGGCTTGAATCCCTGCCAAACTTATAGCTGAGTGTCCTTAAGTAAAATCACTAACTCTCTCTGACTCTTTATTTATTCAAATGTAAAACAAAACCGTGTCCTTACAGAATGCAAGAAGGTCAAATGCAATCACATATTAGATACTTTGTAAAGTATAAAGCACTGTGCACTTCAGGGTATCATCTTTGCTGTTTCTGCAGCCCCTTCTGTTCTCCATTTGCCATGCAAAATATTAATATGTATATTGTAGTGAGGGTAGGCCATCTCATACCATCCCTACTTTCTTGTCTGTGTTCTCTTACCAAGAGTTCAAATAGGCTTGAACTTGCAGGTAACAAAAGAAATAGTGCTTTAATTGCTAGGTGGAAGGACTCTGTGTTTCTAAAGAGGCACCCAAAATTTCAAGTAGACGTCTTGTTCTCCCAACTATCAAAAGATTCCATGAGATCTGTGTCCACCTTTCCTTGTCTGGGGGACAGGTTTGAGCCTGGTCTCAGCTCTCCATTTTTTTCCTCTTGCAACTTTTCTTGGCATTCAGAAGACTTTTGGCACTTATGGGCCAAAAGATGGCAACCACCATTCTGACTTTGAGGCTTCCTCTGGGACAGCCTTTTCATTTCTAAAACACAAGCTTGCAGGCTTCACAAAAGATCAACCCATTCTATACCTATTCCTCACCCCACCATTGAGTGGCCTTTGTTTCAATCACAGTCACAACCTTCCAGAGGCCAGAGGAACCATCAAAATCATCAAATTCACCCTTATGTTATTCTAACAAGTACTTTAATGTGCAGGAATTTCTGCTTATTATATGGAGAAGACACTCGACATTCTCTTCAGTGTGATTGTGCCAGGAATTTTGAGGACTGGCTTCCTCAGGAGCAGAAGTTAATGTTGCTCATGGCAACCACCATCCACCCACTTTTCCAAAATAGTTTCTTTCCAAGGAGAATCAAAATACATTTTGGATCTTCAAATTTCACCCCACCCATTTCCTCATTGTACCCATGTTCTTTATTCCTTAGTTTAAGTATGGATTATCCTCACAGCTCACTTAGCCTTGGTTCAGAGTGAATTTGCCTAGGTCCTGGAAAGCAGTAGAAGACTATTCAATGTGTTTTACTTTTGGTATGTACTTTGTGAGAAGGGTCAGTTTTTAGAAATTTCCACATCTTCCAAGTGTCAGTGAGTGATATAATCTAGCCATTAAAATTTGTGATATATAATACTAGGGGACTCATCTAGCCACAGTTTCTTAAGTAGAGCAATGAAAGTTAAAGGAAAAGAGAATGTATAGCATTTCTATATAAATAAATAAGTGAAAAAATACCCAGACAAGTTTGATTCCCTCCTCTGTCTGCCTACCATCCATGCCCCTTTTACAATGAGATCAGCTGCTGGTCCATGGCCTGCTGAGAAAGCATTCCAGATGTGCAGTTCCAAGATCCAGCTGTTAGTTCTTGAGAGACAGAAGCTTAAAGCTGTCATCCAGGATTGACCTCCTGTTGCGCCGTAGCTTTTTTTGACGATGTTGGTACCAGACCACACCACCAAGAGCCAGAACAATAAGCAAGAGAATGACACCCGTGGCGATTAAGACAGAAGCCAGCATTTCAATATCCTTTACAGGAATCTGCATGCCCAGCATCCTCACATTGTCTTCTCTAAAGTCTCTGGAGATTGCTGCTGAAATGGAACAAGAGGGAAATGGTCACCCTGGGCTGGAGCATACTCCAAAAAGGTCTTGCAATCTACTCCTGAAAGAGGAGAAACAACTCTATCCAAATACAACAGAGGA
This sequence comes from Glossophaga mutica, assembly GCA_039655065.1. NCBI lineage: Eukaryota > Metazoa > Chordata > Mammalia > Chiroptera > Phyllostomidae > Glossophaga > Glossophaga mutica. Next base: position 8,540,122 of record CM077318.1, on the reverse strand, counting down.
ACTGTCCCTATCCTTCAAAATACCAGCTGATAAAAACAGATTCAGAGGTCTCAGTGACTTGGAATAACAAGATGTCACAGCTGAGAAAGTCCTTATTAATCACTGAGGTCACAATCCCCCTATGGAAAGAGCTAAGACTCAGAATAGAAAGAGCCTTGACATATTTGAAAAAATATGTCAAGGACTATAATATTTTAAAAATCTGGATTTGGTTTGCATGGTTCCAGAAGGTAGAATTAAGAAAAGTAGAAATTCCAGGGAAGAAGTTAGACTCAATGATCTAGCTTATCAATGCTCTCTTTGACCACTGGACCATTACAACAGCCTGCCACTGGGCTGTCTGGTCTCTCACTTCTTTGAGTGTTGATAATTCTGATGTCACATTGATTGTTCAGATGAAATAGATAATTGTCTGAATTCCTGGCATGCAAAGTTTTAATGATCTCCAATTAACCTAGGGAGTAAAGCTTAGACTCAAGCTAGGCATTTCAGCTCTCATAATCAGGTTCTAGAAACTCACTCTTTGTTCCCCAGAATAGGCGATCCTCTTTCAGGCCTCCAAGACTTTCTCATGCTGCTCCATTTGCCTCAACACCCTTTCTTCCTCCTCACCTTTCTATCCCCAGTTTAAATGTTACATGTCCTTGTAAAGCTTTCATCAATTCAGTTTGACAGTTAATGTCCTTCTTTTGTATTTTCAAAGTATCTGTACCATTTGTACTCCCACAATTTACTTGCTTGGACCATGTTACCTAATCCTCCCTCATTTCTGCACTTCAGTCACCTCTTTTTTTAAAAGGGAGATAATAACCATTCTTAACTCAGAGGTTTATTGTGAGGTTTAAATGAGTTAGTATTTATAAATATTTAGCATAGCACCTGGAAGATAGCAAATGCACAGTAACTAATAGCTGTTATTACTGTTTGCCTTTTTTTTTTTTACATCTAACACCACAGTTGTTTCTCTGTCAAATTCATTTTTAGACACAAATAGCTTGGAAGGTAGTATCTATGTCTTGTTTCTTTGGTGTCTCTGACACTCAGAAACTGTTCAATGAATGTTTAACTGGATGGACATATGTCCTTATAGAAATGAGAAAAGATGAAATATATACATATGTATGTTCCACTCTCTCAGTCTCACCTTACCTCTTCACAACCCCTTCAGGATATACCCTAATTCCCTGGTTGTCAGTTTATAGGGTACATAGGCAGATCCTTAGGAATTTTCCAAACACAACTGAAAAACTTCCAGACTAAACTAATAATCTCTAATGTTCTTCTAGTGCTCATTACTTTTTTAATCTTTCTGAGTCTTAGTTCAGGTACAAATGGGGTGAAGAATGAAAGCACTATTTGGATCTAGGCTACTTAGAACAAGAATCTATAATTTCTTGAAGGGAAGAAATGGCTGGTTCTAAAGAGCCAACTATTTGATATTTCATAGATATAAGAATAAAAATACCTGGTGTAGACTCCATGGTATTTGTTGTAGTTTCATACTGTCCCTACAGGAATGTATGTTTGTGCTACAGATTCTTCATGCCCAAACCACCAACACCTTGAATTTTCTTGCCACCCACACATTAGGGAGGAGGCTAAGATATCAGCCTTCAACTAAGGAAGTTGGGGGTGAGACCAGAGCAAATAAACCTATTGAGGGAAGCTGAACCTGGGATACTTTTGAAGTCTCGCAGAAATCTCAGAATGTTTTCTGCTAGTATTTTGGTCCATCTTTCAGCCATGTGAATCCCATATTTTAAAGACACCACATCTTCCCACAAATATACATTGCATACAACTACCTAGTCTGTATATCACTCTTCCTACCTTTTCCAATCTTGTTGGTGATGGTGGTGATAATGCTTAAGTGTTCTAGAGAGAGAAAAAAAAAGAGGTTAGTCCTGTTTTCTTACTATCAATCCACAGGCTCACTACGGGAGGTTGGCACTGGTTGGAGGAATCTCTGTGATATAGTAACCAAAAATGAACATACCTGGAATTAACTAACTTATGGTCAAAGTCAACATCGGTATGTAAATTTGATCTTGAGTAGTGACACAAAATTTGAGCTACAGCATAGGCTTAGGAATCCAAAAGGTAAGCCAACCCTCTGCATTATTTACATACTTATTGGCACTTCTTCAATACCCATTATTGCTCTTTTTTAAATTATTGTTATTCAAATATAGCTGTCTCTATTTCCCCCTCCACTCCCACCCCCCCACCCTCGATCCTACCCCTCTTTGGCTTGGTCCATGTGTTCTTTATACATGTTCCTTAGTGACCCTTCCCCTTTTCCCCCCACTGTGCCCCTCCCTCTGCTCCTCTAGTTACTGTCAGTTTATTCTTTATTTCAATGTCTCTGGTTACATTTTACATGCTTGTTTTAGTTGTTGTTGATTAGGTTCCACTTATAGGTGAGATTATATGGTATTTGTCTTTCACTGCTTGGCTTATTTTGCTTAGTATAATTGCTCTCTTTGCCACCCTTTCCACTCTCCCTTCAGGAAGTCCCTACATATTCAAACTATACCTATACATACTCGACCTGTTCTCAGAATACTTTTTCCTCTCCTTGCTTTAATGAGGCTGAGTTCTTCTCTAAGGACTACAGTTCCTTTACATACCCTCAATAGTGCTTTGAGGTTATCATTCCTCTCCTTTTTTAAAAACTATCTCTTTTGAGGTTCATATTACTTAGCTAGAAGAGTCACAACAACTCCTTGTCACTGTTACCTAGCAGTTCTTTTCATTCATGGAAGTCTTTGATACCTGGCTTAGTCTTCCTCTTCCTCAGTTCTCACCATGCATATTGACCCATCACCCAATGCTTAAGCCTCACCATTTCTGGAACTCTTAACTCCAACAAATTTTTCACATCTACTCCACTTCTATTACCTACTCCCATGGTCACACTGGACTTTTTATGCAGAATTGCTCCATCTCAGAAATCTAAAATTTAACAACAGCCTTCTGTCTTTTTTGTACCCTAATGCTATTTATTCCATTTCACTTGCTGTTTCTTTTTCATGAAGACCTCTAGGTACTAGACTCTTCCATTTTTTTTCCATAACCTCCCAGCTTTATCCTATTTCTTCCATTCTTGATCAGGCTAGACTCCATGTTCTGTCACTTCAACTACAAACTTACCAGGAGTGTTATAATTATCTACAAAAACCCCAGTAATTATAATTTCCCTGTATTTTGTCTGGTATGCTAGAGGCTGGTGGAGAAAAATCACACAAGTATAAAGATCAGTATACTTTGTGTCCAATTTTAAGCCCTCACTGCTGCCTGGCAATAATTAATTAATTTCTCGTTACTTAGAGTAAACTTTTATTTCCCATTTCCCAGAGTTGTTATTTCAAACATTTGTCCACTCTTGTCAAGCCCCTTAACCAACCACCTATCCTTCACTCCAAGCAGATGATTCTTTCTCCTCTCTCAAAGATGGAAAAGAGACCATAAGAGAAATATTCTACCTTTCTGTAAGGGACCTCACCCAAACCCACCCATTGATCTTTTTATTTTCTATTTTCTCTTTTCTTTTAGGTGAAACAATGACCTTACTCCAGTCTAATTCATTTTAGCTCTGGTTTTCATCTCATGTTTACTCATCAGGAGCCTTCTTCCAATGATAAAGTCTTTCTTCCCTGTCTTCAACACATATGTGGTTGGAACAATATTGAATTTGGCCATAGTAGGTTATATATATTTTAAAAAGGCAAATAGGTAAGATTTATGGGCTGGCTTATTTTCATAGAGAGAAATGAACTATCCTTGTTCATGGAAGTTCCCGGATCATATGAATTGAGGTGGTCTCCTATCTATTAGATGGTCTATATTTGAGACGACCCATTATTATACATTAATGCCTGTTATCTTAGATCTATGGCATCTTGATGACACATCAATTCATCACTTGACTTTGATTCTAAGGACTGACAGAACACAAAAAAGAATTGTGTGCTTATTTTGGTGGTGGAAAATAGTACTAGAGTAGAAAATGGAAGCCGCATTTTAGCTCTGTGGGTTACCAGAGAACAAAGCTTTTCAAACATACAGGAAATCATAATGTGCAATTATTTGTCCACCACCCCCAGAAGGTAAATAGCAGAACTGTAATCCCTACCGTTTTGCTAAGTCTGTTTGTATGCCTAAAGACTTTCTTCTACTTTCTATTCCTGCTGACAAGAGTGCCGCCGTGGCTGGCAACCCCAGAATATCTACCTGAATATCAACATTTTTCAAAACCATATGACACTTTAAAAAAAGGACAGGAAAAAAAATTCCTGGATTCCTGTGGGCCCCACGAGATTTTATATGGCCTCCTGAAAGGGAGATAATGCTGAGAGCTGGACTCAGGTCAAAAGGCTTAGAAAGTGAGAAACTTAGCACTGACTGGTGTGGCTCAGTGGGTTGGGTGCCCTCCCACTAACCAAAAGGTCACTGGTTCCATTCCCAGTTGGGATACATTCTTGGGTTTCAGGCCAGGTCCCCAGTTGGGGGTGTGCGAGAGCCAACCCGTTGGTATTCACATCTATGTTTCTCTCCATCTCTTTCTCCCTCCCTTCTCCTCTCTCTAAAAATAAATAAAATCTTAAAAGAAAAAAGAAGTGAGAGACTTAACCTTTTAATAACCCCAAAACATAAAATCCAATACGGCCTACATTTCTACATTCTTGGTGACTAACAAAAACTCATTGGTAAATGAACTACCACAGCTATTCTCTTTCCAAATTAAAAAAATGGTAAGAAAAAACTCTTTTTCCTCTTGGTAGCAACTCTGTCTGTGATAAGCTATATCAAAGGCCAATTTTTCTTTCCAGCCTTAGAGTTGTGCCAGGTCAGAAAGAATTGCCTTTCACAATCCCCACAAGGAAAATCAATTAAGGGGTGATTATTAGAATTAGATTTCTTCTTATTTTTATAAATTGGATTAATTAGCAAAGTTCCTTGAAATAGTCCGTGACTCTAATTAATTCTAAATAATAAATTTATACACAATATAAATATATTTCAAAGGAAGAAAATCTGTATTAGGCATCAATGCTAGAACCCAAGCAGTTTCAGACTGTTTTAATTGATTGAGCTCAACATGTGTCAAAGAAATTAGAAGGAGGCAATAGCAAGGGGGCAATGGGTGAACAGGAGATATTAAATGGGAAAACACCTAGGAGATATGCTCTGTCTTAGGTTATGGTTCTTCTAAGATCAGAAGGACAGGTGAGACTTTTTACGATTATGTGGTTTCAATAAGCTATACAAATTCTAGAAGATGGTACAGTTTGGGTAGTTAGTTAGTCCTCACCTCTTTGAGACAAGACAGTAAAGAGGGTCTCCATGCCAGCATGGACATGGTCAGCAACATGGCAGTGCAACAACCATGTCCCAGGGTTGCTGGCCACCATCTCCACAACCTCAAAGGTCCCTGGGAACAGATCCACCACATCTGCCCGGTAGCTCTCTCCATTCTGCAAGAGAGATTTGGGGTGAAGAGGAAGTGAATGGAGTAGAGATCACATACCAGTTTTTAAAAAACAAAAGGTTTGGAAATCCACATCAGGGACATGGGACTCCAATTCATAGACCAAAAAGCAGTTTAAAAATTCCACCTTATCCATCTTTCCAATGAACCTGCCCACACAAACTAAATCAATAGAGGGTACCCTCTCTCTCTCCTCCTACTTATTCTTAAAGTATCCCAAAATAAAAAACAGCATAGTTACTTCTAGGAGGCTAAAAACTAGTGTCTCCATACTTTTTAGCAGTCTGATATCTGGGGAGTTTGGCTTAAGCCTTGACTTATGGGAAAGAGCCACATATTTTCTTTAGCAATGAAACTCAAATTATTTTATCCTTCATATCATCACTTTTGTCAGCACTTCCAGATCTTTATGTCTATATATCAATGACTCTAACTTTGCCCCTTCTCCTAAAATTACATGTTTTTCAATGTAGCTCCTAAACAGAAATTCTTATGATGGAATAAGTGTTTTCAGAAATTTGAACAACACCCTGAAATTCCTAGACCTTGGAATAACTGCTCATTGTGTGTCAAGACCTTACTGAGACCCAATTATACTGATTTCTTCAATCGCCTTATCCCATTAATAAATAACTTATTTCTTCTATATCAGAGTGTAATGCTAAAGCCTAGAGAGAAGTGACACTGTGATACACAAAGTAGAATTTCCAGCTTAATGCTCCATGTACAGTACAACACCTCTCCTCTTTAAACTGATTATTATCTTATTCTCTGTTATTCTGTTCTTCCTCAGTGGCTGTTAAAGCACTCCTCTCATCACCCCTGAGGGACACAGCCCTCTTTCCAGCTCACCCGATAGAGGAAGCTCTCTGCATGGAAGTGGACAGTATGCAGGTCAATATCTTGGCCCATGGCTAGCATGTACCAGGCCACCCGTTCTCCTTGGTACATGGTAAGACCTTTGAGGTTGGCATAGAGCTTTCCATTAATGGCTGTAAGAGAATACAAAGTTTTATCTCTTTTATTTTGACTTCCCATTGACACTGTCCTAGGGTTAGCCCCTACCATCTCTGATAATAGCAATAACTTCCTAAATGTTCTTATATCTGCTTCATTTGTAGTCTTCCAGTCTATCTTCCACATTGGTATTATAAGAGTGTTCTTCTAAATAACTAATATGACCATGCCCTTCTGTTGTTTAAAACACCTCTCTCCTGCCCAAAAGATAAAGTCCATGGCTCCTTAGCTCAGAAAACACAGTCTTTAAAAGTATAGCCCCAAAACATTTTCCAAGACTCTTTTCCCATTATCCAACACACTTTTTCCGATTAAGGTAATTTATTCACCATCCTCCACATGGCTCAAAATGCATGTTCTTTGTGTCCTTTCTCATGTTTTTGATCTTCCCTCCCCAAAATGCTGCCTCTTTTTATCCATCTGTTTAAAGCCTAGTCAAACCTTCACCTCCTCCAAGAACGTTTCTTTCATTAGCTCCTCTCAAGCACTTCCCATTTCTTGCACCCATATTCCCAACTAGACTCTAGGTTCCTAGTACGCAGGAAATGATTGTACTATACCACTCTCATTTCCTTGCATTCCTCAGAACACCCAGCAGACAACTGAGTTTATAATAAATATTTAAAAAGACATCATATTTTTGGAATTAATAATGATATTAATGCATGGGCCCCATTAATTGCCTCTTCCTAGGCTACATCCTATATTCTAAAAACAATAAATTACTCATTTCCATGTTAATTAACACATCCAGGACTATGCCCAGGACATATCCCTCCACTTCTCATTTTCTCAAAGAAAGGTAATTTCCACTCTGTACCTCAAGAAGAAAAATAATGAAAGGAGTATTTATAGCCATCTCTGTCTTACCCCCTTCAAACTATGAATTTGAGAAAAGGAACTAAACATGCTCAACTTAGCCTTTTCTGAATCTTCCCTCTCTCAAATGTCTGACCATAGAAAGGGATGCAAATAGATTTACTATTTCATTGTGGGAAAGATTCTGCCATTGAAAAGAAGGATGGCTAATGTTGGCCACCTATGTCAATGACAGGGTAGAAAACCTATCCATTACCAGAGGAATATTAGCAAAGCCATTTAACTAAAGAAATAAATTCAGTTTTACAATTAGTCTTCTCAATAAGCCCATGTTTGATCTCAAGCATCTCTCTCTTTCTCAGTTGGTTCATGAATCTGAAAGGGAAGTGAAGGATATTGTCCATTTGCCCTCAGACCCCAACATTAATTACTTTTGATCTTCAATGTCAGCACTCAAAAAGCTCTCAACCAATAACTTATAGATTGATAGGTAGAGCAATTGATACATGAAGACTTTGGACGAATGAACGTAAACAAGCAGATGGAAATGGGTATTAGCCCAACCCCTGCACTGATATAATCTAACTGTGCTTACTTCCTTTTTGTCCTGGACAATTTATTTCTCTGATTTGACAGGACATAAAGTTCACTTTGTAGTTTGTAAAACACCTGTTCTAGTGTTAATTGTTTATATATCCATCAAGGAGAAATAACTAGAATCCATGTGGCAATATAATACTACATTTGAATTTCATTAGAGTCACTATCAGTGCTATACCTTATGCTCAGACAAAAGAAACATTGCATTAGAAGGGATAGTGAGAAATCCATCCATTTCACTGCACTTCAGTTCTTCATCTTATTTGAAATTTTGTCTTGTTTTTGTAGAGATACACATATTTCTAGTACAAAGGAAGGCTTGCATGCACAATTTCTTTCTAAAATCTACTCAGGCATCAAAAAACTTTTCCTTGTGTGTAATATAACCAAGTATGTTTCTCTTTGAGGCTTTCTTTTCCAATTCTTCTATCTGTAAATTGAACTTTATTTAAAAAAATAGACTAAAAGACAAGCCATCCACTTGTCTATATTGAAAAAGCAGATATCAGATTCAGAGTAGTTAATAAATAAGATGATATTGAGGGACTAAATCCAGGATTTTCAAGCAGAGGATTCCTCAGCAGCCAGTTCACCAAATACATTGAAGGTCACAAATTTCCATCTTGCCTTTTGTAATATGTTCAAATGTGCTGGTGTCACCACAGAAACTTTATAGAGTTAGCTTCCTGCTCTCTGAGCACCTGCTCTTCTATAGACCACATATTTGCTTGTGTATATTTATGTAAAATAATAGGAGATATTTCTTCTAATTTGTCCTTATTCCACCTTCCTAACTTCACATCTTTTCAGGAATGATGCTCCCTTAGTAATGGATCTATCAGACACTCCTATATAATTAGTAGGTACTTCTATGGAAGAGTTAGATTATTTTCTACAGACCATGCATTTTATTACTCTCCAAAAAAGTTTCATCCTGTAGGTTGATGCGGCCTGTCTCCTGGGGCCCATGGGTTGCCATATTCTCATCCAGATACCAAGACTGGTTCTCATCAAAGATCAAGAATAACAAGGCAAATTCTCGATCCATGTCATTCCGTCCTCCATGGGGCTCCAGGATGCCCTTTCTGCAGATGACCAAGGGCCCCACTAAGCCACTATACATGTCCTGAAAATAGGAGGAAGTGAGAGACAGTGAAGGATATGAGGTTGTTCCTGGGTAGCAGTGCTGCACAGGAAGCCAAACTGACATCCAAGCCCCCTCTGCCCTCAGAACTGCATCATAATGTGCTACATTTATAAGCATCTTTACTATGTTATCTGAATTTATCCTCACAACCATCTTGGGATACAGGTAAGATGTGCTATATAACCCATGTTTTACCTAGGCTAAACTATTCATTGATCTTCAAACCCACCAAGAACTTTCAGAAGTTCTTTGAAAGAACTTTCCTTTTTCTCATGCTGTCTCTTCTTCCTGTAAGGTCCTCCCCTCTGCCATATTTCTTATCTTATGGTATATTGTTCATCTTCCAAGACTGAAAGTACACGCAACTTCCATTCATTGTGAGGCCTTCTGCAGCTTCCCTCCCATTCATCCCCTTCTCCAAGCTGAAGAAATCACTGTCTTGTGGACTCACATAAAACTATTATGTGGTTTTAAAGAACTGCTGATATATATAGCTAGCATTACAGTTTATATTCATCTGTCTTTCCCAACTAGATCATACTCTTTGAATATGGGAACTCCATCTTACATTTGTATCATCCAAAATACCAAGTAAAATGTCAAAAATGCAGTAGGCTCTCAATAAATGATTGCTCAGGTCTGGCTGTACATAGGTGGCTAGATAGATAAACCCATTTTCTAGGTGAGGACACAGAAACAGAATGACTGATTTAAAGTCACTCCAAAGGCAAGGTAAAACCAAATTTGAGATTATAACCCCAATATCTTGACAAGCAATGTTAGGCTTTTTAAATGAGGGCTTATAGGATCCAAGAAGAAATAATGAAGAAAATGCTTAGGTCAAACATGTGGTGCTACCTATTCCCTTAATTCCTCTTCCTGTCTCTTAAAATAAACCATACATTTAAGGAATTCCCCCCCAAACCTTTGGCTTTAGTATTTCATGGTGGGCTTCTTACTATACCTACTTAATAGCTTCCTTTTGCCAGTTAGCTTGCCAGTTTGTGAGACTCACTTTCAGGAAACCAATATTATATTTACCTTGATGGGATCTACTGCAGAATAATAAATCCAGGAAACACAAGCGGAATCATTGGGTCCAGGGCCAGATCTTTCTGGGATGTTCCATTTGTAAGTAAGAACTTCACCTAAGAAGAGTAATATGGATCTCTAGTTGGACCAGGTAAGAAATTTCTTCCAACTCCCTAATCTTCCCAAGAGCTACAGTGGATGAGTCCCAAGACCTTTAAGATTATTCTCCATCATTTTCATAACAGTTTTTATTTTATTTTGTGTGATTTGGCTCTTCTCCTTCCTAGAACATCCTCAGCCTCTCTTCTACAAACCTCGTTGTTCAAGGCCGAGGTCTAATCATCTGTTACTATACTCTCTGCTTATAGTGTCCTCCCTTCTTTGGCCCTGTTTTGTTCTTTTCCTGCTGCTTCCTTCTGTATGGGCCTGTCTCCCCAATCTCTGCCTCTAGTCCTCTTCTACTCTTTTTCCATAGTCTCTCCATAGAAATTCTCATCTGCCTTTCTGATGTCAATTACTATCCATGTATTGATGATTCTTAATACTAGTCCCACCCTCCCACTTCAAGAAAGAACTAAAGGAAATGAAGGCAAGCAATCTACAAGATACAGAGTTTAAAACAATGGTTATAAGGATGCTTAAAAAACTTAGGAGCAGGATAAACACAGGGATAAACAAAGAGATTGTAAAAATAAAAATAAAAAAATTGAGAACATTAGAAATTAGAAAACATAAGAAAGAAACAATCAGAAATGAAGAGTACAAAGAGAGGATCCAAGATGGCAGTAGAGTAGGGGGAAGTTACACTTACCTCTTCCTGGGATGAACTGGAATTACAAGTAAAGTATAGAACAATCAACATACATAACCAACTGAAGACTAACTAAACAGGAGTCTTGTAATGGATTTACAGAAGAAGCCACATCAAAAGTGGCAGAAAGCAATGGCCCTGCTGGCACAGGCAACAGATGAGATTCAAGAAGCATATCTCAGCTGCAAACGTTCCCCCTGAGGAACATGGGGTCTCAACCCTATGCCAGGATTCCCAGCCCAGAGCCCTGAAGAGGCACCCACAAAACATCTTGTTGTGAAAATCATCACAGAGTCTGTCCACCAGGGAGCAAGGGAGTCAGCTAAAGGCCCAGAATACCTCTTAAAGGGCCAGTGCACAAAAGCGCATTCACAGCCACTCACCCTAGGATCCAGTAGAGGGGGTGCAGAGCATATTAGAGTCCTATGAGGAGACTAGAGTTTGTGGCTCTGGGAAGAAATTTAAAGGGATAGCCACCATGGTCCCTGTGCAGTCTCTCTCCTGCACAGCAGATGCCATATTTCTTAGGTGGAGCACTCCCCTCCTCACATCATCAAACTGGGGGGAATGCAATAGCCCCACCTTCTAAACTGTCTGTTGCACCACCCTGCAGAGCTAATGCCCTGTGGAGAAATCACGTGCGTGGGCCTGGGATGTAAAGTCTGCAAAGATTCAACAGGTATCTGTTATTGAGTTGTCTAGTTCTGGGGCAGGGGCCATTGTCCCCACCTTTCTACAATGCTGATCAGTGCATGCCACTTACAGATAATCAGCTAGCCCCTCCATCTATATTCCCAGCCATACCCAAGTGCTGAGCTTGAGCTCTTCAAGAGGTAAAGGCTGAATCAAGGAGATACTGAGTTATATGGCCCAAGGATGAGAGACATTTTTCCCTTGCACATCTGACCAATGCAGAGATCTCCCTACACATGGCCAAACTTGGTTGGTTTGAGCCTAATGAACTCTTGTAGCCTAATCCTGATGACTCTCTGAGACCCAGCTCTACCACAAAGATTTGTTAGCCCCTGGTGGGTGGCATCTAGCCTTTGCACACCTGGGACTTTTGCTGAGTGGCCTCAGATTCAGAACTGGTAATGAGATGGAACCTGTATTAATCTGGTGAACACCACTTGCCCCTACCTGGTGAATCACTGAGAATCTACTTCATGAAACTCAAGTACTGCCAGAGGTTCTTTCAGTGACAGGGCCTAACAGGCAGCTGAAAGGCAGATACCTTAGGCCTCTTGCTGACCTACTCACCAGGATGGGGGCTGGTGAAAGCTGACCTTGGTGCACAGCTTGGTCCTTCCCGCACACAGGCAGCAGGCCCAGCATAGGCATCCACAAACTATGGTTTACTTTGTAGTTCCAAACAAGTTGTCACAGGAAGCTTCTGACATTGACCTGTACCGGAGTCCCTCCCAAGAGGCCCCATAACCAACACCTAGTGGTGAGCTTCAGACAATATCAGAGCAGGATCCAGTTAGCTTCACAAGCGGCACATGCAAAGGGAGATAATGGCTGGCACCAGACCCTGCTGAGGCAAATTCTGTTTTGTGTGATCATCACCTTCAGAGCAGCTTATACACTGTGGTCTGGGTCAGTCTTCACAGTTAGCCACCCTGAAGGTTTACCCCACACATGAACAAGATGATAGCAATCAAAATGCAATTACACAAGAGATCTCACATAATCCACACAAGGGACAGTCTTAGAGTACCCATCTTAGGTTATCAAGGAGATTGCACCAATGGGTCCCACAGAACACCTATTAAATAAGGCCACCCCATCAACACCAGGAGACATAGCAGATCTACCTAACACAGTGAAACAATCAAAAAAAAGGCAGCAAAAATGAGGAAACAAAGAAACATGCTCAAATGAACGAAATCTCCAGAAGAGCTAAATGAAATGGAGGCAAGCAATCTACAAAATAGAGAGTTCAAAAAATGATTATAAAGATTCTCAAGGAATTTAGTGAAAATTTCAACAGTATGAGAAAGGACATAGAAACCATAAAAAATACCAGAAATAAACAATACAATGTCTGAAATGAAGAATACCAGAAGGAATAATCAGTAGGTTGGATGAAGCAGAGGATTCAATCAGTGATTTGGAAAACAAGACAGCAGAAAACACATCCAATCAGAGACACAAAAAAAAGAGAAGAATTTTAAAAATGAAAATAGTTTAAACAAATTTCAGGACAACATGATGTGTGAAAACAGCCATATTATAGAGAAACCAAAATAAGAATAGACTTCTGGCCAAGATGGAGGCATAGGTAGACACACTGTGCTTCCTTGCACAACCAAAAGGACAACAACAATTTAAAAATAAAAATCAACCAGAACCAATAGGAAACAGAACTGTATGGAACTCCGACAACCAAGTAGTTAAAGAAGAAACACTCAACCAGACCGGTAGGAGGGGCAGAGATGGGCAGCCAGGCAGAGAGGACTCACAGTAAGGCAGTGGCTGGAGGACTGGGGTGGTCAGGGCTGTAGCTGGCAGACCCGGTGAGGCAGCAACTGGTGGAGTGGGTGGTCCCACATTTGCACACATATAAACCAGGAGGAACAGCTGGGGAGCGAGACAGACCATGCAACCCAGGGACCCAGTGTGGAGAAATAAAGCCTCAAACCTCTGATTGAAAACACCGTTGGGCATTGAGGTGGCAGTGGGAGAAACTCCCAGCCTCACAGGAGAGTTCATTGGAGAGACCCACAGGATGTTAGAACGTACACAAGCCTACCCACCGGGGAATCAGCACCAGAAGGGACCAATTTGATTGTGGGTAGCGGGGGAAGTGACTGAAAACCAGCAGAGAGAGGAGCAAGTGCCATTGTTCCCTCTCTGATGCCTCCCCCACATACAGTGTCACAATGCAGCGATGTGGGTTGCCCCACCCTGGTGAACATCTAAAGCTCCACCCTTTACTATGTAACAGGCATGCCAACACAGAAAAAAAAAAGTGGCCCAAATGAAAGAACAGATCAAAGCTCCAGAAAAAATATATAACTAACTGACGAAGAAATAGCCAACCTATCAGATGCATAGTTCAAAACATTGGTAATCAGGATGCTCACAGAACTGGTTGAATTTGGTCACAAATTAGATGGAAAAATGAAGGCTACACTAAGTGAAATGAAGGAAAATGCACAGTGAACCAAGAGTGATGGGAAGGAAACTGGGACTCAAATCAATGGAGTGGACCAAAAGGAAGAAAGAAACAACCAAACAGAAAAGAAGGAAGAAACGAGAATTCGAAAAAATGAGGAGACGCTTAGGAACCTCCAGGACATCTTTAAACTTTCCAACATCTGAATTATAGGGGTGCCAGAAGGAGAAGAAGAAGAGCAACAAATGGAAAATTTATTTGAACAAATAATAAAGGAGAACTTCCCCAATCTGGCAAAGGAAATAGACTACCAGGACGTCCAGGAAGCTCAGAGAGTCCCAAAGAAGTTGGACCCAAGGAGGAACACACCAAGGCACATCATCATTACATTAGCCAAGATTCAAATGAAGGAGAGAATTCTAGAAGCAGCAAGGGATAAGGGGACAGTCACCTACAAAGGAGTTCCCATCAGACTGTCAGCTGATTTCTCAAAGGAGACCTTCCAGGCAAGAAGGGGCTGGAAAGAAGTACTTCGAGTCATGAAAGGCAAGGACCTGCATCCAAGATTGCTCTATGCAGCAAAGCTGTCAGTTAGAATGGAAGGGCAGATAAAGTGCTTCTCAGATAAGGTCAAGTTCGAGGAGTTCATCATCACCAGGCCCTTATTATATGAAATGTTAAAGGGACTTATCTAAGAAAAAGAAGATAAAAAATATGAATAGTAAAAAGACAGCAAACTCACAATTATTAACAACCACACCTAAAACAAAAGCAAACTAAGCAAACAACTAGAACAGGAACCGAAACACAGAAATGGAGATCATATGGAAGGTTAGCAACAGGGGAGTGGGAGGAGGAAAGGGGGAAAAGGTACAGAGAATAAGTAGCATAGACGGTGGGTAGAAAATAGACAGGGGGAGGGCAAGATTAGTGTGGGAAATGTAGAAGGTAAAGAACTTATGACACATGGACATGAAATAAAGGGGTGAATGTGGGTGGGAGGGGGTGTGTAGGATGAAGGGGAATGAAGGGGGGAAATGGGACAACTGTAATAGCATAATCAATAAAATATATTTAAAAAATCAATAAGAATAGAAAGAGCAAAGAATGAAGAACCTATTTGAAGAAATAATGACTGAAATCTTCCCTAACCTGGAGAAAGACAAAGCACAGAGTCCCAATCAAGTTGAATCCAAAAAGACCCACACCAAGGCACATCATAATTAAAATAGCAAAGGTTAAAGACAAAGACAATCTTAAAAGCAGCAAGAGAAAGACAGTTACCTACAAGATAGGTCCCATAATACTGTCAGCTGATTTCTCAACAGAAACACTTCAGGCCAGACAGCATCAACATAAAATATTTGAAGTCATATAAAGCCAGGACCTACAACCAAGAGTACTCTACCTAGCAAGGCTATAATTTACAATTGAAGGCAAAATAAAGAGTTCCCCTCACAACAGAAAGCTAAAGAAGTTACCACCAAACCAGTATTGAAAAAAATGTTAAATTGGGCTCTTTAGGAAGAAGAAAGAAAATAAACAGTAACGTAATTATAAAGAATAAAATGGTGATAACTATGTACCTATCAACAATTACTTTATTTTTTAAAGATTTTATTTATTTACTTTTAGAGACAGGGGAATGGAAGGAGAAAGAGAGAGAAAAACATCAATGCGGGAGAGATACATGGATCTGTTGCCTCTCACACACCCCCAACTGGGGACCTGGCCCAAACCCAGGCATATACCCTGACTGGGAATTGAACCAGCAACCTTTCAATTCACAGGCCAGCACTCAATCCACTGAGCCACACCAGCCAGGGCTATCACTATTCACTTTAAAAGTAAATGAATTAAAGGCTCCACCAAAAACAGAGGGTAGCTGAATGGAGAAAAATGAAGGGCCCATGTATATGCTACCTACCCAAATCAGTTAGAAGTCTAGACATACAGAGACTGAAAGTAAAGAGATGGAAAAAAACAATTTATTCAGCCCTGGAAATTATAAGAGTGGGAAGAAATATATTTAAATATACATGCTAGGTAGACACTCTTCACTGCCCACTCAGAAGACATTTTCCTATCTTTTGCCTGCCAACTGAACCACAATACTATTCACCCATAAGAAAAGATGAAATACTGCCATTTGAGACAACATGGATGGATCTTAATGATATCATGCTAAGTGAACTCAGTCAGAAAAAGCTAAGAACCATATAATTTCACTCATATGTGGGATATAAAACTCAAAGCAACGAATGAACAAATAAGAAAAATAAATACTCATAGATACAGACAATAGTATGGTGGCTATTGGAAAGAACAGGGTGTGGGAGTGGTAAAGGTGGTCAAATATATGGTGATGGAAGAAGATTTGACTTTGCGTGGTGGGCACCCAGTGCAATATACATACAGATTGTGTGTCATAGAAATGTACACTTGAAACCTATACAATCTTAACCAATTTCACCCCGATGAATTAGATTTAAAAATAAATAAATAGGACTTCCGGCCAAGATGGAGGCATAGGCGGACACACTGTGCCTCCTCTCACAACCAAAATTAAGGACAACAAATATTTAGAAACAAGAAAACAACCAGAACTTATAGAAAATTGAACTGTA
Organism: Glossophaga mutica; assembly: GCA_039655065.1. NCBI lineage: Eukaryota > Metazoa > Chordata > Mammalia > Chiroptera > Phyllostomidae > Glossophaga > Glossophaga mutica. The sequence goes on along the minus strand of CM077318.1, from coordinate 8,523,457 downwards.
CGGAAGTCCAACAACCATTCATCCGGACCGGTAAGAGGGGCGGAGTCTCAGCAGGAGAAAGTGGAGGTGCGGACCCGGGAACACAAGCAGCAGTGGCTTGCATTTCCCAGGTGCACAGGCGGCGGCTGGCGGACCCCGGGCACAGGGGGGCAACTGTGCAGAACCAGTGAGGCCGCACAAGGCGGCTGGCTGACCAGGGGGTCCCACATTCGCGCTCGCAGACGGTCCAGGCAGAGGGGAAGTGGCGGAAGGGACTGAATCCAGGAGAGAGCGGAGCAGGTGCCATTCTTCCCTCTCGGACCCTGCCCCCACAAATAGCGTTACAACCCAGCAACTGGGCTGCCCCGCCCTGAGGAACACCTAAGGCTCCACCCCTCATACGTAATAGCCGTGACCAGACTAAAACCAAAACAAAACAAAACACCCCACCAAAAATGGCTCAAACCGGAGAAAAAATGAAAATCCCAGAGTCAATTCCTCTAAGCAACGAAGAGATAGCCAACCTATCAGATGCACAGTTCAAAGCACTGGTCATCAAAATGCTCACAGAATTGGTTGATTTTGCTCATAAATTAGATGAGAAAATGCAGGCTACAATACGTGAAATGAAGGAAGACGCATGGGGAACTGATAGAGATGGAAGGAAAACTGGGACTCAAATCAATGGAGTGGACCAGAAGGAAGAAATTAACAACCAAACAGAAAACGAGAAAGAAACAAGAATTCAAGAAAATGAGGAGAGGCTTAGGAACCTCCGGGACATCGTTAAACGTCCCAACATCCAAATTATAGGGGTTCCAGAAGGGGAAGAAGAGCAACAAGTAGAAAACTTATTTGAACAAATAATAAAGGAGAACTTCCCCAATCTGGCAAAGGAAATAGACTACCAGGACGTCCAGGAAGCTCAGAGAGTCCCAAAGAAGTTGGGCCCAGGGAGGAACATACCAAGGCACATCGTAATTACATTAGCCAAGATTAAAATGAAGCAGAGAATTCTAGAAGCAGCAAGGGATAAGGGGACAGTCACCTACAAAGGAGTTCCCATCAGACTGTCAGCTGATTTCTCAAAAGAGACCTTATGGGCAAGAAGGGGCTGGAAAGAAATATTTGAAATCTTGAAAAGCAGGGACCTACATCCAAAATTGCTCTATCTAGCAAAGCTGTCATTTAGAATGGAAGGACAGATAAAGCGCTTCTCAGATAAGGTCAAGTTCAAGGAGTTCATCATCACCAAGCTCTTATTCTATGAAATGTTAAAGGGACTTATCTAAGAAAAAGAAGATCAAAAATATGACAATGAAAAGACAGCAAACTCACAGCTATTAAGAACCACACCTAAAACAAAAGCAAACTAAGCAAACAGCTAGAACAGGAACAGAACCACAGAAATGGAGGGTTAGCAACAGGGGCGTGGGAGGAGGGGGGGAGGTACAGAGAATGAGTAGCATAGATAGTGGGTAGAAAATAGACAGGGGCAGGGTAAGAATAGTATGGGAAATGTAGAAGCTAAAGAACTTATGACACAAGGACATGAACTAAAGAGGGGAATGTGGGTGGGAGAGGGTGTGCAGGGTGGGGGGAATGATGGGGGAGAAACGGGACAACTGTAATAGCATAATCAATAAAATATATTAAAAAATAAAAATAAAATATTTTTTAAAAAAGAAAGAAAAAATAAATAAATAAATACATGAACCATGATATTCCTACTGAACTGAAATTTTCCTCTTTTATATAACAAGCAAAAAAAAAAAAAAAAAAAACCATTTACTTAAAGAATACATTTAGATACCTTATATGCCTGGTTTTATTTCTATCATCTTGCTTACTTTTTCTCAGGCTTACGTTTTTAAAAAAAGATTTTTATTAGTTTACTTTTAGAGAGAGGGGAAGGGAGGGAGAAGGAGAGAAACATCAATGTGTGGTTGTCTCTCGCACACTCCCTACTGGAGACCTGGCTCACAACCCAGGCATGTGCCCTGACTGTGAATCGAACTGGCGACCCTTTGATTCGCAGATTGGCACTCAATCCACTGAGCCACATCAGCTGGGGCTCAGAATTACTTTTTTTTTAAAAATTTTAAATATATTTTATTGATTATGCTATTACAGTTGTCCCATTTCTCCCCCATCATTCCCCCCACCCTGCACACCCCCTCCCACCCACATTCCCCCCATTTAGTTCATGTCCATGTGTCATAAGTTCTTTAGCTTCTACATTTCCCACACTATTCTTGCCCTCCCCCTGTCTATTTTCTACCCACTATCTATGCTACTCATTCTCTGTACCTTCCCCCCTCTCCTCCTCCCACGCCCCTGTTGCTAACCCTTCATATGATCTCCATTTCTGTGGTTCTGTTCCTGTTCTAGCTGTTTGCTTAGTTTGCTTTTGTTTTAGGTGTGGTTCTTAATAGCTATGAGTTTGCTGTCTTTTCACTGTCATATTTTTGATCTTCTTTTTCTTAGATAAGTCCCTTTAACATTTCATATAATAAGAGCTTGGTGATGATGAACTCCTTGAACTTGACCTTATCTGAGAAGCGCTTTATCTGTCCTTCCATTCTAAATGACAGCTTTGCTGGAAAGAGCAATTTTGGAATGTAGGTCCCTGCTTTTCAAGATTTCAAATATTTCTTTCCAGCCCCTTCTTGCCTGTAAGATCTCTTTTGAGAAATCAGCTGACAGTCTGATGGGAACTCCTTTGTAGGTGACTGTCCCCTTATCCCTTGCTGCTTCTAGAATTCTCTGCTTCATTTTAATCTTGGCTAATGTAATTACAATGTGCCTTGATGTGTTCCTCCTTGGGCCCAACTTCTTTGAGACTCTCTGAGCTTCCTGGACGTCCTGGTAGTCTATTTCCTTTGCCAGATTGGGGAAGTTCTCCTTTATTATTCGTTCAAATAAGTTTTCTACTTGTTGCTCTTCTTCCCCCCCTTCTGGGACCCTATAATTCGGATGTTGGGACGTTTAACGATGTCCCGGAGGTTCCTAAGCCTCTCCTCATTTTTTTGAATTCTTGTTTCTTCCTCGTTTTCTGTTTGGTTGTTAATTTCTTCCTTCTGGTCCAGTCCATTGATTTGAGTCCCAGTTTTCTTCCCATCTCTATCGGTTCCCCATGCATCCTCCTTCATTTCATGTATTGTAGCCTGCATTTTTTCATCTAATTTATGAGCAAAATCAGCCAATTCTGTGAGCATCCTGATGACCAGTGCTTTGAACTGTGCATCTGATAGGTTGGCTATCTCTTCCTTGCTTAGAGGAATTGACTCTGGGGTTTTCATTTTTTCTCCGGTTTGAGCCATTTTTGGTGGGGTTTTTTTGTTTTGTTTTGTTTTGGTTTTAGTCTGGTCACGGCTATTACGTATGAGGGGTGGAGCCTTAGGTGTTCCTCAGGGCGGGGCAGCCCAGTCGCTGGGTTGTGATGCTATAGGTGGGGGCGGGGTCCGAGAGAGAAGAATGGCACCTGTTCTGCTCTCTTCTGGACTCTGGTCCCTTCCGCCGCTTCCCCTTCACTTGGATTATCTGGGCACGTGCGCATGCTCTTACGTAGTGAGGAGTGGCGCCTCCGGCGCTCTCCAGTGTGGGGCAGCCCAGTCGCTGGCTTGTGACGCTGTATGTGGGGGTGGGGTCTGAGAGGGAGCAATGGCGCCTGCTCCGCTCTCTCCTGGATTCAGTCCCTTCCGCCGCTTCCCCTTTGCCTGGACCGTCTGCGTGCGCGAATGTGGGACCACCTGGTCAGCCAGCCGCCTTGTGCAGCCTCACTGGGTCTGCACAGTTGCCCCCGTGCCCGGGGTCCACCAGCTGCCACCTGTGGACCCAAGGACCGCCAGCCACCGCCCTTGCACCTGGGAACTGCCAGCCGCTGCTATTTGCGTTCCTGGGTCCGCACTTCCACTTTTTCCTACCGCGACTCCGCCCCTCTTACCGGACTGGATGAATGGTTGTTGGACTTCCGTACAGTTCAATTTTCTATCAGTTCTGGTTGTTTTCTTGTTTCTAAATATTTGTTGTCCTTAATTTTGGTTGTGAGAGGAGGCACAGCGTGTCCGCCTACGCCTCCATCTTGGCCGGAAGTCAGGATTACTTTTTAATTTGTGCATTCCCTTAAAAAATTAGTCTTCTTCAGGGTCTTTTCCTGGAATTTTTACTGTCTCATTTTATGTACTCTTTCAGGGTGACTGCGTTCATTTCTTTCCCTTAAATTACTGCAAAAATATTGATGCTTCTTACATAATTCCTTCAGATCATTCCTTTCTCCTGATCTCCTTAGCTTGATGTCTTTAGATATCTATATTTAGTTATGTTGCAGACATCCCAAATTCAACTAATCCAAAAATGAATTCATCATCATACAATCTCCTCCACCCCAACTCATGTTCCTTGTCTCCTTCCATGTGTTTTATCTTGGTGAATGGCATCAGTAATTACTGGGTTGTGCAAGCCAAAAACCTGGGTGTTTTCAGAATTTTTTTTTTTAAAAAAATAGACCAATCCTACCTCATTGGTCTTTTTAGAACCTATCCTCTTTCCTCAGCTTAAACTTTCATCTTTCTTGTTTACTGGATCTTTACACATCGCATTCCCTACATCTGGAACTTTCTTTTACTTGCTTTTGTCCCACACTATCCCTTTAACTGTATACTTCTTCCTCAACCTTTAGATCAGTGATTCTCAAAGTGTAAGTTCCTGGTAGAGCAACATCAAAATCACCTGGAAATTTGTTTAAAATAGTAAATTCTTAGAGCTCCATCCCACACCTACTGAATCAGAGCCTCTGGAGGTTGGTCCCAGAAATCTATTATTTCACAAGCCTTCCAGGTGATTCTGATACAAGATAAAATGTGAGAACTAATAATTTAGATCTCAGGTGAGGCATCACCTAATCTGGGAAGTCATCCATGACCATGACCATCCAAACATACATTAGTTACCCTCTTTTACACCTATCTACCACACTTTAAAAACTCCTATTTAACACTTAAAACACAACATTATAATTACCAGTTTAGTTGTCTCTCTGTGATAGTAGCCCAAGCTTTTAAAGAGTAGGAACAAGTATTATTTCCTACTGTATTCATACCTTCTAATTTTGTTCCTGCATCCAGTAGACATTTATTCAATGAATGAATGAATGAATGCAACAGAATGTAGTCAAGATTATGATCACCCTACATTTAGCATCAGGAGTTTAGTATGTTACTGGGGTTAGGATTCAGTCTGTACTAAGGAGACAAGAACTTTACTGGGACCAGGGATCAGTTTGCGAGACAGGTAGTTACCTGTCTCAGACCCATGATTAGGAGCTCATACTATTGTCAAGGTTTAGTTTAGTCCTAGAGAGGGTTAGAAGCTAAATCTGTATTCAGAGTTAAGGCCAGTATAAGACTCCATGTGTAACCAATGTTAAGGGCAACTTTGATAAAACAAACAAAAAAGAAACTAAGGTAGCCTGTTTTAAGACTGAGAAAAATGAGTATTTCATAGAGACAACTTCAGGCTGTGGCTTAGTCCTGGCTAATACTCCTGTTTCAGTTCTCTAACAGCATATTTTCTAAAGGAGCAAGACAGAGGGCTAAAGAAGTGCTGCACATCCTTTTTCCCTTCATTAAGTGTTCCTACTCACCAGGCTCAGCAGCCAGCGGCCAGCCACTATTAGATTCTAGCACTCCATGGGCATGCACAGAGTAGGGGCGGCTTGCATTATTCTTGAACACCACAGTTATGATATCACCAACCTCTCCTCTAAGAAGTGGACCTAATATATGCAAAAGAAGGAAAAGTCTCATTAGTGGAGTAGTAGAACAGGGACATTAAAGGCATTTAAAGAAGGGGCATACATAGCAGCTCCCTAGAATTAGGGGTTTGCCATAAGAAAGGATCCTTCTGAGCTGAAAATCATGACTGGCTTCTTTTTTAAATTCAGAAGCCCTTAAAGTGATACTGTTACCCACATAAGAGTACTTCATCAACAGAATTGTATCTCCAATTACCCCCCACTTTTCCCATCCCAACCCTCTCTAAATAATACCCAAATTTCTAGAGAATCAGGGCCTGAGTAATAATTGTTAATTAGGAGTGAGAGCTTGACATATAGTACAGAATTGCTGGGCTCTCTTAAAAGGCTAGTGGATCCCTTCTGTACAAGGGCAAAATGAGGAAACTCACTGGCCCCCACAAGAGTGAAGAAACTGCAGCAATAACTAAACTGAGTACAAGGTTAATACTGGCTTCCTGTACCATTTTTCTACTTTTGATGTTTCCACATTCCCTTGCCTTTAGCATTAAAAAAAAAATCTATCATCCTCAGAGATCCACAGACATAGAGACCTGGAAAAACCTAGTTCAGATTGCAGCAGAATTCATGAATTCCTCCCTTTGGTTGCTTATTTTCATGGCTGTTTTATAAAATATGACTAGTTCCAGTACATCATAAAGAAAAACTGATAATGGGAAATGGGAGGCCTTCCTGATGTGACATAGCCCCTCTGGGAACATCACAGGCTTCTAGACACTAGGAAGAAAGTGGAATTCGCTTACCCAAGATTCCTAAGTGCTCCTCTGGTCCAGTCCTTGGCCGAGGGATCCTGAATGTACCATCAGTGTATTCCCTGAATACAGCTTTCTTGTATCTGGAACCCAGTAGCCCATCCTTGTTGCTCAGAAAGATGTGACCATAACTAGAGGAATCCAAAGACTGGTATCAGCACCTGGTCCTCAGTGCCTTAAACCCACAGGGAAGTGAGGTTAGACCCAAGTTCATGTAACAAATAGAAGAAGGAGGGGGCCTACCTCTTCTAATATAAGATTCCTGAGCATATTGGCTGCATACATGCAATTACAGATGGTAGATTTCAATATCTATTTATGTTGTCTTGTTTGCCATCATCCAAATAGGAATTTGTATTAAAATTTATATGGCAAGAACACTGGGATAACAATCAGAAGTCCTGGTCTCTAGCTCTAGCCTTGATGATGTCTTAGATGGAATTCATTTCATGAGAGGACAAGGTACATATGACAAGAAAGTAGTAACTGCTTCTGCTGCTGGAGGGTAAGGGATGGGGACAAGTAGAAATCTGTAAGATTTCTCCTTATAGGATGCTTTCCTATTTACAAAGGTCTTTGTTATTTATTTTATCATTTGACATTACCAATAGGCTAGTGAGGTAGGTATGTCCCAGAGGTGGATTCAGAGGTCCAGGGGTGACAGGACATATCTTCACTGATACATAAGCAAGAAAGAGAGCCGAAACTTGAATTCAAGTCTGCTGTTCCTTCTCTACCTCCTTCCAGTCAAGTTATCAAGTACACCACATCATTTTAAAGATGAGTAAACCAAGGCTCAGAAAAGCGTAGTTGCTTTTTCTAGGTAGGTTGTATAACAAGTTAGAAAATAGGCTTCAACCTTTAATAACCAACATAAAGAGCAAGAATTGGCAAGTGAGAGTACCAAAAATAAACTCTATTGGAAATTGTTAAACTGTACCTCAGTTTCTATTCCTCCCTTTTTCTTTTATAGTAGTAGAATCACCTAGGTTTTAGTTGAGTGCCTGGCTGCCAAATAAGAGACTACATTTCTCAAACTTTCTTGTACCTAGGTATGGCCATATGAACAAGTTCAGGATAATGGGGTATGAGAGAAAGTGATGTGCACAGTTTCCAAGTTATCTACACAAGTGATGCTTTCCTTGGACTTGTTTCCCCTTTCTTAATATGTGAGAATGATTACAACTGGAACAGGCATCTTAATTCCAGAGATGAAAGCAAGTGTTATATGTGACTAATTCATCTACTGGCCCTGGACTGCTCATGTTTATTCTATTATGCAAACAAGAAATAAAATTCTAACTTATCTAAGCCACTCTATTTGTTTCTGCTATACAGATTTACTTGTCCCTTAATGACATTTTTTCAAGGAATAGTTGACTTTGGGGTTTTCAGTTCCTTGAGTAAGTGCTCTATAAAATTTTAAGTGCTCTATAAAATTTAAGTCCCAGTAGAGGTGCTTCTGGCTAACCAAAGGAAAGAAGGTGAAGACTAAGAACACGAGGGTGTGCGTAAAGTCTTTTATTTCAACCCCACAGTACAGCAATATAGAAGAAGCAACGAATTCCACTTTACCTGCATTCTACTCCCTGTGCCAGAGACTAGATGTCGGTATCTAATCTGTGTTGGTATCTTATTAGGTCAAGTCCTTCCTTCTTTCAGAATCTCAGTATCCTCTTTGTTTGTAAAATGATAGAGTCTCTGAAAGTGTGACTTCTTTTCTGAAGCCTTACCTGTCCTTCTCAGACTGGTTATGCCATTCCAGTTCCCAGCTTCTGTCAGGGCAATAGTCCCATTCCACCTCTTCTGCCATGATATAGTAGATTCTTGCAGCCTGGTAGCGTTGGCGAGGGGCAGCTTGGTGGGCAGGACACTGGGAGACATTATAGATAGCCTTCATCCCTGATTCTCTATGGCTGCCTTCCTGGCAGTAAATCTCAAATGTCCCTGAGAAAGAAGAAATAACAAAACCTTAATCAGAAAGCCCCTGTGGGAACCTGGGGGATTCCATGCTTCTCTCTAGGCATACTGCAGAGAATGGGTAGTTTCAGGTAAGATTAATCTATGCATTACATAAAAATTATTACAAGTGTATTGAGAGCAATGAGCACATGGGTTAAGAGTTCTAGCTCCAAATAGGCACTGTCTGGGTTTAAAACTAAACTCTGCCACTACAATGACTAGTTCTTCCCTGTTTATCCAGGGCTTTCTAACTTTTAGCCCTAAAAGTCTCATATCCCTGGAAACTTCTCAGTTATTAACAAACTAGGATGTTTGGTAACCTTATCTGACACATTAGCTAAATAATCTTGAGGCAATTTTTACACCTCTGTATATTTCAGTTCCATTATGGTAAAATGGGCATAATTTCAGTTACTTCTTTGGGTTGTTATAGAATTAAACAGAATAATATACACACATTGTTTAGCATGGTATATAGTAAACATTCAATAAATGAAGCTATAAATAATTAACTAAAGCTGTAATAATAATTATTCCAAGAAAGGTCTTGACCAGTTGTCTGTCTTTTCAACCATGTAGCAAAGAAATAAATAGGTATATAAAAAATGGGCTTAAATAGATATATAAAAAATGAACCTCTTGCTAAGTGAAATAAACTAGATGGAAAAGGACAAGAACCATACAATTTCACTCATATGTGGAATATAAAACAAAAAAGCAATAAAAACCAAACTCATAGACACAGACAATATTATAGTTGTTACCAGACGGGAAGGGAGATGGTAGGAAGATGAAGAGAGTAAAGGGAATCAAATATATGCTGATGGAGGGAGACTAGACTATGGTTGGGGAGCATACAATGGAGTATACAGATGTTGTATTCTAAAGTTGTATACCTGAAGGGAGATCCAAGATAGCAGAGGAGTGAGTGGGAATTATACCAACTACCTCCCAGGACTAATCTAGAATTATAACTAAATTGGTAGAGAAATTGTCCAGAACAAACAACTTAACAATAGTTAGAGAGAAGCCTTATAACCATGGACAGACAGAAGAAACAGCTTCAGTACAATGTGACTGGTAAGGAGTACACAAGAGATGCAAGAGGGCTGGCTGAGCACCCACAGGTGGCAGCTGAAGTGCTGGAGGAATATTTAAGTGGCTGAGAATCCCCCTGAGAAGTGTGGGGTCTAAACTCTAAGCTGGGATCCCCAGCCTAGAGCACCAGAGCCCTAAAAGTACGCAGATAACATCCAGCTGCAAAAAGCGGCAGAGTTTCTCTATGCCAGACATTGGACAGCTGGAGACACAAAGAGTTATTTAAAGGGCCAATACATAAATTTTCATTTGCAGCCACTTACCCTGCGCTCTGATGAAGGCAGAGGGGCAGAGTGGACTAGAGACGCTTCAGGAAAGATTGGGGATGGAGGTTTGGGGGAGAGAACTGAAGGAGTAGCTGCCAGGATCCCTGCACTGAGCCATCACCTATACTGCAGGAGCCATCATGCTCAGTCAGTTCACTCCCCTTCGAGTGGCAGCAGCCTGAGGGGAAGCAATAGCCCAACTCCAGGCGGGATTCTGCCCCACCTATGTTGCTTAAGCTTGACAGCTGAGTACAGAGTGACTAGATTAACAACTGAAGTAGTCAGCCACAGATGGTGGATCGCTTGTAGTCTCGAACAGGCTGCCTAAGGCCAGACTGGGACACCATCTGACATCAGCACAGGTGGATCCAGAAAGAAAAAAAACAGTGGTAAACACTAGATGCTACCAAGATGAAGTCCACAGTGGTCTTCTCCCTGATTTGCAATATTTTTGTTCCTGCGTAGCTTTTTAAAAAATGAGTAGCATAGATAGTGGGTAGAAAATAGACAGGGGCAGGGTAAGAATAGTATGGGAAATGTAGAAGCTAAAGAACTTATGACACATGGACATGAACTAAAGGGGGGAATGTGGGTGGGAGAGGGTGTGCAGGGTGGGGGGAATGATGGGGGAGAAACGGGACAACTGTAATAGCATAATCAATAAAATATATTTAAAAATAAAAATAAAATAAAAAAGATTTTATTTATTTTTAGAGAAAGGGAAAGGGAAGGAGAAAGAGAGAAACATCAGTGTGTGAGAGATACAGCGATCCACTACCTTTTACATGCTCCTAACTGGAGACCTGACCCGCAACCCAGGCATGTGCCCTGACTGGGAATTGAACCGGTGATTTTTCAGTTCACAGGCCAGTGCTCAATCCACTGAGCCACACCTTCCAAGGTATCCTGCAGAGCTTTTTAACAGTCATTTATTGTCTTTCAAGTTTGTGCATATTAAGTCACTAAATGTTTATTTCAATATATACATTTTGCTTCTCCCTTCTCTTGTCCCATTTCACCTTATTTTTCCCTCTTATTATTTTTGTTTTAAATTTTGTTTTCTCTCTTGCTACAACTTGTTTCCATTCCACACTCTTACTATTTCTCCCCCGTCCAGCCTCTCAAAACCAATTTTCTTGTAAAAGGTCATCTCACATTCTTTTTCCCGCTTTTAAAATAGCTGCATTTGGCCCTGGCTGGCGTAGCTCAGTGGATTGAGTGGGGGCTGTGAACCAAAGGGTTGCAGGTTCGATTCCCAGTCAGGGCACATGCCTGGGTTGTGGGCCAGGTCCCCAGTGGAGGCCACGCAAGAGGCAACCACACCCTGATGTTTCTCTCTCTCTCTTTCTCCCTCCCGTCCCCTCTCTAAAAATAAATAAATAAAATCTTTAAAAAAAACGTATTTAAAAAAAAATACCTGCATTTGCTCTCCACCTTTAACAATTTTTGTTTGTTGGTTGTGGATAGTGTAGTTATTGCTGCATTTTTTCCCTTTTATCTTTAGAGCTTCACTAATTTTGTATTTCAAATCTCAAATTTTACCATTCCCCTCTCCTACTCTTTTTTATCTGAAATTTTAATTTTTTCCGGTCTTAGCCTGTTTTTTTCTTTTTTTCTCTTTCTTTTTGTCTCAAATTTTAACTTTTCCCTGTCTTAGCCTGGTTGTTTCCTCACTCTTAGTATTTCCTCTCCCTCTATCATCTCAAAATCACTTCCCCTTCCTCTAGACATCTCTTAAGCTTTTCTTTCACTTTTTACCTCTTACTCCCATTCCACCTATACTAATTTTAGCTCATGTGTTGTTCATAGTGCTGTGATGGATCTTTTTCTCCAATTTTGTTCATATTTTTATTATTTGTTTACTTTTTCTCTTTTTCTTTTTCTCTCTCACTTTATTTTGTTTTATTTTTTAAAATTTCTGTTTAAACTTAATACTGTATGCTTCCCTTCTCTCACTCCATTCTGCCTTCTTTATTTCCTATTTTATTTATGATGTAAATTTTACTTTCTCTCTTCACATTGCTTCCAAACCCTATTCTTGTTAGTCCTCCTCGCTCTACCCTCTCAAAATAATTTTTCTTAGAGTAGGTCATCTATCATTTGCTCTTTTTTCTTATAATAGTCTTAATCTCTTTATACCTTTATTAATACTTGTTCATTTGCTGTTGATAGTGGAATTGTGTGTGGGAGTTATTTCTGCAGGTGTGGGTTTGTTTCCTCGGCTTTGTGGTTTTGTTCTGGCAGAATCTGCACAACAGCATACAAGATGTGGTGGGTGGAGTGACTCTCAGTCAACAAGATGGAGGAAAGGACCCACCAAAGAACAACCCAACAACAATCAAAAACAAATTACATCCAGAGAGCCAACATAAATGGCATAAATGGCATCCCCAGAGCGTCAAGTTCAGGAGACCAAGGAGACTGCACCACTGAATCACACAGGTCTCCTACCATAGATGTTCACACCACAAAGACAGGGAGTCAAAGTGTATCAATTTAAGAAGCAGAAGCAAATAAGAAGAGTGTCTCCAAAAATGGGGAGGCAAGGAAACAACCCCCAATTGAAAGGAAAGGAGGAATCCCCAGAAAGAGTGCTAAATGAAATAGAGGCAAATAAACTATCAGACATTGAGTTCAAAACAATGGTTATAAAGAAGCTCAATAAGGTCAGTAAGAATTACAAAAACTACAGGGAAACTACAAGGAACTTACTGCAAACTACATCAGAATGAAAAAAGACTTTCTGTTTCTTTTTCATTGAGTTTTGGAAGGTTATATTTTTCTAGAAACTTGTCCATTTCACCTAGGTTTTCAAATTTCTTGGCATACAGTTCTTCATAGTAATTTCTTACAATCCTTTGTATTTCTGTGGTGGAATTGGAGAGTATCATGCTAAGCGAAATAAGCCAGGAAGTGAAAGACAAATACCATATGATCTCACCTTTAACAGGAAGCTAATCAACAAAACAAACAAACAAGCATAATATAAACAAAGACACTGAATTTGAGAACAGTCTGACAGTGTCCAGAGTGGGAGGGGAGGGAATTTCAGGGGAAAAGGGGAACGGTTTAGAGCAACAAGTATAAAGGACTCATGGACAAAAACTATGGGGGGTGGAAATGGGAGGAAGGTGGGGAGGGCTAGGGTGGTGGGCTGGGGTGGGGTAAAAGACAGAAAACTGTACAATATCAACAATTAAAAAATACTGATTAAAAAAAATAAAATAAAAAATAAAATGAAAAAAGACATAGAAACTATCAGTAAGAGCCAGGAGGAAATGAAGAATACAATTTCTGAATTGAAGAACACAGTAGGAGGAATCAAAAGTAGGCTAGATGAAGTAGAGGACTGAATCAATGAGCTGGAGGATGAAATAGAAAAAAAACTTGCAGAAAGAGCAAGAAAAGGGGGAAAAGACTAAAAATGAATGAAGATGGGTTAAGGGGACTGCAGGACAACATGAAATGTAATAATATCCATATAATAGGGGTACCAGAAGGAGAAGAAGAGGAGCAAGGAACAGAAAACCTGTTTGAAAAAGTAATGATGAAAAACTTCCCTAATTTGATGAGAGAAAAAGTCACACAAGTCCAGGAAGCACAGAGGGTCCCAAAGTGAACCCACAGACGCCCACTCTAAGACACATCATAATTAAAATGGCAAAATTCAATGACAGAGAGATCTTAAAGGCAGCAAGGGAAAAACAAGAAGTAACATACAAGGGAGCCCCAATAAGGCTGACAACTGACTTCTCAACAGAATCACTACAAGCCAGAAGAGGATGGCCAGAAACATTCCAAGTAATGAAAAATGAAGGCCTACAACCAAGACTGCTCTACCTAGCAAGACTCTCATTTAAAATGGAAGGGGAAATAAGGAGTTTCCCAAACAAAATAAGGCTGAAAGAATATGCCTCCACCAAACCAGCATTGCAAGATATACTAAAGGGACTGCTATAAGAAGATGAAGAAAGATGAGAGAGAGAGAGAAGAACACAGGTACAAAAGGGAAAATGGCAATGAATAAGTACCTATCAATAATAACTTTAAATGTAAATGGATCAAATGCTTTAATCAAAGGACACAGGGTGGCTGAATGTATAAGAAAACATAACTAGCTTATATGCTGCTTACAAGAGACCCACCTCAGAACAAAAAACCTACATAGACTGAAAGTGAACGGTTGGAAAAAATATTCCAAGCAAATGGAGGAAAAAAAATGCGGGGGTAGCAATACTTATATCAGACAATATAGACTTCAAAACAAAGGCCATGAAAAGAGACTCAGAAGGTCACTTCATAATAGTCAAGGGAAGAATCCATCAAGAAGACATAAACATTATAAACATATATGCACCCAACACAGGAGCACCCAAATATAACTTCAACCATTCTCCATGTAGGATCCAATATTATCTTTAACAAATATAATCCAGAGCATTGCTCCCTTGCTTTAAATGTTCCATTTATACTCAGAATACAATCCAAACTACTGACTATGGTCAACAAAACCTTATAACACTTTGGCAAGTCTCTGGCCAACCTGTATGACCTCATGTCATTTCACTCTTCTCCTAGCTCACTACATTCTAAACATACTGGCCTTCTCTCTGACCCTAAAACAAGCCATGCTTTTTCCCACCTTTGGGCATTTGTACTCACTGGTTTCTCTGTTTGAAATGTTCTGCTCAGATATCTTCATATAGCTCCTTTCTGCTCATGATTTAGGTCTGAGTAAACGTTACATTCTCAAAAAGGCCCTCCCTAAATACCTTCTCTAAAGTAATCACTTTATCATATCATTGTATTTTATTTCCTTCATAATATAGATCATGATCTGAAATTATCTCATTTTATGTATGTGTTTCATGTGTTTATTGCAGGTAGCCCCTCACAGTAATGATCATGTCTATCTTTTTAACCCCCCTTCTCTAGACTTAACACATGAATGGTGTGCCAAAAATGGGTTAAGTGAATAAATATTTTTGCAAATGAATGACTGGATTATACTATCAAGAAGCCATGCCTCAAGGATTGGTGTGGAGAAGAAAGTGTGATTAACTGGAGGGGATGGAAACAAATAGAAGACATTTGGGGAAAGGCATGTGACCTTGGATCAACACATTATCTGAGTTTTCTCATAGGAACATTGTTGCCTAGGCCACTTCTTTTTTTAACACTCTTCTTGCCTTGGTGTTTGAGTCTCCTCCTGCCACTTTGACCAATTATTTTCTGCCTCCTTATTCTGGCTCCTCTTTTTTCCCCTACCTCTTAAATGTGTATTTTTGCCTTAAGTTTTCCTTCCTATCACTTTATATGTGCATATACTTGAACTATGAGGATATTTAAGTCATTCTAGTTCTATAAGCTTTAAGTTTCTATTCACAGCTACCTACTGTGAAGCCTACATGACCTAGATTTCACCAGGATCTTAAATTTAGCACACCCCCAAATGAGAACTTTTGACCCAAATCTTACTACCCCACCCATGCTTCTCTATTTGCCCAGTTGATTAAAGATACCACATCTAGTACACAAGATAGAAACCCCAGACATCCCTTTTTCTTGTGCAGCACCTCCACAAAGTCCAGTCATCCCTCTTAAATATCCCTTAAACTCTTCCCCTGCTCACCATTCCTATTGCTCCCACTCATCAGCAGGGCTCTCATCTTCTCTTGCAAGAGCCTGCTATTCAATCTTCCCTTAAACCTTACTTCTTGGTATTCCTCAACAGAGCAGCTATTAGAATTTTGCATGAGACTATTCTTCATTGCTTAATAATATCCTACATATTGCAGAAAGATTTAGCATCTGATTCTCACCCTTTAAATGACAGTATAACTATCACCATATTCCCAGTCATGTAACTAAAAGTACCTCCATACATTTCCAAACACCTTTTAGCATACTACCTTGAGTTGACAAACATTAAATCAAATCAGTCTATAAAACATTCTCCAGGTAGACACTGTTTCCAAGCTACTGCCTATATGGTTTATACTTCCTAAAATGCCTTCCTCACAACCATGCCCTTTCTTTGCCTGGTGACAGTTTATTTATTCTTAAAAGGTCAATTTGAATGTCTGCTTTCAGGAAAACTTTACAAGTCAGGCAGAAATTGTTATTAGCTTCCTGTATGTTACCATAGCTCTTGGCAGACAGCCTCATCATAGACTTATGAATATTGTTTACATACCTATCTCCCTTTCACATGAAATGTTAGCTGCCTTATTCATCTTCACATCCCTAGCATTCATAACAAGTGAAAGAAAACAGATGTTTACTATGCTATCGGGAAAATTTAATTGTAATAGAAAAGGAAAATAAAAGGAAGGAAAAACAGAAAGACAAGGAGAGAAAAAAAGATACAGATTGAAGAAAACAGGAGGAAAGAAGAAAAAGAGAAAGGAAGACAAAAATAAAGGGACTGAAAGAGAAGAAAAGTTGAAGGATAAAAAAAGAAGGAAAGAAGAAAGTATAGAGAAGAAAAAGAAAAAGAAGTATAAGAAAGGAGACAAGAAAATACAAAGAAAGGATAAAATAGGAAAAGGGAAAATGAGAGATGAGAGGAAAGGAGAAAACACATTGCTCTACCCTTTTTATCTGCCACTTTTCCTGGCTATTAAAGCTCTAATATCAGTAGTTCTGTTGAAGAGTTGATGTATATTATACAGTATGATATTTTAAGTACAACATGTCATTTCTATTCAATGAAATATACACTTATTAAAATTTAAAGCACAGCAGAAAGAGGATACAAAATTACCAACAACCCTGCACAACTGAAACACTTTGAACTTTACTGACTTTTTTTCTGAGCATTTGTTTCTCTACTTTGTTAAACATAATTGTGAACCTCCAGCACACAGCATCTTGAATCTCTCTGGTGATGTATTTAAGTAATCTGAAAAGCTGCTCTATTACATACGTATATTTAGCAATCTCCATTACTATTCCTTTTTCTAGAATCCTAAAGCCATATTCTGATCCTGGCTTTTCCATTAACTGGGTACTTTTGCTCTGTCTTTAGAGAGCTACTCACAATGGACTCTCTCAGTCTCAATCAGAGAGCAAGCCCCCAGGAGAAGAATGAAGGAGACTTCAGATTCAATATATCAGTCTAGGAGGAAGAATCAATAGGAGTTGATGGAGAATGGGCAAGAGGAAAATGAAGAAAAATAGAGCCAACATGTCTAATCTGAGCAAAGAATATTCCCTTTTCAGGTCTCCGTCTCTTCATCCCATTAATAAAATAAGTGAATTAAGATTATCTTCAAGGGCTCTGGCTGGAGTGGCTCAATGAATTGAGCACTGGCCTGCAAATCAAGGGGTCACCAGTTCGATTCCTAGTCAGGGCACATGCCTAGGTTGCAGGCCAGGTCCCCAGTAGGGGGCGTGTGAGAGGCAACTATACACTGATGTTTCTCTTCCTCTCTTTCTCCCTCCCTTCCCCTCTCTAAAAATAAATAAATAAAATCTTTTTAAAAAAGGTTATCCTTTGCAACAGCATGGATGGAACTGGAGAGCATCATGCTAAGTGAAATAAGCCAGGCAGTGAAAGACAAATACCATATGGTCTCACCTTTAACAGGAACCTAATCAACAAAACAAACAAACAAGCATAATATAACCAAAGACATTGAAACTGAGAACAGGCTGACAGTCACCAGAGGGGAGAGGGGAGAGAATTTCAGGGGAAAAGGGGAAGGGTTTAGAGCAACAAGTATAAGGGACACATGGACAAAAACTAGGGGGTGGAGATGGGAGGGAGGTAGGGAGGGCTGGGGAGGTGGGATGAGATGGGAGCAAAAGACAGAAAACTGTACAAGGACAACAATTAAAATACATTTTTTAAAAGATTATCTTAAAGGGGTTCTACTATTTCCAACATTCTATGACTGAAGAACTCTTCAGAAAGCAGAAAGAGTTTGAAAGGTCTGGAAAATGCAATGGTAAGATAAATTTTGACTTTTGCTGGTAAGAAAACTAAGGAATCTTGACAAAGAGTAAACCTTTCAAGCCTTTACTCTTATAAATACATTCATACCTTCTCCTCCCCATACCAGATCAGAATGTTTTTAAGCAATTTAAAGCCACCATCCTTGGGTCACAGTGTGGCAAAAAATAATTTCATTCATCCAAAGTAAGAGCAAGCCCTGGGGAGGCACATAGACATGGCTGCAGAGCCTGCCTAATTTTGTAGGAAGGATATTAAGCCTAAGATTTGGCTTTGGGACCAAGGCTAGAGAGAAAGGTCTTTATTTACAAGTTCCCCACCACAGGCCTCACTAAAAGCACTTGTTTCTGTTGTTCCCTTCAGCTCTATTAACTATTGTTTTTTTTTTTAACTATTGTTTCTAACTTGCTAAATTCTCTCCCAGACCAAAAAATATATATATATATCCGAGGTAGATGGGCACAAATGAGGACCCAGATGTCTGTGGAGACCAGCTTTATGTCAAATACTTATTAAATCCAGTACCAGGATGAAATTAATAAATTGCCAAGGAGACTTTTTTTTTTTTTTGTTTAGGGATTTTTTTTCAAATATAAATGGGATCTACAGAACTAAAATAAAGTTTAGTGGG
This sequence comes from Glossophaga mutica, assembly GCA_039655065.1. Taxonomy (NCBI): domain Eukaryota; kingdom Metazoa; phylum Chordata; class Mammalia; order Chiroptera; family Phyllostomidae; genus Glossophaga; species Glossophaga mutica. Next base: position 8,504,997 of record CM077318.1, on the reverse strand, counting down.
AAATGCATGGAACTGACAGATTTTCCTTACAAACACTATTGCCATCTACTGCCTAGAAAAAGTATATATGTTAGGAACTGCAAAGTGAAATTACTGCTGCATTGTTAAACGTTAAATGTAGATGGAATCTGAAGAAACATTGAAGTCAAATTCCTTAATGAAAGAAAGACAGAGAGAAGGAGATGGAGAGACAGAGGGAGAGAGAGAGAGGGAGAAGGCAGAGAGGGAGAAAAAGAGGAAAGAAAGGGGAAGGAGGGAGAGGGATGGACAGAGAAAGAAAGAAATCTATTCACAGAGAGAGGAGTGATTAGACCAAAGTTAAACAGCAAGTTACTGAAAGAGCCTGGACTAGAAGTTTCTGCACTCTGATTCTTGGTCTAAAACGGTTACAGCTAACCCCCACCTAATTCCCAACCAGAGTTTGCAGAAATCCTCACAGAATATCAGAATTGGAAGTGCTTATGGGTACATCTCATTGACTTCCCCCCACCAAAGCAAGGACTGTATCTACAGAATCTCTAGATGAACAAGGGACTACATGGCCAAGTCCACCTTCTGCATGTATAAAAATTGCCCTTTTTATTGTTGACACTGTTACAGATGTCTCCCAATTCCCCCTTTGCCCTCCTTCACCCAGCCCCCACCTTTCCCCCTGGCCTTCACCACATTGTTGTCTGTGTCCATATATGCATGTGTTCTTTGGCTAATCTCTCCCAGTGCCTGCTACCACCCTCCTGACTCCCGGCAGCATACCTATTTCTCAAATGTTGTTCCAGAAAGAGCTTCCTTAGTATTTTACTCTAATTTTCCTGCAGCCAAGATGATAATCCAAATAACCACAACATGGACTGCATATTGAGGAGGGAGAAGGCAACTGTGCTTTGAAAATTTCCTAAGTACCCTCCACGAGAGTCTTATTTTCTTTTCACCAGCCCCTCTCACCTAGCCCCATGCTCAACAAAGCCTCTCAGCATAGGGCCAGCTGCTAAGGTACTTACCGGGGTTGTCAGGCTGCATGATAGCCATGGCAAAGGTGTGAGGAAAGAGCATGGCAGCACTCTTTCTCATTCCCTGAAGCTGCACAGTGTTGCCCTGGAACATGACCCCATGCACATCACTCTCTGTGCCCAGGCCAAGCAGGTGCCAGGCCACTGTGTCACCTTTGCACATGTCCAGCCTGGGCAGGTTAGAGAATAGAAACCCGTTAATAGCTGGAAAACAAAAACACAAGACAGGATAGGGAGATGAAATCAGACTACTCGGGCACTGGCCAGCAGCATGGAATCAGCTCTGCATCATAAAAAAAACTTTAAATTTCTGAGTCATCTATAACTCCTCTGCCCTCTCCCCTAAGCCACTTTAGTTCTACTCATAAAGATCTGCCCCCTTTGAGATAAGGGCCCAATCAGCCTTTCTGGCCTCATCTACTGCCCCTCTTCCACCACACTTCACGTCCTTGAAAAACTGAACTTCTCTCCACTACTACAACTCCTTCACACATATACAAAAGTACTAACCTCTCTTATTCCCACTTTCTTGAAACCCTCCTCCCTTGGCTTCTGTAGCATCACATTTTCCTGGTTCTCTTAACAACCTCCTTGATTGTTCTTTCATCTTTTTCTCATTCTCTTTCCCTCCGTAAAGTGTTGGGGCTCTCCAAATTTCCATATTCTGTTTTCAAACTATGTCCTCTTTTCTTCTATGCTACTACTGTTCTGGCTCTAGCCTTCACCATCTGTGGCCTGAACTCCTGCAAAAGCCTCATTCCTGGAACCCCTACCTGCAGTCCACCCTTCAACTTCTTCTCACACACAATTATCCTGTGAGCTCTACTTGCCTCTGCATGCCCAAAGGTTTATTAGACACTTGTTGACTATACATTCTCTTCCCTGCACTGCAATATATTGTACTTTCCCTCTGGTCTCTCTCCACAGCAAACTGCTACTCATCCATCCAACATGCTCCAACTCAAATGTTACCTCCCCAGCGAAACAGAGTTATTATTCTGTCTCTTGTTTCCATAAAACTTTTCCTCAACAAAATTCTGCCATATGACTTACCACAGGAGCCAGTGATTTACTTACAGATCTATCTCCCCTACTAGACTGACCTAAGAGGAAGAACATTTTTTTCTATATATGTGTAGCTAAGTACGTAACATGTTACCCAGTACTAATCAGGTGTTCCATAAATTCAAACTGAAATGAACTTGGTTTGCAAGATGGTCTTAGTTTTTCCAGCTCATGTAACTAAATGATAAGGAGAACCAAGAGATGGAGCCAAAAGACAAAACACTTGTTCCTCATTCCCTCACACCTTCTATACTCTCCTCAAAAATATAGAGAGGCCTGCTTGAAGTTGGCCCCTTTTCAATGTTCCCACATCCACTGGAACTAGCTTTAATGGGTAACCCTATTTGGTAATACCCTGAGATGCTGATGAGAACATTGCTAACCTTCTGATTCTGCTTCACCTACCTATAATGTTTGATTGTAAATCTATTCAGCCTTCAAGACCTAGTTCAAGCACTCCCTTCTTCCAGAAATCCTTTAATTGCATTGTTCCTCATTAATGTTCTCCTCCTTTGAACTCTTAAAATGTCACTTAAAATCTGTTCCACACAATTTGGCACTTAATTATAGTATGTCTCAGACTCTTCTATATTGTTTATGGGTGTTAGTTTCATCTCATTGCAAAATGATGGGAGCTCCTTGAAAACTGGGACCATGTCTTTCCATTCATTCACTCATCTGCCCACCTACTCATTGATTGGTAGTTCCTTTGTTCATAATCATTTACTGTGTACTAGACAGTGTAGAGGATACAAAGATAAGAAACAAACCATACTCACCTTTAAGGACATTACACTTTAGCAGAAGTAAAAAACAATGTAACAATTAACTAAAATATAGGCAGGTATATGAAACTTGCTATTAAAATAGTCTGATAAATATGCTATAGTGTAATAGTTCAGAAGAAGGTGGCATCATCCTGGGCTCAAGTCATTAAAAAAATGGAGTTACCTGTTGAGTATGGCTTTAGAGAATGAAAAAAATTTCCCTAGGCTGTGGGCAAAGATGTAAGCACGGGGGTTTCAGTTTGAGGGCAAAGCATTGCAAAAGCATCAAGTTAGAAATGTACAAAGTACATCCATATAGAGAAAAATAGTCCCATTTTATTGAAGTATGAGGTTTCGGAGCAAGCACAATGGAAGAAAAAGGAGAAGGATATAAGCCTGGAAAATTGTCATCCCAGCTTACTCTTCTCAGTCTATAGTGGATTTCTTCTGTGGGATCCTCACTTCATAGTACCTTTATCCAGTTCCCCTGATCCTGTGTAACACAGGAAACAGCCCCAGAAAGTGCTACGTAAAAGATCTCTTGTCAGATTTAATCCCTCAATCTAGCTCATCTCTTGGGTATAGCTTACCAGTAGAATCAATAGTTTCAGAGATGGGTCACAATTAAGTTAAGGTTCAAGTTTACTTATAACCTCTCAGTTGTAGCTCAGAACAAAAGCACTCACTCCCCATACCATGCATCCGATTGGAGTCTTGGAAACCCATGACATCCTCTGAGAGTAGTCGGGAATCCAACATAGCAGCTTCTTGATTGGCATTGCTGTACCAGCTCTTGTTCTCATCCAACACAGTAAAAAGGAGAAAGAATTCTTTATCTACCCCTTTCTGTAGGTGCAGTATGGGAGAAGAGAGGGAGAAATGACAACAGTTTCAGCAGTTGTAGACTCAGATGCTCCACACCCAATGATCCTTGACTCTTTCCCATTTCCTGTTCCAGACACAGAGCCAAGCTCATATCTCCTATCTAGAATTGCAGTTGTTACTAGGCAGTTTTTCCTCAGGTAACCTCCAATAACAGGTGGGTGAAGGAGATCAGAGTAAAGTGAAAAGACTGGGAGTGAGGAGCATACAAAAGGGAGCAGAAAAGAAGCACAAGATGTAGGTTATGGAAAAAAATACAGAGTGTGATAAAAGAGAGCCTATATTCACCTGGGGAGAAGTAGTAAAAGTTAGCTAGGAGATCAGGGGGAGGGCTCTGGGGGGCTTTGAAAATAAGAGACAAAATAATTATAATTATTAATATGCTATTAATTATTATTAATACTACTACTAACATTTACTGAGTTATTACTATGTACCAGACACCATGTTAAGCATTTTATATGGATTATTATAATTAATTTTTACAGATACCCAAGATATCTTCTTCCACTGTTAACCCTTTACTATAGATGAAGAAACCGAAAAAAAAGAGAGGTATAGTAACTGGTAATCTAGCAAGACTACACAGCTAGAAATGGTGGGGTGTATCTAAAAGAAGACTAGCAAATACTAAAGAAGATTTAGGAACTTGGAGCAAGGACTAGGGGCTACTGAGGCTAAAAAATATAAAGGATCAAAGACTAAGTATGATGTGTGTTAGTGCGTGAAAGAATAACATGCAAGGTAGCTTGAAGTCACCAACTAAATTCTGATTCAATAGCTTGGTTATTTTTTTTTTCTATTCTCTCACCAATAGAATCTAGTTCTATGCTTAACTGCTATTTGGCAACCCTGCCTCATCTTCCTCCCAACAGACTTTCCATCCAGAAACCTCGGCAATACCTGTTTGCTATCCGCACCCAAAGCACCAGCCTTGCATACTAGTAGAGGTCCCACCAGACCAGAATTTGTATCTCTTATGGGATCTACAGCAGAAAAGTACATCCAGGTGAGACAGGCAGGATCCTGAGCACTGGGGCCTGCATGGGGGGGTACTGTCCATCGATATGTTACTTTCTCAAAGGGCTTGGCCACCAAACCAGGATTGGGTGAGCCTGCAGGGAAAACATGGAACTCATTACTCACCTGGGTTAGAATAAAGATCATCAACTCCAAACAGTGGGGTAAAGATCATAAACTTACAAAGGCATTTTGGAGTAGCAGCAGGAACAACAGTAACATGAAATATTGAATATTTAAAAGAATCCTAGGTAAGAGTCAAGACACTAGAGTTTGGTTCCTAGTTCTGCCAAACCTTGTTATACAAACGGGAGAAATTTAAACTTCCCCAAACTTTTCCAAACTCATAAGACCTAGAGGAATAAAAGGGTATTTTATACTTATTTGGAATACCCTTCACTTGAAAACATACATTTATCTGCTTTTATATCCCTACCTCTGCTTAAAAATTTCCAGAGTTGGGAGATTCACTACCTATCATCATAGCCCATTTCATCTTTGAGTGGTTCAGAAGAAGGTATCATCATTCTAGGCTTGGGTGATTTAAAAAAATTATACATGAAGGAGTTACCTTTTGAGTATGGCTTTAGAAAATGAAAAAAAATTTTCCTCAGGCTGGAGGCATGGTGTTAATTTATCTATTCACTCATTGTTCCTAACTCTTTAAATTTTCAAACATACAGAAAAAATGTAAAAGTTAGTATAGTAATCACCCTAACACCTGGAGTTGATTATTAACATTTTGCATTTTTAAATTCATCTACATTTATATGTATGTTTATCTACACATATATAAACACACAGTTTTGGTTTGTTTGCTTTCGCTAAATCATTTGGAAGTAAAATGCAAGCATCATGACATTCTATTTCTAAATAATCAGTAAGCATTTCCTATATTACCATAATAACATTACCACTCCTAAAAAATACCCTAATATCACTAATATCATCTAATATCCAATCTATAGTAAAAAATTTTCAATTATCTCCAAAATGTCCCTTAAGACTACTTTTTAAAAAACAGGATCAGATAAGGTTTGCATATTGCCCTTGGTGTTGTCACTTTAATTTTTTTCCCTATGACATTGACTTCTTAAATGGACTAGACCAGTTGCTCTGTAGGATGTTCTTTCAGTATAAATTTGTCTGTAACATTGCCCTTTATGATTTTATTATTTTTGATATTTTAGCTTTGGATTAACATCTGTTAATATTATTTTCAGAGAAAACAAGAAACTAATTACTCAATAATCTCATTTCTATTTCCCTCCTGAAATAGTAATCCAAACCATATGTATGTACTAATTTCATGCATCCAATGATTTACACTATTATAAAATAATAAAAAATTTACATGTACAAACAAGAGGATAAGGTAAATATATTATGGTAAATCCATGGATGGAGTATTACATAGTCATTAAAAGACTTATAGTATCATTATGGGATGGAAAAATGGACAAAATATAATGGTAACTGAAAATATGACACAAAAGTGTACAAACCATATGATCTCAAATCTATAAATATATGGATTTTTATAAGCACAGAAAAATATTTAAAGGTATATCAAAATATAATGGCAATTTATCTATGAATGATTTTAGTTATTTTGTAATTTTCACATTTTCAAAATTCATAATACATATTTGTTATTTTTATAATCAGAAAATATTTAAAATATATCTCTTATTGAGTCCAGCTCTGCCTTGCTATAATATCATACACTTATTCAACAATATCCACACATGCCTATTAATTCTGCCTCCTTCTCCCTCCTTCACTCCGTATTTATTTTTCCTCTAGACCTACCTTCTATTACCTGCAGCCCATATTAGTTGGAGACCCTGCCTGCTCACCATCATTGTACATAGTTCCCTCGTAGTCTTTCTCATAAAACACCCCATGAGGCTGTATACTGAATGGCTGGGAGGCACGATTGTAGAACATCACCTGGATGGTGTCACCCACCTCAGCCCTGATTACAGGCCCTGTTAAATGGGAAGGAGAAACAATGGAAATGAAAACAGGCATGACAAAGGATGATGGAAACAGAAAAAAAGGAAAGAAAAGGGATGTGAAAAATAGGGAACTCCTCTCTTTGCAATAAGAATAATCCTTTCCAAGTATATCAAAATTTATAGCCATATAAAACACATTAAAATCTGTTATCTCATTTTGATCCTCAAATATCATTCCAAGGTATACAGGGTAGGGGATATTTTCATTTTACAGATGCGGAAACTGCAGCTCAGAAAGGTGGAATTGATCTCAAATTCGAATGATTAGGAACACAGACAGGACCTAAAGCTAGGGCTTTCTCTCACACCACTGTCAAGTCCAATTCTATTTTTTCTGCTTTTATTGCCCCAGTTTCCACAGTTGCATTTCCTTCTTGAAGGACCCATCTAAATACCCAAGCTTGCCTCAATTCTAAGTAGGTTTTGAGCATATAATATTATTGTATCTTCTATCAAGGCCCTGGACTAACTAGCCTAGCCATGACCACTGGATTTTTCTTTGCTCCTCTACCTACCACCTCTAACCTAGCATAGGTCACTTTTGAGACCAACCAGAAATAGCAAGACAACCTGAGGACTTATGCTGACTGTAATCCCAGTTCAGAGCTTCTGGAATGGTTTCTACTCAATGTCCACACCTAATGCTTCACCTCTAATCAAAACTGGGGACCAATATGCCACTTATGATAATGGATAAAACAACCAGACAGAAGATGAGTAAATAAATAGGAGACCTAAATAACACAATAAACCAACTAGATCTAACATATACAGAACACTGTACTATACAACAATAGAATACATATTCCTCTCAAGTGCACATGGGACAAACGTGCACATGAGGCTTACCTCAATCGATTTAAAAAGATATAATCTAAATTATCTTCTTCAACCAAATGGAATAAAGTTTGAAATTAATAAAAGAATAAAAATTGACAATTTATTAATAAAAATTATGGAAATTAAACAACACACTTTTTTCTGGTTTTTTTTTCCTGTTATATTTAAATACCTCCAGAAGCAGCTCTGTGGACATCCCCCACCATCTTATGCCCTAGTGTTTAATGTATTGTTTCCTAATCTTCCTGCTGATGAAATCAGCTCAGTCTGTTTAAATCAAGAATGACATAGAAAGGAACCCTTTGTTTTCCACAGTCTCATTTTGGATTGTTTTCTCTTCTAGCCCTTAACTTCAGTAGAAACCTCAGAATCAACTATCCAGTTCTCAGACTCCCCTGAGTCTCTCCTGAGCACCATCATGACAGTCAGCTCTGAATGCGGTAGCCCAGAGACAGACAGGGAACAACACAATTTTTAAAGAACCAATGGATCAAAGAAAAAATCACACAGAAAATTAGAAAATACTTAGAGGCAGATGAAAATGAAAACATAACATACCAAAACATGAGATGCAGTGAAAGTGCTGCTAACAGAAAAATTTATAGCTATAAACACTTACAATAAAAAGAAAGAAAGATCTCAAATCAACAACCTAACTTTACAAATGAAGAAATCAGGAAAAGAAAAACAAACTAAACTCAAAGCTAATAGAAGGAAGAAAATACATTAATGATTTATGAACTAGAGAATAAGAAAACAATAAAGAAAATCAATAAAACCAAAAGTTGGTTCTTCAAAAAGATCAACAAAAATTGACAAATCCATTTTTTAAATATTTTATTTATTTATTTTTATAGAGAGGAGAGACAGAAAGACAGGGAAAGAAACATTAATGTGATAGCTTCTTGCGTGCCCTCTACTGAGGACCTGGCCAGCAACCCAGGCATGTACCCTGACTGGGAATCGAACCATCGTCCCTTTGGTTCGCAGGCTAGCACTCAATCCACTGAGCCACACCAGCCAGGACAAATTGACAAATCTTTAGCTAGATAGACTAAGAAAAAAAGGGATAAAACTCAAATTAATAAAATCAGAGATGAAAGTGGGGACATTACTACCAATCCTACAGAAAGAAAAGATTATAAGAGAGTGCTATAAGCCATTGTATTCCAACAAAATGAATAGCCCAAATATAACAGATACATTTCAAAAACATAACTCTTTTGCACAAAACACTCATCTGTTGGTACTCACTTTGGGAGATGCAGGTCTAGAGTGTGCCTCTGAGCTGCCCCAGGCTCCAGTTTCTAAGTCCTCCCCAGTTCTCATGGCTCTAGTCAATTAATTTCATAAGTTAAGGATTCCTCACCCAGGATTCCAAGATGCTCATCTTCCTCCAGCTGTACCTTTTCTTGGAATGTTTCATCTTGGAAGGCTTCATATCGGACTTTCCAGTAAGTGCCCCCAATTCGGCTGGAGCACTTCTGGAAGAATTTATCTGGACCACTGTCATATAAGGAGGCAAATGTCACATGATTTAATTGTGTATCAAATAGACTCCAATATGACCCTTGGTCTCATCAAGTTATGGATATTTATGGTTCAGAAAGACCTCAGAGATCATCCAGTTTAGCTTTCACCCATTGGAGGTGACACCACTAACAAAGAATATGCAGCTTCTGCTTCAGCCTTTCCAAGATTAGGGGACTCATTTTCAGAGAGAGCAATCCCTCTTACTGTTGAATATTGTTAATGATTACAGTTATTTTTTTATAGTAGGATCAAATCTTCTTGCTTGTGAGTTCCAGACATTAGCACCAGTCCTGCCCTTCTGAGTTGTGTAGGCTTACATTTGTCCTTAATCATTTTCAAGTACTCAAGATTCTTTCTCCTCTTCAATAAGAATATCCTTAATTCCAAAATGAAAACCCACTAACTCAGAAAACCTGGTTAGATATTCCAGAAGTCATGCTGAGGCCCAAGTGCCTACTTTCCTATGTTTTCTGCAGATTCATCGCATTATTTTTTTGCCGGAAGAGTAAACATGGTTTGGTGCCTTAGGATATTCCCCCAAACTCTCATAGTTATCTACCAACTGCCTCTTCTGTGAAAAACCTAGAATCACTGATATGTCAGTGAGCAGGTATAACTTAAGGCCTAACAACTGAATAGGGAACTAACCTGCTCTATTGAGAAGCAGGAGAATTTGGATAAATTCCTCCAAAATGATGGTTATGGAATGGCCACAAGGTAAGTTGCTTCTCCTTCCTACACTTCTCAGAGTCCTTTTTACATTCCTGCTCAAATGCATCCTTTAGACTATGAAAAAGAAAGGAAGGTGCAAGGAGGTAAATAATTGGTAAAATAAAGAAGAGTTGGAAAAATGGCATTTCAACGGATCTGGTCCCACAAGAAAAGGTCTCCTTTTCTTTATATGGCTTGGGATTATAGCAGGAACAGCCTCAAACACTGCTAGGACCTTTTGCTGTGGATATGCCATAACCCTATAAAAAGCTTTGTAGCTCCCCAAAAGCAAGCTGTCCATGGGGCCAAAAGAATTTAGTTAACAGTTGTGCTATGTAACTTTAGTCAGACAATGATTGTGACCCCCAAATGAAAGTGAGAGATTTCTGAGAGGGAGTAGTAGTGTTTAGGACTGAAACCAGGAGTAGGGAGAGGAAGCCTACTGCATCTTACCTGCCTGGCTCCTTCAAATCTTTCCCAGTACTCCCGTCATGACCCGTTGGGCCGTAGTCCCACTGAATTTCATGGGCCTCAATGAAGTACTGCCGGACTTTTCCTGTTAGTTGGTTCACTGGGGAGGCCACGGAGCAAGACTTGACCTCATAGAGTGCTTGCATGCCATCTGGAGGAAGAACATCATGGCTGGCCCCATTTCAACCAACAGGTCTTTGACCCAGAAAACCCACCTTCCTCTTCCTAAAGTCTTGGCCTCCCACCCTCCGCTAGGCTCTTTACCCCTACCTCCAAATGAGCCATCTTTTCTCACTCCTTAAGAACCTGGCTGAAAGAAAGGGAGCCCAGGTGGAAATTAAAGTACCTCTACCTGCTGAACACCACTGATACATTTACCGTATGTTCATTTCTTTGCAAAAGACTTACACTGTACAAATATCACAGAGGATGAAGTCTGAATACCTGAGTACAAGTCCATACTTTATCACTGTCTGTAGGACCTTAGGCAAGTCAATTTCTAGATGTAAAGTTTAACCCTTGTTTTGTAAATGGGGGCAATAGGATATACCACACTGGGTTGGTGGGAGCATCAAAAAAAAATTTTTTTTTTAAAAGAGGAATAAGTAATTTTAAAGAGGGAATCTTCCCAAATAATGAAACATCTCCTATACATGGAGATGAAGCTTCAGGTTTAGGACTGTTTTGAAAATGTACATGCTAAGTAGTATCTCCAAAATGTGAAAAATGTTACATTGAGTTACAGTGGTAATGATGATATTGTCTGATATTTACTTGGCATCTTATAGAGCTCATTCAGATCATTACCTTATTTGAGTCTCATAAAATCTCAAAGAGATTTAAAATTGTAAATTAGAAATCTGAGATACAAAAAAAAGATGAGGAAAAGATATTGATTTTTATTAAATAAGTATATAGTCCAGGCCCTGTGTCAGGTGCTTTACATATGTTATCCGTTTCAATCCTTATAACCACTCTGTGAAACAGACATTTTTGGAAACAGACTTTTAATATCCCCTTTCGCAGTTGAAAAAAACTAAGGATTGGAGAGGTTAAGTGACTTGCTCAAGATAACACAGCTAGTCAGTGGAACAGTTGAGACTTAAGCTCCTATCATTCAACTGCAAACCTGACTGCTCATTTTCTTCTCATATCCACTAGTTTGGTCTCAACACTCTCCTGGTCTTTAAGACTCAAAATCATACTATCTTTCTAAAACCTTATTATAACTTTATGAGGTAGGAATCGTTTCTGCAATCATTAGTTGAGGAAACAAAGGCTCAGAGAAGTGGTATGACTTGCCAAAGCTAACTAAGCAACTGGTGGAACAGGCTTATCTGGCTCTAAGCCCCTACTTTTTCTACTATTGTGCTGCATTTCTAATCTCCATCTGGATTCATACTCACCCAAGCACCTTGGGGACTGAGGGCAGATCCCAGATAATGGAGCATGGGTAACGGTCCCCTACTGGGGAAAACCTACCACCCAGACTCATGATCTACCAGTCTATAACTTCTTGCCTACTCAAATCCATTTTCACATACTCACATATCAGTTTCCTGACATCCATCTAATTTACCATATACTAACTAATTCTAGAAAGTAACAGATGAAGAGGATCTTAGAGACTATTTAGACCAAATCTCCCATTTTATAAATGTGGCAGATGAGTCCTAGAAACAGAAAGGGGCTTTTCCAAAGTTATTACAGTGAGTTCATGGAGCTGAGACAACAACTGAAACCATCTAATTACTTATCTAGTGCTCTTTCCATTGTCTCATATATTCCTCCTCTCCTTTGATGCTCTTCAATGCACTGTGCCATTACTTCAACCACTCTCCCTATGAAAATCATCTTCTACCCATATTTATGTTGGGTCCCAACTAGAGTGTCAATACTTGCCCACAGTACTCCATGATCTCCTGCAGAAAACTTACACTTTTTAAACTAATCTCTCCTTTACTCCCTGTTCAATAAGCTACAATAACTTCAGGTCTTAATTCCTTAGGACTCTGAGCAAAATTATACATGTCAGCTTAAAAGTCCCCTTATTAATCATCAATCTCTATACCATCTTATGTTACAGATGAAGATAAAACCCAGAGGGATGTGGCTGAGGTCACCCTTCAGGTTAATGGCTGAGCCAGGAAAAAATGTGGGTCCCCAGAATACTAGTCTAGTTTTTCATCCTTTTTCCCTCACTGTCTCACCTGAAAGACCTATCCACAATACCAGGTTCCTGATGACCATATTGCCACCACCCTCCCATAGCCTCAAGGGTCAGAGGTGTTGGATCTCACCTCGCAAGTGACTATTCACTTGACAGCTAATTAACCAGGTGCCAAGTTTCTGGGGCACCATCTCAGCAGTCACAAAGGTAGCTGGAAAGATGTGAGCCACATCAGTGCGGTGGCCCCGGATGGTCAGCATCTGTCCATGGAAGAAAGCTGTGTGGACATCTACTTCATTGCCCATGCCAAACAAGTGCCAAGCCACACGCTTCTGTGCACACATGTTCAGCTCTGGTAAGTTCCCAAATACAAAGCCATTGATTGCTGAAAAAGGAAATCCAAAGAAAATATCAGAACTAGGAAAGGACAGCCCAATGGGAAAAACCTTACTATCTGACAATAATACTAAGTAACATTTACATGAGGCTTTAAAAAGCACACTACGCTGACAATATCCATTATATTATTTAAATCTCACAGACAATCTTAGGAAACAGGCAGGTATCAATGGTCCTTTGCAAAAAGTGAGAAAATCGAGGCTTAGAGAGGTAAAGTTACTCTCTCCCAAGGCCACAGATCTATTAACTGGTAGAGCCAAGATTCCAACCCAGCAATGTGAGGACACTTTTTAAGGAATGTAGTTTATTTTGTAAGCGATTTTTTCCTTCTAGGCCAATTCCCTTCTAAAATTTCCATAGGACAATTGTCAAATTAGCTAATTACCATGGTTATTATAAGCAATTGGTATAAAATCCAAAAGAAATTTGAGCTGTCCAAGTTATCCCTCACATCTTCCCTCTGCGTTTTTATTTCCCCTTGGGACAGTCTGGTTTTGAGCCCACCTTTGTCGCCAAACATAAATAAGTCACCCCCTTAATTAAACGAAAGTAAAAATAACTTGCTTCTTTTCCTAAAAATCGTTTCTCTGCCTATACCCCAGGGCTTTTGTGCCTTTACTTAGTTTTAAATTTAATGAACATGATGGATTCCCTCATAGGTAACCGTTTTTCTTCACAAAGAGGAAAATTCTTCCAGCTTGCATGAGCATATGGAATCAACACCCTAGGCTATTCCACACTGAGGAGGCAGGGTATCTAATGCAGTCAGTCAGATTAGGATTGGATTTTAGCTCTGCCATTTATCTGCTGTGTAATCCTCAGTTTCCCCATAGGTAAAAACAAGGTAAAACTACCTTCCACTTATGGTTCTTGTAAGGATCAAAAAGGACTGATATGTGAAAAGTCCTTTGGGTACCAAATTCTAGGCCCAGAAAAGACCCCTCATCTGTGTTTACTGTCACAGTGTGGCCACTGCATCCCAGCTCACCATGCATCCTATTACTCTCTTGAAAGGCTTCATCTTCTTTGTCCACTGAGGCAGGGTCTGAGCAGTAAGTGTCAATATTCGCATCGATATGCCAGCTAAGATTCTCATCTACCACACTGAAGAGCAGGAAGAAGTAACTGTCCACGTCTTGCCGCCGAGGAGGGGAGTTCCCATTCAAGGTTCCTAGTACAAGGAAGAAAGGTGCCCTTAAGAACCTCCTATCCTTAGCAACATTAAACTGCAAGGGGTATTCATAAGAAATAAATAGGAAGAGAGGTAGCCTAATGAAAAAAACTGAACTAACAAGGAAAGTGGGGGCAGAGTCATAGATGGAGAGTAGGAGGACAGCTATTGGGGGAGAGTTAGGGGATGGAAGGATTGAGCAAAAAGGACAAAGGGCTCATGGACATGGACAACAGGGTGGTGATTTCTGGGGGGAGGGGGATGTATGGAGGTTAAATGGTAATGGAAAAAATACAATAAACATGTTTTTAAAACAGTTTGTCAGCAACAAAAAAGCAGATGGAGACTCCCCCACACAGGGCCTGAAACTGACCATACTCATAACTTCTGGGTCTTCAGACCTTACTATACCTTAAACATAAACTGTTCCCAACCATGTCCACAAACCTTCCCAAATCCTAATGACTATACTTTCAATCCTATCCAAACTTAAACTCTTGCCACATAATTTACTTTTACAGGACCTGACTCCCATCATTACTAATTCAAATTTTTAAATGATTAGAAAAAAGTTTAAAAGTAGAAAAGGGACTTCCCGCCAAGATGGAGGCACAGGTGGACACCCTGTGCCTCCTCTCACAACCAAAATTAAGGACAAAAAAGATTTAGAAACAAGAAAACAACCAGAACTCATAGAAAATTGAACTGTACATAAGTCCAACAACCATTCATCCAGACCGGTAGGAGGGGCGGAGTCGCGGCAGGAAAAAGTGGAGGTGCAGACCTGGGAATGCAGGCAGCAGTGGCTGGGGGTTCCCAAGCATGAAGGGGGCAGCTGGCAGACCCCAGGCCCACAGGCAGCGGCTGGTAGACCCCAGGCACGGGGTGGCAACTGTGCAGACCCAGTGAGGCTGCTCAAGGTGGCTGGCTGACCAGGTGGTCCCACATTTGTGCACGCAGATAATCCAGGCGAAGGGGAAGTGGCAGAGGGGACTGGAATCCAGGAGAGAGCGGAGCAGGCGCCATTGTTCCCTCTCGGACCCTGCCCCCACATACAGCGTCACAATCCAGCCACTGGGCTGCCCCGCACTGGGGAACACCTAAGGCTCCACCTCTCACTATGTAACAGCCACGACCAGACCAAAAACAAAACAAACAAACAAAAAAACAACACCAAAAATGGTTCAAACCGGAGAAAAAATCAAAGCCCTAAAGCCAATGCCTCTAAGTGACGAAGAGATAGCCAACCTATCAGATGCACAATTCAAAGCCCTGGTTATCAGGATGTTCACAGAATTGGTTGATTTTGCTCACAAATTAGATGAAAAAATGCAAGCTACAATACATGAAATGAAGGAAGATGCATGGGGAACCAATAGAGATTGGAGGAAAACTGGGACTCAAATCAATGGAGTGGACTAGAAGGAAGGAAGAAACAACCAAACAGAAAACAAGGAAGAAACAAGAATTCAAAAAAATGAGGAGAGGCTTAGGAACCTCCAGGACATCGTTAAACATTGCAACATCTGAATTATAGGGGTACCACAAGGGGAAGGGGAAGAGGAAGAGCAACAGGTGGAAAACTTATTTGAACAGATAATAAAGGAGAACTTCCCCAATCTGGCAAAGGAAATGGACTTCCAGGAAGTCCAGGAAGCTCAGAGAGTCCCAAAGAAGTTGGACCCATGGAGGAACACGTCAAGGCACATCGTAATTCCATTAGCCAAGATTAAAATGAAGCAGAGAATTCTAGAAGCAGCAAGGGATAAGGGGACAGTCACCTACAAAGGAGTTCCCATCAGACTGTCAGCTGATTTCTCCGAAGAGACCTTCCAGGCAAGAAGGGGCTGGAAAGAAGTATTTGAAGTCATGAAAGGCAGGGACCTACATCCAAAATTGCTCTATCCAGCAAAGCTGTCATTTAGAATGGAAGGGAAGATAAAGTGCTTCTCAGATAAGGTCAAGTTCAGGGAGTTCATCATCACCAAGCCCTTATTATATTAAATGTTAAAGGGACTTATCTAAGAAAAAGAAGATAAAAAATATGACAGTGAAAAGACAGCAAACTCACAGCTATTAACAACCACACCTAAAACAAAAGCAAACAGCTAGAACAGGAACAGAACCACAGAAATGGAGATCATATGGATGGTTAGCAACAGGGGAGTGGGAGAAGGAGAGAGGGGGAAAAGGTACAGAGAATAAGTTGCATGGACAGTGGGTAGAAGATAGACAGGGGAAGGGCAAGAATAGTGTGGGAAATGTAGAAGCTAAAGAACTTATGACACATGGACATGAACTAAAGGGGGGGAATGTGGGTGGGAGGGGGTGTGCAGGGTGGAGGGGAGTGATGGGGGAGAAATGAGACAACTGTAATAGCATAATCAATAAAATAAATTTTAAAAAGTAGAAAAGGGTTTGTTGTTTTTTTTTTTTTTTTTTTTTTTTTTTGGTTAGGAAAAGAAGGTAACATAATAGAAAAAGAATAGTGAAAAGGGCCTGGACAGTGTGGCTCAGTTGGTTGAGCATCATCCCCACAAACCAAAAGGTCATAGGTTCAATTCCTGGTCAGGGCACTTACCCAGATTGCAGGTTTGGTCCCAGTTAGGGCACATACAAGAGGCAACCAATTGATGTTTCTCTCTCATATCAATTTCTCCCTCTCTCTTTCCCTCCCTTCCCCTCTCTTTAAAATCAATAAGCATGTTCTCGGGTAAGGATTTAAAAAAATAGTAAAAATGGAGTTTGGCATTGTTTATTCCTGCTGATAAGCAATGGTTCCAAATTAACACTCCTCGGGTTGCTGTTTAACATGTAGGCAGTTCAACTATATCACTGCTTCCCATAGATATTCCAAACTGCATCTCATAGCTCACCCTTGGAGCCTATACCTCTTTTACAGGTGATAAGGGGTCCAATGAGGCCAGTTGCAATATCTCGTGGAGCATCTACATGAGAATGGTAGATCCAGGTGAGGCATGCTGGGTCAGCATCAGTCGGTGAGTGGCTTTCTGGAATTGTCCAATTGTAGACATGGTAGCCTCCCGGGGGAACAGAGTCATCAGCTTTCAGCTTACCAGAGGAGCCATCTGGGTATAGGGAGCCTAGAAAATGAAATTGCACATGCTCAGTCCCAGGGTGAGTGAGAGGGACCCTGGCAGATAAAGAAATGAAGAGAAGGCTGACATATGACACACCTAGGTCCAGTCTTGTGGAAAAGGTAAAGTTCTAAGATCCAGCACATTGTTCCTCACAACCTGAGGAGGGCACACGTTCAGGCAATATCTAGCTAAAGAACCCCAGACACATGAACAATGGGTACAGAGGTGGCAGCCATTGGGGAAGGAGCTGCGGCCACAAAAACTTCTGCTAGTAGTAACCTAGTGCAAAGCCAGTGGCATGGAGGCACAGCAAAAAAACAGAATTCCCTTTCTGCAAGCACTGGCTTTGGAAAACAATCACAGAATTTCATTTTAAAAACAACTTAATGATCAGTTGGTCCACTTCCCCATTTTATGAAAGAGAAACTGAGGAAAAGTAATTTGCCAGAAGTCATACAGAGAGAACGGGTAGCCAAGTCAGGACTTTCTGATTTCCCTCTCTATTCCCCTCAGTCTCTGTGGTGTCTGTATTATAGGTCACTGGCCTGGGATAGTGAGAGATACAGATGAGTAAACTGAACTCCCTCTTAAAAAGAAAAATTAGACCTTTTGGAAGACTCTGACCCTAGAACAATGCTCCCTTATACTCAGAGCATATTCTTCTCCTTTCAAAGCACAAATATTTTATGGAAATGCCATTTAAGTAACTCTTTATGATAAAAGGCAGATTTGTATTTGTATTTTTCATTTTTCAATCACAATTGACATTCAATGTTTCAGGTTTACAGCATAGTGGCTAGACATTAATGTAACTTACAAAGTGATCCCCCTGCTATTTCCAGTAGCTACACCATATTGTAGTTATTACATTATTGACTATATTCCCTATGATATACTTTACATCCTCATGACTACTTTGTAACTACCAATCTGTACTTCTTACTCCCTTAACAGTTTTCATCCAGTCACCCAACCCCCTCCTCTACAGCAACCATCAGTGTGTTCTCTGTATCTACGAGCCCTTCTATGAGCCCTTTGTATCTATTTATTTACCTTCTGAGTCCTTCTCATAGAAAACACCATGGGGGTGGATGGTATAGGGACGAGTAGCAAAATTCTTCAGGTGGATAAGGATGACATCTCCCACCTCAGCTTGCAACACTGGCCCCAGGAAGCCCAACCAGGCAGGCTGGGCCATTTCATGCATGTATGAGCCATCGCTGTATTCTTTGTAGATGGTCTTCTTGTAGCTGCTCCCTATCCGGTTCTTGTCAGACTTTAGGAAGCTGGAAGCTACTCTGGGAAGAAAGAGAGTCACAACTTTGCCATAATCTTCAAACCTCTGGAGGGTTATTTTCCTGAGAAGGCTGACCAAAAAATGTCTATCTTTGTTTAGGGCAAAATAAGAGGAAATGGGACATACTGATCAAAACATGAAAGCTTTAAGTTAGAGTCTAACTGTTTCATAATGGGAAATATTAAGTAAAAGCATATAAAATTGGTGATATTTGACCACTTTTAGCCTCCAGGCCTACAAAAAAGGCAATTTCACATGGTTCAATTTAATGTATAATAATAGGGAAACAACCAACTAAGGACTCATTCCTTTTAAGTGACCGACTCCTTACCCATGTTGCCTGACTTTGTATCACCCTGCTATGTATGGGAAGTTTTATAGTGAAATGGTTAACTTTGCAAGGTCTGGAGCCAGGATAGTTCAATTAAATGCTGATATTACCACTTCCAAATCTGTGGGACTTTGAGCAATTTATATAACTTCGCTGTGCACAATTTCCCAATCTGCAAAATAGAGATAATCACAATACCAAACTTGGACAGGTGTTGCTGGTGATAATTAAAATACATAAAGAGCTTGGGATAGTGCCTTGAAAATAGTAAAAGCTTAATAAATGTTAACTATTACTTCATAATATTGGGATATTAATAACAAGTTATCCCTCAAGGACGATTTTAAAACAAAGACTCTGTGACTTCAAAACTGGATGGCTAGAAAAATGATTTGTCAAAAAACGAGCTGGTTTTCTTACTCTAATTCTTCCTAGAGAGCTCTGAGATATTACAGTGAACTTTGGAAAAACAAAGTGATTCATGATCAGAAAAGATTCTTTAATACATTCATTCACTTTTAAAAAAGAAATATTTTTGAAGCATCTGCAAGGCTCTAAAATCAAGAAAGATTAATCCCACCATCAGTTTGATCTTTGTTTCTCTGAGTTTGTTTTTGGTTTTATTTTGTTTGTTCAAATGTTTTGATTTTTTAAAAATTCCAAATATAAATGAAATCACACAATATTTGTCTTTGTCTAACTCATTTCACTTAGCATAATACCCTCTATGTCAACTAATAGAATATTGTATGCCAATTATACTTTAATTTGAAAAAGTAGCATTCCTTTGATATCTCCCCCAGATTTTTTCCTTCAAATAATTTAGGACAAAAATAAAGCAAAAGACAACAACAACAAAAAAGATTAATCCTGTGGGGTCTGTGAGAGGTAAAATGGTGAGAGGAGTACCAATTTTGCACCCACATTATCCAGGTTCAAATCCTAGCTCTTACATTTATTAGTTGTGGGACTTGAGTTATTTGATGACCCTGACCCTCAACTTTCTCACCTGAAAGACTAGGATATTCAGACTAACCTCCTAGAGCTTTTGTAAGAATTAGGCAAGATTCCATGACCAAGTGGGATTCATCCCA
Organism: Glossophaga mutica; assembly: GCA_039655065.1. Lineage (NCBI taxonomy): Eukaryota > Metazoa > Chordata > Mammalia > Chiroptera > Phyllostomidae > Glossophaga > Glossophaga mutica. The sequence continues at coordinate 8,485,117 of CM077318.1, read as the reverse complement.
GGGATGCAAGGATGGTTCAACATTCGCAAATCAATAAATGTAATACATCACATAAACAAAAGCAAAGACAAAAATCACATGATCATATCAATAGATGCAGAAAAAGCTTTTGATAAAGTACAACACCCATTTATGATAAAAACACTCAGCAAAGTGGGAATAGAGGGAGCATTCCTCAACATAATAAAAGCCATATATGAGAGACCTACAGCCAACATCATACTCAATGGGCAAAAACTGAAATCTTTCCCACTAAGATCAGGAACAAGACAAGGCTGTCCACTTTCACCACTTCTATTCAATATACTATTGGAAGTCTTAGCCACAGCAATTAGACAATAAAAGGAAATAAAAGGCATCCAAATTGGAAAGGAGGAAACAAAACTATCATTGTTTGCAGATGACATGATAGTGTACATAGAAAATCCTATAGACTCGGCCAAAAAGCTGCTCGACGTAATAAATGAATTTGGCCAAATAGCTGGATACAAAGTCAATATCCAAAAATCAAAGGCATTTTTGTATATCAACAGTGAAACAGCAGAAGCAGAAATCAAGAAAAAAATCCCATTCGATATAGCAAAAAGAAAAATAAAATACCTAGGAATAAACCTAACCAAGGAGGTAAAAGACCTGTATGCAGAAAACTACACAACACTGAAGAATGAAATCAAGGAAGACACAAACAAATGGAAGCATTTACCATGTTCATGGATCGGAAGAATTAATATTATCAAAATGTCCATATTACCCAAAGCAATTTACAGATTCAATGCAATACCTATTAAAGTTCCAATGGCATATTTCACAGACATAGAACAAACACTTCAAAAATTTATATGGAATCATAAACAACCCCGGATAGCAGCAGCAATTTTGAGAAAGAAGAGCAAAGTAGGAGGGATCACAATACCTGATACCAAACTGTATTACAAAGCCACTGTAATCAAAACAGCCTGGTACTGGCACAAGAACAGACACGTGGACCAGTGGAATAGAACAGAGAGCCCAGAAATAAACCCAAGTCTCTACAGTCAATTAATATTTGACAAAGGGGACAGCAACATAAAATGGAGCAAAAATAGCCTCTTCAATAAGTGGTGCTGGGAGAACTGGACAGCTACATGCAAAAAAATGAAACTCGAGCACCAACTTACACCATACACAAAAATAAATTCAAGGTGGATAAAATATTTAAATATAAGCCATGACACCATTAAAATTCTAGAGGATAATATAGGCAGGAAAATCTCAGATATTTCACGCAGCAATATTTTCACTGATACGTCCCCTAGAGCAAGGGACATAAAGGAAAGAATAAACAAATGGGATCTCATCAAAATAAAAAGCTTCTGCACAGCTAAAGAAAACAGTATTAAAATAAAAAGAGAACCAACTGTATGGGAAAACATATTTGACAATGATACCTCAGACAAGGGATTAATCTCCAAAATATATAAAGAACTTACAAGACTCTACTCTAAGAAGACAAGCAACCCAATTAAAAAATGGGCAAAGGATTTGAACAGACACTTCTCCAAGGAGGACATACAGAGGATCCAGAGACACATGAAAAGATGTTCGATATCTCTAGCTATCAGAGAGATGCAAATTAAAACTACAATGAGATACCACTTGACACCAGTCAGAATGGCCTTCATAAACAAAGCAACAAACAGCAAGTGTTGGAGAGGTTGTGGAGAAAAGGGGACCCTAGTGCACTGTTGGTGGGATTGCAGATTGGTACAACCACTATGGAAAACAGTATGGAATTTTCTAAGAAAACTAAAAATGGACATACCTTTTGACCCAGCAATTCCACTGCTTGGATTATATCCTAAGAACCCTGAAACACCAATCCAAAAGAATCTATGCACCCCTATGTTCATAGCAGCACAATTTACAATAGCCAAGTGCTGGAAGCAACCTAGGTGCCCATCATTTAATGAATGGATCAAAAAACTGTGGTACATTTACACAATGGAATTCTATGCAGCAGAAAGAAAGAAGGAGCTCCTACCCTTTGCGACAGCATGGAAGGAATTGGAGAGTATCATGCTAAGCGAAATAAGCCAGGCAGTGAAAGACAAATACCATATGATCTCACCTTTAACAGGAAGCTAATCAACAAAACAAACAAACAAGCATCATATAAACAAAGACACTGAATTTGAGAACAGTCTGACAGTGTCCAGAGTGGGAGGGGAGGGAATTTCAGGGGAAAAGGGGAACGGTTTAGAGCAACAAGTATAAAGGACTCATGGACAAAAACTATGGGGGGGTGGAAATGGGAGGAAGGTGGGGAGGGCTGGGGTGGTGGGCTGGGGCGGGATAAAAGACAGAAAACTGTACAATATCAACAATTAAAAAATACTGATTAAAAAAATAAATAAATAAATAAATAAAAATAAAGTGATCTGCCACCATTCCTTCTGAAGACCAGAATCTCCTCATTTTTTTATAAACAATGTCTCACATTCAATTAAAAATGACCAGGCATAGAAAGAAATAAGACCAAGAGATAAATCAGAAAAGAAAAATATACGATCTCGTCTGATCTCGGAAGCTAAGCAGGGTCGGGCCTGGTTAGTACTTGGATGGGAGAAAAGAAAAATACACCCACAAGTAGCCTAGATATTCAAGTTAATAGATATAACTAAAATAACTGTGATTATTATGTTCAAGAAAATAAATGACAAGATAAAGATGTTCAGCAAAAAACTAAAATAAAATAAAATGAAACCCTGAAAAAAAAAAAAGAATTAGGCAAGATTAAGTATGTGACTGTCTAGTATGGTGCCTGCCACAAGCAGAGTATTACACAAGTGATACCTATTACTGTTCTTTCTTTGATTTTAAGACTTTATTTTTACTCATTTTTACATATCTGAAACTAGTACAGTTCCACCACACACATCTTACAAACATTGTACATATTTTATGTTTCTTTCTTTTTTAAAAGATAAAGAACTGTTTTTAAAACAGCATTGTGGATATCATCTTAGCATGAAAGGAATATGAAATTACCATTAGGACCTTAAAAATGCTGAGACACCTCAGTGTGGAAGAGCAGACTCCACATGGAATTCTGCCTCTTGAGTCAACTAGCCTTATTCTCAGCAAACATGCCCCTAAGTGTACTGATCCAGAGATCAGTAACTGACTGCTAACACACCCTGAAAAAAGTTCTTCAAGAGGCTACCTCCTGACCTCAAGGATGCCCCCCCCAACTCTAGCTCTAATTCCACAAGAGATTAAACCTACGTGTCACTTTCCAGAGGCTGGTTCGTGATGACATTCCTTCCCTTGGGAGCATAGTTCCACTGCACGTCCTGAATGCCCAGGTAGTAGACTCGAGTAGCCCCATCAGTTGGTTGGAGCCACAAGGGTTGTATGAACAGCAGAGCCCAGAGGAAATGGCCTGGCTCCATGGTCCACATTACTCTGGGAAACAGGCAAACGAATAGCTCCTGGTATGCGAGAAAGAGAACAAAAGGGCTTTGCATGTGTCTGGAAATTAAAGAGGCAAGAGCCAGATGGAATGACTGAGAAAACAAGAATGAATTACCCCAGAATCTATATGTTACCTTATTACTTTCAATTCAACAAGTGTTCAATGATCTGTACACATTGGACTTTGGAGGGCAAAGTTAAACAGTCACTTATACTGATAATTATGCATTGCTTCCTTCAAAAGAGAAATCTGGATCCAGTTCCTTTACCTTGGCTCAAGAATCAGGAAACAGGCACCAGAAGCCTGATTGGGTCGCTGACTCATTTAGTACCTGAATCAAGTCACTAATTCTCGCTATACCTCTGTTTTCATTGTTGCCACCTTCCATCCCCTAAGATACGTGTTTAAAAACAAATGAGAATTCGCCAAAAGACACTTTCTAGAATGTTAATAGACCCAAAATGGAAACAGCCAAAATGTCCATGAATACCAGAATGAATGAGTAAATTGTGTTTTATTTACACACTAGACTTTTATATAACAATGATAGTAAACAAACTACAATTACACATGAAAATACAGATGCCTCTCATGAATGAAATGTTGCAGAAGTAAATCAGATGCAAAATAATACATACTCCGTTATTTCATTTATGTAAACAAAATCAGGCAAAAATAATCTATGCTTCTAAAAGCCAAGATAGTGTTTATCCTTGAGGTAGCAATCAGTCACTAGGAAGGGAAGAGGAGAAATGCTTCTAGATAATGTTCTGATTCTTGATCTACATACTGGTAACATGATTGTGTTTGGTTTGATAAAATATATTGAACTATAAACTTAGCATTTGTGCGCTTTTCTGCATGTGAATAGCAAAATGTAAAACATGAAACAAAACAAGTGAGAATGTGTCACGGAAATAATAACTTATAAGAAATGTTCTCTGCTGATTCTCTGCTATGCACAAACTCATTTCATGGATCCAATCCTGAGTCAGAGTCAGAACTAATTCTCTAGCATCTCATTTCAGTACATCAGCCAGGAAGTTAGACTTCTTGGGACTGGGATGAAGCACTCAGTCATACAATAAACAGCTACCGTCAAACTTAGAAACACAGACAACATAATATAAACATACATATACATACACTTGCATACACATAGGCACATTAAATCTTACCTAAAAGAAAATCTGTATACACTTGCATCCACATATAGAACCACATTGTTACACAGAACCTTTGTCACTTTCAGAATAATAACAATAATAATAAAATCAATGTTTGTTATGTGTGCATAGCAGGCCAGACAATTTTTAAGTGTTTTACATATATTAAATCACTTAATCCTCACAACAACACTACAGAGCAGATGCCATTATAACCCCCATATTACAGAAATAAAAACTGCAGAACAGAAATGTAAAGTAATTTGCCCAAGGTCACCTAGTTAACAGCTGGTAGAGTTGGGTTGTGAGTCCAGGAAGTATGGTTCCAGTGTCGATGTTCTTAATCACCATGCCATACTACCTTCCAGAAAACATACTTGCACACTCATGTGAGTATATATGCAAAGAACACATATACATCCATAATTATAACCATATCTGAGAAAAACCTACTATGAAACATGCAATCATATATCATTTTGATCACTTCTAGAAACACGCATATGCTCATATATAGGCAAAAATACATCTAATCAACATCATTCATAATAATGATAGTAGTTACCACTTAGTGAGAAATTACAACATACTAAACACCATGTTCAATAGATTATATAAATTATTTAACTAAATGCTCATCCTAAGCACATGAGATAGGGACAATTAATAAAAAATAAAAAAATCAAAGATATGCACAGACTTACATGTGGATAGAAAATCCCCAGATATTTACCTTGACTAGGCCTGGATATTGACCCTGATTAATAAACAGTCCTATAGACTTCCCTACAAAATCTCAGGCCCCTCTACACACAGCACTAGTGCAAGTGTTGGTCTCCAATCTTCATATGACATTTGGCGGAAAGCCCTTGATACAGGGGAGAACATGTTTTTGGGTTTCTCTTTCCAAAACCTGGATCTCCTACTGACTTGTGTAGACTTGGGTAATACTTAATTACTCTGAACTTGTTTTCTTACCTATAAAGTATATATAACAATATTAGTTTTGAATAAATAAATTTGAAAACTTACATGAAAGGGACAGAACATAATTAATGCTCAGAACAAAATAGACAGTAACTGCTGGTGTCTTTCTTCATCCTTCTCCCTCCTGGCTACTGTCTTCCCCATAGCCTACATTCTATATTTCTATTCTAAGAGCTGACTTAAATCTTAACTGCCCCGGAAGGTCCCCTCTAGCTTTTTCATACCACTGTCTTCTTAAAGGACTACTTACTCCCTATACCACCCAGTTTCATTAAGTCAAACTTTGTATTATTGTTACCTTTCTACCAATGAGCTGCCCCATGAACTGTGTTTATTTTCCAGAGTTGACTATAAACTCTTTAAGGGTGAACATCATGTTTTAGAAGTCTTTATTGCCAGACACAATAATATAGGCCCTATAGGTGTGCCATGAACAGCTACTGCTAAAGTGACATAAAGTGACACAAACACATATTTTCCCACCAGTTGGTTCTAGTTCAAGTTTGCCACTGGTATACATAGTGACTTTAAGAAAGTCACTGTACCTTAGTGAGCCTCAGTTTCTCATATATAAAATAATAGAGCTGGACTATACAGTTCTTACCTTGTTGGTGTCATAGATGTTTGAGAATATAGCGAAACGAAAAAAGGTAGAACTACAAAATGTTTTATATAGAGTTCTCAAAAAGACTTTCTAGTTCTCATACTTTGTCAGTATTCCCATTCACTGATGAAACATAGGTACATTCACATGCACCTACATGTAGTACCACATATGGTCAAACAAATTGCCATACCTTAGAACCTTCAATATGGAGGCTGCGTCCTTGGTTCAACGGAAGACTGAATGTAACATGGACCTCCTTCAAGCTTTTTTTTCAGGAACTTGCCAGCAAGGCCGTTGTAGCTCAAACTCACTTATCTAGGGAGAAAACTGTCCCAGGTAAGAGTTTCACGATTGGAGAAGCACATAGTAACTCTGAAAATATTCCCAGAAGAGAATGGTGCAGATCTTCAACATACAATGAATAAGCACTCAAAGGTGACTAATGACCAAAAGAGCTAGACAATAAAACCTGGAGGAAACAGTGCTAGCTAGTGTTTGCCTATCATGTTCCACTTTACAGTATGTTTTTCATATCTGCCTTCTCATTTAATTATCAAAGTCTTGGGAGATAAGGATTGTCTTTCCCATTTTGTATCTAGAGTACAGCCTTTGGAATCAGACCACCTAAACTAATCCTGGATCGACTTTTCCTAGCTATATGACTTGATAAATTGCTTCACTTTTATAGCCATTGAGTTTTATCTTTGAAATGAAATGAATACTTAGTTACACCTCAAGTAGTGTGAGGATTAAATGAATTAATATCTGTAAGTGCATAGGATACAAATTTGTGGTCAAGTGTACAAATAATCAAAAAGTATTAGTGGGTATTATTAGTATAGGTGAGGAAATAGCTTTAGAAATAAAGCTTTCCAGGATCGCAGAACTTTAATATTTCATGTATAGCCACAACACATACGTGTTCAAAAGTTCCTATATTACAGTAGCACATACAAAGCATACAGGTACATGCATATGGCTAAGATTAGTCTCTTTGTGATATAATGAAAAGAACCAGAAATTTTGGGTCAAACAAACGTAAGTTTGAGTACTGTTTTCAGTTTTGTTTGAAAGGACAGAAATTGGAGACTTAGTAAGCATCTAATAAATATTAGCAGTTTTCTTTCTAATCACTGGCATTTTTTCTTTCCAAAGCTGCATTTGTTGTTGTTATTGTTTTCATTTTTTAATTTGATTTTTTCATAAACTATTAAAACAGAAAAAAGAGCCCTGGCCAGGTTGCTCAGTTGGTTGGAGCATCATCCCATTCACCAAAAGGTTGTGAGTTCAATTCCTGGTAAGGGAGGCAACTGATCAATGTTTCTCTCTCATCTCTCTCTCTCTCCCTCTGCCGTTCTCTCTCTCTCCCTCTCTCTCCCTCTCTCTCCCTCTCTCTCCCTCTCTCTCCCTCTCTCTCCCTCTCTCTCCCTCTCTCTCTCCCTCTCTCTCTCTCTCTCTCTCTCTCTCTCTCTCTCTCTCTCTCTCTCCTCTCTAAGAAAAAAATCAATAGTAACATATCTTTGGATGAGGATTAATTTTTTTTAATTATATAGGTTTCAGGTGTACAATTCTCTAAAATCAATAAAAACATATCCTCAGGTAAGAATAAAAAAAAAAGAAGAAGAAAGAGAAAACCCATAAAATTTCTTTAAAATCATTTAGATATTTCATTATAAAACTGAAAGACTTTAAACCCTAGAAAAATAGATTATAATTCTAAACTCATAATTTATTAGTTGTATGATACTGAGTAAGTCACATTATTTCCTGAACCTTAGTTTCCATCTTGTAAATGAAGATAATCTCTGGTTTTGGTTCCTCATTAGTTTACTAAGATGATCAAATGAGATGAAGGATGTGAAAGCCTTGTGTAAACTTTTCACTTGGGTAGGGGTACTTTATCTCAGCTGAACTCACAGGAGTAAGTCTTAGAGAAAGGCCAGACTGAGGGAAAAAATGAAAGGGAAACACAAAATGACAAATGAAATAGGTAACATGAGCCTGAATCCTGGTACAAAGTAAAAACAGAGAGGGGAGAGACAGGGAGAGAGAGAGAGAGACAGTGGCAGGGGGGAGTAAGAATGGATTTCTGCTCTACTTGGACTTAGACATAGTATAGTTAATATACACTGAGACCAGTCTGGGGTGAAAGTCGGCCAACAAACACATCAGGCCTTTCATACCTTTACCCTAGTTCCTGCAATCCCAACACCACCTGGGCTTGGTTACCACGATCCATAACAATTTGCATCACTGTTTTCCCTCTAATTTGCAAGTTGTTCCTTTAATATGATAATGAGTCTCTCTCTCTCTCTCTCTCTCTCTCTCTCTCTCTCTCTCTCTCTCGCTCTCTCGCTCTCTCGCTCTCTCACTCTCGCTCTCTCTCAATCTCTTTTTCTCAGTTGTGTTAGAATGAGATGGACAGGCTCATACTAAACAAAGTTTCATTCAAATGAACACAGGAATGCTGAGCTATATTTTGAGTCCTATCTCCAATCTCAACAAAATAAAAGCTTCCATCCATTTTGGTCCTCTGCTTTCTTAATGCTTTTTGGCTCTTTCTTCACCCTGTGTCTCAAAATACATCCCAAATGGGAATTTTCTCACCTTCCTTGGATATAGGCTTTTCTTTACTAGGAGGGAAACTGGAAAGTTAAAATCTACACAGGGTTCTGGATACTACAAGTAAAATTTATATTATTCTTTAATCAGTATCACTGTACCCGGCAATGTCAGAAGTGATGAAATTGAGACTTAGGAAAGGATTTACCTGAAATCCTGATGCTGGAACCTAAGAATGTTGACTCCCCATCCTGGTAATCATGTCCAGCATATCATCACCATACCATTCCTTGGAAAATATTATTTCATTATATATTTTCCACTTGTACTAATGAAGCTGCTTTATCCGCACAGACTCCAGTTTTGGTACCATAGAAAGCATACTAATTTGAAATCAGAAGATCTGAATTCAAATCCTATCTTTTTCCTGTAATAGCTATGCGGCCTCTTAACAAGTCACTTTCAACTATTTGAGCCTCACTTTTTTCATCCCAAAAATGGGGATGATATTTATCTCACAGGATTTTGTTGAGACCCAAACAAAAAGCTCGAATGCAATAGATGTTCGGTAAAAAAACTGAATTCATCATAGATTCATATATCCATAAAGACCTTTAGAGACTATCTTTTTCAACCTCTTAATGTGACATATAGAAAACTGAGACCAGAGGAGTGAAGGGATTCACTCAAAGCCAAGCAGCCAGTTACTGGCAAAGCCAGAATTTGAATCCATGCTTGCTAAAATATTTCTGGTCTTTAGACACTGTGACAAATAATTTAGATTTTAAGCTGATAGCTTAGTTCACTCATCATTTGTTTATTGTATGCCAACTTGGATCTCAAAACATAAAACCAGGTAGTTGTTTTTAAGTGTTTGAACCTCTCATTTATGTAGTCCTCAGATCCATCACGTCAACAAACCTCTCAACCTGTGAAATGGAAAATCAGCATACTATTTTAACAGAAAAAAAGAACTACTCTCTACAACTCCAGGATTGTCCCTGAAGCAGTCAAGCCAGTGTGGTCCTGGCCATTTTGGAGACAGGAACAAAAGAAGCCTATTGTTCGCTTTAACTTCCCTCAGCACCCAGCCAAGATTCCTTTAACTTTTTAGCAACTTAGTTTCTCTCCATTGGCCCAGGACTCCCCTAAACCCAAATGAATAAAAGTTTTTTACAAAGAAAGGAAGGTAAGGTAGGGTTTGGAAAGAGAGAAAAGAGCTTACCTTTGCTAGAGAAAACCCTTCTATATTCATGTCAGCAGCCTAGTGATGCTGAACTGCAGACCCCAGCGTGAGTCTGCCAGCCCTGCTCAGTCAGTATCCTGGGTTACAGGGCCTTTCTCATAAATTAAGTCCAGGGCTCCAATCTGGCGAGTGTTACTGGGATAGGGTGAATGGAGGAGGGGGTAGTGCTGGGTGCTGTCCTTTCCAGAAACTAATCTACTGGAATGTCTTGTTCCGGTCTGGTTTGGTACAAAACCCGGGACGGTTCTTTGACCATATCCGGGTGTTTTCCAAATCCCGGTTAGGATCTCAGGAGGAATTACAAGGGGGTGGGTTGCATTTCTGTTATCGCAGCTTGCTACTTGGCCTTTGCTGAGAGAGGGAGGAGAATGCACCGTCAGTATTGCCAGTCAAAGCTCACAGAGGGATTCCAATAGCCCCATTTATGAAATGGGGTCTTCCGTAAGTATTACTAGATTTATGAAGAGCACCCCCCCATACCAATTTTTTCCCTTTTTGCTATGAAGCAGTTACCAGCCCTGCCTGTTATCCTGAGGCCATGGTTGCTTGGTGATAAAGGAAAATAAAACTGGTAACAACAAACAACTTTCTACATGCCAGGCCCTATGTTAACCACTTTACATGCATCCTATCATTTAAGTGTCCTCATACCCTGTGAAATGAACACTAATTCTCCTTATTTTACAACGGGAGAAAACCAGGCTCTAAGAGAGAAGGTAACTTGCTCAACATCACACAATTAACAGGTAAAATAGAGAATTTTACTGGGTCTGTCTAGACTCTTAACCACCACACTACCACACTGTGTTGCTTAGGGGAGAAACAGAGCCCTTTTGAGATGAGAGAAATGAGTTCACCATTATTGAATGCCCGCTGTCCACCTCACTGCTACATAATTTTTTTAATGTATGTTACCTCTGCTTCTGCCATTTCTAGCAGCTCCTAGTATGAAATCTGAGGGCTGTATTATCTACAGTTTCCATAAAGGAGACTGGATACAACTAGAAGATAACCTGGATTAATATGTCAGCATCTTAAAAATAAAGAAGATCCAGAAGAATTGGAAATATTACATTTTTTAAAAGTAAACTGAAAAAAGGGGCCCTAAAATTTCTGAGTGAAACTGAAACCTGGATTTGTTTAAAACCAAAGGCCATCCTTATTTCTGCTGGAAAGAGAAGGTAGTGAAAAAACTCACTGGCTTGAGACAAGTGACCTAGGTTCAAGTGCTGGCTTGCTCTGGCAGTAATCAGGTACATAGGCTTGACCCAGGCTCTTCTCTTCTCTGGGCCTCAGTCATTTTATTCCTACAAGGGCCCCAAGCTAGCTACAGACCTTCCTAGCTCTATAAATTTACATGTCTAGCATTCCATGAAGAAGGCACATTCTTGATATTGAGTGGAAGAGAAAGAGGTTTCAAAATTGTGAAGTATAAGGAAAGAATGAGTGGAAAAAAAGATGAAGAACTACATGCATCTTTGGAAAGGACTGCATCTACCTACCAGACTCAGGTATAGAAAAGATACAAGTATAATGGTGGTTCTACCACCTAGTATTCTTACTTTATGATGTGGAGACCTTGGCGTGGAGCAGATGCTGTTCTGTAGGCAGGCTCAACACATTTTTCTTTCCTGAATTTAAAGTGTCTGGGGCAGGGTCCAGGGAGGAGGACTTTCAAAGACTGAGCTGGTGGGGCAAAGTCTCTGTCATAAACTCCTGGAGGTGGTTAAAGGTGCCTAGTCACTTAGGAGCTACTGCGTAAACTGCAATCCACACCAAGCCAAGTAGAAGCATCAGTTGGGAGAATGGAGAAGTCACCAGCCTCAGCTCTCTCAGAAACTCTCAGTGATCGAGTGAAGTTGGATCAGCACACAGCAGTTACTGGGGTTATCTGCCTCTTCCGCCACTTGGCAAAGATGTGGACCTTTAAGTTAGAAGGGGAAGGAATGGACCAAACCCATTAAGCTGGGATCCAAGTCCAGGCTCTAAAGCATTTATGACAGGGAGGGGAAAGGATAAGGTCTCTGCTCTGACTCATGAAAGACAACAAGAAGCAGTTCATATAGAGACACTTGAGTCAACACAGTAAAAGCTGCAGGAAGCTAGTTATGGCAGGTTTCAGAGTTTGTATTATTCATTAAGTAATTCACGGAGTGGGCACATAGTGCCTCTTCTGCAAGTCCTGGATATATTTCTGATGACTTTCATTACCTAAAAAGAGTTTAAGTTGATACCAATAGAGCAGGGATTGGTAAACTATTTCAGTAAAGTGCCAGTTAGTAAATATTTTATTTGCAGCCTCTGTCATAACTACTAAAATAGGTCAATGTAACATATTAGGTATATCTATGTACCAATAAGAGTAAATTTACAAAAACAAGCAGCAGGCCAGATTTGACTCATGAGCTCCAGATTGGAAATTAACACTATAGACTATTTAGCACTATAGACATTTGCAATATGGCAATATTATTAGGAACATGAAAACTACATGAAAATCAGATATTTTAGATTGAAATGCCAACTCTGCCATTTTCTGATTCTATGACCTTATAAAATTTATTCAGTCATTCTAAATCTTAGTTTTACCTCTGTAAAATGAGGATAACAATAGTACCTATTTCATAGGGCTATTATGAGGAATGAAATATAATCCCTTATATGAACTACTTAGCACACTGACTGGCTGTCACATAGTAAGTGTCCTAAAGTGAATTATCATTTTAAAATTTTCAATAAAAAAGAAATCTAAATTCTTTTTCCTCATTCTTAAAAAATAAATTGTATTAATCCATGATGAAAAAAAGGAATATTTGTAGCATCCTGGCTTCGAGTTCTAATTATGCTACTAAAGAAAACACAGTAATCCTGGACAAGTCAGTTTTACCTTTTGGGGACTTTGCTTCCTCTCCTGTAAAATGAAGAAAATGTTTTAGATTTTTCATTCTTCAAAATTATTTTTGGCAGCAGAACTATTTTCCCAAACAAAATCTTACAGTATACACCCACTATGAATGTAAGATGAAAGTACAGATCTTCTGGTAAGGGTAGGAGAAAGAAAGGAGATGGGTGGGGCCTTAGGGGACCTAAGGACCTTCTCCTTTCTATGCCTGTCCACCAACAAAATGTGGTGAACCCTGGTGCACCAGCAAGAAACTTCAATGGCACTGAAAGCATATTCATTTGAAAAGCACAAGACAACAATGTGCCTAAAAGTTAAGATTTAAATTTTGTCACTAATCCTTCCCTTTACTTATTTATTTACTCAAGCAATATTTCCAGGCTACCTGTGTATGGCCAATCACAAGGGCATGGCTTTGGGATGGCTACAAAATGAGAGGATCACAGGGACCTTCATGTTAGAGTCAACACTAATATGAGAAGCATGGGGTTTGGAGTCAGAAAGACCAGGGTTTGGCCCTGGCTGGTGTAGCTCAGTGGATTGAGCGCGGGCCTGCGAACCAAAGGATCGAGGTTCGATTCCCAGTCAGGGCACATGCCTGGGTTGCAGGCCACTTCCCAGCATGGGACATACAAGAGGCAACCATACATTGATATTTCTCTCCCTCTCCCCTACCCTTCCCCTCTAAAGATAAATAAATAAAAATCTTAAAAAAAAAAAAAAAAAGACCAGGGTTTGGATCCTTGCTGGCTCCATCTAAACTGTATGACCTTGGGCAACTCATCTAAATTTTCTGAGCCTCTGGTTTCTTCTCTGTATAGTAGCAACAATAATACTTCCATGAGTGAAATATTGTGAGAATTAAATAAGCTGAAATTTCCATGAACGCTTAAATAAGCTGATGTTTCCATGCAACATCCTGGGGGCCTTCAATTAACTTTCCTTTCTTTGTCATCTTTCTCACAGTGAAATTTAGTGACAGTATCAGGTACCAGGTGAAAACAGAAGGCTGTGGACAGTGCCCTACCATAGGCGATCCACCTGCTTTATCTCAAGACCCTCTGATGAGCTTCCTTAACAGTTCTGATAAAGAAGGCCTCTGGGAAAGGGTGGACAGGTGCATGGAACAAGAGATTGTTGCCTATACACCACACCTCTCAAACCACTGCCCTCCTTTTCCATTCCCTACTACCACTTCTGTCCATCCTGCTTTGAAAAGGTTGATATACACTGCTGAGATGTGTGATTGTCCTGGGCTCCCTCGGGGTACACTGTCTGATTCTTTAACTCAGTTCTTAATTCCACTTGTTGTTTTCTTCAGTTCTCCAAGGCAGTAGATCTCATGCTTGTGCATGCATCAGAATCCCTTCGAGGGTTTGTTAAAACAGCAAGTTTTTGCTTCAGTAAATTTTGGATGAGGCCTGATAATTCACATTTTTAATAAGTTCCCAGGTGATGCTGATGGTGCTGGTCTGAGGATCATAGTTTGAGAAGCACTATTCAAGTTTAAGGGACTTTTGTTCTGAAGCTTACCCACTGCCAGCCAACTTCTTTCTGCAGATTGATCCTTGAGCTCTCACCACCCTAGTCTTCAAGTATCCAATCTTTGGCCCCAGGTCAAAAGTATGTTTCTTTCAGTCTCCTAGTACATCCTTCATGTAGATTCTCCCTGAGCATCCTTCCAACAATCTGTTTCCTTACTCCTTTTGCCCCAGACCCTTCTTTCCTGCCTGTGTGAGTCTCCCTTTTTCCTCCATGCTCAGTTGACATGTCTTGTTTTCTGGCTGCCTTCCTTGAACAACTCTATGAATGGCATCAACTCCTCCTGCCAATTCTCCTCCACATTCTCATGTGGCTTCCTCTTTGTGGGCTCTGGACACAGACAGTTCTGGTTTGAAACTTGGCTTTGCCTCTCTCTAAAGTCTGTGATCTTGGGAAAATCATTTGAGTTCTCCAAGACTCAGCTTGTCATCTGTAAAATCAGGCTGTGAAAATAAAATGGAAGAATGTCTGTATAAAGGTCTAGTGCATCACCTATTACATAGTAAATGATCAGTAAATGCTAGTCTCTTTTTCCTTACTTCCTCTACTTTCTTCACACCTACCTACATTAACACTTACTACTAAGGAGCTGGCAGCAAATAAGAATGATAGCAGAATGCAGGAATAGAGTCTTTCACAAGTATGAAAAGGCACAGTGAATGAGAGAAAGGAGGCCTACTCATATAAACTGATATAACATTTAAGAGAAGGTAGAGATCATTTTCAACGGGTGAGTGTCAGGATCAGCTTCATGAACGACTAAATGATGTCATTTTCCCTCACACTCCCATTTCTCAAGCCAGAAACCTGAATGCCCTCAAATATCTCTGCCTTCTCTCTCACTTTCTACATCCATTTCATCAGCAAATTTTGCCATATTTATGTTCTAAATATCTTTTGAATCTAACTACTTTTCTCCATCTCTGCTGCCATAGCCTTGGTCTGAGTAATGTTTGCCTCTGAACGGGATCACTGTAATAACCTCCTCACTGTCCTTTCTGCCTTCATTCTTGTTCCCCATGGTCTGCTCTTCAAATAACAGCCAAAGCTATTTTTTCCAAAAACACAAAGGTGATCATATGTTCTCCTTACTTAAAACCCTCCAGCTGTGAAGTTTTATTGACTGAAATTGGGGTAATACAGAGATTAGCAGGGCCCCTGGGTAAGGACGACATTCAAACTGGTGAAATGTCCTGTGTGTTTTTGTTTGTGTGTGTTTTTGTGTGTGAATGCACATTGGAAATGACTCTAAGATATATCATTAAGTTAAAGACAAAGTACAGAATAGTGACCATTTTGTATTTGCTTCACACACACTACTATGTATGTACTTATATGAGAGGATAATTTTTTTTATTCTGGAAATCATCACTAAATTTTTTTGTTTTGCTCAACATTTTAAAAATTATTTAATTTTTAAAATTTTTGTTCAATTACAGTTGTCCCCATCCCTCCCCCCATTACTAGTGTTTTCCTTTACAGAGAGTAACGGAAGTGGTGGGGAAGAGGGTGAGTTTCATTTTTCATTTTGAAGTGTTTGAATTTTCAAACTTCATAACTTTTTTTAAAAAGGTTATCTGGAAAGTACATATTAACTCACTTGTGTTTCTTTCTTTGTATTTCTATGCATGAGAAAAAACGTCTAAGTGTTATGTTTAAAAATTAATGACATCTCGTTGTTACTAGGATAAAGGTCAAACTCTTTAACATGATATATATGGCACTTTGGATCTGGCCTCCCCTAATCTTTTTAGCTCATAGTTTTTTGACTTTTTTCACCTCATATTCTATGCTCAACCCATTCTTCACTTCTGTCAGTTTGTTAGTTTTCCAGGGTACTATGGGCTTTTTTTAACATCCAGCACTTATATGTTGTTCCATCCAGCTTAAATAGTCTTACCCCTATTTTTTCTTTCACTCATCATTGGATCTCAGTTTAGAATTCCTTTCCTCCAAGAAATTTTCCTTAATTTTCTTTGTTTCTGGGTTAGGTGCTCTTGCCATGTGATCCCAATGCACCCTATATATTGCTTGTTTGTATACAGCAATTTCTTGTTAACTGCCTGTCTTCATAGTTTATAATGGAAGCTAAAGAGTCAGCTATCTAATCTTTCTGGCTTCCTATTGTAGTCTCAGAACCTAGCACAACACTTAATACAGACTTGCTGTCCAATAAATATTTGCTAGATGAATGCATGCATGATGAACAAAAGAAAGAATAAAACAGCCTTTAAGTTGGGCTTCATAGTCAGGAAAAATTTACTAGAAAACAGCAGCATTTGTAACTTTCACGTTTGGTATGATAACTTAGGTAAGATTTTTTTCAATTTTAAGGTTGATTTAATTGTACCTGATAATTTTACTGTCTAACCAAAAAGCTTGTTCCCAAAAGACCTATGTGTATGTCGCTACCAGCCCCTCTTCTATCCTACTTTTTATTGCAGTGACATTGGTTTACAAAACCATTCTGGTTTCAAGTGTACAACTAAAATCATCTGCACACTGCATCGTGTGCCCATTGCCCCAAACAAAGTCTCTTTCCATCTCCATTTCCCTCCCTTTTGCCTAACTCCACCTACTCCCGCCCCCTTTTTGTCTGGCTATCATTACACTATAGTCTGTGTCTATGTGTTTTATTTATATATATATATATATATATATATATATATATATATATATATATATATATATATAATTTTAAATATATATAAAATTTGTTCTCATGCCAATACTTTTTTTATTCCCAGGAAACTGGTAGAAAATGCCACAATGGTTGCTCCTTAACCACTGGCTGGAAGAAGTGTTCATTTCTACACGATATGATTTAAGGGACTGAAAAAAACTCTTTCCTGCCTCCAAAAATTACAGCTTACTTTGGTGAAATTAGACCCAGTACTTAGACCTACATTTCAGTTCTCACTATGCCACAATCCTCTATATGATTTAGGGTGTGCTATCTTACTTCTTCGGCCTCGGTTGTCTCATTTGTAAAATGAGAGCTGTGTATTAGCAGGGCTTTTATGTCCCTTCAAAGTGTCACATTTTATATTTTTATGATTCAGGCTTTTGGATTAGATCCTACAAGCATCCAGAAAGCATGTGCAGGTGTCTGAACAAAACTACACTTTGTTTGCTGGAATGATTTTAAGGCAAGTTCACCATTTGAGAAAATCCAGTATCACACCCTGGATCTCTATTGACATGCAGAAAACAAAGGCAATCTCACAATACAACTGCTCTTCCAGGATATACAAACATAATCAGAGCTCAGGGTATAACTTAAGCTTTAGCAGATGGATCTCTTCTCAGCCTTACTTTTTAAACTGGTTGATCTATTCCTTTAGCTACTTGTTATTCAGTTACAGTGGAAAAGAAAGTGGATTGTGGGGTGAGATAGGCAGAATGTTTCCCCCAAAGATGTTCATGTCCTAATCTCTGGAACCTGTTAATATGTTACATTAAATAAAAAATAGGAATTAAGGTTGCAAATAAAATACTGTTGCTGACCAGCTGATTTTAAAATAAAATTATTCTGGGGGAGGGAAGATGGTGGCATGGTAGGAGGGAGCAGATTCTACTTCCCTCTACACACAGGAGAAAAACCTAGCTGATCTATGGAAGAACAGAGCAAACAGCCAACAGTACCACAGCATATATGAAAATAGGAGATCAAAAATTGTAGTGGACATTGAAAAACCAGATGGTAAGGAGAGTATTTCAGGACAATAAGGGCCCAGGCATCAGCACAGAGACCAGGGCAGCTGAAGCCCTGGGCCTGGTGCTTGCCAGGTCTGCCACAGAGCTCTAGGGAGGGAGCTGAGTCAACCGCTCCCTCCCCAGCCAAACAAGGTTTGAGCAGCAGGAGAGACTTGGTTGCTTGAAGTCACAGGGAGGGGAGTTAAGGTGTGAGTGGCAAACATGCAGGGGCTGTGAACACCCACTCATAGCCCTGGGAGGAGTGCACGCCAGAGCCCGTGTGACCAGAGGTGCCCGTACAACCAGAGGCACCCGTGTGACCAGAGGTGCCCACAACTAGAGGAGGGGGCTTTGTGGAAGACCCAGAGCCCATGCCATGAATCAGAGAGTGCATGTGATCCATGGGAGAACCAGAGCCCACGCATGTGAACCCAGGGAGTGCGCACAATCTGTGGGAAACCCGAAGCTCATGCCCATGAACTTAGGGTGAGCACGCCTAAAGCAGGAAACCTGGAACCCACACCGGTAAACTAGGGAAAGTACGCACTCCCTGGGAGGCTCAGAACCCACACCTAAATTATTTGAGGTATAATTTAGATAACATAAAATTTGCCCATATTAAGTATACAATTTAATTGCTTGGATTATATCCTAAGAATCCTGAAACACCAATCCAAAAGAACCTATGCACCCCAATGTTCATAGCAGCACAATTTACTATAGCCAAGTGCTGGAAGCAACCTAAGTGCTCATCAGTAAATGAATGGATCAAAAAACTATGGTACATTTACACAATGGAATTCTATGCAGCAGAAAGAAAGAAGGAGCTCCTACTCTTTGTGACAGCATGGATGGAACTGGACAGCATTACGCTAAGCAAAATAAGCCAGGCAGTGAACAACAAATACCATATGATCTCACTTTTAACAGGAACCTAATCAACAAAATAAACGAACAAGCAAAATATAACCAAAGACACTGAAATTGAGAACAGGCCGACAGTCACCAGAGGGGAGAGGGGAGGGAATTTCAGGGGAAAAGGGGAAGGGTTTAGAAGAACAAGTATAAAGGACACATGGACAAAAACTGGGGGGGGGGGTGGAAATGGGAGGGAGGTGGGGAGGGCTGGAGCGGTGGGCTGGGATGGGAGTAAAAGACAGAAAACTGTACAAGAGCATCAATTACAATGAAATTTTAAAAAGTAAAAATAAAATGAAATAAAATAAAATGAAATAAAATAAAGGAAAATAATTCTGTCCTGGCTGGTATGGCTCAGTGGATTGAGCACTGGCCTGTAAATCAAGGGGTCACAGGTTCAATTCCCAGTCAGGACACTTGCCAGAGTTGCATTTCAGGTCCCCAGTTGAGGGTGTGTGAGATACAACTGATTAATACATCAGTGTTTCTCTCCCTTTCTTTCTCCCTCCTTCCCCCCCTCTCTAAAACATAACTAAATAAAATCTTTAAGTAAAATAATTCTGAATCATCCAGTGATCCCAATACTATCATAAGAGTCCTTTGAAGTGGAGGAGTTTGAAAGCAGGGGAGAAGGTCAGAGTGATGAAGTGTCAGAAGGACTCAATTGGATGTTGTTGGCTTTGAAGATGGAGGAAGGGAGCTATAAGCCAGAGAATCAAGGTCTCTAGAAGTTGAAAAAGGCAAGTAAATGGATTGTTTTATACAGCCTCCACAATAAATGCAGCCTTGCTAACACCTTCATTTTACCCAATGAAACCTCTTTTTGACTCCTAACCTGTTAAAATTCTAAGATAATACATATGTAAAATTTTAAGCAACCAAGTTTTTGCTGATTTGTTGCAGCAGCAATAGAAAACTAATACAATGATCAATAGACTTACCTCTAAGTCTTGCTATTGTCACATACTAGCTATGTAATATTCAGCAGATTTATTAACCTGTCTAAGATTTAGAGTCCTAATGTGTGAAATGAGGAAAAAACACCTTGCTTGCTAACATTACAAGTAGCTCTGAAGGTATGATGTAAGGTGGAATAGTTTTGTACAACAAAAACTTCATAAGAAAAATGAAAAGAGCAGTAGAACAAAAACAAGACCCATATACATATTGTCTACAAGAGACCCACCTCAGAGCAAAAGATAGACACAGACTGAAAGTGAGGGGATGGAAAAAAATTCCACACAATAGGAAATGGGGAAAAAAAAGTGGAGGTAGCAATATTTATATCACACAAAACCAAAGACTTTAAACCAAAGCTACATTAAAAGACAAAGAAGGACACTAAATAATACTAAAGGGATTTATCTAACAAGAGGATATAAACCTTGTAAACATACAGGTACTCAATATAAGAGTATCTAAATACATAAAGAAAATCTTGGTGGACACTAAGGCCGAGATAGCAATACAGTCATATTAGGAGATTTAACACATCACTGACACCAATGGATATATCTCCCAGACAAAAAAAATCAACAAGGCAACAGCAACCTTAAACAACACAGTTGGTCAAATGTATTTAATTGATATTTACAGAACATTTACTCCCAAACCAGCAGCATATACATTCTTCTCAAGTGTACATGGAAATTCTCAAACATAGACTGATTACATGTTAGGACACAAAATAAATTCAAGAAGATGGAAATCTTATCAAGCATCTTCTCTGACCACAATAGTATGAAAGTAGAAAACAACTACAGTGAAAAAACTGAAAAACATTCGAATACCTGGAGGCTAAATTACACGTTTTTTAACCAATGGATAGATTAACAATAAGACCAAGAAAAAATAAAATATTAGCTAAAAACAAATGAAAATGAACAAACAACAACCGAAAATCTATGGGAGCTCTGGCTGGTGTAGCTCAGCGATTGAGCACTGGCCTGTGAACCAAAGGGTCCCTGGTTTGATTCTCAGTCAGGGCACATGCCTGGGTTGCAGGCCAGGTCCCCAGTGGGGGGCAGGTGAGAGGCAACCACACATTGATCTTTCTCTCTCTGTCTTTCTCCCTCCCTTCCCCTCTCTAAAAATAAATAAATAAAAATAAAAGTAATTTTAAAGAAAATCTATGGGACACAGGGAAAGCAGTCCTAAAAGATAAGTTCATAACATTACACACCTAACGCAAGTTGCAAGAAAAATCTCAAATAAACAATCTAATACTACACATGAAAGAACTGGAAAAAGAACAAACCAAGCCCACAGTAAGTAGAAGGAAGAAAATAAAAAAGATCAGAGTGGAAATAATGACATAGAGACTAAGAAAGGAAACACAAAAGATCAATGAAGCCAAGAGCATGTTCTTTGAAAATATAAACAAGATGGACAAACCTTAAATCAGACTTATCAAGAAAAAAAAATACCCAAATAAATAAAGTCAGAAATGAAAGAGAAGAAGTAACAACTGACACCACGAAAATACAAAGAATTGTAAGAAAATATTGTGAACGACTATAGGCCATCAATTTGGACAACCTGGGTGAAATAGATATATTCCTAGAAACATATAATCTTCCAAAACTGAATCAGGAAAATTTAGAGAATATGGACAGACAGATTACAACCAGTGAAATTGAAGCCATAACTTAAAAGAAATCTCAGGAAATAAAAGTTCTGGACTGGATGGCTTCACAGGTGAATTTATCAAACATTCAAAGAAAAGCTAACTCCTATCCTCCTCAAACTGTTCCAAAAAATTCAAGGGTATGGAAGACTTCTAAGCTCTTTTTGCAAGGCCAGTATTATTCTAATTCCAAAATCAGATAAAGACATGACAAAGAAAGAAAATTGTAGGCTGATGTCCCTGATAAGCATAGGATCTAAAAATCCTAAACAAAATATTAGCAAACCACATCTAGCAATATATTAAAAAGATAAGCCCTGGCTGGTGTAGCTCAGTGGATTGAGCGCGGGCCTGCGAACCAGAGGATCGCGGTTCGATTCCCAGTCAGGGCACATGCCTGGGTTGCCAGGCCAGTTCCCGGCAGGGGACATACAAGAGGCAACCGCACATTGATGTTTCTCTCCCTCTCTCCTTCCCTTCCCCTCTAAAGATAAATAAGTAAATAAATAAATAAAAATATTTAAAAAAAAAAAAAAAAAAAAAAAAGATAATACACCATGATCAAGTGGGATTTATTCTGGGGTTGCAAGGTTAGTACAATATTTGCAAATCAATTATTGTTATATATCACATAAACACAATGAAAGATAAAAATCACATGATCATCTCAATAGATGCAGAAAAAGCATTTGATAAAATCCAGCACCCATTTATAATAAAAACTATCAGCAGCCCTGGCTGGTGTAGCTCAGTGGATTGAGCTCGGGCCTGTGAACCAGAGGATCGCGGTTCGATTCCCAGTCAGGGCACATGCCTGGGTTGCAGGCCAGTTCCCGGCAGGGGACACACGAGAGGCAACCGTACGTTGATATTTCTCTCCCTCTCCTTCTCTCCTACCCTTCCCCTCTAAAAGATAAATAAATAATAATAAATTAAAAAAAAAACTATCAGCAAAGTTAAAATAGAGGGATCATATCTCACCATAATTAAGCCATATATGAAAAACTGACAACCAGCATTATACTCAATGGGCAAAAACTACCAACATTTTCCTTAAGATCTGGACCAAGGCAGGGATGTCCCCTTTTACCACTCTTATGTACCATAATACTGGAAGTCCTGACCACAGCAACAGACAAGAAGAAATAAAAGGCATTCAAATTGGAAAGAAGGAAGTAAAACTGTCATTAATTGCACATAACATGATAGTGTACATACAAAACTCTAAAAACTACACCAAAAAAAAACCCCTACTACATCTAATAAATCAATTCAACAAAGTAGCAGGATACAAAATTAACATTGAAAATATGGTGGCATTTTTGTATGCTGATAATGAACTATCAGAAAGGGAAACTAAGAAAACAATCCTATTTACTATTGAAGAAAAAAATACGGTAACTAAGAATAAATTTAACCAAGGAGGTAAAAGACCTATGCTTGGAAAACTATAGGACACTGACGAAAGAAATTGAGGGAAGGTGAAGGGATTAGTCAAAGAACATACATGAAGGACCCTTGGATATGGACAACAGTGTGGTGATCACCTATGGAAGTTGGGGACAGGCTAAGTATGGGGGTGAGGGGGAAAAATGGGACAACTGTAATAGCATAAACAATAAAACATTAAAATATTTTTTTGAAGACTTTGAAGGGTTTTTTTTTTTAATTTTTTTTCTTTTTTTTTTTTTTTTTTAGATTTTATTTATTTATCTTTAGAGGGGAAGGGAAGGAGAGAGGGAGAGAAACATCAATGTGCGGTTGCCTCTTGTATGTCCCCTGACGGGAACTGGCCTGGCAACCCAGGCATGTGCCCTGACTGGGAATCGAACCGCGATCTTTTGGTTCGCAGGCCCGCGCTCAATCCACTGAGCTACACTAGCCAGGGCAAAACATTAATATATTTTTAAAAAGAAATTGAGAAAAATACAAATAAGTGGAAGTATATACCATGTTCATGGATTGGAAGAATTAATATCATTAAAATTTCCAGCACTGGCTGGTGTGGCTCAATGGACTGAGCACTGGCCTGCAAACCTGAAGGCTGTGGGTTCAGTCCCAGTCAGGGCACATGCCTGGGGTGTAGGCCATGTACCCAGTAGGGAGTGCCTGAGAGGCATCCACACATTGATGTTTCTGTCCTTCTCTTCCTCTCTTCCCCTCTCTCTAAAAATAAATTAAAAGTCTTTTGAAAATGCCCATATCACCCAGAGCAATCTACAGATTCAAAACAATTCCTATCAAAATAACAATGATATATTTCATAGATCTCAAACAAATAATGCAAAAATTTATAGGGAATCAAAGAGACCCCAATAGCCTCAGCAATCTTGAGAAAGGAGAACAAAGTTGGAGGTATCACAATACCTGATATCAAATTATACTACAAAGTCATTACAATCAAAACAGCCTGGTACTGGCACAACAACAGGCATAGAGACCAATGGAGCAGAGAGCCCAAAAATCAATCCACAACTTTATAGTCAATGAATATTTGACAAAGAAGGCAAGAGCATACAGTGGAGTAAAGACAGTCTCTTCAACAAATGGTGTTGAGAAAATTGGATAGGTACATCCCCTCAAAATGAAATTAGATCATCAAGTTACACCGTATACAAGATAAACTCAAAATGGACAAAAAATGAAAATGCAACTCGTGAAACCATAAAAATCCTAGAAGAAAACACATGCAGTAAAATTTCAGATATCTCTTGTAGCAATATTTTTGCTGATATATCTCCTGGGGCAAGGGAAACAGGGTAAAATATAAACAAATTGTACTACATCATATTAAAAAGTTTCTGCACAGATAAAGAAACCATCATCACGATAAAAAGGGTATCCAGTGTATGGGAAAACATATTTGGCAATGATACATCTGATAAGGTGTTAGTTTCAAAAATATATAAACAACTTATACAATTCAACATCAGGAAGACAAACAATCCAATTTTTTTAAAAGGGCAAAAGACCTCAATAGACATTCCTCCAAAGAAGATATACAGATGAACAACAGACATATGAAAAATGCTTAACATCACTAATCATCAGAGAAATGCAAATTAAAGCAACAATGAGATATCAGATATCTGTAAGAATGACTACCATCAATAAATCAACAAACAACACATCCTGGAAATAATGCAGAGAAAGGGAAACCCTCATGCACTGTTGGTGGGAATGCAGACTAGTGCAGCCACTGTGGAAAGCAGTATGGAGTTTCCTCAAAAAACTAAAAATGGAACTGCTGTTTCACTCAGTTAACCCACTTCTGGGAATATATCCTCAGAATCTACAAAAACCAATTTGAAAGAATATAAGCATGCCTATGTTTTTAGTAGTGTTATTTACAATAGCCAAGATCTGTAAACAGCTCAAGTGACCATCACTAGACAGATGGATTAAAAAATCTTGGTAAAAAAAACTTAAATATAAGTTGCAACACCATAAAAGTTCTAGAGGAGAACATGGGCAGGAAAATCTGGCATATTCCATGCAGCAGTATTTCCACTGATGCATCCCCTAGAGCAAGGGACATAAAGAAAAGAATAAACAAATGAAACTTCATCAAATTAAAAAGCTTCTGTATGGCATGAAAACATCAGCAAAACTAAAAGGGAACCAACTGTATGGGAAAACATATTTGCCAAAGATACCTCGGAAAAGGGTTTGAGCTGCAAAATATATAAAGAAATCACACGACTTTACTCCAGGAAGACAAACAATCCAATTTAAAAATGGGCAAAGGACCTGAACAGACACTTTTCCAACAAGGACATACAGAGGGCCCAGAGACACATGAAAGGCTTCTCTGGATCACTAGCCACCAGAGAGATGTAGATTAAAACCACAATGGGATACCACTTCATGGCAGTCAAAATGGCCACCATAAACAAATCAACAAACAAGTCCTGGTGAGGTTGTGGAGAAAAGGGAACCCTAGTACACTGTTGATGGGAATGCCAACTGCTGCAACCACTGTGGAAAACAGTACAGAATTTCCTCAAAAAACTAAAAATGGAATTGCCTTTTGACCCGGCTATTCCACTGCTGGGATTATACCCTAAGATTCCTGAAACACCAATTCAAAAGAACCTATGTGCCCCATTGTTCACAGCAGCACAATTTACAATAGTTAAGTGTTGGAAGCACCCTAAGTGGTCATCAGTAAATGAGTAGATCAAAAAACTGTGGCACATTTACACAATGGGATACTACACAGCAGAAAGACAAGAGCTCCTACCCTTTACAACAGCATAGATGGACCTGGAGAGTATTATGCTAAGTGAAATAAGCCAGTCAGAGAAAGACAAATAGCATATGATTTTCACTTATATGTGGAATCTACTGAACAAAATAAACTGAGTAACAAAATAGAAACAGAGGCAAGGATACATGGAACAGAGTTACAGCTGTCAGGAAGGAGGGGAAGTGGATACTGGGTGAAAGAATGGGAAGGGATTAGCCACAGAATAAATATGCATGACCTGTGGACAAAGACAACAGTGTGATGATGGCCAGAGGGAAGAGGTGTGAGGGCTGGGTGGAGACAGGCAAAGGGGGAGAGGCAATCTGGACATCAATAATAAAAATAAAGATAAATAAATAAATTGGCACAAAAAGAGAAACATGGTCTTTGTTTTAGTTGTGGTGGCTGTGGAATGGCCTCCATTGTGTGAAATAGGAGAATGAAGGAGAAACCTAATCTAAGATGAACCAGTCAGTATCTAATTTCATTGAGAAAAGAACTGTGTAGAGATAGGTCTTAGTTCACTTCATATTGTTGATCTCAATCAGAGTAATATTTAGACATATGAACTGACCAATATCTAGATTGAGTTTATATTTGGGCATCATTGACTTTCATGTTCTGTTGGTGCAAGTGGTGATCTTAGTAGATTAAAAGGGACCATCAGATTTTCCTTCTAATTTTTTAGAAAAGAAAATCAAAATTTTAACTGCTTGTGTTTGAATATCGTATTGACTTGTTAGATTTTTACATCCATTGGCTTACTGAATATTTAAGCAAATGGCACATGGCACCCACGAAACAGAATAATGGTTTCTGGCCTTAAAAGATGACAATTTCTTCATTATCACAAAATTAAAACAGATGTCTAGTCAATTCTAAATGTGATTGCTCCCTCTTCTGAATCCTGATAAAAATGTATTACCTGTGCTGCTCACTCAGCATTTATCAGTTGCTGCTTTTCACAGCTAGTCATCTATGTTTTTATGTCTATATATCTAACTTACTTTCCTGATCTGTTAACTCCACAAAGAATTTTTGACAGATAAGGTCATTCCTCAAGTACCTTTATAGCAAGCAAAAGCAAATTTGGAAGTCCGTAGTCACATTTTCCAAGTTTCAACTTGAGGGATATTGAGTCTGTAGTCCCTTGCTTGCTAGAACCCAGGCTTATTCATATTAGTGGTATAATACAAAGCTTCGTTTAGAGTAATTGATAATATAATGTTTCTTTACCTTTTTAGTGTTATTTTTTATTATTTCTATTAAGTGTTAAATTTTTAATGAAAATTTTACTGTGTCCATTCTGTAAGGTTCTGAGAAAAAACACTTAAGATGTTTTAAGTATGGTGATTATACATCCTATAAGCAGGCTAAAACAGTGCCAATCCAAATCATTAAATCATGTTTAGTCACCACCTGTGGAAATAATTACAACATTGCTGTTCTAGACAATATTGTCCATACAAATTTCTTTAGAGCTTCATTTTATGAGACACCTAGTTAAATATACTCTTATCCCCTTGGACCTATAAAATTAAACTAGTGTATTTTGGTTTATTTCTAAAAATTGCCCACACTGTAGATTATCCACAAGATAAAGCCTCTATCCCAAAACTGCTCATAATTACTTCCAACAAGAAAGAACTGGAAGAAGGTAAGAGCTAAAGTCTGCACAGAATGATATGTGTGTATGGGGTATATTTCTAAATAAATATATTTTCTACATGTCCAATCACATGTAAATGATTTTAGATTTTATGTATTGAATTATAGGGTTGTTGTTGGGTTTTTGTTTGTTTGTTTGTTTGTTTGTTTTGCTAGCTCAAAGTTTATTGGCATAAGTTCGGATCATACAGAGGTTATTTAATCTCTTCTGATTTTTTGTTAGGGGATTTAGCAATCTTTAAATTAAGGGATTGGTCTTGCTCTTTGAGATCATTTTCTAGATTTCAATCTGTAATTTAGATTTTGTTCTCTTTTTTATTTTTTAAATTTTTGTAGCTTTTTTATTGTCATTTAAGTACAGTTGTCTCCATTTCCCCACACCATATCCCCTGACCCACCCATTCCCACCTCCCACCCTCAAACCTATCTCCTTTGGCTCAGACTATTGTATGTTCATTTTTATTTGTTTCCAGAAACTTTTTGATTTCTTTCTTGATCTCATTATTAACCCATTCATTGTTTAATAGCATGCTATTCAATATCTATGAATTTGAATGTTTCTGAGTTTTTTTTCCTTGAGGTTGGTTTCTAGTTTCAGGCCCTCGTGGTCCAAGAAAATGTTCCATGTGCATTTGAAAAGACTGGGTATTTTGCTTCTTTGAGATTAAAGGTTATATCTATATCTACATCTATATCTATATTCAGTTAAATACATTTGATCTAGGATATTGTTTAATGTCACAATGTCCTTGCTGATATTTTGTTTGGAAGATCTATCCATTGTTGACAATGGGTTGTTAAAGTCCCTTACTGTAACTGTGTGGTTGTCTATCTCTTTCTTAAAGTTCTCCAAGATTTTCTTTATATATTTGGGTGCTCATATATTGGGTGCATATATGTTTACAATGTTTATGTCTTCTTAATGGATTCTTCCCTTGAGTATTATGAAGTGTCCTTCTGTGTATCTTTATGGCCTTTGTTTTGAAGTCTATTTTGTCCGATACAAGTATTGCTACCCTGGCTTTTTTTTTTTCCTATCCATTTGCTCAGAATATTTTTTTCCAACCCTTTACTTTCAGGCTGTGTAGATCTTTTGTTCTGAGGTGAGTCTCTTGTAGGCAGCATATGTGCAGGTCATGTTTTCTTATCCATTCCGTTACCCTATGTCTTTTGATTGGAGCATGTAGTCCACTTATATTTAAGGTTATTATTGATACTTATTCATTGCAGTTTTCCCCCTTTGTAACTGTGTTCCTCTCTCTCTCACTTGTTTTTCTCCATCTTCTTATAGCAGTCCCTTTAGCATATCTTGCAATACTGGTTTGGTGAAGATGTATTCTTTCAGCTTTTTTTTCTGGGACACTCCTTATTTTGCCTTCCATTTTAATTGAGAGCCTTGCTGGGTAGAGTAGTCTTGGTTGCAGGCCTTTGCTTTCATTACTTGGAATATCTCTTGCCATTCCCTTCTGGCTTGTAGTGTTTCTGTTTAGAAATCAAGTGCTAGCCTTATCAGAGTTCCCTTATATGTTACTATCTGTTTCTATCCTTGCTGCCTTTAAGATTATCTCTTTGTCTTTAACATTTTGCATTTTAATTATGATGTGTTTTGGAGTGGACCTCTTTGGGTTCATATTGATTGGGACCCTCTATGCTTCCTGAACTTGTGTGGCCTTTTCCTTCTCCCTTAGGGAATTTTCTGTCATTTTTTTAAAAAGGTTTCCTTCCCTTCCCTTCCCTTCCCTTCCTTTCCCTTCCCTTTTCTTTCTTTTTTGCCACAGCCCGCTGCGGCAAGGGTGGTCGTGAGGCTGAGCGAGGGACTGAATAAAGGAGATGACCGAATGCTCTGCTGGCATAAGGCAAGTTTATTTGCGTGGTCTTCAGGCTTAAATACAATCTTGAGTGCATAGAGAACAAAGGAGAAGCCTTCTGGCACGTAGCTCATTTCCTTGACCTACAAAGTTTATCTACTCCATTAAGGTCGGGATGTTCTCAGGCTAACATACCTACCGGGTACATGACGCACAGGCCAAGGATAAGAGTTAATGGGTAAGGAAAGGTGGCTGGTTTCTCAAGGGGTCAGAGAACAGTCACAACCCAAGACAGCCCCGAGGCCGGAAACCAGGCCCAGTCACCACGCCTGCGGTGCAGGACCCTATCCTCGACCCCTCACAGGCCTCATGGGCTCCAACACTTTTTCTCTTTTCTTTTCTTTTCTCTTCTTTGTTTCATATCCCTTGTTCCTTTTCTTCTCCTTCTGGTATTGCTATGATTCAAATGTTGTTGTGTTTCATGTTGTCTTGCAGTTCCCTTAAGCTATCTTCATATTTTTTTAGTCTTTTTTCATGCAGCTACTCTACCTGGGTATTTCTTTCTACCTCGTCTTCCAGCTCACTAGTTTACTCCTTTGCTTCATTCAGCCTGCTTGTAATTCTTCTGGTGTGTTTTTTATTTCAGAAACTGTATTCTTCATTTCTTTCTGGTTCTTGTTTATAGATTCTATTTCCTTCTTCATACTGTTGTAATTCTCACTCAGTTCCGTGCAGTTATCTGTGAGTTCTTTGAGCATCCTTACAAACCATTCTTTTGAATTCTATATCTGATAGTTTGCTTGCCTCCATTTCATTCAGCTCTTTTGCTGGGGAGTCTTCCATTCCTTTCCATTGCAGTTTCTTTCTTTGTTTCCCCATTTTAGGTGAGTCTTTTTGTCTGTTTCTGCAATTCCTGATGCTCTGCTTTGCTGTTTTTGTAGGGTGAACTTCTATGGTAGGAGTTCTGTGGGACTCAGTGGTGTGGTTTCTTTGACCTTCTTGTCTAGATGCTGCAGGGTTGCCCTTTTTTTCTGTTTGTGTGGGCTCTCTTGTTACACTTGGGTTTTACCTGTTGGTGGCTCCTTTGTTGGTGGGTTCTCTCCTCCAGTGGATTTACTGGTATGCACAACTCCCACCTTATCTTGTTTGTGATCAGGGCCTGGGAAAAGACAAAATGGATTAAGATAGCAAGAAAGTATTTTATGAGACTTAAAGTACCAACAAGTAGGGAACAGACAGCAGATCCTTTAGAGAAGTACAGCAATAACCATGATATTTTACCCAACTAGCCACTTTTTATAAAAGGTGAAAAAGAGATAAGACTCTTATTACAGGGTGAAAAGAATGTGAGTTGATTCCAGAAAGCAGAGTGCTTACACTAGGTTAGATGGTGAGATAGAGTGAGAGTAAGGGCTAGAAACTTGGTGTAGTGTGCAAGAGAATAAAGCTAACTACAATAGTAATAAAGCTCAGAAAGAGAGTGAAATGGACCAAGACCAGGGAAGGGTGTTATGTGGGATTGGAACTACAACAATACGATAAGAAATATATGATCTGAATAAAAAGTAAAAGACCAAGAGTAGTGTGTTATTGGAATATGACTGAAGTGAAAGAAGAAAGATTAAAATGCAGTATGAAAGGGAGAACAAAGAAAATCAGTCAAACAATGAAATCAAACCAACAAACAAGACAAAGAAAACTAAAGGGCAAAAGGAGAAGTAAAAAACATAAAAACAGACTTCCAGCCAAGATGGAGGCGTAGGCGGACACACTGTGCCTCCTCTCACAACCAAAATTAAGGACAACAAATATTTAGAAACAAGAAAACAACCAGAAGTTATAGCAAATTGAACTGTACGAAAGTCCAACAACCATTCATCCAGACTGGTAAGGGGGTGGAGTCGCAGCAAAAAGAAAGTGGAGGTGCAGACCCAGGAACGCAAGCAGCAGTGGCTTGCAGTTCCCAGGTGCACAGGCGGTGGCTGGCGGTCCTCGGGCCCACAGGCAGCAGCTGGCAGTCCCCGGGCACAGGGGGACAACTGTGCAGACCCAGTGAGGCCACACAAGGCAGCTGGCTGACCAGGTGGTCCCACATTTGCGCACGCAGACGGTCCAGGCGGAGGGGAAGTGGCGGAAGGGACTGAATCCAGGAGAGAGCGGAGCAGGTGCCATTGTTCCCTCTCAGACCCTGCCCCCGCATACAGCGTCACAACCCAGCGACTGGGCTGCCCCACACTGGGGAGCGCCTGAGGCTCCACCCCTCACTATGTAATAGCCGCGACCAGACTAAAACCAAAACAAAACAAACAAACAAAAAAAAACACCAAAAATGGCTCAAACCGGAAAACAAATAAAATCCCCAGAGCCAGTTCCTCTAAGCAGTGAAGAGATAGCCAACCTATCAGATGCACAGTTCAAAGCACTGGTCATCAAGATGCTCACAGAATTGGTTGATTTTGCTCACAAACTATATGAAAAAATGCAGGCTACAATCTGTGAAATGAAGGAAGATGCGTGGGGAACTGATAGAGATGGAAGGAAAACTGGGACTCAAATCAATGGAGTGGACCAGAAGGAAGAAACTAACAACTAAACAGAAAACGAGGGAGAAACAAGAATTCAAAAAAATGAGGAGACGCTTAGGAACCTCCGGGACATCTTTAAACATCCCAACATCCGAATTATAGGGGTCCCAGAAGGGGAAGAAGAAGAGCAACAAGTGGAAAACTTATTTGAACGAATAATAAAGGAGAAATTCCCCAATCTGGCAAAGGAAATAGATTACCAGGATGTCCAGGAAGCTCAGAGAGTCCCAAAGAGGTTGGACCCAAGGAGGTACACACCAAGGCACATTGTAATTACATTAGCCAAGATTCAAATGAAGCAGAGAATTCTAGAAGCAGCAAGGGAGAAGGGGACAGTCACCTACAAGGGAGTTCCCATCAGACTGTCAGCTGATTTCTCAAAAGAGACCTTACAGGCAAGAAGGGGCTGGAAAGAAGTATTCCAAGTCATGAAAGTCAAGGACCTACATCCAAAATTGCTCTATCCAGCAAAGCTGTCATTTAGAATGGATGGACAGATAAAGTGCTTCTCAGATAAGGTCAAGTTGAAGGAGTTGATCATCACCAAGCCCTTATTATATGAAATGTTAAAGGGACTTATCTAAGAAAAAGAAGATAAAAATAGGACAGTGAAAAGACAGCAAACTCACAGCTATTAAGAACCACAGCTAAAACAAAAGCAAACTAAGCAAACAGCTAGAACAGGAACAGAACCACAGAAATGGAGATCATACAGAGGGTTAGCAACAGGGGCGTGGGAGGAGGAGAGAGGGAGAAAAGGTACAGAGAATAAGTAGCATAGATAGTGGGTAGAAAATAGACGGGGGAGGGCAAGAATAGTGTGGGAAATGTAGAAGCTAAAGAACTTATGACACATGGACATGAACTAAAGGGGGAATGTGGGTGGGAGAGGATGTGTAGGGTGGAGGGGAATGATGGGGGAGAAATGGGACAACTGTAATAGCATAATCAATCAAATATATTTAAAAAAACATAAAAATAAGAAAAATAACAAAGAATAATAATAATAAATTAAATGAAAGTTCTATAATATACCAAAGTGAAATTTTTCTCAGTTGATGTTAGCCTTCAGATCTCTCTCTGGATATGTCTTTGATCCTTTCACAGCTCCATGTCTTGTCTCACACTTGGAAAAAAGAAAAAAAGCCTCCTGCTGACTAAACCCACCAAGCAGGTTTTGCTGGTCTTCCTGGATGCTGCAGGCCCAGGGGGGCTGGGGTCTGTTTTTTTCCTTTCCTGTGGTTTTTCAAGGATGGGGACTCATCTGTGTTACAATTTTCAAAGGTGCCCAGCCTCCCATCCAATCCCTCAGAGCGCTACACAGTCACCACTATCCTTATGCTCCAGGCGGGCACCTTTAATCCACCTCGATGTGTCACCCTTTAATTAAGTGTTGAGGTGCACCAAGTGGGAGCAACTGGAATTTCTCCTCCTCCCTGCTTGCTGGCCTAGGCACTGTGAGAATGTAAAGTTCCTTCAGGGCAGTTTAGTTCCTGTATTAAATTAAGTCTCTCTGGGTACTGCTACCTCTCTGAGCCCCTGCTGCCCTCCTTTGATCAGTCATTGTGGCACCCTGGTTTGGAGCAAATTGAGCCCCTCCTTTTCCCTCTGTGCTGGCCTGGCACGAGAGGTCCTTGCACATGCCTGTGTGAGCCTTTTTCTGAGAGAATTCCCCTTGGTTGCAGCTGGCCATTCCCAGCAAAGGCTGGCTTTTCACATAGCCCAACTCTGACCAGTCCCCAGATTATCTGGGTCAGGATCAGTCACAGCCCAGCCTTCCTCTCATCTTCAGGTGTCACCCGGCTTCCAAATTTCTCTGGTACTGTCCCAGACATTGACCACAGTCCCAGCCAAGGAATGCCCCTTGCTGTTTGCCTCCCACTGCATCTTTATCCTCAACCCCCCAGAGACTTCAAGTACCCAAGTCTCTCCTGGTTTGGGACTGGCTTCCCTGCTCTGGGAGGGGAGGGAGGGAGCTGTAAAGTTACAGTCACTGACCCAGCTCTCCAAACCTCCTACAGCAGCTGTGGTCCCTGGCACAGGGCCTGGGAAACACAGCAGTTCCAGTCCCAGGTGCAAGTCTTGGGGATCTTCCAGTCAGCCTAAAAGATCTCCTTTCCATCTGTTTTTAAATATCCTCTGCGATCTTTGGCTTCCAAACTTCATATAAGCTGGGATTCCATTGGCTGTTCACTCTGTTCTTCAGAAGATTGGCTAGGTGTACGAGTTGGATGCAGGAGTAAGTGGGTTAAGTTCCCATCTACCTTGCCACCATCTTCCTCCCCCTGAATTATAATTTTTAATACACATTTCATTATCCCTGTAGCATACTTTTAATTTTTTTCTTTTTTAAATATATTTTATTGATTATGCTATTACAGTTGTCCCATTTCTCCCCCATCATTCCCCTCCACCCTGCACAGCCCCTCCCACCCACATCCCCCACTTTAGTTCATGTCCATGTGTCATAAGTTCTTTAGCTTCTACATTTCCCATACTATTCTTGCCCTCCATCTATTTTCTACCCACCATCTATGCTACTCATTCTCTGTACCTTTTCCCCCTCTCTCCTCCTCCCACACCCCTGTTGCTAACCCTCTGTATGATCTCCATTTCTGTGGTTCTGCTCCTGTTCTAGCTGTTTGCTTAGTTTGCTTTTGTTTTAGGTGTGGTTGTTAATATCTGTGAGTTGGCTGTCTTTTTACTGTCCTATTTTTTATCTTCTTTTTCTTAGATAAATCCCTTTAACATTTCATAAAATAAGGGCTTGGTGATGATGAACTCCTTTAACTTGACCTTATCTGAGAAGCACTTTATCTGCCCTTCCATTCTAAATGACAACTTCACTGGCTAGAGCCATCTTGGATGTAGATCCTTGCCTTTCATGACTTGGAATACTTCTTTCCAGCCCCTTCTTGCCTGGAAGGTCTCTTTTGAGAAATCAGCTGACAGTCTGATGGGAACTCCTTTGTAGGTGACTGTCCCCTTATCCCTTGCTGCTTCTAGAATTCTCTCCTTCATTTTAATCTTGGCTAATGTAATTACGATGTGCCTTGGTGTGTTCTTCCTTGGGCTCAACTTCTTTGGGACTCTCTGAGCTTCCTGGACATCCTGGAAGTCTATTTCCTTTGCCAGATTGGGGAAGTTCTCCTTTATTATTTGTTCAAATAACTTTCCCACGTGTTGCTCTTCTTATTCCCCTTCCAGTACCCCTATAATTCGGATGTTGGGATGTTTAAACATGTCCTGGAGGTTCCTAAGCCTCTCCTCATTTTTTTGAATTCTTGTTTCTTCCTTGTTTTCCGTTTGGTTGTTTGTTTCTTCCTTTTGGTCCACTCCATTGATTTAAGTCCCAGTTTTCCTCCCATCTCTATTGGTTCCATGTGTGTTTTCCTTCATTTCACATACTGTAGCCTTCATTTTTTCATCTAATTTGCGACCACAATCAACCAATTCTGTGAGCATCATGATCACCAGGGCTTTGAGCTGTGCATCTGATAGGTTGGCTATTTCTTCCTTGCCTAGAGGAATTTCTCTGGGGCTTTGATCTGTTCTTCCGTGTGAGCCATTTTTGGTTGTTTCTTTTTGGTCTGGTCGCGGCTGTTATGTAGTGAGGGCTGGGGCCTTAGGTGTTCCCCAGGACGGGGCAGCCCAGTCTCTGGGTAGTGACGCTGTATGTGGGGGCGGGATCCAAGAGGGAACAATGGCACTTGCTCTACTCTCTCTCTAATTCCAGTCCCTTCTGCTGCTTCCCCTTCACCTGGATTATCTGCACGTGAATGTGGGACCCCCTGGTCAGCCAGTCGCCTTGAGCAGCCTCACTGGATATGCATAGTTGCCGCCCCATGTCCAGGGTCCACTAGCCTCCGCCTACATGCCTGGGATCTTCCAGCCACTGCTGCCTGCATGTCTGAGTCCATACCTCCACTTTTTCCTGCTGTGACTCCGCTCCTCTTACCGGTCTGGATGAATGGTTGTTGGACTTCCGTACACTTCAATTTTCTATCAGTTCAGGTTGTTTTCTTGTTTTTAAATCTTTGTTGTCCTTAATTTTGGTTGTGGGAGGAGGCACAGTGTGTCCACCTACGCCTCCATCTTGGCCGGAAGTCCATATTTTTAATTTTTAGTGATAGGAACTGTAACATATTTATCTTTGCATTCCCTTCACAGTTCTTAAAGTGCAAAACATACTAAAAAATATATGCTGAATTTAGTAAACATTTATTGAGGATCTACTATGTATAAGATAGTGTTCTAAAAATCTGGAGGAAGGATGGAGTACACTATAGTTGTAGTCTTCTGGGAGCTTTCAAATTAGTGGAAGAGATGAGAATGTATGTAACTTATAAAGCATTCTGGGTTTAGCGCAATAATAATAGTACATTTGTTCACTTCAGTCTACTTTTTTAGATTAATTTTACCTCTTTTACCTTCCAGTAGTTCCCATAATGGAGAGTTGATGGTATGTGAAATTTTTAAACAACCTAACTGTACACTGCTTTTATTTTAGCTACCAGAAATAAAAGTCGAGGATGTCAGAATCTACCCTGACAAGTTCCAGAGAATGATGGTCGAAATGCAAGAGAGGAGAGAGAAGTGGAGATATATGAATGCCAAATTTATGGAACTGAAGAAGTGAGTGTTTATCAAGATTTCCAATGCTTGTTTCCAAGGTTTTTAAGGTTGATTGACTCTGAGTTGAGAATCTCAACTCTTGTTTTCCATGGCACGTTAGTGAGGTTTCTTTTAAGTAAGACCATAACACTGAATCAAACACTTTAGTGTTTGGACTACTGTTAAGGTTTCAGTGGCATGGATCATATAACTCTGGCTGACTAGCAGACCACTCTGTAAATCAGAAATAAAGGCACCAGCATCCAAGAATGACCATGCAGACATGAGTAATATAGCAGATAGCAGTTTCCATTTGACACTAGAGAAACAGAAAAAGATATTAGGTATATAGGTTCAGTATTTAAGTACTCTGAGCTACATTTTTGGCTTATTTGATAATTTTTTATGAGTCCAGGGGTAACCTATGATTCCTTTCTTTGGTCTGTTTTTTTTTTTTTTTACTTTGTTTATAAAATGGGTTTTTTCATATATTTGCCAGTGCTCTATAAGGAACCAAAGAGTACATATTACAGCACACAGTGGCTCTAATATTAGTGTCTTTGCTCAGGCAGTAGTGTTCAAAGACAAAATTTAAATGGTTAAATCGTTGCACAATAATACTTTTGAGAAAATTTATGATCCATTACTTACCTTAGAGAAATAACGCTCATATGTTCCAGCAAGTGTTCATCAATATTCAATATAGCCCTGACAGGTATGGCTCAATGTATTGGGCGTAGTCCCACAAACCAAAAGATCACCAGTTGGATTCCCAGTCAGAGCACATACCTGGGTTGCAGGTCCCATCCCCAGTTGGGGGCAACCAGTGGATGTTTCTCTCACACATACATGTTTCTTTTTGTCTCTTCCTCCCTCCTTTCCCTTTTCTCTAAAAATAAATAAATAACATCTTTTGAAAACCTTTGATTACTTAAATAAATGGTAGTTTAATTTAAAAAATATTCAATTTAAAGTTGAACTCCAACACCAAACTTTCAACAAAGTACAAAAATATCTTTAATTTCACGATTCTATCTTTTGTAACTGACTTAGTAAATTAAGCTTTTTGTGTCTGGCAGGGGAGAAATAAAGAATAAATGAAAGGGTGGAAGTATTTTTCTTGCCTTTCACCAACAATGAATTAAGACAAGCTTTCAAGATTTCTGTTCACATTGACTATGAGTCAACCTTTCATGTTCATCCTGGAAGTCAGCCTTATTGTAGAATGAATGTGTGTGTGTGTGTGTGTGTGTGTGTGTGTGTGTGTGTGTGTGTAGAGAGAGAGAGTCATGTGATTAATGATGCTCCAGTAGGTTCTGGTTTTATACATAAATCAGACCAAAAACTTTTGGGGCAGTAGTGAACTAGATGGCCTTCTGAGGTCCCTTATAATCAAATATTTCTGAAACTTCCCCACTGCGCAATTTGGATTATATTAGATAACATGTAAACCTAATTCTATATAAGAAATTTGTGGTTTCTAAATCTAACAAAAAATGTCTCTTGTCATATCACTCACTGGAAGTACAGATACATTATTTTGGTGTAAATGCACTGGCCTAGTGATTTAGTTCTTCTTCCAGCCTTCTATAAAGTGTTTTTCTACCCCTAGGATTGTCAGTAAGGGATTTGTATTAGTATCATCTTGGTTTGCAAATCTAGAAGATTATTAAGGTAGTCTGTGCTTTCAGAAATGTTAATGTGGTACCTCTATAGACTAATTCACTGATTGAAAGATTGTGAGGAGTTAAATATTAAGTCTAAAATATTCAGGAAGGATAAAAAAGAAAGAATTCTCATGAAGAATATTGTAAATGTTAATTCAAATAGTTCAAAATATCATTACATATTACATTTTCAAAATTTGGCAGATATTTTCTATCTTGCTTCATTTGTGGCATCTATTTGGCTTGAAATGACAAAACTAACACAGAAATACTGTGAACAACAGCAGTTTCTAATGCAGATACTAGTTCAGCCTTTTAAAATCTTCTTATGTTTACTTTTCTTTTAATTGTTGATTAGAAGATTCTTCAGTTTATGTTGAGATTGATGAGTGAGAACTACATACAGACATGAATAGGAAAAGTTGAATTTATTGAGTCAGAGAATTTTCTTGGTTACAGAAGGCCCCTTTATTCTTATATCTCATATTTTTTCTCTTTCCAAGCTCAGTCTTATCTTTTAAGGTCAGAGCAGTTAGTCAGCCTGTATAAATTGTGTCTGATATGATAAAAAAAACATACCTTTTAAGGAAAGCCAAACATATTATATGTTCGTCTATGTTGTTTTTCCTTTTGTTCATACTTTTAAGATAATACACACTAATTTGCCACTGCATGGTCACGATAGGTGTACCCTGGTTGCTGGCTGTTGGTTGCAGATTGCTTTTGTCTGTATCTTTAAGGTGGTAAATGAAAGAGCGATCAAGAACTAAGGTAGGGCTAGGATGTACCAGCCATTCTAAGGCTTCTATTCAGATCTGAGGAGCTAGATGGAAATAGGTGACTTCTGACATCTGCCCTAACATTCTCACAAAACAAATTGGAAGATACCCCTAAACTTTACCCTCTTAAGGAGCCATGGAACTACCATAGTTTTTTTTTATACAAAGGTTTTACATGGATTGCCATTTTCTTATGTAATCACTGTATAATATCAAAATCAGGAAACTTTCATTGACTTAGTACTAATTTCTAATTCCAAGTCTCTACTCAAATGTTACCAGTTGTCTCTATGATGTTCTTTAGAGCTGACACCATCCCTTCTCTCTGCTTACAGTTTAGAATTTAACCCAGGATTACACACTGCATTTAGTTGTTATATATCAATTCTCCTTTAATCTGGAGAAATTTATCAGCCTTTATTTGTTTTCCATGACCTCAACATTTTTAAAGAGTGTCTGGTGTGGTCTCATGAAGAGAATCAGATTATGTATTTTGGGTAGTAATACCAAGAACAGATGTTACGTTCTTCCTGGTGCGTCATATCAGAGAAAACTGATGTTTATTTTATTATTCATAATGTTAACTTCAATTATTTCATTAAGGTGTTCTCTCTCAGGTTTCTCTACTTTCAAGGTGCTATTTTAACCTTTGTAATTAATATGTAAATTGTGGAGAAACACTTTGAGTCTACATAAATACCCTGTTCTTCAAATTTTTATCCATAATTTTAGCATATATTGGTAACTCTTAACTTAATTATATATTACTATGATGTCTGTACAATGTGATTTTCTAGTTCCAACATTACTCTATGTTTTCAGTTTGCATTTTACTATACAGTTTTTACTTTTTCCCTGTTTATGTATTTATTTATATCCATACAGAAATATGGATTCCTAATTTACTTAAAAGGTTTTAATTTGTATATTCTATAATATATCAATTGAGAGATATATCCCCATATTTTGAGTGTTTACTTTTGACACAATAAAATATTGCAGACTCAACTTACACTTGGTCTGCCCTATCCCTGGAATCAGAAATTGCATAAGAAGCTTGGTGTCCTCTTTTGCCCTTTTCTTTAGTTTAATCTGACCAATGTACATTTAAAATTTTTCAATATTTTAAGATTCCTTAGTGTAGGCACTCAGGAAAAAGCTAACTGAATAGGGATAATATTAATTCTTCTAAACTACCCACCATTTAAATATCCTGGGTCCTTTTCTTTTCCCATTTTGCTGCTCAGATCCCAAAAGTTTATATCTAGTGAGAATCTTTTTGACAAGATGATCAAAATTTAGGTTCCATACAAAAGAGTTGGCTGACCATTGCAACATTCAGGTAGCTAATGACAATGAAATATGGGTCTCATTGCAGTCACATCTTGGACTTCAGCTTCAAGATGTGCTCATCAATATTTCCATATTTCATCAGAAAAGAAGAAATAAACTTCAAAGTTCTGAGATAAGATGGTGAGGTAAGGGAGTGAAATAAGAGCATTTGCTATTGGTAAAAATTTCAGTGCTTACTGCTATTATTTATTTTTCAATTTTTATTTATTAACTTTTTAGGGAGAAAGAGAGAGACAGAGATTTGTTGTTCCACTTATTTATATATTCATTGAGTCCTATGTGCTCTGACTAGGGATTGAAACTGCAACCTTGGTGTATTGAGATGATGCTCTAATCAGCTGAGCTACCTGGCCAGGGCCTATTTGTTGCTGTTATTTCTGATACCATTGTTAAATATTACCAAAGGGAATAAAATCAAATATGAACTAATAAAGACCAGATGTATAAACATTATCACAAATAAACTCTTGTTTCCTCTAACCCTCCCATTTAAAAGAAGATATTTAAGAAGGGTTATTCACTTGCTGAGGAAAAAAATAAGAGTCTCCTAGAAAGCATCTTACCTACTGTGAAAGATGAATCCAGACTTCCAGCCAAGATGGAGGCATACGTAGACACACTGTACCTACTTGCACAACCAAAAGAAGGACAACACATTTAAAAACAAAAATCAACCAGAACTGACAGAAAAATCAAACTCTATGGAAGTCCGACAACCAAGGAGTTAAAGAAGAAACATTCATCAAGACCGGTAGGAGGGGCAGAGAGGACTCGTGGCAAGGCAGTGGCTGATGGAGCAGTCAGGGCGGCTGATTGCGGACTGTGTGGTCCCACATTCTCGTGCAGATAAACTGGGAGGAACAACTGGGAAGCGAGAAAAACTGCGCAACCCAGGGTTGCATTGCAGGGAAATAAAGCCTCAAACCTCTGATTGAAAACACCTGTGGGGGTTGAGGGAGCAGTAGGAGAAACTCCCAGCCTCATGGGAGAGTTCCTTGGAGAGACCCATAGGATCCTAGAATGCACACAAAACTACCCATCCGGGAATCAGTACCAGAAGAGCCCAATTTGTTTGTGGGTAGTCAGAGGAGTGACTGAAAGCCAGTAGAGAGTGGAGCAAATGGCACTGTTCCCTCTGGGACCCCTCCCCCACATACAGCATCACAATGCAGCAATGTGGGTTGCCCTACCCTGGTGAACACCTAAGGCTCAGCCCCTTACTGCGTAATAGGTGTGCCCAGATCCCCCCCCCCCAAAAAAATGGCCCAAATGAAAGAACACATCAAACCTCCAGAAAAAATACAACTAAGTGATGAAGAGAGAGCCAACATATCAGATGCACAGTTCAAAACACTGGTAATCAGGATGCTCAGGGAATTGTTTGAATATGGTCACAAAGTAGATGAAAAAATGAAGGCTACCCTAAGTGAAATAAAGGAAAATGAACAGGGAACCAACAGTGACCGGAAGGAAACCAGGACTCAAATCAACTGTGTGGACCAAATTGAAGAAAGAAACAGTCAACCAGAAAAGAATGAAAAAACAAGAATTCAAAACAATGAGAAGAGGCTTAGGAACCTCCAGGACATCTTTAAACACCCCAGGACCCAAATCATAGGGGCACCAGAAGGAGAAGAGGAAGACCAAGAAATTAAAAACTTATTTGAAAAAATAATGAAGGACACTTCCCCAGTCTGGCAAAGGAGATAGATTTCCAGGAAGTCCAGGAAGCTCAGAGAGTCCCAAAGAAGTTGGACCCAAGGAGGAACACACCAAGGCACATCATAATTCCACTAGCCAAGATTAAAATGAAGCAGAGAATTCTAGAAGCAGCAAGGGATAAGGGGACAGTCACCTACAAAGTAGTTCCCATCAGACTGTCAGCTGATTTCTCAAAAGAGACCTTCCAGGCAAGAAGGGGCTGGAAAGAAGTATTCCAAGTCATAAAAGGCAAGGACCTCCATCCAAGATTGCTCTATCCAGCAAAGCTGTCATTTAGAATGGAAGGGCAGATAAAGTGCTTCTCAGATAAGGTCAAGTTCAAGGAGTTCATCACCACCAAACCCTTATTATATGAAATGTTAAAGGGACTTATCTAAGAAAAACAAGATAAAAAACATATACAGTAAAAAGACAGCAAACTCACAGTTATTAACAACCACACCTAAAACTAAAGCAAACAGCTAGAACAGGAACAGAACCACAGAAATGGATATCCCATGTAGGGTTAGCAACAGGGGAGTGGGAGGAGGAGAGAGGGGGAAAAGGTACAGAGAATAAATAGCATAGACGGTAGGTAGAAAATAGACAGGGAGAGGGCAAGAATAGTGTGAGAAATGTAGAAGCTAAAGAACTTATGACACATGGACATGAACTAAAGGGGGGATGTGGGTGGGAGGCGTGTGCAGGGTGGAGGGGAGTGAAGGGGGGAATGGGACAACTGTAATAGCATAATTAATAAAATATATTTTTAAAAGATTATTTTTCATATTTTTAGTCTTAAAAGTACTTTCGATAGGGCTGAAGAAAGGTAAGGATATATTAACAATAGCTTGTGGGAGTCTTTGAGGATTACCTTTGTCCACTCTGTCTTTTTTTCTGAGAAGCCCAAGAACATCATTTAGAATAGTGAAGGGAACTTGGAAATCCAAGTATATAGCTAATGACTCCCCAAATCTAGCTCAATGGTAGCATAATTTTATACTATACTTTAGTTATACAGTTGAATATTGAATCTACACTCACTTTGAAACCTTTACCTTTTATGCTTTTCTAAGGGAAAAACTGAATTGTGGTCAACAACTTATATCAGAACTTAGCTCTAATGGATATATTGTGTTTCTGAGGAAACCTGGATTTTGATTTTCAGACACATATTATTCTAGGATTAAAAAATTACCTGTTAGCCCAAAATGTAATGTTATGGTTAGGAAAGCGAGGCATGATTAAAGAACCATTTGCCTTGCAACTCCACTCCCAAATGTTATCCTTGTTTCCCATAATACTACAGATTCACTTTTTTCTTTTTTAACGTAAATAGGCCTTTTTATTTGCCACCATTAAATGTCTGAATTTAAACAGATTCTTGGACTGGGGGCTCATATCCATCAGCTCATTCAACTTTAGCACCTGTCTCATCCCCAGTAGCTTTTCCAGAACTGCTGCCTTCACCATGAAGCTCCATGAGTTTTCCCAATTCAAACTTGGGCTTCTTCAGCATCTTTACTTTTCTAACAAAGACATCATGAAGTGGATAAATAGATTGGCAAGCCTTTTCTATGTCTTTCCCAATGCTATCTGGGATCAATTTATTGACCACTTCTTTCAAGTCATTTGTCTGGACCTCTTGGGTCATGATTTCCATCATCTTCTTCTGGATTTGGTGGACCTGTTGATGCTGAGCGTAAGAGGTCTTCCGAATCTGATTGTTACGTTTTTTAGTAAAACCAACACAGAATAAACGGAGCAAATACCCATCGGTAGTCTTGACGTCAACATGAGCTTCAATCATGGTCTGCCATTTTTTGACCATGGAGCACATTTTGTCACGGGTAAGATCCATGCCATGGAAATTAGTCAGGCAGTTTTCGCCCTGAACATCCTCAGTAATGAGCTTGAATTTTCTAAATGCAACTTCATCATTCTGCGGATCAGCTAGGCTCATTTCAAACACACAACCCTTCAGACCATCCGATGCGATTTTGGTTCCTTGAGTTCTCGTGACTAGTGTTTTTCCAATATTTATGTTGAACATAGCCGGTGCTTTCACATCATACCAATCTTTCTTAGAAAATGGATCAACCACTTTCTTCTTTGCTCCCTTTTTGCCACCTTTCATCAGGCACTTGTTCTTGCTCACCGCCGTGGTGCTGTTTAGAGAGCCAAAAGGGCCAGATTCACTTTTTGCTTCCC
Source organism: Glossophaga mutica (assembly GCA_039655065.1). Classification (NCBI taxonomy): domain Eukaryota; kingdom Metazoa; phylum Chordata; class Mammalia; order Chiroptera; family Phyllostomidae; genus Glossophaga; species Glossophaga mutica. The sequence goes on along the minus strand of CM077318.1, from coordinate 8,440,776 downwards.
CCATTTGTTTTCTTCTAAAAATGAGAGCCAAACATTGATAGTGTAAAATCCACCCTACATCTTATATCTGAAATTAGTTTTTTTAAGTAGGGTGAACTTCCTGTTTGGCACAGAACTATAGGAAAAAAAATGATGTCTTCATTTCCTGAAACTAGGATATTGTGTGTGCTTCAGCAGAAATACCACTAAATTAGAGTCACAAAGGCACTATCATCAGCAAATCTATTCCCATGAAAACCCTGAGTGGCATGTGGAAGAGGATGGTCTGCTTAAGTTTCACCTTCATCAGCAGTGTTACATTTGTCTGTTTACATGTTTTATCATTTTACGTTTATGCTATTCCCTAATAGTGACCCTCTTTTATTTCTCAACCCCAAGGAGAGAAAGGTCAGTTGAGTCTTCATGTTCCTTTTTCATAAATAGTTTCCTGAGAAACATACCCAAAAAGTGGCCCTGTGAGATTTCTCAGCCTGATTCCAATTTCACTGTAAACCATACACTTGGACCTATACTAAAGGGAAATAATATACACAATAAAATAACCTTCATCCTTCAGGACATTGGAGTTCCTCAGAACCTTAACTGATCATAGCAAGTTGGTCAATTGTTGATTATTTTAAATAGCTTTAACACTAAATGCCTAAGTTGGCCACAGAATTTGAGTTCAAGTTCTGCTAGATGGACAATACTATAGAGAAGACCAAAGGCTCCCTGTGTTAGTGGGTTGTAAAAATCCAGTGGCATCTGGACCTCCTGAAATCAGATTAATGGTTGACAGAAACACCATAAATGGTCTTAAGAGTACCTGATTTTCCTAATGAATGTCACCATAAAATGTGCATTATAGTCAAGTCAAAATATGCCACTTTTTTGCTCACTGGCAATTGATAAATGTTTCCCTCCCCTCAAGTCTGAGGATCTCATGTATTGATGAGGTTCAGATTGAATGCTGTTTACTGGGAGAAATACAGTCATCTCAAAGCCTAAATTACACATGTATAAAATCGTATAGACAGGAGTGCCCTAGAGGTTATTTTCATTAGGCAGCTACATTTTTGCAGTACTTTTCACTTTACTCTGTTCTGATTGGGGACAGTCAAGTAATGTATTGTCTTTACCTGCACCACGTAAACAAAAAAGCATCCTTTGGGCTGAGTGCGTTCCTTGGTTGAAGAGTACTTCTTATTCAGGATTCGTAGGACCTAATCTAGACTAATGTGTTTTTTCTTCCATCCTTATTTTCTAGGTCTCTCAAATTACAAACTCTGGTATGTAGTTGGAAGATGGCTATTCTGCCTGAATTATAAACAATAAATTATGTACTGAAATCCTATGAATAACAGTATGCTTTATTGTCTGGAAATGAAATATTTATAACTGGAAAATGCCATATGATTTGTGGTTTCTTGGTCTAGGACCTTCCACAATTTGCAAAATTTATTATGTTTGGGTTTTTTTTCTTTTTTCTTAAAGATTGACTCTGGTACTAGTCTCAAGGTTGTGTGTCTCTTGGCAGTTAGATTACCATTTTTTCCATCCTGCTTGGCAGCAGAGTTTATTAATTCCCGACCCTTCCATTTGTCATTTAAAAGATGAGATCCACATACAATGTGTTGAAGCTATTCTTGCAGAGCAAAAATCATTGCTATTTAGGAATAAAGTGAATTATGACCCTGATCGTGTCAGTGAAGTAACCCTATTAATTCATTTTTAAGACTTTACAGCATTTATAGCGGTTATTCAACAAAGAGAGGATGATCTATGACAACTGACACTGAGTATATTATTAGGCCTTGGAATTAAAAAATATTTGAATTATTGCCTTGGCTTTGTTACTAATTTAGTGTATATGATGTTTTTGTCTTCATTTTAAGAACTGAAAAATGAAGGAGCTATTATACAATAGTTTCTCTTCCCTATAGTAATACCATGATTTATTTGTTATTATGTGGTGTGTGGTGTTTTTAGTTACTCTAACAACTTAAAAATAGACTATATGAAAGTAACTATTATACAGAATTGTGATGCTTTAATAATAATTTTTCATGTATCCAAAATTCCTCTTTTTGTCACATTGTCCTACTTTACACAAAGCTATTGTGTGAAATAGTTCTTCTCCATGATAACTAAAACTTTAGAATTTAAGTAACTGTATTTAGAAGACCTTGTTTATATTTTTTTTCAGGTGGTCAATTCTTGTAACTGAAAATACATATCCAGCTGCCTGCCACAATGAAAGCCAAACTCGTGAGACAGGTGTTGGGGCAAAAGGAACAAAGGTTTATTCAGGTGCCATGACCTGGGAGAAAAGTGGACTCCTATCTCAGAGAACATCTCCCTTTCCTGCTAAAGCCCATGGTTCTTATAGGGACAGGGATAGGAGGGCTTTTTAATCCAATTATCTTGCTAGCTTTCAGAGCACTTGGGTCCTGTCCATTCATCTTGCTACCTTTGGTATGTTCAGTATAAGAACACCCGGGTACTCTGACTGATTGTCTACAGTAACATTCTGAACTTCCTACTTTCACAACAAGTGAAACTAAAACTACTTAATACAGAGGTCATGGCAAAATTGATGTAAGATCCATTTCTCTACTTTCCCATATTGCTTTTTATATACTACCCCCTTTAAGGAGCTGTATTGCACCTATCCAGATAAGGATTGCCATATGATAGTAGGCTCTTAACAGGAAAATTTTTCGTTTAAGTGAATAAAGTAGGATGGCTTAAGGTGTGCCATCTATATCCTCCCACTGCCTTACTCGTGCTTTTTCTCCTTTGCTGTAATATTTACTAATTACAGAAATTCCCAGTCTAAATTAGTAATGTTTTTCAATACTTTATTATTTCAGTGTACAGACAAGATACATCAGAGACCAGCCTAGTGAGGTAGAAATTCTTTGTTAACACATTTGCAAATGGCTACTGATAAAAACAATTGACAATTTCTTCTCTTAAGAAAACTGTTACTCTTTCTGGCTATTGCTTTCTTTAAATTGTACAAAGAGGTAGTTCATTTTATTGTCTATCTGATCACAAACTGAAAAGTATGTGATTCAATGTGATTTGACTCTGGTTACCATACTGAGTAACAGAACCTTCTTGAGTACTTGCCTCTTGTGGCCAAGGTGACTGTGGAGAGTAATGTGCTAATGCCACTGACATTTCAATCACTAGCATTAGGGTAGCCCATTACCCATATGGTGGGGCAAATGTCTTTGCTATTTAGGAAGAAAGTGATTTATGACCCTGATCATGTTAGTGACGTAAGTCTATCAATTCATTTTAAGACTTTACTGAATTTAAGTGGATTATTCAACAAAAAAAAGAGAGAGAAAGAATGATATATGACAACTGACACTGAGTATAATATTATGCCTACAATTCAAAAATTATTAAATTCTCACCTTGGCCTTTTTACTAATTTTGTGTATCTTTGTTATACTTAGCATTACTTAATATCTCAGGATACTGAGTATCTCTTAGACTATGACTTTGTGGCCACAGGTGGTATTTTAATGAGAACATTGATAAAAGAAGAATCTGAGCACTGTGACATGGTTAAGTATCTAAATGGTAAATATACTACTGTACAAATATTGGATAGGTAAACAAATTGAAGCTATAAAAAGAAATCACGCATTTTGCCTGGATTATGTCAGGTAGTAAATGGCCATAATTATAATGGAAATCGTAAGAGCAGGGCATCTGCTTTTTAAAACTGTCTTTATTGAGCTCTTCCTCAACTTCCTGTGAAGAGCAAGGAAACTTAATTTCTGGCAGATAATAGTCTTTAATACTGTTCCTACAGGTTTCTTTCTCATAGCTTAATATGGTCTTACTTTTGTTTCTATATTGAGATAAAATAAAATAAAATAAAATAAAATAATAAAATAAAACTCTTTTGCTTTCCTGTAATTATTTTCTTCAGCTATGGAAGATCTAGATAGAACTGTTTTTGTCATCGATCAGTACTGGAACTAGACCCTGATATTCATGGTTCTTGCTGTATTAGTTAACCAAGATGACTTGGGAAAAGTGTTATTTTCTTTCTGTCAGACAGACTAGGCGTGTTTGATGAACCTCATCATTCGGTTTCAAAGTTTCAGGTTCAAATCCAATATTTACTGTGTTTGCTTTTGTCTGCTCAATTAGATATTGGTCAATATTAGTTCAAGCTCAATGACAACTAGGCTCACATGCTACAGTTGACTGTCAGTGGACCATCCATTGATTCTCCCCAGCCTGTCTAAAGAACAGTTAGTAAAGAAACTACAGTATTTGAAAATAAATAAGTGGAAATACTCTTCCCTTAGTTTTTTAATCTCTTAAGAGATCAAATATTTTTACCCAAACTATTTAGCTTTATCTCTAAAAATTATCAGCCAATAAAGATACCAGTATTTTCTCTTTCTATCCAAAATCTAAGTTTAATCAAAATTGAAGGAGAGGTAAGTCCCTTTGAAGCCAATGGGCAAAAAAGGTATGAAAGCATACTTGAACATGGATCAGAAGATTTATGTCCTAGTCCTGGCTCCACCAGGTACTACATAAATGACTCTAGGCAAGTCATTTAACCTCTATGAATTTATGTTTACTCTTGTGTCAACTAAGTATAATGATAACTGTTTTTCTTGTGACATTTGTGAATATCAAATAAGATAATATAAATTAAAATCCCTGAAAATTACTATAAAAAAAGCTAAGAAAAATACATTATGATGTTCCTGAATTTAAGATAAATCATGAAAAAAATTACCAAAGCAATGTGCTGTAAGAAATTCGGGTTTTGCACATGCCACCTAAAGAAGTTCTTTCTTAGAAAGTACCTCTTTGGTTGTTTACTAAGCATAGTCCTCCATAGCCTGCCTTGGGTTTTATGGTAAGCACATCCTGCAGAGATCTACATTTTAGTAGTTAGTACTATTCTGAAATCACTGTATATTGAAAAAAAACACATGAAAGATCTGTATTGTGCTCCTATAGAAATATCAAGATTGAAATAATGCATTCCTATATTAGGGAAAGCTGATATTAGCTTCTAAGCCCAGGGATGAAAGTACATTGTTCATAATTGATATGCGCCCCCCACAATAGCCAGTTCAGAGAGTAATGACTTGAAAGAATGAGAGAATAATTCTAATGCTGTGCTGTGATGAATTTAGCAGTATAAGACTTGTGAATTATACTTTGTTTTAACCTTATTTTTCACACATTCTGTATAACAAAGCACTGCCTTCCTACAGACAAGCAGGTAGCACAATACATGAAAAATGCCCTGCTTTTCCTGTTTGATAAGGTGCCATTAGTGACTTTGGAGATAGACTTCAAAATTCTAATGACTTCATTTTGGATAATTTGATGAATCTATCTAATGTCTTACCAAATTTACATGACCATGATTCTATATTCCTGAATATTTCTTCTCCACTAGAACATGTTGTAAATCTACTTGAAATGTTTGAACCCCAGTTATCTGCAAAAACTCATGGTGCATACAAGCTATTGCCATAGGTGTTTCTCAACCCTGTTGCCAATTTTATTGAAGAGTCCACTAAAATTGAGACTTCTATTTGAATGTAACTTATGAGAAAGGAAAATGATACATTCATAGTCAACAAATTCTCCACTATATCTCCCATTTCCACAGTCTCTGATATATATATGAGTGTACTTGAAGAAACTATAGAGACTGTGGAAATGGGAGATATAGATATATATATAATCCCTTTAAATTTAATTATACAGAAACACTGTGGTATTTTTCATCAACCTGGAACAATATTTATATAAACTTACCTACAGCAGCAGTCATATTTGTGCAACCACTGGGCACCACCACACATTTGAATCTACATTATCTATTTGATAAAGAGAGCATTTAGAACATTTTAGTTGTGGACACACTGTGCCTCCTTGCACAACCAAAATTAAGGACAACAAAGATTTAGAAACAAGAAAACCAGAACTGAGAGAAGATTGAACTGTATGGAAGTCCAGCAACCATTCATCCAGACTGGTAAGAGGGGCGGAGTCACGGCAGGAGGAAGCGGAGGTTGGTGGACCCAGGAGCACAGGCAGCAGCTAGGGGACCCCAGGTGCAAGGCGGCTGGCTGACCAGGCAATCCCACATTCATGTGCAGATAATCCAGGCGAAATTGGGGAACATGACAGAAATTGCAACCTAAGGGCCCCAGCGCCTAGAAATAAAACCTAAAAACACCAAGACCCTGCCCCCACACACAGTGTCACAACCCACAGAATGGGCTCCCCAACCCTGGTGAACACCTAAGGCGCCTCCCCTCACCACCTCACTACATAACAGCTGCAAACAGACCAAAAAAAATGGCTCAAACAGGAGAACAGATCAAAGCCACAGAACAAATACATCTAAGCAAAGAAGAGATAGCCAACCTATCAGATGCACAGTTCAAAGCCCTGGTGATCAGGATGCTCACAGAATTGGTTGATTTTGCTCACAAATTAGATGAAAAAATGCAGGCTACAATACGTGAAATGAAGGAAGATGCACAGGGAACCAATAGTGATGGGAGGAAAACTGGGGCTCAAATCAATGGAGTGGACCAGAAGGAAGACACAAACAATCAAACAGAAAATAAGGAAGAAATAAGAATTCAAAAAAATAAGGAGAGGCTTAGGAACCTCCAGGACATCTTTAAAAGTCCCAACATCCGAATTATAAGGGTCCCAGAAGGGGAAGAAGAAGAGCAACAAGTGGAAAACTTATTTGAACGAATAATAAAGGAGAACTTCCCCAATCTGGCAAAGGAAATAGATTACCAGGATGTCCAGGAAGCTCAGAGTGTCCCAAAGAAGTTGGACCCAAGGAGGAGCACACCAAGGCACATCATCATTACATTAGCCAAGATTCAAATGAAGGAGAGAATTCTAGAAGCAGCAAGAGATAAGGGGACAGTCATCTACAAAGGAGTTCCCATCAGACTATCAGCTGATTTCTCAAAAGAGACCTTCCAGGAAAGAAGGGGCTGGAAAGAAGTATTCCAAGTCACTCTTGAAAGGCAAGGACCTACATCCAAGATGGCTCTATCCAGTAAAGCTTTCATTTAGAATGGAAGGGAAAATAAAGTGCTTCTCAGATAAGGTCAAGTTCAAGGAGTTCACCATCACCACACCCTTATTATATGAAATGGTAAAGGGGTTTAGCTAAGAAAAAGAAGATAAAATATGACAGTAAAAAGATAGCAAACTCACAGATATTAACAACCACACCTAAAACAAAAGCAAACTAAGCAAACAACTAGAACAGGAGCAGAAACACAGAAATGGAGAACACACGGAGGGTTAGCAACAGGGGCATGGGAGGAGGAGAGACGGGGAAAAGGTACAGAGAATAAGTAGCATAGACAGTAAGTAGAAAATAGACACGGGGAGAGCAAGAATAGTGTGGGAAATGTAGAAGCTAAAGAACTTATGACACATGGACATGAACTGAAGGAGGGGAATGTGGGTGGGAGGGGGTGTGCAGGGTGGAGGGGAATGATGGGGGGAAATGGGACAACTGTAATAGCATAATCAATAAAATATAATAAAAAATTGTTATTTCAAGCCAAAAAAAATTTAGTTGTTCAACGTGAATATTAAAACTTTAAGCCAAAAGTTTTAAAAGATCAGATTGTACCATTTTCTTACACTTTTTCTCCCATCTGCTAAACTGCCCCTATAGATTCATTTATTTTATGCTCCTTCCATAGCAATTTCAAAGGAAAAGAAAGGTTTTCTCATTATCTTCAATCAAATAAATCTTAGAAAGAGCATGTTTGTTTAATTAAATATAATGGTTTACAAAGTCTTTAAAATTCTGAAGGCCAGACCTCATATTACTCAGGACTGGGTTTTTGATATTTAAGAGTGACTCTAACATATTTTATAAATTCAAAAAATTGAGCGGTCACTGTAGTGTTGTTCCAAATGTTACAATTAATAAAGAACTTAGTATGCATTTCATGGTGTCTTCTTCTTTGAGGTAGAGTGAGCTCTGTGGCAAAAAAAGGTACAGCTTCTAGATGTGCATGCATATAGGTATGAAAGATGTAAATTATAGGTACGTATGACTTTGTATTTGAAACATTTTTTCAATTTCAAAACTATCTAGATGGAGTGCCCTCTGACTATGCAGTTCTATGCAAGGTAAAAACATCCCAGAGTCATCCATGTCACAAAGCAGCACAAGCAAAAGTGAGCTGGATTGATAGGTACTACTATGTTAACTGGATAACATAACTGTGAATTTAAGGCTTAGTTATTAAAAGCTGTTGAGAATTTTAAAGAAATAACAGAAGGAGAATTGAAAGTAAAAATGGCATAGCTGGGACAAAAATTACAAATAGGAACTAAAAGGTGAGTAAGTTATGCAAAGTAAGGCAGTACTCGCAAGTCAATAGTTTAGGAGTTTATATTTTGAAATGATAAGCAATAGAAAGCAATTAAGATGATCTGAGGAGTAAGATGAGATGAAATTGGCATGCTGTATGAATAATCTGGTTGTACTTGGATATCTTTAAGAGTCAAATATTAATAAGTCTACTAAATAAATGTTTTCTGTTTTCCTAGAGTCGACAGCTCATACCAAATAGGTAATGAAATAGTCAACATACTAGCCTCAAACAAAAGATCAAATGACTGAGAGGTCTTAACGTTTACCAAGTAAATGTTAAACTGGAGTTTTCTTATCTACTTGTTTTGGGAAGATCTCTTCTTTTCTTTTTTTTTTAATTGTTGTTCCCTTACAGTTGTCTCCATTTCCCCCCACCACTGTTCCCTGACCCACTGACCCCCACCTCCCACCCTCAATCCCACCTCCCTTTGGTTTTGGTAACTTCTTTTCTAAACCTATCACTGCATTGCTTTGGGCAGCCTACAGAAGACAAAACAAATAAGCAAAAACCACTGCACTGAATGATATGACCACCACAATGTAATCTGGGAAAAAATTTCTGATATCATATTACTAAATAAATTGCAACAACGTGGGCCTTGCTTCTCTTCTCCCTTCAAGAGCCATGGTCACATTTTCAGGCCAGGCAAAGGCCCAAATGCTTTCACGGACACTGCTATAAAGGCACATGCCTGAAAAAGTTTTAAATTTCTCATTACACAAAATCTGTTATGTAAAGGACAGCAACACCCCTCAAGATAGAAACATCATGTGCATTCTGAAATGTATAATGAAATATATTTTGGTATTAACGTACTTGCTTAGTGAGGACATAGATGTTACTAACAGCTACCCCTGGGATTTGAAAATATGAAAAGGTTTCTCTCATAAAATTGAAAACTTTGCAACAAGTGCCTTACCTTATTTTACCTTGCCTGTGTTCAAAGAATTGTCCTTTAGAAATGAGAACTGGACTTCCGGCCAAGATGGAGGCGTAGGTGGACACACTGTGCCTCCTCTCACAACCAAAATTAAGGACAACAAATATTTAGAAACAAGAAAACAACCAGAACTGATAGAAAATTGAACTGTACGGAAGTCCAACAACCATTCATCCAGACCGGTAAGAGGGGCGGAGTTGCGGCAGGAGAAAGTGGAGGTGCGGACCCGGGAACGCAAGCAGGAGCGGCTGGTGGTCCCCAGGCCCACAGGCAGCAGCTGGCGGACCCGGGACACAGGGGGGCAACTGTGCAGACCCAGTGAGGCCGCACAAGGCGGCTGGCTGACCAGGTGGTCCGACATTCGCTCGCGCAGACGGTCCAGGCAGAGCGGAAGTGGCAGAAGGGACTGAATCCAGGAGAGAGTGGAGCAGGCACCATTGTTCCCTCTCAGACCCCACCCACACCTATAGCGTCACAACCCAGCGACTGGGCTGCCCCGCCCTGAGGAACACCTAAGGCTCCACCCTTCACTACATAATAGCCGCAACCAGACTAAAACCAAAACAACAACAACAAAAAAAATTCCACCAAAAATGGCTCAAACCGGAAAACAAATAAAAGCTCCAGAGCCAATTCCTCTAAGCAGTGAAGAGATAGCCAACCTATCAGATGCACAATTCAAAGCACTGGTCATCAAAATGCTCACAGAATTGGTTGATTTTGCTCACAAACTAGATGAAAAAATGCAGGCTACAATACGTGGAATGAAGGAAGATGCATGGGGAACTGATAGAGTTGGAAGGAAAACTGGGACTCAAATCAATGGAGTGGACCAGAAAAAAGAAACTAACAACCAAACAGAAAACGAGGAAGAAACAAGAATTCAAAAAAATGAGGAGAGGCTTAGGAACCTCTGGGAGATCGTTAAACATCCCAACATCCAAATTATAGGGGTCCCAGAAGGGGAAGAAGAAGAGCAACAAGTGGAAAACTTATTTGAACAAATAATCAAGGAGAAGTTCCCCAATCTGGCAAAGGAAATAGACTACCAGGACGTCCAGGAAGCTCAGGGAGTCCCAAAGAAGTTGGACCCCAGGAGGAACACACCAAGGCACATCATCATTACATTAGCCAAGATTAAAATGAAGGAGAGAATTCTAGAAGCAGCAAGGGAGAAGGGGACAGTCACCTACAAAGGAGTTCCCACCAGACGGGCAGCTGATTTCTCAAAAGAGACCTTCCAGGCAAGACGGGGCTGGAAAGAAATATTTGAAATCTTGAAAAGCAGGGACCTACATCCAAAATTGCTCTATCCAGCAAAGCTGTCATTTACAATGGAAGGGCAGATAAAGTGCTTCTCAGATAAGGTCAAGTTGAAGGAGTTCATCATCACCAAGCCTTTATTATATGAAATGTTAAAGGGACTTATCTAAGAAAAAGAAGATAAAAATAGGACAGTGAAAAGACAGCAAACTCACAGCTATTAAGAACCACACCTAAAACATAAGCAAACTAAGCAAACAGCTAGAACAGGAACAGAACCACAGAAATGGAGATCAGATGGAGGGTTAGCAACAGGGGCGTGGGAGGAAGAGAGGTGGGAAAAGGTACAGAGAACAAGTAGCATAGACGGTGGGTAGAAAATAGACAGGGGGAGGGCAAGAATAGTATGGGAAATGTAGAAGCTAAGGAACTTATGACACATGGACATGAACTAAAGGGAGGGAATGTGGGTGGGAGAGGGTGTGCAGGGTGGAGGGGAATGAAGGGGGAGAAATGGGACAACTATAATAGCATAATCAATAAAATATATTTTAAAAAAAAGAAAGAAAACACCTGTGCAGGTTGAGGTGCTGGGAGAAACTCCCAGCCTCACAGGACAGTTTGCTGGAGAGACCCACAGGGTCCTAGAATGTACACAGGGCCACCCACAAGGGAATTGGTGCCAGAAGGGCCCAGTTTCCTTGGGGGAAGTGCGGAAGGGACTGGAATCTGACAGAGGGCAGAACAAGAGCCATTGTTCACTCCCTGGCCCCACCCCCACATACAGCGTCACAACTGGGTTGCCTCACCCTGGTGAACACCTAAGGCTCTGCCCCTCTCTACATAAGAGGTGCAACCAGACGAAAAAAAAATGGTCCAAATGGAAGAACAGATCAAAGCTCCAGAAAAAATACAACTAATTGACAAAGAGGTAGCCAACCTATCAGATGCACAGTTCAAAGCCCTGGTGATCAGGATGCTCATAGAATTGATTGATTTTGGTCGCAAATTAGATGAACAAATGAAGGCTACACTAAGTGAAATGAAGGAAAATGCACAGGGAACCAATAGTGATGCAAAGAAAACTGGAACTCCAATCAACGAAGTGGACCAGAAGGAAGAAACAAACAACCAAACAGAATAGAAGGGAGAAACAAGAATTTGAAAAAATGAGGAGAGGCTTAGGAACCTCCAGGACATCTTCAAACGTTCCAACATCCAAATTATAGGGGTCCCAGAAAGGGAAGAGGAAGAGCAACAAGTGGAAAAGTTATTTGAACAAATAATAAAGGATAACTTCCCCAATCTGGCAAAGGAAATAGACTTCCAGGATGTCCAGGAAGCTCAGAGAGTCCCAAAGAAGTTGAGCCCAAGGAAGAACACACCAAGGCACATCATAATTACACTGGCCAAGATTGAAATGAAGGAGAGAATTCTAGAAGCAGCAAGGGATAAGGGGACAGTCACCTACGAAGGAGTTCCCATCAGACTGTCACCTGATTTCTCAAAAGAAATCTTGCAGGCAACAAGGGTCTGGAAAGAAGTATTCCAAGTCATGAAAAGCAAGGACCTACATCCAAGATGGCTCTATCCAGCGAAGCTGTCATTTAGAATGGAAGGGAAGATAAAGCACTTCTCAGATAAGGTGTTCATCATCAGCAAGCCCTTATTATATGAAATGTTAAAGGGATTTATCTAAGAAAAAGAAGATAAAAAACATGTACCGTAAAATGACAGCAAACTCACAATTATTAACAAACATGCCTAAAACAAAAATAAAAATAAATTAAGCAAACAAGTAGAACGGGAACAGAACCACAGAAATGGAGATTACATGAAGGCTTAGCAACAGGGGAGTCAGAAGAGGAGAGAGAGGGAAAAGGTACAGAGAATAAGTAGCATAGATGGTGGGTAGAAAATAGACAGGGGGAGGGCAAGAATAGTATGGGAAATGTAGAAGCTAAAGAACTTATGACCCATGGACATGAACTAAGTGGGGGGAGTGTGGGTGGGAGAGAGTGTGCAGGGTGGAGGGGAATGAAGGGGGAAAATGGGACAACTGTAATAGCATAATCAATAAAATATATTTTAAAATAAAAATCAAGAATACAAAATCTTTAGGCAAGATAAGTCTTTACGGTTTGACTTTTATGCTATTGACAGAGTAAAATGAAAGAAGCAGTAAAACTCATCAATTAAAAAAGGTGATAGGACTTCCGGCCAAGATGGAGGCGTAGGCGGACACACTGTGCCTCCTCTCACAACCAAAATTAAGGACAACAAATATTTAGAAACAAGAAAACAACCAGAACTTATAGAAAACTGAACTGTACGGAAGTCCAGCAACCATTCATCCAGACCAGTAAGAGGGGCAGAGTTGCGGCGGGAGAAAGTGGAGGTGCGGACCCAGGAACGCAAGCAGCAGCGGCTGGCAGTTCCCAGGTGCACGGGCGGCGGCTGGCGGTCCCCGGGCCCACAGGCAGCAGCTGGCGGACCCCGGGCACAGGGGGGCAACTGTGCAGACCCAGTGAGGCCGCACAAGGCGGCTGGCTGACTGACCAGGTGGTCTCACATTCGAGCGTGCAGACAGTCCAGGTGGAGGGGAAGTGGCGGAGGGGACTGAATCCAGGAGAGAGCGGAGCAGGCGCCATTGCTCCCTCTCAGGCCCCACCCCCACATACAGCGTCACAACCCAGCGACTGGGCTGCCCCGCACTGGGGAGCGCCAGAGGCTCCACTCTTCACTACGTAACAGCACGCCTGCCTGCACAGATAATCCAGGTGAAGGGGAAGCAGCGGAAAGGGCCGGAGTCCGGGAGAGAGCGGAGCAGGCGCCATTGCTGCTTCTCAGACCCCGCCCCCACCTATAGCATCACAACCCAGCGATTGGGCTGCCCCGCCCTGAGGAACACCTAAGGCTCCACCCCCTCACTACGTAATAGCCGCGACCAGACTAAAACCAAGACAACAACAACAAAAAAAAACCCACCAAAAATGGCTCAAACCGGAAAACAAATAAAAGCCCCAGAGCCAATTCTTCTAAGCAGTGAAGAGATAGCCAACCTGTCAGATGCACAGTTCAAAGCACTGGTCATCAAAATGCTCACAGAATTGGTTGATTTTGCTCACAAACTAGATGAAAAAATGCAGGCTACAATCCGTGAAATGAAGGAAGATGCATGGGGAACTGATAGAGATGGAAGGAAAACTGGGACTCAAATCAATGGAGTGGACCAGAAGGAAGAAACTAACAACCAAACAGAAGATGAGGAAGAAACAAGAATTCAAAAAAATGAGGAGAGGCTTAGGAACCTCCGGGACATCTTTAAACGTCCCAACATCCGAATTATAGGGGTCCCAGAAGGGGAAGAAGAACAGCAACGAGTGGAAAACTTATTTGAACAAATAATAAAGGAGAACTTCCCCAATCTGGCAAAGGAAATAGACTACCAGGACGTCCAGGAAGCTCAGAGAGTCCCAAAGAAGTTGGACCCAAGGAGGAACACACCAAGGCACATCGTAATTACATTAGCCAAGATTCAAATGAAGCAGAGAATTCTAGAAGCAGCAAGGGATAAGGGGACAGTCACCTACAAGGGAGTTCCCATCAGACTGTCTGCTGATTTCTCAAAAGAGACCTTCCAGGCAAGAAGGGGCTGGAAAGAAATATTTGAAATCTTGAAAAGCAGGGACCTACATCCAAAATTGCTCTATCCAGCAAAGCTGTCATTTAGAATGGAAGGGAAGATAAAGTGCTTCTCAGATAAGGTCAAGTTCAAGGAGTTCATCATCACCAAGCCCTTATTATATGAAATGTTAAAGGGACTTATCTAAGAAAAAGAAGATAAAACTATGACAGTGAAAAGACAACAAACTCATAGCTATCAAGAACCACACCTAAAACAAAAGCAAACTAAGCAAACAGCTAGAACAGGAACAGAACCACAGAAATGGAGATCATATGGAGGGTTAGCAACAGGGGCGTGGGAGGAAGAGAGGTGGGAAAAGGTACAGAGAATAAGTAGCATAGACGGTGGGTAGAAAATAGACAGGGGGAGGGCAAGAATAGTATGGGAAATGTAGAAGCTAGAAAACTTATGACCCATGGACATGAACTAAAGGGGGGAATGTGGGTGGGAGAGGGTGGGTAGGGTGGAAGGGAATGATGGGGGAGAAATGGGACAACTGTAATAGCATAATCAATAAAATATATTTAAAAAAAAAAAAAAAGGTGATAGGAGGTTCAAGATGGCGGCATGGTAGGAGGACGCAGATTGTCCTTCCTCCTGCACATGGGAGAAAAACCTAGCGGATCTACAAAGGAACAGAGCAGATAGCCAACAATACCACAGTATGTATGAAAATAGGAGATCAAAATCCGTAGCAGACATTGGAAAACTAGACGTGGCAGCCGAGCGACCGGAGGTGGCCCGGAGACGGGACAGAGGCGACCCGGCGACCGGAGGCGGCTCCGCAACCGACCGGAGGCGGCCGCGCGACCGGAGGGGCCTCCGCAACCGACCGGAGGCGGCCCGGCGACCGGGTTGGAGGCGGCCCTGCGGCCGGAGGCGACCCTCCAACTAGAGAAGGGGACTCTGGAAGACCCGGAACTCACATCTGTGATCCTGGGGTGAGTGCGCGCAACTCGGGAAACTCTCGGAGCCCATGCCTGTAGTCTCAGGCGGGCGCCTGCGCCCTGTAGGAGACCCGGAGCTCACAGCAATAGGCTCGGGGAGGGATGGATCTGTAAGAGATTCCAGCTGAAACCCATAAACTCTGGAAAGCTCGCCCCCTGCAGGAGGCTCAGAAATCACACCCAAGGCCCTGCATGGAGAGTACGCCATTAGCCCTGGGGACAGTGCTGGGCTGGCACTGAGGACAGTAGCCCAAAGCTGACTGAGTGAGGAACAGGGAGAAAAGCGGTACGAGTCGCCTCGCAGCCTGCTACAGCCAGCAAGTCCAGAAAATCCAGGTTGGCCTGTGTGAAAATAGCAAGAGATTTTTTTTTTTATTATTATTCTTTTTTTTTTTTTTTGGGGGGGGGTGTTTTGTTTCATTTTGTTTTGTGGGGTTTTTTTTGATAGTTGTTTTTTGTCTGTTTAGTTGGGTTTTTTGTTTGTTTATTTGTTTTGGTTCGTTTTTCGTTTTTGTGGGGTTCTTTTTGTTTTGTTTTGATTATATATTTTGTATTTCTTTATTACTTCTACCTTTTTTATCCCTCAATTCCTTTTGCTTCTCTTTACTTCTTTCTGGCTTTATTCCTTCTTCCTTTCTTTCCAATTCTATCTCTCCTTCCCTCCTCTTTTTTTTTTCTTTTTTCTCTCTCTTCTTTTTTCACTTCATTCTTTTCTCTTTTTGAATACCCACGAGTGAGGCAAAGAAATCCTAGAACTGTGGAAAAACCAGAGTTGGACCAAAAGAGGGGGTATTCCCACAGCTGAGACAGTGGAAGCTGTGAACACCAGGATACCTGAAGAAGACTATAACACTGAATCTCACAGGTATTCCACCACAGAAGTTCACACCATAAACGCAGGTAGCCAGAACAGATCAACTTAAGAAGCAGAGGTTTACAAGAAGAGTCTCACCAACAATGAGAAGACAAAGAAACAATCCCCAAATGAAAGAAAAGGTGGAAGCCCCAGAAAGAATGCTAAATGAAACAGAGGCAACTCAACTATCAGATAAGGAGTTCAAAGAAATGGTTGTCAGGAAGCTCCATGAGCTCTCAATGAGCTACCAGAAACTACAGGGAAGCTACGATGAACTCAGTGCAAACTATATCAACATGAAAAAGGAAATAGAAACTATCAACAAGGGCCAAGAGGAAATGAAGAATACAATTTCTGAGCTGAAGAACACAGTAGAAGGAAGGAAAAGCAGAATCGATGAAGCAGAAGATCGGATCAGTGAGTTGGAGGACAAAGTAGAAAAAAACAGCCAGATAGAGCAAGAAAAGGAAAAGAGGCTCAGAAAGAATGAAGAGGGTTTAAGAGAAATGCAAGACAACATGAAACGTAATAATATCCGTATAATAGGAATACCAGAAGGAGAAGAAGAAGAGCAAGGGATAGAAAACCTATTTGAAAAAGTAATGATGGAAAACTTCCCTAATTTGGTGAGAGAAAAAGTCACACAAATCCAGGAAACACAGAGAGTCCCTATCAAGAGGAACCCAAACAGGCCCACATCAAGACACATCATCATTAAAATGGCAAACTTCCAAGACAAAGAGAGAATCTTAAAGGCAGCAAGGGAGAAAAAGGAAGTAACATACAAGGGAGCCCCGATAAGGTTAGCAACTGACTTCTCAATGGAAACGCTCCAAGCCAGAAGACAATGGCAAGAAATATTCCAGGTAATGAGAACCAAAGGCCTACAACCAAGACTACTTTATCCAGCAAGGCTTTCAATCAAGATAGAAGGACAAATAAGGAGCTTCCCAGACAAAAGAAGTCTAAAAGAATACACCTCTACCAAACCAGTACTACTAGAGATACTAAAGGGACTGCTTTAAGGAAAGAAAGGAAAAGAGAGAGTGAGGAACACAGATACGAAAATGGCAAGGAATCAGTACCTATCAATAGTAACCTTAAATGTAAATGGATTAAATGCTCCAATCAAAAGACATAGAGTAGCTGACTGGATAAGAAAGCATGACCCACACATATGCTGCCTACAAGAGACCCACCTCAGGACAAAAGACCTACACAGACTTAAAGTGAAAGGCTGGAAACAAATTTTCCAAGCAAATGGACAGGAAAAAAAGGCCGGGGTAGCAATACTCATATCAGACAAAATAGACTTCAAAAGAAGAGCTATAAAGAGAGACCCAGAAGGTCACTTCATAATACTCAAGGGAAGAATCCACCAAGAAGACATAAACATTGTAAATATATATGCACCCAACATAGGAGCACCTAAATACATCAAGAAAATCTTAGAGGACTTCAAGAAAGATATTGACAGCGACACAATTATAGTAGGAGATTTTAACACCCCACTGTCAAAAATGGACAGATCTTCAAAACAAATTATCAACAAAGATATTGTGGCATTGAACAGTACTCTAGACGAATTGGACTTAGCTGATATATATATAGGGCCCTCCATCCCAAAGAAACTAAATACACATTTTTTTCAAACGCACATGGAACATTTTCAAAGATAGACCACATGATAGAACACAAAACAAGCCTCAACAAATTCAGGAAAATTGATATCATACCAAGCATTTTCTCTGACCACAAGGGACTAAAACTAGAAACCGACTTGATGGGGAAAATCCCCAAATCATCAAAATCATGGAGATTGAATAGCATGCTATTAAACAATGAATGGGTAAAGAATGAAATTAAGGAGGAAATCAAAAAGTTTCTGGAAACAAATGAAAATGAACTCACAACAACCCAAAACTTATGGGACACAATGAAGGCAGTCCTCAGAGGGAAGTTCACAGCAATACAGGCCTACCTAAAGAAGACAGAAACATTTCTAACAAACGACTTAACCCTACGCCTAACAAGAACTCGAGGAACAACAACAAAGACAGCCCAGGGCAAGTAGAAGGAAGGAAATAACCAAGATCAGAGCAGAATTAAATGACATAGAGACTAAAAGCACAATCCTAAGGATCAATGAATCCAGGAGCTGGTTCTTTGAAAAGATAAACAAAATCGACAAGCCTTTAAGCAGGCTCATCAAGAAAAAAAGAGAGAGGACTCAAATAAACACAATCAGAAATGAAAGAGGAGAGATTACGACTGACACCACAGAAATACAAAGGATTGTAAGAAATTACTATGAAGAACTGTATGCCAAGAAATTTGAAAACCTAGGTGAAATGGACAAGTTCCTAGAAAAATATAACCTTCCAAAACTCAATGAAAAAGAAACAGAAAACCTGAACAGACCAATAAGAGCTGGTGAAATTGAATCAGTAATCAAAACACTCCCGGCACACAAAAGCCCTGGACCAGATGGTTTCACAGGAGAATTCTACAAAATATTTAAGGAAGAACTAACCCCTATCCTTCACAGACTATTCCAAAAAATCCAAAATGATGGAAGACTCCCAAACTCTTTTTATGAAGCCAGCATCATCCTAATCCCAAAACCAGATAAAGACATAACAAAGAAAGAAAACTTCAGGCCAATATCACTGATGAATGTAGACGCTAAAATCCTCAACAAAATATTGGCAAACCGCATCCAACAATACATTAAAAAGATCATACACCATGACCAAGTGGGATTCATCCCAGGGATGCAAGGATGGTTCAACATTCGCAAATCAATAAATGTAATACATCACATAAACAAAAGCAAAGACAAAAATCACATGATCATATCAATAGATGCAGAAAAAGCTTTTGATAAAGTACAACACCCATTTATGATAAAAACACTCAGCAAAGTGGGAATAGAGGGAGCATTCCTCAACATAATAAAAGCCATATATGAGAGACCTACAGCCAACATCATACTCAATGGGCAAAAACTGAAATCTTTCCCACTAAAATCAGGAACAAGACAAGGCTGTCCACTTTCACCACTTCTATTCAATATACTATTGGAAGTCTTAGCCACAGCGATTAGACAAGAAAAGGAAATAAAAGGCATCCAAATTGGAAAGGAGGAAACAAAACTATCATTGTTTGCAGATGACATGATAGTGTACACAGAAAATCCTATAGACTCGGCCCAAAAGCTGCTCGACGTAATAAATGAATTTGGCCAAATAGCCGGATACAAAGTCAATATCCAAAAATCAAAGGCATTTTTGTATACCAACAGTGAAACAGCAGAAGCAGAAATCAAGAAAAAAATCCCATTCGATATAGCAAAAAGAAAAATAAAATACCTAGGAATAAACCTAACCAAGGAGGTAAAAGACCTGTATGCAGAAAACTACACAACACTGAAGAATGAAATCAAGGAAGACACAAACAAATGGAAGCATATACCATGTTCATGGATCGGAAGAATTAATATTATCAAAGTGTCCATATTACCCAAAGCAATTTACAGATTCAATGCAATACCTATTAAAGTTCCCATGGCATATTTCACAGACATAGAACAAACACTTCAAAAATTTATATGGAATCATAAACGACCCCGGATAGTGGCAGCAATTTTGAGAAAGAAGAGCAAAGTAGGAGGGATCACAATACCTGATACCAAACTGTATTACAAAGCCACTGTAATCAAAACAGCCTGGTACTGGCACAAGAACAGACACGTGGACCAGTGGAATAGAACAGAGAGCCCAGAAATAAACCCAAGTCTCTACAGTCAATTAATATTCGACAGAGGGGGCAGCAACATAAAATGGAGCAAAAATAGCCTCTTCAACAAGTGGTGCTGGGAGAACTGGACAGCTACATGCAAAAAAATGAAACTCGAGCACCAACTTACACCATACACAAAAATAAATTCAAGGTGGATAAAAGATTTAAATATAAGCCATGACACCATTAAAATTCTAGAGGATAATATAGGCAGGAAAATCTCAGATATTTCACGCAGCAATATTTTCACTGATACGTCCCCTAGAGCAAGGGACATAAAGGAAAGAATAAACAAATGGGATCTCATCAAAATAAAAAGCTTCTGCACAGCTAAAGAAAACAGTATTAAAATAAAAAGAGAACCAACTGTATGGGAAAACATATTTGGAAATGATAACTCAGACAAGGGATTAATCTCCAAAATATATAAAGAACTTGCAAGACTCTACTCTAAGAAGACAAGCAACCCAATTAAAAAATGGGCAAAGGATTTGAACAGACACTTCTCCAAGGAGGACATACAGAGGATCTAGAGACACATGAAAAGATGCTCAATATCTCTAGCTATCAGAGAGATGCAAATTAAAACTACGATGAGATACCACTTGACACCAGTCAGAATGGCCTTCATAAACAAAGCAACAAACAGCAAGTGTTGGAGAGGTTGTGGAGAAAAGGGGACCCTAGTGCACTGTTGGTGGGATTGCAGATTGGTACAACCACTATGGAAAACAGTATGGAATTTTCTAAGAAAACTAAAAATGGACATACCTTTTGACCCAGCAATTCCATTGCTAGGACTATATCCTAAGAATCCTGAAACACCAATCCAAAAGAATCTATGCACCCCTATGTTCATAGCAGCACAATTTACAATAGCCAAGTGCTGGAAGCAACCTAGGTGCCCATCAGTTAATGAATGGATCAAAAAACTGTGGTACATTTACACAATGGAATTCTATGCAGCAGAAAGAAAGAAGGAGCTCCTACCCTTTGCGACAGCATGGAAGGAATTGGAGAGTATCATGCTAAGCGAAATAAGCCAGGCAGTGAAAGACAAATACCATATGATCTCACCTTTAACAGGAAGCTAATCAACAAAACAAACAAACAAGCATCATATAAACAAAGACACTGAATTTGAGAACAGTCTGACAGTGTCCAGAGTGGGAGGGGAGGGAATTTCGGGGGAAAAGGGGAAGGGTTTAGAGCAACAAGTATAAAGGACTCATGGACAAAAACTATGGGGGTGGAAATGGGAGGAAGGTGGGGAGGGGTGGGGTGGTGGGCTGGGGCGGGGTAAAAGACAGAAAACTGTACAATATCAACAATTAAAAAATACTGATTAAAAAAATTTAAAAAAAAATAAAAATAAAAAAGGTGATAAACCACCACCTACCTTTCTATTGTTATGAGTTTTTTAATTTAACAAATATTATTAAGTGCCTACTGTGTGCCAAGAACTGTGGATATAGTAATGAGGAAGACAAAGCTGCAGTCCTCATGGATGGTAGTCTAGTAGCAGAGTCATATTAATCGCACAAATATGTAATTGTGTTAAATGAAAAGAGGAAACATAGAAAAGGAAATTTATTTTGTTTACAAAGTTGACTAAAAAGTTAATTACTTAAAATTTTAAGTAACATTGATTTGCATTAAAAACATAAATTATAAAAGGAAACCAGAGAATAGAAAACTTACCAAAAAACAATTAATATCATTTTACCCCTTTACATACAGGATAGTATTACATAATAGTAATACTAGTGTCTGCTGTGGTGGGAGGGCATTTGGAATATGTTATCTAATTCCAGGATCTTCCCTTACCCTTTATTTGATTTATGTGCTTTCCCAAATCATAAGAATCCCCTCTATGCCTGGTGAGCCCCTGAAACTACACTTTGGTCACATGCTCACTGAGGGCAATATTTAGTTTGATTTTACAGGATAGTGAGTTTTTATATATGCCCATACCAAAAAGGGGGAAGAAAGAAGATGGTAATCCCTGGAAATATTGCTAGTTATATGAGGTCAGTCCAGAAAAAGTCCAGCCATTGTTAACAAGGATGGTTTGCATGACATCCATGTAACCTGGCAGCCAAAGAGAGTGGACTGGAATGAGCATGCATGAATAATGACAACTTCACTGTAGTAGTCAGTGGGGGCGGTAGATGCCATTGTGTGAACGTGTATACTATGTGGCAGTCCCACTCAAAATGATTGAGTAAGTAGAGCAAGGAATCTGCATCCAATTTTGCATTAAGTTTGAACGTTCCTCTGTGGAAACTATCCGGATGATTCAGAAGGGCAGCTGATGGTTGGCAGCTTCATCACAACAATGCACCTGCTCATGTATCATATTTCATGAAGATTTTTTTTAAGCAAAACATCAAGTTACCCAGGTGACCCAGCTGCCCTGCAGCCCAGATTTGGCACCCTGCAACTTCTGGCTTTTCCCAGAACTGAAATCACCTTTGAAGAGGAAGAGATTTCAGACCATCATGAGATACAGGAAACTATGATGGGGCAACCGATGGCAATTGGGAGAATTGTGTGAGGCCCAAGGTGCCTACTTTGAAGGGGACTGAGATATCATTCTCCTATGTACACTGTTTCTTGTATCTTGTATCTTCTTCAGTAAATGTCTCTATTTTTCAAATTGCATAGCTGGATACTTTCTGGACAAACCTCATATATGTCATTTCAGTAACTTAAGTGACATTCGAATTGGCACAATGATTACTCTAATTCAGTTGTTCTCAACCTTGGTTAGACATTGGAATCAGGTTGGGAGCTTTATAAAATATTGATATCTTGGACCCACTCCTAAAGATTTCAGAATTTGCCTGAGGTCATATCTGACTGAGCATTGGGACTTTTTATGGTCCTCCAGATGATTCTAAAGTATAATCAAGACTGGTAAACACTGGTTTGTCTATTTGATTATGTTGACAGCATTCACCAGTGTTGACAATATTGACTTCCTGGGCCCATGAAGTTAATAACTCGCCCTGAAGTAATTGAAGCCAGACCAAACCTTGAAGATCCTTCAACCAGACGCATGTAGATATATGTTCCAATATAGTGTGGCAAGTATACTTTTTTTCCTAGTACCTAAAATATTAAATATTTAATCAAGCCTTTGGAAAAAATAAGTGCTTGTGAAAATGCCTCTTTTTTTTTACATTTCTGTGATATATAACTCTCACTTTGAGAGATTATGACAATTAAATGGCGGCAACAGATGAAAGTATCATTAAGTGCAGGGCTCTGAGTTATTTCCTTGCAATGGCTTCCAAAGTGGAGATGGGCAAGAGCTATGTTTGAACTGTTATGTGGTCCATGTGTATTGAAAAAAGTAGGATCTACTGTTGCACACTTTGTACCCTCTCACACTACCCAACATCAATACAGTTCCATTAAGCCAGTTTTGCTACAGGTAGCTGGACATTTAAATCTGTACATGACTCATCCTCAGTAGTGTGCTAGCCAGGAACAGTCTTACAAAGTAGAATACTGATAAATTTAACATTAGCACTCTTCGCCTAGATAACAGTGACCAAACCATCCACAGAAATGCAAGTGGTAATGACCTCTGCAGCTCTGGGCGTTCTGGTGACTCATTTTAACTGTCTGTCTCCTAATTTAAACTTATTGCTATATCTTCCTAGTTGTTCCATTCTATATGTGGGTGGAGGGTTGATTTGACTATTATGCCATCAAGGACATTGCTCCATCTCAGTCAGCATGCCCTCTGAAAATGTTTTAATTTCTCAACTTCCCAGTCATGAGGCTGACTATCACAGCTTACTAAAATGGTCATTAGAAAGAAAACCTAATAAGGACTCTCAAAAAGTGATCAAGGTCATTAGACCATGATATTTGAACCAAGCTAATGGAACTGGAATTATATATTATAGAGAAGAAAAGGCTGGAAGAAGCAATATTAATGGAAGGGGGCATACTTGCTAGCAGTCATAGGAGCAATGCTAAAAGGACCTGACGATTTTCTGCTAATACTTTAATGGGCTTACTCAGCTACAGAAAAGATATGCTATAGTGATATTTAAAGGTGTTATTAAAGGTGATATTAAAAGACAATTAAAGGTGATCTCTCCTCTTTCTATGTCTGGCCTATTTAGTATATATAACATGGTACTAATTATATGTAGCCTGGAAGTCTAGTTATAATTACTTTGTATCCAGGTCCCACTCTGGATTATGGGTTTCCTGCAAGCAAGAATACTTTGTACTTAGTTTTGTACTTCTGATACCAGCTTGGGTCGGGCACATAGTAGGCACTCATCAACTGAATAAATGAGTACATGAACAAAATAACAAATTCTAGCACTGGTTAGTTTTAGAAATTGGAAAGGGTTTTTGAAGGAAAAAAAATGAGTCTTACTTAGACTATATTACCTGTAAACTTTAGGAGCAGGTTTGATTCTTACTTGGGCACTAGAAAGGAAGAGAATGAACTACAAGATCTTAGAATGTTCATTCATTCATTTAACAAATATTTACTAAACTCCTATAGCTTCCAAGCAGTGTTCTAGGCACTTGTGGTATATCAAAAAGCATAATACACAAAACAATTCCCTCATGTTGCCCACATTCTAGCAGACAATACAAATAAGTAAGTTACATTTGTGTTTCCCACTCTTACCTGCCCTTTGCTAGAATATCTGTGATATTTAAGTCTAGGTTTGTGGACTTGGATAATACAACCATTTGATGAGGAAAAGTTGGAAGAGTTTTGAGGGCCAACAAAAGATGGTCAATGTAGTGTTTAGTATATATGTAAAAGAAGGGGAAGGGCTGTCAAGGAACATGTATAAGGACCCACGGACAAAGGCAACTTCGAGGCAGAGGAGGATTGAATATGGGAGGTGGGGAGGGTTTGGCAGGGGAGAGGAATGGGGGAAACATGGGAACAACTGTAATTGAACAACAATAAAAAAATAAAAATAAAAATAAATTCCTTGTTGCATTCCTGGGATAAAAATTAACATATCCAAAATAAATTATTAAAAAATAAAAATAAATCTGGGATAGCCAGGTCCACAGGAAAAGCTTTTACTAATCCAGCTATAAACTACACAAAACCTCAACAAGAAATTTGACTTTGAGGATAAAGAGGAGAAAGCAGCACAATGAGGCACCTGATAGAGGAGAGACAAAAGAAAGGAAGAGTACCTATTACCTCTAAGATTAAGGACAATATAGAAGAAAATATAAGAATAAGAGCAGAATTAAGTTTAGGACATTTATATTAGTCAAATTCATAAGGGAATATTGTGTCCATTTCAACATTCCTGTTCCAGCTGGGCTTTGTCAGCTTTTGCCACTTCTGCTTTGCCCCCATACTAGTGAGACAGAAAAATTTGATTTGCTCAAAGGTTTTCAATTTATGTGGTCAGTGAAAGCCCTTGACCTAGCAGGGCACAGAGCTACTCTTGGTCAATCCAGAAACACTTTAGAACAGAACACATGGGGTTCCACTTCCAGACCCTCAAGAAGTGGTCCAGGTGTATGAAAGGTGATAGCTGTGCAAAGGACTTATGGAATGTGCCCGGGAATGTTTGCTCACTCTCCACTTGAATTAATTTAGGTGATGTGTACAATATGAAGGAGCACAAACTTAATCACACAGAACAGGGTAACATTCCTGGTTCCACTATGTGCGACCCTGAGCAAGTTAACTTTAGAGCCTCTATTTCACATACAGAGTGATAATCACAACTGACAGTTGGGATAATGCATGTAAAAATAGTTCAGTTTCCAATAATCTTTAAGAACAAAGATATCAAGCTTTCCCATCCAGGGAGCTCCTTTGCAGGTTACCAGATATTCTGCTCCCCACAGAAAGGTTTAATACAATTTCTACTGACTGCTTAGTAGTCTGACAGTCATCAAATCATTATCTGAATGTGAATTGTCTATTTTTCTTTAACATTTTTTCTAGCCTCAGAAACAATGCAAAAAAATTAGAGCAATACAAAGCAGAATAGCTAACATTAATTGAACATGTACATGCACTTTCCAACTTATCATCAAGACAACCCCATGAAATATGTTCACTTTTTAGCTTTCTGTAACATATGAGAAAACTGAGCTTAGAGAGATAACACATGAGGTCCCATGTCTTAATATGTAACAGATCTGTGATTTATATTCAAGCCTCCTCATTTAGCAGAAAGTGAAAGTCCCCCATAGATTCACTCCATAGAATAGTTTGTCATTTTCCCTGCACAGAGTTGTACTGTGCATATATTAACCTTTTTTATTTTCTAAAAATGGACTCATATTATTATTCTCTTTTAAAAATTGCTCTCTTCAATTAAGAATATGTTGTAGACATCTTTCTTTATCTGTTCATATTTACCCCATTTTAAAAACAACTCTATGGTATTCTTTATTATATTGATGAACTATATGGTATTTAAGTAATTCTAAATTATAATTCATGTCAATGAACATATTCACTTCCATACTGATGGATATTTAGGTTGCTTCTAATTTTCTCTATTATAATCAATGATGCAATAAACACCCTCATTTTTATGTCATTGTACACTTGTCTAAGTGTTTCTGTAGAAAGAATAATATTCTAAAACTTCAATAGCACGGTAAATCTGTTTATCTTGATAGATATTGCCAAATTGCTTTTCAAAATGTGGGCACTGGTCTAATACTCTGGCCATCCCCATGACAGAATGCCTCTTTTCCCATACTTTCACCAACAATGGGCAGCAACCACTAGGTTTTACTTATTCCCATGTATTTACTAGCCAAATGTATTGTTTCTTCTGCAAGTTGTCTCCTGATTATTGCTCATTTTTTCATTGATTAATTTAAATTATGTTATTTATTTGTAGATACTACAATATACAATGAACATTTCATGGTATTTTCAGATGCTTTACTTTTGTCTGTTTATTAAAATAATGAATTTTAACTATAGAAAAAATTTGAAAATTATAAAAATAACAAGTCCAAAAGAAAAATTTAATTGTTTTTACCTAATTGCAAATAAATATTCACAGTTCATGCTTATTTTCCACATACATAATTATAGAAACAAAATATATGATCATTGAGAAAAATAGGAAACACAGAAAACTTAAAAGAAACAATTAAACACTGTATGCAACTCCATTATATTTTAATCTAATTGGGGTTATGACATGTACAGCTTGATATTCTTTATTGCCTAACATTGTATTCTAAACTTTTCCCAAGCCATTAAAAATTCTTCCAAAATTGTGTGAATTTTTAACAGCTTTATTGAGATATAACTTGTGGACCATAAACTACACCTATTTAAAGCATACAATTCAATGATTTTAGTATGTTCACAGAGTAGTGCAACCATTGTCATCATCAATTTTAGAATATTTACATAACCCCCAAAAGAAACCTTGTACCAGTTAGCAATCACTACTCATTCCTTCTTGTTTCCCAGCCCCAGGCAACAACTAATTTGTTTTCTGACTCTATAAATTTGCCTATTTTTTAAAGAAATTTTAATGCTGGCTTATTTGTTTCTGCCTGCCAATATGATCACAGGCACCTCCTTGATTCCTGTAGATGGTATATGCTCAGGAAATGTAAACTTATGCTTAGTAGAGTAGATATTTTATTACATGGTGTGAGATTTCATAGCTTTGGGTATACCATAGGTCAAATCTTGTCCTGAGGCAAAACAGTTGCTTATGTCTTGGGGTAGAAGTCTGGAATATGAGTCAAGGCTAGAGGCACTGAAGAGAAAGTCATCCATCCACACAAAAGTGATCCTGCTTCACCCTGAACTTCAGCTTGAAATAACTCCTTCATGTGCCCCATTCTTCCTATAGAAGACCTACCAAGTCTTCAAAGTCCACTTAAAATGCCATCACCTCCTCCTCAATGCCTTTCCTGACCCTGTGGGGATTTAATCCTTCATTCTCTTATGGTTTCATAGTACTTTATTTATTTTTTAATATATTTTATTGATTATGCTATTACAGTTGTCCCATTTCTCCCCCATCATTCCCCTCCACCCCGCACACCCTCTCCCACCCACATTCCCCCTTTAGTTCATGTCCATGTGTCATAAGTTCTTTAGCTTCTACATTTCCCATACTATTCTTGCCCTCCCCCTGTCTATTTTCTACCCACTATCTACGCTACTCATTCTCTGTACCTTTTCCCCCTCTCTCCTCCTCCCACTCCCCTGTTGCTAACCCTCCATATGATCTCCATTTCTGTGGTTCTGTTCCTGTTCTAGCTGTTTGCTTAGTTTGCTTTTGTTTTAGCTGTGGTTCTTAATAGCTGTGAGTTTGATGTCTTTTCACTGTCATATTTTTGATCTGCTTTTTCTTAGATAAGTCCCTTTAACATTTCGTATAATAAGGGCTTGGTGATGATGAACTCCTTCAACTTGACCTTATCTGAGAAGCACTTTATCTGTCCTTCCATTCTAAATGACAGCTTTGCTGGATAGAGCAATTTTGGATGTAGGTCCCTGCTTTTCAAGATTTCAAATATTTCTTTCCAGCCCCTTCTTGCCTGTAAGGTCTCTTTTGAGAAATCAGCTGACAGTCTGATGGGAACTCCTTTGTAGGTGACTGTCCCCTTATCCCTTGCTGCTTCATAGTACTTTAAATTCCCAATTATATCACCTTCCACATTAATTGTGGTTAAACCTAACAAACACTAAACATATACCAGGCCTTGACTTGGGCCCAGAATTACAGAGATGAAATTTACAGTACAAGATGCAGTGTTGGATAGTGGTAGCCAGAACAAGGACGCTCGTACAGACTGTATAGGTTCCATTCCCAGTTCCACTTCAAATTAGCTATGGAGCTTAAGGGAATTTATCTACATTTCCTGATCCTTACCCTTGTCATTAGCAAGATGAAAATAAAATTAGTACCTTTCTTGTAGCCTTGTTATAAGGGTTAAGTAAAAGAGTCCCTGTGAGTAACCTAACAAGACTGACTCAAGTCAGTAATAAGAGCTTTTGATGAAATGATTTGAAATTAAATTGAAAGTCCATTCAAGACATGGTCAGGGGAAAGGCTGTCATGCTCAGCTGCTAAGGATCTTCTTAGGCATTGGGATATCAGTGTCTCTTGCTCAACTTTCCAAGTCAGTGGGGCAAATGGGTGGGAGCAGGAAACGTGAAATTTGGACAATGCGTATGTATATCACATCCACCCACTCACAGTCACAACTCTTACTTCCTTTATTTTTTGTCACCTTAAGAGCCAGAGCTCAAGAAACTTTTTTCAGTAAAAAATAATCTGGTGGCATAGACTTGTTTTATTTTTTGTTTGTTTCCCATTCTGTGTGCATGCAGGCAACCAATGGATCCAGTCTTGATTTTCAAGTGTATTTGTTGCTGTTACAGTAGACTGATCAATTATATTGGCTTTATATTTTAGAGAGACAAACCAGGGCCCAGTAAAAATAAAACAGCTCCACTCTGCTAAGGGGCTTCTTCCAAACACATTACTTAGGGTGACTGAGCACAATCTGTAGAATTGGGGGATGTAGCAGCATAAGTGACAGTGTGATATATTGAAAATTAGTCTGAGTTTTAGTCCTGCCTCTGACACTGACCTTCATTGTGTAACCTTTAATAAATTCCATTTTCTCTCTAGGCTTCAGCTTTTCCCACCTGCACAGTTGAGGCAAAATGGGACCCATAGTAATCTCAAAGTGTTCTCTAGGGTTTAACTTTCTGTAGTTCTAGGTATGGGCCTGAAATCAGTGGCAAAGGAGGGAATGGAGTGTCCTATAAGGACCGTTGCTTCTCCATCCTTGACTCTCTGCTTCTTTCTCCACTCTCTTCTCCAAGCTCCAGTGGCTTCATCATCACCTTTCTCTAAATGATTGTCAAAGATCTCACTCTTGCCATGCCCTCCTTTCTGAGCTCCATTCCCTACTACATACTCCCTAGGAAGATATCTCAATGCAAAAGTCCCATCACTTCTATTCTCATTTGTCTGGTCCCAAATTGTCTTCTGCTAAAAATAGCCTCTTCCCCTGAGGATTTCTTGAGTTTTATTTGTGGCCTTATTTTTGCCCAAGCTATCCAGATCTACCACATGAGTGGTATCTGTGCATTTCTTTTCTTTCTTTTTACCTGTCTTTTTCCTATTTTTAAATTTTATTTTAATTGTTGTTCTTGTACAGTTTTCTATGTTTTACTCCCATCCCAGCCCACCCCCCCAGCCCTCCCCACCTCCCTCTCATTCCCCCCCCCCCAGTGTTTGTCCGTGTGTCCTTTATACTTGTTTCTCTAAATCCTTCCCCTTTCCCCCTGAAATTCCCTCCCCTCTCCTCTGGTGACTGTCAGCCTGTTCTCAATTTCAGTGTCTTTGGTTATATTTTGCTTGTTTGTTTGTTTTGTTGTTTAGGTTCCTGTTAAAGGTGAGATCATATGGTATTTGTCTTTCACTGCTTGGCTTATTTCGCTTAGCATAATGCTCTCCAGCTCCATCCATGCTGTTGCGAAGGGTAGGAGCTCCTTCTTTCTTTCTGCTGCATAGAATTCCATTGTGTAAATGTACCATAGTATCTGTTTGTTTCATTTAGCCATCATTCATTCTGACACATACCCAAATTCTAGCCATTCTTCCCCCAATCTCTCACATTCACTTTGTCTACCCTGATTTAACTGCCACCATCCCATATTTACTCACCTGTTTCAAAAGCATCCAACTGGTCTCCCTGCTTATACACTGCCCCTCTAGAGTTTACCATAGACTAGGAAGAAAATCCTTTTAAAACACAAATCTGATCATGCCATCCCTGTGTTCAGATTCCTTTAATCATTTATCTCAGAGTAAAAGCTAAAGATCCTTTAAATGACCTACAAGACCCTACCTTCAACCATCCACTTTCTCATCACATCCTCTACCAATTTTCCACTTCACTCACTCTGTCAGTCTTGCTCCCTCCTCAGAACCTTCCACTTACAGACCTCCATTCCTGGAATTATCTTTCCCAAGATATCTGCCAAACTTCCTCCCTTACTTGATTCAAATCCCTATTCAAATGTCATTTCCTCAGAGAGTGCATGGTACCTTAGTACTCTCTGCATTAATTTTATACCATTGCCACAACAGATTATAAAAAATTTAGTGGCTTAAAATAACACAAATTTACCATCTCACAGTTCTAGAATTCAGAGGTCTGCCACATATCTTATTGAGCTAAAATCAAGATGTCAGCAGGGCTACATTCTTTTTTGGAAAGCTCTAGGGGATAATACAAATTTTTGCCCTTCTCAGTTTTTAGAGGCTGCCTTCTTCCATCTCCATCTCCAAAGCCAGCAATGTTGCACCTCTCTGTGTTCCCATAGTTAAGATTTTCCTCTAACTCTGACTCTTCTATCTCTTCTACTTCTAAGAACCTTTGTGATTAAATTGACACCAACAATATAATCCAAATTAATCTCTATGTTAAAGCCAATTGATTAGCATGTGTAATTCCATCTGTAAATTTAATTATCCTTTGCCATGTAAACTATCATACTCACAGGGAATTAGCATGTGGGCGTTTTGGGGAGTCTAGTATTCTGCCTACCACTGTTTCTGTCTTATAGCATTGTTTTATTTTAACTTCATGATACTCATCACCACCTGACACCTTATATACTATATATATGTTTCTAATTAAATATGCACATAATAAAAGCAATCAAATAGTTTTATGATTCTTGTTAAAACATTTCCCCTTCTTCACAGACAATCATTTAAAACCTTTCAACTGTTTTTTGGGGGAGGGTGACTCCATAACACTAAATAACATGCTTATATTGTTAATCCTTCTTCTATATTCTATAACAGATGAGAATCTAGCTCTCATTTGCTCCCACACTTCCTTTTATCTCAATCCTGCACATGCACAATCATGAATATTTTCTGTCTTCCCATCTTCTCAATAAGTTCGTGGATAATTTTGGTGGTGATAAAAACATTCAGTGTTTTTTGCTGGGACTTCAAGGTTGAGCCATATCATATATATTTTTTACTTTTCTATATGTATTTGTTTGGTTTATTCATTTAATAATGATCACTTTCCATTAGAAAGTAATCAGCAGTAATATACATGTCTGTTTAGCTCACTACTATATCCCCAGTGCCTAGAACAGTGCCAGAAACCTTGAAGGTAGTTAATTTGCATTTGTTTAGTACCTACTATGTACCTACACTCAGGCCTGTGGTCTTGCACCAGAACCTTGTATAATCAGGCTTAGCAGGGCCCTTAAGAATGAGCTACATCTATAATTTTAAATCATCCAACTCATAGATCCTTTCAAGAAAATGACATGTTAGAATCCCAGACTTCCGGCCAAGATGGAGGCATAGGCGGACACACTGTGCCTCCTCTCACAACCAAAATTAAGGATAACAAATATTTAGAAACAAGAAAACAACCAGAACTGATAGAAAATTGAACTGTACGGAAGTCCAACAACCATTCATCCAGACCGGTAAGAGGGGCGGAGTCTCGGCAGGAAAAAGTGGAGGTGCGGACCCGGGAACACAAGCAGCAGCGGCTGGTGGTTCCCAGGTGCACAGGCGGCAGCTGGCAGACCCCTGACACAGGGGGGCAATTGTGCAGACCCAGTGAGGCTGCACAAGGCGGCTGGCTGACCAGGTGGTCTGACATTCGCGCGCGCAGAAGGCCCAGGCAAAAGGGAAGTGGCGGAAGGGACTGAATCCAGGAGAGAGCAGAGCAGGCACCGTTGTTCCCTCTCAGACCCTGCCCCCACATACAGCGTCACAACCCAGCAACTGGGCTGCCCCGCCCTGAGGAACACCTAAGGCTCTACCCCTCACTACGTAATAGCCGCGACCAGACTAAAACCAAAACAAAACAAAACAAAAACCCACCAAAAATGGCTCAAACCAGAGAACAAATGAAAGCCCCAGAGCCAATTTCTCTAAGCCGTGAAGAGATAGCCAACCTATCAGATGCACAGTTCAAAGCCCTGGTGATCAGGATGCTCACAGAATTGGTTGATTTTGCTCACAAATTAGATGAAAAATGCAGGCTACAATATGTGAAATGAAGGAAGATGCATGGTGAACCAACAGATATGGGAGGAAAACTGGGACTCAAATCAATGGAGTGGACCAGAAGGAAGAAACTAACAACCAAACGGAAAGCAAGGAAGAAACAAGAATTCAAAAAAATGAGGAGACGCTTAGGAACCTCCGGGACATCGTTAAATGTCCCAACATCCGAATTATAGGGGTCCCAGAAGGGGAAGAAGAAGAGCAACAAGTGGAAAAGTTATTTGAACAAATAACAAAGGAGGACTTCCCCAATCTGGCAAAGGAAATAGACTACCAGGAAGTCCAGGAAGCTCAGAGAGTCCCAAAGAAGTTGGACCCAAGGAGGAACACACCAAGGCACATCGTAATTCCATTAGCCAAGATTAAAATGAAGGAGAGAATTCTAGAAGCAGCAAGGGATAAGGGGACAGTCACCTACAAAGGAGTTCCCATCAGACTGTCAGCTGATTTCTCAAAAGAGACCTTACAGGCAAGAAGGGGCTGGAAAGAAGTACTTGAAGTCTTGAAAGGCAGGGACCTACATCCAAAATTGCTCTATCCAGCAAAGCTGTCATTTAGAATGGAAGGGCAGATAAAGTGCTTCTCAGATAAGGTCAAGTTCAAAGAGTTCATCATCACCAAGCCCTTATTGTATGAAATGTTAAAGGGACTTATCTAAGAAAAAGAAGATGAAAAATAGGACAGTAAAAAGACAGCAAACTCACAGATATTAACAACCACAGCTAAAACAAAAGCAAACTAAGCAAACAGCTAGAACAGGAACAGAACCACAGAAATGGAGATCACATGGAGGGTTAGCAACAAGGGAGTGGGATGAGGGGAGAGGGGGGAAAGGTACAGAGAATAAGTAGCATAGACGGTTGGTAGAAAATAGACAGGGGAAGGGCAAGAATAGTGTGGGAAATGTAGAAGCTAAAGAACTTATGACACATGGACATGAACTAAAGGGGGGAATGTGGGTGGGAGAGGGTGTGCAGGGTGGAGGGGAATGATGGGGGAGAAATGGGACAACTGTAATAGCATAATCAATAAAATATATTTAAAAAAAAAGAATCCCAACACGTCTAGCAGATAAAATCAGAGTTGTTTTGCTTAATGTGGGTTTGAAGAGTTGAAACAAGTAGTATGTGGGTGAGTGTTTAAAAGTAGATTCCTGAGGGGAAGAAAAGGAAGCCCAGGCTTACAATATTGGTTAATTTTTGTGCTGTAAATATTCCCACCTTGGCCAATTTCAAGCTAGCAACATGATGTTACTGGATATGTATTTGGGGGAAAACATGTACAATCAGCTCTCGGGATTCAAATTGGCTATAGCACCTCATTGATTGAAATAGTCACCTACAACTCCCTCTCCCCATTCCCTCCTGATTCCCCTCTACAATGATACCTGAAAGGACCCCTAAGTATCTCCAGATATAGCTTAAAAATCCATGAGTGAATATGATATCTTTAGGGTACAGATGGGAACATTGAAGCCCAGAGGAAAGGATGAACCCAGATCTAATATCCATCCCAATGTTTTTTTTTTCCCATTGTATTATGCTTCCAATAGCCTAATCAGCCTCCCAACCCTCTGCCTCCAATTTATTTACCTCATTCCATTGGTATTTTAGCAACAAATATGTCCCTAAAATACCTCTTTCAGCAACAGCATGTCCCAGCTCCACTCTAAAACCTTCTATGGCTCCCATAGAAACCTATAAGATCAACTTTAGGCATCTTAGCATGGTCTTCCAAATTCTCCACAATCTTGCAAAGCTTTTCCTCTCCTTACTTTTCTATGTATACACCAAGCTAAAGTCTAACGGATTTTCTTCCTTTTCACCAGTTTTCTTGTCCGAGTTGCTTCTGGGTCTCTCTCTCTTTCTCCCTCTCCCTCCCTCCTGATATTCCTTTCCCATCCCTTTTGCTTCTACAATACTGTCCAAATCTCAGGTTCCACCCCACACCACACTCTAGTTCCTCAGGGAAGCCTTCCTAGAACACTAAAGTCCATTGGGTTTATCACTATCTCTCTACTCTCATTGTATAAATGAGTTTTTTTCATTCCCCTCCATTAACATGTGAGATTTGTTATTGTTATTTTGCTTTTAAACACGTATGCCTATCTTTTTATGTATCCTT
Organism: Glossophaga mutica; assembly: GCA_039655065.1. Taxonomy (NCBI): domain Eukaryota; kingdom Metazoa; phylum Chordata; class Mammalia; order Chiroptera; family Phyllostomidae; genus Glossophaga; species Glossophaga mutica. The sequence goes on along the minus strand of CM077318.1, from coordinate 8,405,661 downwards.
GGGTTAATGTTTATATGTGTATATCTCTGTGTTTATATGAATGTTTATATGCCTATATGCATGTATTGTCTGCTTATGCTCTGCTTTGGCATATGAGTTTGTGTTTCAATGTTTGTTTTTGTGTGTTTGTGCATATCTGTATATTTCTGTGTCTCTGGCACAGTTTTGTATGTCTGTATACTGTGAGCCGTACATCTCTGCATGCACATTTTGTGTGTTATGTGTCAATGTGTTAATATTTTATGCCCACAGCAGTTTTATACACATATGTACATCTATCCATATGTTTTTACATGCCCATGTGTATTTGTGCATCTATGTTTATATGTGGCATTTCTGGGTTTGTGTGTATGAATGTTCTCGAACTATTGGTTTCCACAAGGTACAGACACATCCGGGGGGGGGGGGGGTCTTAACTACTGTTTGCATGGTAATGAATTGCTCCAATATGCCTTTTAAACCTTTTTCCAGGAAGGTGGGCTACGGAGATGGATGTAGGCACAAAGTTATAGTAACCTCTGGATACTGGAACTCAAAGTACATGGATTGCTTTTTCTGCTGTTTACCCACAATCAGTAAGCTTTTACCACATGCATACCATCATCCCAGGGAGCATTGGGTTTGAGATTTTAAAAAAAGGTAAACTCTCTGGATTAAAGCAACTATGCATCTCTTTCTCCTCATCCCTTCAGCCACCTCATCTTTCTTGGTGCAACTCATGTACAAGCCCCAGGGAATGGAGGAGAAAGGTTCAGGCTTTAGAAACAAACCAACTTGAATTGGAAATCTCCTTTCTGACACTTACCAGCTGCATGACCATGAACATGTCTCTTGGTGTCTCTAGACTTCAATTTTCCCCAACCAAAAAAAAATGGTGAGGGAAATTCATAATGTCTCCCTTGCAAGATAAAGCCTAGAGATAATACGTCCAACCCAAAGCAGAAGTACCGTAAATGGTAGTTTTCATATCGTTTTCTTTAGGAAGTATTTTCACACTATTCACTAAATGTTATTTGAACCACAAGGTTTAAAGCTCAATAATCCACTTTGTATCAGTGTGTACATGTATGTGTGTCCATACATGTGTGTCTTGATTCTATACACACTAAAATATCACAGACACAGGGATCATATCTAAAATTTCTTCTTTCTACCTTACAACATCCAGAGATGTCTGGAAATGCTTTATAAGTGGTCATTAAAGATGTGAAGGAAGCAAAATAGTGTAGTGCTTAACAGCATCATTTGTAGAGACACACAGATATTAGATCTTGTCTAGGCATCTGTTATACACCTGAGTGATTTCACTATTCTGGCCCTCATTCTCACTAGTAAGAACGGTGATTTATTCAATTAATTCATTTAAAAATTATTATCTATCATATGTCAGGCACTGTTTTAGGCCTGGAGGACATAGCAATGAACATGAAATACAAAATTTCCTGCTTTCATGGGCTTACATTCTAGAATGAGAGACAAACAGCAAACAAGCAACCAATAAATATACACTCTGTCAAGTAGTGGTGAATTTTACAAAGGAAAAGTAAATCAGTGTAAGGGAGTAAAGAGTGACAGAAAAGACATACAAGTAAATACAATAATATCCATCTGAGCCTGTAAGTATCAAATGAAATAATGCACAAAAAGTGCTTAGTACAGTGCTTGGAATACTATAAGATTAAGAAATAGTAGTGCACTGTACATGTGGGAATATCCCAAGGATGGCATCCTGAGAATCGTGGGTCACCCTTCTTTTCTCGAGGTTGCATGGTAACTCCCCAGGCCATAGGCAATGGCGCGTTCATCTGCAGCCCAGCCCAGTCAGGTGCACCTCTAAGCAGGTCCCAAACCCCATTACCATTCAGTTCATGCTTGGCTCTGGGAACTAGTATGTTGGAGGGTAGCAGGAGTGCTTGCCAGGTGTGAGGCCCAAGGGCTGCCATCTGGGCACCATGAGTCAGGTGCAGCCAGGTAGGAATCTGCCCAGCCTGCCTGTGGACCCAACAGATGAGACATGCACGTCTCATAATATGGAGGGTCTGCTGCCACCAAAAATAAGGATTAATAGAAAAAAAAAAAAACAAGGATTAATTTAGAAGATAATGTACAAAATGTGTCCATGAGTAAAACTCTAAAAGTAAAGAGAAGTCATTTTAATGCATCACTTGTTTATTTAACTCAGAAATTTATGGATCTTTTCAGAAATGCTCCTGGGTGTATTTTTGGATCTTTTGACATAAATAAGGTTGCAACAAAACTGAGAGTATGAAAACGAAGAATATATGACATCACCAATGTGTTAAGTGGAGTTGGCCTGGTTAAAAAACAATCTAAGAACCACATTTGATGAATAGGATCTGATCTCAGCAATTTGGGAGCAGTGCCCCAACAGAAGAAGCTCCAGGAGGAACTTTCTGACTTATCAGTGATGGAAGATGCTGTGGATGAGCTCATTAAAAATTGTGCTCAGCTGTTGAGTTAACAGATGACCAAAAAAAGATTAGCATGTATAACATATCAAGATCATCATAGTATTGGAGACTTCCATGAACAGATGTTATTGCAGTTAAAATTTCAGCAGAAACTAGACTGGATATTCCAGTTCCCAGAGAAGACTCTATCATGGTACATATACAGAGCACCAAAGGGTCCACTGATGTCTATTTGTGTGAAGGGGAACAGGATCGCTCAAGTAACAAGGTGCGTGAAGGTGTATGGACCTTTTCATCTAAAGCAAACATCCAGAACACCATGATAAAAAAAGAAAATCCTCCACAGCAAAGTGAAGAATTGCTTGAAGTGATATTTATTTGTCTTTCACTGACAGACTTATTTCACTTAGCATAATAGCTTCCAGTCACTTTTAAGAATCTAATGAACAAAATTAGCTAACAAGCAAAAGTGAACTAGGGATGTGGAAACATGGAACAGACTGACAGTCGCCAGAACAGAGAGGGCAGGAGGAAGGGTAGAAAGAAGAGGAAGGGAGTAGTCAAAGAACATGTATGAATGACTCATGGAAATGAACAACAGGGTGGGGATTGACTGTGGGAGCAAGGGATGGAATGGGTGGAGGAAGGCAAAGGGGGAAAAATTGGGACAACTGTAACAGAATAAACAAGAATAATACAAAATAAAAGAATAATTTTTTGAAATTGGAGCAATTCACTTGATTTGAGAATTCATATAGTCAGGGTTTATTTTTAACATAAAATAAATATGAACTTCCCATATGGAAGTTCAAATGAATGACCCCTGAAGTTCCCTCATTTTCAGTGGTAGCGTTAAGGCCAATAGTTTGAGTAGTTCAGTACTTAGATTACTGAATAATTATGGTTTCCGCATTTTAAAAAACCCATCTTTTTATAATCATTTACTGCTTGTTGCCAGTGAAATAGACATCCTGACTACTGAAATAACTTCATCACAAAGGGTATCACTAAAACCAATGGTGAGACCTGAAATGGATAGTTTTTCATGGACTCTGTCCCTTCCTTCAAGGATCACATGTCATTATCACAAAAGCCAAGTAACATATATGCATAACCCATAGACACAGACAACAGTGTGATAATGGCCTGAGGGAAAGGCGAACAAGAGCTGAATGGAGGGGGGACAAGGGGGAAAAATGGGGACATCTGTAATAGTGTAAATGATAAAAATTAAGTTAAAAAATAAATTGTCTTACACAGTTCATATCTGTAATTAGCTATTGTACATTGGATGGGTGTACACACGAATCTAAATGTGATGTCTTTATATGCATCTGTACAATCTTTGGGTAACTTATGACATATGTCTATGTGAAACTTTTCACCACTGTATAGCCAAAATAATGTATATATGGAAAGTAGCAAATTCTCTAATTTCCATGGTATCTATAACTTATTAGATTCCTGTGAATAAGGGTTACAAGAGAGTTTTTCCCAAACTTCTACATGTAGAAATATCATAAATATGCTGTATCATTAAAGTTCATGGATTTAATTAAAGAATTTTAGTATGATTCTTAGTGCTAAACTTGGATTTCAAGCTACTTACAATTGTTGAGACTGAGCAGACTGGTGGCATGCTCCAAGCCTTTAGGGGCAAGTGTGGAAATGCCATAAGGTATTGACTTAATTGATTACAACACATGAATTTAATCATGGTAACAATTGGAAACTATTTTAACCTTTTTGCCAGCAGATTTTATATTTCTGTATGCAGCCTTACTCTTCAATCAAAGGGGTTTACTTATGATGAATTAGTCATAACCTGTCTTCTCTCCATCACAAGTCCCTCGGTTACCAGTAGTTAGCTAATTCTATCTCACTGGGTAAGTCATTTCCCAGTCTGTGCCTCAGTTTACTCATTATTTTACCATTAGAGAGTGAACTCCTTCAGGGACTTTCTCTTAATTGTTGTTATACCCAGTGCCTTGTACCATGCCTGGCACATGAAAGTACTCAATAAATGTTTGAACAAATAATAAAAAGGAATACTAGCTACCATTGCTATACTTGTTATCATATGTATAGTATAGTTTGATTTTAAATCTGAAAAGATACAAACAATAAGTCTAATAGTGCTCATGTTAAAATTAGGGAAGCTGTGGTTCAGAGAGACTTAACTTGGCCAAAGTCTCAGAGTGAAGTAAATGCAGAATCAGGTCTGTCTCTGGGCTTCCTGACTTCCCCTTCAATGTTCTTCTTGCTCAAGAGGACTACGGAGCCCACTGCAGGACTGGAAGTGTTCACCAGAGAAATGCTGCCCCCCTGGATATTTATTTATCTTCAGATCCAGGAGGTTCTAATGAGAGGCAAGAGGACAGTTTTAAAAACATGCATCCATCAGGCCAGAAAGAAACTGGCATCAGTGTAATGAGGCATGGGCCTTAAGATTTTTATCATGTAGAGGGAAAGGGTTGTGTGTGTGTGCACTCTCATGTGGATGTGTGTATGTGTAGATGTATGATGGTAGTGATGGTAGGTTGTTGGTTGGAAAATATTCCCCTTTGTAGGACCCAATAGGAAAGAATCACTAGAGGTTCCAGTGATGTGGACTGAATGAAGTAACCAAAAAACAAGGGATGACCAGACAAGGGGGGTTGAATTTGGGAAGCAGAGTGTCTTGACAGAATTCCATATGGTAATGGCAAAGTTTCTTGGCCAAATGCTAGAGTTTCTTCTTAGCCCTTGCAGAGCCCCAGATCATGTGTATGTAACCACTCCTTGGCAAGCATATGGAGGGAATAATGTCTCTCTTTGGAATCTTACTCCACTTCTCTGCAAAGCTCACCCCTCTCCAATCAAGGCCTCTCTTATCCTTCTAATTAAAAAGAAAACTAAGATTAGATGTTATTTACAAGTCAGGACAAATTCATTGGATGCATTTCTCCTTTTGGAGGTGTCTGTATTTTCAAAGCTTAGTAGACTGTGGGCACTGCAAAACCTAGACATAGACTGCTGGTGGACTTATAGTCATTCCAGGACCTGTGAAGAGAAGCAATTAAGCTTCCTAGAAGGCTTACTGTCATTCTGTTGTATGTCAGGGGTCTCTATCAATTGAAAGTCATCAAAAAGTCCAACCTGAAAAACTTAAGTTTCCCTTAAAAATGAATAAAAGATCCCTTATGAGTACTAATGGGAGGCTTTCCCACCAAAAATGTTGAGCTGTAGGAGAAAGCAATTCAGGACAGAGGAAAGAAGGGGAAGGGTCATCAAGTAACATGTATAAAGGACCCATGGACAAACCAAAGGGGGCAGGATTGAGGATGGGAGGTAGGGGTCAGTGGGGCAGGGAAGAGTAGTGGGGGATGGAGACAACTGTACTTGAACATGAAAAAAATAAAAAGAAAAAAGATGCCAAAATTAAAAAAATAAAGAGTATTATGCTAAATGAAATTTCTTCAGAGAAAGACAAGTACTATGCAATGTTATTTATATGTGGAATCTAAATAACCAAATAACCAAATAAAACAGAAACAGACTCATAGATACAGAGAGCAGACTGATGGTTGCCAGAGAGGAGGGGGGTTGACAGACTCGGTGAAAAAGGTGAAGGAATTAAAAAGTAGATATTAGAAGTTACAAAACAGTCATGAGGATGTAAAGCACAGCATAAGCAATGTAGTCAATAATATTCTAATAACTATGTATAATGCTATGTGGGTACTGGTAATATCAGGGGGGACCTCTTGTAAAGTGTATGATTATCTAAGCACTATGCTGCACACCTGAAAATAATATACAATAATATTGAGTGTAAACTTTAATTGAAGACATTTTAAAAGAGTTTTTCCAATATGAGAAATGGGGGTATATTCCCACATGACAGCCTTTTCCAGCTGAGCAGGCAGTCGTTAACACTGTGATTCTTAATATTACATAGGCCAGAAATGTGGATCTCTTCTCCATAGGCCCACCAGAAAGAAAAACATCCCAGACTGGAGGGAGCAGGCTCATCCCAAACATCACCCCCAACCTCTAAGTCTTGTGGGGGAAACCTAAAATAAACACATCCTGGGACATCAAAGACCAGAGAGCCTTACTGACTCCAGAGAAAGTCAAATCCATCCCCTAGCAGGGGGAGAAATTTCTTCCTTCACCATTGAACCTCTAACCCCAGGCACAGGAGGAGGGGGGATGCTCATGTGACTTGTGCTGAAATAGGGAAGGAAGGGAAATGTGAGATGGGACTGGAAGTCCAAGTTAGAGATATAGGGAAGGAAGGGAGCTGAGCAGGCACAGACACTGGCAGCAATCAAGAGTTCAAGACTCTTTGACAGCAGGAGCCTGGAAGAAAGGACAGAAGTGGCTCTGGCTGTGATGGGGCTCTTACTGGGCCTGCTGCTCCTGGACCACCTAATTGTGGTCACCTATGGTAAGGCAGAAAATGGTGGCCTGGATGCCACTGCTGACACAGGCAAAAGGCTGGGGAGGGGAGGTGGGATTGAATGTCTACTGAGGAAAGCCTATTTCTGCTGAGCAGGTGAGTTTCTCAGCCAATGGTGGAGACTTTCTCAGCTTTGAGCAGAAGACAGGGAGATAGTTGAAAGCTAATGAAGAAGCCATGAGGTAGGTTTGCATAGAAATTGAAAAGGATCCTCTCTTGGAAAGTATCCACATAATTTTATAGTACTTGTTTTATCTCAGGGACAGTCAGAAGGTGGCCAATGCCACCCAAATCCCTCCTCCATCTGATGCCTTTCAACTTAAATTCTACCATTATAACTTCAGAGTTTGGTCCCTGTTAATATACATACCTCCTACAGAAGGAATGCTGTTGAAGAGCTAGATGGGACCTTAAAAGTAACCTACATCCACCCTTCACTATAATGAACAAATGTTCAGAATATCTGTTCACATAGTTCCAGTGGCTGGTAATTCACTACTTCCCCAGGCATCTAGTTTATACAGGTGCATCTCCAACTCTTAGAAAGTTCTTCCTCATGTTGAAGTAAATCCACTTCTCTGTGGCTTCTATCCAAAGGTCCCAGCTCTGTTTCTTGCAGACACACTGATTACATCTGCTCCCTCTGTACTGTGACAGCCCTTTACATTTCTGAGAACAGACATCATGCCCCCTTGACTCTGTTCCAAGCTAAACAGCCCCAGATCCTTCAACCCGTCTTCATAGAACTTGCTTTCTTACCACTTTCTGAAGTAACTCACTTCCCTGTGGATATGGCCCAGTTTGTCTGGGCTAGTTGTGGGAGCTTAATGCTGGACACATATCCCAAAAGAGGTTTGACTATCCCATAGTAGTATTATTTCCTTGGATCTTCCTCCATCTTTATTTATATCCCTGAGAATTGAGATAGCCTTTTAACAAACTAACACTAAGTAACAGCTAAATGCAACCATGACAGGTCAAGAGGGTTCTTGCTGGACCCCTGCTTGTGCCATATTCTTACAGTGAGAGGCTGGAGCAAATTAGCTTGGTGTCATTTTATGGTCAGAATGAATGCAGCTTTTCATAGCTGACTCATTTTAGACTATCCTATCCTGGGGCTCTGTGATCCATCAAATTCTAGAACCTCAAGATACAATTAAGTGGCCTGAGAGGGAAAAGCATTACTGGCACAAATAATGCTTCTAAAAATAGTGTTCTTTCTACAACTACAATATTTTCATTTTTTAGAGTACACTTCCCTACCTTCTTCAAATGTGTTAGTTTGAGGTGGGACTCGTAGAGGCAGGGCTGGGGCTAATGGAAACAGTTTGTAAATGTTAAATTTAAATTATGTGTGGGCATGCATGTGAGAGTTCATATGTGTATTATTTCTTCCTCAGACTGTTAGGTACTCCATACTTGGGAGCAGCACTTCCATTTGAGTGGTGGGTCTTACCTTGTAGACCCGACATTCATGACATACTGAATTTCCAACAATGCCTTCCCTCACCCTGAATCTTAGTGTCCCCAGCTCATCTGTACAGTGAAGAGATCATCTTGGCTGGTCTCAAAGGGCCCTGCCAGCTGGAAAGTTCTGTAGGACTGTGGCTTCACTTCTAAAAAGGCTCTAGGGGCCAGAATCAGCTGTTAAGTCTAAGATGCATTGTTTAAATAAATGTAATAAAAATAAATCCTAACATTTGAACTTTATAAACATCTATTATCTAAGTTACTCTTCTATCCAAGAGATACCCCAACAGAGGGAAAGTGGCCAGACACAAGAGTATGGGGTCATGAGAAGATACCACCCTCTGTGCAATGGTGAGAAGAGGAAAATTCAAAAAGGGACCCAGTCTGAGTTCTATAAAGTTCTATAAAGGGACTCATGCCCAGAAAACCAGGTCTTTCCTTTCTTTAGGACTTTTGCTTTTATAAGTCCAGGTCCAGGACCAGAATGGGCCCCAGTACTGTTCCCTCTTTCTCAAGTTAAACCCTTTTCCAACCAAGCCCTGGTCTTTCCCCTGAGGGGAGACAACATTTGAAGGAAATTCAATTCTTTCATGAGGAAAAAGAACAAGGCTTTAAAGTTCTAGGAAAGTCTTTTTAGAAAGTAGCCAGCAGATAGGGGAATTCTTTTTCAGAGCAGTCAAGGGATATTATCCAGCCCTAGGACAACATCACTTCAAAATTATATCAAGTAGGCCTAGGTAAGCGGTTGCTGGCTTCAGGCACACATGAAGCCCACAAATCCTTAATAAGTGTAGGAACTTAAGAAGGTAAAAAGGCATCATAGCTTCTGAAAGCTTTTATTTTAGACCTCCCAGCCTAGCTGTGCTCATACTATCTGCGTAACTTTGGATAAGCATCTTCTGTCTCTGGCCCTCAACCTTGTCTATATATACCATGAGGGAATGCAACTAAGTGGTTTCTAAAAGCCCTTGGATCTATGTCATTCCATAAATCTCCAAAATACTATCTTGCCTGATCTCTCAAGACCTGTTGTACCAAGTACCTAACCATTTGGTAGTTTTCATGGATCCCCTCAGGTGTTGAGGTTTTCTTGAAGTAGATTTTTCCTAACCGTCTTCCAGGAAGGTCAGGAGTATCGCTTAATATGGGCAACAGTTCACATTGATTGTTATGCCAGTTCTGTTTTTGGAGGTACAGGCTACCGTGGCCACTCTGGCTGCCCCTGAACCCAGGGATAGCCTATTACCTCCCTGTAAGTTAACAGATTCCATCAGAGTGGGAAGGATAATTCCTCACTTGCTCATGTCCCAACTTCTCCTTCAGGTAATTATTAAAGCTGACAATGATCTAGTCCAATTAATGTATTCATCCTGGAGAGAACATAGTGAAGAATTCTATAGCATAACAAGAATCAAGATAAATATGAAAAGTTTCTCTTGAGATTATACAGGACTGGCATGCTAGGTATTTCACACCTGTGAGTTCATTTTGTATTCACAATAACCCTTCATGTAAAGTTTATTTTCACCTCTATCTTATTGATAATGACCCAAAGCTCAGACAGGTATAGCAATTTATTCAAGGTCACACAGAGAGATGTAATGGTACAGCAGACTTTGAATTTATACCGGTGTAAGAATACTAGTTATTCTTACTTATCATGCAGTCTTTCACTACCCTCCTGATTTCACTTGGTGCTCCTACTTAATTTTTCTTTAGATTCTCTGAGTACCACAGGGATTGTTGGAAGGTACAATTCTGTGCTATTGAGGTTACCCTCACTTTGGAGATCAGTACATGAGGAATAGTATGTTTCTTTTCTTGTAATACCCTTTGCCTACTGTACTCTTTCTTTATGCTGCTAATGAAGAAGGAGGATAAGAGGAGAAAAGAACAAGAAAAAGAAAGAGGATGAAGAGAAAAAGATGAACGGATGGGTGGAAGAAAGGAGAAGGGAAGGAAAAGGGAAAAAAAAACGGGATTTTTAGAAATTTGGTTACTGACTCTGTCCCATTCCCTTATTCTGAGATGGAAGAGTTGTATCTAACCTAATTCTAGAGGTGATGTCCAGGATTGAGAAATTGGGACTGCCTGTCCATGTTCTTGATAGACAAGAGTAGGCTATGTGAGAATCCCCAGAACTTCCCAGAGAGAGTAATGTGAGGCAGGCATCACAGTTCCTCCAAAGTTGGAGAAATGACGTACATATGCATAGACAAAGGCATTTTTAGCTGCTCCAGATGTCCTTACAGCAGAACACTGCTTTGTTTCTCAGGAGGGCAGTGTGAGAATGCTTTTAAGAAAAAGGGACAGAGATCTGGGAAGGCTAGAGGAAGATTAGTGGAAAAGAGCCACCCTAACTCCCAGGTGGATGTATCATCAATGTCTGCATTCTTCCTCTGTTCAGGCCATCCAATCCTTGAAGCGCCTGAGAGTGTGATAGGGCCTTGGAAAGGGAATGTGAATATTCCTTGCACCTATGGTCCTCTGCAAGGCTACACCCAAGTCTCAGTAAAGTGGCTGGTTCAACGTAACTCTCACCCAGTCACCATCTTCTTACGTGACTTCTCTGGAGATCATATCCAGCAAGGAAAGTACCAGAGCCGCCTGAACGTCAACAATGAGGTTCCAGGAGATGTGTCCCTCCAACTGAAGACCCTGGAGATGGATGATCGGAACGAGTACACTTGTGAAGTCACTTGGCAGACCCCTGATGGCTACCAAGTGGTGAGAGATGAGATCATTGAGCTCCGTGTCCAAAAACGTGAGTCACTGTTGGGGGTAGGAAATCACTGATAGGCAAAGACCTAACAGCAGTCTATAATTTTAGAAAACCCTGAGAAACTCTGAGACATTTGTTAATGTGTATATAGTCTCTCATTAGTTATATGTACTAATAGGAGGAAATGGAGAGGCAGAGTATCCTCAAGGTCATCCATTTCATGGCATAATTTATTTTTTATTTAGTCTTTATTGCATTTTTTCTATTGCCATTTAGTCCCCTTATACCCCCCACCCCCCGGTAATCACTATACTGTTGTCCACGTCCGTTTCATGGCATAATTTAAAAAGTATTGGGAAGTGTTCCTGGCTTTCAACCCTACTACTTCAAGTGTCCTAGAAATTCTAGCATCTATAGCTTTGTTGCCCTTCTTGGGTTCTGGGTCTTAAAAGTGATAAATGTGAGTGTATCTTATTAGGATATTGGAGAATGAATTGGTGCTGTCAGAGAAGCTCTAGGGAAAGGGGTAAAACTTATCCAAGATAAGTTTGGTTGGCTTGACAATTTTACAAATATCCGCCCCCATAATCCAAAAACTGTAGATAATCCAAAAACTCTACTTGAGCCTAAAAACTTTTTTAAGAGTCAGTTGATTAGCTCCAGATAATAAAAAACAAAACCCAGATAGTATAAATAGTACCTAATCTTCTAAAGGAAGCTATTTTTATTTATATTGTCCTATTGGCTGCCTCCCTCCCACGTCAGGAGCCCATTTTAGTTCCCTTTCTAGATATAAACATACCCCTATACCCAGAAAGGATGATTCAGCCTTATGTTCCCATATTCTTACAACTTCCCAGAACCTACTTTCTTGTCTTCCATTTGCAGTCTCTGTTTCCAAGCCCACAGTGACGACTGACAGTGGCTATGGCTTCACAGTGCTCCAGGGAACGAGGATTGGCCTTCAATGCCAGGCTCAGGGTTCTCCTCCCATCAGTTATGTTTGGTACAAGGAAGAGACTAACAACTCAGAACCTATTATAGTAACAACCTTTGGTACCTTACTCTTCACTGCTGCAGTTGTGGCTGACTCAGGCTACTATTTCTGTACTGCCAAGGGCCGGGTAGGCTCTGAGCAACGCAGCAACATTGTGAAGTTTGTCGTCAAAGGTGAGCAACACTCTCGGTGAACATCTCAATGGACCACCTTATCCCAGATATACCTCAGTAGAGTGTCTTTATTCCAAAAAAACAGAGATTGATGTGTGTGCATGGGGAGGGTGCTGGGAGGTATTAATTGTATGATCACAAAGAAAGAAAAATTCTGGACTGGGCGCAATAGGACTGCAGATAATCCCTACCATGCTGTAGGTTAAATAGATAAAAGATAGTAAAGGGAAAAGTGATGCTTACTAGGTACATAATATTTGCCAGATACAACGCACAAGAAAGCACATGTTTTCTTATTGAATCCCACAACTATCTCGTATGATAGCTATCATTGCCCTCGTTTTATTTTACTTTGGGGGGTGGCTCTTTTTATTTTTTTATTTGTTGGTTTTTTACAGAGAGAGAGAAAGACACCGATTTTTTGTTGTTCCACTTATTTATGCATTTATTGGTTGATTCTTGTATGTGCCCAGATCAGAGATTGAACCCGCAACCTGGCTGTATGGGGACAACACTCTAACCAACTGAGCTGTCTAGCCAGGGTATATCCTCATTTTAAAGAAGAAGATACTGAAAGTCAGAAAGGGGAATCTACTTAACAAAGAGCTCACAGCTAAAAAGTTGAAGTCAGGATTTGCACTCAGACTTTATGTTCTTTCCACTGTGTCTGATTGTTTCTCATGGTTGAATCTATACCAGCTCCTAGACACCCTTTGGAATCTTTTTTATTCTTTGTTTGGTTTGGTGAGTTTTTTGTTGTTATTTTGTTATGTTTGGTTTTGCTTCAGATTGCTACATGATTTCTTTAAATTTCCCTCACTTCTTTCTAAAGCCAAATGTGAGTTCTAGTTTAGGTGTCAATGGAGACTGACCCTGGTTAATCAATATCTGGCTATTTCTTATAACATTGTCCTGGGAGCCCTACAAACTATGTACATGAAGACTTCAGACAGGGGTTTAAATGAACAGCCTAGCAGTTTCACGTCCAAATGAGTCTTGCTGCCTTCCAACAAACCTCCTTGGAAGGGAAGACACATATTCCAACAAGTCTACCATTGCTCAAAACATTTTGGGAACTAACTGCTTTTAGGGAATTATCCTCAGAATCACCTGAAAACTGCTATCCTCTGAGGATAGCTCTATATAAGGAAAGTGAGAGCACTGTCTCTCTCTAAACTGTGTTAGGAAACTGATGTTAACCTGATACTCCTGTGCTTGACTGAAGGAATTTGTTTCCCAAATTGAGTTGTAGTGACAATGGGCATGCTGTAGGTTTTGGTCTGTTAGTTTTGGGGGACACAAGGGCAGTCTCACTTTGAGTGAATTATATGAATACTGGCCCAGTTCTCTGAAAGTTTACAATCTGGTCAAGCAGAAAGGGCAGGGAATGTCCAAAAAGTCCAACAACATGTACTGCATAGAAAAACAAGTTGAATATTTTCACCTTTCTGTAAGTTAGTTCCTAGTACATCTGGTCAGGACCTTGCTCACAACCAACCAACCTATTTCTTATCACAGTTCATGCTTTCAGGCAACAAAGCAATGCTCATGATTGCTCCTACTGACAAATAAGGAAACTGAGGCTCAGAGGAATTATTCTCAACTTTCCACCTTTTCTGCTCTCTGAGCCAAGCTTCTCTCTCTCTTGAATGTCTTTATCTGCATCCTTCTCCTCTTAAACTTTGTCCCATCAGTCTGGTCCTCTGTTTCATCTTTGCCCCACATAGTTCTCATCCCTTCATCCCTCTGCCTTGCCCACTGTGCTGTTTCCCTATTCTGGGATGGCTCTAAAGACCATGTCTTTTCTCATGATACTGGACTGTTGAGCTCTACTCACAAAAAAAAAAAAAAAAAAAAAAAGCACAGACATGCATTGCCCCATGTTAGTTTTATGCTCTGTGACATCCACTTCTGATACCCATGCTATTATGCCAATCAGTTTGCTCTTTTCCCATTCCTAGTAGCAGCTATTCATCTTCTCCTTATCTAAGAAGATCAAGAACCCCCTCAAGATGTTAATTCTACCAGCCACCCTTTCTGCCTTTGTATTTCCCTACTTATTCCCTCTTGGCTTAAACTACAATAAGATATGTTTTGCTTCTCTCCACAGCAAACCTTCTACCTGAGCTCTTAAGCTCAACTACTCCAACTTCCAGTTACATGCATGATTCTCTACCTAAACCTAGTATGTATGCATATATGTATGTATATACTATCTATGTAAATATGTATATATGTATGTATGTAAGCCTGACATATATATATATCTCACATATATGATTTTAATTAATATTATTTAGTATTAGTTACAGGTAAATATCACAGAGATTAAACAACCATATTCTTTACAAAGTAATTCCCCCAATGTTTTAGGTACACACTTAGCACCATACATAGGTATTATACTATTATTGATTTTATTCCCTATGCTATATTTTACATCCCATGACTATTTTGTGTCTACCAACGAGTACATCTTAATCCCTTCACCTTCTTCACCAACCCAACCAAACCTCATCCCCTCTGGCAACCATCAGTCTGTTCTCTGTTTCTATAAGTCTGTTTCTATTTTGTTTGTGTGTTTACTTCTTTAGATTCCATATATAAGTGAAATCATATGGTATTTGTCTTTCTCTGACTTATTTCACTGCATAATAACCTCTAGGTCTATCCATGTATCACAAATGGTAAAATTTCATTCTTTTTATGGCTGAGTAATATTCCATCACATATATGTACAACCACTTTTTTATCCACTCATCTATTATTGGGCAACAGGGTTGGTTCCATAACTTGGTTATTGCAAATAACACTGCAATGAATTTAGGAGCACATACATACTTTTCAAAATAATGTTTTGGGACTTCCAGCCAAGATGGAGGTGTAGGTAGATATGCTTTGCTTCCTCACACAACCAAAAGAAGGACAACAAATTTCAAAACAAAAACAACCACAACTACCAGAAAGTCAAAGTATAGAAGTCCAACAACCAAGGAGTTAAAGAAGACCATCCAGACTGGTAGAAGGGGCAGAGATGGGCAGCCAGGACAGAGACAGTGTGTGGCAAGGTGGTGCTGGAGGACTGGGCAGGCAAGGTAGCAGATGGCAGACTAGGTGGTCCCATATTTGTGTGCAGATAAACCACAGGAGGAACAACTGGGGAGTGAGACAGAGAGCACAATCCTAGGTTCCATTGTGGAAAAATAAAGCCTCAAAACTTCTGGCTGTAAAAATCTGTGGGAATTGCGGAGGTGGGAGAAAATCCCACTCTTACAGGAAAGTCCATTGGAGAGAACCACAGGGTCCTAGAATATACACAAGCTCATCCACCCACCTAGGAATCTGCACCAGAAGGGCCCAACTTGATTGTGGGTAGCAGGGGAAGTGACTGAAATTGGGGCAAGAGCCAATCAAGTGGCACTCATGCCTCTCTGACCCCTCCCCCATATACAGCACCACAATGCAGCCACGTGAGTTGCCCTGCCAGGGCAACTGCTTAAGGCTCTGCCCCATACTATGTAACAGGCGCACCAAGACAAAGAAATATGGCCCAAATGCAAGAACAGATCAAAACTCCAAAATCATAGGGGTGCCAGAAGGAGAAAGGCAAGAGCAAGAATTTGAAAACTATTTTCAACAAATAATGAAGAAAAATTTCCCCAATCTGGTCAAGGAAATAGACTTCCAGGAAGTCCAGGAGTTCAGAGAGTCCCAAAGGACTTAAATATAAGTCATGACACTATCAAAGTCCTGGAAGAGAACATAGGCAGGAAAATCTCAGATATTCCATGCAGCAATATTTTCACTGATGTGTCCCCAACAGCAAGGGACATAAAGGAGACAATAAACAAATGGGACCTCATGAAAATAAAAAGCTACACAGCTAAAGAAAACAGCATTAAAATGAAAAGAGAACCAACTGTATGGGAAAACATGTCTTCATTTTTGAAGTATTTTTTTTATTTTGATGTTCTGATTGAGTATTTTCTGTTACTTTGTCTTCCAAATTGCTGATTCAATCTGACTTATCCAATCTGATATTGATGCTTTTTAGTGTATTCTTCATTTTGTTTGTTTGTTTGTTTGTTTAATTGTTGTTCAATTACAGTTGTCTGCATTTTCTCCCCACCACTCCCAGCCCCACCCAGCCAAACCCACCTCCCTCCCTTGCTTCTACCCTCCCCTTTGGTTTTGTCCATGTGTCCTTTATAGTAGTTCCTGAAAACCCTTCTCCCCTCTGTCCCCTTCCCCCTCCCCTCTGGCTATTGTTAGATTGTTCTTAATTTCAATGTCTCTGGTTACTTTTTTTTTGCGTTTTTCTTTTGTTTATTATGTTCTAGTTAAAGGTGAGATCATATGGTATTTGTCCCTCACCACCTGGCGTATTGCACTTAGCATAATGCTGTCCAGTTCCATACATGCTGTTGCTAAAAGTAGGAACTCCTTTGTATTCTTAATTTTGAATATTGTATTCTTCATTTCTGACTGGCTCTTTTCTTATGGTTTACATGTCCTTTTTACACTGTTGAAGTTCCCAGTGAGTTCCTTTCTTGTAACCATTGTTTTGAACTCTATCTGGTAGATTGCTTGCCTATATTTCATTTTTGTTCCTTTTTGAGATTTCTCCTGTTCTTTTGTTTTGGACATGTTTCTTTCTCTCCTTATTTTGTCTTCCTCTCTCTGTTTGTTTCTATGTATTTGGTAGATCTATTATGTCTCTCAGTCTTGGTAGAGTGGCCTTATGTAGTGTTCTATGGTGCTAAGTGGTACACTCTTTTTGATCACTTGGGCCAGGTGCTCCAGCAGTGTCTCTTGTGTGGGTTAGGTGAGCCCTGCTGTTGTAGTGGAGTCTTGATGCTTTTGGCCCATCTGTGGGTATAGGCTGACCCTCATGAAGACTGACACTGACCACAGTGTATAAGCTGCTGTGAGATGAAGTATAATTTGCCTCAGCAGGGACTGTTGCCTGCTGAGGCCTCCCTTTGGTTCTGTTGTTTGTGGAGCTAATCAGGTAGTGTTCTGCTGTGGTCCGAAGCCAGTCATTGGGTGTGTTAGTTCTGAGGCTGCTTGGGAGAGTCTCACATGCAGGTCAATGTTAGACACTGCCTATGACCATACCTGAGCTTCCTGTTAGGAGCTACATGTGATCCCTGGTTGGCAGCTGCTTTGCTGGGCCTGGGTGGATGTGAGTTAGGCCAAGCTGCATACCAGGTCCTGCTGCCATGAATAACAAGCCTGGAAAAGTTCAGAAAAAAAACCAAGGCACCCCAAGATCTGCTGCCACTTGCTGGCTGCTCGTTAAACTCAGCTTCAGAAAGAGCCTCAGGTAATACATGAGTTTCATAAAGCAGGTTCTCAGTGAGTCACCAGGTAGGAGCAAATGGTGTTCATCAGGTTAATATAAATTCAAACTTGGCACCAGTGCTGGGTTAGAAGCCATTCAGCAAAAGTTTCAGTGTACACCAAGCCCAGCTGCCACTCCTTAGGTCCTGCATATCTTTGTAGTAGAACAGTGTTTCAGGGTGTCATCAGGGTGGGGCCAGTAGTGTTCATCAGGATAAAACATATTAATATTTGGCCCTGTGGAAGGAGAGCTCTGCACAGGAACAATGGGGCCTGTTGAGAGTTTTTCCGGAAAGACTGCATATGGGCCCAGTCTGGCTGCTACCAGTAGATCCTCCAGCCAGGTTCAAGCTTGTCAAGTCAGGGCCTCAGGGGTCCAGCAGGGTGAGACTAATGTACTTTCCCAGGCTAATGCCATTTTGGGGGTGGGGGCTGACCCAATACAGAAAAGGTGGTGCTGATTTGGCACATGGGGAAAAATGGCCCTCACTCTACAGCCACATAACTCTGTCTCTCCTTGTATGTCTCTGGCACTCCCTGAGTTTGCCTGAAATCCTTCTTCAAGAGTTTTTCAACAAAGACTGCAACCAAGACCCAGGCTGTGGGACTCCAACAGATCCCTCTGTCAGGAGCATGCTTTAGAGCACGGAACCTTGGGGAGTTGGCAGGGCTGGGATAGGGCATATTCCCAGGCTAGTGCTGTATGCAGGGGTATACTATAACTAGGAAAGATGGCATCTTGGGTGGTGTGGGTCAGGGACTCAGCACAGGGACATTGGTGGCTATCTTTCCAGCCCTCTCCACACAACCCAATGACTCCAGTCCCCTCTGAGTTGATTACCCTCTTCTAGAGCCCAGGGTGAGTGCTCATGAGTGAGATTTTTTTTTTGTGCTGGCCCTTTAAGAGGACACCTGGACTTCCAGCAGTCTTCCTCTCACCTGGGCAGACAGAATCCCCTCTGATTTTCACAGCTAGATATCATGTGGGCTCTTCTTTCCGGCACTGGTTCCCTAGCCTGGGGAGCCTGGCATGGGTTTGGGAACCCTCACTCCTCCAGGGAGACCTCTGCAGCTAAGATATCCCTCTGGATTCTCAATACATCAGGTGAAAGTGAGGGCAGGCCCTTTTTTGCATCTCTTCCCCTTTCACCAGTCTTTATGTGGCTTATTCTGCATATCCTTAGTTATAAAACTTGTTCAGCTAGTCCTCAGATGGTTATCCAGTTTGATTGTTCTATAATTTAGTTCTAATTTTGATATGATTCTAGGAGGAAGTGAGTATAACTTCTACCTCCTCTGCCACCATCTTGGATCCCTCTATATATGTTAAATTAAAAAAGCTTTCTCTCTATCTGTTGCTCCATCTCTGTGGCCACTACCAACCTCATGAAACAGGTAATTTCTGCTGGAAGTTCCTCCCAATTTACCACAATATAACTTTGTAAATTGGAGTCATTACTGACCTCCAAATTACCAAAGCTCAAGACCTGTCCGTTCACACCCATCCTACTCAACATCTCTGTAGCAGTGGACCCTAGTAAACACTCCTTCCTCTTCAAGCTCTGTCAAACACTAATAGTGTACCGACAACACAACTCTATTTTGGTTCTCCTAAGACCTATCTGACTGATTCTTCTTAGACCCCCTTGCTGGTTCTCCCTTCATTCATACTTTGATTATAAGTTTTCCCAAAGACTGAGTTCTCCTTCCTTTCTTCCTATTTCCCTATAGCACTTTATCAGGATTCATAATCTTTTTTTCTGAACAGTTTCAACAGACTTTTAAATAAAGTTCCCATGTCCATCTATTATCACCAAACCATCAACTTATTCAGCATATTTTGTCTACTTTATGTTGCCAGGTGTAAAATTCATTACTAGTTCTCCATAGTCCAGGAAAGTATGTGACACAGAGGAGACACTTAATGAATGTTTGTCAATAAATGAACAAAATATGCTTTTCATCACTTTGACTATTTCATGTCAATCCCTTCTGGCCTAAAATGTTTCTGTGGAGAAATCAGAAGACAGTCTTATGGGAGCTCCCTTGTAGGTAACTAATGGCCTTTCTCTTATGGTTTTTATTATTCTCTCTTTGTCTTTGAGCTTTGCCATTTTAATTATGGTGTGTCTTGGCCCCGGCTGGTGTGGCTCAGTGGATTGAGTGCCAGCCTATGAACCAAAAGGTTGCCAGTTTGAGTCCCAGTCAGGGCACATGCCTGGATTGCTGGCCAGGTCCCCAGTAGGGGGGGCATGCAAGAGTCAAACACGCATTGATCTTTCTCTTCCTCTCTTTCTCCCTCCTTTCCCCTCTCTCTAAAAATAAACAAATAAAATTAAAAAAATAATTATGATGTGTCTTGGCATGGGCTCTTTCAGGTCCTTCTTGTTTGGGACTCTGCACTTTTTGGGCTTAGTGTGTCTTGTTTCTTTACCAGGTCAGAAAAGTTTTCAGTCATTATTTCTTCAAATAACTTCTCTATCTCTTGATCTCTCTCTTCTTCTGGTACCCCAATGATACAGATGTTGTTACATTTCATTTGTACCAAAGGTCCCTTAAACTATCTTTGTTTTTTTTAATTCTTTTTTTCTTTTGCTGCTCTGATTGGGTGTTTTTTTCTACCTTGTCTTCCAAATTGCTGTTTCAATCCTCTGCTTCATCTAACTTACTGATTATTCCAGTGTATTATTTATTTTAGGTATTGCAGTCTTCATTTCTGACAGGTCCATAGGTATGGTTTCTATGTCTTTTTTCATACTGTTGATCATCCTTATAATCATTACTTTGAATCTTATATCTGATAAATTTCTTACCTTTATTTCATTAAGCTCTTCTTTTGGAGAATTTTTTTGTTCTTTCATTTGAAGCCTATTTATTTCATTGTCTCCCTATTTTGGCTGCCTCTTTGTGTTTGTTTTTATGTGTTAGGTAGATCTTCTATGACTCTCAGTCTTGGTACAGTGGTCTTATGTAGTAGGAGTCCCATGGGACCTACTGGCACAGTCTCCCTGATCACCTGAGGTGGGTGCTCTAAGAATGTCCCTTGTGCACGTTATGTGGGCCCTCCTGCTATAATTGAATCCTAATTGTTATTGGTCTATTCATGTGTGGGATTGACCCTCAGGTTGTCTGACTTTGAGGCTCAACCCCCAACACAGTGTGCAAGCTGCTGTGCAGGTGCTCATCACACAAAGCAAAATTCAACTCAATGGTTTTCGGTGCCTGCTGAGATCTTCCTGTGAATATGCTGCTTTTGAAGCTTATTGTATCCTGCTCTGCTCTGGTTTGAAGCTGGCCTCTGGGTATGTTCTGAGCCTATTTGGAGGGACTCTGTGGAGACCAATGTTAGATGCTGCCTGTGACTGATCCTGGGCAATCTGTTATGAATTTGTTATGAATCTGGAGCTGTCAGTGATCCACAGCTTGTGGCTCCCTCTGCTGGGCCTGGGTGAGTGCATAAAAGACCAAGCTACACACCAAGGATGGCTTTTACCACCACTAGGCCTGAGAGTGGGTCAGAAAAATTCTCAAACCACCCAGAGATCTGCGTTCACCTACAGGTTGCCTGTTAGGCTTAGTCACTGAAAGAGCCTCTGGCTGTATTTCTCAGCAGGGCTTAAATTCCACAGGGCGGAGAAGAGGGATTCCAGCAGGTAGGGCTATTATTCTCCCCCCTCTTCCCCGCCCGCAGGCTGATGCCATTTGGAAAGGAATAGAGTGCCCAAGAAAGATGGCTTCTTCAGTATGGGGGAATGAATCAGCATGGGAATTCTGGCAGCTGAATTTTCAGCTCTCTCCCCAGAACCTCCAATCCCAGAATCTCTTCAAACAGCTCTAGTTTGTTTGAAAAAAAGAGACTCAGAATATACCCAGTGGCCTCTGCTGGAGCCCAGGGTGAGTGACTGTGAACAAAATTTTTTGTTTTGGCCCTTTAGAAGATTGGCCGTCTCTCTAGCCATCTTTTCCTGGTGGACAGAAACTCTGCTGCTTTTCACAGCCAGATGTTATATGGGCATCTTTCCTGGTTCTTGTGCTCTAGGCTAGGGAGCCTGGCTTGGGGTTCAGACCCCATACTTCTCAGGGTGAACCCCCCTCATAGCTTAGATATCCTTCTAGAACTTCATCTGCTTTTCTTGGAAGTCTGGCACTTCTGTACTACCCACCAGTCTCTATGTGGCTTCTTCTGTATGTTCTTGCTTATAAGGCTTCTCTTCAGCTAGTCTTCAGTTGGTTATTCAGGATTATTTTTTCTATAATTTGGTTGCAATTCCAGTTTAGTGCTGGGTGGAGATTAGTGTAGTTTCCACCTAATCTGCCATCATTTTGGATCTGCATTCTTCTACCATATAAATTTAGTTATTTACTTGGTCATTACCAAAGAGACTGCCATTGATTCTTAGTATACTTTAATATAGTTTGGATTATGCCCACTTAATTTCAATAGCATACAAAAATTTTGTTTCTATATAACTATATTCTTCCTCTTTTATGCTGTTATTGGAGCAGATTATATTTTATACATTATAATCACATCAACACAGATATATAATTATTGCTTTATGTAGTTGTCTTTTAAAACAGAAAAAAGTATTACAAACAAAAATACATTTACAATCTATACTTATGCAGTTTTATTTACTGATGCTTTATTTCTTCACATTGATTCAAGTAACTATCTAGTGTCTTTTCATTTCAGCCTGAAGAATTTTCATTAAAACTTCTCATAAGGAAGATGTGGTAGTGATCAACTTTCCCAGCTATTGTTTACCTTAGTGTCCCTTTATTTCTTCTTCATTTTTTGAAGGGTAGTTTTGCTAAATATAAAATTGTCAATGGATATGTGGGGTTTTTCTTTTGAGTACTTTAAATATGTCATCTCAGTGTCTTATGGCCTCCATTATTTCCAATGAGACATCAGCAATTAATCTTACTGAGAATCACTTTGTATAATGACTTGCTTCTCTCTCTTGCTGCTTTCAATATTGTTTCTTAGGTTTTGACTTTCATTATGTGTCTAGGTTTCGGTCATTTCCCTACCTAGAGTTCACTGAGTTTCTCTACCTGCAGATTAAGTATTTTTCATGCAATTTGAATTCTTTGACATTATTTTCTAAAATATTATGTCTACCTTGGCCAGCTTCCTAAGTTGGTTGGAGCATCATCCCATACACCAAAAAAAAAAATCGCAGGTTTGATTCTTGGTCTGGGTACATACCTAGGTTCCAGGTTTGATTCCCCAGTCAGGGTATGTATGAGAAGAAACTGATCAATGTTTCTCTCTCACAGTGATGTTTCTTTCTCTCTCTTCCCCCACTTCCTTCTACTATCTCTAAAATCAATAAACATATCCTTAGGTGAAGATTAAAAATAAAATATTATGCCTGCCTTTAAAAAAAATTTTCCCCTAGAACTCCCATTGCCTGTATTCAGGTATAATTGATGATGTCCTATAGATCTCTGAGGAGCTGCTCATTTTTTATCATTCATTTTTTTTCTGTTCCTTGAAGTGGCTCATTTCAATTGTCATATCTTCAAATTTACTGATTTTTTTCTGCCTGTTAAAATTTGCTCTAGTGTATTTTTCCTCTCCACTAGTAATTTTTTTCCTTTTAATTTTTGTGCTTTTCAACTCCACTATTTCTAGATGGTTCCTGTTTTATAATTTCTGTCTCTTTACTGATTTTCTCTAATTGGTTTGAATTGTGCTCATTCTCTTAGTTTTTTAGGCATGATTCTCTGTAGCTTTTTGAATACATTTAAAATAGTTGTTTTAAAATATTTTTCTTTTTTATTTTTTTAAATATATTTTATTGATTATGCTATTACAGTTGTCCTATTTTTCCCCCATCATTCCCCTCCACCCTGCACACCCCCTCCCACCCACATTCCCCCCCTTTAGTTCATGTCCATGTGTCATAAGTTCTTTAGCTTCTACATTTCCCACACTATTCTTGCCCTCCCCCTGTCTATTTTCTACCCACCGTCTATGCTACTTATTCTCTGTACCCTTTTCCCCTCTCTCCTCCTCCCACTCCCCTGTTGCTAACCCTCCATATCATCTCCATTTCTGTGGTTCTGTTCCTGTTCTAGCTGTTTGCTTAGTTTGCTTTTGTTTTAGGTGTGGTTCTTAATAGCTGTGAGTTTGCTGTCTTTTCGCTGTCCTATTTTTTATCTTCTTTTTCTTAGATAAGTCCCTTAACATTTCGTATAATAAGGGCTTGGCGATGATGAACTCCTTGAACTTGACCTTATCTGGGAAGCGCTTTATCTTCCCTTCCATTCTAAATGACAGCTTTGTTGGATAGAGCAATTTTGGATGTAGGTCCCTGTTTTTCAAGATTTCAAGTACTTCTTTCCAGCCCCTTCTTGCCTGTAAGGTCTCTTTTGAGAAATCAGCTGACAGTCTGATGGGAACTCCTTTGTAGGTGACTGTCCCCTTATCCCTTGCTGCTTCTAGAATTCTCTCCTTCATTTTAATCTTGGCTAATGGAATTATGATGTGCCTTGGTGTGTTCCTCCTTGGGTCCAACTTCTTTGGGACTCTCTAAGCTTCCTGGACGTCCTGGTAGTCTATTTCCTTTGCCAGATTGGGGAAGTTCTCCTTTATTATTTGTTCAAATAACTTTTCCACTTGTTGCTCTTCTTCTTCCCCTTCTGTTACCCCTATAATTCTGATGTTGGGACATTTAACGATGTCCCGGAGGTTCCTAAGCCTCTCCTCATTTTTTTTTGAATTCCTGTTTCTTCCTTGCTTTCCGTTTGGTTGTTAGTTTCTTCCTTCTGGTCCACTCCATTGATTTGAGTCCCAGTTTTCCTCTCATCTCTATTGGTTCCCCATGTGTCTTCCTTCATTTCACGTATTGTAGCCTGCATTTTTTCATCTAATTTGTGAGCAAAATCAACCAATTCTGTGAGCATCCTGATCACCAGGGCTTTGAACTGTGCATCTGATAGGTTGGGTATCTCTTCACGGCCTAGAGGAATTGGCTCTAGGGATTTCATTTGTTCTCCAGTTTGAGCCATTTTTGGTGGGTATTTTTTTTTGTTTTGGTTTTAGTCTGGTCGGGGCTATTACGTATTGAGGGGTGGAGCCTTAGGTGTTCCTCAGGGTGGGGCAGCCCAGTTGCTCGGTTGTGACGCTATATGTGGGGGCGGGGTCTGAGATGGAACAATGGTGCCTGCTCCGCTCTCTTCTGGATTCAGTCCCTTCTGCCACTTCCCCTTTGCCTGGACTGTCTGGGCGCATGAATGTGGGACCACCTGGTCAGCCAACTACCTTGTGCAGTCTCACCGGGTCTGCACAGTTGCCCCCCTGTGCCTGGGGACTGCCAGCTGCCGCCTGTGCACTTGGGAACCGCCAGCCACTGCTGCTTGTGTTCCCGGGTCCACACCTCCACTTTTTCCTGCTGCGACTCCGCCCCTCTTACCGGTTTGGATGAATGGTTGTTGGACTTCTGTACAGTTCAATTTTCTATCAGTTCTGTTGTTTTCTTGTTTCTAAATATTTGTTGTCCTTAATTTTGGTTGTGAGAGGAGGCACAGTGTGTCTGCCTACGCCTCCATCTTGGCCGGACGTTTAAAATATTTTTCTAGGACTTCCAATATCTGTGTTTCCTCGGGGACCATTTCTACTTATTTTATGCCTGTTTATAAGCAATACTTTCTAGTTTCTTTTCATGTCTCATATTTTCTTTGAAAACTGGAGTTTTTAAAATATAATATGGCAACTCTGCAAATCTGATTTTTTTCCCTCTCTTACCAGCACTTGTTGTTGGCACTACTTGTTATAGTAGTTCCTGTTTGTTTATTTCATGACTATTCTGAACTTATTCTGTACAGTCTTCTATATTTGTTGTCATGAATGGCCACTGCATCTCTACTGGATTACCCTAGTGGCATGCTAATAGCTGAATAAAGATTTCCTTATATACCTAGAACCAAGAAATGTCCCTGTCTTTACTAAAGGGCTTTATTGCCTTTTAAAATTATGTCTTAAACACCTACCTAGGAAGTTTATAACTGTCTCATAGCCTTCATTTCCTGCTTTTCAGAGCCTTCGGGCTAGGCAAAGGTAAAAACTTATGGCCTTCTCACGTATTTCCTGAGTATGTGCACAGCTCTATGTATGTGTGTTTTTCAAAGTCTCTATAGATATCTCATTCCTCAGTATTTTTTTTAATTTGTTACGCTATTGTTTCTGTCAACTGTTATTCATTTCTTCAAGCAGCTGTGTGACAAATTTTTCTCCCTGGGGAGAGTTTTAGCACTGACTGGCCAATAAAGACAAGCCTTTTTAATCAGGTCTTTTAAGCAACTGTTACACAAGTCAAATAATGACAATTGTTTGAGAATTAAATCTTTTCTGCTTACTCCAGCACCTGGAATTGGGTTTTATTTCAAGGCTACTACTGGACTGTTGAGAGGTAATGGGGCTAAGACAAGTTAAAATGCCACAAAATGGGCATGTTCTTAACACGAATGGGGTGTTTCTGGGATCATGCAAGCATTTGGCTAATTTCCAAAATTCTGAAAAAGAAGCTGATTATAAAAGTCTTGCCAGTTATTTTGTGCATTTGTGAACAGGTAAACATTCAGAGGTTACTAATCTACCATTTCCACTGACATTGCCCACAGCCATCTTCTTTGTAATACTTTGTAATTCTCTCAAGACAATAAACAGCCAAAAATTAGTTAACAATACTAAAAACAAAGTTTGTTTTTCCCATCCAATTTGAAAGACCCTCTGCACTCTACCTACACATTTCTTTTGTGTCTATGAACCCTGGGTTAATAATGCTGCCTTAGAATGATTTTAAGTATAAAGAGGTAACACACAAATTTTTACCATCATGAGAGAATTGTTGAGATAGGTCCAATTGTGGACCTTACTGTCCTTTACTTACTTTCCAATTTTTCTAGGTCATTTCTGTTCTCTCAAGGGTGTTTGGAACCTTGACTGATCTGCTCTTCCTTTACAGACTCCTCAAAGTCACAAAAAAACAAGAGCGAGGCACCTACAACTACGCAATCCCCTTTGGAAAGTAAGTTTTACTAGGGTTGTTTTGAACTGAGAGGTCTGAAATGGTGTCATGAAAGCCAAGGGAGAGTAACCAATGCCATTAGATAGTGAACAAGAGGTCTCTGGATTCCTCAGAGAGAACATAGCAATAATGTAATAAAAACAAAAGAAAGATAGCAAGGATTTAAAGGCTATGAAAAAGTGGGACCATGAATATATATATTCTTCTTTGTGAGACCTTCTGAAGCAAAAGTAAAGAGATAGAATAATCCCATAGGAAAAGAGAAAACTGAAGACTTCTGCTCATAGTCTCACTTGCTGTGGGACTTTGAATATGTTGCCTCGCCTATTTGGACCTTCTTCCCACTTCCAACAATAATAAACTAAGGCACTTCCCTTCCTAGTACAAGTGATCAATGACACGGCCAGAAACTCCAGGAAGCTCAGTGCAGATGTCCAGAGAAGTATCCCAGACTTTGCAGTTATTCTCCACATTCCAGCTCCTGGATGTAAGAGGGTTCTTGGATCCTAATAGCCTGTTTTCATAGGAACACCTACAGTGAACTCATCCTGGGCCTGGACCACTGAAGTGCATAGCTACCTTGGGGATACCAGTGCTGGGCCAGGTAAGGGTAATGTTACAACTTCTATTCATTCTTTTTGGCTTTAAATTTTGTAACTGACACCTTCCATGATATACCTTGTCCTAAGGAAATTTAATCCTGCAACCACTACTTGCTATGGTTTACAGTTTAGACAATGGTGAAAGACCCTGGAGATGAGAAGGGTAGGTGGGCTGGAGAGGGAGAGATATAAATCCAGGGATGAGCAAAGTTGGAGTGGGGTTAAGGGAAGTGGTAGATGTGTTCTTAGTTGGTTCTTATTGTCATACTTTACAAACATCTTAAGCCAGAAGAAAAATGGGTACACGATCTCACTCAGCTCTCCTAAAGAGGCCAGAAAGGGTAATGGAAGAGCCTCATTACTGGGGTTCTTCACCAGAGTTCACTAAGCAGCTTGCAACTGACTTCTGATTCCTCTAAAATTTCAAAGATCTCTAAGTCATGGTCTCAGAGATCCAAATTACAAAAAGATGCTGTTTTAACTGGAGCTGATAGCTGGTATGCACTACTCTGACTTCACTGTGTTTTGGTTTTCTTTTAGATTTTTATTTGTTTATTTTTAGAGAGAGAAGAAGGGGAGGAGAAAGAGAGGGAGAGAAACATCAATGTGTGGTTACCTCTCACACACCCCCTACTAGGGACCTGGCCTGCAACCTAGGCATGTGCCCTGACTGAGAATTGACCCGACGACCCTTTGGTTCACAGCCCCACACTCAATCCACTGAGCTACACTAGCCAGGGCTGATTTTTAAATAATAAAATAATTTGTACTAGTTGATAATTTGATACTTCTCTTAACTTCTGAACTCCTCATTCTCGCCTGAGTTGCTGTGGCCTATTTCTCAGAACTCACCAGACCACTTCATGGTCCTTCAACAAAAATATTGATGCCTAGTGTTGCAGCGGTCCTGTAAGACTCCTAGTCTATAATAGGCATCTGTTTTTATTAGTTTGTGTTAGTTCAATGACTATCACTCTTGATCTCATCCTCTAGCTACCTATAATTCATGGTGGACTTCTTAATACTCCTGTACTTCTGCACCCCAGGTTGCAGAGCTTCTTGGATGTCTCTGATCATAGCCCATACCTAATTGGTGTGCCACCTTTGTATTGCTGCCTTTGGCTTGAAGGCTTCCATAGCTGCATGCCTCTCCCAGAGCAATATCCAGGGGTAGAAGGGAAGTTAGAAGATATCTCTTGGAGAGCTGGTTTGGGAAAATGAGAAATTAATCCCGTACAGAATAGGGATTCTCAAAAATTAGGTCTGTGCTTTACATTCTCTATCAAGTTTTTCACTACTTAACTCCCTCCAAGGAGAAACCTTCCTTTTATCTGTGTCAGTTTATAGCTTGGGTTCTCTTGACTCCAATCGGAGATCTGAGGACCACAAATACCAGATTTCTAAGAAAGAATATTTTGGCACCCTGGCTGGCATAGCTCAGTGGATTGAGCACGGGCCTGCAAATCAGAGGGTCACTGGTTCAAGGCCAGGTCCCCAGTATGGGGCATGTGAGAGGCAACCACACAGTGATGTTTCTATCCCTCTCTTTCTCCTTCCCTCCCCTCTCCCTAAAAATAAATATATTAAAAAAAAAGAAAGAATATTTTGGGGTCTGGTAAAAACAAAGCCAGTTGCAGCAGCAAATTCTAAGAACATCAGGATTCTTTTACCTGTCCCTCTTTATCCTTTGGTCCTGCGCCCTAGATTCAGAATATTGTAGCTACGGTATATTAGACATTATCCAATCTTTTTCTTGAAATTATGGGAAAATTAGGGTCTAGTCAAGAATTTCACTAAAGTCACTGTATTTATTTTTCTATGACTGCTACAAAGATTACTCCAAACTTTGTGACTTAAAATAACACAAATGTATTATCCTACAATTATAGAGATCAGAAGTCTGACACACTTAGCTAAAATCAAGGTGTCAGCAAGGCTATGCTCTTTCTGGAGGCTTTGTGACAGAATCAGTTTCTTTGCCCTATTCAGCTTCTAAAAACAACCCACATTTCTTGGCTCTTGGCCCCCTCGCACCATTTTTAGAAGTAGCAAATTTCCTTCCTTAAATCTCTCTGACTCCTACCTCTTCTTCTGTTTCCCTATTTCGCTTTTACAAAACCCTTGTGATTACATTGAGTCCACTCAGATAATTCAAGATAATATCCCTATCTCAATGCCAGCTAATTAGCAACTTTAAATCAATCTGCGACATTAACTTCTCTTTACAACATAAACTAACAGAGTGATTCTGGGGATTTGGATAGGAACATCTTTTGAGGAACAATATTCTGCTTACAACACCAACACAGCAAGTAAAGAACAGATCCAGGACTAGACGCCCAGTCTAGTTATTTCCTTCAGTTTGTAGACATGATTAGAATAGGTTACCCAGGAGACTCCATGGAAATATGTTTTGAGGAGAAAGAAAGCTGAGTACTTGGCCAGAGAGTGTAAAGGAAAGAATTTTATGGTTAGAAGTAATTAACAAAACTCTCAGCATTTTTTGTGAAGTTGATAAGTCAGGGCACTACTTTCTCCTCTCTAAGAGAAGGTGAAAACCTTTTATCTTGGTTCCATGAAAAGCATGGAGGACTATGAGGCCTATGAGCCATCAACCAGTGGGTTTGGAAGAACTTGTTTATACATGAAGTCCCTAGCTTCTCTCAAATCTTTGTCATAGGAGTGGGATTTTGTTTGTCTCTCTGGCTAGCTTAGAAATCTAGGAGAAGATAGAAAATGGAAAGAAAGATGTATGTGTTAGTCTGGGCTGATTATTTGGATCTCAGTTTCTGGAAAAATTTTTTAACCAAATACCACTTAATGTTGTTTTGCCTTCTAGGAAAGGGCCTGCCTATCTTTGTCATAATTCTTATCATCTCCCTGTGCTGTATGGTGGTCTTCAGCATGGTTTATATCATGCTCTACAGGAAGAAGTCCCAATGGGGTGAGTTATGAGTGTGACTGGGTGGCTCTTGGTCATTCATTTATTTCAGCAGCATAGTTGAGTATAAACTCCGTATTAGGCACTTTATTAGGCATTTCAAAGAGTTCCAAGCCTAGTTTGGGAGTGAAGGTAAGGGTAAGTAAAGACAGACATGAAAGCCAACAATAACAATGCGACTTGTAAAAATTAATTTACAAGTCTTTGGTATGCAACATAGTACAGCCATCTCTGTAATGGGTTATCTAATGAGGATGAAAGAGAAGGAGAAGTCAGAATCTTTGGCTTCGAGTTGCTTACAATTTACTTAGGGGATTTAATGTAGAAGCATGGGGTTTATTTGTAATGACACATAGCAATAAAACTTATTGACTCAAAGCCTGGAATTAAATACAATAATTTGTTGTGGTGTGATGCATACATTTCCAGTTGAAAGATTATAAGTTCCTAGAGAACAGTACAAAAAGACATTCACCTTTGTACCAAACTAGCCTTTGCAATATAGATATTCCAAATATTCCAAACTTGCATGGAATATAGATATTTCTCCTAGGGGGCAATGGTGACCCACTTCAAGATCTATTTCTGGACCTTTCCTGGGTGCAGGGTTGGGATGAGTGCATTTGGGAATGGTGTAAGCCATGGTTCCTGACCTCACACTAATAACCCCCCTTCTGTCTGGGTTCTGCCCCGGCTACCAAGTTTCTCACAGGGACTCTCTGGGTATCTTAGGCAAGATTCCTGGGTGGGAAGTTGATTCAGGTCCAATGTCCCTCTCCCACCACACTAAGCAACTGCTCCAGCCCAGTGTCTTGAGTCACAGTATACCAAAGAGGACAGTTACCAGGTGTGCTTTCTCTTCCTTTCCCTGAGAAATCTATATTCCTGTTTCAACTCACCTTCCCTGTTGCTGGAAAGCTGAACTTATTGATATCCCCCTCTATGTCACTTCTTCCCCTACCTTTTGACTGGTACCCAAAGTCCATGCTTAGCCCTTGTCCACTCCCCATGGAGATTTCTGACCTGATTTCTCCTTCTTTTCTAGATCGTGTCTATGAAGTCTTCAGGTAAGACAGTCTCTCCTCTTTTATCTTCTCTTTCCCTGCCCTCAATTCTATAGGTCATTGGCATGGAGGAAAGGGGGTTTGGCACAAACACAATCCTATGCCCAAAGGCCTTCAGGGTCAGGGCACAGATTTCTTCCCTCTCTGAAGTACTTCCTGAAGTTCTGTAGTGGCCCACAAGATGCACAGGATAATTCAGGTCCACTAGCCCTCTATTCCTACAATGTATGGGTGACAGCCTATGGGTCACTTGACAAGAATTGGGGCACAAGGGTGGGAAACCAGAGTCCCAGCCTCAAGTCCCTTCTTATGTGTGGTGGGCTCTTGGACCACAGGGTGAATTCCAGGATGGCCAGTGACTCTGGTGAAACCATGAGAGTGCCCATCTTCGAAAGTGGCTGCTACAGTGAAGATCCAGCTTCCTGGACCCTGGGCAATGACTACTCTGATGAACCCTGTCTGGACCAGGAGTACCAGATCATTGCCCAGATAAATGGTGACTATGCCTGCCTGCAGAACAGAGTTTCCCCAGATCATGAGCTTCTGACCACCGAAGGCAAGAGTGTCTGCTAAAACTGCCATACTAGGCCAGGGTTTGCTGACATAATTGCCTTTTAACCCCTGCTTTTTGTATGGTCTCCCTTCTCCTCCTGGATAGCCCAACATGTCTTACAGGCCAACACTGGGATCACTACGTGTGACTGGCTTTGCCTAAGAAGTTGCCACAGGCACACAAGCAAGCCTGCTTCTGGGTTAAGTCCTGAGCCTTCTATTATCCCTGCATGGGGCTTCTGCTGCTTCTCTCCAAGCACCAGAGGGAAATTCTCATAGCACTAAGACACCACTTACCTTTGGCATCTTCTCACCAGAAGACCAGAGGGAGGCTTAGTTCTGCCAGCTCAGGGGACTAGTTATGTCCAGAATCACTTCCTCTTTCCAAAGCTAGATCATTTTAAATTGAAATTGTCATGTAACAGGCCAGGGTTCAGTTCTGCTCTTCACTGTCAGTCTAGTGCTCTGATATTCTTCTGATGCTCAATAAATATCTAATTATAATCGCAACCTTGGTTGTACTGGTCTTGTCTCAAGCACCTAGCAAGAATGATTAAAGTGAGACTAGTTGAGATGATTGGGGCTCTGGGAGTATAAATACCACCTTTGTTTTTTGTTTTTTCTTCTTCCCACCCATGCCACCCTTACCTCACTTCAGCAGTGGGCCAAGCTAGAACACAATGAATCTTTGGAAAAATAGTACTCAACTGCCTTTCCTTAATCCCTTCTCAATCATCCTGTGGGGTCCACCTGAATGACTCTTACCAGGTCAATTGCAAACCTGAAAAAAAGGAGCCTACATTCTATCTCAGGAGACTGTGGCTGCAGAGATAAAGGTCCCCCACTCTTTCCAAAGTACACATGTACCACCCTCAAGGATGTCCATTTCCTGGAACCCTAAAAAATGTGAAATAGTTATATTCTTCATAGGTCACCCCTATCTTCTGGTCCCTTCTTTCAATGTTGAGTGGAGTTCAGAGCAAATAGGTCTCTCTCCTCAAGCAGGAGTGGGAATAGGAATGTGAGTGTGAGAGTGTGTGTGTGTGTGCGTGCGTGCGCACACGCATACACTTTAAAATCATTCTCTTCTTTGAGGACCTGTTCTGGGAAAGTTCAACACTGCTTCCTCTCCCTCATGTAATTCATGTGAAATCAACTTCTTCATTCATCACAGAAGCTGACGTGTTGCCACTTTTGTTTCCAACACAACCCCAAGATCAGCTCAGGTTTCACCAGGACCTTCTCTCCTTTGGTACGGTTACAGAAGTCAAAATAGTACCAAAAGTGAACAAGGAGGAGTCCTTCACTTCGCCACCTTTAGATTGTCAAGCCCATGGTCAAAACCTCAACATTTTCCTTATCTCCAAATGCCAGCTTCACATAGCTTGTGAAAGGAGCAACTTCTTCCCCATTATGCTTACAATAACCTGAAACAGGATCCCCACCCAGCAGAAACCTCAGCTTTCTTCATGAAATAGCTCTGTGTCCAGACCCCACAGCCTTTGAAAATAGCTATTATTTGTTTCTACTGCTGAGGTTGGGAAGAAAATCCTAGTTGCATGTTCCTTGGTAAAAGTAGCCCCAAATCCAGGGACTACCCCCTCCATAGAAGCTATGGACCTCCAGGGATATCTCAGAGTCTCTTCTCTTGGAGAGCATGGAGATTATTGATTGTAATTCTCCCATACTGCAGATGAGGAAATGAAGCCCAAAGAGAAAAAGTGATTTGTCTAAAGTCAAACACATCAAGTCAGTAGTGGGTAGAACAGAGACCAAATGTAAGGTCTGTGAAATCCTACAAGAATATATTCATTGCAGAAGGAAGACTTCTGGAGATCATCTGTGTTCCCAAACTGATCATTTTTTTTTTCATAGTAGACAAGCCAGGAAAGAAGTCTTAGATATAAGGCTACCCCAAAGCTGCAGGATAAGGATAAACCAAAATGAGATGATAACATAAGACCTGTCTTAGACAAGTTGCTGGTCAGGGGAAAGTACAGGAATAAAAAGAGGAGATCTCCAGAAGACAGGGAAGGTGTGAATTTCCCCTAGGGCAGCTTCCCAAATTTTGTTCCATGGAATAGTAGACTCAGGAGATGGTCCACAGGGAAAAAAATCACAATTAGAGAGGTATGGGAAATGCTTCATTCTATAGCTTCCTCTTGAAAGGTTCTAATGCAGCATTAGAATAGGAAAGTTTATGAAAATATCTGCAATAAAGCAACTGTAAACTTTTTGTTACCAAGTAATTCCAAAATGTATTTGCCCTCAGAGCCTATTTTTTGTGCCTTCCTTCTGCAGCCCTTGACCCAGTCTCTGAGGGAGAAAACCCCTTCATGCTGGCTATACCTGTCATGCCCTATAGCATTATGTTGACCACACTTTAATTGTTTTCCTCACAAAATTCCTGGGTGGCATGTGTCCCAAAGGCCAAAAGGTAATAAAGTAGGGGAAAGTCAATCAATCAATAAACATTTATTGAGTATTTTCTGCAACCAGAACATTGTGCTAGTGGTTGGGATGGAATAGAGAGACAGCAATCAAAGAAACACAGTCTTTTCCTCTAGAAGCACACAACCTAGTGGGGAATTCAAAAATATCCTCTGGAAAAGTTCACTAACAATTCAAGTGGCATCATTGGGCAGTAGGAGATAAAGGGGTACATAAAAGGAACCAGGCAAAAGTGATTTGAGAGTGAAAAAGGAAAGTGTAATTTGACTTTCAAAAGTCACTAGAAAGACTGGACTCTGGCTGGGCCAGGAAATATGGAAAGGAATTGGATAGGTAGAAAGAAATGTAGAGGGTATTCTCAGAAGGAGGAAGAGCATGAGGAAAAAGAGAGATGGGTGATGTCAAAGCGTGTTTAGAGGCCAAGGCTGACTGTCAGGAAAGTGGGTTTCTAAGCCTTGCCATGGCACTTGTCTGAGACCTCTGGTCTCCTTGCTGGGAGATGCTGGAAGGGGAGTGTGAAGGAAAAAAAAAAAAAACAATGACACAAGTAGCACTTACATTTCCGGGTCCTGGATACCTTTTTAAGACTACTGTGGCCACCTCAGACTCCCACAGTGTGTGCAGAACCCACCCAGGACTGTGGCTCCCAGCGCTGTCTGATTTTTCCATTAGTAACCTCAGACAAAATGCTTACATTCCCTCAAAGTTACCAAAAATATCTTGTGAGAGCTTAGTTGGTGCTTTCCGTATGTTCCTTATCCAGCTGATAGGATATTTGTTGTATCTGAAGTGCCCTGGCCTGAAGTTGCTAGGCACGTGCCGCACTTGGGGTATTTGACAAACTGACACTCTGCCACACGGAGTGTCCAACTCAGCTTGTCAAATACACGGAGCGTGGCACTGCAGAAGGCTGGGCCAGAGTCTTCGGTGGGGAGGCGAGATCTTCGTAGGAGATGCAGCCCTAGAGAGAAAGAAAAATAGTCACAGCCTGAACCTCAGGGAAACTTCACAGGCTGTTGGGACTAGCTGAAGCACCATAAAAAGGAAGTGAGTAAAATAGACATAAACCTTCTAATCAAAAGAGGGATCTATAGAATAAACTGTCTGTTGACAGCAAAACAGAAGAAAAAGAGGGATCAGAGGGTAGGTAGGGAACACTCCATTGAGAGTTCAGGTGAGGCCCCAGTGCTCCGCTAGGGATTCCTCAGGCCTGAGTCTTATAGCTACAGCATTTTGGAGGTCTTGAGCTTTAGTGGGATCTTCCATGTAGCATAGAGAGAACAATTTGGTTATCATCCTGAGTCATCCACCTCAGGAAGGAACCAGGTCCCAGAGTCAGTGTCATGTCCCATCTACCCAGCCCTCACAGACAATGTTCTACAGTGTTGTGGGTATGAACTTCAGCATTGAGGTCAAACATGGGCTTGAATCCTGGCTCCGCCATTAATTATCTGGGAAACCTTGGATAAATAAT
Source organism: Glossophaga mutica (assembly GCA_039655065.1). NCBI lineage: Eukaryota > Metazoa > Chordata > Mammalia > Chiroptera > Phyllostomidae > Glossophaga > Glossophaga mutica. Next base: position 8,369,955 of record CM077318.1, on the reverse strand, counting down.
TTCATTTCTTTGAACTTGTTTTCCACATCCTCAAAATGTGTATAAGTACAGTATGTACCTAATAAGTTATAGTGAGAATGACATGAGATAATGTACTTTAAAGTCCTTAGTTCATTATTTGATACAGAAATAGTACTCAAAAATGGTAGTTGTACTGACAGAAAGAAAGCAAGGGTCAGTGACAATTGATTTAACAAGGTCAGGACAGATGAAACACAAATTTCTGAGAGCCTCAGCCTTACCTAACATGATCCCCTTGTACCATCAAGACTCAAGAAAGTCAGCTATAAAAGAATTAGCATCTAGTCTCATATACTCATGTTATAAATGAGGAAATGGAGGCTCATGTTAGGGAAGAAAGTTTCTAAAGGTCATACAAGTTGTTAGCAGTTTGGAGTCTTGCCATATACCCACCCATTTTGCCTTCCAGCTTTGGTCATCAGTCATTTTACCTCCTTCCTGTACTTGTCCATCTGGGAAAAAGTAGACACATCCACAAGAAAGGAAAAGGACAGGCAGTTGTCTCAGCAGTGAGACATTGGAATACTTCAGCCCACAGCCATAGGAAAAATAAGGAAGCCGCCAGGAGCATGGATAGGCTTGGAAATTCTGAGATAAATCTTTTGACAACACCCAGATTCTATTGTTAAATATTACAGGTTGTCTGAGTCAAATTTACCCGCTTCCTAGCAGTGGCAGTTGATCTGTGAGAAAGTAGTTGGCAATATTAAATACTGACATGAAAAGTAGTACACATTCCAAGGTTATCAAGAACGGAAAACCGGCCCTGGCTGGTGTGGCTCAGTGGATTGAGCATGGGCTGTGAACCAAAGGGTTGTGGATTTGATTCCCAGTCAGGGCACGTGCCTGGGTTGCAGGCTAGGTCCCCAGTTGGAGGTGTGCATGAAGCAACAAGTCGATGTTTCTCTCTCTCGCTTTCTCCCTCCCTTCCCCTCTCTCTAAAAATAAAGAAATAAAATATTTTAAAAAAAGAATAGAAAACTGCCCCATGAGGCCATAAGGTCCCATCCCAGCTAAAACAAGTCAGAAGGCTTCTCTGTCAGAAAAAAAAAAAAAAAAGTATGTTTTTATTTTATTAACTCTTTTAGTTGAATGTATGTTGGTAAGGGGGTGACGTGTCCCTCTAATCTGATATCTTAGACTGATTTCAAACCTAAGGATCTAAAATGTATTTTCCATTCCTCCATTTTTCATGCTACCTACCCAATTTATCCCAAGCCACTCAGAAGCGTGGCTTTTTTTAGCCAAAGCAGCAATCATTGTCAATGGATATGGTAGAGTGGAAAGAATCAGACAATGTTGAATTCTAATAGTGCTCTGGGCACCAACTAGCCAATCATGGCATTGGGATAGTCTTTCTTTCGGCCTCAGTTTTCTTCTCTAGAACTGGGGACAAGAAGACTTACCTGGCAGAGTTGTTAGAAAACTCTCCAGTGAACTTTCCAGAGCTTCCCAAAAAGTAGTCCACTGGTACCTTGGCTCATTCCCTGGAGCTGGCCAATTAAGGAAGCGGATTAATAGAGTTTGAATTCAGGGTGGCAAGGGAGAGGCAACTGGTGCCTTTCTTCTATTATTACCCTCATTGGTTACCAACCCCAGGGAGAAGACCTGGATAAATTGGAGGAGTCCAAGCCTGCCGAATATCTTTTATGACTATGTCAAAAAGGAAAACCAATGTGAGGGAAGTAAAGATTCCTTCTTAGTACACTAAAAACTGAAGAGCCTTATAAAACATATCACCCCACTATGAACAGAAGAAGTTGGTAGCTGATCTGAAACCAATTTTTATTTCTACTCTTGATGCTCTAGTCCATGCTTGTCCAATAGAGTGTATATAAGAAAAGCGGTTCATTTGAGGAAAGCTGGCCAGACCCAGAGGAAGAACAGGTGGATACCCATATGAAGACGTATTGAGAAATTCCCAAAACTCATCTCTTGTCCCATCATGCTACATAAAATATCATCATTTATCCCCTGCTCCACTCCGGAAGGGCTAATAGACCAAGCAGCAGGACCTGCCCTGCAACTAACTCATTTGGGCCTTCTCATACTAGGGGAAGTCTGGATTTTTTCTTTCAGGCATGGCGCAGCAGCCTGTTCAGCCCCACCCAGAGATATTTACTCAGCATCATTCTCATTTGTCAACAGAGGGCTGACAATCATCAAAATAAGGGATATAAAAACTAAAAGAGTCTCTAGACAAAATCCATCTTGTCCTTCCCCCCCCCCTTCTTTGCAAAAGAGGCCAAAATATTGAGTCATAGAATGGAAAAAAGACCTGCTCCAAGATACACAGTGGGTAAATGACAAACCAGGACTGCTACTCAAATATCTTGACTCCTACTTCCACAGAACATTTCATTTCCATGTGGGTATTTCCTAAACAGCATGTTTGGGTGAAAAAAATATCATCCTTCATTCTCACTATTAGAAGCTCCAGGATAGAAAACCAATGAGAACCTTCTTCTCCCCAATCCTTAACCCAAGATCCCTGATGAGGGTTCAAGGAGAATGAGAGGGACAGGTCCAAGCCATGTTTAGTAGCCATAGACACTAGCCCAGGTTGGGAGTCCAAGAAGAGAAGGCAAATGGATACTATACCTGTTACTGAAGTGGTGCCTTTGTCTCAGAGGAGGCACAGGTTCCTTGGTGATAGCCAACCTACAGAGGCCAGAGGGAACTGGGCTTTATGTGGTGAGCAGGATCGTCGTGTGTTTTGAAGGGTCCTTGGTGTCTTCAAGAGGAAACAGAAATGAGGAAGATAAGGCTGAGGTTAGCCAACGGAAATCTGGGTGCAAAATGACAAAACAGTGCTGTTGTGAAAGGGTCCAGTAGTGCAACAACAGTCCCCACTGCCTTGTGCCCGCCCACTCCCAACAACCTCCAAAAGACATGGCTCTCCTAGTTGCAGAGAGTCAAAGCAAAAAAGACCCTGGCTACCCTGAGTCTGCCTATGGGCCAAGGAGGTTCTCCAGAGCTATTGAGGGAATCCTAAAATATCATAGCTGAGGCATTATCAAATGAAAATACCTATTGTCAAATTGAGAAATTGAGCTTCTGAGGGATGAAAGAAAATGTCTGATAACAAACAGAAAATTAGTGGCATAGCTGGAATTCAAATCTATTTCTATCAACTCCAAATTGTGGGTTCTCTCACTTTTTCAGAATGACTACAAGCAGCAGAAATACCATTTTTATCCCCCCAAAGGAGCTACATAATTTGCAAGGACCAGTGCAAAATGAAAATGCAGGGCTCCTTATCTTAAAACAAAGTAAGAATTTCAAGATGGCAATAGCAGAACATTAAGCCAAGTGTGGGGTCTTTGTAAGCACTGGTATCCATGGAACTTTACAGCTCACATGCCTATGAAACTGGCCCTGCCGGCACTGCTCTGACCACATTGTGGTATCCAAGAATCTTATAAATGTAAGTAAAGAAGGAAATTCATATATATTAAAGAACTTAGTATGTGCTTTACATGTATTGTCTCATTTAATCAACAATTATGCATATGGTATTTTCATTACCCTTATTTATAGGTGAGGAAGCTGAGGCATGTAAAAGTAAAGGTACTTGCCTAGGGACAAAAAAACTAGGAAATAATGTGGAAAGGGGTATCTGCAAGCATTTCTTTCTGGCTCCAAATGTTAGGCTTTTTCTACTCTCCATGTTGGGTATAAAGAGAAGGAAGAAAAGTAGTTGACATTGAGAAGGAAGAGATGGTACCAGACCCTTAATTGTGACTTTCAGATTTTAAGACGTGAAAGGTCTGAGAAGAAAATGAGTGGCTTTACAGCATCTTGTGTTTGCAATCTTCAGGCAGTCCCCATTCATGGTCAGGAAGATGCTTGATTGCCATTATGCAGTGCTCTACATTGTGAATCCTGATGACATGACAGATGGGAGAGGCAATTACTGCAATGCTTTAAGAGTATGCTTGGGATCATCTTCAATGATTGCAGTGCCCAAGTCCCAGTCCTTAGTCTGTATAGCAGATGTAGGATCTCAGGAAGTACTCAAGCACCTGTGAATACTCTACCCAAGCTACATATGAGGTCTGTCCAGAAAAAGTCTGGCCATTGTCAATATAATGAGAATGGTTTGGGTGACATCGATGTAACCTGGCAGCCAAGAAGAGTGGACTGGAATGTGCATGTGGGAACAATGACTTCACTGTACTGGTCAATGAGGGTGGTACACGCCACTGAGTGAGCATGTGTACTGTGTGGTCATCATATTCAAAATGATTACGTGGGTAGAGCAATGAATCCGCATCAAATTTTGCATGAAGCTTAAACATTCCTCCACGGAAATTATTTGGATGATTCAGAGGGCTTTTGGGGATGACGCAATGGGTGCAGTGCAAATAAAAGTGTAGCACAAATGCTTCAAAGATGGTTGAGAATCTGTTGAAAGCAATCCACATTCTGGAAGGCCTGCAACAAGCTGAACATCTGAGAATGTTGAACGTGTACAGGCTACAGTCAACGAACATCGGTGACCGACAGTGCAAGAACCAGAAGCTGATCTGGGGCTTCCAAAACCTACTGTATCTGAGATTTTGACACAAGATCTTGGCTTAAAACACATTGTGGCAAAATTTGATCCATGGCTTCCGCTACCAGAGCAGAAGGAACGTCGTGCTGCAGTTGGTAATAACTTGATTCAAACCTCTACCAATGAACCAAGTTTCCTCAAGAAGATCATGATGCTGGGACAACTGTGTGAGGCCCCAAGGTGCCTACTTTAAATGGGCCTGAGGCATCATTATCTATGTACAATGTTTCTTGTATCTTGCATCTTCTTCAATAAATGTTTTCTTCATTGTACTTGCTGGATACTTTCTGGACACATCTCATACAGTCTTACAAATTCAAGTTCAAGAGAAAAAAAACATATCCCAGGAACCAGGAGTTCTGTGCCCTAGTCCCAGATCTGCCAACTATGTTCCTCCCTTAGCCTTGGTTTTCCTTTTGACTAACTGAAGTTGGACTAGATGATCTCCATGGCTTCTTCAACTCAAACATTTCCTTGTTCCTTTATAAATCCCCCATCCCTGCCCCCTCACAGTAGGCTTTCCTGTGAGGGCCTAGAGGCTCCAGGGACAGGCTAGGGTAAGTATTCACTTGCACTCTACAGAAAACTTCCCTACCAGAATAATGTAGTGGCTTAGTTCTCGGGACCAGTTTCTCCACATCTGGCTTCTAGAGAGATTCAGTTCCTTCTTTTTTTCTTTCTTACTAAAGTTTAGGGTGGAAGCAGTATTGTACTGTGGGCAATTTCTTAAGGAGGATTCCATTGTTTCTGTTCACAATATAGTGATTGAATTCATCTACATACTTTTTCTTATTTTCCCACCTATAAGTTACTCTACTGGTTTGTTTGTTTTTTTAACAGGGGCTTTCTGGAGACATTGTCTTCACCTAAAGTAATAATTAACAGTGGCTACTTTGGGCCTCACAATAGGTCTATAAAAGACAGCATTAGGAGCCAGGAGGACCTGTAAATCATTCTACCTATGCAGAAGGCCTAAATTAGTGCAAAAGGTAGTGGGTTCTTGGAGTTCTTTACCTTGCAAACACGAACAATGCTAGGAAGGGCCAAGTTTGCAGCAATAGCACAAAGGGCACTTTTCCTTTAGGTCTGTTGTCCATCCAAAGCACACAGAGTCTTTCCATTTTGGATGCTCTCTGAGTTGGCTATGCTTATAAAGGGGGATGAGGAAGAAAAGAGTTGCATATGGGCTCAGGAAGGCAGTGTTTAGATCCCACACTATAGACACATTCATTTGATTAACTCAGTGCTGAAATGGAAAAAAAAAAAAAAACCCACTAAATTTTTAAGTCAGATTCCCCATGTCTCAGAATCCAGGTTATAGCCCCTGGCTTTTAGACCCAGCTCTATAACTCATTAATTAAATTCCCTTGAAAATCATGCACAGCCTGTCTGAGCCTCAGCTATCACATCATAGAAGAATTCTTGGGCTGAAAGGAAGAGGAACACAGGCATGAACCTAAGGAACTATATTTTTCTATAGAATGAGACAAGTTATTTGACAAAAGTACAAAGTGCTATAATAAATGTTAGTAAGAAAGGCATGACTCTCCAGGGCAGAGGGTGAAAAGGTGGTGATGTTTAGAAACATTCTTTTAAAAGTAGGATTCTAGCTAGATCTTAAAAGATGGAGAGAAAAAAAATAGCAATGTTCACTGTGATTGGAAAGCCTTCTCTGACTACTCCTCTCAGCAAAATTAGTTGCTCCCTGCTATGTCCACTTCTAGTCTTTAAAAACTATCCATTCTGGAGACTTTTGTATCTGTCTCTCACTGGAGGCCAAGAACTTTCCAAAGTAGGGATTGTGTCTGATTCTTTCCTTTTTTCACAGGGCAAGGAGAAAAATAATTGCCCCAGATTCTGAGTTGAACAAATGAATGTGTTGGTGCATAAGTAAATGCAGGCAAACTCCTTAGCCCAAGAACCCCATTTACCATAGCTTACCTCCATGAAGGAACTAAGAAAGCCCCCCTTCAACTTCGAGTTCATCTCCCTGCTCACCTACCCCCACCTCCTATCGGAAGCCTGCAAAGAAAAGGCCCCAAGGACAATTGCAAAGCTGAGACCACTTCCTGTGCAAGAGGCTGGTGTCCACACACTCCACCTCAACCCTGGTTATTGCTGTGCATATGATTGCAATGGGGCTTCCTCTGAAAGGAAACCCAAAGGCTGATGCAATGTATAGGGCACCCCCGAGGCCAGGGTTGAAGAACTTCATGTACATCTGGGCCTGGGGACAGAGGGTTCAGTGTGAGGTTCCTCACAAACCCAGTGATATTGACTAGGTATTTGGCAACAATTAACCTATAAACTATAGTTCAACTTCATTCAACAACAGTGTGTTGAGTTATAACTGGCTACACACTTTATGCTTGGCACTAAATGGGAAAAAGAAATATACAGCAGAGCAGTAATATATATCTAATAGAAATATAATGTGAGCCACAAATTTTCTAATAGCCACATTAAAATTTTCAGAAATAAATAGGTAAAAGTAATTTTGATAATATATTTTATTTAACCCAATACATCTAAAATATTATCTTAAACTGATAGCAGTGTAAAAAATGATATATTTCATAGGCTTTGTAATGTGGTATTTATTTTACACTTACTGTACATCAAAATTTGGACTAGCTATGTTCCCAATATTCAATTGTCACATGTAGCTAGTAGCTACCACTCTGGACAACACAGGTATAAGTGGTGATCCCTGTCCTCAAGGAATGCACAGCCTAGTCCAGGAGTCAGAATAATCCATAAGCATGTACGAGAAACAAATACTGTAGTGGAACTGCATGTATGGAAAAGAGCACTGTATCACAAGTCAGCACAACTGGGCTACAATCTTTTCTCCACCCCTGAGTCTCTCTGTGACCTCAAGTAAATCCCTTTCTCTCTATGTGCCTCCATATTTCTACAGTGAGTCTGGACTAGATTTATTTGGTGAACAAAGACATGTTAAGTATTTTCTAGGTATAGACATTGTAGGAGCAACTCAGGGTACAGAGATGAACAAGATACCCAAAATGCTTGTTTTCTTGACATTTGTAGTATGGCGGAAAATAGGGATTAAATAATTCCAGGTGAATATGAGAAGAAATGTGAAAGCACAGAGACCTGGGAGAACACATAACAAGGGAACCTAATCCACCAGGCTGGAATATGGTCAAGAAAACTTCTCAGAGGAAGTGACATTTGAGGTGATACTGAAAAATTAAAAGGAGCAAACCAAGTGAATAATTGGTGAAAAGCCACTCCAGGAAGAAGAAGCAGCATATGTACAAGCTCCGAGATGAGAAGGAATGTGGTGTAGTCCAGGAAGATAAGGAGGCTGCTGTGTCCTACAATAGAGTATGCAAAGAAAAGAATAGCACAAAGCAAGGTAGGAGAAGCAAATAAGGTGGCCTGAGGAAGGCCTTGTATGCTAGATTGAGGGTTTGAAACTTATCCAATGAGGACACATAAGGAGCCAGGAAAGATACAGATGATGTCGTGTCCTTCCATCTCTAAGCCAAAGAGTTTTGGAGTCTATGCCATGGAAAGAAAAGTGAATTCCAACTGTTTAAACTACAAACTTCACAGAAGTGGTAACATCTTAAAAGACCCCTGAAGGATAGTAACATCAGAGAAGGGTATTCCAGGCAGAGAGATTAATGCTAGTGAAAGTGCAGAGGTAGGAAGAACATGGTGAACTTGTGTGAATGGAGGGACCACTGATTCAACAGGATAAATATAAGCCTAAGAATATCTTTGAACATCTATAGATATTCAAACACATCAAATGTCTTCTGAGAAAAACCAGGGAAAAAAACTCAGACCTACCAAGAGATTCATTCTGCACTGTAATGATAATAATAAATACATATTGTGAACATATTAAGTGCCAGGCACTGTCTCAAGCCCTTTCCATGTATTAGTTTATGTAATATCCTCATGACATTCTTATGAAGGAGACACTATAATTAGCACCATTTGACAAACGAGGAGCTGAGTTTCAAGAAGGTCATGTCGCTTGCCTAAAGTTAAACAGCGAGTAAATGACAGAGCCAGGAATCAAATGTCATGTGACAATTTATGAAGGGTAGAGCTTCTGAAGCAATCTACAAAAATGTACAATATGGCTCTGGCTAAGAAATGTCAAATTCAACTCAGTTATCATCTCAGTCTACAAGGGTTGTTTTATCCAGAAAAACCTCAATTAATTTCCAATTTACTATCATTAGACAGGCTGAGCTGAAGAAGACCTCTGCTTAGCTTCTAGTAAACAATGTAAATAACACAGGAGTTCCAAAGAGTTGTCTAAAGATTAAGAAAAGAAAAGTGGTTCCACTCTTCACTCCCTATATCTTATTCCCAGTCAGAGTCCTACAAAAATTTTCATCTGTGACAAAAGTAACTGAAATGACCCTAATTGATCTTTCTTAATCTATTTTCTACAATGGTCCACCTAATCCCCTAGTACGGGGAAGGAAGGAAAAAGGAACCAACTTATGATAGCTCATTGCATATATTTGGAAGAAACAAAGTTCATCTCTTTGAAATACATATTCTTTAATTTAGACTGGGGTGGGTGTCTCTGGAATCATTGATCTGGCGCACACTACTGCATTGGCTCTGCTCTCAATCTTCCTAGTATTTTCTTTGACTAAAGAAAGTGCAAGGATGATGCATTTTGTGGAGATAAAGTAAAATTTAAGCTAAACCCTTCAACTTACACAACGGCTATACATCTTCTAGAACAAGGAGGCTAGAATTTGGTGTAGCATCGATTATAGAGGCAATCAATTCTTATATACTTCTCTCCAGATTAGTCACCAGGACACTTCTCTTTAATATTCCTGCCCTATATTTGCATGTGTCAGTTTTCACAGTCTTATCTAGGGAGTGTCGACCATCACAATTTGTGTGGTAATAGGTAGTTCAGAATTTCCAATGTCTAACCTAAACTTTTCTAACTCCAGAACAGATGCTATGATGTAGATGGCCAAGTGTCTCTTACTGTTAAACAGTGTTACAACTAGAATAATTGGGAAAAAATATCAAAGATGCTCACAGTGGGCTCTGGACTAATGACAGGTATTTCAGGTTGTCATGTGAGGCCTGTATTACAGTGACAAGAACATTCAGTTTGCAGTTCAAACACCTAGATTTCAATTCCAGTTTGCCACTTGCTAAGCGTGGCAAATTTACCCAGTTTTCCTTGGGTAAATTATTATTTTTTTCCCACTGTCCATTTCTACATCTCAAAATTAAGCTAATAAATAGGTACCTTATGAGATTTCAGGAAAGTAGTATACTTGAGAGCTCCTGTCAAGGCCAGATAATACAAGGTAAAATGGTTTTTTTAAAAGCTATATTTTGGTGAGCAAAATGAGGTGGCACCTAGCAGTGGCCAAGTTAATTCTGAAGGGAACTCAAGATGACCAGTTCTAACCAGTTCAAGCTGAACCAGACACCCAAGGATGGCATTTCCTCAGTGAAGTTAAGCCCCAACACCTCCCAGTTCCTGCTGGTCTCCTCCTGGGACACGTCAGTATACCTCTACAATGTGCCATCCAACTCCATGTGCCTCAAGTACCAGTACACCAGCATTGTCCTGGACTGTGCCTTCTATGATCCAACACATGCCTAGAGTGGGGGATTAGATCATCAATTGAAAATGCATGATTTGAACACTCATAAAGGAAATCTTGTTGGAGCCTGTTACACCCCTATCAGATGTGTTAAATACTGTCCAGAAGTAAATGCGATGGTTACTGGGAGTTGGGATCAGACAGTAAAATTGTGGACCCCAGAACTCCTTGTAATGCTGAGACCTTCTCTCAGCCTGAAAAGGTGTATACCCACTGAGTGTCTGGAGACAGGCTGATTGTGGGCACTGCAGGCTGCAGAGTGTTGGTGTGGGACCTGCGGAACATGGGCTACTCGTAGCAGCGCCGAGAGTCCAGACTCGCTGCATCTGAGTGTTTCCAAACAAGCAGGGTTATGTATCGAGCTCTATTGAAGGCCAAGGGGCAGTTGAGTACTTGGACCCAAGCCCTGAGGTACAGAAGAAGTATGCCTTCAAGTGTCACAGACTAAAAGAAAATGACATTGAACAGATTTACCCAGTCAATGACATTTCTTTTCACAACATCCACAATACATTTGCCACAGGTGGTTCTGATGGATTTGTAAATATCTGGGATCCATTTAACAAAAAGTGACTGTGCCAGTTCCATCAGTACCCCACCAGCATCACATCACTTGCCCTCACTAATGATGGGACTACATTTGCAATAGCATCATCATATATGTATGAAATGGATGACATAGAACATCCTGAAGATGGTATCTTCATTCACCAACTGACAGATGCAGAAACAAAACCCAAGTCCACCTAATCATCTTGTGAAAGTGCTTTCTCTATGGAAAGATTTGTTTTCCTTCCTACAAATACATTCTTATCCCCTAAGGGATGCATTATAGTCATTGTACATACATTACTTAGTATGTGGATTTCTCTGTTTTCTGTCTGACAAAACTTGTCTGCACCCTTTCATGCTGACTTTGTGTAGGATGAGGAGTCTTGGTGTCCTTGTGAAGTAATCAAAGAATTGTTTTTCTCCCATCAAACCCAGTCACTTTTTCTGAGCAGCTTGAGCTCTCTTTGTAAAATAATCTAAACCTGTGATGTCCATGCTGTCTAACAAATCAGAGATTCAGAAAAAAATAAAAATAAACAAATACAAGCTATATATTGGCACAAGAAGGGGTCCTGCACCTCTGTTCTCTGTTCTGGGCAGAATGAGAAGTACAAAATGCAGGGGAAAAAGTTTTGTTGAGTGCTTGTTATGTACCACATACTCTCACATCAATTATATCACTTATTCCTCTCAACAACACTGCAGAATAAGAATTATTTCTATTTCACAAATGAGGACATTGACACTCGAAGAAATAAAACAATTCCCTTCAAAATCATATACTTAGTAAGTGACAGAGGTGAGATTCAGGTATAGTTGTTCAGTTACAGTTCAGAGCCTGAGAGTGTCTTTAACTACATATGAGGCCCATTCCTCTGATGCAATGATGTTATCAGACATCCAGGAAACTCCCTGGTTTGTCTCAATGTTTGGCAATGGAGGTGGGAGGAGGAGCACATTGCAGGCCTCTCTGGCCAGCTTGACTCTATCCAGGAGATGGTTAGCTCTTGGACACTGTGGCATGAATTCCCAGAATCTGCAGGTTTTCCCTTCTTATTATTATCTATTAAGAATAAACAGAGGAAAGAAAGGGGGCATCTGAAGACTCCTGCACACTGTATTGATAGGCCTAAAAAAAAAAAAAAAAAAAAAAAAAACCAGAAGTAGGGAAAGGGAGCCAAAAGTTGAGTAATGGCTACTATGTCCCAGGCACTCTGCTGGATGCTTTAGACACATCATCTCATGTAATCTTCACAACTATTCTTGGAGGTGGAAGGTGATTTCTGCTTTCAAAAGATGAAAACCATGGAGTTCAGAGGGCCCAAATGACTTACTTCAGGTCACTCAGTAAGCAGTTGTGCTGAAGTACAAACCAACTTTTCTACTTTCTTCTATACCACATGCCATTTGGGAGAGTCATTTAACTACTTTCCACTGCCTACATACTAGACCATACCAATTTTTACTACAAAGCAGAGGTATTATTGTTTGTAATTTTGGGGGAATTGCAAATATAGAGATTCTCTCACTTCTCTTGCCATGAGTTATTCTCCTCTGGCAGGAAGTCGATCCTCTCATCTTATCTGAACCATGCTTGTTGTGGTTTAAACCAACTTCCTCTCCCCTTATCCTACTTCTCCTCCAAACATTCTTCCCTGAATTGCAACCTGCAGCCTCCAACCTCTGGTACATCTTTTGAATGTCCCACTTTGTCTCCCAAGCCAAGAAAAGGGGTTTCAAAACTAAAATTAGGACTATCCCCACCTTACCTGCCTCCACTATGCCATTGGCTCTGCTCTCACAAAGCTCAACAACCCAATGGCCTCTTCTGAGATGTCATCTTATTTTTTCCTCATTTGTTTATCTCTCAGCCTGAATGCATAGTCAAGTCATAACCAAAAATATCTTTCCAATGCCCACTCAATACAACCTCCTTGAAAAACTAGTTTCTAAAGGTTACCTTACTGTTTAACCTCCTAATTCACTATAACTTACCTTTTTATTTGTTCTCTATCTCAATTTATGCACTGGCCCTGCTATCTGGTGCACCAAATTAACCATAAACTCCTAATCAACAAAGCCAAAAGTCTCTCCACTACCTCTCATTTCCCTCAATGTCTGCCACAGGTGAGTCTGTCGGCCATCCCTTCTTTCTTAAAGCCTTGTCATGAACTAGTTTAGAGGATATGCTCTCTATTCAGACTGAATTCTATCATTAGACGCCACACAAGCATGCTTCACATGAGCTGTAAAGATCAACGTCCTGCCAGGCGATCAGAGCTCATGGCAGCTTATTTGTTCCCTTAGTGTCTAACATAGCACCTGACCCAGAGTAGTGTTCAGTGAAAATTGTCGAATTTGTTTATCTGCAGTCCTCTGATTCACCCATCTTCGTGATTACTCTCCTTGGTATTCCCTATAATCTCCTCTTTCTTTTTCTGCTTCCTATTATATGTTATTGTTTCCCAGACCTCTGTATTTTTCTTTGTGTGTATGTGAATGTGTCTATATGTTTGTTCAGTCTCTTTATTCTCCCACCTCCAGATCAGAATACTCAATTGAATATTGAACATATACTCTTGAATGCCTAAGTCCTCATGACACTAAACCTACACCTCAAACAAATCTGTTCACCATCCTGGAGGAAATTCATATTTCCATGGAGGGAATCCAAGATAGAAAGATCAGTCACCTTGGACCATCATTTTATATGTTTGTTAATACTAATTAAAACACTTAGTACCTCATAACATGATATTTTATGTCCCTGTCTTTTCCTTGTTATAGCCTAGATTGCTTCAAAGACAAGGATGTCTGTCTAAATTAATTTCTGTATCCCTACTTTTTGACACAAAGTAAGTTACTGTTTAGAAAATGTTAGCTAAATGACTAAAGAATAACAAGGTCAGCTCCCAGAATTCCTATATTAAGGGAGAATATAATCTTGTTCCTAATATTTAAGATAAAATATTTTTAAATAAACAGGATATTTAATTTTTGTCACTAATATATTTCTTCTTAAAGTTTAGTATTTATTGTCAGGATTATCTTTTAACAACACAGTTCTGATGGTGTTACTCTACTGCTTAAAAAGATTCATTGGTTCTCCATTCCCCAAAGCTAAAAGTCAAAGTTTCTCAGCAGGTGGTCAGGACCCTTCATAACCTAAGTCTTCATTGTTCTCTAGTCATACAATATTTCAACTACAGCATGCCCTATACTCTAGTACACTTCTGACCTTTCCAAATTTTCAGGTCCACATTTCTCTGTGGACATGAAAATTTTCCTGGTCCCATCACATCTATCCAGCCAGAAGATCTTGCATTTATTCTCCAGTCCCAGGTCAATTATCACCTCCTCTGGGAAACTTCCTGGACAATGTGTCCTGTACTTTGTGTGTACGTCAATTATGGCTTGATCACATTGCATTTAGGTTATATGTATTTATATGGCTAAAAGATAAGTTATACCAGGCAGGAACCTTGGTTTACTTCTTTTTTTTTTTTTTTTAATTCAGAGAGCCTAAGATAAGTGCCAGTATGAAGCAGTCTCTGTGAAAATTCTTGTTAAATCTAATTAAAATGCCAATTGAAAAAGTCTTTTCATACACATTCAGTCCATAACTCCAAATCCACCCAAGTCCAAATATCTTTACATGGCAGCAGTCTGTTTTCTTAGGCTTTATACATAGAATAAGTAGGCTCTGAGTGAAAGAACTACAATTAGGATCTAGCTAGAAGCGAAGATAGAATGTCAGAGCAACTGGGTTGTCTTCTAAACCTCTACTCTCTTTCCATGGGCATACAGAGACAAAGTTTGAAAAGAAACAGACAGTTTCAATCAGGATTATTGTTCTGTTACTTTAGGTAAGGAAGAGGAGGCAATGAAAATCAGGTAGAAGGAGAAAAGGGTTGGGTGCTGAGGAAGGAAATCTGTCATCCTAAATCTAAAGGCAAAGCTGTGAATAAACCTAAGTGCCTTGTGCAGTTACTACAAAAGTATCTAGATTCAATTGATTTAATAACTATGTTTCTGAGAGTTTACAGAACTCCTTATCCTGAATTAAGAGCTAACAAATAGATTTCAGAATGCAGACATAGAATGTTGTAAAATAAAAGCCAAGCTCAGACAAGGCTATTTGTCCACTTGGGCAAATTTCTCCCTGTCTCTGGGCTTCAGTGCCACTACCTGCAAAATTGTGAGACTGGCTCTTTAACTTTACAAAGTTAGACAGAAATGCATTATAAAGGTATGGATTTACTTGTTAAGCAGAGATCTCTCACCCCAGGGCACATCCCATTTTTGAGAAGAGACCTGAAGTTCACCTAACTGTACTCCATGAACTGACTCATGCAAGTCAAACTCACAGGAAGCAGATGTAATACAGATTTTTGCTTTATTTTATTTGTTTTTGTTTAATTCCAGAGAAAATATAACCCTCAAACAGCTGGGGATGCTCATGTTGGCTGATTAGCAATTACAGTCTCACTTGAAAAAATTTGTTCTGGAAGCCAAATTAATCAGAAAGTTGTTTGATGAGAATACAGACAGGACAAAACAGATTAGATGAGCTTAATTAATTCTTTCCTTCCCTAAACTTCTTTAAACTAAGATGGGGTTAAAAAAAAGAGGTTCAGGGTCATCTATTTCTTTTCTCTGTTCCCTGAACACTACCATAGATACAATGAGAACATTCAGCTCTTGGTGCTCTTTTTTTTCCCCCAGTGTTCCCACAGAACCCCCAATCACCCTTCTGTATCATTTTGCAGATAAATTAATCCTGTTGATGAGGCTTCTGTAACTTCTTTAACATTCAGTCAGACCTCATGAGATTCCACCTTAATTAGATTTCTGATTTCTGTGAAGCTTTGTTCTTTCTTACTTTGATTAGTGTGAATTCTTGTCCCCTTAAGGACTTTTGTAGATGGCTAATCTGTTACATGCTGATTTTACTGGGTGAAAACTCAAAGAAACCTTTTGCTTTGGGTGGAGAGAATGGAGCAGGGAGGACTCACTTTGCTGCTATTACTATGTACAAAGATCTCTGCCCTCTATGCTGGTAGAAATAAGAATGGCCTTGACGGGTTCTGGAAGATTCTGTGGATTTCCAGATACACTTTATTTCTTTCGACATTATTGATTTGAGGAACTTGATGACTGCAGTGCTGGGTGCTTATCAAGATCAAATACTATTTCATAGAAAAAGACTTAGGCTGCAGAGAAGTTGCTCTGTGGTGAGGTGGGATTGGTGAGCCTACTAGTCAAAGAGAGGAGGTTATCTTTTCCTTCTTTCTCCTACTCTCCTCTGCTCACATTCCCTTCCTCTACTCATTCTTCTCTTATCTCCTTTTCCTTCTTTATCTTTTTTGCTCTCCTCCTCTCCTTTATATTCTCTTATTCTCTGTGATAAATATTAGGACAAATGTTGGAATAAGCCTGAGCCTGAGCTTATAACTAGATGTAGTCACTGTGAGCACTTGGAGTCACAGAGAAATATAGGAGGAGGCAGAGAAGGATGGAGAGAAGAAGGAGAAAGAGGAGGAGAAAAGAAGGTTATTGGAAGCAGATGGAAATGCATATGAAACCCCAGTTACCCTCCAAGAAAAGCAGATAGACTTGAGGCTTTATATCTAACCCTATTCCAAGGCCTCTGCCCCTTCCAGGATAACTCTTATCCACCCAAAACACTGTACTGCAATTCCTGTTCTTCCCGGAAATGTGTGCTGTTAAGAAAAGTTCTGCTGGCATCCAAACACTTAGCCATATTGTCAAAGGCTCACAAGATGACTTCCTCCATCTGCACCCAAGATAGACTATCCCATTCACACCTTCATAGGCAGTGCCAAGAGTCTGGTGAGTCCATTTAGTTTTTAGTTTAGATGAGACTGTTTCATTCCTACCCAAGTCAATTAGGCCTCAGACTGAACAGGGATATACTTATCTATCAGACAGCCTGAGGCAAAATCACTTTATCTTCCAGAGCTTCAGCTTTCTAACTGAAAAATGGGGCTCTTATAGCTTGGAGAGATAAACTAGTTGTATCTATGACCCCATTCAGCTTGTTATACAGAAGAAAATGCCAAGACTGAAAAAAATTAAGAATCAAATCAAATAAAACACCGGAAAGGGACAAACTTACTCCTGGCATATAGTATACATTCAGTAAATGCCAGTTCTTTTCTGCTCCATTTAAAGAACTCTTAACAGGAATGGGTCTAAAAGCAAGGGGATTCCTAAGGTTGCATCCAGTGCCATTCTTGCATACTACATTGCCTCTAGATGACTATCAACCTTAGTCAGCTATACTTATGTACACATCTGGCTCTTTCTAATCTCTGGGTCTTTGCACTTTCTTTGGCTGACTCCTTCCCATTCTTTAGCCCAAAACATCTTTTTCATGGAATGAGCTCTCTGTGGTTGGAATCCTAACTAAAATAATTCTCCTTACCCTTTTCCCCTCACATACTCAGCACCCTGCTGATTTCCTTTATGGTGCTTGACATTATTTGGGATCATTTATTTTTGCTCAATTTACATGTTTATTGATGGTCACCTTCCTGGTTTTGGACACTGCATTTTGTGTTTGGGAACTCTGTGGAATAAATAGTAACTGTGTTTTATTAATTGATGTATTAGCTAGTGCTTAGCATAGTACCTGGCACATGCTAGAGGATATTAAATAACATTTAGTACATAAATGACTAGTGCCCCAATACAGCATAAATCAGGATAAGAGGAGACGATATTACTGGGGTCAATATTATGATCAGGTTGAAATGGAGAAGTCGAAGGCATGGAAAGGTTAAACAGCTGTTATGTTGAATGGACCTGAAGCTCCATTAAGAGCAGAGCTCAGCCTCTGTGCATGGAAAAACCATTAAGTGAGAGAAGTTGAAAAGTATGGGAAAAGATTGTCTTATGGCCCACTTTTTTGGACCTCAACACCATCAAGTGTAAAACAAGTTATAATCTTTGCCCTGCTTACATTACAGTACTATTGTGAGGTCTGATGTAGTAATAGGTGTGAAGGAGAAAAGTAGGATGGGGAGGGAATTCAACAGTGAGTGGCTTATCTGCTACCACCCCTGCCCAGGCTTGGCCTGAGATGGCCTCTGTAACCGCCTCCCCAGCCTCTGGACTGCAGAGTCATTGTGAAAGGGAAGTCCCAGTGGCAACAGTCTGGACTTTTAGCCCTTACCTCCTCAGTTGCTCAAGAATGACAGTTAGCTTTTGCATCAGTCCCTCTGCACCATTCTGCCCCACCACCCCCAATACTACCTCCGCAAAGCCTATGTGTGGCAATTTCCAGGCTAGCATTTCACCACCACGGTAGCCATGTTTTGGTCTCCCAGTTTCAGGGACCCTAGGGTCGTGATGGGAGTGGGAAAAACCAGGTTCCCTGGACCCCTCAACATGACATAAGGTCTACTAGGTCTATCTGGGAACATGTCTGTCAGACTATCCTGCCATCTGCTCAATTAGTTATACTTTTGGAGGGTTAGGTTAATTTGACAACTTAGGTTGATTTTCTTAGGGCCCAGTATTGGAGAGTCAGCTTAAATCAGGTCAGATCCCGTAACTGGTAAATAGGCTAGAAACTTAAGCTGAGCTGTATGTACTTCTACCTCATTCTTATTTCATCACCCTAATGACAAAAATCACACTGATCATGTTGGAGGGTGGGAAAGGCAAAGACACTCATCCTTGGCAATGTCCTTTTTCTATCACTTCATTCATTTAACAAACACATAACTACTTACTGTAAGCCAGATCCTTGTGTAGTGAGGAATATAGCCAGATAAACAGAAGGTTCCAATTAGTCCAATGTGCTCATCACTATGATATGTCCTATAAGCTACAGTGGCAAAACAGGAATGATCAACTTTCTGAGGAGGGCAGGAAAAGTCTTAAAAAGAAGATGTGAACTGAGACTTTAAGGATAAATGTGATGATAGTGGGCACTTTACAGGTATAGGTGGGAAGAAGAGCATCATATGGACTCTAGAAGAATATCCTTAAAAAAATAATTATTTTGATATATGGAGCATACAGGTAAGTTTAGGTGACTAAAATTATGTATGGTTTCAATACAACATTTATGTTGAGGGGTGGCAGGAGGTGAAATTTGATAGATCTGCAGGTCCACCTCACTGAGGACCTTGAATATCAGTATGAGTTTAGAATTTGTCCCCAAAATGATGAAAAGTTATTAAAGGGAATAGTAAACTCCATTTAGCACTTCCCCAAAGTATTTGTATACAAAGTATAATTTCTTTTTTTTATTTTATTTAAATTGTTGTTCAAGTACAGTTTTCTGTCCTTTACTCCCTTCCCAGCACACCCACCCACCCATCCCTCCCCACCTCCCTCCCATTTCCATCCCCCCTAGTTTTTGTCCATGTGTCCTTTATATTTGTTCCTGTAAACCCTTCCCCAATTCCCCTGAAATTTCCTCCACTCTCCCCTCTGGTCACTGTCAGCCTGTTCTCCATAAAGCATATTTTCAAAGTAAACCCATATTTGAACAACCAATCTGATAAATGTGTGTGTGGTTATGGGAGCAACAGGACCAAATTTTTGGAACTGAAGCTATGCTGAAATGCATACAATCTATATCCACCATATTTATGATTACCACCACCTAAAGATATAATTGTACATTTCTGAATCAAAGGGAAATAGACCACTCTTATTCTGAATATGTGTTTCTAGAAAGGAGCCCAAACTTTTCTTCAACTGATTACATATTGGCCAAAAAGGAGAAAAGAGACAATTCAGCAGAAAAAGACCAGATTTTGCTAGCAAGGTTGCCAAGAAACCCTGAAGTTCTAGGCTTGCTTGGTGTGGAAGAACTGGAACTTGGGGGAAGAGGTGCAGATACTGGATGGGAATTAATATTTTGACCCCTACCATCCCGTATCTTTCACCTCAAAAATATCTTTTTGTGTGTTATTTTATGCAGCTGTTCTATAGTTATTTAAATCTAAAAAGTGGACTAGTTTCAGCCCAACCCATGAGTAATAGAGGTCAGTGTTATAAGCTGAATTGTGTCTTGCCCAAAAATTCATATGTTGAAGACTGCAATGCCTTAGAATGTCATCATATTTGAAGACAGAACATTTAAAGTGGTGATTATGTTAAAATGTGACCATCAGGGTGAGCCCGAATCTAATATGACTGTTGTCCTTATAAGAAGAGGAAGTTTGTATGCATAAACAGATACCAGGAATGTATACATGCAGAGAAAAGGCTATGTGAGGACACAGTGGGAAGGTGGTCATCTATATGCTCAGAAAAAGGCCTCATGAGATTAAAGTGCAGACACCTTAATCTTGAAGTTCTAGTCTCCAGAACTATAAGAAAATAAATTTATTTCTTAAGCCACATAGTCTGTTGTATTTGGTTATGGCAACCCTAAAAACTAATACAGGCAGAGACCACTTTTTAGTCCATGTCCACTGATGCCCCTGTCAAGATACCATGAGTCCCTGAAAAAAAGAGGCCTTCTTAGTAGTCTGGTAAGGTTTCTCTCTTCCTCTTTAACCAGTATGACCAGGTCACCTCATGGGCAGCAGAGCTTAAACAATGAGGCCAGCTTTCTTTCTGTGTCTTCTACTTTATGTCTGGTCAAGGTGCAAAGTAGTTTTTTACTGGCATATTTTTCCCTTCTTTGGTGTCCCCAGAAGTGGCCCAAGACAGCATAGCCCTGGCAAGAATATGACAGGTGGGAAGCCCCACCAACTTTTAGGTAAAGCCAATGGAAAGGCAGAAAATACCTAGATTTTGAGTCAAGAGACCTTCAGTGTTTAACTCTGCTGGTAACTAATTGTGACTATTTTAAAAATCCTTTAGTCTCTCTAAACCCTGCCTTTTGCATCAATAAGCAGATGACAATGTATATCTCACTGGTCTCTTATAATGAGTAAATATAATCATGTATAAAAGCTGATTATTATACATACTGGAAGAGCTGAACCTTGGATAATTATGAAGATGTGCCAAACCCCACAAAGGATACACCCTTTATCCAAACCCAGCTCCTCTACTTCCTCATAGAGGCCAAGTTAGACCAAACTTGATTCTGTTTGGAAACATACCTAAACAGAATCAACAAGAAACATATGAGCTCAGACCTTTTGCAGAAAAAGTTGAGCCTGAAAAGAGTTTGGACACATTATTACTGATGTGACAGGAATCACATGTGTCCCACCAGGTCTCCATCAAGGGACAAGCTCATGTCCCAAGTCTCATTCCTAGGAAGACATTGCAAAAACGGAATTTGATATATGTTGTAACTTGGCTGAAGTTACTGTTGCATTGTCATAACAGAGAGAAGGTTATGGGCAGTTCTCCGTGGAGGCTAAAGAAAGAAGAGACCAAAGCAAAAGAATGTATCGATATGGCACTGACACTCTCCAAGGAGAGAGATCTCTGAGTCTATGGCTCAAACTGTGCCCCAGAGAGAGAAATCTCCCAAAATCTAGAGAGACCAATTCATCCAGTTACCTAGCTCCAGGAGTGTGTCCCAGAAGGACTTCCAAGCCCTTTTGCCTTAATCCTCTTTTTCAAACTCCTCTTTTGCACTCCAGTCTGCTTTCCTGTTTGGACTCATCCTAGGTCAGAGCAACTTGGATAAGTAGCAGGTTGGAGTAATTCAGCTTTGTTTATAGAGAATGGAAATCAGTTCCCCCTGTGCCTTTTTAAAGTATATTTAATTGATTATTTTATTATATTGCCAAATTTACCCTTTGCCCCCCTCCACCCAAGTACCCCCCTTCACCCAAATACCCTCCTTCTTTCCAGCAATCTCCCTCTTATATCATGTCTATGGGTTGCGCATATAAGTTCTTTGGCTTCTCCCTTTCTTATACTGTTCTTAACCACCATCCCCACCCCACCCCACCCCCGGCTATTTTCTACCCACCGTCTATGCTACTTGTTCTCTGTACCTTTTCCCCCTCTCTCCTCCTCCCACTCCCCTGTTGCTAACCCTCCACGTGATCTCCATTTCTGTGGTTCTGCTCCTGTTCTAGTGGTTTGCTTAGTTTGTTTTTGCTTTAGGTATGGTTGTTAATAATTGTGAGTTTACTGTCATTTTACTATACATGTTTTTTATCTCCTTTTTCTTAGATAAGTCCCTTTACCATTTCCTATAATAAGGGCTTGGTGATGATGAACTCCTTTAACTTGACCTTATCTGAGAAGCGCTTTATCTGCCCTTCCATTCTAAATGAAAGCTTTGCCAGATAGAGCAATTTTGGATGTAGGTCCTTGCCTTTCATGACTTGGAATGCTTCTTTCCAGCCCCTTCTTGCCTGCAAGGTCTCTTTGGAGAAATCAGGTCACAGTCTGATGGGAACTCCTTTGTAGGTAACTGCCTCCTTATCTCTTGCTGCTTCTAGGATTCTCTCCTTCATTTGAATCTTGGCTAATGTAATGATGATGTGCCTTGGTGTGTTCCTCCTTGGGTCCAATTTCTTTGGGACTCTGTGAGCTTCCTGAACTTCCTGGAAGTCTATTCCCTTTGCCAGTCTGGGGAAGTTCACCTTTATTATTTGTTCAAATAGGTTTTTCACTTGCTGCTCTCCTCTTCTCCTTCTGATACACCTATAATTCACATGTTGGAATGTTTAAAGGTGTCCTGGAGGTTCCTAAGCTCTCATTTTTTTTTTTTTTGAATTCTTGTTTCTTTGTTCTTTTCTGATGGGATGTTTCTTTTTTCCTCCTGGTCCACTCTATGGATTTGAGTCACAGTTTCCTTCCCATCACTATTGGTTCCCTGTGCATTTTCCTTTATTTCACTTAGTGTGGCCTTCATTTTTCCATCTAATTTGCGACCAAATTCAACCAATTCTGTGAGCATCCTGATTACCAATGTTTTGAACTGCGCATCTAATAGGTTTTCTATCTCTTCGTCACTTAGTTGTATTTTTTCTCGAGCTTTGATCTGTTCTTTCATTTGGGCCATTATTTTTTTTTTGTCTTGATGTGCCCTTTACGTAGTGAGGGGAGAAGCCTTAGGTGTTTACCAGGGCAGGGCAACCCAGTTGCTGGGTTGTGATGCTGTTTGTGGGGGAGGGAACAATGGTTCTTGCTCCACTCTCTGCCCAATTTCAGTCACTTTCCCCACTTCCCACAAGCAAATTGGGCCCTTTTGGTACTGATTCCCAGATGTGTGGATTTGTGCACATTCTAGGACTGTGTGGGTCTCTCCAACGAACTCTCCTGTGAGTCCGGGAGTTTCTCCTGGCACCTCCACCCCCACAGGTGTTTTCCATTGGTGTTTTGAGGCTTTATTTCCCCGAGCTGGGACCCTGTGTTGTACAGTCTATCTCCCCAGTTTTGCCTGGTTTATCTGTGTGTGAATAGGGGACCACCCAGTCCACCAGCCACCTCATGCGCCACTCCCCTCCATAGTCCGCCACCTTGCTGGGTCTCCCCATTGCCACCTTGCTGTGAGTCCTCTCTGCCACAGCTGCCCGACTTTGCCCCTTCTACCAATCTGGACGAATGTTTCTTCTTTAACTCCTTGATTGTCAGACTTCTATGCAGTTCAATTTTCTGTCATTACTGGTTGTTTTTTGTTTTTAAATTGTTGTTGTCCTTCTTTTGGTTGTGCGAGGAGGCACAGTGTGTCTACCTATGCCTCCATCTTGGCTAGAAGTCCCCATTTCTTCCTTTATGTTGTTGCCATATGCAATGAGTTCTTTGAGCAAACTGAGAGCCAGTGTTTTGAACTCTGCAGCTGATAGGTTGGCCATCTCCATTTTGTTTAGTTTTTGTTTTTCCTGGGGTCTTGTTCTGTTCTTTCATTTGGGCCATATTTCCTTTTTCTTTTTTTTTTTTAATTGTTGTTCAAGTACAGTCGTCTCTATTTTCCCACCACCACTTTTTCCTGCTTCATCCACCCCCACCTCCCACCCTCAAATCTTCCCCCTTTTGGCTTTGTCCATGTGTCTTTTATACATGTTCCTTGATGATCCTTCCCTTTCTTTCCTCCATTATCCCCCTCCCCCTTCTCTCTGGTTATTGTGAGTTTGGTCTTTATTTCAATGTCTCTGGTTATATTTTGCTTGCCATATTTCTTTGTCTCTTCAATTTGGCAGCCTCCCTGTTTTTGTTTCTGTGTATTAGATAGAACTGCTTTGACTCCCTGCCTTAGTGGCATGGCCTGTTTTTGAAAAGGCAGCCATCTGGATAGATGTGTCTTCTTTAAATCCTTGGTTGTCAGACTTCCATACAGTTTAATTTTCTGACAATTCTGGGTGTTGTTTTGAGACTTATTTCTAATTCTTTTTGTGATTATGTAAGGAGGTGAAGCATGTCTACTAATGCCTCCATCTTGACCCAAAGTCCTAGTTCCACTGTACTTGACCAACACTGAATGAGGTTTCTAATCTCTCCATACATACGTTCAGACTATCTAATCTCTCCATACATACATTCAGACTATGAACCCATGGTGACCCCTCTCCGAGGCCTACTTCTGCTAGGGGTCTCTCTTGGTAGTAGCATTTGATTAATTGGTGAGGCCTTCTTTGGATCAGTTCTTACCTAGTTCTGAATTCTGCCCACTCTTCTTCCCCAACTTGCTTAACACATGCGAGCACACGCGTGCGCGCGCGCACACACACACATATCCAGCATAGAAAACATGTGGTTTAGAAGCAATATATGTAGTTTAGGTTAAGGATTTAGGTGGATAGTGAGCTCATTATACTAGCTGTGAGATGTGGCAACCAAAAACTAATACCATCTTTGGCTGCATTGACAAACATGCAGTGTCTAGATCCAGGGAGTTGACAGTCTTGCTCTATGTAGCAATGGTCAGACCACAGAATGTTTGCCCTCATGGCTACCACACTTTGAGAGAAACATTGATAAACTACAGCAGCTTCAAACTCCACATTTCCCTAGAGATGACTATGGGTTCAAAGCTCCCCCTGGAGTAGCCTTAGCCTCCAAGCTCACCACAGCCCAGCCCTGCCCACAGCCTAGCCTCAAGCCATATCAGGAAACTCTTATCATTCAAAGGGCCATGAGTTCTGGAGAATTTTTGGTTTTATGTTCTGCCTCTCAACCTTTAGGGTCTTAAAATCAATTCAAGTGAAGGTCATTCTATTTTATCACAAAGCAGCATAAATAGCAACTATAGGCCACTGCTGCCTACCACAGTCCAAACTATCTTCTGCCTTTGGAAGACTTTTTTATATCCCAAGCCTAGGTGAGTCTCTCACAGTCAAACATGGAAAGAATGGAAATATGCATAACGGGATATAGAGCGGATTAAATAGATTACTTCCCAAAATTCTTTGGACTCATCCTCATATAACTGTTTGAAGCATTTCTTGCTCAGTATTATGCTTTTCCTCATAGTGGATGGTGTCTTCTCAGTGGATCACTGAAGTTTGAAAGATCACACTCTGGGGCACTTTTTCCTCCATTTCATGTTTTGAGGCTGAAGATGGATTCTCACTGTACGGTATGACAGGGTGGCAAGCATCCTTGAGCATGGTCTTATTTCCTTCTTTAAAGAGTAGGTACAGCCCTGGGTGATGTGACTCAGTTGATTGGAGTATCATTCCTTAACCAAGGGGTTGTGGGTTCAATCCCCAATCAGGACATACCTGGGTTGTGGGTTCAATCCCCAGTCGGGGCACAAATGATCCTCTGTCCAGGTGCATACGGGAAGCAACCAATGAACATTTGCCTCTCCCATAGATGTTTCTCTCTCTCCCTTCCTCTCTCTAAAAAGCAATGAAAATAAATGTCCTCAGATGAGGATAAAAAAGAATTTAAAAGTCTGAGGTGCTCTTGTCATCCCTGTCCTTATATTTCCTATTGATGTGGTTAATATTATCCTTAGTCTTATTGATATTGTTGCTCTTATCATTATAAATCTTGATATTCTTGCTAATGCTATGAGTTTTGACATATCTCACTGGTGTTGATAGTGCTATAAAGGAATGCACAATCCTACTGAAATTCCCCAAGTTAGTTTTCCTAGTTTCTTCAAAGACACTTGGCCTATCTATCACATGCTTTTTCTGGCTTTCCTAGACAGATTCTGGCAGTGAACTTGTCCATAGGATAGACAGGATACTCTCTGCCTCATTGTTTGTGAAAGATTAATGTTGAAGTGCTACATCACCCATTCAGCCAGTGCTTTTATAGCCAACTTTATTTCATAAAGGAATAACTTTCAAGCAGATTTTGACTCTAAAACTAATTAGAGATAGCCTTAGGATCTGAGTGTCTTCAGGATATGAGAGATTCATTCCTATTGGTTCTGGTCCTTTGAATGAGAGCAAGTGCTAGTCACTCTTTTTCTTTTCCTTTTTACTTTTTCATTTATTAATTTTAGAAAGAGAGGGAAATGGAGAGTGAGAGAGAGAAACATCAATTTTTGTTCCACTTATTTATGTATTCATTGGTTGATTCTTTTTTTAAGATTTTATTTGTTATTTTTAGAGAGAGGAAGGGAGGGAGAAAGTCAGGGAGAGAAATATCAATGTGTGGTTGCTTTTTGAGCACCCTCCACCAGGGACCCAGTCCACAGCCCAGGCATGTGCCCTAGACCAGGAATCAAACCAACAATCCTCTGGTTAACAGGATGGCACTCAATCCATTGAGCCATACCAGCCAGAGCTCATTGGTTGATTCTTTGTATGTGCCATGACTGGGGATTGAACCCAAAGCCTTAGAGTATTGGTACCATTCTGTAACCAACTGAGCTACCAGGCCAGGGCCTACCTATCCACCTTTTTTCTGTTTCAGCCTACCCAATGGTCCATCAGCCTGACTACCTCAAGCCTTTTGGTTAAGGTACTTTTATCTTATAAAATATAATTATCTGTTACTGTATATTTATATATGTGGTCATTTAATTGTCTGTCTCCCCCAGTTAGATGGTAATGATTTTTATGAGGGCAGGTATTATGTCTCTTTTGTTCAATATTATATACTCTGGATTTTGGAAGATTGCAAGTGTTCAACAAACAGGTGAATAAAAAAATGAATGGATGCTAAGGGAAGTCCACTTGCCTTTTAACACTCAAACCACTAACATAAGTTAATGTTGTACGTATTTATTTAGTGGCATTTTCTGTATAAACATCTAATGTGATTCAAAAAAGACAAACTAAAATGGAAAAATTGTCAAAGAATTTGAACAAACATTTCACAGAAGGAGAAAAACCAATGGCCGTTAAACATACGAAAAGATGCCCAACTTCACTACTAATCAGGGAAATGCAAATTAAAACAATAAAAAATACTATTTCTGATTAACAAAATGGTCAAGTTTAATAATTTCAAGTTTGGCAAAGGGTGTAAAAATAGGTTATCTCAAACAATGCTTGTGGGAATATAAGTTGGTCCAGCCATTTTGCAGGCAAAACTTTCAACATATACTAAATTTTAAAATATGTATCCAAATTATATGATTTGCTTTAAAATAATCCAATTTGTATTGAGGAGTAGAGTATAGATGAAATGAGGTTGGCCATTTGTTGATAATTATTGAGGCTGAGTGTTAGGCATCTCGTGACCCACTGATTTCTCTGCTGGTATCGATCTTAAAAGAACATTCCTACAAAGAGTGCTGTGAAGCATATTTTTTACCGCTGTTTGTAATAGTGCAACTTAAAAACCACTTAAACGTACATCAATAGTGACATAGTTGAATAAACAAATGACGCATCAGTACTACATATTACCATGGATCACTTAAACGGAATGAGAATGTCTATATACCCAAGTCATGTTTTGGGGAGAGAAAAGCAAATTGCAGACTAATGTGTACAGTATGATACCATTTTTCTCCTTTTATTGAATTTATTGGGGTGACAATGATACCATTTGTATTGAAAAAAGCATTATGCATAACATGCAAAACTGATTATGTTCCAGTTAAAGGTGAGATCATATGGTATTTGTCCCTCACCACCTGGCTTATTTCACTTAGCATGATGCTCTCCAGTTCCATCCCTGCTGTCACGAAGGGTAGGAGCTCCTTCTTTCTTTCTGCTGTGTAGTATTCCATCGTGTAAATGTACTCGTTTTGTTTTTTTTTTTTTAATCCGATCATTAGTCGATGGGCACTTAGGTTGCTTCCAGCACTTGACTATTGTAAATTGTGCTGCTATGAACATTGGGGTGCATAGGTTCTTATGGACTGGTGTTTCAGGGTTCTTAGGATATAATCCCAGGGGTGGGGTTGCCAGGTCAAAAGGCAGTTCCATTTTTAGTTTTCTGAGAAAACTCCATACTGTTTTCCACAGTGGCTGCCCCAGTCTGCATTCCCACCAACAGTGCGCTAGGGATCCATTTTCTCCACAACCTCTCCAACACTTACTGTTTATTGCTTTGTTTTTGATGACCATTCTCACTGGTGTGAAGTGGTATCTCATTGTATAAGCCTTTCTTTTTCTAAAATACTTGTTTTCCTTGCTATTATAGATGTGAAACATGCCCAGGCTGGAAAATTTAACAGTACCTAGAACAAAATATATGTGAATGAGAAAAAATCCATAATTGTACAACCAAGAGGCTACCATGGTTAACATTTTGGTGCATTTTTCCAGTCCTTTTTCTGAGTATGTGTACATATGTTGTGTGCTTCTGTGTGTGTTCTGCTTGTTTTTCTTACTTGGGATCATATTCTTTATTCCATGTATTATGCCCTCCTTCATTCATTTAACGTCATAAAATTCACATTTTCCCATGTTGCTAAATATTCTTTGAAATCATAATTTTAATGGCTGCACAATATCCATTACAGTTATATCATAGGTATTTAGGCACTCCTTGGAACATTTAATGTGGCCCATTGTTGATATCTATACCTATAGACATCTATCTATTTATTATATCTATATCAATCTGTCTATATCTATATACCCATCTATATCAGCCATAAATCTCAGTAATCCATAAGCATGTATGCACAGAAACATAAGTTTATTTTTTACAACTCAACCTTTTATTTCCAGTCTCCAGCCTGCTAAATTGGCAAAATATGTAATATCTGCAGCAATGAATATCCTTTATACACATCTTTGTCAGAATCTCTGATTATTTCCTTAGGGTAGATTCCTGGAATTGGAAATATTGACTCAAAGGATATAAACATATTTAAGGATCCTTATTCATCCATGTATATATCCTTAAATAAGTATATAACTATAAATAAAAATCTTTATAGCTAGCTAGCTGGCAGTAAAACACTTCTTTAAAAACTCAAAGCTTTTGCTAGTTTCACATTAAAGGGATTTCCCTAAGGCCCTCATTCTACTTTTGTTCTAATTTATAATAAGGAACCAGTTTAGTCTGTAGCTCTTTAGGAATATATGGGCTCAAAATGCTTTCACTTCCACACTGAGAGAATTCAATTCTGCCCTGCTTTGGAAAGCTCTCATCAAAGATTAATCCTCCTGTGACCCTCCTCCATGGGAAGTTGCCTGAAATGTAACTGCTTTTACATTAAAATAACAAGGATTCGCTCATTCTGTAAATTTGAAGTCATTGTGAGCTGCTTACTACAATACATGCTCAATCTGCTGATAACATTCTGATAAGCATGGGGTGACTAATAAGGTAATTGATTATTTAATTGAACATTAGTTCAATTATTTATTGCACAAGCTAAAGTCTACCCTGTGGACTGAGATTATCCATTCCAGATTCAAGTAACTTGACCTGTTGTCAACTGTATTTATTTAGGTTTGGAAAAATGGGTTCACAAGAAGTGTGTACCTAGGTATGATAGAGTTATGTGAGAGCTACCAAAGAAATGTGTTTCTTCTTGAAAATGTTTAAATGGAGTTGAAATTATGTCTACCCCAGAAAACTAAGAGACCAATGAAAATATATTGGCTCTGGCTGGCGTGGCTCAGTGGATTGAGTGAAACAAGGGGTCACCAGTTCGATTCCCAGTCAGGGCATATACCTGGGTTGCAGGCCAGGTCCCCAGGAGGGGGCATGTGAGAGGCAACCACACATTGACGTTTCTCTCCCTCTCTTTCTCCTTCCCTCCCATCTAGTAATAAATAAATAAATAAATCTTTAGGAAAGACATTAGCTTCTAATATTCCATGCTAACTGCATTCAAATTGTTAGACACCTTGGAGTTTTTAAGTTACTTTTTGTGGAAAACATAGGACTTTCAATTAAACCCCTAAATATAGATATAGGTACAAAAAATGGAAAGAGAATGGTAGGGCAAGAGCAGCATAAAGCAAGATATATATGTTGTAATAAACCTAGTACATAGGATAATGGAGTGCAACAACTGCTGAAATTAAAAGCAAGAAAAAACAGATGTTTTTTTAGTGTACAGGCTCTAGAATTGGACTACTTGGGCTCAAATCTTGCACTTTTCAAACAGCTTTGTTTGCTGGGGAACAGCACCAGAATGTTACCTGCTATTGGACCTCAGTTCAGCAACCTTGGTACTTGAGTTCTGGCTAAGAAAGAATTCAGAGCCAAGACTCAAATACAAAAGTTTTTCAGAAAGTCTACCCAGGGGTAGAATAAGTGAGCCATGGAAGTGAGCCAGCTGGGCTGCATGGGCTAAAGAACTAAGTTACAGAGGTAAAAGAAGGGTCCTTGAAGCTTAGGAGAAAGAAAGCAAGTATATACAGATGCCTGGCGGAAGGAGAGGGGGAAAGGCCTCAGTGTGCTTCAGAGACAGCACATGCTGGGAAAAGAAGTGTGTAGGGAAAGGTGGGGGTTAGTGAAAGAGAGAGAGAGAGAGCCACTGGGTCCTTTAAATGCAGGGATCTTAGGTGTGGTCTCAGGGAAGGATCTCTATAGAATATTCATCAGCTTTCCTAGGTGTGGCCTTTCAGGGTCATGGTCTCCACAGATTGGTCAACGTCAGGATAGGAGCCATTAGTCAATGCATCAGGTCCTGATGTCAGCCAAGGCATCATTTGTCCAGTTTTGATGCTTTTCTGGGCCTGGAGTTGAAACACAACTGAGGCCTAAATGTTATCTCTCGTTTGACCAAAACCCTGTCTCTATGGTCAGTAGACCCAAGGCTTTGTTGCTAAGACTAAGGTGTTTCAAAAACCTCATTGTCTTAAGGGCTTAATACTTAGTGGTTGTGGAAGGGCTTATATGGAAATCATATGTGGCTATTCTCTGGCCTTTTTGCTTCTCTTCTAAGGGGGTCCTCCACATGACTAGCAACATGTCGGGAGAGGAGAGGTCAGGGAGGGTCCAAACTACACAGCCAGCAATATGAAAGGCCAGGAAGTCTAAATTGCATGACCAGTGATATGCTATGGAGAAAAGGTCACTCTGGGGGCAAGGTCCCACCTTACATTGTCCATTGCTTG
The DNA here is from genome assembly GCA_039655065.1 of Glossophaga mutica. Classification (NCBI taxonomy): domain Eukaryota; kingdom Metazoa; phylum Chordata; class Mammalia; order Chiroptera; family Phyllostomidae; genus Glossophaga; species Glossophaga mutica. The sequence continues at coordinate 8,338,849 of CM077318.1, read as the reverse complement.
GCACCCAGGGCTTTCCACCCTGGGTGACCTTCAGTACCTGGCCTATTATCCTTGTTCTGCACATGCCTGTCTAAATGTCTACTACAGTTTGACTTTGGACAAAAACATCCTCTGGGCCTCAGTTTTGTTACTTGTTAAAAAGGATAATAACACTAATGGTGTTTTGTGAAAATCTAAAGGGAATATACACAGACACACACACACATACACGGGAGTTTCAGCACAAAGGAGATGAGATCTCCTAGAGACAGAAAGATACACAGAGAGTGATAGAAACACAAGACACAGAAAAAGAGCATTTAGAGAAGAACAGTAGCAGATCTTTGAAGCCCAGTTCGTGAGGTTGGGAGATATAAACAAAGAAAGTCAGTTATCAAAGAGAAGCAGCTAAAGGCAGAAGAATGCCTTAATGTCACTGAACAACTCAGGCTTGCAAGGGTTGTTTTATCTGACAGGGAAAAATAAATCAATTTTTTGGTACATTTCCAGTTCCTGGAGCCCTAGGCATAAATGCTACTGGACTAGCCTTGTACTTCTGAGAGGCCGCTCTTCCCCTGAAGCCCTATTTTGCTCAGTAAGAATGACCTTTGTTGACATTTTGGCTCAGAATGTAAACGTGTCACACTTGTCTGAGTTCAGTGTGGTTCCTCTGCATTTTAGGACCCTGAGTCTGAAGAAAATGTACCAGAAATGAAAATTAGCCCTGGCTGATGTGGCTCGGTGGATTGAGTGCTGGCCTGCAAACCAAAGGGTCACCAGTTCGATCCCCAGTCAGGGCACATGCCTGGGTTGTGGGCCAGGTACCCAGTAGGGGGGTGTGTGAGAGGCAACCACACATTGATGTTTCTCTCCCTCTCTTTCTCCCTCCCTTCTCCTCCCTGAAAATAAATCAATAAAATCTTTTTAAAAAGAAATGAAAATTAACTGAGGTATTTTTAATGAAAATGTTGTTGAGTCTTCAAAAAGCTTGAGGCTTTCATGTTCCTTTGATTACATTTCCTCACAGGAACTGGATGGGTGGCAGCACTATTGAACTTGGAATCCTGCTCTGCATTCTTCCTTTAGCTGGGATGGGGGGAGGTCCATCTCTGAACCTTTGTTTCCTCTTCTGCAAAACAAGGAACTGAGTTCACCTCTTAACTTCCCTCCAAAGGTTGTTGATGATCCCAATGGTTGTGAGAGGACTTTGTTCATGGGAAGCCCCATACATGTGAGGAAGTGGAATTGTGAGGTTGATAATTACCAATACATTCACCCAGATAAAGCATGAGAGCAGAAAGAGTACTATTTGGAATAAATATGAGAATTCTTGTGTGGTTTGAGGCTAATGTGTTGTGGCCTGCATGTTTTCAATGGAACTGCAACCATCTCTGAAAATATTCTAGAGGTCAGTGGATAAATATGCTTTGGTGAACAAACATTTTCTTCCCACCCAATCTCTAGGCCTGGAGCTAAAGTAAAAGCCAAAGCAAACAGGACATAGTCTGCATATTGATTTACCTGAGGCTGGTCCAGATGTCTGGAATCTGTCTCATTTTTTAGTTACTTTCTCCACATCAGCCCCCTCCCCTCCATTTTAATCAACATCAAGAAATCTAGAAGGCAGCAAACCAGAGTTTGGTCCCCATTCAGCTTGGGTTTACATTCTATATCTGGGCAAGGTTAAAAATAATTTGTTTTGTTGTTTTTGGCCTGTCTGACAGATAAACTAAACAGCTTAGTTAGTGTAGGGGATGGCAGAGAGGCACTGATAGCCTAGATAATGTGTAAATAGGTAGAGTTAAAGTCCAAAGTACTCTGCCTGGCACACAAAGGATGTTACAATCTTGATTCAGGTCTCACTCCCTCCTCCACCCCTCATCCTCTCTCTGAAAATGCCGTATCCTTTCCCCAAATATGTGTCTTAATACTTGCTGGTACCTTGGCCTGAAACCATTTCTCCTTTTCCTCCTTCTCTGACAAGTAAATTAACCTATATCCTTGGTGACCCAGCAACTTCAATATGACTATCAGTGCTCTAGTAACATTGGGTTATAAGTATCATATGTTTGTCTGTACTGAGAGAGGGACTGGGAGCACCCTCTAAGTCAGTATCTATTCATCTCCAGGTCATAACACTATCTATAGCACAGAGCAGTCACTTGGCATTTGTGAAAAGAAAGAAGGGGAAAGAGAGAAGGTATAAAGGAGGAGGGAGGGAGGAAAGCTGCCTAGAAAGAACCCAGAATTCCAAGTCAAGTGATAAGGCTTGAATTCCAATACAGCAACTTTGTAACTGAGTGATATAGAACAAATTGCCTTTTTAAGCCTCAGTTTCCTTATCTGTAACATGGAGCTAATTATCTCTAGTCCTTTCTGCTTCATTCAATTACTTCACCATGGAATAACAAAGGGAGAGAAAAGAGGAGGTAGAGGTGGGGGAAAAATCAGAGACACATAAAACTACCATTTGTGAGGAAAGGGATCAGTTTAAGTTTGTGGTTAAGTGTACCCCTGGTTGTAGGAAGAACAATAACCACTAGAGGACAGTGTTACAGCAGGAAAAATTTCCCCTGTAACAAGAAACAGCCACAGCTGCATGGGCCAAGTCACAAAGGAGACTGTACTGCTGGAAGCTCAGTCAGAACTTAGTTTCCTGTTAAATTTGGTACATCATATCCCAGGTGATTGACACTATATATATGCATCACAACTGCCTAGTGTTCACAGCTGGAAAGAATGATTCATTATTTATTTGTTAGAAATAAGGCCACTCTTTATGAGACTGTTGGTTTCTATAGCTAAATTACGATGAGTCTGAGTTCTCACAAACATTCTTGAATGTCACCTTTCTACCATCTCCCAGCAGGGTCCCGGATTTGTCTTCCTGTCTCTGAGGCTGTCCCACATCACTGCCCAAACACTCAGTCCCTCCTAAGCACCAATTCCATAAAACACACCTTGGTTTACCATACTTACCTGCTCAGAAACCACCAGTAACTTCACTGTCTACAGAAGAAAGTTAAAAAGCCTTTGGCTGGTACTCAAGGTTTACTATAATCTGCTACCAAAGAACCTTCGCTTGTCTCACTCCTCATCCTTGCAATCAACCTCCATGAAATGGCCATGCTGGACTGTTTCCCCAGTGTCTGAACACACCGCCTCCCTGCATAGCTCTATTGGCTTGACTTGGCTTCCTCCATTGGAATCTTCCACAAGATGAAACTCAGTAATCTTTAATGGCACAGTTACATAACACTTTTCCCATAGAAGCTTCCCTAATTCCATGAGCCAAAAGTTACCAGAAGCTAGAGACTTCTCTGTGATTTATATACACTTTTCACTTATATTTGCATTATTCATTATCTTATTCATTTATTCTTTTGTTTAAAATGTATTGGTTGACAGTCACCAGAGGGGAGAGGGGAGGGAATTTCAGGGGAAAGGGGGAAGGATTTAGAGCAACAAGTATAAAGGACACATGGGCAAAAACTATGGGGGGCGGAAATGGGAGGGAGGTGGGGAGGGCTGGGGCGGAGGGCTGGGATGGGAGTAAAAGAGAGAAAACTGTGCAAGAACAACAATTAAAATAAAAAATTTTTAAATGTATTGGTTGAACCTAATCAACAAAATAAGCCTGCAAAATATAACCAGAGACATTGAAATAAAGAACAAACTGACTGTAAACAGAGGGAAGGGAGAGGGATAATGAGGGAAAATAGGGGAAGGGTGATCAAGGAACATGCATAAAGGACCCATGGACAAAGCCAAAGGGGGTAGGATTGAAGGTGGGAGGTGGAGGTGAGTGGGGCAGGGGAACGTGGTGGCAGGAAAACGGAGGCAACTGTACCTGAACAACAATAAAAAAAATATATTAGTTGAGCATTTATTAGGTGCCAGATACCATGTAAAAAGCTCAGAAATCACCAAGGATTTGTCATGCTCCTCCAGGAACTAAGTGTCCACATGGAGGATGGCAGACGTATCATACCATATTAGTTGTGTACATGTTGTGTGATGATAGCAGTACAGGGTTACACAAAAGGACCGAGAAAACTAGGTTAGAGCAAGCCTGGAATGCCAGACAAACAAGCTAGGATATGAAGACAGAGAGTGTTTCTTTGGATTACTGTTCTTCAAAAATTTAGTATGCCAACATGTATTTGGTGAATCACTCAGTGCAATACAAAAATGGGTCATTTGAAAGAATTTTTGAATTGGAGAGAGAGGGCCGAGGATTTGCGCATTAGGCCAAGGATTCCAGATGAGGCGAGAAGGACAACTTACAGTAAACATTCATTTCTCCTTCTACATGTGAAATTGTTTGGGAGCAAGAATTATGCCTTATCCAATTATGCCTCATAGCACCTGCAGTAAGTTGCTTGTTATTGGAAGTTTTTGCATTTGTAGCGTGCCAGTGTTGAAAGGGACCTTATGGAGTATCTAGCCTTTGCTCTACAAATGAGGAAAAGGAAACTAAGAAATGAAGTGATTTGGTCAGAGTCATCCAGCTTATTAGTGTAAAAGTTAAAACTGGGAACTGAAAGTTCAGTGTTCTTTTAACTCCTCTACATCTGATATTTCAAAACATTCGACAGTCCTCACTGCAGCTGAGTAAAGATCTGACAAATATATCCAACATGTTGGTTTCAGAAATACCACTAAGGAAGATCCAGATCTCACTGTATACATGGGGAGACTGAGACCCATGGAGGAAAAGTGACTGGCTCAAGATCACAGATCTCGTGCCAGATCTGGGGCCAGAACTCATTAGATACTTGTTGAGTGTAATTGAACAAATTCCCTGTAATCAAGGCATCATGTCTTACATCAGCTAGCAAGTGATTACCCTTCATTTTAGAGAATAAGCAGGCCCCCAATTGACATCATTTGTCATTTAGTCTTAATCTCGAACATGTATACTTTTGTAAAAGTCTTCTCATAGCCTGGAACATTTGCCTTAGCAACAAGCATAATAACCAATGAGCTGCTCTAAGACATCTAAACAATTTGTAACTACCCAGAGCAAATTTTCCTCCCTCCCTCTGCTTGGCTCTTCTTCTTCCCTACTACCGCCAAAGGGGAAAAAAAAAAAGAAAAGAAAACATATATAATAATTTCCAGACAGTGGTTTTTCTGTGGAAGTTGAAAGGCTGTTTTTCACCAGTTATGGGATCAGAGAACATTGAGGCTGAGCTGGGCAGAGGGAGAGTAGCTAGGTACCAGGACCTACCAGACCTCGATGTTCAGACAACGGGTTGGAGCAGAAACAGAACTGTTTAAAAGGACAGGATTTGGGGCACCAGGTGCTATACAAGGCCCGGGAACTAAAGATACATTTTTAGGAAATCTGAACCAAATTCTCATCACAGTTTAACACAAGCACCAGAGGTTGAGTTATTCCAGCCAAGGTGATAAAACCTCTCTATGGTCTCTAAAAGTAAATAAAATGTGAGCAAGATTTATAAGCAGGGTCCTTCTTATATGGTTGATATGGTAGCTCTGAAATCACACAAAGTTCAACTTACGAGGGACCTTGGAAATCAGTTGTCCTGTCCCATTTTATAGGCATGAATCTGAGGGTCAGAGTGGTAACAAGATGTACCCAGGCTGTTACTATTGTGTTGCAGAGAAGGTACTAAAATGTGGGTACTGATTCCAGGCTGAGTGCCCTTCCATAACACCAAATGCTGTTCAATGTTCTTGTTTTTGCCCTAAACCTTCTGGGTAGGGAGACATTTGTGGGTCTGGAAATACCTTACTCTAGCATGTCTTTCCTGTTTCCTCCATCCTCTTACAGATTTCCGTGTTTCTCTGGTACAGATGATTATCTTGGTGATATTCTGGACTTCTCTCATGATGCACATGTATACACATGCACACAAATACATGTGTGGTGAGCTGAAGAACAGTTTCTAGGGTAATTTTTTAAGATTTTATTTATTTATTTTTAGAGAGGGGAAGAGAGGGAGAAAGAGACGGGGAGAAACATCAACATGTGGTTGCCTCTACATGCACACCCTACTGGGGACCTGGCCCCCAACCCAGGCATGTGCCCTGACTGGGATCGAACCAGTAACCCCTTGCTTCTCAGGCCAACACTCAATCCACTGAACCACATCCGCCAGGTGCTCCAAGGTAGTTAAAAAAGTAAAACTATATCCTACGATCCCCAGGTAAGATTCAGGAATTAAATCTATTGGCACCACAGAAAAAGCTTCCCAAGTCATACAGGTCATAGCGCATAGGCCTAGGGAGACAGAGGGAATGAACTGAATGTGACAGCAAGTCGATGAAGGTTTTGAGTCTCTTACCAAGCTCTTATAGACAGACAGATCATTCTATTTCCACCAGCAGGCGAAAAGTTCAGGTCATTACGTAGATGAGTTCAGGACAATCCTGATTTCATACATTGTTTTTTGTTTTTTTCAGTGCAAGTATTATTGTCCATGTCAGACTGTGAATAGATAGATTTTCAATTAGGAAAATGTGGTTTCTCAAACAATAAACTAAGTGAGAGATAATAACAGTCTGACTTAACAGCAGTAGCAGTGGGAGTAGATTAGGGAACACCATTATGAAAGACAGAGGTATACTCACATACAGTGCAATCTTTGTATATGAATAGTGGTATGTGTGGGAGATGGCATTCAATTTCTATTGTTGTGGACCATTCAGCCTGGTTTCAGGAGTTGTAACCCTCACCCCATGGTGGGCTGTGTAAGAGCCTAGGGACCCACTTCATCTGGGTCTGTTCTGTCACAAGGATGTGACCTACTAAGGAGACAAAGCTTATCTCCCTGGCAGAAGCACTGCTTTTGCCTCATCCATCTCTGGCCCCATTGCTTGGTTGGCAGTCAATGACGGGTAAGACTCCTCATGGGAGGGGCAACCTAAGCCAGACGCAACCACTTGGGAGGCCTCATGGAAGGACTCGGGGGGGGGGGTTGCAGCAAAGAGGATGTGATGGACCCTCGCGCCCCCCCCCCCCGGGCTATTCTGACATAGCCCGAGTCCTCATTTCCATCTGGGAGATGTCTCCTGCTTCCTAATCAGGCTTAAAGCCTGAAACTGTGGGGATGAGCGGTGCAGCCCTGTGCTGGCCAGGACGGCTCCCTGGGTGATCTGGACATAAGAATGAATTCCTAAAGTCCTGTGAAACCTGCTTTGCTAAAAGTGCTCTTCCTTAGGTGATAAGTGTCCCAGGAGGAAATGAGTATGTCTCCCAAAGTTTGGCAACCCCCTTTCCTGACAAACACTGGCTCGGATTAAGCCCTCAGATTTCTTTGACATGTTAAACCTGTATTCCTGTGTATTTGAGCCCAATAAAAGCCTAGTGAGGATGGGGCTCTGAATCATTCTCCTCTGAGAGTTTGACCCCTTTCCTCCCCAAGCAGAAGATGTCTTGGTAGTTTTTATTTTCATCCGTGACGGAGGGATGGGGCTCTGTGGGCGGAGCCCCCCCACATCTGGTGCCCAGGACAGGGTCCCCCCGCATTTCTATCAGCATCTTATTCAGATGACATGAGTCTTTGGATTTCCCTTGTTCCCAGAGTTCCATCTAATAGTCATATGAGTTTCCATCTTAGTCTCAGTATAGGTCTCAGTAATAGGACCAGTCTCTTGTCCTAACACCACACACACACACACACACACACACACACACACCCTCAGTCCTTCCAGAATTTTCCAGCCTGAAGTTTATCTTTGTTCTAGCAGGATGCTCAAAACAATCCTACTATTCTAACTCATTATAAGTGCTCACCCACACATAACCCATCTCTTTAATGACAATGGTAGTTAGACCCCTCCTCCGTTTTTCAGTACTGCCTCTTTCTCAAGGAGACTGGGTGTTTCCATGTGCTTTACATGCTTTCTGCCTCTGTCTATCTCCAGCTTTGTCTCAGGTCTTCTGCTCACCTCTATTTATCCATTCAACATCCATTTCACCTCAAACCACTTGATCAAACATTTACTAACCGTAAGGGCACAGTGGAAATGGGTTTTCTCCATTTTACAGTGGCTTGAGAATTGGAGACTCTAAGATTAAGATTAGGGGTCATTTGACAACTGGCAGCTATCGTTGTGGAGACATCTTCAAATAAAATGGCGGCTGGGATAAGCTGCAGCTATATGTGGAATAGTAGTGGCAGATCAGAAAGAAAGCAGCATTAGCAGGTATTCTTCAAAAAGAAGCTGGACAAGAACATTATTACTTAGCTCTTTTCATTTTGAAAAAAAAAAATAGTACTTAAGCACTTTATGTGCGCAAGAGGTTGCTTCCCATGCTTCTTTCCAAATGGTATCACAAATTTCCAGGTGTTTTCTCACCTATTGTTGCATTGGACCTTCTCAACCACACTTAAATGTCAGTTTGATAAAATTGAGGCTCAAAGTCTCTCACTGATATTTACAGATTAGAGCTTCAAACAGGACCAAAAGTAAAGATTTACTAATCAGCTGAAGTATACTGCAACAAAGGAACCTGCGTGGATATGTGTGTCAAGGTGACAGCCCTCTGCCTCTGTATGTGACTATGTGTGGGGTCAGCTACGGTGGTTGGCCTGGGAAGTTTGATGAAGTTGACGCCAGTAATTTGAGGTTTTCCAGATTTAGATCCTCCTTCTTGCCAGGTTCAGTACACCCTTGAGCCACTCACAATCCAGAGTGAGAAAGAAGATAGTCCTCAGAGCTGGAAAGGAAGGTGGGATGGTTGAGATGCCTCCAATCTCCTAGAACTCCAGGCCAAACTAGCGGGGTCTCTCCAGCCCACTGCCCCATAGGTTATCCCATTCACCCTATTACCCCTCAAGAACTTGAGAAAGAGGTAGAAAACCACTTGAAGTAGTGGAATGAGCCCTGCATAAGGAGTGATCGGGGCACATATCAAAAGCCCACATTTTGCTAACCACTCTAAGCATATTCTCACACTTTTATTTGGATTTTAACCCCTAAAAGAGGGTATTTTGTTTCATTTTATTCCATTTAATTTTGTTCTTAAGTAAAATGCATATATAGTAAAGTGTGTTAATTTCAAGAACATGTTTGCTGAGTTTTGGCTATATCTATATCTATATCTATATCTATCTATATCTATATCTATATCTATATCTATATCTATATCTATATCTATCTGGGTAATCAATATCCAGGTCAAGATATAGGGCATTTCCAACATCCCCAGAGGCTTCCTTGGTACACCTTTCAGTCAGTACCTTCCTAGAGGCAACTCTTATTCTGAGTTAAATTACCATAGATTAGTTTTGCCTCCTTTTCATATAACATATGAATATATAATACCTAAAGTTTATATAAATGTAATTATACAATATATACAATTTTGTGTCTGGTTTCTTTCACTAAGCATGTTTTTAAAATAGTTTCATATTGTTCCATTTTATTAATCATCTATTTCTCTGTAACAATATTACCATAAAGTCAACAGATTAAAATAAAACACATTTATCATGTCATAATTTATGTGTGTCAGGAGTCTATGCATTCCTTCTCTAGGTCCTCTGCATCAAGGATTCATAAAGCTGAAATCAAGATGTTGACCAGGACTGGCAGTCTCAATTGGGCTTGACTGGAAAAATATTTACTTCCAAGCTCACATGGCTATTGGAAGCATTAGGTTACTTTCAGTATGCTGGACCAAGGGCCTTAGTTTATTACTGGCTATTGAAAACATTGCCAATGAAGCTATAAGCATCTGCTTCTATTGGATATATCTCTAGGAATAGAAACTCTGGTTTATAGAGCACACATAATTTTATCTTAATCGATAGTCATATGTATTCTCAATACTCAGTAGAGAGGTAGCTAGCACTATTGCTGTTTTATAGTTAAGGAATCAGAAGCTGAGAGAGGGAAGGTGACTTGACCAAGGCCCCAAGATACTAAGAATCATCTAAGTCAAGATTCAAATGCAGGTCTTGCTGACTCCAAGTCCTTTCATACCACAGCAGCATTTCACAAACTTTAGCCATTCGTATACTACCTTCATGATTTCTGCCAGATGCTAAGCAATAACAATCTATGATGTCATTGTTTTGATCAGTTACTTTTTTTTCCTAACATACACATACACACGTATACAAACTGTTAAAATTAAAAACAGTCATCCATGCACCACCTAAAATTATCAGCATACCACAGATCAGTGGTGCTTATTCAATTTGGGAAATACTTCTCTAGCTATATATTGCAGCTGGGAATTGTATTCTTGTCTGGCACTATCACCAATTATTTGTGTCCTTAGACAAGTTCCTTTCCCTTTCTGGGCTCCAGTTTCCCTATATGTACAATGGCAGACTTGGAGTGAATCATTTAGAGATCCTTGCAGGTCTTCCTTGTGTTTTAGGTCAGAGATAGCAATAGACAGAGACTGATGACACATTGGTACACATCAGTAGCAGGATAAGAATGTTAAAGACTCAGTTTTTCTCTCTCATGAAGTGGCAGAGTCCCTGCTTTCTGTCATCCACATCTGCTCTTTTGACTTGGAGCATGCACATGCATATACATTTCTCTGCTGAAGTAGAAGGGGGATTATACATATATGTGGGTCAGAATGGGTATTTCTATTACATGGCACTCCCTCCCACCATCAACTGCACCCCACAATTCCTCCAGCAAATGACTTCAGCCTTCCAGCTATTTTGTTGTTATTTTTCTTTTCAGCAAAACCTCCTTGTGAATGCAGCAGTTTAGGGAGGGAGGCAAACATGGCCATGAAGTAAGACCTCCTTCTCAATGTGAGATCGGTTGTATGAAATTGTTACTATAATTTTAAAAATATTACAAAGGGTCATAATTTTCAGTTCCAGATTCAATTAATTTCAACTAGTTGTTGTTATGATCTTCTCCCTCCCCATGCCAATAACAACTCTCAGTCCCAGAACCAAGATGGTGGTGGAGCAGGTGGAAGTTATACTCAAGCCCTGCCAGGACCAAACTGAAATTACAACTAAATTATGGAACAATCATCCTGAATAACCAACTGAAGACTAGCTGAACAGAAGTCTCATAACCAAGGATTTACAGAAGAAACCACATTGGGACTGGAAGGAATGGTGGAGATGTGAAAAGTGCTGGCCCTGCTCCCACAGGTGATGGCTGAGATTTCAAGGGATATATCAGCTGCAGGGTTGTCAACCAAAAGCCAGGCTCCCCAGCCCAGAGCACCAGAGCTGGGAAGAGAACCAATATAACATTTGTCAATAAAAGTCAGCAATGATTCTATCCATCAAGGAGAGACAGCAGCCTGCTAGAGACATAGGCACCCTCTTAAAGGGCCAATGCACAAAATTTCATTCACAACCACTCACCCTGGACTCCAGTGGAAGGAGGACAGAGCATAATAGAATAACACGAAGAGAATCTGGAGTTTGTGGCTCTGGGGAGAGAGCTGAAGGGACAGCCACCAGGATTCCTGTGCTGAGTCCCTCTCCCACACCCCAGATGCCATCTTTCTTGGGTGGAGCACTACCCTCTATGGCATCAGCCTGGTGAAAACCTATAGCCCCACACTCTGGGCCCCCTCTTGCCCCACCCTGCAGAGCTTGAACCCTGCTGAGGAGTCAGCTGTCTTAACCAGGGTATAGAGGTCTGGGCAGACTCAGGGGGTGTCAGTGATTGAGTTGTGTGGGTTTGGGGAGAGAGCCATATTCCCCATTTTCCCATGAAATTGACTGGGGCTTTCCCCTCAAAGAGACCTTCTAAGCCTACCCTCTGGGCTCTGACAGCTCCACCTGCCCCAGTCCTAGGGGCTCTTCCTTGCAGAGGTAAAATCTGGGACAGACTGAGTTGTGTGGCTCTAGGGAAGGGGCCACACCCCTACCACTCCTGAAGCTTGACCGGCACCTCTCTATCATGGGAGATTCACTAGTCCCATCCTCCTGACTCCCAACAACCAAACCCAACTGAGCTATGTCTCCTCCCAGCAGAATGTAAAACAGACTTAGTTGTGTGGCTCTAGGATACGGGCCATTTTTCTCTCACACGACTGACCAGAGTAGAGCCCTCCTTTCAGATGGCCAAATATCTATCTCTATCGGCCTGATAAACTCTACTGGCCTCACCCAGATGACTCCCTGAGACCCTGCCCCAACAAAAAGGTGTGTGAGCACCCAATAGGTGGCAGCTAGACTTGATATACCAGGGATATTTGCTGAGTGGTCTCAGACCAAGCACTATCACCAAGTTTAAACCTGTAACAATCTAGTGAACACCATTCACCTGTACCTGGTGACTCAGTGAGAACCTACATCATGCAACTCAAGAACTGCCAGAAGCTCTTTCAAGGACTGAGCCTAACAGACAGCCAACAGGGGAAGGCAGGCAGAAGCAGATCCCAGGGTTCCTTATGCCATTTGCTGACCTGTAACTAGGCCCAGTGCTTATAAAAGCTGGCCTTGGTGTGCATCTTGGTCCTTCCCACATGCACCCAGGCCCAGCAGAGGTAGCCACAAACTATGAATCACTTATAGAACCGAACAGGTTGTCCAGGGCCAGTCAGAGGCAGCATCTTACATTTGCCTGTACCCAAGACCCTCCCAAGACACTTAGAAACAACAAACCCACTAACCAGCTTCAGAAATCAACAAGGCAGGTCCAATTAGCTTCATAAGCAGCATACCCAAAGGGAGATCTCAGCAGCCACCATACAGAGCTGAGGCAAAGTCCACTTCGTGTGGTCAACACCTGCACAGCAGTTTGCGTGCCATGTTCTGGGTGGAGCCTCACAGTCAGCCAGCCTGAGGATCAATCCCATGGATGAATAGGTCAATAACAATCAAGACTCAATTATAATAAGAAGGCAAACATACCCCACATAAGGGACATTCCTGCAGCACCCAGCTCAGGTGATCATGGAGACTACACCACTCACCCTACAGGACACCTACTACATAAGTCCACCCACTAATACTGAGAGTCATAGCAAATCAATACATAGAAACACATACACAGAAAACAGACAAATTTTGGAAACAAAGAAACATGCCCCAAATGAAAGAGCAGAAAAATTCTCCAGAAAAGTTAATGAAATGGAGGCAAGCAAATTATCAGACACAAAGTTTAAAGCAATGGTTTAAAATGTGCTTCACAGCATGATAAAAGAAACCATAAAAAATCAGTCAAAAATGAAGAATACAATATTTGAAATGAACAATACACTGAAAGGAATTAAAAAGTTGGATGAAACAGAGGATCAAATCAGCAATTTGGATGACATGGTACAGAAAGATGTCCAATTAGTGCAGCAAAAAAGAAAAACAAACTTAAAAATTGAGGATAGCTTAAGGGACCTTTGGGAAAACATGAAGCATAACAAGATGCACATATTAGAGGTACCAGAAGAAGAGAGAGAGCAAGGGTTCAATAGCCTATTTGAAGAAATAATGACTGAAGACTTCTCTAACCTGGTGAAGGAAGAAAATAAAACACACAAGACCAGAAAGCACAGAGAGTCCCAAACAAAATGAGCCCCAAGAAAGCCAACATCAAGATACAACATAATTAAAATGTCAAAGGTTAAAAATGAAAACAGAATCTTACAAGCAGCAAGAGAAAGAGAGCTACCCACAAGATGGCGCTCATAACACCCCCGGCCAAGATGGAGGCATAGGTAGACACACTATGTGTGCCTCCTCGTACAACCAAAACAAGGACAACAAATTTAAAAACAAAAAATAATCAGAACTTACAGAAAAATAGAACTGTATGGAAGTCTGACAACCAAGGAGTTAAAGAAGAAACATTCATACAGACCGGTAGGAGGGGTGGAGATAGGCAGCCGGGCAGAGAGGACTCACAGCAGGGCGCTGGCTGGAGGACCAGGGTGGGAAAGGTCGCAGCTGGAGAACCCGGTGAGGTGGCGGATTGCAGACTGGGTGGTCCCACATTCTCATGCAGATAAACCGGGAGGAACAACTGGGGAGTGAGACAGACTATGCAACCCAGGGTTCCAGCATGGGGAAATAAAGCATCAAAGCCTCTGACTGAAAACACCTGTGGGGGGTTGAGGCAGCAGCGGGAAAAACTCCCAGCCTCACAGGAGGGTTTGTTGGAGAGACCCACAGGGTCCTAGAGCATACACAAACCCACCCACCCAGGAATTAGCACCAAAAGGGCCCAATTTGATTGTGGGCAATGGGGGAAGTGACTGAAAACTGGCAGAGAGCAGAGCAAGAGTACTGTTCCCTCTCAGACCCTCCCCCACATACAGCACCACAATGCAGCTATGTGGGTTGCCCCACCCTTGTGAACACCTAAGACTCTGCCCCTTACTAGGTAACAGGCACGCAGAGACCAAAAAAAAAAAAAAAAAAAAAAAAAAAAAAAAAAAAAAAAAAGGGCCCAAATGAAAGAACAGCTAAAAGCTCCAGAAAAAATACAACTAAGCAACAGAGAGATAGCCAACCTATCAGATGCAGAGTTCAAAACACTGGTTATCAGGGTGGTCCAGGAACTCACTGGGTACTTCAACAGCATAAAAAACACCCAGGTGGCAATGAAGGTTGCATTATATGAAATAAGGAAAAATCAACAGGGAGCCAGCGGTGACAGGAAGGAAACCAGGACTCAGATCAATGGTTTGGAGCAGAAGGAAGAAGGAAACGTTCAACTGGAACAGAATGAAGAAACAAGAATTCAGAAATATGAGGAGAGGCTTAGGAACCTCCAGGACATCTTTAAACGTTCCAACATCTGAATCATTGGGGTGCCAGGAGGACAAGAGGAAGACCAAGAAATTGAAAACTTACTTGAAAAAATAATGGAGAACTTCCCCAATCTGGCAAAGGAAGTAGACTTCCACGAAGTCCAGGAAGCTCACAGAGTCCCAAAGAAGTTGGACCCAAGGAGGAACACACCAAAGCACATCATAATTACATTTGCCAAGATTAAAATGAAGGAGAGAATCCTAGAAGCACCTAGGGATAAGGGGACAGTTACCTACAAAGGAGTTCCCATCAGACTGTCAGCTGATTTCTCAAAAGAAACTTTGCAGGCAAGAAAGGGCTGGAAAGAAGTATTCCAAGTCATGAAAGGCAAGGACCTACATCCAAAATTGCTCTATCCAGCAAAGCTATCATGTAGAATGGAGGGGCAGATAAAGTGCTTCCCAGACAAGGTCAAGTTAAAAGGAGTTCATCATCACCAAGCCCTTATATGAAATGTTAAAGGGATTTATCTAAGAAAAGGAAGATAAAAAATACAAACAGTAAAATGACAACAAACACAATTATTAACAATCGAACCTAAAAATACATAAAAGAACTAAGCAAACAATAGAACAGAAACAGATTCACAGAAATAGAGATCCCATGGAGAATTATCAGCAGGGAGGGGGAGGGGGAAGAATGGGGGAAAAGGCACAGGGAATAAGAAGCATAGTTGTTAGGTACAAAATAGACAGGGGGAGGTTAAGAGTAGTATGGGAAATTGAGAAGCCAAAGAATTTATATGCACGACACAGGGACATGAACTAAGGGTGGGGGATAAATGGGAGGAAAAATATGGGACAACTGTAAGAGCATAATCAATAAAACATACTTTAAAATTTTTTAAAAGAATTATGCTAAATCTATTCTGCCTGTGCTCTATAAATGGAATAACAAAGCATGGATGATGGCACTTCTGCACCTCTGTTTTCATGGCTTACTTTAAGCCCACTGTTGAACCCTATTGCTTAGAAAAAGATATATTTTCTCAAAATGTTACTGCTCATTGAAAATGTACCTGTTCACCCAAGAGCTCTGATGGTGAAGCCAATGACATTAATATTGGTTTCATGTCTGCTAACACAACATCCACTCTGCAGTCCATGGATCGAGAAGTAATCTTTATTTTTGTCTTATTATTTAAGAAATACATTGCATAAGAGTATAGCTGCCATAGATTGTGATTTCTCTAATGGATATGAGCATAGTAAATTTTTAAAAACCTTCTTGAAAGGATTCACAATTAAAAACATTCATGGTTCATAGGAAGAGACAAAAATATCAACATTAACAGGAGTTTGTAAGAAGTTGATTCCAACCCTAATGGACGACTTTGAGAGGTTCAGCACTTCAGTGGATGAAGTCACTGCAGATATGGTGGAAATAGCAAGAGAACTAGAATTAGAAATGAAGCCTGAAGATGTGAGTAAATTGCTGCAATCTCATGATAAACCTGTAATGGACGAGGTTTTTCCTCTCACGGTTGTGCAAGGAAAGTAGTGTGTTGAGATGGAATCTATTTCCGGTGAAGATGCTGTGAAGACTGTGGAAAGGACAGCAAAATATTTAGAATATTACACAAACTTTGTTTATAAAACAGGAGGATTTAATAGGAATTGACTCTAATTGTAAAAGCACAATTTAAAATAGTATCACATACTACAGAGAAATCATTGTGAAATGTCAATCCATGTGGCAAACTTCATTGTTGTCTTATTTTAAGAATTACCACAGCCATTCCAACCTTCAACAACTACCTTGTTGATCAGACAGCAGCCATCAACATGGAGGTGAGACCCTCCACCAGCAAAAAGATTATGATTCACTGAAGGCTCAGAAGATGATTAGCATTTTTTCAAAATAAAGTATTTTAATTAAGGTATGTACATTGTTTTTTAGACATAATGCTATTGCACACTGAATAGACTAAAGTATAATGTAAACATAACTTTAAATGCACTGGGAAGCCAAACAATTCATGTGACTGTCTTTATTGCGATACTCACTTTATTGCAGTCTGGAACCAAACCCATAATATCTGAGGTATGCCTGTATTTAATGATTCTCATTTAACAAAATTCTCTTACAACACTTCAACTTCAACTTTCCATTCATCCTCTATGCTTCTGTGTGATAATTAATTCTGTTCACATCACTTTTCTGATAAAAACTTAATGATTTCCAGTCAACAGGAAAAAGCCAACTACTTACTTAGTGAAGCATCAATTTTGAACCTCAAATAACTTATCCATATTTACCCCTTCTACCCTCTTCCATCCTCCCTCTGACGCATACCTTAATCCCTGGCAATTACAAATAACTATCCATTTGCTATGTCCTTTCATTCCTCTATGCCATGATGTTTCCTAAATATACCGACACATTTTATCCCTACTTGTATATCCCTGGCAAGCTCAGTTTCAAAAAAAAAAAAAAACAACAACAACAAAAAAAAAAAAAACACTGCAAATATCATTCTAAATGTGAAATCTTCCCCAACTTTTTAAAATTAAATTTCCATTACCTTCTAAATTTAGTTAATCTGTCTTTAATAACACTGATCATACTATACTATCTATAATCAATTAGCGTATCTGGTACTCTCCCCGGTTCTTCTGTCTTTGGCTGTGGACTATTACAAATAAGAAACGATCTCCTTTATAGCTCTCTTCTTTCACATGCTCCATAAATTCATTGTATTAACTGGTATGACAACTCAAGAGAAAAAGTACAGAAACCAATCTACAATTGTCTGTCTCTTCCTAACTGAAGTTGATTCCTGCACACTCTTCTGTTATTAACCAGAGGACTTCATGCCAGGTTGGGAAAGTGGAGTAACTTTTCTCTCTTTCCTCCCTCCCTTTTTAGCATGAATAATGCTACAAGAGGCACAACAAGGAAGGAAACCACTAAGGGAAAAGAACTCAGTGGGGAGGAAGAAGTAGGAATTCACACACTATGAATGAGTCAGCTCCTGCTGCAATACACTCAGAGGCTGGTTACTTGCACACAGTTCTGGCCCCTCCTGCCGGCCCAACAAACAGGAAGGAGATTGCCACCCAGCTGTCGGTGTGGCAGATCTATCGAGGAAGTGTTGCTGGGCTAGTGGGTGGAGCTGCAATGCTTTGGGGTAGCTGTGAGGGACACAGTTGCAATGCCAACACCGCTTCCTGTTTATAGAGGATGGCCCTGTGGGAAGGAGACAGGCAAAGGGCACATAATTTATTGATGCAGCTTGTAGCCCCTGTTTGGATAGTTACTTCTCCAGTTAGGTGTTGGGTTCCACATATCTTGTCAGTTTCCACGAAGCCAAATGATGTTCTGCTTTCTCAGCTATGGGTATTGGAAGCATCAGAGAATGGGGCCTTGCACTTAAATTCTTAGAAATATCCAGATTCTGAACTGAAGTGAGTTGACAAAACTTTCCAGAAGATTTGGGTTCATTTGAGGACCCTTTAATATGTTATAGACACAGTAGGAGTGGCCAGAAGAGATTGAGCAGGCTCGGAAAGGAACCCAGGTCCCAAACAAAAGAGTCTAAGGAGTAAGTAGGAGTAGTTTAACTTGGTTCAGGGAAGCCACAGAAGAATGAGGCCACTGTCTTCACACTTATTACAGGATTCCTTGGATCAGAGAAAGCAGACAAATGAAAACAAGTTCCACTTCAGTCTAAGATAGAACTTTCTTAAAGTCAGAGTCCCCAAATGGATTTTTTAACAGAAATTGAGTTCTCCAATCCTGCTGGTATTCGATCAGGGGCAGGGTGATTGATTGGTGAGAATTCAAAATAGTCGAATGTAGTTGACCTTGAAGCCCAGTGTTAATGTTGGACCAACCGTGTATCAACAGATACAGGACTATTACATCTTTTCCAGTTGAGAGAGGGGTTTGATGTCACTGCTTTGTTAGCAAGGGCTGTATTGTTTTCTCTAACCTCCAGAGCATTGGCCCACTGATATTTTGTTCATTTATCTTGTCCACCAAAGAGATATACATGCTCCACTTTGGAGCTCAGGCATACAGTTGGCACTCATTAAATGGATGGTGATGTCTGTGAGGTCAGCATATGGAATGTCCACTACCTATGCTTTAAACAGGAATACTTCATTTTATTGAGCTTTGCTTTATTGTTCTTCATAGATATTGCATTTTTCACTAATTGAATGTAAAATCTTCCACCAGCAAAAAAAAAAGATTATGATTTGCTACAGGCTCAGATTGCGCACGGCATTTTTAACAATAAAGTGTCTTTACATTAAGGTATGCTCAGTTTTTCAGACATAATACTATGGCACACTTAATAGACTACAGTATAGTATAAACATAACTTTTATACTCACTGGGAAGCAAAAACAAGTGACTCACTCTGATATATTCACATTATTGCAGTGGTCTGAAACCAAACCCACAATATCTTCAAGGCGTGCCTACACCTAGAAAGGATTTACTGCTTTTGAAATAGCTTCTCAACCACCCTGAAAGAAAGATGAAGGTTAACACTCTCATTTTACAGATAAAATGCTCAGAGAGATTAGCTTTTCTAAAATAGCTACAAAGAATGAGCAATGGGTCCTGGCTCAGTGGGTTGAGTGCTAGCCTGGGATCCGAAAGGTTGCTGATTTTATTCCTCATAAAGGGTACATCCCCAGTTGGGGGCCTGTGAGAGGCAATTGATGATGTCACACATCTATGTTTCTCTCCCTTCCTTTCCTTATTTCTAAAAATAAATAAATAAAATCTTTTTTTAAAAAAAAGGAATAAGCAATGGCAGATTATGCTGGCACTCCGATGTCAGCCACAGCCAAACTGGCCTTATAATCTTTCCTCCCCTGATATTTTTTGATCATTCATTATATGCTAAACAGTATGGAACCAACTTTCACGTGGCTTTAATGCTTTGGTAGCCTATGCAGGCAAAGAAAAACCTAAGCCTGAAATTCTAAATTCTTCATGGCTGAAAAATGAAAACCTAATTACAACACATCACAAATAGCCAACTAGACATCTTCAAATAAATCAACCATTTAATCTACAGCCAATTAAACAATTTCTTTGCTTTGCTTCCAGCTCTTACCTATAAAGGCCTTTCTTTCTCCTAGTTCCTGTTGATGGAATGCTCCTAACCACTGCTTGATTCAACTTGATTTTTGCTCAAATAAACTCTTAACATTTTTAATATGCCTCATTTTGTCTTTTAACAGTTTTGGAATCAAAAAGGGGATGTGAAGAAGACTCCCAATGGTCCCCAGGAGCAGTGATCAGTGAGCAGGTATAGATACATTCTGAGTGCATTTTGCTTACTGCTTTCTCACAGCATCCAGAGGTCTTAAGTAAGTCCCTCTCAGATATCTGAGCACCACGGCTTTTGCACTATGAGTGCTCAGGAGTTATTCGAGCATTTCTTTTATCAAAGTAGCTACAGAGTCAGACTGATTCTGGGGTTAAATTGGGTCTGGATTAAAATGGACTGGGTTCAGTGTCAACACTCAGGTAAATAAATTTGTTTAAGGGAAAAAAGACAAAGTGAGTTTCTCTAAGTCCGAAGAGTCTGGGCTTCCTCTATGTGAGATTCTAGCTAACTAAATGAATAAAAATTACAGCTACCGAACTTATATTTGTTTGAATAATTGAGTTAACCTTTCCAAAGATAATTTTGGTGGAAATTACAGTAGCCATGCTGAAAAGCTTTTAACCTAGATAAATTTGTCCATTTACAAGATATCCTAGAGAAACAGGAGCCTCAGCCAAGAACTCAGAATGGTAAAAGAAAAATTATTTTTCTTCCCCTACAGTGTCTGGCAACTCATATGGGGGTCTGCTAGGACACACTACACTCACTTTGGAGCCTGCATATGGGATTATGTGAAAACTGGCAGAACCTGGTAAAAAAACAAAAATTCTTAATACAGTCAGTGCTCCTGGATCTCTGTCTGTAGTGCCCTGTCAAAAGAGGAAAGGGGGAAGGGTTTAGAGCAACAAGTATAAAAGACATGTGGACAAAAACTAGGGGAGGGTGGAAATGGGAGGGAGGTGGGGAGGGCTGGGGCGGTGGGCTGGGTTGGGAGTAAAAGACAGAACACTGTACAAGATCAACAATTAAAATAAAAAAAAAGAGTAAAAACTTTGTTGGCACTAAAAAAAAGAGGAATGTAAAATTTTATATTAACCCTTCCTCTTCAAATTCAGACTCTTGTAAATGTGTTTTAGGGCGTCCATTGCTTATCTACGCTTTCCCCCTAGGAGAAAGATATTGCTTTCTTGTTTGTCTCATTTTGTGTCCTGATAACTTGGCTTTTTCTTTCCAACTCTGAGGGCACACAAACTGTAAGTTATTATGTGTGCTGGCAACTCAGCTATCAGGGGTGGGGTACAAATACGCCTTAACAGAAATGTGGGTTGCATCTCATTTACAGCTAGCATCCTACCAACTATTGTCAGTTCTCAACGGAAATTGTCCAAGTCTTTCTTTCTTTTGGGTATCTCTGGGAGCAATTCTGGATCTGGGTGGAATGCATCTTTTGCACCCTCACTGGTAATGCCCCTTACAACCATGACTAAGCCATAAAGACATATTGGTTTTGGTTTCAAGTAACTTTATAAGTATACTTTTGCTTTTTAAAAAAGGAAAAGTAATACTTTTTTAAAAATTCAAGAGGCTTCCAGTCAAGACCAAAGAGTAGGTCAACACTGTACTGGCCTCATTTCATGAGCACATCAGAATTACAATTACCCATACTTTGCTACATATAATGCTCACTTTTGCCCAAATTTTTTAGGGAAAAATAAGGATGTGCATTATATATGGGTATAATGATTATATACCATGGGTATACTAATAGGTACAATAATCCCATGCATGATGCATACAAAACGTAGGTGTGCATTATACATGGCAAAATACAGTAAAGTATATAACAACAACCAATGAGAACTACCTGAAATCTAGCTGAATGGAAGTTCTATAAGTAAACACACACAGAAGACGTAACATCAAGACTGGTAGCAGGGGCAGAGACATGGAATGTGCTTGTCCCACACACATGTGAGGTGGTTAAAAATTGGAAGGGATATCTTGGCTTTGGAGGTCCCCTCCTGCGGAGTGAGAGGTCCCAGGTCCACACCAGTTTCCTTCACCCAGGGTTCCAGTGCCAGGAAGAGGAGTCCCCATAGCATCTGGATGTGAAAACCAACTGAGACTCACTTTGAATTCCAGTGCTGGGGCAGCAGCTTAAAAGGTGCCAGGGACATAAAGGGAGGAAATGAATTTATCCAGCTTCAGAGAAAGTGCTGGACAAGCAGCTCTCTCCCAATCAGAAGTGTTGCCAGAGGGCATTGTTCCTTTGCTGAGCCCTCCCCCTGCTGGCATAGTCAAGCATCATATCTGTGTCTCCATCAACCTGGCTAACACCATTCACCCTACCCTGGTGATTCCCTGAAGTCTAACCCCACCACAACTTGCAGGCCCTTTCAAGCAGCTTTCAGTGGAATTTCCATACAAACAACTTGTCCTGGCTTATGCTGCAGGCTTTCCTATAATATCTTAACAGTTCACAAACTCCAAACAAGTAGCAGCTGGCCTCGGTGTGCCCTATACTTCTTGCTAAACAGCCTGAAGCCCAGCACTAGTATCAGCTGACCTCAGGAGGGTAAATTCTTCTAACTGAAGTGTCAACAGCAACCAAGGCTCAAAAACAGAAGGACACACACAGCCCATACAAGGAACATACTGGGAGCACCTAACTAATGTAACCACGAAGACTGTCAGTGAACCTCACAGGACACCTACTACATAAGGCCACTCTACCAAGACTGGGAGAAGTAGCAGCTGTAGCTAATACATAGAAACAAACACAGGGAGGCAACCAACATGAAGAGACAAAAGAAAACATGTCCCAAGTGAAAGAACAGAACAAAACTACAGAAAAAGAGCTAAACAAAATGGAGACAAGGAATCTTCCAGGTGCAGAGTTCAAAATACTGGTTATAATGATGTTCAATGACACTCACCTCTTCTCAGGACCAAATCAAAATTACAGCTGATCATGGAACAATCAACCTGAACAACCAACTGAAGACTAGCTGAACAGAAGTCTTTTAACCCAGGACATAGAGGGAAAGCCACCTTGAGACTGACAGAAGGGCAGAGATGTAAGACAGGCTGGCTCTGCACTCATGTGCAAGATATCTTCGCTGTAAAGGGCCACGCTGAAGAGCATGACACCCATCCAACTGAGTCACACCAGTCAGGACTATACCATTAATTTTGAATTCATAAAGCAACTAGAACTTACCAATTTGGTAAGTCTTTCTGTATTTGGAGTCTGTGGTATTCCTTTTTCCACAAACTGATCTTAAGCACCCTTAGGACTATATATAACATTATACTCCCTTACTATTTGGAATCTCTAGTTTCTGCGACAGCTGGCCATTAATTCCACAAATGTTTTTGAAGCATATGTTCTGGATTAGGAGTACAATACTGGTTATGGAGACCAGAGAATGGATTGCATCTTCCTAGGAAGCAGGTAGATTCCAACAGAGAGAATTTGGTTCCCCAAACGCTAACTGCACTTCTCTCCATGCATCTATTTCAAAGTTGTTTTCCATCAGTCATAATGCACTGCTGCTTACGTAGTGCATTCCTCAGAATACAAGTCAAATCACATGCTCTATGCACAGTGGGTCAAAAGAATCCTTTGAGAAATAGCCTAAAGTAGTACTTACAAGCACAGGTTCCGAACTTATTCAGTCATCTGGATTTTAATCCTGCTTTCACAATTCGCTATTTGTGAAATCTTGGGTGAATTATATAACATCTCTGAGCCTCAGTTCCCTCATCTGGAAAACAGCACCTATTTCTTTGGGATGTTTTGAAAATTAAATGAGGCAATGCATGTATCAAGACCTTTGAACATAGCTAGTCCTCTATGAACATTAACAATTGTATATTATTGTTATTCATTGATATAATGGAGAATGACCAGAAAGCAGAAGTAAATTAGGCAAGAAGCATAATATAATAGAAAGGACACTGGTCTGGAGTTAGTAGATCTGACTTCAAGTCCTGATTCTACCACTCCTACTACATATAGAAGCATAGACAATAAGGACATGTTTTAAGAAGGATGACTGGTAGAAGAGATATCTGTGGCATAGGTTTTGTGAATGAATGTGGTAGAATGGTGTTTTCCTAAAGGTTACTGAATGCCAAGTTTTGGGCTTTATAAGGATTAATCATATTATGCAGGATAGTAAGAAGCAAGGAAAATTCCTGTATAAGTGGAAAGGGGAAACTGAGACAAGAAAGTTTTAAAAAGCCAAACACTTTAAGCAACTTACAGCCAGATGGTGAATCATAAGACCTTATCTCCCCTAACCAAGGACACTCAAGAGCAAATAGTTCATACTTCTCCTCCCTAATGAGAGAATACATAGCTTTAATTTCCATGGTCTAGGAAAATAGAGAACAAAGACCAAATTAACGCCATTTGTTCCAGCTAAATCCAAGGACAGATGAAGTCAGGGGAACAAATAACAAAAAACCCTATTAAACACCAAACAGACCCAAGATAAAAGTAAAACAGTATAGCAGACCAAAGAATACTCCCAACCGCCACCCGACCATGTGCTCATTCCGATGCATCAGCGTATTAAAAATGCACGTGGAAAGCTGATGAACATCCTGCTGAAATCCTCCCCTAAGATCCTCGCCTGCTGAAAAAAGGTAAAAAGCCCTCAGGGCAAAGCCTCAGGGTGGGCTCACCCTAGAGCCAGCCCGTGCCCCTTCCTGGGCACCGACGTTTTCCTTCCTCCGAAACTCTAAGAGTCCCCAGGAGACTTGCCGCCAGGGCACAGCGGGCACCGAGCAGCCCCTCCCGGGCTCAGCCCCTGGCCCCGTCTCCAAGGCCCCGCTTCTCTCCGACTTCCCCGCCGTGGCTCACTCCTGTCTCTGTGACCTTCACTTCGCAGTGAGCTGGCAGCAGGCCCTCCTGGGCTCCCTCCTCTCCTGTAACGTTTTCAGGGAGCCAAAGCAGAGCACCGCCTGCGCGCTCCCCGCTTATGCTCCTGTTGCTTCTTCTACCCTTAGTCCTTCCTTTGTTTCGCTGGCCCCAGCTTTCATAAACATACTCTCAAAATCACCTGGACTCGTGTTGTGAAACCTTGCCTAGGCAAAGCCAAGAACCCACACAGTACAGGCCGGCGTGAGGCGGATCTGCTCCAGGCCAATGGTCCCTGCCCGGTAACAATATTCTGGAAGCAAAGTGGAGGCTGAATCTGCATTGAAGGTTCTTTACCTTGTCAACATTTCTACAGATTATTTTAGTTTTTAATTTGTCTAGTTACTCACCATTTTAGTCATCTAAAATGAACATCTGTTCATCTGTGCCTTCATGCCCGATACAGTCTTCTCTTTTTCCCTGTACAAGCAACTCTAATTCTTAGTGAGATCTACTCAAGTTGGTACAACTTTCCCAGGCTACATTGAGTCAATAACTGCCAAAATTATAGTTAGTTCCCCCATATTCTAGAAAGATTCTTTACACCATTAGTGTCTGTCCCTAGCTGCCTTTTCCTGGATTGGGTTTCACCTATCAATCATTTCTTACCTCTGTCTAATCAGGGCTCAGGATAGCTCATAAATAAGATTCTAGATCATACAACTTTTCATACTGAAATATTTGGTTCTCTTATCACAGTGTATAGTTGATTTCTCATGTCTTTTGCCATCTCCCTCCTCCCCAGGTAAACGGAAATAGAGAAATATATGTACACCAGGGGATACTCCCTAAGCAGGCATGGAAAGTCTAACCCGGGGAAGCTGCCCAGAAAACTCCTACTATCTTTCATTTTATTTAATGTAGCTTTTAATAAGAAAAAACATTTTTAAAATTTGTTACTAAATTATTTGTATTTTTATTCCACCGGAACTACCAAGGCCCAAAAGGGGTCCAAGAAGACAGAAGTGATACCCACAGTAATCAAACCCCTCATTGGTTGCCAAGAACTGGCTCCTGCTCTCAAAAGACTCCTAGAGCGTAACTAGGTGCCATTTTCGAAACTGAACCTAATTTCTAAGAGGCACCATGGGCCTGTGAAAAGAGTTTAACTAGGAGTCTCAGATCTGATATCAACAATTTGTGGAATTCTTGCTTTAGACTTTCTTTGGGCCTGAGTCTCTCTCTATCTGACAAATGAGAGGAGAATAAGTTGAACTGGGTAATCTCTGAGATCCCTTTAAACTTCGATGTTTTCTGAGTCAATACTGTCTCATCAATACCCCTTCATCCTGAAGTTAGTTTTGTTGTTCAAACAGCACTGAGAAAGGAGAACATCAAAATAGCCACCCTTCACATGTAAAATGTGTATACTTCCACCTCTGATATGTGTTTCTATCCCTTCAAATAAGTTGGCATGCTGTTCTTCATGGGCCACGGTGAATTAGAACAACAAAGGTAAATGACACAAGGGTGAGTTGAATTGGGCCTGTTGGCCTCAATAATGAGGTGTGCCAATCAACTGAGTTAATCTGCTATACACTAATAAAGCAGCTTAATGGCTTTATCTGAAACTCCCAAGGGAAGATAGCAGGAAGAAAGAAGTTCTAAAATAGTTATATTTCCCTGAAAAAAAAAAGGTGAAAGGAACAAAACTAGCACTTCTTAAGAACCTACTATATTAACTCTGCTTATTATACACCGTCTCACACATTACCTCATTCTGCTATGAGGAATTTGTAGATACAGTGTCCAGCACCCCACTGACTCCTCTTTATTACTTCCCCAAGGTTGTACTCCTCTTTATTACTCTCCATCCCCTGTGTGTCACTCTTCCTTGGTTGAAGAGGCTGATGTTCTCACATAGAACAGGACTGTTATTTTGCCAAAGACTTAACAGTAGCTGTCCCTTCTAGAATCTTCATGATCATATTTAATTCTCTTACAGGCTTCATGAGGTACAGATAGATATTCTTGCCTTCAGATAAAACAGATGATGAAACTGAAGTTCCATGAACTGAAATGATTTACCAAAGGTCACACCCCAGCAAGTGTCAGAGCTGGAACTGGAACCCAAGACTTCTTTTTTTTTTTAAGTATATTTTATTGATTATGCTATTACAGTCATCCAATTTTTTCTTCCCCTTATTCCCCTCTGCCCTGCATCCCCCCTCCAACCAGCGTAACCCACCTTAGTTCATGTCCATGGGTCGTACATATAAGTTCCTTGGCTTCTCCATTTCTTATACTATCCTTAACTTCCCCATCTATTTTGTGCCTACCATTTATGCTTCTTATTCTGTGTACCTTTTCCTCCATTCTCTCCAACCCCTCCCCACTGATAACCCTCCCTGTGATCTACATTTCTGTGATTCTGTTCCTGTTCTAATTGCTTGATTATGTGTTTTTATTTTTTGTTTTTTGGTTTTTTTAGGTTCAGTTCTTCATAGTTGTTAAGTGTTGTCATTTTACTGTTCATAGTTTTGATCACCTTCTTCTTAGATAAGTCCCTTTAAGATTTCACATAATAAGGGCTTGGTGATGATGAACTCCTTGAACTTGACCTTATCTGAGAAGCACTTTATCTGCCCTTCCATTCTAAATTAAAGCTTCGCTGGATAGAGTAATCTTGGATCTGGGTCCTTGCCTTTCATGACTTTGAATACTTCTTTCCAGCCCCTTCTTGCCTGTAAGGTTTCTTTTGAGAAATCAGCTGATAGTTTTATGGGAACTCCTTTGTATGTCAGTAAAGAGAAGTAATTTTCCCAAGATCTGGAGCTGGGGCTGGGCTCTCGACTCACCTTCCAATACACTGTGCTGCTCAGGGGCCCCAAGCCAGGCAATCTTATCCCCTCCTTTTAGTCTTCCTCAGTCACCAACTTGCCATTACTGTCTAAGTTCTCAAGCTACAAGATTTTATAGGTGAGAAGTTCTTGAAAGCAATAAGAATATCACTGGATTTAGAGGGTGCAGGCTGCAAAGGTGCCTAGAGACTATCTAGTCAGGAATTTTCACAGAATCTTCAACACATGTAAGAGGGTTCATCATATTCCCAGCAATGAGAGGAAGGAGCTGGTGGGAATAGAGCATAGGGTCAAGGATTTTCGATGAGTAGTGCATCAGACTCACATGATGAAGTAGAGAAAAACAGTGCAGTTGCATGCTATGTGGAATCAACACAATTTGAATTCTAGAGCTAGCATGTAAAGGAAAAATTGAGATTGGTCACAATCTCCCTTAAAATTATTTTAATTACCCAACTTAGATGGGCATTTAGAAGTTCAAAGGCAAGATTTTTATTTGTTTGTTTCACTGTATATTTTGGTTGTGGCCTCTCTTCCCTCCTGGTGTCAGTAGAAACCAATTTAAATTAGGGAAGGAGTAACAGAGTAAACAAAGCACTTTTTCTTCCTTTGCCTAACAACATACAACTAAATGCCCATAAGTCAAATGTGTGTACCATGCAGCACACTGCATGAAGAGAAACTGCTCCCCCTATTTCACCTCCACATATTATTATAGTGATCCTAACTACAGCCTTTCCTGGGATTGCCCCAACCAGAATAGGCCCCAATATTGTACATATGCTGTTCACCTTTCCTCTGACTTCCCTTGTTACCTATCACAATCAACCACACATGCAACTTATTGTGCCTGTGCTTGGTCCTGGGCCCGAGATTTCATTAAGTTTGCATCTTACAATAGCCCTGTAGGGTAGCCAGATCATGACTCATTACCCCCATTTTAAAAAGAAAAAGACTGAAGCCAAAGTCACACAGTGGCAGAACTGTTCTGGTTTCCATTTTAGTGCTTTTTACCATACCATTCACTTTATGGACATGTAGAAAAAGAAGAATAGCTGCAATTTATGGAGCACTTATTCTTTGCCAATCTCTGTGCCAAACAATTTACATTTATTAACTGAATTGAGAAGATGGTTGGTGGTATATGCAGAATGAATTGGAGGAAAATTAGGGAGGAGGACATCAGATAGAAAGGTATTGAAATTAGTTATATGGAATAAGAACACATACTAGGAAACTGATGGTGAAAATGGAAAGGAAAAGAAGTGGGAGAGACTTTCATTGAGTCAGCTAGAAAACAGCAGGATCCTGAGGACATAAAACACACATGTTTTGAAGGGGGAATGAAAAATAAATGTATATTCTAAAGAAAGGTACTGTCTAGATTGCTAGCCAACACCTATGAAGTTAGCTAGTTTCTGGAAGAATCCCAGACTAGTGTAGATACACTTCAGTCACCATAATCTTGTTTACTCCTTTCCAAAAATGGAACTTTTCTCAAATGCATCTCACTCCCCTCCATATGCTGGCCATAAATCCTGCTCCACAGCCCCCCAAATTTGATTATCTTTCACTTCCGCAATGGGTGTATCTGAGGAAATGAGGGAATTGGCAGGATCTCATGCAGAATTCTAGGTGTTAATCAAAGTGAGGAGGCTCACTATGATGTACAGCTCCATCCTATCTTCCAAATACAAATATCTACCTATAATTCAAATTCAGTATGAACTTTTTGTTACTATAGTCTTTCTATTGTCCCACCACCAAGATTCTAAGTTTTGAAATCATGCCAGACTTAGCCCTGGTTGGTGTGGCTCAGTGGATTGAGTGCTGGCTTGTGAACCAAAGGCTCACTGGTTTGATTCCCAACCAGGGCACATGCCTGGGTTGTGGGCCAGGACCCCAGCAGGGGGCACGCAACAGGCAACCACACTTTGATGTTTCTCTCTTTCTCCCTCCCTTCCCCTATGTCTAAAAATAAAATAAAATAAATACAAATCTTCTTTAAAAAAAAAAAGAAATCATCCCAGACTTCTCTCTATCCTTGCTCTCCCCCACATCAAATCAATCACAGAGTCCTGTCAGTTCTTTCACTACAGGAGAGCTGAGATCACTGTGTGCCTTTTTATCTCTAATGCCAAAGTCAAAGCTCTTATTATCAGTGACCTGGATTATTGTAATAACTGTTCTTCCTGCCTCCTCTCTCTCACTCCTCTGATACATCCTGCACCGAACACTCACCTCCTTAATGAGCTCTTTTGATAGCTTGTACACTGGAGTGGTCATAAAGACACAGAGAAAACAATAACTTTGCCCTTAAGAACCCCCCCCCATCTAGCTAAGAAATACAGATGAAAAATAAATGTAAAAATAAACCCTGACAAGTGGTAAGTTAGAAGCAATAAAAGTCTGTCGAAACAGAAAAAGGGAATAACTGTAGTACCTTTGTTGTGGTTTGGGGGTGGGAGAATTGAAAGGAAGGTTTTACATAGGCAGTAACACTTGAGTAGGATCTTAAATGTTAAATGGTTGACCTGGTGGAGAAGGGGTGAAAAGCATTGTACACTGAGGAAGGGTATGTGTGATGACATGAGGTGGTCAGACCAGGACTTTTGAGAAGCCTGAGTGATCTAAATACAGAGACCTAGTCAATATGGCAGAGGATGGGGCTCAGGTGGAGGAGTCAGAAAGCAAAACCCCTCTTGGAGGAAGTGAGAATGGGGGGAGGACTACACGACTATCTCAGACAACATTCAGGCTCAGGGAGGCTGTCCAAATGGGGACTTGTTTGTGGCAACAAGGATGAAAGCCCAAAAGTATGTCCAGGGGTCTGCTAGAGCAGGACTATCATTCAGCAGCCATCTTCTTCCGGTCCCATTTGAATAGGGAGCCTCATTCACTGTGCCTTGCTCTTTCCTCCAGGGACACAGTAAGTATTGACTCCAGTCCTGTTCCTACCAAGCTCTACGAACAGTTACCTCTGTTTAAGCATCTCCAGAACCTCTTCATCCCTACCAAGTCCTTCCTAGGACTTGTCTGTGCTTTTGCAGACGGAACATCTGACCTTTACCCATTCTTCTCCAGGCCTTATCAGCATTTGGCAGGGTATAGATCTGAAGCATCCTGAATTCCTTGCCTTTGCTCTCTCATCCCAAAGTACTCTCCCTCCACTGACACCCCTCAGCCTTGCTGGCTCATACCCTTAAGTAAGCTTGTGTTTGTGGTGTAATATTTCCACTAACTCCTTCAGAACAGGGGCTCTCTGTGTTTTTGGCACTTGTGGATTCCCCATAGCAATCAGTGCAAGGTCTTGAAGCTTGAGAAGATCCAGTGATATTTGTCAGTGAATGAAAATGGCACTAAGCTCTAAATCCAAATCATTGCTTCTTGCCCTTCCCAGTGTCCTTGGACCATAATTCCTGTCATTGCAAATTGGCCGGAAATTCTCCCCAACCTTGCCAACTCATGCCCTTATCTTCCAGTGACCTCCTCCCTTCATTCCCCACTCCTTTCACAATCACTCAAGCTAGAGGTCCTTCCTCGCCTTGGCCTCTCCTCTCTTCTCAGAATCCCTAGCCCCTGTCTTCCCTAGGCACCCTAATCCTGGCCTTTCTTTGTCTATACAAGGGCCCAAATACTGCCTCCCTCTTTACTGGCTGCCCCCCTAACAGTACTTTGCAGCCCAATTCTGTAGAGCTTTTTCTGCAGCCCCCACCCCCATCATGCCCCAGTCACTGAGCTATTGGATCTATACCCAACTCCTCCCCTCCCCTTCGCAGCTCTCCTGTAGCCCCTCCCAGGGCTGTCTTAGGGCCAGAGGCTCTCCCCAGCCCAGCTCCATCCAATCCATTCCAGTCTGGTCCCACTGGCCTGGTGACTAATGCCCTTATTTAGCAGGCAAGGAGGAGCCTAGTTGGGTGGCTACCAAGAGGTTCGAAACCCTCCAGCAGAGCCAGCTGGAAGACCACACAGTCTCTGTTCACTGGGCTGCTCCGAGCCCTTCAAACCAGACAGGCTGTGTTCCATCCCTTTGTGATCTCTCTCTCTCTCTCTCTCTCTCTCTCTCTCTCTCTCTCTCTCTCTCTCTGTCTCTGTCTCTCTCTGTCTCTCTGTCTGTGCCCTGTCTCTCTCTCTCTCTCCCACCCCCCCTCTCTCCAGCCTCACTCCTCAGCCCTCTGTGTGCTGCTACCCGTCGGGGACAGCAGGGAGGTGGACAGTGTATTGCCAAAGGCAGCTTCGCTGCTGCTGCAGTCCCTTCCCTCACCACCCCCTCCTCCGTTGTCCTGGACAGTGATTAGCTTTTCACAGGCTAGGACTACAACCCCAGGGCCATGCCCACCTCCTCCATCCCTTAGGGGAAAGCAGTGAATGACAACCCTCACCGCTGGCCACCCACGCGATAGATCCAGCCAATCTGTCAGCCCGTCATCCTCTGAGCCTGGGCTCAGCAGCAGGATCAGAGCAAGTGAGGTAAGTAGTTGGGCAGCAAAGGAAGGAACAGGTGACCAATTATGTTCTAAGTGTGGCCAGGCTCGCATGCTGGGATGTGTTGGGGGCTCAGGGCTGAGGATTGGAGCTCCCCAACTCCTGCTGACTCCACCTCTGGTGACTTTGACTCTTGGCCAAAACCCTGCTCTCCCACCTCAAACTTGGAGGTATGGATGTCAACTGCACTTCCTTATTCCCCAACCCATCAGCATTACCTGCTGGGGAGTCAGACCCTGTGGGGGTAAAGTTCAAGGGGGCTCTGTGTGGTTGGGTACTCAGCAGTGCAAGAGTGCAGCAGGAGCAGAGGCCAGCCTCCTCCCCACAGTGCAGATGTTGACTTCCCACCCCCACCCAGCACTCAGAAAGTGTGGGAATTTCACTACTTTGCTCCATCCAACTCCAGAAGCCTTTCTTCACTATGTTACAGTATATTCATCTGTTAAATGGGGCCAACAAAGTCCCTGTAGAGCACTGCTGTGAGGATGACAGGAGGTAATGTATATGAAAGAGCACAACGCAGCTCTTGACACAGAGTAGCCACTCACTTTTACTTCTCTTTTCTCTTGACCCTTCAACTTGTACATGATAGAAATTGGAACATTTCATGTGAGGTCAGACTTTTGGCCCTGTACGCACAAATCAAGCTGAATTAATTATCTCAGGGACAGGGGCTGGAGAAAACAAATGGGGATGGGCAGGAAATGTCCAGAATAAAACAAGAGTTTGCCAGTAAGAAGATAAATTCAGGTGACTAAACCAATCCAAGGAAAAGAATTGCTGGGAAAGAAAGAGGAGATGCCCACAAGGAGGTAGAACCTGGGGTCTCAGGAATTTGAACAGGGGACATCAGGAAATATTAGCTCCAGGGGGAAAAGTGAAGCTTCAGGGAATTAGAGAAGATGGGGGGGAAAGTTGTGCCGCAGAGATATAGGGGACCAAGAAACTGCAGAAATCCAGGGGAAAGATAAGATTTCAGGAAAGTATGGAGGCCTGAGGATGCCAGGAGGAGATCACAGGAGAGAGATGGGCATGCAGAAAATAGGCGGGGCCCCAGTGATGCAGGAAAGAGTCTGTAAGAAACAACTGCAAAAAAGAGGTGAAATCAAATAGAGAGAGATAAGGGTTCCTAAAACAGAGAAAAACTGTGAAAGAACAGTAGAGAGACATAGTGCCATGGATTTAGGGAAGAGAACACAAGAAAGAGAAAAGTCAAGAGATATAGATATAGGTGGCCCCTAGGAGAGTTAAGTCTCTAGAAAAAAAGATGAAGCCCTAAGGAAAGATGGAGTGGCAGCCCACAAAAAAATTAGGACCCAAAGAGAGATAGGACTAAAAATACAGAGATTAGGGTAGTCTAGGATTGAGATAGGACCTTACAATAGAAAGGCCTTTATACTGGAGGGACATCAGAAAAGGGAAGTAGATGCAGGAATTTGAATTAGGGATGCCAGAAGAAAGACCAAAGAAAAGAGAAGGAATTGCAGAGATGTAGGGAGAGGACACCAGAAACCTGGTATAGCCCCAAGATGTGGGAAGATCCTGAGAAAGAGAAGACTCCTAAAGCAAGTACAGCTTCAGAGATATAAGGTTAAGTGTCCCAGGAGAGAGATAAATTGAAACCCTGAGGGACATAGAAAACAAATCCTAGGAGAAGTTTGGACTCTATAAAAGAGGAAGATAACTGCTGACAAGTGTGGGGTTTATTTTGAGGGTGATGAGACTCCTACAAGTGGTTATTACAGTGGTGGTTACACAATTCTGTGACTCTGCTAAAGAACATTGAAATGTACAACTTATTTTACTTTATTTCATTATTTTTGAATTTTGCCATGGCTCATGAGGTCACTGCGGGAGCACACGGGAGGTGTTAACAGAGAATTTGAGGCATGAGGACCAGGGCCACTCTTCTCTTCTCAGGAAGCAATGCTCTCCCTTCTCCCCAACTACCTGGAGCAGCAGACACTGTGGGTCCTCTGCCTGCAGCCCCAGGTCTTCCACTTCAGGGAGATCCAGCAGCCAGCGACTGCATCTCTCTGCCTAAGACCTTTTTCTGCAGCCATAGATCACTCTGCTCCCAGGTAAGTCAGGCCAGAAGCAGTCCTTCCCCAGAGTGTGTAATGCCACCACCTCCCTACTCTCTGGGACCAGCTCCTCCCCCAACAGTGGCTAGGTGACACTGTGTTGGTAGCAGGCTTCCTTGCCCAGCCCCCTTCACTGCCCCTCTAAGGATGCTTTCTTTCACCTCCCAAAGACACAACTCAACCAGAGTCCCTTCCCAGGGACTGCTTCCAGGGTGACTAACCCAAAGCATGACACCACCCCCACCTGACATGTTTTCCTTGTTTATTCAGCCTCTCAAGGTGCCTCACTCACGTGGACCACAGGCCTCATGTCTTTCTCCTCCTGCAGGCACAGTGCATTCCTGCCTGGGTGCGACCTGCCCGGGACACCCTCACTGAGCTTGGAAGCCTGAGCGAAGCTCGCTGTGGTGCTAGAGGTGAGAGCCCCTAACAGTTACCCATTCTGGTAGCTGGCTGAAGGGTACACTTTAAATATGTTAATTTTACAGACTCTAAATGATATCTCAATTGAGATATTATATATGTATATGTATGTATACATATATGTCTGTATATATCTATATGTATATGTGTGTATGTATAATGTGTGCATACATAGATAGAGGAGAAAGAAAGAAAGAAAGAAAGAAAGAAAGAAAGAAAGAAAGAAAGAAAGAAAAGAAGGAAGGAAGGAAGGAAGGAAAAAGAAAGAAAGAAGGAAAGAAAGAGAAAGAAAGAAAGAAAGAAAGAAAGAAAGAAAGAAAGAAAGAAAGAAAGAAGAAAAAAGGAAGGAAGGAAAGAAGGAAGGAAGGAAGGAAGGAAAAGAAGGAAGGAAGGAAGGAAGGAAGGAAGGAAGGAAGGAAGGAAGGAAGGGGGGAAAGAAAGAAAGAAAGAAAGAAAGAAAGAAAGAAAGAAAGAAAGAAAGAAAGAAAGAAAGAAAGAAAGAAAGAAAGAAAGACTAACTTAGGGACATGGGAAGGAGAGCCACAGAAGGAATTTGGACTCACAAAATGGATGGTCCTAGATATAGTGAAGAGATACCAGAAGGGATATAAGACCCAAGAAAAATGTGCCCTGCAAAATGGTGTGACATAAAAAAGGGGTAACTCTAGCAATTTGGGGCAAGTTGGTTGAAGAAAGGACTACAGAAAAAGAGTGAAGGCACAATGATGTAAGCAGGGATTTCTAGGTAAGAAGCAAAACTGCCTACAAGTAGGAGAGTCCCAAGCCTTCAGGGAGGGAACCCTAGGAAAACGATATAATTTTCAATGAGTTGTGTCCACTTAAGAAAACTTCAAACCTGTAGAGAATTTTTACAAGTTTATTTGAACCAAACTGACAACATTGCCAGGAAGCAAGTTTTCAAATGCTCCTGAGAATGACAGTTTGCAGTTTCTTTTATGCATTTGGAATTAAGGCAGGAATGTAAGAAAGACCACATGAAAGTGGGGGAAGGCAAGGCGAGGATGGTGTTACAGGATAGTTAAGAAGATTATGTTATATGCTCTCCTGAGGGTAGTTACTCTTCCGAGAAGACTGAAAGAGAGACATTTCAAAGGCACATTAACTAAGGTGCGCAGAAACAATGGTCAGGGCTTGCTTAAGGCAAAGGTATTTTTTTTTTAATTGAAGCAGTTATTGGCCTGGGATGTGACTACCCATTATGATCAACCCAGTTGGGAATTTATTATCAAATCACTCTCTGGGTTACTTTCGGTTAGATTTATTAAAGCACCACTTAATAATCCTAGTTGAAACCCAGGTAATTTGGTAATGAAACACCAGTCGAGAGGATGAACTGCAGAAACTTGAGGATCATGACTTTAAGATAGTTATAAGACTTCAGAAAATAGCTACAGGACTGGAGATTAGTTAAAAGAATCCTAAGAAAAAAAAGTAGGGGTGCCCTAAGTGATGTCGCTCAGTGGACTGAATGCCTGCCTGCCAATCAAAGGGTCGCCAGTTCGATTCCCAGTCAGGGTACATGCCTAAATTGCAGGCCAGGTCCCCTGTGGGGGGCATGCAAGAGGCAGCCACACATTGATGTTTCTCTCCCTCTCTTTCTCCTTCCCTTCCACTCTCTCTAAAAATAAATAAATACAATCTTTAAAAGAAAAAAGTACGGATAAACACATAAAAGACATAGTATCTATAGAGCCTAAGAGACTCAGGACAAGAGGGGATACCTCATAAAAATGTGAGGTACCAGGGACTTGGGGAAGAAAGCAACTTTAAGAGCGAGATCAGTACCCAGGGAAAAAAAAAAAAAGTGGATCCCTAGAAGATCAAGAAAGAAGCATCCCCGGGGACATAGGGATGGAGAGTTCCTAGGAGAACAGTGTAGCCACTAAAGAAGGAGCTTTCAGGGAAGGAATATCACCCCAGCAGAAGGCTGAAACCTCAATCTTTTTTTTACCTTTTCTGTTCCCTAGTAGACTGAGTTGAGATGTCTATGTTTAAGGCTGTGATAAATAATGGAGTCCTCAAGGAGGAGGTTGGGCTAGGCTACCACACCTGCCTCAGGTTCTTAATTAAAATCTTCCTTGCCCCTACTTTTTCTCTTCCCTTACCTCAGGTACACACCCTAACGGACTTACAGACCACTAGGTTTTAAGTGATATTTGGGCATAGGACCTGTTTTTTTTTCCAGATTTCTGCTGCTTAGTCTGAGGTGTTTTTTTAAACCTCTTCTCATTCAAGGTTCCTTTTATTTCCATTTTCATCATTTCACTAAAGTATCATTATTATTATCATTACAATAACTGTTGTCAGCACAGTACTTAAAATATAAATAAATCTACTAAGGGAAGTGGCATTATGTAATAAGACCATGTTAAAAAATGTATATTTTCTAGTCCTTTGTTGAATGTAGATGTGGTGGAATAATTCACTTTTCCCATCTGGGCCTCAGTCTCTTCATCTGAAATACTCTATGTTATTCTGTGATTCTTTAAACTAACTTCTGGGTGGCACATTTACTCATCCACCTTAGGGTTTCAATTAGAAGAATCAAGGCAATCAGGACAGCCTACTCCCCCTAGTAGAGTCCCAAGAACTTGCTAGGTAGTCTCATTGTCATATAATACTAACAGTCCTGTCTGGGCCAACAGGAACTTCTGGAAATCCAAGGTTTGGTGCAGGTGGAAGAAAATTCTGCTTTCTTATTGGGCTTGGTGGTCTGACAGTCACTGATGCCTACACTCAATATTAAGTCAATGAGTGAGACAAGTGACTGTTTGATTGCTTATGCCTTCTGATCACCACTCAGAAGAAATATCATGAGTCTGAGAGGCAGACTCTGGGTGTCCTTGGGTACCCCATTATGTTCAATCTTGAGCTCATAGCCAAGTACCTTTGGGTAGGGCACCAGGAGAACTCCAAGGATCTTTAATAAGTATGCCAAGAAAAGGTCTCTGAAGGATTATACTGCTCCTACAGAGTGCAATGACCTCTCAGTTGCTCTCATCCCACAGGAATCCTAGTTTTTTAAATTGGTCAACTCAGCCATAATTGTTTCCAGGGGATAATGGGGAAGTTCCATCTTCCCTTGTTCTTTCACTGCCTTACTCAGAATCTCTGCATTTGGTAGGATCAGCCAAGGAGTAAGAGCCCCTGTGGGGGACTGCATTGCTGCTTCTGACACAAACCTAGAGCAAGAGAAAGACCCAACACTATGGTTTGTTGATGGACCTAAAATTCTAGAAATTATGTAGGTAACATTTTAAGACTGGTACTGCTATTTAGTTTATGGTAAGTATTCTGTGTAAATTACGGACATTCTGAGCTTGACTAGTCCCTAGGCACACTCTTTACCCACTAATAACAAACTGCCCACACTGCTCCATAAATATGTCCCCTATGTCTTCTCAGCTCCAAACAAGGCCAAACAGAGTAAACCCCTCTGCCCCAGATATCTTTCTCCTTCCCCACCCTCAGCTGAAATGAGGGGTGCCTGCTCTACCAATAAGTTCATGGGACGGGTAGAAAATAAACTATCTCTCTCCCTGCCTTTCTTTCCCAAGGAAAACACCACTAGGGTAGAGTAGAGCTCACCCAGCCTTTCTAACTGGAGAGGATAATTAATACTTAGTCTTCAACTTTCCCTTACCTCTTTCCCCTATCCACCCTACATTTAGTTAGAGTGAGTCCAAACACAATACCTTCATTGATGTCAAAGCTGAAGGGAACTAGACTGTACTCCTCACTTTATAGATAGGAAACCGAGACTCAAGAAGAAGAGATTTTCTGTTACACTGTTAGTGGCAGAGTAGAGTGTATTATTGTTTCCTCTCCTCTAAGTACCACCCCTCTCACCCACCCCTCCACACAACTCTGAGGCCTCTACAGCGTTGGACCAATTCATTCCAGGGGCCCAAGGGAAAAGAACACAGACATTATCTTCATTTTGACTTACATTTACAAATCCCTTTCAGCTTTTCTTTGACCCCTCCCCTTCACAGGCAGTTAACTCTATGTATCACCCCTCTCCACAAAGCCCTCTTCCTGAAGGCAGCCCTAAGACAGCTACTTCAGACAGGAGTTAAGTGATAAAAAGCCAAGGTAAACACTCCTACTATTTTATTCCTCACATACCACTTAGTAGCCCCAGACCACCCTTGGTTATCTGAAGCTTTTATTATGGAAACGGGGTTTTCAACAAGTTTCTATTTTATCACTTTCCTTGGCCCCTGGACTACATTTTCTTCCTGGGAAAAAAGTTCCTTTTTCTCTAGGATTAGGGTACTGTGGGCTGCCCACATAGCCTTCCTCACATAGCTTAGGAGCTGGACAAAGAAATGAGTAATAAATCTTTGAAATTTCTGAGGGGTTTTAAGGGGAACAGGGATTGTATGTTCATAGGGCATCTACTTATAGATATTGGTTTTTCAAAATCCCCCCTAGGTCCTGAGTTCTGGTTCATTGTGCATGTCATCTTGGCAATCCTTTTTCCTGGGAACAGCCATAAGGACACAAATACTTAACTTTATTGTTATATTGTGACTTCTATATAAATTACGCAAGTGACTGGCAGTGTGTTTGTTCATGGATATAAATATGCGTGTGGTAAGTTTCAAAGGTCAGTTGTACAAGTTTGTGTGTTCATATTTCAGCTAAAACTAGTATAGTTTACATTGCTGGTTAACATTGGCATGAATGAAAACAAACTTCCAAGAACTAAAATAATATGGAACGTTTATTTATCCTAATTTCCCTAAATGCTATAGAAAGGGTCTGTGAGAACATCAGTCTTGCAGACACACACATGCACACATGCAGCAGCAGCAGCTCTAGAGAAGGCATTATTGTAGGGACACTATAGCTATTTACTTGGCATGGTGGCTCTTGGAGTAGAAACAAATTCTAAGATTAGAGACTAGATCCTTGAAAATATTTGGAGCCAACTGGATGCTTAAGAAGCTTAGTTCTTGTTTTGGCTCTTTGAGCAACTTACTGTGTGAGCTTAGGAAGATCTCTTCAACTCTCCAAGTCCTTTTTCTCTGTTTGTAAATTTTGACTTATGACCCTAGCCTTCCTTTTATCCACAGTTTGGAAGTTGGGGAGGCAAACTATCCAACACAATACCTGCGAATAAAGGATCAGAATATAGCACTTATTCTGTGGAGGACAAGAACTGTGCCCTTTACTTGCCTTCATGTCCCCTGTCCAGCTTCCTCCTTGGCCTCAGGGCAGCTCTTGTTAAAGTGACCAGTATGGGTAAATGGTAGGTAGGTAAACTGGTTGGTAAAGTTACTTTGAGTCTGAAGAGCCCTATCTCCACCAAGTTCAGAGCAGGAAGAATTGGCATCAGCCCATTTGCGCTTAGACCTCTACCCAAGCGCAGATGGAATGATGTTATTCCTTTCTGCTTGCTTCCTTGTTGTGGTGAGGACCCTTCTTCAGGACCATATCCCCAGGGTTTCTACTCCCTCCATCTTCTTCCAGCCATACACATTTATCTGCTTACAGATTTTTTAAGTTGCTAGTTTATTTGTTTACTATATTTCCTATTCTTATTTCAGAGTGTACTCTCTACTTATATAAAAGTATTTGCTGTAAAACAGTATGCTGTGTACACCAACAGCACCCTCATACATCCCATCTTTAACTGCATCTCTTGACTGCATCATTTTCCCTTCGGCTTGATTTAATGACGTGTTGTTTTATGAATTTAGTGTAGCTTAAGTGTACAATGTTTATAAAGTTTTCAATAGTGTACAGAGATGCCCTAGGTCTTCACACTCACTCACCACTCACTCACTGACTCACCCACAGCAACTTCCAGTCCTGCAAGCTCCATTCATGGTAAATGTCCTATACAGGTGTGCCTTTTCTATCTTATCCTGTATTTTTAATGTACTTTTTCTATGCTTATATATATTTAAATACACAGATATTTACCATTGTGTTACAACAGCCCACAGTATTCAATACAGTAAGATTCTGTACAGGTTTGTAGCTCAGGAGCAATAGACTATATGGTGTGTAGTAGGCTATACCATCTAGGTTAGTGTAAATGCACTCTATGATGTTCACACAGCAACAGAATCACCTAATGATGCCTTTATCAAAATGCATCTGTCATTAAGAGGCACATGGCTGTGACTGAAATATGAAAGTTAGCACAAGCATTCTGGTGCCACTAAAAATATCAGGAAGGAAAATGGAACAGAAGGAGGAAAGTATAAACATCAGTAAAAGATGTCAAACTTTCCCTCCTGACTTTGATGACCAACTAAAACTCAGCCACCTGCCCCGTTCTGCATATTTTGATTATTTTTTTCTTTTCAAATGATTTCAGTGTGGGAAATATGGGGATTAAGGGAGTAAGGCAGGAGGTAGGGACAGCCAGGGCAAAGCCCTGCCAAACAGTGGGCAGTTCCTTTTTTGCCTCAACTGCAATGTAAGGACTGGGCTGCTTAAATTTCTGGAGGAGATTTCTCTTGTGGTGTAAATAGTTTGAGGGCCTGCAGCTTTGCTAGCCCAAAACCATTCTGGCTTTTGACCCTGTGCCCATGAATAAGAGACTCCAAATTCACTCTCATTGTTCAGACCCTAAAGCTGGAAGCTGGCCACACAGGTTGCTTGACTAATGTTTTGGCAGAAGCCATCCTTCCTTCAGCAAGGTGACTCCCCAAGGACCAATAGTCATTTGAAGGTAGTGGGGCAGGGGTACATGTGGGAAAGACCCAGGGTCCCTTCTAGGAACAGAAGAACAACTTGGATGGGGTGGGGTTTGAACCAGTTTGTCTCTAAGCCTGTGTAATTTTTTTCCATTCCTTTTGGGAGAACCACTGATTCTTTAGGAATACATTTGAGAGACATCTGATAAGACTGGAGAGAGCCAAGAGATGCAGGCCCAATCTTCTCTGATGCTGCTCACAAGCCAAGTGACCTGAGTCCATGGTCCCTAGCTAGACCCTGGGTCCCCTCAACCAACTTCACTGGGTTATTGTAATGATGCCATAAGATCATGTACGTAACACAGAGGAGGACTCACTAAATGTCTCTTTAACAGATTTATACATGTGATAGTGCTTTGCAAACTATAAAGCTCCATTCCAAATGGTAAAGAGGGTCAAGAATTTTGCAGCCACATAAAATGATTTTTGCAACCTGGTCTCACTCGTGACTCAAAATTGAGGCATGGGAGTAAACTGGAGAGAAGAGAAAAGGTTGGAAACAGTAAATAAAGGGGTAGGAAAACAGTAAACAAAAGAGGGACCTAGGGCCAGCTGTCTCTCCAGGGACTGATATATATTTGAGAGTGGCAGTGAGGGTGCAGGTGGGAGGGACACAGAGCTCTTTCTAGCGACAGAAGAACACATATAGATGGACCTTAGATATTCACTTCAAGGCCCACCTCCAATAAAGGGTAACTGTTTTCCTCCTTAGACAGCTTGTTCTAATCATAACCAGCTTTAACTATCAGAAAGTACTTGTACTTCCTTGTGTTAAGCTGATATCTGTTTCCCTGTAACTTTAAATTCTACTGCTTGGTTTCATATAGAAAAGGGCTAATGTCTTGCTTGACACCAAGTGAGCATTTGATAAGTGTCTGTTGAGTGATATATTGGCAGGTGCTAGGAAGGAGTAGACTAACTCCTTTTGTATTTGCAGGAGCCAGTCAGCATAGCCTTAGATTTACTAAAGGCTCAATAAGTATGTGTTGAGTAAATGAATGGCCATCCCAGCATAGGCATGACGGCTACAAACTCTTGGGATGAAATAGTACTTTAAAGATCATCAAAATCTATCAACCTACCTCTCAAGAAACTCTAAGCCATCCCATAGGATTCTGAGTCTTCACTATATCCACCTGTTTGTTCAGTGACTTTTGGGCCAAATTGCAATCTTACAGTGGAATCAAAGAATAATCTCCTATTGATCCATCCTCATCCTCTTCCACATTCCAAGGCTGATGGAAAGCAAAATGCAACAGGAACTGATTGTCTAGGATAAAAGATAAAACTTAAATCCAGTGTTTGACAAATGTTCAAATGGAAATGCAGAGGCAGGAGTACTTGGGTGCACCTCATTGGGAGCAGCTGTGGGAGAAGATTCTAAAGCTTAGTCTTGAAAAATAAAGGAGCTTCATAAATGAATGAGGTTGGAAGTGTGGGTATAAAGGCGGCAGGCAATCCAGATAGAGGGAAGTTCATGGGTCCTAAACATGTATTCATGAGTTTGCAAAATGACTAATGCTTCCTAAATAGGCTCCCATAATTTGGATGGGAGAAGAGCAAATAATCACTCTGAATTCAGTTTGATTTTGAAGGTGAACCAGAGTTTGGCAAGAAGCTGAACCATGATTAATCATAGCTACTGTGATTATGTGATTAGCATTGTTAATCTTCACATTCTAATCTCACCTGTCACCAGCACAATCATTGCTGGCCTCAATAATGGCTGTCAGAACTGTGATTGCAGTTCCCTGAGGTGTCACCTTAATTGTCACCATTCCAGTACACCATTACATCACTCATGCCCTTCACAACTGACATCCACTATCCCTCTTGCCATAGTTCTCTAAGCCAGTGTTTCTCGAACCCAAAAGGCTGAGTGAAATGTTCTGTCCTTCTGGGGGTTCCTGGGGCTGCAACCCAAAAAAGCTAACTACAAGCAAAAATTTCTTTGAAATTGTATGTCGTGTATTAAATATTCATGCAATTTGTTTTAAAGATTTTACTTATTTATTTTTTAGAGAGAGGGAAAGGGAGGGAGAGAGAAAGGAAGAGAAACATCGATGTGTGAGAGAAACTTCGGTCAGCCATCTCTTCCACACCTGCAGCTGGGGACCTGGCTCACAAACAACCCAGACATGTACCCTGACTGAGAATCGAACTGGTGAACTTTCAGTTTGCAGGACGATGCCCAACTCACTGAGCCACACCAGCCAGGGCTCATGAAAATTTTTGTTTTCTTTGATGTAGCCATGTGTCTTTTAAGATATTTTACATTGTTTGTTTCGTCCTCCCCAAACCTATAAGTAAAACAGAAGGCATTTAGTGTTTATCCTGCCAAACTTTATATCCTTTAGCACCTGACATTTCCCTTGCACCACTACCCAAATGTATGTGTGTGTGTATATTTATA
Source organism: Glossophaga mutica (assembly GCA_039655065.1). Taxonomy (NCBI): domain Eukaryota; kingdom Metazoa; phylum Chordata; class Mammalia; order Chiroptera; family Phyllostomidae; genus Glossophaga; species Glossophaga mutica. The sequence goes on along the minus strand of CM077318.1, from coordinate 8,295,203 downwards.
TACCCCCCAAATGGAATTTATTTATTAAAAAATGTGTATTTATTCTTATGTTTAAATTTTAGTCACCTTCAAAGTACTCTCCACTTGATGCTGTACACCTATCAAGACATTGTTTCCACTACTCAAAACAGTTTTTGAACTCCATTTTTTAAGAGATTTTATTTATTTTTAGAGAGAGGGGAAGGGAGGGAGAAAGAGAGGGAGAGAAACATCAGTTTGTGGTTGCCTCTTGCACACCCCCTACTGGGGACCTGGCCCACAATCCAGGCATGTGCCCTGACTGGGAATTGAACTGGTGACCCCTTGGTTCTCAGGCCAGCACTCAATCCACTGAAGCCACACCGGCCGAGGCTGAACTCTGTTTTTTTGTTTCACCTCTTCCACATCGGCAAACCATTTCCCTTTGAGAACTTTACTTATCCGTGGAAATGGAAAAAAAAAAAAAAACAAACAAAACAGTCACTCAAGGCATGATTGGGTGAATAGGGAGGGAAGAGCATGGGGATTATGCTTTTTTGGGTCAAAAACTGTTAAACATTGAGCATGGTGTGGGCAGGTGCAACTGTAAATCACCCATAATGAAATGGGCAAAGACATTGAAAGAGTCTTCAAAAAAAGTCACTGAAGCTCAACTCAGCTTCTCACAACAACGCCAGCTGGTACACTGATACAGATGGGGTCTTAGGACACTCACCTAGCAAGGGAAGCCTGTACTACAAAGGGCCCACCATCCAGAAAGTAATTCTGGTTTTCTGGGGGATCCCGCCTCATATATCCCAATTTGACAATTAGTTCAGGAGCAGCCGAACACAACAGTTAAGAGTGTGGGTCATGATGTCAAAGACCCTGGGTTTGAATCCTATCATACTATAATATGACCTTAGGAAAATTAATTAACCTTTCTCACTCCGTTTTCCTTTCTATAAAACAGAACTAATAATATCTATCACATAAGATTGTTGTAAGAAACCATTGAGTTCGTGCATGTAAAGTGTTTAACACAGTGCCTGGCACATACGTATCCAATTATTTTTTCATTTTTAAATTACAGTTAGTGTTCAATATTATTTTACTTTCAGGTGTACAGCCCCATGATTAGACATTTATATAACTTATGAACTGATCACACCAATAAATCTACTACCACTCTGACACCACACACATTTCCTACAATATTATTGACTATATTCCCTATGCCATATTTTATATCCCCATGACTATTCTGTAACTACCAATTTGTACTTCTTTTTTTTTCATTTTTTTAAATATATTTTATTGATTATGCTATTACAGTTGTCCCATTTCTCCCTCATCATTCCCCTCCACCCTACACACCTTCTCCCACCCACATTCCCCCCTTTAGTTCATGTCCATGGGTCATAAGTTCTTTAGCTTCTACATTTCCCACACTATTCTTGCCCTCCCCCTGTCTATTTTCTACTCACCGTCTATGCTATTTATTCTCTGTACCTTTTCCCCATCTCTCCTCCTCCCACGCCCCTGTTGCTAACCCTCCATATGATCTCCATTTCTGTGGTTCTGTTCCTGTTCTAGCTGTTTGCTTAGTTTGCTTTTGTTTTAGGTATGGTTCTTAATAGTTGTGAGTTTGCTGTCTTTTCACTGTCATATTTTTATCTTTTTTTTCTTAGATAAGTCCCTTTAACATTTCATATAATAAGGGCTTGGTGATGATGAACTCCTTGAACTTGACCTTATCTGAGAAGCACTTTATCTTCCCTTCCATTCTAAATAACAGCTTTGCTGGGTAGAGCAATCTTGGTTGTAGGTCCTTGACTTTCATGACTTGGAATACTTCTTTCCAGCCCCTTCTTGCCCATAAGGTCTCTTTTGAGAAATCAGCTGCCAGTCTGATGGGAACTCCTTTGTAGGTGACTGTCCCCTTATCCCTTGCTGCTTCTAGAATTCTCTCCTTAATTTGAATCTTGGCTAATGTAATTACTATGTGCCTTGGTGTGTTCCTCCTTGGGTCCAGCTTCTTTGGGACTCTCTGAGCTTCCTGGACGTCCTGGTAGTTTATTTCCTTTGCCAGATTGGGGAAGTTCTCCTTTATTATTTGTTCAAATAAGTTTTCCACTTGTTGCTCTTCTTCTTCCCCTTCTGGGACCCCTATAATTGGGATGTTGGGACGTTTAACGATGTCCCGGAGATTCCTAAGCCTCTCCTCATTTTTTTGAATTCTTGTTTCTTCCTCGTTTTCTGTTTAGTTGTTAGTTTCTTCCTTCTGGTCCACTCCATTGATTTCAGTCCCAGTTTTCCTTCCATCTCTATCAGTTCCCCATGCATCTTCCTTCATTTCACGTATTGTAGCCTGCATTTTTTTCATCTAATTTGTGAGCAAAATCAACCAATTCTGTGAGCATTTTGATGACCAGTGCTTTGAACTGTACATCTGATAGGTTGGCTATCTCTTCACTGCTTAGAGGAATTGGCTCTGGGGCTTTGATTGGTTCTCCGGTTTGAGCCATTTTTGGTGTTTTTTTGTTTTTGTTTTGTTTTGTTTTGGTTTTAGTCTGGTCGTGGCTATTACGTAGGGAGGGGTGGAGCCTCAGGCGCTCCCCAGGGCGGGGCAGCCCAGCCGCTGGGTTGTGACGCTGTGTGTGGGGGCGGGGTCTGAGAGGGAACAATGGCGCCTGCTCCACTCTCTCCTGGACTCTGGTCCCTTCCGCCACTTCCCCTCTGCCTGGACCGTCTGCGCGCACGAATGTGGGACCACCTGGTCAGCCAGCCGCCCTGTGCAGCCTCACTGGGTCTGCACAGTTGTCCCCCTGTGCCCGGGGTCCACCAGCTGCTGCCTGTGGGCCCGGGGACCGCCAGCCGCCGCCTGTGCACTGGGGAACTGCCAGCCACTGCTGCTTGCGCTCCTGCACCTCCACCTTCTCCCGCTGCGACTCCGCCCCTCTTACCGGTCTGGATGAATGCTTGTTGGACTTCCGTACAGTTCAATTTTCTATAAGTTCTGGTTGTTTTCTTGTTTCTAAATATTTGTTGTCCTTAATTTTGGTTGTGAGAGGAGGCACAGTGTGTCCGCCTACGCCTCCATCTTGGCCGGAAGTCAATTTGTACTTCTTGATTCCTTCACTTCCTTCACCCAATCCCCCAGCTCCCCTCCCATCTGGCAACCATCAAAATATTCTCTATCTGCTGGCCAAGATGGAGGCGTAGGTAGATGCACTGTGCCTCCTCACACAATAAAAAAAAGGACAACAACAAATTTAAAAACAAAAACAATCAGAATTGAACTGCCAGAAAATCAAACTGTAAGGAAGTCCGACAACCAAGGAGTTAAAGAAGAAACATTCATCCAGACCAGTAGGAGGAACGGAGACAGGCAGCCGGGGTGGAGAGGACTTGCTGCAAGGTAGTGGCTAGAGGACCTGGGTGGGCAAGACGGTTGTTGGACCGGGTGGTCCCACACTTGCATGCAGATAAACAGGAAGGAACAACTGGGGAGCAAGACAGACCACACAACCCAGGGTTCCAGTGTGGGGAAATAAAGCCTCAAAACCTTTGATTGTAAAAACCTGTGGGGGTTCTGGTGGTGGGAGGGACTCCCAGCCTCACAGGAGAGGTCACTGGAGAGACCCACAGGGTCTTGGAGCGTGCACAGGCCCACCTGCCTTCAAATCAGCACCAGGGGCGGAGGCAATTTACTTGTGAGTGGCAGAAAAAGTGACTGAAAGCTGGCCAAGAGCCCAGCAAGTGGCATTGTTCCCTTTTGGACCCCTCCCCCACATACAGCACCACAACACAGCGACATGAGTTGCCCTGCCCTGTTGAATACCTAAGGCTCTGCCCCTTACTATGTAATGGGTACACTGAAACAAAACAAAACAAAACAACAAAACAAAAAAAAAAAGGCCCACATGAAAGAACAGATCAAAGCTCAAAAAAAAAAAAAAAATAGAACTAAGCAATGAAGAGATAGACAACCTATCAAATGCAGAGTTCCAAACACTGGTGATCAGGATGCTCACAGAAATGGTTGAGTATGGTCACAAAATAGAGGAAAGAGTGAAGGCTATGAAAAGTGAAATGAAGGAAAATGCATAGGGAACCAACAGTGATGGGAAGGAAAACAGGACTCACATCAACAGCTTGGAGAAGAAGGAAGAAATAAACATTCAGCTGGAACAGAATGAAGAAACAAGAATTCAAAAGACCAAGAAGCTTAGGAACCTCTGGGACAACTTTAAACATTCCAACATCCGAATTATAGGGGTGCCAGAAGGAGAAGAGGAAGAGCAAGAAATGGAACAGTTATTTGAAAAAATAATGGAGGAGAGCTTCCCCAATCTGGCAAAGGAAATAGACTTCCACGAAGTCCAGGAAGCTCAGAGAGCCCCAAAGAAATTGGACCCAAGGAAGCACACACCAAGGCACATCGTAATTCCATTACCCAAGATGCAAGATAAGGAGAGATCTTAAAAGCAGCCAGAGAAAAGGAGACAGTCACCTACAAAGGAGTTCCCATAATACTGTCAGCTGATTTCTCAAAAGAAACCTTGCACATAAGAACAGGCTGGAAAGAAGTATTCCAAGTCATGAAAGGCAAGGACCTACATCCAAGATTACTCGATCCAGCAAACTATCATTTACAATGGAAGGGCAGATAAAGTACTTCCCAGATAAGGTCAAGTTAAAGAAGTTCATCATCACCAAGCCCTTAGTATATGAAATGTTAAAAGGATTTATGTAAGAAAAAGAAGATGAAAAATACAAACAGTGAAATGACAACAAACTCACAACTATCAACAACCGAACCTAAAAAAACAAACAAACTAAGCAAACAGCTAGAACAGGAACAGAATCAGAGAAATGGACATTATTAGTGGGGAGGGGGTAGAGGAAGAATGGGAGAAAAGGTACAGGGAATAAGAAGCATAAATAGTAGGTACAAAGTAGACAGGGGGTGGTTAAGAATAGTATAGGAAATGTAGAAGCCAAAGAATTTACATGTATGACCCATGGACATGAACTAAGGTGGGGGAATTCGGGTGGGAGAGGTGGTGCAGGGCATAGGGGAAAAGAGGGGGAAATGGGACAACTGTAATAGCATAATCAACACAGTATATTTAAAAATATAAAATAATCAAAAAGAGGAAGAGATACAGAGATCTCTCTCTTTCTCGTTCCATGCACACACAGAGGAGAGGCCAGGTGAGAACACAGTGAGTAGATGGCCATTTGTAAGTCAGGAAGGGAGACCTTCCCATGCACCAACACTGATAGGACTTTGATCTTGTACTTCCATCATCTGGGACTGAGAGGAAATAAATTCTGTTGTTTAAGCCATCCAACCTTTGGTATTCTGTTATGGTATCCAGATTAGACTAATACAGGGGGCATTAGTTGATGAACTTATTTTTGCTACCAGAGCTGGTTTTTCCTCTTATTGAGATTTTGGGTTCTAAATCAATTTTCTCAATGGCCAATTTATCAAATTTACTTTTTTCTTGTTATGAGTTCATTTTCATTTCGTTTTCTTTTTTTCCAGTGGAATATTTTAATAAACATTTATTAAGCATAACAGTATTTTGTTATATTAATAACATAATATTATGTTATTATGGTAACATAATAACATTAATAATATAACAGTATTTTGTTAACGTTGTAATATCCTCTTTCTATAGGATAACAAAATGAATGGGATATAGTCCTCGCTCTGATAAAACTTGCTTTAGTAGGGGAAAATGTCACAATAGATAATGATATGGTAGAAATATGAATAGACAGATTACAGAGAAAGAAGCAGTAAGCTTTATCTGAAGATTTTATAGGTGTCATCAAATTTACTCATTTTTTCATGTTTTATTGTTGTTCAAGCACAGTTGTCTCCATTTTCATTTTGTCTTCCTAAAATCATCTTAAAGAGTGTTCATTTTGTTTCAGTTCCAGTCTCCCGCTGCTCAACCTAGTTAACATATGTTAGGTAAATTATTTTATTTTTATAACGAATGTGTACAATATATCATACAACAGTGACTATAAATACATGTATTATAGCTTTTGTTGTTGTTTTTTATATATTTTATTGCTTATGCTATTACACTTGTCCCATTTTCCCCTCTTCATTCCCCTCCACCCTGCACACCCCCTCCCACCCACATTCACCCCCTTTAGTTCATGTCCATGGGTTGTACATATAAATAAGTTCTTTCGCTTCTACATTTCCTATACTATTCTTACCCTCGCTCTGTCTATTTTCTACCTACCATTTATGCTACTTATTCTCTGTACCTTTCCCCCCTCCCCTTCCCACTCTTCTGTTGATAACCCTCCATGTGATCTTCATTTCTGTGTTTCTCTTCCTGTTCTAGTTGTTTGCTTACATTGCTTTTGTTTTTGCTTTAGGTGTGGTTGTTAATGATTGTGAGTTTGCTCTCATTTTACCATTCATATTTTTATCTTCTTTTTCTTAGATAAATCCCTTTAACAATTCATATAATAAGGACACCATAGCCTTTGTTTGAAAGTCAATTTTGTCTGGTATAAGTATTGCTACCATGGCTTTTTTGTTTTATTTCCATTTCCATGAAATATCTTTTTCCATCCTTTCACTTTCAGTCTGTGTGTGTATTTCAATCTGAAGTGAGTTTGTTGAAGACAGCATAGGTAAGGGTCTAATTTTGTTACCCATTCAGTCACCATACATCTTTTGATTGGCATATTTAACCATTTGCAGTTAATATAACTATTGATAGATATGTATTAATTGCTATTTTATTATTCATATTTTTATCTTTGTTTCCCTACTTAAAGAAAACCCTTTAACATTTCATGTAATACTGGTTTGGTGGTGATGATTTTAAATGGCAGATGCAGAAAATTCCCTCTGATCTCCCCCTCTTCTTCCTTGAGAAAAGTCATATAACTTCCCAGTGAAAGGTACCCTCCATGTACCCGAGGAAAGAAGATATTCTTATCACCAGAGATGGGGAAGCTGGGGCCCAGAAACCTTGTTAAACTAACCCTTATCTTCCTGGTTACTTCTTCACCATTTACTACCCTTAGCCAAGTCCATTTGTCTTGTCAATTCCTCACAAATTTATTGTTTCTTTGTCTAAAATATGTGAAAGCTTTTCTGTTCTGACCAGTTCTTCAGGTCTTCATTCTCTTGTGAAGGCTCCCATGTACATCTAAAAAATAATAAATTGGTATGCTTTTCCTCCTGTTAGTCTGTCTGCCAGTTTAATTTTTAGAACCATCCGGGAACCCAAATAGCATCAGATGAAACTTTTTTTCCCCTCCAGAACTCAGATGGAAAAGGGGAGATCATTCCAAGTACAGAAAGCCACACTTCCCAGTAAGGAGCCATACAGTTATTCAACAAACATTGGGAGTACATATTATGTGCCAAGCAATATAATAGGATACAGCTGTGAACAAGAGTCTTTGCTTTGTGAAGCTCGTATTCTAATTCAGGGGTGTCAAACTCATTTTCACCAGGGGCCACATCAGCCTCCCAGTTGCCTTCAAAGGGCTGAATGTTATTTCAACTCCCTAACAGTTAAGGAGTAGTTACATTTATACAGCCCTAAAATTACATTCATCCCTTTGAAGGCAACTGCAAGGCTGATGTGGCTCCCGGTGAAAATGAGTTTGACACCTTTGTTCTAGCTGGACAAGACAGGTAATAAATTAATCATCAAGAAATAGGTTATATCATTTCAGCTAGTAAGATACATTATGAAAAATTGAAACAGGATAAATGATATAGAGAATATGTTCAAACTGTGGCTCAGCCACTTACTAGTTGTGCAACTTTAGAAAAGTTGCTTAACTTCTCTGTGCCTTAGTTTCCTTCCTCATCTATAATATGGGATATTAACAGTATTTACCTCATAGAAGCATAGTGGGGAGGATTTAATATATAAAGGACTAAGAACAGTGTGTGGCACACTAAAAGCCATATGTATTAGTTATTATAGATATATGTATGTGTGTGTTGGGAGGTAGAAACTACTTTTTTATTTTTTTAAATCAAACTTGTTAAATTTAAAAAAGACTCCATGAGGGCATGATCCCCTCCCTTTCATTATATTACCCTCTCCCCAAGCTTCAGAGGCTTTAACCCTTTAATTTAGGGCCTTGAGGGAATAGGAGATAAAAAAAGAAGATCCAACATCACAGAACTGGAACTATGTTAGATAGGGTGGTAAAGGAAGGTCTCTGTGAGTTGGGACCTGAATGATGAGAAGCCTGCCATTGGAACTCTTCTGGGAAGGCCATCCCAGAGAGCGGGACAATTAAAGGTCCTGATACCAGAATGAGCATGGGATATTAATGGAAGAGAAATAAGAACCAGGACTGACCCAGTAGGAAAAGCTGAGAAAGGAAGATGAGAAGGGTGTAGGGTTTTTTGGCAGGTGACTGGCAGCAGAGGGTAGAAAGACAGACCAGTGATCTTGTGAGGACATGGCAATGGTCCCAGCAGCAGAGGAAGAATAAGTACATGTGGCATTAACAAGCCATATAGGGAACAGAATGGAAGGCAAGAGGATTGGGAACAGGGACAATGAGGAGAGAGGGGGTTGCCAAGAAAAAATATCCAGGTTCTTATTTTGGGAAAAAGAGTGCCATATGAGAGGGGAACATAAGAGGATGAGTAGGTAGGGTGAAAATAGAGAAGATATATTTGCTTAGTATATTTTATGAGTTTGAGACTCTAAGAAAACGGTCGAATCTTGCCCCTGTCACTCTAAGCTGTGTAACCTTGGGCAAGCTACGTATCCTCCCTTGCTTGGCTTTCTCATCTGTAATAATCACCCTTACCTCAGAGATGTTGTGAAGATAACATGACATAGTAAGTGACATAAAGCACACTGAATGGTGTCTAGCATAGAATAAGTGCTTAATGTTAATTATAATTATTATTACAAAAGCATGTAGGCATGAGAAAGTCTGTGATGTTGAGGGGATGGCAAGGGTCTACTATACCTGTAATGTAAAGTGCTGGGGGGAGATAGTAAGAATGAAAAGTGAGAAATAAGACAAGGCAAATTGTGAACAGCCGTAAGTGCTTTTTAGGCTCAAGTATGTAATGCATGTTCTCAGAGAGCAACAGACTTGGAACCCTCCATTTCAGCTCTAGAAAGGGATCTAGAAGTAGTGTGGCCTGTTTCCTCAGGATCTTAACTAAAAGTTTCAAGACACGTCTGTACACAGATATATAAATGGTGGGGTGGGAGTCTTTCTTTAGGAAGATGATTGGAGGCAAAGTACCTGAGACACTAAGGGTGCCCCATGGTAGACTGTGTACAGGTCTGGGGCAAAGGCAGGAAATAGTTCAGGGTCCAGTCCTGCCATTGTGACTGTGGACAAGAGCCTTTAATTCATGGGTCTCGATTTCTCACTGTATAAAATAAGAAAGGATAAGAACCAAGAATCTCTGAGTCCTTCCTGTTCAGGCCTTACAATTAAGGGATATAAGAAAGCAGGCAATGGAGTACTACTCCTGGATGGCAGAGAAGGCCCATGAAAAAAGTCAGGAAGCAATTTCTGGACAGATATCTGCCCAACTGCTTGTGTGACCTTACACAAGTCTTTCCTTTCTCTGAGACTCCATCTGTACCAGGAAACTCTTGGTCTACTCTATAGTCTACAGCAGTGGCTTTCCAAGCGTGGTCCCTGGAACAGTAGCATCAGTACCCTCTGGGCACTTGTTAGAAATTCAAATTCTCAGGCCCCAGTTCAAGCCAACTGAATCAGAGACTCAGGGGGTAGAGCGCAGTAATCTGTTTTAAGAAGTCCGCTAACTGATACACACTAAAATTTGAGAACCATTGTTCTCAATATTTCCAAACATTCACAGTGAGGGAGCCACCCATTTTCTTAGTTGTAATTTACATACAACTGGATTTTTTGCATGTTTATACCTTATGACCACCACACAAACCTAAACTATTTCCATGACCCCAGAAGGTTTCCTTGTACCCATTTCCAGTCAATTCCTCCAACCCTAGCTCCAGACAACCATGCCTGCACTAGAATCTTACAGTAACTGGAATTATACAATGTTCTCTTTTGTATCTGCCCTTTCTTGTACATGTTGCCTATGAGATTCATCCATAATGTTGTTGTATGCATCAACTTTTTTATTTCTACTGTGGAGCAATATACCATTGTATGAATATACTAGTTCTGTCCATTCTCTAGTTGATGGGTATTTCAGTTGTTTCCACATTGGAACTATTGCAAATAGTACCGCTACTTCTTTGAGTACACAGAAGCACTCATTGATCTTGGATATATGCCCAGGAACACTCTCCCCTTTTTAATTAAATCTTTTTTATTTTTAGATCCTTGTACGATAAATTCATTTGAAGTTATAAGAATACAGAATAATCTCATGTATCCTTTATTCATTTCCCTCCGATGATAACACCTTGCAAATTATAGTACAATATCACAAACAAGGTATTGACAATGATACAGTCAAGATAGAATATAATGGCAAATATCCCTCATGTTGTTCTTATAGCCACACCTACTTTTCATACCCCACTCCCTTTCTGCAACCTATTCTATTCTCCATTTTAATAATATTGGCATTTCAAAAATGTAGAATTTTGAGAAGTGGATAACAATGTTATAGTGACTTAAAACACAAATTTATTGCCTTACAATTCTAGATGTCAGATGTCCAAACTGGGTTTAATTTGGGCTTCAACAAAGATGTTAGTAGTGCCGTGTTCCTTCTGGAGATTCTAGGGGAGAATCTGTTTCCTTGTCTTTTCCAGTTTGCAATGGCCACCTGCATTCCTTGGCTTATGATCTCTTCTTTCATCTTCAAAGCCAGCAGTGTAGCATCTTCAACTCTGATTCTGACCCTCTCCCATCATTTAAGAACCCCTGCGATTGCACTGGGCCCACTTGGATAACCTAACACATCTCCCTATCTTAAAATCTTTAATTACATCCTCAAGTCCCTTTTGTCACATAAAGTAATATACTCACAGGTTTCATGAATTAGAACAGGGACCCCTTTGAGGTGCCATTATCCTATCACATGCATCGTCCTGGAAGCAGAAAGTCCCTCTGTCATCCCCTTTAAAAATAATTAATTACACATATACAACCTAACATACAAAGCATACAAAAAACATCCTCTGGCCCTGGCCAGGTATCTCATCTGGTTAGAGACTCATTTTGATATGCCATGGTTGCAGGTTTGACCTCTGGTCAGGGCACATACTAGAATCAACAAATAAATGCATAAATAAGTAGAACAATGAATCTCCCTCTCTCTCTCCCTCCCTCTCCCTCTCCCCCTAAGAGAAACTTTTTAAAATCATCTGGTTGAAGTTGGAGGGAACCTAGAGCTCCTTTACTCCCCAAGGCAACAACAGCTGGGGCTATCATTAGAAGAAATTCCTAACCCCCCCTCCTACACTGATGTTCTAGGGCCCTAGAATTCTATTCCCTACCTTAAAACATGTTCCCAGTATATGCCCATCCTCCCCAATCCTCTGGTGGGAATGGTAGGGAGAAATATAGCATAGTAGGTAAGAGTACAGGCTCATGAACTACATTGCTTGTGTTCTTCCGCTGACTCTATTACTTCTAATCTCTTTGACCTTGGAAAAATTAATTCATCTTATTGGGCATCAATTTCTCCACCTGTAAAATGAGACAAAACACCATGTCTTCAGAGCAGTGGTTCCCAACTTGTTCTGCACATTGTAATCATCAAGTACTACGTGTGCCTGTGTGCCACCACTAGAGATTACAGTTTGATTTGAGGACATAATCTGGGCTTTGGAATCTTTAAGATTCTAATGTGCAGACACAGTTGGGAGCCACTGCTTCAAAGGGTTATTGTAAGAATTTAAGGCTCACGAAATATGTACTCTTTTTTTTTTTTTTTTTTTTTTTTTGCAAGTATTGGCCCACCAAAAAGGGAGCTGGTGAGATTTTTCTCATCTGTAAAATTGGGATGACTATATCTAGGTTACAAAATTGACGCTTTAGAAACCATAAGTACTGCCCAGCATTGTACATACATACATGACTCACCCTCACTTTACACCTCATTCTCCACTATCTTTTGCCACAGGGCTCAAAGTAATTTATCTGACCTTCACTGGCACTGCAATAAATGGGGGAAGTAGGAGGTGGATAAGCCTGGAGGCTTTGCTGACAGGGGCAGGACAGGACTTGACCACACCAGGATAAGTTGAGATACAAACCACCCCTCACAAGAAGCCCCAAAGCCCCAGTGCTAAGCGAGCCCAGGAGCATCACATTGACCACGTGCAGGGCCGACCTAGTTGGTATGGAGCTGTGAAAAGGACACAGGGTGTTAAGTCAGCTAGTCCTGTGCCCTTGGACAATAATTATACTTTTTCTGTCCATTCCTTCTTCTATAAAATGAAGATAGTCATATCCACCCCTCATAGGACTAAGGTAAGAATGAAATGAGACCAGGATGGTGAGCTATAGAGTGCAAATTACAGTGAAGTATCTTACAGCCACCCACTCATGCCAGAAAGAAACGTCAAGTCACAGTGAAGTCTTCCTAAATTTTATTGGCACTGAAATAGAACACGGCTGAGCATAAACCCTTCCAAAACATAATTTTTAAAAACCCCCAAAATACACAAAAAAAAAAACCTGAATACAAAATCTAACTTTTCTCCCCAGCCTCCCTGGGGGTGGGTTACTGCTCTTAAGGCAGTTAGATTGCCCCGCAATTCCAGGTTTAAATTTAGCTAATATAGGGTATATCACCAAGAGGGTGTCAATATAATTCACAGCAATGCACATAAAACTCCCCAAGGTCAGGTAGAGTGGAGAAGAAGGGGTAGGGATCAAAGCCATGGGCTCTGGGCTGGGAGCACTTCATGCAGGAACAGTATAGCCCCTTGTAGACTGAACTCTGGGGAGAAGGCAAAAAAGGAACAATAAAACCACACACCAAGGACTCTAAGAATGGATTGTATGACCTATAGTGACAGGTGATATCACTAATACTGAAAGCTTCTTGCATTAATGTTTCTGGCAAAATATTCTTTTATAATATAGTATATGGTTCCCAGGTATGGGAGTGGTAAGGGAATTTGGCCAAAATGACTGCTCCGAGACTAAGATTTTCTAACGGTGCATTAGCAAGACATGCAGAAATCAATATTTAGTTAGATGCCACTAAAATATATAATACTGGTAGGGAAAAAAAAAGAACACACATGCAACAGAGAGGAGGAAGAGGCTACTCCTGGGTTGAGAGCAAGGGGTAGTAGGGCTGGGGAAGGGACCAGGCCAGAACCCCCAGCAGTTCTCTGGTTTACCGCTCCAAAGGACAGCACAGCTGGTGGCAAGATCTAGGTTAGAGATTTGTCAAACATAGGCAAGGCCCAGTCACCAGCTTGGAGGTAGGTGACAGAAAGGGGCTATTAGGCACATGATGGAGTCAAGTAAACTGTGGGATCCAGGCCATGGACTTCTCACACCATACTCAGCTTCTTCTATCCATTCACCAATTGAGCCAACTGGTATCAAGATCCAAGTTTCACCATTCCAAGGCCTGGATGGCCCTGAAACAGAAGGTGTGGCCCAAGTAGCTCTGATAAGAGAAGTGGCCCGGGGCCCATAGCAGGGAAAATACAGAAACCAGGTGTGAACATTTCCTCCCTCTGGCAACAGTCCTGGATTGGGGGGGTGCTGGATTTGGGGGTAACCATCCCTATTCTAGCAGAACATGATTCGGGGATTGGAATGAGAAGGAGTAAATCCCAAGAAGGGAGAAGGAACCCAGAATAATAAGGGATACTTCTACCCACAGAGCTCACTTGAAACAGGCCCAGGCTCCCATAAGGCATTGAGGGAAGGATCTTCTACCCAGCCTTGCCTGAATAGAAGGGCAAATGGCCTTCTAGGATGTTGGTAAAGCCTCTTGAAGGCACTGTCTTCCCCATCTCAACCTGGGGAGAAACTGAGTCCCTGAAGTCAAGGACAAGGCTTATTGGGACTGAATTTGTAACAGACCCAATGTGGGAGGTAGAGAGAATGACTGAACATCTTTTTAGCTTCCAATGATTATAAAGTCTTAATAACTCTAGAAGGAATGGGCATTGGGAGGCTTAATCCTAGGTCAGTTGACATCCTAGAGCATATAGCCAGGACCCTGCCTCCTTTCCTAAACCTGTGATGTTCCAATTCTTCAAATCACAGGACCCTGAAGAGGAAGGCAATGGTGGGGGCTAGTTTTCAACCTACTCCACACTTGACACCTAGAGAACAATAGTAAATGTGGAAATGTTTCCCAAATCAAGTGGGAATTGCCTCTGCGCTATAGAAGTGGTCTGTTCTAGCAAGCTAGACTGAATGGGACAGAGAGGCAAAAGAGGGTCCCATTGGCACCAAAGTGAGCCATTTCTCTGCCCAAGGAAGTGAATGAGGGCTGAGGGGCTAGGTTTGGTCCCGTGGCTACAATGAACACTTGGCATGACTTCAGGGCTGCTCTAGTTAGTGGCTCCAGCAGAGTGTGAGTTACGCAAGAGTATAGGAGTGCAGGGGCAAGGAAGAAGGGAGGAGGGGTCCCTAGAGGCTGGGTGCCTATTACATATTACATGGACTCAAACTCATCTATGCGTTGCTTGGTATTGCCCTGCCGAATCTGGCGCAGGGTCTTGTATTTGTCTCGGCCCAGTCGCATGTTCTCAGCATGGATCATGTCATTAGCAGTCTTCTTGGACTCATCGAGGGCATTGGCCAGCTCTGAAGTGAGAGCCTGTGAGGATGCAAGGGAATGATGGGTTAATGGGTTCCGCTCATTTTACCTTCCTTTCCTTAACCACTTTTTCCCCTTCTCTCCCCTCTCCTCGCCTCTTCCTCCCTTCCTTTGTGCCCCTCTCCCCCTCCCTCTTGCCTTCCCTCCTTGTGCCCCCTTTGCGCGCGTGCACGCGCACACACACACACATTTTGAGAGCTTTTTCCAGCCCTGTTAGGACTGCAGTGGGTCAAGAATAAGAAATTAAAACCACAAACTTAGGGGCCAAGTTTTGATGACAAGTATTCCCTGAGAGTAGGAAAATGTACTAAAGATTCGGGTAGAAATTGTGTCATCTAAGTACTTAATGAGGTAAATGAAGTATGGGTGGAGGTTGCGGCAAAAAAAAAAAAAAAAAAATTAAAAGAAAGAGGTGGCTCAGTGTCTGATTAATAAATAAGAGGTGCCTCTCATTAAAGTTTTCACTTGAGAAAGGCTCAGGCTGCCATACAACGAATGCTGAGATTGGCTCCTCTATCTTCTCCTCCATGATGATCTAATGAAGACCGTACCATGCACTACCGAATCAATGCACATGGTCTCCTTGACCCTTTGGCCCTGAGGATACCTTCAGGTGCTTCTGCACACGCTCATTCTTCTCTGCTTCAGTGGTACGTTCCTCTTCACTGCGGTCCTTGGCCATGGCATCAGCCCGCAGTTCAGCACTGGCCTCTGCCCCATTCTCATCCTGCTCATCCTGCTCATTTTCAGCAGGCTCTGCCACATGAGGAGTACTCATGGCAGTCTTCAGCTCAGCACGAGTCTTCTCCAAGTCTTCTTGTACCATTTGAGCCTGTCCAGTAACAGAGGGAGTGGACAGGCGGTCAGAACAGGCTAACTTGCAACATCCTACACATGCCTAGAATGGCCCAGCAGAACGCAGGCACCGGGTAGGCCAAATCACTTTGTCTGCCTGATCCTTAGTTTCCTCAGCTATATAAGAGGAATAGTTGTACCTATATCCCTGGAGTATTGAAGAATTCTAGGAAGTTATCTGAGAAAGCCTTGAGCTCCTTCTCCCATGACGCCTGCTGTCAAGGAATGATCAAAAGAGGATGGAACCCACACCTAAGGCATCTACGGAACTGGAACCTATGTGTACCCCTTTCCACAACACTTTGCTCTGGGCACTGTGTCTTACCTTCTGTTGCCATTCTACAGCCTCACTCTCTTTCTTCTGTCGGGCAATCTCCAACTGGGAGATCCGAGATGTCAACTCTGCCATTTCCAAGGCCTATAGATAAATTGAAAGTTTGTGAGAGTTTGGCCTTCTGGTTTTCAAGGCGCAGGTGGACAAACTTCTGTTCCACCTGCTTGCTATGCCGGAGGCTCTTTTTACCACACCTTCTCCAGGAATCCCAAAGGACCACTCTTACTCTCAATCTACTATAGTTCCCTATTAACTCCAAACCATTTCCTTGTAAGTCAGAGCCCCCCACCTAGACTGTACACATCTTGAAGACAAATAGCGTATCATCTCCATCTCTTCCTCACCTCTCCATCTCTCCCTTCATCCCCATCCCTCACCCCTTTCCCTCTCAGTATCGCCCATTGTACAGTGAAGTCAGGGCTTTAGAGATCAGTGCGTTAGTGCCTGAAATGCAGTGCCTTCCTGTTATCCTAGAATAGTCGGGGCTACATTAAGACTCTTTCCAGAACAAGCATAGGAAAGACACTCAAGTGTCATAAGGTGATCCAAACAAGGGGAAAAAGCTTATGCATACCCTCACACCTTTGACAAAATTCCTGCAGGGGTGTCCAACCCATTGCCTGTGGGCTGCATGCAGCCCAGGATGGTTATGAATGCAGCTCAACACAAAATCATAAATTTACTTGAAACCTTTTTTTTTTATCATCATTTTTCATTAGTGTTTGTATATTTAATGTGTGGCCCAAGATAACTCTTCTTCTTCCAGTGTGGCCCAGAGATGCCAAAAGGTTGGACACCCCTGTTAGAAGAAACTTCCCCCTGAGAATTAGGTCTTAGTTCCCTGCACTCCCACTGCAAATAGTGTGGGGAAGAACACGTACCAAGGAATTTGGATCACAGATTCCTAACTTCTGAAACACAGAACCCTTGGAAATTACAATGCAAGTATGGATGCTCACCTTCCTCCCCTGAAAAATGCATAGGCATATAGTTTCATGTATAATTTTAGGGAGCACACCCTTCAGTGAGGCAGAAATGGGTTCTCATCCTTATTTAGTAACAACTGTGTAACCTCTGGCAAGTCTCATAAACCTCTCTGAGCCCTAATTTGCTTAACTGGACATGTATTCTAATATGGGTTAATGCCATAGAGTTCTTTGGAAGAGGAAATAAGAAAGTAAGAAAAAGGGGAAAGTTGTTAGTGTAGTTTGTAACACACAGTAGGTAGTTAATCAAGTGTAGATCCCTTCACTTCTTCCTCCCGCCCTTTCCTTTGTCATGTCATCAGCTCAGATCCCCAGAGGCTAAGAAAATAGAGTAAAAGTAAGGGTTAAGGAAGACTGTTTGCAAAGGTTTCTGGGCCAAACCAGTGACTTCTCAGCTTTCTTCTGAATGAACTACCTGCTGGAGGCCCTGCTGGAAAGAGCCAGCTCTACAGGCAGAGGTAACTGTAAATAGGAAGTCAGAAAGGGAAGAAAACTCAGGTCCTTCAATCTCAGCCCATTTTGTTGCTTTACCAGCTGTTCTTGGGTCTTCTTCTGATCCCGAGAAGCCTGCAACAGAGCTTCCTTGGCCTCTTCAGCTTCTCGACGCTCTTTGGCCAGTTTTTCAGCCTCACTCTGGGCACGTTTCCGCTCCTGTTCAAGTTCCATAGCCCTACGGGTCTGTTCTTCCAGTTCTGGGAAGAGAAGGTAGGGAAAAGAAGGTGAAGAACGCAGAGATAAAAAAGAGACACCTAACTTCCTTCCTAGAAATGTTTCACACCAGGGCACAGCAGGCAGAAAGCTCTGAGCACTCTTCTTGTCCCATCTATTTATCTATTCTGTAGTCACATTTGGATTATGTGTCCTGAGTCTGCAGTTCAGCCAGTGGGTCTCTAGCTCAGAGTTAGGCTCTGGAAAAACCTACTCTCCAAGGTGATGTCAAGCCTCACCCTGCTGAGCTTTCTTAGTCTGTTCCTCAATCTGCTTCAGCTTCTCCATCAGTTCCTCCTTCTCTCGTTCAATCTTCTCCTTCTCCTTTTCTGCCATCTCACGCTTCTTCTTCTCATTTTCCAGGAGAGCACTGGGGAAGGAGAAAGAAAGGATTAAACAAAATAGCAAGGCCACACGGAAAACCTGGGATCCCCAAGGCTCCCTGGCCCTGGACCCTCAGTCCCCACTCATATAACACACCCAGAGCTTATGAGTTGGGATCACTCTCCCTCATCTCCAAATCTTGGTCATTACATCAGAGTACCACATGGGCCAGTATGCTCAAGGCTCAATCAGTTACTCTCTCAAGGCTCGATCAGTTTGTCCAAGACTCAGGAGATCCAACCTAGACTTCTAATCAGTGGATGACCTTAACTTATGTCACTTCTTTGCACTTGTTCTCAGTACCCCTATCTGTAAAATGGCCTGTTAAGTTCGGCCTTGGCAACCTTGGGGAGTTATAAGACTAGTTTTGGCTCTGTGCTGGGATACTGTGCTTCGAGTATGGTGATCTCTGAGGTTAGGGCATCTGTCCTCAGGCCTAACTCTGCTGGTTCTCTAAAGCCCAACTCTATATTCCTTTTCCCCAAAACTTTTGGCAAATCTAGAATAAGTATTTTCTTTTTCTTGCCCCCACACCTTCTCCAGGAGACCTTTCTCCCTTGGCTAGATGTCTTTTTTTCTCTCTGAGCCCTCAGAATACTTGGACTATCCTTTTTCCTATTCCTCCTCCCTCTTACTTTTCCCCATAACACTTTGTGCTGTGAAAATTAATAAATAGAAACCTCATTTAAAATTGAGTCAGGAGGGTAGAAGAGAGAACTTTCATGCACGTAGCATTCAACACACATTACTGACCCTAGAAGGGAGCAACTATCTTCCTTTTTGGAAGTGATACTACTTCAGCAGGGGAAAGAAAAGATTCTTCCTTGCCCAGGAACAGCCCAGCCAATGGAGACTGTTATAACTAAGCCAACAAAAGTCAACATACTTTGAACTTTCAATTTCCTTTTTCTCCTACAAGACTGTGATATCCTTGAGGGGAGATTTCTGCCAGATCCAGCTCTGTAAACTGCCCCCAATCTCAGTAACCTTTTTCTGAATAAACATGAACCTTGGCGTTTAACTTCTCATACATGGTGTCATTTTCCAGTCTATTGGATTAGGAGCCTCCTGAAGCTCCAAGCTCTTTGTGACCATTCAGTGGCATTTAGTATATTCATAATGCTATCTAGTTCCAAAATATTTTCATCACTCCAAAGTAAAAACCCATATCCATTAAGCAGTTTCTCCCCATCTCCCATCCCCTAGCCCCTGACAATCATCAATCTATATTCTGCCTCTATAGATTTAACTATTCTGGCTACTTCATATAAACGGAATCATACAATATGTGACTTTTTGTGTCTGGTTTCTCCCACCTAGCATAATGTTTTAGAGGTCCATCTACACTGTAGTATATATCAGTACTCCATGCCTTTTTTTCTTAAGATTTTATTTACTTATTTATTTTTAGAGAGAGGGGAAGGAAGAGAGAAAGAGAGGGAGAGAAACATTAATGTGCGGTTGCCTCTTCCACACCCCCTACTGGGGACCTGGCCTGCAACTCAGGCATGTGCTCTGACTGGGAATCAAACCGGTGACCCTGTGGTTTGCAGGCCGGTACTCAATCCACTGAGCCACACCAGCCAGGCCAGTACTTCATGCCTTTGTATGGCTGAATAGTATTCCATTGTATGGATGCATAATTTATTTATCCATTCATCCACTGATGGACATTTGGGCTGTTTCCACATTCTGGATATTGTACATAACACTACTATGAATACATATATACGTGTAGTTGTTTGAACACCTTTTAAAAATTCTTTGGTGTATACACCTAGGAGTGGAATTATGGGACCATATGGTAATTCTAAGTTTACCTTACTGAGAAACCACCAAACTCTTTTTCATAGCACCTGAACCATTTTACATCTCCACCAGCAATAAACATGAGTTCCAATTCTCTACAGACTTGCCAACAGCGGTTATTTTGTTTTTATTTATTATATCCATATTAGTGAGCATGAAGTGGTACCTGTGGTTTTGATTTACAATTCCCTAATGACTAAAGGTGTTTTCATGTGCCTATTGGGCATTACCATATCTTCATTGGAGAAATGGTTACTAGGATCTTAAAATGCAGATTCGGAATCAATAGGTCTGGGATTAAAGTCTCAGATTGTGCCTTTCTAACAAGTTCCCAAGTTGATGCTGATGCTGCTGAGCCTTGCCGTACTTTGAGTAGCAAGGACCTCCAGTGTATAGGGGCTTTGTAGGGAAAATTGTGGTGGTTCTACCCAATTTCACTCAAAAAACTCCAACAGGGTCTAGGTTTAAATGTACATGGAGCCTTCTGCTATTGTTGCTATACTGGTGAGATAGCCTGGAACAACCCAGAATCTGTCTAGAACAAAGGCAAGAGGATCATAACAATAGTGAACTATGAAATGACCCTCCCTCCTATGAGCCTCTGAAAGCCTAAGCTTCTGATGCCTGCTTGCTGCGGGGGGGGGGGGTCTCATCACTGTACAGTGCTCTCTCTCTCCTCCCAACCACTCTTCCCTGCCCCCAGTCTCAGGATGGCTTCATGTCCTACTTCTAGCAGACTTGGCAACTTGGAGCAGTTTCCTTGGCCTGGCCTTGGTCCCCACTTGAGCTCCATATCACCTACCGCTCCATCTGTTTCTGGTGCTTCTCCTCTCGGGCCTGCGCCTTCATCTGCTGCACCTCAATGGTGTCTGGCTTGCGACGGCGCATGTATAGTTCATGGTTCCCCATGCACAGGGCCAAGATCCGCTTGTTAATCCGCAGCCGGGGAGCATAGAAGACAAAGTCCTGGTGGGAAACCAGCAATCAGAAGAGGTTTGGCACTAACAAGGAAAATGGGGACAGACTCACAGATGGAGAGCAGGATGACAGTAGGGAGAGGGGAAGTTAGGGGGTGGAGACATTGAGCAAAAAGGAAAAAGGACTCATGGACATGGACAACAGTGTGGTGATTGCTGAGGGGAGGTCGGTACAAGGGGACTAATTGGTAATGGGAAAAATACAATAAAGATTAAATCAAAAAAGAAAAAAAAGGTTTTGAGGGAGAGATGAAGGTGAACTTCTCTTAAGTCCAAAAGAACTGGAAAGATCATTTACCGTATTTTTCCATGTATAATGTGTTCATGTGTATAATGCACACTGACATTTTTGTGTACATGATACATGGGACTATAATGACTATATGCCCATTGCATATAATGACTATATACCCATGTATAATGTGCATCCTTATTTTTCCATTAAAGATTTGGGCAACAGTGGACATTATACACAGGAAAATACATAACTAAAAAAAAAATACGTAACTGAATTTTCTATTACAGATAGGAAGGCTAGTTATCAGTGACGAAGTTACTTGCCCAGGGTCAAACAGGTTAGTTGGCAGACCCAGGACTACAATCCAGGCTTGACTCTGAAATCAGTGTTCTTTGGACCAAACCACAATTTCTTTCAACATTTGCATTCTAAAATAGCCTCAATTCACACAGGGAACCAATAGTGATGGAAAGGAAACTGGGACTCCAATCAATGGTGTGGACCAGAAAGAAGAAAGAAACAACCAAACAGAAAAGAAGGAAGAAGCAAGAATTCAAAAAAATGAGGAGAGGCTTAGGAACCTCCAGGACACCTTTAAACGTCCCGACATCCCAATTATAGGGGTAACAGAAGGGGAAAAGGAAGAGCAACAAGTAGAAAACTTATTTGAACAAATAATCAAGGAGAACTTCCCCAATCTGGCAAAGGAAATAGACTTCCACGAAGTCCAGGAAGCTCAGAGAGTCCCAAAGAAGTTGGACCCAAGGAGGAACACACCAAGACACATCATCATTACATTAGCCAAGATTAAAATGAAGGAGAGAATTCTAGAAGCAGCAAGGGATAAGGGGACAGTCACCTACAAAGGAGTTCCCATCAGACTGGCAGCTGATTTCTCAAAAGAGACCTTCCAGGCAAGAAGGGGCTGGAAAGAAGTATTTGAAGTCTTGAAAGGCAAGGACCTACATCCAAAATTGCTCTATCCAGCAAAGCTGTCATTTAGAATGGAAGGGAAGATAAAGTGCTTCTCAGATAAGGTCAAGTTCAAGGAGTTCATCATCACCAAGCCCTTATTCTATGAAATGTTAAAGGGACTTATCTAAGAAAAGATGAAAAATATGAACAGTAAAAGACAGCAAACTCACAGTTATTAACAACCGCACCTAAAACAAAAGCAAACTAAGCCAACAACTAGAACAGGAACAGAATCACAGAAATGGAGATCATATGGAGGGTTAGCAACAGGGGAGTGGGAGGAGGAGAGAGGGAGAAAGGTACAGAGAATGAGTAGCGTAGACAGTGGGTAGAAAATAGACAGGGGGAGGGCAAGAATAGTGTGGGAAATGTAGAAGCTAAAGAACTTATGACACATGGACATGAACTAAAGGGGGAATGTGGGTGGGAGGGCGTGTGCAGGGTGGAGGGGAGTGAAGTGGGGGAAAGGGGATAACTGTAATAGCATAATCAGTAAAATATATTTAAATAAAATAAAATACCCTCAATTCAGTTAAAAATCAAGAACTGCTTTTATATTCTAATTAGGGATCTCAGGGGCCACTCTTTGAGGCTCAATAATCCATGCATAAATACCCTGATGATTGCAGTATGAGTGACTGGACTTTTTCTGTAATCTTCTAAAAACATACCCTAGACCCAGCCCCTTAAATCCCTTTTTGGAATGACATCTATTTGTTTTTCCATGTACTGATGCATTCACTGGTTGATTCTTGTACATGCCATCACCAGGGATCAACCCACAACCTTGGCATATGGAGACAGTGCTCTAACCAACAGAGCTACCCAGCCAGGGCCTATACAGAGCTTTTTCTTAAATGATTGTTAATTATTGTATTATTTTTCATACGAGTAACTATAAACTTAATTTTGCCCTAACTGTATATGAACAGTTTCCACTTTCTGAAGCCTACAAGCTTTAAAAGATAAGATACATTCCGTTTTCAGAGAGCCCCAGGGCAGCAGAAGACAGTGACTAAGACATAGCATTCAGACTGCCTGTGGCTGTCCCCTAAGACTTAGGTAGCAAGATGGTACAGGCAGAGGACACCTCCTAGCCATTTCTTGACACCAACATCCCTTTCCATCACCAATCTCCTTTTGTGCCTCCTGTACACACACACACACACACACACACACACACACACACACCCCAGAAAAAAAAAAGACAGAAAACTATAATTACATGATTGCTTCTAGCATTATCCAGGCCATGGCAAGTACATATCTTGGGCAGCGGGAGGAATCACTTACCGGGGCTTTTTTGTCAATGGGCTTGATGACAAATTTCTTGTCATTGAAAGAGATGTTTCTGATTTCACTCCAAGGGAAGCCTATCTTGGGAGTCAGCCTATAGAAATACAGACCAAAAGCATCAGAACAAGGGCAAAACAAGAAGAACGTAGAGGGTTGGTGCCTTCCCCCACTACCACCAACTTCTCCTTTTAGGAAGTAGATTCATTACCAGCTCAGCCAGTGTCATCACATGCTACCAGGTCAGTTTGCCAGCTCTGAGGCTGCACAAAGGACCTCTTAATACTACAACCCACATGTTACTCTTTGTTCCAATCTCTGAGATTAGTTTTAGTATATTTTTATGTGGCATTGACCTTGTAACAATCTCTCATAGACTCCCCGGTCTTATGTAACTGGAACTCTTCCACCCAAGGTTGTAAAAGTTGGAGAGAAAATAAATAATGAGCTCCAAATTCAGAAGTTACAAGAACAATAATCTATTGACCTGCATCTTCACCAAGAGCAGACCAAGGGGGAAAATAAGCAAATGAGATCAGGTTGTAGTGAGAGAGATTATAGGACAAAAGGTACTTAATCACCGCACAGGGGTGAGATTAATTACAAATCCTGACAAAGTAGGTTCTAGCCCAGCGTTGTCTAACAAAAATATAATAAAAGCCACTCATGTTATTTTAAATTTTCTAGTAGCCATATAAAAATAAGTAAAAAGAAATAGGTGAACTGGACTGTTATAAGAGTTCATTAACCTAGTACATTCAAAATACTTTCATTTACACATGCAAATCAATATTTCAAAAAATATTAATGAAACATTCTACATTCTGCTTTGCACACTAAGTCTTCAAAGTCTGGTGTGCAGTTTATACTTAACCTACCTCAGTCTAGAGTAGCCACATTTCAAGTGGTCAGTAGCCACATGTAGTCAGTGATACCATAGTAAATAGTATAAGTCTAGTCAGTGCAAGATTTAGAGGTCTGAGCAAGGTTGTGCCATTATCTGGGCTGGTCTAAACTAGATAGAAAAACAACTACCCACGTAGGACCCAGGAGGTACAGTCTTACTCTGTGATGAGTGTCAGACTGGCCCAAATAATCTAAGAGACCTCTGATATATACCTGTCATTCTGTTCATAGATGTTGAGACCCAGAGCATCTACCCCCAGCCACAGCTCTGAGCCTTTCTTGTTTTTGATGCTGAAGTAGTTCACACCATACATCTCCAGGTCCTGGGCAATTTTCAGATATTCCAGGACAGCATCCTCCCTAAACAACAGAGTCAGAGGTTACAGAGGGGAACCTGTGAATCAGACCTAGGAAGAAAGAAAGCCTATCTGCTCTGCACTTCTGACAAGTATCTTGCCATCAAGGGTGGGAAAGGGGATGGAAGGCAAGCAGATGATGATGAACAGAGGACAATATGAAGCATGAGATCTGAAGTTCCCAAGGGAAGTAAGGGTGAGCTGAACCTTGCTTATCCCCTAGCGTGTTAGCTGTCATAGAAGCCTCTTACACAGGCACATTCTTAACAGAGCCTACGTGGGGTGGTGATGGCAAAAAGACAAGACTCATTCCTCAACTAGACAACCCCCAAATGGTTTGCCACGAGAAAGCTCATTCCCTGCTACTTTCTTGGGGAGGAGCCTCTAGTGGCCCAGATGCTCCCTGGGAACCCTCCAGTTTGTTATGGTCAAAACTGTTTAGGCTATCAATTGCCATCATTCACAAGAAAATATAGCTTTATAATCGTTCTGGTTATCCTTCTATCTCTAAATTCACCTGTACAGTATATTCCTGTCTCTCTCTTTCCAACATCCTCCAATGTTCTTAGTCCTCTGCCTGTTATCCCCCAGAACCAACTCTCATTCTCCCTGCGAGAGCAGTAGAAGCCCGCAGTTACTAGGGCAGGCTTACCTGAGCATGCCCCGATGCTCCTCATGCCACACCTGGATCCGTTCCTCCCACTGGTCCTTGTTGAGCTTGTGTTGCTCCAGGACCCTGGAAAGACAATGGGTGATGGATAAAGCACAAAACCCAAACTGCGTGAGTTAAGGAAAGCCCACTTCTCTCTCTAAGGTGTTGATGTAAACAGGTTGTAGAGTCAGCTTACTGAGGTTAAACTGCAAGCAGACTTAAACTATAGCAGGAGGTATTAATGAGACATAGGGGACTGCCTGAGAGGTAGGAAAGATACAAGAATGAGTGACGAAGCAAAACCATGGT
Organism: Glossophaga mutica; assembly: GCA_039655065.1. Lineage (NCBI taxonomy): Eukaryota > Metazoa > Chordata > Mammalia > Chiroptera > Phyllostomidae > Glossophaga > Glossophaga mutica. Next base: position 8,269,669 of record CM077318.1, on the reverse strand, counting down.
AGCACCTTCCTTTATACCTTTAATCAGAAAATGCCATAATGCCATGGTCCCCAAGTAGAGCAGTAACTTATCAAGAGTGTGTTCTGACTTGTGTGGCTAAGAGTAGGGATGGGCCTCAAAGAGGCATGCATACTTTCCTCTAGATCTTTGTGGAACCAACAGCTTGTGTTTGTGAGAATATTGCTGCTCAGGGATGAAATTATACCTTGTGGCTAGAGAACAGAGAACTGAGCCCAAATGGCTTTGGGAAAAACTAACAGGCTCAACCTCTCAGATCCAGATTATACACAGGGCTTTTTACAAATATGCCATCTCAGATGACATGACAGTGACTAGGTGGAGTCCCAGGGCACAACTACTATCCCCAACACTTCCAGGTGAGTTGCGCATATGACACAGCTCCAATGCGACAGAGGCTCCCAGAATGAAGCAGTTTTCCTTCTAATCAACAACAACAACAACAACAAAAAAAGCCTATGAAAATGGCCATTGAATGCAGTGGAAAAAACAAAACAAAACAACAACAACAACAACAAAACCCAACCACGGTTAAAAACTCAAGAGACTAGGGTTGCAGGTCTGGCTCTGCCCCAAATGAGCTGTGAGATATCAAGCAAGTCAGTGAGAACACCTCTGCATGTCTGTTTCCATAGTGGGGAAATAAGAATACTGCCTGCCTTATTCATTTTGTATGTTGTTGTGATGCTAAAACAAAAATAATGAGTGTTTTAGAGTGTTCACCTTTGAAGTTTACAAAAGCAGAAAGCTCTGGCCACTGATCACCATTATTAAAAGACTGTTTGAGGTACCCATGTCCCTGGCTTGCATGTTTCTCTCCCTCCCCTGTGAACCTCTGATATAAGAAGTCTAAGTCAGTAAAAAGTGTTAAGGAAAATGGAACCAGGGAGAATAGAAAATCAGTTCATCTCTGGTTCTCAATATAAGAATTTGGCCCTGGCTGGTGTAGCTCAGTGGATTGAGCGCGGGCCTGCGAACCGAAGGATCGCGGTTCGATTCCCAGTCAGGGCACATGCCTGGGTTGCCAGGCCAGTTCCCGGCAGGGGACATGCAGGAGGCAACCACACATTGATGTTTCTCTCCCTCTCTCCTTCCCTTCCCCTCTAAAGATAAATAAATAAAATCTAAAAGAAAAAAAAAATCTTTAAAAAAAAAAAAAAAAGAATTTGTTTCCAGGGTAATGAAGTTCTATAATCAGAAAAACAGAGGGTGGGGCAGGAGGGAAGTTTTTTATTGTAAGAGCCCAGGAAACAACAACAGGGTGTGGCGCCATGTGCGAATGCGCCTCTCTGACCACCGTAACAACATGGTCCTCAGACAGACCCGAGTGGGAAGGAACATATCTAGCAGCCCCTGTGTAATAGGAAATGATCAGCCTTGAGCCACAGGCCCTCCAGCCAGGGCAGACAGCCAGGTGCAATCTTACCTCTGTGGAAGCAACTTGTCCCCTGCCAAGTAACCAGACTTGTGAACTTCCTTATTGAAGTCACCATACTTGGACTGGACAGCATAGGAGGCCAGCAGCACAGCAGTCTCAGGTGGGCAGTAAATATCATCATTGAGAATGCCCTCCTTCACTTGCAGGAAGAACAGGCGCTGTGTGATATCCTGGATCAATTCCTCGGATACATCCTCAGGATAGAACTTGGCCCGGAACTTGAAGAGCAGGGGGCTTTCCTTCCGCACATCCTGGGCAGTCACCTGGGAGCAGCAAGGAGTTATGGGTTCTCAGAAAACAGACTTTGGGGTGGGAGAGTGGCTGTAGGATGGGGAGAAGACACTGAAAGTTCATCAACTTGGGTAATCCCAAAGATCCAAGGGGCAACTTTCTTAGTAATTCAGAAAAGAGACACATTACTTTCATTGGGGACTCAATCCCATGTTCACAATTGCTCTCTGTTGAGCATTCGTTCTTGAAATGAAGATGGTCACAAGGCCCCAAATCACCATCATCTGACAGTACAAGGTCTGTCCAGGAAAATTCCAGCCATTGTTAATATAACGAGAATAGTTTGCGTAACACAGATGTAACCTGGCAGCCGAGGAGAGTGGACTGGAATGTGCATGCATGAAAAATGATGACAACTTCACTGTACTAGTCAATGTGGGCAACAGATGCCATTGAGTGAGCATGTGTACTGTGTGGCTGTCACATTTAAAATGACTGAGCAAGTGGAGCAAAGAATCTGCATCAAATTTTGTGTTAAGTTTCAAAATTCCTCTGCAGGAACGATTTGGATGATTCAGAAAGCCACAGCTATGGGCAACTGGTGATTGGCAACTTCATCATAACAACGTGCCTGCTTGTTCATGACACCACGTGCAGTTTTTTGGAGAAACATGAAATCCCCCAGGTGACTCAGCCCCCTACAGCCCAGATTTGGTGCCCTGCAATGTCTGGCTTTGAATCACCTTTGAAAGGGAAGCGATTTCAGACAGTTGATGGGATTCAGGAAAATACCACGGGGCAGCTGATGGCGATTGGGACAACTGTGTGAGGTCCCAAGGTGCCTACTTTGAAGGGGACTGAGGCATCATTGTCCTATGTACAATGTTTCCTGTATCTTGTATCTTCTTCAATAAGTCTCCTTTTCGTATCACATGACTGGATACCTTCTGGACACATCTCTTATATCTAACTGCCTGCAAATTCTAAGTGGAAGCTTAAAAGAGGTTCTCTTTTAAGGCTCCCCCAACTCCATAAATTAGCAAAGTAAAGACCAGGCTGCATGACTAAAGCCTGGGAATTGACTAGGTAAGCAAACAAACTAGGTTGCCTTTTAAAGCCTGACATTGGCTCCTAACAGTTCCACATTTCTCCAGCAAAAGTCTCCAGTCTTTGGGAAAACAAGACTGCCAGCCAGAAGGTGAGGCACCTATCCTCTAGACACAATCAACAAAACAAGCCACAGGACAGAATGGAAACCTCCGATGTCAAAGGCAGCCAGTTTGAGGGTATTGAGATGAAGGACTGCCATGTTCCTGCAGAGATGCTATTTGGAAGTAGAGAGCTTGAATGGACCTATACTCAAATGCTCACATTTGGATATCAATTGAGATAGAAAATGAAGAAAACATATGTATCGGATTCAAGCATCAGTTGACAGGTTGGGAAAGAAAGAAGCTAAGATTATGAGATCTTTGAAATTCCAGTTCAACAGTATATGACTCTTCTTAACAAATTTCCTAAAGCCCTCGAATTTTGGGGGGGAAAAAAAAGGATACTAATCTCCTCCTGAAGAACCAATAGCTATGGTGTAAAATAAGTCGAAGTTCAAGACAGAGCTCCCAGCAGGAATGGAAAGACATGTTCCTCCTAGGACCCTGATCATTTTGTTGTGGTAAGTCAAAGTGGAAACAGTATAAGAGCTTTGCTTTGGCTGAGTCCTCTGCCCTTATTTTGATCTAGTGGTCAACAGACGGCCCAGTGAAAAACACAGCCCTAGGTGCCTTGGATTTGCCAGCTAGCACACGTTACCCCCCTGAGCAAGACCTGGAAGAGGAATGAATTCCAAACCCGCGAGTGGGGTAGGCAGTTACCTTCTTATTGAGTTTCAGCCAAGTGGAGAAACCCTTAGTGTCCTGGTATTGCAGACCAAAGAACCAAACTTCCCTCAGGCCAATGGTTTTCACCACCTGAAAGAGAAAACACAAAACAACCACGGATTGAATGGCTAGCCTGTGCCAGGCACAGAGGACACAAATATGGAGCCCACTTGGTCCCTAACCTTAAAGGACATAAGGTGCCCAGGGTCTGGAAAGAAAATACACTTGAGCAGCAGTCAGGAAGTGATGTCAGCATCTCTTTGCACAAAGTACTTCTGAGGTAGAGAATGGATCTGTTATTTACCAGCACTTCCACACACCAATAACTTTATATATATTATCTCCTTTATTTTTCATAAGAGCCCTATGATATTAATTACAATTAGGCCCATTTTACAGATAGTGAAAGTAAGGTTCAGAAAAGTAGAGGTTCGGTTAGTCAGTAGTGGAATCAGATCTGTTTGACCCCAAACTTATTCAACTCTAGTGCTTTCTGCCACTTCCCTTCCTCTATTATGCCATGAGGCTTCCCACTCCCAGGATGGATTAAACGTTGAAGGTAGAGATTGTTGGCTTAACTCCTGCATCTTATTCCCCTGGGTTGCTCTTCTATCTTTAGCAACTAAAAATAATGCCCACAACATTCAGACTGAGTCCCATTTACAGTGCCCCAAGAAAGAATGTTTGAGGAGACAGAGCAAGGACTGGGTATCTATATCCCCCAAAGCTGTGCTGTGTCTGGGGGCTGAGATGTTTCTTTCCAGCCCTAATTAGAGCCCACTCATGATTTCCGTTACCAATCACTCAGTTTAAAAGTGGGAATGAGGGTGGAAACAGAGTGAGTACCTCAGTGTAGTAGCTGAGGGGCCCCCTGATGTTCTGGGCCTCTTGGCTGAGTAGTGGGAAGGAAAGGGGGGCTGGCCAGGAGAAGACAGATGGGGTCTGTTTTCCAGTCCCTAACATTAGCATGTTAATAGTACTGGCCAACGGCTGAAACCCAGCATGCCTACCACTAGGGATGAAGGCAGTGAAGCTGAGCCACATCCCAATGAGGTCATGCTGGCATCAGGTAGTCTTCTTTATCTTCTATTTTTTGGGTGGGGTGGGGGTAGGGGAAGGGTGGAGGGCAGTAGAGGTGGAGGGGTGAGATGAAGCAATTTACCTGGAGATAGAAACAGAGAACAAGGATGCAGTGTTGCTGACACCCTTCCCTGTGAATATATCACTATCTCCCCTCAAAACTCACAGATACACACACCCCTCTACTGTATTCACGAAGTTTCTAGTGTGCTTCCAAAGCCAGGACCCATAGTCACTCTCAGAACTTACAATCTAGAGCTTCAGAGGCCCCAAAGAAAAAGTAGCTTATATATATTAGGTACCTATTACATATGCCAAGTAGTGAACACTGAAATACCCTGAGACAGCTATTATATCTCTATTTTATAAATGAGGAACTGAGGTTTAGAGAGGCAATATTTCTAAACCCATTGACCCTAGACTAGAATCCTGACATGCATGACTCCAAAACCTATACCCTTTCCTCTCTAGCATGCTTTCTCCTCATGCTGAAAGCTCATAGCAGCTTAGGAGCCCTAGGGTTCTCAACTGAGTAACTGCTATGTCTCACTTTTAGTCCAGATATCCCAGCCAGGTAATGAAATTTGACCATCTATCTCTCCCACTAGGCTCCCTCAACAACCACTTTGGGGAGAAGCCATACTCCCAAGTCATCAACCTTCACTGCTCCCTGGGGCAGTAAAGACTGATGACCTTACCTTTCCTATCTGAAAGCAGGTACCAGGAAACCTGAAAGTCTCACTTCTGTCTCCACTCTGCTGTGTGATCTCAAGGCAGTCCATTTCCCCTCTGAACCTCAGCTTCCCCATCTACGACAAGTGGTATGGCATAAATGGCCTCTTTCATCTCTCAAGCTTTATCACTCTATTAATTAGGTTTTTGTAAATAACTAAGAAACACAATCCCATCTCCCATCTACCTCTTGCTGACTTAGGTAACCAGGAGCATGTTTAGAAAATATAAACTGGCTGTAGGGATGTAAGGAAAGATCAAAGATTTCCGTGATTCAGTGGCAAGGTGAATCCCTGAGTCTAAGTCAATAAGCAGTAAGAACTGCCAGCAGGTTTTATATGGAAAATATATAATGTTAATGTTGAAAATGTGACATTGGCTATTGTTTTTGTAGAAGATAGAGGATGAGTGTGTAGACAGGAAAGATGGTTTAAAACGCCTCTTACCTCACCCTAGGTATAAAATAGGGACCAATTAACAGTTCTAATGGTTTTCCACAGAGCTGATGATGGATAGTGCATCCAGATGCAATCGGTGAGGAGAGGCATGTTCCAGTACAGAAAGAGACACACCAAAGAGGCTGAAGATCAACAAGGAGGGCCAGGATACTAGGTCGTAGTGTGAGGGTAGAACAAACTGGGAACAGAGCTGGTAGAGCAGCAACTGGCCCTTACCTGCGCCAACAGCTCCATTGTAGAGGCTCGGAGACCCCAGAACTAAAAAGGAATACAACAGGCACAGGCTGCACAACCAGTCCCACAGGTCCCAGGAGTGAGCTCTTTAGCCTCTTTTTGTACCACATTTTCTGGTTCACTAGTGAGATTGGTAAAAGTGTGATGAGAGGAGGATTATGGGTGCCAAAATAGTTCCAGGATCTGGAGTATCTCTGAGGAAAAGTTGGACAAAGTAATAGCTAAAGTGCTACCCCCCCCCCAAAAAAAATAGCTTTCAGAATCAGTAGGGAATTTTAATCTCTCTAAGCATGGCGTCTTCTCTTATGAACATAGAGAAATCAGATGCACATAAATTTTCCACTCCCTTAGTCTCCAGTGCTTGCAGAGATGAGCAATGTCTCTCGCCCTACTGAAGTCCCTAAGTGAGGAAGCAAGGGTGTGTGTAGGGGGAGGAAATATAATCTGAGATCAGAAGTGAGACTGAAAAAGAAGAAAGGATACAACAGATGACCCCTGGACCCTAGACTATAAAGAAATCCCAAGTCTTGGAAAAGAGGCCAAGCTTTGCTTGCTTCCAGTTTTGCCTCCAGGTGAGATGTCCACTCCAGAGGCAGGAGAAACCTCATTTTCTAGTAGAAGAGCATATCTAGACCCTGGTTCCAGGAACAACATCTGTGGCTCCAATGACTAGGATCCTATCCTTCTACTCTGAGAAATGGCTCCACCCCTGAGGGAAAAAAAAATTCTTTCTTGGCTCCCTTTGACCCCAGACAGCCAGCTCATCTGGCCTGAGCTAGCAGTTCCCAAAGCTGCCATGGAAGAAATCCCTAAGCAGCATAAAATGATGGATGCATACACCCAAGGGCCACAAGGAGGGAGCAGGGGGCGGTAATACAAGTAGACGATTGCAAGCCAGAATTTCTTTGAAGCCACAGGTTTAGTCTTAATCATTTGTGCAACTTTTACATTCTACAAAATTTTAAATCATTGTCATTTAATAATGAAATAGATAGCATCTACAAGTGAAACTAATGTTCCAAGACACTAAATCTCATTCATTCCACAGCTCTGTGTACCTCCTAGAACTGCCACATACACCTAAAGGGACTCTAGCTTTGGTTTGTAAGACACTGGCTGTGGATTCTATTCAGCCCCACAATACAAATCCACAAAACAGGCTGTGGAGCACTATAGGGTCCAAGCAGCACAAACTTGAAGACTGAGACCCAGCGAGGAGAAGAGATTTGCCTCTGAGAATATCCTCCCTAATTAGCAGAAGCATCTGGATGTGAGAAAGAACCCCCTTTTGCTTTCCTTTTGCATGAGAAACCTGCCCATATCTGAAATCTGTGGAGGGAAGGGGAGATCAGGTCAATTGTGGAGTCCAAAGCACCTCCTCCCTATACACCCTATGAATCTATCTGAGTAAACAAATTAGTGATGTAATCGGCCACTTCAGAAGCCCAGAAAAAGATCAGGAAGCAGGGCTGGAGCCCCGAGAGGAAAAGTGGGTGAGAAATTATGGGCAAAACTGCGTCAATGCCCAAACACCTGAGGCCCATTGAGATCCCATTATAGGCTTGGCAGCAGCTACATCAGCCACCCACCTAAAAGCAAATCGATGTGCAACTGTAAAGTTCCAGGAGGGGATGCCACCATTGCTACTCCACACTGCCTGTGTTCAAGTGGCCACTTGCTGTATAGCACAGAGCTCAACTACAGTTCTAAGTTTAGGGACCAAACTTGCATCTACTCATAATGGGAACAGGCAAAGAAAAGGTAGGTCACAGAGGACACAGCTGACAAAAGAAAACTGGAAATAGTATAAGGCTTGGTTCAAAGTCTATACTATTTCCTAGCTATCTGACCTTAAACAGATCTTTTCCCCCTCTCAAAGCCTCAGTTCATCTATAAGATGGAAACACAACAATTATAATAATAGATATGAGTTATTTTATAAAATCAAATGCAAGAAAATGAAGAAAGGGCTGCCTTCAATGAAGAGTCCACAAATATTAAGGAATTTACTGAGCTAGAAAAGCTTCCTTATTTCTCATGGCTCCCTTTATCTGAACTTCCAAAGCAATTTCCACCTACTTGTTTAGCCCTTAATAAGAACCAACATTAGAATGTTTGCTATGTACCAGGTACTTTACTTATTTTAAGATTAATTAAGACCACAAAAATATCTGAATTAGTATGATTACCATTTTATTGAGGAAAGTCCTAAGAGGTTAAATGAGCCATCCAAGTTCACACAGCTAAATAGAGCAGGGATTTTCAACCAGTTTGCCACAAGAATTTTTAAGACATGCAACATGACTATTTAGTCAGATGCACTGACCTCTTTTCTGTTAGATTGTCAAATAAGAAAATGACAATAGCCAATACGACAATAGCTGTTCAGTGTGAATGAATCAAAATTATACCTATTATATCTATTTTTCCGTCACATTGGCAAAAACATTATTTTTTGCAGTGGTACAGAATTTTAGTAATTAGTTTATGTGTGCCATGAGATGAAAAGGTTGAAAATCACTGACATAGAGGGACAGAATTTGAGCCCAAGGGCAACATCAAATCCCATGCTCTATCCACCACCTGAGCTTCAAAGGCATTTTTTTTTTCATTCTATCTGGGAGAGTTGCATGTACTTTCCTTAAGGGCAGAGATAGTATCTGATGGACCAAGAGATCTTCCCTGGGGCACAGTAGGCGGTCAGTCAATACTGAATCAGTTAATGAATAGATGAATGAATGGACACTCTGAGATTTCATCTCCTTTCTACAGCTCAAAACCTTGAAGGAAGGAGGCAGGTGAAATTAGACTAAAGATACAGCTATAGCCCCTGGCTGGAGAGGAGCCAAGCAGAGCTTTTTCAAAGAGGAATTCGTTGTGGTAGCACTGCCCCCTAGTGTCACCTAGGTACTCAAGAGCCCTTGGAAGAACCTCAGGCTTTAGAAGTGAAGGCAACAACACCGCCTTACAAAAGGTGTTCTCTTCCGTCCCTACCTGTAAGAAGCACACTGATAAGAAACAAAAGTAAACTGGAGGAATTAGGAGCCTCAAACCGTTTCCCACCAGTCCTTGGGCCTCCTCAAGCTATGGCTTCCCATTGTTGCCTGTTATTTATTGCTGGTACCAACGAGAGTGCTTCCTCTCCAGTTGGCTTCCTCTCTGGTCATCAGCCAGGTAATTGCTAGGTTTTTGGATGGCTCCAGAGCTTTCGTCAACTCCCCCAAAGGAGTCCAGCTCCTTCCTCTTAGGCCCAGTTCAAGGAGGGTCTCCTTGAATGATAAGTCTCAAAGGCCAGACAGAATGAACTTCCTCCCTTATGCCTCAACAGTTTAGTTGGTGAGATTATAGTCCCCAATAGCCTATGAACATATACTTCTGTGGATTCCTGTCCTTGGCCCCAAAAGTGCCAGATGTTCAATTCCTTCTCTGAGTTCAAATCTTTTTCCTTGTAGTTTTAACCTATGGGGTCCCAGCTCTACCCCTTTTGATTTCACGGAACAACTGCCCTCTCCTCGTTAAGGAAGCCTCTCAGAGATTCCAACACAGAGAACACATCTCCTCTTTTTTTTTTTAATTTGTTAAATTTATTTTCGAGAGAGAGAAACATCGATTTGTTGTTCCATATATTTATGCATTCATTGGTTGATTCTTGTACGTGCCCTGACCAGGCATTGAACTACAACCTTGTGTCATGTTGGGATGATGCTCTAACCAACTGAGCTATCTGGCCAGGGTACATCTCTTCTTGCATGTTCTCCAGCCAAACAGTCTTATTCACTCTAAACAGAGCAGTGCAGTGGGGAAAAACTTTATTTTTGGAACTCCGTATCACAACTTACTAACTACATAACCTGGACTGTGTTCTTTCACCTCTCATAGAAAGGATCTTTGTGAGAATTAAAGCACTCGCCCAGGGCTACTCCACAACAGACACTCAATAAATGATATTTCTCAAAACGACACCAGTCTTCAGGAAGGGAAGTCATGAACTTCCTGGTTTTCTCCCTTTCCTTTCCTCCGCCAATGAAAGATGAGTTTCTCGAGGGCTTTCTTTGGGAAGTGGTAGCTTTCAGAACTACCATACCAATCTGGCCAGAGATCCCTACCATCTGGGCTTCCCTCAGAACCACACCCACAGTACGCAAACCAAACCAACACTAACAAAGAATGGCTAGGCCTTGGGGTTTTTCGAAATTAATAAACTTCTTTGTTCAAGGATTTTTCTGCCCTGGGCTTTAAATTATGCCTTCCTCACCCTCCATAGCTATCCCCTTCCAATACAAATGAACAAAGCCCCCAGTGTTGAGTGCAGGGGATGATGTCATTTTTCTTGAGAGGAGTAGGGTGTAAACCAGGGCTCTGGGAAGGAGTCTGGGTAGAGTTCGAAGAAGCCTCTGGTTCCCAGCTGCACCGTAAAACCCATGATGGCTGATACTCTCCCTTCTATAGCTGCTGCCCAGAATGATACTGCTTTCTGAAGCAAAGGGCCAAATAGCCTTTGGAGCGTACAGACACTCTCCCTTTTGTCCCAGAGACATTAAGAAGCCTGTCCAGTAGGAGATGTCCTGCATGCCAGGTATCTTCCCCTCCCTCACACATATGCCAACTGCTAATCATACTCAAGTGAGACATTTCTTTCCTTTCAATAGGAGGGAGTCATATGAACTCCAAACAGTGAATTTAGAAATGGGAAAGGGATGCAGAATGCACAAACAAATGCTGGAGATAAATTTTTGAAAGATAACCATAAATGGTAATAGATGGAGACTTGACTTGGGGTGGTGAACACATAATACAGTGTACAGATGATGTGTTGTGAAATTGTGCACCTGAAACCTGTATAATTTTGTTACCCAGTGTCACCCCAATAAATTCAATAGGAAGAAAGATAACCAGACTTGACAGATCAATTAGACATGGTGCAGATGGGTAAACTGAGGCCCAAGGAAGAAAAAGTTTGTGTAAGGTACCAGGAGAGTTAGCAGTAGAGCCAGCCCTAGGGCCCAAGATTTCTAACTTTCTATCCAGTGCCCTTTCAATTTTACCAGGCTGTTCCTTTAAAAGCTCTCCAATATAAAACCTGCATACGAGCCCTGACTGGTGTGGTTCAATGGGTTAAGTGTCATCCCATCAACTGAAAGGTCACTGGCTAGATTCCCAGTCAGTGCACGTGCCTGGGTTGTAGGCCAGGTCCGTGGTTGGGGACATGCGAGAGGCAACCTATTGATGTTTCTCTTGCACATTGATGTTTCTCTCCCTCTCTTTCTCCCTCCCTTCTCCTCTCTCTAAAAATAAATAAAATCTTTAAAAATAAATAAATAAAAACCTTAAAAATAATAATAAAATAAAACCTACATACAAAGGGAGAATGCAAAGCCTTAATATAATCAAAATGCACTCATTCCAGGCTAGCATTGTAATCACTTGTGAGCTATGTGAATGTCAGCATATTACTTTAATTGTAGTAAATATGTATTTAAATGTTCCTCTAACTAGTTTGTACTTTCACAAATTAAGTATTAATGATTACCCTTCACTATTACAAACAAAACAAACTCCAGAGAACAAGCAAGCTCCAGCTAAATTCAAAGTTGGATACTCTGAGGATCTTCAAGCCTATCTCCCAACTCTACCTGTTTAACAAGACAAGAAGAATCATGGCATTTGGGTGCTGTCATTTATTACATCTCTACTACATGCTGGATGCTTCACATAACACTTGCTTCCCTATTTGTATTTTCTTATTGTCTTTCTCACCTATTTCTAATTAATCTTTTTGAATTGTATGCATCCTTATAAACCACTATAACAAGTTTTTTTGGGGGGGTAACAAGTGATAAATAATATACTCATTCATAACCTCACAAAAAGCCTTTGAGGTAGGCATTAGACCAACTTTTTTAAATGAAAATGCCAACCAGGAGAGGTTCAACAATTTTCACAAGGCCTAGCTAGGAAAATGAAGATTCTGTATCCTCATCTGTAAAATGGGGCCATTACTAATTTCTACACTCAAAGGACTTTGTGATAGTCAAATGAGAGGTATGCAAAATGCCTGTCACAGTACCTAGCATACAGTAAGTCTTGGACAAATGTTAATTCTCATCTCTATTAGCCATAAACAATTTTCTCAGTCTACCATGTGGTATCAGGGACCCGGATGGGTATGCCCTACCAAGATTCCTCAGATATCTAACCATCCCTTTCTTCCTTTTACAGGGAGACCTGAATAGAAAACATCCCTACCCTGGCTGGTGTGGCTCAGTGGATTCACTGTCCTATGAACCAAGAGGTTGCCGGTTAGATTCCCAGTCAGGGCATGTGCCTGGGTTGCAGGCACTGATGCGAGAGGCAACTGATTGATGTATCTCTCACACACTGATGTTTCTTTCCCTCTCTATCTCCCTTCTGTCCTTTCTCTCTAAGAAAATAGATAAATAAATAAAATCTTTAAAAAGAAAGAAAACAGCCCCTTACCATCTCCATCCTCTCCTTATCTTCCCCCTCACCAGTCAGGGGTATTCATAGGAATAGAATTATTTCATTTGAATATAACCTCTTTTGTCTTTCTTCCTTACCCTTCCCAATTTTAGGGAAGTTCTCAGACTGCAGAGGGACTCTGAAGGCAAAGAAAAAAGGAAAGCAAGAGTTCCTGGAAAATTCATCAAGGTAATATGTGGTCCTAACATCCTGGACAATGTCAGAATGGCCCATCTGGAGGAATCCCAGCCACACTTTCACTTCTGAAATTCGGGTCACAGAAAGCAAATTCCCTTTGCCCCTGGAGAGACTCTGAATGCTGAAAGATTCTGTGGCCCCCACCTGACTATTATCTTCTGATAATAATGACTGGCAGCAAAGGGATACCCTTTGGGTTGAAGATAGCAATAACCACATCAATATCATCTTCATGGCATGACTACAGGAGATGAAACACCTCCTATTGCATTCATCATCCTCAGGGGTATCCTAAATCCTAATATTCCTTTGAGGGAAATGAACATAAAGTATACAACCTTAGGGACATTAAGTCAGTTTCTGTGTACTAGAAAACAGCAACATAAATGTGACAAAGGCCATGCGGTACAGTGACAAGAACGTGAAGTTTAAAATCCAGCCAAATACCAGCTAGATGAATTAAGTTATTTAATATCTGAGCCTTATCATTAAAATGGAGAAGAGATCGCTTACATCTTTCAGAGTTCAGAGGAAGGCTCAGTGAGCTAACATTTCTATTTTTTTATTTTACTTTTAAATTACAGTTTACATTCAATATTATTCTGTATTAGTTCCAGGTACACAACATAGTGGTTATACAATCATATACTTTACAAAATGCTCCCCTGATACTTTAAGTACCCACCTGGCACCACACATACTTATTACAATACTACTGACTATATTCCCTATGATGTACTTTATATTCCCATGACTATTTTGTGACTACTAATTTCTACTTTTTTAAAGATTTTATTTATTAGTTTTAGAGAGAGGGGAAGGGAGGAAGAGAGGGAGAGAAACAACAATGTGTGGCTGCCTCTCATGCATTCCCTACCACGGACCTGGCCTGCAGCCCAGGCATGTGCCCTGACTGGGAATCAAACCAGCAAGCCTTTGGTTTGCAGGCCAGCGCTCAATCCACTGAGCCACACCAGCCAGGGCCAATTTCTACTTCTTCATCCCTTCGCCTTTTCCACCCAGCCCCCCAACCCCTCCCTTGTTTACAGCATCTAAGCACAGAAACATACCCGACTTGATTCTCTTTTCTGCCATGTTCATGACCAAGGAGAGAATTAATCAGAGCCATCCAAGGTACAGGATGCCAAAGTTAAACTTTGCCTCCTTTGTCATTAAGACCTATCTTAGAGAAGCAAGTAGGAAAAGAATTTCCCAAGAAGTAGGCATTGGGAAAAATGGAAGAGGCTAAGGGGCAACGAGTTTGTCCCTTACCTGGTCAAACAACTGCTTGCCGGTGGTGTTCGGCTGGATGGCAAACTCCAGCTCTGCGTCCATGGTGGTCACACGCACATTGATCTAGGATGAGATCAAAGGAAGCAAGTTAGTTGTCTGGTTCTGTGCTCAGCAGAGTCTGGGACAAGTGTCTCTTCTCAACCACAGAAGATAGAACTAGGATGCTAAGAACCTGAGCAACTTAGATATACTGGTGGCAATGGAAAGGAGAATATTGGAGTGAACAAACAATAACCCGGCCTCTGCTTCCAACCAGCTTACCACGGAAGATAAAAAACCATGGCAACAGAGCAATGCTTACCAAGGGGCAAACAAAATGAATGGAAATCAGCTTACTAGCAAGAGGAAGAAAGTGCTGACTACACTTCTTTCCAGGAAGCCTTCCCCACCTACTTCAGCCAGCCCCAAGCCCACAGTGTTCTGTCTCCACCTCTGATTTACAGGCTGGATTATCTGCAGCACTGGTCTTCGGAGAGCCAACTTAAGGACAGGATAAAGAACACTGGGTTCCAAACCTACTACTATAACTGGCACTGTCTACAACCTTGGATGAGTCTTATTCCTTCCCTGAACCTTAGTTCCCCTCATCTGTTTAAGAGAAGGAATGGGGGTGCGGGGGTCAATTACGCTAGGTGATAACTAAGGACCATTTTGGTACTGATGTCTATAGTTCTGTATACTAACTTGCATTATTAATGTTTCTTGTATTTATGTCTCATCAGCCTCCTTAGGCACTAGAGAGGAAAGAAGCTTCAGCAGAAGTAGGTTGGGTATCATTGAAGTGCTACCAAAGTCAAGTCAGCAGAGGAAAAAGGAAAAAAGCGAGGCCCAGATTTTTAAAAAAGCAGGTAACCACACACAGGATTTCATAGGCACTAACGAAAGTATCCTCTATATTTTTTTTAAATTTTTTTATTGATCATGCTATTACAGTTGTCCCATTTCCCCCGGTTCATTCCCCTCCACCCTGCACACCCCCTCCCACCCACATTCCCAGCCTTAGTTCATGTCCATGTGTCATAAGTTCTTTAGCTTCTACATTTCCCACACTATTCTTGCCCTCCCCCTGTCTATTTTCTACCTACCGTCTATGCTACTTATTCTCTGTACTTTTTCCCCTCTCTCCTCCTCCTACTCCCCTGTTGCTAACCCTCCATGTGATCTCCATTTCTGTGGTTCTGTTCCTGTTCTAGCTGTTTGCTTAGTTTGCTTTTGTTTTTGTTTTAGGCATGGTTGTTAATAATTGTGAGTTTGCTGTCATTTTACTGTATGTGTTTTTTGTCTTCTTTTTCTTAGATAAGTCCCTTTACCATTTCATATAATAAGGGTTTGGTGATGATGAACTCCTTGAACTTGACCTTATCTGAGAAGGACTTTATCTGCCCCTCCATTCTAAATGAAAGCTATTCTAGATAGAGCAATCTTGGATGTCGGTCCTTGCCTTTCATGACTTGGAATACTTCTTTCCAGCCCCTTCTTACCGGAAAGGTCTCTTTTGAGAAATCAGCTGACAGTCTGATGGGAACTCCTTTGTACGTGACTGTCCCCTTATCTCTTGCTGCTTCTAGAATTCTCTGCTTCATTTTGATCTTGGATAATGGAATTATGATGTGCCTTGGCGTGTTCCTCCTTGGGTCCAACTTCTTTGGGACTCTCTGAGCTTCCTGGACTTCCTGGAAGTCTATTTCCTTTGCCAGATTGGGGAAGTTCTCCTTTATTATTTGTTCAAATAAGTTTTCCACTTGTTGCTCTTCCTCTTCCCTTATAATTGGGATGTTGGAATGTTTAAAGATGTCCTGGAGGTTCCTAAGCCTCTCCTCATATTTTTGAATTCTTGCGTCTTCACTCTTTTCTGTTTGGTTGTTTCTTTCTTCCCTCTGGTCCACTCCATTGATCTGAGTCCCAGTTTTCTTCCCATCTCTATTGGTTCCCTGTGCATTTTCCTTCATTTCACTTACTGTAGCCTTCATTTGTTCATCTAATTTGTGACCAAAATCAACCAATCTGTGAGCATCCTGATGATCAGTGCTTTGAACTGTGCATCTGATAGGTTGGCTATCTCTTGGTTCCTTAGATATATTGGCTCTGGAGCTTTGATCTGTTCTTCCATTTGAGCCATTTTTTTTGGGGGGGTGGGTCTGGTGGTGCCTGTTATGTAGTGAGGGGCAGAGCCTTAGGTGTTCACCAGGGTGGGGCAAGCCAGTTGCTGGGTTATGACGCCGTATGTGGGGGTGGGGTCCAAGAGGGAACAATGGCGCTTGCTCTGCTTTCTCTCGGATTTCAGTCCCTTCCGCCTCTTCCCACAAGTAAATTGGGCCCTTCTGGTTCTGGTTCCCAGGTGGGTGGGCTTGTGCACGTTCTAGGACCCTGTGGGTCTCTCCAACGAACTCTCCTGTGAGGCTGGGAGTCTCTCCTAGCACCTCAACCACCACAGGTGTTTTCAGTCGGTGCTTTTAGGCTTTATTTCCCTGGCACTGGGGCCCTGGGTTGTGCAGTCTGTCTCACTCCACATTTTTTCCTGGTTTATCTGTGCATGAATGTGTGACTGCGGTCAGCCAGCCGCCTTGCACGCCTAGGGTCTGCCAGCCGCCACCTGCACACCCAGGAGCACCCACCACTGTTTTTTCCTGCTGAAACCCCTCTCTGCCGGCCACCAACTCCGCCCCTCTTACCAGTCTGGATGAATGGTCAGACTTCCTTACAGTTCAATTTTCTGTCAGATCTGATTGTTTTCTTGTTTCTAAATTTTTATTGTCCTTAATTTTGGTTGTGCAAGGAGGCACAGTGTGTCTACCTACACCTCCATCTTGGCTGGGAGTCCAGTATCCTCTATCTTTATGAATAGATCCCCTAGCCCAAGTCAATTATAGCTGAAATTTCTTCAGTATAGGTTTGTTCCTTTGGCTGAAAACTTGGTAGTTTCCAATAGCAACAATAAGCAGTAGCTTTCATGTATGGAGTCTTACTACTCAGTATGCACCACCCAATTTAATATCAATACTCATCCTGTGAAGTAGAGGGTATCATCTCTACAGTGAGGGTGAAGCAGTAGGTATCTGTCTAAAGTTACATCACTAGTAAGTAGAGAACGCATGATGTGAATTAACATCTAAGTCCAAACCTCAAATTTAAACCAATATGGTAAACACCGCTTACATCAAAGTGTAAAATGTCTTCCATTAAAAGAAATCAGCTGTGACCTGTATGGCTCAATGGGTTCAATGTTGTTCTGCAAAACAAAAGGTTGCCAGTTCAATTCCCAGTCAGGGCACATGGCTGGGTTGCTGCTTTGGTCCCCAGCTGGGGCACATACAAGAGGCAACCAAACAATTATTCTCTCTCATGTAGATGTTTCTCTACCCCTCTTTCTCCCTCCCTTACCTTCTCGCTAAAAAATAAAGTCTTTTTTTTTAAAAAAAAGAAATCAAAGTTTTTAAATTGTTGGACATTTTACTTAAATAATCTATATGGTACAGACACACAATGACTTGTTAAATGATCATACAAAATATTTATGAACAGTATTTCATGCCCAGGAAAAATACCTCAGTAATATCAAGTGAGGAAGAGTAAGCAACAAGATCATATGAGCTCAATTTTGTAAAAACTATGCATAGGGAGAAGATTAGAATCATGTCCAAGTGTGTTAGGCTTAGTTTTGGGATGGTCATCTTATGACTGTATTTTATGTTTTTCTAGGATGTTCACATACTACTTATACTACTGGAGGGAGTCTAAGAATAGAATTGTCAAATATGAAAATCCCCATGGAATGGGTAAAACATTAAGCCTTATCAGTCTTTGACACCTCTGGGCCTTTCCTGAGCACAGGGGTCAGTTAGCGGGGAAGAGGAGGCCAGACAGCCATTTTGCTAGCTAAACAATTCCGATGAGGACCAGGCCTGGGGAACAACTTTGTAAATAAATCTCGCCAGGGAGCCAGGGAGGAAATCTATTTCAGGATTGACAATGGGACAGGAAAGGCCCTGAAGGCAGGAACAAGTAAGGCAAGTACCCCAGTGGGAGGCCATGGGCAAGGTTAGCTACCTAGACTTGGTGTTACTAGATTTAAACATATATCTATGTCTTCACCCTCACCATGGATTGGCTTTCTGCCAATCCAATGCCCTCCATAGAATAGGGTCTCATAAAGTAGGGAGAATGAGGCCCAGTAGGCTGGAATTTGGCCACAACATCTAGCCTCAAATCACCCACCCTTGAGCTGGGTCAGGAGAAACTTCAAAACACCAGTGACTGAGGGAACAGGAAAAAGTGGAAAAGGGACAGTGGGTCTTTTAGTACCTTGGACCTCATCCTTACCTCAAGGTTTCTGTCTTACTTAGAGTTACCACTCCAAGACTCAATGGATACACACAAGATGTTGACTAAATAAATAGTACTAAACAAGGGGATATAAGAGACAGATATAGCATAGCACACAGATTCAAAAGTAGTAACACTTTGCATCCTGTGCCATGGACCCTTCTGGGAAGTCTGGTGAAATCTATGGATCCCTCCTCAAAATATTTAAAAATGCATGAAATAAAGTAGATAAAAAGAAGCCAGTTATACGGAAATAGTTATCAAAATCTAGTATGTATTTCTTTATTATCATTTTAAATAATTACCTAATACTGGGTCTTATTAGTTATTACCACCTTAATTTCAACATTGTGTTGAGCATAAATAATATTCTGAGATATCTATATTAACTAAATTGTGATATAAAAGTACCTTTGACTTCCATTGGTGACAAAGTCACAGATATTGCTGTTACTACTTGTTTTTTTTTTTAAACTATATTCATAATTGGAAAAGGGGTTAAATTTCAGTAAGGGTGAAAACCAATATGTAATTTTCCTCCATCCAATTGTATCCTTCAGACTTCCGATTAAATCTATGGATCCCATGGAGGTCCAAGGACTCCAGGTTAAGGAGCTTCCCATAAATTTCAGTTCACTGAATATTAATGGAACACTGTGTTTAAGGAACTATGGTTAGAATGGAGTCGTAGGACCAATCCCTGACCACAAGGCACTTACTGAATAACAGAAAATTGTATAAAGAAGAGACATCCCACCCTAGGTGGTGTAGTTCAGTGGATTGAGTGTGGCCCTACACACCAGAAGCTTGGTGGTTCGATTCCCGGCTGGGGCACATGCCTGGGCTGCAGGCCAGGTCATGCAAAGGGCAACCAATTTCTCTCACACATCAATATTTTTTCCCTTCTCTCTCTCCTTCCCTTCCCCTCTTTCTAAAAATAAATAAATAAATAAATATTTTTAAAATAAGAGAGACATCCTGAGAAGTGTCATAGTAGAACGGAAAAAGCCTTCTGTGAAAATGAAACAAAAACCCAGTTCAGCCTGGCTGGTGTAGCTCAGTGGATTGAGCGTGGACTGCAAACCAAAGGGTGGCTGGTTCAATTCCCCGTAAGGGTACAAGCCTGGGCTGTGGGCTTGGTCCCCAGTAGGGGGAGCTCAAGAAGCAGCCACACACTGATGTTTCTCTCCCTCTCTTCCTCCCTTCCCCTCTCTAGAAATAAATAAAATCTTTAAAAAAAAAAAACACACAGTTCAGTGGTATTTGCACTGGTCTCTAAGGATAAACTGGATTTTGAAAAAGGGAGCCTGTGGGAATAAGGGTAAGAGCACTCAAATGTCCTAGGTAGAGAGATGTATGATAGCCCACAAGGGACGGCAATGAAGCAAGCATGCAAGCCTACTCCAGGGTGAATGAGGCCAGCAAAGTGAAGAGTGGGCAAGATTCTGAGTTAAGTGGAGGGCCTTAAAGACTATGCTAGGAAGCTTGGCCTTAATCCTGTCAGCAGTGGACAGCCAGCTTGGAGGTCCTGAGAAGGGTGGGGCAGAATGCGAAGAGGGCTTTTTGGAAGAACACACCCAGGGAGGAAACTGAGGAAAGGGATGGGATTCCAGGGCCACATTCCACAGCCTAGGAGTTCCCTTTAATTCACACTATTAGGAAGATTTTTCAAAGGATGTCAATCACAGGTTATGTCAACTTAACATCTTTGAAGCTTAGCCCACAGGCCCAAATATTGAATTCTAATATTTGTCACGGAGAAGGGATTAAGAAGTATAAATTGGCAGTTATAAAACAGTCACAGGGATGTAGAGTACAACACAGGGAATACATTCATTAATACTGTAATAACTGTATTGTAATAATTGTATGTATGGTGCCAGGTGGGTATCAGACTTCCTGGGGAGTTTACCTGTAAGTTACATTAATGTCTAACCACTATGCAGGAAACCTGAAACTAATATAATAGTGAAAGTCAATTGTGATTGAAAAATAAATAAATAATAATAAAAAGAAATGCATCTTAAATCAATCAATTCATAGAAAAGCACCCAGCCTAGGTTAGGAATAAACATGTCAGAGAGTCTAGTGTTGTCCGCATGTCCTCCCTCAGAACAAGGGCTCTTCTCAAGTTCTCAGCAGAGAACTAATGCTGAAGATGTCCAGCTGAAACCAAGCTGGAATCTACTTCCCAGAATCCCTGCTTAGGGTTTCTGCCATTCCACTGTGGCTGCTTCTCCAGGGAGGGCAGCGTGAGGTTTCTTGAATTTCACTATGGAGACAAATAATCTTACATTAAAAAAAAAAAATAGAAAGAGGGCTAGTGGATTGAGCACCAGCCTTCGAACCAAAGAGTTGCTGGTTCAATTCCCAGTCTAGGACACATACCTGGGTTGCAGGCCAGGTCCCCAGCAGGGGGTCCTCGAGAGGCAAGCTCACATTGATGTTTCCCTCCCTCTCTGCCTTCCCCTCTCTAAAAATAAATAAATAAAATCTTTAAAAATGAAAAGGTAGAAAGAAAAGCAAACACAAAGGGACTTCTATTCTTGCCACCACTTAACTCAGAAGATGATGTGAGTCATGAGGTCAGGGTCATGCATCTGTGCTACTAATTTTCTCTGTGTTGGAGGTAGAGAGTAATAGGATAATAACATAACTGAAACTTGAAGGTGACAGATAGAGCAGAAGTCTTGATCAAAGATCTCTTGGTCTCCCTTAGACTAATCTGGGACCCAAGTGTGTAAGATGAGCTGCAAGCCACACAGAGCCCACTAGATTCTCACCCTACTGCAGGGGTGTCAAACCCATTTTCACCGGGGGCCACATCAGCCTCGCAGTTGCCTACAAAGGGCCGATATAATTTTAGGACTGTATACATGTAACTGCTTCTTAACTGTTAAGGAGTTGAAATTACAGTCAGCCCTTTGAAGGCAACCGCAAGGCTGATGTGGCCCCTGATAAAAGTGAGTTTGACACCCCTGCCCTAGTGGGTACCTACTAACCTTTTGGACCGAGCCTCTGCAATCTTAAGCAGAAGAGGGTAATCTAGTTTGGGAGGCAAAAGCCTATAAATAAACCCTCTGAAGTCAGAAGCTTTAAGCAGCCCCTCAGCTTGTTAAGAGTAGAGGAGCTAGTCTGGGTGGGGCAGCATTTCAAGATGGTTCCCATCACAAAACTTAATCCCTGCCTAAGCCTGTCCCAGAAGACTCAGGCACAGACAGAGTTGGTGTAAAGACTGTCTCTGGAGAACATTAAGGGTTTAAGGAACAAAAAATAAAGTATGGGTGTGGTCATGGGGTGTCACCCTCCCAAACACACTTAGCCCTCCTACCCCCAGCCCGAGAACAATAAATCTAGTGTTATTTACTAAACAATTGAACAAAGACACTTCCCACACCGAACCCTTCACTGGACTAACAAGTCCATCACAGTGATCTGCCATCCAAAGTTCTCAACAAACTGGGATCTCCTCTGTGTCCCCAGTTGGCCAGCCTAAGAAACAAAAATAACAAGGGCCCTGGCTGGTGCGGCTAAGCGGGTTGAGCACTGATCCACAAACCAAAAGGTTGCTGGTTTGATTCCTGCTTGGGGCACATGCCTGGGACGTGGGCCAGGTCCCTGAATGGAGGTGAACTAGAGGCAACCAATCACTGTTTCTCTCTCACATCGATGTTTCTCCCTCTATATCTCCCTCCCTTCCCCGCTCTGTAAAAATAAATAAAATCTTTTTTAAAAACCCAGGCCAGATGCTACCTTTTCCTTGACCTCAGCAGCTGGGGTACTTTGGTCCCTGAGCCTGGACAGCTTCAAATAGCAGAACCTCTCTTTGCCTAGAGCTAGGAACTCCCAGGTGAGCGGTAGCCAGGCCACCGTAAGAAGATGAGGGCAATGTGTTCCCTCTGAATAATGTGTTGCTCCTGAACATCAGGGTGGCTCTTTCCTGGAGAGGAGTTTGGGCGAGAGAAAGAGATGAAAGCAGAAAGAGCTGAATAATCACAAGTAACTTGCCTGAAGCACAGACCTGTAAGCCAGAGAGAACTGGCATTACTGGTGCCACTTCATGGGTGAGGAAGCTGAAGTACATACAGGCAATTGACATAAGAATGGAAATGAACACTTACTGAATACCAACTATGTGCCAGGCCCCATCACCCACTGTCTCACCTAACATCACTGAAGCCACATTTACTTAACCAGAAAGCAGTGAATATGGGTTTTCTGGACATTCCTGGAGCTCTTTTCCTGACTCCACCCACCTCCATAACCATGCTGATTTCACTGCTGTCTTCAGACACCACCTTGGCAACTAATTTGGCCAAGGCCCAAACACTTTGACATAGGACCCCGGGCACATCTGGGAAGCACTGCTTGGGAAGGCCAACTCACCAGAGCAGAGCTTATGAGTCAGTCAGTTGAGTCTGAGCTAAATGACCTCAACCCTCCATCTGCCACCTCCCCAAACTCCATTAGGGCCCACCCGCTCTGGGCTTTCAGTGGAGCTACTGGTATGGAGAAAGCAAAGGTAAGTGGGGGAGGGGGAACAGAGGTAGGACAAGCCCTACCAGGGCAATCCCAAAACTTCAGTCCCTTCACTGGACAGAGAGTAGTCACCACTGTGTTATCCAAACTGCCTAACCGAATTATTTAGGCTGCAGCACCCACCATTTCCTGCTACCAGGACTGGAGTGAGAGCAGGGCACGGCCCGGTCTGTCTTGCCTCTTGGGATGACAGCACTGCCTCAAGCAGCTGTTTTCCATAAGGAGGAAAACAAGGGTTGCTTTGAATCTCTAGCCTAGGAGACATTCTCTTCCCCTCCCTCTCCTCCTCCTCCACTGACTCACTCAATTCTCAGCAACTCAGCCTCTTCCTTTTTACTTGAAAGTGGTACCTGGAATAACAGTCCTGTCCTGACCTCTTCCTACCAATTTTCCAAACCGTTACAACTAGCAAGACCTGCCTGAGGTTAACCCTTCCTAGGCCTGCGCCTTTTCTCAGTAGTTTCTAGAAAAGAGAACCACACCCAACCCAACATACACCCATACCTTAACGGGTCAGCAAAATCTTCAACCACTCCAACTGCTGCAAAGGGTATGGGAGACAAGGGCCCCCTTTCACTTGATTTAGCTTAGTTCTGCCCTCTAAAACCTCTCCAAGAACCATTTCAACTGTCAAACAATGGCAGTTGGACACTGTTACTCCTCTTGTTAGCACATATTTAAGGGAGTAATCCCAAACATAACTAACCCCTCTTAGCAGTGATAACATAACTATGTTGTCACTATGGGAAAAGAGCTCACAGTAGAAGCCAAAGCTGAAAAGGTCAGAAACAGTGAGATTACTTTAGCAAGCTGTAACTTCCCCAGTAACCCAGCCTTAATTGCACAGCCTTTTACTCAATCTCAGGCCAAGATAAGATTCCCCTCTTCTCCATAAGAAGGTCAGGAAGGACACTAGCTCCTCACCATTTGTGTCTAACTCCAGGACTTACTTTCAAAATCAGCTCAGCCAAACCATACCCCAGGAGCAAACAACATCCACTCCCCTACTTCCCACTCCAGCTCATTTTTCCATCCTAGGCAAGGGGGCTGCTCCACCACCTCCGTAGCAAGTCATTGCTCCTCTCTACACTTTTTCAAGGTTTCAATCCACTCATCCTAGACTCTCATCTGGCTCCTCCAGAATAATAATACCCTTCCGAATGTCTCATCCCTATTCTCCAAGAGAATAAAGAGTCCAGAATCCCAAACCGTCAGATCTGAAAGGAGCTTCGTAGAGCATGATTCAAACTCTGCAATATACTGCAGAGGAAACTAAGGTCCAGAGAAGGATAGGCACTAGCCTCAGGTCACACAGCTGCTAGGCAGTATGAGAACAGAAATGAAAAACTTGGCTCTTAATTGATTATCCTATTTAATAAGCCAGAGAATCACCCTCGAACTTAGAAAACAGTAGATTCTTCAAGCTAGGTACTATTGATCTGGAAAGACTATGTGAAGAAGGCTGGTTCAGCTTGCTTCCATGAAAAACTCGAAGCTAACAACGCTTGGAAATCTAGCTCTCAATGAAGAGCAGCCCCAACTTTCAGGCTCTGAGACATTCACCACCATCTATTCTAGGGAGACTAAACCTTTTACAACAGAGAAACTCAAAGATCTTTTGTTTATACGACAGTTTCTTTTGCCAAAACTTAGGTAGCAACTGATTGAGAAGGTCCTGGTAGCAGGCATAGCGAAGACCCAAGCTCGAGGTTAGGGAAGGCAGGAACAGGGGAGGGAGGCGAGGGGAGCGCAGCAAGGAAAGAGGCAGGGGATCTGGGGAACAGATTTATATCCAGGTAGCCAAGAACAACAGATTCTTCAATTCCCATAAAAATTTGAGACTGCTGAAATTAAAGGAAAGAGTCATCATTAAAGAAAATCTCCCAAACGGGTTAAACCTCTCTGGGGCCACACCCAGCTGGGTCTCAGTCTCTCAAATCAGTTTCCTGGTTGACCCAGCTTCCTGCCTGCAAGTTTCACAGGCGGTACTTGTAGACTGGAAACAGAACATTTATAACTTGCTTGAAGATGCCTGTTCTGCCCAGAGCACCAGAAGAGGGCTCTATTCTCTCTGGTCAGTAACACATTCCAGCAACCTCCAGCATCACAACTCTGAAGCACACTGGAGTTGATTGAGCCTCAGCTTAGGTTCCACCCACTGTTCATGGGATTTCTGCCCTGTGATGTGCTTCTGGGTGTTAAAATAGCTGAAGCCATGATCGGTCAAGTATGCCGGGGCAGGGGAAGGCTTCCACACCAAGTCAAGAAGCTCTGTTTTCAACCCCAGAGCTAGGCTAAAAGCCAGATTCCTGACAACCTTGCAGGTCAGCCAACAGCCAAACTCAGTGTCTGAGGAACCCACAAAATCAGAGGAGCTCTCATCCCAGAAATACTGATGTCTGCTCTTAGAAGAGCAAAGCATGGCATAGTAGAAAGAGTCTTTGGAGCCTCTTTGACCTTCATCTTTCTGAAACTCAGTTTCCTAATCTGTAAAATGGGTCTAATAATATCAACCTTACAACAGGGTTATTGGGAAATTTAAGTTAAAATAATAGACATGAAGATACTTGGCCCATCATCAGTAGAATGTGATGGTTACTAACCCCCCCTTTTTCAGCTTTATTATTACAAATATTCTACCTCTCAGGAATGATGTAAAACAAAAACCTGTTTAGCTGCAGAGGAGACTAAAGGCTTCCCAAGAAGACCTCCAGAGAGTCCTTCTAGCATAAAGGACTCTTGCACTTTGAGGGCAAACTCTAAAATGTGATTGGAATTCTAGTCGATTAGACCGTGTGAAACCATGCACGTCAAAAAGACACACATATACATACACTTGCAGTATTTTAAATGTGTTCTCTCTTGAGAGGGAAGGGGATTTCCCTCAAGAAGCAGAGCTGTGAGGGGAGGCAGAAATCAACAGAGCACCTACGCTACCTTGTCCTTTTTCAAAGGTGCCTGATCTTCTTTACTTATTCTGGGCTCTGCCTTGCCATTTTCTCCAATCATGTCTTACCAATAGACATGATTACACAAGTCCCCACCCCCTCAACACAACCTAGCAGGACCTCCAAACTCCTTCAGCTGGTATCCAAAACAATCACAGACTGGGTCTGCAAACTGACTCATCGGATTCACCTGGGTAAACTTTTAAACTACAGATCTCCTGGCCTCACCCACACAGATTCTGATTTATTACATGAGAAGCAGAGCTCAGGCATCAGAAGTTGAGAGCTTCAGATAAATCTAAGTCCCAGCTAGATTTGGGGACGTCTGGAACAGAATACAGCTCCATGAACCAACCAGCCACTCATGTGCTGGTATTCACATAGGTAAAGGGATGCTTCTGGGAAGGGAAACACAGAAAGCAGAGAGCAACTGAGGGGACATCTGGGCTGCTGCGCCTGGAGAAACAGCTGTCCCAAACTGAACACAGTCAACCTCCACAGAAGATCAGGAATGCAATCAGTTCTGCTACGTTCCCCAAACCCCTCTGCAACTGGTCTCCCTATTTGTAAAGTAGGGCAAGGATTATCCTTGTTGCTTCCCACCTAGTATCATCACTCCCACCACCACAAATATTACTGTGCACTAAAGCAATGTGTCTGTTGTAGGAGAAAACTGAAAACCTTAGTGCAAGGTCCAGCTTCACTAATAACAAGCCATGATCTCTTGACCGCCCCACCTATAAAATGGGCATAATGATGGCAACCTGGCAGAATGTTATGCAGTGCTAATGCAGTGTTTCCCCAACTACACAATCATTTGGGGCATTAGTTTAAAAACCCAGATTCCTAAACCCCACTGCAAAGACACTAAAACAGGGTTTCCAGAGGAGGAGCTTGGGAACTAGTAGTTGTGCCCCAAATGATTCCTATCCTGTGGGAAGTTGAAAGAAATATCACCTGGCACAGATGCTGTTGAGATGAGATAAGGGGTAGGACCAGAGGTCTGGTTCCGAAAGGCTTTCTGGCCCAGAGATCCTCATTACAAGGACCTCGAGATTAGGACCCAGCAGAGTGGACTCTGCAAGCAACGGAGGGAGGAGAAGACTTTAAATGACACTCTCCCTTTCCTGCAGACTCTAGGAATATAGGGAAGAGAAGAGACATGGTGAGAGAGTCCCGCATTTGGATATGGATATACAGCTTGTGAGCAAGCTGGGGTGGGAGGTGAGTGTGGGAGTCTATAGCTGTGATTAACAATGGTGCACTGGAACCAGCTCATACTGGAGCGGATCACATGCATCTCTTCACAACTCCTCCTTCAAAGATGTATTGGTAGCTTGAAATCAGCCGTGATGAGGGTATTTACACCACAGGAATCAATCAGTAAACGGTATAAATCACAGTTTCACCGGAGAGTTTGTTGTTAAACATTTACCAGTACATGAAACACATGTGCAGTAAGCATCCTTAAGCCCATTTTACAAACGAGAAAACTGAGTCTCAATAAATGAAAGCAACCTTGGCCAAGAGCCACATCTGTCCGACCAGCAACAAATCCCTGGTTCTCTGTGTCAGCTCTCCATGGGAGTAGAAAGCCCCTCTTCTCAAGGAAAAACTGACTGACCCGAAGGGCTCCTCCATCAATTAAAGGCAAAACAAGGGCACCTGGTATGCCTGGCGTACCACCAAGGAAAGCTGGGGCTAAAGAGCCCTGAACCGAAACATGAAGGCAACATCCGTACCAGACGAGAGAGCCTGGAGGGGCAGGGAATGGTTTAGAGAGCCTCAGTGGAAACCACAGCACATTCTTAAGGTCTCTTCACAAATATATGACAGAGATTTCAGGCTCTGGAGGGAAACCCTGGGACACTCCATGTCCTAGCTCTCTTGAAGTAAAATAGGAGTAAGTAAATGTGAGGACAACCTTAGCTTTAATTATAGTAAAGGATGTAGCTTGGAACTAGCATGTGTGTTAAATGCTTGATAAATTTTCATTCCTTTCTCTTGTAACCTCATTATCCAACCCAAATGCCTCCATGACCTCTGCCTTACCCTTAGAGAATAATAATCCTAGCCTCATGTGCACTGTTCTTTACAGTTTAAAAGGCATTTGTGCACATGCATTGTCTCACCAAATTCAACTCTGTATGAAAGGCAAGGCAGAGAAGCACCATTTTATAGAAGGGACAAATAGAGGCTTAATGAGGTAAACATCAAATTGCTCAAGTGTGAAGGAGACAAGACCAGAACCCAGGTCTCCCCAGCTACCAGTACGCTGTTACTGTCCCAAGTTTCCCTTATTAAGGTTATAAGAGGGTCCTTCCTAAGGCTTAGCTATTATTTATCTTATTCGAGAAATCTAGTGGCCTCTGACTTCTACCTCTGTTTCCCGGTGCTACAAGAAGAGCTCTCCTTGGGATAGGAGATCACGGCAGCACAGGGTAGAGGTAGCCTTTCCTGTAGTGGAAGATGCTGCACCATTAGGTGGGAGCAACAAACCTAGAAATTTGCTCTGAGTCTGGTCCCAGTAACCTATGTCAGAGTGCCCCCAGGGGTACTGTCTTGCTCAGTGGTTCTAAATGTTGTTACTTTTCCAGCATCTTCCTGCCTCTTCACTCTCCCGAACCAAAAATTGCACGGCACTTCAAAAATATGGAATATATAAAAGTAGAATTGTTCTGGTCGAAGGCAGACTGCAGCTCCCCACGTAGCTCAGCCAAATCCGGTTTGCAAATCACTGGACTAGCAGCGTGTGGAACAGGGAAGATCCAGATCTAACTTTCCAGAATTCTACTCATCTTAATTCTGCCACCGATTCCTTATAGGGCTTAAAGGACTCTCCAGACCTCTGCTTCCCCATCTGTAATTTGAGGTGGTTGGACCAGTCAACTTCTAAAGGCCTTTTCGGCATTTCGATTCCAGAAAAATGGATCCTGGTTATCCTCACAGCAGAGAACTGTAAAGAGAGACCAAGGAAAGCAAAGTCCCTAAACCCCAGAGAGCCTCTCAGCCTCTAGTGACTGAACTGAACTCTTTAAGCAGTTCCTCAAGTACTGGGTAAATGGCGTCTGGGCGGGTGGGCAGACAGGCAGGAAGGCGGGCGCCACACCCTCCCTTGCACAGGAAGCTAGCTACATCCTCTTTTCCCCACCCCAGGCAGAACATCTCCAAAGGTCCCCACCAGAAGTAGTGGGGGCAGGGAGAAGAAGAGGATGGGGCCTGAAAGGAAACTGAACATGCAAATCACCTCAGTGTGCTAAGAAGCCATCTGGGGGGGAGGGGAATGACTAGGGCCCTGGGAAAGAGTAACACCGCAGCCTTAGTCTCTACTGGGTCCCAGCCCTCAGGGCAAAACCTAGCCAAAACTGCCTTATGGCTTCAGAGGTCGCAAGGCATAGTCTGGTACAGTGGGCAACCTGGGCGCACCCACTCCTTGCACTGAGTTTCTGCAGCCTGAAGAGCTGGGCCTCATTCACAAGTATCTACAGTTCTTTCTTAGGGTAACAACACAGACATGCTGCGGGTGGGTGGGTGTACACATGAGTGAACACCAGAAAATACAGGGGATCTTCATGTCTCTCAGAGCCAAGGAGACAAGCACCAACTCACATGGCCACACCACCAGCCCACTTTCCCGCACCCGCCCCCATACCCTGTGACTGGGGCCCAGCCCTCCCCACATCCTGTTCTCAGAGAACACGTGACGGCCTGGGGAAAGATATTGTCATTTACCACACTTCCCCTCCCTAAAGGAGGCTTTGGTTGGCTGGGGAGGGGGGCTGGCGTTCTCTGCCTGATTAGGCTGAATAATCTGCAGTAAATCTTCCAGTTTCACAGACAAGGACAGGAAGGTGACCAGTTTACACTGAAAGCACCTTCCACAATCAGAGGATCCATGCACAGAGACAGAGGGTGATGGTCCAAAGTACTTCTGGAAAAATGAATTTTCTGGAAAAACACAAATTGGCAACCTCTCCTACATTTGAAACCTAGAAGACAACATGCTGATGCTCTTCCTTGATTAGTGAAGGAGGAGATGCAAAAATACAATAAATTTATTTTTAAAAACGGTTCCCAGCCCTGGCAGAGTGGTTCAATTGGTTGTAGCATCATCCTGTATACCAAAAGGTTGTGAGTTCGATACCCAGTCCGGGCATATACCTAGGTTGCAGGTTCAATCCCTGATTGGGGCACATACTGGAGGCCTGTTTCTCTATCACATTTCTCTCTCTCCCTCTCTCTCCCCCGCCCTTCTCCCCTCCGCTCCCCTCCTCTCCTCCCTCCCTTCTTGTCTCTCTAAAATCAATGAAAATATATTCTCAGGTGAGGAAAAAAAAAGTTCTCGAACATCACAAGTCACAGTACGTATGGTTTTTAGATGCCAGTATCAGCATTTCTGCTAAAGCAGCATGATTTGCAGAGTTTTGATGGGCCTACCGTGGCTTTGGCTACTTGGAAAAAGAAAATTATTTTAGACCATATGAACAGCTCCCCCAACAAACTCAGAGGAAGGGATGGTGAGGTAGGTGGTACCACAGCCTGAACCCACACATTGTTCAATTTCCCTTTACTCCTCTCTCTGACTAGCTGACTCCCTGACCCTCCCCTTGTCTTCCCGTCCCAAACTATAAGCAGCAAAAATGTGACTGAATGTTAATCTGAATTTTCAGGGAGGGCCTCCTCAGTTATCCTGGGTGAGAAGTCAGAAGGCAGATGTCATTCCACAGCATGGCCTCACTAAGTGCAGACGTTCAATGCAGCATACTTGGCTAGGCTTGCATAGAGGGCCTTGGCTGACCACCCCCGAAATAGGATGACCCCAGTCCCACTGAGCCTGATGCTTCCCCATACGTAATCCTGCAGCGCAATCTAATTTTCGCCCCATCAAGGAACAAGGTTTATTACATAGGCTTTACCAAAATACCGACTCTCAGCATCTGCCTCGCCTTATACCTGCCCTAAGAATCTCTGTTTATAGCTAGTAGCTCAGTCTTCATTTTTAGCATGATCACCTTCCTAGGAACAGAAGTATAGAGAGCCCAAATAATGCCCTTGAACTCCTGTAGATCTATGATTATTTTGCCAAAGTCCTGGTGTGGGGCAGTAAGAGAACAGGGACATGACACCCAGCTTATTAGGTTTGGTCCCTACTTAGGTTACTATAACTTCTCTAAAAAATGGATTTGTATTTTTTGAGCTGTTGATGAAGCCACATTTTGCCCTTCCAGCCACAAACTCAGCTATCAATTTACTGAGACTGGCAAAAATTGTTTAACCTATCCAGCCAACAATACTAGGGTTTGTAGCACCCCTACCACATAAACACAATCTTCACACCCCCTAATGCTGAGGTGAGTATGCATGAAACCACTCACCCCCACATACACATACACATACACATACACATACACATATCAGATAGCAGCAGGAAAGAGGCACACTAAATCTCTACAGAAATTACTCAGCAGCCTCCCTAATGGCCCAGGCAATAGATGTTGCTCCATAATCCAAAGCAAGCCCTACAACTTTACCTACAATTCTAGTAAGACCTAGGAAAGCAAACAGGGCCGCCTCTTACCTACCTCAGGTGTTTTAGAAAGCACCCACATCCCTGACACAGTCGCATATACATATGCGCACATACTGGTTCATACACCACCTAAGTTATCAGAGACGCAGTATAGAGCAGGCCTTGAGATGATTGCTTATAGATGTGCATGTGTAAAAAAGCAAGTGACTGAGCGTATGAAAATCTTTTTGTTTACAGGCGGCAAACAAGCAGGAAAATGAATGGGGAATTAACCATCCCATACAGCAAGGGCTGTGATAGAGGTAATCAGAGGGAACTGTGAAAACATGAAGGGGGACCCAGGCCAAAATGGAAAAGGTGGGAAGGCAGACGTTTTTCTAGAGGAAGAACTGACCTGTCCTGAAGGATAAATAAGATTGTCACAGGACATGGTGTTCAGGGGAGAGAAATAGCATGTACAAAGACACAGAGGCAAGAAAAAAAAAATACACGCCCTCCAAATGCCACAGGGAAATATACTGTACGTGAAAACCTTCCCAAAGGCACAAACTTAAGAACCAAGGCCTCCTTTGCCAGATCGCTGAGCCTTTTCCCAGGGTCTATCAGAAGAGAATAAATTTTAAGACTTTTCTGCCACCACAGTATGAGGCACTACCTCAGCAGATATGAGGAAGAGGTGTGTCACAGACAAGAGATGGAAGGAAACCCCTGAAGACAAAGCCAGACAAGGTGGTCTAATGTACAAAATACAGGTAGGACGCTGGCTGTTTTGCACAGCCCCACCAAGGCACCAGCTTAACTTCATGAGCATTCCCTACCCTAGCACCCACAAACCTTAGGGGAACCACTCTCCAGACCTCAACGGAGTCTACCACAACCTACTTCTAGTCCATATGGAAAACCTAGCTACCCTACAGATAGACCTGGAAGGGTGACCCGACTAATAGCCCCCGGCACCCACACCCCACCACACACACACAAAGAGGAAGTGAAAGCTACCAGAACAGCAAGGGCTTGGGGTGGGTCTCAGCCAGTGCTGCCTGGCTTCTGCAAAGAGGCGTGGACCCACTAATTTCACAAACTGTTTTGCCCTCTTGAGTAAAGGTTCCTCTAATCGTTTTCTCTTCTGCACATCCTCTATTCTTCACACCCAATAACCATCCTGTCTAACCTGGGTCTCATATACCTCTTCTACTGTTTCCCATTCCCTCATCCTGGGACTTTCAAGGCTCCCTAGAGCTGCGGTTCCTGTTCACAAAGCAACAGACGCACCCACACAGATTCTCAGACTGTTTGTCCCCAACTAACTGCAGCGAAAGGCACACTGGGGTTTGCTACAGAACATGCCCATCATTGGCATCAATCACTGTTTCAAATATCAGTTTCCTCATCTATTAAAACAATCATACAGAGACATTGCAGTATAGGGAGCACACTTACAAATTAGAGGCAAAGCCTAACTAGGGTCAGAGACATTGCAGTATAGGGAGCACACTTACAAATTAGAGGCAAAGCCTAACTAAAGTCCTAAAATTCTTTGATCTCAAATATTTACAAAGGGAAAAACATGATGAAAGAAACTAAGAGAAATGAGGCATTTATCAAGCACCTTCAATAAGCCAGGCGCCCTTCTAGGTGTACTTTCACAATGAAAAGCTGGTTTCTCTCTCATAAATCCTGAAGAAGTGAGTATCATTGTTATCCCCATTTTAAAGATGGAAAAGTAAGGTTCAGAAAAGTTAAATACCTCACCCAAGGTCATGAAGCTACAAATAATGCTATAAATAATGTTTCGAAATGATTCTACCTAACTGGCCTACTTCATTTATCTGATGGCTACTACCCTCCTTTGTCTCAAGTCACCTTGATCAATGCTGACCAGGCTCGAACCCAAAATAGTCACAGGAAAAGCTAAGGCAACTCTACTTGGCACACTCACCATTAATTGTCACCTTAAAAACTTTTAAGCTAACCGCACTCACTGACTAGGCACAAATATACTTCAGTCCTTAGGGTCAGAAACGTTTGTGCACATTCAACAAGTCTTCTACACTGTTGGGGTTAGAGAGAGGTACAGGGCTTTGTGGACATTAAGGAAGGGGAGAGGAGGGACACCCCTGGTGAGTGCTGTTTATCCCCTTGTGCTCTGGTTATCCATGGTCAGAAAGCTCAGTGGTGGAGTCTCCCAGGCCTAGTAGCCTGGAGTTGGATGGCCATCTAGAATTCTAGGTATGTTTGGGGAAGGGTAGGCATTGCAAAAAGGAGAAAAGAATGCATTCCAGGGCAGATCTCGTGCAACTCCTCCTAATCCCTGACCTTTCCAGGAGAGTGACTCAGCCTTGGCACCACACTCTCTCCATTCCAGTATTCCCAAAGACTTGGCATGAATGACCATGGGTGCCCAAAAAGGCATGTACCCACATAAACACACAACTGCTAACACAGTATGCCCCCGCCCACCGACACTGAGTGTAAAGGCTACAGATTGAGCTGGGAATGCCTCCCTGTCTGGGTAAACTTATCATAAAGCTACACTGTAGTATCACCTCCCCCCCCCGTCCCCAAAACTCCAAAAAGTCTCAGTATCTAGCTCTAAAAGTACCCAGGATTCCTTGTGTTCAGGCATGGTCTCACAAGAACACAAAGGAGGCACCTTCTCAAAAAGCCAGGTTTGATTTTAGGAGGCTCAGCAAAGCTAGGGATGAAATGTGGGGGAAGGAACAGGAACAGCTAGGCCCAACTCTGGAATCCCCTGGTGAGTACAGTTTTGGATGGTTGTGTTTTTGTTTTCAAATCTCCCTAATTACTATCAACAGCAGCTGCACACTTATCAGATTTTGGGCCATCTGGGATGAAAAACTGAATCTTACATAGGAGGTGTGAGCTAGAGGAAAGCATCATCTATGAGGTTCTTTCCACTCCAAGAAGGATACAATTCTAATTTTAACCCCCTCCCCGCGGGTGACTATGATTCCGTTCCAAGTATACACGAGGAGGAGACAGCGTGGTTTGGTTACTTAGTGACCAACATGGAGGGGGATGGCGACCAGCAGTGGAATCATAAATCAGGATTCAAAGGCCTAACGTGTCTGGGTCAGAAAACAGGTGACTGTAAAGGACTCGTGAGTTTATAAGAAATTGGTGTACAATATGTTGGGAGTGTAAAGGCTACCAGGGGTTGAACTGTTTCCATGTACCACATATGATCTCTGTTGCATATTCCTCTTTTTAAACAAGGTTTTCTAAAATGTGACTTCTTCAAGAAAAACACCAAATGGTGGATAACATCGATGCTGCAGGAGGATCCAGAGGCCTGATAGGTCCTGGAATTGGAGGCTGCTGTGCCTTCCATGGGGGATTCAGCAGCAGCATCTGGGCCGAGGTTTGGGCCAGGCCAAGGATGCAGAGTTCACAGAGGCAATGCAGACTACAAGGAGTGGATCATCATCACCAAACTGGGCCTCCTGGTCAAGGACATGACTATTAAGTCTCTGGGACAAATCTATCTCTTCTCCTTCCCAGTCCATCATGGAATCTGAGATCATCAACTTTTTTCCTGGGGACACTGAAATTATGCCGGTGTAAACCCATGCTGGCCAGTTCAAGGCATTTGTCATCATCAGGGGACTACAATGGACACGTCCATCTGGGTTTTAAGGGTTCCTAAGGAGGTAGCTACTGCCATCCATGCAGCCATCATCTGGCCAAGCTCTCTATTGTCTCTGTGTAGCAAGACTATTATGTGAACAAGATCAGTAAGGCCCACAAGATCAGTAAGATCCTTGCAAGGTGACTGGGCGCTATGGTTCTGTGCTGGTAGACCTCATCCCCGCCCCCTGGGGCACTGGCATTGTCTTGGCCCCTGTGCCCAAGAAGCCGCTGCTGAAGGCCAATATCAAAGACTGCTGCTACACCTTGGCCAGGGACTACACTGCCACCCTGGGCAACTTCCTCCAGGCCACCTTTGATGATATCTCTAAAACCTACAACTATCGCACCCTTCTGACCTCTGGGAAGAGACTGTGTTCAACAAGTCTCCCTATCAGGAATTCACTAACCATCTTGTAAAGACCCACACCCAAGTTTCTGTGCAGAAGACCCAGGCTCCAGCTGTAGCCACAACATAATTTTATATAAGAAAAATAGAGTGAATTAAGCCTGTTTTTAAAATACCATATGATCTCACCTATAAGTGGAACCTAATCAACAAAACAAACAATCAAGCAAAATAGAACCAGAGCCATGGAAATAAAGAACAAAGTGACAGCAACCAGAGGGGAGGGAGGAGGGGATAATGGTGGAAAATAGGGGAAGGGTCATCAAGGAGCATGTGTAAAGGACACAAGGACAAAGCCAAAGGGGGTAGGATCAAGGTTGGGAGGCAGGGAGGGATGAGGCAGGGGGGTGTGATGGGAGGAAAATGGAGACAAATGTACTTGAACAATAAAATTTTTTAAAGGAACAAATAAAAAATGTGAAACTTATTCTTACACTACATACAAAAACAGGTCTAAGCAAGCAAACTTGCCAATTGCTAGACTAGACCAACTATTGTCAAGCTAGTAACTCCGCCCACAACCTGCAGGGCCACAAGCCCAGATTAATAGCTCTCTTCACATTCTACTTTCCATAGAAAAAGGGTGGCAAGGGTCTTATCTGTAGGTTAGCCAGATAACTGGCCCAGATAATAATACACAGTAGCTTCTTCCTACTTAAATAAAGGCATTGGGGAGGAGCAGTGAAGTAAGTAGTAAGCTTGGACCACTAGCCCTCTGCCACACAGGCTCTTTCACGTACCAGAAAGGCCCCATGCCAAGTTGATCCCCCCCAATAGTAGGCCCCAGGCCAGGGGATAAACCATACAGAGCCTGGCCCTTAGGCCTCTGGCTCCAACCTCTGGCCTTGAAGAGCAAGAGGCATACATTAGGAAGAAAAAAGTAAAAAGGAAGCTATCCTAACCGGCCTATCAAGGGTTCAGAAAAATAATGGGATGGACATAAGTTGTTTGTTTCCCCCCATCCACTTAGAAAAAGTTTGGAGAACAAAAGGAAATCGAGTTAGAGAAGCCAAACTCAGTGGTTGGGATTGCTAAGAGTGAAATTAATGCCAATCACAAAGCTCCAAGGTTGAAGACCTCCATTAATAGCCAACACGACACACAAGCCTTTCTCTCCTCTGAACTACAGCTAGGATCCTCCGGGTCCAGTTAGCATTTCTCTCACAATTTAGGTGGTAAGGAAAAAAAAAAAAAAACACTCAGGAGTGCCCATCTTCTAACTTGCCACACCACACCCCTGTTCCTCATACTTGCCTCTCCTGTAAACAACAAAACTAAGAAAATCATGTACATGTGAAAGCGTGCATACCCTAAAAGTTAACCACTACCCAAGAACCATGGGCTTCTGGATACAAGGTGTGCCGTGCGTGGATGGCCAGTGCTCAGAAGTGGCCCTTTCCTCCCCATTAGCTTCCAGATTCCTCCCCCAGGAGGTAGAGGACTTCTAGGGAATCTGGTGTGATTAAAGGGAGGATACAGGAGACGAAATACCTTCAAAGCAATTCGGCAGCTACTAAGCACCTGTAAACTGTGGGGCAGGGTACTGGGCACTGAGAATACAGAGATTATGACAAACCCTTACTTCAAGGGGTTCCCCGTCTAGTAGTGAAAAGATGTAATCATTGGATCCCTCAGAATGCAGTGTGCGCTATATGTACCCTAAAACTCCCAGTCACCTTTCTCCCCAAATGAAAATTTCCTTTGTAATCTGGTGGGAGAAAAAAAACCAAGACGTCCTCCTGGTGCTGCCTGGTTCTCCACATTAAACACGTTCTTGTGCCTCTGGGAGCATTTGGAACGAAGTCCTCTTTCCTACCATACAAGGAGCTTATATTCTAATCGGGATGCCACATATAAAACAGTGCAAAAATAATCAAAGACCACGCCATGATATGATGCCAGAGCTTGTGGGAGAGCTTGGTGCACTCTGAAAAGTACACGAGTAGCAGGGGCTGGGGTCTAGTCAAGTGGAAAGGCCATTCAGCTGAAGCAGGAAGCAGTGAACACGCAATCTTCACTTCCCAAGCACCTTGCCTTGAATATAGGGCAGGGTCCCAGCCCAGCGCTTCATATAGTCCTGAGGAATGCCATCACCGGGTCCCTGGGCTCTTACTCACCAACTAACTGTAATGTTCCCAGTAACTGAGTAATGCCCACAGCATTACTCACTTCCCATCCTGTTCCAACGCCCCCCCCCACCACCACCGGTCTACACATGCACAGACAGTGAATTTTTGCTCTAAAGAAAGATGCTTACCTCCCTTGGGCCCAGTTAGTGCCTCTGAACCCTGCTCCTTCCTTCAGCGCTCGGGTTAAGGGTGGTGCATATCTCATCTAAGCCCAATGGCCAAGTTTAAAAGCTGCCCAGTTGAGTTGTCAGGGCAACGTTTACCTCCAGCTATCAGAGGGGAGTAGGAAGAGCCCCTGAACAGAGACTCAGCTCAGCTGTAACCATTATGTATCGCCATGGGCATAGACCTCCCGTTTCTCAGACTGTTTTTTCTCACACGTAACACGGAGAGGCTTCAATTAGGAATGTAGTTATCAACGCTGGCCCAACATTAGAATATCTTAGGGAAGCTCTTAAAAAATACTCTTGCCCAAAGCCAGAACAATTAATCAAATTCTACCTGTGCTTCCACAAGCTGGCCGAGACCAAGTGCATAGGCAAGCTGGACTTCCCCAGTAGATAAGAAGGCAAGAAGCCTAACTGGGCCAATGCAAAATTCAGTCCCCCACTATAAGAAAGGCAATTTTAACAGCTAAACTTGACCTCCTTTCTTGCTCCTAGGGTCTCTAGAGTCCTAAGTTCAAATTTCCTCCTTTTCCAAATATTGCTTCAAATCCACAAAAAAAAAAAAAAATGTATCGGCACTAGTAAATGCAACTTTACATGCTCTGGCATCAAGCAAGTATTATGACTTTTCCTTCTTCTAAAGAACCAAGCTTATCTTCCATTATTAACAGTGTTTATCCATTT
Source organism: Glossophaga mutica (assembly GCA_039655065.1). Taxonomy (NCBI): domain Eukaryota; kingdom Metazoa; phylum Chordata; class Mammalia; order Chiroptera; family Phyllostomidae; genus Glossophaga; species Glossophaga mutica. Next base: position 8,231,253 of record CM077318.1, on the reverse strand, counting down.
GCCACATCTGTCTCTATGACCCAACTTCAAGGACTTCACACCTTACACATAGAGGATAGTGACAAGGAAGAACTGCCTTTCCTGCTTCCATAGCCTTTGGCTGCTCTCGTGACACATTCCCACGTGACTGTGTCACATTCCTGAGGGCTTACCAACTACTTATGACCAGGGACTATTTGGCCAGGAACTACCTAAACCATCTATCTCATGATGTCATCCTGTCACCTATTTCTGGTGGGTTCCCTAAGAATTACCTTTCTAGAGCACCTCTTCCCTCCTCACTCAGGTCAGGCCTGCAATGACTCCTGCCACCCTCGCCTGCCTATTCCTCCACCCAGCTATGCTCCTGAATGTTCAAAGGCCCTGTCTCCTCTCCAAGATTAACCAAGCCAACTCCTTATAGAACAGGCCATGGCCCCAAAAGGGGCAAGGGACTGGCCAACAATGCCCTGGGAAGTTAGCAGCAGAGCCCAGACTAAACTCCAGATTTTCAACATCCATAATTCTGCAACACCTCTTCCACTCAGCAACAACTTGGACCAATGCTCATGCTCCCACCAAGGTACAAAGAAGACCCTACATTAGCTATGTCTAAGTAATCCCCAAATAATTCTCACTTCCTAACGAGCTATATTTACGTGTCCAGGAGCAAGGCAAAACCAAGTAAATTATTGGCTCAACCAGGTGGAAAGTTCATCTAGCCTTGAAGGCAGTAGTCTGACTCCAGCAAGAAGGGTGACACATGAAGCCAGCTTCAAAAACAAAAGTCAAGCCAGGCTCCAAACAGGCAGAACACAAACATCACATCTGCACACAGACTCAACTACTAGAATTCTCTCTAAACTTTATCCTCGAGTCATGATATTTTTGAAGAAGAAAACTGAAGGGAGGTTGGGCAACTACTGGAACAGGGGAAGGGCCAAGTGTTTAAAAGCTGAAACTTCCTCTCTAGCCTCAGAACCCTGGCCTGACCATGACTAGAGCTCAAGTCCAGGCCTTTATGAAACAGCCCTTGTCTCCCCTTCCACACCCCACCCTATGCAAAGTCTAAAACTGAAGTATTCTGTTTCCCACTCAAGTCCTGTCTCCCTTATTCATTACATGAGTAATTTTTGCAGTCATTTAACTTCTTTGAACCTCAGTTTCCCCACAATAAAAAAATGGAGATGATTCCTAATCTGCCAACTGGAGTTAATTAATATCAAATGCTATAATAGGACTTTGACAACTATAATGAATACCACAAATGTAGAGAATTGTCAGCATTTGTATTGGGTACCCTTCTTTTTGGTCCAGACATGGGGTGAAAAAGCTAGAAACACTAGAAAATCATTGTAGGGCAATGCCAGACAACCTGAAAAGGGGATTCCTTCAATTCACACTCAACAGGGCTGTTTTAAACAGGGAAGTACTTGGAAAGCAAGAAGCCATCCCTAAACTTCCCTCCCACTTTCCTAATCTTAGCATTCCCTCTTCTGGATGTTCAACAGCTAGAGATTCCAGAGGAACTTGCCCAGAGAGGTCTGCAATAGCTCTTTCAAGATTTCTTCAGTCTTAGCTCTTCCTGACAAAGGCTGAATCCACCCTAGTGGAGTCAGGGGAAGAGAAAAACTTCAAATCCTCCCTGGAATAACAGTCCATATATAGCAATTTCATACATGGTCTTTTCTGCCTCCACTCTGAAGGGCTGCCTCCCTCCTAACCCGAGCCTCGTAAATTTGTTACCCCTACGTGAGTTTACACCTAGAGGGATGATCAGTGAGGGTATAGAGAAGCCATCGCTTTCCTTGCTCCATAGATCAAAGTTTAGCATTTTCCTTGTGGTTAAGTTCAATTATTCACACCACCTATGGATAACTCAGCTACAGCAATCTCACCACTTTATTTTGAGAATTTTTTCAATAATTCATCTAACTAATTATGTATTGTTTGGGCTCTCATAAGAACCAAGGGAGTTTGCATTCCCTAGACTCATATGGCTTAGAACAGGCTGTCCACAGGCAGCTTGGAAAAGAAAATTTTGTTATAGATAGTTGAAAGCTGCTTATATAACAACGCATAATTGATCTCAAATGGTCTGTGAGCTGTTCCACAAAAGTGAACTTTTCCTGATAACTAAGCCTTTCCCTTTTTTTTTTTAATTTTTTTGTTTTAGATTTTTTTCCTTTTTTTAGATTCTTTTTATTTATTTATCTTTAGAGGGGAAGGGAAGGAGAGAGGGAGAGAAACATCAATGTGCGGCTGCCTCCTGTATGTCCCCTGACGGGAACTGGCCTGGCAACCCAGGCATGTGCCCTGACTGGGAATCGAACCGTGATCCTTCGGTTCGCAGGCCCGCGCTCAATCCACTGAGCTACACCAGCCAGGGCTAAGCCTTTCCCTTTTAAGAATCATAATTGTCCTTAATGCTGAGGTGGAAGTCTTTCATCCACTGACACACTCTACTAGCTTTGTCAACAGAGGCTGTTAAAACATGATTTAACTTTCTCTGAGCACCTGAATCCTCTATGTTTGATTTTCTCCAGAACTACTATTGGAGGGCTTTCCAATATTCTCTTATCCAAGTTTCCCACCAACTCTGAGGTCAACATTATCATCCCCAGTTTACCAATGAAGAATGGGAGGCTCAGAAAGGTTAAGGGACTTCCTCAAGGTCACAAAGCCAATCAGCATTGAAACATAGAACTCCCTGCAAGCCTGGAGATACTTTGGATCCAAGCCTTCAGAATAAACCTGATGAAAAGCAAGGACCTACAACCAAGATTACTCTACCCAGCAAAGCTATCATTTAGAATAGAAGGACATATAGAGAGGGCTTCCCAGACAACAAAAAGTTAAAGGAGTTCATTGCCACCAAACCAGCATTACATGAAATGTCAAAGGGTCTTCTTTAAGAAAAAGAAAAGATCAAATATATTAACAGTAAAATGGCAATAAATACACATCCATCAACAAGTGACTCTTAAAATAACCAAAATAAATGAACAAGCAGAACAAAAACAGACTCATAGATACAGAGAACGTTTTGACAGTTGCCAGATGAGATGAGGACTGAGAGGGGTGGGGAAAAAGGTGACAGGATTAAGAAGTACAAAATGGTAGTTACAGAACAGTCATGGGGATGTAAAGTACAGCATGGGGAATATAGTCAGTAATAATCTAGTAACTATGCATGGTTACGAGATTTATCAGGATGATCACTTAATAAGTTACATAATGTCTAATCATTGGAGTGTATGTGCTGAAACTAATATATTATTGTATGTCAACTGCAATTAAAAATGATTCAAAAAAAGAATGTATACCCTTCCCTCTTTGGTGTCTGATCTTACAGCCTTGCTCTCTCTGCCCCACAAGGATTCAAAAGCTCCAATCACTAAAAATTTGTTTGTCTAAAGCTTCCTGTTTGTCTAAAGGGGAAGGCAATAATGCCTGCAGTGGCCCACAGATCTAGTACAGTCAAGGTCAACCTCTGGTGGCCAAGGCTCCAGGATTAAAGGCTACGCAAGCAGAAGCTCTGCTCCACCCACTGTGAAAGTCTGAGAACTAAAAAGACAAGAGAAAGGTGGGGCATGCCATGAGTGAGCAGAAGAGAGCCTGCATTTCTGGTAATTCTGCTTCTCCTTGCCTGGCTTGGCTCTTTCAACACAATCAATATCCTCAAGCTAGCAAGCTTCTAAGACCAGGAGCAGCCACTGGGCTAGAATTTTTCTTCATAATATATTTTATGGTTATTTATACATCACAAGTTCCTATCTTCCTCAACTCTTCAACTGAATGGCTCAACTGAAGCTGAGTATTCTGCAATATTCTACTTTCCTGCTACCTGGACTAGATCCCTGGTAAGTATGGTAGGGGATAGAATCTAATCCAGCTTCACTGCTTTTCTTTGGAGAAGACTAGAAAGACACATACCCATCTCTCTCTCTCTCTCTATCTCTCTCTCTCTCTCTCTCTCTCTCTCTCTCTCTCTCTCACACACACACACACACACACACACACACACACACAGCTTTTTCTAACCTCAGACAGCTACAACAGCCAGAGATCTTCTGAGGAACAGTGTTGTAAGTCAGGTACTGTTTGGAAACAAATTACCCCAGACTGGCAAAACTACAGAAGAGGGAGGGAGCCGCTTTTAGTACAGAAAGGTGATCTATCATACAACCAATCATTCCACTAAGATCATTTAGGCACAGGTGAAATCAAAGCAATCTCTAGATATGGGACCTAATCAGCTTAGAAAGGGGAACAGTTTTCATCACCCCATCTTTTATCCCAACAGAAGGGCCGCAACTCCCACCTTCCCCAGAAAGCTTTTCTTTCAGGCAGGCAACCCTTACAAAATCCTCTTTATTTTCCACTCAGTGAAGAATATGGCCCTTTTCATTTGCATGGATTTTAAGTGTTGCCCTCATTTGATAATTTGCCTATTAATGAACACATACAGACATTAAAATCTGATTGGACATAAAAAGATGGCCATCGCATAGTAGGAAAAAAAGTCGAAGAATAGTATGGATTTGTGTTAAATGTGTATTTAAACTTATGTGTGTATAAATGCATTTAAAAGAAGTTCACATGGTTCTCTCTAGAGAATAGTCACAGGAAGAAGACAGGAGATTTTATACTTTTCAGTGCTGTTCCATTTCTTATAGCAAATTATGTATTCGTTTCATAATGAAAAACATTATAAATCAAAAATTATGAAATAAATAAAGTCTGTCTGTATTTAAGTCTGCCCCACCAAACAGCACAGAATATTAACATTTCTTGTACGGCATCTAGATTGGCACAGAAAAGAAATTCCTTTAAATACAAGATGACCACCATCGAGCTGTAAAGTACAGCATAAGGAATATAGTCAATAATATTGTAATAACTATGTGTGGTGCCAGGTGGATATTAGACTTTTCAGGGAGATTATTTCATAAGTTATAGAAATGTCTAACCACTATGCTGTACACACGAAACCAATATAATACTGAACATCAACTGTAATTTAAAAATTAAAAAGAAAACATTTTTAAATAAATTAAAATAAAGACAAGATGACCTTCAGAGGCTCTTGCTCTTTTAGGGCACAGAACCTATCCAGTAGGCCTAAAACCTATACCTCTGAAACCTACACCCCTCTCTCGGAAATGGATGAAAGGAAGAGTACCTGCTATTGCTCCCAAAGTTAGCCTACTTTGACTAATATATGCCCAAATCTGCAAAGATGTGCAGCTCTGGGCCCTAAGACAATCTGGATGATGGTGGCAACAGCAGCAACCACAGAAGAACTCAGTTTCTGAGTGCCTCAACTTGAGATCGACAGGACATCCCTGCTGTCCTTCCCTCATCTGTTCCTGGCCCTGCCCATCGCTGGGCATAGTAGCCAACTCAATCCCTAAACCTAGGGAGCACAAACTTGTCAGGATTATGGTACACAATGCAGCCCTGCCTGCCGGCCATGCCATAATGAGAAGCGCAAGTACCAAAAAAAAAAAAAAAAAACAACTTTAAACTGGGTAATGCTTCAAATATGTACTCTAGGGCCAAACTCAAGGTTGCTTCACAAAGGCAGATAGAAATGTTTGCATGGTTCCTTGTTAGAATCCATTGAAATGTTTGATTCGAATATTGTCCCTTGGTGCGAACACTACTGTATTGTGTAAAGACATGGGATATGGGACTGGAAATAGGCTATGAACAAGCTGGCAACTTACAGGTAAACAGGCTCTCCAAGGTGCACAAGAGGGACAACTCCTCCCCATTCCTTGGCACTACTCAGCTCCATTCTGCCAGGGCCCAGCTGGGTCCACATTACGTAATTTCTAGTGGGCCACTAGAATTGTATGGCTTTCTAGAAGACCTAGCCGAAAGAGTTTGTTAAAGACAATTCCAACTTGGCAACAGTAGCTATTAACATAGTATCTATTCAACAAACATTTGTTGAACACCTCTTCTATGCTAGGTACTAGGCTAAGTACTTGTGATACAGTGGGTAATGGGAAACCATCCCTGTTCTCATGAAGCTTACATTCTTTAGTGGGCTAAGCTGATAGAATGAAAAGAAGACTCACCTGAGAGTCTGGAAGTCAACACCTGCTTCTGCCCTGACTCACTAAGTGACCTTGAGCAAGTCCCTTTCCCTGGGTGTTTTATAGCTGACCAACAGATCATCCATAGATTCAGGTAATCTGTTTCCTTTATAAAACATAAAATCCTGGGGTGGACTGTGGGTTTTCGAAATGGCCAGGACAGCAGCAAGAAGCCATGGGTACTATGTGGAGAAAAAATGACCCCTGATGGAGGAGAATCTCCATCCTAAGATCTTAAACCTTGCTTTTCTGTTTCGCGTGAGTTGTTTGCCCAACCCGAGTGGGATGGACAGGTCTTCGAAGAGCATGTAGCCAGTGGCAGATGCAGAGACATGTCCTTCTAACAGTGCATGGCAGACTTGGGGCCAGAAGGCCTGAAAAGTACCCAGTTTCACTGCAGCTCTGCAGCTTCTATAAGTACTTCCACCTCCACCAAAAGGGATGTTAGGAAACCCTCTACTCTAGTACCACTCACATGGTGCTAAAGAGCTGAGGAAAAGGTGGCACCTCCCTCCCCAGCCACTTATGGCCATTCTTGAGTAGGGCTGTGCTGGGAACGGTTGGAGCCATGCTCTCAGGTGAGTGGGGAGATGGGACTTCACTGCATACCTCCCATTAAAAGCACCAGGCTGTAGGGCACCTACAGGAATGCTTGCTCCTAGAAACTCAGGCAACTGACATTCTGGGCTCAGAGGCTTGATGGGAAAGAAACAAAAAGCAGAACTTTAAGAAGCCAACCTGGCCTACGCTCCCTCCCTTGTGCCCCATATCTGACAGAGCGCTTTCAGATGCATTAGTGCCTAAATCTTCACCATAATACTTAGAAGTAGGGTGCTATTACTCTTTCCATTGCACAGATGGGCGACTGTTATCTGGAATGGTTTAAGAAGTTACTCTGGTGGGTCAACGCCAGGAAGACTCTCTCTCAGGTCTCTCCTCCCTCAAGTGTTAATGTGCCCTGCCCTTCTCCAATGTGTATTTTCTCTATTACTAGTGCATAGTATATGCTACCAGGTGCTCATCCAACACTGCTGAGTCCCTTGTATGCATTACTGCTGCTTCGGTCTCTCCATATTTGTCACTGATTATATGTTCTTCAAAGGCCTGCCCATCCCTAACTACCTCCACATGCCCACAACCTTCTTGAATGGGGGGATTAGAAACTTTCAAATACACAAGTTTACTAAAGGAGAAATCCTGGGAGACCAGAGGACTGCAATACCACTTGATAAGTATGATAATAGAAAGTCTTACAAAGTACAGCAGGCACACAGAAGATGGTATAATTTATACTATCTGGGAGTATTAAAGAAAGCTTCCAGTATAGGAAACATGGAGTGAAGGGAGGTAAAGAAGAGACACTTAACATTTCAAGCTGAAAAAGCATATGCTAGAGCTAAAAGATACAAGAGGTATAGCTTATTAGGGGACACTTGATCCCACAAAGTTACAGCAAAGCATACATGTGAGGAGAAGTGGAAGCTGAGTACAGAGAAGGAGCTAAGCTAGAGCCATGTATCAAAGGGTTCTTCCTATATACCATACTAAGGGGTTTAGACTTTCTCTTGTTCACATTCACTGCTGGGTTATAAATATTGGCCAACACTGGGATGTCCCCCTAAATGTCCCCCTAAAGGGAAATGGTCAAGTAAATTGTGACAGCCATTGGAAGAAATTTTGTAAAGCCATGAAAATATTCATTTTTAGCCCTGACCAGTGTGGTTCAGTTGGTTGGGCGGCATTCCACAAAGTCAAAGGTCACCGGTTTGACTCCTGGTCAGGGCACATGACTGCACTGCGGGCTCAGTCCATGGTCAGGGTGCATATGGGAGGCAACCTATCAACGATTCCCTCTCACATTTATGTTTCTCTCCCTATCTTTCTCCCTCATCCCCCTCTCTCTGAAAATAAAGAAATAAAATCTTTTTTAAAATCTCGATTTTAAAAGACTAAATCCCACTTACCTAAGTTTTATTGATATAGTAAGTAGGGATAAAGGAGTAGGATTTTTTATGTACACCACAACTGCACCATGGAAAATTAAGGTACATATGTGATGTGTGACAAGAAATATACATAAATAATAATTGCTATGTTAAAATGGTGGGCTTATGGAAGAGTTCTTCCTCTATTTGCTAAACTTTGTCATATACCATGCTGGGTTTTATAAAAAGGGGAAATAGAAAAATAAAGAACAACTCTTCTCCCATTTGACTCCTCTTTCCTTGCCCCCTTTCCCCTCACCTCCACCTGCTTGCCTTCTCTCTCTCTCTCTCTCCCTCTCTCCCTCTCTCTCTGTCATTCTAATCTACCACCTGCAACTGGAATCTTTGACCCATGTGAGGCCCCACATGGAACAAAAGGCTGTCACCAAGGTAGCTGCTCCCAGCGGCAAGCTCCTGCATGAACCAGAAGCCATTCCAGCTCAATGCTGGGGAAGGATCTTCCATGCAAAAGCATTACCCAGCTCTACCTAACTAAGCCTGCTCTGAAAACTGCTCTAGGAAATTTTCCCTAAGGAGGGAGGACAGGTGTCAAGAAGAATTCAATTTTGTTCTGCCTCAAAGGGGCTCAGGAGAGATAAAGATCATGTTCATGACCAACTCCTGGCTGGTGGAGATACAGCCTGGGATCCTTGATTCATTAGCAAGTACTGTACAAAATGTCACGAAGGAGGAAGAGTGAAAACAGACCCAGCGAAGGGTACACCCTGTCCGGGAACGTGATCATGCTCCATTAGTCTATCAAGCCCTCAGAGGAAATTCAGAAATCCCTCTCCTTTGATCTACAAGTCGAACATCAAAAGAAGTCATAGTCACAAAATATGGGGTCATTTGAAGGCTGCACTAGGCATGTAGCAATCTCCCTCACTAGAAAACCCTCCGCTTCACTCCACTCAAGCCCGTATCACCTAGCTCTCCCCATCCAAGGGCAACACAGACATCAGTGACCAGACAGAGGAAAGGGAAGAGAAGCTTACCAATTTAAGACTCACCAAAAGTAATTTCATAGCCCTAAAGAGAGGGGCGTTGTGGGGGAAGAAGGCGGAGGAAGTCAAATGCAATTTGCATTCAGTTATGGTTTGTTTCTTAATCTCCCCCTTCCCTGCTAGAACAATAACCAATCCAAGAGTCTTCTATTATTGCTGGAGTCACCGATGACTGAAAATAGCCAGCAACTATAGTTTTCAGGCTGAACTCTAAGGCCCCACCCAAGACAGTCAGTCAACAGTTGTCTCTCCAAGCCAGAAAGACCACAGCAACCTCTATAGTCGGTGGATCCAATACCTCTAAACTGAGCTTACTGAAATAAAGAGGGATGCTTACACATGGATAGATGGGGGCGGGGGGGGGGGTACTGACACTCCCAGTGCCATTTTAAAGAAGAGATGGCAGCCCTGGCTGGTGTAGCTCAGTGGATTGAGCGCGGGCCTGCGAACCGAAGGATCGCGGTTTGATTCCCAGTCAGGGCACATGCCTGGGTTGCCAGGCCGGTTCCCGTCAGGGGACATACAGGAGGCAGCCGCACATTGATGTTTCTCTCCCTCTCTCCTTCCCTTCCCCTCTAAAGATAAATAAATAAAAAAAAAAGAAGAGATGGCAACTTCTCCAAATAGTTACTGCTCTCTGTTCTATTACACTCTTTCCAAGAACCCTTTATTATCTTTTTAAAGACTGGGTACAAATAATTAGGAAGTCAGAAAAAAAAAAAAACGATGTTCTCATTTTAAAGACAGGAAAATGAAGGCCCGTACGAGTGATTTGCCCAAGGACCCAAAGGCAGAGACTAAACACCAGATATCTTGATTTGGCGGTCCACTATCCTTTTCATTGAGACATTTCTGCTAAACGGCATTTTAAACAATCTACAAAAGTGCCCCGAACTCTTTTTGACAAGTGTCAAAAAGCTCAGCTCTCCCAACCTAGCACTAGACAGTTCAGGACTGAGGGTGCGAGCCAGAGGGTGTTTGGATCCACCCCACTCAGGAAAGCCAGGCGAGAAGCCTAGGCATACAAAAGGCACACACAAAGAATGTACACAATGGAAGGCTTTACCTACTCCAAAAGAATAGTTTCAGCTGCTGAGAGCCCCTGACCCACCCTGCTCTACCCCGCCCCCACATTCTGAGTCTTTACAGGCCAAGCAAGGCTACTTCTGAACTACCAAAAATCTAGGTAAGAATCTAGAGTGTGGTGACTGGAAAAGGTCAAGAGGGCAAAGGGAAATTAAAAAGCAGGGTCAAGAAATCCCTCATTCCAGAACTCTCCCATCTCCCTCCCTCCTCTCCTACTCATCCCCCACCCCCTTCAAAGAGTCTCATGTCCCGCTCTAAACAGGCTGTACCTAAACAAGGAGAAAAGTTTGCAGGTGACCCTACACAAACTTGAGGAAGGTGTTCCCTGAATCAAAGTAGAACAGATGACTAGTTGAGGTGGCGAAGGGCATTTGAGGGGGGAGAAAATCGCCAAATAAGGCATACTTGACTGGTAGGGAATCATCAGGAAAGGTTCCAGAAGCTGACGTCACAGGGAGGAAGCCTTTAGTCATTGGTTTCCTCTGGCAACTGGCCTAAGGCCAGGAGGCAAACTCCCAACCTTAGGAAAATGCCCAGGCTATGGCAGAGAAAGGTAACCAGGCTAGATTTCGCCCAGGCCCACCTCAGGCCCTACTGGAACAGCTCTCCAAGTTACCAGCAGAGATATGTAATGTAACCTTGAGGCAAAACAGCTAATATCCTCACCAAACATACGTTAGGTCCACCATGGCCCAGATGCCAAGAAGGAGTCACCTGAAGAAGGGGACTTGGATGTACTATGGGTACATATTTCTCATACTGTTGATATTTTCATGTTAGAGAAAAAATAAAAGGCCAAGAGGTTAAGTATCTTTTGTTCTCAGCAAGGAAAACTGCTATGAGCTCGTCAGCCTCTCAGGAGTATCTGCAAGGAGGTTTGGAAAGGAATTTAGCTCACTTAAAACCCTTAAAGATAGCAACAATTTGTACAACTTAACCAATGACACCCCCTTGGATGTTATCTTAACTCCCACCCTCCAACTCCATACCACAGATTAGTCAACCCCAGTTAAAAATTACAGCCGGTAAGCGCCTCTGGTTGTACTTCATCTAACCTTCACACTGACATTTCTGAAAAAGGATGGGGAGGCAAAGTAGACCAAGACAGTAAGGTCAGGAGCCTTATCTAAACACACTTCACTGAAGAAAAGCAAGCCTTAATCCTTCCCAGGTATTTAAGGGAGGCCAGGATTAAAGAGAGGGAACAAAATGCTGACCAAGCCTGATAGACGAGCCTTGCTCCCCCTCCCAGGACCTGGCCCCTGTGACCTCCCAAATATATATATGCAGGAAAGGATTCCTTAGGGTTATACTTTGTTTTGCATCAGCAAATGCCCACATCTCAACTTTTCTTTCATTAGGCCCTGAGTTATCTTCTCCAATTCCCAGAAAGTAGAAAGAAGGGTCACCAGGGATGAAAAGAAACTTCAGCCTTCAAAGTCACCAATCACAGGAGCTACCTGGCAAATCATTACTACAAAGCAAGCACAGTGGTAGGTCACCATACTAGTGGCCTAGGAGCTATGTCAACACTTAACCTTATGCCACAAGAAGCCCATTGAAAGGAGCATGAAATCTAGTTGTGTCCTCACACCCCGCCAAAGAACTATGCCTTGAAAGTAATCCAAAAGGCCCTTTTTCCAAGTTTAAGGTCCAGATGCTGTAAATAGGCTCTGGCCAGAAAATGCCACACTTCTTAACCTACCACAATCGCACACTCAGAAATCCTCCCCTCATTTTCATCCTATCCCAAATACCTATCTCATAGCAAAGGCATTAGAAGTGAAAGCTGTCTTTAGGCTGTGGACCTACAGAGTAATCACTAAGCTCTATTCCTTGATTTAGCTCATATGGAAACATGAAGGAAGGAGCTCTACAAAGGCAGCAACTGTATCCTCCACTAATTTACTTGTATTCATTACAGTAAATAGTACCTAGGAACCACTCAATAAATGGTGAGGATGCAGCTGCCTGCCTTCTTTTTACCATCCTACCTAGAAAAGGGTTGGGCATATAGCAGTAATTATAGTAGGTTAATATTTGCATAGCACTTACTAGATGCTGGGCACAATTCTAAGCACTTTACATAAATTGCCTCATTTCATCCTCACAACAACCCTATGAGATAGGTACTGTTATCTTCGCTTTACAGTTGAAGAAAATGAGGCACAGAAGTAATGTAACTTGCCCAAGACTATACACCTAATTTGGTCACAGAGCTGGGATTTTGAGCCCAAGCAGTTTGGTTCCAGAGTCTGTGGTTTTCACCACTACTTTATGCCCCCTTTCTATAAAGGCTTGGAAAAAAAAAAAAAACTTTTTTGGCTAGCTACCTGCCTACAACACCTAAAGGTGACTAGTGAGGGTTGAGGCCAGGAGACTGCAGTCTGTATTCAAATGGTTGCTACAGCAGCAAATATTGTCGCCAAAGTGGAAAGTACCATAAAATCCTCCTAACTCAAGAACAGCTTAAGATGGAGTACTGAGTAAGAATACAAAGAGGTCAGAGCTCAAATTTTAAATGGCAAAGAGAAAGTGGGGAATTTGGGTGAGGGGCAGGAAGGAAGAGAAAGAAGTCATTCTGAGGCCCCAGAAGAACTGAGTCACCCACTGACTGAAACCTGCTGCAGCAGAAGCTATATAGGGGAACTCCACTGTAGCCATCTTGTTAACTAATCAACACAAAGCCAATTCTCTGGAACTCTGTGTCCCCTAGGTGAAAAGAGTCATTGCTCCAAGACAGGCAAATCCAGTGAGAGACCACTTACTTGGGAATCAGGAAAGCCAAGTTCTCCTACCCAAACTATTACCAACTTCATGCGATCCCTAACAAGCTGGGGTGGAGGGTGGGGGCCCTCTAGATCTAAATATGGAAATTACATAACTATACTCCATAAAGACTCTTAGGAGAGTAAGGCCTAGTCTCAAGCAGGAGTTTCTTGCTACTGGTCTCTCCTCACCTCCCTTCAGTGTACACATCCGCCTTCCACCACCCTTCACAGTCAAAGCAGAACACTTACCTTCCCGGGAAGTGCTACAAAGAATCCCAAAGGCACAGTTGGAGCCTAAACCATGTCCATATAAAGTAACCTCTGAGGTCAGCTCTACACACTAACAAGGACCTGCTCTTCCCATGACCATAATAACAGTATGGTCAACTCACCCCCAGCACAGAGGAAGAAAACATTGAGCACCCTGCACAGAGTGCCGTTCAGAAGGCAGACATTAGAAGTTCCTCCCCTATACCATGGGCCAGGCCAAGTTGGATTTTAGTGCTAGTATTATTACCAATTCATTCAAATCACTTCCCTTTTCTGGGTTTGGTGTCCCCGTTTAAAACATTAAGGTTGAGCTAAAATGTTTAAAACCATCCCGGTTGATCTGTGGTTCAAAACACCCCTGTGAGAAACCTAGACCATCCAGAACAATTGGCTAAAAGGAAGCTTAAGACTGAGGAAGTCCTCAGTCATCCTAAATACAGAGAAATTTGAAATGCTGTACCCCAGAACAGCTAGCCCTCAGTTCGCTGGTGGTAGATACCTTAGGAGCTTGGTTTATGCCCACCAGCTTTCTAATGTCCACCAATATATCAAACCACTACATTCATGAGGGTAAAAGGAAATTTTAAATATAACCTAGTAGTTTTATGACCTGTTGGCAGAACTACAATGGGTCTATGCTACTTACAGGCAGTGAGAAGGAATGGAGGGAAGCCCATGAAGTTTTCAGTGTTTGTCTGGACACTTCGGTCAACCCACAGCTTTCAGAACATGGTCTCATTTGTTTCTTCTTGTTCCTCAGTGTTCTTGTCAGCGCTACTAAGGAAACAAACCAACTCCCAAGCTAGCAACTCTCCATACTCAACTTGGTACCCACAAAGAAACAACATTCCAGAGGTTAAGGGGACACCAACATATATTTTAGCAAGTGCTGTTCAACTTTGGATTGCCAGCATACACTGCCTGGTACAGAGAAGGCACTCAAATTTTGAGGAAAGAATGTCTCAAGAACATCAGTACTGGAAGGGTCCCTAGAGTATACCTACTACTAGTACGGTTCCCTCATGACAAGCTAGAGAGACAGAGGGCCTGAAGAAGGGACTTGCTTACGGCCCATTTATTTGGGTCAGTTCACTGAGGACAGGGAAGATGTTCTTCTTACATGGAAAAAGAAAAAAGAAAAATTCTCAGGTCAGTGTTACTTGCCATTTCCCAATACCCACCTTCCAAATCAATGGACTCCTGAGCTAACTCTCCAAGTACCACAAATCAGAACCTGGAATTAAAGTTTTTCAGCTCTATCAAGCATGAAATGGGAGGAGGGATGAACATCGACGCCAGTCAATTATGACAGGAGCACCTCATTCACTTGACCAATAGACTATACCCCCAAAGAGACCGCCCTCGTATTCTGTTTTTTCTATTGGGGCAGAACAATAGGGTGGAGTAGCATGGAGAAAAGATTGTGAGTTGGAAAAGATGTACATGATAAACTCAGTTCTAGATTTGAAAGATCAGAAACAGACTGTGCCGAACCAGTAATGATGCCAATTTTCAGTAACTCTAGCCATGAAAAGCCCAACCCTAGTAGTGTTGGAATACTAGATCTTCTCCCCCCTGGAGACCTTGAGGCTATAAATTCCAGTGAGGGGGACTCCCAGGAAAATACAAAGGGACCTAGACACACTGTTGTCAAGCAACACTATTAGAACAGAGTTCAGAATGTATGTAGCTGTCATCTCATCTCATCTAGAGGGAATTAGATTTGGAATCGGGGAGATAGACCAGATGACCTCCAAATGTCCCATCCTGATCCAGCATTCAGTAAAGCAGTCCCCTGAAAAGAGGAAGAGAGTGGAAAGTAGGAACACCCTTAAAACGAGCTATTGTTACAGGAAGCTAGAGCATAATGGAGAGTTAGCAGGCTACTGGTCAATACCACGTCACCCACTCACAGAGCAACCATCCCTCTCCAAGCCTAACATAAGAGAGTATAAATTAGTTGACACCTTCAAGGGTCCCATAAAGACCTCTTCTTGTGCCCTGGCTAGTGTGGCTCGGTGGACTGAGCACAAGACTGTGAAGCAAGGGGTCGCTGGTTCGATTCCCAGTCAGGACACATGCCTAGGTTGTGGGCCAGGTCCTCAGTAGGGGGTGCACGACTGGCAGCCACACATTGGTGTTTCCCTCCCTCTCTCTCTTCCCCTCTCTCTCAAAAAAAAATAAATAAAATCTTTTCTTTAAAAAAAGACCCTCTTGTCCCACTATCCCCTCTCTGCCCAGAGGGCTATTTGAAAAGAAGCCTAACGGAAATCTCCAAGATGGTACCTGCTCTGTCTCTATCACCTACACCTTCACAAAGGGCCAAGTAAACTGGAGAACCAAAGAAGTGGAGAGATGCAGGATCCGAAGAGTCACCCTTCTCTCACATAACCTCCATTCCTGATCCACTGCCCCACCCTAAAGTCTGTAGGCAGAGCTAGTTCAAGGGTTAAAAGACTGAGATTTTTCCTCCTATTCACCAAGTACCACTTTAGTGCCACTCGAGTGGCTCAAGCAATGCTAGGAATGGCAGGAGAATAAATAGTCCACATAGCCCCTGTTAAAGTTTAGCTGAATGCAAACCCAGAAGCCTTCAAACACTTCAAGGAACTGGGCATTATGTCTGCTGGCATGGATGGTCCCATCAATGACTACTTGATCATCTTTCCTCTGACCTATTGAGCTAGGGCTAAAATCCCAGCAAACTGAAGAGGTTTCAGCAAGACTGACCATCTAAGACCTAGATTCAAGTCTTAGCTTTACTACTGACATGCTGCATCATTCTAGGTCAGTCCTTCCCTGTCTGAGGGTCCCAGTTTCTCAATCTATACAATGAGCAGTGTTGGACTTGACAACCGTGAAGAATATTTTCAACTCTAACAAACCAAAAACTCAACAACACCTTGCAAATTCAAAACAACCTCTTCTTAGGGAACCCAGGAGTGTCCCAAAGACTTCGTGATCTAAAATCAGTTAAAGAACGTAGGGAGAAAAAGGTTTGGTTTGGTTTGGTTTTTTTATTTATTTTTATTTATTTTTTATTTTTTTGCAAATTTCTTATAATCACCGAAAAGGGTAAATAGCAGTTAATAAGTTCTCCATTCTGGCTACTAAAGCACAGACCCAGGAAAACTGGCAACTAGAAGCAGAATCTAAGAATTGGCTAGGGGGATTGCAGAGGAGCATGTTTTAACAGATTTAGGGGAGGCTGGGCTGACTGTGGGAGACAATTGGCTGCAAAAGTGAAACTAACCTGGAAACACTGTGGACATGGTTCATATGAATGAATGGATTTGATTTTTCCACTACCCTTCCCTTTCTGTCATACTCCAGAAATAGCCTAAAGCACACTAAGTGAAGAGGGAGTAGAGAACAGGGGAATTTTCTTCCTTCATTAAAGCTACTAACTGGTATGCAGTGAACTAGACACCTCAGCATTGAGATGAGGAATGAGAAAACAGGAGGCACCTTGTGACACCCCTAACTCTCACCAAGAGACCATGCAAATGTTGGTTACTTTGCCCAAATTACCCACTTCCTTTTATCTCACCTCCAGAAAGGCCTAAAAAGGGGCAGCAATTTGCTTTGGGCAAGAGTGGGGCTCAATTTTAAGAACCCAATCACTGAGTCAGAATAGAGGGTCAATGTGATGAGTATCAACCAGCCTGGACCCCATTCTTGGTTCTCACCATCTGCCCTTATGTAGGTCCTTTCCTGTAGGCCTAAATAACCTCATCAGTTGAGAGAGTTATTAGATCGATAGTCTCTGAGATCTCTTTCAAGTTAAAAGGCATGAGATCGTTGTTTCTCCAGAAGTTGACTATTCCTTGAACCAAACAACATGGAAAAATATCCAGATCTTCCTGTCCATCAAAATTCAGCCCTCTCCTTCCAACCTGACTCAAGTTTCAGTCAATCTGCATAAAAAAAAACCTTCAGTATTCAGGTACATTCAGCACCCTAGGTATGACCTCAAACAGCTCATATTCATCTCTCTCTACACCCAGGAAACGGATCATCACGCCATCT
Source organism: Glossophaga mutica (assembly GCA_039655065.1). Lineage (NCBI taxonomy): Eukaryota > Metazoa > Chordata > Mammalia > Chiroptera > Phyllostomidae > Glossophaga > Glossophaga mutica. The sequence continues at coordinate 8,214,022 of CM077318.1, read as the reverse complement.
TCTTTGCCACTTTTGACTAAGGATGAATTGAATGCTTAAGGCCACTTTGAGACAATTCCATCGATTTGTGCTTAAATGTGAGATATCACAGAACTGAGAATGAGAAATGCCACTAGACAAGAGAAGTCACAGGACTGTCTATTCCCAGAGATCCACCCACCTATTTAGACAAAGCTATACCTTAAGAGGAGTCAAGGGGTCAACCACAGAGAGATAAACCCAAAGAGAGGCTCCTGGAAGGTTCTTTATAATCCTGTGTTGGCAGAAACAGTGGGGTATTTTCCCTCTCTTTTCAAAACCATTTTCTCACACTTTGTGTGTGGCGGGAGCAGGGGGACAAGTGTGGAAAAGCCTCATGCCATAAAACCAAAAGCAATTTAAGAAAGAGAGATGGTAGAACGACATACTTGTTGAAAGCTTAGTTTTTCTGAAGGACAGGGTTCGGGAAGGGCAAGAATGACTTGGCAGTAAGGCTGGAATACAGCAACGTGGCAACCAAAGCTCAGCACACACCCAAAGAACTGCCCCCTCTCTCCTGCTCCTCTCATCCAGAGACCCTCAGCCCTTTCTCAAGGCTACTAGTCACTATCTCAGCTCCACAAAGCTCAGGCAGTCCTATGGAGAGGGTTCTAGGAGAACTGCATATTCTAAGCCAGCCCAACAAGCTGCTTGGCATAAAGGACTCAAACCAGGGTGGTCACCAGGCCTCCCTGGGCAAGGGAAGGGCCCCAGCAGCCATTTGGCATGACTTGCACAAAAGCAAGCAGGGCTCATTATTCAGGCACACTCCTCCCCCGCCCCTCCCTCCTGGGCATCCGGCCCCCCTAGGCCCCACTCCCAAGAGGCTTCTGCTCTTCTCATAACAGCCAGTGGGGTGGAGACCAGATCCTAGAAGCTACCACCACTCTAGAAAAGTATAGCCCCACGGAAGAGAATGTACACCTCAAAGAACAGTCCAGAGGGTAAAGTAAGAGATAAAGAGCCATTAAGTAATGGCTTGAAGGGCAGGGATTTGGCAAGTGGAGAAAAGGAAGAAACCAGTGTTCTCCCCTTAGGGAATAGGGCAGACCTGCCCCTCAGACTGATGCCTAGTGAAGTGTTAGCACTCCTGGGTAAAAGCAAGAAGCTTCAATGAGTCCCTCCACAACTCTCCTCTTCTCCTAGTGGAAAACAGCTGAGGCTGCCTGGGGAGTCTGTGGGAAAGATGAGTGGGGGTGTGGGATCCGCCCTTAACATCTCCCTCCTCCTTGCTTCTCATTTCCCAAGGTCCCTCCTGAACAGTGGCAGCCCTGCCCCAGAAGGTGCCAATTCCTGGGACTGGGGGATGTGCTCCCCCCTGAACCAGAGTCTTTTTCCCTGCGCCCATGGCCTGTCAGGGACAAGAGGAGAACTTGAGCCCCCCAAGGAAACCTTCCCTCCAGTCGCATCCCAGACGCAGGGAACTGGAATCTGAGAAAGAGGCCTGCCCCGCCCAGTCCACACTTCTAGCCCAGGACCACTCCAACCCAGCCCCCCCTCGAGGGCGCGCCACACCAGGACTCCATTCACGCCCCTCCCCACCCCAGGCCATGGCGGAGGGTGCGGCATCCCAAGCCCGCCGGGTGACCGGCCAAGCCCTCGGCCATCATCAACGGACTACAAGGGTCAGCTAGAGTCTCCAGGGCTAGCAGCGCCCACCTCCTGCACTCACCGTCTTGGGCATGGTGGCGGCAAAGGCGGCGGAGTTGGCGAAGTTTGGCTGGGAGCTGTCGGGCAGCGTTGAACGCGCAGTACACACGGCTCGGACTCTGGGGGCTGAGGGCTCGGATTGGGTCCCTCGCTAGCGTCCGGGCGACTGCTCGGCTTCCTGCTAACGGGCCACGACTTCACAAACCCCACCCAGGAAAGAGCCGCCCCCGTCGCACCGCCCGCTCCTTTATGTGGCCCGGCTTCCGCGCCGCTCCCGCCCTCGCGCCCGCCTCCTTGCCGGCCGCCCGCCTCGCCCCGCCCAGCCCAGCCCTGCCCTGGCGGGCAACGCCAGCCACGTGGGGGTCGGACTGGGCCTTGGTGCCCCAAGGGGGGCACCCACCCCCCACCCAGACCCACCCTGCGCTCTCCCACCCCTTTCACAGCGCTGATCCCTCATATCCGGGCCATCCAGCCCCACCCCAAAGGAGGGCCGGACACTGGGCCGCACCCTGGCAGAGACTTAAGTAGCCCCTGACTGCAACTTTCCACTGATGGGGATCTCACTAGCTGTCAAAACTGCCCGTTCCCTCTCGACACAGTTCTGACTCTTAGAAAGTTCTTCCTGTGTGTACCTGAACCCCTTTCGTCTGTGGCTTCTGCCTGTGGATGTCCTATCTGCTTCCCGGGGCCACGCTATTTACCTGCTGTCCCTAACAACGCCTCAGAGATCTAAAGATCCAATATCCCTCTGAACTTCTCCTCTCTTGGCTAAAGCGCCTCAACTCATCCAACACTTCGCCCATTCTCTTCTGTAGGACTCTATATCCCTTTCCCCATCATATTCCTGCCCATCCTTGCTCAATCATCATTTTCATCAGAATTGGGCTTCTTTCCCCAATATTTGCCCTCTGCTACTTGCTTTCCTTCAAATCCCAGTCTCCACTTTCTTCAAATCAATGTCCTGATCCTTTAGCCCCTCCCCAGATACGTTCACCAATTTACGTAACTCACTTTCTGATAAGGCTGTAATTCCTCAAGGTTAGAGGCATCCCCAGTCCATTCCCTTGAGTTGTATCTGCCAGCCCCTCTCTATTTCTTGTCAATGTCACAAGGACAGCTGTGTTCTAGACTGTAGCAGTTAACTGGTTGTCTGAGCTTTAGTTCGAAAGTGACTGGCCATAGTCCTTTTTCCTCCTATGCACCGGCAACTGTTCTGAGAAACCTTTCTGAAGCAGAGCTCCACATACCTCAGGGATGATGAGCCAACTTGGGACAACAGAAAGGATATTTTACAGGGGTGGTCAGGACACCTGGCTTCTAGTCATAGATTTGCCATTAACTCACTCTGTGGCCTTGGGGTAAGCCCCTCCTCTTCTCTGCACTTGAGTTTCCCCTTCTATGACAAAAAAGGGCTGGACTCCTGGGCTTCCGCCGTCCTTTCCCACTTGAAATTATAAAATAATGAGAAACAGTAGACTCCCTAGGAAAATAGATGAGTCTAGTAGGGTGGCATAAAGACTGCCCTTGCATTTGAACTCAGGAATCAACAGTCCTATTTCCTGCTTCTCTTCATTCCCAGTTCAACAGTGTCCATGAGTCAATGTGCCTCAGTTTCTCTCATGACTGCCAAGATCCATTGACGTGTGCAAACATAAATAAAATTCCTTGCCCAAACCATTTCCTTGAGCCGAGCAGTTGACCTAAGGAAGAGTAGCACTCCCCAGAAAGCCTCAGCAGCAGGGGTAGCAATGGCAGCCAATCACACTCCTTGGCATTGCTATGGCCGTTTTTTCTCCCAGAAGTTCAAAGAACTCACTGATTCCCTCATTTATATTCTCCTAGAGCCCACAAGGGCCTGGAACTAGGCTAAGTGCCTAAAGGGGGAGGGGCAGTTGATTGGAGACTCCAACTTTCATTATCCATTCTGGAAAGTGGAAACCCCCTGTGTGTCATTCTCTATGTCCCATGCCAGCAACCCCTCCCAATACACGAGAGAGAGAGAGAGAGAGAGAGAGAGAGAGAGAGAGAGAGAGAGCGAGCGCTGGTTAGAGAGCATCAAGAAGCTGAACACTGTATTAAATGGGAAAGGGAGCACCAGAGTCCTACTGGGGGAAGGGAGGTCAGAGGGTGGAGAAGCTAAGAAAGTTGATGGAAAGAGGGACTGAAAGAGTAGCCCTCTGGGGAGGGTTAGGTGAGAAATGGAAGGAAATCATAGACTATCAGGGCCTCCATTAAGGTCAAAGGAACTGAGGACCAGAAAGAGGAAAAGACTTACTTACCTGAGAATGAGCTACCAGTGTGGAGAATGGATTCGGAGGGTAATAGAGAAGACAACGAGTTCAGTTAACCTGTTGCAATAACACAAGCAAGAAATTTTGAAGTCTATCCCCAGGGAAGTAGTGTCTCCCCTCCCACTTCACCAAACAGAAGCTGGTTATGGTGATTGTAATAAAGTAGCTGATATTACTTGAGGTTAGACTTGAAACTCTCTGGCTAGGAGGAACCCATCTCAGAACAGAGGCAGCTGAGGTGTTTGCTCTCTTGCTCTTCAAGATAGCCAGAGAAACACGCCTTTGTTTGCTACCTCTTTGCAAAACACTTCATGCTTGCATGGCCAGAACTTCAGATCTCTCCCCAACTCACTCCTTACTATGATCCTCTGTAAATTGAGTTATCTCAATCTTCCTAGAACCAGAGTAATCCTCACAATTACATTTAGATATGGTGAGATTTCTGTCAGTGTTTCTAGAGACAAGACATGGGAATAAGGGCTAACTATCCCCACATATATGGCTACCCTTGGTGTGGCAAGTAAGAGGTATGAAGACACCAGGGTTTTTAGAAGAGCTAAATTCAGAAAGTTCAAAAAGAAACAGGCAAATATTTTTCAAGCCATAAAGCTAGATGACAGTCAGTATGAGCAAAGAGTGGTACAGAGGTGTTTTGAAGCTGGATTCCAAGGAAGCTGGGGACATCTGAATCAGGGGGTAGGAGATGAAAAAGGAGATTTGACCTGAGCTTTAGGGCCAGGCATGGAATCCAGGTAGAAAGGTTCAGCATTCCTAGGGGACTGAGACTGCTCTGGAGCTGCAGCGAGTTTAAGTGTCAAAGTCAAGGGAATAGCAAGCATAAACTGCATAAGGCTGATTTATGTGAAAGCCTATGCCAAGCTCAAGAGAGAAATGAGATTGGACTTGTAATCACCTCCCACTCAAGACCTAAGCTCACTGCAATAAAGAAACTTCTGCATTCTAAATGGCATTCCTCCTTCAGAGGACACAGTAGTTCAGGAGAGGCAATACCTGAGAGATACTGGGTAGAGAACAGTCCTGAGTCCTAGGAATACTTTGGATAAGGAAGCACCTGTTCCCAATCCATTGAATGGTGAGGTTTTTTTCTTAAATCATTTTTATTTTCAAATGACAGTTGACATGCAATATTATATTAGGTTCACATGTACACCCCGGTGATTAGACATTATATAACTTACTAAGTAATCATCCCAATAAATCTCATACCCATCTGACACCTTACATATTTGTTAGAATATTAGTGACTATACTCCCTATGCTGTACTTTACATCCCATGACTATTTTGTTACTACCAATTCGTACTTCTTTTTTTTTATTTTCTAAAGAATTTAATTTTTTGCCAAGTTCTACTTTGTCCCTAAATGCCACTATATTACTGACACAAATTGACGCTTTGCTTTTTGATTAAGTGTACTACATTTTTCTTTTCTTTTTTTAATTTTTTTATTATTTTTAATCAGTATTTTTTAATTGTTGATATTGTAAAATTCGTACTTCTTAATCACCTCACCTTTTCACCCAGCTCCCCAACTTCCCTCCATCTGACAACTATCAGAATGTTCTCTGTATCTATGAGTCTGTGTCTGTTCCACTTGTTCATTTATTTTATTTTTTAGATTCAGTTGTTAATAGACATGTATTTATTGCCATTTTAAAGATTTTTTAAATTTATTTTTAGACAGCGGGGAAGGGAGGGAGAAAGAGAGGGAGAGAAACATCCATGTGTGGTCGCCTCTCATGCACCTCCTACTGGGGACCTGGCCTGCAACCCAGGCATGTGCCTTGACTGGGAATCGAACTGGCAACCCTCTGGTTTGCAGATCGGCGCCCAATCCACTGAGCCACACCAGCCAGGGGTACTTATTGCCATTAAATTGTTCATATTTTTTATCTTTTTCTTTTCTTCTTCTTAAAGAAGACCCTTTAACATTTCACATAATATTGTTTTGGTGGCGATGAACTCCTTTACTTTTTTTCTTGTCTAGGAAGTTTTTTATATGTCCTTCAATTCTAAATGATAGCTTTGCTGGGTAAAGTAATCTTTGTTGTAAGCCCTTGCTTTTCACCACTTTGAATATTTCTTGGTAATCCCTTTTGGCCTGCAAAGTTTCTATTGAGAGTCAGCTGACAGTCTTATGAGAGCTCCCTTGTAGATAATTGCTTTTCTCTTGCTGCTTTTAGGATTCTCTCTTTGTCTTTACACTTTGGCATTTTAATTATGATGTGTCTTGGTGCGGGCATCTCTCAGCTCAGCTTGTTTGGGATTCAGTGCACTTCCAGGATTTGTATGTCTATCTTCTTCACCAGGTTAGGGAAGTTTTCTATCATTTGTTTTAAAAAATAGGTTTTCAATTTCTTCCTCTTTCTCTTCTCATTCTGGCACCCCCATAATGCAAATGTTGGTACGCTTGAAGTTGTCCCAGAGGCTCCTTGTGTTATTCTCATTGTGGTGGGGGGGTGGTTCTCATTTCATTTTGCTGACCTAATTGAGTGTTGTTGTTTGTTTGTTTGTTTGTTTTTGCTTCCTTATATTCCAAATTACTGTTTTGATTCTCAGCTTCATCTACTGTACTGTTGATTCCCTATAAATTATTCTTCAATTCAGTTAGTGTATCCTTCCTTTCTGACTGGTTCTGTTTTATGTTGTTGAGGTCTTCACTAAGTTCATTGAGCATCTTTATAACCAGTGTTTTAAACTCTGAATCCAGTACATTTCTTGTCTCCATTTTGCTTAGCTCTTTTTTTTTTTTTTTTTTTTTTTTTTTTTTTTTAGTTTTGCTCTGTTCTTTCATTTGGGCCATGTTTCTTTGTCTCCTCATTTTGGCAGCTACCCTGTATTTGTTTCCATGTATTAGGTAGAACTGCTACATCTCCCAAGTTTAGAGTGGCCTAATGTAGTAGGAGTCCTATAGGTTCCAGTGGCACAGCCTGCCCAATCACCCACACTGAGTACATGCTCCCCTGTGTGGGCTGTGTACACGCTCCTTTTGTAGTTGAGCTTTGATTGCTGGTGGTAGATCAATGGGAGAGATTTATCCCCCAGGCCAATCAGCTGCATGCGCTGGCTGTTACCACCTTGGAGGATCAGCTGTGCAGGAGCCCAACCCACCAAGAAAGACTTACTTCAGCAGAGCTCTATTGCTTGCTGAGTCCACCCCTTGAGGGTATTGCTTTTTTAGATGGTTGAGAGGTGGTGCTTTGACATGGTCAGAAGCTGTCCACCACCCACACTGGCTTTCCAGCCTCTGGGAGGTGCAGACCAAGGTCAGCCACTGCCCGGGGCCACCCAGCATGAGCTATAAAGCAATCTTCATATGGCTGCTAATTGTGCTGGGCTTGTAGGTGCTCAGATGAGACCAAACTGTACATCAAGGCTGGCTGCTGCTAGTGCCAAGCCTGGGGCCACTTAGCAAGAGGTAGTTTCTGAGGGCCGCTTTTCATTGTCATCACTGTTTTGAAATTCTTTCTTTATATTTAAAGTAGATGTCTTCTGCTTCACTCAGTATAATTGCTCTTGTCTTATGCTTGGGGAAGGCATTAACTAAGAATCTGATGTTACTCTTCTCTTCCATTCTTAGAAGAGAAATTGTGGCAGAGAGGTGAGGACAAACATTGGCTTTAGGCCTTCTTTCTCTCTCTTCCTTCCCCCAGGACAGGAGCCCAAGCACTAAGCTAGCAGTGCCCTTTACATGAACAAGAGAATAGGCAGAAGAATATACCACTGTCTCCTCCAGACAAAGAGGACTTCTTAGTATAATATGGTTGAGAGTACAAACAACAGCAGTAAAGAAATCTTACTTTTAAACATCTTTAATCTTCCACCCACTTCTTAGAAACAAAAGCTATGGTTTGAACAAAAGGGCAGAAGATAACATCAGCACATATCATGTGCTGAGCTGTGGGGAGGCCATTTCAACATTTAACAAGAATCTTTAGAGGTTGAAATGAGGAAATTGAGGCTAGGAAGAGCAAAGTGACTTATCCAGAAGTCACATGGTTTGCTGATGGTGGGGCGGGGATTTGGGCACAGGTCTTGCGAATGCAAAAAGCACCTTCTTTTCATGAACTTCACCTGTGACCCGACAAACCCGAGGACGGAGGTGCATTTTAAGATTCATATCACCCCTGCACCTCAGTGGGCAGACTAGACAGCTCAAGATAGCGGGCTGGTAACAATAAACAGCAGTGAAATGGCATCTTGCCAATATCAAGTGCCTAGGAATATTTATTATTAATCATACTAATGGACCACAGTGAGAGGGAAGAGAGTTTCTCTCTGGCTTTTCCTCTAATAAAGCTGCAAGCTTTTCAAGAGCTTCCCCCAGCTGGCCAATATCAATGCAATTTGAGCCAGTGTCCCGTTGGCATATGAAATTAGCCCCACAGGGAAGGTGCCCCGGTCTGCCAGTAGAGTCCCTAGCCCCTGGCCCTGCTCCCCCCGACCAGTGACCAGAGATCACTCGTATGTAGCCAGTCTGCCTGCAGGGTGCAGAGAGAAAACAGCCCCCTCCGAACATATGGCCCCGCCAAGAATGGCCCACAGGCCAAAGTTGATACACCTGGAAGAAACCATCCTTCTGTCTGCCCCACCCTTCCTCCATTAGTGAGCAGGTGCCTGCTAGGTGCCTGGTTCTACCCGAGGTTCTGTAGGGCATGTTCACCGTCTCCCTTCCCAGGGGTCTGTGTCTGTTGGTGGTTCTGCTGTGAGCGCCGTCTGTTGTGTGCGCCACTGTGTCCTCCTCTTTACCTCTGCTCTGTGGGACGCCTGCCCTCTGTTCATCCAGCGCTGCCCTCTGCCACAGCTTCTCTCCCTCCCATCTCCACCGCCCAGGTCCTACATCGGCCCTCATGGACTCTCCCTGGTCTTCCTGCCTCCGGGCTGCCCCATCCAGGCCACCCTCCACGTGGCCGTCCTCCACACGGGCACCATAGCCATCTTCAGAGGCGCACCTTGTACCTGTGCTCAGTCACCCGGTGACCCACCCGCCCAACACACACACTTAACCTTTGCAGCCTGTTCTTCCTCCCACCGCTGCTGAGCACAGCCCTTCCCCTGCAGCCAGGTTCGTCCCAGCACACGTTCGCAGCACGATGTGCTCGCTCTTGTCACCGCACCAAGACCCCCCACGATCTCTCCTGCCGTCCTTGTGCTTTCTTCCTCCCCCAGCTCCGGTAGTGCCCGAGGTCCTCAGTGCTCACCTGACATCCTTCCTACACCCTGCGTTGTCTTGTCAACTACTGCTTTTCTTCTTTTTATCCATTCCAGGCTGGGCCGTAGTTGTTCCCAGGCAGGGATCACACTTGTGCTCCACTCAGAAGGAGCCCAGTGCGCATCCAGGCATATCTCTGAAGCACAGGACAGATTGCTCAGCTGGGCCAGAAAATCTGCCGTTCTCATTTTAGCCTGCAGTTCCATCAACTTGTATTTTGTCCAGATTCTCTAAAGACCCTACCTAGTTCCCCTTTATACTGCCTCAATTTCTCCTGTTAGGAGACAAAAGCAACTAACATAACAGAGCCTCCAATCCTTAGCTCATTGTTCCTTCTCTTCCCAGGATCTTCCTGGGCCCAGATAAGCCTCTTTTTGACCATGTGTGTGTTTTCTGTATGCTTCCATGCTTGCCTGTTTATGTGTCCATCTGCATATATGTGGGTGCATAGGCTTAATGTTTATTTTTAAGTTGCTGATATGTAAATTCATCTACCTGAAATACCTTTTCACATTTCTTAACCCCAAATTTTAAACCAGAAAATATTAGAGCACTCTATTATCTAAGAAATACAGGTATCAAATATCCCCAATTATATTTTGAGGGCCTCTCCCTTTTTTACCACTCCTCAAACACACTTTGGTTATGTTCAACCCAGCCATATATGAACTTACAGATAAGAACCCATGGATAGATTTGTCTCACTGGGGAAAATGCAGGGCCTTCCACCAGGTTTTATGTGCCCCTCAATACCAGCAACATCACATGTTCCTGGGCCTCCCAGTGGCTTCAGAGGATGTGCTGCTGGGTGGTATAATGCCTTGGGGGAAGAAGAGCCCTTCTCCACTTCCTCTCACACACATATTACTCCCAAACCCCTCAGTCTCAATTTTTCCAAGGCTTTAGGATTAGGGGCCAAGAAGGCTGGCTCTACTTTCCTCAGATAAACAAAGCATCAAATGTGCTGCCAGATGACCAGGTCCAAAGACATCCAGCCAATTATTCTGATGGAAACACCCAACGTTAGAGCTAGATGGATCCTTCATCATTGCCTAACCCCACCTCTCCCGTATCTTGTTAAAGAATGAAAACAGGAATCAGAATCCTAGAATAACACAACTTTAATATCATCTACACTACATGTCACTATTTCGTATGTAAGGAAACTAAAGCCAAAAGAAGCAAATGGACTGGCTCAGGGGAAAACCAAGCTCTCCTGACTCCCAGGCCAGTGTTCTTTCTACTGGATCTCCAAACATAAGAGCAATAATGACCAAGCATGTTAGAAAAAAAAAAAAAACAAGAATGGTCCTATAGTTCTGTTGCTTTGGGGACATCTGAAAATAGGAGCTGAGTGGTTGTTAAGGAGAGGAATAAGGGTACAGACCCTGACTTGTGGGTCTCTGTGCCAAGAGCAAGCCTGGACAGAGTACCTATGATTGTTTAGGGCAGGATCTGAGACTGAGGAAAAATGCTGGCTTCTATTGTCCAGTTGCTGATCTAGAATCTGGGGTGGTCATGTTTCTGTCACATGAGTTCCAAATCTCCAACAGCAGCTCCTAAAGTTAAAGACTGTGGCTTGAATTCTCTCCTCATCTCCCAGAAACTTTGCCAGCTTCAGACTTCCTGATTAATGATGTTTGCCATGAAAATGAGATCATCCTGGCTTCCCGGGCAAAGGCTTCTGTCTGTATCCGCCCACTGGCTGGCTGTGTCCTTGAGTTGCAAGTACACCAGCCCTCTGGTATTCCACATTCTGGTTGTTTCCATCTTCTAGGGAGCCGAGTCAGCACAGTATACCCCACGGATCATAGGGTTGCCTACTGGTTGGGTTGGGGGACTGCTTCTCATTTCTAAGGCTATGACTTCAAAGACTGTATGGGGAATGGAGGTGAAGACAATGAAACCCCTTTACCTTGTTGCATTACTTATTTATCAACTCATTTACCCCTTCAAGGTGTTCTGCTCCTACCTGAGCTCTTCCACTCCCTAGGCAAGGCCAGACTTGGGCTACTTCTATTTCTTGTTCAGTGCCATACTTTTTTCTCACTTTAGCATCTTTGCAGATGCTGTTTCTTCACCTGGTACACTCTTCCTAGAACACTCTTCCTTTGGCTGTTTGCATAGCTGGCTGCTTCCCATCAAGCATGTTAGAAAAACAAAGAAGAATGGTCCTGTAGTTCTGTTGCTTTGGGGACATCTCCTGAAAATAGAAACTGAGTGGTTCTTAAGGAGAGAAATAAAGGTAAAGACCCTGGCTTGGGGGTCTCTGTGCAAAGAGCAAGCCTGGACAGAGTAAGTCCCAGCAGAAGATCTAGTCCCAGCAGTCAGACAAGAAGAAGAAATAAAAGGCATCCAAATTGGAAAAAAGGAAGTAACACTGTCATTATTTACAGATGGCACGATACTATACATAGAGAACCCTAAAGATTCCACCAAAAAACTACTAGAAATGATAAATGAATTCAGTAGCAACTGAACACAATAAGTAAAAGTAGCAACATACACAATAAATATTCAGAAATTGGTGGCATTTTTATACACCAAAAATGAACTCCTGGGAAGAGAAATTATGGAAACAATCCCATTTACTATTGCAACAACAAGAACAACTATTTTGGTTGCCTAGGAATAAATTTAACCAAAGAAGTAAAAGATCTGTACTTGGAAAACTATAGGGCACTGAAGAAAGAAATTGAGGAAGATACAAGTAAGTGGAAGCATATACTGTGTTCATGGATAGGAAGAATTAATATCATTAAAATGTTTATCCTACCCAAAGCAATGTATAGATTCAACACATTTGCCATTAAAATACCAATGGCATGTTTCATAGGTCTGGAAAAAATATTCCAAAAACTTGTATAGAACCACAAAAGGCCCTGAATAGCAATAGCAATCTTGAGAAAAAAAGAACAAAATTGGAAGAATTATGCTACTTGATATCAAACAAGTCCACTATAATCAAAACAGCTTGGTACCAGCATAAAAACAGACACATAGATCAATGGAACAGAATAGAGAGCCTAGAAATAAACCCACACCTTTATAGTCAATTAATATTTGACAAAGGAGGCAAGAGCATACAATATAGTAAAGACAGTCTCTTCAACAAATGGTGTTGGGAAAGTTGGACAGGTACATGCAAGAAAAATGAAACTCCACCACCAACCTACATCATACACGAGAATAAATTCAATATGGACTAAAGACTTAAATGTAAGTCACGAAACCATAAAAATCCTACAAGAAAACATAGGCAGCAAAATTTCAGACATCTCTTACAGCAATATTTTTGCCCATATATATCCTATAGCAAGGGAAACAAAGGAAAACAAACAAATGGGACTATAACAAACTAAAAAGCTTTTGCACAGCAAAGGAGACCATCAACAAAATGAAAAGGGAACCCACTGTATGGGAGAACATATTTGCCAATGATGCATCTGATAGGGATTAATCTCAAAAATTTATAAAGAACTTATACAACTCAACACCAGGAGGACAAATAATCCAATTAGAAAATGGGTAAAGGGCTCTGACAGGGTTGCTCTCAGTTGGTTGGAGCATCACCCCGTACACCAAAAGGCTGTGGGTTCAATTCTCAATCAGGGCATATACCTAGGTTGCAGATTTGATCCCCAATGAAGGCACCTACGGGAGGCAACCAATTGAAGTTTCTTTCTCATATCGATGTTTCTCTCTCTCTCTCTTCCTCTCTCTCTAAAATCAATCAACATATCCTTGGATGAGGTTTAAAACTGAAATGGACAAAGGACCTGAATAGACACTTCTCCAAAGAAGACATACAGATCATCAAAGAAGACATACAGACACTTGAAAAAATGTTCAATGTCACTAATCATCAGAGAAATGCAAATTAAAACCACAATGAGATATCACCTCACACCTACCAGAATGGCTACCATCAATAAATCAACAAACAAGTGCTGGCAAGGATTTTGGGAAAAGGAACTTGCATGCACTGTTGACAGAAATGCAGACTGGTGCAGCCACTGTGGAAAACAGTATGGGGTTTCTTCAAAAAATTAAAAGTCGAACTGCCTTTTGACCCAGTGATCTCGTTTTTGGAATATATCCTAAGAATCCTGAAACACTAATTTGAAAGAATATATGCACCAGTATGTTCATTGCAGTGTTAATTATAACAGCCAAGATTTGGAAGCAACTCAAGTGCCCATCAATAGATGAGTGGATTAAAAAAAAACAAAACTGTGGTACAACCCTGGCTGGTGTGGCTCAGTAGATTGAACATGGGCCAGCAAACCAGGAGGTCGCTGGTTCAATTCCCAGCCAGGTCCCCGGTGGGAGTGCACAGGAGGCAACCACACATTGATGTTTCTCTCCCTCTCCCTCCTCCCTTCCCTTCTTTCTAAAAAATAAATAAATAAAATGTCTTTAAAAAACTGTGGTACATTTACACAATGGAATACTATGCAGCCATAAAAAGGAAGGAAATCTTACCTTTTGTGACAACATGGATGGACCTGGAGAGCATTATGCTAAGTGAAATAAGCCAGTTAGAGAAAGAAAAATACCATATGATCTCACTTATGTATGGAATCTAATGAACAATATAAACTAAGAAACAAAGACATGGATACATGGACCATACTGATAGCCGTCAGAGAGAAGGTGAAGAGATTAGCCAAAACATATAACGCATAGACCAGGGGTGTCAAACTCATTTTCACCAGGGGCCACATCAGCCTTGTGGTTGCCTTCAAAGGGCCAAATGTAATTTCAACTCCTTAACCATTAAGGAGTAGTTAAATTTATACAGTCCTAAAATTATTTCAGTCCTTTGAAGGCAACCATGAGGCTGATATGGCCCCCAGTGAAAATGAGTTTGACACCTCTGAAAAGACTCAGACAGCAGTGTGATTCCCCAGAGGGAAAGGGGAGTGGGATAGGTAAAAGTGGGCAAAGGGGGGATAAATGGGAATGGAAGGAGCCTTTGCTTTGGGTGATGGGTGCACTATGTCATGTGCGGATGATGTTTTACTGAGTTACACATTTGAAACCTATATGGTTTTGTGAACCAATGTCATCCCAAGAAATTCAATTAATTAAAAAAAAAAAAGGTCCTCATAAGTGCCATAGGGAAGGATGAGAGGAGGTCAGAGTTATGTGATAAAGATTCACATGATTTGAAAGTAAAGGAAGGAACTACAATCCAAGGAATGCAGATGATCTCAATAAATTGCAAAAGGCCAGGAAATAGATTCTCCACTACATCCTCTAAAAGGAACACAGCCCTGCTGACCCATTTTACAGTTCTGATCTCCAGGACTATAAGAGAATAAATTAGTGTTGCTTTAAGCCAGTGGTTTGTAGTAACTTGTTATAGAAGCCATTAAAAACTGTGCCACTCCCCATTAGACCATGAATTTGATAAGGGCAGGAACTATGTTTCGTTCACCATAACAGCCCCAGCATGCACTATAGTCTTGACACAAAAAAGGACCTCAATTAATATTGGTTGGTTTAGATAAATAAATGAAGCTTGGGCATACCTTATACATCATCCCTCCATAATGTCCCTCGTTAAGGAGTGACCTTCTATCCAAGTGCCTGAGCCCAAAAGAACCTAATAACTTCTCAGCAAGTGTTTGGTAGTAGACAGAAGCTGGAAGCCTGGGAACACCTACACTTTTGTCTCAGAAAAGGAGGTCTAATATTCCATATCAGCCACCTGTCTGTTCACATAGGAATATACAGATTATTTTCATATTTTCATATATACAGATGCTGATTTTCATCCTAGAACTTTTTCTGGAGCAGCCACCATGTGCCATCTGCAATGTTACAAGCTTGCTCATGTATTATTTGTAGATGGTGGTGGTGATGGTCTGCTTTCCCACATGTTATGTCTTCTCATCTTATTTACTTCTTGCTTTAACAAGATAGAGATTCCTAGCCCTGATATGAAAAAAAATCAGAGAAGGTATGAGTCCTGCCCAAGACCACACAGCCAGTGATTATAAGAGCTGTAACTAGAATCCAGCTCTCCAGACACCAAACCCAGAAATAACCTTATTTTTAACTACCTCCTGCCTCCACTGCTATATACAGTCTCCCATATAGCAGGCTTAACTTTTTTTCAGTTATAATTAGCATGCATTATATTAGTTTCAGATATACAACATAGTGACAGTAGACCTATCTTATCTCTTCCATTAGACCAAGTCTTGAGTATTTCAACTTTTCCCTGCTGAAGTAATCCACCCTGCCTTTTAGTCAACATTTTCTCTCCATTTTCTGTACCAGTGAAAGGAAGACATAAATTGAGTGGAAAGACCACAGGATTTGCCATCCTGGCCTAAATTTAAGTGCTCACTTGGCAACTATGGACAGTGCGATCTCTGATCCTCCCTCCCAGTCCAAAACCAACCCCAACTCTCCCTTTCAATAAAGTTAGATTTCTCTAGTCATGCTAGTGTCTTCATTGCCTATGTCCACACCCTCCACCACCACAAACACACTCACACAACTACATTAACTACAACCAACAGTCAATTTCTTGAGTGCTTATTACGTGTCAGGCACCTTTCTAAGTATTTGATGTGTATTAATAACTTCATTAATCCTCATAACAACTTAAAATCATAGGTATTATTAACTCCATGTTGTAGATGAGGAAGCAGAAATTGATAGAGATTAAGTAATTTACTCAGTCATTGGCACCTGAAGGTGACTGGATATTAGCCCGGATGCTATAGTAGAGGACCCACACTTTTAACTACTATGCTCACTCAGTTATTCTACACACACACACACACACACACACACACACCCTTCACATTCACACCTTAGAGACTTGCTCTCCCTGCTTCTTCTTCTTGGAAAGTGAAGATGGGTGGAAGGAGTTATGGTGCATCAGACAGAAGGAGCAGGATCTACAAAGTCAAGGAAGCAAGAGAGATCATAGAAATTTGGAGATTTCTGATGAGGTTACAGCACAGGGTCATGTGATATGGCAAAGAAGCTCCACCTCACAGATGCCACCAACTCAACATTTTTTAAAACCCTTTTGATATTCTTTCTCAAATCTGTTTCTTCCTTATCCCCTCCATTTCAGTCCACTGAGAGACTATTTTCTAAATATCTTAAATCAGCCCATTTTTCTCCATCACCACTGTCACTACCCAGGTCAGTTTCTAACTGATCTCCCCACATCTTTCTGGCTCCCCTCCAGTATATTATCCACAAAGCAGCCAGAGGAATCTTTTGAATGTGGAAATCTAATCATTTCACTCCCCAACTTAAAATTTTTCAATGGTTTCTTCCCTTTGCTCTTATGATGCAGAACAGAATCGTCAGACTTTTATAAGCCCTGTATGGTCTGGCTCCTGACTACCTCTCCAACCTCTTAACACCAATTCTGCCTGTTGCTTGTTAGCCCAACCACACTGGCCTTCCTTCTGCTTCTAAATGTATCATGTTTGTTTAATCCATCAAGATTAATCAGTAAGGATATTGCAGCATTGAACAATGCCCTAGATTAAATGGACTTAACTGATATATATAGAACGTTTCATCCCAAAGAACAAAAATACACATTCTTTTCAAATGCACATGGAACATTTTCAAAGATAGACCACATGATAGGACACAAAACAAGCCTCAACAAATTCAAGAACATTGAAATCATATCAAGCATTTTCTCAGACAACAAGGGCCTGAAACTAGAAACCAACCTCAAGCAAAAAAAAACTCAAAAACAGTCAAATTCATGGAGATTGAATAGCATGCTATTAAACAATGAATGGGTTAAGAATTAGATCAAGGAAGAAATCAAAAAGTTTCTGGAAACAAAAAGAAATGAACTCACAACAGTCCAAAACTTATGGAACACAGCAAAGGCAATCCTGAGAGGGAAGTTCATAGTGATACAGGCCTGCCTAAAAAGATAAAAACATTTCAAATAAACAACCTAATCTTACACCTACAAGAACTGGAGGAACAACAAACAAAGGCCAGAGCAAGGAGAAGGAAAAAAATAACCAAGATCAGAGCAGAATTAAATGACATAGAGATTAAAAGGGTAATTTTAAGGATCAATAAATCCAGGAGCTAGTTCTGTGAAAAGATTAAAAAATTGACAAACCATTAAGCAGATTCATCAAGAAAAAAGGAGAGAGGGCCCAGATTAACAAAATCAGAAATGAAAGAGGAGAGATTACAACTGATGCCACAGAAATACAAAGGATTGTAAGATATTACTACAAACAACTACATGCCAAGAAATTTGAAACCTGGATGAAATGGACAAATTTCTAGAAAACTATAATCTTAGAAAAGTGAATGAAGAAGAAGCAGAAAGCCTGACAGACCAGTAACAGCTGGTGAAATTGAAGCAGTAATCAAAAAAACTCCCAGCACACAAAAGCCCTAGATCAAACAATTGCACAGGAGAATTTTACAAAACATTTAAGGAAGAGCTAACCCCTATCCTTCACAGACTATTCCAAAAAATCCAAGAAAAGGGCAGACTCTCAAACACTTCTTATGAAGCCAGCATCATCCTAATCCCAAAACCAGATAAAGACACAGCAAAGAAAGAAAACTGCAGGCCAATATTGCAAATGAACATAGACACTAAAATCCTCAAAAAAATATATTGGTAAACCTCACCCAGCAATACATTAAAAAGATCATACATCATGATCAAGTGGGATTCATCCCAGGGATGCAAGGATGGTACAATAATCACAAATCAATAAATGTAATATATCACATAAACAAAAGGAAAGACAAAAACCACATGATCATATCAACAGATGCAGAAAAAGCATTTGATAAGGTACTGCGGCCACTTGAGTGACAAAAACACTCAGCAAAGTGAGAATAGAGGGAGCATACCTTGATATAATAAAGGCCATATATGAGATACCTACAGCCAACATCATACTCAATGGGCAAAAACTAAACGATTTCCCACTAAGATCAGGAGCAAGACAAGGATGTCCGCTTCCACCACTTCTATTCAACATAGTATTGAAAGTCCTAGACACAATAATCAGAAAAGGAAAAGAAATAAAAGGCACTGAAATTGGAAAGCAGGAAGCAAAACTGTCACTGTTTGCAGATGACAGGATAGGATACATAGAAAACCCTATAGACCTCACCAAAAAAAAAACAAAACAAAACAAAACAAAAAAAAAACCTCAACCTAATAAGTGAATTTGGAAAATAGTGGGATACAAAGTCAGTATTCAGAAATTGAAGGCATTTTTGTACACTAACAATGAAATATCAGAAACAGAAATTGGGGGTGGGTGGGAATCCTATTTGATAGAGCAGCAAAAAATAAAATGAAATAAAATAAAGTACCTAGGAATAAACCTAACCAAGGAGGTAAAACAATTGTACTTGGAAAAGTACATAACACTGAAGAAAGAAATTAAGGAAGACACAAATAAATGGAAGCATATACCGTGTTCATGGATTGGAAGAATTAACATCATCAAAATGTCCATACTAACCCAAAAAAGTCTATAGATTCAATGAAATCCCTAGTAAAATATCAGTGACATATTTCACAGATATACAACAAACATTTCAAAAATTTATATGGAACCATAAAAGACCAGAATAGCTGTAGCAATTTTGAGAAAGAAGAACAAAGTAAGAAGGATCACAATACCTGACATCAAACTATAATACAAAGCCACAGTAATCAAAACAGGCTGGTAATGGCTTAAGAACAGACACATAGAACAATGGGACAGAATAGAGGGCCCAGAAATAAACTCATGTCTCTATGGTCAATTAATATTAGACAAAGAGGGAAGAAGCATAAAATGAAGTAAAAATGGCCTCTTAAACAAATAGTGTTGGGAGATATGGACAGCTACATGCACAAAAATGAAACTCGGCCACCAATGTACACCATACACAAAAATAAACTCAAGATCGATAAAAGACTTATATATCAATTGTGACACCATAAAAGTCCTAGGTGAGAACACGGGCAGGAAAATCTCAGATATTCCATGCAGCAACATTTTCACCGATATGTCCACTAGAGCAAGAGACATAAAGGGAAGAATAAACAAATGGGACTTCACCAAAATAAAAGCTTCTGCACGGCTAAAGAAAACATCAGCAAAATGAAAAAGGAAACAAATGTATGGGGAAATACATTTGCCAATGATACCTTGGACAAGGGTTTGATCTCCAAAATATATAAAGAACTCACATGACTCCACTTCAGGAAGATAAACAACCCAATTGAAAATTGGGCAAAAGACCTGAACAGACACTTCTCCAAGGAGGACATACAGAGGGTCCAGAAACATATGAAAGGATGCTCAACATTACTAGCCGTCAGAGAGATGCAAATTAAAACCACAATGAGATACCATTTCATGCCAGATAGAGTGGTTATCAAAAAATCAACAAACAACAAGTGTTGGTGAGGTTGTGGAGAAAAGGGAATCTTAGTACATTGTTCATCAGAATGTAGACTGGTGCAGCCATTGTGGAAAACATTATGAAATTTCCTCAGAAAAGTAAAAATGGAACTGCCTTTTGACCTGGCAATTCCACTGCTGAGATGATACCCTAAGAATCCTGAAACACCAATTCAAAAGAACGTATGCACCTCAATGTTCACTGCAGTACAATTTACAATAGCCAAGTGCTGGAAGCAACCTAAGTGCCCATCGCTAAATGAATGGATCAAGAAACTATGGTACCTTTACACAATGGAATTCTATGTAGCAGAAAGAAAGAAGGAGCTCCTAGCCTTCGCAACAGCATGGATGGACCTGGAGAGGGTATTTCTGTACACAGTGGAATACTATGCAGCAGAAAGAAAGAAGGAACTCCTACCCTTCACGACAGCATGGATGGATCCGGAGGTATTATGCGAAATGAAATAAGCCACGTGGTGAAAGACAAATACCATATGATCTCACCTATAACTGGAACCTGATCAACAAAGCAAACAAGCAAGCAAGATATAACCAGAGACACTGGAATAAAGAACTGACAGTAATTAGAGGGGTGAGGGTATGGGTTAACAGGGGAACTAAGGGGAAGGGTCATTAAGGAACATGTATAGAGTACACATTGACAAAGCCAAGGGTGGATAGGATCAAGGGTAGGAGGTGAGGATTGGGACAGGGGGCAGTGATGGGGAGAAAATGGAGACAACTCTACTTGAACAACAATTAAAAAAAGGGGGAGCCCTGGCTGGTGTGACTCAGTAGATTGAGTGTCTGCCTGCGAACCAAAAGGCCACCAGTTCGATTCCCTGTCTAGGGTACATGTCTAGGTTGAGGGCCAGGTCCCCAGTAGGGGGCGCACAAAAGGCAACCACACATTGATGCTCCTCTCCTTTTCTTTGTCCCTCCCTTCCCTTCTCTAAAAATAAATAAATAAAATCTTTTTTAAAGGGGAAAAATATATTGCAGGTTTTATTATTGAAGTGCCTTTTAGTGTGTTTATTTAAATTATTTTTATGAGATTGAAATCAAACATTAACTGTTTTACCTAAAATAAAAGATTTTAAGAATTTCAAAAAAAAGATTGCTGCATACTATTTATTCTGCAGGGGGCACATGCTTCATCACCCCCTACAATTTACCTAATTAACACAAACCCAATCCTTCCTTTCAATCAAATGTCAATTCCTGTACAATTTCCTAGAACTTAGGCACTCTGACATATGTCCTCAGAGAACTAGCCAAACTTTCTCTAGAGAACTTAGCACAATTTGTAAGTATACATTTATTTGAGTCTTGAATTGATTAGTCTGTCTCCCCAAGTAGACCATAAGTTCCTTAGAAGCAGGAACAGAGTCATTTTTATCACTATTGAGTGCCAGTAATTAGCACAGTGTCACATAGTATAGTTAGTACTCAATAAGTATGAATAAGTGACAGGTAATAAGTTCACAAAGGCCTCTCCACCTCACACTAGGGATCTTTAATGTTATCCTCAGGGTAATGAGGAATTGCTGATAGTTTTAAAGCAGGAGAGTGACTTGATCAGGTTTTGCTTATTTTGTTTAAGATTTTATTTATTTTCAGAGAGAGGGGAAGAGAGGGAGAGAAACATCAATGTGTGAGAGAAACATCGGTTGGTTGTATCTCACATGCCCCCAAGTGGGGACCTAGCCTACACAACCCAGGCATGTGCCCTGACTGGGAATCAAACCAGCAACCTTTTGGTTCACAGGCTGGTACTCAATCCACTGAGCCACACCAGACAGGGAAGATTTTTCTTTTAGAAAGGATAATGTTGCAGGCCAGAAGGATACAGACCGGAAGGAATAAGATAACGTGCTAGGTATAGAGCTCAGTTTAGAAGCCATTGTAATAGTTGAGACAATAACAACGATGATCTGAACTGCTTTACCTCCTCTGGGCCAACCATCTCGCAATCTATCCCTCAGCTCATTCTATAGATGATCTGAGGCTGCTCACCACAGAAACACAGTAAAATTATAAAAATAAATAAGGAAATTTTATAACCAGGATAACAGGCATGAGCATCAGCAAGTCAAAACTGAGGAACCCTGTTGATAATGGTGAGAGAGGAAGAGATATCAGTAGGAACAGAGCAGATATGAAGCCAGTAGGCATCACACAGTTGAGCTGTGAATTTGGCTCTGATCATCCTGGAGTCCCTGTAAAAAGGGAGACAGGATCATCCACATAGTTTTCATTGCAGACAGGAAAAGGTGTACTCATTCTTCAGTTCTGGACTAGAATGGTAGTATTGAAGAATGGAAAGAAAAGGATACATTAGAGAGATTAAAGAGGTAAAACTGATAAAACTTAGTGATTAGAAGCCCTAGAAGAGGACCAGTTTGTGAGGCAAGAAGAAGATGATGATATTTTTGGACATGGTGAATCTGCGGTACCCATGAATCATTCAAGTGGAGAGGAGGCAGTTGAGCCATCTCATCTCAACATTCCCACCTACATTTCCTGCCTTCCCTCGCCCCACCAAGTATTTCTTCTATGTCGGACCACACCTAACCATCCCCAGGTAGGTCCAAAGTTCTGTTCCTTTGCGCCTATTATTTCATCACTTTTGTAATCTTTCTCTACCTCCCCAACTCCTATTCATTCCTCACGACCCAAGCGAAATATCATTTTCTCTGGGAAGCTTCCTAAGCCCCACAAAAACGCCTTTCCTTCTCTAGTCTCTCACTATGCTTTTGACACCTAACTCTCCCACCATCTAATAATTACTTTTGTCTGCCTTCCCCATTAGACTGTCAGCTAATGAATATGCAACAGGGAAAATCCATGGAGAAAAAAGAAAGAGAACCTTGTGCTAGGGAGACCTGAGAGTGGGAGGGGTAATTATATGAAACACACAAGACAGATGGGGAAAACTTCTGGTGTGCAGATGGGAACAAAAGCCAAAGAAGAAATCTTGGGAATGCAATGCCAGGGTCTGTACTTCCTAGGGTTAGAGGGACCCCTGGACCCCTGGGCCCCTGGTCCCAGAGCAACGTGGGAGGCACACTCTGGGAGGGATGGCCTGAAGGCCTGCCAGCCTGGGCCCAGAATCTACTTGTCTCAGCCTAGACTCAGCCCAGACAGGGCAGGGTGGGGCTGAACCTCCACACAGGAGCTAGGCTTCCTAGTGATGAGTCAGGGCTAGGCGTCAGCTTTATTACTTGGCAACTTGGGCCAGGAAAGTGAGTGTTAGCTTTGTTCTGAGATTGCGGATAACTCTGACTTTTGCATATTTTTTGTTAATTCCTTTCTGTTTGTCCTGAAATTACAACTAGTTAAAGAGACTAAACTACATATATGACCCCAGCTTCAAACTCTTCAGTGGTGTTCTGACACCTACAGGCTAAAGTGCAAGCTCCTTAGCAGGGCATACATGAGCACCCTCATCTGTCCAGCTATTTATCACCCTGCTCTCCAGTCACAGCAAACACTTGACTGAACTGAAAAGCCATGTTTTATGACTCCTCTGGGCCATTAGACACACTGCTCTCACTGCCTAAAATGCCCTTCCTCTGCTGGCTTTCTCCTCTGTTCACATGAAGAACTACTACTTTTTTTCTCGTATCAGCTGACCTCACCTAAGAGGTCCTGCCTAACCATCATCGCCTTCCCAGCTGAATTTGGCTCCCCTGCCCTGAGCTCCAACAACACCTTGGGCTTCTTTTATTTTTTTTTTTTAATATTTATTTATTTATTTATTTTTAGAGGGGAAGGGTAGGAGAGAGGGAGAAGGAGAGAAATATCAATGTACGGTTGCCTCTTATGTGTCCCATGCTGGGAACTGGCCTGCAACCCAGGCATGTGCCCTGACTGGGAATCGAACCGCGATCCTTTGGTTCACAGGCCCGCGCTCAATCCACTGAGCTACATCAGCCAGGGCTATTATTATTATTATTATTATTATTATTATTATTTACACTCAGTGTTTGTGGGAGAAATTAAATACAATGCCTCCTATTGGGTGGAAAAGGGGAAGAGATTAAGATGTACAAATTGCCAGTTATAAAAAAAACAGTAATGGGACTATAAAGTACAGCATAGGGAATATAGTCAATAGTATTATAATGACTAGACTTATTGAAGTGATCACTTTGTAAGTTATATGAATGTCTAATCACTGTGTTGTACACCTGAAACTAATGCAATAATGTATGCCAAGTATAATTAAAAATAATTTCTTTTTTAAAAAATGCAATGCCCTCCAAAAGGACATATGGGCTTATGGGAGTCAGGGAGGTGATTGGGCAATGTTACATAACTTTGGAATGAAGGGGCTGGACATCAAGGTGTGCTGAGTTTTAGTTTACAGCCCTGACACTAACAAACCCTATTTTACTTTTCCTGCCTCCATCTCTCCAGTTGTTTGATGGTAAGATAAGAGGGCAAGTTGTTGGTAGTCCCTTCCAGCTCTGATATCCTAAGATTTTTTTAAATGTTGGAGAAAGAGGTAAAAGAACTCACGGGAGAGAAGAAAAGAACAAATGAGAGCCAGCCCACCATCACAATAAACACTGCAGATTTACCTGGCAAGAGCCCTGTGACCTTTTCAGCCTGGCAGGTATTACTTATTATTCATAACATTCCATCCAGTAGGATGGTGTGTGCAGTGCTTTATAGATGACTTGGCCCTTTCACTAACGTTGTTGCATTTTACATCAGCCAGTAACAGAAGCAGAACAAGCATTTAAAGGCTATCCCTGTTTCACAGAAGAGAAAACTGAGAAAGAAGTGGTTGTCCTAATCAGTGTTCAAATTACTTAAGGTTTAAATAGTTTCAGTCACCCTGTGTGTGTGTGCAGGGTGGGAGGGGGTGGTGCGGGCAACATCTCTGGCTTGCCAAGGATGTGGCACTTTGAGTATTAAAACCAGAAAAGTTCCAGGCACACCAGAAAGTTGGATCATCTACAAAAATAACTAGCCATCCTGCCCCTAAATACTCTTGAAGCAAGAGGCTGTAACTGGGGAGCAGTGTGGTAGCACCATCATTTCCCCATGGTCCTGCCCTGCTTGGGATCATGAGGCTAATCTAACTCATTTTCCCTCAAGCAGGATTACATCTGACTGGGTATCTTTTGGCTTAGTGGTTCACAGCCCTAAATGCACATTAGAATCAGTTAGGAAGATATGCAAAAATAACCACGTCTGGACCCAACCCTAGACCAATTAAATCAGAATCTTCTGGCTTAAGTGAAGTCTAGCCACCAGTGTTTTCAAAAGCTCTTCAAGTGATTCTATTGCGCAGTCAGGCCTAGGAACTATTCAGTCTAGCTGTTGTAAACTTTAATCACAGAATAGGTTGGGCACCTACGTAGAAAACTTTCTCCCCCAAAGCCTCCTTTCTTCTTCTGCCTTGCTCAGCCTCCCAGAATACGAAACTTCCTCTAGACACTTAGAAGAGACCTTCTGCAGAATGCGTAAGACCTTCCCAACCCCTCCTCTTTTCCTGGCAGCTTAAGGTGATCCCCCTTCCCGGAATTACTGGCATTTTTGCTAAGGAATTTTGGAAAGCATTCAAGATTCAAGGGACAAAACACTAATGGTGAAAAACCAGACATTGGGGAAGTCTCTTAAAATAGGGAGATTGGTTTGTCTAGGGCCCTTGTAATAACACCATCTAGGTATCCGCCTTCCTATTCAGCCTAATAATAGAGCCAATTTAAACTCTCTGACCCAAAAGGAGAGAAGAGTTATGGGAGTGTCAATCTCCTTGCTAGAAGTCCTATAGTTCCCACCGGTCAGATGTTGCGGGTGAATGAAGGGGCTGATGCAGCAGGGAGGTCAGTCAGGGGAAGGGAAAATCTCTCGAACGGGATAGGGGAGGGACGCTAAGCTGACTGTGGTCTTTGCTTGAACTCGCTGTAGGTCCAACTAGGCTTTACTGCCGGAGTCCCTTGCTCTTACCTTTCCCATCAGCCCCAGGCAAGCAGTGCAAATCCACAACATTTGTCAAGTATGGGACTCTCAAATACTAGAAGGGAACTGACTTGGAAGCCATCTAACTGACTTGCTGACTCTCTCTTTACACACCTCTAGTGGTGAGAAGCTCACTTTCCATACCAAGGTAGACAGCCTACTCGATCGCAAGACAACTGGAGTATTTGAAGAGCTTCTTTTATTTAAGCCCAAATCAGTTGTCTTGTAATTTTTATCCTTTCTAGTTTCAGCTTTTTCAGCTGTTTCCCTGAGTTGGGCCTATTCCCTTCTGGACTGACCCCAATTTGTTATTTGTCTGTGTGTCTGTTAATATGCCATGCTGAATGGAGCTGGATCCTAGAGAACGTTGCCCGATATAGAACTGAACTTCTAGAAATGATATTTACATGAATATAATCCAGAATATCACACAAGCACACAGACACACCATAATTTACACTCTCTACATGCTGATATGCTGATTTATAATCTGCTTTTTTCATTTAATATTTCTGATGGGCATCTTTGTATGTCAACAGATATAAATCTATTTCACCACTTTAAGTAGCTGCATAGTGTTTCATTGCATGGATGTACCAAAGTTTAATTAACCATTCTGCTATCAAAGGGCACTTGAGTTGTTTTCAATTTTGTAATAATAAGCAGCATTGTAATGAATAACTTTATGCATGTATCTCCACACATTGGTCTGCATTTATTCCTTGGTGGGTCCAATGGTTAAAAAAAAAATAAATTTAAAAAAAAATAAATAAATAAATTTTGATACATATTGCCAAACAATCTTCAGAGATATCGTTCTAACTTCTATTTTCATGAGCAGTGCATTCAGGTCCTTTTAACCCACCAATACTGGGGTATCAGTCATTTTAATCTTTGCCAATGTGCTAGATCACAAAAAAAATACCCTTTGTCTTTATTTTCATTTATTTAATTACTAGTGAGGTAGAGTGGTTTTTTTTTTTCATGTTACGTTAGCCATTTATATTTGTTTTTAAATTTATAGATTGATATCTTTTTGGTTTAAATTAATACATTTATTTTTTTTCCTTTTTTTATTGTTGTTCCAGTACAGTTGCCTGCATTTTCCTGCCACCACTTTCGCCCTCCCACCCTCAATGTTTCCCCCCTTTGGCTTTGTCCATGAGTCTTTTATACATGTTCTTTGATGACCCTTCCCTTTCTTTCTCCTGTTATCCCCCATTCCCATCCCCTCTGGTTACTGTCAGTTTGTTCCTTATTTCAATGTCTCTGGTTCTATTTTGCTTGCTTGTTTGTTTTGTTGATTAGGTTCCACTTACAGGTGAGATCATATGGTATTTGATTCATATATTTTGTTCAATTTTTCCTGAGGTGTTTTCTTTTTATTATTTACATACAAAATGTCTTCATCAGTCCTTCATCTGTTGAATATCTTGCAAATCTGTCTCCAGTTTGTCCTTTGTCTTTTGACTTTAATTTTTACAACACAAAATATTTTTTTATTTTTATTGTCAATTCTACCAACACTCATTTTGTTATCTCTCTTATCCTACTAAGGTTATAAAAATATTAATCTATATTTACTTCTATACATTTAGGGTCTCCTTCCAACTACTATAACTTTCCTCCTATATCCTGCCCTTCATCAGAACTCACAATCTAGTACCCACTCTCCTCTGCTTCCAGCTAGGAGACTACTAGATTAAATTTATAAACTGAGCTATGCCAATAGCAGCTTATGTAGTCTCAGGCTCCCAGGTATGCCGTCATGCCATGTTGATAGGGAATTCTTGCAAGCGTTACCCCACAGGAGTATGTGTGTAAGGGTGCCATTTGAGTGTTAAGATAGGTATCTAAGTGAAGGAAATGATTTAGAGGCAGCAGATGCAGGGAGGTAGAAGGTATATTGGAAAGAATAGCAAGTTTAACACAACAAACATGCATTATGGATCCCAGCAGTAGTGTATTGTGATCGATTTATATCCCCTCTCTGAGACCCAGTTTTCTCATCATAAAATGAGAATATTACCATGTGTTCTTTATGGCTATCACCTGTTTGCCATCTGTGTCCTGCCCCTCTGTTCCCGTTCACCACTGCACTGCCAGCTTCTAGCATAGCACCTGACAAACAGTAGGTACTCAGTAAATGTTTAGTACCTGAATGAATGTACACATAAGAAAGTGGCTGGCAAACAGTTGGCACTATGCGCAGTGGTTCCTGTGCTCTCCTTCTCAGAATGTCCCCAGAGCTGGCCCAGCCTTCAGCTGCCCCTTATGGAAGAAAAGTTTCATATTTCTCCTCGCTTCAAACTCAGACAGTAGAGGACTACCTCCTTCTCCTTGATTAAGAAGCTGAGGTAGTTAAAAACCCCAGGGCTAAGGAGGAGCTGAGGACAAAGGGAAACTGCTCTCCATTTCCCTCAGTGGAGCCGGGCATGCTGCCGAAGAGGTACCAGTCTTCTCTGAGGGTAGCACACCACACCCATATACTGGTTTAGGAACCAGGAGCCATGGAGTCCATAACCTTTCTACTTCCCAGACAGAGAGCAATCTTTTAATCTGGGCGATCAAGATGGGGAACCTGGCTCTGCCACTTATTTATCCTCTAACCTTGGGAAATTCACTTTCAATTCTCTGGGTCTGTGAAGAATGGAGCTCATAATACTTGCCCTATTTCCCTCATCAGGAGCAAGTGAGGTAACTACGGTCCCACATATTTGTTACAGCACTTTCGCATACAAAGTTATTTCATTGCAACTTCACCACAACTCTATGTGGTAAGTATCATTACGCCTGTATTACAGGATATGAAACTAAGATGCAGAAGGGTGAAGTAACTTGTCCAAGATCACACAGCTAAGAAGTAGTAGAGTTGAATTCAAATTCAGGTCTGTCCAATTACAGCTGCTCCTACTGAATTGCAGGCACTATGCGAGGCTCTAGGGATACCATCATCAATAAGTCCTGGTTTGTCAGGTTATTCACAGTTTAGGAGGGGAGGAGGCAGGTATGTAAATGGCTGAATAAGGCACAAGGTGATAAAATATACTAGCAGAAAGACTACAACAGAATGGAGGAGGGGTATCCAATTCAACCTTGCACAAGCAGAAAAGATTTCACAGAACGATGGAGCTCCACCTGAGATCTGAAGAGTGAGCAAGAGTTCTCACTGGTCTCACATAGACCAGGGAGGGGAACAGCATGTACACAACCCAAAAGTGTGCCAGTACACCTGAACTATAAAAAACTGCAGCAATTAAAGCCATTTGTACCAAAGAAAAAACAAACAAATCAGCTTGTCAGAATAGACTGTAGACACAGTCTCAAATACATAAGAGAATTTATGGTTATGACCTATTAAACTTCACTCAATGAATATTTTATTGAAAATCTATGATGTGCTCAGTGGATTGAGCGCGGGCCTGCGAACCGAAGGATCGCGGTTCGATTCCCAGTCAGGGCACATGCCTGGGTTGCCAGGCCAGTTCCCGTCAGGGGACATACAAGAGGCAACCGCACATTGATGTTTCTCTCCCTCTCTCCTTCCCTTCCCCTCTAAAGATAAATAAATAAAATCTAAAAGGAAAAAAAAAATCTAAAAAAAAAAAAGAAAGAAAATCTATGATGTGGCAGGTGCTGTACTAGGTGCTGAGGGTACAGATGTATTAGTAGAAAAAAGTCACTGCTCTGGTGCAACTTATATTCTAGTAAGAAAGACACTTAATAAACAAGTCAGTCAGTCTAATATGTAGTCATTTGATGGTGATAAGTGCTAAATGATAAAGCAAGGACGTTCATAGGAGATGTTGGGGGGCAGCCGAAAATGTAGTTAAGAGAGGTCAGGGAAGGCCTCACTGAGGAGGAAACAAGTAAGCAGTAAAATGAAGAAACTGAGGGAACAAACAAGACATCTGGGGAAAGAACATCCCAGGTGGAGGGATTAGCAGGGGCAAAGGTCCTGAGGTGGGAGTTCATAGGTCCTAGGAACAACAACTCCTTGTTGGCCGCATCAAAGTGAGACATTGAGAATAACGGGGAATTAAGTCAGGGACGTAGGAGTTAGTTACCTTTGGATGGGAGTAGGTAACTATGCTTTCTGATTTTTTACCTATAGACATGCATTAACTTTTCGAGAGAGAGAGAGAGAATGAATGTGGGAAGGAATGACAGAGAGTTTTGAAGTTTCCAAAGGCAAATTCTACAAGAGAAGAATGGAAAGGTAACCGAGGACTAAATCACAAACAGGCTTGGGCTTGTGTGTCAGGCTAACGGATTTTGAATTTTATCTAACGGGTACTCTAAGGGGAAAGTCATGAAAGCTTTCAGCAGCAGTGACACAGACAGAGCTGATTCTCCACTCCCAGCCCCATCCCAAAATATGCTAGGTTTCTCTAGCCAGTATGGAGTCTAGATTGCCCAGAGAGAGTCTGGAAGCAGAATAATCAAGCTATTGCAACAATCCATGCCACATTTGATCTTAGCCAAAAGGCCAAGAAACAGAAGTAATAACAATCCATGCCAGAGATTGTAAACTAGGGCAGAGGTGAAAGGAATGAATCTAAGAGCGTCTTTTCCCTCCCTTCCTTTTTTCAGAGCTGTCAATAGCGCCCTCTCCAGTCTTCCTTACATATAAATATTTAGGGAGCAAAACCAGCTGACCTCTAGGAGCCCTTCCAGCTAAGACACCTTGGGGTCTTGGAATTTGAGGTGCTTTATTACACTTCCTTCCTGTTCTCTGGCTAGCTCATTATCTGCTACCACTACTACCTTCTCCCTCCATAATGCCCACTTTGGGGCAGTGTTACTATTGTTTTCTTAGGGCTGGTGGAAGCTCAGGCAAGTTTCAGTTCTTCTATCTTCAGTGTATCCTCTGGTATCCCAAGCTGAATGGAGGGGGTAGAAGCCTTCTGGGATATTTTGAAAGCTTCCAAAAATAGCCTCAAGGCCTCAGTCAGAGAGCTCAGGGCCAAGACACTGACTGAACATTGGAACTCACAGTCTTTGCCAAGTTCCCACCCCAGGCTCCATCCTCTTACTGAATAAGCCAGTTTTCCCTCCTTCCTTAGCTGTCTCCTTGGAGGGCCCCACCCAAGCCTGAAAAGTTTAATTTAGCCTGAAGTCTTCATTCTTAACTCCTGTGAAGAAAGAGCTCAGGATATAACAGTTTATCCTCTCTAAAAGTGCTTGTGGGCTTTGAGATGGGAAAGAAAAATAAGACAAAGACAGGGATAGGTGAGACCAAGACACACACCCACAGAGATAAAGGGGCTAGAGACACTGGGACATTAGGGAAATAGACAAAGAAAGACAATGACAACGACAGAAAAAGAAAAGATAAGATTAAAGGAAAAACAATTTGAGAGCCTGGGGCAAAAGAAAAAGACTGAAATAGGAATGAATAGAGAGGGCCAGGACGAAGGTAAGTGAAAGAGTGAAAAAGATATGTAACATCAGAGACAGGAAGAGTGAGAGCCAGAAAAAAGAAGAGCCTACCTTCCTTCTCCTGCCCTAAACCTCTGCATCAAGCCAACACTGTGTGGGTATGGACCTTTTGAACTGAGTCCTGGAAGGAGTCCTAATGGAACACAGTTCCTCAAGGGTGGGAGTTGACAGGGCCTCCCAGAGGCCATGACAGACCACGATCAAGGTAAGCGTGGCAGTGAGATCAAGCAGCCCTCATGTATTTGCACAGTGCTGTCATCAGGCACTCAAACCCACCCTATACTGCAGATAGGCCAATAAATAGTCGCTCTCAAAACAAGTACACAAAAAATGGCTCCCAAAATGAGAACTGTTTTCTATTTGATATTTTAAAAGACTTCAAATACGTCATTATAAGAGATATCAGAACATTAATGAACTTCTTGTACTGATTTCAATGGTTTATTATTGTTTTTATTTTGAATTACATATAGGCAGGGAAACCACAATCTATCCATTATTTATGACAGCGGTATTCAACCTGCAGCCTGTGGGCCATATATGGTCCAGGATGGCTATGAATGCAGCCCAACACAAAATTGTAAATTTACTTAAAACATTATGAGATTTTTTTGTGTGTGTGATTACATGTTGCAATGTATTCAACGTGCGGCCCAAGACAACTCTCCTTCTTCCAGGGTGGGCCAGAGATGCCAAAAGGCTGGACACCCCTGATTTAGGGCCTTTAAAGGTCTTCACCTCACCTGCCACCATGGTTCTGGGTCTTAGTGTAGGGTGATGGGAAAAACATGCGCCATTCCTGGGTCTGTTTGGATACCTCTCTGACCGTCCCATCTCAGTCAACTTTACCAGGATTTATGGATAAGAACTAGACTAGAAACATTTTAGGAAAAACCTCTCACTTGGGGGTTGTAAGGACCAGTAGGGGAGAAAGTAAAGAGGTTTAGCCAAGAAGGTGAAGAAGCAGTAAAGCATAGGACCACATACATTTAAGGCCCACACTACCCCTGAGATGTGTAAATTTGGGTAGTGACTTCATCCTTTGGAAATTCAGCCTCCTGCTTAGTAAAGTGAAACTAATATTAGTTGTGCTTGAGTTCTCATGAGATTAGCAGAAGAATAAGCTACTCGAAACTAAAAGTGTAAGAAGAGTTCCTATTATTACAAATAGTTTTAAAGAATGTCAGACCATTAACACACCTCCTGGTATAGATGAGGGAACAAAGGCTCTCTGAATTTCACTAGGGCGGTAACAGGAGGACAGAGCACAAAGCCAGAGAGAGGCTTGGGGAAAAACAAGGTAAACTGGAGCAAGGAATTAAAGAATGGAACTCTGAGAGGGTTTTTCGTTTTGTTTTAAAAAAAACTGAGATGTAGACAAGAAAAAGAAATATGAGGCATTGAAATTGAAAAGCAGGAAGCACAACTATCATTGTTTGCAGATGACGTGATAGTGTACATAGAAAACCCTATAGACTATGCCAAAAAATTACTCGACCTAATAAGTGAATTTGGGAAAGCAACAGGATACAAAGTCAATATTCAGAAATTAAAGGCATTTTTGCACACCAACAATGAAATGTCAAAAACAGAAATCAGGAAAAAAAATCCTATTTGATAGAACCACAAGAAAAATAAAGTTCCTAGGAATAAACCTAACCAAGGAGGTAAAACAATTGTACTTGGAAAACTACATAACACTGAAGAAAGAAATTAAGGAAGACACAAATAAATGGAAGCATATACCGTGTTCATGGATTGGAAGAATTAACATCATCAAAATGTCCCAAAACCATTTGGGACTAACCCAAAGCAATCTATAGATTCAATGTAATCCCTATTAAAATATCTGTGACATATTTCACAGATATACAAGAAACATTTCAAAAATTTATATGGAACCATAAAAGACCAGAATAGCTGTAGCAATTTTGAGAAAGAAGAACAAAGTAAGAAGGATCACAATACCTGACATCAAACTATAATACAAAGCCACAGTAATCAAAACAGGCTGGTAATAGCTTAAGAACAGACACATAGAACAATGGGACAGAATAGAGGGTCCAGAAATAAACTCATGTCTCTGTGGTCAATTAATATTAGACAAAGGGGGAAGAAGCATAAAATGAAGTGAAAATGGCCTCTTAAACAAATAGTGTTGGGAGATATGGACAGCTACATGCACAAAAATGAAACTCGGCCACCAATGTACACCATACACAAAAATAAACTCAAGATCGATAAAAGACTTATATATCAATTGTGACACCGTAAAAGTCCTAGGTAAGAACACAGGCAGGAAAATCTCAGATATTCCATGCAGCAACATTTTCACTGATAAGGGACATAAAGGAAAGAATAAACAAATGGGACTTCACCAAAATAAAAGCTTCTTCACGGCTAAAGAAAACATCAGCAAAATGAAAAAGGAACCAAATGTATGGGAAAACATATTTGCCAATGATACCTTGGACAAGGGTTTGATCTCCAAAATATATAAAGAACTCACATGACTCCACTTCAGGAAGACAAACAACCCACTTGAAAAATGGACAAAGGACCTCAACAGACACTTCTCCAAGACATACAGAGGGTCCAGAGAGATATGAAAGTACACTCAACATCACTAGCCATCAGAGAGATGCAAATTAAAACCACAATGAGATACCACTTCACACCAGTCAGAATGGCCATCACAACCAAATCAGCAAACGATAAGTCCTGGCACAGTTGTTGAGAAAAGGGAACCCTAGTACATTGTTGATGGGAGTGCAGACTGCTGTAGCCACTGTGGAAAACAATATGGAATTTCCTCAAAAAAACTAAAAATATACCTGCCTTTTTACCCAGCAATTCCACTGCTGGGATTACATCCTAAGAATCCTTAAACACCAATTCAAAAGAACCTATGCACCCCAATGTTCATTGCAGTACAATTTACAATAACCAAGTGCTGGAAGCAACCTAAGTGCCCATCACTAAATGAACGGATCAAAAAACTGGTACATTTACACAATGGAATACTATGCAGCAGAAAGAAAGAAGGAACTCCTACCTTTCATGACAGCATGGATGGATCTGGAGGGTATTATGCTAAGTGAAATAAGCCATGTGGTGAAATACAAATACCATATGATCTCACCTAGGAGTGGAACATAATCAACAAAACAAGCAAGCAAGATACAACCAGAGACATGGAAATAAACAACAAGCTGACAGTAACCAGAGGGGAGAGGAGAGGGGGAAAACAGGGCAAAGAAGGGAAGGGTCATTGAGCAATGTGTATAAAGGACCCATGGACAAAGCCACAGGGGGACAAGATTGAGGGTGGGAGGTGGGGGTGGTTGAGGCAGGGGGAGTGGTGGCGGAAGAATGGAAACAACTATACTTGAATAAGGATTAAAAAGATTTTAAAAAACTGAGATGTGATTAAATGTTTATGGCCATGTTTGGGCTTTGTTTAGTGATGGAGTGGACAGGAATTGTAAATATGTCCAATATTTAAATAGCTTTTTATAACAGAAACCCTTGAAAGGGAGTATGGCCAGCCCAGCAAGAACCCAGGAAGTACCCACCTTCTTGCCAGTGGGAGTCTGGTCAGGAAACCCTAAGAATTAAGAGGCACCATGAAAGTCTCCCAACTGACCAAATGTCACTCTTGGGGAATCCATGGCTCCTCAGTGCTTATCAGGTTGATTCTGAACTACTTTTTCTAGTATGTAAATCCTGGCCTGATCCTTCACCATCTTCTTCCCAACTTCATCCCTGGCTTTTTTTCCATCCCTGTCTCCCTGGCCTACAATCATATTAAACACTGGCCACTGTACCCTGCATGTACTCTTACTGAAATGTACCCATGACACCTTTCCCTGGCTTAGCTAAGGCCACTTGCTCTTGTAGGCTTAGTTAAAGACCACCTTTCCTAGGAAATCTTCCCTGGCCATCCTCCATCTCCAGTCTTGGGTCCATGTCTTTATCTTCCATAAAAGAATGAATATTAGTAGAATGAAAACCATATTATCGCTATCTTTGTAATAAGATATGGACATAGCTAACATTTAGCTAGCTCTGCCAGACACTTTATACACACAAACCCCTCTGAGATGGGTACTATAAAATAGCTCAGGTCATACAATAAAAAAACAGTAACAACACCAAATGCTAATAATGATATGAATAATCTTAATTATTCATACATACATTGATGGTGGCAATGTGAAATAGCATAGCTCTCAGAAAGCTGGGCAGTTTCTTGTTAAACTAAAAATGCAACTACCACATAACCCACCAGTTGCACTCTTAGGCATTTATCCCAGACAAATGAAAATGTCTGCACACACACACACAAAAAAACCCTGAATGTTAATAAGAGTTTTATTCATAATAGCCAAAAAAACAGAAACTACTCCAGCATCTTTCCATGGGTGGATGGTTAAGCAAACTGTTGTGCATTATAAGATGGAATAGTACTCAGCAACACAAAGGCAATAGACTATTAATACAACAATTTAGATGGACCTCAAAGAATTATGCTGAATTTTAAAAGCCAGTCTCAAATGTTACCCGAAATTTTTTAGAACATTTATTTGCAAAGACATATGCACCCCTATGTTCATTGCAGCATTATCACAGTGGCCAAGACATGGAAACGACTGAAGTATCCTTCAATAAATAATTAAATAAAGAAAATGTGATACATACATGCTATGGAATAGTAGTCAGCCATAAGTAATACTACCATTTGAGTCAATATGGGTGGACCTTGAGAATATTATGAAAAAAGTTAAAAACCATATGATTTCACTCATATGTGGGATATAAAACTGAAAACAACAGATGAACAACAAGAAAAACAAACACTCATAGACACAGAAAACAGTATGGTGGTTACCAGAAGGAAAGAGGATGAGGGATAGTAAAGGGTAAAGTAGGGCAAATACAGGGTCCAGCAGTAGTAAGGCTTGCTCGAGTGTGATTGGTAGGGTAATAATATGGGTGTAATAATTTGTAGTTTTAATTTGAACATTTCACCTAAAATGTCGCATGCTGTGCTTGAGTGTGACATTGTTATGTTACAGAATTATGTGCTTATGATTTTTGAGTAAAATATTTTGTAATAGAAAGGGGAATTATTTGTGCTGGACCATGTACATGATGGAAGATGATTTAACGCTGGGTGGTGAGCACACAGTGCAATATATAGATTATGTATCATAGACATGTATACTTGAAATCTATATGATCCTATTAACCAATGTCACCCCAATAAATGTAGTAGAAAAGATAATTCACACACTGCACCTTTCACTCCATATTTCTCTCGTAGACCTTACATATAACATCTCCCTCAGGTATAACGCCTATATCTAGTGTTCCTTGAATACCACACAGAAACTGACATACACATCCAGACATACAGACTTTTTACAATGAAACTAACACAACTCCTCCTCTCCTGACACTACACACACACACACACACACACACACATGCACACACACACACAGACCATGCATGTGATAAGCTGTACTTCCCACACACCCACCCCATGTATGAACATGCTTCTCAGAAATTCATAGTCACACTGTGTTCTGGCAACAAAACTGAACAGAAATTCTTCATTCATTCTGCCACATCCCACTCCATATCTCCTCCCCTCCCAGACCTGCCCTGTCTCCATGCCACACTGTCCTCGTTTCACCCACATGCAAACGCCACACATAGTCTCATAATCACTGACAGGCCCAGCCCAGGCCATGCTCAGAAATTGCCAATTTTGTATCTCCCTCCCTTGTCTGTCTCTCCCATCCTGTGGTATTTAGAATCACTAAGTAGAAGGTGGCTGTGCAAAAAAGATCTCTGCCCTGGACCTCAGGGAAGACCAATTTGGTAGAGCTGTGCCCTCTTCTGCCTGTCTTTGCAGCTTGCCCCCATTTCAGTGTTGTAGTCTTTTCCCTACATCTGCCTTTATGGTGGGAGAGTGTGAACCACAGAATCATCTCCTCTGCCCCCTATTTTCCAGATACACTGTGCTTGGCTCACGGTTAGGAGGAATGGGAGAAGAGAGTTCATAGAAAGGCATGGAGGTGAGATTATCCCCAGGAGTCCAGGCTTTAAAGTGACAATCAGCTATTTGTTGTCTAGCTACCAGTGCCTTTCCCCTTCCTAGAGTTAATCTCTAGTGTCCCATTCTATGGTTCCTTGGGTACCAGGATCTTTATTGCCAAAATGTCTTTAGGTGACTCCATCCCTGACTCTATGTCTCTGTTTTCCCATCTGTCAAACAGAAACTAATTATGATATCTACACTGTCACTATGAGAGATGGCAAATGCAAGGAGGGGGGCATATCAAGCCTGGTCTAGGCTGGGAGCATTCTGCATGTCTGCATTTTCTCAAGGTCTCCCTCAGTGTTAGGAGCCTGCAGATGTTTCTGTGGATCATTTTAGCCCAGAACTGATGTGTTAAAAGCATTGTGTTGTAGTGTGATGAGTAAGCTAGCAGACTTTGTGGTCAAACTGCCTGCACCTGACTCCTCATTAGTTGTGTGACCTCAGGGAAGTTGCTACATCTCTCTAACCTCAGTTATTCTGTCCTAGAAATGGGATTAATGGTGCTATCTCTTTCACAGAACTGTTTCGAGGACTAAATGAGAGGATACAAAGGCTCCTGCTTCATTGAAAATATTCAATAGATGTTTGTTGAATAAATCAATAAACTAAGTAATACAGTTCCACTGAGGCTCAAGAATGCAGATCCAATAAATATTAGATATAATATCTACCACTCACTATGTGCCCCACTGAAATATAAGCTCTATGAGAGCAAGGGTTTTAGGTATGTTTTAAATGAATAAGCAAATGAGTGGATGCTATATTTCAGGCACTATGTTAAGCATGTAAGATAGAGCCCTAAGACTGACAATATCATGATTAAATTGATAATCACTCCAGTAAATAAAGCCAGGGTGAATGCTGTATAGAAAAGAGAGTAGGGTGCTATAAGAGTGATACACAGCCCTGCCTGGTGTGGCTCAGTGGTTGAGTGCTGATCTGCAAACCAAAGGGTTACCAGTTTGATTCCCAGTCAGGGCACATGCCTGGTTTGCGGGCCAGGTCCCCAGTAGGGGGTGCACAAGAGGCAACCACACCTTGCGTTTCTCTCTCCCTCTCTTTCTCCCTCCCTTCCCCTCTATCTAAAAATAAATAAATAATTTTTTTTTTTAAGAATGACACACAAAAGGAATTTCTTAGTGTGGGAGATGAGAGGAATTCTCCTAGAGCCAGTGACCATCTGAGCCTAAAGGGGTGAATCAGGTGATAAGCAAACAGAAAAGGTAGCAATGAACTTCAGACTGTTCAAAGATCAGAAAATGATCAGCATGACTGGGTTGTAGTGACAAAGGCAGTAAGCTGTAGGAATTGGGATTGGAGATGCTGGCAGGGGCCAGATCATGTAGGGCATTTGTAGGGCTTTGTGGGCAATGATAAATAATTTGGCTTGTGATTCTCATGTGATGGGAAGCCACTAGAGGGTTTTGAGCACAGTAATGGTATGATCTATGTTTTACAAAGATTCTTCTGGTTTCCTTGTGGAGATGGGTTGTATGTTCAAGGGTAGGCACAGGGAGACCTGTTAGGAGGCTAGAGCAGTTGTACAAGTGATAGGTATTAGGA
This sequence comes from Glossophaga mutica, assembly GCA_039655065.1. Taxonomy (NCBI): domain Eukaryota; kingdom Metazoa; phylum Chordata; class Mammalia; order Chiroptera; family Phyllostomidae; genus Glossophaga; species Glossophaga mutica. The sequence goes on along the minus strand of CM077318.1, from coordinate 8,175,296 downwards.
ACACAGACCTGATTGATTGGAAATAAATGAGGAACAACATGGATACATTAGAAATATATTCTGAATGTAACGAGACTTGCTGATAGACTGGTTGTTTAAGGGATGATAGAGAAAAAGGAGACAAGGATAACTCTTAGGTTTCTGACTTGTCACTTGGCTCCACAGTGATGTTATCTTTTTTCTTTTTGATAGGGAAGATTATGGAGGAACAAGCTTTGGGGTGGAGAGAAACAAGAGTTCTGTTTTAGTCTTCTTTGGTTTATCAGTGAGACATACAAATGGAGATCTCAAACGTGCGTCTGCAGCCCAGAAGAGAGGCCAGGGCATCTTTAATAGAATTGTAAGTCCTGAGTGTGCTGGGTGAGACATGGGCCCATTTTGAGCAGAGGAGCAACATGAACTTTTGTTTTAATATGATCATTCTGGTCCTTGCTGGTGTAGATCAGTGGACTGAGTGTGGGCCTGTGAACCAAAGGGTCGCCAGTTCGATTCCCAGTCAGGGCATATGCCTGGGTTGTGGGCCAGGTCCCCAGTAGGGGGCATGTGAGAGGCAACCACACATTGGTGTTTCTCTCCTTCTCTTTCTCCCTCCCTTCCCCTCTCTCTAAAAATAAATAAAAAACATGATCATTCTGGATGCTGAGTTGACAATTAACTGTAAGGAGGAAAGGATAGAAGCAAGGAGACAGGGAAGGAAGCTACTTCAGTTGTACAGGCAAAGAAAAGTATAGTAGCTTAGACCCGAGCGTTGGTGGTGATGAGGAAAAGAGGTCAGGTTCAGGATATATTTTAGAGAAAGAGTCAACAGACCTTGACAATAGATTGTCTATGAGAGAAAGAGATGGAAAAGTCAGAGATGGCCCCCAGGTATGGGGTTCGTCCAGTTGTGTTGATGGTTAGTCTTAGCTAGAGACCTCTGGAGAAGAGCAGGTTTGGGAGAACAATGTTCCCCGTGGGGGAAGCCAGGAAAGGTTCCCCCTCGGGGGCAAAACTTCAGTCCTTTTCATTTTATTTCTTACTGAGCTGCAGCAATCTTCAAAAGGAGCCCATGCATTATACACTAAATTCCACCATCAAAAAAATCTCTTCTTGCCCTGGCTGGTGTAGCTCAGTGGATTGAGCGCAGGCCTGCGAACCGAAAGATCACGGTTCGATTCCCAGTCAGGGCACATGCCTGGGTTGCCAGGCCAGTTCCCGTCAGGGGACATACAAGAGGCAACCGCACATTGATGTTTCTCTCCCTCTCTCCTTCCCTTCCCCTCTAAAGATAAATAAATAAAATCTAAAAGGAAAAAAAAAAGTCTTAAAAAAAAAATCTCTTCTTCATGGAGATGCATAGCGCTTTCTGACATCAACTAACAACACACATGACCCCTGGGAGATCACATTTATTTATGTGACTTCAATTACCATGATTATTCTGGTGACTTCCAATGTTCTATCTCTAGCACTGCACTATTCTCTAAATTCTAAACCCACATGGCCAACCATCTCCTAGATATCTTCCCCTGGAAGTCCCACATATACCACAACCCTACCATGAACCAAACTAAAGTCTTCATATAGCTTCCTGTTCTTCTGCTCTGGTGTTCCCTAGTTGCATGAATATCCTACTGTACAGCTAGAGTTGCCTGAGCAAGGAACACATATACATCTCTGACTGCTCTTAGTCCCATATCTAACCCAATACTGAGTCCCACAAATGCTGCCTTCTTCATAGTATAGAGTAATAGTGAAGAGATTAGATTATTGTCTGTCCTCTGTTTAAGAAACATTTACACTATGGAAAATGTATAATGATGGTTCAGACGCAAAGGAATAGTTATTGGCATTAAGGAATGACAAATTTTTATAGAAAATAAAGTTTTTTGAGTATTGTTTATACAAATGCAACTTTTCAGCATCTTGTTTTTTATTATTTTAAGGCCATAATATGATTAATTTATTTAAAAAAGAAAATTGTTCAGTAGATGATGTGTTATGAAACTGTACACCTGAAACAGATTACGTATTACAGAATTAAACACCTGAAACTTATGTTATTAACAAATGTTACACCAATCATTTAATTAAAAAATTAGAATTATGAAGAAAAAAAGAAGTCGAGGAGTGTTGTGGAGGAAATTTCCAAATTAAACAAAAATATTAAACAGGTTTATGCCAATGGGAAAAAAAGAGATCAGATTCTAAAACCAGCTTTCCTTGGCTTATATCCTGGATCTGCAACTTACTGATTACTTAAACTTTCTCTGCCTCAGTGCTCTCACCTGCAAGACAGAAGCGATGGTAGTAGTGCCTACGCCTACTGCATAAGGTTGCCGTGAGGATCAAATGAACTAATCCAGATAGAGCACTTAGAACAGTTGCATGGCAAAGAGTAAGCACTTATTACATGCCAGCTATCTATGAAAATGGTGATGATGATGATAACAATGATCCCTTGAATATGTCCCCTTTTGGCCCTACTGACTGTGACTGCCATAGTGTAGACTCCAGTCTTGCATAAATCTCAAGAGCTTTCTAACTTAGCTGAATTTAAACATAACAGATATGTCATGCACTGTGTAGGGCACTGTCATGACACAAACGTTTAGTGGATATGATTCCTAGCCTCCTGGAGCCTGGAGAAGCAATATAGCCTACAGTGTCTCTGTCCAACATGGTAGCCACTAGCTTCAAGTGACCATTAAAATTTAACTTCAGATTTATTAAAATAAAATCATATTAAAAATTAAGTTCCTTAGTCACAGTAAACCCCCATTTCAAGTGCTCATCAGCTTGGAGTCAGGCTACTTAGATTTACATCTTGGATCTGTCATTTCCAGCTGTGTGACCTTAGGCAAAATTACATAGCCTATCTTTTCACCTAAATGGGCCTAATAATAGCACACACCTTAGAGAGTTGTAACACTGAAATTAGTTAATACTTATGAATGTGCACATGCATCTCCCCCATGCACATACAACACACTCAGAGAACAAGAACATCACCAGTTGATGAATCTTAAGGGCTCAGGGTTTGGTCCAACAGTTAGTGCTGTGTGATTTCAGCACAGTGCACTGGAACCATCACTGGGTTAGGATTCTGGACACTCCTCCTTCTAGTTGTAGTAGCGGTTCTAGCCATGATTCTGAAATCCATTTCTGTATAGCCTTGGCACATCGTTTTCCTTTGCCAGCCTCAGTGGGGTGATTGCACTGTTCTTGATTATATTTCTGCCCTACCAGTTGCACTTCTTTAAGGGAAAGACTCCTATTTCAGATGGCAAAAAAAGTTGAAATAGAAAAGAACATGGCACATCTGAAAGAGAATTATTAGAGCTGACATTTATCAAGTGTTGATTCTACACCAGGCACCGTACATATATTGTGTTATTTAATTCTCACAACAGCCCTTTGAGGTAGTAATTAACCTCATTTTGTCAATGGGGAAAAAAACTGAGGCTAGAGAAGTAGGGCCATAGGCAAAGCCACTACCCACTTTCAGACAGTCGATAGTGAGGATAAAGTAGGAATTCAAACGCAGTTCTGCTTGGCACCAAGACCACATTCTGAGCCACCCTGTCATACTGCCTAGGAGTCTTGATGGGAGAGAGTAGGGCTATAGAGGTAGATCGGTCACTCCAGTATAATTGTGGAAGAGGTATGAGAAAGGGAAAGACTGGAAACATGGACACCCATTAACAAACTGTTGCATACATGGGGCAAGTACAGGAGGTCCTGGACTGAGGCAACAATCTTGTATATAAAGACCACATAACGAAAGGCAGAAAACTGTACTTGAACAACAATAAAAAAAAAAAAAAAAAAGACTACGTAACAGCCCTGGCCGGTGTGGCTCACTTGGTTGCAGCATTGTCCCATAAACCAAAGGGTCGTGGGTTTGATTCTGGTCAGGCCACATGCCTGGGCTGCGGGTTTGCTCTATGGTGGGGGTGTGTACACGAGGTCCTGGTCGCAGCACCTACAAGAAGTGGCCGATTGACGTTTCTCTCTTATATCGATGCTTCTCTCCCTTTCTTCCTCCCTCCTTCTCTAAAAATAAATACATAAAATCCTTTTTTTAAAGACAACATAACAGATCTCACTGCCTGCCATTCTATTACTCTATTGTCAATTTCTTGAGAGTAAGAACTGTCCTTTTCATCTTTGTATCCCATCACTGCCTGTATTATTTACCTACACAGACATATACACAACACAACACACACTTGGCACACAAATCTGTTGTTGATTAAATGGATTCAATTAAATTGAATTTATAAGACTTGGTGACTGATTTGATCTAAGGAGAAGACCAAGATGGCTTTCAGGTTTAGAACTTCAGTCTTAACAATAATTCTGAAGCTGTTTCTGTGGAGCTGTAGTACTCAAAGTATATCCTAACTACTTTGCTTTCTCTACTCTAAGGTCTGTCCTTGGCAAGGCCCCAGCTAGAGTAAAACTGGCCTTCCCTCCCAATCATCTAGCCCTCTCGGCTGGAAAGGAGGCTATTTCTCCTGGGGGCCTCCCTTCCGCTTTCCCCAGCCTGGGTAGTGAGTCCCTCTTCATAGTATTTGAATCAGAGGAAACAGATAGACTGAGGAAGTAAAGAAAAAACAGGCCGCCTGGGCTCTGCTAGCCAATATAAACACTCAGTGGTTTCCTGTTGTTGCAGCCCAAAGCGTCCCATGACATCATTCCTGGCCTTTCCAGAACACACTGGTTTGGCCCAGCCTGCCAACATGCCCAGGGCTGAGTGGCAGTCGCCTTCAGAGTTAGATCCTCCGGAACTGGAGAATTTCTCCCAGCCAACCATTTCCCACCTGCCCAGCCAGTCACTTAGGCCGTTCTAGCCCTATAAGGCATTGGAAGCTGCAGGCCGGACATGCTGTCCCACTTCCCAGAGGCCCAGTGGCTTATGGGCCAGAGCAAGATTTCCCAACCGGAAAAGTAATTTTACTTCTTTTAACAGAGATTTTGAGTCAGAAGAGGAGGAGAATATGACATAGCCTCTGAGACAGGCCCTAACTGCTTCCTCCCCACCCAAGAACATACAGGTTTATGTTCTCAGTGTTGGTCAACAATTTCTAGAAATAGAACTACAAGGGCACTCGCAAGACCTTGTGGTCTAATCTTTCCATGGTGCAGATGAGAGCAGTGAGGCTCAGAAAGGAGAAGGAGACTGGTCCCAGTCACACAACTGGTCAGTGCAGCATATCATCGTCCACTGCTAGAAATCTGAATTTGAGCTATATTGAGGCACAGCAACATAGTTGTAAGAGCTCTTGACAGGAAATTCAGAAACCAGGGTTCAACCTATCATTCTCTTTAAGAACTTGAATAAACTCTTTCTTTCCTTCGGACCTTGGCTTAAACAACCATAATTCAGTTAAAGGCAACAAACATATTGAGAGCTTACTGTGCTTGGTAGAGCTGGTGGCACCTGGGAGTGGAAAAAAAAGCATGATGAGAACACTCCCCATTTCACAGGTTGGAATGGAAAGAAAATAAAAGAGATGGTATGAATTCTGTAGACCTAAAGACAGTCTGGAGTCCATGCCTCTGTCTCTAGGCAGAACTGAACCATAATCAGGGGTCTGGGGTCCTTTGGAACTGCAGCTTCCTCCCCACCCCTTTTACAAAGCAGCAGGAAGCTCTCGTTGGGCCAGTTTTGCTTGCAAAAAAGTTTCCAAATTCTGGTCTCATTTAGCTGGGTAGATTTGCATGGAGAGGGGTTGGGGTCCTAAATTACTGTCTGGAAAATCAAACCAAAAGCATTATGGCAATTCTTGCAGCCAGCAGTAATTGGATTTCAAGCCGTAGCTGTGCCATGGAGCACAGGCAATTTGAAATAGCTCTTTTAACCAATCAAGTTCATCACAGCCTAGATTAGCAAGTGGAATGCAGACACATTTAAGGAAAAGGATGCCTATTCCTTTATCCAAAGACACACAAGGCAATGTGAAGTCAATCCGTTAGCCAATCAATTTAAGCACAGCATAGATGAGATGAAACACGCACACAGAAAATATAGATGCATTTAGACACCTAGAGATGCACATCCATAGGCAGTTGCAGGAAGCTGCACACACACACTGAAGAATGCAAAGTAACACACATACACACACTCAGAACCACTGACACACAGAAAAAAAGACACACACACACACACACGCACACACACAGTCCAACAAGAAGCTAGAAAAAGACAGCCAGCTGTCTGGGAGTTCTGGGAAGGGTCAACTTTCTGACCCCCTGCTCGTCTTTCTCCTTCCTCCCCCCAATTGTGTTTAATTCAAATACTACATTTTTTCTATAGAAGCTTTAGAAAGCCACCCTACACCACACCACATCCACACTCATTCCTAGTACACCACATCAGACTCTTGTTACCTATTTATTGTCTGGACTTATGGCAAAGATCATTGATCAGGACTCCCTGATGTCAGTATCTTTCCACTAATCCATTTTGCATGAGGCTGCCTGCCAGAGGGAATCATTCTAGAGCTCAGTTCTGTTCTTGCTTTGTCCCTGCTCAAAATCCTTCCCTTCCTTTCCACTGTCAGCACAAGCCAACCCACACACCTGACATTCATGAGGTAAACACTACCTGTGGCTTCTTGCCCCTGTTTATGTCCTCTGCCTTCTAGAAGGCAAATGGCACCTCATCTATCTCCCTACCCATGCCCACCTCCTGTTTTTCTGCCCCTTGTGTTATTCACTTGAGCTATAACCACTACCCTCTTTCTGCACCTATCAAATCCTACCCACTTTAGATTTTCCTGGGTTGTTTGAAAATTTCAGAAGGATAATTACATCGTTGACATTAAATTTTTTTGATGATCTCATCCTTCAAGGCTCAACCCTAAAGTTACCTCCTCCATGAAGTCTGCCTCTAATGTATTAAAATCACTATATTAGTGAACTGAACTTACCCCATTCAGCCCTCACAGGTATGTGTCTTGGTTGACAGAGGAGAGCTGATGGAGTAAAAAAAAAAAAAAAAAAAAACAGAACTCCCTGATGGTAGTGTTTCCTCCAGGGCAGACAATGTGCTGGTACTTTTCTTGTGTTATTGCATTGCTCACAGTCCTACAAAGACAGGTACCTTGTTCTAGTCATGGATTTGAGTCCTGGCACTGCCACTAGCTTTCTGTGTGACTATGAGTAAGTCTCATCCCTCTCTGGCCTTGATTTTTTCAAGGATCCTTCCAGTTCTGGATTTTATAAGATGCAGGGTTCTGTGAAGCTCTTCCCAGAACTACATCTGGTAATAGACATGCCTACTATCATTATTATTCTTTCTCCTCTCTGCTGTCTCTCTCTTCTCTCTTTGTCTGTTTCCCTCTCTCTTCTGTCTCTTCCTCTCTCTGTCTGTCTCCTCTCTCTCTCTCTCTCGCTCTCTCTCTCTCTCTCTCTCTCTTTCTCTTTCCTTCTCTCTTCCTTCTTCCCCCGTCTCCCTGCCTTTCTTCTTCTCCCTCTCCCATCCCCCCTCTTCATTTTTTCTCTCCTCTCTCCTTATCTGTTTCTCTTCCTTTTCTTTTAATCTTCCCTCTCTTCTACATCTCTCTGTCTCTGATTCTATCCCATGCTCTCTGACCCACTCCCAACTCTAGGGTGTGAATGTGGCTGAATAGCTTCCAAACCAAAATAGCTCTGATTCTTCCTGAGTGCTGCTGGTTAATAGAGGTAAAACATGATGTCCTTCTGAGGGTTGTGGGAAGATCAACCTCCCCATCCCCCCCACCCCGAGGAAAAGCTCACAGAGCTAAGGGGACGGGCAGCAGGATGAAGGGTCTCATAGCAGGGCCAACTGGCTCCTACCCTCCAGCCTTTCACTCAAAGAGAGGGCATTCCTCACAGATCACAAATGTTCTTCATGCCCTAGATGATCTGAGCCAGACATTCTTAACAACCATATACTTAATCTTCCCACTCCCTGCCCTGTCAATTTACAGATGTGAGAACTGAGGCTCACAGACAGAATGAGAATGGCCCAACACTCCACAGCCAAGTAATGGAAGAACTGGAACTAAAATGCTGGTCTACTGACTCATAATAAAGTGCTCTGAAAAGATTATAAAATTGATTCAACACCATCAGTTGAAAGGCCCAATAGTATCTGGCTCCACCTCAGTGATGAATAAATGAGGGAGGGAGCTGCCATAAGAGCACTTGGAAGACCCTGATGCTTCCTCTGGGGCTCTGGGTATTTATATGGAACAATCCAGAAGCTTGGAAATCAAGGGATGAAGGGATTTAGTCTTAGTGCTTTCTAAACTTGCTCAGCCAAGAGTCCCCTCCTCACCAAATCCCCATAAATCCGTTTCTTCTTTATAAAAAAGGATTAATGATATCTGCCTCATCTGGCTCCCTAGAGCTTAGAGAAGTTGCAATAAAAAAAAGGATAGGAAAGAGCTTTGACAAAAACAAGACAGTGCTCTGCAAATGTGATGGCTGGGTGCTATGGTGATGTCCCAACTAGCAATTATGTTCTCGGCGACTGTGGGCGCCAAGTGAGTCATCCTCTCACTCTTAAAGCCAGAGGATTTGAAAGGGGAGAAATGAGGTGAGCCTTTCGTTATGAGGTGTTTTTTTTTTTTTTTTTCCTGCAAGGGGAGGCCAGAACAGGAGTGCACAGAGCAACCCCCCATAAATACACACTGTGCCCCAAATTCCAGCTTCCCGGGGGCTAAAAAGCAAGTACTGTACCCCTTCCTCCACTATTTAATTCTGGGATACCAAATCCCCAAACTATTGAGGTTTCTGAGAGATAAGAAACTAAAATTCTCGAATCTTATTCAGTCCCAGTTCTACATCCAGCCTTGGGCTTTATTTCTGATTGTAATTCACTCTGTGACTTCAGGCAAATTGCATTTCCTCTCAGATGCCTAACATTATCTTTCAAGAGTCCTGGATTTAGAATGCCTGGGTTTGAGTCTTAGCCTTGTCACAACTGTATGACCCTAGACAAGTTTTTTTTTTCCCCTCAAACCTCAGATCTGCTACTATAAAATGATGTATTTGCTTTAGATGCTTAATACTGTGTTTTAAGAGTTTTGGACTGAGATTCAGGAAATCTGAATTCTAGCTCTAACTGCCACAGGGTGAATCATTGCCTGAGTTTAGACTGGTCTCATCCTTTTTCTGGGCCTCAGTTTCCCTATCTGTATCATGAGGGAATTTAAATGTAAGTTACCTAAATACACCCTCTAACAGCTTGTGGTTCTAGAATTTTACAGGCACTGAAAAAGGAAGTGAGGGGGAGGCCACGCCCAGAATAATTTCACATAACCTAGTAGTGGTTGCCCTCTATAGGTCTGACCTGGAAGTGCAGGCCCAACTAGACAGCAGTTGCTAAGGCAACTGCTCAAGACCTGAGGCAAGAGTGGAACACAGAGGGACAACTGGATGCTTCGCCAGATACGGCCAGACACGTAGACTAGGGCTGGCCCACAGACTTCCCCACCCCATCCTAATGAAAAGAGTCCAGATAGAAGCTTGTGCTAGGTCGTTTCCTGTCATCAGTAACAAGAGACTTTTCAGGGCTGTACAGAGCACATGGTCAGGGGTCTCTGCCATAGGTAAAATAGGTAAAAAAAATGTTTTTTACCCTATCAAATAATTTTCCACACATTTGAGGAGAGGTGCGTGAATGTTTGAGGATGGAGTGCGACTAGGCTGTGAAGGTGGATATGAGAATGTGTTACTTTCATGGCTGAGAAGTTTTCACATGTGAGACAAAGAACTCTTTATAACATATGGAAGGAGCTGCTTAAATTAAAGTGTTTTTCCGCATCCTCATCTATTCCCTACCCTCCTCGGAGTAGAAGCAATTCATACCTGGGCAAAAGACCCAGTTTGACTTTAGTATGGAAGTGAGAACGTAAATCATGAGGAGAAGATATTGGGGAGTGATCAGTATTCGGAAAAGGTCCTGAAGTCTAGGGGATTTGTTGGCTCAGTCTTGGAGTATCACTAAATTCGGGGCTATGTGTGGGCTCATTCTTGCAAGGCATTATGTGCTAGAGTGCTAGGAGAGATGCAGACATAGGGTTCTGTTACAGAAATATGCAAATACTAAGACTTTCATCACTGTTATTCTACAACGATTTATTATAGAAGTACTAGGCAGATCATGAAACTGTGTACTCCCCTCACTCTTCCCTCCTTGGTTAAAATGTCTGACCATCCAACCCAGATGCAAAGGGCAAAAAAAAGGAAGACAATGTTCCTTATTGTGTACAGAAGTGATTGCAGCTCTAGTTCTGCTCTTGGCTCACTATATAAGCCAGGTCAAGTCCCAGCCTCTCTGTGAGCCTCTGTTTCCCCACTTGAAACAGGAGGGAGTTCCATTCGATGAGCTCCCAGGCTTCTCCCAAGCCTGACATTCATTCTACCTGGTTCTTTTTATAATGTTCTGTGGCATTCTCCCTCTAACCGAATAGGGCTCAGCTATTCCCTAAAGCCCTTTCAACTCTAAGGTCCTGCCCTACTTATTCAAGCTTCCAAAACTCTCCGTGACAATCTAGTTCCACCACCATTACCTCATCCCACTGATACCACTGCTGCTTCCTGCAACAGGGTACAGTGGTCTCTACTTTTGGTTGGAATTTCTTCTTATCCACTTCTAATACTGGTAAGTTAACAGAGATTGATATAGTAGTCCTCTGAAGTGACAGAACCCCCAGATTTACCACTACTTCTGTGTACCTTTGAGAAATCCTCTGCCTTCACTACACCTCATTTTTCCCATTTTTAACTTAAGGGCAGTGGACTAGAATTCTCTGAAAGCTGCAAGTATCTTCCACTTCTAGGCAGTAAGAAGGTGGAGATTGTCTTTGATGTTTTTCCATAATCTTGATCTTCTTTCAGTGTTTCTTAAACGAGAACCTCTCCCCACATAAGCTCCGACCCCCGATTAAGTGCCTAAGGGTTCCACCACCATGCCCTAAACAGCATAGCCAGCCTTCCATTTTACTTCATCAACTCCTGTGCCTGTCTTCTTCCCCACCTCACCCTGTTTCCACCAAAAACAAAATGTTCTTTCCTCATCAAAGTGTGTGATAATAGTTTATTCTGAGAAACAGATGCAATAAAGATAGCAAATTGTTTTACCCTACCAAATAATTTGCCCACACATCTTGCCATTAGTTTATTATACCACCCCTATCCCTGCTGATGCCCATAAGCTTCTACCCCCAAAATCACAGATAGACCTTGGAATGGAGAGTTTAAAAGATACTTTATTTAAAAGTTTTGTAAACAGAATTATACTCACAGCTTCAGCAACAGTGAGAGTTCAGTTCTACCTCCCTGCTCAGCCCAGTTGCCTGGAGCACTTCCTCATACACCCCAGTGGCTTCACTTGAAGTCAGACCTAAGGAGGTCCCTTCTCTCCCTCCTGGAAGCCAGTTCCAGGAGAGGTATATGGTTGTTGGCACCACAGGAAATGCCAGGCGGGAAGAGCATGCAGGCAGGAGAAAAAGGAGGAAGAAGGGAGAAGAAGACATGGAAAGGTGGAATATTCAATAGCAGCCAGGATTGGAGGTAGACCCGTTGTGGGTACTGAAAAGTGTTTGGAAAAAATTAAAAAGAATTGTAAATGAGTATATCCAAACAAATGTTAAAAAAAAAAATATGGAAGAGGAAATCACTTGCCTACTCTTACCAACAAATTGAATTTCCTCAATCCCGTTCATGCAATGTGTAGCAATAACATTTCGTGTCTACTAGTGACTACATAGTGTTATTGTAGCTGAGATAGTGTGGTTAATATTGACTAATATATTGTGGTTAATGATGGTTAATACTATATCTAAAATATTATTTTAAAAAAATCACAGAGATGGGAAAAGAGGGAAGGGGTAGGGAAAGATACAATGGGATGAAGAGGACGTTATGGAGTTAGAGTGCTTTCCCGGGTTCAGACCTGGCTGACCCGCCTCTGTTTAGTCTCTGAGAATCTCCAAAGGCCTCCTTATGGCTCTAAGGAGCATTTGTCCCAGGGCCAGTATAGGGACCAATGCTACAATCTGGCTATGCCTGGGCATTGCTGGTACTGATTACCATCAATATTCATAACCAGTTGCTGTGAGATAGCCACAGACAGTTGCTATCAATACCCACAGCCAATCATCATTGATATCCGTAGGTGAATGATGTTAATATCTCACTACTACCATCACTAAAGGTCCCCCATCTAAACTATGGTCTAGTTGGAGGTATGGGGGGCAGCAATGAGGGGATGGGGGGGGGAACTGGTTGAGAGGAGGATTTAGCACCAATCCAGGAATTCACGAAGAACTATACTCTATCATTCCTGGTCACTTCAGGATAAAGAGAAAGGCCTAGGGTGGGGCAGAGAGAAGCTGAGGCCTAGCTGGCCTTGCCCCTAAGCCTCTTCCTTCAGGTTTCCCCCACCCCTGATAATGGCGGGGTGGGGGGTAGGGGGTGGGGGGAGAGTCTACCCTTCAGGTCATGGCTAGCTAATACTGACTAGCAGAGATTGCCTTGACCTGGGATTACTCTTCAAGGATTCTATGCCAAATCTAAGGCCAGAAATCCTTATCTGTAACCAAAAACTGGCAAGACGAAGGAAGGGAAGGTGGGGTCCACCCCTTTTGACCAATGGGCCCATCACAGAATCCCACTAGGCCTCAGTTTCTGGCGGGCCAGGGCTACAGCATAATAGCGCTGGAAACGGACCAGAAGCACAGGAACCAGCAAGACACCGGTGCACATGCCCACAGTGGCTGTGACAGCAGCGGTGAGCTGGCCCAGAGCAGAGAGGGGGTAGACATCTCCATAGCCAACAGTGGTAAGAGTTATGACAGTCCACCAGAGACATGTAAAGATGTCTCCAAAGTGGGGCTCACCCTGACCTGGGGTGGACATGCCCAAGAGCTCCCCATAGAGGAAGAGCAAGCCAAAGAATAAGATCTCAGCCACCCAAATCAGGAGAAAGGCACACACCTCCTTCCAAGAAGAATGAAGGGTATGGACCAGGACTCTCATGGCCAGGGACTTTTCAAGGAAGCCCAGGAGACGAACCAGCTTGAGGACATAGAGAGAACGAATTGCCCCAAGTGTTAGGCTGAGACGCGGTTGCTGCTCAGCCTTGTCACCCACCACTAATTCCACCAGCACAGGGAACAGACAGAAAATGTCAGCGAGATTGAGAGGGCTACACAGGAAGCGCACCTTATCAGGGCAGGAAATGGCCCGGGCAAAGAGCTCAGTTCCAAACCAAAGGGCACAAAGCAGTTCCAGGTAGAGCAGGTGGGGGGCACGGCGGTAAACAAGACCATTGTTCTGCGGCTGCCGATGGTTTTCCCCCACCCCTACCCCATGTCCCATAGGAGTGAAGTTGGCAGAGAAGTAATCCAGCTGGACCTCCGTCTCCTGGAAGAAGATGACCAGAGCACACACGGCAAAGAGTGTGGAGATCAGGGAAAGGCACTGGGGGAAAAGAGGCATGTTAGAAGTACCCCCATTTACCAGCCATCCCCACTTCTCTAACTGGACCCCACCCTTCTTTGCCTCCCTTTTTGGCATCCCCTCAAATTCTCCTGGGTACTTGTAGATTCAGGGCCCAAGCACCAAGCCAAAATGTGTGGCCATTGCGGCAACTTGGCAGGGCCCTGTGGGAGAAAGAGTGTCTAGCATGGTGCTACAACACTGTTTAATAAGTTACCTTGGCCCCTAGGGAAGACTGGGGTTGGTCAAGAAGCACCCAGAGCCACGGCTTCCAAGCATTCCGCAGTCCCTGGCCTTCGATGGGGTTCAGCAGAAGGCGCTCATCCATGTGGGCATTCTCACAGGCCTCCCAAGACAGAAAGTCCTGGGTTCGGGTCTCCTTGCCACTGAGCTTGAGCCAGCAGCAAGGTGCCAGTGGCGCTTCTGCCAGGCCCCAATAAGCCAACTCCTCCTCTAGGACATCCCGACAAATGTTGGCAGGGCAGTGCAGCTGCCGAGTACGGTAGTAGCCCAGCACGTAGCCAAAGAGTTCAGGATTTCGGTCAAAGAAAAACTCTCGAACTGGTGGACCCTGAGCAGCTGGGGTGCCAGGCGGGGGTGGTTCGGTCAGCTTGTAGAGACGGGTGCCTGGAAAGGCCCGCACAGTGCTGATGTAGGTCTCATGGCGCATGCCCCCCACGTTCAGGATCAGTTTATCATCCAAGCCCTCCATGGCAAACTGTGAGCCTGCTTCTCGGCTGGCTCGGATCCGCTGGCAAGAGGAGGGATGACAGGGGTTAGGACGAGGTCCTCCTGCTCTCCTCTCCCCTCCCAGGCTTGGCCAGGGCAGGGAGAGGGCTGAGGGCCACAGAAGTGATGTGGCAGCCCAGGCACCCAAGGGAGGCTACCCCAGGCTGGGAGCTGGAGGTGTCTCTTCCTCCTGGGTCTTCGAGAATCAGGAGGACAGCCAGCTCTCAGATGTAGTCACAGTGACTAGCCAGAATCTCTCCTGGGCCCAGCAATTCCAGGAGAAAAGCCAGCCTAGTCTGGAAACAGATGTCTTTCAGGGGATCTTAGGAGATGCCTGGTGACTCTGAGAGAACAACTGTGCCATGGTATACAGCAGAGGAGTCACAGACAGGCAACCGCAGACTACATGGGTAAGATGGGGGCAGGGATGTCTCTTAATCCTCTGTCCATAACTTTGAAAACGGGGTGGAGGGTGGGGTGGGGGAGGGGATAAAAAGAGAAGATGCCAAGGGAGGCTAAGTGCAGGAAATGTGGAGTGAAGATGGGAGTGACAGAGGAAGCTGGAGGGCCTTAGAGATCCCTTGGCCTCCACAAGGAGTAGGAAGTGCCTGACTTGAGAAACTGGCTGGGGGGTCGGCAGACCTGACAACGATGATTTTTGACTGCGACTCCCCTGGCACCTGGTCCCGGGCACTCGTCAGCAGCACCAACAGCACCAACAGCACCAACAGCATCAACAGCACCAACAGCACCAAAAGCACCAGCAGCACCAGCAGCATCAGCAGCAGCAGAGTCCGTTGGTCTCTCTACTGGGCGCCCTAAAATTGCTTTGGGCTTAATGAGCTCCTTGCCTGGGAACAGAGAGGGGTAAGAAGAAAGTGGAGGGGACAAAGAAGATAGAGGGTGGTAGGAGCACAGAAAGGCAAACCAGGGGAGTCAAAACACCTACCCAGATCCACATTTCAGTGTCCCCATACCCCCTGACAGGCAGCCTGTTAGGGCCTCCCATGTTTGTCCCTGAGGGCAAAACGGGAAGACAGCACAGGCAACCACCTCCAGTCTGGGAACGTCACACCTAACACCCCCACCTCCCACTCCCCCCACGTTTCAGCCAGTCCTTCCTCACTCACTTGGTTGTTTTGCGTGATCCACGAACACTGGTAGTGAAGGAACCAACGGCTGGCTGGGCGGCGGGGCTGGAGGCGGTGGGGCGGGTGGTGTAGTCCGCATAGCTGCTGCCTCTGGAGTTCTTGACTGCTCCTGCATGGAGAGATCTCAGGCCCCAGGACCAGGGTGTGCTCATGGAAGAGCTGGCGAGGAGCTGGGGTTTTCCAGGAGCCTCCCGTTCCCGCTGTGGCCAGAAGAGCAAGTGCTGAGAGGCAACGATCCGACTCAGGGCTATATGTGTTCCCGCCTGCTTGGTTAGGGAGGCCTTCCTGGCCCCCAGCCTGCAGGGAATCAGACAAGAGACCCTAGCCAACTTTGCTGCTCCTCCTTCCTCCCCCAGCTTAGTTCCAGCCCAGAGCGGAGGGAGGGGAGGAGGCAGCTGGAAGAAAAACAGGAAGTTAGGTGGTCAGGCTCCAGCCAAGAGGCCACCTCACACGACCAGTTAATATTTTGAACAACTTTCTCCCCCACTCCACCCCTGCCCAGCGTCACTGTAATTTCCCCACCTTCCCCCCAGATCCACCACAGTCCTCCTATCAGAAGCCTGAAAAGGAGCAAGGAGTGTGGGGGGAGGGGGAAGCGAGGAAAACAGCCTGGGAGGCCAGATGTGCTCTTGGCTGTATCCAGCTGTTTCTGCCCACTCGTTTTTCTCTCTTTTCCCTTTTTCTCTCTTTCTTTTTCTCCTCTTTCCCGCACCTCCCCCCCCCCAGTCATTTTTCTTCCTTTTTCTCCAGAGGCCCTGGTGCCAAGGATGGGAGTAGAAATCAGAGAAAAGGAGGGGCATGGAAACAAGGAGCCTCAGAAAAAAACATGCTTGCCTGTGGCCTGTGCCAGGATTGGCAGAGTCCCCAGCCCCTTGAGATAAGCCACATCCCCTCCTCCCCCCTCTTTCTCAACCTCCAAGTCCAGTACCCCTTCCTGGGAACTGGGCCAGTCTCCTCTTTTGCTACTGATGAGAGTTTGCCAATCAAGGACCCAGAAGATTGTAAATTCCAAGAAAGCCCCCACCCCCACCTCTTGACCCAGCCCCCATGCCTCCCTCCCACCACCAGACCAGACTTTTCTGGGAGGAATGAAGATTCCCACTACAGTTTAACACCCTCCCCAGCTCTTCCTTTTCAGCCCATCCCTCAGAGCCAGGGCAGAATTGGCTTGAGAGTTTCAAGACACGAAAGCAGGCTCCTGGCTTCTCTCTTCGTCACTGCCTTGCTCTGGGATTGGTGAGGGGGAAGGTCCCCTCAGTGGACTTCATGGTGAGAATGCGCGGAGCAGTGGGTGGTGGTGACAAACGCAGCTGTGGCAGGCCGTAGCTCCACTAAAGCCTATTCTTACATCAGCTAAGGAGGGCAGACAATAACTTGGGCCCTTCAGCATTTTCTAAATGAGAAGGGCAGAGGCAGCAATTGTCTCTCTCACTCCCCCCACCCCACTTCCCTCCCCCATATCTTGCCCTTCATCCATACTAACCTTTCTTTTATTAAAAAAGAAAAAGATTTTGCCCTGGCTGGTGTAGCTCAGTGGATTGAGCGCGGGCCTGCGAACCGAAGGATCGCGGTTCGATTCCCAGTCAGGGCACATGCCTGGGTTGCCAGGCCAGTTCCCGGCAGGGGACATACAAGAGGCAACCGCACATTCATGTTTCTCTCCCTCTCTCCTTCCCTTCCTCTCTGAAGATAAATAAATAAATAAATAATAAAACTAAATAAATAAAAATATTTAAAAAAAAAAGAAAAAGATTTTATTTATTTACTTTCAGAGAGAGGGGAAAGGAGAGAGAAAGAGAGGGAGAGAAACATCAGTGTGTGAGAGAGATCAGTTGCCTCTCACACACCCCGCACTGAGGACCTGGCCCGCAACCCAGGCATGTGCCCTGACTCGGATTGAACGAACTAGCAGCCTTTCACAGGCCAGCGCTCAACCCACTGAGCCACACTAGCCAGGGCCGTACTAGCCTCTCTTCATTCCATAAACCAACCAGTCTCTTTCATAACTGTCCTATTTCTTCCAGGTACCTATTGACTACTTCTTCCACATCCATCTGAAATATCACCTCTTCAGGGGAAACTTCTCTGAATCCTTCTCTCCAAGACAAGGTCCTGTCCTCTGCCTTCTCACAACCTGCTTTCGACGTTTTATTCTACAGCACTTTTCATACTAAACCATTATTATGCATATATCCATTTCTGCATTGTATTAGTTTTCTAACTGTTGCTGTAACACATTTCCACACACTCAGGGGCTTAAAACAACATACATGTATTAGTATTATTATCTTTCAGTTCTCAAGGTCAGAAGTCTCACACAAGTCTCGCTGGACTAAAATCAAAGTGTTGGCCAGGATTCCATTCCTTTCTGAAGGTTCTAAGGCACAATCTGTTTCCTTGACCTTCCCAGCTTCTAGAGGCCATTTACATTCTTTTGCTCTTAGCCCCCTCCCTCCATCATCAAAGCTGGGAACAACTGGTTGAGTCCTCACATCTCATCACTCTGATCTCCTCTTCTGCCTCCCTCCTCTTCCACTTAAGACCCTTGCAACGACATTGGTCCCACCTGGACAACCCAGGAAAATCGGATTTTAACATTATCTGACTAGTAACCTTAATTTCCCCTTGCCTTGTAAGATAAGGTATTCATAGATTCCAGGGATTAGGATTTGAAAATCTGTTCGGGGGGCTTTATTCCACTCACCACACCCACCTCAACCGTGAATTCCCCAAGGGCTGAGCCAAAACTGACTTATCTTTAAAATTCCTAGCCTGCAATCCTCTCTCCAGCCAAGTGTCTGTCTCAGGGTGGGCATTCATCATTCATAAGTAATTGAACAAACACATGCTATAACCTCTCACAGATACCAGACTTCTCACTTCTCATTAAACAGGCTTCTTCTTTCCATAATTCTAACCTAAATACAACCTGCTGTGTTATCCTAACTGGACTAACACCAGGCCCTGTGATGCCTCAACCCTTTTGCTATTTGCTTCTGACTAGTGAGCCCTGACTAAAGATAAACTGATTACTAGCCCTGCCAAAGCAGCCATTGCACGAGCAGTTAGCCAGGTCTCCTAAGATGATTGCATCATTCTTGGCTCTGCGCTTCTTCCTGTTTCCCCTAGGTCAGATCTGTAAAGCCTCCACCATCTGGGCTGCAGGGGAAAGCAGGAGAGTGAATCCCCTGTAGGAAGACCACCCTTCTAGGCCCTCTTTCTTATCTAGTCAGGCCTAACCTGCCCCATTCGCCTTCACTGTTCTTTGGTAGCCTTCTACGTGAGTAGAGGAATAGGTCTTGCCTTTCCCAAGTTGGAGAACTAGAACCCTACCCACATCTTGGGAGTTTGTTTCCTGCACCCTGTACAGAGCTAGGCATGTGAAAAGGTCTCCATAAACCCCGAATGTGGCCACAAATCATGTTTGCAAACTCCTCTCCCACTTCATTCATGCTGTCGTCTGAGACTACTCCCTACTCTCCCCAAAGAGCATAAATTAATTCATCCCCTTATCTTTCCTCAAGCCATTCTTTCTGTCAAGAATGCCTGCATTTCCTCCCCCTCCTGCACTCTCTTTCTCCAAAACACACACAAACACAGAAATCTGTTCATATTTTTTAATTACTTTATTTTATTTTATTTATATCCTTACCTGAAGACATGCTTATTGACTTCAGGGAGAGGGAAAGGGAAGGAGAGATACATCAATGAGAAAGAAAAACATTGATCAACTGCCTCTTGCATGCACCCCTACGTGGCACTGAACCCAAAACCTAGGCACGTGCCCTGATGGGGAATCGAGTCTGTGACCTTTCAATTTACAGGATGATGCTCCAACCAACTGAGTCATACCAGCTGGAGCAAAAGCTGTTCATCTTTAAAAGCACAGCTAAAATGGTCCCCCTCGGTGAGACTTTCCTGACCATTCTGTCAGAATTTATTCTCCCTCCCCCTCCATCTCCCTAGCAAGTTATAGTTCTATTTAGCATAAACTCCATTCTCCTTTGTGTGCTAGTTGTTTGTTTACTTCTCCACCTCTGGGATATATTCACCTTGACGTCCCACCCACCACCCATACCCTTTCCTCCATCACACAGTGCCTGGCACCAAGTTTGTGATCAGTCACTTTTTACCCAGCAAATGAATGATTCATTGATCTTTTCCCTGGTACAATGGAAGGCTCAGGCAAAATCTTGGTCCATGTATTGCAAAGTCCTCCTGTTTCAATGACCCATGTCCTCCTCGCCCCCAATTCTATACACAAACCGTGGGCCTTGTGTTTTTTTCTATACTCGTTCTCTGTGTGGCCTAAAAGCCCAAAATTGCATAACTGAGATGACCGTTGAGGTACACTTTACATACTTGCAGAATAACACAGCTGGAAGAGCCTTTAAGGACTCCCATCTGCTTCCCAGGTCACAAAAGGAGGAACTAAAGCTCACAGTGGGCATGATATTTGCCCAAGAACTCTCATCACATTAGTAACCAAATCAAAAGTAAATCCCTGAAAAGTTTCAAGAGTTTTCAGTTTGCTTTGTTCACAGCCACCACCCGTGATCCTTGCACAGAAAAGTGAGTAAATGGTGCCACACCGTGGCTAAGAGGCTGAGCTTCACCTACTGGCCTCATTCCTCGAAAGTGGAATTCCCAGCCACACCCTGCTTTCCCTTTCTCCCCTGAAGGATGAGGGGACAGGGAGGCCACCTTCCAGGAATAATCCACATGATATCCATATAGCCACACCTTCTGCCGGCAGGAAACAGGACTCAACTGTGTTTCCCACATTTTCACCAGGCAAGATGGGGGAGTGGAGACAACAGACAGCTTGGGAGCCAAAGAGTCCAGCTTCCGGAAGAGACTTGGAAGAGGCGATTCATACCTTCCTTCTCTGAACCAGCTCTGGAAGCTATTCTCTGGGCCTGTGCTACGGGGCTGGCTGTTTGCAAAATGTCTCTTTGCCACATCTGGCCTGCTAAGAATTGGCTTTATATGCTGACAGGGACCTATCTAACCAGAATACGCAGATATGAACACCCAGGGTACAGGGCTGGAGAGGACATTCACGGGTTGTTTCAATAGGGATTTTAACAAGATAGTTTGGAGGTTAACAACCCGAGCCTTTCCCCCTTTGGACACAGAACTGCACGCTAGTTGATCTCCCAAAGCCTTCTTGGTCGAGCTTAGTGGGAATCTTCTACACTGTAGGTCAGAGGAAAGGAAGGTCTAATTTCAGGCAGAAGAGGGAAAGGGAGGCAGTTTTTGTGTCCTCTGCCAAAAACTGACAGCATGCCTCATCTGGGAACAGAGATTCTTGGAAGTTTAGGGAACAAGAAGCTCCCTAGGGCGGCATCTAGGCCAAGGCCACCTGCTTGGGCCCTCCAGTAAGCCATCATCCTTGACCCACAGCTGGCCTATGGCTGGATGCCTGTGCAGAAAGAAAAGGTGGGGAGCAGTTGGGCTGCCAGGAAAATAAGGCCTGGCCCTAGCCCAGTTCTGGAATGAAATTAGGGGCAGATGACTATAAATCAGGCAGAGGACCAATGACAAATCAGGCAGGAGTCCTCTTTCTTCATTTCTCTCCCATCTGGGTTTAGAGTTCCAGGCATCTGTCCAAAGGATGGGGCCCTGAATAAGCTAGTTGCTGGAAGGCTGGGGAGGAGAGGGGGTGCTTACAAAGCTGGGTCAGGGGAGGAAGGATAATAATGGGATGGAAAATGGAGAGCACTTAGGGGTGACAGGGGCTTAGACATGGGGCCGAAGCATATTTTGTGGACTGGGGTGGAAGTCAGGCAGCCAAAATGATGTTTATATGAAATGATCTTGAAAATTGATTTCCTGGTTGGCTTGGAACGCCTATGAACAGAGCAAGACACCCTACTTGAAGCCAAGGTCTCAGACCACAATTTCCTCTTCCATCTACCCCCTCCTCGGGCCCAGAGCACATGACGTCATTGCCCCCTGGACTTGTCCCTCCACCCCAGAGGGTGCTGATTCTGGAGTTGGGATGATTCTAACACTCATTGTCTAAGTCCTTTAAATCTATGTAATATTCCATATACTTCAACTACCTTTTAACAACTAACACTCAATTAGAACACAGGGACAATCTGGCCATGACCAGTTACTACCCAGATGGCCATTTAATTAGTATCCCATAGCTCTGTGAGGTTGTCAGGACAGGGCGAGTTATCTCTAGTTTACAGATGAGGATATTGAAACTTGGAGAGAGAAAGCTAATTGACTCAGAATCTCAGTGCTGAAAGGATCTAAAATTACTCTAGTCCAAATAATCTTTTGCCGGAAACTCTCAGACTCCAGCTCCCATTAACACTCCTGTGGATATACAATTAAGAGAAGGGCTTTAGTTTCAAGTACTTACAGAAATGGGAAGACTTGACTAGAAGTGGTATCAACTGAAGATGGCCAAAATGGAACTCTTTTGATACCTAAATTTATTTCTTGCATGCAAAATTAGAAAAAGCCGGATCTACAATTAAACGGAATGAATGAGAAGCATATCTTGATTGGAAATTAGAAGCTTCTAGGAGGAGCATAGATAAATTCTCTTTTCTAAAAGAAGTTAATCAGAACTTTTAGGGCCTGCTTCTGAACTGAGGAAGGCTTCTGAAGCTGCTCAACGCCAACACCCCACTTTTCCCTCCTCTCTGACTGCCCTTCTGTACCCTTTACTTCATTGTCCGAACTTGTCACCCTTTCCTCCTCCATGTTTTTCTTCTCACCTCCTCCACAGCAAGTCCCTGATGACCTAGGGCACGCTCAGAATGGAAGGCCATACCAAAAGAGACGAGAAAAAAAAAATTCTGGTAGCTTCCTTTGAAGAAAAGCTGGTCTCAGGCAGAGGGGAACCAGCAATGGTATACGTTCCTGGGACCAGAACAGAATTCAGCAATCTGCCTAAAGTTTTCCCTGATTTTCTCCAGAACCCTGATGGATTCACAAAAGAATTTAATTTAATTGTTAGAACATGTGATCCTGGCTATTATGACCTATTGAGATTAATATACTTACTGCTTTCTGGGAGGAAAACAACTGAATTCAAGTATAGGGTCATTCTGAGGCCTATGAGAGGGTGTGTCCCCTTCTACTTACTAATAGTTTAGGAAAAATTGAAAAAGGAGAAATTATTAAGGTCCATGTAGGAACTGGGGCTACTTTATCTGTTCTTAACCACACCCGATTAAGTTGCAATTTTTTTTTTCAAACATCACCTTTTGATGCTCAGTTCCCAGCTCCTCCCACTCCCCAACGGCCACGTCTAATGACTGAGTAGCAGCAATACTCCAACACCTCTAGCTACTTGGAAATCACTATGATCTGAGACAGGCTGTCTAAATCCCACAGCCTGTTAGGTACTGGGCCTGAGCTAAGAACCCAGGGTTTAGGCTGAGTTTAGAGAAGCACTGGCACCTAATGTTGTGATGCTTGCTGTTTCCCAAATTGGGAGTTCTCACATGGTTTTAGCTGGTTTGCATCAGACATCATCTTACATTGTAGCCAACTCAAGACTCAAGAGGGGAGAAGGGCAAAACCACTTGAGAAAAGGAAGGAAATAACAAACCGTGAAGTGCTGAAAATAAGCCTTTATTTTAGAAAAGCATCTGGGCCAGAATGAGGATGGGAGGTGTGGGGTGAAGCTGGGATGGGAGGGAAAGAGAAAAGCTAGCCAACTCCATGGAAACCAGGCGACTTGAAAGATATCCAGCCAGCCTAGGATTAAGACTTTTGGTGACGGTCAGAGGTGACTCCAATTTAGGGTGCTACATCAGTTAGTCTACTTTGTAAAGAACATCCGAGGTAGCTGCTGCCACATTGCAAATGAATATCTCCTCATCCTTTTCCAGAATGTCAAAGACTGAAATAAAAAAGAAGACTCCAGCTCCCTCTAGCTCTGAACAAGTTTTGGAATTGAGGGTGGGGGTGGAGGGCATCCAGAACCAGAGAAGCTAGCCCTAGAAATAATTTTGTCAGTGTCGTTATTATATAAGTAATAGTCAGCATACATAGAACTACTATTAATAGGAAAACTGGGGCCCAGGAAGAAGTTATTGTCTACGTGACATTAAAACTAAGCAGACCATTTGTTCCATTTTGGTCAACTTAATGCACCTGACTGATTCAGTGGAAAACAATTAGCCAGTAGAGCTTCTTGCATGAAGATAACCAAATACAGTTTCTCCCAAGGGAAAATTTTTGCTTTTTCATCCCTTATTTTTGATTCATGAGAACACCGTGTCTGAATCTGACTTGGTTTTCTGGTGTTCTCACCTTACCTGGATGCTCAGAGCACAGAAGACAGAGGCACTCCTATGCCCACCCCATGCCCACAGCTGTTCTCTCTGCCCAACCTATCCAAGCCAGGCCTGGATCCCACTTCCATGCACTAACATGGGCCTATGGAAAAGATCTCTCTCTCTCCCCCCCTCCCTCTCCCTCTGCCTCTCTCTTCCCTTACCTACCTCCTTACATCTCCCTCCATCCCTCCCTCTTTACCTTCTTACATCCTTTCCATGGGCCTAAGAAGGGCTCTGAACACATAAGCCAGGGCCCAGCCCTCAATACACTGCTTCCCCTCTGCTACCAAGGGCTTCATCTTATCCAGCTCACCATTCACTGGCTTTGGCAGGAGACCCATGGAGGCAGTGGGAAAGGACACAATTTTTCTTGCCCTTTCAGGAGTTAGGGAAACATTGGATGAGGGGAGAGCCATTTATTTCCATGCTGAGGAAAGCAGTTTTCTACTTTCTTACACTGCCCCCTCTTGAAAAGCCTGGTGAAAAGGCCTTTGTTGAAGTTAAAGGAGGCAAGGGGTTTTCTAAGGAGCAAGGATGGGGAAATAAAAGGAAGGAGAGGAGAGAAAAGGGGGGAAAGGGAGAATCTTTCTCAACTGAGGTTAGCTAGCTTGCTCCCTAGATTCTCACTGGGACCTCAGCTAAGTTCTGGAGGCCCTGGGAACAGTGAATTGCTCTACAACATCTGCATCCTCTCCACCTTGCTTGGTTTTCCCCTAGGAGTTAGAGAGCCATCTTTTGTACAGCTGATGTAATTGAATGCATTTGTGAGTACTCATTTTGAATGCTTGTGGCCAGGGAGTAATAGGCAGGAAGTTAAACAATGAAAGAATAGTGGGGAGGGCTGTTGGTAAAAAGAGGAGCGAGTAACAGTAAAGGGGAAAAGGAAGTTAAGGGGAAAAAAGAAAGGAGAGGAGGTTGTGCAGGCAGGCAGAGGAAGCTAAAACAAAGGCAATGGGCTGAACCCACAGTAAGGCACTCTGGCCTTTGTGGGGCTGCCATCTAGTTTAACCAGAAGATAGCACCTAGAAAACAAGACAGATAAGGCTTGCCTCCTCAGTGAATAGGGACCCACAATGTGAAGACTGCTTTCTAATTTCCATAAAAACACTACACCAAAAGGGCACCTAAGGAATACAGCCCTGCTAAAGTATGAGTTAGGTAGACTTTTATAGCTGGAAGAGGGATCCCAGGGTCCATCTAGTCCACTGCCCCCTCTCTCCTCTCCACCACTACCACCTTGGAGCTGAAGAAATCGGAAGGGAAGGTACACCAGCAAGTTAGCCACAGCTATATTCTCCTGACTTGGGGGAAGAAGGGAATAAAAGGCTACCAGGTGCCTTCTGTAACCATGAATCCTTAACACACAAGAACACTTCCTGAGGTCGGATTTATTTTCAGGCACTCTGGTAAGCTAGTGGGGGATGGAGTTGGAATAAAGGGCCCCTCCTATGTCCATTTAGCCACATCAGAGGATGTTGGAATAGAGCACTTTAGTGTGAAGAAGTCCAATTTTTCAAAGGGGGCTGAGAAAGCAAGCTCCCTTTCCCCATCCCAGAAATCCAGCTCACCCACTGCTCAGGCCTTAACTCTAAACTGGAAGGCCAGATCCTTTTAATGCAGAACCCTGGAAACGGCATAGTCAGCTGGTTGACAGTGTGTTCTGAAAAGAAAAAAAATAGGTAAGGAAAGGGTTTAGGGCGGATCTTGGCTAGTCATTTCCTCTAAGCCAGAGGTTCCCAGATGTTGCTTAAGCAACCAGAGCTGGCCTCAAAAGCACAAAAGAATGCAGTAATAATTTGAGAAGAGGCTTAGGGCTAGAACTAGAGATTTCCCTAAAGAGGCAATGTGCTGTGAGCAGAGCTACATGGAATATTTCAAAAATTAACTGTGCTGTCAGCTCAAAACCAGAGCAGTCATTTGCATATTGTTTTGCAAGTATATTCACCATCCAAATACACTGTTCAGGGCTCTGATTTCCACACTCTAATTTCTCCAGGAAATCAGGCCTATGTGCCATCTAGTTTATTTTGCATGCAGACATGCCTATATTCAACCTTCAAAGACCCTTTTCTTCTAACTGCCTTGGGAAGAGGGCAGGGTAAGTTACGATATAATAATAAATAGTATAATAAATAATATATATAATTATAAATTATATAACAAATCAACATTATAGCTGGAGGAAACTGAGGCCAGAGCAACAAAGAGATTTATCTAAGAATTGAAAAGGACCATACCTAAATTTTCCAAACTCCTAAGCCAGTGTTCTGTCCTCTATAAATTTCACTCCTAGCATAGAAGCTGAGGAATATGAGACCGTACAGACCTTGGACTTTTTCAATCAGGCTGAGCCCTAGGAAAAGGGGTAGGTTTTTTTTCTCGGCCTCCTCCCCATTCTCCACCAGCCTCTCTTGCTTGGAGAAATGGGCCTCAGGCTACTACAGAGAATAAAGCATTCCATGATTCTAGAGGCCAACTTGGATCTTGCCACTAATAGACACTAGTGGTGCTGCTAAGAGAAGGGGACAATGAGAGGGGAGCATAGGGCACATTAGCTGAGGGCTGTGAGCTCACCTTCACCACCTCCTTATTCTTGTCCATAAGGTGGAAAAGCAAGGGAATGAAGCTATGGCAAACCCAACTGTGGAGGAAAGTAATGTTGTTCCATCCTCCAGCCTACCCACCAAGTTTCCAAACGCAGTGATGATTCTTTCACAGATAGTCTGGCTTCTGTGGGAGGTGAGGACTGTGTGTCCAGAAGCTTTCTGCACCTCAACCATACTAGCCCATTTCCATAGCAGTCAACCTCTGTGCAATAGTGCAAAGGAACAGGACATTGTACCCTTAAACTCATAGCCGTGAGTGACTCACCACTCTCCTGGCATGCACACACACGGAGTCACCCAAATTTACCATTATATACTCACACTCAACCTGCTCCTTGATCAGACACACATGCACCCCAGATGTTTGTGTATAATGTGTGCATACACACACAATCATAAAATGTTCACAATTACACACCCATGGACATACAAACTCTCACACAACTATATACCCATACACTCAACTAAACCTTCACATGCACATCAGCCACACTCACAATGTTTACACTCATCCCCTTTATGTACAAGGGGTCACATTCACACCCATAACTTTTTTGCATTCTCACACAACCATGTCACTCTACATACCCACAGGATAATATACAGATGCAAAGACATACAACCACACTCATTCACACACACTCCCACCCTCTGTGCTTACCTACACACATCCAATACTATCTTGAAACATACCCAGTGTATTGCTTTGCAGGGACTAAAGCTTTATATTACCTTGTAGGTACTCCTAGGTCTTTGTTGTTGTTGTTAAGATTTTATTTACTTATTTTTAGAGATAGGGGAAGAGAGAGAGAAAGAGAGGGAGAGAAACATTGATGTGCAAGAGAAACATCGAGTGGTTAGCTCTTGCACACCCCGAACTGAGGACCTGGCCAGCAACCCAGGAACATACCCTGCCAGGGAATCAAACCAGCGACCTTTCAGTTTGCAGGTCGGCACTCAATCAACCGAGCCAGACCAGCCAGGGCTAGCCCTAGGTCTTTTGTGTGACACCCTTGTTTCCTGCTTCTACATTTTTTTCTTGTCCTTATTTTAAACTTGTTTATATAGAATTTGTCAAAACTATGTAAAAGTAGTGAGAATACTGAAATGAATCTTGTGAACCTATTATTTACTTTCTACAATTATTTATACATGTTTAAGTTCAACGATTCAACAGACATTTACCATATGCTAGTACTCTGCATGTGTACGCTGTTGGGATATAGCAGGGGGCTAAGGACATAGTACATGTTTAATAAATATTTACTGAATTAAAAATTTCCAGGCCATGGGCTGGCCTTTGGGGTTAAAGAAATAATGAATAAGCCACTGTCCCTGCCCTTGGCCTGGTAGAAAAGACAAACATGAGTACATAATTCATAGGCCTCATTGTTATACTAGAACAGAAGTTGGCACACTACAAACCAGGGAGGAGAGTGCAAGTCCAGTTGATCGCCTGTTATTAGAAATAAAGTTTTATTGGTTCATAGCCATGCATATTCATTTGCATATTGTCAGTGGCTGCTTTTGCACTACCACAACAGAGTTGAGTAGTTGCAGTAGAGACCAGACAGCCTACAAACAGTAAAGTATTTTCTATTTGGGCATGTTCAGAAAATGTTTGACAACCCTTGCACTAGAGGGTCTGGGAAAGACTCTAGGACCTAACCTGATTATGCTTTGGAGGGAAGGTGGTAGTGGAGGGAGCAGATAAAGCCACCCAGAGTGGCACAGGGACCTGCATCTCTGAGGCAGAGTGTGAGTCTCCATCTTCTTTCCTGTGCCCATCATGCTTTTTTGACACTTGGGCTTTTGGACAGGTGCCGGTTCACCCAAAGAACAAACTCAGACTCCCTGCACCCCTAAATACACAGGAAGTTGAGCTCAAAGACACAATGGATGTAAGTTGTTGGAATAAAGATACGGGAGTACATAGCTGTCATGGCTTCTTAGTACCCTGGGACAGAGAGCATCTCAAACATGGTGAGATGATAAAAGAAAAAGAGAAAAAAAAAGAGACAGATGATAAAAAAAAAAAATAAGGCTGGGTGGAATGAGGGCTTTGTGGGCTGCGTGACTTTAGGCAAGACACCTAATCTCTCTGATCTTCTCTGTACCCAAGAATACTAGTTGCTGCCTAACCTGCCCTGGCTCTCCAGGTTCTTATGCAGAGTGAGTAAATGACATCTGTAAAGAGCTCGGGGTTCAGATATGGGGAAGTCTGGTATTTGAGGAGGTGGCCCAGGTACAGGATCTGCTCTTTACCCTGAGACTCCCTGGCTTATGTCACAGCTCAAATACCTTTCTTCTCCACCAACATTTACCCCCCAATAGTTAAACCTTTTTGTCCAAGCCCCTCAGTAGCTCGAGGAAGGAAGTAGTGGTAGCAACTCACAGCCAGAAACTCCAAGCAGGGACTGCTGGTCTCCCAGATCTCTTTCAGGAATAGTCTCTTCTCCAGTTTCTCCAGCAGTAGCTGGAGAACCTTGGGGCAGATCCTGGAGTTGGCACCTACTGCCTTTCACAGCTCTGCCTACAGTCACCTTGGGGCCACCAATACCCACCAGTGGTCTTAGGTCAGATCCATTGAGCACCCAAGAACACACACAGCTAGAAGGCATTAGTTCATTTTCTTATCCATCCATTCCACAAACTTTCCCAGAGCTCCTACGCTGAACCAGTCACTGTGTCCAGCATCAGAAACACAGTAGGGACTAAGACACAGTGCCTACCATAACAGTGTCATAACACATAAGCAAACAATCATAGCACCCTCTATATCATTGTCACTTGTGCTTTTGGGAACGTGACAGTGTTTAAATTATAAAGTATAAATTTAAATTATAAATTATCCATATATAGTATTCCATATTCCATATATAGAATATATGGAAACTATATGGAATATAAATACGTAAACATGTACTGTGTTAGAGGGATGCACAGAGTGCTAGTGGAGTTAAAAAGAGTGGAAGCAGACCAGGTCTCAGAAACAAGGGGACATCTGAACTGGCTCTTGAATAATAAGTAGTTTTCTAGGCAAAGGGGATGAAGAGAAGTCTAAGTGGAGGAAATGCCACGTGCAAAGGCAGGTTCAGAGGCGTGAAAGGGCATGGTGGATTCCAGAATAGTACAGGGTTCCATGGAGCTAAAATATGAGAGTGGAGAGGCACAAAGGAGGGGCCAATGTTGAAAAAACTAGTAGATGCTTGATTATAAACATTCTTGAATGCGGTACTAAATTTGATTTTTTTTTTCCTGATGATTGTAAGGAACCAACAGAAAATTTTTATTTAGTTTGGTTTTTAGAGCAAAGAATTTTTAAGCAAACAGATTTCCAGCATCATTAATTAGGACTGAATCCTTAAGCCCTCCTTAGATCTATGTTTTTCAAACTATAGTGAGTTTTGAAATAGACTTTTAAAGGGCCAGCTTTTTTTAATGAAATAGGAAATAATATATATTTTCAGAGTACTGTACATCACATGATGAAGGTATGTATTTTTCATGAAACTTATGTTTAAGGGATGTGTTTCTGTGTGTGTGTGTGTGTGTGTGTGTGTATCTGTGAGCACACACCCATAAGGAAGGGTATGTAAAATGTATTCCTATTTATGGGTCTCTGTCAAAAACTTTGAAAACCATAGCCCTAGAAGCCTAGGTTCAGCCCCTTCTCTATCACTCCCAGCCATCTCTGACCTAATTCTTTCCAGGAAGCCTGCCCCCTGTAGGCTGTGACCATTCAGGTGAGCTTTGTACTAGTCATGGTGGCAGAAAACTCCAGAAATATAAGGATATGTTCCTGCACATGGTACCAAGCCAGGTAAGGGGTGGCCTGTAGCACAGTCTCCTTCCCTTTGATGATGTGGATGAAGGAGAACTGTTGGAAAACCTGCTTGGCAATGCCAGTCACTTGAAAGTGAGTCATGGGCTGGGCTTAAGGGATATGCTCACCACCATCTACTGTGAGCCCTGCAGTCCTCTGACAAAAACAACATGAAATTTTTAAATTGTTTTTTTTTAAGTACTTTGTGGGGGAGAGGGGACAAATAAGCAGAGCACAGAGGACTTACAAGATAGTTAAAATATGGTATATGATATTGTAGTGATGGATATGTGTTCAAACCCATTGAATGTATAACGCTAAGAATGAACCCTAAGGTAAATTATGGAGTTTGAAAAAAACAGCAAAAAAAATTATGGAGTTTGACTGATTATGATGTGTCAATGTCAGGTCATTCTTGGTTTAAAAAAAAGTACAGTTCTGGTAAGTGATGCTGCTATGAGGGAGGTTATTCCTGTTTGACAACAGAGGTATATAAGAACTCGATGTACTTTCCTCTCAATTTTGCTGTGAACCTAAAACTGCTCTAAAAAAAAAACACTCTTTTTTAAAGTGGTTTCTGTGAAAAATGGAGGGGTTTTTTTCTCCCAGAAGAAAAATTCTTTTAGGAAAGGTTCTAGTGTGACTGAGATTGGTAGAATTCTATTCTTATTGTCAGAAGCAACTTTTTGAAAGTGGCTAGTTCCTAAGGGATTTAATCAGGAGATTTCATTTCTTAGAAGATCTAACTAAGGAAGTGAAAAGTTAATTAAGGTAGCAGTCTGACTCAAACATAAGGTTCCAGAGAGAGGTTGAAAGGATCTTACACTTAGGTGCTAATAATTAAGGATGTGTCAGGAAGGTACTAGGGCTTGATACCTTGCATATAAAGCCCTTATATATTCCTCACAAGTTACTGATGTTAATAAAACATCAATTCATTAAACTGGTTTTTGTGTTCAAATACAAGCCAAAGTTGATTTAGAAAGTCACAGGTAGCAGAAGTGAGCTGTGGAAAAAGGGAGCCAGCTGAGCTGTGTGGGCTCAGGAGACAAGTTAGAGAGGCAAAAGAAGGGCCCTTGGAGCTTAGGAGAGAGAAAGCAAACTTATTCTCCTTGAGGGAAGAAAGGCACAGGCATGCTCTCGAGAGGGAGTCAGTGCGCATCCATTAAACTGTCCTCGTAAATTACTGGTTTTTAAATTTCATTTATATTTTTATTTTATTTTTATTGCTGACACTAATATAGATGTCTCCATTCTCCCCGCTTTGCCTGCCTTCGCCTAGCCCCACCCCTGCTTCCCTCTGCCCATCAGTACACTATTGTCTGCGTTTATGAGTTATGCGTATACTCGTATGTTCTTTCTCTAATCCTTCACCTTCTGTCATCATTCCCTAACCAATAAATTAATAATTTATATTGGGGAAGTGTGAACACGGATATGTAATTTTATGATATTAAGGATTTATTTAACATGTGACAATGGCATTATGGCTATATAACGGTGTCCTTATCTTTTCAAAATACAAACTGAAGTATTTATAGATGAGATGAAATGGTATCTAGGATAATCCAGTGGGCCAGGTATTTTATATATGAAATCATTAGTTGATAATTATTAAGGCTGGGTGGTGGATACACAACATTCATTAAATTATTGACTTCTTATAAATTTAAAATTTTCCACAATAAAAAAATTTTTAAATAAAAGTTTAAAGGGAGGGTCTTTTTTGTTTGTTTTTTTGGTTTTTTTTTTTAAGATTTTATTTACTTATTTTTAGAGAGGGGAAGGGAGGGAGAAAGAGAGGGAGAGAAACATCAATGTGTGGTTGCCTCTCACGTGGCCCCCACTAGGGGCCTGGCCTGCAACCCAGGCATGTGCCCTGACTGGGAATCGAACCTGCGACCCTTTGGTTCGCAACCCGCGCTCAATCCACTGAGCTACGCCAGCCAGGGCTAAAGGGAGGTTTTTGATAGGAAAACATAATGAATAGGCAGGAAGAAATGCCTGGGAAGCATAACCCAGAGCCATCCTGTTGTTTGAACCAGTCCCTTCTAACAAAGTCCCTGCACTAGGTTCGATAGCGTCCCCTCAAAATTCATATACTCCCCAGAATCCCAGGATATGACCCTATTTGGAAACAGAGTCATTGAAGATATAAACAGTTAAGATAAGGTAACAATGAAGTAGGGCAAACTGTTAATCCAATAAGACTGGTGCCCTTAAACAGAGGAGAAAACAGACAGAGACACATAGGGAGAATGCCCTATGAACATGGAGACAAAAATTGGAGTTAGGCCACAAAAAAACCAAGGAGTGACAAGGATTGCCAGCAACTACCACAGCTAGGAGAGAGGCATGGAACAGACTTTCCCTTTAAGCCTCAAGGAGGAACCGACACCTTAATTTCAGAGTTCTAGCCTCCAGAACTGTGAGAGACTAAATTTCTGTTGTTTCAAGCCATCTGTTTTGTGGTACTTTGTTACAGCAGCCCTAGCAAATTAATACAGGCACCCTTGGTTGTATATGCTCTCCTATCAGCTGCATATCTTGACTTCAGACCAATAGCGTGAGGCTCTGCTTCTCCAAAGAGTGGCCAGCAAACCTCCCAGCAAATACAGTATGTGCACAGGAGGCCAGGGCAGGGCAGTGAAATAACAGGCTAAACATGGCATAGCCCATCTTTCCGGGGAGTTAATTTCAGTCACTGGGGAAGTAATTGAAATCTTGATACTTATACTAAAGAAAACAGGGATGTAACATGGAATATATTGAAAAGCTGACGTGACTGTTTAAGATAAAACACAAGGCTTCAAAACATTTTTTCTGACCTGGCAGCTGGTGCCAAATCTCCTCCCCAGATCCCCAGGGGCTCAAGGACACTTCTCTCCTCTGAGATGTCCTTTTGTAGAAACATTTGAAAATCACTAGCTTGAGGAAAATAAACAGAGTTAGGAGTGCAAAACTTGGAAAGTTCAGTATAAAGCGAGAACATTTCCAGATGGATCTAACATTTAAATATTAAGAATGAAAAAGAGACTTTAAAATGCAAAAAGTCAGAGCCGTGTGCCCTGACTGGGAATCCAACAGGTGACCTTTTGGTTTGCAGGTCAGTGCTCAATCTATTGAGCCACAGCAGCCAGAGCAAAATAATTATTCTTATATATAGTTAGTAGGAGCATAAATTGGGCGACCTCTTTAAGGGCAGTTCCTCAATACCTATCAATCAAAACTGCTAAGTGTGCATAACCTTTGACCCAACAATTATACTCCAAGGAATTTAGCCTGCAAATGTATCACACTTGTTCATGGACATGTGTACAAGGGATTAAGGGGGGGAAATCCCGACATATTCATCAGTTAGGGACAGGTCAATAAAATTACAGTGTAAATTCTACCGGTAACTATGCCTCGATTAAAAAGAAGGAGGGAGAGCTGGGTGAGTGGGCTGGGAAGGGAGTGAATGGCAGAAAACTGTACTTGAACAACAATTAAAAATAAAATATAGATAGATAGATAGATAGATAGATAAAGGAATTAGAAAAAAAGAATGAGGTAAATATGAACAGTCATCCAAATACAGTTAAGTGAACAAAGATAGAGAACAATGTGTCTAGTATGAGTTTATTTGTGCAAAAAAAAAAAAAGTATGTTGTTCTATATAGACCGTTAACATTTTCTGGAAGGTACGCCAAAGAAACTCTTACAAGTGGATACCTCCTGGGGAGTGAACCTGGCAGTCTGGCTGTTTGCACTTGTAAATTATTTACTTTTAAATTTTAAAAAGTAATTAATTTTAACATAACTGTTATCTACTGCAATAATTTTAGAAAGTGAGTACAGTCAGGCCAAAGTGTTTCAGTGATTGTTTTTGCTACTTCCACTCGGCAGGGCTGAAGTCTAAGGGTGAATGTATGTTGGTTAAATCCCAAATAGGACATTTTCTTGCCATGGCCAATGAACATAATTTAGGACTGGAGGCAGAGCACTGTATCTCATATCGGTTATGGACGTATTCTTAAAAGCAATCAAGTCTTGTTTTTCTTGACTCTCACCCATGGTGGCAGAAGTGCGCAGTGTTGTTGCTGAACTCCTTGCCCTATGTGACTCCACCTCTATAGTGAAGGGATCTCTGAAGGGGTTATCTCACCTCATCCAGGTGGTACCCAAATACTTCAAAGATGCTGCCTAACATCTCAACAGCAGTGTAAACACAGCATATCAAGCTGTTCTGATTTTCAAGCAATGCTGCCTTGGTTGGAGCTTGTGGAAGTGCTCCCCAAAAGCCTGAGACAGCCAGGAATATATTCGGTTGTGTGTGAGGAAGCAGCAGTAGTTGAGGTCTGGGGAGAATGGGGTCAGTGAATCATTTCTTGGGAGGAAGAGGTGAAGGGAGTAATGACCTCTCTCAGGCTTACTGGCTTCAATCCTAAAATGCAAAGTGGCAGGGTAAAGGCTGGAAGGGACTGTTCTGTTTCCCTACCCTCCTGTAACCTACTGACTAGGCTCAGAAATTTAGAGTGGCAAGGGACCCCTCAGAGATCATGGAGTTCACTCTTTTATGTTATAAAGGTCAGAAAAAGGAAGAAACTTGCCCATGTAGCACAGCAAGTCTGGCAGAGCTGGAGCTAGAGCTCAGACCTTTTGCCTCCAAGTCCAGTGCTCTTTTCATAACATCGGGCTGTCCTAGCAACTCATGGCAGTCTGGCTGAAATGTCATGATTCCACCAAAGAGATGAGACTCCAGTCTCCCAAACCTCATCCCAGCAAGTCTTGCTCACAATTACCATCTTCAACAATCTGGGGGCTATTTGTAAATCGTTTCCTACAATTTTCTGGGGTCTCCTGGTCCATCACTGTGATGAAGTCAGTCTCTCTCTCTCTCTCTCTCTCTCTCTCTCTCTCTCTCTCTCTCTCTCTCTCTCACCTCAGCTTTCCAATAGAGCACTATTAAACAGCCCCAGGAGTGCTGAGTCAGTGAAGCTGACTTCACCCTCTGCCGAGGACCTGCTAAGCCCTGAGGCTTGGGATCAATAGCATGCCCTGAAAATTATATAGTAGGCAGTAAGACAGGAACAGAGTATGAACAGGAATAGAAGGTTAAAGCCCTGGGTGCCTAGCAACAAGCAAAACTGAGAAAACAAGTATTGTAGGATTTCCTCCCCTGGCATATGGATAGTCATGTGCTTTAGAAACCCTCCCTCACCTTTCATGTCGCTGGTCATGAGGTTTGGATCCTCCCCTGACCTTTCCTCCCCTGGCATATTACTAGTCTTGAGGTTTGGACCCACTTAGAGGAAGAACAAGGGGGCCAGAGAATAGCCTCACATGACTCCCATACAGGGCCTTGCATGACCACTCCCTTAAGCATGAAACCCTCAGAACAATGAGGTACTGACCTGAATCAGATACTCTTAGGAAAAAACTTTCTGATCCGTTGACCACAGACACAGGGTTTTGGTCAGGTAACATTTAGGCCTCAGTTGTGTTTCAGCTCCAGGCCCAGAAAAGCAACAAAACCAGACAAGTGATGCCATGGTTGACATCAGGACCAGCTGCATTGACTAATGGCCCCCATCCTGACATTGCCCAATCAGTGGAGACCATGACCCTGGAAGGCCACACCTGAAAAAGCTGATGAAAATTTTACTGAGATCCTCCCCTGAGACCTCCCCTAACGTTCCCCACATTTGGAAAACTGATTAAAAAAAAAACACTTAAGATAAAGGACTCAGCACTCTCACTCCCTCTTTCACCCTCCTTGCTCTTGCTCTTTCTTCCTCTGGAGTACTCCTGTGCCTTTCCCCACCTCCTTCTCTTCTCCCCCACCCTCTCTCTCTTTCACTCACCTGTGACTTTCCTTCCCCTTTTTTTCCCCCTCAAGGCGCGTAGCTTTGCTTTCTTCCTCCTACACTTCAAGTTCCCTCCCCTTTTTGCCCCTGTAACTTGCTTCCTGAGTCCACACAGCCTAGCTGGCTCACTTCAACTTTGGTGACTTTCTTTTATTTTTTTTTTAATTTTTAAAAACATACACCTAAGTTTTCTTCTAGTCTTTTTTTTTTTTTTAAGATTTATTTATTTTTAGACAGAGGGGAAGGGAGGGAGAAAGAGAGAGAGAGAAACATCAATGCGTGGTTGCTTCTCGTGTGGCCCCCACTGAGGGCCTGGCCCGCAACCCAGGCATGTGCCCTGACTGGGAATCGAACCTGCGACCCTTTGGTTCGCAGCCCGCACTCAATCCATTGAGCTATGCCAGCCAGGGCCAACTTTGGTGACTTTCTAAGTAAACTTTTGATTGTATTTGAGTTCCTTGGCTCTGAATTCTTTTCTTAGCAGAACTCAAGGAGTGAGGTCTAACACCTGGTGCCATTTGATGTTAATAAAAGCTTCATTATCCTCTCTTGGCCTGAGTTCCCATGAAGGAGCTCCCACCCCAGGTAAACACTTTGCCGCCACCTCCTCTCCACCACACTCTTCAGTCAGAGGTGGGGTGAGACAGGGGTCAGGAGGTAAGGGGCCACCAAGGCTGGGGCCCTCAGTCAAGTGAGAAGAGGCAGCCTGCTCTAGCTTCCTTGTCCAAAGATGATTCATCTCTGGCCTCTGAGGAAGAAAGGGAAGTGGAATAGAACACATCCCAGGATCAAAAGCGGGAGAGGGATGACTCTTCTAACGTAATGATTACCACTCAAACTCCTTTCTGCTTCCCAGCCAAAGGCTTTCACAATTAGTCCAATCAACGTCTTGCACGACTGAGGGGGGAGTGAGGCCCACAGAAGGGAAGGGCTGGTAAGAAAGTAGTTAAGCCTAGACTGGAATCTTACCCATGTGCTGCTGCACCCTGATGGTGTAGACGTAAAACACTCCTTCCAGGGCATCTTCTGATGGCTGTCTTCAGAAGATGGGTGTCTTCTGCAGGGTCCCCAGAAAGCGTGCCCCAAATGCTGCCAGGTACTTTGTCTTGCTGAGCTCCATGCTATACTTAAGAGGAGAGAAAGCTTTTAAGCCTTTGGGTGGCAGGGAACATTAAGACCTTACAACTGAGCCCTGTAGGGTTTCCTTAGAGAAACCAAAGGTGAATGCTTGGAGAGGAGGTCAGCACTCCTGTGTGGGGGGAATGAGACTATTGAGTTAGGCATTATATACCCAGTACTGACATCCAAGTGGTACTCACTGGTAGAATTGTACAGGTTGTTAAAATATTGAAAAATATCTGTACTGATTGTTACCATCCTTCACTCTCACCACCCCCAAGCTGATTCCTTCCTTGGGATCCCCCAGCTCAGAGCTCCCCACACAATCTAGCAACCAAAAGCTAAATGGCTGGCATAGCAGAGGGCCTCTGGGATCCTGCTCTAGAACTAGGGCCCCCAAAGTTCCAGGCTGGTCAGAGCTTCTGATAAATGTTAAATATTTTAAATACCATGTCTGATTATTTCCACTTACTCTGGGGAAAAAACCAAGGTTTAGAGAGGTGAAATGACTTGCGCAAGGTAACATACCTAGTGTTATGGGCCGAACTGTTTCCCCCCAAAGTGCATACGTTAAAATTTAAATCTCCAGTACCCCTACATGTGCGAGTATTTAGAGAGGTGACTAAGTTAAAATGAGCCTGTTAGCGTGGGCCCTATCCAATGTAATTGGTGTCCTTATAAGAAGAAATTTAGACACACAGATATTAGGGATGCATGTGCACAGAGCAAAGACCATCCATCTGCAAGCCAAGGAGAAAGGCTTCAGAAGAAACCATACCTGAGGACACCTTGGTCTTGAACCTCTAGCCTTCAGATCTGTGAGAAAATAAATGTGTGTTGTGAAGCCACACAGCCTGTGGTATTTTGTTATGGAAGCCCGACCAAACTAATATAGCTAGGAAACAGCAGAGCCAGGAATTCACCTGCAGGCTATTTGCCTCCATGGCCTTTGTTCACCCAACCTATCAGTTGTTTAAAGGTTAGGACAAAGAGAATCAGGGAAAGATCAAAGCCCTGAGCCTCCCAGTGTCTTAGCCCTGGTCAGGCCTCTGTAAGCACAGGCCAGCCTGCTGTCCTGCAGTAGTTGGAGCCAAGAATAAGGGGCCAGGGAACATTTAACCCAAATCCTAAGTCTTGGAAAAAGCTTAGAAGACATGGCCAACTCTCAATTACGCATGCACTAATAACTAGTCAATTATTCACAAGGTGTTTCATTGTTTGTGATTAAAACCTGTTTTTAACCTTTTGTGTACACTTCCCTCATTCTCCTTCTACCGTCTCCTCCTAGACAGCATACCTTCACTGGTATTCTGACTATGACAACCCCTGGGTCAGAGATGCCTTGCTAAGCCTGTACCTGGACCCTGCTAAAGTCAGGGTTCTCAGAGCAGAAGACTAGAGCACCTGATCCAAGGCCTATACCATCTGTCCTTAAAGAATCAGACAGAGAATGAAGATGAGTGAGCCAGGGGCTGGCAAGGACATCAGGCTCTCAGTGGAGTGACCATAAGTGCTACGTGGACCACAATAGGGGGTTCTATGGAAAGTAACCTCACAGGATGATCTGATCACAAATTTCCTTTTTTTAAAGATTTTATTTATTCATTTTAGAGAAGGAAAGGGAGGAAGAGAAACACCAATGTGTGGTTGCCTCTCACATGCTACCTACTGGGGACCTGGCCTACAACCCAGGCATGTGCCCCAAGTGGGAATCGAACCAGTGACCCGCAGGTTTGCAGGCGCATGCTCAATCCACTGAGCCACACCAGCCAGGGCAGATCATAAATTTCTAATTGCGTAGAATTTGGTAGGTAGTCATACCCCAGGCACATAACAAATGGCAACAGCAAGGAAATGTTATTACATTCCTATCAGATGCCATACACACATTTTCAATTTTCAAGCTTTCCTCACAAACCACCCTAAGAATTACCTTCTACTAACCCCATCTTACAGGTGAAGAAAATAACACTTAGAAGGGAAAGTAATTTTAACCAAGGTTGTAGCAGGCAGTTAGACAGGCATGAGCAGAGTTGGAATGATAGGCCAGGTACTAGAGGTCACCAGGGCGAAAAGCCCCATGTTCCTAGCCACAAACAATCTTGGCATATCAGAACGATGCTCTAACCAACCAAACTACCCAGCCAGGGCAACTACTACCTCCGTCTTTAAGTTTTTTTTCTTTATTTGTTTATTGAGTAGGCTATAACGGTTGTCTCCACTTTTTCCCTGTTTTCTTTTTTCCCTTTTAGATTTTATTTATTTATCTTTAGAGGGGAAGGGAAGGAGAGAGGGAGAGAAACATCAATGTGCGGTTGCCTCTTGTATGTCCCCTGACGGGAACCGGCCTGGCAACCCAGGCATGTGCCCTGACCGGGAATCGAACCACGATCCTTCGGTTCACAGGCCCGCGCTCAATCCACTGAGCTACACCAGCCAGGGCCACTTTTTCCCTGTTTTACCACCTTCACCCAGCCCCTACCCCCGCTCAGGCCACCACCACACTGTTTGTGTCTATGGGTTACGTGTATACTGTGTTTTGCCCTGTATGATGCGCACCCATGTTTTTGGCCCAAGCTTTCAGGGGAAAAAAATTTTCCATTTAAATTTTTTAATTTGATTATTTATTTATATTTAGATACTTATTTTTTGTATTATAAAGGAGTTTTAGCATTTATTTTTGAACATATGGTATGAGAAGTTTTATGTAATAATTACAAAACACAAGAACAGATACAAGGTACAAGAAATTTACATACACGTAACAAATGTACAATATTTACTCAACATAGAAGGCCAAGAACTCTTTGTCACTGTCAATATCTGAAGTATCTTCTTCAATTTCTACATTAACAGTGTCTTCTGAAGAGTCCCATTCCTCAAGCAGTAAATTTCATCGTTCTCAGTTCCACCCATGGGCAAATTTCATTTTTGGGTAAGTTTCATTCATGTCCTCATGCTCGAACCTTCTCTCTTCATAAAGTCAAAGCAGCATTTAGGTGTCGCTGAGAAATCGTCAATGTTTTTTTCTCATGCAATCCCTTTAACTTCTTGTATCATCTTGGTCCAAACAGAGATCCCAGTTTGATGCTGCTCGAGAATCCAGGTCTTCACCTCCTGCTGCACCTCTGGCCACTGTGGAGGTTTCCCTCGCATTGCCTTCTTCTGTCTTGGCATCTGGAGAAGCTTTTCTTCCTGTTGCCTCCACAATCTGATAACACTCCGTGGGAGGCGGTCCAAAGTGTCTCTTGGCAGCTCTGCTGCCATGCTTTTTAGCATATTTAATAACTTTTAGCTTAAAGCTTGCAGTGTGCAAAAACTGTTTGGACATTTTCCAGGGGATTTTCCAATAATTTCTTCTGCCTAGAGTGTACAAAGAGAAATGTCCCACTCTTCACCCTATGGTAAAAAAAAGTCAGCATCATCTATCTTATTAACATCTATCTGATTCTGTGGATAACAAACATCACTCTTTGTTTCATTTCATTGAATCGTTGGGCAAAACTGCTTTCATCGCAAGTTCACCAAAACCTATTATCATATTCCAGGGTATTATTTTGCATACAGATATCATTATTGCTTTCTAGAGTTACACTTTAATGCATAAGCATAAGTAAAAGAATTAAAAACATTTATATAGATACAGAATTCGTACTACCCATGTATAATACACATCAATATTTTTCCCTCAAAAAATGGGCAAAAAGTGTGCATTATACATGGCAAAATATGTGTATGTTCTCTGGCTAGTCTATTTACCTTTTTCTTTTTTCAGTATATGTTATTGATTATGCTATTATATTTGTTCCATTTTTTTCTCCCCTTTATTCCCCTACACCCCCCTCTCCCCAGCACTTCCCCCACTTAGTTCATGTTCATGGGTCATACATAAGACTTAGCTTCTCCATTTCCTATACTATTTTTAACCTCCCCCTGTCTATTTTGTACCTACCAATTATGCTTCTTATTCCCTATACCTTTTCCCCTATGCTCCCCCTCCCACTTCCTGCTGATAACCCTCCAAGTGATCTCCATTTCTGTGATTCTGTGATTCGATGTGATAGAGAAACATACATCAGTTGCCTCTCACATTTCCCCAACTGGGCACTTGGCCTGCAGCCCAGGCATGTGCCCTGAGTGGGAATTGAATCTCTGACTTTTCAGTTCTCAGGCCGGCAATCAAGCCACTGAACCACACCAGCCAGGGTGGAAATTAGTTTTTTGTTGTTGTCAAACATTCTTTTCTACCTCACATACCCTCAGACTCTCCCAAAGTCACATTTTTTTGTGAAATTTGGCCTTGCGGAGCCTCAGTCATGGAGAATAGGAAAATCTACGTCTAGTTTTTCGAGTTTATTTCACAGGCAGCCAGAGCAAGGCCCCAAACTCCAAAGTAGTCTGAGTCTTAGAAAGAGCTGGTTAGCCACTCACCCAATCAACCTTCCCCTACTCAGTCTCCTTTCTTTAATTACACAGCAAGTTTTAATCAGTCATTTGTACCCTTGGCCAGATCAGTCAGCTAATTAGAGAGTTGTTTTATCTAAAGAGATTGTTAGATGATTAGTCAACTTGCCAGTGTTGACTGTTCAGTTAATCAGTGCATTAGGCCCAATGAGTCAGAGTTTAGTAGGTGGGCACCAGTCAGTTAATTGAACGATACCTCCCAACCCATTAAAAAGTAGCAGAATGTTATACTAAAATATGCCTGTTTGTCATAAGAATTATTTTGAGAAACTGAAAACACAGGAAAAGCTCTAAAAACAGAGCGGAAGTTATCCTTTTATAAGGAAAATTTACAGAAAGGGAGCCTATACCAGAAAGGGAGGTATTATAGTTACCAGAGGAGGACCAAGACCAAAGTTGGTCTGCCCAGGCACAGCCAGGAACAGGATTCTTCTGTGGTAATTGCAGGAAAGGAATTTCAGGGACACGTGCACAGGAGGATTTAAAGCAATAGTGGCAATATTTATTAGAGTTCAAAGAGATAGAGTGCCCTCAGAGAGGCAGAGAGCACACAGGCTATAGAACGAGATGCTTTAAGGTCCTTGCTAAGCCTCCATACATTTTCTTGGGTTCCCAAAACAGTAGGCTTTATTTCAAATTATCCAATCTCTTTCCTGGTTCTTCCCAGGGTTGCGCTTTTGCCCTCCCTGAATTCAGTCCCTTTCGTGGATCTTCTGAAGCTTCATGACCTTATCCTATCTGATTTTTTCCTCAGATTTTCCCAGATTAGTCTCCTCCCCCTTCGTGGTCGCCATTTTGGCTCCTGCTGTGCGTGGCTCATACTTCTGCTTCATCATTTGGTTTCCACTGTGCCTGTGTTTAGTAAAAGAAGTCCCTCTGCACTCACTATCTTTGGCTTCTACTGCACATTCACTTAGTAAAAGGAACCCCTCTGCACCATTTTCTCCCTCCCACCATTAATCCTAGGGAACAATGTCAGTTTTCCGCTGCCCACCCCCCACCCCACGTTGCTGTAAAGCTATCTTTCCTGCGTAGTCCACTAGGCAGGATGTTGTCCAGAGCATATGCCAGTTTCTCCCCAGGGTGACTATGAAACTGCTGTTTCCCGAGTTAATCAGATGTTTGCCTCTCTTCTCTTTCACTAGTAACTCACTGCGTACTGTAACATTACTAGAGATAACTATTTAATCTTACAAACTTATCTGCATGGCATGCAACCTCTGTTTGTGATTTATTTTCTCCCCTCACCTTCCTGTGAATTTGCCTTTTTCCTCTTTGAAGCCTCCGGCCCATATTCTTTTTCTAAACCTCAATTGTTTGGGTGACTTTTGGATCTTCTATCTTTGTGAGCCCCGCCATAGGTACACAGTTCAATTCATTTTTATCTCGTTAACCTGTCTTATGTCAATTTAATTATTAGACCAGTTACAGAACCTAAGAGGGAAGAAGGGAACAATTGCGCCTCCCATACACCATCAGTCTATGCTATCAGTGGGTTGGAGTAAGTTAATTGGTTAGTTCCTAATCAGGACTAAGCAATCCAAAGTAGTTCAAGCCAGTCAGTCAGTAATTGTTGAATTTCTTAAGGTTAGTTATTCAATCGGGCCATTAAGATGAGGGCTTAGTGAGTCAGAAGGTCAATCCAAAGAGTTCTTCCAGTCAGTAAGTTGAGTTGTGAGTCAGTGACATTGTGAGTTAGCTATTCAATCAGCCAGCTGGTTAGTCAGCTCTGGATTGCTCACCTGTGTATAGGGTGGTGTGATATTGTGATTTATAATAAGAAATACACACTTTGGTCCCCCTCCCATTTCTGGCACAGAGTTCCTAAAGCCATTGGAATTTACTAAGTGACAACAGCAATAAAGGTGTCTTGATATTCATAACAAACCTTTCAACCAAACCTGAGTTTATGTTAATGAAGTGACTTCTGAAAATCCTTTAGAATGGGGCTGGTTGCCAGGAGAACCAACCAGTCCTACCCCCCTGACCAAAAGGGAGGGGAGAGCGCTGGTGATTAAATTGACTGGCCCATGGCCAATCATTTAATCAATCACACCTATGTAATAAAGCTTCCATAAAAACCCATGAGGATGCAGTTTGGAGGGCTTTCAGGTACTTTCACACCTGAGGGTTCCGTGAAAGCTCTGTGCCCCCTTCTCACAAATCTTTTCCTATATATCTCTTTCATCTAGCTGTTTCTGAATAATGCCTTTTTATAATAAACTGGTAATCTAATAAGTAAAGTGTTTCTCTGAGTTCTGTTAGCTGCTCCAACAAATTGAACCCAATGTGGACCAAAAAAAGGGGGTTTCTATGGAAAGTAACCTCACATTCCTAACTGGGCAGTTCACTGTAGGTAGTCATGCCCCAGGCGAAGAGGTAAAGTTCTTTATTTACTAAAGGGCTTATTTTGCCTTAAGCAAACCCTGTCCATTGTTTCTGTGAATCTAGGTTAACACAGATTTCAAATAAACCATGACCAACCTCAAGGGGAGCACATAATCTTGTTAACTAGCCTGTAATCCAATTCCCACTTTGCTTTTCCCCACTTTTATTCAGTCTTTCTTAGGTCCCCTCCTTAATCTCAAGTGCATAAAAGAAGCAGCAAAACTATTATTCTGTGAAGTATTTGAGATCTTGCTCCCAAGCATATGTCAGTTTGACTCAAGTAAACTCACAAAAATTCTCTACAGGTTTGGGCATTTCTTACCTCGGGTAAGGTACGGAGGAGGGAGTTGTGGGAACCTCCAATCTACGGCCAGTAGGTGAGAACCACAGGTTATTATTACCTGTTACAATTGGCCTCCGAACTGGTGGGGAGTACTTTCGTTGGTCTGAAATCTTAACCTTGAGATCTGATGTTGTCTTCAGGTAGATAGTGTCAGAATTCAGTAGAATTGTAGGACACTGAGCTGGTGTTGTAGAATTGCTTGGTGTGGGGAAAAAGGCACATGTAGATGGGTTTTTCTCAGAGCAATCTTCTTGCTCCCAGATCTCTAGTGCAGACAGTGCAAGAAACCTCTGAAAGTAGGAAGTCAGAAGTCCTATCTTCTCTTGATCTTTCAGAGAGGGCTTGAGTTTGCTGGAAAAGGACCCCT
Source organism: Glossophaga mutica (assembly GCA_039655065.1). Lineage (NCBI taxonomy): Eukaryota > Metazoa > Chordata > Mammalia > Chiroptera > Phyllostomidae > Glossophaga > Glossophaga mutica. The sequence continues at coordinate 8,130,681 of CM077318.1, read as the reverse complement.
GTATCTAGTAAAAAAAAAAAATGGAAAAGAACAGGTAGAAGGTGGCCCAAGGCAGAATATGGAGAAAGCAAAAGGGTACAGAAGGAAAGGAAGCCTGTTCCCAAGGGCAACGTAAGAAAGAAATAGGCAGAGCCTGAGACTTAGATCTGGACTCTGTGGCCTGATCTATGAAGAAAGAACCCAGGCAGCTAGGGGGAAAGGTGTCTGTCCCACCCTAGGCAGGTGTTTAGGAAGTACTTCTCACTTTAATTCAAAGATTGTTGGCTTAAAGCTCGGACCCAGCCCCCTCGAGGAGAAGTATCTCTTTCTTTGACGCTGCCCCTAAATCTCCTTTCAGGTGCTAAAGCTCAAAGCAGCAGATAAAAGCCCTCATAACAGGAAGGCGGCAAGGTTAAAGGACCCCTGCTCTAAGAACAAGGTGGTCGGGAGCTACCTGAGAGCAGCAACAGCAAGGAAGGCCTCCCGAATATCTGAGGTGCTTCAAGATGTCTTGAGAGTTCTGTTCTACCATCTCTGACAACAAACGGGAAAGGAAAACTCAGGCTAACTAAAGAGTGATTTTTGTGTCCAAGGCCCTCCAGGCAAAGGATTTCAAAGGCTCCCCAGCTCCTATGTCTTGACTGACATCTTTCCCAACAGTAAATTGCCTTATAGCCATCAGCAGCTGCTGATGTCACATAAAAGACAAGATTAGACTCAAGAGGAAGGGGGAAGAGGAAATACACATTTAATGCCCTCCTACTGTTGACACAGAAAAGAGAATAGGGAACAAAGGCCTCAAGCTCTACCCCTCCCCTTTTCAGTCTTGGCTGGACACAACCTTCACTGACCACCTGTTCCCCCGCTTCCCCCTCCCCAATTTCCTGTCATTGAGAGAACCAAAAAGAAATCACTATCTGGAAAGGAGAGACAAGGACAAGCCACGTCGGCACTCACTCAGCCAGTGTCAGAAGCCGAGAAATCACGTTATTCCCCCTTGACCACATTTAATGAAAACCTTTCACCCAGACCCTATCAGCATGTCTTGTTCTCCGAGGTCACCCGCTCTCACTTCTCCAAATGTGTACTGTCACCTTAATAAATTTACTGCGCTTTGCTAAATCCTTCTGTCGCAGCCTTGAATCTTTTCTTGTACCATGACAAGAATCTGGATCAGGTTCAGGCCTTCCTTGGCCTCTCTGGGAGTCACGGGGCATCACTGTGAGGATCTAAAAAACCATGTATTCACCAAAGAGGGCACACAGGTCTCAAAGGCAAGCAACTGGAGCAGTTAAAGAGTAGACTTTGGCTCCAAACTGCCCTGTCACTGCCCTTAGTCTCCTTATCTGGAAAGTAGATATGACAATAACATGTACCTCAAAAAATGTTGTAAATTTTAAAGATTTTATTTATGTACTTTTAGAGAGAGGGGAGGGAGGGGGAAAGAGAGGGAGAGAAACATCAGCTGGTTGCCTCTTGTACGCCCTTAACCAAGGACCTGGCCCACAACCTGGACATGTGCCCTGGCTGTAAATTTTAAATAAGTTCACATGCATTAGATTCGAAAAGGTGCCCAGTACCCAGTATCACCCAGTACAGAGTAGCTGTTATTTTCACGCATCATGTGCCAGGTGGTTTTCCATGAAATCAAACAGTAAACACAGTGCATCTTCCTGAAAAATTAATTTTCCTCCATGGTATTGATATAAGAAACACCCAAACCTGTAAGGATGTTTAGGAGCTTATTTGAGCAAAACTGACGACAATTGCCAGGAAGCCAAACCTCAAAGGACTGAGGAAACGCACCAGAGAATGGCAGTTTTGCTCTTTAATTTATACAGTACAATCGAAGGAGGGGGCCTTAAGGGAATTACATGAACTACATTGGTGATAGATTAGGGAGGTGGAAGAAAGCAAAGCAGAGTCTCTGGGATTAGAAAAATAGTAAAGCGAACTTTTACTTCGGTGGATACAGGATGGTTAACAATGAACACAATAACAATAACAATGAGAGGTTCTGCGGTCTCTGCTGTGGTGGAAGGTTGTGTCCTGAGGGGTCTGGAAAAAGGAAATAACCCTGACATTCCTATGTTATTATAGATGCAAAAAGACAATAGACAGGCTTAGTTAAGACAAAGATCGACCTTTCTCAAGGAAGATACCAGCCTAGGACACGACTATCCGCCATGAGTCACTTTTAGTTAGAAGTTTTAATCCCTTGTGGTCACTTTCGGTCTCCGAGTTTGTAAGGATGCAAGGCAGGCCTCCCCTGGCCTTATCAAGTTTAGTATGTGGCCGCTTTTTCATCCACAATGGTAAATATTTGTAAGACATTCTTTTAATATTAACCAGAAAATTTTGGTGTAGAAACCCTTCATGAATCCTTAAGCTAAAACAAGATGTTTTAAGGAAATCCAGGACTTGCCACAGGAGACTTCCTGAAACTCTCCCTCAGACCTCGTCTGCTTATTCCGTACTGTGTGTCCTCAGAGCCAAACACGGTGCTTGTCAACGAGAGGGCACTTGATACATATTTGTGTGATGTTAGAGTGACTCAATATGCCCCACTTGTCTCTCTGTACCTAAAAAGTTTAGAGGAACTTTAAATCTTCACACGAGCCTGCAAAATAGTATATATTACAACTATCTTTAGAGATTAGGAAAGCGAAACTAGTTAAATGATTGTTTTAAAGCCCTGACCAGTGTGGCTCAGTTGGTGGGCCTTGTCCCCCAAAGCAAAAGGTCTCTGGTTCAATTCCTGGTCAGGAATTGAACACATGCTAGAAGCAACCTATTAATGTTTCTCTTTCACATCAATGTTTCTCTCCCTCTTTCTCCCTCCCTTCCCCTCTTTCTAAAAATAAAGAAAGAAAATTGTCAAAAAAACTAGTTAAGTTTTGGTTCCCTCTCCCTCCATGCCTCTCATGGTGAAGCAAGAGGCAACTTGCCTGTGTTTGGGAACCACAGCTGCCCACTGAGTGCATCTCGGGCAGATCACTTAGACTACGAATCTGTGTCTTCCCTTATAAAAGGGGAAAGAACTGCGAACCGAAAGATCGCGGTTCGATTCCCAGTCAGGGCACATGCCCGGGTTGCCAGGCCAGTTCCCGGCAGGGGACATACGGGAGGCAACCGCACATTGATGTTTCTCTCCCTCTCTCCTTCCCTTCCCCTCTGAGGATAAATAAATAAATAAATAAATAAATAATAAAATCTAAAAAAGGAAAAAAAAATCTTAAAAAAAAAAGAATTTAAAAGGGGAAAGAAGCTCTGCTGCTCAGAGCTGTGGAGATGAAACGAGATGCGTGAGAAAGTATTTTGTAAACAGCTAAAGCCGTGTACACAGATGAAAACTATGATTTGCTTATAAACCCATAGGGTTATTGTTATCATACAGAGTAGGCAAGTGATTTTAAACTGCATAGCACAATAGTTAAGAGAGACGTTTCTGGAATCACAGTGCGTGACTTTGAAGCCCACCGCTGACACTTGCTGTGTGGTTTTGGAACAGTCTTATACCTGCTTTGGCCTCATTTTTTCCCATTGGTCAAGTGGTTATAATTATAGTCTCTACTTCATAGGGTTGTTATGAGGAATCAATGTAGGTTTTTATAATAATATCTAACTTCTGAAGTGCCAGGCACTGTGCTCAGCACTTCTTACTTTTCCTGAGCTACAAATCAGAAAATTTGAGATGGAGAGGTTAAGTCACTTGCCAAAAGTCACACAACAAGTGGCAGAAGTGGATTCCAATCCAGACCATCCGGTTCCAGAGCCCACAGTTTAAAAAAAATTTTTATAAGAGTTTATTTGAGCCAAACTGATGACATATGCCAGGGAACAAGATTTCAAATGCTCTACAGCACAAGCTCTTGTCTAACCTGCTGGTTTGGTGAATATCCAGTTATTACTCTTAACAATCATAATGATATCTGGAGGGAGAGAATCCCAGAGGAGCTAAAATCAGAGACTAGAATGTGTCAGTATAAGAAATATCCAAACCAAGCCCTGGTTGGATAGCTCAGCTGGTCAGTGTTGTCCAGATACGCCAAGGTTGTGAGTTCAACCCCTGGTCAGGGCACATACTTGTTACTTTTGTTAACTAAAGTTTGTATGATGCATTTTTTAAAAACTGTGGCACTAAGGTAGATTACATGAAGGAGACATCAAGGCATGGATTGGATTATAAAATGGTTAACAAGATTATGTGCCCCCATGAGAGTGGTTACGATTTATTTCGAAGGTGTGTCACAAGTCCATTTTTAGGGGCAATGGGAAGTGTTCAGGGAAACAGTGAACCTAATGTCAGAAGCCCTGGGCTTGATTATCCACCCCTGACCTTAGGCAAGCTGACTAACCCATGTGAGCCACAGGTATGTACCTGATCTGTAAAGTAGGCTGATGATTATCTTCCTCCCAGAGCTAGAAAAAGGAATAAAGTACATAATGCCTATAAACACCTTTAAAAACCATATAGTGATTTATAAATTCAGACATGATGCTGATGAAACATGCTAAATTCAGATTTTGTTCACTCAAGGAATACTTTCAACTCTGCCTGAAAGTTTGAAGTTCCCAAAGGGAGGTACGGTGGTAACAGGAAAGCAGTAAGAGAACTAGGGTAACCAACACTTCTGGTCTGCCCAGGACTGAGGGGCGGTCTCAGGATTCAGGACAAGTTGGTCACTATAAAAAGAACGCTGGCCAGAAAGTCAGGAAGAAAGAAGGGGATGAATATCTGAGTTCCTCCTCTGTGCTGGGCACAGTCTTGGCATTGCTCCTCAGGTTCAATTCCAAGCTCTGACATCAACTTCCATGAACAAGAGTCTGTGTTTCAGGTGGGATAAGAGCTCTGAAGCCCATCCAAATCTGAACGTTCTATGAGTCCTTGCCTTCAAACTCAGGTGGTGTTTGAAACCTAGGGAAGTAAATCCCACCCAGCAGACTGGATGCAGCTCAATGTGGCCACAAATTTCCAACCCTTACTCCCAACACACCCCACTTCCCCACTATCACCCTTCTCTAGAAACTTTCTGGTAGAGCTTTATTCACACTTGCTGAACTCCTGCTGGAGTTCTATCATCTTGATTTTCTCCATGAGCATCTGCAGGGACATTTTATTAATCTGTGAAAACATAGATTTCAGGGATCAAGGCAGGCTACAGAGGGCCTCATAGGTATGTGAGTCAGCTTCCTGCAGTGAAGTGTGGGGGTGAAACCTGGGGTTGATGTATGGGGCAGAGGAGACTTCCTTTGAGTCCTAGCTTAATTCAACCTGGCGTAGTTTCAAAGGCCCCAATTTGGGGTGGGGATTTAAATACTAGGACTGGGTGACCAAAGGCAGGGGCAGAGTAGAAATAGGGTTGTCTCAGGAACATAGTACTGCTCCAGGCACAGGACATGGAGATGACCTGAAATGGCCCATAATCCCTTCCCAATTGGCTGGACAGGGGCGCCAGTAGGAGCTCTCTTTCTCCCAAAGCTTACTGATCTCAGACAAGGTGAACCTCCTCTAAAGTATTCCTCTCCCTCCCCCGCCCCCTTAAGCCCCTCTGGGCATATAGTTTTTCCCTCTGCTCCCTCTGGACCGGCAGATCCACTGTCCTCTATGTTTCAGCTCTTTGTCCATCGCCATCATCTCTATTCCCCAACACACACATCCCAGGGGCCAAGAGTAAGGAGGCAGCATAGTTGGGCAGTTTGTCTGGGAGGATTACACCCCTGGGAGCAGGAATGGCAATTTAGGCTTTCTCAGGGGGAGGACTGGGCTGCGGGAATGAGGGATAGTGGCAAATGCCCAGGCTTAGGAGTTAGAAACCTTGGGCCCGAGTCCAGGTCCTACTGTAATAGGCAATTAGACAGGCATGAGCAGGGTAGGAACAATAGGCCAGGTACTGAAGGTCACCAAGGTGGAAAGCCCTGGGTACCTAGCAACGAGCAAAACTGGGATGGGACCTGGCTCCCAGGGTGACCTGTCTTCCCTTAGCTTGTCACTAATTATGTGGTTCAGACCCTCCCTTAACTTTTCATATTGCTTGTCCTGCAGTTCAGATACTCCCCTGACTTTTCCTCCCCATGACCTGTCCCTAGTCATGTGGGTTAGACCTCCTTAGAGGGGGAATGAACAAGGACATGGAAGAATAGCCCATATGACCCACATACAAGCCCTTGCACAACCACTCCATTAAGCATTAAGCCCTAGAGATAACATCTAGGCCTCAGGTGTGTGTCAGCTCCAAGCCCAGAAAAGCAGCAAGGCCGTGTGGGGTGATGTCACAGCTGACATCAGGACCAGCTGTGATGACTAACGACCCCCTGCTTAGGGGCCAGTCAGTCAGTGGTGATCATGACCCTCGGGGACACACCTGGAAAGCTGAGGAATATTCTGTTGAGATGCTCCTCCTAGACCTCTCCTAAAATCACTGCCTTTGGAAAACAAATAAAATCCCTTGAGACAAAGGAATGAGCATGACTCTCAGCTCTTGCTCTCTCTGAAACACACCTGCATCTTCACCCCTCTCCTTCCCTCAGGCACATTATCTTTGCCTTTCTCCTAAGCTCCAAGGGCCCTTCTTTTGCCTCTCTAGCTTGTCTCCTGAGCCCGCGCAGCCCAGCTGGCTCACTTCTTCCACAGCTCACTTGTATCCCTGTGACTTTCTAAATAAACTTTGGCTTGTATTTGAATGCCTTGGCTCTAAATTTTTCTAGCTGAACTCAAGGCCCGAGGTCTAGCACCTGGTACCATTTTGTCATCACTACTGCCATTTACTTATTGGCTGTGCAGACTCAGGTGAATCATCTGTACCTCTTCGAGTCTCAATTTCTTCCTTAGTAAAATGAAAGGAAGGACAATCTGTTAGCCTCAAAGTGTGGATGTGGACAACAGATGTGTAGTGGACATGGATTTTGTAAACTGTCAAGGTCTCTACGTATGTTTGCCATTTATTTACTTCTCCCTCCTAAGTCAATCGAATAGAACGTGTTGATTAAGTGTCCACTATGTGGTGGGCACTGTGGAGACTACAAAAGTAAGTAAGACAGGATCCCTGAAGACAAGGCCAAACATTGTTATGTTAAGGTAGTGGAACTATGAATAATTGTTCTTTTTTGCCTATTTTCTATTGTATGTAATGTGGTTGTTACTTTTCATAACATAAATAAACAATAAGCTAATATTGGTTGAGTATCTAATATGTGCCAAGCATTATGTTGGGCAAACTGCACGCGTTATCTTATTTAATCCTTGCAACAACTCTATACGCTGCCCCACAGAGTTGTCATAAGGATCAAGTATGATTTTTACTATTTTACACTATTTTACAAATACAGATACCGGACTCAAGAGGTTAAGCCACTTGCCCTGACCAGTTAGCTCAGCTGGTTAGAGCATCGTCCCGATAGGCCAAGGTTGCAGGTTTGATCCCTGGTCAGGGCACATACAAGAGTCAACCAGTCATGGAAATGGACAACAGTGTGGTGATTGCTGGGGTGAGGGGACTATAAGGGGACTAATCGGTGATGGGAAAAAAAAGTACAATAAAGATTAAATTAAAAAATAAACTATAAATAAAGCATAAAAGAGTCAAGCAATGAATGCATAAATGAATGGAAAAACAAATCAGTGTCTCCCTCTGTTTCTTTCTCTCTCTAAAATCAATAAACAAATTTTTTTAAAAGATTTTAAACTATTTGTTGAAGGTATTACAACCAATAAATGAGTGGTAGAGCCAGAATTTCAATCCTGACCTCTCAGATTCCAAAGCTAAAGCCACTGTTTGGGAGTTGCAGCTCTAAAGTGGGGACCGAACAGAAATATACAACACATTATAAGACTGACCATGTTAACTTTCAGAATAAAGGTAGAAAATTCTGTGTACACAAAACCAGTAAGTAAACTCACATGGACCTAGAACTCAGTCATCTACTAGTCTCCTGACTTTTATTTCATTCTTTCACAAAAACCATGAGAAGGATTTTCCAACACAACAAATCATACACATGTGTAAAATCATAACCCACAGCATACAACTCCACAAAAAAAAAGAGAGAGAGAGAGAGAAGCTGCTCAGACCCTTCATTTTAATACATATTGTTGGCTTGAGATTTACAGAAGTAACAAAAAAAAAACATAAATAGATAAAAGTCAGCTACTTAATAATGCCAGGCTAGGCAAATGAGTTACATCCAGGATCACAGCGATCACCTCACCAATACCTCGGATGATCTAGCTTCCTCCCTCCCAACTTTAAGGCTGAGGACACCGACCTTTCCAAGGAGCAGGAGAATCAGCAAGCTGCTCTTCAGCTCAAGGTATCATACAGCCAGACTCCTGGCTAGAACTTCCAATTCCTTCATCCGCACCAGGGCTAAGGACAATGTTCAAAAACTAAGAAGTCTTTTGAATGAGAATTTAGATTCCAACAGCAGTGGATTGTAGTGCTGGGCTCAGTGCCCGACTCACTGAGCGATCTTGGGCTAGGCCTTTGGCCTTTCTGGTCATCACTGCTTCCCCTTCTCTAAGCTTAGAAAGTTAAACCGGCTGATCTTGGGAAGGTCCTTCTAGCTCCAATTGTCCATGCTTCTGGGGGAGTTTGCCTCAGCGATTTTAAGTGTAAGAGGGTGTCCGTGTGAGCTTGCTTCCTTGCTGGTGCTGGTGGAAGTGGAGTCCTTACAGTGCCATGAGAAAAGCATTTTCGAGGACCCACAAGGGAGGGTGAGGTCTGGTGGTAAGATTTCTTCTGGGTGGAAATAGAAGGGCTGCCCCCGGTTTCCTAATGTGTCATCTGTGTTTGTTTCGCTCTGAATGAAGAAGTCCAATCTTTTCTTCATCAGGACCGGAAATAGGACCAGTGTCCATACATTTTGCACCCTTGGTTTGGACCATGTCTCTGTCCGGATCTGGCTAGCTTAGCACGCTCCCCCCGGTTGGCATAGTGCTCAGGCCCTCACAGTCTGCCACAGGCCTCAGGTGGCTGCTAGGCCCACATAACTGCTACAAGGAGAACGCACAGATGAACAGGGCAACCGCATATTACAGTGTGGGAGGGAGATTCTTTGTTGGGCTGATTATATTATCTCAAGCTTGGGATGGACCAGGTACTTCTTTAAACAACCAATCAACTTCCCAAGCTTTTGTGTGCTTGCACTGGATCCTCTACCTAACCAATCTATTTCCCAGATCTTCCTTTATCCAATCCAATTCTTCTTCCAAGCTAAACAGACAGGCTTTTATGGTCACCATCTTGGCTCCTATTGCACATGCCTCGTAGAAGTAACTCCCCTTTGCCATTTTGGCTTCTACTGCACATGCGCTTACCTTCCTCCGTGGTGTGAGGGGGATGGACCGTTTGTACCCTGAAGAGACTGGCAAACTGGTCCTCCCAACCCAGGGGAGGGAGGAGTGTTAATCCCCATGGTGGGGCAAAGCTGCTATGTCCTGGAGTGTATGAAGCTATAGCTTCCTGGTTAAGCAGGCTCAGGCTCTCTTGTTGATTATGCTTAATAATGTCTGATTCCCTTTGCTTCCTTCCTTTATTAATATCTAGTAGCCTACGCTAACATCACGACTCCTTCTGCAGTATCGCTGACTGGCCTGGAGACCAGTAGATTATATCCAGGAAGTGGGAGGGGGATAAATCAAAGAACATTATTCTCTGGCAGCCTTGGACTTCAGAGAAGAACAGATAATGTTGTGATGAGAGTGAACAGTTCCTGTTAGGCAAACAGCAGCACTAATAAATTCTGGCCTTTAATTAATCAAAAGATATGCATGGGAAAGCAGTGAGCAGCTCACCGAATACACTGTGGGTACTGGGAACAAATGCAAATTTGTTTTCACATCGCTAAGACTAGAGCTGTTTAGAACATCAAAATGCAGGCAGGAAGCAGACCGTAAGAGACAGACAGTCTATTTTCTAGCAATAAGCAGAGAAAGCCCCAGACTTCCCTAAAAAATTCCTCATCCCAGAAAAGACAGCTTCCTTCCAACAGGCCTAGCAAGGGCTTGTGATACCAGACCATTGTGCCAATCTCTCCAGGGACAAAACTGGTTTTTTTTTGGGGGGGTGGTTTTTTTGGGGGGGTGAGTAGGGGGTAGGGGTTAGGGTGGAGTGTTGAGGACTCCTGGGACACGATGGTGCGCTGAGGAAATGTGAGTGCCAGAGTGGCACGGGGGGTTTGCTCTCTCTTTTCTGCCACTAGTCACCCCACTCTCTTTCCCGCCCTACCTTCTCCTACTCAAGGGTAATGCTCCCAAAAGGTACCAGGACAATCTTGTAGATGCATCTTCCTGGGACTCCCCTGTTTCTCATCCCCATCTCCTTACCCTTGTAGATGATTTTGTCAATGTAGACTGGTAGACTCTGAGGAGGCCCACTTCATGCTGAAGGCTTTGGGCATAATATGTTCAGACTTGTGTGTCCACACTGGCTGTATTCTGGTAGGCCTCCTTGCATCCCGAGCCAATGGCAGAGGGACAGGAAGACCCCGGAGTAGGATGGAAGGGAGTCTGAATCATCCCATTGGGTTTTTGGAAGACCTGAAACCATCCCACCTCCTTGGAATGGACTTGTCCAAATGCTGGTGGCTACACGATCCAACTGCATTGAGTCTCCGTTGCCTATCCGAGGAAATAGGGGTATTACTTTTGTCACAGACTTGTTGCCAGGATTGAACAGTCTGTGTAAAGTGCCCAGAAAAAAATGCCCAGCATAAAGTACCTACTGGTGTTGCCTGTTTTGACTAGAATGACATCCTGGTTTACCTATGACTCTCCTGGTTCTAGCACTGAAAGTTTCTCATCTTGGGAAACTTCCTGATTGTGGCAGACCAGATAGTAGGCCACCCTATTTTCTGTCCTCTCTCTTCAACTTTCCAAATGAAGGTACAATCCAACCATCTCACATCCTTATCTGTTTGACTCGCAAACCAATCAACTTCTGCATTTCTCTAATCAAAATCCTAAAAATTTATAACATATCCCTAAGTCTAACAAATTGCAATATGCTTCTAATATCTGTAAGTTTGTGTTCTAGCTCAGTGTTTCTCAACAGAGGGGATTTTACCTGCAAGGTCCTTTGGCAATGTCTGGAAGCACTTTGTTGTCACAGCGTGGCAGGGGAGGGGGGTTGTGGAAGAGTGCCACTGGCATGTAGCAGACAGGGACCAACATCCCGTGATGCACAGGACAACTCCAACAACGAATTATTTGGGTCAAATGCCAACAGTGCTGAGGTTAAGAAACCTAGATCTAGTGGTTATTATTAGCTCAATAGATGCTACGAACAAAGAGTAAGGCTGAGGAAGATAAGTAGCTTAAAGTCAAGGAGCTGGAAAATGGCCCAGATTCAAACCCAGATTGGCTGACTCTGAATCCAGTTGTTTTCCTACAATATTGCAATGCTCTTAAGAAATGCTTTCTTTGTCATCTCCTTTGGGCGTATCACGTCCCTGGCATGTTAAGACACAGCCTATATTAGAGATAAGTAGATGGAGTCTCCAAAACTCAGGTTGTTAAGTTTCTCAATCCATTTTAGCTTTGTATCCTGCAGCCTACCCCACCCCACTCTCACACACACACAGGGAACGAGGTATAATGGAAATGAAGGTTTGGTGATTGGTTGGGAGCCCTTGAGAGGCCTGGAGGTGAGCAACAGCCGGGGAGCAGGGTGGTGGTGCAGAGTTAAGAACGGAAAGATAGTAGTCAGTTACACGTAGACAGAAAGCCCATCCCTCCAGCCTCTTGGCATCCACGAGAAAATCTCCAGCTCCTGATTCCAAAACCAGGTCTCAAGAGGGACCACGTTTTGCACTGTGGAGCTCACAGAAGTGAACTGTTGAGGTAATCTGCTCCAAAGTTCTCATTTTACAGATACAGAAATCCAGATAAGGGTCTGGCTCATTGTCTTGAGGAGAGAGACAGAAACACTAGCATATGCTGCCACCTAGTGTAGATCCTATGTCACTGCATTCTCTGGAATCTGAGGCTTGTAGGCTAAGCAGGCCCTTCCACTTTAGTGCTGGGTGCAAGCCAAAACATTCCCCCACCCAGCAGGCTCCATTAATATCCTGGAATTTGAGGATCCTGAGGCAGATGTTAGGGTATGGAGGTGGGGGAAGGGCAAAAGAAAGGAAGCTATAAACCTTCCCTCTCCCCTTTTTGACATCTCTTTTACAACGTGGTCCTGGGCTGTTGACTCCCTCATGTCAACGCCATCGCTCAGCTTCACTGTGCAGCTCCTATTTCCCCAATGCCCTTGACCCTGGTCAATTTGTCCTTTGTAAAGCTCCTGTTAAACAGAAAACCACAGGTCCAAAATGGTATCACTTCTGCTAAAGCAAACCTAGAGTTAATACCTAACCTAATTGCAGTTTTAACCTAAACCAGAAATGTAATCTTAATCAGCCAGTCTTGAATTTTCCGGTTAACACCAAAGAGGTAATCTGTCCTGTGGGGGACTCTACTGCCCCCCCAATAGGAAGAAGAGGCAATCTGCATAATAAAACCCTTGCTGTCCCCCGCAAAGGGGATATCCCGGTCTAAGCATAATCCTTCATTTTATTTTACTAAGAAACTCCCCTGCCACATGTTCCTTCCGACAGAAACCTTCCATTTAGTACAAAACCTTCAGTGCCCTTCTAACTGCTAGATGGGATGTTGTTCGATTCATGAATTATTCAATACAGCCAACTAGATCTTCGAATTTACTCAGTGGAATTTTGTCTTTAACACACCTAAACCTCAAAGCAAAGGAATTGATCCTAAATGTCACATTTTCTTTTCATTGTTCAAGTACAGTTTTCTGCCCTTTACCCCCATCCCGGCCCACCGCCCCAGCCCTCCCCACCTCCCTCCCATTTCCAGCCCCCCTTGTTATTTTCCATGTGTCCTTTACACTTCTTCCTGTAAACCCTTCCCTTTTCCCCTGAAATTCCCTCCCCTCTCCCCTCTGGTCCCTGTCAACCTGTTCCCTATTTCAGTGTCTTTGGTTGTATTATGCTTGTTTGGTTTGTTGATAAGGTTCCTGTTAAAGGTGAGATCATATGGTATTTGTCTTTTACTGCCTGGCTTACTAAATGTAACATTTTCTACACCAAGCTACCCCTACACATACTTTTGTTACCTGCCAGACCCAATGGGCATCGGACTTTGGGACCCCACTCTACCCTAAGCCCTTATTCCCTAAGGCAGACAATCTAACTGAGTATTCCAACTACATATATCCTGCTCACAGAGAAAACACCTAGCTTACTATATAGAGTGGTTCTTGAAAGGTGGTCCCTAAATCCATAATGTCACCACTCTCTGGGAACTTATTAGAAATGCAAAATCTCGGGTCCTATCCCACACCTATAGTATCAGTGACCCTGGGGGTGAAACCCAGTAATCTTGGTTCTAACCACACTCCAGGTGAATCTGCTACAAGCTGAACTTGGAGACATGCTGCCCTGTGCCTTTTAAAAATATATTTTATTTATTTACTTATTTTTTAGAGAGAGGGGAAGGGAAGAAGAAAGGGAGAGAAACATCAATATGTTGTTCGCACGCCCCCTACGGGGGACCTGACCAGCAACCCAGGCATGTGCCCTAACTGGGAATCAAACTAGCAACCTTTCAGTTCCCTGGCCGTGCTCAATACAATGAGCCATACCAGTCAGGGCCTGTCCTGTACCTTTAGGTTAGTTTACAAAGAGGCAACATGGTATCATTTTACAGGTACTAGGAAATAGGGTTGTTACCAGACAGCTCCTATACTGGCCCTGCCCCAGCAGGGTCTGGGAGCTTTCAAGCGTCAGGAGACCTCCAGGTTCTTGATTCGTACACAAAAAATTTCAAGGCATGAGTCCAGGTGACAACAAAGCAACTTTAATTCAGGTAGAGAAAAGGAAAGGTCAGGGTGCAGGCACCGCTGTGGAAGAAGCAAAAAGTACACACCCGAGTGGACATTGGACAACTCACTGAGTTGTGCACGTGGTCAGTTAATTCTTGGGATCCTACGTGTTTGGCGGAGGGCGGGGGAGGGGGGTTTGTCCCTAAGCTTTTCGGCGCCAAATTCTGATTCCGCCTTCAGGTTGGGAGGGGGTCTTGTTCCTAATATGGTTTGTTCCGGGAGTGTCTTGGTGTTTGACAATCCTGGTGGGGGCGGGGCGGGTAAGGGGGGTAGGCTTCTACTTGCGGTGTCAATTTTATTCTAATGATGGTATAAAAAGCTTCGGGGTCGTTCTCTGGTCAGTTTTTCTTCCATCTTAGATTAGTCTGGGTCTAATTGGTTTTTCTTATCTCCCTCTCTGACTTTGGTGATTTAAACCATCTGCTCTTAGGCATCCTCAGTTAGGGAGGATAGGGTCTTGTGATTTATCAGCTGGCTGTTAATTGCTCAGCCGTTTGGGCCCTTTGTTCAACCATTTGTCTCAGTTTCCTCATTAAACTTGCCAGGGAATTTTCTTCGTTTCTTACTGACCTGCCTTAGGGCCACCTGAGAGCAGCGGCATTTTGTACAACTTTCTTTCCGTAGATGTGAATGGGGCCATGTAGATTTGTGCAGTGCAGACCTGCTCGTGAGGGTGCTGTTTTTTTCTTCCCATGAAAAAAGTGAACAAAAACCAAGTAAACAACTCCCCACTTCCTCTTAGTCCTCACAGTGATGCTCTGGAGCTGGTTCACACAGACTGGAACCAACTGTGCATCTTTTCACACCTCTGCGTTTGGGAGTTTCACATTGATAGCTTGGAACTCAGCTCTGACAAAGGTATTTCAGCCATGGAAATCAGCAAACAGTACAAATCACATTTGTTTGTTTTCAAATTAAGAGTCTGTTTACCCTTCCTAGCAGGGCTACCAGGTTTAGCTGCATGAGTTATGTACTGCAGTACTGCCTCTCCAGCAAATCTGTTCAAGAATGTTCTTGCATCGTAGTTCTTAGTGGCAAGACATTGGTAACAAAGTGAATGCCCACCGATATGGGATGGTTGAAAAAATTACAGTATGGTGCCACCACAGAATATTATGTGGCCATCAAAAAAGAAATAATTGGCCCTGGCTGGTGTGGCTCAGTGAACTGAGAGCCAGCCTACGAATCAAAGGGTCACAGGTTCGATTCCTAGTCATGGCACGTGCCTGGGTTGCGGGCCAGGTTCCCAGTAGGGGGTGCGCGAGAGGCAACCGCACACAAATGTCTCTCTCCCTCTCTTTCTCCCTCCCTTCCTCTCTCTAAAAATAAATATTTAAAAAAGAAACATAAAAAAAAAATCCCTGGCTGTTATAGCTCAGTGGGTTGAGTTCCAGCCTGCTAATCAAAGGGTCGCTGGTTCAATTCCCAGTCAGGACACATGACTGGGTTGTGGGCCAGGTCCCCAGTAGGGGGCATGTGAGAGGCAACCACACATTAATTTTTCCCTCTGTTTCTCCCTCCCTTCCTCTCTCTGTAAAACTAAAATCTTTTAAAAAAACGTGTAATTGAATAATATACTTGTATACATTCTTTAAAAAAGGGAAATAAGTACAGGCATAAAAGAGTAACTTATAAAGGAGTTCAGGGAAGACCTCTACAGAATGTGCTCAATCTAGAGTTGGGAGGGGAAACATTGGAAATGGAGATGAGAAGGAACAGGAAAAGAGGATTAAATATTCTAAATGAATGTCCTTACAGGATATTGGAGGAAAAATGCTAAAGATAAGGGAGATATAGTTCAAGTGAAATGTGTCAAACCCCTACCCTTACCGCTACTAATAGAAGGGAATAAATACAAGGTTTGGGGAAGCTAAGTCCTAAGGAACTGAGGCTCAGGAGGCTAGTCCCAGCATAAGCCTGGGGCCCTTAGGAAGTACCCAGCTTTCTTCTGTCTGGGCTGGTTCCATTAGAATTGAAACAGCCCAGCTGGTTTCTGGTTGGTCACCTCTGTGTCTAATTTTTCCTTTGTTCAATGACTTCGCTGTGCCCTATGTTGCTCAGTAGGTGGCCTGTATATCAGATCCGAAGGCCAGAGGAACTGAGAATTGTTAAATCCCGGTCCTTTACTTACTGACTAGGATTCAGGAACTGTTCCACTTGTGGGAGTGCAAGCTTAGTTGGACCCTCGGTACTATTGTCATGCCTACTACCATCTGACCACCTGCCAACTTTATGTTCTTTTTTTTTTTTTTTTGAAGGAAAAAATAACTTTTATTAAATCACATATTAAGCTGCAAATGTTTCCTCTGGATTTTTAGGGCAAAATATTCTCTTGCAAGCTACAGTGATGAACTATAAGAACCTTAATTATTAAATCAGAAAAACAAAGACTGGAAGATACTGAATGGTTATGTTGTATCACTGAAACTGTATGTTCTTTTAATTATAGTCTTCCAAACAGGTTTACATTTACAGAATACATAAGTTGTCATTAACTATGTAAATCTAACTATATAACTATTGGGGATATTTTGAATAGTCCTTCTTAAAGATTTTATTTGTTTTTAGAGAGAGGGGAAGGAAGGGAGAGAGAGGGGGGGACAGAAACATTGACTTACAAGAGAAACATTGATTGGTTGCCTCTTGAATGCTTCCAACTGAGGACCTGGCCTGCAACCCAGGCATGTGCCCTGACTGGGAATTGAACTGGTGACCCTTTGGTTTGCAGGCCGGCACTGAATCTACTGAGCCACACCAGCCAGGGTTTTTAAACAAACAAACAAAAAAAAGTTTCTTTTTTTTAAATATTTTTTTTTAGAGAGAGAAAAGGAGGGAGAGAGGGAGAGAAACATCAATGTGTGGTTGCCTGTCACGCGCCCCCTACTGGGGACCTGGCCTGCAACCCAGGCATGTGCCCTGACTGGGAATCGAACTGGGGACTCTTTGATTTGCAGGCTGGGTCTCAATGCACTGAGCCACACCAGCCAGGGCTGTTTCTTTTTTAATATAGCTCTCATTATTACCTGACATTATATCACTTGGTATTTGTTTTCATGTAGGTTCTCTCTTTCCTTACACTGGCTTCATGTGGACCAGGACTTTGCTCTGTTCACTATTGCATCCTCATTTCATTCCCTTTTTCAGTAGTTTAGCTGAGAACTGGCTGTGCTTTACTGAGCCAGCTGTAGAAAGACAAAGCCTTTGGCTGATATCAGCACTTCTCACAGGGAGAATTCTTCCCAGGGCTCTGGGTATGCAGCCCTTGTCCCTGATCATGCACACTGTTCCTGATCTGAGGGATTACTGATACATTTCTTGTTACTTGGAGAAACTAGGTATTGCCTTAGCCCCTTCTCCCAGTGTGTAGGCGGAGCTCCTGTTCTCTTTGAGTGCTAGCAGTGGAACAGTCCGCCTACTGTCCAAGAAGCTCCTCTTTGCTGGGACTTTGGCCTTCCTGCACACAGGACGTCTGTGGCGGGCTTGTGTCAGGGAACAAGAAGAGTTCGGGAGACTACGTGTGCTCTGCTACTTCTCGGCTTGCTTGTAAGTTTTCCCTCTATAAACCCCGTGTTGTAACTGCACCCTGCTGCATGTGGAAAAGCTGGGTCCCCAAATATCACCAACACAGCCTGTTGATAAGAACAAGCTGAGTGGCTCGCTTACCAGCTAAAGGGGAACGGCCACCTCTGCAAAGCTTCAGCAGAGGTGTCTCAGAGGGAGGGAAGGCACGGTTAGAACTTGAGAACTGTAAATTTGGTATGAAGTAGCTCTCTCAATGCAGACTTCGTTAGAATTAGGTAAGGATTGTAATACAGCAGTCCGGGATTGGTGGAAAGAGCAACACAAGGATTTTGAGGTGAGGGGTGGAAAGAATCGTTGTGCATTTCAAAATCTCTGTTAATGCTTTTCATTGAAGACTTAGTTGTTGGCTTTTTGGGGATGTTCTGGTAATGAACCATTTGCTTAGGCAGGGAGTCCTGGAAAAGTAAAGTCATACTGATGAAGACAGTAAAATAGGAAAAAATAAAATAAAATCGTATTAGTGTAGCTGTAAGGCTTGATTTCAGTATGGGGGTAGAAGGTTTTGCTTCACAAGTGCTAGTGGTGTATATCCATGAGCCCCTTAAATGGCAGTGATGCGCAGCATTTAAAAAAAAAATGAGACTAGATAAGCTAGAGCTGAATTGCATGTAGTAAGTGTTGTTTTGTGGAGATTTTGTTTTAGTTAGACATTTGTACTTAAAAAATGAGTCATGAAATAAAATGTATTTCTTACAATGGGTCTGGATCCAGACATGTTCGAAATCTCCTTACTGCCTTAGAGAAATGCTGATAGACCTCCTGGGAGGGATGATCTCTTCTTACAGCCAGTTTGCACGGCTCCAATCTTGTCTCCCATGCTAGTAGAGGAATGCCCGGCTGTGTTAGGGAAGACTACATAATCTGAGAATTGGAACAGAGGTCCTGTTCAGGTAAATTAATGGCTGAGTGGGAATTTTGTGAATCTATAAGGCCGTCGTCCACCATTTTGACTGAAAGCAGAAAGAAATCCACATTGCTACATCAGCACAGAAGATGGAGGCTAGACACAAAAGACTTCCTACTGTGAGCGTCTAAAACAAATCCTTGAGAAGGTATAGGTTCCCATCTGACTGAAATACAACCTACTTAGTCCGGGGACTGGATAAGATGACCTCAGGGGTCCCCTCTATTGGCAGAATGTTATGATTCTGGACAGAATCCTACAACAGAAGCAGTTAACCTGAGATGCATTTATCTGGATATCACCTCCCAGAACCTGATTCCAAGGTACCGTTGGGTAGAACGATAAATGTGATACAGTAGCCAATGAAGAGGTTCCAGGCCCCAGCAGGCCATTTACTTTTCTGAAAAAAATCCTGCCACTTTAGGACTTCAGAAGGCTGGAGGTATTGGAAGAGACATTAGCTCCTCCTTCCCCTCCCCCATCAGGCCTGAACTTTTCAGAGGGCCCATTACTTTGGAGAACGCACTATATTCTCCGTTTTAAAATGTAAAATCTCCGTTGGCTCAGAATTTTAGGCACTCACATTTGTTTTACCCAATTCTTAACAAGAGGCTTGGGTTAAAAAGAAAATCTGAAAAACACCGCAATGCTACCTCAGTGGGAGTTGCTGTGGTTTCTTCAGGAATTCACTCAGCAAACAAGGATTAAGGTTCATTGGAGCCCTGGATGTCCTTGCTTTTAAAACTCTCAAGGACTGAAGCGGACCTGTAAACAGGTAAATCACAGCCCCTGCATGAACGTTGTGGAAAGAGCGGCTTTCCTTTATGGTGCCATCTTAGGCCACATAGCTGAGTTCTGTTTTCTCATCTGTAAACTAATTCGAACTGAATCAATGTCACAGAACTGTGAGGACCATGTGAAAGACAAAGTGCTTCAGGCAATTGATGAGATGATTTTATTCAGGTTCTAGCCATAGGGAGAATGCTCAAAGGGGGTGGGGATAAAGGGAAGTGGGAGTTTCATAGAGGCAGGTAAACAAAGGAGCCATCAAGAAGTCTTACGGTGCCCTGGCTGGTGTAGCTCAGTGGATTGACTGTGGGCTGTGAACCAAAGGGTCGCCAGTTTGATTCCCAGTCGGGGCACATGCCTGGGTTGCAGGCCAGGTCCCCAGTGGGGGCCACGTGAGAAGCAACCACACATTGATGTTTCTTTCCCTCTCTTTCTCCCTCCCTTCCCCTCTCCCTAAAAATAAATAAATAAAATCTTTTAAAAAAAAAGAAGTCTTATGGGAATAATGAGGAAGTATGGAGAGGGCCTTATCTCAGAATATCCCAGGGCAATGTGGTCCTTTACAATAAGCTGTTTTTGGAACACAAAAGGGTGGAGAAGTTTCTCAACAATGTCCGCTTTCTTCGTAGGCATCCAGCATCTGCTTTGTTTCCTTATTTCTTTCAATGGAGGAATGTACGCAGTGATGCGGGGGTTTGGAGAAGAACCTGACAGATTTACTCTGCCAGGGAGAACTAGATTTCACAGAGGATCCTGCATCGTAAAAGATGAGTAGTGGTTTGCCAGAAAGAGGAAAGAGAGGAGAACACTCTAAATAGTGCTAACATAATAGATGAAGGCATGCAGGGGTGTCCGACCTTTTGGCATCTCTGGGCCACACTGGAAGAAGAAGAGTTGTCTTGGGCCGCACATTAAATACATTGTGAAACATAATCACAAAAAAATTGCATCATGTTTTATGTAAATTTACAATTTTGTGTTGGGCCACATTCATAGTCATCCTGGGCTGCATGCAGCTTGAGGGCCACAGGTTGGGCACCCCTGGGTAGAGGCTTATAAGAGGGTTGCATATTCAGAAATTGGCTGTAACTTCAATGTAGTACAGAGTAACTAGGCATGAGGTGGGTTTGAGCCAAATTGTAAAAACCTTAGGAAAGTTACTTAATGCCTACTGTTTCAGGAAAATAGTCCAGGAATTTATGATTCTAACGAGATGCAGTTTTAGTTTATGAAACCCCTTCTGTGCTGGGTAAGTGATGGGGGCATGGAGACCACCAGTTAGGCAGGTAGTATGTGCTCCAGAGTGGACCAAGGCCAGAACTGGTGCAGTGACCATGAGAATGTCAAGGAAAAGACTGATTAAAAAGATACTAAGTAGCCCTAGCTGGTGTGGCTCAGTGGATTGAGTGCGGGCCTGCAAAACAAAGGGTCGCTGGTTCAATTTCCAGCCTAGGGCACACGCCTGCGTTGCAGGCCAGGTCCCCAGTAGGGGGCGCGTGAGAGGCAACCACACGTTGATGTTTCTCTCCCTCTCTTTCTCCCTCCCTTCCCATCTAAACATAAAACCTCTTAAAACAATAGTAAGTAGAATTTACTAGACAGATTATGTAAGTGTGGGGAATGGAAACAAGAGCTGAGGGAGGAGGTAGAATAGTGAAGGATGATAATATTAATAACAGTATAGGCTAATATTTTAAGTGCTTATAATGTGCCATACGTGGTACTAAGAACACTATACTTGTCTTTTTTAATCCATACAATAGTCCTGTGAGGTAAATGCTCTTTTTTCTGCATTTTGAGATGAAAATAACTTGTTCAAGTTTACACATAGAGTTAACGGTAAAGCCAGAATTCAAGACCCAGCTGTTCAGTTCAGAGATTGAACTTTGGATGACTGTGTGGATAGTATTGCCATCTACTGGGATCAGAGGGTATGGGAGGGGGGGGTCAGATTTATGGGGAAAGTATTTTATTTTTGAACAGGTTGGTATTGAGTGCAGCAGGCAGTTGATTAAATGGACGTGGAGCTCCAGAGAAAGATTAGGACCAGAGCTGGAGACTTGAAGGGCATCAACATCTAGGTATGTCCTCAGTGGGGGCCTCGGGACTGCCTTAGGTCAGCAGGATGCGTCAGGTGGGGCCGAGGAGTTAGAGGGAGGGGGGTGGTGAAACAAATAAGGGGAAGCAGTAGTTTGAAGACAAATGTAACCAACTTCAAGATGTCATAGGCAATGGTTTAAGGCTTGGAGAGTGCTGGTTGAATTCAAGCCCACTGGTACAGCTGAAGGTGTTCTGCAGCACCGCATGCTTAGGGATTCTTAGGATTCTTGAGCATGTGTCTGTAGCAGGCTGAAGAAATCACTCCCCCCCACCCCCAAATCAGGCATCCACTTCATAATCCCTATGAATTATGTGAATGTGAATGTTACTTTATATGGTAAAATAAATCAATTTAAAAAATAATAGTACCTTATTAGGTAACATAAATTTAATAATACATCTAATTTCAGACATAATCAAATTAACAATCTTGAAATGGGGAGATCATCCTGGATTATTCAGGCGGGCCCTAAGTGTGATTACATGTACTAGAGGGAGGCAGAGGGAAATCTTACGAACAGAGAGAGAAGGTGAAGGCAGAGCAGGGACATTAGAAGATGCTGACCTTGAACACTGGAGTGATATAGCTATAAGCCAAGGAATTCCAGTAGCTACCAGAAGCTGGAAAAGACAAGGAATGGATTCTCCCCTAGAGCGGCTAGACGGACTATAGCCCTGCCAGCACCTTGATTTCAGCCAAACAAAACTGATTTTGGACTTCTGACTTCCAGAACTGTGAGACCCTGAAGGTGAAAGGGCATCTGGTTTCTAGCAGATACCTGGCCAACTGATTGGCATGGCTGCTCAGGACACAGTAACCACCATTCACGAACCCCGGGCAGAATACATCCTAGGAGAAGCTGGCTGGAGAAAGAAGCATATGTGGAAAATGGATTGGAATTTGTTGCGGCAAAGTGGAAAAAAAAAAGAGCCTACTCACAGCAGGGATCTTCAGGTTGCTAACAACACTTCTCTCTCCAGTAGTAGATTGGAAAATGACTTCTGTGAGGACTGGGGTGGAGTCCTGAACACGTTTTAACCAACCTGTACAATCAGAAGGGGTTCATAAAATTGCTTTTCTCCAAGAACTGCAGAATTCCAAGGAATTATTCAGAAAAAACGAAACATACCTTTGTGGATGGTGAAGCCAACAGAGAAGTGGAAAGCTGGCAGAGTAAACTGCCTACAATTTTCAGCTATGGAAGAGAACAGAGAGATCAGCCATTCTTAGCCCTGCGTTGTACAGATGTGAAGGCTCAGCAGATTTTTCAACCCAACTTTAGATGTTTAGATATTAGATATTTTTGCTCTGTAGTCCTGCTTCAGTGTCCATAATTTTCTACTGGGTCAGATGCTGATTGGCGGCAAGGAAAACGCTAAGTGCATTTCTGGTACGTAGGACAACGGCAATCCCTCCCGTGCCCGCCAGGGGGCGCAAACGAAAATTCCGCCGTACTCCAGACACTGTCTCTCAGGATCCGTAACAGAGACCCGTTAGCAACCAGGAAATTAGCGGAACCTTGAGGCCGAATGCTTGCAGCCGGTAGAGTTGTATTGAGAGGAGAACACTTCCGGATGACGAAGCCACATCTTCAACTTGTGCTTCCTACGGTGCCCAGCTCTGAAGTTCCGATTTGTTACACCTACGGTGGGAGGCGGGCTTGCGTCGGGGTCACCCTCTCCCATTGGCTGCTGGTGCGGTGGCGGTTTGGAGTGAGTGTAGCACGTTGAGCTGAAGGCTCTGGCCAGTGCCGTGACGCCGGGCTAGGTGTCTAGCCGAGGGTGTGGTGGGATTCCTGGGTCAGGTCAGGTCTGGGTTCTTGGGGGATGGATCGCGTGTGGACTGCGTGGTGCGGGAAGGGCGTCAAAGAGAAAAATTTGTCGCCCTTCTGGGCCCAGCGCATCGTAGTCGCCTGGCTCAGTAAGGCTGAGTGGGATCAGGTGACGGTGTACCTGTTCTGTGATGACCATAAATTGCAGCGGTACGCGCTGAACCGCATCACAGCGTGGAGGAGCAGGTAAGGCCATCAGCTCAGCCCTCCTGCCTGCGCGCTGGTCATACCTGCCTTTGGGAATCCTGTAAGGCTTTATTCTGCAGTCATGCCCCAAATTGCCGCTCGTACCCCTCGCGGTGGTTTGGGCGTTGCTTCTCTCAAGTCTGTGAGGGAAAGTCGCAGCCAAGCTCTGGCCCTAATCCTGTTTGTGGAAAGAAAGAGGGTGTGTCTCAGCAACCCTCTTGTAAAATCTGTAAGTTTTTACCCTTAACTTCTCCTATCTTGAGGAGGTTGTCGGAGGGACCGGTGTGGCTGAGCCAGGGCTTAAGGAGTGGGTTAGCATCCTAGGGTGGATTCCTGATTTGAAGTAGAGGGGTTCGGGGGGAGGTTGCCTGCAAAGCCATGTTTCAGTGGAGCGCCTCAGTCTGGTTGGTAAGATTGATTTGGGAGTGGCCAAGGGATAATATTCTGGAGGAACAAGGGTCTTCTCTAGCAGAACGAGTTGAAGGTTTAAGGGGAAAGAAAGGGAGGTGTCCATGCTGAATTGTTCGTTGATTGCATAGCAGTTAGATGTCCTCTGTGTATCCTAGCCAACCTCTCACGCCCTGTATACAATTGGATCCCAGGGACATTACCCTTCCTCTTTCCACCGTCTTGATTCGTGTCCACTCATGTCCACTTGAGCCAGTTATATACAGAGATAGGAAAAAGTAGGTATACAGTTGTGATACACATAAACCCGATGATGAAGAAGTTAATAACTTGACAGTAAGCTGTCTTGCATATTCACAACTATAAACCTACTTTTCACACCACTGTGTTTGGAATAGCCTATAGCAAGCTACGTTCTGAGGTGGAGGGTGGACCAGTGTAAGGGACCTTTATGATGGTGCTGGACTGTGGCCCTTTAGGTTAGGCAACGAACTGCCCCTGGCAGTGGCTTCTACTGCTGACCTCGTACGCTGTAAGCTCTTGGATGTAACTGGTGGCTTGGGCACTGATGAACTTAGACTGCTCTATGGCATGGCATTGGTCAGGTAAGACCTACGTGGGGATGGGTGGAGGGTGGTTTGGGGGATAGGGGTGGGGTGGAGAGGTAGCATGCCATAAACGAATCTTGGCTTCAGGTGGTACCCAAAGGAAAAAGCCCCATGTGTCCCTGTGTACGGGTCACCCTGGGATTCCTTGATGTGACAGGTTTGTTATACCCTGTCAACACGCATTCCTCCTTTTCTTCACCTGAGAGCCTTCCCTCTTCCATTTTTCTTGCCTTCTTTTTCTTTTTCTTAGACTGCGGGGTGGAGGGCGGTTCACACCAACTGATCTCTGCGGGTCTCTTCCAGCTCTGGCAGGTTGATTTCGTTCTCCCTGCTTTAACTCTTTCACCCAGAGGAACTTTTCTGAGTGGTCCAGTGCCCCTGCCCCATGAGTTCATGTGGATTCTCCAACTATACCCCAATGTACGCCTGCCTAGCACTACCCTGTTCCCCTTCCCCGAGCGGTTGCTGAGTTGTGGAAGTGGAGACATGGGCTGAGAGTTCCGGGCTTGCAAAGTGCCTCAGAGGGGTTCTAGCTGTCTCATGCACATCGGGGAAAAGGCTGCTACTGAGTTTTCTCATCTGTCAGAGATTGTCATCTCATCCTATTCCCCTTGCCTGCCTCGAGGTCCTTCCTAGCTCTTCTTACCTTCTCCGTATCATGTGATAATAGTCCTCGGTTCTAGCATTTGTAACATACTGTGTTCTAGTATAATATACTGTTTTATGTCGTGACTGTGCATCCTACACTGAGCTCTTCGAGGCCCAAGCAGTGTCTTACTCACCTGTATGGCTTCAGTACAGGGCAGACTCTCAGTAAGTGCTGGACCGGATGGAGCCATCCCCGCTGTGCTGACGCTAACCATAAGGACAGGACAGGACAGTCAGTGGACAGGTTATGGAGATGCAAGGTGTCAGGAAATCAGCGAGGGCTTTCGAAGCCCCACTGGTTTGAGTAAAACAGTTACTTGGGCTGTGCCACTCATTTCTCCCCCAACCCCAGGTTTGTGAATCTTATCTCGGAGAGGAAGACAAAGTCTGCCAGGCTCCCCCTCAAGTGCCTGGCTCAGGAGGTGTGTATGACAAAGTGGTCTTGCTCAATTCTCTCCCCCCAGGAGGGCTCACTAAATGGGGCATGGGGTCACGTGGGCACCCAGCCAGGCTGCCTCATCCCATCGCTATGAGCCAAGCCCAGCGAGAACCCCAGAGCCTCAGCCTCTAGCTCGAAGCAAGGAGACTTCCTCCCTTGTTTATGCCTGCTATCTTCAATGGGCTTGGCCTTCCCAGCTTGCTGGGAAGTGGCCCAGTGAAGCTAAGGTGCCCAGATGGAATGCATTACTGGGTGGGGACAGGAGAGAGGTGGCAGTCACAGCACCTGCCCCCTGGGAGCTGACAGTTTGCTGGAGGAGACAAGTTCAGCCAAGCAGCATGGAAATGCCAGGCATTGCTGCCCTGGTATGCGAGGTGTGTAGAGGGCAGGAGGGTTCTCAGCCATCAGGTACAGCTTCCTGGAGGGAGTGTGGGACAGAGGTAGGTAGGGAGGAAGGGAGGGAGGAGGGAGGATGGGAGGGAAGGAGGAGGGGTACAAGGTACCCAGGGAGAAGGACTGGTATCATTAATGCTCGCTTATAGGAATCTCCTGGAGGAATGTGGCTGGTGGTCGGGGGGAGGCAAGTGTCTTTGCTGATTTTCAAGATTACCTCCTCAGAGCAGTAAAAAGAATCAGGAGACCTGGTTTCTCATCTTGGCTCTGCCACAAAGACTGAAACCTCCTCTCGGGACCTCAATTTCTCCATCTGCGAAATGGGGGGAGGCCAGGCTCATTCATGTCTGTGCTCCCCTCCAGCTTGACTGGTTTCTAATTTCGGCACGCACACCCTCCCCTACAATCAGGTGAACATTCCAGATTGGATTGTTGAACTTCGCCATCAGCTGACCCACAAGAAAATGCCCCATATAAATGACTGCCGTAGAGGTGAGTCCCCAAGGTATATATCTATCACAATTAAGCCTAAGGGCCAGGGCTTGGTGACACTGTGGGGAGAGGGAGGACGGTCTCCACCTGGGGTCAGAGCCAGGACTACGGTGAGGGAAGTTAGGTACTCGTCTTGGGCACAGACTTGAAGGGGGTGTCAGAAGCTCAGTAATCAGCCCTGGCTGGTGTGGCTCAGTGGGTTGAGTGCCCGCCTGCGAACCAAAGGGTCGCTGGTTTGATTCCCAGTCAGGGCACAGGCCTGGGTTGCGGGCCAGGTCCCCAGTAGGGGGCGCATGAGAGAATCAACCACACATGGATGTTTCTCTCCCTCTCTTTCTCCTTCCCTTCCCCTCAGTCTAAAAAATAAATAAAATCTTTAAATATATATCTAAGATAAATTTTTTTTTAAAAGCTCAGTAATCGCAATACATAACATTTTAATTTGGAAAAACCCATGATGAATCAAATCCCAAAATTTTTAAGTAAAGTCAGGATTAGTGTTATTGAACACTAAAACTTCTCCTTTTGCTTTAGACTCCAGTATGGCTTGGCAGGGCACTGTTCTGCTCCCAATTAAGGCGTTTTGGGGGCATCTCCTTAAGCTTTGTGCCTGAGGGAGGAGGTGAGTGGGAGTGGGTTGAGAGGTGTGAGTCATCGAATGTCATGAACCCAGAGGTGCTTTGGATACCCCATTCCAACTAAGAACGCCTGGTTCAGCCTAGCCCCTTCATACTGGGGGAAACAGATCTAGAAAAAGAGAAGAGACTTGGCCAAGGCCTTGTAACCAGCCAGTGGGACTATCGCTGTTCTCCCACTTGCCAGTCCTGTGCCAGTTTTGGCATCCCATCTGCAAGTCCGTTGTTAGTGTTTTTTTTTCTAGGAAAGGTGCTAGTAAGCAGGAAAAAGCAAATAACCCTGAGCAAGAGGGGCTACTTCTGGATATGTAAGACTTGTGCCTTTTTGGAGCCAAGCCTCTTCTCTTGGGCCTTCCCTTAGGGCTTGCAAGATGAGGCCGGCAGCCTGCTAGGAGCCGCTCGCCTGTGGCCACTCCTGCGGCAATGCCCGCCTTCCCGCCCTCCTTTAGGTTGCTATTTTGTCCTGAAATGGCTCCAGAAGACCTACTGGTGCCGCCAACTGGAGAACAGCCTGCGAGAGGCATGGGAGTTGGAGGAGGACAAGGAAGAGATGGATGAAGACCCCCAGGAGGAGTTAAAGACCGCTCTCGAGGGCATCACAGACCAGAAACCAAAGCCTGAGAAAGAGGAGAAAGGTGCAGAGCTGGATGTCACGGCTGCGGGAGACAGCCAAGGTGACAAAGAGATAGATGCACATTTGGAAAAGGCTCGGAGAAATAAAGAGCTGTATGGTAGGTGTCGTTGGGGGCGGGCAGAGAGGGCCCCTCTCAGGCTTAGGGTTGACACTGGTTATTTTCCTTGCTCGGCCTTTCCTTTGGGGTTGTGGTGAGTCTTCACTTAAAATAATTACTGTCACAAACCATCTTCCTTAAGCCCTGTGAAGTAGGAGAGGCAAGAAGTCTAGTTACTCAAGAAATGAGGTGAGAGGGGCCCAGAATTCCATCAGCAGAAGGGGCTGGCCTGGCTGCCTATCTGTTTCCCTCTTTGGTTTTCAGAAAGAGCCCGAGAACTTCTGATATCATACGAAGAGGAGCAGTTTAAGGTAAGAAAGTGCCTTTGACGGGGCCCCAGCCGTTTCGTCCCTTTGGCCAGCTACCTGAGGGAAGTCCTCAGAAGGAATTTGAAAGCAAAGTGGCAAAGCTTGAGGGACCTCCTTGCTAAGAGAGAGAGGGGGCAGTAGGAAGGAGACAAGAGGAGCTGAGTCCAGTTGACTGATCCTCCACACGGACGGAAGGGAGCAGATGATGGAAGTTTGTGCCTCGTCAGTGGTAGGGGACAACTGGGTGGAGGTGGCCGCGTAGCCCTGCAGTACTGCAGCTGTTCTGCAGGGGGCGCCCAAAGAACTTTTGTAGCTCAGGTGAGCTTAAGGGGTTCTGTTTTTATCAGGAAGGGAGATGGCTTAGAAAGAATTTAGCTCGACCCTTCCTTTTCACAGATGAAGAAATTGAAGCCATGGATAAGTGGACTGGCCCAGGGTCACATATGCAGTTAGTGGTGGAACTAGGATTAGAACTTGGGTCTCCGTATTCCCTTTCTTCCATAACCCGTCGCTTCCCCTCGCCCTTTCGCCCACGGGTCTCCATCCAACTCCAACCAAATGCCCCGAGTGGATAACTCAGTATTAGGGTATCTGGTGATTGGGAGCCACAGGGAATTCAGGGGTGGGGGGAGGAGGAGGAAGAGGAGAAAGTCTGGCATTTGAGGATCAGGATATTTTTATTTCCAGGCCCCGCAGGGGGGTGCTGGACCCACCCCTGCATGCCCTGCCATATCCCCTTAAGGAAAGTGCTGAGAGGTCCCGTGGGAAGGGATCCTGGAGGGCTGGAAGCGGGTTGCCTGGCCAAGCCAGCCTGCTGATGGGACCCTGTTTGCTGGCAGGTGCTGGAAAAATTTCGGTATTTACCCCAGGCCATTAAGGTGTGGAATCAGCTGCCTCCACCTATAGACTGCATCCTGGCAGACCTCAAGGGCATTACATGGGAGAACAGGTACGTAAGTAAGTCACCAGGGGCTGCCTACCCTCTAGGGTATAGCGTGGCAACCTTCCTGAAATCAGTGTCTGTATCCCAGCTTGCCGGCCTCTGTTGCGGGAAATCTCAGGGATGATTCTGATCCCCGCACGGTGGGGTGGGGGGGTGGGTCCCTGCATTCTGTACGACCCTTTTGCTTGGGTGCTGCCAGCTACCAGGTTGGGGTTGCGTACTGCGAATCACGGAAATGGCCAGAGGCAGGGTGTCTGCTGTCATCTGTGCACTAGCCAGGATTGCTTCTCTCTGTCCGGTGGTATGTGGAGTCCTGGCAACTAGGAGAAGCCCTTAATCCTTATCCCTTCACTGCCTGGGCCTTGTTCAAGTTTGAGGTCAAAGGTACTTGGCGGGCACTGCTGGTCTGTCCTTTTGAAATTCTGTTAGAGAGTATCAGCATCCCCTGGACAGTTGTGGTTGGGGCCTTCCCAGGGTCTGACTCCTCCAAAGACTTAAGTCCCTCCCCACTCGGTATGGCCATGACCCTTCTTCCCCTCCCACCAAAAACTGCTCCGTTCAATCCAGGGCAGACAAACAATGTCTGTCTATTCCTCTCCTCCCTAGCTCGTGGGGGCTTGCTACCTAAATTCAGCTGGAAAGGACTTTGGGGAACGTTCCACTGAGCACCTGTGGAGGCAGTGTAGGGCCGTGGTGTGTAGGTGGCAGGGTGGGCCTGGGTGACAGCCTGCCTCCCTCACTTCCAGGATAGCACTAGGTCCAAAGGCGTTTCCTCAGTGTGTGCCCAGCCTAGGCTTCTTGGCCGCAGCCTTCAGCAGAGGCATGGGCGGTGGCCCCCTCAGCAGCGGGGGAAGCTATCCGTGTGCCCCCTGTACAGTAGTGTCTGCCTGATCGTGCTCAGCAGACAGCTGATTGGCTTCTTTCAGCGCTCTTCCTGGACACTGGGGAGATCCATGGAAGCGTAGCCAACTTCTGTCCCTCTTTCGCCTGGTGGAGGGTGGGATCCGAGCATGACAAGTCTCCGTGCATCGAGCTGCCCTGGGAACGTGCGTCCCTGCTAGGCCTCTTCAGCTGCGAGGGCCTCTGGGGGAAGCACTGGCTCTGGAGGAGATGGCTGTTGCTCGTTTGGGTTTGAGCTAGACGGGGGCGGGGGGAATCACTCCCGTAGCCTACACTTTCAACCCCTATAACTCAGTTCTGGGTTCTTCGGGCCCCCAGGATCGAGGATCAGATTCAGTCCAGCAATTGGATCCCCAGAGCTTCTGCTTCTGGGACCTGAAAGAGAGCAAGTGATAGGAAGAGGAGAGAGAGGGGTACGAGACTGGAGGACTGCCCAGAGAAACCGTCTGAGCGGGGACTGAAGTCCAAAATCCCTTAGCCCGCTGACTGCAGACATTTCACTCCTCTGTGGACCCGGGCCTTTTCTTCCTCTGTGCTGTCCGCCTGTTCAGTCACTGCTGCCCTCGCTATGGGCCCTAGGTCAGCATGCGCCTGCTCCGTGCTTGTCAGAACCCACCGATCCCAGTCTGGCTCAGCCCCTTCCCCAGGAGGCTGAGGCCTGAGATCCAACTGTCAGCCCTCCGCTTTCCCCTCCATGCTGCTCTGGCCACTCGAGCCAGAGGCATTAGCTGCCTTGGGAGCGGGTAGGGGAGTAGGAGAAGGTCCTCCCGCCTGCTTCAGTGTATTTAATTGAGCGTTGTCTTTCTCCAGGGGCATTGTGCTGGATGCTTTCCTGGATGATGGCTTCCTCATCCCCACATTTGAGCAGTTGGCAGCTTTGCAGATAGAGTATGAAGGTAGGGTCTTGGGGGCTCACTGCTGCCTAGGGCAGTGTGTTTTGGAGGCGAGAACACCAGGGGTGGGCTGGGTGGGCCTGGGCTCGGGGAAAGGGCTGTATGCTGCCATTCCACAGCCTCTGGAAGCCCCACTGGGCTGAGAAGAACAGGTCACCTCACCGATAAGCCCTCACTGGGCTTTCCTTAGGGGGCCTGGAATTGGGTGGGCTGCGGTGGGGTTGGGGGAAGTCTAATGCTATTACCGTGCCATGCTAATTGTGATTCAGCCACTCGCTAGAGAGCTAGGACAGCAGAACCGGAAGGGCCTTGTGAGGTCATCCGGTTCGACGTCCTCATGTTACAGATGGGCAGACTGAGGTCCAGAAAGGGGAAGGTACTGACCCAGAGTCACACAGTGAGTTACTGACAGAGCTGAAGCTAGAACCAGAGCTCTCTTTCTCTTCCACTGTTTTGAGTGCATTGTTTGATGCCGGATACTAAGTTATTTCTCTTCCTGTTGTTCCGCTCTCCTGTTTCCTCCCGTTCTCTGACGGCAACTCTGGTTTCTGTCGGTGGTGGGGTCTCCTCTCTTTTTCCGTCTCTCTCCTCTTCCTTCTCTCTCCTCCCCTTCCTTCCTCCTCTCTTCCCTCCATTCCTCCTTCCCGTTCTTCCCTCGTCCTCTCTCTCCCTGTCTCCCTTTGTAACCCACCACCTGCTCTTTCTCTTTCAACACATGGTCCTTAACAACCAGAAAACATGGACTTCGATGATATCGTGGTACCAAAGCCGTTCTCGCAGTTCTGGCAGCCCCTGCTCAGGGGCCTGCACTCCGAGGCCTTCACGCACGCCCTGCTGGAGAAGATGTTCTGTGAGCTGTCAGCCTTGGGGAGCAATGGGATCCGGGCCACCTACATCCTGAGATGGACCGTTGAACTGATCGTGGCCAACACCAAGGCTGGTGAGGGAGACCAGCCGTAGCCTCGGGGCCTCACCCAGCCGAAAGGAGAGCATCTGCCCACTGTTCTCCGCTCGGCTGAACAGCACCAGGTGGACGCAGCCCTTGTTAGAGGGTTAGGTTTGCCCAGGGGGCCCTGCGGCAGCAGCACGCGAATCCCCCTCCGCCTTCTTCTTGTCAGCGGCGACTGCACTGAGCCAGAGGCAAAGAGCTTCCCCAGTGCTTGGAGCAACTGGGGGGTGTAGAGTGGGGAGCCCGGGGGCGGGGGCGGGGGCGGGAGGGACAGCGTCCAGTTTTTCAAAGTACAGGGTTCGGTGGGGGCAGCGGTTCCTGGTCCCTTCTCCTCAGGCCCTCTGTTCTCTCTCAGGACGGAATGCCCGCCGGTTTTCTGCAGTCCAGTGGGAAGCGAGGAAAAGCTGGAGGCTCTTCAACTGCTCTGCCTCCCTTGACTGGCCCCGGTTGGTTGAGTCCTGCTTGGCCTCACCCTGCTGGGCCAGTCCCCATCTCCTTCAGCTGTAAGTCTCCTGAATTCCGTCTGTTAAGAGGGTGAGGCACGGCAGGCCTTAAGGCCGCGCAGCCCTGCAGTGGCAGAGTTAGCCTAGTCCCGTCTCCCTCCTACTGACCGGTGGGAGAACCGAGTCCAGTATGAGAACCTGTGAGACAGCCCCCTGAGAGCGCTCAGCGCAGTGGCCTGGACAGAGTGAGTGCATAGGAACTGGCAGCTGCCGCTGATTATTGAGCCCAGGGTTCTGACTCTAAGCCCACTGCTGTCTCCTCTCTTGTCTTCCCAGAGTACCCCTGTCATACATGCTCCGTAACGTTCGGCGGCTCTCTGTCGCCTTCCTGATCTCTAGGCTTCTTAGCCTGCTAGTCAAAGATCTTTCCGACTCCGCCCCAGCCTACCATGATAACCCTGCCTCATGTGATTCCCCTTTTACCCAGTCCACCCCGGCGCTGTGGTCAGTCTGAATGTCACGCTGGTTCCCGTAAGGACCTGTGGTTGTCTCCCTTCCATTTCCTTCGTCGCTTCCTCGCCCTGAGCCGCTTCCCTCATGCTTGTGGCAGCCCTTAGCACCCAGTTCTCTCCCTGCTTTCTGGAGCAGTGTCTGTTTCATTGGAGTGACCCATCTGACACTCTGTGACTCCTCCCTCCTCCACTCCGGTGACCTTCATTCTCCGTGACACCAAGCCATCTCCATCACTCAGCCGTTCCATGTCTCAAAGCTGACATGCCAGCATCGGACTCAGTGACCACCGCCTCTCGCCCTTCCAGTCCTCACCCTCTCGTCCCATGGCATCTGCTCTTTGCCCGCATCCAGATCGCCACCCCTGCACCCCCTCCCTCCCTCAGCCCTGCTCCGCCTCGTTCCTGTGCTTGATCACTTCAGCTGCTCATCAGCACCCTCGGCTCTGCCCATCCTTTGGCACATCGGACTTGCAAACCCCAGCGCTGGGATTCATCCCCATTGCGCTCCCCCCACTCTTAGCGCAGGGAGCTGAGCCCTGCTGGAGGAAAGCACCCAGCCTTGCGGATGGCTGCCACTGATCTCGGGCCAGGCCCCGGTTCTGCTTATCTGAACTTTTCCTTGTTTTCTGCCCATTTTCCCATTGTCCGACCGTTCTAAACCCTTACCACGCATCTCGAAGCCCCTCCCCCTTTCGCCCTTCACCCTAGCTTCCTCAAGCACATGGAGGCGTCCAGCAGGGCCCCCTCCACACAAGGTCCAGTCGTTGGGAACTGATCTGCGGCTACACTCGACCCACCCGCCAGTGTCAGGGTGAGGTGGTCTTTCCCCCACTCAGAGCCTCGCTGCCTGCCGCCTGTGCTATGGAGCCACCTCCGCCAGCGTTGCCGGGGCCTCATCTCAGCCTCTCCCTCGGCACCACTGGCTCTTGGTTTGCAACCTGTGAATGTGCCTTCTGATTGTTTCTCATCTTAAAACTACAATAACAAAAAACACAAGCAAAACCTGCTTTGACCCTGCATCCCTCTGTGGGGTTAGCCCCAGCTTGTCTCTGCTTCCTCTCCCATCAGAGCATCTCAAAGGAAAATCTGCACTCAGGAATCTCCATTTCCTCACTACCCTCTTAATCCTTAATCTGCCACAATTTGGCGTTCACCCCCAGAGCTTCTTAGCCCTAATTACCAAACCCAGGGGCCCCTGGTCCATCGCTGTGTCTACGGCATTGATGCTGTTCACTGCTCTCTCCTTGAAATGCCCATGCTTTTTTACTAGTTCCTATAAAGTGCCGAGGCCCACGTCTCTTTGTCTAGGCCAGGCCTTTCCCCCAAGGTTCAACATCCTATATTTGAAAGCACGTCAGACGTCTCCCCTTGGATGGCCCAGAGAATTGGGTGTGCCCAAAACAGCATCGATCATCTTACTCTCCACGCCAACCCCCAAGTCAGGGGCGTCAAACCCATTTTCACCGGGGGGCCACATCAGCCTCGCGGTTGCCTTCAAAGGGCCGAATGTAATTTTGGGACTGTATAAATGCAACTACTCCTTAACTAGGGGCAAGGAGCTCTACATTCAGCCCTTTGAAGGCAACCGCGAGGCTGATGTGGCCCCCGGTGAAAATGAGTTCGACACCCCTGCTCTAAGTGGTCCTCCCGCTCAGCTCCTGATATCCCTTGGTGCTCGCACCGCCTCCCCTGTCGTGTTGACTCTCAGCTGCTTCCCGAACCTGAGATCTTCCGTTACGGAGTCTCCTTCCCCTAGCATCTCTTTCCCTCTGTCAGACTAAGCTTTGCAAGGGCAAAGACTCTGCATTAGCCATCTGTACCCCAGCACACCACCCGCGACCAGGCTCCGAACACATCTCAGCGAACATTGGTGAACTAAACTGTACTCAGCCATCTTGTTGCCAGCAGTGCTGTCTTTGATGGGACCTAACGCCGTGCCTGGGAAATGAAAGAAGGGGCAGGCTGGATGCCAAGACCCTCTTAGTCCCTGATGCCCCCCCCCCATACAGTCAGAAAGTCTTTCTTGAGCCATGATGCCTTTGGGGACATGGTAGTAGCTTATAAGAAGAAAAAGTAGCCTCGCAGGCAAAACCAGCCAGGGTGAGCCCTGCAGGACTAAACCAGATACTCAAATCTCCAGACGTGTGTGCTCTACACTGAAGGTGATGTGGATGGCTGGGAAGGTGGGAGGAGAACCACAAAAGAGGCCTGGAGGGGTCAGGAGAGCATTACAGACGAGGCATGGCAGCAATTAGAACTCTGAAAGGAATAAAGGAAGGTTCCAAGGCAGAAGAACACGGCGTGTGTATGTTATGGGGGGAGAGTGAAGAGAGCAGCATGGAGAGGTTTGGATAGGTGGCCGTCAAGGTACTTTCCAGTCCTGAGGGCCTGCAGAGTGGAAGCTGCTGGTCTCGGTGAACTCTGGAGCACAGAGATCTCCCAGCCCAAGCATGCCGGGGGGATGCGGCCCATGCCAGCAGTAACAGTGGCTCGCTTGGAGTACGAACGATTTCCTGTGCCCAGATCCTGCTTTTCCCAGATGATTGGTGAATCTAGTCCGAATCTCCCCGTTACACGGATTGGGAAATGGGATGTAGTCGGGTATTACGTTTCAAGTCAATAGCAAGTTTGGCAAGTCAGAGCTGAGGTCAAAAATCCAGATATCCTGTCCTTACTCCTGTGCTGTTTCTACAGTGTTCCACTAGATGGCACTATTGCCAAAGGCATGCGGTGTTAGGCACGTACAAAACGGGGCTTCTGTTTTTCCCCAGAGGAAAAATAAAAGCTAGCGCAGGCAATTAAATGTCCGGTGTGGTGCTGTGTTTTCAGCAGAAGTTATGTCATTTGACACAGCAGTCTTCGAAGACAGAGGAATAATATCCCTATTTGACAGATAGGAGAGAGATTGAGGCTAGGAGGAGCACAGTAACTTATCCAGAAGTCACATGGTTTGCTGATGGTGGGGCAGGGATTTGGGCACAGGTGTTGCGAATGCAAAACGCACCTTTTCATGAACTTCACCTGTGACCCGACAAACCCGAGGACGGAGGTGCATTTTAAGATTCATATCACCCCTGCACCTCAGTGGGCAGACTAGACAGCTCAAGATAGCGGGCTGGTAACAATAAACAGCAGTGAAATGGCATCTTGCCAATATCAAGTGCCTAGGAATATTTATTATTAATCATACTAATGGACCACAGTGAGAGGGAAGAGAGTTTCTCTCTGGCTTTTCCTCTAATAAAGCTGCAAGCTTTTCAAGAGCTTCCCCCAGCCGGCCAATATCAATGCAATTTGAGCCAGTGTCCCGTTGGCATATGAAATTAGCCCCACAGGGAAGGTGCCCCGGTCTGCCAGAAGAGTCCCTAGCCCCTGGCCCTGCTCCCCGCGACCAGTGACCAGAGATCACTCGTATGTAGTCAGTCTTCCTGCAGGGTGCAGAGAGAAAACAGCCCCCTCCGAACTTATGACCCCTCCAAGAATGGCTCACAGGCCAAAGTTGATACACCTGGAAGAAACCATCCTTCTGTCCGCCCCACCCTTCCTCCATTAGTGAGCAGGTGCCTGCTAGGTGCCTGGTTCTACCCGAGGTTCTGTAGGGCGTGTTCACCGTCTCCCTTCCCAGGGGTCTGTGTCTGTTGGTGGTTCTGCTGTGAGCGCTGTCTGTTGTGTGCGCCACTGTGTCCTCCTCTTTACCTCTGCTCTGTGGGACGCCTGCCCTCTGTTCATCCAGCGCTGCCCTCTGCCACAGCTTCTCTCCCTCCCATCTCCATGGCCCAGGTCCTACATCGGCCCTCATGGACTCTCCCTGGTCTTCCTGCCTCCAGGCTGCCCCATCCAGGCCACCCTCCACGTGGCCGTCCTCCACACGGGCACCATAGCCATCTTCAGAGGCGCACCTTGTACCTGTGCTCAGTCACCCGGTGACCCACCCGCCCAACACACACACTTAACCTTTGCAGCCTGTTCTTCCTCCCACTGCTGCTGAGCACAGCCCTTCCCCTGCAGCCAGGTTCGTCCCAGCACACGTTCGCAGCACGATGTGCTCACTCTTGTCCCCGCACCAAGACCCCCCACGATCTCTCCTGCCGTCCTTGTGCTTTCTTCCTCCCCCAGCTCCGGTAGTGCCCGAGGTCCTCAGTGCTCACCTGACATCCTTCCTACACCCTGCGTTGTCTTGTCAACTACTGCTTTTCTTCTTTTTATCCATTCCAGGCTGGGCCGTAGTTATTCCCAGGCAGGGATCACACTTGTGCTCCACTCAGAAGGAGCCCAGTGCGCATCCAGGCATGTCTCTGAAGCACAGGACAGATTGCTCAGCTGGGCCAGAGAATCTGCCGTTCTCACGTCCAGCCCTGTAGGCTCATTGTCTCATTTGTGTATTTACATAGTGTTTCAGTACAGATTACTATGAGCTGTCATTTATTGCACAGCCACTATGTGCCAGGCACTGTGGCAGGCATTCTGTTAGGTGCCATTATTGTTCCCATTTTACTGAGAATGAAAGTGAGCCACGGAGATGAATCCCAGAGCTTGTCCGGGATCCGTGGTCTTGCTGTTGTGTTCCGTCCGCTCCGCCGCGTAGCCTTTCAGAGGCAGGTCTGGAAGTTCAGAGACCAAGTTCAAAGTGTGGAGCGGTGGATATGTCGTGACTTGAGATTGTGAATCTTTTTCCCCCCCATCCCTCCCTTGGGGCAGCATCTTCAAAGCCATGGGGCAGGTCCTGCCAGATGAGGAACAGAAGAAGCTGCTGAGCATCTGTTCCATCTATACCCAGAATGGTAAAAACAGCTTGGTGCAGGAGGGCGCAGAGGCCTCCCCCGTTGCGAAGTCTGCGTACACACTGGACAGCCTGTATTGGAGCCTCAAACCAGCTGCCTCCCTCTGCGGGCCTGCAGGGGCAGACCAGCAGCAGGAGGAGAAGGGCAGCCTTCACAACGTCAATGAACATGAGGAGGAGGAGGAGAAAGAGGTCATGGAAGACCAGGTAGAAGAGGAGGAAGAGGAGAATGTTGACCAAGGGAAGTGGGAGGAAGAGGAAGAGGAAGATGACGAAGATGACGAAGACGATGAAGACGACGAGGAGGAGGAGGAGGACGGGATGGAGGTGGGGATTCTCTCTCTGGTGGAGTCGTCGCCCAGTGCCGAGAGTGCCAGGGTCCTGGCCCAGAAAAGAGAAGCTCTGCAGGGCTCTCCGTGGCAAGTGAGCTCAGGTAAGAAGCCCAATACCAGCTCTCGCACCGCCCCCCATCTGCGCTCTCAGGCTGCCTCCTGGGCCATTTTGCCATCCTACAAAAGAATGGAAAGTAGCAGAGAAACGCAAGGTAGCAAGAGGTAGCACAGGGGAGGCAAGCCTGGGAGGCAAGCCTTGGAGGCAGCTTAATAACACGCTTGACGGCTGGCTTCCCTGTCCCTGAGCACAAAGCATGTAAGTGCCAGGGACCTGGGTGCTGTCCTGCTGTCGGCTCCTTGGTGCAGAGAGCGCATTCGGAGGGGATGGTGTGGGGGTGGGCCCTGTGCTGCCAGGCAGCGGAGAAAGAGGGAGGTAGAGGGTGGGTACATGTCTCGTTCTGCATGTGCTCCTCACGTGCAGTGATGCTGGGCACGGAGACAAAGGAGTGCTTTTCGTGTATGCGTGCGTGTGTCCGTACACAGCGAGGCGGGGTGGTGATGAGACTGGATTTTGCTGTGTGTCTGAGAAAGGAGGAGCCCAGGGGCATTCCGTCAGAGGAAGTGGAAGTGAGATCGGAATAGTGAGAATAGGGGTGATGTGGTTTTTAGGTACATGTTTAGTGAGATGAAGCTGGCAGAGAGCAGGGACAGCTGTGTGATAAGAAAGTCGGGGACCGTGAATGTGATCCTCCTGAGGGTGGTCACTTGATTGCCCTCGTTTAGGTTGGGGAGCAGGAACCCTAAGGCGGGGAGGCCCCAAAGGAACGAACAGTCTGGTGTGCACGCCTGGGCACACGTGTGTGCACCTGCGCTTTGATGTGGGGCACAGCCTGCGCGGTGGGGCCTGAGGGAGGGGAGGCGTTGAAGGAACTGGGGGGGAAAGGTGGAGCCTTTAGGCCTTGTGTGGATGAAGGGCGAGGGCGTGAAGGCTCTGAGTGCCAGGGGGTGAAGGAAGACATGTACATCTGTGTGTGTGATCGGGCGTGTGCCTGCACGTGCTGGACAAACCAAGGCCCAGTGACAGAAACATCTTAGGGCAAGGAGGTCTGTGTGTGTGGGTATTTGTCAGTATCGGAAGTGGGCGGGGGGCATGGGCCCAGGCAGTGTGTGTGTGTGTGTGTGTGTGTGTGTGTGTGTGTGTCTGAGAGAAGAAGGGGCTGTGGAAAGAGGTCATTGTGAAGTCGTTGTCTGTGCACCCGGGTACACACGCACACGTAGTCACGTATAGCAATGAGGTGGGGTGTCCATGCCGTCCCTGAAGGAGCATGCGCAAAGCTGTCAGGCTACAGAGGTAGGGGCAAGTGATGGAGGCGGGGTTGGGGATGTTAGTGGCGGGGAGGAAGGTCAGGTCAGTGACTTGGGGGCAGGGCCCCTGTGGACAAAGGTGTCTTCGTGCGCACAGGGCAATGCCAGATATCAAGACAGGCACCGATGCCCTCCGAGCAAAAAGCCAGGCCTGGGGAAGTCGGCAGGCAGGGCAACAGCCCTTCCCGAGAGGCTTGTACAGGTGACATGAAAAGCTAGTGCAGGGTTGGCACCTGCAGAATGCTAAGGGCATGATGACAGGGAGAATTCTTTGGATGCCGGGGAAACGCAGAAGGCCAGAAAGTGGATCTGCTTGCAGAAGCTCACTATGAAGGGCATCACCTGAAAACACCAGATGTACTGGCGTAAAGACGGGACGGGCATTTAGCATAACGGTGTGCGGACGGTGTTTTAAATATGACAGCTGAGGGCGGGGGGTGCCCGACATAGTCTGCTGCCAGGTCTGGAGTGTCTGCGGTTTGGGAACACGGAAAGGCGAAGGCATTCAATCCTTTCCCTCTGCCCTTTGCCGTTGCTTCCTCTGCGCGCCTACACTTGTGGGGATGCAGTGACGTTGAGATGTCTGGGTTGTGTGCCTGTGAATGAGACGTGTAGGAGGCAGGGTGTGAAATGGCACGTTCGCCGAACAGAGGACGTGGTCTTCGTGCTTGTGGTACTTAGGTGGCCACAGGG
Source organism: Glossophaga mutica (assembly GCA_039655065.1). Lineage (NCBI taxonomy): Eukaryota > Metazoa > Chordata > Mammalia > Chiroptera > Phyllostomidae > Glossophaga > Glossophaga mutica. The sequence goes on along the minus strand of CM077318.1, from coordinate 8,090,948 downwards.
GCCAGGGAGTGCAGTGACGCAGCCCTTCCCCAGACAAGGGATGTCGTTTGAGTGTGCGGCTAGGGGCAGGGAGACCATACTGTGTCCAAGAGGGAGTTCATGCTCAGCTGCTGTGTTAGCCTCGCAAGCCAAGGCTATTAAGAAGTGGCGTGGCCTTCAAACACGTGAGGGACGTCGTGTGCACACCTGCAGTGCCTTTTCCCACAGGCATCTGTGGGATGCGGAACCTGTATGTCTTTGCTTTGATGTCCTTGTATGTGTCATCCCGTAAGAACTGTGGGGATGACCGGTCTAACAGCGATCTGAGGGTCCACAGTGGGGGTGAGCGGCGGCTCACCCCCACTATCACCCATGTGGACGGACCCACCGAGATCTACAAGTTGAGCTGCAAGGAAGCCCAGGAGCAGATGGCTGCAGCACCTGGCTGGGACTGTCCCCCACATCCCAGCCTTGCTAACTAGAGTGAGGAGCATGCCAGAGAGAGCTCGCTGTGCAAACAAATGCTTCACTGCTCATGTTTCTTAGCTGTGGTTTCTGGGACCGGTGGCGTGGATGTTGTCGTTTTGCCTTCTGACCATAGATCTTGGAGGAAAGAGTCGAGCAGCCACTGATGCATTGTATATGATAACAAGCCTCTGGTGTGACACATTTACTCTGGTGTGACACAGATACTCTGAGGCGTCTGCATTCGGGGAGGAGATGACGTGGGAATTCGGGGCATGTAGACTTTCTAGGACAAAGGTGCATGTGGAAATTGGTAAGGGTGAGGGGTTTACGTAGAAACACGCCCAGGTCCAAAGATGTTGTCTGTGTCGGTGCAGGGACACGTGTGCGGACGTGGGAGAAGACTGGAGGGGAACAAACGGGTCTGTAGTTCTGCGCATGGCGTGCAGGTGCTGAGCGTGGGTGGGGCGTGCGCGTGAACGCACAGAGGAAGAAGGGCCTTAAAGGCTGTGTGGGGGGTGTGGCAGGGGTGGAGGGGGGTGCTAAGCGGGGAGAGGAGCACGGGAAAAGTGATGCAGAGAAGAGTGAGGCTGGACACGCAGAGCTCGTGCCGAGTGCGCTCAGCGACGTGGTGGGCAGACCCAGGAGGCAGGCCCGTGCACCGGTGTGAGGACTCGCTAATCACCCCTCTCTCACCCGCTCTGCTCTACAGAAGACGTGCGGTGGGTCAACTTCCCCTTAGGCCTCATGCCGGGTCAGACCGAGGACCCAGCGGAGCTTATGGTGGAGAATTATGAGACCATGTACCTTTTGGACCAGCCTGTGCTAGAGCCACGGCTGGAACCTCCAACCGCTGGAACATGCAAGATGGGGTGAGTGCCCACGGCAGCAGGATTCCTCACCCTTTTCTCTCCCTCCTGCGGGAGGGGGATTGGAGGGATGGACAGAACGCAAAGTAGGGTGGGTGGGGGACGTAGCGTTCCCCAGTCCGGGTCGAAATGAGTGAAGTGGAAGTTCCAGTCCCTGGCTGGGCCCTTGCAGCGGCTACCCCCAGCCCCTACTGGGGGCAGCCCGCGAGGCAGCCACATAGAACTGGCTTGGCATCCACTGTCCGTGTGTGTGTGTGCGCATGCATTCTGGGAGGAGAGCGTCCCATAGCTTTCAACAAGTTCTCTGAAGGGTCCACCACTCCCATAAGGTCAAGGGGGAAGGGATCTGTCCAAAGGCACGCAGAGTACGTAATCAGTAGGCCTTCCCACACTGTCTGGACATCTTGGTAATAAGGCCTGCACACAGCTTCTTCACTCTCCCCCTGGAAACTCGCCTCTGTGTCGCAGGCCTGGCAGCTGTGGGGTCATCAGGGAGACAGGAACCGGGTACCCCTGCTGAGGGGCGCTGGGCACTTGGGGAGAGGACTGTAGAACTCAAGAGGCCAGCAGCCACCCAGGCCCAAGGCAGGGCCATAAACTGGCTGTCCGAGGCTGGGAGACAGCAGGCCTCTCAGAGACGGGAAGGGAGGAGGCAGCTGGGGAAGCCAGGTGGTACGTAGTTGTATGTGGGGCCCACACATCGGATCCTGTCCCCTTGGGGAGACTGGCTTGATGAACCCCAGGGTATCAAGGGTGAAGCGCAGGCTGGTGGAGCTCATTCCAGAACGAAGCTAAGTTGGCCCAGCCCCCACTCCCCACCCCTGGCTTGGCTTTCTGCCTTGGGCAAGTCCCGTTTCATCTCTGAGCCTCAGGTCCCTGGGGCTGTAAATTGCTGGGTCACGGGAGGGGATAGGACTGTATCACCCGTAAAGGTTTTTTCGGAAGCTGTAGTGTAAGCATAGGCCTGCCTGAGGAGAGCGGTGATGGCTTTGCTCTGAGCTGTCATCCTCATCTACCTGGAAGGTCCTTTGACCTGCAGAAAGCGGGCGGGGGGCGGGCAACAACAGGGGGGGCAACGACAGCATTCTGAGCAGGGCCAGGGACGCTGAGGGCACAGCGCCTCCCTGGAGCAAAGTTGAAATCCTGGCTGGGGAGCTGGGCCTTGTCCTGCCACCCAAACCTGGCCTCGGGCCCCTTCATCAGCTCTCGGGAGCGGGAGGGGTGCAGCCTGGGGTTCTTCTGTGCTCTCGGAAGAAAGCCTGTTAAGGCAGCCACTGTCAGTGTCTTCCTGTGGGTGGTGGGGTCATGCAGGACCCCTCCGTCTCTCAGCCAAGATCTGGCTTACGTACCGGGGCTCTGCATAAAGTTTCACTTGAAAAGTTCTGTTTCTCCCCTTCCTCTCCAGGAAGGGGAGGGCAGAGCCCTCGCTGGAGGCCATCTGAAGTGGTTTCTCAGATTTGCTCTAATCTCTTCTTTGTAAGGCCAAGCAGAACGGTGGGTTCTTCCCACAGACACCCAGGCAAGCACTCTTAGCCCTTCCAGAGCCTGCGTCCTTCCCTGACTGCCCCCCCTCTCCATTAGCACCCTGGCCCTGACCTGTGGCATCGGCAGTGGCAACTGTAGCAACGGCAGCAACGACCTGGAGGGCCTTCTCTGGAGTCAGGGCCAGCTGCACGGGCTCAAAAATGGTCTGCAGCTCTTCTGATGTCCGCCTTAGTTCCCCCCTCCTGTTGCACCTGATGTTCCCTGAAACCCACCCCCCGCCCCCGGGAGCCAACCGTTGTCAGCCACATCAGTTCAGTGTTCACCCCAATGTTATTTTGATTGGTTTTGTTTGAAATACAATAAACAGGCAATTGTTGTTTTTGAAATCATTTGTGTGCTGGGGCGCGACCAACATGGTTCTTCTCCGTTTATTCTGGGGGCTCCAGAGAAGGCGGAATCGTAGTGGGGTCTTGAGCGGGAGCTGGGTCGTGAGGCCCATTGGGCCCGCTGCCCCTGATTGTTTCCATCAGCAGGCTCCGTTCACTGCTTCTGCCTGACTCGAACCACGTTCGCTCGCCTCTCCTGTTAGTTTGGGGCCAGCTCACCGGGAAGCATGAAGCCCCAGAAGAGGGCATCGCTGGACACGCAGCCCAGCCGGCAGCAGGGGAATCTGCTCAGAACCTCCCTGACAGTGGGAATACCCACACCTTTCTGATGCTGCCTAGCAGGCTTCCGACTCATATCCCTGTCTGCCCTCACTGGCCGCCAGACAGCAGTTGAAAGTGAGGGAGTCCTTTGTTCAGTGCTTTCCCACTCCTTTGGCCTAGAAAAGGTACAGTGGACTTCCCTGTGGCGCGCACTGAAGCCAGAGCTGCCTCAGCGACTGGCCCAGAGCTCCTTCTCCACGGGCACCCAATCCCCTTAGATACTTGCAGCGCCTACCCTGTGCCAGCCCTGAGCTGCCAACACGCATGGATGAATAATCCGTGTTCTCACCCCTCAGAGCCCTCTGCCTGGTGAGAAAGGACAAAGTCACCAATAAGTGCCTTAGGGACCTCTGGTATGCCACCGCAAGCTCTTGGTTTTTCTCAGGGTGGTATTTCCAGGGTGGTGGTTGAGCAAGGCCCAGTCTAGGTACAGCTTCCCCAGCCCCCACCCTGGGGACAGGAATCAGCTGGGCAAGACGGTGGGCATCTCTGTGGGGCCAAGTTTGGACCCTGAGGAGTGGAGCAAGGGACAGAACCAGGCAGCATTGCAGCCAGCAAGCTGGTCCAAGAAGTGGCTGAGCCAAGGAATGGTGGAAAGGGCTTTTGCCAGGGGTGTCAAACTCATTTTCACCAGGGGCCACATCAGCCTCACGGCTGCCTTCAAATAACCGAATGTAACTTTAGGACGGTATACGTGTAACTACTCCTGAACAGTTACGCAAGAGCTCACCGCTGCCACCGGGTAGCAACAAGGTGCTGGGCCGGATACAACAAGGTGGAGGGCCGGGTTCGGCCCACAGGCCTTTTGTTTGCCAGCTGTGGCTTATGATGTGAAAATGCCAAGGAAGAATTTAGTAAAAATGTTATGCCAGAGCCCGTGGTCAAGGGTTTTAATTTGAGTTAGGACCTCTAGGGAGTTCCCGACGCCTTCTAAAGGATATCCTGAATATCTCTCTGAGTATGTATCTATAATCATTTTTCTAGAGCTGATCCACAGATCAGGTCCACTTGTGAAAGGGGGCCAGGACCCCAGCAGCCCAGTAGGGCTGATTTCCTGTCCTGTGTGGACCCAAGCATCAGGCATGGGCCAGGCAGTCTCCTGCACAGATTAGAGTCAGGGTTTGTCCAAATCTTCCCTGTCCTGCCGGAATGACACACGCTGTGTTATTGTGTCCTGAAATGTCAGAGCTAAAGGAGCCGTCAAAGGAAATCTAGGCCACATCTAGTCAAGAGATTTGCAAAAGAACTCGGAGATAGCTCGGCGCCTGCCCCATGACTAGATATGGGTGCTGCAAGTTCTCGGTTTCCTTCCGCCACTTCTCCAGAGCAGCCTGCATTTTCTCCGTTGGATCCTACATAGGATTTTTCAATTTCTTGCTAAGTTGGTTTCGCTGCTAAAAAGTTTGGAAATCCTAGTTTTAACCTAGCTGCCTCATTTTAGGCATTGAAACACCGAGGCCTATAAAAAGGGAAGGGATTAGGCCAAGGCCACAGAACAAGTTAATAGCTTTGTGTAGCTCCACATTTCTTGCAAGATCAGCACCACCTGGGTACTTGGTAGAATTGCAAATGTTTAACCCCACTCCTGACTTGAATCAGGTTGAGGGTGGGCAGCAAATTGTTTAACAAGCCCTTCAAGTGACTGATGGACATCAGGTGACATCCATCAGTCAAGTCTGAGATGCACTGGCATAGAGGAGAACGCTACCCGGAGACCTACTCCCAGAAAGCTCCTGCACTGAACGAGAGCAACCTTGGGCAAATCATGACAGTTTCTTGCTTTGTAAAAGGAGAATCTTTGCTTCGCAGGCTGGGAAGCATCAAACACGATAACATGTGAAAGTGCTCCGTAAAGCGTATTGTGCTTTGGGTGTATAAGTGATGTGCATTCCTGCCAGAGTTGGCCTTGTTCTCAGGATTCAGGTGTCCACAAACCTTGGACAAAGGGCTTTCCCTGGTCCTCAAAAACTGAAAGATGAGGAGCACGCTCTCTGAGCTCATTTGTACTCCGGGTCCAGGGACAGTAAGAGGCAAAGGTCACGGTTGGCTGGAAGCATCCTGAAACATGGGATTTGGGGGCTGGGTTCCTGGGGGGCTGCTTCAGGTGGCGGGGGTGGGGTGGCAGTTGGGATGAGGGAGGGGTTTGGGGGAGGACCAGGCAGGAAGCAGCCCCAGGCCAATGCCCTTGGATCTTTTCCTTCTGACTGGAGATCAGAGACTGATGAGAAAAAGTCTTTCAGCTGCATGTGTTTAATTGGGAACAGGGTTGGGAGTCAAAGGCAGGCAGCACAGATGATATTATTATTCCACAACAGTAACTGAGAGTCACCCCTTCATGATTCCTGCCCCAAAGGAACTCCAGCTTTGCGGGGAAGTCTGCTGTGTCAACGTCATTGTAACAATGTGACAAGCACTTAAACGGAGGTATTGTTCAAGATGCCTGCAGTACCCACCGGGTGGGGGGCAACTAACCATGTCTGGACAAGGAGGTGGGACGACTTAATCAAGGAGGTGACCCTAGCAATATGTCTTCAGAGCGAATACTTGTCACAACAAGGACTAGAAGGAAAGAAGATAAAAGTCTGGAGGGGATAAGGAAGAGAAGGGCATGTTGGGGCACCTGTGAAGGATCCAGGATGATTGGAACATGTCTCATGCGAAGGAAATAGAGGTGGTGAGGCCAGAGACGTAACATAAGCTAGAGAGGGATATGGTTTGGACGAGTTGAGTTTCCACCCACAATTAGGGAGAGTCACTGAAAGTTGAATTGTCCCTCCTTGGACTTTTAACTCTATCACTTCCCCCACCATAATGCAGCCCCTGCCTTCCTTTGTAAATGAATTAAATGTATCAGGGCAGGGGTGTCAAACTCATTTTCACCGGGGGCCACACCAGCCTCGTGGTTGCCTTCAAAGGGCCAAATGGAACTTTAGGACTGTATAAATGTAACTGCTGCTGAACAAGTTCAGCGAGAGCTCGGCGCTGCCACGGGGCAGAAAGAAGGTGCCGGGCTGGATAAAGCAAGGTGTAAGGCCGGTCAGCCCACGGGCCTTGTGTTTGCCACCTGTGTATTAGGGTAACATTGGTTAATAACAATGATAAAGTTTCAGGTGTAGAAAATAACATTCTGTGAGTTTCAGGTGTAGAATTCTATAGTAAGGAGAGGTGTTTTGTTTTTTTTTAGCTCATACCTAGAGTTTTATTTTTATTTTTTTAATAATTATATTGTATCTTTCCATTAGCATTTATCCTCCTTATATTTCCCTCCCCCCCAAGGAAAGTCTTAATTTATTAATTCATTCTCTAAGTGTACTTCATTCCTTCACTACAGTGCCAGTTCCAGAAGACAGGAACTGTTTCCTCGTCTTCGGTCTCTCCCTAGGCCAGTACAGGCCAACCCCCTATTTGGTACTCAGTAGGAACCTGACAGAAGTTTGCCTGAGAAAATGTGTGGGAAGGCAGCAAGTGGAAAGACAGAAAGGAAGAGGGTGGGGAGACATGAGCACTCTTAGTCTGAAGACAGATGATGAAAGGAAAGAGCCCCAGCTGGTGTAGCTCAGTGGGTTGAGCACGGGCCTGCGAACCGAAAGGTCACTGGTTCGATTCACAGTCAGGGCACACGCCTGGGTTGTGGGCGTGCTGTGCGAGAGGCAACAGATCACTGTTTCTCCCACACACTGGTGTCTCCCTCTTTCTTTCTCCCTCCCTTCATTCATAAATAAATAAATAAAATGCATAAATAAAATAAATAAATCTTAAAAAGAGAGATTCTCAGATTCACGAACAGCCCCCAAAGGGTTCCTAGGCTGGCCTCCCCCGCAGCCGCTGTGGCCTCCTCTGCCTTTACAATGAGACTGGCCTGGAACGGCAGGGTGGGGCGAGTAGGAGCCTCCAGACAGGCCCGAGGGAAAAGCGGGCACCACCGTCATAAAGGGCTCGCTGGCCTGGAGCAGTGAGGCCAGGGTTTCCTTCCTGGCCTTGCTGCTAACTCCCTGTTCAGCTTTGGATTCTCAGCTCCCACACCTATAACCTGATGGAGCTGATGCAGCTGAGTGCTCTGACTTCTCTGTGAAGTGCGGGCTGTCAGGCCGCTTCTAGCGCAGATACTCTGGCTAAGGCCCAGCAGGTGACACATCTGTGCATCTGAGGCTATCCAGGGGATAAACTGTAGGGTCACAGAGATGAGCCTGAGTTCTGAGCTCTCTACCAGGTTCTGACTAGTGGATACCTGGCCCCGAGCAACGCCGTGGGGAACGCCAGTGGACCACCATTTAGAGCCGTGTCAGCGTGCAAAGACTGGATAAAATTCAGGGGAACTCATTTGGGGAGGTCCCCCTCCTGTAGCTTATCTCAAGATGCAAGTCCCAAAGTACAGAAACGTACTTTTTTTTCAGGAGCAAACTGGTGTCTGTGTGCAGGTGTGCTACGGCGTTTGGTGGTGGTGCTCTTAGAGAAGCAAAGCCATTTGTAGTTAGTAGACAAATAGTTTATTCAGTAGAGAAGTGTGATTACAGTTCATTGTTGTAAATGATACAGCATTTCCATCACTATTATAGGTGAAGCAAAATAAAACCTCATGAAGTAGTCAGAGCACATTCATGCTAGGAAGAACATACTGCAAAGCATTACACGTGCACTATAGGAGCAGACAAAATTGGGGACGGAATATGTTTTCACTCACCTCTGGTTGGCTTCGTATATTTTGTCATTGAGACTTACATTATGTTTGGGTCAAACAAAAAACCCAAAGAGGTTTTATAAGAGTTTACAACCATTAAACAGTATTGTTTAATCCCACAAGTAGATAAAGCAAACTACTATAGCTCCTTGATTCACAAACCAGGATTAAAAATAGTCAATCTGCCTATGTATATAGCTAGCTACAATATGATAGGTATTGAATATTCTGAGTCTTTTCAAAGGCATCGACTACTTGAGACCAGCAAGTTTTCCCAAAATATACTGGTTTGGTTTCCAATGAGAACTAACTGTATCGTGACTGTATTTGAAGACTGCGCTCCTCGGTGTCAGGCCTGAGGAGAAGCAAACGACGGGGAGGCAGAGACGGGTTAGGGGGAGACCTGAGCAGGACTCTTTGGACAGCCTGACATTACTTTCCCTGTGCAGTTCCAGACCTGGTTCCCAGAGTAAAACTAAGTGTATTAAAATCCTGGGCCCTCAAAACGGGCATTTGTACAGCATAGATAGAATGGTAACTCGTGCCTCTCAGAATGAATTCCTTGATGTCAGAAGAAAACCCAGTGCTAGAGGTTAATGGATATCCATGTTTGAGTATTGTATAAAGATCATTTATTCTACAATAGAAAAAAATGGGATTTAAAAGTATTCTCCTGGAAACGAGCAGAGAGGAGAGTGGGGAAGCGGGGAGAGAGAGAGAGAAAGAGAGAGAGAGAGAGAGAATTACTTTGAAGAAAAGTTTCAGAGACCATTCCCATAAGGCATCTCTGTCGTTCTCCCTTCCATACCTTGCACCTTAAGAGAGTGCAATGGCTATACGTTGCCTTTGAAAAGGCTCGCTGGATTGGACACGCCACTGCAGGCAGAGTCACCCTTCCTCGGGTCGAAAGAAAACAACAACAACGGAATCACAAAGTCTACAAAATCTAAGGTCTGAACCAGCAGAGACTTCCCATGAGTTCAGAAATTCAGTGAAAGGATTAAAATCGCAAAGCACCTCTTGCAAAATGTACTGCCGCCTGAAAACCTCACGAAACACCGTGCAGTCCCCTGCTGAGTGCTTGGAGGTAAGTATCCGGAAGGACACCCACTTAGTCCCAGGAAGGAGGCTTGATTTCATTGTCGAGGAAGCGAGGGGGGTCCCCATGCTTCTTTGTATTTGCTGTTTTATAATTACAGACAAAATGGAAAAAGTCGAGAGCTGCGCAGACCTCAATATAAGGAAAATGTGTCTCTAAAAACTTCACTGAAAAACCAAGCTGGATTTATGCATTCATAAGTGTACAGCTCCATTTATAGATTCTTGCTGATGATTCACTAACACTGACACTTTTTATACAAAATCCCTTTTGCAAGGGCATATTTAATTGAATAGGCTAAAGAGAACTTATTGCAATATAATGCTTGAAACTGTATACACAATAGCTGTGCACATCGTAATAAAGAGGCCTTGAAAAACCGTCTTTGTCTATGAACTACTACCACCCTTTGGAAATTAAAGCTCTCTCACGACCCCTGGGCTACTTCCCTGTGGCACACAGTGCCACAGACATCACGGGGAAAAGCAGTACCAAACCTGGTGTAAGATGAGTTTTGTACATTTGTTACTATACAGTCAGGAAAAAAAGGAGATACAATTTGTATCAACGGAAGGTCATTTCTGGTTATTTGAGGCATTGCTCCCAGCAGCTTTGGTTCATAGACATTTTATGAGAAGGGAATGACCATTGTTCTTTAGGAAATAAGAACTACATATTCCGCCTTAAAAACGATGGCCTGCATTGGGAGGGGCAGATGATTTTGTGAGCGCTAAACATGAACGTGTTCAAGATGAACTGCGGCCGACAAGATTGATCTTGTGCTTCCCGGTAGATTGTGCAGGTAGTGGAGACTGTGATGCCGCTGATGATTTGGGGAGGAAGGGGAGCTAAGTGGCACAGAGTCAGCAGAGTTCCCTCGGATTGTCAGATACCCTGATTTACACAATAGGACAGGTTGAGAAGATCCAAGAAGTTGAAGTAATGAAATGGGGGTGTGTGTGTGTGTGTGTGTGTGTGTGTGTGTGTGTGTGTGGAACAGCAAGCACTTGAGTGGGAACTGCTACTGTCTGTGGACCTACATGACATGAAAATACTTTTACACCTCAGTACAAATGCCGGGGCATGGGAAGGTCGGAGGGTAGGACACGCACGTGAAGCTGTGGTGGATGGAAGAGAAACGCTGGGCGAGGTGCGGTTTTGGTCAGGACAGGGACGGAAAGCCAGAAAGCAGCATGCACGCCGTTGTCAAACTACCAGAAACAACCCTGACTACAGCCTCACATTCGGAGTGTTTCAGAGTAAGAAACATTTATAGGCAGTGTCACACCTTCTCATGAAGAAACGAAAGGCCAAGGCCGGGCCTTCTCAACTTTCATGAAAAAAACGATCATAGAAATTAGCAAGTGCCAGCTCAGTACATAGCGAGCTGACCGTGGTTCAAAATGCTGAACTATACAATGGATTCAAAAAGGGGGTTCATTTAGTGCAGCTTTAAAAAAACCAAAAAAAAAAAAATTGCCTTTTCGAGAGGCGTTTAATTACAAAGGTTCCCACCCTGAGCAAGTTACTAGTTGTGCAAATGATGCCATTCAACCCCAAGTCCTGCCTTCTTTAGTAATGCATTTAAGAATTATCTAAGGGCAAGTTCACGCTCTTGGAGTGTGGATTTGAAGTGCATAACGAAGCCAGCTGTTAGAAAAGATGTAGCATCTCCCTGTGGGAGCTACCTCTTCCTATCTAGAAAATCCCCTGGTTTTGTTACCTAAAGAAATTTTGCTCCACCACGAATTGACTTCATTGCCCAGAGACTGGCCAGCAGGAGAGAGAGGATTGCATGGCTGTGCACTGTCCTCCATGACATTTCATCCTGTGATGTTGAAAACTGCATAGATCAGAAGTCCAAAGCTCATCCGTGAGGCCCTCCTTGAGTGCAGCTTTGGTGTTCACCGTGGAATGCCGCGTGAGTGTGGCCATCTCTCTGGTAGCGAATTCCTTGGTGCTGGTCAAACTCTTCCGCGCCTGTGTGGCGCACATCGACGGCGCTTGGGAGTTGAGCTTATTAATCCATCGGCGACTCTGCAGAAAAAGGCTGCAATCTGATCCCTAATTGGTTGAGGTGAAGAGACTTAAAAGCTAAGAACTGTCAGTAAATGTTGACAAGTAGAAAAGTGCAAAGGAAAGAGAGCTAGTTTGCTCTGGTGTTTAAGAAAGCAATGCTCAAATACTGGTGTGTGATTTCACTTTCAAAACTAGTTGAAACTAGGAAATGGGACATAAAATCGTCAAGTCAGATCCGTGATCTATTTAGCTGTAGACTAAGGTCTGTGTAGAGCCTATCCTAGCATCATCGTTGTGTAAAAAGTTATACAGAGGTACACACACATCTCAAACTAAATACGTACACTCACACATGCAGTCTAATTCCTAGCAATAGGTTTGAAATATAACTCTAGAAGCTTCACTGTGACCCTATAGCTTGGTTAATAAAGAGAGTAAACGGGTAGATATCCATGCAATAAAATATGCATTTGCTTTGAAATCCCTCTCAATAATTCCCATTAAAAATTCTAAAAGATTAATTCTACGTATTACCTGATCCCAAGGTTCTCTGAATTAGATATATGATCAACACTTTGTAATATAAAACATGTAATTATGACAAGGTTTAGAATGGAATCCCTTGGGGTTCCTTGCATTTAGCTCCCCGCCAGGGTTTTGTCCTTCATGATCTGCCTGGTGCAGCGCAGAAGGGTATGAGCCTTGGAGTCACAGGACTTGAGTTGAGTCCTGGCTTGGTCCTGATTTGCTAGCAGTACGACCTTGGCAAATCGCTTAATCTCACTGAGCTTCAGTTTCCTTGTCTCGAAAACAAGGCATTGGTACAACTTACCTCACAGGGTCGTTATGTGCTTCAAAGACATAAACATTCTGTAACTCGCAGAGCACAACACACAACGATTGGTTACTGTTATGATAGCACTAGTGCACTGTTAGCATTAACATTCGTGTTTGTCTAAAGGAACAGGTCCCATGTCACATCAACGGGCAGCCCTAAGCTTAGAAACAATCAAGGCTGCCAGCTGCTGCGCGTCTGCTGTGTGCGGATTCTTCTCCATCACTGCGAGAACGATGTTGGAAGGGAAAATATTGCAGAGGTTCTTGTAGGTCTGATACTGGTGTTCCGGGATCATATGCTCCCTGGAATCATTGCACATTCCAACCCAAGGATTCCTCCAAAGCTGCTCCATCTTTTCAGGCACGCTGCGTACCATGACTGGCTCATAGCATGGTTGCATGAGGCTGTTGCTCAGAGGATAGGAGTGGTAGCCATAGGACTCGGCTGCGCAAGGCAGCGGATCCCAGCTGGCGTGTTGTTCCCGGCACAGAGGAGGGCGTCTTTGCCTCATGGGGTTGCTCTCGTAGAGGCGGGAGTCAGAAACGCTGTCCATCCGAGTCATCACCAGAGCACGTCCTGACTGGGGGGTTGCTCCGGGATGGATATTGGGAGGCATGGGGTAGTCTCCAGGACAGCTGGAGCGTGCTCCGGCTGCTGGGTGCTGGGCATGCAGCACTACGTGGGGGACTGACTGCTTGTGGGAGGCTTGCTTAGAATCCTCCGGGCCGTAGCTCTGTACTCGCGTTAAGGCTTCATGGTAACCATGAGGAAAAGGCTGAAGACGGTTCTGAGACGCTGAGCGATGCAGCTTCAAACTGCCTTCAGGATGGGCATCAGCGACAGCCAAGTACAGGTTGTTGTAAGAGGAGTAGTTGTCGTTCCTGGTATGGCTCATATGGCTGTCAGGACAGAGGCTGGGATTCCTGGCGTACACCCCCCGGTCTGCCTCAGCCATGTAGTACTCTCGGTTGTGCATGCTGCTGATGTTCATTTTGGAGAAGTCGCCTAACATTGAATAGTAGCCGTGGTCCCCCAAGGACTCAAACTTTGGGTATTGCTCAGCATAGCTAATAGGGGTCCCGTGGCTGTTGGTAACCAGGATGGGAGGGTACTGCATGCTGGCCATGTGCTCCAATGAGGATTTCTGGTGGGGGAAATGAGAGGATCCTGGCACTGGGCTGCTGGCTGAACGGGTGTTGAGTGCACCCACTGCATGGCTTTTGGGAGGTGGAATCGTGGGGACACTGAGGGCAGTCACAAGCGAGGGGACAGAGCTGGCCTCAGGCTTACGGGAAATGGACACCCACTCCTCAGGCTCCACAGCCACGGACCGGATACTGGGATCCGATTGGCGCTTCGGGGCCACACGCTTGACTTCTGAGGTTATCTCACCTTTGGCATTTGACAGCCCCGCGCCACACTTGGCCAGGGTGCCTTCGCTCATGGTTTTCACTGTGGACAGTTTGGCACTGATGCGGAGCTCGTCAGCCACTGAACGCTGGGGCTGGTTGGCCCGCTCCGGATGGTAGTATTTGCACTTGTGGCCGTACGTGCATTTTTTACCTGAAACAATAATGTCTTGGGGTGAGATCTCTCTCGTAGCGGTGCAACTCCGTTTGCAAGAAACTGTCGTAACAATCTGGTCACTCACATTAGAGTTTTACTGTTTGCGGGGAAAGCCAAAAAGTTACTTTCCAGAAAGATGGGAGTCACACAACACCAAGGAAGCCATCACGCACTGTGAGGGGAGAGAGAAGAAGGAAGCCGGGGAGGAAACTGCAGAGTGAAAGCTAGGAGCTAAGCAGCTGAAGAACCTTCACTTGCCTGTCATTCACAACTGGGCCTGGCCGTGACCCGCACGCACGCTGAGGTGGCAGACAGCGGCAGCAGGCAAGCACGGTGCAACGCAAAGGGCACAGGCTTGGAGGCCAGGCAGACCTAGGTTTCACTTCCAGCTCTGTCACTCACTAGCCGTGTGACCTTGGAAAGTGACTTTACTCACCGAGCCTCATTTTCCTCTTGTGTAAACAACGTTTGCAATTATGCCTATGTTATCGGGCCTTTGTGAAGATGGAATGAAGACAATGAACATGAAAATACTCTATGATTTCAATAAATGTTCAGTGAGAACAAAAACTAAGATGTCCCAGAAACAAATGACCCCAAAAGAGCAAACATCCAAACTCGCCTCAGACCAGGCGGCCCACGTTGCACCGTTGGGCTCGCAAGCTTTGTAACAGAGGGACTTGGGTGATACCATGAAGGTAGTCTATAAAACTGCATTGTTTAAAAGTAAATGAAAAGAAAGTTTAGAAGCAAACTGGAAAGTACAGATCCAAAGACAAGGGTATTTGTTAGTTGACAGGGGGGTGCAATCACATGCCTGACAGAAACATGTGTTTCTTGGGGCCAAACCCAGTTTGGCGTTGCACTTTCTGCTTCTGTAGGCCCTGCGGCATTCAGAGCTTTGCTGGGGGCAGGGACACAGGCAGCTAGAGCGCATGCGTCATTTTAACAGGTGACAAGTAATCTTCCCTTCAGTTCTAGTTACCTTTTTCTCATGCGGCTTCTAGGATATTTCCTTAAATGCCTAAATGCAACTACATGAAGACACAGGCTTTAAGTCACAGAGTGGAAAAGCCAGAATTCTCCACTAGAAAGGGAAACCTTGGAGAGAAAAGCATTCAGAGTCCTTATGTTTCCCTTAGTACAGAACTCGGTTTTGTACATAGGTACTCACCATAGGGACATGGCTGCTTCTTGTGCTCAGGAACAACAGGTCTCTTTCTTAAGAAATTTTCGAGGCTTGGCCCGTGGCGTCCTAAAGGATCATCTGGAGGCATAAATCTGAAAGCGAGCAAGCAAGAGCTAAATGTCTTCCCTTCTGTTCCCACTACCCCTTATCAGAAGTTCAGACCTTTGCCCTGGCTGGCGTGGCTCAATGGATTGAGACCCAGCCCCAGAACCAAAGGGTCACTGGTTCGATTCCCAGTCAGGGTGCATGCCTGGGTTGCGGGCCAGGTCCCCAGTAGGGGGCGCATGAGAGACAGCAACACAACGATGTTTCTGTCCCTCTCTCTCTTCCCCCATCCCCTCTATACAAAAATAAATAAATCAAATCTTTTAAAAAAAGAAGTTCAGACCTTCATTACCTCTCACCTATATTATTGTCACAGCCTTATCATTGCCCTTCCTGCCTCAAGTCTGTCTATCTTTCGCTAAGGCAGCAAGTATTACCACTCGATCACAAAAAAAGGATGATTTTTTTTTTTCCTGTGCATAATTCTTTCATGGACTGTATGTTCCAGCCATACCGCCATGCTCGCTGGCTTCCCAACATGCAACTCACGTTCACACCTTTATAGCTTCATTCACGATGTTCCCTTTGCCTGTAATGCCCAGTTGCTGCCTTTCCTCTATCTGTCAACTTCAGCTCAAATGCCATCTCCTCTATGAGGCCTGTACCCATCGTTTCACACAGACAAAGCAGTTTTAAAAATTGTAACCATAGCAATGATCGCAACACATTATGGATGTCTCTTCCAAAGGGAAACTCTTGTTTCCGATCCAGCATTATATTCCCATGGCAGCCAGCATGATACACGGTACCCAGTAAGCGTTCAGCAAATGTTTATTGCCATGACATAAAATTTCTTCCTAGGGCTCACTCGGATTTAGGCTATTCAGAATCTACTGGAAAGAAACATACTTGTCATTCACGAAAGAATACATCAGCAATCGCTCTTCTATAAACTTCTTCCATTCTGGTTTTTCCACTTGAAGGTCTCGATAGTTATCATTGGATACAATGATGCCGTCGGAATCAAAAGCCAGCTTGACTATGAACCGGTCATCGTAGCAGACAACTCTCCTGCCTTGGACCCTTCGGGATGGTGTGAAGACAAGAATCTTTTCCTTCTCCAGTTTTCGTAGGATATCTTGATCTGTCAAAATACAGATTATATGCTCCAGAGCACAATTTATCTTTGGAAATTAACACTATCCCCACGTTATGAATACATAAGTTGGACTAGATGAATACATTACTTCCCCTATTACTTCCCTGAAAGGTGACTTCAGCTTTCTTTTCGATCACATGAGGGAGCTGGATTCAATGACGACTAAGTTTTAAACCTACCATGAAGCGTTAGAAATAACACCAATATTCTAGAATTCTTCATGCTTTTTTTCCTGTTTGCCTGAAGCACCAGCTTTTGGTTGCTAAAGAAAATAGGGCAATATGCTGAAGGTGTGGCTGTCACAAGGAGAGTAAAGCATCACTCCTAGGGACTTTTTTTTTTTTTTTTTTTTTTTTTTGCATTCTGCCTAGAGCACAGGTGGCAAGCACGAGGCCCTCGGGCCAAGTCCAGCCCTCCACCTTGTTTTATCCGGCCTGGCACCTTGTTTCTACCTGGTGACAGCTCCGAGCTCTCGCTTAACTGTTCAGGAGCAGTTACATGTATACCGTCTAAAATTATATTCAGCTCTTTGCAGGCAACCATGAAGCTGATGTGGCCCCCGGTGAAAATGAGCTTGACGCCCCCTGGCCTAGAGGAAGGCCACAGCTAAGGGAAAACACCGAGCTGGACCATGTCAGTCCTGACCCTCTTTCCTTTCGACCTCTTAATTGCTGAGGAGACAAAGGCGGTGCTCAAGCAGGGCCCCGATCCACTCTCAGACCGCTGCTCCATGACGCAGCTCCAACAGCCATGCACTAGACTTTCTCATTTGCCACATCAGGGCAACGGCTGATACTCAGAGGACTGGGGTCTATATGTTCTCAAATGTTAAAAAGAGCCAGCCTCAGCCCTGGCTCGTGTGGCTCGGTGGATTGAGTGCTGGCCTGAGAACCAAAGGGTCGCCAGTTCGATTCCCAGTCAGGGCACTTTCCTGGGTTGCAGGGGCGCTCGAGAAGCAACCACAAAAGAGAGATGTTTCCCTCTCTTTCTCCCTCCCTTCCTCTCTCTCTAAAACTAAATAAAACATTAAAAAAAAAAGAGCTAGCTTCACATACTGTTGTTAGTGAATGCAGCGATCCTACTAATGTTAGGGCTACATATGATTTTTGTGGACCTTAGGCACTTTTGCCTTCACGGGCCCCTTCTTCCACAAAGAAATATGAAAAATTATACTTTAAAACTGCATTAGTATAGAGACAAATAATCTAGTCAGAGACGTTGTTATTACATTCGTTGTTATTATATTCAATTTCTCCTCCTGGGACTCCTGTGTCTCATGGAGAAATTGGCTCTGACTAACATGGGGCTTTTCTCTCTAATCTATTCCCTACTTTGCAAAGCCCACAGTCACTTTTCTGGTACAGAATACGATTCGTTGTCTACCACAGTTTCTTCAGTCTTTTGGAAAACAGTCATGTTCATCACCAGAGTCATTCCCCTTTAGTCTAAAGTCTGTGGTAAACCAGAAAAGCGCACTTTTTGCGACTGCGTGCTTCCTTCTTTGCTGGATTGAAGTCGTCTCTATTGAACTGTTGTATGCCACAACAGAACGATGGTTTTAACTGGAAAAGTATGCTTAAAACACACTTAATAAAATACATTTTAAGTATACTTAAGAAACTTAGAAAAATAATTATCTACATTGGGACCATCAACCTCTCCCCAAACTACCTTGCTAGCTCTGCTTCTGGATGAGAAACAAAAAGGTTTTATGTAAAATCATACCTGTAATGGGTGTGTCAGGTCGTGATTGCTCCTTTCTCCACGCAGGCACGAATACGGTAATATCTTTATGGCCTTTATCGAGAAACCAGTCCACAGCAAGCTGTATTCCTCTGCAGGAGAACTCTTCTTTATTCCCATGGCTTTCAAAAGACAGAGAGTGAGAGGAGAGGACTGTTAAGAGGTTGCAAAGAAATAGTCTAACCAGGCTTTTCCTTAGTAGCAAGACATTAACAAACGTTTTCTTTCTTGATAATGCCAAAAATGTAAATACCTTTTAAAAGAGCAAATCAAATTCCTTGTTATTCAATCATTACAAATATTGCCATTATTATTATACCTTCATTCAAGGTCACAGATGATTGAAAACAACCCCCAATTTATAATGATAGGTTATTTCCTATCACTACTTCCATTTTTTTTTTCTTTCTGTTTCTACTATCACTTTCTTTTCAGAGACTCGGATATTTTCAACAGATAAGAAAGAAGAGATGTCACCGGAGGTTTACATAAAGTTTATACGAAGGGTTAGTTACAGATGAGTCTTCAGTACATATATTAAGTTTAAACAAGAACAATGACAACAAAGAAGATACACACATAAAAAGTGACTGAAAATAGTTATCGCATTTAATTAAATATAATACACCAACTATAATCACAGTATTGAAAATTTTAAGATGTCAGAAATGTTTACAATACTAAAAGAGAAAAGAAAGGGTACCTACTAATATATATAATATAACCTCAATTTTGTAGAAAACGGTCTATGTATAAGCCCATAAAATACTAGAAAAGAGACACATCAAAATATTAATAAAAATTGTTATTCTGTGTGAGAGGGTTATAACTGATTTCTTTTCTTTAATTCCAAAATTCCTTCAAAAAATTAAGTATTCCTTTTATCATTAGGACATGATGTACCAAGGGAAGACATTCTATCACAATTATTTGTAGAATGAACACTGTAAAAACTGAATTCATTTGATTGGAAATTGGAAGATTAATAGATGAATTGGGAAAGGATATATGTATCGTCATCATTCAAAAAGCTCACAAATGCTGTGCTAGCTTGACTGTGAAAATCTGATCACTTCGCATCAGATCCGGTGCTCTGACATATTACATAAACCACACTAAGTCACGGTAAATTCCAACGGCGTGGATGGTAACACAAATGGGCTTACACGTAGCAATTCCATTGCAATCACTGGATATTACCTGTCAAACAAGACTGATTGGAAGGAAAGACAACGTGAAGGAGGCTCTCTCTTTAGATTCCTCACTTTCTCACTGCTAATCACTCAACTACAAGAGAAATTAGCTCCAGTTATATTGTTCCCTTTGGGTAAATTCATACCTAATCTCAGGGGCCCCATTAATGCATGTACGGCAAGACTTCCCATAGTCTTGTCACTCTTGAGGTACATGACAAAAATTCATTAAATGCCCTTGTTAACATTCCCAAACATGTTCAGCATGTTTAAAGGTCTCCAGCGCGTACCATAAAGCAATTATACCGCTCTACTAAAAGTCGAAGCACTGAAGAAAAAAGAAATGAAAATATATTTAGCTGCCAACAGACTACAAGGTAGCCTTAGAGAGAGCTGCCACTGATTGCTTCCGAAAAGGTGAACTGTGGGCAAATCGGACAGGTCCGTGGTTCTTAACGGGTTCATACGGGATTGACCCAGCATGGCTTTTCGGGGAAGATGGCCAGCTGTGCTTGATTCCCGCTTCTATAATACTGGTAATTATAAGAATAACCTGAACGCTGGAAATCATCAGCATTTCTACTAGAGAACAAATTTGGAGAAATAGGATGGGATTTCATTCCACTGGCCTCTATGGTGCTATAAAGTGTGTTGTTTCAAAAACAGTCTAAAACTGGGAACAAATACAAGAGTAACATTTGCTGTTGGAGACATCAACTTTATATTTTATGCCACCAAATTATTTCTTTAAAATTAGCTTTCATCATTATAAAAGTAATATATACTTATGGCAGAAAATGTGGAAAATACATAAAATATTTTTTAAAAAGCCCTGCAGAATCTGTTTCACAACCATCCAGAGACAAGCACTTCTCAATATTTTGATGCATCTGTATTCTGATATCATTTTTTTTTAGCATAGTGGGAATTAACATGTTAAGGAAAATGTAAAATACCTATAGCATTCCATCGATAATATATTAAAACCATGCTATGGGAGCATTCCATGAAGTACATCAAGTGCCCAAGAGGAATCAGAATTCACATTCAGCCCTGGCTGGTGTGGCTCAGTGGACTGAGCACCAGTCTGAGAACCAAAGAGTCGCTGGTTCGATTCCCAGTCAGGGCACATGCCTGGGTTGCAGACCAGATCCCCAGTATGGGGTGCGCCAGAGGCAACCACACATTGATGCTTCTCTCCCTCTTTCTCCTTCTCTCCTCCTCTCTAAAAAAGTACATAAATAAAATCTTTATAAAAATTACCTTTAAAGAAAAAAAAGAATTCACTTTGAACATTTATTGAGGTGCTAATGAAGTCCTACGTAAGGACTCAATATGCAAAGTGTAGTGCTCAATAAATGTTTAAGGAAGGAATACATTTTAAAAGCAAAAAGTAAAGTAATCCTAGCCAGGATGACTTGTTTTAGTGAAAACTCACAAAAAGTCTTGTCGCAAATTTAAAAAGCTAGGACCTATAAGCCTATCTAAAAAGCAGTGAAGAGCCTATAGGGCCCACAAGGCACAGAGTATTTTGGTGACACTACAGCTCCCTCTGTCCCAATAACTGGCTTAGATACATATGATCCAGGTTTCAAACCAAATTCTGCCTAGCAGATGGGTCACTGGCCTCTCCCTCGGAGCTTTTTGAAAACTAGGGTTCAAATATTTGGGCTTCTCCCAGACTTAACAAACAATATGGTAGCATTTGCATTTGGAAGCCTTCATTTCCCTGCAATGGATTTCTCTTCCCAAAGGAGACAGGTCACAGAATGAACATATCCTTTAGCATCTTAGCATACATTAGTATGTCAATCACAGGTATGTCACTACTGCAACTATTAAACACAGGCTGCCAGTGACATTATAAAGTCAATGCAGGCTCATCACCCAACAGGCTGAGGATGAACAGATGTTATTACACAGTTTGTGTGAGAAGTGCCCATCACAATAAATCTATAGCTAACTAATGGAAAAAACAAACCAAATTTAGAGTAATGGCACTAACAAATTCAAAGCTGACTGTGGCACTGAACTTTGACCATGTAAAATGTGAGTGCAGAATAATGGAATCATCAGTGGCTTACCTAGTCAAATAAGGGAAGAGATGTTAACAAGAACAGAGCTGGCAATTAAAGCAAAATCATGTGATCTACCACGCGCTCTTTTAATACGTTCCTAAAAATAACTTTCAGTGTTATGGTTTTTTTTTTTTTTTTTTTTTTTGCTTTCTTTAAATTGTGTAAGATGTCTTTAATTTAGTAAAGCAACTCCTACAAAAGACAATGGTTCATCTTCCTATCAGTATGACAGTTTGCTACTGGCACAGACTAGATACGTTAAAACTAATTACCTTGGTAATTAATTCACCATCATTCCTTTCAAAGCAAAGGAACCATGTAGTATACTTCCTAACTATTAATCCTTGAATAGAATTCCAGGGACAAGGAAGATTGTATATCACCATCTCAAAGTCCTCAAAGAAGTTCTGGGTTTTTCTCATCCCTACCTCTAAAGCGCAAAACCCTACGTCCAGTCTAGGTGTTCTGGGCTGTCTGATCTGAGAAGAGATTGAGTGTGGCAGATCCCACACTACTTCCTCTCAAGAATCACTCGAGTTTATGCCTATTAGGAGGGGAGCAGAGTTACCTTTGGCCCTATGAACAAAGAAATCACCCTCTGCTATCCACTGGCTCACTGCATCATTACTATTGCACAGCTCATTTAACTTCTTTGTTACTATGCTTCTAGTTTCCCTTCATTAAAACAGGGACGATGTCTAGCCTGCTCTACCCACCTTGCCTTGATGCTGTCATGATTTAAAAGATCTGAAAAAGGAAATCTGTAAATGTATTATCTTCTCCTAGGAAAAATGCCAAGTATTTTTTTGTTATTTTTAATTGATTTGAAAGAGAGAGAGCCACTGATTTCTCGTTCCATTTATTTAGTTATGGATTCATTGGTTGATTCCTGCATATGCCCTGACCAGAGATCAAGGCCAAACCTTGGTGTATGGTGATGATGCTCTAACCACCTGAACCACCTGGCCAGGGCCAAAGTATTCTCAATAACACTAATAGCCACACAGTGTTGCATGATATGGTTGAGGGGGCATTGGCATCAGATTCAGATTTTGATAAAAGCTTTATCATTTATTACTTGTGGAGCATCAGGCAGTTACTCAACCTCTCTGAACCTGAGTCTCTTCACCTGCAAAAATGAACTGCATTGAGCCCGTCAAGCAGTAATGCGCTCAACAGTAAGCTGGCTCCTGATCACCGGGAATGTTTATGCCAAAGCTGGATGACAACTCAGTTGAGAAATAGAAGAAGGAATTTCTAAGGCTCACTGATACGAAATGAAAATTATATGAGAGTATGGAATAAAGTATGAAGGCACTCTTGGTTCTGTATTACTTTCCTATCACTGATATAACAAATAGCTATACATTTAGTGACTTAAAGTCAGACCAATTTATTCCACTTCAGGAGATCAGAAGTCTAAAGTCAAAGTGTTGGCAAGGCTGTGTTGTTTCTGCAGACTTCTAATGCTTTTTCAGCTTCTGGAGGCTACCCATATTTCTTGGTTTCTGGCTCCTTTCCTACATCACCCTAACCTCTGCTTTCCATCATTATATTGAATATTGCCTACTGTTCATTCTGATCCTGGGCCCCCTCTCCTTCTTACAAGGAGCCCTGTGGTTATACTGAGCCCACCTTGATGATCCAGGATAATTTTCCTCACTTCAAAATCCTTAATCCTATCTGCAAAGTCCCTTTTACTGTGCAAGATAACATATTCACAGATTCCAGGGATTAGGATGTAGACATCTTTAGGGAGATATTCTTCAGCCTACCATAAGTACTGCAGCTCAGAGGCAATGACCGGGATCAGAAAAGTGAGAATGTCATTTGTAGAGGTGGTACATTATGAAGGATAGGAAGATAAGGAGATCATTCCTAGGTTGGAAAATGACATGAACCCAAGTAGTGGGCATAAGACATCAGCATAATTTACATGGAGACTGTTAAAGAATGAGGTAAATGCAGTTAGTCGGAGAGATACAATCAAATAGGAGGGGAAAAGATCAAATCACAAAGCTAGGCAAAGGGATCCAAATTTGGTACAAAGGCAATGGGGAGTTACGGTGAGTTCCCAAGTATGCCCCAAAGTGACATTATAAAAGCAATATTTTGCCCTGACTGGTGTGGCTCAGTGGATGAGCACCGGACTGCGAAGCAAAAGGTCACCAGTTCAATTCCCAGTCAGGGCATATGCCTTGGGTTGCGGGCCAGGTCCCAGGTAGGGGGCATGTGAGAGGCAACCACACATGGATGTTCCCCTCCCTCTCTTTCTCCCTTCCTTCTCCCCTCTAAAAATAAATAAATAAAATCTTTTAAAAAGAAATAAATAAAAATAAATAAAAGCAACATTTTCAGGATGATTGGTCTAGCCAAGTATAGGTGGGAGGGAGAACGTCAAGAAAAACAAAGGCTGAATGGTTATACCTTCTCTGAGGTATCACTGATATCTAAGCTGCTTTCGGAACCCTTGAAGATAAATCAGCAACCATTTCCAAGTAGAGAGAGAAGTCTAGGTCAGAATCATCCTAGCCTCTGTCCACCTAGAGGAACACAAGCTAGACAACCAAGGGTGTACCCTAGTTTTTGGTAAAGGAAGACAATTTCTATGAGCTTGTGGCAGTTTTAAAGAAAGAGAGAGAAAATATACCAGTCTTACCTCATTGCCACATTACTTCCATCGATGACAACTGGCCTCAAATTGTCACTGCTGTCTATTTCATCATCAAGGGATAGTTCAGGGCTTGCAATCTCTCTGGAGCTGGGCCCCCGGGGCACGAACAGACTCAGGTTGACCTGCCCTTCCGAATCACCTCTGGTCCCAAGTCTGACAAGCTCTGCCAATACATCATTGATAAGCGATTCTGGGCCCAGCTTGTTCAGCACTGATTGAATCTGTTCCTCCGCATAGCCCAGCTTTAGAGCAAAATCCATCTTGGCTTGGTATTCCTTTTCCAAGTCAAGCTTCCCGTCCTGCAGAATGCTGCTCTGGGAGAAGCTTGGACGATCCAGGCAGGGTGATCTACAGAGCTGGCGGTGTGGCTTGGAAGGAATCTCCTTTTTCTTCAACTGCACAGCCCCAGGTTTGCAGCTAGCGTCATTGTTGCCGCTCTTAAGGCTCATCTGTTCAGGGTCACTCTCGGAGCTCACCCAGTCTTCAGAATCAGCATTGCCCTGCTCCGTGCTGTCTTGCTTAGGCTGCTGCTTCTCCTCCTTAGAAGCACTCTTGTTCATTTTTGTTGTCTCCACTGTAGCTGTGGCCGTCATCCCGTTCAGTGGGTCTGAGATCTGATCAACTTTTTTTTTTTCTTTTTAAGCCTGCTTGGAATCCACGTATGGTGGCATTTCTTTGTGGTAAAATGTGGTGGTAATGATGGTGCAAGACTTTATCTGTTTGGGTTGGTATGTTCAGATGTTACTAGTCCCTACAAATGAACACACATACCACAGTCATATTTAGCACAATTCTGGGAAAGCATTTTAGAATGCAGCAGTTTCTTCCTAAGAAACTATTTGTTGTCTGATGCTATTTATTTATTCTTGTTTAAAATGGTTGGCCTCATCTTCCATTAAAAATACAGAAAAATATAGAAAGTTTTTAATTCTCTAATTATTCTAGACATAAGTCTTTCACTGGTGACAGTAACGCTATAATGCCCCCCCCCAACACACAGAAATCACAGCTAAAGTTAACCGCTTATCACCACTTTGAGAAAGAGAAACATGACATTTCAACAGGGTACAAAAATATAAATGTCCTTGAAAGGACTCTCTTCCTTCCTTTATGCCATGTTAGTTGTCCAGATCCTATACCAGATCCTTCCTCCTGGAGCTGGGCTCCACTCCTGAAGACTACAGCCTCTCCAGCACTACTTTCTGCAAAATATCAGGGAAATCATCTACTGGGAAAGTTTAAAACCATTAAATTTGCTTTTAAGTGACTGCAGCAGGCCAGAAGGGTAACAAATAGAGAGGTGTGCTCCAGATAGGGAAAGAGGTTTGTACACACTCATGAATTGAGTCTGCAGCCTCTTCTATGTATTGTAGTTGTCTTTATTATACTGGAAAAGAAATAAAATCGACTCAACTTGCATGAGAAACCAGGATATATAAAAAAAATCGAAGCTACAGAAAAGAATCAGGGGCAATTTTATTTCTAAACTTTTCTCACCTAACCTCATCTGTCCTGGCTGGTTTAGTTCTAACTTTGCCAAAGTGTTTCCTTCCATTTGAGCCTCGCTCCCTCCTACGTAAAATGAGGATACTGATAGTTACCTCACAGGGTAACGATTACATACAATGAGTAAGACAAGTGCTTAGTTAAGTGAACAGAACATAGTTAAGTTCTCGATATGCGTAAAGGGTGCAAGAGACACCACTAGAGGTTTGGTTTAAAAAAAGAAGAGCCCTGGCTGGTGTGGCTCAGTGGATTGAGTGCCGGCCTGTGAACCAAAGGGTTGTGGGTTCAATTCCCAGTCAGGGCACATGCCTGAGTTGTTGGCCAGATTCCCCAGTAGGTGGCGCTCAAGAGGCAACCACACACTGATGTTTCTCTCCCTCTCTTTCTCCCTCCCTTCCCCTTTGTCTAACATAAATAAATAAAATCTTAAAAAAAAAGAAAGAAAGAAAGGAGACCGACCATGAGGGAAGGCTGTAGACGTGTGAATACTGACAAGCTCTTCAGATAGTAGCTGTGCTCACTAATCTAAAACCAGGCTATCTATGTAATCAGTGTACTAGAGTTTTCCAGTTACACTTCAATCCTATTTTTACAAACAAGAAGAAAAGCTACCGATAGCTCTGTCTAAGAAGAATAGGTACAACTGCATGCTTACTTAAAAGAGTCATATTTGGAAACATTATGTGCTCGCAGAATCACAGGAGAACTGACATTCAGACAGCATATAATAACTCCTCTAGTGATTATACTACCACTTATAACTTCAATATTTTCCTTAATTAGTTAGCTAACACATAGATACCGATTTCACTTTTGCTTCTCCATTCAACTTTGTTATTCAAACTGTAAAGCCTATTCCCTCTATAAGTTCCACATTCACTATCTGACTTACATTTTATTCTCCTCAAAATAATGTCTAGGGCATTGAGATTCCTCTCCCCACATTTATTCAAAATTCCAAAGTCACTTAAAAATGACTGTTTATAAGACTGCATATATATTTTCTTGGCAAATGTAAAAGACATGATTGGCTGCTCTTAGTGGAGCACAGAATGTTTTTCTCCAAATCGACACCGGGGTGAGCACCTTTACCATGTTCACATAGACAGACAGACAATAGCAAATTTACACTCAGGGAAAATCCCACAACAAAGGAAATCCTCAAACTCAAATGAGTAGTTGTTATTGTGCAATTTTCCTACTCAATAACCCAAAGTAGAAGAGAAATAAATGACTTAGCAGACATAAACATGGATTCACCATTCAAAGCCTTAAGCAACACAATTTTGTAATCATTGTCTTTCATCTGTCCTAGAACCTATGTAGGTGCATGGCATCATGTACTTTTTGTGTTTGTTTTGTATCATTTGACAACATAAACCCCTTGAGGCAGCAATAGCAGGAATGTCTTTTTCCTCAAAAGAACAGCCACTTAGTGCCAGACACTGTGATAAGCCCTGGGTCTAGGAAAAGAAACCAGAATGATCCTTGTCCTCAAACAACTCACAAGCTAAAAAAAAAATGGCTAGACAGGGCCCTATACAGGGCTGAAACACAATTCTATACAGGGCGACTGTTTCAATTACAGTCCAACATGGGACACTTTGGTGAATGAAAGGAGGATTATTAATTATTATGTCAGAACCATACGCAAACCTAATACCTCGTTGGTCCTTCAAGTTGCTTGAAAATTTCCATTGGCATACGGAAGAGGAAATGTTCAGTTCCGTCGGTGAGGTTGTAGATGGGAGTGGTGGTTGTAGGGATTAGGAAGGAATTCAAGAATGATATAATACTTGAAGTCATTTCCCCCTTTGTATTGAATTTACTGGGGTGACACTGGTTACCAAAATGATACAGGTTTCAGGTGCACAGTTCTACAACATACCCTCTGTACACTGTACTGTGTGCTCACCGCCCTAAGTCAAGTCTCCGTCCATCACCATTTATCTCCACACCCTCCTCCCCCCGCAGTCACCACATGTTGCCCATGCCCAAGAGTTTTTTTCTCTTTTTTCGTTTTTTTGCTCAATTCCTCACCCCCCACTCAGTACCCCCCAACAGCTGTCAGCCTGCTCTCTATGAGTCTGTCTCTATGTTGCTTGTTAGTTCATTTTGCTCATTAGATTCCACATAGGAGTGAAATCACATGGTACTTGTCTTTCTTTCGCTGGTTTATTTCACTTAGCATAATGCTGTCCAGGTCCACCCATGCTGTCGCAAACGGTGATGAAAATTAAAACCCCAATGAACTATCCCCTCACACCTGTCAGAATGGCCATCATCAGTAAATCAACAAACAACAAGTGCTGGCGAGGATGTGGAGAAAAGGGAACCCTAGCGCACCATTGCTGGGAATGCAGACTGGTGCAGCCACTGCGGAAAACAGTATGGAATTTCCTCAGAAAAATTAGAAATGGAACTGCCTTATGATCCAGGGATTCCACCTCTGGGAATGTATCTGAAGAAACCTGAAACAATAATTCAAAAGAATATATGCACCCCTACGTTCATAGCAGCGTGAGTTACAATAGGCTAGATTTGGAAACATCCCAAGTGCCCATCAGTAGATGAGTGGATCAAAAAGCTGTGGTCCATTTACACAATGGAATACTACGCAGCTGTAAAAAAAAGAAGTCATTTTTTTGACTTATTAATTAAGTACCAACAAACATATTAGGGGCTGAGGACATAAAAAGAGACATGGTTCCTAATTTCAAGGTGCTTTTAGTGATGGTGGAAGGGAGTGAAGATAGACAATATTAAAATGGTTATACAATTCACCATTAAAAACTGTGACAAGCGATTAAAGGTCAGAGAAAGTGCATTTCACTTATATGTAAAATCTAAAAAAGCCCACAAAACAAAATAACAAACAAAACAAAAAATAGAGTCATGGAAACGAAGAACAAGCCATGGCCGGTATGGCTCAGTGGACTGAGCTCTGGTCTGTGAAACAAAAGGTCGCCCTTTCAGTTCTCCTCAGGGCACATGCCTGGGTTGCCGGCCAGGTCCCCAGTAGGGGGCGTGCAAGAGGCAACCACGCACTGATGTTTCTCTCCCTCTCTTTCTCCCTCCCTACTCCTCCCTCTAAAAAAAAAAATAATAATAATAAATAAAATCTTTTTTTAAAAAAGAAAGAAACTGCCCTGGCTGGTGTAGCTCAGTGGATTGAGCGCGGGCCTGTGAACCAAAGAATCGCGGTTCGATTCCCAGTCAGGGCACATGCCTGGGTTGCCAGGCCAGTTCCCGGCAGGGGACATACAAGAGGCAACCGCACATTGATGTTTCTCTCCCTCTCCGTCTCTCCTATCCTTCCTCTCTAAAGATAAATTAAAAAAAAAAAATCTTTAAAAAAAAAAATAAAAATAAACTTGTGGAAAAAAAAAAAAAAAAAAGAAAGAAAGAAACTGAGAACAAACTGATGATTGCCAGAGGAGAGGGAGGTGGGTGGTTGGATAAAAAGGTAAAAAGGAATACAGTCAATAATACTGTGATAACTTGGCGGGTGACAGATGATTACTACACTTAATGTGATCATCACATAATAAGGTATATAAATGTCTAATCACTATGTCGTACACTTGAAATTAATATAATATTGTATGTCAACTATACTTTCATTTTAAAAAGTAGAGGAGGTATGAGTTGAGCCTTAAAGGAATCAGTAATAATTTTCTGGGCTGGGAAGACTTTTTTAAATTATAGATATATGAAGATGAATATGGTATTGTGCCTTAGTCAATACCTCATGTCTAATATTACTGGTGAGAGCAGTAATAAGTAAAAGCATTGAGGATGGCTAAAAGAAAATAGTTACTTTTGCCCAGAAAGGAAGTGAGTGGGAAGAAAACTTTCAAAGATAATGCTCTAGCACGTACTTATGACACGTGTTGAAAAGACTTTTTATCTTTCATTGTTATTGATTAAAAAAACACAAATGAATGCACAAAAGACTGGCATACTATGGAAAATCACATTAGTCAGATGAAATTATAGGACTGGGATGTAATTTAAGAAGCTAAGAGCGCTGTCACCAGAAAGCCACGTGTTATAAGTGCTTGCCTATAATTTGCTTAAGAATATGATTAAGCAGATGATTGCAGACTTGTATTTGAATATAAAAAAGCAGTGAAACCTATGCAGGCAAAAGCTGACAATAGTGACCTCAGAAATTGCCACCAAGAAAAAACAAAACAGCCCAGGCTGGTGTGCCTCAGTGGATAGTACACCAGCCTGGGAATCAAAGGGTCGCCTGTTGGATTCCCAGTCAGGGCACAGGTCTGGATTGTAGGGCAGGTCCCCAGTAGGGGGCGCATGAGAGGCAACCACACAGTGATGATTCTCTCTCTCTTTCTCCGTCCCTTCCTCTCTGTCTAAAGATTAAACAAATGCAATCTTTAAAGAAAAACGAAAAAAAAAAAACAAAAACAACCAGAACAAACAAAGTCTTCCAGTGTGCTCAGTGTACTTCCCTCCTCCACCTCTCCCCCATCATTCTTTTATGAAGTACGACTTGCTCATTTTGCATTTTCACAGAAGAATTTTCCAAGGTCAAGTATTCAGGTGCTACTACAAACTTCACTTCATTCTTTTAACCCAAATATGCCCAAAACACCCTGTACGGAGACAGAGATATCTGGCCATGTGCAGTGAGCCAATTAAAAGGTTCCAAAAAGCCCAGCCGCCACTTAGGACAGAGCTATCCAGCAGATGCTACGTCAAGAACAGAATAGTAAATTCTAAATCATCTACATATGGTTAAGTCACTTTATTATTTGTGGAGCCGTTAACTCTCAAGCTGTGCTCTGTGATGGCATGTTCTGAGAAAGACTTAGGAATACCTAGTTAGACAACTGCCTCTCCCTTTCCCTTCTTGCAATTTTTTTTCACAGTAGGCATCCTCAAAGCACGTATGCACATAAAATTATCTACTAAGTGGGATTTTTAGTGGGGCCCAGGTAGTTGAGAAGTGACTACAGTTCAGTCATCATAAGACTCCGGAGCTCTTTTCTTGGTTTCTACTCTTTGAACTGTATAATTTTAAAAACAGAATTAGCTTGAAAAGAGAGCCCATCCGAATCTGTATTGTATTAAGCCATCATATCTGACTTTAAAAGTGGCCAAAAAAAAGTTATTATGAAACTTTAGGAATAATAATAACATAGGAACAATCATTTCCACTTGCATTGCATATTAGCGTCACGTCAGTGCTTGCACAATACACGCTTTCAATCACCAGGGCCACGTTGTTACCTACACAACCCAGGTTTGGGTTGTTATGACTTACATAGCCCACCTTTAATTGCTTGTGTCAAGCACACCAACTAAAGAAGTTACATGAATCCCAGGGAGAAACATAAAGTGTAAGCTTTCTTAATGCTTGGGAGGTTAAGGGGTTCGAAACCTTTACTGATGCTGAAAATGAAAAGGGGTTCACATGAACGCTAATAGAGACATTTCAAAATCCAAAATCTTACATGTGTTTCCATTTTCATTTCTATTAAATCAATTGCACGCAGCAATTACATCATAAAGGAGATAAAGACTTCCTTCACTGCTTCTTCAGCCTCCGATTGGTTGCCTGTTACAGGCCCCGGACCGGGGACCCGAAACCAAGGCATGTACCCTGATCAAGAATCAAACTCAAGACCTTTCAGTTCACAGGCCAGCACTCAGTCCACTGAGCCACAGCAGGGCTTCTGTGCCAGGGCTATTCCTGCACTCTTAAATGGTTTATACATAGGTAGCACTTAGCAAGGAAATAAATAGCATGTTTTCTATAGTTCGTAAAAATGGGATTTCCCTCAAACAGTGAGAACACACTTGTTAGCCTATTTTTACACTACCCTCTAAAACAAAAGTGGCTTTTCTGTCTTTCTTTTAATGTTTTTGTCTTCAATGTGTTCTCAGTATGATGTACATCACAGCAAAAATCACGACCACCAGAACTAAGCACAACTGAGCTTATTTAAAATTTAAGATTTCATTTCATCAGTTTGCACACGATTACATGGCCTCAATTCGTGTCCTCTGCCCCCCACGTCAAATGTCAAAACTTTACACAAAATGCTGATAGGAAAGTAATAGTCTGTTGATTTTCATTATCCACTCGTCCTTCTAGGATTTCAAACATAATAGACACACAATAATTTGATTTCTAGACTCATTATTCTAGGTTTTAAACTAGGGCTCATTTTCCTGCTACCTTCACCACCATTGATTCCCATTAGGGAGGACTTATGTTCACGGCCCATCTAAAACGCCTTACACAACACACACTCTGCTGTCCAAACTAATTAAAGTCACATTGTTAAAGGTAACCTTAATATGCTGGACTTTCTCTCCCACACATACAGCATCCGTAGTGCTCAACCTTCCAGAAGTACAAGAAAGCCGTAGGTGACATACTTACTAGTTCCTTCTTGCTTGTGTAAAGAAGGGTCTGGAGGA
Organism: Glossophaga mutica; assembly: GCA_039655065.1. Taxonomy (NCBI): domain Eukaryota; kingdom Metazoa; phylum Chordata; class Mammalia; order Chiroptera; family Phyllostomidae; genus Glossophaga; species Glossophaga mutica. Next base: position 8,059,203 of record CM077318.1, on the reverse strand, counting down.
AAAATCAGTTGAAATTCAAGTGGGAAAGCTGCATCAGAAACTACAGGACACGGTCACCGTTAGAGTAACTGTGCGGTGAATGCGTGCTGTCTGGTCAGGAGTGAAGGCCGGGGAGCTGTTATTAAAGTAGCTTCTCCAGAGAACACGCCTACTCCCATGACTCATTTGTGAAGTTCCTTATCTCTCCTTTGCTCTCTCCTCTCCTCTCCTCTATTACCTCTCCCCTATTACCTCTCCCCTTACCTCTCCTTCCTCTCTATTCTCTTTCTCTCCCTGCCACACGCTCCCGCCCCTAAGACTCTTTTGATCAAACACTGTAGGGAGATGTGGCTATGCTGTTCTGTGCTTCCAGTCCATTGAAAAACCAGTGCCTGCGTTATGACCTTAACAGGAATAAACATATCTTGAACATCCCTTTCAGTTAATAACACTGAGCCGGGTCTTTTATTTATTCTGTCCAATTCAAACGCCTAGAAGAATGAGTAGAATAGAGTATATCCTGTTTTTTTTTTCCTTCATATGCAAATGAATAGACTAAAATGAGAAAGGACTCCATGATCAGGACAGTTCTGAGGGGCGGCTGCCGTACTGCAGCCGTGATGTCATTAGCTTGAGTCTGGTTATCCCCGAAGATCTTCGAGAAGAAATCTGAAATGTATCGAAAGGCAAATGGAAGTAGAAGGGAAAGGGGGAGCGGAACTGATGTTATTAGACTCTCCCAAGTCTTAAGTCTCCTTATTTAAACCAACACATCGTTTTCACTTCAAACCGTGATGTGTTGTTGTTGTTGTTTGTTGTTGTTGCAACAGCTCCGTTTTTATCTCAGCAGTACTGCACTTCTGCGGCCAGTGAAGTTCATAAGAAACAGCTATAAAAATATTTCAGAGGCTTTCAAAATAAGGAGCGTTTAATAATGCAAGATGTGTTATACTGAATGTGTCGACCATTTTATGCCAGAGGCACTCTCCTGGCTGCCCCGTGAGCCTAGCATGTCGGGGATCCTTCAAAATGCCCAACAAGAATAAGAAAGCCAAATAACAGGGAAAAGCTTTCTGCATTTGGAGTTGGAGTCAGGAGATGCGGGGCTCAAATCTTCCTTCTACCACTTACAAAAGCTGCGTGACTTTATGCCGGCACCTCACCTATGAGTCTGCTTTCTTATCTGGAAAATAAAGATATTCTTATCTGTCTGCTTGACAACTGGCGCGAGGGACCAGAAGCTGTCTGATGGAAGTATGTCATCAACTGTAAAGGCGTATAAATGTTACATATCGTTATTGGTTACGGCAGAGAGAGGGATGAACTGGTTAACAACAAGCAACTACTACTGCAGTAGAATGAGAACCAATAAATTTAAAGGTTAGTACCAACTCTAGTGTGACTAATTATGGGATTTGGGGCAGATTATAATACCTCTCTGTGCCATAGTTTTTTCACCTGTAAATTGAGAACAACGATGGCACCTATTTCATAGGGGTTTGTAAACGTTAAATACAAAACATGTGAAAACTGTAGATAAGCTGTAAAGTTCTCTACTGGTTGCCCATCTAACATATTTTCATACCCCAGACTTGGTACAGGTTGCTTCACCACCAACCGTACTGTTGAAAGATGTCAAAGTAGTATTTCCCTTGGGCTTGCATTAATCACTTATCAAGACTCCACCACCAGGAGGCTATCAAAAAGCCACCGTTCCACATTATAAAATCATTGTGCCATTTTGGATCTTTAAAGTTTTAATTTCTCACCCCTTCTCTGCATACTACGTGCCCAGCACTGCTCCAGGTACCGGGGGGTTCAAAAATAAGTATGATAAGTCCCTATAAGGAGCTCACATTCTATTAGGTGAAATAAACATGTAAAAAAAAAATAGCTACAGAGCAATAGAATACGCTCTCATAAAGTTGTTCGTAGGTACTAAGGGAACACCGGGGAGGGAATACGTAATTCTGTTATCCGAGGTGAGGAAAACAAAATTTGAGCTGGCTTTGAGGGTTTAGCAGGGAAAAGGTAAGGACGTTGCAGAAGACACGCTGACCAGATGGATTAGCGTATAAAAGGGCAAGGACATGTGAAAGGCCATGGCACGGTCAAAAATGGTGAGTAATGCTCTCCACGCTCAGGATTCGCTGTCCTGTTCTTCTCTCACTTCATTTCCTTCCTCATTTGTTACCAGTATGTCGCTCTCTTCCACCGGACTGTAAGCTCCACTAAAGGCAAGAACCAGCCACATTCATGTTTCTGTCTCTGGTTGGCCCAATCCCAACATTGGGCATGTAGCTATTTTTAAGAAATATTTTATTAAATGTATCCTCTGCACTATTGAAAGTTCTGACGCAGTCGTAGAAACCTGCAGTCAATTTTAGCTGATCAAAATAATAGAACCATTTGACTTTATATCAGTTATTATAGCCCTGAATTTACTTAAATGATAATAAGTTGGGTTAAAATGATTTTTTGTGAGTCACCTATTATTTAGATGTCATTTTTATGAAAACCTGTCTACAGCTGACTTTGTGTTTCAGTCAACATTAATACTAGTTCTTTTTTTTTTTTTTTTGGAAAGTACTTTTTTCACAGTAGAGACTAAAAATAATAAAAACTGTGTATAGCAGTAATTCTCCAAATGTCTCAAAGTTTATGTGATCACCTTTATGCCATGAAATCCTTTGATATTTACATGACTTTAAATCAATGCTAGCTACGAGTGATATCAACACAAATTGTAGAGAAAAGGCCACTAAAAATCTGCTTGTTAATAAAAGTAATGTGAACAGTAACAAAAAATTGTTAAAATCAACTTTCCCAGAAATCTGGAATTTACGCAAAGACTTGCAACTATCCAAGGGGTGTTGAATTCTAAAACCAAAACCAAAACCAAAACACACACACAAAAAAAAACAAGTTTTATTGCCTGAACAACGGTTCAAACAGAAAATGCTGTGCATTTTCATTCCCCCTTTTCCCATCTCCCCTCCCATCGCCACAGTGGCCCTGAAAGCCAACAGCCTCACAATCACAGTAGCCATGAGAAGCAGCAACTCAGAAGCCAACAGAGGGAAAGGAATGAATTTGGAGCTTCTCCAAAGTCCCATCCCCATAGAAATATCACTATCTGACCTGTCTAGCACTTTCTTGGAAAACTTGAATCACAAGGCTTGTCTTCGTTTGACATGACTTAGAGCTCAGGCATGAGAAACAGTTCCCTCTAAGCAGGGATGTTTATCAGAAACAATTAGAGGCAGCTGTCTAACATAACAGCTATCTTTGGTCATAACAACACTTGCGGCAAACAAGAAGCTGGCCAAAAATGTTCAAGGAAAAGCTTGCAACTAGATGTCCACAGGGGACACTGAAAAGCTCCAAAATATCCCTGGGTATCTAGAAGGACACGTACGTGTGCAGGGTTGCGTACGTGCTCAGTAAAGAACTAAAAAGGCCCTAATCTTTCACCTTGCTGACTTTAAGGATCTATGCATCATAAAGTTAAGGCTAAGGCAAAGTTATCAAATACCTTCTACAATGTTGAAAGTGCGTCTCAATGTGCACACAAAGTCCCTTGGCCAAAGGTTAGAAATTTATTGGTTCGTAGCATTGAAATTCTTTGTTGAACCATTAGCTGATAACTTAGCTATTCCGAGCAGACGCCTCAGTGATCACACATCACAATGAATACAGACTTTATGGAATTACTGCAGAAGTCATTAAATAACTCGCCCTGGCTGGTGTGGCTCAGTGGATTGAGCACCAGCCTGCAAACCAAAGTGTTACTGGTTTGATTCCCCATCAGGGCACATGCCTGGGTTGCAGGCCAGGTCCCCGGTGGGGGGACGTGTGAGAGGCAACTGGTAGGTGTTCCATTATCTCTCACACATCTCCCTCTTTCTCCCCCCTTCCCATCTCTAAAAATTAATAAGTAAAATCTTTAAAAAAAAGAAGTCATTAAATAACTTAACTACAATAAACGCTGGGGAGAGGAGGGAGTCTGATTTCCAGAGTTGGCACATTGCATTATTTAAAATGTCCCATTTAAAAAAAAGAAAAGATGAGACATGAAAAGAAACAAAAGGCATAGGCCAGGTGGGGTCAACGATATGGTAAAATAGGAGGTGCTCCGCTTAGCAACAAGAATTTGACAGTTATTCATGAAGAAAAGTGCTCTGTGGGAGCTTTGGGATCCAGATAGGAGACTGTGAAAATTCGGTGGAGCCCAAGACCAGCAGGGGGCCATTTTGAGAAGGCAGGTCCAACTAAAGTTAAATATATAGTCAAATTCAGGATACTCTAATACTATCATGCTGGTGCATAAATCTCTTTTTATTTCTGGTATAAAAGTTAAAAGTCAAATAGTGTCAAAATTAACTCTAGTTATAGTAATTTGTTAATGGATGCGCAAAGTAGAAAGCTGTAAAATGTGACATCGCTAACATAAAATGTGGGGAGGGGAGACTTAAACGCGCACAGTTTCTGTATATGGTTGAAGGTAACCTGTTATCAGCTTCAAACACACTGTATCAAATATAAGATAGACATAAGATGCAACCACCTCTGGTCAGGCTTACCAGATGGTCAAGACTGGACATTATATTCAGTAATAAATGGGGCTACTAATTAACTTCCCTGCCCTGGCAGGACAGCAAGCCAGAGCCCAGAGACGGTGACAGCTTGTTATTTTGGGGCCTGAATCAGGCCTGAGTGTTCACTGAATTCCCTGATCAGATGAGATCACTGGTGTTGCTCTTCTTTGGGGGAAACAATTGGCTGTGCTCTCTGTTCAAGCGCTACTGTTCAGATGACTGCTGAGTGGGCTACGCAGCTTACTGTGCGTTCTAATCAGGTCCCCTGGTTGGCCAGGCTGACGACTGCATTTAGCAATGAGCAAGGGCCATTAATTAGATTGCCTGCCTGGTCACAGCAGGACAGGCGGTTCCAAAAACCGGTAAAGCTCTTCGTTGTTTTAATTCAAGCCGACCTGCACACCAAGTTCCCTATGCCTTGGCTAAACGTGCCCGTTGGTTTTGCTCTGTGAACTATCAGCTCTATCTGCCCTTCTCTTGGCTCAAGTGCCACTGGGCTGCATAGGAGTTATCCCCAGCACTTATCAGATGGGGCCTGGAGACTCTCTTCACAGCAGCTGGGGCTATGTCTCAGCCCCCTTGCCTGGAAGGGGAGGCGTGGTACTCCAGGCTACTCTGGATTTCCCAAATATGCTTTCCAGTTGGGAGGGGCTAGGAGCGACCCTCAGCCTTGGCTATAAATTAATCCCCCTGTCTGGATATAGCAAGGAAGCCTCCATGCCCGGTGATGGCTTTGCTTTGGGTAATCAGTTCTGACCACACACCTCTCAGTTTAAACGCCGCTAGGGCCAAACAGCTTCTAGTTGTCACCAGCATTTCTGGTCAAATGGACTGAAAAGCATTCTCTATAGCAGGTGGTGCTATGACTCAGCACCTTGCCTGGGCATGACCAAACCAGTCTCCAGTGATGGAAAATCAGGTGTATCTGCACCCCACCAAGTTTCGTGGTCAGAGTATGGCCACTCTTTTGGTTCTGTAGATGAGCAAAGCTGCTGGTGGAACTGCAACAACCAGCATGGGCATCTTGACAGTCCTGGATGGTCGAGATCCACGTGCTGGTTGTTGCAAGCTGCCACAGTCAGATTCCCAGTGGCTGGGTCCTGTAGATCCCCCTGCAATCCCTGTAGTGCAAGATCAGGGTGGAGGTTCGCACAAAGCAACCCACAAAGGCTGGGGGAAAGTGCTTGCTCCCACCACCCCACCCCCAGGTTCCCTTTTCCCACTGGAGGAACCAGAGGCTCTGTGTGGTACTGCACTGCCCTGAGGTGGGGAGCAAGGCAGTGACAATGTAGATGCTTCTTACCCTTCTAATGCAGTGTGTCTCGGTCTCAGAGGTGCAGGTGGGTGCTTCAGCCTCACCCCCATGTTCGAGGATTCTCTCAGTGGAGTCTTATTCTTGAATAGATATTAGCTGTTCTTGTGAGGGGGAGTGAAGTCAGGAATTACCTATGTCGCCAGGCTGGTGACATCATTCTGAGCTTCAATTTTAACATCTGTGAAGTAGGGATAATACTTTCTGGTCATAATAAAGATTAAATAAGACAATAAATGCAATGTACTTTGTAAATTACAAATCAGTTTACAAGTCCAATAAATATTTATGAAGTACTTGCTATAGGCCAGGCATTAATTGCGATGCAGTGATATACAAATAATCCCTGACCTCAAACAGTTTATAAAATTCACGACCCATTCTACACGGCATGGTATAGTGGAAAGAACATACACACTGTTAGTCAGACACCTATCTTCAAGTCTTAGCTCTGCTACTTCTCAGCCAAAGAATCTTATTTTTAAAAAAATATTCTTTAAAAAAAAAAACTCTCAATTTTTTTACATTTTAGTTCCCTGATGTTAGGCAGAAATAATACTTGCAAAAATGTATTATAAAAATATATTTTGTGAGGACAGATGATACAAACTATAATAATAAAACCATCTTTATTATGAAAGTTAGGTAGCAAATGGAATATTTGAAGATCATCTACAGTACACCAAACTGTCACCGTGTCTTCTTTTAAAGATTCTATTTATTTATGTTTTTAGAGAGAGGGGAAGGGAGGGAGAAAGAGGGGGAGAGAAACATCAGTGTGGAAGAGAAACATTGATTGGTTGCTTCCCATATGGGCCCCAAATGTGGACTGACCCAGCAACCCAGGCATGCGCCCTGACCAGAATCAAACCAGCGACCTTTTGCTTTGCACACAACACCCAACCACTGAGCCACACGTGCTAGGGTTGTCAGTGTGTCTTGACCTAAAAACAGTAGTTGCAGATGTTGGTATGGACACTTTATATTCAATTGTTTTTTTTAAAAAAAGCTTTATTGAGATATAAGTAACATTCTATACAATTAATCCATTTAAAGTACTCAATTATATAGGCTTTGATATATTTACAGATATGCGCAACCTCCGCCAGTCAATTTTAGAGCATTTCATCACTTCAAAAGGAAATCCCACATGTGTATTGACTGAAAGACTTAATATTGTGAAGATGTCAGTACTACTCAAAATGACCTATGGATTTATTTCAATCCCTATTAAAGTCCCAATGGCAATTTTGGCAGAAATAGAAAAATACACCTTAAAATTCATATGGAATTTCAAGGTACCCCAAATAGCCAAAGCAATCTTGACAAAAAACAAAGCTGGAAGTCTCATACTTCTATATTTCAAAACCTATTACAAAGGTCCAGCAACAGAAACAGTGTGGTACTGACATAAAGACAGACAGATAGACCAATGGAATACAATGAAAAGTCCGTAAATTTACCATCATACATATGGTCAAAGTCTTTTCCGCAAGGGTGCCAAGACCATTCGGAAAAGGCAGTTTCTTCATTAAATGGTATTGGGCAAACTGGATATTCGCACAGGAAAGAACACATTTGTACACTTAGTTTATGACATACACAAAATTAGCTCAAAATGGACATAAATGTAAGAGTGAACACTATGAAATTCTTAGAAGAAAACATGGGGGAAAGCTTCATGACATTGGTCTTGGCACTGATTTCTTGGACATGACACCAAAAGCACAAACAAAAGTAAAAAATAGATGAACTGCATTAAACTTAAAAACTTTGGATCATCAAAGGACACAATCAACAGAGTGAAAAGGCAACGTAGACAATCAGAGAAAATACTTGCAAAACATATATTTGAAAAAGGTTTAACAGCCAGAATATGTAAAGAATTATGGCAATGTCATAAAAACAACACAGTTAAAAAATGGACAAAAGATGTGAATAGACATTTTTTCCATTAAAGACATACAAAATACCAATAAGCGCATGAAAAGATTCCCAACAGCACTAATCATCAAGGAAATGCAAATTAAATCCACAATGAGATATCACCTCACACTCATTAGGACGGCTACTAGAAAAAGCAACCAGAATGTAAGTATTGGCAAGGATGTGGAGATATTGGAACCCTTGTGCACTGTTGCTTGGACTGTAAAATGGTGCAGCCACCATGGAAAACAGTATGAAGTCTCCTAAAAAAATAAAAAATAGAATTACTATGTGATCCATTAATTCCACTTCTGGGTATACACCCCAAAGAACTGAAAGCAGGGTCTCAAACACATATTTGTACACCCATGTTCATTTCAGCATACAATAGCCAAGAGACGGAAGCAACCCAAGTGCCCATCAATGGATGAATAAATAAAACAATTGTGGTATATATACCACGATGAATATTCAGCCTGAATAAGGAAGACAATTCTTTTGGCTGGGGTCGGGGAGAGGGGTGGGGGGAAAATACAGACAACTGTAATTGAACAACAATAAAATAATTTTTAAAAAAGGAAGAAAATTCTGACATTTTCTACAACATGGATGAACCTTAAGGACATGGTGTTAAGTGAAATAAGCCAGCCACCCATGCAAAAATACTGTCTGATTCCACTTCTGTGAGGTATCTAAAGGAAACAGACTCTTAGAATCAAAAAGCAGAATGGCAGTTGCCAGGAACTGGAGGAAGGTAGGGGTATTATTGTTGAATGGATATAGAGCTTCAGTTTTGTGATATAGAAATCTTCTAGAGAGCTGTTGCACAATGTGTTTGTAGGTAACCATACTGTACTGTCTATCTAAAATAGGGTAAAATTATAAATTTCATGTTTTATAAAAAATAAATGAAAATCTCCAATGCATGTGGCTCGCTATGGCAGAATGAGGAGATAGTCTGTTCAAACTCAAAAATGGTTAAGATGGTAAATTTTATGTTATGTGACTTTAAACCCAACTAAACATTAAAAAAGTGGTACTCCGAACCCTTTAGCGTTCACACACCTGTCCTCACAGCCCTACCCCAGACCCTAAGCAATCATTAATTTACTGTCTGTCTCTTCTGGATTTTCCAATAAATGGAATCATAGAATGTGGTCACTCGTGACTGGTTTCTTCTATTTGGTGCAATATATTCAAGATTCATCCATGGCGTAGCATGTATCAATACTTCATTCTTTTCATGGTTAAATAATATTTCACTGCATGGTCTACACCCATTCATCTACTGATGTACATGGGTTGTTACCACCTACTGGCTATTTAAAATAATGCTTCTATAAATATTCGCCTCTAAGTGTCAGTGTGAACACGTTTCCATTTCTCTTGGGTATAAATGTATGAGCAGAATTGCAGAGTTATGAGGCAATTCTCTGTTTCATCATACTAGAAACAGCCATGCTGTCTTACAAAGTGGCTGCACACCATCAGTGTATGAGGATTCTTCTCATCCCTCCACACCTTCGCCAACGCTTGTTTATTATCTGACTTTTTTTAGTTTAGCCAGTCTTTGTGGGTAAAAAGTAATATCTCATCGTGGTTTTGAGTTGCATTTCCCTGATGACTAATAATGCCAAGCATTCTTTCATGTGCTTTTGGCCATTTGTATGTCTTCTTTAGAGAAATATCTATCCAGATCCATGGTCCATTTTTACATTGGGTTGTATTTATTACTGATGTGTGGGAGTTCTTTATATATTTTAAATAAAAGTTCATCGTCAGATACATGATTTTCAAATATTTTCTCCCATTCCACACATTGGTTATCTTTTCATTTTATCGATGGATTATTCTGAAGCACAAAACTTTTTCATTTTGATGCAGTTAAATCTATTTATTGTCTTTTGTTTCTTGTGTGTTTGTGTCATTGTCAAAACTCCTGCATCATGAAGGTTTATCCTTATGTTTTCGTCTAAGGATTTTTAAATGTTTTACACTTGCCTTTATGTTTTTAATCCATTTGGAGTTAATTTTTGTCTATGGTATGAGGCGAGGGACCAATTTAATTTTCTTGTACATGATTATCCAGTTGTGCCAGCACCATTTGTTGAAGACTGTCATTTTCTTCAATAAATGGTCTTGGCACCCCTGTCACAGATCAGCTGGCCACAAATGTATGGGCTTATGTTTGGACACTCAGTTCTATTACATTTATCTATATGCATAACCTTTTGCCAGTAACATAGCCTTTTTTTCATAAAAATCTATTTATTTTTCTCTTTTTAAGTGAATTTATTGGAGTGACGTTGGTTAACAAAACCATACAGGTTTAAAGTGTACAACTGAACAAAACATCATCTGCACACTGTCTTCTGCGTCCATCACCTGAAGCAAAGTCTCTTTCTGTTCCCATTTCCCCCTTTGCCCACTTCCATCTCCCCTGCCTCCTTACCCTACGGCTATCACCATATTGCTGTCCATGACTATGTGTCATATATACATATTTTTAGCTTAAGCCCTTCACCTTTTTGATCCCAGCCCCTAACCCCCCTCCCCTCTGACAGCTGTCAGTCTGTTCTATGTATCTATGCTACTGTTTCTATTTTGTTTGTTAAAATATTTTGTTGATCAGATTTCACATGAGTCAGATCATATGGCATTTGTCTTTCTCTACCTGGCTTATCTCACTTAGCATAATAGTCTCCAGGCCCATCTACGCTGTTGCAAAAGGTAAGATTTCCTTCTTTTTATGGCTACATAGTATTCCATTATGTAGATGTACCACGACTTTTTTATCCACTCATCTACTGATGGGCACTTGGGCTGTTTCCACATCTTGGCTATTGTAAACAGCACTGCTATGAACATAGAGGTGCATAAATTCTCTCAAATTAGTGTTTCAGGATCCTTAGAATATATTCCCATAAATGAAATCACTGAGTCAAAAGGCAGTTCTATTTTTGATTTTTTGAGGAAACGCCACACTGTTTTCCACAGTGACTGCACCAGTCTGCATTCCCACCAATAGTATCCTAGGGTTGTCTTTTCTCCACAACCTCTCCAACACTTGTTGTTTGTTGATTTGTTGATGATAGCCATTCTGGCAGGTGTGAGGTGGTATCTTTTTGTGGTTTTAATTTGCATTTCTCTGATGATTAGTGACACTGAGTATTTGTTCAAATGTTTATTTGCTACCTGTATGTCCTCTTTGGAGAAGTACCTAGTCAGATCCTTTCCCTATTTTTCCATTGGGTTGTTTGCTTTCTTGGTGTTGAGTTTTAGAAGTTCTTTATACATTTTGGAAATTAACTCCTTACCAAGATGTATCATTGGAGAATATGTTTTCCCATTCAGTGGGTTCCTTTTTTATTTTGCTGATGGTTTCTTTTGTTGTGGAAAAGCTCTTTAGTTTGATATAATACCATATGTTTATATTTTCCTTTATTTCCCTTGCCCTAGGAGACATATCAGCAAAATTTTTTTTGCTTAATTATTTTTTAATTTTATTTTAATTGTTGTTCTTGTACAGTATATCAGCAAAATTTTTGCTATGAGAGAATATCTGAAATTTTACTGCCTATATTTTCTTGTAGGATTTTTATGCCTTCAGGGCTTACATTTAGGTCTTTTATCTATTTTGAGTTTATACTGGTGTACGGTATAAGATGTTGATCTATTTTCATTTTTTGCATGTATCTCTGCAATTTTCCCAACACCATTTATTGAAGAGACTGTCTTTACTCCATTGTATGCTCTAGCCTCTTTAGTCAAATATTAATTGACCATATAGGTGTGGGTTGATTTCTGGGCTCTCTGTTCTGTACATAACTAACTGCTTTTCTCTTGCTGCTTTTAAGATTCTCTCTTTGTCTTTAACCTTCAGCATTTAATTATGATGTGCCTTGGTGTGGGCCTCTTTGGGTTCATCTTGTTTGGGACTCTCTGTGCTTCCTAGACTTGCATATCTTTTTCCTTCACCATGTTAGGGAGGTTTTCAGTCATTATTTCTTCAAATACAGTAGTCAATTCATTTCGGAACTCATGATGAGAGCTGAAACTGACAAGTACCAAATGATGAAGCATTTTCTCTTGCAGGGCACCGTTGTGAATCACACAAGTTCTACCAAGTGCAATAAGTCCCAAGCAAGCACCAAATGCTGAAACATTTTTTTTCTCAATGCAACAAGTAGAGTTTGATGAGTTCTAAAAACTGACAAGTACCGAGGTATGACTGTATGTTCTTCATCCCTTGCTCTCTCTCTTTTCCTTCTGGCACCCCTATGATGCAGATGTTACACTTTGTGTTGTCCCAAAGTTCCCTTAAATTACTCTCATTCACTTTAATTCCTTTTTCTTTTTGCTGATCTAATTGGGCATTTTTGTTTTTTTTGTTCTACCCAAGCTTCCAAGTTGCTGATTTGATCCTCTGCTTCATCTAGCCTACTTTTTATTCTTCCCAACTTATGCTTTTTTTTCCCTCCCAGTTTATTCTTGATGTCAAATGTGGTATTCTTCCTTGGTGACTGGTTCTTTTTCATGGTTTCTATGTTATTTTTTCATGCTGTTGTACTTCTAAGTTCCTTGAACATCCTTATAACCATTACTTTGAACTCCATATCTGACAGATTGCTTGCTTTCATTTCATCTAGCTTTTTTTCTGGAGATTTCTCCCATTTTTTTATTTGGGGAACATTTCTTTGTCTCCTCATTTTGTCTGTCTCTTTGTATTTTTCCTATGTATTAGATCTGCTATGACTCCCAGTCTTTGTGGGGTGTCCCTATTTGTAAGTGTCCTTTGGGACCCAATGGTGCAGTCTCCTGGATCTCCTGAGCTGGATGCTCTAGGAATGTCCCTTGTGTAGGTTATGTGGGCCCTCCTGTTGTAATTGAGTCCTGATTGCTGTTGGCCTGTTCATGCATGGGATCGACTCTCAGGCTGGCTGACTCTGAGGCTCAACCCCAACCATAGCATATAAGCTGCTGTGCAGGTGCAGTGTCGACATGGCTTTTTCTGCATATCCTTGGTTATAAGGCTCCTCCTCAGCTTATCTCCTTTGATGAAATGGTATCTGAGGTCAGTGCTTGATATTTGTTCTCACCATAGTAGGCTTCTCCTTAGCAGTCTAACCCCTAGTTCCCTCCTGTGAGGTCCTGGCCTACAGTCTCAGCTGTATTTTCAGTAGCTCTACAAATATCCTCCCAATTCTCTTTCCTAACCTCCAGTCTTCTTGAGAGCACCCTGAGGTTTAAACTTCTCACTCTGTAGCAAATTTAGGAAAACATTAGGAACCATATGTTTTATAGCAAAATCTCTGTGCCAAGGCTCCCGAGCTAGTGGTAGGGGCAATGGGAAACTGTTCTCTGAAATGACGTTATCACTCTGGTAGCTGAGTTCTTGTGGGGTGGGGGAAGTAGTTTGACGCCCTCTTGGCTTGCCTCGTCTGGAGTGGAACCACTGCCTCGTGAGCTGGGGGAAGGGCTCTAGGAGCCTGAGTATTCTCAGTGCACCATGTCCAAAGTGAAGCTCCTGTTCCCTTAGCGGGGCTTGGTCTCCACCTCTTCAGGAGCCCCCCTCCTATCTACTTCACTTGCCCACCACTTAGCATCAACAACAGGTAGCTAGGGCAGCATGAGAAACACTGAGATCCTGCTCTTCCAAGGAAGAAAGCGTTCTGGCTGGGACATGAAAGAGAGGGATCCCTGTGTTCTTGGCTGCTGCAGTTTTGAGTAGTTTCTGCCTCACTGAGCTGGGAGTGTCAACACAGAAGAAGCTCAAAGTGGTCCTATCTTGTTTCTAACAACATATTGAGTTGCTTTTCTGACACAACAGTCCAAAACTGCAAATCATGAAGGTGAAGCATGCACAGAGGAGAGAATTTTGACCTGCAGTTCTAACTGGAAACAAAGTTTGACCCCTCTCCCCATGGAACAGAAGGACCAGTGCATTATCAGAATTTGAACACGGGAAGGTTCCAGTGTTCGGACGCAAAGGGCCAGTTGTACAGGAAGCTCTGGTCCTGAAGTCCCTTCGCCATATCTTGACATAAATAGCCATGTCCCAAATATCTCCGATCGCAACTGCCCTGCCAGCTCTTCTGCATACCAGCCTGTTCCACCAAAGTCCTTAAAATGTGCTCTAACCTCCGGACTGGGGCGACAGATTTGACTCTTGCCACCTGTCTTTTCTTTTAAAGATTTTATTTATTTATTTTGGACAGAGGGGAAGGGAGGGAGAGAGGGAGAAAAACATCAGCGTGTGATTGCCTCTTGCGTGCTCCACACTGGGGACCTGGCCCACAACCCAGGCAGGTGCCCTGACTGGGAATCAAATGGGCGGCCCTTTGGTTCACAGGCCGGCGCTGAAGCCACTGAGCCACACCGGCCAGGGCTATCTTTTTGTCAGCCGACTTAGCAATAAAAGCTTTTTCTTTTCTCAAAAGCCAATGACATAGTATTGGCTCCTATGTGCATGGGGCAGTGGGCCGTCGCTCAGTATCAGGAGGGGGAAGTGAGAGAGCGGCTTGGTTCCAATACCACAGACTCACTTTCCTTAACACATTTTCATAGATTTTTTTGAGTACCTGTTTCTTGATTTTCGGCCTGCTCTTAGGACCATTTCCAGAGGCTTTAAATGGTTGTTTTTGAAAAGTTTTCACCGGTTTCACTGGAAAGGTCAGCAGAGCTCCTCGTGCTGTTATCTTGGAAGTTGGTCCCCTGTCCATTCAATCTTGCTTACATTTAATAAAGTGGCTGATTTTTTAGATATCTTGAGCCCATGCTAAAGTGTTCGGCAGAACTCCTGCGCCATCTATTCTTTTACACCTCAACGACCAATTATATCCAATGAACTTGCCTTGTAATGAAAATTATATTTTTCATGCAACAGATGGTAACTCTTACAGCTAGTAATTTGGACCTGCAATTGATTTCATTTTATGCATGAAGGTTAAGAGCTGTCCTCCTTTTAATAATAAAAAATGCCAAAAAGAATTGCAGAAAACTTGAAAGCAGGCTTAAATCTCAAAGTTTTCTAGTTAGGGGCATAGGTATATCAGAACCCAGGTATCTAGATGTTCAGGCTTGTGGCCTTTGTAGTTGAATATAATGCCTGTCAAACAGCAATGAACAGACTGTGCATGCTTCGGTGTTTATAAAACATTTTTATCTATATCATCTCATGTAATCTTCACAGCAACCCTGGAAGGGAGCATGGGAAATATACCATTATTTTCACTTCACAGGTGAGGAAACTATAAATCAAATCTATGACATAGAGGAAAAATAACTCACATGGTTATTTTTATCTATATTATCTTATGGAATATTCATAAGACCCTAGAAGATGGTCTGAGTAGTATACTAATATTTTCACATTATAGATGAGAAATTCAATTCCAATATCCAATATAGAGGTGAAATGACTTACATGGTTATCTGACTCAAATGTCCTGTTCTTTCCATCATACCAGGCTTCAAATGAGGTTCCCCAGTTGGAACACAAACCCTTAACCTTGAGGCAAAGAATCGCACATTCTAATAATGATGTCAACATTAATTCAGAGGCATAAAATAAACTAGGAAACTTAACACCATGTTCTCACCTCAGACCCTGCGACTTCTGACCTGAAGTTTGCCTCTCATTTCTCTCCATCTTCCCCCTGATTGATAGTCCAGACTTTTTTATGTCTCCTTTGTTATACAAAAGTAGAGTCGGTCAGGTAGTTGCAGCAGTGAGAGATGGTGTCATTTCAGAAATAATACTCTGGGCTTCTTGACGATCCCTACTGGAGCTACCTCATGGTCCCCAAGCCCTTTATCTTCCTGGAGAACCAGAACATAAAAATAAACCATAGTCAGTAAAAACATCTTGGGACGGAGCATATTTTCTTCGAAATGTCAGACAACAAAAAAACTGTATAAATACACCATGAAGGAAGAAAGCAGCTTGAACCTAATCAGTTAATATATTTCTTACTCTTATCATACTTTGGTATGCAACCAAACGGTAATACCCAATTTGTAAATTTAAAAATAAAAACAACTACAAATGCTTTGGTGAAAAATAACCCACACAATCACATAGACACGGATTCTCCCCTTTCCCTAACTCCAGAGCTGATGCATTCTGACCCAAATCTTGGTTCAAATTTTTACTCTGCCACTTGCTAGTTGTACCGAACCTTTAGGCTCCCCATCTGTAAATGGGGATCATACAACTTACATCAAGGTGCTCTTATGAGAAAAAAATGAGAGCATGTGTATGAGGGAACCACAGCCAGCACATGGACTAGAGCACAGTGAACACTCAGTAGATGTTCTTTGTTTTCCTTCTCTTTTACAACTACAGTGAGGAAATCACTGTATTTTGCCACATATCATGAGCATTTTTTTGCCCAAATTTTTGAGGGAAAAAATAAGGCTGTGCATTATACCTGGGTATAATGACTCTAGGCCATGGGTATAATAATCCCATGTATAATGCACAGAAAAATGTGGGTGCACATTATACATGGCAAAATATGGTAGTAACCACGAAGCTCTCAGAGAACAAGTCAGTCTATTTCGTGGTATTGATGCTATGTAAGAAAAAGTCCAGAAAAGACAGACCAGCGAGAAAATTACAACGATTAAGGAAGTCTTCCTAAAGAAGGTACGACCAGAATTTGGCTTTAAGGGGTGGATACCCTTTGGATGACTAGTCCAGTGTATGTCAAAATCCTCTCTGAGCACTGAGATACTGTACAGTGGGCCAGGGTGCCCCATTATTTAAATGAAATCATAGTCATCTCTTCTCAATTTTTGAAGCAATTAAGATAACATTTTCTCAATTAGACATTTCCCTTCTACACATTTATTTAATTCTTTGATACTTGCTACAGCTTCTCTAAATAAAAACATACAATGAGAGTAATACATTTAGCACAATCATACTTATTTATTTCATGCTGAGAACAGTTACTTCGTGATAGTCCACAAAGAGAATCATGACCTCAGGTGCTCTGATACCTGAACATGTTTGAGACTCACAGAGATGGGCAGAAAACACGAATCAAATGGGGAAACAGTATAAAGATAGCATTAAAAAGTATTAGTACAGTGAGCAGACCCATCTGGAATGGACAGTAGGTGTTATAGATTTATAGAAAATAATACTTAGGCAATAATAAGGTATAGTACTATCTTGAGTATAGTAATTTACAGTTTGCAAAGAGCTTACACATATCAGGGTTTATTCTCCTAACAACTTTGAGACATGAAGAGGGCAGGTAATAGTGTTACCATTAATACCGACAGCTTCTAATTATTGAGCATTCTCTGTGTGACAGACATCATTGCTAGATGCTTTACTGGTATTATCTTCAATGTTCATAATAACCCTGCAATATAGGTGTTATCTTAATCTTACAGTTGAGGAAATGAAGGCTTAGACAGGTTGTCATCTGCCCAATGCCATACACCTAGTAAAGAAGATGCTTAAATCTGAACCTCAGGTCTGTCTGATACCAGCTTCACTATACTAGTCTAACAGCGTGAAAAGAAGAAATAAAAGAGGTGAAAAGGGAGAGGGTGGTAACAAGTGTGTGGCATTGTAGCTTACCTAAAATAACCCTAAGGTTGTGGCTTCCACAAAATAAACTAAAGTAATTTTAAGCCATTCGGTAACAATAGCAAAAGACTGCACTTTGAAGGCCCAGTTGCCATAACTGAAGTACTTTGGGGGTACCGGGTTCATTTTTGAACTCACGTTCTAGAATAATGTATCCAACTTGAAATGAGAAAAAGTTTTCTAGATTGACATTGTTTACCATTGATTTGTTTTTCCTGCCTGTGGGGACAAACCAACACAAGCTCCCTATGTAATAGGGATGTGTAAAGCCACCCACAGGGTGAAGTGCGAGGAGTCTTCATGACTGGCTCCCTACCGAGGTATTTCCCTTCTGTAAGGAAAGGTCCAGTGGTTGCCAAAGCCAGGCATCAGCACCAAGGCCTGCCTTGGAGCCCCATCGTCTCTTGAAAGGGTGAAACGTTCAGGATACTCGTTTAGAAGAACAAGTGATTTCACGTGTGGGAAAAGGCTTGGCTTGTCGATACCCTTCATGGAGGAGCTAAATGCTGACACTTGATTTTAGACTAGAGACAAGGCAGCATCTGTTTTAGCTCCAGAAAGAATGATGAAATCTGTTACAGAATTTTGGCCCTTATGACAGGGAAGCTTTGTCACCCCTTCCCTACTGTAGGTATACTTGGAACCCAGGAGACAGACAGTAAGAGGCTCCCGAGAAGCCTGAAAGGATGACACTTGGTTTAGAAATTAAAGCTCATTTAACTTTACTCATAGGAAGCATTCTTTCATCTTGGATTTAAAACCAAATAACCCATATTGTGATTAAAACAACTTTTTTTAATTAAAAAAAGTATAAATATTACTTTCAGGTGTACACCCGATGGATTAGATAGTATATAACTTAGTAAGTGATCACCCTGATAAATCTCATACCCATCTGACACTATACATATGTTAGAATATTATTGATTATATTGCCTATGCTATGCTTTACATCCCCATGACTATTTTGTAACAACTAATTTGTACCTCTTAATCCTTCTGCTTTTTTACATCACATAATATTGTATGTCAAATGTACTAATGGAAAGATAAAAACATGATTTTTAAAAGTATGAATAAACACCCTTGAAACTATTTGATTTTGGAGAAAATTGCATGTTTTGCCCAAAACGAGGAAGATTGATACTGCTTTTACTTATCAAAAAAAAAAAAAAAAATTCTCGGTTAAAAGCACTCAAAAACAAAGTAAAATAAAAACACATAAAAGTTCTACATGATCTTCATAGAGCCTTCTATATAAGATTCTCCCAGCCCTGGCTGGTGTAGCTCAGTGGATTGAGCGCGGGCCTGCGAACCAGAGGATCGCGGTTCGATTCCCAGTCAGGGCACATGCCTGGGTTGCAGGCCAGTTCCCGGCAGGGGACACACGAGAGGCAACCGTACATTGATATTTCTCTCCCTCTCTCTCTCTCCTACCCTTCCCCTCTAAAAGATAAATAAATAATAAATTTAAAAAAAATAAATAAATCAACAAAGAAGTGCTGGTGAGGGTGTGGAGAAAAGGGAACCCTAGTGCACTGTTGGTGGGAACACAGACTGGTGCAGCCCCTGTGGAAAACAGTATGGAATTTCCTCAGAAGACTAAAGGTGGAACTGCCTTTTGACCCAGTGATCCCCCTGCTGGGATTACACCCTAAGAACCCTGAAACACCAATTCGGAAGTACTTATGCGCCTCAATGTTCATAGCAGTGTTATTTACAACAGCCAAGTGCCAGAAACAGCGTAGGTGCCCATCAGTAGAGAGTGGATAGAAAAGCAGTAGAACATTTACACAATGGAATACTACTCAGCCATAAAAATGAAGAAAGTCTTATCTTTTGTGGCAGCATGGATGGAACTGGAAGTTATTATGCAAAGTGAAATATGCGAGTCAGAGAAAGAAAAATACCATATGATCCCACTTATATGTGGAGTCTAATGAACAAAATAATTTAACAAATAAAATAGAAACAGAAACATAGATACATAGAACAGATGGATAGCTGCCACAGGGAAAAGGGGTAGGGGAGGGGATGGAAAGCGACTTTGCTTTGGGCAATGAGCATATAATACAGTATACATATGATGTTTTATTGAGTTGTACACTTTAAACCTGTATAGTTTTATTAACCAATGCCATCCCAATAAATTCAATAAAAAATGAGACATACGAAATTAAGATATACAAATGGCCAACAGATAGATGAAAAGATGCTCAATGTCACTAGCTATCAGGGAAATGCAAATCCAAACCACAGTGAGCTACCACCTCACACCTGTTAGAATGGCTGTTATCAACAAGGCAAGGAATATCAAGTCTTGGAGAGGTTGTGGAGAAAATGGAACCCTCATTCATTGCTGGTGAAAATGTAAACTCGTACAGCCACTATGGAAAACAGAACAGAGGTTCCTCAAAAAATTAAGAATAGAGCTACCATATGACCCAGCAACCCCTCTTCTGGGTATCTACCTGAAAATTTCGACAACATTTATTCCCAAAGATATGTACCACTATGTTCATTGCAACATTATTCAGGGAGGCCAAGACGTGGAGACAACCGAGGTGTCCTTCCGTAGATGACTGGATAAAGAAGATATGGTACATCTATACAAAGGAAGACTACTCAGCCATAAGAAAAGATGAAATACTGGCATTTGTGACGATATGGATGGATCTTGAGAGTATCGCGTGAAGAGAAATAAGCCAGGCAGAAAAAGGTAAGAACCACGATTTCGCTCATATGAGGGATATAAAACAGAAAGCAGCAAATGAACAAACGAGACAAACAAACAAAAACTCATAGACACAGACAACGGTATGGTGGTTACCAGAGGGGGAGGAGGTGGGAGAAAATAAACGGTGAAGGGATCCAATACATAGTGACGGAAGATTTGACTCTGGGCGGTGGGCGCACAACTGCAATGTACAAGTGATGGATAATAGACATGTACACTTGAAACCTAGATCATCTTATTAACCAATGTCACCTCAATACATTCAATTAAAAGTAAAAGAAGAGATAAGTGGATATATATTTCTGGGGCTATTGAGTGTACGTGTTAAGAACCTTATGGGTCTCACTCCTGCCCGTTTCCCATGACTGCCAGTCATTGTGTCTGACATGATAATGATGTGATATAGTGCATGCTCATGAATAATGACCTCTGGCAATCAAGAAGCAGTTTAATTCTCTTTAGTTTACTGTTTAAGCAGGTATGGATTTGTACAATAGATTTTTTTATATTTTAGAAATATTTCCATTGAGGCTCAACTTTTCAACACTCATATTTAAATTCACTTTTGAAAACCACTCTATCAATTCCAAATGATGAAGGATAAATGAAAATTATCTAACTGGAGTTTAGGCCACCCAAAGATGGTGATAGCATCTAATATTTAAAAAGCAAGGTTATTCATGTAATACAGTAATAACCTGAGACACATATAATCATAATTTCTTAAAGGATGACTAAATTAAGACTCAGAAAACTGAATTAAAGGATTGATATCACACAGGTAAGTTAACTGGTAGCGGAGCTAGATCTTAACTTAGGTCTATCTGACTCCATTTTTCTAGACATTTTCCTCTCTTTACAGGGAATAAAAATTCTCAGGCTGAGAAGCTGGATACGTAGACAGTTCTCCTGGGTCTCTGCAGGCCATACTGCTTGGTAGAGCTTCCTGTAAGACAGGCATCCAAACTTTATTAGCATTAGCAGTTTCTTTCACAGAAACTACAAGAACTCCCATAAATGCCTCTGTGTGCCGTAACTTAGAATGCGCTTCCTTTCCTCCCTCACTCTGTAGGTTTCATTGTTGCACGGAACCACCCCTGCCTCTTCCTACACCGATCCTTCCTGCCCTGCGCTCTAATTCTTCAGTGGCAACACAGTAGGGCTAGTGGGGATAGAAGAGGCAATCAGAGATAAAGAGAGAGGAAAGACCTATGGTCCACGTGGCTGTCTCTCCTCTCCCATTCCTGTACTTCCCCAGTGCCTGGGCTGACCTCCACATCATTCTCACAGTCTCACCCTGCTCCTATGGTAAGTTCCTCAAACACCGACACTGGTTGGTTCTCTGGAATGAAGATACAGCTCATGTATCCCTCCAAGATTTCGGGCCCCACCATTCACATGTACGCACACATTCAGTTGTTCTGAGAGGGCTAAGTGAATGGGAGGCTTAGGAGTAGAAACTCTTACACTCCCTGTCTCTTTCTTGCAATTGTTGGCAGCTGGTAATCTTCAAAACCTCCAGAACAGCAGAATGCTTGCTTCATTCAGGACGGGCAACTGAGAAGGAGTATTGTTTTATTCCATAGTGCATCTCAAAAGAAAGAAAATGGGAAAACTGAAAGGAGCAGAAGTGTTGTGGACAGCAGACCTAGGTAAAATCCCTACCATTTCCACTGACAGTTGGATGACTTGGAACATCATTCAGTTTATCTGATTTATAGGGGTTATTACAGGCTAATAACCCCTGCCATTCTTACCTCACAGAATGGTTATAAAACACTAATGAAATAATGAATAGGAAAGTGCCCTGGAAAGTGTAAATGTGTGTGTATAAATTTTGATTGCTAATACAATTGTGTGCTCCTGGCATTGCACATGTTTCGGTGTTATCATTGATTAGAGGTTCATAGTACCATTCATGCATTCAAGATGCATTTATGGAGCATTTGCTTTTTATAGGTACTATACCAGGCATGGCGAGTACAGAAATGTACCAGATACAATTATTTTTCTGAGTGAGGGAATCAATTCAGGTGGATTGATAGGTTTTGGTGGTGGTGGTGGGAGAGGAATGCAACTGAGGACTGACTGGCCAGGGAATCCAACCACTACTTTCATGTCAGTAATTTCGAAATTAACTTTATTATGTAGTTGACGTATGGAGTCACATTAGCAAAGTGCTGGAGCAGGCAGCTCCAAATTCCTATCCTTCCACGGACAAATCGAAAAACAAGTAGAAAGTGTCAGAGCCAACTTTGTCAGAACTCTGGAGCACAGTAAAACGTCGATAGCAACCAAGCAAATGTGGAATCAAGGGAAAGCCAGTTTAAAATTATAAGAATGTGTTATAGTGTTTTTATTGACTTTTGCTCCACCCCCTCCCAGTTCAGCTGGGATCTTGAAGATGGCAGTCCCTACTCCCTATGCGTGACCCTGGCTTCTGGTGGCAGAGGGAGCGGGCAAAACCTCATTTGCAAGTTATTGTGTTAGTCGGTTCTGACCTGCCTGAAAGACTGATGCAAGGCACTCCTACCTGTTTCACCTAACTGGGAACCCAGGGGGAAAAGCGGAAGGCACAGTTCAAAAACGTTGCAGGGGGTGGAAGGAAAATCTGCACCATCAGGGTCAAAAGACTACAGCTAAAAGCTGCATTTCCAGGAGGAGACCTAAGAATATATTGATCTCACCCCCTCCCAGAGACATGCTGAGTCTAAAGTGATGCATGAAACAACTTCCTCTGGGAAAAAAAAAAAAAAACATAAAAATTAGCAGGACGACCCCTTCTCATTGAGTGAATGACAAAAATACACACTAAAGCGGGGAGGAAGGGCTGAGACGCAACCTCTCCATAAAATCAACCCCTGGTATGGCAACCCACAATCAAGAGGGAATTCAAAAGTCAGAGTGTCTTCCGAGTGAAGGGTTCATACCCACATAGGACTCCCCAACTTTTAAGACTACTACCTGAAAGATGAGCCCCCCAAACGCTTAACTTCAAAAACCAATGAGGCTCATGCCCACAAGACCCGCGGGGCTGTGACAAACTGAGAAACAGCTCTTAAAGGGCGCACACTCGGTGTCACCTACCCCAGGGTCCAGTGTGTGAACTACCTTTTGCAAAGTGCCCAGACTTTATGTGAAAGAGGCTCACTTGCTCATTTTAAAGCACTGGTCTGAGGAGCACCAGCCTGCTGGGGTGCCCTCTGGGGGCAGACATTATTGGGCACCATCTTACTGCTCCCCCTCTGCCTTATTAAAGCCACCAGGCAATATCTTTTTTTTTTTCATTTCTTTTTATTGGTTTTCTTTACTTTTTCAAGAAGTTGCTCACTTTGCACTCCCCTTCGGCCTTGCTCCAGCCAGTGGGTACCATCTTCTCAGCCCCCTGCTGTGCTTCAAAGCTCCAGAATCTCTCAGCCACAAGCTTCTACACATGTCTGCTGACCAAGGTTTTGTGGCTGCCACCCAAGGGACACCCCTTGGTCAGCTGGCTCTGAAGGCCAGGGAGGCTGGCATTCCTGGGTCCCTTGGGAGGTAGCAATCAAAGAGAGACAGTTCTTGGCGGGCTACCACCCCCAAGGCGCTACACAGACAACAGGCTGAAACACACCCCCAGCCACTCTGTGAAACAGACTCATTTGCCGGAATCTTTAGCCTGAGGGGCAGGCTTCTGGTGCAGCACGATTACAGGGTCCTAAGGAGGTGCTCTCGGGAAACAGAGTCCAGTAGATGCAATCTTTGTGTTCTCCCTCTGCTTCACTTTAACTTGCCGGTCTCTTTCAGAAAAGAAGGCTTATAATTTTGGTGCCCTGATTTTTGTGGCTGCTTTAAGGAGACACCACTACATACATCACCTGGCTCTGGTGGCTAGCAGCACTGATAATTGTGGGTCCCACAGGACTGTAACCAATGGAAAAAGTTCTTAAACAGCTACCACCTCCAGGACACAAGACGCAACACATCCAGATCAGTCTTTCTGTGAAAGAAGCCTATTATTAACTTATACCAGAGCTGCAGGCTAAGGGGCAAGTTTATAATTATATACACATTTATAAGAGCTTACCTTTGAAACCTTTCCTGAAACCTTGGAGGGCAGATGCCATCTTGGAGCACTATCTCTGCTGCACCTCACAGCACCAGCCTTAGGGGCAGGCTTCAGGCTTGGTCCACACCTAGAGGCTACCGGGGTGCTCTCAAGGAACGTAGGCTGGGGGATGGCGCCTTTGCACTCACCTTCTGCATTACTACAGCTCATTGATCTCTCCCAGAAAGGAGGTAATATACTCATCTGGAGCCCTGATTTTGGTGACTGCTGCCCAATACCTCCGCATTGCCTGGCTCTGGTGGCCAGTGGGGCTTACACTTTCAGCCCCACTGGACTGTATGTACTTGCGTTTGTTAAAAGCAAATGCCTGAAGGTCTGGCTTCCAATCAGCCTGAATATAGATGCCGGCTGAGATGCTCCCTTTTGGGACACCCTCAATAACTGGGAGTATTAAAAATAAAATAGGCTGTTTGGGAGAGAGTAGAGCGTAAGGTGGCAGGGAAGGGAGAGTCTGAATTCACCTATTCCCATGCACACACCAAATTTACAGCTATATATAATTTCCCTTTGAAAATGATCTGAAAACTGGATAAACTGCTCTGCACAATAAAAGATAAAGGGATTACTCCGAGATGAGTAAGAGAGGCAGAGACACAGTCTTGTCAGAAAGATCCCACCCCCGAGCACGTCAACACACAATAGAGAGGGATCTCACCAGACAGGGGCTTCTCCTGGAGGAGTGGGGGGTTGGTAGCTCACATCTGGAATCCTGAGCCCGTGAGCCGCACTGGAGAAACAAGCCCCCAAAACATCTGCCTCAGAAAATCAATGGGGATGATGTTTAAAGGACACCATGTGCTATAGAAAAAAAAGCGAGACTCCTCTCTTAAAAGGCTTGGGTGTGGTCTCACTCTCCTGGAGAGCCAGCAGTTTGAAAAGTGCCCAAACTATATGGGAAAGAGATTCATTTATTAGACTAAAAATCATTAGCTGGAGGGATGGGAGACAGTTGAAATGCTCCCTGGAGCCCTGGCTGGCGTAGCTCAGTGGATTGAGCGCGGGCTGTGAACCAAAGGGTCGCAGGTTCGATTCCCAGTCAGGGCACATGCCTGGGTTGCAGGCCAGGCCCCTAGTGGGGGCCATGTGAGAGGCAACCACACATGGATGTTTCTCTCCCTCTCTTTCTCCCTCCCTTCCCCTCTCTAAAAATAAATAAATAAAATCTTTAAAAAAAAAAAAAAGAAAGAAAGAAATGCTCCCTGGAGCCCCCAGAAGGTGTGGCTCAGCTGTTTGGGCATCGTCCTGCAAACCGAAAGGTCACTGGTTTGATCCCAGGGCACATGCCTGCGTTGCAGGTTCAGTCCCCACTCGAGGCATGTACGGAAGGCAGCCAATCAAGGTTTCTCTCTCACATCGATGTTTCCCTCCCTCTTTCTCCCTCCCTTCCCCTCTCTCTAAAATCAAAAATAAAGATTGAAAAAAAAAAAAAAAAAAACCCCAAGTGCTCCATGGAGACACCACTACTGCAGTTTCTACCTAACATGCTAATGCAAGTAGGTGCTAGCAGTCACGGCATTAACCCACTGCTTTGCTGAAGCCAGAGATGTGGGCTGCTGTAACACTGCCCTACTTCCTGATGGGGTGGTGAGTGTGAATGGGTTGTGGCATTCTGCTGCTGTGAGTACAGCTGGTTGTGAACCGCCCCCCCCCCCCAGCTAGAGGGCATGTGCTCTCATGCCATTCTCCTGCCAGCCTTGAGCTAGAGCACACGCACAGACAAGGCACTCTCGCTGCAGCCCATGACCACTTCCAGTCAAGACAGTTTTCTGCAGCTTTTCTGAAGCAAGCAAGTGAGCCCTGCCCCCTACACTCTGCAGCTGCTTTGCTAAAAGCAATGGATGCACGCAATCCACTCATCATATAATACTGTCCTATTCTTGCTGTTCATGTCACATTTTATAATATTTTTATTTTTTTCAAGATTTTGTTTTTTAGACAGAGGGAAAAAGGGGAGGGGGAAGAGAGGGAGAGAAACATCGATGTGAGAGATACATGGATCTGTTTTCTCCCAGGGACCCAGCCCACAACCCAGGCATGTGCCCTGACCAGGAATCGAACCGGCGACCTTTTGGATCACAGGCCGGCACTCAACCCACTGAGCCATACCAGCCAGGGCTGCCCTAATTCTTTACATGTAACATATGGAAAAAACAGTAACTTTTCTTTGACATTCATTCTGTAGATGAATTCCACTTATTCTAAGCCTGGATAATATCACCCAGGCAGCCTGGTGTAGTGGGAAAACACTGAGCTTAGAGACAGACAGACCAGAGCTGGGTTTTTGACTCTATCATGTACTAACCATGTGACTGTGCAAACCTTTCCACCTCAGTTTCTTAATTTATTATGTAAGATAAATGATGAAATGCTGTTATTCTGAGACTGAAATGAGATGCTAGATCTTAAAATACTTTGAAAAAGTAAAGAATTATGTTAATTATACCCCAGTAAAGCTATTCGTGTAAGTGAATGTTTATGACAACACAATGAGAACACATTTTTTTGTCATTTTTTTTTTCTGTTTTCTTTTGGGTATAAAATGTCACCCTAAAATCTATATACGATTTGAATATTTTGATTGTAATTACAAATAGGATCACAGATGAGCAATGACGAAATAGACCTTGAAGATAATCTAGGCTACCACACAGAACTGTAACGGAAGAAAACCCTGAGGCTGAGAGGACAGAGGGACCCGCCTTAGATTACGTGATTAGTCTGGAAATCAAGATTGGCGCTTCGGTCTCCTTTGTTCCCGCTCAGTGCCTTTCCTGCTCTACCACAATGTCTCATCTCAGTGGTCCTTTTGGGTTTTGTTACGAAACTGCTGTCTTTCCCCAACTTCCCCTTGATGGCCCTCAACCAAGATGTTGATCTGCCTTGTTAAGCAGGCTTCTCCTCGAGGAGAGAACACTTTACATGGAGAGAATAATGTAGGAGGCAGCTCTTCCACGCACTTTTACCTTCCTGCCAGTATCTTGTGAACTACTGCACAGCTCCTGGGGCAATAGGTAGCAGAGTCAGGAAAAGTGACTCATCAGAAATACTCAGACCTTAGTGTTCATTTGATTCCCTTTCCCCTTACGTTGCCATAGGAATTTTATTGTCTACAAAGCACATTCATATTTATTATCTGAAGTTATTCTCGCAGCAACTACATGAGGCAGGGATTATTATCCCCATATGACAGATTTAAAAAACTGAGGATTAGAGAGATTAGGTATCAAAAGTTATGTGTTAAGTAAGAGGCACAGCTACCATTTCAGTTCAGATTCTCTAGTGCAAATAAAGGGATCCTGCCACTATAACACAGTTGCATATAATTTTGACATCCTTAATGAATTCTGAAAAATATTAGTAAAGATGTAATCAAAAGTTAATAAAATGTCATGCAGATAAGTTCTAAGGCTGTAACTTAATAAAAACAGACTAACATTTCCAACTTTGGAACTCCATTAATGATTCTAAACTCTAAACATAAAAGAGGTATAAATTCCTTAAGCTGATCGAGAGTCCAAAAGTATGTGACAAGAGTCTAGAATGAATCAGAAAGAACTTTACATTGCTGCTTTGTCTGCACTAATTAAACATATAGAAAAACCAGAAGCATTCATTTCTACACTGACAAAGGGTATAAATGCTCTGGAAAACTTGGTTTTCATTCACATAATATATGAAAAAAATGAAGAAGAAAAAGGAAAAAGGAAAAAAGTCAGAACCACAGCTATTTCACTGCTAGAGAACGGTTTCTTCTCTCTCTAGTGCTGATTTTTCTTCTGTTGCATACATTAGGGTTGCTGAAGCATTTTCTGAATATACCATATGAAAAACTTCCCTAGGAAAACTAAAATGAAGTACAGGTACAATTCTCCATAAGGAAACCATAAAATGATATAGTTACAGTTTTCTCTTAGATATTTAGTCCTTTCTAAGTACAGCGTTAGATGTATGAGAGGCCTGGATCTAAAACACAACCCTGAACTTAATAGTTACATAACCTGCCCTGGCTGGTGTGGCTCAATGGATTGAATGCCGCCCTGCAAACCAAAGGGTTGCTGGTTCAATTCCCAGTCAGGGCACATGCCTGGGTTGCAGGCAAGGTCCCCAGTTGGGGGCCTGCGAGAAGCAACAACACATTGATGTTTCTCTCCCCTGTCCTCTCTCTCTAAAAATAAATAAATAAATAAATCCTTAAAAAATAGGAAGGATTTACAGGAACAAGTATAAAGGACACATGGACCAAAACTATGGGGGGTGGAAATGGGAGGGAGGTGAGGAGGGCTGGGGTGGTGGGTTGGGGTGAGAATAAAAGACAGAAAACTGTACAAGATCAACAATTAAAATAAAAATTGAAAAAAAAAATAGTTACATGACCTTAGACAAGTGAAGTAACTCATTCAAGACTGTTTTCTCTGTGTAAACTAGAAATGATGATAGTGCGTACCTCACCGAATTGCTATGAGGATTAAAGACAATAACAAATGGGAAGCATTTGGAACATGATCAGTAAAGCTCAAAAGGTATTAGTTCCTTTTCTCTCACTCCCTTCTAGGCTGGTTTCCTGTTACAAAAGCCTATATATACTTTTTTTTTTAAAAGATTTTATTTATTTATTTTTAGAGAGGGGAAGAGAGGGAAAGAAACATCAATGTGTGGTTGCCTCTCACGTGGCCCCCACTAGGGGCCTGGCCTGCAACCCAGGCATGTGCCCTGACTGGGAATCGAACCTGCGACCCTTTGGTTCGAAGCCCACGCTCAATCCACTGAGCTATGCCAGCCAGGGCCCTATATATACTTTTTAAAATTTTTATTAAATTTATTGGGTTGACATTGGTTAATAAAAATCATATAGGTTTCAAGTGTACAGTTCTTTAATATACCATCTGTATATTGCACTGTGTTCACTACCCAAATCAGGTCTCCTTCCATCACCATTCATCCCCCTTTATCCTCTTCTACCTCCCCCCACCCCCTTCCCTCTGGTCATCACCATACTGTTGTCTGTCTGTGTCTATGAGGTTTTCTTTTTCTTAATTCCTTCACCTTCTTCACCCAGCCCTCCAAACCCCCTCCCCTCTGACAGCAATCAGTCTGTTTTCTACCTGTGAGTTTGTTTCTATTTTGTTCGTTAGTTTATTTTGTTCATTTTGTTACATTCCACATATAAGTGAGGTCACATGGTATTTGTCTTTCTCTGACTGGCTTATCTCACTTAGCACAATGTCTCCACATTTATCCATGCTGTGGCAAAGGGAAAGGTTTCCTTCTTTTTTACAGCTGAATAGTACTCCATTTTGTAAATGTACCACAGCTGGAAGCCTACACATTTTTTAACCTAAGAAGATAATCTTATTAGCTGTGTACTTCAGATTTTCACAATTGCTTTGATAGCTCAACTTTTCGGAAAGCTTAACTTTCTTTTTTTTTTTACCACTTTTTTTAAATTTTTATTTTAATTGTTGATCTTGTACAGTTTTCTGTCTTTTATTCTCACCCGAACCCACCACCCCAGCCCTCCCCTCCTCCCTCCCATTTCCACCCCCCCATAGCTTTTGTCCATGTGTCCTTTATACTTGTTCCTGTAATTCCTTCCCCTTTTCCCCTGAAATTCCCTCCCCTCTCCCCTCTGGTGACTTTCAGCCTGTTCTCAATTTCCATGTCTTTGGTTATATTATGCTTGTTTGTTTGTTTTGTTGATTAGCTTCCTGTTAAAGGTGAGACAAATACCATACCATCATATGGTATTTGTCTTTCACTGCCTGGCTTACTTCGCTTAACATGATGCTCTCAAGTGCCATCCATGCAGTTGCAAAGCGTAGGAGCTCCTTCTTTCTTTCTGCTGCATAGAATTCCATTGTGTAAATGTACCACAGTTTTTTGATCCATTCATTTACTGATGGGCATCTAGGTTGCTTCCAACACTTGGCTATTGTAAATTGTGCTGCTATAAACATAGGGATGCATAGTTTCTTTTGGATTGGTGTTTCAGGGTTCTTAGGATATAGTCCTAGCAATGGAATTGCTGGGTCAAAAGGTATATCCATTTTTAGTTTTTTTAGAAAATTCCATACTGTTTTCCATAGTGGTTGTACCAGCCTGCACTCCCACCAGCAGTGCACTAGTGTCCCCTTTTCTCCACAACCTCTCCAACACTTGCTGTTTGTTGCTTTGTTTATGAGGGCCATTCTTGACTGACATACAGAGGATCCAGAGACACATGAAAAGATGCTCGATATTGAAAGCTTAACTTTCTTATAAAAGTAGCCTAGCTTTTTATATTATACAGATTATAATAATCTTCTCAATGAATCTACTCTCTTTCTCTCACATACACACACACAAACACACATACAGACACTCACACTCCTTAATAAAAATAACCACCAAAGAATTCACCTCTTAACATCTCCAACATTTCCAGCTTTCCAACTTCTGGCTCTGATCTTCAGCAAGCTCGATTATTTTTTGAAGGCCTGCAGTCCACATCTGTATTTCTTACTTGTGCAGCTTATCCATCACATCATGGCTTTTATCCTTTGTTGTTGAGGCAGAATGTCCAAGAATCCTAAACCTGGGGAAAGGGAAATTCCAATAGAGTTGAATGAGCAGAGGCAACCCTTCCTCTAAAACATATATTATGCCCTGGCTGGTGTAGCTCAGTGGATTGAGCATGGGCTGTGAACCAAAGGGTCACTGGTTTGATTCCCAGTCAGGGCACATGCTTGGGTTGTGGGCCAGGTCCCCAGTAGGGGCCATGAAGAGGCAACCGTACATTGATATTTCTCTCCCTCTCTTTCTCCTTCCCCTCTCTCTAAAAAAATAAATAAATAAAATATTTAAAACACATATTACCCACTTAACAGTTCAGTACTGCAGTCGGGGCAGCAAGGGATTTGGATCTCAACAGCTGATAGTTTCTTTCAATAATTGTGCTAATCTGAGGTGTAGCACTGTTCTAACCTTCTATACATACTGACACTCAGAATCTTCCATAGGCCTAACAGAACTTACACTATGACAGTGGAAAAGACTCAGTCTAAAGGAACAGTGGTTGAATTGTGTGTCTGTGTGCATGCGAGCACACACATTTTTTCAAAAAAGAAAAACACAGATGAACAGTTAATGTAAGAACTACTTTATCTAGACTTTTCATTAAGTAGCAGAATGTTTCCAGATGAATCCTATGTAAAATTTGCAGGTTAGTTATGACTATTTCTTCTTGTTGATCTTCTATGGAAAAAAATAACATCATAATCTTAAAAACACAATTCTGAATAAACATTAATTTCCTAATGGCTTGAAATGTATTAAATTTCACCTTGAGAGACTTTTCTGTCCTTCAGTTTCCTCATGGTCCAATTAACTAAAAAGTCACATACGGCTTACAAAGTTGACAGAAACAAGAAAAACAGGTAATACTAGCTTTGAACATTTTACCCATTCTCTTCTATATTACTCCAAAATAAACGAATGAATGATCTTTTAGGAACACTTCAAACACTAAGCCATTAAGTAATAACTGATGATCATTTTCTATTCTGAAGTGATTCAAAACATGTGTCCTACCTACAAGTCAAAACATTAATTAAATCATGGTCCAGGAGCAAAGTATGGCTTAATAAAGTTTTGCAAAGGCCCTTATCATTATCCCCACTCTCTAGCTTTGGGCATTTTCCTATTCCCTGGACATTACTTTTACTAATGTGGTGACTATATTTCCCAAACTCCAAATTATCTGATAAGATCTAGTAAATGAGATTTTGGTGCTGCTTCTTAGAGACAGATACAATCCAGAAGGGGTACCTTGGATATTTAAAAAAACAAAAAAGAACTTCTGAACACTGATGGTTTGGAAGGATAATACAAGAGAACGTTTGAAATTAAGAATGTCTTTAAAAAGTTGTTAACTGTATGACTAGGACATTGAGTCAATGACGCTGGATAGGTGAACAAAATCAATGAAAAGCCAATGCAGAAAAAACTGGCAATCATATGTAACCTGAAATCATCAGAGAATATATTTCACAGTTCATGCAGACACATATAAATTTCAAGAAAATGGCATGTAGCTTTATGCAAATACACGTATGACCTTCTATTAGATGTGAAACAAGTTCAAGAGTGAGATGCTATTCTAGAGTTGCTACCCCAAGTATATATTATGAGACTGTTAGGCTTACTGCTGAAGCTGGCATCTATAGGGAAATATATTCCTATGAGGCAATGGCATCTAAGCTGGCGATACCGGCAAATATGTTGTTAACTGTAGCTCCTTGTTGCCACAGGTATCATCATGAAAGGGTCAACCTTGTTTACACACATACCCTCTTGAATCTACTGTTTCAATGATTTATAGATGCAGTAATACAACATTTGTGGGCAGCCAAGAAAAAGCTTACAATGCGCCCTGGCTGGTGTAGCTCAGTGGATTGAGCGCGGGCCTGCGAACTCAAGGATCGCGGTTTGATTCCCAGTCAGGGCACATGCCTGGGTTGCCAGGCCAGTTCCTGGCAGGGGACATACAAGAGGCAACCGCACATTGATGTTTCTCTCCCTCTCTCCTTCCCTTCCCCTCTAAAGATAGATAGATAGATAAATAAATAAATAAATAAATAAATAAATAAATAAATAAATAATAAAAATAAATAAAATATTTAAACAAATATTTTATAAAAAAAGAAAGAAAAAGCTTACAATGCGTCTCTGAACTCTAGAAAGAGACTAAGAAGAACATTCTCAATAGCTTTCATTCTGCTAAACTAAGCTGCTTTTTTAAAGATTTTATTTATTTATTTTTAGAGAGGGGAAGGGAAGAAGACAGGGAGAGAAAAAGCAGTGTGTGGTTGCCTCTCCACATCTCCAACTGGGGACCTGGCCCACAACCCAGCCATGTGCCCTGACTAGGAATTGAACTGGCAACTCTTTGGTTTGCAGGCTGGTGCTCAATCCACTGAGCCACACCAGCCAGGGATAAACTAAGCTACTTGAGGATGAGATGAGTCTTACTCATCCCTAACTCCCCTGTGCTAAGTTTCACATATGTATAGTAGATGCTCCACAAATATATGTTAAATAGCTTATAATATCCTTGGGGAAGAAAACATATTCCTGACCTTCCAAGTTGTTCTTCTTATCTTTATTACTAAGTAGCAGCTACTTTCTTGAGTTGACTGTCATCTTATAGGCAAGCAGGACAGGAAGCAATGTTTTGAAATACCAGATAAAGTTATTCAAACAATGGTGCAAATGTGGAATATATGGCTTGGAGGAGCTACTACTCACCTACGCACTTTCTCATGTGTCCAGGATGAAGGAGACAGCTGGTCATGATCTCTCTTTCCAAGTGCCACCTATGAAACTCATGGTCCGTAAAAGAAGCAGTAGTACCTTGCAACTTGGCTATTTAGGCCACTTCCTTGTAAAGGGGTAAGAAGAAGCACAATCAGTGACTGTTAACTATATGTCTCTCTCAGAGTGAAATCTTGCTAGAATACAGAAGGTAGTGAAGAGGGTTAAGAAAGTGTATCATTTCTTCAGTAGCTTTCCAGACATCTAATCTTCACAGTGGTCTGGCTGGCAGAAAGAGAGAGAGGAGAGAGAAGAGAGACAAAATTAAAATAAACATGACCTCGCGATGGCAAAGAACAAATACATACACAACAGGATCCCAAGAAATTTCTGAAATTTCATGAGCAAGTTAAAGGGCTGCCAGCAGGACAGATGGCCATCATGAGAAGAAACAAGTCTATTAGAAGAAACCAAATCCATAAACTTGTTTCCTATTTCTACGACTTTTAAAAAAGAATCATTCTCGTTTGTATAACTGGTAAACCAGAAACCATTTTTCTGACCAATGAGAAAAATACCCTTTCCCTTGCATACGTATATGTGCATATGTATGTACATATATATACATGCCAGGAAATGTATTATAATAGACAGTTAATACATAGTAACTCATGAATATAGGTTAGAGCCAAACAGATTCAAATCGAGACTATTAAGTAGTCTAATGCTGTGTACTCGATGACTGACTTAGTTTTGTGTATTTTCTTTGGTGGAAATACCTTCACATAGTTTTGTTGTATGTTCTCACACAAATAGTACCAGATTTTTTTGGACCATAAGATGCACCGAGGTTTTAGAGGGGGAAACAGTAAAAAAAATTTTTGAAGCAAAAAATGTGGTAAAATATTTAATAACATAAATAACATAATATTTCACCAATGTAAATGTAAACAGAACTCAACAGCAGCATTAACAACCATTATTCCTCCCAAATTTGGCGGGGGAGGGATGTGTCCTATAGTCCAAAAATATGTACTTCAACAAGGTCACTAAACCAAATAGAAAGGAGAAATCTGTACAATTGCTGATCCCAGGTTACATGTGGAAGTTTTCTCACAATAAAGATATGCTCCAATCTGAAGACTATGTGAGTTGGCCATGTCAGGGTAACAGATGGACTGGGTATATTAGTGCCCGAATCTCTTATTGTAATCCAGAAGCCAAGCAATAGAATTCAAGGACAGGGCATAAATATTGTTGATGTGCTAAGAAGGAAACAGTCATGACAGTATTCTTGCTACTTCTTATTACACACAAATCAACTTTCTAAGAATGTCAAAGTGTATCAGTTATTACCTAGGACTTAAAGGAGCTCTCAGGCTATAGCCTTCTTTAATATGAGAAAACATTAAAAGAAAAATTCAAATTTCAGAAAACATATTTTCATTGCTTCCACCCGAAAAAGAAATGTAAAGGCCAACAAAAAATGTCATGCAAAGGATGTTTTACCAAACAAGTCCAGATATTTACCCCATTTAAGTTTTAGAACCAACATGTGAAATAAACAAGGTAAAGATTACTTCCTTGTTACCTAAATGAGGAAACTGAGGCCCTGAAATGTTATGTGATTTATCCCATGTCATAAAAATCTACTCTGGTAGAAGCATAACTGGAAAACGAGTCTTCTGGCCCCCAGTACGTTTTTTCTTCCACCTCCTAGCCCACTGCTGAGTAGTACTCCATTGTGCATATATACCACCATTTGTTTATCCATTCACCTGTTGGGGAACCTTTGGGTTATTCACAGTTTTACAACTAAAACTGCTATAAATATTGTGTACACATCTGTGTGTGAACATATGCTTTCATTTCCCTTGGTTAAATAACTATGAGTGGAAAGATCAGTTCATATGTAGTTATACACTTAACTTTTTAACGAGCTGCCAAACTGTTTTCCAAAGAAGTTGCATCAATTTACATTCTCACCAGCAGTGGATGTATGAGTCCTAGTTTTTCTACATCCTTGCTAACATTTTGTATGGTCAGGATTTTTTTAAAAAATTTACTCATTCTAATAGATATGCAGTAGTAACTCATGGTGCTTTTAATTTGCATTTCTCTAATGATTACTTATATTTAATATTTTTCCTGTGCTTATTTGCAATTGCTCTCTTTTGTGGTTGGAAGTGTCTATTCAAATATTTTGCCTTTTTTTAAAAAAATAGGTGTTTTTTCATATTAGTGAGCTTATAGTTTTATTTATTTTAAGGAAAGAATAAATCATACTTTGGTTCAATCACTTTACTTTGGTTGTAAAATCACTGGATTTTACAAACTAGTGAACTATGAATCTAACACTACTACTTATAGATAATAGCAACTATGCATTAGAATCTCAACTTATAGATGATGCAATCAAATGATAATAACAATAAAAGCAAACCAAATATTGTCATAAAACAAAAACGAAAACTCTGTTAACAAAACAGCTTTTCGCTAATTTCTAAAAACAGATATGTTCGTATACTATTTGTCTTTCTCTGACACTTACATGTAGAATCTAAAGATAAATATAAATAAAAAAAAAACAGAAACAGATTCATAGGTATAGAAAACAGACTGATGGTTGCCAGAGGGGTGGTGGCATTTTGATAATTCTTTATATATTTCATATTCAAGTTCTTCATCAGATATGTGATTTGTAAATATTTCCCCCCAGCTGTGGCTTGTCTTTCCAATCTCTTGACAATGTCTTTTTAAATTTTTTTAAATTTTTCTCCCTGGCTGGCTTGGCTCAGTAGATTGA
The DNA here is from genome assembly GCA_039655065.1 of Glossophaga mutica. Lineage (NCBI taxonomy): Eukaryota > Metazoa > Chordata > Mammalia > Chiroptera > Phyllostomidae > Glossophaga > Glossophaga mutica. The sequence continues at coordinate 8,022,845 of CM077318.1, read as the reverse complement.
GCACCAGCCTGCAAATCAAAAGGATGCAGGTTCGATTCCCAGTCAGGGCACATGCCTGGGTTGCAGGCCAGGTCCCTGGTTGGGAGCATTCGAGTAATATTGTATTACTTTCAGGTGTGCAGTATAGCGGCTAAACAGTCATATACTTTACAAAGTGTTCCCCCCAATATTTCCAGTACCCACCTGCCACCATACATATACTACAATATTAGTGACTATATTTCCTATGCTGTACTTTATAGCTCCATGATTACTTTGTAACTACCAATGTGTACTTCTTTACCCCTTCATCTTTTTCACCCAGTTCCCCAAACCCACCTCACCTCTGGCAACCATCAGTCTGTCCTCTGTATCTATGAATCTGTTTCGATTTTGTTTGTTCATTTATTTTGTTATTTAGATTCCAGAAATAAGTGAAATTATATGATATTTGCCTTTCTTTGACTGGCTTATTTCATTTAGCATAATACCCTCTAGGTCCATCCATGCTGTCACAAAGGGGAAGATTTCATGCTTATTTTATGACCAAGTAGTATTCCATTATGTAAATGTACCACAGCTTTTTAATCCACTTGTCTATTGTTGGACACTTGGGTTGCTTCCATGTCTTGGTTATTGTAAATAACATTGCAATGAACATATTCTTTCCAATTTGTGTTTTAGCGTTTTTGAATATATACCCAGAAGTGGAATAGCTGGGTAATGAGGCAGTTCCATTTTTAATTTTTTGAGGTAACTCCATACTGCTTTCCACAGTGGCTGCACCAGTCTGCATTCCCACCAATGGTGCGCTAGGGTTCCCTTTTCTCCACAGCCTTGCTAGAGCTTGTAATTTCTTGATTTCCTTATGATGGCCATTCTGACAGGAGTGAGGTGATGTCTCTTTGTGATTTTAATTTGCATCTCTCTGATGACTAGTGGCATTGAGCATCTTTTCATATGACCTTGGGCCATCTGTATGTCCTCTTTGGAGAAGTGTCTATTCAGGTCCTCTGCCCATTTTTAAATTGGATTGTTTGGTTTTTTGATGTTGAATTAAATGTGTTCTTTATAAAGTTTGGATATTAACTGGGAAGAGATGCTTACAGAGATAGTAGCACCAAGTGATGAAAAGCAAGGGGGTTCCTGTTCACCAAGGAGAGGTGGAGTCCGCTGGAGGCACAGGCACCCTCTTAAAGGGGCAATGCACAAAACTGCATTAGCAGCCACTCACCCTGGGCTCCAACAGAGGGAGGGCAGTGAGAACTGCAGCATCCTGAGGAGAATCTGGGGCTTGTGACTCTGGGGAGACATGTGGGGGAACAGTTGCCAGGATCTGGGTGCTGAGTGAATCTCAGATACCGGTAGTAGACATCTTTTCTGGGCCAATCAATCCCCTATAAGCAGTGTCAGTCTGGAGGAAGGCAATTACCCATTACCCCACCCTTCGGAATTCCTTGTGCCCCATCTTTAGGAATTTCTGTCACCTCCTCACGATACTCTGCTCACAGGAGACTGGATAGAAACACCCTCCTGACCACGAACCCAATATCTGGGCTTCCGAGGCCCCACCCACCTGAATACTATAGGCTCCGCCCCACAAAGTCAAGGCAAAATCCAGGACTGACTCAGTGACTCTGGGGAAGCCATACCCACCACCTTCCCTGAAGCCTGAAAGGCACCTCCCCTTCACTGGAGACCCACAAGCTCCATTCTCTGGATTCTGCCAGAGGCTCTCTCAGTGACTAGGCCTAGCAGGCAGCTGGCAGGCCCACAGAAGCAGACAGGGGCAGAATCCGGGATGCCCTGGGTCGTTTGCTGGCCTGCCCCTGGGTTGGGTGCCTTGAAGAGCAGCTTGGTTCTTCTCCGGTGTAGCCAGGTACAGCAGGGCCAGAGACAAACTTTGGATCCCTTGTCACTTCAACAGGTTGACGAGGGCAAGGCACCGACAGCGCTTCTGACATTGGCCAGAGCTGGAATCCCATCCTAGGGGCCCAGAACCAATACGCCAAGTGGCCAGCGTCAGATAACCACGAAGGAAGATCCAACAAACTTCAAAAACAGTATATCCAAAGGGAGATTGCAGAAGGCACCAACCTCCGCGAAGGAGAATTCCATTTTTCTCTTTTTAAAATTTTTAAATTTTTTGCTTCTTTTTTCCTATTTATTTTATTTTCTTCTTGTCCATTTCTCCTTTTTGTGTGTGCAATTAAAATTAATTTGTTATTGGCTTAAAAGAGATTGTTATAACTGTAAGATGTTTTATATAATCTTCATGGCAATCACAAAAAATACCTATAAAAGATACACAAGAGAACATGAGAAAAAAATGAAAGCGTGTTACTACAAAAAAAAAAACTATAAAGGAAACATAAAGGCAAACATCAAAAGAGGTAAGAGGGACAAAAACTACAAAATAGACAGAAAACAACAAAATGGTGGTTTTAAGTCCTGCCCTGTCAATAATGACTTGAAATGTAAATAGATTTTATTCGCTAATGAAAATACATAGAGTGGCTGAAGGAATCGTTAAAAATCTCACTACATGCTGCCTACAAAGAACTCATTTTAGACTTAAGGCCACATATAGGCCAAAAGTGAAAGGACGGAATAAAATAGTCTATGGAAATGGGAATGAAAAGAACAGGTGGCCATGTTTGCATGGAATGAAATAGACTTTAAGTCAAAAACTGTCACAGAAACAAAGGAAGCTATTCATAATGGTAAAAGTTAACTCAACAGGAATGTATAACAATTATAAATATATATGCCATCAACATCAGAGACTCCAAAGAGATGAGTCAAACACTGACAGCTCTAAAGGGAGAAATAGAGAACAGCACGACAACAGTAGGAGATTCCAATGCCTCAAGTTCAGTCATGGATGCAACACCCACACAGATTACAGAATATCAGTAAGAAAGCAGAGAACCTGCACACTGTAAACCACTTAGAACACCATGGACCCGACAGATGCACGCACACACACAGGGTGGGGCAAAAGTAGGTTCACAGCTGCTTACATGGAAAGTGACATAATAATTAATAAATAATAATACAAGAGTAAACTCCGTTTTTGCATACTCGCAACTCTGTGTGTGCGTGTGTGTGTGAGTAAAACCCAATGACAGTGCAGTATTTATTCTTCGTAAGTGCAGATAGAACATTCCCTGGGATAAATCACTTTACATCACAAAACAAGTCTTCAGAAATTGAAGAATTAAGAAGACTTAAAAAGCATAAGTATCTACTGTGATCTCAATGGATTGAAATTAGAGATGGATAGCAAGATGAAAATTGGAATATTCTCAAATATGCGGACATGAAACAATACATTCTTGAAAAACCAATGTGTCAACGAAAAGGGATCATAGTAGCATAAGAGAATCATAGTAGCATAAGACATTCCTCCTTTTTGAACAATGAATCAGACACCCATCCATGAACAAAAGAACCATCGTAAAACCTAGTACCTACACCAAGGGACCCAAGAGAAGTCTTACCCACCAGTGCATCTGACAATAATAGGCAGACAGATCTCAGTACAGGCTTTGGAAACTGTAGAGCCAGTAAACCTGCTTAGACCAGTCAGGAAAAAACCTGGAGAATGCTGACCTTGGCAGATTCCCACACATGAGGCAGAATTTGCAGAAATCCATCTTTCCTTAGGGAGATTCCAGTATGGTATTGGAAACAAATACAAGTTTGGTTGCAGCAGAGGCAGCAGTAAGAGACATTTTCCCAGCACCACCCACCCCCAATAATCTACTAGCCAGGACTGATCCATTGGATGGCAGTGACTTCTCCCTCTGGGGAAGTCACTGAGTGAGAACCTAGTTAACCTAGTGATACAGCATGCATCTGATGAGACCCATTTTTCTTCAGGAGCACCAAAAATACTAAGGTGAGACCTCCATGACTGGGGAGAGGCAGGTTATCTGGAAAGAGGCAAATAAGAATAGAATTGTACACTTGAAAGACATATAATTTTATTAATCAATGTCACCCCCAATAAATTTAATACAAAATAAAAATAAATAAACTTCTGAGATTGAAAGAATTTCTCTTTTTAAAAGATTTGATTTATCTCTTTTTAGAGAGAGGGGATGGGAGGGAGAAAGAAAGGGAGAGAGACCTGGATATGAGACAGAAACATTGATCAGTTGCCTCTCACACATTCCCCAACGAGGAACCTGGCCCACAACCCAGGCACATACCCTGACTGGGAATCGAACCAGTGGCCTTTTGCCCTGCAAAACAATGACTAACGAATTGAGCCATACCAGTCAGGGTGAAAGGAAGAATTTCAAATGCTAATAAAGGGATTGCACTCAGTAGGAAGTCCATCCATGAACCTTTGTGAGTACCACACTCAGGGGTCTCTCTGCTAGGTCCGCAGGCAATCCCAACACACTACGTAATAAACCCACACCTCTTTCCACTCTGAGACTGGTTCCCTGTTTGGACCTCTGCATGCAGTGCATCGTAAGGACCTCCAGTAGGCAGAGAGACCTCAGTTTACGAGCAAGGTAGAAAGCGCAAACTTGAGCTATAGCATCACCGTCTAAAAAACAAAGAGAGGATCCCAGTAGCCAACCCAGTAAGTTGTAAGAACCAGACAAGACATAAAAGCTTAAGAATTCTGCCACAAGAGAGAGCAAGAACAGTGCAGCAGATGTACTAATACAAAGACAGAGAAAACCCCAGATAATAAATAACACCATCAAACAGAATACTCATCTGAAAATAACTAGCAGAGATTTAAGGAGATGCTAACTCAAATGCAAAAGCAACAACACAAAATAACAAGGAATGTAAAAAGTTAACAAAATATATCATCTTAAAAAGAAAATAATAATTCCCTAATAACTGAGCTCCAAGCCAGAGAATTTTGTGATCTCGCTGATAAAGAAGTTAAAATTTCTGTTTTGAAGAAACTCAATAAGCTACAAGAAAATTCAGAACAACAAGTCAATGAAATCTTGAAAGAAATATTTGATCAAAATGAAATGTTTACCAAAGAGGCAGAAGTCATACAAAAAATCCCACAAATTCTGGAGCTGGAGAATACAATGAATGAAATTAAAAATGTAACAGAGGGCATCTGCAGTAAAGTAGAGCAAATGGCAGATAGAATGTATGAGTTGTTTGTGCTATTTGCCATTGAAACATCTCTGACTCCTGGGGACCCTATGAATAAGTGATGTCTACAATGCCCTGTCTTAAATTTTGAAATAACCCAGCTAAAGGTAAACAAAGAAAAAAAGAATGAAAAAGAGCAAAGAAAGCCTACATAATATATAGGATTCAAATTAAAAAAAAAACAAATATTAACAAAAATCAGGAATCCTAAGAGAGGGAGAAGGGAGATGAAAATTTAATTAAAGTAATAGCTGAGAACTTCATAAGCCTGGACCAATTCTCTCCCTATTATCTCAATGCAAAAAAACAAAACAAAACAAAACAAACAAACAAACAAAACAACAACAACAAAAAAAAAAAACCCCTCTAACACATTATAATCAACCTGGAAAATAAAAGTTAAAGAAATTAGCCCTGGCTGGTGTAGCTCAGTGGATTGAGCGCGGGCCTGCGAACCAAAGGATCGCGGTTCGATTCCCAGTCAGGGCACATGCCTGGGTTGCCAGGCCAGTTCCCGGCAGGGGACATACAAGAGGCAACCGCACATTGATGTTTCTCTCCCTCTCTCCTTCCCTTCCTCTCTAAAGATAAATAAATAAAATCTAAAAGGAAAAAAAAAAAGTACTTAAAAAAATCTTAAAAAAAAAAAGAAATTATTCTAAAAACAGTTTTAAAAAAGATGGTAACATAAAAAGGAATCCTCATTAGGGTATCGGATTTCCAGCAGAAATCTTCAGGCCAGATAAGAATGGAATGTCATATTCAAAGTGTTGAAAGATGAATATTAGCCAGCCAATAATACTAATGCTGAAAGAAGTTGTTCAAGCTAAAATGAAAAGTACTAACTAGCGGCACGTAAACATACATAAGTATAACACAAGGTAAACACATAAGTATGACACTAGTAGAGGTCAAAACTGTAAAACTATAAATGGGTAATAGGATGGTGTGTTTACCATCAACTATAGTATAAAGGTCAAAACAAAAAGAGCATTAAAAATAATTGTAGTATTTCCAGTCAAGATGGAGGCGTAGGTAAACGCTGCTCACCTCACACAACCACATCAAAATTACAACTAAACTATAGAACAACTGTCACTAAGAACCATCAGAAATCAAGTCGAATGGAAGTCTGATAACTATAGAATTGAAGAAAACACATCCATCCGGACTTGTAGGAGGGGCAAACACATGGAACAGGCTGGTCCCACAAACACGTGTGGTGGATAAAAATTCAGGAGGGATATCTTGGGAGCAAGGAGTCTCAACCCCACACCAGGCCACCCAGTCCAGAGTTCCAGTGCCAGGAAGGTGAGTCCCCACAACTTCTAACTGCAAAAACCAGCAGGGATTGAGTTGGTGGAAGAAAGGGATTGAATCGGACTCTTCTAGAGTCCTAAGCAGTTCCTCTTAAAGAGCCCACACATGAACTTACTCAGACTCACTCCCTCTGAGCTCTAGCACCAGCGTAGCAGCTTGAAAAGCACCAGTGGCATACAGGGAGGAACTGAAGTGTCTGGCATCAAGAGTAGAGCTGGGGGAAAACCTCCCAGTCAGAAAGGTGGTCCATTGTCCTTTTTATGAACCCTCCCTCCACAGAGCCACAGGGCCACAGAGCTGACAGGCTGGTGCCATATGTGAGACTCCATCAATCTGGCTAACACTGTTTGCCTTGCCATGGAGATCCCCAGAGACTCAGTCCCAGCCAACTTACTGGCCCACCAAAGCTGCTTTTCCATATGAATGAGTGGTCTTGGCTCATGCTTCACAACTTCCTACGTCCTCTCAAACAAGTAACAGCCAGCCTCAGTGAACACCCAGACCCCATACCTCTTGCTAAGGGGCCATAGGCCCTGCACTAACAGCAGCCAGCCTAGATTCACAGCTTGGCTTCACCTGGGAATCTCCAAGCCCAGCACAAGTAGCAGCCATCTCAGATTGCTTTATACCTCAGGCAGGGTGGCTCTGGGCAAAACACAGGTAGGGGCTCACCTTGGCCTGCACCACCTGGGAAATTCCAGAGCCTGAGCACCTAGTGGACAACTATAGACCATGTGAGGGTACTACCACCCTGCCCCTGCACAGCTGATCCTCTATGGAGAGGGGAAGTTGGTGGTCAGTGGTCAGCTACTTACAGATGGCTGGCCTGGGTAAAGCCCACCCATTGATCTGCCAACAATAGTCAAGGCTCAACTTGATTATTGTTGAGGAAGGTGTACTCAGCCCACAAGAAGGGTGCACCTCGAGTACCCAGCTTGAGTGAAAGGAATGGCTATGCCACTGGACCCTACAGGACACACCTACCACATTAGGCCACACTACCAAGACAGGGAGTCAAAGCAGCTCTACCTAATACATAGAAACAAACACAGGGACGATGCTAAAATGAAGAGAAAAAGAAACATAGCCCAAATGAAAGAACAGATCAAAACTCCAGAAAAAAATTAAACAAAATGAAGATAAGCAATCTATCAGATACAGAGCTCAAAACACTGGTTATAAGGATGCTCAAGGAACTTAGTGAGGACCTCAGCAGCATACAAAAGGTCCAGTCAGAAACAAAGAGTGCACCAATTGAAATACAGAACAATTTACAGGAAAACAACTAGAGTGGATGAACCTGAGAATCAAATCAATGATTTGGAACATAAGGAAGCAAAAAAAAACAAAAAACAAAAAGCAAACAAACAAAAAAAAAACCCAACCAATCAGAACAATAAGAAGAAACAAATTTTTAATGAGGATACTGTAAGCAGCCTCTGGGACAACTTCAAGTGTTCCAACATTCACATCATAGAGGCGACAGAAGGAGAAGAGAAAGAGCAAGAAATTGGAAAATCTACTTGAAAAAATCATAAAAGAAAACCTCCTTAATTTGGTGAGGGAAATAGACATGCAAGTCCAGAAAGCACAGAGAGTCCCAAACAAGATGGATGAAAAGAGGCCCACTCCAAGCACATCATAATTAAAACGCTAAAAGTTAAATATAAAGAGAGATTCTTAAAAGCAGCAAAAGAAAAGCAGTTAGTTACCTACAGGGGCATTCCCATAAAACTTTCAGCTGATTTCTCAAAAGAAACTTTCCAGGCAAAAGGGATTGGCAAGAAATATTCAAAATCATGAAAAGCAGGGACCTACAGCCAAGATTGCTCTACCCAGCAAAGGTATCATTTATAATGGAAGGGCAGATAAAGAGCTTCCCAGACAAGAAAAAAACTAAAGGAGTTCATCATCACCAAACCATTATTATATGAAATGTTAAAGGGACTTATTTAAGAAAAAGATCAAAACTACGAACAACTAAATGGTAAAAACAATCACAGCTACTATTATGTGTTGATAAATATACAATATAATAAGAGGTAAATAAGGACATCAAAAATAGAAAAAGGTGGGAGTAAAAGAGTGAAGCTTTTGTACATGATAAAGTTAAGTTTCTATCAGATTAAAATGGGTTGTTTTACCTATGAGATGGCTTCTATAAACCTTATGATAACTAAGAAGCAAAAACGTAGAGTAGATGCACTGAATATAAACATAGGGAAACAAAGCACACTGCTACAGAAAATCACCAATTTACAAAGGTAGAAACAGAGAGAAAAAGAATCAATGGAAATCTAAAACAAGCAGAAAACAATGAACAAATGAAATTGGTAAGTTTTCACATATCAATAAATCAAAATGTAAATAGATTGAATTAATCAATGAAAAGGCATACAGTGGCTGGAGGAAATTTTTTTAAACTATATGCCGACAAGAAGAGACTTTAGCTTCAATGACACATAAAGGCTTAAAGTGAAGGGGTTGAAAAAGATATTGCATGTGAATGGAAACCAAAAGAAAGTAGGGGTAGCTATACTTACATCTGACAAAATAGACTTTAAGGTAAAAACAGTAACAAGGGACAAAAAAGTCATTATATAATGATAAATGGGTCAATTCATCAATAATATGTAACAGTTGTAAATAGGCACACAACATTGGAGCCCCTAAATACATTAAGCAAATATCACCAGATATAAAGGGAAAAGTAGAAAAGAATGCAATAACAGTAGGGGACTTCAAGAGCCCACTGTGAGCAATGACTAGATCATCCAGACAGAAAATCAACAAGGAAACAATAAACTTGAACTATACATTAGACTAAATGGCTCCAATAGACATTTATAGAACACTGCATCCAACAGGAGTAGAAGATATGTTTTTCTTAAGAGCATACAGGGCATTACCTATGATACCCATATAATAGGACACAAAACAAGTCTCAGAAAATTTAAGAAGATTCAAACCAAGTATCTTTTCTGACCAGAGTAGTATAAAACTAGAAATCAACAAGAGAGAAGCTGGGGAATATACAAATATGTGTAAATTAAACACAGATCGGAACAATCAATGGGTCAAAAAAGAAATCAATAGTCAAAAAAGATCTCAGAACATATTAAAATGAGCCACGGCAGGTGTGGCTCAGTTGGTTGGGCACTGTCTTGCAAACCAAAAGGTCACTGGTTTGATGATCAGGCAGGGCACATGCCTGGGTTGTGGCTTAGGTCCCCAGTTGGGGCATGTACAGAAAGCAACCAGTCGATGTTTCTCTCTCATATCGATGTTTTCCCCCTCTTTTTCTCCCTCCCTTCCCCCCTCTCTAAAATAAAAAATTTAAATTTAAATTTAAAAAAAATAAAATGAAAACACACCAAACCCATGTGACACTGCGAAATGGTTTGAAAGGTAAATTTTTAATGAGCAATGCCTACATTAAGAAAATAGAAATATCCCAAATACACAACCTAACTTTACACCTCAAGAAACTAGGAAAAGAAGAAACTAAGCCCAAAGCAAAAGGAAATAAGAAAGATCAGAGCAGAAATAAGTCAAATAGAAACCAGGAAAGCAATAAAAATAAGTCAACAAAACTAAGAGCTGGCTTTTCAAAAAGATAAAATTGACAAACTAGCAAGGCTAACTAAAAAAATAATAAGAGGGAAGACTCAAATAAGTGAAATCAGAAATCAAAAAGAAGATGTTATAACTAATAACACAAAAATAAATAAGCATATAAGAGACTACTATGTACAATATATGCCAACAAATTGCATAATCTTAGAAGAAATGGATAGATTCCTGGAAGTGTACAACCTACCAAGAATGATTCAGGAAGAAACAGAAAGTGTTAACAAACCAATAATGAGGAAGGAGAGATTGAGATAAGTTTATGTGGTGACAAATGACTACCAGAATTAGTGGGGTAAACACATTGTAAGGTATAAAAATGTCAAATCACTATATTGTACACCTGAAACTAATATAACCAATATAAGATGATATACCAACTATATGTAAGTAAAAAAAAAATAATTTAAAAAATCTCTCTATACAAAAAAAGCATAGGGACAGATGGCTTCACTGGTGAATTCTACTAAAAATTTAGAGAAGAATTAATACCAAACATTCTCAAACAATTCCAAAAAAATTGATGAGAAGGGAACACTTACAGTTTTCTTATTTCTTAAAAATATTTTTATTTATTTATTTTTAGACAGAGGGGAAGGGTGGGAGAAAGAGAGGGAGAAAAACATCACCGTGTGGTTGCCTCTCATGTGCCTTCCACAGGGGACCAGGCCTGCAACCCAGGCATGTACCCTGAATGGGAATTCAACTGGCAAACCTTTGGTTCACAGACCGGCACTCAATCCACTGAGCCACACCAGCCAGGACTTACAGATTTATTTTGCGAGGCCAGTCTTACCCTGTTACCAAGGACAGATTAGGACTCTACAAGAATAAAACATATAGACCAATGTCCCTGGTAATATAAACATAAAAGTTCTCAACAAAATTTAGCAAACTGACCTCAACAACACATCAGAAGGATTATAGATCATGACCAAACTGAAAGCTTTTTACTCTAAGATGAGAAACAAGGCAAAGATGCCCATGCTCACCATTTCTATTCAGCACACTACTGAAGATTGTTGCTAGCTAGAGCAATTAGGCTGTAAAGAAAATTAAAAAGGCATCAAATCAGAACAAAAGAAGTAAAATTATCTGTTCGCAAATGGCATGATCTTATATACAGAAAATCCTAAAGATCACAAACGCACACAAAAACCTTTTAGAATAAATAAATTCAGTACAGTTCAGGATAAAGAATCAACATATACAAATCAGTTGTATTTCCATACACTAAGAATGAATAATTTGATAGAAAATTAAGAACACAATCACAATTACGATAGCATCAAAATTAAAATAATTGGGAACAAACTTAGAGGCTAAAGACTTGCACACTGAAAACTACAAAACATTTTTGGAAGAAATTTAAAATGACACAAATAATTGGAAAGACATTCCATGTTCATGTATTGGGAGACTTAATATTGATAAAATGTCTGTACTACCCAAAGCAATCTATAATTTCAATGCAATCCCTATCAAAATCCCAATGGCATTTTTTACACAAAATTTTAAAAATGCTAACATTCAATTGGAACCACAAAGAACCCTACATGTTAAGCAAAAAGAACAACGCTGGAGTCCTCACAGTTCCTGTTTTCAAAACAAATTAGAAAACTACAGTAATTAAAACAGCACAGTACTAGTCCTGACCAGTGTGTGGCTCAGTCAGTTGGGTGTTGTACTGCAAAGCAAAAGGTTCCTGGATCAATTCCCAGTTAGGGCACATGCCTGGGTTGCATGTTCGGTCCCTGGTAAGGACATGTATGAGAGGCAACTGATCGATATTTCCCTCTCTCATTGATGCTTCTCTCCCTTTCCTCCCTCCCTTCCTCCTCTCTCTAAAAATAAATAAATAAAATGTTTTTAAAAAAATAGCATGGTACTATAGCATAAAGACAGACATATAGACCTATGGAACAGAATACAGAGCCCAGAAATAAACCCACGCATATATGGTTAACTGGTCTTTGACAGGGTGCCAAGAATACACCATGGGAAAAGGACAGACTCTTCAATAAATGGGGTTGGAAAACTGCATATACACTAACAAGAAAATAAAATTCAACCTTAACACAATACACAAAACTCCCCTCAAAATCAATTAAAAACTTAAATGTCAAGACCTGAAATCATAAAACTCCTGGAAGAAAACATGGAAGGAAAGCTTCATAACATTGGTCTTGGCAATGATTTCTTGGACATGACACCAAAAGTCTAGGCAGCAAAAACAAAAATAGACAAACAGGAGTCTATCAATCTAAAAAGCATCTACATAGCAAAATAGATTATCGACAGATTAAAAAGGCGTCATATGAAATGGGAGACACTATTTGCAAACCATGTTTCTGATAAGGGATTGATTTCCAAAATATTTAAGGAATTCCTACAACTCAATACTGAAAAGTAATAATACTGTAATAATAATCCAATTAAAAAACAAGAAAATGGCCCTGGCTGTTGTGGCTCAGTTGGTTTGAGTGTTGTTCTGTAAACCGAAGGGTTAAGGGTTCAATTCCTGATGAGGGCACATGCCTAGGTTGTGGGTTCAACCCCCAGTAGGGTGCATATGAGAGGCAACTAATCGATATTTCTCTCCCTCTGTCTCCCTCTCTCCCTTCCCCTCTGTCTGAAATCAATGTCCTCAGGTTTAGATTTAAAAAACAACAAGGAAACGACTTGAATAAACAGTTTTCCAAATAAGATATACAAATGGTCAACAAGTATATAAAAAGACGTTCAACATCACTAATGAGGCAAATGTAAACGAAAACCACAAAGAGATATTACCTCGCATCTGTTAGAACAGCCATTACCAAAAGGAAAAAACAAACAGAAAATAAGAAATGTTGGTGAGAATATTCAGAAACTACAAACCTTGTGCCATGTTTGGTGAATGTAAAATGGTGCAGCTGCTATGGAAAACAGAATGGAGGTTCCTCAAAAAAAATTTTAAACTACCACTTTTAAAAACATATCATCAATACCACTTCCAGGTGTTTATCCAAAAGTACTGAAAATAAGATGGCTAAGAGATATTTGTACTCGCATATATATTGCAGCATTATTTACGATAGCTAAGAGGTGGGAACAACCTAAATGTACATTGAAAGATGAGTAGGCAAAGAAAATGTGGCAGATACAGACAACGGAATGTTGTTCAGCCTTAAAAAAAAGGAAGGAAATCCTGTTACATGCTACAACATGAATAAACTTTGAGGACATTGTGCTAAGTGAAATGAGCTGGCCACAGAACAACAGATATTGTATGATCCCCTCTTAAATGAGGTGTCTAAAGTAGGCAAAATCGCCCTGACTGGTGTGGCTCAGTTGGTGGGAGCATCATCCCATATAGTCGCTGGTTTGATTCCTGATCATGGCACATGTCTAGGTTTTGGGCACGTACAAGAGGCAACTGATCGATGTTTCTCTCTCAGGTCAATGTTTCTCTCCCTCTCTTTCTCCTTCCCTTCCCCCCTGCTTAAAAAAATAATAATGAATAAAATTTTTAAAAAAAACCAGTCAAACTCATAGAAGCATAAAGCATAATGATGGTTGCCAAGGGCTGGGAGGAGGGGAAATGGGGAGAGGCTGTTCAATGAGTATAGCATTTCAGTCATGCAAAATGAAAAAGTTCTAGAGATTTGCTGTACAATGCTTTACTGAACAGAACACTTAAAAATTTAAGGGATTAGATCTCATGTTATATGGGTTTATTTTTACCACAGTAAAAAAATGGAAGATGTAGTCCTGACCTATTAATAATTGTTTTAATATATAAATAGTCTAAATGCACCAATTAAAATGCAGACTTTGGCAGAGTGGACTAAAAGAACAAGGTCTAGGCACACCCTCCTCGGAGCACGCACCTGATCTCTCTGGCATGGTCTTTTTTGCCTTCTTTTCTCCTAAACTCTTAGAGTCCCCACAAGACTTACTACCAGACTTAAAAGGGGAGCAGCGAGCAGCAGCAGGGGACTCCCCCTTTTGCCTGTGTTAACTTCCTTTCCTGAGTCCATGCAGCCACTACTATAGCGGGTCCACTCTCTGCCTTTCTGGGGGTGTACCATCTCTTTTCACTCTAATAAATCTTGCCACTCTCTATTAAATTTTTTTAAGAAACATGGTGTGGTAGATGCTGTCTATGAGAAATTTACTTCAAACATGAAAACGTGTAGATTGAAAGTACTTGTAAATAAATGGGTGGGGGGGGAAGATTTAACATTGAAAAATGAATTTTTAAGAAACCACTTTCACATAAAGTATACTTCAGAGCAAAGAAAATAACTAGGGATAAAGAGGAGCATTATACAACAGACATGAAATTACATATTATAAAGATAAAGAACAGATTAGAGGTCAGGGGCTCAGGAAGGAGACAAAGAAGGTAAGTATGGCATAATCAAGGGTTAGAATGACAGAGCCTTGTGACTGATACAGTTAAGTATCATGATGTGATGATTACATGAAGCTACACACACAATTGCTTATATAAGTAGGGAGATCTGAATAAGATGTCCATAGCAATTTTCCAGATTTTGATATTGTACTTCAGCAATGCACCATTAATATTGGGGAAGACCAGATGAAAGGTACACGTGATCTCCCTGTGTATTTATAATAACTTCCTATGAATCAAAAATTATATATATGTGTGTATATATATATGAGGTATATGTATCTAGGTATATGAATATACTTCAGATCTATCCATCTATCTGTCTATTCAGAACCTACTTTTCACTTCTGCCACTACTATGCCTCTAATCCATCCATTTTCTCTCACCTAGATTACTGTAACATCCTTCTAACTGGTCTCCTCCCTTCTTCTCTTTCCCTCTTGAAGTTCATTCTCCACGCAGCAACCAGAATATTCTCTTTACATGTAAATCAAGTCAAGTTCCTATTTCTCCCAACCTTCCAGTGTCTTTTTATCACATAGATGAAAACCCAAAACTCCTATTTTGTCCTAGAAGGCTTACGTGATTTGGCCTCTGAATACATTCTTGACACTTCCTGTCTCCCTCCCTCTCTCCATTCTATAGTTACATTGGCCTCCTTGCTGTTTTTAGACACGCCGAGCAGGTTCACACCTCAGGGCCTTTGTACATTCTCTTCCCTCAACCTCAAATGCTCCTTCTCTAGATATTCATACGTCCTGCTCTCTTGCTTCACTTGGGTGTCTGCTCAGTGTTATCTCATCAGAGACACCTTCCTTGCCCACTGTAATAGAAAATAGCACCGCTGGTTATTCTTTATCCTCTCACCTTGGCTTATCAGTCTCATACTCCTTATCAATATCTGGCAATATATATCTCATACATTATTTGTTTATTCCCTGCCTGAATAATCCTCTGAAATGCAAACTCTATGAGTGCAGGAACTGTGTTCTGTTCACCACTGTATACCCAGTGCCTAAAGCAGGGCTGGGTACATAGCACTCAATGAATAACTGTTACTGGTAAATGAAAGCATAGAACAAAAGGTAGCAAACAGCCCTGGCTGGTGTGGCTCAGTGGACTGAGTGCCGGCCTGCAAACCAAAGGGTCACTGGTTCGATTCCTACTGAAGGCACAATGCCTGGGTTGCAGGCCAGGTCCCCAGTGGGGAGCACTCAAGAGGCAACCACACACTGATGTTTCTCTCCCTCTCTTTCTCCTTCCCTTTCCCTCTCTCTAAAAATAAACAAAATCTTCTTTAAAAAGGTAGAAAACAGATTTGGTTTATAATCTAGGTTTCCCAGTAGCCAAAATGTCATATTTATAGGATTGTTTCTTTAAGTCTAGCAACATTAAATCATATAGTCCAATTATTTGTCTGCTCTTCAAAATCACCCTCTGTTTTCATATTTCTTTTTTAAAGTTACTTTTGAAACATGGTTTTCTGCTTCACTGTATTAATATGGGAGAGCAATTTTGCTTTTCTTCTATATTTACTTTGCCTAGACAAAAATATTCCTCAAAAATTAATTTATATTTTAAAGGTCTCTTTTAAAGTGTGTTAACAGCCCTGGCTGGTGTGGCTCAGTGGATTGAGTGCCAGCCTGCAAACCAAAGGGACACTAGTTCAATTCCCAATAAGAGCACATGCCTGGATTGTGGGCCAGGTCCCAGTGGGGGACACACGAGAGGCAACCACACATTGATGTTTCTCTCCTTCTCTCCCTCCCTTTCTCTCTCTTTAAAAGTGAATAAATAAAATCTTTTTAAAAAGTGTGTTAACATTTTAATAGATACTTTGGTTACTTGGCTGTCAGTATTTAGGAAAAACTAGAAACCACAACATTAGGATTGCAGTTATAGCTTTTCTTTTTTAAATATATTTTATTGATTATGCTATTACAGTTGTTCCGTTTTCCCCCCTTCACTTCCCTCCGACCTGCACACCCCCTCCCACCCACATCCCCCCCTTTAGTTCACGTCCATGTGTCATAAGTTCTTTAGCTTCTACATTTCCCACAGTATTCTTGCCCTCCCCCTATTTTCTACCCACCATCTATGCTACTTATTCTCTGTACCTTTCCCCCTCTCCTCCTCCCACACCCCTGTTGCTGCTAACCCTCCATGTGATCTCCATTCCTGTGTTTCTGTTCCTGTTCTTGTTGTTTACTTAGTTTGCTTTTGTTTTTGTTTTAGGTGTGGTTGTTAATGATTGTGAGTTTGCTGTCATTTTACTGTTCATGTTTTTTATCTTCTTTTTCTTAGAAAATTTCCCTTTCACATTTCATATACTAAGGGCTTGGTGATGATGAACTCCAACTTGACCGTATCTGTGAAGTGCTTTATCTGCCCTTCCATTCTAAAGGAAAGCTTTGCTGGATAGAACAATCTTGGATAGAGGTCCTTGACTTTCATGACTTGGAATACTTCTTTCCAGACCCTTCTTGCCTGGAAGGTCTCTTGAGAAATCAGCTGACAGTCTGATGGGAAGTCCTTTGTAGGTGACTGTCCCCTTATCCCTTGCTGCTTCTAGGATTCTCTCCTTCATTTTAATCTTGGCTAATGGAATTATGATGTGCCTTGGTATGTTCCTCCTGGGGTCCAACTTCTTTGGGACTCTGAGCTTCCTGGACTTCCTGGAAGTCTATTTCCTTTGCCAGATTGGGGATATTCTCCTTTATTATTTGTTCACATAAGTTTTCCACTTGTTGCTCTTCCTCTTCCCCTTCTGGTACCCCTATAATTGGGATGTTGGAACGTTTAAAGATGTCCTGGAGGTTCCTAAGCCTCTCCTCATTTTTTTGAATTCTTGTTCCTTCCTTCTTTTCTGTTTGGTTGTTTCTTTCTTCCTTCTGGTCCACACCATTGATTTGAGTCCCAGTTTCCTTCCCATCACTATTGGTTCCCTGTGCATTTTCCTTCATTTCACTTAGTGCAGCCTTCATTTTGTCACCTAATTTGTGACCAAATTCAACCAATTCTGTGAGCATACTGATGACCAGTGCTTTGAACTGTGCATCCGATAGGTTGGCTATGTCTTCATCGCTTAGTTGTATTTTTTCTGGAACTTTGATCTGTTCTTTTGGTTGGGCCATTTGTTTTTGTCTTGACGTGCCTGTTACATAGTGAAGGGTGGAGCCTTAGGTGTTCACCAGGGCGGGTAACCCACGTGGCTTTGTTGTGATGCTGTATGTGGTGAAGGGATCCAAGAGGGGACAATGGCACTTGCTCTCTGCCAGCTTTCAGTCACTTCCCCCACTTCCCCCAAGCAAACTGGTCCCTTCTGGTGCTGATTCCCATGTGGGTGAGTTTGTGCATGTTCCAGGACCCTGTGGGTCTCTCCAATGAACTCTCCTGTGAGACTGGGAGTTTCTCCCACTGCCACCTCAACCCCCACAGGTGTTTTCAATCAGTGGTTTGAGGCTTTATTTCCCCTTGCTGGGGCCTGGGGTAGACTGGCAGTCAGTCTACCTCCCCAGTTGTTCTTCCAGGTTTATCTGTGTGCAAATGTGGGACTGCCCACTCCACCAGCTACCGCCATAGTCTTGCCTGCCAGCTGCAGCCTTGTGCACCCCACTTCACAATCTGCAGCCTTGTTGGGTCCACCAGCCACTGCTTTGCCGAGAGTCCTCTCCGCCCAGCTGCCCATCTCCACCCCTCTTACCAGTCTGAGTGAGTGTTTCTTCTTTAACTCCTTGGTTGTTGGACTTCCGTACAGTTCAATTTTCTGTCAGTTCTGGTTGGTTTTTGTTTTTAAATTGTTGTTGTCCTTCTTTTGGTTGTACAAAGAGGCGCAGTGTGTCTACCTACACCTCCATCTTGGCCAGAGGTCAAGATTGCAGTTATAGCTTTTCATATGACTTTAGATAATTTCTTAAATCATCTCTCGGCTTCAGATTTCTCCTTAATATAAGGAGACTACCTAATATGATATCTAATGTTCATTCTTGTTCTATGAATGAAAATAAGCAAATATGACCTATGTCTGATTATACTCCATGGTAGGCACCATTTGAGATTCCGTTCACCCCACACCTCCCTTTCTGTAGGAACTGTATGTCCCCACACTTAGGGCTGGGGCCTATTAGCCATACTTATACCAAATGATCTTGCTTTCCCAGCCACAGATACTCAGATACTGGATTGATATCTGATCCAAACTGAGTCAGTCAGAATCGGGAACCGGGATTCAGAAATGCTAGTTTGTCTGCTGACTGCCTAAATTTACCATATGTAAACTTGGGAGCTCTAAGATAAGCCATGTTTGGCTATGTGCAGAGGGAATGAGAAGAACAAAGCACATAAGTTGAAAGGAACGGAGATAAACAGGCGACTCCCTGGCCCTGGGGATTGGGGGTGGAGGAAGATAAAGGAGGAGGAAACCTCCTTTAGCCATTGACAGGTTTTTATTCAGAGTTATAGTTTCTCATGTGCCTCCACTATACTTTCTGCCCTTGAGATCCACAAGAACTAGCTTGTACCTTTAACATAAATTCTTTTCTTTTCCATTTAGTTTGAAGTAGACCTATATTATTTGCAACCAAAAATCCTTAATCAAGAAAGACACAAATGGGTCAGTGGTCAACAAACAAAATTATGCACAAATCAATTCTCTACAGCCAGGGGTGTCCAACCTTTTGGTGTCTGTGGGTCACACTGGAAGAAGAAGAGTTGTCTTGGGCCACACATTAACTACACAGCAACACGTAATCACAAAAAAAAACCAATCTCATTGTGTTTAAGTAAATTTATGATTTTGCATTGGGCTTCATTCACAGCCATCCTGGGCTGCATGTGGTCCACAGGCTGCAGGTTGGACACCCCTGCCTAGACATCTCATGCAAAGCATCCTCACCCCAGTTTCACTACATACGCGGATTGATCCTTAGTTAAGTAGAAAATCCATTAACCAAGATATTTTATTCAATAGCCTTTAGTTAACTAAGTCTCTGAGACTAAGATTAGAAACATTCACTTTCAAATAAAAATACAAAAATTCCCTTCCAAAATCAAGTGATTAAAACTTTTTCCATAAGCTTCTGCCCCCCTCTGTTAGAGAAGACTACTAAAAATTAAATAGATTTCACTAATTCCTAAGCCGCAGTGGATGTTTAGCTGTAAGAAAAGTGTTACACAAATTCTTAGTTGCTATTCCTCTCATCCATAATGGTAAAGGGGTAGAAGATGGAGAGTTCTAATTAGTTCAAAAATTCCAGAAGGCTAAAATTTTTTTCTAGTTGGTCCAATGATCTCTGCTCTTATTCCTAAAATCTAAGTTCTATAAGAGCAATGAGTTAACACAATAGAAGGAAATGATCTTTACTGTAAAAGGCATGAAACAAAGAACTAGCTTTCCCCGCCTCCCAAAATGTAAATAAGAAGCTTCTACCAACACTATTATTAGGTGTAGTTGTGCACTATCCTGATTTACTTTGACATTCATTCCAGTTTCTTGTTAGAAGAATTTCATTCCAAAACACCAGAAATGCTGGTTTTCAGAGTTTACCGCGTCATATAAATAGAATAAAAGTATCAATATGCATGCATGCATTATATGATTATTAATTCAGAACTGGAGAAGAGGGACAGACATCCTGAACTTTTACTAGCTTCAGAGCTGTTGCAACATCATCAACATATTAAGAGTACTAGGTATAACTTTTAATGAACATTTTACTTTCTTACTCTGATGAATTGATAAGAAGAATTTGTAAGTGTACAGAATTTACATGCAAATAATATTACTACTGAGGTTTTTAAAACATCTGAAAGCAGTACGCCATAACTATTGCCCCAATTTGGCTTAAACTCTTAACTGATGTTCAAATCTCTTTTCTTGTAAACAGCCCAATGCACTTAATATCCTAATTCTCATATACTCAATAGAGCACTTAGAGGACATTTTAAACACCTAGATGGTTCCTACTTTCTTCCCTCCTAGCACTTGTTTTAACTCAACATCAGTGTTTTTATAGCCAGTAAAGAAGCTCTGATATTACTAACCTCTGGCAGGACCCTGGTTGCTCCTCTCATAGAGTGTAATCTATCAACAGCATGGGTTAGACATCCTACTGAAGGTATTTTTAGCATAAATACTACATCCAGGTTATAACAAATTTTCGAATAGTAGGGTTTGAATTGAGGACATTTTATTGTACTGTAATTTGGATACCACTGATTCAGAATATGTGATAATTCAGAAAGGGGCTGAGATTAAATTGACCTGAGTATTATTTAAATATTTATTTATTTATTTATTTATCTTTAGAGGGGAAGGGTAGGAGAGAGGGAGAAGGAGAGAAATATCAATATACGGTTGCCTCTTATGTGTCCCATGCTGGGAACTGGCCTGCAACCCAGGCATGTGCCCTGACTGGGAATCGAACCGCGATCCTTTGGTTCACAGGCCCGCACTCAATCCACTAAGCTACACCAGCCAGGGCTAAATTGACCTGAGTATTATTTAGGAAACAAGAGTTTGCTAAGCAAATTAATAGTGTAAACAAGATAGTAAAGAAGATATTGCAAGTACTTAAAAGAAAAAAATGCTTCCAAGCACATTTAAATACATTAGAAATATCTTTTTACATATGTTCATTGATATGCTAACTACACATCATTTTCATCTATTAAACCAAGATCCCAAAAGGGAAATATTTTGTTATCCTAGATCTAGTTACTACATGTACAAGGAAGCCATGAAAACTGCAGTTCATAAATAATTATTCTAAAACCGAAAACTTCAATCATTTTAGAACTATTCTACCAAAGTTATTGTAAATTAAGAAAAACCTCACTTCTGGACAAGATGGCAGCATAGGCAGACATGGCTCGCCTCTTCGCATAACCACGACAAAAATTACAACTAAATTATAGAACAACCATCGCTCAGAACCGACATAAATTGGGTTGAATGGAAGTCAGACAACTATGGAATTAAAGAAACCACATCTATCCATACTGGTAGGAGGGGCGCAGGCACGGAACAGGCTGATCCCACATCCATGTGTCGTGGATAAAAATTCAGGAGAGATATCTTGGGAGCAAAGAGTCCCAGCCCCACACCAGGCCCCCCAGCCCAGGGTTCCGGTGCCAGGAAGATAAGTCCCCACAACTTCTGGCTGCAAAAACCAGCAGGGATTGAGTTGGTGGGAAAAACTTCTAGAGTCCCAAGCAGTTCCTCTTCAAGAACCCACACATGGACTCACCTACTCAGACTCATTCCCTCTGGGCTCCAGTGCTGGGGAGGTGCCTTGAGGGGCACTGGTGGCATGCAGAGGCGGATTGAGGTGTCTGGCATCAAGGCAAGCAGAGGCCACTGTCCGTTTTCTGAACTTTTCCCCTAGAGAGCCAGCAGACTGGTGCTATATCTGAGACTCCATCAACCTGGCTAACACCATTTGCCTTGCCATGGAGATCCCCAGAGACTCAGTCCCAGCCAACTTACTGGCCCACCAAAGCTGCTTTTCCATATGAATGAATGGTCCTGGCATGCTTCACAACTTCCTACATCCTCTCAAACAAGTAACAGCCAGCCTCAGTGAACACCCAGCCCCCATACCTCTTGCTAAGGGACCATAGGCCCTGCACTAACAGCAGCCAGCCTAGATTCACAGCTTGGCTTCACCTGGGAATCTCCAAGCCCAGCACAAGTAGCAGCCATCTCAGATTGCTTTGTAGCTCAGGCAGGGTGGCTCTGGGCAAAACATAGGTGGGAGCTGACCTTGCCCTGCACCACCCAGGAAACCCCAGTGCCAGTGCACCCAGTGGACAGCTACAGACCACATCGGAGCACCACCGCCCTGCCCCTGCACAGCTGATCCTCCATGGAGAGCGGAGTTTGGTGGTCAGGGGTCACAGCCAGTCCTTGCAGCTGACTGGCCTGGGTAAATCCCTCCCATTGATCTGCCAACAGCAACCAAGGCTCAACTACAAGAGGAAGGTGAACTCAGCCCACACAAAGGGCGTACCTTGAGTACCCAGCTTGGGTGACAGGGGAGGCTGTGACACTGGGCCCTATAGGACACCCACTACATAA
Source organism: Glossophaga mutica (assembly GCA_039655065.1). NCBI lineage: Eukaryota > Metazoa > Chordata > Mammalia > Chiroptera > Phyllostomidae > Glossophaga > Glossophaga mutica. Next base: position 8,000,294 of record CM077318.1, on the reverse strand, counting down.
GCCACACTACCAAGACACAGAGTCAAAACAGCTCTACCTATTCATAGAAACAAACCCAGGGAAGTTGCCAAAACAAGGAGACAAAGAAACATGGCCCAATTGAAAGAACAGATTTAAAAAATCTATAAAAAGAATGAAACAAAATGGAGATAAGCCATCTATCAGATGCAGAGTTCGGAGTACAAAATGGAGATAAGCCATCTATCAGATGCAGAGTTATAAGAATGCTCAAAGAACTTAGTAAGGACCTCAGCAGCATAAAAAAGATCCACTCAGAAACGAAGGATACAGTAATTGAAATATAGGAACAATTTATAGGGAAACAACAGAGTGGATGAAACCAAGAATCAAATCAATGATTTGGAACATAAGGAAGCAAAAAATAACCAATCAGGACAACAAAAAGAAAAGAGAATCTGAAAAAATGAGGATAGTATAAGCAGCCTCTGGGATAACTTTAAGCAATTCAACATTTGCTTCATAGGGGTGCCAGAAGGAGAAGAGAAAGAGCAAGAAATTGGAAATCTATTTGAAAAAATCGTGAAAGAAAACTTCCCTAATTTGATGAAGGAAATAGACATGCAGGTCCAGGAAGCACAGAGAGTCCCAAACAAGATGGAGCAAAGAGGCTCAACCCAAAACATATTAAAATTCCAAAGGTTAAAGATAAAGAGATAGGAAGGGGGTATGGGAGAATGGGTGAGAGGTGAGGGGATTAAGAAGTAAATATAGGAGCCCTGGCTGGTGTCACTCAGTGGATTGAGCACAGACCTGCAAACCAAAGGGTTGCTGGTTTGATTCCCAGTCAGGGCACATGCCCGGTTTGCAGTCTGGCTCCCCAGTGGCAGGCGCTTGAGAGGCAACCACACATTGATGTTTCCCTCCCTCTCTTTCTCCCTCCCTTCCCCTCTCTCTAAGAATAAATAAATAAAATCTTTAAAAAAATAAGTAAATATAGGTAGTTACAAAATTGCCATGGGGATGTAAAGTACAGTATAGGAAAGGGAGTAGCCAAAGAACCTACACATGACCCATGAACATGAACAAGGCTGGGTGGATTGCCTGAGGAAGTAGGGGGTGCTAGGTGGAGGGGGACAAAGGGAAAAAATCAGGACAAGTGTAATAGCATAATCAATAAAATATAATTAAAAAAATAAAAAACAGAAACATATAAAATCTAACACCTATTTTTCTTATACCCCTACTTTTTCTCTTCTATGGAATCACAGGGATGTGTACCAACTTGGCAGTAATACAAATACATTAAATCTACTGATGATGAGCAAAAATAACCCAGTTAATGATAGCCTTGAAAGTACACAGGATAAGCATCTGTGTGCACACTGAGAGATTAAACTAAAACTCAGCAAGAATAATTAAATGAATTAGTATATAATATATACCTGGCCCTACAAAGAGCAAGGAACAACTAATAAGTAATGAGACCAGCTTATGTATGACCAGTGGAATCAAATTTATTACTTACGTCACACCTCATATGTCAACTAGTTTTCAATTTGAAAGATAAACATAGTTCCAGGTAGATGATAGGAAATATCACAGAAGGTAAAAAGAATGCTTTGAATTCCTCAGTTGAAAGATGTTGTATAAACATAAAATGTAGCAATAAGGCAGAATGGAAAAATAGAGAAGATACACCTTTTTTACTCTAAAACTTAAGAGGACTTCTGCCCTGGCTGGCGTAGCTCAGTGGATTGAGCACGGGCTGTGAACCAAAGTGTCACAGGTTCGATTCCCAGTCAGGGCACATACCTGGGTTGTGGACCAGGTCCCCAGTGGGGGCCATACAAGAGGCAACCACACATTGATGTATCTCTCTCTCTCTCTTTCTCTTCCCCTCTCTAAAAATAAATAAATAAAATCTTAATTTAAAAAAAAATAAATAAAACTTAAGAGGACTTCAGGTCAATATGGAGGTGTAGTTAAAAATGGCTCACCTCCTGGCACAAGCACACCAAAATTACAACCAAAATTTTAAAACTAAGTATAAATATTTAAAGTTTGTATGGTAGAAAGTAACGAACGAAGAACTCTGAATTGCTCTGAATGAAAGGATCCCTACTTTTATTCAAAAAGTACCTAAGTTCTGACATTATATTTCCTACAATAAAGAAAATAATTATTTTTGAAGTAAAAAAAAAATGTAATGATTGCAAAATTGCCTGAGTTAGAGAACCTGGGTTAGTCTTCTTCATGTTGCTACTTCCAGTCAAATCACCCAGTTTCAAATGCAGCTTGTTGGATATCGATTCAGCTTGTTAGACTATGACAGAAAATATTTCCTGAGTAACTTTTTAGAAATACACATCTATTTTGTAAAGCTCATTTACAGGCCACAAAAAGTAGCTCAGAAGTGACAATAAGAACAAGCCAATATCCACAGTGCTTAGGAAAAGTGGAAACAAGGTACAGAAACTGAACATAATAATGAGGAGCTATGTAATTCAGGGCTGGGAAAGGTTATAGATAGTACTACTTAATGTTCAATGGTTTTAATGAAGATTGTCAGAAAGCAACCATTTTCCTCATTATTAATCATGTCAAAATTGAATTGCGCCCTGGCTGGTGTAGCTCAGTGGATTGAGCGCGGGCCTGCGAACCGAAGGATAGCGGTTCGATTCCCAGTCAGGGCACATGCCTGGGTTGCCAGGCCAGTTCCCGTCAGGGGACATACAAGAGGCAGCCACACATTGATGTTTCTCTCCCTCTCTCCTTCCCTTCCCCTCTAAAGATAAATAAATAAAATCTAAAAAAAAAAAATTGAATTGCAAGTTTTCAGTTAATATTTATTGCATTTTAAAAACTGCTACCAACAGCTTCTATTTCAGAAACAATATCTGACCACCAAATCCATGTGCATATGTTATTAGGAAAATAGGAATGAATCAGATCACAGGGAAACTTTTGGGGGCTCAGAGTCCAAAGACAGTTAACAATTTATCATCTAAGATGATATTAAGAGAATGATAACTCTGTGTGAGATTGTTCTTATGAATATTAGTTTACAATTTATATATGAAGGTTTTGTTTTGCTTTATTTAGCTTATGGGTACTCAACTTTAAGAATTTCTCCTCTCCACTTTTATTTCTACATGGAATTGGCTGTGGGTATTTTATACTTAATGAAAAGTTATGTCCCAGGAAAATACACTCCAAAAAGAATTGTTGGATCAAAGCCATTTTTCCTGTAAGCTTCCATAATAAAATTTAGAGATGTGCTCAGCTGGGAAATTTTTCAATCCACTGACATAATAAAGATGATACTTAAGAATATGATAGCACTTTTAAAATTACATATTTAAAGAAAGTTACATGTAGTTTTCAATGTGTTGGGGAGAGGGATTGGGGGATTGGATAAAAGAAAGAGACAGTATTAAGGCCCCCAAAATATAGATATAACACAAAGATAGACAACAGAGTCTACCCAGAGGGAAAGGGAGGTCAGGGGTAGGTGAAGGCAAGCAAAACATAGCAGGTGGGGACAGAAAGAGACTTTGCTTAGGGCAATGGGCGCTCGAGGCAGTGTGCCGATGATGCATGATTGAGTGCACACTTGAAACCTGTATGGTTTTGCGAACCGATGTCACCCAATAAAGTCAATAAAAAGTAAAAATTAAAAAATAGGAAAATTGTACCTTATGGATACATCGTTGGAATTCAGCGTAACACTGTTCTAACTCCTGACTCAGTAATGGGGTAAAAATACTTAGAATTATCTGTTATGTAGTAACAGAAACTGACAATCCCTTACCCTATTTCACATGCTGCTACCACTGACATTTATCAATTTACCTAAGATCTGTACTTGCCTTAAACAACCGTTATATTTAGGAGTTGACATAAGGTGATTTTAATTTTCTCAGCAGTCTGCCCATTATTTGAACTCACCAGTGCTTTTCCCAGAGATCTTCCCTTTTGATACCAGCATAAGCAGCCAAGAACAGAAAGGTGCAATACTTGCTCACTAAAAAGGAGACTAACCCCAATGCCTTCGGAATATATTTGCTTTCAGTTGGCTGGTTAATGTCCAACAATGATCAAATATTCATTGACTATCTGCGTGGACCATTCTGTTCTCTAACTAATAACTTCTTTATTTAACTCACAGCTCGTATCTTACATACATTATGTTCAAAACAATTATATTTGTTGAAACTATTAGCTACTGTTAATTAAACTTTATTAGTAATAACTATAATCAAGAAAGAGTATTGCTTGCAGCAAGAGATATCAAATGAGAGGTATAAGTTGGTATATAGAACACTCAAAAAATTTCAAATTTGGGCATATTGTTCCTCAGAGTAAGTCTATGAATTAAATCAAGATTTCTTTACGTAGTAATTATAATTCCCATATGTGAATTTCTATTGGGGGACACACCCCTCTTTTGATGTAATAATTCTAGTATATTTTCTTATTGTTCTTTTTCTGTGCATAAACATCAACTTACATGGTTGACTAAAACCCAGAAGACTTATTGGTCATATAACTAATTGTCAAGACAGCAAAAAGCTATTGGAAGAGCAGGAAAATAAGTTTTGCAGAGGTTTGTAATTACAGATTAAACACTAATGTTAGTTGTCAATTAATAATACATGCATTATTACTAACATTATTAAAATTTCAATAGACATCAATTACAGGACTCTGATATACCCCCTTTGTTTTTAAAAAATAACAGAAATAGTAGTACTAATACTAAGTTATATACTTTAATGGACCAAAATTCATGTTGCTCATAGCATTTCCCTAATGTACTTTGTCAAGAAATAATCTTTAAAGTATATTAATAGTCTAAAGTTGTACTAAACAGATCAGTCTTGCACAAAACATTTAGATTATAACTGTCTCAGGAAACAGTGAAAAAATGAAGAAGGTTATAAAAATATGTGAACTTAATATCTGCTTAGAAAATATTCTCACTTGCCTCAGGAAACAGGATGATTATTTTAAATCTGACTTCCATAATATGTACATTTGAAATGTTATTTCTATTGAATTTATTAGTGTAATATGTAATTTATCATTAAAAGAAAACTCTGCCCACTGCAAAGGAGTTCATTGCCACTGACAGTCCCCCTTCCCCTTTAGGTTTATTCAGGATCGTAACACTCACAAAGATTAGAAAATCAAGTGCTTTTGTTGAACTCCCCTCTCCCAACAAGGTCTATATTTCTATCAAAAACTAAACCAAGTGTCTGACTTTCTCTATAAAGACTTTTCAAACAAATACCAACCTTCAAAGATCTTTTAATTATTTTAGCTCTAAGTCTTTACTACTCTTGTTCCAATTGTTGACCATGAGGTCGCATACATGCACTTTCTTACTCCAGTGGGTAAGCACTTTAACTCCTGGGACCTGCTCTGTTCTATTCTCCACAGTACCTACCCAGCATAGTAATGGGCACTTGGTGAAGACAGAAAATAAAAGCATGTTGAAATCAATTTTAAAAATAACTAATTCATCCCAGAGTTTACTGGTCAAGTGCCTTGATTTCACTTGCAAAACTAACTACGTTATAATGCGGTTATGACACTTTAGGTAAATGCTCTTAAAGTATGTGGCACCTTCATAGCCATAGTCATTACAACAGAATTCTAAATTGGATCCAAATGACTTCCTGCTTCTAAAAGTATGTGAAGATGAACAGCAAGTACCACATAGTGCATTATTACTTCAAATAACTCAGACTGGAATTCATCAAGACCTTTTCCAAAACAAAACAAAACAATCTTTAACTTTGGAAATCCAACAACTAGAAGCATGTAAGTTTGCCAGTTCACAAAACAATACTTGCTGATGGGCAAAATTATTTTGCAAGTGATACCAGAATTACATTGAGCTTTAAACCATACCGGAGAGTACATCAAACATCATGAAAACTGCCAAAGCAAAGCATTTTATCCAGAACAATCAGGGAGTTGTCAGTCTTGACTTACTAGATAAAGTTTTCTAACCACAAATAACATCTATATAGTTTTAAAAAGTCTTTAGCTTAAAAGCATTTACCCAAAACTAAATTTAGCTTTTCCATTATTGCACTTCTCTTTTTTTGGGGGAAAAAAAACGGAAATGGCTTAAAAATCAGTATGAAGCAAAGAAAGTGAAATAAAAGGAACCCATCTTGTATGGTCTGTGCACAGAAGTACCTTGCAACCCAAATTACTAATTAATCTAAATTCAGTCCAATTTTGAAAGGGCTCAACTGTGAACTGTCAGTTTTTCAAGCATTTGGTTTTAATGAAACAACTTCACTCCTCGAAGATAATGTTGCTAATTTTCAAAAAGCGCCTTACAACTTTAGATTCCCATCTAATCACCCGGTCCATAATATAACTTCAGGTCCCTCATGCCAATGTTTTTGTGGAAGCAACTACTGTCAACTGCAGGCTACCCCAGGAAGAACAGATAGATCATAACACATCCTCACTTTTACTGGGAACATTTTAGGTTTCATCATATTTATTTAAAAAGAGATGTCATTCCGGGTGAAGAGTAATTAGTTGGTAAAATCTGTTTCCCTTGCCACCAATCAGCCACTCTTTGTCCACTTCAAGTTTGATGCCACATTGGAAGTCAGGTGGAGTATTTGCTAGTTTGTTTTATTATTATTGTTTTGTTGTTATTGTTATTACTTAACGTAAGTCAGTCTTCCTAACTCCAATGTCAGGAGTCAGAAGCCAGGCACATGGCTTTCAGAAGCTCTCAGCACACAAGTAGCATGAAAACTGAAAGTAAGGGGCCTCTCCAGCTGCTGGTTCAAGCCTTGAGGCATGGAGCAACAGCAGCCTGAGAATCTACTCTCGAGAAGCCTGTAGTGAGACTGAGCCTCCTGAGAGCAAGAGGAGGGAGAAGGGGCGAGCTCGGCACTGGGAAAGTCTTTCCCAGAATCAGGGACCAGGTACAGGATTGTACGTAGAATAATCAGCATCTACGGCATCCAGCAAACAGAACCAGGCCTTAAGCACGGACCCCGTATTGCTGGACGCCAGGGTTGAGACCAGGGAGCGGTGGTTTTGAGAAGGAACACTATCTCAAATTGGAATGGGGAGCAGCGAACAGAGAGATGTAGGAGAGGCGTCAGAAGCTTCTGCAGGAAAAAGCAGCGCTTCGGTCGCCTCCCAGGGCCCCGGAGGTCGGAAACGTGCTCCAGCACCGGGCGAGTGCGGTGCCACTACTCACCCCTACTCTCCTATGGTCCCCGTCGTGGCCCTCCTCGACTCAGCCCCTGCAGGGGCAGCCCCTCCCCCGCCCGCCGCCAGGGGTGGTCTCAGCGGGCGAGAGGAGGCGGCGGCGCAGGTGTCCGTGAGCGCGGGCCAGTGAAGCGCCCCAAGAGGAGCTGGGTGCAAGGGAGGCAATCTGGTGCCCTGCGCTCCCTGGCGCCGCCAACTTCACCACCATCGACGTGGAAGGGTGAGGGGAGGTAATGGAGGGGAGGCCCTCGCCCAGCGGCACGGACCCTCCCGGTATACTAGGCCACAGCTCCGGCGGGACTGCTGCCCCCGGTCCCCTCAGCGACACGACCCCCAGGCCTGATTCCCGTCCCTCAGCCCCCCACAGCCACAGAGCAGCGGCGGCTCCCTCTTGGGCCGCGGTCGCAGCTGCATCCTCGTGCTCCTCCTCCTCTGGCGCCGCTGCCTACACACACAGCCCCGGCGCCTTTAGAGCCAAAAGAGCCGCGGCGCCCTGACTGCCGTCGCCTAGCAACCGCGCGCATGCGCCCCACCCCCGCTGGCGACGGCCGCCACCGCTGGCGCCGCTGTGGGAGCTCAGTCCTCTACCTATGAAAGTGCATACAAGCCCCCTTCCTACAGCCTGGATGAAACGTCCTCAAGTTAAGGGTGACATGGGGAGAGCTACACTATGCTTCGTACATCGGAAGAGGACGCAGGGCTTAGGGACCTTCTCCTGACCCCTCGACCAGCACCTCAGTGGTGGAGAGTGACAGTCCCAACAATCTCAACGTATTGTTGAGTTTCTCCTACTCCACTACAATTCATCATTCAGAAGGACTTGCAGAAAACTGTTCTAAATAACTTCTCTGACCATGTTATTCATTTGCGCAAGTCCTATGGCCAAGGGACAGACCCACTGAATAGGGTCTAACAGTTCTTGACTACAACAACAGCATCCTCAATAGCCTCCCTGCCTTTACACTTGCCTCACTGCAATCTGTTTTCATACTTCTACCAGAGTGATCTTTGTCAAACATAAATCTCCTACTCATCTACCTCTGGTTTAGAGAATGGGCTTTTGAATTACAGCCAATTTTGGATGTCTGCCCCACCCACCAAGGGACGATTTCCTTGAGAAGGATGTTTCCTTGAGCTAGGATGCTTAACCTCTGTTAATGTGTTTCATCTGTAAAATGGGAATGATTATAGTACCTATAGAATAGTTATGAGGATTAAATGAGAGCATGCACTTAACATACAAAACTTACTTTGGCACAAAGTAAGCACTCAGTAAAAAATTACAGCTGTTTTTCAATAGATCTTATTGCTTATAATAAAGGATAAAGTACAAACTCCCTAGCTTAGTATTAGAGATTCTCTAAGATCTTGCCTCTGTTTAATTAGCCCTCGCTCCTTTCAACTCCCCCTTGGGCACCCAGCTACAGACCAGTCCTTGCAGTTTTTGAACTACATCTATATCTAGAAAGTACTCAGATATATTTCCCCAAGGTCCATCTGTGGAGGAAATCAATGTAAACTCTCCAATGAATGAGCATGCAACTATCCAATGATCCTTCCCAAACTACACATGTTAATTTTAAAATATTGACACTGAGAAATGACATGTAGGTAGTGATGGTTTATAAAAATTGTATGGTTTTGTTCTGGCTGGTATGGCTCAGTGGACTGAGTGCTGGACTGTGAACCAAAAGGTTGCCCGTTCCCAATCAGGGCACATGCCTGGGTTGTGAGTAGGGTCCCCAGTTGGGAGCATGAAAGAGGCCACTGGTCGATGTGTCTCTCATACATTGGATGTTTCTCTTCATTTCTTTCACCCTCCCTTCCCCTCTCCCTAAAAATAAATAAATAAAATTTTTTAAAAATTGTGTGGTTTTATGGGGCTTATTTACTTGATCTTTTTTGAAATTAAGCTTACAGTTTCTGTAATGTGTAATGATAAAAATATGACAACAATTTTGAACTTAATACAATGTATAAACATATTTACAAACATCATGTGCCCTGCTAGATGTGTAGTTAATAAAAGATTGAAACATTTTAGGAAGTGTAAAAATAGTTGTACCATGTGTAAGAAGTCTGAGAGGCCAAAGAAGAATTGCTAATGAAAAATTAGTGGTGAGCTCAAATAGAATATAAGACTAAACTGAAATTTTATGAAGACTAGACAGCCAGAAAATATTGAAAAAAGTGAAGAACAATTGAGAGGGTGAAAAAGAATGAATCACTCTAAGAGTAATTAAATAGAAGTACCAGATGGAAATAATCAACAAACTGTAATCAACAGAGAGGATCATAACATAGGGAATATGTATTACAACTGTGAATATGGCAGTGAACTTGAACAGAGTTCTCACACATTATACCTTTTCTTCCATATGATTCAGACATGCCTTTCAGGTTCAAAGGAAGAAAATTCCTTAGTGTTCAACCTTTTTCAAGGACCATCAAGGACTATAGGGACAGACCTCTAGCAGAATTTGCTTAGGTCTTCTAAAATCTGTATTTAGTTATATAAAATCTACACTCTACATTGATTGAACTTATTACATTCTACAGTGGATATTTATTATATCTGCGGTGAAACAAAGGAATAAATATTTAAATTTTGTTAGTCACTGCTACACTTAAACTCCCTCAATATTTTTCATGGGGTTTTAATATAAGATCTGACCTTTTTTGCACACATCAGCCTATCTGCCTCAGTGTTGGTGAAGCAAAAACTCCTATCAGCAAAGAAGGACCTATCCACATCAATATGGAATGAAATAAAACATTTATTATGGAGTAAGCGCAACACAGTACATGCGTAGAGGTAGCCCTCAGACTGCAGAGTCAGGATAAAATGCCACGCAACTTATATAATAAAGCAAAATCAAAGTGCACTTGGGAATTGAGGTGGCTATTTGTTTAGTTAATTGACTTTCTCCAAAAGAATAAACCACCCCTCTCTAGCTGCCATCCTGAGTCCCCAAGCATGTGCGCGCTTATTGTCATCTGGTCTGCCCCAGACCCCCTAAGCGCCAACCGGTGAGGCCCTGCTTCCTCTCCAACAAGATGAAAGAAACCATCCTGAGCTGGCAGAAATTCGCCAAAATGCAGCCACAAGTGAGCATTGGTGGGAAAGGGACTGCTCGTATTGTAGAAAAAAGAAGGTGGTTCACAGAACAGCTGCAGCAGATGATAAAAAACTCCAGTTCTCCTTCAAGAAATTAGGGGTAAACAATACCTCTGGTATTGAAGACGTACATATGTTACAAACCAAGGAAGAGTGACCCGCTTTAACAACCCTAAAAGTTCAGGCCTCTGTGGCAGTGAGCACTTTGACCATTACTGCCATGCGGACACGTAGCAGCTGATGGAAATGCCGCCCAGCATCTTACACCAGCGCGGTGCAGACAGTCTCACTAGTCGAAGGGGACTGGCGGAAGCTCTGCCCAAAGGGTCTGTGTATGGAAAACCACCACTTGCTACCAGAGAAGAGGATGATGGTGAAGTTCTGGATCTTGTGGGCAATTTTGATGAGGCTTCCAAGAAAGAAGCAGACTGAATTGAGTCAACTCAGTTTAAGACTTCTGAACAAGATAAACTTGAAGAAGTTATCGGCAGTTCCTATTTTATATTGTGACTGCTTTTTCAAATTTTGTTTATGGATCTTATAAAATCTTGATCTCTAATATTTTTAAGCCTGAGGCCCTTGGACACGACAGCTTTCTTTTTTTGCTTCTGCACATATCATTCTTCACAGCTAATTAAGCTTAAGAAGCCTAGGGATAAAGTTTGGAACAAAGGTTAATAAAGTTCTTTGCCTAAATAAAAAAAAGAATACAAGTCTTCTTTTTCTCCCCAAAATACACCTAGAATCTTCCTGAAACAGTTACACCTGGACATGGGCTCCCACATTAACTCCATAGATTTATCTTTACATTTCAAAGAAGAATATGGCCCATGACCTTGGAAACAGGTCAATATTATAAAACTGGGCACTGAGCCCTTCTAGACCCTGGAGAAATTTATCTACATTCCAAAATTTAAAGAAGGGATTTGGGCCCACTATATTCTCCCAAAAGACACCCTAAGAAGCGAAAGAGAGGAAAATGGTCTCTTTCTTCTTTACTCACCTTTATTTACCTTTACAATTCAATGAGCTCTTCAAAAACAGAGCCCTGTGGAGGCGCAGTAGTAGATGACACCTTGTAGATCATGAGGAAGTCTTTCTTAAATAAATAAGAAAGTCACAGGACACTTTGGCATTGCTCTGGGTATTGACAGATGAGTAAGAGTATTCCAGAATGGGATAAGAATATTCCATGCAAAAGACAAAGTATGTTCAAAGGTCCAAAAAATGTGAAAGTTCATTGTATATTCAGTGAGGGAACAACATTTGACTTATACTACATTTGCATTTAGGGGCTGAGCAGCATAAGAGTGTAATGAAGTTGAGTACAGAGAAGTAGATTGGAAAGAGATTGTGAAATGCTCTCAATGTCATCCCGAAGCTTGTGGAAAGGTCTATCTATATTTAATGGTTAAAATAAGGCAATGTACTAATACTCACTTGGGAGTCAGGGACAAATATTAGACAATACCCCAGTCCCAAAGAGCTTATAATCTGATGGATGCAAGAAGACATGATAAATAAAACACCGAAAGTTAACAAAGGTATTTGAGGGGGGAGGAAATAGGATTGGGGATAGACTTTGGATAAAGTTTCTGAGAAAGCTCCTTGGATGATTTCATCCTGACCTATAACGTAAAGGTTCTCGGTAATTGGAGTAGTTCCTGGAATTCCAAACACTTGGAACCTTTGTGTCTATATGCTGTTCTTTCTCACTGTTTCCTGTTTCCACAGTTCTGAAGCAAATCATTCTGACCTTTAACATTAAATGCAAATTGATGTCACCACACATTTACTTTCTTATCGCATCACTTGGCAAGCCTTTCACTTTTTCTTGGTCAGTTCCTCTCCAATTCTTAGCTGTTATTCCAAATCTTATCTACTCTCCATTCTGACTAATGACTTCACCACTTAGTCTTCAAACTCACTACCCAACTGATTACTTCATCACCTACGTTACTTTAAAAATTGAAGCTAACGGGCATTTTCCTCACCTACAATCTGCATCTGCTCCCATATTATACTTTAATCCCTTCAGCCTCAAAAAGGCTGTGCAAAACTAAATCTTGCATCTGAGCTCCTGATTCTTGTCTCACCCAGCCCCTCGGAGATCTTGCTGTCTTTCTGTCTTCAATACCTTACACCTCTCCCTCTCCATTGACTCATTCTCCTCAGCCTATAAACGTACTCAAAACTCTTCCATCCTTAAAAAACACTTTTCTTTTGTCCTGGAATGTCCTCTCATGTTCTTTAAGTGTTTCCTGTTACCCTCTTGCCTTACCTTATCACCCAGAGGTCTCAAAAGTGGATATCTACATTTACTGCTTCTATTTCTTCATGTCCCATTTACCATTCAACCATTGTATTAGGAATTTCACCTGAACCTCTCCACTGAAAAGTCTTTTGTTAAGAATACCAATTACTGACAAATTCCTCCATGCAACAGGCACCTTTAAGCCCATGTCTTATTGGAACTTACTGCCACATGTGATAGTGTTGGTTACTTTGGTATGCTTGAAATTCTCCACTCACTTAACTTCCAGACCCATTCTCCTTTTTCCATTCCTTCTGCTTTTGCTTTTTTAATTATGAAACTTTAATAGATTCCTCTTCTTCTGCCTACCTCTTAAATGTTTGTGTTATCCCATGGTTCTGCTCATGGACTATTTTTGTTCTACACCCCACACCCTATTACCTATACCTGGATGACTTACAAATCTACATCGCTAGTGTAGACCTCCTTCACATGATATCTAGGTCAGTAGAACAACCACTAGACATTCGCACCCGGATGCCCTGCAAGCAATTTGTTTTGTCCCAAATGGCACTCATCATCTTCCCATGCTAATGTGCTTTTCTTTCGTGTTAAGGAAGATTCAAAACAAACAAACAAAAAAACCTCACCACAGAGAAACACTGTTATCATCACATAATGATTTCATCTTCTCGAAGAAATGGATAAAATGACCAGATTATGACCATATAATGTGAGTTATGTCAAGACTGCTGTGCCATTTCCTGAAAAATAGGCTGCATGTATGCACCAAGGAGGAATACGTTGTATCACTTGAATGGAAGCTCCATGAGGACAGGAATTTTCTCTATTTTATTCACTGATGTTTCTCTAATGCTTAGAATAGTACCGTGCACATAGTAAGGCTTCAATAAATGAATTAATTTGTATATCCCTTGATCCCCTACTTAAAGAGCCTTTGTTTAGAAATTCTGCTAGATTGTAGCAGAATATATACATATATATTTATATTCATATTCATAGATCAGGGAGGAATGTATCCTTTTTGTATCTCAAATGAGGCAAAAGGAAATTGTAACTGAATTTCACCCAGATTTCTACCCATGGGAAACAGAGAAAAGGGATGGGGGGGGGATAAAAACACTTCATCTATCACTTGAAACAGTCCTTCCTTAGAAATTTGGAATCTACACTAAGAGATTTCAGACGTCTCTGGCTGCTTTCTTATGCTGAGTAGTGTACACTTCAGAACTGTTGGCAGCAGCCATTTTTATGCCATATGGTCTGGGAAAGAGTTTTTCTCTTTTCATAGCTGGTCTGCTATGAAAGATGAAGCAGACACATAGAAGAGACGCAGAGATGAGAGAGACTCCAGATAGCAGTTGAGTCCCTAGTTCCAACTTAGTCCTTTAAGCCCACCTGCCTGATTGTTCTTACGTTTTATGAGATACTCTATCCTCATGCTAAATTTCTTTTGTTGCACAGGGTAGTTTAAGTTGAATTTCTCTTTTTTCCAAAAAAATATATTGTTCTTCCATATCATGCTATTTAACATTCCTGTGTCCTTTCTATTTTCCATTAACTGGAAAACTGTGGCTTCCCCGACAACCATTTTGCCTGAATAATTTCTATTTTAGAGGAGAAGGTAGAACTCAAGCTTTCTACCTGTATCAGGAAAGTACCTGCCTTTCTGCTTTGCCCTAACCTCATTTCTTTGCAAAAAAAAAAAAGTGGTAATACTGATATTATAGCTGTGAAACCTGAGGGGAAAAAAAGACACCTACTAAGAAGGGTTCTTGGTGGTTAATTAGGCTCAAATTTTTAAAAACAGAGCCTAGCAGCCATTTCGGCAACATGGAGAAGCTTCTATACTGTGCTGAACTGCTTGCCTGCACTTTCTCCAAGCTGAGCCAGCTCTTATAAAAGTTTCCTGTAATCCTATTTGACCCAATAGGCCTGAGGCTTTCCCCATCCAATCAGAGTTGTGTGGCTCCAACCAGTTAGAGAGACTGTATTCTGACCAATCAGGACAGTGCCTTTTGGACCAATCAAACTATGAGGATTTAACATCTTTATTTGCATGTGGATAGATCAATCAGGAACCAGGGCTGGGACTTCTGTTCATATAAGCCAACTCCCATCTGGATCCAAGATCACGGAAGACCGAATTTCCCCTACTAGAGCCATGAACATGTTTCCCCAGAGCAGAGGGAAGAAGACTGTCCTGGAGTGGAGTAGAGCGAAGCCCACTATCATAAAGCAGAGCTGTTGGGCTATTTTAACAGCTGATGTGTTTCCAGTGAATACAGTTTCCTTCTTCACTACACCCCAAATTATGGATTCCTGTTGGCATTGAATTGGTACCAACGGACCATCAGTTGACATAGGTCAGATGACATGACTGGGATTGGGTTGTATTTAATAGCAGGTGGGACAATTGTCTGCAGAAAAGTTCTCTGTCCATGCGCAGCCATTCCTGTGCCTTCTCTGTCTCTGTTGTGGATATTGTAAGAGAGCCAGAACCTTCCTTAGCAATTTGCTATGTCATGCTTCTCTATATCTATATATCTATCTATCTATCACTATCTCTCTCTATCTCTCAACCCTTTTCTTCCTCCCTCCCTCCCCTCTCATCTCCCTATGAATACTGGCATAATTCAGATTCCTGTGCCTTGTGGCTAGTCAAAGAACAGTAACATTTTGGTTTCACATTGGGAAAAGAAGTGCCATTAGGGAACTTAGGTGTTAAGTGAACCACATCACAACCCATTTTTCCCATCACTCTACACCAGGGAATATTTTGTGAAATACCCCTCTCATATTTAGTAATCACAGTTGCAGCTGGTATTAGGAGGAAAAGAGAGCCTGTCCTGAAGTAGGAGATAGTTTGGTGACTCTAGACTAAAGAGATAGCTCACTTATACTGAAGCCAGATTAGAAGGCAGAGTCCCACATGCAAAAAGGAAATTTCTCCTTCTGGCCAGCCAGGAAAAGACTCTATAGATGAAAAAAATGTGGTGCATGTGCTTTTAAACATTGACTGGCAGGACAGTATCTTGCTCTCTCATACCCCTCGACCCACCTTGTCTCTCACTTGGACCTGAATTATGGTATACTTCTCCATGACAGGTCACATCCTTCTGTGGCAGGACATTTTAGATGGTAGAAGAAAATCTGTGTTTCTATTTATAACCAAAGCCTGGGAAATTCAAAAGCTGATAGAAAACAATACTGCCCTGAATCTATGTTTGGTAAGTACCAATAGTATCAGCACAGAGCTAACAAATATTTGAGATTCCACAAGGCTTTTAGAAAATAGATAAGGAAGCTCACTTGATCCCTTGACAATTTCACAGTTAAATTTTATTTAACAGACTATAGATGCTGCACCATTCAGTCCAAATTGGCAGGCATACAGATAAAGTTAAAAATAAGATTTTGGTTCTTTCTTCTGTTTGCCTTCTATCCTTGGGCCCCAGGCAATAGGGGTGGTAACAGTAACATGAGCACATTATTTTCACTTGGGATTGTCATAAGCACTTGGTTCTACATTGGATGAGTGTGGGACTGTAACTTGAGAAAAGTAAGACCCAAGGGAGACTTGAAGTTATATGACTCTAACTTCAAAAGTGTTGGAAGAGTTACCATCCAAGTGCAATGGAGCTAACTCTAGCTGCTGAAGGAAACCATACTTCGCCCTGGCATCTGGATGATAGCTTCTCTGGCCAAGATAAAGAAGCATCAGATATTGAGGAGAAGATCATGTTTGGCTTTAATTTCTACAAAAGAAATAGGTTTCTGTATGGGACTCTATCTATGCAGAAACTTGATCTTTGAGGGTTTTTACCTTGTTCGAATGGGAGACATATTGCTGATCTAATGTTCCACTATCTAGACTGTGCTATCAAGTGGTACTTATTGGACAAGGTTGGACAATTGTAGATAAGCATTATTTGAGAAAGGAAATAGAATAGTGGGTACATTTTTGGTTTGCTGTGCCGCTGTGGTTCTGGGAGCATATATAAAAGAATGATGGGTTTCAGAGAGATGGTACCACAAAAGGAGGAACAGAATTTCCATGATATTCTAATGGCTCTTCTCCCACAGGTGGGGTGATTATCATCCTAACCAACCATCATCTTTGCTGTTGAACCCAAAAAGTTAAGAGAGAAGAAGTGTTCTTGGTTCCTCTACTCACAGGAGAAAAATCTCTGACAGATGGTTTATATACCATTTCCTATTCTTTTCTTCCCTCTCCCTAAATGGGATAGAATGATGAGCAGATCAGATGGGAAGACAGGGCCTGGAGTACATTTACTGGTGAGGTGAGAAACGGGCTTACTAGACTAAAGACCAGGCAGCCAGGTGTGGCCTTGTTCTTGGCTGTGTCTTACCAGGATCATCAAAGTTCTTTCCCTTCACCTAAGGTTTCTGTGCCCTGCAGGTAATAAAATGGAGGTAATATTTTTATTCATGCTGAGTTGCGGAGGTAGAAGCCTCTCTTAGGCCTCCAGCCTGTGCCATGTACTTCAAGTTCTCCAGAACACTATCTTGCGCATATTGGTCCAAATAATAAAATCCAAGTGTGCTGTTTACCATTTTTATTATTCTTCTCTCAGGGAACAGCTGAGAAACAGAGTAAGGCAGAAGTTGAGCATTCTTGTATATAGTAGCCAATACCAACATAAGCTCTTCACACCCCCAATACTATTTTTCTTCTAACTTTGTTGTATCAAGTACCTATGGGATTATAAACCCAGAAGCAGAGATACTTCCTCCATACTGCAACCAGAAAATGCATGTGTAATTATTTAAGCCCAGTTTTTTTCTGGAGGTCTTGGTGAAACAAGGATTGCTGGGCCTCATTTTCCTATTCTTTCTTGCTGCAGACCTGAGATTTTATTCCGGACAACAGTGTGCTGAGCTTACTTTTCCTGCCTATTTTGTAGCTAGGAATGGCTATAATACTTACTTCTGGCCAATAAAATGTAAGGGAAATTTTGATAACCATTTCTGGGAACGCTTTGCTTTCCAAGGAAAATGGGACAAAACAGTTAGTACTTTCTTCTATCACTTTCCTCCTTTTTTTTTTTTTTTTTTTTTTTTTTTTTTTTTTGCTATGATCATGGCTAAAATGGCTTCAGTTCAAGCAGCCATCTTGCAACCATGTGAGGAAGGTCGTTGAAAAATTGGCTCTAACATCATTGAACTATTCTATCAACACCAAGAACTTCCTACATCTAGACTTACTAAATGATAAAAAGTTAATTGAGTAAGTAACTATAGTTATATTTGCTGTTTATTGCTGCAGAAAACATGGATACCTGGTGCATTGATGTAGACCAGAGGGGTGAAACTTCCATTTTTTTAAAGATTTTATTTATTTATTTTTAGAGAGAGGGGAAGGGAGGGAGAAAGAGAGGGAGAGAAACATCAATGCGTGGTTGGTTCTTGCGCATCCCCAACCAGGGACCTGGCTGCAACCCAGTCATGTGCCCAGACAGGGATCGAACCAGTGACCTTTTGGTTCTCAGGCTGACACTCAACCCACTGAGCCACACCAGCCAGGGTGTGAAACTTCCATTTTTTAATAGCCATGACTGGTTATGATAAACTGTTGATCAGCTCTGATAAATAAGAAGAGGAAGTTGGTCTTCAAGAAGAAGCAGGATTGTTGAACAGATTTAGAGAGAAATGGTAAGAGATTCTATAGTCCAAGAAAGAGTGAGTGAGAGCCAAAGATAGTGTTTTCAGTTCCCTGAGACACGATTGAGTTCCTCCAAATGGAATCCACAAGATTCTCTACTATATTATTATAAGAACTTCCTTTTTACTTCAGTTAATTTCTGTACCTGGCAACCAAATATACCTTGCATGAACACTTGAGTTAATTTTAAAAGGCAGAATACTGAAAGATTGCAATTAGTCATGTACTTAATTTCTCAATGGCTTTTAAATCTCCAGAGCCACCTGTGACAAGTTTATCAAAGAGCCATAATATCATTACAAGTCTCTTAAAATAACATACTTTATCCCCTGCAACAGAAAATTCTTCAGCCTCCACAAAACATCCAGCTCCTTGGTGTCCATCTGTAGATCTTAGTTTGTGTCCCTGATCTATAGGGGTGCCACTCTTCTGTACTACCCTTAATCTGATTGTCAAACAAAGACCACAAACTAAATTCTGGGAGAGTACCTTCACTTCTTCACACCTCACACAGATAACACTAACAGGGATAGGTCCCAGATCTCTCCTGTGCTAGGGCCTCACTAAATCCAGCAGATTGTCTCACAGACCACTGTGCCAGGAATCAGATCAGAAAAAAATGAGCTAAGAGAAAGGATTGGGCAAAAGGGAACATGTTGTAACACAATGGGGAAAGGGCATGGGCTTCAGAGTCAGAAAGATTCAAATCTGGGCTCAGCCACGTCTTGGCTGGGTCACTCTGAACAGCTAACTCACCCCTTTGAGCCACGCATTCCTTAACAATAATATAAGGATAATAAATTGAAACTTTCTATTTATTTATCTTAACATCTTAGTTACTGAAACGTTTTTAAGATGTACTTTATTACTAAAGATAAACATACTTATTTTGAATTAAAAAAATAAAAATAAAGATAATAACACCCATCATGGGATAACATTATGAATTAAAATTTGCAATGTTTATAAAAAGCTATTTGCCTTATGACTGGCATACTTAGATGTTCTTTTAGTGAAAAATTTATCTAAAGATTAGAGGAAAAAGACTGCTTTTGCTGTTTTTTCTGCCTAGCGAAATCCTACCCAACTCTCAAGACCCGACTCAAGTACCGAATTTTTCTGAAAGTCTCAGTGTTTCAATTGGAAAAAGATTCATTTACCAAAGAGGTTATCTAAACTATTAAACTGCTCCGAATTTATGTGACTGGACTAAATTAAGTACTGCCTTTAATGAGTGAAATAATAGTTTGAAAAATAGCTATATAAATGATCTATTTATGTAAAATAATCTTTTATTTTCTATCAATGATATTTTCTTCATATTGACTTTAAATTATATGTTTTACAGAATATATCTAAGGCAATGTGTAATCTAAAAGATGTCAGTAAATGAACATGTGATATTTAACATCACTACATTCAATGATTTAACGTGACTGAAGAATATTTTGGAACAATGATTGCTGACCTCCCCTCTCTGAAAGACTACATAGAGACTCTCTGAGCTCCAATCAGAGGAAGAGGGCTTTGGGAAGGAAAACAAACTAGTTCATGAGATCTCTTAGTAGGTACCCCATGCCCTAATCCTACCATCCTCCTACCAAGGAGTAGCTTCAGTAAGACTGGGATCTACAAAAATATTAGGACTCAAGAACAGAGAAGACTCATGCTTGCTTTTTAATCTGAAAACTTGGGAGAGGGGACAGCCTTGTGAGAGTTCCTATGACATCATAGGATGACATCAAGTATGACATCATTTAAGAACTTAAAATGAGGGCTAAGCATGGTTCCAGAAGCAGAGATAGAGTAAAATAAAATATCCCATAGACCTGGAGTGGTGGGAAGAGCACCTGAACTGTCCTGTACTCCTAAGAAGGATGTGTCATGCCAGCACAGAACACCGTATGCCTTCCCATGAATGCTATTGGAGCTTCAGCCAAGCCAAAAGAAAAAGGAAAAGGAAGATTAGAAAATCTTGAATTGTTGGCATTTCACTGAGGAAAAGCCCTCATGTGACGTGCTAATGTATCAGGACTTGACTGGATTACATTTTTGTTTCTCTAGACAGAAAGAAGGTTGGAGGTAGTGCTAGTTTGGTTGTGGAAAAGTACATTTATACTTTTTGCGATCTGAGTATGCATGTTGATCATATCTATTATACGTGTGAACAGAGAAGCAAATAATAATAAGGATCCTATAATAATAAGGATCCTTGAATTGGTTGTAGAGGTAGAGGTGAGCAGAACCAGATCAAAGAGAAGAGATTTAGGCAAAAAGAGAAACTATGGGTATATACTAATTTGTGAATGATGAGTATTTGGAAGTTGAGACACTTTAACATTTTTAAATACATGAGCTTAGGTGAATGGAGAATTAAAATTCACATTTTGTATTCACAAATATGGCTTCACTAAATCTGAACATGTTCCTTTGCTGTCTCCAGATTTTAGAATTACATGTGACCCCTCCACATTTCCCTCCCTAGAGTGCTGAGTGTCAAGAACCATGAAGAGTGTGAGAACTTTACCCTGTTTTGCAAGGTAATTTACCCTGGCACAATTTCATAGGTGCTGACAGAAGACACGAAACTCCTGGGTTAAAGACAAAGGAACTTATTCCTCACAGCGCAGCGAGCCGCATGAACATCATGTTTTTGTTGTTTCCCATAATCATGTTATGGTCAAGTAGAGGGACTCAGGCGGATATGGTACATGCGATGGGTTTGTGTCAAAATGAGGAACCCTGAGCTTTGTCAGGGAACCTGATCTTTTCTAATGGGAAGTGAGCAAACCTGCCTGACTTTTGTTTTGGCGGGGAGACATTTCCTTTATTATACTGGACAATAAACCAAGCTGCTCTTGGCTCTAGAGGAAGACACTATCTCTACTTGGCAAGGTTTTCTCTATGAAATCATCCTTGAGGAGATAGTTGAAAACAAAAAGGCTATTAGTGCTTCTGCTTGCAAAATGTGCAGAGGTGTGAGAGACCCATTATGAATTATCTCCTAACGTATAGAATCTTCCTTACCATTAATGCCAAGATTCTAATTCCCAGAAATGATAAAACTAGGTAAGACCCTTTCCAGGATGGTGTCTTAATGGAGTCTAATTCTGTTTGAATGTCCCATGTAATAAAAAAAAAGTAGTTACTTGTGGCTGAACATAAGGGGTATTCTGGGAAGTGATATGAAATGAAGCTAGACAGTTAGGCAAAGGCCAACACATCAGACACTCTGAATTTTTTCCTGAGAGCTATAGGAGCCTTAGATGGGATTTTATGGGCACCAGAAAAGGGATTAGATAGAACCAGGTAAGTTACTTGACCACCAGAAGGGCATAATAAGATTAGCATTTCAGAGGGACTTACTCTTACAAGTGTGTGGGGAATGCATTGAAAGCAAGAAAGAGCAGGTAAGCAAGACTGGAGAGTGTTGCATTAACCGAGATATGAGATGATGGGGCTTGAATGAAGGTAATGGGAGTCAAGGTAGACAGAAATGGGTGGATTCAAAAGATCTGAAAGAGGAATAATGACCAAACTTGAGGCCTTATTGGAAATAAGCCATGAGCATGAGAGTCAATGGGTTTCTCTTATGGGTGCTCTAGTTCATCTTTGTGGGGGTATTTTTGTTACTCAGCATCCATTTCTCCTTCCTTTGGTAGTACCACTCTCATTTTATGTGTTTTAAACGGCCTCTCTACATCATTGTGTGTAGACTTAGTACGATTATCAATCAAGGGAAATGTGCTGCACCCTGCCCCCGCTCACCCTGCTAAAGGGTAGGTTCATGACCAAAGCTTGGTCAAGTGTACTGTCTTCGGAAACTATAAAACTTGAATAAAGTGAAGCAGTTGGCTATGGGGAAAATACTTGGAGTTGATTCAGTCAACTAATAGCTCTTGCTATCTGATCTCTGGAGCTACCCTAGTTCTTATGCTTTTGCAGACTTCCCACTGATTCTGTATCTCCCAGGTAGCCTTCCATTTCCTTTTTACTTAAATTAGCCAAGGGCATTTTCTCTTGCTTGCAGCCAAAGAAATGTCCTTGATACGGGTATTTTTTTTTTAACTTTTTAAAACTTGAATTTATTGGGGTGACACTGGTTAACAAAATCATACAGGTTTCAGGTGCACAGTTCTACAACACCTCATCTGCACAACGTATTGTGTTCACCATCCCAAGTTAAGTCTCTGTCCATCACCACTTACATTAACACAGGGGAAAACTACTCAGCCTTAAAAAAGGAAATCTTACCATTTGTGCTGGCATGGATGGACCTGGGGAGTATTATGCTAAGTGAAAAAAGCCAGCCAGAGAAAGATGAGCACTCCTTTATTTTACTCATATGGGGAATCTAATGAACAAAATGAACTAACAAGCAAAATAGAGACAGATTCATAGAGAGCAGGCTGACAGCTGTCGGGAGGCAGGGGGCTAGGTGTGGGAGTGGAGGAATTGAGCAAAAAAGGGAAAAAAAAGAAAAAACTCATGGACAAAATGACTTTCGTCAAAATCAATAAACAACAAGCACTGGCGAGGATGTGGAGAAAAGGTGCACTGTTGGTGGGAATGCAGACTGGTGCAGCGACTGTGGAAAGCAGTGTGGAGTTACCTCAAAAATTAAAAATGGAACTCCCTTATGACCCAACAATTCCAACTCTGGGTATTTACTCAAAGAAACCCAAAACACGAATTTGAAAGACTTTATGCACCCTTACGTTCATTGCAGCATTATTTACAATCACCAAGATTTGGAAGCAGCCCACATGTTTATCAGTAGATGAGTAGATACAGATGTTTTGAAGAAGATCATTGATACTCACCATTCTGGTTATTATCTCTCAGCTCCAAACTCACCCTTATACACGTTTCACCCTTATACTCTTCTTTATGAACTGGGGCACTGCAACCCAAATTTTCTTTTGCCACTGGCTTTCTGTTAGGCTTCACAAATGGGGGGGCAGCACTATAAAGATACTGCAAGTCTGGCAGAGGGAGAGGTGATTTTTCCTTCTTGTTATGATTTCTGTTCCTGCTCATGTTGCTCCAGCAATGGACTTTCACTAGTCTGTAGTGGTTGGTTGTGGTAGTCATTGGTTCCAGCCTTCGGTTTCTGCCACACTACCAGAATTCTAAGAGCCAGCCTCATATGCTCCCCCAGAGACCCCAGCATCAGTGTACCCTGCTCAGGGAACTGGGTCTTAGCTTCCCAGAGCTCTTCCTTTAAGTTTCCAAAGTCTAATCATCCCAATTTACTTTCTTTATCCCTCCATCCCTAGAGATTTCAGCTGCTTACTGCAGTTACTGTCTCTGTGATACCTCAGTGTCTGTTTTTTGCCTTTTCAATTTTTTTATATTATAATCTTTGTATAAATAACTGGCATGTTTTCTGTTTCTGGACTGCACTCAGGTATAGTCACGGATATTCAGGAGGGGAAGATGGGTACATGTGTGTCAGAGGAGAACGTAAGTGATGAATTTTGGATATGTCGAATGTGAGAAGGCTATAGAATATCTAGATGAAGATGGCCAGCAAGCAGTTGGATATATGAATCTGAAGTTCGACAGTTCTAAGCTGGAAGTAAAGATTTAGGGGTCACGAACATACAAATAGTCATGAAACCATGGAAGAAAATGAATTGTCCAGGGAGAACATAGAGAGTGTGCACAATAAATACTTTTTAATTGATTGAGTAGGCACCAGAGCACACCCAGTATGCTATGGGATAGCTCTCAATTCAATCACTTAGGCTCATTTAAATATACTTTAAATTCTTATTGACTGATGAGAGACTGACTTTTTCTACTATGCAATCAGTAAGTCTTCATTGCTATGATCTGGGATTCTTCTAGTGCTGGGTTTTAATTCATGAAAGAAAGATACGAGGAAATCCATTTTAAAATTAGTTCAATTGTGGTAAGTATATATAACAAATATGCAATTTAACCATTGTTAAGTATACATTGCACACAATTCAGAGGCATTAATTACTTTCACAGTACTGTGCAACCATTATCACTATTTTAAAAGCTTTTTCATCACCCCACAAACAGAAAATATTTATTCATTACGCAATAACTCCTTATTTTCGGGCCCCTCCACTCAGTTCTTACCATTCCCTTGCACTCTTCACAACCTTTGACATAATTATCTGTGACAAATTGATTTAAAGTGCGGCTGCAGGAAAAGAAACAGGCGTGTCTCACTTAGCCTTCTGGGATTTGTAGTCCGTCAAGCCGTCGGGCTGCCTGGCTGGCCCGAGAGCTGCGACTACAGCTCCCAGGCCTTCTTCGAGTCCCTACCGCACAGACTCAGAGCCCCATGCCGGGAGGAGGTGATTACATTGTGTCTATTGTATCCCTGGATTTGTGTGTTTGTACATTTCTCGGGACGTGAAATTGAAAGTGAAAAGCATGGCAGATGAGCAAGAAATAATGTGCAAATTGGAAAGCATTAAAGAGATCAGGTAAGTGGAATGTTGCAGCGCCCCAGGCCCCCTTGAAGCCGCCCCCCATCCCTTGCTGAGGGAGAGGGCTGAGTTACCTTGTAAAGTACCTATTGTTGGGCTACTTGCTGAGCGGGGTGGGAAAGAAGCCCATACACCACGGATTTCAAGGATGGGAAGGAAGCTGGAAAGAGCCAAGACAGACTAGAGACAGAGAAACAGAGCGACTGACGAAGAGAGACCTCTCCAGATGTGGCTGAGGAAGCCAGATGGAGACACAAGGCGGAGGGAAGGGGGTGTTGATCCCAAGACACTTTTATCTTCTTGGGGTGGGAGTTGGGGGACGGCATTCTTGGACCCATTATTTGTTTTTCAGTGTTTGTTTGCTCCAAGGTGTACTTGACTCCTTGCTCTTGAGGTGTCGAGATTTTTTTCAGTCTCCCATTGAACTTCAGGACCTGGAGCATGGGTGAGCATTTTGAGAGCAGAGTGTTAGCGCGTTGAGGCTGCTGGAGGCTTCCAGGAACTACAGGCTGGGAGTGCTGAGGAATCCCAGCCGGCCAAGATTGGGAGGATGGCGAATACTCGCGCGTGTGTATTTGCTTTCACTCATTCACCACTTTCTTCCCCTCCTATTCCGTGCTCCAGAAGGGGGATGGGAGCGAAGGAGACTGGGGAGGAGGTCCCGCATCGGTTGGTAAGATCTCACCAGCTGCTCTGAGGCGCCAGAGGTTAAGGGGCAGGCAGGAAAAGTAGGAGTTGCCTGTGCCCCCACCCGCTCCTTCCCTCTGGGAGTGGCTTTGGCTAGGCGATGATGTTGTCCTTGCTCAGAACACAATAGCACCCGGCCAGTGGACTGCCTGGGCCGGTACCAGGCCTTCCTTCACCTGCCTTCCTCTGCCAGAGCACCACCCCCACCTTCCACCTTCATTCTGAGGGTGCCATGGCGGCATCCAGCTGTCTCCCTTTAGTGTTTTCCAGCAACCTAGAGAAAAAGAGGGGAGGATATCAAGTGTGTCAGTTTAAGAAATAAGACGGTGACCAAGAGATTTAAATTAACCTTTGGAGAGCATACCTAGAATGAGACCCCACTTTATGGTAATGGGGATGCACTTTGACATTTTTTGTCCTTTGGAGGAGTGGCATCTTTACTTCTGCAAGGGAGTGAAAGGAAGGGAACTATTGTTTATTAAACCCCTGGTGTGCCAAGCCCTTTGACCTGCTATTGCTCATTTCAGTAAGAGACCTGCGAGCTCCCAACACCTCTTGACAATTGGGGAAACAGAGGCTCAGACAATTCAAGTAACTTCCAAAGCCAAACAGCTTGAAAATGCCAAACTTTGACAGGAACCCAGTCGATCCGCATGCAGAGGCTCTGGTCTTCCCACTCTGTCGCACAGAGAGTCTGGGAAAGGATGGAGAGAGAGGGCATGCTTCAGTTTTTTTCTGCCAAAGCATCAGGAGATAAGGAGTGAGGTAACTTGGTACAGGAAAAGGCCAGCTGTCATGATAACAATGTAGCTAAAAAGAAGATTCGGTATGCAGCCTGGCACGGTGGCCTGCACCTGTAGTCCCAGCTACTCAGGGGTCTGAAGCAGGAGGATCGCCTGAGCCCAGGAGTTCTGGGCTGTAGTATGCTATGCCGATTGGGTGTCTGCTCTAAGTTTGGCATCAATATGGTGACCTCCCGGGAGCAGGGGACCACCAGGTTGCCAAAGGAGGGGTGAACCAGTCCAGGTCGGAAAAGAAGATTAGGTATGCAAGTGAACAGCCTAAACTTTTACCTCACTAGACTTTAAAGAAGCCCTTGCCCAAGCCCAAGAGAAGGAATAGTTAAGATCAAGGAAAAGCGATCTCTCTCAGTGAAGACCAAATGGGGTGTATGACTTGTACCCTCACCAGTTTCAAACCAGGCATTCCTACCACTCATACCTGAGATGGGATCATCAGAGGCCTAGAGAGAGGGCTGAACTCATCCCCAACCTGGATGTCAGAGACCCAGTGAAGAACCTAGACTTCTACTGGCCCCCAACGGGGGGACCCAGCCTGCAACCCAGGCATGGGCCCTGACTGGGAATCAAACTGGTGACATTTTGGTTCTCAGGCCAGTGCTCAATCCACTGAGCCACACCAACTAGGGCTAAAATCTTTTCTTTAAATTAAATTTACTGGAGTGACATTGGTTAATAGGATCATACAGGTTTCATGTGTCCATTTCTATGATACGTGATCGGCATATTGCATTATGTGCCCACCACTCAAAGTCAAATCATCTTCCATCACCATAGATTTGACCCTGTTTACCCTTTAGTATCCTTCCTTCCCTCTAGTAACCACTCTACTGTCGTTTATTTGTTTTTATTTGTTTGTTCATTTTGCTGCTTTCTGTTTTATATCCTACATAGGAGTGAATCATATGGTCCTTAACATTTTCTGTCTGACTTATTTCACTCAGCATGATCTTCTCAAGGTCCATCCATGTTGTGGCAAATGGTAGTATTTCGTCTTTTCCTATGGCTGAGTAGTGTCCCATTGTCTAAAATCTTGCTCAACAGAAAGATGGGGGATTCAGAGAAAATAATCAGACAGCTTAAATATAAAACAATAGGAATCACCCAATCTGAATAGTGGGCGAAATTAGATTTTAAAAAAGAAGAAGATAAAAAAGAAAGCATTGAGCAGAGCCTCCACACCTGTGGGACTATTTACATTCATGTTAATAGTTATATTCATGTTAATGTTCATGTCAACAGAATCTCAGAGAAGAAAGAGGGCAGGGTTGGAAAAGTACTTAAAGAAAGAGTGGATAAAAACTCTGCAAACTGAGCAAAGGACAAACCTCCATATTCAAGAAGCTAAGCAAACACCGTCAGGATAAACTGAAAGAAATTCACACCCAAGAAAAACATCATAGTCAACCTTCTGAAAACAAAAGGCAAAGAAAAGATCTAGAACGCAGCCAAAGGGAAACAACACCTTACTTACACCTTCAAAGGTCGGGAGCGGGGGAAGAGGGGAAAAATGTTAGCAGGTTTCTCATCAGAAACTGATGAAGCCCTAGTGGGAAGTAGCACAACATTTTTCAAGTGTTGAAGACAAAGAATCATCACCCCAGAATCTTATGTCCAGTGATAATACCTTTCAAGAATAGAGATAATCAAGACATTCTTAGATGAAAGGAAACAGGGACTTTATCAGTAGGATGTCTACCCTAAAAGAATGACTGAAGTAAGTTCTTAAAACAGAAAAGAAACAATAAGAGAGGGAGCCTTGGATGAAAGAACACAGTAGGCAAAAGCATAGGTAAATACAACAGAATTCTTTTCCTCTTAAGTTGTCTGAATTGTCTGATGATTGGATCAAAAATTATCTCAGTTTCATGTTCTCAGTGTATGTAGAGGAGATATTTAAGACATATTATAAACAGGAGTGTAAAGGGATATGAAAGGGAGGTAAGGTTTCTATATTTCACTTGAACTGGTAAAATGATGACATCAGAAGACTATGATAAGTTATGTATAATGTTATACTCATAGAAAACACTAAAAAAGCTATACAGACAGATGCACTAAAATACATTATGGATAAACCAAAATGGAATTTGAAAAAATGTTCAACTCAACCAGAGGAAAGCAGGACAAAGAATACAGAAAAGCTAAAAACAGAGACAACAAACAAGTAACAAAAAATAAAACAGTAGGCTTATCCTATTGATAATTATGTTGAATATAAATGGTCTAAATACCCCAATTAAAAGACAGAATGGACTTAGGAACCATGACCCACCTATATGCTATCTACAGTAAATTTACTTCAAATATATTGAGCAAGTGGGTTGTGAGTAAAAAGGATGGAAAAAGATGTCATACAAACATCAATCAAAAGAAAGCAGGAGCAGCTATATTAATACCAGATACAGCAGATTCCAGAGCAAAGAAAATACCCAGGGACAAAGTTAGATATTACATAGTGAGAAAGGTTCAGCCCACCAAGACATAACAACTCCAGTTGTACATACAGCAAAAAACGATTTAAATTATCCTGCTTTTGACAGTTTTACAGTGATATGGAAAGGTTGCATCAGTTGGTATAAGAACTTGAAATGGGGAAAGCACTATATATATATATACTTGATGTTCACATATGGACAGGTAAACATGCGTGAGAGGTGGAAAGAAGGAAGGAGCAAAGGAAGGGGTAGGAGGAACTGGAGAAAGGAACTAACATTTGTTGGGCAGCTACTAATTTCAAAGCTCTTGTCTCATTTAATACTTAACCTTTCTAATGGAAATCTGTGGTGGGGATTATCCCCATTTTACAGATAAAGACACTGAGGCTCAGAGAGTTTAAGTAACTCATCTACGGTAATATGTAAAGGAAAGAGAGACTATATCTTATTCATGTGGCATATGCATTTCCACAAATGCTGATAATCTGATGAACCATTATTCACGTTAAGTCCATTGCTCTACTGCTAACCCCCTTAAAGGTATAAACAGAGCCTCCTATTACTGTTAAAAAATAATGGTAGTAAAAAAATAATAATAATAATGGTAGTGTTATTTCTGGGTAGAAATAGCAGGGATGATGACAATATCACCTAAGTACCCGACAATGTCAAACTGAGAGCCAAACACAGCCCCAGGCGCAGGCCCTGAGGTACAAACATGCATACTCCATTCTCGCATGCGCAGATGGCAGACCTGGAAGTGGGAGATGTCTCGGGAATGGATTCTCCCACCACGGACCATTCCACACGCCTGACTCTGACCCCATTCCCAGCCCGGTCTTTCCTCCCAATCCCAACCACACTCCCAACACTATGCTCTAGACCTTAGCCCTTCAATTCCATATACTGGTCTATTTTGCCTGTCCATTCCTTAAGCTTTCAAGGGGTGAAGAAGGAGCGTGTGGATATGTGGAAAGGGGAAGTGAAGAGTGGCTCAAAAAAAAAAAAAAAGGGAGATGGAAAAGAAGGAAGGCAAGGAGAAGAAGCCATGAAGGAGAGAAAGGAAATGCAGCCACCACTAGATCAACCAGAGCCCTTCCCTAGCTCCCCAAATTCATACTAATATCTCCTCAACATGCACATGCCATCCATATGTACACATTGTACACACCCATGTTCCTCCGCACATGTATCCATACACAACAAGCCTCCCTCACTTAGGAAAAACTCATTTTGGAAGTAAATATTATGGTGTTAAGTTTTTATCCTGGCGTGTTCTCTTTTTCTCTATATATACTCTCCTGAGTAACTGCTTGTACTCCCATGGCTTTCAATATTATCCCCCAGGTCCCCATTTCTACCCCCTAACTTCCGTCCAAGCTTCAGCCTAATACACCCCACAGCCTATTGAACTTGTCTACCTTGTAATTCCACAGACACAACTCAAACGGGCTAACTCTTCGGACTTTCTCTCTCCCTGTCCCAATCCAACTCCTCCACCTAAACCTCTGGTTCAATGCTATCATTCTCTGCACAGTTCCCTCACTTTGAAACCTCTTGGTCACTTTGCAAGTCCTACTGTTTCTGCCTTCACCATCTGACTCACATTCCTGCCCCATTCTCCACCTCCATATTCACTGCCCCATTTTACACCTTCATCATGACTGGATATTTATCATGTTGTGTCCATTTTCACTTAGAAAACTTTTTTTGTTTTCATTCCCCTCCCCCTGCCATCTTCCGTACCATCCACACTGTGAGAAAAACCTTCCTAAAGCACTGGTGGTATGTTATTCTTCCAACACATTCACTGACTTCCCATCACCTATAGTAATATTTTTCAAATCACAAGCCATGAACCATTAGTATATCATGAAACAAATTAGTTGCTAGTAGCATTTGTAAAAAGGATTTTTGTGGTTCTGCAAAAAATTAAGAATAGAGTTACCATATGACCCATCAATCACTCCTCTGGGTATCTACCTGAAAAACTCAAAACCATTTATTCACAAGGATATATGCACCCCTATGTTCACTGCAGCAAAAATTTACAGTGGTCAAGACATGGAGACAGCCAAATTGTCTTTCTACAGAGCAGGGGTACCAAACTCATTTTCACCCAGGTGGGGGAGCACAGCAGCCTCGTGGTTGCCTTCAAAGGGCCAAATGTAATTTTAGGACTATATAAGTGTAACTACTCCTTAATTAGGGGCAAGGAGCTCTGAGCTGCTGCTGGGCAGAAACAAGGTGTGGGCTGGATAAAACAAGGTGGAGGGCTGGATTCAGCCCACGGGCCTTGTGTTTGCCACCTGTGCTATAGATGATTGGATAAAGAAGATTTGGTAATATACACAATGGAATACTACTCAGCCATAAGAAATGATGAAATACTGGATGGACCTTGAGAATATCATGCTAAGTGAAATGAGTCAGACAAACTAACTATATGATTCCACTCACATGTGGGATATAAAACTGAAACTCATAGACACAGACAACAGTATGGTAGTTACCAGAGGGAAGAGGGTGGAGGGCCAAATACATGGTGATGGAAGATTTTACTTTGGGTGGTGGGCACACAGTGCAGTATACAGATGATGTACCATAGAATTGTGCACTTGAAACCTGTATGATCTTATTAACCAATGGCACCCCAATAAATTTAATAAAAGCATAAAAGAACTAGATAGAAAATATCAGCAAACTGTTGCATAAGAAATGATAGGTGTTTTTTTTTTTTTTTGTGGAAACTTGTTTCTGCTTTATAGTGTGTGTGTGTGTGTGTGTGTGTGTGTGTGTGTGTGTGTGTGTGTGTTGGGTCACAATGTGAAACTCATTTCTCACTGTAGGACATCTCTTGCTGTATGTCTGTTGGACAGGCATTTGTCTATGATTGTGGCTATTGTATTCATGCCCCTGTCTCTCACGATTCATGCCCCTGTCTCTCACGAGTCTGTCCTAGACGATCCTCTCCAATTTTCATTTACCCTGTCCTTTGTCCACACAGAAGTTCCTGTGTCACAAATTTCCATTCCTCTAGGCCTTTGTCAATGCCGATCCTTCATTCTTGAATGTGCTTCCATCATTCCATGGCTGTACAGTCCTGCTCATTCTTCAAGGAAGACCAAGAACAAACACCCCTTCTTCTTTAAAACCTCAAATTCCACAGTCCAAATGAATCACTACCCCTTTGGATCCCCACAGGGAGATTTATTATAACACTCAAGTTATTTTGCCTTATGATAAGTTTTGAATTGATGTGCTTTCTTACTTTTTTCCTTCCTTTCACCCTTCCTTCCTTCCCACTTCCCTTCCTTCCTTCCTTCCATCCCTCCATCATTGCTGTAGCAGCTTCAGCAGGCTTCTCTGTCACTGGCTTGAGTGCTCACTCACCAGCAAATTACAGGACAGCTGAGACTTCTGGGACTTAGAGACGGGCAGTTCAAGCCAAACAATACCAACCATAGGAAAGGGAATGGAAAGGAAATGGCATTTGGTAATGAGCTATATAAGAAAGCCTTCAAGGTGAATTGTTCTATGAAACTGCTGTTTGGACAGTAGCTGTTTTTCCAGATGGGAAAATAAATATTAAATGGAAGAACACTTCCACTTGGGTGTTTAGGCAGTGTTCTCACCAGATTAGAGGAAGAAGAAAAAGCTGTTTTTTTTTTTAATTCAGTGACATTTACCAAGCACCTGCTCTGGGCCATACACAGGGCTGGGGTATTCTGTGAGAACCAGAAAGATGAATTAGACCTGTTCTTAAGGATCTTAGAATCAAGATGAGTAGCTCTGATCTCTCTTCTGAGTTTTAGACTCACTATCCAACTTTCCACTTAACCAACTGCACTGATGTATCACTGGCATCCCAAACAGGCTCCAACAGAACTCTCAATTGTACCCCGCCTGCCCCCCAAACATTCTTTCTTAGTCTTCCCCAACCATATGAAATGTTGCCCCATCCCCAAATCTGGAGTTATACTTCATTCCTTCCTCTCCTGACCCCCTGCATGTGAAACATTAGCACAGTGGTCATCAAACCCGGTTGCGAGTTAGGCTTCACCTGGAGGGTCATTGAAACATAGGTTACTGGGTCCCATCTTGAGTCTCTGATTCAGTAAGCGTGAGGCGGGACCTGAGAATTTGCATTTCTAACAAGTTCACAGGCAATGCTGTTGCTGCTTGTCCAGGGACCACACTTGGACAATCACTGCATCAGTAAGACCTGGTGTATTATGCCTATATAATGTATTCTGGCTCTGTCTGCTTCCTACCATTCCCTTAGCTCATCAACAAATCTGAGCAGTTTTCTAGCCATCTCCACTAGTCACTGTCTTCCCTTGATCTGCCAGTCATCAAGTGCTACATGTCCCAGCTGTCTTACCCTGCTTATTGAGTGCGTGCTGCGGCTAAGTCACCTCTGAAGCTGGGTGACAGATGAGCCTGTCAAGTTTGCCCCAGGAGTGGATAATCCATTTTTCCAGTACCTCTATCCTCTCCACTCTTCCTCCACATTAGCCAGCAAAGAGCCATTGGGAAGATGTTAGCAAGTTAATGTTTTTTGTCTTGGTCCAAGACTGATTGGAGAGGCTGTGGTCTATGGAGGTCAAAAATTCTGGATCAGCCCCGGCTGGTGTGGATCAGTGGATTGAGTGCCAGCCTGTGAACCAAATGGTTGCTGGTTCGATTCCCAGTCAGGGCACATGCCTGGGTTGTGAGCCAGGTCCCCAGTGGGGGTGTGGGTGTGAGAGGCAACCGGTCAATGTATCTCTCACACATCATGTTTCTCTCTCTCTCTCTCCCCCCCCTTCCTTCCCTTCTCTCTAAAAACAAATAAAATCTTTTAAAAAACCTTGGATCAATGGTTAAGTAAAACTGTGGCCCCAGTGACTGTGGGAAAACCTAAGGAAATATTCTGTGGTTTTCCTGGGATTCTGTGGCCATACCATACCAGCTGCACTTAAGCCCTTTGGGAGGATTTCATTAGAATTTTCCACATAAAGTCAAGCATTTAATGATGTGGATGTTCTCCTCACTTGTGCCACCAAACATTTCACAGATTTCATCTCATGAAGTCATCCAACAGCTCTACTGAGTCCCAGTCCTCAGGCAGAACTTCCAAGGTTCTGAGAAGTTCCACAATGTGCTCTTTTTCACCCTGAAATGAGTGACTGACCCAGGACAAGAATTCACCCTATCAGTTTATTTTCCAAGGCTTAAAATCCATTAGATGAGGAAGGTTCCTTAGTCTGGTGGAAAGGTAATTAGCCTTAGCACACTGGGTTTTCCACTTGGCTCTGTGATCTTGGGGTACACATTTTACTTCCCCCAGCCTAAAAACATTCATCTATAAAAATGAAGCTCATCCATAAAAAGGAAGCTACACATACCTTATTCATATGGCTGTAGTTATGATTAAACTAGCATGTAAAATGCCTAACATAGTTGCTAGAATGTAGTAGACCCCCCCTCCCCAGTAATAATAGCTACCATTTTTAAAAGATTTTATTTATAGACACAAGGGAAAGGAGAGAGAAAGAGAGGGAGGGAAACATCCATGTGTGGTTGCCCTCACGCACCCACTGCTGGGGACCTGGTCCGTGTTCAGCCGGAGTCGCTCAAGAAACCAGATGGCTAGATCTGTCAGTCTGCAACCCCAGGCATGTGCCCTGACTGGGAATCGAACTGGTGACCCTTTGGTTTGAAGGCTGGTGCTCAATCCACTGAGCCACATCAGCCAGGGCTAGCTACTATTATTATTAAACAAAGCCTTTCTTAACACTCAATTCCCTCCCAGGTCCTGGCACTTACAGACTCTTAACAAACTTTGACTTGAATGAATGAAAGCTGCCTCCCACCATGGTAATGTCTTTCTTTTTCTGAGTCTACTAAAACTGCAATCAGCATCCTAAATTTACCACCTATTTGCATTCATTTTTTTTTTTTTTTTGTCCTGTAAATGTAATTGTGAAGCCCCACCGATGGTCAAAGCAGCGTAATAGATGACATGGAGTTTACAGAGAGAAATGTGGTATAGTGCCAGTCTCTAGATGGCTTTTGTGTACACAGTCATCTGGATTTCAAATTGCTGTATGCACAAATCTATACATGTAGAGGACTCAGTTGACTATAGCTGCATGCTTTTGGGCTGGTTCCTTTCCCATTCGGGACATTTGCTTCTTCATCTCTGAAATGAAGAGGATGGATTTGATTGGTGGCTGGCAAATAACGTTCTGAGGAGCCCTGGGGGTGCCAGCGAGATATATCAAGGACTACTGTGATAGAGTCAACTACAGCTGGATTTGAAGAGAAAATAAAGACTCTGGGGGTCTCACTTCCACTTCAACCATAAGAGTTATGATTTGGTCTGTTTTCTATATTGGATCACAGTCGTTTTATTTGAAGAAAGGGGTGTTATCATCCATCACCCACAGGATCTATCACACTGTTGGGTAAATGGTACTTAGTTAATATTTTTTTGTCTGCTTGATTGATAGAAAATATAAAGAGAACGGAGCTAGTGTGCGTGTGTGTGCGCGTGCGCGCGTGCGCATTTAAGCAGTGGCTGGCATGATTCTCATTCTGTAGATTTGAGAAAGGAAAGGCCTTTTACTTAGATTTAATCTTAACCCAAACTACCCAGTTGCTGGACAGAGGGTAGAAGGTGGGTCATTAGATACTAAACCTAAAGAGCAGAGAGTAAAGGCAACCACAAGGGTGATGACTCCCCAATTTCCTTTTTTATTATTAATCCTCTTCCCATTCCTCTTGGGGATCTCAATTGACTAACTCCATTAAAAATCTATTTCCTCTCACAATTTGACGAGTCATTTATTGTTCTAGGAAAACAGGAGCAGAGGAGTAGAAACAGCTTAGAATTTGGGTTCAGATGGCGATGTGGGTTTAGATTTAATTCTGTATGTAGTAAGAAGCCATTATAGGATATATGTATATTTTTTATCCTCAGCCGGATTAAATAATCCTCAGAGGATATACTTACTGATTTTTTTTTTTTTTAGTTTTTTATTTATTTATTTTAGAGAGGGAAAGGGAGGGAGAAAGAGAGGGAGAGAAACATCAATGTGCGGTTGCCTCTCACATGCCCCTTGTTGGGGACCTGGCCTGCAACCCAGGCATGTGCCCTGACTGGGAATTGAACCAGTGACCCTTCGGTTCACAGGCCAGTGCTCAATTCACTGAGCTACACCAGCCAGGGCTACTTATTGATTTTAGAAAGAAGGAAGGGATGGAGAGAGAGGGAAAGAAACATTGATGTGAGAAACATCCGTTGGTTGCCTCTTGTTCATGCCTTGACCAGAACCGGGACAGAACCCACAACCTAGGTACATGCCCTGATTGGGAATCACAGCTGCAGTCTTTCAGTTTATGTGACAACACTCTGGCCAACTGAGCCACACCAGCCGGGGCATTAAAGGACATATTTTTAACAGTTTTATTGAGTTGTAATTTACATACCATCGAAACTATCCATTTTATGAGTATAATTAAATGACTTTTAGTAAATTTACAGAGTTTTGCAACTATCACCACAATACAATTTTAGAACATTTCCATCATCCCCAAGAGAGCCCTTATGCCCAGTTTCAGAAATCTCTGTTATCCACCCACAGCCCCAGGCAACCAGTAATATACTGTCTGTCTCTACAGATTTGTCTTTTCAAGACATTGCATGTAACTTAGCATGGTTTTTTTTTTTTGAGGCTTATACATATTAGCATATATCAGTATTTCCTTTTCATTTATTTTGAAAAGTTTGTGTTGAATTTATTGGGATGAGATTAGTTACTAAAATTATATAGGTTTCAAGTGTACAATTCTATAATACACCATCTGTATATTGTATTGTGTGTTCACCACCACAAGTCAAGTCTCCTTCCATCACCATTTATCCCCCTTTACCCTCTTCTACCTCCCCCTCCCCCTTTCTGTGTGGCAATCACCATACTGTTGTCTGTGTCTATGAAGGTTTTTTTTTTCTTTTTTAGATTTTATTTATTTATTTTTAGAGAGAAAGGAAGGAAGGAAGAAAGACGGGGAGAGAAACAATGATGTACCAGAGATACATCCATTGGTTGCCTCTCTCATGTCCACAACTGGGGACCTGGCCCACAACCCAGGCATGTGCCCTGACTGGGAATCGAACCGGCAGCCTTTCAATTCGCAAGCTGGCACTCAATCCACTGAGCCACACCAGCCAGGGCTATGAGGTTTTTTATTTGTTTGTTTTTGCTTAATCCCTTCACCTTTTTCACCCAACCCCCACAACTCCCCACCCCTCTGACAGCTGGCAGTCTGCTTTCTGTATCTATGAGTCTTTTTCTATTTTGTTTGTTTCATGGTATGGGTATACCACATACTGTTTATTCACTCACCAGTCTACAAACATTTGGGATGTTTCCACCTTTTGGCTGTTATGAATAATGCTGCTCCAAACATTTGCCTATAAAAGTCTTTGCATGAAAACATGTTTTCATTTATCCTAATTAGATTCCTAAGAGTGAAATTTCTGGGTTATATGGCAAGCATGCACGTACCTTTTTAAGATAC
The DNA here is from genome assembly GCA_039655065.1 of Glossophaga mutica. Lineage (NCBI taxonomy): Eukaryota > Metazoa > Chordata > Mammalia > Chiroptera > Phyllostomidae > Glossophaga > Glossophaga mutica. The sequence goes on along the minus strand of CM077318.1, from coordinate 7,963,037 downwards.
TGCAAAGCTGTTCTCCAAAGCAGTGGTGCCAATTTCCATCCCCAGAAGCAGAATATGAAGGTTTCAGTTTCTCTACATCTTCAACAACATTTGTTATTGTGTGTATAAAAAGGACATTATAGCCACTCCAATGGTGTGAAGTGGTAGTTCTTTGTAGTTCATTGTAGTTTTAACTAGCATTTGCCTAATGACTAAACTCGTTGATCATCTTCTTCGTAGCTTTATTTGCTACCCGTACATCTTCCTTGGTGAAGTGTCTATTCAAACCTTTTCCTCATTTATCAATTGAGTAGCTTTTTTTACTTATTGTAAATTTTGAGTGATCTTTATATATTTGGATCCAAGTCCTTCATCAGATATATTCTTTGCCAAGATGTTCTCCCAGTCTGCGATGTGTCTTTTCATTCTTTTAACAGTGCCTTTTGAACTGCAGACTTTTTTTAGTATAAATGAAGAACTCCAATACATCAATATTTTTATGGAGTGATTTTTGTATCATATCAAAGAAACCTTTGCCCAAGCCAAAGTCACAAAGATCTTTCAGAAATTTTATTTCTAAGTTTTACAGATAGACCTATGGTCCATTTTTCACTTAATTTTTGCATATGATGCAAAGTATAGGTGAGCATTTATTTTTTTTTAATTTATGTATTTTTGCATGTGGATATCAGTTGTTTCAGGACTGTTCAGTGAAAAGGCCATCCTTTCTCTACAGCATTAGCTTTGTACCTTTGTCAAAAGTCAGTTGTCTACCTACGGGGTGGACAAAAGTAGATTTACAGTTGCATTGTGACACCCTCTTGAGTTAATAGAGCTAGTGTAATAATCATAACCTGCATGTCTTTTTCCATGTGAACAACTGTGAACCTACTTTTGCCCATCTCTGTATTGGGGGAGGGGCATTATTTCTGGACTCTATTCTGCTCCATAGACCTATTTGTATATCTTTTCTTTTTAAAGACTTTATTTATTTACTCTTAGAGAGAGGGGAAAGGAGACAGAAAGACAGGGAGAGAAACATCATTGTGTGGTTGCCTCTTGCACATCCCCTACTGGGGACCTGGCCCACAACCTAGGCATGTGCCCTGATGGGGAATCAAACTGGCAACCATCTGGTTCGCAGGCTGGCACTCAATCCACTGAGCCACACCAGCCAAGGCTATTTGTGTATCTTTATGCCAATACTTCGCTATTTTGATTACTTCACCTATATAATAATTCTTGAAATCAGGCAATGTGAGTTCTCCAACTTTGTAATTCTGCAGGGTTTTTTGGACTACTCTAGACTATGCATTACTATATAAATTTTTACATTCCAGTATCAATTTCTACCAAAAGAAAAACATGCTGGTATTTTGATAGGATTGCATTGGTTTTATAGATTAATTTGTTGGATTTCACCAGTGTTTAAATAATGTCCTTTTTCTGTTCTAGGATCCAATCCAAGATACCACACTGCATTTAGCCAGCTTTCTTTTGAATAGTGTTAGCATGGTGTGTGCTTCTCATCCTTCTACTTGTTTCTTTAATTTTAAAGTGGGATTCTTATAGGCAACCCATAGTCTTGTTTTCATTTTGTCTTAATTCAGTCCGACTATCTGCTATTTAATTGGTGGTATTTGGACCATTTATATTATAGTGCTTATTAATAAGGTCAGGTTTAAATCTACCACTTTGTTGTTTTCCATTGATTTCATCTGTTTTTTTTTTTTGTTCCTTTTTCCATCTTCTCTATCCCTTCTTTTGGATTATGTATATTTTATGGTTCCATTTGATCTCTTTTTCTAACTTATTAGCTGTTATTCTCTTTTGTTGTTTTAGTGGGTGATTTAGGGTCTATATTAGATATCTTGTCAAAATTGATCTCATACTGCTGCAGATATAGTGTAAAAAACTCACAACAGTATACTTTTATTTCTCCCTTTCTGGTCTCTGTGCTATTACTTTCATATACTTCTTGGTTTAAACTGTTATCTTTTTTAAAATCATTTTTTACTTTGCAATTTTAGTTGACATACAATATTATATTAGTTTCAGGTGTGTACCCCAGTGATTAGACACTGTATAACTTACTAAGTGATCATCCCAAGACATCTAGTGCCCGTGTGACACCATACATAGTTTTAGAATATTATTGACTATATTCCCTATGCTGTACTTTACATCCCCGTGACTGTTCCGTGGCAACCAATTTGTACTTCTGAATCCCTTCACCTTTTTTACCCATACCCCTAATCCCCCTCCCATGTGGCAACCATCACAATATTCTGTTTCTGTTCTTCTTGTTCATTTATTTTGTTTATTTTTAAAAGATTTATTTATTTATTTGTTATCTGTTTTAGACAGAGGGGAAGGGAGGGAGAAAAAGAGGGAAAGAAACATCAATGTGTGGTTGCCTTTCGTGCACCCCCCACTGGGGACCTGGCCTGCAACCCAGGCATGAGCCCTGACTGGGAATAGAACTGGTGACTGTTTGGTTCACAGGCCAGTGCTCAATCCACAGAGCCACACCAGCCGGGGCTATTTTGGGTTTTTTTTAGAATCAACTGTTGATGGATATGTATTTATTACCATTTTATTGTTTATATTTTTAATTCTCCTTCTTCTTCCTCTTCTCCTCCTTCCCCCTTTTCCCCTTCTTCTCTTCTTCCCCTTCTGGTTCCCCCTCCCCCTCCCCCTCCCCTCCCCCTCCCCCTCCTCCTCCTCCTCTTCTTCTTCTTCTTCTAGAAGACCCTTAAACATAACGCTACTTGATGGAGCCAGTATTTCCACAAGCTTTGTGAACATACAAAATGCATTCACAATACCTATTAGTGTCCTTGGCTTCTAATTTTATCAACCATGTTATCTCTTGGTCAGTTTTATTATTCTCCGTGTTAGGGGTTGCATTTTTGCTGCTCAACTGCACACCTGACAAGGTTTACTTGGATGCCAGACATTGTGAAATTTCCCTTGTTGATTCTTCTTATTTTCACATTCTTATATATATGCTTGAGGTTTCTTCTGGCGTGTCATTAAGACACTCAGAAGCAGTTCTATCCTTCTGGGCCTTGTTTTTCAGCTTAGTTAACAGGACCATAGCAACATTTAGCGTAGGGCTCATTTTCTCCAGTAGTAATGCAAAACTTTTTCTTTGTACTTTAATGCTTTGTGAACTGTGAAGTTTTTCCACCTTGGCCATTTAAAACAGTCACTCGTCCCAGCCTTGTGTGGGTTCCAACACTCTCCCTCTCATCCTTTTGAGTGGTTCTTTCCTTGGCCTCAGGTAGTTTCCTTGTGCACATATGCTGATCAATACCTAACTGGATATTTGAGTAGGATCCTCTGAAGTTTGTAGCATCTCTCTGCACAGGTTTCCCCTCTCCGAAACTTGTTCAAGCGAAGTCAAGATTCCTTGGCTTCCCCAGACTCACAGCTTCATTTCTTCAATTAAGGTAGACCGCCAGGCCCTGCCCTGCAACCTAGAACATTTCTCTGAGTTCCCCGCCCCTGCCCTGCAACCTAGAACATTTCTCTGAGTTCCCCGCCCCTGCCCTGCAACCTAGAACATTTCTCTAGGCAAAAAGATAGGCTAATCTTTGGATTCATCTAAGCTTTTTCATTCCTTAGAAATCATTGAGTTTACTTGCCCGATGTCCAATGACTTGAGCGTTGTCATTTCACATATTTTGTCTGGTGTTTTTGTTTCTTTTGTTTTGTTTTAGTTATTTTGTGTGAGCGGGTATGTCTGGTCTCTGTTGCTCTGTCTTCACCAGAAGTGTAAGTCAAGGTTATTCCCCAAAGTTGGTTTTAAAATATCAGATTTCACCCTTTCAGATACATAGTTTATGTTTTAAAAATCTAAAGTCATGATGTGTCTTAAATATAATGCTACCTTTCTAGCACATTTGGCTGAGAGGTAATTGCACTGTTGTCAATGCCTATGAACTCAGCCATGGATGTTCATATTATCATCCTTTTAATTGACTTGTGTGCATGATTGCCACTGTATGTGTTTAGTTGAATTGTCATTTAGAATATCTTCAAAAAGATTTCATCATGATTCTCCTTTGAAATGAAAAGTTATTGTGTAGGAGGAATGAATCAGACTACAAACTTCAGATAAAATTAGTGTCTTAAATAAGTCTACAAGAGCTCTTTCAATAAGCATTAAATTGACATTTAAATAATAAGAAAACATTTTGTCATAATATAATTGCTAGCATATTTTCTCAGTAGTGCATAAAATAATGAGTACCTTATGTTCACTGGCATCTTAAATTCAATTTAATACAATAACCAATCAGTCAGAATATTAGTAAAGCTAATCCAACTGAGTTCCAAAATAGCATCAGTTAAAACAAGAAAGAAGGTCATTTTTCTCTCACATTATCAGGCTGGAAAAAGCTACTCATGGTTTGTGTGGTTGCTCAGTGTTGGGGACTCAGGCTCTTTTTATCTTGTCACTTCACTGTGTACAGGATATTGCTCTCATCTACATGGTTTCAGATGGCTCAATATTATGTACACATTTTTTAAAAGATTTTATTTATTTATTTTTAAGGAAAGGGGAAGGGAGGGAGAAAGAGAGGGAGAGAAATATCAGTGTGTGGTTGCCTCTCACGTGCACCCTACTGGGGACCTGGCCCGCAACCCAGGCATGTGTCCTGACTGGGAGTTACATCGGCGACCCTTTGGTTCACAGCCCGTGCTCAATCCACTGAGCTACACCAGCCAGGGCATTATGTATACATTTTAGGCAGTGAGAAGAAGGCCAAGGGGAAGTAAATGGCGTGCTTCTTTCCTTTAGAGATACAGCCTATGAGTTGCACTTACCACATGTGTTTTCGTCCCATTGGTCTGAATACTGTCACATGGACAGAAATAGCTGCAAAGTAGATGGGGAAATATACCCCTTATTCCAGGCCCAGATGAAAAGAAGAGGTTCTATTACTATTAAAGGAGGAGTGAATGAGTTTTGGGAGACAAGGGGCATTTGTATTCTGTGTGCGACCCTAGCGTTTTCAAATTGTTGAGCTGCCTATAGATGGAATGAATTCTCTAGAGAAGTAGTGAGCGCTCCATGACTAAATTGTTCAAAGAAGGCCTAATTGAACAGTTGGCAGTGATGTTCTAGAAGGCACTTACACAGTGGTTGGGGGAGGAACAGTAGATGCCTTCAAATGTCCTTCCCGGAGGGGAAATTCACATGTACTCAGATTCTACTCACATTGGACTGGGAGTCCCTGGAACAACCTGCTCTATATGGATCACTTGGCTGTTGTCAGTGCCCAGCATTGCTCCACATTTTACTTCACTACAAATGGCCAAATAAATACAGACCTTTAGGTGAAATTCTCATCTAACCACCAGAGATCAGAGATGGGGCAGTGGGGCCAGAGCTATAATAACTTGGCAAAACTCTTCATCAGATCTCAATGGTGGTAGGGTAGAGCTACTAGGTGAGTTGGGCAGAGATTGCCTAAGGGAGAAATGAGAAAAGCTCAGGGGGCATCCTGTTACAGCTGTCCAACTGAGTGCATCTCCCAAGCCTTCCCATTGCTCCTGCCTTCTGGGCACAAACACAGATACAGCTCACGAGCACTACTGGTAAAAATGTAAACTTGTGTAGCTACCCTGCAGAGCAAATTGGCTCTGCTTAGATGAAATAAAAATATACATTACCTGTGCCCTGGCTGGTGTAGCTCAGTGGATTGAGCGCGGGCCTGCGAACCGAAGGATCGCGGTTCGATTCCCAGTCAGGTCACATGCCTGGGTTGCCAGGCCAGTTCCCGGCAGGGGACATACGAGAGGCAACCGCACATTGATGTTTCTCTCCCTCTCTCCTTCCCTTCCCCTCTGAAGATAAATAAATAAAATCTAAAAGAAAAAAAATTAAAAAAAAAAAAGATCTGTTTAAAAAAATATATATATATATACATTACCTGTGTCCCAGAATTTTCCCTCTTGGGATACATCTCCCTAAATTTACCCTGAAAGATACAGGGATATTCATTGAGGTATTGTTTGTGGAGGGTAGAAATGAAAGCAAAGTGAGACTTTATCCTTGGAAGTGTGGACAGGTAAAATGTGGTGGGTGGCCACATTTAAAAGCAAGAAATCCTGGATGTTAACAGACTGCTGCTTGAAAATATATATATTATCCTTTGTCTATACTGTGTGTGTGCCTGTGTGTGTAAAATTAATGGTGTCACAATGAAATAACTCATTCTGGCTTTAACAGAAGACATTTATTTTCTCACAATCCTGAAAACTAGAAGTCCATGGTATAGGTGCCAGCAATTTTGTTTTCTGGTAAGGGATATTTCTATCTTGTAGGTGGCTGCCTCTTTCCTGTGTCCTCATGTGGCTTTTCGTCTGTTCTAATGCAAACATAGAAAGAGCTCACATCCCTTCCTTTTCTTTTTTTTTTTTAAGATTTTATTTATTTTATTTATTTATTTATCTTTAGAGGGGAAGGGAAGGAGAGAGGGAGAGAAACATCAATGTGCGGTTGCCTCTTGTATGTCCCCTGCCGGGAACTGGCCTGGCAACCCAGGCATGTGCCCTGACTGGGAATCGAACCGCGATCCTTCGGTTCGCAGGCCCGCGCTCAATCCACTGAGCTACACCAGCCAGGGCCCCTTCCTTTTCTTATAAGGGCACCAATATTATCATATTGGACCCAACTATGATGACTTATTTTATCTTTATGCCTCCCTAAAAATCCTGTCTCCAAATATAATCACATTGGAGATCAGGGATTCAACAGATATATTTTAAGGGGACACAATGCATTCCATAACATTCCACCCTATTACCTACCCATGCATGTCCTTTTTATGTACAAAATTCATCCAGCACCCAACAGCCCCAAATGTCCTAACCCATTCCAGCATCAGTGTCTACTTCAATGTCTCATCTTAATATCATCTAATTAGATTGGGGCGAGACTTGAGGAATGATGCATCTGGAGGCAAAATTCCTCTTACGACACCAGACAAATTATCTGCTTCACAAGTATAATGGTAGGACAGGCATAGGCTAGACATTCCCTTTTTTAAAGGAACAAATCAGAAAGAAGATAGGGATGACAAGTCCCAGAAAGAAAATGAAAAAAGGCACAAATTAATGGAATGAACACAGGTAATTCTGTGTTCATGGATAGGAAGAATTAACATCATTAAAATGTCCATACTACCCTAAGAAATATACGGATTCAGTGCAACCCCTATCAAAATGCCAATAACATTTTCACATAACTAGAACAAATAATTTTAAAATTTATGTGGATTAACAAAAGACCCTGAATAGTCAAAGTAATCTTGAGAAGGAAGAACAAAGGAGGTATCATGCTAACTGATATCAAACTATACTACAAGGCTATAATAATCTAAACAGCATGGTACCAGCGTAAAAACATAAACATGGATCAATGGGCCAGAATAAATAGCCCAGAAATCAACCCACACCTACATGGTCACTTAATCTGTGACAGAGAAGGAAACATTGTACAGTCTTTTCAGGAAATGGTGTTGGAAAAACTGGACAGATACATGCAAAAAAAAAAAAGAAGAAGAAGAAGAAGAACCTAGACCACTTTATTATGCCATGTACCCCAAACCCGTCAAATTGTATTAAAACTTAAATGTAAGACCTGAAACCATAAAATTCCTATAAGAAAACATAGGGAGTAAACTCCGGCATTGCTCTTAGCAATATTCTTTTGGATGTTTCCTCAGGCAAGGGAAACAAAAGAAAAAATAAACAAATGGGATTGCATCAAACTAAAAAGTTTTTGCATAGTGAAGGGAACCAACAGAAGCAAAAAGTTGGCTATTTGAAAGTTATATAAAATTATAAAACCTCTAGCAACACAAGCAGAGAGGGTAAAAAAAAAAAGACACAAATCACTGACATCGGGAGTGAAACAGGATGATCACTGTAGACCCCACAGGCTTCAAACCAATAACAAGGGAGTATTATGAGCAGTTCTGTTCAAGTAAATTGGACAAGTTTCATGAAGTATAGACTGATTCTTAAAACAACTCAAACTGGGTACCGCAATGTACCCAGCATGAAATACGCAATTTGAATAACCCTGTAATTGTTTAGAAAATGGAATTTGAAATTTCAAAACTCCCAAAACCAGAAACTTCACTTGAGAATTCTAGAAGTGGTTAAGAAAAAGTCTTAACAATCTCTCCAGAAAAGTGGAAAAGGAAAGAACGCTTCCCAGTTCATTTCATGAAGCCCGTAATACCCTGATACCAATTCCAGGCAAGGATAGTATAAGAATACTACAACTGATATCCCTCATTAATATAGGAGTAAAAATCTTTATCAAAATATTGGCAAATTGAACTCAGCAATACATATACACAAACAAGTATACACCATGATGTAGTATGGTTTATTCCAGACATGCAAAGCTGGTTTATTTTTCAAAAACATATTGATGTTACTTACCATATTATCAGGCTATAGACAAAAATCACATTATCGTGTCAATTTATATAGCTCAAGCATATGACAAAGTTCCACACGTGTTTATGATAAAATCTCTTTCAAAACTAGAAATGGGGGAAACTTTCTTAACTTGATGAAGTGCATCTACAAAAACTCTCCAGTAGCTAATATTACACTTAACTGTGAAAGAATGAATGTTATCCCCATAAAAGCAGAAACAAGACAAGGATACTCATTCTCAGCACTGCTAGTCAATCCAGCATTAGATATTCTAGGTAGGACGATTAGGCAAAAAAGGAAATAAAAGGCATACAGATGAAAGGGAAGAAATAAAACCATCACTGTTTGCAGATAACATGGTGTTCTATGTAGGAAATCCCAAGAAATCCTAAAGGAAACTAAAAAAAACAAACAAACAAACAAAAAAAAAAACCTCCTAGATCTAATTTGTGAGTCAGTAGTGTTGCAGGATATAAGATCAACACACACACACACATTAAAAAATAACAATATCCCTGCTCAGTGGATTGAACATGGGCAGTGGACCAAAGGGTCACTGGTTTGTTTCCCAGTCAGGGCACATGCCTGGGTTGTGGGTCAGGTCCCCAGTAGGGGGTGTGTGAGAGGCAACCACACAATGATGTTTCTCTCCCTCTCTTTCTCCCTCCCTTCCCCTCTCTCTAAGAATAAATAAATAAACGTTAAAAAAACCCTTAAAACTCAACTCTGAGAAAACAGTCTAATTAGAAAAGGACCAAAGACATGCACACATATTTTGGGGAAAAGAATATCCAAGATGGCCAGTAAGTACATGAAAAGGTTTTCAATATCACTAGCCATTAGGGAAATGTAATTTAAGATCATTCTGGGGAACCATCACATACCCTATTAAAACAATTCAAGTAAAATAGAGAGGAACTTTCCAGGTAGAGAAACTGGATCACTCATTCATTGGTGGTGAGCACGTGAAATGATATAGCCACTCGGGAAGACAGTTGGGCAGTTTCCTGAAAAACTGAACATACACTTACCAAACAACCCAGCAATTACAGCCTTGATCATTTATCCCAGAGAAATGAAGACTCATGCTCAAATTGAAGCGTGTACATGGATATTCACACCAGCTTTATTTATAATTTCCAAAACCTGGAATCAGCCCAGATGTCCTTCAGTGAACATCGTTTAGAATTACTTCATAGTGCTAAGAAAAGCAAAGACCAACTTTAGTTGGTTCTATTATTATTTTTGTAATTCTCCACACACTATGAACCCCCTTATTGTCTTCACCCAGGATGGACTGCTCCCACTGTCCTGTCCTTGGTACACTACTGCTGGGGTCACAGTAGCACCACTGACACTGCTATCCTGATCCCCCCAGAAAAATTGACTTTAGAAATAGCAAATAGAGGCTATTTCTGAAACCTATCTTCATACCTCTGTTTTCCTTCCCTAAGCAGGAGTCTTGGCCCTCCTGCTCCTTAGTCAGGGTCTCTATAGTCCTTGCTACTTCTTGCCACATGGACAGTTGAAAAAGGTTGCAAAACACCTTGGGTAGAGTCTGACTTGGTGACTGCCACCCTCCCCAGGAAGAAGAAATACTACCAGTGCTTTGAGAAAGGCTTTGTGCCTTTGATTTTTCATTTCCGGGTAGCAATTGACTGTGACCCCACCAGTTGAAATGCCTTTGGTTTATTTTGACTTAATCTGGAATTGCAGTGTCTCCTGCCTACCATCAGGGGGTCCTGTAGGCAGAATTAGACACGGAGGGAGGATTCTATTAAAGGCCTTCATCCATGCAGGGAAAGATATACTATGCTGATTTCTATGAAGTGCCAGTGGGATAGGCTTCTCACCCCTGATTTCATTTAGTGGTATTATTTGGTGACATCTTAATTGAATTCATTACAAATTGCAAAGGGTTGGCCCAGATCTGTGAAATGGCATTATTTATATTGACATTATGGGGGGGTATGCTAACTATTATTATAATCGTAGTAACTGGCAATATACCTTGCCACTCATGCTAGTGTAGGTACATACACACGACATCTATCCAGAAGGTATGCAGCCGTGTAAGGTGAAAAATAGGGACATTTATTGAAGAAGACACAAGAAACATTGCCCATAGAACAATGATGCCTTGGTCCCCTTCAAAGTAGGCACCTTGGGACCTCACACAGTTCTCCCAGTTGCCATCAGTTGACCCCTCATATTTTCCTGAATCTCATCCATGGTCTGAAATCTCTTCCCTTTCAAAGGTGATTTTAGTTTTGGAAAAAGTCAGAAGTTACAGGGCACCAAATCTGGGGTGTAGGGGGGTGAGTCACCTGGGCGATTGGATGTTTCACCAAAAAAACTGCACGAGACGTGATGCATGAGCAGGCACATTGTCATGATGAAGCTGCCAATCACCCGTTGCCCATCCCTGTGGCCTTCTGAATCATCCGAATAGTTTCTGCAGAAGTTTGTTCAGTCTTATCACAAAATTTGATGCAGATTTATTGCTCTACTTGCTCAGTCATGTTGAATGCGACGACCACACAGTACATTGCTCACTCAATGTCATCTACCACCCCTACTGACTAGCACAGTGAAGTTGTCATTGTTCACGCATGCCTGTCCCAGTGCACTCCTAAGCTGTCAGGTTACATCGATGTTGCACAAACCATTCTTGTCATATTAACAATGGTTGGACTTTTTCCGGACAAATTTTGTACATGTGCACATGTGCGCGTGCACACACACAAACCCTACTCGCTGTAGGCTCTTTGTTAACAAAGTTCAAACCACTGTGGTAAAGGAGATAACCATAGCAGAAGAGTTAGGCAGAATGGGGAGGGAAGGTTACTATCATGTGTCAACCACCGACCATGTGCCATGCCATATACTCTGCTTGGGGACATTACATGTCTTAGATAATTTTAACCACATAACCTGTAAAGTAGGTACTATTATTATTCCTGTGTTACTGATGAGGAAGTAAAGTGAGAGGGCTGGGAGAAGTGAAGTGAAATCATCAGATTATGTCGTCTTCCTGCTGCTTAAAACTCTTCAACGATTCCCCTTTCCTCAGAGGATAGAAATCCTCACTCCTCAGCCCAAGCTCCAGGCCGTATTCTGGCAACTTCACTAGATTCATCTCAGGCCCCTCCCCTCTTGCGGTACATTCTCCAGCCACACTGACCTTTGTTCAGTTCCTCTGACGCACCGTATCCTTTTCTATTCTAGGGCCTTCGCTAAGGTTATTGTCTCTGCCTGCACTGCTCTCCTCTGCATCTGCCTGCATTTACCAACTACCTCCTACTCATTTTTCATGTCTTAGCATAATGTCACATCCTCAGGTTCTCAGGGAAACTTCCACTGACTTCCCCCTTTACTCCACGATGTCTCCCAGACTATGGTAGATCCCTTTGTTGTGTCCTTCTGTTGCATTGTACATTTCATCCCTCCTACTCATCACATAGTTTCACATGTGACAGTGTGTTCAGCATCTGTTTTACTCATGGGATGAATCTTCCTGTTTAGAGAGTATCCTGTTCTCTGCTCTACCCCTAACACCTAATACATTGCTTGACATGTGATAGATGTTTCCTAACTATTTGTTGAATTACTGTATATTTAAATTCTCTGTAACTGGTATAGTATAGGTACTCTATAAACATAATCATTATTATTATTGTCCAAGGGCAAATATGTAGTCAGGGGCAGAACCAGGATTTATATCCAGCTGTGAATCTAAAGCCCATGTTTCTTTCACAATGTGGCTTTGCCAGCAGACAGGAGTTCTAGGCTCAACACTGCCACAACCTGGCCGTATGACTTAGGGCGAGACACTCTGTTGCTCTGAATCTCAGTTTTCCTGCCTATAATTGGGAGTAGGGACAGGCGAAGTTCAGGTTGATCTTCATCTAATCTAGAGAAGGAGAATAGAAGTCTGTATAGGAGAGGGTAGCAATAGTTAATTGACCATTACAAAATCAGTGTCATCCCTCGGCAAGACGGTTAAACAGGCACACCAAGAACCCTCAATATGTTCATGCTCTTTCACATGGGTAATCTTACTCAGGCAGTGTGGAGTAACGGGTAGTATTAGAGAGCTCTGGGATTAAGCCCCAAATCCCCTTTACTACCTCTGTGGTCTTGGGCAAGTTAATACCTGAACCTCATGTTCTTCTTTACAAATAGAATAAAAGCATTTATGTTTTTTACCCTTTGCTAAGGTTAAAAACAACAGAAGAACATGAAAAGAAATTTTTGAATATAGGAATAAACATTTCTCCCATGATCCTCTGCACACAGTTCTTTCTGTGATTTTGGCGCCATTGAGGGCTACCTCTTGAGGCAGGAGCCGCAGGCACCATTGAGAAAGGAGAGAGAGACGGAAGACGGAAGTAGGCTGAGGTCAGAGACCAGAGTCTAGGGTGTGGACCCTGGGGTGGGCTGGCATAAAGGAGAAAGCCAGCTACTGAGGCAGAAGAAAGGAGATGCCAGATCTGCTCATGGATAATGGGTAGGCAGGACAGGGAGAGAGCCAGTAGCAGGACAACAAGGTGCCCCAGAGGGCCTCCTTCCGAAGTTCTGTGGCCCTTTCACTTAGGCATGCTTCAGATGATCTTAAAGATCCTTAAAACTGTACCCCTGCCAGTTCCTTTTCTTGTTCAGTCACATGCATGTATATTTTGAAATTGCAATCTTAGCATAAACGCCTTTTTACGGAGTAGTATACCTTCGATGTTTTTCAAGTCACAAGTTTTCATGATGATTCCTTTTCAAGGTTGCCACATATTCCAATTTTACCCATAGCCCTGAAGGCACATTCCTATGTATTAACTTTTTTGCATCCTTGAATTACTTTCTTGGAAGAAATACCCAGGTGTGCGATTACTGAGTCACTCAGAGGTTATGCAACTGGAACATAACCAGAACAGGTTTTATTTTTCCAAGAAAAGAAATGAGCTACAATCCTTTTTTTTTTCTTCCTCTCCTGGAACTGATGAGTCGACCTTATCAAGTTGTGCTGTCCAATACGAGAGCCATTAACCACAGGTAGCTGTTTAAAGTCTGATTCATTAAAATGAAGTAAAATTTAAAATTCAGTTTCTCGCCCTGGCTGGTGTAGCTCAGTGGATTGAGCGCGGGCCTGCGAACCAAAGGATCGCGGTTCGATTCCCAGTCAGGGCACATGCCTGGGTTGCCAGGCCAGTTCCCGGCAGGGGACATACAAGAGGCAACCGCACATTGATGTTTCTCTCCCTCTCTCCTTCCCTTCCCCTCTAAAGATAGATAAATAAATAAATAAATAATAAAAATAAATAAATAAACCTTTAAAAAAAAAAATTCAGTTTCTCGGTTGCAGTAGCCACATTGCAAGTGCTCAGGAACTACACATGTCGAGCCTTGGCTCAGAGCCTAACTCTGTGCTCCATTCTCATCTTCCTCTCTTCTTCTGGTCTGTCTCCTGGTTTGGGGGAATTGCAGGAATAAGACCCTGCAGATGGAGAAGATCAAGGCCCGTTTGAAGGCTGAGTTTGAGGCCCTTGAATCAGAGGAGAGACACCTGAAGGAGTACAAGCAGGAGATGGACCTCCTGCTACAAGAGAAGATGGCCCACGTGGAGGAGCTCCGACTGATCCATGCTGACATCAACGTGGTAGGTGGCTGGCTGCCTAAAGCCTACCTCTGAGCCCTTTCAGGAATAGGTAATAGTGAATGTTGTGGTATCTCCTCAAGATGTGGCTGTGCCCAACTTCGGGGAGTATGCATCCAGCTATGGTGCAGTGGAAGAATCCCGGGGTTCTGAGATCCAGCCTGGCGCTGTCACTGATTGACAGTATATCACTAGACAAGTCCCTTCTTCCCCCTGGGCCTTGTTCTCCCTCTCTGTACCATGAGAGGGGATCAATCACATCTAAGGTCTCTTTCAGCTCTGACATGCTTGTTATTGGAGTCTGGGAGTTAGGAGCCAGCCTTGGTGAAAAGCGGAGCAGGTAGTTGATGCTGGGGTCCAGCCTAAAGGGCTCCAAAGGTTCTGTAACTCAGCCAAAACAAATCATGTCTGCCAACCTGCCAAAGTGGGGGCCCTCACTAGAGTCTCTCTTTTGGAGATTCTTGGAACGTGGTGAATGAACTGTGCAAATGTGGTAAGTTTCCAGCTTTTTGGAGTTATTCAAGCAGAGTCTGAATGACCACCTGTCCGGGCTGCATGCACAATTGATGAATCCTTCAGCAGGAGTGATGTTGGAGGTGTTGACCTGTAAGATCCTTTCCAACTCTCAGAGCCTCTGACGATGAGAAGCCTTTTAAAACAAATACATTTGAAGGAATTTCTATTCTTGGGAAATTCATTTCTCTGACAACACTTATTTCCTGATTTTTCTAGGCCTAGGATTTTAAAGGAAAAATGAATGCAATTTGGACAGTAAGTATTTGGGATTTTCTGTGTCACAGATCGCAGGATTCCACGGTTCTTACGAGGAGTTGGCAGTTTTGCTGCCAGCAAACCTAAGTATACAGACTCAATGAAATGAACAGGATGTTAGCCACAGAGGGGCTGAGAATCTAAGCGAATACTCAAACTTGAGTATTCATCAGAGTCCCCTGGAGGGCCTGTTAAAACAGATTGTTCAATTCCACCCTCAGGTTTCTGATTCCGTAAGTCTAGGGTGGTGCCTGAGAATATGCATTCCTAATGAGTTCCCAGGTGATGCTGATGCTGCTGATCTGGTGACCATATTTGGAGGACCATTAATTTAGGAGAAAGGCCACTGGCCCGGGAGGCAGAAGCCCTGAGTTTTTAATCTAGGTTTTGCCTCTAGGAAGTATTTTTCTGAGGAAGTTCCTTCTCTCTAAGCCAATTCCCTCATCTGTCAAATGGTGGTGAGGTACACTAAGATGCTGTATTTGAATAATAACTACCATTTATTCAGTCTTTGCTCTGTTAGCTCCTATACTGAGAGCTTTTTATAAATTCAATCATTGAATCCTCGCCAAGATTATAAATTCAATCATTGAATCCTCGCCAAGATTATATGAGGCAGGTACTATTATTATCATCATTATACAGATGAAGAAACTGAGGCTCGACAAGAGTCACATAGAACACATAGCAAATTGAGGATTTGACCATTTATTGGCCTGGCTCTGGAGCCTGTGCTATCATCTTGTACAGCCTTGTTGAGAATCTTGGGGGATTTTCCCGTGTGCTTACTTCACTCTGTGTTCCAGATGGAAAATACCATCAAACAGTCTGAGAATGACTTAAACAAGCTGCTAGAGTCTACTCGCCGTCTCCATGATGAGTATAAGCCACTGAAGGAACATGTAGATGCCCTGCGCATGACTCTGGGCCTACAGAGGCTCCCTGACCTATGTGAAGAGGAGGAGAAGCTCTCCTTGGAGTAAGTAGCCTCCCCCGCTGTCCCTGCAACACGCAGAAACCACACCCCCACAGAGCCTGGTCTAAAAGTCAGTCCTGGCCCCAGGCCTGTCAGTGACTGACTCATTGCACGGACCTTGGGCACGTCCCTGTGCTGGGCTGTGACACCAAAAGAAGGATGATTGAACTGGAATTACCGGATGGCTTTTAAAGTTGTTTGTGTGCTTTTAACAAGGCAAGACTATGCCTATGACTCTTAGGAGGTTACTTCCCAGGTGAAGGTCGAGAAGGGGTGTCCAGAAACCTTTGAAAATACAGAGGGCTGAACTTTCATGGTCTCCAGGGGCTAGGCTGGAAGTTCATCCTGAGACGCAGAGGTGAGAGACAGAGTTCAGTTCAGTAGAAGGAAACACACTTCCTTCAGGTAGAGCAGGCTGCCCGTGGAAGGGGAGGCTGTCTTGTGCCTAGAGGTATGCCAGGAGAGGCCTGCGGACACAATGGAAATCCTGCAAAAGAACAAGAGATGGAGGATATAGATGAATGCCCTTTGAGGACTTTGCTAACCCTTGATTTCTTTATTTTCTGAGTCTGTCAGAGCAAGGAGCGAGAGGATTACACTTCCTAGCAGACAAAGGATCTGGAACCCAGGGAGAAGAGACTTGTGCTAGGGGGGGTGCAGGAACTTTCTATAGTGAACCTCAGCCCAACCCCCTTGGTTCAATGGCATGGAGTCTTTAAGAGGGGCAAGGTTCTTGTTTTCAGAACGATCCAGCTAATGTCTCTCGTCTCCAAAGTTACTTTGAGAAGCAGAAAGCAGAGTGGCAGACGGAGCCACAGGAGCCCCCCATCCCAGAATCCCTGGCCGCTGCAGCCGCCGCCGCACAACAACTCCAAGTGGCTAGGAAACAGGACACCCGGCAGACAGCCACCTTCAGGCAGCAGCCCCCACCTATGAAGGTGAGTGAGCCGGGTAGGGCCTGTGGAAGAAGCAAGTTATCCTTAAGCAGCCCCGTGGAAGGCTGCTTTTGAAATACAGTCACACCTTGGTACTTGACGCCTTCAGAACTCGTCAAACCCTGTACTCGTCACATTTTGATGAGAGAGAATGTTTCAGTACTTGGTGCTTGCTCACCACTCGTTGCACTTGCGAGAACTTGAATGCGTCATGACGTCACCATGCAGGAGAAAATGCATCATCAGTCGTCACTTGCTCACCACTCATTGGAGTGAATTAATGATGAGTACCAAGGTATCACTCTATTGGCTTTACATATTTGGGACCTTGCTAAAACAGGCTTTGGGAGACAGAGGAAGGGGTGTGTGGTGTGTGTGCTGGAATGGACCCGCTGTTTTGTTGCCTCACATTCCCAGAGAAGATAGAGTGCTGGGAGACTGGCAGGCATTGCTAAAATATACTAAAAAAGTTAGGAACATGACTGGTACAAATATATAGTAAGCGTGTATAAAGCTGGTTTCAATGGCGTTTGAAGAACAGATAATCATATAGTGAGGAAAGGAAAGGAATGCTGAAATAAGTTTGCAAAGTTAAATACAGAACTGGTTAATGTCCTGCAGGGCCATAAAACTGTAGCATTTGTGGTTATCTTTTCTTGTGAACAGAAATAATCTGCATCTGTCCTGGGCCAAAACCATTTGTAGTTTATCAGCGTAAGTCACTGAGTCTGGGCTCTGATCGATGGTAAATAGATGAAAAAAAAAAAAGTAAATAGTTAAACAAAGGGTCATCCTCCCAGAGCAGAGGTTAGCAAACTAGAGCCCACAGGCCAAGTCAGAACTACTCTTCTTTTTTGTAAATAAAGTTTTATTGGCCCACACCCATGCCTGTTGCTGTATTGTCTGTAGATTCTTTCATGTGAAACGTATAGTATTGAATAGCTACAACTAAGATCATCTGACCTGAAAAGGCTAAAATGTTTACTATTTCGGCCTTTACGGAAAATGTTTACTGATACCTGTCTTTGAGATTTGATTCATGCTCCATTATAATGCTAAATGGATACGAAATTCTCGTTTTGCTGTATGTGCAAGTCCTGGATGTTTTTCCTCAGTACCCGTGTTTGACCCTCACTCCCTTATATCCTTTACATCCCTTACATCCAGCACCGATCTCTCTTCTTGGGTCTCACTCACTGCTTACTACTTCTTCCCGTTGGGAAAATCACAATTGTTTTCTAGACCCCCGCGAATCAGAAGGCTGCATGAACCATAGACTACAGGAATCTGACCACTACCTTTCTTTGTCCCGTGCACCCCACTAGGCCTGCTTGTCATGTCATCAGCAAATTCACCGGAATGCACCCATATGCCCTCTCTGCAAAGCCAAGAGTCGGTCCCGGAACCCCAAAAAGCCGAAGCGGAAGCAGGATGAATGAAGAGAGGGAGAACACGGAGAGCTCTACTGCTCATAACCCCTCCCCTTGGCCAGTGAACGATGTCCTGATGTTAAACAACCCTTCCCCACCTCTACCAAGTCTCCAATTTAATGTGATGGAAGCACAACCCCTTTCTCACTTTGCTCTTCTTTCTTTCTGCTCTCGGGGTGTTCCTGGTTTAGGAAGAGATGCGGTTCAGGTGCTAATGACAGTATGTCTGCTAATCCCTTCTCTTCCACCCACGTTTCAACCCCTGCTCTTGTTTGGAGCTAAGGCTAGGGCAGAAGGCCCAGATGTGATTCTCCGTCTCTTGTGCCTGAGGACTGGGACCTAAGTTCCGAGGGTTGGGGGAGGCCCATATTTTATTTAGTGTAAAGGCTCCAGTGGGCCCTCCCTTCAGAGAGAGCGGAAGGGAGAGAGAGAAAGAGGGAGAAGAACATCAATGTATGGTTGCCTCTCGCACATCCCCTCCTGGGGACCTGGCCTGCAACCTAGGCATGTGCATTCTGACTGGGAATCAACCTTTAGGTTCACAGGCCAGCACTCAGTCCACTGAGCCAGGGTTCCCTCCCTGTACTTTTGCCTTAGGCTTTGAAGGGACAACAATGACTTTCAAATAGGCCTGGTGCATTTATCTCCCCTACCCTCATCTCATCTGCAAGGCCCAGAGGCAATTTGGACAAGCTCTCCTTTTTATATTCATTTTGGAGGACTGGGTGTTATTATAGAGTTCAGCATCCCACGCTATCCCCAGTCCCTCAGATATACAAAAGTTCTCAGGTACCAGGCTGTGTGTCTGGGGATCCCGGGATCTGCGGCTGCGGGTCTTTCTCCCATAGTCCTAATTTTTGCAAATCAGTAGTAGAAGTTCCCCGTAGTGAAATCAGGGAGCCGGAGCTATACCCCCTTCATTAAATCCTGCCTAACTCAACACCTAAGTCTTCACGCTAGGGCTCTGCTATTGGGGTTGCCTTAGGCTTGGATGGGGCCCCAGGCTGACAATTGTGTTGCCTTTTATTCAAAATCACACTCGGAGTGGGTTGAGATTCGAGTGAGTGGCAATTACTTTACCCATGTGAGTGGGTGGGACTTCACTTGTCCCTCCTTCTCTTGGGTCTTTCCTCTTCTGTAAGGCAGCCTCAGCTCGGGTCAGCTGCCGGCCACCCCCTTTCCCATGGACTGTGCAGGTGGCCTTCCCTCCCCAAAGAAAAGGCACCAGGGTCACCAAGCCCTACAGCTCCCTACTCCACCAAAGCCAGATCTCTAATAAAGTCACTTCAGACTTAAGGGACAGGGATGGGGGTTGGCTGACTGAAAAAGTTTTAGCTCCAGGTCTCAGTCCGTGGCTGGGGAAGGAGAGAGATTTTTCCTTCCTTCCTTAACTGCAGTTTTAAGTTTCCACAGCGTCTGTGTGTTCAAAATATAAGAGATTCCTCTGCTCTTGGAAAGTACGAGTGTTATGTCTGTACAAATCCTTTTAAATAAACATTTGTTCATTGGAGTAAATGCTGACTGAGTGCTTCTAAGTACCAGGTAATAAAAAAGATGTAATGCCCTTTTCCCTTCTGAGTAGCTCTTCTTCACTCGCATTCACTCCACCCTACACATGAGGGAACTGGGCACAGTAATTTATCTCGTCATTATAATAATTTCTATTTAGTCAGTACTGACTCCGTGTCAGGTCCCTATGCAAGATCCTGTATGTAAATGATTGCATTTGATAGTCAAAACAACCCGCCAAGCTAAGTACTTTTATTGCCATTTTCCAAAAAGGTAAACTGAAGTTCAGAGAAGTGAAATAACTTGTCCATAGTGAACACACAGCTAGTAGGAGAAGTTGCAGGATCTAAACTCAGATTCGTCTGGTTTCTGAGACCGTTTTCTTTCTACTTATTCTCCGTGATCAGTTTTTCTCCCCTTTGGGATGGCATGATGATGGGGTGCTGGGGACCCTGTCCTGGGCGCCAGATGTGGGGGGGCTCCGCCCGCAGAGCCCCATCCCTCCGTCACGGATGAAAGTAAAAACTACCAAGACATCTTGTGCTTGGGGAGAAAAGGGGTCAAACTCTCAGAGGAGAATGACCCAGAGCCCCATCCTCACTAGGCTTTTATTGGGCTCCAATACACCGGAATACAAGTTTAACATGTCAAAGAAATCTGAGGGCTTAATCCGAGCCAGTGTTTGTCTGGAAGGGGGGTTGCCAGACTTTGGGAGACATGCTCATTTCCTCCTGGGACACTTGTCACCTCAGGAAGAGCACTCTTAGCAAAGCAGGTTTCACAGGACTTTAGGAATTCTTTCTTATGCCAATCACCCAAGGAGCCGTTCTGGCCAGGACAGGGCTGCACTGCTCACCCCCACAGTTTCAGGCTTTAAGGCAATTAGGAAGCAGGAGACATCTCCCAGATGGAAATGAGGACTCGGGCTATGTCAGAATAGCCGGGGGGGGGGGGCGGGGGGAGGGGCGAGGGTCCATCACATCCTCTTTGCTGCAACCCCCCCCCAGTCCTTCCATGAGGCCTTCCAAGTGGTCGCGTCTGGCTTAGGTTGCCCCTCCCATGAGGAGTCTTACCTGTCATTGACTGCCAACCAAGCTATGGGGCCAGAGATGGGTAAGGCAGAAGCAGTGCTCCTGCCAGGGAGATAATCTTTGTCTCCTTAATAGGTCACATCCTTGTGACAGAACAGACCCAGATGAAGTGGGTCCCTTGGGCTCCTACACAGCCCACCATAGGGTGAGGGTTACAACTCCTGAAACCAGGCTGAACGGTCCGCAACAATGGGGGTTGTTGAGATAACTCTGAACTAGAAAATCAGGGGCTAGGAATCTAGGGACTGAGGCAGGAATATAAAGGCCTGACCTCTGTAGAGATACAATAGGGAATAACTCTGAAGGGCCGTTGCGGCTTCAGAGTTCCCCAAAGGGAAGACTGAAGTTTCCAGCAAGACTGCATTGCAGTTCTATAGCTCCCTCTGTCCAGTCCTGTCTGGTTCGGTTCTCTTCTACAAACACTGATTCCAAGAGCTCTCTAATTGATATCCTCACCATTAAACTGTCCTAGTGCTTCCCAGAAATGCCAGAGCTGACAAAACCTTCTCTGTGCCTTATCTGGAAAATGGGGAAAACAGTGTACCCAAAACATGGAATTTATTTATTTAAAAATTGTCTGTTTATTCTTACATGTTTAAACATCAGTTGCCTTCAAAGTACTCGCCATTTGATGCAATGCTCCCATCGAGACATTTTTTTCCACTGCATAAAACAGTTTTTGAGCTGGCGGATTTTGATGCCTTTTAGTGCTTCTGCCGCTTTTTGTTTCACCTCTTCCACATCAACAAAATGTTTCCCTTTGAGGACTTTTTTGAACCAGGAAAACAAAAAAAAAAGTCACTCAAGGTGAGATAGGGTAAATGGGGAGGGTGGGGTATAGGGGTCATGCCATTTTTGGTCAAAACCTGCTTAATACTCAGCACGTTGTAAGCAGGTGCACTCATAAATCACACATCCTGAAGTGGGCAAACGTGTTGAAAGAGTCTTCAAATAAAATTCACTGAAGCCACCCTGGCTGGTGTAGCTCAGTGGATTGAGCACGGGCCTGCAAACCAAAGGATCGCGGTTCAATTCCCAGTCAGGGCACATGCCTGGGTTGCAGGCCACTTCCCAGCAGGGGATGCACGAGAGGCAACCACACACTGATGTTTCTCTCCCTCGCCCTCTCTCCCTCCCTCCCTCCCTCCCTCCCTCCTTCCCTTCCCCTCTAAAGATAAATAAATAAAATCTTTAAAAAAAATTCACTGAAGCCGGATGCAGCCTCTCACAACAATGCCAGCTGGTGCACTGATACAAATGGGTTCCTAGAACACTCACCTAGTGGGGGAAGCCTGAACTACAAAGGGACCCTCCCCCAGAAGATAATTCCGGGGGGTTCTTGGGGTCCCCCCTCATAGTACCTACTTCTAGGGCCATTGTGAGCAACATCAGGCAAATAAGTATGAATTTTTTTCTTCCCCTTGTGTCTCTAGCACCAAGTAGATTGGACATTCAGTCAAGAGAAATATTCCTATTACCTGACATTACTGTTATCACCCCAGATTTTGTTCAGCTGCAAGCCTGCTTTGGAGGTGGCTCAGGCTCACTCTGGGCAAAGGAAGGACATTCAGCTGTGTGACTGGGAGTGCACTTTAACCTGTATAGGACCCAGTGGGTCCCTGTGCAGGCGAGTCCAACCTGTGGCCCATGGGCTACATGCGGCTCATGATGGCTGTGAATGCGGCTCAACACAAAATCACAAATTTACTTAAAATATTATGAGATTTTTTTATTGCATGTCACAATGCATTTAATGTGTGGCCCAAGACAACTCTTCTTTGTCCAGTGTGGCCCAGAGATGCCAAAAGGTTGGACAACCCTGTAAGAGCCTTAGTACAGTAGACCTAAATGACACAGTAGACCAGATGGGTTTCATTGATATTTTTAAAACATTTCACCCCAAGGCAGCAGAATATACATTCTTTTGAAGAGCACTTGGAAATTTTTCCAGGGTAGACCACATGTCAGGGCACAAAACAATTCTCAATAAATGTAAAAGATTGAAATCATATCAAGCAATCTCTCCGACCACAATGATATGAAACTAGAAATCAATTACAAAAAAAAAAAAACCCTAGAAAACACACAAATACATGGAAGCTGAACATTATGTTACTAAACAATGAATGAGTTAACAATGAGATCAAGCAAAAAATTAAAAGATACTTTGAGACAAATGAAAATGTAAACACAACCCAAAATCTACATGACCCAGAAACAGCGATTCTAAAATGGAAATCTGTAGTAATGCGAGCCTAGGTCAAGAAGTAAGGAAAATCTCAAATAAACAATCTAATCTTGCACCTGAATGAACTGGCAAAAGAACAACAAGCAAAGCCTAAAGGGAGTAGAACCAAGGAAACAATAAAGATCAGAGCAGAAATAAACAACATAGAGAATAAAAAAAAATACAGAAGATGAATAAACCCGGAGATGGTTTTTTGAAAAGATAAACAAGATTGCTAAACATTTAACCAGCTATATCAAGAAAACAGAGAGAGGACCCACATAAATAAAATCAAAAGCAGAAGAGGGGAAAAGACAACTGACACCACAAAAATACACGTTTATAAAAATATACTAGGGGCCCTGGCTGGTGTAGCTCAGTGGATTGAGCGCGGGCCTGGGAACCAAAGGATCGCGGTTCGATTCCCAGTCAGGGCACATGCCTGGGTTGCCAGGCCAGTTCCCAGCAGGGGACATACAAGAGGCAACCGCACATTGATGTTTCTCTCCCTCTCTCCTTCCCTTCCACTCTAAAGATAAATAAATAAAATATCAAAAAAAGTTTAAAAAATATAAAAATATACTAGGGACAACTATATGTCATTGAATCGAACAATCTGGAAGAAATGGGTAAATTTGTAGAAACATACATTTATGACTCCATGTCCTTCTTCTGTTCCTCACACCTCTACAATGTTTACCAGGCTCTCTCCTCTTTCTTTTAGTTCCTCCTGCTCAGCTACTCCTCGACCTCACAGAGGCCCATGTACCCCAATCCTGCCTTCCTACTTCAGCCTAAACACCCTGGCCCATTGCTTCCACACTTCACCAGCCAATACCTTCAGCTCTTCTTGTCCCTGTCCTTCTTTCATACTGTCTGACGGGATAAATGCTACTGTTGTCCTGGGCAACCAAATGCTGCTAGGAACACATCCTAGCCCTATGTAGTCTGGCCCTGCTTAGCCTTCATGGTCCCCAACTTCATCTGGTCCTTTAGCACTATGCGGTTAGCCCCCGGTCACCTTCCTGTCCTGTTTCCTTAGTGAGGAAGAGTGGGGGATACCACCTCGAGGCCACATTGGTGCTCAGGATTGCGTGTGTTAAAGCAGCATAGATAGGAAGGAACGATTACACTTAAGATGATCAGATTTGGAATTTTGTGCCTTCCACTTATTAATTATGTGACCTTGGACAAGTCAATAATCTCTCTTAAGCCTCCTTTTCCTCTTCTGTCAAGTGTGGAAAATGGTGTTGTGAAGCATGCATCTAAGGTTTTAGAAGAATACTTGGCAGATAGTAGGTGCTCAATAAATGAGAGCTGTTAGTCCGTGGTGCCCTGGGTAGTACTCTGGGTGGCAATATATCTTAATTCCAAGTCTGATTGCTTAGTTGGAAGAAGCTGCTGACCAAGTTGCTACCCTTATGGGCGCTGTGATGGGCTTGAGCCTGAAGCTAGGCACATAAAGGTCTTAGAAAAGACATGGGGGACCCCAAGGATAGAGTAAGCCATTTAACTTTTCTGCACCTCCGTTTACTCACATGCAAATTGGGGATAAAAAGTTCTTGCTTAGCACACCTGTCAGGCCTTCGGGACTGATCACATGGTAATAATGGATGATAAAGTGGTTTTGTAAATTATAACAAACAAACTCTCCTCATGCTCGTTGTTTTTGTGCATGCTCTCTCACAAGGGTCAGCTATGTTCTCGGACCTTGACTCAGAATATGGCAGGAGAAAGTGGTGACCATCCTAGGATGTCACTCTCAGCAACGCTTCCCCAGACAAACAAAGCAGAAACATTAGCCACAGTCCAGGCAGCCTGACTCTTCTTTTTTCTATTCTGGCAGCAGCTTAGAGTGAAACACTTGAAAACTATTTCCAATACTGTGGCTACCCTGTGAGCAAAATGTTGAGTCACCTAAGAAGCTGATTAGATGAGCTCTACCTCAAGGGCTAAAGTAGATAACATTCTGAGGATGTGCCTGGCCCCAGGATCTGGTGTTGTAATAAACCTCAAATCAGAAATATAGTTTCATATCTACTGCTAACTTCCTGTGAGATCTTGTGTGAGTTCCATCTTCCCTCTAGGCTTCGATATTTCTACCTTCAGAATAGTGGGAGTCATGCAAGATCCGTGGTTTCCAACTGCTGGCCCAATGGACTGAAGACCCTAGAATCACCTGGGAAATAAAGAAACAGTCAACACCTATGAAGTACCCATGTTGATGATTTGAGGCTTAATCAGATCAAGTCTCGGGATGTTATTATTAGATTACAGGAATGCAACGGCAGAGGAACATGTTAAATGACACCACGGGGGCACAATTAGTAAAATTCAGAATGTAGGAGATTCTGTAGGACAAATGTAGTCTTACTATGAAATAAATGCAAAGAAAGAAAATAAGGGTAGGAGAATGACTTACTTTTCAATTGGCTGCTTTAACAAATTTCCACAAACTGGGCGGGTTAAAACAACACAAACTTACCTGGCAGTTCTACAAGTCAAGGTCCAATGCGGTCATCACTGACGTGTTGGCAGAGCTACTTTTCTGCCTGGAAGCTCTATTTCCCGGTCATTTTTACCTTCTAGAGGCTTCCCGCATATCATGACTCATGGCCACCTTCCTCCATCTTGAAAGCTAGCACGTCTCTGCTATTCCTCTATACTCACATCTCTCTCTCTGATTCTCCTCTCCTGACATCCTCTTCCACCTTCCAGGACATTTGGGATTGTACTGGGTCTACCCACATCATGCAGAGTAATCTCTTTATTTTAAAATCAGCTAATTAGCAGTCTTGATCCTATATGCAACCTCAATTTTCCTTTGCCACGTAATCTAACATATTCATAGCTTTCAGAGATTGGAATGTGGACAACCTTAGGGGGCCATTATTCTCCCTATTACTGAGAATTTATAGGTTAAAAGAGAATTAAGATAGAAATCAACCAAACGCAGTCTCTGGATATGGGAATTAATCCCAATTCAAACAAACTGACTATAAAATATAAGAACAATCAGGGAAATTTAATTGAACATCTGATGACATAAAGAAATTGTTAACTGTTTAAGGCATGTTAACAATACTGTGGTAATGTTGGGAAAAAAGAATCCTTACTTTTTTTTGGAAATACATAATGAAATATTTTGGGATGAATTGACATAAATTTTGGAATTTCATATAAAACAATCCAGCGAGGAGGTGAGCGAGTAAAGGGTGCTGTAGAATGGCTACATACAGACAACTGTTAAAAACTGGGATACGGGTACATGAGGGTCGATTAAACTGTTATCTCTATTTGTGTAGATGCACGATTTTTTCATATGAAATCACCTGCTGAAAAATTGGTTTGCAATAAATAGTGTCAACAAAAAAGGGGCCACATACTAAACCTGGCAAACTCGGAGGGGCAGGGCACAGCAGGCCATATCAACCGGGTTACCAGAAATAAACACACAGGACACTCTAAACAGAAAAATGCGTAACTAAAGTAGTCATAGCGGGTAGTCACGTCCTGGCCTTGCCGCTTCCCTGACAAAGGTCAGTCTTTTTACCTGAAGTGAGCCCTGTCTATTGTCTTTGTGATCTAAGATAACATACCTTGGAAATGTCAGAATAAATGTTTTCCAGACTCCTTGAAGGCACGCATGCCAGCCCCAGAGCACAAGACAGTCAGAATGCAAGACCACAAAACACCTCTCTGTCACCTTGTTTCGCACATACCATCTCTGCGTATTGTCAATTTTCAATATTAACTATCCTGTACCCACCTAGATAAAATAAGTATGTATTTCTCCATTTTGCTTTTTATCCAATCCTAGAGATTTCCGGGCTTTGCTTTCTCCTGCCCCCTTCATTTACCTCCGAAAGATTTCAAGTAACCGTCCTTATGTCTTCTCCTTTGATTCCAATGTATAAAATAAATTGCAAAACTTCCATTCTCTGAAGCATTTCCTCAATCTCTTGAACTTTTGATTCCAGGCATGTCCTCATGATTTTGACTCAAACAAACTCTCTTAAGACCTTTCTATAGGCTGGTCATTGTTTCATCAACTTGGTGATGAAATCAACTTGGTTGACTTGGTGTACTGGACAGGATTCCAAAAGAGCCCGCCTGTGATTACCCCGCAGGCACGGACCTAGTGCTAGGTACCAGTAGGCGCCCGCTGAGCAACACGGGCTCCCTGCTTCACATCAGGTGAATCTGGAGTGAGTTTTGACTTGGAATTCTGGACCTCCTCTTTTGCTTGTGGTAGCCGAGCCGCCTTTGTTAGAGCTGTTCTTAGAAAATCCTCAAGATGGCACTAAAGTATAAGCGTTGAACTGGACAGCTGCTTCTAATTCCAGCTTTTCAAATTGGAATTACGTGCTGCGCGAGTCTGAACTAAACCTTTAGCCAAATGAGTCTGAACTTGTTCAGCTCCAAAGATAAGGGGCCCGCTATTCCCCGCAGCCTGAATCTTGGGTATTCTTAAGTGACTAAGAATCCGGTGCGGGATCCCTGAGGAATGCTCAGGATGTGAAGCTACCCCATAAAGAACTCAAAGACACTCTAATTAAATTGACTCATCTGAGGATGTGCACAGAAACGCTGGTTATTGAGTGCTCCCGGTCCTTGTGGTTGTATTAGACAGCTGGGGAGAGAGACTGAGACATGTAAGCAGAACTGCAGTTACTCATGAGCTGACAGGCCCTTATAACTCAATGGATAAGCGGCACACAATGTCACTCGAAAGTTGACCAGACACTGCAGGGCTCAAAATCAAACTAAAATTAACATGGGAAATAATGCTTCCAAAGCTGACAAGCTCCAAGAACCCCAGCCTTCTAATAATATTCCCACAGGCTACATGTATAATTCCTATGAGGTTTAACGAGCAAGTACCTGCATATACGGAAAGATTTAATCCATTCATTTACTGACAGGCACTTGAGTTGCTTCCAGCACTTGACTATTGTAATTTGTGCTGCTATGAACATTGGGGTGCATAGGTTCTTTGGGATTGGTGTTTCAGGATTCTTAGGGTATTATTTCAGCAATGGAATTGCTGGGTCAAAAGGCAGTTCCATCTTTTGGTTTTTTGAGGAAATTCCATACTGTTTTCCACAGTGGCTGCACCAGTCTGCATTCCTACCAACAGTGCACCAGGGGTCCCTTTTCTTCACAACCTCTCCATTCACTGAAAGTGCTATCAGCTTGAGATGGCCAAACTGGTAGACTTTTGACACCTCCAAACTGACTTTCCTGTGTGCTCAACTGGAAAAAGCTGGCTCTAAAATCAAACTGAAGGAATGGGACACTTACCCTAATTAGATGTTAGAAGGTTTTAAGCGGAGCACTGTTAAATTCTCTTCCCTATAGGAAGTTAATAGAATTTTAGAAGACCGTCTGAACTAAAGAATGCTTCTGAAGCTGACAAATAGCGACACCCAGTTTCTTCCCCCTCTCCCGCTGCTCTGCCGTCTCCTTTGCTTTCTAAGCTTCCTTGTTAGGACTTGCTCACCCTTCCGCCTCGCCCCTTTCTCTCCTGGAGCCCTCCTCCACCACCACTTCCTACTGATCCAGGGGACACTGGGAATAGAAACCCAGACCAAGATCAGTAAAACCAGAAACTCTGGTAGCTCCCTTTAGGGAAAAGCCAGTTTCAGGCAGAGGGGAACGGGGAACTAGCAATCAAATACATTTCTTGGACTAGAACGCAATTAAGGAATCTAAATAAAAATTTTCTTGACCCTCTTAAGAACGCTGATGAGTTCAAAAGGGAATTTGATGTAACTGCAGAACACATGGTCTTTGCTATTTTAATGATACAGCCACCTGTCACTGAGAGCAAAGAAACTGGGTGGGTAAATAAGGTTTGCTGGGAAATTCCAGTAGACAGCATTATACAGATAGAGACAGACCAGGAAAAAAATGCAGGGACTTAACTCACCAGATTTGCCAAGCAGTACCTGAACGTTTTTAAAGATTTTATTCATTTATTTTTATTTTTATTAAAAATTTTTTTTATTTTAATTGTTCTAGGGTGGTGGGCTGGGGGGGAGTAAAAGACAGAAAACTGTACAAGATCAATAATTAAAAAATACTGATTAAAAAATTAAATTAAATTTAAAAAATAAATAAATAAAATGTCAAAAAAACTAATTTAAAAAAAGGGCAAATAAACTCTGGGCAGGAAAAGGAGTAACTGTCCAATTCAGTGTATTATTATCAACAGACTAATATTTACAAATGGTCTTATTCATTTATTTTTAGAGGGAGGAGAAGGAAAGGAGGGAAACATCAATGTGTGGTTGCCTCTCACTCGCCCCCTACTGGGGGCCTGGCCTGCAACCCGGGTGTGTGCCTTAGACCAGGGGTGTCAGACTCATTTTCACCTGGGGCCACATCAGCCTCATGGCCAAATGGAATTTCAACTCCTTAACAGTTAAACAGTAGTTACATTTATACAGTCCTAAAATTATTTCGGTCCTTTGAAGGCAACTGCGTGGCTGATGTGGCCCCCAGTGAAAATGAGTTTGACACCCTTGCGTTAGACTTAGAATGGAACCGACGACCCTTTGGTTCCTAGGCCTGTGCTCAATCTACTGAGCTACACCAGCCAGGGCGGGGTTTTTTTGTTTGTTTTGTTTTGTTTTTTTTAAATGGAAAATGGACTGGACCAAGATCCAGCAATGTGGAAAAAAAAAAAGCCTGATGAACCAGTACTTCATCTATTTAGATATTTCAAAAAATGTTTTAAATAATATTTAGCTATGTCTCCCTACACTTTCAAAAATTATCAAAATAAAACCTAAGTGCCCATCAGTAAATGAGTGGATCAAAAAACTGTGGTCCATTTACACAATGGAATACTACGCAGCAGAAAGAAAGAAGGAGCTCCTACCCTTTGTGACAGCATGGATGGAACTGGAGAATATTATGCTAAGTGAAGTAAGCCAGGTGGTGAGGGACAAATACCATATGATCTCACCTTTAAAAGGAACCTAATCAACAAAACAAACAAGCAAGCAAAATATAACCAGAGACATTGAAATAAAGAACAAACTGACAGTAATAACCAGAGGGGAGAGGGGAGGAAGATAATGGGGGAAAGAAGGGGAAGGGTCGTCAAGGAGCATGTATAAACAACGCATGGACAAACCAAAGAGGGTAGGATCGAGGGTGGGAGGTGGGGGTGGGTGGGGCAGGGAAGAGTTGAGGGGATGGAGACAGCTGTACCTGAACAACAAGTAAAAAATAAAAATAAAAAATAATTCAGTGCTAAATTCGCCATTTTTGGAAGGATTGGATGAAGAGCTTGTAACTCTGATTAAACAACATAAATTAAACTGGCTAAACAATTACTGATAAACTAACAATTCTGGCTAATCAGCTGTGTAAAACTATCCAAAATAATTGAAAAGGCAAAGCTGCCAAAATCATGATTTTGGCAGCTTTAGCAGGTAAGCAATCAGGCCAGACCTCCCCAAAGGTCTTTTTGACAAGAAAAAAGAAGGCGTTTGATATTTACTATAGAAAGCCAGGC
Organism: Glossophaga mutica; assembly: GCA_039655065.1. NCBI lineage: Eukaryota > Metazoa > Chordata > Mammalia > Chiroptera > Phyllostomidae > Glossophaga > Glossophaga mutica. The sequence goes on along the minus strand of CM077318.1, from coordinate 7,932,475 downwards.
CGCCTTACAAAGGATTGCAAAAAACTAAAGTGGGATTAGAAAAAGAAAAGAAACAGAAGCCAGCATAAGGCTGCTCTGAGGGCTGTGAGGGAAAATTTCCCCTTCTCCTTCCCAATACTTTACAAAAAATTGATATTGCCATAAAAGAAAAAACTACTAAGACCCTGTGTATACTGAAGCTACTTTATCTGTTCTTAACCCAATCCAATCAAGTTGCTATCTCCCTTGGAGTAAGGCTGTACAAATGCTAGGGATACCTATGTCTGTTTTTGCATCAGAACCTGTTCTCCTCCAGCTAGGGCATGTTTAGAGCAACATATACTTTTTTGAGTCAAATCTGTCCCAATTAACCTGCTGGGGAAAGAGTTTCCTGAACCCCGTGCTGTCCATGTATTCTTTTCTCAGAAGGAAAAAAAAAATGTATTTAGAGCTACATGAATCAGATAGTGAGCCAATTGGGAAAATAATGATTTTAAAGAAACCTCTACAAGAGGAAACTAATCTTGAGACTGAACATTTGTTACAGGGTATTCCAATGCAATTTTGGGCTCTTTCCAGTACAGGTATTGGCAAGACTAAGTCAGCCACCCCTATTAAAGTCACCACCGACAATACAATGCTTCTAACTAATACTTACCAATATCCTTTAAGACCTGATGCACTAGCTGGAATTAAGTTCATTATACAAGACTACTCCAAAATAAGGCTTATAATTCCATGTATAAGACTTTGTAATTCTCGCCCTGGCTGGTGTAGCTCAGTGGATTGAGCGCGGGCCTGCGAACCAAAGGATCGCGGTTCGATTCCCAGTCAGGGCACATGCCTGGGTTGCCAGGCCAGTTCCCGGCAGGGGACATACAAGAGGCAACCGCACATTGATGTTTCTCTCCCTCTCTCCTTCCCTTCCCCTCTAAAGATAAATAAATAAATAAATAATAAAAATAAATAATAAAAAAAGACTTTGTAATTCTCCTATCCTTTCAGTAAAAAAAAAAAAAAAAAAAAGGTACATGAGGATCTCACAGCTATAAATTAATGATTATTTCCAGATATTCCGTGGTTCCAAATCCACAGTCTCTATTATCAGCTCTTCTTATGGACTGCCAATATTTTTCAGCAATAGATTTATGTAATGCTGTTTTTAGCATTCAGTCAAAACCTCCTTCCTGTCACCTGGGAAGAGCACCAATTTACTTGGATGATAATGCCGCAGGGACATACAGCGTGTCACATATTTCTCTCAGATCCTAAAGGCTGCTTTGAATGATGTTAAATTTCCCAGAAAATTCTACACTAATGCAATATGTGGATGATTTATTTTTATGCTCTAGGACATTGTTAGACTCCAAAGAAGACACGATTTACCTATTACAACAGCTAATCATAAAGGGACATATGGTCTCAAATGGTAAGTCTTCAATTCTGTTTATACCAAGTAAAATACCTTGGTTGGCTAATACTGAAAGATGGGTGACTAATTATCCCAGAAAAAAATTAGAGGAATTGTATTCTTTTCTCTTCAAAAAATAAAATAAAATAAAATAAAACAGCTTAGAGGATTGCTGGGTCTGACTAGGTATTGTCACAATTCGGTTCCAAAATTTTTATTAATGGCTCAGCCTCTATGTGTCTTATTAAAATCAGATCAACCTGACCCAGTTCAATGGAACTCCTAATGTCAACAAGCTCTAGAAGCTTTTAAGAAAAAAAATGACTTGAAGCTTCCACTTTGATACACCCTAATTATCAGCTTCCTTTCTTCTTTTTCATGTATAAATACGGAGAAAATGCTTTAGGAGTTTTAACCCGGAAACATGGAGATCATCACAGACTGACAGAATAGTATAGGCAGAAATTAGATTTAGTAGCAAAAGGGCTCCCTCCCTGCCTGAGGCCCACCTCTGGTAAGCCACGCTGTGCAAACAAATGGGAGAAATAGTTATGGGCTCCCCTACCATTATTTATGTTTCTCATTGTGTTGAATCTTTACTAAACTCTCATGACACTCAACACTTCTCTGTCAGTCAACTGGCTTCTTATAAAGTGCTCCTACTTTCTGCACCTAATATCACCTTAACTCGATGTAAAGCCTTCACCCAGAAGCTTTGCTACCTTGTTTGTAGGATACAGACACCTGCAACTGTGTGTTCATTACCGACTCCCTTTCTGTTCCTGGGAATAGTTTATAGAAAACTCCTGTTGATGATGATGCTGTCTCGTTTCCCACCTACCATCTCTATGAGCTGTAAATGTTAAATAATAACTGTCCTGCACCTGCCAGTGTAAAATAAGTATGTTTCTCCATTTTGCTTTTCATCCAATCTGACAGATTTCTGGCCCTGGCTGGCGTAGCTCAATGGATTGAGCGCGGGCTGTGAACCAAAGGGTCGCAGGTTCGATTCCCAGTCAAGGCACATGCCTGGGTTGCGGGCCAGGTCCTCAGTGGGGGCCACGTGAGAGGCAACCGCACATTGATGTTTCTCTCTCTCTTTCTCCCTCCCTTCCCCTCTGTCTAAAAAATAAATAAATAAATAAATCTTTAAAAAAAAAAAAAAAAAACAATCTGACAGATTTCTGTTTTTTCTTCTCCTGACCCCTTAACCTACCATCAGTGGATTTCATGTAACCCTCTGTATATTTTTTCCTTTGATTCCAATGTATAAAATTGCCATGCCCTGGAACATTTTCTGTTTTTTTTTTTCTTGTTTTTAATTTTACTGTTATTCAAGTACAGTTTTCTGCCTTTGCCCCCCACCTCTCCCCCAATCCCAGCCACCCCCACCTCCCTCCCATGATTTTACCCCCCTTGGTTTTGTCCATGTGTCCTTTATAGTTGTTCCTGAAAACCTTTCACCCTTTCACCCCATTATCCCCTCCCATCTCCCCTCTGGTTACTGTTCTGGAACATTTACTTAATCTATTGAGATTCTGCTTCTGAGAATGTCCTCAAAATTTTATTCTTTTTTATTTAAAAATTTTTATTTTTTGCCCTGGCTGGTGTAGCTCAGTGGATTGAGCGCGGGCCTGCGAACCAGAGGATCGCGGTTCGATTCCCAGTCGGGGCACGTGCCTGGGTTGCAGGCCAGTTCCCGGCGGGGGACACACGAGAGGCAACCGTACATTGATGTTTCTCTCCCTCTCTTTCTCTCCTACCCTTCCCCTCTAAAAGATAAATAAATAATAAATTTTAAAAAAAGCTAGTTTAAAAAAAAACATTTAAAAAAATGCCTTTAAAAAATTTTTTTTATTTTTATTTTAGATTTTAAAGAGAGGGGAAAGGGGGGAGAAAGAGAGCGAGAGAAACATCAATTGGCTGCCTTCCGTATGAGCCCTAATGGGGGACTGAACCTGCAACCCAGGCATGTGCCCTGACCGGGAATCAAACTGGCAACCTTTCTGTTTGTGGGACACACCTAACCAACTGAGCCACACCCGTCTAGCTGTCCTCAAAATTCTAGCTCAGATAAAGTCTTATAAGACTTTTCTATAGGCTGGTCATTCTTTTATCAAGAATAGCAATACTTTTTTTTTCAAGCTGCACGCAGATTCCCTTAGTGGAAACTCTAGCATGAGGGGAGACCCCCAAAACAGAATTTATATATAAAAACTGTGTATTTATTCTTAGATGTTTAAACTTCAGTCCCTTTCAAAGTACTCTCCATCTGATGCAATACACCTGTCCGGATGTTTTTTTCCACTGCTCAAAAGTGTTTGAACTCGTCAATTTTGATGCCTTTTAGTGCTGCTGCTGTTTCTGGTTTACCTCTACCACAGGTGGAGGGCGGGGGCGAGGGAATTCCCTTTGAGGACTTTTTTCATCCGGGGAAACAAAAACAAGTCACTCCAGGGCAAGATCAGGTGAATTGGGAGGGCAGGGCACCGGGGTCATGTGCTTAGAGAGAGGTTCAGACAGGTTTGGCCTTTGTCCCACTGCTCCTAAGGTACCATGACTGACACTCAGTTAATCCCCAAATGCTTTCCAGGTCACCCCTTCCCTCTCACATGCATATTTGCCTACATATCGCAAGCACCTCCTGGCCCGTCGGTGCCGTTCCTGCTCTGCAGAAGACGCTACCAACTGTCAATGATGTTGAACCTTTCAAGGTGAGGACTATGAGTTTTTGCTGAAAGAAAATGATTGATGGCTGGGGTGGCGGGTAGTAGTGGGGGGAAAATGGAAACAACTGTGCCTGAACGACAATAAAAAAATGCCATTAAAAAGAATTTAAAAATGAAAATAAATACCAAAACGAATTATTGAACTTTTACTCTGGGCCAGGCACTGTGGTGGAGGTTTTTACATACTCCATTTACTTTTCAAGACACAAGTCTGCATTCGAGGTGCTATAATCCCCCCCTTTTTTGTTTTACAAATTCACTTATTCCCATAGGTCCTGGCTGCATCTTTCATTCATTGAAATCAGCCGTAAATGTTTACTGAGCGCTCATTTCATGGCAGGTACCTCTTCCAGGTGCTGGGAAAGTAATAGTAAACAAAATAAGCCAAAAAGCCCTTTGAGATTCCTCCTTACAGTGGGGGAGACACCACATGAATATATATATTCAGTCAGTGCAGTCAGTCAGTGAGGAGGAAAGTAGTAGGGATGCCAGAGAAGAAACAAGGGGCATTTTCCTTATTTTTACCCTGAGATGAGAGTCACTGGAAGGATTTGAGCGAGGGAGTAACGGGATGTGACTTGACGTGTTGACGGGACAAATCAAACTGTTGTTCGGAGAACACGCTGTAGGGGGCAACAACAGAAGCAGGAAAGAGGTTGCTGCAGAAATTAGAACTAGTGGAATTATTTTCTCCTGCTACTTTCATAGAGTTGATGAGGTCTAACCCACAAGTACAGACGTATTTCACATGTAATTGCACTCAGTCGTAATACACACAAAGCCCAATACGAAGACATATTGAAGCACACACGTACATGTAGGCATGCAATGCACTAACATAAATACCAACATCCACACATGTACCTGCAGATACCAACACATAGCATTGTACATCCAGACACAAACACACGTATACAGAGGCACACACTAATTCACACATATATTCACAGGCACGAAAACCCACACATTTACATATATACATATACATACGTACGTACATAGATGGGCTGTTCTCTGTCTGGTATATGCTGATACTACCAGACAAATTGCTCAGTGTCTATGCTGCCTAGGTCTTAAATATTGTAATTGTCACCCCATCACAACTCATACACAGACACAGACCCTCCCGCTGCCCTGACACTAGCGAAAACATATTAAAATGGTCACATCCCACTTATGGAAGATTTTTACCACTATGTTGCAGAAGCCAGTGGTTTTGTGAAGGAGGGATCCCCACCACATTTGCTGCCAAGAGAGCTGCAGGATCAAATGACCCCTACTGATTCTGTATCTGAAGACCATACAAGGGAAACGGGGACGATGGAATCCTCCGAAGTCCTTCAAAGGCCTGGGGAAGCTTCAGACATCCTGCTAATGGACTGATCGGCCAGATGTATTTGTAATGGAAAAGAGCAAAGTGTAGAACAGTATCATGGTATACTCTCATTTGGGTAAAAAGATTACACACGGACACACACACACACACACACACACACACACACATACACACAGGGTAAGTTCCAGATGATAAGCTCTTCTGATTGTAACGTAAGTGCCTGATATTAAAGCTTTCGATTGCCAAGGTTTTCACTTCAAAGGCGTCTATTTCAAATGAACACAGGTCCAGCTGTGTGACACAGTTACTAGCTATACCACTGGATAAGGAGCCAGGGCCCCCAACTGCCACCCATGAAGTTTTCCTTTTAGAAAGGCCTGGTTAACCTAGATAATGATTACATGGCCCCGCTTTTCCCTTCCCACATCCTAATTCCCACTCTCATTCTTTAATTTCCCAATAAAGACTGAACCCATGAAATTTTAGCCACTCTATGCTTGGATCTCAATAAAGGCAGAGCGCTGCCCGCCCCCCCCGCCCCCGCCAATCCCAACACATACACTCTCTGCACCTGCAACCTCGCTGTGTGGCCCCACGCATGCTGTGTATTCTCTGTGACCTGTGAGTAATAAACTTTGGTTTTCAAAGTTCTCTGATGGTTGTTGCAGAGGTATATCTCGCAGTCATAATAAGAACCATGAGGGCTGGCCCAGCCACGACATTGGCTCTCGTGGGGGAAATCTCCACGGGGCCATCACAAGTAGTAGGATCCAGGTGAGTCGTTGCAGGCATTCCTAGCTGATAGCATCACTATCGGATACTCTGAGACCTACATGAAACAGCACAAAGAAGTAAACTGTATTTCCTTTTTTATTCTTTTTTTTTTGTACTTTTTTTTTTCCTTTTAGATTTTATTTATTTATCTTTTTAGAGGGTAAGGGAAGGAGAGAGGGAGAGAAACATCAATGTGCGGTTGCCTCTTGTATGTCCCCTGCCGGGAACTGGCCTGGCAACCCAGGCATGTGCCCTGACTGGGAATCGAACCGTGATCCTTCGGTTCGCAGGCCCGCGCTCAATCCACTGAGCTACACCAGCCAGGGCTCCTTTTTTATTCTTAAAGAACATGAAATGAAAACAAAGATTGCCGATTCATGCGATACCTGCCCTTACAGCATCATTCCTCTTGATCATCCTCTTGGCTGATTCATTCGCCTCTGAACCCACCAACACAACATGGCAGTCTCTTCAGGTGTAAATATAACCAGCACATTCATACTCTCTTCCATTGCCACGTTTTTCCTTACTCTTTTCACATATTCCTTGTAGCGTTCTAAAAATATTTAGATGTCATAATAAGGGCCTCGAACGCATGCATTTATAATGGGGCAATTAACAAAGAATTATAAAAACAACAGTGGTAAATGTGAGCGGATAAAATAGAAGCAAGAAAACCCCAAATCCTTACAAAAGCTGTAAAATGTCTGCAAAGCAATAGAGCTTGATCGTTACTACGACCTGCATAAAACTCAGAGGGTGAAGTATAAATAATAAATCTCTCTCCCTCATTCTCTCTCTCTTGCGCACTTGCTCATACTCTCTCCCCCCACACACACCCCACACCCCACCTCATGGAACAACCCCCACACATTCACACTCACACAGAGTCTGGGGGAGGAAGAAACAATAATTGCCATTATCTTCTTTCAGAAAGCTTTTCTGAACATTGAAGAGATTTTTAAATGTCAAATTTTACAGTTTGAATGTATAAATAGTCTTTGTTCTCTCCAAAGCCAATATAACAGTTCGTAACCTTTACATTTCCCAACGTAAATAAAATCACCAAAGCAGAGAGAGAATTAATAGAAGGGGCTAGACTGAGAACGGTACCTGAGTTCTGTGGAAAAACTGAGTGGTGAGGAAGAATGCAAGGAGGACTGAAAGGGGGTTCGGAGGAAGAGAGTATTTACTCTCTGCTGCCTTTTCATGACATCTCAGTAACATTTCTGCAGCGGGAAGCAGGTTTCCAGACTTGCAGTTCCAACCTAAACCTTTCCTAGTGGACCAGGTTCTGGAGCTGGCTGGGAGGTGAGGTCACTGGAAATCTAGCAGCTCTTAAATTCATTCATTTTTCCCTATGTTAGGTCAGCTGGAGTGCTACTCGCCCAAATGGTACCTTTGTGAATATTAGAAAGATTGTAAGGATGAAAAGATCGCTCTTTGAAAAGACAAAGTTCTGGGCAAGAGCAAATACCTTGGGCAATGAAGTAGGGGATGATCTTATCTCTCAATGGCCTTTTTACCTGAGTCCATGACTTTCTTGGGGCCTAGCACTCCATGCAACAACGTCTTGCCCCAGACCCTGGTGTACCAGAAGGAATCAGAAGACAGAGGCTAAGTGGCCCATAGTGAAAAGCACTTTTTACCTTGCAACCAGGTACATACTCACCTATACCCATACACAGACATATTTATAACTGAAATCAAAAATCCTCTGGTACACTCTGATATTTCCTATTCTATTCTAAAAGCTGGTAAAGATTCGATAAAATGATTGCATGACCCTCTAACGTGTCGCAACATACTGTTTAAAGAATCACTGTTTTACTAGTGCTTGTGGTAATGCTATGCCAATAGGGGCTTCAGGGAGATTAAGTCTCTGTTTTCTCATCTGTGCAGTGGGAGTAATAGTGCTAATTATTTCATATGGTTGTGGTGAGGACTAAATGAAAAAAAAAAACACAGAGCACTCAACAAAGGGTCTGGCATATTCTTAGCGCTCAGTAGCTTCCGGGAGCTGTTACACATTCCGTGGCAGTGAGCTGAGTGGACCGGTCATGTTGGCAGGTGGATATCCCACATGGGGGGTGCTTATGTTAAGGAACTGATTTTTAAACTGCTCTGAGAATCCCCAAGTAATTCCATTAAGTGTCCTCAAGTACATCCATCAAGGTCATGGTGATAGCTAAGAGGGTAGTGGCCAAGGCTGTCATTCATTTCAACCAAGTAATGCTGATTTTAAATCGTGGTTGGTGGTTTCACTTGATGGCCTTTGAATGGGAAAACTGGCTTTGAAAACTCCTGAGGAAGAATAAGAGTTGGTCTGTACCTGAGTGGGGACAGAGGCTGGAAATCCTTGCGGTGAGCAAACTAGCTGTGGCTCTTTGGGGTGTGGCTCTTTGGGGTGGAGGCAGGGGCTGAAATGCATCATTTTCTGAAGGTATCCGCCACATTCAAGATGATGACAAAGCAGGGAATGGAAGGAGATTGGACAGACGTTAAATTTTAAGAAGAATCGAAATACACACCGATACGTCTTCTGTCAGCATGTTGGTAACCAGAGGTATGATTTCTCCATCAAATAAGTTTATTCTTCCCCCAGCAGTAGTTGCAGTTGGGTGGGGGAAGAGACAACATGAGAGGTACGTAACTGACATAAGGGGAGTGTCACAACTTAAGCAGTCCCCAGACCTGTGGAAGAGGCTGAAGGTGGATTTGAAACCTGGTATCCTAACCTGCATTCCGAACTATGTGTGCTGGGAAAGAAGGTAGTGGGGACTGTGTTATAATATCTCCTAGGGTAGAGTATAGTCTTTCCGCTGGTGATAGAGCACCAGCTGCAGATACTTGTAACAATTGATTAATGATACTAATCACATCTTGACTGGTAGGAAAATAGAGGACTGAGAGATAAGTTGGGGCTTCCACAGCTGGCAGAAGGGCTGTTGATTCAATTCAATAGGCAAAGATGGTACCAGAGGTTGAGGAGTTGAAAAGGGGGTGGGGAGAGAATGGAAACAATCCAAATTTTATAAGGCTCTAGACTACAGAGTTCTAGCTCTCCCTCTTAGCAGCTGAGCATCTTTGGGCAAGTTCATTCATTCATTCATTCCTTAATTCATTCAACGAACATTAACTGGGCATCTACTAAGTGCCAGGCACTGTAGTTAAACTAAGAGTACTTCAATAAACATCCTCGCAATCTGACTGCAACTGAGCCCAAACAACGGATTTTAACAAGTACCCAATCAACAGATATTATCAAGTACCTACTTCATATAAGGTCCTGAGCTTGTGGCTGAGCATGGAGTAGTGAACAAGACAAAGACTCAAGCCCTAAGGAGCTTACTGTCTAGTGAAGGCTGGCGGGCAAGAGAGGAGACGCACAATAAATAGGTAGCAAATGAATAAAGAGAACTAACACTTCTGTTAACAATGTTCTAAGGTAATAAATGGGATGGCATATTCAAGAGTAACTGAAAAAGCAAGGTGGTAATTTAACATAGGGCGGTAAGGGAATGTTTCTCAGCTGAGACCTAAAGGATAAAAGGAAGCCAATTATGCAAAGAAGCAGGAGAAGAGCAGTTCAGGAAAAAGGAACAGCTAGTACAAAGGCCTTGAGATGGGAAGGGAATTGGGCTGTTAGAGAAAGAAAAAGGAGGCCAGGGTGGCTGGAGCGTTGTGAGAAAGGCTAGGTGGGCAGAGCTGAGTGGTACCAGAAGAGATAGTGCAGCTAGAGAAGGGGATTCCTGCTGATATTATTTGTCTTTAAATTGGATATAATAACAACAATAGGAGGCTCATGTCTATAACTTTAGTGCCTAGTACAGAGCTTGGCACAAAGTGGGCTCTCAATGAGTGTCCGGGTGGCATATTTTTTGCTTGATAAGTAAGTCAAAGTGAAGAGCGGAGGGAAAGACCCACTAAAAAGTGTCTCCTTAAGACCTATGCCAGACAGCGCTGCACAGAGTGGAAAACACATGGGAAAAACATGGGGTCTCTGGGAAGTCAGCTTATCGCCATCTCCGATGTGAGGTCTTAGAAGGAAAATGCGGTGCTCTGGGCTTTCTAGAAAAACCAAAGCTCCTGGGACCAGAAGGAATTTCCGCTGGCACTCCTGAAGTCTAGAGCTAAGCCCAGTAACTAGGCCAGTGTCTGTGTTACATTTTGGGATGTTAAATGTCTCCGGTTGAGCCCTGGCTGGTGGGACTCAGTGGATTGAGTGCCAGCCTGCAAACCCCAAGATCCCTGGTTCAATTCCCAGTCAGGACACATGCCTGGGTTGCGGGCCAGGTCCCCAGTTGGAGGCACACGAGAGGCAACCACGATGAAAAATCCACAATACAGTGAAGCCGCAATAAGTGAACCACAGTACAATGAGGGACAACTGTAATTTGTTTATCAAAAAGAAGTTGGACCCAAGGAGGAACACACCAAGGTACATCGTAATTACATTAACCAAGGTTAAAATGAAGCAGAGAATTCTAGAAGCAGCAAGGGATAGGGGACAGTCACCCAAGGGAGTTCCCATCAGACTGTCAGCTGATTTCTCAAAAGAGACCTTCCAGGCAAGAAGGGGCTGGAAAGAAATATTTCAAATCTTGAAAAGCAGGGACCTACATCCAAAATTGCTCTATCCAGCAAAGCTGTCATTTAGAATGGATGGACAGATAAAGTCAAGTTGAAGGAGTTCATCATCACCAAGCCCTTATTATATGAAATGTTAAAGGGACTTATCTAAGAAAAAGAAGATAAAAATAAGGCAGTGAAAAGACAGCAAACTCACAGCTATTAAGAACCACATCTAAAACAAAAGCAAACTAAGCAAACAGCTAGAACAGGAACAGAACCACAGAAATGGAGATCATATGGAGGGTTAACAACGGGGGTGTGGGAGGAGGAGAGAGGGGGAAAAGGTACAGAGAATGAGTAGCATAGATAGTGGGTAGAAAATAGACAGGGGGAGGGCAAGAATAGTGTGGGAAATGTAGAAGCTAAAGAACTTATGACACCTGGACATGAACTAAAGGGGGGAATGTGGGTGGGAGGGGGTGTGCAGGGTGGAGGGGAACGATGGGGGAGAAATGGGACAACTGTAATAGCATAATCAATAAAATATATTTTAAAAAAGGGTTAATTTCACAAATGTGGAAATTGAGGCTTAGAGAGGTGAAGAGATTTGTACAGAGCTACACAGCTTCTGATTGGGGAAGTATTCACATTCGAGTTTGTCCATGATGTCTCATTGCCACTAGTAGTCTAGTCTGTTTAGAAACCCTCCAGGTATAAGGAACTCAAAGGAATCTGACTGTATTCATGATACCTCTGAGAGTAGAAATCTGAAGTTGGTTCCCTCTTTCTTCTATTCTTGAGTCCTCACATGAGTGGTCAGACTTTAGATGCTCAAAGACAAAGATCATGTCCTTCAAAAGTTTATGCTGGGTCCTGTCCGGGCTGGTGTAGCTCAGTGGATTGAGCGCAGGACTGCGAACCAAAGGGCCACTGGTTCAATTCCCAGTCAGGGCACATGCCTGGGTTGCAGACCAGGTCCCCCATGGGGGGCGCACAAGAGGCAACCACGCATTGATGTTTCTCTTCCTCTCTTTCTTCCTCCCTTCCCCTCTCTAAAAATAAATAAATAAATAAATAAATAAAATTATGCTCACTTGACAAGATGGAGAAACTGAGACAGAGCAACTGAGCAACTTAGCCAAAGTCCAAAGTCACACAGCTAGTAAATGGCAGAGCGGGAAATTTGAATCTGAACCATCTTACTCCATATATGTGCTACTTACTATTACACTAAACCACCAATCAAATGATGATCATTACAATAATGACCACAACTCCCAACTCCATCTCCACTGAGTTTTATAGTTTTCTCAGTCACATTCGCCTGTGCACTCTCATGAGCTTTGCCCAGCTACAGGTGCTGGGTAGCCTCATGACCCTATTTTATAGGGCACAGGTGGCAAACGCAAGGTCCGTGGGCCGAATGCGGCCCTCCACCTTGTTTTATCTGGCCCGGCACCTTGTTTCTACCTGGACACAGTGCCGAGTTCTCGCTTAACAGTTCAGGAGTAGTTACATTTACACAGCCTTAAAATTACATTTGGCCCTTTGAAAGCAACCACGAGCCTGATGTGGCCCCTAGTAAAACTACGTTTGATGCCCCTGTTATAGATGGGAGAAACTGAGGCCCAAAGAGGTATTTTGCTTGAGGTTACAAAGCAAGCTGGTGGCAAAGTTGGGGCTGGACCCCATGTTCCCTGATGTCCCATTTCTTATCCCCTTTCGTTTCTACAATACCCAGGGTTTTACTGTGTACTAAGCTCTGCAGGGTACAAGCAGTGATTGCTGTGAATATCTGTGGTCTTGAATTTCTGTACGCTGTGTTACATTTAAGTACCAAATTACCTGTCTGAAGTATAATGCCGTTATTCTTGGTACTTTTAGAAATCTAGGATATGAGTCATAATGTGTTCAGATGTACCAAGAAAATTGTATTCTGCATTACTAAAGTTTTGAATTGAACAAAGTTGCACTTGTATGAGCATCGTGACCGCAGCACTCTGCTGTTTAAAACTCTTCTGCAGCATCTTATTTTTGTATTCCAGTTTCCCAGGATTCTAGTGAACCTGAACATCTTTTCTCATGTTCATTAATTATTTTTATTTCCCTCAGATTCATTTTGGGTCTTGTTCTACCTCAGAGATTCCAGGAGGAGTCATCTTAGATCTAGAGGTGGGGTGGAAGGAAGGGAGAGATGTTAAGCAACAGAAGAAGAGCTGGGATTGGAGGATTAGGGGAGGATAGAAATGGAAGAAGAAATGTAACCAAATCCAGGTCCATCGTCCCCTAGAAGCCTGACTTGTTGCTCACCCCTCCCCCTCTTCTCTCCACTTCTTTCATTTTGTTTTCCTCCAGAGACACGATCCATTCTCTGAGGTCTCATCCCGCTTCCGCTAAAATGTTTTATTTATTTATTTTAATCTGCACCCGAGGATATGTTGATTGATTTGAGAGAGAGAAACATGTTTATTGATTTGAGAGGAAAGGAGAGAGAGAGAGACAAACATTGCTTAGCTGTCTCTCATATGCTCCCCAAAGGAAAATAGGGGTGCTTACCACCAAAAGAGGGAAGGAAGGGATGTTAAATAGATAAAAACAGTAGATAACTACTAACAGATATAGTTTAATTTAATTTTTCTTCCCAAGGGGGGAGCTGATTATTCCCACACCTTTTATCAAAGGCTCTGTCTTCTTTCCCTTGAATTGAAATGCTATCTCATCCTATATTGATTCTTACACACACATAGGTCTGGTTCTAGACTTTCCATTCTGTTCCATTGATAGATGGTTTTGTCTCATTTGTCCGACCGTCTATTCATACACCGAGACCACGTTCTTTTCATTACTATGGCTTTATAATCGTTTGGATGTGGACTGTAGCAAGAGCCCTCTCACTGGTATTTTTATATTTCATGCGAAACTTCAGGTAGGCAAAATAAATACTGAAACAAACATCCAGGTACCCATTCCCACATTACAAACACAGTCAAAGACCCTTTCTTTATGACATGACCCTACTAACTTCCCCAGAGATAATCACTCTCCTAAACATTTAATTTGTGTAGCATTTGATGCTGTGAAATAGAACACGCACAGAGAAAAGTGCGTACAACACAGATTTACAGTTTAATGAACAATTATGTAGAGAATGTAACCACCATCTAGGTCAGGAAATAGAACATGCTCAGCTGATCCCATCCACTCCCACGAACCTTCCATGTGCCCCTTCCTAATCACGGCATCTTCTTACCTGAGGTAGCAACCGCTCTTCTGACACTCTAAGTAATACCTAAGGAATATACATGCCCGTTATTACACTTATGGTAAATGGAGTTACATGATCTACATTCTTCTGTATTTCTCCTTTCATTGAACATTTTGAAAGCTTTATCCATATTGTGCGTGGCTCTATTCTGTTCATTTTTTGGATGCACGTTTAAATTTTTATATGTTGTATAATTCAAAATAATGTTAGGACTTGCTTTTCTTACTCAGTATTATATGGGTGAGATCTGTCTCTGTTTTTAAGAGTAGCGCTAATTCATTCATGTTTACTGCTGTATTGGAACCCATCAAACAATGTACAGCCATTTATATTTCCAATTTGGCTCCTCTGTTGATAAATATGTACATGGTTTACAATTGTGTCACCATTTCAAACAAATCTGCTCTCTCCATTCTTGCACATGTCTTCTTGTATATGCGTGCAAGAGTTTTTCTAAGTCATTAACAACTTTACCAGATGATGCCAGGATTCTCTCCAAAGTGGCTTACTATAATGTATCCCAACCAGCAGTTCCCAAGGATACCCATTTTCCAAACATCCTCATACTAATTACTCCAGAACTTTTTAATGTTTGCCAATACAATGGGGTGCAAGGTTAATGCACTGTGGTTTTAAGTTCCCTTTCCCTGAGTACTAATGAGTTTGGGGATCTTTTGTATTTACTAGACCTCAACTATTTTTCATGTTTTAACTGCCTATGCATGTCATTGTCCATTAATCTACTGCATTGATTTTTTTTTGTTGATTAGCATGAATATTTAGTATTCCGTACACTAATCTTTCGTTGAGTCTATGTACTGAAAATATCGTCCCCCAGTCTGGATTGTCATTGTACTTTGCTTTGTCTGTCAGCACTGAAGGTTGTGACTTTAAGGTCATTAAATTCATCACAGTGTCTATTCTCCTAGACACTTTGTGATAGTGTCTTGTTAAAGTAATCCTTCCTTCTCCTAAATATTAGAAAGGTAGTTTCCTGTCTTTTCTTCTGAAATGTTTGAAGTTTATATTTTCAGATTTAGATCTATACCTGGTGTGTGTGTGTGTGTGTGTGTGTGTGAGTGTGTGTGTTTCCACATGGAAATAGTCGCAGCATCATTTGCTGGAGACTCCAGCATCTCCACATGGGTCTGCAATGCTGCTTCTGTCACATATTTTTTAAAAGATTTTATTTATTTATTTTTAAAGAGAGGGAGAGAAACATCAATGTGTGGTTGCCTCTCACCTGCCCCCCACTGGGGACCTGGCCTGCAACCCAGGCATGTGCCCTGACCGGGAACCGAACTGGGGATCCTTTGGTTTGCAGGCTGGCGCTCAATCCACTGAGCCACACCAGCCGGGGCTTCTGTCACATATTAATAGTCCACATATGTATTGTTTTCTTACATTTAATATATTTTATTGATTATACTATTACAGTTGTCCCATTTCTCCCCCATCATTCCCCTCCACCCTGCACACCCCCTCCCACCCACATTCCCCCCTTTAGTTCACGTCCATGTGTCATAAGTTCTTTAGCTTCTACATTTCCCACACTGTTCTTGCCCTCCCCCTGTCTATTTTCTACCCACCATCTATGCTACTTATTCTCTGTACCTTTTCCCCTTCTCTACACATATGTATTGTTTTGTTTCTGGGCTCCCTATTCTGTTCCAAAAGCCTTTCTGTCTCCTCCTATTCCAACATACCACTGCTTTAGTTCCTGTGTGTTTAAACTGAATGTTGATATCTAATAGAGCAGTTCTCCAACTTTGATCTTTTTCATGGGAAGTATCTCTTGCTGCATAAAAAGCACCCCAAAACTTAGTGGCTTAAAGTGACAGCTTTTACTATATCTAGTGGTTTACTGAGTGAGTCATTTGGGCAGGGATCGAGTGGCCATTCCATTGGTACCAACTGGAGTCAGTCAGTACTTTCGGCGGGGAGCTGGGCTGCACTGGAGGGTCCAAGATAGTTTCACTCATATGTCTCGTACCTTCTAGGAGACAGAAGGCTGAAATCAACTGGGTTTTTCTCCCTAACCGTGTAGCCTCAGGGCCAGCTCACTGGTCTGTCCAGCAGGTATGTTACATGGTGGCTCAGGGCATGAGTTGCCATATGTAGCATACAACAATAGGATATCTCCAGAAAAAAATTGTTGCTCACATAAACAACAAATATTGTTTTTAGTGTAAGTATGTCTATACAAGATTTGCAACATACTCATACGAAAATGTATTTGCTGTTTCTCTGAAATTCAGATTTAACTAGATATGCTTATTTTCTCTGGCTATCTTCTGCAGAGTTTGTATAGCCCAAGACAGAAACGGTACTCTCTCTTAAAGTTTAAAGTTCTCCTTAAAGAACACGTACTCCTTAAAA
Organism: Glossophaga mutica; assembly: GCA_039655065.1. NCBI lineage: Eukaryota > Metazoa > Chordata > Mammalia > Chiroptera > Phyllostomidae > Glossophaga > Glossophaga mutica. The sequence continues at coordinate 7,916,027 of CM077318.1, read as the reverse complement.
TGGTTTGATTCACATTGTAATGACAGCATTGTCTTATCAAAACAAGTACACATACAGCACTATCACCATATGCTAATTCTGCTTCAAACATGGACAACATTAATTCATATTAACTTCAGGCAAGCCATTACTTAAGAAAAACTTCAGGGGGATGGGGCAATTGGTCGTTGTAATTTGAGAGTTGGTTTTCTTTTCCTTCCTCCTTTTAAACAAAAAGCACACACTACTTACAATTCAGCACATTTGCTTATTTTGTTATAGTCAGTGCTTAAAATACAAACTGCATGTGTCAAGATTATAGAGTCTTTATTACTGGCCGAGAAATAAACTATCACATTGTGACCCTGATAGTAAACAACATTGCTGTCTGTGTATTCAACTGCCCACTCTTGGTAAGTAAATGAGCAGTACAGAGCTTCTATTTATTCACACCCACCACCAAATTAAAGGTTAAGAGTATATATAATGTATTTGTCTTTCGCTAACTAACTTACTTCACTCAGCATAACACTCTCCAGGTCCGTTGCAAAAGGTAAGACTTCCTTCTTACAGCAGCGTGAGATTCCATTGTGTAAATTTTGTACCACAGCTTTTTTATCCCCTCCCCTACTGATGGGCATTTGGGCCGCTTCCAGATCTTGGCTGCTGTAAATAATACTTCAGTGAACATAGGGGTGCATATATTCTTTCGAATCAGTGCTTCGGATTTCTTCAGCTATATTCCCCGAAGTGGAATTGCTGTGTTACGGAATTGTGTACCTGAAACCTACATAATTTTATTAACTAAGGTCACCCCAATTAATTCAATAAAACACTTAAGAAGAGTAAATAAAATGTAGATGTAAAATATGTGAGAGCTTTACTTCCATTTTACAAAAAAAAAAAAAAAAAAGCTGAAACAAAAAGAAACCTTCCACCAAGTTATCTGAAACAAAATGATGGACAGCTTTCAAACAATCAACAACTTTGATTAACAGATCAGCTCCAATATGAAGTCTTGCTTTTGGAATTCACTGTACAATTGTCATTCTTCTGTCCTTTCACTTCATGTTGTTCTGCAGTATGTCATTTCGTTGCCTGTGGTCTTACCTCACGTTATTTCATTTTTTATTGTTTCATGTCCAATTTCTTCTGAAGTCAATCCCTAAAGGTCATAGTCATACCTTTTATTGGCAGCAGGAAAATTATAAAACCCAAGCCTTCCTGCCACTGTCTGCCTCTCCTAACATCGCTGTTCATCACCAGTGGCTTTTGCAGCAGCTATGGGAGTCACTTTTGCCCAGTTCATAGAAGCGAAGAGACAAGAATAATTTCCCAGAAGTGAAGTTCATCAAATATTGCATTAGTGTCTCCAGAAACTTTGGGGTCTCTCATAGGGATGTCTCGTCAAACCTGAGGTCCTCCAGCAGTCTCAGAAAACTTAAGGTGGAAAAATAAGAAGTGGCATGGGTCCATGGTGGTTTTTAGGCAAAGGATTATAGATAAAGGGGTGAAATCAAATGAGCTTTGGAATGCTACGGATATCTGCATTCCCATAAGCTGGACATTATCAGTAATAGAAAACTGAATAGAATTGGACTTGGAATTCCTTCCCCTCCCAGATCTGCATTATCCCAATTTTACAAAGAGGGGAGAGCTGAGCATCTCCTCATTCCCGCTCCATCAAAGAGTAGGAGGCTCTCCTACTCTTTGACAGGAGACTTTTCCTCCTTTGCATTGGGGAGGGTCATCTACTAAAGCTATCTCTTCCCCTAAACTAGGGGCTTGGTCTTGCATTTCGGTAGGAATTATGGTTTGAGATTATCTAGAAACAATGGAATTAGGAGCCTCCTTACAACCTGAGCTTTAGTGAACCCCACTGGGTCAGGGAGGAAATGAGGTTTGGTTGCGGGTTGCCCCTCTGTAAGCTGAAGATGTTGGAGATCTTTTTGTTTTTAATTTATTGCTGTTGAGTTACAGTTGTCCCGCATCTCGAACCCTAGGTCTGCTCAGATTCTGATGGTCTGTCTCTGTCTTAGTCCTTACCCTGGTGGACAAAGAGGAGGACAGGGAGTGCTTCAGGACCATGGAGAGATGACCTGGTGCCTCATTCCACCCATCACGTTCATCTCAGCGTCCCAGCACAGACTCTCACGGGGATTGGACATTGCTGAGAGAAATAGGAAGGGGAAGGGTACCTCCCGGGTGCGGTTTGGGCTTAGTTCGGAGGAGAGAGGTACAGGGTAGTAAGGGTGCAAGTGGTAGACTCCAAGAACCAGAAGGGACGTCGTCCAGAGCTCCCAGCCAGAGGGCACCTATGCTGTGCATTCGCTCCAATGCACCAGCTGTGGTTACCCAGCGCCTCCTCTACGCCAGGCACCGTTTTAGACACAGAAAAAAAGCAATGAATTACACCAGGGCTCCCATTAAGGTCCACTCACGTGGGGTGCGCCTCTCCAGAACCTGGAGGCGGTCAACCGGTTATTGCCCTAATCTCAACTTGTCTCTCCACTTCGTAATCAGCAAAAACCTGGAACAAACCAGTCTCCACGGCCCCGCTAGAAGCCGTAGCGCGGCTTCCAGGCGAGCAGTGGTGAGAAGGGAGGGGCAGGGCGGAGGCAGCCGGGACGCCGTGACCTGATTTCATTTGCCACGTTTCTCCTTTCTTGGTCGCGCCCACGTGACCACCTTCCCCTAAATAAAGTTGAACAGTTCTGGGCTGTGCTCAGTTGCTGAGGGAGACAGCACTAACAGTGAGCTTCCCTGGCTGCAGCAGCCCTCTGCTGGCACCCGACCCCCTCAGCACACACACAGCCCTGCACCCTTGGATCCGAGGCATCATCCAGAGCGCAGCTCAGTTCCTAGTACGCGAACCGCACAGGTAGGAAGCCCCGCTCACCCATTAGATGAAAAGATGGGTGGGTGGGTGGGTGGGTGGGTGGTGGGGCTTTGGCACTGACAAACAGAGCTGGGCTGGGGGTAATGGGGAGTCAAGAGGTAAAGAGCGAGCTCTAGGCATGAGGAAACACTTGTAAGGACGGATGAGGTTTGTGCGTGTGGGTGCTGCTGAGCGCGCGAGGCTTTGGGGAGGCGGCGGTGGACTCCAGATGAGAAAAGTGCAGTGTTCTGGGACTCCAAAAGCCTAGGATTTCTCCCCAACCCAGCCTCAACCTTGCAACATAACCTTGAGCCAGGAGGCTGTCTTAACCTCTCTTAACCTCATTTTACCCATTTGCAAGAACCAGGCTCAGGCTCCCGCAGATTTCAGCTAGTAATGCAGCTGAAGGCGCGGAAGAGACAATGGCGGAAAGCGTGGCGCACCTGTGCGGAGGGCTGCGGACTTGAGCATCCGTGACAGAGCTCTCCTTGAGAATGGGGATGGGACAGGCATACGGGGGCGGAGCCGGGCGTCCACCTCTGGGGCACTTACCCCTTCGTCACCTGCATTCGGATCCAGCTGCAGCTATGGACAGAGCTGGGGTCCCAGGGCCCTACCCCCGGGGCTGCTGGCTCCCTGCAGTTGGGCAGGCGTCCAATCGGATTCCTGGGCCCTACTTGTGGCGGTGGGACCCTAACTTGCTAGATAAGGGTCCCCAGAATGCCTAGGCTCCTCCCTGGCCACCCCTCCCCGAGGATGCGTCTGCTCTGGGATTACTGGGAGAAAGGGAGGGGGAGGGGATGAGAGAGTGGGAATCGAAAGGGAGGGAAGCAGTGTCTGTGTGTGTGGTGGTGGGCGGTGATACTGTCCCTCCGGAATTCTCAGTCATCCAGCTGGTGCCAAGGACGCCGGCACTAAACCTCCAATCTCTTCACGAGGGCCCTCTACCCTAACACAGTTCTGGAGGTAACAGCTGAGACACCACGCCCCGCCTGGAAAAGGGGTGGGAAAGCAGGAAGCTGACCCTCCGGGAGCCCAGGAGCAGTGATCCCCCAGCCCAAACCTGAGAGCCTCAAAAAGACACACAGGTTTCATCCCACATTGAGGGAGAAGTGGTGGAGGGAGGGAAAGGGCAGGGTGGGGTAGGGAGGGGTGGGGCGGGGTGGGGCGAGGTGGGGTGGAGCAGGCACACTACTGGCCTACGCAGAGAATGGACCTTATTCATTTCAGATCCGTATCTGGCATCTCCGTCTGACGACAGTAGCAGCTGCACCAACCATCTGAATGGTCCAGAAGATGGAAGCCTGAAGGAGAGAATAGCGCCCTGAGACTGTCTGTGCCTTCTGCATTGGACCTCAGGTATCCTGGGGAAGGGTGGAGCCAGGGAAGAGTATAATATCCTCCAGTTCTTCCCTCCGTTTGAATCCTAGACTGCCCTACCCCCATTACCTTCACGCAACTATGACACAGTGGTGCTCCTGTCTTCCTATCTTTTTTTTCTATCTTCTATCTTAAAAGCAAATATCTTATTTCTACCCCTACTAGCAATGCGTTTTCAACTGCCCTGACTTGGGAGTGGTAATAATTTCCCTCTCAGAATACCTACCACCTGCATTTCCCATCAGACCCGAGGTGGAATTCAAAGAAGAAATAATAGTTCAGTGATGCATTCTGGCGGGTGGGGCAGATAGGTAACCATTAAAGTGATTACCCCACGTCAGATTAAAATGGAAACCAACGTATACCTGCCAATAACCCTGATTTTGGGTGAGGGTAGGGAATTAATCTGCTAAAGCAATACATCCAGACTCAGGCAAGAGAACAGATTTGCAGATAGTTGTGGAGGAATGGAAAGGTGACAATAATGATCAGTGCGTGGTTTTCAAAGATGGTCCCTAAGCATGAGCAGACCATCTCCCTTCCTTTCTAGTGGCTTTAAGGGGAGACTAGCTCAGCATGGGGCCACCGAAATAAGAAATGTGCTGGTACCTGCCCCTCCCTAGGAGCACCGCCTCCGACAACTGTAGTCCTAGAAAACTTGACTGGGGACTCAGAGCTTCAGCACTATGCTGCTTTAAGGGTAGCCGTGTTTTACGTTTTTATTTTAATACTATCTGCATTTGCAGTACCTTTTAGATCCAGGTTAATGGGAGACGTTTTTATGACCACCTATGCTAAAGTAACATTAAAATAGGTACAGCAATCACCAATGACTCTCACAAGCATACATAAAAGAGAAAGTTTTAGGCCATGGAGTCTCGATTTCTGCTTTTTTTTTTTTTTTTTTCCTCTTGCGTGTCTACTGAAGTAAAATCCGTAAGTCGTATGGGAGATAATTTTCCATGGGGAGCGCTTCTAGGGTAGAGAGGAAGGGCATGGGAGGAGGGAGTGAAGACCGGAACATATCCTTAGAGGCAGTGGTAAGTGATCAATTCGAGTCGGTTTTAGCAAGTTCTTTGAACTTCAGACGCTGAATTTCAGGAATGAGGAAAAAGAACAAGCTAATAGACTTGAACATGTGGCACATACACTGATAGGACACATTTTCACGGTGGTACCTGCGGCAGGGTACTGAGGCCAGGAGGCTGGAGGCCTTCCCTGTATCTGTAGCTGAATCCCTCCCCTCTGTATTCTCTGCACGCACACGCACACGCACAGAGACACACAGTTTAGTTTGATGACTATTCGTTGGATTCACTTGAATCAAGGAATAAGTGCCTGGAATTGGCATAGGACTGATTTTATCTGCGGCCTTCAATTACCCCACCCCTGCCCTTCATTCCCTGTCCCTTGGAATTTCTCTTTAGAGTTTAAACTTTGCTAAGCAGAGGAAATGGGACAGGACATTGCATAGACATAATGAAATCACTAATTGTCTCATTTCAAGCTTCATTACGTGCCCTCTGTTACTCAAAACCAAATCTGTACTTATACTGAATGACTGGTACGGCCAATCGTGACAGCTCCTTGCGGTGTAAATCATCATTCATTCATGCGATTTGACAGTGCCATGGAAGAAAGCAGGAAACTCTGGGTTTGTTTTCCCTCTGCGGGCTACTCCATCGCATTAATGAGATTCCAGTTTTGGAGGGCTAAGGCGGGGAACCGGGCGCGGAGCTGAATGGGGACAGTTTTTGTTTTCGTCTGAGAAAAGCATGTTTTATTTGTAATGAGCTTATTATTATTTCACATGAAGGCATTATAGATGGAGAAGAGATTGCCCTGTGGTAGAAACCGCCATCCAAGAAGTTCGGCCCCAGCACATGACAATCGGTGACAGGAATTCTTTTTGTGGGTTGTAGTCTCCTAGTGGAGCCAGAGTCAGTTGCCATGAGATGATCTCCATGGTCTATTGAGCAGCAAAGGTGAGACGGGCTCTTGGCCACAAACTCGACTGCACAGTCAATACGATCTGCTTCCATCAAACCGAGCTGCTGTAAGGAATGGGGACAGTTTTTAAAGGTTATTCGAAAAGCAGTTTGCCAAAGCACACTACTTCCCTTGCTTGCCAAAGCAAGCTCAGCAGCAGTTCTCCGATCCAGACAAGTACTTCACGCTGAATCTTTAATCCATGACTTAACTGGCATTGGAAACTTGGTATTTCATTCTCTGCTGCAGGCAGTGTATCACTTTAAAAGTTCCAAACTGGTCTCCCATCTTCCTAGTTGGACTCTCAGCCCGTTAAACTGAAAAGTAAGAGGAGTAGGTTTAACTGCTTTAAAGCCTCTACCAGCTATGACAGTCTAGGATTCTATGATTTGGTGAAACTCCAAAGATACATCTCCAACTACACAGGTTCCTTTAATGAAGCTAGAAGACAGATCTGAAAGGTGGGGTGGTGGCGGTGGGGCGGGGGGGAAGGAAGATGCTCTTTAAAGAATAATTCGGGCCCTGGCTGGTGTGGTTCAGTAGAGTGAATACTGGCCTGTGAACCAAAGCATTGCTGGTTCGATTCCCCATCAGGGCACATGCCTGGGTTGCAGGCCAGGTCCCCAGTAGGGGGCGCATGAGAGGCAACCGCACATTGATGTTTCTCTCCCTCTCTTTCTCCCTCCCTTCCTCTCTCTCTAAAAATACATAAAATCTTTTTTACAAAAGAATAATTTGGCCTCTGGGTGGGGGAGAACGTGCCCAGGGCCTCAACACATCTCTGCCTTTGAGTGTCTGAAAGGCCAAGGGAAGAGAAATGTAAGCCTTCCCTTTTGCCTGCCTTGATCTACCGTGATACATGGGTCACTTTTAAAAGCAGGAGCTACAAGGTAGGGGCTGTTGAAATGTTATAAAACAGAACCCCAGCCCCCCTCTCAAAAGCTGGATTTACCTTGTCATTTTTATGTTAAATGTTCTGTTTTATCCAAAGAGATTTACATAATGGTGCAGTCATTCAAATCTTTGGATGTGAGTAAAATATAACCCCCCCCCCCCCCCCGCATGCTCATCAAGGGACTATCAGAAGCTGCGTTTTTCAAATGGCACCCACCAAAAAGAATAAATTGCTCAAAATGGGGATCATTCTGAGTTAAATCTTGGAGTCACTGATGGGAGGGTCTTTCTGCAGCACTTCTGCGCTGTGCTGTACGTTTTGGGCAGCAGAACATCATGTGTACTGCCTGTAACATGAACTTTGACCTTTGACTAGTTTGCTTGCATTTCCGTAAATTTATGCCACTATTTTACTTCTCATGCGTGTACCCTTAAATCTGCTATCCTGTCTTTTTCTCAAGGTGCATCATATTTCTTGCCCCAAGCTTCTCTAAAATCCAGCATTTAAACTGTTCTGGAAATTAACATATTGTGGGAGCATATGTGCTTTGATTAGGAAAAAGTGCTAATTTAATTTCGTTCATTTTAATAATAAAAGTATGCCAATTTATAGTAAACACGAGTGTGTTGGAATTGGAAAGTGCTCAACAACACCATTAATTAGCAATCAGGCAGTGACCGCCCCTTTACGGGGAGGGCCAGGCTACAGACTTCCATTAGGAAATCCATCATGTGGGGCTGGCTGGGGTGGGAGAGGCAGACAACTGTGCTTGAACAACAATAAAATAAAAATTAAAAAAAGAAATTCATTATGATTGTGGTCTATATAATTATTCCCCAAACAAACACTATCACTTAGAATTCCCCAAAATTGAGGAAGGCTCACAGAATAGTATTGGGGTTAAGGATAGATGGTAATTATGAAAATAGCAGCATATAAGCATGTGCTTTGAAAAATATATTTTCTAAGCATGTTATCTTCAGATTTGTTGTTCTTCTGCATTAACTCTTGTCAGAGTTCTTGCATTGAAACCAGCCAATCAAGGGAACTACTCCAAGATGGAGGCTGCAGATAGTATTGTGCAATTGATGCCACAGGTTACCTGGGTTGGTGTGTATCCAAAATGACTGTTTTCTCCTGGTTCCAGATAATGTTGTCCTTTAACTAGAGTTAAAATGCTTGCCAAGTACCTGTCATTTTGGCCGGGGTTATTTTTCTAGTTTCCCAATTTTCTACAATTTTAGATAATGCTTATTTCTCCGTAAAGACTTTAAGGAACATGCTTGTTGCTAAAGGGCGTGAATACTAACATCAGAGAGAAAGGAGAAGAGGTTCCGCTGCCTCTCTGAAAATATTATGACCGTACCCTACCCTACTCAATGAACTGCCTGTGTCTTGTGTATGCTGCAGTTACACTTGGGGTTTTAAAACTTGTTTAAAATTTAACTTCAGGAGCCCAGTATTAATGGAAAGTTGACTCCACTCTCTTCAAAACCAGCTGCTGAGGCCACCTAGTGGAGATTGCTGCCATTTTCCGGAACAGAGAATCCAAGTCCACTCTCCAGCCATCTTCAAGCCAGGGAAGCTGTGAGAGGAACGCTTTCATTGTTGCTTTTTCTTCCAATGAGATCACCCTTCAACTTAGCATTCATGCCTGCCTTCTGGACTTCTGAGGACTATGAGAATGTTGATAAGCTGAATGCAACCATAAAGGCTGAAGCCACGCATCTGGAGGCTCCTCTGTCCTCCACAGTGGCCTTGATAATAGTGTTGATAATTATTTTCTCATTGGTAATGACCTCCTTTGTGACATACTGTTTTCACAAGTGGAGGCTGAAGGGTCGCAAGCTGCAGAGAGCCCAGGAAGAGTATCAAAGAGATCAGGAGAAAAATATATTTCATAGCTTTCCTGATCTTATTTCCTAAACATGCGGTAAACTGACATGTGAAGTGTACCATCTGTGACAAAGCAACATAACATAATATGACAAGAAATGAAACAACATGAAATTACAAGAAAGAAAGAAATTGGACATGAAACAATACAAAGTGACACAATATGAAATAAAACCATGGGCAACAAAATGACATACTGCAGAACAACATGAAGGGAAAGGACAGAAGAATGACAATTGTACAGTGAATTCCAAAAGCAAGAGTTCATGTTGTAGCTGATCTGTTAATCAAGCTGTTCATTGTTTGAAAGCTGTCTACAGTTTTATTACAGGTTATAAACAACTTGGTAGTAGGTTTCTTTTTGTCGTTGTTTTGTTGTACAGTGAAAGCAAAGCTATCACACATTTTACATCGACATTTTATTTACTCTTCATCTTTGATTTGGTGGTGGGTGTGAGTAAATAGAAGCTCTGTACCGCTCATTTACTTACCAAGGCTGGGCAGCTGAATACAAGGACAGGAATGTTATTTAGTATCAGGCTCATAATGAAGGTAGTAATATCTGTCATGAAGATGAGAAAAACTCTACAATCTTGGCACATGTAGCTGATATTTTAAGTACTGACTATAGCAAAGTAAGTAAATGTGCTGAATTGTAAGCAATGTGTTTTTTTTTTAATTTAAAAGGAGAGGAAAAAGAGAACCAACCCCCAAATGACCAATTACCCCATCCCCCTGAAGTTTTTCTTAAGTAATGGCTTGCCTGAAGTTAATATGAATTAATGTTGTCCATGTTTGAAGCAGAATTAGTATGTGATAATAGTGCTGTATGTATACTTGTTTTGATAAGACAACATTGTCATTAGAATGTGAATGAGATAATTTTAAGGTATATGTGTTCAAGTAGTGTTGACAATTGAAATATGAACATTTTCTGGATGTTGTAAATGAAATCTACTAAATAATATATACACGTATTATAGAATGTATTGTGGAGCATACCAGTTATTGGATATGAAAGCAAATAAGCAAGCAGTCATACTTTAAATATATGCATTATAAATAAAATGCTAGTATTTGGATGCTAACAAAGCAATTGTCCTTGTATAAAATTGTTGTCATTAAGTACTTAACGTAGAGAAGGGCTGGGGGTCGAGGTGGGTGGAAAGCAATTTCTGCACAGCAGAGGATGTCTGAGAAAGGAAGATGGAGTGAAATTGAAGCAAAAAGATTTCTATAGGACAAACACATGGTTTTAAAGTCTCAGAGAGCAAAAACAGAGCTATAAATACATTGTCTCTGTTCTCAAGGAACGTAAATTGATACTGAAAATGGACACTTAGGACAAGAGCTGGGAACATTTACAAAGCACATATAAAGGAATTCAAATACATATAGTTAACCAAATTGCCTCTGGGCCTCACTAGCCAATGGATACATACAGTCCATTAAGAGCATGTAGTTCTCATTCCCGCTCCCACTTGCTAACAGGGGACCTCCAATATCTTTCACAACTTTACTGGGAGTCTCGCACGTGTGGGGGTGAGGAGCAGGGAAGGGGGCAATGGTGTTTGCAATCAATATTTCCGCTGTACTCACAACACAGGGATCGCCGTGTTTTCTTTCTCATGCACTGGTTCCCATTTGGCAACATCTGCCTCCTGCAAAGCTGCTCCGGGGAGCCTCCCTGTTAACCCTTGAAGACGATGCCTATGATGTGGAAGCCAAGTGTGTGCCACTGATGCTATTGCTCACTCCCTACAAATCCTCATTCCCTGAGGTGCCAGAGTAGTGTGGGGCTCCATATGGAACTGAACAGAAGCACCTTTATCCAATTTCATGCCAGTCGTTGTCACCTGGATTCCAAAACAGCATTGCTAGTTCCCACCTAAACAAAATGATTGTGCCCCACCCTCCAAAACATCTGAGGCTCACACCTGTCCGAGGTGCACTCTTTCCCTTGAATCTGACTCTCCTGAGACCCATGTCCCCCCTCCTTTTCTCCGTTACAAAACAAATTCCTCTCTCTCCTTCCAATATCAGTAAGTACAAAATGGACAACGGAAGAAAGTAGGAGAGGTTGTAGCCATACTATTTAAGCCCCTTCCCCTCCCACCACCCCCCCCCCGCCGAAAAAACAAGCTGTTATGGTAGTTCAGGATGCAAAAGGGGATGCATAGTAAGAACGTAATGTAAGAGGTCCTATGAAGTTATAGGGATTTTATTCCCATAGAAGGATTTTGAATCGTATTTTGAATAAAAGGAAGAAAGTGATAAAAAGAGGAAGAATGGGAAAAAGAGGAAGAATGAGACAAAGAGGATTAGGATTCCTACTGGGATAATGATGCTTGCAAAGCTTTAACTATTTGAACCACACCCTCCCTTTTTCTGAGGCTTCTAAGGGGCGTAAGGAGTTTGCTGTGGGTGTGGCTTACCCACAGTGGCAAGCGAAGCTGAAAGGGAGCCTCGGCCTTTAAGGCAAAGAAGGCATGGGAATGAATCGCCCAGGAGAGGGGAAAGAAACTTCAGACAAAGAAGAGCTTGGGAATCAGTGAGATCTGGGAAAAACGAGTCTGTGAAAAGTCAGTCCCAGGCCAGTCTTCGGGCCACTTGATGTCACCCTCAGCAGCTTTTTCCATGCTTGCCATATGTGCAAACAGCTGTAACAAATAGAACTGAAGTTTACTCCCAAGAATGTCACCAGCAAAATGCTTCTTGTCTTCCCCACTCGCAAGATGGGCATCAGATTCGAAAGGTTTACTGAAAACGAAAGTAGAGGGCAGGAAGAAAGGGAGTTTGGTGCATCAAGGGAGCACACACTAATGAAGAATATGGCTGCCTGAACTGCTCTCAGGGTCTGGCTTATACAGGTCTAGGCTGTTCGCGCAGACGTGGAGTAGATGTCTTGGCTTTCTCGGTTCCCGAGGTGAGCGAGTATGGACTAGCACAGCTGCAGAGCAGAGCTCTTGGCTTTTCAGGAATGCTTTGCTTTTGCGGGCAGATGTCACACACAGCAGAGCTCTTTGGGGAGTGCCTGAAGAGAAATTTTAAACTTACCTAAGAGAGCCTTAAAAATCATTGAAGAGCCTACCCAACCATTTAAAAGAGGCTCAGCCTAAGAGTAACATTTTTTTCCTCTTTCATGTAACAATCCAATGCAGAAATTCCAAGCCCACTGGTGGTGGTAGGATGAGGGCTTGCTCATTGATGCATTCAGGGACTCAGGCTCATGGCGGAACTGCTGTCTTCAACATCACCTACCGATAAGAGCTCAGACTGGCCAACATCTTCATATCAGCCTTGTGAGAGCCAAGACTTCTTGTCTTGTACAATTCGTAAGCGGTGAACCCAGCTATGCTCACCCAGACTTCTAACAATGAATTTTGAGCTCATCGATGAGTTTGGATTTCAACTGCCAAGTTTGGGGAATTTGTTACACAGCTCTAGAAAGTCATACGGTGGTTGAGCGGAAACCTTTGGTGCTCATATCCGATCCCCATAGACCACCTGTGATTTTTAGCTACAGCTGTAATGGTCAGTTCTGACTCCCTCCTAACTGCTAGTGTCCTACCTCAAAAGCACACAGCATCTTTCTGAAATCTATCCTAGTGCTTTTTCTGTTGCTGGGGAGCTTTCTCAAAAGAACCCAGAAGTGAGTGCAGGGAAGATAAATGCTCCCCACAGGCGACCCTCAGTCCGTAGAGGAAGGGAAACGGGGTTAGCTGTATCATCGAGCCTCTGAAACATATTTAGGTAGACAGTTAAGGGGGGTATCCGATGTGCTTCTCAGAGATCCTAGTGGAATCCGACTTCTGTTGTCTAGAGCGATGACCTCAATGATGCATCTTTATACTAAATTTCCTCTTTCAATGTCTCTCTCTGCTCCCTCACTCATGATTCCTGGGATCATCTCCTAGATAAATTGCTGTTTCTAAATACTTGTCTCAGGCTCTATTTTCGAGAGAACATGTAGAAGCCAGTGATGCTATAAATTAATATGCGAAATACTAAAACAGAGAGCCTATATGATGGAGCAACTAGAGGTAATAATTTCAGCTTGGATATAATGAATTTAAGGGTCCTGTAAGATAGTGATTCATTGATTCATTGAAAAATGTTTAGTGATCATCTATTATGTGATATGGAAATGTGAAACAGTGAACAAAGCAAACTCATTTTAATTCTTCTGATGCTAATGGCTTGGCAGGGAAGGCGGACCATGAAAGAGCTCTTTGAATGTCTGAAGAGCAAGTGCAGAGTGCTTAGAAGCTTATGCTAGGTGGACCTAACCTAGCTATGTGTACTCTTGGAGGGCTTACTAGAGAAAGCAATTTTTCAAGTAAGATCTTGTTACAGAATGGACCTGTAGGGGGGGAACAAAATACTATTATCAAATGGACCCCCCTCTTCTCCCAAGGCCCCTCTGTACTAGGTTCACCTTGTCCACCACTAGGGAATAAAATCTCTCAGTGCCAGAGATTGGTGAAAAGGAAAGGAATTATTTATTCAAAAGTTATACAGACTTAGAGTAATGACTTAAGATCATTAAGTAATGAATTAAGTTCCCAAAGTCCCTTAAAACACCCACAAACACACACAGTCCTTCCTTCCCCCCTTTGTCTGGTCCAGGGTATCGTATCCCAGGAAAAGAACTAGAAGTCCATGGCTCTGGTAGCCCCCGGTTCTTCCCAGCAATCCATGCTTGGCTGGCAGGCCTCTCTTGGTTCCCAGCAGCATCAGCTGTGCCGTGCTGAGATCTCCAGTTCTTAATCCAAATCCACATGGCACCTTCTCAAGGCCTACCAGCAAGAGTCCTTTCACCCCTTTCCTTCCCACAGCGTCTCTCCTGCGTTCTTCTGAACTGCTGAGAGAGTGAGCTCTACATCGCTGCTACATCTTGCTTTCCAGCTTCCTAAGCTGTATGGCAAAGGGGGGGCCCCAAAGCTGTGCGGTCCCCCTCTTTCTTGCCAATGAGGCAAGGTCCCCTCTTACTCCAAGCTCTCAAGAAGCAACTTACGTAATAACCAGGGGGAGCTACCTCCCAAGTCGCACCCTGTGTGGAAGTCACTCCCATCTCCCGGCTCAAAGCTTGGCTACAGCTATTTAACATATCTATGCAACCAGTTAAAGGTTACAGATACGTGAAATGACCATGCCTGAGGTTAGTTGCAAAACCATAGCTATGCAAAACCGCTCTCAATGGCCCTGCTCCATGTGTCCCATCCCCCAGCTCAGACTCCTTGTGGGGGTGAGGACATCCTCTCTATATATATCCCGGACACCCTGAGTTCTGAACCCCATTACAAATCCCGCTTTGGGGCCCCCCTGGCTGCACCCTGTTACAATCTGAGGAACGAGAAGGTATTATTAGGAGACACTGAGGGAGAGAAGTGAGGGAGGCAAACAAGGAGAGGTCCAGGCACCGAGAAACGCGTGCAAAGGTCCTTAGGTAAGAATTAGTTTAAAACATTTGGTTATCTCTATAGCTTAGAGCAAAAGAGTATAGGCCAAAGTGGAGTTCAAAAGGTAGCTAGGGCCTGACCTTGCCAGGCTTTGTAAGCTAGGGAGGGGTTTCCCATTTTTATTCTAATAATAGCATACACACAACTGGAAGCCACAGGGGTATTTTAAGCAGGAGAGTGCCATCAGATTTGCATTTTAAAAACATCGCTGTAGCTGCTTTGTGGAGATGAATTGGTGAGGTGGATAGCCTGAAGGCAGGAAAACTAGCTAAGAGGCTAAATTCTAGGTAAAAGATGTCTGTCGCTTAAATTAGTATGTTTCGGTGGCATCCGAGAGAAAGTAAACAGACTCAAGAGATATTCAGGACGTATAATTAATATGACTCGATGACTGACTACATGTGAGAGTGGGTTTGCAGGAGAAGGATGCATTGAGGATGACTGCCAAGCATATGCCTAATCATCTGGAGAAATGGAGGTGCCATTTCTACGCAGAATGAATAGTGAAATCACATCGGTGTAGATGTATGTAATCCTTCAATACCCCCCTCCCTTCCCATTGCTCCAAATTTGCTGTTCCTGGATCTGATTCCCTTAGAAACCTGTGCTCCGCAGAGTAACTGACTAGAGCTAATGTGATAAGCTAAGTCATGTATTAATTAAGGCTAATAGGTTAAGATGCCGTCTCTCTAAGACTGAGCTTGGCATTTTGCCAGGGACTTTGGAAGTGAATGCCTCTTCTCAAAGAGCACTGTGGAAAATCAAAGACACTGGAGAGGTTTGCAGACGGTAAGGTTTGCTTGTGAGGGGGACATGCCACCATTTCTCTGGTAAGTAGGGCCAACACCCAAAGGACTCAAAGCTCATGTGTTTGCAACCCTCATATTCGGTATGTCTCTAATTTTGCCCATGTCAAGAAGATTGGGGCTAACCGGAAAGTCCGCATCACTGGGATCCAAATTTTATGCTAGCCAACCTGACCTGTATCAGCTAGTGAGAGCTAATTGTTAAATTTTCAAAAACTTCGTGACTAGTTGATAGATTGCATTTGGCCATAATGGGAGAATTCATTTCATGGAAATTATAAAATGCTAAAAGTTGGGGCTTGGCCCCCCTTGAAGAATTTTGCACCTTGTTGCAAAATGTTTACCATCCTGCCCCAGAACTAATCATGTGGTTTCATTTGTTTTTGTGGCTATAAATATCAAGTACATTCTGAAAACTCCACAGCAGACCTTTGTTCTCAATGCCAGACTCACTTAACCAACTGCCTATTTAACATTTGACATTTCCATCTGGATCTCTAATAGGCATCCTAAAGTTAACGTGACCAAAAATAAGTTCCTCATCTCTGAACCCCACAACCTCCTCACCACAAACTTTCTTCTGCTGTCTTGTTCATTTCATCAAACCGCAAATTCTTCCTGTTGCTCAGGCCCAAAAGTAGGTTATTATCATTGAATAGTCTCGATCATATCCCACATCCAATCCATCGTCAAATTCTGTTTTCTTTATTTTCAAAACACATTCGGATTCTGACTGCTTATTTTCATCTCCTCTGCTACCGCCCTGCTCTGCGCCCCCACCATCTCTTACTTGGATCATTGCAGCAGCCCCCCGACTGCCTTCCCTGCTTCCTTTTTTGCCTTCGTTGCCTCCTTTAGGTCTTTCCTTTAACATTGCCCATGGGTAGGGTAACTGCTGTGGTCTGAATGTTGAAATTCATAATGTTAAAATTCCTGTGTTGAAATCCTAACCCTGAAAGTTAGTAGGTGGGGCTTCTGCGAGGTGGTTAGGCATGAGGGTGGAGCTCTAATGAATGGGGTTAGTGGTGCCATAAAAGAGATTCCACAGAGCTACCTAGGACCTTCCACCATGTGAGGACATGGCGAGAAAATACTGGCTATGAACTAGGAAAAGCATCCTTGCCAAAACACAATCTTATTACAGAACAGACCCTGGGTGGGGTGGAACAAAATACTCTTACCGAATGGGACCCCCCTTCTCCCAGAGTCCCCCCTGTACAAGGTTCCCCTTACTGGCCACCAGGGAATGACATCTCTTAATGCCAGAGATTGGTGAAAAGGAAAGGAATTATTTATTCAAAAAGTTATACAGACTTAGAGTAATGACTTAATGTCTTCATTGCGATCCCAAAGTCCCTTAAAACACCCAGAAACACAAACGCACACAGCCCTTCCTTGCCTCCTTTGCCAACTCCAGGGTACCGTATCTCAGGAAAAGAAATAGAAGTCCATGGCTCAGGTAGGCCCCAATTCTTCCCAGCAGCCCATGCTTGGCTGGCAGGCCTCTCTCGGTTCCCAGCACCATCAGCTGTGCGGCTGCCATGATCTCCAGTTAATCCAAACCCACGTGGCACCTTCTCATGGCCCTCCAGCAAGAGCCCTTTCGGCCCTTTCCTTCCCGCAGTGTCTCTCCTGCATTCTTCCAAACTGCTGAGAGAGAGCTCTGCATCGCTGCTACATCTTGCTTTTCAGCTTCCTATGCTGCATGGCAAAGGGAGCCCCAAAGCCGTGTGGTTCCCTCTCATTCCAAGCTCTCATGCAGGCAGGCGCTGTAACCAGGGGGAGTTTGCCTCCTAGTTGCATCCTGTCTCCCTGGCTCAAAGCAAGGCCACAGCCATTTAACGTATCCGTGAAACCCATTAAAAGTTGTAGATGTGCTAAATGACCATGCCTGGAGGTTACCTGCAAAGCTGTTGCTATGCAGAACAACTCTCAGTGGCCCCTGCCTCAGCTCAGACTTGTGGGAGTGAGGACATCCTGTATTTTTTCATATTTCCTGGACACCCTGAGTTCTGGACCCCATTACAAATCCCTCTTTGGGGGACCCTGGCTGCACTCTGCTATAATCATGCTTTTCTTTTCTTTTTTTTTTTTTAAACCTTTTTTTTGTTCATCAGTTTTTATTAGTGTTTGTGTATTTATTTTTTTAATTTTTATTTATTTATCTTTAGAGGGGAAGGGTAGGAGAGAGGGAGAGGGAGAGAAATATCAATGTATGGTTGCCTCTCATGTGTCCCCCACTGGGAACTGGCCTGCAACCCAGGCATGTGCCCTGACTGGGAATCGAACCGCGATCCTTTGGTTCGCAGGCCCGCGCTCCATCCACTGAGCTACACCAGCCAGGGCTAATCATGCTTTTCTTTCTGTTTTGCCACTTATCACCATCTGATCCAGTTTGTACATTACTTAATTTTGAGTATTATCTGTCTCCTAGACTCGAATGTAAGCTCCATGAGAGCAGGGAATTTTCCCTGTTTTATTCACTGTTGAATTATCAGGGCCTAGAACACTGTTTGAAACAGAGTGGGTACTCAGTAAGTATCTGAATGAATGAATGCATTCTCTAATACCGCTTACTATACTGTATTATCACTTATCCGTTCACAATAAGTACACAGTAAGCACTCAATAAATATTTGCTGAATGAATGAATGGCAAAAGCCTTACATAAACCATAAAGCACTCAGTGCTTTATCATTAGGAAATGGCCACCCTGTCCCCCTCTGGGTCACAAGAATGAAGCTGCTTGCTGCTCTTCCAAAGAACCACTTCCACCCTTTATACAAGAGGCAACACTTTATTCTTATCCCCTCCCCTCCACCTCTGGCCACCCCAAAATCCATTAAAGCTTCTGATACAACTGGCACCTAGAACTCAGTTTCCAGACTCTGTTGTCAACCCTATGGAAGCTCAGCCTGCACCCTACCCACTTCCAAGCACCTGCCTGAAGCTAGGTGGCTCCAATTTCATCTGCACACCCATCCCCACGGTTGACCTGATACCTAGAGCACTTTACACTTCCCAAAGTGGTTCGTGCCCATTTTTTCACTCGATCTCCACACCAACCCTGCTTGTATCAACATCTCCATTTTCTAGGTAAAGAACCAGAGGCCCACGGAGGTAAGTGATTAGTGCAAGATCATGTACCCAATACGTGAGAGCTCAGGCTGGAATTCACATTCTCAGAATCCAAGCCTTTTTATCCTATTGTAAAGGCACTGATTGATACACGATCCATCTAGAAAATAAATAAACAGGAATAAATAAATACACTGCATGTAGAACTGTAAATTAGTGAAGAGAATGCATATTCTTTGCAATAATGAGCAAAGGGCCGCACCCGAAGGGAGCTTTTCACTCAGGTCCTATACCATTCACTGTATATACCATCATCCGCTTGGCATGGACTTCATACTATGTAAGGAACATAATAATCACATGAAGCCTCAAAACCGTAACTAAGTATTTCCCAGAGTGAGACACCCCGCTGCCTAGAGGCCAGGGAATTAGTGACTTGTTGGGGGGTGGGGAGACAAGGGATGGAGAGCAATCACCAGTAACATCCCTTCATTCTCATTTAATTTTTTTTAAAGATTTTTATTTATTTATCTTTAGAGGGGAAGGGTAGGAGAAAGGGAGAGGGAGAGAAATATCAATGTATGGTTGCCTCTCGTATGTCCCCTGCTGGGAACTGGCCTGCAACCCAGGCATGTGCCCTGACTGGGAATCGAACCTTGATCCTTTGGTTCGCAGGCCCGCGCTCAATCCACTGAGCTACACCAGCCCCTTCATTCTCATTTAAACTGCAAGAAACCAAGGAGAGGGTTTGGCTGGAAAGCTATTTCTTTCTCCATTAATTTATCAAGTCTGCCATTCACTGAATAATCCTGCAAGCTGTGTATTCATTGAGAACTCCGTAGCACCAAAGTCTGCTAATGGGGGTTTCTGCCACATGGTCATCTCTAGGGGAACTTACAGGTTAATAAGGGAGAGAAGATATGTACATGCATAGTAATGACTGAGAGTTGAAAGAGTTAAGTGTTATGACAAAGGTGCAAAGAAGGAGGTGGGGGACTCCAAAGCATGAGAGAACACCTCCAAAATTGGGGAATAAATAATATCCTCAGAGAAATGGGGCCGGTGGCTGGGCCTAGAAAAATGAGTAGTATATGTGCTTGAGATTGTCAGAGAATGGGAGGGGGAAGGTAGGTGGTGGTGAATTCTGAGAACACCATGGGGAAAATTGTGAAGCATGTTCCCAAAACAGGGAATTTTGCAGTGTGGCTGAACTGCAAAAGAGGAAATGTGGGCACCAGGGCTGCAGAGACAAGTGAAGACTAGCTTCTGAACCCCACTGAGGGCACCCAAAACACCACGGGCACACAGGATGGATGGAGAAGAAATGGGGCTTCCATGGTGACTTCTGGGAATAAAACAGCCCAAATGAGGTTCTCTACACATTCACTTCCAGCTTATTTTTATGCAAGACACATTCAGTGTCTAGGGAAAGACTTCACCATAGCAACAGGCTAGGGCCACGGCCAGGTCCGGTGCTTCTCTTTGGCTAGATCAAGGGCAAGGATCTCTGCCAGATGGCTACAACATGAGCTTGCTTCTCATTCCCAGTGTAGCACCCAGGACCTCATCAGCCATAGGCCCAGTGGATTTTTTGTTCAATGGGGCATCTGGGAACTCTAGCTTATCTTCAAATGAAGAATTTGCCTGGGCCCCTCTAACTGGCAAGGCCATTTTACCTCAATAGCCTTACTTTCTGCACATGTCTCTTTGCTTGGAGGTCTAAGCTGGAAAGAATTATGTTGAAGGCTCAATTATCTTCAGGATTCACCTTCATTACCCTTCAGCTCACCTCCCTCTCTTTCCCTTTAGGGAAATGGATCATGCCACAGTGGGGCTCTAATGAAGCCACTTCCATGTGTGATTTTTTTCCCTGACTTATTGACCTGTCACTATTTCAAACTTTTTTCCTAAACAGTAGTCAGAGTAAAAAAGCCTTAGGAGGTTTAGTGAACCAGGAGCTCAATGAATTAGAAATATGATGTGGCTGCCAACGAAGTCGTTACCTGTGTTTTTCGCACCATAAGACACGCCTCAGTTTTAGAGGAAAATAGGGGGGAAAATGTTGAAGCAAAACATGTGGTAAAATATTTAATAACATAATATTTCACCAATGTAAATGTAAACAGAATTCAACAGCAGCATTAAGAACCATTATTCCTCTCAACTTTGGGTGGGTGGGGGAGAGTGTGTCTTACAGTGCGAAAAATACAGTAAGCCAATTTCATTACAGAGGGCCCAGAAGGAGAGCGATGAGAACTTATGCTCCATTTTGCTGCTCTACCCTGGGAGACAGCATCACTACCATGCTCAAGGATGTTAGCCCTGGCTGGTGTAGCTCAGTGGATTGAGCACGGGCCTGCGAACCAGAGGATCGCGGTTCGATTCCCAGTCAGGGCACATACCTGGGTTGCAGGCCAGTTCCCGGCAGGGGACACACGAGAGGCAACCGTACATTGATATTTCTCTCCCTCTCCTTCTCTCCTTCCCTTCCCCTCTAAAGATAAATAAATAAAATCTAAAAAGAAAAAAAAATGTTTTAAAAAAAATAGAATAGTCTCTTTCATCACTCTCTATCACCCTCTATACCAGGGGTGTCAAACTCATTTTCACCGGGGGGGCACATCAGCTTCTTGGCCGCCTTCAAAGAGCTGAAACAATTTTAGGACTGTATAGATGTAACTCCTCCTTAACTGTTAAGGAGTTGAAATGACATTCAGCCCTTTTGATGCAACCATAAGGCTGATGTGGCCCCTGGGGAAAACGAGTTTGACACCCCTGCAGTCTATACTGTTCTTTTGTTCATCTTCACGACACTTACCATCTCTTGACATATATTATGTTTCTCCCATTAGAATGTAAGCTCCACGAGCAATGGGTTTTTTTTTTAAGATTTTATTTATTTTTAGAGAGGGGAAGGGAGGGAGAAAGAGAGGAAGAGAAACATCAATGTGTGGTTGCCTCTCACGTGGCCCCCACTAGGGGCCTGGCCTGCAACCCAGGCATGTGCCCTGACTGGGAATCGAACCTGCAACCCTCTGGTTCGCAGCCCGCGCTCAATCCACTGAGCTACGCCAGCCAGGGCAGCAATGGGTTTTTGTGTAGTTTGTCCACTGTTGGGTCTACAACGGTGTCTGACCCATAGTGGAGGCTCAATACATAATTCGGAAACGCAAATTTTTCATAGCATTTACTTCATTGTCCTGCAATTTATCTCCATTAGAATTTTATCTAAGAAGCCTCTTTTTCCTTTTTTCTTTTACATTTTCACTAATTAGTTAGCCAACACTGGCATAGAGCGTGCTGGTTGGATGGATGGATGGATGGATGCAGTAGCACAACGTTGCAGAGGGGTGTCGAACACTAGATGAGATTGCCCTAGACCCACGCCACACAGTCTGGTAGCCACTAGATTCATGTGACTATTGAGCACTTGAAAGGAGGTTTATCTGAGTAGAGATGTGTAGCAAATGTAAAATACACACCGGATGTTTCTTAAGAGATTTTATTTCTTTATTTTTAGACAGAGAAGGGAAGGAGAAGTGAGGGAGAGAAACATCCATGTGTGGTTGCCTTCTGTGCTCACCGCACCAGGGACCTGGCCTGCAACCCAGGCATGTGCCCGGACTGGGAATCGAACTGGCGAACCTTTGCTTCACAGGCTGGCATTGAATCCACTGAGCCACACCAGCCAGGGCCAGATTTTGAATTTTGGGCATAAAAACGTGTAAAATATTTCATCAATAATAATATTTGTATTGATCATAAGTTTAAATAATAATATTTTGGATGTACTGGGTTAAATAAAAGTATTCCTAAAATTAAGTTCACCTGTTTAATTTTTTTACTGTTACTGCCAGAAACATTTAAATTACATCTGTGACTAGCACTATATTTGTATTGAATGGCACTGCTGTAGAGATTTTTGACAAACTCCATGTTGAAACCCGGAACTTTGCAAACTCATGAGGTTGTGTGTTTGGGGGGGCGGGTACAGGTGGTTCCTTGTGATTAACACAGAAGAGGGTCCTTTATACTCACTGCTCTTGGGAACTGGTGACAGCAAAGTCAAATAAGCACTATGGTTTTCATGCAACCTCCTCTTTCTCATTTCTTCTTTCTCTCACCCCAGTTTTCCCAGAGCTGCCAGCAATAAGCCAGATCAGATTGTTAGAATGTTTCACCTCCTTTCTTAACTCCTGCCCACCCATACTTTCTCTGATGGTGATAACAACGAACAGATAAATGATCCACAGGTGAGCTACAAGTTGGAAGAAGAATTTCTAGCCACCAGCACCCTGGATCACCCACACCCAGCAGAAACCCCGCTTTGGAAAAATTTCTCCTTTTCTGATAAGTGATTTTATGCATGTAACCAGCTCTCCTGGCAGATTCCCATGCTGGGTTATCCCAGGAGAGAAATAGGAAAGTAGAAGACACGCCACCTGCCCTTTAAGAGATTATAATCAAGTTAAGAAACAAAAATAACTAACATGTGTGTGAAAGTTAAACTAGAACATAGAACATTCATCCAAGAAATGTTGGGCAGAGTGTAATTAAAGGCCAAACAAATAACCCAGAAAAGTAGTACTCTTAGAGTTGAAATCAAAGTTAGCCCCAAATATTGAGACAGGCAAAGAAAGATTCCTTGAGGCGGTAGTGCTTGAGCTTGACATTGAAGAATACAGAGAGGTTACAAAATTCTAGATTTCCAGAGCTTGAAGGGCCCTTAGAGACATAGTGTACTCCTCACTGAACAAAAAACAAAACTAAGGCTCAGAGAAAGAAAGATCTCATAGTAAGCGAAGAAAAAGTTGGTATTAGAACCGAGATTTTCTAGTCCCCTGTCCACTACTCTCAGTATTCTCTTGTTCAGGTGCTGAGAAGGGAAGCGTGGTGTTCTAGGTATAAAAAAAAAGGCCAAGAACCCCAAATTCCTTACCCATCCCCCAACACACACAAAAATACATATACAAGCACACACAGCTATACTTACACACACATACCTGCAAACCTGATGAAACCTCCTTTTCTTTTTTCCTGCACTACCATGTTAATTTAGCAAGAGAAGCAGATAAAACTGAACTCAAATTCCAAGTCAGACAACATCACCTTTTTCTTTTGTTAGAAATGGGTGGTGCGTTGATGAATGGCCTCCTTGATGTAACCTGCCATCTCAAAGGCATTCCGACTGAGAAGCTCTCCTTCTGCTCCTTTTTGCCCCATCAGGATATACAGACTCCATCTGAATTACTGTCACTGCCTGGCTGCCCCAACTCTGGCCTTTGGTGCAGAGGTCCATGGTATTGTTGCCCTCGGTGTCCAGGTTGTCCCGGATCAGCAAGCATTTAGTCCCCCCGCAAGGGTGATTCACTAAAGAAACGACTTCTCTCTCCCCTCTCTCTCACCAGCAAGATCTGAATTTCTTTCTTCCTGGGCCACCCAAAACAAGTTGCCTTCAGGCTAAGAAGCTAACAATCAGGGTGGAGAATTGGTGATAATTGCCGCAGCAGCCCAGCGCATCCTGCTCTTCAGGAAGAGGGTGATACAGTCTTGGCACACCTCTTGGCTAATGTCCTTTAAGCACTGCATGACTCCAGTAAGCTGTCTCTTAACAATGAATAAAGTGCCTCTGGCAAGTTGGTCTGCAAAAGGTGTTTGTTGGCAATTAGCTCAAGATGACTGATAAGCAGGAACTGAAACCAGCTAAACATACAGTCTGTTGCTGCAGACCTCTGGTGGAGAGAGGTCTTGGCGACTTGTATAAAGTTATGCCCCAGCTGCCCTCTGCTGTGACTTATCCAGTTACCTCTGGAGCAGGAGTGAGGTCACAAAGACTTTTTAAATGGTCATCCTCCACCATGTCATGGGTGACCTTTGGCAGTAGCTTTCTGAGACTGTGGCACTAGCTAATGAGATGGCGGGGTTCGGCCGGGGGTGGGGGGGGGACGGATATACCTACTTACTTTCCTAGGATACCGTGGGAAGAACACCGACATCTAATAGTGGGAAAAGCCCTCGCAGTAGAACATAAGGGGGCAATAAATGAGTAAATGAGTTGGAAGTGTGGATGTACAGAAGGACAAGTGAGATTTACTGCAGCAACTAGTATCTGCAATGTTGGCTAATCTTGCTGAGACCTCAGCTCTAGGTGCAAAGTCAAAAAACCCACAGGCTCACTGTTCACAATCGCTTTGGGGATGACCAAAATAGCCTCTGCATTGTTTCCCTGCCTCTCAGGGGTGTCAAACTCATTTTTCACCAGGGGGCCACATCAGCCTCGCAGCTGCCTTCAAAGGGCCGAGTGTAATTAAATGTAACTGCTCCTGAACAGTTAAGCGAGAGCTTGAGAGAGCTCGGTGGTAGAAATAAGGTGCCAGGCTGGAAAAAACAAGGTGGAGGGTGGGATTTGGCCCGTGGCCCTTGTGTTTGCCACCTGTGCTCTAGATTCTTTCCCTCTAGTTTATCTTCTGCCCCTCACCAGCTGTGAATCTCGGCCACTCATCGTCATCTAATCCCTCAGCAAGTATTTATGAAGCATTCACTATGTGCCAAAGACTATTCTAGGCACCGGGTTACAGTACTGAAAAGAAAAACCTCTTGGAGCTGATATCATAATGGAAGGAGACAAATAAATAATAAATGGAAAATAGTATCCCTTTCACTGAAAATATTTTATGAGTCTAATATTTTCTTCTTCCAGATTTTCCCAGGCTTTCTTTGCTCCTGCAGGTCCAATCTGACTTCTGACTCTTCTGCAGCCTCTAGCAAATCATTGCCTGTGCCTTCGTTTCCTCTAAAATGACACCAACTTGCCTTAAAGAGGGAATGTTAGAAGGAATGGCTGAAGTTAATGGTGGAGAAAATCTAGGATAGCTTTGACAATCTATTTGTTGGACAAATGTTTATTGAGTACTTACTGTGCGCCAGACGTATTGTAGACTTTGGAGATGAAGCAACAAACCAAAAGTCCCCGCCCTCATAAAGCTGACAACCTAGACGGGGAGACAAATAATAAACGGCAAAGCATTTATAGTATATCAAGTGGTATTAATAAGTATGAAGAAAAAGGGTTAGGAGGGTAGAGAATGCTGGAGAAGAAGTGGTGGTGGTTTTATTTTATATAAGGTACTCAAGCAAGGATTCCTTGAGATGGTGACATTTGAACAGAGGCCTGACAGAGATGAGGAAGGGCATTCTAGGCAGAGAGAACAGCAAGTGTAAAGGTCCAGAGGCAAGAGCATGTCTGGAATATTTGAGAACAGCAAGGAGATTAATATCACATAAGCAGCCCTGGCTGGTGTAGCTCAGTGGATTGAGCGCGGGCCTGCGAACCGAAGGATCGCGGTTCGATTCCCAGTCAGGGCACATGCCTGGGTTGCCAGGCCAGTTCCCGGCAGGGGACATACAAGAGGCAACCGCACATTGATGTTTCTCTCCCTCTCTCCTTCCCTTCCCCTCTAAAGATAAATAAAAAAAAAATATATATATATATCACATAAGCAGAGAGAGAATTAGGTGATAGAAGATGTAGTCACAGAGGTACTGGGCTTAGATCATATGTAAGGCTTTCATAGGCTGTGATTAAGAGTTTGGCTTTTGTCCTGAGATGGGGTGCGACTGGAATGTTTTAAGCAAAGAAGTGACATCACTATAGAGTCTAGAGTCTGGAAGGTGCGATGTAGAGAATAAATTCTAGGGAGGACAGGGACAAAACATGGAAACTGAACTGCAACAACGATCCAGGCAAGATACACTTTCAGGGCTTGGGTGAGGGCACAGGGGTGAGAAGAGGTTGGATTTGGAGACTGTGTTGAAAGACGAGCAAATAGGATTTGATTATGTGTCAGGCTTGGGATGTGAGAGAAAGAGGATGCCTCTGAGGCTTTTGGCTGGAGCCACTTGGAGGATAGAGTTGTCGTTTCCTGAGATAAATACTACGGAAGAGCAGATCTGAGGATGCAGGTAGAAATCAGAAGTTTGGTTTCGGATATGGTAAGTTTGAGGTGCCTATAAGACATTCAAATAGACATGTACGGTAGGCTGTTGGATATTATGTAAGCCAAAGCGCTTGGAGGACAGATCAGGACTAGAGACAACATCTTGAAAGCTGTGTGGAAATAAATAGTATGTAAAAGCATGGGACTGAAGGACAGCACTCAGGAAATAAAAGTAAATGGAGAAGAGAACAAAGGTCTAAGTCCTGGCAGCATTGCAATATGCAGAGATAGGTAAGATGAGGGGTGCCCTGGCTGGTGTAGCTCAGTGGATTGAGCTCGGGCCTGCGAACTAAAGGATCCAGATTCGATTCCCAGCCAGGGCACATGCCTGGGTTGCAGGCCAGTTCCTAGCAGGGGACACACCAGAGGCAACCATACATTGATATTTCTCTCTCTCTCTCTCTCTTTCCTACCCTTCTCCTCTAAAGATAAATAAATAAAAATAAATAAAATATTTAAAAAAAAAAAAAGAAAATTGAAGGTGATAAATATATTAAAAAAAAAAAAAAGATGAGGGGTAAACAGCAAAGGAGATTGGGAAAGAGAAGTCAAGAGAAGGACAGTAGTGTCCCTGAAGTCAAGGGCAAAAAAAAAAAAATTGTATCAAGAGGAAGACAGTGATCTGAGACTGGTGAGAGGACAAGAAGAGGAGAGAATTGGGTAACAGATTTTGCAATGTGGAAATTACTTCTAACCTTGACAAGGGCAGTTTGGTAGGGTGGTGGGGGCAAAAATGTAACTACAGTTGTTTCAAGAGAATGGAAGAGAGAAGAAATGGGGGGAAGGAGTGAATTTAGAAAAAAAATCTTTGGAGGGCTTTTGCTATAAAATGCAACAGAGAAATGGGGGGGAGGTGGAAGGTAGAGAGTAATGTGGGTCAAGATAATGTTTTTCTTTCTTTTTAAAAAAATATTTTATTTTTATTTATTTTTATTTTTATTTTAACAATTTTCACTGGTTTTTTTTTTTTTAGATTTTTATTTATTTATCTTTAGAGGGGAAGGGAAGGAGAGAGGGAGAGAAATATCAATGTATGGTTGCCTCTTGTGTGTCCCATGCTGGGAACTGGCCTGCAACCCAGGCATGTGCCCTGACTGAGAATCGAACCTCGATCCTTTTGTTCGCAGGCCCGCGCTCAATCCACTGAGCCACACCAGCCAGGGCATATTTTATTTTTAGACAGAGGGAAAGGGAGGGAGAAAGAGAGGGAGAGGAACATTGATCGGTTGCCTCTCACTGGTGCCGGACAGTATTAAACCCACAACCCAGGCATGCACCCAGATTGGGAATTGAACCAATGACCTTTAGCCAACTGAGCCATATTGGTAAGGGCAGGAATGGACATTTTTAATAATTGAGTTGAGGAAGGAATGGCAGCCATCAGTATTCACTATGCCCTTACGATGTTCCTGTCACCTTGTATTGTATATGTTACCTGTTTGAATCCTCAGAAGCACCTTGTTAGAATGGGTTTACAGATGAGAAAACTTAGATGCAGAGAGGCTGTGTAACTTGCCCAGGGTCACATATAACTTGCCCGGGCTCATGTACCATTAGTAAATAGCAGAGCCAAGCTTTGAATTTGGAGTCTACCCTACTTTTTACTATCCCAAACAGCATGGAAATAAGGTGGGTTTTTTTTTTTTTTTTTCCTGAGAAACTGGGTGTATGGTGATGGCATTAATAGGGACAAGGAAAACTTGAGAAATAGTAGGTGACAAAGGTGGGAGAGTTCAGGGATCAGGAGGATGGTGTGAAAGACGTTGTCTTTTGGCCATTGTGCCCTTAATATGCTAGCAAGAACACCCAAGTGGAACTGGGGGAGCACGGTTGGAAGTTTGAACTCAGAAGAAAGGTCACAGGACCTGAGATTGAAATTTGGGTGTTCTCTACCAGAGGGTAAGAATTGAACTTGAAGAAGAGATCAGGATTACCAAGGGAAAGAAAATAAAAGAGGAATGAGGACAGAAGCCAGGGAAGTTGCTAAACAAGGACAAAGAGGAGCTCGGAGGGAAGCAGAAAAGGAAAGGTTAAGGATGAAGGCAGTGAATCTAACTTTATAACAACGTCTAAATGTTAAAAGAGAATCAATGGTGTTAAATGCCATAAAACAATTGGAGAGTGAGCACAGAGAAGAGTTGTTCTGGGAATACAACTCGGGTTTTCCAATACCCAGACTGTTCTTTTTTCCACTAGAAGTCTGATTTAGAGAACACCAGAGTGACTGCACCCATCTGCACCTCATCTGAGATGTGGTCCAGGGGGCAGTTGGTCCTTTTGTTAGGCAGGATAGATAGTAAACCAAGGCAGGAAGGAGGAGTGATATGTCTCACCCATTAAGTCAGCAGTCCTGAGCACAGCCCAGTAAGGTTTTGGGGCATTCCAAACATCACAAGCAATGGTAGCACAGGAGGAAGGGAGTCCTTGAGGTTCTGTGCTAGGAAAAGGAGTGTCCATAGCAATTTCACTAAGACAAAAAGCCTTTACTGCCTGAGAAAGAAAGCCTTTGTAACTATATTGATCCCGAGGTCTAGAAGGGGGAGAAAGAGGTACCTAGAAGCTAGCTAACGTGTAGAACTCCTGAACCCTAAATGGTGAACCCTCAGATAATCTGAGTGCCCACTTGTAGCTTTTTTGCTCAAGCGTACAAATAAACTTGGTATTTCATTTCCAATATATGTGTATAAATAAACTTACTATTTCATTTCCAGTATACGTGTTGTCTCTGAATTGAATTCTTATCTTGCACTTGCACTGGAGGCAAGAACTGAGGAAGTGGAGAAGTCCCCACTGCCCCCACCCCACCTGCAGTCTCCCCAGTAACATGTTTACCACATTTGTGATGAAAAAAGTTAGGACGATACTGCAATTGTGCGGCCCATAACTAGGTTAATGGCAGTAGACTTGTAAAGGAAAGGAGTAAGAGGAAGGAATGCTTATAAACCATTTCAAAAAAATATTGTATGATGACTTTCCTACCGTATGACCGCTAAGAAGCTCTTCAGAAAGCCAGTTGCCACGAAAGCACAGTCTGGTTTCTCTGCAGGGTGTCATCACTGTTAACACTAGAGACTAGTAAAATGATATTGGTGCTCAGAATCCTTACAGCATCAAAAGGTGTGAGAAGGGTGGCTGCACTCGGGTTTGCGACTTAAGAACTCCTGGACCAAACCTGGAATTGAAATCAGAACTCAGCTCCCCCAAAGAAAAGGGCATTTGCCAGACACCAAGATGGCGGGAGCGACCACCGGGGAACTGTCGCGATAGCAAAGTCCGCGAGGCTCCAGTGACGAGAACTAGAGCCTGAGAGCTTTAGCCGCAATCGGAGGGCGGGGGCAGGAGCTCTGGTTGGGCGAGCCGGCGAGGCGGCAAAGGCAAACCGCTTGCGGAGGCAGCCCGAGGAGGCTTCGAGCTGGGACCGCGATCATGGACCACATCACGGTGCCGAAGGTAAGGAGAAGAGTTAGGCGAGGCCGGGAGCCCCGAATCCCTGTCGGTGCTCAGCCGGGAGTCCATAGTTACCTGTCGCTACTTAGCCGGGAGCGCGGGCACACCCCCTCAAGTCTCCTCGGGATGCTCTTTGACGTCCCGTTCCCCGGCCGGTCCGGGACCCGCATCCTCTCTTCTTCCTTCACACCCCCGTTTAAGGAAACTGGGTTCTTCCCTCAAGTCTCCCCGCTAAGAACCGTCCTGCGGGCGGTGGCAGCGCGGAGCTTAAGGGGGTTTGCGCCAACCGTTCCCTCGCGCGCCGCGACCCTCGCTAGCGACACACCCCAGCCATGGCTTGGCACACCCCCTTTTTACCCACAGTTGCCGTACTCGTCACCGCCTTTCTCGAATATCCGACATGGCATTGCCTCCGGACAGTTAACTTCTTTTATCCCGCGTTTCCCGACCCTTCTCTTGACTCCCCGAGCCCCTAAACCTCCCCGAACCCCTAAACCTCCCCGAGCCCCTAAACCTGCCTGGAGGCTTGTCCGGACCACCGCCACGGCCCCCGCCCCAGCTCCCCGGCGTGTGAGGGTGGGTTTTGGGGCGCGGCGGGGGGTGGGGGCGGCGACAGCATCTCTTCAGCCGCATCCCAGCGGTGGGAAGATGAGTTCTACCAGGACCTGGCCCTGCTCGGCCAGGAGCAGAACCCCCAAAAGTAGCACTCACTGCCAGGCTAGTGGGGCGCCCCTTTGCGGCCGACTCCCAGTGAGAGCCACTTCGACGTCTTTTCTCTTCCTCCCGAACCCTACTCTGGCCCTCCCCAACATCAGCCACTTTCCGAATCCCCCCCTCCCTCCTCTCGGTTTTCTTTCTACCATCCGAGGCTGAGGATCAGAGAAGAGGCCACACAACTAGTCTCTGCTTATTTTGTTTGTTTGTTTGTTTTCTGTCGATCCTAAGAAACGTTGCCGAGGCTAACTGAAGTCGGCGTCAAAGTCCACTATGTCTGTCGTCATTGAAAGGGCATGGAGTTTTTGAAGCCACGAATGCTGGTCCCCGCAACTCCTAGCTGATGACTTTGGCCAAATTATCCATGTTTTGCCGTGTATAATGCCCACCCATGGTTTTGGCCCAAACTTTCAGGAAAAACATTTTTCGTTCTACTAATTAATTAATTAATTAATATTTAGAAACTAAACAGATCGCCGTATTCCAGGGGGTTGTTTTGCGTACAGATATCGTTACTGCTTTCTAGAATTACACTTTTAACATATAAATATAAATAAAAGAATTAGCCCTGGCTGGTGTGGCTCAGTGGATTGAGCGCCGGTCTGCAAACCAAAGGGTCGTGGGTTCGGTTCCCAGTCAGGGCACATGCCTGGGTTGTTGGCCAATGTTTCTCTCTCTCTTTCTCCCTCACTTCCCTTCTCTCTATAAATAAATACATAAAATCTTTAAAAAAGAATTAAAAACATTTATATAGATACAGAATTAGTACTACCCATGTGCAATGCACATCCTTATTTTTTTCCTCAAAAATTTGGGCGAAAAAGTGCGGATTATACATGGCAAACTATGGTATTTAACCTATTTGAATCTTTTCTCCTCTACCAAATGTGGAATTTGCTTTCCTCATTTCAGAGACTGGTTGTGAGGACTAGATAAAATGATGTGTATGTAAGCTTTTTTTTTAAACTAGAAAAGTGTTCTGTCTGCTTGTTGACTCAAGATCAAGATGCTGTCTGATGGGCAAAGCAGACACGCCAACCTTCAGACCTCTTCTTTCCTGACTTCTTCTTTAAGCCCATTCTCTGATGAAGATAACCACATCCCTTGTAGCTTCCATCCTTAACTTTTTCTTTGTCCCTTCCTTTGCAGGTCATGTCATTTGTACCCATTTCCCTGGCATGGTATAGGAAGGTGGCACCATCAAAGAAAAGGGGCTTCTGCTATCCATGCTCTCCTCCCCACCCACCTAACCCTGGGCCACACTGCCCAGTTCAAAATTAGCTCGTTTGAAATGCTCCCTTTGTTTTTCTTCCTACCTGGAGAAGAGGGGGAGGCAAAACTGTCCTTGTGCTTGAATGTTATAATATTAAAATATTTAAAATATTAAAATCTCCCTGTTGGGGGATTAAAGCTATAAACTGGGCTAGCTGTATTGTAAGGGAGAAGATACCATTATTCTCCCCTTATCAAAATAATAATAGCAGCTAACATATTGAGCATTCAACTATGTGATAGGCCCTGTGTTAATTGCTTTACATGAAATAGGTATCGATCCTTAAAGCAGCCTATAAAGGAGGTACTATTATTATTCCCATGTTACACATGAGGAAGCTGAGACCCATGGAAGTGAAATGACTTGCCTAATAAAGATAAAAGTGCTCAGTTTCAGACTGGCGGGGAGACAGAGTTAGTGCTCAAGAAAATTTTAATGTGCATCATGGCCAGACTTCACTTTTACTGCCTGGATGGTATTATAAATCTTGGAATGCAAATTAAAACTCCAAATGAAAACTTAGTTCTTTAAGTAAAATTGATATTATTTTTGGTGCCTGGAAGGGTTTTGAGTGCCCACAGGTGGTATGCTGCCACAGCTCAATTTTTTTCTTTTCTTATTATTGTAAGTTGCTGGGAAGGATTAGGCTTGCAGTAATAGCTAGGGATGAAAATGGCCTCTCTCTTGTTAAATGACTATTTCCACAAAAGGGAGAGACTTCAGTTTTCTCCATCCGAGGTCAAAGAGATAACCATGAGCTTGTCAGTTATTAGTTCTGCCTGTCAAATACAAAAGTGACTTTTATTTTTGGTTTTTGCTTGTATTTACTTCTATTCTTGGGAAGACTTTCAATAAAACTGTATTGAAGTGTAACATATGTATAGAAAAGTTTATAGATGATAAGTTTATACTCTGTGAATGTTCACAAACTGCACATACCCATGTAACCGGCACCCAGATCAAGAAATAGAACGTTACCAGGAGTCTTCTCATTCCTCTTCTAGTCAATACCTCTGTCAAGGGTAACCACTATCCTGACTTGTAACAGAATAGATTAGTTTGCCCTTTTTTGTACTTAATATAAATGGATTCATATATACTTTTTTGTGTCTGGCTTATTTTGCTTGACATTATGTTTGAAAGCTTCATCCATATTTTTTTTAAAGATTTTATTTATTTATTTTATTTTTAGAGAGGGGGAGGGAGGGAGAAAGAGAGGGAGAGAAACATCAGTGTGTGGTTGCCTCTCACGTGGCCCCCACTAGGGGCCTGGCCTGCAACCCAGGCATGTGCCCTGACTGGGAATCGAACCTGCGACACTTTGGTTCGCAGCCCGTGCTCAATCCACTGAGCTACGCCAGCCAGGGCGCTTCATCCATATTATTCCTGAGAGTTATAGATAATTCTCATTGCCATATAGCATTCCATTTTGTTAACATGCCACCTGTGGTTTATACTGATTTATCCAGTCTTCTGTTGATGGGGAATTTCTAGTTCTGGCTGTTACAAACAGAATATTCTTGATGGGTATACATATATATTATTTGTTGGAATATACACAGGAATAGAATTTCTGGATCATAAGATATGCATACATTCAGATAGAGTAGATACTACGAGTTTTTCACTCTCACCCTTTATGTGTGAGAGAGGAGTTGTCTTTTTAAGTTATAACCTTGGGATTTAACAACAATTTTTATATCACATCAGAGCTACCCAAAAGTTCAGTGACTGTCCTGTCTGAACCAGAATTTGTTCTTTGTACTTCCCCCCCACCCTGTCACTTCTGTGTGTCAGTTAGCACCTACAATTCTTCTAGGTGTCAGTTAGCACTGAGAATTCTTAATTACCTTTCTGTTCCAGAATGGAACCTTATTAATTAGGATTTTCAGTGAACATTGCGTTTCAGCTGGCTTGGAAATGTACTGTAGTGATTAAGAGTGTACGCTTGGAGCCAGACTGTCTGCATTCAAATCTCAACTCTTCTACTTTACTAAATTTGCGATGTTGGCAAATATGTACCTTCTCTATGCCTGAGTTTCTTCATCTGTAAAATGGTGGTGATAATAATAGTACCCATTGCACAGGGTCATTATAAGGATTAAATGAGTTAATATTTGTAAAAGTGCTTAGACCATTGCCTGGCACATCATAGATACTTAATTTAGCTATCAATTACTATCCTCATTATTAGTTATTAGTTACAAAACCCCACAAAGAGAGCTGTTAGGGTACATAGCTGTCTTACAGCAACTGCCTTCTAGGATCTCTCGGTCAAATAAAGTGATGAGAGCAAGTATAAGATCCAAGAATGAAAGTGGGAACTTTCATGAGAGGGACAAATGAAATACTGTTGGAGTTTAAAGGCAAAAACGGTCCAGTTCTAGATGAGGTGTGAAGGGTATGGAATGAAGAAAGCTTTGTGGAAGGAGTGGCATTTAAGCTGAGTCTGAATAATAAATAGAATTTTACTCTTCAGAGATTGGGGAGGTGAGAGGAACTCCCTGCCAAGAGAAGTGCAAGAGCGTAAGCTCAGGGGCAGGTAACTCATTCGAGCAAGGCAGTGAGAGGGGCGTTGCAAGGAATTGAGTTGGAGACATATATTTTGTAGATTGTAGAGGACCTCATATGAATTTGGTTCTATAGGCAGCAGAGCTGCTAAAGCTTTGTAAGTCTGCAAATGTAGAATATAAAAGTTAGAACATTTTAAAAGATTATCTAAATGAGGATTGGCTGACAGTCACCGGAAGGGAGAGGGGAGGGAATTTCAGGGGAAAAGGGGAAGGGTTGAGAGCAACAAGTATAAAGGACACGTGGACAAAAACTAGGCGGGGTGGAAATGGGAGGGAGGCGGGGAGGGCTGGGGCGGTGGGCCGGGATGGGAGTAAAAGACGGAAAACTGTACAAGAACAATAATTAAAATAAAAATTAAAAAAAATAATTTTCACTTTCATGATGTATTACTGTAAAATAAAAAAAAATGAGGATTGGGAATGCAGTTTCTTTCGGCATGATGGAAATGTTCTAAAATGATATTGTGATGGCTGTACAACTCTGTAAATTTACTTTAAAAAATCATCGGACTGGGCGCTCAAAACAAGTGGATTTTATGGTCTTGTGAGCTCAGTAAATCTGCCAATGAATGAATGAATAGATAAATAAGTAAATAAGATCATTTGGTCATTGCCCAAACCTCTCATTTCACGGATGTGAAAGCTGAGGCCCAGCTGGCTCAAGTTTCTTGCATTTAGCAAGTGGCAGAGCCAGCATTGTCTTTTTATTGTTTAGTATGCGTGATTGGTTCAGACTGATAAATTGTATGGAATTAGCGTCGAAACAAGAGCCAAGATAGTTGGAAGTGCCAGGTGGGTATAGAATGCTATTCTGGATAATAGTAGTAATAAGTAATAATACTTTATAGTACTTTACAAAGTGCTTTTCAATCCACCCTACTTGCTCTCAAGATTACTATTTATGTGAAGCTTTCCTAAAAGCAGGCAATTTTTGGCTTGACTTCTAGGAAACTAAGAAACAAATTTAGTGTTCAATCATATTAACTACATTAGCCCTTGTACTTAGCATAATTGCTTCCTCTACCTTTTCATGGCTTTGATTTTCTGTTCTTATAACCTAATTATAAATCTGTCTTTTATTATAAACCACCTCAAATTAATTTAAGGAAGAGGCAGGCTCAGAATAAATCAAGATAAAACTGGGTAAAGTGTTTTTTATTGTCAAGAAAATGTGATTTCCAGAGGTGAGGATAGTAGTCCCCTTCCAGTTCTCAAGGTCCAAATTCACTTGGCTCTCCTTTGATTCTTTCAGTTGAGAAAATAGTGTAATGTAGTGGGGGGAAAAACATGAACAGACAGAGCTGGGTTTGAATTCCAGATGTATTATTTCTTAGCTCTGAGTTCTTGGCGAGATCACGCAAATGCTCTGAATATCATTTTCCTCATTTGTGAAATGGGGATAATATTTACCTCTTGCGACTATGATGAAGATTAAGATAAGGTATGATAAGGGCCTGGCACATACTAAGTGCTCCATAATTGTATGTTGCTTTCTGTTTTCATCCGATCCAAATAGTGGTACAGGCTTTAGTATACGCTAGTCCTGACAGGTCTCAAAGATCTGCCTGTCTCAAAGAGGGAGATTTTCCTGAGCATCCAGAGTGGCTCTTGGTACTACAGTGCAAAGACAGAGGTTACCCAGGAAGCTCTGATGGCAGTGGTCTGGCATTTTGGCCACTATTTTATCAGCTTTGGAATTGTATTTCTCACCACCAAAACCTCTTTGGATCTCACTTTGTATTTTGCTGTTATTTCTAGAAACCACTGGGATTTGTTTTAGGGTTGTGTGTTTTTAGATATTGTTTTGTGGTTTTGTGGGACAATACTTAAATGCTTTAGAAAGATTTTTTAAGAGTTAATAGGTTAATTTTAATAATTATAATTATAGACATAGAATTTTTAAAGGTTTTGTAACACTTCCAAAGATTGCTAGGTGTTGCCTAGATCTCTTGGCTGTAAGAGGTAGAGAAGAAAAGATAAACAAATGTAGGGACATAGATAACCAAACAAATAGATTTAAATACCTTTGCTCTGGCTAGCATTGTTCGGAAAATTTCTGTTTTGGAAGTTCAATTTTTTTTTTTTTTTTTAGCATTTGGTAAGTTTTATTATAAATAAAAAGTTTTCTTAATGGTTTACTATATTTCACCCTATGGCTTTTATGTGTTAAATATTTAGTTTGGTTACTCCTAATTTTTTTTTACTGTTGTTCAGTTACAGACAGATTTTTTTTTTATGAGCTCCAAAGACATTTTCTTTATTTGAGAAATCCATTGTGGACAGGGAGTCAGGAGACCTGGGTTCTAGTCCCAGCTCTGATACTGACATGCTGTGTGACCTTAGGTTTCATTTTCCTCATCAGTAAAACAATACCTGCCCTTTATTGAGCAATTACAGTGTGCCAGGCACTATTCTAAATGCTTTATGTAAGCATTACATATTTATATACTCACCTAACACAAGAATGCTTTATTATCTTCATTTTAAATATGTAGAAATCAAGACCCAGAAAGCTTGAGCAGGTTGCTGAGAGCCAGAATACGAAGCAGACAAAGCAGAATACGAAGCAGGCTTTTTGTGACTCAAAAGCCTGCACTGTACTGCTTCAATAAAGTGAGCAAATCGGGTTATACTAGCATTTCCTAAACTTTGCGCCTGATGATTACTAGTCCCGCAAGATACGTTGTTTGAAAAAAACTAAAAAGGATTTCAAGGTAAAATATGTTGATACCACAAACACTGTGGAGATCCGTAGTGAATTTTCACCATTAAAATCTCTGAGAAACCCCGTAATAAAGAATCCTGCTTATATTTGTTTAACCCAGTGTTTCCCTCACCTGACCACACTAGTGTGTGTGTGTAGTGTGTGTGTGTGTGTGTGCGCGCGCGCACCAGTTAACATCCTGTGGAACTAGGGTTCATAGAACCTAGTTTCAAATTTGTTTTTTTTTTTTTTAATTTTTTAATTTTATTTTTAGAGGGGACGGGAAGGAGAAAGAGAGGGAGAGAAACATCAATGTGTGGTTGCCTCTCATATGGGGTCCCCCATTGGGGACCTGGCCCGCAACCCAGGCATATGCCCTGACTGGGAATCGAACCGTGACCCTTTGGTTCACAGCCCGCGCTCAATCCACTGAGCTACACCAGCCAGGGCTCAAATTTGCTTTAATTGGAGGAGTGCTGAAAAATAGAGCATGAGGAGGCATAAATTCAAGGCAGGTCTAGGTTGCATTTGTAACACTTGCTTCAAATGACTTTGTACGTGCACAAAAGACTTCATTTGCCCTCTACCTTTTCCTTTCTTCCCTCCCGCCCCTTACATATTTTCTCGGTTATTACTTTAAGGAAGAGACTTATATCAGAGATGCTTGTGAAAGTAGGTGAAAGCCTTTTTAATATGTGCAGGGCAACCGTTGTTTTCGTGATGAACTCTCTCTGCTGTCCGAGGTGATGGCACACGGGGTAGGGCTTATGTTGGACATGCGTACTGCTGAGGGATCTCATTACACTGTTATTTTGCCTGGAGCCAAATGTCTCATTTGTATTTATTTTTGTAGTGTATCCAAGTTATTACCGATAACTGGAAAATCAGGATGGTAAATGGATTCTGAGAGCTCTGAAGTGCACCTGATCTCTTCCTTTCCTTCCTTCTTCTCTTCCTGGAAGGGAAATGAAAAAAAAAAAACAGCCCAGCTTCCCCTGGAGCAGTGATTTTCAACCAGTTTGCTGTGATGCACAGATGCACTTCAAGTTCGAGAGGTTTTTGGTTTTTAATTATTTTCTTGTTGTGCAATTGCAGTTGTCTGCATTTACCCCCCACCAAGAGCTTTTAAAACTACGGGGTCAGGGGCACTGACCTCTTTTTCCTTAAATCGTCATATACAAAATGACAACAGCCAACACAACAATAGCTGTCCAGGGTGAATGATCAAAATTATACCTATTTTTGGCCCTGGCTGGTGTAGCTCAGTGGATTGAGCGCGGGCCTGCGAACCAAAGGATCGCGGTTCGATTCCCAGTCAGGGCACATGCCTGGGTTGCCAGGCCAGTTCCCGGCAGGGGACATACAAGAGGCAACCACACATTGATGTTTCTCTCCCTCTCTCCTTCCCTTCTCCTCTAAAGATAAATAAATAAAATGTAAAAGAAAAAAAAGTACTAAAAAAAAAAATCAAGCAGAAATTTAAAAAAAAAATTACACCTATTTTTGTCAGAATGGCAACAAAAAAATTTTTTTTAATGTGCTGCAGAATTTTAGTAATTAGTTTATGCGTGTCATGAGATGAAAAAGGTTGGAAATCACTGTCCTAGAGCAAAGGTTTTGTAAATGTCAGTGCCCTGTCTATAGCCAGGGAGTGCAAAACTAACGAAGCACTTGGGTGTCCTGCCTAGGAGTTAGAGTCTGTATAGTGCCTAGCAGTGGTCAGCCTCCCCTCCCTCCCTTCTTTCCTTCCTTTCTTCCTTCCGTCCACTCCCCTTCCTTCTCCTCTTCTTCCTTTCCTCCTTTCTCTCTTCCCTCCTTTTCTCCATTATCTCTCTCCTTTTTTCTTCACGTTCTTTCTCTCCCCTCCTTCCCTTTTCTCCCCCGTCCCGTCTCCTTCCCTCTATTTCTCCCTTTCTCTCCTACCTTCCCTCCCCTTTCCTTTCCTCCTCTCATGCCTCTTATGTCTCTACCCTCATCCCTCCCTCCTTTTCTTTCCCTCACCCCACCCCTACTCTACACACATACACACACGTACACATTCTATGGGACCCAGGTTTCTGTGTGATAAAAGCAGGTCTCCTACAAGGTCTCACCTGTAAATGGACACATGTTCCCTGCAGTGTGGAGCTCTAAGGAAGTACCTAGCAACAGTTTCAGTATCAACAGTCCCCACTCCAAGACTTCCTCTGGTACTACCCTCCAAGATGAACATGACACTCTTCATTACGTGGACATTGCAGCCTTTGGTTAGGTAGTGCCCTGGGCCTTAGTAGAGCTCCTTCCTAGTGGCCAGTGTTTCTTATTGAGCATCTCCTGCCGTTCAAGGCTGCCTGCCCTGGGACAGGCAGGACAGAGGTAAGGATGTTTTATAGTTTAAATTTCTACTCCTCAACCTCTTGCCCATTCTTTTCCTGAATTGTGACTTTTCCTGACAGTGAGAGAGTGAGCCTCTATTCCATCTGGCACTGATTTCTCCTATTAACTTAATCACAGTTCCTCTGGCAGTAGCGAGCGTACTTTCTTTTAACTGTAGATTGGCTAATGAGATCATGTGCTTTTACCAAACTATTCTTATCAAGTTTATATAGTCTTCTGCATTCAGATTAGCAAATGCCTACCTGCAGCTGCCCCATCAGGAAAGGAAATTGTATGCACTCATGTTTCTCTTGCAGCATTACTTGTAGCTTTTCCCACATACATCTCTATGCACCCCCCACCCCTACTCTTCTACTTATTCTGTGGTTAAACATTACTGAGGTTTCTTTTTCCCCCTCCTCTTTCTTAATCCATTTGGGATGCTGTAACAAAATACCACAGACTGGGTGGCTGATAAACAACAAATGTATTTCTTATAGTTCTAGAGGCTGGAAGTCCAAGATTAGGGTGGTAGCACGGCTGGGTTCTGGTAAAGTCCCTTTCAAGGTTGCAAATTGTCAGCTACTCACTATGTCCTCACATTGTGGAAGGAGACAGGGAATCTCTCTGGAGCCTCTTTATTAAGGCTACTAATTCCACTAATCCTACTTATGAGGGCTCTGCTCTCATAACCTAATCTCCTTCCAAAGGTCCCACTTCCCAATACAGTAATATTGGGCATTAGGATTTTAACATTTGACTTTTGGGGGGACACAAACATTCAGAGCATAGCAACTTTCTTCTCCATTTGGGGTTTTGATCATAAAATGTCTCCTGGGCTTTAGTGGGTTTTTTTTTTCCCCTTTATCTTATTTTGGACCTGCTGAGTCTGGCTTTTCGTTTATTAACTCTACTCCTGCTCTGGCCTTATCCTTCCACCTTACCTCCCTC
Source organism: Glossophaga mutica (assembly GCA_039655065.1). NCBI lineage: Eukaryota > Metazoa > Chordata > Mammalia > Chiroptera > Phyllostomidae > Glossophaga > Glossophaga mutica. Next base: position 7,875,650 of record CM077318.1, on the reverse strand, counting down.
CCTTCTGCAATTGCATGCTTCTTGCTCCCTTCCTCCTTTGTCTCCAGCCACAGTGTAGCCTTCTGTATCTGTCCTTCTAGCAAGGATGACTCTGTGGTGGAAATGCATGCCTTCCTAGCCTGTACAGGAATATGTTAGTTTTGGGGGGATTGGAAATGAGTATTTTTATTGCAGGTAAAACATAACATTAAATTTACCGTCTTACTCATTTTTTTAAATGTGCTGTTCAGTAGTGTTAAATATTATTCACATTATTGTGCAACATATCTCTAGAACTTTTTCATCTTACAACACTGAAACTCTCTACTTACTAAATACTAATTTCCTCTCCCAGCACCCCTCCCCCTAGTCCTTAGCAACCATCTTTCTGCCTTCTGTTTATATAATTTTGACTACTTTAGATACTTCATATAAGTGGAATGATAAAGTATTTGTCCTCTTGTGACTGGCTTATTTCACTTAGCATAATATCCATGTGGCAGAATGTCCTTTTTAAAGGCTGAAAAGTATTCCACTGTGTATAAATACCACATTTTTTATTCATTCATATGTGCAGGGACATTTGGGTTGCTTCCACCTCTTGGCTATTGTGAATAATGATGCAGTGAACAAGGGTGTGTGAATATCTCTTCAAGATCCTGCTTTGGATTATTTAGATATATATTCCTAAGTGGAATGCTTGGTATATTTGGTAATTCTTTAAAAAAAATTTCCACCTTTGCTTTAGTTTCATTTACTTTTATTGCCTGTGCTGTTTGTGTCATTCACTTTTAAGAAATAATTACCGAATCCACTGTCTTTTTTTTTTTAATTTAAAAAAAAATTTTTTTTAAAGTTGCCTTTATTTCTTTCTTTTTTTTTTTTTAATTTATTTATCTTTAGAGGGGAAGGGTAGGAGAGAGGGAGAGGGAGAGAAATATCAATGTACGGTTGCCTCTCGTGTGTCCCCCGCCGGGAACTGGCCTGCAACCCAGGCATGTGCCCTGACTGGGAATCGAACCGCGATCCTCTGGTTCGCAGGCCCGCGCTCAGTCCACTGAGCTACACCAGCCAGGGCGAATCCACTGTCTTGGATCTCTTCCCCTGACCTTTATTGCAGGAATTACATAGCTTTTGGAATTACTTTTAGGTCTTTAATCCATTTTGAGTTAATTTTTGTACATTATATCAGGTAAGGGTCCAACTCCAGTACAGGTTTTTACAACCTTGGTTAGGTTTATTCCTAGGTTTTTTATTCCTTTTGTAGCAATTGTGAATGGGATTGTTTTCTTATTTCCCTTTCTGTTGGTTCGTTATTGGCATATAAAAATGCAGCCGATTTCTGGATATTAATTTTGTGTTCTGCTACTTTGCTGAATTCATTTATCAGTTCTAGTAGTTTCTTGATGGACTCTTAGAGATTTTCGGTGTACACTATCATGTCATCTGCAAATAAAGACAATTTTACTCTTCCTTTCCAATGTGGATGCCTTTTATTTCTTCTTGTCTGATTGCTATGGCTATGACTTCCAGTACTGTGCTGAATAGGAGAGGTGAAAACAGACATCCCTGTCTTGTTCCCGATCTTAAGGGGAATGATTGTAGTTTTTGCCTGTTGAGTATGATGCTGGCGGTAGGTTTGTTATATTTGGCCTTTATTATGTTCGGGCACGTTCCCTCTAATCCCACTTTGCTGAGAGTTTTTATCATAAATAGGTGCTGGATTTTATCAAGTGCTTTTTCTGCATCTATTGATATGATCTTGTGGTTATAATCCTTCATTTTGTTTATGTGGTGAATCACATTTATCGATTTGTAAATATACCAACCTTGTATTCCCAGAATAAATCCCACTTGATAATGGCATATGATCATTTTGATGCATTGCTGTATTTGGTTTGCTAATATTTTGTTGAGGATTTTAGCGTCTTATGTTCATCAGGGATATTGGCCTATAATTTTCTTTCTTTGTAGTGTCTATATCTGGTTTTGGAATTAGGATTATGCTGGCCTCATAAAATGAGTTTGGGAGCCTTCCCTCTTGTTGAATTTTAGGAAATAGTTTGAGAAGGGGAGGTGTTAGATGTTCTCAGAATGTTTGGTAAAATTTCCCTGGGAAGCCATCTGGTCCAAGGCTTTTGTTTGTTGGGAGTTTTTTGATTACCGCTTCAATTTAACTAGGTGTAATCTGTCTGTTCAGATTCTCTAATTCTTCCTGATTAAATTTTGGAAGATTGCATATTTCTAGAAATTTATCCATTTCATTCAGTTTGTTGGCATATAATTGTTCGTAATATTTTTTTTATAATCCATTGTATTTCTTTGGTGTCCATTGTTATTTCTCCTCTTTCATTCCTGATTGCATTTATTTGGGTCCTTTCTCTTTTTGTCTTGATGAGTCTGGTTGAAGGTTTGTCAATCTTGTTTATCTTCTCAAAGAACTAGCTCTTGGATTCATTGATCTTTTGTATCACTTTTTAGACTCTTTTTTTTATTTCGGTTCTGATCTTTATTATTTCCTTCCTTCTGCTCAGTTTGGGCTTTGTTCTCTTTCAAGTTCCTTTAAGTGTGAAGTTAGATTGTTTATTTGACCTTTTTCTTATTTTTTTGAGATATGCAATGTTATGAATTTCCCTCTAAGATTGCTTTCCCTATGTCCCACAGATTTTGGATTGTTGTGTCCTAATTTTAATTTGTTTTAAGGTATCTTTTGATTTCTTCCTTGATCTCCTTGTTGACCCATTCATTGTTTAATAACATGTTATTTAGTTCCCATGTCTTTGCATGTTTTTCTGTGTTCTTCCTGTGATTGATTTCTAGTTTCATAGCATTGTGGTCTGAGAAGATGCTTGATGTGATTTCAATCTTCCTAAATTTATTGAGACTTGTTTTGTGTCCTAACATGTGGTCTCTCCTAGAAAATGTTCCACGTGCACTTGAAAAGTATGTATATTTTGCTGCATTGGGGTGAAATGTTATCTGAAGGTATCAATTAAATCCATTTGATCTAGCGTATCGTTTAAGGCCGCTGTCTCCTTATTGATTTTTTTGTCTGGAAGATCTATCCAATGAAGTAAAGGGGTGTTAAAATCCCTGGCTGTGACTATGTTCCGTCAATGTCTCCCTTTATGTCCATCAATATTTGCTTCACGTATTTAGGTGCCCCTATGTTGGGTATGTAAACATTAACTAGGGTTATATCCTCTTGTTGGATTGTTCCCTTTATCATTAGGTAGTACCCTTCTTTGTCTTACTATAGCGCTGGTTTTAAAGTCTATTCTGTCAGAGATAAGTACAGTTACCCCAGCTTTTTTCCCCCTTTCCATTTGCATGAAATATCGTTTTCCATGCCCGTACTTTTAGTCTGTGTGTATCTTTGATCAGAATTGGGTCTCTTGGAGGCGGCTTATATATGGGTCTTTTTTTTCTTATCCATTCAGCTACTCCTATGTCTTTTGGTTGGAGCACTTAAGCCATTTATATTTAAGGTGATTATCGATAGATGTATATGTAGTGCCATTTTATCGTTAGACTATTTTCTTCCTTAGTTTTCTTCAAGATTATAGGGGAAGGGAGGGAGAAAGAGAGGAAGAGAAACATCAATATGTGGTTGTCTCTCGAGTGCCCCCTAGTGTGAAATTTGCACACGTGCGTGCAATAGAAGGAAGACAGGGTGAAGAGACATAGAGAGAAGATGGCCATCCACAAGTGAAGGAGAGAGCCTGGGACAGATTCTGCCCTCACAGCCCCAGAAGGACCCAACCCTGTTGACACCTTGATTTAGTACTTTATCCTCCCAAATTGGAAGGCAATAAATTGCTGTTGTTTAAGCTACCTGGTTTGTGAGACTTTGTTACAGCAGCCCTAGCAAACTAATAGGCTAATTTTTTGTTGATGCTTTTGCCTCTGTCTTCATGAGAGATATTGGTCTGTACTTCCCCCTTTTTATTATTATTATGTTATGAATATTTATCATAGTGTCTATTCTCTTACTAATTTTTAAAGTACACAATATAGTACTGATAATTATGGGTACGATGTCGTGCAGCAGAAATCTTTTCTGGTTTCTCTAGTAGGGTAATCCTGGCCTTACAGAATGAGTTAGGAAGCATTCCCTCTGCTTTTGTTTTCTAGAGGAGACAGTAGAGAATTGGTATAGTTTCTTTTTTAAGTGTTCAGTAGAATTCACCAGTGAACTCATCTGGACCTGGTACTATCTTTTTTGGAATGTTATTAATTATTGATTCAATTTCTGTAATAGATATAAGCCTATTCAGATTATCTATTTGTCCTGTGCGAGTTTTGGTAGAGGTATTGGTCCATTTTATCTAGGTTATCAAATTTGTAGGCGATTGATTATTTATAATATTTATTTATTATCCTTTTAATGTCTGATAGTGATGGCTCCTCTTTCATTTCTGATATTAGTAATTTGTGTTTTCTTTTTTTTGTGTGTGTGTGTTGTTAGTTGACCTGGCTAGATATTTAACAATTTTACTGATCTTTCACTGAACTAACTAGCTTTTGGTCTCATTAATTTTTCTCTGTTGTTTTCCTATTTTTTATTTGATTGATTTATGCCCTAATTTTCATTCTTTCGTTTCTTCTTACTTTGAATTTAATTTGCTCTTCTTTCTCTAGTTTCCTAAGGTGGAAGCTTAGATTATTGATTATTATTTTTAGATAATTATTTAGATATTATTTTAGATATAATTTTTAGATAATATTTAGATATTATTTCTTATGCATTCAATGTTGTAAATTTCCCTCTAAGCATTGTTTTCACAAAAATTTTTATTTTCGCTTATTTCACAATATTTTTAAATTTTCTTTTTTAAAAGATTTTATTTACTTATTCTTAGAGAGAGAGGGATGGAGAGAGGCAGAAAAACATTGTGTGGTTGCCTCTCATGCACCCCCCCTCCCCCCACTGGGGACCCGGCCTGCAACCCAAGCATGTGCCCTGACTTGGAATCCAACCAACAACCCTTTGGTTTACAGGCTGGTGCTCAATCTACTGAGCCACATCAGCCAGGGCTAAAATTTCTTTTGAAAGTTTTTCTTTGAAAAACTTCCATGTGAAGTTTTTCCACATGAAGAAGTTTTTCCACGTGTTACTAAAAAGTGTGTTGTTTAGTTTTCATGCATTTTGAGATTTTCCAGCTTTCTTTCTGTAGTTGATTTCCGGTTTGTCTATTGTGTTCTGAGAGCATACTTTGTGTGATTTCCATTCTTTTAAATATGTAAAGATGTATCATATGGCACAAAATATGGTGTGTCTTGGTGAATGTTCCATATGAGAACTTGAGAAAAATGTATTCAGGTTGTTATAGGATGAAGTATTCCATAGACATCAATTAGATGCAATTGATTGATGGTGCTGTTCAGTTCAACTATGTCCTTAAAGATTTCTGCCTGCTGGATCTGTCAATAGAGGGGTGTTGAAGTCTCCAGCTATAACAGGGGATTCATTTATTTCTCTTTGCACTTCTATCCATTTTTACCTCATTAAAGCTTGTTGCATCATCTTGGAGAACTCTATGCAATGCTTCTCTTTATCCCTGATAATCTTACTTAATATAGCTACTTCAACTTATAGTGTTAGCATGGCATATCTGTCTCCATCCCTTTATTGTTTTTTAGAAGAATTTATTTTCAGAGAGAGGGGAAGGGAGGGAGAAAGAGAGGGAGAGCAATACCGATGTGCGAGAGAAACGTCGACTGGTTGCCTCTTGCACGCCCCCAACTGGGGACCTGGCTCACAACAGACGCATGTGCCCTGATCTGGCAACCTTTCAGTTCACAGGCTGGTGCTTAATCCACTGAGCCAGAACACCCAGGGCTCCATCCCTTTACTTTTAATGCATATGTGTCTTGAAGTTTAAAGCAATTTTTTTTTTACTTTATTTTTATATTTACACTATTACAGATGTCCCCTTATCCCCTGCTTTGCCTGCCTCCCCCACGCTTTGCCTTCCCCCCCTCTCAGTCATCACCACAGTTATCTGTGTCTATGGGTTGGTTATGTATATCTGTTCTTTGGCTAATCCCTTCACCTTCTTTCATCCAGTCTACCTCTCCCTGCATCCCTCTGGAACAGCTGTCATTCTGTTCCATGTAGCTGAGCCTGTTTCTGTTTTGTTTTTCAGTTTTTGCTTATTAGATTCCATAAATAAGTGAGATCACATGGTACTTGTCTTTCACAGACTGGTTTATTTCACTTAGCATACTAATCTCCAGGTCCATCCATGCTGTTGCAAAGGGTAAGATTTTCTTTTTTATAGCTGCATAGTATTCCATTGTGTAAATGTACTGCAGCTTTTTTATTCATGCATCTACTGACGAACACTTAGGCTGCTTCCAAATCTTGCCTATTGTAAATAACATTGCTGTGAACATGGGGGTGTGTAGGTTCTTTTGAGCTGGTGTTTCAGGATTCTTAGGATATATTCCCAGAAGTGGGATATCTGGATCAAAAGTCAGCTCCAATTTTTAATTTTGGGGGCCTCCGCATACCATTTTCCATAGAGACTTCAGTAATCTGCATCCCCACCAACAGTGTACTAGGGTTCTCTTTTCTCCACAACCTCGTCAGCACTTGTTTGTTGATTTGGTTATGATGGCCATTCTGACTAGTGTGAAGTGGTATCTTATTGTGGTTTTAATTTGCATTTCTCTGATGGCTGGTGATGCTGAGCAAATTTTCATATGTCTGTGGACCATCTGTATGTCCTCTTTGGAAAAATGTCTATTCAGGTCCTTTGCACATATTTTTTTTTTAAGATTTTATTTATTTATCTTTAGAGGGGAAGGGAAGGAGAGAGGGAGAGAAACATCAATGTGCGGTTGCCTCTTGTCTGTCCCCTGCCGGGAACTGGCCTGGCAACCCAGGCATGTGCCCTGACTGGGAATCAAACTGTGATCCTTTGGTTCGCAGGCCCGCGCTCAATCCACTGAGCTACACCAGCCAGGGCCTTTGCACATATTTTAATTGGATTATTTGTCTTCCTAGTGTTGAGTTATTTAAGCTCTTTATAAATTTTGGCTCTTAACCTTTTATCAGATGCATCATTGGCAAATATATTCTCCCATACAGTGGGTTCCCTTTTCATTTTGTTGATGGTTTCTTTTGCTGTGCAGTAGCTTTTTAGTTCGATATAGTCCCATTTGTTTATGTTTTCCTTTGTTTCCCCTGCCCTAGGAAATATATTGGCAAAAATATTGCTTGAAGAGATGTCTGAGATTTTACTGCTTATGTTTTCTTCTAGGCTTCTTATGGTTTTGCAGCTTACACTTAAGTCTTTTATCTATTTTGAATTCATTCTTGTATATGGTGTAGTCAAAACAGCCTGGTAGTGGCATGAGAACAGGAATGTAGATCAGAACAGAGAGCCCAGAAATAAACCCACACCTTTATGGTAAATATTTGACAAAGGATGCGAGAGCATGCAATGTAGTAAAAACAGTCCCTTCAATAAATGCTTTGGGGGGGGGCATTAAACAGGTACATGCAAAAAATGAAACTAGGCCACCAATTTACACCATATACAAGAATGCAGTGGGTTCTTATAGACAATGTCAGGTTGGGTCCTTTTTTTGATACATACTGACAATCTTTTTTCTTTGGTGTATTTAGACCATTGGCATTTACAGTGATTTTTTTAAAAGATTTTATTTATTTATATTTAGACAGAGGGGCAGGGAGACAGAGAGAGGGAAACGTCAATGTGTGGTTGCCCCTTGTGCACCTACTCCTAGAGACCTGGCCTGCAACCCAGGCATGTGCCCTGACTGGGAATTGAACCAGCGACCCTTTGGTTCACAGGCCAGTGTTCAATCCACTGAGCTACACCAGGCAGGGCATATGTCTCTTTATTTTAAATGTATGTCTTCTAGACTGAATATTGTTGAGTCTTTTGTTTCAATCCAGTCTGTAAGTCTGTCTTTTAATTGATAAGTTAATTCATGTACATTTGTTGTAATTACTCTCACATTGGGACTTATTTCTGGCATTTCATTTTATACTTTTCATTTATGGCACTCTTTTTTGTTTTTGTTTTCCTTTCCCACTTTCCATTGGATAGATCGAGTTTTCTCCTGCTTTATACAAAGTTATGTATTATATTTTCTTGCCCTTTAACTTAAGATCTAAACTGATGTTATTTACCCTTATTGATAAACACACACAGTAACTGCAACTTCTCTCCAATGAGATAAGCATCTCAACAGGCTCTATGTCTTATTTACCTTCCACCCACACCTACCCCATCATGGTAACATCACGTAGAAGGTTAATCCTTCCTAGAAGCCATGTTTCCCTCTCACTTTTATGGTTTCTCCAGGGCTGATTTAGGAAAAAGAAACATAGATCGTATCAGTTTGACACCTTGGCAGGAACTAGAAGGCCTCAAAGAAGTTCTGTAGCAAATTAACAGCATTTATCTGGTTTGAATTATCTCACTTTAAGCCATCAACTCAATACATGTAATTAATCAGTCCCCCCCCCCCAATTAACAGGTAGAAAACGTGACATTACTGGATCATTTTGCGGGTAAGACACTATCTAATGGGATTCTGTATCTTACTGCAACTCACCTGATCTATGTGGACGCTTCCGGTGCAGCTCGGCAAGAAACATGGGTAAGTTCATGAAAAGTTTCAAAGGGTCTTGAAGAGTTGGGTGTATATGCTTTCTAATGTAGTAGTTTCTTAAAATTTCAAGTAATAAATTGCTGTAAAACCTTTTCTTCAAAGGACCTATTCTAGGGATCTTTTCATAGCTTGAATTATATGACTTTTCACCCCTCAAGTTATTAACTATAGTCCTCTTAGTCATTTTCAACCGCTTGGGAGTTTTCCTCAATACTTTTAGGTAGAGAAGCCTCTGCTCCTTTTCTGACTCTCGTCAATAAGCATCCTTATGAACTAGTAGGAATTTAAAGCCCTGCTACCCATAAAATGTGGTCCAATAACTAGCAGTATCTGTTTCACCTGGGAGCTTATAAAATGCAGAATCTCAGGCCTAAGTGTTTGAAATTTCTAAAAAGCTCTCAGGAGATGCTGGTGGCCCATGGACTATACCTTGCATATCAATGATTTAGACCATCTCCCTGACCTAAGACAGGGTGTGAGTTGTGTGTACGTTTCCCGTTACACTTTTCATCAATGTTTTCTAATTAGCTTAGTACCCCTAACATTGATTGCTTCATGCCTTTCCCATCCTAAAGTAGCATCATTTAATCTTCACTTAATCATTAGCCAGATTGATGCTTAGAAGTCTTTATAAGAAGTACAGCATGCTTCAGGTGTACAGCATAGCATAGTGACTAAGATCACGGGCTACAGAGGCAGTCTGTTCAGGGTGTAATCTCAGAATTAACATTTACTACCTTTATAATCTTGGGCAAATTTATTTAAGTTCTCCGTGTCTCACTTCCCTCGTCTGTAAAATAAGGATACTGATAATAACCTTGTTACGAGAATAAAAATGTTAATGTTCTAATTGCTTAAAACAGTGTCTGGCTCATGATAAATACTATTGAATAAGTATAAAATAAATTAAACCGAATATACATATTAATTAAGTACACTTGATGCTTGAACAGTGTTAGGACGTACCAACCCCTATGCAACTGAAAATATTCATACAACTTTTGACTCCCCCAAAACTTAACTACAGTCATCCCTTCACATTAGAGGATGCTTGGTTCCAGAATCCTCTACAGATACCAAAAATCTATCAATGCATGCCATTTTATATAAAGGGCTTAAGCATGCAGTTTGCTGTCTACACTCATGGGTTTCCAACAATGGATTGAAAATATTGTTGTGGTTGAATCTGTGGGTGCAAAACCTGTGGAAACACAGAGCCAACTGTTTGTTTCTTGAAAAGAAAACACACATAAGAGGACCCTACCCAGTTCAAATCCATCGTTCAAGACTCAACTGTATTTTAGTACCTCCTTTTTAAAACAACACGAACTTCTCCCATCTGATATTGTACTTGCTCCCTTTGGTGTGATGAAAGGAATGCCAAAAGAGGACTCAGGAGACCTGGTTCTAGCTAGACTCAGCTATGTACTAACTGGCTATATGGCCTCGGGTAAGTGGCTCTTGCTCTGTGGGCTTCAATTTTCTCATCTCTAAAATGAGGTGGTTAGATTATATAATTAGCAGGGATTCTTCCATTTCTTACGGTTCGGAAAACATTTCTTTAATATTGTGCCATGAGCCTTTCCCCTTCCTACCTGCGTTTATAGACAGCACACATTTCCCTAGATATGTTCCTATTGGGTATTATTTGAATCCCAGGGGGCTAGATCTGGATGGCAAAACTTACAGTAATCACTTCTATATATCAAAGGAGGCTTATTTACCCAATTAGTATTGCTACTGAAGTTCTTCTCAGCCTTCATCAGCTTCACTTTCCTCCTCTTCCCAATTCACCACTTTTTTTGCCTGCCGCCCGAGCTAGATGATCAGTATTTTACTACCCAAACATACATCTCACGTGTTGATCAACAGGGCTTTGATTTTCCTGAAATTTGGTGTATTAATCCCTATTACATTATCAGTAGTTTTTTTGACCCCCCCCCCCCACAACTGCCCTGGTAGGAACTGAGTTTGACAAAGCAATTGAGACAGAAATTAAGAGGGAAAATCCCTGCTAGGAATATGTGGGTGATCCCCGTACCGGCCCCATTCTTAGATGGTGGGTGCGATTGGAAGAGTTCCAGGAAGAGATGGCTTTTCCACATAAATTAGGGCTGGGGCATGGCATGTGCAGAATGGAGGAAAAGAAAAGACAGTGATGATCAGAAGGCCATTCCAGGCACAGGGCAGGGGATCCAAAGAATGAAAAGATGACATCCAAGTTCTAGTTGCAGGAAACATTACAGACGCAGATAGGAGGAGAACGTTACAGACTAAAATGTAAAACTATGATTCCACGGTTTTTTGAATCTGTAAAGAAAAAAATTGCATTCTTTGGATACAATTCGTTTTTACCAGTTTACTTTTCATGCATTTCTTTTTGCTGGCATCAGCATGGACAGGAATGATGCAACTAAAGATTTAATCGTCCTTTAAAAAATCAGATTCCTTAACCCGTACTCCCATGGGACACAACTTTTTAACTACAGTATAGTGCTTATGTATAGTTCCTTTAGTAATTAGTCTTACGGTCTCTACTCATTTCCTAAGTTACATAGGTCAGCTTTTCCCCCATTTCATTTTTGCTTTAGTGTCACTAGAGTGTAAGATGTGGGAGAGAAATTTTCTCCCTAATATTTCTGGTTAAATCCTAATTCCAGGACTAGAGTTTTTAGAATTCTCAGAGGAAGAACCCTAGGCTTGGAGTTAGACTGCCACGATTCAAGTCTTGTTTGTGCACTTCTTGGTTGCGTGACCACCGATGAGGAATTCACTTCTCAGAGCTTTGGTTTCTTCATTCCTGAAACAAGATAATTATACCTCAGAGGGTTATTACAGAGATTAAATAGTTAATGGTCATGGAGAACCTCATGAGAAATAAAGCACAATACCAGTTATTAATTTTAATTAGTAATTTAGTAGAACAAGAGGAAGTCCTGTTTTTCTCTGTGACAATTATTCTACCGTGATTGTAAGTTTCACCACAGCAGGCCAGAAGCCATCTGTACCGAGGCAATTTACCGCAACTGCCCCAAACCTGGTAACCTTAGATCCTGAATGAGGGAGAAGTTTTATAACACTGCAAGTTTCTTCTCATTGCTTTAGCCTCATTTACTTCTGTTTGAGAGAAACCCAGTCGTGCCTTACGAAGGATGGTCGATGGCTACGTAATCGATCACCACTCTGGTTATTCTGTTACCGTTACTGAGAGTCAAGGCCACTGATAATGGTAGAACCTATGCATGGCTGTGAATTTGTTTTGGTTCTTTTCTGTTTTTGCAGATTGCAGTGCATCACATCGCCACTGTGGAGAAGTTACCTTTAACTAGCGAGGGCTGTCCCCTAATTGTGCGCTGCAAGAACTTCCTGGTGGCCCACTTTATTTTGGACTCTGACGCAGTTTGCCAGGAGGTTTATATTTCGCTGCTCAAGCTTTCTCAGACAGGTAGTTATGATAGCATTTTTATCAAAAACCATTTTAGGTTTCTTTTTCCCCCAAGAACTACATACTGGAAAGATCATGGGCTATGAAGTTAAACAGGGCAGAGTTTGGATCTGGGTTCTGTTCCGTGGTGTTTGGACAAGTTGTATAGCCCCTGATTACAGCTTCCTTGTCTGTAAAAGCAGTGATATTATAAGCTCCCCTCAGGGGTTGTTTTGAGGTTTAAATGCATGTGTGCATTTTACTCGGTACTTGCTATATGGAGTAGATATGTAATAGATGTTATCCCCTTCTCTTTCCCTCCCACTTTTTAAGTATAATATTTACTTGTGGGCCTCAGTCACCTCAGTCTCCTCAGACACTGTCATCTTAGGCTTCGCCACCCCTACCTGGATCACCTGGTATCCATCATCTGGCCTGCGGGCACACCCTCTGGGCTATCTAAAGAGAGAGATCTTCACGTGGTTCCACGGAGGTGGGCTCCACGACAAAGTCAGCCCTCCCATAAATCACCAGTTCCATTTATAATTCTCTAACTTCCGATAGGTCTGAACGTTTTTGTTTATGGATCCGCTCTGACTCTTAGAGCCACTTATGAGGGAAGGGCTCTCTTGAGGTGGACAGGTCAGCTGGGCAACCCTCTGAAGAAAGGTGATTCCTATTTTAAAGGTGGGAAGTCTGGGCCTGGGAGAAGTTAGCAGGCCCAGCTGTAGGGTCTTGATATGCAAAATGATGACAGAGTAGGTGGATGCTACACTCACCTCCTCCCAGGACCAAACTGAAATTACAACTAAAGTATAGAACACTCATCCTGAATAGCCAACTGAAGGCTAGCTGAAGAGAAGTCTTATAACCACGGATTTACAGAAGAAGTCACATCGAAACTAGTGCAAACAGGTTGCTGAGGGACAGTCACAGGTAGCACCTAAGTACCTCACAAGAGACCCAGAAACAACACACCAAGTGGCCGGCTTCAGACAACATCACAGCAGGACTTAATAAGCTTCATAGGCAGCATATCCAAAGGGAGATCTTGGCAGACACCAAACCCTGCTGAGGCAAATCCCGCTTAGTATGGTCAGCAACAGCACAGCAGCTCGCATGCCATGGTCCGGGCTGAGCCTCACAGTCAGCCAGCCTGTGGGTTGATCCCATACACAAATGGGCCAATAGCAATCAATACTCATTTACAACAGGAGGGCCCACATTACCCACGCAAGGGGCATTCCTGGAGCACCCAGCTCGAGTGGTCAGGAGACTGTACCACTGGACCCCACAGGACCCCTAGCACATAATACATGAGGCCACCCCAGGGAGGCTGGGAGTCATAGCAGATGTACATAAGACATAGAAACAAACACAAACAAGGAGCCAAAATGGGGAGAAAAATAAACAAGACCAAAATGAAAGAATAGGAGAAATCTCCAGAAAAAGAGCTAAATGAAATGGAGGCTAGCAATTTATCAGATACTGAATTCAAAGTAATGGTTGTAAGAGTGCACAACAGCATGAAAAAGGACATGGAAACCATAAAAGGGCCAGTCGGAAATGAAGAATACATTATCTAAAATGAAGAATGTACTGGAAGGAATAAACAGTAGGTTGAATGAAGCAGAGGGCTGAAATAGTGATTTGGAAGACAAGGTAGAAAAACACCCAATCAGAAGAAAAAAGAATTGAAAAAGTTAGGATAGTTTAAGGGACCTATGGGACAGGATCAAGTGTAACAACATCCACATTATAGGGGTACCTGAAAGAGAACAAGGGATCAAGAAACTATTTGAAGAAATAACGACCAAAGACTTTTCCTAACCTGGTGAAGAAAAAGAGAGTCCCACACAAGATGAAATCAAAGAGGCCTGAACCAAGACACCTCATAATGAAAAATGGAAAAGGTTAGGGGAGGGGCAAAAAAAATGGAAAAGGTTAAAGATAAAAACAGAATCCTAAATGCAGCAAGTGAAAGACAGCTACCCATGGTGGGGCTCCCATGTGACTGTCAGCTGATTTCTCAACAAAACATTTCAGGCCAGAAGGGACTGGCATGAAATATTCAAAGTGATGAGAAGCAAGGACTGACAACGAAGACTACTTTATCTATCAAGGCTATCATTTAAAATTGAAGGAGAGCCCTGGCTGGTGTAGCTCAGTGGATTGAGCGCGGGCCTGCGAACCAGAGGATCACGGTTCGATTCCCAGTCAGGGCACATGCCTGGGTTGCCAGGCCAGTTCCCAGCGGGGGACACACGAGAGGCAACCGTACATTGATATTTCTCTCCCTCTCCCTCTCTCCTACCCTTCCCCTCTAAAGATAAATAAATAAATAAATCTTTAAAAAAAATAAAATAAAATTGAAAAATTTGGGGAACAGCTTTCCAAATGAGAAAAAGCTAAGGGTGTTTGTTACCACCAAACCAATATTACAAGAAATGTTAAGGGGACGACCTGAAGAAGAAGAAATAGGAGGAGGAGAGGAACATAGTTAAAATAATACAATGGCAGTAAATATGTACCTATCAATAACCTTCCAAAAGTGAATCAGGAAGGATTAAAAAATTGAATAGGCTGAATACAACTAGTGAAATTGAAACAGTAATAAAAAAGAAAAACTTCCAGCAAACAAACCTCCTGGACTGTATGGCTTCACAGGGAAATTTAGCAACACCAGATAGGACTGAAACCTGCATAATTTTCTTAACCAGTGTCATCCCAGTGAATTCAATAAATAGGAAAAGAATTTTTTAAAAGTTTTAACTTGTGAATTTTTTTCATTAGGTCAGGAAGGAATTCTGCTTTGGAGTAAAATCTGTTTCCTGTTGTCTCATAAGCTTTCTGTTCGACCCACTATTCCCACCCTGATCTTCAGTTCCAGCTAGAAGACTAGGGCATTTTTTTTTTTTAAAGATTTCATTTATTTTTATTTTTTAAGATTTTTTTTTTATTGGTCTTTAGAGGGGTAGGGGAGAGGGAGAGGGAGAGAAATATCAATGTGTGGTTGCCTCTCGTGTGTCCGCTGCTGGGAACTGGCCTGCAACCCAGACATGTGCCCTGACTGGGAATCGAACCGCGATCCTCTGGTTCGCAGGCCCGCGCTCAATCCACTGAGCTACACCAGCCAGGGCGAGACTAGGGCATTTTTATCAATGTCCTTAATAATGCGGTTATCTCTGCTTCCTCCAGTTCACTCTCTCATCCTGCAGCTCTACCTGCAGGTCACCTCTAGGCCGGTCCATCAGCTTCATCCGATTTTAATCTGTGGGATTTTTATACTCTTAATTTTCTCTCCAATTTTCTCTCCCCCTTTACACAGAATGATTTATGAGAATTTGCTGGTATTTCTTTCTTTTTTTTTTTTTTTTTTTTTTTTGACAGAGGTTACCTGTCAGCTGGCCCAACACTTTATAAGGCCCTGGCAGATTCCATCCATCTCTGGAAAAGTTGTTGCCACATGAATTAGGCAGATGAGTTATTGGTTGCACATTGCATCTTGTGAAGGGAGAAGTGGGTTTGACTGGAAGAGAAGAAATGGCCATTTATCAGCCAGAAGCCGGCATTGGCTTGATAAACAGATTGGAAAACACTGTTAATGTTTTGCAACATGTTATAACGAACAGTACTTTTAGGATATTGGAGCTCAGTTAAAAAAAAACTTTTGTAAGGACCACTTCCCCAACATGTGAATCCCTGAAGTTTCATCTCAGTCCATTATCCAGCAATTCACAGAAAGCCAGACAGAATGTTCCTGCTTTGTGTTGATATCAGAAAAACTCAAATCATTTTTAAAAGAAAACTCAAAAGCAATGTTCCAGTTCTTATTCCTTACATCAAGGCAACCTTGTATACAAGCCATTGTCCTTTTCTGGGGCTGTTTGACAAACATTCCCCTTGGAAGAAAGGAAGTCTAGCCTTTTTAAGCATTATTTGGTGTAAGGTTTCACTCATTATTTCTTCTTTTTGTGTTTATCTCCATTATTCAGCATTATTTGAAGATCTGTATGCTTTTTTTTATAATCCCAAATCTACAAAAGAGATGAGGGAAAATGGATGGAAACTGATTGACCCCATATCAGATTTTGGGCGTATGGGAATACCCAACAGGTACTGGACCATAACAGATGCCAACAGAAACTATGAGGTAATTTTGTCATTGTCATTTTCCCTTAGGTCCATTTAATTAAAACAGGAGAATGTTAGCACACAAGGTTTTGGAAAAAAGAAAAAAGCGTAATCTCTCCTTTTCATTCAGCGTGTAGTCATGCAACAAACATTTCTTAAGTACCTATTGCACTCAAGACACCAAGTAAGAGTTCTCATAGTCTAAAGCAGAGAGTGCTGTGAGAGCATAGATGAAGGATATGGAATTCAGACTGGGAAGCTAGAAACAGACTTGATGACTTGGGGAATAGCATGGAGAAGGAAATCTGTCTTAATTTATACAGGGAGAGAAGAAAAGAGGTCAGGAAGTGAAGTGAGATCGTGAAGGGCTTCATAGCCAAATTAAGGAAATTGAACATTATCATCCTGAAGGCAGTCAGGAGTCACTAGAGTATTTTCAGCTGGAAGGTAATGTGACTATATTTGTATTTTAGAAAGATGACTTCGGTAGTAGTGTGGAGAGCTGGTTGGTTAAGAATGCAGAAGAATGATGTGAGAACCCGAACTAAGGCAATGAGTATGGATGGAGAGGAGGAGATGGTTTGAAGAGATATTCAAGTGGTACATTTGAAAGAACCCGGTGACAGAGTAATGTGGCTGGGAGAAGGAGGGAGAACTTTAGTATGCATCCCAGGTTTCCTGGTTTCTGGCTCAGGTGACCAAGTAGGTGATGGATATGTTAACCAAGATAAGGAGCATGAGAAGAGGGCAGTGTCTTCAGTTTGGGGCTGAGTCCCAGGTGATTCAAAAGATGTCAGGTATATTTTTAAGTCTGGATCTTAAGAGAGAGGTGTGGGAATGTGTTGGTGGTTCACAGGACCATCCCTCAGGTTGGGCGATTCATTCATTAGGAGGACTCACAGGACTCAGCATATAGTCATAGTTGTGGTTGTGATTTATTAAAGTGAAAAGATACAAAGCAAAGTTAGCAAAAGGAAAAGGGGCAAAATCCAGAGAAAACCAGGCACCAGCTTCAGAGTTCTCTCCCAGTGCAGTCACGTAGGACATGCTTGATTCCTCTAGTAACAAATTACAATAACGTGTGGGAAACGTGGTCTATAGGGAAGCTTATTGGATAATCAGTACCCGGGATTTTGGGGGGCGAGCAGCTGGTCACATAGGCACTTTCTGCCTAGTATATACCAAAGTTTCAGATGCCCGGAAGGAAAAAAAAAGTGCTTGGCATAAACCACATTGTACGAACAGTTTAGGCACAATTAGTCGCTCTTATCAGTTAAGGGATGGTGGGAACCCTTCCAAAATTCAAGTTCCTGGGCACCAGCTGAGGGCCAGACTTGCAAGCAGGCCTTTCTAAGGATAGCAATCAGACTTGCTGTGAGAACTTTTCTGCACAGGGAGTCATCGGTGTTTAAGTCGTATCTCTGAATTGTTGGATCTTTACTTACAGTTTTTTACTGTCATTAAAAGAAAGAACTTGTAATGGCTTTCTGATAACCATTTGGAATATCTGCTAGCAGGGCCATTTGTGAGGTGGCTTGTTAAGGTCATACTTGACAGGAATGAACAGAGGTGGGGTGAGTTCTTTTTTGTTCTAATATGGGGCTGAGTCCCCCAGATGAGCTCTGAAATATCTGCGTTGGCACCTTGGGTGCATGTGGCTCTCAGAGTTGAAAGGGCAGCTCCATGTATTTCTCTTTATATGACTCACTCCTCCAAAGTTTAAATCCAGGTAAGAGGATGGTTACAGAACTTTTTCTCTGTCAGAGTTCTGCATTGTGAGGACGTTGACTTTAATTAGTTACATAGAACATTGAATCTGATCTACCTCGAACTTTCTGCCTGTTTATATTTTTTTATTTGACCCATTGTCAAGTGTTTATGGGTGTTCTTTACTTAGAGTAGCGATTAGAGCTAACTTGGCAATGTCAAGTCTGTGCTATTATAATATTTTATCACCGTCTCTTTAGAAAGATATATTTGGTAACCACTAAAACCTGGTGAATTTGAGACTATTTATCAGCCTTTTTGTAGAGTGAATATCACACCTAAAACATCAACACTTCCACCCCCAGACTAGTGTTTTAAAGGCCCTCAAGATGTTTATACTAGGAGCCCAGTATGCATTTTAAGAAAGAATAAATCACACTCTCTTCTTTTATACCTGTCTGCTTTATATTTGAGTATATTTGCTTTAATATACTTATTTACAATATACACTGTTTGCTTTGATAGGCAAGTATACAAATTCCAGGATAGGGTTATATGTGTGTTTCTACCCATAATGTGCATTTCTACCTGTATTGTTGGTACGTTTTGTTCTTATGTGACTTAATACCTTCCTTTTCTAGAAAATAATGGCATACTTGGCAAAGCTATCACACCAAGGATATTTATGTTCCTATTTCTAAGGAATGGATGATTCTGGATGATAAATAGCAGACAGCTAGTGTTCAAGTAAATTGCTATTCCAACCTGCTGATAGCAAGTGAAAAATGTAAAAAAAATATATTGCGTTAAAAAAATTGAGTTTTCTTTTAGATATGCAGTACCTACCCTCCTGAAATAGTGGTTCCTAAGTCTGTAACCTTGGGAACATTGGTTGGAAGTTCGAAGTTCAGAAGTAAAGAACGGTTACCTGTGCTCTGCTACCTCTACAAAGAGAATAATGTGAGTTGAGCAAACTTCTCTCGTGAGAACTAAACTTGGCTCTAGAAGACCTGGGTTTCAGTCCCATCACTGCCACTTCATGGCTGTGTGACCTCAAGCAAGTTACTTCCCTGAACTTTAGTACTCTGAGGGTTCTTAAGTGGGTCACAAGAGGGAAAAATATATGTGTACTTTGTAAATTGTAAAGTGTTGTGCAAATGTTAAGTGGCATTTTTAGTGCGCGCACTTGTTTCTTTCCTTCTCTGTGGTCTCCAGCTTGTTGGAAGTTGTTGAATGAGAGGATGTTTGAGGACTCTGGCCTTTTACTGGAACACAGATGTCCTTGATTCTTTCTCACTACTTTTAATACGATTTAAGGTAGTGGGAAAAAGCACTTAACTCCTTCATTTGAGTCCTCTTCCATAGGAAGGGATAATAGTTCTTGCCTCGTGTGGTCATTGTGAGATCTGAAGTTAGAGAAATAGTCATTTTCTCAAGTAGGTAAACTATTCAGGTGCTAAAAGAGTATAGTGAAATGAATGGGTGTTTTTGTATCAAACTATCAAAGTGAGTAGACCCTTAAAAACCACACTACAGTGCAGTGCGGTCCATTAACTACTCATTACCAAACATACCTGCTAAATAGCTCTTTTTATATTGACATGGCTTTAAGCGAACTAGCCCCTCTGATTTGACATTAATGCATGAACCCTGCTCTCTTAAGACTAAATCTCTGCCCTATCTTGAAATCTGCTGCCACTGCAAACCTCTGGTTTTTCTGAGTGTGATGACTGGGACTCTAATAGAGCAGGGCAGTTTCAGAAAAATATGAACCTAATACATATTGAGAATAGAATTTTACTGAGGAAGCACTCAAGCTGTGGTTTTCCTATAGTCTGGATTTGCTAAGACTAGGTCGAGAATCCTCACTGTGTAGAAGGGGAGAAAAGACTATTCCGAGCAGCAGTTTGTGGTAACACAGCTCGCATGCCGGGGGAAGGCAGGAGACTGAGCCCAATGTCAGCGGAACAGCTGGGCTTCCGAGCTACATCTTTCTTTGCCTCACTGTCCTGAGTTGGTTCATCTTCTTTCTCTGCTCACCAAACCTGGGATCAAGGAGGCTTTTTGACCACCTGTGCATACGATCCCTCGACTGACACATTTTTTCCTTACAGGCTTCCATTTGCCGCTGTAGCCAGCCTCTGTGTGGGTTTTACACTCGCTGCGAAGATGACGAGCGCTTGCTAGAGGCTATTGGACAAACAAACCCAGAGAGCCAGTTTATGTATATTATAGACACAAGACCGAGGGTATTTATCAGTGACCTCTGTGATATTCTAACTTCACTCATTTTTGTAATCCCCATCCCTACATGTTGAGCTTCGCGGTGTTATTGGGGAAGTCATGTTTGTGTTTGTGGGCTTATTGTGTCAGACATTGCGTAAAATCATTTTCGCAAGCCATTGGGAGCCCGTTTTTTTGTCACCTGTCACTCGCTGTCAAGCAAGACTGTGAGATGTCCTTGACGCTTTCAAAGGTACTTTGAACAACCTGGCCTTGCCACCTCCTGAATTCGTGACATCTAAATTGAATGCCTGGAGGCTCTTTGATATTCCCTCCTCTTTTTCACTACATTCATTCATCAGTTAGAATTTTCAGTATTTTCCTTCTGTGGTATAAATGTACTATCCAGATAAAGCACTTCAACTTAGCACTGGCAACATTAATACCAACGTATCTTTTTGTAAGTACCGTACTAAACCACGGTGGGTGAATGATATTTTGACGTCTCCTCAAAGAATTGGGTTCACAAATGCCACTACTATATGATTAACTTCTTTAGTTTATGTGGTGGTAATTATTTTAGCACCCAGCACTATTCACTGATTAAGCATTTCCCAACTCAATGAAGTGAAGTTTAAATCTTGGTCCCAGAAAAAAAGAAAAGAGCAGGAACATAAGGTTGCCGTGGATTTTGGCAGTGGACATGGCTCTAGTGAAATTGTTTGATCTTTCCAAGAGCCAGATACTGTGTGGTCTGTTATAATGTGTTTTTCCAGGCTCTGTCCCTTTCAAATGTTAGTGTGACAGAAAGGAGGGTCCTCAGATCAACCTAAGTATCAGCCTAAACTCTTCTTCATTAATTCTTTGACCTTCCTCATTTTGTGTAGCTCTGTGAGGGATTGTTGAAGAATTAATTGTGTCCCATGAGGCGAGTAAAGGACACACTCCTTTTTCTTATATTTATTTATTATTTTTTTTTTTTTTAGATTTTTTTTTTTCCTTTTAGATTTTATTTATTTATCTTTAGAGGGGAAGGGAAGGAGAGAGGGAGAGAAACATCAATGTGCGGTTGCCTCTTGTATGTCCCCTGCCGGGAACTGGCCTGGCAACCCAGGCATGTGCCCTGACTGGGAATCGAACCGCGATCCTTCGGTTCGCAGGCCCGCGCTCAATCCACTGAGCTACACCAGCCAGGGCGGACACACTCCTTTTTCTTAAAGGATGTCCTTTATACGGACAGCTCCAGAAAAGAAATATGTTTGTAATTTGATGTGCGGAGTGTGGCTGACTACGAGGTTTCATTGTTCACTAGTGATGGCTAAGTCAGTGATTCAGATATAAGCCCAAGCCAGGTGGTTGTGGCATCACAGTTAAGCAACTGGCTGCGCATGAAATCAGACTGTGGCTTTAGACAGCTGCCTGCCCCATTTTGGGGATCACTCACTGGCCATTCTCCAGAGCTACTACCTAGGGCTGTCTGGGCTCGAGAGAGGAAATCTTTTCCCTTTCTGCTCAGGCACTGCCTTTGAACTTCCCCTGCATTTGCTGTCTTGCTTCAATCATAACTGCATCTGCCATTCCAGATTGGAAAAAGTTTAATCAAATCTGTATCTGTCAAGATTAAATCATCTTAAAATGGTAAAGGGAAACACACCATGCTTTTTGAAAACTGAAGGATTGGTGCTTTTTATCCAAACCCAAGGCCAAAAAGCCCCTTTAACAGGTCTCCTTTTCCTCTCAGAAGGCTCAGAAATATCTAGCAGCCTTCCCCTTCTGGATGGCTAGATCTATACTTTTAGTAGAAACTGTACTGTAGTTGTAAAAAATTACATTTTTAGGAGTCAGACAAACCTGGGATCAGATCTTCCCCTCAGCCCTTATCCACGTGATTCTGGCTGAAGCTGGTTCAGCTCTCTGAGATCGTTTTCTTACGGGAATAATAAAAATACCTATCTTGGGGGGTTGTAGTAAAGATTAACTGAAATAATGTAGGTAAAGGACCTAGTACAGTGCCTGGTACATGGTAGGAGCTCAATAAATAATATATTTCTTATCCACTTGAACATCAGGCTGCTAACATGGAGCTGTTACTCAAATCTGCCAGACATGTTCCCAAAGATTGTATAGTAAAACCATGTAGCTAGCTATCTGCAGTAGCTGGCCTTTTAGTGCTCCCCTGACCTGGAGAGGGGCTGCTATAATTCTTGTTTTGTTTGCTGAAACATTCATCAGTCATAGCAAACTTCCTTGCTACGAGGTGGCTGTTGCTTGTACATCCACAGGTGTACCTTTGACATTTGTCATTAATATCATGGAATCTCAGTGGCATTGTCTGCGCGATAAGTAATCAAAATTACCATCACATTTTCCCCTTTAAAACAGAGTATGTTGACACAGAGACTATTTTCCCTGAATGTGTTAACATGAAAGGTTTCTGCTTCTGAGGGTTGAATGGCATTCTTTTCTATTAATACAAAAATGATACCCTGTCCACATACGTGCTCCTCCCATCTTTTAAAATGCATAATACTGGGAGATGCGAAATCAGGCCCAGGCAACAAAACCACTTGATTAGTAAGATGGTTATCATCATAGAAGTTATTTTGGCCTTTTTTCCTAGTTATTGTATTAATATCTCCTGACTACATCTCATTTACTCTCTATCCTGCCCAATATTCTTATGACCTAGAAATATTCTGATTACCACAAGCTGAACATAGCATTAAAAACAGGTCTGGGTATCTCCATTTCATTTTATCAGTGAGTGAAAGTCATTTAGCTTATGCATGTTTTAGACATTTTTCTAGAACAGCTATTTAAAATTAATTGTCCCTGAAGTTCTTAGGCTTCTTTCTAGGACTTCTCAGTTGAAAAGATTTTTGAACTTTAATGTTTCCCAGTGTAAAGCCATTTTAGCTGAGAAAACATTTGTTTGTGATAAAGCTCAAAATTATTTCAGTTCTTCAGACCAGCTATCCTCATAGTTGCCATATCCTTGAGTCTCTTAAGCAGGGTTTTAGTCATAAAACAAAAACACTGAATCTTCCTCTATACTACTCTGTTACTTAAGATAACCTCACATAAAAACCAGTGAAATTCTCTCCATTCCAGAATGTGCCCTGATTTAACTTCTTTTTCAATGGATAAGATTTAAAACTGTTTAGAATAAGGCATTGAGATCGGTGAATCCTGTTATTTTATCACCTGCCCAACCTGCTCTATTATTCCTCAAATATTGCAGTTGAATGCCTTGGCCAACCGAATAGCTGGGAAGGGGTATGAAAACGAAGACTACTATGCCAACACTCGCTTCAGGTTCATGGGCATTGAGAACATCCATGTGATGCGGAGCAGCCTGCAGAAACTCGTGGAAGGTTAGAAGGATTTCACCTTGGATAGGCCAGAGCCCCTAGATTTGCATACATATACATACATATGTACACACACACACACACACAACATGCTTGATTTGGGGTAGACCATAAAAACAACTAGGTGAGCAGGATCAATAGGTGATAAGGTTTTTAAACTATAGTATGAACCCAGCTTGCATAGTACTGAATTATAGCAGTCTTGGTCCAGCAGGGGAACTAAGATGTTCAGTTTCACAACCCAGTTAAGTCCATTTGGGTTTAGTTGCTGTGGAAATCATTTCTCTCCATAGAATGACAGAGGCAGGCCGTTTAGGGGTGGGCAGGTCAACATAAGTACAAATGAATCTGGAATTCATTGCATCATCCTCAAGGTAAGAAATCACCTCATTTACTCTACCGTAAGGAGTCAGTCGGATTTTATCACTGTGCTGATGAAGGGGGGTGAATCTAGACTTCAGAGGAATGAAGCTGATGTCAGACAATATGGGTCATCTGTCATCACTGCAAAATAATTGGGGTCAGAGTGGGAGCAAGGTGAGATTGGGGCTTGACAGGACCCTTGATTCTCAAACATTTCTCTCAAAGCCACTACCCAGGATTCCATGATGCGGTATGACAACTCAGGAAGAGATGGTGAAAACCTGCCTTCTTTAGCGAACTCCCTTGTTCTTCCCCTCTTTTCTTCAATTTTGTTCTTAGGTTATAGGCCAAGACCTCTCCCTTACATGGTCCTTATTAAATCCTGTTTCCGCAGTCTGCATCCTTTTTAGAGTATTAGTGTTCCTCTTCCTTGGATCTCTTCTTCCTTTCTTTTTTGTCTCAGAATATTCTGCAGGTGTAGAGGAGAACATGACTTTTTACAGATTTTTGAGGCAAAAGATTGCCCTCTGCTGGATAACCAGTGCAAAGTACATGAAAATTAACTTTTTTTCCCCTAACCCGTTGAGACTGCGCAGGGATGCAGGGAGTAGGTGAGGGTGTGGGAGTACAGCCAGATATTAAGGGCCTGAAGATTTAGGACGAGTGGGTAGAATTAGGATTAAATGTGTTTTTTAAAAGAATTTTTAAAAAGGTTTTATGTATTTTTACAGAGAGAGGGGAAAGGAGGGAGAAAGAGAGGGAGAGAAACATTGATATGTGAGAGAAACATTAATCAGTTGCCTCTCACACACCCCCGACTGGGAACCTGACCCACAACCCAGGCATGTGCCCTGACTGGGAATCGAACCAGCAACCTTTCAATTCACAGGCTGGCGCTCAGTCCGCTGAGCCACACCAGCCAGGGCAAATGTGTTTTCTAGTCAGAGGACATGTGGGTGTTTTCCTGTGGTTACTGACTCATTCTTCTGGCTCTTCTCTTAAGAGATTTCTGTGGGCTTGGGGTGGGTTCTACAGCTCAAGAAAGGAGAGACCAGCGGTGGAAGATATGGTAGGCTCTAAACCCTAATCCTGTCCCTGACTCACTGTGTGGTTTCTATCTAATTATTTAACCTTTCTGTGCCTCAACTTTCTTGTTTACAAAAGTATGATCCACTTTTTCCTCTTTCTTGGTGAATAAACTGAGGTTATTGTGAATTTCAATATCTGCTTCCCTTTCTACCTTAGTTTGTGAATCGAAAACTCCAACAGTGACCGAATTTCTTAGCGGCCTGGACAGCTCAGGGTGGTTGACACACATTAAAGCTATTATGGATACTGGAACTTTCATTGCAAAGGTAATAATTAGGACTTTTAAGAACTTGCACTGACTTTAATTATGGGATCTCTTAAGGTAGCAGTGTATCATGGTGGAAAAAATATTGAAAAAAAAATCTTAGTTTCTAGATTCACCTCAGCTACTAATTCACTGTGTGCCCTTGGCAAATCTTATCCCTTTTCTGGGCATCAGTTTCTTCATCCGTGGAACAAAGTGGTTGGGCTGGAATCTAATGATATAAAGTTTCTGGGGTCCAGAGAACTATTTGGGAACAGTATTGACCCTCTCCTTCTGGAAAAATATACATATGGCTATGCTTACAGAAAATAGGCCTTCATTTCAGAGGCCTCACGGACCCCCAACCTCAGGTTAAAAACTCCTGGATGATGTCTATTGGGTCCTTCCAGCTCAGATATTCTTTGTTGTATTTTGGTGTTGATTTTAAGGTATCAAGTATAAGTGAGAGCGGCTGTAAAACAAATGTAGAGCTTGTATATCTATGGTATTCAGACCTTTGAGTATAAAGCAGACCTTTTATGACTTCTTTCTGTAGGTCTGCCTCCAAATGGAGTCCAGGCAGGCTTCATCACTCATTCATGCTGACATTTATTTTCTGACCTCCAGAACCCTAGCCTCTGTATCACTGGTTAAGTGATGTAAAAAGAAGAAGAAAATGGGAGTGTACATTTCTTCATTTTGAAGTTCTGTCTATATTATTCCTGCATGAGAACTCTCCCTGTTGGCTGCACGCCCCCCTCCACACACATTTGTTATTTGTAGAAGTAAAAGGAGAGGTTGACTTTCTACCACTCTGCTGTCATTTTCTCAGTTGAAAGTAATGAGATATATAGCCTCTGGCTTAAAATGTTTGAAGAGTATATGTCATTAATTGCCTCAAATATCTAGCCCTAATGCTTTTTACTTCCTAATCCTGTTGTCTACACTTTTTATTATAATACGCTGCTAATGTTTACTGTGTGACCCACTTCATTATTTGAAACCCACTGTTCTAACCGTTCTTCCTACCGTTCCTTTTCTACATGCCCTATACTCATACCTCTGTATTCCCCTTCTGAAGCTGACTTCATCAGGCCCAAGAGAGTGAGCATTGAAATTGAAATTGAGAACAGGCTGACAGTCATCAGAGGGGAGAAGAGAGGGAATTTCAGGGGAAAAGGGGAAGGGTTTACAGGAACAAGTATAAAGGACACATGGGCCAAAACTATGGGGGGTGGAAATGGGAGGGAGGTGGGGAGGGCTGGGGTGGTGGGCCGGGATGGGAGTAAAAGGCAGAAAACTGTACAAGAACAATTAAAATAAGGAGAAAAATCAAAAAAGAAAAAGAAAAAAGAGAAGAAAAGAGAGATCAATTTGGTAGACAGCACAACCTTATAAATATTGGTTGAATGTTTTTTTTATCCTTTTTTTTATTGTTGTTCAAGTACAGTTGTCTCCATTTTCTCGCCACCTCTTTGTCCTGCTCCACCCACCCCCACCTCCCACCCTCAATCCTCCCTCCCTTTGCCTTTGTCCCTGGGTCCTTTATACATGTTCCTAGATGACCTTGAATAGGTGAGGAAGATAGACTCGGGATTGCACGATTATATTGTGCTCCCATCTCCAGCACCATGGATCCCTTATCACAAGCCTGAAAACTCGGTCAGCCTTGAATGCTCTCTCATCCCCTCCATCTGGCAATTGCCTGCTTCTATCACTGCTACCTCTCAAATGGTTCTCGAATCTATTCATTCTTCCCAGCCTCGACTGCTGTTTTCCTAGTGAAGACATTCCTCATCCCTTGCTTACAGTAATAACTATACGACTTGTTTACTTTTTATTATTTGTCACATTTATTTTTTAATTTTTTTAAAGATTTTATTTATTTATTTTTAGAGAGGGGGAGGAAGGGAGAAAGAGAGGGAGTGAAACATCCAAGTGTGGTTGCCTCACTCTCGCCCCCTACTGGGGACCCGGCCCGCAACCCAGGCGTGTGCCCTGACTGGGAATCACACCAGTGACCCTTTGGTTCGCAGGCCGGCACTCCGTCCACTGAGCCACACCAGCCAGGGCTGATCTCTGTTGTATTTTCACCTCTTTGCTGCATTTGGCGCTGTTAATCCCTTTCTCTTGGAACTGTTTTTGTCGTTCTGGTTTTAATCCAACTACTCTTTCATGGTTTTCCCTTCTACCTTTCAGGCTGCTTTTTCACAGGCTGACTCTCGTAATATCCCCCTTCCTTTCCTTTTCCTTTAAAAGTCACTGCTTTTCCAGGTCTTTCCTTTTCTTACTGTGGTCTCTGCCTGGACAGCAGCAGCCATGCACACAGTTTCCACTACCATCTCTATTTACATAGCAAGTGGGCAGATCTACACTCTGGACTTCAGAGTTTCCAGCCCCCTCTTGGACTTTAGACACACATACCCAATTATCCATTGGGCTCACCATCGGATGTCCCTTAACTACTTCAGACTCACCATGGCCCAAACTGAAATCTTTTTTTTAAATATATTTTATTGATTATGCTATTAAAGTTGTCCCATTTTGCCCTGGCTGGTATGGCTCAGTGGATTGAGCGCGGGCCTGCGAATCAGACGATCGCGGTTCGATTCCCAGTCAGGGCACATGCCTGGGTTGCAGGCCAGTTCCCAGCAGGGGACACACGAAAGGCAACCGTACATTGATATTTCTCTCCCTCTCCTTCTCTCCTACCCCTCTAAAGGCAAATAAAATAAAAAAATAAATAAATAAAAAATAAGAACTGTGTTTCTTTTAAAAAAAAAAAAAGTTGTCCCATTTTCCCACCTTTATTCCCCTCTGCCCTGCACACCCACTCCCACCCACATTCCCGGCCCCCTTAGTTCATGTCCATGGGTCATACATATAAATTCTTTGGTTTCTACACATCCTATACTATTCTTACCCTCCCCTGTCTATTTTGTACCTACCATTTATGCTTATTCCCTGTGCCTTTTCTCCCATTCCTCCCCTCCCCACTGATAACCCTCCATGTGATCTCCATGTCTGCGATTCTGTTCCTGTTCTAGTTGTTTGCTTAGTTTGTTTTCACTTTTAGGTTTGGTTGTTGATAGTTGTGAGTTTGTTGTCATTTTACTGTTCATATTTTTTACTTTCTTTTTCTTAGATAAGTCCCTTTAACATTTCATATAATAAGGGCTTGGTGATGATGAACTCCTTTAACTTAACCTTATCTGGGAAGCACTTTATCTGCCCTTCCATTCTAAATGACAGCTTTGCTGGATAGAGCAATCTTGGATGTAGGTCCTTGCCTTTCATGACCTTGAATACTTCTTTCCAGCCCTTTCTTGCCTGGAAGGTTTCTTTGGAGAAATCAGCTGACAGTCTTATGGGAACTCCTTTGTAGGTAACTGTCTCCTTTTCTCTCGCTACTTTTAAGATTCCTTATCTTTCATCTTTGGTAATGTCATTATTATGTGCCTTGGTGTGTGCTTCGTTGGGTCCAACTTCTTTGGGATTCTCTGAGCTTGCTGGACTTCCTGGAAGTCTATTTCCTTTGCCAGATTGGGGAAGTTCTCCTTCATTATTTTTTCAAATAAGTTTTCAATTTCTTGCTCTTCCTCTTCTCCTTCTGGCACCCCTATGATTTGGGTGTTGGAACATTTAAAGTTGTCCTGGAGATTCCTAAGGCTCTCTTCATCTTTTTGAATTCTTGTTTCTTCATTCTGTTCTGGTTGAATGTTTGTTTCTTCCTTCTGGTCCAAACCATTGATTTGAGTCCTAGTTTCCTTCCTGTTACTCTTGGTTCCCTGTACATTTTCCTTTATTTCACTTTTCATAGCCTTCACTTTTTCCTCTGTTTTGTGACCATACTCAACCATTTCTGTGAGCATCCTGATTACCAGTGTTTTGAACTGTGCATCTGATAGGTTGGCTATCTCTTTGTCATTTAGTTGTATTTTTTCTGGAGCTTTGATGTGTTCTTTCATTTAGGCCAATTTTTTTGGTCTCAATGTGCCTGTTACATAGTAAGGGGTGGAGCCTTAGGTATTCGCCAAGGCAGGGCAACCCACATTGCTGTGTTGTGGTGCTGTATGTTGGGGAGGGGTCCAGGAGGGAACAGTGCTGCCTGCTCTGCTCTCTGCAGGCTTTCATTCACTTCCTCTGCTACCCACAAGCAAATTGGGCCCTTGCGGTGCTGATTCCCAGGTGGGTGGGTTCGTGTATGTTCTAGGACCCTGTGAGTCTTTCCAACGAACTCTCCTGTGAGGCTGGGAGTTTCTCCCACTGTCACCTTAACACCCACAGGTTTTTTCAGTCAGAGGTTTTGAGGCTTTATTTCTCTGCTCTGGAACCTTGGGTTGTGCGGTCTGTCTTGCGCCCTGGTTGTCCCTCCAGGTTTATCCTCCTGCAAATGTGGGACCGCCCACTCTGCCAGCCACCACCTTGCCGGGTCCTCCACCCTACTGCTCACCTCCACCTCTCCTACTGGTCTGGTTGAAGTTTCTTCTTTAACTCCTTGGTTGTTGGACTCCATGCAGTTCGATTTTCTGGAAGTTCTGGTTGTTTTTTGTTTTTAAATTTGTTGTTATCCTTCTTTTGGTTGTGCAAGGAAGCACAGTGTATCTACCTATGCCTCCATCTTGGCCAGAAGTCCCCAAATTGATATCTTCTTTCTTACTCTTCACACCAAGTAAAACTCGTCTCTTCTTCTGTGTTCACTATTTATACATTTCAGAATCATCCTTGACTCTTCTCCTTCGTCCCATATCCATTTTCATTCTTACCATACGTCTTCTCCTTTTCAGCCCCAATACTGCTACCTTAGTTCAGGCCTTCTTTGCCTTTCGCAATTTTAGCGGCTCTTGTAACTGGTCTTCCTCAATCCAAACTCATGTCCACCCAATCCATTCTCCTTACTGCCACCACAGTGAGCACCTCTTATCGTGGCACTCCTCTGCTTTTAACACCTCAATGGCTCTCTCTTGTCACCAGATGAAATGCACATTTGTCAGGCTAGCCCTTGCCCTTCCGGGCAGGCCTTTCTCTCATTCCCTCATTCCAAGCCTAGCTCCAATCAAGGTACTTAAGAGTGCCTCACCTATGTTATACCTCCTTGCCTTTCTACATGCTGTCATGTTGTGTCGCCTGCCTGGAATGTCCTTTTCTCATCCCTCTGACAAATGCCTACCCATCTGAGAAGCCCATTTAAACTGCTTCCTGTTCTTTGGTTATTTTGTGCCTTTGTTGTACCTGTATGGACTTTTTATTATTTTAGTTTTCATTGGTTTGTACTCATTCATGTAAGTGTTTGTCTCCTTTGTATCCCTACTACACGCCGTAATGTTTCTTGAATAGTCGCTCAGTAATTATCGGCAAGGTGGGTAGATGAATGAATGAGTGAATACATTAATTTCCTCCTCTTTTCTCCCTTGAGGAAATCCTACTCTTTCTTCAAGGCTCAAGCTTCCCTGGCTCCTACAAAAGGATATAGTTACTACACATTACTAGAAAACGGCAGTTTTTTCACTGTAGTGTATTTATTTATGAGATATTTATCTTCAGTCTCCCTAGCTTGTGAGCTCCTTGAAGGTAGAACTGAGTCTCCTCTTTGTATCTCTAATATCTAGCCCTTAACTGGCACAGAGAGATACATAATTAACTATTAGAATGAAAAAGTGAATGCTCAATATCCATCATTGCCAAAATTGCCCAGGTTGGGTCACTACTCAGATCTTTACATCATTCTGATTGTACAGAAACTGACCTAAGACAGGTAAACCTCTCCATCTTAAGTTGGACAAATTTGTTAGTAAAACTAAATGTCTGAAGACTCCAGAGGAAATTATTGTCAGATCTAGGACTGGAATGCAGAACCATTCTGTATTTTGAGAGCATGAACTCTTCCTCTTGCCTACTCCTCTCTCTGATAGTTGATTCTTGTCTTCAGAAGTTTTATGAATTTAGAACTCCCTTATTTTTTTAATGCTGAATCATATATTGGTTTTCATTTTCCTTTCCTGTTAGGTAAGTTCTCCTTTTTTTTTTTTTTTTTTTTGCACTCCATTTTTCCATTCTCCATAAAGTATGCCAATATTATGATAAATTAATGTAGCCCAGTAAGGCCAGGTTTTCTGTGCTGTAGAGATGATGTTTGGCAAGCCTATTTATTCATCAAGCATACCATGTAAAAGTTGTTGATGCTACTTTTTGCCTCTTTTTTTTTTTTAAGATTTTTATTTATTTATTTATTTATTTTTGGGGGGGAGAGGGGAAGGGAGGGAGAAAGAGAGGGAAAGAAACATCCATGTGTGGTTGCCTCTCACGTGGCCCCCTACTGGGGACCTGGCCTGCAACCCAGGCATGTGCCCTGACTGGGAATCGAACCGCGACCCTTTGGTTCACAGCCCGCGCTCAATCCACTGAGCTACACCAGCCAGGGCTTTACTTTTTGCCTCTTATCTTCACAGGCCGTGAAGGTAGAAAAAGCCAGTGTCTTAGTGCACTGTTCTGATGGGTGGGACCGCACAGCACAGGTCTGCTCTTTGGCCAGCATCCTCCTGGATCCATTTTATAGGACATTCAGCGGTCTCATGGTAAGAGAGCAAACAATTGTATTTTACTTTGCACGAGTGAAAGACTGTATAAATCAAAAAGAACTTTCAACCAACTTGTTTTCCACAAGGAGTTCCAAATCTATAAAAATAGTGCTGCTTTTCAATTTAGCTTCTTTCTACTAAATTAGGCATTTGCAGTCTATACAGTTTGTATTGCACACTGAGCATAGTTTTTTACCTATCCGAAGGTAAGTTGAATGTAATAGACTGCTGTAAGGGGTAGGAGAGACTCAAAAGTGTGCAAAGCTGAAGTGGATGACTATTCAATAGGCTATTAGATGGTTTCATCTTCAACATGTCAGCTGTTTGGGTATCACACTTACGATTGTTCTCTGGCAGTGAATCCAAAGCTTCTTAGTTGACCTGAGAAACAGAACTCACAAAGGAGTTTATCCTCATTTTTTAAGGAATGCTTTAAAAAAAACAAACAGGTGAAAATAGGGTTGTACCAAGATTTGTTCTTGGTACAAACCCAAGTACTGACTTTGGAGTACTGTTTTTTCATAGGTTGAATTTAAGATTATTTTTATCAGGATTGAATTTAGTTATGTCTCAAATGGCTTGCCACACATCATATAAAGGCCAAAAGAAGTATGACGCTGGATACATATCCAGAATAATTTCTCCTGAGAGCATTTGAAATTTGAAGGAAGCCTGTATAGGCCCTTAAAGGAAATACAAGTTACTTACTTAGTAATCATTTGGGAAATTAATTTTTTATTATCAGTTCAACCCAAACTTGTACAAAGGCCATTTCGGCCAAGTGTTTGGATATTTTTATATATATGGTTAATTCATTTTATGATTTTTCCTAATACAAACTTTTTTTTTTGTAACAATGAAGACCCTGATTGAGAAGGAATGGATATCCATGGGCCACAAGTTCTCCCAAAGGTAAAAAGATCCTCATTTTATTTTATTTTATTTTTTAATCATGTTCCTTCCTGTATGTATCAAAACTCAGACCAAACAATGAGTTCTGGGTTGCAAAAGAGGATTTATTTTCTGCACCTGTATGTAGTCTTTGCCAGATCCTCATTTTAAAGGAGGGGGCTAAGGAGAGGTCATTAGGGTAAGGTTTATCAAAACCCAATATGTTCTTGTATGAAGGAGCAGTAAGTTGAACATGGCAAAAATCTCTTTTCATCGAGAAGTATTTCAGGCACTGTGCTAGGGGACTAGGGCTACAAAGGTGACTGGAATATTATCTCTTCCTTAAAAGTGTACAAATAATTTTATCAAATTCTTAAATATAGTAGAGAAGAACAAGGCATCACAGACCACAGAGGAAAAAAGTGCTTAACTCTGCCTGAAGAAGTCAGGATAGGCATCCAGGAATAGGCCGCATTTGAAGATGAATTTTGGGGGGTGAATAGGGGTTTGCTAGACAGAACGGTGAGCTGAGGAGGGCATCCAGGCAGAGGGAATAATGTGTAAGACAATGCACCTTTTAACATGTATAGAACAAAGAAAGGTGCAGGTGTCCATTCCCTAGTAAGAAGTGGAGTAAGGGCTTACACGTGTCCAGTGTCTGCTATAAGGAAGATAGCCTCACCGAAGATTTACCTATGTTATCAGAACAATCAACAAATATTTACCAAAGACCTAACAACATGCTGTATACTGTAGTACACGCTGAGCTGGTTTCAAAGGCACATAAAATGTTTTACCCTCAAGGAAGTTCAAATTCAGGTCGCATTCTCCTCCATTGGTGTGTATCCATTTAATTTCATTTGATTACCAGGGGAAGGGTTTTCAGGAACAACTATAAAGGGCGCATGGACAAAACCAAGGGGGGTGGGTGGTGGAAGCAGGGGAGGGAGGTGGGATGGCAGGGGTAGGGGGGAGTGGTGGGAGATAAATGCAGACAACTGTACTTGAACAATAAAATAATTTCAAAAAATAATTTCATTTGATTACCATTCCTAGCCATTTAAATCCATCCATTTGCTCTTCCTTCATCAGCAAACATTGGGCCCGGAAATATGCCAGGTTTTGAGGAGACTATGTTGAATCAAATATGGTCTCTGTCTCTTCTTTTACACACAGAAAAATCGGTGATGACATTATAGTTGGATAGACGCTATGACAAAACATAAAGAAAAGAACCTAACCCATTCTGGGGCAAAGAAGGCTTCCTAAAATTGGTGGCATTTTAGAGCATTCGAGAATATAAGGTTGAGGATTTGAAAGAGACAGTGGGTGTTTTTGTAGAATAAGATTCCTAAAGAGACAAGAGAGAATGAACACTTCCCTTCAAATGAAAAGATTAGTGAGCCCTGGCCTGTGTGGCTCTGTTGGTTAGGCATCGTGTCACAACCAAAGGATCGTGGGTTCAATTCTTGGTCAGGGCACATGCCTAGGTTGCGGGTTTGGCCCCTGGTCAGGGCATGTATGAAAGGCATTCAGCCCATGTTTCTCTCTCGCATCAATGTTTCTCTCCCTTTCTTTCTCCTTCCCTTCCCTTCTCTCTCTAAAATCAATAAACATGCCCTCTGGTGAGGATAAAAAAAAAAAAAAAAACAGAAAAGATTAGTTAAAGCTGTAAGTAAGAACACCTCTTCTATGGAGACTGGATGGAAGGACAGGCAGTGAAAGAACTAACTGTGTGAGTGTCAGAGACAGAAGTTAGATATTTTTTCTTGATGGCCTTGACTTTTTTCAGTGACGCTGTAGACACCAGTGTGAAATAGGTTAGGGGTTTGATAAGATAGCTTACCATTTTCAAAAGCTGTAAACTTCATGGGAGAACAGTGTTAAAAACATACATAACGATTATTGGGGAGCAATTACATTGTAGCTGAGTATGGAGACTTTATTTTAAATGGCATCAGTTTGCATGGTTTTATAATATCCTCAAGCAGCATTTATCAGTCAGGGTTTGGGAGCAGAAAACATAGCCTCTTAGGTCCATCTATAGTTTCATTTTAAATGAGAATAATGTCAAGAAAGACCGGAAAGTGGAAGAAAATGGGGAGAGAATAGTTGATGGAGCAGACCATAGAGCATTGGCCAGGTAAGGAACACGGAAGCCAGCAGGAATCTGGCAGGTCGAGAGGTCCAGAGATGAGGACTAGAGGAGATAATAATATGAGCAGCCTTTGGAAATATACTCTCTGGTGGTCAGAGTAGGATATTGAGATTAAAATTGCAAAGTGGAGTACGAACCTCTAGATAACTTCAAGAACCAGCCTACGGCCATGGATATGGAGGGTTCATAGTGGGGTAGAGGAAGACTTTGGTGAAGGTCATTGGATTTGAGTTCGTTAAGGAACCTACTGCGTCAGTGTAGGTCACCTTCATGGACCCCAAAGGTAAGACTTAAGACAGGAGTCAGATTCTTCAGAAAACATGGGTGAGTGACCCCGAGATCGGTATGACAATAGTGAGGAAGGGGCAGGCAAGTGTAAACCCAACAGCATGACCCATAGTGGAAGTGTGTTTGAGAGAGTGAAAGCAATAGCAGAAAGCAGTGGTAGAAGCAAGGAGAAAGTTGATCGCACTTCTGCCCCGTTTCAGGATTATGCTTTCTGAGAGGGGAATGATGAGCATTCTCCATTTGATCTGGGCCCCAGGAAGAGATGGTGTCCTTGGTGAGACATATTTAAGTTAAATAAGAAGGTAGAACATACGGTGTAAAATATGAGGATGCCATGTTTGTTTTCCGTGGATAGTAGAGTTGGTAAAGAGGGTATCACGAGAGAGGAAACATTAAACAGTTCTAGGGTGGGGTTCGTTCATTCATATAACAAGTGTTTATTAAATATCTATTTTGTGCCAAGTACTATAAACAACATAGTTATGGTCCCTGTTCACATAGAGTTAAATGCGGCTGTTTAAAAGTAAATTAATTCAAATTAAATACTACAATAAAAATT
The DNA here is from genome assembly GCA_039655065.1 of Glossophaga mutica. Lineage (NCBI taxonomy): Eukaryota > Metazoa > Chordata > Mammalia > Chiroptera > Phyllostomidae > Glossophaga > Glossophaga mutica. The sequence goes on along the minus strand of CM077318.1, from coordinate 7,839,990 downwards.
CAGTTCCTGCCATGGCTGGCATAGCTCAGTGGATTGAGTGCGGGCCTGTGAACCAAAGGGCCACTGGTTTGATTCCCAGTCAGGGCACATTGCCTGGGTTGCAGGCCAGATCCCCAAGTAGGGGGTGCACGAGAGGCAACTGCACATTGATGTTTCTCTCTCCTTCTCTTTCTCCCTCCCTTCCCCTCTCTCTAAAAAAAAATAAATAAATAAAATATTTTAAAAAGGTTCTGTTCCTCAATCACACCAGCCACATTTCAAGTGCTTAATGAGTTAGCGACTACCATATTGGACAACACAGATATGGGCCATTTCTATCATTGCAGAAAAGTTCAATTTTTTTTTTATATTTTATTTGTTTATTCTTAGAGAGAGAGGAAGGAAAGGAGAGAGAGAGAGGAACATCAGTATGTGGCTGCCTCTCACATACCGCACACTGGGGATCTGGCCTGCAACCCAGGCATGCGCCCTGACTGGGAATCGAACCAGTGACCGTTTGATTCACAGGCCCGTGCTCAGTCCACTGAGCTACACCAGCCAGGGTGAAAAGTTCAGTTTTAAAGATGGTGTGAGAGGAAATTGAATAGATGACCAAAGGGCTTACAGCCGATGACAGTGAAGGAATGCCAGTAGTTAAGAGGCCTGTGGGGTTTCACAAGCTTCGAGATTCCACATGACATTTGGCCTGAGGTGTTTCTTTCCCAGCGCCAACAAAGACAAAAGGTGCCCTCGTTATAGCCTGTTCCGATAGTGGAATGCCTGATGTTAACCGCTGTCTTTTTTACCTTTATTTGCATCTCTCAGGTGTGGCCACCTGCATGGGGACTCTAAAGAAGTATCCCCTGTCTTCACCCAGTTCCTAGACTGTATCTGGCAATTAATGGAACAATTTCCTTGTGCCTTTGAGTTTAACGAGATCTTCCTGCTGGAGATCCATGACCATGTTTTTTCCTGCCAGTTTGGGAACTTCCTTGGAAACTGCCAGAAGGATCGGGAAGATATGAGGTAAATTCAGTTTGTGAGAAAACCCTGAATAGGGAGACGGGGTGAGTGCAAAAGGAATATGCCAGCACCCTGAATTTGAGACGGAAGTTCAGGAAAGGGGAGATAGCATGATAAAAAGAACTTTTGTGCCCTGGCTGGTGTAGCTCAGTGGATTGAGCGAGGCCCTGCGAACCAAGGGATCGCGGTTCGATTCCCAGTCAGGGCACATGCCTGGGTTGCAGGCCAGTTCCCGGCAGGGGACACACGAGAGGCAACCATACATTGATATTTCTCTCCCTCTCCCTCTCTCCTACCCTTCCCCTCTAAAGATAAATAAATTAAAAAAATCTTAAAAAAAAAAAAGAACTTTTGAAGCATAAAGCACTCAGCGTTTGCACGGGGATTCCTCAGAACCACGGATTCCTGCTCTATTAGCCAATTCTAGCTCAATAGGCATGTTTTGTTTAGTGCGTGGAGTATTTTTAAACTGTGAATTAGTCGCCAACATTTAAATATCAGGATGTTTCACATCAAAATCCAGTTATTTTAGGATTTCGTCCTAAATAGAAAAGCCATTGTGCCAAGATATTCTTCTGCAACCAGACCTTTCTTAAACCCTCTCCCAAGATGCTTTTAGACACATTAGCTCTGTCCAGGCATTAAAACTCAAGATCTATTCCATATTTTTGCCACCCTCTTAAAATGAGGCTGATATATCCTAGACCCATTCCCCATACAGATGTGAGTCTCCATGTAAAAGTGTAGAAGTCGAACATTTGAACACATATTAAAATAGTGATTACTTAAAACAGATGGAAGTATCATTCATTCATAAAAGGAAAAGCAGGGGCTCTAGAATCAGAGAGACCTGGGTTCAAATTTTGGCTCTGTTACCCTCTAGCTATATATATGTTAACTTTAACAAATTAACTTTTGGTCTCATTACTAATTTGGAGATAAAATACCACAAAAAAATCAATGAGGGATTTTACATACAGTCTGAAGCAGTATTTGACACATAGTAAATAATAAATATCAGCTACCTTACCTCTGCAAGATTTTTTTTCTGTTTTTACCCAACAACAAATGAGAAAGAGAGATATACAGGGCCTTTGGCCTCCCTTGGAATGGTCTGTAGAAGTTACAAGACTACAGTTTTAGGTCCTACCACCCCTACCACTCCTCTTTGCTCTCTTCCCTGAGATGATGTGTGCAAATGACCTTTGCGTGCATGGTCACGCAGCAGCTCTCATGGGTGACCAGTGGATCCTATGCTTTCTCAGGTGTTAACTAAGGGGCTTCCTTGCTTGAAAAGCAAGGTCCCATGGTCTCAACTAAGGTATAAGAGTTAGTCTTACAATATAAATATCACAGTCTTTAGGTGCTCACACAGGATAACTTACAAATATTTGCTAATATAAATTACCGACTGTTTTTCACCATCTTATACCTTCTAAGAGGAAGAGAAGCTGGCTTGAAATGAAACAAAATATAGACGAACCAGAAATTCACCCTCTAAGCTATCTGTTAACTTACCAGAATTTTAAAAACTATTCCAGCTTTTTTAAAACTGGAAAGGTGACCAGTTCATAGAGTCCTGGATTTAGAAGAGACCTGAGAGGTCACATTATATGAATGAGAAGACAGGCCCAGAGAGAGCCAGGGTCATTCCTAAGATCACATAGCTACTCCACAGCAGAGGCTCTCCAATATGGAGCACTAACTTCTTGCTCATTTAAAAATGGGTAAACTCGCCCTGGCTGGTGTGGCTCAGTGGATTGAGCATTGGCCTGCAAGCCAAGGAGTTGCCAGTTCGATTCCCAGTCAGGGTATGTAGGCGGCACAGGAGAGGCAGCCCAGCATTGACGTTTCTCTCCCTCTTTCTCCCTCCCCTTCCCTCTATCTAAAATAAATAAAATCTTTTTTTTTTAAATTTTTTTATTTATCTTTAGAGGGGAAGGGAAGGAGAGAGGGAGACAAATATCAATGTGCGGTTGCCTCTTGTATGTCCCCCGCTGGGAACTGGCCTAGCAACCCAGGCATGTGCCCTGACTGGGAATCGAACCGTGATCCTTCGGTTCGCAGGCTAAAATAAATAAAATCTTCTAAAAACCATGGGTAAATTGAAATCCAGAAAGTTCATTATTCAATCGATGCTCATTAGCCCCTTACTACCATTTTCCTTCTGTCATATCCTGTCCCTCTCCCTTGAGTTGGGTCACTTATTAGTAACATTTGGCTGATCATCTTGTTCAACAGAACTATTGAGTTTACTGACTTGCTGCTTTTAATTTGGGGGCGTTTTTTTTTGTTTGTTTTACAGAGTCTATGAGAAAACCCATTGTGTGTGGCCTTTCTTGGCTCAGAGGAAACCAGACTTCAAGAACCCTCTCTACAAAGGCTTAGATATGTATGGGGTGCTCGATCCTAGTACTATGCCCTGCAACATTCAGTAAGTTCCTGAGCTGTCCCCTCCTTTTTAACAGCAGGCCTCAGGGCCTCAGCTTCTTTGACTCTCCTCGTGTAGCTGCCGTCATCTCCACAAGTCTGGGTGTGGAGCAGGCACTCTCCCCACATCACCCATTCCTTCCCGCCCCGGAAAACAAAGTCACCCTCCTTTTGGTTTTCAGGGTTTTACTGTTCCTCATGTAGGGAAATAAACAAAAAAAATAATAGTTCATTTGTAGTAATACAGCCAGTCAGGATTGAAGCAATCCTTATTCTTTCCTCGCATCTTGCTCTTCTTTCCCATCCTTTCCCCCAACATAGAGAAGTGAAAACAGAGAAATAGAAAGGGTTGGTATTGTTTCCTGTACTTTTCCAAAAGAGTATAAATACAGACTGTTTTGTTCACTGACCACAACTGAATGGAGTGTAAGACAGAGCTGAATGTGTTTAATATCTCTAATAGTTTATTTTGTGTATTTCTTCGGATTTTGTATATATAAGATTTTGTCATTTCTAAGGAGATACTGTTTTACTTAGTCCTTTCCAATATGGATGCTTTTAATTGTGACATTGCCCTCATTAGACCTTCTCGGAGTGTTTTGCTAAAGATTCCTACTATGGCCCTGGCTGGTGTAGTTCAGTGGATTGAGTGCGGGCCTGCAAACCAGAGGATCGCAGTTCGATTCCCAGTCAGGGCACATGCCTGGGTTGCAGGCCAGTTCCCAGCAGGGGACACACGAGAGACAACCCTACATTGATATTTCTCTCCCTCTCCCTTTCTCCTACTCTTCCCCTCTAAAGATAAATAAATAAAAAAAAAATTAAAAAAAAAAAGAAAGATTAAAAAAAAAAAAGATTCCTACTATGGTTTCTTTGATCAGTTGGTTATTTAAGAGTGTGTTACTTAATTTCCACATATTTGTGAGTTCTCCTACTTTCCTTTTGTAATTGTAATTGATTTCTAATCTTACTCTCCTGTTGTCAGAGAACATACTTGGCATGATTTCAATCTTTTTAAATTTATCAAGTCTTGTTTTAAGATCTAATATAAGTTATATCCTGGAGAATATAAATAAAACCTATTTTTAAATGATGTGTATTGTTTGAGAAGAATGTATATTCTTTTGTTGTTAGGTATATTGTTTTATTATGTCTGTTAGTTCAAATTGATATATGATGTTGTTCAAGTCCTCTATTTTCTTACTGATCTTCCACATCTTTTTTCTGTTCATTATGGAAAGTGGAATATTGAAGTCTCCAGCTATTACTGTAAAACTGTGTATTTTTCCCTTCAGTTCCATCAACCGTCTATTTCTCCCTTTGATTCCATCAATTTTTGCTTCATATGTATTTTGGGATTTATCATTAGGTGCATATGTGTTTATAATTATATATTCTTGATGCATTGATCCTTTTATGAATATGTAATATTTTTATTTGTGTCTTGTAACAATTTGATTTAAAGTCTACTTTATCTTCATTATCGTAGCCACACCAGCTCTGTTTTGGTTACTGTTACATGGAATATCTTTTTCTGTCCATTGACCTTTTTCACTTTGAATCTAAAGTGAGTTTCTTGAAGATAGCATGGAGTTAGATTATGTTTTAGATCACGTTTTCGTTAACCCATTTGCAAACTTTGCCTTTTAATTGGACAATTTAGTCTATTTATATTTAAAATAATTCCTGATAAGAAATGACTTCTGCCACCTTGTTTCTTACTTTCTATGTATTTTATATCTTTTTAAAAAAGAATTTATTTATTTTTAGGGAGAGAGGGAGGGAGGGAGAAAGGGAGAGAAGCATCGATGTGAGGGAGAAATATCAATCAGTAACCCCTCACATGCGTTCTGACTTCTTGCATGCACCCGGACCTGGGACAGAATGCAACCCAGGCATGTGTGCTGACCAGGAATCGAACCAGCGACCTTTTGCTTTGTGGCGCAATACCCAACCAGCTGAGCCACACCAGTCAGGGCATGTATCATATCTTTTCTGTTCCTTAATTTTTCCCTTACCGTTGGAAAATGTATTAAATATTTAAGTATATAATTTTAATTCCCTTCTCTTTCCTTTTCTGTATATTTATTGGTTATTATTTGTCATCCTGGTAATTATAATTAACATCTTACATTCATAACTATCTAGTTTCGATTAATACCAACTTTGCTTCAATTGTATGCAAAATCCTATATTCCCATACAGCTCCGTTCCCTTCTTTATCTTATTGTTTTCACAAATTACATCTTATACATTGTGTGCCCATTAACATATACCTATAATTACTGTTTTGAAATTTTTAAAAGAGGAATTACAAATCAAAAATACAATATTGCTGGCTTGTGTATTTATCTAATTAGTCATCTCTATTGGTATTCTTTATTTCTTTGTATGGCTTCAATTACTGTATAGTGTCTTTTAATTTCAGCCTAAAGATTACTTTTTCATTTTTTCTTGTAGAGCACATGTACTAATGATTAGCTCCTTTGGTCCTTGTTTATTTGGCAATATCTTAATTTCTCCTTCATTTTTGAAGGATAGTTCTGCCAGACATAATTCTTGGTTGACAGGTTGTTTTTTCTTTTAGCCCTTTAAATATGTGATCCCACTGCCTTCTGGCTACGGTGATTAACAATGAGAAATCAGCTGTTAATATAATCGAGGATCCCTTGTGTGTGGTGGGTAGATTCTCTCTTGTTGCTTTCAAGATCCTGCCTTTTGATGTTTGATTCATCCTACTTGGAGTTTCTTAAGGTTTTTAGATGATTAGGTGCATATCTTTCATCAAATATTCAAAGACCCTTATATCTTTGAATATCGTTCCCACCCCTTTCTATCTCTTCTATCCTTCTGGGGCTACCATTATGTGTGTGTTGGTGTGCTTGGTAGTTTCCCACAGGGCCCTCAGACTGTTCACTTTTCATCATTGTTTTTCCTTTCTATCCCTTAGAGTGGGCAATCTGAATAGGCCTCTCTTCCAGTTAATTCATTCTTCTGCCTGCTCAAATTGGTTGTTGAATCCCTCTAGTTAACTTTTTTATTTCACTTATTGTACTTCTTATCTCCACAATTTCTGTTTGGTTTCTTTTAAGAATTTCTCTTTATTGTCACGTGATGAAATTTCATTTTCCTGGTTTTCTTTAGTTCTGTGAGCGTATTTAAGACAATTGGTTTAAAGTATTTGCCTAATAAGACTAACGTCTGGGCTTACTCATGAACAATTTCTGTTAATTTTTTTCCCATGAATGGGTCATATTTTCTTGTTTTCCTCCATGCCTCTTATTTTTTTCTGTTGGAAACTGGACAGTTGGAATACTATAATGTGATATTCTGGAAATCAGACCCCTCCCTTTAAGGTTTGTTGCTATCTGTCATGGGTTGTACGATAGTTATTTGATTAGTGACTTTCAAAACTATTTTCATCAAGACCGTATTCTTCGACATGTGTGGTGACTGAATTCTCCTTCCATTAGCTAAGTGGTCAGCTAGTGATTTGACAGACATATCCTTAAATGTCATAAGATAAAAGTAATTTTCAGTCTTTGCAGATTGGCTCTGTGTTGGTGTGCACCTTCAGTGCTTAGCCAGGCCATTTATAACTCTCCCTTAGGCTTCACTTCCTGCGGTGCAGAGCCTAAAAGTCAGCAACAGGTGAAAGCTCAGAGTCTTTTCTGGTCTTTTCTGAGCATGTGTCTAGCCCTAGGCATATACCTGGCCTTCTACATACCTTGTTATATACAGGAGTATTTCAGTGCCCTTATTTTTCCGTGTACAGGTATTGTCTTCCCAAACCTCTTTCTTCCAAGACTTTTCAATATGTCTGATGCTTGCCCCATCTATTTTCTCTTGCCTCAGCTGACTTTGTTTAGTACATTTGCCTTTAAGTTCTTTTGACCTTGTCTGGAAGGCCACCCCAGCCCTGATAAAGTTCTGAGTAGGGCAAAACAAGCTCCTGAGCCCATGCATTGGGGGATAATAGAGAAGTCAAAATACACAACCACAATATTTTGATTAAAAGGTCTGTATTGTCCCCTCTGGCACCAGAAAGCCACATTGTTCACGTAAACTGCCATCCCCAAAGCCACTACTGGGTTAGGGAGTGAAAGCCAGCAGGCAGGTAAGTCAAAATGTTGTAACACATTCTTATTGAAATGTATCAGCTTTACTTTGCATTATGCATTCTCCTGGTTGTTACAAGTTTTTGATTAGATTCTGAACTTTCAAAAAAGTTTTGATTATACTGTTTTAGCTCTTTCTTCTAGGTATTTGATGCATTCAGACTCAATATTTGTATATGGTGTAATGTAAGTGTCCAACTTCATTCTTTTGCATATGGCTATCTCCTTTTTCAGCACCATTTGTTAAAAAGACTGTCCTTACCCCTCTGAATGATGTTGGTATACTTATCAAGAATTATTTAACCATATATGTGATTGTTTACTTCTAAGCTTCCTATTTCTATTTCATTGGTCAGTTAGTCTCTATGTTAGCATCTACACTATTTTGATTACTGTGGTTTTCTAATAAGTTTTGAAGTCAGGAAGTGCTAGGCTTCCAACTTTGTTCATCTTGTTCAAGCTTGTTTTAGCTATTTGGGGTTGCTTGAGATTCCATATAAATTTTAGCATGGGGATTTTTTATTTCTGTAAAAACTGCCAGTGGGATATTACAGAGATTACATCATATCTGTAAATCATTTGGGTAGTATTGATATCTTAAAGTATTATCTTTCACTTTATGAAAAATAAATATCTTTCTTGATTTATTTGTATCTACTTTAATTGCTTTCAGCAACATTTTACAGTTTTCTATGTGCGAGTCTTTTGCCTCCTTGGTTAAGTTTACTCTTACGTATTTTATTCTTTTTGATGGGATTATAAATAGAATCATTTTCTTAAATTCATTTTAGATGGATAATTGTTAATGCACAGAAACACAGTAGATTTTTGTGTTGTTTTAAATGCTGAAACTTCGCTGAATTTAAACTTTTTTGTGTTTGGACTCTGGGTTTTCTACATATAAGATCATGTTATATGCAAAGATGATTTTACTTATCCCTTTCCAATTTGGAAGCCTTTACTTATTTTTCTTGCCTAATTGCTTTGGATAGGACCGCCAGTCCTGTATAAAACAAAGTGGTAAGAATAAGCACCCTTGTCTTGTTCTTTACCTTAAAAGAAATGCTTTCAGTCTTTTATCTTTCACATACGACCTTTATTACATTGAGATACTCTCCCTCTATTCTAGTATATACATTGAGTATTTTTTATGATGAAAGGGTGTTGAATTTTGTCATGTTTTTCCTGATTATCATGTGTTTTTTCCCAGTCATTGTTAATGCAGTATATTACATTGATTAGTTTTGCATATGTTAAATCATTCTTGCATTCTAGGAATAAATCCCACTTGGGTATAGTTTATATTCTTTATTTTTCTTTTCTTTTTATTTATTTTTAAAAATTATGTTTATTGATTTATGCTATTACAGTTGTCCTAATTTTTCCTTCTTGGGCCCCGTCCAGCCAGCATCCCCAACTTCCTCAGGCAATTCCCCGCCTTTGTCCATGTCCATGGGTCATGTGTATAAGTTCTTTGGCTCCTCCACTTCCTATACTGTGCTTTTCATCCCCATGGCTATTCTGTAGCTACCAAGTTATACTTCTTAACCCTCTTCCTCACCTCTTCACCCGTTCCCCCATATACTCCTCCCATCTGGCAGCCGTCAAAACACTCTCTATATCCATGATTCTGTCTCTGTTCTTCTTGTTTGCTTAGATTCAATTGTTGATAGGCATGTATTTGTTGCCATTTTATTGTTCATAGTTTTTGATCTTCATTTTCTTAAATAAGTCTCTTTAACATTTCATATAATAATGGTTTGGTGATGATGAACTCCTTTAGTTTTTTTCTTGCCTGGGGAGCTCTTTATCTGCCCTTCGATTCTAAAGGACAGCTTTCCTGGGTAGAGCAATCTTGGCTCTAGGACCCTGCTTTTCACGACTTTGAATATTTCTTGCCAATACTTTCTAGACTGCAAAGTTTCTTTTGAGAAATCAGCTGACAGTTTTATGGGAACTTCCCTGTAGGTAACTGATGGCTTTTCTCTTACTGCTTTTAAGATTCTCTCTTTATCTTCAAACTTTGGCATTTTAATTATGGTGTGTCTTAGAGTGGGCCTCTTTGCATCCATCTTTTCTGGGACTCTCTGTGTTTCCGGAACTTGCATATCTATTTCCTTCATCAAAATAGGGAAGTTTTCTTTCATTATTTTTTCAAATAGATTTCCAATATCTTGCTCTTTCTCTTCCTGTTCTGGCACCCCTATGATGCGAATGTTGGAACTCTTTCAAATTTTTTTTTTTAATTTTAAATATTTTATTTATTTTCTATAGAGGAGAAGGGAGAGGGAGAGAGAGGGAGAGAAAGATCAATGTGTGGTTGCCTCTTGTGCACCCCACACTGGGGACCTGGCCGGCAACCCAGGCATGTGCTCTAGCCTGGGAATCAAACCGGCGGCTCTTTGATTCGCAGGCCAGCACTCAACTGCTGAGCCACACCAGCCAAGGCAAATGTTGGAACTCTTGAAGTTGTTCCAGAGGCTGCTTAATACTATTCTAGTTTTGGGGTGTTTGTTTGTTTGTTTGTTTGTTTTTAGATTTTGTTTCTTTATTTTTAGAGAGGGGAAAAGAGAGGGAGAGAAACATCAATGTGTGGTTGCCTCTCGTGTGCCCCACACTGGGGACCTGGCCTGCAACCCCAGCATGTGCCCTAGATTGGGAATCAAACCTTTGACCTTTTGGCTTGGAGGCCAGCATTCAATCCACTGAGCCACAACAGCCAGGACCCTCATTTTTTGGGATTCTTTTTTCTTTTTGTTGTTCTAATGGGCTGTTTTTTGCTTCCTTATCTTTCAAATCATTGATTTGCTTCTTAGCTTCATCCACTCTACTGTTGTTTCCCTGTAAATTGTTTTGTATTTCAATTATTGTATCCTTCATTTCTGACTGGATCTTTTTTATGCTGTTGATATCTATCCTCCCTAAGTTCCTTGAGCATCCTTATCACAAAACAGTGTTTTGTGCTTTGCATCTGATAGATTGCTTATCTCCATCTTATTTCGCTCTTTTTCTGGAGTTTTGATCTGTTCTTTCATTTGGGCCATGTTTCTTTGTCTCCTCGTTTTGGTGGCCTCCCTGTGTTTTTTCTATGTGTTAGGTGGAACTGCTATGACTCCATGTCTCAGAAGTGTGGCCTAATGTAGTAGGTGTGTCCTGCAGGGCCCAGTGGCACAGCCTCCCCTATCACCCAAGCTGGGTACTTGAGATGTGCCCTTCATGTGGGTTGAGTACACCTTCCTCTTGTAATTGAGCCTTGGTTGCTGTTGGTAGATCAATGGGAGGGATTTACCCAGGCCAGTCAGGGGCAAGCTTTGGCTGTGACCACTGACCACCAGCCTCCACCCACCATGGAGGATCAGCTGTTCAGGGGCAGGGTGGTGGAGTTCCACCTGTTTTCTTCCTGGGTGCACCCTGCTTGAGTTACAAAGCAATCTGCAGATGACTGCTACTTTTGCTGGGCTTGGAGGTTCTCAGGCGAAGTCGAGCTGTGAACCTAGGCTGGCTGCTGCTAGTGCCAGGGCTGGGGCCACTTAGCAAGAGGTGTGGGGCTGGGGGTTCAGTGAGACAGCCGTCCCTTGTTTGAGAGAATTTAGGAAGTTGTGAAGTATGAGCCAAGACCAGCCATTCGTATGGAAAAACAACTGTTCACAGCTTGAAAGGGCCCTTAATTTGGGTGAGGTGGAGCCTCAGGGAATCTTCAGAGTGGGGCAAACAGTGTTAGCCAGGTTGATGGAGCCTCAGATATGGCACCCACCTGCCAGCTCCGTGGCTCTTTGGGGAAAGGGTTTAGAAAAGGAACAATGGCCTCTGCCCAGCTTTCAGTAGGGAGAAAGCTGTCCCTAGCTCTCACCTTGATGCCTGACATTTCGGTTTAGTTCCTCCCTGTATGCCACTGGTATCTTTCTAGCTGCTTACTCAGCGCTGGGGCTCAGAGGGAGTGAGTCTGAGTAAGTTCGTGTGTGGGTTCTTGAGGAGGAACTGCTTGGGACTCTAGAAGTTTTTCCACTGACTCAATCCCTGCTGGTTTTTGCAGTCAGAAGTTGTGGGGGACTCACCTTCCTGGCACTGGCACCCTGGGCTGTGGGGCCTGATTTGGGGCTTGGACTCCCCGCTCCCAAGATATCCCTCCTGAATTTTTATCTACTACATGTGGGTGTGGGACCAGCCAGTTTTGCGTTTCCACCCCCCTCATCAGTCTGGATGAATGGGGTTTCTTTACTTCCATAGTTGTCAGCCTTCCATTCCACTTGCTTTCTGCCAGTTTTTTTTTTTTTAAATATTTTTATTTATTTATTTTTATTATTTATTTATTTATTTATCTTTAGAGGGGAAGGGAAGGAGAGAGGGAGAGAAACATCAATGTGCGGTTGCCTCTTGTATGTCCCCTGCCGGGAACTGGCCTGGCAACCCAGGCATGTGCCCTGACTGGGAATCGAACCACGATCCTTTGGTTCGCAGGCCCGTGCTCAATCCACTGAGCTACACCAGCCAGGGCGCTTTCTGCCAGTTCTGAGTGATGGGTGTTCTATATTTTAGTTGTAATTTTGATGTGGTTGTGTGAAGAGGCGAGCCGTGTTTACCTGTGCTACCATCTTTCTGGAAGTCTCACTGTTAATCTTTTAATGGCTCTCTTGTATTTAAGGAGTCATTTTTCTTTTGGTACTGTCAAGATTCTCTCTTTGTCTTTGAGAAACTCTGTTTTATTTTAATGTGTTTTGGTGTGGATCTATTTGGATTTATCTCACTTGAAAATTGCTGAGCTTCCTATACTGTATATTAATTTTTGTCCTCAAATTTGGGAAGTTTTCAGCCATTATTTCTTTGGATAACCCCTACACCCTTTCCCATTTCTCTTCCCCTTCTGAGACTCCTATTGTGCCTGTATTGGTATAATTCATGTTGTCCCATGATTCCCTTAGGCTCTGTTTACTTTTCTTCATTCTTTTTTCATTTGGTTCCCCAGACTCATTAATTTCAAATGACCTGTCTTCAAGTCTGCCGATTCTTTCCTCTGTCTAATTAAATTAAATTGTGTTGGGCCTAGCTAGTGAATATTTCAATTTAGTGTTTTTGTTTTTTTAACTCCTGAATTCCTGCTTGGTTCTTTTTTTAAACATATTTACTTCTTTAATGATATTCTTATTTTGATTCTAAATCATTTTCCTTATTTTGTTTATTTGTCTTCATCCTCTTTGAGCTCAATAAACATATGTAAAGCAGTTTTAAATGTTTTGTCAAGTAAGCCAAAGGCCTGCTACTTTTTAAGATTTCTGGATATTTATTTCATTCCTTTGAACAGACTATGTGTCTCTGTTTCTCTGTATGATTCATCATCTTTTCTTGAAATTGGGGCATTTGAAAATTAGATCTCTCTTCCAGTCTTTGAGGACTTGTCTCCATTCAAGGGAAGGTCTATACTGATCAACCCAGTTTAAAAGTTCAGGGTCCATTCAAACCTTTTCTGGACAAGTATCTTCCCTCGGATTGTGCATATGCTTTTATTCCCATTCCCCATACACTCAAGTACTTTTACATGTACTAGTTTCCCAAAGAGCTTCACTACTGCTTCTCATATGCCTTGGAAGTTCTCTTGTATTCCTCTGTCCATAATCTCTTGCCCCAGGGCACCAATTGTCTGCAGAACCCCTGCACCTCTCACCTGCCGCTGCTTTGACCATTCCAGTTAGTGCTTCATGGCAGGTGAGACAGGAATTAATCCTTTGGGCAGCCCATAGACCAGCAAGAACGTTGCAAGCAACCTTCAGTCTTTTCCTTCCATCCTGATGGAGGAAGTGGGAACCGAGCGCAGTCCTCCCATTTACGCTGTGCTGCACTGAGGAGATGAAGGGCAAGGATGAGCAAAAGCACTATGAATTTTTCTAAAATTCTGGGTACAGCCCTGGCTGGTGTGACTCGGTGGATTGAGCGCCTGTGGACCAAAGGGTCACTGGTTTGATTCCCAGTCAGGGCACATGCCTGGGTTGCAGGCCAGGTCCCTGGAGGGTGGGGACACATGAGAGGCTACCACACACTGATGTTTCTCTCCTTCTCTTTCTCCCTCCCTGCCCCTCTCTCTAAAAGTAAATAAATAAAATCTTTAAAAAATAAAATTCTGGATACAGTTTGTTTTGGTTAGGCATTCACTTGATTGCCAAGCTTCTTACATTTGTTTCTAGAGTTCTCACAAAGTTACTTTGGTCCATCTATTTTATTTTTATTTACTTATTGTTTCCATGGGAGAACTAGGACCTGGAACTTCCAAATTTGTCATCTTACTCATATCATTCCCTATTAACTATTAAAACTGCATGGGAATCTATATTTTTTCAAGATAAAAAGTTTCACCTGTCCTAGCTGGTGTGGCTCAGTGGATTGAGTGCCTGCCTGCAAACCAAAGGGTTGCCAGTTCGATTCCCAGTCAGGGCACATGCCTGGGTTGCAGGCCAGGTCCCTAGTAGGGGGCACGTGCGAGGCAACCACACATTGATGTTTCTCTCCCTCTCTTTCTCTTTCCCTTCCTCTCTCTAAAAATAACATAAGTAAAATATTTTTTAAAAGTTCCACTTAATTCTTAAAGAGAAGCTCACATTTGCTCACATCCAAAGTGTCTCTTTCAGCAGAGTTCTTTCTGCTTTGAACTTAATTAACTCTTCAATTATGAGCATGTCCAGTCTTTTTAATGTCCTTAAAATTACCTTATTTTTGATATCTGTCCACCTTCCAGGGTAATATTTTCTTTCTTTTTTTTTTTTTAGTATAAATATTTATTTATTTATTTATTTTTAGAGGGGAAGGGTAGGAGAGAGGGAGAAGGAGAGAAATATCAATGTATGGTTGCCTCTTATGTGTCCCATGCTGGGAACTGGCCTGCAACCCAGGCATGTGCCCTGACTGGGAATCGAACCGCGATCCTTTGGTTCGCAGGCCCGCGCTCAATCCACTGAGCTACACCAGCCAGGGCATATTCTCTTGACATAAGGAAAGAAATAGTAATCTGTCCCTCCAGCTAAACTAATGCACTTTTTTCCTTTTTGTTTATTCAAGGTTCTGGTGTGGAATGTATAATCGCTTTGACAAAGGGCTACATCCCCAGCAAAGTATGATAGAGAGCCTCCTGGAAAGTGAGAAGCAGAAAATGCTGCGGGTAGGTGTCCACGAACTAGAAATGGTTCGGGAAAAAGTCTCAAAATGAGCGCCTCTTTCCCATTCTGTGTAGGCCCAGCCCACTCGGAGTTGAATCGGTACTCGTGAGAAGGTGCCTGACTGGCTTGTTATACTTTCTGGCTTCCAGATGTCCTGGGTATACAGAGTCTGAGGCAGAACTCTTTTTCTTACTTCCCATAGAATGTGGTAGATATCACACTTAGCTAGTTACACAAGTGGATTGGTTCCCTTTTTGATTTGGATGTAATTACTAGGAGAAACAAGAGGGAACAACAGGGAAGTCATACTGGTGTTTGTTATCCATCAGGAGAATAAGTAGAACATCTTAGATACACTGGTAAGAACAATGGAGTTGTTATATTTTAAATTAGGAAAACCTTATAAAAATTCTCATTTTCTCCCCACATAGATTGCAAATTGTTCATTGAGTGCTCATGCTGTGTGTGTTGATTTTGCTCTATAACATCAGCAAAACCAAAATCAGACACTTGTTTTTAATTACAGATTAAACAAGTTAAGATTTTCTTTCAAAATATGAAAACTGCTGAGCTACTTCAAGAATCCAGTGGTCCTTAACAGTGTGCTTGAAGGAGGGGGAGGAGTACTTCTTAGAAAAGAACTCTTAGAAAGGGCGTGCTGTGTGGGAACTGGGTGTGAACCCACTTTAGGCCAGATTAAGGCATAGCTTTTCTTCTCCCATAAGTAAACAAATACCTTTATTGGAAAATTAATGCATTGTGATTACATCAGATCTCAAACTTTTGAATGTCCTCTTGGGAAGCAATAGTCAGTTACATTTTTTTTTTTTAAATAAAGATGCCCTGGTTGGGTGGCTCAGTTGGTTGAAGTGTCATCCTGTATACCAAATGGTTGCAGGTTCGATCCCTGGTCAGGGCACATACCTAGGTTATGGGTTCAATCTCCAATCAGGGGATGTATAGGAGGCAACTGATCAATGTTTCTCTTTCTGTCTGTCTGTCTCTCTCTCCCTCTCTCTCTCCCTCTCTCTCCCCCTCTCTCCCCCTCTCTCCCCCTTCCTTTCTCACTAAAATCAATACATATGTCCTTCGGTGAGGATTTTTAAAACAAGAAGAGGAGGCCCTGGCCAGGGAGCTTAGTGAATTAGAGCATTGTCCTGATATGCCAAGGTTGCAGGTTCAATCCCCAGTCGGGGCACTTATAAGAGTCAACCAATGAACACATAACTAAGTGGAACAACAGATATCTCTCTATCTCTATCTCTGTCTCTCTCCCCCCTCTTTGTCTAAAATCACTAAATAAGCTATAACAATTACGAAAGATAAGGAAAATGGAAGCATGGCTTCAAATGATAGGAAACAAGGGAAGCAAGCAGTCCTGGGAAGACCAAGCCCTAGGCAGAACTGAGAAACAGGAAAACTTTCCTAGGGTCTCCGGCCTTCTCTTTTAGCTATTAGCAACAAGGCTTCCAGAGCAGATAGGTCACTTCTAGACTCAGCCCTCTAAGTTGTTGCTACCTGATTCCTGAGAGAGAGTCAGCTTCATTCTAGATAGAATCGGATCATTCTCTGATTATACAGTAAAAAATTAAGACTTTAAAAAATACAGACACAAGCCCTGGCTGGTGTAGCTCAGTGGATTGAGCGCGGGCCTGCGAACCGAAGGATCGCGGTTCGATTCCCAGTCAGGGCACATGCCTGGGTTGCAGGCCAGTTCCCGGCAGGGGACATACAAGAGGCAACCGCACATTGATGTTTCTCTCCCTCTCTCCTTCCCTTCCCCTCTAAAGATAAATAAAATAAAAATCTAAAAGGAAAAAAAAATACAGACACAAGTGTAAACATCATGTTTTCATTTACAGAAGAAAAAAGTGGCCCCCTCATATTACTACCCAAATGAACCTGTCAACATTCTACTTTTTATTTTTTGAAAAAAATTTTTATTCATTTTTAGAGAGATGGAGGGGAGGGAGGGAGGGAGAAACAGAGGGAGAGAAACATCGGTGTAAGAGAGAGACATCAGTAGGTTGCCTTTTGAAGGCACCCCAACCCAGGATCGAACCTGCAACCCAGGCATGTGCCCCGACCAGGAATCGAACCAGCGACCTTTCACTTTGTAGGACAACACCCAGCCAAGTGAGCCACACTGGTCAGGCCAACCCTGTGGAAATTTTTTTAAAGGTAATTAACGTGCAAAGTTAGAATATACAGAATACAAAAGCACACAAGATGAAGAAATGTTTAAAAAAGTTCACCAGCTATCTTCCCATTTAGTTTTTCCCTCCAGGGGTTATCACTGTGTATGTGTGTGCACATACAAGATAGAGACAGAAACAGATCGCTTGACTGACTGATTTCATGGTATCTGGAAAAAAATGAATATGCCTTTTCTCTAAGGCAGAAGCTCTTAACTGGAGTCCATGAACCCACAAGTGTCCACAGACACCTTTGGGGCATCTGTGACCCCCCTTGAAATTATATCTAAAATCTGTGTATATTGCTGTCTCATGCTCACATATATGCGTGCATGCAGTTTTCTGAGAAGAAGGTAGGTCCATTATTTTCTTCAGATTTTCTAAAGGGTCTATGACTGCCAGAAAGTGAAGCATCATTGAATCATTGCGTTGACCCTGAAGGTTAAAATATGCACTGGAGGCAGCATGAAGTAGTCGACAGGTTAGAGACAGATTATAGACTTGGGCATTAAAGAAGAAATAGAGTCGGATCCCAGCCCTACCACTTCCTAAATGTATGAATTTGGGTGACTAGCTTATCTTTTCTGAGCCTCAGTTTCCTCATCCGTAAAATACAGCTAATACTTAATTAATAGGATTCTTATGAGTATAAGAGGAAATGCTTTATGTAAGGTTTCCGGCACATGAAAGCATTCAACAAATGTTAGTGAGCCTCCCCCTTGCCCTCTTGCTCCCGGTAATAACATTGCATTTATTAGAAAAAAAAGACTTTTATAAAGACGTAAGACCCTTGAGGATCTTTTAATGGTTGGGCTTTTAAAGCACTATGTCAAATGATGAAGAAAAATGACTAAGGGTAAAGTGAAGGGGGGAACGGAAGGTCATTTGATACCATATAAGTAACAGTAGGCAGGATCCCTGCAGGTCTGTGTGGTATTTTCCTAGTTTTTCTCCTGCTTATAATTCTTTTCAACCATTCCTTGCTCCCATAACAGAAATTGAAAGCTCTCGATGAGCCACCAGAAGAACTCTTTACCAGCTGTCACTTTGGGGATTTATTATCTCAGCATCCGGAAAGTCCTTTGACCAATCCTCTTGATTTTATGGGAGACCTGCATGCTTTGTCCAGGGAAGGAGGCCTCCAAGCTCAGAAGGATCAAGCAAAATGCCAGTGTGGCGACTGCCAGTATGAACAATTTGAGATCATAGGCAGCTTTAAGTCCATAAGCATTTCTGAGAATGTGGGCTTCTCTGGAGACCCAGGCATCTCTGAGGCCATGGGTGCCCCTGAGGCCATAGGTATCTCCAAGGCTAGCAGCGAGGAGGCAGGCTGCTCCCAGCAACAGTAAGCTACTTATCTGCTTCCGTGCTGGGTGCACCTGCGGCACCCACAATAATCCTTGTGCCAAAGAAGGTTATGCTGCTTTTCTAATTGGTTTACATGGGCAGGGCCTGGGCACCCCTCCTCCCACTTAAGAATCTGGAAGGGGATTTAGGGCATTTACTAATTAAGCAACCAGTACATGCGTGTCAAACTGGCCTGGAATGTCAGCAAGAGAGAATATGTTATTGTTCTAGAATGGGATTTAACTTTAGAGATGTTGCCTTCGAACTGAGATATTAGACTGGTTCCATTATTCCATTTTCCTTCCCTCCTTCCCCCCCCCGTCACTGCTCTAGTACGAGAACGAAGTGGAAATGTTGTCATAGTGGTGAATTAAGATCCTGCTGAGGGAGGGGCTGGAGAGACGGTGTGTAACAGATACCTGGATGACACAGTGGTTTAAAAGAAAATTTCACTTTCATGGATGTTTACTCATAGGATGTAAGCTAATGTTATTGCCAATAAAGACCCTGACATTTATCTGAGAAATAAATCAGAATGTTCCTTAACCGTTAACATGGGCGGCGTGAGTCCTTGATGGTTTAGAGCATACAAGGGAATGGTTTTCTTAAATTACACTTGCTTTGTCCAACCCACACCCCCGCTGGGTTTTATAATACTCACCCAGCCAACTGCTCTTTTCATATAGTCATAGGTAAACTTGAATCCGCTACATTCTAAAACGATCGATTCCGAATTTGTGGGGTCTGAATGAATAACACAGATTATTAGCATTCTCAGCATCAGTTCAGGAGACAATGGAAAATGTCAGTGCTTTAGACCCTAGCTTACACGTGGCCTGTGTGCCCATCCGAGTTTTCCTGAAACAGGCCTGCTCTTAGGTTTCTCATGAAAACCAGTGGTTTTGCTTCTCTAGACATCACATCAAGTTTGTGGATCTTTAGATATAATTGGCACAACTTTTATACTTTGGCTGCTATATCACTTTGTGCTAATGTACACTTTTCAAAGAAGTCCATTCTTCTAGCAAGCCTAAGTACTCCTTGGGTATGGGATGAGTTTCTTTTTGTTTAAACTCCAGATTTTCCCCTTGGGATTGGTGACGCTCGCTGTACGTTTTCCTAGTGGATGTTCGGTCATGGTTTATCCACTTTCCCATGCTGGGGAAGGGTAGGCCTCCGGCGGTTTGGGTCATGCAGTGTATATTGTCAGCATTTTCAGAATCCCGTTGCCAGCAGAATCCGGCTTCTCACCCAAGGTAGCTGTTCATATACTCTGTGTCTGGTTTACACTAAAAAATGAGATATCTTAGTGAAAGAGCCGTCTCTGTACTACCACGTCCAATTGTAAACACCTTTCTAAAGGGTCGCCTCATTAGTTACTTTTCTCTGTACAAAAGAGGTGCCTTTTAATTTAATTGTCAGAAGTAGGGCAGAAGAGCCAGTATAGCTCCTTGATTTCTTACCCAGACATAGCTAAACTGTGGACACAAAACAGTCTTCCTCTTCAGAGGAAAAACAGTACATCACTTTGGCTGTCCTTTTTTTATATGTAAATATGTCTTTTTTATTTATCTCCTCTTAGTAACTTGTTAAATTCTGTATTTGTAAAGAACTAGCTTATTTCGAGTTTTTTCCATTTATAAGTAGGAACCATTTCTTTCTTTTTTTTTTTTTAATATTTATTTATTTATTTATTTTTAGAGGGGAAGGGTAGGAGAGAGGGAGAAGGAGAGAAATATCAATGTACGATTGCCTCTCGTGTGTCCCCTGCCAGGAACTGGCCTGCAACCCAGGCATGTGCCCTGACTGAGAATCGAACCGCGATCCTTTGGTTCACAGGCCCGCGCTCAATCCACTGAGCTACACCAGCCAGGGCACCATTTCTTAATTTACCTTTTTTGATAGTTGCCTTGTTCCTTTCATTTTAAAGCAGTAAAGTGATTTTTCTGTTGTATCTCCTCTGATCCTTCTCTTTCCACGATTTGGTCCTTGGCTTACATAACTTAAATCATCAGGTGTTTTTGGTTGTAATTTGACTTCTTACTTCTGGAAAAAAACTGTTATTCGTACAAAGCATTTTGATCTCGTTTGATGCCTTAGGCACGAGAAGAGTGAGGGGGCTATGGGCATTTTCTTCAGGCTGAGCCTGGTGGGCGAGTGGACTGAGGAAGCCCTTATACATGATCAGGACCTTATTAAACTTCAGAAAACCTTGCTGGTACACATTCCAATATGGAGGTCTCTGCTTCCCACTGCCTTCCTCAATCTTGGGAGTGGAGCCGGGGAGAGGAAAGGGGGCAATGTCTTGATGGACCTTCAAGAAAGGAAGAGGAATTCCAGAGACGCTACATTGGGGGGGAGGGGAGAGGCCCCTGACCAAAGGAAGGCGTGCCCCGGAGGAAGGAGGCTCAGGGGTCTAGCCATGTGGCCCATTTGAATGGTGGGCAGGGGTGCACAGGGACACTGGGAGCATGAGCCCTGACCTCACCAGGCACCTGTCTATCTGTCAGTCAGTCTTTCCAGGACTTCCCCATGGATGGCCCCCCTCCTCTGGCTGAGATCACTCCCAGAATGGCACTAGTAAGATAACACGGCCCTGGAAGGGGGGCGGAGGGCAACCTAAAATTAGCCCTATGGACCTAGTCAGCCCAGGGGCTGACGCCTAGCCTTCAGGCAGCGCTAACAGTGGGGAACAGAGAGTCTCTCCTGCTCCAGCCTTGGGGCAGCAGGGGCTCCCCAAGGACGAACCGCCAGGGCCCAGTGCTTCGCAGAGAGGTGGGAACAGTGGCAACCCTGGGCAGTGCAGCCTCAGGCAGAAGCCTGGTGAGTACCTGCAGCCGAGGACCCCACAGCACTGCCATGGAGTAGTGAGCCTGCAGGCCCACGGGTTGTTCCCACTGCATCTGGTCTCCGGGGGGCTCTTGGGAGGTCTGTAGGTAAACCTACCCACAGGGGGAAAGAGGGATACAATGACGGCTTCCCGCTGTGTCTGCCTAGGCTTTGGGGTCCAAATAGACCTACTTCTAGAGATAAATGAACCTTATACGATTCAGAGAGTGTTGAGATTTGCCTTTGTGTCCTTGTGTGGTATTTGTGTGAGAGTGTGTGTGTGTGTGTGAGTGTGTGAGTGTGTGTGTAGGTGCAGCAGGGTGGTCTCAGGGCAGAAGGGCAGACAGAGCTTCTCAGCATGTGAGGAAGGTGAGTCTAAGAAATGGTCCGCTAATGCCTGGGGACTCTTCTGGGGCCCACGGAACCTAGCCACTCTCCATTGGGAGCTCTTAACCTAGATCCATAGACCCTCAAGAGGGCTTTGGACAGACTTCCAAGGGTACCGAAATATAGATGGGACCTTTTATCCCCCTAATCTGTAACTAGAAATTTACCATTTCTTGCAAGGATGAATGCAGGCAGCAAGTGATGGCAGTATTACTAGTTTATGTAACCTGGTCACCAGAAGAAGCAGCGGACATTTCATATCATATTACAGTCATGGCAGATTTCTGGAACTGTCATTTATGCTTATCAACAACATAGAAATTACTAGATCTTGTTATGTAATGTGTTAATAAGGAACATTAATTACTACATCATACAATCTTTTAAGTATTTAATAGATGTCTCTCAATATAACTTATTTGCTTTAAACCTAGGTATTTTACCTTATTCAATTTAATTTTATTTTATGTATTAAAAACCATTCTCAAATGGGACCAAAGATTGCCACAGGGGCCAACGTCTCTTTTACACACACACATACTTAAAACCCCAGCACTTTGAGAATCAGGAAGGGAATCCTTGTGTACACCATGGTCACATAATAACTATTGATTAGTAAACCACAACAAGGTGAAGTTAGACAAGTAGAGTGGATTTTCTTATCTAATAAGGCACAATCCACTAAAGTGCCCAAGCCGACTGGGGACCATGGCTTGATTTCCCTCTGGAGGCTCTTAGATGGACCCTGCTGTGGGTTCCCGGTATGATCTTGGTGAGACCTCTGGCATTTTCCTGCACGCCCCCTGCTTTCGCTCCCCGGTCACAACAACTCCCCCACAAAAAAAAAAAAAAAATATTAAGAAGGGAGTCCTTGATTTCTGTCTGAAGAAATGATTTGTAAGGAAACCTTCCATGAATGAAGCCCATGGGATTCGGCATGGCCCTCACAGCTGAGGATTCTGGGAGCTGCAATGTAAATCTAAAGGCAAGGGGCGGGAGGGTTGCGTGTTCATTTGTTCAGGTCGCAATAGAAAAACGGGATGGGGAGTAGGGAAACATGGATAACATCATCACATTCAAAACAGTTACTGAGTGCTCCATTCAGGTGCCACTCTAAACACTGAATGTGTATTAACTCACTTAATCCTAACAGTCGCCCTCTGAGGCAGGTACTACTCTCAGCTTCTCTGTACAGATGAAAAATGGGCACAGAGAGATTAAGTGATCTGCCCTAGGTCACACAGCTACTAAGCGGTGGGTCTGGGATTGAAGCCGAGCACCAGAGCATGTTTTACCACGACCTCATACGGCCTTTCGTCTTCACCGGAGCAAAAGAGACCCATATAGAAGCACTTGAAACAGTGTGAGGATGCCTACGGTGCTAGAAGAGCACAGACCCTGAAGGAACTAACCCGTCAGAAGAAAATGCTATGTGACGGAAGAAGGGGTATGCATGGAGGGTCATCATTTCTCGTGGCTGAATCTTGGGGTCTAAATACAGGCTTAGTAGAAAGTAAGGTTGGAGGTGTTGGCCAAGATTTGCTCACGAAGGACCTCTGAGCCAGGCTAAGGCATCGGGACTGTACTCTGAAAGGAAGAGAAGCCATTAAGGGATTTCAAACGTGATTGGCACGGATAAGGTTTGTATTTTTAAATAATAATTTCAACCACAGCGTGGAGAAAATATTGAAATGAGGATCCCTGGCTGGTGTGGCTCAGTGGACTGAGTGCGGGCCTGCGAACCAAGGGATCGCGGTTCGATTCCCAGTCAGGGCGCATGCCTGGGTTGCAGGACAGTTCCCAGCAGGGACTCACGAGAGGCAACCATACATTGACATTTCTCTCCCTCTCTCCTTCCCCTCCCCTCTAAAGATAAATAAATAAAGTCTTTAAGAAAAAAAAAGAAAATATTGAAATGAGAAACTAGCTAGGAGACCACTATAGCAACTGAGGCAGAAGAAGATGGGGGCCTAGATAAAGCACTGGCAATGGGATGGGCCTGAGGGCAGCGGCCTATTACTGAGATCTCTGGGAAGTAAAATCCACAGGACTTCACCAGTTGGATGGGAGTGGGATGAAGGGATAAAAGGACTGAAAGATGAGTCTTGAGTTTTCGCTTTGGTTGGCCAGGTGGATGGTAAGAAACTGAGGTATGGATCCAGTTTTGTGATACTGGTGCTGGTGGTGGTGTGATCTGCTGACTTGGAAATGCCTGAAGAAACTCGGTGAATATACACTATTTTGCCGAAGAGAGAGCTGATAAAGATGAGAGCTACAGCTATGGGATTGGAGAGAGGAGGATCAAAGAGAGAACTAGGGAAATAACTATTTCAAGGGAGAACAGAGGGGAGAAAAATCAGGAAAGTGTGCTGACCAGGAATCCAAGGGAGGACCATGTCGGAGGAAGTGGTCAGTGGGGACAGATGTCCCGGGAAAGTCTGAGAAGGAAATATCTGAGAAGCAGCCAGTAGATTTAACCACAAGGTTGACTTTTTAAAAGAGGTAGCTCGGTGCGTGATTGAGGGTAAGTAGCGTCAGACTGAAGGCGGGGGGGTGGAGGAAGGAATGAGAGGTGGAAAAGTAGGCAGTAGGCAAGTCTTTGGATATGTTTTATGAAGAAGAAAGAGAGGAAGGGAAAGGTATCTAGAGGTGGGACAAAGGACCATAGAAGTTTTTTTTGTTTGTTTGTTTGTTTCCTAAGATGGTTGAGGGGGAGGAGCCAGTGAGGAGATTGAAGGTGCAGAGAGGAAGCTCACCTTCAGGCAACAGCTCTAATGTACGGTAGCTCTCTTCCCCTTAACAGACTCATGAGGCAGGGGCCGTTATTTCCATGTTGCAGAAAAGGAAACTGAGTCCAAAGAAAGGAGGAGTCCTGCCCAAGGTCACTCAGCTAAGCTCTGGGGTCACTAAGTTGCCACCTTAGGTCTGCCTTATTTCTAAAATCCTCTTCTTCACATTGCACCCCAAAATAAGTAACGGGTTTTTTTTTTTTTCGGACGAGACGCACCTAGGTTTTAGACTAGGGAAAAAATCGTGAGGCAAAAAATGCGGCGAAATATTTAATAGCATAATATCTCACCAATGTAAATGTAAACAGAACTCAACAGCAGCATTAACAACCATTTTTCCTCCCAAATTGCGTGGGAGGGTGCGTCTTATAGTGGGAAAACACGGTAAACATTAAGACCGTATATGAAGCTGATGCTTGTGGGTGGGGAGGGGTCTAAAGGTGAGGGGGACTCTGAAAGTTTTTGAGCTGTGTGCTTGAGGTCCCAGGCTAACAAATGGGAAGGGGGGAGGCGGGCAGTAAATAAAAGGCGGTGTGTGGCCCTGAGGCCACAGCCGCAGGTGATGGGAGAGTGGGGACACTCGGGCTGTGGAACACCCACCAGCTTACCCTGCCGACACTACAAACTGAGGTGGGCGACTGACTTGAAACACTAGACACAGGACCGTTAAGGTCAGAGTTACCTTGAGTCAGTCATTGTGCCACGGGTGATTTCACAGGGTTCTGGAGTTAATGGGGAGAGGCGAGGAGAGGGTTCAGGCAAGGTTGTAGGCCGGGTAGGGCAGAGAGGATGGGAAGAGGCTTGACCCAGAGGGATGGGGAAGCCATGGGTTTCAAGGAGGGGCCCCTAATCAAACGGAGTCCTGGACTGAAACGGTCTTGGGGGCAGAATGCAGTTGTCACCGGAGAGGAGGACTTGTCCTGGACACCTCCACCATTTCCTGCCATCTCTTCGACTCCATTTTACTGGAAGTGGCTTCTCTGCGATGCCGCCTCTTTATTTAATCAGTAAATGTCACTCCCATCCGTTCTGTTGCCTGAAGCACGAGGCGTGAGTCTGAGGGGAGGCCACGTATGAGGGGCTGTGAAGAGGTTGCACTCCCTCTCGAAGGCTAAGAGGTGGGGTCAGAATGCTCAGGGATGGGAGCTTAACATCACAAAGCACCATTCTGTTGGCCTAGAAACCGCCAGACCAGGGCCCTCTCATTAGCTTACACATTCTGAACTAAGGAAGATGCATCTACCAAATCCCCGGCCATGATATAAGTCCTGCGGGGAGTGGAGGCATACAAGATGAATACGGGGGTCCTCATCATGGCTTTTACACAGAGATGAAGCACAGACAAGTGGAATTGTGGTGTGAAAGTTCATAGCTAAAGTCGACTTGTGATCTTTGGGAATCCCTGAGCAGGGGCAGGAGGAGATTAGGCAGGGCTTCCCAGAGGCAGCAGTTTGAAGGGCAGACGGAGCAGCGTGTTCAAAGGCACCAAGCTGTGAAAAGGCCTGATCTGTTTTGGCAGCGGTTTCTGTGGCTTAAAATAACATGGAGTAGGAGTTATAAGCTGGGGACCCACGAGTGAAGAACCTGATGGTGAAGGATGGGGTGGGGGAAGGGCAGGGCAAGGGCTGGTGTCCAGGCTTTTGATGGGGACCCTCAGTCTCTCTCCCCTTCTCTTGTCATCCGCAGACCTGGCATCTTCTCCTCCTCATGATGAGGATAGTTCTGCTCACATAAGGCAACATGAACTTCATGGACATCAGCAAAATGTTCTCCCTCCTGCAGCCCAACAAGGAGGAAGATGACACCGACACGGAGGAGAAGCAGGCTCTCAGTGAAGCAGTACACAGAGACGACTCCCACACCTTGCACCAGCTTTTGCGCCAGGAGCATTATAAACGTTTCATCAACAGCAAGAGTGGCTGGGGTGTTCCCGGGACACCCTTGCACTTGGCTGCTTCTTCCGGCCACCTGAGTTGCTTGCAGGTCCTCCTGGCACACGGCGCTGACGTTGACAGCTTGGACATCAAGGCACAGACCCCACTTTTCACCGCCGTCAGCCATGGCCATCTGGATTGCGTGGGCACGCTTTTGGCAGCCGGCGCCTGTCCCAGTGGAAGCATCTACAACAACTGCTCTCCCGTGCTCACAGCCGCGCGTGATGGTGCTGTTGCCATCCTGCGGGAGCTCCTAGGTCATGGTGCGGATCCCAATGTCAAGGTTAAACTACCAGTCTGGGTGTTGAACATGAGTTCATGTTCCGGTCCCCTGTTTTTGGCTGCAGTCTATGGGCACCTTGACTGTTTCCGCCTGCTTTTGCTCTACGGGGCAGACCCCGACTACAACTGCACCGACCAGTACCTACTAGCTCGTATTCCACAGCCCCGCACCGTCCTTGAAACCTGCCTCCACCACCACTGCGATCCAGAGTACATCCAGCTCTTAATTGATTTTGGTGCTAACATCTACCTTCCATCTGTTCTGGACCTGAACTGGAAAAATAATAAAAGCACCCTGTTATTGCTTCGAGCCCAAGGTGAGTGTCAAGCGGGCCGGTCCTATAAGCTTCCTGCTGTGAAGGTCTCAGGTCCCCGGTCCCCAAATCATCCCCCAAGCTAATCCTTCTGGGGTAAATTGCAGAAAACACCATCATCCTCCCACTACTGGAGGCCCCGTGGAGAAGAAGTTGCATATTCCTTATGAGGGACAAGATCACTGACACGAGGGCGGTGGAGCGGGGGTGGGGGGGTAGCAGTAGCCCGATATGTTGTTCCGGCTCTGCCAGTGACTGCCTTGTGGCCTTGAGCATGCGCTCTCTAGGCCCCAGTGTGTCCCTGTTGGTACCATACGTTGAAATGAGGCGGGGGCATTTCTTAGCAGGAAGAGGACATTGAGGGCTGCGGTAGCGAGGGCAGGGTGAACGTGGCCTTGGGTGGGAGACTTGCCCTGATGATCACTTCTCACGACCCGTTTCTCCTTGCCGTAGCCACCCCACGGACTCTGCTCTCCCAGGCCCGGTTAGTTATCCGCAGAGCTCTGCACCGGGCCAGCAAGCTGCAAGCCATCGACCACCTGGATATCCCCCCTGCTTTGATTAGCTACCTCCAACACAAACTGTAATCTTGCAGTGTACCCAGACATCCACGACACCCCCAAAAACCTCTTGGGGACCCAGGTAGGTAGAGGGCACTAGAGCTCCTCCCACTCACTCAGAGCTGCTTTCTTGTATTACCCTCCACAATAAAGTCATCAACAAAATAAACCGTGGTGGCTGCTGTGTCTGGTGAGTGTGTGGGGAGCGGGGGGGGGGGGGGGAGCGCGGGGGAGTGGTGTGGCTGGTCGTGAGGAAGGATGCTGATGGTCTGGCGTTTAACAGGTAAACTAACCCAATGGTCCACACCCGCTTACCCAAATCCTCGAGAGGACTTGGAGCTGCGTTGTTCTAGAAGCAAGGTCTTACAGAATTCAAATGCATGGAAGGGTAGCAGCAGCCGGCTCAGTCCTGTACCTCCCTCCATTTCTCTGGCTGCTGCCACGCACCTTTTCAGGGGCTGTCACCCAGTCCCTTATTATTTTGAGTCCAGCGACCAGCGAGCCTCCCATTCACTCACCTTCGATCACAAGCTGCATTCCCTGTAGCCCAGTTTATAAGCAACAGCAAACTGGGGAAACAAACTACCAGATGTTTATGACGGAATTTAATGCAGACGAGAAATTGGTTATGTAGGTGATCGGCAGAGAATCCGAGCCGGACAGGAAGGTAACGGAGATGTGAGTGGTATTGGGAGTCCCAGACTAGCCCTGGCTACAGGCGTGAGGGAGAAAGGATGTCCAGAGTGCAGGGACAGGGGTCACCTAATGGAAAGTGGGATCACAGGTCTGTCCGCATGTGCTAGAGCCGTAGAAGAGAGATACTGCCCAAACCAGAGGAAATGAAAAAAAAAAAAATACCCTATCCTTTCCCTCATTCTTTTTTTTTTAAAGATTTTATTTATTTATTTTCAGAGAGAGGGGGAGGGAGGGAGGAAGAGATGGAGAGAAACATTGATATGTGAGAGAAATGTCCGTTGACTGCTTCTCACGCGCCCCCTACTGGGGACCTGGCCCTCAACCCAGGCATGTGCTCTGGCTGGGAATCGAACCAGCGAACTTTTGGCTTGAAGGTCGGTGTTCAGTCCACTGAGCCACACCAGCCAGGGCTCCTTTCCCTCATCCTTGCCCTTCAATCTGCCTCTGATGTCTCTCTCATCAGGGAAAACGGGAAGGGAACTAATTTGAGAGCCTGGGACACACAGCCTCAGGGGGCGGGGGTCAGCCCCCTTGAACAGAAGGCAGATCATGGGGAGGTGAGCAATGGAGGAACAGTGGGAGGACGCGGTGTGAACTGGGCCAGGAACTGGGATCACACAACAGAATGGGAAGTGTAATAGCGGTGGGAGCCATGAATGTCCACAGCAGACACCGCCGGAAGTACAAAAGGTGGAGGCAAAATACTCTGGCTTCTCCACTTTTCCTACCCTCCCACCGGTGCCTCTCCCTGGTGGAACCCAGCCGGAAGATGACTGAGGAGGGGTCCTGGAAATCACGACCTGCAGTGATCAGCCAGTCCCCTCTGCTGTGGAGAAAAGCGGGGGAAGGAAGAAAACAGCACCTGCAGTGATAACTACAGCAAGTCAGAGCCAAGCACTTGCATTTTGCTAACTCTTTAACTTTTCACAATACCTTCTCATATTTCTCCTGCGAGGCGTCTGTGTGGGGATGTGGAAGCGCAGTGAAAGAGGCACAAGGTGAAGGACTGAGAGAGGAGAGCCCAGATAATCTCTACCTGGGAATCACTCTATCTTTCTGGGAGCTGCCTTGACAGCCCCCTACATCATAATCTATCGCTAGGGAGGGGAGGCGTGTAATGGCGTCATGAACTGACTTACGTCTCCCACCTCTTCCCTCCTCCGCTCGCCCTAGCTCCTAGTGGCTCAACTGGACATCTAGCTCTGTGGTCCTGCCCCACCCAGCTTCCAGACTTTCATCCCGATGCATTTTGGAGAGCCGTGCAACTGTCTATCTGCAGGGAGCAAAGAGAACTGAAGGACTGGGCTGGAAGCACAGACAGAGGGCTTCAGGGCAGGCAGCCCCACCTCCCTGCTTACAGGTGAGTTCTCCAGGCTCTTCCCCCCACCGCCAGCCCCTTATTCAAGTCCCTTGGGAATTAGGATTCAACCCCATCTGCTATAGGCCCCCAGGAAAGTGCACCCTTCCGATGGGGCCTGGCCACGGTGGCCTCCCCTGCGGCATCTGGGATACAGATTCTCTGGTTGACCCATGAAAGCACGCGGCTACTCTGAGAATTTCAAAGGACGTGTGCTTGAGGAGGGTGTAGGAGCATCCCAAATTCTAGACACAGAGGAAGGGCTGAAACTCTTAACTCCATTTCCCAGATGAGCGGAATAAAACCCCAAGTTAGGCGGCCCAAGTTATTGGCTATTCTATTTCCAGTTGCCTGTGTTGCTGGTGGGCAGAGACAACTTCAAGGCCTTGTGCCTTAGTCCCGTCCACTCCCCAGGCCTAACCATTCCCATCCAGACAACGGGCCAGGGGTTGGAAAGGATCCTCCCAAATTCTGATGATGGATCTTCTGAGTCAACCTTCCCTAGGAGGCATGAGGATGAGGCAGAGGTGATACCGCTGTTCCTGGAGTGTAATCTCTCCCTTGGCCTTTTTACTCTCTTGTTGGCATCGGTCCCAGATGATAACCTAGTCTCCCCCTGCCCCCCCCCCACGACCCCCAATACAGCCGCCAGCTTCCAAGAAAGCCAAATCTTAACCCTTGCAGCTGAGCTAACCCCCCTTTCTGTCCCTCCTTCTCGCTGTCTCTCCACGTCTCCTCCCCACCTTCCTTTCCTCCTCCTGACTTCCCTCCCTCCCTCCCTCCCTTAATCCCTTCCTTCCTGTCATTGCCTTGAGCTGGAGCTAGCTCTGCTCTTCACATGACACTGATCGGTCTGCATTCTTTCCTTTAAAGGAAAAAGTATTTTCCTTTATTCAGCAAGGTGGCCCCCAAAGGCTAGATTGAAAGTACAAAATGGTCTGTTGCATTTCAGAAACCAGAGAGCTCCCCTTCCGCTGCTATCTTGAAGGAAAGTATGATGGAAGAGGTGGTATTTGATCTGGCGTGGAATGATGGAAAGGGTTTTAATTAGTCCAGAGGAAAGAAAAAATATTAGCGGAGGGAACTCGGAGAGCAAAGACATAGAAGTGGGGGCGGGGGCGGAGCGGGAAGCAGGGCAGTTTGGATTCCCAGTTAAGTTTGGTTCCAGTTCAGTGTATTTGAACAAGAACTAGGCCAGGGACTAGCCTGGGGAAGGCCTAAATACTCTGGTCTTTTGGACTTGAAGATTTAAGTTCTTGCAATTGGAGTATGCACCGTCATCAGAACGACTTGCTGAATGTACGGAGAATATGTTCTCTCATTTCCCGGGGGCAAATCTGCCGGCATTACATTTTTTTTTTTCTGATGAGCTATACTTGGCATACAGCATTATATTGGGTTCAGGTGTACAACATAACCATTTGATATCTGTGTACATTGTGGAACGATCACAATAAGTCTAGTTAGCACCTGTCACCATACAGAGTTACAAACTGTTTTTGTGATGAGAACTTTTAAGATCTACACTCTTAGCAACTTTCAAATATGCGGTACCGTATTCGTTACCGTCACCGTGCTATAAATTACATCCCTGTGACTAGGCATTTTATAAAAGGACCTTTGTAACTTTTGACCCTCTTCACCATTTCACCCACCCCCCTCGCCGTGCCCCTGGCCACCACCAGTCTGTTCGCTGTACCTATACAGTCATTTGGTAACATTGTAGATTCCACACGTCACTGAGATTAGAGATTATTTGTCTTTCTCTGACTTATTTCACTTAGCACAATGCCCTCAAGGTCCGTCCATGTTGTTGTGAATGGCAAGATTTCATTTTTTATGGCTGAGCATACATACAGTATATAGACGGCACTTTTTCTTTATCCGTCCAGCCGTAGATGGACACGTAAGTTGCTTCCATGTCTTGGTTATTATAAAGAATGCCTCGCTGGAAGTGGGGATGTATGTATCTTTTCGAGTTAGTGTTTTCATTTTCTTTACTCGAGTACCTGGAAGCGGAATTGCTGTACCATATGGCAGTTCTATTTTTAATTTTTTAAGGAATCTCCATAGTATTTTCCCTACTGGCCATTGCCAGCGTGCATTCCCGCGAGCGGCGAACAAAGTTTCCTTTTCTCCGCACGCTCCCCAGCGTGTCTTATTTCTTGTCTTTTTGATAATAGCCATTTTAGCAGGTGTGAGGTGATATCTCATTGTGCTTCTGACTTGCATCCCGCAAATCAGCTAATGTTGATGAGTGATGTAGAGCGCCTTTTCACATACCTGTTGGCCATCTGTGCGTTTTCTTTGGAAAAAAATGTCTCATCAGATCCTCCGCCCATATTTTTAGTCCTCACCCGAGGATATTTATTTATTGATATCAGTTTATTGAATTGAAGTGGGGGGCATCAAGGTGAGAGACGAACTTTGATCGGTTGTCTCCTATACACACCCCAACAGAAGATCGAACTCACGAACTTTTTTAAAAGCCTTTATTTGTATATTTTAAGAAAGGAGAAAGGAGGGAGAAAGGGAGAGAGCATCAATGTGTGGCTGCCTTTCGCACATGCCCCGCTGGGGACCTGGCCCGTAACCCAGGCATGTGCCCTGACTGGGAATCGAACCCACAACCCTTTGGTTCACAGGCTGGCACTCAATCCACTGAGCACAGCAGCCAAAGCCCAAACCTGCAAGCTTTTGATGCACAGGACAACGCTCCAAGCCACTGAGCCACCTGGCCAGGGCCTCTGCTCATTTTTTAATCGGATTGGTTTTTTATTTTAATTTTTTTGTCATTGAGTTGCATGAGTTTTTTAATATCTTTTGAATATTAACCCCTTTATCAGATATATGGTTTACAAATATTTTCTCCCATTTTGCAGGTTGCCTTTTAATTTTTTTGATGGTTTCCTTTGCCACAGCATTATTTATAAATTGGTTATTATAAATAATGCTTCAATGTGTACCCAGGCTTTTCAGTTTGATGTCGTTCCACTTGTTTATTTTTGCTTTGGTTCCCTTTGCTTTTGCTATGAATTGTGAGAAAACCATCACCAAGACCTGTGTGAAGGAGCTTATTGCCTGTGTTTTCTTCTAGCAGTTTTACAATTTCAGGTATTACATTCAAGGCTTTAATCCACTGTGAGTTCACTTGTGTGTATGTGCAAGCTAGTGGTCGTTTCCTTCTTTTGAATGTGGCTGTCCAGTTTTCCCAACACTATTTATTAAAGAGATTTTCCTTCTCCCGTTGTGGATCTTAGTTCCTCTGTCAGAAGTTAACAGGCCACATATGCATGGGTTTATTCTGGCAGCATTAAGCCAACCAGTCTCTCGCAAGCAGAGAGCATTTGACCGTTCACGAATTATTTGTGCATCCGTCGTTTCATTTACTTCTGGAACAACTTTATAAGGTAAATGGAACAGTTCGTGCGCAGATGTGGAAACGAAGGTCCAGAGAAGGGAAGGAATTCATCCAAGATCACGCAGTAAGGCGATGGTAGAGGCAGGACTAGAACACGTGGGGCTCTTTGTTGCTCGGACCTGGACTTTTCCCAGCATGCCATGTTCTGCCTCATATGTGAGAGGGAGCACTGGGGAAGGGGGAGGGGCAAGCCCGCACTTCTTTGCGCAGGCCTGGGCAGTGCATGGGCGGGGCTGTCTCTCACTGAGAGAGGTGGCGTCCCATCAGCTGTCGGAGGCCGGAGGCCGTAGCTCTGGCCCCCATGGGAGAACTGACACTAATGAATGCCATGGCAAGTCAGGTAGAGGCGGCAGTCCCAGGCATGGGCTAAAGGGGCTGGGGCAAGTGCAGAGTGAGGGGCATGTGAGGTAGCTCTCCCTTTCCCTACGTTTTCGGGTTATTTCCAGCATCTACAGGGGCTTTGTCGTGTCCCTAGCCCCAGAGAACTAACTCTGTTCTTCCATCCACTTGCCCAAGACGCAAGGTAAACAACCACCTGTTTCATCCTGTTCCTTTCTGACCTCTGTCCGCCCGCAGCCACACAAGACATTGGCTTCCAGACACTTGTCTACTTGCTAGCTCCTACTTTGCCTGCCTCTTCCAGTAGGAAAGCAGAGGCCAGCCCCCCCCACCCCAGTACCTTCACCAGGAGTTCCTTCACCTCCCTGACTCTCACAACACCATCTACCTTCCGTTTGACCACCACTCCCTTGTCCCTGCCTAAAAATGCAGGCTCGTCCCCCTTCCCAGCCAGAATTGCCTACTTTTCCAGAAGTGCCATTCCTAGAACCCTGGAGTTTGACCCCGAAGGGTCTTCCATTCTTTCAGTCCACGGGTGTCTCTGGAGGCCTGCTGCGTGCCACGCTCTGTGTTTCAGGTACCACGTGATTCTCTGTTTTCTATCCGTTTGCCCCCCGCCCCTGTCTTCACTTCCTTCCCTGTTCATTCAGTCACTTCCATCTTTCACCTGGTAACACAGTAACTTTGCACCAAGCTATCATCCTCTCCTAGACCTGGGCTAAGGAACACCATAGAAGACATTGAAGTAACTACTTATGATAGAAGGCTAAAGAGTTAATGTGCATTGAACATTTACTATGGGCTAGGCATTGTGCTCAGTCATCACCAAGGAGGGACTAACTCATTTCATTCAATAGCCTTCTTTTACTCACGCACGATTTTCAGACCAAGAAAACGGAGGCACAGAGGTTATGTAACTTGCTCAAGGTCACATAGCTGGGAATTAGGATCTCATGTAACCGAATAGGAATGCTGTACATTCCTGGGGAGGCATCCCAGCCAGGCCTTTATCAGCTTGCGCATTCTGTGTAGTAACTATTTCAAATTGTGTCCAATATAAGCAAGCTTCCTCGAAACTCCCCCACTACCACTCTGCCTCTCCTTTGGGGACTTTGCTGTCGACCTCCCAGAGCAGGCAGAGCTCTTCAGATAAAACATCTTTTACCTTCCCATCACCACAAACTCCAGTGCACCTATCCATCCTTCCCTCTTGTCTTGGTCCCTCCTACCAGCCAAGGCTAACGCATCTCTAGGGGCTCTGGATCCTGTCCCCCACACCTATCCAGGGTCTCCCACCCATCAGTTATCTCGCTTCCTGTATCTTCAACTTGATGGATTTTCCCCCCCTTGGCACATAAACAAGCTCACATCCTTCCATCTTCTAAAAAAACAAACCCAGCCCTGGCTCGTGTGTCTCGGTGGACTGAGTTCCAGCTGCGAACCAAAGAGTTGCCAGTTCGATTCCCCAGTCAGGGCACACGCCTGGGTTGCGGGCCAGGTCCCCAGTAGGGGGTGAACAAGAGGCATCCACACATTGATGTTTCTCTCCCTCTCTTTCTCTCTCCCTTCCCCTCTCTAAAAATAAATAAATAAAATCCTTTAATAAGTAAATAAATAGAAACCAACCCCAAACCCCAGGGCCAGGGCTGACTCTCACTACCATCTCTTTGCAGTCAAACTTCTGGAACAAGGACGCGACCTATAAGTCTCTCATTGCTCACAGACTGTTCTCTTGACCCCCTACTGCCATCTGAGCCCTCAGCCACCCTCCCACTAGCCTTGGCCACATCCCCAGTGATCTCCCAGATCCATGTCTATGGAAGCTTTTCTAGCTTGTTGGGCTTCTGGGCAACATCTTTCACGTACACTCTTGGTAAAAACCATCTTTCATAAAACCCCGTGTCTTCCACAGCTTTGGGGAGGGCCAGCTCCCCTGGCCCTAGTCTCACTTTGCCAATCCCTCACTCACGCTTTTGCAGGCACCTGGTGTCACCGGCAACGCCTCAATTCTATCTGCCAAATATATCCGGAATTCAGCTGCTTATCACCACCTCCACTGCCTCCACCCTGGTCTCGCTACCATCACCTATTACCTGGATAACTATAGGAGCTGCCTTCCTGGTCTCACCTCTTCCTCCCTCGCTGCTACAGCCCCCTCCAAGGGTGTCCAACCCGCGGCTCGCAGGCCGCATGTGGCCCAGGATGGCTGTGAATGCAGCCCAGCAGCAAATCGTGAATTGACTTAAAACCTTTTTGCTCCTCAGTGTTTGTTAGTGTTTGTGTATTTAACGTGTGGCCCAAGACAACTCTTCTTCCTCCAGTGTGTCTCAGACACACCGAAAGGTTGGACGACCCTGCGACATTTCACTAAGAGCATGCCAGTTCTTAGCTCAAAATCCTGCAAAGTCCAAAGTCTTCAAAATTACTTACAAAGCCACACACCATCTGCCTCCCATGTCCTCTCTGACCTCCTTCTCCTACCACTTTCCCTCACACTCATCCCGCCCGCCCTCCTACGTCTTCTCCTAAGACTGAAAACTATCGGGACCAAGAAGACAGGCACCCAGTTAGGAGACCCCATTAGTATGGCAAAGACCACTTTCATTTCCCCCAAGCCCTATTGCTTTTGGGCCCAACCCAATGTCCAGTATCTGTGAGTCCCAAAGCTGGCCGGTGTGACCGACTATTTGGCAGCTGAGCAGAGAACCCAAGAGGACTAGCTCCTGTGACAAGAGTGTGCAACAGCGCCCCCTCACCTCAGGGTTATTTCAGGCCCAGCACTTGATACTTGCCCACCTGCTCTCTTCCTGGCACTGTCCAGCACCCGTGTTTCCCTGGGCTCCAGATTCGCAAACTGTCTTCCCCAAGTTGTAATGTTGGGTCTACTTCAGTGAATCAAAGGTTCTGGGGGGTGGGGAATGTGAATGGGTGGGAAGCAACCAGAGGCACGAGGCAGCAAGGATGCCTACAAGGGAGGCACTGGAAAAAAAGACACCTCCAAATCAGGTGCAACAATTCAGAATCAGGACTCTGCAAAGCAAGAAACCACAGCTCCAGGGAAATAGTATAGCCCAGCCAATCAAATGGGGGAAACTGAGGCAAGGAAGGAGCATGTACTTGCCCAACAAAGTCCTACAATGAGCCAGCCGGTGGCAGCTCCTTTCTCCCTGCCATTTACGTAGAATAGGACAGGGACTAGAACAGGAGGTCCGCCATTCAGATTGCTGATTTTCGGAGATGTATAGAATGTCATGGAAGGTCATAGAACATCATGGATATTATAGGAAGAACTGAGTTGAACTGTCAGAGCTGGAAGCGATCAAGGAGCTTGACCAGTCTTACCCCCTCCTTGTGGAGATGGAGGGATGGACTGGCACAGAGAGGAAAACGGACTGGTCAAGGTCATACTTCAAGTACAAGGCAGAACTGGGGCCAGATCCCAGCCCTAGCAGCCATGTCAGTTCCTGTGCTTCCCCCATGCAGAGATAGCAGTCTTCTTTTTACCAGTTTAGCAGCTGGATTTTTTCGAATCAGAAAGGACCTAGTACAGCAGCCGAGCATACTCCTCCAGCAACGGAAAAATGGCAGGCATTGTGCTCTAATCTCCCCCGCACCGCCCCCCGCCCCCCGCCCCCCGCATCTCCCCTCAATCTTTGTTTTCAGACATTCACAGAGTTTTATGGCTGGGCCTTCTGGATATTCTTGAACTAGTTAGTGGTAGAACTAGATTCTTTGTTGCCTCTGCTCACCTGGCCCTGGCAGCCACGAATGCCACTTAATGCCCTCAGCCTAGTTAGAGACCCAAGTTCAGGCTGCTCGGCCCCCCCACCCCCGCCCCCATCCCGGACACTGCAGCTGGCAAGACTGATACGGGCCTCCAGAGTCCGCCCTCAGCCTTGAAACCTCCAGTCTGGGCTCAGACAAGATATTTTTTCTCAGCATCTACTTTTCACAAAGCCTTGGTCACCATTAAAAGTTTGAGGGGGCCTCTGTAGACTTTCGGAATCCCGTTGAATTCCGTGAAAGCTGGGAAATTTGGATGTGGGTCAAACTACGGAAACAAGTCTCTCCAGAGAAGAAAAGTGAAAGCCCTGGACCGGGAGCCCAGGGGTTGGAATTCCAAATCCGCCCCTGTCGCTGGCAGGCCGGGTGACCTTGGGGATGCGCCTCCCCTTCTCTAGGCAGCAGCAGACCCCTTGGTAACGGGTAGCAGTTGGCCTAGATGGTCCCTAAAGGCCCCGTTGTGCCCAAGAGACGGACGAAGCTGGGGCGCGAGCGCTGCAGTTGGCTTTCCTGGCAGGTGAGTCCTTCCTCTGAGCGGCTTGGGGGAGCGTGCTGCGGGGCCTTCTCTACGCCTAAGATCGGGCCCGGCGAGGTTCCAAAGGGCTCTGCAGTCACCCCCCGCCCCCCCCCCCCCGCTCCCCAATCACTCCGCCCCGCCTCTCTCCGCCTGTCTGGCGCTTTGGAATAAACTGCCAGGTGGCGGCCAGGGCGCCACAGAGCGATTGCATGGCGACCACGGAAATGGGACGAATGCAAAACCGAAACCAGGGCTCCTGCGAGCCCCACCGGGGCGGGACCGGCCCCGCAAGCTCGCGGTGCCCGCATACAGCCGCCCGCCCGGCTTGGGGGCGGGAGTAAGGAGTTCCAGCGAGGGCTTCGGCACCCTCTCCGCCCCCTGCCAACACCACTCTCAGGCTTATTTGCATTTAAAGAGATACACTCGGAGGAAAACAGAGGGCGGGTCGGGCACGCCTTCCCGCCGTGGCGATTGGGCCAAACGCCTGCCAATCAGGGCGCGGACGCCCCACCCTGTGGTTGTGGAGTTTTAGGGGGGGATGCGGGGGTATGGGGGAGCTGCCCAGAGCCTGGGGAAGGGGAGCCAGTGCAGGAGGTGACTGGAGCCACGGCGGCGGCAGAGGCCCCGGTGGCGGTGCCCTCAGCCACGGCAGCCGAGGCTCCAGCCTCGGCCGGGGAGGCGCAGCAGACAATAACCGGGCTGGAAAACGAACCGGGCCGGGTAAGCTTTGGGGGCATCCTGGAGGCTCCGCCTGCCCGCGGTCCGGTGCAGTCCCGCGTGCTCAACTCTGGCCGCCTGGAGAGGAGCTCTAGGGCTGGGCCGGTCGGGGTCCAGGCCGCTCTCCGCTCCCCTTTGGAACCTGCTTCGAGGACTGTCCGGTGAGGGCCAGAGCGGAGTCCCCTGCTCGCGGGCCACCGAGGCTGGGGGGTGGGGGAAGAGGGCGGGCAGGCGGGCGGGCTACCCTGGGCCATGCCTCCGGGCTCTCGGGGAGGCGGGGATGAGGCCCGCACGTGCTGCTGCGCGGTCCCAAGAGGGGAGCCGCCAGCCAGCACCCCCAGCGGTGCATTTGTAGGCCGGGAGCTCTGAAGCTTTGTTGTAGCACGTTAGCTGGAACAGCTATGTTACGCGGGTATCGCTCACCCAGCAGCCCGGCAGCCGCCCCTC
The DNA here is from genome assembly GCA_039655065.1 of Glossophaga mutica. Classification (NCBI taxonomy): domain Eukaryota; kingdom Metazoa; phylum Chordata; class Mammalia; order Chiroptera; family Phyllostomidae; genus Glossophaga; species Glossophaga mutica. The sequence continues at coordinate 7,801,384 of CM077318.1, read as the reverse complement.
CCCTCCCCTCCCCTCCTCTGCGCATCTCCTGCCTCTCTCCTCTGCGGACGAAGCCAACGTAGTGGCCTAGGTCCGACGGATTGGGGTATCTGATCTACACTGTTTGCCTCCTCCCAGGGGGAGCACACTTGGGCCTGTAAGCTGCCCACTTCCCTTCAGAACCTCGGCCTGCGGCCCCAACCAGCCGCGCCCCCTACTCCTGGGCCTCCGGGCTCATCTGGCTCCCGCCCCCGCGGACTGGCAGGGGTGTCTCTCTTGCCGGACCTTGGATTTACAGCTGCAGCTCAAGCTAGTCCTTGGGTTAGAACTGCAAGGCCGCTTTGTCTCCCCCCTCGCCGCGCCTCCTCTCCCCTCGTAGTGCACTGGCCGCGTTTTTCTCTCCAGCCTCCCGTTTAAAAATAGTGATAAGCTCGACGCTGGGAGGGGGTTTCTGTGTCAGAAGCCGAGGGAGCAATTACTGTAGTAGGGGAAGTACCGTCTGAGTGTTGTGAGAGAGCTAGAGAAGCAGACAAACCCTCCAAGTTCGCAGTTACTTAAAATACCCAGCCCCGCCGGGCCGCTGTCATTGTCTGCTGCAGACATTTCTGACACTGGTGACCGCCCGACTTTGACTAGCCTCCCTGGCGTGAGGGGCTCTGCCCACCAGGCACGCCACAGACCAGGCGCCCGGTAGGCACCTGGACTGGCCCCGTACAGTCGGCCTCCTTTTTGGCCAGGCTCTTCTTGGCCTGGGCCTCGAGGTCAAAGCGAGCTTTGTCCCGCACACAAACACCTCCCTCTGCGGCTCTGCCCTCCTGCTGCCTCCGCATGGGTATGGGCAGGGTGAAGGGCACTGCATTGTTGGAATGCCCACCCCACACCTGGGGATTCCAGCAGAGCCCCCTCCCCCAGTGCGGCTCCCCTCATTCGGCCCCGCCCACCGCTCAGTCACTGCTCAGTGGTGTGCCTCTGGCAATGGACTCTAGGCCTTTCCGGGGATCAGCACGGAGGGAGCAACCCGGGAGCTTGGCAGGCCCTTCATGGACCTTTGACCAACCTCTGAGGGTGGAGAACCATTTGAGAGGAGACAGTGAGACCCAGAAAATCCCTCGCTTGCCAGGAAGGCTAGCTGGGGACTTCGGTGACACCAGCAAGTACTGCAGATCCCATACTACACTCACTGCCTCCCACCTTGACCGGTGCCAGCGCAAACCCCCGAGCTTGGCAGCTGAGCCATCTCCAGCCCAGGACTGCCTCAAACCAACAGCCTCCTAACTAACATACCCCCCGCTATGTAAGTCCCCTCCCCGCACCCAAACCCACTCATCCTACACGTCCAGGTTCTCTTTCCTCTCTGGCCCCTGCCCTGGGCCCTTCTCAGTGCCTGTCCTGCCTGTCTCTTGCAACCCCTGATGACCTCTTCTTTCTCAGAACTCTTCCAAGCTGCCTGAGTCCCTTGGGTATTTGGGGGCTTATAGTATAATAGGAGGCCAACTGTACTTCAGTTCCCCTGCTACATTGTCTCCCTGATATCACGGATGTCTGAGTTCTCCCAGAGCCCCTCAGAAGGGTAAACAAACCCTGGAACTCAGGCCCAACCCCCTCAAAGCTTAGCAATGCATAGCAGTTAAGGAATGCTGCAGAAGGCCTGGCTTTCTTTGTAGAGCTTTCAAGAAGACCTTTACCTCTCCAACTTGCACTTGTCCAGATCCATGCGAAAGTGATTAGAGAAATGATACTCAAGGCCCCGGGTATTTATGGACAATGCCTAATGAGGGTGGAGGGAGGGGGATGGGTTGAAACTAGAAGGAAAAAAAAATCAATTACCGGATCTCCCTTCAAAAGGAAGCTCAGTACCTGAACTGCCCAGATCCCAGAATGCACATACCTTTAAAGGTTGCTGGTTTGTGAGCCTAGAGACAAACCAGAGAAATGGCCGATTTCTCTATGTGTGTGTGTGGCGGGGGTGGCGGGGGTGGCGGGGGGGCGCTCGTCCTGGGAAGCTTTCAGAAAGTAGAGGGGTTTGGTAGGCAAAGAAAGGGTAAAGGTAGAAGCAAAATTAGGAATGGGCGGGAGTGGCAGGCAGGCAGGCTGGTTGAGTGAGGTGAGTGAATATTTTCTGGTTGAGATTGTGTGGCTCCGAGGTGGTAGGTGCCCAGTGGAGGGGGCTCCCAAATGCCAGACTGTGGAATGGGGATAAGATCATAGGGAAGGGGCCGTTGAAGAATGGGAAGGAGGAGGTTTTGATTTGTGTGCATGCGGGTGTGTAAATACGCCACCAGAACTTGGAGTTTTAGCAAGGGTGTTACAGTGGGGTCTTAGGAGAGGATTAGAAGCAGGCCGGAAGTCCGGCAGGTAAGAGGCCACCTTTGGACCTGGAAGTAGAACGGCAGGGTAGGCTATCTCTAGAGGGAAGCTGTACCACATCAGCCTCCCTTCTGCCTTGCTGGGGTTGGGCAGGGGGAAGGAGAGATCATGGAGCCTACATACCGACATGGTGGAAGCTGGCTACTCCCCAGGCCTCTGCTGAGCCCCTTCCTCCCAGCTGCATAACCTGCAGGGAGCACCAGTTTGGACTTCTGTGCTTAGGTGCAGGAATCCTGAGCCCTGGAAAGCACCAGGGGCTTGCTTTAAGGTCGCACGGCATTTCGGAAGAGGGGGACAGACCGCTGGCCTCCTGTGCAGTGTGGCTTTTTCCACGGTATCCCACTGGATCCAATGGCCTTCGTTTGACCTGCATCTCATTAACCAACTCTTCATCTCACCTCACCCATTCCTCAAGAGTGAGGGGTGGCCCTGGCTGGTGTAGCTCAGTGGATTGAGCGCGGGCCTGTGAACCAAAGGATCGAGGTTCGATTCCCAGTCAGGGCACATGCCTGGGTTGCAGGCCAGTTCCCAGTAAGGGACACATGAGAGGCAACCATACATTGATATTTCTCTCCCTCTCCCTCTCTCCTACCCTTCACCTCTAAAGATAAATAAATAAAAAAAGTCTTAAAAAAATAAAAAAAAATAAAAGTTAAAAAAAAAAAGAGTGAGGGGTGCCGAGTGAATTTGGCAGCCCCCCCCGCCCCGCACATCCGGGAGCCCCTCCTCCCCTAATATGACTCTTTTGTGCTTCTCGATCTTGGTCTGCAGCCTGTCAGGGGCTGCAAGTTTCAGAAGGAAGGGAGGTAGTTGGAAGATGCTGGTAGTCCAATGATCGTCTCCGAGCATGGTGGAGCTGTGAAAAATTCCTCAAAACTATTCCATTTACATTCTTGGAAAGTGTGGGGGCGGGTGTGGACAGGAACGCAGTTCTGCTCCGCTTGTGCAGGGGAATGAGAGGAATAGCAGCAAGCCTGGCAGGTCACGGACTGGCTTACAAAACCAAAGAGGAAGAAGGGGCCTCCAACTCCCTCGCTTGCAGACCGGCTCCTCGAGGCTAGAAGAGAGGGTTCCCAGCATTATTCCGTAAGTTCCCCGGCTTCGAATCCTGTCCACGTAGATAAAATAGGTGATAGAGGTAAAGCTCCCAAAGGTGGCATTTTGTAGCCTTCCTGTATCACTTCACCCACGTTGCTGCCAGGAAGTTCTTTCTCAGAGCTAATATGAGTCTCTCATGCTGTACTTAAACTGTGTATGTATGTGTATGTGTTGGAGGTGGAGTTGAGAGTAGCTGGCCACCGTTGCTCTTCTCCTTAACAACCCATTGGAGATTCCGGGGGTGTTAAACTACCTCTCCAACCTCCAACTTCTGTCCTCTGAATTGAAGAATCACAGAGGCTCTCCTCTCCTGCCCTCCGACTTATTTTGCAAACCTGTGCATGTGTAAGTGTATCTCTGGCAAGGCAGGGAGGGAAACGGGAACCACTGCAGAGGTGCGGGTGCTAGCTGAACGAGGGGGTACCGCTCCCCGAACCTCCCATCTGGGGTTAGGAGAGAGACAACACGGACAATGGAGAGAAAGTGGCTCAAGGGGTCTTGGGAGAGTTCGAGGCAGACATGCTGGTGCTGCGGGGGTCTTTGTGACCATTCGATCTGCATTTCTTGTTGGAGAGTCTCCATTGCTTTCATCGCCTGCAGGATTTTCCCCCCTGCTTGCCTTCCAAGCAGATACTCACCCCCTTCTTCAGCTAGGGCTCCTCGGGCTGCAGTGGGCCTGTTGTGGTACCCCGCCTCTCTGGTCAAAGAAAAGATACTCATAGGCTACGCCTAGGGCATTTTCAAAGAGTAAAACGTTGGGCAGAGTCGCGGGGTGCAGGCGTGAGGAGTGAGGTGGGCCGCAATGCATCTCCGTCCTGCGGTGGTGGGCTGGGCTCAACGAGCCAGGGATCCAGGGATCCAGGCCTCCCAGAGAAGCCTAGCACTTCCCAAATCACATGCCCCCACCGCGCCTCATGACTCAGCAGGCACTAGAAATGTGGGCACAGGACTACCCTTCCTGCAGCTTCTCACTAAACTTGTCACCAGTGGGCCCCCTGATACCATCTCTCCTTTGTAGACGGGGAAACTGAGGCCCAGCGCAAAGAAGAGATTTGTCCAATTTACACAGAAGCACAGAGTTCCTGGCCCCCAATTCAAGGCTTCTTCTCCTAAGCACACCAGTCCTGGTCCCTTCCTAAGCTTCGGTTTCCTTAGCTGGCCCCTCCCGTAGGTCATGGTTTGTTGATAGGAGCCGATACAAAGCGAAGTCAGGGATCTGCGTTGTTCACTGGGCCGGAGGCTTCCCCCCGCTGCCGCTGCCTCATCACATGTTTCCCTGAGGTTAACTGCCCTCTTGTTGTTCATCTGAGCTGGGGTGGGCGGTGGGGGGTGACGGCTGTCTCCTGGCGGCGATCTCACCCTTGCTGTGTCAGGACCGACAGACGGATGGGCGTAGTGGAAGCCTTACTCTGCAGGCGTGGCATCCATCTCAGATACATTCCTCTCGAAGGAGGCTCCGGAGCCTGAGAGGGGAGTGGCAAGTCAGTGGCCCTAAGAGTCCCTGTTGTCCCAGGCCAGCTGGGCAGGGAACCTCAGCAGCCTGAGGAGAAAGGCTGGGGCACCCGGAAGAGTCCCCGGGAAAGTCCATTTCTTGGGAGAGGCGGCGTGTGGATGGCCACATTTTCGCAGACTGGAGAAGCCCCTGTGTATTGGGGGCCGGGGCTAAGGAGGAGGAGTGAGGCTAGGAGTCCTGGAGCGGCACCGGCGGTGAGAGCAAGCGCTGAAGGTCAGGCAAAGGGGATTGGCCCTCCCAACGTGGAATCAGTCCCTAAGCGGGAGAGCGGTGCGCTGAAATCAGGGTTGTGAGAAAATCTGGCACGGGTGTGCAGGATGGTTGAGATGCAAGGAGATGGGCAGCGGGGTGGGATGTCAGCTTTGCTGCATGGTGAGGGGGAACCAGAGGGAGTTCGGCTAAGAGGTTTGCGTCATCTTTAAGGGGCACAGGGTAGCAGCTGAGGAACTGGGGCGGGCAAATGGCTGCAAGAGGCCCCATCACAAGGGTCCTTTCCTGAACATCTGCTCTGTACCCAGTCAGCAAGTTGCCCTTTACATTTTTTAAAAGATTTTACTTCTTTATTTTTAGAGAGAGGGGAAGGCAGGGAGAAAGCGAGGGAGAGAAACATCGATGTGTGGTTGCCTCTCGCATGCCCCACACTGGGGACCTGGCTGACAACCCAGGCATGTGCCCTGACTGGGAATCGAACCGCAACCCATTGGTTCACAGCCCACACTCAATCCACTGAGCCAAACCAGCCGGGGCACCCTTCACATTTATCATCTAGAATCCTGACCACAATCCTACATGGCAGGTACCATTTTCTTCATTTTACAGAGAAGGCGTTTGAGTGTCAGAGAGGTTAGGCCACCTTGTCAAACCCCACAGCCTGTGAGGGGTAAAGCTGGCATTTTAGTTCTGGGCTGACGAGCTTCAGCTGCTTTGGGATTCAGTGGAACCAACGTCATCTGAGCTCCTGTTCTGTGCTAGGTGTAGTGAGTGTAAGACAAAGGAGGGTCCATCCCAACAAGATGAATGAACAGACGGAGGCTTGTCAGAATGACTTACCGAAGGCTGAGTATGTCATCAACTCGGTTGACATGCATGGGGCGGGGGGGGGGGGGGCGGTGAGTGGGAGCAGGAGAGGGAGGGCCCCGTGGGGGTCTCTGCTGCCTCTAGAGTTGGTGGGATGCCCTCTTGGGAGGAGGTGCTCCTCGACAGAAGGGATGAAAATTAGTGAGGGATAACTTGTGACCACCGCCGAAAGGTACCGGCCCGGGCAGCCCTTCCTTTAGGCCCTGAACAAAATGGTTTTGAGACCGGACCTTGCCGTGGGCTTCAGGAGTGATTGGTTAAGTTTCTGGTCTTGTCATGGGTCGTTTTCTTTAAACAATAGCTCCAATTTTGCATCTTTGTCCCAGTTGGCAGGTTTCCGTTTGAACCTTTTCTTTTCTTTTCTTTCTTTTCTTTGGCCCCTCCAACTTACCTCCCAAGGGAAACGAGAGGAGAGCCGCATGTTGCATGCCTTGGGAGTGGGGGCGGGTGTCGCTGATGAGGACGGCAGCCACAGCCTAGGTTGGCAGGCCTTGGATTCTGGTCAGCAGGCTTTTTGGAATGTGCTAGACGGGGGGGGCCAAGACGGTGGCAGCCAGTGATGACTGGAAGTACTTCAGAGAAGGTTCGGCTGGGCTAGGGCAGGGGTGAGATGGGAGGGGGAGGTGAAGGCCTTGGTGCGCCAGGCACCCGCACGGTCCTGGCTCTGTCTTCCTCACGTGATTAGGGGCCGGCGCAGTGCAGCGGAATGTCATGGACTTGGGGTTCAGGAAGCCTGGGGGCTGCCGTGGCTCCGTCACTATGCCACTGTGCGACCATACGCAGGTCTTTTCCCAAGCCTCCGCGGTTTTCCTTCTCTGGGACCAGGAGTGACCATCCCCCACCGGGGCAATTTCGGAGAAGGGCAAACGGTGGGTGAGAGAGTGGGGAGCGCTTTATAAACTGGTAAGTAGCCTGAGTTGGGTGCAGGGTGTCTGTTAATTTTCACTTTCTTCTGCTATCAGTACTTTTAGCTGAGGTTGAATCGCTGACCTTTCTGGCCTGGGCTAAAGAATCTGGATGGTTGAAATTCCCAGATAATCCAGAGCTGTTAGCCAGTAGCTGACTCAGGGCAACTTTTTGGTCCCTGAATATCAAAGTTCAGCTACAACGGAAACTAAGGCCTCCTGTCAGATACCTACACGGCTACCCTCCTTTACCATTTGGGGAAACTGAGGTCCAAAGCGGTTTGATAACTTATCCACAGAGCCCCAGAAAGCTCCCTACTCAACCCTGACTGAAGTAGTTTCGCTGCTAGAAATTGTTCAACTCTAGCTTGAATAAAATATTTTAAAAATTATTGGCCGTGTTTTTGAGCCTCTGCTATCTAATGCTTTATGTGCGTTGGTTTCGTTCTCTACAATAGGTTTAAGAGGTAGGCATCTCAATAGCCTCATTTTTCAGTTGAGCGAACTGAAAGAACTTGCTGAGTTCCCTTAGGTGGGCAGAGCTGTTTGCAGTGCAGAACTGGTGGACTTCTTGGGGGTGGGGGCTCCCTGTCCTCACCGTTCCTTCCTTAGCCCACTCCATACCCAACGGCAGGATGGACCCAGAGTCGGCTTGCCCCTAGGAAAACTGCTCGGAGGCGTTCCGAGGAGCTGTGGGCTGATCGAGGCCGAGCCTCTGCAGCTACCGCATACATTCACGCACTCCTTCCCTCAACTCAGCCTTCTCTATGGCTGAGCTGGCCCCAGGAAGTTGGGCCATGCAAGGATCAGGCTGTAGTTGTTTCATCGTCTCCAAGAAGGGTCCCTGAGGCAGGGTCGTGGCTGGGCTCCCGCCTGCGTTTCGAGAGCAGTGGGAAGGAACAAGGTCTCTGTGCTAGTAGCCAGCGTTCCACTGGTCCCAGAATGTATTGAAGCCACAGCCCACACCCTGCCACTGGTGGCTGCTGCAAGCCGCCCTTGCCTGGGGCCACGAACTAGCCTTAGAGCGCAGGTGGCAAACACAGGCCTGCGGGCAGAATCCCACCCTCCACCTTGTTTTATCAGCCCCGCACCTTGTTTCTACCCAGCGGCAGCTCTGAACTCCTTGCCCCTAGTTAAGGAGCAGTTACATGTACACAGTCCTAAAGTTACATTCGGTCCTTTGAAGGCAACCGAGAGGCTGCCGCGGCCCCCCCCCACCGATGAAAATGAGTTTGATGACCCTGCTTAATGCATCAGGTCCACCTGACGCTTGGACAGCACCCAGGTTGAAACTCTGAAGGGCTGCAGGGTGCTGTGTTTGGCAGGACGGCTTTCTTGGCAGGAAGCGTGATGGGAGGCAGTCCCAAGCTGGGGCAGCTACAAAGTCTCCCCCTTCTCGTCCCCTTTGCCTTCTGCCACACTTGGCTCTCCTGGCCAGTGAACCCCTGTGGCCTCAAGTAAAGGCAGCATGGTCCATTGGGGAAGGACAGCGCTGCGACCTGGAGGAGTAGCGAGGGAAGGAGACAAGGGGCCCGGGGCCAACACTGACTGCGTTAGGGGCTACCCCGTACGTGTCATCACTACCCCCTACTATGCTGTTACCTTGGGGGAAAGCCCACAGAGATGCTGCGAGTTGCTCTGGGGCGTACATGGTCCTGGGCAGGGCTAGGCAGGGAGGCGGGACGGGGCGCACCCATTTCCAGGGTGGTTCTGACCAGCAAAGATGACCCGGGGCCTCGTTAGGAAGAAAGCCTGAAGCTAGAGGGAGAGAAGCACAGTCCCAGGACACAACCCTGCCTGGTTCACCCACTGCCCCCACAACACGATCGGAGGCCGATCTAAACTGCCCTCAGGAGAGGACTTTGTACAAATGAACACGTGTGTCTTTAAAATCCCCTCGAGCCTGGCTCCTGCTCAGTGCGGGCCAAGACAGCTGGTCCTTCAGGCTCTCCCAAACCAGCGGCCTTGTACGCACGGTCCGCTACTTCCCAAGCAACTGGGACCTGCCCAGGAAGGTGGTAATAGTAACAGTAAGGCCAATCTTTCTCATTTGCACCATGCTCTGCAGACTACAAAGTGCTTTTGGTATCCATTATCCCATCTAACCCGCGCACCGCTGCAGTGGACCGGGTAGACGAGGATAGATCAAAGAGCTGTTTTGATCTCCACAGAGGAGTGCCTTGCCAGTCCTGGGTCCCCTGCCATGGCATGGACCCCCATGTGTGGCCCGTCGCTCCTTCCACAACAGACTGCCGATGCCTGTGGCAGGGAAGGGGACAATAGAGACAGCAGCGGACAGGCTTCTACCCCAGGGGAGCACAGGGGTAAGGCCCAAAGGACCGCCCCATAACCCTAAGCCCAGCAGGACAGCGCTGCCTTCGATTCATGAGGAAATCTAGGCCCATATGACTTCACCTTCCGTCTTTCGCGATGCCAATCCATAGCTGCTAGTGTCGCCGTCCCTGTCCCTAAATCACTGCCATCGCTACTGGCTCCTGTCTGGCAAGAGTCAGATTGAATGCTTCCTTCTCAAGGTGGCTTTTCTGAGCCTGAGGGGCTGTCTTTTGCCTTTCAGATTTTTCCCGGGATATGATAACAAGGTGCGAAGAATGACGACCTTCCACCAAAGCTAAAGCAGTAATGGGGGGAGGGGCTTCTTTGAGGCCTGCGTCACGTGCTTTCCGGTTGTGACACATGTCTCCCACTTAGCCTAGGAGCTTCCCCAAAGCAAGGGCTGTAGGGGTTCTCCCTTCTTGTCCCGCCCTCGCATCACTGTGCTCAGTGGCTGTCACTTACCAAACGTTAGGAGACGTTCGTCTCATGAATTCCACAGAGGGGAATGCAGTTTCGCAAACAACGGCTCTGCTGCCACACTCAGCGCGCCGCGATGACGAGACTGTCAGTAATTTCAGGGCTGAGACAGAGACATCTGTGCCTTGCCAAGTGGGGTGGGGGGGGGTGTTCAAGTACTTGACAGGACCGATATTCCCATCAGACCCCGGGGTCAGGACTCGGAGTGGTATGTGTGTGTGTGTGTACGATTGTGTACATTTGCAGGGCTAAGCCGGAACGAGGTCACGTAAAAACATGTCACACGGGGAAAATACCCTAACCCGAGCAGATGGCAGTACAAATCTCTGAAGAGAAGGGATCAGATGAGGGTTTTGTTTTCCCCTTTTATTTTCTGGATAACCAGCCATTATCTTCCTCCAAGTTGAATATTCAGTTCCGCAGAGTGCTCCTGATGGAAGCCTGCGCCACACTGATGCCCTCAAATACCAAGCTAAGCAAGGCTCAGTGCGCAAAATTAATGTTTGCCAAACAGGACCAGGGCTCCGGGAGGGTTCCTCTAATAAGGTCAGAGGCCAGAGTGTCGCTGACAGCCTCTCCCCACCCCCCTTGCCGCTCCATTGTCCGTCACTGGAGGTGAATGCATGACTTTTATTGTGGTGGCAAGCACATCAGAGGGCTGATGTGCTGGCCAGCTGCTGCCAGGACAGCAGCCATCCCACTGATGTCGTCGTCTCTCTCTGGCCCCCAGCAGCTGCTCTCCCTGCCTTCTCTTATCCTAGCTCCGTGCCTGCTAGTGGCTGCTCTACAGGGGAAAGGACACAGAGGTACGGACTTTCCAGGGACAGGTCGCTAGGTTTTAGCAGGCTGCTCACCGATCCAGCCACTGCCCAGCTGTACTGACTGGAATAAATACATCAGCCCTGGGAGAGGGGAGGCCTGCATTGTATAGCTAGGGGTGAGTGGTAGCTTCCCCCGCCCCCACAGCTCGCTTCTTTTTATTCCATGTCTGTGGCATTTGGACGTCTGGAGGATTGTGATCCTCGACCAGAAGGGTGTGCCTTGCACCAGGTTTATTTATTTAAATACGTGGTCAGAGCCTCCCCGGCCAAGAACATGAATCATGTGGAGATGCGCCTTCGAGGAGTTCCCTCTATAGATGGGGAGCCAGATGGGGGCCGAAATAATGAGGGGAGTGGAGAAGAAACGGTCTGCCTCACCGTTCTGAAGTAGAACTTGGGGGTTCCAGCGGCCAAGGGCCACTTTCAAATCTCTTCCCAGCAGGACACTCGAGAGTCCGACCTAGAGGTTTCCCGCTCCCCCCCCACCCCACCGACGTAACCACTGTGGGGGAGGCATTGCTGGGCCTCTTGGCCGGAGGATACGAAACCCAGAGACTTCCTTGCTGCAGGGCCACCACGCACTCGCAGCAAATCCTGGATTGCAGCTCTGGAATGTGGGTCTGTGAGGCGGCTACTCTGCGTTTCGGAAGGTCCTGGAGCATGCAGTTTAGGGAGGCTGTGGGGAGGAGGTGAGATTTCGGGTGTCTTTTTGCGGACACTCTCTCCTTCCCCAGGCAAACTGTTAGGGAGAGCCCGGGCTGAAGTGAATGAACTTGAGGCCTGAGTCCTGCAGAGCTGAGTGAGGACTCCAGGGGCTGTTTCGCTGGATGCTTTTAAAAACTCTGTCGTCAGAGCTGACCTCCCTCGTGCCTTTCCTGCCTCTCCCTAAATGCTCTGCTCTGGTAACCCCTCCCACAGCCAAGGGCACCAGCGGGGCCATTTTCGCATCTGCAGTTCGCCCTGCCCAGTGCGCGGGGGTAGGGGTGACGCTGCCTGTTGCTCAGTGTAAGGTTTCGCTGTCTTGGGGCCCAGAGGAGGCCGGCCCAGCAAGCCAAGCATATGGACTCCATTAAGGTTTTCCCTACATTTTCTCTTGCTCTCTGGTTCCACTGAAGCCTGAAACCACAGACACCTGTGAAAACAAACCCTGCCTGGCTGCTCGCTCACCAGTGCTCTCTCTCTGCCTTTCTCTCTCTCATCTCCTCCAGACCCACTGTGATGCTGCCTGACTGATGACGTCATAATAGTGCCCAGAAGCCAGAGCGCTGCATTTCCAGCTGAACACACCTAAGTTGTCCCCATCACCATGGAGACCCGAAAAGATGAAGCTGCTCAGGCCAAGGGAGCAGCAGCCTCTGTGGATACCCAGGACCAAGGGGCCGAGAAAGGAGCCCAGAGCAAAGCCGCTGAGACGACAGAAGGGCCCGCGTCAGAGCCACCCTCGTCTGGCCCAGGTAGGCTGAAGAAAACTGCCATGAAACTCTTTGGTGGCAAGAAGGGCATCTGTACCCTGCCTAGTTTCTTTGGAGGGGGACGGAGCAAGGGTTCTGGGAAAGGCAGCTCCAAGAAGGGGCTTAGCAAGAGCAAGACCCACGATGGCCTGAGCGAAGCGGCCCGTAGCCATGAAGACGTTGTCAGCGAAGGACCTGGCCTCTCCTTGCCTTTGCCCGAGTCGCCCTGCCAGCTTCCCAGTTCCCAGAGCGCCCATGGGGCTTTGGAGACAAGCTCCAAGCACAAGACGTCTGTGGTCGCAGCCGTAGACAAAGCCGGGACCGAGAAGGTTTCCTCTGTGCCCAAGCCAAAGAAAGGCCTGAAAGGTTTTTTCAGCAGTATTCGCCGTCACCGGAAGAATAAGATTTCTGGTGCTGAGCAAAGGGAGCCAGGGGCCAAGGGGCCTGAGGAGGCCAGAGCCAGGCCTCGTGAGCACGTGAGCTCCGTCCTCCCATCCCACGCCGAGGAAACCCTTCCAGACCCGAGAAAGGAAAATGCCAAACCTCAAGATGTCCCTGGGCCAAATGTTTCTCCAGCCTCAGAGCCTTCTGTAGCAGCCGCTGAGAAGACTGCCTGTAAAGATCCAGAAAAACCCGTGGGCAGCTGCGCCCCAGCACTCCTGCAGCCCGATCCTGCCCCCGAAGCCAGTGGCCCAGAAGAGCCCCAGAGCCCAGAAACAGGGGAGAAGGTGGTGGCAGCAGAGGCGAATCCACCCAATGGCCCTGTGGGGGACCAACTGAGCCTCCTGTTTGGAGATGTCACCTCCCTGAAAAGTTTCGATTCGCTGACAGGATGTGGTGACATCATAGCAGAGCAGGACATGGACAGTATGACAGACAGCATGGCCTCTGGCGGCCAGAGGGCCAACCGAGATGGGACCAAGCGAAGTTCCTGCATGGTCACCTACCAAGGAGGCGGGGAGGAGATGGCCTTGCCAGACGATGATGATGAGGAAGAGGAAGAAGAAGAGGACGAGGAGGTGGAATTAGAGGAGGAAGAAGAGGAAGCCAAGGTGGAAGAAGATGAGGACTTAGAATATCTGTGGGCAAGTGGTCAGATGTACCCAAGACCCAATATGAACGTGGGCTACCAGCCCACCACTTCGCCAGGCCACCAGGGCTATGTGCTCTTTGACCCAGTTCGGTCTTACCCTGGCCTGGCTCCCGGAGACCTTTTGACTCCTCAGAGTGACCAGCAGGAGTCTGCCCCCAACAGCGATGAGGGCTATTATGACTCGACCACACCCGGATTTGAGGATGATTCCGGGGAGGCCCTGGGGCTTGTCCGCAGGGATTGCCTGCCCCGAGACAGCTACAGTGGCGACGCACTCTACGAATTCTATGAGCCAGATGACAGTCTCGAGGAGTCCCCACCTGGGGATGACTGCCTTTATGACCTCCACGGCCGCAGCTCTGAGATATTTGACCCTTTCTTGAACCTTCAGCCCTTTTCTTCCTCTCGGCCACCTGGGGCCATGGAGACAGAAGAAGAACGGCTGGTGACCATCCAGAAGCAGTTGTTGTATTGGGAACTTCGGCGGGAGCAGCTTGAGGCCCGAGAGGCCCGGGAGGCACGTGCCCGAGAGGCTCACACCAGGGAGGCCTACGCAAAAGAAGCTCATGCCAGGGACGCTCACGCCCGAGAGGCCCGAGGCCGAGAGGTCTATGCCAGGGAGGCCTGTGCCCGAGAGGCCTGCGCCAGGGAGGTTTGTTCCCGAGAGGCCTGTGCCAGGGAGGCCCAGGCCAGAGAGGCCCGTGCTCGAGAGGCTCAAATCCGCGAGGTCCAGGCGTGGCCAGAGAAGCCCGTCCTAGAGTATCAGAGGAGACCCTTAGGCCCATCGGTGATGGGCTTGGTGACGGGAAAATCCGGGACCTCTCAGACTTCGCACCGAGGAACCACATCAGCTTTCCCTGCCACAGCGGGCAGCGAGCCGGACTGGAGGGACTTCCGTCCTCTGGAGAAGCGTTTCGAGGGAACCTGCTCCAAGAAAGATCAGAGTACCTGCTTGATGCAGCTCTTCCAGAGCGATGCTATGTTTGAGCCAGACATGCAAGAAGCGAATTTTGGAGGGTCTCCCAGGAGGGCCTACCCTACTTACTCACCCCCTGAAGAGCCGGAGGAAGAGGAGGTCGAGAAGGAAGGGAATGCCACCGTGAGCTTCTCGCAAGCCCTCGTGGAGTTCACCAGCAACGGCAACCTCTTCTCCAGCATGTCCTGTAGCTCCGACTCCGACTCATCGTTCACTCAAAACCTCCCTGAGCTTCCCCCCATGGTGACCTTCGACATCGCTGACGTGGAACGGGATGGGGAAGGCAAATGTGAAGAGAATCCGGAATTCCACAATGATGAGGACCTGGCGGCCTCCTTGGAAGCTTTTGAGCTGGGCTACTACCAGAAACACGCCTTGAACAACCACCGCAGCCGATTCTACCAAGGCCTGCCCTGGGGGGTGAGCAGTCTTCCTCGATACTTGGGACTGCCTGGCATGCACCCGCGGCCTCCACCTGCCGCCATGGCCCTCAACAGGAGGAGCCGCTCCCTTGACACGGCAGAGACCCTGGACCTGGAGCTGTCCGATTCCCACCTGGCCCCGGGCTACATGGAGTCCGATGAGCTTCAGGCTCAGCAGGAAGATTCGGATGAAGAAGAGGAGGAAGAATGGGGCCGAGACAGTCCCTTGTCCCTCTATACTGAACCTCCAGGGGCCTACGACTGGCCTACCTGGGCTCCCTGTCCTTTCCCAGGGGGGACAGGCCCTGCCTGGATAAGTAACAGTCAGTCGGATGGGCCTTCTAGCCAGTCCCCGTACGGGCAGGCAGCCTGCTGCATACCCCCTGCGGCTATGTCAGCATTGCTGTCAGTACCAGGGCCAGAGCCAAGGGCACCTGGGGAATCCGGGCCTCAACTAGCTCGGCCTTCGCACCTACCCCTTCCCATAGGCCCTTGTTATAACCTCCAGCCACAGGCCTGCCAGAGTGCGAGGGCCAGGCCTCGAGATACGCTGCTGCCTGCCAACGAGCCCAGTTGCTCCTCCAGTTCTGGAGGCTTCGGCCCGAGCCCTCTTCCCCAGGCCAAGCCTGTGGGCATCACCCACGGCATCCCTCAGCTGCCCAGGGTCCGGCCTGAGCTCCCACAGCCTCAGCCCGTTCACTACGGGGCTCCCAGCCTCGACCTGGCAAAGGAGAGGGCTGGGCAAGGTGCCTGTCTCCCCACCAGCTACCCCTCCACTGCCGTGAAAGGGAACCTAGCTGAGTAGTCATCACCAATGCTGGAGCGGGGGCATGGGGCCCGAGCATATGAATGGGGATCCGGGGTTGGGCACAGAGGGATTGGGGGGTGGGGGTTGCTGTTTCACTTGAAAATCTTTCGGGCCAAGGAAAGCTCCTGTGAGTTTTTCGCCTTTGCTTTCCCACTTCCGTCTTCTGCCATCTGTGGCCACGTTCAGCTCAAGTCCATCTGCCCCGGGAGGCTGCTGCTGCTGCTGCTGCTGCTGCTGTTGCTGCTGCTGCTGTTGCTGCGCCCCAGTTTTTGCTTTCGGGGTTTCTTCTTGTGACCCGTGCAGGGTTCGGGATGCTGTCATTTTGTGCCTATTCCAGTTGCCAAGTTAGTGATTATATAGAGAGCATGCATCCTTGACGCAGGCTGAACCCTTAGCACCCCCTGCCAGCTCACCACCCAGTGAATGATGAACCTCCGATGAGCAGCCAGGTCCGCACTTACCTTCCCCACGGGGAGCAGGGGGCCTGTTTGCTGTTAGCAATGTGAAATTGTGGTACAGATCCTCCCCACCCCCACTCCATTTCGTCTTGGCATAGCTGCCACCATTACATCAGATGACTATAATCTATTTGTCCCAGCTAGCTGTCCTTAGAGAGGATCAAGTAGCATGGATCTCACCGCCTACTGCTGTGGACTTTGGCATCGTGACCAGATGGGGGCCTTTTAACCTGGCCCGCCATAGCTTGGGTTGAAGACAAAAATGCTAATCCCCTTGATGGAGTGATCAAATTAATCCAGTTGCAGTTGCAAACAGAAGACAAAATAGGCTTCTCTCACAGACACTGCCATAAGTCTTGAGCTCTGGAACGATAGGATTTTTGTTTCTCCCTTTTCCTCTCTTAAGCTTGTGACTTCCGGAGTTACAGGTGCTTCTGAATGTCAGTGCTTTTTTTTTTTTTTTTCCCCTCCAAGGGAAATGGACATAATCTCATCACAAAGAATACATTCTTTTCATTGAGATACAAGAAGAGAAGCAGCCTAAATTAGGCTTGGCTCTAGGGGTTGGGGTTTTTGCAGGTTCCCCGGGGGAAAGGATGGGAAATGGAAGTCCATTTGTCTGAGGCAACAGGAGAGAGGATTTCAGAGTTTGCAGAGCCCGAGGCAACCCAGCTTCTTAGAAGGGGAAATAGCTTCCCGTCTTAAAAATAATTCCTTAGACCTTGTCTACCCCTTCATTTGGATGCTGTCAAGAAGCTCCAGGCCAGCACTCCCAAGAGACGGGATACCAAAGGCACCTAGGCTGCTGGTCGGGACTCTAAAGAGCTTTCATGTTGCAATTAGCTGAGCCCTTAGCGTCATCAAAAGATCAGGCTTCTTGAGAGGGAAGACTGTGACCTCCCCTCACCCTGCCAAGCTTCAGGGTGCCGATTCACATGGCGGTTGTAGCCCTTGCGGAATGAATGGCACCCTCCTTTGTCCTGTGTCTGCACAGTTCTAGCGGTAAACTAGCTTAGAAATACCGGTGGGGAGAAGTTGCTGTCGGGAAGACGTTGCAACAGGCTAACCTTCCCAGGCTTGGCCTCTCATTAATCAGCAATACGAGAGGGTTCCTTTTAAATTCCTTGATTGGAAATAGCAAATGGAATCTTTTTTTACTGGGATGTGTTGACCCAGACAAATGATGACCCTTGCACACCTGCCCCCAATGGCCGCTCCTGTCCTTGGCCCGCCCCCTACCCATCTGCTTGCCTGTTAAGAGGTCAGCAGGCCTGCCATTCCTGACATAGGGCAGTTCGGCTTGGGAATGGATGCCGTTGGCCTCCCGAGTCGCAGAGGTGACTGGGGGGGTATGTTCGTACTGGTGTTTGTCACCCTTTCTCAGATTGGAGTTGGCCCCGGGCCCTTCCCCCCCTGCCCCAAATCAGGCTCAGCTGGTAGAAGCTGTAACCCTGGGAACATCACGTAAGTTTGCATGGCACCGACACCACCACTCAAGGGACCCAGGACCAGCTCCCCGGGCTGACATTGTCTGCATCACGAAGAGATGTGTCAGACCCGGCGCTGGAGAACGAAATAGGGTGAGGAAGGCCCCTCCTCACACCAAGCACAGCATTCCAGGAGGGAAGCGCCCAAATGCCAACCTTCTCTCCTCTCACCAAAGTTGCCCCCGGGGAGGGTGGGGCTGACCATTGACCTGGCTGTTTGGCAGGAAGTAAACACTCACCAAATGCCTTTACCACGGGAAAACCCACTACTTGCCTCCTCTGTCTCTGCTTGTCCTTTAGGGCAGCTCAAAGCTCCTGTCTAGATGTGGCCTGTGGCAGCCACAGCAGGTAATCGAGCCATCACCAGCCTCCAGCGCTCACTGGGCCACCGGCCTATCTGGGACGAGACAAAAAGTAGGTGGTCAGCCTTTGGCCAAGGGCTGAGAGCTGTCCTCGGTGACAGGAGGGCAGCAGCAGGTGCTGCGTCTGAAGGGAGAAGTCATAGCCCTGACGGAGTTTGCTGGCCTTCGGGAAGGTTGCGCACCACAGTGTAGGGCCTAGGACCGATTAGCAGCTTATGGTTCGGACGGTGCTGCTGCCTGCGAGTCCTGTCACTGTCCCTGGCCAGCCCAGGGACAGGAGCCTCACCACCACAAGCGGGGCAGTCGGGGTGCATGGCTGCAGAAGGAGACTCCTTTAGAGTCTCTCTCGGGTTCCAAGCAGCTGCTGGCCGAATCCCAGCTGCAGCCTAGAAGAGGAAGAAAGACCTACCTAGGGACGTGTAGTGATACAGGGTCATGCTGGAACGGCCAGCCAAGCTCTGGGCCTCTTCCCAAACACGGACCAGTGCTTGCGTGGCTGATGCCAAGTATGCCCGAGATAAAGGTGTTGACGTCAAGTCCACGCCTCCAAGGCTGTGACCAGGTGAACAGCATGTCTGCATGGCAAGGTCTTGGGGTACTGCCTTTGGATGTGACTTCAAGGCAGGATGTGACTTGAGACGAGGTGGCTGCCCTCATCTCTCTACCCAGCAGGCTTATCTAGTGCCAGACGGCTCTGATCCCAAGAATTCCCAAATGAGACTGGTCCTTGGGGGCCCAGTGACTGGATAGAACAGGCCACCTAGGAGGCCTCTCTCCCAGGGTCGCCAGTTTCTCGGTGCTTTCGCGCCTCCGAGGAAGCCCTGCCTTGGGGCCCAGATAGGGCCTGCTCTGCCCGTTTGGACTCAGCCTGGGCACGAGTTCACGAGCTCCCTGGGCCAAAGGCTTCAGTTAACACTAGTCTCCCTCCTCTGTGCTGTACCAAGGAGGGAAGTAGCTTCTCAAACCCAGGGTGCATTTCCCTTATCCTGCTGCCAGTGACTTTCCCACCTTTGCCAGGGCCACCATCCTACCTGCCCTTGGCCCCCCCGGGCCCAACTGCTAGAGGGAGGCATGGGGGGTTCGCAGGGAGACTTCGAGTTTACCCATGTGTATGTTGCATCCAAGTTGTTTTTAATATATATATATATATCTCAAAAGTCAATTATCTATTTTTGTATTGTTTGCATTTTATATTCATGGAAAACAATGTTTATCAATTGTTCTTTTCTGATATATTTTATTTTTAAGCGGTGCTGTTTACAGTTTTAAACAAAACAAAGATGACACAAAAATTGCTGCTGCTTGTGCAGAATCTCAGCTGCCCAGGGCCCTCACCCTTGCCCCCTCTCCCCAGCCCTGATGTGTCGCCCTGTCCATCCCCCGCTCCATGCTAGGGACAGCCGAAGGTGCCCAGGTACTTAGACAAATGCCAGGTGACTCAGGCATGTGGAACCTGGTAGACAGCGTGTCGTGTTATGGCTTTATTTTGTTTCTTCTGGACCCTTCCCTTCCCTGTTTGTAGACCTCTGGAAGTACTTTCTCTCTCTTTCTCTCCCTCTCTCTCTCTCCCCTTCATGTTCCGTGCTTTTGTTTTGAAACCAGAGTGCCCATATTGTGCTACTTGTCGTGTCGAGTTTCTCCAAAGGAACATTGTGGGGACAGGGACATTGTCCACCCATCGGGGGGGGGCGCAGAGGGTTTCAGCCGTGCCCTGTCCCCCCACGAAGTTGGGAAAGACAGACGGCAGGCATGCTTGAACCATCAGGAATTAGCCATCTTATCGAGGAAACCCTTGCATGGGACTTAACCAGAAGCTCAGTTGACTGGGACATTCACCCAGAAGAGACCCTGGGGACCTCCTTGCCCCCTCATGCTGCTTTTGGGGAATTTCTCCCTCCCCCCACCATTCCCGCTCCCCGGCCCTGCTCCAGCTCACACATGGATGGTACTTTGGGAAAGGGTGACTGTCGGGGCGATGGCTTACCAGCCTGATCCCCACGCTTTCATCCTGTAGTCACTCCAAAGAAGAAAATCCACATGGCGTGTATATGTATAAGGGTTGGGCTTACCGAGAGGCAGGACTTTAATTATTATTCCTGTTTACTATTGGTGCTTATTTTCCCTGCTGTATACGGGGGTCGGGGTGGGGGGGAAGAAACCAGGAATGTATATTTAGGTCCTAATTCAATAAAATGGCTGGGGGACAAGAGGGAGGAAGTTAGGAACGGCAGCACATCCCAACGCCAGGTATAAAAGTTCTTTCTCTCCCAGTACAGAGAGGGGAGCATGGCCCCTGGATGCCCCCTCGCTTCCCCTTCTCTGTTCCTGAGACGTCATGGAGTCACCCGGATCGTGACCTCTCCCATCCCAGTTCTCACCGACATCTGGATATCTTGATGCACTTCCTGTTTGTTAACAACCTATGTTTCTTTTGCTGAATGCTAATAAACCGGGTTCAAGAGGGACCCCCCAGTCACTAAAGTGCATTCTTGTGGTTTGTTCTATGGCAGCGTGCCTGTAAGCCATAGTTTCTGGGTTTGCCCTTAAAGGGAAATGGAGACGGCAAGGAGGTGGACCCCCCTCCTGACGGCTCCATCAAAAGGATGTGTCTAGTGGTGGGACCCTCGGGCCAAGCTGCAGGAATGGCATCTTCCTCCCAGGCCTGTGGGCAGAGATGACATGCTGTCCAGGCAGCTGCCAGCATCACCCATTCAGCCATGGGGCTGAGCGGGGAGCATGTGGCTTCACCCCTTATTGTGCACGTCATCCGCTAGGCACCGGAGGTGTACCGCAGCAATGACCCAGTCACCTCGGGGGCGTGTCCTGATGTCCTGGCATGTCCTAGCCTAGGCGGCAATCACTTCCCCTTCCTGTTACCCACATGAAGTCCTCCCTGTGCCACCGACCAGGAAAAGGTGATGGTGCTAATGGCTTTGGTTTCTCTAATGCAGACTCTTACCCTCGGCCCCTGACAAGCAAGGGGGTCTGACACCGGATGGGGGGGCTTCCTTGAGTTCTAGCCAATTGTCGTGTCCAAGCCGGGAGGCCTGAAATAACAGCTGCTTGAAAGCGCTGTGGACAGTGCCACTGCAGACAAAACGGGAGGGCTGCCTGGACCCCCTTCCCAGACTAGCAAAGGATCTCTGGGGCCCCCAGGACCTCCTGAGTCAAGCAAAGCCAGAATAAAGAAAATGACCAAGAGGGGAAAGGGGGGATCTCCCGGAGGGGTGTTGATACTGTACAGGAAGTGAATTCTCTGCCCCAGGCTGCAGCTCATGGAAGGAAGAAGAGGGTCAGGTTTGCTCCGGGAGGTTTGGGAGCAATGCCATCTGGGAGGTCTTATTACATCCATTGGAAATTCGCAGGGGTTGTGGAGTCCGGAAGGTGTGGGTTAGTGTCCTCATTGTTGCCCCTTGTTAATCAGTGGGAACTTGGATGAATCCGTTCTTCTCAGTCTGTTTCTCCATCCATACTATATGGGTGGCATACACTAGACCCGTTTACATAAGCAAGCTGGGAAATGGGCTACCTCGGACCCAGGGAACGTTTCCAGCTACTTCAGTCCAGCGCTTCCCATTCTCATTCGAACTCCCTTGGCCTGGGGTGGAGCTCCTTCCTGCAGTGCCCCACATGACTGGGCCCACGGGGCAAGGGGAGGGGTAAGAGTCCCTCCGGTGGTGCTGTGACTTGATGGCCACCCTCGCTGGGGACGCCTGGGGAGTCCTCTGCCTCTTGGAAGGGGGGCTTGGTGGAGGGAACCTCTTCAGACCTTGCTCCGATCCGAGAGACAACCATCACGGGCGGCCCGCTGCTGGTTCACCCGGGGGCTGGGGTTGCGCCCAGTTAAGTGGGCAGCCTTGGCTCCTGGTGTCTGTTGGAGCACATGGAAAGTTGCCAGATAAGAGACCTCCGTGCAAGCCTTTTGGGAGACGCAGTGCGGTGGGCAAGCTGCTGGCTCCCATTGTCCCCATCCTGACTGGGCCCAGGGCCCTACTGACGGTGTTCTCTTCTCCCTGCAGAATTCCTGGTAGGGGACTCAAGAGCTGGAAAATTGTAGTTTAAGGTAAAAAGTTGTAAGCCCAGCAAGTAATGCATATGTTAAAGCTTTTGTTTCAGAAACTACAGATAAGGCCTGTCCTGGCTCCTGGGAAAACAGCCAACCTCCTGGGGCTCTGCTAAAGACCACGGCCTGGGGACAAGGTGGAGGTATCCGGGCCTTTGTGTTCAAGGGACAGACAAACGACCACACGCCCCTGGGAACAGCTAACTGCCCAGGACAGGAATGTTGCTGTTTCTTCCACCTAATCCTCCCTGAACTTCAAAACCCCTCACTTCACCTTGTTTATTCCCTGTTATAAAAACCTTGGCCTGAAAAGAAAAGACAAGATGGTCCGTTAGGGTATGAACCCGCCATCTTCTCAGATCGCTGGCCATCTGAATAAAGCGCCCATAAAGATTCAATCACTGTCATTGCTTACTGGGTTTGGTAGTGACAGGCAGCCCGAACGCCGGTGTCGTTTCCCAGTTTCATTCCTAGACAGGCGGGGCCACACGGCTTCTGTGAGCAAGACCTAGTCGATACGAGCAAGTGACCTGAGGGGGTCACTTTCAAGTCGGCAGTCTCCACTGTCATCTAAAAGGCCCCTACAACAAGGGGAACGAAGCCAATGGTTTCATCCCCACTGTATGAAGGAGGAAACAAGGTGTGGAGCAGTGAAATGACCTGCTTATGGTCATGGACGACAGGGGCTGCAAGTCCGAGGGGGAGAGAGGGTGGACAGGCTGGGGTGCAGGATGTGGTGGGAGAGGAAGCTCACTGCTAATAATTCTCCGAGTGCAGAATGAATAATGTCATTGGTATGCGCCAGACACTGGATGCTTCATCTACATTGGCTTCTCTCGTTCTTAACTCTGTGAGGTTCGCATAGCCGTTACCTGCATTTGCAGACGTGAAAACTGAGCCTCAGTTAGATGAAGACCCTTGCCATAGTTCACAGCCAGACCACTGGACTCCAACCCTTCTGCTTTTCCCGGTGCACTTGAGTGAGGCTGCTGGTTGGCCGTAATTAGCGGTGCTCAGGTTGGAATCCCAGCTATGCTCCCAGCAGCAGGCCCAAAGCCAAGCATCTTAAAGCTCTGCCTCCTTTTCCTACTGCGCCCAGCCGAGCCTCCCAGCTCCAGGGCCTTTGTGAGCGCAGGGAGGGACTGCTGTTACCCACTTCCACCTCCAGCCTTGGATCTCAGTGCATTGTTCCCAGCCAGGTGGGCCCTACCCTTCTCCCACTTAAATCTGCTAATAAGTGGCCTGGGAAAGATGATGAATAGCAGAGTGAGTCAATAGACATGAGCACTTAAATGCCTGGAGAACAGGTCTCCTGCCACTCGGACCTTCACCGTCAATTGGAGCACCGCCTCATGAAGAGTTACTTAATTGTAAATCACTTAATGGCCACAGTGGGAAACGGTCTCATTCTCTTGGAGAATAATTGCTGTCTGATGGGCTCTTGAAGGCTGCTCTCCTCTGGTCCTTCAGTTTCCCTCTTGCTTTTCCACATCCCCCCTTTGGATGCCTGAGCGTGTTTTCTACGTGGTTCTCCCAGCCCGTGGAGCACCTCATGAGGCTCCCTAAGGGATTCCATGCAGCAGCCATCGCCAACTGGCCACACGGGCTGTGATTGTAAGTAATGCCATGTCCTTCATGGGACCGAAAATGGCATGGGCGTCAGATATGGTGGGGGTGGGGGCAAGAAATAGTCCTTGTTTGGTTCCTTTAAAGTGGCTGACTTCTGACTCCAAGTTCCCCATCCTAGCAGGAAAGCATGAGAAGTCCATGTTAGTCATGCCTGGCAACCCGCCCCCCCAAGAGTGGTGCTGGAATCCAGGGGGTGCTTGTGCTCCCCAGAAATTATGGCAAGGACAACTAATCTCTAATATATTACAATCACTGCTGACATCCTCATTTTCTGTGCCCACAGTGTGGGAGGGGAAGTGGAGGTCTGTGGGCACTTAGGTTCTGCCTCCCTCTGGCTACCTCGAGCCGTGTGCTCCCCATGAAGAAAGCACAGTGAAGAAAGCAGCATTTGAATCCCTTCTGCCCCAGACTCAGGCGCTCTCCCTTGCCAGAGGGGGCTGGGACGGTTGGGAATCTCCCTTCTTTATTTCCCTGTGGCCTTTCGAAAGGCTCATTCTTCTCCTTTCTGACAAAATGTTCTCAGTGGAGACTTCAGGCTTTTGTAAAAGAATGATAGATTTGGTGGCTTCAGCCTGCTTCTGGCTTTTATACTGTGAAATCCCCTCTCGCGAGAGGTCTGTCAAGGCTCTGGTTACTTCCAAGGGGCTGGAGAATGGGTGGGGGGAGCGGGGGGGGCGTGGCATAGACGGACAACAGATGCAAACACACATAAATATTTCCAGAA
This sequence comes from Glossophaga mutica, assembly GCA_039655065.1. Classification (NCBI taxonomy): domain Eukaryota; kingdom Metazoa; phylum Chordata; class Mammalia; order Chiroptera; family Phyllostomidae; genus Glossophaga; species Glossophaga mutica. The sequence goes on along the minus strand of CM077318.1, from coordinate 7,777,340 downwards.
ATCCCACCTCCACAAAAATACTGCCTATTAGAAAAAACGAGCCCTGGCTGGCGTAGCTCAGTGGATTGGGCACCAGCCTGAGAACTGAAAGGTCTCTGGTTCGATTCCTCGTCAGGGCACATGCCTGGGCTGTGGGGCCAGGTCCTCAGTTGTGAGTTTGCACGAGGCAGCCAGTCAGTCGATATTTCTCTTGAACATCGATGTTTCTCTCCCTTCTTCTCTAAAAATAAACAACTAAAATCTTTAAAATTGGCATAAAAACTGATTTCACTGTTCTAGATTTCAGGATGCCAAGATCTTAGCCCCGCCCTGGCTGGTGTAGTGCAGTGGATTGAGCGCGGGCCTGCGAACCGAAGGATCGCGGTTCGATTCCCAGTCAGGGCACATGCCTGGGTTGCCAGGCCAGTTCCCGGCAGGGGACATACAAGAGGCAACCGCACATTGATGTTTCTCTCCCTCTCTCCTTCCCTTCCCCTCTAAAGATAAATAAATAAGATCTAAAAAAAAAAAAAAAGTTCTCATCACAACAACAAATATATAAAAAAAAAAAAAAAAAAGATCTTAGCCCCTGCTTTGCCTGCAACTGATGGAAACTCAGGTAATTTCTCAGAGCCTCAGTTTCTTCACCTGTACACGAGGCGTTGGAGAACATAGAATCTCAGGCTTAAGTTCTTTCTAGACTCTTCCCCTTTGATGTTTAAATTACTCCTATGCCATCCGTCTTACTCCTGCTCACCTCCAGGGACATAAATTCTTGGAGCAGATTTTTATAAGGATTTTATTTATTTATTTTTAGAGACAGGGGATAGGAGGGAGAAAGAGAGGGAGAGAAACATCCATGTGTGGTTGCCTCTCACACGCCCCCTACTGGGGACCTGGCCCGCATCCCAGGCGTGTGCCCTGACTGGGAATCGAACCGGTGACCCCTTAGTTCTCAGGCCGGCACTCAATCCACTGAGCCACACCAGCCAGGGCTCTTAGAGCAGTTTTAATGACTAAGATGTTCCTTCTTATACTGAGCTGGAATTGGCCTAGCTTAGTCCCTGGGAGCCTGTACACAGATCTCATCTGCTGTCTACACTCTTTGCCCTGTAACAGCTCTTTCACATTGGAAGGCAGAGATGTTCTTTGGTTCAACCAATAAGAAGTACATTTGTATTCTGGGTTCTGTTCTAGGTGCTGAGGGTGCAGCAGTGAACAAGAGAGAGAGAAACCCCTGTCCCCATTAGGCTTTTTGGGAGGGCAGATAATAACCCAAATAAATAAACAGAAGATATAGAATGTCAGATGGCGATAGTACAATGGGGCAAAATAAAGTAGGGAAGGAGAGACAGAAGTCTACAATTTAAAATAAAGTGGTCAAGCCCTGGCTGGTGTGGCTCAGTGGATTGAGCACGGGCTGCAAACCAAAGGGTCCCAGGTTCGGTTCCCAGTCAGGGCACATGCCCGGGTTGCGGGCCAGGTCCCCAGTAGGGGACATGTGAGAGGCAACCACACATGGATGTTTCTCTCCCTCTCTTTCTCTTTCCCTTCCTCTCTGTCTAAAAATAAAATATTTAAAAAAAATAAAATAAAATAAAGAGGTCAAGAAAGGGCTCACTGAGCAGGTCCCGTTTGAGAGAGGAGCTCAGGCCCTGAGGCAAGAACAGATGACATGTACCAGGAACAACCAGGAATCCGGTGTGGCTAAAGTGGGCTGAATGAGGGGACAGTAATAGGAGATGAGGTCACAGAGACATTGTTGAGGTGGGGGGGCATTGGAAGGGGCCTCGTAGCCCGTTGTAAAGACCTTGGCTCTTGTCCCGAGTTAGATGAGAGCAGAGACCGATGTGATCTACCTCACATTAGCCAGAGTTGTCTCTTTTCCGGGCTATAAACAGCTGCAGGCCCTTCCAATGTTTCCTCGTATGTCCTTGGTCTCATCCCCTTCCCCAGCCCGCGCACTCCCTCCTGGGCACACTATCGTGTTTGCAGCCTTATTCAAATGGGCGTCCCAGAACCTAGGCAGAGGGGTGTGGGGTCACTGCTTTACTTGATGTTTTCTAATATCCTTTTAGCATTGGCATGCTTAGGAATCAAATAATGAGCAAAGTTAAAAAAAAAAAAAACCCGCACCACAGAGCAAGTAGTTCTATGCATTTTAATATGCTAGATAGAATCCTTTGGACAAAGTTACCTAGGCCTTTTGTCACCGCCCCTGGAAACCTGTAAGAGGTTAACTGATGCTATGAGTTTTATTTTTTATTTATTTTTATTGATTGATTGATTGATTGATTGAATCTTTATTGTACTTTTTCCAATAACATTCTGACCCCTTATACCCCTCCCTCCAGTGCAATGACCACACTGCTGTCCATGTCCATGAGTCCTTTTTCCTTTTTGCTTCATCCCTCCACCCCTTACCCTCCCCCCACAGCCGTCAGCCTGCTCTCCGTGTATGAATCTGTCCCCATTTTCCTTGTTGGTTCAGTTTGCTCATCAGATTCCACATAGGAGTGAAATCGTATGGTATTTGTCTTTGTCTGACTGGCTTATTTCACTTCGCATAATGTTCTCCAAGTCCATCCCTACTGTAGCAAAGGGTAAAATTTTCTTCTTTTTTTATGGCTGAGTAGTATTCCATTGTGTAAATGTCCCATAGTTGTTTTACCCACTCATCTACGGAAGGACACTTGGGCCGCTTCTAAATCTTGGCGACTGTAAATAACGCTGCAGAGATGATGAGTTTTAGAGTCAAACAGACCCGGGTCTTATTCTTGGCTTCACAACCTACCAGCTGTGTGAACTTGAATAAATGAGACCTTTTCTAAGCCTCAACATCTTCATCTGTAAAATGGGAGATATAATCCGCAACTTGTGGGGGTGAGCAATGATGTGTATAAAGTTTCTCTGTCAAGCGCCTGGCCTGGGTAGGACCTGCCCAGGTAGTACGCAATCCTAGCAATTATTGTGGCTTGGATCACCGGCACAGAGGCAGCCTTGCTTTGGATCCTGGGTAGCTGCAGACACTGTCGTGGGAGAGAATGCAGTCAGCCTACTCACCCTCTGCGGAGGCCTCAGCAGCTCGGCAAGTAAAAACATGTGCCTTTCATGCCTCTTCCACCGAGTACTGCGAGCATCTGTTGCTGACTGGAGCTGAGGGTCCCAGAAAGAAAGGCAAGTGCTGTCAGCATCCAGGCTCAAGGTCTAATATCCCACCCTAATGGAAGGCAGAAATGGAGACTTGAAGGATACTGAGTTTCTTCTACCGGAAATGGGAAGTGCCTGGAGCCAGGAGACCCTGAGCTAGCTGTACCGGGAAGAGCAGGCTAAGGTCTGAGCTACATCGTCAAGATGAAAACTATCAACCACATGAGTAGTCCACAGTGGGCAGGAGAAGCCCAGGTGCAAAGGGAGGAGGAAAATGAGGAACAGTGGGACCAAAGAAAAGAGTGGGAAGGAAATAACAGTGTCTGGTACTTGGAGCTTTTATCAGTTCACAACAGCTTTTTGTGCTGGTGAGTGAGCTGTGTCTGCATGCAGGGTGCAAACAAAGGACTCCCCAAAATGCTTTCTTCTCCATCCCTACCTTGAGGGCTACTTTCAAAGCGGCCCAGCCTTAAAGCCAGGCATTTGAAGAGTATTTATAATGCTACCTACGTGGCTGGGCTTAGTGGTAGGCCAGTCTGAAGAGAGACTCTACTTAACTGGAAGTTTAAAAAAAAAAAAAAATGGCTTGGGTCGAGGACTACAACTGTTTCTCTGGGTATTAATGGGATTTCTATAGTTTGTGTAGTTCGTGCAATTATACATTTTATGACTATATTTTTTGAAAAATCTATTATTTGAGCAGTTTTCTGGATACCATATTTTGCTATCAAAGACAGAGGTATTTTCTTATTAATGTTTGAATACAGTTGTCTTCATTTTCCCACCACCACTTTACCCGCCCTACTTACCCCCACCTCCCACCCTCGATCCTTCCCTCCTTTGGCTTTGTCCATGGGTCCTTTATACATGTTCATTCACAACCCTCTCCCTTTTCCCCCACGTTATTTCCCTCCTCCCTCCTGTCCGCTTACGGTCAGTTTGTTCTTCATTTCATTGTCAAAGACAAAAGTATTATCTTTAATGAGCTCTAGGTAAAATCTTAAAATGGCTAGGGGCAGGCCTGTGCTGGCGGCTGCCCGAGTGTAAACCAGGCAAGTCCTTGGGAGCCTAATAGGTCTGTCCCAGGCCGAAGCATGCTTTGTCCCCTGCTAAATGGAGACAGTGATGCCCACTCAGCTCCCCTCTAAGCATCCCTATGCTCCAGCACAGACCATCAGATCTGTTAAGCGAGGTACACAAGAGATGTCAATGTACTTTTTCAAAATACTAAAAGGCTATAGAAATGCAAGGCCAAATGCTTCCCCCAGGGATGTCTGCCCTTGTGAGTTCCTCTCCATCACAAGGCCAGGGCCCTTGAAAAGCCGTTGGCACCTGCTGATAGGGGACTCAAGAGTTGGAAAATTTTACTTTAAGGTAAATAGTTATAAGCCCAGTAAGTAATGCATATGTTAAAGCTTTTGTTTCAGAGACTACAGATAAGAAACAGCCGACCTCCTGGGGCACCACTAAAGACCACCGCCTGGGGACAAGTGGAGACATCTGGGCCCTTGTGTTCCGGGGGAAAGACAGCCGACCACCTGCCCCTGGGAATAGCTAACTGCCCAGGGCAAGAATATTGCAGTTTCTTTATCTAATTTTCCCTGAATTTCAAAACTCTTCACCTCACTTCGTTCTCTGCTCTAAAACCTCCCCAACTTGGAAAGAAAATGTAACACTGTCTGTTAGGGTGTGAACCTGCCTTCTCGGGATCGCCAGCCAGCTGAATAAAGCGCCCATAAAGATTCAATCTGTCTCTGCTTATTTGGTTTGGTAGTGACAGGCAGCCCGAACGCTGGTGTCTTTCCTGGTTTCACTGCCAGCAGTCAGATCCTACACTGCGACAGCTCAGTCATTAGACACAGTGGCTTCCAAGTTTTATTGTTTTAGTTAATTAATTATTTAGTTATTTTTAGAGAGGGGAAGAGAGGGAGAGAAACATCAATGTGTGGTTGCCTCTCGCCTGCCCCCACACCGGGGGGACCTGGCCCACAACCCAGGCCTGTGCCCTGACTGGGAATCGAACTAGCAGTCCTTCGGTTGGCAAGCCCGAGCTCAATCTACTGAGCCACGCCAGCCAGGGCCTCCTCCTTTCTTCATAACCCCAACTCCTCAGTCTGAATTTCTCTGTCTCAGTCTCTCAATTATTTGATCTCTCTCTCTCTCTCATTTTTAATACCAAGGTTAAACATGTTCCTGGCTTGAGCAGAGGAACAGACAAAGTACAAGAGGCCTCATGTGGCTTCCTCCACAGCTGGTTATGTTCGTGGCAGCCGCTATTCAGGGTAATTGCGGGCAGCTGGTAGAAATAGTCTCCAGCCTGCCAGCTCCCATCCCATGAATCAGGCAGTATCTTCTCCATAGCCCAAGATGGAGCTGAGCTTCAGTGAGTAGAGTTCGATAGCAAGAAGAGTGTCTGCTTGCTCTGGGAATTACATCAGAGACCTGCCTGGTTGTGGCTTGCCCATGACCGCGTGACCTTGGGCCCTCCCCTCACCTATCTGGGCCCCAGCTTCCTCATCCATAAGGTAAGAATATGAGGTCCTACTCTGTCTCCCTCTTGCGAGATGGATATAAAAAGTATTCGGAAAACTGTAAAACAAGGTGCCAAAATAGTTGTCGTTGTATCTGGCATGGCCTGTGCAGCTTGGATTCTTCATGAGGAGGCTCAGTCTTCAAGTTGGCAAACAGCTAACCTGCCATCGGGCTAAGTCTGGGATCCCGTGCTAAGTGTCACCGGGCATGCGCAGTAGCGGTGTACTACAGCCAGCTTGTACCAGCTCATAAGACCCAATTGCACTCATGTCTTCCCAGCTCCGCAGTCAGTGTGACATCACGTTGATAACTGGCAATGGTGAAAGTCATTTCTGCCGTGGAAATCAGCAAGCACAGCAAAGCCAGGCCTCTTTGTTTTTCAGAGATCCAGCTCTGTTTCAGCCAGAAAGGAGCTGCCAGTCTAGCAGTGCTGTGCGCGCGCGTGTGTACGTACACATTTATTCTCTGAGACAGTGGTATGGTAGGTGAACAGGCACATAACTACAATAGATGAAAGCACTAAGCGGAACCGCATGATATCGCTGTTTGCGCCAGGCAAAATTAGCTGAGTATTGGCAATTTCATATGGTTCAACATAACAGAATGCCGTGGATAGCAGAGGAGAGTACCCGGGATGAAAGAAGCTTTCCCAAAGCCCCCTCAGGTGACCTGAGGCTGAGCTGGAGTTAAGCCCCCAGAACAGCCACTGGGGTTCCTTGCTGCTTAACCCTGAAGGCTTCATCACCTCTTTATTTTTTTTAATTGCTTTATTTATTTATTTTTTTTAGAGAGGGGTGAGGGAGAAGAAGTAGAGAAACATCAATGAGTGAGGGATGACCTGCCAACCAGGCCTGTGCCCTGACTGGGAATCAAACCAGTGACCCTTAAGTCTGCAGGCTGGTGCTCAATCCACTGAGCCACACCAGCCAGGGCTTCGTCACCTCTTGATTGTCCTCTGATTCCTTGTCAACACGGACAAATCTCTGATGGGAGAACCTCAGTACTAACGGGGTAAGATAACCACAGGTGTTTTGTGTCATTGTGTCCTTTCAGTTCAAGGTTGGAATTCAGGCCGTATCCTTACACTGCAGCCTCTTTGGCCCAACACCCACTCCCTGCCTCCCTTCCTCTCCCTTTCCTTCTCATTCTTTCTACCCCACTCTCACCACTGTGCCTGCATCTTGCATTTTGAGAGTGCCGGAAATTAGAGCACGTTCAGAGGGGAGCAAAGGAAGATGATTATAACAGTTGGAAATGGGATCTATGAGGAAAGGAAAAAGGAATTTTGCCTTGAGAAAAAAAAAAAAAATTGGCCTGTCAACAGAATAATAGTCTTCGTGTCTCAAAAGGCTGATGTACGGATGATGCTGTACTGCTTCTTTCCATTTTCTGAAGCCAGAAGAAATCAACATTTCACTTAACGGCACTAGCAGCCAACGAGGCTCCTAGATGGCTTTACCCGTTGGCATTTGAAATATGATGTGTCTTGGCGTGGGCCTCCTTGGGTTCATCTTGTTTGGGACTCTCTGCACTTCCTGTGCGTGCGTGACTATTTCCTTCACCAGGTTAAGGGAGTTTTCTTTCCTTATCTTTCAAATAGGTTTTCCATTCCCTACTCTCTCTCTTCTCCTTCTGGCACCCTCGTGAGGCGAATGTTGGTATGCTTGAAGTTGTCCCAGAGGCTCCTTACAGCATCCTCACCATTTTGGATTCTTTTATCTTTATGCTGTTCTCATTGGGTGTTCTCTGCTTCCGTCTCTTTAAAATCGCTGATTTGATCCTCTGTTTCATGTACTCTGTTGTCGATTCCATGTAATGCAGTCCTTATTTCAGTTATTGTACTCTTATTTATTGTACTCTTTATTTCTGACTGGTTCATTTTTATGTTTTCTACCTCTATTTTTATGTTTTCTTTTTGTTGAAGTTCTCACTGAGTTCATGTAGTTTTCCCTTACCTTAACTGAGCATCCTTATAAGCAGTGTTTTGGACTCTGCATCTAGTGGCTTGCTTGTCTCCATTTTGTTTAGTTCTTACATGTAGATATAAGCAACCCTTGGTTTGCAGGCCAGCACCCAATCCACTGAGCCACAGCAGACAGGGCCATTTTGCTTAGCTCTTTTTCTGGACTGTTGTTCTATTCTTTCATTTGGGCCATGTTTCTTTGTCTCCTCATTTTGGCAGCCTCCCTGTGCTTGTTTCTATGTATTAGATGGAGCTGCTTTGACTCCCTGTCTTGGTAGTGTGGCCTAATGTAGTAGGTGTCCTGTAGGGTCCGGTGGCACAGCCTCCCCTGTCACGCGAGCTGGAAACTCTAGGTGTGCCCTTCAAGTGGGCTGTGTGCACCCTCCTCTTGTAGCTGAGCCTTGATCGTTGATCTGAATAACACTGCAAACACTTTGAAAACATTAGAGTCGTGGCCTACAGAAGCAGGTTAGAATTTGTGGCCTTAACCTAATGCAGTAGATTGCCTCATAAAATTTTTTAAAATTAGAATTTATCATGCAAGTGAACCAAGACACACACTATCATATGATAATATTGGAAGTGTTCAGGTATAATCCAAAATTACCTGACATAGTGAAGCAGGAGACAGCATAGGAAGAACTCTGAGACTGCAATGCTGTTACTGTCCAGCATTTAGCACCCTGGTTGCCAGGAAACATCTTTTACCAATTAAGTAGAATAAATGGTAAACCAAGGCAGGGAGGAGGAGGGAGACATGTCTCACATGCTAAGTCAGCAGTCCTGAGCCTGGTCTGATAATATTGCCAGGTATTCCAACATCACAAAACACCCTATATTAACAAGGAAGAAGGGAAGTCCTTGAAATTCTATGTAACATTTCTATTATCTGGGAAAGAAAATCTTGAAACTGTGCTTTTCATCCCAAGGCCTGGAATGTGGGAGAGGGTCCCCGGTGCCCAAAGAAGAAGCCCATAAAACAACTTTGGTTAATTGCCTACCTCTGGTCACTATCTGTTTTACGAGGGAGTCCCTGATGCTTACAGAAACAGCCCGTAAATAACTTTGGAAAGTGCCCCAATTTTAATGAACTGCCTCCTGTCACGTATTTGTTTTACAACCAGATGAACAAATGGGGTCTGGAGCAAGATAAGGATTTGGGCTAACAGACCCCCACACATACCTAAGTTTGGGGTAATCACATTCCCCCAAGGAAAGCTGGCACCGCATGTACCCGTTAATCAATATGTAACTTTTTCCCTCCTATCCCACCAACTATGTAAGTCCTGAGAACAAAGGACTCGCTCTCTCTCTCGGGGGCTCAGGGTGCTCTTGGCTCTTGGGCCACAGGGCCTCTGGCCACCCGGCCTCAGGCTGCCCAGGGAATTGCCACCCTGGCCTTCAGCCACTCTTAACTTTTCTCACCTGCTTTGCCCTGAAACTTTGCCTTTCACCCCCTACTCTATCCAGTCCTGTTCTCATTCATGGGAACGGATCACTAATAAACTGATTTCATACTACGAGATTTGCTGATATGTAATTCTTTACATGCGTCAGCAAGAAGAACCAGGTCTCTTCCGTCAACAATAGGAAACAAGTAAACCTCACAAGTCATTAAAAAAAGAAAATCAAGAGATGCCAGTACTCAGATGAATGACATGGATGTTGGAATTATCAAGATGTTGGAAACAGGGGTCTTGCCAGTGTGGCTCAGTTGCCTGGGCATTGTCTTACAAAATGAAAGGTCGCCGGCTCTATTTCCAGTCATGGCACATGCCTGGGTTGCGTGTTCAGTACCCGGTTGGGGCACGTATGAGGCAACCAATCGATGTTTCTCCCCCTCTTTCTCCCTCCCTTCCCCTCTCTCTAGTAATAAATAAACTATTTTTTTTTTTAAAGTTTGAAACGACTATTACAACTAGACTGCAAGAACTAAGGACAAGCATTCCTAAAATCACTGGAAAGATTAAACATTTTCAGCAGGAAAATGCATAATATAAAAAAGAATCAAGTAGAAATTTTACTCATTCCATGTGGAGCGCCTGTCTATTCCCCCGCACCTGGTTAAGTTTCATCCTTCGGCACTTGGCTGAGACAACACTTCCTGTAGAACGTGCCTCACTGAACGCTGTTTTAGTGTACTTGACTGTACCTCCTTTGTGCTTCCCCAGCAACTGTGTTCACGTCTATAATTCCACTGTAAGTCAGCTACTCTGGGGTCTCTTTTCCCCCAAAGACAGCAGCATTGCCTTCGCACAGGGCACTACGTGGAGACCCTTAAACAAGCAGATGTTCCTGCCGTCAGCTGCGGCCCACTCTCCCCCCCCCCACCCCACCCCCCCCGCACTCCTCGGCTCCTGGCTTTTGGCCACATGTGCATGGTGTGGGTTTGAGAGTCAGGGTTTTCAGCCCCAAATCCCTGATGTCCAGAAAGGTGGTAAAAGATGGATGGGTGAATTTGAAAATCACAGCATGATTTGCATCTATTCTGAGTGAAAAGGTTTCTGACAACCTTTTCTTTTTTCTTTTTCTTTTTCTTTTTTTTTTTTTTTGTCTTCCTGTGGCCAAGCAGCTGGACGGCAAACTCTAGGACTCCGAGAGGTATGGAAAGAGTTTTCCAGCTGTTCCTTAATGTGCTGCAGGGCTTTCTGTTTTGCATTCTTGGGTGTTTGGTTGCTGTGGATTTTCCAGTGTTGCTTTTCTCACGAGGCCTATGCATCCGCAGCAGTGTACATTTTGATGTGCACGTGTTCCTGCTACATTGACGAGAGTAAGGTGCCAGATATCAGTCAGGATGCAACGTTCACGGGTATTCTTGGCTCAGCGGGGAAGATGGAATTGCTGCACGTCGCTCACCAAGGGCAGGAGATCAGCGTTTTGGTGAAAGACAAGTGAGATTCACGTGCTCTCTGTCGCCCCCCTCTCTCCCCCCAACCCCCACATGCACGCACATGCTAGCATCCCCCACCCCAGAAAAAAAGGGCTGACGGACTCATGAGATTACAGACTATGGTCCCAGCTTCGTAATTCACTAACTTTTGGAATTCTCTCTTATTTTTTTTTTCGGGAGGGGAAGCTTCCCCATCTGAATTATGGAAGGGTTTAGACAAGGTGGTTTCTAAGGTTCTTGTGAGACTTAGAGACTGCTTCTCCTAAAATAATGAAATGAGCAGGTGGAATGCAGTGGGAATGATCAAGGGAAATATTCAGGCGCACGTATGTGGCGGAGCTGTATACCTGTATTTTTTTTCTTCTTCCAGATGTTTCTTTCTAATGAATTGACCATTACATGTCCTAAGTTCTGAAATGGCCAACAGGCCATAGAAAGACATTGCTTTAGGCTCCTGCTTGAAACCAGCAGCTTCGGCAAATTGCTGGCCTTGATTCGGGGCCAATATATCCGTATTTTAAAAGGTCCCCCAAATAACCTGATGCAGCTGGCTGATGTGCAATCAGGCCACGCTGCGGTAAAATGTTCCTTCCTCCCTTCCTTTCTTTTGAGCACGCCCCTCTTTGCCCAATCCCTCATCCTCAGCACAGTCCTACGCGCCTAGAAAACTCCCTGGGCCTGTGATCCCATGGAGGGTCCCGGAACAGTGATCTGGATTTCTCTCCCTCGTGGGAAAGCGCCAACAAGATCACTCTTTTCTGTGTGCCTTCTCCCTAGACATCCATGTCTCCTAAACCTCTCACCTAAACTTGCTTTCCCCAGTCCCCACAAGCTCATGACGTGTCCGAAAGCCTACTCACCTGGCTTCCCGCAGATCCTGTAATTTCACATCTAAAAGGGGGCGCGTTATTCTTCCCATCAGCACCCCCACGTCCCAGCTAGACGAACACTTCCTCTCCTAAGCGCCACCACCATTACCCGGGAGTTACTGCTCTAGTTTTTCATCCACATTTGAGAGATTTCATGTCAAAATCGGATTTCCCCCATTCCTAGGTGACATTTATTGAGTGGAACTGAGCAGCAGCCCCTGCACGCGCGCATGTGTGTTTGCAAAACTTATGTCTTGGTTGTCACAGTTCTTCCCCAGTCAGTTTTTCTTGCACCTGACCCATTGCATCCGTGTATGCCATCTGCCTGGCCCCCGCAGGCATCTGGACTTGCGACCATAGTTTAGCAGTATATCGTGAACCCTTAATCTCTGCTGCTGCTGTCCCCCAAATCCGTTCTCAGATTGAATCTGTGGTATGCTCGGACTTTTGTCTTCCTGCTTTTAAACTATGTATAACCTACAGTGTGCCTTGAGCAGCAGATAAAGTCTCTTCACTTTTTCATGACCAAGGAGGGTCGCTGCTTCACCTCTACGTTTTTGACCTTATTTTCATTTTCTCTCGATAGACATCCTCCCAGCCACACCAACCTCTTTTTTTTTTCTATATCTCTAGGAAAATAGTGTTCATTTTAACTATCACACGTTGTTCTCTTCTCTGAAGCTCTTCAGATTCTCCACCTATTGAACCCCTTCTCAGTTGTTAAGGCCAGCTCGTATGCCGCTCTCGTGAAGTGTTCCTTGAGAACCGTAGCAGTTAGCTTGCCTTCTTCTGTACCGCATCTCAGGTATCGCATTCATCTCCCTACATTACAGCAACTACTTTACATTTCTTGTTTTTAAGATTTTATTTATTTATTTTTAAGAAGGGGAAGGGAGGGAAGAGATAGAAAGAATCATCCATGCGTGGCTGCCTCTCATGCGCCCCCCGCCTGCAGTGGGGACCTGGCCCACAACCCAGGCATGTGCCCTGACTGGGAATTGAACAGGTGACCCTTTGGTTTGCAGGCCGGCATTCAATCCACTGAGCTACACCAGCCAGGGCCACTTTATGGTTCTTTTTCTCTCACTAAATTGGCATCTCTTTGCCCTGGCTGGTATGGCTCAGTGGATTGAGTGCTGGCCTGAGAATCAAAAGCTCACCTGTTCGGTTCCCAGTCAGGGCACATGCCTGGGTTGCAGGCCAGGTCCCCAGAAGGGGGCACACGAGGGGCAACCACACACTGATGTTTCTCCCCTTCTCTTTGTCCCTCCCTTCCCCTCTCTCTAAAAATAAATAAATAAAATCTTTTTTTAAAACATTCTTTTTTTTAAAGATTTTTATTTGTTTATCTTTAGAGGGGAAGGGTAGGAGAGAGGGAGAGGGAGAGAAACATCAACATACGGTTGCCTCTCGTGTGTCCCTGGCAGAACTGGCCTGCAACCCAGGCATGTGCCCTGACTGGGAATTGAACCACGATCGTCTGGTTCGCAGGCCCACGCTCAATCCACTGAACTATACCAGCCAGGGCAAATAAATAAAATCTTTAAAAAAAATAATTGGCATCTCTTTGTGGGCAGAGCCCTGCTTAATCCAATGCTCAAAGAATATTTCATTGAGTGAATCTCTCCACTGATTCCTCTGTGAAGATGTCTTTTATCTTACAACTACAAGGTGGGCAGTAGGTATGAGAAAATTAATGGTGGCCTTGGACATGTCCCTTTATTTCCAGAGAAAGGCTAGTATGTGCAAGAGGGAGGAGACCCGTTTGTCTCATTTCCAGAGAGCAGACCTCAGGGCAAGTGATACAGAGGAAAATTTCAGCCTCTTCCAGTGAGCATTTGTGTACTAAGGCAAGCTGTCTAACAAAGGACCAGCAGTCAAGCTGGTGTGAATAAAACCTTGGCTGTACCCCATGAGGGGCTCAATGATCACTTGTCGGAGATGCGGTGGAGGGAACGCTGAATGCCGCATTGTGGAATGAGAGGTTATGTCAATAGCTTCGGGGTGAGGTGAAGGAAGGGCATTGTTTGTGACAGGGTTAGAAGTTGCATGAGATAACCTCGAAAATCCCTTCTGACTCTACGTGTCTCCAGGTCTCAATTTCCTCACCTTTGCCCTCTGGGGATGTGTCAATAGCTGCGGTGTGAGGTGGAGGAAGGGCATTGTTTAAGACTGGCTTAGAGGCTGCATGAGATAACCTCCAAAATCCCTTTTGACTCTTTGGGGGGCTCTAGGTCTCAAATCGCCACCTTTGTCCTGAATAGTCAAATTCCTGACCCTCCTCAGCTCATGGTTGCTACAAGAACAGATAGCTACAAAATTCCTTACACTCAGTTAGATGATACTTGTCAATTAGTAGGTTAATCATCTTTGGTAAATATTAAGTATTATTCACATGTGATATTTCCTCAGTTACACTGTCAGTTTTCTGTGGGCAGAAACCACAACCTAAATAATGCCATTTAAATCTTGCTCATGCATTCAAAATACTTGTTGGGTCCCCATTATGTTCTTGGTAGGATAGACACAGAAGTCCCTGCCGCCCCAGAGTTTTCAAATCAGGCATCTGCTGAGACCCACGATGCTCAGCACGGGGTGCGGGCACATGGGACTGCTGGGGCGCGTGGCTGGGTATTGCATTGATCTCTGTCTCCAGACCCCACGTATTCCCTTGCTCATGGTGCATGTTTATTAGTGAATTTTTTAAAAGATTTTATTTATTTATCTTTAGAGGGGAAGGGAAGGAGAGATGGAGAGAGATATCAATGTATGGTTGCCTCTCGTAAGTCCCCTGCTGGGAACTGTTGCTGGGAACTGTCCTGCAACCCAGGCCTGTGCCCTGACTGGGAATCGAACTGCGATCCTTTGGTTCACAGGCCTGCGCTCAATCCACTGAGCTACACCAGCCAGGGCTCATGGTGCATGTTTAACGAGCCTGCTGAATAAAGGGACCTTACAAAGCCAATATACATCACACTGTAGGAACTAAGATTAACTAGTAGTGAAACTAATCTGAATTGTAGAATTTTGGGGAACCAATATTATTTGGCGTTAGTACGTGCAACAGCATAAACGATCTCCGAGCACAGTGCGGACCTGCCTTAATGATTAAGGACTCTTTTTTGCACATTAAGTACATGCAAATGCATGCAGATCCGATAGGCAGAAAACTCAAGGCCACTGCTGTGTTTTCTCTTACGTGAGTTACCAGTTTCCTTGCAATTCAGCCTTGAGAGTTCATCTGCTGAACAAACACATTGCTCATACACTCTGAAAGTCCATTTATGTTGACACTCAGTTAAGGATGCTTCACTCGACACGCGAGCCCAGTGTGGAGAGACTACATAAGTCAGGAGGTTAAGGGCACGGATGAGCTGCCCACACCGCTAGGTGTGCAACCTTGAACAAGTCACCAAACCTCTCTGTGTCTCAGTTTCCTCATGGGCACAGGGAGATAATGATAAGGACAATGATGATGATGATGATGTTGATGATGACGACGGCACCTACTTCCTGGGTTATTATGAGGATTGAATGAATTCATGTATGTGGAGTACTTAGCGCAGTGCCTGGCACAGAATAAGTTCCAGGTAAGTAAGTAAGTTTGTTTGTATGTTTTTAAAGGTTTTATTTATTTATTTATTTATTTATTTAGTTTTAGAGGGAAGGGAAGGGAAGGAGAAAGAGTGGGAGAGAAACATCAAGGTGTGCTTGCATCTCATGTGCCCTCCACTAGGGACCTGGCCCGCAACCCGGGCATGTGCTCTGACTGGGAATCGAACCAGTGACCATTTGGTTTGCAGGTCGGAGCTCAATCCACTGAGCCACACCAGCCAGGGCTATTGATTGACTGAGTGAGTGAGTGATCGTTATTGTTGTTGTCACATATATGGTTGCTATAGGTGTGTCATCTGTTGGAAGGCCACAGGTAGGTTGTCATTATCATTCCAGGAGGAAGGGAACAGTAAAATGGTTCCTGGAAAAATGCCAGCTCGTAGCACAGGCAGGAACCGGATACCCTCTGAGTTGATGGGGTGAAATGCACCGCAGACACTTTCCAGGTTCCAGTCCTTGTGCTACCTTTTCTCTTTAATCCTTCCTAATGTTGTCACTCCTCTGCGCTTAGACACACAGCTTGGCAAGAACAGCTTGGCCAGGGAGTTCAATAGTTTGCAGCACCTGCCCCAAAGCAATAATCCATGGGGAGGAGTGGGAGGGTACTAGACAGGCCTCTGCTCTGTCCTAAGGGCATGGTATGCCGTGGGTTTAATCTAGGCCAAGGGGGAATGTGGGTCTGGGCTGGGGGCTAAGCCAGGCACCTTAAGTGCTAAGGTAACCCGTTCCAAGCTGAGTTACCAAGCGAGAACAGGTCAAAGGAGAAAAGAGAAGCAAGTAGGTTGAGGTCTGAGGAGAGCAGCGGAAGTGAATTTCAGAGAAGGTGATTGGAATGGAGAGCATTCTAGGTCCCTAGGGCCTGAGCGGGGGGCACACCCCCAATGCTACAAGGCGTAACCTGTCTAGGAAACTTCCGGTTTCTCTCCATGCCTCTGAGTATCCACGTGATGTGCCTGAGAGAGCTATAAAAGAATAAAAATCTCTGGACAAGATCATAACGAAGTACTTCCCTCTCACTAGGAATTCCTGTAGCAAATCATAGAGCGAGGCAACAGAGCTGCGTGCGGAAGGAATGCAGGCTGGGTCAGATTCGAAGAGGCATGGAGAACAGACCAGGGTGCTGGTAGCACAGGGGGTTTTGCCAAAAAGCCAGACCTGTGTGGGATACCACAGTGATATGGGTTTTTTGGACCCTGGGGTGGCTGCGGCGGTGGGGGGGGGGGGATGCCACGATAAGGGCAGAGGTCACGGAAAAAGGGATGTTAGAAAGCACTGAATATCCGTAACAAAAATAGCTAAGACTCCCTGACTGCTTCACCGTGTCCTTACTTCCATGAAGTATTCTTAGTCTTTCCATTTTAGGGATGAAAATGGAGGCTTAGGAAGGCAAAGCAAGTTGCCCAAGGACACAATAGCTAGTGAGCCGTAGAGTCCAGATTGGAACCCAGGACTGAATGATGCCAAGGCCCAAGCTCGTTGCCCCTGTTGTATGGCCTGCTCCTGCGGTGGACTCCGGCCAGCAGAGTCCGCCTGTTGTGGCTGGAGACGAGAACAAATGCACAGGTGACAGCAGTCCTGTGGGGAAAAGGGGGACGGCACTGCCACTCTCTCAAGAGGAGAGCGCCCCGACCCTTGCCTAGACAGGCTTTTATCGTTTCTCTCGGGTCTTACATCAGCAAAGGATTTATTATCTACTACATAGAATGTTGTTGTCTACATTTGAGGTACAATCAAGGAAATGAAAATAACATGCAAAGGGCAGTGGCAGCGAGTTGATTAGCTCTGTCCTTGGAAAGATTCACACAGGCTTTGGAAATTCCCTTGAAGACAGACAATACACGTTAGTTGTTTCAGACCAGGGTGAGGGAGTTTTAGCTAGAGCAAGCCACAACAGTCTGTATGCACTTTCTAGGCCTGATTTCCTCAGTTTGAAGGTCTGGCTCGTGCCCACCACTTCGCTCCTGTAGGTTTTCCATACAAAGCTGAGTCACATTTGCCAGACCAAAACAAACCGGTCCCCTCCATGCTCCCTCCTCTTAAATTCTATCTCATCTTTGAATATCTCTCTCCTGTGAGAGTCCACCTTCTCTTTGAAGAAATCTCGCCAGCTCTACCTCCAACACCCTTTTCTTGTTTCTTCTGTCAGTTCTATAACACTCCTAGGCTGGTTTTTCTAGTACTTCTGGTAGTAACAAGCTGCTGTCTTATTTTGCTTGACATGTTTGTTAATGCATTGTATGTTTGCGTGTGACAGTGGGGGGTTGGTGAGAAACAGATACCGAGATAGAGACAGGGAAACAGAGCAAACCAGGGGGAACTTGAGGACCAGAAGCTGCGTGTTTGCCCCCCTGCCTGTAATACGGCTCCGTCTGAGCCAGGCACTGAGTGCTAACCCATAAATAGAACCCTAGTCTTTTAGACACGATGGTCAGGGAAGGCCTCTCTGAGGAGGGAATGTGTACACAGAGGCTTAAATGAACTGCAAGAATGAGCCATGTGCATGGTCTTATGCAAAATGTTGCTCCCAATAGACGCGTCCAAGAATGTCTACTCAGGCTGAAAGGTCACCTTTTCACTAGATCTTATCCCCAGGCTTAGGGCTTTTGAACTCTGTGAGTTTGGTGGAGCTTACGCAGAGGGCCCACAGGATCTCTGGGCTGGCTTCATCCAGGGCAGGTCTGTTCTGGATTGCTTTACGTGTTTATGCTCTGAGTCTGGCTACACTTGCCTGGGCCTCTACCAGCTCTCTGTCCACTCAGACCCTCACTATATCTTTAGACCCTTCTTCCCCTGCTTCCACTCCACGTTCTAGATCCCATGCCTCAAACACCCATCCTCAAGAAACAGCCTGACTTCGTCCTTACCTTGCTAAAAACACAACTCCATACTTTCTCCCCTCTCGGCAGGGTAGAAGCCAGTGGGGCTTACGAGGCCCGTTCTGGTCTGACCTATCACTCTGGCCTGGGCCCAGCTCACCAGCCAGACTGACTGAGCTGTAATTTTCCAAATGGTCCACACCTTTTACGGCTTCTGCACACTCTTTCAGTGCTGTGCTCTAAAACCAGCCATTGATCTTTGCCCTTTAAGACCCAGCTGCAGCCCTGGCTGGTGTGACTCAGCGCATTGAACACTGACTGGCCTGGGAACCAAAGGATGGCCGGTTCGATTCCCAGTCACAGCACATGCCAGGTTGTGGGCCAGGTCTCCAGTAGGGGGCGCACTAGAGGCAACCACACGTTGATGTTTCTCTTCCACTCTTTCTTCCTCCCTTCCCCTCTCTAGAAACAAATAAAATCTTTCCAAAAAAGACCCAGCTGCAGTGTTGTCTTCTCTGTTAGGCATTCATCAACCCTAGCCCCCGAAATCTTGGTCTCTCACTTATCTTGCCAGGATCACACCTTGCAAAAATGTATATTAGGATACTTTTCACACTGAATTATAATTCATTTATTTCTTTCTCTTTCTTTCTTCTTCTTCTGTACACGGAACTCTGGAAGTCCAGGGGACTTGCCTTATGCACTTTGAATCCCCGAAGCCTAGAAAGTGCCTGGAACCTTGTGGCTATGCAACTATAAGAGCCAACATTTACTTACAAGTGCTTATTATACGTCAGGCACCGTTCCAAATGCTTTAAACAGACTGACATGTTTACTTTTCCAATGAGCCATATAAGGTAAATACTATTAGCTCTAATTTCCAGATGAGAAAACCAAGGCGCAGAGAGATTAAGGAACTGGCCTAACATCGCACAGCCAGACAGTAAGAAAGCTAGGAATCAAACCCAGGAAGTTCAGCTCCCAAGTTAGTTTTTAACCCAGGAACCTACCCTAGATAAGCAGTAGATGGCCATACAGGTGGACGGATGGGGAGATACACAGAAGGAGGATTAGTGGACAGGTAAATGGGTGGATAGACAGAGTCTCAAAGAGATAGTTGAGGTAACTAACTGAGGCTTAGAAAGGATTACTAAACTGTTCACGCCACGAGGTTTAATATACGTTCTGCCTAGAATCACTACTTAGATCTTACTACTATCGACGGAGGTCCTCGATGTTTTTCTGATGAGTAAAAATAAAATGTTTTTAATAATCCTATGATGGCCCCCTTGTGGAAGAGCTGGAGACAAGCCCCTACATCAAGGGTGTCAAACTTATTTTCACCGGGGGCCACATCAGCCTTGCGGTTGCCTTCAAAGGGCCGAATGTACCTTTAGGACTGTGTACATGTGACTACTCCTGAACAGTTAAGCAAGAGCTCGGTGCTGCCGCTGGGTAGAAACTAGGTGGAGGGCCGGATTTGGCCCACGGGCCTTGTGTTTGCCACCTGTGCCCTAGAGTCCCAAAGCATTGATAAAGGTTGTGGTAGCAGCAATGAGCTGGGGAGATCTGTAGACTCTTAAGGTGTGTTTTGTTAGACCGATTAGGGACCCACTACCACCTTTGCTGAGGTTGGGGAGGACCAACAAAGAAACATGGAGGAGTGGCAAGTTTACGTACAACCCTCTCCTCCCTCCTCCTCCTCCTCAGAGAGTAATGCCCTATTTATTGAAGATGAGTTTTCTGGGAAAGAGGTCACTTTCAGGCATCAGTTTAAAAATCGACGTTACGGAGAACTAAAACAAAAATTCTAGGCTGAGAGCGATGCAAGCCTTCTTGATGAAGGAAGCCGATGGTGGGGTGGAAACGACGCCACACTGAGTGACAAGCTGTCTAGGAATCCAGCTGTGGCTTGGCCATTTAAAGAGCACGTGACACTGGGGCAATCGTTTCCCAACTCTGGGCCTCAGTTTCCCTGTCTGTATAATTCGAGGAGCCAATCCTCATTTCTCTATGGAGATTTTCAGCTGGGCAAAGAACTGTCACCCATGCAGTGACTTGGCTAACAGGACAAAAGAAGTAAGCAACCTGTCACCAGGGGTTTGTGACTCAAATCCTCCTGTTTGGAATTAGGCCAGCCCTTCTGCTCCTGTCAGCCATACGGATATTCTATGAAGGCCCCCATTCCTCCAGGAAGAGGTAAGGATAGGATGGGGGTTTCCATGGATACGGAGGAGGAAGGTGGCATCTAAAAGGCTTGATGTTAGGGATCTGTCTTCGGGTAGAAAGTAAAGATGGCCTCTGTGCTCCAAACCTGTAGAAAGAGAGCAATGGGAACCTGCCTTGTCATTTTCTCATAGCTGCTCTGCAAATCCAAGTACCTTTAGCCACAGCCTTGAGTCACTTGGTAAGTCAACAAACATTTATGAAGTACAAGTGCTTTCTACGTGCTGGACCCTGGGCTAGATGCTGATCGCGCCCTCTCATGCACACACAGGCACATCCAATATTCGTAAAAAGCTCACAGCCTAGGAGGTAAATAAGACACAGGCCACAAGTAATGACAATACAAGACGGGAAGCCGTGGCATGGAAATTCAGCAGAGGCAGAAAGAGGTCCAAAGTGGAAGGATCAGGTAGCTCCCAGATGCAGGAGGCATTTGCATCGCGAGTTCCTGTGCAGGAGACTGGAATGATTAAGCTCCCAGATCTTGGCCTCCGCCAAACTTGGGTTCCAAAGCCAGCACATACACTCCTTAGCTATGTGCCCTTAGGCAAGTTATTCAACCACGTGAAACCTCAGTTGCCTCATCTGTAAAATGGGGATATCCCAACCTCCCCCTGCAGGGTGAATGTGAGGATAAAGTGAGAGATCGCGGGTGTTCCTCCCCCTGAGGCTGGGAGATTTATTTCTGATTTGCCTAGGTGGGGTACATGGGTGAGGATTCGTCCTTCTAAACATCTCCTCCTCTTTCCAGATCCTTGGGGACGGGACCAGCCCCGGGAAGGGTCCGACTTGTATCAAAAGGAATCTTTTGCTGTCAGCCCTGGATCTCAGTCATTGATCTTAGACCTGATGTATCTTCTAACCTCCGGTGGGCCCCTGTCTGTGCCTCAGTTTCTCTATCCGTAACATGAGCATATTTCTAAAGGATTTCTTAGGGCAGTGTTAGTGACAACAATCCAAGTATTTGCAGTTCAGTCTGGGAGCTGTTAAAAAACACCTCCAGCTAACCTGTAGCAAACAGTGCCTTCTCCTAAGAGCTTCGTAAAGCCAGAAGGAAAAAAACCAACGAAGGCGAACTAGTGCACTTATTTGACTTGGAACAGAATTAAATTCAGGACTGACCTTACGTCCAGCAAACGGAACCTAATCAGTACAGTAAATATGGCTGTTTCTGACATGTACCCAGCACTTTACGTTCTTTCAGGCAGTTGGATACGTGAATGTTCCCTGCCCCGCCCTTGCCCCCCCCAGTCCTAGCGAGGAGAAACTGCCCTCGGGCGGCCGCAGCCCTGGCCATGGGAGGAGGCACCCTCGGCCTGTGAAGACCTGGCCATTTTAGGTTAAGTGGAGAACATGTTCAGTCTGAAAACCTCTGAATCCCCTATCCTACTGTCTCGGACAGGGCGCCACCGGAAAATCTCTCCTGGGTGGGACATCCTCGTCTTCTCTCCTCCTGGTTGCGTGGTCCTGGTTCCACAGCCTGAATGTGGATGCGTGTGTGCGCATACGTGCGTGAGTTGGGGGGCGCTCCAAATGAGGTCGCGGTGGCCAGTTTGCACTCCATCAGTGAAACTGCGTGTTTGCCCCCTTTCTCTACTTTATTCCTGCGGCGCTGAGTACAAGCTCTCAAATGGTCCTGAGCTCTGTGCTAGGACTGGAATCCCCTTCTACAAAACCGCAGCAGGGGCAGCAAGCGGCAAAGCCTTCCTGCCAGCGTGCCAGCCTGCGATTTAGGTTTGTAATAGTTAAGTCACCCAGAGTCAACCGCTTATTCCCCCGTCCCTATTAGGACCTAGGGCTCTACCGTTTGGGGCTCTACTGTTCTTTCAAACCTAACTTCACGGAACAAACCAAACTCAGGAGCTGACTGGGATGAAATTCAAATTGGTCTCTAAACCAGCTGGTAAAATCATCAGGTGTTTGGTTTCTCCAACTACAGGTTTTTCCTACATTCGCTCTTGAGATGTAATAAATGCCTTTGGCAGTCCATGACTTCATCCTACTTAGAACCACACTTCCTCTGAGGGGCAGTCTCTGCCTCATCCCAGCCCAGTTCTGCAGACGGAGAAAATGAGGCCCGAGAAGATCACGCGGAGTTTCTCAGGAACCATTCTGTGACTAGGGACTCCCGAGGAAAGAAACCTTCACTTTTCTGAGTACCCATGTAAACTGAACACTCTGATTGGCTACGTTATAGTTTACATTCACCAAGATTCAGAGCATGATTACCCCTGCTTTACAGACGATGAAAGTGGAGCTTAGAGTAATTAGGTAAGTTCCTTGGGGGTCACTCAACAGAAGTGGATAAGCTTAGATTCTTGCTGAGAGCTGTCTGAAGCCCAGGCCTACAAGTGACCTTGCAAAACACCAAAAACAACCCTAGATTCATATAGTAGGATCCAGAATCTTGTAGCTCAGTACACTACTGTGCTTAGGGAGGGTTCTAGTCAGAACCAGGAATGGGTTCAGGGGATAAACTGGAGGGAGGTCTTTCTTTCCAGCCTGGGGACATCTCTGATCACCGCCTCTAGGCAGCAGAAGACAGGAAACGTTGCCCCCAGAATGCTGAATCTGTAGGTTGTAATACCCCTTTAAAAGTTGTATGCCCTTCTCAAGTTCTCTTCTTTCCTTTGCATCCCTCAAATGGCTCTCAGGAAAAGCTCAGCTAACAGTCTTTCGCATTCCAGAAGAGGTTTAACACTGGCCTGGACCCACTGAGACTCTCTCTTTTTCAACATGGGGAAACAGGCCCAGACAGATAATGATCTTCTTTATTGAGATTTATGTTCAGCTGGAATCTGGTCTGAGAAAAAAAAAATAAAACAAGATACCAGGCCTGGAGAGGGATGCCAAAGAGACAGCTCCTTTTCCCTATGCCTTTCAGAGAGCTTTTATTTTGTAAGGGGAGGAGGGACTGGGGGTGGAGCCATGCCAGCTAGTGTATGGGGCTGAGTTCCTAATTAAACCCAGAGGTGCTAAGGTTTTATGTTTCATAGAAATTGGGAAGAGGCAGAAGGCAGAAGGCTTTTTTTTTTTTTCAATCAGTAATTGGCTCATTTGAGTGCCAGGGGTGTCTGTAGCAGGAAAGGGGCCAGCTCTGTCCTGGAGTGAGTAAGGAAGTTCAGGCCTTCTACAAAGAAACCAGACTCTTGCCCTGGCTGGTGTGGCTCAGTGGATTGAGCTGCTGCCTGCAAACCCAAGGGTCACCAGTTTGATTCCCGGTCAGGGCACATGGCTGGGTTGTGGGCCAGGTCCCCAGTAGGGGGCGCATGAGAGGCAACCACACATTGATGCTTCTCTCCCTCTCTTTCTCCCTCCCTTCCCCAGTCTCTAAAAATTAATACATCTTTAAAAAAAAGAAACCCGACTTTTGCAAACTCTCAATGTGCACATGACTGACTAATGCTTAAGACCTCTGTGTGATTTGGCCTTATTTTGACCCTATTAGCTGGGGTCTCCTTCCAGAGGGTTCCACAGTCACTTCGCCTCCTTCAGGAGTTAGTAATCTTTCGAATATCTGTTTGTCCTCTCTCTTAAGCTATTGACACTCCCCTTCGTGCCCTCACCTCCAAATCTCATTAGGAAGTGAATACCTTTGTCTGTACCTCCCCCGCCAGGATCACCCCTAGCAGGGTCCCTGAAATCCTACCACATGACCCTGGGGCACAGCTGGAAAGCTATGGGGAAGCTATGATGTCACAAACGCAGTGCCAACTCATACGTCCATTGGGAGTATGATTATAGCTAGCTGTGAGTCACAGGCTGATCAATGAGGACTCTCTCCACCCCTAATTGTATTCTGGGAGAGCTCCAACCTACCTAGACCTGCAGTCCCCAACGAGACCTTCTCTTTAACAACTGTCCTCTGTTTTTTTTTTATTTTAATTGTTGATCTTGTACAGTTTTCTGTCTTTTGCACCCACCCCAGCCCTCCCCACCTCCCTCCCATTTCCACCCCCCATAGTTTTTGTCCATTACTCTCGCAGCTCTGAGAACCATTATTCGTGTTCTTTGTGTGTTTTGAGCGCCCTCTAGTGACAACATTTCACCAATACAGCCCCAGTCAGGGCAGGGTTTTATGAAAAATGATAGTTTTTCCATGCGGTCATGCTTTCCCCAGGTATTTTAATTAATCTCGCCCCAGCCTTAAAGTAGTAGGTGCAGAATCTCCAGAGCATATAAATGTGGAGCTTGATAGGACTTTATATATCACCCACTGTTTCTCTATTTTACAGATAGAACCTGAGAGACAGTTACTGAATCAGGCCCCACAAGTCCTAGCCTGGCGGACTTGTCACCGACAACTGTGCTTAACCAGTTGTCTAAGCAATGGGCAGAGTGAGTGGTATGGGAAATAGGAACAGTGCTTTTCAGCAGTAAAACTAGAAATAGTACCTCACATATATGAGTGCTCCATGTGCTGAGCATTGGTCTCTACCTGTAGCGTTTTATTTGATCCTCACAGAAATCCTCGGAGGTAGGGTACTATTATCACCCCCTGAGGCACAGAGAGATTAAATGATTTAACCATGTTTGCATAGCTAATAAGTAGCAGTCAAAAATGACACCTAGGAAGTCTGACTCCCTGAGCCTAGGTTCATCTTTTGTCTCTTTGGTTTTTTTTTCCTCTCTATCTTCTATCTCACATATGATCAGTCACTAAGTTCATCATATTCTTTTTTTTTTAATCCTCACCTGAGGATATGTTTATTGATTTGAGAGAGCCAAGTACTGGAAACAGCCTAAGTGCCCATCAGTAGATGAATGGATAAAAAAGCTGTGGTTCCTGGCTGGTGTGGCTCAGTGGACTGAATCCCAGCCTGTGAACTGAAGGGTCGCCAGTTCGATTCCCAGTCAGGGCACATGCCTGGGTTGCAGGCCAGGTATCCACTAGGGGGCGCATGAGAGGCAACCACACACTGATGTTTTTCTTCCTCTGTTTCTCCCTCCCTTCCCTGCTCTCTAAAAGTAAACAAACAAAATCTTAAAAAAATAAAATAAAATAAAAGCTGCTATCAAAATACATTCAGTGACTGAATAAATAAAACAAGTAGGTCCCTTGTAGATATAGGCTGTCTACAAGACACCTATTTCACATTGAAAGACATCCATAGACTAAAAGTAAAGGGATAAAAAAGATATTTCATGAAAATGGAAATTAAAAAGCTGGGTAGCAATACTTACATCAGACAAAACAGACTTTAAAATGAAACTATAACAAGAGACAAAAAGGGGCCTAGCAATTCCCTTTCCGTATATTTTGCTGAAGAAACCAAAAATACTGAATTAAAAATACATTGTTTTTTTCCAGTATTACTTCCAATAGCCAAAATATGGAAGCAACCGAAGTGTCCATCCATAGATGAGTGGGTGAAGAAGTGCTGAATACGTACAATGGAATGTGGCTCAGCCAGAAAAAAGTATGAGGTCTTACCATCTGCACAACATACGTGGACCTACAGGGTATTATGATGAGTGAAATAAGTCAGACAGAGAAAGACAAATGCCATCTGATTTTATTTATTTGCGGAATCTAGAATACGAAATAAATAAGCAGAACAGAAATAAACTCGTATATACAAAGAACATTTTTTAAAAGATTTCACTTATTTACTTTTAGAGAGAGAGAAAAGGAGGAAGAAAGAGAGGGAAAGAAACATCACTGTGTGGTTGCCTCTCACACACCCCCTCCTGGGGACCTGGCCCACAACCCAGGCTTGTGCCCTGACTGGGAATCGAACCAGAGACCTTTCGGTTCACAGGCCAGCACTCAATCCACTGAGCCACACCAGCCAGGGCTTTACAAAGAACACGTTGATAGTTGTCGGATGGG
The DNA here is from genome assembly GCA_039655065.1 of Glossophaga mutica. Classification (NCBI taxonomy): domain Eukaryota; kingdom Metazoa; phylum Chordata; class Mammalia; order Chiroptera; family Phyllostomidae; genus Glossophaga; species Glossophaga mutica. The sequence continues at coordinate 7,751,467 of CM077318.1, read as the reverse complement.
GGATTGAGGAGAGGGGTGAAAATGGTGAAGAAATGAAGAATGTATTAGTACTTACAGAATAGTCATGTAGATGTAAAATATAGCAGATGGAATATAGTCAATAATATTCTAATAACTATACGTGCCGCCAGATGGGTGCTAGATTTATTGGAGTGATTGCTTTGTAAGTTGGATAAAAATGCCTAATCACTGGGTTGTACACCTGAAATGAATATAATATTGTACATCAACTGTAATTGAAAAATAAAAATTGCTTTTGGGAATGGGTGGAGGACCTGAATAGCCACTCAGACAGAGTGGCTACCATCGGTAAATCGGCAAACAACAAATGCTGATAAAGATGTGGAGAAAAGGGACCCCTGGTGCAGTGTTGGTGAGATGCTGATTGGTACAGCCACTGTGGAAAACAGTATAAAGTTTTCTCAAAAAATCAAAAATGGAACTGTCTTATGACCCAGTGATTCTACTTCCGGGTATACATCCGAAGAAACACAAAACACTAATTCAAAAGAGTACATGCATCTCTCTGTTCATTGCAGCACAATTTACAATAGCCAACATAGGGACGCAGCCCAAGTGCCCATCAATAGACGAGTGGATACAAATGTTGCGGTGCATATATACAATGGAATATTACTCAGCCACGAAAAGAATGAAATCCTACCATTTGCGACAGCATGGATTGACCTACAGGATATTAGGCTAAGTGAACTAAGTCAGAGGAAGACAAATACCATATGATTTTACTTATATGTGGAATCAAAGAACAAGATAAACAAACAGACCAAATTGAAACAGACTCACAGACAAAGAGAACAAACTAATCCTTGCCAGAGGGGATGGGAGTTGGGGAACTGGTTGGAAAAGATAAAAGGATTAACAAATACAGATTGGTAGTTACAAAATAGTAATGAGGATGTAAAGTACAGCATAGGGAATAGTCAATAATACAATAACTAGAAGTGGGTACTGGAAAATACCGGGGGAATACTTTGTAAAGTATATCATTGTCTAACAACTAGGCTGTACATTAAAATCAATCAAATAATTTTGAATGTAAACTGTAATTGAGTAATAAAAATTAAAAAATTAATTAATTAATTTGCCCTAGCTGGTTCGATTCCCAGTCGGGGCACATGCCTGGGTTGTGGGCCAGGTCCCCAGTGGGGGGGCACGAAAGTGTAACCACATAGGGATATTTCTTTCTCTCTCTTTCTCCCCTCTTCCCCTCTGTCTAAAAATAAATTTTAAAAAATGTTTTTAAAAATTAATTAATTATAATTAAGAATTAGAATTAAAACAAAACCTCTGAGAAGTCCTGCAGCAACGTGTTCATCTTTATTCACTCACCTTTTTCTAAACTTACCTGACTATGCACCTTTTTAAAAAGGATAATAGCATTCCATGGAAGGAATTTTGCCTAGAATAGACTTTGGAAAAATGTATTATAATCTGTTCTCAATTGTTTATTCCTTAGCTGAAGAAACATTTGAGGAGACATTTGAAGGAAAAGTATGCCAGGGCGGCGGAATCAGCCACCTGCTGTTTATGATATTGTCTAGTGTGATTCTTGATGGAAGAGAGTCATGTTTCTTTTTATAATATCTAAATCTGTTTCTGCGCTTCTCTCCACTTTCCACCTATTTTCTGTATTCCCCCCTTTCTCTCTCTTTCCCCTCTCCTAGTGTAACTGAAGCCAGGTCTGGCTGCCTGTTGCAACAAGGGCCAAACTCGTAAGACAGGAGCTGGTGAAAAGGAAAGAGGTTAATTCAAGTACTGGCCACCTGAGAAGATGGGGACTCTCATCCCAAACCCTATCTTCACATCTCAGTGCAAGCAGAGGTTTGTATACGGAGGGAGAGGGAAAGCAGAACAAAGGGATCGGGGGAGGGGCTGTGGGCATGCAGGCAGCGTCCTTGCTGGTCCTGGTAATGAATTTTCATGGGCAGCGTCCTTGAATCGGCCATCTGGTTTCTCCCCAGCTGCGTTCCTGTGTCTGGGCAGGTCAGCGTTAGCTGGGGCTTGAGGTCAGGCTGCTCCTGGGTCCACGCACTAACTGAAACTGCTGAGCTGTGAAATGTACTAAAAGAAAACTTTTCACATGCAGGCTGTAGTTCCAAGAGAAAAATCAGGTTAGACGAACAAGCTGTGTTTACTATTTACTAAGATTCATATGAGTAGCTTTATATAAGTTTAATGTATTTCTTCCCCATCACACTAGGAGTTTCAAATAAAAAAAAAAAATACAGGGTGGGGCAAAAGTAGGTTTACAGTTGTGAGTACACGAAACACGGAGTTTACTCTCCTATTATTATTAATTATTGTATTATTTTCCATATGAGCAACTCTGAACCTACTTTTGTGCTGCCTTGTATAAATCTTTTTTTAGTTTTACTGAGATGTAATTCACATACACCCCTGTAGAAAAGCTGTACAGCAGAGTGATTTGACTTAGGGACTTATATTGTAAAATGTTCTGTTTAGTTAGCATCGTCATCTCATATAGATACCAAAAGAAGAATAGAACAGAAAGGAAAGAAAAAGTTGTTCTTCCATCGTGATGAGAACTGTTAGGATTTACTCTTAACAACCTCCATATACATCATATAGCAGTGTCAACTGTATCACCATAGTGCGCTATTGTATGCCCAGTACTTATTTATCTTATAACTTGAAGCTTATACCTTTTGACCACCTTTCTAGTATTTCCTTCCGCCCTCCTTACTGCCTCTGTTAACCACAATTCGGATCGCTTTTTCTATGAGATTGTTTTTATTTGTTTGTTTTCATGTTCCACATATAAGTGAGATCATATAGCATTTGAATTTCTATGTCTGACTTATTTCACTTCGTACAATGTTCGCAATGTCTGTTCATGTCACAAATGGCAGGATCTTCTTATTCTCAGGGCCGAATAATATTGCATTGTGGGTGTGTGGGGGTTGGGAGGGTGGATCACAACATTTTTATCGATTTGTCTGTGTGACGGACACTTAGGTTGCTTCCACATCTTGGTTATTATAAATAGTGCTGCTTTGAATGTAGAGCTGCAGGTATCTTTTTGAGTCAGGGTTTTCCTTTCCTCTGAGTATGTTCTTAGAAGTGGAATTGCTGGATCACATGGTAGTTCTAGTTCAAATTTTTGAGCGTCCTCTGTACTTTTTTCTTTTATAGAAGTTACATCAGTCTATCCTCCCACCAAAAGTGTAATTGGGTTTCCTTTTCTCTACATCCTCACCAACATTAGTCATCTTGTCTTTTTTGATGGTGGCCATTCTAACAGGTGCAAGATGATAACTCATTGTGGTTTTGATTCGAATTTCCCCAATGGCTAGTGAGCACCTTCAGCATGTTTTCATGCACCTGTTGGCCTTCTATATATCTTCTTTGGAAAAATATATATTCAGGTATTTTGCTGAATTTTAGTTGGATTACTTGGAGTTTCTCTCATTATTGAGTTACATGAGTTCTATATATGTTTGATGTTAACATGTCTTCAGCTTTATGGTTTACAAATATTTTCCACATTCTGTAGGGTATTTTTTCCACTTTGTTGATTGTTTCTTTTACTGTGCAGAAGATTTTTAGTTTGATGTAGTCCCACTTGTTTATTTTGTATTTTATAGCTTGTGCTCTATTTGTCATATTGCCAAGACCCATGTCAAGGAAATTTTTTTCTATGTTTTCTTGTAAAAGTTTTCTGGTTTCATGCCTTACATTTAACTCTTTAATTTGAGTTAATTTTTATGAGTGGTGTAAAATAGGGGTCAAGTTCTGTTCTTTTACATGTGAATATCTAATTTTCCCCAAAGCATTTATTAAACAGACTGTCTTTTCTCCATTACATATTCTTTCACTGTCTTGTCAAGTATTGGGTGACCATATATGCTTGTGTTTATTTCTGTGCTCTCAATGTGATTCCATTGATGTATTTGTCTGTTTTTGTGCCAGTACCATACTGTTTTGATTACAAAAGCTTTGTAGTATAGCTTGAAATCAGAAAGAGTATTACCTCCTGCTTTGTTATTCTTTCCCAGGATTGCTTTCACTATTAGGGATCTCTTGTAATTACACACAAATTTTAGAATTTTTTTTTTCTACATCTCTGAAAGGTGCCATCGTAATCTTGAGATGAATTGAATTAAATCTATATATGGCTTTTGAAAGTATGGACATTTTAACAATATTAGTTCTTTCAATCCATGAATACCTTTTCATTTATTTGTGTCTTCTATTTCTTTTATAAATGTCTTACAGTTTTCAGAGTAGAGATCTTTCACTTCGTTGGTTCAATTTATTCCAACTGTATATATAAAATCATGTCATCTGCAGATAGAGACAATTTTATATTTTTATTTCCAAGTCTGATACCTTTCATTCTTTTTTTGACTGATCGCTTTGACAACGATTTCCAGTATTATGTTGAATAGTAGTGATGAGAGGGGGGCATCCTTGTGTTGTTCCCCTGATCTTAGGGGAAAAGCTTTTAACCTTTCACCATTAAATATGACATTAAGTATGAGCTTGTAAAATACTGACTTCCTTATGTTGAGGTATGTTTTTTCTATGTGTAATTTGTTAAGAGTTTTTTTACCATGAATGGATGCTGAATTTTGTTACATGCTTTTTCAGCATGCGTTAAGATGATCATATATTTTTGTCATTCCATTAATATGATGGTATCACATTGATTGATTTGTGTATGTGAAATCATCCTCACATTCCAGTTATAAATAACACTTGATCATGGCAAACAGTCCTTTTATTACTGGCTTGTTGGATTTGGTTTGCTAATGTTTTATTGATAATTTTTTCATCGGATGAAAACCATCATGTCATGTGGTGACTTGAAGGACTAAAGGCAAGATGCGCACAGTGTGTATGTGAAGGAGAGAGAGCGAAAGAGGGGAAAGAAAGGAAGGTTATACCACCCTCATCTAGAATACCTCAAAAGTGATGTATACATTTATTATCTCACACAGTTTCTGTGGGGCAGGAGTTTCGGAGTGACTTAACTGGAATCTTGACTAAAGCTGGAGGATCTGCTTTCAAGATGGTTCCCTCACATAACCAGCAAATGAATGTTACTTGCAAATTAATGGCAGATTTTCATCCTGCCAACCCATGTTTGTGCTACTGGAGTATCCTCAGGACACGGTGCCTGGGTTTTCACAGAGCAAGTGACCAGGGAAATAGCCGTGGTAGAACTGCAGTGTGTTTTACGACCTAGCCTCAGAAGTCGCACTTGCCACAGTATTCCGTTTGTTAAGTAGGGAACTGCAGAAGGCGTAAATACCAAGTGGTAAGAATCATCAGGGGTTGCCTTGGATGCTGGCTACCACCCATACCTTGATGAGTTCATGAATACTTGTGTCTTCCTGGTTCCGCCCCGTCTGCCCTTTGATCCGGAGTGATAACGCATAGCTGTGCATGCTGAGCGCTGATGAACTGGGGCATCTGGCCAAGTGGGGAAGAAGGTGCTGAAATACAGCCTGAGCTTCACTTACCAAGTCTTAACACTTGCAGAGTTGCATTCACGCAAAGGATGTGCCTTTTTGCAGTTCTGCCTAGGATGGCATCTGAGATATCAGGGCCAAATGGCACTCCTATTTGCCTGCCTCATTCTGTCAAAGTCCTTCCTTGCTTTGACTACCTGGCTGGAGCACGTCTCGTCCTCACCCAGCAGCTCTCACCTCAGACTGCCCAGACTTGCCATTTTCTTCTCTCTCAACTTTCCCATTATTGGCCTTTCTTCCAGTGAGTTCTCTTATCTAGAGTCCAGTGCTTCTCAAACTGTTATTTCTGGAAGAATCCCTGGGGAATCTTGTTAAAATACAACTTTGGATCAGCGATGGGCATGACTCGGGAGCTCGTGAGAAACGCAGCGCCAGCTGATCCATGGATCGTGTTTTGAGTAGAAAGAGGCTGGAACCGCCTTCTGACTTTCTGCAGTTCCGCCCCCTTTGGGGCAGGGAATAAAAATCACCACCGTAGTGATGAAATAATAATAGCAGCTAACTTTTAATCATACTTTACCACATGTGAGAAGTTTTTCTGAACATATTGCAAAGGCTAACTCATTTCAATCTGAGGAAAACCTTGTGAGGTATGTCTATTTTTATCACTTCCACTTTATACCGGAGGAAACTAAAGCATATAAAGGTGAAGTCCTTTTGTGGGAAAATAAACAGTGCCTTGTCCAAGGGCAGAGCCACGATTCTGACCCAAGTAGTCTGATGCTAGAGTCCTTCCTTGTTCCTAACTGCGCTGTTACACAATCTCTCATTTAAACAGAGGTCTTCTGGCCCCCTTTCTCTTCTTTAAAGATTTTATTTATTTATTTTCAGAGAGGGGAAGGGAGGGAGAAAGAAAGGAAGAGAAACATCCATGTGTGGTTGCCTCTTGTAGACCCCCCACTGGGGATCTGGCCCACAACCCAGGCATGTGCCCTGACTGGGAATCGAACCAGCAACCCTTTGATTTGCAGGCTGGCACTCAGTCTACCGAGCTACACCAGCCAGGGCCACAATGTCTCATTTAATCACCCGTCATTTGCCTGGCACTGTATGAAGGGCTATCTACATTAGTCTCTCACTTAATCACTATGAACCTTGTAAGTAGTACTGCTCTCATTTTATAAACGAGGCACAGAAATCTTAAGTAATGTACCCAGGATCAAATAGCCAGCACAGTTGCTACAAGAATCAAATTCATAGTTGTCTGGCTCCAAAAGTCATGCACCAATTTATTCCAGTACATCTCCCTTACCTACTTGTCAAGTTGCCAGAAATTGAGGATTTTTAGTCACTCAAGGTCCCTTATTCACAGTGATCATTCCCATGGGAGGACAAACAGCTTTTGCTCTCAACTGGATGCATCAGGCTGCTTAAAGAGGCCGGTGCTTTCTAAGAGCAAGGGGAAGAGCCTAAGGCTCCAGGGCCCAGACCCGCTTACAGCAGTGGGACAAGCGCTCAGGAAGAGAGCTATGGCTCGGGTTCAGTGGCAGACTGTGAGTTCCTTCCAGCTTTTCCCAGTCTCTCTGTCGCTTGGAGCTCCTGGGAGGCTATGGGGTTGCGGACGGAGTGAAGTGCCGTCTGGGCTTCTTGGAGACGCATTGTTGTTCGGGGGAAGTGAGTCAGAGCCCTGCCAGGCAATGTTTTCCTAGCCTGGCCAGGAAGGTGAGCTGACATCCTGTGGTGGGGACGAAAGCCCAGGGGCACTCCCTGAGCCTCTCAGCAGGCCTTTCATCTTGGGATATTCTGAGATACCCTGCAGGCTCCTTCTACCTACTGTCCCCCCCGCCGCCCCCCCCCCCTGACTGGAACCCGGAACCTCAGTCCTCCGCATCTCCTTGACCTGGAAGAGCTCTTCACTTTTTGCCTGCCCCAGCTCTGAAAGGTCCATTTCCCTCATATGCATCCTCCTCCCCATTGGGCCAAATTCATGCCACTCCTCCCAACTTTTTCTGTCCATTTGCTTGTGAACTGAGGTCTGCAGATGGTTCATCGGGGGGCTAGGTCTTCATTTCACATAAAAGAGTCAGATCGAGAGTACTGAGCCCTCTGAGTGAGGGAACGTGAAGACGTCATTTCCTTCCATTCCCACCAGGTAGGAAGCAGGAAGCCTGGGATGATGATGATGATGATGATGATGATGATGATGATGATTGCTGGTTTGCCCGCGACTGAGCTGAGTTCAGGTGTACCCCTTCTCCTCTCTGGGCCTCAGTTTCCCCATCTGAAGCCTGAAAGGATGGGGCTAGACGGTGTCTTGGAGACCATACTTGGCATTCCCTCGGAGAGGTCAGTCACTGAGAAAAATAACAGCAACAATAAAAATAACTAACATTCATTAAGCACTTACTATGTGCTAAGCACTCTTACCAATGCTTTAAGTATATGTCTATCCATTCATTAAATCCTTACTTAGAAGGATTAGTAACAAAGCTTCTATTCTACGAGGCAAATACTATTATTATCACCATTTTACAGGTATAAAAACTAAGGCATAAAGAAGTTAATAATCAAGGGAATACAGCTTGTGAAAGGCATAAATCCTAGCATAATAACTGTATTGAAGGCTCACAAAGAAAAGATCCAGGAAGAGAGTCTGCCTGCTTTCTTCACATGCTTTGTTTAGCATCAGCCTGCCTCTCCCGCCCCCCCCGCCCCCCCCCCCCCCCCCCCCCCCGCGACCTGGCACCTGCGCCCCGCCCCCGACCCCGCACGCCCTCTTTCATCACTCTGCTTGGGTCTACCTCAGGTCCCAACAGCCCAAAAGCAGAACTAACTCTCTTCTCTACATTTAGGAGTCCGGTAAACCACGAAAGACTTGGGGAGAAGGGAATTGCGTGACACGAGGTAGTTCCTCTCATCCATCATAGTACATCACGGTCTTCCACTACAGTGGAGGAGCTAGGGATTAAATCACAGAGGTCTGGGAGCAAAAGGCAGCCAAGAGGGATACGCATATGTTGATGTTCTGGTATTTGCCCTTAATCGCAGAAGGAGGATGATGGCTCTAACGTGTTCTCTTTGAAGAGCGCATGACTGTTAGAACGTACTGGGACATGGAGGACCTAAGGCACCGGCTACGCTGGAACAAACAAGGTACGTGTCACCAGCTAAACACCTGACCTCGAGCTTCCCTATTGTCAGAAGCAACTGAGGCTTAGCTGCGGGCATCCTGCTGGACACCAGTCGAATCCTCACTGTCCCTCCCCTCTCCCGCAAGCTTTTCCCAGAGGCAAGGCCCATAAATCTCTTGGACTTTCTGTCCCCAAATCAGCCATCTCTGATCAGAGGACATCGTGTTGCAAACATCTGTACCCAGGACACCTGGGAAAGATCGGCAGAGTGACCCACCCTCCCCTGGAGTCTGCTACACACCCTTAAAAACCCCTCTATCCTTTCCCTTGCAGCTGTAATCTGCTCGGACTCAACCTACCTGATTACAGGTCATTGGGCTTCTTTGGCTCCTGGTCCTTTCTTAGCCACCTTGGCTACCTAACAATGACCATTTCCTCCACGGGCCATTTCCTATATACTTACCTGAGCCTCAGTTTGGCTGCCTTCAGTCCTGAGGGTGGCATAAAATCCAGACAAGGAAGAAAATACTTAGGGAAGGCTAGTGCCCCGCATAATAGATTAAGAAAAACACAACATCTAAAGAATGCAATCCTTCCAGCCCTATCTCCGTCCCAGGCTGGAAGACTTCCAGGAGCTGGGTCGATGGAGGCTACTGTAGCGAATATCTGTGTTAACTCTATGGATGCGGACCGTTGACTCTGTTTAGGCTGCTATAACAGAATACATAGACTTGGTGGACCATCGATAATACACATTTATTTCTCACAGCCCGGGAGCCAGGAAGTGCAAGATCAAGGCACTAGCAGGTTTGGTGAGCCCACTTCTGCCCACTTCTTGGTTCATATATGACCATCTTCTCTGGCCATCCTCACATGGAAGAAAGGAACAGGGAGCTTCTGGGTATCTTTTTTTGTAAAACAGATATATTATATATATACATATATATGCATATATTTGTATATTATTTTTTTTTTGAGAGAGAGGGGAAGGGAAGGAGAAAGAGATGGAGAGAAATATCAATGTGTAGTTGCCTCTCGCATGCCCCCTGCTGGAGACCCAGGCATGTGCCCTGACTGGGAATCGAACCAATGACCCTTTGGTTTGCAGGCCGATGCTCAATCCATTGAGCCACACCAGCCAGGGCTCTGGGTATCTTTTATAAAGGAAACAATCCCATTCATGTGGGTGTCACCCTCAAGTCCTAATCACTTACCAAAGGCCCCACCTGTAAATGTCATCACATTGGAGATTACATTTTAACAGAGGAATTTTGGGGAACAGAAGCAGGGTCTAATTCTGCCTGTGAAAAAAAGCGGATGTTTTCCGAGCATCTGCTCTGTGGAAAACTTTGGGCTTTAGAAATGTAGATGGCACAGTCTTTGCCCTTCAGCAATTCAGTATATACTTCAACAGTAAAATAATAAAACACGGTGATGCGTAGTTCCACAGAAGGGCAGCCAAGTGCATCCTTGACTGGTATCCTTGAAAAAAAAAAATAGAGATTGATCCTGAAATCCCTAGTAAGGTGGCTTCTCATAGGAGGGGTTGTTTGAGAGAAATCCTGAAAGATGAGTAGTATTTGATGAGACACAAAGTAGAGATGGGAGCAGGCAGGGAGGGTATTGGTGGAAAGATAGCATGAAGCGGGCCCTACATATGTGAAGGCACACGGGTGTTTGGGGACTAAAGCTGTGCAGAGTGGTTAGGCTCCCCGATGAAAGTATGGGCAAGGGACTGAGAAAAGATGTCGCTGCAGAAGTAGATAATGGCGACATCACAAAGATCCTTGGGTGAGGAGTTTTTGAATGTTGAGACATTTTAAATCTAGTTTGGGGCACTGGAGGCTGAAGGAAAGTTTTAAGCAAGAAAATGAATAGAGCCCTGGCTGGTATAGCTCAGTGGATTGAGCATGGGCCTGCGAACCAAAGGATCGCGGTTCGATTCCCAGTCAGGGCACATGCCTGGGTTGCAGGCCAGTTCCCAGCAGGGGACACGCGAGAGGCAACCATACATTGATATTTCTCTCCCTCTCCCTCTCTCCTACCCTTCCCCTCTAAAGATAAATAAATAAAACTCTTAAAACAAAACAAAAAAACTCTTTAAAAAAAGAAAATGAATGGATAATATAATAATAATAAGAAGAAGTATTTATTGAGCAATTACTACATGCCAGGGGTCGTGCTATTTTATATATATTTGTTATTATCCCATTTCATCTCTACAAGTACCCAATGAGGTGGGTAGAATGAAATGCTAGCTCCATTTCGCAGACTAGCATCTGAAACACACAGCAGTGAGGTATTGCAGAAGCCAAGATGTGTCCAATTATGGAGCCTCCTGTACATTCATCACCCTTAAGAGCAGCCAGAGGCCAGTACCAGCAAACACAGAAACTTCACTTATCTCTGGGCATCAACTGAGAAAGAGTGTGATAGGGTCAAGATCTTGCTGGGATCGGGTATAGAGGGGTCCCTGCCTGGTCCAGCTGAAACCTCCGTGCTTGCTCCAGGCTTGAGTGCAAACACCTGGGTGTCATGAACACCTCCCCTGTGGGTCAGAGCGCATGCTCTGTAGTCTCACTTCTGCCGCTCATTCGGGCACATATCCTCACTCTCCAGGCCTCACCCACCACACTTGTGACCTAAAAGAGGAGCTATTCATTCTTTTTAAGAAGCATTCACAGCCCTGGCTCGTGTGGCTCGATGGATTGAGCGCAGGCCTGCAAACCTGAAGATCCCTGGTTTGATTCCCAGTCAGGGCACATGCCAGAGTTGTAGACCAGGTCCCCAGTAGGGGGCGTGCGAGAGATGGACATTTCTTCCTCTCACATATCAGTCCTCTCTGTCTCCCTCCCTTCCCCTCTAAGGAAAAAAATATATATATATTTTAAAAAGAAGTATTTACAGAGCACCAACTATGCCCTACAGGCTGTTCTGGGTGCTTCAGGTATAGTGGTGAATAAGAGAGCTAAATCCCCACAGTTGTGGGGCTAACATTCTAGTGGTGAGAGCTGATAAAGAAATGGTGATCTCAGATGATGATGAGAACCATAAAGAAAGCAAAATAGGGTGACTATTTTTCAAAATAGGGTGTGATACAGAGTGACTGGGCAAAGGACGCACTATTAGTGGAGTGATCAGGGAGGGCTTCTATGAAGAGGTAGCATTTCAGCTAAGACCTGAAAGATGAGAAAATCCAGTAGCACAGAGTAAGGAAAAGATTTCCCAGGTAGTTAGTCTTGACTGTGTAGAGGACAGGAGGGAGCCCTGCCTGGCCTAGCTCAGTGGATTAAGTGCTGGCCCGCACACCAGAGAGTCACGGTTTGATTCCCAGTCAGGGCACATGCCTGGGTTGCAGGCCAGTTCCCAGCAGGGGATGCACGAGAGGCAACCACACACTGATGTTTCTCTCCTTCTTTCTCCCTCTCTTCCCCATTCTCTAAAAATAAATAAAATCTTTTTAAAAATGAAGAATAAAGGACAGGAAGAAGGCCAGTGGGGCTGGTATGTAGTTAAGTATGGAGGAAGTGACTGTAAAATCGACTCAAAGGTGGCAGGGGACAGGGGCCATACCACATGTGGCTTTGTAAGCCACGGAAAGGAATTTCGATTAATTCTAAATGAGATAGGAAAAGCTTAGAGGATTGTAAGTCAAAGCAGGACATAATCCGATGCAGGGTTTTAAACATAATTCCTCCGGTTGTAGCGTGGCGAACCCTTGTAACTGAGCACAAGACCAGTGATAAGGCTATTGCAGTAATCCACGCAGTAACCCCTGCGAGCTGTAATTGGCATATCAGTGGAGAGGAACCACATGGTTGGATTGGGGATGTGTTCTGGAGGTAGAATCCCCAGGATTCATTCATGGCTTAGAAGTGGAGGAAGAGCTAAGAGAAAGACATAAAACAAGGGATTAAACGAACAAACAAAAAAGCCTCATAGACAGAGTCCACAGCATGTTGACGACCAGAGGGAACGGGGCGGGGGGCGGGGGAGGTAGAAGAGGGTAAATGGGGACAAAGGATGATGGAAGGGGACTTGACTCCGGGCGGTGAGCACACGATGCAACATACAGATGATGCGCTGGGGAATTGTGCTCCTGAAACCTGTATCATTTTAGTACCCAACGTTGCCCCAATACATTGAATAAAATATTTTTAAAAGAATTACTCCTGGGTTTGGGATTTTTGTGTAACAAGACTGATATTTGTGTCACTTCCGGAAATGAGGTAAGCTAGGTAAGGGAGCAGTATAACTAAGGGATGGACTCCCGGACCAGCCTGCCTGGCTTCAGATCTCAGTGCTGTAGCTTGTAGACTTGGGCAAGTTACCTAACTTGTCTGGGCCACCGTTTCCCCGTGGATGCAATGCGGGGGTGCAGGAGAGGCAGAGATAACAACATACCTATATAATACGGTTGTTATGATGGTTACATAAGAGAGCTAAAGCACTTGGAACAGCACCTGTCGGAGAGTAAATGCTCTATGTCACTTGTCGCAGTTATTTCCAGCGTACGCATTTGCACCTTGTTGTCACCCATCTAACTCTGTGTTCTCCACCTCACTTCATACTTGCTATTTGGTCTTCTTCTTGCTTCTGACTTTGTCTTCCCGCCAGCGGGATTCAGGAGATGAGCAGAAGAGGCTCCGTAGCAAGTTCAGGCTGCGGTGGGTGGGCCACCTGGTACGACTCAGGCAGGAAGGGAGAGCGCGCACATCTATCAGTAGTCAGGGTATCCTGAGCTTTCGGGATGAGGAGAGGTTTTGGCAAACTGCTGATGCTTCATGAAACCGGACCCTGGGATGCCTTTATCTTCTTTGCGAACTGTTTGTCCTATTCTCTGACTTTTCCTTCAGAAGATACCGGGAAGCTGCTCTTTTTATCCCTTGATCAGTACATTCTCTTCAAATTCATGTCCCGCTAAAATGTTAACAGTTTTCTTGAGGGGGCGATGTGTCCTGTGATCAAATTCCTTGATAAAAGAAATGAAACATTTTAGAAGCCTCTATTCTGCTAAAGTGCATTGTAAATCTCCAGAAAAGAAGATAAAGCTACAGTATTTCTTAACCTTATTTCAACACGGAGCCTTCCCTTTCGTACAAGTATGTCACATTTTGGAAAATGCTATCATGGAAAAAAATCCCTCTCAGGAACATGCTGGTGTCTGAGTTCGCTGTTCTAGAAGATTCACTCTCTCCGATCAGTCCTTCAATGACGAAAGGAAAACATGTCAGCTTTTGGAGACTGGCGGGCCAGGTTCAAATTCCCACCTGCCGCTTAGAACTGCAAGCCTTCAGCAAGTTCCTTTGAATGTCTCTGGGCTTTGGTCTCCTTATTTGTGTAATGGAAACATGTGATGACAGCTGCCCTTTAGGAGCGTCACTACAGTCAGGATACTGTATTGGAGGGCAACGGTTACACTAACTGTGGGCCACAGGCTGGAGAAGTTGCTTTCACACATCAGAAAGCAGGTGAGGCACGTAAGTCTTTCTGTTGTTTAAGACGTGATGGCATTGCACCGTAAATGACTTGCAGAAGAACACGGGATGCTGGCAGCATGAGAAATAAAACTGAATAGCCTTGGGACACAGGTCTGTAATACAAGGCTATCACCAGTAGAGGGCGAGGATTCAAAAAGATAAAGAGGGTGGTCAGCGTAGGGGACAGCAAAGGAGGAGGATTGGGACACAGCTGTAATAGAACAATTAAAAAAAAAAAAACAAACCACCTTTTGTTCTGATTAAAGCCCTACTACAATGTCCACTGTAGAAATTCTGAAAAATACAGAAAAATTAACAAATAAAAAAATTGAAATCACTCATGAGTCCACCTCCGAGACACATTGTTAATTAATATTTTATTTTCCTCCAGAATTGTATGCAATATGTATGTTTATAGAGTTTGTATCATGTTCTATATGCAATTTTGCTTCTTTCTCTATTTGTTGAACATAACCACGTACGCATTTCCCCTCTCCAAATCATTGAAGCTTTTGTCAATGTGATATGTATTTTCTAATATGCATAACCTTAATTTATGAACACCTTATCATTTGCCATTTCTAAAGGAATGTAAGTCGTCATTGCTACTAAAGTTTTACTATTTTAAATAAGGCCGTGGTGAAAATCTTCGGGCATAAAGTGTTTCTGCATTTCAAGTAATTTCCTTAGGACCAATTCCCAGAAGTGGGATTACTGGCTCAGGAACTGGTTGTTTGAAGGCTCATGATATATGTAGATGGAATTCTTTTCCAGAACAGCTACAACAACTTTTATTTCCGCCAGCAGTGTGAATGGGTCTCAGCTATACCGCACCCTATCCAGCAACTGGTATGCAAGCTTTAAAAAGGGCTTTGCTAATTTGATAAAAGAAAAAAAATGCTGGATTGCTTTAGTTTACATTTCTTTGATTAAATATGAAGTTGAATATCTTTTAATGTGTTTATTAACTGTTAGTATTTCTTTAGTGGTTTTTTTATTAAAAGATTTATTTATTTATTTTTAGACAGGGGGAAGGGAGGGAGAAAGAGACAGAGAGAAACATCAATGTGTGGTTGCCTCTCACACCCTCCCCCCACTGAGGACCTAGCCCAAAACCCAGGCATGTGCCCTGACTGGGAACCAAACTGGCAACCCTTTCATTTGCAGGCTGGTACTCAATCCACTGAGCCACACCAGCTGGAGTGTTCTTTAGTGTTTTTTGACTATTTGAAGGTCTCGTTTATTGTTATGAATTGTTTATATTTTAAGGTTTTTAAACTTTTTGTCTTATTTATTGCGAATGGTTTTGATTTTTGGTTTCTTTTAAATTTTACCTTGAATTTAGCTGTCAAGATTTATGGCCCAGCATTTGTAGAGATTGGTTTAAAAAAACAGAGCAATACAGGCATACGTCATTCTATTGCGCTCTGCTTCATTGCACTTCATAGATATTGTGTTTTTTTCACAAATTGAAGTTTTTATGGCAACTCTGCATCGGGCAAGTCTACCCATACAGTTTCTCCAACAGCATTTGCTCACTTTGTATCTCTGTGCCACATTTTGGTAATTCATGCAATATTTCAAACTTTTTCTTTCTTTTTTAAAAATATTTTATTTATTTATGTTTAGAGAGGGGGAAGGAAGGAGAAAGAGAGGGAGAGAAACATCAGTGTGTGGTTGCTTCTCATGCACCCCCTACAGGGGACCTGGCCTGCAACCCAGGCATGTGCCCTGACTGGGAATCGAACTGGCAACCCTTTGGTTCACAGGCCTGCGCTCAATCCACTGAGCTACACCAGCCAGGGCTCAGATTTTTTTCATTAAAATATTTGCTATGGTTATCTGTGATCAGTGACCTTTGACTTTACTATTGCAATTGTTTCAGGGTGCCATGAACTATGCCCATATAAGATGGCAAACTTAATGAATAAATATGTGTTCTGATTGCTCCACTGACTGGCCATTCCCTTGTCTTCCTCCCTCACATTGGGCCTCCCTCTTCCCTGAGACACAGCAATATTGAAATCAGACCAATTGATAACCCAGCAGTGGCCTCTAAGTGTTCAAGTGAAAGGAAGAGTCACATATCTGTCACTTTAAATCCAAAGCTAGAAATGATTATGCTCAGTGAGGAAGGAACGTTGAAAGCCAAGGTAAGCCAAAAGCTAGGCCTCCTGCACTAAACAATTAGCCAAGTCGTGAATGCAAAGCCAAAGTCCTCGAAGGAAATTAGAAGTGCTGCTCTGGTGAACATATGAATGATAAGAAACCAGAACAGCCTATTGGTGATATAGAGAAAGTTTTAGAGGTCTGGATAGAAGATCAAATCAGCCACAGCATTCCCTTAAGCCAAATCCTAATCCAGAGCAAGGCCCCAGCTCTCTCCAATTCTACGAAGGTTGAGGGAGATGAGGAAGCTGCAGAAGAAAAGTTTGAAGCTAGCGGAAGCCATCTTCAACATGTAAAAGTGCAAGGGGAGGCAGCTGGTTCTCCAGAACATCTAGCTAAGATAGTTAACGAAGGTGGCTACGCTAATCAACAGATTTGCAATGCAGACAAAGCAGCCTTCCTTCCTTCCTTCCTTCTATTGGGAGATGATGCCATCTAGGACTTTCACAGCCAGAGAGGAGAAGTCAGTGCCTGGCTTCAAAGCTTCAATGGACAAGGTGACTCTCCTGTTAGGAGTAATGCAGCTGGTGACTTTAAGTTGAGGCCCGCGCTCATCTACCATCCTGAAAGTCCCAGGGCCCTTCAGAATTAGGCTAAATCTACTGTGCCTGTGCTGTGGATGAAACAAAAGAGTCTGGATGAATATTTTAAGCCCAATATTGAGACCTATTGCTCAGAAAAAAATGCCTTCAAAATAATACTACTCATTGACCATGTACCTGGTCACCCAAGAGCTCCGATGCAAATGTACCATGAGATTAATATTATTTCCATGCTTGCCAACACAACACGCACTGTTCAGCCCATGGATTAATGGATTTTTATTTTTCATCCACTGCAGGCCAGGTCCCCAGTACGGGGGCACAAGAGGCAACCACACACTGATGTTTCTCTCCCTCTCTTCCTCCGTCCCTTCCCTTTCTCTCCAAAAATAAATAAATAAAATTTTTTTTTTTAAAAAAGAAATTTCCACAGCCACCCTAACATTTCACAACAATCACCCTGGTCAGTCAGCAGCGATCAACATCAAGGTCCTCCACCAGCAAAAAGATTGCAACTCACGGAAGGCTCAGATGGTGTTTACCATTTTTCAGCAATAAACTTGTTTTTAATGAAATGATGTACATTGCTTTTTTTTTTTTGACATAATGCTGCTGCACATTTCATAGACTTTTGTACACATTGGGAAACCAAAAGTTTTGTGTAACTCATTTTATTGTGATATTTACTTCGTTGTGGTAGCCTGGAACTGAAATTGTAACAGTTCCAAGGTATGCCTGCAATTTGAAAAACACTTCAAGATCTTAGAGGCATTAGATAAGCAAATGCCTATCTGACGTGCTTTGGTGTTGGTGCTATAATAATGCTGAGAGTACGTGTGTACTGAGGGCTTGCCAGATGCCAAGCACGCTGCTCAGTGACATCAGTAATCTCATTTAATTTCCATCCGAAACTCATAAAGAAGGTATTATAATTATCTAGAGAGTCAGAGAACATCATTTTTCTGAAGTCAGCTGGTAACAGCTGTCTCTAGATTCTGCAGTTCTAACAATTGTGCTCTGCGTCTCTGGCATTAAAGCCTGAGGGCCTTACACGTGGTCACGCAGGTTGCGTGTGCACCGTTCAGCTCCAAGAAGCACCATTCACGCGACTGGTACTCCCTAGAGTTGTGTCAGGCACAACCTGCATGACCACATGCAGTTTTCCTGTGAGTTCCTTTTCTTTGATTACGGAATATTAGAAAAAATAGCCCTGGCTGGTATGGCTCAGTGGATTGAGCGCTGGCCTGCAAACCAAAGTGTCACCGGTTCGATTCCCAGTCAGGGCACATGCCTGGGTTGCAGGCCAGGTCTCCAGTGTGGGGTATGAGAGAGGTAACCACACACATTAATGTTTCTCTTCCTCTCTTTCTCCCTCCCTTCCCTTCTCTAAAATATAAATAAATAAAAATAATAAATAAATAGAAATAAGTAATAAAACCTTAAAAGAAAAAGAAAATATATTTGGCCCTTGGTGATATGAGATCTGACTGTGGGAAAGTGGTCAAACTTCTTTTGCCTTCTCGGTCTTGACTTTCCCATAGAGAAACGCAATGGGTTCAACCAAATCAATGATTTTAAAAAGTGTGGTACGGGTTCCAGAGGTGACATCAGACATGCTTAGGGAAGGTGATTCGCATGGTTATTTCTTAGCAGTAAACAAATTTATCCTACGCTTATCTTCTAATAATGGCATGTTACTGAGTCTTCATTTCTGATAGTCCTATGAAGTTCCTTCTAAAATAATTTTTGTAAGTAAAAAGGTTAGTTGATTTAAACAGAAATATTAGGTATAGTCGTATAAGTAGTACTTCGAATGTTTATTTCTTTTTTTTTTTTTTTTTTAAAGATTTTATTTATTTATCTTTAGAGGGGAAGGGAAGGAGAGAGGGAGAGAAACATCAATGTGCGGTTGCCTCTTGTATGTCCCCTGCCGGGAACTGGCCTGGCAACCCAGGCATGTGCCCTGACTGGGAATCGAACCGCGATCCTTTGGTTCGCAGGCCCGCGCTCAATCCACTGAGCTACACCAGCCAGGGCCGAATGTTTATTTCTTTATTACCTGTGTCTTATAACCAGAATGTAAATTTCTTGGGAGCAGGACTTTTGTCTATTTTTATCACTACTGTATCCCCAGTTCCTACAGCAATGGTGGCATGTAGTAGGTGCTCAATGAATGTCGTTAATTTAAAAAGGATGAATGGGCCCTGGCTGGTGTGGCTCAGTGGATTGAGCGTCGGCCTGCAAACCAAAGGCTTGCCGGCTCAATTCCCAGTCAGGGCACGTGCCTGGGTTGCAGGCCAGGTCCCCAGTAGGGGGCACACGAGAGGCAACCACACATTGATGTTTCTCTCCCTCTCTTTCTCCCTCCCTTCCCCACTCTCTAAAAATAAGTAAAATATTTCTTTAAAAAAGGAATGAATGGACTTTTGGGTTCTGGTACAGCATGTAAGGAGCTTGGACGTTGCCATTCCCATCCTCACAAATAAGAAACAAGCCAAAAAAGTTAAAAAGTAACAACTCTTTTAACATCCATTCAAAAATTGAGGTCACAGGGGAAACCACTGCCCCCACAGTTGGAGAGACAGACAGGCAGATACAAAGAATCACAGTGTGCTGCAGTAGAAACCCAGGAGCGAAAACCTTCAATGGAACCAGTACAGGGGGAAGGAAAAGCTAAACTCCACAAGATGAATTGCTGGAGTCTCAGTGTGTAGGAGCTGTAGGGCACACCGTTTTGTGAGTTTTACCTGCGGTTACGATAGGGAAGATCTGAGAAAAAGTTTCTCTAACTCTGTAGGCAGAGAGTAAAAACAGACACTTTTAAATCCCTCAAAGCAATCTGCTCTTCTTAATAAGCCCTGCCTTCAGGAGAAACTATTTCATCAGATGCTAACTTACTGGGGTTTTACTAGAGCCTAACCTACCTAGGGGAAGGGAAAGAACCAGCTCCGGTCTCAGAGCCTTTTTATCTAACCTGACAGAAGAACAAAACTGAGAAGCACTTCTAAAGGTTACCTCCTAGGGTCACAGGCTTACTAAAACACAGGAACCTGATCATAGGAATATAGAATGCGCCCCCCAACTGCAACATCTTCTCACCACATAAACAGGGTACTCGTATAGTAACAGGGAAATATGATAAAATAACTGCGCATCTCGGAATGTCTTTTGAAGAATCTCTAGGGAATTTGAAAGCCAACGGGGGCAGAATAACAAGGGCACCTGAGGGAATTTTGGCTTCTGACATTTACAGTGAGAGCAAACAGTAAACAAGCTAACCGTTAGTCAGAGAAACACAAAACCTCATACTAAAGACCCATTTACCTCGGTCCCTTTGAATCAATACATCATGTTTGGCTTTGAACAACAACGAAAACACAACACGTACCAGAAGACCAAAAACACATTTTGAAGAAAGAATTAGCAGCTGAGTCAGGCTCAGACATGCAAGGATGTTGAGATTAGCAGACCAAGACTTTTTAAAAGTCATGGTTAATATGCTGAGGGCTTTCACGAAAAGTGGAAAATGTGTAAAAATAGGTATGTAATTTGAGGGAGCTAAAGACTGAGGAGGAATGAGAAGGAAATGCTAAACATCAAGCATAGTGTAACAGAAATTTAAAATAATTTTGACAAGCTCATTGATAGATTGAAAATGGCCAATGCAAATGTCAGTAAGCTTGAAGAAACGTCAGAAGAAACTTCTAAAACCAAAATGCAAAGAGAAAGAAAGAAAAGATAAAATAACCAAGACTTGTGAGACATTTGCAAAAATTGTAACATACACATAATGGGAATACCAAAGAAAGAGAGAAAGACAGAGAGAGAAACAAGAAATATTTAAAGCACAGAAGACTGAAAATTTCACATTAGTGATAAACAGGAAGCCAAAAATACATGAAGCTTAAAGAACAGCAAACAAAATAAATACCCCCAAAACTACACCAAGAAATATTATATTGAAACTTCAAAAAAATAAAATGAAGAGAAAATCTTGAAATGGGCTGAAAGTGGAAGTAACCCTACCTTACCTACAGAAGAGAGAGGATAATAATTAAACTTCTTTCCAAAAATCACACATGGGCCCTGGCTGGTGTGGCTCAGTGGATTGAGCGCCAGCCTGTGAACCAAAGGGTTGCTGGTTCGATTCCCAGTCAGGGCACAGGTTTGGGTTGTGGGCCAGGTCCCCAACTCAGGTGGTGTGTGAGAGGCAAGCAATCCACATTTCTTTCCCTGCATTTCTTTCTCCTTTCCCCTCACCCTAAAAATAAATAAATAAAATCTGCACAAAATGCAAAGATAAAATTTTTTTAAATGAAGGAGAAATAAAGACTTTCTTAGATAAACACAAATTAAGACATTTTGTTGGCAATAGACCTGCCTTGCAAGTAATGTTTCACCAAGTTCTTCAGGAAAGAGGAGCATAATATAAGTCAGAAACTCATATCTACGCGAAGAAAGGAAAAACATTAGAGAAGGGATAAATAAAGGTAACAATAGAATCTTTTTCAGTTATTCTTAATTGACCTAACAGTTAACTGTTTGTTCAGATTAATAACAGCCACAATGAATTCAATCATTACAGCTTATGAATAAGTGAAATGAATCACAGCAATGTTATAAGGAATTGGAGAGAGGAACTGGGAATACTTCAATATAAGTTATTTGCACTTCGTGGAAAGTAGCATCATGCTATTTGAAAGGGGACTTGGATTAGTTGTAAATGAATATTGCAAATTCAATAGTAACTCTTTAAAATTAAAAAAAAAAATTATCCTCCCCGAAGGACATTTTTCCATTGCTTTTAGAGAGAGGGGAAAGAAGAGAGAGAAACATTGATGTGAGGGAGAAACATCAGTTGGCTGCCTCCCTTTACACACCTGGACCAAGGATCATAGGTACCTCCACCTGGGATCAAACCTGTAACCTAGGTGTGTACTCTGAGTGAGAATTGAACCTGCAACGTTTCTGTTACAGGAATACAGGAAAGAAGAGCTGAGCTCCCCAGCAAGTTCATGAGACAGAGAGGAAGTGCCCGCTCCTGCGTCCTACAGAGTGAGGGCGCCACAGCCAAGTCTGTTCGAATGACCCCTGCCAGGTCCTGGTTACCTCCACTGAGTGCATTTCTGTGGGGAAGGGACAGCAACACTGAGTGGGAACATTCAAAGGTCGAGGCCTGAGGCAGACCCAACCTCTAGGCTGTGGAGGTCTCACATGCTGGTTTACTAAAAACTACTCCCTGAAAAACTTGCTGAGGGCCAGGTGGGGACAGTGTCAGACATCTGGGTTGCAACAGAAAACGTCTTGGGAGGCCCTAGACTGGCACAGGTGGCCAGCTTCAGAAAACATCAGAGCAGCGTTCCTCATTCAGCCATCTAGAGACCGATTATACCAGGTACAATAAACTGCTAAGGCAAACCACACTTTTTTTTGTTTTAATCTTTATTTTCTCTTTTCTACTTTGTTTTTTTTGCATTCATATCTTATTTTCTCATTCTGGTTCTCCCTTTATTTTTCTCTCCTTTCTATTTTTTAATTCTTTCTTCATCAGTGTTACCTTTCTCATTCTTCATTTGAGGTAATTTTTATTTGTCCTCTTTCTCTATATATTTTATTATTTTTACTATAATTTTCTTCTTTCTTTTCTTTCGTATCCTCTTTTTCTGTTTCTTTTGTCCTTTTCTACTTATTTTTTTTAATACTTTATTTATTTATTTTCAGAGAGAAGGAAAGGGAGGGAGAAAGAAGAAGAGAAAAATCAATGTGTGGTTGCCCCTCATATGGCCCCCACTGGGGAACTGGCTCGAAACCCAGGCATGTGCCCTGACTGAGAATCGAACTGGTGACCCTTTGGTTTGCAGGCCAGCCCTTAATCCACTGAGCCCTACCAGCCAGGGCATATTCTTCTCTTTTTTTTTTTGTTTTTCTTTATTATCATTATTATTGTCTCTATGTTCCTTCTCTGTTTCTTTTTGTTGTTGTTTGTGTTATTTATTTTTTGTTGAGTTGTTTTCAGTTTTGTTTTGTTTTGTCTTGTTTAATTTGGTCAGCAACTGTAGAACAATTTGCACGACATGGTCAGGGCTGAGCCCCACAGTCAACCAGCCCGAGGGTTGAGCTATCCCACAAATGAGACAATAGCAATCAAGAACCAATTATTGGGGGGAGGGGAATACAAGGAGGCTAGATTGTAATGGAAAAATGCAATAAAGATTAAATCAAAATAAAATAAAATAAAAATAATCAGAAATGCCATTAAAAAAGAACCAGTTACAATAGGAAGACCCTTATAATTCACACAAGAGTCATTCCTAGAGCACCCAGCTCAGGTGATCAGAGAGAGTGCACCATTGGGTGCCACAGGACACCTACTACAGAAGGTCGCCCCATGAAGACTGAGAGTCATAGCAGTCCTATTTAATATATAGAAACAGCCACAAAGAGACAGACAAAATGGGGAAACAAATGAAACACATTTCAAATGAAAGAACAGAAGGACTCTCCAGAAAAAGAGCTACATGAAATGAAGGCAAGCAATTTATCAGATACGGACTTCAGTGTAATAGTTATAAGCATGCTCAACAGTATGAAAAAGGACATAGAGGCTATGAAAAATAACCAGGTAGAAATGAAGAATAACATATCTGAAATGAAGAATACACTTGAAAGAATCGGTAGGATGGATGAAGCAGAGAACCAAATCAGTGAATTAGAGGACAAAGTAGAAAAAAAATCACCCACACAGAGCACCAAAAGAAAAAAAAATTAAAAAGCAAAATGAGACTTCCGGCCAAGATGGATGCGTACGTGGACACACTGTGCCTCCTCTTGCAACCAAAATTAAGGACAACAAAGATTTAGAAACAAGAAAACAACCGGAACTCATAGAAAATTGAACTGTACGAAGTCCAACAACTATTCATCCAGACCGGTAAGAGGGGCAGAGTCACGGCAGGAAAAAGTGAAGGTGCGGACCCGGGAACGCAGGCAGCAGCGGCTGGCACTTCCCAGGTGCACAGGCAGGAGCTGGCAGACCCCGGGCATGGGGTGGCAACTATGCAGACCCAGTGAGGCCACACAAGGCAGCTGGCTGACCAGGTGGTCCCACATTCGAGCGCGCAGACGGTCCAGGTGGAGGGGAAGCAGCGGAGGAGACTAGAATCCAGGAAAGAGTGGAGCAGGTACCATTGTTCCCTCTCGGACCCCGCCCCCACAAACAGCATCACAACTCAGCGACTGGGCTGCCCTACACTGGGGAACACCTAAGGTTCCGCCCCTCACTACGTAACAGCCACGACCAGACCAAAACCAAAACCAAACCAAACAACAACAACAAAAAAAAACACACCAAAAATGACTCAAACCGGAGAACAAATGAAAGCCTCAGAGCCAATTCCTCTAAGCCATGAAGAGATAGCCAACCTATCAGATGCACAGTTCAAAGCCCTGGTCATCAGGATGCTCACAGAATTGGTTGATTTTGCTCACAAATTAGATGAAAAAATGCAGGCTACAATACGTGAAATGAAGGAAGATGCATGGGGAACCAATAGAGATGGGAGGAAAACTGGGACTCAAATCAATGGAGTGGACCAGAAGGAAGAAACAAACAACCAAACAGAAAACAAGGAAGAAACAAGAATTCAAAAAAATGAGGAGAGGCTTAGGAACCTCCAAGACATCGTTAAACATCTCAACATCCGAATGATAGGGGTCCCAGAAGGGGAAGAAGAGCAACAAGTGGAAAACTTATTGGAACAAATAAGAAAGAAGAACTTCCCCAATCTGGCAAAGGAAATAGACTACCAGGATGTCCAGGAAGCTCAGAGAGTCCCAAAGAAGTTGGACCCAAGGAGGAACACACCAAAGCACATCGTAATTCCATTAGCCAAGATTCGAATGAAGGAGAGAATTCTAGAAGCAGCAAGGGATAAGGGGATGGTCACCTACAAAGGAGTTCCCATCAGACTGTCAGCTGATTTCTCAAAAGAGACCTTCCAGACAAGAAGGGGCTGGAAAGAAATATTTGAAGTCTTGAAAGGCAGGGACCTACATCCAAAATTGCTCTATCCAGCAAAGCTGTCATTTAGAATGGAAGGGAAGATAAAGTGCTTCTCAGATAAGGTCAAGTTCAAGGAGTTCATCATCACCAATCCCTTATTATATGAAATGTTAAAGGGACTTGTCTAAGAAAAAGAAGATAAAAATAGGACAGTGAAAAGACAGCAAACTCACAGCTATTAACAACCACACCTAAAACAAAAGCAAACTAAGCAAACAACTAGAACAGGAACAGAGCCACAGAAATGGAGATCATATGGAGGGTAAGCAACAGGGAAGTGGGAGGAGGAGAGGGGGGAAAAGGTACAGAGAATAAGTAGCATAGATGGTGGGTAGAAAATAGACAGGGGGAGGGCAAGAATAGTGTGGGAAATGTAGAAGCTAAAGAACTTATGACACATGGACATGAACTAAAGGGGGAATGTGGGTGGGAGAGGGTGTGCAGGGTGGAGGGGAATGATGGGGGAGAAATGGGACAACTGTAATTGCATAATCAATAAAATATATTTAAAAAAAGCAAAATGATCGTTTAAGGGATCTTTGAGACAACATGAAATGTAACAACATAGAGATTCCATAAGGAGAGGAAAGATAGCAAGGAACAGAGAACACGTTTGAAGAAATAATAGCAGAAAACTTCTCTAACCTGGTGAAAGAAAAAGTCAGACAAGTTCAAGAAGCACAGAGAGCCCTAATCAAGATGAACGCAAAGAGACCCACACCCAGACACATCATAATTAAAACAGCAAAGGGTAAAGACAAGGAGAGAATTAAAAGCAGTAAGAGAGAGGCAGTTAGTTACATGCAAGGGAGTTCCCATAAGGCTGTCCCCTGATTTCTCAAGAGAAACACTTCAGGCCAGAAGGGATTGGCATGAATTATTCAAAGTGATGAAAAACAAAGACATGCAACCGAGAATACTCTATCCAGCAAGGCTATCATTTAAAAATGAAGGCAGAATAAAGAGCTGCCCAGACCAAAAAAAAAAAAAAAAAAAAGGCTAAAGGGGTTCATCACCACCAAACCAGTATTGCAAATAATGTCAAAGGACCTGTTTTAAGAAGACATAGAGACAGGAATGTCAATACAATTAAAAACGGTAAAAATTAAGTACCTACTTATAATGACTTTAAATGTAAATGGATTAAATGCTTCAATGAAAAGACATAGGGTAGTGGAATGGCTAAGAAAACATGACCCATTTACGTGCTGTCTACAAGAGACCCAACTCGGAACAAAATATATACGCATGCTGAAAGTGAAGGGTTGGAGGAAAATATTCCATGCAAATGGACACAAACAAACAAAAAGCTGGGGTAGCAATACTTATATCTGACAGAACAGACTTCAAAACAAAGGCCATAATAGGAGACAAAGAAGGTTACTACATAATAATAAAGGGATCAATCTAACAAGATGGTATAACCCTTGGAATATATGCACTCAATATAGGAACAGCTAAGTATACAAAGAAGATGTTGGAGGACATTAAGGAAGAGATGGACAGCAATACAGTCATAGCAGGGGATTTTAACACCCCACTGTCATCAATGGATGGATCTTTCAGACACAAAAATCAACAAGGAGACAGTGACCTTAAATGGCACACTACATCAAATAGATGTAATTGATATTTACAGACTATGTCATACGAAAGCAGCAGAATATACATTCTTCTCAGTGCACATGGAACAGTCTCAATGATAGACTACATGTTAGGACACAAAACAAGCTTTAACAAATTTAAGAAAATTTACGGGGGTAAATGAAGACAACTGTAATTGAACAACAATAAAATAATTTTTTAAAAAACTTGAGCCCCCTGCAGCAGGGCTCATGCCGCCTTTGGCCAGTTTGTGAACCGCTCTGAGTTGGAACTGTTGACCCGCGCCTGGTCTGCAGCATTTCCCTGGTAGTGCTCTCTCTTGCTCGGCCCTGTGATGCCGGTGGACCTCAGCCAGTGGTCCGAGTCCTTGAACCTGCAGGAAGTGGAAGAGCGGCCGCAGCACCCGCTGCAGGTCAAGTACACCAGGTGGAGGTTGACGAGCTGGGCAAAGAACTGACGCCCACCCAGGTTAAGAACCAGCCCACCAGTATTGCATGCAATGGCCTTGATGCAAGTAAACTCTATACCTTGGTCTTGACAGACCCGGATGCTTCAAGCAGAAAGGACCCCAAATATAGGGAATGGCACCATTTCCTGGTGGTCAACATGTAGGGCAACAACATCGGCAGTGGTACAGTTCTCTCCAATTATGTGGGCTCTGGGTCTTTTAAGGGCACAGGCCTCCACCACTACTTCTGGCTGGTTTACAAGCAGGACAGGCCACTGAAGCGTGATGAGCGTATTCTCAGCAACCAACCTGGAGACCACCGTGGCAGCTTCTAGGTGGCATCTTTTCGCAAAAAGTACCAGCTCGGGTCCTCAGTGGCTGACATGTGCTACCAGGCAGAATGTGATGACTATGTGCCCAAGCTGTATGAGCAGCTGTCTGGGAAGGAGGGAAAGCCAGGAGACAGGTGTCACCCGGGGGCCCAAGCAATGTTCCCAAGTTCAGTGATGCATGTAGATTCTCGGTTCCCTCTTCCCGGTTCCCATTCTCACAGGCGAGACCTGAGCAGATAGCGGTGTAGGGTGACGTTTCCTTCTGCCTATCCTTTCTAATTGTACAGGGTCAGACAACCTGGTTTATGTTGTGATCAAATTTGGACTCCAGTTTGGGGCTATTTTGGTACTATGATGTGGTCATCAGATTGTTCATATAAGAGCAACCCAGAATTTAAAAAAGAAGAAGTTTTGGTAAGAAGACCAGGTCTACAATAATAGTGCAGAGCATCAAACAATCTTTAAGGCAGATTAAAAAAAAAAAAGATTCCTTGTCTCTGCCATTGCGAGCCCCAATCCAAAATTGCGCGTGGTGGCATATTCTGAGATGTTTTCACGGCCCTGTCTCTCTCCAGGCAGCCAGAGGCTGGCCTGTCCGCTGACCCCCACTCTATGCACACCTTGGGGCGGTTATTAGGCATCAGTGTTCTGCTCCAGCTCCTTTAAGGAGCATCGCTTCCCTGTTGGGGCACAGCCATCTAGATGAGCGGCAGGGCTGCATGAGAGGTTGTTACCAATCCGTGAGTCTGTCTCTGTTAGACTGACCACTCTGCGTTGGTGTAACAAAAGCCAGTCTGGAGTTGCTGAATGTTGTGTTAATTCTGCCATTCGCTTATAGTTGAATACAAAGAAAAACACTGTGTGGACAAAAAAAAATTTAGAAAATTCACATCATATCAAGCATTTTCTCAAATCACAATGGCATGAAACTAGAAATCAACCTCAATTAAAAAAAACTCCAAAACATTCTAATACATGGAGGCTAATAGCATGTTATTAAATAATGAATGGATTTTCAAATGAGATCAAGGAAAAAATGAAAATTTACCTGGAAACAAATGAAAACGAACAAACATAACCCCAAATCCATGGGACACAGTGAAAGCAGTCCTGAGAGGGCAGTTCGTAGAACTACACACCTACCTCAAGAGGCAAGAAAAATCTAAAATAAACAATCTAAGCCTGCACCCAAAAGACCTAGAAAAACAACAACAAATCCCAGAGTAAGTAGAAGGAAGGAGATAATCAAGATCAAAGTGGAAATAAATGTCATAGAAACTGAAAAACAATTGAAGAGATCAATGACGCCAGGAGCTGGTTCTTTGAAAAGAATAAATAAGATTGATGAACCTTTAATCAGACTCATCAAGGAAAAAAAGAGAGGACCCAAATAAAATCAGAAATGAAAGAGGAGAAGTAACAACTGATATTACAGAAATACAGAGGATTGTCACAAAAATACTATGAACAATTGCATGCCAGTAAATTGGACAATTGGGTAAAATGGATAAATTTGTAGAAACATAAAATCTTCCACAACTGAATCAGGAAGAATCGGGAAACCTGAATAAACCGGTAACAACTAATGAAACTGAAGCAGTAATCAAAAAACTTCCAGCCAACAGTCCTGGCTGGTGTGGCTCACTGGATTGAGCCCTAGACTGCAAACCGAATTGTCACCAGTTTGATTCCCAGTCAGGGCACATGCCTGGGTTGCGGGCCAGGTCCCTAGTTGGGGGCACATGAGAGGCAACCACACAGTGATGTTTCTCTCCCTCTCTTTCTCCCTCCCTTCCCATCTCTCTAAAAATAAATAAATAAAACCCTTTTTAAAAAGTTAAAAAATAGAAACTTCCAGCAAACAAACATTCTAGACTAGATGCTTTTACAGGCGAATTTTACCAATCATTCAAAGAAGAACTAACCTCTGTCCTTCTCAAAGTAATACATAAAATTCAAGAAAAAGGACTAATCCCAAGCTCTTCTTGTGAGGCCTGTACTATCCTAATTCCAAAAGCAGGTAAAGACACTACAAAGAAACTATAGGCCAATATCCCTGATGAACCGGGATGCTAAAATCCTCAACAAAATATTAGCAAACCAGATCCAGCAATACATTGAGAAGATCACACACCATGATCAAGTGGGATTTATCCTCAGGCTGCAAGGGTTGGTACAATATTTGCAAATCAATAAATGTGACACATTGCAGAAACAAAATGAAAGATCAGAATCACATGATCATATCAATAGATGCAGAAAAAGCATTTGATAAAATCCAGCATCGATTTATGATAAAAAGTCTCAGCAAAGTGGGAATAGAAGGATCATACCTCAGCATACTAACGACCATATATCAGAAGCCTACAGCTAACATTATACTCAACAGGCAAAAACTAAAAGCATTTCTCTTAACATCAGGAACAAGACAGGGATGTCCACTTTCACCACTCTTATTCAACAAAGCACTAAAAGGCCTAGGTACAGCAATCAGATAAGAACAAATAGCCCTGGCTGGTGTAGCTCAGTGGATTGAGCGCGGGCTTGTAAACCAAACAATCGAGGTTCGATTCCCAGTCAGGGCACATGCCTGGGTTGCAGGCCAGTTCCCAGCAAGGGACACACGAGAGGCAACCACACATTGATATTTCTCTCCCTCTCCCTCTCTCCTACCCTTCCTCTCTAAAGATAAATAAATAAAAAATCTTTAAAAAAAAAAAAGAACAAATAAAAGGCATCCAATTTGAGAAGGAGGAAGCAGAATGGTCATTATTTGCAAAAGACATGATATTATACATGGAAAACCCTAAAAACTCCACCAAAAAATTACTAGATCTAATAAGTGATTTTGGGGATTGCCTGAGAGAATGGTGGAGGTAGGAAAAGGAGGAAAAACTGGGGACAACTGTAATAGCAAAAAAAAAAAAGATAAAATAAAAAATAAAGTAAAAACTGAAAAATATATAATGAGGAAAAAAATGTTTTCTGTAACTGAGATTTCAAAATAAAAAGATTTCTTAAAAAAAAAAAAAAAACAAAGATGTTTTGGCCTTGACTGCTCTGGCTCAGTGGGTTGGGCATCATCCACAAACCAAAAGTTCACCTGTTCGATTCCCAGTACAGGGCACATGCAGGACCAGACCAGGTCCCCAGTGGGGGTGTGTGAAAGGCAACAAATCTATTTTTCTCTCGCACATTGATGGTTCTCTCTTTCTCTTTCCCTTCCTCCCTTCCCTTCTCTCTAAAAATAAATTAAATCTTTAAGAAAAGATGTCTTGGGGGCTAATGTTCTTTTGAAGTGCATGTATGTGATTATGTGTGTGTGTGTGTGTGTGTGTGTGTTTACTCTTAGGAAGCCTAAGTTTCTCTAATTGCAATAAATTTATAAAAAGCAGTCTCATAAGTAGCAGGGCTGGAGCATCAGAAATATAACTCCCTCAGTATTCCTATACATTTGTCCCCAGTGTGGCCAGGTTCTTACTTTGACTTTTTCCCCCCAGGCTTAGATGTTTTTATCTGAATGTTGGCATTTAGAATCTTTTTTGCTCGTTAGGGTTTGGTTTATTATACAAGGGTTTTTCTCCTCAAAAAATTTGTTCTTTCATCATAAATTATATGTTCATATATATAAGGGTTTATTTGTGGAATTTTAATTATGTTTCATTTATTTGTGTTTTTCCTGCAAATACCATACTGTTTTGGTTACTATAGCTTTGTAGTATAGTTTCAAATTAGGTAGAAAAGAAAGGAAAAATGGGCAAAGAAAGAAAGGAAGGAAGTTACTAAGGAAGAAAGAAAGTTAGGAAGAAAGGGGAAAACAAGAGAAAAAAATTAGAAAGCCCTAGACAGAGCCAGACCTCCCAGGGCCTCGTGGTCACCTCTTGCTACAGGCAAGGCTGCCCTTAATTCAGCTGGAGAATCTTCCATCCTTTCCTTGACTCTTCTAATAAGACTATTCTGCAGCATTTCTTGATCACATCTCCTTGTGCCTCAGAGTCAGGAAGTGTTTAATGATGTCTAGCTAGAAACCCAACTGTTGCTCTTGGCATCATTTTTGCCTCGCCTCGCTGTTGGAAAACATGTAATCAGCAGCTCATGATCACTCTTA
Source organism: Glossophaga mutica (assembly GCA_039655065.1). Lineage (NCBI taxonomy): Eukaryota > Metazoa > Chordata > Mammalia > Chiroptera > Phyllostomidae > Glossophaga > Glossophaga mutica. The sequence continues at coordinate 7,720,134 of CM077318.1, read as the reverse complement.
TCTTCCCCTCTTCCTCTCAGTTGTAGCTAAGGGTCTCTTAACAGAGTTAGAGCTATTGTATAGGTTTGCACACACTGTGTTCTGTACGGCTCCAGGCAGTGCCAGTCAGCTAGACTTCAATATGAATGGTACCACTTGGAGTGAAGCAACTTATTATCCGTCCCAGAGCCCTATGAGCCAGAAATGCCCCCAGGGAGCCCAACTGGTTTCTATAGCAAGTGAAGCCTCTGCATTCTTCTAATGTACTTCCACTCTGCTGGAAGCAGATGGGGAGGAAGTGAGACAACCCCCACATCCCCTTCGACCAGGAGCAACAGTAGTAATGGATATACCTCAACTTCCCTTTCCTCTTGCAGCCTCAACCCTCACTAGCAGTCCTCACACAGGACTACAGAGAGCCCAAGAGAGGGAAGCTTCTTTCTTCTTTGTTAACTCTCCTGAACCTACATATTTTCATTTCATAATCAAAGTAATGCCCCTGCCAAACATCTTCACAATTTCTCAATTCACAAGACATGCCCTCCTGGAAGCAAGAGAGAGAATGTTTTCCTGGCTGACGGTTTGATTGTGGATAAAACAAGTGTTTATTAATGGGACATCCTAGCTCTGTTCGAGAACATTTTTAGTTCCTTCAAGGCCTGCCTTTTACCATCTCGTGGTTAATGGCAGGGTTTATTTTCCACACTTCTAAGAGGTTTGCCCGCTGAGGTGAAGGGTTCCGCTGATTTGGGATATACTTCTTCCAGAATTGAAGGATGTGATTATGAAATACAGCAAGGAACTTTAGCCAATCAGAGGAGGCCCTGCTATCACAGAATGGAGGGGAGAGGGGAGCCCCAGGTAAATCCCTCAGTACGGAGAATCAAATCTCTAGGCGCTGATTGGCTAATGTCAGACCTCTGTGATTGCTTCAGAAGGGAATGACCGACGTGGTGCAGAAAATCATGCAGGTGACAGCCAGCTTACTGGGGTCCCAACAACAAACTTTAGGCTTACTTCATATGAGGAAATGTTTGTTTGTTTTGGTGTGTGACTCACCCCCAGAGTTGTGAGAAAAGGAACCGCCTCAGCAATGGTCGTGGGCACAACCCAGAGTCACGGAGCCTGGGCCTCACGCCAAGACGTGGTGCTCAGCTACTGTTGGGTGCATCAGAAGAATCCAAAGGGGAAATGAGGTCATTTTTCTCTGCCCAGGAGCCTGTAAACTACTCCCCTTCCTCTTCTTACCCTCCTTTATCTACCTACTGGGTGATTAAGAAACCAATATTTTCTTCCCCCTATTTCAGATTTCGTGATTCTCCCACTTGGGTACTAGGTAGAGCAATTTGCTCCTTTTTAGTCCTGTATTTCACTGCAGAAGATAAACTTGTCAATAAACTAATCCAGAGATCTGTAGGCAGGAAAACCAGGAGGCAGCGAGATACAGCAGCCCTTCCTGGTCAACCTTAACCCCCAGTACATACACACAAAGGCACACGGCACACACATACACACAAACACCCATGGGTACACACGGGTAAGGTTTAGCACAGAATACTAGGCATATGGAACCCGGCTTAGCTAGCGGGTGGCAAGAGGCCACATCATCATTCAGTACCTTGTTGTCTTGACTGCGGACTCAGACTCCTCCAACGCAACCAGAGAAGGCTAGGTGTTTTTTACCGATTAGCCTCTGGGTTGATTTAAATTGGTTTGCTTCCAGACAGCCTGGGGTGGAGGGGTGGGGCTTACGGAGCTCAGGACAAAAGGATGCTTTTAAAGGGGCACTTACAATAAAGGGCCAAAGACCTTGGGCAGTCAGTGGGACGCAGGTGGTCAAAAGGGGATAAAAATATGGCTTTATATTTTTAAAAGGAATTGCTAATTTATTGACTTCCTTAATATCTTGTATAAATCTATATTTTGGTTGACCATCTTTATCAATATATCTTCCTTTTTTGAAAGATTTTATTTATTTATTTCTAGAGAGAGGGGAAGGGAGGGAGAGAGGGAGAGAAACATCAATGTATGATTGCGTCTTAGGCGCCCCCTACTGGGGACCTGGCTGGAAACCCAGGCACGTGACCGGGAATCCAACCAATGACCCTTCGGTTCGCAGGCCAGCGTTCAACCCACTGAGCCACCCAGCCAGGGCTATTTTCCTTTTTTGAAACCGGATGCACAGTGGCATTACAGGATGAGTAAATTATTAAGTAAATTATCAATAAGTAAATAAGTGAATTATCAAATAAATTATTTTAAATTTATTTGATTCCCTTTAATTAAGTTCTTACTGAAGGATAGATGTCACATTTGGCCATGACAACCTTTTCATGAAAAAAACAAGACTACATTTTGTGGTAATTGTGGATTCACACGCAGTTGTCAGAAATAACGCAGAGAGGTCCTGTGTACCTTTTACCCAGTTCCCACAGTGGTAACAGCTTGCGTAACTGTAGTACAGTGTCACAACTGGGATACTGATTCTGATAAAATCCATGGACCTTATCTAGATTACATCAATTTGACATGCACTCAAGTGTGTGTGTGTGTGTGTGTGTGTGTGTGTGTGTGTGTGTGTAGATCTATCACAGGTGTAGATTTGTGTAATCACCCCAACAAGTCAACTGTAAAACTGTTCCATAGCCAGGACCCCCGAGCAATCCTTTAATAGCCACGGTCCTCACCACACTGTTTCCCCTCCCCAACCGCTGGAAAAGCTTCATCTCTACTGTTTTGTCGTTCCAAGAACATTATAAAATTGGAATCGTACACTACACCCCTTTGGGATTGCCTTTCTGTCACTCAGTAATCAGTCCTTCTAGATTCATCCAACTTGTCCTATATAACAATACTTTGTTTCTTTTTATTGCTGAGTTGTATGCCGTGGTGTCGACGTCGGTTCGCCTATTGGCTACTGCTGCTGGTTTAGTGAGTTACCTCTTGAAGGACATCTGGGTGGTTTCCATGTTTTAGCTATCACAAAGAAAACTGCTATGAATGTTCAGGTGCAAGGGTCTGTGTGAACATTAGCAAACATTAAGTTTTTTTCCTCTAGGACACATACCCAGTAGTGTAATTGCTACATCATGGTAATTACATACTTTTTTTTTTTAAGAACGTGTCAAATTGTTTGCAAGAATGTCTGTACCATTTTCATTCTCACCAGCAACATACAAGTGATTCAGTTTCTTCGCATCCTCACCAGGATTTGGTGTTATCACAATTTTTTATTTTTAATTTCAATATTTTGGTAGACCTTCTGATAGGTATGCAGTGATATTTTATGGTGGTCTTTTTTTATTAAAGATTTTATTTATTTATTTTTAGAGAGAGGGGAAGGGAGGGAGAGAAATATCAACGTGTGGTTGCCTCTCGCCCCCTACTGGGGACCTGGCCCGCAACCCAGGCATGTGCCCTGACTGGGAATCGAACTGGCGACCCTTTGGTTATCAGGTCAGCACTCAATCCACTGACCTACACCAGCCAGGGCTATGGTGGTCTCAACTTATATTTCCCCATGATTAATGATGTTGATCATTTTTTCAAGTACTTATTGGCCATCTATATATTCCCTTCGGTGAAATGTTTATTTCATCTTTTGTATGGCTTCACTTTCACCTCTCTGCCTAATAAGTTTCTCTAAGATTTCAGGTGTCTTGCACAGTCCTTCTTCTGTGAAAAACTGCAGTGGCATACAAGTCATGGATAAGGAAATGTACTGGGTCTCAGCATCTGCTCTGGCCATCCCCCATAAATCCCAATTAGTATTGGCCTGAACCTGGGGCAGCTGAAGAAATCTTATCCGTAGTGTTTTGCGGAACTATGGAAAGAGGGAGATGGAAATGGAGTTTCTACTAACTCCAAAAAGTGCATGTTAACATATAGCAACAAAGTTTCAATTCATTACTGCAAAGAGATCCTTACGCACTGTCTTTAAGAAACCCAAGGCTTACATGTGTTTCCTCATTGGAATATGAAAGACAGCTACAAGAGTCTTCCTGGGAAGCTCCCCAAGCTATTATTACATTATCAGTACCAAGATTGTTATAGTGATAGTAATTGTTTTAATAAACAGAGGTTGGGTATCAGGTCTTGTGCAGAAACCTATTTTTTTTAACATCTATTCATTCGTTTTTTGTTTGTTTGAATAGTTAATTTCTTATTGTATTTTTCCATTACCACGTATCCCCCTTATACCCTCTTCCGCCTTACCCACCGTCCTCCCTTCCGCAATTACCAAACCGTTGTCTGTGTCCATGGGTTCTTTTTCTTTATTCATGCACCCCTATGTTCATTGCAGCGTTATTTACAATTGCTAAGATTTGGAAGCAGTCCAACTGTTCATCAGTAGATGAGTGGATGAAACAACTATGGGACATTTACACAATGGAATACAACTCCGCCATAAAAAAGGAAAAATATTTCACCCTTTGGGACAGCATGGATGGACCTGGAGAACGTTATACTAAGTGAAATAAGCCAGTCAGAAAATGACAATTACCATAGGGTTTCACTCATATGTGGAATCTAAGGAACAAACCGAAATAGCAAGCAAAATAGAGATTCATAGATAGAGAGCAGGCCCACAGGTCTGGGGGTTGGTTGGGGGATGGTGGAAGGTTTGTACAAAAAAGAAAAAGAAGCCTGTCTGGGGTGGCTCAGTAGATTGAGTGCCAGCCTGCAAACCGAAGGGTCGCTGGTTTGATTCCCAGTCTAGGCCAGCAGGCCAGGTCCCCCGTAGGGGGCGTGTGATAGGCAACCACGCACTGATATTTCTCACCCTCTCTTCCTCTCTCCCTTCCCCTCTGTAAAAATAAATAAATAAAATATTTTTTTTAAAAAAAGAAAAAGAAACCTATTCAGATGAAGGCTTATCCTTTATGCAGTTGGCAATTAGAAAAAGCATACACTTGGATGTTCCTACCACTGAGGACTAAAATGCCATTATTTGGGTAAGCTGATGAGGCACCTGGACGTGGTCTGCTAATTACTAGTTGATGACTAGTCTCCAGTCTCTTCCTCAAAAGGCAGTGAGTCAAGCCCCAAGTCTGAAACACGGTTTCTTCAAGGGGGATCCTTTCCCCATCAGAAACCCTAACCATCCCCTAGGACCTGCGGACCTGCACCAAAGGGAGTGGGAGTGGAGAAATAACCTCTCTTCCCTCTCTCTCCAGGTTGTATTCTGTTATGTGATCAGATGGACAAGATAACATGCGAAGTGTGTAGCCTGGGAGCCTGGCAGTCAGTAAGATGCAGATGGAGTCCTCCCCTCGAGGTCTGTTTGAATGAGAGGTGTTTCTGTTTATAATGGACCTTTGATATGCTACGGTGGTTGCCAGGTGGTGACTTCAGGCACAGAGAAGAAACAGGAGCTGGTTGGAGACAGGAGCACAAGCCCTGGTGATTACACGAAAAGCAAAGGAGAAAAACTGGAGATCAGGGAACTCTTTGTGGGGGTTCCTAGGATAATAGAACCAGAAGAGGAAGCACGCTTCTCTAATTGGCAAACTGCGTGCTCGGCACGTTCAGCCTCTCTGGCAACTGTAAGGCCGTCACATGCAGCCTCTCGGGCTTGGTGACATTTGAGCAAAGACTTGAAGGAAGGGGAACATCAGACAAGTGGAGGGGGTGGGGGGAAGGCATTCCAAACAGAGAGAAAATAGTCACTGCAAGGGCCCGGAGCTGAGAATATATTTGGTTACTTTTTAAAAATTTATTTATTTTTAGAGCGAGAGGGGAAGGGAGGGATACAGAGAGGGAGAGAAACATCGATGCTTCTCACACACGCCCTGACCGGGACCCAGCCTGCAACCTAGGCATGTGCCCTGACTGGGGCTCAAACGGGCAACCTTTTGCTTTGTGGGACGGTGCTCAACCAACGCAGCCACACGGGTGAGGGTGTATTTGGTTTATTGAGGAACAGGAAGGAGGCCAGTGTGGCCAGAGCAGCGGGAACAAGGGGAAGGCTGAGAGGAGAGCAGGTCAGAGAAGGATGTGAAACCACATCCATGAAGGCAGTGGTTTTCCATCTTGGCTGCACCTTAGAATTTCCCAGGAGCTTTCAAAGCCATCCCAGGGTCCACATCCCACCAATGGAGAGCAATTCCACGGGCCAAATCCAGCCCTCCGCCTTGTTTTATCCGGCTCCCGACCTTCTTTCTGCCCAGCGGCAGCACCAAGTTGTCACTTAACTGTTCAGGAGGAGTTACATGTATGCAGACCTAAAATTACACTCTGCCCTTTGAAGGCAACCGGGAGGCTGATGCGGCCCCCTGGTGAAAATGAGTCTGACACCCCTGGCCTAGGGTGTGGAGAGGGAGGGGAATCTGAATTTTTATCTAAAGTCCCCAGTTGACCGAATGCGCAGCTGGGTTGAAAAGCACCGGGCAAGGGCCTCGCAGGCCTTTGTAAAGCTTTCCTCTGAGTCGTGCAGGGAGCCGCTGAAGGATTTGAGCGGAGGAGTAACAAGATGTGACTTGTGTCATGAAAGGAGCCCTCTGGTTGCTGTGCGAAAATTAAACTGAAATAGAGGGCAGGGCTGAAAGAGGCAGGGAGACAAGAAGGTAGCGTGATAGTTCAGGCAGGAGAGTGTCTGAGACCTGTGCGGCAGCTCTTCGGCTGTTAAAGACGGAGCATCTTGGATGTGACCGACGGAATAAGGAGAGTAAAGTGACTTCGACTTTGAACCCATCCCCAAGCCTGAACAAATGTGGTCTGGTGAGTTTCGGGGCAAGAAGCTCAAGGCCGGGGCCTCAGGCATTTGTTGTTCCGGTGGAACTAGCCAGGTAAAAATGTCCTTTGCAGCCTTTTCCTGGAACCCGCGGCCTGAGGATGTGAGGGTTGCCCCCTCCGGCTCAAAACGATTCCAGGCAACCAGACTGTTTAGAAAACAGCAGTCTGATTTACTACCTCAAGGACAGTAAGGAAAGTTTTTTGTTTTTTTTTTTTACCTCGCTGCCTTCCCCCAGATCACAAGGATGTATGACTTGATCCTTATAAAGAATACCTACTCAGCCCTGGCCGGTGTGACTCAGTTGGTTGGAGCGTCATCTGGTACACCAAGAGATTGCGGGTTCAGTTCCGGGTCAGGGCACCCACCGAGGGTGTGGGTCTGATCCCTGCTCCCTGCACCTACAAGATCCCTGGGCTGGGCATGTATGGGGGGGCAACCAATTGATGCTTCTCTCTTACATCGATGTTTTTCTGTTCCTTCCTCTCTCTCTCTCTAAAAAAGCAATGAAAAAATGTCCTTGAGTGAAGATAAAAGAAAAAAAGAATATCCAGTCATACCAGAGATGAGAAAGCAGGAGAGAAAGATATGAGAGAAAGTGTAGATGGTCTGACCAGGCAAGAATTTTCCACAGACTTCCAAAATCCTGTTCTTTTAAGGACAGAGCAGGGCATGAAGGTTGGTTTTCTTTGTGTTGTCTCTCCAATGCTGGACAGTTGGGTTGGAGCAGAGAAGGTGACGTTAACTTCTACTTGCCATTTAAACAAAGAAAGGACCCTTCGCTGCTGTGGCTCCGTGGGTTGGGCGTCATCCACAAACTGAAAGGCTGCAGGTTCGATTCCCAGTCAGGCCACATGGCCAGGTTGCAGGCCAGGTCCCCCAGTTGGAGGCACGCAGGAGGCAACCAACCAATGTTTCTCTCCTTGTCTATCTCCTTCCCTTCCTCTCTCTCTCTCTCTAAAAATAAATAAAAAATATTTTTAAAAAGAAAGGAGAAGGAAAAGGAGGAGAGAGAGACCGAGGGAAAAGGAGAGGGAGGAGAGGGAGAGAGAAATAACAATGGTGAGAGAGAACTCACAACCTAGGTATGTGCCCTGACTGCGCTCCAACAGACTGAGCCATGCGGCCATGGTGGGAAAGTAATTCTTCATATCTCACATTCATATTTCCTGCTACGATTGTTTTCAGATGCAAAGAACTTTACACTTGGGAGAAACCTTTGAGATTGACTTGCTCTGCTTTATTTTACAGGGAGTGGGGAAACTGAGGCCCAGGCAAAGAAAACGATGTTGCCAAAGTCACGTTACCATGTAGTCGTAATACAGCCAAGATTCCAACTCAGTTCCCCAGACTTCCAGCCCAAGGTTCTCACCGTACAAAAACGTGCCTTCAGAGCCTGAAACGACCATCCTCCACAGCTATGTAGGAGCAGTGCTTGGTCTGACTGCACAGGTCCACATGCCTAAGTACAGAAGGTCAGGGATGGGAGGGACACGGATGGGACTATTACCCAGTTGTGGTTACCCAAGGAGCCCAGAATGCCACGTGTGTGATTCAGTGAGGGTCAGCCTGGGAGGACAGGTAGAGGTAGAAGTTGATTTTTCACGTAACTAGTACATTACCCATTTTTCAGGTGCCACTCCCCTAGTCTTCGGGGGCCTAAGGAGAGGGCAGTGGCTCCCGGAGTCATTGAGATATTATCAAAGGCGTTTGGTGAGTACTTAGAATTGGTTCCTGAATTTGGCTGGGTTACTGGGCCCAGCCAAAGGATCTCTCATCCCCCAAGGCTCCCCTCCCACCAGCGAAAGAAACTATGGCATATCTGCCCCCTTCTTCACTTCCCCCGATTCCCCCTCTCAGACTAGTGGGCTCAAAGTGGCAGGGATTTTTTTACCCTGCCTCTTCTGTGGAACTCTTCCAGGCAGAGCAGACGCTGCTTGGAGGCACCCAGAGATTTCTGGATAAGAGTCTGACTATTGGACACAGGATTCTGTCCAGTACAGGCCTGGGTCATAGGTCAGCTGGCCTCGGGCAGAGGAAAGGCCAGAAGAGGCCCTGTGTTCCTTTTACACCAATAACACCCTTTAGTCTGCTTCCAGGAAAACTGGGAGCTCAGAGCTCTTGAAGAACCATTTGGCCGAGTTAAAGGGATTCTTCTCTACAGGTGGTCATGAGCCGCTGGGGCCCAGGACAGGAAGAAATATGGCCAGGCTAAAAACGAAAAGACTGCAAGAATTATTAGTTAAAATAGAGACTCGCCCTGGAGTGCTGGTCTCAGCATGAGTATAATTCACAGACCGTAACATTCACTCTTTTATATGACACAGTTTAGTGGGATGTAGTATACTCAGAGTTATGCCACCATCGCCATCATCTGCTTCCAAAACAGCTTCAGCACTCCAAAAACAACCTCCATCCCCATCTACAGTTGCTTCCCATTCCCTTCTCCCCCGCCCGCCGCTGGTGACCACTAATGTCCTTTCTGTCTCTATGGATTTGACTTTTGAGGTTATTTCATATAAATGTAGCCAAAGAATACGTGCCCTTTCTGGTCTGGCTTCTTTCGCTTGCATGAGAGTTTTAACGTTCATCTATGCAGTAGCAAGTGTCGGCGCTTGACCCTTTCTCATGGCCGAATAATATGCCATTGTACAGATGTGTTGCAGCTTGTTTATCCGTTCTGAAGTTGACACACGTTTGTTTTCTTTCTACTTTTCAGTTGTTGTGAATGATGTCCCTGTGAACCTAGGAGAGGAACCACAGGTCATACATACGGTGACTCTACGTTTAACATTGTAAGGAATTACCAGCCTCTATGTTGAGCATTACGAGGAGCTGCACGTGGGACACTTTTAAGGATGGAAAGTTTAGGGTTCATTTTTGTGTACTTATTTCGTGAGTATCTGCCAAGATTCTACCCTGCGTGCCTGGAGATGAAAATATATCAAATAAATAGGATACGCGTAAGATAAAATTCGTTCTTACTGATGGGGTCAGGGAGGAAGTAGCATTTGAGTTAAGCCTTGAAGGTGGGGTGAGAGTTCCTTAGCAGGTGAAAAGGAATGGAATGGGGGTGGGAAGGGTTTTCCAAGTAGCGGAAACAGGACAGCACAAGCAGCTCCTTTGGAAATGACATGACAACGTCAGTTGGAGCGCAGACCTCAGGGGGCGATGGATTCGTAAAGGAATGCCATGCAAAGGATTTGAGACTTTATTTATTCCTAAAGCAACAGGAAGCCATTGTAGATTTTCGCTGATAGAAGTGACATTTTGAGGTGGGCGTTTGAGGAGACCCAACACAGGTGCACCGGTTTTCTGTCCCTGTGGTTACTGTGACATTGGCAAGACAATAAGAGCCGAGGACGATAGCGGTGTGAGAACACAGCCTATGAGGCACTCTGAGTCCGAGAGTTTAAATAACTCAGGCCAGAGAAGAGGCACACAGACACAGGCGTCTGCGTGTGCATGGCGATGTGTCATCTCCTTTCAAGAAGATTCAAAAGGTCTGATCATTTTCTCCCAGTGCCATCATTTCTTGATTTTCCTTTTTCTCTTCCTGCTCACACGGCTCACCCTCACTGATTCAGCCCGCCCCCTCAGCAAAGGGTAAAATTGAAGGAGATATAAACAGTGGCAGAGCAGGGGCCATAATTCTCAGAACTACTAGGGATCTTCCAGATGGTCTGGAAATCTCCTCATGTTACTGATGTGAAAACTGATGCTCAGAGTTGAACTAGAACTTGCCCACGGTCACCGGTGAACTGACAGCGCAGCTAGGAATTAAAACCAAATCTCTAGGTGACTACTTTAGCATACCACACAGCCTAAGAAACATCCTTTCGATGTTTAGAAACTGCATAACGTATTGGTCTTTGCATAGGAAAAAAATATACCAATTGAACTGAGCACTCCCCTTAAGCTATGCCAAGCACAGATACGCCAGCCATAGATATGCTTAGGCACGCTCTCCCCATACCATCCCTCTGACCACTTTGCTGATGAGTGGCATCAATTCATTCATTCATTCACTCACTCACTCACTCATTCGTCCAGTAAGCAGGCATTTATTGAATGCTCTTTGCTGGGCATTATGGCTCCCAATGTGGTAAGGAGTTGTGGCAAGGACACGGAAGGGATCAGAGGAAGGAGAAATAGATATGACTGATAAAGTCTATCCGCTTTCTATAGCTGCTGTAACAAATTACCACAACGGTGGTGACTTAAGCCAGCAGAAAGATATTCTGTTGCAGTCTTGGAGTTCAGAAGTCCAAAATTAATTTTACGGGGTGAAAACAAAGGTGTTGACAGAGCTGTTCCTTTAGGGGACAATGTCTTTCGTACCCCTTCTAGCTTCTGGTGGCAGTTGGCATTCCTTGTGGGCGGTGGTGGTTGGTTTGTGGACTGACCAGCCTAGTCTTCAGGGCCGGCAGCTTCAAATGTTTCTCTGTTCCATCTTCACATTGCTTTCTTCTTTATGCGTGTAAAATCCCGCCCCCCCCCACAGGCTCCCTCTTATAAGGATAAATATGATGGCACGTAGGGCTCACCTGGATGATCCAGGATCATCTCCCATGTCAAGATCCTTAATGTAGGGCTGCGAACCAAAGTGTCGCAGGTTCGATTCCCAGTCAGGGCACATGCCTGGGTTGTGGGCCAGGTCCCCAGTGGGTCCATGCAAGAGGCAACCACACATTGATGTTTCTCTCTCTTTCTCCCTCCCTTCCCCTCTCTAAAAATAAATAAATAAATAAAATCTTAAAAAAAAAAAGATCCTTAATGTAATTACATCTGTGAAGTCCCTTTGTCATGCAAGGCACCATATTCACAAGTCCCAGGGATTACGTTGAGGACATCTTTGGGTAGGCATTATTCAGCCTCCCCCAAAAGGTAAAAATGTTAAGGCTGATGGAAGGCATTAGATGCAGATACAGACCTGGGAGGAAGCTGGCAGGATGAGAGATGACGGCTGGGGCTAGGGTTTTTCTCTTGAGAACAGCAACTGGCCCGTATGGAGTTCAGAAACAAGTCTAAGGCCTGTTCAGCATCATGCTCAGCTGGTCATTAGAAACAGTAGCCCACTCTATTGAATGCATATAGCCAGAGAAGCCCATATACGGTGGACCAATGTCCAGTATCAACCAGTCGATGGTCAAAGGCTTGGGGAGACAGCAAGTCTGCACTGCTCGACTTTCAATAGCAAGAGTGCGTGGTGGCGGTTTTCTTGCAAACTGCTGGTTCAGTTTTCTACAGCGTCTGGGAAAATGAGAGGCAGAAGATGCTAGGCGAGGGAGCTGTTGTTTGCTTACTTTCCTTATCTCTGGGAAGAGCAAGCATGGCTGCTTGGCCTAGGTGTCCAGTGAATATCTGTTTACTTGTTGAATCCCAGTCTTTCCCTGGGAAACTTGAAACACGGGACTAATTCCTCTGGTGAGGGCCTGTTGGGAGGCGAGCAGCTGGGTAAGAACCTCTTGAGCTGTCTCTTGTGATCAAAGTTTCTGGGATTATGTTTCCCCATGTGCAGAATGTAGAAAAGCCTATGTCAGAAAAATGTAATCCTCCTGCATCTGTCTTGTCTCCTTCGCCACTGCAGAGGCTTGTCACTTAGCACAAACAGTATCGTTATTAGTATTATCACCATCATCATGGCATGATGAAGGGGCGTAATTGTAGCAATCAAATTACGTGTTCTTGATAATTTTCCCAAAATGTGCCTTGTTTTGAAAGCCTCCAATCGGAGCTTATTAACACAGGCCCTTTGGAAGAGTAAAGGGGCTGCTTCTAAGGCGGGTATCCAGGCTCCTTCCCTCGGAGTGCAATTAATCATTGGTGATCTGACTCTGCCTTGGTGGAGGGTAACGGGCCCTGTATGACCACAGGGCATCCGGGACTCACTGTCTTTCTTTCATTGCGGGAGGGGAAGGGAAACAAGTCCTTACAGAGCTCTGCTTACGGGCCGGGCATACATCAGCCCACTGAATCTCTTCTGAAATACTGTGAAGTAGGTCTTATTATGGTCATTTGACAGGTAGAGAATACTGAGGCTCCGAGGTGATGAAGTGCCCTGGTCGAGGTTTCCCTCTTGGTTTGGAGGTGGCAGGGCCCTCTCAGTGTCCCATCAGCTGCCGCATACCCTGGTGAGAAGATGAGGAGCTGGAGGAGGCAGTGACAGGTCAGCAAGGAGTAGGTGGAGTGAGATGTAACCGGAAGCCCCAGATGTAGCTTCTGTATGCAGCTAACAGGCTGTCCTGGGAGTCAGGACCCACCTGGCATCTCCATGGCAACTTTACAGGATAAAATTGTTCTGTCCATTCATTTATCACGGAGGGTTGCTTTTCTGTCTTCTGGCAGAATTTTGAGGAAGTTTTACCAGGGGAGTGCTGCCTCATATAACCACCTGCATTAAATACTGGTAGTTTTAGAATGCCGAAGTGATTCCTGTGTTTTTACCCCTAGCATGTTATACCGATTTATTAGTCTAATTGCCAGTCCGAGAAAGACAAGCACCAAATAATCTCATTCGCATGCGGAATCTCCTGAACAAAATAAAGTGAGGAACAAAATAGAAACAGAGGCACGGATACATGCAACAGGACTGGCAGCTGTCAGAGGGGAGGTGGGAGGGGCGACTGAATGAAAGAAGGGGAAGGATTAGCCAAAGAACCTGTGCGCGCGACTCAGAGACAGTTGCAACAGTGTGGTGGGAAGAGTGGGGACTGGGTGGAGGCCAGCAAAGAAGGGAAAGTGGGGACATCTGTAATAGTGTCAATAATACGAATCAAGTTTAAAAAATAAATAAAAGCAGATTCGTGTCGTTTGAGTCGTCCTGGAAAATTCTCATCAGCCCGTCTCTCTTAGGAAGCAAGGGTTTAAGGGCTTAAGGGTATCCCAGCGGGGAGGCATGATCTTGAGTAGGCAGAGCTCTTTCGTCCTAATGCACAACTGGGGTGAGGTGAGGCAAAGCATCGTTCAAATTCCTGGGCCCATCGCTGTCTATTTGCAACCTTCTGTTTTTTTTTCAACTGCCGCAGGTTTGTTGGTTGGAAAATGTGACTACACGGCTAATAAAAACGGGGGTGTTAAAAAAAATGTACAGTATGGTTAACATGAGGGAAATCTGCCCTCCTGAGGCCGCCGCAGTCCCCGGGAAACTTCCAGAAGTGGATTGGATGGATCTAGGAAAAGGGTTATCTCCAGTTGGTCGCGCCTTTCTTCCCCACCGTCCTGTGACTCGGCCAGTCTGTCAGGCTTCCCCGGCGCAGCAGTCGGGGTCCGGAGGCTAGGGCGTGGCGCTGCGCTAGGCGCTCAGGTGGCCAGTGCAGGTGGCCCTTTCGCACTGCCTGCTAAGGGTAAGGACCGCTTTCCCCGAGGTCCTGGCAATTTGGTCCCCGGAACTGAGCGATCAGGCTGATAAAATGTTTGGTTTACAAGTCAAAGCTTGGCGGACCAAACCGGGCTACGAGACCAAAGCAGGCGGCGGGGGGCGGGGTTGTGGGGGGGGGGAGGATTAGAGCGCAGCAGGTTCGGGCTGTCCTCGCCGGGGCGCTCCCGCCTCCACTGGCTTTCGGCCAGCCTCCTCCAGGCGGGCCGCAGAGTTCCGATTTGAACTTCAGAGTTGGGGCCCCTCCCCCCGAGCCCCCACCCACCACCCCCTTCCCTTGCCTCTTCGGCTCCATCTTCCGCCAATTGTGACCCGAAGCACCCGCCGCCCCGACGGCCAGTCGCTGGCGAGGTGCTCGCGGCGGCCGTGGAGCAGCTCGGTTGAATGAAGGCCTCCTGGGACCCTAACTGGCGCCGCGCGCACCTCCGCCAGCGCTCCCGGGCGCGCCCGTAACCTGCCGAGGACGACCACAGCCCCCGCGAGGCGCGGCTGGGTGCCAGGGGCGACACGAACATCCGGCGACTCTTTCGCTCGGTCCGGCAAGGCGGCGGCGAGCGGCGATCCGCTGCTTCGGCCGCCGGACGCCCGTCAGTGGGTTCCTCCCGCTCCAGGCTGCTCCGGACGCGGGACCCCCTGCCAGCCTCCGGCCGCTGGCCCTGACCGCCGCGTCGCACAGCACAGCGTGGCCGATCGGAGCGCAGCCGAAGTGGGGACTCAGCCAGTTGCCGGTGTAGTCGTCTGACGGAGCGCTGCCGCTATTAAGGTGAGCGCCGCTGCCCGCTCCCCGTGGCACCCGCGTCTGCGCTGTCAGGGGAACGGCCCGATTTTACCACCAGCCTGGGGAAAGTGACAGAGGCAGGAGCTACTCGGGGAGCCTGGCTGGGACGACTGGGGCATGCCAGAGTAGGGAGTTGAACGGAGGCGCCTCCTGGGCGCGACTTCACGGAGCAACAGCCAGTTTACATGAGTCACGAAGTGAGCTTATGGATTTAAGGATGTGGGGCAAAACCTTACCCCTTCCTGGGTAGTCTTTGCTTGGGGATGGGGCCGCGAAATGGGGAAGAGGGGAGGTGGGGGAGGTGAGACGCCTAGAGCGTTGGGTGGGGAAGCTACTAAAGGCAGCGGAGAGCTGTTGACTGCCCGGAGGGCCCCAATCTCCACCTCCGGACTCTTCGGACACTTAGCCGCCCGGAGGAGTTGAAGCTCTGCTCGCCGTCAGGGGCTTTGAAGCTACAGGGTAAGTATAATTAATTCTGTGAAGCCAACTCTTCAGGCAGAGACCAGGTAACAACCTCTGGTGATAAATGTCATGATTTCGTGAAAAGGCACGCCAACGGTAAGCTACCTATCTGCAGGAAAGGTGGAATCTGGTTGAGTTGAGGGTAGTCTGGATCGTAGTTAAGAAGGGAAGCTGGACGCGGGTACTGTCTTCAAATGTCTCCAGAGCTGTCTGTGGAAAAGAATCATGTTTGTTCTGCGTGGTCCCAGAAAGGAAAACCCAAGGTGGGTAGGAATTCAACAGGGTGGAAGCCACCAGGAGGCAGAATTAACCTTGCTATAAGGAAGCACTTTCTTTTTTTTTAAAAAATGTTTTATTGACTATGCTATTACAGTTGTCCCATTTTTTTTTCTCTTTTTTATCCGCCTCTGCCCTGTAACCCCCCTTCCCACCATCGTTCCCCCATCTGAGTTCATGACCATGGGTCGTACATGTAAGTTCTTTGGCTAAGGAAACACTTTCTAATGGGAGTGCTTTTACTGTGTATCAGGCATTTTACTAAGTACTTGACATGAATTATCCCACTTAATGAGATGGAACGGTCAGGATGCCTCTGAGTCACTTGAAGATCTTAAGCAGAAAAGACACTGAAGAACCTCCTGGCTGGTATATCGTGGGAGATACTCGGGCCTCATGCAGGGATTCATATTATGTGACTAACAGGACTCTTCAGAACCTGAGCATTCATAATCCTAAGTTAAGGGATCAGGGATTGATTTTCCGAGAAGATAGAACCAGAGAACCTGGGGGATCTCAGGTCCAGACTGCTCACTGTACCCACGCTGCCCTTTGCTATTGAAGGTTCAGGCTTAGCAAGAAATGGTTATACTTCATGCAGCAACTTACCAACTTAGCAGAAATGCATCTTGAACTCCAGGATAAATGCTCCACCTGGATACCTAGAAGGAAGATTGAGATTTGGAAAGTCTAGACTGGTTCCATGTGGGCAGCTGGAGACACCGTCCTCTGAGGGGATGTGTGTCTACTACGTGTATGCATGTGTAGTCAAGCACAGGATGTTTGAAACAAACAAAAAAAAAATACCCCCCTTGTGAAAGGAGACGATGTATTTCGAGGCTGCAGCTCTTTCTGGTCTCAGGTTAACATGCGGTTATTGACAACCACCTGTTGATCTGGTGGAACTGCAAGAGGCTTGCACAAGGAATTGAGAGATTCTGTCACCCGCTTACGCTTACGTGGTGACTTTACAAAAGTCCCAGCATCTCTAGACCTCAGGTCCCCATCTGCAAATCCATACAGTTCGGCTTCACTGGATTATCTCAAAAGATCCCTGTGACCAGCAAAAATAAACAGACGAGGCTTCGGTTTCCTGCGCACTCCTGTTTATGGGAGTTAATAGAGTCGAAGCTCCATAACAGCTTGAGAATGGACCTCTGCAGGGGAAGTGAAATGCTGCTCCTTCCTTTCATTAGCTAAGGTGTGACTCAAATGTCCATTCAGCTGGGCTAGGCTTGCAATGGCAGCCGTGTTTCTGAACAGCCGAAGTCTCTGAAGGGCAAAAAACCTCAGTGTCCCCTCTGATATGCCTTGAATTTTCCTGAGGCAGCTGCATCGCTTTGTGGTCACTGCCAAGGCAACCACCCCGGCCTGTTATGCAAAAGTACAGAGCATCTGCCGGTGTGGTACACTGTGCTCAGCAACTTGAAATGAGGACACAGAGGACGGGATAATAGAGGCTTCTGCCCTTAGGGAACTTCAAGTCTGTTGTGGGAAAGGTGGACACAGGGACAAGATGCCATATTACAGGGCAAAAGGGGACTTGGGGGGCGCTGAAGATAAGGCAGAAGCCATGTGCAGTAGTAAAAATAAAATACAGTGGAATAAAAGTTTGGGAGCCCTGAGTTCTAATCCCAGCTGGTCACCTAGGGCAGGTCACCCCCCTCCTGAAGCCTGCAGCTTTAAGGCCTGTTGATATTAGATGAGTATTCTGGTTTGGGTGAGTCCTCAAGAAGCAATCATGGTGGGCCTTGAAGGGCTCTGAGTAGAGTTTAAACTAACAGAACGGGACAGCAGAGGCTAGGAGAGAGCCTTCCCGGGCACATGAATAACATGAGTGCCTTCATGGAGGAAAAAAGGTGCTGGATACGCAGAGGACGGCTAATGGCTAGTGTGACTGCTGAGCCGAAAAAGGAAAATAGAAATTGAGGTTGCAAAGGGAGTCTTTGAATATCAGGCCTCGGCATTCCGGATTGGCCCCTGGAAGGGCAATAGCAGCTGTGCCTGATTTGTGAGGCAGTCAGTGCCTGTCGGTGAGCCTCCCGTTAACGTACAGTGCCTTATGTAATCCCCCTTCTGCTCAGATATTCTAGCAATGGTAGTACGTCTCTCTTGGGGAATGTGGGCAAATGCCCTGCTCATGGTACAGAGCGTCTCCCAATGTCAATGGAGAAGAAAAACTATAGGACTGGGATTGCCCATCCTTGACATAGCTGCCAATGAACCATGATGGGTCCGGCCTTTTGCTAGGAGCCAGGGTGGGTGGCCTCGTTGGCTGCTGAGGAAAGGTACAGGAGGTGGCCGGTGGATGGTGTGTAAGCCTCACTGTCTGCCTGAGGCTGATGGGCAGAGGGCATAGTGGGGGGTGGGGGAAGGGCAGAGGAAGACAAAGCCCGTTTTTTAAAGATTTTATTCACTTATTTTTAGAGACAGGGGAAGGGAGGGACAAAGAGAGAGAGAAATATTAACGTGTGGTTGCCTCTCACACGTCCCCCACTAGGGACTTGGCCCGCAACCCAGGCATGAGCCCTGACTGGGAATCGAACAGGCGACCCTTCGGTTTGCAGGTCAGTGCTCAATGCACTGAGGCACAGCAGCCAGGGCAAAGTCTTTTTTTTTATATCTTGTGGCCTGACTTAATGATAAACCCAATTTGGAAAAATAGTTTGGAGGCCAAGAGTGGACTCCCGTTTCTGGGGTGGAACTGGTGATACTGGAGAAGCCCAGACAAATCTCACCGTGGGATGGAAAGAACCGAGGCCTGGGAGTCAAGGGACTTTGGTTCTCTCACAGCCCTTTCTCTCCCTGAGCCTCAGTTTCCCACCTGTAACATGGGGGTGGGGGAGGTTGGTCTTTGTGATGCTTCAGGCCTTTTCCGGCTCTACAGACCTGTGAAAGACCGTGACTTGGATCCTCCATAGTTGAATCCCTGGATTTTCGACCAAGAGACTTTGCCCAGAATCAAAGTAATAAGGCTGGGATTTATTTTGAACTGAGGGCTTAAAAGAAACAGAAAAACAAAACAAAACAAAACCCTTCGTATTGGGGAATTGAACTAGGTAGAGACGGCGGGGAAGGAAACCAAAGGTAGTACGTACGGCTCTCCCCACTTAGTGGTTTCTAAAACGGGGGGCCTCACGTTGCTGCGCGTTGCCTTTGGAAAAGGATTTCTCTCTCTCCGTCTCAGGACCCCTGTTCTTGGTGGTGGAGAAGTAGTAGGAGTGTCACTGAGCTGAATTGCTTTGTATATTTCCTTTCTCAAACTCCTCTTTCTCTTTTCCGTCCTCCCATCTTCCACCAACACTTCTTTCTCGATTGCCAGGGGCCATTGCTCTGCCGTTAACTCCTGCACAACTGAGTGGTTTCCAATTCTTCCCTCCAAGGGTTTCAGCCAATCTCCTTGGCTATGCATTATCCACGTGCGTGTGAGCACCAATTTCTATAAGGTAGATTCCTAGAAATGGAACTGCTGGGCCAAAAGGGTTATGTTTTAAACTTCTGCCACCACCCCCCCCACCACCCCCAATATTTTATTATGGACATTTCAAACATACAGAAAAGTTGAAAGAATTGTATAGTGAACACCCATCAATCCACTACCTACACGCTATCACTAACATTGGGCTATACATGCTGTATCCCATATCTATCTGTTCACCTCTTTATACGTTCATCAGGCCCTCTTTTCACTTGTGTGCATCTTACGAATGAAATATGGCATGTGGAGTGCTTGCATTTTCCTTCCTACCACAGATGCTGAGCGTACGAACATATTTCTTTTTCTGTAAATTGTCTCTTCGTAGTCTTTGTCCATTTGTCTGTGGCTCGTTTGTACTTTGCTATGGATTTGTGAGAGCTCTTTAGTTTGTAATATATCCTTATTCGGCAGTGATCTTACAGAGCCCGTGAGAGATTTTTCAAAGCACTGTTGTTGCTGATGGAAAATGCTCCCTTTCAGTCCCCCACCCCATCTTCTACCTCAGGTTTTCATGGTTCCTTACCTGGACAATGGCCAGAGCGATCTTTTCTTTTTTTTACTAAAAAAAAATTTTTTTAAGTGGTCTGTGAAGTTTTGTGTTGGAGATTTCTTTTTCTTTTTCTTTTTTTTTTTTTTTTGAGAGATTTATTTCTTTATTCATAGACAGAGGGGATGGGAGGGAGAGAGGGAGAGAAACATCACTGTGTCGTTGCCTCCGGAGTGCCCCGTACTGGGGACCTGGCCCACAACCCAGGCATGTGCCCTGACTGGGAATCGAACTGGAGACCCTTTGGTTGACAGGCCCTCCTCACTCAGTCCACTCAGCCACACCAGCCAGGGCTAGAGTGATCTTTTAAAAACAAATCTGATAGTTCATTCCCTTTCTTCAAACAGATCTGATGGTGTCAACAGCCTTCCATTGCTTACAGAATGTAGTCCAAAGCTCTTTAGCCTTAAGCCGAACCCTGATACCAAACTTTTCTGTTGCTATTGTTTCTACTCTAGCTCAAAAATCCTGAATACCAGCCACATTTGGCAACTTGCTTTTGTTTCAATGTGCCCTATTTTTTTCCCCCTCCTCTTTGCTTTTCCTCAGTTCTGTTATCTAAAATGTTCTTCCTTCCGTCCTATCTTCATACCGGCACATTTTTTTCATCCTTTAGGCCCTGGAGCAAACGCCACCTCCTCCTCATGGTCTTCCCAGAACCTGTTCCTTCAGAAGGAGTATACTTCTGAGGAGGAAAGGACTGAGTGTACAAAGTCTTCTGCCTTTGGTTTCAAGGTCCTTGGCCTGAGGGCTCAACCTTTAAGGACTCAGAGTAAAATTCCTCTGAGTTTTCTCCCTCTCATTACTCTCCCACCCCTTCCTTCCCGTCTTCCCTCTGAGTTTTTCTGTCACACGCGCGTGAACTAGTTATTAGTTATCACTGTCTCTGTAGTTACGCACATATGTGTATTATGTTTTTCTGTTTACTATTCCTATAAGGGCCTTAAGCATGAGATGCTCGTAAGTGAAGAAATGGGAGAATTTAACCTGAAAATGCGCACAGACACACAGACCTAAATCATGGAATCTCCATATCTGCCTTGGGATCCCTGGTTTACCTGAAGATTCCAGGCTGGAGAGCAATAGAGGCAGAGGGAAAAGTGGAACTACTTGGGATGTGTTTACTGTATGCATAGTTCTCTGGTCACGTATGTGAAAAAGAGCATAACTCAGTGAGAGGGGCAAGGAAGGGGGCCCAGGGGTGGGACCCGCAGACCTATCGCCTTACTGTTAGGGCTTTGGGTATTGCTGATTTGCCCAAGTCATTCGGCATGTAATGTGGGTGAAGCTACCTTATCATGTCACCTTGGACAAGCTGCTTCGGCACTCTGAGCTTCACGCTCTCATTGGTCAAACAAAGGGAAAAGAACACTTGCTACAGGAAGGAGCAAATGACACTATGTGTGGGAACACACAGAGACCCGCGTTCCAGACGTGACGTTGGAAGTGTGCTCTCACTGTGTCTTAATTTGCTACCTGTCACCCTGGATTGGACTACGTTTGTGATTTTCAACACGGACATCTTCCGTGGAAGCTTCCGGTGGAACTTCTTGGGCTCTGAGATCGTCTTCTAAGCTAGTGCCCAAGAGGAGTTTCTCAGAGCTTACAACAAGTGCCTTACACTTGCTATCGGAAGTCACTCCCGGCTTTTTGTACCCATGAACAGACGGTACCTGAAGCCAAAATCTCGGTCCCTTGCCTTCAAGGCATCTTGCTACACTAGCCTCTCCCTCCTGTTTGTGATCCCTTTAACAGGACAAGTGACTCCTAGGAAGCTTAACTGAAGACCACACACTCAAATAAAATGTAACTGAACTCCAGAAAACCTTGTTAAGGCCCACATGCAAGTACCACAGTGAAATCAACTTTGGACAGAAATTTCCCTTATTGAAAAAAGAAAGAACAGGGAGGGGAAAACTGTCCTCAAGAAGTTTAAGTTCTCCGCAACTGTACTTCAATCCACATAATGGCCAGTTTTGAGCTGAGGAGAGAAACAGAGGGGAGGAAACAGTGAAAGAGAGACATTGGGTGAAGGGACGTGGAGAATCAGAATGACAGGCACTCTGAAAAGGGGAAAATGATGACACTCTTAAATTGCTCTTCATCCTTGAGCTTTTACAGCTCCCCTCTGAATGAGAGGGAAATTATTCTTAACAGCTCATCAGAGGCGGCGATCAGAGCGCCGTTATCCCGGACTGTCTCTGGTCTCACAGAAGTACGCCCCCTCCAACAAGCCATTTGTTCCTTCCTGCTCTCTTCCCCGCACCCTTTATCCTGCTCACTGCCAGCTCGCTGCTGTCATAACCACCATTCTGTGAGCCAGGCTTGGGGTTCAGGAGCTCAGGGACTGGGCTGTTGGAAGATGAAGATGGATAGCTAAGGTCGGACTCTCAGTCTGAGGGCTTTGAAAGCAGAGGTGGGAGACTTTGTACCGTCAGCCCTCTATTTCCCTTTATTTTCATGGCCTTCGTAACGGGAGGCGGCTGGGGGTTGGGGCTGTGGCTACAGACTTCAAGAGAATGTAAGCTACACAGCCTGGGTCGTGATCACTGTGCCAGCCAGATAATCCTGAGGCCTGGCTTTAGCCAACAGCCTCGCTGTCGTTTTGTCGCCAGTCCCTAATGAGTGATGAAGGCACATTTGCCTTTCCTGCTGGTGCCGTTTTACTGCCGTGGAGCAGATTGAGGAAAAGCCAGGGGGCCAAGGCTTGCGAGTGGGGTAGGAGGAAGAAAGAGCCAGCTGGGACTTCAGAGGAGACCTAGCCAGTCAGAACAGAGGGATTGGGACGGATTGCGGAGCAGCACAGGGACTGGCGGACAGAGCCTCGCTGCCTGTCTGGCCTGGCTGGTGACCGAATTCCAAGCTGGAAGTGGGGCTGTTTTCAGAGTGTTCTCCAGGCCTGTCACCCTGCAAGAGAAGGCCAAGTGTTGATGGGAAAGCGCTGAACCCTGTGGCTCCTCCTGCCCTTTAGCCCTGATGGCCTACTCTTCTTTTCTTGTTGTTTTTTTTCCCCCTGGTTTCTAGGGAAATAGGCCTCTTCAGAGCCCTAAGAGTCTGACTCCAGGACATAGGGGGTAGAGATGGTGGCCGTGCGGCACAGTGCCCAGCGCTAGGGTCTCCTAAGCACTGCTTCGTTGTTTTCCATTCTCCGTCTGCAACTCCCAAGTGCCCCAGCTCCTCAGTTTTTCCCACCTTTCCTCTCTTCCCTTACCTTCTGCTCCTCCAGTAAAGCTTCCTTTTTCCCATGCATCTGACTTCAGGTAGATTTTAAGGAAAGTTCTGCGATGGAATCACACTGGGGTGTGCCTGCCTGACTCACACTCCCTCCCAGGGTTGTCTGGCTCCAGCAGCACTGTTTGGGTGTCATTGGTGGACCTCGGTGGCTTCTGACCCCCCCACTGTCACTTCGCAGATAAGGAGTAAGTGGAGCACGTCTTTCTTTGTCCTCAGGTTATCCGTCTGTACACCAGGGTGATAGTAACCACCTCATCGGCGTGCTGTGAGGATTAAATGAGTTGATGCAGTACTCACACATAATAAGCCCCCCAAAACACGTGAACTATTAATTTTGTCAGAGAAGAAGTGGTGTGGTCATATGAAAGGAGCACCAGCCTAGTTCAGAGTATTGGGTTCTACTACTGGCTATTCCACTGTTGCGCTGTGTGTCCATGGAAAACTTCCTGGCCTCTCTGGGCTTCCGTTTCCATATATGTGCCGTGACGACAGGACCAAGTGATTTCTGAGAGCCCTCGTAGCTCTTTCATTCCTACTTACAGAATTCTAATTCCCCAAGGACAGCAGGTCAAGAGGGTGGGGTAAGAGCAAGATGCATAAAACAGCCTATGTCTGGCCATGACTGGGTGGCTCAGTTCGATGGAGCGTCGTTCCGCACACTAAAAGGTTGTGGGTTCGGTTCCTAGCCAGGGCACATACCTAGGTTACAGGTTCACTCTTTGGTTGGGGCGAATATGGGAGATAACCGATGGACATTTCCCTCCCTTCCTCTCTGTCTAAAATCAGCAAAAGCATATTCTTGGGTGAGGGGAGCAAAAAGGTACATCTGGGTGGCAAGAATTCCCCAGGGTAAGTGTGTTGGGTGCTGGTAG
This sequence comes from Glossophaga mutica, assembly GCA_039655065.1. Taxonomy (NCBI): domain Eukaryota; kingdom Metazoa; phylum Chordata; class Mammalia; order Chiroptera; family Phyllostomidae; genus Glossophaga; species Glossophaga mutica. The sequence goes on along the minus strand of CM077318.1, from coordinate 7,696,397 downwards.
TAGAGTTGGCCCTAGGCTATCATAGTTCTCAAGTGTAGGCAAATTCACAAGTCTCCTCTTCTTCTCTTGTACTAGGGGTGTCTGGGAAAGAGCATCCAGAATAGAACCCTACCCTCTTCCTTCCATCTTCATTCTCCCCTCAAGCTGCAGTGTGATCACCGGGCTCATAGTTCTGGACACACTTCGCCTAGCCATTCACTGTTCCCCGGGGGAGACACAGTGGGTTATGTATGTGAAACCCAGAGTGATTTTTCCCTGGGTTTGGGTTTTCTCCTCTCATTAGTTCCCCCTCTCCAAAACTCTGGGGCTCTTTGCCTTCCTAGGCTTGCAAGGTGAGAGAGGTCCCTAAACTAATAGGGAATCTAAGAGGAAGTGGAGAGTTTTGCTGAACCTTGGTCTTGCCCTTGGGAAGGAGTGGACAGTTTTCTGCACCGATATTCCCTTGCCTGTGGCTTGAACTTGAGGTGCCAACCGACTGCTGCTTGAACAAGCCAAGAATGACTGGATGAATAGCTATAGCCTGGAAATGTGCTATCTATCAGGTTAGAACCAGAGGAAAAAAATTCCATATGCCTTTTAAAAATTTTTCTACCGGTTTATGCATCAAAGTAGTATATTTAAAATTCACAGTCCTGGCTGGTGTGGCTCAGTAGATTGAGTGCGGGCCAGGTCCCCAGGTTGGGGCGTGCAAGAGGCAACCACACATCGATGTTTCTCTCCCTCTCTTTCCCCCTCCCTTCCCCTCTCTCTAAAAATAAAGAAATAAAATAAAAAAATAACAATAGTACTTATATAGTATGCAATTTTGCAGTTCATATTTTGGTTTATTTTATATTTATGAAGCACCTTCTATGAGGCACTGAGTCGTGCCCTAAGGATATCAACAGGGGAGAAGGTGGTCTTTCCCCTCCTGAGCTCACAGCCCGTGGGAGAGCTGAGAGGTACACAGGCTGCAACAATGCGGGGGGCCGGGGAAGCTCACAGGAGCAAACACTTTCCCACTGAGCTTCGAGCAGTTACTTCCTTTCCCTCCTCACATTTCCTACCCTTCCTCTTTTTTGTCCCTTGACTGTTGAACAAAAATGCAGCCAGCACTTGGAGATGCCTCTCAGGCGGTTGGGCCGTCCTGCACCTTTGTGAAGTGGTTCATTTGACCGTTGCTCAGGATACCCCACGGCCCCGGACCATTCATGGGGCTGTTCTGGAGGCGGCTGCTGGGAGCACATTGTTGGACTGGACCCCCCTGGTGGGACATGCGGAGATCAGTGACGCAGGGCCTCTGTGCTTCCCTCTGGCAAATAGGGGGAGAAGACAAAAGTTTTTTCTTCTATTTTTTCTCCTTAAGTTTTTATTTTGTTGAACTCCAATATATTTATTTTTCTTTTGTTAGCTGTGCTTTCGGTGTCATATCCAAAAAATACTTGGCCGAATCCAATGTCATGAAGATTTTCCTGAGTATCTTCTTCTAAGAGGGTCTTTTTTTTTTTTTTTTTGACTGAGAAAATAACTTTATTTCGTTTGGGAGAGTGGGTAGCTATCCGGTCACAGAACTTCTCCAATTGCTTCTTGGTGCCAGCAGCCTTGGTGGCCTTAAGAATGTTAAAGTGCAAGGTCTTGCTCAGGGGGCGGCACTCACTCGTTGTGACAATGTCACCAATCTGGACATCTCTGAAGCAGGGGGACAGGTGCACCCACATGTTCCTGTGGCGCTCCTCGAAGCAGTTGGACTTTCATATGTGGTGGAGGTAGTCTCGGTGGATGACTATGGTCCTCTGCATCTTCATCTTGGTCACCACACCTTGGGGGAGGGGACAGATTGTGGGTCAGTTTCTCTGGGAAAGGGAGCCACCAGCAGCCCAAGGCATGCTGGGAGCTGCTGAGCAGGGTTCTCAAGGAACTGCGCTTCTGGCATTCCAAGAGTTTTATAATTCTAGCTTTTATTATGTTTAAGTATTTGACCCACCTCAGTGAACTTTTTTTTTTTAAAGTTTTTTTTTTTTAATTTATTTATCTTTAGAGGGGAAGGGTAGGAGAGAAGGAGAGGGAGAGAAATATCAATGTACGGTTGCCTCTCGTGTGTCCCCCGCTGGGAACCGGCCTGCAACCCAGGCATGTGCCCTGACTGGGAATCGAACCGCGACCCTCTGGTTCGCAGGCCCGCGCTCAATCCACTGAGCTACACCAGCCAGGGCTCAGTGAACTTTTTGACTATGGTGTAACGTAAGGGACCAACTTCATTCTTTTCCACGTGGACATACAGGTTTCCCAGTACCATTAGTTGAAAATAACTGTCCGCCATCGAGTGGTCTTAGCACCTGTGTTGAAATTAGTTGACCGTACCTTCAAGAGTTTGCTTCTGGGCTCCGTATTCTACCCCATTGGTCTGTATTGCCTTCAGCCAATACCACACTGGTTTATGGTAGCTTTGTAATAAGTTTTGAAATCAGGAACTGTGAGTCCTCCAACTTTGTTCTTTTTAAAGGTTGTTTTGGCTATTTAGAGTCCCTTGAGATTCCACATGAATTTTAGGATAGATATTTCTGTTTCTGAAAAAAAAAACGTCATTGAGATTTTGATAAAGATTTCATTGACTCTGTAGTTCTGGTTGGGTAATATTGTCATCTTAATGATATTACGTCTTCCAATCCACGGACACAGGATTTTCTATTTCTTCTATGTCTTTTGAAATTTTTTCATCAATGTTTTGTAGTTTTCAGTGGACAAGTCATTTACCTCCTTGATTAAACCTATTTCCAAATTTTTTATTATTTTTGATGCTATTTTAAATGCAATTGTTTTCTTAATTTCTTTGTTGGATGCTCATTGTTAATGTATAGACATGCAAATAATTTTTGTGTGTTCATTTTGTATCCCTCAAATTTGCTGAATTCTTTTATTATCTTTAAAAGTTTTTTGTGGAGTCTTTAGGGTTTTGCATATATAAGATGATATCATCTCCAAACAGAGATAATTCTACTTTTTTTTCCTCCTGACTAATTTTTTGGCTAGAACTAATACTATGTTGAATAGAAAGGGCAAAAACAATCAATCATCCTTAATTTGTTCCTCATCTTAGAAGAAAATCTTTCAGTCTTTTATCATGATGTCTAATGTTAACTCTGGGTTGCTCATATTTGACCTTTATCATGTATAGAAAGTTTCTTTGTATTCCTAGTGTACTGAGCGCTTTTATCATGAAAGGGTGCTGAATTTTGTCAGGTTTTTTTTTTTATATATATTTTATTTATTTTTCGAGAGGGGAAGGGAGAAAGAAATGGAGAGAAATATCAATGTATGGTTCCCTCTCGTCTCGTGGGTCCCCTGCCAGGAACTGTCGCTGGGAACTGGCCTGCAACCCAGGCATGTGCCCTGAACTGGGAATCGAACCACAGTTCTTTGGTTCACAGGCCCGCGCTCAGTCCGCTGAGCTACACCAGCCAGGTGAATTTTGTCAGAGTTTTTGACATCCATTTAGATGATTGTGTGCTTTCCTCCCTTCAATCTATTAATGTAGACATTGACTCATTTTCATATGTTGAAACATCACTGCGTTCTAGGAATAAATCCTACTTGGTCTTGGGATATAATCCTTTCATTATACTGCTGATTTTGATTTGCTAGCTTTTTCTTAAGGGTTTTGCATAATAACGAAAAAGAATATTTGTCTGCAGTTTTCTTTTAGTGTCTGTGTCTGGCTTCGGTGTCAGGGTAATGCATGTCTATAAAACAAGTCAGGAAGTGTTCCTTCAGTTTTTTGGGAAGAATTTGAGAAGGGTTGGTGTTAATTCTTCTTTAAATATTTGGTGGAATTCACCACCGGAGCCATTTGGTTTAGGGTTTTTAGGGGCAAGGGAAGTTTCTGTGTGTGTGTGTGTGTGTGTGTGTTTAAAGATTTTATCTATTTTTAGAGTGGAAAGGAAAGAAAAAGAGATAGACGGAAACATCCATTGGTTGCCTCTCACATATCCCGAACCAGGGACCTGGCCCACAACCCAGGCATGTGCCCTGACCAGGGAATCGAACCAGACCCTTTGGCTTGTAGGCCAGCACTCAACCCACTGAGCCACACCAGCCAGAGCAGGGGAGGTTGTTGATTATTGATTTAATATCTTTACTGGTTATAGGTCTGTTGTGCTTTTCTAGTTCTTCTTGAGTCAGTTTAGATAATTTGTGCACTTCTAGAAATTTGTCCATTTCACCTAAGTTATCCAATTTGTTGGTGTACCAATGTTCATAGTATTCTTTGGTAAGGCTTTCTATTTCTTTAAAATAGAAAATGATATTTCTATTTCTGATTTTTGTACCTTAATTTTTTACTTCTATTTGTCTTAGTTGATCTAGCTAAATGTTTGTCAATCGACTTGGTTTTTTTTTTTCCAAAGAACCAACATTTGATTTAATTAAAATTTTTTTTGTATTTTCTCTATTTTAAATCTCTGCTCTAGTCTTTATTATTTTCTTTCTCCTGATACCTTTGATGTATATTGCTCTACTTTTTCTGCTTCCTTCAGATATAAAGTTAGGCTGTTGATTTGAGATCTTTCTTCTTTTCCTTAATATTTTATTTATTTTATTTTTTTAGAGGGGGAAGGGAGGGAGAAAGAGAGGGAGAGAAACATCGTTGTGTGCCTGCCTCTCACGCACCCCCTACTGGGGACCTGGCCCACAACCCAGGCATGTGCCCTAACTGGGAATCGAACTGGTGACCTTTTGGTTTGCAGGGTAGCACTCAGTCCACTGAGCCACATCCGCCAGGGCCTGTAATGACATGTTTTGATTCCCTTCTCATTTCCTTTTGTTTATATTGTACAGATATTTTATTTGTGGTTACCATGGGTTTTATATATAACAGTTTAAAGTTATAACAATCTAAGTGAATTGACACCAACCTAGCTTCCATCACATACACAACCTCTACTCTTAGTTGGTCTGAAGGTTATGGATTATTGTTAAGGTGATTAACAAAACCTGTACCCTTAGCTCTGCCCCCATTATCAATCTCACAAATTGTATCCTTATAAATATGAGCCCAATAACATATATTTAAAATTACTTTTAGGCTATTGTGCTTTAAAACCTATAGAAAATGTAAAATGGAATTACAATCCAAAATCACAATAATATCGGCTAATGTATCCCTTTACCAGGGATCTTTATATCTGTATGTGGCTTTGAGTTACTACTGTTCAGTGTCTTTTCATCAGCCTAAACGATCACCTTTAGCATTTCCTGTAGGGCAGGTTTAATCATGATGAATTACCCTCAGATTTTGTTTATCTGAGAATGTCTTAATTTCTTCCTAAATTTTGAAAGACAGTTTTGCCAGAAATAGAGTTCTCAGTTGTCAGGGTTTTGTTCTTCCTTCCAGCAGTTTGAATATATCAGCCAATTGCCTTCTGGCCTCCAAGGTTTTTGCTGACACATTAGTTGATAATCATACTGAAGGTAACTTTGTCATGAAAAGTTGCTTCTCCTTTGCTACTTTCACTTTGTCTTGGCTTTCAACAGTCTCTTTGTTTCTTTTTGTATTCCAGGGGTTTATGTCTTGTGGCTTTTGTTGGGATTTTTGGACTTACAGATTTGTCTTTCATAAAATTTGAGGTATTTCCATTCATTAATTACTTTTTCAAATATTCTTTCTGCCCCATTTTCCTCTTATCCTTCTGGGTTGCCATTATACATATGTTGGCTTGCTTGATGCTAGCTCATAAGTCCGTCAGCCTGTGTTCACTTTTCTGCACTTGTTTTTCTTTCTGTTCCTTACATTTATTTCTATTATCATGTCTGTATGTTTGCCGATTCCTTCTTCTTCCTGCACAAACTTGCTGTTGTATCCCTATAGTGAACTTTTTTAGTTACTGTACTTTTCAGGAATTCTGTTTGATTGCTTTTTAATAATATTTCTGTCTTTGAGAAAATGCAGATGACTGTAATTGAACAACAATAAAGTAAAAAAAAATAACATTTATGTCTCTGTTGGTATTATCATTTCGTTGATATAGCATTTCCTTGATTTTTTTCACTTCTTTGTTCATGTTTTCTTTTCAGCACATTTAATATAAATTGTTTTAAAGACATTGTCTATTAAGTCTGATATCTGGGCTTCTTCAGGGATGGTTTCTGTCATTTTATTTCTCTGAATGAATGATGTTTCCTGTTTCTTTATATGCCTTGTGACTTTTTTTGTTGAAGATTGGGCATTTGACAATTTTTTTCCCATTTCATGTTTATTTTTTTCCCATTTTTTAATTTTATTTTTAATCAGTATTTTTTAATTGTTGATATTGTACAGTTTTCTGTCTTTTACCCCGCCCCCAGCCCACCACCCCAGCCCTCCCCACCTTCCTCCCATTTCCACCCCCCATAGTTTTTGTCCATGAGTCCTTTATACTTGTTGCTCGCATTTGACAATTTTTTAATAGATTATATTTATTTTTAGAGAGAGTGGAAGGGAGGGAGGAGACAGAGAGAAACATCAATGTGTGGTTGATGCACCCCCCCATGGGGACCTAGTCTGCAAACCCAGGCATGTGCCCTGACTGGGAATTGAACAGGCGACCCCTTGGTTCACAGGCCGGCACTCAATCCACTGAGCCACACCAGTGAGGGCCATTTGAGTATTATAATGTAATTCTGGAAATCAGATTTTCCTCTTTCTCAGTGCTCCCTTATTTTTGTTGCTGTTGATGATGATTATAGTAGTCCGTTTAACTTTTCTGAATTATTTTGCAAAGGCTATTCTTTGTCATGCGTGATCAGTGAGTTTTCTGTTCTTATAGGTCATGTTCAGCTAATATTTTGACAGGGATTTCCTTTAGCATCAACAGCTGACAGACGACCCTCTCCCCAAGAAAAAAAAAGAAAGATCAACCACCACTTCTGGTATTTGCCGATTGGCTCTCTGCTGGCACACTTGCTTATTACCTCTTAGCTAGGATTGCACTGCACCCAGGGATCGGATCAAAGTAAAAGCTTAGGGTCTTCTGAGGCCTTTTGTGAGAATGCATCTTGTCTGGGCATGTGCGTGGCTTTTTAAATGGCCCCATATACCTGGCTGATTTCCAATGTCCTAGTTTCCGAAAGAGTATGTATCATCCCTGTTTCTTCTCTGGGCCTTAGAAGGTTTTTTTGTGTGTCTCCACCCATAACCTCTTGCCCCAGAGGCCTGCGTGTTTGTCTTTGCCTTGTACCCTTACCCTTTACAATCAATACCTGCTATGCTGCGTGCATTCTTTTTTTTTTTTTTTTTTTTAAGATTTTACGTATTTATTTTTAGACAGAAGGGAAGGATGGGAGAAAGAGAGGGAGAGAAACATCAATGTGTGGTTGCCTCTCACATACCCCTTACTGGGGACCTGGCCTGCAACCCAGGCATGTGCCTTGACCGGGAATCGAACCAGCAACCCTTTGGTTTGCAGGCCAGCATTCAGTCCACTGAGCTACACCAGCCAGGGCATGCTGTGTGCATTCTGCGTTATGCAAAACAGAGGCATGTACCTTGATCAGTCCTTCAGGTATTTCCTAGACGTAGTAGGACAGATGTACTAAGTTTGGGTCTGTATCTTCCAATTCACGCAAGGTAGCTGGGAGTGGGGTTCCATTTGCTGAAGACCATGAGCAGTCTGCTGTGCTGGGGAGGGGTCAGGGCATGGGTGAGTAAAATTGGCACAGAACTTTCCCACCCTTGTGGAGATGGCTTTTGCTTGATTGGGTGTTCACTTGGTTGTCGTAAATCTGGAGTGTTTTCCTGAGGTCCAGCAAAGTTGGCTCAGACAGTTCCTTGTTTTCTCAATATTTCTTTGGAGAAATGAGAGCTTGGAACATCCTCATTTACCATTTGCTGACCTTCCCTGTCCATTTAGCATACTTTTATTGCAAATGCAGTAGACAGTGTTCCCTAACCTCCCTGAATGATTTTCTAAACTTTTGTGCAGTTAATCTTTGGAGAAGGTTGGCAAAGTTTAAAAAAATCCTGTGGTCTTGGGCCCATGTATTCTCTGGGCCTCATTCTTCTCTTCTGTAAAAACAGATGGTGGTAAAATATAGAGCTTGGTGAGGCGGTCTTGTAAGTCCCTTTCAGCTTTGAAGACCTGCTTATGGGATTCTGTTCCCCTAGCTCTGTGACCCCATGACGCAGTCAGCGTTGAGGTTCCATCTCAACCCTCACTCAGCCTAGGCTGAGAGGCCTCCAGGCATAACACGGTCACCTTAGTGGTATGTACCTGCCTTTCCAGTTTGGGAGTGGAGAGGTGAAGCTGAAAGTAGGGTTAACAGAACATTCTCTTCTGAAATAACTTGGCTTTATGTTTGTTGGGTGAAAAAAACTAAACCTGTTTTGTTGGACTTTTACTATAATCTTTTTTCCCTGGGGTTTGGATATACTGCCTCTGTGAGCCTACTGGAAATGTTGGTGTTTGTGTTTATTTAAAAGAAGTCAGCCCTGGCTGGTGTGGGTCCGTGGAGTGAGCACCGACCTTTGAACCAAAGGGATGCCAGTTCAATTCCCAGCCAGGGCATGTGGATGTTTCTCTCCCTCTTTCTCCTTCCCCTCCCCTCTGTCTAAAAATAAATAAATAAAATATTTAAAAAAAAAAAAAGTCAGTCAGAAACATCTCTTGTTCCCCTAAACAGAACTTTCTATGGGTCCTCAGGCAAGACATCGAGGGGTGCCCACTTTGGGGGATAGCCTCAGTTTCGATATTTGTAAATACCGTCTATAGAATAGGGACTCCGCAAAGGCCCTTGAACTTCGAACTGGGAGATTATCTGTGCACTGCGGTAAATCCAGAAATGAATGGAACCGGAAAGTAAAGGCAGGGAAAAGATTATAAGAGCAACTGCCAAGTGATCTTACTTTCTGTGGTTATCCTTCCCCTCCCCGCAGAACGGGGTTCTGTGGCGTCTTGGCATCTTCCTCTAGGCCTTTGGCATCATACACATACTTCCAACAGAGAGGCGATGGTGGTTCTCAGCAAGACAGGCACTAGACTGTTCCTTAAAAACACACATGGCAGACTGGGAATTTTATCCTCACTCTGATTTCTCCTGTGTCCTTGAGCAAACAGCTTTATTTTTCCGGGCTGCTGTTTCCTTATCTATACCTTGGACTTATTACTTTCTCTCCTCTATCACTCCGTATAGCATGTTAGAATGAGAACATTTTAAAAATTAGGAAGAAATAGGCATAAATCACTGCCTCGAAGGGAGTTCCAGGTCCGTGGAAGCATCTCTTTGCTTCAGCTGGCAAGCTGGGTCAAGGGGGTAAGGAACTAAAAGCTAAGCTGCAGAAAGAGAACAACCGGTACCAGGGGGGCCAAAAGAGGAGCTGAGGCGGGAGGGTGTTTCTGTCAGACTCTGAAAATATCCGCTCTTGCAGGGCTCTTACACACTGAGAATTCTAGTTCTTATTCTGCAGTCGGGGAAAATGCGGCCTACAGAGAGGGGAAGGATGTGTTTAACGTCCCAGTGGGAGTCCGGGTCTCTGGGCGGCCAGGCTATCAATCTTTCTAGCACATCACAGCCCAGGCTGCCCCCCCCAAAGGGAACTCCACGATGTTCTAGAAAAAGCAATAGCCTCGCAGCCCAAAGGAAAAGTCACTAGCTCCAGGTCTTAGATCTATCTAATAGGTTTCCTGTTTCTTTGCCTAGTGCCTTCGCCACTTAGAAGCAACAAAGAATACTCCTTGAAGGTCAGTCAGGATTTGTACGGAGGTAAGAGGGGAAGGAGAGGAGGCTAGGCGGAGAAGCCTGCGTGACCTGAAACGAGGTGGAGGGGCCAGAGAACGGAGCAGGGTGTGGATGTTGGACAGGCTGGCTGGACTGAAGGTCTGTATCGAGGAATAGGATCAGACCGTGCCAACCGTTTTGTTCTTGAAAGTCTATCAGGAAGGAAGGGTGACTGGCTTTCCAAGGGGTTAGCTAGAGGGCTGACTTCTAGTCATCTAACAGTCCAGCTCTGCATTGTCTGGAGCCTGCGACTGTACGGCTGCCTAAGCCAGGGGCCTGCCGTTACAGACATATCCATCAGATGGCACTGCCGTGTTATTTTGAAATGCTGGCACTCGAGGGACTTGGCTTTTGTCTCCAGGTACTTACGACCCTACTCCTTTCTCAAGCTAGTTCCACTACATACATCCATCTATGGCCTGCTTTCTCCTTCCTTAGATCTCCTTCACTTCCTCTCAGGGTTCAGGCTGTGGGTTCTCATCCATGGAGTCAACTCTCACCTCTATGCAGAAGACGCCCATGCGCATTCATTCCAGAATCTTTCCGAGTCCCTACTTGGAGCCAAGCGTATCAGTATGAAATGGTTACTGCTTTCACAATGGCCTTCAGGTAGAGCGTGGGCGAGACGCGTACACAAGCCCCGTACAGGACGAGGAAAGCTAGGACAGAGGTGTGTGTAAAGCATTTCTGGGGACCCAAAGGTTTAGTCACGTTGACAGGGGCGGGGGACTAGAATGAGAAATGTACGTTGAAGAAGGAATAGATTCGAATGGTGTAAGAGAGGATGAAAAGCTAAGCTGCGAGGGGAACAAGCAGATCAAATCTTGGGTTAGGCCATTTCCTGAGGCTTTATGTGCCTCATTTGTAAAATGAGGAAAATTGCAGTTTCTTATGCACAGTGGCAAAAATCCAAAGAGGTCTGAAAACCATACCGTAATTTGATTTTGAGCCCCTAAATTAACTTGGTGTCAATAGGAGGACTGGCATGAGATTAGAGTCGTATCCCGTTTAATGTGAATATCGATACATATTGCTACAGAAATATTAATGCATTTGATCATGTCGAACTGCCCTGGAGCTTGTTGTAGGCGTTTTATAATATTTAGCACTTATGCCCTGGCTGGTGTGGCTCAGTGGATTGAGTGCGGGCTGTGAACCAAAGCGTCACTGTTCGATTCCCAGTCAGTGCACACGCCTGGGTTGCAGGCCAGGTGCCCAGTAGGGGGCGTGTGAGAGGCAACCACACATGGATGTTTCTCTCCCTTTCTCCTTCTCTTCCCCTCTCTCTAAAAGTAAAGAAATGAAATATTTAAAAAAATATTTAGCACTTATATCTTAACAAATCTGAAAGCCTTTCAATTCTAGAATAGATCTGATTTCTAGGATTTACATTAAGGGACTGTGGACCTGTAACGCCTGCGTTATAGGTTTTTTTTGTTTTTTTTTTAAATGATTAAGGGAATGGTATAAAGAACTTGAAACAGTGTTTGGTTCATAACAAAACTCAAAATACATTCGTTGTCATTATTGTAATTCTGGCTACATTATACAGGAATTTGATTGTAAATTTAGGGGATTTAAATTTTATATCTAGGGAGCTAGTACCATATTTTCGGATCATAAGACACACCTAGGTTTTAGAGGAAAATAGGGAAAAAATTGTTGAAGCAAAAAAAGGTGGTAAAATATTTAATAACATAAATAACACAATATTTCACCAATATAAATGTAAACAGAACTCAGCAGCAGCATTAAGAACCATTATTCCACCCAAATTTGGGGGGTCGTACATCTTATAGTCTGAAAAATACGGTAAAAGCTCTTGAAAGGGAGAAATATGATCCCATTTTTATCAAAAGTTATCTTGATGATATTATGATGTATATGGTGGGTGGGGGTTTGGGCTCAGACATGCCACAGGGAGAACAATTAGAAGCATTTTGTGATGATAACAGTGGTGTAAGTGGCGGACAATAAAGGCCTCATTTAGGAAAACGCAGAGAAAGGGATGACTTCAGGACATTTCTCCTATAGAATATGCAAGACTTGGTGATGTGGAGGGTGAGAAAGAAGACACAGTAAAAAATGGCATGTCTACCTTCAGAAAGTGTTGAGCGTAGTGATAAAAATGAGTTCGGTCTCATTACCCTCCCCATACAAGAGGGGGAATGAAACCTATTTCATTTTAAGACTTACTAAGGGGTACATGGCGAATTAGGAAAAGAGCTTTTTTCTAAACCCAGGTGTCCTGCGCCTGTGTTAATCCGTCCCCTTCACTGTACGGAAGCTCTTGGCATGCTGGGAAAATTCTGGCCAAGTTTGAGGGTTCCTATGTTGGTTCTGTACAGGTGGTAGTGACGCCCCCTAGGCCCCCCCACTTCCTGTTCCTCTGCCTACTTGGCATACTCTGCCACTGGAGAACTGTCTGTCACTTCCTGACCCTTAGTGAACAAGCATCAGAGTTCATTCATTGCTTCCTTATTGTGGACGATGCAAAGGCACCCCTACATTGGCACCTCTAGACATCTAATCCCCTTTATCTCTTCCCTTAGCCTACCCTGAGGAAAGGATCAGAATCCACCATTTATCTTCTAAATATATTTTATTGATTATGCTATTACAGTTGCCCCATTTTTCCCCTCCCATTTATCCCCCTCTGCCCTGTACCCCTCCCCCCACCAGCATTCCCTAACCTTAGTTCATGTCCATGGGTCGTGCATATAAGTTCTTGGGCTTCTCCATTTCCTATACTATTCTTAAACTTCCCCTGTCTATTTTGTGCCTACCATTTATGCTTCTTATTCCCTGTTACCTTTTCCCCCTTTCTCCCTGCTGATAACCCTCCATGTGATCTCCGTGTCCGTGATTCTGTTCCTCTTCTACTTGTTTAGAATTCACCATTTTTTCTCAGGTGAAAGCCAGGCAGGGGTCTCTATCCGAGCTATTCTAAGTTTGCCATTTCACTGTTGAAAGAAAAATCCAATCTCAGGAGGGTAGCCGGAGACGTTCTCAACAGACACGGGCTTGCCAGGAACCATATCGACAACAGCATCACCAGACTTCAAAAACTTTGGGCCATCTTCCAGCTTTTTCTCAGAACAAGATCAGTCTTCTCCCACAGCTCGGCAAATATGCAGACAATGTGAGCTGTGCGACAGTCCAGCGCGGGGCATGTCCAGCGCGGATTTGGCCTGGAGGGTTCAGGATGGTCACCTGAGCTGTGAAGCCAGCTGCTTCCGTTGGTGGGGCATTTTTGCTGTCACCAGCCACATTACTCGATGAACATCTTTGACAGACACATTCTTGACATTAAAGCCCACATTGTTCCCAAGAAGACCTTCGCTTAAAACTTCATGGTGCATTTCCAGTCAGTTGTAAGATTGACTGGAACAGCCCTGGCTGGTGTAGCTCAGTGGATTGAGCGCGGGCCTGCGAACCGAAAGATCGCGGTTCGATTCCCAGTCAGGGCACATGCCTGGGTTGCCAGGCCAGTTCCTGTCAGGGGACATACAAGAGGCAACCGCACATTGATGTTTCTCTCCCTCTCTCCTTCCCTTCCCCTCTAAAGATAAATAAATAAATAAATAAATAAATAAAAATAAATAAAATAAAATATTAAAAAAATAGCAATACCATTTAAAAAAAAAAAAAAAGATTGACTGGAACAAAGGTGACTGTCTTGCCCGGTTTAAGAACACCAGTCTCCTACTCGGCCCGCAGGGACAGTACCAGTGCCACCAATTTTGTAGACATCCTGGAGGGGCAGATGCAGGGGCTCGTCAGTTGGGCGAGTTGCTGGCAGGATGCAATACAGAGCTTCAAGCAGCGTGGTTCCGCTGGCATTGACATCTTTACAGGTCACTTTCCTTCCCTGGAACGCGACAGGTTAGCACTTGGCTCCAGCGTGCTGTCGCCATTCCAAGCAGAAATTGGCATAGATGCTACTGTGTCAGGGTTGTAGCTAATTTTGCTAATGTAGGTGCTGGCTTCTTTTTTAAATTAAATTTATTGGGGCAGCATTGCTTAATAAAATTATATTGGTGTCTGACTGAGCTAAGAACCATATGATTTCACTCATATGTGGGATATAAAACCGAAACTCCCAGGTACAGAAAGCAGTGTGGTGGTGACCAGAGCGAGGGAGGGTGGGTAGGGTAGTAAAGGGTAAAGGGGGCCAGATACATGGCACAGCAAAGCCCCCAATTTATTATTCTGTTTTCCCACCTTCTAGCTCCCAAAGCTAGCAGAGCAGTGGACAATACAGTTTCCCAAGTTCAGCCCTTCTTTAGTATTGGGTTTCATTCATTATTTAACTTAGTATATTTCAAGGTTCCGAGTAACCAAAGACTTTCATAAACTATTTTCTGAAAAATTCACGCAAAAGCTCTTATAGCCCGTTTATCTCTAGTTAAACTGTTTTTAACAAGGATATTTACACTACTCCTAAAGATTTTATGAAACTTTAAAGTGATTAGCTATTATCTTATTTTTCTCGCTGACAAATGGTGTAACTGAGAAAATCTGAGCTTATTTGACTAATAAACCCAGATAGAACGGGAGTGGTATGTTTGCATTATTGTACAGTACTAATAACTCTAAATACATTCCTGTTTTCTTTAAACCAACAATCTTAAGTCAGCTTTAATTGGCTAAAGATTAATCCTAAAAAATAAATAAAATAAATAAAATAAATAAAATAAAGATTAATCCTAGATCATGTGCACTTAAAAAGCATTTGGATTAATTTCCATCATATTTTTATTGATTCATAGAGGTGCTTGTTTGTTTTTAGGCTGATTGAAATAGGACTCCTTTACAATCTAATTCTGAGTTTACAAATTAATTGTGGCCATGCCATCCAGAGGTAGAAAAATACCATTATCTATAACATACATTAACATACAGATAAACACAGAGATCGAATATCTTTCGTTTATCTTTCATTTTAAAATATTGGTGATACTTTAGGTATAATAATACAAAACTCAGAAGAAAAATTGTATCCACATTATGTTCCTGACAGATGGAGTCTTTTGGAAGCTTTTGGAAGCTTTTATATATCAATCAAAGAATGTCTTCCATGTCTGAGAGTTTTGAGATCCTCTCTTTTAAGGGTGCCTGTTAAGGTGGACTTTAACTAAACAATGATTTTACCTTTTGAAGAAGATGGATGACTTACTAGGAAGCTTAAGCAAACAGAAACAGAACAGAACAAAAATTAATAGAAAGCAAGTATGCACATTAAATTTGGAAGGCTCAGAATGCAAATACAGTGGCCTCAGAAGGTCTGAATTTAAAGGGACAGGTATTCCTAGAGTGGGGGAGGAGTTGGCACTGGAAGTGGAGACTGAGCAAAAGATATTAGCTGCTCCTCTCGCTCCCCCCCCCTCCACAGAGAAGATGGGCAAGGGGAAAGGAGGCCTCAGAAGCCGTTTCAATCCTCCCCCCCCCGCAATTGTTCACCTATATTAATTTAGAGTCCTGAATATGTTTGGAAGCCTCAGGATACTAATTAAAATAGGTATACCATTCAGTTTGTTTGATTTGAAGCCACAGTTTTCCAATTTAGTGTTGAGAAAAGCAATTTTTGTGTCAACAGTTGCACATAATGGCCAATTCAGTCATAAATTATCCAGGGTAATAATTTGTAGGATGAGGGCCCATAATTTTCGAATGTCAGGAGTTCCAGAAGATGGCTGCTTAGCAACCATTGCTTTTGAACATGAACTCCCAGTTTTAGAAGGAGTACTCTGACAGAGGGACGGAGGAGAAATGACTCACCAGACAGCCATATTAAGTCTCACAGGCAAAACCAGACGTGTAGGTTAAGACTCATATACAAAAGCCAGCAACAGAGGACCCCCAAAGAAACCTGAGATTTGACCAGTGCGGGAGGTTTGAATCCAGGAGGATTTATTTACCTAGCCAATTTGGGGCCACTGAGGAGGCTAGAGAGTACGATAGACCCTTGTAGGTATCTTATTCAAATCATTGACCCCGCTTCTCACACCATGGAATGTTAACCGCTAGAGATTTGAGGCCGTAAAATAAATTAACCATTTACTTAGGATCTTAAAGGACTCGAAGCTGAGAGATGCAGATTCAGGGTTCATAAAGGCAAAAAACTACAAAGTGTCATTCTTTCATGCAAATGTAGGTTTGCTGGCTAGGTTCACATGGATTGGTTAGTTCCAATATGCAAATGACGGGGCAGAAACTTACGAGGCAGGCAGTCAAGTCCATGTGTGTCCATGTAGCGGTTACTACAGGATGTTTGTGACTCTACGATGTTTATGAGTTCCGGATGTTTACAGCTTGGCCTTGAGCTGAGTTTAGCAACAGGCATAGCAACTTAATAGCAGCTCTGAGCACCGAGGCACAAGATGAGTGGAGGCCCCACTTCCCTAATAGTCTCCAGACTCTGTTTTAAGTGAGTCCGTTGCCATGTTTATTTCATTTTATTAGTATTTTTCTTTTTAACAGCCAGATGACTTTGGAATCTCTGTGAGGTCAAATCCTGGTGCTCCCACTTGGTAGCTGTGTGACCCTGTCACGTGTAGTGAACCTTTTGGCACCTCAGTTTTGTCATCTGGGAAATGAGTCATAACCACTTTCTTATGATTGTTGGGAGATGTAAGTGGGATACTCTTAGGCATCACCTCATGTGTTGTGGAGGACATTTAACCATTGGATGATGGTTTGGACTAGATGGCTGTTTAGAAATCTTTCAACTTGGAGGATGCGTGCTTTTTCTGAAGATTTTGGTCCTCTGATCTTTGCAATAACCAAATTAACAGAATGCGTGGCTGAAAGCTCTGACTTTACCACTTGATCACACACTTAAAATGTTATGAACTATGCATGCAAAAGAGTACATAAAATATCTATGTGCCTCTTAAAGAATGTTCACTAAGCCCTGGCTGGTGCGGCTCGGTGGGTTGAGCGTGGGCTGTGAACCAAAGGGTCAGGGTTCGATTCCCAGTCAGGGCACATGCCTGGGTTGCAAGCCAGGTCCCCAGTAGGGGGCGCATGAGAGGCAACCACACATTGATGTTTCTCCCCCTCTCTTTCTCACTCCCATCCCCTCTCTCTAAAAAAAAAATAAAGAAATAAAATATTTAAAAAAAAGAATGTTCACTAAATAATTACTCCTATGTCCAACATCATGCTTAAGAAATAGAACATTATTTTTAAAAAGATTTTATTTATTCATTTTTAGAAGAAGGGAAGGGAGTCACAAAGAGAGGGAGAAAAATGTTGACATGTGAGAGAAACAGCAGTCGGTTCCCTCTCGCACACCCCCAACTGGAGACCTGGCCCGCAGCCCAGGCGTGTGCCCTGCCTGGGAATCAGACCGGTGACTCTTCCTTTTGCATGCCGACACTCAATCCACTGAGTGACACCAGCCAGAGCGAAATAGAGCATTAATGCAAAGGACTATAGAAGTCCCCTATTGGCCTCTGCCTGGTCACATCCTTCTCTTGTTCGCCCTGGTTCACCATTACCTTGAATTTTGTGTTAATCATTCTTTTCTTGATTTTTCTCCCATTTAAGCATATAGTCTTAAACACCATGTTGTTCGGGTACGCACACTTTTGAACTGTATATAAATCATACTTCGTTTCTGAGTGTTACACCTACATGGGTATAGTTTGTTCTTTTCCATGGCTGTGTGATAGTCCATTATTCGAAGACACAACTTTATCCATTCTCCCATTAAGAGACAATAGGATCGTTTCTAGTTTGAAGCTCTGGCAAACGGAGCTGCTATGAACACTCCAGTGCCTAACTTTTCTGGGCACACATGTAGGAGCTTCTTCAGTATATTCCCAAGAGTGTAATTGTTGGGTTCTAAGCTCAGCAGACACTCAGATTTACTAGATAAGACGAATAGTTTCACAACATGGTTGTTCCCACTTGTATCACAATGACGATTTCCTTTATTACATATCTACAAAGGTGTCTCTTGGTGGGTTTAATTATTTCCATTTCCCTGATTACTAATCAGACTGAGAGCATATTTTCCATGCTTTATGACCCATTCATATTTTCTCTTTCTGCCCTGGCTGGTGTGGCTCAGTGGATTGTGTGCTGGCATGGGAACCAAAGGGTTGCCGGTTCGAGTCCCTCTCAGGCCACCACATGCCTAGATTGGGGGCCTGGTCCCCAGTTAAGGGACACATGAGAGGCAACCACACGTTGATGTTTCTCTCTCTTCCTTCCCGTTTCTAAAAAAATTTTTTTTCTTTCATGAAATGCCTATTTGTATTCCACCCATTTTTTTCTATTGAGTTGTTTGCCTTTTTTTCTTATTTATAGGAGTTCTTTGTATAATCATTATTCTTTTGTTGTATTTTTCTTGATGATGCACATATTTTTCTCAACCAGATTATAAACTTCTTCTGGGCGGGACTGCCCTTCCCTCACACAAGCCCCTCATCCGGCCTGAGGAAGACTCTAGGCAGACATGGGAGGTTTCTAGATGGTTAATCTAATTCACAGGCAAGTTAGAATAAACACCCTCTTTGATCTTTGACTTTTACCTGAAGTCAGTGAAGGACATGGGGCTGCAAAGTAAAGACACTGGCAATACTTAAACCAAAAGTGCCAGCCTAGGGTCAGCATTCTATCTCAAGATCTTAAGCCTCACAATGACCCCAAGAAATAGATATAATTTTCTAGACTGTGCCCACTTCTCACCATCTCTACTACCAATGTGCCTGATCAAAACCTTGCTCGCCTAGCTTGCTTCTACTTTAACTTGAAGGCCTTGTGGTTTCTTTTTTTCTTTTTCAGATTTTATTTATTTATTTTTAGAGAGTGAGGGGGGCGGAGAGAGAGAAACATCAATGTGTGGTTGCCTCTCGTGCGCCCCCTACTGGGCACCTGGCTGGCAACCCAGGCATGTGCCCTGACTGGGAATCCAAACCATGACCCTTTGGTTTGCAGGCTGGCACTCAATCCACTGAGCCACACCAGCCAAGGCAAGGCTGTATGGGGCCGTGTGGTTTCTTCTGCCTCAAGCGCTCTTTCCTTAGCTCAGCGGCTCACTCTCTTGTTTCACTCAGGTCTGATTTCCAGTGACACATGGCAGAGGTGTTTTCCCTGATTTCAAAGAACTCCTAATCAATCTTTCCTCTTATCTCACTTCACTTTCAGAGCACATGCCACCACCCAGCATGTTGCATATTTGTTTATTGTCTTTCAGTAGAATATGATGAGCTTTGTGAGGGCAGTATGAGAGTGGGCTTCTTGTCTGACTTGTGTGCCCCTGTATCTCAGCCTTGGAACAGCCATGGAACCTAGTAGGTATTCAGTAAAGATATGCTGAGCTAAAAAGTGAAAATCACTTGCTCCACGTCACATGGCTAGTGACGCGTGAAGTCAGCATTTTAACTGAAGCCTATGGAGCTCTCAAGTCTGCTGTGTTCTCTTACTATACCGAAGCCCTGCTCCTTCCTTCAAAATCTCAAGAACAGATTTCAGACTAGACTTGGAAGGGACGTGGCCTTGGATGAGAGGAAAATCAGGTAGCAGAGCCCCACGGGGAAGAGGCGAAACTGATGCTTGGAGAACCTGTGTAGGAAGAAGGGCTTACCTTTCTCCCCAGATGAGGAGGGAAGATTGTGGGCAGAAGACATGGAAGAGGCAGGGAAGTGTAGTGGAGGGGAGCTTGGTTGATGTCTGTGGTTTAATAGGTGCAGGAGCGTTCTCCGCCCATAATTTTTCCCCCCACGTACCTGAATTTCTCTATTCTCAGTGATTCATTTCTTTCAGGGACTTAGCTGAATGGATTTTGCAGAGACTGACTGTAGTTTACTGGCCTGAAAGGGAATTCTCTGAATCTCTTCAGAGCTTCTCTGAAACTCTTTGTGAGGGCCTGAGAAACTCGTTGGAAAAAATTCCCAGAGATGGGACTTGGGCTACAGATCACACTGATGGTCTAAAGGGATAAGAAAGACCCTCTCCTCCCCCCAGCCCCAGGCCCTTTGATGAAAGGTACTGTAGCCCCTGGCCCCTTTCTATTTAAAGTATGATCTCCAGATCAGCATCATGTGGTAACTTGTTAGAATGCAGATTCTCAGGACACACTTCATACCTACTGAATCATAAGCTGCACTTGAACAAGCTCCTGACATTATTCATGTACATATTCAAGTGTGAGAAGCTAAAGTTGTTTGTAGTTACAAGTCTTTTCTTTCTATTGCTGCGTAGCAATTCCATTGTCTGGATATACCATAATTTATGTGTCTAGAAGCTAGAAACTTCTAGAATAACAAAGATGCCTGGGGGTGGGTAGTGTGGTGGTCCCAATTTGGAGCCTCCCAGCCTCGCTGTCCTCTCAGAATGCTCTTGCCTGGGCCCTAGTGTTGCTCCTACTGACTCCTGAAGAACACAGCCCAAGCCTAGACAGACAGACAGACAGACAGACCCTGTTGACATTCATCAATAGGAGCGTTAAGGCAAACCAAAAAGCTAAACAGTGAAGACACAGGTTTCCAAAGTGCACCTTTTTATAACAATATTTTTTTTCCCCAGCTGAGGAACCAGCAACACAAATAGCTCCTTGGGAGAATATGAAGTACAGGTTTCTGATGATAAAACTATAGGGAGCACAGCAAAGGAAAAGTGTTCCTAAGCCTCAGTTGCCCTTATCTCAAGCCAGCTTAATCGCCCTCCTGCCCCAGATAGACTTGCTTTGCTCTTCAGTCACTTTGCTTGGGTTTCCTCTCCCCTGCGCGCAACACGGCAGTGGCCTGCCGTGAGCACCGAGGACCCCCGCTGTACTTTTCAAGCTTCCCCAGTAACTCGAGCTTCTTTACCCTCAATTCCAGTTCAGAATACACAGGGAGAAAAATGAGCATTTGTTGAACCCTAGGTAGCTGGGAGGTTTAAACAGAAGCTTTGAACAGTGCCTGGTGCAGGGCCCGGTTACTTCCTGTTTATCTCACTGTGACAGTTCCACGTTCTCAGAATCCCTCACCTTTGGAGCTTTCTGCGACGGTTCACAGACAGGAGAGTGACTTCCCCGCCCTTCCCTTTTCCCTTCCCTTATCCCCTTATAATGATGTGGCCGCAATGCATACCCTTTGTAGGTTGGTAAGCTAACAAAGACAATCCATATAAAGCAGACAATCCATGTAACCTGAACAGTGAATGACAGGGACACTCAATAGCTAACGAGTGTCTCGCTCACACACCAAGGAAAGCCATGTGTCTTGTGCTTCAAGGGTTAAAGCCCTGCGAGGCAGCTCCTTCAGTCTGGAGAGCGTTAGCAGAAAAGAATTAGAAGAAAGGTTGAAGTATTGAATTAAGCCTATTAAGGTTAGCAAGAAAATGGAGAAGTGGGCAGAAAAACAGGGCCAGAGATGCTGAAGAGGCAAGGCAGGAACATTTGGGTTGACATGCTTTGCTTTTGTGCTACAGTTTCACAATTTGATTTGGAGAAAGGAAGATTCTGGTTGAAGTGGGAATGCATTTAGGCTGCTAATGCAGAGAGATAATAGCAGCTCTTAGACCTGGTTACATGAAAGAATGAATTCTCAAAAGAAATCTAGATTTGCGGACAGTGTACCCCTATAAACTTTAAAGCAAGGAATCTTGAACTACTGCAAGGTCCTTTTGTCCATCAGGGCTGTCTGGGCTCAGGACAAGGAGGTGCCATACATCAGGCTGACTAAGGTGTTGAGCAGTAAGCTTGGAGAGGAAGCCTCAGCTCCTAATTAGCAACAAATGTTCAGAGAATGGGAGGCAACACCAGTGAAATACTAGTTCATTCTTGGGCCCTAGTTCCAACTCCAGTGTGCCTCAGATTCACAGAGGGTGCTTGTTAAACATGCAGATTTCTTGTTTCCAACTCCCAAAGATTCTCTTTCAGGTGTCTCGGACTCACGTGGTCCACCCCATGCTTTGAGAAACACTTTCTTAGTAGAAAGATGGTGGAAGGAAAGGAGAGGAGAGAAGGAGCAATATGTGGTTGCCGCTTGTGCACCCCTTACTGGGGATCTGGCCACAACCCAGGCATGTGCCCTGGCTGGGAATCGAACCGACGACCCTTTGGTTTGCAGCCCCAGCTTAATCCACTGAGCTACACCAGCCAGGGCTGGGGAAAGGTTTTTAATGAGCAATGTTTCTTCCTGTCTCTGGGTCTCAGTGTTGGTCTCACTGTGGGTTGTCTGGATCAGATATTCCGCAGGGTCTTTTCCAATCCTATGTTCCTGTAGATACGCATATGCAAATGAATCAGTGTGTGTCCTATGATGTAGAAGGCAGGGGAGCGTGAAAGCTAAGAAGAATATCTGGGCCAACATGTGGAAGAGGCCCCAGACAACCAGGAGTGTGATTGGGTAAGCGGACTGGACAGGGGTTGATAGAACTAGAACTTTATAGCTTCAAACGATAAAAGTCTAATTTGATTTTTGGTAGAGAATCCTAGTCTGTCTTTTACCATTTTATTTCTAATTGTCTGATGTCACCTTAAGGAACCTCAGGCTATGCTCTTTCTGAAAATGAATTAATTTAACAATGATTTATAAAGGACTTTTGAAAAGTAATTTCACTTCTAGAACTTTATCCTAAAGTACTCATAAATTGGAACAGAGATTCATTCGCAACTATGTTGATCTTAGAATGGTAAATAATAATTAAAAAGTCAGAAAATTTAAATCAACAGTAAGAAAGGTTAAATAAATTCAGATACTATGTGTTTGAAATATTATAATATTGGAATAAAAATGCCAAGAACCATTGGAAATGAATATTTCCTAAAAATATGAGAGGAAAAAAACTTTTACAATTCAGTATTAAGTTTTTTGTAATCTCAATCTATAAAATATATATGTTCATGGGAATAAAAGGTAGGACATAAAGTGTAACTTCTAATTTAAAACAAGAGCTAAAACTCAGGGAGGTATGGCTTTTGGCCTCAGAAGAGCTAATACAGGGAAGAAGGAGTCAGTCCGTGTAGCTCCACCTATGCGTAGAAGGGAAAGTGGCAAGAAATTAATATTTGCTGAATACTTAATGTACTGACCTGAACACTACAGGGTGACAGATTTCAACTCCATAAAAGAACAAAATGTCTAGCCCTGGCTGGGGTGGCCCAGTGGATTGAGTGCTGGCCTGCAAACCAAAGGGTCGACGGTTCGATTCCCAGTCAGGGCACATGCCTGGGTTGCAGGCCAGCTCCCCCAGTAGGGGGCGTGTGAGAGGCAACCACTCACTGATGCTTTTCTCCCTCTCTTTCTTCCTCCCTTCCCCTCTATCTAAAATAAATCTTTAAAAACAAAAGAACAAAGTGTCTAATAATGAAAGGGGCTTCCATAGGGTTAGCTCCCCATTACTGGAGGGGGTACAAACCAACAGGATCTTGGCTTTGTGGGAATGCCATAGGGAAGACTTAAACATCCGATAGTGATGCCTGCAATGGTAGCTAAGTATGAATAGTTGGGAGAGGAGAGGGTTGAATCAGATGATCTTTAAGGTCCTTTGGAAAAACACTAAGAGGCAGAGAAGCTAGGCTTTGGCAAGTCTGCTGCACTCTGCTGTGCTTTAGCTCCAGACTCCTTGTGCTAGCTGCCTAGCCCGTGAGGGGCATCCAATGAGGCTTTGGGGACCTGGGCAGCCCCCTTCTGCTGCCAGAGATTTTGCCATTTTGAAAGCGGTCCAAGAAAAGTGGTAGCTCTGAACCTAGTAGTAGTATTTCTGGCACCAACCACTTGGGACCGAGTGGCCCTAAGCCCTCGCTATGCAGAGGCGGCCGTTCACATCATTCCTATAGGGAAGGTTGTTCCTGAGGGCAGAGAGCCCCTGTGCAGATCCCTGAAACCTGTGCTCTTATCTACCTATTGGTATTATCTGGCTCCAGGTTTTGGACCCGTCTGACTTCCGGAAAATCTAGGAAATCCTAAACAATCACCAGCATCCTGTCTGAGAAGTCCGAACTCTTATGTTTTCCCAACTTGCTATTTTCTGGCACGTAGAAGGATGCACAATTTTAGAACATCATTGTTCTGTGTGTGTATGTGTGTGTGAGAGAGAGAGAGACGGAGAGACAAAGAGAGACAGAGAGAGAATTAAAAAAAAAAAAAAACAATAGTATAGATGTTAAAACTCTGAAACTGGCTTGAATTTTAACCAAAAGGGCTGAGGCACTGAGACCTTCAAACGGGGACTGTCTGACCCTTTCATTCCGTGTGGATCGCTGTAAGAGGGAGCTGTGAGGGAAGGCAGCTCTGCTATTAAGGACCTCGAACAAATTGGTTTCTTTCTCTGCTCCTCAGTACCACTGCCTGGAATGTCAGGGGCTTGGCTCCATGAGACCTGGTAAATGGAGTGGGGTCAGCATCTGATGCCTCGTGATAATGTAAGATAGAAATCTCTTTCCCCCCCATTAGTCATCCCTCCAATTTGCAGATGCTCACATGGACACTGAGAGACTATTAGAAAGACAGCCAAGGGAAATGACTAAGAAGCACAGCTTGAGCTTCAAGTGGCCCCGGATACCAGTCTTAATTCTTCTACCTAGAAGCTATACGGACTTGGGCAAGTCACTTCACAGATTTTCCATCCGTAGAATAATCATCTCATAGCACCTTGCTCACAAGATTGTTGGGAAGTGGAACAGTGCTTGGTAGTGCTCAGGAGTTTGGACAAGAGTAAGGGCTGAGTTAATAGTAGCTATTATTATTCTCATCATTATCCCACTCCTGCTCCCGCTGCCGTGGGCTTTCATCCCCATCACGCTGTGGACAGGAGCTATGCTGTTTCATCAGGGACAAGCTGGCAAATTATGTCTGTCCCAACAAGGAGAATCTGCCTCCTCCTTTGCCCTCCCTGGAGCCTGAGACACTTGGGGTGGTGCTTTCTGTCCCCAGGGACCCTGACTTAGGGTTTGTTTTCTGTTGGGACGGGCACATCCGCCAGGCTGGGTCTCCCACTACTCCTCATGCCTTCGGTGGTGCGGGGCTCCTGCTGGTTTGGAGGATGTGAGCCAGGGTGGTAGTAGGCTGTTTTCCTTCAGCTGGGAATTTGGCCAGGGAACAGAGGAAATCCAGGCTGGGATGGAGCCAGGCTTTTTAGCTGGTGAGCAGCAACAATAGGAGGAGAGGGCTGGGATGCCTGAGTGAGGAAAAATAAGAAAGATGGACAGAGGGGAGCTCCATGAAGCCTCAGGGCCACATGTGCCCTGTTGAGACCACACTCGTGTTAGCCCAGTGGATTCTGTACTAATTTCTCTCATCAGGTCTCCTGTATGTGTTTGAAAAAGGTGCTGCCTTGCCCTGGCTGGTGTGGCTCAGTGCACTGGGCGCTGGCCTGCGAACCAAAAGGTTCGCCGGTTCAATTCCCAGTCAGGACCCATCCCTGGGTTGTGAGCCAGGTCCCCATTAGGGGAAGTGTAAAAGGCAACCACGCATTGATGTTTCTCTCCCTGTCTTTCCCCCTCCCTTCCCCTCTCTCTAAAAATAAAGAAAGAAAATGAAAAAAAAAAAAAAAAGAAAATGGTGCTTCCAGGCAGGTCAGGGAACTGTGGTTATATGGAATCTGCGTGCATGCGGTACATACTGGGAGAAAGTTTAGTGGAATGGTTGGGACAGGACCCTGCAGCCAGACTGCTGGGTGTGCCCCCTTCCTCCACCGCGTACCAGTTGTGTCATTTTCCTTCTCTTTGCTTCATTTTCCTCACCTATAAAATGCAGCTAATAGTATTTACCTTGCAGGCTTGTTGTGAGCGTTGAGTTAATAGATGAAAAGCACTTAGAACGATGCCTGACATACACAATAAACCCTCTACAAAGTGTTTCGCGTTGCCATTAAATCAACAAGCAGATAAATCAAGAATTAAGTCAACAACCAATACTTGCTGTGTGCCATGCTGGGTGCAGGACATAAAAGTGACACATATTTTGCGACGTGCAATGTGCACTTTTTTGCACAATATTTTTGGAGGGCAGTAAGGATGCGTGTTATATGTGGCTATAATGATTGCATGCCATAGGCATAACAATCCTGTGTAGAATGCACCCAAAAACATGGGTGTGCATTACACACGGGAGCACATTATACACAGCAAAATACAGTCATGTGTCACCTGCTTCCAGAGACCTCCTGTGTAGTGGTGTACTGCAAAGAGCTTTGAATGATGAGATAGAAGACCCAGGTTTGAGACCTTACTCTACTGCTAACACCTAGAACTGTGAACTGGTAGATTGAAGTGGAGGTCATCTGGTCCCACACTGTCCTTGTCCTGCTATATAGTACATCAGGTCCCTTACTGCCTGCAACACAAGGACAGTCAGGCTCTTCTTGCATGCCTTCAAAACAAGCAGCTCCCTCCCTGTCCGAGTAAGCCATGCCATATTACTTGATTAGTTTATGTCTCAGTTTCTCATCTGTTAAAACAATGGCATATCATATGGGCAGCAGAGGCTTTCCGTAAACATTAAAACAAAACAAAACGAAACTCCAAAAAACCCCAATGGTTGTGAATCTTTTCAGCCCCCTCAGACTTAAGCAGGCTCTTCAATAGGGTCAGAGAAAATCATTTTAGGGTATGTGTGGTATTGGTTACCTATGAAAAGTGACAGAACGTTGTGCCCCCATTTCTTTTCTAAGATTTTTATTTATTTATTTGTAGACAGAGGAGAAGGGAGGGAGAAAGAGAGGGAGAGAAACATCCATGCGTGGTTCCCTCTGGCATGCTCCCTACTGGGGACCTGGCCTGCAACCCAGGCACGTGCCCAGACTGGGAATCGAACTGGTGACCCTTTGGTTCGCAGGCCAGCGCTCAATCCACTGAGCCACACCAGCCAGGGCCTGACCCTATTTCTTATAGTGCGTGTGTGCGAGGTGGGGGTGTGTCTGTGTGAGACTGGAACCAATGACTAGAGCTGGCCAGAGCAGAAGGTGGAGCTTGCATTCTCCTTGGGGGTGGGAGTAAAGGAGATTCTCCCAAGTTCAGTGGTCTGGGGAGAAAGGGGAAGAAGGGAGAGGCTGCGATGGCAGCTTTCAACGCCTTTGCTGACTGCGAGGCCATGGCAAGGGGAAATGAGGTAGCTGGAACAGGTCTATATGGCACCGACAGTAGGTTCACGTACCAGGTTTGGCACACTACCAAAGACTGCCAACTTCTTGACTGACACAAGGGTTCCCGCCTCCGCCCAGAGGCATGCAGCCACACTGAGTCACCAAATGCCTGTGCAACCACAGTGCAGGGTCAGGTTGGCAGCTATTAAGACCTATTTGGTTGGTTTGTTTCCCCCTCCACACCTGCCAAAAGGAGGGGAGAAAGGAGGGAGGAATGAGTTAGGAAGCAGCTCTGAAGGTCATGCATACGTAGGGCTCACCCCGCCAAGGGCCTGTATTTGGAAGATATGATCTCAAGCCCCTGTTAGCACCTGCTGAGCCGACCTAACAAATACGGACTTCTATCACTACCTTCGAGTGTTAACAGGAAGAACCCTGGTATTATGTGGTATGTATGCTGAAGGCATCAAAAACAATGCCCTGGCTGGTGTGGCTCAGTGGATTGAGCATGGGACTGCGAACTAAAGGGTCGCAGGTTCGATTCCCAGTCAGGGCACAGGCCTGGGTTTCGGGCCAGGTCCCCTGTAGGGGGTGCATGAGAAGCAACCACACATTGATGTTTCTCTCCCTCTCTTTCTCTCCCTCTTCTCCTTTCTCTAAAAAAATAAGTTAATTAAAAAAAAAAATAGAGCAACAAGTATAAAGGACTCATGGACAAAAACTATGGGGGGGTGGAAATGGGAGGAAGGTGGGGAGGGCTGGGGTGGTGGGCTGGGGCGGGGTAAAAGACAGAAAACTGTACAATATCAACAATTAAAAAATACTGATTAAAAAAATATATATATATTTTATATATATATATATTTTAAATGTATATATATATACATTTAAAAAAGAAAAAGAAACAAGAGCTACAGTGGCAGGACTGTTAATTGAACCTTGGAATATTTGCTCAGGATGCGAATGCATCTTAGGTCTGGGGGTAGGAGGAGGTGCATAATTACATGAGATTATTTTCAGACACTTAATGCTGTGGATCAGCTAGCAGGCACCCAGTCCTTTTCTGGGTGTGGTAGATTCATAAGAAAAACGTCTCACCTGGGCCTCCGGGAGGCTCCTTCCATGGGTTTCTGGCTCAAGAGGGACACAGCTCAGCTTAGCAGGCAAGGTTCCGAGCTGCAAGCAACAGAAATCCACTCCGATTTAGCCACTCCAGGAATACATCAAAAACATCGGGAGTTTAGAGAATTCCGGGCAAGCCCGGAAATCCTGACCCAGGTTTACATGGCCAAGGACAGCGTTATCAAAATCGGGCCACAGGATTTGTCTGTTAAGGACATTATTTTTTTTTAAAGATTTTTATTTATTTATCTTTAGAGGGGAAGGGTAGGAGAGAAGGAGAGGGAGAGAAATATCAATGTACGGTTGCCTCTCGTGTGTCCCCTGCCGGGAACTGGCCTGCAACCCAGGCATGTGCCCTGACTGGGAATCGAACCGCGATCCTCTGGTTCGCAGGCCCGCGCTCAATCCACTGAGCTACACCAGCCAGGGCTGTTAAGGACATTATTATAGCTACCACAACGAGGCACTAGATGCTGTGATCTGTACTGTACCACTGACGCTACTAGCACTGGACGCTCATACTCCACTAGCTGCCATTTTTGATTCACGAATCCATTCTTCCCACCATACCACCAGCGCTCCTCACGTGTACTGCTCCCTTGCCCCCCAAGTCCTGCTATGCCGCACAGCTGAATCTAGTATAGAATAATAGTGAGTATCAACTGTAATTGAAAATTAAGTTAAATTAAAAAAAAAAACAAAGTCCCGGTTAGTGCATGTAATTGACTGAGCCGAGGGCATTCTGGCCCCAAGGGAGGACAGGAAAGCCAGTATCTGCTGGTTTCTGTTTCTGTGGTGGGAAATGAGCTCTGCCTCCTACCAAGCCTCATGAGGAGGAAAATCCTTCCAATGTAAGAAGGAAGTTCGGATTTTGGCCTTCGTGCCAACGTAACCAAAGGGATGCAGTTAAGGGTGAAGGCAGTGGTTTTCCAAGTGCAGATTTAACCCATTAGTGGTTCCTGAAATGATTTTAGTGAATTGTACCTAGCATTTAAAAAATGGAAGTGACTGAATAGAAGAGAAAAATACTGGAGTGACTCATAAGTGGGAAGCCCAAGGGCCTGTCCCTGAAAGTTTCATCTAGATTTTCTTCTATGAGGTTGAACAATAATGAAATCACCAGCATCGGACCATATTTGACTCACAAAATAATGGCAGTTTTATAGGATTCAACGTAATAGGTTGGCATGTACAATGCATTTCTTTCTACGATTTTCTTTTCTTTTTTTTTAAAATATATTTTATTTATTTTTTTGAGAGAGGGGAAAGGAGGGAGAAAGAGGGGGAGAGAAATATCAATG
Source organism: Glossophaga mutica (assembly GCA_039655065.1). Classification (NCBI taxonomy): domain Eukaryota; kingdom Metazoa; phylum Chordata; class Mammalia; order Chiroptera; family Phyllostomidae; genus Glossophaga; species Glossophaga mutica. The sequence continues at coordinate 7,667,223 of CM077318.1, read as the reverse complement.
TGTGGTTGCCTCTCACACACTCCCAACTGGGGACCTGGCCTGCAGCCCAGGCATGTGCCCTGACTGGGAATCGAACCGGTGACCCTTTGGTTTATAGGCCAGCACTCAGTCCACTGAGCTACACCAGCCAGGGCTTCTTTTTTTTCTTTTTTAAACTTGTGGACACTAAATTTATTTTATGCAATTGCAGTTTAAGTGTACACATAGCCTATGATTCTCAATAAAAACTTTGAAACTCACTGGGCTGAGGGACGAAACCAGACCACCTTCGTGGCACCTCGAATTTAGAAGCAGGAGACGTGGAAAATGCCTGGACACTCAATGCCGTGTTTCCAACCGGAAGCGAAATGGCAGCTTCAAGGAGTGGGAAGGCGCTGGGGAGCAGGTGACTCAGCGAGGCTTTGCTAGAGGCGAGAGAACTTGGCCTGGCCTTTGGCAATGGCAAAGTCTGACTAATGGTGGGGGAATGGCAGGGGCAGGGGATGGGGGTGGATGTCGGCAGGGAGCATCTGCAAGCTTGAGCCAGGGCTCCACAAGGTGAGCAGGAGCCTGGAGCGGGGGTGGCGCTCTGGGGATTGTGATGAGGAGGGGCAAAATCGACTGGTCATTTTGGGACCAGAAGTAGCAAGGCCAGGCCGGGATTTTTCCCTTTGGCTGAGTTATGTGTGAGCATACGAGGTTGGTTAGGAAACTTCTCAAATTCTAGGATCCCTGGGCTTTGTTTGGAGGAGTTCTTTGAGGTTATGTATGCCATTTCCCTGCCTCCAGGCAAGGGTCCACTTGACCCCTCGGAGACCAATGAAAATCTCCTGTTTTTAAAGTTCTGCAGAGAGCCCTGGCTGGTGTGGCTTAATGGATCGAGTGCTGCCCGGTGAAACAAAGGGTCAGAGGTTCGATTCCCCATGGAGCGCACAGGGCTGGGTTGCAGGCCTGGTCCCCGGTAGGGGGCGTGTGAGAGGCAACCACACATCGATGCTTTCCTGTCTTTCTCCCTCCCTTCCCCTCTATAAGAGAAATAAAAGCTGTAAAAACATTCTGCAGAGACACTGTTCTGTAGGAGACACCTCCTCCAGCTGCCTGTTTCGCTGCTTAATAGCTTCTTCTGGTTGGAAAGTTTTCCCTCTGACCTGCCCGCCTTGTATTTATTCATGTCCTTGTCTTAGTGCCCACAATGGACAGTACATTTTTGAAGAATAGGATTGTGTGTTTATTGTCCTTGTGCGGAGCCTCCACAATATGAATGAGATATGTTGAAATTGCTCTCGCAACACAAGCAGGGCCAAAAGGTAGAAGTTACAGGGAGGCTAATGATCACTCAAAGGAGTAATGACCTTGTGAAGGGATTAGAGGTGACCACAGAAGCAACCCTTTGAAAGACACGGAGTTCCCTGTTTTTAAGAGGGCTCAAGTGGAACACGAGTGGGATGCCACAGTGGTGATACTTGTATGGTGGGGGTTAGTGTAAGACTCTAAGATCCTGTCATCCTTGATTTTCTGTAAACTTCATTTCCTTTGCTCAACTCCTTACCCCTGTGAGTTCTGTCGCTTCACCTCCCTGAGCTCACCTCAGCCCCCAATCAGGGCCAAAACCGGTGTTCACCAGACTGCGGGCAACCCTGGAAACGGATTCTGAGCCTGACAGTCTCCAAAGCCCAGGTGCACTGAGTAGCAACGGGGGAAATAACGCACAATTGTGTATTGCTTGCGAGTTTACAAATTGTTCTATCGAAATCTTGTTTCACGCTTATTAGTTACTTGATCTACACAAGTGAAGCTTGGCGGTACCTAGGGGATCATTTTGACTACCAGATGACGTAAATGCGGTTCACTTGGATTCAAAACTGCCCCAAGAGCCACAACTCCAAATCTAGAGCTCTTTTCCTCACACCTATATCGCCTGTACCTCCTACTGCAATTGAAGGAGGTGGCCAACTTGACGACGTTCCAAATAACATCAGGACCAGGGGGCAGAAATTAGAGGAAGACGTGTCAACTTACAAACAGAAAAAGAAAGTTCTAGCCAAGGAGGTTGGCAATAGGAGGCTGCTTTGAGGATGAGTGAGCTCCCCAACCCCAGGGAGTAAAGAGTGGGAGACTGGTAAGAATGCTGGAGAGAGAACCGAAATCTGCAATGGAGCTGAGAATAGACACCTTCTGAGGCTGCCATTGACAAGCTTTCTGAGTCACGTGCTCTTCCGGTAATTGACCTCTTCTGAGCAAGATGGGCCCTCAAATACCTGCTCAGTATCTCAAGTCCCCGCCCCCAGACAGAGGCCAAGTCTTTCTTTGTTTCCATGACCTTGGAAGCGTCTACTTATCGTCTCCACAAATAAGTGCTAGGTTTTCTGTGCCTTGTTCTCTAAGCTGAAACATCTGTTTCCTCTCAGCCTCTCTTCGAAGAGCGACACCCTGGGCTCCATGGCACTCGTCTGACACTTTCTTTTTGTTTCCCTTTCTCCTGCTTATCCATGGAGACAGCCCGTGCAATGGGGCTGGTATGAAGTATTGTTAGCATCTATCTGTTCTGCTGCTTCTCCTTTGCTCCCTTTGTATCCCAGCCCAGAGCTCCGCATGGCCTCAAGGTTTCCCAAGTAGTAATTTCCTCCTCGGAGTGAAGTCCCATCTTTGTCCCGCCCCTCCATTCTGACTTTCAGGCTCCCCTAGGATTCTCACACCATCTACCCAAATGACTAGGGCAAGAACTTCTTCAAATTATATGTGGGGAACCCAAGGCCACAAGGTGGGATGAGCCAGTTCCTCCAGATGGAGGTTGATGAGACTTTTTCTGGAAAGAGCTAGATTGTCAATATATTTAGGCTTTGAGGGCCACTATGGCCTCTCTCATATATTTTCCTTTTCCTTTTTTTTTTTTTTTACTGAACTTTAACAAAGTGAAAATCACCCTTAGCTTGTGGGCCCTTCGAAAACAGGCCCCTGACTGGATTTGGCCGAAACTCAGTAGTTTGCTGACCCCTGTTGTAGAGAATTCTGCCAATTCAACATTCAGCAGCCTTCTCTGTCAAGAAATTCTCCTCAATATGTAGTTTTTCCCCCCTTGTGGTGCAGTTTAAGGCCATTTTACCCTTGGTCAATTTTTTTCTGTAAAAGGTTTGCTGTTTCCCAAAATGCTCATCTCCTGCTGCTCTTGCCCATTTTTCAAAATGTCCCCTCTCCCCAAACAGTAGCGTACTTCGATTCCTTCCTCACTTTTCCTTCCCCCTTTCAGCCACAAAATCATTTCTGAGGAAGCCAACCTATAAGTGATTAGAAAGTGAAACCGGAGAGAGAATCTTTGCGGCCGCACACACCGTTGCCTCGGTGCTATTACACTCTCAACCTGTGCGTTTTCCAGACTCAATTCCAAGCCTCTTCGCTGTTAGTTCCCTAGGATCGTTCTATGACGGGTGTTCACGCCTCTCTCCCTTCTTAGTGACTAATTCATTGCCAACCGGGGGCTATCAGAGAAGCATGATATCATTTTCCTCTGTGGCCTCTACCTTTCTGTCTTTTGAAATAAGCAAACCACCAGCATGCTCGGCCATAATTTCTGTGACTCATTTGCTTGCTAACAGCTTCTGACTCAGCGTGGTGGTGCGCAGGGAACTTCCTCCACTCCTCTTCCTCCCAGACCTGTGGGCCATGTGCTGGCTTTGAGCATCCTCAATGTCAATGTGCAGTTACGGTCTTGGCTTTTACCGCTGAAGTCAGGATCCCCCACTCTTGCTAAGTAACTTAGTTCAAGTTTTTTTTTTTTTGTTTGTTTAAAGATTTATTTATTTATTTGTTTTTAGACAGAGGGGAAGGGAGGGAGAAAGAGAGAGAGAGAGAAACATCAATGTGTGGTTGCTTCTCGCGTGGCCCCCACTGAGGACCTGGCCCGCAACCCAGGCATGTGCCCTGACTGGGAATCGAACCTGCGACCCTTTGGTTCGCAGCCTGAGCTCAATCCATTGAGCTACGCCAGCCAGGGCACAAATTCTAACTTTTTAATAGGTTATGCAACTCAATAAGTAATCTTCATAATAATTTTCTTTACCAGTGAAATAGGCATACAAACTCCACTGATGTTTTTTTGGGACATTATGCAAAAGTAAGAAAACATATATCAAGTACTTACTATGTATTAAGCATTGTGCTTATACCTCACCACTTATCAATTTATAGATTCATCACAAAAATTATTGTGTTAATTTTCCCCTGGTTGAAACTGAGGCTCAGAGAGGTGGAGTGATTTACTTGGGGTCAGTCGCGTCACTATTAGGTGATAGAGCTTGGTATTTCCTCCTACTATTAGGTTGAACCATATGAAATTGCTGTTTTTATTGGCCAACAATCATCTACTATGGGCAACTTCACATGGTTCAACCTAATCGAATGTAAACTTTATTAGGCTAGGAGTGATTTTCTTTCTTCTTCACTGTTATGGCTCCATAGCCTTGACTACTGCTTGACCTATAGTAGGGGCTCAATACATATTTGTTGAATGAATGAATGAAAATGTGTGTTCGTTTTTATGTACTTTTTAAAACTTATTTTTATTGTATTTTTCCATTACCATTTATGACTTATATCCTCTTCCACCTCCACCTACCGCCAACCCCCGAAATCACCACACTGTCGTCTATGTCCATGAGTCCATTTTCCCTTGGGCTCATGGACTCATCCCTCCACCCCCTACCCTCCCACCCCCAGCTGTCATCCTGCCCTCTATCTATGAGTCTGTACTCATTGTCCTTGTTAGTTTAGTTTGTTCATTAGATTCCAACCCTCACTAGTGTGGCTCAGTGGATTGAGCACCAGCCTGTGAACCCAAGAGTCACAGGTTCGATTTCTAGTCAGGGCACATGCCTGGGTTGCAGGCCACGAGAGGCAACCATATATTGTTGTTTCTCTCCCTCTCTTTCTTACTCCCTTCCCTTCTCTCTAAAAATAAATAAATAAAATCTTAAAAAAAAAAAACAAAACAAAACCCACAACTAACATTGTACTCAATAAAGACTCAATAAAGAAAGACTAGCCCTGGCTGGTGTAGCTCAGTGGATTGAGCGCGGGCCTGCGAACCGAAGGATCGCGGTTCGATTCCCAGTCAGGGCACATGCCTGGGTTGCCAGGCCAGTTCCCGGCAGGGGACATACAAGAGGCAACCGCACATTGATGTTTCTCTCCCTCTCTCCTTCCCTTCCCCTCTAAAGATAAATAAATAAAATCTAAAAGGAAAAAAAAATTCTTTAAAAAAAAAAAAAGAAAGAAAGACTAGATGCTTTCCCCCTAAGATCAGTGACAAGACAAGGTTCTCACCACTCTTATTTAACATCGTACTGGAAATTCTAGCCAGGACAGTTAGGCAAGAGAATGAAATACAAGCCATCCCGATTGAAAAGGAAGAAATAAAACTCTGTCTAGTCACAGATGATATGCTTTTGTATATAGAAAATCCTAATGAATCTACTGACAAACTAATAGCCCTAATAAATGAGCTCAGCAAGGCTGCAGGGTGCAGTGTCGATATACAGAAATCCATTGTATTTCTGTACACTTGAAATGAGACAAAATAATTGGAAATGAAATTAAGAAAACAATTCTATTTACAATCGTATCAAAAAGGTTACTTAGGAGTACATTTTTAAAAATAAGTGCAAGATTTATATTCTGAAAACCAGAAGACATTGTTGCAAGAAATGAAGGTCCAAATAAGTGGAAAAACACCCCGTGTTTATGGACAGGAAATCTTAACATTATTAAGATAACGGCACTCCCCAAGCTGATCCACAGATTTAACGTAATCCCTATCAGAATAGCAGCTGACTTCTTTGTAGTAAGAATGAGACAGGCTGATTCTAAAATTTATGTGGAATTGCAAGGAACCTAAAATGGCCAAAACAATCTTGGGAGGGAAAAAAGAACAAAATTGGAGGATTTGCAATTCCTGAATTTTAGACTTACTACATACAAAGCAACAGTAATCAAGGGAGTGTGGCACTGGCTGACACAAGGGTAGATTAATGGAGTAGAATTGAGAGTCCAGAAATAAAACCATACATCTGGCCCTGGCTGGTATAGCTCAGTGGATTGAGCGCCGGCCTGCAAACCAAAGGGTCGCCAGTTCGATTCCCAGTCAAGACACATGCCTGGGTTGCGGGCCAGGTCCCCAGCTGGGAGCTGCATGAGAGGCAACCACACATTGATGTTTCTTTCCCTCTCCTTCCCTACCTCTCTCTCTAAAAATAAATAAATAAGATCTTTAAAAAGTAAATAAATAGAATTTAAAAACAAACAAACAAAACCCCTCATACATCTGAATTCAACTGATTTTCAACAAGGGTGCCAGACCCATCAAATGGGAAATGAATAGTCTTTTCAACAAATGGTGCTGGGACAACTGGATAGGCATGTACAAAAGAATGAAGTTGGAACCTTACTTCAGTCATTTACTAAAATTAACAAAAAATTAATCAAAGACCTAAATGTGAGAACTAAAACTATATAAGTCTTAGAAGGAAAGACAGAAGTAAACAAACCTTCATAACCTTACATTTGGTGAAGGATTCTTAGATGTGATATCAAAAGGAGAAAAAAAAATGAAATAAACTTCATTAAAATGAAAAACTTTTGTGCTTCAAGGAACACTATCAAGAGAGTGAAAACGACTCATAGAAAGGATTTGCAAATCACATATATGATAAGGAACTTGCAGTCAGAATATACGAATAATTCTTACAATTCGAAAATAAAAAGAGAAATAACCTAATTTTAAAAGCGTGCTGAACAGATATTTATTTCTCCAAGGAATGTATATACACAGGACCACCAAGTACAAGAGAAGATGCTTGACATCATTAGTCATCAGGGCAATGCAAATCAAAACCACAACGCAAAAGCTCTTTGCGGTTCTTCATTCGCTGGGATGACTGAAATCAGTGAGTGTGGCCTTGGACGTGGAGAAATCAGAACCCTTGTGCGCTGCTGGTGGGAAACTGCTTTGGCAAAGTCTGGCAGATCCTTAAACATGTAAGCAAAGAAATGACTGTATGACCCAACAATTCCATTCCCAGGTATATACTCAAGGGAAATGAAAACATGTCCACACAAAAACTGGTACATGAATGTTGATAGCAGCGCTGTTTATGATAGCTGAACGGTGGAAACAACCCAAGGGTCAACTAACTGATAAATAAACGAAATGCGATATAAACATAGGATGGGATGTTATCCAACCATAAAAAGGAACAAAGTACAGATACTTGCAACGATATGAATAAACCTTGAAAATACTATTCCAGGTGAAAATAGTCAGCCACAAAAGGTCATGTATAGTATGACTCCATTCACATGAAATGTCCAAAATGGGGGAAGTATATAGAGACAGAAAGTAGGTAAGTGCTTGCTTACAGCTGGGGGTGTATTGAAATGAGAGAGGGTAAGGAGATATAGTATAGGGTATGGTCTTTCCTTTTTTAAAAATATTTAAAACTTTTATATATATATTTTAGAGAGGGGAAGTGAGGGAGAGAGGCAGACAAACATCAACATGTGGTTGCCTCTCGTGCGCCCCCTACTGGCGACCTGGTGGTGCAACCCAGGCATGTGCCCTGGCTGGGAATCGAACCCGTGACCCTTTGGTGGTCAGGCTGGCACTCAATTCACTGAGCCACACCAGCCAGGGCTCTTCTGAGGTGCTAAAAACATTCTAAAATTGACTGTGGTATGGCTGTGCATGTCTGTGAAAATTCTAAAAAACACTGGATTGCACATTTTAATGGGTAAATTATGTAGCTTGTGGATTATATTTCAGTTAAGGTATTTAAAATAATTCCCAAATGGAAATGATCAATAAAGCTGTTAAAGTCCAGGATGAACTGCGGCTGGTCTACAGCCAGCCCAGGCCTCCCCTATTAGCTTTCTCTGGCTCACATCTCAATTATGGTTTCGGTATAAACCTTAAGACAAGAGCGTCAAACTCATTTTCCCCAGGGGACCACATCAGCCTCGCGGTTGCTTTCAAAGGGCTGAAAATAATTTTAGGACTGTATAAATGTAACTCCTTAACTGTTAAGGAGTTGAAATTACATTCGACCCTTTGAAGACAACAAGGTTCATGTGGCCCCCGGGGAAAATGAGTTTGACACCCCTGCCTTAAGACATCAGGAAAAACTGGAAAGGGTCTTCATACTCATTGCTTAACCAACAACTGTTAGAGAAATGGGTTAAAGATGGTGGTTCTATATTGGTTCTGGGGCTGGGGGGGGGGGCGTTGTTTGTTTTTACTTCACAGCAGGCTGAGTGAGACTACTCAAGAGCTTGTTGGCATCAGCCTCAAAGTTTTACACATCCAGTTGTTTTGAATACAGCCCAAATAAGCACATTTTAGGCTATTCAGAGCCCACCTGCTTTGCATACCCTGCAAAACTAAGCTCAATATTTGCTACCTATAAAAGAGCGCAAGTTACTGCTGCCCATCACAGTTCTCTGACCCAGAGATTCCTCATCCTGCCGAGAGCCATGCCCACACAGTAAGCTCCCTCTCTGGTCCCCGCTGCCCTTGGAAGTTCTCTTGCCCTTCTCCCCTTTCCATGCGGTGTCCCCTCACCATTGCCTCTGGATTGTCTCCTGCTATGCAAGACTTAACTTAGCACTCAGCCTGTCAAAAAGCCACCCAAATAACACTGTGCGCTACTGCCATGTACACCCTTTTCCTTGCTCAGGTCTGAAATCCCTCGAACTCACTGTACCATCCAGCTTGACTTGACCGGAGACTTGCACTGTAATGCAAGTAGGCTTGAGTCCACATGCTGACTCGGCTGGATCCTATTTATCTATCAAGAATTGTCAGTTCACGTATAACCTACTTAGTGAGGCCTTCCATGATGCTCTAACACCCTTCCCCTCCCCGGGGGCACATTGAGACACTGAACTCTAGTCGAAATGATCTAACTTATTTCCGTGTTTACCGTCTGACTCCACTGAGTCAGCTCCATGAGGACAGGGACTTTAGTCACGTTCTGTCACGTTCGCTGCTCTGTCTCCAGCCCTTCGCATGGCGCCTGACACGTCCGAAGTGTCCGATTAAGACATTTTTTAGCGAATTAAGGAATGGCTAGAATACCAAGTTTTGTGCGGTTCAGCTAGAGCCAGGGCTAGCAGGGAAATTTGTAGTACTAGATGCCTATATTATAAAAGAAGTTCCTGCATCAATGACCTTCCCATCCACCTTAAGAAACTAGAAAAGAGAAAAAGCAAATCAATGCAAAGTCATCAGAAGAAAGGAAACGATAAAGATCAGAATGCAGATCAATAGAATAGAAAAGAGAAAATCAATGGAAACAGAAGCTGTTTGTTATGAGAAAATCAGTAGTATTCTCATCACCCAGTTCTGAAGCAATTCTGGGACACCAGCTGGGTGCCCTGCAATTCAACTCAGCTCTGACACTATCTAGCAGGAGACAGCATCACAGCCCACAGGTGAAGGGCCCAGTCCCACAAGACTGTCGCCCTTCCCTTCAGAGGCTAGCCACCAGCCCAAGGTGCTCTGACCTGTGTTTCTGACCAACGGCCTGTAGAGTCCGAGGTTCCAACCTCTGCCTCCCCCCAGCCAGGTTTGATTCATTTGTTAGAGCAGCTCACAGAACCCAGAGAAACATTTTACTTACTGGATTGCTGGGTTAGTATAAAAGCATACAAGTCAGGAACAGCCTGGAGGAAGAGGTGCCTACGGCAAGGTGTGGGGGGGTGGGCGTGGAGCTTCCAGTCTTCTCCAGGTGTGCCCCTCTCCCCATGTGTTCCCCAGCCTGAAAGCTCTGTGAGTGCGCCCTTTTGTGTTTTGTGGAGGCTACATTGCAGAGACATTCCTGATTAAATCATTGACCACTGGCAATTGATTCAACAACCCCCAGTCCCTTTTCCTTCCGCAGAGGTCACAGGGGTGAGACCGAAACTTCCAACTCTAATTTACAAAGTTAGCTTTCCTGGCTACCAGCCCCCATCTCCCTTAGGTGAGGCGCAAAAGCCACTTCATTAACATAACAAAAGATACTTTGACTGCTCTCAAGGCTTAGGAAATTCCAAGGGTTTTAGTAGCTCTGACAGGAACTGGATGAAGACCAAATATATTTTATATTATAAATCACAGTATCACAATCACTAACATTCACTAACCTTTAGGCATAACGGTTAGGGAAAAAAAAAAGAAAGGAGACACATATTGCCAATATTAGAAGTGAGGGAGGCGACGTTACTATGAAAGGTGCATGTATTAAAAGAATAATAAGGAAATAATAGGAATAACTTAATGCCAATAAATTGTAGAGCATAGATGAAAACGGTAAACTGCCAAGTTCCCTGGCTGGGTGTGGTAGGGATTCCTTCTGGAATTTCTTTCCTTGTCTCCTTATCCCTGAACTGGGCAATCTTAAAAAAGCTTCAGAGAAAGAACATTGGATCTAGGGCTTAAAAGATATGTGTTTTAGGCAAAGCACTGCCATCGGCTAGGTTGTTTTGAGACCCTGAGCCAGTGGAAACATCTCGAGCCTCAGGTTCCCCCTCTGGTAAGTAGGGGTTCAGGGATTGTTGCGAGGGTTGTGTTGATGAAACAACATGGTATAGATGCGTCAACCTAAGAAGCCTTCAGACCTGTAGAGAATTTTTTCCGTGAGTTTCTTTGAGCCAAACTGATGACAATTGCCAGGAAGCAACCTCTCAGTGCATTGACAAATGTTCCGGAGAATGGCAGAAAGCAAAGCGGGGAAACCTCTGGGATTAGAGAAAATGTAAAATAGCCACAAGCACTTCTTTTACCTAGGTGGGTAAAGGATAGGTAACAGTCAACAATGAACATTTGAGTCCGCAGCTAACCACATCAACATAACAGTGAGGGGATTTGTGGTCCCAGCTTGTGGCCCAGGGGATTGTGGAAAAAAAAAAAAAAGTTACTTTGACATTCCAAAGGTCTGCTATCACAGATGGAAAAAGACGATAGACAGGCTCAGTTGAGGTAATGATTGACCTTTGTTAGGGAAAAATACTGACCTGACATATGACTACTTGCCATGAACTGCTTTTAGTTAGCAACGTTTAACTTTAGACCATCCTTTGTGATTCCTTTTGGTCTCTTTCTTCCGCAGATGCAAGGTCCTCAGTGTTTGGTAGGATAGATAGCAAACAAGGGCAGGGAGCCCCAGGAGGGATACCTGTCCTACCCACTAATTCAGCAGTCCTTGAAATTCTATGTTATCTTTTCCACTATCTGGGAAAGAAGGCCTTTGAAACTGTGCTTTCATCCCAAGGCCCAAAAGGCTGAAAGGGCCCATCGCGCTTAAAGGAAGAAGCCCATTAACACCTTTGGGTATTCTTGCCCCTTCCTGGAAAGCTAGCACCATCTTTACCTGTCAATATGTAACTTCTTCCCCCTCACCCCTCGGCCCACCAAATATGTAAATCCTCAGGACAAAGGACAAACGGTTGGCGGGCTTGGCTCTCTAGCTGCCCGACAAGACCACCCGGCCTCTGGCCACGCATGGTACCCTGACCCTCACCACCCCTGCGCTTGCCACCCCAGCCTTTGGCTGCCTTACCGTCCCCACCCTTACCCTGCTTCACCTTGAACCTATGCCTTTCAGCCCTCACCCCCACTTTACCTAGGTCCGTGCTCTTCCAGGAGAACAGATCACCAATAAACCCTGTTTGCACACTAGTAGACTCATCACTGATCTCTAATTCTGTATTGCTTTGGTGAGAAGAACCGAGTTTCTGGGAGTTTCTCCCGTAACACTTGGTCTGGTATAAAATTCAGTACAAACCGGAGCTGTTGCTTGACCTTGAAAGTGTGTGGTGGAAGGCGAAGAAACTTCCCAGTTGTCTTAAAAATAATATCAGAGTTCTGGTGTTTGAAAAGATCTATTGAAATGGTGTCATATGTTCAGGTTCAGTAGTCACAGTTTTAATCATAATCACTTAAAATGTTAGAGCACTTATTTATTTAGTTTTAAGTTTTCATTTTCTTGACTTAGGGGAAAGAGAGAGAAAATCAATTTGTCGTTCCACTTATTTTTTGCATTAGTCAATTGATTCTTGTATGTGTTGCTGACCAGGGATCGCACCTGCAACTTTGGCATATCAGGACACCCTATCCAACCTAGCTTACCCGGCCAGGGCCAACACTTTTATTTTAAAGAATTAAAAAAAGAGAGAGAGAGAGAGAGAGAGGCCTTTGAAGGACTCTCTTAGCCACATACCATGTCCCTGAGAAAAAGCAAAAAAAAACAGAATGCTTTTCCAGGCTCTAGATGGGAACGCTGAGGTTCTAAGAGGTAAGTAAGCCCTTTCCTTTAGAGGAGAGGCTCCAATTCCAGTTCATGGAAACTCATCCTTGCCTCTCAAAGTCTTCTTCCTGTCCATGCTTAGTTACTCCCTGTGCAGTTTAAGACTTGTCATCCTTGGTGAAAATTAACTGCAAAAGTTTTTTTGTTCCAAGCTCTGAGCCCCTCTTTCTTTTGCTGTGTTCCCGGAGTTCCACCCATCTTTTCACTTCTTGTTCCTCCTCTTGGGGTCAGCATCTGCAAAGAGCGAACACACCCTACCCATTTCCATGGAAACCAGACAAAAAAGGGCTACAGATACGGCATGAGTATGCTTACTTTAGTCAACACTGCCCAACTTCCGTCAGAGCCTAGTGGAGCGGTACTGCGTGTTGATGTGTAAATGTGATTGAAATCAAATGGATTTCAGTCAAAATTTTCATAACTAACTTGGACAACTGTACTTAACATTTTGTCCCCCAAAAGAGTACCTACTTGTTTCTCAGTATTCACATAATACATTTGGATTGTTCACGTCCAGGCCCTAGATATTGGTGCCAGTTTTAGTGGTACACACGGACATCTAAAAGCAGCGATTTATTCTGAAACGAATTCAGGAAACCAGATCAGTTAGTCCGTTGCTACTGTAATTTAAAGCGGGTACTTGGGAAGTCACCAGAGCTAAACCAGACTTAGTCCTGAATTTTGGGGCACCTAATCCACCATAACAGTTTTAAAAGGTAACTGGATATTTAATAAATACAGATATTTGAAGTTAAATCATCTTCTGATGTGTAAAACATAATATAAGGCTATTTCTCATTTCTTCCACTATTTAGTGGAATGAGACATTCCATACAGGTGAGTTGTCCACATAGCTGAAGTCAACCCAGTTCAAAACTGAAAGCTTTTAAAAGGTTTAAATATTTTGATAGAAAAGCCTATTTAAATATGTATTATGTATTTTCTTGCCTTTTTAAATAAAATGTATTTAACTTAAATTCCTTTTTTAAAAAAAGATTTTACTTATTTATTTTTAGAGAGAGGGGAAGGGAGTGAGAAAGAGACAGAGAGAAACATCCATGTGTGGCTGCCTCTCCAGTGCCCGGGCCCACAACCCGGGCATATACCCTGACTGGGAATCAAACCGGCAACCCTTTAGTTCGCAGTCCAGTGCTCAATCCACTGAGCCACACCAACCAGGGCTTAAATTACTTTCCTGTTGACTTCTGTGAATAGATGTGGTTAAGCCACTTAATCTCTTTGGACCTCAGTTTTCTCATCTGCTAAATGAGAGAATAGCTGAGCTCTAACTCTGCCATTCTATTTCTGATTTCCAGAAAGCTACTGGATTTGAGGGAGAAAAGAACTAAGTATGCAGCTACTTGTGTCCTGCTCGGAAGGGGGACTATAGGACAAACTGGAAAATTCTGATTTCAGCAAGAGTGCAAAACAAGCAAAACGGTTAAGAAGGACAAACCAGCCCCTTGCAACTAAAGGCTGTCAGCCTTTCCTCCCTACGGGGGATGGGACCTTTGGCTACGTCTCCCACTACTTTCCCCTTTTAGCCACCCTTAAGGCTGGGGTCAGCCTGTGTATGCTCTCAGGACTTCAGAGTCCAGTTGCCTCTTCTCCTTACGACCAGACAGGCACCTGCTAAGGCTGTCACTTAGGACGGAAGCACCTCAGAGAATGTGTATCAGAGTGCTTCTGGGATTTCTGAAAATAGTCTCGGTTCATTCACCTTCCACTCGGGTGACTTTACAAGAGCTAGAATTTCTCTCCTGATATCTGTTGAATGTAAGGACAGTATGCTAGGAATTTTTTAAAATAAGAAAATGTTTTTTTTTATTGATTTTACGGAGATAGGTAGTGAGGAGAGGAAAAACTGGGAGAGACAGACAGACATTAATGTGAGAGAGAAACATCAATCAGTTGCCTCTCGTTCATACCCCAACCAGGGATCGAACTCGTAACCTTGGCGTGTGCCCTGACCAGGGATCGAACCTGCCACCTTTGGGTGTACGGGATGACGTTCCAACCAACTGAGCTACCCAGCCAAGGCACATTAGGAATTTTTGAATGCTTGTACCACCCCAAGGGGGGGGGCATCTTTTCCTCCATTTCATTGATATAAAAACTGAGGCTTGGCGAGAGATGGGCCTGCCCAAGTTCACAATGACGAAGTCATAGGGCTAGGTTTGAAGTCTTGTTCCTGCAACTCTAAGATTGCAAATGAAATAAAAGAAGTAGGGAAGGATACTCAGGTAACCTGTTGTTCCTCTGTGCTGAGTGACAGCAGAGATGAGTGGTCTGAGCAGGTGGGATGGTTAGAGGGGAGCCCCAAGGAAGAAATTTGTTGCCACCATTAATATCTTCTCAAAGAGCCTGTAAAGCACTGGATGCCTATGGCTTATTCCCATGCAGTTCATTCCCCTATTTATCCTTTTACAGAAAGTACAAAATCCAGCCCTGGTTGGTATAGCTCAGTGGATTGAGTGCTAGACTAGGAATCAGATGGTCACTGGTTCAATTCCCAGTCAGGGTACATGCCTGGGTTGTGGGCCACGGCCCCCGTATGGGGTGTGTGAGAGGCAATCACACATTGATGTTTTCTCTCCCTCTCTTTCTCCCTTCCTCTGCTCTCTAAAATAAAGAAATAAAATCTTAAAAAACAAAACCAAACCAAACCAAGAAAAATCTAGATGGCAGTTTATCCTCTACTGGAACCATTTTAGGGAAAGTACGCATTGTTCCCCCAGGTCTCACCACAAAACCCGTTCTTTTTCCCTTATACCACCCTGGAGTGTAGGGCAGGGGTCGGGGGAGATCATGAACTCCTAGGTCATTTTCCAGGTTTCTTCCAAACCCAACTCTTATGCCTTCCTTCCCTAGAGTACCAAGCACATAGTTAGCTCCAGCCATATGCTAACTGCGTGCCTTTTGTCAAGTTTCTTAGTCCTTCTGCACCTCAGCTTCCTCAAAGGCAAATTTGAGATAATAGTACCAGCACCATTGTGTGGTTGTGAATAGTCAGCTAGTTAATACTTAAGAAATTGCATAGCACAATGCCTTCTACACAGCAAACATTCAATAAACGGTAGCTGCTGATACAAATAACGTAAGACAGAATCCCAGAAATTGCTTATTGAGTTTTACGACATGCCAGACACTGCGTTGTACTTTGATGAGCAGTGTGGGTGGAGAGAAAAGAACACAGGCTCTGGCATAGAACAGCCCCAGTTCAAATCCTGCTTCTAAGTGTGACCTTGGGCATGTTACCTCTCTACTCTGAGCCTTCTTTTTTGCATTTAAAATGGGGATCGTACTCTGGCTGGTGAGACTCAGTGGATTGAGCACTGGCCCGTGAACCAAAGGGTCATGGGTTTGATTGCAGTCAGGGCACAGGCCTGGGCAGTGGGCCAGGTTCCCAGTAGGGGTGCTCGAGAGGCCAACACACATTGATGTTTCTGTCCCTCACTTTCTCCCTCCCTTCCCCTCTCTCTAAAGATGAGTAAATAAAATTCTTTAAAAAATAAAATGGGGATCATAATACTTCCTAGCCTTGTGATAAGGATTAGCGAGATGACACATATATAAAGAAGGTGCTTAGCCCAGAGCTTTGTGGAGGGTAAGTTCTGATTAGTCAGTTATCACCCTTCTTGTCTTAAGTGGCACCTCACTTGACACTCACAGTATCTTTGTAGCACAGAGAGCTGATTGCAAGATTGCTTGATATTTAGAAGTGTGTTCAATTTTCAAGTGAGTTTGGGAACAAGTGCCTATTGACCTAAGCAATTCTTGTATCATGCAATGGCACCTCGGTAGGAATTAGGAATGAATCATCTTCCATTATCCTACTTAAGGCTTCTAAGGAAAGAATCAGGTAGAGGAAAGTAGGCTTGAATTTGATACTGGATGCCCGTTGTTCTTGTCCTAGCTCTTCCATTCATTGCCTGTGGGACCAGGAGTCTTTAGGCCAATGAAAAAATGTCTCCATTTCTGCCCTGGCTGCTGTGTAGCTCAGGTGTGGCTCAGTGGACTGAACACCAGCCTGCAAACCGAAAGGTCGCCAGTTCAGTTCCCAGTCAGGGCACATGCCTGGGTTGCAGGCCAGGTCCCCAGTGGAGAGTACAGGAGAGAGAGCCACACATTGATGTTTCTCTCCCTCTCCTTCTCCCTCCCTTCCCCACTCTCTAAAAATAAATAAATAAATAAATAAATAAATAAATAACATCTTTAAAAATAAAGTCTCCATTCCTAAATCTTACCTGTGTGCGCGCGCGCACGCATGTGTAAGACTTTTGAGTGATACAAACTGGTTCGCTCTCCTAATTCCCATTGTGACTGTCCGTAAAATGGAGCCATACATACCCGCTCCAGGGGAATGTAACAGTGCTTAGCTCTACATTCACACAGGATACTACTAGCAGCCGGGGTCTGCGAACTTTTTCCTTGTAAAAGACCAGATAATAAATACTTTGGACTTTGGAGGGCTATGCAGCCTTGATCAAAACTACTCACCTGCTTAAAAGCAGCTGTGTAGAAACTATGTAAACAAAGGAGTTTGGCTGATTTCCAATAAAACTTTATGTACAAAACCAGAGGACAGGTCTTGGTTTACCCACCTCCGATGAAGATCCTCATTCTTGAGCACCAAAACTACGCCAAGCGCGTAGTAAGCAGTGAGGATAGCAAAGTCAACAAGACGGAGCATGTATCTGAAAACAGCTCTTGATCTTGTGGGTGAGTCAGGCATATATGAGAGTGGAAACAAGTAATCAAAATACCGAGTTGATAAGTGCCGAGCAGAGGTGTGAATGAAGTGTCAGCTTTGTGACAAAGAAGGCCCCTGCTGTTGTGTGCCGCAATGGCGGCTCTAATTCTGTCTCCGGAAGTCTTTCTGGTCCAATGAATCTTATCAAATCTGTTGATAAATGTTTCACCTCGCACATCCCTTTCGTTCATCTTAATTATTTTGCAACAGTCTTATAAAAGGATGCTTAGAACAAATGGGTTGTCTTCAAAATGCATTTTTTCTTGTGTTCATTCTTTTCTAAAAGAATATCTGGAGAGGGAGAGAAACATCAATGTGTGGTTGCTTCTCATGCGGCCCCAAATGGGGACCTGGCCTGCAACCCAAGCATGGACCCTGACTGGGGATTGAACCAGCAACCCCTTGGGTTGCAGGGCCATGCTCAGTCCACTGAGCTACACCAGCCAGGGCTTTTTTTTTTTTTTTTTTTTTAATTAATTGTTTTTAAGATTTTATGTATTTATCTTTAGAGGGAAGGGGAAGGAGAGAGGGAGAGAAATATCACTGTATGGATGCCTCTCTCGCGTCCCCTGCTGGGAACTGTCCTGCAACCCCAGGCATGTGCCCTGACTGGGAATCGAACCTCGATCCTTTGGTTCGCAGGCCCGCGCTCAACCCACTGAGCTACACCAGCCAGGGCGCTTGTGTTCATTCTTAATTCCCTCCATAGGGAAATGGAGCTCTGTGGTCTTCCTTTTGGTCAGTGGATTTCCTAACTAACAGCAGGGCGGCATGAGAACCGGAGGAGGGGCACAGTGCACTGGCCTGCACACGGGGAAGCCTGGCCCAACTGTTTCACTCAGTAGTTGGATGCCGGAGGCAGGTTCCTTGACCTTTATCATCTGTAGTTGCCCTGCTGCAGCATAAAAGGCCCAGCTAGGTGGTTTCCAGCGTCCCTTCCAGCCCTGCAGCTGAGGTTGGTGCACAAATATTCCATGTGCACCTGGCTTGCTTTTCACTTGAATTTTTGGTGCCTCAATTTTGTCCTGTGAAATGCTGGGCGGAGCGGCCTAGGGGAATCTCAGAGCTCTTTTTGATTTTAGTCTTACTTAGGGGCTAAGTCTGTATCTTTTCAAGAAATGTTTTTTGGGGGGATGTACTTGGAGCAAAAGCCAAGGGGAAGGGCTATGGCCAGATTGAAAACTGGGGAACATCCAAGTCCTGAGTTCCTCTCTCTGATTTGGGACGGCTTTCTGTAGGAGGGTTATCAGGTGTTGTGGTCATCTCCCACCAGGTCCCCTCCCCGACCCTGGTCCTGTCACTAAGAATGTGTCCAGATGCCTTTTTTTTTTGAGGATTCTAATTCTGCTCTGGTCCTGCCAGAGGAAGCCAGCAGACGGGCAGGCAGGTACACTTGTTCATGGACCATCCTCTGTTCCTGACAACCCAGCGATTCCACTGCATGGACTCAAATTTCCAACCTTATTAGTCAGGGCGGGGGAGGACCTAAGGGAATAAGTCAATATTCCCTTTCTGCACCTCAGTGGAATCATCTTTAAAATGGGAACAGCAATAATATCCAGCTCCAAGGGTTGCTGGGAGAAGTAAGTATTGTAGATAAAGACGGAGTTAGGGCAGTGCCTCAGTTATAAATGTTAGCTGCTGTTATTATCATCCTGAGTTGGACAGACAGCCTACCTGGAGGAACAGAATTCGGGATTGAGGTTGGGAATGTGGAACAGAGGTGAGGGTCCTTCCGTTGTCCTTGCCCTAGCTGTGCCGCTCGTCGCCAGAGGACTACGCTTCTCGTCCTGCTCCTGGCTCGACTCTCTGCCGCTTTTGGATTCCATTTTTTCCAAACTAAATAACCTTTCTCATTTCTTCCAACTTGAACTTTTTCTGAGTCCAACACATTCTATCTATGCACGTAAGAACGGGAAGGACCCAGAGTAAAGGTGTGATCCAGGTCAAGTGAAGTTGCTTGAAGACAAGAGTGGAGAAGGAGGAACAAACAGACCCTGAGTGAGAGCGGACCCTCTGCAAAACCACCAAACTGCAGAAACTATCTTTGGGAGTCTGGGTTCTGCCCACTTTGCTCTTTCTGCCTTTCCTTTCTCTTTCAGCCTCTGCGTGTCAATCTGCCTTCTTGCCTGTGTGTCTCTTAGCAAACCCCACTCCCCTCTTGTGCAGGGCAGAGGGACACAGAGCGCTGGATGGAGTGAGTTCATGGATCTAGTCCCCACTGCTCTGGGAAACATTCTTGGGGACCCCTCACGTTCTCTCTGTCCACCTCTCCCCGGGCCCCACAGGTCTACGGTCTCCTCCTTGCTTCCCTCTAAGCTTCTGCCCTTGCCCATACCTTTCTATAAGACCACTTGTAAGGCCATATTATAATTGTTTTTT
The DNA here is from genome assembly GCA_039655065.1 of Glossophaga mutica. Lineage (NCBI taxonomy): Eukaryota > Metazoa > Chordata > Mammalia > Chiroptera > Phyllostomidae > Glossophaga > Glossophaga mutica. Next base: position 7,647,774 of record CM077318.1, on the reverse strand, counting down.
TTTTTTGGTCACCCAGTCGCTCCCACTTTCCTGTGAGCTCAAGTGACTAGCTGTGTGTGTCTGTTTCATCCCAGTGGTATCCAGCACCTGGATGGAGAGTGAGTGCTGAGCAGGTGACCTGGAAGGCGAATCCCTAGCTTGCTGCTTTGCGGAGCGGAGCGAACGGAGGAACCAGCGAGGAGGGGGAAGGAACATGGACTGGATTCCTACCTGCTGCTCCCTTGCCTTTGTGGCTTAGAGAAGGCAGGCATCTTCCCTGGATCTGTCGAGCACCCTCGGGCCCTATAGCATGAAAGGATCAAACTGATGGACTTCTGAGGTACCTTTTTAACTTTTTCCTTTTCTTGGCTTTTCAAATGTTGATATTCGCTCAGTTGTCAAGATCTGAGAATAGCTTTAAGGTACATCCCTCTCGAGTATATTTGCATGTAAACCAGAAGCAAAGCTTTCCTTAGTATGCACAAGAAAGTGTTGATTGCCTCCAATCCAGAGCCTAAAGACTTGGTGGCTCAGTCATGACAAAGTGCATTCTTTATATTTGTTCATGACAAATCTGGAAAGAAACCTGTTTGTGGCTTTGCCTCATCTAGCTCTCCTCTTTCTCTCTCTCTCCTCCCCACTTCTCTCTCTCTCTCTCCTCTTCAGCTTGAAATTACTGGCCAAGCCTCCCTCTGAGCCTTGGTGGCCCCACCCCTTGCTGTGACCATGGATACGCTCAGCAGCTGCCAGACTGCCTCCCTCTCTGAGCTGTTGCCCAACGGTTACCTGGCTCAAGCCTTCCCAAGCTGCCCTGAGGTGGAAGGCCTGGCTGGGGAGGTGGAACTGGAAGATTCTGAGCAGTGTGCCCAGGGTGACTTTAGTCCCAGGGAAGACAGTGGTCAAGGCAAGAAGAAAACCAAAGTGAACAAGATCTGGAATTTCGTGAGCCGCAGAAAAGGGGCCTCCAGTCATGGGAAGCGACCCCAGTCGATGATTTTACTGGGAGCCACCTCTAAGTCACCAGAGTCGAAACCCAAAGTCACACTAATGGATCGAATGAAGTCGTTCAAGAAGTTGAAGCCGTCCGCTGGGGGCTCCAAGAATACGGGTCCTAGGGGCAGCAAGGCTCAGGAACCCCAGGAGCCCCCAAGTAGCTACCGCATGAGGAAGAACGAGGAGACCCCAAAGCCCTTCCGCCATTCCTACGCGGGCCACGTGGAGGGCCTGGAGCCCTTCCTCGCAGATGCGCAGAGGCCCGCACACACCCCCAACAGGGTGAACCAGAAAGCGTTGGCCTTCCAAGACTCCGTCATCCAAGTGGAGGAAGATCCTTGGGAGGAAGAGGCCCCTGAGCAGTCTGGCAGCAGAGGGGGCAGGTGGGCGAAGACCTACGGGAGAAACGTCATCTCCGGCGACCTTGAGGCCCCACACGTTCCAGCCAGAAGCTCCAGAATCGAGGACCTCGAGGTCACCATCGAGGGCTCCAGCTTGGAAGGGAGCTACGAGGAAAGCCCCGGGCGCCTGCGCCGAGACAAGGCCACGCCTTTCGGTGGTGTGGTCAAGTTCTTCAGCAACATGGCCGAGGTGGCCCGCAAGTGGCGCGGGTTCTCCCGCGACGAGCCGCAGGTGAGCCGCCGCCGCCGCCACCGCCGCCGGGAGGCCTGCTTGGTCCGTGACAGCGAAGTCTTCATCATGGAGACCGCCACTTCGCAGAGCTCCTTGGAGCTCAACTTGCCCTGCAAGGCCCCTGAGACCGAGCTGTGCGGCAGCGTCATTAAGAAGCGGCAGCACTGGCCCTTCAAGTCCTCGCAGACCTCACGCACCTTTGAAATGCGCCTCGAGGGTGAGGAGCTGTCCGACCAAGGCTCCCAAGCCCCCTGCGCCAGGGCCGCCTTGACCTGGGCGTCCGCCTCCGCTGCGTTTGAATTCCAGGACGACCCCATACCGCAGAAGGGCTACACCTACCACTACAGCAGTTCCTTCACCAGGGAGCCGTCCTCCTCCGATGAGGCCGAGGAAGACACCGAGACGGTGATCAGCTTTGTCAAGGAAGATGACAGCTCTGGAGAGTTCTTCGAGGTAGACACCTGTGTCAAGAGGGTCACCTTTGCAGATGTTTTGGAGACGCCCGGAGGGATGGACGAGCAGGAGGCGAGCGGAGAGCCCATGGGGTCCAGTCCGGCTGGGCAGCCTCAGAAGTCAGACCTGGGGAAGGGGGTGGCAGGTGCAGAGAGCGAAGCCAGCAAGGCCTGCGCTGGAGTTTCCGGGACTCAGGTAAGAGGGGAGCTGTCCTTTCAAATCACCATTGGAAACATTCAGGACCCCGGAAGTCAGCTAAACTCCCAGGCCCTCCTCACAACCCCACCTTCCACCAGGAATGTCCTGGAAGGAACGCTCTCACCACTCACGTGCATGGGATTTGACCGATCCTAAACCCCTGGGTAATTTTTGCCCCTTCCTTGGGCTCACTCAGGTCCTGCAGTTGCACCTTAATTCAGCTGTGAGCTAAAACGGAAGCTCTGGGAGTGGCAGCAGAGTGACCAGAGTCATTTAACGATGCCCAAGACAGCCGTGGTCTCCTGTGGGACGTTTCCCCTCTTTGTGCCACCCTCCCCTCCCCCACCAACCAGAGCTGAGTCCACAAACTGCTCTAATGTGTCAGAGGACCTGGATGTGCGTCCCTGCTCTGTGCCCAAGTTTCTGTAAGACTCTTGACACACATCCTTTCATCTTGCTGGACCTCAGTTTCTCTATGGAGGGGAAGGGGATGTCTTGAAGTCTCAGAGATCTCTAGCACCTTCTGGTAGCATTTATTATTTGACCTGAAGATTCTAGGCAGAGCACAGCCCAGTAATATTCTTCCCCCAGCATTCAGTGAGTGGGTAGCTTTATATCTATCCTCTTGCAGGTGCTGTGACATATATTGTCTTCATTTAATTGTTTTTGTTTATTTGTTTTATTTATTTAGAGAGAGAGAGTAGACGGGAGGGAGAAAGAGAGGGAGAGAAACATCAATGTGTGAAATATCGATACATTAATCAATCAGATGCCTCTCCAAGTGCACCCCCAAGTAGGGGCCTGGCCAGTAACCCAGGCATGTACCCGGACCGGGAATTGAACCTGTGACCCTTGGGTTAGCACGCTGTCACTCCATCCACTGAGCCACACCAGCCAGGGCCATTGAATTCTTAAAGTGACCTAGTGAGGTGAGAGTAATTTTTGCTTATTTTACCAGTGAGGAAACAGGCTCGGAGAGGTTGAGTAACTTATCGAAAGTTCTGCAGATTGTGACAGAATTTGGATTCAAATCTCACTTTTGAGTCCACATCTAGTGCTTTCATCTAGCTATCAATAGTTTTTGGGGACTTTGATTACAGTGGTGACAAAGCAGGTGCTTACCACACCCGCCATGAATGGAGAAAGACAAATGCGCTAAACTTGTAGTAGGAGGAATGTTGAGTAAACACTAGAAAGCATTATCTGGCTTTGAGACTTAACAATGTCTTCAGAAGTGGGTGTGTTATATTTCTCCAGTAATTATAAGGCGAAGGATTTTTAAGGGTAGTTAATTAAAATTCTGTTTTCTGGTAGTGGTAGAGACGGAGTGGTCTCGCTTGACATGTATTGTCATCTCTCACGGGGTGCTTTCAGAGAACTTGGCCCCGTCAGGACATAACCAATAAGCCCACTTTTTCTGAGAAGGCCATTAATATGTTTACTAGCATTCTCTCTCTACCATGTATCATTTTTGGTAAGCTTTAGGGACAGGAAAATTGGCAAAATACCCGAAGTAAATTTCATTTCAGTGGCTTTAAGACCAACAATCAAGAAAGCAAACGAACGAACCTAATGATTCCATTAGCTGATAATTACAGTTGGGTACTGCATGTCCAAGGTTGCCAGTCGCTAGGAAGAGGTTTACAGAGGAATACGTGAACTTGCTAAGGGGCTGTGTGGACGGGGCATAGACATGCCCTGTAGGCTTTTGAAAAGCATAGGCTTCGGACTCACAAAGGCTTGCATGTGAGTTGCTCACTTACGTGTGAAGTCAGTCCAAACACTGCCCACCTAAGAGGGCTGTTGTGGGAAATCAGAGGAGCTAGAGCGTTTCAGGGGCCCGGCCCCGCACCATCCATGCCGCACAGTGGCCCTCTGCAAAGTGCCAGCTGTTACCAGTATGACTGAAATTTGGTTAAGTGATGAATAACTGTGAACAACACCCAGCCAGAGAAGCAACCCAAGACAGTACTATAGCAGCAGTTAGTCGACGGGGTTGACGGAGCATTGTTGGAGGTCAGGAAGCTGGCCTGTAGGCTGATTTCTACCTCCTCCTTGTTTTGTGACCTTGAGACAGATCTTTCCTCTCTCTCAGCCTCCGTTTCTCCATTTGAAGGAGACGCTGCGTAGTTAACTCCCGAGAATCTTTTCTCCTTGCCCCCTTCTCTAGTACTTTCCTCCCATCCAAGCCTATCTATAGTTGTTTCCCTGAGTCTGGGAGACTCCTTGCCACCCGGTGGCTTGTGGCAGAGTGGCTCTCCTTAGCAGGCTTCTTCTGCCCTCTGCTGGTTGGTGGGAGATGCTGGTTATCATTCCTTGGGATGTTGACCACACACCCAGACTAGGTCTAGAGTGCAGAGAAGAAGCGAAGTGGAGTAGGAAAGCCGCACGTCGGGGGGACATTGATATGGGTCCAGTCTCTTTATTTTACAGATGATGAGCACACTGAGTCCTACAGAAGAGAAATGATTTCCCCTGACAGAAAAGCGAAATGCAGTTGGTACCCAGAGTTCAGAGTTCCAGTCTTGGCTCTGCCACAAATCCTGCTGAAAAGCCTCCTCTTTCTGGATTGTAGCCACCTTATTTGATAACTAAAAATCCTCATCCTTCCCTCAGACCCCTTGCAGGTCTGTTATAATGCGAAATTGAGATAATGGTGTGAAAACAATGCATTGTGTAAGTAGCAAAGGTCACAGTATTGCAATGGATCATTATATGCAAAAAGAAGCGAAAAATCTGGCTCTTTTGTGTTTCCCAGGGAAACTGGACTTGGGCCAGCTTCCTCCAGGGTATTTTATTTGTAAGGTTTGTTCACTCAACCCTTTACAGCTAAGTGGCTCCTAAAACTGTAGCTGCTTTGACACAAAATTGGCTGTTGTCAAGCCTCGGGCCACTCTTGTAGCCCAGGAGACAGGGTGGCCTCAGGGACATAATGTCAGTAGGCAGGGATATGGCCTCTTAAGAGCCCATCATTTGGAGAAGTTCTGAAGCTTCCAGGAACTCCAAGTTCCCTGTGCCTCATTCCTTGCACTAACAAAATGTGGAGAGTAATATTAATAATTATAGCTAACATTTTCATAGTGCTTATTATGTACCCATGTGCTGCTCTCAGCAGTTTCCCTGGAAGAACTTACTTTGCCACACAACTGCCCTGTAAAGTTAGGGACTGTCCTTAAAATCGCTATGATAATAATACCTGCCTTCCAGGGTTGTGCCGAAGATGAAAAGACGGAATACACTTAAGTGCTTTTATATAACAGTATGTGACTAAGAGTCACTGCATGACAAATGTTAGCTGTTTGCTTTAGTTATTAAAAGCAAATGTCACAGGAAAGGACTGTACCTCAGGACTATCATTAGTTAACACCTTAGTGAGAATTAATAAAATAAAGGTTGGGGGAGGGAGGGGACTAATGGTAAGAATTCTTTACATTTGTACAGGACATTATACTTGACAGAGTGTCCTTTCCCTGACATATGCAAAACTAATGGTGGTTGTCATTATTATTAGTAGTGTTCTCGTATGTCCAATGAGGGATTTGAGGCATGATCAATCAGAAACAAAACACCGAACTTGGAGTCCAAATGCTCAGTTTCAAGGTCACTGTTCTTCTTTTTAGAATTTTATTTACTTATTTTTAGAGAGAGGGGAAGAGGGGGAGAAAGAGACAGACACAGAGGGGAACATCAAGGTGTGGTTGCCTCTCAAGCACCGCAAATTGGGGACCTGGCCCGCAACCCAGATATGTGCCCTGACTGGGAATCGAACCTGTGACCTTTTGGTTCCTAGGCTAGCACTCAATCCACTGAGCTACACCAGCCAGGGCTCGATATGTGATTTTTTGGTAACTCATTTAATCACTTTGGTTCTTCGTTTCCTTCAGTTGTCAAGTGGAAATAAGAAGTCTTTCCTGCTTCTTTCCTAGAGTAGAAAGAAAACATAGATATATTGAATACCTACTAGGTGCTTTTACTTCTGTTCTCATTTCAGGCCCCCGGTATCCCTGCTGTACTGATGTCATAACTATTCTCCTATTGTGTTATGCTTCTGCGTACAAATGATACTCATAACCACACTCACAAGCAGCTAAGGCAGTGGCTATTGTCCACATACCACAGCTGAAGAGGCTGAGCCTTGTCTACGGAGGCAAAGTGAGTCGGTGGTAGAATTCTGGCCCTTAATCTCAGCGCCAGATCTTACGGTGCCTTTCACTCCGCTTTAGAATCTCTTGAGTATTCAGCCTTATCTCCTGTCGTTTAGCTCTCGTACATTTCCAAGCTGATAGCGCAACCTATTGGTGGTAAAGGAAATTACAGTCAGGGTTAGCCAAAGTCCTAGCTTTTCTGGCCTCTCTTCTCTGTTCTCCCCTTCCCCCCAATTAATCCCTGCCCACGCTGTGGGCTCTGCTTCTCCTTCCCAGTGGCCCCCCCTGGCAGAGCGCAAGGGAGAGCTGGGCAGGGCACTACCTAAGTGAGGGCGGTTGCACGCTGCTGTGGGTTCTGTTTTCCACACCCTCAAGGACACTGGACGAAGAAGGGGGAAGTTCAAAAATGGTTACTACATCACAGTATTTCTGGACACACCGAATTGTGAAGCTGGGGCTGCAGGAGCCCCAGTTGGGGCAGCTGGGTAGTAGATTTTCTTTGAAGATACTGTGGGCTACAGAAATTGTAACCTTAATTCCTCATGGGCCTTAGCTTAAGTACAAATGGTGCCTCTCACCTTTGTTTTTTACCCTCTTCCAGCTCTGGGGACCACTACTCCTGCCCTCTAAGCTTCAGGCTGCTTAGTGCTGGTCCATCCCTCCGCCCACTGCATTTCCTACTGTATTGCGTAGAATTGTGACCACGCAAACAGATCTTCAAGGCCTAACTCTCAATTCCTGTGAACCTGACTTTATTTGGAAACAGGGTCTTAGCAGATGTAATCAAGTTAAGACGAGATCACAATGGATGAGGGTGGGCTCTAATCCAGTGACTGATATCTTCATCCGAAAAAGGAACATTTGGACACAGACATACAGCCTCAGTTTCTCTTCCCCATCTGGTCAAAGAGTGTATGACTTACAAGTGGGCTTCTAGCTCCAAGAGAGTAAAGGTCTAGGAGGCAAAGGAAACAGGGTAGGGTTAGGGAGAATGGAAGAAAGCAACCTTGAGACCGTATCTTAGAATTCATATAGATTCATTGCAGTCTCCTGTACCATCTGAAGCTCTTTTTAGTACTTCCCAGTAAGTAACTTTTGCTGTGTATAAGAATGAACTGACTTTCAGCTGCTGTGGCTCAGTGGCTTGAGTGCTGGCCTGTAAACCAAAGTGTGTCACTGGTTCGACTCCCAGTCAGGGCGCATGCCTGGGTTGCAGGCCACGTCCCCAGTAGGGGGCGTGCTAGAGACAACCACACATTTATACCTCTCTCCTTCCCTTTCTCCCTCCCTTCCCCTCTCTAAAAATAAATAAATAAAATCGTTATATAAAAACGAATGAACCGACTTTGGTAGCTGGTCTCCGCCTTTGGAAATTGGGTTACCAAGTAGGCAGAGACCCTTCCTGGGGTCATCCAAACTGTGAACCGCTCCCCACATCCAACCCTTTTAGGGATGAATGATACAGGTGACAGAAACCTGTACTGTGTTCATCGGGGCTCAGCAGGGCTGCAGGGGGAAGTTGAAGGATGTAGGGGCCTAGGACCTTTTGTCTACAAAGACAGTGTGGCAGGTCTGTAGTCAGATCGATCTGGCATTTAGAAGTTATGTGACCTCTGAAAACTCATTCATCTTTTCTGAGCCTTGGTTTCCTTCCTGTGAAATGGGCTACTATCTACCTTATGCGGAGTGCTTTTAAAGACTAAATGAGATAGCATGAGTATGTATACTTAGCATGAATATCTATTCTTAGCAGGATATCTGAGACATACCAGATACTTCCCATATAGTTTGCAGATGTTAGTTCCTTTTCTCTTTTTCCATGTGTGTAGGTCAGGATTTTGGAACCGAAAGAAGGATTTCAGATGAAAACAGCTGGCTCTGTTAATATCAAAAGAGAGGACTTGTACTTGGTCTTAACGTGTTCTGTTGGCAAGAGAGGCTCTCTGTCTCTCTCCCTCTCTCCCTCCCTCCATCCTTTTCCCACTTCCTGTCTCATTGTCTTTCTTTCATAGACATGCGCACACTTTTTAAAGTACTTTATTACGGGCTGTATCTGCATTATCTCACATCCTCATCCTAGCAAGCCCGCAAGGTAGGTATTATCACTGTCCGTTGTATGCAGATGAGGAAACCGAGACTCAGACAGATGAATTCACTTTCCCAGGTCTCGCATTGAGTAAAGGTTACTGTCGATAGCAAGTGCAGAATCCTCACTCCCCCAGTCCCAGTGCAAACTAAACGCAAAACATGCCCCCAAAAGAGAAACAAATAGATGCAGTCTTCCTTAAATCTATGGCCTGATTTGTATGTCTGCTGCCGCCTGATGTCTTTTAGGCTGTTAGTGGCTGGATCTCTGCTTGCATTTATTGATGATACATTGTCACCCTGCTGGGATTTGGGCGCTGGACCAGATGATATTTCAAAATGGAAAGCTCTGCAGTTTAAGCCAAGTATTAGCCTACTCCCCACCTCCATGGAGTTACTAATCCTGATTAATTTCCTTTGCAGGAGTTCTTCCCCCCAGCTGAACCACCACCAAGGACTCCACCCCTGAAAGTCCTCCTGGCAAAATGCCAGTCTCTGCCTATCTCACAGAGCATCTCCTTGGAGCTGGATCAACTGTACTTGAGCAGACCCACGCAGCTTGGCACAGGTATGCCTTCTACGCCCTGGTTTCTGTGGCACACGGGACATGCCAGGCAGGCCTCAGGCACTCACAGACTGCGTTGACATTTACCCTCCTTCCCCTTCGTCTTCCCTCTAGTCCCCAAATACTTTTCCTCGTTGGTACTGAAAACCCATCTTTAGTGATGCCGTGGAATCACGGGGGGCCCACCCTCAGCCCATGGGCCGCATGTGGCACACGATGCCTATGAACGTGGCCCCGCACAAAGTTGTCAATTTGCTTAAAACATCATGGGATTTTGTGTGTGTGTGTGTGATTACGTGTTACAATGTGTTTAATGTGTGACACAAGACCACTCTTCTTCTAGTGCGGCCCAGAGATGCCAAAAGGTTGACCACCCCTGGATGGACTTTTTCCCTCTCCATGTTCTTTTTCTTTTTCTTTTTTTTTTTAATTTTTTTTTCTTTTAGATTTTATTTATTTATCTTCAGAGGGGAAGGGAAGGAGAGAGGGAGAGGAACATCAATGTGCGGTTGCCTCCTGTATGTCCCCTGCCGGGAACTGGCCTGGCAACCCAGGCATGTGCCCTGACTGGGAATTGAACCGCGATCCTTCGGTTCGCAGGCCCGCGCTCAATCCACTGAGCTACACCAGCCAGGGCTCCATGTTCTTTTTCTAAAAGGCAAATCTCCTCATTTGGAGGGCCCTTTAATTCTGAGCACTTAAACATCCCATCTTCCCAAGGCATAATTTTTGTCACAGGCCCCCTATACCTCATCCTTTCCAGGGCCCTCAAGCTCCAGTTCCTTCTGTGCGCTTTCTCCACAGTGCTCTCTCTTTAAAAAAAAAAAATTTTTTTTATTTATTTATTTTAAGATTTTATTTATTTTTAGAAAGGGGAAGGGAAGGAAGAAGAGAGGGAGAGAAATATCAGTGTATGGTTGCCTCTCACATGGCCCCAAATGGGGACCTGGCCCACAACCCAGGCATGTGCCCTAGCTGGGAATCGAACCAGGGACCCTTTGGTTTGCGGGCCAGCGCTCAAGCCACTGAACCACACCAGCCAAATGACAGTACTGTTATATGCACCTTCCTTGTCTCAATGGGACCAGTCCCCATACTTGCCACTGAAAAGTAAAGCTCCTTCTGGGACAATCCATGCTCTCCTGGCTGTGGGCCCAACACCGTACCCTAAAAGCCCCCAGACCCCACCCCAGTCCTTTTTTACAGAAACAGAATTTGCATGACTGCGAGGGCACACTAGACCTTGAGGGCATTTCTTTCCAAAGTTATGTGGAGCCTGTACAAGCTCTGCGAGCCCTACTTTCACTTTCCCATGTGCCACAGTTTCCGCCAACCCCAGAGGCTGCTCTAGACTTGCTACTTCTTTTCTCCTTTATCCTCCTTCCTCCTCATGTGCAGGATGTGTGGGATGCTTTGACTTGGAGCTTATTTCCAACACCGTAACTCCTTGCCAGCATCCCAGGAAGTTAGGAGCCAAAGATATCACAGGCTTGGGGCTTTGGTAGCATCATCTCCCTCAGAAATATCCAGAAACCAGGGAGGTGGTAAAGGGAGAGTGAAGAATTCTGAAACCAGAGAAATCACTCTTCTGCGTCGGAACTAGGAGGGTCCTTGGAGGGCCCTCTTGTTTTATGAGTGGGGAAACAGTCTCAGAATAGGGGAAAGGACTTGCCCAAGGTCATAAGTCACTTCATAACAGAATTATGACTTAGGGCTTCAACCTCCTGACTTTCCACCCTGGTAGACTGTGATTTTTTTTTTTTTTTTTGAATTAAAAAAAAAAAGAGTTTATTTATTTATTTTTAGAGAGCACACAGGGAGGGAGAAAGAGAGGGAGAGAAACATTGATTGGTTGTCTCTCACACCCCACCTCCCCTACTGGGGACCTGCCCACAACCCAGGCATGTGCCCTGACTGGGAATCGAACCTGTGACCTTTCGATTTGCAGGCCAGCACTCAATCCACTGAGCCACACCAGCCAGGGCTAGAATGTAATTTCGACTGCAGTTCTAGAGCAAAGTCGCAATGGTTGGAATGGCAAGACTTGGTTCCATTGAAGCGCACAGGTATTGCGATTGCCAGCCACATCCTTCTCCACTAAGGAAACTGCAGGTGCAGTTTGCAGGATACAAACGAAGTCATCAGGGTAGCAGCAGATGCCTGCCATGTTCTCCAGGCCTTCTGCCTGGAAATAAGGGACTCTCTCACAATCCCCTGGGAGGTCAGGCCAAGGCATCTTGGCACAGCTGTTTCCCTATGCCCTCCCTCCCTTGTTGGAAACGAGCCCAACCTCTGGCAACGGAGAGGCTTTTTCGCAGCTGCTGCACCTCCACTGCCAAGTGCACGCGTGAGAGTGCCCCCGCAGCCTCCCGATTGCCAGCAGTGGATAGATGATAGCCTCTCAGGGAAGGGTCTGGCCAAGCCAGGGTTAATAATACCTACATCGGGGACTGCTCTGGACTTATTTATAGGGCCACAGGTGGGAAAATGTACCCCTGACATTAGCACAGGTCCTGTCATCGCCTCAGCAGCCGCTCTCACCTCTGGAATATAAGTGGCTCCCACGTTGTGGCTCTGCTTCTCAAGATCCCGAAAAGACACTTGGGCTAAAAATACCCCTAGAAAGGACGATGACATCAGGAACCCATTTGGGAAGCCAGTTGCCATCCAGCTTCTTTTTTATCCCTGACCCTGCTAGGAATGGGATCTAAGGATCCGATCCGCATTACATGTACTACCTCCTTTACCTCCATCTTGCTGAGAGAGCCCGATGGAATTTAGTTTGTTTTCTAGTACTTGATCTCTGCCTTTCTGTCTTCTTCCACTCCTCTTACTTAGTCCCTTTCTCTCAGCTTCTTTTTTCTTCAAAGATTTTATTTTTATTTATTTTTAGACAGACGAGAAGGGAAGGAGAAAGAGGGAGAGAAATATCAATGTGTAGTTGCTCTCATGTGCCCCCTAGTGGGGGACTGGGCCTGCAATCCAGCCATGTGCCCTGACTGGGAATCGAACTGCTGACCGCTTTGTTTGCAGGCCCACGCTCAATCCACTGAGCCACACCAGCCAGGACCCTTTCTCTCAGCTTCTGATCTCCGGCTTCCCTGGGCAGACCAGTAGAGTGTAGAGAACTGGAGTTGAGTGTAAAACTTTGAAGTTGGATAGAAACCAGGTTCGAATTTCTCTTCTGCCACCTTGGGCAAGTTGCGTAACCTCTCAGGACCTCAGTTTTCCCATCTGAGCAATGAGAAGCTGTATGAGATCTAACTGCCAGGATCATGGTGAGGAATGAATGAAATGGAATCGATGGCTGTCCCTGCCACAGTTCCCGACATACAGGGGTGGTCACTGATGGTGGGTTCCCCTTCCCCTCTGCCCCAGCACTTTCCCTACATGCACACTCGTGTACTGCTGTCTGCCTCAGCCCGAATCTGCCCTAGTTCACGAGCTCCTTCCTCTGACTATGTATTATTCATTTACCCACTCACTCACCAAACACTTACTGATCGAAATTAGAAGGTCAGTGGAGTTTGCCTTCTTGTAGCCTGGTGTGTTGGAAAAGGCGAGAGTTTTGAAGTCAGACATACGTGGCTTTCAATCTTGACTCTGTCACTAATTAGATGTGTAATCTGGAATAAGTCATTTGATCCCTCTGAGACCCAGTTTTCTTATCTCTAATATTAGGATAATAATTGGAACCTCACAGTCAACACCGTAAGTCTCAAAAGGGCTCACAAACTTACAGGTGCTTTATAAGCTCTGAGATGCTATAAAACTGGATTGGAATGATAAAAATGGCAATAAAAATAAACCATTCAGAGTTAGGGTTCTGTCTTATACCTATCCGGATTGCTTACATGCAGGCATGCCTCGTTTTATTGCGTTTCATTTTTATTGCACTCCACAGATGTTGCGTTTTTGACAAATTGGAGGCAAGATCCTCGATGAGCAAAAAGATTATGACTCACTCTACCGTGATACACACTTTATTGTAATGACCTGACACCAAATCCATAACATCTCTGAAGTATGCCTGTAGTTGATAGTCAAAAAATATCTGTTAACGCTAGTATTACAATTCAATATTTACTTCCCAAATGAAATAGGAGGGGGATTCTTCTGCTTGAAAGAACCAGACTCTCCGAGTCATTCCCACCGCGGTATGCTCACACACATATCATTCTACCTATCGGCTGAGCTCTGCTCAAACCACTGGAAGCCTGGCTGACTCAGAGGCCTGTTTTGGCAGTAATATTCCAATCATTTTCCTCTGAGGCCCTGTCTCTTCCACTAGGGGTGGCTGTGGGTTGGTGTTGATCTAGAGCAGCGATTTTTGGCCTTTTTCATCTCATAGCACACATAAAGTAAATACCAAAATTATGTGGCACACCAAAAAATATATATTTTACCGATCTGACAACAAAAAGTGTAATTTTGATTCATTCACTGGACAGCTATGGTCGTGTTGGCTATTGTCAAGGCAAAAGAGGTCAGTGCCCCTGTCTAAATAGTCAGGTACTGCATGTTTTAAAAGTTCTGGTGATGCCCTGGCTGGTGTAGCTCAGTGGATTGAGTGCGGGCCTGCGAACCAAAGGATCGCGGTTTGATTCCCAGTCAGGGCACATGCCTGGGTTGCGGGCCAGTTCCCGGCGGGGGATGCACGAGAGGCAACCATACATTGATACTTCTCTCTCTCTCTCCCTCTCTCCTTCCCTTCCCCCTAAAGATAAATAAATAAAATCTTAAAAAAAAAAATTTTAAAAGTTCTGGTGAGCCCTGGCTGGTGTGATTCAGTGGATTGACCCCTGGCCTGCAAATGAAAGGGTCACCAGTTAAATTCCTGGTCTAGGGCAAGTGCCTGTGTTGCAGGCCAGGTCCCCAGTAGGGGGTGCACGAGAGGCAACCACACATTGATGTTTCTCTCCCTCTCTTTCTCCCCCTCTTCCCCTCTGTAAAACATAAATAAATAAACTCTTTTTTTAAAAAGTTCTGGTGACATGCTTGTTGAAAATCACTGATCTAGAGAGTTGTAGGACACACCTAGAAGAACCTATCACCACTTAATTAAATGTCCCTGGAGCAGCTGGAAGGAACCTGAAACAAGACAATGGCTTCAGTGCAGGTCACAATAAGCTGATATGTCTTTACCCATCATTTGAGTATTTCTCTAGTGATAGTGTCGTTTTGCCACCCTTGATAACTGAGCCAGGTGTCAGAAGACCTGAATTCTGTTGCTGAGTGTTCATATGTGCTTGTGTATGGAAACCAAGGCAGTGCTAGTTCGCTGTTCTGAGAACACTGATTTCACTTACTAATGGGGTCTGATGAGATATGTCCTTGGTGTCTCCTCCTCCTCTATTTTGGACACATCCGCCGCTCACTTTTCCTTTTAACAGGTAGGTTACAGGGAAGGATAGACATTTATTTTTTATTTTTATTTTTTTTTAAAGATTTTATTTATTTATTTTTAGAGAGGGGAAGGGAGGGAGAAAGAGAGGAAGAGAAACATCAATGTGTGGTTGCCTCTCACGTGGCCCCGACTAGGGGCCTGGCCTGCAACCCAGGCATGTGCCCTGACTGGGAATCGAACCTGCGACCCTCTGGTTCGCAGCCCAAGCTCAATCCACTGAGCTATGCCAGCCAGGGCGGAAGGATAGACATTTAGAACTCTTTATATTGCTCTGGGGAAGTATTGGGAGGGGCAAACATTAAAACTATTGGTGGAAAGAAGGTTTTAACAATATTTGTATGGTTCAAATAACCAAACTCTTCATACCATCTAAAACTTCAAGTACTAGAGAATTGTCTGGACCTGGAATTCTCACTTTGTAATTCCAGACAAGATTCTGAGGTTCTTTCTTTCCTGAGATATTCCCTGAGCAATATAAGAAACTCCAAGGTACTTCAGACAGTGGCTTTAGATTTCTTCTTGACTAATTTCAGCCCCCTTGCTCCCCATGAGTGGCCTCATACAAGCATAACCTCTTTTTCTGCTCCCCTGTGTACCTCAAGTCGTGGTGATCCTGAAAGGTAGACCAGGATGACACTTAGCCAGGCCTCTCTAAAAGGAGCTGAGCTCTTGCCCTGGCCCAGGTGGCTCAGTTGGTTGGAGCATCGTCCCAGAACTGAAATGCTGCAAGTTTGATTCCCAGTCAGGGCACATACCCGGGTTGCTCGTTAGATCCCTGGTCAGGGTGCATGTGATTCCTGGTCTGCGTGTGTATAAAAAGCAACCAATCAGCCATGGCTGGTGTGGTTCAGTGGACTGAGTGCCAGCCTGCAAACTGAAAGGTCGGTCGCCGGTTCGATTCCTGGTCAGGGCAGATGCCTGGGTTGTGGGCCAGGTCCCCAGTAGGGGGCGCATGAGAGGCAAGCAATTGAAGTATCTCTCACACATTGATGTTTTTCTCCCTGTCTTTCTCCCTTCCTTTCCCTATCTCTAAAAATAAATAAATAAAATTAAAAAAAAAAAAAAAGATTAGCCCTGGCTGGTGTAGCTCAGTGAATTGAGTGCGGGCTGCAAATCGAGAGGTTGCTGGTTTGATTTCCGCACATGCCTGGGTTGCTGGTTTGATTTCCGCACATGCCTGGGTTGCAGGCCAGGTCCCCGTTTTGGGGCCACGTGAGAGGCAACCACACAGATGTTTCTCTCCCTCTCTATCTCCCTCCCTTCCCCTTTTCTAAAAATAAATAAATAAAAATCTTTAAAAAAAGTTACAAATCCTCTTCATCTCCTTAAAAAAAAAAAAAAGAAAGAAAGAAAGCAACTAATCAATGCTTCTCTTTTGCATCGATGTTTCTCTCTCTCCCTTCCTTCTCTCTCTAAAAGCAATGAACCAATGTCCTCAGGTGAGGATGACAAAAACAACAAAAACTGATGTCTGTACTCAGCCTAAAGGGTATTCTCTCACCACAGGTAACTTGGACCAGGGCTCCAAGACACCAGAAACCTGCAAGAACGTTGGTGGATACTGGAAGCCCCAGGGACCAGGAAACAAGGAAGTTACTGAAGTAAGACCTCTTTCTTATTCCTGTGGAAGTAGCCAAGACTTCCAGGACCATTTATTTCCTCTAAGTTTTCCTTTTTCTATACACACTACAGGTATTGGAGCTTCCAACATGTGCAATGAAACCAATTTTAAAATGGGGGTTTGAGCTATTGTATGGCTACATCAAAGTTGGGAACATTCACCGTTTTTTTCCCTGAGGTTCATTTTTTCTCCTAGGAGATGAATCGACTACTTTTTATGGCTTCCATATGCATGCTGCCGCCGCAATTGTCTTTGGCTGCCTTTCCTGTGGTGGATGGGAGAGGTGTGAGAGTTTAAAGCCTGGGTACTTGGGTTTTCTTTGATTATATCCCACAGGTTCATGATCATCTCCGGTGCTAACCAGTGGCTTATTTATGGGCATTCCCTTGGAGAAGATGTTTCATAAATGCAAACATAATAACTGGTGCTTAAACGTTCAGTGTTAGCAGGCTTCTTGACCGCCATGTGTTCGCAGCCGTGTCTGTTGAGTATTTATGGGAACTTTTGTAAGTGTAGCAGCTTTCTTGCTGTATCTTTGTGCATGCGCATGCCTGCCCATGTATGCCGATACCTGCACCTTTGCCCATCTACATACCTGTTAAAGTACTTTGTGGGTACATGTGTGGGTGTCCGTGAGTATGACCGTGATATCTTTATCTGATTAAACTCTCTGCGCACGTGTGTGCCTGTGTTTGTGTGCAAGTCTATTTTTCATCCTTTTGTCTGAGTGTATCTTGGGTGTTTTGATATCTCGTGCTTTTTCGTGTGTGTTTGGATGCATGGGCCTGTCCATTTGCATCCTTTCCCTTGCGGGGGGTGTATAGGTGTGTCTGTGTGTGCCCGAGTTCGTCTATCTGGGAGCAAGCGTGTTTGGACATATAAGGCTATAGCTGTGTGGCTAAGCCCTGGTGAGTGATGGCAGCTGAGAATGCAACCCCCAGAAAGATCTAGCCCTAGGAGCCTAGCTTTCACTCCTACCACCTTCCCATTGGAGTGCTTCTGCTGAGAAATGGGCTTTTAGTCACAGCAGTTCAGGCCTGTCTCATGGCGGTCACATCTAGAGACTCTTGGCCAAGGACATGTGGCATGAAGGTGAGGGGTTCTGGTTTTATTTTGTTTTAGTTTGGGAGTTGCAAAGTGAGGCCCAGAGGAAAAGGTCTATGGCATTTGGCTGACCTTCTTCTGCTCCCACTGTAGCTCCCTGGTCCTCCTGCCAGCCTTCCCTCACTCGAGATCCTTGGTTCAGGCTCAAGTTGGTCCATTTTTCCAAATGAAAGGGCAAGGACAAGCAGGTCTGGGCAGTTCTTTTATTTCCGCCAGGTCCGCATGCTGGGTCTCTTTTTAGCCAGAGAACAAGTGATCCGCATTGGCCTAATCAGTAACTTGCATATGCTCAAAACCAGCAATTAGTGAATTGTGATAAGGCCCTTTCCCTGGGGAAGCCAGCCTTGGAAAGGCCCCAGGAGTTGAAATCCAGGGAGGTGGTTCTGGCAGCATAAAATCTCTCCACTCAGCGGTCTTAGCAGAGGGATGGGTATCACCCAGAAAACCTCGGGGGGCTCTGGCATCCACAGGGCTTCAAATGTGTAAGCACCTATTTTGGCAGCTTTATTCAGCCCTTTATTCTCCTATAATAGTGATAATAATAACTTAGATCTCTTTGACATTTTACAAAATGCTTTCAAATCCAAAGATTTGATTTCACCTCATGGCAGCCCTGGCAATAAATACCACCCCCATTAACTTGCATCAAAGTCACCCTGCTGATAAATGGCAGGGTCAGATACTCTACAGGACTCCGAACCAGGATGCAGGACCTACATCTATAGTCTATCTGTCCTTTAGAACCCCGAGGAATCCAGAATCGGGAGCAAAATGCTTTTAAAGGGACTCATTCAAGATACGTTAGAAAGAAGATTTTACTGGTAGGTTGCAATATTCAAGACTTCCTCGAGAGGGTGGAATTTGAGCTGGATTCTGAGGGATGATGGTAAGGGATCAAATAGGCAGAGCAGAGGGCCCCAGCCTGAGAAGATAGGAGGTGTCGCGACCAGGAGTGAATCACTCTCCTGGTACCCTGGGAAGCACTCAGTTCCAGCTGGGCTCTTAACGCACAATGCCAGGAGTCAAAGGGAGCTACTGTTTACATGTGCGCGTACCTTATGGCTAAGAGAGGTACATACTTTGAAACATACCATGCCCTTTAAATTCCTGGGGCTGACAGAAAAGAAAGGACTTTTCCCAAGGCCCAAAAGCAAGCTGATAACAGAGTCAGGGTGGACCTTCCTGTGGCTCCAAGCCTAGTGTCCTGATACCTATTCTCACTTGGAGAAGATGGCAGAGTATCCGCAGGAGGTCTTTAAGCATATAGAGCTGCCCAGGTTCTGTCTTCACCACCCCCACCAGACTGAACATCCACCCATGATCTCAGCCAGGACAGCATGCTATGACAGTGGCTTCAACTTAGCAAGTCAGAAAGCTCTGATGGGGCGGCACCAAGGGTGAGGCCAGTACCCGGTGCCCAGCGCTGTGAGGGCAAAGTATTATTGGCTCACCCTCAGTGGTTTGTTTTCTCTTCTGCAACCCTCATGGCTCACCATTCAAAACACCAGCCAAACTTCCTCCTGGAAGTTAAAATTAGTCAGTCACGATCTCTGTACCGGATCTTACAAATTTATAGGGAAGTGAAATGATTTTCTCTAAGACATCCAGTAGGTTGGTTCATTCATTCGTTCATTCATTCATTCATAAAACAGAGACTGTGTGTTCCAGGAAGTGAGCTGGCTTCTGGGATACAGAATTTAAAAAGACATTACACTCTCCAGGAGTTCACAGTCTGATCATGGGCAAACGATAAGCCAATGAGGAATCAGTGAAGTGACTGATCTATCTCAAGAAAAAGGCTTGGGCCCATATCTGTAGATGAAGTGCTTAATTCTGTTGAAAGAAGTCAAGGTTAATTCTAGAGTATGTGATCTAAACATGTGATCAAGACATCTGAAACAGGTAGGGTAGGGCTGGAGACCTCTTTCCAGGCCAAGAGAGGCTAAACACATGAGGACAAGAATCAGCACACCAGGCTTAGGGAACAGCAAGATGCGTGGATTCGGTGGTGGACACCCTGGCAAAAATTCAAAAGAGCCTTAAAAGGGCAGGGGTCCCAGTGCGGTTGATAACACTTGACATCAAATTGGAAAGTTTTAAGAAGTGCCCGGGTGATGATTATCTTCTGAAGCTCTGAGGTCTTAGGGCTTTCAGGAACATTCGGAGTTGGAGAGAAGTTCAGCATTGAGAACAGCTTTCACGTCTTTGCTTGGGTGGCAGAGGTAGGTTATCCAGGGACCCGGAGGATCCGGCACTATTTGCGTTTTCCCAGGAAGGTAGAATCTATAGAGAATGTTCTTCTCAGCCTTATCCTTGGCCACCTGTTATGGGAGCTTCAGATTGTGGAGGACTCAGAGCTAGGAGCGACGTAAACGTTATCAAACTGTTATGCTTCCATCTATGTAGCTCACTATGAGCTTTAGAACCAGCCCTGGCTAATGTAGCTCAGTGGATTGAGCGCAGGCCTGAGAACCAAAGGGTCACCAGTTTGATTCCCAGTCAGGGCACATGCCTGGGTTGCAGGCCAGGTCCCCAGTAGGGGGCCACGTGACAGGCAACCACACATTGATGTTTCTTTCCCTCTCTTTCTCCCTTCCTTCCCCTCTCTCTAAAAATAAATAAATACATAAAAATCTTTAAAAAAACAAAGAAGTAGAGGAACCACACTCTCACAGAAGCCCCTTTCCTGAAGAAGCCTTCCTCACCCAACCATTTGGTGTAAGGCTGATAAATTGGGTTTGGGAGTCAGAGAGATAGGGGTTTCTAGCTCCAACCTGAGGTTGGTTTTTGTTCCGTTCCTGATACCAATGAATTCTACGATTCCTTGACACCAGATGGTCGCCCAACAATTTAATTCTGACAAAAAGTACACGGAATTAGCCTCACACTACACAGGTTTGACAGATCAGTCCCACAAGACTGCCCTCACTTCAGACAAGTATCGGGTCTCTGGGTTACTCCCACTTCCGGCTACAAATTTGGAGGTTCTGACTACCCCCAGAAAGTTTGAAAATTCACTAGAACACCCCACAAAACTCAGGAAAGGGCTTTACATACTATTACTGGCTTATAAAGGCTACAACTGAGGAAGAGCCACATGGAATAGATGTCAAGGTCAAGGTATGAGAGAGCTCCCATGTCCTCTCCTCCCGGCACCTCGATGTATTCACCGACCTGGAAGCTGTCTGACCCCTGCTATTTAAGGGGGTTTACGCAAATTTCATTGTGATGGCATGGTTGATCCAATCATTGGTTTAGGGTGATTGAACTCAGTCTCAGACCCCTCTCCCCTCCATGAAGTTGCGGGGCGGGGGCGCTGAAAGTTCAAACTCTCTGTTCAGATGGTTTTGCCTTCCTGGTGACCAGCCTCCATCCGGAAGGTACCTAGGGACCCCCATCCACCAGTTCTCTCATTAGCATATACGGAATACTCTTGTCATTCTGGAGATCCCTAAGGTTTTAGGAACACTCCTTCCGGGAACAAGCCACAAAGACCAAATAGTTATTTTGTTATTATACCACAGGCCTCAAAGACGCCTTGTGACTGGCAAGTGGTAGAAAGAGTAGGAATGAGGAGCCAGGAGCCCCGGGCCTCTACCCCAGGCCTTGGGTCACTCGCAGGTCTACCCTCCCAACCCTACGCCTTAGTTTCTTCCGCTGGGCATAAGAAAGTTTAACTGGATGCCCTCCGAGATCCTTTCAGCCTTAACCAACCCATGTTCTAGTGGCCAAATCGCTCCCCGTAGCTGCCTTCATAGAGCCAGACCCCCCGCCATTGTGCGGTTCACTCAGGAAATAGGCTCTGCCCCACCTAGTGCCAGGGCTGGGACCACTGCACTTGTGCTGGGCACAAAATTTAAAGGCGTGCCCCAAATACTTAGGAATCAGGATGAATTGCATTTTAATAGATTTAAAACCATTGAAATTAATGCATGCATCTGCATTTAGCAAAGTATCAAAAATTTCTATAAAGCTCGGATCAGCATTACTGATTTTTTCCTTTACCCTTGGGCCCCAAAGTGGCTTTGCACAGCACCCCGCTCAGCCCCCTTGCACTTCTCCCCAGCACACAAATACACCTCACTCAGGAATCCAAGGTGGAGCTGGGTTTCTGCATTATGGCAATTCACTTTGGGGCCTGGTCTCTCAGTGACTAATATATAATAACAGCAGAATGATGAAGAGCTAGACAGCCTGCGTATGAGTGTTAGGTCTGCTACTTATTACCCATGGGACTTTGGACAAATTATTTCACCTTTCTGTGTCTCACTTCCCTCTTCTATAAACTACGAATAATAATAGTACTTACTGCTTAGGGCTGTTATGAGGATTAAATTAATTAATATATGTGACTATCTAAGCAAGGAATCTGATGTGTGCTGTGTGCCCAGTGGACATTTGCTGTTGTTATATTTAGGAATAATTTAATTTAGAACATCTTGAAGATTAGTAGTAACACTGTAGTAGGTATCTCAGGCAGATTGTCGGGATATCCTCCCTGCTGCTCTGTAAAAGCTTCTGAAAGGACTTGAGTGTAGGTTGCTGGAGGCGGAGAGACAAAGTACCTGAGTACTGAAAATTGTTTCCATTTATTATGATGCCTGTGATGGAATGGCTTTTTTTACATTGGGTTGAGAAGCACTATTTTCTTTGTAAAACTTTTAAGGAAGGTTTTATTTATTCATCTTTAGAGAGAGAAAGGGAGGGAGAGAGGAGAGAAACATCAGTGTGTGGTTGTGTCTCACACGCCCCCTACTGGCGACCTGGCCTGCAACCCAGGCCTGCGCCCTGACTGACAGAATCAAACCAGCGACCCTTTGGTTCACAGGCCAGCACTCAATCCACTGAGTCACACCAGCCAGGGCAGAGAACCACTCTTTTCTATTGATCTATCCAAACTATCCAGAAAGTGATGAACTGCTTCCTACACTGTGGCTTCAGGGCCACTCTAGGTAGCAAGGCCAATAGAATTTCCTGGGATTCTGGAATAGTCTCGTGTTCTCCAACCCCCTTAAAGAAGCATACAGGTATATGGGGGCGTTGGCCAGATGCAAAATTCTCTGAACTCAAAGAGTATCCCTAGGATTGATTGCTTAGTTGATTAATTATTTAATTTTTTAAAAAGATTTTATTTATTTACTTTTAGAGAGGGGAAGGGAGGCAGAGAGGGAAACATCAATGTGTGATTGCCTCTTGCACGCCCCCTACTGGGGACCTGGCCCACAACCCAGGCATGTGCCCTGACTGGGAATCAAAGCAGTGACCCTTTGGTTCGCAGGCCAGCACTCCATCTACTGAGCCACACCAGTCAGGGCTAATTAATTTTTTTAAATATATTTTATTGATTATGCTATTACAGTTGTCCCATTTCTCCCCCATCATTCCCCTCCACCCTGCACACCCTCTCCCACCCACATTCCCCTCTTTAGTTCATGTCCATGTGTCATAAGTTCTTTAGCTTCTACATTTCCCACACTATTCTTGCCCTCCCCCTGTCTATTTTCTACCCACTATCTATGCTACTCATTCTCTGTACGTTTTCCCCCCTCTCCTCCTCCCACTCCTCTGTTGCTAACCCTCCATGTGATCTCCATTTCTGTGGTTCTGTTCCTGTTCCAGTTGTTTGCTTTTGTTTTAGGTGTGGTTGTCAATAGCTGTGAGTTTGCTGTCTTTTCACTGTCCTATTTTTGATCTTCTTTTTCTTAGATAAGTCCCTTTAACATTTCATATAATAAGGGCTTGGTGATGATGCACTCCTTGAACTTGACCTTACCTGAGAAGCGCTTTATCTGTCCATCCATTCTAAATGACAGCTTTGCTGGATAGAGCAATCTTGGATGTAGGTCCCTGCCTTTCAAGACTTGGAATACTTCTTTCCAGCCCCTTCTTGCCTGGAAGGTCTCTTTTGAGAAATCAGTTGACAGTCTGATGGGAACTCCTTTGTAGGTGACTGTCCCCTTATCCCTTGCTGCTTCTAGAATTCTCTCCTTCATTTGAATCTTGGCTAATGTAATTATGATATGCCTTGGCATGTTCCTCCTTGGGTCCAACTTCTTTGGGACTCTCTGAGCTTCCTGGACGTCCTGGGAGTCTATTTCCTTTGCCAGATTGGGGAAGTTCTCCTTTATTATTTGTTCAAATAAGTTTTCCACTTGTTGCTCTTCTTCTTCCCCTTCTGGGACCCCTATCATTCGGATGTTGGGACGTTTAACGATGTCCCGGAGGTTCCTAAGCCTCTCCTCATTTTTTTGAATTCTTATTTCTTCTTCGTTTTCTGTTAGGTTGTTAGTTTCTTCCTTCTGGTCCACTCCATTGATTTGAGTCCCAGTTTTCCTTCCATTTCTATCAGTTCCCCATGCATCTTCCTTCATTTCACGTATTGTAGCCTGCATTTTTTCATCTAATTTGTGAGCAAAATCAACCAATTCTGTGAGCATCTTGATGACCAGTGCTTTGAACTGTGTGCATCTGATAGGTTGGCTATCTCTTCACTGCTTAGAGGAATTGACTCTGGGGATTTCATTTGTTCTCCGGTTTGAGCCATTTTTGGTGGTTTTTTTTTGTTTTGTTTTGTTTTGGTTTTAGTCTGGTCACGGCTATTACGTATGAGGGGTGGAGCCTTAGGTGTTCCTCAGGGCGGGGCAGCCCAGTCGCTGGGTTGTGACGCTATAGGTGGGGGCGGGGTCCGAGAGAGAAGAATGCCACCTGCTCCGCTCTCTCCCAGACTCTGGTCCCTTCCGCCGCTTCCCCTTCGCCTGGATTATCTGCGCACGTGCGCGTGCTGTTATGTAGTGAGGCATGGAGCCTCAGGCGCTCCCCAGTGGGGCAGCAGGGCTAATTAATTTATTGTGATCTACTTGCTAAGCATTGACTGAGTGCCTACCTTGTTCCAGGTTCTGTACTGAGTCCTGGGATACAGGGAGGGGTCATGCCCAGTCTTGCCCTCAGCTCCTCCTCTACTAGCGGGGAGAGACATGACCTCCTCTAACTTGTAATCGGTGCCCCTGTCCCAGTCTGTATTAGAGTTCTCCAAAGAAACAGAAACAATACCTATTTGTACTTATACACATGTATAGAGAGAATCATTATAAAGACTTGGATCATGTAATGGGGGAGGCTGGCAAGTACAATCTATAGAGGGTAGTCAGCTGGCTACCCAGGGGGAGCCAACGTTCAGTTAGAAGGCCACAAAGAAGATCCAAAGTTACAAATTAAGGGGGAAGTCAGTCTGCTGGAGAATTCCCTATTACCTGCGGGAGGGTCAGTCTTTTGTTCCATTTATAAGCCTTTAACTGATTGGATGGGGGCACCCTGCATTATAGAGGGCAGTCTGCTTTCTGCTACATGTTACAGTGTTAATCTCATCAAAAACCAGTCTTTGAGAAACACCCGCACAAACAAGTTTACAACCGAATAAGAAGGAAGTACCGTGTTTTTGGACTATAAGACGCACCTTTCTTCTCCTCAAATTTGGGAGGAATAATGGTTGTTAATAGTGCTGTTGAGTTCTGTTTGCATTTACACTGGTGAAATATTATGTTATTTATGTTATTAAATATTTTACCACTTTTTTGGCTTCAAAATTTTTTTCCCTTATTTTCCCCAGAAGGCCCATGGGCCAAATCCTACCCTCCACTTTGTTAAATTATCTGGCCAGGCACCTGGTTTCCACCCAGCAGCAGTGCCGAGCTCTCGCTTAACTGTTAAGGAGTGGTTACATTTATACAGCCCTGAAGTTACATTTGAGGTTCGATTCCCAGTCAAGGCACATGCCTGGGTTGCAGGCCAGGTCCCCAGTGTGGGGCGAACCAGAGGCAACCACACATGGATGTTTCTCTCTCACTCTTTCTCCTTCCCCTTTCTCGAAAAATAAATAAATAAAAATCTTTAAAGTTACATTCGGCCCTTTGAAGGCAACCGCAAGGCTGATGTGGGCCCCCGTGAAAATGAGTTGGACACCCCTGCTCTAAGGGATTTGCTTCTACTCCGAACATAGTCTTCCTTACCTCCGTTATGAAGTAACGAATGTCTCCTTGATATTCAGGATCGGTCACCCCTGCCAGCATAGGAAGTCCATTCTCAGCCCGTTCCCCATTTACTGGCAAAGTTTGGAGGACCTAACTAGAAGACCCATGTGTGTTGTGAACTCCCGGATGATGAGTTACATTTGACTGGTTGGGAAGGAGGCAGAGGAGGGTCCTGTGAAATTATTTAGAGAGAGTTCACTTTTGAGCTGGGCCCTGAAAGAATGTCTGGAAGCCCAGTGCTGACCAGAGAGGCTATGGAGCCTCCAAGGAAAGATGCAAGGCCATTGACTGAGCACCTGCTGTATGCTCTGATATTGCCATGGTACTTAAAGCCCATGCTTAGACAGACTGGGAAATCTGAGAGAGTGGAAACTCAACCTCTGTTCTTGTCAGGACCCGGTGTTCTGCGCTCTATCTTCTCTTCATCTTTCACACTCTACTTTGGGGGAAATCTCAGCCTTGACCCTCCCTTCCGTGCTGTGCTGTACAAAATAACGACCACCCAAAGATATCCTTGTCCCAGTATCCAGAACCTGTGAATATGTTACTTTCTATGGCAAAAGAGAGTTTGTAGGCTCTGGCTGGTATAGCTCAGTAGGTTGAACACGGGCTTGCGAACCAAAGGGTCGCCGGTTCAGTTCCCAGTCAGGGCACACGCCTGGGTTGCCAGTGAGGTCCCCAGTAGGGGGTGCGTGAGAGGCAACCACACATTGAAGTTTCTCTCCCTCTCTATCTCCTTCCTTCCCCTCTCTCTAAAAACAAACAAGCAAATCTTAAAAAAAAGAGAGGTTGTAGATGTGATTAGTTTATAGATCGTGAGATGAGGGTTGAATCTGGATTTACTTACGCCCCATGCAATCCCCAAGGTCTTTTTTTTTTTTTTTAAAGATTTTATTTATTTATTTATTTTTAGAGAGGGGAAGGGAAGGAGAAAGAGAGGGAGAGAAACATCAATGTGTGGTTGCTTCTCACGTGGCCCCCACTAGGGGCCTGGCCTGCAACCCAGGCATGTGCCCTGACTGGGAATCGAACCTGCGACCCTTTGGTTCGCAGCCCGCGCTCAATCCACTGAGCTACGCCAGCCAGGGCCCCAAGGTCTTTATAAAGAAAAACAGAGGTCAAAAAGGCAAAAAGTGATGTGATGATCGAGATAGGAGGATCAGGGTCAGAGAGAGAGCTTGGCAAGTGCTATTGTGCAGACTTAAGAGATGGAGGAAGGGGCCCCGAGACAAGGAATCCAGATGGCTTTTCACAAGCTGGAAAAGGCAGAGGAAGTTATTCTCCCCCGGAGCCTCTCGAAGGAAAGCAGCCGTGTGTTTCTGAAGGAACAACACCTGATTATGGCTCATTAGGACCCATTCTGGACTTCTGACCTCCAGAACTGGAAGGCAATAAAATTGTGTTGTGTCATTTTAAACCATTAGACGTGCGGTCAAGTGTTACAGCAGCAATAGGAAACAAATGCACACGCCTCCCCATTTCCTTTGGAGCTAAAACCTTCCTCAGACTGTGAGGAAGCACGCAAGGCCCCTAAGCTTTGGCTTTCATGTCTCAGGCAGCAGGCAGGAAGACAGGCTACTTCAGAATCGTGGGGCGGACAAGCCATTATTATAATACGCAGGACATTTCAGCTGTCATGCGTGACTGTTGTTAATTGGTATACCCAGAATGTCACATCTATTAGTTTCATCATGGGGATAGTGTCATAGTCCCTGGTTGCAGCCACCCCAGAGACCTTATTGAGGCTGATTGTACAGTAGCTCGTGTGGCCTGCGCGCCAGGCCTGAGGACCGTGGGCACTGAGGGTAAGGACGCCAAGAGAAATCCTACTGAATGTCTTGCATGGCAAACTCCTCACCTCCACCTTGGTCTGAAATGACACTTTCCTAGTTCCTGGATGCCCCGGACCCACCGCCCAGCCCCAGAGATCCCTACTTACCACCCCCACCCCCAGTGCCGCCCACAGCTAGCCTGGTTCATCTTTATCCACTGCAGCTTGGCCCGTGACATCATTTATATTTTCTTTTCATTTGAAAATTTTAATTGAGATAATTGTAGATTCCACATGCACAGAGCCCTGGCTGGTATGGCTCAGTGGGTGGGGCATCGTCCTGCAAACTGAAAGGGTACCTATTCAGTTCCCAGCCAGGGCACAGGTCTCAGTTGTGGGTTTGGCGCATATGAGAGGCAGCTGATCTGCGTTTCTATGTCATGTTGATGTTTCTCTCCCTCTCTTTAAAAATATTTTTAAAATATAAAAAATAGTTTGAAAAATATTTTTAAAATATAAAAATAGTTTGAAAAATATTTTTAAAATCTTAAAAAATATTTTACTTATTTATTTTTAGAGAGAGGGGAAGGGAAGGAGAAAGAGAGGGAGAGGAACATCAATGTGTGGTTGCCTCTTGCTCGCCCCCTACTGGGGACCTGGCTGGCAACCCAGGCACATGCCCTGACTGAGAATTGGACCAGTGACCCTTTGGTTTGCAGGCCGGCACTCAATTCACTGAGCCACACCAGCCAGGGCAGCTGTCATTTAGAAAAAATATCCCAGTCATCGCTGTAGGGATTCTGACCTTGGACTAGTGACTTTAACCTTTCTTTGCTTCAGTTTCCTTTTCTGTGAAACAGGTTTGTTAATAATAGTACGTACCTTACAGGATTTCTATGTGTACTAAATCAATTATTTCTTGTAAAACACTTAGAACAGTGTTTTAGATTATAAGTATTTAATGACTGGGGACTTATTCATATTATTCTTACTTCCTTTTTGAAACAGCACGATGTCCCAGGCACACCATGATTTTTTTTCCTTCCAAATTTGATCTGTGTTATCCTCCGAGAATTCCTGTTATCACCGAGTTGAGAACATAGTGGTAGTCCAGGTTCGGTGCTGGCTAGGGATGTACATTAGATTATTTTGATGAGAGTTGGTAGAACTTATGAGGTCACTAGAGGCAGCTCAAGCCATGCTATAACATAGTTGGGGCATTTAACATTGATGTTGTTGATTCATGCTTTAAAATACTTTATTTATTTACTTCTTTTTAAAGATTTTATTTATTTATTTTTAGAGAGGGGAAGGGAGGGAGAAAGAAAGGGAGAGAAACATTAATGTGTAATTGCCTCTCATGCGCCCCCTACTGGGGACCTGGCCTGCAACCCAGGCCTGTGCCCTGACAGGGAATCAAACTGCAACCCTTTGGTTCTCAGGCCCATGCTCAATCCATTTAGCCACACCAGCCAAGGCTGTTGATTCATTTTTTAAAGATTTTATTTATTTATTTTTTAGAAAGAGGGGAAGAGAGGAAGAAAGAGAGGGAGGGAAACATCAATGTGTGTTTGCCTCTCATGCACCTCCTACTAGGGACCTGGCCTGCAACCCAGGCATGTGCCCTGACTGGGAATCGAACCGGCGACCCTTTGGTTCACAGGTTGACACTCAATCCACTGAGCCACACCAGCCAGGGCTGTTGATTAATTTTTAATAGATAAAACATGCACATGGTGCATAGTGCAAAAAGGTACAGAAGTGTGTTTGGGGAATTGTCAGCTCACCCTCCTCACTCCCCTGACAGCCTTGTGGTACAGTTCTCTGTTCTGGCCCAATCTGTGTTGCTAGCTTCTGGAATGTATAACAGAAACTCTTCAAAGTCAGGACCTTATGTTGATATTTGTAATTTAACTCCAACTTCCTTACATCTATTCATACCTCTCTACTGTTCTATTATTTTTATTCATCTATTTATCTCTCTCCTCTTTAATTTATAGAAGCATCTTTGATGGATTTTACTGTGTACATTGTCATGCTAAGCCATGTGTCTAAAGTGCAATGTTGCCTATAGGTTTAGAATCCTTGTTTTTTCTTTGTTTTCGTTTGTTTTGTTTCATAAAACTGGCATCTCTTTATTCTCTTTGATCCTTGGAACGAGCCTACTGGAATCGGCTCCCAAGTGCACAGGATGAGATATTCTTCCTGATCAGCATTGTTTAAGGAAACCACTTGCTGCCGGGACAGAAAAAGAATTCTCAGCCTTCCCTCAGGGCAACAGCCGGAAATGTGAAGTGGTAGAGCGCATGGAATCACAGGTGTGCTTACTTTTTGTAGACATTCGGTGATTGCAACACCACAGACCGCACGTGTGGTTTGGACCCACACACTGAGCAGCAGAAGGCAGGGGTAAACTACTGCTACATTTTCTTTTCTTATTCTCCTTTCGTTTCCCTCTTATTTTACCTTGAAAACCGTATGATGATACAGTCCGGAATGAAACTGCAGACAGTGCTGAAAGGCAAGACCGAAAGGCCAGGTCTGAAAGCGCTTAGTTCCCTGGGATGAGCGGAGAACAAATACGAATGGCGTTGTTGCTAAGGGCCCAACTTAGGTCAAAGCCGGAAGGATGCCTAGTGGCTGATGGGTAGAAAGGTGCAAGGAAACTACGGCTCGTGCAATGCTGCACAGCACATGTAATTGGAACGTGGAGTGTAAGAAACATGAACCACGGTACACTGGGAATTGTAAAGTAAGAAAATAGAACATCTGAATATTGCAGAGCTTTGTGGTAGCGAACCCAAATGAACTGCAATGGGACATTTCCTCGGGCAACTCCAAAGTGTTCCAGTCTGGAAATGATGAACTTGGAAGAGACTGAGTGGCTTTAACATCAAGGCAAGATGTAGCACAGGCAGTTACGGGGCCACAAGGCAAGGTCCGAGTGAATAGTATCAATCAGACTCCTAGGGAAACCTGGTAACATAATCATCATTCCAGTCTATCTTCCAACTACAGAGAATGAACAGGAAACTGAAAGCTTTTACATAAGTAGCCAGAAAGAATTTGATCTAACAATGCCTCACCCCCCCCCCCAAAAAAAACAAACACATGCTGATAGTTATAAGTTATTGGAATGCAAAAGTAGGAAATAAGGTTGAATCAAATAGTCAGAAAAATTGTGCTAGGGGTCAAAAATGAAGCAGAAGATTGGCTTGTGGCTTTCTTTCTTTTTTTTTTTTTTTAAATTATTTATTTATTTGTTTTTAGAGAGGGGAAGGGAGGGAGTAAAAGAGGGAGAAACATCAATGTGTGGTTGCCTCTCATGCACCCTGCACTGGGGACCTGGCCCACAACCCAGGCATGTGCCCTGACTGGGAATCGAACTGGTGACCCTTCGGTTTGCAGGTCAACACTCAATCCACTGAGCCACACCAACCAGGACTAGAATTGCTTAGTTTTAGCTTAGTCATGTATAAAACTTGAGCAGATACTATCAGATAACCTTCAAAAAGGCTATTTAGGTCTCCCCGCCCCTGCTTCCTAGCAGCGTGTAAAAGTAAAAGCATTCCTGTTCCCTCACCAACATTTGATATCATCAGACCTTATTTTTTCTGCCACGCTGATAGAGCTAAAATAGTATTTTATGGTTGTTAAAGTTTGCAGTTCCCTGATTACCAGTGAAGCTGACATCTTGTCATGCTGGAGAGGGGAGTAGATGTAAGATTGGAAGAATTTGGAGGTCTGGAGGGAAAGTCAGTGAGTTAAATTTTGGCAGGTTGGGTTTGACATGGCCATACCACACCCATATGGAGAGGCTCAGAAGGTAGTTGTCATTCAGTTTAAACTTTGGGAAAGAAGGTAGAGTCGAAAAGAAAATCTTGGGAGCCTTCGAGACCCAATGTTATTGCCGAAGGACAGCAGGAGACCTAGAACAAAGTGCCTAAGACCCGCAGGCACAGGCCACTGAGAAGTAGTGGTCAGCAGAAGCGGAGGAAGAAAACCAGGCCACAGAAGCCAAGGGAAGAGCAAGTTTCAAGAAGCAGAGGATGCTCACTGGTGTGAGTGTTTAGAGTTGACTAGGACAAGTCCTCCCCCCACCCCGTTAAATAAAAGAGTTGCTTTTGAACATTAAGAGGTGTTACTGCCCGGCTGGTGTGACTCAGTAGATTGAGCGCAGGCCTTTGAATCAAAGGGTTGCCAGTTCGATTACCAGTCGGGGCACAGGCCTGGGTTGCAGGCCAGGTCCCCAGTTGGGGGGTGTGTGAGACACAACCACACATCAGTGTTTCTCTCCCTCTCTTTCTCCCTCCCTTTTCCTCTCTAAAATAAATAAAATCTTTTTTTTTAAAGATGTGTTACTAACCTTAGGAGGTAAGATAGTGTAGAGACACAAGCATGTATAGGCTTTGCAAGTGAATAGATCTGCATCCAAGTCTAGGCCCCGGTAGTGATGAGCTGTGTGACAACGAGCAAGTCACTCAACCTCTCAGGACCTATTTTGTCAACGCCAAATAAAGACAATGATATCTACTGTGTAGGATTATTTCAAGAATTGGAGAAAACAGTGCCTATGACAAGGATTAGGTGCCTCATATATAGGTGTCCAGTAAATGTTAATTTTTCTGTCTTTTCTCTCCCACCAATAGGAGAAGAGTTATACTACCCATCTAAATGGTGATTGGACCCACAGGATTTCACTAGGCAGGAAAGTGCTCTAATTCTGAAACAAGTATTTGTTAAGGTCCACATTATGCATTTCTTAGGCAGCGCAGATACTAAGGGCATGGTTATCTTTAAGAAACACAGAATCTACCCTGTCTGGTGTGGCTAAGTGGATTGAGCACTTGACTGTGAAGCAAAGGGTCGCCAGTTCGATTCCCAGTCAGGGCACATGCCTGTGTTGCAGGCCTGGTTCCCCAGTAGGGGGCATAAGAGAGGCAACCACACATTGATGTTCCTCTCCCTTTGTTTCTCTCTCCCTTCCCCTCACTCTAAAAATAAATAAATAAATAAAATCTTTAAAAAAAGGGAAACACAGAATCCAACTCAATAGTCTGGAAAATCCATCTCTAATTGGGAGCATGTTACACATGCCACCAACGAGGTAGGAACAGAGCATTCTGGGAGCATAGGGAGAGGGAAAGTTGGAGGGTCTGCCTGACCCTAAGTTTTGCTTTCTTTCAATTAACTTGGCTATATTTAGATAACCACTGAATGTGTTGTCTGATTCTCGAAAACTAATATGCAACTGGAGACTCTTTGGGCCGAACTAATTGAATGATGGATCATATTTTTAAGAGAAACATAATTATAAATTAGCTTGATAGAAAAATAATTGAGTAGGAATTAGGCAAGATTCTCTCTCTCTCTCTCCCTCTTCCTAGCCTGAGCCTCTTCAGACCATAGCCCAGGTACCATTGTTCAACTGGGAGCAGAATCCCGTGCGGTTGCTATGGTGTCTGGACAACGAGCCTCCAGTGTCTAGCCTGGCAACCCAACTCTCACATGTCAGGATAAACATAACAGAGTGTGGGGATGGCCCAGGAAAATACCGAGAGTTTAGAGTGGTACGCAGGGTGGGAGGCAGAGAGGCTAGGAAACGTGGAGTTCCTTCCACTCTCCCAAGTGGTGATTTAGGAGAACCTGGGTAGAGGCTGAGGTTGTAGCCGTGGGCAGCAGGATTCAGGCTTGGGAGATGACGGTACAGAAAAATTGAGTGCCTTCATTTGCTGGACGAGCGTATGGTAAAGCTGTTAATCCCAAACCAAAAATTAGTTTCAAACAGTGTGTATGTATATTTTTTTATCTCAATGTTTCTCTATATCTTCCCCCGTCTCCCTCCCTCCCTCTGTCCCCTCCCTTTGTCCCCCTCCACCACATCCTCCTCCATCTTTTTCTCTCCCTACTTTGTGAAAAACTTCTGGGCTTGCAAAGCCTCATCCTGACTTTTTCTTAATCTTCCTCCATAATTTCCCCTAGTTACCGCAGCTTTTAAATGTTGACAGGTGTGCGGTGAATATCAAAACAGATCTCTTCCGCATCTCTGTGTCAAGGTCACAGACTTGACAGGTGTCAAATGCAATTAGATTGTGAAGGGAGAAAGGATTGTCTACTGTGAAGCAAGAAACATACTAGTTAGTGCCCTGCTGGTAAACCCCTCCACACTCAATCCCATTTAACTGCCTTTTTTTTTTTCCCTCTGTCTCTTCTTCCTTTGGTTCTCATTGTCTCTCTCTTCAAAGCCCTTTTTGCTAGTGTTCTCTTTTTATCCTTTTCCTTTATCCTGTTTGACTGTTTCTCTTACTCTCTCATACTGGTAGCCAGTGTTTCTTTTGCCCTTCCTCGTGGTCAGTTGCTTCCTGTGCCTGCCTGCCTCTCCCTCCTACTTGACTTTTCCCTTCTGCTTTATTTTTGTCTTCCGCTCCTTCTTTAGCTTGTACATCCTCTTCGGAGGCTTTCTCCAAGCGTCCAGTTCCTCCCCTTGAGTTTATTCTGTGTCTCTGTCTGTCTGTCTGCTGCAGCCAGTTGAGATTGCGGAGCAGTGGGTTTCTGAGGGGCCTTTGCGTCGCTGTCGCTCAGCCTCTGCCAGGCTGTTCTTGCTGCAGTCTGCGCGGAAAGCTGAACCTGGTGCAAACTGTGGCCCCAGGGGAGCGAGAGTGCAGCAGGGACTTGTCAGTTAGAAGGAAGCACGAGTCTTCCCGTCACCTGGTCAGAAGATAAATATTGCAGTAACAAGACACAGCGGCGGCACCACTGTGTCTGGAGCATAACAGTTCGTTTGTATACATTTTTCTTTAATTAAACTATTTCAACAGTCTGTGCAGGTCATGTTCAATCCCATGTTTTTTTTTAACAACATTTTTTGAAAGATTTTATTTTTAGACAGGGGAAGGGAGGGAGAGAAACGTTGATGCGTGGTTGCCTCTCAAGCGCCCCCTACTGGGGACCTGGCCCACAACCCAGGCACGTGCCCTGACCGGGAATCAAACGGCAACCCTGTGGTTCCCAGGCTGGCACGCAATCCACGGAGCCACACCAGCCCCTGGTTTGTTTTGAATCACCGCCTGGGGAACCCATTGTTACAACAGCTCACACTTGTTATCTGTCCATAGGAGGAGGGTAATTGAGGAAAATGTGTTGTTTTAATTGGTAGAGACCCGATGGGAGTGAGTGCAAAAGTTGCTTCACAGTTTTACAAGGGGTAGTGGGCGTGGGCCAGTGAGTGAAAGGCTTTGGAATCAGCAGGGGTTGGAGGAAGACGGAAAGGAGATGAGGATGGGAAATGAATGCTTTTGCAGCAGTCTGGATGTCTAAGGAAGTTCTAATAGCAGAGGAGAGTTGTTTTGTCTTGTGAGTTATATAATACCCTGCAGAAGAATTCTGGTGCTGCCTGACGCAAGCAGAGTCAGCCCATCTCAGTGTCCCGGAGCCCTGGAAAAACTGTCACTTTCCAACACACGTTCCTGCATCCTGATACACTCCCTCCCTACCGTCCAGCGAGTGCTGCCACCTCTGACTCAGTTTCCAGTTATTGAGTACCTACTCCATGCCAGGCATTTCGTAGGAGGTAGTTACTGATATCTGCATTTTACAGATGGAAAAACCCCAAAGCTCTGAGAAGTTTAACTTGCTCAAGGGCACACAGCTAGTAAATGAGCTAATATGCCTTGAATTGCCATGGCTAAGCTAACCTGAAGACAATAAGAGAATAGCTGTGAGTATGTGTTCCAGAAAGAGAGAGACAGAGGTAGAGACAAAGTTAGAGAGAGTGAAAGAGAAAGAGAGGCACAGAGACAGAGAAACGGGGGGGGAGAGGGAGAGGGGGAGAGAGGGGGAGAGAGAGGGAGAGGGGGGAGAGGGGGGAGGGGGGGAGAGAGAGAGAGAGAGAGAGAGAGAGAGAGAGAGAGAGAGAGGCTGTGTTAGGTCTGAGAATAGAGGCAGAGGTACCACAACCCCCTCCTGTCTGGGTTTTGGTACTGTGCGGTCATTTTTATAGAGGAACTGAATAAGATACTCCTGCTAACCAGTCATCACAATAATAATTTCCATGTTTCCTTCTTGAAACAGGTTGAGGGGTTTCTATAGCTCTGCAGTGATACCAAGCAACCATGAAGTAGAATTGTGAAATTCCTTGCTATGCGCTCCCAGGAAGTAGTCGTTCAAACCCTGCTCAATCCTCGGTGGGCTCAGAAGCCTAATCCGTAGCCTTCATTTTAAGAGGTCCATGTAATCGGCAGGGCTGAAATCCATTTTGACTCTCCACAAGTCATTATTGGAGCAGGAAGGATGTCCCCTTGCCTGCAGGTCTCACCCCAATCATCTTGGACAGACCGTCTTCTAGCCTTTGACACAAGCAGCGCTGCCTTCCTCAGCCCATTCTTGTGAGGACCAACTGAGTCCACAGGTGTGGAAAGTGCTACGGAAACTTGCGAGTGTCGTGTAGCTGGAAGACGTATTGTCGTTCTTGTCAGCTTCAGCATTCACTCAGGCATTTCTGTACTCATTTGTTCCTGAGCTCTCACATCACGCCCGGAGTGGCGGTACGGTGCTGTGGTTAGTGACATGGACTCGTGCAGATTTGCCCAGCTTCAAAGCTCAGCTCTGCCACTCATGAGCTTTCTGACGGTGGCGAGTATTTAACCTTTCCTTACCTCCATTTTCCCATTAGTAAAATCTGGTATCTTGCACATCGAGACTGCTCTCCCTCTCTCTTGCCATCTTTCTAAAAATAAACACACAAAATCTTTAAAAAAGTAGACAGTGAAAGATTTTTAAAAAGAGATGTTCAAAGAAAGAGGAAAGGAGCTGAGATGGTTTCACCGAGATGGTTTAACTTGGAGAAGAGGAGGCTGCGGGGTGATTGAAAAACTGTCTTCAGCCCTGGCTAGTGTGGCTCAGTGGATTGAGCATGGGTCTGTGAACCAAAGCATCGCTGGTTCGATTCCCAGTCAGGGCACATGCCTGGGTTGCAGGCCAGGTCCCCAGTAGGGGGCGCATGAGAGGCAACCACACACTGCTGTTTCTTTCCCTTTCTCTCTCCCTTATCCTCTCTCTAAAAATAAAGAAAGAAAATCTCAAAAAAGAAAAGGAAAATGGTCTTCAAATGCATGACCAACTACCCTTTGTCTCCAGAGGCTGCAACAAGAGAAAACGGATTACAGAGGATTTGGGATAAATATAAAGCAGCATTTCTTGACATTGAGAACTGTTGAACTTTAAGATGAGTGAGTAAGAGGCCTTGGAATGTTCTTTGCTGGTGCTCAGTTTACCAGGGACGAATTTCGGCCTCATTGGGAGAGTGTATGAAAGGCGTCTTTCAGGTCCCTTCTCTCCTTATCAAGTCCACAGGAAATGGGAAAATGTTTCTCTCTTGTTCATCATTTGGTTCAATTTCTGAGATGACTCTTTAAATACAACTGAAATATTCGAAGTTGTAGTTATAGTTTCATTGATCATTTTCTGTTTTCACAGAGAACGGTTTTCTGTAATAACTAAAACTGGCTTTTAATTCACTAAAGTGCTACGTCTTTCTCCCCCCTCCCTTTTGTCTTCCCCAGCCAACTGACTACAACTCCTTTAATTTTCCTCCATTGCTTGATGTGTCCTGCCTCAGGACAGCAGTGGGCAGTGAGCAGAATGAGGTATTTGTCCCAGTTGGGCAGGTTTGGGCAGAGAAGGCTAGCCAAGGTATGTTCTCAGCAAGGAGCCAGTCCAACGGGCAGATCGGCCAATTCAAAGGCACAACAGTCTTCTCCATGGTCTGCCCGGTAGAGAATGGCTGTTACGTGGCA
Source organism: Glossophaga mutica (assembly GCA_039655065.1). NCBI lineage: Eukaryota > Metazoa > Chordata > Mammalia > Chiroptera > Phyllostomidae > Glossophaga > Glossophaga mutica. The sequence goes on along the minus strand of CM077318.1, from coordinate 7,610,999 downwards.
ATGAGACAAACCCCAAGGTGCCCTGTGCCAGCTCAGAGCCTCGAATTGGCAGATGCTGGCCTGCCAGCCTCCTTGGAAGGTGTATCGGTTTTCAGAAGTGAGTGTTTTGTGTACACTTTAGAAGAGAAAGGACATTTGCCGCTAAATTCCGCCCCCTCCCACACTACCTGCCAGCTTCAATTTTCTATAGCTTTTAATCGGCTCGAGGATTATATGGAGAACAGCATTTTTCTCTCCACACATAAATTAGACTCACCCTGGGCTAGTAGCTGTTCGCCAAGCTGCAAGGCTCCTTGGGCCTCTGCTAAAAATTAGGACAGTAATTTCAGTCTTAGTATCAAGATCTGAAAGATGGTTTCTCTGAGGGTGGTTTCTTTGGCAGCAGGAGATGAGAACGCCCCACCTCCAACAAGGTGACATGACCTAATATACAATAGTTTAAAATCAAAACCGTGTATCAGATTCCATGTCGAATCCAGTTACCTTGTGTTTGAGGCCGACAGCTTGGACTCCATTCTCTTGGTGGCTTCCTGGCCACGCTTTCGCTTTGCTGCTAGAATTTCAGTTTCCAGTCGTAGGAGTTAATCCATGAACATATTTGTGCTGAGCATCTTTTGTGTGCAGCGTGCCGAGTTAAACGTTGAAGTCCAAAGCAGAACAGAAATGGTGCGATTTAATCAACCACAAGGAGGGAAAAGTGGACATCGGAATGACTGAGGAGCATCTTTTTGGGAGATTGTTGGGAGGCGAATCATTTCTGCAGCTCTGACTTTCACAAAATAATTTTCTGGTTGATGAAAGACATTGTCCCCTTACCCTTCAGCTGCCGGCTACCTGTTAATTACCCACAGGAAAAAGAACCGAGCATCCATTAGAGAAAATGGAAGTACTTTCATCTAATTTGGAAGCATGGGGAGGCTACACCGGTGGTGTCACATTGGAATTTGGAAAATGGAGGGGTTTTGTGAAGTACTGGGTAGGGTATTGTCCTGAAATGGGCTGGCCCAGGCTAGGTGGACCTTACTGGGTCACGGAACATCAGCACAGACTTTGAATAACTAGAGGCGCTGGCTGTTTCTTTCTCCTCTAAGACAATCAATAAGCCCTCATTGGCACAGTGCTTGGGTTTCCACGTATATATCTGCTATCTCATAAATCCTCTCACTAGCCCAGGGAGGAAGGAAAACAGAGCTTCCTCTGTTGGATGGCTGGGCAGTCAGAGATGCAGAGAAGGGAAGTAACGCTCAAGGTTATTCAGTAAGGTTACTCCAGGCAGTGACCGAGAACGGATCCCGTGTTTTCTGACTTATTATCCTTGACTTTCTCTCTGATCTTAGCATCCGAGTTGATTGGAAATTCCTCTACGGTCTTCTCCCCATTGCGCCTTAGGTTCACCCTTGCAGTAGCCTCTGCATCCAGCCCCTCTCTCAGAATCTCCTCAGCCTCCCCAAAACTCCCACAGCAGTTCAGTAAAAGCCAGGGCCACTCTCAGAGCATTTGTAGTACTATTGCAGGAAGTGGAACTTGGGGAGATGTAGCACTTGGTCAGTCTCGAAAATCTCCCCTAGCCTTTTGAAATGTGTGTGTGTGTAATAGTCATTAATAGCTCTTCGGTGGGGACACCATAGGCGTGTTGGGTGAGAGAATTTTTTATTATGTTGATTGGTCCTCTGCATCTTAGTGCGTTTTGCATCCTTGGTCCCCTCCCAGTAAGTGCTGGCAGAGCTCACCAGACTGTGATGATGGAAAATGCTCTCCCTCCGTGTCTAAACACTCTCCCCTATGTTCTGTTGAGAATCACCAGTGGCTTTCACAGGGTGGGAAATAGACAGGAGCTCCCTGAGGTGCTGGAGTTTGTTCTGCCTTTCTTGAACCTGGGCTCCCAAACAAAATGGGGTCTTAGGACTTGTCTCCTGTGAGCCTATTTTTGATAACATGACACTCTACACTCTTGTTATTATTTTTAAAAAATATTTTATTGATTTATTTTTAGAGAGGACAAGGGAGAAAGAGAGGGAGAGAAACATCAGCGTGTGGTTGCCTCTCAAGTGCCCCTCACTATGAATCTGGCCCACAACCCAGGCTTGTGCCCTGACTGGGAATTGAACTGGTGACCCTTTGGTTTGCAAGGTAGCGCTTGGTTCACTGAGCCACACCAGCCAGGGTGACACTCTACACTCTTAACCTGTACACTAACTCCCAATGTGCTTGTGATGCTTAATGGAAACTAGACATCTCTTCCTCGGTGGTTCATCACTGAAAGCAGCCTATAAGCAATCCATGGAAACCAGTGCGGTGTGGTCTAAAAAATACGGATAGGGATTAAGTGGCTGGAAAGACCTGTGTTCAACTTCCACCTCTGCTACTTAATGAGCGGTGTAACCTGGAAAAGTTACCTTAATCTCTTTGATCCCCAGTTGCTTCAGTGATAGAAATGGAAGTAGCCCTGGCTGGTGGGGCTCAGTGAATTGGGTGTTGCCTTGCGAACCAAAAGGTTGCAGGTTCGATTCCCAGTCAGGGCACGCGCGTGGGTTGTGGTCCTCGGCTGGGGGTATGCAAGGCAACTGTTCAAAGAAACATTGATGTTTCTCTCCCTCTCTTTCTCTCTCCCCTTACCTCTCTGTAAACGTAAATGACATCTTAAAAAAAAATGGAAGTAATACCTTTCTGGGTTGTTGTGAAGATTAAATGAGTTAATGAATACAAAGCACAAAATACACAGTAGGTCCTCAATAAGTGTTTCCTTCTCCCTGTTAATTCTGAGGAGGAGATTAGCCCTGGTAGGAAGAAGGAGTAGGTAATCACAGAAGCTAAGGTGGAGACTCTGAAGTGCTTCTGGTTGTGAGGAAAACAAAAGGTCCTGAATTTTAGGCCCAGCTTCCCCAGAGTGTTCTGGAAGAAAACCAAGACTCAGCTGCTACCCACAGACGCCTCCAAAATTGGCTTTGACCCTGACTGGCAGTGTGATAATTACCTAAATTTAATTGCCATATTGTCGGTGCCCTTTAGGAGGGAGAGAGGGATCTGTTTGAAGTGGCAGCTTCAGGTCTTTTTACAATCAATCAGTATTAACCATTTGACGAGGTAAATTATATTGTGCTTCCCCTTCATTTGCTAAGTCTTGGAGGTGGTGTCTGTTTCTGTCCCCCCCCCCATACCATATAAGGGCTAGTGATTCAAGCTCAGGTGGCCAGAAGTATGGTCAGGCTCTTAACAATAGCTAACCACATTCCAGATACTGTTGCTAGCACTTTGCATATGGAAACTTATTAGTCTTACAATGTCCTTGAGGTAGATACTATAGTTATTCATATTGCCATATGTAAGAGAACGGGCGTAAGCAATTTGCCCCAGGTCATGTGATAGCTAGTGAATTGTACAGCAAGGATTTGGGCCCAGCAGCCTGAATCCAGAGTCTGTACCCTTTGTCATTCCACACCACTGTCTCTCTAGTTATATTGTTAAGTAAGGAATTACGGCCAGAAGGAATGTTCTACAGTGATCACCTGTATGACATCCCTTCTAACCCATCTTACCAGCTGATAAAGCTGAGGCTCAGGTTTGGTGAATTGTCCAGAGTGGCACAGGTGGCAAATTACAGAGGCAGACCGTCAGCTCAGGCCCTTAGCTACCAGTTCAGATGTCTTTCACTAAACTAAGTTACCTTTAGCCATTGACCCCTAAAAATAGCGTCTGGTACATAATATCTGGTTGATAAATAGTTGGGATGCATGGGATGGAGGGATGGATGGATGGAGGGAGGGATGGATGGATGGATGGATGGATGGATTGCCAGATGCCAGAGTAGTCCGAGCCCATGTTTCAGGGCTATAGAACTTGGTGCCTCCAACCATGTGTCCAAATGTGCTACTGGAGGCCTTCCTCATAGAAATTCTTCTAAGGCCTTCTTAGGCCCTGAATCTGAGTTATGCATAGAAGCATTGGAAATTGTAGAGAACTGAAGAGGAAAATCCATTTCAGGAGATAGGGACCTGGCTGAGAAAGTTAGATATGAATCCACAAGGCAGCATTGGTATTTTTTTTTTAAAGAAAGATTTTATTTATTTACTTTTAGAGAGAGGGGGAGGGAAGGAGAAAGAGATGGAGAGAACCATCAATGTGTGGTTACCTCTCATACACCCCCTACTGGGGACCTGGCCCACAACCCAGGCATGTGCCCTGACTGGGAATCGAACCGGTGACCCCTTAGTTCTCAGGCCGGCATTCAATCCACTGAGCCACACCAGCCAGGGCAGCATTGGTATTTCTTGTACCCCAAAGCAGGTCAGGTCAAAATAGGTTACTCTAGATGGTCCGCTTATACATGCTCTCCAGTGCATTGAAACAGGCCTTTAGGAGATGATGCATCTCTGGGCCAACCCATTAAGGACTGATTCAAAGACTGAGAATGTGGTGGTACTTTCATCATGAAACCACAGAATATCTAAATGGAAGGGAATTCAGAGATAATCCCACCTGATCCTTTCCCTTACAGACGGGGTGAATGATACACAGATGTAGTCCAAAGCAGGACCTGAACTAGAGCCTAGGTCTTCTGACTCGTCATCTAGAAGGCTCTTCCCACTAACATGTGGTGTCCTTGGGTGTGGGACGGTATCAGTAATCCATGAGGCAGGTGACCATGCAGAGAAAACATTAAACCTTAGTGTTCTAGGGTGGTTTGTACGGATTCCCGGAGACAAGATGACAAATCCATCTCCATCTTCTCATGTAGGGTATTGTGGCCAATTCCAGCCCCTGAACCTCCCAGCTGAGCCACAAACAGGACAGAAAGCACTGTCCTTGCTGTGCTATAAGTACCTGCTTTGTTGGCTTGCTGGTGTCCTCCTGAAAGAATGCTGTTAAATGTGTTGGCATATAATTTGCACATTTATTTAATTCATTTGTAGTACCTCTTGAACCAATCTCAGGGTATGTAGAAATCACCTCCATCCCAAACACCGGTGTGCACAGAATCTAGAGAGTTCTTAGTGTTTTTACATAAGAGGTGTGAGCCATTAAGCAGTCTGACTTACCCTAAACTGTACGATTAAAAAAAAGATTTTATTTATGTATTTTTATAGAGAAGGGAAGGGAGGGAGAAAGGGAAACATCCATGTGTGGCTGCCTCTCCAGTGCCACCTACTGGAGACCTGGCCCACAACCCAGGCATGTGCCCTGACTGGGAATTGAACCAGCAACCCTTTGGTTTGGAGGCTGGCATTCAGTCCACTGAGCCACACCAGCCAAGGCAAAATGATGAGATTTTTAACTAAGAAAATCTTTACTCTGGGAAAGGGTTTCAGATTCCAGGAATCCGTCTTAAAATACATACACATTTGGGCTTTTCCATTCAGCTGTTATCAGCTTTCCCATTATGGCAGGAGTTGGTTTATCAATCATCCAGAAACCCTCAAGGCAGTGACACACAGAGCCGCTTAGTGTTGGGGTGAGATAGACCTGGCTTTGGGTTTGAATGTGAGCTCTGCCACATGGCTGGGAGCCTTGGTTTCCTCTGCTGTCACATGGCACTGATGTGACTGCAGGTGTGATATCTCATGTGGCTCTGGTGAAGATTAAAGGAGATAATAATGTATCTTAACAAAAGTTGCACTGGGTAACGTGCAGGTCACAGTACGCCTGTGGGTTTCACCTATTGTTCAATATGAGAAAAGCAAATTTCTTGGAGCTGGCTGGAGCTGAACTTCTTTGATTCGAACCTCAATGTTTTTTAATGTATTGAATGTTTTCAGAGAGAGAGAGAGAGAGGAACATTGATTTGTTGTTCCACTTATACTTTAATATTTAAAAACACATACATTTTATTTATTTATTTTCAGAGAGAGGGGAAGGGCAGGAGAAAGAAGGAGAGAAACATCAATGTGTGGTTGCCTCTCGCGTTCCCCCTACCAGGGACCTGGCCCACAACCGAGGCATGTGCCCTGACTGGGAATTGAACCAGCGACCCTTTGGTTCACAGCCCGCGCTCAATCCACTGAGCCACACCAGCCAGGGCTGTTGTTCCACTTATTAATGCATTGATTGGCTGATTCTCGTATGTGCCCTGAGTGGAGATTAAACCTACAACCTTGATGTATTTGGACAATGCTCTAACCAACTGAGCTACTTGGCAGGGACGCAAACCACAATTTTAAAAGGTTTTCGTTGTGAAACATTAGACAAGTTATTTAACCTTTTTGGCCTCAGTTTCGTTTTTTAAAAACCAAGGATAAAATGGACCACACCTCATAGATTTGCTTTGATGATTAAATGAGTAAATATATATAAAGGGCTGAGAGCAGTGCCTGACGTGTGGTAAAGTGCTATTAACTGCGAGCTATTATGTTTCACTGGTTCCTTAGAAATCTCTCCTCTCCACTTCCTTCTTTTATCCTTTCCTCCTCCCACCCCTACCCCTACTGACCCATACCCCCACCTCTAGACAGCTTCCCGTCACATGTAGCTCTGCTGGAGACCTCCCTTACTCTCAAAGGTCTATAGGGAAGAGGCAGCAGCCAGCCAGAAAGGCTTAAACTGGCCTCACCAGCCCTACAGCCAGAACTTCTCTGCAGGCGCTGGTGTTTCATGTCCTTAAATGGAGAAAACAGGGGGCCTCCCAATTCATGAGAGTGGCGTGGGGGGAGGATCATTTGGGAGATTCTTTGCAGTCATGTGGAACTGAGTTTTAAATCTCACTCTGGTACTTACTGCACTTCCGGCCTGGGCCAAGTCAATTTCAATCTGTGGGACAAGTGATTTCCCTTTCCAGGGCCTCAGTATTGTCCCCTGAAACATGGGGATCATAAGAGTTAAGTGCCTGCCTCATAGACTTGTGGTGTGAATGAATGAAAAAATGCATTTGAAGAACTCAGCTCAGTACCTAGCATATGACTGACAGTGCCTATCAGACGATAGTGCCTATGCTTATCATTAGCAGTAAGAGCAAAAAGGGATGCCCTGGCTGGTGTGGCTCAGTCTTGTGAGTGCCAGCCTGTAAACCAAAGGGTCGCCAGTTCGATTCCCAGTCAGGGCGCGTGCCTGGGTTATAGGCCAGGTCCCCAGCAGGGGGTGCAAAAGAGGCAGCCACACATCGATGTTTCTCTCCCACTTTCTCCCTCCCTTCCTCTCTTTCCATAAATAAATAAATAAATAAAACCTTGAAAACAAAGAACAAAAAGGGCTTTTTACTCCTTCTATGCAAGCACTATTGCATTTTCCCCTTGAACTTTCCAGCCTGTTATGAGTTAACTTACGTGCTCCTCAAATTCATATGTTGAATTCCGACCACCCATACCTGAGAATCTGACATTTCTTTTGGAAATAAGGTCACCGAAGATGTAATTATTGATAGCGTACATCTTCATGCTGTATTGGTTGGACCCCTAATCCAATCTGACTGGTGTCTTTGTGAAAAAGGGGGGATTTGGACACAGACGTGGAGAAAGCCATGTAAAGATGAAGGCAGTGATGTACAAGCCAAAGGATGTCAGAGTGCTAGCAAACCACGGGAAGCTGACAGGCATGGAATAGATTCTCTGTCACAGCCCTCAGAAGGAAGCACCCCGCTGACACCTTGATCCCAGACGGCTGGCCTCCAGAACCGTGAGACAGGAAATTTCTGTTGTTTAAGCCACTCAGTTTGGGGTCCTTTGTTATGGCAGCCCGAGCAAACGGATACACAGTGCGATGAGCACCACCTGAGCCCAGGTATATCTGTCTTCACTGTGTGCTAGGAATTCAGCTGCTTCCTCTGTTTCTGCCATCACTCCCAGAAATACAGCCGCAGCAGCTGCTGCTGGCATTCTGCTGACAGTCCTGTAGCAGTTGCACTAGGATCTGGCTTGGCACTGCCCTACCTTTGTCCAATTACCTCCGTGGTGCTAACCGTAGCAGAAACTTGTTTGTGTCAGAGAAAGGAAGAAGGAACCAGATGACTTGAAGCCACCAGGGTGTAGCTTCATTTCAGTTACAAGTGACTATTTTTATCATCGGTTTCTGCCTTAGAGATGATCCCCTAGCTAGGCAATTTCCATAACGCTTTTAGGTACAGACTTTATTCTGCCCTCCTCCCTCTTCTTCCCAAACGCAGAATGCTATAAGATCAGGAAGTTAATTTTTCTGGCTTTCCGAGCTGGGCCTGGGGAGTAGCCGGAGTGCTAGAAAGGTCAGACTGACTGCTTGGCCTACGGCAAAGGCCTATGACATGGGCGCATGTTGGTGGCTCTCTCTTAGTTGTCAGTGCTTTCTTCAGAGGCTTCATCAAAATAATAATCACACACCACAGCAGGAAGGAGGCCTGCAACCCCTCAGATGCAGTTGGCAAGTCATTTGCTATCTGGCTGAATTGCAGTTTTCACCTGCTGTGTGCAAACAGAACTCACTGTGCTAGTTTGGCAAGGAGGAAGGAGAAGTACAAACAGGACGGGAGGAAATGAAAGACGAAGAAGGAAGGGTTGGCGAAGAGTAGAACAAGGTAAAAGAGAAGGAGAAAGAGCAACGGTTGGGCAAATCAATCTAGAAGGGCTCCGGTATCCTCAACACCCTTTGGGATGGGCTTGGGTTGGGGGAGCCCTGTTAAAGGTGCGGGGGAAATGATCACTCCTAGGCTGGACCATCACTTGGGGAGAAGAGCTGGTGCGTTGATGAAATATCCGCTTCATGCCAGGCCCTTCACGTACAGGACTTTTATTTTATTCCTGAAGAAACTGAGGCTGCAGAAGCCAAATTCCAAAGCCTGTGCTGATCTCACTCTATCACACCGCCTCCCACGTGGTGCCTTAACGAGATTTGAATGAGAAATAACAAACGGAGGAAGTATAAGCTCCCAAAGACAGGCATCGGATTTTGAGCTTTATCTAGGGTGTCAACGGAAAATTAAAATGCAGGGGAATAATAGATCTTAGTGCTGAATCACACTCCATGGGCCAGTCCCTGCTTGATGCTTTCTACAAAGTAGTCATTTCCCAAACAATAGCAGTAATTTGGGAGATAAAATGGTGATGACGGTATGCTGGGGAGCCAAAGGGAGACCTGGAATGTGAAAGAGTTTCCCCAGGAGAATGAGTATAAGCCATGGCGTGCTTGAAAAAGACGACAGGGCTGGAATAGACTGAGGGCGCAGGGAGTGGGATGGACGGAGGAGGGCAAAAGGGGAAAACTTGAGATGGCTGTACTAGAATAACAATAAAAAAAAAGAAGATGGTAAGTCAATTTCTAGTCCGAAGAGATGAGCTATCCAAACCTCATCAGTGAACTGACTGCTAATATATTCCCTAACCTGGAAACGGGGGGCTTAAACAGATGACCCTTCAAGGTCCTTGGTAGCTTCCTGTTCTGGGCTCACAATTGGTGACTAACATTTTGGCCTCTGACAGAGTCTCACTTGGGGTGAAGTGGCGCTCTTGCCTGTGCGCAAGCCTATTTTGAAACTTTAGCATTTTGATATTTTTGTTCTTTTGACATGTGGGCCTAATGCCTTTGCCTGGGTCTTTTACACAAAAGAACTCACGAGATAGAGTGTTTTCTTGAGCATTACAATGGCTCTCTAGGTGTTGAAGTGCTTGGAAACAGCTTTCAGGTCAGAGGCGAAAAAGCGAAAGATCAAGTGAGGAAGCTGCCCTGTAGAGAGTAGACAAGAGCCTGTAGCCAAATTATACCCAAGTTCCTGGCGCAGAACTTTGTTATCATTTTTGTCCTTCAGTGCAAGAGTAAATCCAGCCCCGGCTGGTGTAGCTCAGTGGATTGAGTGCAGGCTGCGAACCAAAGGCTCGCCGGTTCGATTCCCAGCCGGGGCACATGGCTGGATTTCAGGCCAGGTCCCCAGAGGGGGCCACGTGAGATGCAACCACACCCTGATGTTTCTCTCCCTCTCTTTCTCCCTCCTTTCCCCTCTCTCCAAAAAGAAATTTAAAAATCTTTCAAAAATATAAATAAATAAATAAATCACACTTTAAAAAAAAAAAAAAGATTGAAGCCATGGCAGAATCCCATTAGTCACACCTATCACTTTGTCCCTTGGGACCTCCAAGGGCCTAGGGAAATGTACGCAAATAACTGAAACACAGCCTGGAAGCAACGACTGAGGGTGCGCACGAATTTTCTGTTGAGGATCTTTTCTTTTCTTTTCTTTTCTTTTCTTTCTTTCTTTCTTTCTTTTTTCTTTCTCTTTCTTTCTTCCTTCCTTCCTTTCTTTCTTATTTATTTATTTACGGATTTTATTTGCTTTTAGAGAGAGGGGAAGGGAGGGAGAAAGAGAGGGAGAGAAACATCAATGTGTTAAGGATTTGAAAAGTGGGATATCTTTTCTGGAATGATTCTCGTCTTTGGGGTAGAGAGATTGGCAGAATTGTTAGGGATTTCGGACTGGCACAGCTGAGAAGGGCCCTGAGATCATTTGACTTCGTTGCTCCATGCTGGGTGTGTGAGCTCGGCACACGTTAGAAATGCGGAGCCCCAGAATCTCTGCTTTAAGGGGGAGCCCCTGTATACTTTAAAGCTTGAGAAGCACTAGTTTAGTGCACCACCACCCCTAACACACACACACACCACTCCATCCGTCATTCGTATCCTGCCCCATCATGCGGATGAGAAAACCGAGGTCTGGGCAGGAGAAAGGGTGTCTCCGAAGGTAGAGTCCACCATTAGTGGCAGAGCAGAAAGCAGAGGTGCTGAACCTCTAAAGCAGCCTTTTATATTTCTCCTTCATCTCTGATTATAAAAAGGATATAAAAGGTATAGTCTGAAGTATTTATGGGTGAAATGATGGTATGTTTGCAACATGCTTTATAGTATTACGGAAAGCAAGCTTGCACGTAAGAAAGAACTGGGATGAAATAAGGAGTAGTCATGATTTGCTATCTATTGAAACTGGGTGATGGGGATTTGGGGGTTCACTCTAGGAGTCTTTTGTGTGCTTGTTTGAAAATTTCCATAATCAGAAGGTTTTTTTAAAAGAGATTTTATTTATTTATTGTTAGAAAGAGGGGAAGGGAAGGAGAGAGGGAGAGAAACATCGATGTGTGGTTGCCTCTCACGCGCCCGTGCCCGGCCCGTGGGCCCCCCGCCCCCCGGAGGCCCGGCCTGCAACCCAGGCATGTGCCCTGACTGGGAATTGAACCAGCAACCTTTTTGGTGTGCAGGCCCACGCTCAATCCACCGAGCTACATCAGCCAGGGCAAAAAGGCTTTTTTGCTCATTTGTTTAAGTATACTTGGGGAGGAGGTTCTGAGAGTATAGTAGTAGCTAAAGTGAAGTTTTTGGATAATTTCTGGATTCCATGTATTCAGGAAGTGGGCTGTCTCTGCAGAAAGGCCCAGGAGCTGCATGGGGCCCAGGCAGGAGGGAAGCTTGGGTTCCAACTCCAGGCAAAGATGCTCTCTCTCTGTAGGAGCCTGAATATTTGGCGCTTGGATGTGGACCTGGGATGCATAATTACTGCTCCCTTGTCTTGACCAGTTGAGATAGAAGAGACTTAAGCAAGAAGAGGAGTCCCAAGCCCTCAAAAGCAGAACCTCTCATCTCATTACATCTTTTTTTTTGTTGTTGTTTCCTTTTAAAGCTGTATTTATTTATTTATTTTTAGAGAGAGGGGAAGGGAGAGAAACATCCATGTGTGGTTGCGTGTCCCACGCCTCCTACTGGCCACCTGGCCTACAACCCAGGCATGTGCGATGACGAAGAATCAAACCAGCGACCCTTCGGTTTGCAGGCTGGCGCTCCATCCACGGAGCCGCACTAGCCAGCGCTCATCTCATTACATCCTGACACACTGAGAAGTTCCCCCAACCCAAGCTGTTCGGAAAGCATATTCCCGTGAATAAAGAGAGACGAGGATGGGAATCGATAGGGAACTACACGTGCTGAATGTCAATTCAGCAAAAGTAAATTTGGGGAGAAGGTGAAAGCTGGCCTCTCCCATTAGTTCTAATGATACTATGTTTGCCAGATTTTACACAGGGCTCATGGCTGGCTGTGAGCCAAGGGATGAGAGGCATGTATCTCACTGGAAAGGCAAGGATTTGTCCCTCAGAAGGTTGGAGACGGTGCCTGGTAGACAGGCCTCACCCGGTATCTCACCTCTTTTCTGACTCTCAGAAACTAGAAAGTCCCCGGAGCTTCCCCTGGGTGGGATTCTAGAACTGTCTGTCCTACCTGTTTTCATTTCTGTTTTATGGCTGTCATAGGGTGGGGGAGCGCTATGGAGTCGGAGAATGAGAGGGCCAGCGTAACAGGCTGTCTCCCCCCAACTAAGGACCTCTTTCTTCCCCGCACAGTCTCCTAGAGGGACCTCGTTCTCTCAGCATAACATCTATAGCTGCATCCCCCCAAGAGGTTCATATTTAGCAATATGTCTGCGCGTGGCATGGTCACCTGGTGGGGTTCACTCTGTGTCTCTGAGTACTTTACTCCTTAGTCAGGACAGGCCTCACCTAAAAGTGCGATCCCCAACCTACCCCCAAGTCTTTCCAGCTCTCGTATTCCTGGAAATTATGACTTTTTACTTCACTGTACGCGAAAGGCATTTTCAATACCCCTGTGAGGATCGGGTCTGGAAACTACTAGGGGTGGAGGCAGGTAGACCTGTGAGCGATGAGTCCTGTGGCTGGAGGTATGGCCTGTCTTATGTAGCGGGGTAGGGTGGGAGAGGGGAGAGGGCTCTTTAAGGCAAAGTAGAAATGGCACTTCTCACACTTGCAACCTGTGCCTATAACTAGGGCGGCGGACCTGCAAGTTGGTGACTCAGGAGACAGTAAGCGCGCACGTCCACAAGCTGCAGAGCGGTCTAGCAACAGAGGCTAGGCAATGTACTGTTTATATCGTTTGCTCTACTTTTCTACGTGTTCAGCATTTAGAAAGTAGATCTCCCTCAGTCCAAAGTGTGAGTGGTTTGGCGTGTCCTCAAACCAAACTCAAGCAGGCCTGGGGCCTGGGTTGCCGAAGATAACATGTTCAGGCGACACAAGAAACCTACCAAAATGACTTTGGTGACATGGGAGCACAGGTGGGCTTGAAATGCTCCCACCCCGATGCATGCATTCCTTCACCTCATAGTAGCCTCCAAATTGTGACCTCAGAACTCTGGGGCTCCCCCAAATCACTGCATCAGTCTGTCCAGGCGTGTCCAACCTGCAGCTCGTGGGCCACATGGGGCTCAGGATGGCTGTGAATGTGGCCCAACACAAACTCATCAATTTACTTAAAACATGATGAGAGTTTTGTGTGATGACGTGGCACAATGTATTTACTGTGCGCCTCAAGACAACTCTTCTCCCAGTGTGGCTCAGAGATGCCGAAAGTTGGACACCCCTGGTTTCTCTTTGTAAACATTCTTCTTTACTATGGAAACTTTGAAACCTGTAACAAAAATAGGAAAAAAAAAAAAACAGTATCACAAACCTATATACCCATTATCCAGCTTCAACAATGACTAATTATATTCCTCCATCCATTCTGTCCCCATACTTCTCTAGATGATTGGGAAGCAAATCCTTACCATATCATTTTGTTTAAACGTAATATTTATGTCAAAGTTACGAGGATTTGAAACGTTACAACTATAATACCATTATCAAACTGAAAAATACACTACGAATAATTTCTTGATACGATTCAGTATTCAGTCAATGTTTCACATTTCCCTGGTTGTCTTATAAATGTTATTTTTATTTTAAACAATTGTATTTCCATAAGGACCCTAATAAGGTCCATACTTGAAAATTGACTGACGTGTCTGAAGTCTCTGTTAAGTTTAGGTTCTCTGTCTGGCCGTCCCCACCCCAGTCCGCACGTGTTTTCTCCTGTGCTGCTTCCAACAGTCTGGTATGCATTTTACTAACGGCATCCCTGTGGTTGACTTTCAGAGTTCCCTATGTTCCCTCTATTTCCTGTAATTTCGAGAGATCTAGAAGCTTGATCCAATTCAGATTCAATTTTTGGGGCAAAACTACTTTGCAGACAGTGCCGTGTCCCTCTCTCTATCCACAGGCACGTTATGGTCAGCAGCTCTCGGTTTGGATGCTATAATGTGCCCTCTTTTACAGAGGAGGGAAATAGATTCAGACAAAGGTGAGGCTGGCCAGAACAGGGAAATGTGGCAAGCCTAGGTCTTCTGACTTCCTATGCAGAACTCTGCCCTGTACCACGTCCCACCAGGCCCTTGGAGGAGGTATTTAATGAACAGGTCGAGAAGTCTGCTGGGAAGACCTGCCTACTTTTTCTGTATCGAACAGACCTTCTTTAGTTCCCCAGGGTTCTCTGGCTTCCAGCACAGCCTAGTATTTCTGCAGCTGCGTTTAGAAAAAGCTCTGTCTGGAAAACAAAGGAAGGGTTTTCTCATTTGTTTTGGCGAGTGTCAAACAGGGGTGGGGTAAAGTGGCCCCTTCAGCACGATCAGGGGAGGGATCATTTGGCTCCGAAGAGCAGGCCGGGGTGTGTATACAAACTGGTGGGGCTGGATGGGGGAAGGGACTGCTGTGCCTCCTGGGAGGAGCATCCCGAGCTAACTGCCAGTGGAGTGGGGAAGAAGGAGAGGGGAGGAGGAGGGAGGAGAAAGTGTGGAGTAGAGAATTTTGGGAAGTCACCTTGAATGAGGAGGTCGGCCTCTGGTGCTGCTGCTCTTTGTACAAGGGAATGGCATTCCCAGCCTTGCCTTAAAAAAAAAAAAAAAGAAAGAAAAGAAAGCTGTTTCTGCCTGGATATTAGTTGGCGACTTATTGGCAAGTTTAGGCTCCTAATGCAAAGATCGCTTCATCTACTTATTTTTTGTCCATTTTATTTTTTAATTTTTTTTACATAACTTTCAAAAATTTATTCAAATAGCTATGTATTGCTATAAAAATTTTACCAATTCTTATTATCTTTTTCACTTAACATATTTTGAATATTTTCCTATATTAGTTATTATTGAAAATATCATTTAGTATGCATATTTCCTTATGTAGGTTCCTATCAATTTTAAAAGTCATTTTAATTTTTATTAAAGCATCGTATGCAAATATTATGTGCAGATATTCTACAAAATGAAATAGTGCTAAAGGTTATATTTTATTGCTTATGCTATTACAGTTGTCCCATTTCTCCCCCATCATTCCCCTCCACCCTGCACACCCTCTCCCACCCACATTCCCCCCTTTAGTTCATGTCCATGTGTCGTAAGGTCTTTAGCTTCTACATTTCCCACACTGTTCTTGCCCTCCCCCTGTCTATTTTCTACCCACCTTCTATGCTACTTATTCTCTGTACTTTTTTCCCCTCTCTCCTCCTCCCACTCCCCTGTTGCTAACCCTCCATGTGATCTCCATTTCTGTGGTTCTCTTCCTGTTCTAGCTGTTTGCTTAGATAAGGTCAAGTTCAAGGAGTTCATCATCACCAAGCCCTTATTATATGAAATGTTAAAGGGACTTATCTAAGAAAAAGCAGATAAAAAATATGACAGTGAAAAGACAGCAAACTCACAGCTATCAAGAACCACACCTAACACAAAAGCAAACTAAGCAAACAGCTAGAACAGGAACAGAACCACAGAAATGGAGATCATATGGAGGGTCCATTTTATTTTATTTCTTTATTTTTCTTTATTTGTATTGTGTACACTGCTACAGATGTCCCCATCCTCCCCCGCTTTGCCCGCTCCCCCACCCTAAACCCCCCTACTCCCTCTGGCATCATCACGCTGTTGTCTATGTCTATGAGTTAGGCATCTATGTTCTTTGCTTAATCCCGTTCCCCTTCTTTCATCCAGTCCTCCCTCCCCCCTCCCCCTCTGAGAGCTGTCAGTCTGTTCCACGTGTCCATGCCTCTGTTTCTGTTTTCTTCCTCAGTTTATTTTGTTCATTAGATTCCACATGTGAGTGAGATCATATGGTACTTGTCTTTTACCGCCTGGCTTTTTTCACTTAGCATAATGCTCTCCATTTCCACCCATGCTGTTGCAAAAGGAAAGAGTCCCTTCTTCCCTTTTGCTGCATAGTATTCCATGGTGTAAATGGACCACAGCTTTCTGATCCATTCATCTACTGATGGGCACTTAGACTTTTTCCAGCACTTGGCTATTGTAAATAGCGCTGCAATGAACATAGGGGTGCATGTTTCAAGGAGCAAAGTAGGCTGTGGATTGAGCGTAGATGATCTGGAAAGTCCTAAGTCATGGACAGACCCTAGGGGATCATCTCCATCCCACCGCCTTCCTAAGAGATCCCTAATTTCCATCCTCTCCAGTTCTGTTTCCCTTTTTAGCAACCTTCGTCACTAGGCAGTATTTTCCCAGAGGTAACACAAATCTTTACTGGGTAAATATAAACCCCTTTCCTCTTTTCTTTTCTGCTTTGGGGGAGAAGAGCAGCTCCTAGCTATAATAAGTAACTCAAAGACTTCGTACCTTGGTTTGGACTTGAACTACATCCCAGGCTGACGGTTGTACCAAGTTATTGCTCTGCCCACCCGTCATCATCATCGAGTCCATCAGCCAGATTCATCTTCATGGGGAACAGCACCGTTCATGTTAGAGAAGCTGTAGAACATCATGCTCAGAGTGTGGGCTCGAGAAGCCAGAATTTGTGCTTCGACGACTATCCCGGTTCAGTTACTTTCTAGCTATGTGACCTTAACTTCTCTGGGCCTCAGTGTTTTTACCCATAAACATGATATATTATTGTGAAGATTAAATTAGTTATTTAAATGAGGATTAAGTGGTGCCTATCAGGCACTTAGAACAATTTTTGCCGCATAGTGTAGGGTTTCCTTTTTACCATTTCATCAGCCTCGACTAACCATTCCTTCTTTTCCTCCATTTCTAGTTCTGACATCCTACCATGCTTCTAAGCCTAGCTCAAATGCTGCCTCCTCCCTGAAGCCTTTCCTGTGCTCCTCAGTTGGAAGCAACCATCTCAGAGAAATTTCGTGTGTATAGCTCTTTTGACATCTCCACATCTTGTCAGGTGTTGTCATCATTTACATGTGACACCTTAGTGGTACTCCCTTAAGAGAAATTGTCTGACCCACACCAGCCACTAGGTCCAATGCTCAATTGTGGGTGGGGGAATGGTAGGGTTCCCATATGCTTTGCTGTTTAAACCAGTGGTTCAGTCATGGCCACACAATGGAATCACCTAAGGATCTTTAAAAACTACTTGATGTCTAGGTTCCACACCTAGAGATTTTAATGTCGTTGGTCTGGGGTGGGGCTTGGGTATTTGCATTTCAAAAATCTTAGGTGAATCTGATGCCTTAGCCTTGGCTGAGAGTCCCTGGCTTAAAAGGTTTAGTAACATAGCCCTGGCTGGTGTGGCCCAGAGGATTAAGTGCTGACCAGCAAACCAAATGTTCGCCAGTTCGATTCCCAGTCAGGGCACATGCCTGGGCTATGGACCAGGTCCCCAGTAGGGGGCATGCGAGAGACAACCACACATGGATGTTTCTTTCCCTCTCTTTCTCCCTCCCTTCCCATCTATCTAATAATAATAATAATAATAATAAATAAAAGAATCAACCACTAGAGCTACCTTTGGGGAGCCTTGAAAGAGGGGAGACTTGAATGCACTTGTTAGGTCTTCACTACCCTAAGGCAATGTAAATGCTCCCTGAGTCCAATCACCCCCGAAGTGGATCAGCAGAATGGGGAGAATGCCAGAGACAAATATTTTCCACAATTTTTCTAAGAAGCTGTATCTGAAACACCAGGCTTTTCTGACACCCGGGTGTGTACTTTCATTCCCTGAGGTCATTTACAGATAGCAACCATCCTTTGGAGAGACTCTAATGCAATTTTTGGGATCATAACAGGCTGTTGGGGGTGGTGTGGGTGAAATTTAGGGAAATTGGTCCCATGTATCACTCCTTGCAGCGAGCTCCCTGTTTCAGCCCTGCACGTGGTCAGCTCTGAGTAAGTACAGGATGGGGACTATCAATTTGACTATTTTTGGTTTTAGCCTCATTCCGTTGACTTCCCCAGGCCTGGCTGATTCCAACACTTGTATTACAAACGTGCAAGCACACACACATGCGCGCACACATGCAGACCCACACGGCCATTCTTCTGGCCTTTGTATATGAATTTCTTAACCGCTGACCCACATTCTAGATGGCGATTCTTTGAGGCAGATCCAACCAGGTTCTACATGGGCAGGAGAGAGAGGCGGCCGTAGCTCTCTACTGAAAAGCCATTTCAGGGTCCAGGCCACGAGTGTGCACTGGTGAGTGTGTGCAGCCATGGGCTGCTTCAGAAGCCTGGAATGTTGTGCAGCGGTTTCCTGTATGTAATTTTCCCAGAAGCAAGCTGATGGTACCAGGAATGGCAAAGCCCATCTATATGTAGTGAATGGAGAAGGACCCTCCTTTCCCATCTGTCTTACTCAAGGGCTGCCGTGTGGTGTGGTGCAAGGATGGAGAAGATGGCACCTCAGCTCAGTGTATGCTTTTTTTTTTTTAATTTTATTTTTATTTATTTTTATTTTTTTAATTATGTTTCCACATTTTTTATTTTTTTTTAATTTATTTATCTTTTTAGAGGGGAACGGTAGGAGAGAGGGAGAGAAATATCAATGTATGGTTGCCTCTTGTGTGTCCCATGCTGGGAATTGGCCTGCAACCCAGGCATGTGCCCTGACTGGGAATCGAACCGCGATCCTTTGCTTCGCAGGCCCACGCTCAATCCACTGAGCTACACCATCCAGGGCCTAATTTTATTTTTAGACGGAGGGGAAGGGAGGAAGAGAAGCATTAATATGTGGTTGCTTCCTGCATGTCCCCAGGTGGGGACCTGGCCCGCAACCCAGGCAGGTGCCCTGACTGGGAATCAAACCGGCAACCCCCCAGTTCGCAGGCCGGTGCTCAATCCACTGAGACACACCAGCCAGGGCTTGGTCTATGCTTTTTAGCAGACATCAGAACCAGTTATGACCTTCTTTCCTAATAAGCCCTAATGCGGCCTTCTGTTACAGAGTAAAAATTTAACCGAATAAATTTAAAGATCTATTTGGCTTTATTGAATAATTCACGAGTCAGGCAGCATCCCATCTAGTAAGTAGAAAGGTGCTGAGGAGATGTGAAAAATGGAAGGCTTTACAGGCAGAAATGGGGTAGGATAAGAAAGTTAAAAGATTGGGTTATTTCAGATAAGGTCTCACTCTTTTGTTTCTTGGGCAACAAATCAATTTTTCAAGAGATTCAATTGGAACTAAACATCATTGAGAGACAATCTCCTGCTTTCCTCCTATCTGTCAGCATGCTCTATCACAGATTCTTTTTCTTCTATTTTTTTAAAGAGAGGAAGAGAAATATCAATGTGTGGTCACCTCTCATGAACCCCCTACTGGGGACTTGGCCTGCAACCCAGGCATGTGCCCTGACTGGGAATTGAACCCGCGACCCTTTGGTTCACAGGTCACTGCTCAATCCACTGAGGCACACCATCAGCCAGGGCTCTGTCCCAGGTTCTTGTGCTGACTGCTGTCACTTTGAGAATCCAGCCTTCCATCCTGGATTGCTTCTCAACCCAAACGATCTCTTTGGTTACCAGGATTTCAACTTCTAGTCGCCTAGTTTGCTAGGGCTGCCATAAAAAACAGGCATCATAATGGGGTGGCTTAAACAACAGAAATGTGCGTCCCATTTCTGGAGCCAAGATGTCAGAAGTAACGGTATCAGCAGGGTTGGTTCCTTTTGAGGGCTTCGAGGGAGGATCTATTCTATGTTTTTCCCTAGTCCCTGGTGGTTTGCTGGAAATTTTTGACATTCCTTGGCTTTCATTGCATTTCCCCAGTCTGCCTTCATCTTCATATGGCACTCTCCCTGCGCGTGTGTGTTTATGTATACATTTCCCCTTTTATGAGGATGCCGGTCATAGTGGATTGGGACCTACCCTACTCCGATATGACCTAAGCTTCAACAATTATAATGATCCTGTTTCCAAATAAGTGCACATTCAGAGGTGCTGGGATTTAGGCCTTCAGTGTATGAATTTCGGGGTGGGGGATACAATCCAACCCATGGTACCCATTGTCTACTGACTCCCCCCACCCCAAAGACCGTGAGTACTACTGTGTCTACTGCCATTTAGACCTGTGTATCAGCTGCCTGCTGCACTAGTCCGTCTACCTGTCTCTTGGGCATCTCCAACTCAGTCGGGATGCTTTTCCTGCCACCATCACTAGGATCTCGTGTAAATTTGGCTCTCCCCTGGTGGTCCGCTGTTCACTTTCCCATTCTCCCAGCCATGTAGCTCTGACACCTCGGAGTCCTCTCCGACTCCTCCCTCTTTCTTCCCCTTCCTGTGTAATCATTTACCAGGGCTTGCAGATTCTACTCTTAGGATACCTTAATATATCTTGCCCGTCTTCTCCTTTGCGCTCATCGAAGGCCTTCATTGCCCTTCACCTGACTGACACTGCAGCTTCGCAGCTGCTCTCCCTGCCTCCATTTCACCTCCCCCTGTTCCATCCTCCCTGGCAGACAAGACTCACTGTCTTCAAGCACAATTTTGCCAGTGGCTCCCATCCTTCGAAGCAGCTGCTTTCACATGTCCGAGGTTTTCCCGTGCTGATCCTGCTCTCCAGAATGCCCTCCCCTTACATTCACCTGTTTAGACGTCTAGCCGAAAGGCCACACCTTGCACAAACCTCCCGCCTCACATGTGACCTTCCCCCCTTGGGCTATGCTTATACCTCTTCAAAAGCGCTTAGCATATTCTACCCTCAGAGCCGTGCAACTGTGTGCCATCGCCACCATCACGCTCCTCCCACACACTCGCACAAGATAATGGCGTTAAGGCAAGATCTGAATCCTCCTCGTCATGCAATGCTGCATGTCGGGCTCATAGCAGGTGCCCAGTTAATATTGGTTGAGCGATTTGGAAACTCTTGAAGCTTGCTGCCCTGGCGTCTCTGTGCACCGCTGTGTATTGCGGCATAAAAAGCAGCCCTCTTGGGTTGTTGTTGTTTTTTTTTTTTAATCTTGTAAATTGGGTCAGTGTATAGACTAGGCGTATCAGCTGCTTAGCGCTCACCAGCCTCCTCAGAAAGTACCTTCCAGTGGGCTGAGAGGGAAGATGGGGGAGTGGGGGAAGAGGGATTGGACAAGCCCCCCCCCCCCGCCGCCCCCACCTAGCAGCAGCTGCTCAGCAGTAGGATGGCGGAGGCTCAGGCAGCAACAAGGCCAAATATACAGGTCAAAACCCGATTTATACAGGGGAAAAAAAATGCGTGGTGACCTTAATGGCAAGGAGGCTTATCATCTGAAAAACGACAGTTAGCAGAGTGCTCCGACGCGTTCAGCGGGGGAACATCGCTCCAGCCCACCCCTAGTCTAAACTTCATTTGAATCTTCCTCTCACTGTCCTTTGAAATGAAGGCTGGGGTTTTTTTTTTTTCCCCTCCTAAGCTGTCACTTACTATAGAAAAGTAATCATTTTTCCATCCTATGTTGCTAAATCTGGAGACAAAGCCATTTCTTCTGTCTGCTTCCCAGCAGTGGAGCTGAAGCTATCAGAAAGGAGAACTGACTTGGGCAAGGTCACACAGCAAGGAGGGCCCCGGCGTGGGAATGAGAAGCTGCCCTTGCAGCCTTTTCTCCTCGCAAGTGTCCAAGGCTAGAGCTGTGCAGCCCTGGAAATGGGCATTCCGAAGGACTGGATGGTGCAGGTAGTGAGCCGCCCCCGGGAAGAATCTGAGGCCTAGAAAATCCAATAGCAGCACCGCAGTAAATGTCAAGGGAAAAGAATTACCCACAGCTTAAGAGCACAGGCTGCGGAACCTGACAGGCAGGTGAACACATGACCAAATGCATGTTGCTAAGTAGACTTCGGGCCACAGGGAGAGAAATAGTCTGTTGAATGAATGAATAAGAGCTGCGGTAGTTCTGTACTTTTCAGGTAGGGGGTAAGAGCATAGGCCCCAGACCCTGCCTTTCTGGGCTCACATCTTGATTCCATCACAGATTAACCCAAGCCAGAAAACGTAAGCCTTAGTTTCCTCACCTAGAAAGTGGTAGCAACTTATTCACAGGTATTTATTGAACGCATATTAGCTAGTCACTGTTCTAGGTGCGTGAGATAGAGCAATGAACACACCAGACAGAAATCCCTGACCTTGCGGAGCTGACACTCTAGTGAGGGGAAGAGTTACAAGCAATAGGGTTGTGGGGAGGAATAAATGAGAAGATGCAGGAGAAGTTCTTGGCACCCAGCTGGTCCCTAATGAATGTTTCAGGTTCCCCTATGACTTGGCAAAAGGGACAGAGTTGGATGTGTCAGAATGGGGACAAGGGTGCCTGCCCGACCTTCCCTTTAGCTGGAGTCCTATTCGGAATGCGACAGAGGCTGTCCTGACAGATGTCCAAGATCAGAGGAAGGTGGAGAAAGTGGCGTTTGAGCTGGGCCTGAAACACAGGTGGGAGAAGAGCGAGCTGGAAAGGCCATCAGAGGCTAGCCCAAGGTCTTCGGACTTCGGTACGAAGTGTGAAAACGTTGATGGTATAGGAGTGGAAAGGACCACAGACTGGGGGAACTTTGGGGGAAGGCTAAGGGAAGGTCTTTATCTTCATGCCGGTGTGCGATACGGGTGTGCGTGCGTACAAATAGCCCAGAATTTCAGCAAGTCTCTCTGATGTGAGACACGGCCGTGTTAACCCTGGACAAATTACATGAAACTCCTTGTCATTATCCTCAGCTGGCATTTTTCACAGAGGCTCGCTGTGAAAAACACAGGCTACCGTGAAGCCAACAAAGTAAACAGGCAGGAGAGATCCAGCCATCTGGAAGGTCAGGGTGATTCAGAAGCTTGAGTTCAAGTCCATCATCTCCCAACTCCTTTCTCTTTGGTTCCACAGCGCCTGTTTCCCCACTGAGAGCCACCAGGAGCCCTGACCAGGTGTCCCAGCTGTTTTTCCAGTGGGGCAGAGATGCTTTGCAGATCTTTACCCCTCTGTGAAGGGTAGTAAAAGGAGAGTTCATTTGGGACCCCGCCCCCCCGCCAGCCGGGGTTTATTATTTCTTGCTCTTACTACTGACAGGGCCCCCATATGACCACCTTTTTTCCTTCCCTTGGCACGATTGCTTGTTTTCTCTCTGTCATTTGCTTTCTGTGAAGCTGCGCAGTAAAGAGTATGTAGGCTCTGGAAACCGGCTGCTTGTGTTTTGAAGGCTGCACCTGTTACTTTCCAGCAGTGTGATCTTGGGCAATACAGTTAATCTCGCCAAGCCTCAGTATCTTTGTCTATAAATCAGAGATGATAAAAATTACCTGCCCTCCTGGGTTGCTATGAGGATTCAGTGACTTCCTCCAGGTAAAGCTACTGGAATTGAGTCTGGCTTATGGGAAGTGCTATCTAATAAATTAAGATCTTGCTCTCGTCACTCGCCCTTTTGGGGGGTGCTGTTTCCTCATGTGCGCAGTATGATAATGCTCACCCTTCATGGCTCCAGAAGTGAGGGACCACATAGATGAGAAGGCGTTTCACTAACAGAAGTCACACAAGACGTCGTGTACTGGCAGGGAGGACATGTTTCAACAGTGTTTTGGCTGTAGCTTTAGTACAAATCATAGAAATGAAGATGTGGCTATAAATGGTGACCTTTACGTGGTGACTTAGGTGGCGGAGATTACCTGTGGAGGGCAGCGCCAACCTGCATGTCAGTTGATACTTGCGGTGGGGGTGGGGTGGGGTGGGGGGGCCTCTCTCACACACACCTTTAATTTACCAGACAGCGAAGTATTTTACAGCTCCATGTTACCCTCGACTATTACAACTTAACAATTACCTGTAGTTAGGGTTTATGCATGCTTATTAATAAGGTCACAGCTAATTTTATTCAGTCAGTCTTTCTAAAGAAATCATAGACAATTAAATACTTTAAAAGCTTTAAAAAATATAACACTGTAGTAATTAATCTTATGTTGGACTTTGGGGATTTCCATGCAAAATAAAAGATGGCCGTCTAAGCCCTGGCTGGTGTGGCTCAGTGGATTGAGCACCGGACTGTGAACCAAAGGGTCGCCAGTTCGATTCCCAGTCAGGGCACATGCTCGGTTTGCAGGCCAGGTCCCTGTAGGGGGCATGTGAGAGGCAACCACACATGGATGTTTCTCTCCCTCCCTTCCTCTCTCCCTTCCCTTCTCTAAAAATAAATAAGTGAAATCTTTTTAGAAACAGCAGCACATAAAATCACCGGCTCAGTAGAACTGGGCAGATATGCCTAGGAGAGCAACAACAGTGACAATAGCAAACATTTATTGAATTGAATGCTTTTCAAGTTCATTAGCCCATTTTGTATGGGTCGAGCACTGTTCTAGGTAATTTATGCTAATCCTCACAGCTGTCACGTGAGGTAGATCCAATTATTACCACCCCCATTTTACATGTGAGATATGTGAGGCTTAAGGAGGTTCCACCTTACTTTCAGGGTGCTCAGGCTAGTAAATGGCAGCGTGACAATTTACAACCCAGGTAGCCTGACTCCAGAGTCCATTGTGCTCCGCCCTCATTCGATACTGCCTAAATTTATTCACTTGTATTTTCTTGTGGGACGCTAAAGCCTGGGCTGATAGGTATAATAATTAACATTTATTGAGCACTGACTCTGTGTCAAGCACTGTGACAAGACCCATTACAAATAAATAATGTATTTAATTTACAGGGTTATTGAAGTCTTAGAATCAGGACTTTTTTTTTTTTAAAGATTTTATTTATTTATCTTGAGAGGGGAAGGGAAGGAGAGATGGAGAGAAATATCAATGTATGGTTGCCTCTCGTGTGTCCCCTGCTGGGAACTCTCGCTGGGAACTGGCCTGCAACCCAGGCATGTGCCCTGACTGGGAATCGAACTGCGATCCTTTGGTTCGCAGGCCCGCGCTCAATCCATTGAGCTACACCAGCCAGGGCAGAATCAGGACTGTTTTTTAAAAATTCCCATTTGACAAGCAAACACAGAATTAGAAAGGATTCTATGAGTTACTCCTTCAAAGCAAACACCAAGAACTGTGCCTGGTGCGTAACAAGTATCAACAGTGGGGGGGATCCAAGGTCAGAAAACTAGTTTGGTGTGGAGTTGGCTTTTTTTTTTTTTTTTTTTAGATTTTATTGATTTATCTTTATAGGGGAAGGGAAGGAAAGAGGGAGAGAAATGTCAATGTACGATTGCCTCTCGTGCATCCCCTGCTGGGAAGTGTCCTGCAACCCAGGCATGTGCCCTGACTGGGAATCGAACTGGGATCCTTTGTTTCACAGGCCCGCGCTCAATCCACTGAGCTACACCAGCCAGGGCCTTGGAGTTGGGTTTTGAACTTTTTTACTCCTCCCCCCACCCAAGCCTATGGCAACAATATCTGCTTATTGTATTTATGGTTATAGTCCCTCTAGATCTGCTCCCTGAACTTCAGCCAAATCAGTCTTTTTGAAATGTAAATCTCTTCTGTTACCTTTAATGGCTTCCCTTTGGTTTTTGAATAAAGATCTAGGAGGCCCACCAGTTATAGCTGGAGGAGAGGAAGGAGTGGTAGGTAGAAGACTTCTGAGAGGTAGGCAGATTGCTGATCTTGTAGGGCCGTGGAGGCCTTGGTTGCGAGTTTGGATTCTGTTCTGTGGTGAGAAGCCACCACAGAGGTCTGCGCTGGGCAGTGATGTAGTTCCCATGGCTCGGTGGTTTCTGGGAGGAGGACCATGGTCTGTAGGGCCCAAGGGAGCTGGGAGCCCCAGTGAAGAAGCTGCTGCAGTATCCGGATGGGAGAGGGTGCTGGCTTGGAGCAATCGGTCAGCATCTGGATATATTTAGAAGGTAAAACTAACCTGCTTGTTGATGGACTAGATAGGGGTGTGAGGGAAAGTGAGAAACCAAGGATTGCTACTAGCTTTTGGGGGCTTATCAAAATGAACCACTACTGGTTCAAAGAATGGGCGATATGGGTCAGGGGAGCGAAGCCGGTGAAAACTCAAGAGTTTTTTTTTTGCTGGCCATGATTGAGGTGCCTGTAAGAGAAAGAAGCCGTGGGAATTCAGGGTAGGAGGAAACCATTTGCAGGTGAGATCGGGGAGACTTTCCGCAGAAGGTGCCATCTATGCTATGCTGGGTTTGAAAGAAGAGTTAGGAATGGGAATATGGATTTGATTTGGTGGGAGGAGGGGCCGTGGAGCGAGGTTAGGGCAGCGCTTCTCACATTTGAGAATTTTTCCCTTTTACAGGCACCATTTTACTGAGTGTTTTCCCTTCGAGCGACTCACTTTGGAGAAATTCGAGAGTTTATAAAGAGCTTCATACTGCTGCTATAAATTGTTTTTCCTTTTCTGTTTCTAAACGCACACTTGAAATAAGCATCTATTAAAGATTTTGCTGATTTAATAATAGCTACCATTGGTTGAATACTTACTCTACGCTAGGAGCAATTCTAAGTGCTGCAAATCAATAATTTCATTTTGCTTTGGCACTAATTGCTTATAAGTCCTGTTCTGAGTGTTTTACATGTACTGACTCATTTAATCCTCCGGACAAAGTTATTCTATACGGTGTGGCAGACTCTGACCAGCAGAGTCTGCGCGTTGTGACTGAAGGCGAGAACAAATGCGCACCCTACAGCAGTCCTGTGGAGAAAAAGGGATGGTACGCTACTCTCTTAAGATGAGAGTCCTGCGACCGCTTTTCTCAAGAGGAGCGCGCCCCGACCCTTGCCCGGAGAGGCTTTTATTGTTTCTCTCAGGTCTTACATCAAAGAAGGATTTATTATGTACTACATAGAATGTTGTTGCCTACATTTTAGGTACAATCAAGGAAATGGAAATAACATGCAAAGGGCAACGGCAGCGAGTTGATTAGCTCTGTCCTTGGAAAGATTCACACAGGCTTTGGAAATTCCTTTGAAGACAGACAATACACGTTAGTTGTTTCAGACCAGGGTGAGGGAGTTTTAGCTAGAGCAAGCCACAACAGTCTGTATGCATTTTCTAGGCCTGATTTCCACGGGAAAACTGGTTTGAGGGTCTGGCTCCTGCCCACCACTTCGCTCCTGTAGGTTTTCCATGCAGAGCTGAGTCACATTTGCCAGACCAAAACAAAACGGTTCCCTACAATAGGGGTGTTGTCTTTTCTGTGTTACAGATGGAGAGGCCATAGCTCAGAGGAGTTAGGCAACTTGCCTGGCTTTGCAGAAACGATGAATAGCAGAGCTGGACTTTGAGCTGCGCATCCGTATTCTGAACCACTTAACCCATTGGTGCTCACTCTTAGTTGCATATGAGGGTTGCCTGGGAGGGTTTTTTATACTCATGTCTAGGCCCCACCCAGTGGAATTCAATTCGAATGTCTGGGGTGTGGCTTCAGCATCTGTGTCTTCGCAAAGCTTCTGGGCAGTTCTCATATACTCTCACAGAACCAGGGGTGAGAACATCTGCCTTATGCAATAAGACCTCCACCGCCTGTAATCGCCCCTTCACTAATGACTGTGGCTAACGTGAGCATAGGGCATTTGAGGCAGAGAGAAGTGCTCAGGGAAAGGCATGAGGATGTTCATTAGTGGCTCAGAGAAATGCTTGTGGCCCCCTTTAAGTTCCCAGAGGTCCATAGTTCATGCATCCGGAGGGGAAGCAGCGGTCACACTGGGAGTGCATCCTGTAGAAGGTCAGGGAGATGCCTAACAGGAGGTGGGCTCACCTGGCTCCCAATGAACATCCTATCTGGTGTTTTTTCTCCAAGTTTAATTTGCTGGCAGATTATTAACTTCCAGTTGCTGAAGTGCATTGGGGTCTGAAAGGGGGAAGGAAGCCTAGCAACCAGTTGCATGGCTTAGCAACCAATTTTCACAGTTAGTTACAGCAGATGTGGGAGTCTGTCTGCAAAACTGCTCCTGCTGGAGCCGGGAAGACAAGTCCCAAAGTAAGCCGCTCAGCCAGTTGCAGGCACAAAGTCAGGGGAAAGCACCCTGCCATTCACTCACTCGTCATTGACTTGTTTCTAGACCTCAGCTTCCCCAGATGTAAAATAGGTATAGTTTGAATAGATCAAATGAAAACTACCTGGACTTTTTCAGCAAATACAGCCTTGCCTGAAGAGCTTTTTTTTATAGTGCACTTACCATATGTATGTGTTTCCTGTTGCTGCTGAACCAATTACCACGAACTCAAAATGGGGCTCACTAGCTAAAATGAAGGTGTCAGCAAGAGGGCATTCCTTTATGGAGGCTTTCAGGGAGAGTGTGTTCCCTGCGTTTTCCAGCTTCCTGAGGCTGCCAGCATTTTTTCAGCTCATGGCTATCTTCTGTCTTCAACGCCAGCAATGGCTGGTCAAAGTCTTCTTTCTAAAAACAAACAAACAAACAAACATTTTATTTGTTTTTCGAGAGGGGAAGGGAGAGAGGCAGAGAGAGA
The DNA here is from genome assembly GCA_039655065.1 of Glossophaga mutica. Classification (NCBI taxonomy): domain Eukaryota; kingdom Metazoa; phylum Chordata; class Mammalia; order Chiroptera; family Phyllostomidae; genus Glossophaga; species Glossophaga mutica. The sequence continues at coordinate 7,582,658 of CM077318.1, read as the reverse complement.
GAGAGAGAGAGAGAGAGAGAGAGAGAGAGAGAGAGAGAGAGAGGCATCAACGTGTGGTTGTCTCTCCGGCACCCCCTACTGGAGACCTGGCCTGCAACCCAGGCATGTGCCCTGACTGGGAATTAAACCCGTGACCCTGTGGTTCACAGGTTGGTGCTCAATCCATTGAGCCACGCCAGCCAGCCATGGCTGGTTAAGTCTTTTTCATATCATATCACTCGGAAACCAAAACCTCTGTCTTCCTCATCCACATTTAAGCATGTTTGTCTTGACACTGAGTCCAATGGGTAATCCAGGATAATCTCCCTATTTTAAAGTCATTGATTAGCAACCTTAATTCCACCCACTGCCTTCATTTCCCTTTGTGGTGTATGTAACCTTTATTTGGATTACCACATCATGTGTCAGGCACAGCGCTAAGTGTTTTACAGGTATTGACCTGCTATAATCCTCACAATAACCCCTCTGAAGTCGAGAATGTTGCTAGGTCCATTTTACAGACAAGGAAACTGAGGCATGCAGAGGTTAGGTAGGTTGTCCAAGGTCCCACAGCTAAGAGGTGGTGCAGTTAGAACTTGAGTCCAAGCAATCTAACTCCAGAGTGTATTTGCTTACCCACCCAACTGTGCTGCAGATGTCCCAACCAGGTTAGGATGGAGTCTCATTTAACCATACACACTGAGTGCCTAGTACAGTGCCAGGCTCCCACGTCTATCACAGGGAATCCAGTATGTAGACATTTATTTAAAGAACTGGTATGGCCCTGGCTGGTGTGGCTCAGTGGATTGAGCACCAGCCTGTGAACCACAGGGTTGCAGGTTCGATTCCCAGCCAGGGCATGTGCCTGGGTTGCGGGCCAGGTCCTCGGTAGGTAGGGGGTGCACAAGAGGCAACCACACATTGATGTTTCTTTCCCTCTCTCCCTCTCTTCCCCTCTGTCTAAAAATAAAATAAATAAAATCTTTAAAAGAAAAGAACAGGTATGTACACTTCATTAGCGGCACAACGACAAAAAGAATCATTTATGAATTAGAAGTGAAATTCTTGAGGCAGGGAGAGGGACCAAGAGAAAGATTTTTTTTTTTTTTTGTATTTTACAAATGCAAGGTAGTTATCAGGGTTATACCTAACTATATGCTTCTCCCACCATTTATCTTTAGCGCCTGAAGGCCAAAAACCCTTATTATTTTATCCATTAGGTATTACATTCGGTTGTTAGTAGCAAAATCAAGATACAACAGTGCCTCATATAAGGCAGACGTTTACTTTTTTTAATCATCTGAAAAAGATCTGGAAGTGGGCTTTTTAGGGCTGGGATGGTAACCGCATCCTCCTTAGCATGCGGTCTTCATGGTCAAGGTCACAGGATGGCTACTGGAACGCCAGCTGTCACATCTATATTACAAACAGTGGGAAGGGCAAATGTCACCTGCTATCACTTTAAGGAGCTGTCCTGGAAGTTCTACCTAAGAGCTCCCAAGAACTTCTTATCGGGCACTTAGCAAAGAAGGCTAAGGAATGTTCCTACTGAAGAAAAGGGGACCACGGGTTGTTGGTAGGTAACTAATACTCTCTCTACCACAGCTGTTAACGCTGAGAAGCCTTTTACCATAATCCATGGCTCTGCATCCTCAGCCTGTGTTCCTCCTGGGAACCCCGAGAAGGGAGTTGCTATCCTCCTTTTTTTGGAGAATGCAGCAAGGTTTAGGGTGGTGGAGGTCAACCAGTAATGCTTATAGGGATTTGGTTGGTCAGTAACGTAAGATATTGCAGACCGAATGCATTTGGAAGTAGTGGACAGCGGAGCCAACTGGAGAGCACATTGCCGTTTTGAAAGGAGGCAGCCCGTGCTCAGCTCCACTGGATTTTGGCCACTTGGAAGAGTGGACCTATTCTGCCAGATCTTCTGATTTTATTCAATGGAATCTGGAAATCCAGGTTTTCCTGTGCAATATTCAGCCTTTTAAATGCTGGATCAACTTCTTAAAAAATACTGTGGTACAACCTAAACATAGAATCCAGCCCCAGCACGCTAGTTCGGCCCCTGGTATAATGGGAAGAGCACCAAATTTGGACAACAGTATTCTAGCCCACATGCGTTATGTGACCGTGTGTATAAGTATCTTCCTATCTCTGTGGTATCGGTGGAAGTAAGGTTCTGCGCTATCTAAAGGGAAGGAATTTCCTGAGACGCGCACAGGAGGATGGGGCTTTGTGGTACAGTTTATTTATGATGTACAATTAAGGATGTTCCCCTCCTGACTTCCCAATGTCCCATCTCTGTCTGTCTGACCGTGGAAAAAGTCCAATCTTGTCTTCAGTAGGGCCAGGATGAAAGCCACTGTCCAGAGTTTTTGCTCTACATTAAGGGACGGTCCAGTGTAGTATCTGGCTAGCTTACTGTGTGCTTCTAGCTGTAGTCATTGTGCTTTGGTAGCTGGGCTCCCTCCTGGAGACCATGGACCATGTGGCTGCTAAGGCCAGGTGGCCATGGAGAGAACAGGTGCGTGAACTGTGTAAGTGTGCATCACAAGCAAGAGAGAGCTTCTTTGTTCCCCTGGGGTTATAACCAGGATCTTGGATTTGGGACGGACCAGGTGCTTTCTCAAAATGACCAATCAGCTTCCCAAGTTTCCTCAGGCTTTGGATACGGTCCATCCTCCAGTCAGACTGACAGACCTCTAGGGTCCAAAACCTCCCCTTGCACCCCGTAACAATCCGGTACCGGAAGGGGAAAGGGAGGAGTGTTAATCCCCTTGGTGGAGCACAAGGCTGTGGTTCTCTGGAGTGTGAAGCTGTAGCTTCCTGGCTAGCAAGCCATCTCATGTTCCCCATTTTATTAAGCTCAGTGTCTAGTTCCCTTTGCTCCCTTTTTGTAGCTAAAAACCCACAGTAACATCTGGACTTCACATTCCCAATCTTTAGTCTGAAGGTGTTTGACTAGAAAATTTCTATGGAGTCTTTGATCTCTGAAGCTCTCTCTCTTCTTTCTTATATGTAATAGCCTCATGAAAGATTACTTTCTTTAAAACTGTTGAGATATCTATTTTACATTTTAAAGAAACATAACCTGTCATCTATTGATTTCTTCTCTCTGGAATTGTCATTTGGGAAAAATACCTACTTCCTTATTTACCATTTGTCCTCAAAACTTCCTTACATAGAATCTACTCGCTTCATCCAATTGACTTAGAATTTTGCAGACCACTGCAAGTCTTGCTGAATTTAAGTTTTTTTTTTTTAATTTTGACACCCACTGAAATGATTAGCATTGTTGTCCAGCTTGATTGCGTTTGAAACTTTTCAGCAAAGCTCAAAGGCGCATGGCAGGACGGGCTTCTAATGAGTCAAATCTAGGAGAAATTCCTCTGGGGATAGTGCCGGAAGCCAAGAGCGGATGGCAGAAGATGTAGAAAATTCATCATAAAAAAACTGTTCCTTTTTGATCAGACTACAGGTGCTTTTAATGATTCATAATTTGATCGATGCGCAGACCAATTAGAGGTATTATATTTACTGTTTTAAAGTGTGGAGTGAGGGCTGCTACACTTTTTTTTTACGAAGGACCAGATAATAAAGAATTTAGACTTTGCGGGCCACATTAGGTCCCTGTTGCATCTTTTTCCTTTTAATGTTTTAGGGGAAGGGGGAGAGAAAGAGAGGGAGAGAAACATCAGTATGTGGTTGCCTCTTGCGCACCCCCTACTGGGGACCTGGCCCGAAACCCAGGCATGTGCCCTGACTGGGAATCGAACCGACGACCCTTTGGTTTGCAGGCCCACGCTCAGTCCACTGAGCCTCACCAGCCAGGGCTCTTTTCTTTTTTGAACAACGCTTTAGAAATGTGCAAAATGCACAAACACTGATCATGGGCAGGATTTGGCCCACACCTGCTAGTACCCGGTATAAAAGGTTAAGAGCATTTACCCTGGATACGGCAGGGTTAAAATCCAGGCTCCATCTTTCACTAACTGCATGCAACCGAACAAGTCACTTAGCCTCTCCCTGCCTCAGTTTCTTCACCTGCAAAAATGGGATAATTATAGAACTTACCTCACCGGGTTGCCGTAAGGATTCACTGAGTGAGTATTTATAAATGCTTAGATCAGTGCCTCATGCATTGTGTTTGCTGAATAAATAAGAAAGCCTAAAATGTTATTTGGGAATGGGAGAGGCATGGTTGGGGAGTGAGGCCTCTCTGATGCGCTTCTGATCAGACCCTAACGTGCAGGGACTCCTTCTACATCTGTGCCTGGTGGGCCAGATTCTTCAGGGCTCTGCTCTCTGTATTAAATGTCTCAGATGCCATACCAAGCACACAGCGTCGCTGGCCCATCCAGCCCAGGCCCTTGCGCACTGGACCGGAAACCTGATGTTGCTCTGCCTCTACAGAGGCCACTCAGGGGACTGTTCTGGAGCAAGTTTTCCTGCTTCCCTAAGAACATGTACCAGCATTGCATCAGCTTGCCATGGGGCTAGCCCCCTACTCAGCCCCTAAAACAGGGGCGTCAAACTCATTTTAACCCAGGGCCACATCAGTCCCCCAGTTGCCTTCGAAGGGCCGGAATAATTTTAGGACTGTATACATGTAACTCCTCCTGAACTGTTAAGGAGTTGAAATGACATTCGGCCCTTCGAAGGCAACTGCAGAGCTGATGTGGCCCCCGGTGAAAATGAGTTTGGTAGCCCTGCCCGAAAAGAACCACTCTCGGCATTGCTTGGCAGAGTTGACGCCTCCGTTATTATTTTCTTGAAAGGCCTTAGGCCAGTTTTATTAATTTCCTTTTGTTGTATATCCTCTCTTTATTTTGTTTTTTACTCGCTGTTCCTTGGATTCCAGGACACCACACCCTTGGTGTTAAACTCCTACCTCACTGACGCTTCCTTCTGAAACTCCTTTGCAATTTTATCTTCACTTCCTCAGCCTTTAAATGAGGCATGGAAATAGAGAACAAACTGACAGTAACCAGAGCGGAGCGGGGAGGGGATAAGGAGGGAAAGGGTCGTGTAGGAACATGTATAAAGGACACAGGGACAAAGCCAAATGAGGGTGGGAGGTGGAGATGGGGCGGGGTGGGGAGAGAGGTGGGGGAAAAATGGAGGCAACTCTACTTGAACAACAATAAAATTTTTTCTTTAAAACATGTTAGAAGGCCCGAGGGCCCAGTCCTTGGACTTCCTCTTTCCTCCATGTATACTCCCTTCTTCAGTGACTTCATCCAACCTCCTGGCTTTAAGGAACATGTACACAGTAATGACTCCCAAATTTATATCTCCGGCCTGGCCTCCCTCAGCACATATGTCTAACTGCCTGCTTAACATCTCCACTTGTATATCTAATAGGCATTTCAAGCTTAATGTCTCAAACTGAGCTCTTGATATAAAACTACACAGCTGTTTCTCCTGCACTATTCCCTATGTCAGTTACCGTATTTGGCTGTGTAGAACGCGCACCCATATTTTTGGCCCAAAGTTTCAGGGGGAAAAAAATCTTTTAATTTAATCCAATTATTTATTTAAAAAGATTTTTTTTATTATTTATTTATCTTTAGAGGGGAAGGGTAGGAGAGAGGGAGAGGGAGAGAAATATCAATGTACGGTTGCCTCTCGTGTGTCCCCTGCTGGGAACTGGCCTGAAACCCAGGCATGTGCCCTGACTGGGAATCGAACCGCGATCCTCTGGTTCACAGGCCCGAGCTCAATCCACTGAGCTACACCAGCCAGGGCCAATTATTTATTTATGTATATTTAGAAACGACCTGCTGGTCGTATTCCAGGGTATTGTTTTGCGTACGGATATCATGAGTGCTTTCTGGAGTCACACTTTTAACACAGAAGCATAAAGAAAAAAAAATTAAAAGCATTTCTATAGATACCGAATTAGTACTACCCATATATAATGCTCATCCTTATTTTTCCCTCAAAAATTTGGGCAAAAAAGTGCACATTATACACGGCAAAATACAGCACCAGTAAAAGTAACTTTCACAGGCCTCCTTCTGGTCACACCAAAATACTTAATGACTCATTCACCCTCACACCCCATGTCCAGTTCTTCCGGAAATCCTGTTGGTCTTACCTTCAAATTTTATGTAGAATCAATGACTTCTCACTATTTCCCCGCCACCATCCTAGTCTGAACCGCCATCATTTCTTATTAGGAATACTCTTACTGCTGTCTCTGACCCTTAACCCCTTAGGGTCAGTTCACTCACTACACAGCAGCCAAAGTGAGCCTGGTAAAACTTCCTTCACATCGCATCACACATTACTCATCTGCTCAAAAGCCTTCGGCTACCTCCCATCTCGCTCAGAGTCACCGCCTGGTCCTCACAATAATCCCTCAGCCCCTGCATGGCCAGGCTCGCCTTGCCTCCGTGACCTCACCTGCCACCAAAGTGTCCGGTGCTCATTTCACTCCTGTCAAACTGTCCTCCCCTCTCTTCTTCACAGCCACCAGGCACACTCCAGCAGTAAGGCCTTGCTTGATATTCCTTTCACCCGGAACACTTTGGCCAGAAATACCTGCATCACTGTCTTACCCGATGAAGGTCTGACTCACAAATCTTTTTCTCAGTGAGACGGTCCCTGACGGTCCTTTTAAACACTGCACACTCACTACGCCATCCTCCTCTTTGCTTTTTTTTTCCCCAACAGGAATTATGATTATAACTATCACAGTCTGATGTACCGTACATTTTATTTACTTGTTTTTTTTTGGCACGAGTTTCTTCCTGCTGGAATATAAGCTCCACAAAAGCAAGAATTTTCAGCGTCTTTTTGTTTTTTCCCACCAAAATACCCTCAATTCTAGGAATAGGAAGTCCCTAGCACATAGAGGCCACCCAATAAATATTGTTTGAATAAATAACTGAAATGAGCCCTGGCTGGTGTGGCTCAGTGAATTGAGTGCCGGCCTGCAAACCAAAGGGTCGTAAGTTCAATTCCCAGTTAGGGCACATGCCTGGGTTGGGGGCCAGGTCCCCAGTGGGGGATGCACAAGAGACAACCACACCTTGATGTTTCTCTCTCTCTCTCTTTCTCCCTCCTTTCCGCTCTGTCTAACACAAATCTTTAGAAAAAAGCTGGTCAGGGCACACCTAATTGCTTTTACCACCTAAATGGGTCCACTTCACCATTCATTAAAGGCTTGCATATCACCCTTTGAAAATCACTGTTTTAAGATGGGTGCCCATTTTCAAGGCCATTTCCATTTCTCAAAGACTTCTAAAATGTCTTCAACCCCAGACAGGGTCATTTTATGCCTGGCATGTGAGCAATGAAGAGAGGCATTGGGGTGGGGGTCGGGGTGGGGGATCGAGGTACCAGTTGCATGTTTCACCGTGCCTGGGGGAAGCGAGACCCTGCGTGGCTTGCTCTGCCCCTCTTGGAATTGGCTCTGCCCTTCTCTGAACTCAACCTCAGCCATGTTTTCTCCTTCCTCGGAACAGCAATTCATTCAACGAGTATTTTTGCAGCTCCTCAACACTAGGTGCTCTGCCAGAGGCTATGGGAAAGCAAGATGTGGGGGAGACAAGCTCATAATCAGCAAAATGTCATGGGCATGCATAGAAAGGGTGATTGCTTTCGTCTTGGGTTGGAGCTTCATCAAAGAGATGCTTTGGAGCCTGACCTGAATGGATGGCTAGGGCTTAGGCAAGCAGAAGGAGGGAGGAAATTCTCAGAGGCGATTGAAACAAAACAAAACAAAAACTTTTGAGATGAAAAAATGTGAATATGTGCAGAAGTGTCCAACCCGTGGCCCAGAATGGCTATGAATGTGGCCCAACACAAAATCATAAATTACTGAAAACGTTACGAGATTTTATTTTTTCATCATTACGGGTTGCAATGTGTTCAATGTGTAACCCAAGACAACTCTTCTTCTTCCAGTGTGGCCCAGAGATGCAAAAAGTTGGACACCCCTGAGAGGGACTGAAGAGGATTTAGGGCCAGGTGGGGAGAATTGTTAATACCTTGCTAAAGAGTGTGAGCTTTACTCTGGAGGCAATGGGGAGTCCTTAAAAGTGTGTCATCAGAGGAGGATCAGCCTTTAGGGTTCAAAGTCTGGCAGCAGTGTGAGAATGGACTGGAGGGCAGCTGAAATGGAGATAGGTGGGTGATTAGCGGGCTGATGATGATAGTTTGGAAAAGACATAAATGAAAGCTCAACCTGGAGCAGTGGTCATGGATTTAGAAAGGAAGGGACACACGGAACAAATGCCACAAGGATAGAGGCAACAGGACTTGACAACTAACAATAGATATGTGCGTAACGGTGAAGTCTTCTCTCCTCCTGCCCAATCTGACCCTCAAACCTGGCCTTCTAGAGCAGCCTGATGAGCTCTGTGAATCCACCCATACCAGGAAGGGGAACCGTGGGTGTGGGTGGCCCCTGCTGTGCCAAAGGTGAGGAAGGGGAGACTGGTCATCATTGGCTGGCCAGGAGGCCAGGCTGGGCTCCTGCTGTTGCCATAGCATTTCAGAAGATCATAGCATTTCACCGCAGGAAAGGGGCCTGAGAATCTTGCTGTGATGGAGGATGCCCTACTGTGACCAGGGGTGGGATAAGGATGGAGGACTCCAGCAAGGGAGGACTCTTTAGGAAAGGTCTTAGCTTTGATCTCTCTCTTTTTTTTTTTTTTTTTTAAGATTTTTAATTTATTTATCTTTAGAGGGGAAGAGTAGGAGAGAGGGAGAGGGAGAGAAATATCAATGTACGGTTGCCTCTCGTGTGTCCCCTCTCGTGTGTCCCCTGCTGGGAACTGGCCTGCAACCCAGGCATGTGCCCTGACTGGGAATCGAACCATGATCCTTTGTTTCGCAGGCCCGCACTCAATCCACTGAGCTACACCAGCCAGGGCTTAGCTTTGATCTCTTAAGCTCAGCTCTTTCCCCTTCCTCCCTTTCTCTCTCCCCTCTCCCCTTCCTCTCCTGCTTCCTCCCCATTTCCCCTTTCTTCTCAGCTATCACTGCCCCCCTCCTTCTTTCCCCTTCCTTTTCTCCTTCTGTCTCTTTACCCCCTTTCTTCTCTTCTTCCTTCTCTCCCTTTCCACTCATCCTCCTCTTTATTTTTCCTCTCCTCTTCTTTTCACTTCTCTCCCTGACCCTCCTCAGCACGTTCACCAAAACAAATGAACAAACAAATAAATAACCACAAACAAAAACAAGTTTTCCTTGGAGTTCAGGAGTCAGCAGTTACAGCATTGGCAACCTGAGAGATGACTCAAGCGCTCAAGCCATCCCAACTTGGAGGGGCAAGTCCCCTAGAAAGGGGGTCACCGTGGCTGTCTCTGTAATGCTTTTCCTTGCTAAGTGCTCCTCTGGTTGGAAGAGTCTCCTCCTGTCTTTTCACCACCTCCCTGGAGGATGGCTTAGGAGGTACGTTGACCAGAGGGCTTAGCAGTTTACACAAATGCAGTGAAGGTCCATGAAAGCTGGGGCTGGAGGCCATTGTTCTCTATTCTTCTTTTTTTAAAAATGTTCATTTATTTATTTTTACAAGGGGAAGTGAGGGAGAAAGAGAGGGAAAGAAACATCCATGTGTGGTTGCCTCTCGAGCACCCCCCTACTGGGGACCTGGCCCACAACCCAGGCATGTGCCCTGACTGGGAATCGAACCAGTGACCCTTTGGTTCACAGGCCGGTGCTCAATCCACTGAGCCACACCAGCCACGGCCACAGCTCTATGTTCTTTACTTCTTTGCTCTTTCCACCGCCTCTCACTTCTACCCGTGGGGCCCATGGACCGGCAGCTTCCACTTCCATTGGGAACCTGTTAGAAATGCAGGGCCTTAAGCCCCACCCCAGACCTACTGATTCAGACTCTTTATTTTTATTTTATTTTTTTAAAGATTTTATTTATTTATCTTTAGAGGGGAAGGAAAGGAGAGAGGGAGACAAATATCAATATATGATTGCCTCTCATGCATCCCCTGCTGGGAACTGGTCTGCAACCCAGGCATGTGCCCTGACTGGGAATCAAACCATGATCCTTTGTTTCGCAGGCCCGCACTCAATCCACTGAGCTACACCAGCCGGAGCTCAGAATCTTTATTTTAACAAGAACATCTTTGAACATTAAAGTTTGAAAAGCACCGTTCTGTATACACTTCCTCCCTCTACAAACACAATCATTCCCAGAGCAACCCAGTTTGGATTTGCTTGAAACTGTGCAGGGCTAAAGAAGCTGAAGGTCAGAGAGTCCTGGAGGGCAGGGGTGACCACTTAGATGTCTGCAGAGGTGAGCCAGGGGGTCTGGCTCTAAAGGATGCAGCTGCCACTCAACTCCAGCTGATGGTTTCAGGGCAGGAATACCAGCCTATACATATAGCACCTTCTTTATCCATTCATGTATCGGAGGGCACTTGGCTTGCTTCCCTATTTTGGCTATTTTAAATAATGCTGCCATACATATAGGGGTGCATATGTCATTTCGAACCACTGGTTTCATTTTCTCAGGCTAAATACCCAGAAGTGGAATTGCTGGGTCTTCTTGCAACAACGTGGATGGACCTACAGGGTATTCCGCTAAGTGGAGTAAGTCAGACAGAAAAAGATGAATAACACACAATTTCGCTTATATGTAGAATGTAGAAAGAGTATACAAATGAAGAAATAAAACAAACAAAAAAAAGACTCGTAGACACAGAAAAGAAACTGATGGTGGGGAGGATGGATGAAAAGGGTGAAAGGGAAGAGGAGGTCGAAACTTCCAGTTGTACAATAAATAAGCCACAGAGGTGCCGTGTACACCTCAGGGATATAGTGAATTATAGGGTAATACCTTTGCGTGGTGAGAGATGGTTCCTAGACTCGGTATGGTGATCACATTGCAAGGTCTATTATATACATACAGTTGAACATCCAATAAACTGCAAACGCAGTGGTGGGCTGTAGGCCAGACTTTCCATTTACTGCCTCTGACGTAGTCTGGGTTGGTTTGTTTGTTTCTAGCAGCAGGAACTCTTTGATCAAATGGAATGTTACCTGGAAACTTAATGTATTAAGCAGATGAAAGGAAAACCACTCTGGTTGAAGTGGGGCTCAGAGCTCCTCCCACTCAGCCTGTCCCTCGTCCCCCAGGACTAGGAGTGGCCTCTGAAGGACCCTTGCTACACTATAAACACACAGGTCAAAAAGCATTGAGAGACTCCAACACGTTTGACCGAGGAAGAGAAAGCCTTATCCAAAGTCAAGAGCAACTTGGCAGTCACCCAACTTCCAGTCCAGGGCTCTCGTCATGTGGCTCACTGACTCGTTTGCATAGTTCTCTAGTGCAGACTCTCATCGATGGAGGATTTATTCTACGGTGTTACTGGCAGGTGGTTTTCCAGACTCTGCTTGGACGCCTTCAGTGATGGGAAGCTCACCACTTCATAAGGTTGGACATTAACATGTGAGTTTGGCTTACCAGAGAATCTTTGAATGGATACATATTGTTCGTGAGCTTCTCGGGCTCTGAATCCACCCGAGGGGTTTAAGTGGCACCGCTGCCTAGATGGGGGTTAAGTCTGCTCATGGGATTGAAATTCCTCACGCAGGTATTTCAGCTCCTGCCTTTGTACCGAACAATAAATGGTGGATGGGAGAGTAAATTCCTTAGATAGATAGGAAGTTGTTGGAGGCCGAGGGCATGGCATGGGAAAAAGAAACTGGGGAGGAAAAGAGGAAAGGTAAGCATGCTAGGAAAAGCGGGGGAGGAAATGAAGTCATTTCTTTGTGGTGTCCATCCCACGGCTTGCGGGATGGCTGTGAATGCGGCCCATCACAACATTGTAAATTTACTTAAAACCTTTTTCTCTTTTGTTCATCAGTTTTTGTTAGTGTTTGTGTATTTAATGTGTGGCCCAAGACAACTCTCCTTCTTCCAGTGTGGCCCAGAGATGCCCAAAGGTTGGACACCCCTTAGAGAGTGGTAGAGAGACTATGGAGAGCTTAGGGGAGGAAAGCATCTAGTGGGTCCCTGCCACAGAGGAGAAAGCTGGTCTTTCATCGGGCTGGTCCCTATGGTCAAGCTGAAGTGGCCTTAGGGGAGGCTGTTTGCGCAGGTCCCCAGTGTGGTGCTTTCTGCAGCAGCCCATTGGGTAGCATCTAAGTCTGTGTCCATGCCTGCCTGCTGAGACGCGAATAAAGATGACTGTGGTCACTTCCTCTCTGCGCTTCTCAGATTTTAACGTGCAGGTGAATCAGTGAGGGTTTTATGAGGATGCTGATGCTGAGTTGGTAGGTCTGGGATTCTTCCTTCCCTTTTTTTTTTTTTTTAAAGGATTTTATTTATTATTTTTTAGAGAGAGAGGTAGAGAGGGAGAAAGAGAGAAACATCAATGTGGTTGCCTCTTGAGCACCACCTACGGGGGACCTGGCCCACAACCCAGGCATGTGCCCTGATGGGGAATCTAACCGGCAACCCCTTAGTTTGCAGGCCCGCGCTCAATCCACTGAGCTCCACCAGTCAGGGTGGAATTCTTTCTTTCTCATAAGCTCCCAGGTGATGCTGATGCTGCTGATCTGAGGCCCAGATTTTGAGTAGGGGCTAGATGACCTTGACAATCCATCTAGCTGGATTTTTATGCTCGGAGTCTAAGATTGTATTTAGATATTACTGGGTATCTATGCACACTTTTCCTAACATCTTGCTTTGCATTGTTTTGTGTTAGCTTATTTGGGATGACATCCCTCATGTTTCTCATTTCCTCCTCTCCTGCCTTCAGAGCTCTAGGCTCCTTGGAAGCACATGCCACCTGCCTCTGCCACCCTCTATCCCTTCTTTTTGTTTTCATCTCTGACTTTCTGGCCCTTCCTGCTTCTCCGGCATCATCTCCCACCGCTGTATCATTCTTCACTACATCCTGCCATGTTGGACTGCTTCTGCTTTTTGCAGAAGTCATTGCCATTGCCATTGCCGTGTCTGGACCTTTGCTTTTTGCTGTTCCTTCCTAATTTGGAATGGTCTTCCTCCAGATCTTTGCGTGGCTGGTTTCTTCTCGTTACTCTGATATCAATTCGGATGCCGTCTCCCAGAGAAGCCTTCCTTGGCCACTTAGGTAAAACGGTGTCCTCTTTCCTCAGTTACCTTCTATGATATCACCCTATTTATTCTTTTTCTTAATAACTCTTCAGTACCTAAGATTACTTTATTTATTGGTTTTTGGGTTCAATGCCTACATCTCTCCATTGCAATATCCTGCCTTGGGGTAGAGACCTAGCCTAGCTCATGCACTACTGTAGCTTTAGTAGCTAGAATAGAACTCGGCACATAGTCAGTGCTTTATCCATGATGCTTGGCTGATGCATTTTCTTTCTGGACATTCTTTCTCACTCATTGAAGACTTCAGCGGCTGGGTGATCCCTTGCCTTCATCTCTGTTACTGCCTCTCTAACCTCACCTTCTGTGTGCATGGCCTGCCTGCCTGTGCAGCCCTGGCCCGGCCCCACTTGCAGTCTGTTTACCGCGTTGCAACCTCGGCGGTCTGTTACAAATATAAATGCAGCTCTCCTTTTTTCTCTGGGTTTCAGCCTCATTTTGCTGCCACTTCCTGGGACACTGCAAGCCCATGTTCAATCCTGACTTTTGGACTTGCTGTTTTCTGCACCTGGACTACTTTCCCCTACTTCCTTCCATGGCTGGCTTCTTTTAAGCCCGTAGGCTTCCCATTAAATGTCATCTCCTTGGAGAAGCCTTGTTTATCTAAATTCCCTCTTTCCTCCCACAGAGTTACTCTTTGTCCTTTCACTTTCTTTCCTTCATAACACTTATCACCATCTGTATTAGCATATTTATTTCCTTCATTTACTTGTTTATTGAATAGGAATCAGGAAATAAATGTTTTCTGTCTAGTTCATTGCTATATCATCAGTGCCTAACACATTGCGTCTTGTCCAGAGGCACACATTTATTGAGTTTATAAATGAATGAATAAGAATAGGTAGTGATATATGTACTGAACATCATTTTGTCGGAACAGCACAAGTTACAATGTAGGTGTTAGCTTTAGGCTCTCACTACCAGCATTGTACTTGTTGAATACTTTTTAAAAAAAGACTTTATTTATTTATTTTTAGAGAGAGGGGAAGGGAAGGAGAAAGAAAGGGAGAGAAACATCAATGTGTGGTTGCCTCTCATGCGCCCCCTACTGGGGACCTGGCCCGCAACCCAGGCATGTGTCCTGACTGGGAATCGAACCGGCAACCCTTTGGTTCAAGGGTGGCACTCAATGCACTGAGCCACCTGAGCCAGGGTGGATACTTTTAACTTTTATCCCTTTTCACTACTGCATTCTACTCGCTGTCAAGAATCAACAGTCCAAGTTGTCATTCCAGCTCAGCCACTTACTTGGTGACTTTAGGAGTCCTTTTCATTCTTGGGGGTTGTATTTTCTCATTTGTAAAATGATAATGTTGGAGGAGATAATGTTTCAGATGTTTGGTGAGTGACTCTGACAGCTGTGGACAAGTGACTGCTTAACACTGTTAGATAAACAACAAGCAGTGTGTTCAGTGTTTGATTTGGAACTGGAGACCCAGAGAAGCTGGGTACTTGCCCCAGGTTACCTGCTGGCAGTGAATTCAGCTCTTTGCTCAGATCTGCATGAAGCCACAGCCACGGCAGGTAAGGGACCAGCTTGGAGTGGTAGGGCCCATGCTCCCAGGAGCCTGACTCTGGGCTCTTGGAATCACTATGGACTCAAATAAGGAGAATGTGCTAAACTGGCGACATACCCAACACAGCCTCTCTCTTCATGGAGCTCATGGCTGAAAAGAAGGCAGCCTTTGGCTGGCACCTGTCCACTAAAAGCCGGTGCCAGCCTAAGGACCAAATTGGCTTCTGCGACATCGCAGGGCTTGAAGGGAGAGGCCCGGGGCACGAGATCGTGCAAACCCCTTTTCCGGATTTCTCCTTCCTTGTCCTGAATGCTTGCAGGTGCCAGGGCCTGTGCTAAGTGCTTTCTTTCCGTGGAGTGCATCAATCAAGTCTTCGTAACAATCCTAGGAAGGAGACAGTATTATTAGTCCTGTTTCACAGATAAGGGAATTGTGTAGAGTGTAGAGGTACGCCATTAAATAACCTGTCCAAATAAGTAGCAAAGCCAATAATTGAATCCAAGCACTCTGGCCCCAGAGCTGATTCTCTTACCTACTACATTACATTGCGTCTGTCTGCGCACATGGTTCTAGACAAATAGGCACTGAGGTCATACTGGATTCAATAGCCTCTTTGCCTCTGGAATCAACATCTGTTCTTCTGCAGGAGTCTCTAGGCACATGCGGTAACACTGGGCTGCTTGCTCTCAGATCCATTCTTCACTCTTCTCCCACAGACTACATTTCATAGGCTCCCTGTCTCATTTCCTCTGTTCAGTGGGAAATAGCTGCGGGACGTTGGTGGGCAAGAGGAAGACGAAGCCGCGGTATTTCCTCCGCTCTCTGCTGTAGAGAAGTGGGATTTGCAAGTCGCTTTATTTCCTCCATGACTCCAGCTTCTGTTGAACAACTGCATTCATGGCACCTGGCCCATCAGGCCACCCGCCCCACGCTTTTAGCTTCAGTCTAGCACCCTTTTCTGTGTAACGACACTATTATCTTTTCCCCTTATCCAGGTAGCCCTACGAGTGGTAGTGGCTTTCTGGGGTTGTTGAATTCTTTTTTTTTTTTTTTTAATTTAAAATGATCTTTAAATAGAGAGGAAGGGAGGGAGAGAAACACCAATGTTTAGGAGAAACATCAATTCTTCCTGAAGCCTTTTGCACCACCTGGCCCTTAACCCAGGACTGTGCCTTGACTGGGAATCGAACCAGCAACCTTTTGGTTCGCAGGGTGGTGCCCAATCCACTGAGCCACACCAGCCAGGGCTGTTTGCTGAATTCTGGCTTATCTTACCATCTCTCTTTGGCTTCTTAGCTCTGCTAGCGTGAATGTGTTCTCTATATTAAATGTTCTCTCTTGAAAAGATCTAGGTTCCTATTTTCCTGGCTGGATCATGATTGATAGACAGCTGTGTAATCCCAGGGATACTCACCATCATGTAATTCATTTATATCCTGCAGAGCATATATCACAACCTTTATCTTATTTGTTTATTTATGTATTATCTATCTTTCTTCCACTTCAAGTAGATTGTAAAGTCCATGAGAAACTTTGTTTTGTATCCTGAGATTGTGTCACAATGTCTGGCATGTAGGTGGTCGATAGTATTTTTTGAAATATTTTTATTTATTTATTTTTAGAGCGAGGGGAAGGGAGGGAGAAAGAAAGGGAGAGAAACATTGGTGTGCAAAAGAAATATCTATTGGTGTCCTCCTGTGCACCCCCAACTGGAAATCTGGCCCACAACTCAGGCATGTACCCTGACTGGGAATCGAACCACCAACCTTTCGCCTTATAGGATGATGCCCAACCCACTGAGCCACACCTGTCAGGGCTAGAGGGTCAATAGTATTGTTCAGTGAATGCATCCATTGGGGGAAAAAAATCTAAGTCTTTATTGGATAGCTCCTATGCACAAGATATTCTGTTGTAGGAAATACCAAGGTGAGTAATTCCTTGTCCCTGGTTTAAAAAAACCTTAGAATTCCATGTAAGTGATAAGAGATTGAAAAATGTATATATGATGAGTATATTACTTTCCCGGCACCGCCATAACAAAATACTACAAACTGGAGAGCTTAAACAACATCACTTTATTTTCTCACAGTTCTGAAGGGTGAAAGTTCAAGATCAAGGTGGTTTGTTCCGAGGGCTCTATCATTGCCTTTTCCGCTTGTCTTCACATGGTCTTCCCTCTGCGCCCATTATTGTCAGAGCTTCCTTTTCTTGTAAGGACACCAAATGCAGCGGGTCGGGGCCCACCCTAGTGACCTTATGTAAACCTAACTACTGCTTTAAAGATGCTGTCTCCAGACCTGGCTGGCGTAGCTCAGTGGATTGAGCGCGGGCTGCGAACCAAAGGGTCGCAGGTTCGATTCCCAGTCAGGGCACATGCCTGGGTTGCAGGCCAGGCCCCTAGTGGGGGCCACATGAGAGGCAACCACACATTGATGTTTCTCTCCCTCTCTTTCTCCCTTTCTTCCCCTCTCTAAAAATAAATAAATAAATAAAATCTTAAAAAAAAAAAAAAGATGCTGTCTCCAGATACACATTCTTTTTTATTTCCAACTTTATTTTTAATTACCGTTTACATCAATACTATTTTGCATTAGTTTCAGGTGTACAGCATCGTGGTTAGGCAGTCATATACTTTACAATGTGGTCCCCCTGATATTTCCAGTCCCCACCTGGCACCGTACATAGTTATGACAATACTAGTGACTATATTCCCCATGCTGTGCTTTACATCCCCGGGCCAGTCTGTACTTCTGAATCTCCTCACTGTTTTCAACCAGCCCGCCAACCCCCTCCTTTCTGAAGACCGTCAGTCTGTTCTCTGTACCTATAGTTCTGTTTCTATGTTTTTATTTTGCTCTTTAGATTCCAGGTATAAGTGAAATCACATGGCATTTGTTTCTCTCCTTAGAGTAATTTGTTTAGTTCACTTAGAGTAATAACACCCTGTAGGTCTATATCCGTGCTGTTGCAAGTGGTAAGACTTCATTCCTCTTTATGAGCAAGTAATATTTCATTGGGCGTAGAGTCACATTCTGAGGCATTGGTGGTTCGGGCTTCAACATAGGAATATTTAGAGGACACAATTCAGTGTGTAACAACTCGTAAGTAAAAGATGATTTTTAGTGGAGAAGGCTAAATGGTAGTGTGCTGCAGGATTAGATGAAAGACAGCAAAAGCAGTATCCTGGAGTAAAGCTTCTTACAGGTGGTGTGCCTCGTGCCAGATCTTAAAGTCCCGACAGTTTCAATGGACTGGTTGTCAGGGGTGGTTCATTCATGAGGCTCAACGTGAGTGAAGGCCCAGGGGTGAAAAACCCGCGAGGAGGCCATTGTAGAATCTCTGATTACTGCACTCTCAGACTTGGGAGGAAGTTGAAAGGTCACACAGGCTAAGCTTCCATTGAACTCAGGAATCCTTTGCCAAAGGACCATTCGGCTTTTGCTTGTGCACCTCACGGGACTGGGTGCTCATCAAGGCAGCTGCCTTGATTTTTGGCCAGCTATGCCTGGCCAAAGCAACGGCTTGGATGAAGTGGGGACAGTTCGCTAGGAAGTAGAGGACAATAAGGTTGTGTATGTGCCATGCCAGTGATGTCTTCATACCAGTCACGTTCAAGTGCTTCTTTCTGATGTCATATTTTAATTCCTTCTTGCTGAAGCTGCAATCTTCTTCTTCTGCTGCTTTTTTTTTTTTTTTTTTTTTTTGGAATCCCATTCTTGCTTGACCTTCCCTGTGGGTTAGGAGACTTGGATTCTTGTCTTGTTTGGCTCTGGTAGATATGTCTCCATTTCTGGGCTTCAGTGTTTTGCCTGTAAGGGGTGGGGGTGGGGGAGGGCTAATTAACACTCCCTGTCATATGCAACTCACACGGCCATTGTCAGGGCTGTATTGGATGAGGGGTGTGAATGTGACCCACGGTGCCAGCTCTAGGGAGATGCACAGGTGCCAGCCTGGGTTCCATTGCCCAGAACTGGGGGGGGGGGGCGTCGTGAAGAGGTGGGCGGTTTCTCCGTTTACCTGTTTTGCTGATGTTCATTTGACTCATTCTCAGCGAAATAAGCAAATGGAAAATTCGTCCATCGACAAGCTACCTTTGATATTCCTGAAGGTGGGAGGGAGAATCCCGGAAGAGAGAGAGAGAGAGAGAGAGAGAGAGAGAGAGAGAGAGAGAGAGAGAGAGTGTGTGTGTGTGAGATAACAAAATGAAGCTTGGAGAGCTTCAGAGGTTAAAGCGAACACTTTATCTTTTTCCTGCAACCTTAGACAGGCCCCTTCCTACTGTTACTCCTCCATTTACTAATCTGTAAAATGGAGATACACTAATGCCTGCCCCCCCCCCCCCCGCAGGGTTGTTCTGAGAAGTGAAAGCGGTCATAACGATGACAGCCCCCAGGGAGGACCCACTAGGCGAGAAGACCCCCCGGGGAGTACGCAGAGCGGGAGGGAGGTGGGCAAGTACCGGCAGAGCTCCCCTGGGGCAGGAGCTCATTATTCCGGAGGTTGGCCCAACACCTCTGGCAACTTCGGAGAGGACTTTTCGCTGACTCGACACAATTAGGGAGCCCCACGATAAACAGCCTCTAACTCTAGCAGGGTGGGAGGCAGGCAGAGGTGGCAGCTGTCTTCTCCCCGGCGGAGGTTCTTCACCCCCTCCTCTCCCTGCATCCCACCTCCCAGGTTGTCTCAAGTCTTGCCCGGGGACAAAGGCAGTCAGTTGGGACCCGACCCCCCCCTCCCACGCCTCTTCCACGGCCAAGCACCCCCAGAGCTGCCGGGCAGAGAGGCAGAGCCTGCCGGCTGGGATGGAACAAGCTGACTGAAGGCGAGGTCCAGGGCGGAGGGGATTGGGCTGTAGGGCTGTGGAGGAGGGGAGGCGGAGGGGGCGCTGGGGCTTTCGCTCGCTCCAGTCCTGCCAGCCCAGCCAGCCCCAGACAACCCGCGCCAGCCACCGGGGCCTCGGAGAAGCCGGACTTCGCAGGCACCATGCAGTGGATAAGGGGCGGATCAGGAATGGTGAGTGCACATAACCCTGGCTTCCCCCGCTAGAGCTTCAGTCCCCTAGCCCCACCCCCAGCTCCTCCACCAGCCGCCATGCAGTGAGCCCCCTAGCCTCTGCCTACCGCCCTCCCTGCTGTCCTTGAGACACCAGAGAGCTTGCTGTGGCCATTTTAGGAACCCTTGGTCGCCAGCCTGCCTGCCGAAGAAAGCCCCCTCCCATCCTCCTTCGCATTCCTACAGCCTCCCCCAACCCCAGAGATTAGGGTGGGATGGTAGCGGGGGTCACCTGAAAGGCCAAAGAAGCAAGGGGGCTGGCAGAGGGTCTCTCTGCGAGCAGTGAGGCTTGCAGGGTGCGGGCCAGATGGCACGGGGGGGTTGGGAGGGAGGGAGGGAACAGTCACAAAGCCTGGGATTCTGGAGGACGTCGTAGTATGGGAGAACTGCATAGTCCTCCAAATAGACGGTGTACCCCCTTGCTCTGGCCAGCTCCAGGGCATGAGGGCCTGAGAGCCACTCTCAAAGAAGCTGTCTAGGGGGAGCTTGGGAACTCAGGAGCCCTTCCTTGCCTGGGCTGGGGTCACCCTGTCCATACTCAGGGCGGGGGGGGGGGCTTTGTCAAGGAAAGACAAGCTGCAGAAATTCCTATCTTAGCAATGGGACTGGACCCCATTCACTTAAGAGAACCCCCATCCTCATCCCAAGGAATGTGTGCTCGTGTGTGTGTGTGTGTGTGTGTGTGTGTGTGTGTGTGTTTCGTATTATCTTCCAACAGTCCATTTTGTGCCATGTTGCTCCCTTCCCCACCTGGAGACCTTGGAATGACTTCCCTTGCAGAGAGGAAGTGGTGGCCGTATCTTGATGCCTCTCTGACTCAGCCAGGGGTATAGCTCAAGTCGGGCCTGGGGCTCGGAGGGTGGGAGGGCCCCATGCCTTTGTCCTCGGCTGGGATGCAAGGGCAAGAGGGTCTTGGAGGGCGATGGGTTGGGTGAGCAGGCACTGATCGCCATGCCAGCCCACACTTCAGTGCCACCCACAACCCTCCGCGGAGGGAAAGTAGCCTGAAGCAGTTGGGCAAAAATCGGTGTTTAACTCCTTTATCACTCCCATTCTGGAAGGGAGGAGGAAATCTGGGAACCATTGCTCAGGGTTTCCTTAGACCTCTGTTTTAGTGGTTCCTGAAGGCATCCAGTTGGTATTCGTACACGCCAGGGCTTTAAGACACCCTTCATCCCAGACATGCCTCTCT
This sequence comes from Glossophaga mutica, assembly GCA_039655065.1. Taxonomy (NCBI): domain Eukaryota; kingdom Metazoa; phylum Chordata; class Mammalia; order Chiroptera; family Phyllostomidae; genus Glossophaga; species Glossophaga mutica. The sequence goes on along the minus strand of CM077318.1, from coordinate 7,561,810 downwards.
CCCTGGGGTCCCATCGGCGCTATTGCAAATGTGTGTAGACCCAGGACAGATCAGAACAGGAAAAGACCTTCAGATCCTCGTCGTCTGTAGAGGAGAGCTGGGACCCACAGAGTGGGAGAAACTCGCTCAGGGTCACACAGCTCCACGAAGGCAAAGCTGACCCTCCTGACACTCTGTCACTGTCCCTCCCCACTGCTCCACAGACTCGGGCAGTTCAAATGGCGCTGAGAGAGGCAGAAAGGAACAAAGAGTCATGATCTTGGGAAAGGCTTCCTTCAGGATGAACTAATGCTGTGAAATTTGCTTAGAAAGACATGCGGGTCCCGGTATTTCTGTCAGCTGGGTCTGTGTGAGAACTCCTCTTTGAAAGAGAATATAATATAGGGGTCCAGGGCCACCCCTTAACAACAGATTAAATGAATGGAGAAATTTCCAGTTTTGCCAATTGCGTGTGAGAGAGGAGAGTAACAGACACCTTGTGGAGACTATACAATGAAAGCTTCCTGGATGAGAGACTCTTACATTTTTCGGATACTGAAGGGGAGAATATATGATAACAGTTTCGCTTTAACTGGTTGCTGGAATTCAAGAGATAGGAATACTAAACTCTCTTCTAGCCTGGAAGGCAGGAAACCTAGCCTCTTGGTCCTGCTACTGTTTGATAGGAATGCTTTGGGCCTCCGTTTGGGGCCTCCGTTTTCTCACCTCTTAAATGGGGCTCTTAATGATCATCCCGGTTCCTCCCAGATCTGAGATTCTCACAAGTAAATGTTGGCTAAAATGTAGTTAGTGGACCATGATGGAAAAAAAGGAGGCAGTATCTATGTAACTACCATTTTATGCTGTGGCCGGCTAAAAGGTCTTTGCTCCTTGTTCCTTCATCGGCAGATCGTTTGAGATTCAGATTGAGGTTTTTTTTTTTTGTGACAGTGAGATTTCTTTTCAGAATGCCTGACTATCGTAATGGACTGCAGGTGCCGCATGTACACGAAGGTCCTAGAACATAAAACACCAGCCAGGGTTTTACAGAATAAGATCTGTCTCTGTGGAGAGAGAGGGCTGAAAACTGTGAGTGCACTTTGGATGGTAGTTTTTTCGGTGTACTTATTGAGAGCTTCTGCCTGCAGTGCCTATTCTCGAGAGGTTAGGCAGCATGCCTAGGATGGATGGAGAGAACTCAGGTCTCAGAGTCCCAAGTTTGGGGCTGAGGACCTGGCTTTTATACTTCTCAGCTCTGAAACACTTGCCAGTTGTCAGTTTCATCCTCAGCATTCTCATCCATAAAACCATGATGAAGTTCCTTATAGGCACTCTTGAGGTCATTCATTCGTTTAACAAAAATAGAGATCATCTCCTCTGAGTTGGCCCTGATCTAGGGGTTGGGGAGACAGCAGTGAACAAAAGCAAAAGCTCTACTCTCATGGATCTTACATGCTGGAGGTCTGGAGGTTTAGCTCAATATTTTTATGCAAATGAATATACATTATATCCAGAAGTGCTAAGTGCTAAGAAGAAAAAGAAAACCGGGCAAGACAATAGAGAGACATAGCAGTTGGGATGATGTATTAGATCCACCAGAGCCTCTGATTAAGGGACTTTCGAGCAGAGATGTGAAGGGAATGAAGGAAGGCACTCTTATGCGGATGTTTAGGAGGATATGGTTCTAGGCATAGGAAACAGCCAGAGAGAGAAAGAGAGAGGGAAGGAGGGAGGGAATAACTGGTTTGTTTAAGGACCAGCTAGGAGACCCATGTCCTGGGGACACTGCATCTGAGTGAGAAGGGTAGTTTTGGGAAGGCTTTGATCAGATAAGGGACATAAGGTGACTTAGATTTTCACAGCAGAAGAGATTGTAGTGGGGCAAAGGGAAAAAAAGCTATGTGGAGGCTCTTAAATTGGCCAGGTTAGAGGTGATGGTGGCTTGGACCAGGCTGATGATAATCTGTCTGAAAGGGCTGGCTCTTCTCCTTTGTAGCATCATTTGTAGATAGTCTGCGTCTTTGTCCTTTCTGACCAGCCATCTGATTCGCAGATGTCTGAATGGGTGGATGCATTCAAGGGCATTTTGTATCTAAGTCAATGATCACATTATCTGCTTTCAGGCTCCTTGGGCTCTGGTGGAGCTAATTGACAGTTGGGTCTGTGTGAATTACCAATGAACCAGCTCCTTGCTTTCTAGGATTCTAGAGAAGAGGACTGAGTATATTATTAGGACTAGATGGTCGTATACCTAACATACGTGATATCTGGAATGGACCATTTGTAGTGCTCTGTCTTCTAGATGACAAAATTATTTTCAGTAATAACCAGCACTGATATTTTCTTAATTTAAAAAGACTTAAAAAGGGCCGACATAATTTTAGGGCTGTATAAATGTAATTACTCCTTAAGTGTTAAGGAGTTGAAATGACATTCGGCCCTTTGAAGGCAACCGCGAGGCCGATGTGGCCCCCAGTGAACATGAGTTTGGCGCCCCTGGTTTAAGTGAAACAAAATGAAGGGACACATGTCAAGTCTCTGTGTGTCTGGGGGAGGGGGAGCTGTATAACCCGAAGGTCTGTGATTTCAACTTCCATGTATAATACAATATTATCAACGGATAAATAATAAAAGATGCTAATTTGAAACTTTATATAGCTGATTAAAACTCAGTAGTAACAATTGCTTAGAACTTTGACCAACAGAATATATATATATTTTTTTAGGGAGGAGTATTTTATTACTGGCACTGCTGAAAATTGCTGGTATTACTTGAGCAACAATAAAATAATTGAGAAAAATTAAAAAATTGCGGTGCCTGGTGATAATAAAAAGAAATACTGTGGCTTTTAGTCTTTTTTTTTTATTACTTTTTTTTTTTAAGAATTTATTTATTTATCTTTAGAGGGGAAGGGTAGGAGAGAGGGAGAGGGAGAGAAACATCAATGTATGGTTGCCTCTCATGTGTCCCCTGCCGGGAACTGGCCTGCAACCCAGGCATGTGCCCTGACTGGGAATCGAACCGCGATCCTCTGGTTCGCAGGCCCGCGCTCAATCCACTGAGCTACACCAGCCAGGGCTGTGGCTTTTAGTCTTATAAAATCGTCTAGAGATAGTGCGCCCCTTCTTTGCCTGCACTGTGGTCGTTCACTCCTGTTGTCCCACCCATTGTCTGCGAAGGATTTGGAAAAGAATATGGAATCTTGGAATAAATTTCACGCCAAATTTCGTGCGGCCTTCGTAAAAGTCACAATATTTGAGTTGTTGGAAATCTCTGTTTAGGCAAGATAGAATGGCCAGCTGTTCAATTTAACAGTTGATTTGATTCTGCCATGAATAACAGAGATCCATCTACACTGGCTTAAAACACGTAGGTTTTCTTTTTTTCACATCAAAGAGCTCAGGACCTAGGCATACCTGGGCCGGTATGGCAGCTTCAGGGAGTCTTTCGGGACTTTTCTGTTCTACCATCCCTAGCATTTGGATTTCATTCCTGAGGTTGTTTCATGGCCCAAGGCGGGTGTTGAAGATCCAGAACATTACATGAAAATTTATACGAAATTCAGATTGCATTGTCTATAAATATAGTTTTATTGGAACACAGCTATGTCCATTCTGCCTTCATGATACAAAGTTGAGTTGAGTAGTTTTGACAGAGACCACATGTCCAGTAAAGCCTAAAATACTGACTCATGGGCAGTATTTAACAGAAAAGGTTTGCAGACCCCTGCCTCAGAGCCACAGGCTTTTCATGGCAGGGCCTCAAGGGGAGGGGCTGGGCAGGAGCAGGCCCGAGTTTCGATCAGCCCCTCTTGATTTATCCAGAGCACCTGGGTTTTTGCTTTCTATGTTGGGTTGTTGCTGATGATTCTGGAAGAGCATTTTGGCTTGCCTTGAATTCTCGCTACCTTCCACACAAAAATGTTTAAATACCACCCATTTTTTAAAATTTATTTTTAGACAGAGGGGAAGGGTGGGAGAAAGAGAGAAACAACAATGTGTGGTTGCCTCTTGTGCGCCCCCTACTGGGGACCTGGCCCGCAATCCAGGCATGTGCCCTGACTGGGAACCGAACCAGTGATCCTTTGGTTCGCAGGCCGGTACTCAGTCCACTGAGCCACACCAGCCAGGGCAGTTGTTATTATTTTTATATTTTCTTAAGAGGCAGAGGCCATCCCAGCTGGTTCAGAACCACCGTTTCATTTGTGTATGATCACTGACGAATCATGTTACATTTCCTAGGGATTTTTCTAGCTACTCTGAAAGAGAAATTTATGTCATTACTTAATACCAGCTCAATATGTTCTCTCCCCATGTAATAGATGCTTGGCAAAAATTATTTAAATTATCATGAATAGGTAATACATGCATATAGCCCAAAATTCAAAGAGTAGGGAAGGGAATGTGGAAAAAATGATGTATCCATGAATCTCCCTCCTTCTCCTGGTCCTCAGTCACACAGTCCAGAGACAGTCATTGAAATCAGTTTCTTTGGTGTTTATATAAAGATATTCTAAGCCTTTACAGGCATTTACTTATGTGCACACACACACATTTTCTCTTCTTCATATAGATAGTAACATTCTACAGTTCTACGCTTGCCTTTTTTTTTTTTCAATCAACAGTATGTCTTGAAGATTATTCCATATCAGTATGTACAGAGACGCCTCCTTTTGTATGACTGCATAGGCTTCTATTGTGTCTCCTATTGATGGCCAATTAGTTTGTCTCCAGTCATTTGCCGTAATAAACAGTGCTGCGGTGAATTTTAATGGGCCATTTAAAGAAAATGGATGTTGATGAGGCAGCTGCTATTTCCGGGACACTACATACCAGGCTGAGGTGTGGGATAATCAAAGAGAAGATGTGATTTATGTGCTCAGGAGCTTAGCGGTTCAGCAGGGCAGAAATAAATGCCGTGGGGGGTCCAAAGAAGCTGATATGGGAGTGTAGGCGAGCACAAGCACAACGGAGGTGGTTTTCAGGGGATTGGGCAGGTCCTAGAAAACTGTCCCTTCAATCCTTTCAGATGACACGATTGGCTTGGCGTGGGGCATAGACATGGTCGGTGAAGCGTGGTACGTTCCAAATGGAGGGGAACAACACGTGACAGAATCGAGGCATGAAAGTGCTCGTATGTTCCAGAAATCATATATGGGTGCTTCGATGTGGCCGAAGCCAGTCATTCTGGCAAGGTGCGGCGGAACCACATCGAGAGGGACCTTGAATGCCGGGCTCAGACGCTTTGCCCCGTAAAAAGGGCAATGGCATGATGACCCTGAGGGGTGGAGGATTTTTTTTGGTGCTATAGGTAAAGGGGGTGAGAAGAGGGGAGAGGTGCTTTCATTGCACAGCTGGAGGCCGTACAGAGAGTGAGAGACAGAGACAGAGAGAAATGTCCCAGAACGTCTCAGGTGATGCAGTCCAGCCAGAGGAGTTCTGTGTTATCCAGTCTTTTTATTCTGTTAGGTCTTCAATCGAATCGGACCCACCCTCATTGGGGGAAGGCAATCTGCTTTAGTCAGTCCAGCAGTTGAGATATTAACATCATCCAGAAACACCCCCACAGAAGCACCCAGAATAACGTTTGACCAAATGTCTGGGCACCCCTGGGCCCAGTGAGATTGATACACAAAATTAACACATAGCAGCTTCACTTATTTGCCCAGTCTTCTGTGTGAGGAGACAGGAAAACGCTGTGTGAACTGGGCTATTCTTTACCCGTGTGGGGAGTAATTATTATTCCTGACAGGATGGAAGGGATACACACTTGGGTGAACAGAATACTATCTTTTCTCCTGCCCTGAATTCAGGCCTCGGAAGACCAGACCTGAGTTTCCTCTTCTCCGAGTGATAAGAGATCCAACAGGAATTTCATTCACAAGGAACAATCGCTCCTGCCCCGGCTGAACGCTTCCTGAATTCTCTGCTTCAGGAGAGAATAAGAAAAGGCCCCCAAACAGCCTCCTGTCATCACGAGAGGAGCTTTTTTTTTGCCTTAGGAACCCATGGCTTGGAGCAGTTTTCTTCTTGTACTGTTTTGGGTGCGAGTGTGTGTGTGTGTGTGTGTGTGTGTGTGTGTGTGTGTGTGTGAACATGCCTAGTTCTGTGAGTGATTAAGCTGTTCAGTAATAGAAGCCAAGAAGGAGGGGAAATAAATGCATTCAGCTGGCTCTAAGGAGTCCTATTGCCACGAGGAGATATTGTGTCTAAGGGCCGGCCGGACATACCAGGGAAGTGACATTTAAGTTGAGTCAGCTGTGTGGAGATCTGGGGAGAGAGCCTATGAATTTGGATTACAATAAAAAAAAATAAAGGAAGAGATAGCCAGGCTTGTGGGAAGTGTTGGGGGGGAGGCGCAGGGATGGCAAAGGCCTAAGGGTTCGGAAGAAGGCCAGTGTGACTGGAGACAGGAGGCAAGGGACACGACAGGAAGACAGAGAGTCAGACAGGGACAGCTCACACAGGACCTTCTAGGCCCAGGGAGTTTGTAGGTCGAGGGAGGGTGAGCATCAGCTGTACTCAGAGGTGGCCTGGTTCAGTGGTTAATAGCACAGACTCTGGAGCCTTCGTAGTGGTGATTTTGGATGTCACCTAAGCTTTCTGGGCCTCAGGTATGCCCTCCGAAAAACGGAGATTATAACGGTGCTGTGCAGAGTGTTACTGTGAGGAGGAAGTGAGCCGACACGCTCACAGTGCGCGTGACAGTGTGGGGCCCTGATCAGCGCTATTTATTCAAAGCGCAGTGGAAGCATTCGGAGCGGTGGAAGGATAGGGGTCTGCCTTGTGAGCCGAGAAGCCGACCTTCGCAGGGAGTAGATTGGGGATGGTGAAAGCGTGGCAAGCCCGGCGGAGAGGCTGCTGCAGAAATGAAATCCGTGGAGCGGGGGAGAGGAGGGCAGATTTGACATTGATTCTGGAGACAGAATCAATAGGAATTGTGGCTGGATTGATTGAGAGAGGTTGTAGGACACAGAAGAAAGAAGGCAAATGATCCCTAGGTTTCTGGCTCTGTCATGACTGGCTGTTTGATTTGGGGCAAGGGATTTAAACCGTTCTAAGCTTCAGTTTCCTGATGTATTATATTACTCAGGGTTCTCCAGACAAATACTATCAACAAGACCTATATGTATCCGTAGATCTGTAGCTATATCTATCTACAGAGAGAGAGATTAAGTTATTTTATTTCTAAAGATTTTATTTACTTATTTTTAGAGAGAGGGGAAGGGAGGGAAAAAGAGAAGGACAGAAACATCAGTGAGTGGTTGCCTCTCATGCACCCCCTACTGGGGACCTGGCCTGCAACCCAGGCATGTGCCCTGACTGGGAATCGAACTGGCGACCCTTTAGTTTGCAGTCCATGCTCAATGCACTGAGCTACACCAGCAAGGGCTAATTTATTTTAAGGAACTGGCTCACGTGATTGCAGAGGTGCAAGTCCAAACTCTGAAGGGTACGCCAACAAGCTGGGAAGACTCGCAGTGTGAGTCCAAAGGCAGTCCGTTGGCAGAATTCCTTCTTGCTCAAGGAGAGGTCAGTGTTTGTTCTATTAGAACCTTCAACTGATTAGCTGAGGTCCATCCGCATTATGGAGGACAGTCTGCTTTCCTCAGAGTCCGCTGATTTAAATATTCATCTCATCCACAAAATATACCTTCACAGAAATATCCAGAAAGTGTGTGACTGCGTATCTGGGCGTTGTGTTGCAGACAAGGCGAAACATGAAATTAACCATCACGCCTTATCTATGAAACTGGAATAATAGTATCCGGTCACTGGCACTACTGTGACGATGGACTGATTTAATCTATATAAAGCACATGGTACAGTGTGTGCACGCGGCAAGGGCGCAGGTGATGATAGACTTTATTATTTCCATATAATAACAATCCCTCACGTGTTTCAGTATTTTGCATTTTCGAAGCACCTTCACACACAAATTCACGTAAGCCTCACAGCCCTCTTCGTACTTGGAAGCGGGGAAACTAAGGTGGGGAGAGATGACAAGTCTTGTCCACACACCTATCTCCAAACAGAGCCCGGATGAGAAATGGGTCCATCACTCCACAGTAGCTCCTCACGCACGACTTGACGTGCTTGCCTGAAATGGATGAGTGCCTTCCTCTTTTATTCCAGAGGAGGGGGGCACCAGTACTAAGAGCATCAGTGCAATAAGGCTTGAGGACAAATAGCTCACGTTCACCAGGCACTCTTCCAAGTGTTTTGCACGTGTAGCTAATTTAATCTTCCCAACAAGCCTATGAGGTCAGCGCAATTTTTCAGCGGGAGAAACTGCCAGGTAAGTTCTAGAAGACAAAGAGACCCTCAGGCCCACTGCTGAGAGCTCAGATGACTTTTACTCTTTCCTCCCTCACTTCTGTACATCCCAAGGATTGCGAAAACTCAGTGAAGCTCTTTGAGTGTTTGGAGACACATACATGTGGGTGTGTCTAGGCTAACGAGGCTTGGCATAGTGCCTTTTGTGTACAGATCGGGCACTCTGTGGGTATTTATGAAATGGATGAGTGAGCTGATAAAGGAACCCCAAGCTACCTGTAGCCACCCCACCTAGAGCTGGCTCCAGAAAGAGCAGAGATGTTTGCGGTACACGTTACCTTTGGTCCAGGCAAGATGTCTTTGAACCAGCCAGACAGTGAAGTGAGGGGATAGGCTGAAGTGGGAAGCTTAAGTCCTTCCTGGGAAAATTACTTCATTCCTCTGGGTATCAGTTTACTCACATGCAAAAATGGGCCCATTCACATTCTCTCTCTCTTTCTGCCTATACGCACACACACAGCGAATGTTCATTCATTCACTTAGTAACATTTATTGAGTACCTGCTGTGTACCAGGCACTGTTCTAGGCACTGGTGAGCAGAGAGCAAACCAGACAAAAGTCCTTTCTTCATGGAACAGATTTTCTTTTCTTTTTTTTTTAAAAAAAAGATTTTATTTATTTATTTTAGAGAGAGGGGGAAAGGAAGGAGAGAAAGACACATCAGTTGCTTCTAGCAAGCTCCCAATTGGGGATCTGTTCCACAACCCAGGCATGTGCCCTGACTGGGAATCGAACCAGCAACCTTTCAGTCCACAGAATGGTGCTCAACCCACTGAGCCACACCACCCAGGGTAGATTTTCCACTAAGGTAGATACATGCTAAGCAGCCAATTAAGTAAAATATATAGTATGGCAGTTCTAAGTGCTAAGGAGAAGAAGTACAGCAGGGAAGAAGGAGAAGTATGTGCGCGTGGGTGGTTAAAACTTCAGATTCCTATTTCCTGCTACGTTTCTCTCACAAGGTTGCTATGAGGTTGAGATGCAATAGAAGGCCACACTGTTTAGGGAGGTGTAGAGTTCTAATTAAATGTAAAGTGCAGTTATTTTGGGAAGGATACTTTTCTGTTGGTCCTTACTTGCTGTTTGCTTCTCCATCATCAGTACAGCAAGGGGTCTGCGGGGAAGGAAACTCAGGTTGCAGGCCTGGCCCTAGCATGACCGTTTCCCGAAACCCCAAATGTGTGGAATTTGATAGATCTATAGCAATTTCCCCCCAAACGGGGTCTTCTGGCTCTTTATCCTTTATTCTTTTTCACTCTCTTAGGAAGCAGTGGGAGCTGGGGTAAGTCACTTACCTTCTGCGAAGTAAAGTGCTTCCCTTCCGTAAACCGGGAATGATTACCCCTCACCGCTTGGCATCCTCCTTGGACTATTGTGAGGTGCAAATCAGAAAATGGGGACAAAAGGGCTTTATGTATCATAAAATGGGCCTGTAAGGGCTGGTTGCTGGGATATGGAGAATTGGCAGCGCTGCTTCAGCCGGTTGTTTTGTTCTTTGTAAATTGGTTGTATGTGCGGAGTGGGGGACAGTGAGCCTCCGGAGCGCCGCTTCCTTTCCTTTCTGAGAAGCTGCTAAGGATCGTGGGATTATCACTTAGCCTCAGCACCTCCTCAAAATAGGAACTGTGACACGGAAACACTTGGCATCTCACAATGGAGTGGCAACCAGTGGTGCGTGGCCCCTTTTGGCGACTCTGCTTCAAAGAGGTGGGAAGCCGGATCCGTCTCCTGACACCGAGTTCACAGAGCTCGCAAATGACTCACGGCCTGCGAAGCCCTCCCCTTGCCCCTTAGATGTTACCTCATTTGGCAGGTGAGGGTGGGAGAGAGGAGCCTCGAATAGGCAGAATCTTCACTTAGTATCCCACGCCCTCCTTTTACTACTATAACAATTCTTCGCATCCTAACCAATGTTTTTATTACATAGCGCACTTTCAAATCCATTACCTCATCATCTCTTTGGTAGGTATTATGTGTTTTTGTTTTTTTTTTTTTCTATTTACACATAAGGAAACTGAGGCTCGGAGAATATATGATTTGCCTAAAGTTAAGGGCAGAGATACTACTCAAACCCTTAAATAATAGTCATTGTTAGCATTTACTGAACATTTCTATGTGCCAGGCATTGCTCTAAGTGGTTTACATGTATCCACTCATTAAACTCTCACCTACGACCTTATGATTCTTCCTGTTCTGCAGAGTACTGGGGTACTGAGAGTCCAGAGCTTTGTCAAAGTGCAGGGCAGAGTGAGAACCAGGGCATTGTGCCATTCACCCCATTTTAAAGGTGAGAAAAATGATGCTCAAAGACACGAAGGAACTTGCTCAAATAAGCAGCAATTGGCATAACTAAGGTTGCCCCTCTGCAGGCTGGCCCTACTGTCTGTGTTCTCAACTGTCAAGCTATACGGCCTCTAAGTGTAGGGCTCTTCCAAGCTTGATTCATGGAAACAGGGAAAGGGAGAAGAGAGGGAAGGCATGACTTACTAAGATCACACAGCAGGTTTAACATGTTTAAAATCTAATATTGGAGTGGATAAGATATTCACACAGATTTAAAAAAAATCAAACTGTAAAAATACAAACAGTGGATGTTCTCTGTCCACCCAGGTCAGGGATAGGTCAGCCACTTTGTAGCTTTGGACGTATTCTTCCAGAGTTCCTTTATGTATATAAGAGGCCTGTCCAGAAAGTATCTAACCACACGCTATGAAAAATGCAGACACTTATTGAAGAAGATACAAAATACAAGAAACATCGCACATGGAACAGTGACACGCTTCACTCCTTCAAAGTAGGCACCTTGGGACCTCACACAGGTCTCCCACCATTTAAAACACTCCGTAAAATCCTTTGTCGGAATCACCATCAGTTGCCCCGTCGTATTTTCCTCCTCAATCTCATCGATGGTCTGAAATCTCTTCCCTTTCAAAGGTGATTTTAGTTTTGGGAGAAGCCAGAAATCGCAGGGCGCCAAATTTGGGATGTAGTGAGGCTGAGTCACCTGGCTGATTTGATGTTTTGCCAGAAAACTCTGCACAAGATGTGAAGCATGAGCCGGTGCATTGTTGTGATGAAGCTGCCGGTCACCAGTTGCCCATAGCTGCGGCCTTCTGAATCATCCGAGTAATTTTTCACGGAGGAATGTTCAAACTCAACACAAAATGTGATGCAGATTCATTGTTCTACTCACTCAGTCATTTTGCATATAACGGCCACACAGTGCACATGCTCACTCAATGGCGTCTACCACCCCCACTGGCTAGTACAGTGAGGTCATCACTGGTCACGCATGCGCATTCCAGTCCACTCTCCTTGGCTGCTGGGTTACATCGATGTTGCACAAACTGTTCACATTATATGACTGGACTTTTTCTGGACAGATCTTGTATAAGTAGATACAAACATTTCCTTCTTTCTCTTATTTTTTTTTTTTTACCTCCCAAAGCACATATTTTATATAATGTATCTTTGAGCTATCTCCCTGTCGGTCCACAGAGAGCTTCAGCAGTCCCAGCTGGGCCTTCACAACTCTCTACAAGCTCCATCCGTCCTGCGTGGTGTCCAACCCTCTCTTTACATCTTCTCCCCGAGCCTTGTTGCTAGACTGCCTTGGACTTCTACAGAAAATACAGTTCCTAAGTCAATTCCATAGTCTCCCTGTGACATATCCTTCAACATTTGACAAACTCCCCAGCTAAACTAAACCCTTTCCCTCCTATTGCAGTTTTATCTTATTCCTGTCCTCTGCCTGTCCACCTCCCAATCTACCTGCTTATCTGTGTCATGTTTGTGGAGCATCTATTAGGAGCAAAACTCCATGTTTAATTTGGTGACGTATGCTCGGTATCCTGACTGCCCAGTGTTTTACAGTTTTAATGAAGCCTGTAAATAAATAAACCTGGACATAGGGGTCAGAGTGGGCAGCTAGTTGAATGAGTCTCTCCAGGACTTTAGGCTCCAAAACCAAACAATGGGCCCAATACTGAGGGAAGCGTTCACTGCCCATGCCAGTCTCAAATTGAGGTGTGATTGGGTTTCGCTGCCATGGAAAGAACCTCAGTCTGATACGAAAGCATTGTACTTGCTCTGAAAGGACTTTTAGATTCTTGTCGCTCTTTTCCAACCAGTCCTTTCCACCTTGAGTTAGAAGCAGGTTGTGTGGTTCACTCGAAATAGAACTGAAATAAGTCCTCTTCTCATAAGTAAAAGAAGAGAAAAGAAAGGAAAGGAAATGGAATAGGAAAAGGAAAAGAAGGGAAAAGAAAAGAAAGAGGCTTGAAAGAGACTCATGCAAAAGAATTGGAGGAAACTGCTGTTGTTGGGGATTTATTCGGATACATGTTCAGTCTTTGGCCACAGGAGGGCGGTATAGGCAGTGTTTCTTGAGGGAAGGACTCCTGGGTGGTGGTTTAGAGTGGTCTCTATGCCAACAGGAACAGGAAACCAAAGAGGCCCTGAAATCCTCAGCCTGTAACTTGGAACTTTTAGTCCTTTTTGGAGGGGTTTTGACTAATGAAGGCCCTTGTGGGTGGAGGGGCCAAGGTTGGTACCACCAGCTGCAGCAGAGGCTGTTTTGCATGACACGTTTGCTGTATGTCCTTCATTGAGAGTCAGCAGGGCTGTGCCTTAGACTTCATTTCCTCATTCATTCATTTATTGTTTAGTTATTGAGTCCTCAAAAAAATTTACTGAATGTCAAGCAGTGTTCCTGGTGCTGGAGAAACAGCAGTGAACAAGACAGTCCTGCCTTCATGGAGCTTACAATTTATAAAGGGAGTCAGTAAACCAATAAATGAATAATCATGTAACATATCACGTGGTGATAAAGCTAGAGGGAAAAGCTGGATAATAGCATATAGACTGATGTGTGGTTACAGTTTTAGAGAGGTGGTCAGGGCAAGATTCCTTTCGTGGAGATGAAAGAGCTAACCTTGCCCTGGCTGGTGTGGCTCAGTGGATTGAGCGCCAGCCTGCAAACCAAAGGGTCACTGGTTCGATTCCCAGTCAGGGCACCAGGGCACATACCTGGGTTGTGGGCCACGTCCCCAGTGGGGGGCACTAAAGAGGCAACCACGTATTGGTATATCTCTCCTTCTCTCTCTCCCTCCCTTCCCCTCTCTAAAAAATAAGTAAATAAAATCTTTTTTTTTTTTTTTTTAAAGAGAAGGAACTACATTTGTAGATAGCTAGGAGAAAGGTATTCGGGCAAAGTGAAATTCTTAACCCTGTATTTGATATCCTCCCTGAAATTGCACCCCCTACAACCACATATGCAACCTGATCCTTTAACTTAAGTTTATCACCCATTACACTTTCCTCAGGATACCCCACTTAGAACCACCTACATTTCTGCCATACCTTTGGTGAGGCTGGTGAAGATTCAAAACAATCAGTGATTCATTTTAAGCTACAAATGCAAAGAAGTCATAGCCTTTTGAGCCTTAAGGGAAGTTAAGAGACTTGTTTGAGGTTACGCAGCCACCAAGGAGTAGAGGCTGGACTTACCATCTGAAGGTTTTAACCTCCCACCCACCGCTCTTTTCCCTTTGCCACGAGCTTTGCAAGGCATTGTGGGGGCATGGCGGCACACGTGAGCATCGGCCATTTTAGGTGATTGCGAGAGCTTAGGTAGATCGTCCTAAGGGCCAGTGTTTGTACTAAAGGAGGTGACACCCCGCTCTACTCCCCATTGTTGCCCCCATTTGGATATGTGTTCTGAGGGATGTGAACAAATTGATAAGCAACCAACCTGGGGAAGGGACTGCAAACCCGCCACAGTGGAAGGGTTTAAAGAAATGGTCATGTTTATCTTGGAAAACAAATGTGTGTTTGCACGTGCATGTGTGTGCCAGAGGGTAGTCATGGTAACTAGAGGCTGAACCCATGACAGATGTCTTCATACTCTTCAGAGGACTATTACTTAGAAGCACTTGGCTTTTCCTTTCCCTTCCTTCCCCTTCCCCTTTTCCTTCCCTTCTATTCCCCCCCTTTTTTCTTTAGCATGGCCCAGAGGCTAGGATAGTGCTCTCACAGATGGGGAGAAACCCTTGAAGAGTGAATTTCAGCTCCAAATCAATAAAGGTTTTGGAAGCTTCTGAGTATGCTTCCTTTTTCTGAAAATATTCCAGCACTTGCTGGACACAACTCATTAGGGATAGTGGTAAAAAGGGGTGGGCTTTGGAAACATATCTCAGTTTAAATCCTGCTACTGCTTCACCCCACCCATATGGCTATGGGCAAATGATGTAAACACTCTGAACTTTAGTTTCTTACTCTTTTTTTTTTAAAGATTTTATGTATTTATTTTTAGAGAGAGGAGAGAGGGAGAGAAACATCCATGTGTGGTTGCCTCTCATGCGCCCCCTACTGGGGACCTGGGATGCCACCCAGGCATGTGCCCTGACTGGGAATCGAACCGGCATCCCTTTGATTCTCAGGCAAGCGCTCAATCCACTGAGCCACAACATCCAAGGCAAGTTTCTTACTCTTTCAAATAGCAATAGCAATTCCTTATTTTCCCGCTTCTGGGGAGGATTAGATAAAATAATATGTTGAAAGGCCTAGCACCATACATGCCCAAAGTAGGTGTCTCCTCCTTTCCTTTCCACTCCCTGTACCCATCACATATGAGGGAGGCTCCTACATAAGAAGCTTGGGAGGAAATGACCTTTCTATATAATTCTGTGATTCGTTCCATAATTATCAACAACTTTATTCATTATCTGATTGTGCTTGGGATACGTTACTGTATGCCACTGAAATTCTGTGTGGTTGTGACTGTCTTTCCCAATAGACGGTAAGCTTCCCGAGAGCCTCCCTGTGTCCCTTAGCTGTCCCAGTAAGTGCCTGTTGACTTTAAGTGGTTTTGCAGGAGTGGTGATCCCTGTGCTGAATAATTGAACTAACGAAGAGCTCATGACCTCAGGGAGCCGACTCTGAAATAGAGTCGACCTGGATGAATGTGCAGAAGCATCTAGTCACATCAGTAGCCAAGACAATGAACAGACTGGACTCAATATCTCCAGGCGGCCTGTGGCAAGCATCAGGGGTTATCCCGTAGCTGGGGGTGGGGGGCGTGGTGGATGGCAAGTAAAGGAATTCCAGGGGCAGGGGTCAGCACAAAATGTGGAACTTTCCTTAGGTGTGACTCCTGGCAGAAGAGGGCCTTTGGGAGCTGTCTGAACCATGAGAGGCAAGGGACAGCCAGGCGTTGACTGTTGTCGGAGAGAAGGCAAAGAGTTAATACCTATGGACCTTGCACCTGGGAGGCAGGCCACTAGAACTCAGGTCAGGACATTGAAACAGTTTATTCCTGTGAGCAAGGTGACATCATGTCAAATGCTGTTGGAAGATGGGATGTGTGTCACCTAGTGGCATTTATATAACACCGTGTTTAAGGGCATAGTCCCGAGAGCCAGACTCTTTGGGCTGGTTTGCATCTAGGCCCCATCACTGACTAGCCATGTGACCTCGGGCAAGTTATTTAAGCACTGTGCCTCGGTTCCCTCATCGGTACTATAAAGAAAGACAACAATGGTACCTACCTTATAGGCTTGTTGTGAGGATTAAAAGAGTTAATATATGTAAAGGGCCTAGAACAGTGGTTGGCACCAAGCAAGCACTTGATGTTTACTCTTATTAATATATTATTATTATTATTATTATTATTACCTAATGAAAGGCTTTGGGTCCTGAGATATATGCTGGATGCTTATAGTCATTTCAGTGTGGATTTTGGAGCATTTATATACCAGAGCATTTCATGGAGTGATTACTCCTCAGCAGTGACAGAAATGGTGCTAACATCCGACTCAAAGTGACTGAAGAACTTTCTCCCAAGTGAGATTGTCCTCAATGCAGATGTGCTGGCTTAGGAAAGAGGAACCTCCCCATCGTCATGCACATTGGAGCCGAGACTGGATAACTACTTGGGAATGTTGCAGAAGGGATTAAAGGATGGAATTGGCCTTTTGCTATACCAAGAGATTCTCTGATTCCTTTTTTTGTTTCAAGATTTTATGTATTTATTTTTAGAGACATCAATGTGTCATTGCCTCTCATGCACCCCCTACTGGGAACCTGGCTTGTAACCCAGGCATGTGCCCTGACTGGGAATCGAACCGGCAACCCTTTGGTTTGCAGGCTGGTGCTCAATCCACTGAGCCACACCAGCCAGGGAAGGTTCTCTGATTTCTTGATACTTCTCAGCAGAAGGGCTGGCTGTGAGGTGGAGGTCCTGCTGCTTGAAATGTGGGGGACTCGTCTAATATTTTTGAAATTGTGAGCTTAGTTGAATGGCCGCTTCAGTCTGAAGGCCAACTGCACATGGACAGGGCTGGCACCAAATGTCACGTTCTAGAATCTGAAATCTCTCAAAAATACTTTTGAAACTCAAGAGACAGGGTTTTGGTTTCCGCTGTGCCACAAATTAGCTGTGCAATCT
Organism: Glossophaga mutica; assembly: GCA_039655065.1. NCBI lineage: Eukaryota > Metazoa > Chordata > Mammalia > Chiroptera > Phyllostomidae > Glossophaga > Glossophaga mutica. The sequence continues at coordinate 7,545,048 of CM077318.1, read as the reverse complement.
TGGGCAAGTTCCTTCCATTCTTTGGGCCTTAGTTTCCTAACCTGGAACGTGAAGGTTCAGAGTAGATTTTTCCATAAGGTCTCATCAGGTCTTGCCTTTTGTATTTGGAAGATAATATTCTCGGAGTGAAACAGGTAGATGAAGGAGGCATTGAGCAGGTGCTTATGGAACACCTACTAAGGGTCAGGTGCTGTGCTGTGCAGGTGAGGAGGAAACAGTGAACAAGACCGGCATGCTCTCTGCCCTGTCCAGTGCCTCATGCAAACACATGCAAATAGCATTATAATGTAGATTAATACATTTTCAAAGAGGGGTAAGCACAAGGTTCTAATGGGAGAAGAACATGGTCCGGACCATTTTTGATGGAAAGTCCTCAGGGAAAGCCTTGTGGAGGAGGTGGCACGTGATCTGAGCTTTGATGTGGGGACTGGGACAGGATGCCAACAGTTACATAGGTCCCGGGAAGGGAGAGCCTGGTGGGCTCTGAGAACTGTGGTAAGTTCTGTTGAGCTGGAGAATAGAGAATGAGGTGGTGAGAGCTGAGCTTAGAAAGGTCAAAAAACACCAGATTGGCAAGGCATTTCATGTCATTCTACAGAAGTGGCCTTCAAGGTAGTGGGGAGCCACAGAAGGCCTTTGAGCAGAGGAGTTATACAGGTCAGGGTTCAGCTGTAGAAATTAGATCACTACAGTTATTTTCAGCAGGAAGAGTTTTAAGACAAAAATATCAGGTGCTTCCCAAATTGGTGGAAGGGCTGGTGGGGCGAGCTGTGGGCTGGGCATCTAGGAACTGAGTCCCAGGACAGCTGTGGGGGAGCTGTCCTCTCTGCAGCAAGCAGGAAGGTGAGGAATGAGGAGCTTTGGGAACACTTCACCTCATCTGTGATCTAGGAATTAGGAACCTGCCAGTGCCTTAACTGTGGAATGTGCCACTGCCTAAACTATCATCATGCCTTCCACGTCCTCAGTGGCAAAGCTATGTAAACTCCATTCTCTGCTGACCCAAATGCACAAAGCCAGTGAGCAGACGCTGGGCCTACGGAAAGGTGACATGGCTGCAGAAAACTCTAAAACCTCCATCATCGTTCACGCTAACTGAAGCAGCAGAAACATGGCTTCGGCATCACCTCCTTCTAAGTACTGTGCGCGTGCATATGATTGATAGAAATGAATCAGGTCCAGAACGCTGGATGTAAAAGAGCCTGAGAAATGTTAGGTTGTTGCGGTGTTTTATTTTTATTTTTATTTTTTTAAAAGATTTTATTTATTTATTTTTAGAGGGAAGGGAAGGGAGGGAGAAATAGGGAGAGAAACATCAATGTGCGGTTGCCTCTTGTGCTCCCCGCACTGGGGACCTGGCCCGCAACCCAGGCATGTGCCCTGACTGGGAATCGAACCGGCGACCCTTCGGTTTGCGTTCCATGCTCAATCCACTGAACTACATCAGCCAGGGCATTTTTAAAAATGTTTTTCGCTTTCAGCAATATAAGAAGGAATGCTACAAGGAGGGTGGCATGGATCCTGAGCAGCCAATCTATGGTGGCCACCATAGGATTGATAAGAGCAAAACCACTTTTGAGAGAGATGATTTGGGCAGGAGAGTCGAAGGTGAACTGGGGGGAGAGACCAAGTAATGAATGGCAATAGGTCAGAGACGATGAGGAATTGAGTATGGGCAGCAGGGAGAAAGGAAGGGCACATAAGAGAGAGATTAAAGAGGAAGAAAATCGCCAGGTCTTGGAGACTGATTGACTAGCATCAAGATCAGGTTGAGGCAAGACGTAGGGCTATCTTCTTAGTTTCTGACTAGTTCTGTGTCCTAAGAGATAGACAGATTCATGGGAAGGAGGAAGCTAGCCAGGATGGGAGAAGACTAATTCAAATTTGGACTAAGTGCGACGTTCGTGTGAAATATCCAGAAGGCAGTTGGAGATTCACCTCTGGAGTTCAAGGTCATCGGCACAGTTGTAAGCTCCATGCAGGCAAGGGCCTAGGTCTGCTTTGTTCCCTACTGGTGTCCAGTAGCTTTGTTGAAAGGAGGAGCATTGGCGTGTAACATAGGTGGTACTTTAAGTCTTAGGATGCATTGGCCCATCATTCCATGCACACATGAATGAGAAGAAAAGGGCGCTAAGCTTAGAGGAACCCTGAGAAATCATACCCTTAATGACTGGATGACGAAGAGCCCAGGTAAGAAATAAAGAAAGACAGTATAAGCAGACAGGTTGTGTGGTTGGTGTTCCCAGGGCAAAAGGAGCATTTGAGGAAGAAGGAAGGCATCAATGGAGTCAAGTGCGAGAGAAGTCATGGAGGATAAAGCTGGAAAAGTGGCTCTGAGATTTAGCAGCAAGTCAGTCATTTGTTTATATTCCCGAGAAGTTTCAGTTTCTCGTGGGATGATGGGGGTGAAAGCCAGGTGGCTGTGGGTTGAAGGGTCGGTGGAGGCAGGATAAAATTGTACTTCTAAAGGTGAGGAGATTCTAGTTCATATTATGGTCCTGTCCTGATCACCAGCATTGGTCTCAACATAATCTAGAAGAGTGGCTTTCAAATTACTTTGATCATGATCTGCTGTAAGAAATACCTTTTACCTCACCACCTAGCACATTCATACGTAAAACTGAAACAAAAGCTGTATAACCCTGACTATGTAGACATTTCATAGTCATGAAATTCCATTTCATTTCAAATGAAATCATACAAAAGCCTTTTGTGTCTGGCTTCTTTCACTTACAATATTTTCCACGTTCCCTTATGTCGTAGCATGTAATAGTACTTTATTCCTTTTTATGGCTGAAGAATATTCCTTCATTTGGATCTAGCACATTTGTTTATCCGCTCATCAGCTGATTGGCATCTGAGTTGTTTCCATGTTTTGGCTGTAGTGAATAATGCTCTTGTGGACATTTGTGTACAAATTTCTGTGTGGACATGCTTTCGTTTACCCCTAGGAGCGAAATTGTTGGATCAAATAGTAACTCTGTGTTTCACTTTTTGAGGAACTGCCAGACTGTTTTCCAAAGTGGCTTCACCATTTCACATCCTTACCAGCAGCATTACGAAGGTTCCAATTTTCCCCCATCTTCTCCAACACTTGTTATTATTTTGCTTTTGATTATAGCCATCCTAGTAAGTTAGAGTTGTATCTTATTACCAATGATGCTGTAGTAATATCCTGCATTTGCATTTAATTTGCATTTTCCTGGTAGCTAATATGTTGAACATCTTTTCATGTGCTTATTTACCATTTCTTTGGAAAATGTTATTCAGCTCATTTGCCAGTTTTTTAACTGGTTATCTTGCTTTTATAATTGAGTGTAATAGCTCTTTATATATTCTAGACACAAGTCCCTAATCAGATATATAGTTTGCAAGTATTTTCTTCCATTCTGTGGGTTCTCTTTTCATACTCTTGATAGTGTCCTTTGAAGTATAAAAGTTCTTAATGCTGATGAAATTCAGCTTATCTATTTTTCTTCTTTTATAATATTTTTAAATCTTCACCCAGGGATATTTTTTTTAATTGATTTCAGAGAGAAGAAGGGGATGGGAAGAGAAGAGAGAGACAGACAGACAGTCAGACATCGATGTAAAAGACAAACACCAATTGTTTGCTTTCTGTACATGCCCCGACCAGGGATAGAACCCGCAACCTAGGTGTGTGCCCTGACTGGGAATCAAACCCGCAAACTTTTGGTGCATGGGACAATGCTTTAACCAACTGAACCACCTGGCCAGGGCTATTTTTTCTTCTGTTGATTGTGCTTTTCATGCCATATCTAAGAAACCATTACCAAATCCAAGGTGACTAAGATCTACATCTGTTTTCCTCATTTTGTTAAACTTAGTCACAACCGTTAAAGCAGTTCTTTAATATAAGCGAATATTCAGTCTGTTCAAATTTCCAATTGCCTCAGAAACGCAAAAATTTCACCTGAGTCAGTCCATCTCTCTTTTCTCTTCCTATTTATCTGCTTAACAACCAGGTTGTTGGTTCTGTCATCTTTTACAGTCTGTGTCCCCATACTGCAGCTTAACATCTTTTTCTGTGCTTCATGTATTCTGTAAATAGACAGTTGGATCTAGAAACTTCATATGATTTGGGCCTTTTGTTGCTTTGTCAAGAATCATGTACAGGTGGTGTTAGGAGCCCAAACTTTTAAAGTGGAGGCTTCTTTGGGCTTTATTTTATCTTGTACAGGCAGCGGCCACTTTGTTTATTGTTGCATTCACCGACGGGAGAAACAGATGTTCGGAAACTTTCAGGGTTCAAAGGTGTTATTTTATTGGCCAAAAGTTTTAACCTGCACAGGGGCGAACTCTCAGAATGTCCGGAGACACGATGCTCAGAAGAGCTGCAGACGAGAGCGCACCTCATGCTTACAGCTAGGCCTTTTTATAAACGCAGGCAAGCAAGCATTTCACAGAAACAGAAGTGGCTGTTAGCTATTGGCTATCTTTTGGCGTGCGCAGGATCTATACATTGCAGGGTTTGGGGAATGGGAAATTTAAACCTAAACATCTCCTTAAATGGTAATCTGCCTCCAGTTCTTTGTTCTCTGTTCCTGGTCAGCCAAATCTCACAGGGACAGTCCTTTAGCTATTTTCCTGGTTCCAACATTTATGACCTGCATTCATTCGGAATTTCCAGTCATCTCCTTAAGACTGGGTGACTGTCCTAGACTCCAAGATGACTGAAGAATAGAAATCAGGTCTCATTCCTATAGGGTCTCTAGTCTAGCAGGAGTTCCAGAACTTAATTTGCTAAGTCCTCGTGTGACCGACGGAAGATGGAAGCTGAAGGGAAAGGAGTTGCAGAAAAGCCAGCCAACAAGCTTGAAGAAGGACTGAGTAACTCTGAAACCTTCTGGTCTCTAGTCCAGGGTTTTTTTCCTAGTTGTAGGCACAGAGTCACGAACATACAGCGGGGCAGTGATTACAAGCAGATTGGAAAGTTTTGTGGAGGCTTCCCTTTACAGTACCCAGCATGCTGGAAAAGTGGAAGCCATCGTAGTCTAAAGAAACCATAGGTAGGAAAGGAAATCTGACCTGCAAGAGCAGAGATATCAGAGAAAGCCAAAAAGAATTGGGTTTTGGATAATTCGTAGTTGAATTTGTCAAGCTAGTTATCAGCATGAGTTGCCGATAAATACTTAGGCTGGGGCCAAAGTCGCCTTTGCTTTTTCCCTGGCCCTGGCTCCGCAAAGTGGAGTGTGCGCGTGCTTTCTCATGCACGTATCCCTTTTTCAAAATTTCCTTTTCCTCCTCCTCATGCTCATTCCTTCCTTTCCCCAACTCTTCTGTCCATCTTACGTACTATCTCTTCTCCCTCCTTGCCACCTTCCCTTCTCTTTCTCCCCTGCTCCCCACTGTGCAGGTCTTGCTCCCTCCTCCTTCCTCCTGCCAAACTGTCTCTCTTCTGTTCCCTCTCGCTTTCCCAGTCCTTTCCAGCCTTTCCTCCGCCTCTCCCTACATCCCCCCTGAATCGACCCTCAACAAGCTCTCCACCCCCACGCCAGAACCCTCGCTGGCGGCTCCTGCGAGTCAGAAGGAAGAGACCCAGCCTGGGGAGCCTTGGGCCCTCCAATTGGCTGCCTCCTCCAGCACGCCAGCTGAAGTCCCGCCCCCCCAGCGAGTAAACGCGCCGCTGCGGCACCTGCTATTGGCCGGCGGGCCTTCTCAGCGGCTCGGGCTGCGCCTCACGCAGGCGTCCGCAGTCGCTAGGTGAATAAAAACGCAGCCTACGAGCTGGGGGCTGGGGAGAGGAGAGGGAGAGAGCCAGCGAGGCAGGGCTGGAACGAGTGTCTGGCAGCCGGGATCCCCGCGAAGAGAGCGACCGAGCATAGGAAAGCGAGCGAACTAGAGGGAGTAGGGGAGACCGAGACTGACCGGTAGCCAGGCAGGCGGACGGACGCACGCACGCACGCCGGGACAGACAGACTGAACAGGCGCTGGAGAACCTCGCACTGGTTCCTCCCGCCTTTCCCTTTGAAAGCCAGGATTTTGCCTTTTCCGTGGCGCCCGAGAGAGAATGCTGGACTCTGCCGACTTCAGCGCAAGCTAAGATTTCTCAGCTAGGGAAGAAAAAGCAGCCCAATCCTGAGAAGGGGGGAAGCAAGCTCCCCTGTCCCCATCCCCCCTCCCCCCATACCAAACTCGGGCACCGAACCCAGCCCTTCCCTAACCATCCGACTTCCTCCTCTCCTTTCTAGAATGGTGGCTGTATGGACAGTCTGACAGAACAGAGACTGACATCTCCCAATCTGCCGGCCCCCCACCTGGAACACTACAGTGTTCTGCATTGCACCATGACCCTGGATGTGCAAACTGTAGTCGTTTTTGCCGTGATTGTAGTCCTCCTGCTTGTCAATGTCATACTTATGTTTTTCCTGGGAACGCGCTGAATGGAGTCCAGCCACCTGAGCTGTTGCTAACTCTCGATTCGATTTCATCTTGAGAACCACCGAGGGAAAAAAAAAAAAATCAAGAGAGACAGTCAGAGACAGGGAAAGAGAGGGAGAGAAAGAGCAAGCTTTCTTACTGAGGGGGGAAAACGTTTTGAGCTTCAACATGGCCTCGCTGTGATATGTATGACGTTGGTATATTATCTCTCCCTAAATCTTTTGTCATGTCTTGTCTTTTAAGTATGCCTGCGAGTGTAGTTGCTTATTGCTTGAGTAAAATTGTTGATAAAAGAAATGCTTTCTATTTAAGTATGCATGTGTGTGCATTCTCCATTTATGTGTCGTTCAGGGAGCAAGCTCCGCGTCCCTAAACAGTGCCTTTGCTGTTTGGGGTGCCTGGTCAACTCATTTTCTTGAAAACTACCTTTCAATTCCATGAGGGAATTTTCGTGAAAATTTCTCTCCTGCCATCAGGACTGTATTTGGGTTTGTTTGGGGGCACGGGGGCATGTGGGAAGAGCATGCTGGATTTTTGGCATCTTTGGAAAGACAGCCTAGCATTGGATGTTTAGAAGGGAAAAAAAAATTGATGGAATGAATTTAGGGAAAATGATTCTTTAGCGTCTGATGAGAAGAGAGAATCTGAGAAATGATGTGGTGTGCGTTGAGCTGGTAGTTGGAGACTCTGTCCTTTGAATCTTAATTTGCTGTCCAGGGTTCATGGTTTACATTTCTTAAAGTATTTTCTTAGGAATTGTGGAATGGGGTGTAACAGCATTTTCTGATCTTGATAAATTGGCAAGACAAGACATTGATGAGCTGTTATTGGGTTCCTTTTCCCAAAGTCGACCCCTGGCTTTGAATTGTTTTTTTTTTCCTCTGTGTGTCCTCCAAACAAACAAACAAATAAACAAACAAAAACCCAACAAGAAAAGCCTGCTCTTTACCCACCTTGGGAATCATAGTATTTGGATATGCCCCTTCGGGGGTAATCTCATTTGCAATGATGAACTTGAACTACATTTTAAATAGAACTACTTGCTAGTGCTAATGAGAAAGTGGTGGTTTTTGTTTGCCTCCTTGTTTGTTCTTGAAGATCAGAGGTCTCTCGAATTGAAAGATTTCCACAACAAATTGAAAGTATGTTTCTTGCTAAGTAGAGTTTTGAGCAGCACCCCCCTCCCCATGCACCCCCCCCATGTCTTGATGGAATAAGGTATAAGCTGGGGAAACGATGAACTAGAAACAAAATTCCATTTTGACACACTTGCATGTCCTCATGAGATGGAAGTGGTGGTGGTTGCTGTGATTATTGCTATTGTTATTATCTTTATGTTTCTGTTTCTACTGAAAAAGCTCTTGGCAAAGCCAGAAAAGAAAATGTCTCTGACGCCAATGTGCATAATACTTGTTTTTCTCCCTTCCCCCAGCCCCTGATGTAGGCAGGTCTTCCTCATTCCCTTGCTTACCTGACTTTGAAATAGTGCCATTTCTGGCTCATGTGGCAGTGAATCTGGGTGCATACACATCCACACACATGTTTCCCTATACCCATGTGGGCGGCTGCTCATGTGTGATGTGCAAATCTGCTGGCATTGTGCTCTCAAGTTCCATGTCCTATTGTTTAATCTCTTGGGGATGGATGATTATGAAAGGAGAGCGGCTGTGAAGAGGGCTCTGGAAATTGCCCTGACCTCAGGACCCAGGGAGTATTGCTGAATGGCATCAGAAGAGGTTTTGAGTCTTGAGGTGGGCTCTCATTGGCTCCGCGTGGGTGAGAAGCTGATTTTTTCATTCGATTGGTACCATGGTGTAAGCATGACCTGGGAAGTTTGCTGGCATTGATACTTACTTACTCTTTGGTCCCTTTGTGGGGGGGGGGGCGGGCCCTAGGTTGAACTAATAAGAACTTGTTTCTTTGCGAAGAGAATCTGCTGAGACCACCGCCTACCCGCCGCCTGAGCTCCAGTGGTATTATCCAAAGTAAGCTTCTATTTTGACTGGGCACTTGTTTTCAGACAGCACTGAAGAGTGAGGAAAGGCTCTGGGCAGAGCACTAAAGACCTGGGTTCTCTCTGTTCAGTGGCAGTTTGACCTTGGCTGATGTTTTTCCCTTTCTCAGTGGGTTGGGGTTAACCCTGAAATGTTGGCATTTGGGGATGGTTAGGCTAAGTGACCTCCAAGTTCTTGCTTTCTGTGATTCGTGGGTGCCCATATGCACTGGAAATCAGAGGGGGACGAACTGTAAAGACAAGTGGAAAGGCAAATGAAATGTTCATCAAGGACCAATGGGAAGTGAGGGCGAAAATATCTGGTTGCTGGTATCCAGAGAAATTTGTTTCACCTCAGAGATTTTTTCACCTAGCTCTGTGAGAAAACCCCTGCAACAATGGAATGCTTTTTGCTTTTTGCTTTTTTTTTTTTTTTCCCTCCCTGACAGGAGAAGCGTTCTTAAAGCTGATCTCTGAGCCAGGTTTATGACAAAGTAGTGTCACGAAATGCCACAGCCTTCACGACTGGGTGCCTGACAGGCCCTTGGCAGAAAGCCTTTGGGAATGTATGTGTGTAGGTTGTGTGACAGTATGTTCGTGGGTGTGTGTGCACACCCTTCCCTGTGGGGGGGGGTGTGGGTGGGGGGGTGCACACTCCTGAATGTGGATGGGGGTTGGTCGTGCCAGGAATGAGGAAGAACAGAAGGGCATGCATCGAGTTCCCCGGTTCTGAAAGGCCTCCTTGTGCTAGGGACAGGAAGGATTTGGCTGCTGCTGTGATGGGTGGCTGTTCCCCTACCAGCCTTCCCGCCGACCCCCCCCCCCCCACAGCCCCTCGGGCCAAAGGGCTAGCTTGCGTGAGCCCCTCCATCAGTAATTTAGCTGGTGAAATGGGTAAGCATTTTTCAAATTAATTTATCTCTACTCAAATAAGGGAACGTTGCTAGCCAGATGGCAGGCCACCCCAGAGCAGCTAAAAGGGAGTTTGGAGAGTCGAGAACCAAAGTTGGCAGTGTGACTTTTTACTTCTGTGAATCCTAAAGGTTTGGCATTTCTCCTTCAGACGTGTGAGGGTATGCAAAACGAGGAGAGTGGGAGAAAATGAAACGCTCAGCCAGAGGAGTGGAATCCTCTGCATTTGGACTTTTCCTTTCTTTTTTCTTCCCTCTCCTGCCTCTTTTCTTCATCTTCCCCCTTGTCCCTTTTGCTTCCTCCAGAAACAGCCTTCTCCCTGCTCTGTCAGTGGGTAGGTAAGGAAGAAAAGAGGACTTGTTCTCTCTGATTTCTGCCGACTTTTTTTTTCCGACAAAGTTCCTCATTTCTTTTCCACCGTCAGGGTGGAGAATACCTTTTGGTACTAGGAGGGGCAAAATTCCAACTCAGGAATTTTGGCTTCCAGATCCCTACTGGGAGATTCAAGAAAATACTCCCAGCCGGTATCCTAGCAACCCGTGCATCGCTCAGCTCCTGCTGAGCTCTAGATCCCACCCTTCAAATGTGCAAGCTCTAAGGCTCAGGAGAAAGGGGGCTTGAGCCCAGTGGGACTTGAGGAGATGCTTTGGGGGAGAGGACGGAGAAAGAGCAAGATCCTTGTTGCCCGCAAATGTCTAGAAAACATACACAGAAGGCATAGAGACCCTAGCCTTCTCCCAGCCATGGGGACGGTTGACTGGAAAGGTCCTGGGTTCAAATCCCTCTTCAGTTACTACCTTCTCCTTAAGATTAACTGAGCTATCTCGCGCCCCAGCTTTAGTGCGAGGAGGTCTGCAGGCCCTAAAAAAGTTTTCTTCTCACCCTGACTTCTGGCCAAGGCAGGGAGGAGGTGAAGGCAACAAACTGAGGATGCTTCCCCCCCCCGCCCCCCGTTGAGTTGGCTTCTGTTTGTCAGAACCTGTGACAGCTGCTCAGGCAGTGCACCCCCATCTCGTTGGTGGGTTTGTGGCTCGGGGAGCCCAGCCCAGCTGCAGGGTGGAATCTGAGGGATTTGTTTCTATGTTGTTGGTCTCTGATTTAGTTTTCTTCGACTGTGAAGGCTGGGCCGCTTGAAATTGGGAAGGCCAGTTTCACTGTGGGGCCGGCGAACAGGGTCTGGGCCCTGGGTGGGATTCTCTCGTCCACTTGTACGTGTGTGCGATCACGTGGCTGGGGAGCTGAGGGATCCCAGCGAGCCGGCAGGGGAAGTGCTCTTCGGCACCGTGGTGAAGCCCGGATGGAGAGGGCTTGGCTGTGCCTGGTCGGCAGTGTGGCCGCTGTACAGATGGTGCCAAATCGTGTCCTCCTCCTAGCCTTTGTCTGCCATCTTGGCCTCTGCTCCTCTTGGCCTGTGCAGTGCTTGCCCTGGACAGGGACGTGGTTGGGAATTGAGCCTATTCTCCCAAAATAACTGCCTCCTCAGAAGACCTCCCACAAAGCATCTGGATCCAGCCCCAGTGGCTTTGCCCCAAGAAGTGGGATGGAGATGGAGAATCTCAGACTCTCTAGCTCTTATTTCTAGCTCTGCAACTTGTTCTAGGCCAACTGAGTCTCTTGCTTTCCAAGAATCCTTGATCAAAGCTTAGTTCTTCTGATATCTGCAGAGAGTATCTCCTGTCACTAGGTGGGTGTACCTCCGAACAGTATGGAGTTCATTGTGCTTTGCCGTGGCAGAAAAGTACAAAGTGGAACATCTAGAAGGGGAAGGGCCTCGAGGAGAGAGAAGGCTCGGGAAACTTTCCAATAATGGCAATGCTAATAATCCCTTGTCAGCGCATGGGCCTGTAGAGTTCACGAAGCGATTTCACGTCCTAATTTTCAGTGTCATGTCAGCCTTGTGCAGTGCGTAGGGATGAGCGTTATTCCTGGTTTTCCAGATGAGGAAAGTAAATGTCAGAGAGATGGGTGGGATGGGAGTGGGTCTGCTTTTCAGATGGGGGCGGGCGGGGGGAGTCACAGTTGATCCTTCCCAGCTTGCGCGAGGCTGAATGGAGGAGGTCCAAGAGTCTCCCCTGAAGTCCTAACAGCTTCCTCAGCTACTTGCTTACACTGTTGGTTTTTATACTTTTCATTGATGTAGCAATTTTGCACAGAATTCTTTATTTAAGAAAAATGCTGCCTTTTATCTTGAATATACATCAGAGTCCCCTTTAGTCTTACAAAAACGTGCTGTTTGAACACTCACTATTTGAGATATTCCAGGAAAAAGGCAATGTGAATTGGTGGAGCCTAAAAGATAGCATGTTTTCAAGGAACTGCAGTTTTCATAAAATCGTCCTTCCTTTTGAAGCACTCTTATTTTTCTATGTTTCCTGAGAAATGTGCTACTCAGAACCCATCACGCTACTCCAGGTGCCACTTGATCAGGAACGAGTACAAAAGGACTTAGATCTGTCTGGGAATTATCTGCTAATACAGCCTTCCACTGGGTCTCAACCTTCGCATCACTTGGGGAATTTTTAAATACCTATGTCAGGTCCCCACTCTGAGGGATCTGACTTAATTGGCATAATTGGTGTGGGATAGATCCCCAGCAGGTGTTTTTTTCTTTTTTTGAAGTTTTAAATTTAAGGCTCCATGAAGTAATTCAGATGTGCTGCCCTTGCTTAAAGCCACTGTGGGCCTTAGCCCTTTGGGCTATAGGCTCACACACTTTGCTGTCTAGTCCAGTGCTCTATGTTCTTGTGAAACTGGCCTTTTGAACCAAACTTGTTAAACGTTATTTTGTGTAGTTGGTCCCTTATTCTAGTTTTTTTCCTATGGGCTTTTTAAGTTTTCCTTCATAGTGTGCAACAAATGAGCTGTCCTTTCCAGCACAGCCTCAGTTACACTTCTGTTGCATTGGCTCGGTCTGTTCTGTGCATCCTCACGTTGTTGATTCAGAGAAATGTTCAGTAGAATGAGGCTAATACTCATTCCGCCGTCATCTCACCAGGTCCCCCTTTTGCGGTTGGAGCCCGTTCACTTCTGTATCTACCTGGTCAGTCAGTGCCGAATCCACTGGGGCTCCACCGTGATCTGTCCCTACTATCCAGCAGGGGCGTCGAACTCATTTCACCAGGGGCCACATCAGCCTCGCGGTTGCCTTCAAAGGGCTGAATGTACCTTTAGGATGGTATACATGTAACTACTCCTTAACTAGGCGCAAGGAGCTCGGCTCTGCTGCTGGGCAGAAACCAGGTGCCGGGCCGGATAAAACAAGGTGGAGGGCCGGATTCGGCCCGCAGGCCTTGTGTTTGCCACCTGTGTACTAATGGGCACATGAGGGTAATATGGCGTGATAGACTTGTATGCTTTGTAGGCATCGAGATGTGGTGTGTATTCACAGCCCTCATCTCCCGAGCCCATGACCAGGGACTATGAGTCACTTGGCATCTTACTCCTGGTAGCTCCTGTGGTAGGCTCCAGGGTTCCGTTTTCTTTCAGTACCCACAAACTGTATGTTTCCCAGCTGGGTCCAGAAGAGCCCGAGAGTCAGCGTTACCACTGTAGATTCTGCGTACCACTTTAAAAACAAAATTCATCTCGTATTTTTGCCCATCACCATTCTTTCCCATCTCTGGGAAATCTGCACAGCATAGATGCAGCGTTAGAACAGAATATGGTTGGTTTTCTAAGAGTTCAGGAAGGTCTTTGCGCACGTGTCCCTTGGTTGGCTGAATTGTTCCAACCAACCCAGTGGTGCTCGGTCCTGGCTGCACAGTGGAATCACCTGGGGATTTAACAAGACTAACAATAGTTCCTAGAATCTCTCAGGGAGGTCTAATTGAGTTGGTCATGGAGAGGCCCTGGCATCAATATTTTTTAAAAGCTTCCTGAGGTGGCAGGAATGTTTAGCCAGGGATGAGAATGACTGCGATGCTATGTTCAAAGGAGATGCCAGCGCAGCCTGAATCTGGCTGATCACACACGTGAATAGGCAGGCTTCACAGATGGTGAGATTTTATTCCAGGGCTGTGGGGGCCTTAACGAATTCCAGGGGCTGCTGCCCACTCGGAAAAGGTGGACTGAACCCTGGAGAATGAATAGTCTGAGGACCTATTTGGACTTCGGATTGTCAGCTGGGAGGCGCCTCAAGCCCCTCAGGAAAAAAGTCAGCTCCGGTGCATTTGCCGTCCTAGTGAGAAAGATTCTGTTCACTCGCTGGGTGACTTTGGGTAAATGACTGCTTGCCAATGAAATTTGGTTTCCTCATCTGTAAAATGAGGTTAGGTGCCTTAGAGACCGCCAGAGATTTCTTGGAGCTCTAATGATCTGTGCTTGCTTTGTGATTAATACTAGTGATCAAAGTGATTAAGAATATTATTCTTCAAAGCCAGCAGGTAACCTAAAGATGCCTTTTAGCAGGTTTGGAATGCATAGGGTGATTTCGGGGATAATAGAATTTCCGTCCTAATTATGGTTGGCTTTGGTTTCTTCTAGAACAACTGAACTATAGGCTGTATTCGTTGAGCACACACTGGCTGCCAGCAGGGAAGGGAGGCCTGTAGTGAGCTGAGAGGCAGGAGGGTGCCAGTTTGAGACGTGTGGCATGGGTACCTGAAACTTGCCTCTTCAAGATAAAATACCAGCCTCATAGGTCTGGGAAAGCCTTAGAGGCAAGGAGCTGGCTGCTTTGATAGCCCGGAGTCCCTTCCTGCAGTATTTTAAGTAGCCATTCATTTACTTACTTACTTACTTACTACTACTATTAATAAGAATTTCAACAGGTAAAACGGCCTAGTTATTTCATTGGTCATCCCCCCAACTGGCAGGAATTGAGGAAACTGAGGCACAGAGAGAGTAAGCGACTTACGTGAGGCCACGCCGCCAGGAAGCGGTAGTTCCTGGCCTAGAACCCAGGCCACACCCTCGTGTTCTTCCAGGGTTGCCTGCTTCGTTGACTCTGGGGTCAGAATGTGGCCACGGCTTTTGAAAACTGAAGGGGTTCCGCTGACATAGAGCAGAGCTCAGGAGGAAACTTCGAAGAAAGGAACCAAGGGGCAAGCTGGAGGAAAAGGAAAGGCGAAGGGACGATGTATACAATGTCAGTTGTGCCTTGCTGTGATCGTTCTTCTCTGCTCCTTTCAGGGCCCTGACAGGAGCGGGGCGTTTGATTTGTTAGCACCAACGGCAAGAGTTGGTAGCAGAGAAGAGGGAAAGTTGTGTCGCTATGGCAGAGGGACCGCGTGTGGAAGGCAAACCTTCAAGAGAAGGGAAAAGCCCGGCACATGGCCTCTGGGACCCCTGGGAGCAAGCAGTGGCTGGCCCTGTGCCTGCCTTGCTGCGAGAGCTCGACCAGGGCCCTTCCCCACTAGGCCTCAGTTTCCGTATCGCTAGAATGAAAGCTGTAGGTTCAGTAGAAAAACCATGTGCTTAAATGAAAGTTGAGCCAGGAGCTAGTATATAAAAGAGGGGGAAAAAAAAGCAGAACTCATGCAGTTGAAATGGGCCTGGGACAGAGGTGGAGGACAGAGTGTATAGTTCCAGACAACCCTCTTGCCAATGGAAACCTTAGTCACTGGGGGAACTGGAATTAGGACAGCGGGGACGGCTCGCCCCAGCTCAGACTGCTCGGGAGATGGGACAGCCTTGGCAGCCTTGGGTGAGAGAGAGGGGCTTTCGTTTCAGTGGCCAGGATTCGCAGAGAATCACATCGGGGCAGAGATTGGAGGGCTTTGGAGATGCGTGCAGCATGCCTTTCCCCTCCCGGTTTTACAAGTGAGAAAACTGAGACACCGAAGGGAAAGTGACTCGTCCGAGATTCAGTGAGCGGGCTGGGATCCCGGCTCCTCAAATGAGGACCTTGCCTCCCGTAACCTGCAGCCTCTGCCACAGGGCGCTGGCTGCACGCATGCCCTCTTGGCTGGATCAGAGACCTCACGGCTCTCAGGTTCGGTTGGGGAAAGCAAGCTGACAGCGTGGCTGGGCAAACAGGAGGATTACGTAACCTCCTGGAGGGGAGCAGGCCTGTCAGCAGCCCTTGAGGTGCCAGGCATTGAGATGGGAGTGGGAGAGCACGGAATCTCCTGCAGACTGTGTTTGTTCTTCTGAGGCAGGGAGGCCTGGGTGCAGCCGCGGTGCTGAAAGGCCATCCGCCCTCAGGGCCCGGAGGAGGCCAGCACTGAGCACCCATAGACAGCTGTGGGAATGGTTCTGGCAGCTCTGATCTCTGCCTGCCTGCCTTCATTAGAGGAGGGGAAACCGTGCACCTCCATGCCCATCTGGCTGCAGGAAGGATGTGCCGAGAGCCCACCCCCCACCCCCTCAGAGTGTGGTGCCTGAAGGCAGCAGCTACTTTTAGCTGTGCCTCCCACAGCCGCTCCTCCGCCTACTCGCCTCTTCCTCCTCTCTTCATTAACCCTGCTGGTTGGCAGCGGGTCTGGGCAGTGGGTGCTTTGGCATTGGGAAAGAGGCACGGGGGAGCCAGGCGTCCCTCGGAGAGGCTCTGATAGGCCTGCCGTGGTGGGAGGGCTCAGAACAAAGGCGAACTGATGAAACTGCTTTGTGCTTGGGGCCCAGGGGCAGTGCGGGGATTTATTCATTTCCTTTGGACCTTGCAACCGGCTGAGATGTTTTTTCTTGAGAAACCAGGTTGAACCGCACAGGAGGCCTCCGGAGGATTTATTGGAGTGCAGACTCTATTTGTTCTTCCGAGGCAGGGAGGCCTGGATGCAGCCCTGTGCTGAGTATCTAATGCGCGCAGGTAGTTTCTCTATTTGCATTTGGAGGGAAGCAGCTGCAGCTAGTGGATGCTCCCTTGATTCTGGAGTCTTCCCTGATGGTCCACTGTCCCTCCTGAACATTGTCTTACACTTTGCACTGGGTTTTGCATCGTCTCACTTGCTCTTCTCTGTGGTCCTGTAGAGCAGGTAGGGCAGGGGTTATCTTCATTTTACAGATGGCAAAGGTGAGGCTCAAAAACTTATCATACACTGTTCGATACGGGCTCAGGCTCTGGAAGTGATAGTGCCATCGAAGATCAATGCAGACAGCTGTATCTTCTAGAAAAGGGGTGTTAACAGCTGTCCCGAGTCTCGTTCCCTCATTGCAAGAGCTGGGGAACTTGGCACTGATGGAGAAAGGACTGTCCCATGAAAACAGAGTGCATCTGTGGGGGAGTATTGGAGCTAGAACTTTGCCTTGCAAGCATGTGACGTTCTGGAGCTTGGAGACTTGCCAGCTTCTCTTGTCTTTCAGGGGTGGCGAGGGAAACCTGTATAGTGTGATGAAAGCCAAAGGGTCACTGAACTAGTAGTGTGTCCTTTTTTTCTTTTCTTTCTTTTTTTTTTTTTTTTAAGCTCCGTGACTTTGGGCAAGTCACTTAGCCTCTCCGAGTTGGTTTTCTTTTCTGTTCATTGGAGCCGATCATCTGGGAGAGCTCTCTGAGGCAGGAGTCTCTGGGTGACTGCTGCAGTTGAGGGGCGTGATGCTTGGCAGGCTCCCCGTCAAGGTTTTGTTAATGAAAGACATCCACATGAATAAAGAAGGGCTGCAAATGGGACCTTAATCTCCGGATGACCTTGAACAAATCCCATTGTCTTTGAGCCTCATTGTTCTCCATCACATCATGGAGGACTCTCTTTTACTTCCCTCCCTTGGAAGGTTAGAAACCCTGTAACCTGGCCTATGTCTGTTCTTTGTGGGGAAGCTGGGATTTTTTTTTTAATAAGAAGCTTTCTTTTATTTACCCCCAGCTCCATCCCCCCACCTGGCCACACACATGAGGCTATGAATAGCAGACTAGCTTTCTTGCTCCCTATCCCCTACAAAGCTAAAAGAGAAATTTGGAAGAAAGCCAGAGTTAATTGTGTCTTTATTTAGTGCCTTCTCGAGTCCATAAAGCCAGAACCACCTAGGCACTTGGCAATTAAAAACCAATTTTTGGCCCCCAGCTCCTTGGCTAGGATTTGTGCCGAACGTTACTGGGTTTTCATGATATGATTAAGAGTTGTGTTAGAAATAGCAAGCTCTTAACAAATGACCTACTTAGAACAAATACACACTCTTCACCTTTATCTGCACCGTTTGGTTTGGAAAATTCTGGTTGCTCCCTGGGCAGAGTGAGAAGATAAGAACTATTGTATAGTTTTACTACCACATTGGTTTTATCCCCCATAACCCCATGAAGTGCACAAGGCCAGGATTATTCTCCCCATTTTGTGGCTAAGGAAATGAAAACTTAGAGAATTGCTTTGATTACTGAGATCAGTGCTGAGTCTTTTTTAAATAAAGGTTTTATTTATTTACTTATTTTTAGTGAGAGGGGAAGGCAGGGAGAAAGAGAGGGAAAGAAATATCAATACGTGGTTGCCTCTCATGTGCCCCCTACTGGGGATCTGGTCGGCAACCCAGGCATGTGCCCTGACTGGGAATCGAACTGACAACCCTTCGGTTTGCAGCCCGTGCTCAATCCACTCTGGTACACCAGCCAGGGCTGAGATCCATGCTGACTCTTAAAAGCAGTTGTGTACAAGGAGGAGCATAGTATATAGGGATAGCTGTTGTCCACCCACCCACACCAAGCGGCTTTGGGCATGGAGATTGTTTTAAAGATGCCTTCTGCACTTGGCCTCTATGCAGGTCTTGTTATAAAAGTCAGTCAAGATAGCAGAGAAAACTAGGCAGATGCCACCAGATAATGCTGGTGAGGTTGGCACTGAACCACTAATTGGCAGTTCATATACATCTACAGTATTTCACTGTGTATAATGCACACACGTGTATAATGCGCACCCATGTGTTTGTGGGCATTATACACAGGATTATTATACCCATTGTTATGCTCACGGTGTGTAATCATTACACCCATGTATAATGCGCATCCTTATTTTTCCCTCAAACGTTTGGGCAAAAAAGTGTGCATCATACATGGAAAACTTTGGTGTTTGACCCATGATAAGTCCACCCAGATACCATCTCGTTCAGGGATGCATAAGAGGCCCAGCCAAATGCAGAAAAGTGGCCTTAGATTATCATATGGTCCTTCCTGCGCTGTTTGGAGATTTTCTCTTTATGGATTTATCTGGTCAGGTTCTTAAAGACTAGGCATTGGGCCTAAAGGCTGGCTTATTACCATCAGTAGTTCCCACACTCATCCAAAAGGATGGGGAAAAACGGTTTGGATAAAGCCCGTCTCATTTTGCCTGCACTTTGGTGAAGATTGTTAGGTCTTTTGAGACTTTATCCCTTTTATTTTATGACTTTGGAATGCCAGGTTTAGGGAATCAAGCAGTAGCTTGCCCAGAGCTAGAGGGGGCTTAGCTAGGATGAGACGTCTGTAGGTGCTAATGCGCACGTACACGTCTGTACACTGTCTTTTCGTGCTGGAGGTGGTGTGAGGGACCAGACACAGGTGTGTTTGTCCATGGTACTTAAACCATGAGAAAGTCTGCAGATGAGAATGAGAAAGAAGCTCACATAAGATCATCGAACCCACTCCGTGATGGTTCCGTTAGGGAAACTGACGCCTAGGGAGAAAGAAAAATTTGCCCAAAGTCCCAGAGGTAGTCCACAACCCTTGTCCTGTCTCTTTCCAGTTGCTAGACTTCATAGTTGCGAGGCCGCAGTGGAGTAGCAGCTAGGCCTTCTGGGAAGAGCATCCATGCTCACCACATTCAGGAAGTCACAGAGGTGAACATGGAACCCAAGCCCTTTGACCTGGTGAGGAGCAGACTGGCCTGGGTAGCTTAGAGGAAAGCTGTCAGAAAGAAATTGTGGGAGAGGAGAACTGGTCCAGCCTTGCTGTCCAACCAGGTCCTCCACCCGGACCCACATGCTCTAGGGCACATGCAACGCACACTTCTACATACTCAGAGACATGTGTGGCATGTCTGGGATACACATGGGACACACATGTGGGGTTCCCTTTTGCATTAATATACTTGGAGCACACACATTCAGTTAAGTGTGGGGCACACTCACACTTAACACACAGCAAAGGCAGCATACACACACGGACACATAACTTATGCTTATGCACATTTGTGTGTGGACACATGGATGCATATGAAGCACAACTGCACACTCATAGGGCACATATACATAGGATACATACACGTGGGGCACACTGAGATAGATACACACTCAGGTCTGCTCCTATCCCCAGGACCCACACTCCTAAGGACGCACACGGGCAAACAACCCTGCCCCCGTGAGGCACATTGGACCACACCTATGGGACACACTCGCGTGTCCCACACACCCCTGCGGGACACACCGATACAGAACACAGCCTACTCCTAGGGCTGGCCAGCTGTCGCAGTCTTCCGAGTGGGCACAACCGTGCACTGGGCCCGTGTGGTGGGCCCCTGTCATTCCCTTTCCTTCATCTTTGAAATCAGGACTCAAGAGAGCAGTACACTTGGGAGTAAAATGGATAACTCCACTCATGGTGGAGTGCGTTGTAGCAAGCAGGCTGCACAAGGCAAGGAAAACTGAGAGCCCAGTCTGCAGATGTGGAGTTAACAGGCAGATGGAGAACGGGGAGGAGATAAATGGACACTGATCAATGTAGAAAGCTTGAGCCTGCTTCTCCATCCCCCAGTGCACTTACAAACCATCATGGAATGCTGTGATTGGAAAGCAATGTCCTAGAAAACCTGAAGTGACTGAATATTGAACTTCCTTTTCTTGGGAACGAATTAAGAACTTGGACCCGAGCAACCATCTCTAAATTGTGGGTGGGAAGCAGAGTAGTGGGATACATACAGCGGGGTCGGGCCCCACACTCTCCTGGGTCAGTGGTGGGTAGAGAGAACAGCCGCATCTTTAATGACCATGGCCCTGCCCCCAGGCATCATAGCAGCTTGGGCCATCTGGCCCCACTAATGAGGGCCTGCTATTTTTAGAGTTTCTTAAGCTGGAAACCAGGTCGGGGTGTCCTGGGGAGGCCTTTCTGGCCCTTGCAATCCAAGGCTGGAGCTGGAAGGAGGAGGCCCTAGACTGGGTCTAGATGAATGGTGGGAAGCTGCGAGACGGGTGGCCGGTCTGCCCTGGAGCAGCAGCCTCAGAGCCGCGGCGGGTTACTGTTCGCTGTGACAGCCTCGTGCCGGTTTCTTAGCCGTGGGCTGGAAATCAAGAGTTCTAGTCACTACTCTACTCTACACTTAGGGTCTGCCTCACTCGGGTCCTCCTCCTCTATCAGATTCTTGTTCGGTCTAGAGGTAAAATAGCCAGTATTGTCTCCAGATGCCGGCAAGACTCACGTGGGCTAAGAGTTGAGAAATTTCTTTGGAGATGCACTTGTCTTTTACCTACAAAGCCGTAGCCCCCCTACCCCCTGAGCTAGTGGTCTTGGGGTCCACCAACAGCCGGGTCCGAACCTTATCAGAGTACCCATCAAAAGAAAAGACCAAAGAGGGGGCCTGGGGAAGGCAATGCCATGGGGTCAGGGTGGTCAAAGTTATGCTGACATCACCCCACCTGGAGAGATGCTTTTCAATGCCAAGTCCATTCCTTCCCGGAAAACAGGTGTGCAACATCCACGTGCTCATATAGGTCTGACTCCCGGAAAACCCGGAGAGTGAGGGAGAAAGCAAGGGGCATCAGAAGATCAGAAGCAGGGACTTCTTTCTCCAAGTCCTGCCACCGGCCAGAGGAAGCAGCCTGCGTGCCGGCTCTGACCCGAGAGAGTTCCTTATTCTAAGTTCTGTGCTCAGGGCCATTTCTCCTGGTGTGTTGAATGGGGCGCGTAGTCAGTAACTAGACTGCGTAGCTCACGATCAGATTTTTCCTCACCCCATAGAAAGTTCTTCTGGGCGTCGGTTTTCTGGTGTATAAAATGGCTTACCTGTAAAGTCTCAGGATTTGGTGGGTCTAAGAATTCATGACGGAAGGATGGGGAAAGTGCCTTGTAAAATGTCGAACATTTTTACTGCTGTTTGGACTGTTAACAGTTCATCCGGGTTGTGACCACAGGTAGCTTGGAGGTAAGCCAGGAGCTTGTCTTCATCTTATTTCTTCACTCGTTCCCTTTGCCATTTTTTTAAAGCCATTGTTGTCTCCACTTTACAAATGGGGGTGCTGGGGCCCAGAGAATGAAGGAATGGCCCAACGATACCGGATTAGGTCGCGGTGCATCAGTGTTCTTTCTATGGCTCCCAAGCTACCACAGAATGGATTCCATTGCTACAGGAAGCTGCTGGTAGCAGCCTAAGTTAATATATATACAAAGTTGGCTTCGTCTCGGACACACAGCAAGGAACAGGGGCTCTCTGGGGGCCAGCCCTCCACAGCCGTGTCCTGCTTGTCTATGAGAGGCACACTGACTGACCCTTCATCCTTTCCACAGCGGCTCACGTCCCACTCGTCCCCTGCATCTTGGAAGCAGTGAAGCGTTGGAGAAGACGCTAAGCTGTTGTGAGAGGGAAGTGTGCGGCCTGTTTAGGCCACTTCGGGAGGATCCCCGAAGGCGCTTGATGCACCTTGGCTACTCCCGGTGCCTCGCAGCTTCCTGGGCGCGGAAGCCCTGGCTGGCTTGACCTGCCTAAGGGGGTAGGCCAAAAGGTGTCTGAGGAAATGTTTGAGGGCATTGGTCTGTGGTATCTCTTTTCAACTCTTGAGGGACAAGACAGTGGAGATCCAAGAACCGAAGCTGGGAGCATCCCTTGAGATCGATCGTCTGACCTCAAGGTGGACATTAAAATCCAGCTGGGCTGCTCTTTGCTCCTTTAGTGTGTTCTTCCTTCTGTAACACAGACTCTCAAGCTGGGCCAGGTTTCTTGGAGCCTTTCCAGCTTATTTTCATGGATTTTTTTTAGCCAGCCTGGGAGAGGGGTGGGTAGGGAGTCACACTGAGATGGGGTGGTAAGATGGGCCTTGGGTGCTAGGCATTGGGGAAGAAGGCTTTCTGGGTCATTTCTTCGTCTGCCTGCCGCTAATACCTTATTTTCCGATAGCCTGCTGATTGCCTGTGGGGGTCCAACCCAGTCTGTTGCTATTTTCACTTGTGCCGCTGAAACCTGTAGAATGACTACAGTACTGGCCTTTCAGGGGGGAATTAGATCGGCAATGTCGGGGGTGGGGAAACTGGAGGATGAAAGGAGAGAGGTCCCTTTCGGTCAAGTTCGACAGTCCGGCCAGGAAGCCATCACGCAGTTTCCTCAGCTCTGTGGACTCCAGCCCCCTCATTTTCAAAGATTTTGTCTTTGAATAGGAAGTACATTCACGTGGTTCAGAATTCAACAGGTATGAGGGGGCGTGCAGCGAAAAGACTTCCTCCAACCCCTCAGCTTTCTCTGCGGAAGCCACTAGTGAGTCCTCGTACGGAAATGTTCCGTGGATGCCTGAGTATACAGGCATATCTCAGAGCACGGGAATTGTTTAGTTTCCTAGCGCCTATAAAAGTGGTGTTTATACTACACTGTAGTCTGTTAACTGTGCAATAGCATTATGTCTTCAGAAACAATGCGCATACTTTAATTAAAATCACTGTATGGCTAAAAGTTGCTAAACCATCGTCTGAGCCTTCAGCACATCGCAGTCTTAGCGGTCTCGCCTCCATGGTGATGGCTGCGGACTGAGCAGGGTGGCAGTTACTGAAGGCTGGGGTGGCTGCGGCCATTCTTAACATAGGACAACAGTGAAGTTGGCCACGTCGACGGGATATCCCTTCCATGATGTCTCTGTAGCACGCAATGTTGCTTGCCTGCATTGGACTTAGAGTAGATCTTTTAAAATTGGACTCCACCCTCTCTAACCCTGCTGCCGCTTAACGAGTCTTATGTAATATTCTAAATCCTTTGTTATCGTTTCAACACTCTTCACAGCATCTCTACCAGGAGTAGATTCCATCTAAAAAAAAAAAAAAAGAAAGAAAAAGTTCAGCATCTGCTAAGCAGAGTAGATCGAAGCATGCTACAATGAGGCGTGCCTGTATGTGCTACGGTTTGGTAGTCTCCAATCCTATAGGCCTCTCCTTTCTTGTTTGGTAGTACGGTATACACGCTGTCCTGTATCTAGCCATACCTTGGAGGTTCTTTGACCCTGTGGGGCGTGGGGATGTGCTGTGCAGACCGGAGGTGAAGAGCGCTGATTCAAGAGTAAAAGTACTTGGGTCCTGGCTGGTGTAGCTCAGTGGATTGAGCGCGGGCCTGCGAACCAGAGGATCGCGGTTTGATTCCCAGTCAGGGCACATGCCTGGGTGGCAGGCCAGTTCCCAGCAGGGGACACACAAGAGGCAACCGTACATTGATATTTCTCTCCCTCTCCCTCTCCCCTACCCCTCTAAAGACAAAAAAAAAAAAAAAAAAAAAGAGTAAAAGTACTTGGGTTTTCGTTCCGGCCCTGGGTGACATTCAGCAACTATTTCATCTCTCTGAATCTTGGTTTCTTTATTTTTAAAACGGTGATTAAATAAATTCGTATGCATAAAGAGTTAGATTTGTCTCTGACAAGTAAGTAAGGACTCAGTAAATGTTAGCTATTTTTTATTATTACAGGAAAGAACCCCATTAAACTCTGAGTCAGAATATCTGGGCTCTCTTCCGGTGTTTGCTCCTGGGATAGTGGAATGACTTCTTCTGTCCAAACTTGTTTCCGCATCTTTATTTTTATTTTCTACTTTACAGGATTTTATTTCTTTATTTTTAGACTGAGGGGAAGGGAGGGAGATAGAGAGGGAGAGAAACATCAGTGTGTGGTTGGCTTTCGTGCGCCCCCTACCGGGGACCTGGCCCGCAACCCAGGCCTGTGCTGTGACTGGGAATCGAACTGGCCACCCTTTGGTCCGCAGGCCGGCGCTCAGTCCATTGAGCCACACCAGCCAGGGCGTCATCTTTAAACATGTAAGGTCTCATCTCTACTCTGCTTATCTCCCAGATTTGCTGGGACAATCCAATGAGCTAATGAATGTGCAACGAATGTGAAAGTGACTTAGAAACTATAACGCGCTGCAAGTGGACGGGGTGCCGCTTTGTCTTTTCATGGAAGCTACTTTGGATAACTCGAACCCAGTGACCAGAACTGGGCAGAGAAGGCAGTGGAAGCCAAAGGCCACTTTTGTACTGGAGTTCTATTGTGGGTGGAGGTATGCCTGTGGCAAAAATTAGAAATAGTCGAGTTTTGTCTTCCAGCCTTTCTTACCTCACCCCACCCATCTGTTGACTTCCTTGTTTCCATATCTTTTTCTTTTAAAAAAGATTTTATTTGTTTATTTTTATTTTTTATTTTATTTTTTTTAAAAGCTTGTACACAAATTTTTTTTTAACTTTTTATTTATTTATCTTTAGAGGGGAAGGGAAGGAGAGAGGGAGAGAAACATCAATGTGCGGTTGCCTCTTGTATGTCCCCTGCTGGGAACTGTCCTGCAACCCAGGCATGTGCCCTGACTGGGAATCGAACCGCGATCCTTTGGTTCGCAGGCCCGTGCTCAATCCACTGAGGTACACCAGCCAGGGCTTATTTGTTTATTTTTAGAGAGAGGGGAAGGGAGGGAGAAAGAGAGGGAAAGAAACATCAGTGCATGGTTGCCTCTCGCATGCCCCCTACTGGGGACCTGGCCGGCAACCCAGGCCTGTGCCCTGATTGGGAATCGAACTGGTGACCCTTCGGTTTGCAAGCCGGCGATCAATCCACTGAGCTACACCAGCCAGGCCTCTGTGTCATCTTCTATTCCCCTCTGTCTCTTGTCCAAACCTGCTTTTAGAAGCAAGGCAACAGCATCTGTCATAAACAACCCCAGCTTTCCATTTGAGATAACTGATCCAACTAGTTCAAAGGGGAGCCACATCTGTCCCGGTTTATACTGCAAGTCAGTAACCAAGCCAGGCCTGGAGCGCATGCTTCCCATCCCATTCTTTTTTTTTTTTTTTTTCCCACTAGCATTTGCATTGTAGTGTGAATATGAACTCGAGATTCCGTAGGCATTGGTAGTGAGGGACATTCTGGGAATGTCTCTGCTTACCCTTCGTACTGAGGCTTTCCTTACCCCTTAATTTCCAGAGTTAGACTTGTTCGAGGCCCTGAGCTGAGGGAGAAGCATGTGCTGGTTGCAGGACTGAAGGGGTGTGACCTCTGGAGACGGGAGGGAAGCAGGAGCACCAGACGGTGTCTAAAACAGTGATCTTCAAAGTGAAGTACAGGGAGAAAATATTGGAAGTTTTGATGTTTTAAATTGTTAAGCTCACCATGACTTCTATTTTGTGGGGATTGTTTTATAAAACATACCATATTAGTAGCATTTAGATCGTGGGGTAGGTGTTCATTTTTTAAACTGTTGGACAATTTTTAATGGGAAATTGACAAGTATCCTTCGTAGGCTTGCTTTCTGATCATGGTTCTGCTGCTGACTAGCTTGACGCGTCAGGCAACTTCTCCTCACCAGAGCCTCAGTTTTCTTATCTGTAAACTGCTAGACTGAACTAGGTGTGCCGGCTTTTGGTAGTCTCCAATCCTAACCTTCTCAGAGAATCAGAATATACCACCTTTGAGGCTCTTGAGCCTGAGTCAGAGTCCAGAAGAGTAGGTTCCAGTCCTAGTAACTTCTTGGATGCTTTGTCCTTCAGTCAAGTGTCCTGGGTCCCTTCTCCCCTCTTCCCCCACCTTCTCCAGATAGCTCCGACGTGCAGACGCTCTCTTACATAAACCTGGCTGACCTACCTGAAGTTCTTTCGTTACAAGTGCAACCATTTTTCTTGCAGACATAGACCTGATGCCATTCCTCCCGAGTCCCGAGGGTGGGTCTGATTTTGCTTGTATCCTTCTGGCAGCCTTGGTTTAGATGGCATCCTTCCATCTGAGCCTTCAGTGGCATGATCTGAAGGGAAGCCAGATCAGCCAGTTTGAATCCCTTTGGGGCCTGATCCAGGGGCCGATCGTTGAACACCCCTCATCCACCATTTAGCGTGTCTGTTGAGAACCCAGGACTGTGTTTCTGTCAGGAGAAACATGGTCCACCTCTGAACAGGAAACGCTGAGGACAGGACCGGAGGCACAGCTGAGTGCCTTGGCCAGTCTTTTCTCTCACACTGAGCCAACAGGCAGAGAGAAATCAATAAGCCATTGGAAACCATCTTCCGCTTTCTGATTAAATACAGATTTCCTTTTTGGGCTGTAAGGACTCCCCAGGAGATAATTATAATCTCTTTGGAAATGCATACCAAGGCTTCAGCCTTTGCCAGCCTGTGTCCTAGGTGGGCATGCTCAGTAGACCTCAAGGTGGTTTAAATTGACTGACACGTATTTATTTCTTGCGCCTGTTCTCCAGATTTAGGACCAGGTCCCAGTGCCCCTGACTTCATGCTGTTCCTGATCTCACCACCAGATGGCCACACTTAGAGACGACGCAGGGAACTATTAGTTCCAACCTATCTTCTCTGCTCCTCCCCCCACCTACGGCCCTCCTTCCCCTACAAGATTTTAACACGACATCTGTCAAATGGATAAAAAAAAAAAAAAAATGACTTTCCCTTCTTCTGTCTGCCTTGCCCACCCACCCTCTGGCTGTGGTGTTGATGACTACAGAACTAGGTATGTGGGAGGCACGGAGGACAGATTCTTCATGTGGTTTTAGCCCCCTCCTCCTACCCTTCTGTAAACCTAGTGGAGCCCTACCCCCACCCCTCCCCACAAAACTTCAAGCTGGCCTTCAAGTATCAGTCCAGGAAAAGTTAAGGCTCCCAGGGTTGGTCTCAGTGGAACCACCTGAACAAATTCAAGAACTTAAGTGTAGGAACCAAGATGGGGTCACCTCAGGAATCTGGGGCTCTTCGAGCTCCCTGTCTCTCCCTTAGGCTTCTCCTGGCCATCTCTTAAGGTATGAAGGCAGCGAGTAACCCCCATGGGTGTGCCCGGATTGCCTGAATCTCAGTACCCGCAGCAAGCAAGTCGGAGAAGAAGGGCTCCGTGTCCAGGCTAGGAACGTTTTGGAGATAGGTCCGAAGCTGGCTCAAGAGATAGGTAGAGGTCAGGGTAGCCTGCGGCTTGGGAGAGCATGCTTCTGACTCAGTTCACGGAGAGAAGATTGTTGAGTCATATATTTTGTTTTACTAATTGTTTATCTCTGAGAATGCTGGAGTCGGACTTGGGTAGATTGAACATAGCTGTATAAAACTGCTCCTAAATTGTTGCATAGAGAGACGCTGCAAGAATTTTCCATTGGGGCCATTGGGAGCCTCAGTGCTGAATGGCAGAGTGGGGGTAGCAGTGAGGATGCAACAGAGCACCTCCAGATAGCCTCTCAAGGCACACTGGGAAGATCTCCTGGACAAGGCGTAATTCCTGCGTCTGCCTGGAACCTGACAGAAGAAGAAGCCAGGAAACAGAGTTTCAGAGACTTTGGTTTCTTCTAAATGGTCCAGTGGAGTGAGAAGACGTTCTTCTGCTGTCTTTTTTTTTTTTTAAGATTTTTATTTGTTTATTTTTATAGAGAGGGGAAGGGAGGGAACAAGAGAGGGAGAGGAACATGGATGTGTGGTTGCCTCTCACACGTACCCTACGGGGGACCTGGCCCACAACCCAGGCATGTGCGCTGAGAATTGAACTGGCAACTGTTCGGTTCACAGGCTGACGCTCACTCCACTGAGCCACACCAGCCAGGTGAAATTCCTGTAACTTATACTACAGCGGTAGCAAGTTTAAGACACTCGGTCTCAGTATGAGTCATGATTCAGAATCGCTCAGGCTGCTTGTCGAAAAAGGCAGGGTGGTTTTGAGCAGGGTGCGGGGTCTGTGGACCTCGCATGACAAACTTGTGTGGTGGTTCAGAGACACCCGGGTGATGTGAAAAGGTCCCGTAACAAATGGACAGTAACTCCTATTTCCAAGATGTGGAGGAGATTCAAGCCAGTGTTTATCAGATTGGGAGCGTCTCTGGTGAGGGAGACTTCTCTAACGAATAGGATTGTGCTCGGTGGTCCAGAAACATGCCTTCTCTCTGGTCTGTGCACTCCTCGGCTCACTTAGTTGCACTTTTCTCTAAAGGACTTGTCCTCTCAACTTTTTTAATATACCAAACTGTTAACTATGTGAAATTTGGGGCAGCAGCTGGATCTCACCTCAGAAACTTCTGGGTCCACTAGGTTAAGCTAGCGGCTGCAGTTTCATACCAGAAGGGTCCATTGCTGACTGTGTGCAGACCAAGCAAGCGATTTCCCCGCTATGTTTGGTCACTGCTATATCTGAGATCACTTTGTAAGTTCTTTGAAGGAAGTGCAGAAAGACGCGCCATCCTTTGCTGTGATTCTGTAGTGAATGAGAAAGTGTATTGGATGCTTCATACCTTAAGACGCTTGTTCAGGTTTCCCAAGCTTTGCATCCTAGCACGTGTTGGTTTGTGAGCAGAGTACGTATTGGCCCCTGGATCAGGTGGTCTGTCTTGCTTTTGCTGAGCCCAGTGCGTGTCTGTACTCACCTTTTCGGATCGAGCCAGGCCAGCTGCGTTTAATGTCTTCCAGGTGTGGCCGAAGCTGGGGTAGATCTTTCATTTGATTCAAGTGGAAAATGGGTGGTGTGATGGGACCCTGCAGCGAGCTGACGCCTAGTGACTCACAGAGCCCACGTTCACACTAGGAAAAGGATGATTATGTCATGAAAAGAGATGATATTTGTGTACTTCCTTTCGGGGTGTGTGTGTGTGTGTGTGTGTGTGTGTGCGCGTGCGTGTAGTCATCATCACTTGAATGCATTGATTTTTCTGCTCAGAAATGAAATTATTTCGTTATGGGCCATAGTGACACCCAGATTAAAACTGAAACTGGCCAAGTATGGACGATGAAGTCATGGGGAAAAGAAAAAGCAATTCTTGTCGTTTTTGTTTTTTATATTCCAAGCGCAGTTTGTCGCACCTGGCATCTCTTCTCTTTTCCCCTGATGACCTTCGAGCACCTGTGCTGCGACTCTTCCACACACCCCAGCCCAGCCCCGGAGCCATCTGGCCGTGAATCTTACCAACAATAGACTGGCGGGGAGGCCACCTGGTACATGTTATGTAAACAGTCTCCTCGGCCCCATAGAATCCGCCGCGATCTTACAGAGATGTTAACTCTGTTGCTGTTACCTGCCTCCGAGCTTGCCTGGTTTTAGGGCTCAAGTTGTGGGCCTTTGGATGGATGTTGAAAACGATGCTGTTTGTTTTGGATTAAGTGATGCTTTACCTCTGCTGTTCACAAGTGGGCATTCTGCTTTGGAGACTAATGCTCTGGTTGGCAACTTGAATAACTCCAAGTAGCTGTCTCATTTTCTTCGTATCCTAGATAGAAATGAGTGAAGGAGGCCAAAGGAGAGAGGATACCACCTAGAGTCACCAGGGAAGGAATGAAGGATCATAGCGGGGGTCAAGATCACACGGCTAGGAAGAAGCGGCCTAGCCCTAGTGTCCCTACACTTAACCACGGCTTAACGGCACGGCTTTATCAGGTGCACTGACGTGGGAGTGCCTGCCAAAGACTGAGTTTGGCCAGAGGGGAAGGTCCCGCCAGGTCCAAGACCAGAGTTGGGTCCCTAGGCGGGGCTGGAGGAAGGACAGCGTTGAGTGATTGACAGCAGGGAGCTATTGAAGCTCCTTGAGCATGGACAGCGGGCACCAGCCGAGGAGTTTTGAGAAATGCGTAATGGAGGAGTAGCCTGAGGAGGAGAGAGACGCGTGGGCAGCAGGAAGGTCAGTGGGGAGGCAACCTGAGGGGATAAGGGCCAGGCCTAGGATGGGGCATTGGACATGAAGACACAGGGTCGGATCTGAGGGAGGGAGGCATGGAGAAAGGGAACAGCAGGTCCAGAAGACTTACCAGAGGTGGGAAAAAGGAGAAGAAGGGGAGTGGAGGCATATGATGAGTGTTACGGGTATTTTTTTGGAGGGGATAGCACGCCATGCAGTGAATGTGGGGCGGGGGCAGTTAGTGTGGCACTGGAGGTGCGTGAGAGCACACGAGGTGAAAAAGATGATTTCTCTGAGGAGTTGCATAGAGAAAACAAAGAAGAGCAAAGGTCCCCATGGACTGACTGACTTGATTGATTGATTGATTGATTGATAGAGGGGAAGGGAGGGAGAAAGCGAAACATCAGTGAGAGAAGCGTCAATGTATGGCTGCCTTTCATGCGCCCCCCCACTGGGGACCTGGCCCACAACCCAGGCATGTGCTCTGATTAGGAATTGGGCCAGCGACCGACCCTTTGCTTTGCCGGCTGGAGCTCAATCCACTGAGCCACAACAGCCAGGGCCCCCACTGAGTTTTCAACGGGGCTGTCGAGGGCTCAAGTTGAAAACCCATCCCTCAGTTTTCCCAGCCAGTCTGACTAGCCTGTGCTTTAATGTGTCGCTAGCAGTGCCTTAGTGAGTTAGATTCAGGAGGGGACTAATCAGCTCCAAGCTCTCATTTCCCAGAGCGGGGAACAGTGGACACATCCTACGGACCACGTAGGAGGGAGAGAAGGTAGTAGGTGCGATAATGAAATTCCTGTCTTTGCAAAGCTGAAGTGTTAGCCTCCATAGAAAGGCAGAACTGGAAGCTCCTGGAGAGGTCATCCGTGTGGTTCAAGTCTACAACTTGACTGAGATAAACCGAGACAGGTAAAGAGACCTGTCTGAGGTCATTCAGTGAGTTACTTGCAGAGTTTCTTCCTAACCCATCTTTGCTGTATACCATGGTGCCTCCTAGAGGTTGTTTTAACAGCCTGGGTTACACCTTTCCAGAAATGGGGGGATCGTTGTCCTTGAACACTGTGGGCAACGTCGAGTCTGTTGACAAGGCTGTATTTAAAAGACATCTGGTTTATTCAGGGAAGAGCCTAAAACCCCAGCCTATTGTAGATGTGCTTAAAAGGAACGAAGGAATGGATTTGCCTTTTGCCCAAGCCTACCTGTTGAGGGAGGGTACCTTCCAAGAGCATGGGGGCAGGCAGCAACTGAAAAAAAAAAAACAAAACCCTAGAGAGAGGCAAAACCCCCTCATGTTCCTCTTTGTTCTGCAGAGTTTCTCGCAGCAACTGGCGCATTTGCTGTACTTCAGAATGCATTTTTTTCTTTTGTAACCTTTCCACCTTCTGCTTTTTGCCATTAAAGCTCTCATATTTCTGGCAGCCACCCAGGCTAATTAAATAAGCATGGGGGGTGGTACTGTTCAGCTAGAGGGCAAGAGCAAGAAGAGGAAGATAGGGAGATACGTGATGTGGCTCTGGGAAGCTGGGTAGAGGCTGTCATCACAAGTGGGTTTTTTTCCGGAGCTGGCAAGGCCTGGAGTTGAGCGTGCTCCTTACGTGACCCCAAATCCGTTATTTCGACCACTGAGAAAAGCCTTGTAGATAGGCAGGGAGCCAAAGCTGTGGGGTGGCACGGGGATCCCTGGGGAGAATGGGGCATCAGGAGAGGCAAGGGTAAAGCGTAGACTGGGAAGGTCCCTTAGGGTACCAGCAGCATAGGCGCGTCACCTGGGAAGCGATTTGAAATCCAGTCATCAAGCCCCGCGGCAGACCTACTGAAGGGCCTAGCCATCTGTTTTCACAAGCCCTCAAGGAAGTTCAGAGCCTGCGCTGTAGGTCATTCACAGGTCTCCCTGGAAAGAGAAGCCAGCTGGGAGCCCTCTGTCCTCTTGTCGAACAGTGTGGGGGATTGGCAAAAGGAAAGCTATAAAGTCCGCCTGAAATTCAAATCTGCTCCATCACCCACTACACGGGTGGCTGTGAATTACTTTATTAACCTTGTGGGTTATCCTCAGTAGAAACGGGGGGTGTCAATGCTTACGTTGGAGAGTTGCAGAAATGGAGATCACAGAAGAAATCTGTTACCCAGTGCCCGGCTTGTTTTCAGCAAATGTTTCTCTTTCTCTCTTCTTCCCTTTCTTTCTCCTTCTTTGACTTTCTTTCCTTCCCCCTGAAGGGGCCATGGGCCACTCCAGGTTAGCTACACTCATGCCTTGTCAATCAGAAACCAGCCTTAGAGGTCAAATCCCCAGGTTAAAAGGGCACTTGGGTCTGATAACAGATGTATGTATTTGTAGGATCAGTGAGATAGAAGATTTGAAATGAGGGTTATCTGGAGAAATCTCAACGCAAAGGAATAGGATCTCGTTCCTTCTTTATGAGTTATATTACGATTCTTCTCCTTCCCCATCTTCTTCACATCCAAAAGCGTCTTTGGTGTGGGAGGGCAGATCACCGTGTGTCTGAGCAAGAACCAACCTGTATTTGGTGCTGCACCTGAATTGCCCTGGGAATTGGGAATGACTTCGTTCAGAGTAACACCAGTGCCAACCCGAGGCACTTGGGTACCCAAGACCCATTTGGGTACTTCGCTGGAGTAACCCAGTAGTACCTCCTGGCTTTATGTTGGGCTTGTAGGATGAAAGGGTGAGAACAGATGGAAAACTAGGGCTTTGGGTGAGGGGAGGGGTATAAATCAGTTTTAAAAATAAAGAGTTTAACCCATGACATAGCTACTCCTACATGGCCTCTTGTTGGCTTTCTACGCTTACAGCTCCGTATCATTTGATAATTTGATCAGCTCCTGCTGCTTGAAACTCGTGTCCTTGGCTTTTCTGAGATTGTGCTCCTTGGTATTCTCATCATGTGCTGATGACTCTATTTTGTTTGATTTCTCAGGATCCTCTTCTTGCCCTCACCTCCTGTTGTGACTGTTTCCTTAGATTTCTGGTCTTCTTTCTAAGCACTTTCTTCCAGGGCAAACTTAATTGATTTCCATAACTTCTTCTGGGCCATCGACTCCCTAACCCTGTATAACTATCTCCTCTAACCTCTCTTGATCTTGAACTCTACCTGCATGTCCTGCTGGCCCCCTACACTCAACACACAAAAGAGAATATTTGTCATCTTTCTCCCTCTCTCAAACCAGCATTTTCTCATAATTTGAACCTCGTGCTTCAATGCGTTAGGGGTCACATTTAGGATTGAACCTCACACCACCGACCCCCACAGACACCAAATCATTTTCGACCTCCTCTTTTTCTTCAAGTTAGATGTAAGACCCTTCAAGCAGACTCCAGCCCTCGTTTACAGCCGTCCTTCCACGCCCCAACTGTCTTTCCCCAGCCCTTTTCAAACTTCAATACATTGGCCATCAAATCCCGCGTAGTCCTCACCTCTGAGACTTCATTTAATCTCATTCCTCTGCCTCAGATGCCCTTCCTGTTCCCTTCTCTGTCTGTTACAATACTACTCATTCTCGAAGGCCTGTCTTCCATGCCCCCTCAACACTGTTTTAGAGCCCGGTGGCCACCTGTTCTTCCTTACACCGAAGTCTTGCCCTAGGCCAGCATATATAGCAGACACTGTAGTAGGCACTAGCCACCCAGCACTCAGTTCACCCCGCCTGTACCCTGTGAGGCATGTACTGTCCTTTTTTGTATCCTAATTATGTGCTAACGCTTTCATTTTGCTTTGTTTCTCTGGCTTCTTCTCTGTTCCTCACCTCCCTTTGTCACTGCTGGTTTCTAACGTAGCAGAGCCCAGAACTGAAGCGAGGTTTGCTTGCCCTTAACCACCTTTGCATACTGCTGGAAGGGCATTCACTGTTGGTACTCGAAGGGCCTTTGATCACCAGGTAAGGACTCTGGCTGAATCACAGTGAGCACATCCCTGCACCCAGTGGGAGCTCACTGATTGAGTGGTGGATCATAAATGGATGAGCAGAGAAAAATACATATTTGTGAAAAACTTGTAGCAAGTTCAAGATCAATCCTGTTCCCAAAAGGGAGATGCGAAACCGATTTCCAGCCCCAATTTAGTTTACTTTGTTTTTAGGTTTTATTTATTAATTTTCAGAGAGAGGGGAAGGGAGAGAGAAAGAGAAGGGAGACAGACATGGAGGTGCGAGAGAAGCAGTATCGGTTGCCTCTTGCACGCCTCCAGCTGGGGACCGGGCCTACAACTCAGACTTGCGCTGTGACTGGGGATCGAACCTGCCACCTTTTTGAGTTTTACACTTGAAATCTATATCAGTTTGTGATCCAATATCACTCCCAAAAATTCAATGAAAAAAGTGAAATAAAAGAACTCAGAGGATGGGGGTGGAGTATTACCTAATTCTTGCTTGTATTTGTGACTAAAGATCAGTTGCCTTACTCTTACACCTACTTGGTCCCGCTGACCTCTCTGGGCCCTCAGGTGAGAGAGCCCAGCTGTGCCCTGGACAAGGCCAAGCCAGGTCTCAGTGGCTACAAACGAACTATTGAGCACTTCAAAGATCATCAACTTTCAGCCCTCATTTTATAAATCAGATATACTACAGCAGATGAGACTTACCTACAGTCACCAGATGGCCGATGTCCTGGACCTTTTTTTTGCCCCAGCAGAACACCATAGATAGAGAAGGTAGAGAAAGAACACCTGGGAGGGACCAAGCGTGGAGTTCCTAAAAAGAAAGTTCTACTGTAGAAAGTGCAGGCAGTGCAGTCAGCCAGACCTGGGCCTAGGGGTCCTCAAACAGCATCACAGATAGTGCCCTGAGCCTGGGCTTGATAATTGATGCCAATATATTCTTTTGAGCCTTGATAAAAGCCAAGGATCTAGCTTTAAACCACAAGCCCTCATGGTACTCCGAGTTGGTGGTGTACGTGCTTATTGGGTTCTAGCAACACTCCACTGGGACCAACCTTGGGCAGGAAAGGGGAGGCTTCTCTGTGAAGATTTGTTTTATCGAGGCCAGTGACCAACAGTTCTCCATTGAGGCGAGAACAAGAAGACATGGACTTTTAGTGTAATTGGAAAAAACCAGTTCAACATAAACATCATTCTCATCATAGGCAGGAGTATCCTTCAAGGTGGCTGTTCAACTATCTTTACTTGGGTTCTTTAAGAATAGGAGTTGTAGAGTTTATGAAAGCATGGGTGGAGTTCTGTGAATTCAGCATAGCTGATTGGCAGTCCAGTGTGATGGGTTATGAGTCTCCATAATCTGTTGCTTGCGTGATTGGTCACAGGACCAGACCACCTTTGTGAACCTCTTTCCTCATCTGTAACTATGGGTAACAGTGAGGCCCAGCTCATTCAGTTCGGATCAAGAGATGCAGGAGATGGGAAAGCACTTGGGAAACAGTTAAAGCATGAGGGACTTGAAAGGTGGTGTTATAAAAGGTCCTACCAGAAATCTCTTTTACATCCATGCTGAGGAGCTCCCCCTATGTCTTACCTTCTCTAGAAGGCACAATGGCTAGAACCCTGAGCCATAAAGGATGCGCCGGGCAGGGCCTGACCCATGTGTGATGTGTTATGAGTGAACTTCATGACCTTACAGTTATCCCCCGGCTGGTATGTTGGATGGGAGACCTGTGCGAGAGGATGTACGTTCCGTATCCTGTCTCTGTCGTCTGTCACCTGTTTTGTCGTGGGTCTTGTGCAGCCATGTTGCCTCGGGGAATCAGCCCTTCCTCAAAGCACACTGATGGAGAAGCTGACTCTGGAGGACACGTTCAGCAATTCAATGCTGGGGAGAGAGTACTGGAGTCCTTTGCCTGACAGGCCATATGCTGTCTATTTTGGAATCTGTTTCTGCAAATGCCAGGAAGGACTCATGGCCCATACTGGCAGGAACCAGTTGGGGAAAAGAGAGAACAAATAATACAGTGGTCAGGATGGTAGCCAGAAAGAGGCAGACTATTTCCCTACGCCATCGTCATCACTGTGCTTAGAGAGTGTCGTGAACATGAACGTGTGTGTGTGCGCACGTGGCAGAGAGATCAGTGTCTGCCCACTGCTGTGTGGAGCCCAGTCCTGGTGGCCACAAAGTTCAGTGATCAGGGTTAGGGCCTAAGCAGAACCCACAGCCTTACCTGGTGACTCTGAGCTCACCTCTTAACTTGCCTGTGGCTTAGCTTTGCCATGTATCAGATGCAGAAATCAACCCACACCTCCCTGTGTATCTCATGGGGTGGTTGTACAAATCACTGGGTGAATCTGTGCCAAGGCTGAGTTTCTTGGGAGCCAGGCATCACAGAAAGCCGTATTCTTCCCTACCCATGACCTCTCCGGATGGCATCATGTGTGGGTGAGAACAGGAGGCTGCAGGACTGGGGTCCATTGTGTGTGAGGAATGCCATGGTCTGTAACCCCTGGGGGTGGGGGTACAGTGCTGTTAAAAATGTACCACCAACTCTGAATTGGTCAGTGGCAATGAAGAGGAGGAAAGGGAGAGGAGCACAGAGAATTTAGAGCAAATACGCTCAAGCCTCATTTCAGCCATTGGTTTCAGCTTCTCTACCCATTCCGGACCTTCAGCTGCCTTGACACACCGAGAGATGGACTGGTGCTTTTTTTTCTTCGATGGGGGAGGTGGTCATGAATAGGCCTAAAGCATGAGTCCTATGTAGTTCATAATTCACATTCTGGGTCATCACACTCGCTGGCTAATGTAGAATTGACTGTATCGTTTGCTTTGTGGTCCAGTGGCTATTGCGCTTCCTGTGGCATCTCTCTCACCCCCATCCTTCCCCACTAGTATGTTGACTTTTTCCGTAAAGTGGTAGAGGTCTGTGGGTGGGGGAAGGGGCAAGTAAGGTAGCCCACTGTGTGGACTGAAAACATTCTCGTTTTGTCTCCTAAGCTGATCACTGGAGATTCCATCGTTAGTGCTGAGGCAGTATGGGATCACGTCACCATGGCCAACCGGGAGTTGGCATTTAAGGCTGGCGACGTCATCAAAGTCTTGGATGCTTCCAACAAGGATTGGTGGTGGGGCCAGATCGACGATGAGGAGGGATGGTTTCCTGCCAGCTTTGTGAGGGTGAGTGTCAGCCTTCACTCTCCTCCCGTGTCTCCGTGGCCGCCTGCCCTTGGCTTTCCCTTCACCAGCCCCTGCCCTCCTGCTCCCCTGTCTCCTGGTGGCTCCTCTCCCATTGTACTCCATATTTGTGGTCTCCTACCCAAGACCTGGACTTCCTTTCATTTTTTTCCCCTCCTAATTTCGAGACTTTTCCTTTCTGTCTTGTTTATTGTAACATTCCCCACCTCCTGCCTCCTGCCTCCTACCTGCTGTGACTTCATACAAATCATTTCCCTTTTGTCCTTGGTGGTTTTCGAAGACCCTTTTAACTCTGTATTGCTGTGGATGTCATCTTTCTTATCTCTCTTATTTTCTGTTCTCTTTTCTTGTCCTCACCTCCTCTTTTTTATTCTTTCTTTTTCTAGGTCTCTCCCGTCCTCACTCCTCTGATCTTCCTTTTTCTCCTTTAGGGAAGGGCGAACACCCGTGTGTGTTGTCTCAGGATTGTCTCCAGCCATTAATGTAAGAGTGAGGGCTCCCTACCCCCTCGCAGTTTACTGATTGGAAATCATACTTTTCGCAAGAGACTCAAGTGGCTGGGATCTAAGATGTACTGTGGGTGGGAAGCAACCTGCCTAATAGGGGCTTACGAAGCCTTGGCCCGTTTTGCCTTGTACCATGAAGAACCTGGCCCTTCACAGAAGGGGCTGTTGGGAGGGGCCTCCTTAGCAGTTCCTGCTTCTTCTGAGTCACCAATTAGTAAAATGCTATGAAGGAAGAGCATCGGCCTGATGTCCTAGGTTTTGGCCATCGTTAGAATTAAGAGCTGCAATCAGCTCTTCGGCAATTGTGAACTCCGATTTTCCCCATCCGCAGAATGGTTTTGGCAATTCTTTCATTCCAGGGGATGTCACAGTTCATAAGATAATGCACATTTAAAAAAAAAAAAAAAAAAAAAAAAACCCTTGTGGCAGTCCAACTACACCACAGCCCATGAGCTTTTGTTCGTTTCTGCTCTAAAACAAGGCTGAAGTCTTCACCCAAATCAAAGATCACCTTGGCTTTGGCCTTTGGCCCTTGGAGGATGAAGGGTCTTGATGAGAAAGATGGCAATGCGACATGAGGGAGGGAGCAGGCCACTTGGAATTAGACAGCTGCAATGCAGTCTCCGTTTTATTCCCTCCTGCCTCTACGGCTTTCCGTGAGCCTTTTCACTTGTCCGAGCTTTGATTTCCTCATCGGAGCAATAGGAATAGCAGACTTTTTCCGATGAGGGGCGTCCAACGTTTGGGCGTCTCTGGGCCACCCTGGAAGAAGAGGAGTTCGTTGTCTTGGGCCACACGTTAAATACACAAACACTAACCAAAACTGATGAGCAAAAAATAAGGTTTTCAGTACTTGTACAATGCGGTGTTGGGCCGCATTCACAGCCATCCTGGGCCGCATGTGGCCACGGGCTGCGGGTTGGACACCCCTGCATTAAATGAAGTCACACATGTGAGTAAAGTGTCTAGCACAGTGCTTGGTACATAGTGAGTATTTGCCAAATGCTAATTTGCTTTATTATCATCATTACCCTCATTGTTATCAGCACCAGCACCACCTTATTAGATCCAAAAAGGCCTATAATCAAGGCTGGCCATATCGGCTGAAAGAGGGCTCCTTCCTCAGAGGGTGCAAACCCAGGAAGTGCTGTTAACCGATTGCAACGATTTAGGTGAGGAAGCAGAGAGGTGGGCAACATGACCTCTTATCCCCTCTGTCCCGAGACTCTCCTAATGAACTATCCAGTCCTTTTTTCCTCTCTGTATGTGGCGTCTTTCATCAGAGTCTCCAAATGCCATCAGCTTCCCAGCTCAGCTTTGCTGGTTGATGAATGGGTCCCAGGGGGAGTCAGAAAGAGCACGTTAATAATCGTGGGCCTTTGGAACTAGCATGAGGCCTTCTACACGGACCGCTTGAGTGTCTTGGACTGACAGTCCCCTCTCTTTAAAAGAAGGATTAAACTGCACCCAGTGACAATGTCACCCAAATCCAAATGTATTTCACTTTCAGTGAAATGTCATTTTTATAATAAGCAGTAAATCAAGGGATGGGACAAAATGATTGAGCAAGGCAGAGTGGCCCCGGGAGGCAAATGACAGAGCAGGCTTTGGAATGAAAATGAGCTGGCATTGATGTTCCTACGGCCAAGGCCAGGGGGCGTGTTCCTCCAAGCACACAGCCTCAGCAGCCACTGGGCGGGCTGATGCTGACGTTTAAGAAGACCACTGGCTGGCCCAGGCATGCATGATATAGAGTCTAGCCTATTGGTTGTCAGCTGCACAGTGAACTTAATCACTTAATTAGCTTGAAAAACAAAGACTCTTTGCTATTGAGAACCATTGCTCTAGACAAGCACAGCCCAATAGGAATATATTGTATTTTTAAAAAGATTTTATTTATTTTTTTATAAAGATTTTATTTATTTTTAGAGAGAGGAGAAGGGAGGGAGAAGGAGAGGGAGAGAAACATCAACGTGTGGTTGCCTCTCGCGCACCCCCAGCTGGGGACTTGGCCTGCAACCCAGGCATGTGCCCTGACTGGGAATCATACCTATAGCCCTTTGATTCACAGGCCGGCACTCAATCCACTGAGCCACACCAGCCAGGGCTATTTATTTACTTTTAGAGAGAGGGGAAGGTAGGGGGAAAGAGAGGAAGAGAAACATTAGTGTGTGGTTGCCTCTCATGTACCCACCCCCAACCAGAGACCTGGCCCGCAACCCAGGCATGCGCCCAGACCAGGAACTGAACCGGCAACCGTTTGGTTCACAGGCTGGCACTCAATACACTAACCCACACCAGCCAGATCCAAAAGGAATATATTGTGAGACACAAATGCAAGGCATGTACATAATTAAAATCTTTCTACCAGTACACTAAGAAAAGTAAAGAAAGATAGAAGTGAAATTAATTTTAATATATTTTACTTAATCCAATATATCTAAAATGCTATCATATGATCTGTAATATCATGTTATCACTATAAAGTTATTTTATAGGACTTACAGACTTATGTCACTACGTCTTTGAAATCTGGTGTGTATTCCATACTTACATCTCAGTCCACACTACTCACAGGTTAGGTGTTTGTTAGTCACGTGTGCCTAGTTGCTGCTGTATCAAGATAGCGTAAATCTGGACTTAGGACTGTAATAGTAAATCAGGAGCATTAATGGCAGAGGCTACATCATAACTTAGAGCTCGGATATTCTGTCTCCTATACCAGTGTTTATTCCATGGCGAAGTAAGCGTGCCATGTTGCCTCAGATTACATTCAGAAGGAGAATTTGATTATTATAAAAGTGTTTGCTTGTTTTAATAATAGTCCAACGATCTTCAGATTTCTGAAGGGAAGTACCGTGGAACCTAGAGGCCAGCTGGTATGATGTCACCAGTAAAAGGAAATGGGGGTAAGCTGCGGTTGCATGAATTACGTGAATGAATTACGTCTACTCCAAGGGTAGACCTGCCAATTCTCATGAATGGGCATTCATGTGCAGATTTACGTTTCTAGTAAGATTGGGTGATACCCAAGGGAGTAGATGATGGAGGCTATGGAAGCTCTTCTCTAGTAAATATTTTAAAATAAAATTCCAGTCTCCACTCCTCCACATCAGTGATTTTCAACCTTCTTCATCTCACGGCACACAGAAACTAATTACTAAAATTCTGTGGCACACCACAAATATGATATATTTTTTGCAGATCTGACAAAAAATAGGTATAGTATTTATTCACTCCCACAAGATGGCTAATGTTGTGCTGGCTGTTAATTTTTATTTGACAATCTAAGGGAAAAGAGGTCAGTTTCTGACCGAAGAGTCAGTTGCTGCACATTTTAAAAAATTCTTGCCGGCACACCGGTTGAAAATTGCTGCTCTACGTTGATTTCGGCTGAGGGTAGAATGGTATTGTGGAAACAGCGCTAACTGTTAGGAAGTGAGTGTCCTGAGTTCCAGTCTTGGCTCTTCCAAACATTTAGTGTATGATCATGGTGTTTTCTTTTTATCCCTTATTTCTAAAGCATTCTCTAGAATCTATTCAAGCTCTGACATAGCTAGGCAGGAAATAGAAGTCACAATGAACTATTGAATCTTCATTAGTGCTGATGTAGTTGGTAGGCAGATGGGCGATTTCATGGGTTGCTATACATGTTACAGGATATTTGCTTGCTTTATGCAGACTGACCCCGAACTGAGATTCAGTAGCTCCTGGAGAACAGCATCGCTAGGTTCTTTGGCATAGGACATCAAAGTATGGTAGAAAAGAAAAGATTTCCCCCCTAAGTCATTACCAACTGGACACCTTTGTGTAGATAGAGCATTGGACAAAATTAGACACTGCTGTACCAAAGCATCTTCACAGCCTACCTGGAAGTCTCATTGCTGTATGAATATCTCAGCCTTAGGATGATAATCAATGGTGCTTAGTGAGCTACTGTCCAAGCTAGCGCTACCTGATGTTAATCAGATTAAACACATTGTAGAGTCCGAGAAAACTCGGATTCCTATCTCCGTGCTGCTATTAGATGTGCAGCTTGAGCAGCTTCCTGTGCAGTTTTGAAGGACAGTTTTCCTCCTTGTAAAATGGGGATAAATGAGTGTGGGGGAAGTTCTTTGTAACCTGGGATCTGCTGAATACCTCTAACATAGGAAGTGTAATCTCGTTTTGGCTATTGTACAAGAAATTGCTGGGTACAAGCATCTTCCACCCAGTCAAATATTCGCCTTCCCCGTGGTTCAGAGTTTCATTCTGTACGTGTACACATGCGTTTGTGTGTCTTCTCCCTTCTGTACTGGGGACATAGCTTCACAAGGGCAACTCGGGAGTTGGTGTCCCCTCCCAGCAGTTGGTCACGTGAGGTGAATTATAGCTTACTGAACATCAGCCCCTTTATGTAGCCGTTGACATCTTCAGCTGCTTTCCTGGGCTGGTTTCCCACCCTGGAAGCTGAGGGCAGACTGCTGGGATATGATTGTGTGTCTAAGTAGCAAATCTCACTTCTATGGTGGGGCCTCCCTTCGAATGCTCGGCCCTAACTCCAAATTATTCGGACACTTTTCCTTTGTCACTATGTCCAAAGGGGCCTTTGTTCTGACTTTGGGCTGTGGCCTGCAGAGCACTTGCTGCCCACTTCGAGAGCAAGCTGTGTACAGAACACACGAGATCTCGTTATGGTTGGTGGTAGGCAAGGCCAGCATGACAAGGCATGGGTTTGGTCAGAAAGTAAAGAGCCTGCTCAGGTTTCATCAGCACATACATTCTTCGTTTCATCCAATTCTAGATTTCCCTGGTTTCAGGCCTGCCTGGAAGCAGGGGGGATGAAAGGATGAGCTCATCAGGTCATTACCGTCATTCCTTGCAATTGTACAGATCAAATGTCACAGAAAATAAATCTCTCCTGTTCATAGGGAAGCCCAGTGTTCCAAAGTGTTACTTGGCGTTTAATTATATAGCATCTCTTCTTGGCTGCACTTATGGAATGCTTTTCACCTGGATGAAACCCTAGACTCACAGTAGATTTAGACTTGGAAAGACCCGTTTTGGCCAGGAATGACCTAATTAGATGTTCACAGGGGCCAGGCAGGTAACTTACGAGAGTAAAGTAGTCTGACAACTGGGTAAGTGGGGGCCTATGTCTAGCTGGGAAATCTGTGCCCCATAGAAAAGAAGCAAAAGGTTTGGATGGTTCTCATCCCTGAGGTTGGGTGTAGGAAGGAGGGAAGTGCAGTGGGTTGAGATCTTCCAGGATTTGCAAGAAAAGCCAGGAATGGAAGTTTATGTGAAAATTACACGTTATTTTTTTTTAATTATTATTATTATTATTTTAAGATTTTTATTTATTTATCTTTAGAGGGGAAGGGTAGGAGAGAGCAAGAGAAATATCACTGTATGGTTGCCTCTTGTATGTCCCATGCTGGGAACTGGCCTGCAACCCAGGCATGTGCCCTGACTGGGAATTGAACCGCGATCCTCTGGTTCGCAGGCCCGCACTCAATCCACTGAGCTACACCAGCCAGGGCTGAAAATTACACGTTTTTAAAATGCGCACAAGTACTTCACATTTTTTAAAAGAAAACACTGTGCCCTGGCTGGTGTAGCTCAGTGGATTGAGCGCGGGCCTGCGAACCGAAGGATCGCGGTTCGATTCCCACTCAGGGCACATTCCTGGGTTGCCAGGCCAGTTCCCGGCAGGGGACATACAAGAGGCAACCGCACATTGATGTTTCTCTCCCTCTCTCCTTCCCTTCCCCTCTGAAGATAAATAAATAAAATCTAAAAAAAGAAAAAAAAATTTATAAAAAAAAAAAGAAAACACTGTGAGGGACAAATACAACACGTCTTTAGGAGCTAAACTGCCTCCCCAGGTCCCAACTTGTGACCACCGACCCGCCTGACTTCCTCATTGTATAAATCCTGAGGAAATACAGGCCCAAACAGTGAAAATGACTTCCTTATTTGTGTAGAGAATGGTGACAAAGCCAGGACTTGCACCCAGGCCCGTGAATATTACTTAAGACAGTTCATTTAAAGTCTTTGTCTAGTAAGTATAATGTCTGTGCTTCCTCTGTTATGGTATCTGTCAGTTTATTTCTTGACTTTATGAATGGACCATAATTTTGTGTATTTTTATGTGCCTTGTTTTTTTTTCAAAACTGGGCATTTTGAATATTATACTGTGGTAACTCTAGAAATCAGATTTCTCTCCCCTCCCAGGGTTTGCTGTTGTTGGCTGTTGAGGGCTGAAGTTGTTCATTTGCTTAGCGACTGTTCTATTATTGGCAAGACTGTATTCCTTGTCACCTATGACCACTGAAGTCTCACACACAACCCAGGCATGTGCCCCGTCTAGGAATCGAACCTGCGATCCTTCGGTTCACAGTCCGACAGCGCTCAGTCCACTGAGCCTCACCAGCCAGGGCAGATCACTGAAGTCTCATTGCCCAGCCAGGGACTTCAGAAAGATTTCTTTAAATACCTGTAACCAAGAAGAAGAAGAAAAACTAGTCTTCCGGTCTCCATAGCTTGGCTCCAAGCCAGGGCACTCCCTCAACCCTACTCCAGGCTGCCCACAACTCTGCCTTAGTCGTCTTCTCCTACTCTTGTGCTCAGATGTAACCCACGGATCCTCCAGAAAGTGCAAACCTGCATTCCTCTCAGGCTTTTGCTGAGTATGCCTCTGGTCCAGGGCACGTGTGTTGCACTTCAGCTGCTTTGGTATGCACGGTAGCCTTTTGGAATCATGATTCTTTCCAGGAATTTCTTCCTCAGTCTCTCCCCTCCTGTGATATGGGGTCTGTTTGCTGCTTGTAATCCTACCCTCCCTTCTATCCTACCCTCCCTTACCCTTGTTGGGCAAGGGATATGTATGTCCTTAAATCTTTCAACAGAGGCTGTCAAAGCCTCAAAAGCTGCTTCAGCCTGGCGGAGTAGGGGTACAAAGCAAAGGTCAGCCTCTGTGCTTATACTTCAGGGCCAAACGGCTGGA
The DNA here is from genome assembly GCA_039655065.1 of Glossophaga mutica. Lineage (NCBI taxonomy): Eukaryota > Metazoa > Chordata > Mammalia > Chiroptera > Phyllostomidae > Glossophaga > Glossophaga mutica. The sequence goes on along the minus strand of CM077318.1, from coordinate 7,500,523 downwards.
AACACACGGCCCCGCTGTATTTTAAGAACAAGGTCATTAGCCCCCTGGTGCCAGCAAGCTGCATGAGGAATGTGGGCCACTCTTGTCTCAGCTGCTGGGGAGTACAGAATGGTTGGCAAATGAATGAAAATGCCTCAACATTCTCTTCCCAAATGTTAGCCTCCCTGTTCTGCCTCAAGCAGCCCCCTGGTTGCTGTATGGTTTGGATTAGATTCCAGAATGCTGGAGAAGTTGGTGCTGTCAGTCATGTTAGCTAAGGGCTGTTTCAGTGGAGGGACGGCTGCTTTGTGCATCCTAATCTAAGACTCTTAGTGGTGTTACCCCCCGCATCTTAATCCTGGGCTTTCTGAGCTATTGAACAATCAGGAAAGGGTAGGTGTGGGCTACTAACAGGACTGCTAACACTTGAAGACCTATCTCCCATTCCAAGCTAATGGCAACAGTATTTTGCTTTCTTGGGATGAGCTCAGATATGGCAGTCCTTGTTTTTTCACTAAAGCTTCAAGTAGACATGGGCTTCTAGCCTTAACCATTTATGTAGAAGGTCTTGTTTGTGGCCCTAGAGGTGACTCACTATAGTATCTGTCAGTTGAGGCTGGCGTTAGCAGGGAGGGCTTTTCTCCATAGATTACAGACATTTTTGTCCTCCACGCCACCATTTCAAATGGCATTAGCACTCATTTGCATTCACATGACACATCTTAATGGCCTCTCACGACGCACATGCTTTGGGTGACATTATCCAGCACATGTTTTGGCTAATGGAGGGGATTTTTTTTTTCTTTTGATATGGAACAATGTCCAGCTTGGAGAGAACCTTAAATCTGGCTGTTGCCTTATGCAGGATGTCGTCCATGTTCAAGTAGATGACCCCGTAGGTCTCTCTTAGAATCCCCAAACTGAAAGCAATGTTGAGAGTCATGTAGTTTATCTGCCACCGTCCCGACAGGGCTGTAACTAAATCTCCCTGGATTTCTGAGAACCTGGTTGGCATCTGTCAGCAAAACCTGAACTACTTTCTTACTAAAGCTTCTGGCCCTTGTACTGTATGTAGTCTAAGCCATTTTCTGAAGACACATTGGCACCAGTAGAAGACACTGAATTGTTCTCTTGGTGGTAGAGTTTCCCTTCGAAGGCCCTGCTGTTAACCCGCAGCATGAGTCAGGGACTTGGTTGGCTGCCTGAGTTGAAGACTATGATCTGGGGCCTCAAGCCTGTATTTCTCGGTGTAGCCAATCCCTGGGTTCAATTGGGGATCAGCTTGGGCTTCCTAGTACCATGGCTACACTGCCTTGGAGGCTTGATGACTTGAGGAGGGAAAGACCATAATGGATTGAATATTTGGAGATGAGGTCTGTTTCTGAGGCTCCTTGGAAAGTACAGAGTTTCGGGAAATCATGACAATTGTGGCTATATATATATTTTTTTCTTTTGCCATCAGTATTGACATTATTATATTAGTAAACTTGATATTTTTCTCCTCATGGCTTCTTATTAGTAGTGCTATTAATATCTCCTTGCCAGTATTTACTAAGCTCTGAACAAACACAGCTCTTCAAGCCCTTAGCAACAGCTACCTCCTACAGCTAGGTAGAACGGGCTGAGAGGATCTGGCATCTTGAGAGTCCTTATAGGTACCTTGTTCTACTTGTTCGATGGTCACCACAGAAACCATACTCAGCAGCCTCTGAGTCTCCTTTATATGGTGTTCAGAAGTGAGTCGCCTCTGAAGAACCTTGATTTGAGATGCATTGGCATTGAATGAGAGAATCGACATTTCCTGCTTTACCTCTGGTTACAGAATGGACTTGATCTTTCAAGTAAACACAGGGTAGTCATTTCTGGAGGATGCGAAGGCTGGTTGCTTAACTCTGGGATATGAGCCACAAGGCAAAGGATTTGAGGGCTGAGGCCTCACGTGCACTATTCCTGTTAATGACCCAGCCAGCCAGGGAGCCTAATAGCTCCCGGTCTAAATACATGTAGGTACCTTTGTCTTTTAGAAACGTTTTGTCTTCTACCAGAGGATAAGCATAAAGAAAAAGTAGGCCAGGGCCTTAAGCAGGAAACCAGACCCCAGGAAGGAGGATGGTACTCCCTGACCATGGTGGGCTGCACTGATCAGTTGAGTGTGTCAGTCCTTAGTGGACCTAACACTCCTCCTCTTTCCTTGGCTAGGATTAGAACTCAGATTCAGTGAGACCTTAATCACAGGCTGACTTTCGCTGGGTCTTTTGCCTTAGAGGAGCCAAGGGGTAGGTGGATGATGCTAAGAGGTCAGGAGAGGGTGGGAATGGGGAGCTGGGCAGGGATGATGCGAGCCTTTTGAGGTCTGGTGACCCTCCTCTGTGGGAAATGCGCCGTGTAGGCATATCAAAAGATCAGTTTGTGTGTGTTGAGCAGATGGCATTCTCTGTGGAGGGATAGGGAATGATGGGGCTCCTGGGGATGGGGGAATGAAACATCTGTCATATTATCACACAGGAAGAGCACAGTGGATGTAGCAGAATCATTGATCTGGGAAGTTCCGGACTTGGATTGAAGGGCCAGCTCTGCTGCTGAATATCTGACAGATTTCAAGGAGGGACCCTTCCTATTCTGGGCCTCACCGTTTCGACTGACCAGTGTCTCTTTATCGCCAGACCCTCCATGGTTCTAGACAGCTCAGTTAAAGAAGTATTTCCCCAGGCTGAAATCCCATTCTCTTATTATTAGCTAAACAGATATCATAATGCAGAAGCCTATTTTGTTAGGATAACTCTTTTCATTACTAAGGGAGTTTGTTTAAACCTCGACATGTTCTATCTCATGAGAGCCTCTCATCACTAGCCCTTCTCATCCCCACTGCAGATATGGGGTGACAGTTCTGAGGTCCCCAAATGGGATGGCCTATCTAGGGTTCTGTAGCAAGTTAGAATTGCAGAGCAGAACCAAATCTCTAATTTAGCCCTGTGGTTGTTAGCTCAGTGTTGTTTCCATGACACCACAGTGCCTACTAGGAGTTTTTGCTTTTTTTGAAGATGCTCGGAAATAGGAATTTTTTTTAAAAAAACATAAATACCTTCCCTGTAATCTCACTTGTACTAAGAATATATCTTGTGAACCTTTTATTTGCCCCCATGGATCATAAAAGAGAAGCCTTCAGCATTGGTATATTATTAGTATGTTGTTTGTATTAATGCTCTAGGGGTCTTTCTCTGTAACTTTTCATGAGCTTTTGCTTAAGGAAGGACATCCTGGCCAGACATTGTGTTTGCCTGCTCTTGGTTTAATTGGATTCAGCCAAAAGACCTGGATTTTTTTGATCCTTCTTACAATGTTCTGTGGGCAACCGTTGTTGAGTCACACAGCTAGGGAATTTTAGGGCTTGGGGAGGTTTTAGAAGTCATCTAGTTCACCCTCCTTGTTGATGTTTGAACCCCTCTAGAATATTCCAGTCCCCTCCCCAAGTGGTCATCAAGTATCTGTTTGTACAACTCCACTACCAGGGGCCTCCCCACCTTTTCAGAGGTCATGGTTCAGGGTGTAGTTTAGGACAGTTCTGAGAGAGCTTGTCCTAATGTTGAATTAAAATCTGTCTTTCTGGAGCTTCTGCTCACGGGAGTGGTGTGCATGGCTAAGAGCGTTAGCTGCAGATAGTCTTTCTGGATTAGCACGACAGCCTTCCCGTTTACTAAAAATAGAGCCACGGGCATGTCACTTGTACTTGTACTTCCATTGACCTCATCTGTCATTTGATGAGATAATAGTACCTACCTCTTGAAGTTGTTGTGAGAACCGAACAGAAATATGCAAGAAAAGTACTGATCATTGGTTCTGACTAATAATACTGATGATGATACAGGCAACAAACTGTCCATGTTAAGAGTATAAGTAGTAGTATCCTTATTCCCCCTGTCTCCCAGGAATACACTGACCTTCTACTCCGTGCACAGCCCTTCAGAAGCTGAAGCCGGACACAAGGTCTGCTAAGCCCCTCTTGTTCTCCAGGCCTCTGTGCCTTATCCTATCCTCTGCATCAGCCTCTTGCTGCTTCTACATGTATATGGCTAGACGGAGGCCGTTTGGGCACTGAAGGCCTCTGTTCTACCCCACTCAGCCACTTTTATGATGATGTGAGCTACATGGGGTCCTGGGGATGCCAAGTGTTCATTAAGCCTCTCCTTTCATACTGACAGGCTCTCAAAACTAATAATGGTGTTGCAACCAGTGAGCCTGATAAATATGTAATTGGACAGTGCACTTTCTTGTCTGCTGTAGCTTATACCAACAGGTATAATAACGTTGCTGGGGCTGCACATCAGCGGTTAGTCCTCATTTACGAGCAAATAAATGGTGGGACGCTGTGCTATACATTGGAGCACAAAGAGGAATTGGAAAATGTTCTTTGTAAGGTGGATTGAGGGAAAGAGACATAATAATAGACCTGTAAGTCCTACGCATTGGTCCAGATTTTTAGTTATTCTTATAATCTTATTAAGGTAGCGAGGTATTGACATTGCCGCTCAGTGGGGCTTGGGCGCGGGGGGCCATATAGCGAATGGACTTATCCCCACGTTCAGGTACATATTAGGTAATCATAGCTTACTCTTAAGGGCGCATTTGAGGCCAGCAGTAGCTCTGAAATTGCCATATAGCCAGATAAACTTGAATGGAAGCCACGTCCTGTAAGTTCACCTTCCCCTGTGCGTTAGGATAGGCTAAGAACATGGAATGATTGAAGACCCTTCCAACTATGCATGTTAGAAGAATGTCCAGCCCAGTTAAGTAGAGTGCAGTGTCGTTAGGCAGCAGACAGAGGGTGGCATTGTTGCCATAGCATGTGGTTGATATTAGTGGGTCCAGCGTCGAGTTGTCCCAATAAGCAGGTGACTAGGACTCCAGAGGCTGGCAGTATGCAATGAACCAATAGTGGTTTCCTCCTCTGTAGAATAAAGGGCTTAATTATAAATTCATTCATCCCAGAGATGATCATCACATGGCTCCTGAAGAGGTACAGAAGTACTTTAGACTGGGAGCCCATCCTACAAAGACTGACAGTAGATAGAAGAACTTCTACCAAAGGGGAATCACTTGCCTAAGCTCTGTGATCTTAGTCAAATTATTTCTCCTGACCAGGTATCGTTATCCCCCCTAGGAGATGGAGGGGTTGCATCAGTTAAACTCTAAGAATCTTTCTAGCTTATACTCCGTGTTTTTTCCACTGAGGTAAAATACACATAACGTCAATTTTATCATTGCAGCCATTTTAACATGTGCAACTCAGTGCATTTATGATATGTATAACCACCACCTCTATCTAGTTACAGAGCTTTTTCATCACCCCCAAAAGGAACTTATACCCATTAGCAGCCATTCCTCATTCCTTCGTCACCCTAGTCCCTGCACTCCATGACATTTTGTACACAGGTTAGCAGGTGGAACATAGAGCATAATTAGGGAAAGGAGGTAGTTCAGTAGGAGGTGAGGTCAGCAAGAGGCATATATATAACTGAGTAGTCACAGTAGAACACCTCAGCCTGGATAGGGACTCCAGGGGACTAGAAATATAAGACAGATATTACGAGAGAACCTTGAACAAGGACTAGGCCAAATTTGGGTCACAGGTACAGTTCTGCAGGAACAGCTGTTGAGTGATAGATACCCTGCTGGTACACGAGTAAATGGCATAATCTACACAAGATGATAGATCTGACTCCAAAGCCAGTATTTTGCCAGGTCATCACCCTGAAGTAGTTGTTCTGAGTGTTTATCAAATATTGTGAGTTTTCTGGGACATGTGGTCAGCTTAATTTCAGCATCCTCCCGTAGTATAACTTTCATCATGAAATCACAGAGGGCAGGGCATTGTACTTCCATATCTTAAGATAGGTTAACTAGAAACGTTCTCTTTCTTTTAGTCCAAATAGAAAGCATATCAAGGGAAATGTAGAAAAAATGGATTTCTGAACGTCAGGCAAGATCTATTTCTATGTATACATCTGCACATTACTCGTTAGCCTACAAAGAGCACAGGGCCCTGCACACAATAGTTATGGAATAATTCCAGAGTGATTTGATCTAACTTTATTTGGTTATTGCTTTTGTGACTTACTTGACTAATATAAACCTAAGAGCTCTCAATGTCTAAGTAGGAGATAGGCCCGTGAAAATAAGTAAAAGGAAAAGACTTAGGAGGGGTAGAGTGGGGGACACAGTTGTTCTTAGAGGCATCTAGTATTTTTTGCGGGGGAGGAACAATTCTATTAATTATAGATTTTTTAAGGTTTTATTTATTTTTTATAGAGAGGAGAAGGGAGGGAGAAAGACGGAGAGGAATATCAATGTGTGAGAGAAAGAACAATTGGCTGCCTCTCACACATCCCTAAGTGGGGACCTGGCCTGCAACCCAGGCATGTGCCCTGACTGGGAATCAAACTTCTGACCTGTTTTGGTTCTCAGTTCGGTACTCAACCCACTGAACCACACCAGCCAGGGCTAAATACAGATTTTAAATGTTTTTCTTTTTTTTTTTTTTTTTTAAGGTTTTTCACATTTTATTTATTTATTTTTTAAAGATTTTATTTATTTATCTTTAGAGGGGAAGGGAAGGAGAGATGGAGAGAAATGTCAATGTATGGTTGCCTCTCGTGCGTCTCCTGCTGGGAACTGTTGCTGGAAACTGTCCTGCAACCCAGGCATGTGCCCTGACTGGGAATCGAACCGCAATCCTTTGGTTCGCAGGCCTGCACTCAATCCACTGAGCTACACCAGCCAGGGCTAAATGTTTTTCAATTACATTATTTTTCTTATATTAGTTTCACATGTACAACAAAATGGTTAGAAAACCACGTACTGGAAGAGATACTTGATATGATTTTAGTCTTCTTGAATTGGTTAAGACTTGTTCTGTGGCCTAAGATTTGGTGTACCCTGAGTACTGTTCCATGAACATTTGAGAAGAATGTGTATTCTGATACTGTTGGATGGAATGTTCTGTTGATGTCTGTTAGAAACATGTGGTGTAAAGCATATTTCAGGTCTAGTACTTCCGTATTGATTTTCTGTCTAGGAGATCCATAAGTCATTGAAAGTGGGATATTGAAGTCCACTACTTTTGTTTCATTGATTTTTCTCCTTACACAAAACATCTTACAGTTCTAACGGTTTCTTTTAAGCTAGAAACAACTTACGTTTGTCCACATACAAAAGCTCAACACTTTATCCCCATATGTGTTTTTGATGTTGTACTTTGCATCTTTTTATATTGTGTATCCATTAACAAAATATTGTAGCCATAGTCATTTTGATTATTTCGTTGTTTAGCCTTTGTACTAGATTTCACTGGCTGTATATTTACCTTTATCAGTGAGTTTTATAATTGCATGTTGTTAACAAGCCTCCTTTCTTTTCTGCTTGAATAACCCCCTTTAGCATTTCTCATAAAACAGTTGTAGCGGTGATGAATTCCTTCATGTTTTATTTGTCTTGGAATGTCTTTATCCCTCCTTCAATTGTATTTGATAACATTACCAGCTACAGTATTCTTGCTCGGCAGTATTTTTTTTTTCAGTAATTTGAATATATCATTCCACTTTTCTGGTCTGCAAGTTTTCTGCCAAGAAATTCAGTGATAGGCTTATTGGAGTATTCTTGTATGTGATAAGCTTCTTTCTTTGCTGCTTTCAAGATTCTCTCTTTGATTTTTGACTTTTTAATTATAATGTGTCTCAGTGAAATCTTCTTGGGGTTGAACTTGATTTGGGACCTTTGATCTTTATGCGTCTGAGTATCCATGTCTTTCCCAATATTTGGGAAGTTTTCAGCTATTATTTTTTTATATAAGCTTTCTGCCAGAAGCATTTGATTTCTTTTTTCTTCCTCATCTTGAACACTTTTATTGTTGAATTTTTAATACATGTCACGTGGTGGCTATAAATATCTCATTATGCCTTAATACATTTTTATGTTTGTAAACAAGTGGGCATGTTTTTATATGTTTGTAAGCCATTTATAAGTCCTTACCAGTGAAATGTGTCTCAGATTTTTCCTGGTTTTTTTCCCCCTAACAAGTTGTTGATTTTTCTTGCATCGTTTGTAAAGGCCTTCTTTACACGTTTTGGAGACTAATCATTTATGCAAACATCTCCTAATATGTAGCTTGTCTTTCCACTTTATGTATGATATCTTTTTTTGGAGAAAACTTCTTACTTAAAGTGGTCAAATTTATTGATTTCTTTCTTGTTTGTGTTTTTCTTCTTTCTTGTTTAAGAAGTCTTCTCTACTCTGAGGCCATCAAGTCATTATTTTAAATTGTTTCTTTGAAAGTTATTAGTTTTGCTTTTAATAAGCATTTAATCCCCTGGGAATTTATTATATATTTTGTGAAGAAGTAATCAGATTTTACTTTCCTCCATTTATTGAGCATACATTTATTTTCTCAGTAATTTGCAATGCTGCATCTCTTGTGAATCATGTTATTTATATATGTTTGAGTGTCTGGTACTTTCTAGTTTGTTCCATTGACTTAATCTTGATTACTATAATTTTATTATATCATCTTTAAGTCACCTCACTTTGATTTCTTAGGCACATCTTGGCTTTTTTGTTCTTTTATTTATTTGTATGCATTTTATAATGAGCTTCTGAAGTTTTCTAAAATGTCTTATTGAGATGTGGTTTGGATAAGTTTAGTCACTAGATCAAGTTAAGGAGAACTGACATTTTTATAATATTGAGACTACTCCAAAACGTGGTTTTACTTTCTCTTTATTTCAATCATAATATCTTTCAAAATGCTTAATTATTTTCTTTGTAAAGAAGTTATATGTGTGTGTGTGTGTGTGTGTGTGTGTAATTTTTTATTAACTTTTAGGAATTATATATGATTTTATGATTATAAATGGTACCTCTGTAAAAATCATCTTTTCTTCCTGTATTGTGTTTGCTAATTTACAGAAATGCACTTGAGTTTACATACTCATTGGCCATTTGTCAACTTTTCCAAAACCATCTAGTTTTCATTCTTTTTTTAAAAGATTTTATTTATTTTTAGAGAGAGGAATGAGGGAGAAAGAGAGAGAGAAAAGCATCAATGTGTGGTTTCCTCACATGTGTCCCCAACTGGGGACCCAGTCTGCAACCCAGGCATGTGCCCCGACTGGGAAATGAACCAGCAACCCTTTGGTTCGCAGGCCAGTACTCAGTCCACTGAGCCACACCAGCCAGGGCCATCTGGTTTTCTTGACTGTGAAGGAAACTATGTCATCTATGGAAGGTTCCCTAGCACCCCACTCTACCTCCATTCTGGCTTGATGTCATACATTTGGAAGCCTTGTCATAGCCAAAGGACATGAACATCTCTAGCACAGACTAAGTTTCCCTTTGATGGGGGCTGTTCAGACTCTGGCTCTCAAGGAAGTGGTATTTGGAATATGAGAGGTTTGTGGAAATTATGAGGGCCATTACAATAGTGCCTCCAAAATCCCTTTCCTGGCTAGAGAGAACAGTTTTCTTCAGATGCAATGTTGCCTCATAATTCCAGGGACAGATAGTGCCAACTTAGAGGATAATCATAACAGCTAATACTTACTTGACTCTTCCAGAGACTGTTCCAAGGGTTTTACCTTATTTAATCTTCACAATAGACCCATGAGTTAGATTCATATTATTCTCTGTATTTTATACATGAGGAAGTGAAGGATCAGAGAGGTCAAGTAACATATTCTACATTACTCAGCAAGACAGTTATAGAGCCAGGATTTGAATCCAGGTTCCCAAGTCTGTACCCTTCAACACTGTCATAGATTGTCTCTCCTAATTTTGGCCTAAGAGTCTTGAGACCTTGCTTCAGTCATGACTGCCATCTATTCACTACGAGGCACCCCCCTTTTTCTGGCCTTGTAGTTCTCATTTAGAATGTGGAAACAGGAAAGCTTGCTTTGCAGGGCTGTTTCGAAGCCTACAGAAGTGTGTGGGAAGGCACTGTTTTTGAACTTGGCTTTCAGGGAAACCAGGGACAATGGAAGAATAATAGAAAGGAGTAGGAAAGGTGTTCTTGGACAGAAAGTGGAGGGCACACTTTAGAATGATAGAATAAGTAGGATGTGTTGAAATGACCAGAAAAGGTGACCCAACTGATGTCAGGGGTCTGTGTTGGGGACAAGTGGAGGTCGGTGGGCCAGGCCAGTTCTAACATGTTGATCGACAGCCATGAAGGCTGAGTAGGGTATCCACATAGGTTTTATCTTTCTTCTTTTTCTTGTTCTTCTTCCCTTTTTTTTTTTTTTTTTTTTTTTTTTTGGTCTGATGTGCAACCAAAATCTTCATTGCTCAGGTTGAAGCTCATTATCGTTCATTGCGTCTACGCTGGAAAAGAAAAACTACTTGTTATCAACCTTCTAATAACGATCTTTCATGTAATTAGCGACGGTTATTAAATGGCTTTCCCTTGAGGGGCAAAAGAGTGACTGCTCTCTGCGCCTGACTGTCCATGCCACACCGATTGGGTTGGTGCCAGGGATGCTAAATGCCTCCTTGCATGCATACTCAGGGACCTCTCAGCATACATCATTCTTCTGGAAGCTGGGACTGAAGGTGCACAACAAAGGCGGGGGGTGTCTTTAAGAACTGGGAGCTGTGCCTGCAGCAAACCAGGTTTCTTTTAGGTCCCACACGTACCTGTGCAGCCCCCCTTTGCCATTGCTTACCTGCAGTGCCAGACAAGGGCATTTCAGTGACCCGTGTCATAGGAGAGTTCATCTCCTCCGTGCCCACTCCGTTGTCTGGGTTTCGCCCACTCGCAGCGGTGGCTGAGTGTCGTGGTTGGCGTCTTCATAAAACAGACGTAGGTTCCAGGGCTCTGCTCATTATTAGAGTTATCTGAGAAAGGAAAGTGCTGCCTTGGGAGATAGGGATCTCCTCATCCCTGACTGTGTTCAAGCAGATGGGCCGGGCAATTGCTGGCAGCGGATGCTGTCAGGGGAGTTTATATATTGATTAGGGGGCAGGGGGTGGTGTGGACCGGCTGACTTTCCATTTCCTTTATCATGTTGATTTGATATGTCTGATATTTTGTTATTTAATGTGACCAGCAGTAACCCTTCACTTTCTCGGAGGATAACTCACTTTTCATTTCTCTCTGGCTGTCTGGATGTGGCCTTTGAAAATATTGAGGTGACATTTAGACAATATTGCTTAATATTCTCTTCGCAGAAACATCACACTGCTAGAACCAGGGGTAGGCTGGCTTTCTATTACACTGCAAGAGCCTTTATTGAACTCTTCACAGGTGCTATGGCATCATGCAGGGACCTGAGAGAGCTGATGAATATATAGGGTCCGGCACACATAGCGCCCCTTTTTATTACAAAATCTTTTCTTAAACAAAATCATAAGCATGGAATTCTGTAACATAACAATATCACACTTAAGCACACTATATGACATTATAGGTGAATTGTTGAAATTAAAACTATAAATTATTACATCCATATGATTACCCTACCAACCACACTGAAGCAGGCATTACTTCTGCCACACCCCGTATGTTATAGCACCTCTCCTTTAAGAACTAAGTACCTCCCTGGCTGGTGTGGCTCAGTGCATTGAGTGGAGGCTGCAAACCAAACAGTCGCTGGTTCGATTCCCAGTCAGGGCATATGCCTGGATTGAGGCAGCCACACATTGATATTTCTCTCCCTTTCTCCCTCCCTTCCCCTCTCTAAAAATAAATAAATAAAATCTTTTTTTTTTTTTTTTAAAGAACTAACTGCTAAACCATTTGGGTATAGGGACTACTAAAGATGCTGAAGAGTGTGTATCAAGGGATAAATAGCAATCAGTTTAAAATATGGAACAATGAAGAGTCCCCTGGAGTGTGCACATAAACATATAAATACATGAAAAAGATCAGCAAGAGCCCTGGCTGGTGTAGCTCAATGGATTGAGCGCGGGCCTTCGAACCAAAGGATTGCGGTTCGATTCCCAGTCAGGGCACATGCCTGGGTTGCAGGCCAGTTCCCAGCGAGAGTTCCCAGCAGGGGACGCACGAGAGGCAACCATACATTGATATTTCTCTCCATCTCTCCTTCCCTTCCCCTCTAAAGATAAATAAAAAAAAAAAAAAGAAAAAAAAAAGATCAGCAAGGGTTACACACAAAATCCATAACCAGGGTTTTCTCTGGAAAAGTGGAAAATAGCTAGGGTGGGAAGTAGTCAAAGGGTAATCTCACCCGATCTTGTAGGCTGTGGTAACGTTTCTTCTTTTTTAATTGTTGTTCCAATACAATCATCTCCATTTTCCCACCACCACTTTTCCCCGCCCCTCCCACCCCTACCTCCCACCATCAATCCTTCCCCTCTTTGGCTTATTTATTTTTTATAGAGATACAATGCACAAAACATGCACAAAAACCCACCATTTGAAAGTGTACAGTATAGTGGCTTTTAGTATATTCATTGTTCAACCATTGGTTCTAGGACCATTTACCATACGCATCTTTGCCATAGACATCTCTTTTGCAAGCATTATTGTAACAAACATTTTCACTGCGTAAGTAATTGGCCAGAAGGAAATTCAGCTGTAAAAACGTGAAATAACTGGTTGATAGCTTGGCGTATCTGTGTGCTTGGTTTCATTTCTCCATTGAATCAAGCACCTTCGGCAGATTTAATACATTTAAATGGGTTGTCAGCTTGGTTTCATTCTTTGATGAAGTGCTCGCAGTTACTGTCATTTTAATATAATATATAAGTTTTAGCTAGCCCTCACCAAAGCCTATACAATGAGGAGCAGAGATGGCGATGCTGGTCTTGAAATAGTTACCATTTCTTCCAGATGACAGTGATTTGCCCCAAGAGTTGGTTTCGTTTTTTGAAACACACCACGCTGGGAGGAGAGAGAGAGGCCTTGGGCTGTTTTTCAGGGCCCAGAGTTGAACCCACATTCCCCATAGGACATAGACAAGAGCATAGGTACCGTCTACAAACCAAAATCAGTTACTTGTGCAGTATTGCCATGAAGACACACACATTTTACATAAAGTTTTAAAATTTTTGTTACTCATTTTTAAGATTTCATTATGTCCTTTTTCATGTCCCTCTTTTGTTTGTCATGATTTTATCTTTTTATGGCAGAGTTGCCTTACTGCCAATGAGGTATACAGCTAAACTAGTTGTGGCAAGAAATGCTGGCAAGGGTGCTTAAGGTATAAAATACCCTAACCCTGACCACCACTGTCTAGTTCCAGAATTTCCATGACTCCCTCCTTGCCCCTGGCAACCACTACTCTGCTCTCTGCCTTTAAGGATTTGTCTACTTTGGACATTTCATATAAATCGTGTACAATATGTGTGGCCTTTTGTTGTGTCTGGCTTCCTTTACTTAGCATACCAATGTTGAGATTCATTAGCATTTCATTCATTTGTATTGCTAGGTCGTATTCAAGTGTGTATATTATATATACTGCAGTTTGATTTCTTCATTTATTGAATATTTAGGTTGTTTTCACTGTTGGTGTTTTATGAACAATTGTGTCCAAGTTTTTGTGTGAACATATGTCTTCAATTCTCTTGAGTATATCTAGGAGGAGAATTGCTGGGTTATATGGTAACTATATATTTGATGTTTTGGGGAACTGCCAGAGTGTTTTCCACAGTGGCTTCACCTTTTGACTCTGTACCCACAGTGTACGAGGGGTTCCAATTTCTCCACAGTATCACCAACACATGTTATCGTTGTTTATTTTTTATTGTAGCTATCCCCATGTGTGTGAAGTGGTATCTCATTGCGATTTTGATTCGTATTCCCCGATGGCTAATGGTGTGGAGAATGTTTTCATGTGCTTATTGGTCATTTATATAACTTCTTTACGTAAAGGTCTATTCAGGTGCTTTCTCCAACTTCAAAGTCAGTTTTTAAATGCCTTTTGTATCATTGACTTTGATATATTCTGGATACTAGATCCTGATCAGAAATAGATATACAAATATTTCCTCCTATTTTGTGGGTTGTTTCCTTTCCCAGCGGTGTCATTTACACATAAAATTTTGATGAAGTCTAATTTATTTATTTCTTTTGGTTGCTTGTGCTTTAGATGTCATATGTAAGAGACAGTTGGCTAATCCAAGGTCACAAAAATTTGCTTGTGTGCTTTCTTCAAAGAGCTTTATAGTTTTTGCTCTTATATTTAAGTCTTTGATCCATTTTGAGTTAATTTTCATATATGGTATGAGGTATGGGTTCAAGTTCGGTTTTTTTGCACGTGGATGTACAGTTCTCCTAGCACCATTTGTTGGAAAGACTATACTCTCCCCCTTGAATTGCCTTGATACCTTTGAAAAATATCAACTCAGCACAAATGTAAAGAATATTTCTGGACTGTCATCTATTTCATTGATCTTTATATCCATTCTTGTGCCAGTACTATACTCTCTTGGTTGCTAAAGGTTTGCAGTAAGTTTTAAAATCAAGAAATGTGAACCTCCCAACTTTGTTCTTCTTTTTCCAAATCATTTTGTTTTTTCTAGCTCTCTTGATTTCATATGAAATTTAGAATCAGCTTGTTAATTTCAGCAAAGAACCAAGCTTAGCATTTTGATAGGTATTGTGTTGAATCTGAATCAATTTGTGGAGTATTGCCATCTTAACAATATGAAATCTTTCCATCCATGAACATGAACTATCTTTTGATTTAGTTAGGCCTTCTTTACTTTCTCTCAAAAATGTTTTTCAGTGTTCAATGTACAAGTCTTGCACATTTTTTGTTAAATGTATTTCTTTTTTTTTTTTTTTTTTTTTAAGAAAACAGTTTTTTTTTTAATTTTTTTCTTTTAGATTTTATTTATTTATCTTCAGAGGGGAAGGGAAGGAGAGAGGGAGAGAAACATCAATGTGTGGTTGCCTCTTGTATGTCCCCTGCCGGGAACTGGCCTGGCAACCCAGGCATGTGCCCGGACTGGGAATCGAACCTCGATCCTTCGGTTCGCAGGCCCGCGCTCAATCCACTGAGCCACACCAGCCAGGGCAAATGTTAAATGTATTTCTAAGGAGATTGTTCATCCTGATGCTAGTCAATGGGATTGTTTTGTTTTTGGTTTTTTTTTTAATAATTAAATTATTTGGGTTATAGCACACTAAAAAGCCTCTGCACACAGCAAAGGAAACTATCAACCAACCAAAAAGTCAATGAGACTAATGGGAGAAGATATTTGCAAACATCAGCTTCAACAAGGGGTTAATATCCACAATATATAAAGAAGTCCTACAACTCAACACCAAACAAACAAACAATCCAGTTAAAACAGGGGCAGAGAACCTCAACATACACTTCTCCCAAGAAGGCATGCAAATGTCTTGGCCAGCAGATAGATGAAAAGATGCTCAGCTTCGTTAGCTATTAGGCAAATGCAAATCAAAACTGCAATGAGATTGTTTTCATAATTTCATTTTGAGATTGTTTATTAGTAATGTCTAGAAATACAGTCGACTTTTAAAAAGATTTTATTGATTTATTTTCAGAGAGGGGAAGGGAGGGAGAAAGAGAGGGAGAGAAACATCAATGTGTGGTTGCCTCTTGTACACCCCTCACTGGGGACCTGGTCTGCAACCCAGGCATGTGCCCTGACTGGGAGTCGAACCAGTGATCCCTTGCTTTGCAGTCTGGCACTCAATCCACTGAGGACACCAGCCAGGGCCTCTTGAATGGTTTTTTTAAATCATGAAAGGGTATTGGATTTTTGTCAAATGTCTTTTCTGTCTGTTGAGATGATCATATATTTTTAAACCTGTATTTCATTAATATGGTGTATTACATTGACTGATTTTCACATACTGATCCAACCTTGCATTCCTGGGATTAATCCCATCTGGTAAAGTGGGCTTTTGTATATGTTACTGGATGTGGTTTGCAAGTATTATATTGAGAATTTCTGCATTTCTGTTTTTTGGAAGAGTTTGTGAAATATTGATGTTAATTAGTCTTTAAATGTTCGATAGAATCCATTACTGATGCCATCTGGTCCTGTTTTTTCTCCGTGCCCAGGTGGGAAGTTTTTGATTGCTAATTCAATCTCTGTATTTGTCACAGGTCTATTCAGGTTTTCTTCCTGAGTCATTTTCTGTCTTACTAGGATTTTTTCCATTTCATCAGGTTATCTAATTTATTGGCATATACTTGTTTATAGTGTTCCCTTTAATGCCTTTTGTTTCTTAATAAATTAAGATTGGTAGTAATAGTTCCGCTTTTATTCCTGATTTTAATCATTTGAGTTCTCCTTTTTATATTTTAACTTTTTACAAAGCAAATATAACCAGCGGTAATTTTAAGAACAAAGGAAAAATGAAAGATACATACAGAGTAAAAAGGCATGTCAGAATTGGGGTGTGGGTGTGTTGCTGACTCTGTCAATCACTTCTCCTGTATTGGCCATGGTTTCTTATCAGGAAGTTGAGGTATTTGTTCATAACTGTTAAAAGTTGTTGAAAGCCTCTGGGCTATTTCCATGTTTGAGCAATTGGAGTATTTGAGGACAGATAGTAGACAGGTTTGGAAAGAGTCCAGTATTCCTGCAGGGCATAGCAGAAGATAAGAAAGGGAATGCAGATTGAAGCCAGATTATGGTAATGTTTGAATTCCAGGATAAGAGATTGGGATTTAGCAAGGGGCAGCTATGGAGAGTAGCCAACCAAAGTGCTAGTCAAGGAAATTGGTGTGGGGGAGGCATTGGAGCTGGGAATCACCCAAGAAAGTCACTTAGGGAATGGAGACCTTGACTGTAGGAATGGAAAAGAAAGAGACGAGGACCAGAGATCTTCTCTGATTCGTGAAGTACTCCCTGAAACTGTGGGAGGAGGGAGTGTAATCAGTTCTGTTGCACGCTCCCATGATTCTCATAGTTAGTGATTGGACACAAAACAGGTCCAGAATAGGCAGGTGTTACATTGAATTGCATTAACTCAGCCTTGCTTAGAGCTCCATGATGACTCAAGAAAGTAAGTACTCAGAGAGGGCTTCCAGGAAAGCCTTCCTACTTGCCAGGCTCTGGGCCTTGTCTGTCTTCTTTCTTGTCATCCAGGAGCCCATGTGTACCGATTGCAATGTCAGTGTAAGACACTCGTGAGCAGGTGTACAAGTATACGTTCGCTTGCACCATTTGCTGGTGAGGGGGCTGATGTGGTCCTCTGGGCTGATACTGCTGCCAGGGAAGATGAGCTGACTTGGGTCAGTGCATGTTGACATATAAGCAGACAAGGGCCTCCAACTGCACACAACAGGGAAACTCTCAAGAGCAGGGGGCTGAGAGTTTAGAGCAGAAAGTCATGGTCTCAGGCCCAGGAGGTCTTTTGTGGGATCCTGGGCCTGCGGGGGCACAATAATTGGGCCTTACATGATAACCTTTTTCCAGGCTAGAAACATCTCCCCTCAAGTGTCAGCTCCACAGTGAGTAGAGACTTTTGTCTGTTGTGTCGCTGCTGTGTCTCCAGTATTTGGTACATACTAAGCATCTCACATAGATCTAATGAATGAATGAATGAATCTACCAGTCATTCTTTTGGATTTAGATAGCATATTAATCCAAGTAGTGGGTTTATGGGCTTGTTGCAGTATAGTAGATAAAGGTGTTGTCTTCTCAGAAGCTCCTTGCGAAGGGTCCTCCCATCCCCGCCTTTAGTTCTCAGCAGAAGGGACTCCTCCCACACATCCGGTGTAAGATACCTGTATCCACCTAGTCCTCCGTAGTTGTCTTCCTGCCCTTTCATTGTTACTTGAAATATGATTTGAATCTAAATTTGCTTCTGTCGTGATCTGACTTTCCACCCCACCCATCCACATCAGTATTCTGTGCTCCTTCCCACTGGAACTGTTGCAAAGAGTCATCTCGTTTCAGCCATCTGAAAGCCAACATTTGATTTTGACTTGACTGTCTTAAACTCCTGAGAAGAAAAGAAATCGTTCTTATCACTCAAAGGCCTGCCTATGACACCCTTTCCATAGCAGGGATTAGCTTGCTTTATGAGAAGCTGGGTAAAGCTAACGGATCATTAGAGGATGGGGTTTTTATTGTTGCAGGGAGACAGCATCATGGACGTGACATGTTTGCTTCAGTGCCTTAGAATCACCTTTTTGAACGGATCCGTTCCTTGATTAACCATTCCTCACCATTGCCTATTGATTGTATGAAAGGACAGCTATTAGCATATTGTAGACACAAAGCTGACCTTTGCAAGCTGGAAAGAGATTTACAATAGATCATTTGCATAGGGTGATAGCTTCTGGGTAGAGATACATTTGTGCATATTTGGCTGTATATGCAAAATGCGGTAAAGTGGATGGAGCTCTACTTGCTTAGGCCTGTGGCAGGTAAGTAGACTATATGCTTGTGTCATCTCTAGGTTCACTGGGTGGTAGCTGTGCTCCCCAACTTCTGCGAGGCCAAGGGAGAGGAGAATTCACTGAGTTGGGAAGTAACTATTGTCCCCGTAGCTTCATCCTGAAGCTTCTGTCTCCTAAGACTACCCAGCAGCCTACTTTTCTGGTGGCAGAAATAGGGATATATTGAAATTGCTTGATCCTAGCTTCTTGAAGCAGGAATGTGGAAAAATATGGGGGGCGTGGGTGGAAAAGATGGATTGTAGAATAATGCTGTAGAGACAACTGGCAAAGCTCTTCAGCTAATTCCCCTGGCAGATTTTACCACTCTTTTTGAGGTACCACCCTTCCTTTTCTCCATGTCCCCCTGGTTTTCCTCCTCCCAGGACTGGGATGGAATGAGCCCTCGCTCTGAGTTAAGTCATCCCAGATCAAGAGACATCTTACCCCACCTCCCCAGCATGGATGTTTTTCTGCATTCCTTTGCCTTTAAGATTTGGAGTGGATAGTTTCAACCTCTACCAACTGTATCCCATTTTGATGAGTCTGATATTTCTCAGCTAACCTTGTCCCAATCCCTTCTCTATTTCTTTCCTGTCTGTGTTAGGGCCAGAGGCAAAAGGTGCTGGCACAGTAGTTAAGACCATAGGCTCTGGAGTCACACTGCCTGGCTTCTATCCCAGCTCTTCTGCTTCTTACTTTTGTGACTCGGGAAGAATTCCCAAACTTTTCTGAGGCTCACTCAGTCTCCTGTGAAATGGTGGCAATAATCATACCTACCTAGCGGAAGTGAATAATACAGCTCATTGAAAATTCTTAGCATAGTGGCCAGTATATAGTAAGTGCTCAATAAACAGCTGTTGCTATTATGTGGTACGTGGACATTCTGACATCTCCACTCCAACTTGGAGGAAGTACAGATCTTTGCACATCCAAGGAATTTTACAGTCAAGTTTTAATGATTATTTGTGCATCCTGTGATGGAAACCAACACCGAAGGTCCTGTCTTTCATATGCCCAGTCTAGCATCTAACTTTGATCTCCATGCTCATAGATGTTGTGTTTAACAATAATCCAGCTATAACATGTATATCTAAATCCTTATTTTTGTTTGATCCAGCTATGCTCCCTAGATATGCCCCAGCATGAATGAGTTCTGCTTGCCGTAACTCTTCTCTCCTCTACAATCATCTTAGCTAAGAAGTCTCTGAAGATAATTTAGTCTTACCCTTCCCTATCCTTCCATTGTACGGATGGGTCACCAGAAGCCCAGAGAGAATTAAACTCATTCCTAGAGACAGCAAGCCAGGCCTGGTATTCAATTGACAGGGGTCTCTGGTTCAAGGCTCTCTGAATACTTGGCCGGGAACTTCTCAAAGAAGGAAGCTAATCCATCCTCCTTTCTTCCACAGCTCTGGGTGAACCAGGAGGATGGGGTAGAGGAAGGGCCCAGCGATGTGCAGAATGGGCACCTGGACCCCAACTCAGACTGCCTGTGTCTGGGCCGGCCACTGCAGAACCGGGACCAGATGCGGGCCAACGTCATCAATGAAATCATGAGCACTGAGCGCCATTACATCAAGCACCTCAAGGACATTTGTGAGGTAGGCCCAGCTGTGATAGTGCATGCGCGGGGTACTTAGGGTGGAGTAGAGCGTATTTCCGTGAAGAACCACCCACTCCCCAGGACCCTACCTGTGACAGTCCCACGTTGCTGGAAAGACCATCTTGATGGGCTGCCTGGATTCTGTTTGTAAGAAACTGCTCCCTCGGGGCTTCCCAGTGTTGCTCCGTGTATCTGTTTCTCTTGCTGTTTCCCTCTCATTTGATCTATCTATCTGTTTGTGTGTCTAACTTTCATGTTTGCATTCTCTTCCTCTCTCCCTCCCTCCCTCCTTCCGCTTCCCTCTCCCCCACTTTCTTTCCTCCCTCCCCTGAATCTCTACCCCATCCTCTTCTTGGCTTCCGACCTGCTCATTGCCACCCCATGCAAGGGTCTGATCTCATTCTTTCCAGCGAAACACATCTCCCTCCAAGCCAGTGATTCGCACACTTGAACGTGCACCAGAGTCTCTAGGGGAGCTTCTTAAACATGCAGATCCCAGCCCCCTTCCACTGCACCCCCCACCTCAAAGTTGTGAATTCTCAGTCCGGGCATCTCTATGTTTAACAAGCATCCCTGGTGATAACTTACGCTGCTGGTCTACCTCCCGCACTTGGAGAACACCTGTGTTGGTCTGAGCAGGAAAAATCTTAGAGGGAGGAAATCTATAAGAACTGAAGGCTGGGTGCACAAGCGTCAGCTCCTTCAACATGCCTCTCCGCCCTCACCGGGAGCTGTGGTTCCACATCCCCTAACTCCGTCCCTTCTGTCTCCCTGACCTAAGTGTGGATGAGAGCTCTCGTTCTCACTCCGTTGAGCTCAGCAGAAACAAGTTAGGGGTTTCAAAGGATCTTTTACTTAAACAGTATGGGAAAGCCAATGGGAAATAAAGGACCCCCCATCTCTCTCTCTCTCTCTCTCTCTCTCTCTCTCTCTCACTCTCTCACTCTCACACACACAGACACACACAGTGCAGCATTCTGCTTGACCCAGGGAAAACTCTACTTTGAATATTTTTGTCTCCTTCCTGCCAAATGAGAGAGTCATGCCCTGCTTTCTGTCCCCCAGCTCTGTGGAGTGGGGCCAGGGCCCAGTCTGTAGTCAGTCATATAACGCTTTTCAGAGTTCTTGTTTATTGAGAGCAGTGCTGCCCAATGGGACTTCCCGCAGTGATGGGAATGTTCTGTGGATAGATATCTTCACTCTGCAGCACAGTAGCCACTAGTCCGTTGTCTGTGGCTATCGAGCGCTGAGATGTAGCTAGTATGACTGAGAAATGGAATTTTGAATTTTAATTCAGATAACCACGTGTGACTTGTGGCAGCCACATTGGACAGTGCACTTCTGGAAAGATCAAGGCCAAGGACTGTGGGGTTTAACTTGCTGCACCTCAACTCATTTTCTTATCTTCTCGGAAGGTCAAGGTTGTCTTCCCCTCTTCATGGGGCAGTAAGGTGGGGTGGAAGGAACAACGGCTCTGGGGACATGGAGTGTTGGTTTCACATGCTGACTTAGTCACCGATGAACTTTGTGGCCTTGAAGGTTCCCCTTAACTCCTGACCTTCGATTTTTGGATTTGTCCAGTGGGTTTCATTCCACCAATCTCTTAATTGATGAAATTAAGTAAACGTATTGTAAGTATTTGAGAAAAGTTAGTTTTCCTTTTATTCCCCTCCCCCTTTTATTTATTCATCCATCTATCCATGTCTGTCTTTTATCTTTTTCTCTTCCTGCTACATTCACACAAATGGCTGATATATTTTTTATTTTTTTAAATACTTTATTTTATTTTTAGACAGAGGGGAAGGGAGGGAGAAAGAGAGGGAGAGAAATATTAATGTGTGGTTGCCTCTTGTGTGCTCCCAACTGGGGACCTGGTCTACAATGCAGACCTGTACTCTGACTGGGAATTGAACCGCTGACCCTTTGGTTCTCAGACCAGTGCTCAATCCACTGAGCCACACCAGCCAGGGCTGATATATCTTTTAAATTACCCTCTAGGTGTTTAGTTCTAGACCACCATTGGTTGGAATTACCTGGGAGCTTGTTAGAAATGCAGAATCTGTAGCTGCACTCCAGACCCACTGAGTCTGAATCTCCATTTCAACAAGGTTCCCATTTGACCTGTAGTGCGTATTAAAATTTGAGTAGCACTATTGTAAAATGATAGCCATCTAATAATGCCATAGGCTGTTCGTTACCTGGCAGTTGAGAGATGCTGTCAAGACCCTCACCAGGTCATATCACTCATCCGCTCAAAACCCACCAATGGCCCTGGCTGGCGTGGCTCAGTGGATTGAGTGCCAGCCTGCAAATCAAAGGGCCATATGTTCCATTCCTAGTCAGGGCACATGCCTGGGTTGCAGGCCAGGTCACCAGTAGGGGGCGCGTGAGAGGCAACTCACACATTGATGTTTCTTGGCCTCTCCACCTCCCTCCCTTCCTTCCTCTGTGTCTTAAAAAAATAAATAAAATCTTTAAAAAGAAAAAAAAAGCCCTCTGTTGGCTCACCATTTCTCCCTGAGTAAAAGCCAAAGTTCTTATTGTTACTTACATAACCCTGTGTGATCGACCACTCCTTAACTCTGTGACTTCACCTCGGCTCCTTTTCTAAATGTTCCAACTATTCCAGTCACACTGGTCTCTTGCTGTTCCTTAAAAATGCCTCGCATGCTTCCCCCACAGCTTTTTAGCACTGGCTTTTCTTCTGCGTAGAGCACTCCTCCCCCAGATGTCTCCATGGCTCCATTCCTCACCTCCTTCAAGCCTTCACTTGAGACCTTTGCTGACCGAGACTACAGGGTACATGGTAGTTGCCCAATAAACATTGTCGAAAGTCACAATTAAATATAAGGGTTTTTGCTAAGTGCATTCACATTTTATGCCATTACATTTTTTTTTAGACAGGACAAAGGTTGTTATTGTTAATCTCATTTTCTAGATCTGAGATGCAAAATTACTTTCAGGCACTGACCCAGTAGGAGTCCTTTAGTCTTTGAAGGATCTTCTGTTCCAAACTCCCAATGCTATTGGCTTCTTTCTACAGGCCATGGGGTAGTGACAGTAATGGGAGTATTTGTATGTGGAAGAAGGTTGGCTCAATCTAGCTAAGCCATGCAAAGCTTTTGTTGGCAATCTGCTGGCTTGGTATTTCTTAATTATTCTTGGTGCTAAAGTTAAGAGTTGAAGTGGGAAATAATTTCTTTGTCCTACTCTGGAAGCATAGGTGTCAAAGGAAGTTCTTAAGTTTTTTAAAATATTTTAAGTTACAGTTTATATTCGACATTATTTTGTATTAGTCTCAGGTGTACAGCATAGTGGTTAGACAATCACATACTTTACAAAGGGTTCCCCTGATATTTCCGGTACCCACCTGACAGCATACATAGTTATTACAGTATTACCGACTGTACTCCCCATGCTGTGCTTTACATCCCAGTGACTGTTTTGTAACTACCAATCTTTACTTCTCAGTCCCTTCGCCTCTTTCACCCATCTCCTTAACCCCCGCCCCTCTGGCAACTATCAGTCTGTTCTCTATGTCTACAAGTCTAGTTCTGTTTTGTTTGTTCATTTCTATGGTTCATTAGATTCCACATATGAGTGAGACCATACGGTATTTGTCTTTCTCTGGCTGGCTTATTTCACTTAGCATAATATCCTCTAGGTCCATCCATGCTGTCACAAAAGGAAGGTTTGGCCAGAGCAAAAGGAGGGTGGAGAAAGTTGTGTCTGTCTGAGCCAGAAGACAATATTTTAGCCCAGGGTGTGTCAGCTCTAAACCAAAAGCTGTAAGGAGAAATATGGTTTATCAGAAAGAACACCAGCTGCAGAATTGAGAGTCCTGAGTTGTCTCAGCTTAGTCACTGACAGGCAGAGGAAGCTCAGGTGACTCTTTTCCATCCTGGGTCTTATTCCCCAGCATGAAAATGAGGGGATTGGAAGAGTTGCTCTTTAAATGCTGTCTGGATTTTACTTTCTCTGATTCTTTGTGATCTAGATATGCCCTCACTAGAGAAAGCTCTGGTGGCGATCCAGGTTACTTGTGCATTTCCTGATATTTCCTCCTTGGTACGCACGGAGGCATATCTTACTCAGGCATGACTGTATTAATGTGTACTCTTTCTATAGGTTAAGGAAGATCTCTAAACACTTCCCCCTCTTGAGCTGTTGAAAGAGAAATGAGGGACATCGCATTCAGTATAGTAAAAACTCACTATCTATTACAGAATGGACACGCACACACACTCACTCTTTCCTGGGAGCAGAAAGTGCTTTACAAACATTTAAGTTACAATTCCCTTGCCCTGGCTGGTGTGGCTCAGTGGATTGAGTGCTGGCCTGTGAACCAAAGGGATGCTGGTTCTATTCCCAGTCAGGGCACATGCCTGGGTTGTGGGCCAGGTCACCAGTAGGGAGCGCATGGGAGGTGATGAAAGCAAGTGACCATAGTTAATTCTCACCAAAAACATTTTCATGTGCTGATGATCTCTCATGGAGACAGTGGCTATTTGTTAAAAATCTATATCAGTGAATTCACAGTGAAAACTGGCTTTGTTTTTTTGTTTGTTTGTTTGTTTTTTGTTTTTTGTTTTTGGCCATGGCTTACAGCGCGCCCTGAAGTTGGTTGTGTTATGTTAGTGTTCTCTTATTAGACTAAGAATCTCTTTCATTGATCCTTCCCTTTCATCAATGGCCAGCTGTTTAAATTGCTGTTTATTCACAAATGTGCCCTGAACACTTACCCTGCTAAAAACACCATACCCAAACACTTGTGGACTTGTTGGCTGAGCTCATCAAAACCATCTGTCCTGGCCAGCTACCTTAGATGGCTAAGACATTGTTTTAAGGAATGGTTTGGTTTTGCCAATGCCTGCTCCCTTTTGGGAAGTTTTCCTGCCGGGGCCTCTGTTGCCAAACTGTTGGGAACGTAATGAAGACCTTTTGACTCGGTCCTATGAGAAAAGCTTTAGACGTATGAATAGATCCAGCTAAACCAATAACTACTAACGTGAGTGACAATGTTTGTGCTTATCCAGCTTCTGAGGGAGGGCCCTAGGACTTTTTGAGGCCTTTGTCGTAGAGAATGGTGAGCAAAGCTCTCTACTCTGGAGTTTTTGCACCCTGAAAACCTTTTCTTGAGGTTCAGTTTTCCTAATTACTCACTGAGAGAGTGGCTTCCGTCTCTAAACCTCAATTCCCTCATATGAACAATGCAAATGAGTATTCCCTGCCTACTTCATGGAAGTGATACAAGGCTCCAAGTGCCTAGCAAGTGGTAAAGCCTTCAAGGAATGAGGGACACCCTCAACCTGGGCCTTTTCTCTGTCTGCAGGGCTACCTGAAGCAATGCCGAAAGAGAAGGGACATGTTCAGCGACGAGCAACTGAAGGTCATCTTTGGGAACATTGAAGATATCTACAGGTTTCAGATGGGCTTTGTGAGAGACCTGGAGAAGCAGTACAACAATGACGACCCCCACCTCAGCGAGATAGGACCCTGCTTCCTGGAGCACGTAAGCATCTTCCCCTTTGGGGTCGGAGGCTGTTGAGAGAAGTTAAGAAGCGATTGAAGGAGCATCTCAGCTGTCTGCCCTGCTCAGCTGTCTGTTCTGTGGGAGGACATAGATTCCTCTCTGACTCTGACATTGACACCTTTGTCAGGGTACAAGATACTATGCTTTGGACTAGGATTCTCTTTCTTTACATTGCCTTCCCTTTTCTCTTCCGTTCCAGAGGGTTACCAGTAGGATTTTTCTTCCACGTCTCTTTTCTTTTCCTGTTGGGTTCAGTTACTAGGGGAGTTGTTTACTGGTTGTTTACATTGGTGGAATTACTACGTTGCATGGTGTTTGTTTGCCTTTATAGGATACTGACGAACTATTTTCCAAAGTTACTATACCATTTTGTATTCTCACTTCTAATATAGAAAAGTTCCAGTTGCTCTACTTGGTTGACAGCACGTGGCCTTATTAGTATTTTTTTTTCTTGTAGCCATTCTGATAGGTAACGATGTTGAGCATTTTTCCATACGCTTATTTTCCATCTTTATAAAATCTTTGGCAAAGTGTTTGTTCATGTCTTTGGCCTATGTTTAGGAAGATTATTTGTTTTCTTACTCTTTAGTTTGATGAGTTCTTTATTTATTGTTTATAAGTCTTTGGTTAGATATGGGATTTGCAAATGTTTTCTTCCAATCTGTATCTTAGTCTTTCATTTACTTAAGTGTCTCTGAAAAGCATGAACTTTTCATTTTGTTGAAATCCAATTTATAACTATTTTCCTATAATGATTCATGTTTTTGGGGTCTTATTTAAGAAATCCTTGCTTAATCCAAAGTCACAAAGATTTATCCAATTTTCTTATAAAAGTTGTGTATCTTTATTTTTTATATAGGTGAATTTTATAAATGGCATAACATAAAGGTCAAAGTTAATTTGTTTTCATATGGATATCCAGTTGTTCCAGCATTATTTGTTAAAAAACTATTAATTCCTCCATTGAGTTACCTGGGCACCTTTGTCAAAAATCAAGTGATCATCTATGCTTGGGTTTATTTTTAGGGACATTAGTCTGTTCCAGTGCTCTAAGTGACTATTCGTATACTAATACCACACTGTCTTTTTGTTGTTGTGATGGTGGTGGTGGTTGTTTCATTGAGATGTAATTGACATATAACATATTAGTTTCAGGTGTGCAGTACAATAATTTCATATTCATGTGTATTGTGAACTGATCACCACAGTAAGTCTAGTTAATATCTATCACCATAGTTTTTTTATAAAACTTTTTTCTCACACTGTCTTGACTAATGTAGCTTCATGGTAAGTCTTGAAAGTAGATAGCATATGTCCTCCGAATTCATTCTTTTTCAAAACAGTTTTGGCTATTTTAGATAATTTGTAAGTCACAATGAAAAGTTTTCTTTTTATTGTATCTCTATGAGATGATGGATGTTAACTAGACTTGTTGTGGTAATCATTTTACAGTGTACGTAAATCAAGCCATTATACCGTATGCTTTAAACTTATATAGTGACGCATACCAGTTATTTCTCATAAAACTGGAAACAGCGAAAAAAGAATTAGTTTGTCAAGTTGTACCAAAAAGCAAAAACAAACAAATGAAAACCCTGTCAGTATTTTGCTTAGTATTGCATTACATCAGTAGATCGATTCTGGGAAAATTGGCGTTTTCATTCCACAAACATCTATTTATTTCTGCATTTAGGTTTTCTATATTTTCTCCTAGCATTGCTTTTAGTTTCCATTGTGTGGGTCTTGCCATTATGTTTTCTTAGATTTTTATTTATTTATTTTTAGAGACAAGGGAAGGGAGGGAGAAAGAGGGAGAGAAACCTTGATGTGTGGTTGTCTCTTGCATACCCCCTACTGGGGACCTGGCCTGCAGCCCAGGCATGTGCCCTGACTGGGAATTGAACTGGTGACCCTTTGTTTGCAGGCCTGTGCTCAATCCACTTAGCCACATGAGCCAGGGTTATTTTTAATTTTTTTTAAAGATTTTATTTATTTATTTTTAGAGAGAGAGGAAGGGAGGGAAAAGGAGAGGGAGAAAAACATCCATGTGTGGTTGCCTCTCCCACGCCCCCTACTGGGGACCTGGCCCACAACCCAGGCATGTGCCCTGACTGGGAATTGAACTGGTGACCCTTTGGTTTGCAGACGAGCGCTCAATCCACTGAGCTACACCAGCCAGGGCTTGACCGTATTTTTAAAAATTGAGGTCTAAGTATTCAATTTTTGTTGCTATTGTAAATGACATTTTTTATTTGAATTTTCTATAGCTTTTTGTTATATTATAGAAATACAATTGATTTTTGAATATCAACCTTGAATCCTGACACATTACAGAATTCACTAGTTGGTTCTAGTATTTCTTTTGTAGATTCCTTAGGATTTTATATACATACAATCATGTCATTTCTGAATGAAGACAGTTTTAGTTCTTCTTCTTCAATATGTATGCCTTCTATTTTCTTTTTTCTTTTGTTATTGTGCTGACCAGAACCTCCACTACAGTGTTAACTAGCAATGGTGAGAGCAGGCATCTTTCGTCTTGTACTTGAGCTTAGGGGCGAGCATTCAGCATTTCACTATTGAGATTGATAGTAGCTTAGGTTTTTTCATGGTTGCCCTTTATCGCATTGGGGAAATTTCTTTCCATTCCTAGTTTGCTGGTGGCTTTTATCATAAATGTGTTTTCTCAAATGCTTATTGTGTATCTTTTTAAATAATCATTACTTTTCTTCTTTAATCTGTTGATATGGTAAAATGAATTGGGATAAATCCCTCATGGTGTATCATCCTTTTAATGTACTAATTTTTTTTTTAAATATGCTTTTCCTTTTCTTATGCTTGTTTTTTTTTTAAATTATTAAGTTCCAAGCTACAAGTTCTTGTTTTTTAGACAGAGGGGAAGGGAGGGAGAAAGAGAGGGAGAGAAACATCAATATGAGAGAGAAACATCAATTAGTTGCCTCTTATATGTACCCTGATCGGGGACTGAACTCACAACCCAGGCATGTGCCTGGACTGGGAATCGAACCAATGACTTTTTGTTTTGTGGGATGACACCCAACCAACTGAGCCACACCAGCCAGAATCGGATGCTAGTTTTTCTTTAACTAGATATATGTTTTTCTAATTTCTATTCATCTGTGTGGCTTGCCTTTTTAGTATTTGTATTGCCTGTCATTTTTCTGAGGTTTTGTTTATATATCAGGTAGTCTTTGTACGAGTATTGAACAGGGTATAAAAATTTGTAGACATTATTAAACCTTGGAAATAATTTCCAACTTACAGAAAGGTTGAAAAATAAGAAGAGTACAAAGAATGCCCGTATGCCATTTATCCAGATTCACCTATTGTTAACATAACACTTCACTGCTTTTACTTTATAATTCAAATACTCTCCCTTTCTCTCCTTTCTCGCTCCTCTTCCCTTTCTCTGTATCCATATTTATATACGTACATATACACGTACACACACTCATATTTATTTTGTCCTCCGCCATTTGTTTAACTTGCATACGCCGTGGCCTCTTTATCCCTGAATACCCCGAGGAGTATTTCCTAAGGGATATTCTTTGGAGACAATTCGAGTCTCTGGATGATGGGATTCCTTCAAACAGATATTATTCTATATCTCCAGCTTTCCTAGTTTTCTCAGTGGTAAGATTTATCTAAAAAATGTAGTCTGCCATTGCCAGAAATAGAACCTCTGGCCTATCTTTTTTTACGAGCCAGCCACAGAGTTTGATTGCCAACAGTGCGTTTTCCTATTGTGAGGGCCTGTCTCCCTTCATTATCCTTGTTTTATAGACTTTCCTTACCGTGACTGCTTATTTATTTTTCTATATGATGCTTCAAAATCAGTTTTTCTTGTTTCCAAATACGTCCTTTATTTTTTCATCATGAAATTCCGGATCAGTTTAGGAAAGATTGATATTGTTAGCATGCTGATATCCCTGCGTAACCGTAGGTTCTGTTCTTCCATTTCTCCGAAACTTCCTTTGGAATCCTCAGCAGCCTCTCACTTTCTCTTCATTTGTTCTTCTGCTCACAGCAAGATGGATTCTGGATCTACTCTGAATACTGTAACAACCACCTGGACGCCTGCATGGAGCTCTCCAAGCTGATGAAGGACAGCCGCTATCAGCACTTCTTTGAGGCTTGTCGCCTCTTGCAGCAAATGATCGACATCGCTATCGATGGTTTCCTCTTGACTCCAGTCCAGAAGATCTGCAAGTATCCCTTACAGCTGGCTGAGCTCCTCAAGTATACTGCCCAAGACCACAGGTAAACAATTAAGGGAGGCGGGGGTGAGGGAGAGAGCCTCCTGTATGTGTTGGTCCTTACGGAGCATGTCTGTTCTTTCGCCTTTCCTGAGCTTCTGTTAGCTTATATTCACAGAGGGATGATGACATATTCTTACTCACCTCACAAAGCTATTGTGTGTATAAAGTGAGGGAAGGCTTCTGATAGTTGCTTATAATGTAAATCAGTATGCACACACAGTCATTATGCATCATCGTTGTACAACTTAGATTAGTCCTGAGTTCGGCCAAGTGATTCCACCCAGATGGGATAATTGTTGAACTGTTTATTTTACTCTGCTGGATAGATTCAAATACCATGGTAACACCCTGCCCAACTATACTGACCTTCGATTACTTCCGCAGGGCAAAATCCTTGGTTCTCTTCAGCCTTTCCGCATTCTAACGGTACCTTCCCCTTAGACCCAGAGCATGCTGGGGGAAAATAAACTTGACACTTCCCCCAGAAGTTGTTTCTCCCCAAAGTTTTAAAGCATTTTCAAGAAAATCAACCCCAAATGGACTAAGGAGCTTATGTCTTTCCGAGTTGAAATGACAGCCTACCCCGCCACCAGTGAGGTATATGCCGGGAGTCATCGCCAACAACGGGTCTAAAATCCCTGACCTTGGATTGGTTGGCCCAGCTCTGTGCGCCTTCTTCCCGATTGAGCACTCCAAGAAGAAAGAAGGCCTCTGCCCAATTTTCTCCAGCTTCTTGCCTGATTATCATTAGGCCTGCTTCCTACTTTTATTTGGCTCAGCTGCCTCGGTTCCTTGGATCTGACTGCTAGACCTAGTTGCATAAGGCCGTGGGTGTTGGCCAGTTGGTTTTGTTTATGTCAGAGTTCCAGTCCATCCCTGGGTTGATTTTTTACCCCCCCAAGATTTTATTTATTTATTTTTTAAGGGAGGGAGAAAGAGAGGGAGGGAAACAACAATGCGAGAAGCATCAGTTGGCCACGTCTCACATGCGCCCCGACTGGGGACCGAACCCGCAATCCAGGCATACGCCCTGACTGGGAACCCAAGCAAGCATTCCGCTTTGTGGGACGATGCCGTACTAACTGAACCACCCCAGTCAGCATCCCAGGTTCGCTTTTAAGTTGATGCTATTTTTTAAGCAAATGGGTCCTACGCTTCAGTGGCTCTGGAGCCCTGGACTGATTTCAGATATCAACCTAAATGCGGTGACGCTGGACTCTCCTTTAGTGCGAGTAACGCCACCACTGGTAATTCTGCCTCCCATGCTCTGCGGGCTGTGAGGGAGGCGGGCAGAGACAGACCCCGCGAAGGAAGATTCTGCTCTCGCCTCCCTGAGTCAGTTTGCTAGCGGGGGCATGGGAGGAACGAACACTCATTGGACATGAAATTTGGAGGTGACTAACTCTCCCTTGGAGAGATGTAGTACAACCCATTGTCGGAGCTGAGTCCTCAGTTTTCTCAGGATACCGTTTCTTGCGAGAGCTAACAGGACATGGGTGAACCCCCACTAAAATGAGCATATTTAAAAAAAAATATTATAAAAGTGGAAACTATTTATGGTACCTAAAATGGAAAGGCCCTTAAAGGAAGGCCTTCTAGTCAGACTTCCTCCTTCTCTGGCTGGGAAGATTGAGCCCTTGATAGGGAAAACGACCAAGAGCAAGCTGTGGCGAAACAAGGGAGACAAATTGCGAACAGTGGTCCGGGAACGTAGCTTTTCAAAGAACACTGCACGTGATTTTCATGCCCAGAAAGGTGTGTGAGTTATTGTATTAGCGAGTGTGCGTGCCGTCTTCCAGCTGCGCTAGCCCACGACGTCATGAGCCTGAGTGGCCTCCACAGTTGTACTTCATGGTGCTGAGTGACCAGAAGCAGCCACTCTTGTTCCTAAATCTCAGTGGAGCAGCCCTCCAACCACTGGTTTTAAAACCGGGTATTCACAGAGAGATCCTCAAATGTTTTTTATCACACACAGTTCATCTTCCTCCTACTCCGAAGTGTCTGTCCCATGGAACCTACCAGGAGGCTCAAAAAAATCATACTTGGGGGACAGATGGTATCAACTAGGTAAATTATACGTTGCATAATTGCTTTTAAGAGCCCAGAAACACCAGTGTCGAAGCAGAGCAGAAAGCTATGTTAGTTTCTTGAGGGAAAGCCGCCCAGGGCTTTAGCTGGCTTTAGCGGCAACCAGTAAGCTAGGCCGTCTGCCTGGGATTTGCCATTTCTGCGCTCCATCGCCTTTGGACTGGAACCCCGGCCTCAAGGCCTTCTTGCCCTCTGGGTCCCCGGTCCACTCCCCCCCCCCCCCGGAATCAAGAGCGCTGAGAGAATGGCTGCCTATCTTTTCCTCTCAACCCCTGTCTTCCTTCGCCATGCCCCGCTGGGCCCAGCACTCCCCCCCGGGTCACAGGCGACCCCTTTCAGCAGGCTTCAGGAAGCCGCATGAGATGACAGGCCGTGTGATGCATGTCAGAGTAGCCCGCGTTGGAAGGCAATTAGAAACTGCTGCCAGCTTAAAGGCTTAGCGAGATGGGTGTGCAGATAGGTGCGTCTGAAATGCGGGCCGTTAGAGTGGCCTCTGAGGTGGATGATCAGACGGATGGAGAGTGATAAATGGAGAACAATACCGCCTTTCTTACAGAAGGGTGACGTGTCCCCCACCCCGCCACCCAGCCTTCCTTAAGCTGACAAGAAAGAAGGCCGCGTATCAGAGGGAGATTAGCTGACGTGTCTGGAAGAATGCAGTCTCGCTTCACTCGGTCTGCTCGTGAGGGGGCTGGGCCCAGACTGCATCTTGGACACCTGGGGGCTCTGAGCAGGGTTCAGGCGGGACCACAGGCGCTCGCTTCTCTCCCGCACTGCTACAGCTTAGTGGGGCAGGTTACGGAAGGGGACACCTCTGTCACCACTGTGGGCAAGGCAGCCAGCTACCAATGCCAAAGGCTGACCGACTGTATGGCACGGTGGCGATGATGAATTCATGGCTGCGTCGGGAGTGAGGTAATGAACATTCTCATGTCGGTGCTGTCCAACAGAACTTTCTGCAATGATGTCAAGAAGCTGTGCTAATGAAGTAGCTACTGGCTGTATATGGCCACTGAGTACTGAGAAACGCAGCTGGTGCAACTGGGCAAGAAAAGTTTTAATTTTAAATTAATTTAAATTAGCCCTGGCTGGTGTAGCTCAGCAGATTGAGCATGGGCCTGTGAAGCAAAGGGTCACTGGTTTGATTCCCAGTCAGGGCATATGCCTGGGTTGCAGGCCAGGTCCCCATTGGGGGACACATGAAAGCAACCACACATTGATGGTTCTCTCCCTCTCTTTGCCCTGGCTGGTGTAGCTCAGTGGATTGAGCGCGGGCCTGTGAACCAAGGGATCGCGGTTCGATTCCCAGTCAGGGCACATGCCTGGGTTGCAGGCCAGTTCCCAGCATGGGACACATAGGAGGCAACCATACATTGATATTTCTCTCCTTCTCCCTCTCTCCTACCCTTCCCCTCTAAAAATAAATAAATAAATAAATATTTTTAAAAAAAATAAATTAATTTAAATTAAACAACTATAAAGGACACATGGACAAAACCAAGGGGGAGGGTGGAAGCAAGGGAGGGAGGAGGGCTTGGCTGGGGTGGGGAGGGGAGTGGTGGGGAGTAAATGCAGACAACTGTCATTGAACAAGAAAATAATTTAAAAAAATTTTTTTAAATTAAACGTGGCTAGTGGCTACCATCTTGGACAGCATAGCTCTATGCCTTACCTCCCAGAGTGTGGCTTAGTGCATTTTCCTGATGCCCTCACATCAGACAGAGGGATGGCACGGGAGATGGAAACTGGGCCCAAAGAACAGGGGTGCTTATCTATGGCAGCAGCTTCTACACTGCACCCACCCGCTTCTGTCACCGCCCTGTCCTGCTTCTGAACAGCAGGCTCGGGATGCATTCACTGCCAGAGAGAAACTTTGCCAGTGTTACAGAGCCCAGTAGGGCCTGCCTCCGCTGGAGGATCTATTGTAAAAAGATGAAAGGTCACGTGAACCAACGCAAAGATTCGCAGCTGCGTCCGAGAAATCGACAGTTCAGCTGCGGACAGAGATGCAGCATCCACACAACATCTTTCAAGGAGACTTCGGAAGCATCAGTCAGCCATACGTTCAATCTGCGTCAGCACGGGGACCCGGAAGCAAAACTTCTAATAGCTACCAATCATAAAGGCTCAGGAGAAAGGAGCATATTTTTTCACAGAGTTGTCTTGAGACAAAATAAACTGGTTAGGAGGTACAGGAAGCATCAAAATGCAATAGTGTTTGAAGACTGCGGTCCGGCAGGTGTGCAGAAAACAACCTGGGGTTAGGGGGTAAAACGGTTTCCCATGGGTGTTAAACCCTTCATCAATTCTACTGTAATTCTCCTCACGTTATGGGAGACTGAGGAAACTGAGTCACCGAGAAGGCGACTGAGACTAGTTGGTGGCGAAACTACAGTTGAGCCCAAGGAGTCCGGCTTCAGACAGTTCTAACCACTATGCCACATCCTGTCTGTGTACTGCACACGAGGGAAGGTGTGGATGCTATTTCACAGCGACCTGGGGCAGAGTTCCCTACAAACAGGTGATAGGAGAGATGGTAAATTTGTCTGGACCCAGCCTCCATTGTTAGTCCTTGGCTGGCTGTACCAGATAGGACGCCGAAATAATGGTGTAGAAAAAATGGGAGTCTTTCTATTTCCTGAAAAAGAAGTCCACAGGGAGGTAGTCTGGCTGCCATGGTGGATCCATAGTTATCAGAAGCTTGAGGCTTTTCCAAGTTTCTGTGACCCTATCCCTAGGAGGATGGCCCTTGTCCTCATAGTCCAAGAGGGCTGCGGGAACTTCAGC
Organism: Glossophaga mutica; assembly: GCA_039655065.1. Classification (NCBI taxonomy): domain Eukaryota; kingdom Metazoa; phylum Chordata; class Mammalia; order Chiroptera; family Phyllostomidae; genus Glossophaga; species Glossophaga mutica. The sequence goes on along the minus strand of CM077318.1, from coordinate 7,465,879 downwards.
CATCACATCCGCATTCCAAACATCATGATTCAGTGAGGGCTAAGGAAGGGTATATGCTGTTTTCCTCCAGAAAGGTTTCTCAAAAGTTCTGCTCAACACTCTTATTTACATATCACTGGACATAATTTAGTCACATACTCGCCCCTTACTACAAAAAGGGATAGGTAATGCAGTCTTCAGCTCCACGCAGCATGGCTTCTATCTGAAACTCAGGGCTCTCTTACGCTAAGCAGGAATAGCGGAATAGATGTGAGGGTTGGCATATAGCACGTTGGCTTTCTGGCACATCGAGTCATTGAACTTGTACGTTTGTGTCTTCACAGTGACTACAGGTATGTGGCAGCTGCTTTGGCTGTCATGAGAAATGTGACTCAGCAGATCAATGAACGCAAGCGGCGTTTGGAGAATATCGACAAGATCGCCCAGTGGCAGGCCTCTGTCCTGGATTGGGAGGTAGGACCCTTACCAACAGGGGTTTCGGGGAGTCCGAATAGCTTAGCTAGAACTTCGCAGAGCCATGGGTGGGTGAAGAGGAGTTAGATTTGGAGAGCAGCAAGAAGGATGTAGATGAGACCCAACGCAAAACTCCCTGCCAACGAGAGGCATTGTGTACTTGAATAGCTTTCTAAGAAGGTTGGGGACATCCTTGCGGCAGTGATTCATTAAGAAAAGAAACGTTCGTCTCTTTGGGTATTGCCAGGAAACGACTGGGTTGACTCAGTAGCCTTTCAAATGTCTTTCAAGGCCTGGAATTTCATCACCAGCAGATGAAATACTTGGCTGAGGAGTGCTGTATGCTAATGCACTCCCCAATGCAGAATGCAAAGCTGCTTCTCTGGTGCAGGCCAGCCCACGTCGTTCTTTTCCTCTTGGTGGGATCACCTCACCCTGCCAGGTCTACCCAAGCCTGCACACTTCAGGCCACGACCGTCATTCCCGCCACCCTGGCAGACCAAATTCTGTTTGTTTTTTTTTTTTAATCATCTGCTTATAAAAATAATCCCTGACAGCCTCATTCCACTGCACACAGACCCAACCTCTAAGCAATAATCAATACCTTAGAGCAGCTTAGGGGAGCACCAGGGAGAAGAGTATGTTCCCAAGGATAGCAGCTTCTGGGGAATTTCAATTTCTGATTTCTCTGATGCTGGTATTGGGTTGAGCTGACACTTTGCCACGCTTTACACTCATTAGAGCCACTTGAAAGGAAGGGAGAAGGCACATACCGCTGGCAGCTTCTTTTTAATCAATTTTTTTCCTGGAGATTTTCTACCAGAAGCCCAAGTTTGCAGCTCATGTCTGGGAACTTGCTTGCGTGTGGTTGTGATTTCCTCCTCACGGACCCCTCCCCTCGCAGCCCGGTTGCGTAATACCCAAGGGCCTGTTTCAGTTTACCATCAGATGATTTAATCCAGAGAAGTTGGAGAAAACACAAAACCGCAACGTGACGGAGGCAGCAAGAGCATCTATTTAAAAGCTAAGGAGGCAGACTCCTGGGACCGGGAGATCAAATGTGGAGGTGGATGGATTTGTTACTTCTCTGCCCTCTTGTCAGTAGGCAGCACGGAAAATGAATTGTATGAAAAGGATGGCATTTCCTGAGGCAACAACCTCAACTGAGATGATCGACCTGTAATCAGAATGGGGTGCTGGGCATTGGAATATTTTTTTAAATTTATTGTTGTTGGAATACAGTTGTCTCCATTTTTCCCCCCACCTCCCACCCTCAATCCTACCCAGCCCCACCTGCCAGCTTTGGCTTTGTCCATGGGTCCTTTATTCATGTTCCTTGATGACCGTTCCCCTTCTTTCCCCCCATTATCCCCTCCATCTCCCTTCTGGTCACTATCTGTTTGTTCTTTATTTATTTCAATGTCTCTGGCTATATTTTGGTTGCTTGTTCGTTTTGTTGATTAGGTTCCACATATAGGTGAGATCATATGGTGTTTGTCTTTCACCGCCTGGCTTATTTCGCTTAGCATGATGCTCTCCAGTTCCATCCATGCTGTCTCGAAGGGTAGGAGTTGAGATGAGTGACATGTGCCCTTGGCTCTTGCCCATTCAGAGGGGACAGGGTGAGCAAAAGTTCTGGAGGAATGGAAGGCAACAGCAGGCCCGTGGGCAAGAGGTCAGCGGGCAAGGGTTGCACTTTTGGGGACAAGGCAAAAAGGAAGCAAACAAACATGCGCGGTGCAAGCAGCGCAGAAGAGGCAGAGGGTGAGTGCTCTGGATTCTGAGAGGGCTCTCTCCTTCATGTGCACTGATTGGATGCTTTCAAGCAGCCACAGAAGGTGGGCCAAACAGGAAGCACTGTACTATTCCCGTTGTCTCGATGAGGAAACAGGTTGAGAGTGATTAACCTATTGTACTCACCGTGGCTCTGGGGTAAATTGGTAGCAGCAGTGGATCCAGAACCTAAGCCTTCTGAGATTCTCACCTCCGAAAATTTTCAAGGCAGCTGGTTGCTCCCTGAAGGGATTGTCCTTCTGTTGTGGTTTGGTAGTTAGAATGTGGGCTTTGAAGGGGTCCGGTCTGGATTCAACCACTTCGGCACAATTACTTCCCATTTCTCTGACCTTGGCTCTGGGCGTAATAGCAGTATATGCCTATTGTGTTGCTGTGAGGATGAACAGGAATATGGATGCCACACAGAACATAGGGCACACAGTAATAGTCAAGATAATAACTTTTACTTCCGTAGAGCTATGGCGTGATGTGTACTTTCCTAAGCACTTTAAAGATTTCATTTATTTATTTTTAGAGAGAGGGAAAGGGAAGGAGAAAGAGAGGGAGAGAAACATTGACGTGCGAGAGAGAAATCTATAGCTTGCTTCTCACACGCCCCCCTACTGGGGACCTGGCCCACAACCCAGGCATGTGCCCTGACTGGGAATTGAACCAGCAACCTTTTGTTCACAGCTCAGTGCTCCATCCACTGAGCCACACCAACCAAGACCCTAAGAACTTTATATATGTTAATTTATATAAGCTTCACAGCAGCCAACTGAGGTTGGTACCGCTATTATCCTTATTATCCTTATTTTAAAGATGAGGAAACTGAAGCACAGAGGGGCTATATGAGTTGCCCAACATCAGCTGTCAGCCAGCTTGGTGGGCATGGGGGCTGCATTTTTTCCAAGTTTTTGTTTGTTTGTGGAGTCACACGTGACAAGAAGTACTTAGAATAGAATTGGGCTAGTCTTGCCAGGTACAGTGGGTGGACCAGATGACCGCGAGTAGTCTTAGACCTGGTCCAATCTTTCTCCTTTTAGCAAGTGTCACATCTAAAAGTAATCCTGGCCATCCTTGATGGCATTGGCCCCTTTTTATAGCTTTCTTTCACTTCATACATATTCAGAACGGACGGTGGCACATTTTCCTGGTGTGCCTCAGGATGGGGCAGGGCAGGCGAGTACCAGTCTCACCTTTCCGTTCCTCCAACAGGAAAGGCCTGTACAGCTCCCTCCCTCTGAGGACTTTCTGTCCTAGCCCTGGGCCTCCTGGGGTTCTGTGCTAGTATGTGGGTCTCTCAAGGAGGAGTGTTTAACTAAGTTCCAAGGTATCCCTGGGGTGGAGTCTGGAGTCACAGTAGTATCCCTGAGCTTTCTTCCAGAGGCTGTATTATGAGAAAATATTCCCAGTGCGCTCTTCTTTTCCTTTTAGTACCTTAGACTGGAAAAAAAGGATATGCCCGAGAGCATCATTTCCAGCTACCCCTCTCTTTGGCTCAACGCCCTGCCTAGGCTGTTTGCCCGTGATTGTTTCTGGGGTGACGCAGCAGCCCCCATTTCTATTAGCAACAGTCACGCCTCGGATAAACCTCATTGGCTACGATGCTGCCACTGCGCAAAGCCAGCAGCCCTCATTTCTAACCTTCACTTCAAGCTTTTGGGTGTGAGGCTCAGATCTTAGCATCAGAGTATCAGGGCAAGGAACTTAGATATCATCCTCACGCACCTCATGTAGCAGCTTAAACAACTGAGTCCCAGAGAGAGGGAGGGACTGACCCTCCAGTAATCTTTGGCCTAGAGACAGCATCATGCAGCGACAACAGGGAGCCCATTCTCTGGAGCCGCACAGTCGGGGTTTACTTGTGGGTCTGCAGCTCACTGGCTGGGTGACCTTGGCTGATCTTTTGACATCTCTGTACGTCGGGCTGTAAAATGAAAGCAAGGATATCTGTCTCCCAGGGCAATGGTGAGGGTCAGAAGAAATAGAGTGAAAGTACGTAACAAAATGTCTGACCGATATAGGTGCTCAGTAAGTATTAATTCTCCTGAGTCCTGGGCCACTACTTTCTGTCTCTATTTTCACATATAGGCCCAGGAACACCCACCTGTGCCCATGGCTTTGGTGTGGTTTGCCTGCGGTTCCAGGAGATCTGAGCATCCCTGTCCTGGTCTCCTCCACGGAAGGTGTAAGGTCCTTGAGAATAGGTGCCAAGTCCAACTTGGCAGCTGACAGACACCCGACATACCCCCGACCTAGCGGAGTTACCATAAAGAAGGAGCCCTTAGAAACTGTACAACTGAATGAGTTAGGAATCATGTGTCTTAGTGGTTTTCTTGTGTGTCTGACTCGACATAGCAAGGAGGAGAAGTGGTTTCCGGCCCTGTGTATAATAACCAAAGGAGCATGTGGTCGTGAAGTTGCCTATTTAATCAATAGATTTTAATGAACTGACAGGAGAACAAAAAAAAAACAAAACAAAACAAAACAAAACCTCTTTTAAGGAGGTGAGTGCATTCTCTGTCCCTCTATCATCATCTCCTTCTCTCCCCATCTCTTTTCTCTCATCTGGGAAGCAGACAGACTTCTACCACTTGCTCAGGCTTATCTTCGACTGCAGGGGAGCTGGGAGGAAATGCTGGGGCGGAGAGGGAGATTTATAGAGAAAAAGAGGGAGAATTAGAGAGTGAACCTTACGGCAGCTGGTGCCCCTAAGGCCAGAGGACAACTGGCTACTGCATTCCTACAGGGTCCTGGGGCTCTTTCATCCTCAGGCTGAAACAAGCATGTGAGTCTTTCTCCAGCTGATAGAGCCTTTCAAGGATTCCCAGGAGTCCCTCCCTTCGTACCTCCTTTCCCAGCAATCCTTTCTGTTCTCCTCCTGCCGCAGGCTGTGCCCAGCCCTAGGTGCCTCCAGGCAGGTGATGGGTCCATCCCTCCTACCTGGCTCCCTCTCACTGTCACGTGTCTTTCCCAGGGCGAGGACATCCTAGACAGGAGCTCGGAGCTGATCTACACCGGGGAGATGGCCTGGATCTACCAGCCGTATGGCCGCAACCAGCAGCGGGTCTTCTTCCTGTTTGACCACCAGATGGTCCTCTGCAAGAAGGTAATCCCACCGCTTTCTGCCCAGAGGGATATGGGCACTTCCTGGGGCACCCGCCTCTCCTTCTTCATCATCCCAGCTCTCAAGAACGTGGGCTGAAACTGGTGGGTGAAACAGACGGGATATTGGCCGGAGATTGGCCGCAATTTTATAGCGGGATCACTGACTGGTATGGCGTGAGTATCACAGATAGAGCTGGCTTGTGGGCAGTGAAGCTCTGAAGTTGGTACGTTTTTGTCTTAATATCATTTCTTGCCATTTGCCCCGCTGCCTCGCGTGGTGATCCTTCTCACTGTCTTCCACCCAGAAACATTGAAATATTTCCATCCCAGTTGGTAAATACTGGCTTCCCTGAGCACTCCCCCCAATTTTTACTTTAATGGCTCTGGCCACCTGGCCTCTCACGGCCCCCGGGAACCACCAAGGGGTCTCCTACCTTTTCCTGATAGGTATGTACTTTTGCGGTACAAGAATTTCCCGGGTCCTCACCCATTTTCCACACAAGCTGTGTCACTTCCCTGTAACTCTCAACTGTGTTCCTCTCCGCCCTCCACGGTCTGGGATGCATTTCAAGAGAGGCCATGCTCTTGTCGCTGAGCCCTGGCCGGCTCAGTGTGAGTGTCGTTTCCTTGGTCTCCTGACCTTGGCAGGCAGGAGGATGGCGGATACGCTCTCGGACTGAGACAGCCTCATGGTACCCTGTTGCCCTTGCGTCTTCCCTCTGCATGAGGTTCAGACCACTTTTGGTTCCAGAGAGTGTGGTTGGGAAGACTTTGGGACCCGGAAAAGGAAAAGAGGAGGAGGGAAGAAAAAAAGAATCCTTAGAGTGACTTTTCCAAATGTGTTGTCCTACCCTTGGCTGTTACTTCATCATCCGGTTCCTTTGTTCTCGTCCTCATCCAGTGGTAAATGTGTCTAAGATGGCACGGTGAGTCTTGAAACCCCTACTTTAATGTTGTTCTTTTCTTTCCAGCCTGAGACATGAACCACACATGTGCTTTTAAACACCCTGGTCTCCGTTCGTGACCCATCTTGCATTAAATCTTTGTCTGTGTGCCTTTGACAGTGGATTGGGAGAAGAAATTGCGTTTTGAGTCCAAGTGCCTCGGTGTTGGGGATAAGCTTGGAATGCCAGCTCTGGGACCACTAGCTGGTTAGTCCATGGGTGCAATAGCTCCCTTCATCCGGAGCTGACTCTGGAAGAACTTTCATGATTCTAGAACTTGGCCAAGCACCCAGGCCTCTTCTTAGCTCCCCCCACCTCTTCCTATGATTTCTATCAAATCAGGAGACAAGATTTTTGAGAGTTAATTCCTAAGAATCATTGCAAAAACTTCCCCATTTATGCAAAACTTCCTCATTTTGTGTATTGTTATGGAAAAACTTTCCCATTTTGTACATTGGAAATTGGGGTTGCCTGAGCCACTTAAAAAATGTACAGCTTGATTTAGAGTGTGTATGTATACACACACCCATATATGCATTTATATATGTTTATTAATTAAGTGGCCATTATAGTAGATGTGAAGATGCCAGTAGCTTCTAACTATGTGATCCGTTATTTAAAATTTTCTGCCCTGGCTGGTGTAGCTCAGTGGATTGAGCGCGGGCCTGTGAACCAAAGGATCGCGGTTCGATTCCCAGTCAGGGCACATGCCTGGGTTGCAGGCCAGTTCCCGGCAGGGGACATACGAGAGGCAACCGCACATTGATGTTTCTCTCCCTCTCTCCTTCCCTTCCCCTCTAAAGATAGATAAATAATTAAATAAATAAAATATTTAAAATTTTCTGTCCTCCCTCTTTTCTTTTTTTAAAAAGATTTTATATTTATTTGTTTTTAGACAGAAGTGGAGGGAGGGAGAAAGACAGGGAGAGAAACCTCAATGTGTGGTTGCCTCTTGCACGCCCCCTGCTGGGCACCTGGCCCACAACCCAGGCATGTACCCTGACTGGGAATTGAACCAGCGACCTTTTGGTTCACAGGCCAGCACTCAACCCACTGAGCCACACCAGCCAGAGCCCTCCCTCTCTTCTTCGGAAGAGTCTAGATAAGACTCTGTTCTCTTTCTTCTTGTCCTCCACGATGGCTCTCACTGCTCCTCTTCATCTCATTGCCCTGCTTTTTTAGTTATGCAGATGTGTATTTTTTGTTTCTGAGATGATTCTACTAGAGATTATTTTGCTGTTTTCGGGGATTCCCCCCCCCCCATTTTTTTCATGTGTTCCCTTTCACTTTTTACTGGACATGGGAGGAGAGTCCCTTTCTCCTCTGCTCAGTCATTCCATCCACTGGCGTGCCAAGAGCCCTGCAGTTGCGCCAGTCAGCGTTTTTCTTGGATCTTCTGGCTGCCATGGTGCCAATCTGGACATGCGCTATTGTGTCCTGTGCAATGACTATTCAGCGTTTATGTTGCTTCCACTGTGTTCTAGGCGGGTCAGAACTGAACAGAGTGTAATGATATGCTAGAGAAAGGACTTCTTCTGTTCAAGGAACTTTCTGCATTTGGGCCGTCTCTTCTTGCACTAATTGGCTAGACTTAGAGGTTAAGCCATTTGGAACAACTAGAAATGCAAAAATAGCAACAGAGATGGGGATAGAGCAGGAAGAAGATGAGGCTTTGAAACATGAACACTTGGGTCCTAGTTTCTACTGTTTCTTACAGTAGAATTTGTCTAAGCTTGGTCAGTTCTTTAACTTTATTTATTTTTAAAGGATTTTATTTATTTATTTTAGACAGAGAGGAAAGGAAGGGGAGAGGGAGAGAAACATCCATGTGTGGTTGCCTCTCGCATGCCCCCTACTGGGGACCTGGCCCACAATCCAGGCATGTGCCCTGACTGGGAATCGAACCGGCTTCCCTTTGGTTCACAGGCCGGTGCTCAATCCCCTGAGCCACACCAGCCAGGGCCAGGCTTTTAACTTTAAACATTTATTTTTCCTCAGTGTCAAAGCAGCTTGATGATAGAATTTTTCTCAGGAGCCTTTTAGAAGAACCACCTGAGTTAGTGGGAAGCAGTTAAGTAGAGTCTTAAGAGCATGGCTTCTAGGAGCAAACAGGATGGTACCGATTTCTTTTTTCCCCATGAGCTGCCGGACCTTGGACAAATTCTCTGTGCGTACTATTCATTCCTTCATTTGCAAAACAACAATCACCATTGTGTCTACGTGCAAGGGAAGTCGAGAAGGTTAACCGAGACAATATAGTTGCAGTGCCTGGAACATAGTGAATACTTAGTAAATATTAGCCATTGATACGATTACTGCACATTTAGTGTTTCTAATCATTTATTCAGCAAATTTTCACTGGGAGGCAGTATACAGGTTAGACAAGCATAGATTCTAGAGTCACATGGCCTGCATCTACAGCCCAGTTCTGCCATTTAGTATTTTTTTGAAGATTTTATTTATTTTTATTTATTTATTTTTAAAGATTATTTATTTATTTATTTATTTATTTTTAGGGAGAGGGGAAGGGAAGGAGAAAGAGAGGGAGAGAAACATCAATGCGTGGTTGCCTCTCACATGGCCCCCCACTGGGGACCTGGCCTGCAACCCAGGCATGTGCCCTGACTGGGAATCGAACCGCGACCCTTTGGTTCACAGCCCGCGCTCAATCCACTGAGCTACACCAACCAGGGCGATTTTATTTATTTTTAGAGAGAGGGGAAGGGAAGAAGAAAGAGAGGGAGAAAAACATCAATGTGTGGTTACCTCTCACACGCCCACGACTGGGGATCTGGCCCACAATGCAGGCATGCATTCCAACCAGGAATCGAACTGGCGACCCCCTGGTTCACGGGCCAGTACTCAGTCCACTGAGCCACACCAGCCAGGGCCCATGTAGTATTTTTTTATTCCTGGACAAATTTCATAACTGCTCTATGTCTACAGTTCCTCATAAAAAGGGGTTATAATAGTACATTCCTCGTAGAACTGTTGTGAGGATTCTTTAAGTTACAAAATGCACAGCATTTAGCTATCAAGAAATGCATAAAGAAAACGTGATACACACGTAATGGAATATTGTTGAGCCCTAAAACAGAAGGGACTCTTGCCATTTGCAACAGTATGGATGCGCAGTAATAAAATCAGACAGACAAAGACAAATACCATATGATCTCAGTCATATGTGGAATTTAAAACAGTTGAACTCATAAAGAAAGAAAGTGGGATGTTTGTTAACGGGCTGGTGGGGGTGGAGGAAATAGGGCGATACTGGTCAAAGGGTGAAAACGTTCTATTATGCAGGATGAGTAGGTAGGTTCTGGAGAGCTAGGTACCAGCATGGTGATTGTAGCTAGCAATACTTTGTTGTGTTCTTAAAATTTGCTAAGAAAGGTGATCTTAAGTTTCCTCATCACAAAAAAGGTGATGGATATGTAAATTAGTTTGATTGTGGCAATTATTTCACAATGTATACGTATATCAAAACATCACATTATATACCTTAAATACATACCTCAATAAAGCTGGAGAATAATGCAAAGCATTTAGAATAGTGTTGGGCACATAATTTATGCTGTTAAGCGTTCACTGTTGCATGGTTGTTGTTATTTTGTTATTAGTAAGTATGCACTCTAGCCCTGGCTGGTATAGCTCAGTGGACTGAGTGCAGGCTACGAACCAAAGGGTCACCGGTTCCATTCCCGGTCTGGGGACATGCCTGGGTTGCAGGCCAGGTCCCCCAGTAGGGGACACGTGAGAGGCAACCACACAGTGATGTTTCTCTCCCTCTCTTTTTCCTTCCCTTCCCCTTTCTCTAAAAAGAAATAAATACAATCTTAAAAAAAATAAGTATGCACTCTAGATACTAGAATAAAATAATGAGAAGGAAAAATCCAGTCCCAGCTCCATGTGCCTTCCCCAGGATCAGGAGAGAAAACCAGGCTGACCCAGGCCAGGGGGTAGTAACATGGACCCCCTCTAAAAGGGTTAGGAGGACTTCACTGACAAGCAAGCAAGGCAGACTGCAATCCAGAACAGTTGCATTCCCCAGATTGCAGAATCTGTCATTTGTACAAAATGTCCCGCGGTATCTTACTAAACACCATGAAAACCCAGTGAGTCCAAATTCAAACAGCTCACAGCCATTTCAATTATGTAACGTAAGGGATGGGGGCAGGTGTCTTGCTGGAGCCACGGCTAGGGCCAGGGTGCCTGTGTGCAGACGGCCAGGGTGCTCCTGGAGAAGTGCTAGCTTCCTCCATATCTTCCATCTCAGGTTAGTGAGAGGAAACATGAGGGGAGGGGGGGCTGGCATATTATTACAAACAACCCCATTTAGGCTGGGAACTTGGTGGCAACCCCGATAGCGTCTGTGGTGAGCACCTATTCACCACATCGCAGTGGAAGCACTCATTCCGCCATTAACAAGTAGCGTGGGGGAGGCCCAGTCCCAACAGGACCGCAGGTGAGCAGGGCGCAGAGAGGTGTCGCACTGTGCTTGGCACAGTTTACATGGCCAGGCAGACCTAAAAGCTGTGACACAGAACAGATGCAGCTCGCCAGTGTGCTAGCTGAGTGTCAGCTGTATGAGGGTGTATAGTCTGCTAACATTCAAAAAAGGGAGACCAGAGCGAGGAGCTAAGGGGTGCAGTCAGGGAAGGCTTCCTTAGGGAAGAGGAAATGTGTGAATTCGACCTTGAAGGCTAGAAGTGTTGAACAGGAGGCATTTGTTGGGGCAGGGAGGACACGTTAGTGTGAGCCCAAGTATGGATCTGCGATTTGGGTGAGCGAGTCGCAAACCACCCACCAGCGCCACCACCCCCAGTCCCGCCCTGAAAGGGTGTGTGGAATTTCCAGCGATAGTGTGGTAGCTACGTAAACTTCGACATGTTCAGAGTTACCTTTGCTCTGACTTATTTTCGGTCAATGTTTAGCTTCCTTTGAAAGTTCCCATGAACTAAAAGGAGGCATTGGGATTCTTAGGTTTCCCGAAGGGGTTTTAGAACGGCCCCACACGTTGGTCTGGGAGCAAGACAGCTCAGCACCCTGTTTATGAGGCACGGGCCTCATGCCCTGCTAGCTGCATGTTTAGATTTGAGCTGTACGACCATTTTCCAGGGGAAGGATGATCCTCCTAGTTTCATAAGTGAGGACATTGAGGCTCAGAGAGGTTAGGTGGCTTGCCCAAGGCCCTACAGCTACTAGGTTGAGCAGCTAGGACTCAAAACTCAGGGCTTTGGACTCTAACTCGCCCTTCCCGCCGTTTCCTACTGCTTTGTGGCCTTACCTACCCTTTCTGATTGGATTTTGCAAACAGTGGATCATTCTTAATCCTTTCTATCACATCATTATACTTGGCTTTATGACTAAGCCGGTGCCTGCAAACTCATATTCAACCCTCTGGGGAGTCAGAAAGAGCTGGCAAAGGGAGAATTTTAATGACGCATCTCTCTAGCCCTGTTCCCCTGCCGCAGAGGCAGAACTGTCTCTAGTTGCTTGTTACCCTTAAATACAAAAAAATAAATAAATAAATAAAAATAATAACCCTCGACCACAATAGGCGGTTCAGTTGATGCTTTTAATTTAGCTTCAAGATCATGTTCATCCTTTCCATTTTTGGAAATCAGTAAGGGTTTGGAAGGCTGACGATGATTATGACGCACCAACTCAGAGGAAAAGGCAGCTGCCGGCTGAAGTTAGGAAGAGCGGACGGTGGAGGCTGGCTGCGTTCTAGCATGGTGGGCGCTCACCTGTGTGTTGAAGACCTGGATTCCTAGGTCTCTGTGTGTTTGTATTACGTCTTGTAAGGCAGGCTTCCAGCCTCTACGAGATCCATCTAGGTTCCATGGATCCATTCTCAGCTTGTCCTGCTTTTGTAGTGAGATTAGCCTGACAGGGCCCACTTTTAATGCATATTTCTCCCAAAGCGTTCCCGGGGATGTGGAAGTCAGCACATGGCAGCCACCCCGTTCTTTTGGCCAGACCGAGCTGGCCCACCCTGAGCCTGGTAGAAGGAACCGAGGCTGTGAAATAGGCTTGGAGCCACGTTGGCCCACGCTGTGCAGCTGACCCCTTCCTCTTCTGTGAACTTGACATCAGGGGCACCCAACAGATCAGAACCCATCTGTACTCACAGCCTATTTCTGTGAATGGTCATTATTGGAGCAAAGAGAACAATGTGATGGTTATTTTTTGCAAAGCAATTCAACAACATCTGTATTTCCCAGCCCGACGCTTCTAGACTATGTTGGGAGTCTTTAAGGACAGCCTTCCCTGGTCATCCCGGCAAGCCCGGTTCCCTGTGCAGCGTGAAGACTTACAACTGGGAAAGGGGCCGTCTGAAATTCCGAGTCTAAGCACATAGTGGGGAGAATTGGCCAGAAAGGGCCCCTGCCACTAACAGAGGACATCTGTCAGGACAAGGTTCCCTGGTGTCCTCTTTGGCCAGACTCAGCCACATGATGTATCCCAGCATTCAGTGTGCCCTCAGGGGAAGCTTGAAAGGAAGAGAGGCTGAAAGGCCACTTGGAGAGACCCTTGTCAGACCTTGCGTTCCATAGGCCCACAGGTCATTTCATCTGTCTCTCTGTCTTTCCTTTTTTTTAAAACTTAGATGCACCCGGGGACTTACTATCCAATATAAGGAATATTTTCTATAGCCTTCCTCCTCTCCTTCTTTCCTCCCTTCCTTGCCTCTCCCCATTCTCCTCTTTGTACTGTCTTGAATTTCCCATGCATTATTATTGTATTTTGTATAGTTTTTGTATCCTGAAACCTTCTGTGTCAAGTTTTTGTTTCGAAACCTTATATAAGTGGAATAGGTGTAGATGAGATAAACTATATAGAAATAAAATCAAGGAAATGATGAGCCTAGGATTTGAGATGGAGGTTGCCTTGGCGTCGTAGCTTTTGGATTGGGTGATGGGTTCCCTAAATCTTAATACCATACTACAAGTCATTAAGCAAGTACATATAGAGAAATAAGAACATCATCCATGGACAAATGATGAGTTTCTCATGGACCGGGAGTTAGGACGAATCCACTTCTGTGCACTCAGGAGCAGGAGGACAATGATAACAACTAGCCAGCTCATATCACACCTCTGAAAGGCTCATGAATATTCGGACTAGGAGAAGCCTTTGCTAGCAGTGGCTGTGTGGCTTAATGCTTCCTGCTTCCCATCAGCAGTCTTGGAACCGTGTATGAAGACCGCTGCTGGGGTCCGAGGCAGAGCCTTGAGATGTAGGACAGAGACTTTGCTTATGAACATCCGGTTAACCAATCTGTCAACGTCATACTGCTAGGTTTTGACGAAACCAACCCCCGCATTGGTTGTCCAAAACAGTGGCACCATTAGCATCCATCCTGATGTGCCTGCGTGCCACCCCTCCTGGGACCTTCTCTCTATGTCCCTTTCACAAAAGCCTTCTCTTCTTTCTCCCCTAGGACCTGATTCGGAGAGACATCCTATACTACAAAGGCCGCATCGACATGGATAAGTATGAGGTAGTTGACATCGAAGATGGCCGAGATGATGACTTTAACGTGAGCATGAAGAACGCCTTTAAGCTTCACAACAAGGAGACTGAGGAGGTACATCTGTTCTTTGCCAAGAAGCTGGAGGAGAAGATACGCTGGCTCAGGGCTTTCAGAGAAGAAAGGAAAATGGTACAGGAAGATGAAAAAATTGGTAAGTGACCTGAGAAGAGAAAGAAGAATCTGGTTGTAAAGTACATAGAGGATTTGAAATAGTTTGCATTTTTCTAGAGGCCGAAGGCAGATTTCGCTTGCAAACCGACTTAGTCCACTTTGTTGGTTCCCTATTGTTAGGCGCTTATTGATAGATACCAGTAGTCTCCATCAGTCAGGGTTAAGTGGGTCGCAGGTTGGCTTCCTCTGCAGTCTCATCCCTAGATAAAACTATTACACTGAAAGCAAACCTCAGACTCAGTTCTCTCAAGCATACAGACATTGATTAGCAAACCAACGCCAAAGCACTCGTACAGCCTATTCTGTAATGTCAGCGCAGTCTCAGTTCTTAGATAGATGGCAGCATCTTTGAAAAGGTGAGTCAGGGCAGGTTTGGTAATATTATAGTGACATATTCAGCTAACTCTCCAGTCAGTCTGGTGACAGAAGCCCCTGGTGAGGGCCAACACATAGCATCTGGTTTTAATAATAAACTTTAGGCTTCTTTGTGAAGGGTACGGGCTGCGGGACTTACTGGATTCTCATACCCAGTTCTGGTGAGGGCTAAGATGTAAGACATTTGTGCTCACTGAACATATTGAATAACATTCACTTTACCAATTTGTACTTTTTTTTTTAAAGATTTATTTATTTATTTATTTATCTTTAGAGGGGAAGGGTAGGAGAGAGGGAGAGGGAGAGAAATATCAATGTACGGTTGCCTCTCATGCGTCCCCTGCTGGGAACTGGCCTGCAACCCAGGCATGTGCCCTGACTGGGAATCGAACCGCGATCCTCTGGTTCGCAGGCCCGCGCTCAATCCACTGAGCTACACCAGCCAGGGCCAATTTGTACTTTTTAAAAAAGATTTTTTCTTTTAATAGAGATGGGAAGGGAGAGAGAAAGAGAGGGAGAAACATCTATGTGTGAGGGACACGTCACTCAGCTAGCTGCCTCTTGCATGCCTCCACCCAGGGACCTGGCCCACAACCCGGGCCTGCGCCCTGACTGGGACTCAAACCAGCAGCCCTTCTGTTCTCAGGCTGGTGCTCAATCCACTGAGTCACACCAGTCAGGGCCCAATTTGTACTGCTGAATCCCTTCACCCTTTTCACCAAGGCCCAACCCTCCCTTCCCTTTGGCAACCATCAGTTTGGTCTCTGTATCTAAGAGTCTATTTCTATCTTGTTTATTTTGCTCTTTAGATTTCATATATAAGTGAAATCATGTGATATATTTCTTTCTTTATCTGATTTGTTGCACTTAGCGTAATACCCTCTAGGTCCAAAGATACTTTTATAGAAATAGAAAAAACAATTGTAAAACTCACGTAGAACCAAAAAAGACACATAATAGCTAAAGATATCTAAGAGAGAAGAACAGAGCTTAGAAAGATATCTAAGAGAGAAGAACAGGCATCACACTTCCTGTTTCAAAATATATTCCAAAGCTACAGTAGTTAAAAAGGTATGGAATACCGTAAAGACAGCCATATAAACTAAGGAAATAGGAGAAAGGCCAGAAATAAAGTCACACATGTAGGTCAACCTGTCTTCATCAAGGGTAACAAGAAAACGAAAGTAATAAAGGATGGCTTTTTAAAAAAAATGGTGCTGGCAATAGTGAATAGCAACATGAAAAATCATTGTGAGATCTTTTTGACTTTGCTCTTGGCAGTGATTTCTTGAATCTGATACCAAAAACCTAGGCAACAAAGCAAAACAGACAAGTGGAATTAGATAAAACTAAAATACCTCTGCACAGCAAAGGAAATATCAATAGAATGAAAGGGCAACCTATGAAATGGGAGAAAATATTGCAAACCATGTATCTGATAAGAGGTTAATTTCCAAATCATATAAGGAGCTCCTACAACTCAATAGCAAAAAAACAAATAGCTCAGGAAAAAGTGGGCAAAGGAGTTGCACCAACCTTTCTGTTATTTCATTAATTACTATTTGCCATGCGAGTTTTTCTTCTGAAACTTTTCTTACATCTATGTACATTTCTATTATAATCTGTTATCTTTTGACTTTTTTTTTTTACTTTGGGTTGTGTAATATTTGTTTCCACTTCACACCATATTTTATTCAACCATTCTTCATTTAAGAGCCTCTTAACTCACAAATTTTATTATTATTATTTTTTGCCCCTTTGTCCTGTGAAACGCATCTCGGTAGCTAAGTTTTTGTCCAAGTTTCTGGCTCCTTTCCTTTTTTCCCTTTTCAAGGCTTTTGATGTATCTTGCCAGAAATACTCTTCCAGAAGTGTACTACTTTCGACATTTAAGAAAGGTCTACGTTTCTCTCAACCTCATCATGTGTTTTTATGTTTATAGGCTTTGAAATTTCTGAAAACCAGAAGAGACAGGCTGCAATGACTGTGAGAAAAGTCTCTAAGCAAAAAGGTAAAGCTGCCCTTTATCAACTTTCCCTCCCCGCTCCGCTGGCCCTGCTCACTCTCTTTGGGAGGCTGGGGCACCATAGACGATGGTGCCTGCATGTTTCTGGGCTTATTTCCATGCTGCAGTTCACTTGGGGTGGTGGGGAGCGCCCGGGGTCTCAGGTGTCCATGATTACTGCCACAAATGATCTTAAAGGTTTAATGCTGAGGAATGACTAGGCCAGGGGTGTCAAACTCATTTTCCCCATGGGGGGGGGGGGCACATCAGCCTCACCGTTGCCTTCAAAGGGCCACATGTTATTTCAGCTCCTTAACATTTAAGGAGTAGTTACATTTACACAGCCCTAAAATTATTTCAGCCCTTTGAAGGCAACGGCGAGGCTGATGTGCCCCCCCCCCCCCCCGCCGCCTGGTGAAAATGAGTTTGACACCCCTGGGTAATAAGATAGTTATACCCAACGGTAGCTCATTGGGTACAGGGAAAAAAAAAAGAAGCTGTTTTCCTTTTTGCTTAAATAACTGAGAGAGAAAAGCTAAACTTTACTAAAACTTTAGAGACTGGTGGACAATAGAAAAAATATGTGGAATTTAGTAATAAGTATAAATATATTAGGGAAATGCACACCACTTTCATTGGTTTGAGGACATTTGGCATATCAAGAATTCCAAGTCAGAATGAAGAACTTCAAACTGAATCAAGAAGATTCAAATACCGATTCCGTTTCTTTCTCCGTGAACCATAAAGTACTTACAAAGGAAACACCTTGAAAATCAATTTGAGGATAAAACGAGACCCCATTTTCTCATTTTCATGAACTAGACAAAATTAAAATGCTTAGGTGAACAAAAGGAAGGAACTCCCCTCTATTTGCTTGAGGGCCTATTCAATCCCAGTCATTTTACGTGAGTTGTTTCATTTTATCTTTATAGCCCCCCTAAAAAGGTAGGCATTATTAGCCCCATTCTGTAGATGAGAAAACTGAGGATCTGGGTGAAGTGACTCTGAACATGAGTCAGCTTGACTGTAAGTCCCCCTCTCTCTCCTCTCCACCCCAGAGTTCTGCTCATTCTCCATTTAGAGAAAGAACAGTTCACTTTTTTGGGTCTCACCTCAGTTATTAACAAATGCTATTGTCACTGATAGCCACTGTCATGGTCCCCAGGGGTAGGCAATCTCAGGCAGACTTCACTTTTCCCAGGCCCTTCCTTCCGTTTTCTCAGTGGGTGCTGATTCAGAATGAGTCACCATACAAACTGATCCGATGCGAGTCGCCTGAAATTCCAGCAGTCACATAAAGCACCCTTAATTATTCCCGATGACACTGTTTTTCATTGAGGAGGCTACATGCCTGTGTGTATCTGATTTCCAATTAAGCAGTGTCCCTAGCTGGAGCCCCTCTAACTAGACATGGCCATCCTTTTAACTGCTTGTTGCTCCCTGCCCTTGGGAGGCCCTCATTGGCTCGCTCCCTGCCCCTGGGAGGCCCTCATTGGCTCTTTTTCTCATCATGCAAATGTGATTGTCTTTAGATACAAAATTAAAGGCAACCACTCCTCACCTCTTGGGGGTGAAAGCGTGAGGGATAGTGTTAGAAAGCAACCTGGAGCTACTGTCAGTAAAGATGTGACCTGTACAAATAGGAGAATTCTGCGAGAGAATAAGCCCCTTCTTTGGACAGACACACGAGCAGAAAAGAGTCCCAGGCAGGTGGAGAAACCTCAGGCTACAAAGGAGCTCCTTTCCTAGTGGCCTGCCTGTGTCTTCAGGAGGCTCTCACTCCCTGAGCATCTTTCACTCCGATTTCCTTCCCTGTCCTCACCACACTGACCTTCCTGATGGCATGGCACCCCTTCACCACAGCCCGGGTTCCCTGAGGCTCATCTGTGACACCGCCTGGTCTTTTCACTGAGAATCCTTACAGCTTGGGAAAATTCCACAAAGCAAGCAACTAGAAAACAGTCCTGTTTAATCGTACCAAGGCTTTGTGTCCGTTTCCTTCCCCACCCTGTCCAGTCTCAAGCCTGGCCCTTTCAGGTTCCCTCTTCTCTCCCAATGTCTGAATCCTCGTTCACCCGAACAGCTTTCCACCTTTCATAGCAATCTTAAGACTTCAAAGAAACTCATCTATTTCCAAACCTGCAAGAATTCCTACGAACATCTTCCTTTATTCCTATTTCTAGTCTTTAAGACTCCTAGTCCAGGGCTGTGGTGACTGATCCACTTTGAGACTCAAAGGCACTACACGTGAGGAAGTAGTTGTCAAACTTAGACATTTCATAGTTATATGACGTCATGGATGCGCAGGAAAGGCGTTCTTTCAGGGACCAATGAAAGTTAGCTTCCTTACCTGTTCCGGTGACCCCTTCCTGAAAGGATGGGGAAGCACTGTTCTTTCTGTAACACAATGTAACCCTTTTCAACCCCATCTGCGATGCTTTGGGGCCTTCTCAGCTCAGTCTACTGCTCTGGATGACAGAGCCTAGCTCCAAGAAAGGCCTTTTCATTTTACATTTATCTTTCATACTACCTTGGTTTTATGAATTGCTACATAACTTCTTGAGAGTTTCGTGCTAACTCCTGATCCATCAAACTATTTCAGTGTGTCTTCATGAAACTCCCTAGATCCATGAGAGCAGCCCCCATCTCCAGAGGTTTTACAGTCAGCCCCAAATCAGATTAGGTCACTGGAATTACTAAAAATAATCTTGAAAACGCAGAATACAGTTGGAGTAATCAGTCTACCCTGATTTCAACACTAATCATATAGCTACAGTAACCAAGAGAGTGTGGTGTTGGCAGAGGGATAGATATATTTGCTCAGCAGAACAGAATAGAGAACCCAGAAATAGAACTCCACAAATTCACACAACTGAATTTTGACAGGAGTGCTAAAGCCATTCACTGGGGGAAGGATAGCCTTTTCAATAAATGGTGCTGAACCAACTGGACTTCCATAGGAAAAGAATTTTTTTATAAGAACCTAAAACTAAACTTATATGCTGTAAAAATGAGCTCAAAATGGATAATGGACTCAAATTGAAACTGACAAAATTTTACAATTCGTAGAAGATTTTTAGGATCTAGGGGTAGACAGAGAGGTTCTTAGACTTGACAACAAAATCTTGAACCACAAAATGAAAAAGTGATAAAGCAAATTTTTCTATTTTGATGAGGTCCAGTTTATCACTCTGGACCTCATCAAAATAGAAAAATTTGCTTTGTGACAGACCCCGTGAAGTGGATGAAAACACAAGCTACAACACAGGAGGCAAAGACAGGGCCCGCGGGCTGAACCCGGCCCTCCACCTTGTTTTATCCACCTGGCACCTCATTTCTACCCTGCAGCAGCACCGAGCTCTCGCTTAACTGTTCAGGAGCAGTTACATTTATACCGTCCTAAATTACATCTGGCCCTTTGAAGGCAACCGCGAGGCTGGTGTGGACGCTGGTGAAAATGAGTTTGGCACCCCTGAGCTACAGGCTAGAAAGATATATTCGCAAACCATATATCTGATAAAATACTAGTATTTAGAATTTAGAATATATAAAGAACTCTCAAAACTCAACAATAAAAGAAACTGCCTATTCGGATTAGCAAATAAGCAAAAGGTAAACAGATATTTTACTGAACGGAGTATATGGATGGCAGTTAAACACATAAAAAGATGTTCAGTATCATAAATGACTGGAGAAATGAGCTATTACTACATACCTATTAGAAAGGCTAAAATAAAAAATAACAACAACACTGAATTCTGGCAAGGATACAGAAAAATTGAGTCGTTTATACCTTGCTGGTGAG
Source organism: Glossophaga mutica (assembly GCA_039655065.1). Taxonomy (NCBI): domain Eukaryota; kingdom Metazoa; phylum Chordata; class Mammalia; order Chiroptera; family Phyllostomidae; genus Glossophaga; species Glossophaga mutica. The sequence goes on along the minus strand of CM077318.1, from coordinate 7,445,702 downwards.
AAGGTAAAATGGTACAGCCAGTCAGGAAGATAGTTGGGTACTTTCTTAAGAGATGAAATATATAACTACCATATGACCCACCAATTATACTCTTTGACACTTATCCTGGAGGAGTGGAAAGTTATCCCCACATAAAAACCTCTAAACAGCTCTGGCTGGTGTGGTTCAGTGGACTGAACACTGGCTTGGTAACCAAAGGGTCGCTGGTTCGATTCCTGGTCAGGGCACATGCCTGGGTTGCAGACCAGGTCCCCAGTGTGGGGGTGGCACTGGAGAGGCAACCATACATTGATGTTCTCTTCCCCCTCTCCCTTCCCCTCTGTCTAAAAATAAATGAATAAAAAAATCTTAAAAACAAAAATAAAACTTCTAAAGAAATGGTCATAGCAGCTTTGTTCATAATAACCCAAACTGGAAACAACCCAGATGTCCCTCATTGGGTGAGAATTAAGCAAACTGCAGTACATTCATGCCATGGAATATTACTCATCGGTGAAAAGGAGCCAGATACTGGTACATGCAACCAACTGGGTGAATCTCAAAGGGATAATGCTGAGTGAGAAAAGAAAATCGCCAAGGGTGGCATATTGTATGACTCCATTTATATAATGTTTTCATATAATTTATAAGTGGGGAATAGAATAATGGTTGTCAGGGGACAACTAGGGGATGGGGACAGGAGAGAAGCGAGCATGGCTACAAATCCAATCAGACTAGAATAAACAGAAAAGAATGAAAAAGAGTGAAACAAACCTATCCAAACGATGCGATAAAATTCAGAGAAGCAGTCTTAATTATATAAGTTATTAAATTATATATAAATTGAAACTATATATAATACAATAATACAAATTATAAAATATAATTATATATTAAATTTATGTAAATTATAAATTAAGAAAATATTTGCATTCTAGAAGTGGAAGAGAGGAGGGGAAGGGGACAGAAAGCTTACTTAAAGAAATAATGGCTGAGATCTTCCCAATTCCAGGTGGGTTTATGAGGCTTACTGGTTTCGATACAATTTCAACCCAAAGTGATCTCCTCCAAGACACATTATAATAAAACTGTCTAAAATCAAAGACAGAGGAAGAAGGTTAAAATTTGCAAGAGGAAAAAAAAAATCCTTGCCTCCAAGGGAATTCACATAAGGCTGTTACCAGATTTCTCAGAAGCAACCTAGCAGTCCAGGAGAGAGTGCAATGATATAGTCAAAGTGCTGAAAGAAAAACTGCCACCCAAGATACTGTGCCCAGGAAAGTTGTCCTTCTGAAATGAAAGAAACTTTCCAAGACCACCCCTCCCCCCCACCCAAAAAAGGTGAGAGAGTTCATCACCACTAGACTTATATTACAAACAATCCTGAGAGGAATTTTTCAAGTTGAAATTAAAGAACACTAACCAATAATGTGAAAACATATGAATATAAATATACATTAGAAGTTTAGTATATAGTCTAATTCAGAATAACTTAACATGGTAGTGTACTTCAACCTCTTGCAAATGATAAAGGACAAAAGGGCTAAAAATAACGACAGGTAAATTATTTGTTAATAGATAACAATAAGATGTAAGCTGTGATGTCAGAAACATAAAATACGGGGTCAAGTAAAAGGGTAGCATTTTTGTATGGGATCAAAGTTAAATTATCAATGCAAAACAGACTGTTGTAACTATAAGATGTTTTATGATGGCCTCATTGTAACCACTAAGTAAGTGCCTACAGTAGACACACAAAAGAAACAGAGAGGCAAATGAAAGCGTAACACTATGGAAAATCACCAGTCCATACAGGAAGGTAGCAAGAGAGGAAGAGTGGAAGAAACAAACTATAAGACAGCCAGAAAATAATTAAGATGGAAATAGTAATTCTTCACCTGTCACTAACTATTTTAAACGTAAGTGGATAAAATTCTCCTATCAACACACCTAGAGTGGGTGAATGGCTAAAAACATAAAACAAGACACAACTATATACCACCTACAAAAGAATCAGTTCATCTTTGGGAACACACATGGTCATAAGTGAAGACATAGAGAAAGATATTCCACATAAGTAAAACAAAAGAGGGCAAGGGGAGCTATACTTGTATCAGAGAAATAGTCAAAAACTGTCACAAGAGACAAAGAAGGCCAGTATATATAATGATAAAAGGGTAATTCATCAGGAGAATATAACAATTGCAAATATATACGTGCCCAACATTGGAGCACCCAAATATATTAAGTAAATACTAACAGATCTGAAGGAAGAAGCAGAGAATGATAGAATAATAGTAGGGGAATTTAATACCCCAACACCAAGACACATCATAATTAAGAGAGCAAAGGTTAAAGACAAAGAGAGAATCTTAAAAGCAGTGATAGAAATACAGTTAGTTGCTTACAAGGCAGTTCCCATAAGGCTGTGAGCTGATTTCTCAACAGCAACACTTCAGGCCCGTAGGGATTGGCATGAAATATTCAAAGTGATGAAAAGCAAGGACATGTAGCAAACACTAATCTATGCAGCAAGGCTATCATTTAAAAGTTATGATGAAACGAATATGATGAAACGAAGAGCTTCCCAGACCAAAAAAAAAAAAAAAAAAAAAAAAAATGCTAAAGGAATTACCACCAAACCAGTATTACAAGAAGTGTTGAAGGGCCTGCTTTAAGAAATAGAAGAAGAAAGCCCTGGCTGGTGTAGCTCAGTGGATTGAGCGCGGGCCTGCGAACCAGATGATCGCGGTTCGATTCCCAGTCAGGGCACATGCCTGGGTTGCAGGCCAGCCCCCAGCAGGGGACACACGAGAGGCAACCGTACATTGATATTTCTCTCCCTCTCCTTCTCTCCTACCCTTCCCCTCTAAAAGATAAATAAATAATAAATTAAAAAAAAAAGAAATAGAAGAAGAAAAAGTACATATCAGTAATTGCCTTAAATGTAAAGATATTAAGTGTTCCAATCAAAAGACATCAGGTAGCTGAATGGATAAGAAAACATGACCCATATATGTACTTTCTATACGAGACCTACCTCAGAACAAAAGATACACACAGACTGCAAGTGAAGGGATGGAAAAAAAAATCCCATGATGATGGAAAGATAAAAAAAGCTGGGGTAGCAATAATTACATTTAATAAAATAGACTTCAAAACTAAGGCCATAACAGTACACAAAAAAGATCACTACATAATGTGGAAGGGATCAATCCAACAAGAGGATGTAACACTTGTAAACATATTGCACACAATACAGGAACACCTAAATATATGAAGAAATTCTTGGTGGACTTTAAGGGTGAGATCAACAGAGACATAGTCATAGTGGGCAATTCTGACATCCCACTGATATCAGTGGATAGATCATTCAGACAAAAAAATCAACAAGGCAACAGTGACCTTAAATGACACAGTAGATTGGATGGATTTAAAAACAAATTTTTAACTGATGTTCAAATATAGTTGTCTCCATTTTCCCGCCAACCACCACTCCCCTCCAACCTACCCACCCCCACCTCCCACCCTCAATCCTACCCCCCCTTTTGCCTTTATACATGGGTCCTTTATACATAATTGATATTTACGGAACACTTCATCCCAAAGCAGTAGAATATACATTCTTCTCAAGTGCACATGGAATATTCTCTATAAAGATAGACCACATATTAGGACACAAAATAAATCTCGATAAATTTAAGAAGACTGCAATCGTAGCAACCATCTTCTTTGACCACAATGGTATGAAACTAAAAATCAGTTACAATAAAAACCTGTAAAACACTCAAATGCATAGAGACTTAATAACATGTTATTAAACAATGAATGGGTGAACAGTGAGATCAGTGAATAAATCAGAAGTACCTGGGAACAAATGAAAATGAACATACAACAACCCCAAATCTATGCGACACAGCAAAAGCAGTCCTGAGAGGGAAATTCATAGCATTACAGGCATAGATCAAGAAGAAAAAAAATATTCAAAACAAAATCTAACCCTACACATAAAAGAACTAGAAAAAGAATGAGAAACAAAGCCCAAAGCAGAAAGAAGGTAATTAAATGACAATGAATTGAAGAACTTGTTTTTTGAAATCGTGAACAAGATTCACAAACCATTATCCTGACTCATCAAAAAACAAAGAGAAAATATCAAAGTAAATAAAATTAGAAATGAAAGAGGAGAACTAACAACTGACACCATAGAAATAAAATGATTGTAAGAAAATACTATGAATAACTATATTTCATAGTTGGACAATCTGGGTGAAATGGATAAATTACTAGAAACATACAGTCTTCCAAAACTGATTCAGGAAGAATCTGAAAATCTGAATGGGCCAATTATATTAATGAAATTGAAGCAATAATAATAATAATAAAAACTACCAGCAAAAAAATATCATGAGCCAGATGGCTTTACAGATGAATTTTACCAAACATCCAAAGAAGAACTAACACCTATTCTCAAACTATTCCACAAAATGCAAGAGGAGGGAAGGCTTCCAAAGCTCATTTTATGAGGTTAGCATTATCCTAATTCCAAAACCACATAAAGACATTACAAAGGAAGTAAGGCCAGTATCTATGATGATCATTGATGCTTAAATATCTAACAAAATATTTGCATATCAGGTCCAGCAATATATTAAAATGATCATACACCATGATCAAGTGGAATTTACTCCAGGAATACAAGGTTGGTACAATATCCATAAATCAATAATTGTGATACACCACATAAACAAAATGAAAGAGAAAAATCACACGATCACATCAATAGATGTAGAAAAATCATTTGATAAAACCCACTACTCATTATGATAAAAACTCTCAGAGAAGTGGTAATAGAGGGATCATACTTCAATATAATAAGCACCATAAATGACAAATCCCAAGCCAACATCATACTCAATAGGCAACAATCTAAAAGCATTTCCCTTTAGATTAGGAACAAGACAGGGATGTCCACTTTTACCCCTCTTCCTCAACATACTACTGGAAGTCCTAGCTATAGCAGTCGGACAAGAAGAAGAAGTAAAAGGTATCGAAATTGCAAAGGAGGATGTAAAACTGTCCTTATTCTCAAGTGATATGATATTGTACATAGTAAGCCCTAAAGAATCCACCAGAAAATTACTAGATCTAACGTGATTTGGCTGAACAGCAGGATACAAAATTAATATTCAGAAATTAGTGGCATATTACTATACAATAATAATGAACTACTAGAAAGAGAAATTAAGGTAACAATACCATTTACTATGGCAACCAAAAAAAAGGATACTTAGGAATAAATTTAATGAAGGAGGTAAAGTCCTGTATGTTGAAAATTATGGTACTAACGAAAGAAATGGAGAAAGATACATATAAGTTGAAGCATATACTGTGTTAATGGATGGGGAAGATTATGATCCTTAAAATGTCCATACTACTCAAAGCAATCTACATATTTGACACAATTCCCATTAAAATACCAATGGCATATCTCAAAGATCTAGACCAAATATTCCAAAAATTGATATGGAACCACCAAAGATTTCAAATAGCCTCAGCAACCTTGAGAAGGAAGAACAAAATAAGAGGTATCACAATACCTGGTATCAAACTATATTACAATACCATATTAATCAAAACAGCATAGTACTGGCATAAAAACAAACACATAGATTAATATATAGAGCAGAGAGCCCAGAAATAAACTCACACCTTTATGATCAATTAGTATTGACAAAGGCAATAAGAACATACAATGGTATAAAGACAGTCTCTTCAATGAATGGTGTTGGGAAAATTGAACCGATATTGTACATGCAAAAAGATGAAACTACACCACCAACTTACACCGAACACAAGAATAAATTCAAAATGGATAAAAGACTTCAATGTAAGTTGCAAAACCATAAAACCTAGAAGGAAACATAGGCAGTAAAATCTCAGACATCTCTTGTTGCAATATTTTTGATGATATGTCTCCTAGGGCAAGGGGAGAAAATGAACAAATGGGACTACATCAAACTAAAAAGATTTTGCACAGCAAAAGAAATCATCAACAAAGTAAAAAGGGAACCTATTGAATGGGAGAACATAATCTGCCAATGATACATCTGATGAGGGGTTAATTTACAAAACATTTGAAGAACTTATATGACTCAACACCAAGAAGAGAACCCAATTAAAAAATGGGCAAAGTATTTGAATAGATACTTCTCCAAGGAGGACATACAGATGGCCCATAGACATACGAAAAAGTGTTCAACATCACTAATCATCAGATAAATGCAAATTAAAAGCACAAGGAAATGTTACCTCACACCTGCTAGAATGGCTACCATCAATTAATCAACAAACAGCAAGTGTTGGGGAGGATGTGGAGAAAAAGGAACCCTAGGGCACTGTTGGTGGGAATGCAGACTGGGGCAGCCACTGTGGAAAACAGTATGGAGTTTTCTCAGATCATAAAAATGGAACTGCCTTTTAGCCCTATGGTCCCATTTCTGGAATATATCCAAAGAAGCCCAAAACACTAATTGGAAAGGATTTATGCACCCCTGTGTTCATTGCAGCATTTTTACAATAGCCAAGATCTGGAAGCAGTCCAAGTGCCCATCAGTAAATGAGTGGATCAAAAAGCTGTGGTACATGTACACAATGGAATATTACTCAGCCCTAATAAAGAAGGAAATTTTACTGTTTGTTACAGCATAGATGGACCTGGAGAGCATTATGCTAAGTGAAATAAGCCAGTCAGAGAGAGATAAATACCGTATGATCTCACTCGTATGTGGAATCTAATGAATAAAATATGGAACAGACGGCCACCTTTCAGAAGGGGAGGAATTTGAGGGACTGGATGAAAGAAGGTGAAGGGATTTTACCTACATTTTTCCTGAGGTCTGTCCAGAAAGTATCCAGCCATGCACTATGAAAAATAGAGGCAATTATTGAAGAAGATACAAGGAACACTGTATATAGGACAATGATGTTTCAGTCCCCTTCAAAGTTATGACCTTCTTGAGGAAATCTGGTTCATTGGTAGCGGTTTGAGTCAAGTCATTAGCAACTACAGTGTGATATTCCTTCTGCTCTGGTAGCAGAAGCCATGGTACGAATATTGCCATAACACATTTCAGACCAAGATTTTGTATCAAAATCTTGGGCACAGTAGTTTTCGGAATCCCCAGATCAGCTTCTAGTTCTAGCAGTGTCAGTCACCGATCTTTGTTGATTGCAGCCTGTACATGTTCAACATTCTCAGGTGTTCTGCTTGTTGCAGGCCTTCCAGAACATGGATCACCTTCAGCAGATTCTCGATCATCTTTGAAGCGTTTGTGCCACACTTTATTTGCACTGCACTCATTGCATCATCCCTCAAAACCTTCTGAATCATCTGAATAGTTTCTGCGGAGGAATATTCAAGCTTAATGCAAAATTTGATGCAGATTCGTTGCTCTACTCGCTCAGTCATTTCGAATGCAACAACCACACAGTACACATGCTCACTCAATGGTGTCTACCGCCCCTACTGACTAGCACAGTGAAGTCGTCATTGTTCACACATACGCGTTCCAGTCCACTCTCCTTGGCTGCCAGGTTACATCAATGTCGTGTGAACCATTCTCACTTTATTAACAATGACTGGACATTTTCTGGACAGACACACAGACAGAGACAACAGTCTTGTGATTGTCAGAGGGGAAGATGAAGGGGGTAGGTGTAGGTGGGAAAGGGGGACAAATGCAGACGGAAAGAGACTTCGCTTTGGCTGATGGGCGCATGACGCAGTGTGTAGATGTTTTGTTGAGTTATATATTTGAAACTTGTATGGTTTTGTGACCAAATGTCATCCCAATAATTCAAATAAAATATGTTTTTAAAAAAGAATGAAAACACAAGACAGAGACTGGAAGAAAATATTTGCAAAACACGTATCTGGTGAAAGTCTTGTATCCAAAATATAGAATGAGTTCTTAATATTATTAATGATAAGAAAACGCTGTTGACCTAAAAATAAAAGGTCAAATACTAGAATGTCAGGTGCTTGACATCATGCTTTTGTGAAAAGTCATAGAACTAAACAATACAAAGTGTCAGTCCTAGTGTAAACTGTTGACTTCCGTTAACAATGATGTTGGGCCTCCTGGAAAACATGGGCAAAAGACTGATTGACAGCGGTCCTGGCAAAAAGTTTTTGAGCATGATATTCAAAGCAGAAGGAACAGAATAAAAAGAAACAAACAGGACTACATTAAAATACAAAGCTTCTGCACAGCGAAAGAAACGACGCAGTGAAAAGGCAGCCTCCAGAATAGGAGAAAATATTTGCAGACCATGTATTGATAAGGGATGAGTACTCGAAGTGTATAAGCAGTTCATAAACTCAATAGCAAAGAGGAAAAAACAAACCAGTATTTCAATGAACACGTGGACAGAGGACCTGAATCGACTCTTTTCGAAAGAAGACATACAGATGGCCAGCAAATACATAAAAAGCTGCTCAACATCACCAACCAACAGAGAAATGCGAATCAGAACCGCAGTTAGATAGCTGTCATCAAAAGGATACTCGACAGCAAGTGCTGGCAAGGATGTAGACAAAGGGAGCCCTTGTTCACTATTGGTGGGGTTGTAAGCCACAGTGAAAACAGTTTGGAGGGTCTTCAAAAAAGTAGAATCAGACCTGTTATCTTACCCAGAAATCCCACGTCTCGGTATATATGGGAAGGAAATGAAATCAGAAACTTGGATAGCTGCACCCTGTATATGCACCGTAGCATGATCCACAATAGCCGAGACATGGAAGTAGCGTACGTGTCCTCCAGCGGATGGCTGGATGAAATAAATGTGGTCTGTGCGCGTGGCGTATATACACACATACGCACACATACACACAATGGAATATTCTTCACCCATAGAAGGAAAGAAATCCTGGCGCGTACGGGAACATTTGAACTTGGAGGGCATTATTCTATGGGAAATAAAGTCAGACAGTAAAGCATAAATAGTACATGATATCACTCAAATTTGGAATCTGTAAAAGACAAACACACGGAAACAGGAGTTAGATTGGTGGGTGCCGGGGATTGTAATGTATACTATGATGACTACAGTTAACAATACTTACCGTATACCTGAGAGTTGCTAAAAGTAGTTTTTAAATGATGATTGCGTGAGGTGACGGATGTGCTAGCTAACCCTATTGTGGGAATCATTTTGCAATACATGTGTATCAAATATCACATTTTGCACCTTGAACTTACACAATGTTATATATCACTTAGGTCTCAATGAAACTGGAAAGCAAAAATAAGAACAAAAACAAAACAATACCATCTTCTATTGGGTTGCCCAAAAAGTTCGTTTGTTTTTTTCCATACAATGGCTCCAGTAGTACTTAGATGTCTTTAACTTCATTCAAAGACAACTTTGTTAGATTGTATTGTGACAGCTGTCATACCAGCGTGCATTTACAAAAAAAAAAAAAAATCAAAGTTGGTGAATTTTTGTGTAACCATTTTAATATTGAAGATAGAAGAAAATAAGCAACATTTTCAGCATATTACATGCTTTATTATTTCACAAAAGGTAAAAACACAAGTAAAACCAAAAAAAAGATTAGTGCAGTGTTTGGAGAAGGTGCTGTGACTGATCGAATGTGTCAAAAGTGTTTTGTGAAGTTTCACGCTGGAGATTTCTTGCCAGACAATGCTCCACAATCGGGTAGATCTGTTGAAGTTGACAGCGATCAAATCGAGACATTACTTGAGAACAATCAACGTTCCACCACATGGGAGACGGCTGGCAGACTCAAAATATCCAAGTCAATAAAGTTACTGGCAAAAATGAAAAATGTGTCTTTTATTTTACGGAGAAAAAAAAAAAAAAGCATGAACTTTTTGGCCAACCCAATATAGGAAAGAATCAATTCCTACTTACTGAAGTGCCAATAGCCGATGGTGGCCTAACATGATACTGCTTCCAGCATCATGGGATCAAGTCATGAAACAAAGGCAAAGACAGAAGGGGTAACGTCGAAATTTCAGACAAGGCCCCAGATGAGGAAGGTATATGGGAGCAGCAGAGAGGTCTCCCTTGCATTCTTAATCATATGCTGTGGATCTCAGCCTATTGTGTTCTGAACTGGTTCCCAGAATTCTCCATTCATTGGATTTTGCCTTGATGGTTGCCAACCCTCCTGATGAAAGTTGAGAAATGAGCGAATCATTCCCCTTGAAAGGTCATAAATATATTCCAAGTCTTTCTTGTGTTCCATGAATCCTATTTTCTGGCGGTGAGTTCGTGTTCTCCCCCAACTACCAATATCACTTCCCTATCAAATAGTTTCCTTACTCAACCTGGTGTAGGAGACTAGATCACTAGCACCTTAGCTTTTAGAAAAGCATTTCCCTCCCTCCAAGACCTACCCTGAAGTCACTAGTTTGTTTGTTTTTTTAAAACTTATTTTTAAATATTTTTTAAATTTATTTATTTTTAGAGGGGAAGGGTAGGGGAGAGGGAGAGAAATATCAATGTATGGTTGCCTCTCCTGTGTCCCCTGCTGGGAACTGGCCTGCAACCCAGGCATGTGCCCTGACTGGGAATCGAACCTCGATCCTTTGGTTCGCAGGCCCGCGCTCAATCCACTGAGCTACACCAGCCAGGGCAAGACTTATTTTTAGAGACAGCAAAAGGGAGGCAGGAGAGGGATCAAGGTGTTGGAAGGGATCTCTCAACATCTATGTGAGAGAGAAACATCGATGGGTTGCCTCTCGTACACACCCTAAGCAGAGACCCAACCCACAACCCAGGCATGTGCCCTCGCTGGGATTAGAACTAGCAACCTTTCCCCGTGTGTGATGACGCCCAAGCAACTGAGCCACACCAGTGAGGGCTGAAATCGGTAGTTTTCAACGAGGCTCTTTTGACTCTTCCAGGAGGGAGTAGAAGAGGGAAAAATGTTGTTTGGCATTAAATGGCTATTGTGGGCTTATTTGCAGCACTAGGCCCTCCATAATGGATTATGGTCTCTGGGACAGAGCTGTGAACTGAGAAGTCAAAGAATGTGAGTTGTAGCCCTCGCTTTGCAACCTGGCGGTATGGCATTTTCCTCCAGGTCTCAGTGTGCTCATCTGTCAGCTGACTGATAGCAACACCCTGACTTTCTCAGTGATGCCGTGTAGATGGGAAAGCGTGTCGTTGCAGTGATCACCGCGCCATTCCAGAACCTGTTAGGGAATGTCAGTATGCCCTTGGTGATTTTCAGTTCCGGTCCGCTCTCTAAAACTGACTGCTTCGCATCGTCTGCCCACAGTGGTCACTGGGGAGTTCGAGAAGCCCCTTGCTACTTAACTTACACCCTTTCCCTTTTATCTTTCATCTGCTCTAGGTGTCAACTCTGCCCGCTCAGTTCCTCCTTCCTACCCACCACCGCAGGACCCATTAAACCAGGGCCAGTACCTCGTCCCCGATGGCATCGCTCAGTCGCAGGTCTTTGAGTTCACCGAACCCAAGCGCAGCCAGTCACCATTCTGGCAAAACTTCAGCAGGTTAACCCCCTTCAAAAAATAATACCTACAGGGAGGCAGATAATTTTAAAATAAAGTAAATAAAATTATATTTATAGATGGACCTTTTTTCGGAGAAGCACTGTTGAAATTTATATATATATATACATATATATATATGGACATATACACACACACACAGCGACCCTTGAGTGTACACACACACACACACACACACACACACACACACACATGCGTACACACACGCACGCAAGGACCAAAAACGTTTTCTGTTGTTTTTGGGAAGTGAGACCTATAGCTGGTAGGAAGAGAGGTACCAATGACTTCCAAACATGTGATCCCTTCTTAAAAGTTTTTTTTTGTTGTTCTTACTCTGTCCCCTTTACTTTCAGAAATCGACACTTCTATTTGTTCCTACTCTTGTTCAGATGATCTTTTTGCTCTCCTGTGAGTGCTTTACTGACTTGTCAGGATGACCATAGATGTGTTTGTATTGCTTTTCCCCTTTCCCGATATTGATGCTGACGACTTTCGAATTTACTTTAATGGGGTGGGGTTTGGGAGTTTGGCATTTTTTTTTTCCCTTTTACTTTTTACTAGGTAAAGGGAGGGTCTCCTTTCTCCTCTCTTACCAGCTGACCATCTATCTGCGAATGTTTCTGCGGCCCTGCAGTTGTCCCAAACGGCCTTTCCCCTGCATCTTCTGTTCTCAGTCGTGCGAGTCTGGACGTGCTCTGTGGTGCCTGTGACATACCACTCAATATTTCTATTGCTTTCACTGTGTTGTAGGTGTTGTAGAGGGATCGAAACCAAACAGAAGTAAGGGAGTGTCAGACTCTAATGATGCTGGAGAGGACATCTGTTCAGGGAATATTCTGCATCTGGGCTGTTTCTTTTCCTAGCACTGGGGTTTCCCATGATGCAGCGCTGCTGAGTCATGACAGTTTTGTATCTGGCATGTAGTTTGGCAAATTCTGCTCTTCTTCCAGATGCTTTGGTTACGGTTTTCCTTCTAAGCCTGTCCCTCTCCTAACCTAAAAGATCTGAACCGGAAGCAAACAGGCTGAGTGTCTCTGCCTCCCGAGGGAGGAATCCAGCTGCCTCCTGGACCAAGTAGGTTTAAGGCAGGGTTCCCCTCTGCATTCAGTTCGAAAGCCTGGTCATCCCTGTTTCCATTTGCAGATTGTTTAGGCAGCATCAATAGGTTTCTACGAAGGGGTAAGGACAGAGTCTACCCTACCAGACCAAGGTCATCAGCTGCCTTGAAATGATTGACCTGGACAAGCTCCAAGGCCGACAGTCACCTCTTACAGGGAAGCACAGGGATGGGTATGGAAACAGACAGCCTTGGCCCGGGATGCGTACGTGCAGTTCCTACCATTCAAGTGATTTGCGACTTCCCCCATTGTTAGCAGATTGCACGGACAATCTTCCATGGCCCTTGCCCTCTTCCTGTCTTTCTTCTTTCTCCTGCTCTACTGGCACGGGATTGCTGGTACTGACATAGTTCAAGTACTTCTGGCACTTGGAGAAGGCCCTGTTTCCAACATTCTCCCTTCTCAAGACACTTGAAGCAAGTGAGGACCCCAGGGAGACTTTTCCCTACGGAGAAAGGATCTGAAACAGCGATCCTATCCTTAGGCTCCCTTTTGGCAGAACGTACGCTTGAGTAAAACTAACTTCTCCCACAAGGAGTTTCCTGTGGGTGCAAGAGTATCCGCTTCTCCTCCCCCTACATGGCCCGTTGGGTGGCTAGACCTTGAACAGCAAGAAGAATGGAGGACAGAGGAGTGAGGATTGACTTTGCTCTGGAGCACCACTCTAGTGAGGAATCTGGACACTGTGAGTCTGTCCGGGACCCCATGGAAGACTTCCTCATGAAAGGACCTCAGCTTACTGAGCAGCGGCCATGGCTACATGGGGCCCTCAGTGTAGCTGGCTTGATGGCCGCTCTGTGTTTCCTGACCCAGGCCTGGGGATTTTTTTCTCGGTGGGCATCAAATTACAAGCTGTTTCAGCTTCCACTCCACCACACCCAGAGCAGACTTTTGGAGTGAGCCAAGGATCAGCTAGAGCTGGGCAGAGGGTCGGGGCTCGGGACCGGCCACCACTGCTCTGCACATGACCTAGCTTCTTAAGCCCCCGTGGCAAGGAACCGGGTTCGCAGTGCCTAAGACAGAAAGACCTCCCTGGCAAGCAGAACATGAGTCAGTGGCTGGGCAGGCCTCCCTTGAACTTAGATTCTTTCCCACTTGCCATTCCTCTCCGCTAGCCTTGGCCTTGATGTCTTTCACCAGGGTCTTAGAGCCCATGAAGAGCGGATGCTTAGACAAGTCCCTGGACTTCCAGCATCTCTTGGGCAACCTCCCTTGTCCCCGTGCTCCCTTGGGCCTGTACGCAGAGCTACAGGATCAGGGATATCAGCACCCACCTCTCATCCGTCCATCTCTCATCCACTCAACCCACTGGCCTCGCCAGATGCCAATAACTTGTGAAAACAACACGACATCGGTTCGTCCTTGGTTGTAGTGTTCCCCCAGCCTATGGCAGCAAATCAAACCAGCGGCCAGCAGCCCCATGGGGAGCCCCCCCCCCCACCCAGCCCTTATCTGGGCTCACGCTCCCAGCCTATCCTGTGTCCTGACAGCAGTGCTACCCCCCAAGAACTGTGTAAATCTTCGTTTCTGCATGGCCCTGAGCTCCCTTTCCCTCAGCTCAATGAGGCCTGGATTTGCTCCTCAAAAGGCTTTGCTGATGTGTTCGTTCGGTGGGCCCTGCTGCGGGATGGTCCTAAACACAGAATTCCAACTCCTCTTTCCCTGTCCCTCTCCCCGCTTCTCTTTCTGTGTATACCTGTAATGGACTTATAAGGACAGCAACCAGAGAGTTCTAACAATTCTAGTGTAAAGGCGAATAGTGATCTTTAGTGCTCTGGGGCTGGGGTGGGCTGGGGTGGATGGACGGGTGACAGCGATGTCGATTCCCCCTGCTGCTCTGCATTTGCCAGTTTATTTCGTTTCTTCTACCTGACTGTTTGACCCTGTCAAACAAGTGTCAAAGTTGTGTGTTTAAAACTGTTTAACAACAAAAATATGATGTTGTAATGACACAAAGCCTTATGAAAATATTTATGGAGTTCAATAAAAGAAGTAAAAAGACACCTCCGGGCGTAGCTCTTGTGCTGTTTGTGTGTGTGTGTGTGTGTGTGTGTGTGTGTGTGTCTGTGTGTGTTACCAAGTGCACACTAAAGGGGATTTACCTGGTGGGGGGCAGGTTACCCCAACTTAGGTACTCCATGGGCTGGGGCCTTCCCCATTCTTTCTGGAACAGTTGGTCACTAGAATCAGATTTGATCCCGCAGCTAGGGGCACTTCAAGTGTCTTGATGGATGGGACGGGACTGCCCTTCAGGTCACCTGGCTCTTGGACCACACTTGAGGGCCCATGCCTTACCTTGTTCCTTGGCCTTGCCGTTGCAAATTCAGTACCTGCCCTGGGCACCTGTGGGAGCATAGAAGTTCTTTTATGGACCCAGCCAGAGACCACGTGAGTGAGGAATCCCCTCATCCCAGTTCTTTCCTGAAGCTCCCGGTCCTGTCTCCTTCCGTATTCTGCAGTGACCTGGAGTGACTGTACTCCTTCTTTCATCGTGGTGTCGCCTACACGTAGATGCTCCTTGCTGCCCACAGACTCCCAAGCGGTATCTTCCGCTGCCCATCAGACATGCAATCGTGGGTCTGTCTGTTCTGGCACTGCCTCTCTCGAGAACAACATCTGCAGGGGCCAGATAATGGTTTCAACCTCCAGAACTGGGAGGAAGAGCAGAGACCCTGCCTCCGGGTTACGCTGTAAGCCCTATCTCTTTAGGCCTTGGGGCTGCGCCCCTCCCACAGGATCTGGAGAAAGTGGTCACGGGACTGTCTCCATCAGTAATCTTTCACCCTTTCCTCATTTCTTATCTCTCTCCTCATTTAACCTCTTCCTCTACTGCCCCCACCCTCTCCCTCTCCCAGGGGGTCTGCTGTCTCTCTCCACCAAATTCAGAAGGCTCGGTTCCCAGCAGCCTGCTTCCCCAGCTACTGGACTTGAATCTCAATGACCCCCCTGCACAGCCAGTGCACTGCGTCAGGTCTTAGCGCTGCCCAATTACCTTCTGAGGAGCCTACAGTGGAGGGTGAGGAGACAAATGGTGGGGGTCTTACACTCCTGGATGCAGCTGCCTCTTTCCTGAGGACCCTAAAATGAAACACATCTCATCGGCGGAAGAATTGTTTCCGAAAACCCCGTACGGTGCACATGACAAGTCCGTATTCTTTAGGACCCTAAAGAATGGTTGCGCTACTTAGCAAATGATTCGCTATGAGCATTTACCCACTTCTTGCCCTCGGTTGTATTCACCCACGGACACGCCCCTCGCCTCTCTAATTACTAAGTTTCCAATTTGCCTTGTGTAATTACTGTTTCTCCCTTCAACTGGGAGCTGAGGGGACGGTGGACTTAGAGTATAATTCTCAGAAGACCTTCCAAAGTGGAGGGACATGTTGGAAGGTCATCGTGTCGAGGATGATGGCTTCTTGCTCTACTTTCTTCAGGAGTTTCTGGGGGGGAGGGGGGCTCAGGGGTCCGGAGAGACCCGGATGGAGAGAATTAGAAGGGAGAGAGGATGCTCATCCCAGCTCCTGGGAAAGGCCTCTTCCTAAACAAGTCCCCCCTGACCTATCTCTATCCTGGAAAGGCCCCCACCAGGTCTGATGGAGGAGGCTTATGGCTTGTCTCAATACAACAAGTCCTCCTATGTTTAATAATCTTACATATACGGGTCTCTAAATTTAGTCTTTTTTTTTTTTTAAGATTTTTTTAAATTTATTTATCTTTAGAGGGGAAGGGTAGGAGAGAGGGAGAGGGAGAGAAATATCAATGTATGGTTGCCTCTCGTGTGTCCCCCGCTGGGAACTGGCCTGCAACCCAGGCATGTGCCCTGACTGGGAATCGAACCGCGATCCTCTGGTTCGCAGGCCCGCGCTCAATCCACTGAGCTACACCAGCCAGGGCTAAATTTAGTCTTTTTGACAGCCATTGGGCAACAGGGTCGTTAACTGCATTTCACACTGGAGAAGCCAGGTGCTCATTTAATTTTGCCAGGCGGGGTTACCTCGCTTGTGAGGGTTCACCCATTCCCCACCGCTATTCAAGCTGCTCTCAGAGCTGCTTACTCTCAGAGGGTTCCTGGGGGTGGTGCAGGTTGGGGGTGAGGGGAGTTGAAGCAAGAAAATAGAATGAGCTGATATTAACATGTGAATGAGTGTCACTCCCTATATTGCTCCTTGAGGACTCTATTTCTTTTTTTTTTTAAATTATTTATTTATCTTTTTAGAGAGAGGGAATGGGAGAAAGGGAGAGAAACATCAGTGTGTGGTTAACCTCTCACGTGTCCCCTGTGGGGGACCTGACCTACAACTCAGGCATGTGCCCTAGACTGGGAATCGAACTGGCGACCCTTCATTTCCCAGGCCTGTGCTTAACCCAGTGAACCACACCAGCCAGGGTGAAAACTCTATTTCTGAAGTGTTCTAATCTAAAACAAAAGCATACTGAAGCCGTATGTTCTTTTGTGTCTAATACCAAAACCAAGTGTGAGGAGGACCACGGTCTCTGCTGTGGGCTTTGGCTTACTTACTTCAGTGGTTCAGTCATGGAGGTCACCATTGTGCCTCTTGGCTCACTTAGCTTTTGAACCCTTTGGAATTTCCTTCTTTATGTTGGTCTGCTCACCCCTGGCTCCCAGAAGCTTCTCTCCTGACCAGGATATAGGACTGACGAGGTAGATCTTGCTTGCCAGGCCTTTACCTGCCAGGTCCCAGAGAACAATTATGACACTTCCCAGCATTTCCAGAAGTCCCACCACGTGCAGAACAGCTTGGCCATATGATACGATTAGCTGGGTTTGCAATACAGCTGAACAGCGATACTCGGAGGTAAAATTCATGTCCCCGAGAAGCACGCTATTCTGCTTTCATCTCTCCCGTTTTTGTCTTGGGTTGTGCCCTCGTCCAGAAGGCCACGCACATCATATGGACACTTGTCATTGGGGAAGTGTAAAACAGGGATGGTACATAGGCATAGAGTGGTCTTGTGTTCTTCAGAAGCCTTCTATTTAGCTCTCCAATAGATCATTTAAGACATTTTGCTAGACAAGACTATGTCTGTCTTCACAAGAGCCATGCGTCTCCATAGTCCTGCTGCCAACCAGATGAATTAGATTCAACGCACACATACTGAGTATGTAATCTCAACCAGGCCTTGTGGTAGGTATACTAGGGATACTAAAACGACCAAAACAAAAACTCTATTCATAGTCACTCAGAGTTTCGTGAAAACATATAAGCATGTGCCATGACAGGGATGGATGGGAGCCTTGGAGGCGCTCCGTGAATGGCGTGGTTACTTCCGACTGAGGAAAATCTCTGGAACCAGTCACGATAAGTTTGGTTGCGCTGCAGTAATAGGTATTCCCAAAATCTCAATGGCCTACCATACAAGAAGCTTATTTCTTGCTCATGCAAATCGTACTGTGGGTCCACATGACTCTCCAGGGCAGCTGTTCGCCATGGGATAGCGCACAATCTGGGCTGCTTTTCCTTCTCAACACATATTTCCATTATCACCACAGCGGGAGAGAGAGTCCTAGAGTGTTTCTCGCTTATAACTAAACTCTCTAGCCCTGCTTCCAGTCATAGATCAAAATGCCAGAACTGATCACGTGGCCTCACCCAACTTCAAGGGAGCAGAAAAATATAAGTCCTGTGAGCTCAGAAGAGCAGGAGAAGTAGATATGGATGAACATTACAAAACTCCACCAAATAAGGAAAGGTATAAACTAGGCTTCAGAGGACGGGAAATTCTACCATGTTGTGAAGGTTAGAACAACAGAGTAGTCAGGATGACCACTCCAACCAGAATACCACCCTCCCTTCTGATACCAATTGCAATGCCAAATCAAGAGCACCCTTATGGCCCTGGCTGGTGTGACTCAGTGGATTGAGTGCTGGCCTGCGAACCAAAGGGTCACCGGTTCGATTCCCAGTCAGGGCACATGCCTGGGTTGCGGGTCAGGTCCCCAGCAAGGGGCACACGAGAAGCAACCACACATTGATGTTTCTCTCCCTCTCTTTCTCCCTCCCTTCCCCTCTCTCTAAAAACAAATAAGTAAAATATTTTTGAAAAAAGAGCATCCTTAGTTTTGACAGTTCACTAGACAGACTTACAGAACTCATTGTTATACTCATAGTTCTGGATTATGAAGCCTAAAAAATAAGATTTAGAATCAGCCAAGGAAATAAGCACAGGTAAGAGAGTCCAAGAAAGTACTAAACGCGGAGCGTCAGTGGTCCTGCCCCTGCGAAGTCAGGACACGGTCATTTCAGCATCGATATGTGACAACATGCATGATGGAGTACTGCCAATCAGAGTAGCTCCTAGAGATTGGATTGGGGCTCCCCCCCCTGCCCCTGTGGCTGACCTCAGTCTCTAGTCTCCTCAGGGACTAATGTGGTGCCAGATAAACCACAGCCCCCACCCCTAAATCACACTGCTGGTGTGGCCAAAACCTTACCCTAAATTACTCCTTTCGACTATGACATTTCAAGGGCTTACGGATTACCTCCCAGAAGCTGAGAGCAAAGGTCAGCGTTGTCCTAGGGCAAGGATTTTTTTTAATATATTTTATTGATTACGCTATCACAGTTGTCCCATTTCCCCCCTTCATTCCCCTTCACCCTTCACACCCCTCTCACCTACACCCCCCGCTTTAGTTCATGTCCGTTGGTCACACTTACAAGTTCTTTAGCTTCTACATTTCCCATACTATTCTTGCCTTCCAGGGTATTCTTTTTGACTACACACATGTATAGGCACGGGGCAGAGGGTGGGAAGAGAAATAGAGGGTATTCCGAGTGGAGGAAGTAGCATGACTGAAATACTGATAGGCCAGATTCAGTAAAAAGCTCTGTGTATCACTTCGTACTCATTCATTTATTAATCCAACAAGTACGCTCTTGCGTGTCTAACGCTTCCACTATCTGGAATATAGAGGTAAACAAATGAGACACCGTTCCTACATACACGGTGCTTCTGGAGTGGTGAATCACCTTCAAGTACAAATTCCTCTCTAAGTGTGTATTCTCGGGATTGCAGAAGTGAGCTTCTAAGCTCTGGTAGCAAGCCAACCACAAGTGAAGCTTCAGCCAGAACCCTCCTAAATGTCCATGCCCTCGGTCTACCGTACAAGAGTTTATTCCTTGCTCATGCAAATCCTACTGTGGGTCCACATGCCCTGTTTCCTGTTCAACATTAGCTAAGGTGGCCCACACTCATTTCCGGCCCTGTATCTATAGGCATATACTTCCGCCATTTCATATACTAAACAACAGGATCAACTCCAGATCCTTCTGGTATTGATAAATACTAGCTCAAACTGATGGAGCACTTGCTAATGTGCTGAGCTCTGTGATGGGTTCCTCGCGGGAACCCTAAGGGGTAGGTGTGAGTATTTTTCTCATTTTTCTGATGACAAAGGTAAGTAAGGATCAGGGTCACACAGTTAGTGAATGAGCTGGGCTTGAAACACAGACCTGCCCTGTGTGAACTTCTTATGACATGGGACCATCCATTCCTATAGCAACACGGCAGTAGACCAGACACCCCAAACTACTGAATACGTAAGAGCTGACGATAACGTATGGATGAGGATGCATGCAAACATCATAGCAGAGGCGGTTGGTTTTCCTCCCACTTCCCCTTCTGATTTCTGTGGACACCTACCTGACTTTCAATAGCCAGCACCTGCGTCTTTGTTGGAGGGCTGTCCTCAGGCTGTGAGAACCCACTTTGCCCTGAATACATGTAGCCAGAAGTGCCTGGGAATTACTGCCTGCTGTGCCCTGCAGGGAAGTAGCTCTTAAACAATGACTGATGGGGGAGGGATGTAAATGTCCTGGTTCCCTCGCCCCGGGTGTGATTATTCAAAAATATGCAAGCTGCTGGAGGGCGAGGAGAACCGGCTGGAGTCTGGGCTGCAAAACATGGCTTCCCATGTTCTGGGACCACCAGTGGCTACTCAGGTGGGATGAGCCCGACTTACAGGAAGGTCAACTATGGTGTGGACTTCCAGGCCAGCTTGGGCTGTGGTGGGGGCTCTGGCTCCTTCAGCCACACGAGCACCAGCTCCTCCTGCAAGACGGTGGTTGTGAGGAAGATGGAGACCCGCGATGGGAAGCTGGTGTCTGAGTCATTTGATAAATGTCCCACCCGAGTGAACAAGCACTGGGGTCCCTCCCGAGGCTGCGACTCAGTCCTCAGCTCTGCCTTGGGGTGGGGGAGTTTACTGCCTGGGGAACCAGTGCCTCTTACCCAGGCCCCCAACTAAAAGCCGAATGAACTGAGTTTCTCCACCCCCCCCCCCCAAAATAACGTCTCGGCTGGCTGTGCCAGAAACAAACACCCCCTACCACATGCCTGTTGCTGCTTGCCAATTCCTTCCCTAGAATCTGTATCTCCACAGCCTCGCCAGCTGTCTGGGTACTATTGTCTCTGTCCGTTCCTACCCGGCTGGCTACGGCAGACCGTGCTACCCATCGGCCCCAGTCCTCACCTTCTGAGCACACAGCAACTAACCTCCTGCCTCGGAAGGCCTGAAGTCAGCTCCAGAACTGTTCTCCTTCGGGAGCGCTCGCGCTGACGTGTACGCTTCCTCTCCTTGCCTGAAGAACCCCCCACATCCTTCCCGGATACCGTCCGAAACTCAGGCCAAGAAGAAATCAGCCTGGGGGAGGGACGTGGTGGGCTCCTGAAAGGAGGAAAGGGAAATGCAGCTCTGGCAGGTGCTCCCTCCCAACCGCACCGAGGCGCTTAGCCCCAGGGCCATCAGTCGATTAGGGGCGCTCTCCTGGATAGCTGCACTAGCGTCCTCTGGGCTCTTCCACGCACTCCTCCAGGCTCCCTTTCCTGGTTCCTCCCTCCTTCCCATCCTCTCCCCCGGTTGTCCCGAACTTCCTCCCTCCAGAGACAAACTTTGCCGCCTCCTCTCAACCCAGTGGCAGAAAGTTGCGAGCGCCGCAGAGAAGCTAAGCGGTACCTGTGCCGGCGCCGGCTTGCCCCCGGTCGCAGGTTCGGTGTACGGGCGTCCCGAACCCCGCCACCTTACTTGCCACCAAAGGTTGCGAGGGAATCGTGGGCCTGGGGGGGAGACAGAGTGTTAGGCAGAGAGCGAGAGTCCCTGCGAGACTGCCTAGGCTGTGCTCCTCTCGTGGAATAGCTCGGTGTCTCCGAGGCCCTAGGACGGGTCTCAGGGGAAGAGGGCGGCCCTGCGCTGAGAAAGTAGCAAGGGAGGGGGCCGGGAAGAGGCGGTAGGGTCAGAATTCAGAGGTAAGAAGTCAGAAGGCAGAGTTTAGATCTTTTACCTTAAACCCTTGACCTGCCCCCTTCCCCGCCCCTTCCCTCCCTTTTTCGTCGGAACGAGGAGCGAAAGGACTCAGAGGGAAGCGAGAGTGCGCACTGCACTCTGTGCCCCAAGATGTTTGCGCCCCGTCATGGCCATGGTGCCCTGGCTGCCTTGGCTTCCCGCTTCCTGATCACCCTGCTCTGGACTCCAGGTAAGCAATGGGGCGCCTCACAGCTCACAGGGCACTGAGTGCCGTCCTGGTGCTCCAGCCTTGCAGCTCACCTGGGGGGAGTCAGGTCTGGAATGCCACAAACAGAATGAGACATCGTTACCGGCCTGTGGCCTGCGGAGCGGACCTCTGAGTCCAGACCCGCAGCCAGCTATGGCTGGAAGCTACCGTCGTCAGCGAAGGGCCAGTGAAGAGAGACAGGCCGGGATGCAGGGGACCGAGAGCCCCAAGGGAGAAGGGTGGCCATGCCTGTGACGAGGAATTTTTGTGTGCGATGATTAGTAGTCGTTAGGTGATTTTCCTAACGGAGAACACACTTGCTGCAAAAGATCTCGAAAATTCCCCCCCTGATACTGTTATCTTCATTTCTTCTAGGCCAGGGACCACTGCCTCTCCCCTCTGTTTTACGACCACAATTCCCGCGGGTGGGCGCTGACCTCTCTGCAAAGCCTCTGCGCAGAGTGGAAACTGTATCCCCCAGATTCAGTCCGTACATTGTGAGGAACTGAGCAATTAAAGGGAAAAGACACGTTCGTAGTCTTTCTCTGACTTCGGAGGGTACTACCAGAAACGGAAGGGACAAAGGATTCAATTTGCTTTCTTTTTTAGATGTAGTTTTTCAAATGTATTGTCGTCTATAACTACTGGAGATTTGTTTGTCTCAATATTGTAACAAACATTTTATTTATTTATGTTTAGAGTGAGGGGAGGGAGAAATAGAGGGAGAGAAATATCGATGTGAGAGAAACATCGGTGGATTGCCTCTCGCAGGCCCCCGGACCGGGGACTGAACCTGTAGCCCAGGCACGCGCCCTCACTGGACACTCTTGTACCCTTCACTTTGCAGAACAGCGCCCAACAGCTGAGCCACAACTAGTCAGGGCAGTCCCCAGTATTTTTCTAAGATATAGTTTTAAAAACCCAGCAGAACAGCCGAACAAAAACAAACAAAAAACCAAGAAAGGCCCAACCAGGCACAGCAGTCACTGGGTCAGCCTTTGCACTTTCTTGAAAAGGAAAGGCAGGTGGGGTGACCCTCCAGTAGATGGCGCCTGCTGACTCAGAGAGTGATTGCCTTTCCAGCCTGTAAACCCTAGGGTCCTCAACCTTTTGGCAGAGGGCCAAAAGCTGGGGGCGGGGGTGGGGAGGGAAGGAACCGCTAGCCGGGCTGCAAGCAGCAGCTGTCGCTGCCTTAGCTGGAGGCAAGGAGTCTGGAGGTGGCTTGCTTTGTTACCTTTAGACCTCTTGAAACTCTAATGTATTCAGAAAATCTCAGAGCCACACTTTTCCACCCACGGTCCCCCAGCCGATTCCCAACGTGGGCTACATGTGCACAAGGCCGTGGGCACTACGCACAACGGGAGAATCTTAATAGCTTTTAGTTTCCACCTTCGTTTTCCTCCGTCACCTTAGTTTTCTGATCTTCGAATTTCAATGGCGTTTCTCGTCCTTTCCAGGCTTTGTGGGGAATCTAACCTCTACATCGTCAGTAAGAATCTGGAGTTGTGCTGGATGCTCTTGGTCAAATTCTTTAAAGTCTTTGGACCTCTAAAGGTCCATTGCGATCATTCATTCCAACATAATGGGAGCGGTAGTGCATCACGTGTTGGTCATGTAACAACTCTCTTTTGAGATGTCTGTGGCGGACTGCAAAGAGAAGCGGGTATCTGAACAAGTGCTTTGGTCTTACACATACCCCTGCGTTTCCCTCTTTGTGAGCCTCAGTTCTTTAACTGGAAATGAGAGGAACAAACGTGTGTTTGGCTTCCATCTTCTTTGTTAAGGAGAAAGACAATACCAGAGCAGAAAACGTGAACGAAATAGTGGTAGGAGGGAGATAGCATTTGCAATGGATTACGGAAGGAAAGCGAGCACCTTACTGCTGGAATTGGGTGTAGGTCTGCCAGCTAGAAGAATAGCTTCTCTGGGCACTGAAGAGTTGATGCAAACTATTCATACTAAATCACTAGGAATAGTCACTAAGTAGTCAGAGGTGTCCCCTATCTAGACATGGCTAGTTGTAGTCCTGTATTTCAAAAAGGAGGAAAAGTATTACAAAACTTGTGTTCTTGATGTTGCTCTTTGCAAGAATCTAGAATTCATTATTTACAAGTTTATTTCCTAAGCTTTTAGGAGAGGAATGCGTAGTCATTAACCCTGATGTTGGTTCCTTGGACTTGGCAGCACAATGCAGTGTCTTTTTGCAAGAGGATTTCTGGAATGGACAAAAAAGTGGGGGGGGGAATGCTGGAGAAATAGAATACTAGGGTCTCCTAAGGAATTCAGCGAAGTGTCTTCCTGTAGGAGAAATGTGCAGATTAAACTTAAGGGATTTGTAAATGTTTGGAGTGGCCTTGAAAATGCTGGGTAAAGGGCACTCATAAAATATATTTTTAGAATGGATGTGTGTCTGGAGGACAATTTCTGAGGAAGGAAAAAACACTAGGCTTCGGCTTCGGCTTCATTCTCTTCAGTAATCTTGCGCTTGTGTAGAGGACAATATCGATGGTATAATAAGCAAACATTCAAGTCCAAAGAAGGAACATATAGACAGGTATAGACCTGGGATTCAAAAGGGCGGTAAGAATTGTAATAAACATAAATGTAAGCTTGTAACTTTGGGCGCTCCTCCCCCCCGAAACCAGAAAAAGGGGAAATAAAACCTTCAAGAAAAGAATTGGGAAGACATGGCCTATAGATACATATTTGTGGAAAAGACAAAAGAGAAGGATTTTTTAATCCTTTAATTTTTTTTTTATTGTTTATCCATGGGTTGAGCACCAATATTCCTTTGGATTTTTTGCACCTATATTGTACTGATGACATATTGAACTCGAAGGCAAGTCAAACACATATTCTGATTATAGATGACCTTACCATAGTATTCAGACCCAGAAAGATCCAGAAAGGTTCCACTCTGTTCTTCGCTGGTCGGACTATACCTGGAACATTGCGGCCTGCCTTTGGGCTCCACGTTTTCAGAGGGACACTGACGGGCTGCAGTGCTTTCATAAGAGATTCAATAGGATGGAGAGGGCTCTTGACATTTTGTCAGGTAAGGAACATACAATACCGGGACGTGTAGCTAGGAGAAGAAAAGAGCCTTTGAGATGGGGGAGGGTGGGGGTATACCCCAGCGGGGGTATAGAAGCTGTCTGCAAGTGTTTGAAGGTACATTCACACACGAGAACATTCCTACCATTTCCACTGCCGCAAATGAAGTGGGCTAATTTGGAGGCCAGACAGCTCACCCCCACCCACCCCCATCCCTGGAAATATGCAAAAAGGAGTAAACATTACAAAGCATAACGTTTCCCCCTCTTTGCTGTGGGAGTCCTGCGGATATTTGAAGACGGTCTCACTGCTCTGGGCTAATCTAGCCCAGGTCCTTCCATACTTACTCACGTACCACGGCTCTAGATTCCCTTCTCCGTGTCACTCAATCTTTTTCTGGACAGAATACCGGGGTTGGCAAAAGTCAGTTACAGGCGTAATGCAAATAAAAAACACAGTAATCAATAAACAATAATAGAACAATAAACTCTGTTGCACGTACTCACAACTGTAAACCTACTTTTGCCCATCCCTGTATATTTATGGCTTCATTAAATTAGGGACAAGAGGCTCCAGCTGGGGAAACGGATCTTTATTATCTGGTGAAACTATCAGGCCACGCTAAAACAATCGGCCGAAGACAGATCTTGAAGAAGCTCTGTGGGGCCTCAAATAGATTTCCTATGTGTTATTTTAAGGATTTTGTGATCCCAGGATACAACATTTGTTGCGTATACATAGGGTTGAAGTTTATTAAAGATCTAAGGCAGAAGAGACGTTGCTAAGTAAAACTAGGGGAAACCTGATCATAGCCGTTTTATGAGTGTCACGAGCGTCTGTTCGTGATATAGTCTTTCCTATAAGTCAGCCGGACAACTGCCCAGCTCGCTGCCTGCTGAGCAGCCCGGCACCAAAGAGTAGACAAGAGTCACACACACACACACAGTCACTCTGCTGTTCGCTCAGCTCTTATTGAATGCGGGGTCACTCACAGCAGAACCCCAACATGCGTTAATATCCTACGCACACTCTAACAATCTAAGAACTATAATGCACGCACAGTGATCTATAGGGGATAATGAACCCGAGTCCCAGAGTGTCAGCCTGCAGCTCCAGCAGACAGTGGTGGGCAAGGGAGTTGTCAGCATCTTGCAAGGAAGGGTCTCCGGAGCCAGGTGGGCAGCAGGGCAGGTGAAGTCCCCAGTCCAGCAGGGCAGAGCCTCCGGCAGCTGATGCCAAGGAAGATCAGCGTGGCGTGGGGCAGCACTCTGGGGTGTGGAGCTCGGCTGTCTCAACAGTGGTCTGGAGCCCGCCTCGGTTATACCTTGAGAGTGGTGCGCTTCACCCTTCTGGGTCTCTTAAGTGTCTTGGCTCCCCTGATGGCAAGTGGTGACTT
This sequence comes from Glossophaga mutica, assembly GCA_039655065.1. NCBI lineage: Eukaryota > Metazoa > Chordata > Mammalia > Chiroptera > Phyllostomidae > Glossophaga > Glossophaga mutica. The sequence goes on along the minus strand of CM077318.1, from coordinate 7,419,079 downwards.
TCCCCAGGAGCCTATCTGTGGGTGGTCCCCCTCTGTAGACACGGCTGTTGTGGTCACGTGTGCAGCTGTCTTGGGTCTGTCTCCTTGCCAGATGTGTCTGCTCTGACTTAGGTAGTTTCCCTCTTGAACCAAAGTGTCCTGGCTGACGGACAGCCATTTTGGTTGCCATGAGGGACTCCACTTTGTTTTATAAACTTTATGCTGTCTTGACTGGACCGATGTCATTTTATTCGTCCTGCTCTCCACAATGCAAGAGAAACTGGTGCCTACAAGGGAAGGATACCACCGTGTACCTGTCTCTCTGCCATTTTAAAAGGCCAGTGTGGGAGTTAGCTGGTTCTCCAAGGTAGGTCTTATCTTCATGGTGGGCACCTGTGTGTGTCTGCTATTTAAAAGGCCAACGTGAAAGTTAGCTGGTCCCCCAAGGTAGGTGTTATCTTCATGGGGGTATCCTGAACCATATGAATCATGGTGGCTCAGACACCGACCTCCAATTGGGAATCTTTTGAAATCCAGTATTTTCTACCAGTGAACTTAGTGGCCCTCTTATCAAAGGGAAAAACCAGCTGGCATGTTTACGATCAAGCTGAAATTAAGCTCTTGGACTTATTTCCTTTTGTTTAAGACTACAAAGGGGCAGCACGCTGAGTCTCTGAGGGGTGGGTGGAGTGAGACAAGAGGCTTGGTGATTGGTATGGTGAGGCAGTCAGGGTTCATTATATCTTGTATTTGGTAGTTCGGGCTCTCTGTTTTAAAGTCTTCCATCAACTTCGGAGAGGTTCCCTCCACTTCCACCAGGTGCCCTGCTATCCTCCGTCTCTGCCTTCCTCCGAAGTGCAGACAGAGGTCCAGCTGGCTCGATGCACACACTTCTCTGCAGTCCACGCGTCTTGGACGCAAAGCCAGCTCCACGGATTAGGCCCCGTGTGTTGTGGCCATTGGGAGACGCAGGTGAGCCACGAGCTGCCTGCCGGCCTCTAGGGTTTCGGGGATGGGCATGAGATGGAGGCCAGGTGGGCCAGGATTTGACCTCTCTCTACCTGCAGCCCTTCAACCAAAGAAGCTCTGCCCTTATTTATTTGATATATTTAGTTAAGAGTAGAGGTTACTTTAGAATGGTGATCCAACTTCTCAGATGAAAAAGACAAGAAATTGGGAGCGCACTGGACTAGACGGTCTCAAGGGCTTTCCAATTTTTGAGAGTCCATGAGTCTCAGACATCATTTCCAAGGAATTGGGAATATCGAAGGGGCAGGAAATCTTAGGACGTTAAGCCTGCCTTTCCCCTTTCTAAGTGGATAATGCCATCTATCTGAGGGACCTGGGCTCAACCCTTTCAAATAGGAAGGTTCCAACGTCCAATGGACCCACTTGGTATTGAAAGTGCCACCCCTGTTCCTGCCATGATCTAGGAGTCAAACATTTGTTCTCGAATGCTGAGATCAAATATTTGGATTCCTTGTCCCACCTGTAGAATCATATGGCCACAGATGGTCAGAACTGGAAGGCTATTCTTAGGGTGACCATCCATCCCAGTTTGCCCAAGTGTCACCTGTTGTCACAGACTGACTGTTAATGGTTTCTCGGGTTTGACGATACATTCTATGGTCATCCCAATTTGAAGCCCACTTGTCCCGCCCTCTGGGGTTATAGTTAGGAAGCTGTGGGCCTAGAGAGGAGCAGAGACCTGCCCAAAGTCACACAGCAGCTTACTGGCATATCTGCAAATCTGAGATTTATAGAATCTCAGTCTGTGAGGTTCGATGGCTAGAATTATATCCCTGATATGTAGTATGGTGGCATCGATCCAGTACAAGGACTATTTCCTTTTAGTTTGTTTTAACGGATATCCCAACAGGCACCCACACCTCTAGTTCTCAATACTGCACCATGTAGTTCTCAGGCTCACCGTGAGCTTGTGCGGTTTCCTAGTTGTACTTTTCCAAAGATCACTTGAACAAAGACATAGGCAAAAGGCTCTCTCTGTCTCCCGCTTCTGGGATTTCTCAAATGATTAAATAAGGGGAGAGTTTCCTGATGCTGGCAGCACCGGTGTGTCTGGTGACCATACTGGTCTCTCTCCGATGGAGACTGTGTACCCCCATTTCTGTGCGGAGCCCCTGCTCCCTGTTTGGTGAGATGAGCTATCTATCAGCCTTTTGAAACAATAGGCTCTCCCGCCTAGAGGGAAGAGATGTGAAAAGCATTTAAAACCTGATCCTTCCTTTATGTAACTCCTATATTGCCTTCTTGCCAGGTAGTTGTCCAGTTTCTGCTTGTACATCACTCACGTAGGAGGTATATCACTCCATCTTAAGGAAATTCTGACTAGTATAAGATATTCCTTATGTTCCATTTAGACCTTGTCTTTCTGGGGCTACTATCCATTAATCCTAAAATGGAAACCCCTACTTTGGACCATGCAGAACATACTTGGCTTTGCTTTCCCTATAATATTCCCACAGAGATCTGAGTATGAAAGGAAGTTAACATTTATTCAGTGTTTACTATATGCCAGGTACTATTTTAAACGCTTTACCTTATTTGAATTGAATTTATTGGGGTGACGTTGGTTAATAAGATGGTATAGATTTCAAGAGTACATTTCCATGATTCATCATCTGTGTGTTTTGTGTGTTCACCACCAAACAGCAAATCTTCTTCCATCACCATATATTTGACTCTGTTTACCGTGTAGTATCCCCTCAGCCCCCTTCCCTCTGGTAACCACCCTACTGTTATCTTTGTCTATGAGTTTCTGTTTGTTTCTTTTTCTCATTTGGTCATTTGTTGCTTTCAGTTTTCTCCTCCCACATGGGAGTGAAGGCGTATGGTTCTTGACTTTTTCTGTCTGACCTATTTGGCCTGCCGTGATATTCTCAAGGTCCATCCATGTCGTTGCAAATGGCAGGGCTTTATCTTTTTCATGGCCAAGTAGTATTCCACTGTAGATATGGACCGCATCTTCTTTATCCAGTCATCTATTGAGGGGCCCTTCGATGGGCTCCATGTCTTGGCCACCGTGAAGAACGCTGCAGCAAACATAGGGGTGCGTGAATCCTTACAGATAAATTAAAAACTTTACCTTATTAGCTCACTTAAATCCTCACAGCCATTTCTTAGGGAAGTATTATCAGTCTCCTTATTACAGATCGAGAAACTGCAACTCAAAGGAGCAGAGTGACTTGCCCTAGACTCGCAGCTTGTGAGTGGCAGGCGTAGATTGGACTGAAGCAGCCTAACTCACGTACTTGACCGTGCTCCAAGTTCTGTCCATAACGACTAGGCAGCACCATCGGAATCGTGTCTTTTGATCCTCCTCACCACCTTGCAATTCTTCGTCACCTCGCTTTTCTTGTTTCTAAGAAACTGAGCGGGAAACTCCATTGGATCCCACCTCCTCCTTCCGCAATAATGAACAATAAAGCCTTTTTCAGGGGAAGGAGGCTTTCAAAGCTGTGGCTGGCCCACCATCTCGGTGGACAGAGGAAAGGGTCAGCAAGTGGAGAAGTTTCTTACCTCTGCGAGGTGAACTTGTGGCTCTTTGTTATTCCCAGGGCTCTCGCCAACCTCAGGACAGTCGCTGGCCATAGACAGATCCAAATTTGGCCCCAGTCTGTCTGGCACCTCTGGATGGGAAGGAAATCCATGCATGTTAAGTCTATTTTGAGATCCTACCCACTTTAGCTTTGCTTCTCCAGATAGGTTTCCTTAGATCTTCCTGTGTTCTTTCAGGACTGTGGGAAAGACACTGTCAAGGAAGTCAACGAGGATGTTTGCCCACGATCAGAGATTGTTTAGGAAAAAGGGTCAAGGTGGTTTGACCCTGGTACTCTGACCAGTTTTATCTCTCTCTCTCTCTTCCCGTCTGTCTCCTAATCCCCTCCGGTGCTTCCTAGTTTCCTTCTGTTTTTATTCTTTTCCTGCCAACGCTCTTAGGCCCCCTTCATCCAGGCTGCATTCGCGGTGCAAAGAGAGCTGTTTGGGGATCCATGTAACCTGGCTGCGCTGCCTGTGCGGTGTGGGAGTGTCTGTTGGCCTCTCCGAGCCTCAGTCTTCCTCATCTTTAAAGTGGGAGGATTGCGAGGCAGTCTTTGAGGTGTTCTGCCGCTTTGAAGCATTGAGTTCCCCTCTATTACACTCTCTCTCCTCGGTATCTGGTTTTGAACATTATTTTATTGTTGTTCACTTACAGTTGTCTGCATTTCCCCCCCACCACCACTCCTACCCCCACCCCAGCCATCCCCACGTCCCTCCCTTGCTTCCACCCTCCCCCTTGGTTTTGTCCATGTGTCCTTCATAGTAGTTCCTGAAAACCCTTCTCCCCTCTGTCCCCTTCCCCCTCCCCTCTGGCTATTGTTAGATTGTTCTTAATTTCCATGTCTCTGGGTATATTTTCCTTGCCTGTTTCTTTTGTTGATTAGGTCCCAGTTAAAGGTGAGATCGTATGGTATTTGTCCCTCACCGCCTGGCTTATTTCACTTAGCATAATGCCTCCTCTGTATCTTATAGTGTTCTCTTGTTCCCCCCTGTTTTTCTTCCCCTGGATTTCCAGTATTGCAATAAGAAAACACCATCCACTTGGGGATCCGAACTGAGGATTTATCCAGTCTTCGTGGGGGGAGACAATTACAGACAGACACAGAAAGAGTTGCGATAGTTCATTTTATTAGGAGATACGATGACTTATTGGCATCAGGGATGCTAGATTATAAGACTGTAAAGTGATAGAAACTAAAAGTGGTAGTGTTGTATGAGTAAATGTAAGATTTTTAAGCAGACATAAAAACCAAAACCTTTCCTGAGGTACAAACATGGTGGAGACGTTTATTAGAAATGGATTTAACAGTATGCGGAATTCTTTTCATATGTCATGTTAGGGATGAGGTAGGGAGTACATTTATTTCTCATTTCCCTGGACAATAGGTGAAATGGCTGGAAAAGGAGTATCATAATGTGATACATTTGTTTAGGTAACCTTTTTTCTCCAAAAAATGCAAGGTCACCACAGGGGGTGAGAGGCGTTTACATATTTGCTTCCCTAGGCCACGAGATAGATCAGTTGGTAATCAAAGCTTCACTTTTTTTGACTTTTGAAACTCAATTTTATCTGGGGTAATTTTAAACGTATAGGTTGATAAGTTTGGACAGATGAGTACTCAAATAGCCACCACCACCACAATCAAGATATGAATGGCTTTCATCATTCCAGAAAGTTTCTCTGTGGCCTTTTACAGTCAGTTTCCTCCTTCACCCCTGGCCCACTGAGGTCTGTAGAGACAGCATAGTTTTGCCCATCTAGAATGTCATGTAAATGAAATCGTAAGGTATGTATTCTTTTGTGCCTGGCTTCTTCTGCTAAGGCGTTTTTATTTCTTTGTTTGCAAACACGTTTGTTTTGATTATTGTGGTAAAAAAAAAAACATAGTCAAATTTAGCATCGTAACCATTTTTAAGTGTGTATTACATTCATGTTTACAATATGTACCTTGTGCAACAGATCTCTAGAGTCTTTTCATCTTGCAAAACTGAAACAATTCTCTATTTCCTTCCCCTACCTGCCCCTAGTAGCCATATTGCACTTCGTGTTTCCGTGAGTTTGACTACATTAGATTCCTTACAGAAGTGTAATGTTTCTCCAGTTGGTGTTATGTGGCTTATTTCAATAAGCAGCATCGCGTCCTCAAGGTTCATCCGTGTCGTAGCTGATGACAGAAACTTTTTCTGTTTTGATCTTGAACGAATGTGATCATCTCATCAATTAAACTCATTGAAAGGGGGCCACATACATTTAAGAAAACTAACTTCCGAGTTGCGCGGTGAGGTTTGCAGACTTCCCTGGAATGCTAACAGCAGAGCACACTTGATGCCAGTGACCAGGAGTTGTTTGTGAACCTACTTGCCAAACATGATGTAACCTTGCCCTTGTCCTTGTGCACTTTATTTTTGCTGTCCACACTATTACGGATGTCTCCATTCCCTGCCCCCACCCCCCACCGACTTTTGCCCACCTGTCCCTCAGCCCCTGCCCCCTCCCTCCGGCCATTACCACACAGTTGTTGGTGTCTACGGATTATGCATACCTGTTCTCTGCCTAATCCCTTCCCTTTCTTTCACCTGGTCTCCCTCTTCTCCGCCCTCTGACACTGAATTTTTTTAAAATTGAAGTGTAACCGACATATATATCCGGTGTGTCTCGGGTGTGCAGTGACTTGATATATGTGTGCATTATGAAATGATCGTGGCAATAATTCTAGTTACCATCTGTCATCGTATGAAGTTATTACAGTATTACTGAACATGTTCTTATGCAGTACATTATCCTCATGATTCATTTATTTTATAACTGGAATGTATACCTCTTAATCTCCTTTACTTCATCCACCCAACCCCTCCCCTTCTGGCAGCCACTAGTTTGTTTCTTGTATCTATAAATATGTTTCTGTTTTGTTTGTTATTTTTTTTTTTAGATTTTATATATAAGTGAAATAATATGGTATTTTCAGAGAACATAAGGTCTTTTTTCATTGTATTTTTTCCATTCCTATTTATCTCCCTTATACCCTGCTCCTCCCTGCAGTCACCACCTTGTTCTCCAGGTCCATGAGTCCTTTTTCCTTTTTGCTCAATCCCTCCAGCCCCTAACCTTCCCCCCATCGCTGTCAGCCTGCTCTCTATCCAAGACTCTGTCTCTGTGTTCCTTGTTAGTTGAGTTTGTTCATTAGATTCCACATATGACTGAGATCATATGGTATCTGTCTTTCTCTGACTGGCTTACTTCGCTTAGCCTAATGTTCTCCAGGTCCATCCTTGCTGTCACAAAGGGTAGAAGTTTCTTCTTTTTTATGGCTGAGTAGTCCCATAGTTGTTTTACCCACTCATCTACTGATGGACACTTCTGCTGTTTCCATATCTTGGCAATTGTAAATAATGCTGCAATAAACATAGGGGTACGTTTATTGTTTCAAATTAGTGTTTTGGGTTTCTTTGTATATATTCCCAGAAGTGGGATCACTGGGTCAAAAGGCAGATCCATTTTTAATTTTTTTGAGGCATCTCCATACTGCTTTCCACAGTGGCTGCCCCAGTCTGCATTCCCACCAACAGTACACCAAGGTTCTCTTCTCTCCACAGCCTCGCCAGCACTTGTTTGTTGATTTGTTGATGATGGCCATTCTGACAGGTGTGAGGTGGTATCTTACTGTGATTTTAATTTGCATTTCTCAGATGATTAGTTCTGTTGAGCATCCTTTCATATGCCTATGGGCCACCTGGATATCCTCTTTGGAGAAGTGTCTATTCAGGTCCTCTACCCATTTTTTAATGGGATTGTTTGTGGGTTTTTTTTTTTTTTTTTTTTTGTGGTGTGGAGTTTTATAAGTTCTTTATAAATTTCGGATATTAACTCCTTGCCAGATGTGTCAGCGAATATGTTTTCTCCCTCTGTGGGTTGTCTTTTTATTTTGTTGGTGGTTTCCTTTGCTGCACAAAACAGTAGGTTCTTGATAGATACTGCTAATAGAATGATTAAGATCACTCCGGCCTTTGCTTGTGTAGATGGAAAAGTGTGCTCCCCTAGAAGCTGTTCAATGACTTTCAGTTACTGGCAGAGCTGGAGCTGGAAGGATGTTCATCCCCTGACTTCTACCTCTTAACACGGTATGAAGTTGCATGCGTAATGCAGTAACTAAATTATTATGTTTTATTTGAAAATTTTGTACCTATACATCAGGTTACCTTGTTTAATCCTCACAAGACTTTGGTGGCATAAGAACTAGAATAGGAACACACCAACCTAGAGGAAAGGATGGTCTCCATTCCAGAACCTCTTCTACAAGGGTAGGGGAATCACCCTCCTTTTAGTTTCAGAGATGGTAACAGAGGAGGTGGCACTTTGGGTGGCATGTGCGCTACTCGGAACTCTCATTAACTTCATGCTCTGCGTATTGTTATATTACCTATGTCCCATTAGGTTTATTGCCTGAGAACCCAGGATGTTAAGCTCCCCCGATCTTCGTGAGACAGGGTAGTGAGAAGCTAGGAAAATTCCTTGGCGAGTGGAGTAGGGAAATGGAGACAGATAGCTGAGCACAATGGCCGAGCAATTTACATCCAGTGGCAATTTACAAACAGGTGCAAATGGATACCGGGGGCGGAAGGCCGCCAGTGCCTGGCAGGGGGCAAAACTGGGAAAATAACAACCTCACCCCCAGGGTAACCCCACCTCCCTTGGCCTTTATTCCCTGGAGATAACATCTAGGCCTCAGTTGGTGTTTCAGCTGCAGGCCCAGAAAAGCAGCAAAACCAGGTGAGTGAGCCAGGACCCACTGCAAAAACTAAAGACCCCTGTTGCTGGCCAATCAGTGGAGACCGTGGCCCCGACAGGGGGCACCTGGAGAACTGATGAATGTTCTACTGAAACCCTGCCCTGAGATTCCCATCTGTGAGAGAGAGATAAAAGCCTCAAGACAAAGGACGCAGAGCAGCCTTGCTGTCCCTCGGGGGAGCAGCCAGTACCATTTCCTTTCCTTTTATTCTCCCCAGGCCCCTACTTTTTTTCTCACAAGCGTGCTTCTCCTAAACTCTCAGGCGATGGGCAGCGGCAGCCTGTCCCGGACTGATCCCCTGAACCTGTCCCCAAAGCCCCCTTCTCTCCGACTTCCCAGAGAGCTCAGGCAGCCCAGCCCAGGCTCTCCTGTTGTTTCCTCTATGCTGAGCCCTTCCTTGCGTCACTGTCCCCAGCTTTCGTAAACGTACCCTCATAGTCACCGGGACTCGTGTTGTGAAGTCTTTCCCACACAAGGTCAAGAACCCACACACTACAGCTGGCCCTGGGCAGAGCCCACTCAGGTCACATTTGCATAAGTGAGAAGAACCTGTCCTAGGTTTGATTCTTTTTTTTTTTTTTTTTTCACTTCCCCTTGCCAAACCACATTTGATGAGACGGAATACCTACAATAAATACTGCTATTAGTAGGCCACATCATGCCCGGGCACCAAGCCTGGGGCTAAAAATGGCATGTTTACATCAATTAGTCTGGCCACAGAAAGCAAGCCATGGGAGAGCCATTAAGTTGCTTTGTCACTGTCAATGCCAGCTCAGGACATGTGCTCTCCACTGCCACCAGTGTCCGGAAACTGTTAGCGTTTCCTCTTGTGGGGAGCAGTCTGACCCAGTGATAATAACATGGCAGAAAGAAACACCATGTTTTAAGCTAGAATGGTACACAGGACAAAAATGTTCCCAATTGTTCAAGACGGGAGATACAAGGAGGGGCGGGGGGAAACAAACAAACAAATTTGACCGTGTTGTCTGCTTCCTCTGCTATTAAACCCAGAGGTTTTAGTTCAATATAAACAGTGGTGTGTTCCGAACGCTGAAGTGGGGGTCATATAAATGGTGAGTCAGATGCTGAGGGAGGGGGCCAGAGTGTTTAAAACAAATCATCTCTATACCTCTTTACAAAAGCCACTTTCATTGTTTTCTTCCATATCCTGGTTTACCATCGGTATTGGAATTATTTTATTTTATTTTTTTAATTACTTGACAGTTGTTCAATGACGGTTGTCTGAATTTCCACGCCCCACCCCACCCCAGCCAAACCCACTTCCCTCCCATGATTCCACCCTCCCCCTTGGTTTTGTCCGTGGGGAAGGATTTTTCAGGAACAACTATAAAGTATTAGAATTATTTTAAAATTCTCCGTCTACTAAGAGTCCGCGGAGACAAAGAAAAGCGGATGGCTCATTCTCACACAATAACCCTAGCTTTTCAGTTGCAAGTGTCTTGAGGGGGTTGTTGAGCTGCCCATGCCTGACAATCTCCAAGTGCTGGTTCTGCCATCAAGTCTTAGTTTGCATTTCAAAGTTGATCCTTTAGTTCCTTTGGTTTCACCAAATACTGGCCCAGGGATGGGAATGGGAAACCGGAAAGGTTGGGAGACTGTGGGCTCTCACGTGGGTAAATGGGCTAAACGGGAGGTCAAGCGGAGGGAGGGTAGCACTGGGAAGGAAGGGGACTGCCCTTGTTCTCGGACCGGAGCAAACAGCTTCCGTTTGAGCTCCTGTCCGTGCAGCTTAGCAGGTTTCTGGAATCAGAAATCAGTTCAGAGGATAACTTTTATAATATCCAATGATTACGTAGAGTTCTGGAAGCCCGGAGTCCAAATAACATGAGGTTGTTAATTACAGCACTTAACCGTAATTACTGAATTCTGAACCATTTTAGGCTCTGATATTTTTCGAAGGGCAAGTTGGCAGGGGAACGGGCAAACAAAGCTTTTTACATTTTTGTTTCTCTCCAGATCTGCACAATTGCTATAGACAAGGATTTTTTTCCTCCAGGTTTGTGCAGTGTATGAAGGCAATTTTCCCCCTTCAGCCACCAAGGCTTCGTAATTTGGTGTGCAGGCCAAGTTCTGGAACCAGCAAGGTGCAGAGCAAAGAACAATGGCTTAGGAGTTAGGACGTGGGTTTCCAGCCCTGACCTCTGCTCATTCAATTTTGACTTGCAGCACAGAGAGCGGAGCCGACTAATGCCCGTATTGATACTCTACTATTAAGGTGGGGAACTTGGTCGTTTCCAAGCCTGGACAGGCTGTGGTTTTTCATTCTAAGAAGTGAGATGCATTACCCTGAGGATTCTCTTTGCTTTGTAGTCCAGCCTCCTTGTAGTTTTGGCAGATGTTACTTGTCTTGCTCCTGTAACACAGCACCGCCTGAGTCATTAAAACTTTTATTGAAGTATAATAGCATACATGCAGAAAAGTGTACACACGGATCGTAAGTGAAGTTTGATAAATTTTTACAAAGTGAATGCACCTATATATAATCAGCATCCAGATCAAGAAACAGAACATTAACGCACCCCAGAAATGCCTCTTGCACCCTCCTCAACACAACCTTTCCAAATACAATTACGATCCTGTCTTCTAACAGCATAGATGAATTTTGCTGGGTTTTATGGTTTATATAAGTTGAATTATAATCAGGATGTATTTTCTAGTGTTTTTCTTCTTAAAGATTCATCCAAATTGTTGTGGGTAGCCATAGACCATTCTTCTTATTGCTATTCACTATTTCATTGGACAAATGCACCATAATCTGAAATGTGTCTATTTTTGCAACCTATTAATTTAGGCAGAAACTTTTTCCTTCATAACATTAGAGGTCCCAACATTTCAATCACACACTAATCATAAAAATCACTTTGTTCAAACCAAACCAAACCAAACCAAACCACACCAGAAATAAGACTGGTTGTCAATGAAGTCTTAGAATCTGTTGCTGTTGCTTTGGTACTGACGCACACAATCTTCATCCTCCCCCAAATCCAAATTCTAAAGATGAAGCTTTGCCTGTATGTGTCCCAATCTGAGAACCATAAACATGAAAGATTTGTTTCTTGACTTCAGAGATGGGGAAATGACGAAAACAAGCTCAAGTTACTTGTCGCTCTTAGCAAAACTCCGAGTTACTTGGCTCAGGGTTTTTTGCTTTTGTTTTTTTCGTTATCAGCCCACTCCCATCTTTGATTTTTTTTTCCTTTTTACTTATTTATTTTTGAAAATGAAAATTTCATACGTAGAATTAACCATTCCCATATTTTCTCTTAGCCCGGAGATAAGGACGAACCTGGCGGGTGGTCTGGGGCCTGGGAATTTATGTCTTTGTTGATGCAAAGTTACTTTATTTGGTGTTTCTCTTTTTCTGTGGACAGGAGGGAGATAGGCCATCACAATTATCAGTTCTTTAGCACTTCGTTTACAAAGCGCTCCTCCTCCTAACAGCTCTGTGAGGAATGTGATTATAATCCACCCCCATTTTACACGAGAGGAGATCCAGACTCAAGAGGTTTAGGGCTTTGTTTGCCCAAGATGGCGGAGCTGAGAGGTGCCAGTATCAGGGCTTAAAGGATGATCATATAAATATAAGTACAGGGCTCAGGTGTTAAAGGCAGATCACATCTGCCTCTCAGACTTCATGAGGGTATATAGTGATTGCTCAGACTCATTACTTTTTTTTTTTTTAAATCAATGTCTCTGTTCTCTTTTTTTTTTAAATTTATTTATTTATCTTTAGAGGGGAAGAGTAGGAGAGGGGGAGAGGGAGAGAAATATCAATGTACGGTTGCCTCTTGTGTGTCCCATGCTGGGAACTGGCCTGCAACCCAGGCATGTGCCCTGACTGGGAATCGAACCACGATCCTTCGGTTCGCAGGCCCGCGCTCAATCCACTGAGCTACACCAGCCAGGGCTCAGACTCATTACTTAAAGGTGCAATGCAAATCACCTTTACAAGCGGCTCCTATTCTCCGCTCATATACTACATCCATCTTAAGCATATGGCATCGCTGCCGTCATATCAAGAGCTACAAGCCATCCCTCATTGCCTTCCCGACAAAGTTCAAATTCCTTGGCACTGATTTGCTCAGACCCTCTCACTAGCTGGAACCTTACCCCCAACTTCACCTCCCGGCATGTAGAAAATCAAGTAGGGGAGAGCCTCCTCAGGGTGCCACCTTTGTCCTGCTCGAAGTCACCTATCTGGCTTGTCCCATAGCGGGCTTCGTTCCCGGCCTGGGAAAAGGTGGGGCACGGTGACTTCTGAAACCTTGAAACTCTGAAGTTCTGAAACTCTGGTGAGGCTGACAGTTTGGCCTTATCCACGTGACCTTAGACAAGTTCTTCAGCTACCCTGCTCTTTGATTTCTTCAGTTTTTCCAGAGGAAAAAAACAATTCTAGCATGCTGTGACAATAGTCCTTTCTTCCTTCGAAATGCCGTTTAGTGCCAAGACAGGGTAGACGGAGGGGACTGGGACGTGAAACAATTTTGACCTAGTGGGCTTCCCTCCAGAATCACAGCAGGCAGTGTCTGAAATATTTTGATTTACTTAGAAAATCACTGGCAGCCTTTCTTGTTATTATTGACTCTAGGGGTGTGATGGTATAGGAGTGGAAAGGCTGGTTGTGTTTGGATTGGCCATTGTTCTCTGTTAAATGGTAGGAAAAGAAGGAGAGACCCAGCTTTGCCGTCATGGCCAGCGGAGCCTATTCTTTGTCACCACCGAGAAGGAAATGATGTTCTGCCTAAGCTGCTTCCATTATGCCTGATAATAACGCCTACAAAATAGGATTGCAGCCGCCAGACGCTTCGCTCAGCTGGGCCCTTGTGCCAAGCCTGAGCAGAAGTGTTGTACTCTAAAGTAACTCTTCCAGGAGAAAAGTCTGCTGGCCTGATCTATTAATATCAGCAGCCCTAAGGGCACCAGGGAAACTATTCCAGCAGGTGCCAGAGAAGCTGGTGGTTGTCTGGCAAGAGGTCAACATTTGATACTCAGGGAATTGTAAAATAACAGCGTGTGTGTGTGTGGGGGGGGTGGGCTTTAAAGGTCCTGTTAGGGACCCCTATTTTCAGTTTCAAAAACAGGAGATTGATCATCGCTTTCCGAGTCTCGCATTCTTCAGGCTAAAGAACTGGGGTCCTTTGTCCTTCGACTATTTCTCCTGTGACACGCTTTGGTATGCATCCGGTATCTGTGGAGATTATATATATGTATTCGCATGCACACAGGGCAGGGCAAAAGCAGGTTTACAGTTGTTTGTGTGGAAAATAATGCAATAATTAATAATAATAATAATACAAGAATGAGCTCTGTGTTTTATGTACTCACACCTGTAAAGCTACTTTTGCTCCGCCCTGTATGTGTGGGTGCGCGCGCGCGCGCGTATTCAAGTATTAGCCAGCTGAGAAACTTCTGGTCACCTTACGGCATTCCCAGAGCAGCGACTCTGTTGCTTGGCACCCTGAAGGGCTTTTCTAGGAAGGTAAGGAAACAGCACACGGTGCTATCATCAACTTCCACTGAGGCTATGGACGGAAATGGGTTGAAGCCACATGTCAGGAGAGGTTTGAGATTATGAAAGGATGAATTTGGGACGTGGGTCATCAAGAGGTCTCTTGGCTTTCTTTATATATCCTGAGGAAAATCATTCAAAGCCACACAGGATGCAAAGTTAGAATAGCTTGGATGATTTTCAGGGAAGATGAGATTACCCTGTATGTAGCTAGCTGGTGAAGGACCACAAAACTGTTATAACTCCTGGAAAATGGATTTTTTTCTCATTATCCCTGTGCCCATATAATATAGGCATTTGCACTTCTCTGCTTCCCATCATGATTCCCTTCCATCTCCTCCACGTTTTTATTATGGAGCCAAGAAAGCACAGGCATCCGCCCAGAGGTACCATACGCACTTTAGAGACTTCAGCCCAGGAGCAGACAAAAGAAGAGGAGAGATTACATTTTCCTTAACCTGTTACCTGATTCCTTTGACTTTCATCTATCCTATGGATTCTAGACAAATGAACGAACAGCTGCCCAGCTGATCAGATAATGGTATGGCGAGAAAAATCTCAGTTTCTTCAGAGACCGTCCAGTCCCGTCTCATTTTACGTATAAGGAAACCAAGTGTCAGAAAAACGTTGTCTCAAGCCTCACGGTGTGCTAATGGCAGAATCCCTTACAACTCTGGTTTTCTGCTTTACTGTGTTTTTTAACTGTACTTTCCAGCCTATGGAATATGAATTCCACAGGAAAAGTTTCCACTACAAATTACTTCTCATATGACCAATACTTGAAATTCAACCAGGAGGGCTTCACTGTTGGCTTAAGGCTTTGATCCCACTTAAAATGCAAATGTAGAGGGTAGGGTGGCAGGAAAAATACTCTATTAGTTTCTGGCACCTCATTGTGAATAAGTGTCTCGGCTCTTTTCCTGAGATCCCTTTTACAGGCCCCGGAGAAGGAAATTATGTAGGTACTATGTCCCCAGGGCTAAAGTACAGTGGTAAAGTAACTGGGCAAATGGACATGAAAAATCAATGGAAGATCTCAGGATGGTGGGAAAACTTCCCCAGATCATCCAAACAATTTTCTGAATTAATTTCCTCCTTCTTATTACTTCTGCCTATCTGCTGATTTCCTGCCTCTTTTCTCACATCTAATAACAATACCGGCACAGAGCTTCTGACCCCTCCTTACACATCGAAGGATCAGTCACCTAAGGAACTGACTAAACGCTAACAGCAGCCTCTGGTGTATTGAAGAGAAAGGGCCGGGGAATGAGAAAAGGTCTGGAAATGATATCTTATGAGTAATGGCTGAGGAACCTTGGCATGCTTACCCTGGACAAGAGACTTGGAGGAGAAGTGGCAGGAGGTCTCTGGTCTCGCATTCTTATGACAGCTCTCAGCTGAACACAGCTATTTAGTAAAACCAGGTTGTGTAGAGAAAGAAAAGAAACCCTTGGAGATTAGGATTCTAATCCAAGTTTCGCTACAAATCTTCTGTATGTATTTAAGCCAATTGCTTCTCTTTGCGACTTAGTTCTCTTTTATGTAGGACAGGAAAGCAGAACGAGGACACAAATTCCAATTCAATTTAACGGAGAAATTCCTACAACAAAGGTTGTCTAAAGGGTTTCCTTACGAGGTCGTGAGTTCCCCATTAAAAGACTGCTTTTGTATTTATTGGCTTTTTGTATCTCACCTTCTGGGAGATTTCTGTTCATGTTCTTTGTCTACTTTCTCTTTTTTAAAAAAAGATTTTGTTTATTTATTTTCAGAAAGCAGGGAAGGGAAGGAGACAGGGAGAGAAATGTCAATGTGCGGTTGCCTCTCACACAACCCCCCACTGGGGACCTGGCCTTCAACCCAGGAACGTGCCCTGACTGGGAATCGAACCGTCGACCCTTTGGTTCGCAGCCCGCTCTCAATCCACTGAGCTACACCAGCCAGGGCTACACACACTGTTTTTTTATTCCATTGATTTGTCTGTTGTTGCATCAGTGCCACTCTGGCTGTAAACATATGATATGTGCTGATACACTGTGGAAAAAGTACCTGCTGTAAGTCATTTTTTTAATGTCTTGATTTTTTTATGGACTTTTTTTTTTGTTGTAGGTGATCTCTAGAATCAATTTGTCCATTTCCATAAATTTTGGAGGGATTAGACTGGAATTGCGTTTCTTTTATGAGTAACTCAGGAAGAATCAGTATATTTACAATACTAATTTTATATGTAAGAAATAGTCTATATACCAGTATTTTGTTTTCGGTAAGTTTCATTTTTCATAAGCTTTACAGATATATACAGAATTTTATTGTTAGATATTAAATTCTTTTTGTAACTATTATGGAAGGCACCTTCCCTCCATCACATGTACTGTTTGGTTATTGCTGGTATGTAGAGGTGCTTTTGGCTTGTTTGTATCAATCTTATATCCAGTCGGCTTATTGACTTCTAATAGCTTTTGATGGGCTTGACTATAGGTTGATAATTATTATCTGGAAGTAATGGAAGTATTATTTCATTGATTCTAATAGTTTTACTTTGTATACTCTGGTTTCTCTTCAGATCGTATAAATCTTTTGCCTTTTACTAATATTTTTACTTCGTGTATTATTTAAGGTTCAGTTGCAGGGATCAGAAATCACCCTAGATATGCTAAGCAGAAAGCTATTTAATACAGTGCAGCAAATAATTCCCAAGTTTTTAGAAGGTCTGGCAGATTAAACTCCAGGTTTGGCCTCAAGGGACGACTTTTCGAGTAACTGCCAAAGAAACTGCTACTTTTCTGCCAGGATCAGTAAAGTTGAAACTAGGAAATGACTGAGTCAGTTGCTGGCTGCAAAATCACTCTAGCTGTGACTGCAGATCAGGAATCTACCCTCAAGACCGTTGTTTCCAGAGCTACAACATGCCTGCTAGACACACAACGCAAGAATGAATTCTTCGCGTATCGCTTTCATTCTTGCTATTGAATTCGGTTGCAAATTCAAGTTGTGTGTACTGATACAACTGACTGGTGGAGCCCAAGTCATTTAAAACCATGGCTGGAAAGAGCCTTGGAAATGGAGATTTTCACAGTCCAGCCTATGCAGTACATGCAGACACACTAGAAGACAGCTGGCTGGGATGTTAGCCGATAGAAGGAGCCATACTTCTCTCTCTCTTTTTTTTTTTGTCACTTGTTTTCTTGCCTAAGACCTCCAGTACCATGTTTTACAGCAGTGGTGATGCTTGCCCTTTTTCTGAGTTTAATAGAATGCTTCCAAGGTCTCATGAGGTTTGCTCCAGATTGCTACTAGCTTGCTTTTATTGAGTATAAGAAAAAAAATGGGACAGCTGCAATAGCATAATCGATAAAATGTATTTAAAAAAGAAATATCTTTCTATCCAATTTGCTTGAAATAGTCTTTTTTATTTTTTTAGAAACTCAGAATAGGTGTCGAATACTATAAATGTTTTCTGGTATCTATCAAGATGATCATATAGGTCTTTTACATTTACCCTGATAATATAACAAATGATATTAGTATATTTCTTCGTATTAAGCTATCATAGCATGCATGACACAAACTATAACAAGTTTATATCAGGTTCTCATATATTATTTTCATCTACAGCTTGGTGCAAATTGCTAATGTTTTACTTAGCATTTTGATTTAGGGTAATAATACCAGCCTCCTGGAACGAGATGGCAAGATCTCCATCTTGTCCACCTTTCTGAACATAGTTGTTGTGATTAGTTCATATACGTAGAACTCATACTTACTTGTAATTATGTAGTTTTGAATTGTTCCCTAGTTGTTTTTTCCATGTGCCTTGCTTTTATTCTCCCTTGGGTAATTTGCAAATCTCATGAATGTGAGACTTGGCCTCTTAGTTTCTGTACCTCTCCATTGCACAGAACTGAGTCGTACAGCAGAATCCCAATTGAAAACTAGGTAAACGATTTCCCTGGCTTCTCAGGAAACACTTCTTGGCAAGGATATAGGAGTAATGATACCTCAGATACTTTAGCAATCAAAAAAGAGGGAAGAAACAGATAGCAGGCAGAGAGAGAGAGAGAGAGAGAGAGAGAGAGAGAGAGAGAGAGAGAGGTATGAGGAGAACATAGGGGAAAATAAGTCTTAGAGAAAGGCTTTTATTGACCTTCATTTACCTTAATGTTTATTTATGTGCATATATTGCTGGAAAAGAGCCCAGATCCAGGGTTCAGAGCTGGGTCTGTTCCTGATTCGGATTGGCACTCAGCATCTCCATGCGCCAGGGATAGCCTGTCTAGCACCAGGGGCAATGGCATGGTAAATTCAAAACAGCCCAGGGCTGACCTAGATGCTGGAGTTCCTACACCCTCTCCTATCCAGGACTTTTGCAGGCGCAGCCACTGAACGCACCCACTCATTCACTCATTCTCTTCTATCCCCTAACGGATACCAAAATCAAATCTGCTTTCCACTGCCCGTAATGATGCAAGGAGAATTCAAGATAAAGAGAATCATTCCAGAATGCATAGCTGTGGTAGGTGTGGCGTGCATTTCTCTTTCAAAAGCACCAGATCGCCCATATTTTTGCACTCTCCAGCCCACAAATCTCTTGGATAGGCACTTCAGCTCCTTAAACTACAGGCATCTTTGTAGTATTGTTTCAAGCAGCTCTCTGTTTCAAAGTTTATAAAGGGCTTTCATATCTGTTATTTCATTTAATCTTCAGGACTGTGTGAAGTAGGTATTATTACAGATGAGGAAACTAAAGCTTCGGGGAAGTTAAAGTCTTTTACAGGGTCACACACAGCTAATAAACAAGATACTGCCATGTTATACAGAGTTGTGAAGATCCATTGAAAGGCTATAATGGGAAAACTTATTGTAAATTATAGAGTATTACATGTGTGTAAGGGATATGATTATCATCGTTATTGTTAATGTACATATTAATCAGATATTTGGAATGAGAGCCTTTGGAGTACCTAGCCCTGGGCTGGAGCTGGGAGTAGAGAGTAAGGAATGCGGTATGCAAGAGCAAGAGGAGATATACTCGCTGCCTTCTCGGAACTGGGAGGCCTTGTTGGAAGCAACTAAGATATAGTATTTTTTTTTAAGATTTTATTTATTCATTTTTAGAGAGGAGAAAGGAGGGAGAAAGAGGGAGAGAAACATCGGTGTGTGGTTGCCTCTCATGTGCCCCGTACCGGGGACCTGGCCCACAACCCAGGCATGTGCCTTGACTAGGAATCGAACCGGCAACCCTTTGGTTCACAGGCTGGCACTCAATCCGCTGAGCCACCCCAGCTAGGACAGCTAAAATAAATTATAATACAAGAAACAAGTCAGAAGGCAACTCAAGCAGAATAATTAATTGTTCACCGTGTGGTTGTGAATAAATGCAATGTAAGACCATCAGGAAGAACGTGACAGACTGTCACAGCTCTCGGTGATCAACAACATGCATCCAGTGGGCCTGGAACTCTGTCTGCATTGAATAGTGAGTGCTATTTGGATAAGTTGAAAAAAGCAAGACGAAATACTCATGTGCGAAAATATCCTATGTGCAAGTGGAGAGGCAAGGATGAGCCTCGCAATGGGAAGTGAGGCTTCCTGGCTGACTACGGCAAGAACATGGTGTTGAGTTGCGTAGGATCTTTAGATATTTGGGGAGTTAACCCATTATCAGATGTGTCATTGCTAAATTTGTTGTTCCACTCGGTGGATTCCCCTTTCATGTAGTTGATGGTCTCCTTTGCTGTGCAAAAGCTTCTTAGTTTGATGTCGTCCCACTTGTTTACATTTTCCTTTGTTTCCCTTGCCCTAGGAGATACATCAGCAAAAAATATTGCCACCAGAGGTGTCTGAGATTGTACCGCCTATGTTTTCTTCTAGGAGTTTTATGGTTTTGCAACTTACATTAAAGTCATTTTTGGTATTTTTGAAAACCACATCCCCCTTCCCTTTATTGTCTTCTTTTTAATTTCATGTAATATTTTCCATCCCCCTACCCCCTCTATTTTGGCAACCATCAACTTGTTCTGCGTAGCTATGGGTTGGTTTCTGTTTTGTCTTCCACAAAACATTCTATTGTTCCAGGAGCTTGTTTCTGTTAACAGACGCTTCTCATGATTCTTCTTCCAGATGCCCACCTCTAAGACTCTAATAATGGAAACCATACACGATTCAATCAGACTGCGCTTTAAGCGATAAAGCACATTTACTGATGTGTAGTTCTATAACGTTTTCGTAGGTAGTCTTCAGTGCTGATTAGTTCGGTCCTTTGGTTTAATGATGCCATTGAAGATAACGTATCGTCTGTCTGTCCCCACTGTCTGTTGAAATGCCAGCTCCATCCTTAGACTGGCTGCCTCTCATGGTCCCAGATAGCTGCTGAGACCTCTTAAACTACCATTTTTCTCCCCCACGATCAAGAAAAGAAAGTCTTTCTGTCTTAGCATTCCAAGAAAAACTGAAATTCATCCTGAGGGGACCCGCTTAGAGGATAAAATTTACCCCAAATGGTAACAGTGGCCAGAGAAATGGGATGGGCCGATTGACTTAAGTCAATCAAGGCTTACTTGTAAAGCTTGAGAGGTATGATTGAATTCATTTTCCCTTGAAGTCCCTGGGCTGCTTTGGAAACCAAAGAAAATGCCTAAAGGGAAATCTGGGTCTGGTAGCAAGGCAGGGGAGAGCAATGGAGACTGGGAAGACCATCAACAAGTGTCCACTGTGCAATGTGATAGAGCTTCCGAGGCAGTCTTCTGGCACAGATTTGCCTTTGGGAGGACCAAGCAATAGTCTGCCTTGAGTTGGGGTTCAAATAGTCCTCCTTGAAATGAACTAGGGAAATGAAATCTCATCACCCACACATTAAACAACCATTCCAAATGGTTTCTTAAAGGAGCATTGTTTGCATCATTTCAGTTTTGATATTTTACAATCCGATAGCTGGAGGATGAAGTAGGGCCCTCCAAGGTCTACAAGTTCATCTTATTCTGGGAGCTTGAGTGACAGTGGTAATGGTATGGAAAGGGGTGTGACCCTTCAACTTTGCCTTCCTACGTGCACATGATTTTCCATGACTTTTGCATCCGTGACTATTCTTAGGTATTGTTGACTTAGTAAAATTATAGTATCTTCAGAGTCAGAAAGAGTCAGAAAGGATGGGTCTTTTTCTGTCTGTGTCCATCCTGATTTCAGTCTCTCTTTTTCCTCTCTTTTGTAAATTGTAGCATAGTTTTGTTAAAGTTGGAAGGCAACCAGATACATAGGAGAATGTATTGTACTAAACCCAAGTTCTGTTCCGTTGCTGACTGTGTATATAACTTTAATCTGTGTATTCCCTCAGTGTCTGTCTGCATCTGTAAAAGAAATGGCTTGGACAAGATGGTCTCTGACAATCTTCCTGGCTCTTCCATTCTAAGTATATTGCAGGAAAATATATACTGTTATTAATAAACAACTTACAGAAATCTTCACAGCTAATTGAAAAAATCTGTTATAGTTCTCAGTGAAAATAAAAGTCCTTTCCTTTCCAGGATGTAAATGTTTAAAATTCAGCTTGTAATTAGTTCTCACTTATCTGTGATCACAGGCGAAGAGAATGTAAGATCATGCAAATGCACAGATAATATGTCCGCTTTACTAGGGACAATGACTTCCACTTCCTTCCCTCAACCTATTTCCAGAGATCCGAACAAAAAGAAAAATACTTTGGAGATACGGGTTTTATCTTTAATGTTCCTTGATGATTTTCTCTGGAGGAGGTATTGATGAGCAAGGATGTGGTTCAAAAAGTCAGCAGGCCAGACCGAGAAGACTCCAATCCAAGCTCACTCACTCCCCGACCTGGATGATGTAGCCACGAATAGTGAGTTGATTGTATTTGGAAACAAGTGAGCTTTGCAAGGGAGCAGAAGGAAAGAAAAACAATCATGCTTTGGTCTTAGAATTGCTGTGTGTCTGTCTTGCTGTAAGGATAATTGCTCCAGCTACTAGAATCCAAATTAATATGGCTGGTGCTGGACTGAGAGGGTTGGAGATCAGTAGCTGTTCATTCCTTGGATTTGGGCAGTGATGAGCTCCCTTACTGTCAAACCACGGGGTATTTTAGAGTCCCAACAGCTGTGTAAGTGGAATCTTCTAGCCTCATGTGAAGTCATGAAAGACTAAATATATCTTATCTTGTAGGAGGAAGTAAACAAAGGGCTTTAAATATTTCATTGCTCTTAAGCCCTGGACTGGAGTGATTTAAAAAAGCATATTTGTTTATTCTAAAAAATATTTATTTAGCGTCTAGAATGTGCTAGGAATTGTTCCAGGTCCTGGGGTTATAGCAGTGAACAGTACAATGTTTGTCCACATAGATTGAACATTTTAGCATGGGGAGACAGATAATAAGCAAATACACGAATTAAACCTGAAGATGGCAAATGCTGCAGAGAAAACTACAGTAGGGAAATAAGATTAGAAGCCTGATTTGTGGGTTTATATAGAGTGCGCAAGGCCAGGCATTGGCACCAAAGTGCTGAGTTTAACCTACCCGTTGTCTCCCCTGATGGAACTATCTTTCTTTCTGGGGCGTTAGTTGTTTCATCTGCAATATGAAGAGAAAGGAACGAGGGAAGAACCACAGATACTTCCACAGTTTTTTTTTTTTTAATATTTTATTTATTTATCTTTAGAGGGGAAGAGAAGGAGAGAGGGAGAGAAATGTCAATGTATGGTTGCCTCTCGTGCGTCCCCTTGCTGGGAACTGTCCTGCAACCCAGGCATGTGCCCTGACTGGGAATTGAACCGCGATCCTCTGGTTCGCAGGCCCACGCTCAATCCACTGAGCCACACCAGCCAGGGCCCTTCCACAGTTTTTACCTTGTGTTTTTAAGGATGTAGGGGTGACAGAATAGAAAAGGCCTGTACGCAGAAAATTGTAAGGCACTGAAGAGAGAAACTGAAGAAAATACAAATAGGTGGAAACCTACACTGTGTTCGTGGGTTGGAAGAATTAACGTCATTAAAATGTCCATACCACCCAAAGCCATGTATAGATCCAATGTGATGGTGCAGTCTCCTTGATCACCTGAGCTGGGTGCTCCAAGCATCTCCGTTGTGTAGGTTACGCCGGCAGTTCTGTTCTAATGGAGTCTTGATTGCTCCATTATTGGCCTGTTCGTGCATGGGGTTGACCCTCAGGCTGGCTGACTGTGAGGATTAACCCCAATCAGGGGAAGAGCTGCTGTGCTGGGGTTGACCACATGAAGTAGAATTTGCCTCAGCGATGTTTGGTGCCTGCTGAGATCTCCCTTTGGATATGCCATTTGTGGAGCTAATGGGTTCCTGCTCTGATAGTGTCTGAAACTGGTCCCTGGGTTTGTTGGTTCTGAGTTTTTTGGGAGGGACTCTGGTTCAGAATCATGTCAGATGCTGCCTGTGACTGGCCCTGGGCAACCTGTTTGGAGCTACAGAGTGGTTCATACTTTTTAGCTGCCTCTGCTGGATCTGAGTGTTTGTGGGAAGGACCAAACTGCAGAGCAAACCCAGCTGCCACTAGCACTGAGCTCAGGGACAGGTCAGCAAGAGGTCCAAGGCACCCCGAGATTTGCCTTTGCCTGTCTCTGCCTCACAGCTGCCTGTTAGGCCCCATCACTGAAAGAACCTGTGGCAGTACTCAATTGCATGACGTAGGTTCCCAGTGAGTCACCAGGTAGGAGTGAGTGGTGTTCGCTAGATTGATACAGGTTCAAACTTGGTGCCAATGCTGGGTCTGAGGCCGCACAGCAAATGTCCCAGGGTACACCAAGTCTCGATGCCACTCGCTGGGTGTCTGCAGAGCTTTGTGGTGGAGTTGGGGTCTCAAGGAGTCATCTGGGTGAAGCCAGCAGACTTTATCAGGTCCAAACAGACCAAGATTTGGCTGTATGAATGGAGGGTTCTATAGCAGTCCCGTGTGTGAAATAGCCACACGACTCAGCGTGTCCCAGATACTGCAGGGAGCCTGAACACAGCATGTCAGGGAGAGCAGGAGTCAAGTGGATGCGATTAGTGGATCTCCCAGGAGGGAAAGATGCCAGTCAGGCTTGGGGGTGTGTGGGAGTAGTGGCCCCTTCCCCAGAGCCATACAACTTAGTTCATCCCAGATTCTTCGCAGACTTCCTCAAGGACCCGAGCTTGGCAGGGCAGGGCCACCACGAGTCAGGAAGGAGGTGCCAGTCAGGTTCACGAGGAATGTGGGTGGAATGTCATTTGCCCCAAAGCCATACAACTCATTCCCTGATACCCCCTGAGACTGCCTGGACCTCTCCACACCTCTGTCCACGCAACTGACTCTTCAGCAGGGTGCCAGCTCTGCAGGGTGGAAGTGACGGGGAGTCCAGAGGGTGGGACCTATTGCATTCTCCCAGGCTGATGCCATACAGAGAGAATTGCTCTACCGCAGAAAGATGGTGTCTACAGTGTGGGAGAGGGACTCAGCGCATGGATCCTGGTGGCTGTCCCTTCAGTTCTCTCCCCAGAGCCACAAACCCCAGACTCTCATCGTGTGACCGTAGTCCACTTTGCACTCTGTCTGCCAGAACCCAGTGTGAGTGGCTGCTGTGAGTGAATGATATTTTGTGAGTTGGCCCTTTAAGAGAGGCACCTGTGATAAGAGGGCACAAGCAGACTCCTATCTCTCCCTGGTGATCAGAATTCCTGCTGATTTTCACAGCTAGATGTTATGTAGGTGCTACTTCCTGGCTCTGATGCTCTGGGCTGGGGAGTCCAGCGCTCCTTAGGGGGGGATCTCTGCAGCTGGGATAGCCCTCCAGAATCTCAGTTGCCACCCATGAAGCAAGGCCAGCCCTTTTCCCAACTCTGTTTTTCTTACCAACCTTGATGTGGCTTCTTCTGTAAATCCTTGGTTATGAGACTTCTGTTCAGCTAGCCTTCAGTTGGTTATTCAGGTTGTTCTATAATTTAGTTGTGATTCCGGTTTGGTCCTGGGAGGTCGTGATTATAACTTCCACCTACTCCACCTTCATCTTGGATCCTTTGAAACTTATATGTTATTAACCGATTTCACCTCAATTTAAAAAAGTTCTGCCAGCAGGCAGTCTTGATCCAGAGGTATCTGCTGAAAGATAAGGCAAGATCCAGAAGTTGTACATAGAACGCTGTAATCATTATTTAGCGCATTAGCACAGGAAAGTGTAGTAGGGTATACGTCTGCGCTAACAAAGAAGCTTATATAGTTGGGGCTTAAAATAAGAGAGTTACAGAAAAATCTGGACGCAGGCAGCCCAGAGCTCAGCTCTCTAATTTCATTGAAGGACCCAGATTCCTTCTGTCTTACTTCTCCGCTGTCTGTACAGTGCTGTCCTTGTCCACATGGTTCACCACTACACACATATTTCAACTACATGAAAGAGGGAAAATAGGCAATTAAAAAATTAAAGGGTACACTCTTGCCCTTTATGGTATAAGCTGGAAAGACGTAAACCCATCATTTCTGTTTGCATCTGATTAGTCAGAACTTGGTCATATACCTCCTCTTAGCTGTAAGAGGAGCAGCCATGTACCCAGCTAGAAACTCCGTTACTGTTGTAGAGCATTTTTATCACGAGAGAAATTGTCTGCCCTTCCACATAGGGCTACTGTAGGCCAAGTTCCTGATTGTACGCTCCTAAGCGTATATCTATGATGGTTTTGTTCCTGGAACTCACCAGAGAAACTGGAGTCCCCTTTGACTTATCAATTCAGTTAGAGTAAAAAAAAAAAAAAAAAAAAGGAGTCATCAGCAGAGTTTCAGCTGAATAGTCCCTTGCCTTATCCCTACCCTTAGGACCTACTTACTCAAGCCAACAGGAATCTGCCAGACAAGCAAACTTTGGCCTTCCCTATGCTCTGGATACCCTAAAGTTCTACTTTTTTTTTTATTTGTCACATTGCACAACCTACAAGTGTTGTTTGGGTCTGTCTTGATTTATAGCTGAGTGCAAACGTTCCCAGCTCTGGGGCTGTTTTCAATTTCAAATCTGTCCTGTAAAGCACACCATACAAAACATGTGCCTTCCCTTCTCTTTAATCATTCTTTCTCCTGCCCCCATCTGCCCCGTTCATCAATCAGGCTCATCCAGCCAGGACTCGGGGCCTTGATAAGGCCGTCTGTGTATGTCACGTTTCATCTTCCTCTGGAAACTGCCCTAGGAAACCAAGTGCTCCTTGTCAATGAAGACAATGGGGCTGAGTAATGAAATGCCCTCAGAAGAGGCCAGACCACTGGAGAGATGGCCTTGAATTCTTCAGACCCCCCAGGACAAGTGTTCTTGCTCCACAGTTCCACCTTCTCCGGGAAGCGGGCTTCCTCCAGGCATGACTGTCACCGGAATTCCAAGGAGGATGGGTACATTTATATTCTCCATTTCTAGAGCTTGGAACGCCATGGGATGTCAGAGCGAGAAAGGATGTTTTAGAGGTCACAAAGCCTAGCTGGTGTAGTTCCCCTCTTTTTTATGGATAAGGCAACTATGACCGAAAGGACAACTGCCATGGTATGCCTTAGGTCATACGACCGGTCAGGAGCATGGTTTGGCCCAGAAGGTAGGCCTCCTGCCATATACAGGTCAATGTGGATTGAGTGTTGCTAGGCATCAGACACTTTTCTAAGCACTTTAGACCTATTATTAACTCCCTGAATCTACGCGATAGCCCTATCAGGTGGGTACGGTTCCTTGCCGTCTCCATTTGACGGATAAGAAAACTTGGAGCTCGACTGGTGAAGTAATTGCTCCACAGTCACAGAACGAAGACGTGGGAGAGTCAGAATTAAAACCTAGGGCCGCAGTCCAAAAAGCCGTACCCTTAAGTACTCTGCTTTCCTGCCACTCAGAGTCCGGAAGGACCTGGAGGATTATTTAGCCCGGCCATGCCTGACGGATGATTCTTTTCCTCAGCCTGCCCCTGATTATTCATTGCAGGTAACAGCAAATCCGGCACTCTTGCCTCAATAGCATGCTTGTCTCTGCAATCAGACAGGGTTTTCTGACTGCCAATACTTCAGGGATGATTGATTTCCTCCTCTGGAGGGAGCTTGGAGCAAGATCTGCAGCCGGAGTTAGTGAAGGGAGATTTGAAGGGGCACACAGGGCCGTGTAGGCCAGTTCTTCCACCCAAACCGTCTTGTCTCATCTGCCAGCCATCTCGACTGGCCCGGAAGATGCAGAAAAGGGTAGACTTTCTGTGGAAATGGCAACGCACGGGTCCTGCTGATCCCAGAAAAGTTCCCACCCACAGGCCATCTGTGGAGGAGCAGCTACAGATTCTGCGAGGTGGAATCGCAGTGAATTGTACACTCGAGGCTCACTGTTGCTCATCTGAATGGCATTTGCAGTGCTAAACTGCTCTCCCTGAAGGGGAGGGCCTTCACCTCAATGATGTCACAGGTGGGGGGACTCACGAGCAGCTCGTTTTAGTTTATACTGTCCTTGGGAAGCATCGTTTTCAGAAAAATAGGAGAAACACTTCCAGTTACCTACGCTCTTCAGAAATGGTGTTAATGCACAGATCGTAGGTGGCACAGGCTTCTTTGGAATACAGGGAAAGAAAGGGAAGCAGAAAACTTAAAGAAACAGACACATCCTGCAGAGGGGGAAAGGAAGGAGAAGGAGATTACTTTTGTGATCTCCAGAGAGCCATTGTTAAGAAGTGCCCCCCTCCACTCCCCAGCTTCCTGCATCGGTGTTTCCCCTTCATCAGCAATTGGCACTCCCAGAAAGCCTTCCCAGCCTTTATGTAATGTCAGGAAAGAATCTGCCTGACCTTGGCCTGTGATTAACAACAGAGAACATTTTGATCCAAGTGGCTCCTTCAGAAGGATATACTTTGCTGCTGCCGATGTATTGACGATTCAGGTCTGCCTTTTCCTCTTCGCAAATGTTGGCCTAAATGGGTAGAAGTGAGTTTACTTCGTCACCAGCAGCTGGAGAGTTTGGGGTATGGCTTGGCAGAGCCTTGGTCGGAACATGCCTGGATTTTTGGATCCAGATGAAAATGACTTTCACGGGAGGTGGCCGTACGGGGTGTGGGAAAGAACTTGGTTGGGGATTTCTTTGCTGCCTCATTTTTTTTTTTTCAGCTCTAAGCCACATGTATCTGGGGGAGTGAGAAATACTTCACTCACACTCTTTTTCCAGATGTGTTCTTCTCAGAGCATCAAAGCAGGTTGAGAATTGTCAGAGGCAGTGCTGACATTTAACCGCAATGCACGGGATTGGCCTGTTCAGCTGGCCACTGGTTAGGACAATATACTATGAGTAGTTAGGAGCACAAGGTTTGAAATCAACTGCCTGGATTAAATCATAGTACTAACACTCACTTACTAAGTGTGTATTCTTAGGAGACTCAATCTCTTTGTATTTGTTGTGTCATTGTTTAAACTGAGGAGCACAGAAGTACTTATTGATACCTGTACTGTCCCTTCATGGAAGTTAGCCATGCTTGAGTGCTATTTGCTACCGCTGCTCTTCCGGCGAGCGAAGGAGAAAGTTCTTCCCTATGTAGGTCTTACGTCAATGTTTCAAATTTATATCAAAAGTCTTCTCTTCCAAGCTCCTGGACTCTAGCTACTGACCTTTTCTTTTCTTTTTAAAAAGTTTAATTACAGTTGACATTCAATATATTAGTTTCAGGTGTACAACCCTGCAGGGATTAGACATTGTATAAGTTATAAGTTATTGACCATCCCAATAAATCTCATACCCATCCAACAACATACATTGGTATTAGACTATTATTGACTCCATTCCTTGCGCTGTACTTTACATCCCCAGGACTGTTCTGTACCTACCCATCTGTACTTCTCAGTCTCTTCACCTTTTTCACCCAGCCCCAAATATCTGTCCCATCTAGCAACCGTGAAAATGTTTTCTTTTTTTTTTTTAATTTATTTATCTTTAGAGGGGAAGGGAAGGAGAGAGGGAGAGAAACATCAATGTTCGGTTGCCTCTTGTATGTCCCCTGACGGGAACTGGCCTGGCAACCCGGGCATGTGCCCTGACTGGGAATCGAACCGCGATCTTTCGGTTCGCAGGCCCACGCTCAATCCACTGAGCTACACCAGCCAGGGCGTGAAAATGTTTTCTGTATCTCTTGAGTATGTTTCTGGTCCGCTTGTTTCTTTATTTTGTTTTTTGATTCCACATATAAGTGAAATCATCTCGCAGTTTTTGTTCTCTAACTTATTTCAGTCAGTCTAATACCCTCTCGTTCCACCCATGTTGTTGAACATGGCAAGATTTCATTTCTTTCATGGCTGAGTCATATTCCATTGTATACATGTGCTACCTCTCTTTATCCATTCATCTGTTGATGGACACTTAGGTTGCTTCCATATCTTGACTATTGTAAATAATGCTGCAATGAACATAGGGACGCGTGTGTATTTTTGAGGTAGTGTTTTGGGTTTCTTCAGATAAATACCCAGAAGTGGAATGGCTGGGTACATTTTTTGGTCTCTTGTTATTTATTACCTTTGTTTTAAAGTCCATTGTGTCTTGCATGGGTATTTCCCCCACAGCTTTTCTTTCTGTTTCCATTTCCGTGAAATATCGTTTTTTTTTTTTTTTAATATTTTATTTATTTATTTTTATCTTTAGAGGGGAAGGGAAGGAGAGAGGGAGAGAAACATCAATGTGCGGTTGCCTCTTGTATGTCCCCTGCCGGGAACTGGCCTGCAACCCAGGCATGTGCCCTGACTGGGAATCGAACCTCGATCCTTTGGTTCGCAGGCCCGCGCTCAATCCACTGAGCTACACCAGCCAGGGCGAAATATCGTTTTTTATTCCTTTACTTTTGGTCTGTGCGTCTTTCAATCTGAAATGAGTGTCCCGTGAAAGGTCTTGTTTTGTCATCCATTCGGTCACTATATATCTTTTGATTGCGACATTTAGTCTCTTTGCAGTGAAAGTGTTCGTTGATAAATATGCATTTATTGCCATTTTATTATTCATATTTTTATCTATTTCTTTTTCTTCTTAAGGAAGACCCTTTAACATTTCTTGTAATGCTAGTTTGGAGGTGATTAACTCCTTTGGCTTTTTCTTGTCTGGGAAGCTCTTCACCTGCCTTTCAGTTCTAAGTGATTCCTGCCACTGACTTTTTCTAAAGCTTTTGGTTTCTTCTTTTTAATCCACAAAAGATACAAAATACCTTCTTTGGTGTGCCCATATTTAATTCCCCTTTCCACATTTTTAAGGTTTGTTTCACTTCTAAAGTATAGTTTCTCTATAAACCCAAGTCCCCTCACCTCTTGCTTTAAAGGAGCTGCAAGGTGTACGTGTTGCCAATTTGAGGCCTTCTCAGTTCAGCCATCAGTATATCTAAACCTCAGGTGCATTTTGGTTATTCTGTTACTATCCAGACTAAACTGTTGCCTTTGTTAACAACCACAGAATTTGGTGGGAGAAGGATCCCACAGTCCTCGAATGCACCCTTGCTCTCCATGTCTTTCTCTTGTAATTTTTATGTGTATCCCAAAGTTCCTCCACTTGGCATTGACATTACATTTGGAAATATTTTGTTAGACAAGACAACTCCAAGCCCCCTTTCTCTCTGCTTCCTGAGGAATGCCTCTCCATCACTTCCAAAGAAAACAAACTCTTAACCAACGGGGCAACTGTCCAGAGATTCTGAGCAAGCTCACGATGAATGGAGAAGCAGTGAGACCAGCAGAAGAGGGTGTGCAAACGGAATGGAGTTTGGGAATGATCATCTGTAGTATTCGAGAAACATGGACGCTTCTTCTCCCTTTTCTTCCCTTTGGTCTGCAGCGGGTACATGGTGGGTACAAGAGTGTGATTAGGGTCTAGCAGAAAGTGAAGCTGACCAGAGCCGGGTATGTTACATTTTGAATCCAGTTTGTCCCACGTGGTTCCTGTAACTTGTGTGGCTTTTAAGGCAAGGCGACGTCTGGCTCTTGGTCTTTCTTGTAAGCAAAATGGAGCTATAATAGCATGTCCTTCATGGAGATGCTAGAAGTGATGGATGAGTATGTGTGTATAACCTGCTTGGCAGAGTGGAAAGCACTAAGTCCAATGTAAGACTCTTTAACCCATTCCTTGGAGCCTAGAGACAGCAGTTGTGAGAATGTTCCACATGTCTACAGGTGTGTGTTCACACGCACTTGTGTGATACAGTCCTTCCTGCTTATAACAGACTGTGTTCCAGGTATACCTGGCTCATTCGATTCAACTTCTCCCACCAGAAAAGGCAAACTTCCCCAGCAAATGGGAGTTGGGGAATCTAAATACTTTAAATGAAGAATCCTGGCTTCTAAGAATGCGTTTTCATAGAACGAAACCCAAACCAACCACCAATCTATAAGGAACACAAGTGTTCACACACAGTTTTCTATGCCCGGGTCAAACCCAGGTTCAGAAAACAGTTTATTAGCCTTCAGTAGTGATGTTAATTGTGGAAATTGTAAGCACCGAGGCAGAAAATGAAGGGCAATACTGCTTTGAAATAGTAACCATAAACAATAGGTAAGTGATATGTCTTCAATGCAGTAACTTATTTAATCCTCAGCTAAGACCTATGGGATTAGTCCCATTATACACAGGAGACAGTTGTGCCTGAGTTAAGTAAATTCCCCGTGGTTATATAGGTAACAAATGGTAGAGCTCAGTCACAAATTCAGATCGTCTGCCTGTACATTCTGTGTTTTTAACCTCTGCACTACATCTGATGAATCGAAATCTTTCAAACATAACTTATTCATTCAACAAACATTTCTGGAATTGATTACTGGCTTGCCTGGGCTCTCACAGCTCTTGTTTCATACCCTTTGTAGCCCTTAACATGTTCAATGCGATCAAGTAAGTGTTGGTGTCTGTTTTTCTTACTAGACTGTGAGATCTTTGAAAGCAAAGACCATGCCTGAAGCTTCTGTTTCACTCGTGGCATCACTAAGCCTAGGAAATGGCGCGTTCCTGAAGTTGGCCACGGGAGCACCCCTCTGCTATGTGCTCTGCAGTGGGGCTACACAGATGAATAAACACAGTTCCCAACATCGGGGAGCTCTCAATCTCCGCAGTGGCCAGACACAAGAAAAAATGGCATTCACAGTAAGGCAGAATGAAGTGAGACCTGTAATTATGGTCTCACAGTAGGTTCCTGGAACTCAGAAAAAGGCTCACTTAATTGTCAATGGAACTGGCATAAAACGTTTTAGGTTATATTGCTATTAAATGTTATGTAATATAACACAGCCAGTCAACATAATTTAGCTTTAGTTCTATTTTGGCCACTTGCTTGGACATGGTGGCCCTTGAGCATTAGCCCCGGACTTGGGGAGAAGATGAGCTCTGCTTCATAGATGAAAACAGCGCGATTCCGTAGGAAGAGCCTGCACTTTGGAGTCAGGCAGACCCAAGGTTGAATCCCACCCAGTTCGACCACTTACAGGCTTATCTGACTGCGAACCTCGGTTTCCTTTTCTGTCGCCTCAGTTTTCTGACTTGCTGTAAAAAGAAGTAAAATAATAGTACCTACTTGACAGAGTTTTGATGATCCAGTGAATTAAAGCGAGTAAAACTGTTACGGTATTTAGTAAGTGCTCAATCAATAGTAGTTTCCTTTCCCTTTAAATAACTGACAAGAAATATTTTTGCCTAGTTGTATTTACTTATTTTGAATAGGCAACTTATGATCATGGTATATAATTGAAAATTATGCACATTATGTGTATTGTACAGGTCAGCTGCAGCCTCAAAAATGCTGCCTGATAAACTAGCTCTAAACCCAGCCGTGGCATCACCTGCATCAAACAGAATGTGCAAACGACGCTTACAACTCAAAAAGAAGACAAATGCCCGCTAGAAATTACAAAGATTTGACTAGACACTTCTTTTAAAAAGCGACATAGATGGCCAATAAGTATATGAGAGTATGGACTATATTACTAATCATTGGGGAGATACAAATTAAAGCCACCATAAGATATTTCTACATACCTGTTAGATTTATTAGACTTTTAAAAGACTGACCATAAGAAATGTTTGCAAGAATGTGGTACAACTGGACCTCCAATGCGTTGCTACTGAGGTCGCAAAATGGTCCAAACGCTTTGGAAAACAGTGTGTCATCTTGTTAAAAGGCTAAACCGAGGCCTACCGCATGGCCCAGCCATTCCACATCTAAGTATTTATCTAAGATAAGTGGCAATATATGGCCACATAAGGACTTATGTAAATGTTATAGCAGCTCTTCCTCATAATAGCCAAAAAGTGGAAACAACCCAAATGTCCATGAATCGATAATAGCTAAACAATATAGGATTATATCCAAACCAGGAATGAACTATTGATATATGCTATGATGGAGATATGTCTCAAAATCATTACTCTGAGTGAACAAAGGCAGACATGAAAGAGTAAATACTGCCTTGGCTGGTGTGGCTCAGTAGATTGAGTGCCGACCTGCAAACCAAAGGGTCGCCAGTTCGATTCCCAGTCAGGGCACATGCCTGGGTTACAGGCTAGGTCCCCAGTAGGGGTCACGTGAGAGGCAATCACACATTGATGTTTCTCTCTGTCTCTTTCTCCCTCCCTTCCCGTCTCTCTAAAAATAAATAAATAAAAGGAAAAAAAAAAGAAAGAGTATATATTATATAATTCGATTTATTTTAAAATTGTAGAAAATTTAAAATGATCTCTAGTGAAAGAAAGCAGATCATTGGTTGCCTGGAGGCAAGGGTGGAGAGACAGATGGTTTACAAAGGGGCATTACATAAGTTTTAGAGGTGATGGATATAGGAATTATTTTTATTGAAGTAATAGTTGCGTGTGTGTACATATGGTAAAACTGATAAAATGGTACAATTCGGGTTTGTGCTGTTTTTCATTTCAATGATATTTCATTAACTTACGTTTAAGTAACCACATCCTGTTAATATTTATTTCTTGCTCATGCAACTGGGCATCGTTTAGTGTTAGGCGGATCTAGGCCGGTTCTACCGGGCTTGGCTTGAGCCCGTGGGGTCTAGGTCTGCTCAGTTGTCTCTCAGTCCCCTTGGACAGGCGGCCTACATAGATCCGGTTTTGTTACAGCGATGGCGGAAAAGAAGGAGGTTGAACAAGAACAGGCTCTGTTCCTTAAAAATCCAGACTCAAACTGAGACGCTATAATTTCAACCCAGATTCAATTTGCTAAAACCAAGTCATATGGCCAAGTCCAAAATCAATGGGGTGAGCAACAGACTTTTTGAACTCTTAGGTAGTACTGGTAAGTAGCTGTACACAGTGATTCAACATGACCACACAGGTGTACACAGTGGAAAGCTCTATTACATCCGCTATTTGCTATCCTCCATTTTCCCTCCCAGAGGCAACCACCTACACCTAATTTTTTTGTGTGTCTTCCAGTTCTACGCATGCATATATAAATACCTACGTTTTGTCCTTTTACTCCAGTGCTTATATACTATACATAGTCCTTTGTATTTTGCTTTTTATTTGATTTATTTTGAAGACTGCTCTATATCGTTATATGAAGTGCTTCCTTTTTTCCTGTATCATTGCTGTGCATGCCAGCACATGTATGTACCATCGTTTGATCAGTGCCTTATCTATAGACATTTGGGTGTTTCTAATGGTTTGCTATTACAGAGAACGCAGCAGTTGGCTTCAAATACATATCGGTTTATTCCTGTGGCATGATATTTGGATACACCTGATGACTAACTGAAACATTCTAATAGCAATACATTTTTTCTTGGTTCAGGTCTTGCCAATAAAGAGACCATGATGAAGCCAGAACTGAGCATTCTTGGAGATCAAGTGGTGATCCAGGCTGGTGGAACGTTTGACATCACCTGCAGGTAACAAAATCAAAGCCCTCCAACTTTTCCTGATTAAAAGACCCATGGTAGGGAGCTCAGAAATATTGTGGGCTTTTTTTTTTTAAACTAACAACTCTTTTTTTTTTTTTTTTTTAGTTTTGAAGATTTTATTTATTTTCTTATTCAGAGAAAGAGCAAGGGATGGAGAAAGAGAGGGAGAGAAACATCAATCACTTGCCTTTTGCATGCCCTAAACTGGAGAACGGGGCTCAGAACCCAGGCATGTGCCCTGACCAGTAATCAAACCAGTGACCTTGTGGTTTGCTGGCCAATAATACTCAGTCCACTGAACCGCACCAGTCAGGGCATAGAAATATTGGCTTTTTGATCACACTCCAATTTTTTTTCTTTATTTTACAGCAGTGGAGAACAGGTTCTGGAAGATCGGGTTTCTTAATAGTGGTTTTCACCAAGTGTACTTCTCTGGGTGGAGTGGGCTAGCTTTTTAGCTGAATCTAGATATCTTTGTCTTTGGCTCCCTTATTTGTACTATTACTTTTTTCACACATTCCAGGAAACTCATTTGACTCTTAAAGTCCTTAATAGGCCAAAATGTACATTCGTTCTCTTGGCAAACATCTGCTCTTACTCGTTTACCACAGTGTCAATGCCACACAGTACGCAAGCCTGCAGACTCTACCTTGTCACAGTTGCATTGTTTAGAACTCTTAAAGTGGTATCTATTCCCTTGGTATCCACAGTGTCACATTTCTTGTAGACTCACATGTATGTGGCCAAATGAACAATGTCATGTTTTCAAAAATATCTAGAAAACGGGAAGTGGGTACTTCTTCTCCTTTCCTATATGTTCTTCATTTTGGTGAATAACGAAGATGGCAATTCTAGCAGAAAGAGTTGTTTAGTTTGAAAAGCTCGACAGGAATTGTTACGTTCTAAGAACAGTAAGTATGAGGGTGTAGGAAAGAAACTTGATTAGAGATGATGTGAGAGTTATTCACAGAAACTGAATGAGAGTTGAAACTATATAAGTAGAAGAGGATGGTAGGGGAGGGTACGTTGGGTGAGAAGATAAAAGGGTACAGGTCATCATCTTCAGGAGTCCCTGTGCTTCAAGATTGCCTGGACAGGAAGGGGACTTGGCAAAGTGCATGGAGAATGAGTAAGAGGGAGAAACAAGGAAGAACTATCATAAAGGAGAGCAAGGTTTCGAGAAAGAAGGAGTGGTCAGAGTCTTTGGCTGATACAGGCGTAGGTAGGTGCTCAATAAATGTGTATTGAATCTACTTGAACTGAAAGTATAGTACAGTACTGCTTCATTTGTTAAGCTAGCCAAGGCACCAGTATGTCAGTAAATGTTCCATTGTAATATGCTCAGTAGGAAACCCAAGTTAACAGCTGCATTGGGAAATAAAGTTTAATTGTTTTATGGAAAAAAATCCAAAGGGTGAATGGATATCTGGGGATGGCATGCCAGTCCCATGAAATCATTAGAAACTCACACTCCTCCTACATTGTAGCTCCACCTTCGTTAACTAATGGCTTTCACCATGTGGTCCAGAATGGTTACTCAAACTCCATTCATCATGTCTACATTCCAGGTAGTTAGAAAAAAAAACAAAGGTAAAGAAAAGCATGCCTTCTATATCTAAGACCATTTTCCCAAAAGCTCTATACACCACTTGTGCTTATATTGTTTTGACCAAAACATAGTCACATGGCCACACTTAGCTGCAAGAGAGGCTGGGAAATACAGTGATTTATACAGGAGGCCATATGTCCAACTGAAAAAGTGAATATTTTAGTATATGAAAGAAGGGAAGAACAGATATTGTCATGCCTAGTGAATTATACTAAAATGTAGTGATAGTTAACCAGAGGTAGGAGTTCTCCTATTCTAGGTCTTGTAGATTCCTGTACTCCCCCTGCAGGGGTGACCTTTTCTCCTAGCTATCTGGGTTTCCAGCAATACAGATAACGTTTGATCAGAGGATTTGAACCAGACATTTGGTTTTTCGAGGCTGTCTTTTCCTCACCTGTATGCCTGCTTAACAACTTCTGGGCATAAAGCACAATTGAGGAGTCAGCCTCAAGTGCATTATCAGCCCCTGCTCACACAGGATCACTTTACCCCAGTGACCTTGAATGACATCCGACCTACATTAGCCATTGTATAAAACCTGCCACCAATTGCCTGCATGTGTCCTGGTTTGTCATGTTCCAACAGATCATACTTCTTTCCAGGGCTTCTTTCCAGGGCTTTTAGAGTCATAAAAACCAGCTGTAATTCACCATAAGTTGTAGACACTTAACCCCAGGTGATGCATTTGAGACAGGCTTGGCTCGGGCAAGTAGGTTGGTTGGTACTTTAGGGAAAATTGGCTTCAGTGCTAAGAGGATCCCGGAGAAAGTTCATCTGGAAGACAGGCTAATAGTGCCTCAGGTAGAAATGGAGAATGAGAGAAGGAGGTATGGCCTTGTAAATAAATAACTCCTCAGAAGGTTTCAGGAACAGGAGGAGCTCCTCTAAATCCCTTTTTTTAAAAAAAAATGAGTAAGTTCGGGTCTGGAAAGATGACAATATCTGGCAAAGGACACACAATTGGGCAATGGCAGTGCTGCTACCTTACTTCTAGTTTCCACGGCATTAAAATACAATTTTGAATATTTATTCTCTTGTCCTCAAATGATCGTGGATGTCTTTTCCCCCTACTGGTTTATATATAAACTTCCTCATTTATTCATTGTATAGAAAACATTTTGTTGATGTGGACAAGGAATAATTACTGCCTTGAGTATCAAATAAAAATAAATTTATAATAAAATAAGTAATTTATTGTGTGTCTGCTGTACTGGGCACAATTCTCTGGCTGGAGGTAGACAGGCCATATATACACAACTGGGCAAATCATCATGCTTGTATGTACTCACCTCACAGTTGAATGAGCAAGATAAGAATCCTCAAAAGGGAAGTTAAAAGTACCCAGAACACCCTGGTTGGTGTAGCTCAGTGGATTGAGTGTGGACCAAAGGGTCACCGGTTCAATTCCCAGTCAAGGCACGTGCCTCGGTTGCAGGCCCGGTCCTCAGTAGGGGCCACGCAAGAGGCAACCACACACTGATATTTCTCTCCCTCTGTTTCTCCCTGCCTTCCCCTCTCTAAAAATAAATAAGTAGATAAAATCTTTTTAAAAAGTACCCAGAACTCTTGATTGGAAATTTCAGGACAGATATGGAATGAGGATATTTAGGAAAAGAAAATAGCATCAACAAAGGCTTAAAAGTTGGACTTTCTATCTTTCAAAGCAGTTTCAGGAGAATAATATATTTTAGCCCCATACCAACCCCATGGAATAGGTAGAAAAGGGATTGTTTCCCTCATATATTCAACAAATATTTATTTAGCACCTACTGTGTACCAGGTACTGGACTAGGTGCAAAAGATACGATAGTAAACAAAATGGGCAAAGATCCTTAACCCCTTGGAGATAACACTCTCCTGGGTGAGGCAGATAATAAACAAAATAAATAAGAAAATTGTATAATATATTAGAAGATGATAAGTTCTGTGGAGACAGTATCAGGGTAATGGGACACAGTGTAAATTGGAAGTGTTTCTTCCAAAAGGTTGGTCAGGACAGAAGTATCATTTGAACAGAGACATAAAGGAAGGAGCCATTGAAGAATGTGGAGGAAGAGTGTCCCAGACAGGGGGAAGAAAAAAATGCAACACCCTTGAAGTAAGGGTAAATTCGACATAGTCAATAAACAGTGAGAAGTTTGTGTGGCCTGAACAAAATAAGCCATGGAGAGGATGCTAAGAAATTAGGATGCGGAGGTAGCAGAATTTTATACACCTCAGTGAGGATTTTGAGTTTATTCTGAACGTCATGGGAAGCCACTGGAAGAATTTAAGCGGGGGAATGATGTGGTCTAATATGTATTTAAAAAATCTCCCTCTGGATGCTGTGAGGCATACGGATTAAAGGGACAGGAGTCAGAGGCTAGTGCAGCATTCCAGGCGAGACATGATGAGGGCTGGGGCCAAGGATGCCAATGGTGGAGGGAATGAGAAGTGGGCAGGTTCTGAATATATTTTGAAGGTAGAGCATAGAGGATATCCTCATGGATTGGAAGTGGAGTGTGAAAGAATGATATGATTCAAAAATGATTCCTATGACAGACAAAGTTGATAACCACAGTAACTGCGATTTCTTGGGCACGTACTCTGTGTCAGGCTTCACTCTGAGCAGGTTCTATGGATTGACTCCGTAAACCTTTTCAATAAATCTGTGAGGTAGGTTCTATCAGCCCCACTTTACTGATGAGGACACCAAGGCCTGAAGAGGAGGAGGAACTTGTTAAGTGTCCGGTGCCAGCACCAAGCTCTCCTGATGCCCAAGCCAGTGGGTTTTTCATTGGGTTAAACATGCAGGCAACTCTCTATACTTTGTAAGTTTTGGCAAGTCTGCGGAGCAGGCTGAGCTCAGACTTTCTTGCCTAGCTCCAACAGGGACTGACCATACTTCCTCGTGCTCAGCTTGGCCTTTGTAAAACTTCCTGGTGCGAGTTACCTAAGTTCCCAAGCCTTAAGCTGTAAGCCTTCGGTGCTCTGGCCGGCAAACCCAGCATCTTGGGGAAGGTGGGTGGGGGAAATAAATCAGCTTGTGAGGAAGCTCAAGACTCTGGCATGTGATTCTCCCCCAGGATGTTATCAGGAATAGGAGGCCCAGTCATTCCAAGTATCCAGCTGCTCAGGCCCAGGCATGAGAATCTGCTGTTGGAATCTCTGGAACTTAGTTTCTATTCCTGGAATATTTTCAAAAGTGTCCTCTCAAGCTCGACCAAATATCCAGATATGGGAACTAAAAATGGGTCTAAATCAGGAGTCTGCTGTGTGAATAAACATAAACAGTTCTTCCTCCTTGACCTCCACCGTGCCCCCATTTACCCCAGGCCTTCACCTCTGCTCCTCTGTCTAGGCCTTCCGTGTCTAAAGATACTCCTACCCTTGCCACCCTCTGCCCGCTATCCTAGAGGATATTATGGTGAGTGAAATAAATCAGACCGAGGAAGAAACATATTGTATGATTTCACTTATTGGTGGAAATTAAGAAGACCAAACAAAACCAAACAGAAACAGGCCCATAGATACAGAGAGAAAAAAAAAACGGATTGTTGTCAGAGAGTTTGGGGGGATACATAAAAATGTGAAGGAGAATAATAGGTATATACGTCCAGTTATAAAAACAGTTAATGGGATGTGACATACGGCATAAGCAAAACAGTCGATATTAGTGTAATAATAACTTGGATGGTGACAGATGGGTACCTAGACTTATGTGGCGATAACATCACAAGGGATTGAAATGTGGAATTACTACGGTCATACGCCTGAAACGAATAGAATGTTGCATGTCAACTATACTTCAATTAAAAAACAAACCAAGCGCGGGCCTGCGAACCAAAGGATTGCGGTTCGATTCCCAGTCAGGGCACATGCCTGGGTTGCAGGCCAGTTCCCAGCATGGGACACATAAGAGGCAACCATACATTGATATTTCTCTCCTTCTCCCTCTCTCCTACCCTTCCCCTCTAAA
Source organism: Glossophaga mutica (assembly GCA_039655065.1). Taxonomy (NCBI): domain Eukaryota; kingdom Metazoa; phylum Chordata; class Mammalia; order Chiroptera; family Phyllostomidae; genus Glossophaga; species Glossophaga mutica. Next base: position 7,378,813 of record CM077318.1, on the reverse strand, counting down.
GATAAATAAATAAATAAATAAATAAATATTTAAAAAAACAAAAACAAACCAGTTTGGCTAAGCCTTGAACCCCGGAGACTGTCTCGCTTGCCCACTTGCTTTTGTCTGGTATCGGGGCAGACAATGTGGAATATTCCTGGAGACTTCATAAGACTTCATAGGCCGGGTTAGCGTGGGCTGGGACGTTGCCCAGAGCCATTGGAGGTACTACGTACCTAGGGGTGAAAATCCGAACAGCGGTACCATTTGTTGGCTCTAAGGGGCAGGGTGGAGACTCTAGTCAGGGCGAGACAAGCAAGGGTTAAGAAATGTAAACTCTGGGGCCAATTTCTCATGGTCTACAAAGCCCAACCAAAACAATAAAATTGCAGATGCCAGCTGATAACAGGGCAGAGAGTGCGTTAGTTTACTAGGGCTGCCACAGTAAAATACCCACTACTGGGAGGGTTGAACATTAAAAAAATATATTTTTTCATAGTTCTAGACCAGGGGCGTCAAACTCATTTTCACCGGGGGCCACATCAGCCTCACGGTTGCCTTCAAAGGGCTGAAATAATTTTACGACTGTATAAATGTAACTACTCCATAACTGTTAAAGAGTTGAAATGACATTTGGCCCTTAGAAGGCAACCTCGAGGCTGATGTGGCCCCTGGTGAAGATGAGTTTGACGCCCCTGATCTAGAATTTCAAGATAAAGCTGTCAACATGGTTTGTTTCTCACGAGGCCTGTCTTTTGGGCTCACAGATGGACACCTCCTCACTGCGGCCCCACATGGTCTTTTCCCTGTGTACGCTCATCCCTGGTATCTGTCTGTGTGTACTAATCTCCTCTTAGAAGGACACCAAGCGGACTGAATTAGGGCCCGCTCTAATGACCTCATTAACTTAATTACCTTTCTATATCGAACTTTAGTCATATTCTGAGGTACTGGAGGTTAGTGCTTTAACACATGAATTTGTGGGGGACACAATTCAGTCTATCACACGACACACCCTCTCTTAAGCTATCTGTTTTGGAGGCCACACAGTTTATTTAAAGACCCTAGAATGAGCCCTGGCTGGTTTAGCTCAGTGGATTGAGCGTGGGCCTGTGAACCAAGGTGCATCGCTGGTTTGATTCCCAGACAGGGCACATGCCTGGGTTGTGGGCCAGGTCCCCAGTAGGGGGCGATCAAGAGGCAACCACACACCCATCCTTGTATTTTTTTTTAACAGTCTTTTTTTTTTTTTTAAAAAAGATTTTATTTATTTATTTTTAGAGAGGGGAAGAGAGGGAAAGAAACATCAATGTGTGGTTGCCTCTCACGTGGCCCCCACTAGGGGCCTGGCCTGCAACCCAGGCATGTGCCCTGACTGGGAATCAAACCTGCGACCCTTTGGTTCACAGCCCACGCTCAATCCACTGAGCTACGCCAGCCAGGGCTTTAACAGTCTTTTAACCACAGTCATGGTAAGGTATTATCTTTTCAGAATGGCTGGAAATACATTGCTCTTGAAGAATGGACTCAAGGCGGGCCATGGCCCCCCACACCACTTCGTGGTTTACCTTTTGTTTACTTCAGTGAATTTGTGGATCATGATGCATAGTGATGTCATTGTCGTACATGTGTGAACGCTGGACATGAGATATGATATGGGGAAGGGTAGCTGTCTTTGACATAGGAACAGGAATCAGATCTGGCTCCATCCCCCACCCCCAATTTCCACTGCCTTCCACGTATGCTGAGGGCTTGCGTTTGCCCATCGTTTCCACATAAGGTCTCTAAATGGGACTTCATGGAACCCTGTACGAGAAGGCTCGTAGTCCCTGTTTTGCAAATGAGAACCCTGGGACCTAGAAAGCTTAATTAACTGTCCAAGGCCACATAACTGAACAGTGGCACTGAGACTTGATACACGGTTTTGTTTGTCATCCCTGCACCTTTTGAGTCATTGGGCCACAGATTCCTTTTGTTATAAGGAACTGGGAGGAGAAGAAAATAATTGATGAGATGATAATACAGAGTCCTATCATTTTGTCAGCATGTGAAAGAAATCCAACCAATTTAAAATGAACTTCGCCCCTGGTTGTAACCCACATGCCCTTTCGGAACTCATTTGCCCCTCCTAAAAAAAAAAAAAAGCCTTTTAAATTAAGTGAGGCAACAAGGTACAATTCAAAAATAGAAATAAAAACCTAGACTGGGACCTAGTACCTAGGACTTGGATTGTGGATCCTGCCAGCAACACTCGGGGCAAGGCCCTTTACCTCCCTGAATCTTGGAGTTTCCATTCTCCAAGTCCAAACCATAAATGCAGAAAGGACCTCAGAAATCCCTTAACTCAGTATTTCCCTCTGCCTTTCGATGTGTAATGGCAAACACCCCAAAGCCCATGCATTGATTGGGAGAGCTGGGTTGAAGGTATAGGTTGAGTAGAAGGAGGAAATAGGTGGGTAGAAGGACAAAAACATAAGTCGTGGGTTCAGATACTCCTCATACCCGTAGTCAGGTGTTCCAATCCTTCCTGCCAGTGTTTTCATGGGAACTAGGCTATCGGTTATAACTCCTTCCTTCAGAACTCACGCTGAGAGCTGCAGCAACATTGCTTCCTCACTGCCCTTTCCATGCCTGACTCGGCATATTCTTTGTGTTGTGTTTTCAGGGCGCTGGCTGCCGTTACCTGGACTTGGGGCACTGGGTCCGCAGGAAATCGGGCCCGCATGCTGGAGCACCCGTGTTCTGATGACCCCCTTGTCACATGCAACCAGCTCACTGTCTTCCACACAGAAGCTGGTGACACGGGCTACTTTACCTGTAGCTACAAGGACATTGCTGACATCAAGGATCCTAATGACAAGGCCAGTGTGTACGTGTATGTCAAAGGTGAGTGAGTGCCTTGGGCTTTGAGACGGAAGGATTTTGCATTTTTTTTCTGGATGTGTAGATACATAAATCCCTAGGTAAATTTGGAAGACTTTGGAGTGCTTTTCAAGGACGGTAGAGCAAGAACACACTTTGTGCTTTGAAAATTTGCTAATGACATCCAGTTGTACCTTCATACCCACATGCTTTCCAAAGGTGAGGTTGTTGATCTCTGACCCCACGAGATAAGAAAAATAATAGGATTAGTTCCCAACTCAAGTAGTTAACCAGTGGTATGTGAAAGGAAGGGACAGTGGAGAGGCAGATTCCCCCGACAAGCTACAAATTTGGCTTGATCTTCCTCTACTTCCAGATGACCAGGAAGGCTCTTACCATTTGAATCTCCTTTCCAGAACTTCTGTGGCTTTGGGCTATGGTGCTGGGGCCTGGATGATTGCTCCTTTGGGAATATAATTTCTCCTTTGAGAGCACAGAGGGTGCCTTTTAGAAGCCTGTTTTCTTTGCCCCTCTTACATACCCATTCTCTTTATGAGCCATGTCTTTACTTCCTTATACATTAACTGATAACTAAAATCTCTATAAAGCAGCGAACTTGGCCCTGAAGAAGACCTAAATCCCAACCCATAGACCCCCTGGGCTTCCAAAGATACAGGTTAAGCAAGTCTAAGGGACCATAGTAAGGATTAGGATGAGGTGGAAACAGCTCTAGGTTAGGAGACTTGATTATGCTGTATAATTAGTTTAATGTTCTGTTGAATTCAGTTTGCTAGTGATTTGTTGATAATTTTAGCATCTGTGGTCATTAGGGATATTGGCCTGTAATTCTCTCTCTCTCCTTTTTAGTAGTGTATTTGTTGGGTTTTGGTATTAGCTTAGTGCTAGTCTCATAGAATGACTTTGAAAGCATTTCGCCCTCTTCCAATTTTCTTCTTTCTCAAGACTGCAATGGCTATTTGGGGTTTTCTGGCGTTCCATATAAATTTTTCCAATATCTGTTCTAGTTCTGTGAAATACGCTATGGGTATTTTGATAGGAATTGCGTTGAATCTATAGATTGCCTTGAGTAGTATGGACATTTGAATGATGTTAATATTCCTATCCATGAACTTGGTATATGCTTCCACTTACTCGTATCTTTTTCTATTTATTTCTTCAGTGTCTTATAATATTCCAACTATGGGTCTTTTACATCCTTCATTAAATTTATTCCTAGGTATTTTATGTTTTATGCAATTATAAATGGGATCGTTTTCTTAGCTTTCCTTTATGGTACTTCATTATTGGTGTATAAAAATGCACCAATAATAAAATGCCATAAATTTCTGCTCAATTTTCTGGATATTTATTTTGCATCCTGCTACTTTTCTGATTTCCCTTATCAATTCTAGCAGTTTTTTGGTGGAATCTTTAGGGTTGTCTATGTACAGTATCATGTCACCTGCAAATAGTGACAGTGTTACTCTCTCCTTTCCAATTTGGGTGCCTTTTATTTCTTCTTCTCTGATTGCTTTGGCTAGACTTCCAGTACTGTGTTGAATAAGAGTGGTGAAAGCGAGCATCCCTGTCTTGTTCTCGATTTTAAGGGAAACACTTAGTTTTTGCATGTTGAAAATGTTGTTGGCTGTGGGTTTTTTCATATGTGGCCTTATTATGTTGACAAATATTCCCTCTATTTCCATTTGGCTAAAAGCTTTTATCATAAATAAGTGCTGAGCCTGCGAACCAAAGGATCGCGGTTCGATTCCCAGTCAGGGCACATGCCTGGGTTGCAGGCCAGTTCCCAGCAGGGGACACACGCGAGGCAACCATACATTGATATTTCTCTCCCTCTCCCTCTCTCCTACCCTTCCCCTCTAAAGATAAATAAATTAAAAAAAATCTTAAAAAAAATAAGTGCTGAATTTTATCAGATGCTTTTTTGCATCTATTGATATGATCATGTGATTTTATTATTCATTTTTTTTATGTGGTGTATCATGTTTATTTATTTGTGAATATAGTTCCAACCATGCATCCCTGAAAACAAATCCCCCTTGATCATGGTGTATTAACTTTCTAATGCACCGCTGGATCCAGTGTGCAAATATTTTGGGGGGAATTTAGCATTTATATTCATACTGCCTCACATCAAAATAAGCTACAAGGACATAGTGACAAAAGCAGCGTGCTACTGGTGTAAACACTGATATACAGATCAATGGAACAGAATAGAGAGCCCAGAAGTAAACCCACGACTTTATGGTCAATTAATATTTAGAAAAGGAGACGAGAACATACAATAGGGATAAAGACAGTCTATTCAATAAACGCTGTTGGGAAAATTAGACAGATACATGCAAAAAACCCCTAAAATTAGACAACCTTCTTAGACCAGGCACAAGAATTAAAAAAAATGAATTAAATACTTAAATGTTAGATTCAAAATCATAAAGTCCTAGAAAAAACATAGGCAGTAAAACCTCTGACATTTCTTGTAGCAATGTTTTTTTTTTCTGATATATTCCTCAGACAAGGAAACAAAAGAAAAATAAATAAATAGGACTACATCAAACTACAAATTTTTTGCACTGCAAAGAAAACCATCAGCAAAATGACAGGACAACCCACTGAATAGGAGAACATATTCACCAGTGATACATCTGATAGGGGGTTAATATCCAAAACTTATAAAGAACTTATACAACTCAGCACCAAAAAAAAAAAAAAACAATCCTTTGTAAACATATATGCACCCAACAGAGGAGCACCTAAATATAAAAATGAAGAGATTGACAGCAATACAGGCACAGTAGGAGATTTTAACATTCCGCTGTCATCAGGAATAGAACTTCAAGTAAAAGATTCAACTAGGCAACAGCGACCTTAAATGAAACATTGCATTGGATTGATTTAATTGATATTAACAGAACATTTTATTCCAAAGCAGCAGAATATTCATTCTTTTCAAGTACACATGGAACATTCTCAAAGGCAGACCACATTTTAGGACACAAAATAAGCCTTAACAGATTAAAGAAGATTCAGATCATACTAAGATTCTTTTCTGACCACAATTGTATGAAACTAGAAGTGAGCCACAAAATAAAAACCCTGAAAAACAGTCAAACACATGGAGGCTAATAACATGTTATTAAACAATAAATGCATTCACAATGCAAAGAAGATATAAATATTACCTGGAAACAGATGAAAATCAACACAGGGCAACCCAAAGTTTATGAGACACAGTAAAAGCAGTCCCGAGAGGGAAGGTCATAGCATTACAGGCCTGCCTCAAGAAGCCAGAAAAACTCAAATAATCGAAACCTACACCTAAAATAAGTAGAAAAGGAAAAACAAAGCCCAGAGTAAGTTGAAAGAAACAATAGAGATCAGAGTGAAGTCCCTTTTCTCCACATCCTCACCAACTCTTGTTCGTTGGTTTATTGATGGCCATTCTGACCGGTGTGAGGTGGTATCTCATTGTGGTTTTAATTTGCATCTCTGGGGTGGCTGGTGATACTGAGCATCTTTTCATATGTCTCTGGGCTCTCTGTATGTCCTTTTTGGAGAAGTGTCTGCTCAGGTTCTTCGTCCACTTTTAGTTGGATTGTTTGTCTTCCCGGTGTTGAGTTGTATGTGTTTTGTATATGTTTTGAAAATTAACCCTTGTCAGATGTATCATTGGTGATATATTCTCCCCCCACAGTGGGTACCCTTTTCATTTTGTTGATGGTTTCTTTTACGATGCAGAAGCTCTTTTAGTTTGATGCAGTCCTGTTCAGTTTTCCTTTATTTCCCTTTCCATAGGCGACATGTCCACAAAAATATTGCTACAAGAAGTGTCTGAAATTTCACCGCCTGTGTTTTCTTCTAATATTTTTATGGTTTTGCAACTCCCATTTAAGTCTTTTATCCATTTCGAGTTTATCGTTGTGCATGGTGTAACTGTTTGGAGGGAGTGCAGACTGGTGCAGCTACTATGGAAAACAGTATGGAGTTTCCTCAGAAAACTAAAAATGAAATCACTTTTTGTCCCTGGGATTCCACTTCTGAAAATATATCCTAAGAAACCCAAAACGCCAGTTATGAAGAATATATGCACCGCTATGTTCATAGCAGCATTATTTACAATAGCCAAGATGTGAACACAGCAGCCCTAGTGCCCATCAGCCAGGGAGAGCTACCAGATCAGGGGGACAGATCAGAAACGTCTTCCATTGGGGGTGATGCTGGCCCAGCCCACATGAGATGCCAAAGCACTTTGGTTTGGTCCCAGATAATGGCCTCAGAGGGACTCACTCTTACTATCCCTCCCCTCAGCTGCTCTCCTTTGCCTCGGCAGAACTGAGCCCATTTGGGCAGCGTATCCAGAACTTGGAAGGATAGATCCAAACAGTCTTCTATTGGGGGTGGTACCCACAAGCCTGTCGCATAGGGGTGGGTACTTTTTCCTATTCCCTGGATAGCGCTGGATGAACTACGTTGCCAGGGATGGAAGAATGGCCTTTCCATCCCCCACCCCTCTCACCATGGTGTAGCCACACACCTCTGCCCTTGCCTGTCTGGTTCTCAGACAGGCTTTTCCAGGAGACATGCAGAGTCCCAGCTCTGCACTGCACTCTGGTTTTCTGCTTGGCTGAACTCAGCAAAACGGGGCTAGCCAAGTGATTAAACAGGTGGGAGAGGGATGCTGGCTGTGTGCTTGTCCCTCTTTCCAGAGCCACACAGTTTAGTCACTATGTGGGTCTCTGCCAGGAGCCTTCCCAGAATACGTGGGCCCCAACAGTCATTGCTGGCTGCAGCCAGCAGACCCTTCTGCAGGACCCAAGTATGGCAGAGTGGGCTCACCAGCAGTCGGAAACTGGGAAACGCAGTTTCCAGGATGGTTCTGTAGTAATAAGAGTGCTCATCCCTGAAAAAGCAGCGTTTTGAGTCTCCCACTGATTTTCACCACTGGATGTAATGTGGGCTCCTTTTCTCATCTCTGTTGCCCTGGATAGGGGCTCTCGGCGTTGGGTTGAGACCTCATGCTCCTGGGGAGAGATACAAAAACGGCAATCTACCCTTCTTATCAGTCTCTATGTGCTTTCTCCTGTAAATTCTTGGTTATAGTATTTCAGTGCAGTGAGACTTCAGCTGGTAATTCAGGTTGATTGCTCTGTAATTTATCTGTAAATATGGTTTGGGCTGGGAGCAAGTGAGTGTAGCTTCCACCTACTCTGCAGCTATCTTGGAATAAGGATCTGGATTTTAATAAGATGTGTTGTTAGCCTGGTGTCAGTAGTTAGATAATTTGTGATTGAAAAGAAAAACACCTGACTTCACGTCATCTCTCTCTAAGTTAACGAGTGCTGGCTATGTCTTATATCTAATATCTAATGCCTGACAGAAAGATGGAAGGAGAGATGTTCCAAAGAGAACATGAGAGGTGGTATGGCTTTCTGGCGGAGACACTTGGGCTCAGGCTTTGAATAAGAAAGCGTTTATCCTAAATATGATTCTGTCAAAGGTGGAACAGGCTTCCTTTCAAGGGTAGTAAAATAAGCGAGATTGAATAGACCAACTGCCAGGAAAGACCTTCACACACATAGAAGGGAGGGAACAGGTGGTTTTTAAGGTCATATCCACTATTAAGAATGTCTGAGTCTGTGATCTGAGAGTAGGTAGGACCCAGATAGTGGTCAGGGATTTCTAGGCAAGGGAGCAATCCAAGTAAAGGAGTAGAGACCACAGGCCCTCCTTGGGTCAGAGTGAGTGGATGAGAATAGCTGTTGGGGAGGGATTTGGAGGGAGGGAGGGAGGTTTGGGAGAAGGCTCACGAAGGCTATGTTCCTTCTCTTGGACAGTGCACCCAACACAGTCTTGTTAGAAATGTTAGCTACGAACACCTTAACCCATTTTATACTTCGACTTCTAAGAAAGGAGCTTGATTCCATGCAAAACTCATTAGCCTTCACCCAGCAATGCTTTTTTTCTGTATTTTCAACGTTTCTTAGCTTTTCCTTTGGATTCTGATAAAGATCTTGGAGAGAGGTCACATGTGTGTACTTTTTCCACACCTTTTCCTCTTCTCTCTAGATTTGGCTGTTGGCCCTGAGTCCCCAGGCATTGTGAACCTCTGGTCCACACCCTCTTTTCCATGAGGAAACTAGTCTCTTCGACAGCACAATAGCTGGGGCTGTAGGGATAGGACAGATCCCTGTTGACTCAGGATGGGAGTGTCCTTTCCTCATTAGCGCCAGGCCAGCTCTGGACTAGCCGTGGTCTAGTTCTGGCTTAATTCAAGGATCTTAGGATACAGAAAGGACAGGAGACTCTTAGGGGCTAGCTGCATAGTTTCACTCCCAGCTTTGTCGGTGTTGGAGCACATCAGGAATAGGAGTGGGGATGCTAACAGAAACTGTTCTGGAACCAGTGATTTCAAGAACTACCAAATATCAAGGGCTGTTGGGATCCATAGACGTTGGTTCAGCACCCCCCGTCAAAACAGATTTAGAGAAAATGAAGACCTGTTCAAGGTCACATAGGTAGTTAATGGCAGAACAGAGGATAGGACCCAGAATTCATGACTTCCTAGAGTTTAAGACCCTTTGGGGAGCTAGCGTGGTGTATGTACATTGGGTCCCTCTGGCTACTTGTTGGGGAGGAGTTGGGGGGTTTTAGGAGGACTGAACTCAAGGTCCTGAACCAGAGCCAGAGCACACCTGCTCTTATTTGTTTTATTTGTGTATTTATGTATGTGTGGGATGCTTGTAAGATTTCAGTTTATCTTCGCTCTTAAGGTTATGGACTTTAAAGCCTGATGACCTGGGTTCAGATTGTGACTTAGTAGCTATGTGGTTTCTCATAAGTTACTTAACCTCTTTGTGCTTCAATTTACCTATTTATAAAATGAGAATAGTAATAAACTTCATGGGGATCTTATAAGAATTGAAAGAATTAATACATGCACAGTGCTTATTTTAGAGACCAGGACATACAAGTGCTCAATAATGGCCCTGGCTGGTGTGGCTCAGTGAGTTGAGCACTGGCCTGCAAACCAAAGGGTCACCAGTTTGATTCCCAATTGGGGCACATGCGTGGGTTACAGGCCAGGTCTCCAGTAGGGGGCGTGCAAGAGGCAACCGCACATGGATGTTTCTCTCCCTCTTTCTCCCTCCCTTCCCCTTTGTCTAAAAATAAATAAATAAATAAACAATTTAAAAATCAAGAAACAAAAGAACTGCTCAATAATGTTAGTTATCAATACTACCTCATGTATAGGATGGATTTCACTGCTTTAAAAAAGTACAAAAACCACTACTTTGTACCAGATTTTCTCTCTTTGGCATTCTCCGCCAATATCTCAGCTTTCTTCAAGTCTCTGCAAGCATCCCAAAGCCTTCCATCTGTGGCTGGTACCTGCATGGTGTCAGGGTTTGGGCAGTGTGGAGAAGATCATTGGGTGAAGACTTTGGAAAAATAGATTCGCAAACAGGTTTCTACTAACGTAATTGTGTGAACCTAAGCAAGTTTTCTCTCCATTCGGAACACCACTTTTTCTATCTCTAAAAAGGAAAAAGTTTCCAGCATCAACAGGGACCTGTTGTACTGCCTCAGAGTCCAAAGTGGCTGCTCAACTGCCAGCCCTCACATCTGTATTCTATCCATCAGGAAGGCAGAAGGGAGAGGAAGAAGGTCCTTATCTTAAAAGAGACCTCTAATTGTATTTACTAGGAAATTAAATTAGAACTTTAATTTAATTTAATTTAGTCATAGGGTCACATCTAGCTGCAAGGAAGTCAGAGAAAAGAAGTTTTCATTCTGGGTGGCCTATAACTAGGACGAAATCATTATTTTATGTATTAGAAAAAAGAGGGTAATATATATAGGGGTAAAAAGTTGACAGTTTCTACCATAGTGTCACAGAACAGTTTGGGAGGCTGACAAGATTCTGAACAATCTCCACCCTCCAAAAAAAAAACCACAGGAAAAAAAACCATTTGCACAAGACTACACATACAATTTCAGAGAGTTCATAGGTGCCGAGCATACAACAGTGAATGTGATCCATGAGATCCCTGATGTAATAGAACTTAACAGTATAATAAACATGTCCTATGATATCAGGTAGTGATAAGCACTACAAAGAAAAATGAAACAAGGTAGTGGGGCAAAGGTAATGACAAAGGAGTCGAGGAAGGCTTCTATTGCAAGGATATCATTGGGTAAAGACCTGAGTGAAGTGATAAGCACCATGTGGATATATGGGGGGAAAGCATTCAAAACGGAGAATAAGAAGTTGTGAAGACCCTGAAGTGGGAGAGGACAAGGGAATCAGCAAGGAGGCCAACGTGTCTGGAGTAGCTTCTGTGAGAAGTGATAGGAGATGAGCTCAAAAGGGTGATGGCGGGAGACGAGGGAGTTTAAGGCCTTTTTAGTGTGTGGTGAGGCCTTTGAATTGTATTCCGGATGTAATAGATACCCTTGGAAGGTTTCAGCACTGGAACGACGTGAGAATTCTGGCTGCTGTGTGGAAAATAGACTTTAGGGAGAAAACAGTGGAAGCAGGAAAACAATTAAAAAACAGTACGGCCCTGGCTGGTGTAGCTCAGTGGATAGAGCATGGGCCTGCGAACCAAAGGATCGAGGTTCAATTCCCAGTCAAAGCACCTGCCTGGGTTGCAGGCCAGTTCCCAGCAGGGGGCGCATGAGAGGCAACCACACATTGACGCTTCTCTCCCTCTCCTTCCCTTCTCCTTTAAAGATAAATAAATACAATCTTTAAAAAAAAAACCCAGTCCAAATGATCCGGGGGGGGGGGGGGGAATGACAGTGAATGGACCAGGGAGAAAAGCGGATGGCAGGGTTAAATGCACCTGTTCTGTATCTTTTGATACTCACCATTTAAAAGCAGATGACTCCTTAAAATATAAGGCTCTTTTTCACCTCATTTGTTCCTTTCTGTAACCTCATTTGGAACCTAGGGAAAGCATTATTATGTTAAGTTTTAAAAAAAAGAAGTGAGGGACAATAACTTGCCCTAAATCCCAGAGTTATGAAGGCTGATGCATCCAGGGTAATGTATTTAGCGCTCAGTATATTCCTTGGGTTGTTTGTTATCTCTTTCTAATATGAGATCCTGAGATGTTTTCTCTTTGTTTCTTTGATTTTATTTTTTATTTTTTTTTAAAGACCTACATGCAGACTTTAAATATTTATTTATTTATTTATTTATCTTTAGAGGGGAAGGGTAGGAGAGAGGGAGAAGGAGAGAAATAATCAATGTATGGTTGCCTCTTATGTGTCCCATGCTGGGAACTGGCCTGCAACCCAGGCATGTGCCCTGACTGGGAATCGAACCGCGATCCTTTGGTTCGCAGGCCCGCGCTCAATCCACTGAGCTACACCAGCCAGGGCTGTTTCTTTGATTTTAATTTTGAAATAACATCACGCTTACCGAAAATTTTCAATGTTAGTACCTTTTCCATATGCTCTTCAGTAGCTTCTCCAAATGTTAGCGTTTTTATAATCAGAGTAAGATGATAAAAATCAGTAAATTAACAGAGGTTGAATGCTACATGTATACCTATTCAAGTTTCAGCAATTGCCTTATTAATGTCCTTTATCTGTTCCAGGATCCCACGTTGGATTTGGTTGCCGGGTTCCCTTAATTCTCCTCCACACTGTGACAGCCTCTTAATCTTTTCTAGTCTTTTATGACCTTGACATTTTTGAAGCATACAGGCCAGTTATTTTACAGAACGTCTCTAAGTTTGAGTTTTATGATATTGCCTCATGGTTAAATTCAGCCGATACATTTCTGTCAAGAGGATCAAGAAGTGGTGGTGTCTATTCTGTTACTGGTCCTATTAAATTTGATCACTTGGTTAAGGTTTGTTTGCCAGACTTTTCCACTGTAGAGTTACTATTTTTCCCTTTGTAATTGATGAGTAAGTAGATGTTTTTCACTGACAAGTAAACTGAGGCATGAAGGTGTGTAGTAAACCACCATGGGTACGCAGGTAGAAAGTGATGGAGACTCTTCTCTCTAAAGCTTGTCATTATTCTCCTGTTCCCCTATATTCACATTGCCTCTTGAAAGATGCCAAGCTTGCCTCTTAAAGGCTTTGCCATGCTGAATTTGGCTTCATTCTGTCCTTCTTAGCTTATTAGAGTTAGGCATTTTCCTGATTTGGGGGTTGAGCTAGTTAGATCCACCATGACAGTTGTTAAGGGAGCTCTCTTCCTCTGCTTCCAGGATCACCATCTGATAAAGGGTACGGAACCTTCAGAATCCTGGTCCCCTTATCCTCTCTTTCCGCCATCTGTTTTTATTTACCTTATTGCTTGGTGACTCACTACGTTGGAAAGGCTTATTGGTACAGAATGAGTGATCCTGATACCCAATTCTGGGAAAAACTCATCAGATAAAGAGAAATTCCTTTCTTGGGTTTGGGGTATGCTGATGGTGAGGGCGATCATCTTAAACCCATTGGTCCCTGCCATTGCAAATCTTTAAAAAAACAACACCACCACCACTCTGGATGTTTCCCACACAAATTTGAAAAATTCCTTGTGTTCTTAGCTGGTTCTTGTGAAAAGCAGTATTCTGTCTCGGAGTTGGGAGACCCGGGTTCTAAGTCCTGACTGGATCCCTTATTGAGTTCTTTTTCTTCTCTGAACCTTCATTTCCCCTTCTATAAAATGACAACTAAATATAACGATCTTCAAGGGTCCTATGAAAACTATGGAGTCTTATCCTGATGAAGATACCAGTGCTGATCTGATTTGTCACCCCCTGCAGATGACAACCAGACCTTTGTGGAGACCTACTACGAAATGCCACTGGTGATCACTGTGTTCACTGATACCCAAGAGGTGCTTGTGCCATGCCGAGTCACTTCTCCTGATGTCAGTGTCAAGCTTCAGTTGGTAAGTTGCATTTTGGGGGTGTCAGATAGAGGACTTGTTGCTAACTCGAGGATGAAATGTGAAAAAGAGTAAGAGGCCTTATTTCAGTTTCATTCCCGGTACCTGTTCCAGGTGTGCCGTATCTACCTCTTTGGGGCAGCATATAGAAGCAGACATACGACCATGTTACCTTGGATGAGCATCACCATGAGAGGTTTATAAAAACTAGGGGTAAATGTGATGGATGCTTAGATGTTTTGTGAGACCCCACGTGGACTAGACCTAAATGCTGTCCATGTCCACAGGTCTTGGGCCAGAGAGCTCTTTTTCTGAAATAGACAGAAAACGGAGGTTAGTTTTCAGAGAAATGTACAAGGAAAAGAGAGGGAAGGGACGCCCTCCCATGTAGCTTGATTAGTTAAATCGATCTTGGTGATGAGTACAGTGACATATGTCCTTTGTGGATCACCTCCATAGCCACCAAAGCCCTCAGCTTCCATGGTTGTGTGACATCACTACAAATTTTAAAACAATTCATGTACATCACCCCCTCGGAGCTGCACACATAACTTACTCTGTAAAGTGGATAGAGCTGGGTTTAGCATTTCCATTTCACATATGAGGGATTGTAGGCTTAGAGAAAAGGAAAAATGTGCTTATGGTTCATATTTGATAAGGTCGTAGTGAAAAGTAAAAAATAGATGTTCTGCCCTGGCTGATGTAGCTTGGTGGGTTGAGCACGGGCTGCAAATCAAAGGGTCGCCGGTTCGATTCCCAGTCAGAGCACATGTCTGGGTTGCAGGCCAGGTCCCCAGTGGGGGCCACGTGAGAGGCAACCACACATGGATGTTTCTCTCCCTCTCATTCTGTCTCCCTTCCCCTCTCTCTAAAAATAAATAAATAAAGTCTTTAAAAAATACATGTTCTGATGCCCTGTGTAGTGTTCCAGCTATTATTCTTGCAGCCTTCCCCAGGTGGCAGGTTCCCTCTACCCCCCTCCTAGATGCGCTGTTCCTCTGCTCCCAAGCCCTTTCTCGCTTTCATGTTAGGAAAAAGCTGTGAACCTCTCACAGCGGCAGACAAAGATCATTTCACTTCCCTTAGATAGAGGGAGCGTCAGCATTTCTCCCAATGCCTTCCTTCTGCCAGTACAGCTGTGAAAACTGAGAGATGCATGACCCTGGAAATTGTGTCTGGTAGCAACAGCCGATGTGGCAAACGAAGGTGCAAAAACCCATGGGCAGAAGAATTTAATCTCTTTAAAAAGTTCCACGCCCTGGCTGGTGCAGTTCAGTGGATTGAGCGCGGGCTGTGAACCAAAGGGTCGCGGTTCGATTCCCAGTCAGGGCACATGCCTGGGTTGCGGTCCAGGTCCCCAGTAGGGGGCCATGTGAAAGGCAACCACACATGGATGTTTCTCTCCCTCTCTTTCTCCTTCCCTTCCCCTCCCCTTCCCCTCTCCCTAAAAATAAATAAATAAAATATTTTTAAAAAAAGTTCCACAAGACCTTGGAGTCCATGAGCCACTCCCCGAAGACCACACTGTCCTCCTCTTTCCAGGCCTATCTGCCCCTCAGGTTGTTAGAAAGTTCATTATCATTTCAGAGAAGCGGCCCTCGGGGCCATGCTGTCATTCTCCCTCCACTGAGCACCCCCCCCCCCCCCGTTCCCGCTCTTCTTCGGGACATTCTTTTGGCTCTTTCTGAAGGGCAAAGGAAGGTGCTCCTTGTCTTTGGGACTTGGTCCAGAAAGAAGCAGTGGCGTGGGGGAATGGGTGGAGCAGGGAGGATGCAGTCTGCTGTAGAGTTTATGTGCTTGGCCGGCCACCTCATCCTTCCTCTACCTAGTAGCAGCGAGGGTGTCCTGGCCCACCCACCAGGCCTCTTTGGTGGGGCTTGGAGTCGCTGTGTCTCTTTCCTCTGCTAAAAGGAAACACTAGGTGGGGAAGGGACTGACCTGTCTAATTTAAAACATCCTTTTCTAAAATTAAACCCTCGTAGGCAGCCAGTTTACCTCCAGATGATATGTCAGGGTATGAAAGAGGCATACCCGAGATTCGCTTTTTCCTAAGGCCTCTTTGCTGCTTTAATTAGAATAGGCAACCTCAACCTCATGGTATCCAGAAATCTTTCCCTTCCATTAAAGGGGGATTCAAAGACACCAACCCATAGTATTTCGCTTCGCTTGCTAATCATACCAGCATTTCCCACAGTTCAAGTTAGCTTCTTTATTATCTCATTGTATTCTGAAACGAAAATTCAACTTACCGCTGCCTTTTAAAGAGCTATGGGCTAAAGACCCTACCTCAACCCTTAGACACTACTTTCAGCTTGAAGCTTGGCTGCTATGATCTGACAGGTGGATTGAACGGTGCCCCGCCTTGGCCGGTGTGGCTCAGTTGGTTGGAGTGGTGTCCCATACACCAAAAGGTTGCAGGTTTGATTCCTAGTCAGGGCGCATGCCTAGGATGCCAGTTCGTTCCCTGATTGGGGCCCATACGGGAGGCAGCCAATCAATGTTTCTCTTTCACACTGATGTCTCTCTCTCTCTCTCCCCCCCCCTCTCTCTCTCTCTCTCTCCCTCTTTCCCTCTCTCTGTGTGTGTGTGTGTGTGTGTGTGTGTGTGTGTGTGTGTGTGTGTCTCTCTCTCTCCCCAATAAAAAAACTCATCAGGTGAGGCTAAAAAAAAAGGTGCCCCTGAAGAACATATAAGAGGGATTTTCATCACACTATGAATAGCTCTTGAGTTGGTCTCTAGAAGCAGGTCAGTTTCCTTAAGCAAAGAGAGCAGTTCTGGACTAAGACCGAGGAAACCTAAAGCGTAGGTTGAATAATGATCCTTAACTATTAGGACACTGAATGTGGATTATGCCTTGTAAAACGCGGTAGGTTATATAAGTGAAGGTGCTATATAATTATGATTATTAGAAGTGGAATTAGACTTCTCGTTTGGGTGTCTCCTGCTTCCTGATCTGCTCTCACAAGACCCACAGAGATGTCCATGTTCGCCTTCTTGTGCGCCAGTTCCATCACCGGGTTTCAGTGACTCAGCCACAGGTGCAGGAGAGAGAAGAGTAGTCCTTTTCCAAAATTGTAGCTTTAGCAGAGGTGAGCTTTAGTCAAAACCAAACCAACAATATGTATATTCAAGGGAGTTTACCCAACGGTAATAGTGACTAAAGCCAACTTCACGAAGGGAGGAAAACAGAACTCATCCTGAGGACACATTCAATATATTTTGCTTCAATCCAACACATTTACCAAGTCTACTCTGTGTCAAGCAAGCACTGGCCAAACATAGTAATAGCAAATTACCATAACACGTTACCACAAGGTGAGTGACCTAAAACTACAGAAACGTATTCTTGCATAGGTCGGGAAGCCGGAAGTCTGAAATCGAAGTGCTGGCAGCGCCGTGCCCCAACTGAAGGCTCTGCGCAAGGATCCTTCCTTGCTTCCTCCAGTGCCTGGTGGCTACACACATTCCTTGGCTTGTGGGTGCATAGCACTGATCCTGCTTTGGTGTTTTCGTGGCTTTCTCCCTTCTCTCTGTGTGTGTGTCTTCTTTTCTGTCTTTTATATGGTCGCATATCATTAGAGCCTAGCCTAATCCAGGATATTTTCATCTTGACATCCTTAAGTTAATTATATCTGTAAAGATTCCTTTTACAAACAACCTGTCTGGGTAGATACATCTTTTTTTTAATGGGGAGGGGTCTCTGTTCAACCCACTATAGGCCGTTACCAGTGCCATGTACTTTACTGAGACCTTTACTTGCATTATCTCATTTAATGTCCACAATTGATGTTCTCAGAGTTCAATTCCCACCTTCCAAATAGTGTGGTATCTGTGTGTGTGTGCATACGTGTGCGCGCGCACGTTCTGGAAGAAGACTTTTTGTTTTTTAGTTTTCATACTGGTTTTTTTTTTTTTTTTTTTTTTAGTTTTTAGTTTATTAACATGATCAATAACTTGGAACAAAAAAGAGGATGTGCAGGGAGTTTATGAAGTCAGTTTAAAAGTAAAGTAGATCAGTAGTGTGCTGCGAGTTCAACTTAGAAAAGACGATCCAAAAAGATCAATGACATGATAAGTAGATGATAGGAAGATTCTGCAAGCAACCAGATATTTTTCAGAACTTGGCAAATGATCAAATTCTGTAGGAAGAAAATAACTAGGTATCGGGTTAGATGTTCAAACAGAGTGGAATGCAAAGGTAATTGTATCCAGAAGGCATTGCGACTACACTGCCCTACTGTTCTTAATGATGTTTGCTTGTTTGACTTAAGTGCTCTATGAGATGTTTATATGTCCTGACCACAGTGAGAGTGCGGAGGAGAAAGAGAATAGTTTCCTGAGTCAGTCCTCACTGAGGAGCTGCACTGCTGACCAGCTGAGCCCTGCTACAGAAGTAGATGCACCTTAGGTGGATAATTGGGCAAAGAACGCAAGTAGATGAATGAACACATGAAGGAGTAGCCAGGATTACTGATTGAAAGTGAAAGAAATTTAACAAAACCTAACATTAGAATTGGCTTAGGTGAAATGGAAAGTGTATTTCAAAAGGAAGAGTAGGGCCAAGACTCAGGGATATGTATTCAGTAACAGTTCCTCTTTTGAACACCACAGACCTGTTTTTGTCACAAATGGGATGCGGTCATCTACAGGGCATTGTCTTTTTAAAAAGATAGATTCTTGGTTATGCTATTACAGTTGTCCCAATTTTCTCCCTTTGCCCTCCTTTGCCCAGTACCCCCATTCCTTCCAGCAATGCCCCCCTTAGTTCATGTCCATGGGTCATCCTTATAAGTTCTTTGGCTTCTCTGTTTCCTATACTATTCTTCACCTTCCCCTGTCTATTTTGTACCTACCATTTATGCTTCTTATTCCCTGCACCTTTCACCCTCCCAGCTGATAACCCTCCGTGTAATCTCCATATCTGAGATTCTATTTCTGTTCTGCTTGTTTGCTTAGTTTATTTTTTTAGATGCAGTTGTTGAAAGTTGTACATTTGTTGTCATTTTAATAATGTTCATAGTTTTTATCTTTTTCTTAAATAAGTTCCTTTAACATTTCATTTAATAATGGCTTGGTGATGATGAACTCCTTGAACTTGACCTTATCTGAGAAGCACTTTATCTGCCCTTCCATTCTAAATGACTGCTTCACTGGATAGAGTAATCTTGGTTGTAGGTCCTTGCTTTTCATGACTTGGAATACTTCTTGCCAATCCCTTCTAGACTGCAAAGTTTCTTTTGAGACATCAGCTGACAGTCTTATGGGAACTCCTTTGTAGGGGACTGTCCCCTTTTCTCTTGCTGCTTTTAAGATTCCGTCTTTATCTTTAACCTTTGGCATTTTAATTATTATTTATTTTCATGTGGTCCTCTTTGGGTCCAACGTGTTTGGGGTTCTCTGTGCTTCCTGGACTTGTATGTCTATTTCCTTCACCAAATTAGGGAAGTTGGGTGTTTTTTTTTTTTTTTCATTATTTTTTCAAATAAGTTTCAATTTCTTGCTCTTCCCATTCTCCTTCTGACATTCCTATCATTCTGATGTTGGTATGTTCAGAGATGTCCCAGAGGCACCTTTTACTATCCTCATTTTTTTTTCTTCTTCTTGCTGTTTTGGTTGAATGATTATTTCTTTCTTCTGTTCCAAATTGTTGATTTGAATCCCAGCTTTATCCTCTCCACTGATGGTTCCTTGCAGATTTTTCTTTATTTCACTTAGTGTACCCTTCATTTCTTCCTGGATCTTTTTCATTTTGTTGCTGTACTCAATTAGTTCTTTGAGTGTCCTGATCACCAGTGTTTTGAAGTCTGCATCTGATAGGTTGGCTAGTTCTTTGTCACTTAATTCTTTTTCTGGAGTTTTGACCTGTTCTTTCATTTGGGCAATATTTCTTTGTCTCCTCAATTTGGCAGCCTCCCTGTGTCTGTTTCTGTGTATTATCAGGTGGAGCTGCTTTGACTCCCTGTCTTAGTAGCATGGCCTATTGTAGAAAAGGCACCTGTAAATTGTGTGGGGCAGAGCCTTAGGTAATCGCCAGGGTGGGGCAACCCACTTTACCACTTTGTGGCTCTGTGCGGGGGAGGACTCGGAGAGGGGATTATGCCACTGGTTGGCTTCTGGAGATTTGCCCGGCACGTGCCCTGTGCTACTGGTGCACTTCCAGCTGTGGCCCTGGTGCAAAATCCCAGGGCAGTCTGTGTATGCTTTAAGACCATAGAGGCCCGTTAAGTGGAGTCTCCTGAAAATCTGGCATTTTTTTTCCACTGCCCTAACTCCCACTGGTTTTTACAGCCAGAAGTTATGGGGATTTATCTTCCTGGCACTGGAACCCTGGGCTGTGTAGTCTGGCCTGGAGCTGGGATTGCTCGCTCCCAAGATATCCCTCCCAATTTTTATCTACCACATGTGAATGTGGGACCGCTCATTCTGGCATGGCCACTCCTTCATGCCATACCATGTCTCTGCACCTCTCACCCATCTTTGCATCTCCTCGTCTCCCCGCTTCCTACCTGTCTGAATGAATATGGCTTCTTTAAATCTTTGTTTGTCAGACTGCCATAAAGCTCGGTTTTCTGATGGTTCTGGCTATTTGTTTTGAGGTATGGTTGTGACCCTTTCTGTGGCTGTGCGAGGAGGCAAAGCATGTTTACGTATGCCTCCATTGTAACCGAAAGTCCAGTCCCCTGAGTCGTTATTGCCAGAGAACTGAGAGGCAATATTTCTCTGACTGCAATTTAGAAAATAATCACAGGGAAGGGTTTTGATTGCCTAACCTAAAATCTGATGCCCAGTTCTAGACCAATCACTGTTGCAGAGAGGCAGGATTTGTATGAGAATGACAGCTCTCCTACAATCTACACAGTTAAAGCACGTGTTTCTATAGTGGTGAGAGGGATGTCAAGGCTGGTTAGTAGGAAAGGGTAGAGATAATAACAAGGGGAGGGTCCTATTCTGAACAATTGTGTCTAATATAGGTAATGAAGTATCTAATATAGGTAAAGAAAATATAATTTAGAATGAAGGGAAGGAAGAGAGATTCTGGAGGTGGAATCTAACAGCAGGGTTTTTTAACCTTGGCACTATTGATATGTGGTGTCAGATACTTCTGTGTGGTAAGGTGGGGGCTATCTTGTGCATTGTGGGAATTCTTAACAGCATCCTTGGCCTCTACCCACTAGATTCCAGGAGCAACACATGCCCCCCAATTGTGACAACGGAAAATGTCTCCAGACACTGCCTAATGTCCCCTTGGGAGTAAAATCCTCCCTGGCCTCCACTCTTCATTGAGAACCACTCATGTATATGATTAATTAGGTTGAATAAATTGCTTTCTTAGGACTGAGGCTGCAGTTGATCAAATGGGCAAAAATTTAGAAACAGAGTCTTTATTTCCACTCTGCAGTCAGATTGTGTAATATTTTAGTATCCTACTGTTACTCAGAATTTCTGCATAAACATGCAATAAACTCAAGGTTTTTGACTCTCCTTGATTACTGGGTGCAGTTGCTTTCTAAGCTTTCTTTTTGGAATTCATCCCATATGTTATTTGAGTTTCCCTTACTTCATGCTACAGTTTTCTAATTGTCAGATTCTCTGGGACATTAGTGTCCGGTAGTTAAGTGCATTTAGGTTATAGTGAAAATACTAATGATGTAGGGGCTTCTCGAAGGGGTACAACAAAGATTCTGGTGAACAGCGATTTTTGAAAAAGAATTTTAAATGTTTTAATTCAAGAGGGAATACTTAAGAAGGGAAAAATAACATGAAACTAAAAAGAAATGTGATATACTTTCAACCCTAGGTTTTGTGTTTTTAGACAAAAGGTGGTGACCTCATTCAGAGATTAGGATTAAGAAGGCTCTGAGTAGATCCTGTTGGGTAAGAAGAGAACTGAACCAAGAGTCAGAAAGGCCTAGAACCTCAGTGTTGAAAGAGACTTCGGAGACTAATTTGTCACCTAATACAAAAAAAATTATTTTATAGCACTCCGGACGAATAGTCATCCAGCTCTTGTTTCTGTGCTTTCAGTGACAAGAGAGGTCACCATCTGATTGAGACAAAATACGTGTCACTGTCATGCCCACTTATTGGTCCCATTTTAGCCTCTGGAGTTTTATATGAGTTTAATGCTTTTTTTTTTTTTTTTTTTTTTTAGTTTGAATCATTCTTTATTTGAAAAAATAGATTGCTGAGTACAGTGGGCCAAAGGATTGTCCTTTTTCAAATACATCACTGTAATGCCATTCACGGTTTTTACATTATGTCAAATGTAGTTTCTTAGTAGCTTTTAAAAAACTATTCATTACTCACACTCATCGAAGAACTCAGTATTGAGGATCTTTGCTAGTCAATACTTCATTCTTCTCACAAGTTCCCAAATAAGAGTTCTTCAAATACCCGCCCCGCTCCAAATACCAAGAAAACAGCAACCCACCCCCAATTAGTCACTAACCCCAACCACTCCTTTCTATCCTCGAGTATTCTCTTTTGTCATGCTAAAAATGTCCTGCTTCTTAAACTATTCCCTATATCACAAGGCTTCCAGAACCTTCATAGTTGTTATCATCATCCTCTCCCCATGTTTCAATTTAAAGATTTTCATTAAAATAGAGGGTCCATTCTCATACACCAATGAATATAAATTGGTATATTCCTGCTGTGATGAACTTTGGTAAAAGATATCAAGTGTCTGGAAAATGTTTATACACTTTGATCCAATAATTATGCATCTTAGGATCTTGTCCAGTGAATAAGCAAAGATTTAAGCATAAAATATTGATTGCCACATTATTTTAAATAACAAAATTAAAAATTATGATACCAGTCCTGGCTGGTGTGGCTCAGTGGATTGTGTGTCGGCTTGCAAACCAAAAGGTCACTGGTTCGATTCCCAGTCAGGGCACATGCCTCTGTTGCAGGCCCAGTTCCCCAGTAGGGGGCGCATAAGAGGCAACCACACATTGATGTTTCTCTCCCTTTCTTTCTCCCTCCCTTCCCCTCTCTCTAAAAATAAATGAATAAAAATAAAATCTTAAAGCAGTTACAACAAATATCTAACAGTGAAAGAATGGTTAAATTAATAACAGAAGAACCAATATTGTACTAGCATTAAAATTGTTATGAAGAATTTTTAATACTATGAGAA
The DNA here is from genome assembly GCA_039655065.1 of Glossophaga mutica. NCBI lineage: Eukaryota > Metazoa > Chordata > Mammalia > Chiroptera > Phyllostomidae > Glossophaga > Glossophaga mutica. Next base: position 7,355,913 of record CM077318.1, on the reverse strand, counting down.
CATGCTAATGATATAATGTAAAAAAAAAACATTGTAAATTGTATTTACTTTATAAGTTCAGCTATGTAACCATGTATACAGACCTAGAAAATGGACTGTAAGTACCGATAAATATTTCATTTTTCCCATGGCTCTTTTTGGGTTACAGATCAGTATTATTTTTTTCTTTGATTTCTCCAATATTTTTGGAAAAAAAAAAACTGTTCAAATTGGTACGTATTACTTTTATATAAACCAATCTGTTTACAAATTCACCAGCCAAGAGTAAACGTTCAGTCTGTGCTCTTTATGGCTGGATCCCTAGCACAGAGTACGTACTATTAAGTATTAAATGTTCGATTGAATGACTGAAAGTACCAGCTACAAATGGAGCTCATAAAGGCCACTAAGTTCCTTAAACTCCTTATCATTTCTCCTTACATGAGGCAGAAGGAATGACCCACGGTGACAGAGTAACGGTGCCGATCAGGGGCCCTGATGAGCAGTTGAGGAACCTGGGAACCTGACAGCTATCATTCTCTCCCATAACCTAAAAGAAGGCCCCGATGAATCTTAGCGTAGCCTCTTTGGGTCTGAGCATCTCCAACTGAAGAGATCCCAGTCTTACTAGTTAATCCAATAATAAGCAACTAGTTAAGCAAGGTATTCCCTATGGACTTCATCTGTAACGTGAGAGTAACGATAATATCTACCTCGTAGGGTTGTAAAGATTAAATGAGCTAATACAGTGCCTGGCGCATGGTCAGTGTTGTATCGTGTTTACTAGTATAATTATTATTTGTTGAGTATCTACTCTGAGCCCAGAAGTGTACTGATCTCTGAGAAGAAAACCAAGGTGGGCCAGCGCAGACTCAGTTCGGAGGAAGCTCGGGCCGGACAGGAGGAGGACAGGCCATTCCTCCAAGCTGCTTCAGAGCAGATGGTTTGGGGTTGATACTGGTAACTGGTGAGAGCTTCACATACGTCTTCCTATCCCCCCCTTTCCTTGCTACACAGTTCCACCCTGCCACGTTCACCTATGCGAACCAAAAGTGGGATCCCCGGAGAGGCTTCATTGTGACCCGACCCTCCTACCACTTCTACAGCAGCATTCTCCAGTGCGTTGCCGAAGTTAATGGGAAGACGCAGAAGTCATTCTATCTCCCACAGCGTCTGGGTATGTGATCTTATGCTTTTAGATGAGGGGATGAGATCCTGTTGCTATCGTAATCACTTCCTCTTTGTGGTTATGAAGTAAACCTTACTTCAGCTACAATCGCTTCCATTTTACTTAAGAACTAGGGATGCTAAGCTTGTATTTTTAAGAACTGTATGTATCTCAGTAGAAAAAGCCCAGGCTAACTTCTGCTACATTACTCTCTTGGGCTGTTTTCAGTTGCCCGATCAGTTGACCCATAAAATCAATGGTTTATCAATGTCTAGCAACAAATACTCAACTTTTATAAACTTATTGTGGCTAAATAATATATATCTTGGAGCTTTATATGATTGCTGCCTAGTACAGAATTGAAGATGGACTTCTAAGTCAGGGATGACCTTGTACTCAGAATTCAGACATGTGGCAGAGTTAGCCACAGAAGGGTTTAATGGCTTTAGATCTGTAGGAGGAAAAATTTCCTGGTATAGAGGTTATTAAACTGGGTAAACAAGTTCCTAAGTACGATTGTAGAATTCCTTTCACTAAAAATCTTAACGAACTAGGAAGATAACCCTTACCACCATCGAGCCTGTTGATATAGTTTATATAAAATCTTATCTACCTGTTTCTGAATCATGGAATCTTCCGCTGTGGTTTCGAGTCTACATTTTCCATCTAAGAAACAGAATGAGAAATTGTAGCATAGTAAGAAGGACTCCACAATCCAAATTTTTGTCTCTTGCCTTCTTTGTCAGTATCATGCCATCTATTTTCCAGAAACCAGGAGAAAAAATATCTCCATCAAATACAATCACCAGAGACTTCTAATGGGAGACACCCTTTTCCTACAATGTGATGCAGAGACCACGTTCAATGGACGAATCAATCTGAACTGGGTGTTCAATCGGCAAAACGTAAGGACACTATCTCTACTCCAAATATTCACAAATCTGCTCACATCCTTCCTCCCCGTTATTCCCACTCAGTTCCCGCTTTCGGTCAAGAACCAGGCAAAGTGCTAAGCAGATTAACAAAGCTAAATAATGAGCAGCTTCTGCATTTAAGGACGCCAGTCTCGTGGGGGACTTGCAGTTCACTTTGCAACATATCATGGCTCATTAGTAACATACGTAATGTATGTAATAAAAGTGCAAAAAAAGCTGTCAGCTTTTCATAGGGATTTTCTTTGGCTTCCTGTCGAGCTGTGACAAGTGAGGCTCTTAGGAGTGCTCAATAATCTCGACTGAAATAATTTTCTGTTTTCTTTCCCACCCCTCAGTCCAAGACAACACCCAGGTGCTGTGAAATTAAAAAACACTTGGACCAGAGGTCCCATGTGTACAAGACCTATACTAACTTGACCATCTGGAATGTAACTATGGAAGACAAGGGTCTGTACATTTGCAGGGAAGAGGACAACACTGCCTTGCAAGCCAACGTCACCATCACAGTGTACAGTATGTAAACCTTTCATTTCTGACTCTCCCCTGAAGACCGGCCCACCTACCCTCTTCCCGCTCTCTGTATAAGGAATCACTCAGCCAATCACCTCATTTGCTCTCCCAGTATTATGGTCTCAAAGGCTTCTATTCCCAGTACTTTGGTGCTTAAATCAGAAAGGCTATTGTCGGGCAGCCCCTTTTCTGTTCTTTCACCTTGGGAATTGGATGCTGGGAAGCATTGTGAGTTAATTTACATACATTTACATCCTGTTGACTAGTTACAGTTGTACGGTTTAGGAACTTAGGGTGAAGTAGCTCATCAGTATTTTGGCACATATAAAGACTAGATTCTGCCCTGGCTTCTGTGGCTGAGTGAGTTGAGCGCAGGTTGTGAGGCAAAGGGTCACTGGTTCGATTCCCAGTCAGGGCGCATGCCTGGGTTGTGGGCCAGGTCCCCAGTAGTGGGTGCGTGAGAGGCAACCACACATTGATGTTTTTCTCCCTCTCTTACTCCCTCCCTTCACTTTTCTCTAAAAATAAATAAATGAAATCTTTCAAAAAAAAAAAAAGACTAGATTCTTGAATATTCTGTCTTCTTTGCCAGTTTTCAGTGTGATCTTGGGCAACTTGCTACACCTCTGTGGGCTTCATTTTCCTCCTCCTGATAATATACTGTCTGAGAGTGAGTCTAGCTTGGTTTTCTGATATCGATGGGACCATAGATTTCCTAGTGGAAAGAATTAATTGAACTTCAGTTTAACATGATTACCTTGTGTTCGTGAAGCCCTTTTCTTACAAAGACATGTATACACACACACGTACATGTTCTCACAAACATTAATACCCATACCCCTCCTCGCACAGTTATATAAACATACTTAATATTTGCATGTATACATAAACACCTCAAGGCACAAATACTAATAACTATCGGCACACACATCCTTCAAAATACAAACACACACTGTCTGGCTTTATTCTGCAGTAAGATATTTCACACTTACGGTCAGTTCAACCCTCTGCATCCTGGTTTATAAGGTAATCTCCTTTAGTTCTCTCAGCCTCTGGGTTCCGTAGAGCCACTGGTATCAGCCGCATTGCCTTCAGTATCAAGCAAGAGGAAACCTCACTAAAGGTAGCTGAAGCAATAAGGACAATGATCGTATACAGCAAGGAATTCTGCGGTTTACAGTTCCGGTGGTAATTGACTTAGTGGATCATCAGTGTCTTCTAGAAGCCCAGTTCCTTCCCCTGTTTTACTCTTATATTCCCCATATCTTCAAAGTGCCCCTCAATTCCATACCCATATGCCAACGATAGTGTCTTAAAGGCAGGGAGCTGTGAAAATCCCACAACTCGTGTCTCTTTTTGAGTTTTGAAAATCTTTCCCAGAAGTCCCCTAGCGAATTTCTCCTTCTGTTTCAGTGTTCATAAACACATTACCTGCCAATCTCTAAATAATCACCTGGCAAGGAATATGACCAAGATGAGTGGTCTGCTCACGTGGTTCTCAGCCCATGGGCAGTACTGCCTCTTGGGGGCGTTGCAAAGGCACGAAGGCATTTTTTTGGTTGTTGTCAAAATGGTTGGAGCTTACTACTGGCATTGGTTGGACAGAGCAAGGATTATTAACATTCTTCACAGTTCAGGACAGTATAGCGTAATAAAGAACTGTCTTTTAAAAAATGCCAACAGCGTCTCCCCGCAATCCACACTGAAAAACACTCCTTCATGTCAATCAAGATGGACCCCTGTGGGGCCGGAAAGGATATGACTACAAATGAGAAGACTGAACATAGTTGGGATTCAGTTAAGACCTACTTCTTCTGACTCCATCCCTGTTTTGCTTTCAGAGAAGCCATTCCTCAACGTGAGCTACAAGAGAAGCCGCATTTATGAAGTGACAGCTGGACAAAGTGTGCTCAAAATGGGAGTAAGAGTGGATGCTTTCCCTCACCCCAATGTGACCTGGTATGTAGGATCTTCTTTCCTGGCTGTTTTGGTTTCCCAGAGCCTCTTGTTTCCCCCTCTTCAGAGCTGTTCTTTCAATACATCTTACTGAGAGCCAGTCTCATACAGCAGACAAAAAAAAAAAAAAAAAAAACCAGGAAAGGAAAAGAAAAAAGAAATCTGCTTTAACCCCCACCCTACTTTTGGGGCACTCACAGCCTCAAGAAGTAGTACTTTATCTCCTCCTCTGCAGGCTTCTTTGCTTGTTTCCTCTCTCCTTTATTGATTTCTCATGTATTGGGGGAAAATGAGTTTGGTATTCTGAAAAGAGAGGGCGAGATAAGGCTGGGAAGTTAGCCAAGGCCATTGTAGAATTCCACAATCTCCAATTTGGAAGGAGTTTTGAAGGTGATTTTACCCAGTCTAATAAAGGCCATTGAAGGGTGAGAAGTAATACAATAGACAGAATATGGGCTTTTGAGCCAGACGAACCTCGGCTCCAATTCTAGTTCAGCCAGTTACTTAAACTCTCTAAGATTTAGTTTTCTTTATCTGCAAAAGTTGGGTGGCAATGTCCTCTGTTATAGAATTTTGGGGGGGGGGAATAAGTAATAAATTATTTTGTAAAAAAATCTCTTATAGCTTATTCAAGGAGTCTGTAGGGAACTATTGAAGGCCCTGCAGCAACGAGGGATAGATTCGAAGATCCCTCGTTGCTGCAGGGCCTTCAATAGCTTTGGGAAGATGAATGTGCCCTTATACATGTCATATGGTTTCGGATGGAGAGTGACTGCAGAAATAGCTACCAGTGTACGTGGTTATTACGGCGGTAGTTCCCACGAGACCAGTGTATGGGCCTGCGTAATCGGGAGGCTTGGGAATATACAGAGTAGATCTGGTAAACGTTGCGCAGGTACAATCTGCAGGATTCCGCATTCAATTAGATGTGTGAATCAAAGGCCAAGGGTCAGAAGTGCTTCGCAGTTTTCCAGTTTGAGGGGATGAGAGACTGCTGGAGCTATCAACAGTCCGGAGCTACATGTTGAAGCTGGAAACTGGGGAGTCATCAACTGGGAGTGGATACATGCGCCCAGATGGCGTGCACAGAGAGAAAAGAGACTGAAGGCAGAATCCAGGAGGAACATTTATATGGGGGGGGGAGGTTAAGGCTTTATTTTGCTATTAGTGATATTTACACAATACCCTGTCTATACATTCAGGTCATTAGCAACTCCAAAATTTCTTATGCAAAGCCCCCTCTCTCCTTATTTCAGTTGTCTACTGAAGTATTTCAAGTGCTTGCTCAGCAGGGCGCACAAATTTAAGGGGGAAGCAGATGGAAGAAGAGTCAGTGAAGAAGAGAGAGACAATGATGAGAACAATGTCCCAAGAGCTAGGGAGGAAGACCTGATCGCTGAAGGCAAACACTCTAGAGGATCTGAGAGCAATGAAAGACCTCTTGCTTTGATAAATAAGGCAGGGCTGCTAGAATTGGAGAAGGTGATTTGGAATGAGTGTCAGGGAGAAAAATGCAAGTTTCAAGTGTTAAGGAATGGATGGAAAGTGAAGAAGTAGAAGCGCGCGTGAGGCCACTTTCAAAACGTTTGGACCATTAAGGAAACGGAAGAGACGGGTTCCATTGTTTACTACCACCGTGGCTGTCCAAAGGTGCTCCGGCCTGGAAATTTTAGGGAGAGGATTCTAGTGTTTTTACCTCTCCACGCTGATCACGATGAGGCATTACCAAAATGCTCCTGGGGGAGAAAGTTGGATGTTCTAGAGTCCAGCACTGTACTAACCACTCCTCCCCTGGTCCTCACAGGTACAAAGATGGCAGACGACTCCCAGCAAATCATACCTTTCAGCCTGACCCTCTTAGGTACAAACTCACAATCCTGGAAGTGAACGTAAAGCATGCTGGCAACTACACCTTTGCCCTCAGCAACGCCAAGCACGGGCTCTACAGAAACCTCACCATACAACTGATTGTCAATGGTGAGTCACTGGGGTTTGGAATACATGCAGCGAAATCCAGGTTCTTGTCTCTGTTATGTTAGAAAAAAAAAATTCAACGCAGGAACACAATAGGAACTGCCTTGGCCGTGCAGGGACAGGAGTTTTGAAGGTGCTTTTTGGTGACTAGGTGTTTTCCGATTAGCCCTCTAGGCTGATAGAATTTTCAGATCTTCGAGGAGTTCCTTTCCTATCATTTTCTGTTACCAAACACCCTTAAAGTTGGTCTCTTCGTATTGAGAAATGTAATTTGAGGATGGGAGAGCCAAAACTCCACCTTGGTACCTGCTACTGCACAGAAAAGAGGATTGCATGATCTTCCGTGCCTTATCCTAGACCCACTGCTGTTGATAACCCTGGAAAGTAGAGCGAAATGAGATGATCAGACATTCTGAGCACAGCCACCGCTGTCTGCTTTATAAAATCCTTACTCCAGTTTTATCTAGTGGCTTGACAGCCTATGTGACTTGGCCAGCTTATCGCTTCCCCCAAGCCAATGCTCTATTTTAGTCTCTCTGTTTCTGCATTGTCTTCCAGCAGAATACCTTCCTGCTATTATGAGCAGCGTAGCTTACCTCTCACTTACACGTTGGGCTTCTGGTAAGGAAAAGGGAAGTGTGTGAGAAATTAAGAGCCATTCTTGGATAGACTGGTCCTTTGGGTTTTGGAATTTTTTTGTTTAGCCTTGTTTCATCAGGGAGGAGAATGAAATGGAGAAGCCAGGTGGGTCATTACACGGCTCTAGGACTATGACTCCTTATCTTTTTTTCCTCTCAACACCAAAGCTTTGCAAAGGATCATGGGTTGAGGGAGGGAAGCTTGCTAGACTCTTATTCAGCATTCTCGTTTTATACGAACCCTGGATTATCTATGTTATTTGTCCATCCTTGCTTACTACGAATGTTTCCTAGATTTCTCTGGGCCTTCCAAAAGCAGAAAGAGTAGGCTAATTTGAAGAACTAAAAATAGGTACCACCATTATCCCCACCACTACTGTAATTACCGTGATTAGAGAAGTTCCAGTCTGGATATTGGGGTAAGCACTTGATGCCTCTGCCATCCCTGCTAGTCTCTCAAGTCAGACTTATCCCTTCTCACCCTGGCACTCAGGTGGGCACACAATGAAGGAACGTTGACCCTTTGAACCTATTCTCAAACCCAGATTCTCTGACCTAAGCCCTTGCTGACCATGTGACCATAGCAATTCCCTTCGCCTTTATGATCCTCTTTAAAATAAGCATCATGAGCCCTGGCTGGTGTGGCTCAGTGGATTGAGCGCGGGCCTGTGAACCAAAGGATCGCGGTTCGATTCCCAGTCAGGGCACATGCCTGGGTTGCAGGCCAGTTCCCAGCATGGGACATACAAGAGGCAACCATACATTGATATTTCTCTCCTTCTCCCTCTCTCCTACCCTTCCCCTCTAAAGATAAATAAATAAATAAAATATTTAAAAAAAAAATAAGCATCATGAGACCCGCCTCGCAAGGCTGTCATAAAAATCACATGAGCTAAATAAAGTCTCATGCTTTGCTACCTTATTTCCTTATCTTCTCTCATGGTCTTCTGCCAAAATTATTGAATATTAGTACTTAAAACAGCATGTTGTAGGCATCCCAGTTCTCAAGAAGTAGTTTCTACATCAAATGTCAGGACGCAGGCCATTCTAACTAGTCCAATAAATGCCAAACTAAAACAAAGAACAAAATTGCACATCCCTACCCACTACTATCACTTTGTCCCTGTTGCCTCTGTGCTGAACCTACTACTCTTTGGCTCAGGAGTTCACCAGTAAGATATCTGAAGAGGAAGGAAAGATGGCAACAAAACCCGAGTAACGCCTTCTATCCATCCTAGGGGTTCTCTGGTCAAATGCTATGTAGTTTGTACTTTCTCAAGATCATGTTGCCTCTTTTGTATTTTTCCTCATTGTTTTTGTCTGAGGCTTCCAACTGATGCCTTAGTGATACCACCTTATTAAACCAACTCAATTCAGAGTTTTTCAGGTCAAAAAAAAAAAAATCTGCTCATGGCAGATAAGGAACTAAGGGGCTAGCCACCAGCTGTGATCTCTTTTCCCACGTCCTTACAGAATGGCCTGCTGAAGCTTTGTTTTCTCTTCTTATCATCACAGCACACACTTGCCTCTCATAGTCCACTGATGTCCAAAGAAATAGCTGATCTGCAATGCATGGATGGGTAGGGGTATAAGTCTGCAGTCTCTGCATTGGCTCCTTACACTATCCCTTGCTTACCTGAAAAGAAATCTGGACACCACTTTTTGGTCCTAAGAGGATCAGATTATGAGTTTGATGTAAGCACCCATACAGAGAGGGATGCACAGTCTTGCATTAGGGCTGTGGGGTACATGATTAAGGAATAACTATGGTTTTTTCCTTTGAACCTGAATATGAGGGGGGACCCCCCAAAATTGGAATTATCTTCTGGAGGGCAGGCCCTTGTAGTACAGGCTTCCCCTACTAGGTGAGTGTTCTAGAAACCCATCTGTAGCAGTGCGCCAGCTGGCATTATTGTGAGAGGCTGCATTAGGCTTCAGTGCATTTTTTTGGAAGAATTTTCCCACACATTTGCCCATTTCATGATGGGTAACTTACAAGCGCACCTTCCTATACCGTGCTGAGTGTTCAGCAGTTTTTGACCAAAAACGACGTGACCACTATACCCCACCCACCCTATTCACCCGATCTCACGCTGAGTGGCTTTTTTGTTTGTTTCCCTGGATGAAAAGCATCCTTAAAGGGAAACATTTTGCCGATGCGAAAGAGGTGAAACAAAAAACAGCAGAAACACCAAAAGGCATCAAAAGCAAGTTCAAAAACTGTTTTGAGCAGTGGAAAAAACATCTTTTTTTTTTTTTAAGATTTTTTTTTCCTTTTAGATTTTATTTATTTATCTTTAGAGGGGAAGGGAAGGAGAGAGGGAGAGAAACATCAATGTGCGGTTGCCTCTTGTATGTCCCCTGACGGGAACTGGCCTGGCAACCCAGGCATGTGCCCTGACTGGGAATCGAACCTCGATCTTTCGGTTCGTAGGCCCGTGCTCAATCCACTGAGCTACACCAGCCAGGGTGGAAAAAACATCTTGATAGCTTTACTGCTTCAGGTGGAGAGTACTCTGAAGGTGACTGCAGTTTAAATATGCGAGAATAAATACACTCGTTTTTATAAATAAACTCCTGGACTTTGGGGGTGCCCCCTTGTATACTCTAGTAGAGGAAATGAAGAGCAGCATAGCAACACCGCGTAGCAGGAGTAACCCATCATGCCAAAAGGGAAAACATGACTCCAAATAAAAATCTAGGAAATAGGGGTCAAGAGAGAACAAATAACTCGGTTAGGGTCACCCAGCTAGTTCAAAGCACAGGATCATTTAATTCCACACCATTATCCTTTTCCTTCTAAAGATGCGGGGAGAAGGAGGTTTAGAGCGAGAAAGTGATTCATCCAAGGTATCGCATAGTGTGTTAGAAAGCAGCCAGAACTTGGATGTAAATCTTCTCTGTTAGTAAAATAAGAGATTAGTCTATTATTTCACAAACTCAAAAAAACCAATGACTGGGCAATGTGGTGATGATGTTTCAGCGTATACATGTATCAGATCACTATGTTGTACACCTGAAACTCACATAATATTGCATGTCAATTTCTCCTCAATAAGAATTAACAATATTAACATAATAATGTACACATAATATTTTTTTGCCCTGGCTGATGTGGCTCAGTGGATTGAGTGCCGGACTGTGAACCAAAGGGTCACCAGTTTGATTCCCAGTCAGGGCGCATGCCTGGGCTGCAGGCCAGGTCCCCAGTAGGGGGCGTGCGAGAGGCAACCACACATGGATGTTTCTCTCCCTCTCTTTCTCCTTCCCTTCCCCTCTCTCTAATAAATAAAATCTTTTTTTTATATAAAATACTCTTTATTTTAAAGCCAAACTATAAAATGTAACATCTGCCAGGAGGAAAATATTTAATGCCATGCTAATCCATTAGCTACCATTGCAAAAACACTGTCTTGTGTTTTCTTTAACAATCACACATGAACTCATGTTGATTCAATGATGTAACTAGGCACAGGCATGAGACACCTGAAAAGCATTTTGATGTAATCTGTGAAGTCATCAACCATTTCAGATGATGCAGTCATCAGCCACAAAACACAAACTTGAATGCCACCTATGTAGCCTTCGATTTAAAGTTAACTTACAATAAAGTCTCAGCACCAAAACCATTCAAAAAGCAATTTTTATAGGGAGTGATTGTTTTTTATATGCAACTGTGATTTTATAATTCATACTTTAGGGTTAGTGTCCACGTGGCCACCTTGAATGGCAAGACATTTTCTCAAAGCCTGCTGCTTGTCTTGAGACATGTTACCTTGATTGTTAAACGACATTTTAGATACTTAATCAGATGAAAATAGCATGTTGACCTGTCCAACTGTTTATACACGCACACCATTATTATGTGAGACCAAAAATATTAGGTGCCAAGTCGAAGACAGAGAGATCTATTTCTGGGAACTCCAGTCTTTAATAGAACACAGGTGGAGGAATGGGTTAAAGAGCTTTGGGCAGGAAAGGGAAACTGGAATGTGAGCATTAGTTCTTTGGAAAAGGCTCCTAGGACAAGGAAATGGTCAGAACGAAGGTGATTTCAATCAAGTTGAAGGTCGCAGCCTCATGGGAAGATTTCTGGGAGAGGCTGCAGGTGTGCGTCCTACCGAATTAAACAGTGATCACCTACTGTTCAAGAAAAGAGACTTCATATCCACTCGGCAAATGCAGCACTTTTTTTTTTTTTTGCCCCACAACTGTTTTTTTTAAATATTCTATATTACTTTGTATTAGGTTCCGGTATACAACATGGTGGTTAGACGATCACAAACTTTACAAAGTGATCGCCCTCGTATTTTCAGTGCCCACCTGGCACCACACATAGTTATTACAATATTATTGACCATATTCCATATGCTGTGATTTATGTCCTCATGGTTGTCTTGTAGTCACAATCTGTACTTGTCAAGTCTGTCCTCTTTTTCACCCAGTCCCCCAAACCCTGTCCCGGAAACCCTCAGTCTCTTCTCTGTGCCTATGAGTCTCTTTCTGGTTTTCTTTTTTTGTCAATAAAATCTTTAAAAAAAATTCTTACATATGTGAAAACTCATAAAATGTAAAAAAAGAACAACCATGACTTAAACGAGAGAATATATAACTACCCAGTCAGCGATCCAGGATCCTTGTTGTTCTGCTGTTCCCAAACTCTTGTTCTCTCATCCATATGGTCCGAGACAGCTCTCTACCACCAAGCGGGGAAAAAGAACTCCTGCTCTACCATTTAAGGACATGATAAGGAATTTGCACACATACCAGCCCTTGGTCACATGATCACCCTAGCTGTGAAAGAGGATAAAAGATGTAGTCTTTAAATAAGCAACCGTGTTCTGTTTTAAAATCTATTACTATGGATGAAAGGGAAAAGAAAGGAAAAGAAAAGAGGTGTCTGCCATATATACTGTTGAACAAATATAGTTCAGAGATAAAGCCCGGATTTTTGTCCTTATGCCTCTGTCCTTTGCTGTAATTCTTTGAGTAATACTTCTATCGGCTTCAGACCTGGACAGGCTTGTGTTCATATTCCTCAGTGTTCCATGTCACAGTAACAATGAACAGGTAGCACTTGCTGAATCATGTCATGCTGAGTTCAGCCACACAGGGGGATCAGAGTGCAGTGCAGAGCTGAAACTTTTGGGGTGTGTCTTCTGGGAAAGCTTCTGTCCGGGAATCAGATGGGAGGGTGCTGGCTTGTGTGGCTACATTGCAGGGGGTAAGCACTCCTATCTCCCCTGCTAGCTCAGCCTGTGGTACATGGGGAAGAGGAAAAAGTATCCTCCCCCATCCTACAGGCTCGAGGTGTCACCCCCAATAGGATACTGTTTGGGTACCCAGTACCCCCCAGCTCAGTTTCATGGTGGAAGAGACAGTGGCTCAGAGCTAAGAAAGTCAGAATGTGAATCTCCTGGAGGCTATTGTCTAGGAATAGAATGAAGTGTTTATTCCCATCCTGTGGACTCGGGTGGCATCACCCCCAGTGGGAGACTCTTTTGATCTGTTCCTGACCCCAGTGGTTCTGCCTAGTTCAGTCTGCCTCTGCAGAGGGGAGGGCTGGCTGCACCCTACCTGAAACGGTAGCACACACCTCCAGGGGGAATTACAGTTGGAGACTCTGGCAGAGAATGAGTGGTTTGGTCCTGTGGTACAGGCCACTTTTCCATTACCTCTGTCCTTCCGACCCTGGTTGCCCTGCCCTACCAAATTCACAATTTGTGGAAATGTCTGTGGGTCACCTGAGCCCCCTCTATAGTCTTTCTTTAGAGGGCTCTGGAGGAAGACCAGACAACCTCAGGGAGCCTTGGACATTTTACATATCTGCCCCAGCTCTAAGCTGGAGGAAGCTGACCCTTATATATGGAACGGCCCCTCCCATGCAGAACTAGGCCCAGTAGACCCAGCCACAAACAGTGAAGAGTGTGGTAGCTCCAAACAGGTAGCTGTCTGAAATGACCTGTACCTGAATTGCACCCAAGTGGACCTACACTAAGAGAACCAGAGGTAGGCTTCAGACCACACCAGGGGCCAACCCAATTAGCCACACAAGGGACAGCCCCGAAGGGGGATTCCAGCAGGAACCAGTCCCTGCAGGGAACAACTCTGCTTCAAGTGGTGATCATGGTTTATCCTTATAGTCAACCAACCTGAATGGTTAATTCCACCCATGACAGAGCCAACAACATTCAAGATCCAACTACAAAATGAGAGTGTACATAACCGATAAGAAACATTATTGGAGCACTGAGCTAGGCGATCTGGAAGATTGTGCCACTGAAACCAACAAGACACTTACATTATAAACCGTCAAAACAAGTTTGGGAGTCATAACATATCTACCTAATACACAGAGACAAAATGGGGAGACAAAAAAATAAGCCCCAAATGGGGCAAAAAAAAAAACAGGGGAAATACCCAGAACAAGAATTAAATGAAACGGAAGCAACCAAAATACCAGATGCAGAGTTTAAACTAATGGTTATAAGGATGCTCAAGGACATTAGGAGAAGAATGGATGATGTCAGTGAAAACTTAAACAAAGAGATAGTATTAAAAACAACACAGAAACCATAAAAAAGAGCCAGTCAGAAATAAAAATACAATATCTGGAATGAAGAATACACTAGCAGGAATCAACAGCAGGTTAGATGAAGCAGAGAATAAAAGCAGCAAATTACAGGACAAGGTACAGTAATCACCCAAATGGAGCACGAAAATGAAAAATAATTTTAAAAAATGAAGAAAGTCTAAGGGAACTTTGGGACAATATGAAGTGTAACAACATCCTCACCTTATCATTGACATACCAGAAGGAAAAGAGTGAGCAAGGGATCAAGAACCTGTTTGAAAAAATAAGTACTGAAAACTTCCCTAACCTGGTGAAGAAAGATGTCTCACAAATTCAGGAAGCACAGAGTCCCAAATCAAGATAAGCTCAAAGAGGCCCACACAAAGACACATCATAATTAAGGCTGAGGTTAAAGACGAAGAGAGAATCTTCAAAGCAACAACAGAAAAGCAATTAGTTACCTTCAAAGTAGCTCTCATAGGGCTGTCGGCTGATTTCTCAACAGAAACACTTCAGGTCAAATGGGACTGGCATGAAATATTCGAAGTGATCAAAAGCAAGGACCACTTTTCTAGCAAGGCTATCATGTAAATTTGAAGGCAAAATAAAGAGTTTCCAAGATAAAACAAAGCTGGATAGGAAAGTTCATTAGTACCGAACCAATATTGCAAGAAATGTTAAAGGGTAGTCTTTAAGAAGGCAAAAAAAGAAATCGAGAGAGGAACATTGGTATAAAGAATAAAATCACAATAATTAGTACCTATCAATAATAACCTTATCTTTTAAGAGTATATAAATAATAACTTTAAATATAAACACATTAAATCCTCTAATGAAAAGAATTAGGGCAGCTGAGCCCTGGCTAGTGTAGTTCAGTGGATTGAGAGTGGACTGTGAACCAAAGGGTCACAGTTCAATTCCCAGTCAGGGCACATACCTGGGTTGCAGGCCAGGTCCCCAGTAGGACGCACATGAGAGGTAACCACACATTGATGTTTCTCTTCCTCTGTCTCCTTCCCTTCCCCTCTCTCTAAAAATAAATAAATAAAATCTTAAAAAAAAATTTGGGCAGCTGAATGGATAAGAAAGCATGGCCCATATATATCTCATCTACAAGAAACCCATATCAGAACAAAATACACACAGGCTGAAAGTAAGTGGACAAAAAAATAATATTCCATTCAAGTGGAAATTAAGAAAAAGCTGGGATAGCAATACTTATATCTGATAAAAAAGGCTTTCAAACTAAGGCCATAACAAGACACAAAGAAAGTCATAACATAACAACACTAAAGGGATCACTCTAACAAGTTGATATAACCCTTATAAACATATGTGCACTCCACATAGGAACACCTAAATATATGAAGAAAATCTTGGTGGACTTTAAGGAAGAGATGGACAACAATACAGTCATAATATGGGATTTTAATACCTCACTGTCATCAACATACAGATCTTCCAACAGAAGAAATCAACAAGGCAACAGTGACCATAAATGACACACTGGACTGATATTTACAGAACATTTCATTCCAAAGCAGCATAATATACATTCTTCTTAAGTGCATATGGGGCATTCTCAAGGACAGATTGCAATTCAGGACAAAATAAGTTAACAAATTCAAGATGATTGAAATAGCAAGCATCTTCTTAGACCACAATGGTATGAGACTAGAAATCAACTAAAAAGAAAAAAAAAACTGAAAAATATTCTAAGACATGAAGGCTAAATAGTATGTTATTAAACAATGAATGGACTAACAATAAGATTAAGTAGAAATAAAAAGTTATATGGAAACAAATGAAGATGAACACACAACAATCCAAAATGCATGAGACACAGCAAAAGCAGCCCTGAGAGGGAAATTCATAGCATTACATGCCTAACTCAAGAAGCAAGAAAAACTCAGACAAATAATCTAACCCTATACCTAAAAGGACTAGAAAAAGAACAACAAAAAAAGCCCAGGGTAAGTAGAAGGAAGGAAATAATAAAGATGAGAGAAAATAAATGACAGAGAATTTTAAAATACTGTAAAAAATCAATGAAATCAAGAGCTGATTTTTTTGGAGAGAGAAACAGAATTGATGAACATTTAACAAGACTCATCAGGAAGAAAATAGAGAGGTCCAAATAATTAAAATCAGAAATGAAAATGAAGAACTAATACACCGAATAAATACAAAGGAGTATAAGAAAATACTATCAACGAATATATGCCAACAAATTGGACAACTTGGGTGAAATGGATAAATTCCTGGAAACATACAATCTTCCACACCGAATCAGGAAAAGTCAGAAAACCTGAACAGATCAGTAACAACTAATGATATAGAAGTGGTGATCCAAAAGTTTCCCAGCAAACAAAATCCTGGTTCAGATGACTTCATTGATGAATTTTACCAGGCATTCAGAGAAGAATGAATAGCTCTCTTTCTCAAATAATTTCGAAAATTCAAGAGGAGGGAAGATGTCCAAGCTCCTTTTACAGAGCAACAAGATCCCAAGAACAAAACCAGATACAGGCACTACAAAGAAAACTACAGGCCTATATCCCTCGTCAACATAGGTGCTAAAATCCTCAACAAAATATTAGCAAACCAGACCCAGCAATACAGTAAAAAGATCACATGCCATGATCAAGTGAAATTTATTCCAGGGCTGCGAGGTTGGTGTGGTATCTGCAAATCAAAAAACACGATACATCACAGGAACCAAAATGAGGGACAAAAATTCTCAAAGATGTGAATAAGGCCATATATGAAAAACACAGCTAACATGATACTCAATGGGCATACTACTCAGCCATAAAAGATGGAATATTGCTACTTGTGACGACATGGATGAACCTTGAGGATATTGTGCTATGTGACATAAGTCAGTTACATGTGGAATATAAAAAAACGAATGAATAAAATGTTGTACAATTTAAAACAGAACAACAACAAAATGACCAGAGAAAAATAAACACAGAATAAAAGTAAACAAAACTCATCATTGGGTCAGTCCTCTTTACCCTTTATGAGTTATTTCAGACAGATTGGCATCTAAGTCAAGGTCAGACAGGCTAGATGTTTCACTGTCTGTTCCCATCTCCCAATTCTTTGCTTTCTGCACCTAATTAGTGTCGGAATGTTCCATGGGTCATTAGGAAGTCTGCAGAGGTAAGTGGGTCCAGGAAGGCCTCTGGAATTAGCAGTTTAGCTTTTTCAGAGTTCTTCCTGTTCCTCTCAGGGTCCTTCCTTAACTAGAGAGACGCAAGGAGCTGTCACGCACACCCTGGTGGTGTGACTCTCTTGGGCCCAAATGGAGCCGAAGGAGCCAGTCAGCCAAGGGGGGTGAATGCTTAGAAAAACTTTGCGGGAAGGCCTGAGCCAAAGTGGTGTGTTCTGAACAAGTGCAAATATATTTTCTCCTTGAACATTCATTACACAGAGTCCATGTGTACTTGTGACCCAGAGCCTTACCTCTCAGATAGACCTTAGAAATCCCCTGCTAAGTATTGCATGCTGAAAAGTTCACGGAAGCTATTTCTATAGCCCTGGAAGGAGGCAGACAAGATGAGGGATCAGGGGAATAAGGACAGGGATTTTGCCAAAAATCCTAACTACTATGTGTCTTGACAACTTTTTAAATCAATCTCTCTCTCTCTCTCTTTCTCTCATAGCTTTGGGGGGGGAGAGAGGCAGCAGAAATAACAGGACTCTTCTTTCCGTCACTCAAAGAGTTACTCTGTTTTATGACTAATTTTGCCTTGCATATACATACCATATGGTCTTTATCATGTCATCTATTTTTAAATTTTATAACATGTTTATGTATTTTTTTATTTTCCTCATCAAATAATGATGTTTCTTTAGAAACATACTGCTTGAGCGCAATTATTTTTAACTTTGAAAATGCTGAACAAAAGATGCAGCATTATCTGCTTTACGACACTTTAAGTGCATGTTTTATTTTAAATGTTCCTTTTCCATTACAGTTTACATTCACTGTTATTTTATATTAGTTTCTGATGTACAGCATAGCGGTTAGACAATCATGCTTTACAATATGTTCCCTGGATATTTCCACTCGTTGTTTACTGATGGGCACTGGTTTGTTTCCATATCTTGGCTCTTGTAAATAATGCTGCCATGAACATAGGGGTGCTCGTATTCTTTCAAATTTGTGTTTTACATGTTTTTGAATATATATTTAGAAGTGGGATTCTTGTGTCATAAGGCAGTTCCATTTTTGGTTCTCTGAAGAAGTTTCACGCTGCTTTCCACACGGGCTGCCCCAGTCTGCATTCCCACCCACAGTGCACTAGGGTTCCCTTTTCTCCACAACCTCACCAGCACTTGTTTGTGGATTTATTGATGATGGCCATTCTGATATGTGTGAGGTGATATCTCACTGTGGTTTTAATTCGCATCTCTGATGGCTAATGATGCTGAGCATCTTTTCATATGTCTATTGGCCCTCTGGAAGTCCTCTTTGAAGAAGTGTCTGTTCAGGTTCCGGCTTTGGCGTTAGACAGCTCCAAGTCAGTCCCACCTCTGCCACTAGCCATATGGCCTTTGTCAATCCGTGGATCTGTCTGAGCTTGTTTTCCTTGCCTTAAACGTGGATAACTCTAACTGCCTAGTGGAATTGTAAGGATTAAACAAGATAATAAATGTAAAGCCTTATCACAGACCTTTGGCACATAGTAGCTGCACCAGAAATGTCTCTGGTCTCTAAGAATGAAAGCGTGGCATAGTGCATGGAGCTTCACGCAGGTTTGGAGTCTGACAGAATTCTGCTGCACTGGTTCCTAGCTGCGTGATTTTGGGCATGATTTTAATGCAAAGTGCCAGCCTTCCTTTTCTTTGAAATAGGGAAAACAATACATATTTCTTAGGGTTTCTAGGAGGATTGAGTGAATTACTTCATTAAAATACCTGGCATAGAGTAAGCCCCAGTAAGCAGCAACCTCTTTCAGGATGAACGAAGTATCTATCTAGTACACCACAGGCTGACATCCTAAAAATGTCGCTTCCCTTCTCTCTTCAGAAAGCAGTCCTGGTTCATCAGGTAATTCAAGTTGTCTGCCATTTGACCCCTGTTTGGTCTGAATTTTTTTTTTTCAGATCTAAATTACAAAGCTTTCCAAATATACTTTTAAAAACAAATCTCCCCACCCACCCTTGCAGTACACATAATGAGACACAATTAGCCGACTTCTTGATTGGACTCATGGGGTTCAGGCTTGCAGAAAACATTGCTGTTGGCATCTTTCCTATGGTTCTTTGCACACTCCAATTATATTTATTACTGTTTGAGCCTCACTCAATAAGGGTACTATTTGAAACTGACTGAAGAAAGTGGGTGGGCTTTCTCCAAGTTCACTGGTCTGTGGAACCTTGAAACAACTTGCCCCATCTTAGTTATATTTAATTTCAAAAATGACTGCAGCCTGGATTAGTTTAAGCAATCGCTGGTGGCTTTCTGGGCTACCAAGTTCCCACCATGATGGTGGTTAGCTTACCCAACCATATTGAGGGATATAAATATGACATCTATTTGGAATAATTATGTAGGAACTAGCCTTCTGAGTCATGTGGGGCCCTCTTGACATGTTTGTGATTCAGGGGATGATAAAACAATGGTGGGAAATGGGACACTTGTCACTCCCATGTGGCTGTGAATGCATTTAAAACAATGGACCCCCGTGGCTGTGAAAAGAGTAGGTATTTGGTCTTGACCTTCCACTGTCTGCCTGGAGCTCTAGAAGCCATATGCAGCAAAGCAAGGACTCCCAGCAATAAAGGAACCTTCGTGCCAATATTCTTACACAAGCAGTGTCTTACTCACTATCTGGCATAGTAGGTAACACCCAAGAGGCACTCAAGGAATAGTTATTGAATGGGTTAACAATACTGTAGACTCAAACAGCCACAAAGATCAGTGCTGAAAGAGAAACAATAACTATTTAGACTCAATCCACCCCCAGTCTGGCAGATTGGGTAACTGAAGTCCAAGAGAGGAAGTGATTGACTCAAGGTCACAGTTACCCAAACATACCTGCCCAAACATTCCAACACAGATATGCCTGCAAATCTGGGTGTGTTTATAGTAAAGGGACTTACAATTATGATCTACAGAAGATATCCCTTGTCCTAGAATTTTCAATCAGTGCTTATATGAATGTTCGGTAAATGTTCCAGAGCCTTAGCCCTGGCTGGTGTAGCTCAGTGGATTGAGCGCGGGCCTGCGAACCGAAGGATCGCAGTTCGATTCCCAGTCAGGGCACATGCCTGGGTTGCCAGGCCAGTTCCCGGCAGGGGACATACAAGAGGCAACCGCACATTGATGTTTCTCTCCCTCTCTCCTTCCCTTCCTCTCTAAATATAAATAAATAAAAAATCTAAAAAAGGAAAAAAAAATGTTCCAGAGCCTTAAAAGGTGATACTAGACCTGCCAAGCTTAATTCTCTGCCTTTATACATTGTGTCCAGCTTGAGTTTTTATGTCACCTGTCCATTCATCCTCTCATTCTCATGTATATTTTTTCTTCCGCAAACACCAACCAAAGGCAAATCTTCTTAATCACTCCTGCGATCCCTTTGAAAGGATGCAGGTCAATGATCCCATGCAGAATTGAAAGACAAAGACTCCAACCATGTTTTTGACATGTCAGTCATATGTCTCTTCATTCCCAAGTCCTTAATACTGGAGCCAAGAACACACGCAATGAAGTAGGAAAAAAAAAAAAAAAAGGCTCTGAGATCATGGAAAATTAGGACAATACATGTTGACCGTAAAATTCATTTACCAGAGGAAATCCGGTGACTGTCCTCATTTTACTTGCCTCAAACAAAGGAAAGGGAGTAGGACGAGGAAATTGTGTGAAGGGGAGGTGGGACTTGTCTTTGGATGGAGCCAGGAATAGACCCTTCTATTGCTAGAGGGAGTCATTGGGAGGACCACTTTCAAGGGCAGTACTGCTCTCAGCCAGAGACACACATTTATATAAGCTGCTCTTTTCCTGGAATTAGGGTGTTTCAGAGGCTGAAAGAGCTAACTTTCCAGTCTTCCCACTCACATCTAGACATACATGTTGAGCTTAGTGAAGTTGAAAACCCTTTTCGAGTTTGATGCGACAGCCACAGGAAGCCCAAAAGGAAAGATGTTGCTGGTCTTTGTCTAGAACTAACATCGGTCAGGCCTGGGAGGAGAGAAGTAGGAGGGAGTGGGAGAGAACATGAAAGGCAAATCGCCAAGGGAGAATTAGTGGGCAACAGTTTGTATTTATAATCCCCAGAAAGAAAGCGTTAGTCAAGGATGAAAGAAGCCTGGTTAGCCTGCCCCCTATTTCATCATGCCGAAAATTTTTCCTGTGAAAGCCCTGGCTGGTGTAGCTCAGTGGATTGAGCATGGGCTGTGAACTAAAGGGTCACCAGTTCAATTCCCAGTCAGGGCATATTCCTGGGTTGTGGGCCAGGTCCCCGATAGAAGGCATGTGAGAGGCAACCACACACTGATGTTTCTCTCCCTCTCTTTCTCCCACCCTTCCCCTCTCTCTAAAAATAGATAAATAAAATTTTTAAAAAATGAGATTCCTGCAAACCAGGTAGAAACCTATTATTGTTGTTGATTTTCTTAAATCCAAATGCAAGCAATTGATGTCACTGAAAGCAGAAAAAAAAGCCTACTGTTAGCTTTTGTAATTAAGTTCAACATATAACTCTTAGGCACTGACCTTGCACCCGGGGTGCAGAGGTGAATCTAATGTTAGTCCCGCCATTAGTAAGCCTCCAATCCGAAAGACTATTTTGAAATACACACCTTCTACCATTTGGGGTCTTGGGTTTACTTCTCTTCAATAGGGCTCTATTGTGCCTACTAGAGGTGAAATATTTAAAATAATCACAAGTAGGGCATGAGCATTTACCAGTCAGGCCATGCTTTAGTGCAGAGGTCTCTCTTGGGTCAGATATTAACCCTTGAGTTGCTAGGTCATGGGGGTGACACGAGGGAAAGGCCCGTGAAGTTAGGGACCATGGGGAGGGACCAGGGTGTTGGTTGTGAGGATAGGGCACTTAGGAAGTTGAGCACAGCAGCTGTTTATAAACTGATGTAGAAATATTTCAATATTCTCACCGTTGGGATTCCTGTACTGGTAATACAGCTAAACTATCAACCCTGGTGTGGGGCTTTAATTTCTGTCATTTTCTCCCCTTGTCCAGAAAAACCTAAGATCTATGAAAAGGATACAGATTTGAAGAACATCCAGCCAATACTCCTCGGCAGTGAGAACACCCTTCGCTGTACAGCAAGTGGCCTGCCCGTGCCCTTCTTCGTGTGGGCCTGGGAACCCTGCCGCCCAAAGGACGAGCTGTAAGTGACCTGCACGCCAAAGGACTCTACATCGTTTAGCCCACAGGTGGCAAACACAAGGCCCGCGGGCCGAATCCGGCCCCCCACTTTGTTTTATCCGGACCGGCGCCTTGTTTCTACCCCGTGGCAGCGCTGAGCTCTCGCTTAACTGTTCAGGAGTAGTTACATGTATACCATCCTAAAGTTACACCCGACACTTTGAAGGCAACCATGAAGCTGATGTGTTCCCCGGTGAAAATGAGTTTTGACAACCCTGGTCTAGACTCTCAGATTTACTGAGCTACGCCACAGCCTGGCAGTCTTAATGTCTTACCAGGAGATTTTCTCTTCCATAGAATGTGACAGGTGATGCACTGGTCTTGGAATGGGGCCTAGGAAGCTAAAAGAAGAGTTAGTACTCTGATAGCGGCCAAAGTCCAGGTTTTGTCAAGTTCCTTCCAAAGGCACAGCCTCAAATCAGAGGTAGAAATGACTATAATGGTTCACAGGCCTGGGAAATTTAGATTTAGATTGGGATTGAAGATTTCAGTGAGAGAGGAACGGAACAGGGCGGGTTTCTAAGAATTTGTCATTGCATGGGGAAAAAATCAACAGGGAGCTTGGAAAGTGGACATGTCTCATCTGTTTGAGAACTGCCTTCGTGATAAGCCTGATGAAGAAGGGTAACCCCACAAATGGGAAAATCTGTCAGCAGATAGCCTTTGTAGATCATAGAACACTCATCTGGCCTCCTGTGATCCTGGCGCAGAAGGTAAGACAGGGCTTCCTCTTCCCGAGTAATGAATGGAGATGCAGAGGCTAAGGGAGAAAAATAACCCATGTGTCACAACACAGAAGTTAATAGAGACATCACAACGAGAGCCAGGCATCCTGACTCTTACCGCTTAAGAGCTTCCAGTTATTAAAGCTCTACTTCATGCCTGGGACATAGTAGATATTTTGATCTTTGCTTTCTGGCAATAAGCTCTATTTCGAAGTGTCTCCTTCCGTCTCCTTGGGGACAATGAGTTACATGGGGCCCCCATAGGAATTAGAAAAAAATAAAAGGAAAATTCAGAGAGGTGAAATGAATTGCCCCAGATCTCAGCGTAGGCAGCATTTAAGAAAACTTCATCAATGCTCGCCCGCCTCCTACCACGAAACCTCCCTACAGGCTTGACACTCGTGACAAATTATCTGCTGAGTCGTCACTCTGAAAGGGTGAGGAGGACAGTGCACTCAGGTTTCTGTTGTTGTCTGAAGGAGGATATATTAGCTGATTAGGGAAGTTCATCTTATTAACTCACCGTTGCACCATGCTGAGTGTTAGCGCATGGTAATGAATGAGGCGTTATCACCGTCACTAGGGGATAAACTCTGAATGGGAACGTCTAGGAAATCCAATTTGGAAGGCCCAGAGTTTTAGGATTTGGCCTGGGGTTGGAGGAGAATGTAGGGGCTATAGTTATCAGACCAAGAGCTGGATCTTCAAAGAGAAGGGGCTGGCAGTCTGTGTCTCACAGGTACTGTCCAGCCAGCTCCACTCAATTGCTTCCTGCCTACACATAGGTCCTTAGGAAACATACTTATCTCAATAGGCACCATGATAACATTCTTGTGTGTGCGTATGTGTGTATGAATAATGGTGGTTCTATGTACTTACTATGGTACTGGCCTCCCTCCTTTCCTTACTTCGACATTCTGTAATTCCCAAATCACCTACATTGTTCTCACTCAGCTAAGATGCAGTAAAACCAGTTATAGTTTTTGGACCTTACAGTTTGGAAGAAGAGTGTGTAGGGAATACTTTTCCTGGGAAAATGCCTTTTCCAAGTGCCTCTCCTAATGAAGTTTCTATTATGTAAACAATTATTGAGTACCTACTTTATTCTAGAAGCCGCACTAGTCCATGTCTCGCATCTATATGAAAATTGAATGGGGCAAATGTTTGGAGTATCATGAGCTTACTTAGCGATTCAAATGTAGATTGTACATGAAGAACAAAAAAGGAGTATGATGAGGGCAGGACTTACTCTGGGTAAAAAAAGACATATTTTGGCAAAGGAAGGGCTTTATAAGGAAGAAATACTTAACCTCAGACTTAAAGAATAAGGAGCCAGCCGTGCAAACAACTATGCAACAGAAATATAATGCAAGGCAGCAGTAACTTTGAATTTTCTAGTAGCCACATTATGCAAACGAAAAAAGTCAAATTGATTGAATATTTCACCCAACAGATCCAAAATATTGTCATTTTATAAGCAATCAATATCAAATATCAATGAGCTATTTTCAGTCTTTTCACATATTGTCGTAAAACTTTCCACGTATTCTATACTTGTGGAACGTCTCCATTTGGAGTAGCCACACTTCAAGTGCTTATTAGAATGTCCAAATAAGTCCACAGTGTAACTAATATTAGTGTGATATTGGACATTAGAATGTCCAAATCAGTCCACAGTATAACTAATGTAAATCATGTGAGTTGGGGAAACTGGGTCTCAGAAAAGAAGTGAGTTGCCAGAAGGCACGCAAAGTAGCATTGCTTGGGTTGAATTGCAGTTTGGCTGAGTGCGAGTCTGGTACCTCATGATTCCCTCTAGTAATCTGCTTTCCTGGGTATCTTGGTGCCCCAGAACTACTCTCATGAGCCTCTCCTCTTTGCTTAGGGTTCAGAGTAAAAGAGTTTATTCGGGGAAAGATACCAATAAAGGAGAACCTTATTGGGCTTCATATTCTCTATCAGCCTAGAAAAATGGGTATGGCTTAATAAGAATGATACTTAGTCTCATGCTCGTGGACCTCTGGGTACACAGGCCTCCTTGCTCCTTTGTTACACCAGGCATGCTCCTAGCTCAGGACCTTTGCATTTGCTCTCTTCTCCACCTGTTCTTGTCTTCCCCCCAAATCTTTATGGCTTACATTTGATTTCTTTTAGGACTCTGTTCAAATGTCACCTCCTCCAAGAGGCCTTCCCTGACCATCTTGTCTTTTAAATTAGGTGACTTGTTACCCAGAATTCTCAGAGTGCCGTATTTTCTTAGACTAGAAGAGACGCTATCTCCAGTACTTGTTATGCTTCATACCCTTTCTATTGACTAGATTGTAAATGCAGTGTCGCTCTTCCTCAGGTGTGTGGAACGAGGCAAGCGGATCCATCTTTCCAATGAGACTCTGCAAAGCGATCTGCCTGTAGGCAACAGGATCCTGTCCATTGAGGAGATGACAGTGACAAATGGAGAAAAGACAAAGGTAAACCTCTGGGAGGTTCTGTGCTGAAAGTGACCTTACAAGCTGGGTATGAGTGGAGCTTCTATTCAGACTCTTGGCGTTAACATGCCAGGAATGCCCGAGGTCTAGGGTCTGGTTGAAGACTGTTGACTGAAAAAAAAAATAAAAAGCTTTAATAATGATGTCACTTTTTCTTAATTTAATTTAATTTTTTGTTTTTTTTTTCAATTACAGTTGACATTCTTGTATTTTATATTAGTTTTGGGTGTACAGCGTAGTGGTTAGACATGTACAAAATTTATGAAGTAATGCCACTGATAAGTCTAGTGTCCATTGGGCATCATGCATAGTTATTACAATATTAGTGACTATATTCCCTATGCTGTTCTTTACATCCCTGTGACTGTTTTGTAACTCCAAATTTGTACTTCTTAATCCCTTCACCTGTTTCACTCAGTCTTCCAGCACCTCTCCCATCTGGCGACCCTCAGTTTGTTCTCTGTAGCTAGGAGTCTGTTCTTGTTTTGTTTTGTTTTTGTTTATTTTGCTCTTCATATTCAGCATACAAGTGAAATTATACAGTACTTGCCTTTCCCCATCTGACTAATTTGACTGAGCATAATACCTTCTAGGTCCACCAAGTTGTTGCAAATGGCAAGATTTCGTTATCTTTATTGCTAGTAACATTCCATTTTATATACACACATACCACACCTTCTTTATCCATTTATCTATTGATTGATGGACACCAAGGTTGCTCTCCTATCTTGGCTATTGTAAGTCATGCTGCATTGAAGGTATGGTTGTGTGTGTGTTTTTGAATAAGCACCTTTGTTTTCTTCAGATAAATATACAGAAGTGAATGGATGGGTCCTATGCAGCTCTATTTTTAATCTTTTGAAGTCTCGCCATACTGCTTTCCACAGTGGCTGCCCCAGTCTGCATTCCCACCCACAGTGCACTGGGGTTCCCTTTTCTCCACAGCCTCACCGGCACTTGCTGTTTGTGGATTTATTGATGATGGCCATTCTGACAGGTGTGAGGAGATATCATATTGTGGTTTTCACTTGCATTTCCCTGATGATTAGTGCTGTTGAGCACATTTTCACATGACCATCAGCCACCTATGTTCTATTTGGAAAAATGTCTCTTCGGGTCATCTTCCCATTTTAAAATTTGTTTGAGTATTTTGCTGTTATATTTAATGAGTTCCTATATTTTGGATATAAACCCCTTTTGGGATGTATTATTGGCAAATATATTTTTCCATTCAATAGGTCGTCTTTTCATTTTGTGGGTGGTTTTCTTTGCTATGCAAAAACACTTTAGTTTGATGTTGTCCCATTTTTTTTAATTTTTTTACTTTGTTAACCTTCACAAAGGAAACATATTCGAAGAAATATTGCTAAGACTGATGTCAAAGAGTTTCCTGCCTATGTTTTCTTCTAAGGGTTTGATGGTTTCAGGTCTTAAATCCACTTTGAGTTTATTTTTATATATGGCATAAGAAAGTGGTCCAATTTCAGTTTTTGCACGTATCTCTCGTGTTTTCCCTGCACTGCTCATTGAAGAACCTGTCTTTACCCTATTGTATAACCTTGCCTCCTTTGTTATAGATTAAATTCCCACATAAGCGAGGATTTATTTCTGTGTTCTCTCTAATCTGTTTCATTGATCTCTATGACTCATGCTGCTTTGATTACTGTAGCTTGTAATACAGCTTGAAGTCGGGGAGTGTGATACCTTCCACTTTGCTTTTTTCTCAAGGTTGCATTGGCTATTCAGGACCTTTTGTAATTTTATATAAATTTTATGATTAGTAGTTCTGAGAAGAATAGCATGTTTATTTTAATAAAGATTGTGTTGAGTCTGTATATTGCTTTATGCTGTAAGAACATTTTAATGATATTAATTCTTCTGATCTATGAGCATGGAGTATCCTTCTCTTCATTTGTACTTCAATTTCTTTCTTTAGTGTGTTATAGTTTTCAGAGTATAGGTCTTAATACTCTGTTTAAATTTATTACTAGGTGGGGAAAGGAGGAGAAAACGGGGCCATCTGTAATAGTGTCAACCATAAAAATAAAGTTAAAAAATAAAAATTATTACTAAGTCATTTATGTATTATGATGCTATTGTAAATGGGATTTTAAAAGTGTCACCTTGTGATCATTCTTTTTTTTTATTGTCGACACTGTTACAGATGTCCCCTGTTTACATCCCTTCAACCCTGCCCCCAACCCCTGCCCCTGCCCCGGCCTTACATTGTTGTCTGTGTCCACGGACCGTGCACATGTGCATCTATGTTATTTGGCTAATCCCTTCAAGTCTCCTCACCCCTCTCCCCTCTGAGATCGCTCAGTCTGCTCCATGTATCCATACCACTGGTTCTATTTTGTTTGGCAGCTTATTTTGTTCCTTAGATTCCATGTATGAGTGAGGCCATTTGCTATTTGTCTTTCTCTGAGTGGCTTATTTCACTCAGCATAATAATCTTTGGGTCCATCCATCCATGCTGTCACAAAGGGTAGAAGTTCCTTCTTTTTTATGGCCAAGTAATATTCCACTGTATAAATGTGCCATATCATTCTTCTCCACTCATTGACTGATGGACACTTGGGCTGTTTCTAAATCTTGGCTATTGTAAATAATGCTGCTATGAACACAGGGGTACATATATTCCTTCTAATTGGTGTTTCAGGATTCTTAGGATAGGTTCCCAGAAGTGGGGTTTCTGGGTCAAAAAGCAGATCCATTTTTAATTTTTTGAGATAACTCCATACTGTTTTCCACAATGGCTGCACCAGTCTGCAATCCCACCAACAGTGCACAAGGGTTTCCTTTTGTTCACATACTGGCCAGCACTGTTTGTTGCTTTATTGATGGTAGCCACTCTGGCAGGTGTGAGGTGAAACCTCATTGTAGTTTTAATTTGCATTTCTCTGATAATTATTGATGTTAAGCATTTTTTGCTATGTTTATTTGCCATCTTTATGTCCTTGAAGAGTGTCTATTGAGGTCCTTTGCCCATGTTTTAAATTGGGTTGTTTGTGTTCCCGGTATTGAGTTGTTTTAAGTTCTTTATATATTTTGGAAATTAACTCCTTATCAGATGCATCATTGGCAAATATGTTCTCCCATGCAGTGGGTTCCCTTTTCATTTTGTTGATGATCTCCTTTGGCTGTACAGAAGCTTTTTAGTTTGATATAGTCCTGTTTGTTTATTTTTCCTCTGGTTCCCCTGCCCTAGGAGCTATATTGACAAAAATATTGCTACACAAGGTGTCTGAGATTTTACTGCCTGTGTTTTCTTCCAGGATTTTTACGGTTTCCTGAATTTCATTTAAGTTTTTTATCCATTTTGAGTTTATTCTTGCTCATGGTGTAAGTTAGTGGTCTAGATTAGTTTTTTGGCATGTGCCTGTCCAATTTTTCCAACACCTTTTATTCAAGAGACAGTTTTTACTTCATTGGATGTTCTGGCCTCCTTTGTCCAATATTAATTGAGCATAAATGCATAGGTTGATTTCTGTACTCTCTGTTCTGTTTCATTGATCTATATGCCCACTCTTTAAAAAAAGATTTTATTAATTTTAGAGAGAGGGGAAGAGAGGGAGAGAAACATCAGTGTGTGGTTGCCCCTCATGTGCTCCCTACTGGGGAACTGGCCCACAACCCAGGCATGTGCCCTGACTGGGAATCAAACCAGCTACCCTTTGGTTCACAAGCGGGTGCTCAATTCACTGAGCCACACCATCCAGGGCCTTAGTTTCTCTTTATGAGAGTTTATCATTGGTGTATAGAAGTACCACCATTTCTGGATACTAATTTTGTATCCTGCTACTTTGCCAAATTTATTTATTAAAGTCACTAGTTTTTTGGTGGAGTCTTTAGGGTTTTTTATGCACAATATCATGTTATCTGTGAATGATGACAGTTCGAGTTCTGCCTTTTCAATATGGATGTCTTTTATTTTATCTTGTCTGATTGCTGTGGCAAGGACTTCCAGTACTACATAGAATAATTGTGGTGAAATTGGTCAACCCTGTCTTGTTCCTGATCATAAAGGAAACACTTTTAGTCCTTTATTGTGTTGAGTTATGATCCATCTATAAAGCCTTGGCTGAGAGTTTTTATCATAAATGGGTGCTGGATTTTATCAATTTTTTTCTGTGTTTATGGATATGATCATTTGATTCCTGTCCTTCATTTTGTTTATGTGATGTATCACATATATTGATTTGCAGATATTGTACCAACTTTGCATCATCCCGAACAACCTAACTGAGTCATCTGTATGATATTTTTAATGTATTGCTGGATCCGATTGGCTAATATTTTGTTGAGGGTCTTAACATCTATGTTCATCAGGCATATTGGCCTATAATATTCTTTGTAGTATCTTTATCTGGTTTTGGAATTAGGCTAATGCTGGGATAATGCTGGCTTTGTAAAAAGAGATTGGAAGTCCTCCCTCCTCTTGAATTTTCTGGAATAGTTTGAGGAAGATAGGTGTCAGTTCTTTTTTGAATGTTTGATAAAATTACCCTGTGAAGCTATCCATTCTAGGAGCTTTTTTGTTATTGTTGGAGTTTTTTTTTAATAACTGCTTCAATTTCATTAGTCGTAATCTAGTAAGATTGTATGTTTCTAGGAATTTATTTATTCTAGTTGTTTTAGTTTGTTGCCATATAATTGTTTATCTTGAATATAATTGTTTATCTTAATATTATCTTGAAATTCTGTGTATTTCTGTGGTATAAGTTTGCTGTTGTGGCTATAACAGATAACAACAAATTTAGTAACTTCATATAACACAAATGTATTATCTTATAGTTCTGTAGGTCATAAGGTTAGGTAAAGTGTGACCCTGCTGGATTCACTGCTTAGAGTTTCACAAGGATGAAATCAAGGTATTGTTGACAAGGCTGTAGTTTTTGTAGAGTCTCTAAGAAAAAAATCGGCTTTCAAGCTCATTCGGGTTGTAGGACTGTTGTACCTTTTGTTGTTGCTGACTATCATCTGGAGCTTGTTCTCAACATCTAGAGGCTACTCACATTCCCTGGTCATAACTTCCTTTCTCTGATGTACTGCCAGCAACGGCAACATCATGTTTAGTCCTTCTCAGTCTTGAATCTTGTTCTTCTTCCCTCTTGTGCTGCATCACTTTAACTGTTCTATGTCCCACTTCTACTTTTAAGAGCCCATGTGATTACATTGGGCCAACCTCTAAATCCAAGGTAATCTCTCTGTGTTCAGGTCAGCTGATTAGCAACCTTAATTCCATCTGCAAAGTCTCTTGCCCTGTCATGTAACATATGCATGGGACTTAACACCAGCTCACAAAGGTCATAGGGTCAAAATCCATCTTACCATAAGGCATAACTTAATACAGTGCTCAAGGGACACTTTTGAATGAAGTCAAAATTTGTGAGCTTAGAGACAAATCTTGGACACAAAGAGAAGCAGGTGCAGGTAGATTTTGAGTGATTTATCTTACTTAAAATTACCGTATTTTGCCATATGTAATATGCACCCATGTTTTTATGCGTTATACACATTATATGTATTATACCCATTATCATACCCATGATATGTAATCATTATACCCATGTATAATGCCCATCCTTATTTTTCCCTCAAAAATTTGGGGAAAACAGTGCGCATTCTGCATGGCAAAATATGGTAAACCAAATCAAATTCTTTCTTGGAGGCTTTATTTATTCCCTCCCTCAAAATCATTTTTATTTCAACTCAGTCTGGTTATACATTACTTGTATGAGACCTTGGTAGGTGGGTTGGTTAAGCTAGGGGGAATGATACAGAAGGTAAGGGCTATATAGAACTTGAGAACTCATCTTTGTCTATTTTTCAAACACTGCAGATGGGAAAACTGAAATCCAGAGAGGTAACAGTTCTGTAGCCAAGTGATGGTAACTGAGACTAGAACCCAGGTCTCCTTACTTCCTGTCCAGTGTGTCATAACATATTTAGCATGTCTCACATTGGTAAATACAGTTGTATATTTTAAAGATAGAATTTGTTCTAAGTTTTCCCTTCCTTTACTCTCCTTTCTGCCTCCCTCCTCTCCCACAACAAAAAACTACATCATCATATTGGGATAAATAATTGTGGAAATGTGTACTGTAAACCAGCACTGCAAGGAAATTCAGGTGCTCCTACCCGGTCAGTAACAACAGCAGGAAAAAGTGCTTTCTCTGCTGAAAGAGTAGTCATAGAACCTCCTTCTTTGGAATCTGCATGATTGACCCCGCAGATAGATGCCACTGTCCTCAAGGGAAAATATTATTAGACTCTGGTAATGAGCTTGACCTAAACCCAAACTCATGAGTCTCAGCTATTTAGTGTAGTGTAATCTATAACTCTGTACCTTGAGACAAGAGACTTTTAAGAAAAAAAATAATTTGGCCTGCTTAATATCAATTAGCATATATTTTTCCCATAAGCCTCTTGGTAAACTGGTTATAAAAGAAATATGGTTGATGAGAGAAGGCTAGTAGGAAAAATCTCATTCTTGCCAGCAGAATCCTGAGTTTTTACCCATGCTCCTCTCTTACGTAATAATGTACCTTGGTTCTACAGAGCCCACTTATCCAGTTGAGTCTTTATCTAGGCTTCCTTCATCTTCTCCATGTACCTTTAATTTTTTTATGGGTTATCTCCATAATAGTCAATGAATAGGAAAAGAAGAGAACAAATAAGTCAAAGTTCTGAGGCATTATAAAGCAGATGCTACTGGAACGGAAGTTACTTCCAATTGTTAAACGAATGAGACTTGGATACACTGGCTGGTGTGGTTCAGTGGACTGAGAACTGGCCTATGAACCAGTGGGTTGCTGGTTCAATTCCCAGTCAGGGCACATGCCTGGGTTGTGGGTGAGGATCCCCAGTAGGGGCTGTGTGAGAGGCAACCACACATTGATGTCTCTCTCTCTCTCTCTCTCTCTCTCTCTCTCCCCCCCCTTCCCCTTTCTCTAAAAATAAATAAATAAAATCCTTAAAAAATGAGACTTAGATTTTTCGCTTTCTTCACATTGGTTTTTTATTATTAGTACACTAGCCAGAGTGATTTTAATTTTCAAGGCAGTAAAATACAGTAGCAAAAAACAGGTATTCTCAAGCCAAACTATA
This sequence comes from Glossophaga mutica, assembly GCA_039655065.1. Lineage (NCBI taxonomy): Eukaryota > Metazoa > Chordata > Mammalia > Chiroptera > Phyllostomidae > Glossophaga > Glossophaga mutica. The sequence goes on along the minus strand of CM077318.1, from coordinate 7,323,450 downwards.
GCCCTACATTTGAATGTCACCTGCATTATTCCTGAGCTTTTGACTTTCAGTGGGTTATTTTCCTTCTCTAAACCTCAGTTTCCTCATCAGTGAAAAGAGGTGTTGTTAATAATTTCTAAATTATAGAATTGTTGGGAAGATTAAATGAGATGGCATATATAAAGTATTTATGATTGTATCTGAAACAGAGTAAAAAGTATTAAATATTATTTGTTATTATTTCAAAACTTATGCTGACTTGGGAAATCAACTCTTAAATGACAAGCTTGTGAATTATTCTATGTTTGTATCTGTTTCTTTATGAAATTAAATAATTTCTTATTTTCAGTCCCTTTCCAAGAGGTCCACATTTAAATAAGACCTTAAAAACATGTTTGTTGAATGATGAATGAATGAATGAATGAATGAATGAATGAATGAATCTCCAGTTCCCAGGTAGGCTGATGTATTAGTCAAGATAGCCCAGGTTGTGCTATGAAAACAAACAACTCCAAACTCTGATCAGTTCAAAATTACAAAGGTTTATATCTTGCCAGTGCTATATATCCAAGTGCACATCAGCAGGAGGGCTTTTTTATTGTAGTCATTTAGGGATGCTGGCTGGCAAGAGTCGCCATCATCTCAAACACTGCTCATCATTATTCCTGAAAGAACTGTGGAGGTTTTCACCATAGCAATTAAGCTGTCCAGCTCGGAAAGGACCAACATTATTTGCATTCTCAAATCCTTGGCCATAAATAAGTCAGAGGGCCTCACTCAGTCACGAGGGATCCAGGAAGGAAAACCTACTATGTGCCTGAAAGGGGCAAGAATCAGAAATACCTGGCGAATAGCATTAATAACTACTCTACTTTGGTAACGGTCACTAATGCATCACTTCTCTCTTTTCAGACTCTGAGCATCCTGAAGATACTGACCAGCAACATTTCCGGTATATACTACTGCAGGGCTGTCAACAAGGCTGGCATTGATGAGAGAAAAATGCAGTTCTATGTCTCAGGTAAATTCTCGAATGGGGAGGACGCAGCAGGTGGGGCAGATCTTCTATGATGCGATTAGAGATGCCTGGAAAACGTATTGTTTCTCAGCCAGCTCAACTCTGGGCCTACAAAGTTGACTGAGAATTTATCAATGAAAGCTCATTATTTGAGGTTAAGGCAGAATTTGGCTGAAATGAAAATAGCCTGGGAGGAGCAACACAGTAATTTAGTATTAAACATTAACACCTTAGTTCAGCAAGAATCTGATTGTTATAACTTTCCTTTGTTTTAAGTTTAATGATAGTATTCTCAGCTCCCTCACACCAATGATCTAATTTGTTTCTTTCAAGGTCTCGTTACAATGAAATTATAATCCTTGATCTAGGTGACAGGTGATGAGAATAAAATCTCAAGAGTTGATTTCCAAAATCGTGTAGAACCCAAGTAATTTATTATAATTTTATTTTATTTATTTTAAAATTAAATGTATTAGGATGACATTTGTTAATGAGATCATATAGGTTTCAAGTGTACATTTCTATGATACATGATCTCTATATTGCATCGTGCGCCCACCACCCAGAGTCAAATCTCCTTCCGTCACCTTACATTTGACCCCTTTACCCTTTACTACCCCTACCCCTCATTCCTCTGGCAACCACCCTACTGTTCTCTGTGTCTATGAGTTTTTGTTTGTTTGTTTTCCTTGTTTGTTCATTGGTTGCTTTCAGTTTTATCTCCCACATATGAGTAAAATCGTATGGTTCTTAACTTCTTTCTGACTTAATTTTGCTTAGCATTCTATTCCAACATTCATCCATGTTTTTAATCATATTATTCCCTTATGCCTTAAACAATGAGACTTTAATCATTATTTAAAACTGAAAGCATTATAATGCGTTATAAATATTTCAGAGATTTGACTTACAGTTAAATGATTTCTTAAACCAATTACCTGTTCTTTTGTAGGGGGTAAACATACACTTTAGAATCAGATGGACCTTCCTGGGTTCAAACCTTGCCTCTGCTACTTTCTAAATTTTTGCTACTTTCTCATTGATTGTATCATCTTGAACAAGTCGCTTCAGCCTGGGACCTTCTCTTTTCTCATCTATACTATAAGAATACGGGTACCTAGTCCAGAGGGTTAGTGTATGAGGATTAAGTGAGACAGTATTTATGAAGTAGCGGACACAAAGTAAGTCTTCAGTAAGTGCTACATTCTCCAGCCGGGAGCAATGATAGGAGAATGAATGGAGCCTGTGTAGTGAAGTATTTGGAAGAGTCATACATAGTAGGGCAATCAGTACCTATTTCTCTCTCTGTACCATCTCCCTATGCTATTTTGCTCCTAAGGACAGTAGAGGGACACATGAAAGAGTGAGGTAAAGAAGAAATAATGGGAGCAGGTCAGGTACCTGGACGGTCCGACTGCTTCAGCAAACCAAGGCGAAGGTATGGGTTGTTGAATGGGAGTGTGATTTCTGAAATGTACTCTAGAGGGTTCCATACTTATGTTCGCTAGTGAGTGCAGGGTAATGATGACGACAGTGTAGTTCACCGCCATTCAAGGAAGAAAAGAAAAACAACTGAAACTTCAGGAATGAGGATTTGTGAGCAGAAGAACTAACCTATGTGGTTGGGACTGTTTTGAAGATTTCTACTTTTTAAAGACAGCTCCACTCCTAAACTATCTTTCTTGGCAGATAAGGCTGAGATTGCAGAGAAAATAGTATGATGTGCCATGGATAGCTAACCTTGGCGAGTCAGGTGTGAAGAGTTATCACAAATGAGCAGTTCTGTTCAGCTGACAGGTTGTAAAACTTCCGGAGGGAAGTTGGGCAACTGAGCACCATGGATAATTTATTGGCATAAACTGTTGGTGCAGTGCATAGTGGCTCACGGCTTTCCCAAAACAACGACTTGGAAGACATTCCGGAAACGCCATAATATTTGACGTCAGTGAAACATGGAGGCAACTCACACCATAAATAGACATTTGACATGGCTTCTACTAAAACAAACAGCCCTGGCTGGTGTGGCTCAGTGGATTGAGTGCTGGCCTGTGAACCAAAGGGTCACGGGTTTGATTCCCAGTCAGGGCACATGTCCGGGTTGTGGGCCAGGTCTCCAGTAGGAGGCATGGGAGAGGCACCCACAGTGATGTTTCTCTCCTTCCTTTCCCCTCTCTCTAAAAATAAATACATAAAATCTTTTAAAAAACAAACACACACAAAACCAAGCCTCTTCCAAGACTGGTACTGTGAAGAAAACTGCCTTGATGAGTCACTGGGTCAGGCAGGGCACAATACCCACTGACCTACCTTCTGCACAGGTAAATCACTTTTTCCTTGATTTACTCCCTTAAAGCTACCGCTGCCACAACTCTGGCCTGAGGTTCTGTGTCCCTCCTAAAACTCAGGTCCAGAGATTGAAAAGGGGTAATTTCTTGATCATGTGTATGTAACTCAGCTGGATCAAAGCTGAAATATTTGAAATTATTTTATTGCAAGTTTTACAAAACTCAAGAAATATCACGTCCTAGGAGAGCATCACAGAGCTGGACAATCTAGCTCATCTTCAGCTCGTGATTTACCACAGAGATTCCTTTTTGGCTTACTGAGGGACATAGTTTCTGTGTAGCAAATAACACCACTTTATACTTGTATCCCCAGAGGGCCTGTTTAGGTTCTTAGACTCCTTGAAGCCCAGAACAAAGGCCCTCTCTCCAGCTTTCTAGCTTATTCAAGTTAGTGGTCTCTGTGTGTTTGCTTTTTGTTGAAAACTTGGATCCTAAAAATAGCACCTTACCCATCCTTCACCCACAATAGACCTCATCAAGATGAACTTTTTAGAATTGTTTGGCGCAGCAAGCGACAGTGTAATGTTCACACAGAAATCACACACACACACACACACACAGAAAGGAAGTCGTTTCTTCATAGTTCCTGCTGTAGGAACTCAGGCGTGCCTAACTTACAAGAATTATCACAGAGGATACATGTAGCTAAGAATGAAACATTGAACGTAATCATTTAGACTTTCAGAAAGCCCCCTGTGTAGAAATGTCGAGAATGTTCCACCCTAGAGACAATGCGAAAGGAATGGAATTGCAAGAATGATTTCTGTAAATGAACAAAAGAAGACCTGCTCTGGGATTTGTTCTCCGACCAGCCTTCTTGATCTGGAAAGAAGGTTCACAGAGATAGTTTCCAAGCCCTTAAATAATACTAAGCATTTTCAGATGGTGCAAGGCTGAGCCAACACAGATACTTCAGGATGATTTCAGAAGGCCATGGGCCTAGGAGCAAGGGACAGCATTTGGCCCAGATAGTGGGTGAGGCAAGTGAAGGGAAGTTTAAGTTCAAACCAGCCTGGCTCGTCTCTCCATCTTCCCTTCAATTCCCGTGCAAAATACTGCTGCTGCTGCTGCTGCTGCTACTACTACTACTACTAATAATAATAATAACAACAACAACAATAATACTGACAAGGTAGACTTTGTGCCTCTAGCTTTTGTAGAAAGTGCTGGAAGACAGAAGACAGGATTATGTCTTATACTAGGCCTGGGGTCCATGAGTGGACAAATGTCTCCCCCCCTGCCCCGCCACCACACATACATAAGAATGAGTCATTGAGAACAGAGGCAGGAAGGTCGGTCTTTGCTTTTCCACTTATTTTCCCAATCAGCAACTTCTCTCCTTTCCTGAGCTGTGTTATAAGTTCACGGGAAACAGCTGGAGTGAGCTGAGGAAGGTTCAAGGATGGATGTCCCAACAGAGCAGCGTGGGTGCTCGGTTTAGGAAAGGCCGAAAAGCACTAGGCTTCTGCATTCTGAAGAAAACAGAGTGACTGCTTCGTATCCCGGGCAGCAAAGTGTTCTCCCAGATACATAATTCCCGCACCTGTCCTGGATGCCCAGAAAAACAGACTGTTTTGTGGCTTGCCCTTTGTCCTTGGAAACATAGAGAGGCACGGAGAGGATTAAACAAACGTGCAGGCACTTGCCAGCCTCGACAAGCAAATGTCAAACATTGGAAGTGGTCCCTAAGGGAGATGGGATCATTCAAACAACTTACCCTCCTCCTCAAACCCCATCACCAGTGAATTATGCATCAAATATACTGAATTTAGCGATAATTTCATTGCTATAATTTCAGCTTCCCCCCCCCCACCTCCATTCTCTTCTATGTGGAAACAGGCTGGTGAATCATTTATCAAGCAACCTTTGCTAGACTCAGATTGCTATGTGCCCCAATAAGCTTGATTTTTCCCTAAGCTGCACAAAGAAGAAAAAGGCTAAAGGACTTTGTTTCTGCATCAGCCGTCTTCATTACCAATGAATGCGCCACCTAGTTTATTCTGGCAAGGGATGGGGGATATGGTGATGTTAGGTCATAAGACAACTCCAGGCCAAAGGAGAATTATAGATGAGAAATTAGAAAACCAGTGATATATACTATGGAAAACAGTATGGAATTTTCTAAAAAAACTAAAAATGGATATACCTTTTGACCCAGCAATTCCATTGCTAGGACTATATCCTAAGAACCCTGAAACACCAATCCAAAAGAATCTATGCATCCCTATGTTCATAGCAGCACAATTTACAATAGCCAAGTGTTGGAAGCAACCTAGATGCCCATCAGTAAATGAATGGATCAAGAAACTGTGGTACATTTACAGAATGGAATTCTATGCAGCAGAAAGAAAGAAGGAGCTCATACCCTATGCAACAGCATGGATGGAACTTGAGAGCATCATGCTAAGCGAAGTAAGTTAGGCAGTGAAAGATAAATACCATATGATCTCACCTTTAACAGGAAGCTAATCAACAAAACAAACAAACAAGCATAATATAACCAAAGACATGGAAATTGGGAACATGCTGAAAGTCACCAGAGGGGAGAAGGGAGGGAATTTCAGGGGAAAAGGGGAAGAATTTACAGGAACAAGTATAAAGGACACATGGACAAAAACTATGGGGGGGGGTGGAAATGGGAGGGAGGTGGGGAGGGTTGGGGTGGCGGGTTCGGGTGAGAATAAAAGACAGAAAACTGTACAAGATCAACAATGAAAATAAAAATTAAAAAAAAAGAATAAAAGACTGAGTATGTCAAAAAAAAAAAAAAAAAAGAAAGAAAAAGAAAACCAGTGATATATAGTCTTGGCTCTATTGCTAAACCTGGTTGCGTGATCTTGGTAAATTACCTCCCTTCCCCAGGACTCAGTTGTGTCATCAATAGTATGAGAAAAAAATACATTAGAGATAAATTAATGCAGCTGCAATTCCACAACTTAATGATTTGGGGGAAAGTCTCAAGATATAATGTGTGAAATACAGGGAAAGAGGGAGAGAGGAAGGAAGTCTGGGAGGGGTGGGAGGTAAGAAAGGGAAGGATCTCGGTTCTTGGTGTTCCATACTCTGGATGAAAATCTGCCCTGTGTGACTTTGACATTTTATCAATTTTCTATTCATATAAATATTTGTGTCCATTAATTAGCGCATTTTTTGACATGTTTACAGGACATTTGAAAAGGGGTTTGTTATTTCAGATCAGTTTGCTTCTTTTGCCTGGCCCACACCAGAGGCAGCGGTAGAAACAGGAACCAGAGGACACTGAAGGTTTAAACTAAGTTAGTTAGTTGAGGATAAAATACCAGGAAATTAAGATCTTAGATGATGATGATGATTGTTATTATTTGCAAATATAGAGTAGTCAGGTGAAACCTTTTTTATGCGCCATTTTTTAAGAGCGCCTTGGCTGCCCAGTCTAGGTGGCTGCCTTGGCTGGAAAGAGGAACCTCAGATGAAGAGATAGGTGTTCTCAGAGCTCTTCCACAGGTCGGTGACTTGGAGGTTTTACAGATACTCTACCATGTGTGCAAGGAAGCTTCCAGGACAGGGTATACCCACCCTGATCCCAAGCAGCCCAGAGCACTGTCTCAGCAAGGCAACCCTGTGAAGATGTAGCTTTTGGAGCATAATTGCCGATAGGTCCTACCAGCTCTTTCCTCTGTCCCCATTGGTGGGTAGAGCCTGGGGCCATCAAAGCTTAGTTTGAAACTGAGTTTCTTTCTTTTCTAAAAGGGATGAAAGAAGGGGAAGGGATCAGCCAAAGAATATATATGCATGACCCACAGACACAGGAGGGAGGCAAAGGAGGGGGATGGGAATATCTGTTGTGTCAACAATAAAACTAAAGTTAGATAGACAGATAGATAGATAAGAGGAACGAGTGCTCCAAGCTCACAAGCTTGCACCCCAACAGAACAGAGGGACTTCACTGTTTTCACGTTGCTTCTTACCAAAAGGGATGGACTTTCCTGAGCAGATGGTATGATAAAAGCAAGGGATCATGTTCAGAGGCTCTCTGCCAGAGCATATGTCCAGAAGAAGCAGTGGAATGAAGTAGAATCAAACCCCTTCTAGTGTGTGTTGCTCAGAATACAGATAGGACCATCCGCAAGCATTCTCTGCCGGAGCCTAACGGTGAATGTAGCAGATGAGCTACTCATCTTTTCCAGATAAAACGCAACTGAGCATTAAAAACATAGGCACCCAATCGATGAAGAGTGTAGTCTGAATTGAAAATGGAGTCTCCAAATTATTTGACCCTAAAGCTAAGCCCTCGTGGCATGGCTGGGATTTCTCTCTTTTATAACTCACGTCCCACGAGGATTCTGGTTTTCCAAAAAATAGTGCTTTGTGGATGGCTTTACTTCTGCCCCAGCTAACGGATATACATACGTTGAATATTTCATAGTTGTTTTTTAATAATTACAATGAAAAGCACATGTCTAATATTGTATTTGTATTCATTGGACTTGTTTGCAATTTTTATAGCCAAAAATTTTATGCTCAGACCCGTCCTTTTAAGGAATAAATAGCTCTTTTAAAGAAATTTAGCTGTTATAAGCTGATAATTTGAGCTCAGCTGACCTTTGGACCCTGCCATGGTTTATATCTGAGGTGCAGCGATGCTAAAGCAAACACAAGGAAGCTGGAATTGAGATTTTTTTCATACCGAAAGCCCCTCTTGGCTATATCTGACAAATTTCCAGAAGCTTTGATGTGTATGACTTCATTTCTTTCCCATTTGTCACAAAAATCAATAGCATTCTGGTCTCCAGATAAAAATTTTTCTTTAAAATTAATTCATTCATTTCTTTTTTTTTAATTTTTATTTTTTTAATCAGTATTTTTTAATTGTTGATATTGTACAGTTTTCTGTCTTTTACCCCGCCCCAGCCCACCACCCCAGCCTTCCCCACCTTCCTCCCATTTCTACCCCCATAGTTTTTGTCCATGTGTCCTTTATACTTATTGCTCTAAACCGTTCCCCTTTTCCCCTAAAATTCCCTCCCCTCCCCCTCTGGTCACTGTCAGACTGTTCTCAAATTCAGTGTCTTTGCACTTAATGAATAGATCAAAAAACTGTGGTACATTTGCACAATGGAATACTACGCAGCAGAAAGAAGGAGCTCCTACCCTTTGTGACAGCATGGATGGAATTGGAGAGCATCATGCTAAGCGAAATAAGCCAGGCAGTGAGAGACAAATACCATATGATCTCATCTTTAACAGGAACCTAATCAACCAAACAAACAAACAAGCATTCATTTCTGATTATAAGGTACACGGAAGGCACACGGACAGTGCCTGTGAGTTTGTGGCTGGCCATCCCAGTCTATGCATCTGTAACTACCCTCGTACAACACCAGGTTCATCCTGTCCTCAAGCATCCACCTCACATACAAAAGGCTTCAGAGTATAGTTTCTAATCATATGGGAAGTTGAAGCTTGTGTTTTCCAGCTTATTTGTAAATGTTAAAACTGACCTACCTGTTCCAACTGTTGATTTCCTAAAACTCTCATGAGTACGTCCCAGGCAAATTATGTTGTGCAGCTCTTAGAGTCATTTAAACTTTTTAAAACACCTTTCTTTAACAGCAGTGACTAAGGCCCCTTCTGTGTTCCCAGCATTCTAAGGCCCGGGGTGCCCAGGGGGTCTCCCACATTCTAGGGCAGTGATGGAGAAAGGGCAGGCTAAGCCAAGCATGAGGAATTAACGGTCCATTTTACTGGGCTCAGACCAGGAGTCCGTGAGTCTTGAGGACCACTGCGTATTTGTCACTTTTCTTCTCCACGTTCTTTTCACCCTCCTTCCACAACCTCATGAACAGCTTTTTTTTCCTGGTAATGGATTTTGGCTTTGTCCTTCCTCTGGTCTAGAGTGGCGGTGACTAGCTGGCACTTACAGCCAACCTCATGAGCCAGGCGCCCTAGGTAGGCAGACTTCCCGTGTAGGCTTCAGACTCACAACCTTGAGGGCAGCAGAAACCACCTTTTGCTTTCTCTTTGTAAAATTTGTAATTTTTTTAAAAAATGTATCGATTTTAGAGAGAGAGAGAAAGAGAGACATCAATTTGTTGTTCCATGCAGTTACATATTCACTGGTTGATACTTTTTTTTTTTACTGAGATGTGAGAGAGAGAGAGATTTGTCGTTCCACTGAGTTATGCTTTCATTGGTTGATTCTTGTATGCGTCCTGACTCGGGATTGAACCTGCAACCTTGGCGTATGGGGACAATGCTCTAACCAACTGAGCTACCCGCCAAGTCCCATTTGCTTTTTCTCGTCATAGAGCAGCAGGATCCCATCACACACCTGGCATTCTAAAAGCTGCAGTCTAACACAGCCTGACCTCACTTGGTTTGTGGGGCAGCATGCTTCACGTGGTCCACCAAAGGAGGTGGCTAGGGGCTCAGAAATGGTACGGGTGGAGGAGGGGTTGGTGTTCGTCCACTGGTAGAGAAAGGCCAGGTAGTTCAACTTGTTTCTGTAGAAGTTGACAGAAATGTTGCTGCCCTCACAGCATACGACCACCACCTTCCAGCCTAGCAGCACTTGCTTGGCCACAATGGCCTCCAGGCAACCGAAAAGATGGCCTTGGCCATTGAGCACCAAGGCCTGCCCCTCTACCATCTTCAGCAGCTGCCTGAGAAAGGTCTGATAGTTTCTGACATTCGAAAGATGCTCTGTGCTTCTCATATGCCTCAGATGGAGAGTTTCCTGGACAGCTTTTGGCTTTTCCAGGAGCAGAATGCACGGGAAGGTATTCCTAGGGAATGAAGGGCCAAAGTAATAGAGTGTACGAAAGCTTTTGTTACTTGTTCCTTCTCAGTGTCCTAGAATCACACATGGCCAGGATCGTAAACTTTCTGATAGGTCACCTAGCCAAACCTTCTTGCCCCTTCTCCTAATGCTTTAATTATAAGTGCATTTCTACCAAGAAGTCGTTCAAGTTCAGCTTGAGTGTTCCTTGTGACAGAGAACTGCTTCCCCCCTTCCCGAGGCAGCTTGTTTCATCTTGGGGCGTCTTTATTAGAAATTTTGTCCTTATGCTAAATTTGCTTCCACCCACATTCCTAATCCTACTGAAGTTGCAACAAAGGCTGTCTGCTTACTCTTCCTAGTGGCAGACCTTCAAAGATCTGAAGACAAAAATATCCCGATTTTAAAGCCTGAATTCCTTCATCTGGTTCCCATAAGTCATGCTTTCTAGGGTGCACATCATATGCTCAAGCAAGTGTTTTACTTGCATGAGTCACTGGAGACATCTATATTAGGCTGGGGTGGGGAAAGAAGGCAGTCGCACGTCCTCCGAAATGTCAGGCTGCAAATCCATAAATCCGTACAGCCACACAGGGGAAGAGGAAGGAAGGAAAGGATACAAGAGGCTCAAATGCGGCCGGCAAAACCAGCCATAACTTCCTGTTAGGTTCACTGGTCAGGTCAATTTCAGTCATGCAGGTAACAGAGCAACCTTCTCGAGTCTCCTCTAAGAAAGCTTGAAATATCAATGTCTTAGCCTAGGCTGTCATGACAAAATAGCACAGACTGGATGGCTTAAACAATTGGAATTTATTTCTTATAGTTCTTGAGCCAGGGGAAGTCCAAGATCAACGTGCTGGCCAATTTAATTCCGTGGTGAGGGCTCTCTTTCTGGCCTGCAGATGTGTGCCTTCTTGTGTCTCCACATGGTGGAAAGAGAGAAAGCTCTGGTCTCTCTTCCTCTTATAAGGATACTAATCCCATCATAAGGGCTTCACCCTCATGGCTTGATAGAAACTTCAAATTACCTCTCAAAAGCCCCACTTCCAAATAGCATCACATTGGGTTTTAGAGCCTCGACATAGGAACTTGTGGGGGGCGCAAAAATTCAGTCCATAAGAATAAAGTATCTAATCCGTCTCAGTACTCAGTTCTTTGTTAAATAAGACATTTGTTTCAGAGGCTAAAAAGCTGAAAGATCTCCCCCTGGCTGGTGTAGCTCAGTGGATTGAGCGCGGGCCTGCGAACCAGAGGATCGCGGTTCGATTCCCAGTCAGGGCACATGCCTGGGTTGCAGGCCAGTTCCCAGCAGGGGACACCTGAGAGGCAACCGTACATTGATATTTCTCTCCCTCTCCTTCTCTCCTACCCTTCCCCTCTAAAAGATAAATAAATAATAAATTTAAAAAAAATCTTAAAAAAAAAAAAAGCTGAAAGATCTCTCCATGGCATGAAATTCAGGGCTTTGTCTTTACCTGTCAAGATTTCAGACATCCATGAGAAGTTTTGTTTAGGAAGCATGACTCGGCGTGGCATGAAGCAAGGCTGTTTACCTTTCTGAGACCCTCTGACCTTTTGGTGGCTGACTTTATAATAGTTTTAAGGATAGTAAGTATAGCTATATTAGATTCATCTCCCAAAAGTCAGTCTCTGGGAGCCTATCCTTATATTCCTGTCGACTACATCATAGAAGAAGTTATCGTTAATCACAACATTTTCAAACATTTGTCAGTAATTGTTGAGTGTTCGCAAAGTGCTTCGTAATAGCCAAGTAGGGATTCCTGACCTGAAGCAGTTTTATAATCTAAAGAGTCAGCTTGGGCAGGGGCAGTCAAAAGGACTTCAAAAAGAATGGAGCACTCACTGATTGATGAATAGGAATTACTCACAAAAATAGAGATGTTGGGAGCCACATTTGAAGGGAAGAGGGTGACATAAGCAACAGTTAGACAGATTGGAATTAGCCAATTAACATTCCTTCATTCCACCAATATTTATTGGGTGTCTATGACATGACTAGCACTGTGCTAGATGTTCGGGCTCTAGCACGGACTCAAACTTGTGTGGTCCTTGTCTTCACAGAGTTTACATTGCAGCGTTGGAAAGAAACAGGAAACAAATAAATAAACGAACATTTTGTACTTGTCATAAATGCATGGAAGGGAGAACGGTAAGGTAGAGGAGGCTTTAGATGAGGTGGTCAGAGGACACCTATCTGAGGAGGTGAACTTCTACTTGGCACTGAAAGGTCACCACAGGCCCATGTGATGGATCTGTGGAGCACACGAAGCAACTGGGTGTGTAAAAACAGATGATTTGTGGGGAAGCTGGATGACGTGGTTGGTGAGGAAGAATAGGGCCTTAGAGGAGTCTGCTTTGGAGAAATGAGGGAGGAATGTTAACTTTATTTGGAGGCAGTGGGGATTCATTGAGAGTTTTTTGATAGTGGTTTTGATCAAAGTTACGGTTCAGGAGGATGAATGAGGTGGCCGGTGGAAGATGGTTTGGAGTGTGGACAGACTGGAGGGAAGCAACCCAGTTAGGAAAGCATTTAGATGTTCAGGCCCAAGGTAATGACTGCCCAGACTGGGGTGGCTGCAGAGTGGCGACTGAGGGGTTTTAAAAGATTTTATTTCTTTATTTTTAGAGAGAGGGGAAGGGAGGGAGAACGAGAGACAGAAACATCAATGTGTGGTTGCCTCTCATGTGGCCCCCCACTTGGGATCTTGGCCCGCAACCCAGGCATGTGCCCTGACTGGGAATCGAACTGGCAACTGTTTGGTTCGCAGCCCACATTCAATCCACTGAGCTGCAGTACCAGCCAGGGCAGGTTTTAATTCTTGGTTGATAGGATAAACGATGTCTTCCACCACAGGAAAATTTAAAGAAAGAGTTGGTCTGAGAGGAATGAAATCAAAGAGGTATTTTTGGTTATGAAATTGCTGACGTGCTAATGGGATCCCCAAGCAGGAATGTCCAGTAGACAAATGGCAGTGCAGCCTAAGAGTGGCCACGGAGAACAAAAATAGCTCCAAATTTGGCATGTGCTCATAAAAAAAAGTTAAATGGTGGATTGAGCGCGGGCCTGCGAACCAGAGGATCGCGGTTCGATTCCCAGTCAGGGCACATGCCTGGGTTGCAGGCCAGTCCCCAGCAGGGGACACACGAGAGGCAACCGTACATTGATATTTCTCTCCCTCTCTCCTACCCTTCCCCTCTAAAGATAAATAAATAAAAAAATCTTTAAAAAGTTCAGTGGGAGGAGCGGGCAATTATTCCGCATTCGGCAATCACTTACACGTGCCTGAATGTGCCTTTGCCATCAACACCTTGATGCTGGTGTTCAGGGACATGAACGTTCGTTACTGAGCGGATTAGATAACACAGACCCAGAGTTTGGGTCCATATTCTTCAACCGAGAGCATCACTGCTGTGACTGATCAAGAGGGAGACTTTATTGCATCTATTTGGGTTACATAGGTTACTTAAATAGGTTTCAAGTGGACAATTCTACCATACATCATCTGTACACTGTATGATGTGTTCACCACCCATAGATTAGTCTGTTTCCATCACCATTTATCCCTCCTTTAGTGTCTTCTACCTGTCCCATCCTCCAAAATGTATATTAAAAAAAAAACAACAACACCGAACCTATTGTGATGCAGGACAGATAAAAGGCATTAAGAAATTATTTCTTTTTATGAAAACATTTTGTGAGCCTTTATAAAAATGTTGATATATTCAAAACAGTGGTAGACTTGATCAAGATAAGTATTGGTAGAGAAAACACGGAGCAAATCTCGGGGTGCGAGAAGCAAGTAGCCCCAAGAAGCAGTAATACAATCGTATGACTAGTAGAATGTTTTAATCCTTTAATTCTAATCTCAAAGCGTTGACTGCGGGAATACCTTCTATTATGCCTGACCCTCCACAGACGCTGCTCCCCACCACACACACACACAAAGCCAATGAATTAAAACCTCTAGGCCTGAATCAGGCAGGACCATGGTTTTCCTTACCCAACAGCTAATCTCTTCAGACTGTTTGTAGCCATTGCTATTTAAAATAAAGTGTATGCAAAGTTTTGTGTGTGTGGTGTTCAGAAGTGAAAACTGATGTACCTCTTGGGGGTAGGAACATTGATATGGTACTCAAGTATTTATTTATAATTTATATCAATTCTGTTTTTGCAAAAAGGCCTGGCTGGTGTGGCCCAGTGGATTGCATGCCGGCCTGTGAACCAAAGGTTCGCGGGTTCGGTTCCCAGTCAGGGCACATGCCTGGGTTGCGGGCCAGGTCCCCAGTAGGGGGCGCTTGAGAGGCAACCACACATTGATGTTTCTCTCCCTTCCCTTTCTCCCTCCATTCCCCTCTCTCTCTCTCTCAAAAAAAAAAAAAAGGATAAATAAAATCTTGTTTTAAAAAAAGGATTAAAAATGTTTCTGCATGTTATCTTTCAAGTCAAAATCTGGGTGTTCAGAGTTTGATTTTGATAAAGCCTTCTATTTTCTTTCCAAATCACATGCGTGCTAAACGATTCAGTGTTAGTATCTGCCTTAGAGCTTTCGTGCTACTTTTTTTTTCCCCTCAGGAATTTGCATTTAGGTGCTCTTCTCCTGTAGACAGCATGTTTTAACCCAACAAAAAAGCATCTGTACTGTAGATTATAAAATAAGAATTTACCTGTGGAGAGGCAGCATGAAACGGCAAAAATACAAACTCAAATCAGTAGACCCGCTGTCTCAGTCTTGTCTCTGCTGTTTATTCAGTGTGCGTTCTTTCTTAATCTGTGAAAAGAGATTGGTGATATTATTTGTCTCATGTTTGTTTTAAAGATTAACATGAGGGAATTGCTATGAAGTTAGTCACTTATAATACCAGACTCTCAGACTCTGTAATATACTGGTGATAATATTGGAGTGAGGAACTATTTGGCCTGATCACACTGTATCAATCAAAAAACTTAATTGCGGGGCCCTGCCTGATGTAGCTCAGTGGATTGAGCACAGGCCTGCGAACCAAAGCATTGCCAGTTTGATTCTCAGTCAGGGCACATGTCTGGGTTGCAGGCCGTATCCCCAGTGTGGGGTGTGCTAGAGGCAACCACACATTGATGTTTCACTCCCTGTCTTTCTCGCTCTGTTCCCCATCTCTCTAAATAAATAAAATCTTTGGGGGAAAAAAACTTAATTGCCTACCTTCTTCATAATAGGAGACATATGAAAATATTTTCAAAGCTCTGCCCCCGCACCTACTTGGGAACAAATTCGGAGCTGTGTGTGGCTAAAAATGGCCTCCGCCATTGTGAGCATTTAGAAGAAAACTCAGGAAATGACACTGAAAACTTAATGTAGTTGGATCTTTGCTACTAGACACTTGTTCTTGATGGAGTCTGCTTTATCCGTACAACTTGGTTCTCAGGAAAAAGCACAAAGCATGTTGTTATATAGCAGTTTCTTGGGCCTAGTGATATTCACAGTGACATTTCTTCACCCTCACAGATGTGGCTGGCTTCATGGAGGCAGAACCCCTGGTCTCCGTGATTGAGGGCTATGATGCCCGGCTCAAATGCAAGGCAGCTAAATATATCTACACTCACCTTGATTGGTTCAACCCCCTTGGAGAGAAGATTCCTGTTACATACACAGAAAGCTTAAAAAATAACTACTCCATCTCACTGACGCTGGTGATTAAGAATGTGACCCAGAAGGACAAAGGGCAGTACAAGTGCAGAGCTTGGACCCAGAGGAACACCACCAAGATGATGGAACACAACACTCAGCTCTTAATTAGAGGTACAATTGGGGAGATTTCCCTAGAACTTCTTAGCATTTGAGACAACTGCTGGGTGGGCTATAGAACTAGAATAAGGTTCTTGCTTCTGTATTACTAGGCCTGGGCCAAGCAATCTTTTGTTTCCTGAAGCCCCTTAGAGACATTTCAAGAAAACGATCTTAATGAATGATATACTCTGTGTCAAACAGATGATGGAAAAATTGAGGAATGGAGCTTTGTGGTCCTTCTAATACCAAAACTCTTCAGCAACCACTTTTATTGCTTGAGTTGACTAAAGATGACCTTACTAAGTGGGAGGATTATGGAGTAACTTGAAGAATACAAAATGCAAACCACCAAACACTTCACCTATGCCGTATATATTTTTTTATCCCTATCCATTTTCTTTTCTCCCAAATATGGTAACACTTAACCATCCAAAATCCGATTAAATATGAGGGGTGAGACAGAGATGAAATGCCGTATTTATGGTACTCTGCCACAAAATCTTGTCCTCCTTTACCCTGGTCGCTACAGAAAGAGTTGCTCCATTCATTATTGAGAATCTTACCAATATTGAGGTCAACATCAGCGGCAAGATTTTCCTGAACTGCAACGTGAGTGGAACACCGTGGCCCAACATCCGCTGGTTGAAAGATGGAGTTCCTGTTCTCCCTGCTTCAGGTAAGTCTGCAGATCTTGTGGTGTTGTTTCCAATCAAGAGGGCCTGAGTTGAGGCAACTCCTTAGAGATTACTTGACTGACACTGTTCCACGGTTGACTTAATAAGTTGGGGGTTTCACATACTCTAAGACTGGGCTTCAATGCAAATACCTCAGATAATAATGGGGGGCATTGTTGATGCAGGAATCTCCTTTGATAACAACAGCCTTATTATTGAGCGCGCCAAAAAAGAAGATGAGGGCGTGTATCTGTGCAAAGCGACCAATGAGTTGGGGGAAGTCAGCACCGCAGCTGTTATCACCGTGGAAGGTAAGTTGGAAAATACCTGTCTGTATCGATAAGCAGTAATGGGTCTCAAAAAAGGAAAGAGAATGCGTTTGCTGATGGGGAAACAGTGTAGAATGACCATGAAAAAGGCGAGCATGGCTATACACTTAATATATCCACCTTCAACGGGAACGTATGTGGAATGGTATGATTTGGAAAACCTGAATTCAGAACGCCATACTTGTAACAAACTTGACGGGATTTTGCATAAGTCGTTTAGCCTTTTTCAGTCTCAGATTTCTTCTTTCTGACATGAGAATAATACCAGCTGTACTGTATGTTTCAGGGGCGATACAGATGAAGTCCAAGATAGGGGAATGCTTTACAAAATATAAAATACCAAATAAGATTACTTCCCTTTGATGGACTGGAAACTATGGGATCGCATTTGGAGATATAAGCATAGAAAGTTAGACCTTTGATCATGTAGTATCGTAAATATGAAGGTCAAAGGAAATAAGACACTTGCTGAAGGTTATGGCAAGTTGTTTTGACTCCAATGTGCTATGCTATTATGATGAGTATTTAACTATTAAGAGCAAAGCTGTATCTGCTGAGAGAAATGCTGAGGGTTGGAATAACCATCTCACCATTCCTAAAGCCTTTTTTGCACGTTCAGTTACACTTTTGTAGGGCCTATCAGGCAAACCACATAAGCTGATTTAACAATCTTGTCTTCGAGTGTTCTGAGATAATCCAGAGCTTGAACTATTAAAAAAAACCCAGAAAACTGATAATAATAAAATAGGAACAAAAAAGTCATATGCTATATATGGTGCTATTTTCACTTTTCGCTATCTCATTTAGTACCCTGGGTAACCCTATGTGGTAGGGATTTTATGCTTCCTACTTGGTGACATTTGTCCTTGAGAAATGAAATATGCTTTCTAAAAGGCAGGAATTTTCTCTTTCTTCCTCTCAGCCTCTGCAATGAACTAGCTTATTTTTCTTGAAAACTGGTAATAGATAATGCCCGAGGCGCTATAACATTTTTATTTTAATAAATTCCGTCTTCATTGTCTTTACAGGCTCTGAAGACAAATCCAATATTGAAGTCATCATTCTTGTTTGCACTGGCCTTGCAGCGACCCTGTTCTGGCTTCTTCTAACCCTGGTCATTCGGAAACTCCGAAAGGTAAGGGAGCCTTACAGCTGCCTCATGTGCAGTTGAAATGGTTTGACGGCTGAACCTGGTTGTCTCGGATAAATTTCTTGGTTAATAGTACTATTTATCTAGGAGACAGAGAGGGATTGTGTGCAAGCAGTGAGAGAGAGAGAGAGAGAGAGAGAGAGAGAGAGAGAGAGAGAGAGAGAGGTATTAGGAACTAAAATGTAACAGAGTTTTTACTTCAGGCCTCCTAAAACATTGGGAACTGATGTAAGAACACATCTTACCCACTCAGATTCTATCTCAATATTTTTTAATTTTATTTTTCAATTATAGTTTACATTCAATGTTATCCGATATTAATTTCACATATACAGCACAGTGGTTAGAAAATTATATGCTTTACAAAGTGGTTCCCCTGATATTTCCAGCCCCCACCTGGCACCCTGCGTAGTCATGACAGTATTGGTGACTGTGCGCCCCATGCTCTGCTGTGCTGTGCATCCCCGGGGCCTGTTCGGTAACCGCCAGTCTGTACTTCTCGGTCCCTTCCCTCTTTCACTCGGCCCCCCCCAACCCTCCCCCATCTGGCAACCGCCAGCCTGCTTTCTGTGTCGAGGAGTCTTGTAATTTTGTTTCTTCTTTTATTTTGTTCTTTAGATTCCACATGTAAGCGAAATCATGTGGTATTTGTCTTTCTCTCTCTGGCTTATTTCATTTGGCATAATACCTTCCAGGTCCACCCATGCTGTCATAAATGATAAGATTTCATTTTTTATGGCTGAGTAATATTCCAGTGTGTGTGTGTGTGTGTGTGTGTGTGTGTGTGTGTGTGTGTGTGTTGCCACCACTTTTTTTTTTTTATTTATCTTTAGAGGGGAAGGGAAGGAGAGATGGAGAGAAACATCAATGTATGGTTGCCTCTCGTGCGTCCCCCGCTGGGAACTCTCGCTGGGAACTGGCCTGCAACCCAGGCGTGTGCCCTGACTGGGAATCGAACTGCGATCCTTTGGTTCGCAGGCCCGCGCTCAATCCACTGAGCTACACCAGCCAGGGCTGCCACCACTTTTCAATGCACTCATCTGTTGATGACCCCATCTCCAATTTTAAGTTAATATACCTAATGTGGTAAAAAATAATTTTTAAGAACAAGTAAAAATAAAAATTAAAAAAAAATTTTTAAATAATTTTTAGAGGATTTTAATGTATCGGTTGGGTTGATGTTTAATAGTCATACCTATAGCTATATAAATGTTATATCTATTGATGTTATAGATTTTTATAGAATATGGATTAACATATAATGGTCACAACTAAAGCCTTATTAAGTGATAAATTGGCTTTTATTTACTTTGGTTTCCAAGGCAACTTATTTGTTTTAAAAAAAAAAACAGTTTTTGCGGGCCTGCGAACCAAAGGATCGCGGTTCGATTCCCAGTCAGGGCACATGCCTGGGTTGCCAGGCCAGTTCCCGGCAGGGGACATACAAGAGGCAACCGCACATTGATGTTTCTCTCCCTCTCTCCTTCCCTTCCCCTCTAAAGATAAATAAATAAAATCTAAAAAAAAAAAAAAAAAAAACAGTTTTGTTTTTTTTTTTTTAAGATTTTATTTATTATTTATTTATCTTTTAGAGGGGAAGGGTAGGAGAGAAGGAGAGAGGGAGAGAAATATCAATGTACGGTTGCCTCTCGTGTGTCCCCTGCCGGGAACTGGCCTGCAACCCAGGCATGTGCCCTGACTGGGAATCGAACCTCGATCCTCTGGTTCGCAGGCCCGCGCTCAATCCACTGAGCTACACCAGCCAGGGCAAAAAAAAAAAAAACAGTTTTTAATATGTTACAAATTCCATTTTGTAAAAGTTAAACTATTAAGAGAAAAATTAAAGCATCAATTTAGGCAAAATCTCCTGCTGCTGAGTGCTGATGCAGGTGGCTGGCGGGAAAACAAGGTGAGGCCTGACTTACAAGATGCGTTAAGAGGTCTTGCAGGCCAAGCGAATGGACAGCTGTGGTAGATATTCCAGTGGTGTCGCGGAGCTCCAAGATTTCCTGCCGGTTAAGCCACTGGGGACATATCTGAGACCTAAGCTAGCCAGTTGTCACTCATTCTTTACTTTCTTCAGCCTCCAGGGACTGAGGTTTCTGTTCCCAAATGACTCTATCTTACACTGTTTCACAGTTTTCCCTAGAGGCTGGCTACAGAGTTGGCCAATCTTATTGGTTTACCTTCCTTCACTAACACTGAACACAAGAACCAGAGCTTTAGATGTAAAAGGTTTTAATATTATCACTCAAAAGAAATGGGAGGGACAAAATTAATGCTGTTTAATTAGAGGAGGTTGACAGAAGTTCCCAAGTCTTATTAAAGTTCTCCTAGACATTAGCTTTAGTCTGGGATCCCTTATTCTACGTCTTTCTGGTTTTCTTCTGTATTAATAGACGTAAAACAACAAATCTCCTCCTCTCCCTGGAACATCCCTTTATTTCTCTTTTGTCAACATCCTGGCATAAGGATGCATCGAGGATGGAGATAGAGGTTGGAAATAAAAGGCTGTGTCTTAGAAGACTCAAGTTGGTCATTTTTTTAATTTTAAAAAGATTTTATTTATTTTTAGACAGAGGGGAAGGGAAGGAGAGAGGGAGAGAAACATCAATGTGTGGTTGCCTCTCGTGTGCCCCCTACTGGGGACCTGGATCTGGCATGTGCTCTGACTGGGAATCGAACCAACAATCTTTTGCTTTGCATACCTACCCTCAATCCACTGAGCTACACCAGCCAGGGCTAAAATGTAAAATATTTTGTTAAAAGTCTCTGTAGTTACTTTTGTTTGTGGGGGCTATTGTATTAATGATGGAATTGAATGTAGAACTTTATTTCCTTTTTGATTTTTGCTACTTATGAAAATATAATTTAAATATATCCATTATGTCATATAAACTTGTTACATTCACATACTATTTAGTAGTTGTTTTTTAAGTTCCTTAGAATTTCTTGTGTTTATTTTGCCATCTGTGAAAAGTAGCAGCTTTACCGCTTTCTTCTAAATCTTTTCTTTCTCTTTTATTTTTATTACTATTTCTATTTCTACTGGTTGGACTAACAATGCAATGCAATGTTAGTTAAAGTTATTGTATTATTCCTGATATTAAAAGGAAAACATTAATTATTTCACCATTAAGTATACTCTTAGCTGAAGGTTTTTTATAGGTTTATTTTTTTATCCAATTGAGAATGTTCCTTTTTTAAAATATATTTTATTGATTATGCTATTCCAGTTGTCCCATTTCTCCCCCATCATTCCCCTCCACCCTGCACACCCTCTCCCACCCACATTTCCCCCCTTTAGTTCATGTCCATGGGTCATAAGTTCTTTAGCTTCTACATTTCCCACACCATTCTTGCCCTCCCCCTGTCTATTTTCTACCCACCATCTATGCTGCTTATTCTCTGTACCTTTCCCCCCTCTCCTCCTCCCACTCCCCTGTTGCTAACCCTCCATATGATCTCCATTTCTGTGTTTCTGCTCCTGTTCTAGCTGTTTGCTTAGTTTGCTTTTGTTTTAGGTGTGGTTCTTAATATCTGTGAGTTTGCTATCTTTTCACTGTTCCTATTTTTGATCTTCTTTTTCTTAGGTAAGTCCCTTTAACATTTCCTATAATAAGGGCTTGTGATGATGAACTCCTTGAACTTGGCCTTATCTGAGAAGCACTTTATCTTCCCTTCCATTCTAAATGACAGCTTTCCTGGATAGAGCAATCTTGGATGTAGGTCCCTGCCTTTCAAGACTTCAAATATTTCTTTCCAGCCCATTCTTGTCTGGAAGGTCTCTTTTGAGAAATCAGCTGACAGTCTGGTGGGAACTCCTTAGTAGGTGACTGTCCCCTTATCCCTTGCTCCTTCTAGAATTCTCTCCTTCATTTTAATCTTGGCTAATGTAATGATGATGTGCCTTGGTGTGTTTCTCCTTGGGTCCAACTTCTTGGGGACTCTCTGAGCTTCCTGGACTTCCTGGAAGTCTATTTCCTTTGCCAGGTTGGGGAAGTTCTCCTTTCTTATTTGTTCAAATAAGTTTTCCACTTGTTTCTCTTCTTCTTCCCCTTCTGGTACCCCTATAATTCAGATGTTGGGACATTTAAAGGTGTTCTGGAGGTTCCTAAGCCTCTCCTCATTTTTTTTTTTTTTTTGAATTCTTGTTTCTTCCTTTTCTGTTTGGTTGTTTCTTTCTTCCTTCTGGTCCACTCCATTGATTTGAGTCCCAGTTTTCCTCCCATTACTATTGGTTCCCTTAGCGTTTTCCTTCATTTCACTTATCATAGCCTTCATTTGTTCATCTAAGTTGTGAGCAAAATCAACCAATTCTGTGAGCATCCTGATCACCAGGGCTTTGAACTGTGCATCTGATAGGTTGGCTATCTCTTTGTCGCTTAGATGAATTGGCTCTGGGGTTTTGATTTGTTCTCCCATCTGAGCCTTTTTGGGGATGGGGTCTGGTCACGGCTGTTACGTAGTGAGGGGTGGAGCCTTAGGTGTTCCCCAGGTCGCTGGGTAATGACGCTATATGTGGGGGCGGGGCCCGAGAGGGAACAATGGTGCTTGCTCCACTCTCTTGGATTCCAGTCCCTTCTGTGGCTTCTCCTTCGCCTGGATTATCCACGCATGAATATGGGACCACCTGATCAGCCAGCCGCCCTGTGCGCCTGGGGTCTGCTATTCACTGCTGCCTGCATGTCCGGATCTGCCAACCTCCACTTTTTCCTGCTGCAACTCCGCCCCTCTTACCTGTCTGAATGAATGGTTGTCAGACTTCTGTACAGTTCAATTTTCTATCAGTTCTGGTTGTTTTCTTGTTTCTAAATCTTTGTTGTCCTTAATTTTGGTTGTGCTAGGAGGCACAGTGTGTCCACCTATGCCTCCAGCTTGGCCGGAAGTCTGAGAATTTTTAATTTTAAAGACAGTTCAGTAACAATGTCAGGCTGAGCCATGCTGGCACTTGGGACAAGAGGAAAAATTAGTACTACTTATTTTTATATTAATTTTCATTTGTAAAATTTTGCGATACAATGTTATTTATCTTGATCACTGATTTTGGGGCATCCTTAAATTTTATGCCCAAGAGGAGTGTCTTACTTAGACTAGCCCTGGTCTTCTTCAGTAGCTCTGGGAATGCTTTTGATCTTGAGGTTCACTTTATCTGATAGTAGTAGAGCCACTCCCCCTTCTTATGTTTACCATTTGCATGGTACATCTTTTCCCAGCCTTCTACTATCAAATTATCTGAGTCTTTATATTTACATATCACTGCTTGTAAATGATCTTACTTTTTTAGTTCATTAAAATTTAATTATTGAGATGGCGGGATTTATGTCTATTATTTTACAGTTTATTTTTATTCTGTCTGTTTTGTTGAAATTATTGCTGATCTCCTTATCCACTGCTTATCCTCCTACTGGCCTCATTTCCTACTTTTTTTTTCAGTTTAATATTATTATATAATCCCATTCTAGTTTATCTGTTGAGTCTTTAGCAATGTTTTGTTGCATTTTTTTTTGTAGTGGTGGCAATAAACATGCTTAACTCAATGCAGTTCACTTACAGTTAATATTGTACTCTGTCATATAAAATATAGAAAACTTGATGGTAAATGTGGGATAAATGATGATGGACAGAGACTTCACTTTGGATAACAAAAACACATCACATATGGTGTGTTTTCACAGTGTACTGATGATGTGGTATAGAATTGCACACTTGAAACCTATATAATGTTTTTATTGCTGACACTATTACGGATGTCGCACATTTATTCCCCCCCCACTTTTCTCCCCTCCACCAAACCCCCACCCCCCACCCCAAGTCTTCCCCATGTTGTTGTCTATGTCCTTAGGTCATGCATATGTGCATCTATGTTCTTTAGCTAATTTCTTCCAGTCCCCCCACCTCCCTCCCCTCGGAGATCTGTCCACCTGTTCCATGTATCCATACCTCCAGTTTTGTTTTGTTCCTGAGCTTATTCCACATATTAGTGAGATCATATGGCACTTGTGTTTCTCTGACTGGCTCATTTCACTTAGCATAATAGTCTCCAGGTCCATCTATGCTGTTGCAAAGGGTAAAATTTTCTCCTTTTTTAAGGCTGAGTAGTATTCCATTGTGTAAATGTCCCATAGTTGTTTTCTCTACTTATCCACTGATGGGCACTTGGGCTGTTTCCTCTATAATTTTATGAACCAATGTCAGTCACCTCAGTGAATTCAATAAAACCTTAAAAAAAGAAAATGTAGAAAACTTGCTACTATGAAAGTATAGTTACTAACACCTATCCTTCATGCTGTAGTTGTCATATGTATTATATCCATATAGACTAAAAATATTATAATACAATGTTATATATTTTGTGTGGAGTGGTCATTTGTATTGCAAAAAATTAGAATAGTCTTTTCTATTTACCTTTGTATTAATTAATTATTTAGCTAATTTACTGTTAATATGCTTCAGTTTGTCTTTTATTGGTATTGTTACTGTATAATGTATATTACTTTTCAGGTGTACAACACAGTGAATCTACATTTATGTACCTTATGATGTCGTGACCATTGTGTTTAGTATCCATCAGTCATGTGCAAAGTTATTATCATATGAATGTCTATACTTCCTATCGTATACATTACATTCCCATGACTTAGCTATTTTATAACTAGATGTTTCTACCTCTTATATCACTTCACCCTTTTCACCTACTCCCCAGTTGCCTCCACTCTGGCAACCATCAGTTAGCTCTCTGTATCTGTGAGTCTATTTCTCTTGGATTTGGTTTAGATGGTTTTAAAAATGTTCTACATATAAGTGAAATTAATGCACTGTATGTCCTTCTGTGACTGACTTATTTCACTTTGTGTAATACCCTCTGTGTTTATCCATGTTGTGTATAGGGTTAAGATTTCATTCTTTTTAATGAAAGAATTGATTATATTCCATTATATATGTGTATCTGTACATATATAATGGAATATGTATATGCAGAAACACATAATCTTTATCCATTCATCTGTTGATAAACACCCAGGTTGCTTCCACATATTGACTATTGTAAACATTGCTGTACTGAGCATAAGGTAGCATATATCTTTTGAGTTAGTGTCTTCTTTTTCTTCACATTAATGTTCAGAAGTGGAATTGCTGGGTTGTATGGTTGTTTTCTTTTTAACTTTTTAAGGGAAACTTGCATAGTGTTTTTCATAGTTACTGCAACAGTTTACAGTTTCACCAACAATGCATGATGGGTCTTATTTCTCTACATCCTTGCCAAAACTTGATGTTTGTTGACACTTCAATAAAAGCCATTTTGATAGGTATGAGGTGATATCTTGCTGGTTTTGATTTGCATTTCCCTACTAATTAGTGATATTAAACATCTTTTAATGTGCCTGTTTGCCATCTGTATTTCTTGGAAAAATGTTGATTCAGACTCTCTGCCCATTTGTTATTCAGGGTGTTTTTGTTGTTGAGTTTTATGAATTCTCTATATTTATTGGAAATTAATCTCTTATCAAAAGTATCATTTGCAGCCCTGGCCAGTTGGTTAGAGCATCGTTCCATACACCAAAAGGTTACAGGTTTGATTCCTGGTCAGGGCACATACCTAGGTTGTGAGTTCTATCCTCATCAACGTGCATATGAAAGGCAACCAATCTGTGTTTCTCTCACATGGATGTTTCTCTCTTTTTCTCTCCCTCCCTCCCTTACTCTTTTGCTATAAAGCAATGAAAAAATGTCTTTGGGTAAGGATTTCTAAAAACTATCATTTGCAAATAAATATCTTTCACTGTTTGGTTGGTTGCATTTTCATTTTCTTGATGATTTCTTTTGCTGTGCAGAAGCCGTTTAGTTTGATGGAGTTCTGTTTATTTTGTTTTTGTTTCCCTTAAAACATTGTGATCAAATACGCAAAAGTTGCATTAAGAATAATATCCCAGAGCTTATTGCCTATGTTTTCTGCAGTGTATTTGATGGTTTCTGGTCTTAATTTGAAGTCTTTAATCTATCTTTTATTGTTTTTGGTTTATGATGTAAAGCAGTAGGCTTGTTTGATTCTTTTCAATGTGGCTGTCCAGTTTATTCCAGAGACTTTACTCTTTTAATTGTGTGCTCTTGACTCCTTTGTCATATATTAGTTGTCCATATATGTGTAGGTTTACTTCTGGACTGTTAATTTTGTTCCATTGGTCTGTTTCTCCATTTTTCTACCAATACTATGCTGTTTTGCTTTCATATCTTTGTAGTATAGTTTGAAATCAGGGCGTGTAATACCTTTGGCTTTGCTGATTTGTTTCTCAGTATTGCTTTGTCTTTTCAATGTCTTTGGCATTTCCGTACAAATTTTGGGATCTCTTGTTTCTGTAGAAATTTTCATTGGGATTTAGATAGGGATTGTGGGAGCTCCGGTGGTCCAATTGATTAGTGCATGGTACCTATACAACAGTGTGTAGATAGTGATTGCATTGAATCTATACAATGGCTTGTGTAATATAGATATTTAACAATAATTCTTTCAATCCATAAGCATGACTTCTCTTTTCATTTCTTTCATGCCTTCTTCAATTCTCATTCAACAATGTCTTACAATTTCAGTGTACAGTTCTTTCACCTCCTTGGTTAAATGTATTTCTTGGTGCTTTATTCTTATTGTTACAATTGTAAATGAGATTGTTTTCTGCATTTTTCTTTCTGATAGCTGTTGTTAGTGCATAGACATGCAATAGATTTTTGGACATTCACTTTGTATCCTACAACTTTATCATACTCACTCATTATTTCTAATAGTGTTTTGGTGGATTCTTTAGTGTTTTCTATATATAAAATCATGTCATCCACAAATATTGATAGTTTTACTTCTTTTTTTCTATTTGGATGATTTGTATAACTTTTTCTTGCCTAATTGCTATGGGTAAGACTTCCAATACTATGTTGAATAAATGTGACTAGAGTAAGCATCCTTTGTTTCAAACTTAAAGGAAAAGCATTCAGTTTTGCACCATCAATTATGACTTAGTTGTCATATATTGCATTTATGATGCTGAGGTACTGTCTTTCTATACACATTTTATTGAGAAATTTTACTACAAATAGATGTTGACTCCTGCCAAATGCTTTTGTTGCACCTATTGAGATAATCATAAAATTTTCATTCTCCATTTTGTTAATGTTGTATATCATGTTAATTGATTTGTGGATGTTGAGCCATTCTTGCATTCCCTGGAATAAAACCCATTGAGTATGACCGTGTCTGGTGTGGCTCAGTGGGTTGGGCATCATCCTGCAAACCAGAAAGTCGCTAATTCAGTTCCTGGTCAGAGCATATGCTTGGTTTGTGGGCCAGGTCCCCCACCCCCCAGGTTGAGGATGAGAGGCAACCTATTGATGTATCTCTTGCACATGGATGTTTCTCTCTCTCTCTTTCTCCCTCCCTTCCCCTCTTTCTAAAAATATAAATAAATAAGATCTTTAAAACCCCCCATTGAACATGGTGTATAATCTTTTTAATTATTGTTGAATTCAGTTTACTAATCTCTTGTTGAGGATTTTTTTCATCTATGTTCATCAGAGATGTTGGCCTCGTGTGTGTGTGTGTGTGTGTGTGTGTGTGTGTGTGTGTTGTGTTGTGTATGCTCCTTGTCTAGGTTTGATATCAGGGTAATGTTTGGTTTGTGATATTTTTTTAAAAACATTTCTTCCTCTTTATTTTTAAAGCTAATGAAAAGAATAGGTATTAAATATTCTTTGAATGCTTGATAGAATTCATTGGTGAAGCTGTGTGGTCCTGGAGGTTTTTTTGGAGGGTTGTTTTTGATTATTGTTTCAATTGCCTTAATAGTGTTCCATCAAATCAGATTTTTTGTTTCTGCATGATTCAGTCTACGAAGGTTACATGATTCTAAAAATTTATTTTTTCTAGGTTGTGCAGTTTTACAGTGCATGGCCCTTTGTAGTATTCTCTTATGATCCTTTGTATTTCTGTGATATTCATTGTGACTTTTACTCTTTCGTTTGTGATGTTATTTATTTGAATCTTTTTATTCTTATTAAGTTGAACTAAAGATTGTCTACTTTTGCCCTGGCTGGTGTGGCTTCGTGGCTTGAGTGCTGGACTGAGAAGCAAAGGGTCACCAGTTCGATTCCCAATCAGGGCACATGCTTGGGTTGCAGGCCAGGTCTCCAGTAGGGGGCATGCGAGAGGCAAACACACATTGATGTTTCTCTCCCTCTCTTTTTCCCTCCCTTCCCCTCTCTAAAAATAAATAAATAAAATCTTTTTTGAAGAGACTGTCAATTTTCATTATCTTTTTGAAGAACCAGCTGTTATTTTCATTAATCTTTTCGTTGTCCTTTTAGTCATTGTTTTATTTATTTCTGCTCTGATTTTTATTTCCTGTTTCCTTCTGACAGTAGGCTTGGGTTTTTTCAGTTCTGTAAAGTATAAGTTCAGACTGTTTGATTTACATTGTTTCTTGAGTTCAGCCCATACTGTTATAAACTTTCCTTATGGTAACTCTTCTGCTGCATTCCAAAGATTCTGGTATGTCCTATTTTTATTTTCATTTGTTCCCATGTATTTTTGACTCCTCCGTTTATTTCTCTCTTGTCCCAATAGTTTTTCAGTAGCATTTATTTAATCTCTACATATTTGTAATTTTTCCAGATTTTCTCTTCTAGTTGATTTCTACTTTCATACTGTGGTTGTTTGGAGTTCTTTGTTTTTTAAAGAAATTCACTTCTCTCCCCCCGCTTTGTCATGAATAATTTCTAGATTTCTACTTTGAGCTCACTAATTGTCCCTTCCATGCAGTCTGCTGCATTTGCAATTCTTTCTAATGCAGTTTTCATCTCATTTTCTTGCTTTTGTCATTTTCCTCTCATTTTCCAGAGTGGTCGTTTGGTATTATTTTAGAGTTTCAGTGTCTTTGGTAAAATGCTCTTTATGTTAATTAGTTTTATTCCAGAGCTCATTGAACTGCTTTTCTGAGGTTTCTTGTATCTTGCTGAGTTTCTCAATGACAGGTATTTTGAAAACTCTGCCATTTATATCACAATTTCCTTGATTTTAATCTTAGTTTCTGGAGTATTATCATTTTTGTGATACTGTGTCCCCATGATTATTTGTGGTGCTGGATGAGCTGATACTCTGCCAGCACATGTGAGAGAGCAATAACCTTTTTTATTTTGGCACAGCTTTGTTTAATTTCAACAATTCAACAGGTTGGTGGAGGTCTTTCTTCCATTTTCCAGTAGGTGGCAGTATAGTGTAAGTTTTCCTGTTTCTTTAGGCGAGCTGACTAGCTATGTTTGAAACCCAGCATTTTCCATCTTCTATTGTCTCTACCAGAGATGTTCCAGGTGCCGTCTTTATCGCTCCTTGTGCCTCAGGATCTTTAGTGCCTTGCTGCTGCCAGTGTCACTGCAGTCAAGGGTTTCGCTGCAGTTATGGATGTCACTAACAGGGTCTCGGGGATGGTGTGTGCCCTCCCTATGTCTGGAGTTGTTTGGCTCTAGGGCAATGCTGCTGTGTGTCGGGGGTGAGGCAGGTGAGGGGGCCAGGTTTGCAAGACCTACTGCTGCTACTGTCCTGTACCCTATGGCCACTAGCAGCATTGTGGCTGAGAGGCCAGTGTCACGTGTGCCATCTGCGCTGCTGCTAAGAAGCTCTCCAGAATTGTCTCACTACCACATCTAGGAGGGAACCTATATTCAGAGGCACCAATGCTGCTTCTGCCTTTCTTTTTCTTTTTCTTGCGGAGAAGCTACAGTTGTAGGCCCTATATGTACGTCTTCCACTCTGCTTTCCAGCTTCCATGACCAGGGGATTTGGTAGTGGCTATTATATCTGCTAGTCCCTCAGTTTTCCTTCCCCTAGGCCTTCCAGTCCACACACCTTCAGATGCACAAGTGAAGATTTTCGGTGGCTCTAGCGTCCCGCAGAGGAATCTTTGTTAAATTATAGATGTCTTGCCCTGGCTGGTGTGGCTCAGTGGATTGAGCGCCGGCCTGCGAACCAAAGGGTTGCTGGTTCCATTCCCAGTCAGGGCACATGCCTGGATTGCAGGCCAGGTCCCTGGTAGGGAACATGTGAGAGGCAACCACACATTGATGTTTCTCTCCCACCCTTCCCCTCTGTCTAAAAATAAATAAAATATTTTTAAAAATAAATAAATTATAGATGTCTCACTAGTGGTAGATTAAAGGAGGAAGGCAGAGAGAACATGTCACTCCACCATGATGCTGAAATCATTCCCTATAGTGGTGCATTTTTCATGTTTTCTTATTTTTTTCATCACTATCCCCACTATATCCTCTTCCTACTGGTGCATTTTCGTTCTTTTGCATATGGCAGTTTAGTTTGTCCAACACAATTTACTGAAGAGACTGTACTTTCTCCACTGTATATTCTTGGCTTCTTTGTCATAAATTCACTGCCCATATATTCTGAGATCTCCATTCTGTTCCACTGATCTATGTGACTTTTTATTTTAATACCAGCTTTTATTACTATAGCTTTGTAATACAGTTTGAAATCAAGGGTGTGATGCCTCCAGCTTTGTTCCTCTTTTTCAAGATTGTTTTGTCTACACAGATTATTTTGTAGTTTTATACAAATTTTGGGGGTTTTTTAAGTATATTTTATTGATTATGCTATCACAGTTTTCCCAATTTTCCCCTTTATCCCCCCTCCACCTTGCACCCCCCAACCCTCCAGCTTTCCCCCACCTTAGTTTATGTCCATGGGTTGTACATATACATTCTTTGACTTCTCTGGTTCATATACCTTTCTTTACCTCTCCCTGTCTATTTTATGCCTACCAATTATGCTGCCTTTTCCCTTTATCTTTCTCCCCCATTCTTCCCCTCCCCCTCCCCACTGAAAACCCTCCATGTGATCTCCATTTCTCTGACTTTGTTCCTGTTCTGTATGTTTGCTTAGTTTTTGTTTTGTTTTGTTTTGTTTTGTTTTGTTTTGTTTTGTTTTTAGGTTCAGTAGTTCATAGTTGTGAGTTTGTTGTCATTTTACCGATCGTAGTTTTTGTTCTTCTATTTCTTAGATAAGTCCCTTTAACATTTCATATAGTAAGTGCTTGGTGATGATGAACTCCTTTAACTTGACTTTGTCTGGGAAGCACTTTATCTGCCCCACCATTCTAAATGACAGCTTTGCTGGATAGAGTCATCTTGGATGTAGGTCCTTTCCTTTCATGATTTTGAATACTTCTTTCCAGCCCCTTCTTACCTGTAAAGTTTCTTTAGAGAAATTAACTGATAGCCTTATGGGAACTCTTTTGTAGGTAACTGTGTCCTTTCCTCTTGCTGCTTTGAAGATTCTCTCCTTATCTTTAATCTTGGGTAACTTAATTATGATATGTCTTGGTGTGTTCCTCCTTGGGTCCAACTTCTTTGGGACTCTCTCAGCTTCCTGGACTTCCTAGAAGTCTACTTCCTTCACCAGATTGGGCAAGTTTTCCTTCATTATTTGTTTAAATAAGTTTTTAACTTCTTGGTCTCGTTCTTCTCCTTCTGGCACCCCAATGATTTGGATGTTGGAACGTTTGAAGTTTTCCCAGAGGTTCCTAAGCTTGTCCTCATTTTTTCGAATTCTTGTTTCTTCATTCAATTCCAGTGAAATGTTTATTTCTTCCTTTTGTTCCAAATCGTTGATTTGAGTCCCAGTTTCCTTCCCTTCACTGTTGGTTCCCTGTATATTTTCCTTTATTTCACTTTGGGTAGCCTTCATTTGTTCCTTCATTTTGTGACTAAGCATAATTCTGTGAGCATCCTGATTACCAGTGTTTTGAACTCTGCATCAGATAGGTTGGCTATCCACTGGTTGCTTAGCTCTTTCTCTGGAGTATTGATCTATTGTTTCATTTGGGCCATATTTCTTTGTCTTGGCATACCTGTTATGTTTTATTATTTAGCAGGGCAGGGCCTTATGTACCCACCCAGGCGGGGCACCCCTTTTTGCTGCACTGGAGCGCTGTCTGTGGGGGGAGGGGTCAGAGGGAACAATATGGCTTGCTTGCTCCGCTCTAGCCCCATTTTCCAATGAGCTCTGTTGTGTAAGACTGGGAGTTTCTATCACCATGGCAACCCCTGGAGGTAATTTCTTTTAGTTTCCCGTTCAGCCAGCCTCACCTGGCTCACGTGGTTTTCCTCCCTGCTGCGCAGGGCCCTCTCCACCTGCCTGGTTGCACATCTCCGTGTCTCCTACATATCTGGTGAATGTTTCTTTACCTCCTTGTCTGTTGGAGTTCCATACAGTTTGATTTTTATGGCAGTTTATTGTTTTTAGATTGGTTGTTATCTTTCTTTTGCTTGTGCAAGTAAATGAAGGGTTTCTACCTATGCCTCCATCTTGGCCGGAACTCCAAATGTTAGGATCGTTTGGTATATGTTTTGAAAAATGCAATTGGAAACTTGAAAGTAATTGCTTTGAATATGCACATTGCTTTGTTTAATATTGGAGTTTAAAATATATTAAATTTTACAACCCGTAAATAGAAATATGAATGTCTTTTCATATTTGTTCTTTAGTTTCTTTCATTAATGTCATAGTTTTCAGGGTATAGGCCTTCCACCTCCATCACTAGTTATTCCTAGGTGTTTTATTCCTCTTGAGGGAATCATAAATGGGATGTGTTATTAATTTCACTTCCTTAGTTATTACCGCATAAAAGTACAATGATATTTGCATATTGATCGGATAGCCTAAAAATGAAGTGAAGTCATTGAGCCAGCCAGCTACCTCAGTTGGCCTCTAGATGAATGCCAAACCGGAAACTTGTCTACCAGGCCAAAGCTCCAGGATAAGCATGGAGGCAATTTTAACAGACAGGCTTGGGTTGGGTTTCAATGTGCCGTCTTTGCAATGCCCTGGGGTAGTAGACAGCCAAGCACTGCCTCTCCACTTGTTGCAGTCTGGTTGGATCCAGGAAAGAAAGCCCTGATGGCCACCACAGCCCAGTGATCAAAGGGCCTCATGTGGGTGACCGCTACTAAAATTAGGATAGCAGACGTAAAAACTGGGGCACTAGATATATGTATAAATTTTCCTCCCGAAGCTACTGCTGCTGTTCTGGAGCATGGCTAAAGGACAGAACGATAAGAGTATCTGGTCTTGAGCTTTCTGGAAAGCTTAACAGTCACGCATCAATTGTGTGCTCGGGTGGGAGGAGGGAAGAAAATGGAGATAACTACTTGAACAACAATAAAAAAAAGTGGTGTGCTAATAAGAAGCCTGCTCTTCAGGCTGCAGCTATATAGAGAAGCTGATAGGCCTCTTTCACGGAAAGACTAGGCTCCTTGTACTATTGTCTCTTGCTGTGTCTGGGGCAGGTAGCCTGTTAAGAACTCTTTCTTCATTGGTTACATTCTGTGCGAGCCTCGAGTGTAAACCTTGCTAGCCACCAGACCCAGGCAAGGGAGAGTTGTCCCCTGAAAGCCGTCACAAAAATCACGGTGCCAAATGAGGCTACAAACTCCTTTCTGGGAGATTCTGCTGAGCTGGTGTGAAGCTGAGGGAGAGCGCAGGATGGCTTTCATTGGCTGGAGCCAGGCTTCCATCCCTCAAAGGCATTTCAACAGGCCCCTATTGGTATGTTAAACTGAATGTATGTCCCTTGGGCAGATTTTTCTTTTTTCTTTTCTTATTTTAATTGTTGTTCAAGTACACATTTCTGCCTTTTACTGCCATCCCAGCCCATTCCCCCAGCCCTCCCCCACCTCCCTCCTGTCTCCGCCCCCCCCCCTTGTTATTGTCCATGTGTCCTTTATACTTGTTCCTGCAAACCCTACCCCCTTTCCCCTGATATTCCCTCCCCTGTGGTGACTGTCAGCCTGTTCTCCATTTCAGTGTCTTTGGTTATATTTTGCTTGCTTGTTTGTTTTGTTGATTGGGTTCCTGTTAAAGGTAAGAGCATATGGTATTTAAGCTTTATTCACAGAATGTCTGGGTGCTTTGTAATCAGCCGCCTCTGTGGTAGGCCCTTAGGTAGGTGAGTGTGAGCCTTGGAGCTGTTGAAGAACTATTTATCAGTTTGCTGTAGCATCTGGGGTCTTAGGGACACAAGCCTCACTGGCTTTCAAAGGTATGTGTCTTGGGATCTTGCCTCCAAGGTGAAGGTCTAAATAGTTGGGATGCCCAATGTGGGATTTTAAATTGTTAGCTTCTCAGGGAGCAGCTCTGGGTTCTGAGTTCACTTCTAACTGTGGGTCACTTTGCTAGGGGTGAGGTTTTCGTCGCCTCTTCTGCCCACTTCTATGTGTTTTTTTTTTTTTCTCATTCTCCTGATGAGTAAGAGTTACTCAGCTAGGCTTTGATGAATTAATTCATGTTTTGTCCAGAGGAAACTGGTTTATATGAAGCTTGTGCTGGGAGGTGATTTCAGGGTTTTCCCACATTGACAACTTGAACTTGGAACCTCTGAAATGTTCTATTATGTGTCTTAGTTCCAGTTAGTCTAATGAATGGTTCAAGTCTAAGCTTTTTTATTGACTTTCTGTGTGATTTAGGGGGTATTTGTGGAAATAGGGGGTATTTATGTCCTGAACATTATGATATAGTTGTCCATTTCTCCTTTCAGGACTATTGGTATTTGCTTAATATATCAGGTGTTCTGATTTGGGGGATGTAGATGTTGATCATTGCTTAATCTTCTTGATGGAATAACCCTGTTGTTATTATTATATAATAATGTTCTTCCGCTCTTGTTGAGACAAGATAGTAAGAAGCTAGGAAGATTCCCTGGCAAGTACAATGGGGAAACTGAGACCTTGAGCAATTTATAGCCAGGTATAGAAGGTCACCTCCCTAGAGATGACCTCTAGGCTTCGTTGTATTTCAGCTCCAGGTCCAGAAAAGCAGCAGGATCAGGGGGTGGTATTAGGACGGGCTATAATGACTAAGGACCCCCTGCCCTGGCGCTGACCAATCAGTGGAGACCATGACCCTAAAAGGGCGCACCTGGAGAACTGATGAATATTCTGCTGAAACCCTGCCCTCAGACCTCCCCTGAGGTTCCCGCCTGCAAGAGAGAGATAAAAGCCCCAAGACAAAGGACCCAGTGCACACACTCTCCCTCCTGGGAGCAGCACGTGCCATTGCCTTTCCCCTCTTCCTACCTCTCTCCCTCCCCAACAGGCACGCGTCTCCAAAACTCTAAGGGACCCCGAGGCTTGCATCCAGGACACCAATGGGCAGCAGCAGCTAGTCCCAGGTTAATCCCCCAAACCTGTCCCCAGTGCCCAGCTTTCTGGCTTCCCTGTGGGCTAAAGCAACCCAGCCAGGACTCTCCAGTTTTTTCCTCTATGCTGAGCCCTTCCTTGCGTCACTGTCCCCAGCTTTCGTAAACGTACCCTCATAGTCACCTGGACTTGTGTTGTGAAGTCTTTCCTACACGAGGTCAAGAACCCACACACTACTGCTGGCCCTGGGCAGAGCCCTGTCCGGTAACATTATCGTTATTTTTGGCTTAAACCCTATTTTGTCTGCTATAAGTATAGCCACACTCAATTTTTTTTTTAAGTTTCCAGTTGCGTGAAATATGTATGCTTTTCCATTTATTTACTTGAACACGTGTGTTTTTAAAGCTGCAGTTAAGTCGCTTGTAGGTAGCATATAGTTTACGTCTAATTTTTGCAAACCGTCCAGCCCACTGCGTGTGTTTCTTTTTTAAGGCTGACTTATTTATTTTTTGAATTTTTAAAATTAGGTTTACATTCAGTATTATTTTGTATTAGTGTCAGGTGTATAGCATGGTGGTTAGACAGTCATATATTGGACATTACAAAGTGGTCCCCTGAGATTTCCAGTACTGATTGTAAATTCAGTCCGTTTACATCTAGAGTAATGGTTTCTGTGTAAGGACTTACTACTGCCCTCTTATTCATTGCTTTCTGCTTATTTTGTAGTTCCATTGTTTCTTTTTCCTTCTCTTTCTCTACCTACCTTTGTGAATTGGTGATTTTTCCATGGTGCTATGCTGTGATTCCTTTCTCTTTATTTTTTTTTGCGTGTCTACTATGTACTTTGATTTTGTGGTTACCATGGTAACCAACTAGGTAGCGTATTTTTCGGATTATAAGATGCGCTTTCTCCCCCACCCCAAATTTGGGAGGAATAGTGTTTGTTAATGCTGCTGTTGAGCTCTGTTTACATTTACATTGGCAATGTTATTTATGTTATTAAATATTTTACCACATTTTTTGCTTCAAATTTTTTTTCCCTATTTTCCTCTAAAGCCTAGGTGTGTGTTCTGGTCCAAAAAATATGGTAGTTACCATGAAGCTTCCTTGAAATATCTGATGAATATGTAACAGTCCGTATTTAACTGATAGCCACTTAATTTTACTCCTCTCTTTTAAAGCATTAGGTATAATTTAGTTCTTATATGGTGTACTTGTTAACAAATTATAGTAGCTTTGTTATGTTTAGTATTCTTGTTCTTCAACATTTATGCTGTAGTTAACTGATTAACAGAATAAGAGCTTTCTAAAACTTTCTGTATATTTACCTTGACCAGCTTGTTGTATATTTTCGTGTGTTTTGATGAACTAATTAGTGTCTTTTTATTTCATCTCAAAGAGCTCCTTTTAACATTTTTTTTACAAGATAGGTGTACTGGTGGCGAACTTTCTCAGCCTTTATTTGTCTGGGAAAGCCTTATTTCTTCATTTCTACAGGTTAACATTTCCAGGTAGAGTATTCTTGGCTGGCAAAGTTGTACTTACTTTATTTTATTGTTGTTCAATTACAGTTGTCCCCATTCTCCCCACCCCATTACTCTCCCCTCTACCTTCTTTTCATACTTTAAATATATTATTTCCCTCTCCTCTGGCCTGTGGGGTTTAGGAGATGCTCTTCCGCTTGTATCTGGGACTTTACCGATGTTATAAAAATATTCCTGTCTCATGCTTCTTTCCCCCTCTTATGACAGGATTGCTAAGCATGTATGTTTTCTCTTCATCTTACGATCTCCCCCTACTCTGGCTTCTGGAAAACTTTTTTTCCTGATAGTGGCGCTCCTGCTAGGTGTGGTTTCTCCTTTGACCACAGGCTCTAGGCTGTTTTCGGGACACATTTCCTGTCTCCTGGAGCTTGCTTTTGTCACTGCATTTGGGAACATACGGTGTGGGTTTAATGGTGTGGGTTTAATGCTAGGGCGTTGGGGGTGTTGTCTACAGGTCAGGAGGCTGGGTCCTCCAGTGAGGATTCCCGGTGGCTCATCAGTGAAGGATTCCTGCCAGACCCATGTCTGCTTATACTTGGAAAATTTAATCCGTTTATACTTAAGGAAATTACTGCTACGAAATCACTTCTGCCATCTTATTATTTGTTTTCTCTGTGGCTTACGCATTTATCTATCTATCTATCTATCTATCTATTCGTTTATGGGGTTTCTCTATTTCTCCTTTATAGACTTCTTTTGTCATTGATTTCTTTCTAGTGTCTCAACTGTTGTGCCTTGTCCCGGGCCCTTATGGTCAGTACTTGTACCCATAAATGCTTTGGGATAAAGCTGCCTAAGAAGCTAACCCTTCCTTGGTTATGCTCCAGTTGCTATAAAACCAAGAGAAGTTTTCGTGCTGGTCTTTGAGGGAGTTGCCCCACATGTTGAGACCTATAACCACAATGTTTTTATAACGAGGTTCGTACTGTTCGCTCTGGCACTAGCAACGTGCCCTGGGAGTGCTCACTAGCATGTTCCTGGATGTTGCTAATAGGATGAGCTGTAAAGGATGAGAGAGGCAGGCGATTTTCAATGTCACCGAGCCCTAATTACCACAAAGCAGATGATTTTTATTTACTCAAGGCTCGACCCCATTGTAAGATTTTACTAGGTTTGAAGGTATTCAAAGGTTACGTCTGACCAATTTTTCCCCCTTATTAGTTGATGTGTGGGGGACAGCATAACCCTAGAGTTGGCTACTTTACCATTTTGGGTGCTGTCCGTTTTTATCATTGATTTGTAGTAGTTCTTTACAACCGGGGAATTAATTTACTATGTTTGTTTTAGCTATTTTTCTAGTTTATATCTGTTTTAATTTTTTTTCGTGGGGTGTTCTTTTTTTATAGTCATGCTCGTGATGTGTTTCAGACTTTATAAACCAACTTACAATATAACATGGGAAAATCCAGAGGCGTTATTCCTCTTCAGAGGATCAAGAAAAGACAGTAACATGCTTTTACTTTGCTTTTGTGCAGCCCAACGTGTCGGAAATCAAAACAGGCTACCTCTCCATCATCATGGATCCTGAAGAGATGCCCCTTGATGAGCAGTGTGACCGGCTTCCTTATGATGCCAATAAATGGGAATTCCCTCGGGAACGGTTGCAGTTAGGTAAGAAGAAATCTCTATGATATATCACCCTTCCACTTCTCTTTCACCGTAGTGTCACGCGGTCCCTGAGTAAAAGGCCTAAGAAAAGACAATGGCTTGAAATCCGGGATGCACTTAAACCTCCGTAAAGTGTGATATGTTTCAAAGAGGATACTGATGAGAATAGAAGCCATAAGTTAGGGGAGGAGATGATGGCATTGCACACCCAGCGTGAGACTGGGAGGTTTTAGACCAGGGGTATCAAGTTCATTTCCATTGGGGGTCACAGGGGGGTCACATCAGCCTCGCGGTTGCCTTCAAAGGGCCGAATGTACCTTTAGGACTGTGTACATGTGACTAAGCGAGAGCTCGGAGCTGCCACCGGGTACAAACAAGGTGCCGGGCCGGATAAAACAAGGTGGAGGGCCACGGGCTTGTGTTTGCCACTTGTTTTCTAAGTACTAATGGAGTCACCTTATGCAACACAGGCCGCTTAACTTTCCTGAGCTTCTGTTCATTCTTTTTTTTTTTTTTTTTTTAAGATTTTTATTTATTTATCTTTAGAGGGGAAGGGTAGGAGAGAGGGAGAGGGAGACAAATATCAATGTGTGGTTGCCTCTTCTGTGTCCCCTGCTGGGAACTGGCCTGCAACCCAGGCATGTGCCCTGACTGGGAATTGAACCGCGATCCTTTGGTTCACAGGCCCGAGCTCAATCCACTGAGCTACACCAGCCAGGGCCTTTTGTTCATTCTTAAGAGACAATATTAGTAATTGTAGCTGTGCTGCTTATATTGTCGCTGCTGTGAGGTTGTAGTGAGGTAACATTTGGGAATGTGTTTTACAAATGTTAAACAATTCATACATGGAAGGTCTTGGTTAACAATGGTGTCTCTTTGGAAGACGTTGACTGCGGAGGCTGAGTCCTTTACATAAAGAAAAGATAATGAATGCCCACAGAGAGATATATAGTATTCTAGTACCTAATGTGCTTCCTAGTGAAGTACATGACCAGAAGTCTTGACTTACATCTTATTAACAGATGTGTGCTCACAGCCTCACCTGGAGAACTGGCTTGTATTTACAGACTACCATAAATCTGCTCCAATCCACACAGTTCTTTCTCTCAATGGCTGGCATGGGGTAGCCCTCTATTCACTTATTATTCGACACATAGTTATCGGTCATCTACAAGATATTAAACATCTCTTCAGGGGATAGGGAGATAGCAACAAGCAAGACAGACCTCATGGAGCTTGTATTCTATTGGGAGAATTCATACTAAATGTTCCAGCATATTGTTATCTAGTCATAGTGTTATGAAGAATAATAGGGCAAGTTGAAGAAATGTAGAGTAAAACATTGTTTTATTTGTTGAAAAATTTTATTTTATTTTATTTTATTTTTTAAAGATTTTTTTTTTTTAATCTTTAGAGGGGAAGGGTAGGAGAGAGGGAGAGGGAGAGAAATATCAATGTATGGTTGCCTCTCGTGTGTCCCCCGCCGGGACCTGGCCTGCAACCCAGGCATGTGCCCTGACTGGGAATCGAACCGCGATCCTCTGGTTCGCAGGCCCGCGCTCAATCCACTGAGCTACACCAGCCAGGGCCAATTTTATTTTTTAATTGAATGCGTATTGTCCTTTTCCCATTACCGTGTAGTCCTCTTACACCCCCTCCTCCCAGCAATCACCACACTGCTGTCCATGATCATGAGTCCTGTTTTTCCTTTTTGCTCCATCCCTCCATTGTTGTTTTACACGCGGGGGGGGGGGGGGGTCCAGAAAGCACCCGCCCTAAGCATGCTGACTCAGCCCTTCTGGTGCCCATTATAAGCAGCCAACTGTCCCTTTTTCTCTGGGGTCTTTCAGCGGCTCCTACTCATTTTCACTTCTCATTTCTGCAGGCAAAATCCTTGGTCACGGTGCCTTTGGTAAAGTGGTGGAGGCCTGTGCCTTTGGCATTGACAGAGCTTCAACTTGCAAAACTGTGGCAGTGAAAATGCTGAAAGGTAACGTTTGTAATTCTTTGGAGGCCACGGGCAAATCTCTGCAAGGATGCCTGGGGTCAGGTGGGAACCGGACTGTTAAAGAGATCAAGTTGAAGTATATGTGCTGCTGAAGCAAGCACTGTTTGTTCTTCTTTTGTGTTCGACCACATCAATACTAAACTGAAGATTCGAGATCTTTGGTTTTGCTAAGACCCATATGAGTCAGCAGTGGTATTTGACCACGCGTTTTCCTACACGGTCTTCCATTGCAGCAGTGGGAGGGGATGTTACAGAATATTCTTGGAATGAACTCTAACTGAACTTTGCACTGGTCAGGCTACACAAATGATCACAAAAGAAATGAACCACTGAAGGATGTCCTTTTCAAAATGAAAAAGTAGGAAAGTAGCTAAGGATGATGTTGGTACACAAATCTCCGTGTGCAGGCAGGCTAGTGCATGTGAAGATATTACTCCCCCATTTATAATATTGTCTGGAAAGCACAGAAATGAAGCGCTGTGTTAAAGACTTTTCTGCCAGTATTCTTTAGCATTAAACAGGATCTCCTATGCTCCTGCAACCTCTCCCAGGAGAAACAATTCTTTTGTGCATTACTGTGTTTATTTCAAGCAGATTGTGCAACTTCCAGTGAGTTTAAGGCTTTGATGTCGGAGCTGAAGATCCTCATTCACATTGGTCACCATCTCAATGTGGTTAACTTGCTGGGTGCCTGCACCAAACCTGGAGGTAAGGGGTCTCCTGTACCTGGCCGGAACTGCCTTGTAGGGGCCTGAGTGCTCTCAGAGGCGAGCTGGACCCTGTTTTGACAGGTCTAGATGTACACATGTGAGCTTCCTCTCTAACTCAGGGGCTCCCTGTAATGCGCAGACCCTCCAGGGCCCATGATATTTTGACCCCCCGTTCTAAAAAATACTGTACCATATATAAGGGCATTGTATGTATCTCTAAAATTCTTGCCAGCCAGAACATCCTGTGGAATCTCAAGACACAGTAGTCGAAGAGAAAACTTTTGGGTGCTAAGGAGGTATGCCAACATATTCAGGGAAGGGCGTCCATAGCCTCATTTGGTTACCCATCTTAGCTTTCCCCTGCTTAGGTTAGCACTGTATGTAGCCTGAGGCGGGGCTTCACCCATCGCGTCCATAGCAATTCTACGAGCCCTGTGTATTTACAGATTTGAAGTGATTCTCTCAAACTGCACTAAAAGCCCTTTAGTTGTTTCCGTATTGCAGTGCTATTCAAAAATTCTCTCTTTCATGTCACGTGATTTTAAACGATATTTTCTGAGCCCCTTCTGAGTTTATGTGAAAGCACAAAGCACAGGGGGCTTGGAGGGCATCCTGGGAGTGCGGTGCCGGGAAAGCACACAAAGAAATAATACAAGAGTCCTTCGGGCCCCGTAGGATTTGTGGGGTTGGCAAGCACCGAGAAATGTAGGCTGCAGGAAACCTGCAGAGAGACTTAAGCCAGGGAGCGACACAGTGACCATCGAGAGATGCATTTTAGCAAGATATTGGTGGGGGGGGGGGGTAGGGCAGCAGTGTGGACGGTGCAGACAGGAGCCCTGGTTCATCAGTGGGTGAAAGATGCAGCTGGTTGGGTACTCCTTTGCCTTCGCCATGGCAACTGTTAGCTGCACGTGGTCAGGGGCCCTGTCCTCCTCATTCCCGCATCCTTCACGTTAGCCAGTCCAGGAACACCACAGCAAAGTGCATTGTGGTTCGCTGGCCTTAATTCCCCGCTTCTGCCAAATCTTCCCTCACCCGGCTGTTTCTGGGATCCATCACCATCGCTGAATTCAGCACAAGTTAGTCGGTCGACTGGTTCATAGCTAGAGAAATCCCATGTGAGATTTTAGGAGATTTCCGGTCAACGGATGACCAGGACAGAGCTAGCCCAAGATCGACTAGCCCTCATCATCATTTCTGGCAACATGACTGTGCACATTACTCCGGGCAGGTCCTCTGATGGTCATTGTAGAATTCTGCAAATACGGAAATCTGGCCGACTTTCTGAGAGGGAAGAGAGGAGATTTCATTGCTTCCAAGGTAGGGTTCCCCAACTGATCCTTATACTTTCTCTTCATTTTTTCGTACTATCTGAATATTTTCTGATGATAAAAAACGGGGAGAAGAGTGGATAACAGAGGCCAAAGAACTGCTGAGCAGGGCATGTAGGGTATGCTACGTGTAATACAGCCTTGAACTCGATGACCTCTCAAATTTCTTAGACAGAATGCTCAGCATGCTCCGGGCATGGGCTGAAGTGATGTCGTTGGTTAGTATCTCCCTCAGTTTACAATATGAGATGCAGAGTACTTTGCTAGCCCAGTTCCCATCATGCCTTTATTCTTCCAAAGCCATCAGCTTAGCTTTCCGCCATCACCTGAAGCTCTGGGAAAAGGAACTTTTAAAAAAATGGAACGTATTGGTGTGGCATTGGTTAATGAGGTGTATACGCTTCCAGTGTGCGATTCTAAGGTCCTCTCATTTGGATAATGTCCAGCCCTGAGGAAATAAATGGTCAGGGGCATACGTCACCAAAGTCTCAATATTCCCCTCCTGTCACTTTTCCTGCTCTATTTCCCAAAGGACTGCAAAGCACTGTGTCAGTCACTGCTTTATTTTAAAAATACCTGATTTTTTAAAATGATTTCAGAAAACAGTCTCCAGAACCCAGGGTGTCATCTGACGTGGTTTTCGGAACCTACCTAACCATTTGTTAACTCCAACCCCAAGTTCTCCCTCTAATTTTAGCCAAGATAAAGGGAGCGGTGGTAGTTACAGATAGAGGGTGTCTTCTTTGTATGACATAATGCTCAATTTCTAAGCACAGAGCTCAGATACCCTTTGGAGTAGCACGCGTCCCCGGTTCTCCTGGCCCCGTGGAGGCCTGGTGACTTCCAGGGCAAGGACACCCCTTCGACAGCCAGCTCTGGGATGTTTGCTCTCACGAGACATGAGTCCAGTGACACCACAGCATGGGGAACAGGCTCTAGGCTCAGAGTCAGACTCTCAGCTCCGTTCCAGCCCGTCTTTGAGCAGTTCCCTCCCACCTGTCCGGGCCTTGGTTTCTCCAATAGAAACCTAGGGTAGGATGGACCGGATCATGTTGAAGTCTCTTCCGGCTCTGAGGATCTATTTGAACTCTCAGGTCCCACTCGGTATGGATAGAAAGATGAGGACCTTTC
This sequence comes from Glossophaga mutica, assembly GCA_039655065.1. Lineage (NCBI taxonomy): Eukaryota > Metazoa > Chordata > Mammalia > Chiroptera > Phyllostomidae > Glossophaga > Glossophaga mutica. The sequence goes on along the minus strand of CM077318.1, from coordinate 7,279,893 downwards.
AGGATTCTGACTGCAAGTTGTCCTCCCAGCTGGTCAAGCAGCGTCTGGAGAGCGTGGCTAGCACAGGAAGTTCCACCAGCTCTGGCTTCATTGAGGACAAGAGCTATAGCGAATCCGATGAGGAGGAAGAAAGTAACCGCCACCTTCTGGGGGCCACGATGACCCACCGAGTAGGTATGTGGAGTTGTTTTCCGGCCAACCCTCAAGGCTTCTAGGGACTTGAGGATAGGGGTTGCGTTGCGGGGACAAGGTCACTGCCCAGCAAGATTAGACCGAGGTGGAGGGTGGTCACCTAGAACACCATGTGTCTTCCTCTGTAACTGTTGCCATGCATCTCGGAGGACATTGGCTTCTAACCTCAGCTTGCACTTCAACTGGAAACAGAAGAAGTTTACAATGACACATGGGTTTAGACCTTTACAGTTTCCAAGGCATTTTCCAGTAAATTCTTTCCTTGCGCCTTATGACTGTCCTGTGACATGAATAGGGATGCTTATCTCCATTTGACGGAGAAGAAACTGATATTATATAAGTATCATATAATATACTTATTAAATTATATAATACTTATAAGTATATTCTATAAGATCAAATATACTTAACAGATATTGCCTGATAGTCAAAATAGTTAACAGATATGTAAGGTATTAAGATATGGCTATGAATCTGAAACTATATTACAACTTAAAATATTGAACAAATGCTTGCACAGATAGTTACCCATCAGAATGGATGTCTGGTATAGCCCTGGAGCAGGGTCTTGGGGTTTTTGAATCATGGTCAAGTCTGGGCAGGGATGGGAGAACTGAGGTGGAGAGGACACATGAAGAGCTCGTTAGAGGAACTGTTTACTAAGAAGTACGGAGATATTTAAAGGGCAAGCAACTATAACAGCTGTGCCAACGTTGACCGCCTCGGTATTGATCTGGCTCAGCTAAATGAGAGAAGTAGGAATGGACTACAGGCTACCCACTTCTTTCCATGTTACCCCCCCACCAATCCTGGTTTTGACCGACAGGTTCAAGCATTGACTTTAGGTTACACGTGTCTTATTCTTCCTGAGTTTTCTCCCTTACACTGGAATCTGCTGCTGCCACTGATCTTCCTGCCTTTGTTACTCTGATTGTTCTCTCGGTCACAAGTAAACTGCGTATGATATCTGTCTGGCATGAATGCATGATGGGACATCAGGTGATCTGAGAGTGAGAAGATTAGGATTTTATTATTGGCTCTCACTAACATACTTTGTGACCTTGGACAAGTCACACCTCTTCTCTAGGCTTCGTTTTCTCTACTTGTAAAATGACAGTAGACACTTGGGCTAGAATCTTTGTAAAGGCCCTTCTAATCCTAATATGTTGGTGGTAGAGCATCAGGGAGGACATAGGAATTTCTGAACTTTGCGTCTATTGACAGAGATTTCAGGAAGTGATCTAGTGAGGAGTGTGGTATATAGTGACCATACACTGTGATCACAAAAACTCAGACCTGTGCTCACCATGAATCATGGGAATTTCCCAAAAATTCCCAACTTTTGGCATCCCATGGACATCTTCCAGATTCTTTCTTGCACCTAGAATTGGCAAGGAAATCTGTAAAAGCAATGTGTTCAATTTGCGGGGGGCGGGGGGGGTGGCTGGGGAATGGTCAAGGTATGAGCTGTTGAGTCCCTGAAGACATCTTGGTAGATTATGTTGATTCACGAGAGTATTTGCCCATCACTTAAAAACACAGGAGGTCATAGTAGAGTAAGATATGCCAAGGTCCTGTCGCTCGTTAAAAATCTTTGCCTCCATTTTGCAAGCTTTTGTGGAAGGCAGGTCTTTCTTCCTCTCTCGTTCTTCCTTACTGCTGTGTCTACAAAATCGTGGGGAAGTTTTCAATCACCGGTCTTTTTCTCCAACCTCCTTTTTGCTTTTCTAGATTCGAAGAATCTCTATAAGCATACCCTCACCTTGGAGGACCTGATCTGCTATAGCTTCCAAGTAGCCAAGGGCATGGAGTTCCTCGCTTCCAGAAAAGTGAGTATTCATTCTGCCTTTTTGTTCATTTCTATTGTTTGTGGAGGAAGGGAAGGTGGATTTATTTCCAAAACACCAGTATCCATAGTAGCTTTTTTAACAGTCCACTCTTTTTTTTTTTTTTTTTTTTTGCTGTTGCTATTTTTATTAGGTAAATATTTTAAGTATATTTTATTGATTATGCTATTATAGTTTTCCCAACTTTTTCTCCCCTTTATCCCCCTCCACCCTGAACCCTCTACCCTCCGCCATTCCCCCTCTTAGTTCATGTCCATGGGTTGTACATGTAAGTTCTTTGGCTTCGTCATTTCCTATACTGTTCTTGACCTTGCCCTGTCTATTTTGTGCCTACCATTTATGCTTCTTCTTCCCTGTACCTCCCCCCCGTCTCTCCCTCCCCCTCCCCACTGATAACCCTCCATGTGATCTCCATTTCTGTGATTCTGTTTCAGCTCTGGTTGTTTGCTTAGTCTTTGTTTTGTTTTTTAGGTTCAGTTGTTGATCGTTGTGAGTTCGTTGTCCTTTTACTATTCATAGTTTTGATCTCCTTCTTTTTCTTAGATAAGTCCCTTTAACATTTCCTATACTAAGGGCTTGGTGATGATGAACTCCTTGAACTTGACCTTCTCTGAGAAGCACTTTATCTGCCCTTCCATTCTAAATGAAAGCTGTGCTGGATAGAGCAATCTTAGATGTAGGTCCTTGACTTTCATGACTTGGAATACTTCTTTCCAGCCCCTTCTTGCCTGGAGGGTCTCTTTTGAGAAGTCAGCTGACAGTCTGATGGGAACTCCTTTGTAGGTGACTGTCCCCTTATCCCTTGCTGCTTCTAGAATTCTCTCCTTCATTTGAATCTTGGCTGATGCAATTGTGATGTGCCTTGGTGTGTTCCTCCTTGGCTCCAACTTCTTTGGGACTCTCTGAGCTTCCTGGACTTCCTGGAAGTCTATTTCCTTTGCCAGATTGGGGGTGTTGTCTTTTATTATTTTTTCATATAAGTTTTCAATTTCTTGCTCTGTTTCAAGAAATTTGTAGAAATAAGTTCTTTGTGACTATGTGGAAGGAAGTCTAGAGAACCTGTGGTCTTCTCAGCAGATGTTGTATTTAAGCAAACAATGAAGACTTGAAAAGAACATTTTCCATAGTTCTAAGGACTACAACGCACGATGCCTGAAGGTGTGGGGATGAGGAAGTATAGCTGAACAAAGAGCTTGACATGATCATGAAAGGCTTTGAACATCATACAGAGAAATTGGAACTTTGATGGTTTCTAACCATCACAAAATGAAAAAATGTTTAAGTAGAAACACGCCCATGTTTGTGTTTAAGGAATGGGACTTTGGGAGCCAAAGTGGGCCTGGGAGTAGTTCATGGGGCTAGACTGGAGGCACAGATACCAGTTCGGAAGCCTTTGCAGTGATGCCAGTGAGGGAAAAAAGGCTCTCTGTGACCCAGGGCACTAGCAGTAGAATGCAATGTGTAGAATAGATTTATATTCTAAGGTAATACCCAGTGTCTGAAGGACGGAACAGCAGTGGTAGCCAAATGGGAGGAACCATTCCATTGTAATGGAGATTCTGGCCACTCAGCCAAATTGCAAAACTGACCAACTCATCAGTCTCTCCGTGAATTTTAGCCTAAACCTTTTATCTGAGACTGAGCACTTCTGAGATACTTTCCTATTCCGAGTGTTCATTCCTTTCCTTTCCACACCCAATACCTGGCCTTTCTCTCCTGGCTGAGAATCCATAAGCCTGCGCCAGCCCATGGCCTGGCAGCCCTCTGAACCGCCTTTGTGCTTTTCCTTCAGTGCATCCATCGGGACTTGGCTGCTCGGAACATCCTTCTAACCGATAATAACATTGTGAAGATCTGTGACTTTGGTTTGGCCAGAGACATCTACAAAGACCCTGACTATGTGTGGAAAGGAGATGTAAGTTCAAGATTCACTGGCATAATTCCCCAAGCCCAGGCCCTTTGAGGCTGTTGGTGTTAGGGATGTTATTTCACGGCCCTCTCCCATTTTGGCTTTCTAGGCCAGACTCCCGCTGAAGTGGATGGCACCCGAAGCCATTTTTGACAAGGTTTATACCATCCAGAGTGATGTGTGGTCGTTTGGTGTTTTGCTGTGGGAAATATTCTCTCTGGGTAAGTGTGTATCTTTTTGCTGCCACCCCCTCACTATCGTCCGTCAACATTGGCTACAATCTCGGAATTTAAAAGACCTTGGTCTGTGGATACAACGGAATCAGGCAGAAAACCCTTCTGCCTAAGAACCAACAAAATTTGTCTCGTTCATTTAGCGATTGATCTAATCTACAAAAAAAATGTTATTTTGTCCCTTTGGTAGTGTCATGTTTCCTTGATTCCTTGTGTTCTTTGTAGCTTTGTGCTGGTGTCTGTCACCATCTTGAGTCTCAAAGTCCTAGAAAATATATTTGGGAATTTTCATAACTATTGAATATAAGCAACCAAGTAAGAGTCATGAGTTTGGCAATGTAGCTTACCCATGCACAGACAAGATGTTCAAAGAGATTTGCGGTTTGATCATTTGTAATCTCTCTCTCTCTCTTTTTTTTTTTTTCAGATTTTATTTATTTATTTTTAGACAAAGGGGAAGGGAGGGAGGAGAGGGAGAGAAACATCAACGTGTGGTTGCCTCTCACAGGCCCTCTACTGGGGACCTGGCCTGCAACCCAGGCATATGCCCCTGACTGGGAATCGAACCAGCGACCCCCTAGTTCAAAGGCTGGCGCTCAATCCACTGAGCCACACCAGCCAGGGCTCATTTGTAATCTCTTAAACTGTGATTCAAACTTGGGAAATGTGTTTTTTCTTTACCATCAAACATTTTTGTAATTTTTTTTTTTTCACTTGTCAACATGAAATTGACTCTCAGGCCTTATTTCTTTTTTGGGTTGGGGTACCACCAAGACTACATTTCCCAAGTAGGAAACGGATGTCCACGCTGGGTGGAAATCTCCCTTGCTGTTCTTGAGGCTTGGGCTACAGTAGAATGTCATACTTAAAGTATAATATGAAAAGAGCATTGAGAGACTGATTTTATTTTTGGATTAAAAATAAAATCACCCACCTTATCTTGAAAGGTAGGTTACATTCCGGCAAATCACAGGTAATGGCTGAACATATTTCAAAGCATGAAATTATTGTTTTGGCTGTACAGCTCTCAGTTGGTTAGAACATTGTCCTGATAGACCAAGTTTTAGGTTTGATCCCCAGTCAGGGCACACGCAAGAATCAACCATAAATAAGTGGAACAACAAATCAGCCTGCCTCTCTCTCTCTCTCTCTCTCTCTCTCTCTCTCTCTCTCTCAAATCAATAAATTAAAAAATTTCAAAGCATCAACTTATTGCCAAGTCAATGGAAACTCATTGGTAGTTTTTAAAAACCTTTACCTTCATCTCAGAACAATTTATATACGTGGTTTCTGGGAGACTTTCTTATGTCAGGCCTCTAAATTGCAAAGCAGATGGAAGTTCTATGTCACACACTCTATGTAGATCTGGAGCTGTTTGTCCCTCCGCAGAATTTCTTTTTTTAAGTCTCTGTCTTATAAGATCCTGATGAGTTGCTTATTTCATGGGAATGACTAGGATATATGTTTTCCCTTATGTCTCAGGTGCCTCACCATACCCAGGAGTGCAAATAGACGAAGAATTCTGCCGTCAGCTTAAGGCAGGAACACGAATGAGAGCTCCTGAATATTCCACTCCTGAAATGTAAGTTCTTCTTCATGCTAAGGGTCATCAGACTAAATTACTTTGGATAAAAAGGTCAAAGTGAACATCACAGGTGGTATATGATGACACATGAACTCTTGGTCAATGCCCACATACTTCTTGTGCTTTTCTCAAGTATACAGGCAAACCTCGAAGATATTGCAGGCTTAGTCCAGATGCTTAAAATAAAGCTAACATCACAGTATTGCAAGTCACACACAGTTTTTGGTTTCTCATTGCATATACCAAACTGGAGCCAAGTGCTTGGGATCTTTGAATAAATCGATAAGTGAATCTAGAGAGTGCTGTCAGAGGAATGGCAGCATGAGAGATCCCTCTATTATCTCCCCTTAAAGTTTCGACAATTTGGACTGCTGTAATTCAACAGATTCTTTTTTTTTTTTCTTCGATGCACAAACATGTCTGAGCAATCTGTGCATTGAAATATATGAAGTTGGGCCAGCGGAGGTGGGAAGGGAGAAGAGCTGTGGGACTCAGCCCAGAGAGGAAAGGTATCAGGTTATGGCTGGAGCGCTCCCTTCAGCTGGAAGGAGCAAAGAGCATCAGTGGGCATTTCTGCAGGAGTGGGCGGTACAGGTGGCAGCTGAACCCGATGACCCGAGCAGATGTGGGGCTATGATTGTCTGCAGTCAGCATTCTAGTCCGAAACAAAATCACAGAGCCTGACCCCCTCCCCTGACCTTCCCAGAGCTAGAAACAGGCCCCAGAAGAACGTGCAGGGGTGAGTGTCAGGCTGCAAAGAACATTATCTTCAAGCCCAAGAACTAGTAATACAGAAACGCTTTTTCCCTAAGCAACAGGCACCCTTTGTGACTAATCCCAGGGTTGGGTGGATACAGAGGAGAGGTCACAGGTCTACCAGCCACCATCACAAGCAACAAAGTAAACAGCCAACTTCCCCGAGTTCACTCCACCCCTACCCATCAAACCTGGACTGCCAGCAGCTCCTGGCACAGGGCATAGCACTAGGATTTCACCGATTTAAAAACACGTTGCCCCCCACATTCCCCATGGAGGTTGGTTCCCTGAGACAGGTGAGCTGAACACATGAGACAAGCCCACCTTCCCAGAGAACACAAGCCATTTTCCATCACCCAGCAGAGGTCTGAAAAGCCAGAGCAATGCAAGAGAACTAAAAACTTGTGATGCAGCACCACCTATTGGAAAGCAATAGACAGACTTCTTATCAATGTACTAGAGAAGTAAGCGCCAGTCATACATAGATGCCTGGAAAGAGAAGGAATCCATCAAACACCATGAAAAACCAAGATAATGAGGCAGTTCGGAAGTAAAGTAAAAAATTTCCAGAAAATATACTTAAAGACATGAAAATGTGTGATATAAATGACAAGAGAATTCAAGATTGCAGTTCTGAGAAAACTAAATGAGATGCAACAAAACACAAATAGCCAGTTTAATGAACTCAGAAACAAAATCAATGAACAAAATGAATACTTTTACAAAAGAATTGAAGCTTAAAAAAAAGAAAATCCTGGACATGAAGAACTCAATAAAAGAGAGAGAATGAACTAATGTAGTTTTAATCATTTAAATCATTTTTAATTAATTTAATTTTAATAAAATGAACTAGTAAGCATAGGAAATAGAGCTGACCAGATGGAGGGAAGAATTAGTGATATCGAAGATTGGGATCTAAAAATAATGCAAATGAAAGAAAAGAGAGACTTAAGTATAAAAAAATAAAATGAATTATGAGAACTATCCGACTCCATCAGAAAGAACAATCTAAGAATAATGGGCATAGCTGAAGAAGTAGAAAGGGGGAAGGGAACGGAGAGCCTATTCAAACAAATAGTTGACAGGAACTTCCCAAACCTACGGAAAAAGCTAGATCCTCAAATCCAATGAAGCAAACAGACTGCTTTATTAATACAATCCAAAAAGGCCTTCTCCAACGTAGATTATATTAAAACTGTTGAAAATCAGTGACAAAGGAAGAATCCTCAGGGCAGTCAAAGGAAAGAAAAAAGTAACCTATGAAGGAGATCCCATTAGGTTATCATAGGACTTCTCAGCAGAAACTCTAAATGTTAGAAGACAGTGGAACCAAATATTCAAACTACTGAAAGAGAGAAACTTTCATGTATATAATGTATATATCAAATTATATATATATATATATATATATATATATATATAGTGAAGTTACTCTTTAGATATGAAGGAGAAATAAAGGCTTTTCCAGGCATACAGAAGCTGGGGGGATTTACAACCAGGAGACCTCCATTGCAGGAAACACTCAAGGGGGTTATTCTACCGGAAACAAAGAACCAAAGATCAGAAAGCTGCTAGTGAGATCACCCAAAACTCACAGCACAAATAATAACTTCTGACAACAAAAACACAGGGGAAGGCAGTAAAGGTCTGAGTTTGCAAAGGAGGGTGGAGATCAGATTGATTCAAAGAAAAAGGGCTACTGTACGTATGAAATTTTCTTTCTTATAAACCCAATGGTATCCGCACATACACAAACACCCCCCAAAACTGAAACGCATAGCTTAAGAAAAAAGAAGAAACACGAAAGAAGTATGGAATACCACCAAACACAAACAATAAACATAGTATTTCACTCATATGTAGTATATAAGACTGAAAGCAACAAATGAACAAGGAAAGACTCATAGATACAGACAAGGGTATGGTGGTTACCGGAGGGAAGAGGAGTGAGGTTTGTAAATAGTAAAAAGGACCAAATATATGGGGACAGACAATGATTTGACTTTGGGCACACAATGCAATACACACATCATGTATCATAGAAATGTGCGCTTGAGTCTTAGGGTCTTATTAACCAACGTGATGCCAATAAATAGAGAACTGTACTTGAACAACAATGAAAAGAAAAAGAAATGTAATAAAACGAAAAATGGATGAACTTACATAATTACTACAGGTACTAAAAGCAGATTTGAAGGCCTATTTTCCAGAGACGAATAGATAAGTTTGTGACTACAGCTGCTTTTTCATAAACAGCAATTGCAGCTGCATTAACTACTTAGTCGAGGGCCCATTCGCCAAAGCCACTGGAAAGTACAGTCTGGGGTTCCACTGTTGCCACTGAAAATCTAAACTTGATGGCATGTTTAAACCATTTTCCAAAGATAGTTGAAGATCAAACTCCAATTCTAGAATCTTCTAGATCATGAGGAGAGCCCAAAGGCTAAGTTGGCTTCGTGACAAATCCATCAGTCTTCCCATTCACATCATTCTTTTCCTACCAAAGGAGTTTGGCAAAAAAACCTAAATGCTAGGTTGCTTTTTGTAAGTTGGGGGTTTCTAAGTGGACTGATTATGGCTGATTCTATACATGCATTTCTGCATTCAGACCTGAAACAAATGGGCATGAAGGGGACGTGGAGGGCTGGAGAGATGTGGAACAGGCAGGCTTTTCAGAACCCTCACTACAACTAGAGCAGAGACTATGGCTTGGGGGTAATTGGGAAGATAGGATCTCAGGGGTCATCCATAGGAAAAGTCAGAGAAGCAATGGGAATAAAAGAATGAAAACTTATTTTGGTATTTTTTTTCAATCTTCAGCTACCAGACTATGCTGGACTGCTGGCACAGTGAGTGCACTCAGAGACCCAACTTCTCTGACCTTGTCGGGCGTCTTGGAGATCTCCTTCAGGCCAACGTTCAACAGGTGACCTTTGCCTTCCTTTATTCTATCATGTCAGCGTCATTTTCACGTTGTCTACTAAGGCACAGTTCTTGGAGCTGTGAGTACTACGATGTTGGACTATGCTCAAATTCTGTCCTCGGAGAGCTCATCATCTAGTGTATGGGAGTTTAAGGGAAATAATCAATAAAAGACACCACCTTCTTACACCACACACAAAAATAAATTCAAAATGGATCAAAGACGTAAATGTTAGACTCGACCCTAAAAATCCTAGAAAAAAGCACAGGCAGCAAAATCTTGGACATTGCTCATAGCAATTTTCGTATCAGATATATCTCCCCAGGTAAGGGGAACAAAAGGAAAAAATTAAACAAATGGGACTACATCAAACTAAAAGTTTTTGCACAGCGAAGGAAATCATCAACAAAATAATAAGACAATCCTCAGAGCAGGAAAACATATTCACTGATACATCTGATAAGGGGTTAATAACCAAAATTTACAAAGTACTTACAAAACTCAACACCAAAAAACCCCAATTAAAAAATGGACAAAGGACCCGAACAGATACTTCTCTGAGGAGGACATACAGAGGGCCCATACACATATGAAAGGATGCTCAGCATCACTAGCCATTAGAGAGATGCAAACTAAAACCACAATGAGATACCACTTCACACTGGTAACATCAATAAATCAACAAACAGCAAGTGCTGGCCAGGATGTGGAGAAAGGGGTATTCTTTTGTGCTGTTAGTGGGAATGCAGACTGGTATAAGCCGCTATGGAAAGCTGTATGGAGACGCTTCAAAAAATTAAAAATGGATCTGCCTTTTGACGCATGATCCCACTTCTGGGAATATATCAGAAGGAACCCAAAACACTAATTCAAAAGAACGCAAGCACCCCCGTGTTCATTGCAGCGTTATTTACAATCACCAAGGTAAGGAAGCAGCCCCAGTGTCCATCAATAGATAAGTGGGTAAAATAACTATGAGACATTTACACAGTTGGAATACTGTGTAAAAAAGAAGAAAAATTTACCCTTTGCAACAGTATGGATGGACCTGGAGAACACATGCTAAGTGAAATGAGCCAGTCAGAGAAAGGCAAATGCCATATGGTATCACTCATATGTGGAATCTAATGACCAAACTTAACTAACAAAGAAAATGGGGACAGACTCATGGATGGAGAGCAGGATAAAAGCTGCGGGGAGAGGGTGGAGGGATTCAGCAAAAAAGAAAAAGGGCTCACAGACATGGACCACACACAGTGTGGTGACTGCTGGGGGAGGAGGCATAAGGGGACTAAAAGGTAATGGGAAAAAAATACAATAAATTAAAAATTTTTAAGTACTTTTTTTTTCCTTTTAGATTTTATTTATTTATCTTTAGAGAGGAAGGGAAGGAGAGAGGGAGAGAAACATCAATGTGCGGTTGCCTCTTGTCTGTCCCCTGCCGGGAACTGGCCTGGCAACCCAGGCATGTGCCCTGACTGGGAATCGAACCGCGATCCTTCGGTTCGCAGGCCCGCGCTCAATCCACTGAGCTACACCAGCCACGGCTAAATTTAAAATTTTTAAATTTAAATTTTAAAAAGATCATTACATTTTAAAAGATCATTACAATATATACAATCGGTAAAAGTAAAGGAGAGAGGGAGAGAAACATCAATGTGCAGTTGCCTCTTGTATGTCCCCTGCCGGGAACTGGCCTGGCAACCCAGGCATGTGCCCTGACTGGGAATCGAACCGCGATCCTTCGGTTCGCAGGCCCACGCTCAATCCACTGAGCTACACCAGCCACGGCTAAATTTAAAATTTTTAAATTTAAATTTTAAAAAGATCATTACATTTTAAAAGATCATTACAATATATACAATCGGTAAAAGTAAACTAATTAATAAACTAAGTTTTCAACAAATTTTTAAAATAAATAAAATATTTATTGAGCATCTAGTCTGTGCCAGCTATTGCAGTGCACGCTATTGATTGATTCGTTGATATTCCGCCCCCCCGCCCCCCGTACATGCATTTGTTTGTTGCTGGTCAGTTACAGTTACACCGCCCTTCCCTCCTTGCTAAGTGAAAGTTCATCCCACCTCCATTGTCCATGCCCATGAGTCCTCTATTCATGTCTTTGTCCGTGGGTCCTTTATACATGTTCACTGACTTGCCCCTTCCCCATTATCTCCCTCCCCCTCCCCTCTGGTTACTGTCAATGAACACTGTTGATTTAAAGATAAAAAAGTACGACCTCTGACCTCAAGGAACACACAAAATCTAGTATGGAAAAAGGACTCATGGGCATAGACAATAGCGTGGTGACTGTGGGGGGAGGGTGATATAAAAGGGGTAAAAGGTAATGGAAAAAAGACAATAAAAAATAAAAGTAAGTAAAAAAGAAGGTTTGTAGTAGAATATGATGACTACCAGGACGAAGGGATTACCAGGGTCTTGAGAGACAAGCAGGACTTAAACTGTTGGAAAAGTGCAAGAAGAATTCTAGGCAGAAGGAACAACGTTTTTGGAAAAACTGGTTTTGACATGATATTTCTTTCATCATTAAAGGTGGAACATATTTGCAGCTCAATAGTTTCGTTTTCCAGCCTACTTACAGCCCATAGAATTGAGGAACTTTAAGGGCCTCTTCACTGTCTCTGTCCTTTTCACTGCGTGTTGACAGTGTTCCTGCTCACACAACTCTCTTAAAACTTCTGTGGTCTTCTCGTGAAGTTTATTGGGGTTCACTTTATTTGAAGCAAACCATACCCACGGACTTCCAACATAAGCGTTTCTATCATTTAGACTCTTGCTAAAATGAGGACAATCTCCTTAAAATTTCTTGAGACACTGTTATTCTCTAGAATGATCTTTAGGCCATATTTTCTTTGAATACATGTCAGATGTATTCTTTGATCAGAAGCTGTTTATTTATTTTAGCACATACTTTACTATCTGGAGAGGCAGAAAATTTTGAAAAACACCAATTCTTGACTCCTTTTTTATTTAACAACTTGTTGTTCCCACAAGTACATCTTTCTTCTTGCATTTTATTAGCAGCGACAAGAACAAGCCATATGGCACCAGCGATATTTTAGTTGGAAATAAACTTACCCAGATCATTGAATGTATTAGTCAAATTTTCTACTTTTCACATAATGATGGGCAACTGTATTGCTAATCTGTCTGCTAGGACATAATAAGGAACTTTTTTCAGTTTCTGATAAGATGTTCCTCATAAGCAGCCTCCACTTTTCAAGCCAAAGTTACACAAATAGTCAGTTAAAAGTGATTTGTAGTTTCATTAAATCTCTAATGTTTTTGTTTTTCAACATTTTTTAATTGTTGTCAAAGTACAGTTTTCTGCTTCCCCCCCACCCCTCCCCCCACCCCAGCCCTCCCCACCTCCCTCCCCTGTGTCCACCCCTCCCATTGTTGTTGTCCATGGGTCCTTTATAGTTGTTCCTGCAAACCCTTCCCCCTTTTCCCCTACGATCCCCTCTCCTCTCGCCTCTGGTCCCTCTTACGTTTTTAATTGAAATTTCATTTTTCAATTATAACTTACATTCACTATTATTTTGCATTAGTTTTAGGATTACGGTATAGTGGTTAGGTAATGAATGCTACACCATATAAAATGATCACTCCGATATTTCCAGTACCCATCTGACACCACACAGAGTTATTACAACACTGTTGACTGTATTCCCTGCGCTGCGCAATGCATCCCTGTGACCGCTTTCACGTGTAGTCACTTGTACCTCTGAACTCCTTCCCCTTTACAACTGGTCCTCTCAGACCCTCACCAGTGTAGCCACCCTCAATTTGTTCTCCATGTATCTGAGGTTGTTTCTGTTTGGTTGGTTCCTTTATTTTCTTGTTTTAGATTTCACATGTAAGTAATATCATATGGTATTTGCCTTTCTGTCTAATTGATTTCACTTAGCATCATTCCCCCTAGGTTGATCCAGGCTTTTGCAAATGGTAGGATTTCATTCTTTTTATGGCTGAGTCATAATGCATTGTTCGTATGGACCACGGCTCTTCTATTCACTTGAATATTGATGGGCACTTGGGTTGCTTTCATCTCTTGGCTACTGTAAATAATGCTGCAGTGAACATAGGGTGCGTATATTCTTTGAAATTAGTATTTTGGGTTGCTTGGGATATAACCACAGAAGTAGAATCACTTGGTCATAAAGCAGTTTCATGTAGTTTCCTGAGGACCATGTTGTTTTTTATAATGACTGCACGATCTGCGTTCCCTCCAACAATTCCGGAGGATTCCGTCTCCTCCACATCTGTTGTTTGTGATTTATTGCTCAGAGACTTTTAGACAGCTGTGAGGTCATAGCTCAGTTTGGTTTAATTTGCGTTTCTCATGATTACTGATGTTGACCATCTTTTCATTTGTCTATTGGCTGTCTGTATGCCCTCTTTGGTGAAATGCGTACTCAGGTTCTCGGTCCATTTTTTAATTGGGTGGTTTCTCTTTTGGTATTGAGTTGTATGTGCTTTTTTATAATTTTTTATATTAATGCCTTATCACATGTATCATTGTCACATATTGCTTCCCATTCAATAGGTTGTTTTCCTTTGCTGTGCATACTCAGGATGATGCCATATAGAAAGGAGTGCTTGACCTAGGAAGGATGGCATCTTTGGGCAGTGTGGGAAAGGTACTCAGCTCAGGGACATTGGTGGCTGTCCCTCCAGCCCTCTCCCCAAAGCTTACACAATCCAGTCTCTCCCCGTATGATCCCACTTTGCTCTGAGCCGAGGTCCCTCCGTGGGATCCCAGGATGAGTGGCTGCAAAAAAGATTGTGTGTTCTGGCCCTTTAAGAGGGTACCTGTGTTTCTCACGGCTTTCTACCTCATCCTGGCGGTCAGAATCTGCTGGTTTTCACTGCCAGATGCTACATGGGCTCCTCTTTACAGCGCTGGTGCTGTGGGTTGGGGAGTCTGGGATGGAGTTGAGACTTCTCATTCCTCAGGGGGCATTTTTGCAGCTGAGATAACCATCCAGATTCTCAACCACCACAAGTGGGTACAACAAGACCATTCCTGTTGGCATCTCTGCCCTTCCTCCCAGTCTCAAGGTAGCTTCTTCTGTATATCTATCCTTCGTTATAAGACTTCTGTTCAGCTAGTCTTTTGTTGTTTATTCAGGTTGCTTGTTCTGTAGTTCAGTTGTTAATTCAGATTTGGTGCTTGGAGAAGGTGAATGTAACCACCACCTACTTTGCCATCTTGGATTCCTTCATTGGTTCTCTTCATAAAGGACTTTCTGCTTCTGCTCACTTCCTTCATCCCTTGTAAGATAGTTTATTTCAGAGGAGAGAGCATGGGGAAGTTAAGAGGGAAGAAGGGAAGATTCTTTATAAAACATTTTTTTTCCACTTTTTTTTTTTTAAGATTTTTATTTATTTATCTTTAGAGGGGAAGGGTAGGAGAAAGGGAGAGGGAGAGAAATGTCAATGTAGGGTTGTCTCTCGTGTGTCCCATGCTAGGAACTGGCCTGCAACCCAGGCATGTGCCCTGACTGGGAATCGAACCGTGATCCTCTGGTTCGCAGGCCCGCGCTCAATCCACTGAGCCACACCAGCCAGGGCACATTTTTTATTTAAAAAAAAACACTGAATCCACAAGTCTGTAAGTACAGCCTTATTAATCAGCCTCTGTGGCACAAAAGGTGTGGTTCTAAATTGGTAAGCAGGGATTTTGAGGTAAATAGAAAAGTAGAGCAAACTTCTCAACTGTCCGATGAAGGCCAGCAGCCCTTCTTATAGCCAGATGTTGGCAGGAAAGGATACCACAAATGCAAATTAGTATATTTGTGTCTTGGGAGTGATGGGCCTGTCTGTTTTCACATGCAGGATGGCAAAGACTACATACCTCTGAATGGCACTGGCGGACCACCTACGTTCATGACCCTGGATCCTGTAGAGGAGACCATAAGCAATAACATCACCATGGAAGCCAGGTGAGATTCGGTAGCTTCTGCTTCTTTGAGATAATGGCTCAGAAAACGATTGATGAGGATAGTTGTCTGGAATCAGTAATTTTTAAAAGGGGGGATCAATAAATGATACCCCTTTTTCCCAGAGTTCTAAACAAACTAAAACATAAGTGATAGTGCCAATTTAAGGTCTTTGCTCTAGCTTTCTTGTTGATATAAAGTAGATTAGAGAATTGGCTTACAGTTGCAGCCAGATGGACTTGTTAACATGATCCTGAATTAGATTTACCCTAAAATTTCAGGTTCCCCCTCAGGGAAAAGACACTTTTTTTTTTTTTTTTTTTTGCAGCCAACAAAGTCCTAAAGAGAGAAAGGACTTGGCAAAAGCAGGCAATTACTTCTCACCAATCTGATAACTGACTTCCCTTCTCACAGTGAGGGGGTGGTTTAAGAGATTGGGAGGGCAGTGTTACTCTCACAGGGTGTCCTCCACATAGCAATGAGGAGAGATAAAAAACAGTGTTCCTGCCAACAGAGGATGTTGACTAGCAAGTGGAGAGGGCCCAAGGACAACTGAGGATAAGACTAAGCACAACTGAATTCACTTCAAGTGAACAATGAACATATTAAATACCTTTGTGTTCAACATTATTCGGCACTGAGATGATACAAAAATAAGACCACTCTTGTCAAAAGTAACTGGCCATCTAGTAGCAACAGAAGACATGCATGATTATGAGCAAGTCTAGGAAGTTTTGTCAAGGGGGCATACGTAAGTGGAAAGGATTAAGACTTGTAAGAATTTAGACAACAGAGAAATCAATACAGGGTTAGGACATCGAGGCAGGGTGTACATCTACAGTTGGGTAGTTTGTATATGACACAGGTGCTCAGCTCAGGGACCACATGGGGACTGAATCCAGCTCATGTTCTGCTTGACAATCGCTCTGCCCTGAAACAGCTCTATGTGCCTAGAGGAAGGCATACTTTTCACAGAGTTAGTTTATCATTCATTAAGGATCAGGGAGGGGGATTCGTCAACAAGGGGTACCTTTTACTAACACACACAAAATATAAGGTTGTCATGGTCTTGGTAGAAGATTCCCAGAGGAGCTGAGGCTTACAGGGAGCCCACCAAGGTATGAGCAGCATTCACACAGCAGTTCCCAATCCCATCATTTAGTCATTGGCTGAAACATTTGTATGATTCCAATGATAATTGTGCTGGGCCTAGGTGTAGTGCGGCTCCATTACTTATCACAGAAATGTTTTTGAAAAAGCTTTAGCTCTCAAAGTTTTCCATATTTTACACATCACCCGGTTCATTCTGATCTAGCTTATTTTGCACTTCATTGGCATTTTGCTCCTAACACTGTAAACATTTAATGACAGCTGTAAGTCACAGCACGTTTCAGAAGAAAGACAATCATAGAGTCATGTCAGGTAGAGTGGCAGGCTCCATCTGTATACCTGTATGCCCTAAGCCTGACTCTCAACACTGGCTTCTATTGCTGTGTACTTATGATGAGACCCAGCAGCTGTGGCAGAGAATGACAACCGTCAGCCATCACAATAGATGACATTGAGCATCTTTTCTTATGTCTATGGGGTCATCTGTCTGTCCTCTTTGGAGAAGTGTCTATTCAGATCCTTTGTCCATTTCTTAATTGGGTTGCTTGTTTTTCTGGTTTTAAGTTACCTGAGATCTGTATAAAGTTTGGCTATTAATCCCTTATCAGATGTATCATAGGTAAAATCGCATCCCATGGGTTGTATTTTCATTTTGATGATGGTTTCCTTTCCTGTGCAAAAATACAGGGTCCGGCACAAATAATGCCCCTTTTTATGACAAAATCTTTTGCTATGTAATCACAAGTATGTAATTCTGCAACATAATAACATCACACCCAGGCACACCATATGACATTTTAGGTGAAATGTTCAAGTTCAAATTCAAACTATAAATGATTACACCCATATTATTACCCTACCAACCACACTCAAGCAGGCGCTATTTCTGCTTGACCCTATATTTATTTTGATGTATTTCCTTTTTTTAATATTTCCTTTCCACCACAGCCCCCACTAAAGAAAATATTGCTAGGGGAAATGTCAGAGAGTTTACTGCCTGTGTTTTCTTCTAGGAGTTTTATGTTGTGGTTTTGAGTCTTATATTTAAGTCTTAAATTGATGTTGAGTTTATTCTTCTATATGCTGTAAGAAGGTGGTCTAGTTTCATTTTTTGCATGTATCTGTCTAATTTTTCAAACGCCACTTATGGAAGAGTCTGTTTTACCCTATTGGATATTTTTGCCTCATTTGCCAAATATTCATTTATGATATAGGTGTGGGTTTCTTTTGGGCTCTTTTCTGTTCCATTGATCTATCTGTTTTTATGCCAACACCAGGCTGTTTTGACTGCTACCGCCTTGTAGTATACTTTGATATTACGTAGTGTGATGCATCCTAGCTCTCAAATTTGCTGAAGTTATTCAAGGTCTTTAGAAGTTCACCATATAGTTTTGCATTATTTGTTCTAGTTCTGTGAAATACGCCACTGGTATTTTGACAGGAATTATGTTGAATCTATAGATTCCTTTAGGTACTACGGACATTTTGATGTTAATTATTCTTATCCACGAGCACAATATATGCTTCTATTTATTTGTATCTTCTTCAGTGTCTTTCTTTTTTAGCACAAGTCTTTTAACCTCCTTGGAGAGCTCTCATTCCTCCTTCTACATATGAGGAAAATGACTGATAGTGAACAGAAGAGACTGGTCCAGGGTTACACAGTGTTCCATCTATACAAGCAAGCATGATACCTCAAAGCTTTAAGTTCAACTATATGTAGTTGCCATTTTTATAGGCCAAAAAATAGTCAAAGATTTTAGAACCAGAAAGAGCTTAAATCCATCCAATCCAACTCTTGTGTTCATCCTACAGGTGAAGACATTGAAGCACATGTCAAAAGTTTCACAGCTCTGTAGAGTTTCCTGGGCCTTGAGGCAGTTTTAACAGTGAACACATGCCACATTGTAAATATTTTTAGTGGCTTTCCCCAGTCCAATTAAAAACTGCCTGCCAGAAAGGACCACTGTTTTTCCCCATTTGCCTTAGCACCGGGTCATCCTAATTCGTGTAGACCTGCACTGACCTTTGGCTTCCCCACAGGGGAGAACTTGATCTTTCCAAAAGAATCTTCAGTCTCCCTACATGTCTGCCAACATCTGGCATCTCTCTGTCTAGCATATGCCCTCCTCTCCCCGAAATGATCAGTTCTGGGCTAAGCATGTTTCTCTCCCTCTTTGACCAGCCTGAATACCGTCATGAAGAACAAGGAGTCCTTCCCGAGGGAGAGTGAGATGGAGCTTGTGAAATATCATTCAGCCCTTGGAGTCGAAGAGGAAGAAGACCAGATGAAAGAGACTTCTCTCCTGCCGCTGGATTCTACCCTCGAATGCCACAGCCCACCACCCGACTATAACTCTGTGGTCCACTACAGCACTGTACGCATCTAGCCTAGTACCAGTGCCCTTTGCCACACCTTTCAAACTACTCCCCTTTTTTTGCCTCAGAAATCAACCAGTTCTGTTCACATTCAGGTCATGGTAGCAGAATTGTGAATTTGGGAATAGAGAATGGGGGGGGGGGAAGAACACCCTGGCAGAGAATCTCCATTCCTCACACCTTTGGGGGGGCGTAGCTGGCTGAAGGCAGGCCCCCGGACCTGGTAGAGACACACCATGATGTTCAGTCCCTTTTTCCCTTCCTATGAAACACCCATGACCCTTCCTGGATGTGCTCAGACTCGCAACAACATATCCGATGATTCCATACGTCTCACCGCCAACTTTGCCCATTACACTTCCATGAGGGCCATTAGAGGGAACCATCTCTGTTGACCCCTCAAAGACCCACAGAGCCTCCAGTCAGGACCTGTGACCACATCGTGTTCCAATGTTGGCAATCAGCTTCCAAACAGGGCTTGGTGGGCGTTTACTTGGATTGCTCTTCTTAAAAAATTTATATCAGCCATCTTTAAGACCTGAAACGTACTAGGGTTTGCCAGTGGAGAGGAGTTGGCAGCTATTTGCCTGTAGTGTTACCCACAAGGCATCTCCTAACACTGCGTAGCCTCCTTTGGTTTTAAGCAATTGCTAGCAGTTCTAGTGGGAGTTGGCAATGCCCGGTATATTTAGGATGGTCTCCCTGTGAGCTACCAGTCTTATTCACTTTTCTGTTGTTCCCATGGCAGAAAACGCTCGATCAAACTCATGTGAATTTCAAGAATAGAATGACTTTGACACATAAGCTCCCAGATCCACATATGTGTCTATGTGGATTCAGACAAAAGCAGTGAGGGAAGGGTTTGTGCTCGGTGCCCATGCAGATTGGCCTGTACTTCTCTGCTTCTAGAGACCTCCTGTCACTACCTCTCTGCCAAAGGACGAAAATGTTCCCCTCCTGTTGGTCAGGGGTGACTGTGATAAATACTGGCCCTTTCTGTGATCTCCTCTTTGAAAAGCAACTGTCCCTTTGATTCTGATGAGGCAGGGCCCCCCCCTCCCTCACCTTCATCCTAAACTCTCGGCTCGATTGTATGCTGAGACTATCCACTGATTTTTTAGAGATAGTGAGTCTCCTCTAATTCATGCTCACGGCACCAAGGAAAAAGGGAGTAAGCAGCATTTTACAAACATGACCTGCAGGTTGCACGGTTCATTCCCACTTCCCATTTTGTACATGGGAAAACTAAACCAGAGAAATGAAGGAGCTTGGATGCATGTCTCCTGACCACTGGCCCAATGCTGTATCCACTGTTTGGACCATGTAGACGCGTGTGCGTGCACACAAACACCTAATGTAAGTGATGATGCAACTGGAATAGATCTCAAGAGTAGTTTCTTTTCCTTCCTCATAGAAACAGGCCTGGGCTTCCGCTGCAGCTGCTCCCATCTCTTCTGTAGTTTCTGTAGTGGCCCAAAGAAACCCAGGACTCTCAAACCCAGTTTTCACTTGTGACTCAAGAGCATTAGTGATGTTGAAGCCAAATAAAACAAGCTACTTCCACTCCTTGTCCATTTAAGAATTTTGTAAGAAGGCCCAAGGACACAAAGGCCTGAGTCCTAAAACCAAGTTTGGGGATATTCAAAAACCAAGAGGTAAATGCAAAGCTTATCATTCCCGTGCCTTAGCCTATTGACAATACTACACATTTGCTGCTTGGCTCAGAGAAAGTAGCGCCGTATGTATGATGGGAGGAAGGATAGAGGATAACCACCAGCTTCCAACTATTACTGGGGGAATTGCCGTCCTCCAGATGTTCTCCAGGAAGTGCTGCTTTGGCAGCTGTACTCTGAGGAAGTCATCTGAATCAGCTGTTACTGGCCTAGGAAGACTGAGTTGAATGGAGGAAGGTTATAACGGGGCCAAACCTGATTCCTCCCTCTTTCCTGTCTGCTGAAAAATGATGGCTCTAAAGATAGCAATAAGTTGCTCATTTGCCCACTCACCTGGTATGAAATTCCAGTCTTGATGGTCATCAGTTTTGCCAAAGACCAGCATTACCTAACACAGACCTTACGTAGTGGGATCCCCAAGAACAGAGTCGATGATCTTAACCATATTTCTGATTTAACTTAAGTGAGGGGAAGAGCCTCTCAACTGCAAAAAAAATTTCAGTGATGCACATGGCTCTGCTACCCACTGTTTTAATGAAAAGAAGTTCATTCAATAATTTATCCAGCAAGGGAATTCACCTTTGGCAGGACATGCTTATATTGCATCTGCTTTATAAAAAAGCTTTTTCTCAAGGCAGACACTGACCAGAACTTTTAAGAGGACTTCATGTAGCTACAGAGTCAACGTAAACATCTTCAGACAGTTCCAAGGACCCCTCACAACAGGCCTCAGGAACAATAATTTATAAAGAAATGACCGCATTCCTATCCATAAGAATTTGTGATAGGACACTTAGACCAGCAAACAATAGTAACACTTCAAAGCGTTAAACTTAAAAAAGTTTGATGCTCCAGATTTTGAATGCATAGGATTTATCATTTACCCTGCTAGTTGAATTATGTTGCAGACTGGCTTTCCTTGAATCAAAAGCCATGTCAGAGTAGGCTGTCTTGGCCGAATTACTTACAGCAATTCCTTCCACTCCTTTACTAGTACTCTCAACTACTGAAGAGCTCTTGTCTCTGTCCCCCATTCTGTATTGGACCTCATATTGGGCCACGGTCAGGAAAGATAAGCACTAAGAGGGGCCTCCTCACCTCTTTACCTCTTGAAGGGGGAAAACCCTCCATCAAGAATGTCACTTGTCACCTGAAGTGTGCACGGATATCGCTGCCCTCACCCAACCATGTGAACAGGCATGGCGAGCCAGCCAGCATCCTATTATCTTAGGAAAGGTTCTTGTCCACAGCCCACAGTGGACATATCCAAATGCTGCTGTTTTGGGTTGCTAATTCACTCATCTTGTTTTTTTTAACTTAACTATTCTTCCTTTTATTGGAGTCTATTCATGTAGCCGTATACGCATATACACACAAATGATGTTTCTAAATTGTTATCCCATACCAAAAGTGGCATTTTAGAACGGCACCCTTTCTTCAGGTGAAACCTCACTCTATGAGAGGAACCACCTCTCATACGGAGGGAGCATGGTTTCCAATAATAGTTTCAAATGTCAGATACCTCATTCCTCTCTGGGATTTACTAGACCTTATCTTCTTACGTTGAACTCCTTCCAGTGCTCCAGGTTAGGCAAATGTTCCATCAAACTCTGGGTAATGCTTGCTCTGCTGATAGCTAGCTCCCTTTCACCCAAGGGGATGAGAAGGGGGAGGGGAGAGAATGGATTGGTATTGACTCAGGGACCCATCCAATTATTTGTGAGGCTGGGAAGTAGAGCTTAAATTGTTAAGGGAGTCCAACTAACCAGGTTTCTCAGGGATTCTTGCATGGTCCCCAGGGGTATTTCTAGCTACCTATCTTTGTCTAATTTTGTTGGTAAAGTCTTTAAGATCTTGCAGGTAATGAGATGAGCTTTCCTTGTCACATTTGCTAGACTTTTTAACTTATTGTTTCCACACCTTGGGGACAACAAGACCCATAAGGCTTAAAGACACTTTTTACTCTCCAGATGAAAATTCTGCAGCCTGTGGTATTCTCCTTAGGAGAATAAATGCACAGCTGGTTGATGGCTTTCATTCTTTTGTTTGCCTCTTTGGACTCCTGTGTACCCATGAGTGCTTAGCAGCAGCCTAGAAGCAGATTTGTTAGGGAATCACTTCCAGGAGTTGGCTGAGGTGATTTTGCATGGCTTGGAAGGCTGTCTTGGCTTGTGTGCCCCACTCTGCTCTGCAGTTCTACAATACTCACCCCCTCCAAGAGGCCTTCTGACACTAATATACATTCATGTGAAAAGTAGACGATAACAGAGATAGGACTGGATCGCATACAGAGTGCTAATACCACCCTGGTCTGCGTTCACCAGCGGCCAGGCTGCCTTTTCTCTGAAGTCTCTTCATTGGCCATAGACCATGAGATTCCTCTTCGAGATCAATTGTTCACTTCAACCTACCTCTCTAATCTTGGCTCTTGGCAAGCAGATAAGGCGAGTGATTAAAAGAAGTCACTAACCCCTCTCCTTCTGACACCCAGTGACACACTTATTGCCAAGGTAACGACAGTAGCAGTAACCACAGAAACGTTACCGATGGTCCCGCCACCGAGTAGTCTGATGCAAGACTTCAGTCCTTTGAGTCATGGAGCTCCTCATCGGTCTCCAATAAGTGTTCATTCTATTATTCTTCCTCTCTGACTGTAAGATAAAAGGCCCATCAAATTCTGGGGTCATCCTACCCTGCTGGCATGTCCCCCGCTCCCAACAGGATGTCATTCTGATACGAGCCTGTTCCCGTTAGGTAAAAGAAAACCATTTGCTCCGAAATAGGGTCAGAGAAGAAAATTAGAAAGCTTTTTGGGAGAGGCTTGCCCTTTACCCTCTGTCTTGTAATATCAAATTTTCAGTTTACCCCATAGAGAGAAAAATGGGAAGCTCTGCCCTAGATTTATGAGATGGCCATGCTGCCGAGAAGGGGGCGCCAAGGCCCTCCCTGAGCAGTGGATGAAGGTCAGGATAGTGAGGTCCAGCGCTTAGCAAATTTTGAGCTTTGACAAAAATCCCACTATGTAAGAAGCAGCCTTCTACTACCGTTTCCTTTGCACACCTTTTGTACACATTTCCTTTGTTCACCTTGTTCTTTCCTGACTGCAAACGTGTCAGGAAAAATCCCAAACCCAAGTAAAGCCTTGCAACATAAAGCTTTCCTTAGCTTTTCCCTTAGCCAGATGGAGAATGTATACAAGTAAATAAATCTTCCCCTTCCACAAGTTGTATCTTATTATTATGTAATCAAATGATATTGTATTTTTATTTTAAATACAGAAGTATATATACCTATACATATATGTACAATCCAGAAATATTATCTTCCTGATATTATTTGGCATTTATATCTTTCTGAAAGCTTTAGCTGCTACCTCTTCCAAGCAGTATCTCTCCCTCCCCTATCACTTCTACTTGAGACAGTTTTGTAAAGGTGAATTTTACCATATGTGGAGTAAACAAACTTCCAGAAGACCACAGGTTTCTATTATTTCACAAGTGTGAAAAAGCAAAGACATCCAGGTTAGAAAAAAGGGAGTAAAACTGTCACTATTTGCAGAAGACATGATATCATACATAGAAAAACCTAAAGACTGCACCAAAAAAAAAAAAAAAAAAAACACAACTACATCTAAGAAATGAATTTGGCAAGGTAGCAAATTTTTATACACCAGTAATGAACTATTTGAAACATACATTTCAGTACCTAAGAATAACTTTAACCAAGAACGTGAAAGATCTGTACTTGGAATATTGTACAATGTTGAAGAAAAATCAGGAAAGATACAAGTAAGTGGAAGCATACACGGTGTGCATGCATTTGAAGAATTAACATCATTAAAATGCCCATACTACCCAAAACAATCTATAGATTCATTGCAATTCTTATTAAATTGCAATTATTAAATTGCCAATGGCGTATTTCGCATATCTACAACAAATGTTCCAAAAATTTATACAGAAACACACAAGACTCCAAATACCCTCAGCAATCTTAAAAAGGAAGAAAAAAATTTAAGGTATCACACTACCTGATATCAAACTATGTTAAAAAGCCATTGTAATCATCCTTGTTGTGGGCCAAGATGGAGGTGTAGGTGGACACACTGTGCCTCCTCCCACAACCAAAATTAAGGACAACAAAAATTTAGAACCAAAACAACAACCGGAACAGGTAGAAAATTGAATTGTACAGAAGTCCGACAACAATTCACCCAGACCAGTAAGAGGGGAAGGGTCTGCGGAGGGCAGAGAGGGGTCAAGGCAGGGGAAAGCAGTGGCTAGTGGTCCCAGACGCGCAGGCAGAGGTTACCGGGTGCAGGGAGGCAACGAGCAGACCCAGCGAGCCGCACAAGGCGGCTGACTGCGGTCACACATTCCCGCGCAGGTAAACCAGGCGAAAACGGGCAGCGAGACAGACTGAGCAACGCAGGGCCCCAGCACTGGGAAATAAAGCCTAAAAGCACCGATTGAAGACACGTGTGGGGGTTGAGGTGCCGGGAGAAACTCCCAGCCTCACAGGAGAGTTCGTTGGAGAGACCCACAGGGTCCTAGAAAGTACACAAACCCACCCACATGGCAATCAGCACCAGAAGGGCCCAGTTTGCTTGGGGAAAGCGGCGGAAGGGACTGGAATCCAAGAGAGAGCAGAGCAAGTGCCATTGTTCCCTCTCGGACCCCGCCCCCACATACAGCATCACAACCCAGGGACTGGACTGCCCGCCCCTGGGAACACTTAAGGCTCCACCCCTCATATGTAACAGCCTCGACCAGACCCCCCCCCCAAAAAAAAAAACAACCCAAAACCAAAAATGGCTCAAACAGGAGAACAGATCAAAGCCCCAGAACCAATTCATCTAAGCAACCAAGTGAGCCAACCTATCAGATGCACAGTTCAAAGCCCTGGTGATTAGGAAGCTCACAGAATTGCTTGATTTGGGTCACAAATTAGATGAACACATGAAGGCTACACTAAGTGAAATGAAGGAAACACACAGGGAACCAATAGTGATGGGAAGGAAACTGGGACTCCAATCAATGGAGTGGACCAGAAGGAAGAAAGAAACATCCAATCAGAAAAGAATGAAGAAACAAGAATTAAAAAAAAAATGAGGATGCCCTGGCTGGTGTGGCTCAGTGGATTGAGCGCGGGCCTGTGAACCAAAGGATCGTGGTTCGATTCCCAGTCAGGGCACATGCCTGGGTTGCAGGCCAGTTCCCAGCATGGGACACATGAGAGACAACCGTACATTGATATTTCTCTCCTTCTCCCTCTCTCCTACCCTTCCCCTCTAAAGATAAATAAATAAATAAATAAATATTTAAAAAAAAAAATGAGGAGAGGCTTAGGAACCTCCAGGACATCTTTAAACATTCCAACATCCAAATTATAGGGGTACCAGAAGGAGAAGAGGAAGAGCAACAAGTGGAAAATTTATTTGAACAAATAATAAAGGAGAACTTCCCCAATCTGGCAAAGGAAATAGACTTCCAGAAAGTCCAGGAAGCTCGGAGAGTCCCAGAGAACTTGGATCCAAGGAGGAACACACCAAGGCACATCATAATTCCATTAGCCAAGATTCAAATGAAGGAGAGGATTCTAGAAGCAGCAAGGGATAAGGGGACAGTCACCTACAAAAGAGTTCCCATCAGACTGTCAGCTGATTTCTCAAAAGAGACCTTCCAGGCAAGAAGGGGCTGGAAAGAAGTATCCGAAGTCTCGAAAGGCAAAGACCTACATCCAGGATTGCTCTATCCAGTGAAGCTGTCATTTAGAATAGAAAGGAAGATAAAGTGCTTCTCAGAGAAGGTCAAGTTCAAGGAGTTCATCATCACCAAGCCCTTATTATAGGAAACGTTAAAGAAACTTACCTAAGAAAAAGAAGATAAAAAATAGGACAGTAAAAAGACAGCAAACTCACAGATATTAACAACCGCACCTAAAACAAAAGCAAACTAAGCAAACAGCTAGAACAGGAACAGAACCACAGAAATGGAGATCACATGGAGGGTTAGCAACAGGGGCGTGGGAGGAGGAGAGAGGGAGAAAAGGTAGAGAGAATAAGTAGCATAGATGGTAGGTAGAAAGTAGACAGGGGGAGGGCAAGAATAGTGTGGGAAATGTAGAAGCTAAAGTACTTACGACACATGGACATGAACTAAAGGGGGGAATGTGGGTGGGAGAGGGTGTGCAGGGTGGAGGGGAATGATGGGGGAGAAATGGGACAACTGTAATAGCATAATCAATAAAATAGGATTTAAAAAAGTTTTACCAACCAAAAACATTTTTTTAAAAAAGCCATTGTAATCAAAACAGTCTGTTACTGGCATAAGAACAGGCACAGATCAATGGGTTAGAACAAAGCACAGAAGTAAACCCACATGTTATGATAAATTAAGATTTGGTACAGGAGGAAGCAGCATACAATGCACAATAGACAGTCTCCTCAATAAATGGTGTTGGGAAAATTGAACAGGTACACGCAAAAAAATAAAAGAAAACTCAACCACCAGCTTACAGGATGCACAAGAATAAACTCAAAATGGGTAAAAGACTTAAATATAGCAAAACCATAAAAATGTTCGAAGAAAATTTAGATGGTAAAATCCCAAACATCTCTTGTAACAATGTTTTTGCTGATATATCTTCTTGGGCAAGGGAAACAAACAAACAAAATTTAAAAAATGGGACTTAATCAAACTCAAAAGCTTTTGTACAACAAAGGAAATCATCAACAAAAAGAGAGCCCAATGTATGGGAGAACGTATTTGCCTATGAGACATCTGATAAGGGGTTAATTTCCAAACTATGTAAAGAATTTATACAACTGAACACCGGGAAGACAAATAACACAATTAAAAAATGGGCGGAGGACCTCAATTTTCACTTCTTCTTAGAGGACATATAGATGGCCAGTAGACATATAAAAAAATTCTCAACGTCACTAATTATCAGAGAGATGCAAATCAAAACCACATTGAGAGCACTTCACACTTGCCAGAATGGCTACCATCAATAAATCAACAAACAACAAGTGCTAGCTAGAATGTGGAGAAAAGGGAACCCTAGTGCATTGTTGGTGGGAATGCAGGCTGCTGCAGCCACTGCGGGAAATGGTATGGAATTTCCTCAAAAAATTAAAAATGGAACTGCATTTTGACCCAGCTATTCCACTGCTGGGAATATGTCCTAAGAATCTCGAAACACCAATTGGAAACAATATATGCACCCCTGTGTTCATAGCAGCACAATTTACAATAGCCAAGATCTGGAAGCAGCCCAAGTGCCCATCAGTAGATTAGTGGATGAGAAAGTGGTGGAACGTTTACACACTGGAATACTACTCAGCCATAAAAAGAAGGAAATCTTACCTTTTGCTACAGCACAGATGGACCTAGAAGGTATTGTACTGAGATAAGCAGCTCAGAGAAAGACAAACCATATGATCTCACTTATATGTGGACTCGAATGAACAAACTGGTGAGCCAAGCAGAAACAGAGGCTTGGATACGTGGAACAGACTGACAGCTGTCAGAGGGGAGGAGGCAGGGAGGACTGGAAGAAAGGTGAAGGGATCAGCCAAAGAACCTATATGCATGACCCATGGACACGGACAATGGTGTGGTAATCCTCAGAAGGAAGGATGGTGTAAGAGATGCGTTGAGGGAGACCAAGCAGGGGACAGTGAGGGCATTTGTAATAGTGTCAACAATAAGAAAAAAAAAGAGTACTTTTCAATTTCTTGCATCGTTGATGTCTGTCCTCATTGCTAGACCATGAGCAGCCACAGGGCCAGAAGTGTTTGTCTCATTGCTCTCTTTCATTTTTTGCATTGTGTCCTCTCCCTAACCTTCCCCATTCTTCTGTGCGTATACTGGGAGATGTATCTATATCTATATATTCATACGTTTTGAACCCAAATGAAAAAAAAGAGACACCTGCTAAAAAGGGATCCTGGTGGCTGACTGGGCTCGAATTGTAAAAACAGAGCCTAGCATCTATTTCTGCACAGAGGCCTCTCAGATAAATTGCACTTCACAGAGAAGTCTCTGTGCTAAACGGCCTGCTTCTGCGCTAACCTACCTGCCTCTGTGTTGAACTGCCTGCCTGCACTGTTTATACCAACTGAAGCAGCCCTTATAGTGGTTTCCAGGAATTCTATTTCGACAAATAACATTGAAGCTTTCCCCATCCAATTGGAGCTGCACAGCTCTGACCAATCAGAATGACTGTATCCTGACCAATCAGGACAATGGCTTTGGACAAATCAAACTGAAGATTCGGAGCCCTCAGCTGCATGAGGAAGGACCAATCAGGGACCAGGGGCGGGACTTCTGTCCATGCAAGCCAGCTGCCCTCTGGTTGGGAGATCACACTTTTCTTTGGCTGAGCTGAGACTCGAAAGATGTTGTGCCAGAGCAGGCTAGAGCCGAGCAGAGCAGACTGGTACACAGCAGAGCTGTGTGGAGCTGGAGAGGGGCCCGGCCCCAGGGCTGTTGTAAAGCCTTGTTGTTTTCACAGCCGTGCTGTATTACAACTGATCTGTTCCTCCCCGGTGCTGTTTTCTCAGCCGCAGCCCAAACGGGGGATTCCTGTTGACGTTTGAATTGGTGCCAACAACCATAGGTTGACAAGGTATCTATCCATATATCAAATATATATCTCGAGCTCTTGAGTTTTGGACCCCTTACTTACGTCAAAGATCTGTATTTCCAACTGTTTGCAGAGCACCTCTCTGGGTTGCTGACCTTAACTCAAAATAGTTGGAAGCAAATGTTATCTTAACCCCCAAACGTTTTTCTTCCTCTATATTCTACTTAGTGAACTGTTTTGGCAACCAACTAATCATCCAATCCAGAAAATTTTGCAGTTATTTTTCTAATCCTTCTATTCTCTCCACCTTCGCATTTAACGAATGCAAAGATCCTGCTGTTTCTATTTCAAAACTGTCTCTTCGATCAGGTCCTTGTTTTCCATCTCCACCAGCACTGCTAGAATGTAAGCTCTATAAGGGTAAGGATCTTGGTCTGATTACTGATTTACCTAGTTTCTAGATATATCTAACTTCTAGAACAGTGTCTGACATATAATAGGCCCTTCATAAGTGTTTGTTGAATGAATGAATGAATGTTTTAGTTTAGGCTTTTCTCATGTCTGGGATAGTGGCAGAAAACTCGAGGGAAATCTTAAGAATATCTTACTGGTTGTTCCCCTAATCACCAGACAGATCAAAAGAAAACATAGCCCTGGACATATCATGTAAATGCTCAAAACTTTGATAACATATTGTTTTTTTTTAAATAAAATGTAAGTTCTATAATGTAAAGTTCAAAGACTAGGACCTGGTTTAGGGTTTTTTTGTAAGCCACAATGTCTCAATGCCTGTCTGCCAGCCATACCCTCTCATTCATTTAGCCACTTTGAATATCAGGCATTCGCTTTGACAGAAAGATGCATACACCCGTTTGTAATGCTTAGGTTCACACAGAGCCAGCATTATTTGTGTTTCACTAAATGTACTTCAGTTCAGAACAAAATCAATAACCGCGAAGAATAGAAATAAAGATATGCATGTATTATAAAAGAATTTTAAAAATAGGTCGATGGAAATAGTTGACAAATAATAATACATATATTCTATTTTAATGACACCCAGAGCAAAAAAATATCACACTTGCATTTCCATTTTCAGTTTTTATTTTTTAATATATTTTCATTTTTACATACTTATCATAGTCTAAGGGAAGGGATTCCTTCAAGTTGAAATCAGATTTATACATAGTATTCTACAAACCTAAGCTTCCATTCTTTTAAAATTCTTATAGCATGTCTCTTTGAAAAGTTTATGTCTCTAGAAACTGGCAGAGAAAAATTCAGCAGATGAGTTACTTCTAGGCCCAGCTCTTACCCCTGCCCAGGGTGGAAAGACATGAATAACAATATTTTTCTTCACAAAGTGATAAAGTTTACCTTTCGCTATGCTCCATGTTTGGGATAACAGCATAGTATTCATTTGACCTTCCTAAATTTCTCAGTCTTATGAAATGAAGTTTGAAAGCTGAGAAAACCCATTTTCACCTTAGAGCTCTTTTTTCCTTAAGAAAAGTTGTAAATTCATTTAAACAGGCACTGGGTATGAACTCTATGTCAATCACGACAATAAGTACTGTGGGAGAGAAAAAGAAGAAAAAAAATTGGCCCTTGACTCACGTGAGGGAAAGCAAAGGGTGAGTAGGAATATGAATAAGGACGATTAAAGGTAGACTGTAACAGGGTCCAATAGATGTCCAAAAATATTTTAGGATAAGCCTTCCTCTCCCCTTTTGTAGTTTGCCAACAAAAATAAGGTACCCAGGCATAAATTTAACTAAGGAGGTAAAAGGCCTGTACTCAGAAAACCATACAACACTGAAGAAAGAAATGGAGAAAGATACAAGTAAGTGGAAGCACATACTATGTTCATGGATTGGAATAATTAACATCATTAAAATGTCCATACTACCCGAAGGTACCTATAGATTCAATGCAATTATATATGGAGTTTTAAATAAACTTTGCAATAGTTCCAGAGAGCATGAGTATCTTGAGATAATGAGATTTATGAAGTTCAGGTGAAGTTGGAATCCACTTTTAGTTATTGTGTAGGCCATGATGGAATAATGATTCTCCATCCAGCTTCAGTTATAGGTCAGCCCTTACTTTCCTTTTCCTTTTCTCTCATTTCTTCATATTTTCAAATGCCATTTGATTGTATATAATTTTACAAACCATCATGAAACTTACATTAGAAAAAAGATGAGATGATATAAATATTAAGAAATATAAAGGCCACAGCAATCTTGAGAAAAGAATACAGTTGGAGGTATTACAACGCCTGATATCGAACTACATGACAAGTCCACTGTAATCAAAACAGGCTGGTGCTGGCATAAGAACAGACATATAGATCAATGGAATAGAATAGAGAGCCTAGAAATAAACTCATATATCTATGGTCAATTAGTATTTGACAAAAGGGGGCAGAAGCATAAAATGGAGTAAAAATAGCCTCATCAACAAATGGTGTTAGGAGATCTGGACAGCTACATGCAAAAAAAAAAAAAAAAAGAAAGAAAGAAAAGAAAAACATTCAACCACCAACTTACACCATACACAAAAATAAACTCAAGATGGATAAAAGACTTAAATAGGAGTCATGACACCATGGAAGTACTAGAGGGGACCACAGGCAGGAAAATCTCAGACATTCCACTCAGCAGTATTTCACTGATATGTCTCCTAGAGCAAAAGACATAAAAGAAAGAATAAACAAATGAGACTTCATCAAAATAAAGAAGCTTCTGCATGGCTAAAGAAAATATCAGTAAAATTAGCCCTGGCTGGTGTGACTCAGTGGATTGAGCTCGGGCTGTGAACCAAAGGGTCGAGGTTCGATTCCCAGTCAGGGCACATGCCTGGGTTGCAGGCCAGGTCCCCAGTGGGGGCCATGTGAGAGGCAACCACACATTGATGTTTCTCTCCCTCTCTTTCTCCTTCCCTTCCCCTCTCTCTAAAAATAAAGAAAAAAAAGTGATTAAAAAAATATCAGTAAAATTAAAAGGGAACCAAGTGTATGGGAAAATACATTTGCAATGATATCTTGGACAAGGGTTTGATCTCCAAAATATATAAAGACCTTGCACAACTCCACTCCAGGAAGACAAACGATCCTATAAAAAATGGGCAAAGGACCTGAATAGACATTTCTGCAACCAGGCCATACAGAGGGCCCAGAGACATATGAAAGGATGCTCAGCATCACTAGCCATCAGAGAGATGCAGATTCAATCCACAATGAGATACCACTTCACAACAGTCAGAATGGCCATCATAACCAAATCAACAAACAACAAGTACTGAAGAGGTTGTGGATAAAAGGGAAGGGAACCCTAGTGCATTGTTGGTGGGATTGCAGACCAGTGCAGGCAGTGTGGACAACAATATGGAATTTCCTCAGAAAACTAAAAATGGAACTGCCTTTTGACCTTGCAATTCCACTGCTGGAATTATACCCCAATCCTGAAACACCAATTCAAAATAAGTTATGCATCCCAATGGTCACAGCAGCACAATTTACAATAGCCAAGTGTTGGAAGCAATCTAAAAGCCCATCAGTAAATGAATGGGTCAAAAAACTGTGGTACATTGACACAATGGAATTCTATGCAACAGAAAGAAAGAAGGAACTCCTACCCTTTGCAGCAGCATAGATGGAGAGCATTATGCTAAGCGAAATAAGCCAGGTGGTAAAATACAAATACCATATGATCTCACCTATAAGTGGAACCTAATCAACAAAACGACCAGTAAGCAAAATATAGCCAGAGACATTGAAAAAAAAAACAAACTGACAGTGATCAGAGAGGAGGAGGGAGGGAATAACGGGCGAAAGAAGGGGAAGGGTTGTCAAGGGACATGTATAAAGGGCCCATGGACAAAGCCAAAGGGAGGAAGGATTGAGGGTGGGAAGTGGGGATGGCTGGGGTGGGAGAAAGTGGTGGCAGGAAAGTGGAGACAACTGTACTTGAACAACAATAAAAAATATTATTATAAAGGAGTTTACTAAAAATAGATTGGTCACTAGAGTCTACTTAATCACTTAAGTTGACAGTCTTTAGTTTTTATTTAACTTTATTTATATTTACATCATAATAACGACAATTTTGACAGCCATTATTTCTTCAGTACTTACTATATTAGTACTCACTATATAGGTATTGTTTTATCAATTTAACATGAATTAACTGATTATACTCTCATGAAAACCTTGTTATTATCTTCTTTTTCTAGATGAGTACACTGAAACAACATCTATAATTAGCTCAAGGTTGTACCCTGTTGAGGAGTAACTCTGAGATGTGAACTTTGACAGTCCAGTGCCAGAATCCATACTTTTAATTATTTTTTTATTGTTGTTCAAGTACAGTTGTCTCCTTTCCCCCATCACTCTCCCCACCCCACCTTTTAATTATTAATCTACAGATCCTGTCTAAAGTTATTGTTAATATTCATCTGTACAATGCTGTCTTTACTTGCTTTATTTTATTTTAGACTTAGAAAATACTGTGGAATGGCTCCAAATTGTTTGCAGTTGTTTTAAGTCTATGTAAAGTTCACATAGACTTTCTATGTGAACTTTACATAGTTCAATCATACTTTCTATGGTGTGATCTTATGCCACCCGTTACATTAAATTGGTAAAGACTGAATGATGTAGATTATGTAAAATTTTTATAATTATACTCACATAAATTTATTTTAGGTGGTTTCCGTTAAAAACTGATCACTTGCCAGGTAGTATATTGGAATAACTATTCTATCTTAAAATTACAAAATTTACTTTTCTTTTTTTAAAGATTTTATTTTTAATTTATTTTTAGAGAGGGGGGAAGGGAGAAAGAGAGGCAGAGAAACATTAATGTGTGTTTGCCCCTCGCGCGCCCCCTACTGGAGACCTAGTCTGCAACCCAGGCATGTGCCCTGACTGGGAAGCAAATAGGCGACCCTTTGCTTCCCAGTCCAGTGCTCAATCCACTGAGCCACACCAGCCAGGGCACAAAATGTATTTTTCTAAATCAAAGAAGTGTAGAATCAAAGTCTGGATCAACTCTAATTTGATTTTTTTTGGTACATGACTGTCCGTAGACAAATTTATTTTATAAATAGGCAAAATAAATTATTTAATACTGCTTGCTTTCACATGCATTAATCAGTATTATCAATTTCTCAGAATAGTTGATTTTCCTTGGTAGTTGAGGAATTGAAACAGACGTTCCTAATATTTTGTGATGATCAGTAATTTGAAACTGTTTTCCAAAAAAGTCCCAAAGATTATGTTAGATGTGTGTGATCTGTATGAATGACAGGTAGATATAAGAGAGACTGTGTTGGTAAAGATTTCCTGCTCTGGCTAACAGTATGCCGGGATTCTTTTTTATTGTGGTAAAAGAAAAAAACCCCACATAACATAAAATGTACTATCTTAATTTATCTATTTTAAGTATACAGTTCATTAGTGTGCTACTATTTGTTAAAACTTAATAAATTTACCTGTGATTTTCAAATGCTTAGGCTGGAAAAAAAAAACAGGTGCTCTCTAATGATGATTTTTGCCTTAAATATGTAACCTTTTCAAAGCTAGATTAACTAGGCTTGGTTTAGAATTGCACTGCGCGCATTTCTAGGGTCTCCTCCTGGTACTGTCAAATACTTTCATGAGAAAGCGCTTACATCATTCCGAACTGAAAACCTGCTGGGGAGACATTCTTCAGCCAAGAAATCTGTGGAGTCTCTCCAGTCTTCTTCAGAGAGTTTTCAGCAGTGAGATTCCTATGTGGTAACGCACAGGGAGGTGGAATCCAGGGCAGACAAAGGACTTGGTTAACTCAGTGAAAAACTTTTCAGTTTTGAAGATTCACAAAAGGCACCGGCCCTCACCACAATACAGTGTGTCTGAGCACTGTTTGTAAGGTTAGGTTCCAAATGCTTTCTTCCATTTTTATCCTCAGACTCCCGTCATTGAACGTTACTAGACTTTTAAGTTGTACTGAAGTTAAGGCCACGTGTTTCTTTCCCTACCTGTATTTCTTGTTTTTTAAAACAATTTTTTCAAGATATGAATTCATATACCGTTTAAGATGTGCAGTATGATAAGATTTGGTACATTCCCAAAGTTGTGCAACCGTCACCACAATCAATTTAGAACACTTTCATTACACTTAAAAGATATCTTACACTTAAAGCACATATCTTTTTGAATTAGTGTTTTTAATTTTTTAGGATAAATACCCGGAACCAGAATTGCTGGATCATATGGTACTTTTTTTTTTTAAATATATACTTTCAAAGATTTTTATTTATATATCTTTAGAGGGGAAGGGTAGGAGAGAGGGAGAGAAATATCAATGTACGGTTGCCTCTTGTGTGTCCCCTGCTGGGAACTGGCCTGCAACCCAGGCATGTGCCCTGACTGGGAATCGAACCTTCGGTTCGCAGGCCCGTGCTCAATCCACTGAGCTACACCAGCCAGGGCTCATATGGTACTTTTATGTTCAATTGTTTCGAGGAATCTCCATACCATTTGCACAGTGGCTGCATCAATTTACATTCCCGCCAACAGTGAACAAGGGTTCCCTTTTTACCACACCCTCTCAAAGACTTCTTGTCTTTTTTTATAATAGTCATTCTAACAGTCATGAGGTGGCATCTCATTGTGGGCTTGATTTGCATTTCCTTGATGAATGGTGATGTTGGACATCTTTCATATACCTATTGGCCACCTGTATGTCTGTATATTTGTGAAACTTCTTTATGCCTAGCATAAGTTTACTCACAATTTAAGTGCTACTGCATATCTTTTCGCCTTCAAAAGCATTCTCAGTGTTCATAGCAGTGTTATTTACAATAGCCAACTGCTGGAAACAGCCTAAGTGGCCACCAGTAAATCATTGGATCAAAAAACTATGGTCCACTTACACAATGGAATACTATGCAGCAGAAAGAAAGAAGGAGCTCCTTCTTTCAGCATGAATGGAACTGGAGAGCATTATGCTAAGCGAAATAAGCCAGGAAGTAAAAGACAAATACCATAGGATCTCACCTATAAATGGAACCTAATGAACAAAACAAATGAGCAAAATAGAACCAGAGACATGGAAGTAAAGAACAAACTGACAGTGACCAGGGCCAGCAGGGAGAGAGATAATGGGGGAAAGAAGAGGAAGGGTCATCAAGGAACATGTATAAAGGACCCATAGTAACGGGCAACAGGGTGGGGACTGACTGAAGGAGAGGGGATGAGTGGCGCAGGGGATAGCAATGGGGGAGAAATTGGGACAGCTGTAATTGAACAGCATTAAAAAAAAAAACACTCTCGAAAGGTTAATGTGACTGCAGATTATAAAGAAACCGTGCAATAGGTTTGTGATTCAGCATGGACAGAAACTTGTTTATATGGTAATTTCCTCCATAATGTGCGCTCAAGGCCTTGCAAAGGTTAGAGTGCATGATGTTGAAGCTTTCTCTATAGTGTTACTAAGGCCCAGTTTATAGTCTGGAGTTCCTAATGGTTGTCATTAAAAAGTTAGGTCCATTCATTATTTGAAGGCACATGTGACATGGGCCTAAATTGTCCCTAAGCTTACAGCACATTCGATCGTGAGTTTAGGCTTCTGTGGAATGTCGGAGACACCGTTGCGTGGTTGCTGTTTTCATTTGAGAAGTTAATCTTATGGAGAATTTCTTCTTTCATTGTAATAACTGAACTCTATTTATATTACCACCTACATGATGGGATGAAGGGAAGTCAATTTTCCCTTCATCTCAGCTATAAATTGATCATGTGATCTGATCCACTCACAAGCCATTGGCAGTCTGCTCACTGGGTGCTTTGGGGCTCTGTGCCTGTCCTTGATACAATCTTATTTGCATAAAGGAGCCAAAAGGAATCACATAGCACAGTATGTGGGCAATCCTGTCCAAGAAACACCTACAGGTCACTTCCTTCAGTTGGGCTATGAACAAGGAATCCCCTCCAGAAAGGGCAGTAGATGTGGCAAGCAAAAATGAATGGGTTACCTGTTATAGCTAGTAAAAACCAGCCTTTTCATTACAGACCGCAAAATATGCAAATGAGCCTAGCCAGACATATGTAAATAGAGAAATGTGTGTTCAAGGCTATATATAAAATATATAAACATAAATATTGGCCCTTAGGTGTGATATGTGGAATTTCATGCAAATAAGGAAATATTTAATGATAGTCTTTCAAAAAGAGCCGAAGTGGAGCTAAGCATCAGTAAATTCAGAAAATATCTGCCAGTTAAAGCAATTAGATACCAGATTTAGACATGAAAAGTGTGTCTTACACTTATTTGCAACCTTAATGTTGTCTGCATGATGAGAGGATCTATTTTATAAAGGGAGTAAAAGCAAAAGTTAATGAGTGTTAGCCAACTAATTATAAAGTATTATACTGTAATTAAAGGTGATACAGGAAACTGGCGATGCGATTTTCATTGAACAAGTAGTTGTTAGATATTTATAGAAATTGTGTGAACAGTTACATGCCTTAGAAAGGAAATGCATTGCCAAAGTGACTATTTCTGATCTTGCAGATGCGAATTTGTAAAGGCAACGCCAACTTGCTCCAAGGAAATTATCAGAGTATCCAACATTTTGACAGATACTATGTCACACTGTGCATTTGTATGGTCCAGTTTTTTTTTCTATGTGATTATGAATGGACCACGAGGATCGAGAAATTGAACAGACTTTGGATCCACATGAGCCTGGTTTTGAATCCTTGGCCCACCACCTTTGAGCTGTGTGACCTGGGGCAAGTTACCTAACATTACAGAACCTCAATTGCTTCATCTATCAAACTGGAAAAATACTACGTCACAGGATTGTTCTTCTGGCATTTTTTACTTCCTAAACCTACGGCTTCTGAAAGCAATGAGCCATTGTAATTAACAGTAGTTCTGTTACCGTATGTGGAGGTTTTTTTTCCAATGGACAGAGAACGTAAATGGCCTGTAATCTTTATGACGGCAGCAGGAGTGGCCGTATTACTCACCACTCCATCCCTAGGGACTAGCACAGTGCGTGACACATAATAGATATCTACTAAGTGTTTTTGAAATGAATAAATGAAAAACTATTATTACACTGAGCCTTTAAACTAGAATTCAGGCCCTGGCTGATGTGGCTCAGTGGATTGAGCACCGGCCTGCAAACCAAAGGGTCGTTGGTTCCATTCCCAGTCAGGGCACATGCCTGGGTTGCGGGACAGGTCCCCAGTAGGGGGCATGTGAGAGGCAACCACACATTGATGTTTCTCTCCCTCTCTTTCTCCCTCCCTTCCCCTCTCTCAAATGAATAAAAAAAAATTAAAAAGAAATAATTAAAAAATGAAGTAGAATTCAGCACTTTAGAACAATTGTGGAATCTTCAGATTACTACAGAGAATGCATCTTAGAATCCTTTTCAACACAAGAGTTTTAACACCTTCAAGTGATTGTAACAAACTTCCTAGCAGAACTTTGGTTGAGCCAGATTTAACAGGTCAATCCGCTAAATTTAAATCGCAATAGCCTTTTTTTTATATTGGCAAATTTCTGAATACCACAAAATCTTGAAAATCCCTAAGCCTTGTAGATCTTTTTAATCGAACTCATTTATTAAGTATAGCATCTGTGGACTGGCTAGTCGTTGAGGAGTAAGATAAGGCCTTTGATATGAACAAGCTCACAATCTACATTAGACAGAAAGCTAAGACAACTAGTGATTGCAGTATTCTCTTATTGAGTGCTATGAGAGTTATGAATTTGTTACCAGGGTAGCAGAAGGCAAGAGGGACAATCTCGCACTAGGGCCAAGTTTGGTATTATGGCATATAGTGAGATGGTGGGATATTGCCAGGAAATGCATCTTAGAGGTATTAAAACTTAGAACTGAGTAAGAAGAATATTTAGCTAGGATTTGGTCACTTAAATGAAGGAAGGCATGACAGGGAGACAGAACAATACTATTAAATTCCCTCAACTAAGAAGAAAAATGCTGTACTTTGGGAGCACCAAGACAATTGTTTATCCGAAGGTTAAGTTTTAGGTATCTGGAGAAGGACATGAGTTAGGCCTGATATACACCACTCACATATTTGGATTTTGTTTATTAGAATATAGTGAACATAATTCTACCCTTTTCTTCATAGCCCAGGGCCACCAATAAACATGTCATTACCGAACTGAACACAATGGAATGATATTTTCAGCCCTGGACTACTGTGGTTTGTAGCGCCCGTATGACTTACACGAAACATCCTAAATTGTAATTTTGTAATGTTGATCTAGGACTGCAATAATTTTCATGTTTATGTCCTTACTTATGTTAGCTACTAGCATTCACAGCTTGCAGTAGGCCAAATGTTTCAACACCCTTCCTATTTTTTAAATTATGTTTTCCATTCTGCTGTAAGCTAACAAGTTAAATAATTGCATTTTCTAACATTCTATGTGAATTAAGATTAAGTTCCACGTGAGCTACAGAGCATATTTTCTAGCATAGCCCCTCCTGTCAATGGCAGAGACCACCAATCAATCACAGGGTCTTTTCCCACGCTGATTTAAGGCCTTGAGATTTCTTTTTGACACAAACCTACGTAGAAATTCTAATATATTTAATCACTTGAAATTTTGGCTAGAGGGATGGACAGTTTTTATGGCTGGTTTCAGGGCTCTCTTTTGAGTATATTTTGTGAGTCTCAGTGCAGGAACTATTTGGTTTCACAGAAGTGTGTTCTGCTTAATTTCTAATTCTCAGCTGTGTTCGCCAAGGGAAGGGTTTTAGAGAGTTGGAGATGTTCCTGCCCCAAGTACTTGAATTCAAACAATGTACATGTTAATGTGCTTTAAATGATTAGATTCTTAAGTAGATTGAACATTCTAATTAAAGTCTGGCTTACCCAGCACACCCCAAACAACCAGAGGGTCTTCTAAGGGTTTCTGTGGTTTGGTCTGGGAAAACTGGTCTCAGAGTCACAGAATTATAGGCTGTTAGAAAATAAAAGACCCATAAAAACTACCCAAGCCACTCCACTAATCTTATGGATGAGAAGACTGAGGGCTGGAGAAGCTGAGTTCCAAGGTCACACCGTGAAAGCAACCCTAGAGCTCAAAGCATTGGATTTTATGCAGTCGTCCATGGTAATTGCTAGTTTTGTGTCAACTTGGCTGAGCCGTGGGGTGCCCAGATTAAACATTATTTCTGGGTATATCTGTGAGAGTGTTTCTGGATGAAATGAATATTTTAATTCATGGATTCAGTGAAGCGAATTGCCCTCCACAATGTGAGTGAGCATCATCTAGTCCACTGAGGGCCTGAATAAAACAAAATGAGGAAGGAAGAAGGATTCATTCCCTGCCTGCCTGCCTGCCCGCTTGGTCTGGGACATTGGTCTTTTCCTGCTCTTTGAATGGCATTGACATTATCAGCTCTTTTGCTTTTCAAGTGTTCATACTCGGACTGGAACTACACCGCCGTCTTTCCTGCGTCTCCATCTTACAAATGGTGGATCATGGGACTTCTCAGCCACCATAACTGCCTGAGCTACTTTCCCATAATAAATCCCCATGTTTATCAAATCTCATATTGCTTGTGTTTCTGAACCCTGATCAACGTATCTGCGTACTCTTTCAGGAGGGAAAAGGTCAATTCCAAATGAAGCGAAATGATCTCCAAGCTGATTTCAGACTAGACTCTGTGTTAAAGAGTTTTTATTAGTTTAGCAGCATAGAAAATGTGAATGTTATCTTAATGTAGACAAATATCACTCTCTGAACTCATAGACGTTCCAAACTTGAACTCCTGACATATGCTCCTTGCCCTGACATGTCTTCCACGGCAGTTGGAGGAGGTGCTGAAGACATCCTGAGCTTACTAAGCCCGTATAGGATTCCCTCATGATTAGCTTAACCAACTGTCTAAGGCTATGACTGTATGCTGTAGCATCACACGGGCACAATCTTCATTGAATCATGTCTCGAGCTCAAAAGATTTAATAAAAATATAATTTTATCGATAGAGTCACAGGAATAGGTGGTTTTTCAACTATCTCATATATTCCAGAGTAGTCAGAAAATACTTTCCTTTGCCCTGGCTGGTGTGGCTCAGTGGTTGAGTGCCAGCCTGAGAACCAAAGGGTCACTGGTTCGATTCCCAGTCAGGGCACGTGCCAGGGTTGCTGACCAGGTCCCCGGTACAGGGCGCTCAAGAGGCAACAACACATTGATGTTTCTCTCTCTCTCTTTCTCTCTCCCTTCCCCTCTCTAAAAATAAATAAATGAAATCTTTAAAAAAAAAGAAAAAGAAAATACTTTCCTTTGCCCTGGCTGGTGTGGCTCAGTGGATTGAGTGCCAGCCTGCAAACCAGAGAGTGGCCAGTTCGATTCCCAGTCAGAGCACATGCCTGGGTTGCAGGCCAGGTCCCCAGCTGGGGGCACGCGAGAGGCAACCACACATGGATGTTTCTCTCCTTCTCTCTCTCCCTCCCTTCCCGTCTCTAAAAATAAATAAATAAATAGTCTTTTAAAAAAAAGAAAATACTTTCTTTTGCCCATTTCTTAGACACTTCCCCAAAGAGGACATACAGATGGCCAATAGAGATATGAAAAACGCTCAATGTCACTAGTCATCAGAAAGATGCAAATTAAAACCACAGTGAGATGCCATCTCACACCTGTCAGAATGACCGCCATCAGTAAATCAACAAACAACAAGTGCTGGTGAGGATGTGGCGAAAGAGGAACCCCCGTGCACTGTTGGTGGGGATGCAGACTGGGGCAGGCACTGTGGAAAGCAGTATGGAGTTTCATCAAAAGATTAAAAATGGAACTGCCTTTCCACTTAGTGATCTCACTTCTGGGAATATATCCTAAGAATCCCAAAACAAATAGAAAGAATACATCACTAATCGGAAAGAATATATGCACCCCTATGTTCATAGTAGTGCTATTTACAATAGCCAAGGTCTGAAAACAGCCCGAATGCCCATCAGTAGATGCGTGAATAAGAGAGCTGCAGTACATTTACACCATGGACTTCTATTTGGATGTGAAAAAAAAAGGAACTCTTACCCTTTGCCATTGCATGGATGGAACTGGAGAACATTATGCTAAGTGAAGTAAGCCAGTCAGAAAGACAGATACCATATGACTCATTCACATGTGGAACCTAATGAACAAAATCAACTGACAAACAAAATAAAACAAGATACATGGATACATGGAACAGATGGACAGATCACAGAGAGGAGAGGGGTGGGAGGACAGGAAGAGATTAGCCAAAGAACATATATGTATAACCCATGGACAC
This sequence comes from Glossophaga mutica, assembly GCA_039655065.1. NCBI lineage: Eukaryota > Metazoa > Chordata > Mammalia > Chiroptera > Phyllostomidae > Glossophaga > Glossophaga mutica. The sequence continues at coordinate 7,237,411 of CM077318.1, read as the reverse complement.
AGACAACAGTGCGGTGAACTCAGGGCTTGGGGTGGGGGTTAACGGGGGCTGGGTGGCGGGTGGAAGCGGGGGGAATGTGGGACATCTGATCCGTGGGACGAACAATTTTTTTAAAAACCAAAAAGTCTAAGTAGAAAAATGAAGAAAGTACTTTGCTGATATATTCACAGGAACCATGTTGTTTACTGTCTCTCTAGGTGCCAAGAATAATCTCTTTAAAAAAATTGTTTGCCTCATCAAAAACCTTGTTTGATTTTTCCCAGGTGATTGATTTATTGAGGTCATATTAGAAGACCTGATCATCATAATTATTAATAAGTTGTTCTAAATTTATATCTAATAGTATATTGGTAAGTATTAAATTTACATGTAGAATGCCAATTAATGACAAGGAACTTTTTTTTTTTTTTGAGACTATTTAATTCAGGGAGGCTTGCCTGTGAGCAAAATATAAATTTTGTAAGGTCTTTGAAATTATCATTGATGTGAGCACTGAAAAGATATAAAAATTATTGTCTCCCCCACATCTGTCCTGAAGTGATAACATGTAAGTTTTGACTCTGCATCAATTAAAATGGGGGCAGTTATTTTAAGAGAGCCTGTGTCCTGATTACAATGGTGTGTGACTGATAAACTCCAGCTGGTGAAGCCTTGCTCTCTCAGGCTGGAAAATAGATGATCCAAGAGCTGGGAGCTCTGGATGTACACTCACCTTGTTCTCCACCTACTGCACCAACATGTGGGTATTGTGTGTTTTGCTAAAATTCTCCACATATTCTTTGGTAATCTTTAACTTAGGGGCAGTGAGCACTGACAGTAAATAGTGCATTTGCTCAAGTGCCCGTTCAGAATTGAACACAGAGGAAACTTACTCTTCATAAATTTTCTTTGCACTTAACTCTAATTAGCTTCCTTTGAGTTGGAATTGGCAGCTGTTTACGGACATGTAGTGGAAACACACACAGCTTAAAAAGGATTTAGAAAGGAATCAAATGACATAGGGAAGCTTTGGAGGAGCATAAAATAAAGTGAAATTTGAACCTAAATCCTGGGTAGCGTTTCCTACTGTGGAAAGAAAATATTGTTTAGAGGAGACCGGGATGGTAGCGTGACATATTTTATGAAATAAACTTTATAGATTAATCATACCCTAAGCATTCTATCTAAGCAAGAAGCCTTAAACCTGAAGCCTGACGACAACATTAAGGCCAAGGGCATTAAGGCCAAGGACATACAAAGCAAAAAGACAAAAGTGTAGCAATGTATGTTCCCCAGCCCTTGCTCTTCTGGCCACATGATTCCGAGCTGCATGGATCTTACGAGAATAACATGATGGAGTAAAGGAAGAATTATCATGGGAGCATAGCCTTATTGCCTAAACCAGTTTAGAGCAGAGCAGCTGCTGCTGCTCTTGACAATGTTGATATTTGTAGTGACCTTTAGACGCTTCAGGTATGGACAGGAACTCAGCTGGAAACTCATAGCACTTGAACAGTGCTGGGGAGAGAGTATGGAGACAGGGATAAGGGAAAGAGAAAAGTTTCTGCGCTTTTCAGATGATGGGTGAAAAATATTCGCCACCAGTCATCCATGCTGTTTTAGCAAGGTTCTTTCCTTACCTTTGTCTTACAAAAAAAAAAACAAACAAAAAAAAAAAACCTGCTTTTTCTTTCTTTGACTGCCCAGGGTAGTTTAGGCTGTTTTTTTTTTTTTTTTTTAAAGGCCCCTTGTTAAAATCACTTGTAATTATATTCTGTCTTCTGAGGTGTTAGCAACTGTGCCCAATTTCCTGTCACCTGCTAATTTAATTAACAGTTTTATAATGCAATTTGTCACAAAAAGAAAGAAACTTGATCTTCTTAGAACTGAGGCGCCGATTAAATGTTCCTGAAGATATTTCTGATCTGGACTTCCAAAACTATTACTCAAATTAAAAACCACCTTCCACTTCGATAGGAGACTTGACTGGGGTTGGTAAACACACAATACAATATACAGGTGATGTGTTGTAGAATTGTACACCTGAAACCCGTGTGATTTTAGTAACCAATGTCGCCCCAGTAAATTCAATTTAAAAAGAAATAAAAAGCACTCAGCACTAATTAAATCAGATTGAATCTTTAGTTTGTTTTAAATTTGAAATTATTATTAATGAAGCGGCCAACCCTCTCTATTTTTATGGAAAATTCCAACTACATCTATTTTGCTTTGCCTGCTTTTTAATTAGAAAATAACCGTCCAATCAGCATGTAGTTAAGTGAATGTAATCATGGTTATAAATGATCACAGAACTTTTGTTAATTATTATATAACAGGATCTAGTAACTTTTTTTTTTTTTACCAGTATGAAAATCTATTCTTGGTCTAGAAAACAGTGTTCAATACGTTGTTGGTTTAAATAAGCGCAGATGGGTGGGGCAGGGGGCCGTGGCGAGGTGAACATGGAGACAACTGTACTTGAATAATGATAACAAAAATAAAAGGAAAAAAAATAAAGGAAAAAAGAGGAGCCAAAGGCAAAAAAAAAAAAAAACCACAAATTCTACTGAATTCTTCTCTCTTGTCCCAAATGTCTTGTCCTACCTTTAACAACACTAGTAACATGCTGAAACATGGTATGTCACTCTTGTTTAAACCAGAATTTCTTTGGTCACTCTAAAGGTTATACAGGTTGTTTTTTGCTGCTGCTGCTGCTGTTGTTGTTATTGTTGTTGTTGTTGTTTTCGTTTTCTGATAACTTCCATCCTTCAGCAACCGGAATTGTGTTGCAGGGGACATTCTTTTGCAGCCGTCTCATTAGCAGCCCCCACTGCTTTAACACTGCTCTCTGATGTGTAGCGTTTCTGTTGTGCCAATTTTCTTTACGGAGCATCTCCCTGTATGCTGTTACTAGTGACAATGTTTCCTTGTAAGTTAGAATGGCCCCTTTTAAAAAATAAACTGTGCCTAGCATGTAGATTTTAGGAAATTTCTGATCTTACTTTCCGCAGTCTGATATAATCATATGTTTTTCAAAAATATGACTTGAAGCATCAGAAAATAAACTTAACCTCTGGCAAATTTGCTTCTGGGAAAAAAGAAGAAGAACTATACATTTTTCTTTAGAGTACAATAAACTGTTTAGAAAAATGAAACAAAGTAAACTGTGATTCCGGATTGTGCAGCAGCTTTGTCACTGGGGTTTACATGACTCTATTCACTGGGGCTTAATCACAATAGCTTTGCTAAAACACAGTTAAGATTTTTTTTTTAACCGAAAATCTGAGGCCAAAAATCTGGTACTGGTAGCTGTGCAGCTCAGCCTACCCAGTTGTGTTTTGCTTATGTGGAATCACTGCATTGCATACCCTACTATCTGCCCAGCACTGCTAGGCACTGAGGGTGTTCTAGAAGCGCACACAGAGCTTCTGCCTTGGGAGTTTATACTCTAAGGAGTTGCAGCGGTTTGAGACAGAATCTAATTAAATGCTAAATTGTGCAATAAATAAATGCCATAGGAATTTATAGGAGGAAAAACACTTCACTTTTTTTTAAAAAAGATACAATCTAAGTGCTCATTTTATGTTTAGAAAAATTGAGGGTTAAAACCGTTAAGAGATTTGGCCACAACCCTTAGCTTCACAACTGGAACTAAACTCCAGGACTTTGAATCTTTCCAGGCTCTTTTCTACTAGGGGAGACTCCCAGTTTTGGCCCCAGTTAGTTCTTGGACAATATTTCTGAAGTTTTCAAGAAAAACCTTAAGCCAGATGTTCACTTTCTAAAAATTTAAGTAATATTTTGGCTTTGCATTTCTGAGAACACATTGAATTCTCTGAAATACCAAAATTAATCATAAAACTAAATGAAAAGTAAGTAACTATATTCATTTATAAATTATTATTAAATCCATAAAATCAGTGAACAGAAAAAGCTGCATATAAATGTTCCTTTTATGGAAATGTTCTACATAGCTGGATTGACTTAGGATTCTTAAATATGAGTCCAAGCAATTGGAACTAAATATGTCTTCATTTTTGTCTGGTGAATATCTCTGAGGCAATTCATGATTACTCCAAGAATCTGTGAACTAAATTCAAAATTAGTGTTTTCTGCCTTGAAACCTTTTTCTACAATGTTATATGAATGCATATTTCCAAAGGTGTTTTAATGGCATGTATTTGTAGAGAGGCAGTTTTCAAAGCAATGTCTTCTTCCCTGATCTCTTGTTCTCTAATTTCGATAAGAGATCCGTCACTTCAGTTCTAGGTAGGCTTGTCAGTAACGGCAACTGATACAGTAAGGAGGCATCGGAGCTTCAGCGTTGGCATCACTACAATTACTGGGCAGTCTAGTAGCAATTCTGGCCACAAACGAGGGATCACAAGTCAGGATATTTTAAATCAGGGATTTCCTGTATCCCATATTGAGTGTGAGGGCTGAGGAATAGGGAGAAATCAAAATCAGAACTAAAGACATAGGATTACTCTGTGCTGGGCAGAGATGGAGAAATAGAAAAGGAAATACTGCTGTTGCTGATACAAATAAGCATGTACGTTTCTACTGAGGTCTGTGGGACCCATTGACATCCTTTCCTTCAATAAAACTTTGGTGCCATTTGGTTTAAAAAGAGATCGAGGCCTTTAGGGTGATGGCCCACCTAGAGTCCACAGACCTCACCCCACCCTTTCCATGAGACCCCACTCCACAGTTGCTAGTTCTGCAGCTTCCTTTCCCACTGACTTCAAGCCATTGTCTCAGTGATATTTTCCGTTTGTTTTTTCTTGAGACCAAGCCAAAGAGAAACGGGTTGAGATTAGCCAAAACAGCCAGATGTTGCTGGATGTTATTTTGTGCTCTCTAGGGAAAGCAATATTTTTCAGTAAAACTTGTAATTATTTCTTATGAAAACTATTCCTGAAAAGTTGACTGAAAGAAAGAGAAGTGTAAAGCCAAACAAGCGTTTGGAGTGTGAGATTCTGGTAGATAGTGTTTCTGGGTCTCAGGCACACCTATGTAGACAAGAGAAAAACCGTAAAGTAAAGTAAGCAGGGCTTATACAAGGAGCACGTAGTTTTGATATTACTGCATTTATTTCTCTCGAGTCCTACTCCTGCGCCAATTCTCTACTGTGAATATCCAGCTTAAACGTATCTTCCTATTTGGAGCGTGCCTCTTCCAAAGTTGGCCTGGGTTACACGGAGCTTACTATACTTTTTCATTTCACTTGTCTTATTACCTTTTTACGATAATATGATTTTTGAGGGTAATTTTTTATTCCTTATGGTGTCCTAAGAAGTCCGTAGAATAGGCACTTGCATAAAGTTAGCACCTTAATCAGTATTTGTTTAAATGATTTGCATATTTTCCACAAGTATATGGCAGAGTCTGAGGAAAATAGAGAGGGAAAGTAAAGATATGGAGAAGGCCAGGGGAAAATAATATAGGAAGAAGGGCATGGGAATGAACAGATTCTTGAAAGAGCTTACCTAGTGAAAGAGAGAAAACAGTCAAAAGAAAGAAAGAAGATGGAAACTAAACTAAAGTTGCGACGTCAGCAGTAGAAGTGCTGTGAGAATAAGGATCCTTATTGTGTGTTATATATAATTTCTGCTTTTCGCCCATGTTTTAAACATATGTCATCAAAATTAAATTTTAAACTTACATGAAGTACTTAGCTACATATTTTAACCTATCTTTAAAAATAGCTTTCAAATGCAAATTTTAGGAGAAAAAATATGTTTTCTCCACAAAAGTAGGCAGTTTGCAATTATCAGCTTTTAAAATAAAGTTTTATAAGACTATTAAAATAAGAATTTATATTCAGAGATGTAGTATGCTCTCCAAATATTTTGTGTGTGGTGTAGAAATTGTTCTATAGCTTTAGATAGGCTGAAAAATGGCTCCCAAAGATATCCATGTTCTAATCCCTGGAAATTGCAAATAGTACCTTTTACAACACAGCAGATGTGATTAAGTGAAGGATCTTGAGGTGGTGGGGTGATCACCCTGGATTCACTGAGTTGGTTTTACACATAATTACAAGTGTTCTTATAAGAGGGAGGCAAAGTGAGAGGTGACGCAGGGAAGAAGGCCATGTGACTGCAGAAGCGAGATAGTACGTGAAGACAGAGGAAGGGGTTACAAGTCAAGGCATGCAGCTCTAGAAGCTGGAAAAAAATTAAATGGATTCTCCCTTAAATCTTCCAAAAGCAATGCAGCCCAGCCTATATCTTGATTTCAAATCAGTGATTCTGAGAGAGTAAGCGTGTGTTGTGTTAAGCCACAAACTTTTGGTAATTTGTTAGAGAAGCCATAGGAAACTAATAAGTAGCCTTTTGAATTACTAATGAAATTATTCCAAAATATCTAAGATCTCAGGAAATGCCTATATGATAAGCATATGTTATCTACTTATAGCATGCTATTAGAATCTTTCAAATATCTTCTCCCTTTTTGGTTGGCTGTCTTCTTCTTTTGTTGACTGCCTCCTTTGGTGTGCTGAAGCTTTTTAGTTTGATGTAGTTTAGTTTAGTTCGATTCATTTATTTTTGCTTTTGCTTCCATTATCTTTGAAGTCAAATTCATACAATTCCCTCTAAGGCCAAGGTCCATAAGTTCAGTTTCTTCCATGTAATTTATTGTTTCAGGTCTTACGTTTACGTCTTTGATTCATTTTGAATTAATTCGTATACAGGGGGACAATCTGTAATCTAGCATCATTCTTTTGCATGTGGCTTTCTAATTTTTCCAGCTCCATTTATTAAGGAGGCTTTCTTTTCTCCATTGTGTGTTTTGGCTCCTTTGTCAAAAATTACTTGCCCATATATGTGTGGTTTTATTTCTGGGCTCTCAGTTCTGTTCCATTGGTCTGCGTGTCTGTTTTTCTGCCAATACCTTGCTGCTTTGGTTATCGTAGCTCTGTAGTATAATTTGAAGTCTGGTAGTGTGATACCTCCCGTTTTATTCTTTTTTTTTTCTCAGGATTGCTTTGGCTATTTGGGGTCTTTTCTAATTCCATACAAATATGGTTTGGATAAAGAAGATGTAGTACATATATAGATAGTATGGAATACTACTCCGCCCATAAGAAGAGATGAAATACTGCCATTTGCAAAAACATGGATGGACTTTGAGAATATCACACTAAGCAAAATGTCAGTCAGAAAAAGCTAAGAACCATATTACTTCATTCATATGTGGGATATAAAACTGAAACTTATACACACCATACTGTTGTATGGTGGTTCCACAGGAAATGGGGTGAGGGGATGGGGTGTAAAGAGAGCCAAATATATGGTGACAAAAGGAGATTTGACTTTGGGTAGTGGGTACACAGTGCAATATGCAGATCATGTATCATGGAAATGTATGCTTGCAATGTATATGATCCTATTAACCAATGTCAGCCCAATAATGTAATAAATTTTTTAAAATGCTAGTTTACCACCCTGGCTGGCATAGCTCAGTGGATTGAGCGCGGGCTGCGAACCAGAGGGCTGCATGTTCGATTCCCAGTCAGGGCACATGCCTGGGTTGCAGGCCAGGCCCCTAGTGGGGGCCACGTGAGAGGCAACCATACATTGATGTTTCTCTTCCTCTCTTTCTCCCTCCCTTCCCCTCTCTAAAAATAAAATAAAATCTTAAAAAAATTAAAAAAATAAAAATGCTAGTTTACCATTTGCGACAGCATGGATACTCCTACATAGTATTATGTTCAGTGAAATAAGTCAATCAGAGAAAGGCAAATACCATATGATTTCAATTACATATGCAATCTAAAGAACAAAATTTTAAAAATCTGAAACCAACTCATAGACACAGAGAGCAGACTGGTAGTTGCCAGAGGGGTGCAGTTTGGGGCACTGGGTGGAAGAGATGAAGGGATTGAGAAGTACAGATTGACGGTACAAAATGGTCACAGGGACGTAAAGTACAGCATAGGGAATATAGCCAATAATACTGAGATAGCTATGTATGATGCCGGGGATAATGGATATAACAGGGGACCACTTTCTATAGCATATGCTTATTTAACCACTATGCTGTACACCTGAAAGCAGTACAAATTAATATTAAAAGTAAAACAAATACTAAAGTGGCAATAAATCCGTATCTATCAGCAATTACTTTAAATGCAAATGGATGAAATGCTCCAATCAAAAGACATAGGGTGGTTAATGGGTAAGAAAACAAGAGCCTTACATATGCTGTCTATAAGAAAATCACTCTGGACTGAGAGACACACCGACTAAAAGTAAAGGGATCGAAAAAGTATTACATGAAAATGAAAAGAAAAAATAAAAAGCTAGTGTAGGAATACTTGTACTAGACAAAATAGACTTTAAAACAAAGGCTACAATGAGACAAAAAATGACCCAGCAATTCCACTTTTGGGCATTTATTCAAAGACACCAAAAACTAAATTGAAAAGACATACGCATCCGTATGTTTATAGCAGCATTATTTTCAATAGGCAACATACGGAAGCAACCTGAATGTCCATCAGTAGATGAATGAATAAAAGAGAGGTGGTGCATATGTACAATGGGACATGACCCAGACGTAAAAAAATAACAAAATCTTGCCATCTGCAACAACATGGCGGGACCTGGTAGGTGTGCTGAGTGAAATACAACAGAGAAAGACAAATGCCATGCGATTTCACTTACAAGTACAATCTAGAAAACAAAAGAAGCCATTATTCACCACGGCCAAGGCATGGAAACAATTGAAATGCCCTTCAATAGAGGACTGGATAAAGAAGCTGTGTTGCAGGTATACAATGGAATGCTGCTCAGCCATGAGAAAAAGATGAAGTACTTCCATTTGTGACAGCATGGATGGATCAGAAAAAGTCAAGCATCGTATCATTCCATTCACACGTGGGATATATGTGTGAAACTGAAAACAATTGAACCAACAAGACAAAGTCAGAGGCACATACAACGGTGTGGTGGTTATTAGAAGGAAGGGGTGTGGAGGGTAGTAAAGGATGAAGGGGGTCAAATATATGCTGATGGAAGATGACTTTGGGTGATGGGCACACAGTGTGATATAGAAATCATTATCATAGAAATGTACACTTGAAACCTACATAACTTTATTAACCAATATCATCCCAATACATTTAATGAAAAATTTTTTTGAAAAAGAGAATCAATGAACAAGCAGGAAAGAAACTGACTCATAGATACAGAAACCATTTTGCTGGTTATCACTGGGAGGAGAGTTGGAGAGATGGGTGAAAAGGTGACAGAATTAAAAACGAGAGATTGGCAGTTACAGAACAGCCATGGAAATGTAAAATACAGCATAGCGAAGATAGTAATATTCTACTAACTGTGTATGGTGTCAGATGGGTGCTGGATTTATTAGGGGGACCACTTCATAGGTTATACATAAGTGTGTCATCGTGGGGTTGTATGCCAAAAACTAATATAATGTTCTATGTCAACTCTAACGGAAAAATCTTTTAGAGGGGAAAGTTTGCTCCACGTTAAATGTGTCCTGTTATAATTTTTTTACCTCCTGTTTCTTGCTCACTTCCTTCAAATATGTATCAATGAGCAGAAACTGAGGTCTAGAGAAACGAAGCAATGAAATATTTCTGTCATGGAAGGCAAATACCTCCTTCTCCTTAGCGCGCGCGCACGCACACACACACACACACACACACACATCTGTACCTCTGGAGATCCAAGCTAATTTAATGATTGGCAGTGGTCTGGACAGATGGTTGTTAAATATTCAAGAATGTGACTGTTAAGCTGTGCATATTTTGAAATTGGCCAAGATAAGAATATTTGTACCTTGGAAGTAAACAAACACTGCAAATGAGGACGTTTCCCCCTAAACAAATGATTTCGCTAGGCCACCACTGCATATAAGCAAACGAGGTAACTAAGAAGTCTTTATGGTTGTACAAAAGAATGATTTGTTTCTGGGCCAATTTTTCATTTTTCTTCCTTCTTTTTAAAAAATTTTTTGGTTGTTGCTGCCCCCCCCCTTTTTTTTTAAGAAATCCTCACCTGAGGGCATGCTCATTGATTTTCGAGAGAGAGAGGAAGGTGGCAGGGGGGTGGGGGGTGGGGTGGGAGAGAAAAACATCAGTTGGTCGCAACTCAGGTATGTTCCCTGACTGCGAATCAAATCCACAACCTTTCAGAGTACAGGCTGAAGCTCCAGCCAGCTGAGCTACATCCGCCAGGACTTTGCTGCTTTTTTTAAAAAGGAAAGGGGAGTTAAGTGTCTGCTAATGATTTGTTGACCTCCCACTGATCCTTCTCCTTCTCCTTCCCTTCCATATTGCAAAACCTGCAGTAATCATTAGTGGCGCTTGGGTATTTTTCAGTCTTTCTATTGTTTTGTTTGTTTTGTGTAGTTGGAGAGATAGTAGACAGAAATCTGCTTGTGTGCCACTCATTTTTAAGTTTCAAAGGAAACCACGAACAAGAGCTGACAATCAGCCATATAAAACCTTTCTTAAGTTTCAAAACCCCCGTTTTACAGTCCTGAAAGCTATTAAGACATATCACAAAGGGAGGGAAGCATATTATAAAATACTACCGAGGGGGAGGGTGGAAACAAGGGAGAGAGGTGGGATTGGCTGGGGTGGGGAGAGAATATGGACAACTGTAATTGAACGATAAAATAATTTAAGTTAAAAAAATTAAAATACTATGCTTGGATCTGGCAAATTCATGTTTCCTGTTGAACTTTCAGATTCTAAATCATATCCATGTTTTCCTTGGTTTTATTCTATGGTGTTCATTTTTTCTTACCTTGCACACACACCCACACATACAAAATAATGTTTTCATTCTCTAGCTCTGCACTCTCTAATATATCGGGGACGAATCATATGTGACCATTAAGATCAAAATGAATTAGAGTGCAAATTTGGTTCCTCAGTCAGGATAGCCACATTTCAAGTGCTTACTACTCACATGCAGTTTGTGACTACTGTATTGCTGACCAGTTTTCAGCAAACTTATGCTTCAGAGGGACAGTTGGTAAATATTTTAGCCAATGCAGAGTAGCGTCACAACTGCTGAACTCTGTCTGTGCTTCTAGCACGGAAGCAACGGTAGACGATGCCTAAACAAACAGGTGCAACTGTTGCAATAAAATTTTATTTACGCACAGTGTTTTGTCTACATGATAAATCAATTCAAGTAGATTAGAGAAGGAGAAACACCCCTTTCTTCCTGAGTGTATATGGGAGGGTAGTCTTTAGAAATACTAAATATTTCACACTGGGGAAGATAAAAATTTTTTTTCAATATGTTTCTATGTATTCGTAATTGAAATACAATAACATATAGGATGATAAAACCCTATGTTAACTAGACACAAAACTACCAAAACTTTGAATTAACAAAATTTATTCTTTTGTTCAGTTTATAAGAAATCTATAACACAGTGTGTGTATCCTGGATGTGAAGTCTGATCCCTTGTTCTTTTGTTTTCATATGTGATCTCAGGAAATTAAGGAATGAGAACTGGGATGCTCCAATACACGACCTGGAGCCACAGATCCTAAGTCAGTGGACTTAAGAAGAAAAGTATTCTTAAACTTTTTGCTCCTTTATTAAAGTTTTGTGTTTCTCCACTAGAAGAGTAACATATCCTAATGATACAAAATTCGAAAACTTAAAGCATGAGGCAGAAAGAAAAATACTAATAGTTCTATCTCACAGAATCACTAGTAACTTCAACTTTAATTCCATTGTATTTTCTTCCACTCTTTAAATACTTAAACTATTCTCCACCTTACATGACGAGTATAATAAACATACAAATTTATCCTTTTTATAATTTTCTCAGGTTAACATTAATTTGTTTGCAACGTAATTTTAATAACTACATATGATATGATATTTAATAAATATACTAAAATTTACCTCAAAATTGTCCTGTTGTATATTTAGGATGTCTTATTCATTTTCTGTTATCATAGTGATTAGGAATCTGTAATTATTTAGATACTTTTTCTGCACCTCATGTTAGAAAGGATCCGAAAGCACTTCCATTCAAAAGTGAGGTGCAGTCATCACTGCAGAGAGAAATCATGGCATTCTGAGGATAAAAATTAGGCATAGAACAGAAAAAATTATTTTACTGTGCAATTAATAGCTGTAAAATATTATGGAATAAACTCAAATGCAAGGCCTGTAGATATGCATATTCTTTCCCACATTGAAATCACTCAGAGAAAATTATATTTATGCTTAAGCCATTTGATATAGGAAATGTCTGAAAAACTAAAATAATAATAGTAATAAAATAAATCAGGCCTTAGCACTGGCTAACACAATTCTTCCTTTAAATACTTTCAGAATGCTGTCCCTGGCTTATATCAAAATCCTTTCAGGACAATTATAAGTTTACTTACTTGAGCCATTTGATATTCATCATCTGGAGCGACTTCTAAGGTAATTAACTAGCCCACCTATTTGTTCATTTATAGTCTATTTGGTTACACAAAGGGCCTTTAAATAGACTGTCTTTTCGAGGCCTCTACTCTGCCAGACTTCTGCAACTGGCTAATCAAATCACTATGTTTGTTAGGCAAACATAGAAACTAAAAGTCTTGGAGACTGTAATTTTTATCTTAATTAAATAACAGCAAAGTGCATACACAAAAAACAAAGGATAGAAGACCAGTAAAACCATACAATGTGGCCTGTATTAAACCATTTAAAATCACACAGAGTACATGTGTTTGTCCAGATTATCTTTTTTCTTTTTCTAGGTCACATATTTACGCATTTTGTAAAGTTTTTTTCTTACTCTTTTTGTACTGTTGTTCAAGCACAGTTGTCTCCATTTTCCCACCACCACTCCCCCCTGCCCCACCCACCCCCACCTCCCACCCTCGATCCTTCCCCCCTTCGGCTTTGTCCATGCGTCCTTTATACATGTTTCATGACGTCCCTTCCCCTTCTTCCCCCCATTATCCCAGATTATCTGCAGTGAAGAAGATTTATTGTTAAGTTATACAGACATCTGAGGGAGCAGGGAAACCATCTAGTCCCTCTGGGCTGACGCGGTTTTAAAACTGGTCTTCCTGGAGACTGGCAGTCACAGCAGTAGCTCATTATCATAACATATACATAGCTCAGTGTCTGGTGCTCTGTATTTCTGGGTTCGCCTCCCTAAGAGAGAGAATCTGAGTGAACCGATGTGTTGCGATTGGATAAAGTTTAACATCAAACCATCTTGTGGGAGATGGACTCCCTCATGTGTCTCACCGCAGATTAAAAACTCGTGGTTTGTCAGTATTGATGAAAAATAGTAGGGCTGGTCTCATTTGACACACGTAGTAGGGCGAGCCTAGAAGGTACTCTATCATTTGCTACTCGATTGCCTGCTGACTACAGGTCGTCACGCTTTCACCTTTGCTCACTCCACTCCAGCTATTCTGGCCGATATGCTCCAATCGTATGGGGTGCGTTACTACCAGCTTTTCCTATGGCAGGCACCATTCACTTCAAATACCATTTCGACTGCCCTTTGTAACATTGACTACCCACATCACATCTTTCTCTCTTCCCCTCTCTCTTTCATTTTTAGTATTTCTCATTATCATATTGTAGATCCACTTGTTTATTTACTTATCAGTTTGCCCCTTCCCCAGAATACATGCGTTTGGTTTACTGCTCACTACCCAGAAGAACTATGAAGCAAAGGAATGTCAGCTGTTGGGAGGAGTTTACCAAATTGAAGTATTTGCCGGAGATGAGGTCATCCATGGGAAACACATATTTACCTACAAGACCTTTGACAAGGATTCTCTCCTTAACCAAACTCTAACAAGGCTCCTCTGAGCTCTCTCCCGGACTAGGCCTCAACCTTGGCCTACAAACGCGTGAACAAACAAACACTAACATAGTTTCCAACAGCTCAAGGTTGCATTCCCTAGGATGACTCTAATCTCCCTTAAAGTGCCTACTTGACAAAACTAAAAGCTTTCAGAGGAATTTACTGTTTGTTCTAGCCAACATCCGAAGGCGAAAACTCCCATCTCCCCAGCCTCTGTTGGAGGATATGAGCCTAAACTCAGTACGCAGCAGTTAGCAAGACGAGGTAGATTTTACATGGGCCATTCCTTCCCGTATTTTATAATTCTTCACCTTCCTGACGCTATGTAAATTCTGCGCCTCTCCCTTTCTCTTCCCCCATTCTTCTTCTAAAATGCTGTGTCTCCTCTGTGACAATCAAAGTTGATTTCCGTTCCTGCTGGATACTTTATTTCAAGAATATGTTACCGAGTCGAAAGACTGTTTTTAATAAATTGTACTGGGAAAGTTGAATTTTTACTGAAGAATAATAAAATTGGACCCCTGCCTTACACCACTCATAAAAATTAACTTGATATTAATTAAAGACTTAAATGTAAGACTAGAAACCATAAAACTCCTAGAGGAAAACATAATAAAAAAGCTCCTTGGCATGAGTCTTAGAAATTATTTTTTGAATGTGACACCTAAAGCACAAGCTACAAAATAAAAAATAAAAGAAAATGAAACTACCTCAAACTTAAAAGCTCCACAGTAAATGATATGACCAATGAAGTGACAAGACAGCCTATGGACTGGAAAAAATATTTATATTTTTTATCTACTAAATCTAGTAGATTTAATATCTATTAAAAGGTTATTACCCAAAATATATAAAGAACTGATATAATTCAATAGCAAAAAAAATTAAACCAATTAAAAAAGTCAAAGGACCTGAATAGATGTTTTTCCAAAGAAGGTGTTTGAATGTCCAGCTGATAAATGAAAAGGTGTTCAACATCACTAACAATTAGGAAAATGAAAATTAAAACCACAGTGAGATAGCGCCTCATGCCTATTAGAATATCTATCATAAAAAAGGTAACACATGCTTGTGAGAATGTGGAGAAAAAGGAACTCTTGCACCCTGCCAGTGGGATCGTAAATTGGTACAAGCATTACAAAAAACGGTATAGAGGTTCCTCAAAAAATTAAAAATAGAGCTACCATATGATTCAGCAGTCCTACCTCTGGGAATATATCAGAAGGACATGAAAATGCTAGGTAGAAGAGATATTTGCAGCCCGTGCTCATAGCAGCATTACTTCCAATAGTCAAGACATGGAAACAACCTAAGTTTCCATCAACAGATAAATGCATATCAAACATACACACACAGTGGAATATTACTCAGACATAAAAAAGAAAAAAATCTTGTCATCTGTCACAACATGGATAGAACTTGAGGGCATCATGCTAAGTAAAATAAGTCAGGTGGAAATAGTATGATCTCACTTATATGCGGATTCTTAAAAACACACAAATTCATGCAAAATTTAAAGAGAGATCAGATTTATGGTTGCCACAGGCAGGACAGGAAGGGTGGGGGAATTGGATGATGGTCATCAAAAGATATAAACTTGCAGCTGTAAGATGAATAGGTATTATGCAGCATAATGACTATAGTTAACACTGCTATATGGCATATTTATTCATTTTTTAAATTTTAAATTGAATTTATTGGGGTGACATTGGTTAGTAAGATCATATAGGTTTTAAGTGTACATTTCTATGATACATCATCTTCATATTGTATTGTGTGCCCACCCCTTGGGGTCAAATCATCTTGCATCAGCATATATTTGACCTGCTGTACTACCCCCAACCTCCTTCCCCCGGATAACCACCATATTGTTGTCTGAGTCTATGAGTTTTTGTTTGTTTTTCTTGTTTGGTCATTTGTTGCTTTCAGTTTTATCTCCCACATGGGAGTGAAACCATATGGTCGTAACTTTTTCTGACTTTTTCACTTAGCATAATATTCTCAAGGTCCATCCATATCGTCACAAATGGCAGTATTTCATCTTTTCTTATGGCTGAGTAGTCTTCCTTTGTATAGATGTACCATATCTTCTTTATCCAATCCTCTATGGAAGGACACCTTGGTTGTCTCCATGTCTTGGCCACCCTGAATAATGTTGCAATGAACATAGGGGTGCATGTATCTTTGCAATAAATGGTGTCAAATTTTTCAGGTAGATACCCAGAAGAGGGGTTCCTGGGTCATATGGTAGCTCTATTCTTAAATTTTTGAGGAACTTCTATGCTGTTTTCCATAGTGGGTATACCAGTCTACATTCCCACCAGCATTGAATGAGGGTTCCCTTTTCTCCAAAACCTCTCCAAGACTTGTTATTACCTGTCTTGTTGATAACAGCCATTCTAACTGGTGTGAAGTGGTATCTCACTGTAGTTTTGTATTGCATTTCCCTGATAGCTAGTGAAGTTGAGCATCTTTTAAGAGTGTAGATACCAAAAGTTCTCACCACAAGGAAAATAATATTTTGAATTTAAGTGATAGGGTATAGAATCTTCTATTGATTGTATTATTTTCATGCGTATAATGTAGTAATGTGACATTTTTATACCTTACACTGTGATCGCCCACTAATTCTAGTAATCATCTGTCATCTTGCAAACTTATAACAAAATTAGTTAGTATATTTCTTCACCTCTTTCATCCATACCCTCACTTCCTCACTTCTTGTAATCATTCCTTTGGTCTCTGTTTCTATGAATCTGTTCGAGTTTTTATTCTCTGTTTATTTGTTTTATTTTTAAGATTCCACATATCGTTGAAACAATATGGTATTTGTCTTTCTCTGTCTGACTTATTTCATTTAATATAATACCCTCTAGATCCATCCACGTTATTGCAAATGACAAGATTATATTCTTTTTATTGCTGCATAATATTCCATCAAAACAAGATTTTCCTATCTCTTGCATCTATATGAGACAATTGATGTTAACTACACTGGTTGTGCTAACCATTTCACAATATATGAAAGTCAAATCCTTATGCTATATACCTAAATTTATAGTGTAACCTGTCAACTACATCACAATAAAAGTGGGGAGAAGATCTATCCTTACCACTTCAATGTCTGACTTAGTGTCTAAAAAGTGGCACCTTTTAGAGATCAAAGAATATATATTTTATAAAACTTGATTGTTATTATTGTTGACAAAATGAAACTCCGTAAGAGCATCAACTTTTATAGTAATGTTTTTTTCTAAAACAAAAGGTTGTATATTAATTTTTCTACATTTTGATACCCTAATAGAAGAACCATCTTTCCAAATAAACTGATATTGTCTTAATTTATGTTAGTAATATAAGAGTTCTCTCTAGGCTACTTTTAAAACATATTTTTAAGGAAGAAAATCTATTAAATTTTCAGGAATGAAACAATATTTCTCTACATACTTTTTGAAGCACAAAGTACTCCTAACTTACCATACTGAAAATGCCCTTAGCTTCCTGATTTCTGAAAGGGTTGTTCTTGGGCCAAAGTATTTTTTAAAGCTTCTGAATTCCTTTTACAGTTTTTATATTGTTAACACTGTTAACAGATGTCCCCCATTCCCCACTTTTGCGCCCTCCACCCAGCCATTTCCCTCTGGCCTTGGCTACATTGTTAGTCGTTGGTGACAGGTTTAAATCCCTCAAAATACATATAGAGGACTGCTTTGTTTTGTTTGGATCTTCCTATCCTTTTAACTTATAATGCTCATCGAAATAAAGCACAGGCATAGAATAAACTGAACAACAGTTTATTTATAGCCAATGTGAATGATTAAGGGCAAAGGACACAAGAGGCTGTAGGGAGCAGCTGGAAAACCCTTACTGTTTTCCAATTTTCTCTTTCTCTTCACATTACTCACGATGTGTGAATAGGGGGGATTTATTCTCTCTGTACGTTGTTTTAAACATTGGCAAAGGGAGTTTTAGAAATCACACACACGCTGCACTATCCTATAATACAGCTAAGATGCATTTTGCTAATTTGACACATCACTGCCTAATCAAGATGGCTTTTTAAAAGTTAGTATACATTTTTATGATTACAGTATTTGCTTCTGATGCTTGGAAGACAAAATCCCCTTGCCTTTTCTCCTCCTACCTTTTTCATACCCTTGACATTATTCAATTTTTAGATCATACATATTTTAGACCCCTCGTATAAACAAAATACTTGGCTTACACAGCCTTGTTGGAGAGCCAACTCTAAACAGAATAATGAGTTCCCATTATATCTATTTGGACATTCTGAGTAACATCTCCCAGCTATTTTCCTGTAAGAGAGTTTCATTTATAATTTTGGGTTACATGGGCCTTTTGCAAACACAGCCATTTTGTTATTAACCATCTACTAATCACTCTAAACATATCAGATTGCTAAAATATTGAGTTTCAGAAAATGTGGTACTTTCATGTCCATAATACGAGCATTTAAAAGACTCGAAAGCTCCTTGTCTGTATAAAACACCAGCTGAAGTTACGCCTTGCAAGTTTTATATCTCCTTCCCTCAGAATTTTCAACAACTTTTAATTTGCTTTCATTGTTTATCAGCTTCTAAAAATAACACAATAAATAAAAAAACCATTCTGATATGAACATAAAGAGAGTTTCTTATGACTCCCTTTATTTTAGGAAGTGGCTAAAATTGTGTTGCTAAGCAGGACAAATAAATGAGGGTCTGTCTATCGCTGTAGGCTGATAATAACACTTAGAGAGACACTTCCCCATAACAAATGCCACTTGTTAAGGGCATAAGAAAGTAACGAGACCTTGTTAACTGCTACATTGGGAAAATAACTTCAAAAGACATGAAATTAGCAACACAAAATTCATTGCAATTGATTGATAACTCTTTTTTGCTGTCAGGGGTTTAACTCTCCACTGGAGACAAGGCCCAAATTTGTGGGTGGATGAGTAGGTGATCCTAGCAAACACTTGAACTTCTACATTTCTAGAACAAGCCACATGGGAAATCAAAGGCTACCAAAGCAAACTTGCATGGGCCTTTACAAGGCCTGTTTTGCATGTATGAAAATGTGATTTAAGAAATGAGTTAGGCCCTGACTGGTGTAGCTCAGTTGGTTGGGTGTCATTCTGCAAGCAAAAGGTCACTGTCAGAATTCCCTGTCAGGGCACATGCCTGGGTTGTGGGTTCCGTCCCTGGTGGGGGCACGAATGAGAGGCAGCCAATCGATGTTTCTCTCACACGTTGATGTTTCTTTCTTCCTTTTTCTGCCTCCCTTCCCCTTTCTCCAAAAATAAATAATAATTTTTTTTTTTTTTTTTTAAGAAATGAGTTAGGCCCTGGCTGGTGTGGCTCAGTGGATTGAGCACCGGCCTGTGAAGCAAAGGGTCGCTGGTTCGGTTCCCAGCCAGGGCACATACCTGGGTTGCTGGCCAGGTCCCCAACAAGGGGCACATGAGAGGCAACCACACATCGATGTTTCTCTCCCTCTCTTTCTCCCTCCCCTCCCCTCTCTAAAATAAATAAATAGCCCTGGCTGGTGTAGCTCAGTGGATTGAGCGCGGGCCTGTGAACCAAAGGATCGCGGTTCGATTCCCAGTCAGGGCACATGCCTGGGTTGCAGGCCAGTTCCCAGCATGGGACACATAAGAGGCAACCATACATTGATATTTCTCTCCTTCTCCCTCTCTCCTACCCTTCCCCTCTAAAGATAAATAAATAAATAAATAAATATTTTTTTTAAAAAAGAGAGTTTTAAAATAATTAAAAAAAAATAAAATAAATAAATAAAATCTAAAAAAAAATTTGCAGAAGTTACTTTAAAAAAAAAAGAAATGAGTTAGGATTACAGAGTTACACATTTCAAAATAGTGGTACTGGTGTTAAAATAGACCTGCAGATCAATGAAACAGAATAGAGAGCCCAGAAATAACGCCACATATTTACAGTCAAGTGATCTTTAACAAGGGCGCTGAGAACACACAATGAGCCCTGGCTGGTGTAGCTCAGTGGATTGAGCGCGGGCCTGGGAACCAAAGGATCGCTGGTTCGATTCCCAGTCAGGGCACATGCCTGGGTTGCAGGCCAGTTCCCGGCAGGGGACACACGAGAGGCAACCGTACATTGATATTTCTCTCCCTCTCCTTCTCTCCTACCCTTCCCCTCTAAAAAGATAAATAAATAATAAAAAAAGAACATCTTATTTAAAAAAAAAAAGAACACACAATGAGTAAGTGATGGTCTCTTCAATAAATGATGTTGAGAAAGCTGGATATCCACATACAGAAGAATGAAGTTTGATTCTCTCCTCACACCGTACGCAAAAATCAACTCAAAATGGATTCAAGACGTAAGTGAAAAACCTATTAAAAAAACAGTGAACGATTCAGCTAAAACATATAGAAAAATCCCCTCGGCAGCGGTCTTGGCAACTTTTCTGCTTTGGACATGACACCAAAAGCACACAGAACAAAAAGCAAGAAGGTACGTGGGGCCGCATGGAGCAGAAAAGCTTTTGAACAGCAAAGGAAACAATGCAATGGAGAGGCAGCCTACAGAATGGAAGGAAACATTTGCAAGCCCCGTGTCCGAAAAGGGGTTAATGTCCAAAATATAAAAGAATCCATTGAACTCAAAGGAAAAAGAAGAACAAATAACCCAATTAAAATACGGGCAAAGTCTGTTTCTGTTTTGTTTGTTTGTTTATTCTGTTCATTAGATTCCTTATGTAAGTGGAATCGTATGGTGCTTATTTTTCGCCGACTGGCATATTTTCCTTAGCATAATAACCTCCAGGTCCATCCACGCTGTTGCAAAGGGTAGGATTTCCTTCATTTTTACAGCTGAGTAGTATTCCACTGTGTAAATGCACCCCAGCTTTTTCATAAATGATCCACTCATTTACTGCTGGGCGCTTGGTCTGCTGCAGGGTGCAATAGGTAAAGGAGTAAAGCAGAAAAAAAAAAAAACAACGGGGTGGGGACAGGTCAGAAAGGGTAAATAAAAGATAAATGATGTTGGAAGGAAATGACTTTGGGTGGTGAACACACAATATAATACACAGATGATATAGAATTGTACGCTTGAAGCTCATATAATTTGATTAACCAATGTCACCCCAATAAACTCAATAAAAACTTTTTAAAAATAAATAAAATATGGGGAAAGGACCTGAATAGGCATTTCTATAAAGAAGATCTACAAAAGGCCAGCTAGCGTATGAAAATGTGCTTAACATTACTATTCATCAGGGAAATGCAAATCAAAACCACAGTGAAATATGTCATACCAGTTAGAATAGCTGTTATCAAAAAAGATAAGTGTTGGCAAGGATGGAAAGAAAAGGGAATTCTTTTACACTGTTTTTGGGAATATGAATTGCTGTAGCCATTGTGAGAAAACAATATGGAGTTTCCTCATAAAATTAATAGGAGAACTGTGACAGGATCCAACGATTTCACCGCTGGATATATATTCAAAGGAAATGAAATCAGTATCTGGAAGAAATATCTGTACTCCCCTGTTTATCGTAGCATTAGTCATCACAGTCAAGATAGAGAAACAACCTAACTCTGTCGATAGATGAACGGATGAAAAATGTGATACACACACACGCAGACAGTATCAGCCTTAAAATCAAATAGGTGACAGGGTGGATGAATTTATGTTAAGCGCAATGATCCTGCTACAGAAAGACAAATACTGCATGATCTCACTTATATGTGACATCTTTAATAACTAATAGTAGCAGAGTAGAATGGTGATTGCCAGGGTTTGGGGCTGGGGAATATGAGGAAATGTTGGTCAAAGGGTACAATGTTTCAGTTTTGCAAAACCTATAAATTCTGGAGAGCTGATATACAGTGACTAGAGTTAACAATATTGTGGTGTCTACTTGAAATTCGCTAAGAAAGTATATTTGAAGTGGTATCACCACCAAAAATATATAATTTATTAACCAACGTCACCCCAATAAGTAAAAAGTGATAATTATGTAAGGTGATGTATTCGTTAATAAACTCGACTATGATTATTTTGCAATACATATGTCTCTAAAAACATCAAGTTGCAGTTTAAATATATAATTTTATGTATCGATTGTACCTCAGTAAAGCTGAATTTTAAACAAGAAATAAGCTGAGAGTATAACAATTTAGCCTCCTTAATCTTCAACCTCCCACCCAGTATTTTCTATTGGGTTGGTTTTGCCTAACTTTTCAGATTAACAGAGAAAGCTGCCAAGACTTGAACTGTGAAAGTGGGTGTTTGGGTGGGAACTCAATTCTACTTAACTTTGGATGCCCTGGGTGGTGTGGCTCAGGGGATTGAGCGCTGGCCTGTGAACCAAAGGGTCGCAGGTTCAATTCCCAGTCAGGGCACATGCCTGGGTTTCGGGCCAGGTCCCCAGTAGGGGGCACACAGGAGGCAACCACACATTGATGTTTCTCTCTCTCTCTCCTTTCCTTCCACTCTCTCTAAGGATAAATAAATAAAATCTTTTAAAAAATGAGAGTTTACATAAAGAAATGTTAACTAGGCAAAGTGTTACAGATGAGTGTAGCAGTTCAAGTACAGAGAGAGATTGAGGGAGAATGAATTAGAAATCTCATGTTCTGTTATTTATTTTTTTCATGTGTTGGTGTTCATTAACTGTCTTGGTTTAAAGACTGTAAATTTTAACATTTTAATGATATGTCTTCATGACATATGTTCACATCATAAAAGTAATTCTAATCCATTAAACCTAAGAGGATGTTATTATTCCATAAAAGGATAACACCCAAAATTCGATGCCCAAATCGCCCTGCCATGACTACACATAGAGCTTTCGTTATAAAATAAATTCCTATGACCTTCGAAGTAGACAGAACATCTAAAAATGGTTAAATTAAATGATTGATATGTGCTGAATCTGAGTCATCTAGCTCAGGGAAAGAACATTTACACATCAAAGCTTTGGGGACCAGAAACACAGGGGAATTCATTAAAACGGCCTCATTGCAATGACTCTCAAAGCGAAGGTCTGGAGAGCTTATGAAAGAAGAGTGGTTATAGAATCCCTCACAGACCTTCTGGATCAGAGTCTCTGACAGATGGAACCTGGAATCTGCTTATTTTGCAAACTTCCCGGTAAATTCTAGTGCCTGCTGAATGTTAGAGACCTACTGCCTTAAAGCGTGATCGTCGGCTCCATCTCAGCCTGTCTCCGAGACACATGCCTTTGCAGCCTGTATCCCAAGAACTTTGCAAAAGATCTTGAGAATGAAGAGTATGTATTAGTGGACAGTTACAAATCTCAGTAGTCTGCAGTTATTCAAACAGGTGTAAATACCAATTTATTTTGATTGGCATTCCTTTGGTCAGAGCACTGCTTTGAAAAAATACAAGGCTGAATTTCAACTGCTTTTTTGTTTGTTTGCTTTTAATGATGGTCCCTTTCCTAAGTATGTACACGTGTTTTGATTTTGCTTCTGAAGAGGTAATCTAACACGCAGTTCTAAACAATACGGGAATATAAAGTTATTGCCATATCTCCTGAAAAACATATGTATGGGTAGTAAAGTTTTGGGTGATATTTTTCTCTCATCTTTACACTTCTATATATAGCTTGAGTTTCTGAATAGTGAGCTTGTGTCTCCCTTGCTCTACCTAGAGTGCATTCTCAAAGAGTGTGGTATAAACTTCATATCTCAGCTTTTGAACTGAGAAGCCACTCCTCAAAAATCATTTGGGGATCTTTCAGTTCAGAGATGTCTGTCCAGTTGAAGTTTCACTAACTGTCTATCTGTGCATTGTTTCAAAGCAGAACAGAAAATTTTTATTTAGCACATAAAAATATAAACTTTCATTGTAAGAATCTTTTGATTTTTTTAAAATATTTATTTATTTATTTATCTTTAGAGGGGAAGGGTAGGAGAGAGGGAGAGGGAGAGAAATATCAATGTGCGGTTGCCTCTTGTATGTCCCCTGTCGGGAACTGGCCTGGCAACCCAGGCATGTGCCCTGACTGGGAATCGAACCGCGATCCTCTGGTTCGCAGGCCCGCGCTCAATCCACTGAGCTACACCAGCCAGGGCTCTTTTGATTTTTTTAAAAAAATTTATTTATTTATTTTTAGACAGAAGGGAAGAGAGGGACAGAAACATCAATGTGTGGTTGCCTCTCACATGCCCCCTCCTGGGGACCAGGCCTGAGACCCAGGCATACGCCTTGACTGGGAATTGAACTGGCAACCCTTTGGTTCGCAGCCCGCGCTCATTCCACTGAGCTACATCAGCCAGGGCTCATTGCAAGAATTTCTTTGTAACCCACTTACACAGTTATGGTGAGGGGGGTTCTATTGTGTCATTCTTCTTTAATGAAAGAAAATTCATGTGTCAAGCGGGGTGGGGGGGAATCCAAAATCTAGTTCCTTAGATACTCTTATTAGTCATAGAATTTTCTTCAAAAAAATTTTAAAGAAATATCTCAAAACTTATTTTACCTTAAACTTCCTGGTGATAATAGCTTTGTTTACATATTACATAGATAATAGAAGGGGCGAGCATGGAGGGAAAGTAGGTTTGCAGTTGTGAGTACGCAAAACACAGTTTATTCTTGTGTTATTATTTATTAATTATTGTGTTATTTTCCATACAAACCACTGTAAACCTACTTTTGCCTCACTCTGTATGCAATATTCATGATTTCCCAGTATTGAACCTAATATGATTTTGTGATAATAGGGGCATTTTGAAAAAGCAGCATTACCCTTAGTAAACCAGTACTGTAATCTCTGCACTCTATTTTATAAAGTCATTTTCTGAAACATACCTGCTATTTCTCCATAATATAAAAAATTGAACTGATCCTATATTTACGTAGTGTTATTCTTTAGATAGCTTAAAGCTTTAAATAGTTTTCTACATAATTAAATTCCATTGTTTTCTGAAAAGCAAAAGGTAGATGGTAGTTTCCTAATTTTATACATACTAAGCTATGGCACAGAAACTATGAGTCATACATCAATTTTGTAACAGAGTCAAGTAAGAAAACCCAGAACGTTTAATGCTAGTTTATTACTCCTCATAATAGAAAGGTTCTTTTCCCTCTCCTCATTGAGTTTGCCCATCTTTTTATTGTTTTAAAAATGATCTGCAAAAAGTAAGAAAAACATTAATTACTATATTTAGAAATCAAACTAACAGATCATTTTGTTGCTTTTCAAACACTGGTCTCCATCTTCACTTCATCACTTAGAAGGAATAATTGGATATTTGGCAAACATTCTCAAAACCTGAACCAACACTTTTGATAATCAGACCCGAGGCCTTTTTCAGTATACGCGTATACCTAACTGAAAAACTCACAGTTTTACTCTTCTCATCCATTCTTACATTCAATCCTGCCTAAATACTATGACAAGATTAGATTTTTATACGCAATTTAGCAGCTCCGCAAATCTATCTAGAATTCTGAATTACTCAACAGAGAGCAAAAAAATCTTTGATTTGTGGGCTTTAAAGTGCTCTGGCCCTTTGCTCTCAGCTTGGTAGGGTCATAGTCTCCTTATCTACGATGTACAGGTAGCAGCAAACTGGATAACTATACCTCAAACCTACTTATTAATCCCATCTCTTTTTTTCCCCAGCTTTGCATTTTGATCGAATCATTGAAGTTTGGAGCAAAAGGGAGTTTAGAGATGAATTAATCAAATCTCTTATTTTTTGTCTGATACAGAAGCAGAGAGAGATTAAATGACTTTCCTAAAGTTGCATAACTCTTCGTTCTGTACACAAAAATAGCATTCATTATCATTTACCTTAATGAGAAATATTATTGTACTATATAAAATTTGTTATTCAGAAATGCATATTGCATAACTTTCCTTATGTATTACATATTACAGCTGTGAATTTTTTTAAAAAAATACTTTGAGATAATTGGAGGTCCACATGAAGTTGTAAGAAATAATACAGAGAAATTCTGTGTATTTTTCCCCCAAATTTCCCCTGTGGTAATTTACCATCTGGCATTACTGAAGTACAAAACCACAACAGGAAACTGACATTGATAATGATCAAACTTATTCAGATTTCACCAGGGAGTTACACACTGACCCATTCGCCGGTGTGTATTTAGAACTATGCAGTTTTATCACATGAGTGGATTAGTGTGCCAATCATCACAGCCAAGATAAAAAAAGAGTTCCATCACAAAGATCCCCGTGGTACCCAGTTATAACTACAGCCACCTCCCTCTCACTCCAGCTCCCTAGTCTTTGCAAGCCACTAAACTATAAAATTTTGTCATTTAAAAATTATGTGTTAATAAAATAAAACAGTATATAACTTTTTGATATTTCCTTTTTAAAAACTGAGCTTTATTCCCTTAAGCTTCCTCCAAATTGTGGTTTGTATAACTAGTTCTTTTCTTTTTATTGCTGAGTAGTATTCCATGGTATGGGTGTATCATTGTTTTCCAGTCATTCACCCTTTGGAGAACATGTGGCTTGTTTCTGTGTTTTATGAATTATGAATTATGAATAAAGTTTCTATGATCATATACATACCAGTTTTTGTGTGATCAAAAATTTTTTAAAGATTTTTATTTATTTATTGTTAGAGGGGAAGGGAAGGAGAGAGAGGGAGAGAGACAGCAATGTGTGGTTGCCTCTCACACACCCCCTAGTGGGGACCTGGCCTGAAACCCAGGCATGTGCCCTGACTGCGCATCGGACCAGTGACCCTTTGGTTCCCAAGCTGGCACTCAATGCACTGAGCCACACCAGCCAGGGCAAAATTTTTATTTCTTTAATATACGTGCCCGAGTATGATTGCCGAGTTGTATAGTATTTCCATGTTTATTTTTACAAGAAACTCTTAAAAGTTTTTCAGAGAAGATACATCATTTTACATTCCAACCACCAATGTAAGAGAGAACCAATTTGTCTGCATCCTTCCCAGCATTTACTATGGTCACTATTTTTAAATGTTCCCTATCCTAATGGATGTGTAGTGACTTCTCATTATGGTCATAATTGATATTTCCCTAATGGTTAAAGATTTTTTGTGTACTTATTGTTATTTGTGAAATATTTGTTCATGTCTTTTACCATTTCCTTTTTTAATGCTGTTTTTTATTTTTTTTTATTTTATTTTATTTCATTTTATTTTATTTTATTTTATTATTCCATCACCATTTACCCCCCATGCCCTTTCCACCTCCACCAACCCCTCTCTCCTCCGCAATCACTGCACTGTGTACATGTCCATGAGTTCTTTCTCTTTTTTCCCCTCAGTTCCTCCAGCCAACCCCCACCAATAGCTGTCACCCTGCTCCCCATCTATGAGTCTGTCTCTCTTTTGCTTGTTAGTTTAGTTGGCTCATTAGATTCCACAGATAAGTGAAATCATACGGTATTTGTCCTTCTTTGACTGGCTTATTTCACTTAGCGTAATGTTCCCCAGGTCCATCCACACTATTGCAAAGGGTAAAATGTTTCTCTTTTTTATGACCAAGTAGTATTCTACTGTGTAAATGTCCCATAGTTGTTTTATTTTTTTATTGGTTAATACATAGCTGCATATCAAAATGTTCTTTTTTTATTATTGTTCGAGTACAGTTCCCTGCATTTCCCCTCTACCACTTCTCCTACCCCAGCCATCCCCACCTCCCACCCTTGATCCCACCTCCCTTTGGTTTTGTCCTTGTGTCTTTTATACATGTTCTTAAAAACCCTTCCCCGCCAGTGTCCTCTCCCACCTCCCCTCTGGTTACTGTCAGTTTGTTCTTAATTTCAATGTCTCTGGGTATATTTTGCTTGCTTGCTTGTTTTGTTGATGAGGTTCCACTCATAGGTGAGATCATATGGTATTTGTCTTTCACCGCCTGGCTTATTTCACTTAGCATGATGCTCTCCAGTTCCATCCATGCTGTCTCGAAGGATAGGGGCTCCTTCTTTCTTTCTGCTGCGTAGTATTCCATTGTGTAAATGTACCTGCCTCACTCTACATTGCTTACTCTCATTGATGTTGTGTTGATATGGGAAGAGTGGGTGAAGACAGGCTATAAAATAAAGATCACTACCACTGCCTTACACCACTAGATGACTGTGGAGGGACAGCTCACGGTCCAACTTCATTGAGACCTCTCTGGCAAAGAAATCAGAGCGCCGGCCTGCTTGCTTCTGCTGAGGGGGGAACGGGAAGGTCAGTTCTGTGATCAGCACCACTATGCTACTATTCTGGCAGGGAAACAGTTCCTGCTTAGGGAAGCACTGCCTGCTTCTGCTAGAAAGGACATGGAAGATCGGCTCTCTTTTGGTCCCGCCAGCCCTACACTGTCAGAGGAATGGGAACATTATCTGCTTCCACGGAGCAGTGGATGTAAGATCAATTTCCTGCATTGGAGGCTGTTGACTAACCTTATTTCCCACCACAAACCACATCCCCTATTCCTCAGCCGGGCAAATTCTGTGCTGCAGCCACAAGGGCCTGACCAGTTTTTCGCATATCCTATGTCTATGCATTCCTCTGTGCCTTCCCTCCAGCTGTTTTCTACTTACCCTGAAAAGGCCTCACTATCCTACCACCTTTTGAATGTCTTCCTTTTGTTCTGTTACACTTTCAAGTTGGTTTTTTTTTTTTCCAACTTCCCCAGCCACACATAACAAATCACTACCTCCTTTGGGTCCCCAATGATTAATATGTATTGGGTTGGCGGAAAAGTTTGTTTAGTTTTTTTCCATACGATGGCTCTAGTAGTGCTTAGCTGTCTTTAACTTCATTGGAAACAATTCTGTTAGATTGCATTGTGGCAGCTGTCATATGAGTGTGCATTTAAAAGAAAAACTTATCAAAATTGGTGAATTTTCCTGTAACCATTTTAAATATTGAAGATGATTTAGGAAGATATGCAACATTTTCAGCATATCATGCTTTATCGTTACAAGAAAGATAAACGTGCAACTGCAACACACACAAAAAAGGATTTGTGCAGTGTGTGGAGAAGGTGCCGTGACTGATTGAACGTGTCAAAAGTGGTTTGCAAGGTTTCTTGCTACTATTGACATTTTGGCCGAATAACCCTTTGCTATGGGGCTGTCTTATGCATTGGAAGATGTTTAGCAGCACCCCTGGCCTCTACCCACTGGAAGCCAGCAGCAGGAGAGAGACAACATACTCACAATATCCAAATCAAATCAGTTATTTGTGAAAATGAAAAATGTATCTTTTATTTTATGGAAAAAACCTAAACGGACTTTATGGCCGACGCAGTACTTCTTGGCATGTATTATAATTTTCCTTGTACAATGGAAGTAACAAAACTGACAGCTATCTCTACCACCCCTCCACTTACAAATTAGCACTGTATCTCCCAAAATTACTTTAAATACTTCTTTATGTATCCAGATTTTAGGCCTCTGGTAACTCACAGCATTCGAAAGACTGCTCTGAAACTGGCTCTATGGGACAAAGTCGTGTCAACAGTACCTCCTTGATTCACCCCCACGCCCTGACCAAGAGGGCTTGAGTGTGAAATGGAGTGTAAGTTCAGAGGTGGGGCATGAACTCTGTGGTTTGTAGACAGTCCTGATAAGAGGAAAGGACTTGGTTAGGAGACTTCAAGTACCTAGCATGAATCGGTTCATGTACTAAGATACTCGCTTGTAATTACCTCATTCAATCTTCACAGCTGCCCTTTGACGTAGATATTATTCATATATTGCAGGTCGATGGTGCTCTCCTGATGATTTTCAGACTTAACGGACACATATTCACAGGGTCAGTGATGTGGATGTTTTGAAAGAATAAATAAAGCTGCCGTGGGAGAGTTTCAGTCACCAGGGCCCCCGTCTTCGGAGGCTTGTGTAAGACTACTTGTTTCATTTGGGAGGATTTCTTTGGGTTGGAACAGTACAGCTGAAACCACTTATTTATTCGTTTAACAAATATTTATTGAGTACCTATTCTGTGTAAGGCACTTGAGTTGCGAGATAAAAGGCCTTTCTCGAATGGGTTTATAGTCTAGTGGGCAGACATACAAAGTAAACATTATATCATAGTGTGGTGAG
Source organism: Glossophaga mutica (assembly GCA_039655065.1). Classification (NCBI taxonomy): domain Eukaryota; kingdom Metazoa; phylum Chordata; class Mammalia; order Chiroptera; family Phyllostomidae; genus Glossophaga; species Glossophaga mutica. The sequence goes on along the minus strand of CM077318.1, from coordinate 7,207,543 downwards.
GCCCACTGAATCCATAATGTTAGAGAATAATCTAAACATCAACATTATAGTTTTCCAGAGGAAAGAATATTAAAAATTCTTTTATCTCCTCAGGCTGCTTTGTGGGGTTGTGAGCAAGAACTTTATGAAAGTATACAACCAAAGAGCCGGAGTAAATTGTTTTCCTGCCTTTGTGTGCCCCGTGGGTGGTCCTCTGTCACTTGTCAACTGCTCTTCTAAGCAAAAAGAGCTTGGCACATCTTTGTCCTGGGGGATTACCTGGGGGACATTATTTGTGAAACATAATGACATGACATTTACACACACCTTCTGACTTTCGGTGTGTAGGTCACATATATGTGTGACTAAGTATACACCACTATGCTACTCTAAAGAGTCTGGAAATACCTTCTAGTGCATGTCGTTTTCTTGTTTCCTTGAAATTAATTTCTTGTATTACAGTATTGGAGAGTTATCCGAAGTCCTTGGCCTTGAAAACATGGGGAGTGGGGGAATCCACACATATTTTGCCCAATCAGCTAGCAAATGGTATGAGAACTGAGTTTTTCTGTCCCTGTGTTGAAAGATAGTGAAATGTGGAGTCAGCAAGCACTGGTGCCTTGGAGAGCTCTCCCCTGCTTCCCTACATTTCCGTATGAATTAATAGCTTTTTTGCTTTTTTTTACGTACGATGTTATGGTATCTTCTCACCAGTGAAGGGTGAAGAATGAGAATGAGGGGCCTGGACTTCCCAGGTTTTTATTGCCATCTTATAAAGTAGAATACAGGAATAAAAGTTTTACAGACATTCTCATTTAATCCTTGTAACAGCCCTGCGACTTGAGGTAGGGAAATTATGGACACTTTGCTATCTTTTGGATTTTCCATATGAGCGTGTACTACATTTATAATCAGAAAAACCACAAATGCATATAACAAAAACGTTTCTGTTTTAACTGCACAAAATTGGAGCCACAATTTTGCTTCAATATCCTGCTTTTTCAAAGATTGTTCTTTTCTCATATGTAGATCTTCAGGTTGTTAAATATTCTTTGAAAATGTGGTTTATAGTGGCTCAATGCATCCATATGTGAACGTAAACTGGTTTAATTATCCATTCTGCGATAGGTCATTTAGGATAAATAATGGACCATCTATACAAAGGGACACTATAAAACCACCAAAAAAAAAAAAATCACATTTTCAGAATATTTCATCACCTTGGAAAATGTTTGCCATAAATGAAAAAACAAGCTATAAAATGACCAAATCCGCTTACAATTTTGTGAAATACGTGCAGAGATTTATTAATGAAAGAGAAATGGCAACATTATTTTTACATTTTGTGTTATGTCGAGATGGCAAGATTAAGGATATTGGGCTTAGTTTCGTGTTTTGTTCCACTGAATGGTAGAAAAGCTGCACAACGTCCGAACATGTCTTCTGCATTCCGAAAATAAACAGATTATTTTTTTTTAAAAGAAGCAAAACGGAACGATTAGCTACAAAAAATATAAAGGAGAGTTTGGCTCAAGATGGTGGACTGTTGTAACAGACGCTTTAGAAAAAGCGGTCTCATATCCCTTTAACCGAAAGAAAATAATTTGTATGTACAAACTCTGCGTGTGTATGTGTGTGTGCTGGATATGACTCTTTTTTTTTTTTTTTTTTTTTTTTGCGAAGGCTTTGTGAGGAATTCCTGGAAGATAGAAAGCAGATGGAGCGGCTGTGGAGGAGGCTGGCGGGCGACAGGCGGCCAGAGAAAGGGAGGAGGGGAGCCGGCCAGTCTGGCTCCGGTTCGAGGGAAGCGGTCGGGGGGCGCGTGAGGAAATGAAGGAGCGAGCGCCTGCAACTCTGTGCACCGAGCGCGGGTGCGCGCACGGACCCGCCCCGCCGCCGCCGCCGAGGCCGCCGCCGCCGCGGGCGGAGCGGAAGGGGGACTGGCGGGGGGCGGGGCCGAGGCGCGGGCGGGCTCGGGGAGGTCCGGTTGCCGAAGCGGCAAAAAGCCCCGGCGCCAGAGCTAGGCCGAGCAGTGCAGCGCTGCGAGGCCGAGGCCCCTCGGACTCGCCAGGGACCGGCCGCCCCTCGCCGCCGCCGCTATCGCAGCCAGCCAGCCCTCCGATCGCTCTCCCGCCCGCCCGCCCCGGCCGCGGGCTCCTTCCCCATCGCCGTTTCCCAGCCGCGGCACCGTCGAGAACAGCTAAGTGGTCAATTCGGGACTTCGGGTTGGGAGTCCGGGCGGGAGCCAGGCGCGGGCGGTCCACGCTAGCGCGCCATCTCCTGCGGCAACCGCCACCGCTGCAGACACCCCTCCCGGGCGGGAGAGCCACTCTCGAGAGGCCCACGCCGTCCCAGCACCGGAGATTGGACTTAGCACGTTTCCCCCGAGCGTCGGTGAGATCCTTGTGCTTGGTGGGGAGAGGACTGACCGGGACTGAGAGATCGCACGCCAGCAGATCTCGTATTGCACAGGGCTGATTTTTTTGTGCGTCTCGGTTCGATCGGGCAAGTGGCAGCTTCGCCGGAGCGTCCCGAAAAGCCGAGCCATGTCGCCCCCGACCGTGCCTCCGATGGGTGTAGACGGTGTGTCCGCATACCTGATGAAGAAAAGGCACACCCACAGGAAGCAGCGGCGAAAGCCCACTTTCCTTACCCGCAGGAACATCGTGGGCTGCCGCATTCAGCACGGCTGGAAGGAAGGCAACGAGCCGGTGGAGCAGTGGAAGGGCACCGTGCTCGAGCAGGTCTCCGTGAAGCCCACTCTCTACATCATCAAATACGATGGCAAGGATAGCGTGTACGGGCTGGAACTGCACCGAGATAAGAGAGTTTTAGCGCTGGAGATCCTTCCCGAGAGAGTGCCAACTCCTCGCATTGATTCCCGCCTCGCAGATTCCCTGATTGGCAAGGCGGTGGGGCATGTGTTCGAGGGGGAGCACGGTCGAAAAGATGAATGGAAGGGCATGGTCCTGGCGCGAGCCCCCGTGATGGACACTTGGTTTTACATCACCTACGAGAAAGATCCTGTCCTCTACATGTACACGCTCCTGGATGACTACAAAGATGGTGACCTGCGCATCATTCCAGATTCCAACTACTATTTCCCTACAGCGGAACGGGAGCCTGGAGAAGTGGTCGACAGCCTCGTGGGCAAGCAGGTGGAACACGCCAAAGATGATGGGTCCAAGAGAACCGGCATTTTCATCCATCAAGTGGTGGCCAAGCCGTCCGTCTACTTCATTAAGTTTGATGATGATATTCACATTTATGTCTATGGTTTGGTGAAAACTCCCTAAATTCATTCTGTGTTCTTTGCAAAATTTGTGGAACTATTAAATGTAAAGTATGTTGTGTTTTTGTAATCGTGAACTTTTGAGAACAGTTTTGGTGTCATGAGATTCAGGAATTTAATATCACTTATTACTTATTGTGCCTCCAGATCTTACATTGACTAGTTCCACAGTTTTGCCCAAGTGTACTTTGGTACCTATGATATTGCCTTGTTATGTAATTGAAAAAGATTAATTGGGTACCAATAGAAAATTGAAAAGTGGTCCATACCTTTGGAACAACGAAAGACTAGATAAACAAAAATGAACGGTATAACCCCACACCATAGCCCTCCCCCCATTTCCCTTACCTTCCCTCTTTCTTCTCCACAAATAACAAGTGTTAAGAACATGATGCATATCCTACATTTTCCCCAACCTCTTAACAAAAGTTCGTTGCAGTTGTTTCTGTAAAAATGACAAGCCACATCATTTCTCTATAATTGCTTTTCTTACTTTACATATCCATGAAATCCCTTCCGATCAATAGTTCCAGATCTTTCCTTCTCCCTTTTCCTCACCTTCTTCCCCTCTCCTCCTCTCCCTCTGGAATTTATTTTTGTATATGGTATAAGACAGATCTAACTATACATTTTGTTCACATTGGATACCTGGTTGTGCCACCCATTTACTACATGAATCACCCATTTTCTCTCCTCCCTCCATCTTTTCCTCCCTCCAACAGCTGCATACACAGTACATATTGATGTACCAAAACGATGTTGAACCGTTCTGTTATTAATGGTCATTTGTTATTTCCTTTCTGTGTTTCCCCATAGCATTACTCAATACATACTGGTGCTTTTTATTTCTATAGGTTAGATGCCTAGAAATGGGATTGCTGTGTAGCCTTATTTTAATTTTGAAAGCTGTTACAAAATTGCCATCCCAAATGAAAGTTCTCATTTTCCAGCATTCTCTCCAGCACTCTTTAATGTTTGCAAGTCTGAAAGGTGAAAAATTTGTTGTATTGTTTCTTTAATTGGCAAACTCAGTGAGGCTTTTTTTGTTTGTTTGTTTTTAGGGGGGTTGTTTGTTTTGCTTTTTGGGCTTTTTTATGATTTGCCAGTATTTCTTCTCCTATGTTCTCCTATTGAAACATTGATTTTTTTTCCTTTATAAATTTGTAAGAATGCTCACTATATTTGCTATATAATGAATATTAATCATTTGTAGCCCATATGTGTTATGATTTTTTCCAGCCTATCATTAATCTTGACTTTACTAATGTATCATTTACTTTTAATTTTTTTTAAATTTTTAGATAGACTACTTTCTTCTTTTGGCTTTTTGGTTTTCTGTCTTTTTCAGATGGATGAAACCCCAAGTCATTTTTTTTTTTTCTAAAAAGTCGAGGTTTTGCTGTTTGATCCAACTGGAATTTCTTTTGTATATGCTATTAAATAGATCTCCAACTATACACGTTGTTTATATTGGATACCTGATGCTATCACATTTATTATTATATCAACCATCCATTTTAAAGTTTCTGAGCCAGTTCACATTATTTTAATTATAGTGGCTTAACCTTAAATTTTGGACTCTGGTAAAGCAAGTTACCTCTCATTAGATTTTTTTTTCTTCTTCTTTTATATAACTTGTCCTAGATATTCATTCTTTCATATGAAGATTAAAGGCATTCTTTTCACATTAAAAAATTGAATTACATTTTCATATGTATTTAGAGGATTATGTTAGTAATATTAATACTTAACTTTCAAGAGTTTGAGTACATCATTAAAATCTTTTGTTTTTGCTTTTGGAATGTTCTTCACCTAGGTACATCATATCACATTACATTTATTTCTAAGTAGTTTTATAGTTTTTGTCATATTTTGACACTTTGAGTGGTGTATTTTCTCCTGTTCATTTGTAATTTGTTATTCTGGCCCATAGAGACAAACTATGGATTTAAAAAAAAAAATTACTTTCTACTTAATCAGCACACTAAATCCTATAAATCACACTGGGTTTTTTAAATAAAATATTTTTGACTTTCTACATACACAATCATTTCACCTGCGAATAGAGATAATTTTGAGATAGCTTTATGTTGTTTATATTGATTATTATTACATTAGCTGGATTCTCCAAAACAGTGTTGAATAGTGATTATGGCAGGCATGCCCATCCGGTTCTTAGCATTCCCTGTTAATTAACACGACATTTGCTTTTGGCCATTGGTAGTCATTAACTACTAACATGTTTAGGGAGTTTCTTCTATTCCTGTTTTATATAGCATTACTACTACAATGGCTCATGAATTTTATCACATGAGTTTTCAGCATCTATTGATAAAATTACATGGTTTTTCCTCTTAATTTGCTAACATAATAAGTTAGACTGGTAGGAATTTGATAGTGAACCAAACTTGTATTTCTGGAATAAATCCTACTTGGTCATGGTGTCATAATCATACGATATATTGCTGGACTTTATTTACCATTATTTTATTTAGAATTCATGTATCTGCATTTCAAAGCAAAATTGTATTTTCTTTCTTGCACTGTCTTTATCACGATTCTAAATTAAAATTGTGCTAGCTTAGAAGATTAATTGGTGAGTTTTCAATATTTACCTGTAGTCTGGAATATTTTAAATAGCATTAGAATTACGTTGTTTAAAAATTAGCTAGTACTAAGTTGTACAACAGTCTAATCCCAGTGACACTTTTGATGGTAGATCTTTAATCAGCTTTCTTATCTCTTCAATGATAATTGGGTTATTCAAGCTTTTTATTAAAATAGAATATATATTCTCTGTGAAATACAAAGTTTAAAGTTTTATCTATTATCATGCTTCTCAATTGTTTTATTCAGATGCTTTATGTACTTGTGTGTTGCAATATGCATATGTCCTAGATATGTTCAATTCTGAAAACATTAATAAAGTCATAAGCTATAATGCTGTTTTCAATTCTCTTTATATTTTACTTGAAAAAATTAAAACATAATATGAAAAGTATAAAATATATAACAAAAATTTGTTTACCTTCATCTATAATTAACACATTTCATCATTTTGATATATTTGTTTTAGCTGTAGATTTATATTTTTTTAAAAGTTAGAGCATTAAAACTAACAAATTCGGCTGGTGTGGCTCAGTGGATTGAGTACAGGGCCTGCTAACTGAAGGGTTCCGGGTTCAATTCCCAGTCAGGGCACATGCCTGGGTTGGTGGGCCAGGTCCCTAGTGGGGGGCTGGTGAAAGGCAACCACACATTGCTGTTTCTCTCCCTCTCTTTCTCCCTCCCTTCCCCTCTCTAAAAATAAATAAATAAAATCATTAAAGAAAAAAATAATAAATTCCCAATACCATAATGTTTCCTTTCTCTGCAGAGGCAGACATGATCGTGAATTTGGTGGAAATCTGGCCTCTTTTATATATTTACTGCAAATATAACCATAGTCAATACCAGCATTGATTTTTGTGTTTTTTTTTTTAATTCAAAATGAAGAGTAAACTTTAAACATGTGGAAGTTATTTTTATTTTTGTTGTAGGGATTCTTTTTTTTTTTCCTAATTGGGAAATGGATTGCAGCAACAAAAACAGTAACACTGACTTTAGAATACTAGTTTCTGTTTTAGGTACCTTTACCACTTCTTACAACTCCTTATAGTCAGGGAGACTGAGCCCTGGCCACAACACTGTCAGCTGACTAAAAAAAGACAATTTCAGCTCTCATGTAGATTGTATCTTGGCTGTAGTAAAGCAATTATCCACCACTTACCCCTAATTGCAAGACCAGAACTAGGTCCTATATTTATTTCCCCATGATAATGATTGAGATTATCCCATATCCTAAAACCCAGGGAGTCTGGCCCTAATCTAGCACTGTTTTGAGAGTTTAGGACATGGGAGTGGACAAAACAAAACTCTTCCTTTCTTAACATTTGTTTATCCTCCAAGTAGCCTTCAGACCAATAACAAAGACATAAGGTAGGTATAAAACTTGACAAAACAAGGTAAAAAGAATGTGATAAATATATTATAGGGTTAGAGTAGTGCATATGTATTATGCAGCAAACTGGATGCTAAACAACAAAAAAATACCAATGTGTGTATCCATTTCACATATATAGTAATGCTTTCTAGTTCCTGCTCTCCCGATAGGCCCCAAGTGCAGATTGTTTTTTGTTGTTTCCTAATGTCATTAGCTTGTTAACAGACAGTGAGAGAGAGGCACAGCCCTGGCCTAGGATCTGAGGATAGAACAGTGAACAATCTACAAAATCCCTGCTTGCTAGGAGCATAGTTCTTAGTGGGCGGGGAGGAAGAGAGCCAGCACTACCTTTACGGCCATGGTCCCTCACAGTGATTTGGAAATACCCCACAATTTGTCAGCGTCAACTGAAAAAATAACAACTAGGTGTTTTGTCACCAAAAAGGATTTCTTTGGGGAAAAGCAAGGGTTAGAACCCCGTGCAGGCACACATGGCAGGCAATGTGAACACTCCGGCCTGTGTGCTGAGATTATTTTTATAAAGGAAAGGACGTTAAGGAAAGGGGAAATTAGGGCCATAGAGCTTTATTATAAACAGAGTTCTTCCTGTAGGGCTCTCGTGTGTCAAGTTCTTCTGATTAAGTAGAGTGTGAGAACTTCCGGAAGCCCTAGCTCCTCCCATAGACCCTTTAAAAAACTATATATATATATTTTTTATTTTATTTTATTAATTATGCTATTACAGTTGTCCCATTTCCCCCCTTTATTCCCCTCCACCCTGCACACCCCCTCCCACCCACATTTCCCGGCTTTAGTTCATGTCCATGTGTCATATATATGTTCTTTGGCTTCTACATTTCCTATACTATTCTTAACCTCCCCCTGTCTATCTTCTACCTACCATCTGTGCTACTTTTCTGTACCTTTCTCCCTCCCTCTCCCTTCCTCTTCCCCGCTGATAACCCTCCATGTGATCTCCATTTCTGTGATTCTGTTCCTGTTCTAGTTGTTCGCTTGGTTTGTTTTTGGTTCTCGCTTAGGTTCGGTTGTTAATAACTGTGAATATGTTGTCATTTTACTGTTCATATTTTTATCTTCTTTTTCTTAGACAAGTCCCTTTAACATTTCCTATAATAAGGGCTTGATGATGATGAACTCCTTGAACTTGACCTTACCTGGGAAACACTTTATCTGCCCTTCCATTCTAAATGATAGCTTTGCTGGATAGGGTCATCTTGACTGATTGATTATGTGTTCTTAAAGTTCCAGTTAGTCTTTGTCATTCTCTCCTTTTGACTGAGCCCTTTCTCTGAAAACATCACTGATCAATGGCCAGGTCTTCTAACTTCAGCAGCCCTTTGTCCCTCTACGTCAGGAAGGAACTCTTCCAAGTGCTGTCTCTCACAGCAGATCGGGAACAGCTTGTGTCCATGGTCAACAGGAACCAGGATCAGAACTTAACAGCAAGAAGAATTTGAAACAGAACAACACAACAGTCTACATGATGAATTTAAACTAGTAGTTCAACCGTGTAGATAATGAAACAAGGACCATTAATATCTTGGATAGATCAAAGTTTTTTTTAAAAAAAGATTTTATTTATTTATTTTTAGAAGGAGGGGAAGGGAAGGAGAAAGAGAGGGAGAAAAACAGCAATGTGTGCTTGCCTCTCATGTGTCCCCTACTGGGCACCTGGCCCGCAACCCAGGCATGTGCCCTGAGACTCGAACCCATGACCCTTTGGTTCAGAGGCCAGCACTCAATTCACTGAGCCACACAAGCTAGGGATAAATCGAAGTTCTTGATAGCAGATTCAATAACCACAAAGGTTCCCCCCTTTCACAATGGCTTCGGAAATCTAAACAAGAGTATGTTCCTTCCAAGGAAAAGACAAAGCTGAAATCAAATTAATAGTTGTACAGGCCCGAATCAATCTTGGCAATTCATTTCCTTCAGAGGTCACCTGCTTTAACTTTTGATGGCTTTAGTTTGAGGTTATCGGACTATGTGCAGTTGCAGCCAGGGTTTCATGCCTTCCTTAGGGGTGACACATGTATCCAGAGTCTCCTCCCTGGAGTTTAGCGACGCAAGGGTTAGTCAGCAGTCCTGATGCCCTTCCAGCAAGGATGGAGGGGATCTCTCATGAGGTGCCTTTTCCAGTCAACAAAATCTCCAGGATGTAGGCTGTGGATTTTGAGTTTTTCATTTCCTTGGAGTGCACTGTAAAAAGATTGCTCTCCCAAAGCATGATTATTTTCATTAGAAGCAATTAAGGCTTTACAATATTGAAGTATGTCTCCTTTTCCCAAATGTGGATCCAAAGAAGCAGGAGCCAAATGAGTGGGGTATCCTGTAATTATCTCAAAAGGTGAAAGCTTATGAGTCCCAAAAGGGGTAGATCCAAGATTTAAAAGAAATAATGGCAATGCTTTTGGCTGGATATTTGAGGAGTTTCTACAGATTTTGCCCATCGAACCTTAATAATGTCATTAGTATATTCGATTAGGCCTGAAGATTAAGGATTGTAAGCACAGTGAAAATGATGTAGAACTGGCCAGATAGCATAGACTTATTGTAGCACTTGACCAGTAAAATGCGTTCCTGGATCACTGTGGAGTTCAAAAGGAGTTCCCCAAATATGAATAATCTCCTCTAACAGGGGTTTAGCCACTGTAGGGGCATTAGCTTATCTACAAGGGGAAAGCTTTAGGCCAGTGAGAAAACATACATATGATGACTAAAACATATTTATATCCATGAAACAAGGGAAGCTGTATAAAATGTATTTGCCAAACCTCAAGTGGTACATTAGGTAATTTGAATTGCCCAGGGGCAGTGCAAACAGGCTTTTCTGGGTTGTGCTTTTTGCCTATGTGGGAGACAATGTAGGCGAGTTTTTGTGGCCGCGTTAATATCTCTCCATCAATATTGGTTCATAAATGCTATCATTTTGTCAGTAGCTTGTGGTTTCATGTAGGTACAGTGGTCAGGAGTAGAAATTTTAGTTTCTGGTAGGACTGGGTTATTATTTGGTCCAAATCAGAGCTTTGTCTTTTTTTTTTAATCAAACCAGCAGTTGTTGGATTTCCAATCTTATTTTTATTTTTCAGAAGCTAATTGTTGGCCAGTTTTTCTAAGTTATCCACTAGGGGAACACCTATTTGGACCGTGACAGAATTTGACGGCAGCTGATGCCTTTAAGAGCAGTATTCTTAGCAAAAATGGCAGCAAGATGATTTCCGTTAGCTTCTAGGGAGTCGAGTTTACAATGTTCTCCTAATAATAGCTAAAGCATCAGGTAAAAGTATAGCATATAATAACTCCTGAACATATGAACCATTATTAATTTTAACTCCATTGAAGTCACGGAAACCACATTGCTTCCATAAGGTTTCAAAGTCATGAACTACTCCAAAGGCATATACTACTGTCAGTATAAATGTCGACAGGTTTACTCTTTGCTAAAATGCAAGCTTGAATGAGGGCAAGCTTGTGCTGAAGTGGCCAAATGCAAACATGCTGCCTTGATGACTTCAAAAGGGTTTACAATGGCATAAACAGCACAGCACTTACCATTTGAATTTTTATATGAACCATCTGTAAACCATAAGAAAGAAGCTTTACCTAGAGGAGTCTGCTGTGAATCCTCATGAGGAGTCAGGAGGTGACATGGCAGTGGCAAGCAATGAGGAAGTGCTTCATCAGTTCCAGAAGAGACAAGACTAGCTGGATTAAGATGATTATGTGAAAGAGTTATATAGGAATCATTCAACAAAAAGATTTCATGCAGCCCCGGCTGCCGTGGCCCAGTGGACTGAGCGCCAGCCTGCGAACCAAGGGGTTGCTGGTTTGATTCCCAGTCAGGGCACATGCCTGGGTTGCAGACCAGGTCCCCAGCGGCGGGTGCGTGAGAGGCAACCACATGTTGCTGTTTCTCTCCTCTTTTTCCCTTCCTTCCTCTCTCTAAAAATTAAATAAATAAAAATTAAAAAAAAACAGATTTCATACAAAGTAAGGCAACTAACTGAAAGATGCTGGTTGTGATAAAAGATCAGAAGTGCTTTTACTGCATGGGGTACAAATATTGTTAGAGGAGATTCCGTAACAATTTTTCTTTGTGACCTTAATCAAGAAAGCACTAGCAGCAATGTCTCTAAAGGCAAGGAGGTATATCCACAAGCCACAAGGTCCAGTTGCTGACTATACTATCCTAGTATCCTACAGGTCTGCAGTGATCTCCCTGTGTTTGAGCGAATTCCCCGAGGGCATTTCCTTTCTTTTCATGTACAAAAAAACCAGGGGGTGGGAATCTGATAGGATGCCCAAGAGCAAGTGGGCTTATTAAACTGCCCTTTAGCCCTGGCTGGTGTAGCTCAATGGATTGAGTGCCAGCCTGTGAACCAAAGGGTCTCTGGTTCAAATCCTAGTCAGGGCACATGCCTAGGTTGCAGGCCAGGTCCCCAGTAGCGGGTGCATGAGAGGCAGCTACACATTGATATTTCCCTCCCACTTTCTCCCTCCCTTCCCCTCTCTTTAAAAATAAATAAAATCTTTTTAAAAATACTCTCCTTTAAAGTTTTAAAGGCTATGGCCATGTCATCCTGGTCTTCCCATAAAATTGGGTCAGCACTGTCATTCTTTAATGAGACATATAGGGGTTTTGCCGTAAGAGAGAGATTTGGGGATAACCAATTTCAGCAATAGCCAACTAACGCAGGAAAACCTTGCAATTGATGTTTAGTTTTTGGCCTTGGGGAATGTAGGACACCACAGAACCTATCTGGATCAGGGTGTAGCCCTTGTTCCAATATTAGATATCCCAAATGTCAAACCTGAGTGTGGACAAATTATAATTTTCCTTTAGAGACCCTTTGTCATTTTCAGTCCAAAAGTTCTAATAAATGGATGTTATCTTCTTGTGAGGAAACCTGAGAAGAAGAGCAAAGAAGTAAATCCTTCACATATTGAAATAAGGTGGAATCTTTAGGGAAAATTATATTATCCAAATCAGCCTTCAGGATTTGTGAGAAATAAGAAGGGCTTTCAGTAAAACCCTGAGCCATTACTGTTCAGGTAAATTGCTTTTCTTCCCAAGTGAAAGCAAAAAGGTACTGGTTAGCTTCATCAACTGGGATACTAAAGAATGCACTACATAAATCGGTTACCATGAAGACTTTTCTTCCAGTTGGGATAGATGCTAGCCGCATATGAGGGTTAGGAACAAAAGGATGTCGAGGGGTAACAATGCGGGTTATTACTTGAAGGTCCTGGACCAACCTCCACCCCACCCCTTTGCCTTTGTCATAAGTAAAATAAGAAGGTTACAGGGACTAGTGCAAACAATAATAAGGCTTGGAGTTATGTAATCTACAATTATAGGCTTTATATATTTAAGGGCCTCTCTACCTATAGGATATTCATTAATTTGGGGAAGAGGTTTTGAAATATCACTTTGAAACCTAACAGGAGGTGCACTGTAGATTCTGTTGATGTCAGTTGAAGACTACTCCCATAAAGAAAATGACAATTGGTCCAATAGGGATAATTGATTGGTTCTCTTGGATTCAGCTACTGTACTTTCAAAAATGGAACAAATGAAAGATGTTGAAAAGCCATTTCATTCACCTAATTGGCCATTTTGACAGTTAATGCCAAGCTATTACATCGTTTGCCCTCTTGGGGGAAAGGATATTCCAGCATGATAGATAGTTCTCTAGGAAATCTCTACCTACCGAATGGGTAGAGGCAAAAGAACTAAGGACAAAACAATGTATATCCCTTAAAGGGCCCAAACCAAAAGATAGGTTCAGAGATATAAACCTGTTGAGGTTATTTGAAATCCCCACTATTTGAACTGTTTTATTACTCTGAGGCAGGGTCTGTTTTATGGCCATGGGGCTAAGCAGTGAGAGCGTAGCAACAGTCTCAATAAAAATGGAGACAGTTTCCGTTCCAATTTGAAAACAAGTTCCTCAAAGCCAATTAAGAGAAAGGATTGGGAAAAGCACCTACAGTGTCTCGGAGCATCATCACCGGGGAGTAGGAGAACCTTAAAAAGGCTGGTTAGAAAGCTGAGAGCATCTGAAACGCTGAAACTTAACTAGCAATCCTTTCTCCAGTGTTCTGGCTCTTTGCCACGATGACAAACGTTTGGAGTCTTTCAGTTTTGCATAGGGCCTCTGATTTGCCAAGGCTGAAAATAAAAAATCTTGGCAATGTTACTTCTAGATGGTTCGTCTAGGGTATGGGCAAGCTGATTGGCCAAATTAACCAAAACTAGGGTGTACATGGTTTCATCCTGGTTCTCTTAACTAGGAGGAAAAGATCTCTGTTCAACCCATTAACAAAGAAAGAATTAAAAGTTACATGAGTGGAGTCAACATCTGAAGGAAGATCGGAATTTTCCTTTCAAAAGTCTATCATAATACTCAGGAAGAGATGACTATCTGTTTCTTCCACATAGGATGTAAGCTCCAAGAAAATAGACTTTGACAGTTTTGTTTACTGCATGGTCAAAGGTGAGCCCCCCTCTGACTCAAAGCAAGCAGGAGTGATATCAGTATTACCATGGAATGAGCTGAAACGGTTCTAGTCTAGGATACTTAAAAGTTCATGGGTAAAGAAAGGCATAGTTGGTGAACACACTAGTCTACATTAATTTTTAACCTATCTCCCATTAAGACATAGTTCCATATTTTGCTCACTGCTATATACTTAACCTCTAATAGAGCATTAGAACTAGGGTGAAACTTTCGTCTGACTAGTTATAAAACTTAACTGAAATTTCAAGGAAACATAATCACTCGGAAGGGTCTATGGGAGGACCTAGGACTCATGAAAATTCTCACACTCTGTAATCACAAGAACACTACATGCAAAAACCCTACAGGAAGAACTCTCGAGGGGTAGGACTTTCCCCTAGCCTTTGTCCTGGATTCCTGTGACGAGACTGTTCTAGAGTTAGGTTGGCTGGTGTCCTACCTGTAGGTTAAGGGTGTGCAGTGGGAATCATTACTCCTAAATCTTTCAAGTCTTTGGTGGTGGCACTAATTGCTGCAATCCTTTCAGGAATGCAGTATTTTTCTTAATTTACTAGTTTCCTAGGTAAAGGCAGTTCTACTGGCTTCCACTTACTTTTCTCACTTTTATATTTCTCACCTCTGTCTCTGCCTATTTTTGTAAAATGGTTTGTATCTCTGGTGGTGTGCTTTTACTCGTTTGTCTTTTGTGCATCTAATCTAAGTTTTTGCTTTACCATTAACTTGTGAATTACATAAAACACACACACACACACACACACACACACATATATATATATATATATATATATATATATATATATATATATATATAATAGCTCATTTTAGGGTGATAGCAACTTGTTTTTGAATGACATAAAAGTCCCATTCTTTGGCTCCTCCCTTGTATACTGTTCATATTACGATTTGCCTCTTTTTATGTCATAAATTTATTAACAACATATGGTATGTAAAGTTATTTTTACTACACTTTTCCTGGACCTACCGGGGTTCTGTGCCCCCTATCCAATCTGATGCTTTTCCTAGGTTTTCCAAGGCTAGAGTCCACCCTTTCATGTCACCATTCTTGCTTCCACTGCACATGCCTGAATGTGCAAGCACCTCCTCTTGCCCATCTTGACTTCTATTGTACATGTCCAAACTTTCTGTCTCGTCATCTGGTTTCTACTGCGCATGTGCTCAGTGGAGGAATTTCGTCTCCTCCTCCCTCCAGTAAGACAATGCCCAGCTGGCAGCTTGAGTCCCCTGGGTACCCTTGAGTCCCCTGGGAGGCTTTTCTGCCTGCTTGTAGGATCAAGACTCTTTAGCTGTGGTCCCCTGGAGCATGTCAATGAGTCTGTAAATGCTGTAGCTTCCTACTAAACCAAGCTTAATGGAATGCTGTCCTAACATCTGATTCAGCTTCCCAATTTATTATGTATTCTATTCAGCTCCTTAGTTTAGTAAGCTCAGGGCCTAATTCCCTTTGCGCCCCCTCTTTATTAATGACTAGCTAACTACCTACGCCAGCAACTGGGGAGGTGGTGTCTGGGCCTCCCGCAGACGCCCTTCTCTCCCACGTGGACTAAATCCCCACTGATTTCCACCACCAGATGCTGTACCTGCTCCTCTTCCCATCTCTGTTGCTCTGGGCTGGGGATCCCTGTGTGGGATCAAGACCACATGCTCCTGGGGGGAAGCAGTTTTGCAGCTGACTATTCTTCACCTTCACAAGTGTGTTGTGCACTTTTACATGTTTTCGTGCCACCTTTTAGCTTAAAGAACTCCTCTCAGCATTTCTTGCTATGCAGGGCTGGTGGTGTTGAACCTCCTCATTCATTGTTTCAGAAAGCGTTTATTTTGCCTTCATATCTGAAGGATAAATTTGCTGGATAATGTTTTCTTGGCTGGAAATGTATGTCTTTCGACACTTTGAATATGTGTCTGTATGGTTTCTGCCGAGAAATCCGCTGATAGCCTAATGGGGGTTTCTTTGCAGGTTACTTAATTTTTTCCTGGCTGCCTCTAAGATTCATTCTTCATAAGTAATTTTCGACAGTTTCATTATAGCTTTTATTGGAGAACCTCTTCTGGATTGAGAAACTAGGGTGTTCTATTAATTTTGTGAATTTCTATGTCCAAATCTTTCCTTGGACTTTTGGCATTTCCCAGCTATTGTCTTTGAAAAACAAACTCTCTGCTCTCTTTCCCCTTTCTTCCTATGGATCCTTAAATATTATAATTTGCCTTTCTGATGGAATTCAATAGTTCCTATTGGCTTTCTACACTCCATTTTTAGTTCCCTCACCTCTTCTGTGTTATTTCTATATTTCTATCCTCCAAGTAATTTTTTATTCATCCACCTGGCCTATTCCACTATAGATAATCTCTATTGTGTTCTTTATCTGGTTTATCGAATTCTTTAGCTCCAGAACTTATGTTGGATTCGTTTTTATAATTTCAATCTCCTTGGTAAAGAACTTTTTATTAATTTAATTGCTGGTTTTATTGAATTGTCTCTTTGAGCTTACTTGTAGCTCATTCAATTTATTCATAACAGCTATTTTGAATCATCGTTTATGTTGCAATGTTTTGTGCCTTTGAAATCAGTTGTTAAAGAATTATTATTTGCTTTTTGTGATATATCACTTAATTTTTTATATTGTTTGAACCTATGCACTTTTGCTTTTGCCTTTGAAGTAACAGTAATCTCCTTAACTAAGCTTTTATTTCTTCTTGGGTTTGTATAATTCACCAGGGTGGCTATTAGAAGCCTTTATTTTGTATTCGAGAAGGTGGCGCTGTAGTTTGTTTGTGGTTTTTCCCTTGCCCACTCATGATGGCCTATTTTCTGAGCACACTCCCTGAGTACTGGAGCTTGCTCTATGGATAAACTTCGGAGCATGCGAAGAGCCAGCAGAAGAATGGGAGTGATGTATGGAATTAGCACGTGGGGCTTTGGGGATGCCCACAGGTCTGATGTTGTTTCTTCTAGGAGGGTACTCATAGAGGTTTGTGGATTAACTCAACGCGAAAATCCTGATGCAGACAGCAGGAACCACATTCCTTTAATCCCCTTTAATATTATCTGCTTCCTTCTACGTCTCTTCCCTTTCAATTATGTCAGTCCCTCCTCAGAAATGAGGGTGCTGCTGGGACAAACAGGTTTCTACATCCATTAAATGCAAAACTGTGGTATCTGGGCAGTCACTGACCACTTTCCAGCATTTATTCACTATTTGTTTGTTTGTTTGTTTATATTGTTGTTCAAAACCAGTTGTCTCCATTTCCTCCCCACCAATCCCCCCTCCCCACCCCTCCCCACCTCCCACTCTCAGTCCTATCCCCTTTGGCTTTGTCCATGTGTCCTTTATAGATGTTCCTTGATGACCCTTCCCCTATTTCCCTCCCATTATCCCCTCCTCCCTCCCCTCTGGTTGCTGTCACTTTGTTCTTTATTTCAATGTCTCTGGTTGTATTTTGCTTGCTTGTTTGTTTTGTTGATTAGGATCCACTTATAGGTGAGATCATATAGTATTTGTCTTTCACTGCCTGGCTTATTACACTTAGCATAATGCTCTCCAGTTCCATCCATGCTGTCACGAAGGGTAGGAGCTCCTTCTTTCTTCCTGCTGTGTAGTATTCCATTGTGTAAATGTACCAGTTTTTTTATTCACTCATTTACTGATGGGATCTTAGGTTGCTTCCAACACTTGGCTATTACAATTGTGCTGCTATGAACACCGGGGTGCATAGGTCCTTTGAACTGGTGTTTCAGGGTTCTTAGGGTCTAATCCCAGCAGTGGAATTGCTGGGTCAAAAGGCAGTTCCATTTTTAGTTTTCTGAGGAAATTCCATACTGTTTTCCACAGTGGCTGTACCAGTCTGCATTCCCACCAACAGTGTACTAGGGTGACCTTTTCTGCACAACTTTGCCAGCACGTCTTTTTGTTGATTTGTTTATTCTGACACGTGTGAAGTGGTATCTCATTGTGGTTTTAATTTGCAACTCTGATGACTAGTGATGCTGAGCATCCTTTCATGTGTCTGTGGGCCCTCTGCATGTCATCCTTGGAGAAGTGTCTGTTCAGGTCCTTTGCCCAATTTTTTATAGGATTGTTTGTCTTCCTGGAGTGGAGTTGTGTGAGTTCTTTATATTTTTTGGCGATCAAACCCTTGTCTGAGATATCATTTGCAAATATATTTTCCCACACAGTTGGTTCCCTTTTCATTTTGCTGACATTTTCTTTAGCTGTGCAGAAGCTTTTTTTTTTTTTAAGATTTTTTTTTAAAGATTTTATTTATTTATTTTTAGAGAGGGGAAGAGAGGGAGAAAGAGAGGGAGAGAAACATCAGTGTGTGGTTGCCTCTCACGTGGCCCCCACTGGGGGCCTGGCCTGCAACCCAGGCATGTGCCCTGCCTAGGAATCGAACCTGCGACCCTTTGATTCGCAGTCCGCGCTCAATCCACTGAGCTACGCCAGCCAGGGCTGTGCAGAAGCTTTTTATGTTGATGAAGTCCCATTTGTTTATTCTTTCCTTTATGTCCTCTGCTCTAGGGGTCCACCTTCTTCACAAGAGGAGTAAGTTACTGCTTTCCACATCCTCTGTTGGAGAGGTTGCTGCTGCCCTTGGCAGACAGCTTATCCCCCTGTAATGTGGTTTTGGAAAAGCAGTAGCTCTAGCTGAGACCCTACCTCTCCTCTGCTTTCAAGTTAGTCTCCATTCCACTCTAATGGTGTACTGGAACCTCCCCTAAGTCAGGCCAGGCTTCTACAGATGCTCTCATACCCATGGATACGTGTCCGGGTCAGCACTCTTCAGTTTTGTTTTTTGTTTTTTTTCACCAACCATTGTAAGTGGCATTGGGGTAGTTTCTCCAACTCCCTTTAAGCTTTAGGTCATAACAAGGTCTTGTTTGTGTATTTTCAGATGCACAGTTGGGCAAGAGTCCTTCCAGGTCCTTTGGCATAGAATGCTGAGGTACATTTGTTCATATATGGAGGTCTAAACAATTATTTTAAAAGGGGGAGACAGAGAACAAACAACTTATGCCACCATGATACACTGTTTAGATAATTTTAAAACATAATTGATGTGTAAAAATTTGATTTTTGTGCTGTCAGGTTTTTGAACCAATAATTTCCAGGTTGCAGTGAAGAAATAAACAGCCTATCAGTCAATATGCAGAAGTCATCTTTGGCTAAATTATGTAAAAGTCCATTCTTGGGCCTCAGGTTTGTTTTTTTTTTTTTTTTTTCATTTTTAAAAATTTACTGTTGTTCAGTTACAGTTGTCCCTCAGGTGTCTTATAATCTAAATTATATTTTATTTCATAATGCCTCAGTTTGGAGACAGTAATAAATTATCTTTAGGACTTTGAATCCTATAAGAGCACAAATTAGGATTTCAAAATCAATTTGAAGCTAGTCTACCCATTTATTGAGGAAAAGCTAAGAAAATACATCAACCAAAACCCCACAGATTTTGACTTGTTCTGTGTGTTTAGTCTCTATGGCAAAATTATGAACCATTTGGTGCATGTTTCTATCTGTAAAACATAGCGAGTGTTGGCTATCCACGTGAAGCAGGTGTTATTAGTGCAGAGAATTCTCCTTTATGAGCCAGGATATAATCTAAGGCTAAGGCGATACACCTGTGGATGTGTTAACACTGGCAATGTGTCAACAATGGCAAAGGTAGGAACTTTTCAGTTAAGGAAGAGGCACAGAAACAGTGTAGGGGTTAATGTAAGTGGATGTCATCTTCAACTGGAAGTAAAGGTCTGGTTGTACTGTGGGTATTTAGTTCCATCTCCTGGATATTAGGAGCAGGTCTGTGTTCGTTCCACAATACCTGTAGTGGAGCAAAGGACATGGGAGTTGGATAAGTATACCTCTCTCCTGTCAATGTGTTACTGAATAGAATATGTTAGTGAAATCTTTAACTTCAAACAATTTATCCATGTTATTTTGAATGTCAGGTATTAACGTGATATGGGTGGAGGTACCATAATAAATTTACAGGCCATGTAGTTGTTTTTTCTAAAACAGGCCATGTTATTCTCTGTTTTTTCTTCAGATCACATCAATCTTTCCCCTTTTAAAATAGGCCATGCTACTCGACAGAGAGTCATAGCAGCTCTACCTAATACACAAAAACAAACACAGGGAGGCTGCCGAATTGAGGAGAAAAAAAATGGCCCAAGTGAAAGAACAGATCAAAACTCCAGAAAAAGAGCTAAACAAAGTGAAGAAAAGCAATCTATCAGATGCAGAGTTCAAAACACTGGTTATAAGGATGCTCAAGGAACTTAGTGAGGAACTGCAGCAGCATGAAAAAGATCCAGTCAGAAACAAAGGATACACTAATTGAAATGAAAAACAATTGACAGGGAAACAACAGTAGAGTGGATGAAGCCAAGAAGCAAATCAATGATTTGGAACAAAGGGAAACAAAAAACAACTACTCAGAACAACATGAAGAAAACAGAATTAAAAAAAACAAGGACAGTGTTAGTATCCTGTGGAACAACTTCAAGCAATCCAACATTCACTTCATAGGGGTGCCAGAAGGACAAGAGAAAGAACAAGACGTTGAAATCTATTTGAAAAAACAATGAAAGAAAACTTCCTTAATTTGGTGAAGGAAATAGACATGCAAGTCATGGAAGTGGAGAGTCCCAAACAAGATGGATGCAAAGAAGCCCACCCCAAGACACATCATAATTAAAATGCCAAAGGTTAAAGAGATGGGAAGTTGGGTGTGGGAGAATTAGAGAGAGGTGAGGGGATTAAAAAGTACAAATAAGTAGTTACAGAATAGTCATGGGAATGTAAAGTACAGTATAGGAAAGGGAGTAGCCAAAGAACTTACATGTATGACCCATAGAAATGAACAAGGGTCGGGGGACTGCCTGAGGGAGTATGGGGTGCTAGATGGAAGGGGGAAAAGTCAAGATAATTGTAATAGCATAATCAAAAATACATAATTAAAAAAACTTACAGGGGCTTTAAAGTGACTGTGTTGAACAGGAGGTGCACACACTGAGTGCTTTACCCACACCTCCTTCCACTCTGCTGCCTGTTCCTTGTGTGCACTCCTAAGTGCATCCAGGAGATCAAGCTCAGAGGGCACAGGGATCACTCTCAGAAAACAGACCAAGGGCATTAGGCAAGGGAGAAACCACAAACTTAAGCTATAGTGCCACCTTCTGGAAAACAATAGCCATCCTGGTGAATTGTAAGAACCACAGAGACAAAAAACGTTTAAAGCTTTGACCATGAGAGAGCAAGAAGAGTGGAACAGTTCCATCTCCACAAACACAGAGGAAACATCAGATAATAACAATGTCAATGAAGGTAACACCACATCTGTTCAATGCAATGAGCAAAGAGTTAAGAAGGTGTCTGCTATTTAAAAAGCAAAAGCACTAACATATAACTACAAGGAAAATTTAAAAATCAAGAAAATATGGAATCACAAAAAGAAAATAATTCTTCAGCAACTGAGCTTAAAGGCACAGAATATAGCAATCTAACTGATAAAGAATTAAAGATAGTGGGTAAAAAACTCAACAAGTTACAAGAAAACTTGGAAACACAATTTCATGAAATTTGGAGTTAAATGTATGAACAAAATGAGTTACTTAACAAGAGATTCAAACTATAAGAAAAAATAAACTCTGGAGCTGAAAATTTCAATAAACTAGATGAAAAATACAATAGAAATCATGTATAGTAAAGCAGAAAAAAGATATGTGACTTGAATGGCAGGGATTTTGAAATAACACAGAAAAGAACAAATAACAAAGATTTAAAAAGAGAAAAAAAAGGCTACATGAGCTATGAGAGACCATAGCAAGACAAACATCAGAATAATCAGGGTACCAGAAGAAGAAAAGTGGGAGAAGGGGGAAGAGATTTCATTTAAAGAAATAATAGCTGAGAACATCCCAAACCTGAGGAAGGACATGGACTTAGAAGTCCACAGAGCTCTATTTTCTCAATGCTTTCAGACCTTGTCCAATACACATTATAATTAAACTGTCAAAGATCAATGAAAAAAGAACCTTCAAGGCACCAAGAAAAGAGGAAAGTTAGCTACAAAAGAACCCCCATTAAGCTGTCGGTGGATTTCCCACTTGAAACACTACAGGCCATGAGAGAGTGGACTTACATGGGTATATTTAAAATGTTGAAAGATAAAAATTTCCAGCCAAGAATAGTTTGTCCTGAAAATCTGTCCTACAGATATGAAATGACAGATAATTACTAGAATTACTGGGGTGATCACGTTGTAAGATGTAAAATGTCGAATCAATATATTGTACACCTGAAACTAATATAACTAATATAATATTGTATACCTACAATACTCTATATTAGGAACTCTGTATTAGGATTGTAAGTTAACCATTCAAATATGATATAAAATTTAAAGAAAAAATTAGTTAAAATACCAACACCTGCCATAAATTGTTAACTAATAAACAACATAAAAGAGGTGATCAATTATATAAAAGGGAGGAGTAAAAGAGTAAAGCCTTTATAGGTGAAAAAAGATAAGTTGCTATCAGCATAAAATACACTGTTGTATCTATGAGATGTTATATGTAAGCCTCATAGTAACCACAAGCCTAAAATCTAGAGTAGATTTGGAAAACATTTTTAAAAAGTGGACACAGCATACTGCCATAAAAACCAATAATTTACAAAGGCAGGCAAAAACAGAAGGAAAAAATATAAAACAACCAGAAAGAAATTAATAAGGTGGCACAAGACCTTAAATATAAATAATTACTCTAAATGTAAATGGACTGAATTCACCAATCATAAAACACAGAGTGACTAAATGGATAAAACAAACAAATAAAGTCAAGGAGCGACTATATGCTGAGAAAGACCCACTTCTGCTCCAGACTCACACACTGACTCAGTGAAAGAAGAGAAAAAGATACATTATGCAAGTGAAAACCAAAATAAAGTGAAGGGAGCCATACTTATGTCAGAAAAAAGTGTACTTTCAGCCAAAAATGGTAACCAGGTACAAGGAAGGTCATTATATATCATGAGGGGACTGATCCATCAAGAACAAATGTAAACACATTCATCCCAACATTGGAGCACTTGAATGCATTAAGCAAATAAAAACAGATATGAAGGGAGAAATAGACAACAATAGTAGGGTACTTCAATATCCTACTTTTAAACCATGGAATGATCATCCGGACATAAAATAAACAAGGAAATGATGGACTTGAACCACAACTTAGACCTAATCGACCTAACAGACATCTATAGAATATTTCATTTGACAAGAACATAATACACATTCTTCTCAAATATACATTCTTCTCAAATACACAAGGAATATTTTCCAGAAGAGAATATATGATAGGACCCAAAACAGGCCTTAGAGAATGTTATTTTTTTATTTTTAAATTAAATTTATTGGGGTGACATTGGTTAATAAAATTATATAGGTTTCAGGTGTACAAGTCTATAATACATCACCTATATGCTGTATTGTGTGTTCACCACCCAAACTCAAGTCTCCTTCCATCTCCATTTATCACCCCATACCTTCTTCTACTTCCCCTCACACCCCTTCCCCTCTGGTAATCACCATGCTAGGGCTTTTTTTAAACTTTATTGTTGTTGTTTACAGCACTACAGATGTTCCCATTCCCCACCAACTTTGCCCCTTTCCCCACCTCCACCCCCGTCCTGTTCCCTGTGGTCATCACCTCACTGTTGTCTGTGTCAATGGGTCTTGCATATATGTTCTTTGGCTAATCCCTTCACCTTTTTTCATCCAGCCTCCCCTCTCCCTCCCCTCTGATATGTGTAGTCTGTTCCATGTATCCATGCCTCTGTTTCTATTTTGTTCGTTAATTTATTTTGTTCATTACATTCCATGTGTAAGTGAGAGCACATGGTATTTGCTTTTCTCTGACTGGCTTATCTCACTTATTGAAATCATAACAAGTATCTTTCCACCACAGTGTTAGGAAACTAGATATCAACATGAGGAAAGCTGAATAAACTGTAAATATGTGGAAACAACAACACACAACTAAACAACCACTTTATCAAGGAAGAAATACAAAGGGAAAATCAAAGATTATTTCAAACAATTTAAAATGGAAACACAATATACTAAAACCTATGGGATGCTGTAAAAGCAATACTGAGAGGAAAGTTTATAGCTATAAATGTATATATTAAGAAATGAGAAAGCTCACAAGCAATCAACCTAACGTTATACCTTAAGGAACTAGAAAACCAAGAATGCATTAAAGCTAAAGTTAGCAGAAGAAATCAAATAATAAACATCATGGTGGACATAAATGAAATAGAGACCAGAAAAACAATACAAAGTGTCAATGATACTAAGACCTGGGTTGTCAAAAAGATAAACAGAAGTAACAGGCCTTTAGCTAGAAAAAAGGAAAAGACAAATCAAATGAAAGAGGAGAAATTACAACTGACACCACAGAAATGCGACCTGTTGGTGGGAGTGTAAACTGGCTCAGCCATCATAATGAACACCATGGGAATTCTTCAAAACCTTAAAAAGATATTCTTCAGTTGAAGGAAAATCAACAAAAGGAAGATCATCAGTGGCAATGGATGAGTTCGCAGAGTAAGAGACCATGGAAAGCAATTACTGCACTCAGTGCAGGAAACAGGAAGGGGGAGCAATTCGAATGGAGCCAGTAGTGGTGGGGTCATGAGTGGGGCAGGGCAGCTTTACACACACCAAATCAAAGAGAAGTCAAAGTATTCCTTTAACATTTATTTAATTAAACTGAAGGCAAAGAGTTAAACTAAGACTAATAGAGTAGGTAGGCTCAGAGTTTCTCTGTAAAGTCAGTTGGTCTTCGTTCCCCAGAAGTGATGCGGGGTCCGGAAGCGGGGTCCATGTATCTTAAACCAGGAGGAGGAGTTGCCACATGAGCAGCATGAATGAGTTCTGGAGGTATTTGGGGGCTTCAAAATGCATCTTCTTCGTAGGTCCCGGTAAACAAGTCTCAAACATTCCAAACCACAGGTCAACAAAGCCTCTGACAGAGTTGGTCACCAGAGATGGGCAAGGCCAGTTGATACCAAAGAGGGAACTGGCACCTCGAGCAAGCTGGCCCCACTGTGCCCAGGGAAGAGCAGCTCAGCTCTCGGAGCTTTTGAACGGACTCTCACTCTGGGCCCTGCCCCTCTCTGGGGACGTACAGGAAGTTGCAGGCCACATATATGGGGAAGACCACATCTTGGCTCTCCAGGTTCACCACCTCCAGCTCTTCATCTCTTCCCGGGGAAAGCACCTGGTATTCTGTGCTCTTCCTGAAGGTGGCTCTTCCAGTGGTGTCCAAGGAAACCACACACAGGCGGAAGGCGACCTTTCTCTGCCACAGTAAGCTGATCCCGAGGCCGTGGGACTTGTTCTTGGCGCTGCGCTTGAAGATGATGCGCCGGTTGGCGTAGCACACCACCAGATCCCAGCCAATGCTGAGGCTGGCCCACCGCCAGCTGCACCGCACTTCCTTAGGGAGGTGGTGCCCGCACCGCATGTTGTACTCAGGGAAACTGGGCACATGGATGTCAGTGGGCCCAAGCCCCTTGCTTTGCTCGGCCTGGACCAGGGCAAGCCACTGGTCTTTGTATACCGGGGTCAGCCACGCAGCCGGGATCAGCGCATCCTGGTCAATGATGCGTGCTGATGACAGCTCACAGATGAGGTAGGCCAGTCGCAGATGCTGGAACACTGGCACGAAGGCACTGCCCTCCTGGGTTTCCAGGAAAGGGGTGCCTCCCGACTCCCTCTTGGCCCTGGCAAACCACAGGTTGGCGTCGGGCAATAAGGCTCTGCAAGGACCACTCCATCCCGGCTGCAGCTGCAAGTACATCCACTTTTTCAGCATGGCATACACATCCATCTCCACTTCCATCACCAAGAGCTCTGAAGAGGCAATGAGCTCTTTCATGATATCTGGGCTGAGTTGTCGCAGTAATAGCTCCTCACAGGGGTGAGTCATCAGATTGTCCAGCAGCCACTGGAAGCAAATGGACCTGATGTTTGGGAGGCCATAGCTCTCAGCAGAGTGGTAGTAGCTGCATACAGTGTAGACCGTGACAGTCTCCTCCATGACCTCCCCGCACTGCCAAATCAGCTCGTCCAGCTGCAGCATGCAGGCCGTGGCCAGGATGGACACGACGCGTCTGGGTGGAATGAGCACGGAGCTTTGGTACAGGGAGCCTAAAACCTCGTGCAGGGCCTCACTGTCAATGTTCTCGTCAGGCATCTGCAAGTCTATGGTATCCATGGTTGCCTCCCTCCACGCACCGCTGAACATGCTCGCAAAGTAGCCGGACTGGCACAAGTAGACTTTGTGCAGGTTCCACACCTCCCCTAGCGCGCGGATCTGCACGTCGCTGCCTTCCCCCATGAGGAAGAGTTTCTCATAAACGGAACCTGAAATGCCTCTGGCGCGCTTCCGGAGGCGCCCTACAGCGGGAGGCCCTCCCGAGTCCGTCTTCCGTTTGAAGCCGCCCTGACTGGTGGACGGTCCGGCCTCTTCACTCTCCTCTTCCACTTCGTCACCCGCTGCCACGGCTGCCCCGGCCACCTCCACCCCGCCGGGCCCTGGCTGCTCTGGGGCACGTCTTCCCCGGAGCCACCACGGAATGCGACTGCTGATTATTCCCATGGCTTGAAGGAAACTCCAAAGCACGTACCACGGACACGGCCCTTGTCACTGCGAAGCTTCCCCAGGCAGTGGCTCAGCCCAGAGTGCTTCTGGGTACAACGGCCGGCCGTCCCTCAGACGTTCCCGCCCCCGGGAACACACGCGAGAGTTCACCAGACCAGGAAGACCACGCTGCGTGCACGTCCTCCTGGGGCTGGGACTCTGGCGCCCCCTTCGTGTCCTGGTGGCTGTGTATCTGCCCTGGGCGTGCATTTCCGTGTCCTTGCAAGAACACAACTCCCATCAGCCCCCCTAAAATATTGCGTGAACATGTTGGAGGGATTGTATCCTTTTTCCTTCATGGAAACACAAGGGTCATTTATTCAGGGAACGTTGGTGGAGCATCCAGTGTGAGCCCAGGTTTGTGCCGGGCACTGGGAGTGTGAAGACAAGCACAACTTAGTCAGCCTCACAGTGAACCCAGTTCACGTAACAAATGACCGCAATGCCCTTGGAAATTTCGGTAAATCTGGGAGCTAGGAGGAAGGGTGTCAGGGCTGTGTCCTCAGGAGACACTGGCTGAGTCACACGGGGGTTGGTTAAGCAGCTGAAGCAGAAGACTGACCTTCATTCTGTGACTTTAAAAGAGGCCTAAACCTGTTTCAGGCTCAGTTTCCCCAACGGCAAGGAACTAAGAGGCTTCCAAGTCAGTCAGTACGCAAAGTTCCTCCCCAAATGATATCTAGATGCTAGCTTTGTCCTCCAGGAACCGAACTTCCTTGGTTAACTTCTAAGGCATTCTCATCCCCTGAGGCCGTGACGGTGAGACACCACGGTCTGCAATAAAGGTGGTAACATCTGCCCCAGGCTTTGCTTTGCTCTTGCACTTCTCTTTGTAAATAGTGTTTCTGGTTATAAAACCATTTTAAACTCTGTGTGCTTGTGTGTGTGTGTGGAGGGGGGATTGTCTCGAAATCCAAATCCACTGCTTTGGGGCTCTTGGGGCTCCTGCGTCTGTTTTAAATAGATTACTTGAGCTTAGGGAAGATCCTAAGTTCCCAGAATACCTTTCAGCCTCATTTATGTTCCTCCCTCTCCACCTATTTGGACATCTTGAGTCCTCTGCCTCTGGCAATTTCCGTTTCTTGCAAACAACTACCCCTTTCTCAATATCTGAGATATGGTTCAAAGACCACTTTTTCTCAGACCTCCAAGGAATGGAGACGTACATCTTTCCTCAACTGTGATCCTGTTATGCCTTGATCAAACGTTTATCCCCATATGGCTACAGGACTCTAGATTACCAGCACCAGGCACCAGGCCAAGCACATAACAAATTTACAAGGAGGGAAATGAAGAAGGAATGAAATGGTTTTTCATTGTTGAGGAAGGAGGAATATTAAATACTGCACGGATACTACATGCTCTAAACAAATTTGCGTTGCTGACGGAGTCTGGCCCTTTTAATGGCAAGGCAAGTGCATTATGAGGGAAAATACTAACATCTGAAGTAGTAGTATGATTTATTGAAGACACACAAGTCTGAGAAATGTTATTTTAATTACCAGAAATAACCCCCCAAACCCCCCAAACACCACAACTGATACAGGGGAGCCTTTCAGGTCATTTGACACTGCCTGAATAGAATGTTTCCCACATTTGTACATTGCAGGATACCGTTATCTTTCACTTTAAATATTCTGTATGGGACTCAATGGAGGGGATGATTAAGAAGGTCTAAGTAAAGTCTGCTACAGGAAAATATGTTGAGAGTGTACAAAAGAGAGGGAAATACATAGCTGAAGGCCTCAAGCCTCCAAAATTGATCGGCACCTCTAAGAGAAAGGGTCATTCCCCAGAGGCTCCGGAATGGAGACAAGGTGGGATTCCTGGACTGTGCTGGGCGTGGATGAGTGATGGAGGAAGCTCTGCTTACTCAAAAGGAGACGGCTCTGCGCCACACACCCAGGGAGAACACTGAGAGGAAGCATAGGTTGACATGGTTGACAAACGATAACCACACTAATTTAAAAACAATTGCAGTTGCTGTAAAATTAAATATGAGAAATTAGCTTTCCTTTCTGCAAAAGGGAAAGGTGTTTCTAATCAAGCTCAGTTGTCTCACTCAGTTCCTCATGAAACCAGAAAAGACACCAGAGCTCATGCTGCCTGTCGCTTTCTGAACCCAATAAGCAGAGACAGATTGAATCTTTGTGGGCACTTTATTCAGAGGGCCGGGTTCACACCCTAACACTAACCGTCCTACATTTTCTTTCCAGGCCAATGTTTTCACAATAGGGAATAAACAAGGTGCGGTGAGGGGGTTTGAAATTCAGGGGGAATTAGTTGAAAGAAACTGCAGTATTCTTGCCCTGGGCGTTAGCTGTTCCCAGGGGTGGGTCGTCCTCTGTCTCTCCCTGGAACACAATGGCCCGGATGCCTCCACTTGTCCCCAGGTGGTATGTTTAGCAGTGCCCCAGGAGGTCGGCTCTTTCTCTCAGGAGCCAGGACGAGCCTTATCTGTTGTTTGTGAAACAAAACCTTTAACATATTATATTACTTACTAGGCTTACAACTATTTACCTTAAACTAAAATTTTCCAACTCTTGAGTCCCCTATCACTAAGAGGCATTTTTTTCAAGTATGGGAAGGCCAGAGGAATTTAGAAAGAGTGATATGTGAGGATTCAGTCAGAGACATGTGATTAAAGTCACAAGAAGCTGTTCTAGGATGACGTTCACAGGAATTCAACAGACGTGCGAGGTACCAGGATTCCACACTCCTACCATCCAGCCGAGTCGTCACTAAGTGCGTGGAGCAGGTGCAGCTACCATGACTGCTCTGCAGAGACCTATAGCCTCAACAGCATCAGGACCATGTGCCTGCACTGGCTGCTGGACAACCCGATGACCCGTGTCGTGAGGAGCTAGAGCAAGAAGTGCGGCAGTATAGACAGGAATGAAATAGAGCTTATGGTCTGGGCATCAACTTTTCTCAACTGAAAGTATCATAGTCACATGCTTCACAAAACTGTACAAGATTTTGAGTGTACCACTCAATAAAACGTCATCTGCACACAGCGCTGTGCGCACATCTCCGCCAGCAAAGTCTCTCTCTGTCCCCATTTCCCCGCTTTTTGCCCACCTCCCCCTAACCTCCACCCCCTTTTCCTCTGGTTATCACCAGCCTGTCGTCTGTCTTTCTGTTATATTTACAGGGTCTGGCACAAATAATGCCCCTTTTTATTACAAAATCTTTTATTACAGAATCCTAAGCATGTTAATTCTGTAATACAATAATATCACAAGCACACCATATGACATTTTAGGTGAAATGATCAAATTAAAACTATAAATTATTACACACATATATTATTACTCTACCAACCACACTGAAGCTGGCATTACTTCTGGTGGACTCTGTATATATACTCCTGTGTGTGTGCACATGTGTGTGCGTGTGTGTGTTGTATGTATTTTGCTTAATCCCTTCACCTTCTTTCATCCAGTTCCCCCGTGTCCCTTCTATCTGACAGCCATCAGTCTCTTCCATGTTTTCACACGTGTTTCCATTTTGTTTATCATTATTTTGTTCATTAGGTTCCACATATAAGCGAGATCATATCATATTTGTTTTTCTCTGACTGGCTTATTTTACTTAGCACAATAGTCTCCAGGTCCATCCTTGCTGTTGTAAAAGGTAAGATTTCCTTTTTTTTGTACGACCAAGTAGTATTCCACTGTGTAAATATATAATAGACAACCAGGAAAATGCTATAAGTCAAGGCTCTTATTTAAAACTGAAGGAGTGTTAAGGAAACTTTTCTAAGGAGTAGAAAGAAAAATAAAAAGAGGAACATAAGTGTGTATAATAAAATACACACTAAATATGTACCTGCCACTAGTCACTTCAAATGTAAATGGATTAAATGCTCCCTTAAAGACACAGTGCAGCTGAATGGATAAGAAAACACTACCCACATATATTCTGTCTATAAGAGAACTACTTCAGATTGAAAGACACACACAGACTGAAAGGCAACGGGTGGAAAAAGAACATGGGGGAAAAGCTGGGGTAGCAATACTTACATCTGACAACATAGACTTTAAAGCAAAGGCAATAACAGTGGACACAGAAGGACGTGACATAGCAATGAAGGGATGAGTGAAACTAGATCACATAACCCTTGTAAACACCAATGCACCCAACCTAGGAACCCCGGAATACATAGAGCGAATCTTGATAAACATATGGTAGAGATCGACAGTAATACAGTCATAGCAGGGGGCGTTCCCACTCCATTGACATCAATGGATCTTCCAGAGTCCAAACCCACCCCCCCAAAGAAAAATCTAGGCATCTTTAAGTGACACACTAGACCAGATTAATTTAATGAATATTTGAAGAACATTTCACACCAAGGAAGCAGACTGTACACTTTTTTCAAGGAATGGAACAAAGTCCAGGATAGAACATATGTTACACCACAAAAAAATGTGTCTCAATACATTTGAGAAAACGGAACTTATATCAAGCACCTTCTCTGGCCACAATGGCATGAAACTAGAAATCAATTACAAGAAAAAACTGAAAAACACACAAACAGATGGAGACGAAATAGCATGTTACTAAACGTTGGATGGGTTAATGATGAGATAAAAAGAAAAATACCTACATTTTACAGTGTGATAATTTGAAAAACTGAAAATTTACTATTAGCCCTGGCTGGTGTGGTTCAGTGGATTGAGTGCCAGCCTGCAAACCAAAGGGTCGCTAGTTTGATTCCTGGTCAGGGCACATGCCTGGGTTGCGGGCCAGGTTTCCAGTGGGGGGCACGTGAGAGGCAACCACACGTTCAGGTTTCTCTCCCTCTTACTCCCTCCTTCCTCTCTCTCTCAAAATATATACATAAATAAAACCTTTAACAATTAGAATGAAAAATCTGTACCACACGCCCACAGACACACTATACCCTTATGTGCCTATCAGAATGGCTGAAGTTAAAATGTCCCTTTTATCAAGTGCTGGCAAAGATGTGGAGGAACTAGAACTTGAATATACTGCAGGAATGGGGAATACAGAATGGTACCGCTACACTGAAAAAGTATGGGGTGATTTTTTGAGAGAAATCTAAGGCCATTTAACCTACTCTGAAGAAACAGATGCAGAAAAAGTATTTTACAAAATTCTACATCCATTTATGATAAAATTCTTTATTAATATATTTTATTGATTATGCTATTACAGTTGTCCCATTTCCCCCTTCACGCCCCTCCCCCGTGCACACCCCCTCCCACCCACATTCCCCCCCTTTAGTTCATATTCATGGGTCATACATGTAAGTTCTTTGGCTTCTACATTTCCCACACTATTCTTACCATCCCCCTGTCTATTTTCTACCTACCATCTATGCTACTTATTCTCTGTACCTCCCCCCCCCCACTCCCCTGTTGATAACCCTCCATATGATCTTCATTTCTGTGGTTCTGTTACTGTTCTAGCTGTTTGCTTAGTTTGTTTTTCTTTTTGTTTTAAGTGTGGTTCTTAATAATTGTGAGTTTGCTGTCTTTTTACTGTACATGTTTTTTATCCTCTTTTTCTTAGATAAGTCCCTTTAACATTTCCTATAATAAGGGCTTGGTGATGATGAACTCCTTTAACTTGACCTTATCTGGGAAGCACTTTATCTGCCCTTCTATTCTACATGAAAGCTTTGCTGGGTAGGGCAATCTTGGAGGTAGGTCCTTGCCTTTCATGACTTGGAATACTTCTTTCCAGCCCCTTCTTGCCTGGAAGGTCTCTTTTGAGAAATCAGCTGATAGTCTGATGGGAACACCTTTGTAGGTAACTGTCTCCTTATGTCTTGCTGCTTCTAGGATTCTATCCTTAATTTTAATCTCAGGTAATGTAATTACGATGTGCCTTGGTGTATTCCTCCTTGGGTCCAACTTCTTTAGGACTCTCTGAGCTTCCTGGACTTCCTGGAAGTCCATTTCCTTTGCCAGATTGGGGAGGTTCTCCTTTATTTGTTCACATAACTTTGCCACTTGTTGCTCTTCCT
Source organism: Glossophaga mutica (assembly GCA_039655065.1). Taxonomy (NCBI): domain Eukaryota; kingdom Metazoa; phylum Chordata; class Mammalia; order Chiroptera; family Phyllostomidae; genus Glossophaga; species Glossophaga mutica. Next base: position 7,175,026 of record CM077318.1, on the reverse strand, counting down.
CTTCTCCTTCTGTACCTCTATAATTCGCATGTTGGGACATTTAAAGATGTCCTGGAGGTTCCTAAGCCTCTCCTCATTTTTTTGGTATTCTTGTTTCTTCATTCTTTTGTGGTTTGGTGTTTCTGTGTTCCTTCTGGTCCACACTGTTGATTTGAGTCCCAGTTTTCTTCCCATCACTACCGGTTCCTTGTATATTTTCCTTTATTTCACTTAACGTAGGTTCATTTTTCCATCTAATTTGTGACCAAATTCAACCAATTCTGTGAGCATCCTGATCACCAGTGTTTTGAACTGTCCATCTGATAGGTTGGCGATCTCTTCATTACTTAGTTGTATTTTTTTCCTGGAGCTTTGATCTGTTCTTTCATTTGGGCCATTTTTTTTTTGTCTTGATGCACCTGTTACGTGGTGAGTGGCAGAGCCTTACGTGTTCACCAGGGCGAAGCAACCCACATTGCTGGGTTGTGATGTGGTATGTGGGGAAGGGATCAGAGAGGGAACAATGGCACTTGCTCTGCTCTCTGTCGGATTTCGGTCACTTCCCTCGCTTCCCACAAGAAAACTGGGCCCTTCTGGTGCTGATTCCCAGGTAGGTGGGTTTTTTTGTACATTCTAGGACCCTGTGGGTCTCTCCAATGAACTCTCCTGTGAGGCTGGGAGTTTCTCCCACTGCCCCTCAACCCTGGCAGGTGTTTTCAATCAGTGATTTGAGGCTTTATTTCCTTGTGCTGGGGCCCTGTGTTGGGCTGTCTGTCCTGCTCCCCAATTGTTTCTCCCCATTTATCTGCATGCAAATATGGGACCACTCGGTCCGCCAGCTGCCGCCTCGCCAGTTCTGCCCACTGCATCCTTGCCTTCCCTGCTCCACAATCCATGGTCTCACTAGGTCCACCAGCCACCACCTTGCCACGAGTCCTCTCTACCAGGCTGCCCATCTTTGCCCCTTCTACTGGTCTGGGTGAATGTTCCTTCTTTAACTCCTTGGTTGTTGGATTTCCATACAGTTCAATTTTCTGTAAGTTCCGGTTGTTTTTTGTTTTTAAATTGTTGTTGTCCTTCTTTTGGTTGTGTGAGGAGGCACAGTGTGTCTACCTATGCCTCCATCTTGGTTGGAAGTCCCATTTATGATAAAATTCTTAACAAAGTGCATTTAGAGGGTGCATAACTCAACATAATAAAGACCACATATGACAAACTCATAGCCAACATCACACTCAGTGGTGAAAAGCTGCAGTCCTTTTCACTAAGATCAGGAACTTGACAGAGATACCCATTCTCACCAAATTTTTTCAACATAGTATTTGAAGTCCCAGCTAAAGATATCAAACAAGAAAAAGAAAGAAAAGTCATTCAAATAGAAAAAGGAGCACTAAAACTTACTTTTTCAGATGGCATAATAGCATATATAGACAACTCTATATTAGACTCACTAAAAAACCTCTTTTTAAAAGATTTCTGTAATTTATTTTAGACAGAGGGGAAGGGAGGGAAAAAGAGAGTGAGAGAGACATCAATATGTGGTTGCCTCTCAAGAGTCTCCTACTGGGGACCTGGCCTACCAGCTAGGCATGTACCCTGACTGGGAATTGAACTGGTGACACTTTGGTTTGCAGGCCAGCACTCAATCCACTGTCCCTCACCAGCCAGGGCTAAAAACACTGTTGTAACTATTAAATGCATTCAGTCAAGTTGTAAGATAAACAGTATTCAGAAATTTGTTGTGTATCTATACACCAACAATGAACTATCAGAAAAAAATATTAAGAAAACAATCTCATTTAAAATTGTATGAGTAAGGATAATATACCTTTGAAAATGTTTAACCAAGGAGGTAGAAAACTTTTATCCTGAAAACTATAAGACATTGATTAAAGAAATCGAAGATAACAGAAATAAATGAAAGAATATACTGAAATCAGGCCACAACACTGAAACCAAACCCTAATCCTTTTTTTTTTCTGGCTTTAAATGTCCTTCAGGGGGTAACAATAGGCCTTCTCACAGCACTCTGGAGACCAGCAGACCAAACCAGATTGGACTGGTTCCAGAGGATCAAGCAGCTGCAGTTGGCATCTAAATAACATTAAGGTGATTTTAATAGCACAGCATAACCAAAATTCTTGGAACTCAAGTAGCAGACATGCTACTTTTACCACCCAGAGACCATTAAGGTGCAAGGGGTCAGTCATAAGGAAGATCTGGTTCGGGGACCAAATTTGGACACACACAGGACTAATAAATCAAACTCCACCAGATTGGAATTCCTTTGTTCTCTGTAGCTCTTTCCACATCCCTAATCTTAGATGACTTAGTTTCAAGACCACCCAATCAAACCTCCAGAATTATTTATTATTTATAATTAATAAATATGTATAACCTGTCCTTACACTCACCTGTTAAAATTGACCTCAAGCTTTTGTTCAGGGAGAATAATTTGAGCTTCATCTCTGATCTCCTTCTTCAGCTGGCCTGATGAATAAATCTCCTTTTCTCTGCAAAAATCTACTGCTTTAGACTTTTTGCTTCTCTATAAGCACCGACCATCAAATTCACTGTCTTTGTTCAGTAGCAATACTAGGCTCATGGACTGAAAGGTGTACTGTTGTTAAAATGCCATATTACCCAGGTCAATCTACAGATTTTATGTAACCCCTATCAAAATACCAATGGCATTTCTCACAGAACTAGAAGAAACAATCCTAAAATGTATTTGGAACTATAAAAGTCTCCAAAATGACAAAGTGATCTTGTAAAAACAAAAACAAAGTTGGAGGTATTATGCTCCCTGGTATTAAAGTATACTACAAAGCTATGGTAACCAAAACATCATAAAAGCAGCACAAAAACAGACATAGATCAATGGAACAGAACAGAGAGCACAGAAATAAACTAACACATGGTCAATCAATTTATGACAAGGGAGGCAAGAATATACAATGCAAACATAGCTTCTTCAAAAAATGGTTTTGGGGACTTCCAGGCAAGATGGAGGCTTAGGTGGACACACTGTGCCTCCTCGCACAACCAAGATTAAGGACAACAAAGATTTAGAAACAAAAAACCAACCAGATCTGACAGAAAATTGAACTGTAATGAAGTTCAACAACCATTCATCCAGACCGGTAGGAGGGGCGGAGTCGGTGGCCCACCGAGAGGGATCAAGACAGGAGAAAGAGGTGGTTGGCGGTCCTGGGCATGCAGGCAGCAGCTAGCAGTCCCCGGGGCACGCAGGCGACGGCTAGCGGACCCTGGGTGTGCAAGGTGGTTGGCTGACCGCCCACACACATTCACGCACAGATAAACCAGGGGATAACAGGAAGACAGATGACGCAACCCGGGGCCCCAGCGCTGGGAAATAAAGCCTAAAAGCACTGATTGAAAACACCTGTGGAGGTTGAGGTGCCGAGAGCAACTCCCAGCCTCACAGGAGAGTACCTTGGAGAGACGCACAGGGTCCTAGAATGTACACAGGCCCACCCACCCAGGAGGCAGCACCAGAAGGGCCCAATTTGCTTGTGGGAAACAGCAAAAGGGACTGAAATACGAGAGAGAGTGGAGCAAGTGCCATTGTTCCCTCTCTGACCCCGCCCCCACATACAGCGTCATAACCCAGCGATGTGGGTTGCCCCATCTTGGTGAACACTTAAGGCTCTCCCTCTCACTACGTAACAGGCACGTCAAGCCAAAAATAAGTGGCCCAAATGAAAGAACAGATCAAAGCTCCAGAAATAATACAACTAAGTGACAAAGATATCACCAACCTATCAGATGCACAGTTCAAAGCACTGGTGATCAGGATGCTCACAGAATTGGCTGAATTTGGTTGCAAATTAGATGAACAAATGAAGGCTACAATAGATGAAATGAAGGAAAACACACAGGGAACCAATAGTGATGGGAAGGAAACTGAGACTCAAATCAGTGGAGTGGACCAGAAGGAAGAAAGACAGAAAAGAAGGAAGAAACAAGAATTCAAAAACTGAGGAGAGGCTTAGGAACCTCCAGGACATCTCTAAACGTTCCAACATCCAAATTATAGGGGTACCAGAAGGAGAAGAGGAAGAGCAACAAGTGGAAAAGATATTTGAACAAATAATAAAGGAGAACTTCCCCAATCTGGCAAAGGAAATAGACTTCCAGGAAGTCCAGGAAGCTCAGAGAGTCCTAAAGAAGTTGGACCCAAGGAGGAACATACCAAGGCACATCGTAATTACATTACCTGAGATTAAAATTAAGGATAGAATCCTAGAAGCAGCAAGACATAAGGAGACAGTTACCTACAAAGGTGTTCCCATCAGACTATCAGCTGATTTCTCAAAAGAGACCTTCCAGGCAAGAAGGGGCTGGAAAGAAGTATTCCAAGTCATGAAAGGCAAGGACCTACCTCCAAGATTGCTCTACCCAGCAAAGCTTTCATTTAAAATGGAAGGGCAGATAAAGTGCTTCCCAGACAAAGTCAAGTTAAAGGAGTTCATCATCACCAAGCCCTTATTATATGAAATGTTAAAGGGACTTATCTAAGAAAAAGAGGATAAAAAACATGTACAGTAAAAAGACAGCAAACTCACAATTATTAACAACCACACTTAAAACAAAAAGAAAAACAAACTAAGCAAACAGCTAGAACAGGAACTGAACCACAGAAATGGAGATCACATGGAGGGTTATCAACAAGGAAGTGGGAGGGGGAGAGAGGGGGGAAAATGTACAGAGAATAAGTAGCATAGATGGTAGGTAGAAAATAGACAGCGGGAGGGTAAGAATAGTATGGCAAATGTAGAAGCTAAAGAACTTACAAGTATGACACCTGGACATGAACTAAAGTGGGGGAATGTGGGTGGGTGGGGGTGTTCAAGGTGGAGGGGAGTGAAGGGGGGAAAATGGGATAACTGTAATAGCATAATCAATAAACTATATTAAAAAAAGAAATGTAGAGAGATTTATTGAAGATACAAGACACAAGAAACAGTGTACATAGGACAATGACGCCTCAGTCCCCTTCAAAATAGGCATCTTAGGACCTCACACAGTTCTCTAAATTGCCATCAGCTGCCCCACGGTATTTTCCTGAATCACGTTGGTAGTCTGAAATCTCTTCCCTTTCAAAGGTGATACTCGTTTTGGGAAAAGCCAGAAGCCACAGGATGCCAAATATTAGCTGTAGGGGGGCTGAGTCACCTGGGTGATTGGATGTTTCACCAAAAAACTCTGCATGAGACATGATGCATAAGTGGGTGCATTGTCATGATGAAGCTGCCAATCACCAGTTTCCCATTGCTGCGGCCTTCTGAATCATCCGAATAGTTTCCATGGAGGAATGTTGAAGCTTAACGCACAATTGGATGCAGATTTGTTGCTGTACTTGCTCAGTCATTTTGAATGCCACAGCCACACAGTACACATGCTCACTCAATGGCATCTACTGCCCCCACTGACCAGTACAGTGAAGTCATCATTGTTTGTACGTACACACTCCACTCCACTCTGTTTGGCTTCCAGGTTGTGTTGATGTCATGAAAACCATTCCCCTTAAAATAACAATGGTTGGAGTTTTTCCAGACAGACCTCATATATAAAGAACTCATTCAACTCAACGTCACATAAACAATCTGATTAAAAAACGGGCAGAGGACCTGAATAGACATTTCTCCAAAGAAGACATAAAGATGGCTAACAGTCATAGAGAGATGCTCGACATCACTAATTATCAGGGAAATGAAAATCAAAACTAAATGTTATGTCACCCCAAACCCATCAAAATGAGTATTATTGAAAAAAAGGTCAATAAATAAAAAGTGTTGGCAAGGAAGTGATAAAATGGGAATACTGTACACTGTTGGAGGGAATGTAAATTGGTGCAGACACTATAAAAAAGTATGTAGGTTTCTCAAAAAATTAAAAATAGAGCTATCATATTACACAGCAATTCTGAATATTTATGTGAAAAAAATGACAACACAAATTCTAGAACATATTTTTCACCTCCTTAGTCATTGTAACATTATTGACAATAGCCAAGATATAGAAGCAACCTAAGTATCCATCTATGGAGGAATGTATTTACATACATATATGAATGTCATCTTGCAATTTGCAAAAACATAAATGGATCTAGAGAGTATTGTGTTAAGTTAAATAAGTCAGAGAAAAGCAAATACCACGTGAGTTCACTTTACATGTGTCATCTAAAAGAACAAAACAAAACAAAGGACCAGAAAATAACACAGCGCCATAGATATCATAGATATCATAGATACGGAGGACAAATGGAGGTTTGCCAAAAGGGAGGGGGCCAAAGGACTGGGGAAAATGGAAAAGGGGACTAAGAGGTATGAACTTCCAGTTACAAAACAAATAAGTCATGGGGATATAATGTACAGCACAAGGGAAAAAGCCATTAATGTGATAACTTTGTATGGTGACCGATGGTTAATAGATGTATGGTCGCATCCTAAGGTATATAAATGTAGAATTACTATGTTCTGTACACCTGAATCTAACGTATTATCATAAGTTCCACTATAGTTTAATGCGAAATAAATAAAAAATGAAATTATGTCTAGCAATCACCACAGACAGAACTCAGATATGAAAAAGTCCTTTTAACATACGGCCAATGTTCTTGCCACTATATCAGCTGACCTCTTCATATACTGGCAGAGTGCACCACGAATCACTTAGCATAAGGATTTGTACTGAAATACAGTGCCAAGAGCAAGTGGGGGAAGAACTGAAGTCAAACTAAAGTTTGATTAGTAAATAACTCAGATCCCTCCCAGATGTCTTTTCATGCCAAACATCAGGCGTGGATATGTTGAGGGGAGATGGTTTCTGTGATACATGTTGATTTAACATTTTGTCTCTTCTGTGTGGCTTGTATGTATCAGGATATAGTAAACTGGTCAGCTGGGCCATGGAGGCCTCAGTTTGGGGGAATGGAGGCTGAAAAGGGCCAGACTAAGGGATCTGGAATGTTCCCTGCTCACACAGTTGCCTGACAGGACCCATGAGGTAGAGTTGACCTGGTGATCGCTGGCTGGGGGAGGGGGATTGAAGGGTGCAGAGGCTGGCCACAGAGGCACATGATTGAGGGTGACTATATTTAACTGAAAGTAGGAGTATTGTGCTGTTTCTCAGCTGCTCCAGGATTTAGACGTGCTTAATGAAGTGCAACTGCAACAGTCCAACAAGGACCAAACGGTATCACCTAAGACAGAACAGACAGATGCTCGAGCTGCCTCTTGTATCCTCTGTACTAATTCTCTGCCCTCTCCTTCCCACCCACTGCAGGTACCAGACATGACTCTGTTTTCTTGCCTGAAAGAAAAGGGAGATTTGGCAATTATCTCTGTTTGCGTCATTGAAAGCTGAGATGCCCCATGCCCAAGCATTTAAAAAGACCAAGTTCCCTTGGATACCCTCGATTGTTCCAGAGAGTATGGGTCCGAATGCTGTTTGCACATGAAAGCATCAACCCAGAACCCCCAGTGCCCTATGATAATTGAGCATGAAGTCAAGGGATGAGAATCGTCACCTTCCTAAGTGAAAGGTGGGCCATGAATCTGATGCAGAGAACCCAGCAACAATCCATTGCCTTCCTGTGACACTTCAAGGGAACGGCACGTGGCAGCCGATGAGAACCCCTTCACAGATCTGGTTTCTGTAGGAGGGCACACAACCACAGGTGCAAATTTGGATTTCCCTTTCCTCTTCTATGTGTGGGGCCACCAACTCAACACTATTACTGACTGGTTTGAAAAGTTCTGCCATTTGGGGTTTGTTTGTTCGTTTGTTTGTTTGTTTCTTTGTGGGGAGGAGGCCAAGGGCATTTTCGATTCTGTGTCATGTTGAATGAGAACTTTATTTCCCCCAATTTTGCAAACATGTTCTCCTCTGCCATAATATTTGGGATTACTTTTGCTTGTTTTAGACCCAGGTAACTACTGATGAGCAAAAACAGAAAATAAAATAAAAGGCCTTTCATAGTGAAATGCGACAAGCATTTATTTGAGATAAAAAAAAAAAAAGAATAGTGATTCAGGCAGCAGTGATTCAGGCTGAAATCCAAACAGTGTTCTGACTGAGAGACCAAGGCCAGGGGTATCTATCAGAAAGAAGAGTAATGATCACATCAGTGGAAGGAAGGCACTACTGTTGTTGCAGATAAGCGAGTATAACTGATGCTAACTAGAGGATGTGAGGGCGATCTGGCTGTGACATTTGACACTCCATTGATCACCAGGGTTGATTCCACTGATCTGGCTGGCTAGGTGGCTGTCCCCTTCCTCCCTCATCAATCTATGTGTGTCCTTCCAGAAGCTGTGAGCTCGGTCCAAGAGGAAGACCTTCCTGACTAGAGGAGAGGACCCGTCTTTGGTCCAGGGTATACGAGTAGCTGCACACCCCTGCTAGAATGCTAGAACCTCAAAACAAGCTCCCACACACCTTCTGCAACTTTTATGTACCTTTCAGGTTTTTTCCTCTCCTTTCATTTCTTATTTTATTTTTCTTAGATTTTTTTTTTAGAGAGACGGGAAGGGAGGGAGAAAGAGAGGGAGAGAAACATCAATGTGTGAGAGATGCATCAACTGGTTTCCTCTCTCATGGCCCCTACTGGAGACCTGGCCCTCAACCCAGGCATGTGCCCTAACTGGGAATCGAACTGGTGACACTTGGTTCGCAGGCCAGCGCTCAATCCACTGAGCCACACCAGCCAGGGCTCCTCTCTTATTTTAAAACAGTCATTTTGTTTTAGGACAAAATTAATTTTTTTCTTCCTTATCCCCCTAAAACTCATGTTTTTCAATGTCCCTTCTTATCCAAAAATCACATTCTATTTTCCTTTCTTTCAACAAACGTGCATCTCCATGCTTCATACCTTCTTCTGTTGAAAACAGAACATCGAATTTTTTCATATAAAGTCATTTTGTTTCGTCCTAATTATTGTCTAGTAGTTTTGCAAAAAACATGACTTCTTTTATAAATAAGTCCATTTTGGCAAGGTATGGGTTCCTTGCCAAAGGAACAGTCTGCATTTGAAAAAATCCTCCTTTTTCTCCTCCAGGCTCTGTGGGCATTGTCTTGCTTGGCTCCTGGGTGTTTACGCTTTGAAGACATGATAAGATTTACAACTTTAAGAGACAGAGAAATACTGCCAGTTTTTTGGCATTATACCAGGGTATGTCAGAATTATAGAAATTTTATGAAAGAAAAAGGTTTAGTATCGTTTATTTACAATGCTTCCCATGTAATCTAACATACCACTAAATCTAATTATGTTAACATTTGGTCAAATAGAATCATAAATAATTGTGGAACAATATTTACGTTATTCACTTAATTGTGGTGAGGACTAAAGACTTTCCAGGAAAACACAGAAAGTTAAATGGTTGTAAGCAAAATTTAGCTTTTTTAACAATGAGAAGACTCAGTTACCTGAAGCATTATAGACCCGAGGAGAAAGGATACAAGGAATTTTCTTAAGAATGCATACAATTCTTGCTTTCCCTTTATCATTTCTTATTAAGAGGACCTGGTTCCCATACCAGTTCCAGGGGACTCTGGTCCATGGAAATGAGGCCACTTTATATCCTGCTGGAGATGCCAGATAATCTAAAAATAAAAGGCCTTTCAAAGTCAGAAGCAACAAGCATTTACATGAGATTTTTTTTTAAATGAATTTTTTTTAAGATTTTTTATTTATTTATCTTTAGAGAGGAAGGGTAGGAGAGAGGGAGAGGGAGAGAAACATCAATGTGTGGTTGCCTCTCATGTGTCCCTTGCTGGGAACTGGCCTGCAACCCAGGCATGTGCCCTGACTGGGAATCGAACCGCGATTGTTTGGTTCACAGGCCCGCGCTCAATCCACTGAGCTACACCAGCCAGGGCTACATGAGATTTTTAAAAAATACAGAAGAAAAAAATAGTTCTTGAGAAAGCAGTGATTCAGGCAGAAGCCTAAATAGTGTTCCTATTAGAACACAAAGGCAATGGGTAATTATAAGACATCAGTATGAGAAATGCATTGTTTTTCTATTGGTGCAGGTAAGCTAACAGGAGTGGTGCTGATTCTGAACAATTTAAAAAAAAATTCAGCCCAGCAGCCATCAGTCTAGTAGTCCCTATCAGCCTTCTTGTTATCATTGCGAACAACTCTTCCGGCATACTGTTGCTTTAGGCCCAGTCCGATGGTTATTTGGCCCTGTTTTAACATTTCAAAGGTTTGAGGCATAAGACATGAAAGGCAGTTCCTCTGGGAGGGCGGCTCCAGATCCCCTTTAAAGTGGCTCTGTTCATATAACTTTTTACACTAGGAAGCTCACGTGAGGCTCGTATACATTAAACTCAAATCTGAATTCGTGGAGCGGGTGAGAAGTTGTAGATAGGCTCCGCATGGCTTACCTGAAGACTGCCTTCCTCCATTCCCCTCTTCACGATGCGTTTGCTCTCTACCCGGTGATCTGCAGGCAGGGGCTGCCGCCATCTCCCGCTGAGATAGCCCTGGGCATGTAGCTAGGGGGCGCCTTCTGATTGAGATTGCCAGAGGCATGGGGTACCTGGGGTCTTGCTGGTGGGCCACTTTTCTGGGGCCGTAGGGAATGTGGGGCGTGGTGACGCAAAGGCCCTGGGGTCTTCTTAGGAGCCGGGCTGCTGGGTCGCAGGGGTTGCGAGGGTTGCAGGGCGACTTGGTCGGGCTATGCAGCTCTGGGGTGGTGAATGGGGCTGCAGCAGGCGCTCCCTGAATTCGCCTGGGGTGCAAGGCTCTGGGGGCCCATGGAGGCCTGGCAGGTTGGGGCTGCGGATAACGCTCACTGAGGCTGCAGTGGGTGCTGGCTGAGCTGGCTGGATTGCAGGGAGCCTGGGGTGCCCTGGTGGGCCAGCGGGCCTGGACTGCAGCAGTCACGGGGCAAGGTGGCCTAGGATAAGGGACTCTGGGGGTGCTCTGAGAGGTAGTCTCCCCGCGACTGCCCCTAATGAAGGGCAAGGTGATCCAGGGTGCGGTGCGGAGGCCTTGCAGGGTGGCTGGAGCGCCATCTAGCGGGAGGAGGAATGTCAACAACGGCTTTGCCAGCTCCTCAGATCCAAGGGAGTTCCGGCAAGTTCCCCACACGTTTCTTTGGCAGGCAGGTGTCTTGGGGTTAGTAAATGGATTTCCTTCGTGTATAGTCCAGTTGCCCTTTAAATCTCTGTAATGTCACTGTGCCTTATAGCAGCGACTCTGCTCTCGCCAGCCACTCAAGTGATATCCCTCTCCACCGCAAGTCTCCCCTTTGGGGTGAGGTTCCCATGGTCACCCCATCTCAGTTTCTCCTACAACGTCTCTGTGTGGCCCCTTTCTCATTTGCTGTTCAGGAGGAATTGATCTACATGTAGGTGTATAGTCCCTGCGTCCTACTCTGCCATCTAGGAGCTGACTCCAAGATAAAATTTTTAATTCAAGTATCAAGTAGCGGCTCCTTTAACCTGGAGCCACGCCCGCCATCACCTGGGTCACCTGCGTTTCCTCTCTCAGCAGCGCACTCCCTCCAGCTTGTAGCCATTGCCAGCTTTGTGTCACTCTCCACCAGACGGCGGGCTCCTTGAGAGCAGGGACCATCTTCTTCACCATGACGCAACTCCTAAGCCTGGCAGAGTGTCTGGCACAAGTCAGCACTCGAGTATGTGCTGAACGAGTAATTTTACTGCTTCTACTCAAACCGATTGAGGATATTTGGCCATACCGAATGACGGAATACGCGTTCTCCCAATCTCTTACGCTAGTCTAGAACGTGGTGTAAAATGCATCACCTTGCACACAAGAAAAGTACTTTGACTTTGTTATTGATAGTCCAATTTTCTGAATTCGTAAAATGAGGTTTTGAAGACTCCTGTGGGCCTCAAATTTATTAACCACCCGTTCCCCGCAAACCCAACCCCTGCCTCCCTCCCACCAACCCCACCATATGTTCAAGGGAAAACCAGGATAGGGAAGTCGGAGCTTCTCTGTCTGATGGGAAAGGGCCAGAGCTGGGCTAAACCTCGCCTGTGCAGCCTTCTGGGGATCCCCCACAGGCCCCGCGCTGGATGGACTCAACCAGGAAGCCCACATGGAAACTGTAGACTAGATGTTTCTCTTCAGCTCTGGAGGCACGCCCAACAATAATTGTACCTGCTTCCATGCCCATTTTTTCCTTCAGCTTTTTTCCTAGCTTTATTGAGATATAATTGACATATAACATTGTGTAAATTTAAGATGCATGATGTGGCAATTTGATATATGTATTTATCATGTGATGTTTACCAAGATAAGGATAATTAACACATTCTACCCTTGACGTAATTACCATTTCGTTGCTGTTGTCGTGTTGAGAGCACTGAAGCTGTACTTTTTTTTTTTTTTGCTCTTAAAATCTTCATTTATTTTATTGGGGTCCAGTTACAGTTGTCCCACCTTTTCCCCATTGCTCCTCTCCACCCCATACCCCCACTCCCACTGTCAGTCCCCCCAATGTCCGTGCCCATGAGTCCTCTATTTGTGCTCTTATAGTAACTTTCAAGTATACCGAAGAGTACCTTTAACTAAGTCAGCATGCTGTAGGTTAGGTCCCCAGAACTTATTCATCTCCTAACTGAAAGTTTGTACCTTTGGATCAAGATCTACCCATTTCCCCCACCCTCTACCCCCCATGTCCACTTTCCTCTAGACAGCTAAGTGGTATTAGATCAAATCCACTGAAAGAAACTATTTCCAGAGGAGGCCAATTCTGGGGGCATGGGGGAGGGAGGAGGATGAAAAAGGAAGTGATGGGGACACTTCTTCCCTCTCCGTGTATTCTCATCCTTTAGGATACCCTGAGAAGTTCAATCCCTAAGCCCAGACTTAGTCTTCAGTATGATGTTTGCTGGAACTGGTTCTGATGAAAGGACTGAAAGGACTGTCTCAGCACAATTTTGTACCGGCAGGCTTTAACAATATCAGACGACAGTGGTAACAGATACCAGCAAGGGGAAATGATTTATTGAGAAAATGACCACTCAGGTGAGTAATACCATGCAATACGAGATGATCTTCAATATCAGATCATCTTTGTTTTTGCATTACACACAAATCTTTAAAATGCTGCACCTCATTCACCTGGGGATGTAGAATCATAGCTGTGATCCTGGTCAGATAATTTAAAAGAATGGAACCAGAGGTGTGTGTGTGTGTGTGTGTGTGTGGAAATCACTGAGGCAAATGGTAAAAGAGGAGTTTAGAAATATACAGATCTTATCGTTTATCCTCAAACCTTGGGGAAGGGGCATATATTTCTTAGGGCACAAACTCACAGACAATATGCAAGTTCGAACAGCGTGACGCCAAAGAGCACCATCTGCTGGAGGGGTCATCACCTGCAGTCCAGGCCAGGGGGTCCCTGGGAGACAGCGGGGCTGTTACTGGGCCTGAGCAGCAGAGGAGGCTTTTGCAACTTCAGCTTCCCCCTCGGAGGCGCTGAACGTCGCCGCAACGCAAGCGGGTTTCCCAGCAGGGCCCTTCCGGATCTCACCCTCTCCCCCTTCGGGTGTCTGGCCTTGTTCCTCAGGCGGCTGCTGCGGGCGATAGCAATCGCAGGGGTTGTTGGGGCAGTGGCATCCATAGCCTGGTGGGGACCCCTGCTGCAGGCCGTCGGCATCGCTCCTGCTCTCCGTCTTTTCTGCCTCCACCTCCTGGGCGAGGTCGGGTGAGGGCTTCGGATCAGGGGCAGTGCCTCGGCCCCTAGGGCGGCTCCGCTTGTAGCTGAGCCCACGTCCGCGGCGCGGCGCTGCGCCCTCGGGCCCTGTGGCTGGCGCGGGTGCAGGCAGGTGCACGACCCAAGCGCCCTCGGTGGGAGCGAAGGCGGCAGGGCTGCAGGTGGCGCCCGGGGCCTCGCGGAAGGGCGGGAAGCGCAGCTGTCGCTGGCTGTGGGGGCTGCTGGTCACGCTGTACCTCTGGCCTTTGGCTGCGGCAGGGTCTTCTCTGCTGTCCTCGCCGTCGACGACGTCCTCTTTGGCGTCCTTGGTACCACGGAGAGCCTGTGGCACTCCAAGGTAGATGTAGAAGGAGCAGCAGTCCTTCGCAGGGGCGCAAGGTGGCAGGGTCACGTTGGTGGCCTCGGTGCCCCGCTCATTCTGCAGCACGTCGAACTCGACAGCCTCCCCGGTGTCCAAGGTGCGCCGGTGCTTGCGAGGCCCTCTCCAGGCGATGGCCGAGTGGTGAACGAACACTTCTTCCTGCGTGTCGTGCCTTCTGATGAAACCGTACCCGCACTTCACATTGTACCACTTAACGGATCCGCTCACCTTCTGGGCGATGATTTTCTTGGGCGCCTTTCCCTGGGCGCCCACTGCCGCCGTGGCTTCCAGGGTCCAGGGTCCACCTGCGTTGCTGGTGACTGGGGCCCGGGCACCGTCTCCACCTTCCAGGGGCAGCAGGTCTTCCAGCGAGGCTTGGCGGGAGACTGAGGCGGCCACCTCCTGGGCTCCGGCCTCTCCAGCCTCACTCAGGAGGCCATCCTCGCTCTCCATTCTCGGAAGGAGCGAGGGCAATCTGCCTGCAGGGGTGCGGGCAATTCTAGAGGCAGGGGACTCGCTCCAGGACAGTCTCCAGTCAGAGGGACCAAGGACTCTGGGGCTGCTCCCTGAGACTCTTGGGAGTGGCCTGGGCGTGTCCTGGAAAACGGGGCGTGGCTTCAGGGTGACGTCACCACGGGGCGTCCTAGAGGCGGCTCCGGCGAGGGGGTGCAGCCTAAGAGCTCTGCCATGTGTGCCTGGGGCCACATCCCCAGCCTCCTGGTCCCTCGTGGCTAAGGGGCGCCCAGGAAGCTCTAGGAACGGTCTTCCTGAAGATGCTCCTGCTTGTTTGAGTGCGTGCGAAGAGAGGACGCACTTTCTGTCCCCTTCCGTTGCTTGGGGAGATCCACAGCCTTCTCAGGACACCTTCTAGTTGCTCTCTGGCGAAACCTTGGTCCTCCTCCAATGCCTTGCGGGCCCTCTCTGGGAGGGAGGCATTTTGTGTGATTCCAGGCAACGTGGCAACCGCATGAAATGACCCAATCAAAGGAGCCTGCTGCCTTTCGGGTTTTTCTTGTTTGTTTGTTTTGTCTTCCTGCACAGGGACACAGGAAGCCCGCCAGGGCTACAAGGCTAGAACCGAGAGGACGTTACACTGGTACAGGTTCATCTAGACGAGTGTGAGGTTTGTACACCAGTGAGCCTGAGTGGGATCCCTTTTGTGGCACCAGTATTGTGAAAACCCTGTTGAAGTAACTGTGTTCTCGCCTACATAAAGCAAGGAGAGCTTGGGCAGAACTCGGGCAATTCTTCCTTGTGTTTAACTGTAGATGCAAACTTTTTTATTTTTCAAATAGCTCTTTGATCTTCATCCTAAATGGAGCTTCAGATTCAATTATATAGAAACGGGAAGAATTCGGCCTCACTTCAGTATGCTCTGTATGGGAACTCGGTGACGCTGACTGTGAAGGAGCCCTGACCCTGCCTGAGTTCTTGTCTACGTGTCATCTCATTGCAGCAAGCAGGCTTCCCTAAGCCCGGGTGGGAGTGTGCTGCGTTTGATTCTTACTCTGACTCAGTGCCAGCACAGGATACTTGCTAAGGTACAGCTAGCTTTCTGAAATCAGCCTTTCCACAGGGATGGCAGAGCACACTCAAGCACTGCATTGTAAGTCATCAGAAAACTCAGTTTTCACTTATTAATGAGAAAAACGAGCCATGTTGGCCTGGCAGTTTAGAGTTTACAGAAACTTCTCACATCTAGTGCATTTGATCCCTGCAATGACCCACTCTATAAGGAAGTGGGACAGCTACTGTTTTTACTTCACCTGACAGATGAGGAAACCAGGGCCCAGAGAAAGGAGGTTGCTTGCTTCTGTTCAAATATTTAGTATGAGGTGAACCCTTAAACTTACCTCAGACAAAGTTCACGCCAGCTCCAGGTTTCTTGCCACCATGCTTCACTGGTCTGCACATAGTTCCGTCACCTGTGTCATCTGACGTCAGAGACTAGCAACCGCCTTCAGAGAGGTCGTGGTCTCATACAACCCAGCAGAGAACCCAAGAAACACTGCTTGCATGGCTCATCTGTCTCCCCGTGTTGAGACTCCCAGGCATGGCGCTCTCCGGGGCAAAAATTGCCTTCATATCAATTCATCAGCACCCTCATGCCCCCTGGCTTCCCAGCACACACAACCTTCTGCCTGAAGGCCAAAAGAAAGCAAACCCTTCTTACTGTACACTCAGGAACCATTTCTTCACCATGCTGGTATAATACAAAATGGGGACAAGGGCTTTTATTTTACTCTTAAAAAACACTTCTGCAGGCATCATCTCTCATTGGTTTTACAACGAGCGTGAGAGGGTGGCACACTACTGTCCATATCCTCACATCACAGAGAGTAAGCCAGGGGAGCTGGGCAGGGAGCAGCCAACTGACCTACCCGAGGCCACCCACGAACTGAGTGCAGAGCCGAGATAATATCGCTGGACCTGCCAGCCAGCCCTCTGATCCCTGGTCCACCGTGCTCTCCATGGCCCCATGAGGCCACTTCCTGATGCGGTCAACAGATCTTTCTTTCATGTCCTGATAGCTCTGCTTGCTGCTTCCCACATTTACCATGCCCATTCCCATCTCGGTGTCTGTGTTCACTTTCCCCTCATTCTTCTAGGAATACTTTCTCCTCTCTCCTGGATACATAAATCTTACTCGCCCTTCTAGTCCCAGTTTGGCAATTCCCTCCCACCCCACCCCCACTCCAAATACACAAGTCCACCTCGATATCTTCCTTCTCAGAAACCTAGTTGCGCTTACAGGCTGATGATGAATGACGACCCTACTTCTTTCCTATGTGTAAGGTTTTCTGTCTCACAATTATTCCCTGCTGGATTCTAAGGCCACTGATGAGTGAATGTTTATTCCTTCTCTCAGTTTCCTCTCCAAGTATCATTCTGCCTGGAACAAGGATGCTGGTTGTATGAAGGGCCACCACGCATGCACACTTGTGGATTAAATCTACGCCTCCTTTTCCCCCTCAAAGTGGCCGCATCCTTGAATTCTGTACAGTTGCAGGCGCTGTGCCAGGCATGAAGTAGATGCTAAGGAGATTCACTGAGCTGGACTGAGTATGTCCTCCTCTTGAGTCCCCTGTTGTTGTTTTCATGATATGCAGGAAAGTGCTTTGGAGCCATCGTGGAGATCCATGAAACTGCTCAGTTTGGGTGTATTTTATGCAAAAAAGAAAGGCTTTGTGGAAAAAACATGATATGAATTACCAGTTCAAGCTTAAGGTTTAATTTGCTGAGGCTTTCGTATTATTTTTATTGAAACCATCAGGTTCTGCTTATCTCTTTTTCTCTATTTTGCACTTCATACATCCTGTGAAGCACAGTATTTCATTCCTACTGTTCAAGAGCAGGACATTAATTCAGGTTTAAAGTATATCATTTGATCCATGGGTTTATCACTTAAAATCTCTGCTGCCGCAGCCACAAAATGGGGCTGAACCCAAGACAGCAGAGTCCATCCAGGCCCACGACGAAAGGTAATAACATTAAGCTGAGGAGTAAAGAAGTTGGCAGTCTCACGAGAGGACAAAAATGTTTCAGGGCCTCCTTTCTTACCAGTTCACTGGCGGTTCCTGTTTGAAAGGTCAGTGGACTAAATACAAAGCAGAACCTCATCCATCTTGTTCCTTCTATAACCACCCCATTAATGCCAGCCTCTCTTGAGTGCTGCTTACTGTCCAATGCAACAAAGCTAACAGAATACAGACAGAAAAAAACAGAAGGAGATCTAGAAAATGGAACCAAGAATGCCTGCCCTTGCGATGCCCCACATCATGCAAATAGCACACGGTAAAAGCCATGGTGACTCGTCAATAAGTGCTTTAAAATACGGGCAGTGTTGCCATCGTCAATGCACCCTCTGCTGAGGTTTTCAGAGCTGAAAATCCTTTGGAAGAGCTAGGAATCTTAATTCAGAAGGTCTGGGTTTGACTCCTGGAACGGCCTAATGTTGTCTGTTTAGCCTTGAGCAAATCACATCACCTTTGTGATACGTAGTCTTGTCACATGTAAAAAGAAAATATAGATGCTTTTCCTATCCAGTTCACAAAGGTGTGGTGGCAATTGTGTAGAATACTCCATGTGAACAAAGGAAGTTATGTAAACCATAGGCTGTGAACATCTTTCCATACAACACTATTTGTGTTAAAAAGAAAGAGATGAAGAGGGAATAAAAAAGAAAGGACTGAAAGAAATTGTGATGGTTAATTTTATATGTTGATTTGGCTGGGTCATGGTGCCCAGGTATGTGGTCAAACATTATTAGGGATGATTCTGTGTGGGTGCTGTTTGGATAAGAGTACATTTTAAATCTGTACACTTTACGGGAATTGCCATCTACAGTGAGGGTGGGCCTTATCCAATCAGTTGAAGGTGAGAACAGAACCAAAAATTGACCTCCTCCGAGCACGAGGGAATTCTGCAGCAGATGGCCCTTGGACTTGATCTGCCATGTTGGCTCCTCTGTCTGTCTCCAGCTTGACAGCCTTTGGATATAAATTGCAGTCTCGGCTCTCCCTTCAATAGCTCGTCTGTGAGCATATCCTATAGATTTTGGACCTGCCAGTCTCCATAATTGTACGAGCCAATTCCTTGAAATAAGTCTGTTTCTTTGTCTATCTCTGTCTCCTTCTGTGCACGTGTTCTCACATGCATGCACACACACATTCATGCATCTAATTGCTTCTGTTTCTCTGGAGAACCCTGTCTCGTGCAAACTTTGGTACCAGGGCTGTTTCTAAAGAACAGACTCTTAAAGTTTTTTGAATTGGTTGTGGGGTTCTAGATTTGGCTCTTGAGTCTGATTATACTTAAAGGCACTAAGGACTCCATCTCCAGCAGTCAAGAGCCCCCCGATAGCCTGTGGTGTGATGTGGCAGTAGAGACACACAAAATTTCACCATTGGATACGCTTAATCAAGCACTTGTAAGAGGTAAGGAATTGAGTGATCATGTATCAGATACCCTAAAACATTGTTGTCAAACTACAGAGTATAATGAGAATGTCTGGTTGCTCCTAATGGCACTGAACCAGGTGGGAAAAGAAAAGCATGAGCTCAGAGATGTCAATACCCTGCTCTAACACTGCTTAAGTGATCTGAAAGCTTCTATGTCTGCCCTGAAAGAGTCTTCTTTTCTGCAGCCTTGAGGCTGAGCTTGCTGGAAGCAAAACCCAGACTCTCATTCAGTGAGTGGCTGAAGTACAATGTCAATTGAATTCCCTAACTCCCTGTGTATCAACCACGAAAGTGAAGGCACTGATTTGGGGACAAATGGGATCCTGCATGTTGGAATAGGAACACGCGGGAAGACCTTGATAAAGATGGGAACACTGAGCTCCTGAACACTCATGAGTCATCTTCACCAGCGGAAGCAGCTTCTTCAAACCTTGTAGACTCAGCCTCTCTGCCCCAGTCTAAGGAGATTAGCCCTGAATTGCCTGAGGGAAGTGTAAGGTCCTCCCCTGAGGAAATGTCCTTGAGAGGCACTGCTGCTGCTTCTCTGCTCTGCCTCTAGACCTGTAACAGGACTCCAGTCACAGAAGGGTCCTTAAAGAGAGGTAAAAAGTGTAAACCATCAGAGGGTGTACTGTAAGAGCTACTAGAGTTTTCTAATTTATACAGACAGAGCCATGGAGACATGGATAGACTTGAAAGTTAAGGGTGCGGGATAGCAGTGGAAGGAACATAAATTTGAATCAGAGAGAATTTACTGACTCGGGCCCACTAAGCAGAGATTCTGCATTTATCATTGCAGCTGGGCGCATTAGAAAGGGTTCTATGAGTTCGGTCGGTTGGTCTGCTAACACATGGACCTAAATGTGGACAAAGGCGTGTGGACTGGAAATGCCGGGCCTGCCCTTGCTTTGCCGTAGAAAAAAGGATTCAAAGGGTGGGGAGATGGGAGTGTTAGAGTGCATTTGGTACTTAAGACCTGCTCACCCATCCTGGGAGGGACTGCAGGACACATCCTTCACCACAGCTGTGAGAAATAAATTTGAGGGGAGCCCCAGCATCCTTGAAGAGCTCTGTGATCACTCTTCTCTGTAGACGAGAACTTGCAGTGGGAACCGCTGCCACAGAATTGGGGAATCTAAAGGCAATGGCAGCAAATTGTATCTCCAGGTGGCAGAGGGCAAGTGGTGTCACTCAGCCTCCAGAGGTCAGGCAGGCATTGTTCCCATAGTGGCCAGCAGAGTGACAGCAGAGTCAGAATAGTCTGACTCCAAGAGACCTCTGGAGTTGCCTAGTTGATCATGAGTTTTGTTACTTGAAAGAAGTATACAGGAAGCCTACTAAATTCTTACTTGATCTGTATTACCAGAAAAAATTCTAGATCAGGGGAACACAAGTCTAACTTGGAAAAAAATAATAGGTAGTCACAGGTCCTGAATCAATTCCCAGACTTCAGACAGTTTATAGACCTAAAACCTCTGGAATGTAGGGGAGGTCAGGTCCCTTTACGAAAGGCCATCTGAAGGCTCAGATACAGCACCAGCTAGGTGGCAGTTCCTTGCAGGGCTGGGGCAAGGTCCTCCAGGCGGTTGCATAGACTCTGATTCATCATCCAACATAGGCTGTCTGTCCAGAAAAAGTCCAGCCACTGTTAATATAACAAGAACCGTCCACGTGACATGGATATAATCCTGCAACCAAGGGGAGTGGGCTGGAATGTGCATGTGTGCACAATGATGACCTCACTGTACTAGTCAGCAGAGGCAATAGACATCATTGAGTGAGCATGTGTACTGTGTGGCTGTCGCATTCACAATGACGGAGCAAGTAGAGCAATGAATCTGCATCAAATTTCATGTTAAGCTTGAACATCCCTCCTCGGAAACTATCCGAATGATTCAGAAGGCTTTCGGGGATGATGTAATAGTGCAGCGCAAAGAAAAGTGTGGCACAAATGCTTCAAAGATGATCGAGAATCTGTTGAAGGTGATCCACATTCTGGAAGCCTTGCAACAAGCAAAACACCTGAGAATGTTGAACATGTACAGGCTGAATCAACAAAGATCAGCAACTGATAGTACAAGAATGAGAAGCTGATCTCAGGATTCCAAAAACTACTGGTTCCGAGATTTTGACACAGGATCTTGGCATGAAACCTGTCATGGCAAAATTCGTTCCATGGCTTCTGCTACCAGAGCAGGAGGAACATCACGCTGCAGTTGCTAATGACTTGATCCAGCCACTACCAACGAACCAGATTTCCTCAAGATCATAACCGGAGATGAATCGTGGGTCTACAGCTGTCATCTGGAAATGAAGGCCCAGTCGTCCCAATGGAAGTCGCCTGGTTCTCCACACCCAAAGAAGGCGCAGCAAAGTCACAGCAAGATCCAGACTATGTTAACTGTGTTTTTTGATTGGGAAGGTGTTGTCCATCACAAGTATGCCCGTCCATGCCAAACAATTAATAAGGGGTACTAGTCCAATGCTCTTCGTCGGTTGAGAGATGAAACATGACGAAAATGACCTCAGCTATGGGCAACTGGTGATTGGCAGCTTCATCAGGAGAATGCACCCACTCAGGGATCACATCTCATGCAGAGAGTTTTGGTGAAACATCAAATCATCCAGGTGACTCAGCCCACCTTCAGTGAAGACTTCTGGCTTTTCCCAAAACTTGTATCACTTTTGAGAGGGAAGAGATTTCAGACTGTCCATGAGATTCAGGAAAATATGATGGGGCAGCTGATGATGATTGGGAGAACTGTGTGAGGTCCCATGGTGCCTACTCTGAAGGGGACAGAGGCATCACTGTCCTATGTATAATGTTTCTTGGATCTTGAATCTTCTTCAGTAAATGTGTCTATTTGTCACAGTACATGGCTGGCTGGATACTTTCTGGACAGAACTGTATGGTGCTGTTTCTGCCATCGCTTGGGTTCATGGGCCCAGGACTCAATGGGTGGAAATGGGTGTGGGACCACTCACTGTCACAACCCAATGACACACTAGCACAAAGGTGGCTTCCTGTCCACACTACCTGATGGTCTGCTGGGCTAGAAGAGGTCTCATTTCCAAAGGGAGGGATGCTTGCACCCAGAGGCACAACGATGATTCCATGGAATTGAAAGTGCAGACTGCCACCCGGCCACTTCGGACTTCTGATGCCTCTGAATCGACAGGCGAAGAAGGCAGTTACTGGGCTGCCTGAGGTTATTGATACTGACCATCGAGGGCAAGTGAGACCGCCCGCCCATAAGAGAGGTATGGTGGAGTACGCCCGGAGTGCAGGAGATCTCTGAAGGCATCCCTCAGTAAAAACATGCCCTGAGATTACACTCAGTGGGAACTCTAACGATCAGATTAGGCAGGGTTACTAATGGCCCAGACCCTCCCTTCAGGAATGAAGGACTGGGCACCGGGCCACATAAAGAACCAGGACTAGCTGGGGTGGTTGCTGAGGGCAAAGGGAGTACGGAATGGGTAGAGGAAGGCAGTTATAAATACTCGCCATGGCCATGTGACCAGCTTCAAAAAGGGAGACTAATTGTTATGAGTATTTCTTCCTTGTTTTGTTATGAATATGTTCCCAAGCAAGCACCTGTCTGTCTACCCAATAAAGTTTTCCTCCCTTGCCATCCCCCCATCTTGTAACAAAAGATATATTGACCCGATATCATATTATTTAAGCAGTGTCAAATTTGCATCACAGTAAGTTAGGGCAGCGATTTTCAACCTTTTTCATCTCATGGCACACATCAACTCATTACTAAAATTCTGTGGCACACCAAAAAACATATTATATTTTTTGCCAATCTGATGAAAAATAGATATAATTTTGATTCCTTCACACTGGACAGCTATTGTTCTTTTGGCTGTTGTCATTTTTTGATTTATCACTTTACAGGAAAAGAGGCCAGTGCCCTTGACTAAGTAACCAGGTATTGCGTGTCTTAAAAATTCTGGCAGCACACCGGTCGAAAAAATCTGAGTTAGAGGATATCAAGAAGAGAGTAAACATCACCCAAGGACTTTGCCTCCTCTTGTTGTGAAAAGGGTCAGGTGTGTTCATTTGTGCACAGGATAGTTGTATCCTCATAGGTGGAAGTATGACTTTGTCATTGCCTTTATTTGGGGATTCAGTACACTGTAAGGAGATGCACGTGGGTAGCAAGGTGATAAGGGATGAACTTCTGATGGTTAATCCTATGAGTCAACCTGGCCGGGCCACTGTTCCCACCTGTGTGGTCAAAGTTTATCCTGGATATTTTCTGTGAGAGTATTTCGGATGAGCTTTTACATTTAAATTGGTGGACTTTGAGTAAAGCAGGTTGCACCCCCTTAATGCATGTGGGCATAACCATTCACTTGAAGTCTTGAAGAAACCTTCCCCTGATCAAGAAGGTTTCTGCATGTGAGCTCTTTTCTGGTCTCCAGCCTGCCAGCGCAGCCCACAGGGTTTGGACTTGCCAGTCTCCTGTTTTAAAATGTACCCAGGATTTGTCTCACTTGGGTGGGGTAAGATGACGGAAAGGAAGCCAACTGCCTTTGAAAGAAGAGTGCAACACTCACAGTTACTCAGAGAATGAAAAGCGTGGCACAACGCCCACTGCCCTAAGAGATCACTGGCAGGGAGAAGCAAAGAGTGAGGAGCTCGGGCCAGGCCTTTATTACTGCGGTGGCAGGACTTAGCTAGGTGGAGATGTCTCCTATCGGGCACGAAGCAAACACAAATGCTGAGGCTCGTGGATGGAGGGTTTGTATGAAGATCCAAGGGATAACTGGTACGTGATGTTTGATTGATCAATTGCTGCTCCTACTCTTTTCAGTCTCTGTGTCCTGCCACTTCCTCCTGTCCCCAGGCAACCACGGATCTGCTTTCTGTCCATCTATATATATGCTAACATTTTCTGGAATTTCACATAAATTTAATCAAAAAGTATATACTCATTTTCTGACTTCTTACCCTCATCATATTGTTAATGTCGCAGCATGCATCAGTAGTTCACTCCTTTTATTGCTACAAGCATTCCATTATGTGGAAATGCCACAGTTTGCTTATCCGTCTGAGTGTTGGACATGAGGGATGTTTCCATTATTTGGTTATTATAAACAAATCTTCTCTGAACATTCATATGCAAGTCTCTGATTGTACATATAGGCACGCCTTTGTCTTGGGTAAATTCCTAGCACTAGAATGTTTTTTTTTTTTTTTAACTTTTTTTTTTTTTTTAAGATTTTATTTATTATTTATTTATCTTTTAGAGGGGAAGGGTAGGAGAGAAGGAGAGGGAGAGAAATATCAATGTACGGTTGCCTCTCGTGTGTCCCCTGCCGGGAACTGGCCTGCAACCCAGGCATGTGCCCTGACTGGGAATCGAACCTCGATCCTCTGGTTCGCAGGCCCGCGCTCAATCCACTGAGCTACACCAGCCAGGGCCTAGCACTAGAACGTTTGAACCAAGTAATAAATGTGTGTGTGGTAGTTTAAGAAACTGCCTGCTATGATCCCAATGCTTGTCTCCCCCATGAATCCACATGTTAAAATCCTAATGCGCAATGTTGTGACGGCATTAGGAGGTGGGGCCTTTGGGACGTAATTAGGTCATGATAGGGAAGGCTTTGTGAATGGCATTAATGCCCTTGTAAAAGAGGCTCCAGAGAGCTAGCTCACCCCTCTACCACCTGAGAACATAGTGAGAAGATGCCTGGGACCAACCAAGAAGAGGCCCCTCCCCAAACCAGGACTATGCTGGCTCCTTTATAGTGGAATTTCCAGCTTTCAGAGCTGAAACAAACACATTTCTGTTATCAGCCATCCAGTCTGCATTATTTTCTTTAGAGCAGCCTGCATGGACCAAGACAAATCAGCCCACACATTTCCAATGTAGCTGTACCACTCTGCATCCCCCGCCCCCGAAGTATATTCAAGTTCTAGTTCCTCCACATCTTTGCCAGCACTTGATAAAAGGGACATTTTAACTTCAGCCATTCTGATAGGCACATAAGGGTATAGTGTGTTTGTGGGTGTGTGGTACAGATTTTTCATTCTAATTGTTAAAGGTTTTATTTATGTATATATTTTGAGAGAGAGAGGAAGGAGGGAGTAAGAGGGAGAGAAACCTGAACGTGTGGTTGCCTCTCACGTGCCCCCCCACTGGAAACCTGGCCCGCAACCCAGGCATGTGCCCTGACCAGGAATCAAACTAGCGACCTTTTGGTTTGCAGGCTGGCACTCAATCCACTGAACCACACCAGCCAGGGCTAATAGTAAATTTTCAGTTTTTCAAATTATCACACTGTAAAATGTAGGTATTTTCCTTTTTATCTCATCATTAATCCATCCAACGTTTAGTAACATGCTATTTTGTCTCCATCTGTTTGTGTGTTTTTCATTTTTTCTTGTAATTGATTTCTAGTTTCATGCCATTGTGGCCAGAGAAGGTGCTTGATATAAGTTCCGTTTTCTCAAATGTATTGAGACACATTTTTTGTGGCGTAACATATGATCTATCCTGGACTTTGTTCCATTCCTTGAAAAAAGTGTACAGTCTGCTTCCTTGGTGTGAAATATGCTTCAAATATTCATTAAATTAATCTGGTCTAGTGTGTCACTTAAAGATGCCTAGATTTTTCTTTGGGGGGGTGGGTTTGGACTCTGGAAGATCCATTGATGTCAATGGAGTGGGAACGCCCCCTGCTATGACTGTATTACCGTCGATCTCTACCATATGTTTATCAAGATTCGCTCTATGTATTCCGGGGTTCCTAGGTTGGGTGCATTGGTGTTTACCAGGGTTATGTGATCTAGTTTCACTCATCCCTTCATTGCTATGTCACGTCCTTCTGTGTCCACTGTTATTGCCTTTGCTTTAAAGTCTATGTTGTCAGATGTAAGTATTGCTACCCCAGCTTTTCTCCCATGTTCTTCTTTTCCACCCGTTGCCTTTCAGTCTGTGTGTCTTTCATTCCAAGGTAGTTCTCTTATAGACAGAATATATATGGGTAGTGTTTTCTTATCCATTCAGCTGCACTGTGTCTTTAAGGGAGCATTCAATCCATTTACATTTGAAGTGACTAGTGGCAGGTACATATTTAGTGTGTATTTTATTATACACACTTATGTTCCTCTTTTTATTTTTCTTTCTACTCCTTAGAAAAGTTTCCTTAACACTCCTTCAGTTTTAAATAAGAGCCTTGACTTATAGCATTTTCCTGGTTGTCTATTATATATTTACACAGTGGAATACTACTTGGTTGTACAAAAAAAAGAAAATCTTACCTTTTACAACAGCAAGGATGGACCTGGAGACTATTGTGCTAAGTAAAATAAGCCAGTCAGAGAAAAACAAATATGATATGATCTCGCTTATATGTGGAACCTAATGAACAAAATAATGATAAACAAAATGGAAACACATGTGTGGAAACATGGAAGAGACTGATGGCTGTCAGATAGAAGGGACACGGGGGAACTGGATGAAAGAAGGTGAAGGGATTAAGCAAAATACATACAACACACACACGCACACACACGTGCACACACACAGGAGTATATATACAGAGTCCACCAGAAGTAATGCCAGCTTCAGTGTGGTTGGTAGGGCAATAATATGTGTGTAATAATTTATAGTTTTAATTTGATCATTTCACCTAAAATGTCATATGGGAAGAGACCTTCCAGGCAAGAAGGGGCTGGAAAGAAATATTTGAAATCTTGAAAAGCAGGGACCTACATCCAAAATTGCTCTTTCCAGCAAAGCTGTCATTTAGAATGGAAGGACAGATAAAGCGCTTCTCAGATAAGGTCAAGTTCAAGGAGTTCATCATCACCAAGCTCTTATTATATGAAATGTTAAAGGGACTTATCTAAGAAAAAGAAGATCAAAGATAGGACAATGAAAAGACAGCAAACTCACAGCTATTAAGAACCACACCTAAAACAAAAGCAAACTAAGCAAACAGCTAGAACAGGAACAGAACCACAGAAATGGAGATCATATGGAGGGTTAGCAACAGGGGCATGGGAGGAGGAGGGGGAGGAAGGTACAGAGAATGAGTAGCATAGATAGTGGGTAGAAAATAGACAGGGGCAGGGTAAGAATAGTGTGGGAAATGTAGAAGCTAAAGAGCTTATGACACAAGGACATGAACTAAAGGGGGGAATGTGGGTGGGAGGGGGTGTGCAGGGTGGGGGGAATGATGGGGGAGAAACGGGACAACTGTAATAGCATAATCAATAAAATATATTAAAAAAACAAAAGCAAAACAAAACAAAAAAATAAAATGTCATATGGTGTGCTTGTGATATTATTGTATTACAGAATTAACATGCTTAGGATTTTGTAATAAAAGGTTTTTTAATAAAAAGGGGCATTATTTGTGCTGGACCCTGTAAATATAACAGAAAGACAGATGACAGGCTGGTTATAACCAGAGGAAAAGGGGGTGGAGGTTAGGGGGAGGTGGGCAAAAAGCGGGGGAACGGGGACAGAGAGAGACTTTGCTTGCGGAGACGTGCGCACAGCGCTGTGTGCAGATGACGTTTCATTGAGTGGTACACTCGAAACCTCGTGTGGTTTTGTGAAGCATATGATCCCAGTAGTTTCAGTTAAACAAAGTTGGTGCCTAGATCATAAGCTCTATTTCATTCCTGTGTATACGGCCGCACTTCTTGCTCTAGCTCCTCACGACACCGGGTCATCAGGTTGTCCAGCAGCCAGTGCAGGCACATGGTCCTGATGCTGTTGAGGCTATAGGTCTCTGCAGAGCAGTAATAGTAGATGCACCTGCTCCACGCACTTAGTGACGACTCGGCTGGATGGTAGGAGTGTGGAATCCTGGTACCTCGCACGTCTGTTGAATTCCTGTGTACGTCATCCTAGAACAGCTTCTTGTGACTTTAATCACATGTCTCTGACTGAATCCTCACATATCACTCTTTCTAAATTCCTCTGGCCTTCTCATACTTTAAAAATGTCTCTTAGTGATAGGGGACTCAAGAGTTGGAAAATTTTAGTTTAAGGTAAATAGTTGTAAGCCTAGTAAGTAATATATATGTTAAAGCTTTTGTTTCACAAACTACAGATAAGGCCTGTCCTGGCTCCTGGGAGAAATAGCCAACCTCTTGGGGCACTGCTAAAGATACCACCTGGGGACAAGTGGAGGCATCCGGGCCATTGTGTTCCAGGGAGAGACAGAGGACGACCCACCCCTGGGAACAGCTAACTGCCCAGGGCAAGAATACTGCAGTTTCTTTCAACTAATTCCCCCTGAATTTCAAACCCCCTCACCGCACCTTGTTTATTCCCTATTGTGAAAACATTGGCCTGGAAAGAAAATGTAGGACGGTTAGTGTTAGGGTGTGAACCGGGCCCTCTGAATAAAGCACCCACAAAGATTCAATCTGTCTCTGCTTAGTGGGTTCGGAAAGGAAAGCGACAGGCACCACAAGCTCCAGTATCTTTTCTGGTTTCATTAGGAACTGAGTGAGACAACTGAACTTGATTAGAAACACCTTTCCCTTTTGCAAAAAGGAAAGCTAATTTCTCATATTTAATTTTACAGCAACTGCAATTGTTTTTAAATTAGTGTGGTTATTGTTTGTCAACCATGTCAACCTATGCTTCCTCTCAGTGTTCTCCCTGGGTGTGTGGCGCAGAGCCGTCTCCTTTTGAGTAAGCAGAGCTTCCTTCATCACTCATCCGCGCCCAGCACAGTCCAGGAATCCCACCTTGTCTCCATTCCGGAGCCTCTGGGGAATGACCCTTTCTCTTAGAGGTGCCGATCAATTTTGGAGGCTTGAGGCCTTCAGCTATGTATTTCCCTCTCTTTTGTACACTCTCAACATATTTTCCTGTAGCAGACTTTACTTAGACCTTCTTAGTCATCCCCTCTATTGAGCCCCATACAGAATATTTAAAGTGAAACATAACGGTATCCTGCAATGTACAAATGTGGGAAACATTCTATTCAGGCAGTGTCAAATGACCTGAAAGGCTCCCCTGTATCAGTTGTGGTGTTTGGGGTGTTTGGGGGGTTATTTCTGGTAATTAAAATAAGATTTCTCAGACTTGTGTGTCTTCATTAAATCATACTACTACTTCAGAAGATGTTAGTATTTTCCCTCATAATGCACTTGCCTTGCCATTAAAAAAGCCAGACTCCGTCAGCAATGCAAATTTGTTTAGAGCATGTAGTATCCGTGCAGTATTTAATATTCCTCCTTCCTCAACAATGAAAAACCATTTCATTCCTTCTTCATTTCCCTCCTTGTAAATTTGTTATGTGCTTGGCCTGGTGCCTGGTGCTGGTAATCTAGAGTCCTGTAGCCATATGGGGATAAACGTTTGATCAAGGCATAACAGGATCACAGTTGAGGAAAGATGTACGTATCCATTCCTTGGAGGTCTGAGAAAAAGTGGTCTTTGAACCATATCTCAGATATTGAGAAAGGGGTAGTTGTTTGCAAGAAACGGAAATTGCCAGAGGCAGAGGACTCAAGATGTCCAAATAGGTGGAGAGGGAGGAACATAAATGAGGCTGAAAGGTATTCTGGGAACTTAGGATCTTCCCTAAGCTCAAGTAATCTATTTAAAACAGACGCAGGAGCCCCAAGAGCCCCAAAGCAGCGGATTTGGATTTCGAGACAATCCCCCCTCCACACACACACACACAGGCTCACAGAGTTTAAAATGGTTTTATAACCAGAAACACTATTTACAAAGAAAAGTGCAAGAGCAAAGCAAAGCCTGGGGCAGATGTTACCACCTTTATTGCAGACCCTGGTGTCTCACCGTCATGGCCTCGGGGGATGAGAATGCCTTAGAAGTTAATGAGGGAAGTTCGGTGCCTGGAGGACAAAGCTAGCATCTAGATATCATTCCGAAGCTAGCATCTAGAATCTAGATATCATTCCGGGGAGGAACTTTGCGTACTGACTGACTTGGAAGCCTCTTAGTTCCTTGCCGTTAGAGAAACTGAGCCTGAAAGAGGTTTAGGTCTCTTTTAAAGTCACAGAGCGAAGGTCAGTCTTCTGCTTCAGCTGCTTAACCAACCCCCGTGTGACTCAGCCAGTGTCTCCTGAGGACACAGCCCTGACACCCTTCCTCCTAGCTCCCAGATTTACTGAAATTTCCAAGGGCATTGCGGTCATTTGTTACGTGAACTGGGTTCACTGTGAGCCTGACTAAGTTGTGCTTGTCTTCACACTCCCAGTGCCCGGCACAAACCTGGGCTCACACTGGATGCTCCATCAACGTTCCCTGAATAAATGACCCTTGTGTTTCCATGAAGGAAAAAGGATACAATCCCTCCAACATGTTCACGCAATATTTTAGATGGGCTGATGGGAGTTGTGTTCTTGCAAGGACACGGAAATGCACGCCCAGAGCAGATACACAAGCCACCAGGACACGAAGGTGGCGCCAGAGTCCCCGCCCCAGGAGGACGTGCACGCAGCGTGGTCTTCCTGGTCTGGTGAACTCTCGCGTGTGTTCCCGGGGGCGGGAACCTCTGAGGGACGGCCGGCCGTTGTACCCAGAAGCACTCTGGGCTGAGCCACTGCCTGGGGAAGCTTCATTTTGACAGGGGGCGTGTCTGTGGAATCTGGTTTGGAGTTTCCTACAGGCCATGAGAGTGATAAGCAGTCCGGTGGCGTGGCGGAGCAGGAGAAGACACGCCCCAGAGCAGCCAGGGGCCTGTGGGCAGGAGGAGTAGGTGGCCGGGGCAACCATGACGACGATTGACGAGGTACAGGAAGAGAGTGAAGAGGCCGGACCGTCCACCAGTCAGGGCGGCTTCAAACGGAAGATGGACTCGGGAAGTCTTCACACAGAAGAGCGCCTCAGAAAGCACGCCAGAGGCACTTCGCCTTCCATGAATGAGAAACTCTTCCTCACGGGGGAAGGCAGCGACGTGCAGATCCGCGCGCTAGGGGAGGTGTGGAACCTGCACAAAGTCTACTTGTGCCAGTCCGGCTACTTTGCGAGCATGTTCAGCGGTGCGTGGAGGGAGGCAACCATGGATACCATAGACTTGCAGATGCCTGACGAGAACATTGACAGTGAGGCCCTGCACAAGGCTTTGGGATACCTGTATCAAAGACCCGTGTACATTACTTCGAGGTGCGTCGTGTCCATCCTGGCCACGGCCAGCATGCTGCAGCTGGACGAGCTGATTTGGCAGTGCTGGGAGGTCATGAAGGGGACTGTCACCGTCTACACTGTATGCAGCTACTACTACTCTGCTGAGAGCTACGGCCTCCCAAACATCAGGTCCATTTGCTTCCAGTGGCTGCTGGACAATCTGATGACTCACCCCTGTGAGGAGCTATTACTGCGACAACTCAGCCCAGATATCATGAAAGAGCTCATTGCCTCTTCAGAGCTCTTAGTGATGGAAGTGGAGATGGATGTGTATGCCATGCTGAAAAAGTGGATGTACTTGCAGCTGCAGCCGGGATGGAGTGGTCCTCGCGGAGCCTTATTGCCCGACGCCAACCTGTGGTTTGCCAGGGCCAACAGGGAGTCGGGAGGCACCCCTTTCCTGGAAACCCAGGAGGGCAGTGCCTTCGTGCCAGTGTTCCAGCGTCTTCGACTGGCCTATCTCATCTGTGACCTGCAGTCAGCACGCATCATTGACCAGGATGCGCTGATCCCGGCCGCGTGGCTGACCCCGGTATACAAAGACCAGCAGCTTGCCTTGGTCCAGGCCAAGCAAATCAAGGGGGTTGGGCCCACTGACATCCATGTGCCTAACTTCCCTGCATACAGCATGAGGTGCGGGTACCACCTTCTGAAAGAAGGGCGGTGCAGGTGGCTGTGGGCCATCCTCAACTTTGACTGGGACCTGGTGGTGTGCTACGCCAACCGGCGCATCATCTTCAAGCGCAGCGCCAAGAACAAGTCCCACGGCCTCGGGATCAGCTTATTGTGGCAGAGAAAGGTCGCCTTCCGCCTGTGTGTGGTTTCCTTGGACACCACTGGAAGAGCCACCTTCAGGAAGAGCACAGAATACCAGGTGCTTTCCCTAGGAAGAGATGAAGACCTGGAGGTAGTGAACCTGGAGAACCAAGATGTGGTCTTCCCCATATATGTGGCCTGTAATTTCCTGTACATCCCCAGAGAGGGGCGCGGCCCAGAGTGAGAGTCCGTGCAAAAGCTCCGAGAGCTGAGCCGCTCCTCCCTGGGCACAGCGGGGCCAGCTTGCTCGAGGTGCCAGTTCCCTCTTTGGTATCAACTGGCCTTGCCCATCTCTGGTGACCAACTCTGTCAGAGGCTTTGTTGACCTGTGGTTTGGAATGTTTGAGACTTGTTTACCAGGACCTACGAAGAAGATGCATTTTGAAGCCCCCAAATACCTCCAGAACTCATTCATGCTGCTCATGTGGCAACTCCTCCTCCTGGTTTAAGATACATGGACCCCGCTTCCTGACCCCGCATCATTTCTGGGGAACGAAGACCAACTGACTTTACAGAGAAACTCTGAGCCTACCTACTCTACAACTCCTAGTTTAACTCTTTGCATTTTGATTAAATAAATGTTAAAGGAATACTTTAACTTCTCTTGACTTGGTGTGTTTAGAGCTGCCCTACCCTACTCATGACCACCACTATCATAATTGCTCCCCCTTCCCATTTCCTGCCACTTTCCTGACTGCAGTAGTTGATTTCCATGGTCTCTCACTCTGCGAACTCCTCCAGCCTCCGCTGATGATCTTCCTTTTGTTGATTGTTCTTCAACCAAAGTGTGTCTTTTTAAGGTTTTTTTTTTTTTTAGGAACTTCCACACTATTTACCATGATGGCTGAACCAGTTTACACTCTCACCAACAGGGCACAAGGGTTTGCTTTGCTCCACATCCTCACCCACACTTGCTATCACTAATCTTGTTGATAATAACCACTTTTACAAGTGTTAGGTGATAGCTCATTGTGACTTTTGATTTGCATTTCCCTGAAGGTTAGTCATGTTGGGCACCTTTTCATGGGCCTACTAACCATTTGCATATTTTGGGGGAAATGTGTCCATTTAGTTCCTCTGCCCATTTTTAAACCTGACCACTTCTTTTCATTGTTGTTGTTATTGGGTTGTATGAGTTCTTTATAAATTTTTGATATTAATCTATTTTTCGTACATGGTTTGCAAATATCTCATTTTGTAGGTTAATTGTTTTATTTTCAGTGCTTTCAAGGCTGATGTAGTCCTACTGTTTGATTGTTTTCTTTGGTTGTCTATGCTTTTGTTGTCCTATTGAAAAATCATCACCAGAACCAATGCGGAGGAGTTTTTGCCATATGTTTTCTTCTAGGAGTTGTACAATATTGGGTCTTGCATTTAAGACTTTGATCCATTTCAAGCTAATTTTTGTGACTGGTGTAAGACTGGGCTCTGGTTTCCTTTTTCACATGTGGTAATGCCACTTTCCGAACAACATTTGTTGAAAAGACTATCCTTTCCCCATCATGATGTCCTTGGCTGCCTTATCAAATAGTTGACTGTATATGCGAGGGCTTCGCTCTGGGTTCTCTCTTCTGTTCCATTGGTCTATGTGCCCATTTTTATGCCCATATCATACTCTTTTCATTACTATTGCTTTCATAGTATAGCTTGCAATCAGGCAGTGTGAGGCTTCTGGTCTTGTTTTTCTTTCTCATGATTACTTTGACTATTCAGGGATTTTGTGGTTTTATATAAATTTTAGGATTCTTTTTTTTTATTTCTGCGAAAAATTCCATTGGAATTTTCATAGGTACTTTATTCAATCTATAGGTGGCTTTGGGTCCCATGAGCATTTTCGTGATACTATGTCTGTCAATGCATGAAAATAGAATGCCCTTTTATTTGTTGGTGCCCTACTAGATTTTTTTCATCAAAGAATTTTAAGTTTCATTGTACAGATCATCCAGTTCCTTGGTTAAGTTATTCCTAGATAGTTCATTGTTTTTTATTGTGATAGGGCTTTTTCAAAAAAGATTATTTATTTATTTATTTTTAGAGGGGTAGGGAGGGAGAAAGAGAGGGAGAGAAACATCAATGTGTAGTTGCCTCTCACACACTCCCCACTGGGGACCTGGCCTGCAGCCCAGGCATGTGCCCTGACTGGGAATTGAACCAGCAACCCTTTGATTCGAAGTCCAGTGCTCAATCCACGGAGCCACGGCAGCCAGGATGGGTTTGTTTTTTATTTATTTCTCAGCTGTTTCACATTTAAAGTATAAGAAAGCAGTTGCTTTCTGCGTGTTGATTTTACATCCTGAAAATTTACTGAATTCATTGATTAGATCCGAGAGCTTTTTAGGTGAGTCTTTGGGTCTTTTCTTTATATGAGATCCCATCACCTGAAAATAATGACAACTTTACTTTCTGATTTGGATGCCTTCTATTTCTTTTTCTTGCCTGGTTTCTCTATACAGAATGTGAAATACTATATTGAATAAGAGTGGCATGAGTGGGCACTCTAATCTTGTTCCTGATCTTAGAGAAAAATCTTTCTATTTTTGCCATTGAGTGTAATATTAGCTGTGGGTTTGTTATATATGGCCTTTATTATATCAATGTATATTCCTTCTATACCCAATCTGGTGAAGTGTTTTTTTTTTTTCAATCAATAAAGTGCATTGCATTTTTCAAAACCTTTTCCTGCATCTATTGAGGTGATTACATTCTTTTTATCATTCTTATATTAATGCGATGCATATTTATTGATAATGTGGTATATATTTATTGATATTCATCAGTTGAATCATTCTTACATCCCAGGGATAAATTTCACTTACCATATTTTTCAGACCATAAGATGCACCTAGGTTTTAGAGGAGGAAAATAGGAAGAAAAATCTTGAAGCTAAAAATGTGGTAAAATATTTAATATCATAAATAACATTTCACCAATGTAAATGTAAAGCTACATTTGGACTATAAGACACACCCCCATTTCCTCCCAAATTTGGGGGGAAGTGTCTCTTATAGTCCGTAAAATATGGTAGTCATGGTATAAATGTTTTAGTGAGTCTAACAATTTGGTTTTCTAATATTTTATTGAGAATCTTTGCATCTGTGTTTATCAGGGATATTAGTCTATAGTTTTCTTTGCTTGTAGTGTCCTTATCTGGTTTTGGTATCAGGGTAATGCTCCCTTGTTAAGAGAATTTGAAAGTGTTTCCTTCTCTTCAAGCTTTTGGGAGAGTTGAGAAAAAGCAGCATTAATTTTTCTTTAAATGTTTGTTAAAATTCGCCAGTGAAACCATCTATTCCTGGAGGTTTCTATTTTGGGTGGTTTTGATTAGTGATTTGATCTCCTTATTTATTATTGGTCTCCTTAGACTTTCTATTTCTTCATGGGTCAGTCTCAGTAGGGTAGATGATTCTAGGAACTTATCTATTTCTTTCACGTAATCTAATTTGTTGGTGTATAATTGTTCATAATAGCCTCTTATGATACCATGCATTTCTGTAGTGTTAGTTGTAATTTCTCTTCTTTCATTTCTGATTTTTTTGTCTTTCCCTTTTTTCTTAGTTTGTCTTGCTAAAGGCCTGTTACTTCTATCTTTTTGACAACCCAGCTCTTAGTTTCACTGACACTTTCTATTGTTTTTCTGGTCTCTATTTCATTTACATCCACCCTGATCTTTATTATTTGATTTCTTCTGCTAACTTTGGCTTTAATGCATTCTTGGTTTTCTAGTTCCTTAAGATGTAAAAGTTAGGTTGATTGCTTGTAAGCTTTCTCTATGCATTTATGACTATAAACTTTCCTCTCAGTACTGCTTTTACAGCATCCCATAAGTTTTAGTATG
The DNA here is from genome assembly GCA_039655065.1 of Glossophaga mutica. NCBI lineage: Eukaryota > Metazoa > Chordata > Mammalia > Chiroptera > Phyllostomidae > Glossophaga > Glossophaga mutica. Next base: position 7,139,201 of record CM077318.1, on the reverse strand, counting down.
TTGTAGTTCCATTTTAAATTGTTTGAGATAATCTGTGATTTCCCTTTCTGTTCTTCTTTGATAAAGTAGTTGTTTAGGTGTGTGTTGTTTCTACATATTTACAGTTTTTTTCAGCTTTCCTCATACTGAGATCTAGTTTCCTAACACCGGTGGAAAGATACTTGTTATGATTTCAATAAGTGAGATAAGCCAGTCAGAGAAAGCCAAGTACTATATGACCTCACTTACATGTGGAATCTAATGAACGGAATAAACTGACGAACAAAACAGAAACAGAGGCATGGATACATGGAACAGACTACAGATCTCAGAGGGGAGTGGGGGAGGGGGGCTGGATGAAAAATGGTCAAGGGATTAGCCAAAGAACATATATGTATCACCCACAGACACAGACAACAGTGTGGTGATGGCCAGATGGAAGAGGGGTGAGGGGGTGGGAGAAGTGGGCAACATTGGTTGGGAATGGGGACATATGTAACAGTGTAAAATATGTCAATAAAATAAAATAAAATAAAATATTAGAGTCTAACAATAACAATAAAGTGAAAAACAACCTCAGCATGGCGATTACCTGAGGGAAAGGGCTTTGGAGGGAGATAGAAGAGTGTATGGGGGGATAAATGGTGATGGAAGGAGACTTGAGTTTGGGGGGGTGAACATACAGTAAATATACAGATTATGTATTACAGACTTATACACCTGAAACTTTTATAGTTTTACTAACCAATGTCACCCCAATAAATTCAGTTAGGGACCTAATGAATAAACTGAACTAACAAGCAAAATAGGGACAGACTCACAGATAGAGGGCAGGATAACAGCTGTGGAGGGTTAGGGGGTGGAAGGGTCAAAAAAAAGGAAAATAGTCTCATGGATATGGTCAACAGTGTAGTGATTGTGGGGGGAGCATAAGGGAGATAAGTGATAATGGAAAAAATTCAATAAAAATAAATAAGTAAATAAATAAATAATAAAAAAGAAAAATTCTCTAAGATCTGTTATGGGTCCTATCATATGTTCTAGTCTGGATAATGTTCCATGTGCACTTGAGTAGAATGTGTATTCTGCTCTTGTCAGATGGAATGTTCTATGGATGTGTGTTAGGTCTGTTCTGCCTACACAGCTGAACCCTGCACTGGCCAAGTGATTCGACAGGATGGCAGGGAAGGGCACTGGGTCTGCACTCAAGGTGAGGAAGACCGGTCCCCTTTCCAGCACGCACAGTTTAGTCACTGTCTGAGTGTCTGCCAAGAGCCTCCAAAGAAAAAGAGCACCATAAATGTCACTGTGGGGTGCATCCATTAGACCCCTCCGCAGGACCCATGCACAGCAGAGTGGCCTCGCCAGCCATCAGTAGACTGAGCAGTGCACTTTCAGGCTGGTACTACAACAATAGGGGTGCTTGTCACTGTATTGCCAGTGACAGTGGGCTCTTTTGCCGTGTCTCAAGAAAGGAGTTTCAAAGGGCACAGGCATGGAGAACTTTAAACACAGTGGTAAGATTTTGTTGGGGTGAAGAGAAATAATACACCCTCGGGGATGTAGTGGATGGGCAGACTCTAGCAGCAGCTGCTCGGAGACTCCTAATAATCCTGTACATATTTTCTTAGCTCTTGGTCATGAGCAAGGTGCCATTCAAATAATCCAACCCACTTCTGTTTTTTTCTAGGCTTGAGTTGGGCCCTTCCTTAACCAATCCCTTTTCTGGACCTACTGGGGTTCTGTGCCCCCTATCCAATCTGATGCTTTTCCTAGATTTTCCAAGGCTAGAGTCCACCCTTTCATGTCACCATTCTTGCTTCCACTGCACATGCCTGAATGTGCAAGCACCTCCTCTTGCCCATCTTGACTTCTATTGTACATGCCCAAACTTTCTGTCTCGTCATCTGGTTTCTACTGCGCATGTGCTCAGCGGAGGAATTTCGTCTCCTCCTCCCTCCAGTAAGACAATGCCCAGCTGGCAGCTTGAGTCCCCTGGGTACCCTTGAGTCCCCTGGGAGGCTTTCCTGCCTGCTTGTAGGATCAAGACTCTTTAGCTGTGGTCCCCTGGAGCATGTCAATGAGTCTGTAAATGCTGTAGCTTCCTACTAAACCAAGCTTAATGGAATGCTGTCCTAACATCTGATTCAGCTTCCCAATTTATTATGTATTCTATTCAGCTCCTTAGTTTAGTAAGCTCAGGGCCTAATTCCCTTTGCGCCCCCTCTTTATTAATGACTAGCTAACTACCTACGCCAGCAACTGGGGAGGTGGTGTCTGGGCCTCCCGCAGACGCCCTTCTCTCCCACGTGGACTAAATCCCCACTGATTTCCACCACCAGATGCTGTACCTGCTCCTCTTCCCATCTCTGGTGCTCTGGGCTGGGGATCCCTGTGTGGGATCAAGACCACATGCTCCTGGGGGGAAGGAATTTTGCAGCTGAGCGATCCCTCCAGCTTCTCAGCTGCTGCAGCTGGGTACAGGGGGCAGCCCTTTCTGCATCCCCACCCTTTTTATTAGCCTCTACATGGCTTCTTCTGTAAATCCTTGGTTATAATATCTCAATTTAGCTAGGCTTCAATTGGTTATTCAGGTTGATTGCTCTATAACTGAGCTGTACATTTGATTTGGGGCTGGGAGCAGGTGAGTGTAGCTTCCACCTACTCTGCAGCTTATAGGGGCTCCTTAGCAAATGATGAATCACTTCTTCTTGATGCTTTAAAAATTCTCTTTGTATGACTTCATAATTCATTTGTAATATATCTCTGCATAGCCTTATTTAAGTACATTCTATTTAAATTCTTTTGGGCTCCATGAGTCTGAATGTCCATTTTCCTCTACTGATCTGGGATGTTTTCAGTCATTATTTTCCTATAGAATCTTTCTGCCAATTTTCTCTTTTTTTGTGGGGCCTTTATAATCTGTCTATTTTTTTTTTATGGTATCTTATATGTCCCATATATTTTGTTCTCTCTTTTTCATCCTTTATTCCTTTTTGCCTCTGACTGGATACTTTCCTATGATATCTTTCGATGATATTTTTTCTTCTGAACATTAAGCCTGTTTTTGAAGTTTCTCATGAATTTTAGTTCATTTTTGTCTTCTTCAAATCAAGAATTTGTGCTGTTCTTTTTAATAATTTGTGTCTCTAAGACTATACTTTTAGGGATCATTTCTATAGTTTAATAATTTGTGTCTCTTAGGTGATATTCTCATTTTGTTCATGTATTGTTTGTGTAATTTTATTTAATGTGTATCTGTTATTTTGTAACATACTAAACTCTATTAAGACAAATATTTTTAAAATGTTATCAGATAATTCATAGATCTACATTTCTTTAAGGTTTGTTACTGAAGGTTTATTTTCTTCTTTTTTTAAAAAGATTTTATTTATTTATTTTTAGACAGAGGAGAAGGGAGGGAGAAAGAGAGGGAGGGAAACATCAATGCCTGGTTGTCTCTCTGGCACCCCACCACCGGGGACCCAGCTTGCAACCCAGTGACTAGGAATCAAACCAGTGACGCCCTTGTTCACAGGCAGGCACTCGGTCCACCAAGCCACACCAGCCAGGGCTATTTTCTTCTTTTAATTGTGCCATGTTTCCCTGGTTTTTGTATTTGTTGTAGCTTAACAATGACGTCTGCACATTTAAAGAAGCAGCTTTTTGTCACAGTCTTTATGAACTTGCTTTGCCAGGTAAAGAACTTCATTCACCAGCACGGCTTAACATTCTGGGAGCCCCTTTGACTTTTCTGGAAATGTTTCTGTTCTGGACTTGTGTGAGTATATTTCTAATTAGAGAAATTTAGTGGTTCCTTTCTTTCTGTTTTTAGGATCCCATAATATTTTGCTTGCTCTGTTGTCTAGTGGAATCCCGGGAGCCAGAATATTAGAGAAACAACACTATTCATCTTCCTCTTTCTCTGTTCAGGGACCTTAAGTTCTGAGCATTTCCACATCTAATAGAGTTATATTAGATAGGACACATCACCCACCTGTTTTCCTTTGTACTTAGCTATCCCAACAAACCTGGGAACTTGCTGAACATCCATCCAAATAAGGACTGACCGTCCTAGGGTTGGGGAAGGCTCCTGCGACCTCTGGACGCAGTGTAAGTAGTTGGGGGCTGGCCCTAACTTCCCTGCTTCTAAAACGCTGGCTGACAGCGGCGAGCTGACTGATTGCTGTGCACGTGGGCGCCTCTTTCAGTCAAGCTACTGGGGAACATAAGCAGGAGTCAGGTTTTGTTAGAAGATGCTGCGTGTTTTAAGTTCTCAGTTTTCCAGCACAGTTCAGAGTCAGAATTTAGGCTTAATCTATTAAAACGTACATGTTCCCTTTGAAGTGAGCTAAAATAAGGCAATATCCTTGCCTCGCCATGGCAGGGTCTTTCGCCTGGCAAGACAACTTTCTCTTAATAAGAGACACCTGAAGGTTTTGACCACTGGAAAAGCCTGGTACCTAAACATGGAGCACATTTAAATGGGGACTGGCCACCCCTGTGTTGGGGTAGGCTCCCCCTACCTTTATAGGCTGTGCAGGGGATTGGGGAATGGCTGTCTGCAGGGTACCAGCTGCCAGGGAATCACCAACAAAATGTGTTCTACGCATGTGTGTATTGCCTGGGACCATGTTAACCAGGATCAGGAACAAGAGGCAGGTGTTGGGGAAGGCCAGGAGTCCCAGGCCCTGGTTTTTGCAGTTCAGTGCGGATGCCTAATTATATGCCCAAACTATTCAAACGCACATGTTCCCTCTGAAGTGTGAGCTTTAAAAAAGGTAAACAGATTCGACTTGCCAGGGCAAGGCCTTTCAGCTGGCCTCCTTGGTGCCCTCAGTAAGAGACACCTGAATATCTAGACTGCTGGAGAAGCCTGGGACTTGACCACACAACACTTCTAAATGGGGCCTATTTCTGGGTGGGGGAAAAACTGCCATAATTCCTGGGAGTTGTGCCAGTTTTTTTTTTTTTAAACCAGCCCTGTCTCCCCTGCCTGGAAAACACCAGCTGCCAGAGAATGGTGGATGAACTGTGAACTGTGCATGCCTGTGCTACCTTGAGTCAGGCAACCCAGGACAAAGAACAAGATGTAGATGTCAGCAGAAGCTGGGGTTCCCAGGTTATGGCTTTTCAAGCACAATGTAGATGCCTAAATGAAAGGGTTAATTGATTCAAATGAGCATAGTCCCATTGAAATATGAGCTAAAAATAAAGGTAACATCCTTGCCTTGTAAGGGCAGGGTATTGCTGGCCTGGCATGTTTTCTTAATAGGAGACACCTGGACATCTTAAACGCTAGAGAAGCTTAAGACCTGACTTGCCTGGACTTCCAAACAGAAACTTCATCTAAGTTGAGGGAGGATCTCTCCCACATGGAAGACCGTGCCAGTGGTTAAGAACCATTCCAAGTGCATCCATGCTGGAGAGCATCATGGTAAATGAGATAAGCAGGGAGACATACAGCTTGTAGCGTGTGTAGCTCACCTACCCATGAATAAAGGCATCCCAATGGCTCCATGGATATTACTCTGGACTTGCCCAGCCTTGAAAGGTTGCAACACATCGCCCCAATAATTTAATAATTTTTTTTAAAAAAAAGAACCACTCCAAGCTGCCTGCCTAGAGCTAGCTCACCAGCTATCAGAGGTTCAGTGACAGGGTGCTTACTGGACATGCATATTATTGCCTAGGGTAAGGCTAATTGTCACCGGTAACAAGAAGCAGGTGTGTTGAGAGCCGCCTGGGGTTCCAGGGACTGGCTCTTTTAGTACAACACGGGGCCCCGCATTGAAAAGCGTTAACCTATTCAAATGTGCATATTCCCCCTGAGGGATAAGCTAAATGAAGTTAAATGTTTTTCCTGTTCAAAATCATGGCCTTTCAACTGCCCTCCCATGGTTCTCTCAGTAAAAGGTGCCTCTGCCTCTTGAATGCAGGTGAAGCCCGGGAACTTGCAGGAATGTGGTGAGGTAGACTTGGGGGACAGAAGGCTCCATGGAACTGTGAATGAGGTGTGAGCGCTTGGAGCCCACCCCTAAGTTACCTGCTTGGAGGACACCGGCTGCCAGAGGCAAGCTGCCCGACTGGCTGCTGCAAGTGTGGGGCTGCCTTGGAACACAAACAACAGATGTCAGGAGAGGCAGAGGGTTTCAGGCTCTGGCTTTTCTGGTGCAGTGCAGATTCCTAATTAAAAGTCTTCATCTATTCAAATGGGTGTAATCCGTCTGAAGTCTGAGCTAAACAGAGGCAACATCTTTGCCTTGCTAGGGCAGGGCCTTTCTGCCGGTGGGGGCATGGTTCCCTTCAAAAGAGACACCTGGACAGTTTTGAGTGCTGGAGAAGCCTGAACCTAACCCAGAGCATTTAAACTTGTGAACCGACTATCCCCGGGTCGGGGAATGCTCCCTCCAGCTTTCTAGTCTGTGCAGGTGGTTAGGGGCTGCCCTAGCTTCCCCACTAGGAGTCAAAGCTGCTAGAAGATCACTGTCAGAACGAGTATCACAGATGTCCATGCCACCTGGTATCATGGTGACCAGGAACAACAGGTAGGTGCTGGGTGAGGCTGGGAGTCCTAGGCTGTAGCTTTTGGAGGCCAGTGCAGGTGCCTACTTATAAACCCTAACCTATTCAAATGTGAATATTCAGCCTGGAGTCTGACCTATTCAAATGTGAATATTCAGCCTGGAGTCTGATCTAAAAGAAGGCACACGCATTGAATACATATTTGACTTGCCAGAGTGGGGGACCTTTTGGATGCAAAAAGCTTTAACATATTTAAGTTGTGTACATTCCCCCTAAAGTCTGAGCTACATAAAGTTAAATTTTTAACTTTGCCAGGGTGGGGTCTTCACCTGGCCTACCGTGGTTCCCTCAATGAAAGACACTTGGACCACTTGACTGCTGGAGAAGCCCAGGTCTTTAAAGAGCACCATGTCCCTATCACGACCAAGTGTAGCATGGTGAGGGAAGGCTCCCATGACTTCTGGTGTCTGTGTGGGTCGCCAGGGACCACCCCAGCTCCCCTGGCTGAAGGGCACTGGCTGTCAGAAAATTGCCAATGGACTGGGTACTGTGCAGAGTGGGTGTAGCTTCATGTAAGGCTAACAGGGACCAAGAGCGAGAGGCAGGTGTTAGGAAAGGCTGGGGTTCCTAGGCCCTGGCTGTTGGAGTGAAATGAAGGCCCCCAATTAAACGTTTTAACTAGCAGAGAGGTCTAAGATGGAGCCTGCGTAGGAAGATGCTGGTCTTGCCCTCTTACAGGAGCACATAGAAATATACACCTGTATGTAGAACCGCTGCTTCTGAGAGACGGCTGAGGGCCGATTAAACAGCTTCTGAACAAACGAGAGAACACCAAAAAGAGAAGGCTGGGTAACTAGGATCTCTCCGGGATTCGAGCTGCTGGTGAATGCCGTTGTTTACATCTCCCTCCACCATGGTAGGGCTGTAGCAAAGGCTTTATCCCAGTGCTCTGGCCTGCCGACAAGATCACCACAGTTGTCCCCAGCCATACTGCAAAGAGCCCATTTTGGCTTTAAAACAACCAGAGTAAGCAGGGTCAGTAGGGCGTCACAACAAGCACCTGGCCTCCCTGCTTGGAGCCACACCAGCCCAGCAAGCCAGTGCCCTAGGTGCCCTAAGTGCCCACCTGGCTCCAACTGGCCTGACAAAACCACCGAGCACTCAGCCTACACAGACACTGGTACTATGCAAGACCACTTTCTGTACAATAAATGAGAGAGAGACCTATAGAAAAGGCCGGGGAGTGGTGGGAGCTCTTGGGAAACTGTGGGACTTCTCCAGGGTTGGAAGGGCTGGTGAGCACTATTGTATATGTTCCTCCCCACCTGAGTTGCATGGGTAGGCGCTCTATCCAGGTGCTCTGGCCTACCTGCAAGGTCACCGCAGTGTGTTCCCAGACACCTTACTTGATCTCATTTCAGCTCTGAAGCTAGGGAACAAATAGGATCCACAGGGCGTTACCAGAGCACCTGGCCTCCCCACCAGGAGCCACTCCAAGTCACTAGGCCACTGCCCCTGATGCCATAGGCACCTGCTTGGCTCCAACTGGCCTACCAAAGCCACCAGCACACCCAGCATACACAGAGGTCACTTCTTCAAAAGGCCAGTTTTGCAAGACTGGGAGATACACCTATTTTGTCTAATTCATAGAAACAAACATAGAAAGTCAAATAAAATGAAAAGCAAGAAGAATATCTCCCATATAAATTAAAAATTCCCCAAGTAAAGCAGGATAAAATGCAGGTAAGTAATTACCCAGATAAAGAATATAAAGAAATGGTCACAAGGATGCTCACTAAACTTGAGCGTGGAATAGGGACCTTAGGGAAAAAAATAGCAAGGAGTTATACAGTATTATAAAGAACCAAGCAGAGCTAAAGGATACAATAACTAAAATGAAAAATAAACTAGAATGGCCCTTGCCAGTGTAGCTCACTTGGTTGGAGCACTGTCCCATAAGTGAAAGGTTGCTGGTTCAATTCCAAGTCAGGGTATACACCTGGGTTGTGGGTTTGATCCCTGGTCTGGGTACATATGATCCCTGTTCCGAGTGCATATGGGAACCAACCAATCAATGGGTCTCTCATATCGACGTCTCTCTCCCTCTTTCTCTCTCTCCCTCTCTCTCTCTCCCCCCCCCTCTCTCCCTCTCTCCCTCCCTCTCTCTCTCTCTCTCTCTCCTTTCCTCTCTCTCTTCAAGTAATGAAAAATAAATATTGCTGGGTGATGATTTAAAAAGAACTAGAATGAATTAACAATAAATTAACTAATACAGAAGAACAGAGCAGTAAACTGAAAGAGAAACTGGTTGCAAATAAACCAATTAGAACAGCAAAAAGATAAAAAAGAAAAATGAGGATAGAAGTTTTAGAAAAACAAACCCTCATTCACTGATAGTGGGAATGTAAATTGGTACAACCATTATGGAAAACAGTGTGGAGGGTCCCTCACAAAATTAATAATAGAGCTATCATATGACCCAGCAAACCCTCTTCTGGGTATCTACCCCCAAAATTTGAAAAAAAAAATTATTCACAGAGACCTATGCACCCCTATGTTCATTGTAGTATTATTCATTCACAGTGGCCAAGACATGGAAACAATCAAAATGTCTTTTGATAGACAATTGGATAAAGAAGATATGGTACATCTATACAATGGAATACCAGTCATCCATAAGAAAAGATGAAATACTGCCATTCGTGACATGGATGGACCTTGACAATATTATGCTGAGTGAAATAAGTCATACAGAACAAGTTAACTATTGGGAACCACTCTGCCTGGTTTCAGAAGCTATAATCCCCCATGGCTAAGCAGGGTGAAGTGAAAGGGGGCAGAGGTGGCATTCCTACTAGGATGATAAACTTTGTCTCCTTAACGGCTTATGGTCCCAAGGTCCTTTACTCAGCCTTAGCCACAGGGGATTATGGCTTCTGAAACCAGGCAGGGTGGTTCCCAACAGGTAACAACCACATGATTTCACTCATATGTGGAATATAAAACTGAAAGCAACAAATGAACAAACCAGAAAAACACAAAAACTCATAGACACAGACAACAATATGGTGGTTACCAGAGGGAAGGGGGTTGGCGGTAGTAAAAGGGGTCCAATAAATGGTGATGGAAGATGATTTGACCTCAGGTAGCGGGCACACAATACAATATGAAGATCATGTATCACAGAAATGTACACTTGAAACCTATATAATGTTATTAACCAATGTCACTCCAATAAATTTAAAAAGAGATAAAATAGGATAGTTGAACAGACCTCTGGAACAACATCAAGCACAAAAACATTTACATTATAGTGCTTCCAGAAGAAGAGAGAATTAAAAAGGAACTTTATTTGAAGAAATAATGGCTGAAAACTTTTCTAACCTGGGAAAGGAAACAGCCATACAGGCCCAAGAAATATAAATAGTTCCAACGATGAACCTAAAGAGATCAACACCAAGACATACTGTAATTACAATGGAAAAGGTTAAAGATAAAGAGAAAATTTCAAAGGCAGCTAGAGTAAAACAACTAGTTAAACAAAATAGTCCCATAAGGCTGTCAGCTGATTTCTCAGGAGCAATTTATAGACCAGAAGGAGTGGCAGGACATATTTAAAGTGCTGAAAGAAAAAACCCTGCAATAGAATAATTTACCCATCAAAGATATCATTCAGAATTGTAGGAGAGACACAAAATCTAAGTTGGAGGACTCACCCCATTCAACAGTAAACTGTAATTAATACAAGGCTGTAGTAATTAAAACAGCATTGTACTGGTATAAAAACAAACGCATAGATCAATACAATATAACAGAGAACCCAGAAATAAACCCATGCCTGTATGGTCAATTAATCTATGACAAAGAAGGTAAGAATATACAATGGGATAAAGACAGTTTCTCCAATAATAGTATTGGGAAAACTGGACAGATACCAGCAAAAAAAAAAAAAAAAAAGAAAGTGCACCACTTTTCTACACCATATACAATACTAAATTCAAAATGGATTACAAACTTAAATGTAAGACCCACAGCCACAAAACTTGTAGGGAAAAATACCCAGGGAGTAAATTTTTCTCACTTCTCTTACGTGTTTTTTGGGATATGTCTCCTCAGGCAAGGAAAACAAAAGAAAAAGTAAACAAATGGGACTACATCAAACTACAATGTTTTTGCACAGCAAAGAAAACCATCAATAAAATGAAAAGACAGCCTACTAAATGGGAGATTATATTCAGCAATGCTACATCTGATAAGGGGTTAATATCCAAAATTTGTACAGAATTCATACTACTCAACACCAAAAATGAAACTATCTAATTAAAAAATGGGCAGTGGATGTTAAAAAACACTTCTTTAAAGAGGATCTACAGATGGCCAATACTCATAAGAAAAGATGCTCAAAATCATTAATTGTCAGAAAAATACAAATTAAAACCCCAATGAGATATCACATCACATCTGCCACAATGGCTACCAGTAATAAATCCACAAATGACAAAGTTTCTCTTTATACACATCCTTGCTAACTCTTGATGTTTGTTCATTTATTGATAACTATTCTGACATGTGTGAGGTGATATCTGTTGGTGATTTTAATTTACATTTGTCTGATGATTAGTGACAAGAAATTCTTGTGCACTGTTGTTGGATTGCAACTTGGTGCAACTAATATGGAAAACAGTATGGAGCTTCCTCAAAAAATTAAAAATAAAACTGCCACACGACCCAGCGACCCCTTCATGGGTATTTGTCCAAAGAAATCCAAAACAATTATTTGAAAAGATATAAGCCTCTCTATGTTCATTGCAACATTATTTATAATAGAATATGGAAGCAACCTAAGTGCCCATCAATACATGACTGTATGAAGAAAATGTGGTACATATATACAATGCAATAATACTTGGCCATAAAAATAATGAAATCCTATCAGTTGCAGCAACATGGATGAATTTAGAGGGTATTATGCTACGTGAAATAAGGTAGAGAAAGACAAATACTACATGATTTTACAATATTTGGAACCTAAAAAACAAACAAAAAGCATACAAACAAGAAAAACTCAGAGAAAACAAACACGTTTAAACAAATAAAATAAAATTGAATTAAATTAAAAAATTGTATGAGTTTCTTACATATTTTGGATATTAACCCTTTATGGCAGGGGTGTCAAACTCATTTTCACCGGGGGCCACATCAGCCTCATGGTTGCCTTCAAAGGGCTGAAATAATTTTAGGACTGTATAAATGTAACTACTCCTTAACTGTTAAGGAGCTGAAATTACATTCGGCCCTTTGAAGGCAACCGTGAGGCTGATGTGGCCCCTGGTGAAAATGAATTTGACACCCCTGCTTTATGGGGTATATCATATGTATTATATGGGGTTCAGCAGAAGTAAGGCTTGCTTGAGTGTGGTTGATAGGGTATCTGAATGCCTCGCACAAGATGGACAGCAATTTGAACATTTCACCTAAAATACCATATGGTGTGCTTGAGTATGATACTGTTATGTTACACAAATACATGCTTATGATTTTGTAGTAAAAGATTTTGTGGACTTCTGGCCAAGATGGAAGCATAGATAGATACACTGTGCTTCCTCAAACAACCAAAAGAAGGACAACAACAGTAAATTTAAAAATAAAAAACAACCAGAACTGTCAGAAAAAATCAAACCGTATGGAAGTCTGACAACCAAGGAGTTAAAGAAGAAACATTCATCCAGACTGGGAGGAGGGGTGGAGACGGGCAGTGGGGCACAAAGGACTCACAGCAAGGCAGCAGCTGGAGGATCCAGCAGGCAAGGCGGCGGCTGTGGCTGGTGGACTGGGTGGTCCCACATTCACGTGCAGATAAACCAGGAGGAACAACTAGAAAGAGAGACAGATCACGCATCCCAGGGTTCCAGTGTGGGGAAATAAAGCCTCAAAACCTCTGAATGAAAAAACCTGTGGGGGTTGAGGCACCAGGAGAAACTCCCAGCCTCACAGGAAAGTATATTGGAGAGACCCACAGGGTCCTAGAATGTACACAAACCCACCCACCTGGGAATTAGCACCAGAAGGTTCCAATTTGCTTGTGGCTAGTGGCAGAAGTGACTGAAAGCTGGCAGAGAGATGAGCAAGCTGCATTGTTCCCCCTCTTGGAGCCCTCCTCCACATATAGCACCACAATGTAGTGATGTGGTTGCTCCGCCCTGGCAAATACCTCGGGCTCTGCCCGTTACTATGTAACAGGTGTACCAAGACCAAAAAAAAAAAAAAAAAAAAAAAAAAATGGCCCAAATGAAAGAATAGATCAAGAAGGTCAAAGCTCCAGAAAAAATACAACTAAGCAATGATAGCCAACATATCAGATGCACAGTTCAAAACACTGGTATTCAGGATGCTCACAGATTTGCTTGAGTATGCTTGCAAAACAGAGGAAGAACTGAAGTCTATTCAAAGTGAAATAAAGGAAAATATACAGAGAATCAACAGTGATGGGAAGAAAACCAGGACTCAAAGAGTCTCGAGCAGAAAGAAGAAGTAAACATTCAACCAGAACAAAATGAAGAAACAAAAATTTTAAAAAATGAGGAGAGGCCTAGAAATCTCCAGGACAACTTTAAACATTCCAACATCCGGGTCATAGGGGTGCCAAAAGGAGAAGGCAAAGAGCAAGAAATTGAAAACTTATTTGAAAACATAATGAAGGAGAACTTCCCCAGTCTGGCAAAGGAAATAGACTCCCAGGAAGTCCAGGAAGCTCAGAGAGTCCCAAAGAAGTTGGACCCAAGGAAGCACACACCAAGGCACATCATCATTCCACTAGCCAAGATTGAAGCTAAGGAGAGAATCTTAAAAGCAGCAAGCGAAAAGGAGACTCTTCGACAGTGTAGAGTATGCACTCTGTCAGCAGATGGCTGGCAGCAGGTGCCCTTCAGGCAGGGCAGCTAGAAGCAGTCTCCAACTACCCACACAGCCACATGAGATCATGGGAGTCTTCCCCAACCTTGTGATATTCAGTCTTTATTTGGATGTGTTCCTTGATAAGATTCTGGGCTTCTCCACCAGCCAAGAAGTCCAGGTTTCCTTTATTATTGAGGAAGCAAGCTCCTGCCCCCACCCCTGCTCCCCATCTCCCACCCTGCTGCCACCATGAGCAGTCTCCATCCCTATCCCTCCAGCAGATTGGGGCTTTTACTTGTACAGCTGCCTTGTACCTGAAGAACCAGCGCATGGGACCCACAGTCTTTCCCAATACCTGCCTCCTGTTCCTGGTCTCCTGTGAGTTTATTTTTGCAGTGGCGCATGCACATTTGAAGTACTCATCCGGCCAGTAGGCCTTCAGCAGCTGGGGCTGTCCAGGAAAGAAAATGTGAGGGCATTCTTAAACTATCTTCATGGTTTACAGAGGTGCAAGGAGCTCACCCCGGCAATGATTAGTTCCCATTAGGACGTGCTTCCTAGTGGGGTTACAAGCTTCTCCAACAGTCCAGACCTCCAGCTATCCCTTATGAGGGGAACCAGGGCCAGCCAGTCCAACTAGCCACTCCCTTGCCAGGCAAAGAATCCAGAGTTCTCCAGCTCAGCCATCAAGGGGAATATCTACATTTGGGTAGGTTAGTGCTTTCAATTAAGGATGCGCTTTGTACCCTCAAAAGCCAGCACTGGGACCCCAAGCCTCTCATGATATCTTTTTCTTGTTCATATCTTTGGTTTTTCTGACTTATAGTGGCTCATACATACATAGTACAAACCTTGCCACTTGGCCTTGGGCAGCTGGGGCTGTCCAAGCAAGAGGAGTTGGGGATGGTCCCTACTCATCCACCCAGCCACCACTGGTGGAGGGAACCCATCCATGCCAGGTGACAATGCTTGTTTTGATATGCTGCCCATTTGGGCCCCAAGCTTCGCCAGTAGTCAAGATATCCAGGTGTTTCCTACTGGGAGGAACTGTGGTTGGCCAGCTAATAGGCTTCACCCTGTCAAGGAAAGGCAGTTTAGCTTTTCCCCGCTCCAACTTCAGAAGGAATATGCACGTTTGAGTATTGCATGGCTTTTCATTAAGCATCTGCCTGTACCCAAAGAGCCAGTGCTTTAATTCTTGGTCCCTGTTACCCTGACCTGCAGAGGCCCATGTGTGCACAGTCCATACCTTGTCAGCTGGTTTACAGAAGCCTGGGTCCTCGAGGCCAGAGGAACTTGGAGTAGTCCCGAAACACGCTCACAGCTTCCAGCAGCTGAGGGAAATCGCCCCTCCTGGTAACAGTCAGCCACTATTTTGATACGGTGCCTCGTGGGGTCCCCGGTTTCTCTAGGCGTCAAGACATCCAGCTGTTTAAAAAACTGGAGTCCGCCAGCCCAGTGGCTTCACTTTGCAAAACAAGGAAATAAGGTTGTTTCCCAATCCAGTCTTTAGGAGGAATATGTACATTTGAGTAAGCTAGGGCTTTTAATTTCGCATCTGTCTAGCACCCAAAGGGAGAGTATCTGGAATCTCTGGCCTCTCCCCTCACTCGTTTCTTGTTCCTGGTTTCTGTTAGTCTGACCTGTGGAGGCCTACACTTGCAGAGGGCACATCCCATTAGCCAGCTGAGGGTAGCCTTGGCTCTCCAGGCCAGAGGAGGTGAGAGTGGTCCCCAGCTACCTGCACAGATTCCAGAGGTGGAGGGAGCCCATCCCCTGACAACACTCAGTCTCTCTTTTTGAGGTAGTGCCCAGTTGGGTCCCAAGCTTCCCCATCAGTCAAGATGTGCAGGTGTATTTTATTGAAAGGAACTGTGGCTGGCCAGCCTCACAGACCCTGCCCTAGCCAGGCAAGGCAGTTTCCCTCTTTTCTACTCTGCCTTCAGGGGGAATATGAATATTCACATTTGAGTTGGTTAAAGTTTTTAATTGGGTATCTGTTTTGTGCTCCCGAAAACGAGTGTTTGGGACCCCCAGCCTCTTCAGACATCTTTTTATTGTTCCTAAACTCAGCTTTATTTGTAGTGGTCCATGTAGGCACAGTATGTACCTTTCCAGCAGCCAGGGTTCTCCAGGCAAGGGGGGTTGGGTTCAGTCCCCAACCATTCTCACAGATTCTAGAGAGAGAGGGAACCTTTCCCCATCCCCAGTGACAGTCCCCATTTGACTTGGTACCAAGAAGGGTCCCAACTTACTGCCACAGTGAAGATGTCTAGGTGTGTTTTATTGGGCGGAGCTATAGCCAGCTAGTGCAGCTAGCCTCACCCTGGCAAGACAAGGCAGTTCAGGTTTTTCTAATTCAGCCTTCGGAGGGAATATGCATGTGTAAGTAATTAGACATCTGCCTTGTACTCCAGGAGCCAGAGCCTGCAACGTTTGTGCTCTTCTAACACCTGCCTCCTGTTTCTGGTCAGTCTGACCTGCGCCAGCATATACATGTGCAGTACAAATCCCTTCCGTTGATTTCGGCAGCCAGCACCCTCAAGACCAGGGGATTAGGGGTTGTTTCTTTCTTTAAAAAAAAAAAAGGATTTTATTTCTTTTTAGGCAGAGGGGAGGGGAAGGAGAAAGGGAGGGAGAGAAACAACAATGTGTGGCTGCCTCTCACGTGTTCCCTGCACTAGGGACCTGGCTCACAACCCAGGCATGTGCCCTGACTGGGAATCGAACTGGTGACCCTTTGGTTCGCAGCCCGTGTTGAATCCACTGAGCTACACCAGCAAGGGATAGAGGGTTGATTCTTAAGATGTTATACGGCTTCCAAGGATGAGAGGAGCCTTCCTCCACTGGGCAATAGTCACTCATCATTTGAACTTGCCCCATTGCAAAGTTTCAGGCTTCTTCACTAGTCATAATGTCCAGGTGTCTCTTATTGAAAAGAACCTTGGCTGACCAGCTTAGCCAGCTCTTTTCTTGACAGAAAGGGAATTCACAATTCTCCAGCTCAGCACTCAGGGGATATATCCACATTTGGGTAGTTTAGGTCTTTTAATTTGGCATCTGCCTTGTACCCTCAGGAGCCAGTGCCTGAGACCCCTGATTTCTCTCTACACCTGCCTCTTGTTCCTTGTGTTCTGTGAGTCTGACTGGCCATAGCATGTTCATGCACAGTACACACCCCATCAGCCATCCAAGAACAGCCGGCAACCTCAAAGCCAGAGGATCTAGGGGCAGTCCCCAACCACCTTCACTGATTCCTGAGGTAGAAGAAACCCACCCCCTGGCTGATCTATCTGCCTAGGACTTCCAGGACTATGTTAGGAGTGGTGAGAGTGGGCGCATTTGTCTATTTCCTGATCTTAGAGGACAATCTTTCAACATTTAGCCATTGAGCATGATGTTAAATGTGGGCTTGTCATACATGACCTTTATTATATTGAGGTTTTGAAAGTTTTTATCATGACTTAATGTTGAATTTTGACATTTTTTGACTTATAAACTGTGACTTTAACCTTTAATTCCATTAGTGTGATGTATAACATTTTTTGACCTGTGTATGTTGAATCATCCTTACATCCCAGGAATAAATCCCACTTGATCTTAGTGTACGTTCCTTGTAATGGGCTATTGAATTAATTTGCTAGTATTTTGCTGAGAATTTTTGTCCCTCTATTCATTAGGGAGATAGGCGTGTAGTTTTCTCATAGTGCACTTACGCCTTGGTATCAAGAAAATGATGGCCTCGTAAAATGAAATTGGCAGTGATTTCTTCTCTTCTGTTTTTGGGAAGAGTTTGAAAAGGATTTGACTCATTTATTTATTTACTTATTTTTGTTGAGGTATAAATAATGAGATGAAGATTTTTCAGATTTTGTCACTTAACAACTTTTAATATTCAGTGTGGTATGATTAAACAATGCTTACCATGCTGTACATAATATCCCCATGACATATATTTTATAACTATAAGTTTGTACCTTTGACCTCCTTCATCAATTGTTCCAACACTCAAACCCTGCCTCTCTCTGGTAACCATGAACTTGTTCTTTATATCTATGAGTTTGGTTTTTTTATTATTTTATTTATTTTTTATTTTAAAATTTTTATTTATCTATTTTTAGAGAGCGGGGAAGGGAGGAAGAAAGAGAGGGAGAGAAGCATCAGTGTGTGGTTGGCTCTTGTGCACCCCCACTGGGGACCTGGCCCATAACCCAGGCATGTGCCTTGACTGGGAATCGAACTGGTGACCCTTTGATTTGCAGGCCAGCACTCAATCACCGACCCACACCAGCCAGGGAGAGTTTGTTTCTTTTAATTCTACACATAAGTGGGATCATATGATATTTGCCTTTCTCTGTCTTACTTCACTTTGCATAATGCCCTCAATATCTATCCATGTTGCTACAAATGGCAAAATTTCATTCTTTTATGGATGAACACTATTCCATTGTGTGTGTGTAATCACATCTTTGTCCATTTACCTATAGATAGCCACTTCGGTTGTTTCATGTCTTTGCTACTGTAAATAATGCTGCAATAAACATGGCAGTGCATATATCTTTTGGAATTAGTATATTTATTTTCTTTGAATAAATACCCAAGACTGGAATTGCTGCATCATATATTAGTTCCATTTTTAATTTTTTTGGAACCTTCAAGCTGTTGCTCCCTGGTCAAGGGAGTAGCCCACACACGGATAGCAACTTGTAGCTGAGTCAATTATAAATTAGGAAACCTTGAGGAAAGCTGAGGTAATGGACATAGTCAGAGATTTAGCCTTAAACTATGGTGAACTCATGCACCATTTACAAGATAGCATCTAGAATAGAGGTCTGTGAGAAAAATACCTCCTCCCTTCAACAGAGGCTAACAATCATGACCCACAACTTGCTTTCCATGGCCCGAAGGCTTCCTCTCATGGCAGGTCATTCCAGTAAAGGTTGTGATCAGTGCAAAGCATTATTTTGAACTACAAGCACCATGAAAACCACTCCTTTAGCATTCACAAATGGAAATCTATTGGTAACATTAAGGTCCAGAGTTATATATTATCTTTGAGTTTGACCGAAGCAAATAATGACAAAATAAGATCACTTCCTGCCTGTCTCTCTGGTTGCTTAAGAACTCAGCAAACCTTTTAGATGAATTATGTGTCAGACAGAGAGATGACACCTTCTACCATATATTCTCATTCTCTTACCTAGGCATAGAATAAAATAAAATATAATCACTAAATTCTGGAGAATTAATTGGGAGAATCTCAGAAGATTCTCTGTGAAGACTTAGACAAGGGCCTTTGCAATCACTTGGAATTAACTACCATGTTAAAAGTACAAAAACTATACTTATACAAAACACTTATACAGTTTTGTATAAGTCTACTTATCTTGTAAGATTGTTTTGAAAATTAAATTGTAATCACATAAATGGTCATAATGAAGTCACAATAAATATTAGAGCTCATTTTTACCACTATTTCAGCAGTAAGGAAATAAAAGACCAAAGAATTAAGCATGTCCAGATCAAATAGCATTTATGACATAAAGACAGTACTAAAATGGAAATCTTTTAGAATCCAGTGCTTGAACTATTCTGTGATGTATTTTCTTAACCATTCTTTCATATTTTGCCCACTGACTCTCAATTTCAGCTATGTACTCATCTTCCCATGTTCTTCAGGTCAGACAAGAGTTCTGTTATCCATTTAGTCTCCCCCATGAGAAACTTTAGCAAAAAGGGAGAGAGGGAGAGAGAGAGAGAGAGAGAGAGAGAGAGAGAGAGAGAGAGAGAGAGAGAGGAATATCAGCACTTATATAATGTAACCAAAGAAAAAAGTATACCCACAACTTCTCTCAAGAATGATACAGTTTGTGAACAAGGACAAAAGACACATAAGTGACAAGTCCCAGGTACTGCAGTTGTTCATGAAAGTATGTTCTTGGAGATTTCCTGATTTCATTCCATAAATATGGTTCTCTTTTTAACTATTTCTACATTCATGCTTCCACTGGCCCAATGACACCTCTCTTGTTTATTGCCTAATGAAGGCAGCAGTATCAAAACTGATTAAATTGCCATTTCTCTTGTATATCTACAATCCAAAAACAGGTTAGAGGAGAAATAAAAATGCATATTTAGTGATGAGATGGTTGCTCCTAAATATGAGCATTATATAAGGAGCTTATAATTTCTGTGATTTCTATGGACAACACATTTATGAATTGCCTCTGCACTAAGAAATTAATGCTTACACATTCCAAGAAAAGTGTCACCAATTAAAAAGAACCTATGCACCCCTGTGTTTATAGCAGCATTATTTACAATAGCCAAATGCTGGAAGCAACCTGAGTGCCCATCAGTAAAAGAGTGGATCAAAAAACTGGCACATTTACACAATGGAATACTACACAGCAGAAAGAAAGAAGTAGGAGCTCCTACCCTTTAGGAAAGCATGGATGGAACTGGAGAGCATTATGCTAAGTAAAAGAAGCCAGGGAGCAAAAGACAAATACCCTATGATCTCACCTATAAGTGGAATCTAATGAACAAAACAAACAAGCAAGGAAAATATAACCAGAGACATGGAAATAAACAACAAACTGACAGTGACCACAGGGGAGGGGGAAGAAGGGTAATGGAGGAAAGAGGGGTAAGGGTCTAGTCAAAGAACTTGTGTGAAGGACCCATGCCAATGGAAAACAGCCTGGGGATTGACTGAGGGAGTGGTGGGGCAGAGTCAGGGAGAGCAACAGTGGAAAAATTGGGACAACTGTAATTGAACAGCAATGAAAAAAAGAAAAGCAATGTTCAGAGTTATAGACTTAAGGAAAATATCATCATTGAAGTATGAAGCTCCTATTCTCCAAAGTCAATGATTAACTAATGTCTGAGATAGTTATGTTTCTCTAAATAAAAACTAATATGTGAATCAAAGATCACAGAATAATTTTAAAAGTATAGCACCAAAAAATTCTAATGCACATCTTGTCATCATATGAGTCTCAACCATGATTAGGAGATCAGGTTTTTGTGGAAGACAGAGGTGGGAGCAAATCTGTGTTCTTCCACTCACTAGTTAGGTGAACATTTTGTTTTAGAATTCCAGACCCCATTCCAAACATTATAAATCTACTAAATCTACTTGAGAATAAAAGTGGCATATTTTAAATACATTAAAAAGAAGGTTGATTTTTTGGCTTGAAATAAAAAGGAAAGAATACATTATGCTAATTTTTAAGAACCACCTGAGTAATCCAAGTAGTATATGCAAGGGCTCCTGCAAGAATAACAACTGATGAAAATAAACCAACACCATAGTTCATAGAACTTTACCAAGATAAATTTAAAAAAGCCAGTTCAGCGTGTTTACGTAAATGCAACACTACGGACCCAAGAATTTAGAATATTATTAGAAAAAAAAGTCTGTTCCAAGTAGCAATTGTCAATAAGTTTAGATAATGAGGATTGTCCTGAATTGCATTAGGCACTGTCATGAAGTTTTCTGTTGACTGAATGGGAAAAAGGAAAAAAATAAAACTGGGTACATTGAAATCTTACCAAGTAAATCATAATAATTACTTTAATTAAATTTTTTAATTAATTTTTTTTTTAGATTATTTATTTATCTTTAGAGGGGAAGGGTAGGAGAGAGGGAGAGGGAGAGAAATATCAATGTACGGTTGCCTTTCGTGTGTCCCCTGCTGGGAACTGGCCTGCAACCCAGGCATGTGCCCTGACTGGGAATCGAACCTCGATCCTCTGCTTCGCAGGCCCGCGCTCAATCCACTGAGCTACACCAGCCAGGGCTACTTTAATTAAATTTTTAATGTACTTCTAAAATATTATATTCTCTTAATACCAGCTTTACTGAAACAGGGAGTGTCAAAAGCTATTAAGAATTTCTGGAAAGCAGGTATAAGTATTTTAAAATGGTGGCCTTATTCTAAACAAACAGGAAGGCCCAATGGCCACCTGTAATGACCTGAATGATAACTATTAGGAAATATACAAGTGTAGAATTAGAAAGTAGTCTATATAAGATGAAAAGTCAACAGATGGTTGTTTTTTAAATCAAGAAATGTTTAATTCTCAAGGGAATTCACAGTCTCAAAGGAAGTAAATGAAAAGAATCTGCCTGCATATTTGATTTCAGTTGTTCAAGTTGCTGCTGGCAAACGTATGAAAAGCTTTTCTGTGAAATTCCCTGGAAAGCACAACACTGGAATTTTTCTTCATGTTTTCATTTTAACAGTGGAAGGTATTACACAGACTTTTGCAATATTATCACACACATATGTTTTCTTTGATAATGTGTTTGTTATTTGTATGCGAGAGACACTTTGCAGGCCTGTTTTCAAGGCCAGTAGTGTCAGGGTAAAGCAGAGAGATGAAGTTGGAGACAGCTCTCCAAGATACCTTCCTGAATTTCCACACCAACGAATAGAATCTGTATCATGCGTCTTCAAAACCAATATCATTTTCCTATTACTGTGGTTTGTTATCTTACAGGTAATATGAAAAGGCTCCTCTAGACTTACAGTATCTGGAATTGCCTCCACAGACATGCTCGCATTGCGAAAACCTGGAGCTTCTCGTTCAAGTTGGATTGTCTGTAGCATTGCCAGTTCACCGAGCTCTCTTTTCCACACTATGTCCAATTTTCCCATGTCTGTTAGTCCTCTAATGGCATTGGATTTCTCTGAAAATTCCTGCTTGATCTGAAAGTGATACAAATACTGGCGTTCTTCCATCGACTGCAAAAATGTTCTTGTTCCAAAGGTACACTCATCTTCTCCAGCCCAGTTCACATGATTTAATTCTGCTACAGTGTACACTTCAGGTGGCTGTAAGGAAACCTTTTTAATAAAAACATCCGAAGGTGAAATGTTCTTAATCTGGACTTCAAGAAATAAGTCACTTGTCTCTGAGTTGTAAAACTTGGTTTTAACTTCTAATGGTGTGCCCGAAGAAAACAAACACAGTTCCCTTAAAAACATCTTTCTTACTCACTGTGTTGAACAGATACTGAATCCACAGGGACATCTCTCCCAATGTTCACTACTCTGTCTTGGATGACATCATCAATACAACAATTGAATGAAGATTCTGTCACAGTAACCATGGAGACTGAGACATGTAAAGGCTGAGTACTTGTCTGAAGACAGTATTTTCATGATGATTTTGACAACTTAATTGCAGTCTTTTGGAATTTTCATATAAATTAAATATTTGTCTAAAAAATGTATATATAAGAATTTTGATGAAGTCAACCTTTCCCCCAAACATTGACATTTCTAGTGGAGAGATGCTTGTCATGAGCTGGTTAGAGAAATTGCCAGGTACATCACTATCTTCACATGTGACTAGATAGTTGGTTAATAAAGTATGCTTAGTAGACAGCATCACTTGGAGTATCGGAAAGATCTCCTGTCTGGGTGGATTACCTTGCATTTTGACCATAATTTTGTCCCATTGTTTTAAAAGCATCTGGTATAGTAGGTTGATAAGACACAGAGACAAATGTCTTTGATAGAAACATTTATTACTTACAATTTCCAAAAGGATGGGACATGTCATGTCAGACAAGGCCACATGGAAATGCACCAGAGTTGGTCCAGAGGCAGGAGGAGTAAGGGGAATGCATTCATGCAAGTTTTTAATGAAATTTCTGTGGGAAGGCAAAACAGAGAAGGGTAAACAGATTAAAATTGGCTGGTTTGAATAAGGTCATGGTGCTCCTTGTTACAGGATCTTCCCATAGCTGCCTTGTACATGTTCCTGAGGTGATATTGGGGCAAGGCAATAGTGGCTCATCCTACAAGAGCTCCATAAAGGAGAGAGTTCACTGATATGGGCTCTGGACTGGTTGGCGTGCATGTGAATGGAATTATCACAAGGGAGTCATATGTTACCTAGAGGAGTTACCTTGCCCTGGGATGGTCAGTCTCTCCCTGGCCAGCAAAGCCCCGAGATGTCAAAGCATCATAAAATACAGAATGTAAAAAAAAAAGAAAGAAACATGAATATCCCTGGCTGGTGTGGCTCAGCAGATTGAGTGCCAGCCTATGAATCATAGAGTTGCCAGTTCAATTCCCAGTCAGGGCACATGCCTGAGTTGTGGGCCAGGTCCCCAGCAGGGCATGCATGAGAGGCAACCACACATTGATCCTCCTCTCCCTCTCTTTCTCCCCCCCCCCCCGTCTAAAAATAAATAAATAAAATCTTTAAAATAAAAACCCCCGTGAATAATATACCCAGTGGATGTAGTCACTGGGGTAAGAGGTGTAGGCGGGCCAGAGGCAGTCAAGTAGGATGCCGCACAGAGGAAAGACCCTGGCCTCCAACAACTCCCATATCAGTCTGGGTCCAACATGGGAAGTGGAACTGGTATGAAATGTAGATGATGAATACACAGATAGATGGATAGATATTTATTATAGGGATTTGGCTTACATAAACATGGGGGCCAGCAGTCCCTAAAAGGCTGTCTCCGCATCTGATATATGTGGTTGAAGCTCACAGGGCAGGAAGGAAGAAAATATGAGAAGGGAGGAATTCCACGAGCACAATCTGGAAGCCAACAGGGTGGACCGATGCCCATGTTCATTCTCAATGCTTCTGAGTTTGGTGGTGATAGTATCCTGCCTAGGCCAGGGCCCTTCATCCTGGAGCTACACATAACTGACTCAGCTGTTGCTTCATCCCGAGTGGAGTCAGCAGATAAGCAATCAAATGTTACAACATGCCTGCTGCCTCCTTTCCACCTTCTAAAATCTTAGGAGAATCTTCCTTGTGGCCCTCCCTAACCATAAACATCCAACATATGAAATTCTGGGAAATGTGGTTCGGCCTAGCAAAATGGATACATTGTAAAATCCATTGATAGCCTCCATCCATGCCGTCATGGTCACTATGTTCATGAACCCATTGGGAAATGAGAGACATGGCTGGTGATGGAGTCTGACTGATATCCACGGAGTAGGCTGTCCTATCTGTGCATCTGAGTAGTGAAATCTTCCTCTGGTCAAGTCACCCTTTGGTGAATATTCGCATGGGACACTAACACCTTCACATTATGTGTGGATTTGGAGTTTTCTATCCATATATCTCCTGCCCAGACCTCATCTCTGATTTTCCTATGTGTCCCTACCAAGTTCTGGACCACCCAGTCACATCGTTGTTGACAGTTCTTAAATTGTTGTAGATTTTGTGCAGGTCTTGGTATGGGGACTGAAGCTCTCAGCTTTTTCTTTCCTATTGTCTCCAGAACAGTTAAGAGCAACCAGCCAGCTGCATATACACCGTATTTTGACTAGAATATTCTAAGGTAGTAAATACTTGACCGCTTAGAGCCATGCTTTGTCTACCTACCTGATTATAGATATCTTTGTTTTTAAAGATTTTATTTATTTATTTTTATAGAGAGGGGAAGAGAAGGAGGAAGAGAGGGAGAGAAACATCCACATGTGGTTGCCTCTTGCACACACCCTACTGGGGACCTGGCCTGCAACTCAGGCATGTGCCCTGACTGGGAATTGAAATGGTGACCCTTTGCTTTGCAAGCCCACGCTCAACAGGCCCGTGCTCAACCCACTGAGCTATACCAGCAAGGGTTGATTATAGACATCTTAAAGTAACAATCTGAATAATTATTCAGTTATCATTTTGACATGGATTTCCACTGTGTTGTTTATCACTGGAAATAGATTAATTAGCGCCTCTGGATCTAAATAGATTAGAGAACCAATTCCAGAAAAAGCAGCACTGGTTAAAATAAATTTGTCTTTAAAGTCCTTTCCTTCTAGTACTACCTTCTTGAACTGTTTACTTTACCAGTGATTATTCAACCAAAGACGCAGAACAAGTAAGGAATATGTAAATATTTATGTGGAATTGTTATAAAGTCTAGGTAAGCATTCCCTGTGATACTCTGTCTAAATCTGATTCTGTAGCTTGAAGTCTGCAAGGCAGACAGGTAATCGGGAAAGGAAGACAATAAGTAGGCTAAACCATAAAAGTCCAGGTTGAGATTTCACAAGGAAATAAAGTCCATTCTTGACCTTGGTGAAGAGGGTAACACACACAGCCATACCCAGACCAGCTTCTGTTTGATGGCAACGAATCGAGTCAGGAGATCAGCAATAATGTGTACATGTTACAAAAATAATGGAAGTGTCTTTCCTGCCTTCCTAAATCTCATCATGCTCTCTTGTGTAGCACAATCTAACTGGAAACACATGAGAAAGATAATTCTTGGGCACGTAGGGAAGCCTAGCCACGTCGACATATTGCAAAACCACCAGAATTCTTTTACAACTGTCTTCTTAAAGTCATGTTTTTCATTCCCTTTAATAATCAGAGTGACTTCCTTTTACTAAAACTATTCCTTAAGCATCTCTCAAAAATCTATAAATAAAACTAACCTTTCTACCTCCCAAGAAAGAATACGCAAGTGCTTTCCTAGAAACTGACAACTGCTAACAGAGCCTCCAAAAAAAGCAGCCTACACTATAGTGGGATCATTGGATACCTTCCCACACACAGAGGGCTATAGATGCCAAGAAGTATATAAGGTAGTGTAAAATCTTACTAACGAAATAGTAATGAGTCATTTCCAGCATTTAGGTGTATGTTTCTATGTAGAGGATTATGTGACCATGCAGAAAGGCATGGAAGCCTTCACTTTGGAAGTGTCAGACTGGAGGTATAAGCATGGTGAGGGAGGTCACAAATAAAAGAAATAGAAAGCACCGTCAAGGAAAGAGTGAGCACTTATTAGTTAGTATATACATAACAGGACATTTTATTTTATTTATTTTATTTTTTAATTTTAATTGTTGTTCTTGTACAGTTTTCTGTCTTTTACTCCCATCCCGGCCCACCGCCCCAGCCCTCCCCACCTCCCTCCCATTTCCACCCCCCCTCGTTTTTGTCCACGTGTCCTTTATACTTGTTCCTGCAAACCCTTCCCCTTTTCCCCTGAAATTCCCTCCCCTCTCCCCTCTGGTGACTGCCAGCCTGTTCTCAATGTCAGTGTCTTTGGTTATATTATGCTATAACAAGACATTTTAAGAGAATACCACTAACATGGCTTTGGTTGTCACCACAGGGTGAGAAAATCTCAGTTGACTATTATTTTATCTGCATTTTCGTCCTCATTACCTAATTTTTTAAAAAGCTTATCTTTTAAGAAAATCAGCTGTTTTGTTAGAGACAAAAATGTAAATGTCTATAAACAAAATCTGACAAAGTAAAAATGGAGAAAAATGTGTACTATAATAAAACAGACAAGTAAAATTTTCAAACAAGTTTCTCAAACAAATAAAGAGAAAAATAATCCAGAACGAAAGTATGCAAAAGTGAGTAGAAAAGTTACTAAAGATGAAAACAACATAGTCAGTTCACATGAGAAATAGGCTTAAGAACAATTATCAGGATTCCAAGATGGCTGCAGAGTAGGTAGAAGCTACACTCACCTTCTCCTAGCCCCAAACTGGATTTACAGCTAGATTACAGAGCAAGCATCCAGAATAACCAACTGAAGGACAGCTGAACTGAATGAAGTATTATAACCAAGGATTTACAGAAGAAGCCCCACAGAGACTGGTAACAAGGGCAGAGGCATGGAAAGGGCTGAACCTCAGATCCATGTGCGGCGGTTGAGAATCTGGAGGGATATCTTGGCTACAAATGTCCCCCCAGAGGAGCGTGGGTTCTTAACCCCATGCCAGGATCCCCAAACCAGAGCCCCAGAGCCAGAAAGAGGAACCCACATAACATCTGGCAGTGAAAACAGCAGGGACTTTGTCTGCCTGGAAGAGAAGGGAGTCTGTTAGAAACTAAAACCAAGGTGCTCTCTTAAAGGGCCAATGCACAGGATCTTGCTGTGGAAAACTCATCCGAGGCTCTGCTAGAGGGAAGGTGACTCAGGGCATGCTGGAATCATTAAGAGAAGGTCTGGGTAGAGAGATCTGGAGGATCGGCCACTCAGCTTCCTGTGCTAAGTACCTATCCCACACCACTCTCAGATGCCACCCTCCCAGGGTCAAGCACTCATACTGTGACAGTACCAAGCTGGGGAGTATATTGCAACAGTCCCCCAACTACTCGCAACAGCACCCTGCCAAGCTCAAGTCCGGCCGAAAAGACTGGTGGCTGCACCCAGCAGGGACCTTTGGTACACTCCTTTTCTGGAGAAGCTCTTAGGAGACACTCAGACAGTCATTGAGCTGAGTAGTTTTGGAACAGGGGCCATACTACCCTCACGCATGTGTGCAACTGCCTCTGGCCCCCCACCTACTGGGGATTCTCTTGGCCTGTCCTTTTAAATCCCAACTCCAGGTGATCCTGCCCTGCTGAGCTCAGTCCCGAGGGGTGAAGGGAGTGGTCCTCAGAGCTGGGACCTATGGAGCACAACTCCCTCAGATTCTCAATTTTTTTAAAGATTTTATTTCTTTTTGGAGAGAGGGGAAGGGGCAGAGAAAGAGAGGAAGAGAAATATCAATGTGTGGTTGCCTTTCACACACTCTCAGCCGAGGATCTGGCCTGCAACCCAGGCATGTGCCCTGACCAGCAAATAAAACCAACGACCCTTTGGTTCGCAGGCTGGCACTCGAGCCACTGAGCCACACCAGCCAGGGTTCAATTTGTTTAAACTTTATTTTTCTTGTTGGCAATATTACAGATGTCCCCATTTCCACCCCCTGAGCACCCCCACCTAGCCCCCAGCCCTCTTCCTTCAGGCAATCACCACACTGTTGTCTGGGTCTGTTTTGTATATGTGTTTTGGGTATTCTCTTTACCTTCTTTCATCCACAAACCCCCTCCAACGTCCCCTCTGACAGCTGTCAGTCTATTTCCTGTGTCCATGCCTCTGTTTCTGTATTTGTCAGTTTATTTGGTTCATTAGATCTACATATAGATGAAATCACATGGTACTTGTCTTTCTCTGACTGGCTTCTTTTACTTAGCATAATAATCTTCAGGTCCATCCGTGCTGTTGCAAAGGGTAACAGTTCTTTCCTGTTTACAGCTGAGCAGTATTCCATTGTGTAAATGTACCACAGCTTTTTTTTATCTACTCATCTACTTATGGACCCTTGGACTGCTTCCACATGTTGGCTATTGTAAATAACGCTGCTATGAACATTAAGGTGCATATATCTTTCCAATTAGTAATTTGGGAATCTTATGATACATTTGTAGAAGTGAGACCACTGGATCAAAAGGCAGTTCCACTTTTAGTTTTTTAAGGCATCTCCATACCGTTTTCCACAGTGGCTACACCAGGGTGATTTAAGCTATGCATTGTTTGGTTAGGGAAGAGAGGTATAAATCATTTGCTCTCCAGTGTCCTTGCAATTCACCAGCTGGCTGTAAGTTGCTCAAAGTACTTGGCCTTATGTAATTTTCTTGTCTCAGTTTCCCTATTCCACTTGCCCACGAATTCTCCTAGCTTTTTACCATCCTGTCACAATTCCATTGCTAAAAACAGGCCTTTGCTCTCCCTGATACCACCTGTGCCTTGTCTCAGCAACCACACATAATACTTGGAGTACATTGAGAAGTGAGTTTTTAATTTCCAGTAATGCTACGGTGAGCTCTAATGTCATCATCAAAACCCAACTCCCACTTCCAGAACACCCCACAATGTATATTGTATTCCAAAACATGGATGAATCTGAGGATACCTCAATTTCATCTAATGTGAGGGAAAGGATCAAATGACAGAGGTAAGTTTTCCGGTCCTATTCCCATGAACCTCATTGAACCTCCCATACATCATGACCCTATAAGCATATAAAAGCCAGCACCAAAACCCGCTGATGCTCTAGGTTAGTGGTTTTGATATCATTATTCTTCAAACAAGAATTACATGTGGAAATTCAATACATACATAAAAAATATAAACTAGGGCACTCTTGTTAAAATGAGGAGTTTCCTGAACCACTTCCACTGAAGCCCTACCACTCCATAAAGCACAACTTATTTATTTTTCCCCATGACTGGATGGTTTTTATTTTTTCACTCTGTGTGTAGAAGATAAAAGTGCCATGAATCCTATTCTGAATGGGCAAAGGCCCCTCACGAATATTTGTTTAGAAGCAGAGATATCAGTTACACTGATGACAATTACAACATGGCAACCGGGGCACAGAATCATCGAGACCATCAGAGTTACTGGCTTCTTTTCAGAGGTTATCCTCACAACATGGTAACAATTTCCATTCTGAAGTTCTACAAAACCACTATATTCAAACTACTTCTACATACAGGGTTATATTATCAGACCACGACAATTTGATAACAATGTGAATAGCCACATAAGTCCCCAAATGACATAAAAGATTACAATGAGCCCTGGCTGGTGTGGCTTAGTGGATTGAGTGTCAGCCTGCAAACCAAAGGGTCGCCGGGTCTATTCCCAGTCAGGGCACATGCCTGGGTTGCAGGCCAGGTCCCCAGTAGGGGGCACTTGAGAGGCAACCACCCAT
This sequence comes from Glossophaga mutica, assembly GCA_039655065.1. Classification (NCBI taxonomy): domain Eukaryota; kingdom Metazoa; phylum Chordata; class Mammalia; order Chiroptera; family Phyllostomidae; genus Glossophaga; species Glossophaga mutica. The sequence continues at coordinate 7,109,310 of CM077318.1, read as the reverse complement.
TGATGTTTCTCTCCCTCTCTTCCTCTCTCTCTCCCCGTCTCTCTAAAAATAAATGAATAAAATCTTTAAAAAAATTACAATGGCATTTTGTAAATGTTCTCAACTAAAAGCAACAAGAAGGCCTCAACAACTTCCCCAGTGGGTAGAAATGGAAAAGGAGATGCATAAGGTCTTGCCTAAAAGCAGTGAGATGAAAAACGGAGAGCATTAACTTTCCACAAACACAAGCTTTTATCTGGATGGAGAGACACAGTAAAGTTGCAGTGCTCTGTTAATAGTTCTAATTTAAAACATGTATTGGTGAACCGAAAAAGTTAGGAAGAATCAGGGGGCTTCTCTTCCTTCCACTCCACCAGCTCTCAGGCAGCCCTGTCTTTCCAGCTGGCTCTGGCTTCTGTTGCACTCCCACACGAGCCCACCCCTGTTATTTTGTATCAGGTTCTCCCTAAGTCCTGGGGAGCAGAAGCCAAAGGCCTTGCATGGGACAGGGCCTGGATATTGTCACACCCAAAATAAGATGGAAACAGCCACAAAAGCCTGGGAAGGAGAACTGAGGGGCAGCTAAACTCTTATACCTGCAGGATCCCAGGAGCATGATTGGACCTGGTAGAAGAAAGTAGAGTTGGGCTAACTTTAGTCTGAACACAGCATAAACAAAACGATGACCTATCCCCACTTCTGGGGGCTCAGACCTCCTGGTTCTCTGTTCAGCAGTCCTGCCCTGTCCCCCTTGGAAGATTCTAGGCCTTGCTGAAGGGGGAAGGGCATGAGAGCAGAGGGGACAAAGAGAGGCAAATTCAACAAGAAAGCCTGTCTCCTCAGCTGTGTATTAAAAAAAAAACTTGCGCCCTGGCTGGTGTAGCTCAGTGGATTGAGCGCGGGCCTGCGAACCGAAGGATTGCGGTTCGGTTCCCAGTCAGGGCACATGCCTGGGTTGCCAGGCCAGTTCCCGGCAGGGGACATACAAGAGGCAACCGCACATTGATGTTTCTCTCCCTCGCTCCTTCCCTTCCCCTCTAAAGATAAATAAATAAAATCTAAAAGGAAAAAAAAATTAAAAAAAAAACTTGCTTTTTCAGTCGTTTCTTTTGTTTCTGAGGTGTTGCTTTAAAGAAAGTAAAAGATGCGAGCTCTGAGCAGGTGTTTCCCCAGCACCTGCAACCTGGAAGCCTAAAAACAGGTAAAGACTGGGGAAGCTGGCTCCTGAGGGAGTCCAATGACTGGGGCTCAGGAAGGTAGGCTTCTGGAAGAGACCCAGGCATTTTCCCTGCCTTGAGCACATGCCCAGGTATGCCAGCATAGCGGGGTTCCTAGTGTTTAGGGGATCTGCATTTGCACGTGGCCCACCGGCACCCGCAGGCAGCTCTTGAGGTCCTCATAGACCTGTAAGGAAAAGGGTTGGTAGCAACCTGGGCAAAACTGATAAGGGTGATGGCCAGACATTGGTAAGGTACAGGCAGCACAGACCTTCACAGACAGCAGGCTGTGAGGGAGGACCAACATGGGTAAGAGCAGTGCGATCACAAAGAATGTGTTACCCACTGCTTCGTGTCCTTGACCTCACCCAGGCCCAACAGCTGTCTGCTGTCTGCATAGCCATTCTGCCAGATACCCAGATAGTCCAGTAGCCTGGGGTAGCCTGGCCTGTCATCCTGAAGCTCTGAGGTGCTAGAATGTCCAAGTCCGGATGACAGCCAGCACAATGTATCCACTTCATCATGGGTGGAAGACTCAGCTGGCCACATCCAATGTGCAGAACCAGCATAAATACGAAGCCCAGCATGTTGTGGCCTTGAAGAGGCACTGGTCCTTCTAGCGATGACTTGTGGGTGCCCATCTGAAAATGGGTGGGAAGGCCATTTGATCAAAGATGGGCCAGGAAGATGATAGCAGTACGCATCCACAGCATTGAGTGCTGGGATAGACACTGTGGCATACGACTCCCATGATGCATGAAGGCCACATGGAAACAGAGGAGCTTGGCCATGAAGACCGGAATGTGGAGCTGCATCCACTGAATGTCCAGAAGGGCCAGAGTGCATGGAGGAGAAGGCAGATGACAGAGCATCACTGATGGCCTAAGCAGAGGTCCACAGGAGGTAGAAGGGAGTGTTATGTAGCTAGGGGCCAGGTCCCAGAGTAGGACTTAGCCAGACTGGAACCCATAACGCCTAGAAGGGGCTTCTGTAGGCCACCGTGCTAGGCCACTCCTGGCTCTGCGAGGCCTATCCCTCAGCAGGTAGTACTGCAGGGGGTTGGGCCACAGGTCCCCTTTAATCATCTGGGCAACCCATCAACCTCTGGGAGGCTGTGCTGTGAGGTTTCCTTGTGATCCCTGGTGAGTCTTTGGCAAAGCCAAGAAATCAGTTAGTCTGCATATAAAGTCTCCTTCTTCTCTTCTCTCTTTTTCTCTCTCTTGTGAAGGTTTCTTTAATATTTTTCTTTTGGTGGCAGTATTGCTCCACTAAAACAAACCCCTTCCTTCCTCCCACCTTTTGCTTTTGAAAAACACCTACAGCTGAAACAAGTGTATTTTACTTGCAAAAACTGACTCGCATATGGGTCTGGGATTTGCATCTAAGGGAGATTTCCTGGAAACCATCGCTAATAATTCTCTGCTCAGGTTTTCTTGATTATATAGGAAAAGAAGGTCAAGCAGATCCCAGGATCTCCTCTCTGCTCCTTCTCTTCCTCTTTTTTTCTTTTCAATAACTCCATGGTTGTAAAATATACACCTGCTCATTATAGACCATTTGGAAAATACAGAAAAGTTTAATGAAAAAGAAATATCATCCATAGTTCCATAAACATGAGAGAGAACTACTGCTAATAGTTTGAAACCAGTCTCTCCAGTATATTTTCTGTGTTAACATTTTAACATAATTATAATGATATGGCACATATAAATTTTATATTCTGGTTTTTATCACATATATCATAATCATGTTTACTGCTCTTTAAATTATTTTTGTTTTGACTGCTCTTTAAAACACTTTTAGATATCAATCTTTTTTAAAGATTTTATTTATTTATTTATTTTTCGAGAGAGGGGAAGGGAGGGAGAAAGAGAGGGAGAGAAAACAATGTGTGGCTGCCTCTCATGCGCCCCCCCACTGGGGACCTGGCCCACAACCCACGCACGTGCCCTGACTGAGAATTGAACCAGCGGCCCTTTGGTTTGCAGGCCAGCACTTAATCCACTGAGTCACACCAGCCAGGGTAGATATCAATCTTAATGATGGGAATATTTCCTCTTAAATGAGACATTTAGATTGTTTCTGAAATATCATGATTTTAAATAGTATTCTTATGAAAGGAATAAGCTGGATGTTCCCTTTTTGAAATGGACAAAATGCATCTTTGAGGAAATGAAGAACAATAATATTTCTGGTATTTTCTCATACTGCCTCAAAACTCACCTATTTAATGAAGAGAAAAAATTCTTCTAAAACTTTTTGAAAGCTGAAAAAACACTTTTAAACAAATCTCTGTAATTATGGTATACTCTGAAACAATCGAGCTGGAAGTCATTGAAACTGATGCTCTCCATCCTATGATAGGACCATGCCTTCTGAAAAGAGCTCAAATCCATGGATGTGGCATTTTTGCACATGTTTTTAAAGAAAACTCCTCTTCTAGCCAATAAAAAGTATCCTCTGTACCCAGGAAATTTTGGAGATGAGGGCCACCTTTAAGGAATAAGATATTGTCAGGTGTCTAGCACCTGGAGCAGACCCAGCTAATCAGAACGTTTAATCCACTATATATTATCTGGGGGGTTTTGACTGTATTTTGTCCTAACTAATGCAAAAACTGTCCAAATTATCAGGTACCATGACTCTATCTTCACTATTTGTAAGGATCTATTTGGTCTTCTATCACTCTTCTGTATATAGTTCACAAATTTCCACTTACTATACCATATTCAGATGTCCATCCCAGACAGATAAGGAAAAGGAATAGTTAGTAAAGGAAGTACAGTATTCCCACTATTGCCACAATAACCAATCGCAATACCTGGTACAAAGGAATATGTGTGTCTTTGTGGTGAGTGTGTATGCAGGTGTATGTGTGTATGTATATGTGGTGAGTGTGTATGCAGGTGTATGTGTGTGTGTATATATACACACATGCACAAAGTATAGCCATTGGACCACAAGAATTACCCAAACAGTTACCCAGAATGGTTCAGAACATTCCAAAAATGCAAAGAAACACTAAGTCACTTTAGTTCCTGGTTCACTTGTCAGTTAAAGTTCTCTGTAACTCAGTCGTCCTTATGTCCTTAGTAAATGTAGACTCTACCACTCCCAGATCATAGCGTGTATATAATCAGAGCTACATTACTAAGAATATCTTGGGAAAGTCTCTTCTTTTTTTAATGCTATACTTGGATGAAAAGTAGGGCTATTTATCCAACTTCTGTCTACCTTCCTATCTCTTCAAATAAGTTCACTCATCCTTTGTTTTAAGGCTATTGACCGTTGGAAAATGACAAGAAACAAAAACAACAGACTTGAACATTGATAAGTTTAAGATTCAACAAAATTACAAAAATCCTCATGTAGTCTTCCTGAATGTTTTTCTATTGATGCCATCCAAAAGGCTTCATTGTACATTTGGTTGTTGTTGTTGTTGTTTTACCCACAAACTTTCACTCCAGTCCAGGTATTCCCTTTCTCTAGATTATGTAGACCCTTTTTTTTTTTTTTTTTTTATGAAGTTACACTTTGTTAGACGTTTGGTCTGAAGAGGCAGTAGAGAATAAATATTTAAAGGACATGCTTGCAGACTGATCTCAGTCCAAATTCCAACGCCAACCATTTAATATCCATGTGTCTTTGTGCAAGACACATATTAATTTTTGCACCTGTAAAACAGGGTAGACTTTATTACTTTTACATTTCCTTCTGTGTTAAATTCAGCACTCAGTGTGGACTGTGAAAATCTAGAAAGTCTGAAATGTCAGAAGGGAGGAGAGTGTGAGGTAAGCTACTTAAGCATGGAAAAGTTTTGGAGGGAATACAACAAAATCAGTTGCTTACAACATTAGCCATATCTTCTGACTTCCTCAGACTTCTTGACTTGCTTTTCCATTCATTAGTACTCTATTGTTTGATCAAATATTGTGTAATTGTTTAACAAATATTTAAATATAAATGAGTGAGACAGGTTGTCAGTATGAAAGCTGAGAGCAATCACAGACCAGGTTGTGTAAGGAGAAGACAATATTGCCACAGATAGAGGCTGAAGAGTCTTTGAGCTTTGTAGTCTGGCTGCAGTTTTTCTGAAAGTTTATTAACACATTCTAGGAAAAATCTTGAGTAAACCCCAAGAAACTTAGGCTCACTAACATGGGCCTATGTGGCAGGGCAGTAGTGTGGGTCAGACACTGGACATCTGACAAGGAGTGAGCTGGACCTGCCATGGCCAATGTCCTCTCAGGGGCTGGTTGAAGCAAAATCTTTTATCTGGAAGTTTATTCATCAGGGTAGGATAGTGACTATAACAAATGTTCAGAAAATTAACACTATAAAATTTTACTTTAAACACATATCACAATCTAATGTAGATAGGCAGGGTGAGAGTTCCAGGTCATCATTGTCAATTGATCCAGACAGCGTGAAGGGGAAAATAGAAACTTCAAGAGTACTTAATCTAGGAAAGTCAAGTACTCAGAAGAACTGGGGATAAACCCACCTAGGTGTTCTGCTCTCAGATTACAAAACTAAATGGTCTCATGGCAGCAGGAATCTTGACAAGTCTGTCCTGAATTCTATTGCACCAGTCTAGACTGGTTGCCTTCCATACTCGGTGAAAAGCTGGGGTCTTCCTTCCCCATCATCCTAGGGCTTACCTTTGACCCTTTCATGTGTTGGATTTCCAGTTTACTACATCACTATGTCTCTCATTTTTATTACTTAATTTGGGTGGGGTGCATCTCCCAGTTGCTACATGAGAACTGGTACATGGTAGGTAAATTTTTTCAAACTGCATATATTAGTTTGCTGGGGCTGCCATAACAAAACACTATAAACTGAGTGGTTCAACTGACAGAAATGAGGTGTTAGCAAGTTTGATTCCTGTTAAGGATTGTGAGGGAAAAACTTCCAAAGAACTGTCCTATCTTCTGGTGAATTGCTAACATCCTTTGGTATTCATTGGCTGTAGGTACATCACCCTTATCTCTGCCTTCATGTTCATATGGCATTCCTATTGTGTGTGTATCCGTGCCCAAACTTTCTTTTTTTTTTTCCTATAAATACATCAGTCATATTGGATTAAGGGCCCACACTATTCCACTATGGTATCATATTAACTAAAATTATATCTTTAACAACCCTATTTCCAAGTAAGATCATGTTCTGAGGTATTGGAGATTAAGACTTCAACATATGAACTTTGGGGAAAACAATTCAACCCATAACGCTTCTCACATCCTAAAATGTTTTTATGTTACCATAAATTTGGTCATAAATTCAATGTTGGTAATATTTTCCTTCAAAATTTTGGAAGTATTGCTTTTTAAATAATATTTTATTTATTTGTTATAGAGAAAGGGGAAAGGAGAAAGAGAGGGAGAGAAAGATCAATGTGTGGTTGCCTCTCATGCACCTCCTACTGGGGACCGGGCCCACAACCCAGACATGTCCCCTGACCAGGAATCAAACCAGTGACCCTGTGGTTCACAGACCAACACTCAATCCACGAGCCACACCAGGCAGGGCAAAAGTATTGTTTTCTGATTGTCTAGCACACAGGTGGCAAACACAAGGCCCCTGGGCTGAATCTGGCCCTCCACCTTGTTTTATCCAGCTCGGCACCTTGTTTCTACCCAGTGGCAGCACTGAGCTCCTTGCCCCTAGTTAAGGAGTGGTTACATTTATACCATCCTAAAGTTACATTTGGCCCTTTGAAGGCAACGGGGAGGCTGATGTGGCCCCCGGTGAAAATGAGTTTGACACCCCTGGTCTAGGATCTAGAGTTGCCTATTGAGAAATCTGAAGATATTCTAATGCCTGATTTTTAAATTTGTGGCCTGTTTGTGTCTCTGGAAATTTTAACATATTTTCTTTTCTTCAAGCATGCTGAAATTTTTAAATGATCTCACTAAGTGTTGATCTGTTTCCATCCATTGTTATGGGCACTTTGTGGGCATTTTCTAGAAAACCATGACTTTCAGTCGTGGGATATTTTCTTGATTTTGTTAATGATTTCATGATCTCTCTGTTTCTATTTTCATGGTTTTCTCTCTATGAGACTCCTATTATATGGATGTTAGATCTTCTGGATTGGTCCTCTAATTTTCTTATCTTTTTCTCCTATATCTTATTTCTTCATTATTTTGTTCTGTTTTCTGGGAGATTTCCTCACTATCTTCAAAATTTTCCATCAAGATTCTCTAAAAAAAAATTTTTCCTACCATGTTTTTAACTTCCACAAGTCTTTTTGTTCTCTGAATGCTCCATTTGTATAGCATACTGTTCTTGCTTGTATCTCTTCATGTATAATCTCCATTTCTTTTTCTGTTTGTTAGTCTTCCTAGCTTTTTGATAATTCTTAGTGGTATGCTCTTAATTCTTTTTGCTCACTGGGATATCTGAGTTCAAATTTGTGACTTGTTGAACATGAAGACTATTTTCAGGTTTTATCACTGCACTGTCAATATAGTTATAACCTTTATTTAAATATGACCATATTGCACCCAAAATACTTTTCCAATTCCCTGCCAAAAAAGACAAGGGCCTATCTTCTAAGTTTCTGAGAGCATGGTGGAGTAAGAGAGCTTGTGGAAGGCAGTCTGTATGCAGTACTGTCCTCAACTAGATCCACAACTATACCTGATGTCATTCAGACTAGATATATTTTGTTTGACCCTCCCCCCCAATAAATGCCCAGGTTTCTGCCAAGGTGGAAGAGTGGAGTTGTCTAGCACCATGGCAACATACAATAGGAAGAGAATCTAGGACTCAAAACCGCTTGTTAAACAGTTTGCAAGTAATAAAACTTATTTTTGCCTCCCTCATGATAGACATTAAAGCAATACAGCAATAATTCAGCCTCATTTCACTTTGCCATCTTCTTTGGAGATTAAACACATCCATGTCAGTTGTTTTGTCCTTTAGATGTGAGCAGAGGTCATTTCCAGACCAGGCAGAATGTTTAAGAGTAAATGTGTGACTTGCCATGTTACTTTTTCCCTGCTATAGCAGTTATGGAAGTACAGGGATTGGCAAAAGCAGGTTAAAAATAATTTTAAAAAATTACATAAAGAAACAAACCAGAATAAATTGTTTGTGTACTCAGAACTGTTCACCTACTTTTGCTCTCCTGTGTATGTTTCAAGATGGAGCCCCCATAAGCTTCATTCCCTTAGTGATTATGTTGGACATGTAGTGTGAGCAATGAAGAAACCTTTTGATATTTCAAACCTATGAGGTTCTGGTTGCCACAGTATAACCTACGCTATTACTTACAGACTGTCCTTCATTCTTATTGCCAAATTGGTGTGGAGGTTCTTGGAGGCCTCCTGAGGAGATTCGGGTGGACTCAGTGGTGTCAGAGACTGAGCTGTGTGGCACTGAGGTGAAAGCCATTCTCCCCACCCCCGCATACCTGATCGGTGCCATTGTCTCCAGGAGATCCACCAGCCCAACATTGCAAACTACCAGTATCCCTGTGCTGTCAGCTCACGCCCTGCATTGGAGGTAGCTGGCTGACATCAGCCTGTGCCCACGGTACAGACTTTCTTGGAAAACTCTCAAAAGTTCTGGGAAGACCCAAGCAGAGACTGAGTTGTATGGCTTCAGGGTGGGGGCCTATTATTCCTTTACATGCCTGACCAGTACCACAGTTCCAGTTCAGAGCTGTCCCTTTACAAAGCCAAATCTTAGTTTATTTTGGCTGGATGAATTCTGCTGTCTTCACTCAGAAGTCTCACTCAGACCCTACCCCACAACAATGGTTCACAGGCACCCAGAGGGTGGGACTGGCCTTCTTGGACCCAGAGGCTTTTGTTGAGTGACCTCAGACCAAATACTGGCACCAAGCTCGAATATGTATTAATCTATTGAATACCACTCGCTGCTACCCAGTTACTCACTGAGAACCTATACCACTCAAGTCGCATGCCACCAGAGGCTCTTTCAGCGACTGAGCATGGAAAGGCAAAGGTGGATCTCATAGCGAAATGAGCCTTTTGCTCACCTGACTCTGGGCTCAGTGATTGTGGAAGCTAATTTTGGTGCATAGCTTGGCTCCTCCTATGTGTACCCAGGCCCACCAGAGGCAGCCACAAACTGTGGATCACTTTGTATCACCAAACAGGTAGCCTAGGGCCAGTCACAAGCAGTGTCGTATATTGGTCTACATTACAGTCCCTTTTAAGAGGCCCCAGAACCAACACACCTGGTGGGGGGCTTCAGACCACATCAGCACAACCCATTTAGCTCCACAAGCAGCACACACAAAGAGAGAGTGCACAATGTACCAGAACTTGCTGAGCTGAATTTGGTATCATGGAGGTAGCGCACGTAGAGCAGCTCATAAACCGTGATCACGGTGAATCGACAAAGTCAGTCAGCCTGAGGGTTAACCCCACGAACGAACAGGCCAACAGTAATCAAGACTCAACTACAATAGGGAAGCTCCCATAACTCATACAAGGTACATTCCTGGAGAACCTAGCTCAGGCAATCATGGAGATTGGGCCACTAAGCCCCAGAAGATATGTGCTATATAAGGCCATATACCAATGGCGGAAGACATAAATGATCTACCAAATACACAGAAACAAATACAAAGAGGAAGTCAAATTGAAGATACAAAGAAACATGCCCCAAATACAACATGGGAGAATTTCCCAGAACAATAAATAAATAAAATGGAAGCAAGCAATCTAGCAAATACAGAGTTCAAAAGAGTGGTTATAAGGGTGATCAAGGAACACAGGGAAAGAATGGATGAACTCAGGGTGAACTGAAAAAAGACATAGTAAAGCATGAAAAAGGATGTAAGAACAATAAGAAAGAACCAGTCAAAAAAAAAAAAAAGACTAAGATATCTAAAACAAAATATACACTAGAAAGAACAAACACTAGACTAAATGAACCAGTGGGTCAAATCAACAATTTGGAAGACACGGTAGCAGAAAACAACCACAGAAGAATATATACATACATATATACATACATACATACAAATAGTTTAAGGAACCTTTGGGACACCATGAGGCATAATAACATCCTCAGTAAGAGGTACCAGAAGGAGAATAGGAGAACAAGGGATTGATAACTGATGTGAAGAAATAATGATTGAAAATTTTCCTAACCTGGTGAAGGAGAAAGACACACAAGTCCAGGAAGCTCAAGAATCCCAAACACATTGGACCACAGAGGCCCATACCAAGACACATCAAAATAAAAATAGTAAAGGTTAAGGATGAACAGCGAATTTTAAAGTCAGCAAGAGAAATGCAGTTAGTTATTCACAAAAATATCTCTCATGAGACTGTCACCTGATTTCTGAACAGAAACATTTCAGGCCAGAAGGGATTAGCACAAAATAATCAAAATGGTGAAAAGAAAGGACCTAAAACTAAGACCACCCTACTCTAGCAAGGCTATCATTTAAAATTGAAGGAGAAATAAAGAGCTTCCAAAACAAGAAAACACTAAAGGAGTCCATTATCACCAAACCAGTACTAGAAGAAATATTAAAGGATCTTCTTTTTTTTTTTTTAAATTTTTTTTCTTTTAGATTTTATTTATTTATCTTCAGAGGGGAAGGGAAGGAGAGAGGGAGAGAAACATCAATGTGCGGTTGCCTCTTGTATGTCCCCTGCCGGGAACTGGCCTGGCAACCCAGGCATGTGCCCTGCCTGGGAATCGAACCGCGATCCTTCGGTTCGCAGGCCCTAAAGGATCTTCTTTAAGAAGAAAAAACAAAAACAAAAACAGAGGAACATAGTTATAAAGAATAAACTGGTAATAAATACATACCTATCTGTAATTACTTTAAATGTAAATGGTTTTAATGCTCCAATAAAAAATACGGATAATATAGAGTGATATCAGAGGAATCTGGCATGACAGCCACCCTTCATCTTTTCCCCTAAAATTTCATCAGCTTGAATAACTAAATTCAACAACACATGTCCTTCCTGTTCAAAATACAGGCATGCCTGAAAGATTCATGCATAGAAGCACTTAAAGATGGACAAGTGGGAACAAACAGGGGAGGGGAGAAGGGAGAAAGGCTCAGAATGACTACAGACAAATGCAGCCATGCAGCTGGGAGCTCGTGGCAGGCTCACCTGCAGAGAAGAGGAAGCCCACTGTGACGGGTGCTTCCTTCATCTAGGTGGAGCAGAGAGACTAGGTGGGCACTTCTGCAACAATGAGCAGTGAGAGTTGTGGCTGAGCCAAGAGACCTGGACAAGGACACAACACAGGGGTTCTGCCATGGCTGTCAGGTGGTTGGCATTCCCGACAAAGAAAGCAAGCCACAGAGCCCTGCTGCCCTGTAGACTCCCAAAACTCACCTCCTGTTGCCCTTGGTGTCGGATTGCAGACTATACTATCTGCAAACCCCAAAACTATTGCTGCATAGTCACTATTTCCCCTGAGTAAATGGCGCTCTCTGTATTGATCCCTGGCTCGGGCACATGGCGTGGTGGTGGGGACACACAGAGGTCTGAGATTGCCATTACCCTGGGGTAAAGCAAAGTACGCCGCAGGGCTTTCCCCAGACAACCCCACCCCCAAGCACCAGGGCTGGCTGTATTACTGATGGCAGCCACAGAGGTCAGCTTGGGGATTTCGCGGACCTAAAAAACTAGTGATTCAGTGCCACCTACTGGAAAATACTAGAAAGACCTCTTTAGGCTACTAATATATAGAGGTGTAGATAGAAAAGGATCCCATCAAATACCATGAATAACCAAAGTACTGAGGTAGCTCAGAAAGAAAATGAAAAATCTCCAGAAAGCAAATAGGAACACAAGAAAATATGTGATATAAATCAGGGGTCGCCAACCCCACCCCAACCTGTCCGTGGCCTGTTAGGAACTGGGGCCACACAGCAGGAGGTGAGCGGCCCTGAGTTCCACCTCCTGTCACAATGGGTGAATAAGTAAAGCTTAGCTGGCATTACCCCTTCACGCCCATCTGTGGAAAAATTGTCTTCAACGAAACCAGTTTCTGGTGTAAAAAAGGTTAGGGACTGCTGATATAAATGACAGAGAATTCAAGATTGAAGTTCTGAAAATACTCAACAAGATCGGGAAAATAGAGACAGACAATTTAATACACTCAGGAAAGAAATTAATGAACAAAATGAATACTCTACCAAAGAGACTAAAACCTTAAAAAAGAACCAAACAGAAATCCTGAAGATGCAGAATTCAATAAAAGACGTAGAGAATGAACTAGTGAGCATAGGAAATAGGGCTGACCAGATGGAGGAAAGAATTAGTGATCTCAAAGATAGAAATCTAGAAACAATGCATATGGAAGAAGAAAGAGGCCTCAGCATTAAAAATATGAAAAAGCTCTGTGAGAACTATCTGGTTCCATCAGAAAGAGCTATATAAGAATTATAGGCCGTGGCTGGTGTGGCTCAGTGGATTGAGTGTGGGCTGCAAACCAAAGGGTCACCAGTTCGATTCCCAGTCAGGGCACATGCCTGGGTTGCGGGCCAGGTCCCCAGTTGGGGGTGTGCAAGAGGCAACCACACATTGATGTTTCTCTCCCTCTCTTTCTTCCTCCCTTCCCCTCTAAAAATAAATAAATAAGATATTTTTAAAAAAAGAATAATAGGCATACCAGAAGAACAAAAGAGAAGGGAACAGGGAGCCTATTCAAACAAATAGTTGACAGGAACTTTCCAAGCCTATCGAAAGAGCTAGATCTTCAAATTCAAGAAGCAAACAGTACACCTAGTTCCCTCAATCCAAAGAGGCCTTCTCCAAGGCACATTGTATTAAAACTGTCAAAAATTAATGACAAAGAAGGGATTCTCAAGGCAGCCAGGAAAAAGAAGAAAGTGACCTACAAAGAAAAGCCCATGAGTTATCATTGGACTTCTCAGCAGAAACTCTACAAGCCGGAAGAGAGTGGAACCAAATATTCAAGCTACTGGAAGAGAGAAATTACCAGCCAAGAATAATATATCTAGCAAAGTTATCCTTTGAATATGAAGGAGAAATAAAGACTTTTCCAGACATACAGAAGCTGAGGGAATTTTTCACCAGATGACCTCCACTGCAGGAAACACTCAAGGGGGTTATTCCGCCTGAAACAAAGAATAAAATGTCAAAATGCTATGAGTAAGATCACCAAAAAATGTACAGCATAAACGGATAATTTGTGACAACAAAAACATAAAAGGGGCAGTAAAGGTCTAAGTTTACGAAGCAGGATGGAGATCAAATGCACTCAAAAGAAAAAAACTTCCTAATGAAACTTTCTTTTTTCATAAATTGAATGAAACACCAGAAGTGGAACACATAGCTTAACAAAACGGGAAACAGAAAAGAAGTATGGAATACCACCAGACAAAAATAACAGACAGAAACACAAAGAAAAAGAACAGAAGGAGGCACAAAGTTACCAGAAAATGAAGAACAAAATGGCTATAGAAAATCCTCATACATCAGTCATTACCCTAAATGCACTGAATTCACCAATAAAGAGGCACAGGGTGACAGATTGGATATAAAAGAAAGCCCAATCACATGTTGCCTTCAGGAGATGTAGCTAAGCTGCAAAAACAAAAGTAAATTCAAAGAAAAAGGGTAGAAAATTATTCTCCAAGCAAATAACATCCACAGAAAAGTAAGTGTAGCCATATTTATATCTTGACAAAATGAATTTCAAGATAACAAAGGTAACAACAGACAAAGAAGGACATTTTATAATGATAAAGGAGGCACTATATCAAGAAGACATGACACTTCTCAATACATATGTACGCAGTCAGGGAGCACTGACATATTGAGAATGACAATACAACATATCAAATTTTCTGGGATGCAGCAAAAGCAATAATAAGAGAGAAGTTTATATCATTATTGGCCTATCTCAAGAAACAAGAGAAATCCCAGGTAAACAACCTAACATTACATCTTAGAGAACTAGACAAAGAACAAAAGCAACCCAAAGTTAGCAGAAGAAAGAAAATAAGAAGCATTTAACAAAATGAATAAAATAGAGAACAAAAAGACTACATAAAGTATTACTATAATGGAGACCTCATTCTTTGAAAAGATTAATAAAATTGACAACCCCTGGCTAGACTCACTAAGGAAAAAAGACAAAAGACCCATATAAACAAAATCAGAAATGAAAGAAAATTACCACAGACATCACAGAGATACAAAAATTATACTAGAGTACTATAACAGACTACATGCCACCAAATTCAATAACCAGAAGAAATGGATAAGTTCCTAGAAATATATAATCATTCTAGACTGAATCATAAAGTATTGGAAAATTTAAATAGACCAATCAGCAGTGAGGACATCGAAACATTTGCCAAAAATAAAAGTCCAGGACCAGATGGCTTCACCAGAGAATTCTACCAAACCATCAAAGAAGATATGAAACCCATATTCTGGAACTCTTCCAAAAAATTGAAGAAGAGGTGATACTTCCTAACATATTTTATGTGGCCAACATAATCCTGATGCCAAAACCTGGCAAAAATAACACAAAAAAGTAAAGTACAGACCGATATCTCTGTTGAACACAGATGCAAAAATCCTAAACAACATAATAGGAAACTGAATACAACAATACATTAAAGAATAATATATTGGGGTGGTGGGTTGGGGTGAGAATAAAAGACAGAAAACTGTACAAGATCAACAATTAAACTAAAAATTAAAAAAAGAAGGATATACACTAAAAAAAAAAGAATAATATATTGTGATCAAGTGGGGTTCATTCCAGGGGCACAAGGATGATTCATCATAAGCAGACTAATCAATGTAGTACAATAAAATATAAAAATCACATGATCTTATAGATGAAATAGCACTTGATAAAATACAACATTCATTTGTAATTAAAACACTCAATAAAATGAGTATAGAAGGAAAGTACCTCCACAGAGTAAAGGCCATAGATGACAAATTCTCAGCCAATATCATGCTCAATGGTGAAAAACTGAAAGCTTTTCCTCTAAGATCAGGAACAATAAAAGGATGCCCACTCTCACCTCTATTCTTCAACATAGTGCTGGGAATCTTAGCCAGAGCAATTAGGCAAGAGAAAAATAATAATAAAAGGCATCCAAATTGGAAAGGAAAAAGTAAAAGTGTCATTTTTTTTCAGATGAAATAATTCTTACATAGAAAACCCTAAAGTTTCCATCAAAAGAACTATTAGAAATGACAAACAAATACAGTAAAGTTGCAGGATATGATATCATTGTACAAAAACCCACTGCTTTCTTTTATACTAACAACGAAACATCAGAAAAAGAAGTGGGAAAAAATTCCTTTTGCAATTACAACCAAAAGAATAAAATACCTAGGAATAAATTTAGTAAAGGATGTGAAAGACCTATACACTAAAAACTACAAAGCATTATTAAAAGAGATTGAAAAAGACACAGCAAAATGGGAAGATATTCCATGTTCATGGATTGGAAAATTAATTAACAGTTTAAATGACCATATTTCACAACGAAAGATACAGATTTAATGCAATCCCCACCAAAATTATGTTTAACAAAATATAACAGCCCTGGCTGGTGTGGCTCAGTGGATTGAGCACCAGACTGTGAACCAAAGGGTGACTGGTTTGATTCCCAGTCAGGGCACATGCCTGGGTTGTGGGCCAGGTCCTCAGTGGGGCAGCTCAAGAGGCAACTGCACACTGATGTTTCCCTTTCTTTCTCCTTCCCTTCCCCTCTCTCTAAAAATAAATAAGTAAAATCTTTTAAAAAAGAAAGAAGGAGAAAATATTAAAAGCTAACAGAGGAGAGAAAAGAGGGAAAGGAAGGTAGGAATAGAAGGAAAATAAAAATGAAAATGGAAGTCCAACAACCATTCATCCAGACCAGTAAGAGGGGCGGAGTTGTGGCAGGAAAAAGTGGAGGTGCAGACCCAGGCATGCAGGCAGCAGCGGCTGGCAGTTCCCACGTGTGCAGGTGGCAGCTAGCAAACCCCAGGTGCAGAGGAGGCAGCTGGTGGACCCTGGGCATGGGGTGGCAACTGTGCAGGCCCAGTGAGGCCGCGCAAGGCGGCTGGCTGACCAGGTGGTCCCATATTCATGCACAGATAATCCAGGCCAAAGGGGAAGTGGCGGAAGGGACTGGAATCCAAGAGAGAGCACCACTGTTCCCTCTCGGACCCTGCCCCCACATACAGCGTCACTACTCAGCGATTGGGCTGCCCCGCCCTGGAGAACACCTAAGACTCCACCCCTCACTACATAACAGCTGTGACCAAACCAATCAACCAACCAAACAAACAAACAAACAAAAAACACCAAAAATGGCTCAAACCAGAGAACAAATCAAACGGCAGAGCCAATTCCTCTAAGCGATGAAGAGATAGCCAATCTGTCAGATGCACAGTTCAAAGCCCTGGTGATCAGGATGCTCACAGAATTGGTTGATTTTGCTCACAAATTAGATGAACAAATGAAGGCTACAATAAGTGAAATGAAGGAAAACACATGGGAACCAATAGAGATGGGAGGAAAACTGGGACTCAGATCAATGGAGTGGACCACAAGGAAGAAAGAAACAACCAAACAGAAAACAAGGAAGAAACAAGAATTCAAAAAAAATGAGGAGAGGATTAGGAACCTCCGGGACATCTTTAAACATCCCAACATCTGAATTATAGGGGTCCCAGAAGGGGAAGAAGAAGAGCAACAAGTGGAAAACTTATTTGAACAAATAATCAAGAACTTCCCCAATCTGGCAAAGGAAATAGACTTCCAGGAAGTCCAGGAAGCTTAGAGAGTCCCAAAGAAGTTGGACCCAAGGAGGAACACACCAAGGCACCTCATAATTCCATTAGCCAAGATTCAAATGAAGGAGAGAATTCTAGAAGCAGCAAGGGATAAGGGGACAGTCACCTACAAAGGAGTTTCCATCAGACTGTCAGCTGATTTCTCAAAAGAGACCTTCCAGGCAAGAAGGGGCTGGAAAGAAATATTTGAAATCTTGAAAAGCAGGGACCTACATCCAAAATTGCTCTATCCAGCAAAGCTGCCATTTAGAATGGAAGGACAGATAAAGTGCTTCTCAGATAAGGTCAAGTTCAAGGAGTTCATCATCACCAAGCCCTTATTATAGGAAATGTTAAAGGGACTTACCTAAGAAAAGGAAGATAAAAAATAGGACAGTGAAAAGACAGCAAACTCATAGCTATTAAGAACCACACCTAAAACAAAAGCAAACTAAGCAAACAGCTAGAACAGGAACAGAACCACAGAAATGGAGATCATATGGAGGGTTAGCAACAGGGGAGTGGGAGGAGGAGAGAGGGGGAAAAGGTACAGAGAATAAGTAGCATAGACGGTGGGTATAAAATAGACAGGGGGAGGGCAAGAATAGTGTGGGAAATGTAGAAGCTAAAAAACTTATGACACATGGACATGAACTAAAGGGGGGGAATGTGGGTGGGAGGGGGTGTGCAGGGTGGAGGGTAATGAAGGGGAGAAATAGGACAACTGCAATAGCATAATCAATAAAATATATTTTAAAAATGAAAAAAGAAACTAAAGGAAATGCAAAGGAAAAAGAAGGATGAGAAAATTTTAAAAAGTTAAGCATGTAAAAAAATGAAAAGAAGGGAGCATGTCAAGGAAACAAGAGCAAACCTGAAAAAACTTCCAATGTCTAAAGTTGGAATGATTACAGTAAGAAAATAAATGACATGATACTGAATTCCAAATTCTTTATTTGTGTACCTGCCCCCCTCCGCCCAGAGGTGGAGCTTAATTTCTATCATTCTAAGTGTAGACTGGGCTTAATGATTTGATTCTGAAAAGTACAGTGTGGAACGGGGGTAAAAGCAGCTTCATTGTGAAAAAACTTAGCAAATACAACTTGGCCAGGCGATAAAGGTTAGTATTAATAGTGATCATTGTTAACATCACTATTGATGTTAACCTCCTTCCATTTTAATTGAGAGCCTTGCTGGGTAGAGTAGTCTTGGTTGCAGGCCTTTGCTTTTCATTACTTGGAATATTTCTTGCCATTCCCTTCTGGCTTGTAGTGTATCTGTTGAAAAATCAGCTGTTAGCCTTATTGGAGCTCCCCTGTATTATTATCCATTTCTCCCTTGCTGCCTTTAAGATTCTCTCTTTGTCTTTATAATTTGGCATTTTAATTATGATGTGTGTTGGAGTGGGCCTCTTTGGGTTGATCTTGATTGGGAGCCTCTGTGCTTCCTGAATTTGTGTGGCTTTTCCCCTCTCCAGGTTAGAGAAGTTTTCTGTCATTATTTTTTCATACAGGTTTTCTGTTTCTTGCTCCTTTTCTTCTCCTCCTGGTATTCCTATGATTTGAATGTTGTTATGTTTCATGTTGTCCTGCAGTTCCCTTAAGCTATCTTCATATTTTTTTAGTCCTTTTTCTGTGCTGTTCCTTTTCCTGGGTATTTCTCTCTACCTTGTCTGCCAGCTCACTAATTCGGTCCTCAGCTTCATCCATCCTGCTTGTAATTCCTTCAAGTGTATTTTATATTTTAGATATTGTTCACTTCCTTCTTGTGCTTGTTTGTAGTTTCTATTTCCTTTTTCATACTGTTGTAGTTTCCACTCAGTTCCTTGTAGTTGTGTGTGAGTTCCTTAAACATTCTTATAACTATTCTTTTGAATTCTATGTGAGATAGTTCACTTGTCTCCATTTCATTTAACTTTTTTATTGGAAATTTTTCCATTCCTTTTGATTGCAGGTTCTTTCTCTGTCTCACCATTTTAGGTAACTCTTTTTATTTGTTTCTGAGATTCTGGATGCTCTTCTTTCCCAGCTGTCTTCATGGTTTCAACAAGGATGTCAAGACTATTTAATAAGGAATACGTGTCTCTTCAACAAATGGTCCCACAACTGAGTATCCACATGCAAAAGAATGAAATTGAACACTTACCTTCACCATATACAAACTTAACTCAAGATACATCAAACACCTAAAAGGAAGAGCAAAACCTATAAAAGTCTTAGAAGAAAACATAGGAATAAATCTTCATTATCTTGGATTTGGCAAAAGCACAAACAACAGAAGAAAAAAAGATAAATTGGACTTCATCAAAATTGAAAACTTGTGCTTCCAAGGACACTATGAAGAAAATGAATAGACAACCCACAGAATAAGAGTAATGTTTGCAAATCATATATCTGATAAAGTACTTGTATCTATAATATACAAAGGACCCTTACAACTCAATAATAAAAAGACAGATAACATGAATAAAGAGGTCTAAGGCTCTGAATAGACATTTCTTCAAAGATCGACAAGTTTTAAATAAGCACATGAAAAGATTTTTTCCATTTCTACATGAAAGTTCAAAATGAACAAATCTGTAGAGACAGAAAGTAGGCTAGTGTTTGCTTAGGGCTGAAAGTGGGGAGGAAGATGCAGGTAAGAGCTAAAGAGTACAGGGTTTCTTATCGAGGTGATGAAAATGTTCTAAAACTGATTGTGGTGATAGTTGCACGTATCTCTGGATATACTAGAAGTCATTGAATGTAAACTTTAAATGGGTGGAATGTATGTTATGTAAGTATATGGAAATAAAGCTGTTTTTTTAAAAAAAAGCTAAAGGATTTATTGCAAATGGGTAGAGTTTCAGTTTTACAAGATGAAAATAGTTCTGGAGATAGATAGTGTTGATGGTTGCACAACAATGTGAATACATTTAATACCACTGAACTGTACACTTAAAAATGGTTAGGAAAGACAATTGTAAGCCATGTGTATTTTACCACAATAAAGAAAATGGAAAAGAGATAAGAAAACAAGAGGAAGGAGAAAATCCTAAAATATTATTAATATTTATCATTTGATGCAGAAACTGCTTCAATTTGATAAAGAACATCTACAAACACACATATGCACACACACATAAAAAATGGTGAAAGATTGAATGTTTTCCCCTTAAGATTAGGAGCAATGCAAGGACGTTTACGTGAGGCTCTTGTATTCAACATAGTACTGAAAGTTCTAGCCAGTTCAATAAGGTAAGCAAAGGAAATAAACAACACACAGATCAGAAAGGAAAAATTAAAACTGTCCTCTCTTGCAGATGAAATGATGGTCTACATAGAAAACATCAAGAAATCTACAAATAAACTCATAGAAATAATAATACCTCAGTTCAGTAGGGAAACAATATACAAAATTACATACAAAATCAATCGTGTTTTTATATACTGACAATGAGCATGTAGACACCATAATTAAAAATATAATGCTATTTACAATCATTCAAAAATTAGTTGTAAATCTTTAAAAAACATGTACAGAATTTGTATGCTGAAAACTAAAATGTACTTCAGAAAGAAGTCAAAGATCATAGTAAATGGAGAGGCACAGTGTGTTCCTGGATTGGAAGACTCAATCCTGTAAACCCAGTTCTCTCTAAATTGATTTATAGTTTAATGCAATTTTTACAAAAATCCCACCAAGGTTTCCTGTAGATATACAGAAGTTTATTGTAAAAATTATTTGGAAAGGCAGAGGAACTAGAATAGCTAAAGCAATTATGAAAAAAAGAAGAAAGTTGAGTGGAGTCACTCTACCCAACATTAAGACTGATTATACAGCCACAGTAATCAAAATGGTGTGGTATTGGCGGAGTGATAAATATATAAATCAATAGAAGAGAAGAGATAATGCAGAAACAGACCCACACAAATATGCCCAATTTGTTTTACAAAGGTGAAAAAATGAATTAAGGAAGGTGTAAACGAACGGTGCGAGAGCAATTAGATATCCACAGGCAAAAAGTTATCCTCTTATCTTTATATGAAAATTAACTGAAAATGTATCATAGCTCTAAGTATAAAATATAAAACTATAAAAGCTTTTGGAGAAAACATAAAAGAATATCTTTGTGGCCTATGACTTGAAGAGTTCTTATATCTGATACCAAAAGCATAATCTATTAAAGAGAAAATTAATAAATTGGACGTGACCTTATCCACATTAAAAACTTTTGCTCTGCAAAAGAGCCTGTTAAAATAATAAAAAGACAAGCCACTGGATGGAAGAAAATATTTGCAAACCCCGTATTTGTCAAAGGATTTGTATCTAGATTTATATGTATCTAGAAGATATAAAAAACTTACCGGTTTCTCAGAGTTTGTCAAATTTGAGCACTATCTAGCATTTGTATCTATATTGGCAAAACATTCCTAAATTTTTCATCACCAGGCCTGTCTGAATCTGACCTTTCTATTTCAGACCCTTAGTCTGATTCTGATGCCTAAAAAAACTGGATGAATGGTCATACCTTGGTACAGGAAATCCAGGCCATTTACTGTGAATTTACAGATACTTGGCTGCCCACAAACGGGCCTGAGCATTCTTATACATGTAAAAGAAAAAGATTGACAATACCTGGACTACCTAAAAGAGTAAGGTGACATTGTGGTTGCAAGGAGTTTTTAAAGTATTAGTATTCTCATCTTCTGGACTGGACTAATAAGAACCTAATAGGTGCAATGAATTTCCTAAGGTTATATACCTAAGTAGTACATTAGCGTATCTGGGACTAGAACCTAGAGTTTTTGTTTTATGGTAGAATGCTCTTTCTCTACACCTCATAACATTTCTCATACTATGCTCTTACTAACAGCAAAACATAATGATACTTAGATTTTTTAACCCTTCCTATTGATAGATTTGTAGGATATAAAATTCAGTAATATACTCATTCATAATTTCAATAAATATATACTGAGTTCTTACTATGTTGCAGGCCCTCAGCTAAGTAATGTGGAAATATTTGAGGTATTCAAAGAGTAATCACTCCTGAATAATTCTCATTAAATAAATTTCTAGGAGCATTCACAGATATGAGTCTGAATTCTTATAAAATACCTACTTATAATTCTATATTTAGAAGGGATTGCCAAAGATCACACGATCCATTTCCTGCCTCCAAGAAGAGGTACACTCAACTTAAGACAACTATAATCCTAGTTAAGGCTAATACAGTATTAAGCACTAATCTAAGCAACACACACCCACATAGTCATTTAACCTGTACAATAATTCTAAAAGATAGGTATTATTATCTCCACTTTGGAGATGAGGAAATTAAGGTATAGGAAGATTAAGTGGCTTGTCCAAGACCATATAGCTGGTAAGGAGTCAAGTCAAGTTTTAAACCCAGTCTGTTGTAAGAGTTTACACCCTTAATCACTTCACTCAACAGTCCTACATTATTCTGTGGGCATCTCCACTAACCTAAGCTGAAAGACAGAAATCAAAAAGGAGGAAACAAAATAGAAATCTAACTGAGTACTCTGTATTTACCTTTAAACTCAGAGAAACTTATCCCACCATAGGAAGAAAAAACAGGCCAGAATTTTCATAAAGGAGAGATGGAGAGATGAAACTTGGATTTTTATTATATTCCCTTACAAGGTAGTACAATTGAAAATGTTCTGGGGGGGGAGTTTCTTGGGGTTTTATTTTTATATTTTGGTCTCTTTAATATAGTCTCAAGTAGACATAAAATGGAAAATATGTAGCATTTCCACTGAGCTTTTGAGTCCTTTGACATATGCTCCAAAAGTGTTACTCATCCTACCTCCACCCCCACTCCCACTGCCACCCCCACAACCCAACAATCCAAGAAGCAGTACAGTGTACCTTTTGGGAAAAGTGACTCTTTGCAATAGTTTTGGATCATAAGAAAGTATTCTTTTCTCCCCTGATGATTTCCCACCTCAATTTCCCAGCAAAGAGTATTTCCTAATGCCTAGACTGTTGGCAGTATTTCCACCAAGAAAAGCTGCTTCCCCGTCCTGCCCTTAAGGCTACAGTCTCAAGTGGACAGTAATGCTGTAAATCCCAACTCTGCCAGCAAGGAGGACAGAGAGGTAGGATACCAAACTGTTTCTGCTGCAATTGCTTCTTGGCCTTTCATCTAAGTTCAAGTGTAAGGATTTCTGCTGCAATAACGTTTCCATGAGAGATGTTATTCTAAAAGGACACATCCACCAGACTTACCTGTGTTACAGGATATAAAGAAAAAATGTGAGTATTGGGCAGGGGGTGGAAGGGAATAAACAGCCCATGAACCGAGGGCTGTTTCAAGACTAAAGAGAAAAATGAAGGACAACAAACTCCGTCCTGCCCCAAAGAATGTGATGACAGCTTTGCAGAGAATTTGACTTATTGAATATATTCCACCAGAGAAGTCACAGTACAACTGATTCATCTATCACAGAAACCTAAGACTAGGGTGTGTATCTTCTATTCCCCTGACTTTCAGCCAGAGAGTACTAGAATATAATATACTTGTCATGCTATGTAAAAATGCTAGCCTATTTCTAAAGACTTACAAAAAAAGGTTTTGTCCTTCCTTGCTCATGTCATAGCCAAGTTCTTCCTCTGGTCAAACCAACATTTCTTTTAGATGCCAACAAAACCCAATTCCCTTCAGTTGGTGTGTCAGCCTAGGCTTCGGTTTGAAGTTCAGGAACACTCTGTCATGCCACGGTTGCTGCCCTTGACTCATCCTTCAGATGATCCCTGAGATGGAGTGGGCCTCCAGCAAGACTTTGGAAGAGGTTGACTCCAGGATGCTTATCCCTACTGACTCCTTAGCTAATCCACCCATACCCTGGAAGCAAAGCCCCCATTAGTCTGGCCTTATCTGACATAGCTACCCCTATTATTCTTAGCCAAGATTAAAATTACAACAAAATATTTCAGTTTTGAGCCGGCTCAGCAGTGAGGAAAAATGAAGGCTTATAGCACAGGTGCAGAGAAACTGAAGGTAGAGGATTCCAGCCGCTGCCTTCACAGCGCACACACAGTCAATTTGGGTGTTAAACGTAAGGAGTGGCAACTGGGAAAAAAGATCAAAACTAACTTTTTAAAAAACTTTTTTTGCTAATTGCTTGTATGGGAGAGAAATGGTTTAAGAAATTGCTTTGTATCTTGGAGGTAAATCCCCCCCAAAATATTTATATACCAGACCCTACATGTGGTTCCAAAAAAGAGATAATACAATGATAGAATTGGGAAAATATGACTTTGCAGAAAAACAGACTTTGAAGAGTCAGGCCCAGTTGGTTGAACCTGAGCTCCAGCCAAGTTAGAAAGCTATAAAAAAGACAAATGTAAAGTTAGGTTGTATCAACAGGAGCATAATGTTCAGAATTAAGAAGGTGATAGTTCAACTGTATTGTGGGCTGGTAAGGCCATTTGAGATATTGTTTTTACTGCTAGAAACCATACTTTATGACTGATATAGATAAACTGGATCATGGTACAAAATAGTGGCCAGTATGGTGAGTGGGAAAAACCTGAAAATGATTTAATGTGAAAAAAAATTAACTAGAGATGTTCATCATAAAGATAGACTTAGCTAAACTTGTCTGGGAATATGCCAGAACTCAAAGAGGTAATTTTTTTTTTAAGATTTTATTTTAGAGTGAGAGAGGGAAAGAGGGGAAGAAAGAGAGGGAGAGAAACATCGATGTGTGGTTGCCTCTCATATGGCCCCCACTGGGGACCTGGCCCACAACCCAGGAATGTGCCCTGACTGGGAATCCAACCAATGACCCTTTGGTTTGCAGCCTGAGGTCAATCCACTGAACCACACCAGCCATAGCTCAAAAAGGTAATTCTTAGCAATCAGTTCAATTGCTTACCAATGGCAGGTGCAATCACCAGTGAACTGGCAGAATTATCAGATGACCCAGGATGCTGATTAGAAAAGCTGTCAATTTCATTGAAGTTAGGATAAAAGTAAATTCAAAAAGAATCAAAAAGTCAAAATGGGGGAAAAAAACAAGAGCAAAGCAGAAGAAATGATCATATTATAGTAATCACAGACACAGATCAGTTAGATCTTTGAGAGAAATAGTAGCTATGGCCAGGACCCAATGGCAGTTGATTTTTACCTAGCAAGCCACGGCTCCTTCTGAAACTGAAACTTTTTGAGAGAGTGACTCAGAACGACAACTGACTATAAAGGTTACTGCACCCAAGTGGTTGAGGAATCTTAAAGCTAACAGACATCTCAGGCAGCATATAGTCCATCCTCTGTTTCAGTTCTACCTTTGAAAATCTATATATTTTTGATTTTGTCATTTTGCCCATTTTTTATTGTTGTTCAGTTACAGTTGTCCCACATTTTCCCCCGTTGCTCTGCCCTGCCGTGCCTACCTCCCCCAGTTCCCACAGTCAATCCCCTCCCTGTTACCTGTGCCCGTGGGTCCTCTATATGTGTTTCTTAAATCTATATTCTTCAGTGATGTCTATAACATGCTTCTTTCAAGTTGATAAGCAGGCACTGCACAGAAATTTCACATTTGAGCAGCATCATTTACCTACAAGACAATTAGGTAGCCTTCCTCACTAGGGAGGAAGCATTTTACAACATCGCAGTGTACTTCATCTAAACACTACTCGGCATGCCAACTACAGGTCAAATGCCAAGAACTTCCTGTACCCTACTTCCAAAACTTTCTCCATTGTGTACAATAACTTTAGATATTCAAGGAGTGTAGACCTACCTCCAATTATTCCTTCAATAGCTCAAGGACTTATATAATGACTGGATGGAAATAGTATACCTCAAGGAATTATACTACCTAGGAATAACATGTAGTTGCTCAACCAATTTCTGTTCTTCATGTTGTAAATTCCATAGCCTTTTCATTAAAGCTATTACAATACATATTCTCAACATCTATCCCATCTTCCACTGTTCCTCAGCCAAAGTCAGTCCCATACTCTAGTCACCATAAAAAATGTCATTTTTTTTGTTTGTTTGTTCAAGCACAAGTAAAAATGGGATATATACATAGGACTTCCTGTCTGGACAAAATAGTATAGACTCATCTCTCCATCTTTTTCCTCCAAAATGTACAATTGTAAGTGACAAACAAAGGAGAACTCTGAAAGGTACAACTGGCTAGGGACCCCCAGGGTTGCAGGAAAACCACAGTGACAGGGTGCCTTACATCATGCTAGCCAACAGAAGAAAGTAATCCTGGCCTGGCATTTCCTGACCCCCTACTTAACAACAGAAGGTGGTTCAAATAGACCTATTCTTACTACAGACTACTCAGAGTCCTGCCTACGATACCAGGCCAAACTAGCACCATAGGCAAGGGGGATTGATCACCCCACTGAAAATAAGTCACCAGGAGAAGCACTCTCCTTCCCTGTAGACCCTGAAATTCCCTCCTCTCCACTACCAAAGATACTGGGTAACTAGGTGACACTTACAAAGAGATCCACAACAACCACCTACAGGAAACACTCTTCATACCCACAGACTAGAGACTTATTCACCCACTTAGAAGCACTGGATGGCCTTGTTTGGGGAAGCCCCTTCTGATCCTTTAATAAGCACCATTTGAGACCAGTTGGAGTCCCATTAACAGAAGACAAACCAAGCAAATAACACTAGAAAGGTAGAGGGCAACATATATGAAATAATGTAAAGTATATCAGAATATGCTCTATTCAAGAAATGGGGGATGGCTGGGTGAGGCTGGAGGACTGGGAATATGGGAGTAATGGTGGGAGTTGAACCTAAGGCAAATTAGGTCCAGACTATGGATGCCCTTGGTTGCAATTCTCAAATTAGAAATTAATTCAACAGGGTTAATCCCAATGGGTAGTCACTGTGGATTTATAAACTAGGGAGTGACAGAATCACATCTTTATTTTAGGACAAAACCTATGATTACAGTGTAAAGTTTATATTTAAGGAAAGTAGCTTAGAGGCACAGGGGCTTGTTACAGAAATCTAAACAGAAGGTAATGAGAACCTGAGTCTCTCTTTCTGGAAGAGAATGAGAAGGGTAATGAGCAAGGAAAGATGGGTGGTACTTTCAAGGGAAAGTAACATCAATTTAACCATGCTGCTCTACCCAGAGCAAGAACAATGCCATACACTCTTTCTCCCACAATGCCCAATTCTCTACTGGGCTCACAACAAACATAGGATATGTTAATCTCCAAAAGCTGAAGACTAGGGAAGCTTGGCTCTACTAAGCCTTCTACATTAGCTTTCATTTGAGGTACCGCAGAACTGCATATGGAGGAGTCCACACAGAGATACTCCAAGTGAGTCAAGATGTCTGGTATGGAGAACTCTAAGCTCTTGCTTTCTTTATAGAGGAGAGATTTGGCAGTCTTTACTAATGCAGCAGGACTAGGCTTTCATAAAAGGCTTGCAAAACCCTCCTGGGAGATTTTGTGCATCTTTCAATTAGAACCCTTATTTCTTGGACCATATTACCTGCTTTACTCTGATCAAAAATTATACCTTAATGCTTATTTTCTTTAACTACTTCTCATTGTAGCCTAATACAAGAACGCCCTCCATAGCATCCCTGACAAGTGTCATCCAGCCCAGCATCTGCCTAAAATACCCCAAGGATGGAATACCCGCTACTTCCCAAGGCACCTAGATTCAGAACCCAAGGGCAAAGTTTATGTATTTTATGACCATGTACTACTTTTCCAAAGCCAAGGCAACAATTTTGAGCATGTACAATTTTGTTGACATGCAGTTTGTTCTCAACCCTCTACCTTTCACTTTAATAGCACTGTTTATATGTTAGTAGCAAATAACAAATATATTTAAAACATTCATTATTTTGGCAACACTTATTGAACTCTTAGTATGGGCATGGTACTGCTGTGCCTAGATGGGAGGTAGGGAAAGGTGGCAGAATGGGGACAAAGAAGGAAATTAGATACAGACATTACTCTCAATGAGTTTAACATCTAGTAGGACCAGATCACTGGTTCCAAATACAGCATAAGCCTTCATTTACAAAGGTAGGTATGATTAGGAACATGGCTAAATCTCCTGAGAAGGGACAAAATCAACTTCTCCAATAAATTTTATAAATTTACCCATTGATAAAGAGAGTTTATATCTTGCTTTCACTTTTAGTTGGCAAACAACCACTTACCTTATGGGTGGCTTGCAGATTGTCATAGTGAATGATGCCTTCCAAATGCCACCCTCGCTTGGACCCATTAATTATGAGTATTTTCTAGTAGATAAACTGGATTATAAAATGCTTCCTTAAGGATTCAAATATCTGTTGATGATATTCAATCTAAGGAATATCCAAAACCATTCCTTCCTTCCTGCTTGGACCTCCAGGGTCTCTAGGCCCATGAATTGCTAAGAAGTGCCATTGGCATTTCATACAAGGGGCAAAAGAGCACTATACTGCCAAGTTTCTGTTTGCAACCTTTCAAAGTCAAATAGACTTTATTACCAAGAGTATTCCATCCTGCCTTTCATCCTCTGGACTGTTATTGCTCAAAAATATTTTCTTCTTTTGTTTGAAAATCATTTGTCTTATAACCCTCTTTCTTAGTATGAACAAAATCCAAGGTGTTGTGGTGAGGCTTTCCAATCTGACTAGGAAGAGTACCATGGAGACCTATTTGTAAGAACCATGAATTCCATGTGAACAAATTAAATGAAATATAATTTAAGTTTGTCTTAATGACTCAAGGTTATTATTATAAGCATGAATTGCTGTACTATGGTACGCTATTCTCAGGTATTGAATATAATTAGAAGTGCATAGATGAATTAGCCTCTAAGCTAACTGATTCCAAATTATGGTACTAGTCTTTTTATAAAGATTTTATTTATTTATTTTGAGAGAGGGGAAGGGAGGAAGAGAAACATCAGTGTGCGATTGCCTCTGTGTACCCCCTAACTGGGGACCTGGCTAGCAATCCAGGCATGTTCCCTTACCGGGAATGGAACTGGTGACCCTTTGGTTCACAGACTGGCACTCAGTGCACTGAGCCACACCAGCCAGGGCAATGGTACTATTCTTAAATAATTCCCTCCACTTTTATCTCTTCACTGCAAGCTATCCTGTCTTGCTGCTGTCAGCATGTTTGATCTAGATGAAATGGCTTCTTTCTGCTCCGTAATGGATTAACTAGTTATCTCATTCTCCTACACAATGGTTCACCAGTTACCTTATTAACTAATTGAGCTAAAAACTCATAGATAAAAATATTATAATAGCCTTTATGGATCCTCTAGCCTTCAATGAACCTAAACTTCTCTCCAAACAATATGCTCAGCCTGTACAACCTCTTAAAATAAGTTCCATATGCTTATCACCCCTTTTATTTTCCTTGAAGCCTGGGTGTGCAGAAATATACAGCCCAGTGAAAAATTTTAGAATTTTGTAAACAAATCCATTTCACCCAATCCACATTCTTACAGACTGCAGTGAAACCTCTCTGGTTTCTGCCTTTCTGAATAACAAGGTCCCATCTTTCTACACTATCCTTATATAATGTCTTATATGATACGACCTTTTTATAATATCTTTTGCTATTGGAACCTTCTTTGACTTTCTTCCCTTCCCACACATTTTTTCTTTTTCAAGATCATTACATCTTTCCTCATGCACAGTGATAAGGCATTTGGGTAATGCTCATCTGTACTGGAAACTGCAAAGTATATCAGTGTCCCTCATTTGTAACTTACTTGATTCCACTTTGTGTCCTTTATCTCTGCATCATCATTAGTAACCAATATTGAATATTTAATAGGTGAGGGACACGGAAAGAAATAAATATCTGTTTTTCAGGAGACTGTAATTTCAAATAGTCTACCTAAATTTTTAGATGTGCTCAAAGTTTTATTTAGAAAATATGGTCACCACAAGTACAAAGCATACATGAGAAATATTGCACAGTAAATAATTAGATTAGCACAATTCAGCGCTACAGAGAAAATTAAGTTAAATAAGGGCTGGAGGTGTTTGAAGAGAAGAGAAACCAGTATGGTCTAAAGCAACTAGAAGGGCTTCATATTGGAGAGAGAACTAAAGGGAGCCCGTGAGAGATGAGTCATATCTGCATACAGTGGTGATGGAAATGAGGGTGAGGGTCAACATCTGAGCAGATTAAGGGGTCCATTTATAAAATGTCAAATTCTACTTAGCAGCACCTTCCCATACCAACCAACTCCTTGGCACCTATACTAGATTCTGTGGTCAATTCTTAGAAGACCCTACCCAGCTATCATAAACCAATATGTAGACCATCTGAAAGTAGTAAATCAAAATAAGATAAATATGTCCTGTAACCCAATAGGTAGAATTAAACAATTGTACCATGTAGACTCAGGCCTAGGGACAGGGAAGAAAGTTTCATCTTTAGACAGACTGAGGTTAGTAAAAGTCGTTATGGTGTTTCAGGGTTGTTGGTTTTTTTTTTTTTTTTTTTTAGTTGCCTAGGAAAGCTTGGAGGAGTTAGAGTATCAAAAACTATTTGGATAGAGTCTAGTGAGCTACAGGAAAAGGCAATGGCATTGGGCTAAAGCTTGTGCACAAGAATACGAAAATTTATTTTTTTATGAAAAAATGTCATTTTATTTTAGATAATATATCAATTTAAAGTTAGTGTCATAAGATTTCTTATTTAACAAAGAAAGATTCTGAAGTTTTAGACATAGATAGAGTGAGCTGTGCTATTCTAAAGAATATTTATTATGTATTACCTTTCTCCACTTTCAAAACAGGCTTACTAACTACAACTTGCTCTCTGGATTATGCAATTAAAACTGAGTTTCAACCCTTGTGACAAAGAATAAGAAAATTTAGATGGGGTCTTAGAACATCTGACAAACGAGATTCCCTTTATTCTTACATACTGGTTTCTTTATTTCCTAGTGTCTCTTCAAATCAGCATTTCCAAAGCCCTGGATCACAAAACAGCTGGTAAAAATTCAGGAACCCATGAGAGCTATAAAATAAGGTAGTACTGTCATTAGAATTATGATTACTATCTAGACATAAACAGATAAATAAGTAGAATTGTTAAAGCAAATCTTACAACCCAGGCATGGCAGGAGAATGGCCAGTTAGCATCTTGAAGGTCTCCTATATATTTCAGGAATCTTGTTAGTTGCACATATGCTACAGGCACTTCGAACAATTTCTAGGGATGACTTACAAAAATTAAACACATTGGCTAGGAATTGTTTACAATTCCTGATTTAACATTCCGCTTGTAACATAAACACTAGTTAAATACAAGAAACTTGATCACACACTGGCATCAAATCAGAAGGCAGTATTTCCACAGGACTGTCATATAACTGGAAGGTTGAATTGCATATTAAAAATGTAATATAATGTAGTTAATGGCCAAATAATTATATTGTATTTTTAAGACCCATATACAGAAGACTATGTATAAATGACTGAAAGAAACTAAGAGCAAAGAAAAATTTGATTCAGTGCTCTTAAAAGTAAGCTAATTATATAGCTACTTACTGAATTGTAACACTTTAAATTCAAATATATTATGGATATATTAAAAAAAACTGTTTTTTTAATTCAAGTTTTCTTTTTTACTTCACTGTTTTTAAACGAATTAACTGCTACCTTAATATTTATTTTAAGAATATACTAGAATTTATACATCTCAATTCATGCTATACTTTTCAAAGTAGTCCCCTTGAAAGTAAATATGTATATATTTATATAAATAAGTATATATCATATACTTATTCTGATTATGCTGCTATTTCTCAGAATATTTTTTGAAATGCAGCTTTTGAAACTGCCTTCAGAGCAAGTTTATGAACTGCACAATTAAAGTCACATTACATTTTTGTATTTCAAAGGTAATGTATATAATATATATCGGCTATACAACATATTTATTAGCTGTATAATTTACATAAACTAGATTAATCTAATAAATCAAAATACAGTCATATTATTATTAAAACCCTTTTCCCAAACCACCCTCTGAGCCTTTTCTCAGGCTAGATTCAAGAATATCTCTTTCCTTTTCACCCAACTCCTCTTTTCAGAAGACACACCCGGTAGAAAAGTACTGACCACCATTTGTTTCAAAAAGGTAGACTGAACTTACTCCAATATAACTTCTTAGAATATTACATTTGGCCAAACTAAGCAGCTAGACTGTAAGACTCATGATAGCAAGCACTTCGTTTAATGCTGTATTCCCAGTGCGTACAACAGTGTCTGGCATGTTATAGTTTCTCAGTAAACATTTGTCGAATGAATGAATGAGTGAATGAAGGAAATTCCTTTAAGAGTCTTTATGAATTAATAAACACAGATGGACAAATGTAAAATACCAAGGCGATGGCTATATTGAAAGTAAGATCATGCCTCCACCTGACGATGACACCCAGAGATCACTGCTTGGCTGTAGTTAACAATGATCCTGGTGGTGGTTGTAGTATGTCTTGGGATTAGGAACCAGTTAGCTTAGTGTGACTTTAGAAGCTGATACCATGCTCCTTGTGGACTAGTTTGCATGTGTCACATTCTATTCACAGATTGTGTCTCTGGTACAGTCCAGGTGGATTACAAATAAGTGCCAAGGAGTTTTATTTTCAAGGGTAGTTACTGAAACCTAGTGATCTGAAGTGGCTTGGGCTAGGTCACATAGCAAACGAAGAGTGAAGGAGCTTGGGTGTGAGATAAAAGAAATACAATCTGAGGTCCTGGCACTGCTATGGTATTTACCGTATTCTAAGATAAAATTACAGTCCTACAATCTTCCTCTTTGATTTTACCACCTTCCACATAAGCAAGAAAATCATGACCTTGAGGCCCTCTTCAGCTCCCCAACTGATTTAGAAAAAGACCTCATTGCTACTATTACAAGTAGTAATAGTAATAGTCGTAGTCGTAGCAGCAGCAGCAGCAGCAGCAGTTGTATAGTCTTAGTAGTAGTAGAACAAACAGTAAAGGTGAAAGTATTTCTAGTAGTAATGTTAACAATATTGTCTAGCACTTATTCCATGCTTAACACATGATATGCATTATGCAAACTCTTTATATGTGATGTCTCTTTTAGTCCTCTTCACAAATCTATCAAGTAAGCAATGCTATTGCCCCCATTTTACAGATGAAGAAACTGAAGCTCAGAGAGGTTAAGTCACTCAGCTGGTCAGGGGTCTAAGCCCTTCCCTGCCTAACTCTGAAGCCAAAGCACCAAAGCACACACAAAAAAATGCTGCCTCCTCAGCATTATCCTCCATTATCTAAGCCATCCTTCCCCTGGCCCATAATAAAGCTACAAGAAAAAACTGAGGAGCCACCGTAGCTCAAACCTTGAAGTGATTTGATTCTACTTTTAGCATTCAATAATAATGGCTGCGAAGCAACACAATCCTAGAGCCTGAACATCTGTTTTAAGACCTCAGTGAGTATGTTTTTCTGAAATATCCCCTTAGAAATGTTTTTTTGAACATTTGTTCAAACAAGTTGAGGTCTGGACACCCTCTGATGCCTTTCTCAATTGGTAATGTGCCAAGTATGACATGATCCTTCTGCATGTGGTTTGAGTTAGGTGGAAGCATTATACATGCCTGGGACACTGGGCAAGCCCTCCAAAGCTGCCCCTAGACCCAGACAAGTAGGCCCACCGAGGAAATGGCAGCCCTGGGGTGACTGGTCTGGGACCACTAGATTGGCTAGGGTCACAACAGAACCTCCACTGAAGAGGCAGCTTTTGCCTGAGAATGAGGACATTTGCATTCTTCTAACCTTTCCTGCGCCTTCTGCCTGGATATTTTCTGGGGTTTGGAACAGGTTCCAGAGACACCCGGTGGACTTTTTTTGCCTTGTGGCTTAAGAGTTTTAGGAACTCTGAGCCTAAAAAACTAGCCCATGGCTGCTTTGTCCTTACTTTCCTGCTACAAGCCACCTGAACTCTACCTGCTGTACTATGAAATCATTAGGAAACTGATTAATGTCATTGGCAGGTGCCTCAGTGCACATAACTGGAAGGGACTACAATTCCAGACAGTTTTACAGCTTTGGCAGGATGGAAGTATACTCTGTGGATAGATTGAATGTCACCTCTTGGCCTGAGTTTGTGGGAGATGGCTGCAGAGCCCATCAGCAAAGCTGCCACGTGGCCAAGTACATGTGAGTGATGGAAACATGACTGCAGTAAGAGGCCAAGGTTGGTAATGAGGGAGGAGACACTAAAACCTAAGGGGAATCCCTGAATCTTCAACATCTGTGAGATGGATCAGATGAAGCTAGAGGGCAAAAAGCAGCAGAAAAGCATTCAGCTGATACAGGCATGTAAGGAGAGAGGCAAAGATCGAATCTTATGTTGTGGCCAAGGGAAAAGCTATATATGTTGGGTGCCCTTTAACATCCACATTAGGAGATAAATATATGATTGGAGTGTTTCAGAGTTAGACACGAATCTAATTATGGTGGCCTCTTTGCTTAGCCCAACATGAACTCCTGAAATTTCCTCCAGCTATTCCAAAAAGTCCTGCAAACTGATGCTACTTTATCTTCTTCTCTCATTGCAAAATGCACTTGCACCACTCAAATCTGAGAATATCATCTCCCTGTAAACCAGCTTTAACACCACTGATGGGAAAAGAAACTAAGCTAAAGGTTGTAGATTTTTATTGATTGAAGTTGATATGGTTTAGAGGGAATGGAACAGATAAGAGGTTATTACAACAATTTTAATGATGCCTGGCTGGCATAGCTCAGTGGATTGAGCGCGGGCTGCGAACCAAAGGGTCGCAGGTTCGATTCCCAGTCAGGGCAAATGCCTGGGTTGCAGGCCTGGCCCCTAGTGGGGGCCACATGAGAAGCAACCACACATCAATGTTTCTCTCCCTCTCTTTCTCCCTCCCTTCCCCTCTCTAAAAATGAATAAATAAAATCTTTAAAAAAAACAATTTAAATGAGAAGTTATGAAGGCAGAAGTGAGGGTGGTAGAGTGAGTATGGAAAGGAGTTGCTGGTTGTAAGAAAGATTATGAAGAGACACCACATGTCTTGGGAACTGATTGGATTTATCAGGGCAAAGGAAGAATCAGAGATATTGCCAAGATTATTAGTCTTAGTGAATGGGAAAATAAAAATGGTGGTGTCAGTAATAGGAACGGTAAATTCAGGAGAAGAAAAACTCTTAAAGATAAATGAGTTTGAAGTGCCAAATGGAGAGATAGACCAGGCAATTTGAAATTCTAGCCTCATATTCAGGAAAAGTTTAAGCTGGGGATAAAAATTCAGTCAGGTATCACTTGCCTGCTCTTTCACCTAAGTCCAAACCTTCTGGCTTCCAATCTCTACACAGAGGCCATACACAAAGGATATTTGAAACTTCTTTTCTTCTCTCTGCTTCCTGCTGCTATTCTTCCCCACTCCACAAGTTCTCCTGCCTCTAATTACCTCTAGAACCCTACAGTAGAGAAACCTAGTTGGCCTTTTTGTCTACTCCAAGCATTCACTGTGAATGTCTAGTTTTAGAAATGTTTTTATATCCCCCAATACATGTCATTTGTGATTAATAAGTGATCCAAGATTATATTTGTAGAAAATTTTCAAAATTATTTATACCAATAAAGAATAATATGCATGAGAAAAACCTAGCAAGTAAAGATCAGGTGAGTGCTACAGAGTTAAAGTGACCATATTTTCTGAAGCAAACATTGAGCATTGGTTTATGATAAGAAAAGTCGATGTTCTGAAGTCCTCTGTGATTAAATGAGGCAATTTAGGAGGTGCAATCAGAATGGTAAAACATTTGCAATAACCAGAACACTTGGATTCTTTCTAAGGACAATACAAAAATATTTATCCTGGAAAATCTGAGAAGTACATAGAGTGATGCACTAGTAACACAATGCATACCTAATATGCTTGTACTCTAAAATTGTTTTTTTTTTATATTCCATAACTTTCAGTTTGGGGTGCCTGACAGTCTTGGTATTTTCCCCTTCTCTTAGAACTTTGAGGACTCAAAAGTATTGAAGGTCCAAGTGAGAAGTTATGTTGGAGATAAATTAACCCAACTCCTTTTTTTTTTTTTATAAATTTTTTTCTTTTTTAGATTTTATTTATTTATCTTTAGAGGGGAAGGGAAGGAGAGAGGGAGCGAAACATCAATGTGCGGTTGCCTCTTATATGTCCCCTGCCGGGAACTGGCCTGGCAACCCAGGCATGTGCCCTGACTGGGAATCGAACCTCGATCTTTCGGTTCGCAGGCCCGCGCTCAATCCACTGAGCTACACCAGCCAGGGCCCAACTCCTTTTTTAATATAAAGAAACTGAGGGTCAGAACTAAGAAATTAGTTGCCCAAGGTAACACATTAAGTCCATGACAGAACTGAGACTAGAATCCAAGTATTCTGACCTCCCAAACAGCTTTTTTCCCCCACACACCAAGACTCAGTTTTGCAACAAACTTCACCTTCCTTCTTCTTCACATATCATCCCCACTCCTTGCCTTTAGAATCCCTGGAGACATGGGGCCCACTGCTAAGAGGGCACAGTACAAGAGTGCAGAACTCCCTCAATGCCTATCACCTCAAATTTCCTTGATATATAGCAGTAACAACTGCTCCCTTCACCCAGACGTCTTTCCCTCTTCTCAGCTGAAACACCAACAGCTCTGTTATAGATGTCTTAGGGCTGAATGGTACATCAAGTTGAAACGTAGGTGCAACTTGTATACCTGAAATCCCCAGCATTGTATTGTCAGATAATTACAGGTCAAGAAATGTGCACATACCCAGACTGCTGGAATATTAGCATATTGCCTGCTTTCCAAGCTTCTTCCAAAATCATTGGAAGGGGCAAAGCTCCTACTGAGGTGCAAAGATTCACTACTGGGAGAATGCCTACTGATGGTTATACCTCATTCCTTGAGGTTTGTTCAGTTCCTCCATATGGTTAAGCAGGATGATGTTGCTTTGTTTATATCTTAAAAGAAGTGACATGCCAAAATCAACATAACAGAGCTAGAGCCCAGGATTTACAATGCACATATCTGACAAGTTTTCTCTACTTCCCATTGTCTCCCAAGGCTATCAAAAAAAAAAAAAAAACCAGTGGCCAGGAATGGAACAGGGGTGGCTCACATTCCCTCGTCTATGACATCTTTATACAGAGCAAGCACCTATAATTCCATTAATCATGCACGAAACTTTAGAAGTTTACCCTCTGACACTATGAGCTTTTGAGCTTTTTGAAGAAGGGACTATAGATAGATTGGTCTGCCTATCCCCAGAGCCTAGGATGTGGCTAGTAAGTATATCACAAACACTCAAACAAACATATATGAAAATAAACTGAAAGAGTAAGTACAATAGATTAGAACTTAAAGGGAGGTCAGGACCACAGTGTGGAGGGTTTTGAATAACACTCCTGGAATCTATAATTTCAAACATAGTCTGGGACTATGCATCTTTTTGTCTTGTGCAAAACAGAAAGCTTTCAACATTAGGATATAACTTTATGACAAGTAAGAATTTTGAAAACTATCCCCCTTCGCTTCAGTGCCTGTAGAAGAAGTATTCAGCCTTTCTTTAATATTTGAGGAACCTATAGTCCCCAGGCACTCACTCCAACATGTCGCAAGTAATTTGATTGAAGTATTGCATATACTTTGGGCATGAGACCAAGTGTGAGAAATTTCACCCCATCAGACAAACCATTGAGGCAGCTTAAGGTAATGGAAACTGGTGCTTTGGACTAAATCTGTCTCTTTCCATCTCTGTTTTGGTGCCTTTGAAGGAAAAAAAAAAAAAAAGACAGCATATAGCATTAATACCTGGGAGTAAAAGAGAGAAGAAAGACAAAATGAGGAGGATGTAGAGATATGTTCTAGTCTTTAATTCAGGTCCCAACTGAGATGCATGCAAAAATAACATACAAAAGAAAACTTTCAAACCAGACATACTCCACAAGCCAGCATGTTCTTTTGTTACAACCCAAGCTTAGAATATCTGATATTTAGACTGAAATACAGGACTATAGCTTTTCCATTTTCAAAGATCTTTTGCTTAGAACTAATGTTCACAATATTAAGAAGTAGGTATTTGTATTAGCCTTCTTGGGCTGGCATAAGAAAATACTACAGACTGGGTCTTTAAACAAAACATTTATTTTCACACAGTTCTCAAGACGAGAAATTCAAGACCAATATGCCAGGGATGGATTCTGCTGAGACCTCTCTTCCTGGTTTGTGCACGGCCACCTTCTCGTCTGTTTTTTTTGTTTGTTTGTTTTGTTGTTTTTTGTTTGTTTGTTTTATGTGGCCTTTCCTGTGTGCTTGTGCAGAGTGAGAGAGACCTACAATGTCTCTTTTACTTCTTATGAGGTCACCAATCCTATCAGATTAGGAGGCATTTATGCCTCATTTAACCTTAATTACTGCCAGTGGCCAGTTCCAGCCACTTTCAGCTCAAAACTCTTTATTTTTTCATTCAATTTTTAATTGAATTTATTAGGGTGACTCTGGTTAATAAAATTATATAGGTTTCAGTTGTACAATTTTACAACACATCATCTGTATATTATATCATGTATTTACCACCCAAAGCCAAGTCTCCTTCCATCACCATTTATTCCCCCTTACCCTGTTCTACCTCCCCCATCTCCTTTCCCTCTGGTCATCATCACACTGTTGTCTGTGCCCGTGACATGTTTGTTTCTTTCTTGCTTAATCCCTTCACCTATTACACCCAGCCACCCAACACCCCCACCCCTCTGCTCTGACAGCTGTCAGTCTGTTCTCTGTATCTATGAGTCTGTTTCTCTTTTGTTTATTTATTTTGTTCATTAGATTCCACATAAAGTAAAATTATATTTTATTCATCTTTCTCTGACTGTCTCATTTCACTTAGCATAATAATTTCCAGGTCTATCCATGCTGTCTTGCTCGATTGCTAGTTTTGTTTCAAGTCCAAATAACTAGCTGTATCTGTGTACTAGTTTCAAGTCCTTGTTTATGTACTTTTTAAAATTCCCTATAGCATTTGGTACATAGTAGGTATGCCACAAATGGGGATTATCTTTAAAATATTTTTCTAATGACTGAGGCAAATGTTATAATGCTTGGATGTGTGATGAATTCCATGAGTTTGGAGAGAGCATTTTTTGAAATAATCAAGAAAGGCTTCCTAGTGGAAGCTGAAATTGAATCTTGCTTTGAAAAATGAGTAAGATTTATATTTATTGGTAGAAGAATAAAAAGGCTTTCAGATTTTGGGCAGAGCATTAGCAAAAGTGCAGAGACAGGATAAGAAAAAAACATGTGCTTTTAAGAAACATATTCTATCTGCTGTTAAGAAGACCTATTATTGGGATGGCTTGGGTGACCTGAAATCTGTGAAAATATTAACATACTCTAGAGTTAAGTATGGTTCCATAGAAGAAGTATACCCTGTTTGGAAGATATTGACTGAGTTAATAACAAGCAATGACCAAAGTCTTATCATAAAGGTACTTGATGGTTAAGCATTGCTACTCTGATTTAAGTATTTCTTTTTTAATAATATACTTTATTGATTATGCTATTACAGTTGTCCCATTTTCCTGCCTTTATTCCCCTCTGCCCTGCACACCCCCTCCCACCCACATACCCCACCTTTACTTCATGTCCATGTGTCATTCTTATAAGTTCTTTAGCTTCTACATTTCCCACACTATTCTTGCCCTCCCCCTGTCTATTTTCTACCCACCATCTATGCTACTTATTCTCTGTACCTTTTCCCCCTCTCTCCTTCTCCCACTCCCCTGTTGCTAACCCTCCATGTGATCTCCATTTCTGTGGTTCTGTTCCTGTTCTAGCTGTTTGCTTAGTTTGCTTTTGTTTTAGGTGTGGTTGTTAATAGCTGTGAGTTTGCTGACTTTTCACTGTCCTATTTTTATCTTCTTTTTCTTAGATAAGTCCCTTTAACATTTCATAGAATAAGGGCTTAGTGATGATGAACTCCTTGAACTTGACCTTATCTGAAAAGCACTTTATATGCCCTTCCATTCTAAATGACAGCTTTGCCCAATAGAGCAATCTTGGATGTAGGTCCTTGACTTTCATGACTTGGAATACTTCTTTCCAGCCCCTTCTTGCCTGGAAGGTCTCTTTTGAGAAATCAGCTGACAGTCTGATGGGAACTCCTTTGTAGAGGACTTTCCCCTTATCCCTTGCTGCTTCTAGGATTCTCTCCTTCATTTTAATCTTGGCTAATGTAATGATGATGTGCCTTGGTGTGTTTCTCCTTGGGTCCAACTTCTTTGGGACTCTCTGAGCTTCCTGGAGTTCCTGGAAGTCTATTTCCTTTGCCAGATTGGGGAAGTTCTCCTTTATTATTTGTTCAAATAACTTTTCCACTTGTTGCTCTTCCTTTTCCCCTTCTGGTACCCCTATAATTCGGATGTTGGGACATTTAAAGATGTCCTGGAAGTTCCTAAGCCTCTCCTCATTTTTTTGAATTCTTGTTTCTTCATTCTTTTCTGGTTGGATGTTTCTTTTTTCCTTCTGGTCCATATCGTTGATATGAGTCCCAGTTACTTTCCCATCACTGTTGGGTCCCTGTACATTTTCCTTTATTTCAGTCAGCGTAGCCTTCATTTTTTCATCTAATTTGTGACCAAATTCAACCAATTCTGTGAGCATCCTGATTACCAGTGCTTTGAATTGTGCCTCTGATAGGTTGGCTATCTCTTCGTCACTTAGTTGTATTTGTTCTGAAGCTTTGATCTGTTCTTTCATTTGGGCCTTTTTTTTTTTTTTTTTTTTTTTTTTTTTGTCTTGGCACACCTGAGCTATGAAAGGTTAAGTGCCTAAGGCACGTTCTGCTGAAAGGACTGATGTACCTGACTGACTGGGAAGGTGCATGTAAAAATGCTGGAGTAACTTGTCCCACTATAAAAAGTCTACCTGCAACCACACAACTGTGGTTCCTCAGAAGAAAGTACGTTCTCGGTGGAAGGGATCACTGCTCTTTTCTTTCCAAGTTTTCCAGCTGTCGCATTCCTTAAGTAATTCTTATGATATTGAGAAAGTGCCAAGTTCTTTTGTGGGCCCAGGTAGAGGTATATATATGGAAGAATTTGATAACTGAAATTCAGAGAGATAAAGCAACTTCCTCAGTATTATCAAATAAAGTGTGGGGCCAGGATTCAAATCCAGGTCTGTCTAGATTTTAGAAGATTATGTTATTTAAATAATACTGTGCTTTGTCTAAATAAGAG
Organism: Glossophaga mutica; assembly: GCA_039655065.1. Classification (NCBI taxonomy): domain Eukaryota; kingdom Metazoa; phylum Chordata; class Mammalia; order Chiroptera; family Phyllostomidae; genus Glossophaga; species Glossophaga mutica. The sequence continues at coordinate 7,068,085 of CM077318.1, read as the reverse complement.
AATTCTAAAAATGGAATGGGCTTCCTTCTAAGGAAGTGACTCCTTGAACTCTGAGTGTACAGAGAGAGGCTGAATCACTGTCAGGAAAAGATTTTACAGGGGTGATTCAAACATTGGTGGGGGGAGGGGTAAGGAATGAGGTGTACTTGCTGCTTAACTATTAAAGATCCCTTTCTACTTGGAGAATCTCTGATCCAATCTAAATGTTTTAAGGGCGCTTTTTGCTGTTACACTTTCAGAGCAGATGACCAAACACAGACACACACACATACAAATTAAACAATGAACAACTTTTCTTTCCCAGCAAAATTTCCTTCATTACCCTTCCTCGGAACTTATATTTCAGCTTTCCAATATTCTCAATCATTATCATCTAACGTTTTCTGATGAGCAAACGCCAGTTTTTAGAGGACTGTTTTTACTCTGAAATAAATCATTGGCCCCTCTACTCAGAAATGTTGATCCTGCAGAGTCTTCCAGACAAAATTCAGTTTGTCATAGGTAAAGCAATGTAAAATGGATGTCTTGTGAGTACCCTGGAAGTGTACAAAATAGCTGAGCTTATCACTGCTGTGATTTAGAAACATCATAAAAGGAAATTGGCCTCTATTGCTTGAAATCAAATGTAATTTATCAAGGATGTCACTGTAAAACTTTGGGAACTATTAAATCTCACAACGTTGTTTCTTTTACTTAATATTACTAGTGTGTTCCACTGAGCAGTGTCAAGTAAAATGAACATTATATCACATGGTAAACATTGTACTCTGGTTATCAAAGTATCTGTCAGGAAATATCTTTGGTGATAGAGCCCCTGATTTCCTCCACTATTTCCCAGCCTGGCTGTAGAACAGACTGCCATTTCATAGCTACAATGATCAAACAAATTTCAATAAAATGTATTTTATGCTTTAGATAGTCAGGCAGAGAAAGACGGCTCAAACCAGGCCTGAATAGTTGTCAAGTACAACATCTTGCTTCATCACTCCTATCTCCCACTCTCTGGGTATAGACAGGGTCAATCACCCAATTGGGACTATTGTTGGAAGCAGATCTTTAGTTCAGACATCAAGAGGGGAATTTGTAATTTTTTAAATGACAACAGGCTTACATTTGCTTAACATAGCTTGATTGAATTATTCTATTTGGATAGTTTTCCTAATTTTTTGTTTTCTTTCTTTTGCTTTTGATTGAGTCGTAGAAAGTTCCCTCCCTCCCTTCTCCCACTCCCTTTGTCACCCTATCCTTCCTCTCCCTCTCTCTCTCCATATATATTTCTCTCCCTCTTCCTTCTAACTAGAATAATGAGAATAACCCACTGTTCAGGTAAACCAACTAAATTTCCTAAACTTCCTTTTATAATTATTCAAGAGAGATGGGAAATATCTCTCCCTTATTTGAAAATAAATTCAGAAAAGACCAACCACAATTTAACAGCTTGAGAGTCACCAGTTGATAATGGGCCTTAAAATAATAATATTAAAAAAAAATAAACTAAGCCTGTGCCATGGATTTTCACCCTCATTGCATTTCTACTAACTTCATCCTCTTGCAAGAAAGCCAAGGATATAACACAACCTTCATATCTAAAGGTATGAAAAATATCTGGGTCAGAAATCACCATTTGACCATAAATTAAAGGCAAGCTGGGGTTATAAGTCACAGCCCTGTGGCAAAAGCCTTTGAATCAGGACAAAACAAAAGCAGTTGTACACAATCAGCAGTCTTTTTCCAGAACTGAACCTGACTGAAAATCTTCCAGAACAGATTTTGAGCAGATTTCTTTGAGGAGTCGGCCTTAAGATTTCCCGAAGGGCTATTACTAAGTCTAAAAGAGTGAATTCAGTTCTATCTCTGTCCGGCTGCAATTCCTCTACTGGATATCATCTTAATATTAGGGAAAAAATGAACTTGACTTTTACAGCCTGTTCTTTTGAATCTTAATGGTTCTAAGTTTATGTAGCATGAAATTCTACCTAGCAAGGCTCTCAAAACCAGAAGGAATAAAGACACAGCTTTGGGCATCTAATAGAGGGCCATATCCAATGTGTGACTGAATTTTTCCAACTACTAGGTATATTGTATTAGGAAGAGAAGAATGAGCCATAACAGAATGAAGTATTTTTATTTATGATTCATACACTTAACTTTACCAGGGGGCGAAAAGGTTAGCTGACATGAGAACTAAGCCCTAACCTCTCACTACAGGGCTCATTATCAGTGGAAATGCTAGACATTAAATAACAATAACAACAACATATTTTTACTGAGCTCTAACTCTGTATCTGCACTCTTTTTAATGGGTACAGGGAAATAAAAGACATTCATGCATCCTCAATGAGCCTTACAATCCAACAGAGTAGACCATCTCCAGAAATTCCAGTTTGTGCTTCCTTATCAATGTATTTACAGGACAATAAAAACCCTTATTGTCAGAATTTTGGTCAAGATGGCAGAGTAAGTAAACATTGTGTGCACCTCCTCCCATGATCATATCAAAATTAAAACTAAACTACACAACCATCATTGAGAACCTCCATACGCTAGTTGAAGAGAAGTCCCATAACTAAGAATGTACAGAAGGAGCTACTTTGAAATTAGTAGGAAGAGTGGAGATGTGAACTGGTCACATTTTACATTAAAGGTGTGGTGATTAAGAAATGAGAGGGCTATCTCAACTGTGGAGGTCCCTCCTAAGGAGCGAGGGGTCCTAGTCCCATACTGGGTTCCCCAGCCCAGGATTACAGAACCAGGAAAAGAAGTCCCCATCAATTATGTCTGTAAAAATTAGTGGATATTTCATTAAATAAGACAGAGGGCTACTACAGTCCCAGGCATTCCTCTTAAAGAATTCATGCATAGATTTACTCATAGACAGACTAACTCACTCTGAACCCCAGAGCTGGGGCAGTAGCTTGAAACCATGAGGTGAGTACAGGAAGAAACAGAATTGCCTGGCTTCAGGGCCAGGGGTGGAGAGGAAGCTGTGTCCCAGCAGGCACCATTGTTCCTTTGCTGAGCCCTCCTCCCACCACAGCCTACAGGCACAGGTGGGCACTAAATCTGAGTCTCCATCAATCTGGCTAATGTTGATTGCCCCCACCCTGGTGATTCCCTGAGATCTTGCCCCACCTAACTTGTGGGTCCAACCAAGATGCTTCCAGAAGCTTTTCCATACAAATGACCTGCCTTGGCTTATTCTGTGGATTTCCTAAAATCTCTCAAAGATTCACAAACTGCGAACAAGTAGCATCTGTCTCAGTGTGCTCCATACCTCTTGCTAAGCAGCCCCAAGCCCTGCACTAGTGGCAACCAGCCTTGGTTTACAATTTAGCTTCTCCTGGGTTCCTCCAAGACTGGCATAAGTAACAACCATCTACAGATCACTTTGTAGATTTGATTAGTTAATCCTCAGCTAAGCACGCATAGCACGTGGCCTTGACTTGTACAAGACCTTCTCCCAAAAGGTCCCAGAAACAACGTACCTGGTAACCAACTTCAGACCACACCAGAACACCACCCAAACTCCTCTACAAATGACACACCCAAAGGGCCAATTCAGCAGGCACCAGAGCACTGCTACAGCAAATCCTGCTCCAGAGGTGCCAGTCACTACATAACAGGTCTGCCACTCTAGTCACGGCCATTCCTCACAGACAAGCAGTCTGAAGGTCAGTCCCTCCCATTGAGGTGCCAACAGCAGTTAAGGCTCAACTACAACAAAAAGGCACACATGACCTATACAAGGGATATCCTTGGAGTACCTAGCTCAGGTGACCAGAGGAACTGCACCACTAGGCCCCAAAGGATGCCTACTACATAAGGCCATTCTACTAAGACTGGGAGGTATAGCAGATCTAACTAATACGTAAAAAAACAAATACAAGGAGGCAGTCAAAATGAGGAGACAGAGAAACATGTCCCATATGAAAGAACAGAACAAAACCATACCAAAAAAATGTAAAGAAAATGGAGACAAGCAATCTACCAGATGTGGGATTGAAAACACTGGTTATAAGGATGCTCAATTAATTTAAGAGAAGAGAAGATGAACTCAGTGAGAACTTTAAAAAATAATAGGAAACATAAAAATGGAGATAGAAAACATAAAAAAAGAACTAGACAGAAATGAAGAACACAATGACTAAAATGGAAAAATATATTAGAGGAAATCAACAGTTGATTAGATGAAACAGAGGATCAAATCAGTACATTGGAAGATAAGGTAGTGAAAAATACCTAAGTCAGAATAGCAAAAAGAAAAAAAAGACAATAAAAAATGAAGATAGTTAAGGAGCCTCTGGGACAATATCAAGCACAACAACACTCACATCATGAGGGTACCAGCAGGCCAAGAGAGTGAGCAATGGGTTGAAAACCTATTTGAAGAAATAATGACTACAAACTTCCTTAACTTGGTGAAGGAAAAAGTCACACAAGTTCAGAAAGTACAGAGTGTCCCATACAAGATGAACCTAAAGAGACTCATACCAGTACACATTATAATTAAAATGCCTAAGGTTAAAGACAAAGAGAGAATCTTAAAAGTAGCAAGAGAAAAAAAAGTTATATATATGTAGCTGAATTTGTCTGCTTGTTTCCTCATTCATAAAAGAAAAATAACATCACATTTATGTTTTACCTTACATATTTTGAGCTGACATACTTTCTGGAATGTGGTAGAGTATAAAGAAATACCTACATGCATAAATGTTGTAAAAACCAAAAAACGTAATTAGATAAAAGTAAAGTGGTAGAGGGGTTTCCAAGATAGTTGTTGAGTAGCTAGAAGCTCTGTCCACTTGCTCCTGGACCCAGACTGAAGTTGCAGCTAAACTGCAGAGTATTTGTCTTGAAAAACCAGTTGAAGTGTAGCTGATCTGGACATTTAAAAACAGAAGCATGGAGGAAGACAAGAGGAGACAAGGACAGGTTGAGCCCCCTCAAGCAGATGCAGCAACTAGGAAGCTATGGGATAATGCAGCAGGGGAACTCCCTCCCCATTCAGCCCCATGCAGGGGTCTCCAAGCCAGAGCAACAAGAGATGGGAAGGGGAGCATGTGTAGATTGGGTTGTGGGGAGCAGTGGGGATTCCATCCACCTGGGAGACTCAGAGAGCACCATCCAAGGGAAGGAGAAAACCCATTGTTACAACACTTGCTTGGGAAGTTTGCCTCATCTGTGATTGCAGGAGGGGCCGTGCAACAATTCAGGGCCAGACGAGGGGCTCCCTCCATACAGCCAGTAGTGAATTTGAAGGGCACTCTGTTCTCTCGAAGGACTTTGGGCACAGAAACAATTGGAGTCAGGACAGTGAAGTTTAAGGAAGATTACTCTGGCCCACATTGAGCATATGGACAGGAACCATCCCCCCGTGCTGGGCTGGAAATTTGGCCCCGCTCTGCTGGTTTAGACAGCATGAGGGAGTGGGACATTTGGCCCATTCTGAGACCAGGTGGAGTGGGGAGTTTCAGTCCTGCCCTGCTGTCACTGATCATGAAAAGAGAATTTTTTTCTTTTTTTTTTGATCCCCTCCTGCTTAGGTGGGAGGTGTGGAGGTGCCAGTGAGACACACACAGCTGGATTTTTGTGACTGCATCTCCCAGGTGGGCTTCTATCTGGGAGTCAAATGGGCATGGGCTGGGCTCTACAGCTGCAATATAGAGAAGCAGAGTGATCTCTCCAGTGAGTTCAAGCCCTGCAGCCACAAGAAGAACAGAAAGTACCTGCCCATGCATCCTACGGAGTGAGGGCACCACAACCAAGTCTGTTTGAATGACCTCTGCAAGGTCCTGGTTACTCCCAGTGAGCACATTTCTGTAGAGGAAGAGACAGCAACTGAGAGTAGGGACATTCAAAGAGCAAGAGTGCTGGCAGATCCAACCTCTGGGTTCCAGAGGCCCCAATCTCTGGCCTACCAGAAACTCCATCTTGAAAAAATTGCTGATGGGTGGGCAGGGACAGCGTCTGACATTGGCTTGCAAAAAAGAACCTCTTGGGAGGCCTGAATTTGGCACAAGTGTCCAGCTTCAGACAATGCCAGAGTAGGATTCAAGGAGTCCACATTCAGTGTATCTAGAGAATGATCACACCAGACATAACAAACTACTGAGGCAAATCACACTTTTTTCTTTTTAATCTTTTATTTTCTCTTTTTACTTCATTTTTTGTTCTTTTTTTGTGCTTTCATATCTCTAAATCTTTCTTTCTTATTCTCACTCTATTTTTCTATTTTTATTCTTTCTTCTTCCCATTTATCCTTTCCTATTCTGTATTTTAGTTTACTTTGATATTTTTCCCTTTCTCTATATATTTTATTATTTTTACTATAATCTTTTCTTTCTTTTCCTTCTTAACTTTCATAGTCTTTTTTTCTGTTTCTTTTTTCCTTCCTTAATTCTTTTTATTTCTCATCTTTCATTATCTTCTTTTCTTCTATCTTTATCTTATTTTTTGTTTCTTTTTTTCTTGGGGGTTTTTCTTTTTTTCTGATTCATTTTTTTGTGGTGGTGATTTACCAGACTCATCAAGAAAATTAGAGAGAAGACCAAAATGAATAAAATCAGAAATGAAAGAGGAGAATTAACAACTGATATCACAGAAATAAAAGGATTGTAAGAAAATACTATGAACAATTATATGCCAAGAAATTGGACAATTTAGGCAAAGTGGATAAATTTCTAGAAACATACAATTATCCAAAACTGCATCAGGAAGAATCAGAAAACCTGAATAAACTGATAATAATTAATGAAATTGATGCAGTAATCAAAAAACTCACAGCAACAAAGTTCTGGACTGAATGGCTTCACAGGCAAATTTTACCAATCATTCAAAAAAGAACTAGCACCCAACCTTCTCAAACTTTTCCAAAAAATTCAAGGGCAGGGAATACTTCTAAGCTCTTTTTATGAAGCCAGTATCTTCTAATTCCAACAACAAAGAAAGAAAATTATAGACCAATATCCTTAATGAACATAGGTGCTAAAATCCTCAACAAAATACTAGGAAACCAGATCCAGCAATACATTAAAAAGATTATATACCATGATCAAGTGTGATTTATCTGGGGATGTAAAGATTGTATAATATTCATAAATTAATAAGTGTGATATGTCACACAAACCAATGAAAGATAAAAATCACATGATCATATCAATAGATGTCAAAAAAGCACTTGATAAAATCCAGCACTGATTTATGATAAAAACTCTCAGCAAAATGGGAATAGAGGGATCATATCTCAATGCAATAAAGACCCTATACAAGAAACCTACTGCCAATACTATACTCAATGGGAAAAAACTAAAGCCATTATCCTTAAGATCAGGAACAAGACAAGGATGTTCACTTTATCACTCTTATTCAACACAGTACTGGAAGTCCTAATCACAGCCATCAGGTAAGATGAAGAAATAAAAGGCATCCAAATTGGAAAGAAAGAAGTAAAAATGTCATTATTCACAGACAACATGCTATTTTACGTACAAAACCCTAAAGACTCCACCAAAAAACTACTAGATCTAATAAATGAATTTGGCACAGAAGAAGGATGCAAAATCAATACTCAGAAATCAATGGTATTTTTATACTCCAGTAATGAACTATCAGAAATAGAAACTAAGAAAAAATCCCATTTACTATTGCAACAAAAAATAATTTACCTGCAAGACTCAAATATATAAATCAGAAATGAAAGAGGAGAGATTACAACTGATACCACAGAAATACAAAGGGTTGTAAGAAATTACTATGAACAACTATATGACAAGAAGATTGAAAACCTGGGTGAAATGGACTAATTCCTAGAAACATATAATCCTCCAAAACTGAATGAAGAAGAAGCAGAAAGCATGAACAGACCAACAACAGCTGACAAAATTGAAGCAGTAATCAAACAACTCCCTGCACCCAAAAGCCCTAAACCAGACAGAATTTTACAAAGCATTTAAGGAAGAGCTAACCCCTATCCTTCACAGACTATTCCAAAAAATTCAAGAAGATGGAAGACTTCCAAACTCTTTTTATGAAGCCAGCATCACCCTAATCCCCCAAATAGATAAAGACATAACTAAGAAAGAAAACTTCAGGCCAATATCGCTCATGAACACAGATGGTAAAATCCTCAACAAAATACTGGCAAACTGCATCCAGCAATACATGAAAAATATCATACATCATGATCAAGTGGGATTCATCCCAGGGATGCAAGGATGGTACAATATTTGCAAATCAATAAATGTAATACATCATGTAAACAAAAGGAAAGACAAAAATCACATGATCATATCAACAGACACGGAAAAAGCATTTGATAAGGTACAGCACCCATTTATTATAAAAAACATTCAGCAAAGTGGAAATAGAGGGAGCATTCCTCAAGATAATAAAGGCCATATATGAGAAACCTACAGCCAACATCATATTCAATGGGCAAAAACTAAAAGCTTTTCCCCAAAGATCAGGAACAAGTTAAGGGTGTCTGTTTTTACCACTTCTATTCAACATAGTATTGGAAGTCCTAGCCACAGTGATCAGACAAAAAAAAAAAAAAAAAAAAAAAAAAAAAAAAAAAAAAAAAAAAAAGAAGAGCCCTGGCTGGTGTAGCTCAGTGGATTGAGCGCGGGCCTGCGAACCAGAGGATCGCGGTTCGATTCCCAGTCAGGGCACATGCCTGGGTTGCAGGCCAGTTCCCAGCAGGGGACACACGAGAGACAACCCTACATTGATATTTCTCTCCCTCTCCCTTTCTCCTACCCTTCCCCTCTAAAGATAAATAAATAAAAATCTTTAAAAAATACATTTGACTAATACTAAATTTAAAAAAAAATAAAGAAATAAAAGGCATCCAAATTGGAAAGTAAGAAGTAAAACTGTCACTGTTTGCAGATGACGCAATAGTGTACATAGAAAACCCTATAGACTCCACCAAAAAACTATTCAACCCAATAAGTGAATTTGGCAAAACAGAGGGATACAAAGTCAAGAAATATTGTCTTTGTATCAAAAATTCAGAAATTGAAGGCATTTTTGTACACCAACAACAAAATATCAGGAAAAAATATCCCATTTGCTATAGTAATAAGAAAACAAGTGTACTGAGGAAAGAAATTAAGGAAGACACAAATAAATGGAAGCATATACAGTGTTCATAGGTTGGAAGAATTAACATCATCGAAATGTCCATACTTCTCAAAGCAATCTACATAAAATATGCAATTCCCACTAAAATATCAATGGCATATTTCACAGATCTAAACAAATATTCTAAAAATTTATACAAAACTAAAAAAAGACCTCAAATAGCTTCAGCAATCTTGAGAAAAGAATACAGTTGGAGGTATTGCAATGCCTATATCAAACTACATGATTTGATTACAAGGCCACTGTAATCAAAACAGCCTGGTACTGGCATAAGAACAGACACATAGATCAATGGAACAGAATAGAGAGCTGAGAAATAAACCCATGAATCTATGTTCAATTAATATTTGACAAAAGGGGCAGAAGCATAAAATGTAGTGAAAATATCCTCTTCAACAAATGGTGTTGGGAGAGCTGGACAGCTACATGCAAAAAAAGTCAACCACCAAGTTACACCATACACAAAAATAAACTCAAGATGGATAAAAGATTTAAATATAAGTCATGACACCATAAAAGTCCTAGAGGGGAACATAATCAGGAAAAACTCAAATATTCCATGCAGTAGTATTTTCACTGATATGTCCCCTACAGCAAGGGACATAAAGGAACGAATAAACAATTGGGACTTCATCAAAATAAAAAGCTTCTGCATGGCTAAAGAAAACATCAGGAAAATGAAAAGGGAACCAATCATACGAAAAAATATATTTGCCAATGATAACTCAGACAAGGGTTTGGTCTCAAATATATAAAGAACTCACATGACTTCGCACCAGGAAGACAATCCAATTAAAAAATGGGCAAAGGACCAGAACAGACACTTCTCCAAGGAGGACACACAGAGGGCTCAGAGACATATAAAAGGATGCTCAGCATCACTAGCCATTAGAGAGATGCCAATTAAAACCTCAATGAGATACCACATCACACCGGTCAGAATGGCTATCATTAATAAATCAACAAACAACAAGTGCTGGTGAGGTTGTGGAGAAAAGGGAACCCTAGTACACTGTTGGTGGGAATGCAGACTGGTACAGCCACTGTGGAAATCAGTATGGAATTTCCTCAAAAAACAAAAAATGGAACTGCCTTTTAACCCAGCAATTCCACTGCTGGGAACACCCAAAGAATCCTGAAACACCAATTCAAAAGAACCTATGCACTCCAATGTTCATAGCAGCACAATTTACAATAGCCAAGTGCTTGAAACAGTCTAAGTGCCCATCAGTAAAAGTGGATCAAAAAGCTATGGTACATTTACACAATGAAATAGTACACAGCAGAAAGAAAGAAGGAACTCCTACCCTTCACGACAGCTGGGATGTAACTGGAGAGCATTATGCTAAGTGAAACAAGCTAGGCTGTGAGGGGCAAATACCATATGATCTCACCTTTAAGTGGAACCTAATCACAAAACAAACAAACAAGCAAAATAGAACCAGAGACATTGAACTTAAGAACAATCTGACAGTAACCAGAGAGGGGGTGGGCAGGGATAATGGTCAGGAGGGGGGAAGGGTTTTCAGGAACTCCTATAAAGGACACACGGACAAAACCAAGGGCGGGTGAAAGCAGGGAAGGGAGGTACGGATGCCTGGGGTTGGGGGGCAGTGGGGGTAAAGATGAACAACTGTAATTGAACAACAATAAAATAATTTAAAAATTTAAAAAATGCTTAAAATATTACCTGGCATGTGGAAGATATTCAACAAGTGCCAGCAATGTTTTTCCACTGATTGGTAACATGACTGTGGCAGTGACCATCAAGTTACTCATCCAGTAAAGACATCAGCTGTCCACATCTGATGGTTGCACAAACCCTGAAAGGTAAAACCCAGCATCCTCAGAGATAGATTTGCCTCTAAATTCTACCCAAAATGTCATATATGTGTCCAACTTTTGAGAACTTTCCAAACACTGAAGGTATGTCATCTGGTCCTCAAGATTGAGTATATTTTCATTTATTTGGAAACTTTGTGAATTTGCCCCAGTAACCAGGGACAGTTCCAAGTTTACATTTTTCTGATGTAAGATCCAACTCCCCCCAAGTAGGTGTGATATGAGGGGTTCCCAAAAACCTTTTTCCAATTAATTCCTGGTGATCTCTATTCCACTGCCCTCCTGCCTGCTAAGAAAGCCAATTGTCAAAGCTTTGAGTCAACAAGAGATCCAAAGAACAAGAAGTTGGGGAGAGCTTTTTTACACTTATCACCTCTCAGAGTTACACAGAGGGTGAACCAACTCCCTTGAGCCAGTTCATCTTGATTAACATGTCTTATTGCAGTTTCCCAAATTCTGTTCAAAGGTTATCATAGAGAACGTGACATGGAAGGGAAGTCCAGAAGGTACAAGCTGTATGCAGAAAGTAAATGTGTTTGATTTTTAGACATTTGGATTTGTAGTGTAGGTGGAACCATCAGTCCTTATTAATCCTAAAGTCATAGACTATCCAGGATGAAATATATTTACTATCTCTCAAAATAACAGGGGGTTTCAAAATGACAATTTGCATGGAGGGTTAACTATGAAAGGATGAAAGATACTTGAGTCCTTTTTTAGATTCTGGGAGAATGGACCTAGAAAGGGAGAGGAAAAGAGTTCATCCAATGGCTTCCTCTAGAAAAATTGATCCAAAGATGAGAATTCACTACATTGGACTAACACCGATTGCCTCATCTGTATCCCAGCCACTCATCTGCCAGCAGATAGAGTAGTTGTGTTTGGTTTCCAGCTGTCTGTTATGATGAATTTATGCTTGCAATAAATTCTAAGTATATTTTTAGCATGTGTTTTTCTCTACCCTCTGATGCACTTATTTCTAACATTACTTTTGAAATTACTTACTTCAGTTGCTTCTGCAGATCACACACAATTCCCAATAACTAATTTTAACTTTTTCATCTGGTTCCAAGAATAAGCCAGTGCCCAGCAGAGAGCTGATGTTGCTCTTGGAAGACTGCACTCCCCTAAAAGAGAAGTGCGGCACAAGTCTCCAATTCATCAGACCAATGGGCTTCTCTGTGTTCAGTTAATAGGCCTAGAGAGAAGACATGTGGTTTCTGGAATCCCAAAGTTCTCAATCAGATTCTCAGTTCAGAGTTATTCCTTTTGACCTCCTATACTCCAAGGAGATTATAATGTAGAATTATGTAACTCTTTTCCAAGTTTGCTTATGGTCAACATAATGCTATCAAATAAACCATTCAGACTGAACATATCAGTTGGTTGTCTCCAGCAAGGAAACAGGTGATTCAGTCCTACAAAAGTCAAGTCCATTTTTCAAGTCAATATAAAAAAATTAAGTTAGTGTGGTCAAGGAAACATTTTGCCATTCAATTCAATCAAGCAATTACTTCAGTCAAACAGATAATTCAGTCTAACAACAGGTTGGTCCTGCTTTACAACTGATTAATTCAGTATAACCATTTATAAGTTTTGTCAATTGGTCAAGTCATTTGGCCTATCAAAAAAAAATGGATTTGGGGACTTCTGGTCACCATGAGCATGTGGACTGTGAGTGGTGCGTCTTTTCAGATAAAATATGGCTAAAAGCTTATGGAGTAAGTGGAAAAGGGACATGTATTCTGAAGAGAGAGAAAAGAATGCCCAAAGGAGCTTAGCAGACTTATAAGTATTCTTAAAATAGATAATGATGTTTTGATGAAAGATGTTCAAGAGATAGCAACTGTGGTGGTCCCCAAACATGAAGAGAAAACCCTGTATTTGGTGAAAGATGAAAGAGACCATATGAAAATGGAGACTAATGTTAAGAGAAACAAAAAGAGTCTTCTACACCAGCATAGACAGGACCTCATATGGATGAACCAGAGTCAAGGAAATAAGGCTGAAGGCAATGCAAGAGAAAGGGAACGGGAAAAGCAAAGCAAAAGCAGTGAAGTCAGCTAAGGGTTTGGCCTAACAGAATTTTAAAAACTGGAAAAATGCCACATAAGACAGATCTCTGATTAGAATGTATACATTGATTTCAGCTTCCACCAAATGAAAATTTCATTTCCATATTTTAACTGGGCCTTTTTCTTCTATTCAAACCCAACATAACTCCTCAAATTTGTTTTGGGAGCTTGAATAAAATATTTTCTTTGATGAATGAAAACTATACTGATATGTTAATTGGCTGCTGTCTGATATGTACACAATATCAGACACTAAAATTCTATCAAGTATCAATGCTTGTGGTTATTTTTGATATTAGTAAAGATAAACGATACTATATTGTACTAACTCAGATTTAAAGAAAACTAATTAAATAGTGTTATTTTAAAATATAATATCAGTGGATTTTATAAGCTGTACTTGTTTGGAGTTTTGATTTTGTATAATTTATAATAAAAGGCATTTTGTTTAAATCTTGAAAACAAACAGAGTTTACAGATTACATTCACTGTACTGGATGAGCTACCCCACTGGACAAGAATAGACAAAAATGCTTAGGGGTGTTGTGGAGAAGGGGGTAAAGGGTTTCTGAAAGATCTTACATCTAAAGTAAGAGGGTACTCTCTTCCCTGGTAAGTATTGAATGTGCTTAGTCAAATCAAACTCTTAGAAACCCTGAACCAAGGGTTAATTTGAAAGAAAATAAAATTGTAAATAATAGCACTTTCTTAACCTTATATACTCAAAATAGACTGTCAGGAACATTTTTAGATGTTTCATGCATGCTTTGAAATGTTGGTTCAAAGTTTTCAACTCTATTGTGAGAAAGGGTTTGTTTTATAAATTTTTTATTATCTTCACAGGAGGACATGCATACCAATTTTATAGAGAGGGGAAAGGAGGGTGAGCGAGAGGAAGAGAAACATCCATGTGAGAGAGAAACATCGATCAGCTGCATCAATCATATTCACCCCAACCAGGGACTGAACTCTCAACCTAGCCATGTGCCCTGACTGGAAATTGAACGGTGACCCTTCGGTTTATAGGATGATGGGCCAACAAACTAAGCCACACCAGGAAGGGTCATTATCAGAGAGTTTTATCAATTGTATCCTTAATAGATCACTCCGTAAATGACTATCAGCATCATCAGTAGCAACGAAATGCATTCAGTAAGAAACTTACTTCACAGGGATTTGGGACCAAAATTTACACAAGCTTAGGCCAGCTCACTGGCAGTTTCTGTTCTGACACTGAGTCAAATGTGTGTTTATAGGAAATATATACAACCAGATCAACACATTAAACCCCGGATGAACAAGCACTAAGATATATGCATCCATGTCAAAGTTAAATATACCCTAGGAATAAAGACAAGGTCAGTAGGAAAGTTTTTCCATTCAAATGACATGATATATAGAGGTTTCACATCTCCTCTCACTACTTTTAGAGGACTTCATAAAGTTGGAAACAGACCTTGACTTAATCAAATCCTCTTACATACTAACTTCCCTTTGTCCCCACCACTTACGCACCACATGTCCATGTGGTACAGACACTGGAACGTTTCTGATTCTCTAAAATACAACTTTTTGCTTTCCCTAGCCTCACTCCCACTGGAGTACATTATGATATTCAGTTAAGATTCAAATTATAAATTTATCACTAAAAGCCTTTATTTCTCGGTACATGTAGTCTCCAAAAATACGTCCTTCAGTAACTGCAAGGAAACATTTGTGTTTCTAAAGTGTTCTTCTCAGATGCTGAACAGATAAAAATAACACTCTTCAGAAGAACACAGGAATTAGTAATATAGAGTCTTCCTTGCACAATTATCTTTTCTTTTTTCACTCTAAACCAAAATAATAGACAGAAAAGGGAAAGATATTAGTTCAACATGTATTAAGCTCTTGCTATGTCAGACTCCAGCTTTTTGAGACCAGGAACTGTATATTTTCGTTTTAAGGTCCCCAGCACCAAAACATTTGGAAACAATATAGATTTTACACATTTGATAGCTAAATGAATTAGTGAAAGGTACTTTGTAGCAAGCTAAGATGACTAAGACATGGCTCATGCTCTCAAAGAGCTCATAATATATTAAGAGTCAGTTGTGTAGATGGTTTAATGAAACACAGGTATTATAATGGAAGTACAGAATAATGACTATGGGATTAAAAGGAGAGCAGTTAATTTTGACCAAGGGCATCTGGGAAAGCCCACAGAAAGAGGCAGCACTTCAGCTGAGTATTAGTTCAGATTTTTGTGCGGCCATTTTGACACCAGGAACTTTTTGACCTGGCTACTTTAACTCAGACATTTTGATGTGGCCTAAAACAACAAACCATTACACTACCAGCTGTTTTATAAATTACCAAGTAATGTGTAAAACAGAAGACCTTACCCCATTCCCAGCACTCACCCTAATGCCAGCCTCTACCCCAGGGAAGGGTGAGGTTCAAGGATGGAGTGGGAATTCAGCATATTTGTTTTTCATGTACCGAAAATTGATCATTGACCACCTTTGGTCATTTTATAAAGAGCCACCAGTCGTACTCAATAAACTATCATCTCACTCTCCAAGAATTTACTTGTTTCTTGATAAGGACTTCAAAATCTTGATTTTTTTCCCTCAAAGTCAAAGACAGGAAAAGAAGGTATTTTAGCTACATTATGGCCTCTTATTCTTAGATCCAAGTTATACAGGAAATGGTTAATTGAATCTCAAAGTAGTCTCAGGCATTTCAGTAATATACATATATTTAATATCATAACATTCCTTTAATTGAAGGGTTTTTTTAAAAAATGATTCATACTTCCTTAAAAGTTAACCTTGCAGGCTCCAACAGATATTTGTTTTTTAATTATTTTTTCTTGTATAAAGGTAATACACTTATCAAATTTTTTTAAATAAGGAAATTAATAAAGGAGAAAGTGAAAAACTCTGCAAACTAGGATTAAAGTTAGGTAGAAATTTGTGCTCTACACATAAACTGATAAGTTCAAAAAAATAATAATCATTCCTAGCTGGAACAGTTTCATCAAAATATCCTGCTTTAAATTTTTGACATTAGGTAATGGTGGCTAATTTAGACAAGATGGGGAACCAGAATAAAGGAGATTGATTAGCCGGTAATAACTGAGAACATTACCAAAATGAGAGAAACTATGCCATCAAATAAGACTCTACTAACTTACAGAGAAATGCATAGGAGTTTGTAAAATGGAGAAGTGGAGATGTTTTAATATTCCATGTAAGTGAGAAACAACTTAAAGCATGCAGGTAGGATGAAATTAAATAGACATAAAATAGATAAGAAAAAATTTTAAAGATTTTATTTATTTATTTTTAGAGAGAGGGGAGGGAAGGGAGAAAGAGAGAAATATCAATGTGTGGTTGCCTCTCACACACCCGCTACTGGGGACCTGGCCCGCAATCCAGGCATGTGCCCTGACTGGGAATTGAACCAGCAACCTTTCAGTTTGCAGGCTAGGAGTCAATCCACTGAGCCATACCAGTCAGGGCAAGAATTTTTTTTTTTTTTTATTTTGTATGTATGTGTTTGTATTTCTGTAAACCTTACTGTGCATTATATACTACCGCATATCTAAAGAAAAATAAAGATTGATATTTATGATTTTTTAACCAAAGAATAATATGCTGAATGGTCTCTACACCCAAACGTTCTGAACCAGAGTATGTCTAGTCAGTGGGTCTACATAGCAAATATGTAAGATTCCACCATTTCCATGGCACCCAATACCTAAATACCAGGAGAAATTAACCAGGGCCAAGTCTCTAAATCAGGATCAATGTAACAGTGGTTCTTACCTTTAGATGGATTTTAGATCCTTAGAGAATCTTACCAAAGCTAAGGACTCCAGAAAAATGAACATATGCATATACACATTAATTTTTTGCCTGTAATTTTTAGGGTCTCGTAGACTTAAGGTTAAAGGCCTCTGTCTTGGTTCCTTTGGCCCTGAGCCTGGTGTTACCTTTCCTGGCTAAAGATACAACATTCTTACCCGGATGTTAATGGAGTCACCTTCCAGAGACATTCTCCTTACTTTTCCCGTGCCATTGGTACTAAGTTCAACTACACTTGGGGTCCTTAGGAAACTTCCATGTTGCCACAACTGGCAACTGTCTTGGAGACTAATGTGCCAGTTCATGTATAACAATAATACAGTAAAAATGACAGAGCAGGAACCCCCCAAACATTTTTTTACCCAGCACATTGACAGGAGTTCAAAACCCAACTAGAGGTTTAATTTTTTTTTTTTGCCTTCTTTCTACATTAACTTTTCTTCCTGATTTCAATTAGCCAAACTTGAATGGAGACATTACAGACAGTTCAACCCCACCTCAGAGCTGTGCAGACAGCTCTTGCTGCCAAGCTGTCTATCACCAAGACAACTGGGCCAATGTGCTTTGCTCTGGGTAAATACCTCATCAGGGCCAATTGCAAAAGGAGCCTCTTTGCAGTGACCTCCCATCAGATCAAAATCCTTACTCTTAACAATCCAAAATATTTTTTGAAAGCATATAAGGTGTAAATAAGCATTAGTATTTTATTTATGCTGATTAACAGGAGGTTTATTTCCAGAGATAATCTTACATGAAAGCCAGGTTGATTTGGGGGGATCTAGAAAGCTCTTTCTTCCCCAGTAAGTCTGAAGTTCCTCTATTGGTGAGTCATTATTATTTTTTTTCCTTTTCATTAATCATAACTTTCTTCCAATACCTTTTTCTAAACCACAAATTCCTCTGAAGTGGTCATTGGTAATATAGCAATTTTCTGTCTCTAGTTTCTTACTTTTTAAATATTTTCAATAAGAAAAGATGATAAAAGATGAGATGGTTAGCATTCTTTCCTCAAATGAAAAATGGAGGAGATGGGTTAATTCTCTTGACACAGTGGCAAGTGAGCCAAAATCAGGAAAAGTCTACTTCCAGTAGAATCAGTGAGATTTTTAAAATCTCAGAAGAAGAAAAAAGCTGCATCTTTAGTCCTTAGGGACCTCACAGAGGAGCCAAATCATTGTACTCTTCCAATCTAGTCTCCATTACCACTGATCCACCCTTTCTGAGAAGCCCCTCACAGCTTTTATTGTTTGTTGGTCTCCTTGGTGGCAGGTGTCTGCTAATCAAAGGCTTAAGAAGGTGTGGGGTTTAGGAGTCAGACCTGACTGGAAGGAAAACTTTCCATTCAGCCTTGGGCAACAATATTGAAGCTTTTTTTGAATGTTGTAATCAACTCTGTGCCAAGTGGGGCCCAAACTCCCCCTACACAGCCCCAGGAATCCAAAGAAAGAAGTGTTTTCAATTCTCTTCAGAACGTCTGATCTCCCACACTGCAGACCAAATAAAAACAGTCTGGGCCAATTGTACCTCCTCCTACCCCCATTTACTGTGAAATCCGCCTGGGAGAAACTCAGGAAAGTTGGCCTCACGCCAGCACTGGCCTTCTGTAGAGGCAGAAAAATCCCTCACCTTCTCTCCATGGACTGTCTTGGACACCAAAGAAAGAGCCCCTGCCTCACATATCCCGTGGAGAGGGGTGGCTGTAGGGGTCAGGGCAGGACCTAAGATGATGTAGCTGGAATATCAAGACCTAAAAAGCTCTAACACTTCAGGTGGTATTTTCTGTGTGTTTACTATTTTGTTGGTTCTATTTTCTCTTATTAAGTAGACTTGGAGAAAAAGTAGAAAGAGCTGCTTGGGATTTGAAATGCCTAGGGGTTGAATCTCAGCACAAGTGCTTACTAACCCTACAACATTAGACAACTTATTTTACAGAGCAAGGCTCTCATGTCACTTCTGCCACTGACTAGCTCTGTGACCTTGGCCAAATAGCAAGCCCAAACTTGATTTCCTCGTCATAAAAAAGATCTCTAAGGGTCTCTTCAAGTCTAACAGTTTAAGTCATTTCTGGGGTCCTGAATTTGGAAAACACTCAAATGGTATTAGACATTTGGAAAATATTGTTCACCCAATCCCCAACCTCCAAAAACCTCAACAGGCTTTGGCCATAGTTCTCCAAGCCATGTGTGGCAGGGGCTATAGGCCTAGGAATGGGAATGAGGAAAATTCAAAAAATTACGTACACCAATGCAAGGCTAAGTCCACAACAAAAATCCAGGTTCCCATATTCGAAGTAAGAGCAGCTTGAAAGTGCAGGTTTCCAGGCTAGAAATACCAGTTTATGAGCTAATAATAAGGTACAAGAAAATTTTTCCCTAAGAATTTAACCAAGGAAAGCTTGTCAGGTGGTTGAGAGATACCCTGGAAAACATGGCTAAAAACCACCATATTCAAGGCTCAGACTGGGGCTACAGCTAATGCATCCCAAGCATGTTAAGGGAGGAGCAAGTGGTTCAGTGGAGGGGAGACGTGAAGCCGGGAAAAGTTCCTGGGGACAAAATTATAGAAGGAAACACCTGTAAGACCCCAACAAAAGGATACAAGGACAGAAAGCCCTTTCATGCTGCAGGTATTACTGACTATGTACCAGACAAGATGATGTCAAAGATCTGGATAAACCACAGAAATACAATATTAGAATGAGGACTCTGGGAAACTAAAACTCCTTTAAGGACCTAAATGAACAAAACATTGAAAAGGTAATCATGAACCCTGGCCAGGTGGTTCAGGTGGTTGGAACACCACTCCATACACCAAAAAGATTGCGGGTTAGATCCCTGGTCAGGGCACATACGGGATGTAACCGATCAATGTTCCTCTCTCCCCCTTTCTCTCTCTCTAAAATCAATAAGCATATGCTTGGTAAGGATTAAAAAATACTAATCATACAATTTAAGATACTGTCATAGTTTATTAGGGAAAGCAACTGGGAAAGTGGAATGGAATAGTGATATCGTAAAGAATTCCAGAGAACTATATTTTTCTTCTTAAGAGAGAATCATCACCAGTGAAAGCTGTTGGGGTTAGAAATATGAGGGAAAATATAATGGAATTCTATGCGATATGATGTTTACAGTAAAATACAGGCTATTTCCATAGTCAAAATGTTTTAGTCTGAATTTATTGAAACAAATCTAAAATAAAACTACATAAAAATCAAGCCTAAACTCAAACTTATTTTTGTGTTCATGCCACTAAATAAACAGATTTCAGTAAATTCTCCTCTTTAAACTAGTTGATCGGTATTGTATAGATGCAGCCAGCATTTAATATGCTTTCAATTGTGTCCTCAGCCCTCAAGACCCTGGGGGTCTGAAATCTCAGCCAACTTTGCAATTTAATCCAAAACCCCAAGCAGTTCAGATTCCAAGTAACCTGTTACCCTCTGCTAGCAAAACATCACTCGTGGTTTGAAAAATACCATTTTTAATAACCTCTTTTCAGTTTCCTGGCAGACCCCCAGCTTCACTTCAAAGTTGATTTTCCCCAGTGAGAGTACAGTTGGAAGAATCCAGAAGTGTATTGTGCCACACTCCCACTACCCCAGGCTGTGAAGGCCCAACTCTAGGGCAAGAAGGCTGGGGTTGGAAGGCAGGCAGGGGGAGGGACAGCCTGTGGATCACAGGCAAATCGCCTCAGCTCAGACCTTTCCAGAGACAAAACAATGCATCACCCTCAACAGTGACCAACTGGAAAATTGAATCGAAATTGAATTTTGGATTATATCGTGTTGGCTTATTTTGAAATAAATTTGATAAAAAAGAAAATTTTTATCACTATAATTGGGGCTGCCTAGAGTGCCATGTTTTTTCCCCAGCGATTCACTCTTCAGATGTCACACACACAGATGTCAAGAAAACAATCTATGAAGAGAGGTGCTGGAGGCAGGAGTGGAGGCAAGGAAACAAGAACTTCATCTGTGGAAACCTAGGGTCTCTTAAGACAAGTGCAGACTGAACTCTTCGTAAACTCCAAGACAGTAGCTTTGAAGTCCAGAATTTGCTCTTGTATTTCTTGCCCAGGACTAGTGAGGTTGGGGTTGCCAATAAAATGACCACTTTCCTCAAAATGTTGCGTTTAAAATCCAAGTCTTCTTAAAACAGCAGAGTAGGATTTTGGCCAGAAAGTGCTTTCTAGTACAAACACTAGTGCACTTTTACAAGGCAGGTAAAGCCCAAAATTATGTCGCTAATTAATTTTACATTTCCTCCAGCTACCTAGAACCAACTGCAGCTCAACATTCCCCAATTGGGATTTTGCCAAGAATTCAGATAATGCCATTTATGGACCATGCCAACAGCTGAGGTCATGCTTTCTGTCTAAAGGGAAAAAAAGAAAGAAAAAATAAATAGGGAAGGATTCATGGAAAATACATATTAGGGGGTAGGGGCAGAGGGAAAGAAAAGAGACAACATAGCAACCAACTCCAAACAGACACACAGACCAGAGGCGGGCCTAAAGACTTTGAGTTTGTATTATTTGGGGGTGAAAGTGAAGCAAAACAGGAGAGCACAGTGATTGTAGGGAATGTTAGAGGAGGAGCGATTTGATCTCAAAGAAATAAATAATCTCTTCCCGCCAAATGTTAAAGAACATGAAAAGTAAAAGGCCTAATGTCTTGCATCATGGCTGATGCAAATGCTCAATGTTATGTGCGTGCCAGCGATATGAATTGCTTAGTATATGATTTTAGGTTTTGTAAGTATATCCCTTTCTTTCCCAGCACAAACTCAGATTCCAAGGACTAGAAAGAACCTCTACAAGTTACAGCATGCTGAACGTTACAAGTGGAAAGGACTTTGTATCTCATCTAATCCAATCATCCCTATTCTAGAGATGAGGTAATTGAGGAAAATTGAGAAGAGATTGGCCAAATACCAATAATATAGAGTAAATTAGTGGCAGAGTCAAGACTAGAACCCAGATCTAGTTGTGTAATTCCTAAATATCAGTTCATAATGAGTATTTCACTGGTCCAAGGGAAAAATGAGAAAAGCAAGGATAGGGAGTGGCAGACAAGATAGAAAAGGAAAGAAGCACATGGCAGAACGTGCAGAAACAAACTGGTTTGTGATCAACGCCTCTTCCTGCTTTTGTGATGGTAATTTCAATTTACCATAATACCCTCATTTAATAGGCAATAGCTCTTCTAATATATACTGATATTTTTTATTTGTGGCTTAATTCAAATTCTCATCATGAGGAAAAAGGCACAGGCACTCAATGTTTATAAGGTAGGCATACTGTGCAAAAGAAGGTAAGAGAAGTTAAGGACTTGCTCAGGACAACTTGGTTCACATGGGAGTGAGCCAGGAATAAATCCTAGAACTTCATTCTAGATCTCATAATCCTACCTGAGTCCACATTTCTATCTTACATCCATCTACACTCAGTTTCTGGGTATGAGCTGTCAGCCTAACCCAGACATCATTTTAAAGGTAGAGCAAGTAATGCTAACCAAAAATGCCACATTATATACTCTAAAGCCAAAACCAAATGCCTCTGAGATTCCTGCTATTTAGAACTGTCACCATTTGGGATTGCTGCTCTTTGGGATTCTGGCTGTTTGGGACAATCCTCATCTCTGTACCCATTTACACAGGCAGAAATCATGGGGTTTGTTTGTTTTAAAAGCAGATGGCAGTCTATTTCCTTTGCCATATTGGGGAAGTTCTCCTTTATTATTTGTATATGAAATGTTAAAGGGACTTATCTAAGAAAAAGAAGATCAAAAATATGACAATGAAAAGACAGCAAACTCACAGCTATTAACAAGCAAACTAAGCAAACAGCTAAAACAGGAACAGAACCACAGAAATGGAGATCATATGGAGGGTTAGCAACAGGGGCATGGGAGGAGGGCGGGGAAGGTACAGAGAATGAGTAGCATAGATAGTGGGTAGAAAATAGACGGGGGAGGGCAAGAATAGTATGGGAAATGTAGAAGCTAAAGAACTTATAACACATGGACATGAACTAAAGGGGGGAATGTGGGTGGGAGAGGGTGTGCAGGGTGGGGGGAATGATGGGGGAGAAACGGGACAACTGTAATAGCATAATCAATAAAATATATTAAAAAATAAAAATAAAAAAATAAAAGCAGATGGCAAAGTCTGCCTTCTGGATCCTGCTTAGGTTGATGGTTAGCAACTTCCAGAGCCTTGACTCAGCCCAGTACGTATTAGTCACTTACATGTGGCCCAGCCAGAAACTGCCTTCATTCATAATAAATAATCTTTGAAAAAGAAACCAGTATCTCTATCTGAACAGGCACACCACAATACAGATCTCAGATCTGGCCCATCAATAAATGTTTATCTCTCAAGACCCTGGTAAAATAAAACAGGGCTCAGGGGCTTTGGGTAAAATAGTCAGCTTCCCAGACTCACATGGGAAAAAAGTTAATATGGTGGTAATGAGCCACTTAAATGCCTGTCTGCCTATGTTACAATAACATGCCCTTTTCATTCCTTCCAACAGCTCCCAAAGGACACTGTGGACAGCCGCATTTTGTGGGTACTTCTCCCACTCCACACACTTACCCACAGAAAGCAAATTACTCTTATTTCTCCCAAACTTTGTTTTTTATAGTTATTAGTGTTTTTCCTTTTCTTTAACCTTTTTTCTTTCTGTTTTGTTTTCCTTCCTTTTGTGCTTTTTGTCCTTTGAGAATTTTCCCCCTTTTAGTGCTTAAAGTATTTTTTCTTTGTTGTTTTTGTTGCTGCTGCTGATAATGTTCGTTTTCCTTTCCTTTCTCCCCTCATTTTTTTTTTTTGTTTTTTTTTTCTATTGTGTTTTGGGTGATTTCCTTTTTCTGTTTGGGGATTTGTTTTACTTTTTGGTTTTTCTTTTTTGCTTTGTTGTTTTATGTTTTCTTGGGGATTTTCTATGTTTGGTTTGCTCTTTTTATGGGGAGGTATATTTTAAATTTTCCAGGTTTTCTCTTTTAGTCTTCTTTTGTTTGTTTCTTTTGTTATTTTTTTCATGCTTTTTTAATTTATTTGGGTTTTGAATTTTATTATGTTTTTCTTTTTGTTTTGGTTTTTGAACTTTTTAGAATTTAGACTTTTTAAATAGTTTTTCCCTTTTTCTGTATTGTTTCTTTAATTTTTAAAAAAATCTTTTTTATCAGATGACATGATAGCGTATGTAGAAAATCCTACAGACTCCACCAAAAAACTGCTCGACCTAATAAATGAATTAGGCAAAACAGTGGGATACAAAGTCAATATCCAGAAATCAAAGGCACTTTTGTATACCAACAATGAAACAGCAGAAGCATAAATAAAAAAAAATCCCATCTGATACAACAAAATGAAAAATAAAATACCTAGGAATAAACCTAACCAAGGAGGTAAAAGACCTGTATGCAGAAAACTACACAACACTGAAGAAAGAAATCAAGGAAGACACAAACAAATGGAAACATACACTGTGTTCATGGATAGGAAGAATTAACATCATTGAAATGCCCATACTACCCAAAGCAATTTACAGATTCAATGCAATACCTATTAAAGTACCAATGGCATATTTCACAGACATAGAACAAACACTTCAAAAATTTATATGGAACCATAAACGACTCTGAATAGCTGCTGCAATTTTGAGAAAGAAGACCAAAGTAGGAGGGATCACAATACCTGATACCACACTGTATTACAAGGCCACTGTAATCAAAATAGCCTGGTACTATCATAAAAACAGGCAAATGGACCAGTGGAACAGAACAGAGAACCCAGAAATAAACCCAAGTCTCTGAGGTCAATTAAAATTCGACAAAGGGGGCAACAACATAAAATGGAGTAAAAGTGGCCTCTTCAACAAATGGTGTCGGGAAAACTGGACAGCTACATGCAAAACAAAAAAAAAAAAAAATGAAACTCGAGCACCAACTTATACCAAAATAAATTCAAGGTGGATAAAAGATTTAAATATAAGCTGTGACACCATTAAAGTCCTGGAGGAGAACATAGGCAGGAAAATCTCAGATATTTCACGCAGCAACATTTTCACTCATATGTCCCCTAGAGCAAGGGACATAAAGGAAAGAATAAACAAATGCGATCTCATCAAAATAAAAAGCTTCTGCACAGCTAAAGAAAACAGTATTAAAATAAAAAGAAGACCAACTGTATGGGAAAACATATTTGCCAATGATACATCAGACAAGGGTTTAATCTCCAAAATATATAAAGAACTTACACAATTCCACTCTAAGAAGACAAGCAACCCAATTTAAAAAAGGACAAAGGACCTGAACAGACACTTCTCCAAGGAGGACATACAGAGGATCCAGAGACACATGAAAAGATGCTTGATATCGCTAGCTATCAGAGAGATGCAAATTAAAACCACAATGAGATAGATACCACTTCACACTTTGTTTAAGATGGTCAGAATGGCCATCTTAAACAAAGCAACAAACAAGTGTTGGAGAGGTTGTGGAGAAAAGGGAACCCTAGTGCACTGTTGGTGGGAGTGCAGACTGGTACAACCACTATGGAAAACAGTATGGAATTTTCTAAGAAAACTAAAAATGGATCTGATTTCTGACCCAGCAATTCCACTGCTAGGATTATACCCTAAAAACCTTGAAACATGAATCCAAAAGAACCTATGCACCCCAATGTTCATAGCAGCACAATTTACAATAGCCAAGTGTTGGGAGCAACCTAGGTGCCCATCAGTAAGTGAATGGATCAAGAAACTATGGTACATTTACACAATGGAATTCTATGCAGCAGAAAGAAAGAAGGAGGTCCTACCCTTTGCAACGGAATAGATGAAACTGGAAAGCATTATGCTAAGTGAAATAAGCCAGGCAGTGAAAGACTTTAACAGGAACCTAATCAACAAAACAAACAAACAAGCAAAATATAACCAAAGACACTGAAATTGAGAACAGGCTGACAGTCACCAGAGGGGAGAGGGGAGGGAATTTCAGGGGAAAAGGGGAAGGGTTTAGAGCAACAAGTATAAAGGACACAAGGACAAAAACTAGGTGGGGTGGAAATGAGAGGGAGGTGGGGAGGACTGGAGGGTGGGCTGGGATGGGAGTAAAAGACAGAAAACTATACTTGAACAACAATTAAAATAATAAAAAAATAAAATAATCTCTTGGGGGGAGGATTGACTGTGGGAGGTGGGAGTGCAGGGGAGAGTAATGGAGAAAAATGGGGACAACTGTAATTGAACAATAATACAAAAAGAAAAAAATAATCCCTCCACCCTTGCTAATGCTATATATCTAATTTTATTTCCAAAGTATAAGTTAATTAATTACACATACTCCTTGCAGCCTCTACTATTCAACCTTCCTTTAAACTCTCATTAGTTTTCATGTTTTAAATTGGAATAATTGTCTATTTTCTGGGGTTGTTAAATACTCTTTGTAAAATTAGAGATAAGAGCTATAACACTGCAACAAATTTTGTGCTAAACAAATATTTGTTCTTTTTTTCCTTCTCTCCCCAATATCTCTCCACCTTCAACCCATTCTCCACATTACATACCTGATTCATCAAGATGACGTAGAATTCTTTAATTTTTATCTGTGTCCATCCTCTGTTGATC
This sequence comes from Glossophaga mutica, assembly GCA_039655065.1. Taxonomy (NCBI): domain Eukaryota; kingdom Metazoa; phylum Chordata; class Mammalia; order Chiroptera; family Phyllostomidae; genus Glossophaga; species Glossophaga mutica. The sequence continues at coordinate 7,041,540 of CM077318.1, read as the reverse complement.
CAAATGTCAGGGCATCAGAATAGATGACTTACCTAGATTTTGAGGAAAGGCACTAGAATATTCTAGGTGCAGCCATACCAAAGGAAAATCACTCTTAGTGCGTCATGAAGGCATTGTTTTTTCATCAAGAGTAGCGTCATTGACATTTAGAAGTACAAAAGGTCAAGATCTGCCCTGCATTTTTCACCTAGAAAAATCCCACATATCTTTCATTACTCAGTTCAAATGTCGCCTTCTTGGTGCTTCCAAGATTCTGCCCACATTACTTCTTCAGCTAAATGTGAATGAACCTTTCCTTTGTCAGCATTACCAAAGATGGGGGAAGAAAGGAGGTGAAGTGAGAGAGGCAGAGGTAGGGACAGGGAGTGAAAAAGAGGGTTAAGAAAGAGGAGAGGGAAGAGAAAGAAGGGGGGAGTAGAGAAATAATTTAACTTCTCTTCTTCCCTGGTCTGGTACAGCCCACCAATCCCAGTTAGCTGTTCTGAAAACACCCATTGTCCCAACTCCTGAAATATGTCCAACTGAGTAAGGTTAAAATGATGCTTACCAGGCAGTAGGTAAAGGGGATCCCCTCTGCCCCTACTTTCTGGTTAGAAATTAAAGACACGTAACAATAAAATATGGTTTACTCTTAAGTAAACTTACTTATTTTCAGGTTGATTTATATAGATATATATCTATAATTTAGTTATAATTTAATTTTATATATTTCATATTCTGCTTTGTATCAATTAAATCAAGAACATTGTCACATTTCATTAAATTTTCTTAAAAAACATTTTAATAATTGTGCCCTGGCTAGGTGGCTCAGATGGTTGGAGTGTTATCCCATATACCAAAAGGTTACACGTTCAATGCCTGGTTAGGGGACATATCTAGGTTGTGGACTCCCTTCCCGGTTGGGGTACATACTGGAGGCAACTGATCGATGCTTCTCTCTCTCTCATGGATATTTCTCTCTCTCTCTCTCTCTCTCTCTCTCTCTCTCTCTCTCTCTCTCTCTCTCTCTCTCTCTCTCTCTCTCCTCCCCTCTCTCCCTCTCCCTCTAAACATATCCTTGGGTGAGAATTAAATAGTAATAATAAAACAAAAATATTTTAATAGTTTTGTAAGTCTTCTATCTCGTTCCTGTCCATAATATATCCATTCCCCTATTCTTGGACATTTGCATTCTCTTTCCCACTCTTGTTTGCACAAATGTTATACTAATGGCACATAAATCTTTATCTCAACCTTTATTTCTTCTGGAAATATTCTTAAAGATTTTATTTATTTATTTATTTATTTATTTATTTAGAGACAGAGGTAGAGAGGGAGAGAAACATCCATCAGCTGCCTCCCACATGCCCACAACCAGAGATCAGGTGCACGACCCAGGCATGTGCCCTTCCTGGAAATAAAAGAGGCAACCTTTCAGTTTTCAGGAGGACAACTAACCCACTTAGTCACACCAGTCAGGGCTTCAGGGAACATTCTTAAAAGTTGAATTCCTGAGTCGTAAGATATTACAATTTTTAGAGCTGTTTAAAGATCTCATCAAAGAACTTCCCAAAATAACATGCCAATGTAATCCACATAAATAACCATATCATTGCACTCTCACCAGCATAGAGTATTATCTTTTGCACTTTTTCTAATCTGAGAGGCAACAAAAATGACATTCCATCATTGCTTCAATTTGGTTTCCTTGATTACTAGTAAAATGAAAGTTTTTTCAGCAACATTAATATACATGTTTTGTTTTCTCTGTTCTGAAATTAGATACATGTTTCCTTTACAACTATTTTACTGGAATCTTGCTATGTTTATATCAATTTACATGTATTTTGATATATTTTGCATGTTACATGGTAATAATAATTATATACACTCGATTCTTGAAATTCACAGTAGTCATGTTTTATAAAGTGACTACAAACATTGATTTAGCAAACCCTGAATCTTCCTTCCTGGGAAAATATGTTTAGGTTCCTGTGAACCTCTGTCACAACATTTATATCAACAAATCAATATATAACTTTGTGTGTGTTTCTGTTTAAAGACACTTTATTTAATATACATTGTTGATTCATTAACATTGAACTCACATACAATAGCACTATAACTGATGTCTGATCTAAGCTTATTTTATACATGCATTTTCTCGTTAAGGCACATGATAGTCTTCTTTTGCTCAGGAACACTATTCAGAACTTCAGCACTAAGTTTCAAGGACATATTAAACAGCAAAATTACCCCCCCAAAAAAAACCCACAAATATGTGAAAAACACAGCACTAAATAAACCATGAAAAGTACACTTATTTATAGTATGAGAGCTGAAACAAGAAGGCAGAGAATTGCATTGTTGGACCTCAGCTGGGAATATGCATATCACGGAACTTCTTGTCACTTCTGAACATATCAATGAATGACTACAAAACCTCCACAGATATAGATTTGGGGGTTACAAATAAATGTTAGCACATAAGTAAAATGGCAAATATAGAATCTACAAATGAGAATCAACTGCATTTGTCATATTTGTCACACAGATTTTTAGTTTATTATTTTTTCTTTTTTCATATTATATTATTTTATATTTTTATTATTGTTCAAGTACAGTTGTCTCCATTTTCCTGCCACCATTTCCCCCACCCCAACCACTCCCACCCTTAATCCTTCCCCCTTTTGGCTTTGTGTATGGGTCCTTTATACATGTTCCTTAGTTTATTATTTGTATTTTAATTTTGTTCATGTTTTAGATTCACAGAGATTTTCATTTTTTTTAAGATTTTATTTATTTATTTTAGAGAGGGGAAGGGAGGGAGAAAGAGAGGGAGAGAAATGTGAATGTGTATTTGCCTCTCACGTGCTCCCTACTGGGGGACCTGGCCTGCAACCCAGGCATGTACCCTGACTGGGAATCGAACCAGCAACCCTTTGGTTCACAGGCTGGTGCTTGGTCCACTGAGCCACACCAGCCAGGGCTTTATTTTTATATATGCTAGTATACAGCCCTTTCCTTTGTGATATAAAATATTATTTTACACCTATATAGAGATAAATAATTTATTCACCTACATTTTCTTCTATTTTTAAACTCTTTAATGTTCTACATAAAAATCTTCAATACACTTGAAATACAGTTTGGTGGATGGTATATCAAATGGCTTTGAGAGGTAACAAGCCACTAATCACCAATCAATGAACTTAATGTCTTGATCTTTGTATTATTCTGACTCCCAATGAAGTGCCTTTCTAAATACAGGTCAGTCAGTTCCAGATTATCTAAAAAGCTTCAAAAAAATAGAAAAGCAAGGGAAATAAGTCTTACCTTTTCCAGTCAACCAAGTGTTAGATATCAAGAAATTAGATGGAGCTGGTGATGATATCCCACAGCCACTTCATGGCTCCATTCTGCAGTGAAGCAGGGCCAGGTATGGGGCTAGAATCCAAGTTTCTGCTGGGGACTAGAATGGCCCAAACTGAGTTCTCTCCATTCCATAAGACAGAATTTCTCAGAGTATTGTCAAGGACGACCACCTGCATCAGAGTCACCTGAGTGTTTCTTAAAACAAGGATTCCTGTGCCCATTGCACACCTATTGAATCAGAATATTGGTGACTGGGTGCCCAGGATCTACATTTTTATATGATTCTCAGGTAAATCTTATGCATGCTAAGGTTTGAGACTCACTACCACAATCACTATTTCATATGTCAATAATATGGGGGTCAATAATATGTCAAATCAGAAGTGTCTGCTTAAAAGACACAAGAGGTTTAGTCAACAATATACAGAGTATGATTGGTGAGACATGGAGACCAAAAATGAGCTAATAAAAGTACAGTGTCTAGAATGAAGGAGGTTATGGCCTTGCTCTTTCCCCACACCAAACCAGGGGTACTGTGTTTAGCTTTAAAACACCACACCTCAAGAATGATAAAACCAAAATATGATTATGTCCTCAAAAGGACAACTGAGCTAATGAAGAAGTTGGAATTCAAGACAAGTGCACAATTATCAAAGACAATTCTGACATCTAGCCTGGAGAATTGAATCATCTGGATAACATGGCTTTCCACTTCAAATAGCTGAAGAGATGTCATGTGAAAGAGAACCCTCTGCCTAGGTAATGTCATCCATGCATGTAATTTTATGTACTTTCGCCTCAGCTGTTGCTTCTCCAATCTGCATCTCCTGAGCTTTATGTAGCCCCCCTGAAATCTATACATTTAGATTTTCCACAAGCACCACAAACTCTACATGACTAAAATCAAACAATTATTATTCCCATTTTTACAAATAATGAGGCTGAAACTCAAAGAAGTTCATGGATTTTTCTTGGGTTCCACTGAAGTGATTCAACCCAGTCTGTCTAACTCTAAAGCTTATGCTCTTTCCATTTTTATTTTGCGGGCTTCTATAAAATTAGGGAAAAAAACAAACCAGAACATTACATATATATCTTGTAGCTCTGAAACAGAGTACCAAGTTTCACAGGGGAGTTGGTCCTATCTTAAAAAATAAATCTGCTCTAAGAAACTCTAATATTAAATTTACTAGATTATAGTATAAAATTAATAAACCTTTGGCAATATCAGGCACAAAATTATTAAGTGGAAGAAGTTGGAGAAATCCCTTCCCCTCTCTGGATCACAGTTTTCTGTTCTTCAAAATATAGGTTTTTCTGGACTTTGAAGATCTTTACATTCTCTTACAGCTGTGCCATTCTGAGAGTCTATGGAAGACAGCATTTTGTACAAGGTACAGACATTATGAATAAACAGTCATGCCATTTAGCCTGTGTAATAACTCAGCTACATTCCAACACCATCCTCCAGGACCTGCTAGACTAGAGGCTGATCATATATCTTCATATTCTCATCTACTCCAGGCACCCAGCCCAGCATGACGCACTTATCCACATAGTTCTGACTCGCCTCTGGCAATACCAGCTCTTTATTCAACTGGAGAGGTGACCAGGTAGAAAGTAGAAATTCTGTCACATTTTTCCCTAAGTGGGGTTCTGATGTGCTCCCCTGAAGTCACTTAACAGCTGCATGACCTTGGGCAAGTCACTTAACCTCTCGGAGCCTCCATTTTCTTATCTGTAAAAGATATGCAATTCATAATATGTAATAATATTTAATTCACCTGATTGTTGCACAAATTTTGCAATATCACCAAGCATACAAGGTTTGTCCAGAAAAAGTCCAGCCATTGTTAATGTAACGAGAACAGTTTGCACAACATCGATGTAACCTGGCAGCCAAGGAGAGTGGACTGGAATGCGCATGTGTGAACAATGATGACTTCACTGCACTAGTCAGTGGGGGTGGTAGATGCCACTGAGTGAGTATGTGTATTGTGTGGCCGTCACATTCAAAATGACTAAGCCAGTAGAGCAACGAATCTGCATCCAATTTTGCATTAAGCTTAAACATCCACGGAAACTATTCAGATGATTCAGAAGGCCACAGTGATGGGCAACTGGTGATTGGCAGCTTCATTACAACGATGTGCCAGCTCATGCATCACGTCTTATGCAGAGTTCTTTGGAGAAACATCCAATCACCCAGGTGACTCAGCCCCACTATGGCCCAGATTTGGTACCCTTCAACTTCTGGCTTTTCCCAAAACTTAAATCACCTTTGAAAAGAAAGAGATTTCAGACCATCAATGAGATTCAGGAAAATACGGCAGGGCAGCTGATGGCAACTGGGAGAACTGTGTGAGCTCCCAAGGTGCCTTACTTTGAAGGGAACTGTGAGGCATCATTGTCCTATGTACAATGTTTCTTGTATCTTGTATCTTCTTCAAAAAAATGTCCCTATTTTTCTTATTACGTGGTTGGATACCTTCTGGACAGACCTTATGTATTTGATGCTTAGCAAATGATTCCTCCGTTCCGTGCCATCCTTGGCTGGGTCACACCAGCTAACCCTAGAGTTTCTTTAGACTCACTAGTTATTCTGAAGGTTTACCTTATAATACCTTTCCTTTTTGAATAATTTTTTCAACTTTATTTTTTCAAAAAAATTTAAAGAATAGTACAATTAACATCTAAATAATTCCAACTAGATTCAACACCAAAATAACCTTAACATAAAACATTTTATGTATTAATACAAAAATAAAATGTCTTTTCAGCATTATTTTGTACTGGTTTGAGATATACAGAACAGTGGTTAGATAATCACATACTTTACAAAGTGGTCCCCCTGATATTTCAAGTACCCACCTGGCAGCACACATAGTTATCATAATATTATTGACTATGTTTCCTATGCTGTACTTTATATTCCCATGACTATTGTGTTACTGCCAATCAGTGCTTCTTACTCTCTTCACCTTTTTCACCCAGTCCCCTTCCCCCTCTCCCCTCTGGTAATCACCAGTCTGGTGTCTGTATCTATGAGTCTGTTTCAATTTTCCCTGTACTTCTTTCTGATCACCAACCCCTCCATCAGCAGACAAAGAATATTCAAAACATGTTCATGGCAATTCTCTCAATGCACTAAACAGTGGCAATTAAGATTGCATTTGAGCTTTTGTATCAAAACCTAAATCCCTAAAAAACAACAACAACAACAACAACAACAACAACCTAAATCCCTAACATGTATTCAGCCAGCTTCTGCTCAAAGGTTTCCTATTATTGTATAAGGAACTTGTTTCCATTCAACTGGACAAAAAAGGGGCCACATACTAAGCCTGACAATCTCAGGGGAGGCCTGCATGGTGAATTTATAAACTCAGAGACCTAAAGTAGCCACATAGGATGATCTGAAATTAAAACTTAAAAGTGAGTCATGGTGGGTAGTCATATCATATGTTGGTATCTTCCCTGACAAAGGTCAATCTTTACCTTAACTGAGCCTGTCTATTGTCTTTTTCCATCTTCCATAACATATTTTTGGAATGCCAGAGTAATTACCTTTTTTACAGACTCCTCAGGGCACAATCTCTCACCAGAGTGACCATAGAACCCCATTGTTATCTTCTTGCCCAAATACCCTATGTACATGCTCTAAATGTTAATTTTTAACTATTCTACACTCACCCATGTAAAAGAAGTATTTTGTCTCTCCATTTTACTGTCTAATCTCAGAGATTTCCCTGCTTTGCCTTCTCCTGCCTCCCTCATCTACCACCGATGGATTTCATGTAACCCTCCTTACTCATCCTTTTTTATTATACTGTATAAAATAAGCTGCAACTCCCTCAATCAATCCCTATACCATTGTTCATGAAAAAAAAAAAAAGCTGCAAAACTGCCATTTTCTGGAGCATTTTCTCAGTTGTTGAGATTTTTCTTTCCCAGCAATTGTCATCAGTTTGGCTCAAATAAACATTCTCTACAGATTTGGACATTTTTTACAGCAACATAACGCAGCCCATCTTATTTTCAGTCAGCTCTGGTATAACTTCTATTTATTAATCTTAATTTGGTCCCTTGGGATCATATCATACAGAGAAAAGACTTTTTCTTCCGGCAACACTGCAGATACCAGAAGATAGCAATCATGTCCCACTCTGCCTTCCAGGCTTCTTCTCTTAACCTCTATATTGTCTTTGTCCCTCTTTAAAAGATAACATTTTGGCAGCCATATTAAACATATATCCATCTTGTAGAATTGCTCACATTTTTTAATTTTGTGAAACTTATGCATTTATTCTTATCAAATTAATGTGTTGTTTTTGAACCATCTCTTTGGATTACTGATTCCATAATCTATCATAATTACTTTCCCCTTCCCCTCCAGTTCCCTCTTAATGTCTGATGAGCATACATTTTTATATCTTCATCCAAGTCATCAACTGAAATGTTGAAACAAAGACAGAGCCAGGCACAGAGTCTTAAAGCCTACCACCAAGGATCTCTCTTTGCAATAGTGAAGCTCAACCTCTTTCCTGCCTTCAACAAACCTGAGGGCCCTCCTACCACTTATTCACATTAATCACAGTGGCTCACAAATCATCAGAGATATCCAAGGAAGTGCAGGCCTTCCAAAAGTAAGTACCATAACGAAGGGATAGGCCTACGTGGTTTGGAAGAACCCTCACGCAGGTGAGTCTGATAAACTTTCAGAGAACCTGCCCTCACTCCCATACCTTCCACACATACTTCTTAAGAATTCCTGCTCCAGGCAAGAAGGGGCTGGAAAGAGGTATTCCAAGTCATGAAAGGCAAGGACGTACATCCAAGATTAATCTATCCAGCAAAGTTCTCATTTAGAACAGAAGGGCAGATAAAGTGCTTCCCAGAGAAGGTCAATTTAAAGGACTTCATCATCACCAAGCCCTTATTATATGAAATGTTAAAGGGACTTATCCAAGAGAAATAAGATAAAAATATGAACAGTAAAATGACAACAAACTCACAACTATCAACAAATGAACCTAAAAGAACAGAAAAACAATGAAAATAAAAACTAAGTAAACATCTAAAACAGGAACAGAATCAGAGAAATGGACATCACATGGAGGGATTTCGAGGGGAGGGAGGAATGGGAGGGAAAAGTACAGGGAAGAAGAAGCATAATAAGTAGGTGTAAAACAGACAGGGAGAGATAAAAATGGTATAGGAAATATAACTCAAAGGACTTATATGTACAACCCATGGACATGAACTAAGGGAGGGAATGCTGGAGGGTTGGGTGATGCAGGGGATAAAGGGAGAAAATTGGGGAAACTGTAATAGCATAATCAATAAAAGTACTTTAAAAATACAAATTAATAAAAAGAATTCTTGCTCCAGAGAAACATGAATTCAATAATTAGCATCCTTTGTGCTAATTAACTCCATTATCTGTATGATAGTATTAATAACACATAGCTCATAAGGCTTATGTGATGATTAAATAGTTAATGCATATAAAGTACTTAGCACAATGCCTGGCATATAGTAAGTACTCAATAAATAGCACTTTTAAAAAAACTATTTCAGAATTTAACTAAAAGAGCAATGTTCTAGATCGTATTTCCTCCATCTTGTTCACCAGGAGGTCATAAAAATAAAAATCTTTGTCATGTGCCTTGCTGTAATAGAGGTATACTGTAGCCATCACATAATTGTATCTATTAGTCAACTGACCCTATCCAAAAAGGCCACGCTTTCAAGCCCACAAATCTGAATACAGGACATAGCTCCTTAATGGTGTTATTAAAGCCACAAATATACTGAAGTTTAATTTTTTCTAACTCATGCTCTACAGCCCGATCTGGCTCCCATCTTCCTCACCTGTGAATGGCAGAATCCAGACCTCCACGTTCACAAAGGTCCACATCATTGCCTCTACTCTTTCTCCTTTACTTGATCCTGCTATTTTCTGAAAGGGTGTCAGAATCCAGGTGAGGTAATACAGCTTGCCTTGCAATAAAATAATTTCAAAATATTGTGGCCGAAGGACAGATTAGGGTATGCCACCCTCTTTACACTGGGTCGCTTCTATCACTTATATCTCTGACAAGATCTCCCATCTCCCAGCCCCCCACCTTGGGTCATTACAGTTTATGCGGCTGTATACCACATGTCAGGCCTTCTGGTGGCCACATGTCTAGGATGAAATAGGAATTGCATCTGGGACCAGAGATGTCTGTGAGTCTGAAACACTGGAAGCCATTTTATGCTGTGGCTTTTCTGAGTGTCACTTCAATGATAATCAACATATTATAAAAATACAATTGTTCACATTTATGTTGTGCTTCACATAAAGCATTTCAATGAACAATTATTCCTTTGCTGCTCAAAACAGTTCAATAGCTTCATTTTGGAAAACATTGCTGCAAATTAAAAAGAAATTGTCTTTATCAAGCTAAATTATGTATTATTTCCCCATACATACACAAAAATAATCCCTGTTACACAATCTGGTTAAATCAAACAAAAATGTGAAATGGCAGCTACTTTGCTCCAAAAGGCATTAAACTCTAAGGTTTTTTTTTTTTTAATTTTTATGGCAGATGATATTAACTTTATCTTACAAATGAGGAAAAAAAGCCTTTGGGAGATTACATAATTTGCTCAAGGTCCACATAACAAATAGTACCAGGATTCAAAGACTGAGTTATCTGATTCCAAATCTTCTGATTTTCATTTCTACCTCAACATTTGAAAATGCCACGTGATTGCCTTGACTGGAATGGCCACCATCCTCCCTTATCAAGAAATAGGCAGTGGCCAACTAAATCCATCTTCCTAAAAGATATCTTTGAAATTACAGGATACTAAACCAAATTCCCTCATAAAAAAGATTAATTTCCCCTGGCTGGTGTAGCTCAGTGGATTGAGCGTGGGCCTGCGAACCAAAGGATCTCGGTTCGATTCCCAGTCAGGGCACATGCCTGGATTGCAGGACAGTCCCCAGCAACAGTTTCCAGGAGGGGATGCACAAGAGGCAACCATACATTGATATTTCTCTCCATCTCTCCTTCCCTTCCCCTCTAAAAATAAATAAATAAAATCTTTTAAAAACAAACCAAAAAACCTCTCCTTAAAAAAAAAAAAAAGATCAATTTCCCTCCCAGGAAACTATGTTGTTATGCCATTCTAAGACTCCTTTCTTTTTACATTACGGGTACACAGCCACTGAATCTCATCTATCTGCAGAAAAGATATTGAGATACAACAGCACCAAAACAGAGCTCCAACCCCACCCGCAGTCTTGCAGCATTCTGTCGCTCACCATCAAAGCATCCAGCCTGCCTACTGTTTCAATGTAGAGATTTTGCACAAATTAGAAATGGTACAGTCTATAAAGATTTCATGTTTCATGCTCCATTTGTTAAATCCCTACCCTTCATACAGCAGTCCCCACATAGCACAGGAGGACAACCACCTGGGAGGAAGCCAGACAACACTGGCCAATTTCTACTTCAGCCTATAACCATAAGGTAGATAACCCATTCCACAAATGAGAAATTAGATACTGGTCCACATCTCTTTTAAAAATTGCAAGGTATAGTCCTCAACTCAATTCTAATTAACTGAGTCATTCGCTTCATGTCCTACCTGTTATAATTAGCTTTTCCCTTCAAGATTTACCAGTCTGTTCTTCTAACCTAAAGAGCATCCCTAAACAACTAAAAAGCAGTATCTCAGTTGGTAGACGGTTAAAGGGATAGGAAGGTTTTCATTTGTGGTTTAGGATTCTATTAATTGCAACCTGAGATGAGGGCAGATACAAAGAATGGCCCCAGGGGCTGGCTTGCAGAACCAAGCATCACTGGGGCCACGTAGAACTCAGTAGCAGCTCCAGAAGCATGAGGCTGCTAAATAGGATCAGTTCCCATACTGCTTTGCAGATATACCAAGGAAGAACCCGAAATCCTGCATTAGCTCCTCAAAACGGTCTCTCACCTCCCCAAAATATGTTTGGGTGCAACTAAACTCTTCTGAGCCTCTCCTCAAGCAACCCTGGCTCCTGTATTTTATGTTCTTATTTGATTTGTTTTCAAGTTTTCAGCTGTTTCAACTTCTGTAAGTACCGGATTTCTTGCTTTGGCTCGAATCAGCATTGTCTTCAGCCATCTTCCTAGGTTTACCAACCTCAGGCTCCAGCTCTGCAGAATTAGTTTAAACTGGTAAAAATATATTTGAACTGGTCTGAACTGATTTTTTTTTTCTTGTGAGAAAATACTTGAATTGCTCAAGAGCAAGTTCTGACCACTTTAAAGCCACTTGGGCCAGTTTTACATGGCTAATGCAAGATCCAGTCACTGAAGGGATCAAGATGTATCTGTTTAGAAGATTACTTGTGGGTACAAAAAGGACCTGATGCTAAGGACCATACCATCTGTGATGGTGATGCTGGAGGGGGAATCAGAAAGGACCTAATAGTCTGTGAGGCAGACTCAAACCACTGTAGACCCCCAAAGGAGGAGCTACAAGAAATTGATGCTCAATGACATAGAATCAAATCGTTGGCGTGAGACAGAAAGGGGAAAGATGCTGATGCTCTCCAGACAGGACGAGATCACTGAGATGTACAGGGAGCAGAACAGGGATGCATTTCTACAAGGTGTCATCAAACTACTCTGGGGTACGGATGAAAAGAGAAAGGGACAGTAGCACAAAGGGCCTAGTAGTCTGTGGGCAGGATCAGGCTACTGTGGACAATTGGCAGAAAGGAGATGTTGTTCTAGGAAGCAGGATCAAACCACTGTGGAAGGGAGGGGAGCAAAAGAACCTGAAATTTCTTAAAGAAAATTCAAATTCCTTTTAGTAAAGTGAAAGAGAATGTGGTGTTCTGTAAAACGGAATCAAACTATGTTTTTATAGTTAATAAAGGGCATTTACATGTATTGTCTCATTTGGTCTTTACTCTGCCCTAATGGTTGGGTCAAATCACCTTTCCACAAAGGGCTCTAAAGTAATTTGTCTGCCCTTGATGGTTGCTAAGCAACAGTGTAGCAGCTGCCTGATGAACCTTGCCCTTTTGGCATTAACCCCTGAGTTTCTGGAAGGGAAATAACATGTACACACATGAAAAATTGGGGAACAAATTGAGACAGTATCATCAAATGCTAGGTGACAAAGAGTAGGATATAACCACACAGACCTTCACATTAAGAGAGAGATTGCAAGTAGTTACAGAATACTAGCTATGTGGAAGCAAAACTCACACAAGCACAGCCCTACAGACTAACAGCATCCTGTGCAAGCCCCCACAAGACGTTTGAGTCCTCCTAGACATTCCTAACTAGTGGTGCTTGAAAACAGTTGATGAAAAATGAGTAGTTCTAACTTTCTAGGAAATCTATTCCATTTTTCTTAAAATTATTGTCTTTATATTTTGAGCTAAACTTCCCCCCCATAGTTTCCACCCAGCAGTCCAAGTTCTGTGTTCTAAAGCACGGATTGGCAAACTAGGGCTTGCGGGCCACATACATCCTGATGCCTATTTTTCCCTAGTGTGAGCTAAGAATGGTTTTTACATTATTAAATGGTTGAAAACAAGCTAAAGAAAAAAAATATTTTGTGGCAAATGAAAAATTATACAAAATTTAAATTTCAGTCCATAAGCAAAATTTTGTTGGAACATAGCCATGTTCATTTATTTACATATTGTCTATGGCTTTTTTCCTGTGACCACAGTAGAGCTAAGTAAGCTGAATCAAAGACTCATGGCTGTCAGAGCCTAATATATTTACTGTGTGCCACTTTCCAGAATAAGTTCGCTGATCCCTGATCTAGAGCAACAAAGAATCAGTTTTGAATAAGACTCTGCTTATGTAAGAATATATGCTAGATAGGAAAGGGAGTTCAGAAACCTCACAAAGAATCCCAAATTATCAAAGGGAGGGAGGGGACTGGTGTCAAACTCCTCTGAGCTCACAAATAACTTTAAAGCACTTCTCATGGGCTTCGGGGGATAAGCCTGTACAGAATTGCTGGGAGTGTCCAAGAAGAATGAGAGAACAGCTATAAAAGAAGGCTGGGATCAGAGTGTGAAAGGCCTTGAATACCAAATACAGTCAGTTGGCCATTCTGAAAGCAATGGAAGAACCACTATTAGGTTTCAAGTTGGGATAGGGTTGAGTGACAGGGTAAAAGAAGGATTGAAGAAGATGATTCATGCTTCCAGACATCACCCTAACTCTATTCCAGCTCTAGCCAAGTTGGATAGAGTGATCTGAGAAGTTCAGGTCATTCTGGTCACTTAGGTTCAGAAATATGTCAATACAGGTATCTGCGTCTGAACATAATCTGGTTGGAAGCCAGGATCCTATCAATATCATAAATCAAGAAATACGTTGAGCCAGTTCCAAATGATTTCTACCTTAGGAGCATAAGAGAACTTTCGTCACAGCTTCTTTTATCTGATTCTTACTCATTTTTCAGGATCCAACTCAACCATATCTGTCCTGGAGCTCTTGCCCTCCTCTGAGGTCATAGAGCACTTTGTGCCATTCATGTGCTACTCACTCTACCATGTTTAGTACTGAAATAATTTCATTGTGAAAATGGCCTGTTTCCCCAGAAAGACTTTGAGTTCCTAGAAGAAAGACATCCTAAGTAATACTTCTCTGTGTTCCCATGGTATCTGGTTGGTTGGTAAGGATATTGATCCAGTGACCTAGTGGTCCCTCTGTGTGAACAGGCCCCCCACTTAGGAAACCTCAGGCACTTCGGGAACTGTGCCAACTCTAACTACATACTCACCTTCCTAAACTGGTTATCCTGGGAAGAGGTGAAACCTAGCTATATAGTCCAGTAAGCCCTTGGCTACAATGACCATACAAAGAGCAGCTAGTTCTTTCTGCCTTTGATGCCACAAAGACACTGGCTCCCCATCATTCCTGCTTTCATGAGTTCAGGGATGAATGCCCTGGTCAAGAAGACAAAGCCCACAATTCTGGCTTCCAAGCATCCAGTCCCATTTTCCATGGCCTCTGTTGATCCTGGACCCAGCCTTCAGGCTGGACTCACCAGATTCAGGACGAAAATAGGCCCTTGGCTGAGAGGGCTGGCTTTCCACAAAGTGCTCTTTCCCCCAACGGCCAAAGCAAACGCTGCTGGCTGGGGCTAAAAGCCAGCGAGCCGCTCCCGACCTCTGCTGGCCAGCACCAAGGAGGCCCAGTGTCAACAGTGCATGGACAGGTCTGCTATTTCATTCCTTCTCATTCCGCAAACATCAGATTTCCCTTCATGAATCTAAACAACCAAACAGAACTAAAATCAGCTCTAGACTCTAGAAAAATGTCAAAGATTCCTCCATGGGCCTCAACTGGTGAGAGTGAGAGAGAGGTTCAGCAAAGCCCTCACTTCTACTTTCCTGAGCCTCACAAGCATGCCCAATCCCACAAACCACCTTCTGGAGTCTCTCTGTTTAAATTGATTTCTTCTTTGATCCATTGGTTGTTTAGGAACATGTTGTTTGGTCTCTATGTATTTGTGTTTATTCCAGTTTTCTTCCTATAGTTGATTTCTAGTTTCATGCCATTGTGTTCAGAAAAGATGCTTGATATGATTTCAATCTCCTTGAATTTATTGAGGCTTGCTTTATGGTCTAATATGTGACCTATCTTGGAGAATGCTCCACTTGCACTTGAAAAACTGTGTATTTTGCAGTTTTTAGATAAAATGTTCTAAACATGTCTATTAAGTCAATTTGATATAATATGATATTTAAGGCAGTTATTTTCTTATTTTCTGTTTGGATGATCTATCCAAACAGAAAATAAGATATGAGTGGGGAATTAAAATCTTCTACTATTATTGCATTACTGTGAATTTCTCCTTTGATATCCATTAACATTTGCTTTATATATCTAGGTGATCCTATGCTGGGTATGTAGATATTTGTGATTATTATATCCTCTCATTGGATTGACACTTTTAAATTATGCAATGCCTTTCTTTGTCTTTTTTCACATTCTTTGCTTGACTGTCTATTTTGAATGATATGAGTGTTGTTACCCCAGCTTTCTTTTTGTTTCTATTTGTGTGAAATACCTTTTTCCATCCCTTCACTTTCAGTCTGTATATGGGTCTTTCAATATGAAGTCTTTTGTAACTAGCATATAGATGGGTCATGTTTTTCCTCTGCTCCCTTAGGGGAGAGGGAGCACGAATGTGGGCATGAGCTATCAGTATCCACTGTTCTTGCTGGCTCACAAGTCAGGCTGAGAGTCAAAACAGAGTTCAAACAATCATTTTTCCTGAATTAAATAGCCAGCCTCCTTTCATCATGGTGGGGCAGGGGCCAGTTTTCAGACACTGGCTGAGAGGGACATGGAGAGAGGAGGAGAAGGAAGTGGAATGAAAAGGATAATGGAAAAGGGCAGGCAGAGACAGAGGGAAGTATTTTGATCTAACAAACAACAATCTCTCTGAAAGAGTGACTTTTGGCTGATGACAGAGTGGAGGATTGGGAAAATCTTGACAGGGTAAAGCTAGAGAATGTCATTGCTTTAAGAATGATATTTTTGTGTCTATGCACATGGAAATCAGTGTCCTCTCCTAGGCTGAGGTGAGTTGATGCTGACTTAGAAGAAACCTGGGACTAGAAAGGATCACTATGAAAAAGGAATCATCCTTACTCAGGGATATTCAACATCTGAGTCAAACTACTAAATCAGCATCCTCTTTGGTACCCAGGTTCTTGTAATAGTGATTGCAGACATTTGAAAATAAAAGAAATACCATGTACTTAGCACCAACTGTGTGCCTGGCAATATTCTATTCCCAAACTGTGTACCAAGGCACCCTAGGGTACCATAGGCAGCTCAGAGTTACTGTAAGATATTCTTATCAATTAATTAATTAATTAATTAATTAATTAAAGTTTTCTGGTTTTTAATGTCTTTTTATTTTTTATTTGGAGAGAGTGGAAGGGAGGGAGAAAGAGAGGGAGAGACACATCAATGTATGGTTGACTCTCAAGTGCCCCCTGCTAGGAAACTGGCCTGCAACTCAGGCATGTGCCCTGACAGGGAATTGAACTGGCAACCCTTTGGTTTGCAGGCCGGCACTCAAGTGAGCCACACCAGCCAGGGCTGTAAGATTTTTAATTTTTGAGGGAAATACAGAGACATCTATAGGACATGGTGTGAACTGCTATTAATTTTTTTGCACCAGATTACTGAATAAACAGAAGTGTTAAGTATTTCTTTCAGCTCAGAGGTGCTACAAAAAACAATTACTGACACACTAAGAGCACACCAGACCAAGAAACTCTGGGAACCTTTGCTATATGCATTACATAAATTATCTCATACAATTCTCAAACATTATGGGGTAGGTCTTAACATTGTTTCTGTTTTATAGATAAAAGCCAAGGCTCCAAAAGATGAAGTAATTTGGCTAAGGTACCCAGCTAAATGATGGCAAAACAGAGGTCAGAACTTAGACAGGGTAGACTTCATAGACTGTGCTCTTACGCTGTTAGCAGCTGCCCTGTTATAATTAGCTTTATCCACCATCCTCATTGCATATGACAAGTGAATGCTTTTGTGTTATCAAAGTGGTGTTACTGTTGTAGAAGTCCAGAAATTTTCTCTAAATCGACACATGCACCATAAGAGGCATAGGAAAAAGGATATTATTTGCAAGCATAATATAACCAAAGACACTGAATTTGAGAACAGTCTGACAGTGTCCAGAGTGGGAGGGGAGGGAATTTCAGGGGAAAAGGGGAACGGTTTAGAGCAACAAGTATAAAGGACACGTGGACAAAAACTATGGGGGGAGGAAATGGGAGGGAAGTGGGGAGGGCTGGGGTGGTGGGCTGGGGTGGGGTAAAAGACAGAAAACTGTACAATATCAACAATTAAAAAATACTGATTTAAAAAAAATGAAAAAAAAAAGCCAGAATTTTACAAATAAGAGGCATAAGCTGAAACTGGGACTGCCTTCGAGCCATTTGAACTCTTCAACTGATTTTAAACTAATTCTCTGGAGACCTCCCATGCTTCCTATAACATAACCCTAAATTTTACTTATCCTGAACTACTAAGGTTCACTTTTGTGTTATGGTGTGAGAAACGATTTTTTAATTATATTTTATTGATTATGCTATTACAGTTGTCCCATTTCTCCCCCATCATTCCCCTCCACCCTGCACACCCCCTCCCACCCACATTCCCCCCTTTAGTTCATGTCCATGTGTCATAAGTTCTTTAGCTTCTACATTTCCCACACTATTCTTGCCCTCCCCCTGTCTATTTTCTACCCACTGTCTATACTACTTATTCTCTGTACCTTTTCCGCCTCTCTCCTCCTCCCACTCCCCTGTTGCTAACCCTCCATATGATCTCCATTTCTGTGTTTCTGTTCCTGTTCTAGATGTTTGCTTAGTTTGCTTTTGTTTTTGTTTTAGGTGTGGTGGTTAATAATTGTGTTTGCTGTCATTTTAATGTACATGTTTTTTATCTTCTTTTTCTTAGATAAGTCCCTTTAACATTTCATATAATAAGGGCTTGGTGATGATGAACTCCTTTAACTTGACCTTCTCTGAGAAGCACTTTATCTGCCCTTCCATTCTAAATGACAGCTTTGCTGGATAGAGCAATCTTGGATGTAAGTCCTTGACTTTCATGACTTGAAATACTTCTCTCCAGCCCCTTCTTGCCTGGAAGGTCTCTTTTGAGAAATCAGCTGACAGTCTGATGAGAACTCCTTTTATAATTCAGATGTTTAGACGTTTAAAGATATCCTGGAGGTTCCTAAGCCTCTCCTCATTTTTTTGAATCCTTGTTTCTTCATTCTTTTCTGTTTGTTTGTTTGATTCTTCCTTCTGGCCCACTCCATTGATCTGAGTTCCAGATTTCCTCCCATCACTATTGGTTCCCTGTGTGTTTTCCTTCATTTCACTTATTGCAGCCTTCATTTGTTCATCTAATTTGCGACCAAAATCAGCCAATTCTGTGAGCATCCTGACAACTAGTGCTTTGAACTGTGCATCTGATAGGCTACCTCTTGGTTGTTTAGATGAATTGGCTCTGGGCCCTTGATCTGTTCTCCCATTTGAGCCATGTTTTGTTTTGTTTTGTTTGTTTTGTTTTGGTCTGGTCGCGGCTGTTACGTAGTGAGGGGCGGAGCCTTAGGTGATCCCCAGGGCGGGGCAGCCCAGTCGCTGGGTTGTAACACTGTATGTGGGGGTGGGGTCCGAGAGGGAACAATGGCACTTGCTCCGTGCTCTCTCAGATTCCAGTCCCTTCCCGTGCTTTCCCCAAGCAAACTGGGCCCTTCTGGTGCTGATTTTCATGTGGGTGGGCTTGTGCACGTTCTAGGACCCTCTGGGTCTCTCCAACAAACTCTCCTGTGAGGCTGGGAGTCTCTCCCAGCACGTCAACCCCCACAAGTGTTTTCAATTAGTGCTTTTAGGCTTTATTTCCCGGCGCTGGGGCCCTGCGTTGCGCAGTCTGTCTCACTGCCTGTTTTCACCTGGTTTATCTGCGTGGGAATGTGTGGCTGCAGTCAGATGTTTTGTGCACCTCGCTGGGTCTGCTTATTGCCTCCCAGTGCCCGGTAACTGCCACTTGTGCATCCGGGACCACTAGCCACTCCTTTTCCTTGCTGTGACCCCTCTCCGCCAGCCACCAACTCCGCCCCTCTTACTGGTCTGGGTGAATTGTTGTTGGGCTTCTGTACAATTCAATTTTCTATATGTTCTGATTGTTTTTTTGGTTCTGAATTTTTGTTGTCCTTAATTTTGGTTGTGAGAGGAGACACAGTGTGTCCACCTACGCCTCCATCTTGGCCGGAAGTCTAGAAACGATGTTCTTTATCTCACTGGTATAAAAGAAGAAGGACCAAGCCCAGCTTGCCAGTGCTTTCCCTTTTGCAACCATGAGGGAAACCAACACAAGAAGGACAAGCCCAACATACAGAGGAAGGTAGTCAAGAGGATAACAGATAAAAGGAGCAGAGTCATGACCAAACCATGTTTGAAATCCTACCTCAAGACTTTCTCGTTAATATGAACAATAACTCCCTGGTTTATTTCAGTCAATTTAACATGGGTTTTCTGCACTTTGCAATCACAATTATCCTAATAGTTACTCTCCTAAAGCACCTAACACAATGCTTGGTATACTCATTCATAAGAGCCTAATCCCAATGTCAATTTGCCAATGAAGCTTGTTCTCAACTCCCAAATAGGAGTTGTTTCTCTATCCTTTCATAGCTTATTGTATATAACTTTATAGCATATCACATTGGGTTATTTATTTACACTTACTTCTTTACCTATTATCTCTCCCATTGTAAGTTGAAGCTGTGGTGACTTATAAAATGCTTAGCATGTAGGAGATGTTTCATAAGCATATTTTGAGCTGAACTGAATTGAAACATTAATCATCTAATCAATGTTAGTTCAATTCTCCTTCCTCTGGTAGGCAGAATGGTGCCTGAAAGGCCCTATTCTTGCTGTGAACTCTGAGGGCACAAGGATCTGACCCATTCCAGCTCTAGGCACATGCAGAACCTACAAATGGCAATACTCAGTTTGCCGTTTCTGCATCCAACACCGTACACCAGACCTGGCAGAAGTCAATAAAGAGTTTGTTGGGACAGTCCTGACCAGTGTGGCTCAGTGGGTTGGGAGTTGTCCTGAAAACCAGGAGGTTGCTGGTTCAATTCCCGGTCAGGGCACATGCCTGGGTTGTGGGCCAGGTTCCCACTTGGGGGCATGTGAGAGGCAACCAATTAATGTTTCTCTTGCACATTGATGTTTCTCTCTCTGTTCTTCTCCTTCCCTTCCCCTCTCTCTAAATAAAAATAAATAGCTAAAGTTTAAAAAAAGAGTTTGTTGGGACAAGCCCTAGGCCTTACTGGACCCAACCCAGACAGTAGCAGCACAATAAAGGCTACCACAAATGTAGCTAAATCTCTAATCAGAGTACAAAGGTATTTTCAGGAATTTCCCAAAAATATACTCTCCTCTCTGCTCTGACCCATCTCAGTGTGTGCAATTCTACAATGGGAATTTAATTGTTACCTCACATCTTTTGCCTTTTTTGACTACCAATTCCTCTCTGTATAATTGTTCCCCCTTCATCTGAATTCCCACAGTGCTTTGCACATACTTCCATTATCATTTATCTTATTGGCTTATTGAATCTGTTTATATGTCTATCTTCCCAACTACACTGTGATCTCCTTAAGTTTTCTCAGCCCTCATCCCATGAACCTGGCCTAGTACCTAAAACAGAATGGGTGTTCAGAAAGTGTTTGTTGAATTATTGTTGAATCCCTTTCAAAACAATAGTTTAGATTTATGGGTTATATTTGAAGCTATTTTTAATCCTTAGTATCTCCTTGTGCAGTGGAAAAGTTTAGGAATTGAAGATGGAGATGTGAGCCTGGCTTGGTCAACTACTAGCCCTCCATCCTTATGTTTTATTTTTATTTTTTATATTCCTATATACTTGTTTAAGTCCTGAAACCTCTCTGAACCTTAGTTTCCTTACCCTCACAATGATGGCAATCATAAATATACCTCACAAGGTTATAGCAGAGAGAAAAATGTACTTTCTGATGCAGTACTTTTCAATGCAATATCTTGTGAGAAAGTTGAGTTATTATATAGTGTAATTTAATTGAAAGAGGATTTTTAAAATAATTATTTTTGCATAGGGATACAAAGAACTTACTTCAGACACCTTCAGAGATTGCCATGATGAGTGCTGGATGTGCCCTGAGGAGTTTTTCATGGCTGTATGCCTGTTCTTCCTATGCCCATTAGAAAATAAACACCACATTTTACCAAGAAGTGGCTCTTAGAACCAGCACTAAAATGATATTCTTGCAGATGAGCGGCCTTCTGCGTTTAGCTACACTTCAGTTAATATTAACACCACTTTATGTTTCCTGAGTACCTTCAGGCTGGATGGTGAGAGAAGCCATCTAGGAACAGGGATGATGATGGGGAAAAAGTCACCTCTGAATGCCAAACTAAAGCCTGCAAAATTGCCCTACTTACTGTTCTTCGTACATGCCCTGTGATTTTTCTACCTTCGGATCTTTGCTCTTGCGCTCCAGAGGTCTGAAATGGCCTCCTTCCATCCATTTCTCAATTTTGAGTGTTAACTATCTTTCAAAGCCGGGCTCAAACTCTGTCCTTGCCAACCTTTCCCTTATATACCAATCCCAGCCCCTCACCTGGAAGTTGTTTTTCCCTCTTTGATATTTCCCCCAAAGCAATGACTTCTGGCACTTACTAGTTTTCTATTACCTGTCTCAGTTAATGTCTCTCCAATTTATTCTCTCTTCCTATGCATTCATCTCTTGCCTGAAACATTATACTTACATACTAAGGAGTGTCTGTGCCACCAGTTTTTCTTTCCTTCAGTCTGTACTGCATGCTATTGCCAAAGGCAGCTTTCTGAAATACAAAGCACTCGTCTGATTTAAAATTTCTGATGGTGAGTGAAAAATTTAAATCTAGAAACATGATATAGCATAATATCTACCCAGTACAGATCCATGAACTCACTACATCAGAATCATGGCAAGGGGAGGGGAGGTAGCTTGTAAAAACTTAGATTCCCAATGAGATTACAGTTTCCTGAAAATCTCTAACATGAAAAGCAGCGCAGATCAGCTAAGGATGACAAATATATTTCATCTCATGAATCAATTCAAATTGAATGCAAGTAGCCATTTGGAATACTGTGTTTAGAAGGATTCTAAGCCATATCCAGAATCACTGGAAAAGAACATTATGTCTGATTGACAATTTCTGCCATGAGCATGGGAGGAGCTGACAGTGATGATCATGCCAAGGATTTACCATACCTGCTCTAGATACACAGAATAAATGGCTATTCCCTAAACAAACCAGAGAACCCCCACCTTTGTGTGATGTTCCGTTTGTCTAGAATGCTTCCAATCTCTGGTTCCCTAGAAAACTCCTAATCATCATCTCATTTTAATTCAAACATCATCTAGTTTGGGAAACTTCAGCTGACTCACTCCACATCATTTCTTCTCTCATCTGGGCTTTCATTACAATTTGTTCATAAGCAGAATTTATCATATTTGTCACATCAAATTCATTTTATTATTTTTGTAGTCACTAAATAGGATCATCTATTGCTCTATGGAATAATTCACAAGGTAAATAACCATAGCACTCTTCTGCATAGGTGATAACAGAGGACAAGAACATGGGCAAAGGGACAGCAATTTGCGAATGAAAATAATAGAAGATACTTTTACTCTTATAAAATGTAGAATAAAACTAGAATGTGGTAGTGTTCCTAATGTAGGATTTCTTTGATTTTCTTTTTTAATTAAATGTGTTGGGGTGACATTGGTTAATAAGATTATATAGGTTTCAATGTATACTTGAATCATACACTCAAATTCATTTTTAAATGAAGAGAATATATATAAACTATGATTTTCAATACTGAATTATGTTAGAAAGTTCTGTGAATATCTATGTTCTATTAGACTTTCACCTACCAGAATTAAGTGACCACAGCATATTTTTTTTTTATTCCAAACACCTGACTCAGTGCCTAGTATCCATAGGGTGCTCAATAAACATGTATTGAACGAAGAGCTGACTCCATTCAGAGGGAGTGGGAAAGGGCAAGCAAGAGACCTCGTAACTACATCAAACATATCACTCTTCCCTGAAGAACCATGGAGACATGCAAGTGAACCCTTTTGAATGAAGACACATCACTAGAATTCCTTATTCCAGGAATGAAGCCTGGAATAAGTGTAAATATGTCTCCTTTCTTCCATAATGCCTTCTTGGACCACTAGTCCCTTTCCCTTTGCTCCAGTCTCAATTCTATTGACATCCATATAACTTAGGAAGCCTTCCCAAATTCCTATAAACTGTAAGGAAGGTTGGGCAAAGGTTCCTAGTGCTGTTGTCAGGCAAGCAAACTTGCTGAGTGTCTGAGCTAGCAGGCACCTGAGATACTATCTAGTCCACTGATTGACTATTGGAAGCAGAGAAGTAACCATTAGCCCTGGCTGTTTTTCTTCCCTCCGTATTCACTTCAATAGGCCCCAAAAGGGCTCTGTACACCCCCGGTGTACCACAGAGCCGACTTTGAAAGCCACTCATCTATCCAATGAAGTATCCTCATTCATACATGAGGGTACTTGAGCCCAGAGAGGGAGAATTGTCCAGTCACAAACTGAGTTCACAGCAGAGGTAGTCTGTACCCAGGTTTCCTAACTCTCTGCTCCATGCCTTTTTGGCTACATGAAGCTTCTTTGACTTATACAGGTTTGCATATTCACTTTTCTTAGATAATCATCACTTGTACCTATGGGTCCATATGTGCCCACAGCTCAAAAGCATCATTTGGACTCTTAAATCATTTTTTTTTTTACATTGATACATTTTAAGGACTGTTTCTATGATGGGAGGCCTCATCTGAAACAGCCAAGTTATTCTACCTACCTTTGCTATGTGAATCACCACTTTGCCACGCTCAAAACTCTGGAGTTTTTTTCTGCCTCTCCTTTATCCTTTATATCCTCCATTTTTTCTGTTTTTATCATGTCACTCTGATTCTCAAACCCTATCTAAAATTATAATGCTCACATACATAACCTATTCTTCATCTCTGTTTTACTTTTCTCCTTAGCATTTAATATCATCTAACATACTATATGTTTTACTTATTGCTGTTGTTTTTCTATCCCTCCCACCAACCATAATGTAAGCTTTTTGATGGAAGAGATTACTATTTGTTCATTACTCTATTCTCAGTATTCATAACAGTGCTTTATATATATTATTAACCAGTATTTACTGAATCAATAAATAGTGTGGTGGCTTGATAGTGTTGAAAATCAAGATTCTCATCTTGTTGCTCTGCCATTTCAACACGCAGCTTCCAACTCATTGTCTAAGATAGCTGCCCTAGATCTTACCATCACATCCAAGCTCCGATCAGGAGAAAGAAGAAAAAAGGAAGTAAAAAACACAACCCACAGCTGTGTACATCATTTCCACTAGACAGAACATAGTCATATGGTCACACATAGCTGCAAGGGAGGCTCAGAAATATAATTTTTAACTGGGAAACCTTATACCCATGTAAATTTTAGTACTACAGTAGAAGAGAGAACCAATATTGAACAAACAGCAGGCTATACCTCACAAAGCAAAGAAAGTAAAAAACTCATGCATAGTTTACAAGCAGTCTATAGCCAGACTGTTTTACTACCTGTCCCCTAATATTACATATATATGAAACAGCCTTTCTCCCCAGAAAATTATCATAAGCACAATAAAATTAAGTACTTCCATATGTGTAGTGTTTTTCAGAATTGGGAAACCTGTAAGTCCGTACTCCATGTGACCTTCAAAAACTAACATGATATCCTTGAGCCTGTTTCCTTGTCTGTTGAACATGGAAGTTCTAAGTTTCAAATACAGTAAAGGTAAAAATTATCTGTTAACTGCAATGCCTTACACAATTGAGAAACATTATTTTTTTTCTTTTAGATTTTATTTATTTATCTTTAGAGGGGAAGGGAAGGAGAGAGGGAGAGAAACATCAATGTGTGGTTGCCTCTTGTATGTCCCCTGCCAGGAACTGGCCTGGCAACCCAGGCATGTGCCCTGACTGGGAATCGAACCGCGATCCTTCGGTTCGCAGGCCCGTGCTCAATCCACTGAGCTACACCAGCCAGGGCGAGAAACATTATTATACTGACACAAAACCTCAGTTGGATCCTCACAACTATGTTCTGAAGAAGGCAGCCCCAACCTATCCTCTATAGCTGCCCCACTGATGGGTTTCAAATTTAGTATTTTGATCACACTATCTTTTTGCTGCACTGGCCTCCATTACAGATGTCCATTTCAGCTATCTAGAGAAGAGGACTAACATGAGGCAGTGCAGGGAAATGTCTCTCATTCTAAAAATCTATCATCCCCTGAAAAACTACAGTGGACCCTTGAATAATGTGGGAGTTGAGGTGCTGACCCCCATGCAGTCAAAAATCCACATACAACTTTTGACTGCCCCAAAACTTAACTAGAACAGTCCTCTAGTATCTGTAGGGGATTGATCTGAAGACCCCTGTGGACACCAAAACCTTTGGATGTTCAAGACCTTTGTATAAAATGGTATACAACCATGCATTCAGTTGGCCTTTTGCATCAGTGTATTCCCAATTATGGATTAAAAATACTGTTTTCAATCCTCAGCTGGTTGATTTTGATTCTATGGATGCAAAATCCAGGGATATTGAAAAAAATCTCATATAAATGGACCCATGCAGTTCAAACACATGTTGCTTAAGGGTCAAATCTATTGGCATAATGGGCCATTTATAATACCATTATTTTAAAGGGTTATTGTGCTCTTATATACCTTACAATATAGAAGATAGAGAAGCTCTTTCTCTTTTCAAGTAACCATGGTCTGAGTCATTGTAATATAGTACATATGTTTTAGAGTCATTCAGACTTAGATTCAAATCACACCTCCACCACTTAATAGCTGTGTGGTCTTAAGCAAGTGATTTCACCTCTCTGATCTTTAGTTTCCTAATCAATAAAATGAGGATAATAATAGTTTCTACTGTCATACAGTATGCTGGAAATAAAATTGATGAAGAAATGAATGAATGCATGCATTGGATGTAGATTACTTAGCACTGTTCTGGCACACAGTAGATGCCAGGCCCCTTCCTCCAAGATTGAGTTCCTATGAATAGTAAACATGTCCTAAATATTCACTGAAAATGGTAGTCTGAAGGTTAAATGACTGTCTTTGTAGTCAAATATACTGCTTCCAAGTAAAAAGAACACTGGGTTGCATAGTGGATTATTTGAGATTCATCATTCATTATTCTTCCATTCATTCATTCATTCATTCATTCATTCAATTAATCAAGCAATATCTGTAAACATCTAAAAATCTATAAGCAGACAGCCCCTGTACTACATTCTAGGGACATGGCAGAGAGTTAAAATTGGCATGGTTCTTGATAACTCACAATCTACCTGAAGAGAAAGACAAGTAAACAGATTATTATAATATAGAACAATAACAGCTACACTAACAAGCAAGTCCTGGATGGCATGGGAGTTCAGAGAAGAGACAATTTACCCATCCTGAGTATGGGTGGAGATTAGGAGAAGGCTCCCAGACAGGGCAATGTTGGAGATAGGACTTGAAGAATGAGTTGGAGGTTACCAAGTGAAGAGAATTTGCAGACTGGAGTGTGCTGGGCAGAGGGAATAGCATATGCACAGACCAGAGCCATAATCATCAAAGACCTGCAAAATTCTAAAGTTACTGAAGAATAGAATGCAAAGAAAGAGTGGGGAGACATCAAGACAGTGTAGAACTACACCATATGGACAGCACAGAACTATGTAGACAAAATTCAAGAGCTTGTTCTTCATCCTAAGAGGTACTGGAAAGGGTCTTAAACAGGAAAGTGTCATGGTCAGCTTAACACATTGAAAAGACCACTCTGCTATGTGGAAGATGGACTGCAGGACTTGAGCTACAGTGATAACAATAATGATGGAGAAAAGGGGGCTGATCAAGGATGAAGTAAGGAAGAAAATTATCCAGATTTTACAATTGCCTGGAAATAGAAATAAAGGAACTGAGAATGCTGCCTGAGATTTTTTCCATTCTCAGCCTGGCACTATCACTTAATAACTACAGGCCCTTGGCCATCACTGTACTTTGCTGAGCCAAATCAGTTTCTTTGTGTGAAAAATGGATATAATAACTCCTGGTGTACTTACCTCCACCATATTAGGGAGACTTAAATTAAATAATCACTGTGAAATGTTCTTTCCAAGGTACAAGGGGCTATGAAGCAGGAGGCTCAAGGATAACCCATGGGTTTAGGCTCATTGACAACACAAGTGCTTCTTTTCTTCTTTTAAAAATGTTCCACATACAACGCCCTTGTAAAGAAAGAGTCCTTACTTTCCTTTCAGGGTGTTATGAGCCCTGAGGTCTTGTAGCAGAATTGAGCTGCCTCCAAATCATCCAGACTTTCATCCAGGCCTTGTCCTGAGCAATGCAAGGCTATCAATTTGGCTAGTGGCTACCATATTAGACAGCACATAGCTACATTGTAGGAGGCCAGTAAATCAGAGGTAGGAGCACTAGATCACAGGTAAAACCAAAGGGAGCTCTGATGCCAGGGCAGAGGCTCTTTATTTTCTGTACTTCTCTGATACCTACTCCCAAGTATACACGTATGCAGCCCAAGTACCACCCTGATCCAAAGGATACAAGAGACTTGGAGATGCCAAAGCTAAGCCAAGGGTCTGACAATCCAGGAAGCCAATGACGGCAATTTCTGGAGTAAGCAACAGCACTAGTCCAGGGCATAATAGCAAAGAGCAATAAAATTCGTCTTCGGCACTCCAACTTCCCGGAACCCCATATGTCTTCCCTGAGATCAACGTCTTGTTCCCCATTATCCAGGATTTTTTCCAGCTGGTTGTCAACAGCTCTTTGATAAGATCTTAGGGTATTTCCACTTTTGTATCAAATTATGCTACTGTTTATGTCACCATTCTTCCCTTTGCTCTATAACTGTCTAAATTCTTGGGAACTTTCCCATACCCTACCATTCTACCAACATCATGGAGCTGGGGGGAAAGGAAAGAAGAGCAACTAGTTTAGTTCCCTGGGTCTAGAGGAGATAAAAATAAGTTCCTAGCATACCTCCCTTTCCATTAGCACATTCATCAATGGGCCCGATACCATATCGTTACTCTCTATATGTTAGCAGCGCAGATTAGTAGCTCCACTTTAAATGGAAGAAGCTGAGACACAGAGAGGTGAAGACTGACTGGCATAATGCCCCAGTGAAAGTTGATGGCAGAGCCAGGACCAAAACCCAGGTCTCCTGCTCCCCAGCCAGTTAGAGTTTCTATCCAAGGGAACATGCTTCTCCATCAGAAGATGACTTCTTCCTGTTGGAAGCCAGTCAGTTAAAGAAATGCAACCAGCTGCAAGCAGGGATCCACCCAGCAGGGGCCTGTTCCATAAAACCTCTACCTCACCCCTGACTCCAACCCCAGAGACCCAATTTCAGGCCTCAAAAATGCAAGCACTAGCCAGGCTTGGAGAGGGGGGTGCAGAGTGTGGTCCCCTCCTCCTTTTCCCCTCCAGATCCCTGGAGCTTGAGCCTTGGAAAAGCCACGCACTACAGAAAGGGGGCCGCCCCGTGACAGCTGCAAGCAGGTTATTCCAGAGAACATTGAGATGGCAGGAATATTTTCCAGTTGAAATCAATCCAATTCCCTTTGCGTTTGAGTCTTGGGAACATTCATGATGAAAATCTAGACAGCATGACATTGTATGAACTCTGAAAGCTGGGCTGATGCTACTCTGGTTGGTGTTGCCTTTGGCTCACACTGAGGACCCAGTCAGAGTCCTGGAAAGGTCTGGCCAAAGCAACTTCAGCCAAAGACCTTGTACCATCCCTATTTTAAAGGCTGTGTATGTGTAGTGATGACCTGGTCTCTCAGTCAATGATTGGCTTTTTGTATCATCCAAGGAAAATCTGGGGTTGTGAGCTTCACCAGTTGGGGTAGCTCAGCGAAGGGGAGCCCCTTGGCTGTGACTTTGTTCCAGTGACCTGTGATGAGGAGAGAGAGTGGCAAAAAGGAAACATGGCAATCTGCAGGCAAAGGTACACATTCCCACCCAGAATATCACTGGCATCAGACAGCAGGAGGGTACAGGGCTATGAGCAGGTACAGCCAAGGATTTCTCCACCAATGTTTTTCAGACAGTATAGTATTGAGGGAGGGGCCTTGGGCCATAAATGGAGAGACATTTGGTTGCCTGACTTCATGTCTCTTTCTACACTCCAGCTTGGCCCTTGTCTGAGATCTTACAGGGTTTCAGTATGCTCTGAGATTTGAGAGGTTTTTCAGTAGCATAAAAATGACCATCGCACCCCCAATAGCACATTCAGAAGGATGGAATATTGCCTGGAAGGCAGAAGAATTGGGCTGTGCCACTCTTGGCTGCATGACTAGTCACTTCCCCTACTCTGATCTTCAGTTTCATCCCAGTAATTTATAAGTATAATAAGTCCTGCTCACCTCACAAGGCTCTTACGAGAACCAAATGAAATAATGGTTATGAGTGAGCTTTAGAAGCTTTAAACTGTGAAGCTTGTCACTATATCTGGAGCTAATCTGGTGATGCAACTGGCACAGCGACACATACAAGTAGCTTTCCTGGGCCTGGGGCTTTGAGAGAGCAATGAAAGGAAAAGCAAAGTGCCCCCTAAACTCCAGGTACCTAGCTCATAATACGTAGAAGTCTGAATACAAAATGAAACGAGAGAGCAGCACTGAGCTTTAGCAAGGGCTGATCTGAATGAAGTACAGGAAGATCTCCACAACAGTATGTTCCAGAGCCAGGAAGCCTGCAACTCCCAAACACCCTCATCACTGATGGCTGAAATCCCAGGGAAAAAAAACCCTGGGTAGTGAAGGATATTGCAGCGAAATCATTTTTTTTTCCATTAAAAATGCAAATGT
Source organism: Glossophaga mutica (assembly GCA_039655065.1). NCBI lineage: Eukaryota > Metazoa > Chordata > Mammalia > Chiroptera > Phyllostomidae > Glossophaga > Glossophaga mutica. The sequence goes on along the minus strand of CM077318.1, from coordinate 7,011,584 downwards.
ACTCATGGCATGGGAAAGGGGGCAGGTCTGTGGCATTCTCAACCTACACTTAGGGCTACTTAATTGCTTTGCTTCCTCCAAGTACTCTCCCAGTCCAATCCACCAGGTACTGCTGCACTAAACCATCTGAGTAACCTTCTTAAATTGCAGGTGATGTCACACCACAGCTCCAGAACCTTCAGCAGTATTCCATTACTTACAGGAGAAAATTCAAATGCTTTAGCATTGCGTTTTAAGTTCTCTTTAGTCTTGCCCTAGTCTCCCACATGGACCTCAAACACATGCCTTTTAAACCCTGTATTTTGGTCAAACTATTCCATTTCAGAAGTGTCAGAGAAAATAGAGATTACAAAGAAAACATACTGGACTAGAAGTCAAAGAACTGAGTTCCAGTCACATTAACTTTCTGGGTGACCTTATATAAGCCATTTATTCAACCAGAATGTCTGGAGTGTTTAGATCACTTGGAAACTGTGTTAAAATCAATTTGTTACTAAATTAAAGTACAATTTTTATATTCTAGAACAAAGGATCTATTATCTAGATCCTCTGCATAATACCATTCATATTCACTTTTTTAAATATATTTTTTCAGAATGAAGAGGAAATGACTAATTGGTGTCACAACCAGCATCCAGGGGATCCTGGGAAAATGTAAAGATCCTTCCAGTTTTAGTGCTATAACAAGCTGAGCAGATATGCATTTTTTTTCTCTTTGCGCCTCTCCTTCTCATTCATCCCTTATCATGTTCCCACTTTCCCGGAAAGTGTTTAAGTCCTCCCCATCCTTCAAGACCTCACTACTAATAATACTAGGAGTTTTTCCAATGCCACCATCCCCCAGTCCAGTGAGCTTCACTTCACACCAATCTCTAATACTGTCTGTGCCACTATTCTCTAGTTCTTCAAAATAGACATCTTGTGATCTGTCAACCAGCTGGAACAACTCACCTTACCTAACCCACGCTGTGTATAACTCCTGAGGGCATCTCTCTCTCTTACATACCTTGAGGAAAAACTCCATAGGGGATGAGGTTGGGGTAACAGGGTCCTGATTTAGGGGGTGAACCTGGCTTAAAGCCAACAGGAGGATTATTGTTATCATCATTATTATTGTCACTATCATTATTCCTGAAATGTGTAGAATGCAATTTAAAATGTATTTTTGTATCTATTATCTCATACAATCAAAGAATTACAGGTGGAAATGCCTTGGTTCTCCTAGGGGGCTTGATAAAACAAACAGTTCTGGGCCCACCCCCAGAGTGATTCGCTAGGTCTGAAATGAAGCCTGAGAATTAGCATTTCTAACAAGTTCTCAGGTGACACTGCTGCTACTGGTCCAGGGATCACACTTTGAGAACCACCAGTCTGGGTCAATCCCACCACTTTACAAATTAGGAAAATAGACCCAGAGCGAGGGAGAGACTTCCACAAGTAAGTGACCAAGCTCCTGCCTCCTAAGCCAGAGCTCTCTCTTTATTACCGAAGCTAAAACTCCTCCCCTTCTTTTCTCTGCCCCAAGGGTGCAGTGAAGATGGAGTAAATGCTGTCTGGAAAAGGCCTTTGGGTTCTGCAAAGCTAAGATGCTCATAACCAGGTGGCAGTGTTATTGCTCTGCAGAGACATCTGATCCCAATTAGGACTCTCCTCCTCTCTGCCTGGACTCTGATGTTTGGATGATCCCCTTTGCCCCGACCCTGTCCCAGCTGTGTCTGCAACAAATAGTCACTCTTCTTGGCTTTGAGCCAGCTTGGGCCACTGTTACTAGCTATGCCTTCCCTGAGGCTGTGTGCACATGAAATGGCCCAGCTCAGACAAGGGGATCGTGAGGGAGGGGGAGCTGGTTTGATTTAAGAAGGGCCCCAGATGGGCCTGAGCTTCAAGTTCCACCTGTGACCTACACCTTCTGCCCCACTGCCTCAAGCCCGGCCAAGATCAGTGTGGAAACTGCAGGCTGTACACAGGTCTTATTGGGGAAGGAAGATAATCTACACACATGGTTACATGTGCAGGGGCTCAGTGCTAGAGTCACACCGTAGATTTTGCAGGGGTCAGAAACCCAGGGGCCATGAGTTGGATTTTGTCCATGGCTTGTTTTCGTACAGTCCGTGAGCTAAGAATACCTTTTTACATTTTAAGGGGGGAAGAAGAAGTAAGAGGAGTAAAAGAAAAAGGGGAGGAGGAGGAAGGTATGAAGAAGAGGGAAAGACAGAAACCATAGTGGCTTACAAAGCTAAAAATACTATCTGTTTACAGAAAAGTTTGTGGACCTCTGGGCTTCATACTGATGGCAAGGGAACCCTTAACTTACAGAACATCAGAATTGGAAAGGCCTTGGGAGCTCATTCCTTGGTGTCCAAGAGCCCTCAAAGTGGCTCAAGGAATGCCTCTGAGGTGATCTGAGCCTCAATTCCTACTCAATCTGCTTTCTCAGAACAGCTAAACTGATTTCATCTTTAAATAACTTTGTTCCCCTTCAAAACTCATGAAAATAACTGGAACGAAACAAAGCCCCTCATTGTATAGATGAGAAACCTGAGGACCACAGAAGGTAAGAGTCATATTCAAGATCACATAATGACTCAGCCAAAATTCAAAGAGAAACCTAGGTGTGCTGGCTCCCCAGGTCAATGATTGTTACACATCAACATCTCACAAAAGGGAACATAACCATAACATTGTCAATTACTATGTTTATTCAATTTATTGGGGCAACATTGGTTAATAAAACCATACTCGTTTCAAGCGTACAACTCAACAAAACACCACCTGCACACTACATCATGCGCTCATCAACCAAGGCAAAGTCTGTTTCCATCCCCATTTATTCCCCCTTGGTCAACCTACCACTACCTTTCCCTCTAGCTACACAACACTGTTGTCTATGTCCATGTGTTAAATGTATGTTTTTTTGCTTAATCCCTTCAACTTCTTTCACCCAGCCCCTCAATCCCCTTCCACCCTGACAGCTGCCAGTCTGTTCCATGTATCCATGCCTCTGTTTCTATTTTGTGCATCAGTTTATTTTGTTCATTAGATTCCACATACCAGTGAAATCATATGGTACTCGTCTTTCACTGACTGGCTTATTTCACTTAGCATAATAATCTCCAGGTGCATCCATGCTGTTGCAGGAGCTCCTTCTTTATTATGGATGAGTAGCGTTCCACCGTGTAAATGTATCGCAGCTTTTTTATCCACTCACTGGGCACTTGGGCTGCTTCCAAATCTTGGCTGTTGTAAATAACACTTTATGAACATAGGGTGCATATATTTCTAATTGGTGGTCCTGGATTTTTAGGACATATTTCCAGAAGTGGGATCCCTGGGTGAAAAGGCAGTTCCATTTTTAATTTTTTGAGGAAGTTTCATACTGTTTTCCAAAATGGCTGCACCAATCGGCATTCCTACCAATAGTGCCTGAGGGTTCTCTTTTCCCCACATCCTTGCCACCACTCATTGTTTGTTGATTTATTGATGGTAGCCAGTCTGGCAGGGATGAAGTGATACCTTATTGTGGTTTAAATTTGCATTTCTCTGATGATTAGTGACATTGAGCATTTTTTCATATGTCTGTTGGCTATCTGTACATCATTTTTGGAGAATTGTCTATTCAGGTCTTTTGTCCATTATTAAATTGGATTGTTTGTCTTCCTGGTGTTGAGTTGTATAAGTTCTTTATATATTTTGGAGATTAAACCCTTGTCTGATGTATCATTAGTAAATGTGTTCTGCCACTTTCTCACATCTTTTTCATTTTGTTGATGGCTTCTTTTGCTGTGCGAAAGTTTTTTACTTTGATGTAGACCATTTGTTTATTTTTTCTTTGTTTCCCTTGCCCTAGGATACATACAAGGAAAAATATTGCCACGAGTAATGTCCAAGATTTTACTGCTTATGTTTTCTTCTAGGATTTTCATGGTTTCATGACTTACATTTAAGTCTTTTATGCATTTTGGGTTTATTCCAGTGTGTGATATAAGATGGTGGTCTAGTTTAATTTTCTTGTATGTATCTGTCAATTTTCCCAACAGCATTTATTGAAGAGACTATCTTTACTCCTCTGTATGCTCTTGCCAAATATTAATCACTATACAGGTATGGGTTTATTCCTGTGCTCTCTATTCTATTCCATTGATCTATGTTACTGTTCTTGTGCCAGTACCAGGCTGTTTTGATCACAACAACCTTGTAGTATAATTTGATATCAGATAGTGTGATTCCTCCAACTTTGTTCTTCTTTCTCAAGATTGTTGAGGCCACTCAGGGTCTTTTTCGGTACCATATAAATTTTTGGAATATTTGTTCTATATCTGTGAGGTATGCCATTGGTATTTTAATAGGAATAGTGTTGAATTTATATATTGTTTTCAGTAGTATGATGAACATTTTAATGAGGTTAATTATGCCAATCCATGAACATAGTATATGCTTCCACTTACTTTTGTCTTATTCAATTTCTTTCTTCAGTATTTTATAGTTGTCCTAGTACAGGTCTCCTACCTCCTTGGTTAAATTTACTCCTAGGTACCTTATTTTTTCTAACAATAGTAAATGGGATTGTTTTCTTAATTTTTCTTTATCTTAGTTCATTATTGGTATATAAAAATGCCACTGATTTCTGAATATTAATTTTGTACCTTGCTAATTTGCCAAATTCATTTATTGGGTCTAGTTTTTTGGTGGAGTCTTTAGAGTTTTCTATGTACAGTATCATGTCATCTGCGAATAATGACAGTTTTACTTCTTTCTGATTTGGATGCCTTTTATTTCTTCTTCTTGCCTGATTGCTGTGGCTAGGCCTTCCAGTATATGTTGAATAAGTGTGGTCCAGGGTCATCTCTCTGTTGCTTCCAATGGAGTGGTAGAGAGACATCTCTGTCTTTTTCCCAATCTTAAGAAAAATACTCTTAGTTTTTGCCCAATGAGTATGATATTTGTTGTGAATTTGTCATATATGGCTTTTATTATGTTGAAGTATGATCTCCCTATTTCCACTTTGCTGAAAGTTTTTATCATGAATGGGTGCTGGATTTTATCAGATGCTTTTTCTGCATCTGTTATATGATCATGTATTTTTTATCCTTCATTTTGTTTATGTGGTATACCATATTTATTGATTTGTGAATGTTGTACCAACCTTGCATCTTTGGAATAAACCCTACTTGATCATGGTGTATGAACTTTTTAATGTATTTCTAGATTTGGTTTACTAATATTTTGTTAAGGATTTTAGCTTCTATGTTCATCAGAGAAATTGGCCTATATTTTTCTTTCTTTGTAGCATCTTTATCTGGTTTTGGAATTAGAATAACACTGGCCTCATAAAATGAGCTGGGGAGCCCTGACTGGTGTGGATCAGTGGAATGAGTGTCGGCCAGTGAAACAAAAGGTCACTGGTTCCATTCCCAGTCAGGGCATATGCCTGGGTTGAGGGCTGGGTCCCTAGTTGGGGGCATGCAAGAGGCAACTGATCGATGTATCTCAGGCACATCAGTGTTTCTCTCCCTCTCTTTCTCATTCCCTTCTCCTCTCTCAATCAATCAATAAAAGAGCTGGGGAGTCTTCCCTTCTCTTGCATTTTTGTAATAGTTTGAGAAGGACAGGTACTAGTTCTTATTTGAAACTTTGATAACATTTGCCTGTGAAGCCATCTAGTCCAGGACTTTGTTTCCTGGGAGTTTTTTTTTTAATTACTGCTTCAATTTCATTGGTTGTGGCCTGTCTATTCAGATTCTCAGATTCTTCCTGATTCAGTTTTAGAAGACTGTGCATGTCCAGGAATTTATCCCTTTCACTCAGGCAGTCCAATTTGTTGACATACACTTGTTGATAGTATTTTCTTACAACCCTTTGTGTTTTTGTGGTGTCAGTTGTTATTCTCTTTCATTTCTGATTTTATTTATTTGGGTCATCTCTCTTATTTTCTCAATAAGTCTGGTTAAAGATTATCAATCTTATTTATCTTTTCAAAGAACCAGCTCTTGGTTTCATTGATTTTTTTTCAGTCTCTACGTCATTTATGAGGTCTGTCCAGAAAAAATCCAGCCATTGTTAATGTAATGAGAATGGTTTGCACAACATCGATGTAACCTGGCAGCCAAGGAGAGTGGATGGAATGTGTGTGCGTGAACAGTGACAACTTCACTGTACTAGTCAGTGGGGGTGGTAGATGCCATTGAGTGAGCATGTGCACTGTGTGGCTGTCGCATTCAAAATGACTGAGCAAGTAGAGCAACAAATCTGCATAAAATTTTGCATTAAGCTTGAACATTCTTCCATGGAAACTATTTGGATGATTCAGAAGGCTTTCAGGGACAATGCAATGAATGCACCACTAAGAAAAGTGTGGCACAAACACTTCGAAGATAGTCAAGAATCTGTTGAAAGTGATCCACATTCTGGAAGGCCTGCAACAAGCAGAACACCTGAGAATGTTGAACGTGTACAGGCTGCAATCAACAAAGATTGTGACTGACAGCGCGAGAACTAGAAGCTGATCTGGGGATTCCAAAAACTATTATGTCCAAGACTTTGATGCAGGATCTTGTCATGAAATGTGTCATGGCAAAATTCGTTCCATGGCTTCTGCTACCAGAGCAGGAGGAACATCATGTTGCAGTTGGGAGAACTGTGTGAGGTCCCCACTTTGAAGGGGACTGAGGCTTCATTGTCCTATGTATAGCATTTCTGGTATCTTATATTTTCTTCAATAAATGTCTCTATTTTTCATATTACATGACTGGATATTTTCTGGACAGACTGTCATATTTCTGCTTTAATCTTCATTATATCTTTCCATCTACTTTCTCTGAATTTTGTTTGTTGTTATTTTTCTAATTGTTTTAGGTGTAGAGTTAGATTTTTTTGAGATTTTTCTTACTTCTTGAGGTGGGCCTATAATGCTATGAACTTCCATCTCAGGACTGCTTTCGCTGTGTCCCCATATATTTTGGTTTATTGTATGTTAATTTTCACTTGTCTCCAGGTAACTTTTGATTTCTTTCTTGATTTCACTGTCAATCCATTAGTCTTTAATAACTCTTTATTTAGTTTCATTGTGCTCAAAGGTTTTTCAGTTTTTATTGTAATTGATTTCTAGTTTCATGTCATTGTGGTCAGTGAGGATGCTTGATATGATTTCAATCTTTTGAATTTATTAAGAATTATTTTGGTGTAGCTCAGTGGATTGAGCGCGGGCCTGCGAACCGAAAGATCGCGGTTCGATTCCCAGTCAGGGCACATGCCTAGGTTGCCAGGCCAGTTCCCGTCAGGGGACATACAAGAGGCAACCGCACATTGATGTTTCTCTCCCTCTCTCCTTCCCTTCCCCTCTAAAGATAAATAAATAAAATCTAAAAAAGGAAAAAAAAATCTTTAAAAAAAAAAAGAATTATTTTGCATCCTACCATGAAGTTTATCTATGGGAATGTTACATGTGCACTTGAGAAGAATGTATATTCTGCTGATTTGAAATGAAATGTTTTGTGAATATCAATTAAATCCATCTAATCTGGTGTGTTATTTAAGGTCACTTTTCTCTTGTTGATATTTTTATCTAAAAGAGCTATCCATTGATGACATTGGGGTGTTAAAATCCTCTATTATGACTGTATTACTGTCAATATCTCCCTTAATGTCCACCAAGACTTTCTTTATATATGTATTTGCTCCAGTGTTGGGCAGTATATGTTTGGGTGGTATATGCATATATGTTTGCAAGGGTTATATACTCTTGTTGGATTGATCCCTTTGGTATTAATGTAGTGACCTTCTTTGTCTCTTGTTATGGCCTTTGTTTTGAAGTCTACTTTGTCTCATATAAATATTGCTACCCCATTTTTTTCCTGTCCATTTGCATGGAATATTTTTTTTCTATACCTTCACTTTTAGTCTGTGTGTATCTTTTGTTCCGAGGTGGGTCTCTTGTAGACAGCACATATATAGGTCATGTTTTCCTATCCGTTCAGCTACTCTATGTCTTTTGATTGGAGTATTTAATTCATTTACATTTAAGTTTATTATTGATAAGTACTTATTTATTGCCATTTTATTCTTTACACCTATGTACTTCTCTCTATATATTTCTCTTTTTTCTTCCTTTTTATTGTTTATTCTATCACAGTTGTCCCAATTTTCCCTTTTACCCCCTTCACTCAGCCCCCCCAGTTCACAGTCAATTACCTCTCCCTTGTCTATGTCCTTGTCATTCATAAATGTTTCTCTTCTTTTTAAAGCAGGCCCTTTAAAATTTCTTGCAATCCTGGTTTGGTGGTAATGAATTCCTTTATCTTTTTCTGCCTGGGAAGCTCTTTATTTCACCTTCAGTTTTAAATGGTAGCCTTGCTGGATAGAGTAGTCTTGATTGTAGGTCCTTGCTTTTCATCAATATGAGTATTTCTTGCTAATCCCTTTTACATTGAGTAAATGCACCGCAGTTTTTTATCCACTCATCCACTGATAGACACTTGGGCTGCTTCTAAATCTTGGCTATTGTATATAACACTGCAATGAACATAGGGGTGCATACATTCTTTGGAATTGGTGTTTCAGGATTCTCAGGATATATCTCCAGAACTGGAATCACTGGGTCAAAAGGCAGTTCCATTTTTAGTTTTCTGAGGAAATTCCATACTGTTTCCCACAGTGGCTGCACCAGTCTGCATTCCCACCAGTAAGCACACTAGGGTTCCCTTTTCTCCACATCCTCGTCAGCCCTTGTTGTTTGTTGATTTATTGGTGAAAAGCATTCTCACAGGTGTGAGGTGATATGACATTGTGGTTTTACTTTTATATTGTTATTATTTTATTCTCACCTGCAGATATTTTTTCATTGCTTTTGAGGAAAGGAGAGAGAGAAACATCAATGTGAGAGAGAAACATTGATTGGTTGCCTCCTGTATGCACCTAGACTGAAGATGTTATGTACCAGAGTGAGTATTGAGCCTGTAACCTAGATGTGTACCTTGACCATGAATCAAAACTGCAAGCTTTTGGTTATGGGATGACACTCCAACCATCTGAGCCACACTAGCCAGGGTTCACATTGTGGTTTTAAATTCTTTCCTTTGAGAAATTTTTGTCTCCCCATTTTTTTGTTTATTAAGTAAATTTTCTATGTCCCCCAAACTTTTAATGATGGCTTTATGATGTAGATGTCTTATTGGGCTCAGTGGTGCTATCTTTCAGATCACCTGGGCTCAGTGCTCTAATAATGTTTCTTGTGGATTATGTGCACCCTTTTATTGTAGTTGAATATTGAATCCTGTTGACCCTTTTATGGGTGGAATTAAGCCTTCAGGCTGGCCAACTGTAAGGATTAACCTCAATCACCATGTATGAGTCACTGTGCAGGGGCTGCCCCCTGAAGTAGAGTTGTTCCCAGCAGGGTCTGGTGGCTGCCAGAATCCCCCTTTTGGCGTGCCACTTGTGTGGCTAGTTGGGTTGAGATCTGGTGTGGTCTTAAGCCCATTACTGGTTGTTTTGGTTCTGGGTCAACTTAGATGAAGTTCAGGTACAGGTTGATGTCAGCCATTGTGTATAACCAGCCTTAGGCTACCTGTCTGGAGCTACCACAATTTTCACTGCTTGTGGCTTTGTGTACTGGGTCTTTTGGGGGGTGCAATCTGTGAATAGGGATTGACTTCCTCTAGCTCAGAGCTGGGGACAGTGCGTAAAAGGTCAGAGGCTCCCTGAGGTTCTCCTCCACCTCTTGGCTACCTTACCTCCCCCTGGGGTTGCCTGGTCTCCCTCCAGAGCCTCCTGAAGAAAGATTGTAGAGTATTTGTGAGCTGGCCATGACCCACAGACACTTCCACAGGTCACAAGCTTGGTATGGAGGTGTGACTGGCATCGGGAGGACAAGATTAGTGGGTCCCCTACTTGAGGGTGATATGGTCAGGCACTGTGTGAGGGGAAAGTAGCCCCTACTCCAGAGCCATTCCACTCATTCTCTTGGAGCCAGAGTCTCCAAGTCTAGCTCGCCCAGGAGCAGCACACCACAGGTTCAGGTTGATTGCAGCCAGCCACCCCTCTGCAGGAGCATGCTCATCAGGAACGAGCCACCAGGACTCAGGAAGACAGATCAGAAGAGATTCTGCCCTGGCTAGTGTGGCTGAATGGATTGAGTGTCAGCCTGGGAACCAAAGGGTTGCTGGTTTGATTCCCAGGCAGGGCACATGCCTGGGTTGCTGGCCAGGTCAAGTCCCTGGTGGGGGCATTTGAGAGGCAAACACACATTGATGTTTATCTCCCTCTTTTTCTCCATCCCTTGCCCTCTGTCTAAAATAAATAAATAAAATCTTTAAAAAAAGAGAGAGATTCTCATTGCCAGTGGTGCTGGCCAAGGCTGCAGGAAGGGAGTGGGTACTTCATCCCAGTCCCAGGCAAAGGCCTTTGAGGGAGACAGTCCTCCAAATGTCCCATCTCCAAGCAGCACTCTTCACCCCCTATGGAGGAGGGCAAGTGCTCAGCAGGGCAAGGCTGCCAGCACTTCGGTGGGCCAATCCAGTCTCCCAGGAGGGGCTGGTGCTGGCAAGTCTGTAGAATGGAAGTGGGGACTTCTTTTCCTTCCCATGCAATGGCTTCTGAGGGTTGTGTGCATTGAAGATCCCAGCTCCAAGCAGCCCTCAGATCCCGCCATGAGACTGAGCTCAGCAGGCAGAGCCCCCAGCTGCCAGAATGACAGGTGAAATGAATCACCTGTTGGAGGACTAGCACAAGCTGAGCTCACAGGTGCGATAAAAGTGGTACTCTCACGATACAGCCAGACAACCTGATAACTAGACAAAAGCCTCCACAGAGACATGCTCCAAACATTCCAGCTTTGTGTGACACCCTCTGAGAAACTGGACTGAACTCACAAAAGTGGGGTCACAGGGAGTGGAAGGGCAGATGAAGTGGGTCACCAGGTTGAGGGGCACCAGCTGTGTGCTCAAAGTGGGGAAGAATGGTCCCCTTTCCAAAACTACACTGTTCAATCACTGTCTGAGTGTCCACCAAGAACTTCTGCAGAAGAAGAGGACCCCTAAGGTCCCTGCTGGGTGCAGCCAGCAGAACCCTCTGCAAAACTCCAGCACAGCAGAGTGCTGTCACTAGTAGTTGGGGGACCAATGCAGTGCACTCCCCAGGCTAGTGCTGTAACAATAGTAGTGCTCAACCCTGGGAAGGTGGAGTCTGTGTCTCTAACCAACTCCCTTCTCACCAGATAGACTGAATCCCCACTGACTTTCACCACCAGATGGTATGCAGGCTCCTCTTCCTGTCTCTGGTGCTTTGGGTTGGGGATCCCTTCATGGTGTTGAGACTCTTTGCTCTTGGGGGAAGGGAATTTTGCAGCCTCAGATATTCCTCCAGCTTCTCAGCCACCACACATGGATGCAGGGGCCAGCCCTTCCCTCATCTTTGTCCTTCTTTTCAGTCTTTATGTGGCTTCTTCTGTAAATCCTTGGTTCAGCTACCCTTCAGCTGGTTATTCAGGATGCTTGCTCTATAATTTAGCTGTAAATCCAGTTTGACACAGGGAAGTTGAGTGTAGCTTCCACCTACTTTGCAGCCATGTTGGAATCCTCCGTGTCAGTTATTTTTTGCATAGGGCTTGGCACTTTACAAAGTGCTTTCACGTGCTTGTCATCCAAACAGGAAGCACATGTTAGCAGGCCTTTGTTGATTCCATTAGTAGAAATGATAAACCATTCGAGAACATCTCATCATCTCATCCAACCCTCTCATTATACAGATGACAAAACAGATCCAGAACATGTGGGTGATTTACCGAAGGTATAAAATGAACCAGTGGCCTCACTCGCTACTGTACCACACTTAGAAATCAAATAATAACAATTTCAGGGGAAAAAAACAGGGCTGCTTCTCCCTGAAGATGAGCTTCAAGTGTTTCCCAGCTCCTTGATAAACTTGCCTGAGAACTTCCATGGAACCCTCTTTTCTATCTGCAATTACTCCCTAATTTATCTCATCAATTTTGATGGCTTAAAACATCATCAGCTTGCTGACAACTCCCAAATTATGTCTCCAACCACAACTATTTCTCAAATTATAGACTCATAATTCCAATTGCCTATTTAACATCTCCATTGAGATACTGAATAGACCTCTCAAATTCAACGTGTCCAGAACTAAACTCCTAATCTCCTCATTTTCAAGAACACCTGCTCCACCCACAAGAGAGAAGCACCAGTAATTTGCAGACCACTTGAACCAACCCAAAGAACAAAAGGTATTGGCAAGTGTAGTAATGAGTGAGCCATCGCCTATATGCCATAAGCCAAGTCCTTTTCCAAAAAGGAAGAAGCTAGATTTTAACTCTTTTTTTTCTACCAGAGTATTCTGGGAAAGCACAAAATCAATTAATCCCAAATGGCATGAAATTAAAAGCAAATGCAAAAGTGGTTTATGAGACACTTTGCTCCTCTGAAAGTTACTATGAAGGGTAATAAAAATGGAGGTAAATTAACCCAGAGATGATATCTGTTTCTAACTAGAAGATATTGGGATAGTCATGATAGTGAGAGGAGATGAGAGGAGAGATCATATGAATAGAAAGCAGTTAGAAGGGAGGAAAGTGGGGATAACCAGGCCCTGAACCCCTATACATGTTGGGGCTCAGGCCCAAGGAAATGTCCAATGGCCTCAAATGGAGTCTGAGGAGGTAACTGTACCCTCCTCTACCCTCAAAGCTCTGGAATCTCTCCCTTCATAATGCCCTGCTGCAAATACTTTCACCCACCTTGCAACTTAGCTATTAGGGTTTTTTTTTTTAATTGCCCTGCATGGGACACAACCAGCTCAATGAGGTAGTATAGGTTGGTGGAAAGTACTGGACTTGCAGTCAGAAGACATGGTTTTCAAGTTCAGATCCTCAATAACTTTCTATAAGAACTTTTCCTACTCCCATCTTGGGTATTGTTTTTATCACATTAAAAATAAGAACTTTACACTTGGAGTATGTATGTTTCCAAACTGGTAAAAAGCCTTCAGGATCTGTCTCCACCATTTTTTCCCCACTTTTCAGTAGGGCCCATTCAGATTCCAGTACTCCATTCCAGCACATAGTCAAAAAAGTGAAACTCCTGTATGAACTACCAGCTGTGTGGTCCTCTCAATAAGGTGTAGATATATAAAAAAAAAAAAAACATATTAGTTAACCCTCCATCATTTTAAAATGGGAAACTAAAAACTATAGCCCATAGAAAGAATTCAATTTTCCTAAAGTTGCATAGGGAGCTAGTGGCAACAAATATTGCTGTCTAGACTGCAAAGGGACCACCACTGAGTGAACTGAGGCTGATGGACGCTCTCACAAGAGCAGATCAAACAGGCAACTGGGAGACATTAAGGCCACAAAGCAACCTTGTAGAAAGAGCCCTGGTAGTAAGAATCCAGGAGTCCTGCCTCTAGTTCTACCTCTGTTACTAACCAGCTGTGTGACCTTGGGTAGGTCCCTGCACCTTTTAGGGTTTCAGATTCCTCATCAGTAAAATAAATGAATTGAACTAGACATTGTCTAAGGAACTATACCCTAGTGTTGACACTGTATAAGATATGATTCTACAATGAACTCCTTTCTCTGAGCTTGACCTCTTAATGTGGTTGGCCTCAGGATACATATAGGAGGATATAAGGATAATGAGACTGTGAGAAAAGCTCTGGCCACCACTCCTAAGAGAAGGATCAGGGCCCTGTCAGTATCTGGAAAACTATCTTTATCCTTCTCACTGAACCATGTATTCCTGTTGGACTCCTTCTGAACCACAGAAAGTCATCTTTAAGCATCATCTCATTTGTGAGGCCTTCTCTGATTCTCCAAAGCAGACCTGATCACAGCTCCTTTGGGCCATCACTATGCTTTATACAAATACTTTCATTGATGCACTAAGCATTCTGAATTAGTATTTTATTTATGAAATGAATAAATGGCTACAAATACAGTAAAGAACAAGTGTTGGGGAACGGGAGATAAAAGTTGGAGTCCAGTGTTAGGGGGCATTAAAAACTAAGGAGAGAGGCCTAAACTGGGTAAGGGTGCAATAGTGAGCCAGCAATGACAATGAGCCAGTTTTGTACAAGGCATATGGTGAAACAGGTGTTCAGTAAAGTGAGAGTGAAAGCATGGAGGTGGGAATGATCCTCAAGTTCAAGTGTCTGCTTATGCACTGAGGGGCTGGGGGAAATAGTGAGAATCTTGGCCCAACTATATGTGGCCCTCAGTAAAGTTCTAGCCAACTTCATGATGCAAAGACCTCTTTCTTTTATGCTCTATTGGCCCAAGTAAACTCCTCTGCACCATGACCAGTGGTTTTTAAAGGGTCTCTGTGCAGTTCTAGATAGGAGCATGAAGACCAGGATGGACAAAGGAAAGTGGGGTAGGTAAATACCATATGGCAGTAGAGTCTGTAACCCATTAAGCATTGGGCCCATTTAAGGTAGTAAGAGGGAATGAGAACATCTGAGTCCAAGCCCCAACCCACGGTGTACTGTGCTGTATGTACCTCAGGAGTCAGCTCAGGGAGGGCCCTTACACACACACACACACACACACACACACACACACACACACCCCTGGCAGCCCTTAGTGCTTCCACACAGCAGGGGAAAACCAACCTTCCCAGCAGCTTTTGAAAAGGCCAAGCAGCTGAGAGGCCCCAAAGAGAAGATACAGAAGGTATATGAGGATGCAGGGAGTGGCTGGGAAAAGCGACCAGTAAAGATTTTGGACTCATGCTTCAAAGCGGGCTTGACCGGGTACTGCCAAACTAGGCAGAGAAAGGCCTGGCTTGATTTGGGCCTGAGTTCAGAGGGGGTAATAAGTGCCCACAAACAGCTTGCTATGAAAAATATATATATATATATCTCTTCCCTCTGGAAAATCATGGCCTTTAGCACATTCCCCAGAATGACATCAACCAGGGAACAGTGCCAAAAATGTGACTTTCACGTTTCTGCAGCAACAGATGATTTCCTCTCCCCACTTGGCTTTTTTTCTTATATGTATAAATAAAAGAGCCAGTCAATCGTTCAAAAATATGAACATCTTAAGCATTTCCAGGCTTTGCAAGTAGTAATTATTAATAGAAGCAAGTGACCATGCCTCTTAGAAATGTTATTTCATGTATTCCTTTTCTGATCCCTTAAAAGAAACATATATGTGGCCATGCTGAACTGAAATAATAAGGGTTGACACAATGACCACACCAAAATGGATTTTTCCTCACTTGATTTATATCACGAACCTTGCACATGAATGTTCCATTTGGTCTTCCCAAAGACTCTTAAGCCTGGGAGAAAGGGACTAAGTCACCCAGATCCTGCTGGCTGAGGATAGATTCAACGAGCGCAAAAGGACAGAAACATCGGAGAATCCCAGCTCCATGACTGTCCCATTATTCAGACTTACCCAGAGGCACTCTAAGGTCTAACAATGAGCAAAAAGCAATATTCATTGCTCGGTATTTGCCCTCAACTTCTATTTCCTCATTCTCACCTCCTTGCCTAATCTGCCTTTCTTCTAGAGCCATAGCATTACTCTAAACTCTGGAGATGATGTATGCCTTACTCATTCACTATCTGGACCGCTCTCTTTGTTTTATCTCCACCAAGCATTTGCCTCATCAGCCCTCCCAATATGACAGAGGCTTAAACACCCCACCCAGCTACATAGCTCAGGTCTAGTTGCAGCACAGGCGACAATCTTTCAGTATAAGAACTGAATGGGATACTTACTGGTCCATACCCTATGAGAATAGCCTGCTCTGATGCTGAAAAGGATTTTGTCCTCAAACTGCTGGTGATATTCAACTAGTTATCTAGCTGAGGGAGGACGGCCTCATTCCAGGAGGTGGCAATAGAGATGTCATAATAGAGGTCTCAGTGGTATAAAACCAGAGTGCTTTTATGATTTTTTTTCTCTCGTAAAAACATGTGTCTGTAGTCAGGAGCCAGAGAACCAAAGAAATGCTAGCTAGAGGTTTGCCTTAAGGACTGATTCAAAGCCCAGAACAGGTCATATTAAGCTGCGGTCACTTCTTCACCTTCATGGACCTTAGGAGACAGCTTAAAAGACCAGATTTTCTACAGAACTTTGATGATGTTATCTGTGTTAAAATATAAGGTAATGCCGTGACAATGGGCAAAGAGACACCTGATTGGTGGTGCTGGTCTTATATCAGTCAGGAGCAAAGCAGATGTACAGTCCTTTGTTTATAGCTTGATGCCTGGTTTGGTGACCAGAGATGTTTCATGCCTGGGAGACATAAAAATGTATAAGGTGATTCTTCCATAATTATATGAAAATCTAAAGAAATGTTGGAAGTCCTTGAGGCTTTCTAGCATACCAGCTCTAATATATACTGACTTTGTTGGGTGGGAGCCCATCAAAATAATCCATGGGGAGATAGCACATACCAAGCTTCAACCATGGAGTGATCAAATTTGCATTTTACAGATTTAGTAAAGGATTGGAATTATCATGAGTGTTCTGGGCTCAGTCAGTCCCTTAAAATAAATCAAGCAATATGTTCCCATGATTAAGTGTATGAATTTCATAATGAAATGGACCTGGCCATAAACTCCCTTGATATATGACACACTGTAAGGTACTTAATCTTTCTATGTCCTGGGTTCCTAATTTGTAATATGGGGATAATGATAGTACCAACTTAATAAGTGTGTGTAAGGGCTCAATAAAACAATATATATAAGTCATAACATATACGTACCTCTATATACCTAAAATATTTTATTTATATACATATAAGTATATGTATATATACATATAAACATATGTATTATATATAATATATACACGCACACTCTTTAGTGTAGTACTTGGCAGATGGTAAGCAACCAATAAATGGTAAATGTAATACTATTATCATCTAGATGATTATCTCCTTTGTAAGTTATAAAATCTATAAAACATAAGTCAGAGACACACATGTAGAATATTATACAGACTGGATATCATGAATATCTATCCATAGTGCCTGTTTCTGATCTAGCATGCCATCTTACAAGTTCACAAATAACACTGTTTGCTCCAAAAGGACCAGCTCTGTAAAATTGGTAGTAGTAAAATGTTGGTCGAACAAGTCAAAGACAGTGACTACACCACAGATTTAGTAGTCATTATGGAGCAGCAATTCCCTATTCTTTATGATAAAAATCAGAAGTGCCTAAGTAAGGGAGGTAGAAAAACAAAAGGAGCCCTGGCTGGTGTAGCTCAGTGGATTGAGCACAGGCTTACAAACCAAAGGGTCACGGGTTTGATTCCCAGTCAGGCCACATGCTTAGGTAACCGGCCAAGTCCCCAGTAGGGAGTGCATGAGAGGCAACCACACTTTGATGTTTCTCTCCCTCTCTTTCTCCTTCCCTTACCCTCTCTCTAAAATAAATAAATAAAATCTTTTAAAAAATAAAAATGAAACGAATATTGGCAAAGGTTGAATGTAATAAAGTACTAAAGTACTTGTCCATGATCTCTCTTGAGTCCTCAAGTTTTTTCTAGTTCAGGGTCTTCTGCAACCTGAACTCACTGCTTCCTGGCTCACCAACTTACCCTGCTCTAGTGAGTCATTCCTGTCAGCACACAAACAAGAAAAAAGAACCTGCACATGATCTTCATATTACTTCCCCAAAATTCTATGCTCTTTATCACAGAAAACTTCTTCATAGTATTGTCTATGGTTACTGTTTCCACTGCCTTATCTCTATCTCTAAACTCAACCACTCTAATTGGAATTAAAATTCAAAATTCCACTGAAACTACTCTTGTCAAGGACACAATGGCATCCATATTACTAATGGGTAGAAAACTCTCTGCCTCATCATATTCAAGCACTGGGAAGCATTCAACCCAGTTAATCACTATCTCCTTCTTGAAGTACATTTTTTCTTATCTGCTTGACATCATATTAACTGGTTCTCTTCTTACATCACTGGCCTCTCCTCATTTGTCCTTACAGGTTTCTCTTCCCCTGTCCCATATCAAAATGTTGGCATAGCCTAGGGCTTGACACCTCTTTTTTCCATTCACACTCTCCCCCTAGAAAATTTTATCTAGCCCCATGGCTTTATACAGGCCATTTATATGAGGTTAAATCTCATCTTTTAACTATATTCCTGAACTCTAGACTTGTGTATCCAACTACTTCATTTATCTCACACCTGTGTATTCAATAGGCATCTCAAATTTAACATGTCATAGGCAGAAATCTTGACCCCACCAGCACCATACACACACACAAAACCTGCTCCTCCTCCAGTCTTGCCCATCTCAAGAAATGGCATCACTATCCATCCAGGAACTCAAACAAAAAGAAGGAATTAATCACTGATTCTCTTACTGTCCTATAGCTCTTCCCACCAAATCCATCAAAATTTTCAATTAATTCTTCCTTGAAACAGCATCTCCAATACATCTACTTCTTTTATTATTCACTCCTAACACTCTACTCCAATCATTTCTTTTACCTAGGTTGCTACAACAGCCTACCCACCTCCACCTCCCACATTCAATCCTCCCCGTCCCTGTTGTCCTTGTCCATGGTTCCTTTATACATGTTCCTTGATGACTCTTCCCCTTCTTTGCCCTGTTATCCCCCTACTCATCCCTTCTGGTCACTGTCAGTTTGTTCTTTATTTCCATGTCTCTGGTTCTATTTTGCTCATTTATTTGTTTTGTTGATTAGGTCCCACTTGTAGGTGACATCATATGGTATTTGACTTTCAGAACCAAAAACAAACAATTAACAGAGGAAAAGCAATCTAGAGACTGGGAGAAAATATTTGCAAACCATATATCTCATAAGGGCTTAATATCCAAAAATAAAAGGAATTATTGTAATTCAATAGCAAAAGAAATCTAATAATGTGATGAAAAATAGGCCAAAGTCTTTAATGGCCACACCCTGGCTGGTGTGGCTCAGAGGACTGAGTGCTGGCCAGTGAATTGAATGGTCACTGGTTTAATTCCCCATCAGGGCACATGCTTGGGTTATGGGCCAGGTCTCCAGTAGGTGGCGCTTGAGAGGCAACCACGCATCGATGTTTTGCTCCCTCTCTTTCTCCCTCCCTTCCTCTTTCTCTAAAAATAAATACATAAAATATTTTTAAAAAGACTTGAATAGACATTTCTCCAAAGAAGACATACAAATGACCAACAGATAGATGAAATGCTACTCAACATAACTAATCATCAGGGAAACATAAAGCGGCAATAAAATGTTATCTCACACCTGTCAGGATGGTTAGTGAAGGAAATTCTGCAATATGTGACAACACGAATGAAGCTGAAGGACATTATGCTAAGCAAAAAAAAAATCAAGCAACTGAAAGAGAGATACTGCATAATTCCACTTACATGAGATATATAAAATAGTCAAATTCATAGAATCAAAAACTGTAGTCCTGGATAGTGTGGCTCAGTTGGTTGGAGTATTGCCCCGTACACCAAAAGGTTGAAGGTATGATTCCCGATCAGGGCACATATCTAGGCTGTGGGTTTGATCCCTGTTTGGGGTATATATGGGAGGCAACCAATCAATGTTTCTCTCACATTGATGTTTCTAGCTTTCTCTGCATTCTTCTCTCTCTAAAATCAATAATATATTTTTAAAAGGTATAGTGGTGGCTGCCACAGGCTGAGATGACACAAAAATGAGGAGTTTCTAATCAATGGGCATAAAATTCCAGTTAAGTAAGATGAATAAACTCTAGAGAGCTGCTTTACAACATTGTACGTATAGTCAACAATAATGTAGTTTACACAATTACCCCCCTATTTACCGGGGACACACTCTTTGAAATTAAAGAGAGTACCAAACCCTATGTATACTGGTTTTTTCCTACACATACATAAATTTTCACTTAATGGATTTCCTTAGGCATGTCAAAATTGCCAGCATCACTACTCTTGTGTTTGGGGGCAATAATTAGTAAAGTATGGATTACTTGAGCATAAGAACTGCAATATTGTGACAGTCAATTTGATAACTGAAACAGCTACTAAGTGATTAGTGAGTGGTTAGTATACATGGCATGAATTTTCTGAACAAAGTGATGACTTACATCACACTTGGAATGGATTGGGACAGGATGAGATTCATTGCATTACTCAAAATGGCACACAATTTTAAACTTACAAGTGTTTAATTCTGGAATTCTCTAGTTAATATTTTTGAGCTGCAGTTGACTGTAGATAACTGAAATTTCAGAAAGCAAAACCATGGATAATGAGGGACTAGGGTACACTTAATTTATTGAGAGAAGATCTTGTGTTATATGTTGTTGCCACTTAAAATAAAATTAAAAATAAAAGATTCTTATCCTGGCTGGTGTGGCTCAGTGGACTGAGTGCCGGACTGTGAACCAAAGTGTCTCTGGTTTGATTTCCAGTCAGGGCACATGTCTGGGTTGCAGGCTGTGTTCCCGGTGGGGGGTGCGCAAGAGGCGAGAGGAAACATTAATGTTTCTCTCCCTTTTTTTCTCCCTCCCTTCCCCTTTCTCTAAAAATAAATAAATAAAATCTTGAAAAAAAGATTTTTTCCAAAAAACCCAACATAGATATTCCAAAAATGGGAGGGAATCAAAACATATGAGTGAACTAAATGTTTAAGTCCCTCCAAAATTCATATGTTGAAGCCCTAAATGTGAGATTAGGAGGCATGGACTTTGATAGGTGATTAATTCATGTGGGTGGAGCTCTTATGAATTGGATTAGTGCCCTTATAAAAGAGACCCCAAAGAAACCCCTGACTCCCTTTCCATGTCATGTTACAGCAAAAAGATGGCTGTCAAAAAGGAAGTAGACCCTTACTAAACACTAAACCTGCCAGCACCATGATTGGACTTTCCAGCTGCAGAACTGTAAGGAATAAATTTCTGTTGTTTCAGAAAACAAAAGACAGTAATGGAGAAATTAAGGAACATGAGATATGATACATAGAAAACAAATAGTGAAATGGCTTAAGTCTTTCCTTATGAATAATTACTTTAAATGTAAATGAATTAAACTCTGTAGTCAATAGTCAGAGATTGTCAGAACAGAATTTTTTTAAACCATTTGTATGATGCTTAAAAGACACTCACTTTAGATACAATGACATATTTTTTTGAATACCACATTTTGGATGCTTTATTTTCTTATTTTAGAATTTTCAAAAATCTGGAAAATGTGTACTTTTTTCTTTGTCTTTAATTTAATCTTTATTGTATTTTTTTCTATTACCATTTAGTCGCCTTATACCTTAAAACACCCTCCCCCTCCAGCATCACCACACTGCTGTCCGTGTCCATGAGTCCTTTTGCCTCTTGGCTTAATCCCTACAGCCCCTAACCCTCCCACTAGCTGACATCTGCTCCCCATTGATGAGGATACAATAACACAAATTCACTGAAAATCAAAAGATGGAAACAAGTGTTCTGTGCAAATAGTAACCAAAAAAATCTATGGTGGCTACACTAATGTCAAACAAAATTGACTTTAACTCAAAAACTATAGAAACTCGAGCACCAACTTACACCATACACAAAAATAAATTCAAGGTGGATAAAAGACTTAAACATAAGCCGTAACACTATTAAAGTCCTAGAAGAGAACATAGGCAGGAAAATCTCAGATATTACACGCAGAAACATTTTTACTGATATGTCCCCTAAAGCAAGGGACATAAAGGAAAGAATAAACAAATGGGATCTCATCAAAATAAAAAGCTTCTGCATGGCCAAGGAAAACAGTATTAAAATAAAAAGAGAACCGACTGTGTGGGAAAACATATTTGCCAATGATATCTCAGATAAGGGTTTAATCTCCAAAATATACAAAGAACTTACACGATTCCACTCTAAGAAGACAAGCAACCCAATTAAAAAATGGGCAAAGGACTTGGGCAGACACCTCTCCAAGGAGGACATACAGAGGATCCAGAGACACATGAAAAGATGCTCGATATCGCTAGCTATCAGAGAGATGCAAATTAAAACCACAATGAGATACCACTTGACACCAGTCAGAATGGCCCTCATAAACAAAGCAACAAACAGCAAGTGTTGGAGAGGTTGTGGAGAAAAGGGGACACTACTGCACTGCTGGTGGGAGTGCAGACTAGTACAACCATTATGGAAAACAGTATGGAATTTTCTAAAAAAACTAAAAATGGATATACCTTTTGACCCAGCAATTCCATTGCTAGGACTATATCCTAAGAACCCTGAAACACCAATCCAAAAGAAACTATGCATCCCTATGTTTATAGCAGCACAATTTACAATAGCCAAGTGTTGGAAGCAACCTAGATGCCCATCAGTAAATGAATGGATCAAAAAACTGTGGTACATTTATACAATGGAATTCTATGCAGCAGAAAGAAAGAAGGAGCTCATACCCTATGCAACAGCATGGATGGAACTTGAGAGCATCATGCTAAGCGAAGTAAGCAAGGCAGTGAAAGATAAATACCATATGATCTCACCTTTAACAGGAACCTAATCAACAAAACAAACAAACAAGCATAATATAACCAAAGACATGGAAATTGGGAACATGCTGAAAGTCACCAGAGGGGAGAGGGGAGGGAATTTCAGGGGAAAAGGGGAAGGATTTACAGGAACAAGTATAAAGGACACATGGACAAAAACTATGGGGGGGATGGAAATGGGAGGGAGGTGGGGAGGGTTAGGGTGGCGGGTTCGGGTGAGAATAAAAGACAGAAAACTGTACAAGATCAACAATGAAAATAAAAATTAAAAAAAAAACTATAACAAGACAAAGAAGGACATCAGTAAAAAGAAAACCTCATCAAGAAGGTATAAAAATTATGCACATATATTGACCTAATAACAGAGTCTCTTTACATGATATAAATATTGACAAATAAAAAAAGAGATAGTTCTGCAATAATAGTTGGAGCCTTCAATATTCTACTCTCAACAGTAGATAAAACAAAATTAAGGAGGGAAAACCACTGTAATCAACAAAACAAAACAGATATATACAGAAAATTATACCCATAAACAAAAGATTACAAATTCTTACCTGGCTGGTGTGGCTCAGTGGATGGAGTGCTGGCATGCAAACCAAAGGGTCACTGGTTTGATTCCCACTCAGGAAACATGCCTGGGTTGCAGGCCAGGTCCCCAGTAGGAGGCACTCAAGGGGCAATCACACATTGATGTGTCTCTCCCTCTCTTTCTCCCTCCCTTCCCCTCTCTAAGAATAAATAAATAAAATACTTAAAAAATATTACATTGTCTTCTCAAGTATGCATGAAACCTTGTCCAGAATAAATCATATATTAGGTCACAGAAAAATCACAATAAATTTTAAAAGATTTGAGATCATCCAAACTATATTTTCTCACCCCAATAAAATAAAACTATAAATCAATAACAGATGGAAAACTAGAAAATTCACAAATATGTAGAAATTAGGAAGCAATTAAACAACTAATATGCAATTGGATAAATCAAAAGGAAAATTGGAAAATACTTTCTGACTAATGAAAACAAAAACACAAAGTACCTAAATTTATGGAATGCAGCAAAGTCAGTACTCAAAGGGAAATTTATAGGTACACATACCTACATTAAATAGAAAAGATATCTAAAATTAATACTAAAATTTTAAACCTTGAGAAACTTGAAAAATAGCAAACTAGAAAAAGTGAAAATTTATAAAAACCAAAGTTGGTTCTTTGAGTAAATCAACAAAATTGACAAACCTTTAGCTTAGCTGACTAAGAAAAAAAGACTCAATGACTTAAGAAAATCAGAAATGGAATTGAAGACATTACTACCAACCTTACAGAAATGAATATGTAGAAACTAGAGATCAATTAAAAACAATGTAAGAAATTTTATATCAATAATTTAGGTAATCTAGATGAAATTGACAAATTTGTAAAAACACATTAATTACATAAACTGGGTCACAATGAAAGAGAAAATTAGACAAGCAAAGAAATTTAATTTGTAATTTAAAAAAAACTTTCAACAAAGAAAAGTCCATGACCAGATGACCTCATAGTGAATTCCAAGGTCAGGGATGGAGGGCAAGGTGGAGGGGAGAAAAAGGGGGGAATTGGTAGAAATCTATAATCAATAAAAATAAATTATAACTATTATTTTTAATGTATTTTATTGATTATGCTATTACAGTTGTCCGATTTCTCCCCCTTCATTCCCCTCCACCCTGCACACGCCCTCCCACCCACCTTCCCCCCTTTAGTTCATGTCCATGTGTCATAAGTTCTTTAACTTCTACATTTCCCATACTATTCTTGCCCTCCCCCTGTCTATTTTCTACCCACCATCTATGCTGCTTATTCTCTGTACCTTTCCCCCTTCTCCTCCTCCCACTCCTCTGTTGCTAACCCTCCATATGATCTCCATTTCTGTGTTTCTGCTCCTGTTCTAGTTGTTTGCTTAGTTTGCTTTTGTTTTAGTTGTGGTTGTTAATATCTGTGAGTTTGCTGTCTTTTTACTGTACATGTTTTTTATCCTCTTTTTCTTAGATAAGTTCCTTTAAAATTTCATATAATAAGGGCTTGGTGATGATGAACTCCTTGAACTTGACCTTATCTGAGAAGCACTTTATCTGCCCTTCCATTCTAAATGAAAGCTTTGCCCAATAGAGCAATCTTGGATGGAGGTCCTTGCCTTTCATGACTTGGAATACTTCTTTCCAGCCCCTTCTTGCCTGGAAGGTCTCTTTTGAGAAATCAGCTGACAGTCTGATGGGAACTCCTTTGTAGGTGACTGTCCCCTTATCCCTTGCTGCTTCTAGAATTCTCTCCTTCATTTGAATCTTGGCTAATGTAATGATGATGTGCCTTGGTGTGTTCCTCCTTGGGTCCAACTTCTTGGGGACTCTCTGAGCTTCCTGGACTTCCTGGAAGTTTATTTCCTTTGCCAGATTGGGGAAGTTCTCCTTTTTTATTTGTTCAAATAACTTTTCAACTTATTGCTCTTCCTCTTCCCCTTCTGGTACCCCTATAATTCAGATGTTGGGATGTTTAACCATGTCCCAGAGGTTCCTAAGCCTCTCCTCATTTTTTTGAATTCTCGTTTCTTCCTCATTTTCTGTTTGGTTGTTTCTTTCTTCCTTCTGGTCAACTCCATTGATTTGAGTCCCAGTTTCCTTCCCATCACTATTGGTTCCCTGTGTGTTTTCCTTTGTTTCACTTATTGTAGCCTTCATTTGTTCTTCTAATTTGTGACCAAAATCAACCAATTCTGTGAGCATCCTGATGACCAGGGCTTTGAACTGTGCATCTGATAGGTTGGCTATCTCTTGGTCACTTAGATGAATTGACTCTGGAGCTTTGATCTGTTCTCCCATTTGAGCCATTTTTGTGTGTTTTTTTTTTTGGGGGGGGGGGTTCTGGTTGCAGCTGTTATGTAGTGAGGGGCAGAGCCTTAGGTATTCCGCAGGGCAGGACATCCCAGTTTGCTGGATTGTGATGCTGTATGTGGGAGTGGCATCAGAGAGGGAACAATGGCACTGGCTCCGCTCTCTCTCGGATTCCAGACCCTTCCCCAGCTTCCCCTTTGCCTGGATTATCTGCACGCAAATGTGGGCCCGCCTGGTCAGCCAGCCGCCTTGTGTGGCCTCACTGGGTCTGCACGGTTGCCACCCCATGCCCTGGGTCCGCTAGCCGCCACCTGTGCACCTGGGGTCTGCTAGCCACCACCTGCATGCCTGGGATCTGCCAGCTGCTGCCTGAGCACCTGCGTCCACCAACCTCCCCTCTTTTCTGCCGCGACTCCACCCCTCTTACCGGTCAGGATGAATGGTTGTTGGACTTGCATACAGTTCAATTTTCTATCAGTTTGGATTGTTTTTTTTGTTTCTAAATCTTTGTTGTCCTTAATTATGGTTGTGCAAGGAGGCACAGTGTGTCCACCTACGCCTCCATCTTGGCCAGAAGTCTAAAAAATAGATAGATAGATAGATAGATAGATAGATAGATAGATAGATAAACAAATAAAAGAATTAACACCAATTTTATTCAAACTCTTCCAAAAACAGATAAAGGAACACTTTCTAACTCATTTTATGAGGTTATCGTTACCTTGATACCAAAGTCAGACAAAGATATTACAAGAAAGAAAACTTTTGAATATAGGTGCAAAAATGCTAAAGAAAATACTAGCAAATAGAATCCAGTGGCATATTAATATACTTCATGCCCTATTAGGATTTATTCCAGGAATATAAGAGTGGTGCAATATTTTTAAAAAATCAATCAGTATAATATAGCATATTCACAGAAATAAGAAAAAACCCACATAATCATTTCAACTGATGCAGGAAAATTACTTCACTAAATTCAACACCCTTTCCTGATTAAAAACAAACAAACTATAAGTAGAAAGAAAATTCCTCACATGGTTAAAGTCATATGTGAAAAACCACAGCTAACACTATACTTAATGGTGAAATACTGAAAACTTTCTAAGATAAGACCAAGAATGGATGTCTGCTTTCCCCACTGCTTGTATTTTACTGGAAGTGGTAGACAAAGTAACTAAGCAAGAAAAATTAATAAAAGATATCCAAATTAGAAAGAAGTAAAACTATTTCTGTTTGCATATAGAATAATATTATAAATATAAGATCTAACAGAATCCACAAAATAAATTAGTAGTGCTAATAAAGTCTTCAAAGTTGCTGGATATAAAAACAACATACAGAAAATCTGTTGTATTTCTATACACTAGACTTAATATTGTTAAAATGGCAATATTCCCCAAAGAGATTTATAGACCCATACTTCCATATTTAATTGATCTTAATGGTATTTTAATATGATATAATTGACATGTAACATTATATTAGTTTATGGTATACAACATATACATATGCATACTATATGTATACATTATGAAATAATTGCTGCAATAAGTCTAGTTAACATCTGTGGCCACACATCATTTCAATTTATTTTTTGTGCTGAGAACTTTTAAGATCTAAACTCTCTTAGCAATTTTAAAATACACAATACAGTATTATCAACTATAGTCACCATGCTGTATATTTTCAGGACTTATTTGTTTTATAACTAGAAGTTTGTACCTTTTGACCACCTTCACACATTTTACCAACTTGCCACCTCCCACCTCTGGCAAACACTAATTTATTCTCTATATCTGTGAGTTTGATTTTTTTTAAGATCCCCCATATAAGTAAGATTATGTACTATTTGTCTTCTTCTGTATGTCTTATTTCACTTAGCCTGATGTCCTCAAGGTCCAAATGGCAGGATTTCATTTTTATAGCAAAATAAAGTTTATAAATTTTTCCCAGGGTGATAAGACCATTCTACACAGAAAGATTAGTATCTTCAACAAGTGGTATAGGGGGGAAAATAGCCACATGCAAGAGAATAAACTGGAGGGATGACATCAGCAGCAAGACAGAATGAGAGGCTCTCTAAGCTACAACAAGTTAGACAGCTATGATTCAACAAAAGATGCCCTGCTCAACATATAAACGCATTTGAGACATCACACAATTGAGACATCTGAAGGTGGGTATATCTGAATGAACAATGGAGATGGGACTGAAAGAGGGAAAAACAGAGACAGAAGCCTCACAAAGTCCTGCATGAATTGTGGCCCTAGCAGATGCGATAGCAGTGAATGGTTGGGGTACAATCCCCACTTGGCAAACTGAAGGGTCAGAGACACCAATCATGTCTGAGTGGCACACATTGAGACTGGTCCCACAATCAGCAGTAGGGAGTAGTGACAAAAAAATCACAGAGCTCCACAGCCAGTCAGCACTAGACAAATAGTTTTGCAGATGCAGAAACTCACCTACCCCATCCCACTGTGTCCTGCCTAGCAGTAAAATCCTTATTCAGCAGATCACTAAAGGGCTGAAAAATACTTCTAGTCTAAGTAGTCTGCAGTCATTGTGGCTAACCCCATGAGAAAACTGGAAGTGTGGACATGAAAACCCACTTACCCTCACCCACCCCTGCCCACTAATTGTGGTATAGCCTGGTAGAGGCAGCTGGGTCAACTCAGACAGAGTGATTGTGCTAGCAACTTCTGGCTACAGAAAGGTGTCATCAGGAACAAACAGGACACCCAGAACCCATCACTTTCAATCCACACAAGTGGTGCCCCAAAACCAACTTAACTGAATAATAAAGGTGACACCCACTTCCTTGTGAAATACAGGGCATTTTCCACAGCCAAGGCAATATCACCCCACAGAGATCCTGGGAGCCCCACCAGTGCAGGTAAGAGAAAGTAAAAGCTTGCACTTCAGCACCACCTACTGGAAAAAAAAAAAGACCTCTACTTATCCACCTGCTAAACAGTGAAGTGTCAAATATTTTTAAAAAGTAGATTTCATTCTCACAAATGCCCAGGCAGAGAAATAATCCATCAAGCACAAATGAATAATGAAGGTTATTGATTATGAAACTTAAAAATTTCCAGGAAATAAACTTAATAACATGGAAGAATGCAATTTAAATGACAGATTTCAAATTGTAGTTCCAAAGAAAAACTCAACAAGATATAAGAAAACTTAGAAAAGCAATTCAATAAATTCAGAAATAAAAATCAATGGAAAAAAGGAGTATTACACCAAAGATATTGAAACTATAAGAAACAAACAGAAATTGAGATGAAGAATGAACTAGAAAGCTTAGGACCTAGAACAGACCAGATAAAAGACAGAATTAGTGACATAGAAGACAGAAATCTAGAAATGATTCAGGCAAAAGAGGAGAGAGTCCAGAGAAACAACGAAATAACTCTATGAGATCTGACTCCATTAGAAAGAGTAATAATAAAAAAAATAATGGGCATACCAGAAGAACAGCAGGAAAAGGAAACACGTAACCTATTCAAACTAATAATCAAAAAGAACTTCCCAAACCTATGGGGAAAAAACTGGATTGCCAAAACCTAATTATCTCAATCCAAAAAGGCCTTCTTCAAGGCACATTGTATTAAAACTGTCAAAAATTAACAATGAAGAAAGAATTCTCAAGGCAGTTGGGGAAAAGGAGATGGTAACGTATAAAAGGAACCCCATTAGATTATCATCAGATTTTTCAGCAGAAACTCTGTGAACTAGGACAAATTAAATCAAATATTCCAATTACTAAAAGAAAGAAATCACCAGCCAAGCAATGTTATTTTTTAGTTATAAGAGAGAAATAAAGGTTTTTCCAAATATACAATAGATAAGGGAACTTAGCACCACAAGGCATTTTATTAAATACTGAAAGATTCTCTTCTACCTGAAACAAAAACACAAAAGAATACAATGCTGTGAGAAAATGACTAAGAGACATACAAAAGAAAAATATTGCAAGTCTCATTCAGAATAGGGAATTAAACACTTATATATAACAAAATGTTTAAAGGAAGTAATAACATTTTCTTAAAAAGAAGAAAATAGGTATTGAAATTTGGAAATGAACTCACAGCATAAAAAGAGATAAATTCTGACAACAAAAATATAAAGAGTGGGAGAAAAGGACTACACTTGCACAGGTAAATGGAAATAAGGTAGAATGAGAAAAAAAGGACTACTGTATATATGAAAATTTCTTTTGCATAAACATAATGGTAATCACAAAAAAATCTAGAACTGAGACATATAACATAAAAAGGGGGGGAAAACCATAGGATACCGCCAAACTAAAATAAGAGAAACACATGAAAAAAGAAGCAACAAAAATAGAGAGCTACCAAAAAAAAAAAAATAAATAAATAAATAAATAAAATGGCTATAGAAAATCCTGATACATCAGATATCACCCTAAATGAAAATGGACTGAACTCAGCCATTAAAAGGCATAGAGTAGCAGGATGGAACAAATAAAAACAAAACTCAACTATATGATGCCTTTATGAGTCAAGGACAAACATAGATTCAAAATGAAGACATGGAAAATGGTACTTCAAGCAAATGG
Source organism: Glossophaga mutica (assembly GCA_039655065.1). Classification (NCBI taxonomy): domain Eukaryota; kingdom Metazoa; phylum Chordata; class Mammalia; order Chiroptera; family Phyllostomidae; genus Glossophaga; species Glossophaga mutica. The sequence goes on along the minus strand of CM077318.1, from coordinate 6,981,627 downwards.
CATACAGTGAATAGCAGATACAGATGTTCTCATGTCTGGCAAAATAGATTTCAAGATAAAAAAGGTAACAAGAGATCAGGATGGACATTGTATGATAGGAAGGACAATACATCAAAAAGACATAACACATATTAATATATATGCACCCAACCCAGGAGCACAAAAATATATAAAGTAACCACTAAAAGGCTAAAGGGAGAAACTGACAAAAACACGATTAGGTAGGGGACCTCAATACTTCATTGATAACAATGGATAAATCATTGAAACAGAAAAATTAATATGGAACTATTGGCCTTAGATGACATATTAGACCAAATGGACATAACTGGTATTCACAGAGCTTCTTATCCCAGAACGCCAGAATATAGATTATGATATAAAACACATGGGACATTCTCAAAAATAGACCTTATGTCGGGACACTTAACTAGCCTCAACCAGTTTAAGAAGACTGAAATCATATGAAGCATATTTTCTGACCACATTGCTTTGAAATTAGACATCAACTGCAAAAAAAGAAAGTGAAAAAACACAATTATGTGAAGATTAAACAACATGCTGCTAAACAAGTAGGTCAAAACGAAATAAAAGGTGAGATCAAAACATACATAGCACCAAATGAAAAGACAATGTGACATATTAAAATTTAGGAGATTTCTGGTCAAGATGATAGGTAAGCACTGTGCTCACCACCTCCCATGACCACATCGAAATTACAAGTAAATCATAGAACAATCACCCTGGAGAACAATCTGAAGACTAGCGGAAAGAAACTTTTATAACAACAGATACAAAGAAGAAGACAGGTACAGAATGGTAACAGAGGTAAAGATGGGCTGCTCCCACACCCATGTGTTGCAGTTGAGAATTGAGAGGGATATCTTGGCTGCAGAGATGTCCCCTGAGGAGCAAGTGGGTTCCACCCCCACACTGTGCTCCCCAGCCAGAAGCTCCAGTGCTGGGAAAAGGAGTTTCCATAACTTCTGGCTGTGAAATTGGTGGGGATTCTGTCCAGGTGAGATGTAGGGCTTCTGGAAAGCCAGACATTCTCTTAAAGAGCCCACACAGAGACTCACTGGCTCACAAAATATTCACCGTAAGATTCAGCAAAAGGAAAGTAGCTCAAAAGGTCCCAGGGGCATATGGGGAGAAACTGAATTGTATGGCTTCAGAGCAAGGGCTGAAAACAGCCATCATTTTTGTGTGGTGAGCCCTCTTTCATACAGCAGGTACAGGTGGGCACCATTGTTTCTGTGTTGAGCCCCCTCCCCCCGCCACACAGCCTACATGTGCAGGCATGTTTTAAATCTGAATCTGCTTTAATCTGGTGAACACAGCTCACAATATCCTAGCAAATCCCCCTGTAATCATGCCCCACCTAATTAGTGTACTTTCAGTGGCTGTTCTCATAGGTAGCCAGCCTTTGCCTAAACTACAGACTTTCCCAAAAGTGCTCAAAGGTTCACAGGCACCAGCCAGGAGATGACTGGCCTTGGCATTCCCTATGCCTCTTGCTGAATGGCCCTAGGTCCCAATACTGGTAGCAGCCGGCCTTACTTTACAGTGTGACCTCTCCCACATGCATCTAGACCCAGCACAAGCGGCTACCAAGCACGGATAGCTATGAAGCACCTACCAGATGGCCCCAGGACAGGCACAGGCAGCAGATAAACTTTCCCTGCACCAGAGCCCCTCCTAAGAGGCTCCAGAACCAACACACCTTATGGAGAGCTTCAGGCCACAATAGAGCAACACCTGATTAGCTCCAAAAATGACCCACCCACAGGGTGGTCTTGGCAGGCACCAGAGCCTGGTTGGGGCAAATCCACTCATTAGGGATCAACCCACACACAGCAGCTTGTACATTGTGGTCAAGGCCAGTCATCAAAGCCAATCAGCCTGACAGCCTATCCCACCACTAATGTGACAACAGTAATCAAGGCTCAAGTACAACAGGAGGGTACACAGAACACACACAAGTGTCACTCCTAGAGCACCTAGCTCAGGTGACCAAGACTACTGCACCACTGGGTCCCACAGGAAACCAATTATATAAGACCACCCTGCCAAGACTGGGGGACATAGCAGATCCAACTAATAGATAAGAACAAACAAAGGGAGGCAGCCAAAATGAAGAGAAAAATAAATATACACCAAATAAAGAACAGGAGAAAATTTAGAAAATAAAAAATGGAGGCACACAATCTACCAGATGCAGAGTTGAAAACACTGATTCTAAGGATGCTTAAGAAACTTAGGGGTAGAATACATGAATCTGTGATAATTTCAACAAAGAGATAGTAAACATAAACAAGACATGAAAGCCATAAAAAGAATCAATCAGAAATGAAGACTACAATAACTATTCTAAGATGGCTTCAGAGTAGGTGAAAGCTCCCATTGCCAAATTAGATTTACAGCTAAATTATAGAGAAATTAACCTGAATAACCAATTAAAGGTTACCTGAATTAAAATATTATAATTTACAGAAAAAATTGCAGAGAAAAGTAAGAAGGGCAGAGATGCAGAAAGTGCTGGCCCCTGCACCTACATGTGGCAGCTAAGAAGCCAGAATGATATCTTGGCTGCAAAACTCCTTCCTCTAGAAGCATGGAACCTCAATCCCTTGCAGGGATCCCCATCCCACAGCAACAGAGTTGAGAAGAGGAACAGGCATAGCATCTGGTAGTGAAACTCAGTGGTGATTCAGTCCACCTGGGAGAGAAGGGAGTCAGCTAGAGACCCAGATGCCACCTTCCCAGGGTTGAGCACTCCTATTGTTACAGCACTAGCCCAGGGAATGCACTGCGTTGGTCCCCCAACTACTGGTGACAGCACTCTGCTGTGCTGGAGTTTTGCAGAGGGTTCTGCTGGCTGCACCCAGCAGGGACCTTAGGGGTCCTCTTTTTCTGGAGAAGCTCTTGGTGGAGACTCAGACAGTGATTGAACTGTGTAGCTTTGGAAAGGGGACGATTTTTCCCCACCTTGAGTGCAAAGCCCGCACCACCACCACCACCATCATCCCCACCACCTGGTTGAATATCTTGGCCTGCCCTACCACTTTGTGGCCCCACCCTGCTGAGTTCAGCTGAGCAAGGGAATCAAAGTGCCATTCAAACCTAGGACTTTTGTAGTGCTGTGTTCCAGGGATGCTTTTTTCCAAAATCAGACAGGCAGGTCCTAGGTTGTACGGCTATATCGCAAGGGGGCCATGTCTAGCTTTCTTGCAAGTTCAGCCCTGCTATTTCAGGAAGAAAAAGAAGTTCCCGCTCTTTCCTTAGGCTTGTCAGCACCAGCCCCAACAGGAGACCATTTTGACCTACCCTTCCAAGTCCCAGATTCCCTGCCCCACTGAACTAGGTTCCTCAGGGGCAAGGAAAGCCTGCTTAGAGCTGGAACATTCCATGTGTATCTCCATCAGAGGCTATTGTCTGGACAAAGACAAAGTGCTTTGTGCCCTCCTGTGGGCTCAGTAGATACCACCACAAGGGGAGACTCCTTTGCTGTCCTCTAAAGTTCTAATGGCTCTGTCTTGCTGAGCTTTCTCCTGCAGAAAATAGCACAGGCTGCACCCAACCTGAATCTGCAACACAGCCCTCTTGGGGGAACTAGAGTTGAAGACTTTGGCACAGTATAGGTGGTTTGTCTCTGGAATTAGAGGCACTTCCCCCTCTTTGAGTGCCTGACCACACTGCTCCCAAGTAGGGGACCCACTACCCATATCGTCCCAACCTCACTTACCTCTCCCTACTGAGCTTGCAGTCTATGGAGGGTCTGTGGGTTGTGGACAGCCTGAGCCCACTCTATAGTCTTTCTTTGGAAGGCTCCAGAGGAAGACCTGGCAACCTAAATAGAAGGCACACAGTAGCTGACAGGTGGAGGCAGACATCAGGAACCAACAGACATTTTACAGATTTGCCCTCAACTCTAAGCTGGAAAAAGCTGACACCTGTACACAGGTTTGTCCCTCCCATGAAAACCCAGGCCCAGTAGATGCATCCAAGAACAGTGTATAGCATGATTATCTCCAAACAGGTAGCTCAAGGCTATTTAAACACAATGTCTGATATCAACGATTACCTGAACCCCACCCAAGCAGACCCAAAACCAACACAACCAATGGTGGGCTTTGCACCACACCAAAGCTCCAACCAACTAAACACACAAGCAGCACAGCCAAAGAAATATCCCAGCAGGCACCAGTCCATGCTGGAAAGAACTCTGCCTCATACACAGGACTTATACACAGAGGTTTATCCTTATAGTCAGTGAGCCTGAAAGTTTAACTCCACTAACAAAAGGGCCAACAGCATTCAAGACTCAACTACAACAGGAGGGTGCACATAACCCACAAAAAAAAATTACAGGAGCACCAATTTTAGGTGATCTGGGAGATTTTGCCACTAAGCCAAAGAAGATACCTGTATCATAAAGCCATCATAACCGATTTGGGAGTCATAGCGCATATACCTAATAAACAGAGGCAAAATAGGGAGACAAAGGAATATGCTCCAAATGAAATCCCGAGAAAAAGAATTAAGTAAAATGGAGGCAACCAAAACACGAGATGGAAAGTTTAAAACAAGGTTTATAAGGATGTCCAAGGAATTTAGGGGAAGAATGAAGGATCTCAGTGAGAACTTCAACAAAGAGATAGTAAGCATTAAAAAGGACATAGAAACCATAAAAAAGAACCAGTCAGAAATGAAGAATACAATATCTGAAATGAAGAATACACTGGATGAAATCAATGGCAAGTTAGATGAAGCAGAGGATCAAATCAGTGATTTGGAGGACAAGATAACAGTAAGCACCCAAGTAGAACATATAAAGAAAAAAAAGATTTTTTTTCTTTATTTTAATTGTTCTTGTACAGTTTTCTGTCTTTTACTCCCATTCTGGCCCACTGCCCCAGCCCTTCCCACCTCCCTCCCATTTCCACCCTCCCTAGTTCTTGTCCATGTATCTTTTATACTTGTTGCTCTAAACCCTTCCCCTTTTCTCCTGAAGTTCCCTCCCCTCTCCCCTCTGGTGTCTGTCAGCCTGTTCTCAATTTCAGTGTCTTTGGTTATATTTTACTTGTTTGTTTGTTTTGTTGATTAGGTTCCTGTTAAAGGTGAGATCGTGTGGGATTTGTCTTTCACTGTCTGGCTTATTTCACTTAGCATCATGTTCTCCAGTTCCATCCAAGGTGTTGCAAAGGGTAGGAGCTCCTCCTTTCTTTCTGCTGCATAGAATTCCATTGTGTAAATGTACCACAGTTTTTTGATCCATTCATTAACTGATGGGCACCTAGGTTGCTTCCAACACTTGGCTATTGTAAATTGTGCTGCTATAAACATAGGGGTGCATAGGTTCTTTTGGATTGGTGTTTCAGGGTTCTTAGGATATAGTCCTAGCAGTGGAATTGTTGGGTCAAAAGGTAGATCCATTTTTAGTTTTCTTAGAAAATTCCATACTGCTTTCCACAGTGACTGCATCAGTCTGCAATCCCACCAACAGTGCACTAGGGTCCCCTTTTCTCCACAACCTCTCCAACACTTGCTGTTTGTTGCTTTGTTTATGAGGGCCATTCTGACTGGTGTCAAGTGGTATCTCATTGTGGTTTTAATTTGCATCTCTCTGATAGCCAGCAATACTGAGCATGTTTTCATGTGTCTCTGGATCCCCTGTATGTCCTTCTTGGAGAAGTGTCTGTTCAAGTCCTTTGCCCATTTATTAATTGGGTTGCTTGTCTTCTCAGAGTGGAATCGTGTAAGTTCTTTGTATATTTTGGAGATTAAACCCTTGTCTGAGGTATCATTGGTAAATATGTTTTCCCATATAGTTGGTTCTCTTTTTATTTTAATACTGTTTTCTTTGGCCATGCAGAAGCTTTTTATTTTGATGAGATCCCATTTGTTTATTCTTTCTTTTATGTCCCTTGCTTTAGGGGACATATCAGAATTTTTTAAAATAGGAAAATTTAAGGGACCTCTGGGACAACATCAAGTGTAAGAATATACATATCATAGGGGTACCAGATGGAGAAAAGAGTGAGCAAGGGATAGCAAACCTGTTTCAAAATATATGGCTGAAAATGTCCCTAACCTGGTTAAGGAAATAGCACACAAGTTCAGGAAACATGAAGAGTCCTAGCCAAAATGAACCCAAAGAGGACCATACCAAGATACATCATAATTAAAGTGGCAAAGGGTAGAAACAAAGAGAGAATCTTAAAGGCAGCAAGAGAAAGGTAGTTACCTACAAGGCAGTTCCCATAGGCTGTCAGCTGATTTCTCAACAGAAACACTTCAGGCCAGAAGAGACTGGCATGAAATATTCAAAGTGATGAAAAACAAGGACCTTTAACCAAGCCTACTCTACCCAGCAAAGCTATCATTTAAAATTGAAGGTGAAATTTAAAAACTTCCCAGACAAAAAAATAAAGTTAAATGAGTTCATTACCACTAAACCAGTATTGCAAAAAAATGTTAAAGGGCCTGCTTTAAGAAAAAGAGGAAGACATACCGAGAGAGGAACATAGGCATAAAGAATAAAATGGCAATAAATAAATAACTATAAATAATAACCTTAAATGTAAACAAATTAAATGCTCCATTCAAAACACATAGGGTAGCTGAATAAGTAAGAAAACATCACCCATATATACACTGTCTATAAGACCCACTTCAGAACAAAAGATACAGACTGAAAGTGAAGGGGTGGGAAAAAATATTCCGTGCAAATAAAAACAAACAAACAAAAAGCTGGGGTAGCAATAGTTCTAAAAGACAAAAATAGATGTAAAAACAAAGGCCATAACAAAAGACAAAAAAGGTCACTACATAATACTAAAGAGTTCAATCCAACAAGAGGATATTGCCCATGTAAACATACATGAAACCAACAGAAAAGCACCTAAATATATAAAGAAAATTTTGATGGATATTAAAGGAGAGATCAACAGTTATACAATCATGGTACCGGATTTTAACACCCAGTGACATCAATAAATAGATTTTCCAGATAAAAAATAACAAGGCAATGGTTATCTCAAATGACACAATGGATCAGATGGATTTAATTGATATTTACAGAACATTTCATCACCCAGCAGAAGACTATACATCTCAGGTGCACATGGAACATTCTCAAAGGTAGACCACATATTAGGACACAAAGTAAATCTTAATAAATTCAAGAAAATTGAAATCATATAAAGCAACTTCTCTGACCACAATGGTATGAAGCTAGAAATCAGCTACAAAAAAATGCTGAAAAACATTCAAATACATGTGGGCTAAATAAAATTTTATTTAAAAAAGTATTGGTTCTCAATGATAGAAACCTACGTAGTCCACCAAAAACTTGTAGAAGCAACCAATAAATTCAGTAAAGTAGAAGGATACAAAATTAATAGTCAGAAATCCAGTACGTTATTATACACCAACACCAAACTATCAGAAAGAGACTTTTTTTTTAAAAAAATCCCATTTAACTTTGCATCAGAAAGTACCCAGGAATAAATTTAACCAAGGAAGTAAAAGACCTGTAGTCAGAAAATTGTAAGACATTAAAGAATTAAATTGGAGAAGATGTAAATAAATGGAAGCATACACTTTTGGATAGAAAGAATTAAAATCATGAAAATACTACCCAAACCAGTCTATAGATTCAACAAAAGCTCTATTAAAATACCAATGACATTTTTCACAGAAGTAGAACAAATAATCTTAAAATTTATATGGAAACAAAAAAGAACCTGAATAGCCACAGCAATCTTAAGAAAGAACAAAGTTGCAGGTATCATACTACCTGATATAAAACTATACTATAAGCCTATAATTTGCAAAACAGTATGGTATGGGAATAAAAACAGACAACACAGATCAATAAAACAGAATAGAGATTCCAGAAACAAACCATTCCTATATGATCAATTAATCTATGACAAAGAAGGCAAGAATATAAAATGAGGTAAAGACTGTCTCTTCAATAAATGGTATTGGGAAAACTGGACAGACACATGCAAAAGAATGAAACTGGATCACTTTCTTACACCACATACAAGTACAAATTCAAAATGTTTTAAAGACTTAAATGTAAGACCTGAAACCATAAAACTCCCAGAAGAAACATAGGCAGTAAACTCTTGACATAGCTCTTAGTAATATTTCTTTGGCTATGTCTCCTTAGGCAAGCGAAACAAAAGGGAAAATAAACAAATGGGATTATGTCAAACTAAGAAGTTTTTGCACATCAGAGGAAACCATCAACAAAATTAAAAAGATAATTGAAGAAGATAATTGCCAATGATAAGGGGTTAATATCCAAAATATATAAGGAACTCATTCAACTTAGCACCAAGAAGACAAACAATCTGATTAAAAGTGGGAATTGACTGTGGGCATGGAAGACGGGATGGGCAGAGGAGGGAAAAGGGGGGAAAATTGAGACAACTGTAATTAAAAAACAATAAAAAATGATTTTAAAAAATTCCAAAAGAAAATTTAAAACAATAGGCAGAGGACCTGAATAGACATTTTTCCAAAGAGGACAGACAGATGGCCAATAACATATGAAAAGATGTTCAGCATCACTAATAACCAGGAAATACAAATTAAAACCACAATGAGATATGACCCCACACCTGTCAGAATGGCCACCATCAACAAATCAACAGATGGCAAATGGATAAAAGGGGAAACTTATGCACTGTTGGTGGAATGGCAAATTGGTGTAGTCACAGTAGAAAACAGTATGGAGTTTCAACAAAAAAATTAAAAATAGAACTGTCCTAGCTGTTTGCTTAGTTTGCTTTTGTTTTAGGTGTGGTTGTTAATAGCTGTGAGTTTGCTGTCTTTTCACTGTCATATTTTTATCTTCTTTTTCTTAGGTAAGTCCCTTTAACAAAAGCAAACTAAGCAAACAGCTAGAACAGGAACAGAACCACAGAAATGGAGATCATATTGAGGGTTAGCAATGGGGGTGTGGGAGGAGGAGAGAGGGGGAAAAGGTACAGAGAATGAGTAGCATAGATAGTGGGTAGAAAATAGATGGGGGAGGGCAAGAATAGTATGGGAAATGTAGAAGCTAAAGAACTTATGACACATGGACATGAACTAAAGGGGGGAATGTGGGTGGGAGAGAGTGTGTAGGGTGGAGGGGAATGATGGGGGAGAAATGGGACAACTGTAATAGCATAATCAATAAAATATATTAACAAAATAGAACTGTCATATGACCTAGCAATCCCAGTTCTGGGTGTTTATGCAAAGAAACCCAAAACACCAATTCAAAAGGACATATGCACCCCTGTTTTCATTGAAGCATTATTTTACAATAGCCTAGATATGGAAGCAAACTAAGTGTCCATCAGCAGATGAATGGATAATCAAGTGTATGGTATATTTATATGGTACAATGTAGTATTACTCAGCCATAAAAGAAAAATAAATATTACCATTTGTGACAACATGGATGGACCTAGAGGTTATTATACTAAGTGAAATAAGTCAGATGGAGAAAGACAAATACTATGGAATTTAAAAACAAAATAAATGAACAAATAAGACAGAAACAAACTCTTAGATACAGAGATCAAATAGATGTTCACCAGATGGGAGATGGAATGGGGGAATGGGTGAAGAAGTTGAAAGGGATTAAGAAGTACAAATTGCTAGTTATAAAAATAGTCATGGGGATACAAAGCATAGGGAATACAGTCAACGACACTTTAATAACTAAGTACGGTGTAGGATGGGTACTGGATTTACTGGGGTGATCACTTCATGAAGCATATAAATGTGTAATCACCATGTTGTACACCTGAAACTAATATAATATTGTATATCATATGTATTTGAAAAATAAATTTTAAAAAGACAGGGGGAAAAAGATCTGGTAAAGCTGGACTGTAGTGCTGGTCAGCTATTGGCACAGATACATACCATAAAACTCCAAGCAGGCCTTCTAGATCTTGATGTTGATCCAGAAAATACTGTTCCTACCATCAGCCTGGCATGGCAAGTTGGCATCATATGCTGCCAAAGCAGTGGCCTGGGAACTATATTTGGAAGGCCATATGCATTGCTTCTCTGCCCCACCTTTACGTGGAGGAAATTCATTTGGCGATTTTTGGAAAAACTCTCTATGAGGAATGTGAAGTACGTTTCTAATCTTGCTCTGCTAAGACATAAATTAAGATCTTGTTTGTTCAGAATGACTACTGCCACATTCTGCCAGAAACTCCACTGTGTTCTCTGTGAGTGCAACCTCTATTTATTAGGTTATTTTTTTTGGCCAGGAACTCACACTGTGCTTTGTTCTCATTGCTCTGCCACTCCCATGGACTGGCTGCCGAGCAACCCAGACAGTGACCCCTGATTCACTCTTCCACCAATTCTATTCATATCTCTTCGTTGTCTTTGGATGGTGTGACCAAGCACCTCAAAGCAGATGCTAAGAGCCTTGTGTACTAATCCAGAATGACAAGCTCCTCCCAGACCCTGGAGACAGGAAATCCAGCTGCAAGGCCTCTCCTCCTGCCCCACCCAGCAATGGCAGTACAGTTGGGGACATGGAACTCTGAAACACTGGCTCTCTTAGACTGCTTTTAGCATCAGAAGCTGGCCCTATTTTGAGTCAGAGAAGAAAATTGACTACAAGGGATTTTGAGGGGAACCAAAAGGTCTCTCAATTCCAAAACATCTCCATTCACCCACCTACACTCCAATATGCTCGGAGCCACTCCTTTTGGTTAAGCAGCTATGCTGCCAAAAGTACCCCGGAGGCAAATTGATATAGGGAAGGGTTCCCCAACTCTAGCCCTATTATGGCTATATGATCTTGGACACATCCCTTCTCTTTTCTGGTTCTCGGTTTCCTCAATACACTACATAAGGGCAGGGGGAAGTCAACTCTTAGGCCTCTTCTGACCATAACATTCTATATTACGTTGACCCAAGTTTAAGCTCAAATGTCACTTTGCCCAGGCTACCATTTAATTTGCTGGTATTTGTTGATCTATTTGTTTGAATTGACTAGATATGTCACTAGAAAAAGAAAGAGCTAGTGACATGGATAGGTCACATAGATGTCTAAAAGATATAGAAACTCTTCATGAACACAAATCCTGGTTGGACAACCAGAGATTCAAAAGGTGTCATCCTCCTTTCTTCTCTAGTTGCCTCATCCCCACCTCATTCTCTTCTACTCCACACCACTGACTACTTGGCTAAAAGAAGGTAACATCCAGGAAGAAGGTAAAAAAACACACTTGGGAATATGGTCAGGACCTTTCAGGTTGAGGAAGTAACACAAATTCCTAGATTGTTTTCTAAGAGCTCCAGGTTCAGGACCCAGATAGAATAGCCCCAGGGTGCTACAGATTAGAGGAACAGAAAGTGGTCTTCCCCAAAGGGAGGTAAGGTACGTTTCCAGAGGCCTGCACAAGTAACCACTATGGGGTCTCTTTTCTCAGAGAAGAAGGTAAGGTGAGAGCCTGGAATCCCAGATACACTATACTGGTTTCCTAGATTTCCTAGGATACCCTAGAGAGGGGTTTTATAATGATAATGGTAGCTAACATGTATTAGCACTTACTATGTGCCAGGTAATATTCAAAGTGCTTCATATAAATTGAAACACAATTAATCCCTACAACAATTCTGTAAGGCATGCACTATTATCATCTCCATTTTCTAGATGAGGATACTGAAGCACAGAGAGATTAAATAATTTCCTTAAGGTCACACAGCCAGGAAAGTGTACATCCAGGATACAAACCCAAGCAGTCTGGCTCCGTACCTTATGCCCAACTATAGGAAGGTAAGTATCTTCTCCAATGTCACAAATCAGAATTGGAAAAATCCTTAGGGCTATTAAAGGCCATATTTTTATTTGATACTTGAGGGAATGTGACTCTGACAGAGAATCTCGTTGAGTGTCACACAAGTGAGTAAGGGACAGTATAGCAGAGTTAGCACAAGAGCCTTCAGCTGCTGACTCTGAACCAGTGTTCTTTCTACTAATGCTTCTGATCATTTGGTGGGTCTCTTACTTGAATTGCCTCCCTGCTTATGAATATTCATGACTTGGTCAACCCCACACTCTCCCCAACAAGAGTGAAGGGGCAGCTGTTTCCATAGTATAATTCATTATCTTCTCTTCACAAAATATAAATGAGACTAGAGCTGGCTGCAGTCAAGCATTTTCTAAATGATCAGATCCTTAAATCCCAATATCACCTCTGTGGGAGTTACTGATAGAATGCAAAACCAACATTTTCCATCGATAAGAACATAAACACCCAACCATGCCAAGGCCTCGACCTTCTGAGGAGATGAGTGTTCAATGATGTATGAGACCCGCCTCATGCTCAGACAAATTTGTGGATTCAAATTTGAACTTTTTAAGGGTCATTCGGGGAAACCAATACCGAGCCCAGCTGGAAAAATTCTGCCTGATTCATTGAGAAGTGATGAGTAGAGCTTGTGAAAGTGGAAAAATGGGATTGGGCAGTGGGCTCTGGAGGGAGTGGGGCTAGCCTGGTTTATAATGCCACCAATGTGTACTGGCCAGTGGCAAAGAGATGGACAGCCCAAGTTCTCCAAAGAACCAGGTTACTCTTCTTTCTGTTGGTATGGAGTTGTTTGTGGCTCACTGCCTTGATATGTCAGATTTCACAAAGCCATCCTCCCCACTCCACCCTTACAATGGGTGTGGGAAACAAAAAACTCCAGTATAGATGGGAAGTTTTAAAGGACTCTTGGGGGGCTGAACCTTTGACCCACATTAGGCACTCTGTCCATTACCCGATTCCTTTATGGGCCTCTGAGTTGGGCACACAACACTGAGCCTAGTGAGGCAGGGCAGACCTACCTCCCGCTGAGGGTGTGCGATAGGAGTCCAAGAGCTTTAGAAAGGCAGAAGGGTGGGAAAGGCAGGAAACCTTTTCCGGAAAGGAGAGGAGAGTGATCCCAAAAGTTTGGTCGAAGTCCCAGAATAGTATTAATGCCACCTTCTATCACATTCAGACTTTCCACTTCATAGGTTTGGTACACATGCCTTCCCACACTGAAAATAGATAAAATGATTGATTCTGAAACAGTTGTTAGGTGAAATACAAATAATTCCCATTGCATTTACTCACTTATTCGTTCATTCATATATTCAGACAGTATTATTTATGTACCTACTATGTGCAAAGCATCATGGAGAATAGAAATATATAAGCTCATTTTCCGAAAGCTTATACCCACAAGAACACAGTCCCAAAGTCTACCCAGTTGTGCATGGAAAATACTTTTAAATACTATAGATGAAAGAAGCTGTTTTTCAACCTGAAGGACTTTTAGAAAGGACTGTCTAGTTACATTTACTCATTGTCCAAGTAAAGACAGAAACCCAAAGAGGAAAAGAGTATTCTGAGGGTTACATAACCAGGTAATAATTTGTTAGTTTATGTTCTAAGTAAGTAAAGAATAATTAAAATTTTTAATTATTAGCATAAATTTTACTTTTAATCTCTATATTATGTAATACCAATTTTAAATGCAAATATAAGAGCATCTAACTAATAGGCAGAGTCACTGAAATTACCCACTTCATATTTCAAACTGTACTCATGCCTATGTATTTCATTCTTACCAGAACAGTGGAAATGTTGCACAAATCTAATTCAATTGGTTTTTATTTCACTTTTTTGCATTCACACATTCTACCAACATTCTCTACCTTCGATTTACTAGTGAGCAAGGACTGAGTAAAATGAAAAGGAATTATGAGTTGCCTTATCTTTCCCTTTACTTCTATATATTATCATACTTAGCACTGGTGATTGGCTAATATAGGGAAGTAACATGAATAAGAAAAATACAATGGGGTTCCTTGTTCATTCACATTTATTAATGCGATTACCTTTTTTTTTTTTTTTTTTTTTTTTTACATTCAAAGCAAGCTCTGGTTTGAATGGAAGGCATAGACTCTTGAGGTTGTCAGTGCCCTCACTTACTCAGTCATATATGTAACTTGTTTACCTTGTACTACATTTGAATCTTGCTGAACTCCCACACATTGTAGGCCCACTGGAATTCTGTGCTCATGGAGCATTGCAGATACTATGCAAATGGGGTGCAAGGAGCAGTAGACACATCTATTATGTGTATCAACTTGTATCATGTGCATGCTCCATTGTCCCATTGGACTTCACTTAAAAGGCAACTTCAAAGATGAAATTTTTAAGAACTTCAAAAGAGTGACAGTAGAACATTAAAGCAAGTATAAGACCCTTGTGAACATGAAGCCCTGTGTGACTACACAGGTCATATACTCATGAAGTTGACCCTACTATAGCAAAATAAAAAGAATTTTAAAGTGAACGCCAATAAACCCACCATCTAAATTCTACCATTTATATTTTACTTAACTTGCTTTATTATATATCTCTCCATCTGCCCATCCTACAATTCTTGCCTAAGCTATCTATGTTTGTTTCATTTCAAAGTAAGTAGCAGACACCAGTACAACTTACTACTAAGCATTTCATCATGCCTGTCATTAACTGTTTAATAAACATTTATATTTATTCTGAGATAAACTGTACATACATTTAAGAACAAATATTAAGGAAACATTTGCTGAGTTTTGACAAATACATACAAGTGTACTCCAATCTCTATCAAAATATAGAACCTTACCATCAGCCCAGAAATCTCCTCTTTCCAGTCAGTCTTGATTGCCATATCACCCTCAGAGGCAACATTTGTTGAGCACTATTTGCCAGGTACTGTTATTTATGTAAATTAATTTTTATCATTACAACAACGCTATAAAGTAGGTACTGTTTGTTACCCATTTTACAAGTGAGAATACTGAGTCATGTATAACAGCCAATAAATGAGCCCCAGGATTTTAATGCAAGTGGTCTGGCTCTAGAACCCATGCTTATAGGCAACATGCCATGGTAGGAAATCAAAGGAGAAAAGACGGGATGTCAAGGTGAACCCTGACCACAGAGAACCTTGAATTCCAATGTGAAGAACTAAGACTATCCTTAAAGTCATGGAAAATATTCAGACATTTTTAAGTACAGGTTGAACCTCAATGTAAATTTAACAACTTATACAAAAATCAACTCAAAATGGATCACAGATTTCGATTAAAAAATAGGAAACTATAAAACTTTTAAAAGGTAACATAAGACAAAATATTCTGGACCTAGAGTTTGGTGAAAGATTCTTAAATATGACAGCAAAGCATGAACCATAAAACTTTGATGAAGTCTGCTTCATAAAAAAACCACTTTTGCTTTGTAAAATATCTTAAGAAAATTAAAAGACAAGCTACGTACTGAAGACAACATTTGCATACTACATATATGACAAAGGACTTGTATCTAAAATATAAAGAACTCTCAAAGTCAACAGTAAAAACATATACACATACAAACTCAATTACAAAATGGATAAAGAAACAAGTGTTGGTGATGATGTGGAGAAAAGGGAACTGTCATACACTGTTGGTGGGATTGTAAATTTTTGCAGCCACTGTGTAAAACACTATGGAGGTTCCTCAAAAAAATTCAAATAAACTTACCATATGTCCCAGAAAACCCTCTTCTGAATATTTACCCCAAAACTTTGAAAACATTTATCCACTTCTGGGTATTTATTCAAAAAAATCGAAAACACTATTTCAAAAAGATATATGCACCCCTATGTTCAGTGCAGTGTCATTTACAATAGTCAAGATATAGAAGTAGCCTAATTGTCCTTGATAGATGAATAGGTAAAGAAGTGGTACATAAATACAATGAATATTACTCAGCCATAAGAGAACATTGAAATTTTACCTTTTGCAACAACATGGATGGACCAAGGGAATATTATGCTAAGTAAAATAACTCAGTCAAAGACAGACAAATATCATATGATTTCATTTATAGGTGGAATCTAAAGAACAAAATAAATGAACAAACAAAACAAACTAACTTATACATACAGAAAACAAATTGATAGTCATTATGTGGGAAGGGAGTTGAGGGGAAATGGGTGAAAAAGGTGAAGGGGATTAAGAAGTACAAGTTGGCAATTATAAAAACAGCCATGGGGATATAAAGTACAGCACAGGGAATATAGCCAATTATATTGTAATAATTATGTATGATGTCTTATCACTGTATTGTACACCTGAGACAAAAATAACATTGCTTGTCAACTTTAATTTAAAAATAAAATTTAAAAATTGGTAAAGAACAAGAAGAGATACTTGGTCAACATCACTACCCATTAGGGAAATGCAAATTAAAACCACAATGAGATAATACTTCATACCTATCAAAGTGGCTCTAATTTTTTAAAAAATAGTGAAAACACAAAATGTTGCTTAAAATGTGGACAAACTGGATCTCCCATACATCACTGTAGATGTGTAAAATGGTAGTGCCATTCTGGAAAATAGGTTGGTAGCTTCCTAAAATACTAAACATGCAAGAACTGTATGACAGCAATTACACTTCTGGATACTTATTCTGGAGATAAGTAAACATTTGTACACAAAAACCTATACACAAATGTTCATAGAAGCTTTATTTGTAATAGTCAAACAATGGAATGAACCCAAATATCTTTCAGTAAGCGAATGGATAAACAAACACTAGTATACTCATATCATGAAATACTATGTAGCAGTAAAAGGGGAAAACTATTAACACATGCAATAACTTGGATGGATCTCAAGGGAAGTGTGCTGAGTGAAAATAAAGCCAACCTCAAAAGGTTACGTACTGCATTACTGCATTTGTATAACATTGTTAAAATGACAAATTATAGTGATGGAGAAGAGATCAGTAGTACCAGGTATTAGGGATGGGGGAGAGTGTAACTATAAAGTGGTGGAAGTAGAAAATTTGTCCTGGTAAAATACTTCTTTATACTAATTTTGGTGGTTGTTAACAAATCTGTACATATAAAATATCACAACACTAGTTATGGGTTAAATTGCTTTCTCTTAAATCTCATATATTGACTCTTTAACCCCAAGTACCTCCAAAAGTGACTGTATTTGTAGATAGGGCTTTTAGAGAGATGATTCTATTAAAATGAGGCTACTAGGGCACACCCTAATGTAATCTGGTGTTTTTATAAGAACAGTAGGCTAGGATACACTGAGAGATACAAGCAGCACATGTACACAGAAGGATGACCATGTAAAGAGCCAGCAAGAGGTTATCTGTCTACAAGCCAAGGAGAGAGGCCTCAAAATTAATTCAAACCTTCCAGTACCTTGCTTTTGTACTTCTAGCCTCCAGAGCCATAAGAAAATACATGCAGCATTATTTACAGTCACCAAGATATGGAAGCAGCCCAAGTGTCCATCAGTAGATGAGTGTATGAAACAACTATGGGACATTTACACAATGAAATACAACTCAGTCAAAAAAAAAGAAAAAAGAAAAAAAGAAAATTTTACCCTTTGTGACAGTATAGATGGATCTGGAGAACATTATGCTAAGTGAAATAAGCCAGTTAGAGAAAGACAAGTACCATATGATCTCACTTATACATGGACTCTAATTAAACAAACTGAACTAACAAGGAAAATAGGGACAGACTCATAGATGGAGAGCAGGATGACAGCTAGTGGTGGGGTGAGGGGGTGGAGGGATTGGGCAAAAAGGAAAAAGGACTCATGGACACTGACAACAGTGTGGTGATTGCTGGGGGGAGGGGGTGGAAGGGGACTGAAGGGTAATGGAAAGATACAATAAAGATTAAATGAAAAAATTTAATTAAATTAAAACAAAATACATTTGTCTGTTGTTTAAGCCACCCATTCTGCAGTATTTTGTTATGGCGGCTCCAGCAGACTAATACAGCACTATATACCAAAAATGAAATTAGTGCATATTAAGAAATGGTAGAGTAGAATAAGATTATTTAGTCTGCTTTAGCTTCCATAACAAGATATCACAGATTTGTGAGGTTTAAACAACATAAATTTATTTTCTTACAATTCTGGAGGTTAGTTCAAAATCGAAGTGTCACAGTTGGTTTCTTCTGAAACCTCTCTTCCTAACTTGTATACAGCTACATTCTCTGTGTGTCCTCACATGGCCTTTCTTCTGCCTGAACATGGAGAGAAGGAAAAATAGAGATAGATGGTTCTTCCTCTTCTTATAAGGACATCAGCTCTGTCAGGTTAGTGCCTTACCCTTATGATATCATTTAACCTAATTACCCTCCCCAAAAGCCCTGTCTCCAAATACAGTCAAATTGTGGGTTAGGGTTTTGACATATAGAATGAGCATGAGACACAAATCAGTTCATAACAAAGTTACATAGTTTAACTCATGGTATTGTACCAATGTCATATTTCTTGGGTTTGAAATGGTACCATGGTGATATAAGCTAATGTTATCATTGGGGGAAGCTGGGGGAAGGGTACACAGGAACTCTATACTATTTTTGTAACTTCTTATGATTCTAAAATTATTTGACAATAAGAAGTTTTAAAAAACAACAGAATAAAAGAAAACAGTATTCTAAGAAGGCCTGCAGTGTACAAGAGTTCTTGTCTTGACTCTTTGCATACCATAAATGAACCATGACAGGTTAGATTCTGACTTCACAACCTATTGGCTCTGCAATCTGCACCAATTCCCTAAGTTTGAGGCTCCATGTCTATGTCCTTTAAAAGCATGAATTGCAGGGCAGAGCACTGTCCTGGTCATTAAGAGCCCAGGATCTTGGCTAATATTTTCCCATTAACTTTTGGATACTTTTTGAAACATTTCTTCATATATTTTAGTAAAATTGGGATGATCTAACTTGTCCTCTCTTACAAAGCTGTACTGGTGATCTAGGGTGGCAATACCAGGTTTCTGCCCCATTGATATCCTCATCTTGCTTTTAGCATTTTCTTTCCCTAGTAGCAAAAATAGAAGACAGGAGGGGGGCAGTAGGTGGGAAATTAGGCAACATGTAGAAAGGAAGAGGGAAAAAAAGCTGCACGCCAGATGTTTTTTTGAGAAATGAAGAAAGTGTGAGGTGAAGTAAGCGTTTGACAAGAATGTTTAGAAAGAAGATTAATCACCATTTCAGTGTTCCATGTCCAAAGTGATTGTGTCTTTGCTTGTTTGGCTGGGTCTGATTTCAGAATTAGAGAAACCAGCTTTCTCATTAAGGCAAGATGGGGCAGAGGGATGGGTGGAGGGACAGACCAGGGCTCCCCTATGGTTGGCCACTAATAGAGGACAGATGTAAATGACTGGAATGCCCTTAAATAAAGCAGAAAGCAACTGAGAGAAAAACTGTTAAAAGAAAGTACATAAACAGTTTGACCACAAACTACCAGGTTCTGACTTGCTGATAGGAGTGTAAAACGAACTTGTCAGCTTGGTTTTAAGTGCCAAACACTGAGTGCTGAAGTGGCAAGGAAGGCCAGTCAACAGGCACAGTCACTCCCACTGTTCAGAATCTTTCTATGTCTTCACACAAGCTACCAGGAAAAGTCCAAACTCCTTTACGTTGAATGTGAGGCTCTCATAAGCTGGTCCAAACCTGCCTTCCAACCTTCTCCTTGATTGTGTCTGAGATCCATGAAATGAGATCAATCTATTGATGGCCACTTCAAAAACAGCATTGGACTCACTCACAGTCATGGTACCTAGGTTCAAGACATCACATTCCTATTAACTGGCTACGTAACCTTGAAAAGAAAATCACGTAACCTCTCTGAGCCTTAGTTTCTTACTCTGTCAAATGAGGATAATCCCCACCACAGGGATCACTTCATAGATTTCATAAATATCTAACCACTATGATATACACCTGAAACTAATATAAAATAATATTGAATGTCGATTGTAATTGACATATAAAAAAATAATCCCCTCCACGATGGCATAGTGGGATTTGGGGAAGCAGTGCAACAGATATAAAAGCACCTAGGAGATCCCAACGGGTTTCAAGCACCAGGTCCCTGTCAATCCCGGCTGTAGTATTTTAATCCTTCTGGGTGATTAGTCTCAAATCACTCCTACTTCGGAAAGAATCCATCTGGAACCAATCACTTTATTATTTGAGACTCTCTAAATCTTTGCTAAACATGTTCTATTAGAACCCTTGTACACTGTTGATGTGAATGTAAATTGGTGCAACTACTATGGAAAAATTATGAAAGTACCTCAGATTTTTAAAATAGAACTATTATATAATCCAGCAATCTTACTTCTGGGTATATATTCAAAGGAATTGAAATTGATGTCTCGAAGAGCTATCTTCACTTCCATATGTATTGCAGCATTAGTTGCAATAGCCAAGATATGGAAGCATCCTAATTGTCCATCAACAGACAAATAGATAAAGAAAATATAATATATAAAAAGGGGGGACATAAAAATCCAGAATTTATTTATAAAGTATTGTGATTTTTTTTTACATGTTTAAACTTCAGTCACTTTCAAAGTACTCTCCACTTGATGCAATACACCTATCGAGGCACTTTTTCCACTGCTCAAAACAGTTTTTGAACTCATCAATTTTGATGCCTTTTAGTGATTTTGCTATTTTTTGTTTCACTTCTTCCATATCAGCAAAGTGTTCTCTTTTGAGGTCTTTTTTTCATCCAGGGAAACAAAAAAAAAGTCACTCAGGGTGAGATTGGGTAAATAGGGAGGGTGGGGCATGTGGGTCATACTGCTTTTGGTCAAAAACTACTGAACACACAGTGTGGTGTGGGCAGGTGTGCTCATAAATCACCCATCCTGAAATGGGCAAACAATTTGAAAGAGCCTTCAAAAAAAATTCAATGAAGCCAAAAGCTGCCTCTCAAAACACCACCACCTGGTACACTGATCCAGATGGGTTCCTAGAACACTCACCTAGTGGGGGAAGCCTGTATTACCAGGGACCGACCCTCCAGAACATAATTCCTTTTGGGGGGGATCCTCTCTTGTACATATACAAGAATATTATTCAGCCTTAAATAAAGAAGGAAGTTCTGGCATTTGTAACAAAATGGATAAACATGGAGGACATTATGCTAAGAGACATAAGTCAGCCAGGCATAGAAGGAAAAATACTACATGATACCACTTATATGAGGAATCTAAAATAGTCAAACTTATAAAAGCAGAGAGTAGAATGGTGGTTGCCAGGGACTGGGGAGAGAGGAAAATGGGGAGATATTAGTCAAAAGGTATGAACTTCCAATTATACAAATGAATAAGTCCTAGCGATCTACTGTGCAGCTTAATGCCTGTAGTTAACAATACTATGGTCTATACTTAAAATTTTGCTAATAAAGTAAATCTTATGTTATACATTCTTATAACAACAACAACAACAATAATAATAATAATAAATAAAGAAGGCAGAAGAAAACTTTTGGAGCTAATACATAAGTTTATGGCCCAGATTGTTGTGATGGTTGCACAGATGTATGCTTATCTACAAACTTATCAAGCCATATACACTAAATATGTAGAGCTTTTTGCATGCCAATCATACCTCAACAGAGTGTTT
This sequence comes from Glossophaga mutica, assembly GCA_039655065.1. Lineage (NCBI taxonomy): Eukaryota > Metazoa > Chordata > Mammalia > Chiroptera > Phyllostomidae > Glossophaga > Glossophaga mutica. The sequence goes on along the minus strand of CM077318.1, from coordinate 6,960,114 downwards.
TTCAATAAAATAAAATAAACTATGTAAAAAGATGATCTACAAGAGTGTGTTCACAACTCTTTTGCCTCATCTCCCAGACCAAAATCATCTCTACATTTTCTGTGTACTTTACATAAAATTCTATGGCTTCCACTAGCTGTGCTGTATTTTAATTATCTTCTTATGATTCTGTCTTTCCCATTAGACTATGGAATATTTAAGGGCTAGAATTGTGTCTTATTGAATTTAACATGCCCAACACTGGGTATGCAGTAAGTCTCAACAAAGGTTTACAGAATTAGACCACTGAACTGAAAGTCTCTTCAATAGTTTGAGACATGATTAAATGAATTTGGAGTTATACAATACATTATAATATTAATTACAATTAATTAAATTAATTTTAACAAAATTGACTTAGAACAAACTACATATGAGACACTAAGCTAGGCACTATATATGTATCTGTAAATGATTCAGGGTCTGGCGTGGGCACTTGTTCTCAGTCTTGGCTTCATGGTGGAATAACCTGAGGAAATGTTTTTAAAATACTGATGTCTAGGTTCCCTACCCCAGAGATTATAATGTAATCATCTGAGACACATCCTGGCATTGCAGTTTTTAACGTTAAACCTAGGTTAAGACTTGCTCATCTTATGGTGAAAGCAGGCATGAAACAAGTATTTGAAAGGATAATGAGTGTTTTGAAAGAAAAAGAATACTATAGGAATTTATAACCGAGCCTCAGGAGGGCTGAATTCTTTATCTACTGAAAATATCCTTCAAGAATGAAGTAGAAATGAAGAAATTCTGTTGAAGGAAACCCAAGAATTTGTCATCAGCATACCTACTTTAAAAGAATGGTTAAAAGAAGTTCTCTGAACAGAAAGAAAATAATTTTTTAAAAAGACAGAAATCTTAGAGCATCAGGAAGGAAGAAACAATAACCAAGAGGGCAAAAACTCCTCAGGAGTTTTTCAAATTATATTTGATGGTTGAAGCATAATTACAGCACTATCTGATGTGGTTGTCAATGTATGTAGAGGAAATATTTGAGATAATTACATTATAAGCTAAGTAGGGTTACTTCTAGGCATTTAACCCAGAGAGATGAAAATTTATATCTACATAATTTTGTATACATGCTTGTTCTTAGCAGCTTTATTTGCAATAATCAAAAAAAGTGAAACAACTCAGATGCCTTACAATGGGTATATGGTTAAACTGTGATGCATACATATCATGGAATACTGTTGAGAAATAAAAAGGGAAAAACTATTAATAGATGCAAAAAGTTGAGTGGATCTCAATGGCATTATGATGAGTGAAAAAAAGCCAATACCAAACTTTATATCCTATATGATTCCATTTATATAAAATTGTTTAAATTACTAAATTATTTAGATACAGAAAAGATTACTACTTTCCAGAAGTTAGAGACAAAGAGAAGGGTAGAGGGGGGCTGTGGCAAATATTCCACATGAGGAATATTTGTGATCAAATTATTTTGTATCTTGATTGCAGTCATGACTGCACAAATGTACACATGTGTTAAAATTACTAGAATTATACACATATGTTGTACTAATGCAAATTTTGTGGCTTTGATTTGTACTATAATTGAGATATAACCATTGGAAAGGCAGCTAAGGGGTGAGTGGAAGGTAGAGGGTGGAGGAATTGAGGAAAAAGGATTCACAGACATGGACAACAGCGTGGTGATTGCTGTGGGGAGGGGATATAAGGGGACTAAATGTTAATGGAGTTAATTTTACATAAAAAATGAAACTTCACCACTGGAGTTGGGGAAGAAAATTAAGTCAAGAGTAAATGAGACTTCTCCGTACTATCTTTATAACTTCCTGTTTATCTATAATTATTTCAAAATAAATGTGCATACCCATGTTCACTGCAACACTATTAACAATATCTAACAAATGGAAACAATCTAAGTGTCCATTGACAGATGAATGGATAAAGAATATATATACATGTAGATACACACATTATATAGTGTATACACACTTATACAAACACTAGAATATTATCCAGCCATAAAAATAAGGAAATCTTGTCATTTAAGCAACATGAATGGGTCTTGAGGGAATTATACTAAGTGAAGTGTCAGACAAAGAGAAATACTGTATATCTCACTTATATGTGAAATCTAATAACATCATAGTCATAAACACACAGACAGAATGGTAATTGCCAGGGGCTATTGGTGGGGAAAATGATGACATGTGAGTCAAAGGGTTAAATGTTCATTTATGATGTGAATAAGTTCCAGGGATATAATGCACAGCATGGTGACTAAAGTTAACAATGTTGTCTTGTAGAGATTCCAAGATGGATGTAGAGTACATGGAAGCTACGCTCACCTTTTCCCAGCACTGTATTAAATTTACAGCAAAATTATAGCTCAATCAACCTAAATAATCAATTGAAGGATACCTGAACAGAAGTATTATAACCAAGGACTTACATAAGAAGCCATATAGAGACTGGTAAGTCTCTACAGAGACTGTAGAAAGGACTGGCCCCCGCACCCACATGCAGAGGCCGAGAATCCAAAAGGATACCTTTGCTGCAAAAGTCCCCCCTGATAAGTGTGGGTTCTAAACCCCATGTGGGAATCCCCAACCCAGAGCACCAGAGATGGGAAGAGGAGCCCATATAGCATCTGGTGGTGAAAGTCAGTGGGGATTCAGTCCATCTAGGAAAGAAGAGGGTCTGCTAGAGACTCAGGAGCTACCTTCCCAGGGTCGAGCACTCCAATTGTTACAGCACCAGCTTGGGGAGTGCACTACCCAGTTCTCTAACTACTGGCAACACCACCCTACCAAGCTCAAGACCTACAGAAAGGAGTGCTGGCTGCACCCAACAGGGACCTTTGGTGCATTCTTTTTCTGGAGAAGCTCTTGGTGGAGATTCAGACAGTAATTGAGTTGTGTAACTTTAGAAAAGGGCCATTCTTCCCCCACCTAATGAGCACAGCTGGCATTGCCACTCCCAACCCCTGTGACCTGTTGATTCACTTGACCTGTTCTAACTCTCAGAGGCCCTGCCCTGCGGAGCTCAGTTTCACAAGGGGATAAGAGTGCTGCACAGAGCTGAGACCTTTATAGCATGTCTCAGTGGAAGGCTCCTCACTGGGAATCAGTTGGGCACTGGGTTCTGTGGCTATGGCTGCAGGGAGGCCATTTTTACCCCCCACAGGCTAAGCCCAGGTCACTCCCCTAACAGGAGACTCTTTTGATCTGTCTTCCCAAGTCCTGGTGGCTCTGCCCTGTTGAGCTTCTTCTGTAGAGGGGCCACTGGCTGCACCCAACCTGAATATGTTGTAGGCTCCTTCTGGGGAAGCTAGAGTCAAAGATCAGGCATGGAGCAAATGGTATGGCTCCACAGTAAAACTACTTTCCTCCAATTGAGTACCTGACCACATTGCCCCCAAGTGGGAGATCTACTAGCCCCATTCTCCCAACCCAGTCACCATGCCCTATCAAGCTTAGGCCTTGTGCAAGGGTCTGGGGATTGCAGCCAGCCTGGGCCCACTTTACAGACTTTCTATAGAAGGTACTTGAGAAAGATCAGGCAACCTCAGGGGTAGTGGAGCAGTCTACAGGAAGAGGTGGACTTCAGGGCACCTTAGACCTTTTACTGATCTGCTCCAAACTAAGAGATGGAGAAAGTTTGTATACGGGTTGGCCCTTCCCATGCACAACCAAGAGCAGTAGAGACAGTGACAAACAGCAAATTGCATATTAGCTTCAGAGAGATAGCCTAAGGCCAGACACAGGCAGCTTCTGACCTCAACCTGCACTGGAAGCCCACCCAAGTGGACTCAGAACCAACAAAACCAGTGGTGGGTTTCAGACCACACCAGAGCTCGACCTAACTAACCACACAAGCAGCACAAGCAAAGGGAGATCCTGAGAGGCACCACACCTTGCTGGATACAACTCTACTATGGGGTGGGGGGTGGGGGGCCTCCTGTATAACAGATCATATACTGTGATCAAGGACTATCCTAAAATCAGCCAGCATGAGTGTGAAACCAACCAACAAATAGACAAACAGCATTCAGGGTTCAACTACAACAGAAGTGTGCACATAACCCACAAAAAAAGACATTGCTGGAACACCTAGCTCAAGTGATCTGGAAGATTGTGCCACTGAGCCCCACAAAACACCCACAACATAAAACCACCATAACAAATAAGGGAGTCATTGCAGGTCTACCTAATACACAGAGAAAAATGCAAAAAGGCAGACAAAATGGGGGGACAAAGAAACATTCCCCAAATGAAATAAAAAGAGAAATGCCTAGGGAAAAAATTAAATGAAATGGAAGCAACGAAGACATGAGATGTAGAGTTAGAAAACAATGGTTATGAGGAAACTCAAGGAACTTAAGGGAAGAATAGATGCTCTCATGAGAACTTCAACAAAGAGATTGTAAGCATGAAAAAGGACATAAAAACCATTAAAAAGAATCAGTCAGAAATGAAGACCTCAGTAACTGAAATGAAGAATACACTAGATGGGATCAACAACAAGTTAAATGAAGCAGAAGATCAAACTAGTGATTTGGAGGATGAGATAACAGAAAAACCCAATCAGGGTAGGAAAAAGAAAAAATAAATTTTAAAAAAATGAGGAAAGTCTAAGGACCTCTAAGACAACATGAAGTATAACAACATCTACATAACAGGGATACCAGAGAATAGAAAGAAAAAGGGATTGAGAACCTATTTGAAGAAATAATGCCCCAAAACTTCCCTAACCTAGTGAAGGAAAAAGACACACAAGTCCAGGAAGCACAGAGGGTCCTGGTCAAGATGAACCCAAAGAGGCCCACTCCAAGACACATCATAATTAAAATGGCAAAGGTTAAAGATAAGAGAGACTCTTAAGAGAAGCATAAGAAGTACAGTTAGTTACCAAAACAGACTTCACATAATGCTATCAGCTGATTTCTCAACAGACACAGTTTAGACCAGGGGTGTCCAACCTGCAGCCCACAGGCCACATGCAGCCCAGGATGGCTGTGAATGTGGCCCAATGCAAAATCATAAATTTACTTAAAACATTAGGAGATTTTTTTGTGATTATGTGCTGCAATGTGACATAAAATAAATGTACATACAATGATGTTTTATTACTTAGATATGTACATTTTCTATATTAATGATCAGAAACTTGGAAACTGCCTGACATATTAAAAGATTATTAAAAGGGTCACTGTACAATTAGGGTTATTGTGTGAGGACTTTTTTGCTTATGTGTGGTGGCAGATATCACAAAAATTATGTGCAAACTTTTTTTTTTGCTCATCAGTTTTCATCAGTGTTTGTGTATTTAATGTGTGGCCCAAGACAACTCTTCTTCTTCCAGTGTGGCCTAGAGATGCCAAAAGTTGGGATACCCCTGCTTTAGGCAAAAAAGAATTGACATGAACACTCAAAGTGATGAAAAGCAAGGACCTATAACAAAGACTACACAATCAAGCAAGTTTACCAAATTTATCATTTAAATTTGGAGGAGAAATAAAAAGCTACCCAGACAAAAAAAAAAAAAAAAGCTACAAGAGTTCATTAACAGCAAATGAGTATTACAAGAAATGTTCAATGATCTTCTTAAGAAAGAAAGAAAAAGACAGAGGGGAACATAGGTATAAAAAATAAAATGGCAATAAGTACCTCTCAATAATTACTTTAAATTCAAATTAAACATACCAATAAAAACACATAGGGTAGCTGCGTGTATAAGAAAACAACACCCATATATATGCTGTCTACTAGACACCCACCTCAAAACAAAAGACAGACACAAACTGAAAGTAAAGGGATGGGAAAAGATATTCCATGAAAACAGACACACAAAAAAGCTGGAGTAGCAATACTACATCAGACAAAATAAACTTCGAAACAATGGCCATAACAAGAGACAAAGAAGGATGTTACATAATATTAAAAACATCAATCCAACAGGTGTATATAAACCTTATAAACATATGCACTCAATATAGGAGTACCTAAATACATCAAGAAAACCTTGGTGGACATAAAGAGAGATATTGACAGTAATATAGTCAAAATAGGGGATTTTAACACCTGATTGATATCAATAACTAGATCTTCCAGACAGAAAATCAACAAGGAAACAGAAGCTTAAATGACACACCAAATCAGATGGATTTAATTGATATTTACAAAACATTTCACCACAAAGCAGCAGGATATACATTCTTTTCAAGTGAACATGGAACATTCTGTAGGATAGACCACATGTTTGGACACAGTACAAGTCTTAATAAATTCAAGAAGATTGAAATCATATCAAGCATCTTCACTGATCATAATGGTATGAATGTAGAAATCAATTCCAAAAAACCTGAAACACGCACAAACACACGGAGGCTAAATAACATATACTAAACAATGGATGTTCAAAAATGAGATAAAGGAAGAAATCACAGTTACCTTGAACAAATAAAAATGAACACAACTAAAAATCTATGAGACACAGCAAAAACAGTTCTAAGAGGGAAATTCATAGCAATACAGGCCTACCTCAAAAAGCAAGAGAGTGGGTGGGCAGCCTTGTAGACTGCCATGCGTACACTAGCACATCCCCCCAACTCCCACACCAAGATGCTGTTCCAGCCCCTGTAGACACCCCTGACCACATTCCCCACAACCCCTGGAGCAGGTCAGCCCAGACCTTGAGTCCTGGATGGTCAGGGACATCCCAAGGGAATCTGCCTGATAACCCACCTTGCCAGGCACTTTGTTGGCCCCTGAGCCCCCAGGGTTGCCATTGTCACCAGGCTCAACATAGTGCAGACCCTGGAGTGCCCACAACAGGGAGCTGCTGCTGGGCACCCTGCTGCAACCAGCCACATGCAGCCCACTGCTGCTGGACTCCCACTGAGTGCTGCCCACCTACCAGCATGTGTTAGCCAAGCTGCCCCACTAGGAGGTATGGTGCACACCCTCCAGACAGTGCCACCAGCACTACTAGTTCATCAACAACAAACTCCATGATGCATATGAGTAGCTACCTGGAACCTTCAATGGGCTCAGATCCATGAGCTCACGGACTGCTCAGTTACACCAGGCACAGGCACAGATGTCACCGCTCCCCCAGGAGGATGGTCCCAGCATGGTCACTGCCCGGTCTCCAGAGCACCCTCTGAGCCGGATGCCTTGTTGCTGTACGGTGCTTCCAACCCTTACATGGGTCCCTCCTGGATGCTGATTCAACTTATCCCCACCCAAGTCCTCAGAGTCCCTACCCCACCTGGGCCACCGGCTACCCCATGGTACTCCATACCTTAATCCCCAGGCCCAGCCACCCAGAAGACCATGTGTCCCTCCATGCCCCCAACTCCCTGCTGCCCCTTGACTCCACCTGGGAGGAGCCCAGCTTACCACCTGGTTACACCAAGAACCCAGCGACCCCACACCTCATGCCCCCATCACTGAACGCTATGCTCCTGCAGATGCGGGGGCATCTGGCAGCACCACGGCCATCCTGGGGCCACTGTGCAACCAACTATGGACCCTGAACCAGCATGTGGAACAGTTGCGCTGCTCCTCCCACCAGACCATGTCACTGGTGTTGGGCTTTATCCTGGGCAGCAGCCAAGCCGGGCACCCTGAGGGACTGCACCTGTGAGGCTTAGACTGTGCACATCCCTTGGCTCCCTCAGCCTGGCACCATACTATTGACCTCTCCTCATACCCAGGTATGTAGAAAGCCTGAATAGACTGATAAGGACTGGTGAAATTATAGAAGTAATCAAAAAAATCCTGCCACACAAAAGCCCTAGAATGGTGGCCTTCAGAGGCAAATTTTACCAAACATTTAGGGAAGAGCTAACATTCTATCCTTGTTAAACTATTCCAAAAATTCGAGAAGAAGGAAGACTCTGAAACTCTTTTTATGAGGCCAGTATTAACCTAATTCCAAAACCAGGCAAAGACACAACAAAGAAAGAAAACAACAGGCCAATATCGCTGATGAACACAGACACTAAAATCCTCAACTAAATATTGGCATTCTGCATCCAGCAATACATTAAAAAGATCATAAACCATGATAAGTGGGATTCATCCCAGGGATGCAAGGATGGTACAGTGTTCAGAAATCAATAAACGTAATATATCACACAAACAAAAGGAAAGACAAAAATCACATGATCATATCAAGAGATACAGAAAATTTATGTGATAAGGTAGAGCACCCATTTATGATAAAAACACTCAGCGAAGTGGGAGTAGAGGGAGCATACCTCAATATAATGATGGCCATATACAAGAAACCTACAGCCAACATCATACTCAATGGGCAAAAACTAAAAGCTTCCCCACTAAGATCAGGAACAAAACAAGGGTGTCTGCATCCACCGCTTTCATTCAACATAATATTGGAAGTTCTATCCACAGTGATCAGACAAGGAAAAGGAATAAAAGGCATCCAAATGGAAAAGGAGGAAGCAAAACTGTCACTGTTTACAGATGACATGATAGTGTACATAGAAAACTCTATAACCTCCACAAAAAAACTTACTCAACTTAATAAGTGAATTTGGCAAAATAGTGGGATATAAAGTCAGTATTCAGAAATCGAAGGCCTTTTTGTACACCAAAAGTGCAATATCAGAAACAGAAACTAGGGGGAAAATCCCATTTACTACAGCAACAGAAAAATAAAGTACCTAGCAGTAAATCTAACCAAGGAGGTAAAACACCTATACTCAGAAAACTACATAACACTGAGGAAGGACATTAAGGAAGATATAAATAAATGGAAGCATATGCCATGCTCATGAATTGGAAGAATTAACATCATTAGAATGTCCTCACTTACCCAAAGCAACTTATAGATTCAACACAATTTCCATCAAAATACCAATGGTGTATTTCACGGGAGTAGAAAAAATATTCAAAAAAAATTATTTGGAACCACAGAAGACCCCTAATAGCCTCAGTAATCATGAGACAGAACAGTAAAGTTGGAGGTATCATGCTACCTAATATTGATCTATACTGCAAGGCTGCAGTAATCAAAATAGCAAGGTACTGGCACAAAAACTGACATAGTTCAATGGAACAAAACAAAGAGCCCAAAATTAAGCCATGCCTTTATTGTGAAATATTTTACAAGAACATACAATGGGGTAAAGAAAGTATATTAAGTAAATGGTTTTTAAAATTGGACAGACACATAAAAAAATGAAACTAGACCATCTTCTTACACCATACACAAAAATAAACTCAGAATGGATTAAAGACTTAATCCATCAAAATCTTCTAAGAAAACATAGGCAGGGAAATCTTGGACATTTTTCATAGCAATGCTTTTTTTAATATATATCTCCCCAGGCAAGGAAAACAAAAGAAAAATAAACCAAAGGGACTACCTCAAATTAAAAAGATTTTGCACAGCAAAGGAAGCCATCAACAAAATGAAAAGACAACCCACTGAATGGGAGAACATATTCACCAATGATATATCTGATAAGGTGTTAATATGCAAAATTTATACAGAACTTAAACAACTCAACACAAAAAGAACCCCAAACAATCCTGTTTAAAAATGCGCAAAGGACCTGAATAGACACCTCTCCAAAGAGGAGGTACAGATGGCCAATAGCCATATTTAAAGATGCTTAATTTCACTAATCATCAGAGAAATGCAAATTAAAACCACAATGAGATATCATCTCCCACCTGTCAGAATGGCTCTCACCAATAAATCAACAAACAAGTGCTGGAGAGGCTGTGGAGAAAGGGGAACACTAGCGCACTGTTGGTGGGAATGCAGACTGGTGCAGCCAGCGTGGAAAACAATATGGAGTATCCTGAAAAAATTAAAAATGGAACTTCTATGATCCAGTGACTTCGATTCTGAGAGTATATTCAAAGAAACCCAAAACTCTAATTCAAAAGAACATAAGCACCCCTATGTTCATTGCAGCATTATTTACAACACCCAAGAATGGAAGTAGCCCAATGGCCTGTCAGTAGATGAGTGGATAAAAAACCTGTGATACATTTACACAATGGAATACTACACAGCCATAAAAAGGAAGGAAATCTTACATTTTGTGACAGTGTGGGTAAACCAAGACTGTATTATGCCAAATTAAATAAGCCAGTCAGAGAAAGACAAATACCATATGATTTCACTTATATGTGAAATCTAATGAACAAAATAAGCAAAGAAAATCTAAACAGACTCATAGATACAGAGAACAAAGTGACAGCTGTCACAGGGCTTGGGAATGGGGCTTTGGGTGAAATAGGTGAAGGAATTAAGCAAAAAAAAATCATGGACACACACAACAATGGTGATTACCAGAGGGAAGGGGGTTGGGAGCAAATAGAATAGGGCAAAAGAGGGGAAAATAGTGACAGAAGGAGACTAGACTTTGGATGATGAGCACACAGTGCAATGTGCAGATGAAACATTGTACAACTGTACACTTGAAACCTGTATAATTGCTGACCAATGTAACCAGAACAAATTCAGTAAATAAATAAACAATATTGTACTGTATACTTGAATGATCCTACGAGAGCAGAGCTGTAATGTTTTCACCATAACAACAATAGCAAAATTGTAATTATGTGAGGTAAAGGATGTGTTCACTCACCTTATTGTGGGAAATATTTTGCAATACACAATACACATGTATCAAATGATCACATTGTGCTCCTTAAGCTTACATAATGTTATATGTCTATTGTATTTCAATAAAGCTGGGGAGAAAAAAATTTGAATGACTGCAGCCATAGCCAACATTTTACTACAACTTCATGAGAGACTTTGAAGCAGAATCACCTGGCTAAGCCACTCCCAAATTTCTAACCCACAAAAACTTAATGAGATAATAAATGTTTATTGTTTAAGACACTAAGATTTGGGGCATATTGTTATGCATCCACAGATGAATAATGCCTATTCAATGTGGTGATATTTTTTCAAGGATTTTTGTAAAATCATGAAAGAGATCGATCAAGAAAGTAATTTTGGAAGGCCAACCAAAATGGTGACTTAGGAGGCTCCTGAGCTCCCTTCCTCCTACAAATGTACCAAATGCACAACACACAGAGCAATTTCTTCTGAAAAAACTTCAGAAACAAACTGTACAAATCCTACACATTGAGCGAATGAAAAAATACCTACATCAAAACGGGTAGGAAAGGCTGAGTTGCACTCTCACCATAAGCCCCACTCCTCGGCACAGAGCAATATAGTCAGGAGGGAACCCCCAACTCTCAGCTTCTCAATGAGGAGTGTAGGTTTTTACCTTGTATCTAGTGAAATATGGACTACCAGGGGAATGTCAGGTGTCAATATATCTACCAGTTGGACTTTTTGTCAACCATATTCTATGTGAAGCAATTGAATCTTTTTCCATCTTGCATCTTGTGTCACCCACTTTCTCCTTTGGAAAGAAAACCGGGTCTATGGCAAGAAAATTAACGCTGACAAAGGAAGTCAGATCCAGAGGGTAGGCAAGGAGGTTTTTAACTTTGCATAGAGTTATAGACAAAAGCATTGGTCTCATGAGAGTCAAACTTGGACATTAAGTTGATGGTAGGATTAAGAGACCCAAGGCACCATGGCCGGCTCACAGGACCTCAAGAGAAAGCAAACATGATTTCTCGAGGCATACCATTGCCCCTCTGATCACCTTAAATTTTTCTTTCAAATATTATCCCAATGCAAAAATCAATTTTCCTTTCCCCCAAAATAAAGAACTGCAAACTACAGACATTCTACTCTACCCCCATCATAATATGCAAGCCCACATCCTCCCTAGCTGCTAATATGATTGCCCACTTCCCAGCTAAAGTGAAACGTGTCACTGAAGCAGTTTCAGGCTGTACAGTAGGCATCTTTGGGGCTTCAGTCCTCACCTTCCTAGACTACAGGAGGCTTTGAAAGGGAGTTGGAGACCTCCCTCTGAGGTGGCTCCACACACCTCAGCTGGTCTGGTCCTGCTTAAATGTTCACAGGAGGGGTGAAACAGCCAAACAAAGCTAGTAAGTTCTTACCTGTCGCCTTTGCTAATTAGAGACTGCAGCTTCTGGCTTGACATGTGAAAAGGGATTAGAAAGAAATGGGAGTGGGGAAGAAAAGATGAAAGTGAATATGGAGAAAGACAGCTCAACCCATAATGTGGCAAAGGGAAATGCTTGATAACAGGGAAAACAGGGTTTTGTTACAAGGCTTTCCCACCCCTGCCCTCAGGTTTTCATCCTCCTTTTGAGTCATCCTCTACTATGCAGGAAGAGCTACTATAAAAGAAAAAGGAGACTCCATGTCTTGCAGTGCCAGACAAACTCCTCCCATATAACTTCAAAGGCTGGGAAATGGCAGGCAACGTTCAGAGAAAGTAAAAACTACACTGGCTCCTTCCCTCCTCATCTATCTGCAAACCATTTAAGATCGACCTCCCTTCTAGGTTCAGAGAATTCATGGCAATTGAGGGTAGAGCCTGAAGACCTATGAATTTTCAAATACCTCTGGTTTCAGATCCGTATCTGCTGCCTTATGGGCAAGGTGAACAGACATACAGGTAACCTATAAACCTCTCCCACTCCACCCTCCCCTACACCACAACTACCACCCAGGAAATTTTTCATGGATGTTGGCATGAGCATTCAGTTAACAAGCATCAGAAACTTGGAGGAGCCTTCATGGTTCCCCTGTCTGCCCCCAAAATATCTGCCTCTTCGCTTAGATGGACTGTGTGCCAGGTTTTCCACTGTAAAGGTTATATTTTATCATGTGTAATAATGAGTAACCCTTGGTGAGATTCTTTGGATATATGTAAAAACTCTGTTCCCCATCAAACTTTCCCCCATTACTTTTAGCACTTATTGATGGTTCTTGTCTGAATGAATGATTACTACGATGGTTGCAAAATAGTGATTTTTCTAACTCTGTGAATTCTTCTAAAACCAATGACCTATGGATTCCGATATGATGCTCTGAGAAAGATACAGCATCACTTCTGTAATATTTCTGCCCCAATGTATAATCTTTTTTAATTTTTATTTATTTTTTGTGATAATAGATTTTTATTTTATTTTATTTTATTTTATTTTATTTTATTTTTTGTTTAAATATATTTTGTTGATTATGCTATTACAGTTGTCCGATTTCTCCCCCATCATTCCCCTCCACCCTGCACAACGTCTCCCACCCACCTTCCCCCCTTTAGTTCATGTCCATGTGTCATAAGTTCTTTCACTTCTACTTTTCCCACACTATTCTTGCCCTCCCCCTGTCTATTTTCTACCCACCGTCTATGCTACTCATTCTCTGTACCTTTTCCCCGCTCCTCCTCCCACGCCCCTGTTGCTAACCCTCCATGTGATCTCCATCGCTGTGTTTCTATTCCTGTTCTAGCTGTTTGCTTAGTTTGCTTTTGTTTTAGGTGTGGTTGTTAATACCTGTGAGTTTGCTGTCTTTTTACTGTCCTATTTTTGATCTTCTTTTTCTTAGATAAGTCCCTTTAACATTTCCTATAATAAGGGCTTGGTGACGATGAACTCCTTGAACTTGACCTTATCTGAGAAGCACTTTATCTGCCCTTCCATTCTAAATGAAAGCTTTGCTGGATAGAGCCATCTTGGATGTAGGTCCCTGCCTTTCATGACTTGGAATATTTCTTTCCAGCCCTTTCTTGCCTGTGAGGTCTCTTTTGAGAAATCAGCTGACAGTCTGATGGGAACTCCTTTGTAGGTGACTGTCCCCTTATCCCTTGCTGCTTCTAGGATTCTCTCCTTCATTTGAATCTTGGCTAATGTAATGATGATGTGCCTTGGTGTGTTCCTCCTTGGGTTCAACTTCTTGGGGACTCTCTGAGCTTCCTGGACTTCCTGGAAGTCTATTTCCTTTGCCAGATTGGGGAAGTTCTCCTTTTTTTTATTTGTTCAAATAACTTTACCACTTGTTGCTCTTCTTCCTCCCCTTCTGGTAGCCCTATAATTGGGATGTTGGGATGTTTAAAGATGTCCTAGAGGTTCCTAAGCCTCTCCTCATTTTTTTGAATTCTTGTTTCTTCATTCTTTTTTGTTTGGCTGTTTCCTTCTTCCTTCTGGTCCACTCCATTGATTTGAGTCCCAGTTTTCCTCCCATCTCTGTTGGTTCCCTGTGCATTTTCCTTTAGTTCACTTAGGGTAGCCTTCATTTTTTCATCTAATTTGTGACCAAATTCAACCAATTCTGTGAGCATCCTGATTACCAGTGTTTTGAACTATGTGTCTAATAGGTTGGCTAGCTCTTCATCGCTTAGTTGTATTTTTTTCTGGAGCATTGATCTGTTCTTTCGTTTGGGCCTTTTTTTTTTTTTTTTTTTTTTTTTGTCTTGACATGCTTGTTACTTAGTGAGGGGAGAAGCCTTAGATGTTCACCAGGGTGGGACAACCCACATCGCTGGGTTGTGATGTTGTTTGTGGGGGAGGAATTGGAGAGGGAACAATGGCACTTGTGCCACTCTCTGCTGGATTTCAGTCCCTTTTGCCACTTTCCCCAAGCAAACTGAGCCCTTCTGGTGCTGATTGCCATGTGGGCGGGCTTGTGTACACTCTAGGACCCTGTGGGTCTCTCCAATCAACTCTCCTGTGCGGCTGGGGATTTCTCCTGGCACCTCAACCCCCACAGGTGTTTTCAATCAGTGGTTTGAGGCTTTATTCCCGAAGCTGGAGCCCTGGGTTGTGCGGTCTGTCCCTCTCCCCAGTTTTACCTGGTTTATCTGCGCACGATGGTGGGACCACCCAGCTCGCCAGCCACCTTGCATGCTGCACCCCTCCACAATCTGCCACCTTGCTGGGTTCACCCATTGCCACCCTGTGCCCGGGGTCTGCCAGCCACCACCTATGCACAAATCACCACTTTTTTTTTGCCGTGAACCTTCTCGGCTCAGCCTCCTGACTCTGCTCCTTCCTACCTGTCTGGATGAATGTGTCTATTTTACCTCCTTGGATGTTGGACTTCCATATAGTTCAATATTCTGTCAGGATTGATTGTTTTTTTGTTTCTAAATTTTTGTTGCCCTTATTTTGGTTATACGAGGAGGCACAGTGTGTCTACCTATGCCTCCATCTTGGCCAAAAGTCCCCCCAATGTATAATCTTAAAATAATCATGGAAAATATCAGCAAACTCAAATTGAAGAACATGCTAAAATATAATCAGCTTAAACTCTTCAGAAGTGACAATATCTTGAAAGAAAGTCTAAGGAACTTCTCCAGAATAAGGGACACTGAAGGTAAAATGTGTTATATAATAGTATATATGTATGTTACATATAATTTTTATGACCATATATATGTAATAGTAATATACAGTAATAATAACATAGTAATAGCATGTAGTGAGTATGACCATATATGTCATATATAATATACATTATTATATATTCGTATTTATATATACTTATCTTTACACTTATTCTTTTTGTGCAGTCTCAGAGGAAGATGTGCTCTTCTTTTTAAAAGTTGAACGTTATACTGGGGCTGCACACCACATCTCCTCCCATCTTCTCTAGGTTCTTAACCCATTGTCGTACTCTTTGTACCTTCTAACATCAAACTTCATTGGCTCCTTCCACGCTGAGACTTTACCTATCCCATGAGATAGCCACATCCACTCAACTACCCCTAACCTTTCTTCATTCCCTTCACTTGCAGATTCCTCCAAGCAGTCAAAAATGAGTACCTATTTCCTCAATTTCCTCAGTATGAATTCACTCACCACGTAGAATCCCTGTCCCTCATTAGTTACATCCAACTTGCCAGCAATCCTGTTCATTTATTATAGAGTAGAGCCAAGTAGATACAGAATACAACAAATCTTCACTACCTCCGCTGGCCCTATCTCAAACCACCAACATCCTTCCCTTTATCACTGCCACAGCATGCTAACTGATCTGCCTCCCTTCACTCTTGCCTCTCTTCAAACCATTCTGCACAGAACAACCAAAGCGATTTTTTTAAATGTAGTTCAGTTAGGCCATATCTGTTTAAAACTGTTCAGTGGGTCTTTCTTTTTCTTTTTTTAAAATAATTTTATTTTTATTGTATTTTTCTATTACCATTTAGCACCTGTACACCCCTTTACCCACTGCCACAATCACCACTTTGTTGTCTATGTCCATGAGTCCCTTTTCCTTTTTGCTTGATCCCTCCACCTCTTTCCTCTCCCTCTTCTTTTTTTAAAAATTCTTCCCACTTTATTGAATTTATTGGGGTGACACTGGTTAACAAAATTATACAGGTTTCAGGTGCACAATTCTGCAACACATCATCTGTATACTGTATCGTGTGTTCACCACCCCAAGTCAGGTCTCCTTCCATCACCATTTATTCCCATCATACCCTACTCCTCCTCCCTCTACTGCCTGACAGTCACCACACTGTTGCTTGTGTCCATGATTTCTTTCTAATTTTTTTCAATCCCTCCACACCTCTGCCAAGCCACTTCACCCACTGACAGCTGTCAGCAGGCTCTCTATGAGTCTGTCACTATTTTGCTTATTAGTTCATTTTGCTCATTAGATTCCACATATAACTGTGATCATATAGACTCGTCTTTCACTGACTGGCTTATTTCACTTAGTATAATGTCCTCCAGGTCCATCCATGCTGTCACAAAGGGTAAAATTTCCTTCTTTTTTTTAAAGATTTATTTATTTATTTATTTATTTATTTATTTATTTATTTATTTATTTATCTTTAGAGGGGAAGGGTAGGAGAGAGGGAGAGGGAGAGAAATATCAATGTACGGTTGCCTCTCATGCGTCCCCTGCTGGGAACTGGCCTGCAACCCAGGCATGTGCCCTGACTGGGAATCGAACTGCGATCCTCTGGTTCGCAGGCCCGCGCTCAATCCACTGAGCTACACCAGCCAGGGCTCTTTTTTACAGTCACATAGTACTCCATTGTGTAAACGTACCACAGCTTTTTTGTTGTTGTTGTTACATAAATTAACCCATTTATTATTGACTAGCAATGTTTTGAATTGTGGAGCTTCTGCTGGTCTTTCAATTCCTTCAGTCTTCTGATCACAGACTTTACTGTGACAGCAGAAGTGGTGTTGTAGGTCCAGGCACCACCAGCAACCGTTTTCATGCAGAAGCCACGGTGCCAAATCCCCACTGCTTGCCTCTTCATCTTGGTTTTGCCACAGAAGGAGCAAGTGTACTTGGTGTGCTGGCTGATCTCTAATTTCACCATTTTCCTGAGGGAGGCGCCATAACGGGTGCTCTATTTACCAATGATTCCAACTTTCTTGGTGCGTTTAGCCATTTTGCCACAAAGGAGGTCGGATTTACCACAGCTTTTTTATTCATTCATCTACTAATGGACACTTGGGCTGCTTCCAAATCTTGGCTATTGTAATTATCTCTGCAACGAACATAGGGGCTTGTATATTTTTTCAAATAAATGTTTCCAGTTTCTTTGGATATATTCCCAGAAGTGGGATCCTGGGTCAAAAGGCAGTTCCATTTTTAATGTTTTGAATAAACTCCATACTGCTTCCCACAGTGGCTGCACCAGTCTGCATTCCCACCAACAGTGCACTAGGGTTCCCCTTTCTCCAGCACTTGTTGTTTGTTGATTTATTGATGATAGCCATTCTGACAGGTGTGAGATAGTATCTCACTGTGGTTTTAATTTGCATTTCTCCGATGATTAGTGACACTGAGCACCTTTTCCTATGTCTATTGCCCATCCGTATGTCCTCTTTGGAGAAGTGTCTATTAAGATTTTTTGCTTATTTTTAAATTGGATTGTTTGTGTTTTTGCTGTTGAGTTTTATAGGGTCTTTATAAATTTTGGCTACTAACCCCATTTCAAATGCAATGCTAAATATGTTCTCCCGTTTAGACAGTTGTGTTTTTGTTTTGTTGATGGCTTCCTTTGCAGGGCAAAAATTTTATTTTTATTTTTTTATATATTTAGTTTTTTAATCCTCATTTGAGGATATGTTTATTGATTTGAGAGAGAAAGAATGGGAGAAAGAGAAAGATCAATGTGAAAGAGAAACATCAATCAGTTGCCTCTTGTATGCACCCCACCAAGGATCAAACCCACAGCCTAGGAATATGCACTGACCAGGAACTGAACTCACAGCCCTTTGGTGTACAGCAGGGGTCGCCAACCTCCGGGCCTTGGAACCAGCACCAGTCCATGGCCTGTTAGGAACTGGGCTGCACAGCAGGAAGTTAGCCAATAAGCCAGCAAAGCTTTGCTGGCATTACTGTCTGAGCTCTACCTCCTGTCTCCTCCCATCCCCTGTCCATGGAAAAAATGTCTTCTGTGAAACTGGTCCCTAGAGCCAAAAAGGTTGTGGACTGCTGGTATACAGGACAATGCTCCAACCAACTGAGCCACTCTGCCAGGGCATAAAAACTTTTTAGTTTGATGCAGTCCCATTTGATTATTTTTCTTTTGTTTCCCTTGCCTGAGGAGATTATCAGAAAAAAAATATTGCCATGAGAAATAGCCGAGATTTTATTGCCTATATTTTCTTCTAGGATTTTTAGGGTTTTAAGTCTAATATTTCAGTTTTTAATCCGTTATAATTTCATCCCACTGTATGATGTAAGAAGGTAGTTTAGTTTCATTTTTTTCATGTATCTGTCCAGTATTCCCAACTCCATTTATTGAATAGACTATCTGTACCCCATTGTAGTTTTTTGCCTCCTTTGTCAAATATTAATTGACTATAAATGCATGGGTTTATTTCTGGGCTTTTTCTATTCCATTGATCTATATGTCTGTTTTTATGTCAGCACCATGCTGTTTTAATTACTATGGCTTTGTAGTACAGTTTGATATCAGGTAGCATGATTCCTCTAACTTTGTTCTTCTTTCTCAAGAGTACTGAAGTTATTGGGGTCTTTTGTGGTTCCATGTAATTTTTTTTGAATATTTGTTCTAGTTCCATGAAATATGCCATTGGTATCTTGATAGGAATTACATTAAATCTATATATTCCTTTGGGTAATATGGAAATTTTAAAGAACTTAATTCTTCCTATCCATGAAGACATTATGTGCTTCCATTTATTTATACCTTCTTTAATTTCTTTCTTTGGTGTCTTATAATTTTTCTAGTACAGGCCTTTTACATCCTTGGTTAAATTTATTCCTGGGTATTTCATGCTTTTTGAAGCAATTATTAATGGGATTGTTTTCTTAGTTTCCCTTTCTGATAGCTCATTATGGTTATATAAAAATGCAACCTATTTCTGGATATTTCTTCTGTATCTGACTGCTTTACTGAATACATTTATCAGTTCTAATAGTTTTTTGGTAAAATCTTTTGGGTTCTCTATGTATATTATCATGTCATCTGCAAATTGTGACAGATTTATGGCATCCTTTCCAATTTGGATGCCTTTTATTTCTTCTTCTTATCTTATTACTGTAGCTAGGACTTCCAGTAGTATATTGAATAACAGTGGTGAAAGCAGACATCCCTGTCTTATTCCTGACTTTAAGAGAAACACTTGTAGTTTCTTGTAGTTTTTGCCCATTGAGTATGATGTTGGTTGTGGGTGTGTAATATATGGGCCTCTTTACATTGAAGTATGTTCCCTATATTCCCACTTTGCTAAGAATTTTTATCATAAAGGGGTGCTTGATTTTACCAAATGCTTTCCCTGCATTTTTAGATATGATCATGTAGTGTTTATCCTCCTTTTTTGTGTGATGTTTCACATTTATGGATTTGTGGGTTTTGTACCAATCTTGTATCCTTGGAATAAATCCCACTTGATCATAGTGTATGGTTGTTTTAATGTATTGCTGAATGTGGTTTATTAACATTTCAAAGAGGGTTTTAGAATCTGTGTTCTTCAGGGATATTGGCCTATAATTTTCTTTCTCTGTAGTAATCTTAATCTGGTTTTGGAATTAGGATAACGCTGTCCTGATAAAATGAGCTTGAAAGTCTTCCTACCTCTCAAAGTTTTTGGAATAGTTTGAGAATGATAGGTGTTAGTTCTTTGAATGTCTGATAAAATTTACCTGTGAAGCCATGTGGTCCAGGACTTTTGTTTGCTGAGAGATTTTTTATTACTGCTTCAATTTCTCTAGTAGTAATCTGTCTACTCAGATCCTCTGATTCTTTCTGATTCAGTTTTAGAAGATTGTACAATATGTTTTTAGGAATCTATCCATTTTGTCCAGATTGTCCAAGTTTTTGGCATACAGTTGTTTGTTGTATTTTCTTACAATGCTTTGTATTTCTTTGGTTTCATTTGTTACTTCTCTCTCATTTTTTATTTTATTTGGGTCCTCCTTGTTTTTCTTCTTGATGAATCTAGTAAAAGTTTTGTCAATCTTGTGTTTCTTTTCCAAGAACCACCTCTTGGTTTCATTGAACTTTTGTATTTTTTTAGGTTCTATTTTGTTTATTTCTGCTCTGATATTTATTACCTCCTTCTACTCACTCTTTGCTTTGTTTGTTGTTCTTTTTCAAGTTCCATTAAGTGTAAAGTAAGATCGTTTGCTTGAGTTTCTTCTTGTTTATTGACATAAACCTGTAATGCTATGAATTTCCCTCTTAGGACTGCTTTCACTGTGTCCCACAAATTTTGGGTTGTTTTGTTTTTATTTTCATTTGTTTCAAGGTATCTTTTAATTTATGCCTTGATCTTGTTAACCCATTCATTGTTTAGTAATATATTATTTAGCCTCCATGTCTGCCTATTGTCCAGTGTTGTTTTTTTTCTTGTGATTGATTTCTAGTTTCATTCCATTATGGTCAGAGTAGATGCTTGATGTGATTTAAATCTTCATAAATTTATTAAAAGTTTTTTGCACTCTAACATGTAGTATATCCTAGAAAATGTTCCATGTGCAGTTGAAAAGAATTTATATTCTGATGCTTTGGGGTAAAATGCTGTGAAGTGACCAATTAAATCCATCTGATCCAGCATGTCATTTAAGGCTGCGGTTTCCTTATTGGTTTTCTTTCTGGAAGATCTATCCATTGATGCCAATGAGATGTTTAAATCCCCTACCATGAATGTGTTGCTGTCAATCTCTCCTTTTATGTCCATCAAAATTTGCTTTATATATTTATCTGCTTCTATGTTGGATATATAAATGTTTAAAAGGTTATATCTTCTTGTTGGATTGCCATGTAGTGTTCTTCTTCATCTCTCACTGCAGCCTTTGTTTTAAAGTCTATTTTGACACAATAAGTATTGCTACCCCAGGTTTTTTTTCCTTTTCATTTGCATGAACTTTATCTTTTTCCATCCATTTACTTTTAGTCTGTGTGTATCTTTGTTCTGAGGTAGGTGTCTAGTAGACAACATGTATATGGGTCCTATTTTTTATACATTCAGCTACACTATGTCTTTTTATTGGAGCTTTTAAGCCATATGCATTTAAAGTGATTATTGATAGGTACATATATATTGCCATTTTATTCTTTTAACTATGCTCCCGTTTTCCTCCTCCTCCTCCTCGTCTTCCTCCTCTTCCTCCTCTTTCTCCTGATTCTTCTTATTCTTGTTCAAGCAGGTTCTTTAACATTTCTTGTAATACTGGTTTGGTGGTAACAAACTCCTTTAGCTTTCTCTTATCTGGAAAGCTATTTCTCCTTCAATTTTAAATGTTGGCCTTGCTGTGTAAAATTGTCTTGGTTGTAGGTCTTTGTTTTCCATCACTTTGAATATTTCATGCCAATCTTTTCTGGCCTGAAATGTTTTTGTTGAGAAATCAGCTGATAGTCTTATGGGAACTTCCTTGCAGGTAACTAACTGTCTTTCTCTTCTGGTTTTTAAGTTTCTCTCTTTGTCGTTAACCTTTGCCACTTCTGTTATGATGTGTCTTGCTATGGGTGTGTTTGGGTCCATCTCATTTGGGACTCTGTGCTTCCGGGACTTCGGCATCTTTTTCCTTCATCAGGTAAGGAAAGTTTTTGGTCATTATTTCTTCAGACAGGTTCTTGATACCCTGCTCTTTCTCTTCTCCTTCTGGTACCCCTATAATGCAGATGTTATTATTTTTATGTTGTCCCCAAATTCCTTAAATTATCCCCATTTTTAAAAAGATTTTATGTATTTATTTTTAGAGGGAGGCAAAAAGAGGGAGAACGAGAGGGAGAAAAACATCAATGTGCAAGAGAAACAGTGATTGGTTGCCTTTTGGATGCCCCCATCCAGGGGCCTGTCCTGCAACCTAGGCATGTGCCCTGACTGGGAACCAAACTGACGAATGTTCAGTTTGCAGGAGGACACTCAACCCACTAAGTCATAGCTCAGGGTATATCCTCATTTTTTTAATTCATTTTTTTTTCTTTTTACTGCTCTGATTGGCTGGGGGTTTTGCATCTTGTCTTTCAAATCACTGATTTAATCCTGTGCTTTATCCAACCTACTGTTTATTCCTTCTAGTGTACACTTCATTTTGGATAATGTATTCTTCATTTCTGATTGGTCCTTTTTTATGGTTTCTATACCTTTTTTCATGCTGTTGAGCATTCCTATAGTGGTCACTTTGAACTCTTTATCTGATCAATTGTTTGCTTCCTTTTCATTCAGCTCTTTTTCTGAAGATTTCCTCTGTTCTTTCATTTAAGTCTTGTTTCTGTGTCTCCCCATTTTGACTGCCTCTTTTTGTTTGTTTCTGTGTATTAAATAGATATGCTTTGACTCCTAGTCTTCATGGGGTAGCCTTATGTAGTAGGTGTCCTGTGGGATTCAGTTGTGTAGTCTTCTTGATCACCTGAGCTGAGTGCTCCAGGAATGCCCCTTGTGTGCGTTATGTGTGTTGTAATTGAATCTTGATTGCTCTTGGCCTATTCATGGTGAGATTGACCCTTAGGCTTACTGACTAGGGCTGAACCCCAAACCTGGCATGCAAATTGCTGTGCAGGTGCTGACCACAAGAAGGGGAATTTGCCTCAGCAGTGTTGGATGCTTGCTGAGGTTTACCTTGGATATATCGCTTATAACACTTATTGGATTTTGCTCTGATGTTGTCTGAAGCTTGCTACTGGCTTCTTGAGAAGGAGTTTGGTTCTGGCCAATTGAAGATGCTGCTTCTTACTGGTCTTCAACAACCTTTTTGGAGCTTCAAGCAATCCTCAGTTTGTGGCTGCCTCTGCTAGGCCTGGGTATGTGCAGGAAGGACCAAGCTGTGAACTAAACCTGGTCTTTACCAACACCAGGCCATGCGACAGGTCTGCAAAAGTCCTAAGTCACCCCAACAAGGTTCACCTGTCCCTGTTTCTGCCTGTGGATTGCCTTTAGGCTCTGTCACCAAAAGAGACTCTGGCTGTACTCCACAGCAGGGTGTAAGCTCCACAAAATGAGGTGAGAGGGAGTCCAGAGGGTGGGGCTATTGCTTTCCCCCAGGCTCATGCTGCAAGGGAAACAGTGATTGATTGCCTCTTGCACACCCCTAACTGGGAACCAGCCTTTCAGCCCAGGTACTACCCCCAACCAGGAATCGAACCAGCGAACCAACCCCACCCTGAAGCACAATGCCCAACTAACTGAGCCATGTCAGCCAGAGCTATCTTTTCTTCTCTTATTTTAAAAGTAATATATGTACATAATTTGTGTACCTAATTTGGAAAACTCAAAAAAGAATAACATTGTAATCTTTTATAATCTTACCACTGACTGTAAACATGTTGGCACATGTGGTAGTTTTAAAACAAATTCAAAAATTCTTTCACATGTGTCCCATCAAGAGGTGGCATGTAGTTCCCCTCCTCTAGAATACAGGCTAGCTTTAGTGACTTGCTTCTGACAGAACTCAGTGGATAGGATGCTGCATGACCTCTGACCCTAGGTCATCACATGAATGTAGTTTCCACCTGGCTGGTCAGGAACTCAGCTGGGGCTTTGAGTGGAACACACAAAGTGTTCCACTGGCTTTCTCTTTCTCAGAACACTCATTCCTGGAACATAGCTGTTGTGACACAAGGAAATTCAGGCCACATGGAGAAGCCACATGTAAGTGTTCCACTCAAAGCCCCAGCTGAGTTCCTGACCAACGACTAGCATCGACTGCCAGACATGTGAATGAGGAAGCCTTCAAGATTTCTCACCCTCTAGCCATTGTCTGACTACAACTGTATGAGAGACTCTGAGCAAGAACCATGTACCTGAGCCCAGTTGATCCTCAGAGTATTGAGAGATAATCATAAACGACTGTCATTTTACATGAAGTTTGTTACACAGAGATCATTGTATTATGCATATAATACCTTGCATAAATATGTTTGAAACATATTTAACCAGTCTTTATTGTTAGACATTTATATTACTTTACAATTTTTTTTACTATTATACATAATGCTGCAGTGAACATTCTTGCATCTATGCCTTTTTAAGCAAGTTTATTTTGTCATTTGAATGACAAAAGCAACATGGGTTAACTGAAATAATTCAAATATAATACAAAAATTACATTGATACGTTCTTCCACTCCCCCTCCAAAGCCATCCCCCTAATGAAACCACTGATAGGGAACTAGTTATATAAATTATGTTGTATGTATGCCAGGGACTGCTTATCCACTCATTAAAAGGAATAAAGCATATTGACTTAGAAGGCTGTCCATGATACACTGGTAAGTAAAAGAGAAGGCTATAGTAACCCTATTTTTCATGAAAGAAAATGAACCCACACTATATGTTTATATGTGTAAGTTCTACATCACTGGATATTCATGTTGTTGCTATTACAAATAATATTACGGTAAACACCCTTGTCTACTTATGTATACATACTGGCACTTTTACTTCTTATAGTTAAAATTATCATAAGTGAAATTTCTTGGTCAATGAGGAATGTGAATTTTTCAGTTTAATAAATACTATTGAAGGACTTCTCAATAAATATGAGAAGTTAAACACATGTTTGTCCTAAAATGAAAAGGAAATTAGTTTTTAAGGGGTATAAACCTGCAAAAACAAAGAGGAAAGGAATGAAGAAAGCAACAGACAACATATGCCAATATATTTTTTAAAGATTTTATTTATTTATTTTTAGAGAGGGGAAGGGAGGGAAACATCAACATGTGGTTGCCTCTCACATGCCCCTTACTGGGGACCTAGCCCACAACCGAGACAAGTGCTCTGACTAGGAATCGAACAAGCAACCCTTTGGTTCACAGGCTGACACTCAATCCACTGAGCCACCCCAGTCAGGGCACCAATATATTTTTGAAAGACAAAACACAGAGGCAAGTTAGCAGAACTGAAAGAGCTGAAGAGAAGGTGCCTGCAGGGTGCATGAGAAATGAGAACAATTCATGCTGTAGAATGCCTGGGATGATCAGAAATCAGACACACCAGTGAGTGACCAAAGAAGGCAGGGGTGTGTCAAGAGGCTGAAAAACTGAAGGTTTGGTTGCATGTGCGTGAGAAGTGCAGTTAGACCAGGCATGGTTTCGTTCTCTCATCCTGCTAAGCCAGGAAAATACCATTTCCATTATCTGGTGGGAGATGGGAAGTTTATTCAAAGAAAATTGATCCACAGAAGCCCCAGACCCAGGTGCCCTGGTAGAGTGAATGGTAGGTATAGGGTATCATATTGAAAAGAGGGGCACTAAATGAAAGCTACAATAGTATCCTTTTCCCTGCCCAGCAGACACCTTCATTCCAGGAATACCAGCAGCCAGGTAAATATTTTCCAGGAAAGAAATTGGAGAATTCATCTTTGAAGAAACTGGAACCGCTATCAGGAAAAAAAAAAAAAGACCTATAGATAATGCCATTTTGGAGTCCCCAGTGAACTGGCCAGTTCTTAATCATCTTATAGTGCAGATCAGCAGTTGATAAGCCCTGGCTCTATAGGAATGCCTCCTCTAAGTAAGACAAAGAACAAAACAAACAAATCAGATGAATTAGTGAAATAAAGAAGAAAGTAGGAGAAAAATTGTTCTTAGTATACTCAGAGATCTAAGGTTGTAACCACGAAATAAAAATAAGATGCTATTAAAAGATCAACATTTAGAAAACCAAAGAGAAGTGTGTAAATAGCCTATATTTTTGTATAATACCTTTATAGTTTGGTGTTTTACATGTATATCTCAAATTCTATGGATTTTTTTCTATATGGAACAAGGTAGGGATCTGAATGTTTGTTTACAAATTGACAGCCAGCTGACCCAATACCATTTATTGAATAATCATACATACATACCTTTTTTCACATTGATTATTTCCGTAGGACAAAGTCTTATAAGTAGACCTAGTGGCCTAAAAGGCAGAGACATGGAGACAACTGTACTTGAACAACAATTTTAAAAATGTAGGAAAAAGAATAGTATAGGAAACACAGAAGCCAAAGAACTTATATGTACAACCCATGGACATGAACTAAAGAGGAGAATGTTGGAGGGTGGGGGTGAAGGGCAGAGGGGAGCTTACGGGGAGAAAAAAATTGGGATAACTGTAATAGCATAATCAATAAAAATACTTAAAAAAGACCAAGAAAAAACTTAAATGCCATCAATAGGAAACTAGTTAAACAAAATAGTCTACATTCAACTAAATGGGATGCAGATAGTTTTTAAGAGTTTAATATACAATGACAGGGAAAGATGCATTATTAGGTTTTTTAAGCATGTTTCAAAATAGGATATTTATTAATTAGGCAGGTATTTATTGAGCATGTACTATGTACCAATTATTGTTCTAGACACTGGGAAGAAAATGAAATTTACTTCTAATAACATGTATACCATAATCTCATTTATGTAAAATTTTAAATGTATGTATATGTGTGTTTATATTTGTGTAAAGACAGAGAGATGTCTAAAAGGGAGACCACTATAAACCTAGTGGTCATTTTTCTGGGTGGTAAGATTTTAGTTCATTTCCCCTTTATTATTATTTACTTGTCCATCGTGTTTAAACTTTTAACATTAGGCATATGTTTTATAATTAGAAAAAACAACAAAGTTATATCCACTTGTGGGAGAAATTCCCCAACACCATCATTCACCCTTCACCCCCAGTTGTTGTCCTTGAAAAATGTCATCTATAAGAAAGAACAACTAAGCTACATCAGCCATCAATAACCCTTCATGAACTTCTTTGTTATCCCTTTAAGGGAGTTGTTGGCTAAGGGAAAAATATTCCAAAATGTTAAAGTAGGACACTTGGAGGTGGGGAGACAACCACTGCAATGGATCTGTTGACTACAGTCTTCTGAGGGAAAGTTGGGAAAGGCAACAGCATCTAAGTCTAAGGGAAGGAAAAGTTCCATACAATGCCAGAAAGACTGCAGACTTGTCCACCCTTTTGTCCACCCCTAAAGCCTCACCTTCACAACATCCTAGGGGGACCTGTACTCTGTAGCCTGCCCCGAGTCCTCTGACATCCAGAAAAGTCATAGAGAAGAGGATGGTTCTCGTGTGTATAAATAATTGTCCTTCTCCTTCTTTTCTCCTCCATACGAATAGACTCATTAGGCTTTTGGCATACTCCAAAGAACGAGTGGGAGCCAGCCCTTAGCTGCTGACAATTCCCATTAGCATGCCTTCATTGCAGCTTTTTTATTGCATTGGTCAAATTCCTTTCTCCAAGAACATTTCCCAGCTCACCAACTAAATTATGTATTGAAGAAGAGCATCTGGTAGCTCTTACATTTCTTATTTAGCAGGCTAGCTCCCTGAAAAGGGCAAGGTAGGGTACTCCTTAACTGAGGCTATACTCCCATTCCCTTCACCAGAATCTATCATAAGTTCTGTTGCCTTTAATTAACAGAGAGAAATTCACTTAGAAGTATAGCATAGCAATTAAGGGTTTAGTTTACAGTCCTGGAAGACTGACAGATATGGATATAATAAACATTAATACCAACCAGGAGGAATTAAATGATATGATAAAGCACAACAAAGAGCTAAGAGATTAAAAAAGAAAAGTACCATTCAATTTGATTGGGAGATCATGGCTAACTCCACAGAGAAAGGGGCGTAGAAGCTAAAATGTGAAGGATGAGGTTGATTTCAGCAC
Source organism: Glossophaga mutica (assembly GCA_039655065.1). NCBI lineage: Eukaryota > Metazoa > Chordata > Mammalia > Chiroptera > Phyllostomidae > Glossophaga > Glossophaga mutica. The sequence continues at coordinate 6,932,108 of CM077318.1, read as the reverse complement.
ACAGAAATGATGAGAAGGATTAATCCAAGCTGAGAGAACAGCACGAGCAAGAGCATGAACGCAGAGAAGCAGGTGAAGTGTTGAGCTGAGTGAGTAATCAGCTGTGACTAGAAGAGAGGGCACTGTAGCCCTGGCTCACAATGCTCGCTAGATGTTGAATGACATGTAGGGTTCCTGGAGAAATGTAATAAGAGATGACATCAGAAGGAAAGTAACAGGGGCCAGACTGTGAGGGCCCTTGAATTCCAGATTAAGGACTAGATTTAATTATTTAGGAATTATCAAGGGAGAGGAGTGACAGGATCTAGCCTCTGACTTACAAAGACAACTCCAGCATTTGTAATGAAGGTAGAGTAAAAACAATGAGACTGATACAGAAGGAAGAGCACTTAAGAGGCTACTTCAGTAGTCTAGGTGACAGATGACAAAGGCCTGGACTAAGGTGTTGACAATGAAGATAAAAAATGGGGATATAAACGTGAGCACCTTCAATAGATAGGTGATGTCTGCAACTGTAGGAATGGATGAGCTTATATAACTAGGACAAAATATAGAATGAAAGAGGGTAAACAAAAATAAATACCTCAGTTCGTTGGGTCTTGTACCACAAAGTAAAGGGTCAACAGTTCACTTCCCAGCCAGGGCACGTGCCTGAGTTTCAGGTTTGGTCCCCCATTGTGCTTTATTGTGGTAATCATTTCACAATATAAACATATATCAAATATCTACATTGTATACCTCAAATATATACAATTTCTATTTATCAATTACACCTTAATAAAGCTGGGCAGGAAGAGACAGGTAGAATTCTCAAATGAGACTGAAGAATACCAGAGGAGCAGTAGGAGAACCAGTGGAATACAGTGCTCTGAAAATCAAGGATAGAAAGTTTCTCAATATCTGCAATACCCTGGACCTAGCCCTTCTTTGAGCTACATGCCAAAAAAAAGCAGGCTATGATTGTAGCAGCTTTTTTTTCTTTTAGCAGCCATTCTATAACTTGGGCTCATAGTGAATTTGTTGTCATTTACAACTCCCAAGTCTTAGCTGGAAAAATTATAATCCAGTTATATCTCCCTGTCCCAGATGTTTGCAGTCATAAATGCAAGATCTATTTGGCTCCTATTTGTCATCATGTTTGTTTTGACTTGTTATTCCAGCCTGTCCAAGAATTTTTACATTTTGACACTCAATATATTAGCTCTTTCTCCCAGCTTTCTGTCATCTGCAATTTGATCAGCTCATTGTCTATGTCTTCATCCATAGCATCGATTAAAATCTTGACTAGAAAAACATCAAGCTCTGGCTGGTGTAGCTCACTGGGTTGAGTGCCAGCCTGTGAACCAAAGGGTCACTGGTTCAATTCCAGTCAGGGCACATGACTGGGTTGCCCAGGGCACAGGCCAGGTCCCCAGTGAGGGGCACACAAGAGGCAACCACACATTGTTGTTCCTCTCCCTCTCTCTCTCCTTCCCTTCCCCCTCTCTAAAAATAAATAAGTAAAATATTTGCAAAAAACATCAAACTCAAAAAAAAAAAAAAAAAGGAAAAGGACCAAGTTCAATGTGGCACTAGACATCTCCTTCAGGTGACATAAAATATGATCAACCTTTTGGGGTTAAAATTATGAATCTTGTACTGTTTAGCACCCAGCCCACATTTCTGCATTCTGTCCACAAAGATGTCACAGAGAAAATTTACTGAAGTCAATATACACCACTATAAGAGTTTTCTTCATTGAGAAGTGTAGTAACCGTACCTAGAGAACCTCACACCTATCAGTACACCTGTAATGAAAATGACTCTATAACAAAATTCCAGTTGTCGGTGCAGCCACCTGATGAGACAGGTACCAAACACAAGTTTCAATGTCCTTTTCTGTCATATGTGGTCTTCTCGCTGGAATGGGAGTTAAAATATCTGGTCAGAAGATATCCTGTAGTTCTGGCTCAAATGAAACTGCCCAGCTACCTCCAAAAGCATGGGTTTCCTAAAGAATAATTGTTATATTCCTTTAAATTCTAATGGAAAATTCCAGTATACATGAAAAAAAAATCTGTAAATTCTACTGTATCCATTAGGATTGTGTTCAGCTGCATGTAATAGGAACCTAGATCCAGTGACTTAAACGAGAAAGGACTTTATTTTCTCATGAAGCCAGAAATATGATGGTATGTACTCCAAGGCAGATAGATCAGTTCCATAACATCTCATGTTACAAGATAGCTGCTAGAACTGTAGATATCACATGTGAATTCCAGGCAGGAAGGAGAAAAGACTAAGTGGAGCAAGACAGTCAGATTTGTCTGGAAAACAATTGCTTTCCAGAAGACCCATCCTGTAGACTTCCACTGACATCTCATTGGCCATAACTGTATTACTTGATTACATTCAGCTGCAAAGACTCTCAAGCAATCAAAAAATTTAATTGGGCATATCACAGCCCCAAATAAAGTCAGTGTTCTTTAGTACAGAAGAAATTAAGGAATTAAGAAATTACCTATTAAGTAGGCAATTAGCAGTGTTTGCCACTTAGATAGAGATCAAAAGATTTGTAAAAAGAATTAGAAACTATAAAATGTATAACAGTCATTTGAGTACATGGCTCATCCTTTTTAGGATGTACTTTCCCTAATGTCAGTGACTGCATCTTCATCTCTCCATTTCACACAGTGGGTAAAGAACATTTATTCTACACTCACTCTATCAGAAAATGTATGGGCACTTTCATATATTTCATATAAAGTACTCTCAAAAACCCTTGGAAGTAGATAATGTTACTCTTCTTATTTATTTTTTAAAGTCCTCTTCTTTTTTTAATCCTCACCTGAGGATATGTTTACTGTCATGAGAGAGAGAAAAAAAAACATCAATAGGTTGCCTCCCACATGCAACCTGACCAGGAATCAAATATGCAACCTAGTGTGTGTGCTGACCAGAAATCAAACCCACAACCTTTTGGTGTATAGGATAATGCTCCAACCAACTGAACTACCAACCAAGGCACTATTCCTACTTAATAAATGATGAAACTAAGGCTCAGAGAGTTAGCATGATTTATCTGAGATCACACCTCTAGCAAGTACTGTAGGTAGAATTTGAACATTCGGATGCTAAAGGCTGTGTTCTTTCACTATCCTAAAGTACCTGATATAAGCTTGACAATGAATGTTTGTTAAATCAATTAATCACAATGGTAGCACCGAACTCTACCACTGTCATCTACTTTAAAGGATCATATGCTTTCAAATTGGGGATAGTGTTCGCATGGCCTCTTGTAGCCATATGTATACTGCTCTCCTGTCTACCTTTCTGCCTCACCAGGGATCTATCTCCAAAACAGTAGAGGCTTTTGCAGCTTAATACAGGCCAACTCCAGGTACCAGACAGTTCCTGTAACTATAGTGCAAGACATTGTTTCAAGAACAACAGGCAAAAGCCACTGTGGGGTGTCCAACCTCTTGGCATCTCTGGGCCACACTAGAAGAAGAGCTATCTTGGGTCACACATTAAATACACAAACACTAATGAAAACTGGTGAACAAAAAAAAAAGGTTTTAAGCAAATTTGCAATTTTGTGTTGGGCTGCATTCGTAGCCATCGTGGGCCTCATGCAGCCTGTGAGCTGTGGGTTGGACACCCTTGCAAGCAAAGAAAAGAGAGAACAATCTATTGAGGTATGACCAAGGTTGACCATGATGGCTCCTGGGAGGAGTGTCCCAATCACGTCAGCACAGTGCTAAGTAAAAGTGGGCAGGGGAGAATTCAGGATTGGTGGTCAGGAGACTTATGTTTTAGCTCAGGTTTTATCATTGATGCATTGCATGGCCTTGGACAAATCACTGCCCAGTTCTCATTGTCAGTGTTTACCATTTATAGAGTGAGGGGCTTAGGATAAATAAGGTTGCTTTGAGTACCGACATCTGTATATCTATGAGCTAGAATTAAGAGGATGCTGGTCAAAGTCACACGCATGGACAGATGCATGAAAGCATGCGCACACACATGCAGTGCTGAGTAAGTTCTATCACTTGTGTAAGCACCAGCCATTTACAGAACATATTTTCATAAGGGCCAAATTTAGTATTTTCTCTCTGCTTGCCAAGGCTAAGCCATGTGATCATTTTTCTTGTAATCTACATCCACTCACAAGAAGAATGTTGTTTTTCATGATGTCACCCAAATTATATTCATTAAAGTGAGTGAGACTGGAAGCTGGGTCTGAGGAGTCTGCTTAATTGCATTATTTCAGTATATTAAGTTATCTCGGGTGCTCAAGTCTGACTGTGAGGAGAAGAAAATCTGCCAGTGTTTGGGTTTTATCCACCAGCACTGAGGGTGGTCTTAGAGTTTGCTGAGCAATGAGGTACATTTTTTTTAATGTTCACATTCTTCCTATTAAGCTTTCAAGCCTATTTTTCCCATTGACTTTATTCTTAGCAAAGGTTCCAGCACTCACCTGGGCCTAAGTATTCCTAGGTTAACCCAGGTGGTGTTCCCCAGTCCCTGTAGGTACGTTAGCTTTTCTAACAAATTCCTCATCTTGCTCCTCACCCTTCAAAAGACAAGTGAAGACAGAAAATACTTGAGTGCCATTCATGAAACTTTGTTTCCCATTGGGGAGTTGGCCTCATGGCCCTACACGTGGAGAAAAGCAGCACATACCCTGCTGATGGCGATCAGTGGAATTTAAGAAGACTGGCTTCTGGTCCAAATTCTGCCACCATGTATGTGGCCTTGAGAAAGCCATTTCTATTATTTTGGCTCTTGAAATTCATCTGTAAAATCACAAGGCTGAACTAGGCAATCTTTAAGAACTCCTTTGGTCCTAATAATCAAGATTTGCCCACATAAATACATCCATGTTAGAATACGCTGTCCCAGAAGTTGGGGCTAGAAGTCCAATCAACATCACTTTTAGTACCTGAGAGTCACACAACTCCAAGGGGTACCATTAACATTGTGGGGAATACCACTTCCTGAGGCTCTGAGATCATCTGACATCATGTTTAAGAGAACGTAACAAAGGCATTTTGAGTATGGATCTCGAAAATTTGAGTATGGTGTATGTATGTCTTGGGCCAGGCATGATTGTTTAAAGCTTGTTTTCTATTAACCCTTGGCATAGAAATCTCCCACTCCAAATCCTCAGGTTACCTCTTCACTGAAAAATCACCCATCTCTAGATATCTGTCTTGATATCCTTCCAAAACAATGTAGAGCCCATGAGGAGTAGCATCTATGTTCAAAGGAAGTAGAGCTTGCATTATATAAAAGGAAGAAAGGGGTTCAATTTGGCCAAAGATAAAACATCTGCAGGTAGCATCTTGGCCTCAATATGATTACCAGGCCTTTTTCTCCCCCCTGCATTAAAACCCAAGTGCCTAGGGGAGATGGAGGTCACAGAAAGGTAATATTTGGATGTTTTAAGCTAAATGAAAGATTACACAAATTCACAAATTTCCTTGGGCCAAACCAAGACTGCACCTTCTATACCCAGTTAGGGTATGCATCAGCAGGTCATGAGGTATTTCCCCAGGGGTATCTTTGGCAGAGGTGGGGAGCTTACACGTCTCCCGGTGAAATGAACTGAATGTGCTCCATTGAAATATCAAACATGATTTTATGCAGGAGAGGACTTGTGTACACGTCTGCATCCATTTACAAGAGTCCCCAATGAACAAGAGCCCTACTATATGCTTTCTACACGCATATGGTCTCCAGCCCTGCCAATCAGACTAACTGCCCTTTCTAGCCATATTTTTATACCCTTGAGTATTTTCTCTGACTGGACTCAGTTTCTCAGTATGTAAGTGAGGGGGCTGGAATGCAATCATAGTTTTCAAACTGTTTTGTGGAGCCCTAGGGTTCAGACTCAAGGGCATGGGTTGAGCACATGCATCAAGGGCTACCTAATGAATGAAAAGGCAAGGAGGCCAAGAGGGAAGACATGTAGACCCCACTCTGGAACAAATACACGTTTGAACAGAGCTCTTCAGCTTCTATCTGTTTTATTTATTGGGCTTCCATGAAAGATTCAATTTGGAAACAAAGGCTCCTATGGGGGGAAAAAAAAACAGATGGAAAGTTACTGTCCTGCATGCTTATTAAGTGCCTTACAAATACTAATACCCAATAAGTCTATTAGGGAAGAGTGATTTATTGAGAATGACTATTCTTTTCTTGAGAGACTGGTACTCTGCTGGAAAGAAATACTACACATCACAAGAAGTAGCAAACAATCATCTTTCACTGAGTTATGGAGAGAGATGGTTGAGTATTGCTTTACAGTTGGAGCATGAGGTGAAAACCTTCTGTGCTTTAATTATCTTCTTATGGGTGAGATTCCAAATCAAAGAAAACTGATTTAGCTTGAAAGAAGCAAGGGTAAATGGGTGGAAGGGCCCCCCTAGGTTTCAGGTGGAGCTCCTCAAGAAAGTTAAATAATGACAGGTGTCACCCTCATTTGAACTTTGCAGAGCAATTAGTTAATATGCCTACATTTAGCTAGTTTATGATTTTAAGGAAATTTTTAGATATTTGTTTTAAGAGGGAAAAAGTGTACATTTTAGCACCATCTGCTGGTGTTAAGGTGGCTCTGGAAACCAAATGCCGACTACCTACCTTACTTTAAACCTCTACATATTCTAGCACTAATTAGTCAAGGTGATTTGCCTGTTTCAGTCATAAGGTCACTTTGAATGATTCACTTATAAAGAAGGAATTCGTCATAAAAGACAGGTTCCACAGGTAGGAGCCTGGAGCTATTGAGTTCCACCAAAAGTTTGGCAGAGAAGGTAACCACCTGCCTAGTAGAATTTGAGAAGGCCCAGTAGGTATTTCCTATTCCTAATTTCCCCATTGCTAATCAACCCTTGTATCGTCACAACTGTGTTATTTTAGATCTTAAAGGTTCTTTGGTCTCCTAAAGCTCCATGTGAAAATAAAGCTCCCTGAAAGAGACATGTTGTAAGATGTTAGCAGCTAACACTTCATAAGGAATTAATTAGATACTCATAGAGAGTCACCCCCAAGAGAGCTATGACAAGGATGTGCTTTGGGTAGTCCCAGTTTATACCTATTATCCTGATATGATTATTTAATAGCACCTGCACTTACTCTCAAGTGTGCCCCAGTTTTTTTCAATTGCATCTCTACTATTTAATGTAAGAAAAACTTAAACATTATAGAAAAGTAAAACTTACTTTTTAACTTTTTCATTTTTTCCATTACAATTGACAGTCAATATTATATTAGTTTCAGGTGTACAGCATAGTAGTTAGACATTTATATAACTTATGAAGTGGTCCCCCCCGTAAGTCTAATCTCACCTGGCACCATACATAGTTATTACAATATTATTGATGATATTCCCCATGCTGTACTTTACATCCCCATGAGAGGTAAATCATCTTCAGCCATACATTTGTTTTCACATTATACATTTGGGTTTACCAAGTCCAATACTGGCAAGGCTGATTAGTTCTTTTCAGGCATTACACTTATAACTCAGAAGGCTCTTACTAAATGGACAGCATTGCCTATGTGTGACTTTATGAGCAAACTTTTAAGCAGGTGAGGATTGTTGGATATGATTTATACATAATACTATCATATAATATTATACTATTATACTATCATATAATATTTGTTAAATTCAAAGGTTTAGGTACTAATCACTCATTACAGTTTCATAAGTTTAAAGACTACAGTAAAAATGAGGTTTAAAATACTATTAGTATCAACTTGATTAGATCTGAACACCTACAAAATTACTGCATTTATTTGTTTAACACAAATGACTCTTTGCTAGACTTTGGTCACTCCTTAGGAAGTTAAGAACTTTCAAGGTAAAAGCAGCAAGATAACATTTTAAAATATCACTCAATAGTTTTTACCTTCTTGGTTATTAATGGTGTGGGTTTAAATTAGAGTTTCTCAACCTAAGCAGTATGACATTGTAGCGGGGAGGTAATCCTGTGCATTATAGGATAGTCATCCGTATCCCTGGCCTCTACCTGCTAGATTCCAGTAGTACCAACTCCCATTTGTGACAATCAAAAGTGTCTCCGGATATTGTCAAATGATGCCTAGAGTACAACATCCACCCCAGTTGAATACCACTGGCCTAGACTTTCTGTGCTTAAGCCTGGATCCCAGACACTATAACTACTTCTTCTGAAGAAGGACAAGTAGTACCTAAAACAAAAGTCATTGCTCAACTTTTAAGTTTCTAACTAGGCTTTTGAAAGTACATATGGAGACAAAGATATTGAAATTCAGCATTTTAAAGAGGAAAAAGAAGGTTATTCTCGGAACTGTAATGGCTGAACTTTTAAATTTCAGGAACCAAACTTGGAAGGCTCTCCATAAAGTAAATCACTGAACTAAGAATGTAAGTTGTAACATATGAGAACTTCCCACCTCATAGGAAAAAGAGAAGCCTTCTGGGGCTAGAGAAGGAAAAGATAGGGACAGAGGGAAGGAAAAAAACTGAGACTTGAATTTCTTGGTTTACTTCATAGGATCGAAATTCCCCCCCCCCCCACCCCGCCATGGGCTTGCAGGGAGAGAACCCCAGGTAGATCTGAAGGAATAAAAGAACACCTAACACATGCAAATTATAATTAAACTACAGAACAAATATCACTTAGAACCACCTGAAATTAAATTGAATGGAAGGACTACAACTACAGAATTAAAGAAGCAGCCACATCAAGATTGGTAGGAGGGGCAGAGACACAGAATTGGCTAGCTCCACACCCACATATGGTGGATAAAAATTGGGAGGAATATCTCAGTTCAGAGGTACCCCCTAAGGAGCAATGGGTCCCAGCCCCATACCAGGACCTCCAGCCCAGGACTCCAGTGCCAGGAAGATATGCCCCAAGAACTTCTGGCTGTAAAAAATAACAGGGATTGTGGCTGAATGAGATGGAGGCTCTGGAGTCCCAGGCAGTTCCTCTAAAAGGACTTGTGCACAGACTTATTCAGACTCACTCCCTCTGAGTTCCAGCATGGGGGGCAGCAGCTTGCAAGGAACCAGAGACATATGGGGAGGAACTGAATTGTTTGGCAGACACTATCTGACACTACTATCGGACACTAGATAGCAGACACTACTATCATTCAAGGCAAGAACTGGAGGAACGGCTTTCTCCCAGATAGAAGTGCTTGCAGAGACCATTATTTCTTTGCAGAGCCCTCATCCGCAGAGACAGCAAGTGGGCACCATATGTGAGATTCCATCAACCTGACTTTCACTGTTTGCCCCACCCTGATGATTCCCTGAGACCCTGCCCCACCCAACTTTCAGGCCCACCCAAGCTGTTTCCAGTAGCTTTCCCATCCAAATGGCTTGTCTTGGCTCATGCTTCATATTTTCCTAAATTCTCTCGAACAAATAGCATCTGGCCTCAATGAGCCCAGTACCTCTTGCTGTGTGGCCCCAACACACCACTAGCAGCAGCTGGACTTGCTTCACAGCTTGGCCTCACCTGGACACTTTCAAGCCCAGCACAAGTACCAGCCATCTGCAGATCACTTTGTAGCTTATGCCAGGTGGCCCCAGGGAAAACACAGGCAATGGCTGACCTTGGCCTGCACCTCCTAGCAGGCCCCAGAGCCAGTACACTCAGTGGACAGCTTCAGACCACATCAAAGCACCACCACCAAACCACCTCCACAAGTGACACACTCAAGGGGCAGACTCAGGGGGCACAAAAGCCCTGCTGAAGTAAGTCCAACTCTGTGGAATGGGCCCCTACACAGCAGAAACTCCATGATGATCAAAGGTCAGAGATCAGAGGTTACAACCAGCCCTTACAACCGATCAGCCTCAGTAAATCTCTCCCACTGATGTGCCAATAGCAACCAAGGCTCAACTACAGGAGGAGGGTGTACATAGCCCACACAGCGGGTGCACCTCAAGTACCCAGCTTGGGTGACAGGGGAGGCTGTGCCACTGGACCCTACAGGACACCTACTACATTAGGCCACACTACCAAGACAGGGAGTCATAGCAGCTCTACCTAATACATAGAAACAGACACACAGAGGCTGCCAAAATGAGAAAAAGAAACATCACACAAAGGAAAAATACATAACAAAAATCCAGAAAAAAACACTAAACAGAGACAAGCAATCTACTAGAGGCAGAGTTCAAAATACTGGTTATAAGGATGCTCAAAGAACTTAGTGAGAACCTCAACAGTATAAAAAAGAACCAGTCAGAAACAAAGGATAAACTCTTTGAAATTAAGACTAATTTACAAGAAATCAACAGTAGAGTGGATGAAGCTGAGAATCATATCAGCAATTTGGAATATAAGAAAGCAAAAAACACCCAATCAGAACAACAACAACAACAACAAAAGAATTCAAAAAAATTAGGATAGTGTAAGGAGCCTCTGAAACAACTTCAAGTGTACCAACATTTGCATCATAGGTGTCCCAAAGGAGAAGAGAAAGAGCAAAACATTAAAAACTTATTTCAAAAAAAATTACAAAACTTCCCTAACTTGGTAAAGGAAATAGATACACAAGTCCAGGAAGCACGGAGAGTTCCCAAACAAGACAAACCCAAAGAGGCCCAAACTACTACACATCATAATTAAAATGCCAAAGGTTAGAGACAAAAAGAGAATCTTAAAAGCAGCAAGGGAAAAGCAGTTAATTATCTAGAAGGGAGCTCCTATAAGACTGTCAGCTGATTCCTCAACAGAAACTTTGCAAGCTAAAAGAGAGTGGCAAGAAATATTGAAAGTGATGAAAAGTGAGGGCCTACAAACAAGATTGCCGTAACCAGCAAAGCTATCATTCAGAATTGAAGGACATACAAAGAGCTTTCCAGATAAGAAAAACCTAAAGGAATTCATTACCACCAAACTACTATTATATGAAATGTTAAAGTGTATACTTGAAGAAGGTCAAAAATATAAACAATAAAATGGTAATAACACATACCTATCAATAATTGAATCTAAGAAAATAAATAGCAAAACAGAATCATAGATACAGAGAACATTTTGATGGCTGCCAGGTGAGAGGGGGTTGAGGGGTTGGGTGAAAAGGTGAAGGGATTAAGTACAAATTTGTAGTTACAGAATAGTCATGGGGTGTAGAGTACAGTATAGGGAATATACTCAGTAATAGTCTAATAACTATGTATAGCATCAGATGGATGCAAGATTCATCAGGATGATCACTGATTAAGTTACATAATGTCTACTCACTGGGTTGTACACCTGAAACTAATAGAATAATGTATATCAACTGTAATTGGAAATTTAAAAATTATTCAAAAATAGAACAATAAGCCTTGTGCCCTTTCCCCCCTAGGCCATGGACTGGGAAAAGTGCAAGCTTTACAGTGAAGCCCCCAATTCCTAGTTCTTTGAACAATATGATGCAAAGGCTACGGAGTAGTCAGAACTAAAAGAGGAGGCAAGGCAGGGAGACCTGCGGGCAGCACTGCAGGCGCTTACATACTCTTGCAGGATGTAAAGAAAAATGCAGAGGGTTTCTAAGCCCTGATTGGGAGAAAAGGAGCATGGAAATATTAAAAGAAGAATTAATTAGCCAGAACGTGAGTTACCAAATTACAGGGTCTTCAGCCGCAAGTGCACACACAGAGACCAAAAGACCAGGTGGTTTGATATGATAATAATAATTGTAATTGCTGGAGAGAATCAATATATGGGTCTGAGCTGGGTTCACAGCAACATTGAGCTCTGTAATAGAAAGGAACGAAAGTTATATTTTGGCACCTTCTGCTTTGTGACTGTTCAATTTCTATTGCTCCATATGCTTTGAAATTGCAAGAGAGAAAGATGAGTGGCTTTCTAATATGTTCCCATTTAGATTTTAAATACTTGTCCTGCATTTTTTTTGTACAGAGGACAAACTGCTTCTAGTTCCATGTGAGTCTTCTCTGCTTTCAGTCTATTTCATTTGGATGAAGAAAATCTTCCATCACCCCACAATTTCATATGTTTACCTATGCCAGATGCTCCAGGATATCTACAGATAAAGCCCCATGATTTTGCTTTTTTTTTTTTTAATCAGGGGATCTTCTATCCACCTGTTCCCTCTGGTATCATATTTCCCTGCTCTTTGGAGCACAGGGCTGTGTAAAATTTAATTTTTCTTGGATTACTCAAAGTTATGTCTTAGAGATCCAGGTGGGTATTTTTCTTTTGTCAGCTATAGAACTTGACTGCTGCCACAAACTTCTTACAGAAGCAATGCCTTTCTTCTTCCTTAGAACATTTCATTTTCTATAACGAACAACTCATACATGCTTAAATATGCACAGAATAGTGCTGACCAGATAGTAACTTTGAAACAGCACCTAGGAAGCCTGGACTAGGGCTGAACAACCTTTCTACCTACCAGGCCAAATATACTTCCACAACTCTGTCATATTGGGCAGATGCTCTGAAGGGAACCAGCTGTACCAGATAGAAGTAAGAGAAGAAGAAAAGAGCAAGAGGGGGTTAAGTATGGGGGAAACTCGAACACTGTGTGTTGAAAGTCCCTCAGTACATCATCCCCTAACGGTCTCTTCACAGTTACCTGAATTCACTTAGCTACATCAGCCTCTGGCTTTGCTTAGACTGTATGTCCTGCCTGGAATGGCTTCCTTCATTTTTTTCTACCTAATAAATCCTTCAAGGCCTGGCTGAAGCATTAGTTCTCCTAGGACTCCTGCCTTGCCTCCTTTAGCCTCACAGATCTCTCCCTTTTCTGGACTTGTACAACATTTACTGTCACTTGGCACTTAGCATACATTGTCCTCTAACATATGCTGTGCTTTCATCTTTGTCAGCTATTTAATTTTTCCTAGAAGCTCCTTCATAGAAAGGATAGAGTGCAGTGAGTTTTCATATTTTCCATAGCAGGCCCACAGCAAACAATCTGTAATAAGGACACATTGACTGACTTATTGAACAAGGTCCTTGGCATAAGAACAGAATGTCTGGTGACCATGCTCCCATACAAAAATTATGTTTTTATATCCCTACCAGAGGATTTTGCCCTTGAGAAAGACTTGCTCAGTTTTTAAAGTTCTAAGAGAGGCCTGGCCCTTCAAGCTCTAAGACTCTGTGTGCATTATTTAATAACAATAGCTAATATGGATTGAAAATATGTGCTAGGCGCTATTGTAAATACTTTATATGAGTTACATCATTTCATCATCTCAGCCTCAGGACATAGGTTATAATGCTCACTTTACAGATGAGGAAAGTGAAGCACAATGAAGTTAAGTTGGGTAAGGTCACACAGTGAGTAAGTAGGAGAGCTTTGATTAAAAACCCATGAAGTCTGACTCCAGGGGATATTCCTTTAACCACTTTGCTATAGTACTGCCCTTACTTAGAAGCAGAAAGATAATGTGCACAGATAATCATAATCATAACTTTCAATGAAATCATCTAAAGGATGAAGGTTTTAAAGAGGTTGACAAAAGAGACAACCTTGTTATGGACACAAAGTGAGTACCATACAAGGTAAGTGTATGTATGATGCTGCCATCTCTAAGCAAACCTTGTTGAACTTTAAGTTGGAACTATCTCCAGCTGCCTAAGAGAATAGTTTTCAGAAAGGAAGCTTCTTTAATGTAGGGAGAGGTAATTTAAATCAAGTGGTTAATGAGCTACACAACAAATTAACAGGAAGATGTTTTCAGGGATCAAAAAATAAGATATCTTTCAGAACATTTCCTAGTTTCAAAAGTATGTAATTTTGGGTTTCCCTCAAAGTGTTTAATTATTCTTTTCTGTATTTGGACAGGTCCTGGCAGCACACTTACAGGCAGGCCAGTTTTAGCCAGTGACCCAGAACAAGTCACTCAGATTTCTATGGCTATTGCAATTATTGCTGTGTAAAAAACTACCTCGAAACTTAGGAGCAAAAAAAGTTCATTATGCTCATAAAGGTTGGGAATCAGGTATTTGGGCTGACTCAGCTGGGTACTTGTGCTGGACTCTCTTGGGCCATTCATGTGGCTATAGATAGGTACCTGAAAGCTCAGCTGGGCTGGGATGGTCTAGGATGGCCTCACTCCTGTGTGACAGTCAGTGCTATCTGTCAGCGGGCCCTCTCAGTGTGGTCTGTCACCCTCAAGGTATTCATATGGTGGTAGAAGAGTCTCCAGGAGAAAGCTAAAGAAATCACAAATCACAAGGGCTGTACAAGTTTCTTTTTGTGTCATATCTGCTAATATTCCAAAGGCCAAAGCAAGTTACTTGGCCAAGTGTCAATGTGGGCAGGAACCATAAAAGTACATAGATCCTGGAAGGCATGATTCATTAGGGACAATTACTTTAACAATCTACCACAGCTGTTATTCAGAATTTAGTGAGACACATCCAGTGGTATAGTTGTGTGCTTATTTTCCCATCTTGTTTGAGTTCCTTATGAGAAACTATTCAAATGTCTAGCTGAAAAAAAGAATGCCTGGCAGAAATTCTAAGTGGGAGAAGGCCCTAAGGCTATACAGTCAGTTCTACCTCTGACCTACTTGTGCCACCAAATGCCAACAAAAGGGAAAAGGAATTTTGAATGCATAGTGTTTACTAAAAGAAGCCAATCTAGAAAAGCTGCATAGTGTATGATTCTAAGTATATGACATTCTGGAAAAGGCAAAACCGTGGTGACAGTAAAAAGATCAGTAATGGTGAAGGGATTAAGAAGTACAATTGGTAGTTACAGAATAGTCATCGGGATGTCCAGCACAGCATAGGGAATATAGTCAGTAATATTTTAATAACTCTGTATGGTGCCAGGTGGGTCCTAGATTTATCAGGGTGACCATTTTGTAAGTGATATAAATGTCTAATCACTGGGTTGTAGTCCTGAAGCTAATATAAAATTGTCCATCAACTATCATTGAACAATAAAAAAAATATTTTAAAAAATGATCAGTGGTTGCCAGGGATTGGGGGTGAAGGGAAGAATGAATAGGCAGAATACAAGGGATGTTCAGAGCGGTGAAACCATTTTGTATCATAGTATAATGTTGGGTATATGTCATTATGCATTTGTCAAAACCCGTAGAACTCTATAACACATGGTGTGCACCTTAATCCAAACAGTGGATTTCAGTTAATAATAATGTATCAACATTGGTTCATCGATAGTAACAAATGTACCACAGGAATGCAATATTATTCAGCCTTTAAAAGGAAGGAAATCCTGCTATTTGCAACAACATGGATGAACCTGAATGGCAGACAATGTGCTAAGTGAAATAAACCAGACACAGAAAGACAAATATCACATGATTATGCTTACATGTAGACTCTAAGAAAAAATTTTTTAAGCTGGCTTATAGTGACAGAGTAAAATAGCGGTTACAAGAAGATGGGGGTAGCAGAAAAATGGATATATTGATCAAGGAGTACAAACTTTCAGTTACAAGATGAATAAATTCTGGGGACCTAATGTACCTCATGGAGACTATACTGGGTAATACAAATGCTCCTCAACTTATGGTGGGGTTCCATCATCATAAACCCACTGTAAGTTGATAATATCATGTCAAAAGTGCATTTAATATACCTAACCCACTGAACATCATAGCCTTGACTTGCTTAACTTTAACATGCTCAGAAAACTTATGTTACCCTCCCACTGAGCAAAACCATCTAACATAATGAATACACTGTAGAACATCAGTTGTTTATCATCATGACCATGTCACTGAGTGGGTGCTGTGGCTTGCTGCCACTTCTCAGCATTATGAGAGAGTATAATGCCACATATTGCTAGCCTGAGAAAAGATCAAAATTCAAAGTATGGTTTCTACTGAATTTTTATCACATTTACACCACTGTAAAATCTAAAGATCACAAGTGAAAACATCATAAGAGATTATCTGTGTTGTATTGTACACTTGAAATTTGCTAAGAGAGTACATCTGAGGTGTTCTAACCAGATACACACACAAACACAAAAAGTCATAAGTAGGGGAGGTGATGAATATGTTAATTAGATAGTGGTAATCATTTTACAGCATATACATATATCACATCATACTATACACCTCAAATATATACAATTTTTTTATTTGTTAAAAATAAATAAAAACAAAAAGGAAGAATAAGAAACTGTGGGGCTTATACAGGAACTTTCTGCATTATCTGCTTAATTTTTTGTAAATCTAAAATTCTTTAAAACATAGTCTATTGACTTTTAAAAGTTCTAAAAAGAAACAGAGAGAGAATTGTGGTAGACACATATCAGTGGCTCCCAATGAATGATATCTTCCAGTGTATGCCCTTCTATAGGTCCCTCCCACATTGACTCTAGACTTGAGCTGTGACTTGTTTTGGCCAATGATATATTAGCAAGCATTATACAAATAGAGGCTTGTCTTCTTGGAATGCTCCTTCTTGGAGGCCAGGTGCCATGGTATAACATGACCTGGGCTAATCCTACTGGAGAGAGAAACAGGCTAATTAGGCACTAAAAGATAAGACTTCATACAAAGAGAGAAAACACATGGAGAAGAATGAAAGCACCCTAACTCCTCTACCAGCCAACCTCAGACACAATAGTGATCCCAACAAATATCACTGGAATAGAAGATTCCCCCAGAAAACCCACACCATCATGAGAAATAATAAATTATTGTTGTTCCAAGGCCCTAAATTTTGGGGTAGTTCACTGCGGAGCGATAGATAAATGAAACATGATATTTTATTTTATTAAAAAAACTCTTCAAAAACTGAGCTCTTAAAAGCATTTACAGCCCCCACTGGTGTGGTTCAGTTGGTTGGAGCATCATCCCACAAACCAAAATGTCCCAGGTTCAATTCCCAGTCAGGGCACATGCCTGGGTTGTGGGGTTTGGTCCCTGGTCCAGGTGCTGTGGACGGCAGCCAATAAATGTTTCTCTCACATGGATGTTTCTGTCTCACATGGATGTTTCTCTCCCTCTTTCTCCCTCCCTTCTCCTCTCTGTAAAAATAAATAAATAAAATCTGGCCTTGCAGATGCCACTGCCCCGTCAGACCCTCCAATGCCCAGCCATGGTCAACCCCACTGTGTTCTTCAACATCACTGCCTATAGCAAGCCTTTGGGCCACATCTCCTTGGAGTTGTTTGCAGACAAAGTTTGAAAGACGGCATAAAACTTTCCTGCTCTGAGCACTGGGGAGAAAGTGTTTCGTTATAAAGGTTCCTGCTCTCACAGAGTTATTCAGGATTTATGTGCCAGGGTGGTGACTTCACACACCACAATGGCACAGGCGGCAAGTCCACCTATGGAGAGAAATTCGATGATGAGAATTTCATCCTGAAGCACACAGGTCCTGGCATCTTGTCCAACGCAGATGGCTCCCAGTTTTCATCATCACTGCCCAGACTGAGTGGCTGGAGGGCGAGCACATGGTCTTCAGCCCGGTGACAGACGGCATGGGTGTTGTGACATCCGAGGAGCGCTACAGGTCCAGCGATGGCAAGACCACCCAGAAGATCACCATGACTGACTGTGGACAACTCTGATACATTGGACTTGTGGGGTTTTTTGAAGATTTTATTTATTTATTTTTAGAGAGCAGGGAAGGGAAGGGGAAAGAGAGGTAGAGAAACATCCATGTGTGGTTGCCTCTCATGCGCCCCCTACTAAGGACCTGGCCTGCAACCCAGACTTATGCCTTGACTGGGAATCCAACAGGCAACCCCTTGATTCATAGGCTGGTGCTCAATCCACTGAGCTACACCAGCCAGGGCTGACTTGTGTTTTATCTTACCCACCAGACCATTCTTCTGTAGCTCGGGAGAGCAGCCCTTCACCCCCATCTGCTTGGAATGTTCTATAATCTTCGTGCTCTCAACACAGTTCATTGGGTCCCATATTTTCCTTACCCCTTCCAAGTCTAGCTGGATTACAGAGTTAAGTTTATGTTTATGTTTAAGTTTATAAAAACAAAAATAAATAAATAAAATCTTTTAAAAAGCACTCTATAAAATAACAACATGGTGGGGTATGAGCACAGTGTGCGTTTTAGAGGTTTTCCTGTGTGAAACCAGCTTGTCTGAGCAGGGAAGAAAACAAGGTATCAGTCTCATTAGCAAGCAATAGAGATTAGAAATCCCCTATTATTAATAATAATTCCTTACATTTACATAAATGATTTGCAGATAGCAAGGTGCTTTCCTGTGAACCCCATATTCTAAAGATGAAATCTTGGAGGCCAGAATAAGAATTTGGGAATGGATGCAATATAATGCCATAACTTATACCTGAGCAAAAATAAGATGACAATCATATTTTGGAATAATTCTTCCATTATCCACATATAAAATCATTTAGAGCAAAGAATCTTGGAGTCCATGAAACAAGCCAAATTGTAATGCAGGTGGAAAATACCAAGAAAAGTAATAATAAGAATCTGAGAGATGTGGCTGAGAAATGACCCACAAGATTTATCATCAGATTAGATATGGTGAAGCAGAAAAGTAAAACAAAAGTGGGCTTTATATTTGTTTTCTATTGCTGCTGCAACACATTGCCACAAACTTGGTAGGTTAAAAAAAACACAAATATATTATGCTAAATTCTATAGGTCAAAAGTCTGACACGGTCTCGAGGAGCTACAATCAAGGTGTCGGCAGAGCTGTGTTCCTGTTTGGAGGCTCCAGGGGAGAATTCTCCTCCTCACCCTTTCCACCTTCCACAGGCCACCCACATTCCCTGCCTCGGCACCCTCTGCCTCCACCTCCAAACCCAGCAGCGTGGCATCCCTCTGAGCCTTTCATTCCCAGTCACATGCCTGCCCCTCGGCCTCCCTCTGCCACGTTTAAGCGCCCTGGGATTGCACCTCTCCCCATCTCCAGAGGATCTATCCAGCCACCTCAACTCCTTCCATTCCTGCAGTCTTAATTTTTACTGCCCTGAAACTGAACATATCCACAGGTACCGGGGTTATGATGTGAACATCTTTAGAGGTTTGGGTGCACTATTCTGCCTTCCACGAGCTTTAGGGATAGAACTTGGGAATTCAGAAGGATGGCCGTGCCTGCCACTGATGATGATGGAGAAGAATATGAGAGGAATCCATTTGGATGGGAAGACAGCAAAGGTTTTACCAAGTGTAGTATACAAATGGCAATGGTCCCTAGCGCTGTTGGTCTTGAGGATATGGATCCCTGGAAACAGGTATTGATTAGGGACATCATCTTAGGGAAACTTACACCTGGAGGAAAAGTTTGAAAGCCTTTGAGTCACTGAACCCTTAGTCACTGTAGAAAGTGAATAACAAAAAGGATGACAAGCTGGAAAAGGAAGTGCCCTAATCACCTCTTATCTGGGTTCAACATGGGGCAAACACTCATTCTGTAAAGAACTGAAAGGAACCAAGGGAAGGCCTAGAGAGGCCTGAAGATGGTGCAACAAAATTCCAAAGGGGGCCATTGAACTGGTCCTCTCAACCACATCTGTGGCCCAGATGTTCCATGTAACCAGAGCACATGCCCACACCAAAAAGCCGACATTATATGCTCCACGAGATCTGTGGCCAATGTAAAAGTGTGGAGGAACCCGTCCACATGGCAAACCAAGTTTGTTATTTGTGTCACATCAAAGCAAGAGCCTCAACGAATTACTGCCCTCTGAGGTCATTTAATTATGATTAAGTGAACTAAGAACCAGTGTAAATGGCATTTTATACTCCAGTGAATTAAGGTATGAGATGTAGCCGAAGTGAATAAGATTTATGGCCCAAACTCATGCAACCTTACAGTAATTTCATGACACTTTTACTATGAGGCAAGCGATGCCAGCTCTTGAAATAATTAAAAGTACATACCAAGTCTAAGGCTGGGCTTCAGGCATTTATGGGAAGCCAGGAGACAGAATGAGGAGCAGGTTTCTTTGTGACTAATTTACTCTGGATAGCAGCAGCTGTTTCTTTTACCTGCAGCAAAGTCTTAATTAGGGTGGGAAGACTGACCCTGAGCAGCCAAGGTCAGACCACACCACACATCTTCAGGAGTCAGGTTCCTCCCTGAATGAATCAGTTCTTCCCCAGATAAGAAATGCTTCATAGACAGGTAGCTTTTTGAATCCCCAGGCTTGCATGCCACTGCCCTCTGCAGATCCCTTTGTGCCTTTGAGATTACGTTAGTCTGGGTTACCATCCTTGGAGGCAAGGGATCACTGTCCACAGATCCCAAGGGACATGGGTCAGGCAGAATGTGCCCCATTTACCTTGGCTACTTTGTTCCCCCATTGACCGCTATCCCTGGCCTTCAATTACTTCTGCTTCTTCAGGTTTATGCACAATTGGCATCTCATCTCCCCCATTTAGTGAAGGGGTCCCCTGGACAGAACCCAGAGCTAACCGTTAAGGGAAGACTTCCATTACCTTCAGCTTCCCATACTTCCAATTTAAGAAACTGCAAGCGTGGGGAAGAATTTTTGCTGTCATAATCAGTTAAGTTCAAATATGGGACAGAATGTTCTCCTTGCAGTTCCTGACACTCATAGCAGTGCCTGATTATAACAGGCATAAAGAAAAGGGCCCTGGCTGGTGTAGCTCAGTGGCTTGAGCTCGGGCCTGCGAACCGAAGGATCGCGGTTCGATTCCCAGTCAGGGCACATGCCTGGGTTGCCAGGCCAGTTCCCGGCAGGGGACATACAGGAGGCAACCGCACATTGATGTTTCTCTCCCTCTCTCCTTCCCTTCCCCTCTGAAGATAAATAAATAAAATCTAAAAGAAAAAAAATTAAAAAAAAAAGAAAAGGGGGATAAGGAGTATGTTGTTAACCTATAATCATTGATAAAAACAATATATGTTTTATTTATCATGTCAGATGAGTTGAAGAACCTGGCTATTGCAATAGTCTTCTAGCTAATCTTCCCGTCATTAATCTAGCCACTGCCTATTGGACAAAGTGTATGGTCCTTATCATGGCAAACAGCAGAGCTTCCTGAACAGCGTGCCCTAAATAAATTACAGGTGTATCCAGGTATTGATCCCCTTATCCCTACAGAAAAGACTGGGGTAACTGAGCCCCAGAGACCTCGACTTAGGGAGAGCAGTGTTTTTACTTGTGAAAAAGGTTGAAAAGAGGTCTTTCAAAAATGTAGTCCCTCCCTCCCTCCCTTTCTAATCTTCTCTTCAGCTCCTAAATAGTACACATGCACATTCTTTTTCTTGATACACAAATGCCATGTAGATTATATATAATCTATAGATTAAATAGAACATTAGAATGTATCAAAAGTGTCAAAGGAACAAGTTAAAATGCAGATTCACAGATCCCAACACACAGCTACAGTGACCCTGGGAACCTGCATTTTGAAGCAACCTGTGTAACTCTGATGCACATGGTCTGTGGACCACACTTGGCAAGTTACAGCCTACTCTAACTCTACTGGACTCTACTGTCTTCATTCTTCAAATGCACATGCGCTCTCCCTTGTCTTGCCCACATTGGTCCCTGTGCCCAGGATGTCTTATTTATCCTGCAGGCCTATGCTTAGAACTCTTTTCCTCTGGATGGCTTCCTCTGACTCTCAGCCCATGTCAGGTCTCCCTCCTCCTATATTCCCTCTGAAGCTCCATACTTCTCTCGTAGCCCTTAAAAGATTACCTGCCATCAAGGCAGAGATCATGTCCATCTTGTTTATCATTTCATCCCTAACACACTTGATCATACAACATACTTCACTATAGATATTCAGTAAAACATTCAATTAATGCCTCATCTTGAATACAGATCCCAAAGAAAATCTAACTTCAATTGGCCATTTGGGATCTAGGTATGATATAACATCTGTCAGCCTCAAAAGAGAGTAAACTGCCAATCTAGCTTTTGACTTAGAGATCCAGGAACCCTATTCTTCCCCATTCTCTGGTTTGTATGAACATTCCTTGTGCTTTGTTGCAAAACAGCAAAACTGCTGCTACTGCTTCCAAAAATTTCATCCTCTGTAAATCCCTTATCACTTCAAAGGCCCAGAAATACACCAAAAGATGTTCTTTTTATCCCTGGCACAGGTTCCAATTTACCAGCATCTTGGCGATGGCTTTCGCTGTCCAGTATCTCTCACTTTTTTTTTTTTTTTATTCTGGCTTCCTTTCTGAATTGTTTTCTCCTATCCCAACTGGTGAAGACATTTCACTTCCATGTAAATGAGAGTGGTAAAGCATTCCTCAGACCCTTTCACCTTTCACCCTCTCTACTGACAAGTTTTCAGGCAACCCAGTTTACTCACGACATTTCCACTTTTTAAAAAAGATTTTATTTTTTTTTGAGAGAGGGGTAGGGGGAGAGAGAGAGGGAGAAAAACGTCATTGTGTGGTTGCCTCTTGTGCACCCCCTACTAGGGACCTGGCCCACAACCCAGGCATGTGCCCTGACTGGGAATCAAACCAGCGACACTTTGATTTGCAGGCCAGCGCTCAACCACTGAGCCACACCAGCCAGGGCAGGACATTTCCACTTTTAACATTGAAAGTCCCTTGTCTCCCCTTCTTTCCCGTCCCCCAGACCCTGACCACCACCTTTGCTCCTGTGAGTTTGGCTTTTTTAAGATTCCGCATGCAAGTGATATCATACAGTATTTATCTTTCTGTGTGCAGCTTCTTTTACTTGGCATAAGAACCTCCAGGTTCATCCATGCTGTTGTAAATAGAAGGATTTCTTCCTCCCTCATGGCTGAATAATATTCCATTGTATATATGTGCCCCATGCTTTCTTTATTCATTCATCAACTGATGGACACTTAGATTGTTGGTCAAAAGGTAAATACATTCAATTATAAGATAAACAAGTTCTGGGGATCTATTATACAGCATTGTGATTATAGTTAAGAATATTGTTTGTATACTCGAAATTTGCTAAGAGAATAGATCTCAATTGTTCTCACCACACACCAAAAAAAAAAAAAAATGATGACTATGTGAGGTGATGGCTGCATTGATCAATTTGATTGTGGTAACAACGCTTATAGAACATATATGTCTATTAAATCACCATGATGTACATTTTATTTTATTTTTTTTTAAATTTATTATTTATTTATCTTTTAGAGGGGAAGGGTAGGAGAGAAGGAGAGGGAGAGAAATATCAATGTATGGTTGCCTCTCGTGTGTCCCCTGCCGGGAACTGGCCTGCAACCCAGGCATGTGCCCTGACTGGGAATCGAACCGCGATCCTCTGGTTCGCAGGCCCGCGCTCAATCCACTGAGCTACACCAGCCAGGGCACCATGATGTACATTTTAAATAATCACATTGTACAAACTAAAATATACAAAAAATTTTGTCAATTATAACTCAATAAAACTAGGAAAAAGCTAGAACTTTTAGAAAATAAGCAAAAAGACAGTCCTAAGGCTCCCCACCCCATCTCAGGAAAACCCTCAGTTCTGAGAAAACCAGAAATGTTGGTTAATCTAAGTTTGCATTTACAACAGTAACTGGTTCCCTCGCCCCTCAGAGAAGTATATGTAGGCTGCTCATCCCTGGAGTCAATAGAGACCCTTCAGTTGAAATTTCCCAAAACCACACTGGTATGACCATTTTCACTTCCGTTATCTGTGCTACTCCATCTTGACAGTTTCTGGGATGTACTGCATTTATACCTAAGTAGTCTGTGTCTCTCGAACACACCACCCAAAAGACTCCCCTATCTCTCACAAGTACACAGTTCACACAGTAAGAAACAATGTTTAACTTGCCTGCTCTGCACTTGTTCTCACCGCTTCGGATGTAGCCTTCACTGCCCTCATGATTTCTGGGTAGGGTGTTGGGTTGGGTTTGGGGTTTTTGGGTGTTGTTTTTTTTTTTTTTTTTTTTGCAAATTTTAAAATTGAAATAAAATGTTTTATTTTAAAGCAATTTCAGTCGTGTTTTTAGTATATTCACAGTATTGTACAACTATCACCCCTCTAATTCTGCATGTCCATCACCCCAACATGAATGTCATATCTGGGTGGAAATCTTTAAGATGCCCCTAAACTATTAAATAAACATGCTCTTCAAATATGCTACTGATGAGCCCTAGCTGGTGTGGCTCAGCTGGTTGGGAGTAGTCTGGCAAACTGAAAAGTTGCCAGTTCAATTCACGATCAAGGACACATGCCTGAGTTGCAAACCAGTCCCCGTTCAGGGAGTGAGAGAGGCAACCAATTGATGTTCCTCTCCCAGTCTTTCTCCTTCCCTTCCTCTCTCTCTAAAACTAAATAAATAACATCTTTCAAAATATGCTAATGATGATAAAAACAATAGATCCTGCATTTTTTATTGTTTATCTAATAAATGAAAATGAGATATACCAATCCAATACGCCTGTCCCCTCTGCAACTAAAGACTTCACATTTGAGGAGTCATATTCAAGGACAAAGAAACAAAAACAGCAATTCCCTGCATTATATAACTAATAATAATAACTGCTTCATTTCTATGCTGCCGTACAACTTAGAAGGGGTTCTCACATACTCTTTCTCATTTCATAATATACACAACTCTCAGGCTCACGTAAGATCTCACAGCTGGTGAGGATCGGAGCCAGAGCAGAAACTCTGTCTTGACTGGCACTCGAGTGCTCTCCCCTGACTCAACACTGCCTCTCTGGCTGGGCTGAATGTTGCACCAACCAGTGTTTATGGAGCCAATCTTCATTTTGATGTAAAGCTGACTGGCCTTTAACAGGACTCTAACTCCTAAACTTAGTTTTATTTGCCTGCTCAAATTCCAACCAGGCAGAGAGGCGACCAAGAATGACACCCAAAAGGGAGTTGTGAAAGCCTAACTGGATACCTCAGCCCTGAAGACAAGGTGAACATATATATCCAGGAGAACAGGTATCATTGGAAGAGCTCCAGCCTCCCCAACCATGCATTTTTCCTCTTTAGAGGTCACCCAGACTCAAATAGATGTGATTGTATTTCCCTCATGATCCTGGGATTTCCTTATTCTCTCCTAAAGGTGTTATTTAAGAGAAGTCAAAAGGCCATGTAGTAATAATGACATTGACCCCTCATATTTGCACCAGGTATTTTAGCCTATAAGATCTTTTTTTCATGTTTATGGTGGTTATTCAACCCTCTCAACAACCCTGGCCTGTGTGGCTATTGGTTGGAGCATCATCCAGTGAATCAAAAGGTTGTCAGTTTGATTCCCAGTCACGGCACTAGCCTAGGTTCAAGGTTCACTAGGTTCACTGTGAGAGGCAACTGATCAATCTCTCTCTCTCTCTCTCTCTCTCTCTCTCTCTCTCTCTCTCTCTCTCCCCCCCTCCTCAATTCCCTTCTCTCTAAGATCAATGAGCATGTCCTCCAGGTGAGGAGATGATAGATAGATAGATAGATAGATAGATAGATAGATAGATAGATAGATAGATAGATAGATATTAAAATCCTCTCAACAATCCTGTGAGTTAGATAAGCATCATCCCCATTTAACACAAAAGGCAACTGAGACACAGAGGAGTGACCAGACATGACTTTTTTGCCCACACTTAATAGGTAGAAGAGCCAAGACTCAAAGACAGGTGCCTCAATGATGCCACATTTTATATATTGTCTCCCATCATATCAAAAATTGATTAGAGTATTAGTCTCCTGGAGCTCTTTTATGGGCTATCCTTAGGTCCCAGGAAGTCAGTATCATTTTAAGCTCCTAGCTCCTAATTTCAAGGCACTTCATGCCTTGATATTGCCTACTTAATCCCCACCTCCCCCCACCCATCCCCAAACTACATCTTTCCCAGCAAGTTTTTCATAGACATAATGGGAGGATTAAAGTAATAAAATTACTACGTATATTCTAACCAGCACTTTCAGCCTCTCACTCCACTTTGGAGTGTACCCGCCATTCTCTCTGGGATCTTGATAACCATATACCTTTCTGCTGGTTTAAAAAGAGTAAGGGAGCCTCTCCAAGTTCCAGAGTCCTTACAAGAGCAGGCAGTCAGACTTGAAATCGATAACTGGTTCTGTTGTTTAGTTTACGACCAGAGGCCTGGCTCCAGCTCTGGCTCTTGGCTGGCCTTTGTGAACAGAAAGAAGGAAACTCGTTTTTCATCCTCTGTTTCCAAAGTCCGATCTAACTGTCTGCACGCAAATTCCATGACGGAGTTAGGCGCTCTAGGCGCAGCAGGTGGAAAGTGTTTCATTCCTGATGGGAATTCCTGGGCCCAAATCCCAAGCCCCTCCCTCTCTCCTCACAGCAGCTCACAGGCCTCTGCTCTCTGATTGCCCCATTATCTCCTAAGCAAAGCAAACAATCCCAGCTCAGCTGGACCCCAGCAGCATCTCCTTTAAGTCCCGACTGCTTCCCTGAATTAGAAACCAGAATCTCTAGGAACTGGTTGAGCTTAGTTGTGTGGAACAGTGACAAGTGAACTGCGAATAAGCAGCCCAAAACTCCTAGGCCCACCTCTATCTCCAATCACTTCTTTTGAGGCCTAAGTTTTCTCACCTACAGAGCAAAGATAACAGTGGCTTCCTAGCCTGCCTCACGAGGTTTTGCACAGAAAATAAAAGCCCTACTCAAAAATAAATGACAGAAAATATGGGATACACTTGTTCAGCCTACAATCCCTCAGCCCCAGCCCCAGGGCGCAGTCAGTCCCTGGTTAGAGGGTAGGAGTGTTACTTGAAGGGCGATGGAGCAGCTAAAACAAGCCTTGCCTTCCCAGACCCCATTCTCCACTCCTCCCTGATTCTGAAGTTTATTTAAATTGAGGAGGATGGGGGTGATATGTGCAGAATCTGTGCGTGGGGGTGATGTGCTTTCCCAGCAGACATGAGAAAAGTCCAGGCATGAGTCCATATGTGTATGAGCAAACCTTGGAGTAGGGGGACTAGGGATGCCAGGAGGCATAATGGCTAATGTACCCAAAGTGTGTGAATCATATCCACATGCAAAGCACAGCGGTACCCACCCTCACGCAGCCCTCTTTTCTACCTGCTACTAACTCAATCCTCCAAGATCACCCTTTTGCTAAGGCTTATGTAAGGATAGGATCTGTTCTTCTCATTGTAATCCTGGCTTAGCTCCAGTCTATGAAGACAGCCAAGGAGCCCAGGGTCTGCCCTCCAGAAACTCATTCCTGTAATGGGGAAAAGAGACTCCCACAGACTTGAAGAAGTGATTTGCTGTTGAAGACATGTTTAATTTGAGCTACTTGAGGGGCATCCAGGTGGAGATTTTACCAGCCAATTGAATATGCGGATCTGAAGCTCCAGAAAAGGGTCAAGTCTGGAACTAAACATTTGAGTATCATCTTGAAAGAGATCGTTTTTAAAGCCATGGCAGTTAACAGGCTCCCTAGAAATCTGAGAGATACCTTCTAGAGTAAGAATGGAAGAAGACCAAGGTTGGACTCCTGGGCCCAATTACTTTAAGGAAAAGGAGTAAGAAGTAGAATGTTTCAACCAGAGAGACTGGGAAGTGGCAGTCAGAAAGTAGAAGGGGAACCAAGAGGAAATTATCATGAAAGGGAGAAAAGTGATCAGAAAGAGGGTGAGCACAGAGAAAAGTAGTCAAGAAAATGAGCACAGAATGAAAGCTATTTGATTTGGTGAACTTTGAAAAAGTGCTTACAATTAAGCCTTGAACTGAGGCCTGAGAGGTAAGGTAGCCAGAGCTCATACTGAGGTTTGAAAGGTTTGCAAGTCAATCACAGGATGGAGGGAGCAGCCAAATTCTTACATGAACAGCGAGTTCAAGCAGATGACTTTCAAGGAGGGAGAGGTGGACTTTCTGTGCTCATTATCATTCTCCTATCAAAGTCACCTTACACTCATCCCTTGGTTTCCTTCTTGTCTTCCTGTGATCCTATCCCACTTCCTGCCTTGTCCTGCCCTATTTCTAATAGGCTGCAATTAACTTGACTAAAAAAATTGATAACCACTACAAATACTTGCCCTCCGGACCCAACTGGGATCTACCTACTGCCCAACATATATTCTAGTCATCTCATGTTCACTCCCCAAAGCAACGGTTTCAACTCTTGTCCATTTTTCTTAACGCACTGGCTTCTACCTACTTTTTCTTGGAAGATGATCTCACCTCCTGCTATAAGACTTATCAGGACCAAGCTTCCTCCATTCAACCTCAAATCTCTCAAACTCTACACCCTTGCTCTTACTCTCCTCCTTTCTCTTATCCTTGAGAAGAACACCAGTGCCCCAATCCATGCCTTTGATTCAGCTCCCACGAGTCCCCCTCGAGAGCTCTACTCCCTCAGTTTATCTCCTTTAACACTGATTAAGATATATGCATCTTGTCACCCCAACAAGACCCTGAACTCCTTGTGACAGAGACTGTGTTACACTGTTTCATAGTTTGCACGGCAAAGCTTATAAAGACCAGTTGACTTGAGAGAGTAACCTGATGTAAAGCATTCAATGTACAGTACCACATCTCTTTGCGAAACCAGCTTCTGAGAGGTGGTTTAGCATACTTGTTAAGAGCACATACTTTGGAGCTAGACTGATTAGATTAGAACCCTGGCTCTACCACTTAGCTGTGTAATCTTGGACAATTTGCTTTTTTCAAACTTCCAAACATACACAAAAGTTGACAGAATTTTACAGTGAGCATGCATGCATCCATCACTAGATTCTAACATTTACATTTTACTGGATTTGTTTTATCATGTACATACTTATTATTCACCCCTCTAGCCACCATTAGACCATACTTTTGCTGTTGCTCTATCTCATAATATGTGGCCACATCAGTAAACTTCCCCATAAACACTTTAGCATGTGTGTAATTAACTGTAGTTTGGATAACTTGCATCTAACTTCTATGTGCCTAAGTTTCCTCATCTATAAGACAGAGATAGTAATAGTATCTACCTCAAAAGATCTGGGGATGTGCTCTGGCTGGTGTAGCTCAGTGGACTGAGTGCAGGCATGTGAACCAAAGGGTCACCGGTTTGATTCCCAGTCAGGGCACATGCCTGGGTTGCAGGCCAGGTCCCCAGTAGGGGGCGTGTGACAACCAACCACACATTGATGTTTCTCTCCCTCTCTTTCTCCCTCCCTTCCCCTCTCTCTGAAGATAAATAAATAAAATCTTTTTTAAAATTCAAAAATAAAAAAGATCTGGGGATGTAAACCTTAGAATAGTGCCTGCATAGAGAATGTAGTAAAAAATGTTAATTTTGTAATAACTTTAGTAAAACCCACCCATTCAATTGCTTGTAAGAGAGGCAGGCCAACATGCCAGTGTTGTATCTCCTCCTTTTTCTCTTATTCCCACATACACAGAAATTCATTGTCTCCTAGGTCTTCTGAGGTCCCCACACCAGTAGCAGTTTATTCTTTCTCCCAAAGAGATAACTTCCTCCAACTTTTATCCCCCCTTAGATACTCAGTCACCCAGCCCTGAAATGATAGAGTTTCCTTCTTGGCTGTGTGACTCCTTCCTCATCTCTCTCTCTCTCTGCTAAATCCGGGAGAGAGAACACTTGCAAAGCTAGAAAGGCATTTGTCAAAGGAAGTATTTTTTTCCTACACCACATTGCCCTTAATTCTGTTTCAAATCACAGTCTAATCTAACTTGAAAATCACAGATGAAGAAAAAAACTGGAATATTTGCCCTGCATGCCAAATAAGCAGCTTAGGGTAGCAAGCAGGGAGTGGTGCAGATCGTGACCAAAGGCATCCCTGCGTTCTCCAAAAGGAGCCATGTTGCTGAAGAGACTTACCCAACAATCCAATCACACTCCCTGTTATTATGAATAACCAATTGGAAAAAGCCTTGACCCAAAGGAACACAATCCACCCCCTACCCTGGACATTCTTTTTCTTAGGTCCATCACTACCCTTCTTTTTCACCAAGTTGTATGTGGTAGGCAAAATTCTAAGATGGTGTCTCAAGATCCCCAGACCCTGGTATAAACATGTCATTTATTCAATCAAACACTCATTTAGGTTGTACTGTGAAGGGATTTTGCAAATGCAATTAAAGTCCTTCATCAATTGCCTTTATTTTAAGGAAATTAGCTTGGGTTGGCCTGACCTAATCAGGTGAGCACTTCAAAATAAGGCAGAGACATTCAAAGCAGCAGAGGTTTAATAATGTTGTTAAATGCTGAGACAATCATCAGGGGAATAAAAACAGACCTTAGTCCTATAACTACAAGAAAATAAATTCTGCCAAAAATCACTGAGGTTAGAAGAGGACCCCCAAACCTCAGGTGACATTATAACCTTGTAGACACATTTATTTCAGCCTGGTGAGACCCAGAGCAGAGGACCCAGTTAATCTGGACCGGGACCCTGACCCATAGAAACTGTGAGATAATAAATCTGTGCA
This sequence comes from Glossophaga mutica, assembly GCA_039655065.1. NCBI lineage: Eukaryota > Metazoa > Chordata > Mammalia > Chiroptera > Phyllostomidae > Glossophaga > Glossophaga mutica. Next base: position 6,901,812 of record CM077318.1, on the reverse strand, counting down.
GTTTTTAATCATTGAATCTGTGGCAATTTGTAACCCAGAAATAGAAAACTAATGTTGTGTGGGAAATTCCCCTTTTCCCTTAGTTCACTGAGGACAAGGTTGGAATTTGTCACAAAGAGTTTTTACCAAAAAACCAAGGACAAACAAAACAAACCTAGCTCATTTTATGTAACATCTTACAATTCACAAGACAGCCCACACTCACTATCTGGCCCAAAATGCTGAGCATGCCAAGGATGAGAAAGCTTGACCTAGAGCATAGAAAATTGGCTGAAGATGGGGAAATATGTTTGTTTTTCCTAACAATAGGAAACGAGGTAGAAAATAGGGCAAAAGGGAGGAATGCCGGGGCCCAGGCACCACAATGTTCAGGTCCTGCCTAATGTGGCCTCAGATGGAATACGGGGAGGTCTTTTGCTTAAGAGCCCTAAAGGCAGTGCTCCAATTCTCTCCTCTCCAGGACCTTTCGAAAGGGCACTTGTGAACCAAAGTCCCCATTACAGCTCTAGAAGCACCATCCACACTACAATGAGTAACTTACCCTCACAAAGGAGAGAATATTGAGCAGAGAAGCTCATGGAGAGAAAAGCAGATGAATGGAAAGAGACATAGGCAGCGTGCAGACAGCACAAGCTTCAGCATATGCAAAAGACTTCCCAAAAGTTCCACTTAGACACTCACAAAATAAATATGTAACTGGGAAAAGATCTAAAAGACTGAAATGTCTAAGGTAGGAGGAAGCTGAAGAACGTCAGGGTTGAGAGATACCTGGTCTTGCTCACCAATAAGCCAGGTTGGCCTTAACCTGTTGAGCTGCGGAAGTCATTCTGGGGATGCCAAGAGTGTCCCAATCTCCAGCTGGGGCACAAGAAGATCTGGCCCTCTATCTAGGGTTCTAGTCATTAGGAAAAATACCCTGAGCCATACCATGGGAAGACCGGCAGGGGAAGGCCTACAGAAGATTTTGAAATATGATCCTGGAAAATCAACTAGTGTGATTGATGAAGACAGAAGAAAGAAACTAAATCTGGAGTGAAGCACGCCTGAGAAGGAAAATGATAGCAGCCTGCACATATCTGGACTGTGTAAACACAGCTAAAGGGAATGGATAGGGGTGAAGGGAGGGAGATCATGGGCAAGAGAGAATGTAGGACACTGAAGACCATCTCTACCTACATTTCAAATGTGTCTGGGTTGACCCTAGAGAAGGTAAGGTCAAGGTCATGGTCATATTTGTACTAGCCCCTACTACACAACTCTCTTTACCCAGAGTTTTCTCTGGAATACAGTCAAGTTCTCAAGGCAATATAGGGCTCTGAGGATAGAGAGAGAGAGTTCACTTCCAGGTAAGGTGGTCAGAGGAGGCTTCACAAAGGTTGATTGCCTGACTCAATTTATTGAATGAATCTTTACTAAGAGCCAAAGTGTGCAGGAGATTGTGATAGGGAATGCTGGGAATACTAAGAAAATGCTGGACATGGTCCCTGCCCTCTCCAATACCATGTAACATCCTTCAGGAAAACGTGTCCATACAGCCATACTACGTTCATTATCTTACTGTTTATCAGTAATAAAGGCAAAGGGGTACTAGGGTACCCGGACAGTGAGACATTGGACTTCAGAGAGGGCACTGAGGTCTAATTTTCAAAAAGACTTCTTGCAGGAGTGGAGTTTTGAATAATAGTAAGATTTAGTAAGGCTGAAAGAAAAAAAAGGGTCTGTCCTGTGGAAGAGAACAAAGAGCGTAGTTTGGGTATAATAAAATACCTCACTAGGGAACACGGGGTGGGGAAAACCCTTCCTGATGACCCTCAAATCCTTCTAGATAGGTGAACACAAAATAAGTTACTTACCATTTATGCCTACACATTAAGATCAGCTTTTAAACACTCCTTTACTAAGTCGTATAAAGCCTTCCTCGACTTGGCCCTGGATTTATTTTGACTTCCTTTTCCCAATGGCCCAACTGACTGACTCCTCGAAATAGCTTTCTGATAGGTGGATTATGTTCCATCATCCAGCATCTGAAGTTACTAAATGAATAAGTATCTGTCTGGCCATATTATGTCAGGACGCCTAGAAAGGCCTGAGTTATTTAATTTCAATAAACATAATATAGAGATGCATTCCAGGCCCTCTGCCTGGGGTATGTTAACAGATATAACCCCAAAAGGAGTTTTGGCCACATATGAGGGTGAACTTGGGGCCTGAGGCAGGAAGAGGGAAGCAAACTCCATGCCCCTTCTAAATCTGTCTGGTATTTGCAGTCACCAGGTTGCAGGAGCCACTTTTGACTGTTTTTACTGTAAGTACAGTGAAAGGATACTAAACTCCTTAAAAGGTAGCATTTTGCTCTGGCACCTGAAACAAATCTTTTTTTCGATGGAAAATCCTTCCATTTATACATGGAGTATAGTCAACACTGTAGGACAAGAGTTACTATAATGGAAAAGGAGACTAGACCAATGGTCTCTCCTCTTCCAGCCTGTGGGCTCCCTCTGTAATGAGCTGCTTGTCTCCCTTCCCAGGTATTCCTCTGTACCACACAACTACAGGCACTTTTTTTCATTCAGTCATTCATTTAATTATTCACTCAACATTTTTTACCAAGTGCCAACTATAAATATGAGGCATTGTATACGGTACTGGGAATCTAATCAAATGAAATAATCTTAGTCCCTGCTCTCTGGAAGCTTACATTATAGCAGAGAAGACAGACATATAAAAATTACACAAATAAACATACACTTGTAACTTGTGCTAAATGCTATGAGTGAAAAGACCAAAGTACGGTTGATTCCCATTATTCGCAGTGGTTACACCCTGTAAGGTCGCCACCAACAATTAGTGAACTATTAGTGAATTAGTGAACTATTCCTGGGGAAATTCAGGGTTAAGTAATGTGAGCCTGTGATCACCATACTTTTATCAACTGGTCAATACATAGCCTTGTTTTATATGTGTCTCTGTTTGAAGACACTTTAACATATTTTATTGATTGATTAACATCGAACTCACAGCCAATAGCACTATAACTCATGCCTGAGTAAAGCGAATCTAACATACGCATTTTCTCTGTAAGACACATCACAGTCTTGTGCTTAGGGACACTAGATAGCATGTTAGCTCTATGCATCAGGGCATTTTAAACAGCAAATCACCAACAAAGCAAAAAAAGGAAAAAAAAACATGGCACTAAACAGATTGCAGGAAGGGCTCATTTATACTATGAAAGCTGAAATGGAAAGGCAGAGTCCCTGTTCAGCTTCAACTGGAAACACATGTATCGGACAACTCAAAATTCTCAGATCTGTGCCTGTCCATAAATGATAGCCAAAGCACCATGCGTATCTTTTAAATTTTCTATTCAATTTATTTAAACCAAAAAAAGTTTATCCATCTCTCCTACCCTCCACCCCCTGCCTCTTGCAACCACCAATCTCTTCTCTGCATCAATGAGCTTGATTTTTTTAGATATATAAAAAAATAACATGAGAGATTATATAATATTTGTCTTTCTCTGTCTGACTTTTTTCACAGCATAATGCCTTCAAGTTCCATCCATGTCTATTCACTTTTAGGGCTGAATGATATTCCATTGCATATATATCTCAGAATTTCTTTATTCATTTAACCACTGATGGAAACTTCGGTTTCTTCCATATCTTGGCTACTGTAAATAATGCTGCAAATAACATGAAGGTGTATGCATATTTTTGAATTAGTGTTTTTATTTGCTTTGGATAAACACCCAGTAGTGAAGTTGCTGGACCACATACTAATGCGATTTTTAATTTTGGGGGAAATTTCCATATTGTTTTCCACCGTGATTGCATCAGTGCATGAGGGTTCCCCTTTTTTCCTCATACTCTCACACATAGTTATTTATTCCTTTGGTAATAGCCATTCTAACAGGTATGAGGTGATATCGCATTGTGGTTTTGATTTGCATTTCCCTGATAATTAATTATGTTGAACATCTTTTCATTTACCTGTCGACCATCTCTATGTCTTCTTTGGAAAAATACCTATCCAGATCTTATGCCCATTTCTTAACCAGATTGGTTGGGTTTTTTTTGTTGTTGTTGTTGTTTTATTGTTTGTTTGTTTTTTGCTATTGAGTTGCATGAGTTCTTTGCATATTTTGGATATTAGCCACTAATCAGATATATGATTTGCATTTTTTTTCTGTTTAGTGTATTGCCTTTCATTTTGTTGATGGCTTTTTTTTTTTTTTTTTTTTGGCTGTACAGAAGCCTTTTAGTTTGATGTAGTCCCATTTGTTTATTTTTGCTTTTTTTATTGCTTTTGGTATCAGATTCAAAAAAAGTCATCATCAAGACCTATGTCAAGGAGATTACCACCTATATTTTCTTCTATTGTTTCAGATTTTATGTTTGTGTTTAACCTAATTAGAGTTAAATTTTGTGTACAGTGTAAAATAGCACTCTACTTTCATTCTTTTGCATGTAGCTGTTCAATTTTTCCAACACAATTTATGGAAGGGAATGTTTTCCCCATTGTTTATAATTGGTTCCTGAGTTGTAAATTAATTAACCATATATGTGTGGATTTATTTCTGGACTATCTATTCTGTTCCATTCACCTACATGTCTGTTTTTATGCCAATACCACACTGTTTTAGTTATTATAGCTTTTTCATATAGTTCAAAATCAGGAAGCATGATACTTCTGGCTCTGTTCTTCTTTATCAAGGTTACTTTGGCTATAAGGATCCTTTCATAGTTTGTTACAAATTTTAGGATTGTTTTATTTCTGTGAAAAAATTGTGGAATTTTGATAGGGATTGCATGGAATCTGTATCTTGCTTTAGGCAGTATGGACATTTTAACAATATTAATTCTTCCAATTCATGAGCATGAAACAACTTTCCATTTATTTGTATCTTCTTCAATTTCATTCATTAATGTCTTGTAGCTTTCACTAACACAGGTCTTGTACTTCCTTGGTTAAATTTATTTCTAGGTATTTTTAAAGTAATAGTAAATGGGAGTGTTATCTAAGTTTCTTTTTGTGATAGTTTTTTATTAATGTAAAGAAATACAACTTGGATCCAAGATAGCAGCAGAGTAGGTGGAAGTTACACTCACCACCGCCTGGGACCAAACTGGAATTACAATAAAAATATGAAACAATCAACTTGAATAACCACCTGAAAATTAGCATAAGTCTTATAATCAAGGATTTACAGAAGAAACCATAAGACTATAGGAAGGGCAGAGATGTGAATAGGGGTGGCTCCACTCCCACAGGCAGTGATTGAGATTCTGGAGGGATACCTCAGCTGGGTAAGCTCCCCCTCAGGAGTGAGGGTCTCAACCTCAACCCAGAGCACCAGAGCCAGGAAGAAGAGCTCGCATTACATCTGGCTGTGAAATTCAACAGGGATTCTGTCCACCAGGGGGAGACAGGAATCTGCTAGAGACACAAGCACCCCCTTAAAGAGCCAGCATACAAAATATCATTTGCAGCCACTCAATCTGGGCTCTGGTGGAGAAAGGGCAGAGTGGACTAGAGTCACATGGGGAGAGTCTGGTGTTTGTGGCTCTGCAGAGAGAGCTGAAGAGACAGCTGCCAGGATCTCTGTGCTGAATCCTTCTACCTCCCACACCACAGACACCATCTATTCTTGGGTGGAGTACTCCCCTCCATGTGGCATCACCCTGGTGGAAAACAATAGCCCCACCCTCTGAACTCCCTCTGGCCCCATGCTGTGGAGTTTACACCCTGCTGAGGAGTACAGCCAGAGGCACTTTCAGTGACTGAGCTTAACAGGCAGCCAGCAGGTAGAGGCAGATGGAGATGGATCTTGGGGTACCTTGGGCCTATTGCTGACCTGCCTGCAGGCCCAGTGTTGGTAAAAGCAGGACTTAGTGCACAGCTTGGTCTTTTCTGTGTGCAACCAGGCCCAGCACAGGCAGGAAAAACTGTGGATCACTTATAGCTCCAAACAGGTTACCCAGAGTCAATCACAGACAGCATCTGACACTGGCTTACAAAAGAGTCACTCCAACAGTTCCAGAACCAACACACCCAGTGGTGAGGTTCACACAACATCAGAGCAGGATCCAATCAGCTTCACAATCAGCACATCCAAAGGAAGATCTAGGCAGGCATCAAACCTTGCTGAGGTGAATTCAGTTTTGTATGGTCAGCACTGGACCAGCAGCTTGCACACTGTAGTCAGGATTAAGTGTCATAGTCAGCCAGCCAGAGAATTGACCTCAAGCAAAATGGGCCGATAGGAATCAAGACTCAGTCACAGCAGGAGGGCCCAAATAACCCACACAATGGACATTCATGGAGCACTCAGCTCAGGTGATTAAGGAGACTGCAGTAGTGGACCCCACAGAACACCTACTACATAAGGTCACTCCACAAGACTGGGAGTCATAGCAGATCTATCTAATACATAGAAATAAACACAGCCCTGGCTGGTGTGGCTCAGTGGATTGAGCACCAGCCTGTGAACCAAAGGGTCACCAGTTCGATTCCCAGTCAGGGCACATGCCTGGGTTGCCAGCCAGGTCCCCAGTGGGGGGCATGCAAAAGGCAACCACACATTGATAGTACTCTTCCTCTCTTTCTTCTTTCCATCTCCTCTGTCTAAAACTAAATAAATAAAATGTTTTTTTTTTAAAGAAATAAACACAAAGAGGCATCCAAAATGGGAAAACAAAGAAACATGTCACAAATAAAAGAACAAAAGAAATCCTCAGAAAAAGAGCTAAATGAAAAGGAGGCAAGCAATTTCTCAGATGTGGAGTTCAAAGTAATTATTATAATGATGCTCAGTGGCATGAAAAAGGACATAGAAATCATAAAAAAGAACCAATCAGAAATGAAAAATACGACATCTGAAATGAAGAATACACTGGAAAGATAAATAGTAGGATGGATGAAGCAAAGGATCAAATCAGTGTTTTAGAAAACAAGGTAGGAAAAAAAACACCCAATCAGAGCAGCAAAAAGAAAAAAGATTTTTTAAAGAATGAGGATAGTTTAAAAGACCTTTGGTACAACACAAGGTGTAGTGACATCTGTATCATAAGGGTACCAGAAAAAGAAGAGAGAGCAAGGGATCAAAGTCCTATTTGAAGAAATAATGAATGAAAATGTCATTAACCTAGTGAAGGAAAAAGACACAAATGCAGAAAATGCAGAGAGTCCCAAACAAGACAGATCAAAAGAGGCCCACACCAAGATACATCATAGTTAAAATGCCAAAGGTTAAAGATAAGGAGAGAATCTTAAAAGCAGAAAGAAAAAAACAGTTACCTACAAGAGAGTTCTCATAGATTTTCATCTGATTTCTCAACAGAAACATTTCTGGCCAGAAAGTATTGGCATGAAATATTCAAAATGATGAAAAGCAAGGACCTTCTACCAGTATTACTCTACCCAGCAAAACTATTATTTAGAATAGAAGGACAGATAAAGAGCTTCCCAGGTAAGAAATAGTTAAAGGAGATTGTTACCACCAAAACAGTATCAGAAGAAATGTTAAAGGGCCTGCAAGAAGAAGAAGAAGAAGAAGAAGAAGAAGAAGAAGAAGAAAGGGTAGGATAAGGAGGAGGAGGGGAGAAATAAACACGTAGTTAAAATAATAAAATGGCAATGAATACATACCTATCAATAATCACTTCATTTTTTCTTTTATTTTTTTTATTTTAATTGTTGTTCAAGTACAGTTTTCTGCCCTTTATCCCCATCCCAGCCCACTCCCCCAGCCCTCCCCACCTCCCTCCTGTCTCCACTACCCCACATTGATAATCACTTTAAATGTAAATGGCTTAAATGCTCCAATGGATAAGCTGAATGGATAAGAAAACAAGATTCATACATATGCTGTCTACAAGAAACCCACCACAGAATGAAAGATACACAGAGACTAAAAGGAAAGGGATGGAAAAAGATATTTCAGGCAAATGGAAAGGAAAAATACTGGGGTAGCAATACTTACACCTGACAAAATAGACTTTCAAACAAAGGCTATACTAAGAGACAGAAAGGATACTACATAATGATAAAGGGAACAATCCAACAAAAGAATATAACATTTATAAGCATTTATACACCCAACATAGGAGCACATAAATATGTAAAGCAAATCTGGATGGAAAAAATAGATTGACAGTAATACATAGTAGGGGATATTTAACACCCCATTGACATCAATGAATAGATCTTCCAAGCAGAAAATCAATAAGAAGACAGCTACCATAAATGACACAGTAGACCAGATGGATTTAATTTATATCTTCAGGGCATATCTCCCCCAAACAGTAAAATATACATTCTTTTCAAGTACACATGGAATATTTGTTAAGATAGACCACATGTTAGGACACAAAACAAGTCTCAACAAATTCAGGAAAACTGAAATTATATCAAGCATCTTCTCTGACCATAATGGTATGCAACTAGAAATCAATCACAAGGAAAAAAATTGGAAAACACACAAAAAAGGGGAGGCTAAATAACATTTTACTGAACAATGAATGGGTTAACAATGAGATCAAGGAAGAAATCAAAAATACCTTGAAACATATGAAAATGAGAACACAGCAAGCCAAAATCTGTGGGACACAGGGAAAGCAGCCCTGAGAGGGAAATTAATAGCATTACAGGCCTATCACAAGAAACAAGAAAAACCTCAAGTAAACTATCTAACTTTACACTTAAAGGACCTTTAAAAAAGCAACCAACAAGGCCACAAGTGAGTAACAAAAAATAAATAATAAAGATCAGAAACAAATAAGAAATAAACTATTTCTAGTTTATTTACTAGAAATAAATAAAATAAAGTCTAAAAAATACAAAAATTGATGAAAGCAAGAGCTTGTTCTTTGAAAAGATAAACAAGATTGACAAACCTTTACCTAGACTCATTAAGTAAAAAAGAGAAAGGACCCAAATAAATAAAATCAGAAATGAAAGAGAAGTAACAACTGACACCACAGAAATACAAAGGATTATAAGAAAGTATTATAAACAAGCATATGGCAACAAATTAGACGATCTGAACAAAATGGATAAATTCCTAGAAACTTATATTCTTCCAAAACTGAATCAGGAAGAATCAGAGAATCTGAATATACTCATTACAACTAATGAAACTGAAGCAGTAATCAAAAAAAAAAAAAAATCCCAACAAACACAAATGCATTTTACAGGTGAATTTTACCAAACACTCAAAGAAGATCTAACATCTAGATAATTTTATTAACCAATGTCACTCCAATAAATTCAATAAAAAATTTAAAAAAGAAACATAAGCATTTGTGTACTGATTTTGTATCCTGCAACTTTACTGAATTTATTAGTTCTAATAATTTTTTGATGAAGTCTATATGATTTTCTATGTATAATATCATATCTGCAAATAGTGACAATTTTACATCTTACTTTCCATGTTGATTGGCTGTTCTTTCTTTTCCTTGCCTAATTTCTTTGGCTAGGACTTCCAGTACTGTGGTGAGTAAAGTGGCAAAAGTAGACATCCTTGTCTTGTTACTGATTTTAGAAGAAATTTTTATCTTTCTACCCTTCAGAATGATGTTAGCTGTGGGCTTGTTACATATGGTCTTTATTATGTTGAGGTACAACCATTTTGTTGAGAGATTTTATCATAAATGGATGCTGACTTTGTCAAATGCTTGTTCTGCATCTATTGAGATGATTATATAATTTTTACTTTTTATTTTGTTAATGTGGTGCATCACATTGACTAATTTGAGGATGTTGGACAATTCTTGCATCTCTGTAATAAATCCCATTTGGCTCTGGCTGGTGTGGCTCAGTGGACTGAGTGCCAGCCTGCAAACCAGAGTCGCCAGTTCAATTCCCAGTCAGGACACATGCCTGGGTTTCAAGCCAGGTCCCCAGTAGGGAGCACACAAGAGGTAACCATGCATTGATGTTTTCCTCTCTCCTTCCCTTCCCCCTCTGTCTAAAAATAAATAAATGACATCTTTAAAAAAGTAAAAATAAATCCCATTTGAACATGGGGTATGATACTTTTACTGTACTGTTGAATTTGGTGTGCTAATATTTTAACGAGGATATTTTTAATATTTACTTATTTCTATAATTATCATGCAGTAAAATTGACTTCTGGGGTCAGGGTAGTACCATTCTATGAATTTTAACTTATTTTTTTTTTATGTAGCCACCACCACAATCAGAATATATACATATCCTTTCACTGCAAAAATGTTCCCTTTATAATTACACTCACCCTTACTTTTTGCAACTATTGATCTATTCTCCATCCCTATAGTTTGTCTTTACTAAACTGTCAAATGGGGCGGTGGGCTGGGATGGGAGTAAAAGGCAGAAAACTGTACTTGAACAACAATTAAAATAAAAAATAAAAATATATATAAACTGTCAAATAAATAGAATCATACCATATTTTGCCATTTATACTGCACACCCATGTTTTTGGCCCAAACTTCCAGAAAAAATCTTTCATTTTAATTTTTTATTCAATTATTTATATATTTATATTTAGAAACAAACCAATTATCATATTCCAGGGTATTATTTTGCATACAGATTTCATTATTGCTTTCTAGACTTACATTTTTAATGCATAAGCATAAATAAAAGGATTAAAAACATTTATATGGATACGGAATTCGTACTACCCATGTGTAATGCACATCCTTATTTTTCCCTCAAAAATGTTGGCAAAAAAAGTGTGCATTCTATACAGGAAAATACGGTATATGCCTGTTCGAGTTGACTTCTTTCACTCAATTTAACACCTCCCCATGTTTGTTTTTTCATTTTTCAGAAAATTTCCATTTTCCCATACACCTGAATTGAGTAATAACACCTTTAAGATGATCATATAGTTACAATAACCTTCCTAGTTTTAAGAAAGTTGATAAAGTGTCTTGAAGGTTTTGTTGTTGTTTTTTTTCCCCCAGGAGTGAAAAGTGAGATACGTTGTGGGTTTCTGGTAGTCAGGTGTCAAGTTTAATGGATCTTGATTATGTTCCTCCAGTTTGTATATGCAAGTGCTTTGAATGGTGGAACTATGGGAGACACTTCCAAAAAAGAGGTCTCACACCTTCCCTACTGAATTATGTCACTGAAATCTTAGTAATATCATCAGTTCCTCTAGCAACAGGTTTTGAGTTCTTCAATTTCTTTCTCCAATTCTGTACATGTTGATTTAGCTTTCTGTATTAGCATCACCTGCTTCTTGGCAAACTTGATAAGATCTTCCTGGAGCAATGTTCCAGCCTTCTATTCTTCAGAGAGCCTGCTAGTCAAGGATTATCTCTGCCTTAAATTTTCCAGATCCAGAGGTAGCTGGTAAAGCCATCCCATCTTAAACAGGATCCTCCATGACCACCCACCCACCACTGTCCTGTAATCTGGCCATTGCGACCACGCTGCCCTGCTATTAAGGGTTTTTGCATATCTATGCTTACCAGGGATATTAGCTCATAATTTTATTTTATTTTCTCTTCTCTTTTTCTCTTCTCTTTTCCTCTTGTCTTTTCCTCTCCTCTCTTCTCTTTTCCCTTTCCTTTCCCTCCTTTCCTCCCCTTCCTTCCTTCCCATTGATCTTGCCTGGTTTTGGTATCAGAATAATGCTGGCCTCATAATGTGTATATGGAAGAATTTGACAGAATTGACATTAAAATATTCTTTGAATGTTTGGCACAATTCATCAATGAAGCCACCTGGTCCTTGACTTTCATTTGTTGGAATGATTTTGATTAGCAGTTCAGTCTCTATGCTTGTAATTGATGTGTTCAAATTTTCTGTCATCATGATTCAGTCTTGGAAGATTGTATGTTTCTAGGAATTTATTCATTTCCCCTAGGTGTCCAATTTGATGGCATATAATTGTTCATAGTAGTCTCACATGCTCTTTTATATTTCTCTAGTATCAGTTGTAATATGTCTTTTATTTTTTACTTAATTTGAGTACTTTTTTCTTAATGAGTCTAGCTAAAGGTTTATCAATTTTGATTATCTTTTCAAAGAACCAGCTCTTACTTTCTTTGATTTCAATTGTCTTTTTGTCTCTATTTTATTTATTTCTGCTGTCATCTTTGTTATTTCTTCCCTTCTACTAACTTTAGACTTGTTCTTCTTTTTCTAGTTCCTAGAGGGGTAAAGTTAGGTTGAGATTTTTCTTGTTTCTTGAGGTAAGTATTTATTGCTATGAACTTCCTTCTTAGAACTGCTTTTAATATATCCATAAGTTTTGGTATGCTAAATATGTATTCTCCTTTGTCTCAGGTATTTTTTTTCTTTTTTGATTTCACCTTTGACCCATCAGTTGTTTAGTATCATGTTGTTTAATCTCCAAAGATTTGTGAATTTTCTAGTTTTCTTTGTGTAATTGATTTCTAGTTTCGTATCATTGTGGAGGAAAAGATGCTTGATATGATTTTAATCATAAATTTATTAAGATGTGTTTTGTAGCCTAATATATGAACTATCTGGGAAAATGCTCCATGTGCAATTTATAAGAATATGTATTCTACAGGAACAAGTATAAAGGACACATGGACAAAAACTATGGTGGGGTGGAAATGGGAGGGAGGTGGGGAGGGCTGGGGTGGCAGGTTCGGGTGAGAATAAAAGACAGAAAACTGTACAAGATCAACAATTAAAATAAAAATTAAAAAAAAAAAAAGAATATGGCCCTGGCTGGTGTAGCTCAGTGGATTGAGCTCGGGCCTGCGAACCAGAGGATCGCGGTTCGATTCCCAGTCAGGGCACATGCCTGGGTTGCAGGCCAGTTCCCAGCAGGGGACACACGAGAGGCAACCGCACATTGATATTTCTCTCCCTCTCCCTCTCTCCTACCCCTCTAAAGACAAATAAAAAAAAATCTTTAAAAAAAAAAAAAAGAATATGTATTCTATTGCTTTGGGTTGAAATCTTCTGTAAATATCTGTTAAGTCCAGCCAGCACTTAATCCACTGAGCCACACCAGCCAGTGCTACAGTTTTGTTTTAATGTCTATTTTTCTGATACAATTATAGCTACTCCAGATTTTTTATTTGTTTATTTCTATTTGCATATATTTCTATATCTTTTTTTATACCTCCACTTTGTGTGTGTTATTACATCTAAAATGTGTATCTTGTAGGCAGCATATAGATGGGTCTTTTGTTAAATCCATCCAGCCATTTTATGTCTCTTGATTCAAGAATTTAGCCCTTTTACATTTAAAATAATTATTGATAGGTATTTGCGTATTGCCATTTTAATTGTTTTCTAGCTGTTTTTGCAGTTCTTATCTATTTCTTCCTTCTTGCCTTGTTCTCTTCCTTTGTAGTTTGATGACTTACTTTAGTGGTATGCTTAGATTCTTTCTTATCATTTCTGTTTATCACTTGTATATTTACTATAAGTTTTTGCTTTGTGGTTGAGGACCCCAGCACCTAGATTCAGGCTGAGTGGAAGCCAGACCCTCAGATAGCAGCTTTTGAAACTATACAAATATATATATTCCCAAGAAACCCCACACATAAGCCCCACTGGCCACCAGAGCCATGAGATGTGGAGGTGTGCCCTGGGTAACAATAGGAAGTATCTGGGCTCCAGATGTGTGTATAAGCTCCTTTATGAGAGACACAGGCAAGCTGAGGCAAAGCAGAGGGAGAGCACCAAGATGGCATCCACAGCTTATGTTCCCTGAGAGCAGCTCCACAGGCTACTCAATGCGTGCCAAACATAAAACCTGTTCTTCACTCCGCAGTTCCAGGACAAACAGGGTGGCTCACTTACAGAAAGACTGTCTGAGCAATGCCCTGGAGCGGTAGCCTGCCAACCATCCCTCTGATTGCCTCTGATTGTCCCTTGGGATGGAGCAATACAAGCTCCTCCAGACACCAGAGTCAGGAAAGCAAGAGGCATCCCCTGGGCATCAGCCACAAAAATCAGGCACCAGACACAAGTCAACCTCCCCTCCAGGAGACACTGGTGCTCTACTACTCTGCAGAGGGCAAGCACAAAGACAGTACTCATCCTTTGTGGTCTCTGGAAAGGATTACAGTCATCCCTTAGATGTGCGTTTAATGAGAAGCCCACCCCTCAGGCCGCAGTCATGATCATTATGTAATTAGGTCTCCTTCCCAGAAAGACCAGTCTCCTGGTCTGTTGCCTCTCGCTGTGTGCCTGGGGGTGGTAGCTGTTTAAGAACTCTTTCTCCATTGGTTTCAGTCCTGTGGGACCCACAGGCATAAGCTCCACGGTCCACCAGAGCCAGGTGATGTAGAGGTGTCCTTTGGCAGCAGTCACAGAAATCTAGGAGACAGATGTATGTAAAGTCTCCCTTCCAGGAGATATTGATACTCTGTGGTACAACAAGGACAGAGGTGAAGATGGCACCCACCAGGCTCTGTCCCCGGAGAGTATTTCACAAGGCTCCTAGATGGGCGTATTAAGTTAGGTGCCTATCCCTCGATACAAACAGGTGAATGACCTTCACTTTTAGTCTGGGCATGATTGGCTGCCTCTGAATGGGGTCTAGGATAGGTAAGTCTGAGCATACAAACTCTTTAAGAAGTGTTTTTCTTGCAATGGACAAGATATGGAAACAAACTAGGTGTCCACCAATAGATATGTGGATGAAGATGTGGTACATATATACAGTAGACTATTGCTCAGCAATAAAAAAGAACAAAAGCCTGTCATTTGCAGCAACATGGGTAGACCTATAGGGTATCATGCTAAGTGAAATAAGTCAGACAGAAAAAGACAAATGACTTCACTTATATGTGGATTTTAAAAATCAAAACACACATAATGGGGGAAAGATGGGGAACACATACAAAGGGCCCATGGACAAAGACAATGGGGTGGGGAATTGCCTTTGGGAGTGGGGGTTGGACAGGGCAGGGGAGAGCAATGGGGGAGGAATGGGGACAACTGTAACTGGAAACAAAAATAAATTTAAAAATAAATAAAACTAAACTGAACTAAAACAAGCTAATAGAAAAAAAGAGCAAACTTATAATTGCTGGGGTGAGGGGATGTATGGGTGAAAAGATGAAGGAGAATATAGTTAATGACAGTTTCACTTTGCACATGGCAGATAGTTACTAGACTTAGTGTGGTGATCAAATCATAATATATACATACATACATATATATGTGTGTGTGTGTGTGTGTGTGTGTGTGTGTGTGTGTCTATATATATGGCTCAGTTGGTTGGAGCATTGTCCCATACACCAAAAGGTTGTGCATTCAATCCCTGCTCAGGGTACATGCCTGGGTGCCTGGGTTGTGGGTTTGGTCCCTAGTCAGGGCACATATGGAAGGCAACTGATCATTGTTTCTCTCTCACAGCATGCTCTCTCTCTCTCTCTCTCTCTCTCTCCCCCCCACACCCCCTTCCTCTCTGTCTAAAATCAATACGCACCCTCAGGTGAGGATTTTTATTTAAAGTCCAAAAGAAAACATATTGCCTGTAAAGAATCCAGAAAGAGAAGGCACCGGAGCAAGCTGAATACCTTCCCCAATGACCTTCCCCTCCCTCCCTCTAGCCTCTCTTCTGATGTTAATGTTAAGGATAAACAAAGAGCATTGTTTGTTAATTTTTTACTAACTGGCTTTAAATTTTTTTTAAGTGCATTTCTCAAATGATGCAAGCCTCATTGGTTTTCAAAATTAGATATTTGGGGAGCTCATATCTCAAGTGTCTTAAATTGGGGGTGCCTAATGTGGGGTTTGAAGCCCCAGGGAGAAGTTCCAGGTTTTGACTTCCCACCCACTTGTGGGCCATTGTGCTGGGGAGAGATTACAGAGAGAATGAGTCCCAGCCTCTTGTACCTGCTTTGATGTGGTTTTCTTCTGACTTGCCTGATACCTGCTCATCACTCAGCCAGGCTTTAGGTTTTTCCAGAGGAAATTGTTCCATTTGCAGCTGTAGATTCAGTGCGTCCATGAGAGGAAGTTCAGGATCTTCTCCCCTCACTGTCTTGAACCAGAGCCCGGTCATGAATATTGATTTTGAGATTACAAACAAATTTTATCAGGTAAGCAAATTCGAAAATACAGAACATACAAACAATTAAGATCAACTGTGCTATGGAAAAGAATAATGGTGGGGGAGGGGCATCCTGTCCTACCTGAGGAACTGATATTTCACCTGACCTGGATTAAGAGGAAGGGTTGAAAAAGAACATTCCAACATAGGAAACAGCATGTTCACAGGCTATATAGGTCAGAGAGCAATTAGGCTTGCTCTACAGATGAAAAAATAGCATTGTTCAAATGGTAAACAAGGGAGAGAGTATTAGATGATAAGGCTGGAAAGAAAGGCAGGGGCCTATAAAAGATAAATGCACTAGACATTTAAAATAATAAAATATTAAGACATTTAAGATAATAAAATATTAAAGATATTTTATTCGGGCTATTGGAAGCATGTTCATAAATGAGAAACTTCTCCCCCAAAAGGAAGAAAGCTCAAGGTTTTTATGAAACAAGAAAATCATTTAGGAACAGTGGAGGTATGTCTCAAAAGGATCGAAGATGTCTTGTCCATCATTGCTTTCCAGAAGCACAAGGCTCAGATAAAATTCAAAACCATCACTTTCCCCTTTTGTTCACAATAAATAAACATCATTCGTGACTGAACAACTCAGAGGCAACTATAAACCCCCACAGAAGAGTGAAGCAGTCTCTGAGAAATAGTCTCTCAAGAACTTTTGTTGGCATTGTTCTGAAAAACCATTTAGCCATCTTTTGAAAAGTTGTAGTGAAATTCAATTGCTTTAGGATCCTGAAGATTAGGAATCCTAAAAGAGGAGTGTGTAGAATGAAAAAACAAAAGTATTAAAATAAAAGTTTGTATCAATGGGGGGGTGTTGGATGTGGAAGGTGGGGGGTAGGCAGGGCCGGAGAGAGTAATGGGAGGAAAATGGGGACAATGGTAATTAAACAACAATAAAAAACTAAGTAACTTTTTTAAAAAGTAAAAGAGCCAACAGTTTAACCCTGGGGGTAACCAGCCTACTAGATTCCAAGAGGTGGATGGAGGAAGATCTTGGTTACTCAATACTTGCTGAGTTTCACAGATAGGTGTCAAAACTGGTTTCCCACAGTTGGGGAAGAAGTCATAAATCTCCAGTAGACAAGACAGAGTTTGCATACCCATAAATTGCTTTCAATTTACAAAGAGATCAAAGTAGCTCAAAGACAATGAACAGGAGCAATGTGTATAGTGTTCTGCTGAAACACAGAATTTATCTCTACCATCTCCCCATCCTGGGTGAAAGATACTCTTAAAGATTCCTCTTGATCACAGGAACAGGCTGGTATCATTAGATTTGATCTAATTATTTACATACGTGCAGTAAGGCTAATTTACTATAAAGCCTTCTTACTTTTGTTTCCTGGAAGTTTTCATAAGGAACTTCAGATTGGCATTTTAAAAACTCTTGAGGCTAGTAAGCCAAATTAAAAACTCACCATCAGATTTCACCTTACTGCCTATAAATCTGCGCAAATTCTTTGCTTTTCAAGGTCTCCAAAACCAGTGCAGTAGATTCTGTGAGGTCGGTGGAGGAAGAGCTCAGTTACACAGTACCACTTGTTGAGCTTTTGAAACTAGGATGCTACTCTTCATCTGCCAGGAAGTGACTCTCCTTAATCACCTGGAAGGCTGGGAACTCTGAAACGCTGTTAACCCATCCGGTTACCTGGATGGCACCAGGCAACTTTTCCTAAGCATTGGTTCCCTAAAATCAATCTGAGTTCCTGAAAATCATTTGCTCATATCTGATTAATGATCATCATTCTCAAATACGACATTCCAGGCAAGTCCTTGTGTGTATAACCCATGTTTCCAAGCATGTCCTGTTAATAAGGACAACAGATTCTTTTTAAAATTTTTTTAAAGATTTTATTTATTTATTTTTATTTTTTTATTTTTTTTTTAAAGATTTTTTTTAAGTACTTTTTTTTTTTTCCTTTTAGATTTTATTTATTTATCTTTAGAGAGGAAGGGAAGGAGAGAGGGAGAGAAACATCAATGTGCGGTTGCCTCTTGTATGTCCCCTGCCGGGAACTGGCCTGGCAACCCAGGCATGTGCCCTGACTGGGAATCAAACCGCGATCCTTCGGTTCGCAGGCCCGCGCTCAATCCACTGAGCTACACCAGCCAGGGCCTTTATTTATTTATTTTTAGAGAGTGGGGAAGGAAAGGAGAAAGAGGGAGAGAAACATCAATCTGTAGTTGCCTCTCACATGCCCCCTCCTAGGGATCAGGCTCGCAACCCAGGCATGTGCTCTGACTAGGAATCAAACCGGCAATCCTTTGGTTCTCAGGGCTGTCTGTGTTCAATCCACTGAGCTACACCAGCCAGGACAAGACAACAGATTCTTATTGAACTTAGGCAAGTAATCATATTTCCATGAAAATTAAAATATTTAATAAAAGTTTTAGAAGTCTGGAGAGACTAAACAGGAAGAATAAGATATTATTTACAAACTGTCCTTTCTGTTTACAAAAGCAGAGTCTACTAAATTGTAATAAGTAACAGAACTTAAGACAAAAGAAAAAAGGGTTTCTTATATATCTAGAAAATAGAATGTTAAAACGCTAACAATATTACAAACAAAACCCACAATTATCCCTCATTAATTCATTCACCTATGTAATTAGTTCTTGCTCCATGGAGTCTTGAGTTAGTGACCAGTTTCTTGACTAGGGTTCTGGAAATCCAAACTCAGTCCCTTGGTATTGTCTCAAAATTATTCAAATGATGACATCAGAACCCTGCACCCATTAGTACCTGGCACAGTCCTTTTTAAAGGAACTTTGAGACAATCCTTTGTTCAAGGTGAAGCACTCAGGCCTGCAGCTGATTACAAATGATTTCAGGAAAGTGGATCAAGAAGACATGGTACATATATACTATGGAATACTACTCAGCCATAAGAAATGATGAAATAGCCCATCAGTAAATGAATGGATCAAAAAACTGTGGTACATTTACACAATGGAATTCTATGCAGCAGAAAGAAAGAAGGAGCTCCTACCCTTTGCAACAGCATGGATGGAACTGGAGAGCATTATGCTAAGTGAAATAAGCCAGACGGTGAGGGACAAATACCATATGATCTCACCTTTAACAGGAACCTAATCAACAAAACAAACAAGCAAGCATAATATAACCAAAGATACTGAAATTGGGACTAGGCTGACAGACACCAGAGGAGAGAGGGGAGGGAATTTCAAGGGAAAAGGGGAAGGGTTTAGAGCAACAAGTATAAAGGACACATGGACAAAGACTAGGGAGGGTGGAAATGGGAGGGAGGTGGGGAGGTCTAGGGCGGTGGGCCGGGATGGGAGTAAAAGACAGAAAACTGTACAAGAACAACAATTAAAATAAAGAAAAAAATATTTTAAAAAAGAAAGAAATATAAACATCTCAGGAAATAGGAAAAAAAGAAATTATGAAATACTGCCATTTGCAACAACATGGGTGGACTTTGAGAATATTATGCTAAGCGAATTAAGTCAGTCACAAAAAGCTGAGGATCATATGATTTCACCTATATGTGGGATATAAAACTGAAACTCATACGCACAAACAGTAAAGTGGTGGTTGCCATAGGGAAGGGGGTGGGGGTAGTAAAGGGTAAAGGGGCCAAATACATGATGAAGGAAGATGATTTGACTTTGGGTGGTGGGCACACAGTGCAATGTACAGATCATGCGTCATAGAAATGTACACTTGAAACCTATATGATCCTATTAACCAGTGTCACCCCAATAAATTTAATTTAAAAATAGATGACAAAAGGCTTAAAGGCTGTGGTTATCTTACTATTTATCATATTCAAAAGTGAAAGATATGATGAGATTTCATTATAAAAATAAAATAACCATCAAGGAAATTTGGTTGTTTCTGTGGCATGGAAAATAAGATAATAAAGTCAATCCAAACAAAAGTTTTAAACAAAATATCTATAAACATAGTGATTAGCCTAATTTTTATTTATTTATCAATTACAGTTTACATTCAATATTATCTTGTATTAGATTCAGGTGAACCCTATTTTCAAGTAAGAGTGATTGTATCTAATTAATAAAAATGGACTAACAATCTTTACAAAGAAAAAATCTTCAGCTATAACATAATAATCCTAACATAATATGCCACAATAATTGTTATTGGCCTATTATTATAATATACCAAGAATATATTAAGAATATCAAGTAATGAGTTTCTGCAAGTCTAGAGTAAGTCCTAAACAGCTTTACATTAATAAAATTCAACAGGTAAGGGATGTAAATCCCCAATTAAAAAATCACTGGCTTAAAAGATGCTAGATTCAAATTAAATAAACTTGTAACCAAGTTAGCATTTTAAAAAATAACTGAGATTATGACTGATAATACTATACTGTTGATTTCTATCATCAGGCAAAACAACACTAGGACTTTGACAAACAGAAACCCTTCATGGACAGGGCGGGCATTGAGAATTTTGTAGGAACTTCTCACATAGCACACAATTTCTGAAATAATTGTATTAATAACATTTTACCTATACCACTTCAACCTAAGAAAGGCTGAGAATCTCTGATTAACCACTCTTCTCTTGAAACTCATCCATAGTGACATACCAAACAAACTCAATTATCACTACCAGTTCCATTTTACAAGGTAAAATAATTAATCCTTTTTTCTATTTTCCAGGGGCCCTCCAGAAAATCTGAAAGACAGTTTTAGGTGCAAAAGATATCATTTAGGATTAGCTTTGGGGAAGCCAAAATATCAAATTTGTGAGGGTGTTTGAACACTTGATTAAGATAGGATCATGGGTGCCCTGGGTAGTGTGGTTCAGTTGGTCAGAGTGTTCTCCAGTAGACTAAGAGGTCACAGGTTTGATTCCCAGGCAGTGCAATACCCAGATTTCAGGTTCTACCCCTGGCCAGGGCACATAAGAAAAAGCAACCAGTCAATGTTTCTTTCTCACAGCTAAGTTTCTCAGTTTCTCTCTCTCTCTCTCTCTTTCCTTCCCTCCCTCCCTCCCTCTCTAATGGCAATTTAAAAGTGTCCTTGGGTGAGGATTGAAAAAAGACAGGATCATGGGTTACTGAAAAACAATACTCAGCTATCTACTTGACCAATTTGAGAGTGTAAGTTTTGAAAAGTGAAAATAAGAAATAACATGATTGTAAAAAATCATAGCTATTTCCTAAAGAACCATAGGTATTTCCTAAGAAGACTTTTTTTCTTACATAATCAAGGATATCATAAAGTCAGCATAAACAATAGAAGTTTATTCTAGCAAGACACAGAATCTTTGTCTTCTAGGCAGATTACACAGAAAGTAAGGAATAACCTCTTACGACCTTTTATTAAGAGCAGCCCAATAATCCAATAAAAATTTGACATTTAATCAGAGAGGAAATCCAATTCTAGTTTTCTGTCAAAATAATATTTGATACTAAAGCTCTTTCTGAAAATCTTATAAATAAGCACATCAAGCCTTAGCCAGCTTTAAACACAATAAATTAAATTCGCTTTCCACAAACCTTCTACAATTTTCTATGTCCATACACAACCATTACAGTACAACTTTTCAAAGTACTAAAAACAAACACATTTATTAACAGACCCAAGTATATATACCCTCTGTATAGCATATCAAAATAAGCAAAAGTATATAAACTTAAAATTGTTTAGTGATTCATGTTTCAGCAGTCTATCCTAGAAATGATCTAAGGTATCTAATGAATATCCATTAATCAACTCAATTGAGTATCACTCCAAGGTTTTAAGTTATTGAAATATGTTGGAAATTATCTTCAAGCTGACATGATACAAAACATAACTACTATTTGTTTTCATGTGTTGAATTTTTAATTACAGTTGACATATAATATCATATTACTTTCAGGTATACAACATAATGATTCGACATTTATATAACTTACTAAGTGATTACCCTGATAACTCTAGTACCCATCTGACACCATACATAGTTGTTATAATATTATTGATTATATTTCCTGTGCTGTATTCTATATCCATGGCTGTTTGTACAATTGGAAATTCATACATCTTAATTTCTTCCCCTTAGTTTCCCACTCATCTGGCAACCATCAGTTTATTCTCTGTATCTATGAGTTTGTTTCTGTTGTTTGTTCATATATTTTATTTTTTAGATTTTCGTACAAGTGAAATCATATAGTATTTGTCTTCTTCTGTCTGACTTATTTCATTTATTATAATACCCTCTAGGTCTACCCATGTTGTTGCAAATGGCAAGATTTCATTCCTCTTTATGGCCAAGTCATACTTCATTGTTATAGATGTACCACTTCTTTATCCATTGACCTATAGATTGAACTTAGGTTCCTTCCATATATTGACAACAAACAGAAGATTTGGATAAATACCCAGAAGAGTAATTGCTAAGTCATATAGTAATTCTATTTTTAAGCTTTGGGGAACCTCCATACATTTTTCTTATAATGACTGCACCAATTTACAATCCCACCAACAGTGCACAAGGGTTCCCTTTGCTCCTCATCCTTGACAACACTTATCATTTGTTGCTTTACTGATGGTAGCCATTCTGAAAGGTGTGAGGTGATATCTAGTTGTGGTTTTAGTTTGCATTTCTCTAATGAAAAGTGACATTGAGCACCTTTTCGTATGTCTATTTACCATCTGTATGTCCTCATTAGAGAAGTGTCTGTTCAGATCCTCTGCCCATTTTTTAATTGGACTGTTTGTTTTTTGGTGTTAAGTTGCATGTGTTTCCTATGTAATTTGGATAGTAACCCCTTATTGAACGGATCATTGGTGAATATATTCTATTCAGTAGCTTGATTTTTTATTTTGTTGATGGTTTTCTTCACTGTGCAAAAATTGTTTTGAGATAGCTCCATTTGTTTATTTTTTTCTTTTGTTTCCTTGACTGAGGAGACATAGACCAAAAAAATTACTGAGAGTAATGTCAGAGAATATACTGTCTACATTTTCTTCTAGAAGTTTTATGGTTTGGAGCCTTACATTTAAGTCTTTAAACCATTTTGAGTTTATGATGTAAGAAAGTGACTCAGTTTATATTTTATTTATTTATTTATTTATTTATTTATTTATTTATCTTTAGAGGGGAAGGGTAGGAGAGAGGGAGAGGGAGAGAAACATCAATGTACGGTTGCCTCTCATGTGTCCCCTGCTGGGAACTGGCCTGCAACCCAGGCATGTGCCCTGGCTGGGAATCGAACCGCGATCCTCTGGTTCGCAGGCCCGCGCTCAATCCACTGAGCTACACCAGCCAGGGCTAGAAAGTGACTCAGTTTAATTCTTTTACATTTGTCCACCCAGTTTTCCCAGCACCATTTATTGAAAAGACTGTCTTTACCTCATTGTATATTGTTGCCTCCTTTGCTATAGATTAATCGACCATATAGGCATGGGTTTATACCTATTCAGTTCCATTGATCTATATGTCTGTTTTCTGCCTCTGCTATGTCTGTTATCAGGTACCTTCAACTTTGTTCTTCTTTCTCAAGATTGCTATGGCTATTTTCAGAGGCTTTGTGGTTCCACGTAGATTTTTGTATTATTTCTTCTAGTTCTGTAAAATATTGGTATTTTAATAGGAATTTCATTAAATCTATAGATTCTTTGGGTAGTATGAATATTTTAATGATGTACTAGTTTGATTTGTTCTAGTCCTGGAAAAAAATGCCATTGGTATTTTAATAGGGGTTGCATTGAGTCTGTAGATTGCTTTGGGTGGTATGAACATTTTAACAATAAAACACCATTACTATTGAAATAGGGTTTATCAAAATAATAATTTGATTTGGTTAAACACAAATTATTTTCTCAGAATCTTAAACATTTAGTGGAAGTAATACTAGCTTATTTGATCAGTAAAATTTTAGCCCTGGCCAGCTGGTTCAGGTGGTTGGAATGTGGTCCCATAAACCAAAAAAGGTTGTGGGTTAAAATTTCTGGTCAGGGCACATACCTAGGTTGTAGGTTTGATCCTTGGTCAAAGCAGGTACAGGAAGCAACCAATCGATGTCTCTCTCTCTCCCTTCCTCTCTCTCTAAAATTAATGAACATGTCCTCAGGTAAGGATTTAAAAATAATAATAATAAAATTGTATACCTTTAAGAAGAACATACTTAAGTAGAATAAAAACATAATCATAGCCCTGGCTGGTGAGGCTCAATGGATTGAGTATCAGCATGTGAGCTGAAAGGTCGCCTGCTCAATTCCCAGTCAGGGCACATGCCTGGGTTGCAGGCCAGGTCCCCAGTGGGGGGTGTGTAAGAGGGAACCACACATTGATGTTTCTCTCCCTCTCTTTCTCCCTCTCTTTCCTTCTTTCTAAGAATAAATAAATAAAACCTGAAAAATCTTGTAGTATATTCAACACTGATAATAAAAACAGCTATGCTTTTTCTGATTTAAGTCAAAAATATTAAGTAACTCATTCAGATTTCATCTCAATCATGTGATCTTGAATTCTTAAAGTATTTGAATTAGTTTCTATAAGAACACTTCTGTTTAGCACATTGAAAGTATTAAATACAACACGATTTTCTTAATGTTTGAAAAGTTTAGGAACATTCAATTTATACAAGCACTCATTTATCTGTAAACCAATCAAAATAGATCTTAAAAGATTTTATAATCTAATTTTATACCATCCAGAGGTAGAAAAACATA
Organism: Glossophaga mutica; assembly: GCA_039655065.1. NCBI lineage: Eukaryota > Metazoa > Chordata > Mammalia > Chiroptera > Phyllostomidae > Glossophaga > Glossophaga mutica. The sequence goes on along the minus strand of CM077318.1, from coordinate 6,877,091 downwards.
GCAATCACACAATGAAAGGCAAAGGTCTTTCTGCATTGCATATAAACATACGGAGAGACAAATAGACAGCTTATAACTTTAATTGTAAAATTTCGGCCTTGGGTTAAGTGTAAACACAGCATTATAAAACTCACTGTTGTATATCAAAGAGCTGTTCTTTTCCAGATGGGGTGGGATTCTTAATTGATTTAAGCTCAAAATAAACAGGAAAAAACACCAACCAGCTCCTGTCACCTTTCACCCAACAGAGATAAGATCTCTACAAACCATTACCATATTTACAGAGATCACTGAATGGTCATGCCATGAGAACCAAAAGAAGGCACCACCAGGAATCAAGCAAGTACTCCAAAATAGTCCAAATCAAATCCTTACAGTACTAGCAGTGGGCAAGAATCTAGAAGGCAGGATCTAGAGCTGGACTCACTGGTGGATGCCTACATCACCACTCAGGAGAGGAACACGAAGGGCTCTGAGTGGCTTTGTTACCTGGGTGGGGTAAAAACACATCTGAGGGTAAGATTTAACCAGTTCTAGTCATGGCAACAAAACTGTGAAAAAGAAAATGTCAGACCATTAAGAAGTTGATTTTATTTGGGCTATTGCAATAGAGAGAATGTTCGTGAATGAGGAATATATCAAAAAAGAGGGGGAAATCTTGGCCTAGGTCTTATCTGAGTCATTTAGAAAGGATCAAGGTGGGTCTTGTCTTGTAATTTGTGAGGGCAGAGTGGTCCTTTGGAGTTAGCCACATCTCCGAACACAAGAGAATCATTCACAACAGTGTAAGAGGTTTTCCAGAATTACAGGGCTCAAAATAAAGTTCAATCAACATTGTCAGGTTTGCTGACTATGTTTTTGTCTCTTTATCCTAGAACAATGGGAAGTCATTGAGGGTTTTACTAGGGCTATGACAGGGTCACTTGACCTCAGACAATGTAGTTCTATCTTCCTACTTGCAGAATGTTCCTTCCATCCATGCTTCCTGCCCAAGTTTTCACAAGATGCTGGAGTCTGAGCTTTCCTGGTGCAGTGACTGATCCCTCTGCCTCGCAGGATGCCCAGTGGCGACACCAGTTTTACTGGTTTTACTGTTGCAGATGGAGGCAGAGTCCAGGCTCTTGATCGTCGTGGACAAAGAATTGCATGGACGACACAAACAAAACTAAGCGAAGCAAGCAAGAGAAAGTTTCTGGCGTCATGATTGATAAATCCTCTGAGAAACAAGAAAAAGCCTAAAACCAGGAAACCCCCACCAGAGCCCATGCTGACCATCAAAATATGCTGGGAAGTAAGTGGAGAACCTGACAACCAGGACCCACTTAATTAGAGAGATCAAGTCCTGAAAATGGCCCCATACCTCCCTGTGCACCAGGTAAAGTGGTCAGGCAAAGAGAAAGGAAAAACCCAATCCAGTTAGACAGGAGAAAGCGCATCATTACAGTATATTAGGGATCATCTCAAAAGTTCCGAGTCAATTCTTTCTCTGCTCCTAGTAGCTAATCCCTTACCTGTTCCCAGTCCTTGGCCTAAGCATCAGGAAATAAGAGAAAAAAGGGAAAATGAGATAGGGACTGTAATCGTACAGAAAGCGTCAAGAATTGGATTTTACCAATTAAGAATTATGTGCAGAAATGCAGTCATAACGAACGTTACACTACAATATTTGATTCTAACACACATCTTATAAATTCCAAAGTGAAAATCATCCTGACTCACAAAAATCCTCATTTCTTCCAGGAACCAAAGGGATAGTACCTTCAGCCTTGGTTCTCTGGGTTTCATTATCCCAAAATACAGGAGCGGGCCATCTCCGGCCAAGAAACGGCTCTCTTCTATTGAATGGTTACAGGCTTTATAGGGTTTTTACTTAAGCATCTACACATGCAATTCTCCACAATTCTCCATGATTGCCCACTCGGGGAGGAAACCACAATGCTAATTATTAGCAGGTGTCACAAGGCGATTCTCGGAAATCAGGATGCTGGCTGACGACAGCTGCAGTGTCTCAGGATTTCCTATTCTATCTCCTGCCTCATTAACACTCATCTCATCTCACACACCCTGCAGCAGAATCTCCCCCATAAGGCCTATCCCACCATGATGAGTGTTGAACGTTGCTGAGGGATCACAAACTGGTGTACAAGAGCGAGCTAGAGAGTCTAAATAAAAGAAGCGTACCTGGCACAACACAAGGAATAAAGAAATGGGGTACTGTGAAAAACTGGAAAGGGCAGACCGTGCCCAAACGTGGCAGCTACTATTCAGTATAACTATTTTCAAGCAGGCAAATTGTCTTGTGTTATCTGATCCTTATATTTTCAAGTTTATGAATTTGTAATTGTGAGCAACCAGTTCCAATGTTTTAAAACACTGTTCAAGTCACATAAGTTGTGAATGCTGAATTTGGCCTTCAGATTGCCACTTGGCAACTTCCACTCTCATCCCCAAGGAGATCCTGACCCTCTCAGCTGCTCCCCACCCCATCCCAGCTGCCAACAGAGCTCCAAACCTCTGTTCAGATGTCCTTAGCCCCCCAAAAAAGAATTACCCTGAAATCCCATTGCACTAAAAACACATCACCTGTAGATCACCTCTTGGCTCACGAACATTAGTATACACATTTACATATTAAGCCAGCCCCATTCAGAGAACAGATCCACCTCAGCCTACCACAGACAGTGGGTGAAATTGCAATACAACAGCAAAGGCTTCATCAGCGTTCCTGGCAGGGACTGGACTGTAGAACGATCTGGTGGCCACTGATCTCACAAAAGCTGGGAAATAAGACATTTTCCAACTGAAGGTAGGTGAGGTTCAGCTTTTTCCCTCGTCACTCTTCCTGTGGAGAAGTAGTCAAGAGGAACAGTAGTAGAAACAGTAGCCCTGACTACTGTGGCTCAGTTGGTTGGGCATCATCCCGCAAAGCAAAAGAACATCAGTTCTATCCCCAGTTACGGAACAAGCCTAGGTTTCAAGTTTAGTCACCAATCAGGAAATGTACAAGATGTTTCTCTTAAACATCAATGTTTCTCTCCCTCTCTTTCTCCCTCCCCCTCTTTCTAAACATAAATAAATAAAATCTTTTAAAAAACAAATAAATGGCATACAAGCCCTGTGATAACCTACCAACCACAAGACAGCTAGCCTCTGGCAAAGTATAGGTCCTGAAGTTCAACTTCTCCTACGTCACTTTTCCAAAATTTATGTAAGGTCCACACGTTCTGAATGGAAAACACTGAGACCCAGAGTGGCCACGTATCATGCCCAGGGTATTTCAGACCTCAACACATTTAGAAACAATGTTCTAAGAAGCTCAGTGCTGGCTTTACTTACAGAGAAGGCAGCAAGAAAGAACAATTGCTTTCATAGCCAACTCTTGCATGAAAGAATCCTTAAAAGGAACAGAGGACAAATTTACCAGAGCAGCATACAGGCCATGCACACTCAACATACACACTCATGCGCACAGCCCACACAGTAACACCCTTCCCCCAGCCCTGCCGTACCTGCGAACTCAAACTAGCCCCAGCCGGTAAACCCCTTGCCTTCACCTCCTAGTCCTCAACACACTCGAAATCCTTGGCATTGATATTTCAGGCACAAAACTTATTTCTGCTTAACATTAATAGCACCAGAGGAACTTTTAACTGGGAATTACACCTCCTTCCACGGGAGTTTAACACTGGACCTGAGCAAAAGCTCCAGGCTATTCTGTGATCCTGTGAAAAGCCTTAGGAGCTGCTTGGGGGGGATTAGCAGAAATAATCTTTACAGATTAATGGCTTTTCTGGGCCCCCGGTCTGATCTCCAAGCCTGGAACAGAACTCATCAGGCCTCTTGAGTCAGTGTGACTCAAAACTCAGGGAAGGAGCAGGTAAATTGCTAGAGATAGGTTTTGTGTGCTCTCGGAGGCCTCACAAGAGAGAAGCCCCCACTGTGGGTCTACATGCCTCAGCCATTTCCCCCTTGCAAACACACAGTGCGTGCAGCACAGCCAACCCCGCATGGACGAAAAGTAGGTGGCCTCCTACCACGGAAGTTTGAGAAATAGCTTAAGAGGCTCCTAACAACAACAACAAAACTCAGCCCTCCCCTGCCAAAGCACCTGAAATCCACCATCACTCATTCCTCCTGAAGCTCCCTGTTGAAATGTAAATATATTGTCCAATTAACATCCATTAACACATTAGCATGGAGTCTTTATCCAGATTCACTGATAAAATAGCCTAGAGAACAGAAAGTAGAATCCTAAAGGGATGGCAAATAGTTTGGGGTAAAGGTTGCAAGGTGGGGGGTAGGGGATGGGGTGGGGAAATAGGCCTAAAAGACAGTAACTATGATTCTCTTACAGATTACAAAGTGTGTGAGCCTCACAATAGTCCTAATGAGTTGTTTATCCAGCCTTCTCTTATAGGTTGAAAGAGGTGAATTGATTTGCCCAAAGTTAACCCACTGCTAAACTCAACGGTCTGTCAGCTCATCATCTGAGTTGAGCTCTGTGAACTTTTTCTGCACATGTGCTCCACTCAGGCGATATGGTTTCGCAGAGATGGTCAAGATACTGTCCTCACTCTCAACAAGCTCAGTCTACTGTAGATGACAGTCAAGAGGTGGTGACAACAGATACACATACTATGATAAGAGGAATACTAGGCACTGTGAGGACACACCAAAAAGAAGCCATTTGACTCAGACAGAGAAGTGGGGATGCAACAAGGTCAAGGAAGGCTGCCTGCAATGACCAAGACTTCACCTCACGTATTCTCGCTCCAACCCCATACTCTCTATACCCCTCATGATAAGCATCAGGATGCATTGACAACTTGGTTTTCTCAGTCCACAGATAAGGTACGGCAGGCTCTAAGATTCCAGCCCATGGCTCCCCAGTCCTAACATCAGGTCTTTCCAGCTGTGGCTGTCAGAGCAGCCAGGCTTCCAGGCCCGGCTGTCATCGTCAGGGGTGCTGTGGGCTTCCCACACCATTGATTGTTCTTTCCCTGTAACTTGTGTGCTAGTGGGGAAGGCGGGGGAGACCTGAGGAGTCTGGGACATGGTTGAAGTTCAAGTTCTGCCTCATTGAAAATCAATCATTTGCTCCTCATTGGGGTGACCTAATTAAAAACAAAGGTTTTAAGTGTTTACTACGTGCTAGACGCTGTGCTAAGCTCTTTGTAGACATTTTCTCATTTCATCCTCCCACAGCCCTGCGCAATAGGTACTGTTAACACCTCCAGTTTACAGATGAAGAAATGGAGAGTTAGGTCACATGACTTGGCAGAGCCTGGGATTCTCACCCAGGCCTGTGTAGTGTCCACAGCACTACTGTCCCTGAATTGCTGTAAAGTCCTCCATCTCCTGCCTCCCAGCTACTCACTCTATTCATTCAATCATTGGTGTTTACTAAGAACCTACTACATTTTAAGGCACTAAACTTGAATATAGTGTAATTAAAATTCTAAGATATGTAAGCCAAGGAATTTACTTTCCAAGATTTCACAGAATGTAAACTTGCTGATGTTTAGAATTGAAAACTCACAATGCCCAACACCTTTATCCTAAAATGAGGAAACAGAAGCACAGAGAGGACAAGCGAGTCACCCAAAGCTACATAGCTGGTTAATGGCTGTGCCAAAACAAAAATAGGTGAATCTACGTTACTGGTTCTCAAACTTAGTGTATCAAAGGATCTTCTTTCAAGTGTAGATTCCAGAACCCCACCCCAGAATACACATTCTGAATCTGTAGAGATAGTACCTGGGAAACTGCATTTAAAGAAGGGCCAAATGTGGTCCTCAGAACACACATAGAGAGACTATTTCCCGTGCCCTGCTGCACCATCTGTGTCACTGAATGAACACAATCAAACTCATTTTTACCCTTAGGTGACACAGAAAGAGCTAAACCTAATCAAAAGCAGGAGAATATTGTGGACACAATCTACTGGGAGAGGCAAGATCAGTGCAAGGGGAACAATTTGGGAAGGGATAAATACAAAGACAATGAAGAATGAATTAGCAAAATACAAAGCCAGTCAAGGCTATAGTATTCAGAGAAGGAAAAGCTTTCCGTGGGCTCAGGGGATCAGGGAGGACTTTCTGGAGGAGGTAGGTTTTGAGTCCAGCATTGCAGGACAAGAAAGATTGCGTGGACAAGGGAGATGCATTCCAGAGAGAGTAAGCACAAAGTGAGGACAACGAAGACTGTATTCAGGGGATCTAGTGGGGGACCAAACGCAGTCAGCCCCTCTTCTCATGAGTCAGAGGAATAGGGAGGGAAAATAAATGACCAAATAACCTAATGGAGATTTGAGGTAGTGATAGATGCTGTAAAGATATTAAAAAGAGTGATATTGATACAGTAGAGAGTTAGACAGACAGGAGCAGAGAAAGGACAAGCCAGATACAGAATGTCACCAGGCTGGAAAGCCCAGAATGCATAGCAACAGACAATCATAAGTTGGGGCCTTGCCCCCAGGGTGACCTCTCCTCTCCTAGCATATCACTGGGCAAGTGGTTTAGATCCCCTGACCTTTCATATCGCTGGCCATGCAGTTCTGACCCTCTCCTGATCTTTCCTCCCCCCTTTTTGGTCACTAGTCATGTGGCAGACTCCCTTAGAGGAGGAACAAGGGGGCCAGAGAATAGTTTCACATGACCACCACACAAACCCTTACACGGCCACTCCCTTAAGCATTAAGCCCTAGAGAGAACATCTAGGCCTCAGTTCTATTTTAGCTCCAGGCCCAGAAAAGCAGCGAGGCCAGGCAGAGTGACATCATGGCTGACATCAGGACATGCTGCGATGGCCATTGACCCCCTGTCCAGGAGCCAACCAATCAGTGGACACCATGACCCTGATGGGACACACCTAAAAGGCTGATGAATATTCTATTGAGATCCTCCCCTGAGACTTCCAGATAAAGCCCCTTATAAGACAAAGGACTCAGCCATCTCTCTCTCTGTCTCTGCCTCTTTTTCTTGAAGATGCCCCCCCTTTGCCCACCCCTTTTTTCCCCAGCACATACTCTCTCTGGAACATGCCTGAGCCTTCGCCCTTCTCTTTTCCCCAGGCACGTATATCCTTGGTTTCTGTCTCCTAAGCTCCAAGGACCCTTGTTTTATAACTTGTTTCCTGAGCCCACACAGCCCAGCTGGCTCATTTTTCCTACCTCTGTGACTTTCTAAATAAACTTTGTCTTATAGTTTGAGTTCTTGGCTCTGAATTCTCCAGACAAACTCAAGAACCAAGGTTGCTGAACCAAGGTCCAATTCTGCTGGTTAACTTTTTTTTTTATTATTATTAATTGATTGATGTGAGAGAGAGAGAGAGACAGTGAAACATTGACTGGTTGTTCCACCTCTCCATGCACTCGCTGGTTAACTACTGCAAGAGCCCTGACTGGAGATTGGACCTGTGACCCTGGCGTATCCGGGACAACACTCGAGTCAACTGAGCTACCTGACCAGGTCCCGCAAGTTAACTTCTGGTGCCATCTGGCTGCTAAAAATATGACTGGGGGTTAGAAGAGCTATCTAAATAGGGCAGTGATGGCCCACATCTGAGGAGGTGCCATTTTTGCTACAACCCGAATGAGGGTGGATATAGGAGAGCAGTGGACAATATAACAGGAAAGGTGGCCGTGCAGAACTTAGGTGGCGGCTCTTCACAATCGGGTAACATTTTGGGCCACTGGGTAAAATCAGGTTGGGACCCTAGCCTGGCAGAGTGCGCTACGTTGAAGTGTACGCTTTGTCCAAACATTCAAATCTTTCAGTGAGCTCAAGCCCTCATACACTGTTCTTCTCCTTTCAAATGCTCAGCAGTACCCAAGGTGGTTCAGTTCTCTCAACTCTGTGGGAACCAGAGGCCTCGCAGCGAAGGCCTGACCCACCGAAATCGCCCTATGCCAAGGGGCTCAGCCTACAATGGCCCAAATGCATGAGCAGGTAGTCATCTCTCTCCTTTGGGAGGTCAGTCTATTGCTCTAGAGTGAGGACCTGAGGCTCATGCTAATTAAACTTAAGTGAATTTTCCTTTTGCCCTTCCCTTAGCTTCCCCTACAATCACAGAACCCCTGCAGCACTAGCCACAACCTGTGTCTACACAGAACATATTTTGCCATGTATAATGCACACCCATGTTTTTGTGGGCATTAGACACAGGATTACGCCCATTATTATACCCATGGTGTATGATCATTATAGCCATGTATAATGCACATGTTTATTTTTCCCTCAAAAATTTGGGTGAAAAAGTATGCATTATGCATAGTGAAATACAGTAGTCCATGGAGAAACCATCAGGTTGGTGATTTGTCTGGAGTACCCTAGCATCCCCTTTCTGTGCCTTTCTCTTCCCTTGAAGAAAATCTTTCCCTGGACAGATGTTCAGGACCCTCGAGGTCTCTCTTTTTACCCAATCTCCTCCTGTCAGGAAACAATAGTAAAAGCCCATTAATACTAATATTGAAGTAACTCATGAGCTCTAAGGAGTATTTACATTTTAGTAGAGTGCAATTGTAGGTCTTAGCAAACAGATGTGGAAGTTTGTTTTTCTTGTAATTGGGTATTTTACATGCATCCTTCAAAATGATATTAGAAAGACAGTTGTCTATCCTGGCAGTATGGAGTTAAACCCTGGCTCCCTAAGGCACACACTAAAAGAAAGACAATGAGGGGCAGGAAAGAGCCAAGACACAGATTTGTCATAACTGCGGGATGAGTTTATTTGTTTTTAACCGTAATAATGATTAATATATGGCAACACCCTGCGTTGCGGGTATAAAAACACAATCCTTCCCAAACTATGACTCAACCTCTGTGCTCCCAGATACACTGAAATTCCTTGGAAGGCAGCTGCGGGCCTTCATGGAGGCTCCTATTCTTGCTTCTTTCATAGTCGGACAAACTAAAACAGACCCACAACCTTGCTCCTAGGTGCCCACTCATAAGCTAAGAAGGACTGGGCTCACAAACCCCCACACAGTACAGCCAGGTAGGTCCTCTTCAGACCAACAGTTCTCCCACCCCCAAGTGCTGCCTGGAAAATGGGCTGCTTCTAGGCCAAACTCCCCACTTAACAATGATCCAAACACCTCATCCTGGACCTTTGAGTAGAAGGGCCTGGGAAAGTTCAGAGGAGTAACTTGCCTTTATCCACAAAATTCCTACACTTCCAGAACACTAACCCTGCCCTCTTCTTGCTTGGGGACTCCTTGTGATTGTATCTTTTACCCTAAGAAGTAAAACAATAACTCATTCCCTCTACTCAGACCATACCCTTGGGTGTGGCTTTTCAGTTAACTAACTGCTTCTTGGGAGGAGGCGAGGTAGGAAGGAGCGGGGTGGAGTGAAGGCTAGGAAGAGTCCAAGTATCCTAATTAGCATCACTTTGAACTGTGGGCTCCAAAGGTTTTCCTTTCCACTTATCATACTTATTGACAGGAAAGCTAAGACCCAAGAGGGCAGGAACTTGCCCCAGGTCACACCAAAAGTATAGAGTAGAGCTTGGGAACAAGAACAATGTCTTCTGCCTCCAGCCAAGTGCTCCATCCAAAACGATGTGTGATTTTTTCCCAGTGAGTGAGTCAGGGGAAAATGCAGAGAAACAGGGTTATCAGAGGAGAGGGTTGTAGTTCATGTGCTTTCAGTCAGCCTCCCAAAATGAAGAGGAATGAGAGACGCAAACAGGGCCTGAATGGAGGAATTAGAATCCCTGAATTGTAGAGGGGAAGGACAGAGAGAGGACAGTTTCTCCTGTTTTCAAAAACTTCACTGCACTTGCTTCACTCTCCTGGAGAGATGGAAGGAGGGGAGTGAGAAGAAGGAGAAGGGAGAGAAGAAGAGGAAGAAGTGGAGGAGAAAGAAAGGAAAGAAGCTGGTTAAAAGATCTGGGAGAAAAGATTGTGGCAGAATGACTGCCATCCCAAGATGCTTTGGGGCCCTGAGTTATAGTACAGGTTGACTCCTTTTCTCCTCTCCCCTCCCCACCCCCCTATGCTGTACTGTCTTGGGCGCACATGTGTGCGTGTGCAGACACTCATTAGGCTCCCCTGTGCCCACCCCTATTTCTTCCCCAGATGTGCTGGCCCAGGCTCTAGAGCCTCGGGCTTCAACTGCTGTGAAGGAATTGTGCAGCCAGCCCAGCCTACATGCTGCTTGACCTGCATATTTCACAGCCACGAGTTCCCTCTGCCATTCTCCAGGGGGCCTGAGCAAAGGGAATTTAGCCCCACTCTTCAGAAGCCAACCGAATAACACCTCACTCATCCAGAGGGCGCTTCTCTAGCAGCCTCCTATATCTGGAACAGAGCAGTGTAACACGTTAGAAGTGGGGAAAGGCCTCCCAGAAGTCACAATAGATGTCAGCATGCACACAGTAAAGTTTGCAGGCGATAGTCACAAAACAATGTTTCTCGAAGCCAATTTACCTTACTTCAGGTGAATCCTTACCAAGCATATTTATTGTTTTTGTGACCACAGCAAGTGAGAGTGAGTAGTAAATTATGAGGAGGCAGAAATACTAACAGCAGAAGGAACGGTTGAATGGAGATGGTGGTGAATCAAAGATATAAGATTTTTTTTTTCCTCTTGATAATATAGCAGGACTAACTCCTCCTGTCAAACATGGAGCCAGTTGGTGAGCAATGGGAAACTTGGCAAGTCTTGTTGGCCAATCCTCCCTAGTTATTCACTTTAGGGCGTTGTTAGTTGTCTCAGGACCATCCTTTCAGCCTGACCATTTGCTTGAGGGTGACAAGTTACGATGGTGACAGCTCAGTTAAGTGTTCTCTCTTAAAAATTAAAAAAAAAAAAAACTCCTTTACTCCAACTAAGGTAAACCCCATCTCCATGTCAGAAGTGATGGAGCCCAGAGATGTGGTTGCAAGATACTTGGGACGAGATTCATAGCATCAGTCTCCCGCTACAGAAGGAGATACCTCAGATAAGAGCCTCTCCCACTGGTCATGCCAAACCGTCGTGCATTCGTGACTGAGGATTCTCGGGCACTCCCCCCAGAAACACGGGTGCCTTCGGAAGCATTGAATCAGCAGCCCTACCTCCTCTACACTCCTCTGACCATGTCGCTTTTAGCATCAGAATCCCACCCAGGACCACCAGGGTCTGCTGGTATCAATAGTTGCTGAAGTGTTCCTTGTAGTACAGCTAAGATAACAGGGTTACCAACTTGACTGTCTCTTGAGTGGGGGTGGGGGAGAGGCATGTAATGTGGACCAGTGAGGAGGAAGAAGACATTAGTCCCGGGTGAGATTAGAGCTGGGAACGACCACCCTGACCGCTTAGGCTGGGCCCTGAGGCAGGGAGTGGTGGAGCAGAACCATGCACCTTGGCTAAAAGGCACGATCACAAATGAGATGGATGGTAGCATTGAGTGCATCCACAGCTGAGGCTCAGACATTGGCAGAGGAAGACAGAGCAAAGCATTCAGCCTCCAGGGAAGGAACTTGGCAAGAGTTAGGTATGGAATCAAAGCCTCGATCACGTGGACCTTAGTCCAAGAAGAGAGCCAAAGCCCAGGCAGATGAACCGGGCTACACAGCTGAGGGTAGGAAAAGGCTGGGACAAGAGGGCTTAAGGTACTCCAGTCATAAGGGATGGGCTGAGGCAGATGAGGCAGCTGAAGTGTCCCCATACCCTACTCAGCATGGTCTCAGGGCAGAGAACTAGGAAAGGTTGCGGGGAAGGCAGGGGCTTGTAGTCCCCTTGAACAAAATAACAATTCCATCATCACGTTCATCCTTTGTAGGCCTGGAATTCATCTTGGGTTCCCTAGTCAGCTTCTCCAAACATCCTTACACCTATTTTTCAAAACAGTTCGATTGAGATATACTTCACATACCATACAATTCACCCATTTAAAGTGTTTTTAGTGTATGCACAGGGTTGTGCAAGCACTGCTACAATCACCCATTTTGTCATTAAAATTTTTATTTTGAGAACACTGTACATTCACATGTAGTTGTAAGAAATAATACAGAGATCTCTCGTATATTTTGACCTGTTTTCCCCAACAGTAACATCGTACAAAACTTTAATACAATATCACAGGCAGGATATCGACATAGATAACAATCCACCCATCTGGTCCAGATTTCCCCACTTTTACTTGTCCGGTAACTTTTCACCTAACATTATTGATGGGTTCTGTGACTCCAAGTGAAACAACGTGCATCAAAACCAATTTTACCATAGACTGAGATAAACAAGAGTTAAGGTCTTAAGGCACCTCATTAACATTGCGACGCAATGACATTGAATGAAAAGACATTATTCAAGGCCCCGCTGTATTCATTTGCATATGCGTGCGTTCCATTCCACACTATTTTATTACCTGTGTACCACCACCACAGTCAAAACCGCTGAATGGTCCCATCTTCACATGGATCTTTCATGTTGCACTCATCCCTCACACCTGCTTCACTCCTCTCCCTTCCCTAAACCCTGGCAACTGCTACTCTCTTCTCCATATTTATCATTCTTGCCAGTCCAAGAATCTTATACAAATGGAATCAATCGTACAGTCTGCAAAACCTTCGGGGACTGACTTTTTTCACTCAGCTTAACGGCCTTGGGATTCATCCTAGTCCTTTCATATTTCCATAGTTCATTCCTTTTTATCTCGCAGCCACTTTGCAGGGAGGGAGATCTGCCAGTGGAAGATGAGCGCGGAAGCAGAGGGCATGGGCCTCAGCAGAGTTCTTCCCCTTGGAGACCTGCCTTGAGTCTTGTCCGAAGAGTCTTGGGCCACTTCGGCACGTGGCTCCCTCTTTTCGTTGAAAAAGTGCACAGCTCCATTCTTCGGCAATCGGCCGCCAGCGGTTGTCTCCACAAAACATCTGGCATTTGGGGTGTCCACCCAAATCAGACCCCACTCTCTAGAGGAGAAGCCTCAGAGGTAAGAAATTATTAATCCTAGCACAGCCCAACCATCTCGCGCTTAACATTCCAGAGGCTGTCCGCATACTGAGCAACAGTTGCCTTTGGAGGAAGAAAAACTATGGCAGAAGCCAAGGAGCCTCAGGAAAGCCAAAGGCTGTTGCTTGATTTGTGAGCAGAGTTATCTTGAGGAGGATGTACTCCAGCATTCTTGGTGGCACGGATGTCACACTGAAAAGCTAAAGGCTTTCTGCCTCTTCAACGTCTATTGACCCCAGGATCATCAGAATGAATTACCCGTTAGGATGTTTGCAATTCACATAAAAATATTAAAGCAGACAGCGTGACATTCTGTGTGATTAGTGTCTACACTCTGCGTGTAGGCAGCTGCCCTATCAGGACCTCTCACTCAAAGCCACACTGCAGACATGGCCACTGCAGCCATCAGCCTCAGCTGTCACTACTTCCTATTAACACCAGAGGGTATGCTAGTTAGCAAAAGAGCTGTTAGAAGTAAGTATGCATTGGAGAAAACAAGCATTTTAACTTATACAATGGTTATCAAAAAATGGGTTCTTATTGATGACATTAGTGGTATTCAAAATAGGTGGACAGATTAAAATACTTTAGCTTGAACGGGGTATAAAAATCTAGTGGTCTCTACTTTTAAGGATTGTACTCTTGACCTGATTCCTAAAGGGTGCTGAGTCCTGCTGCTATTTCCAGAGAATTCTTGGCCCCCTGACCTCAATAAATGGTTACCTGCACCTGTGGCTGGAATATTATCGCATTTGTCTCAGGTGAACTTTGCCTGGAAAAAGAACCAAAAAGGGCAGAGATCTGACATATCATTGAGATTCGAGAACAGGTTTCTCGAATGACTGTGAATGACTGTGTTTGTGCTTGTTTGCTAACAAATGTTTATATGTGCGGCAGATTTTGGTCTGACACTTGCTTTTATTCCAAAGGGGCAGCAAGGTTGTGGGGGAGGCAGCTAACCCCCTCCACTTCCTCCAAATATTGGTGACTACATGAAACCTAATAGCTGGGGTTGAGTTAGGTGTGAGTTTGTCTAACTCTCAGCTGCCCATCATCCTCTGAAAAGGTCAATGTGTGGATCAAAGGGAAAGAGTCCGGCAAAGAAGCAGCAGGCATTCGCAGAAGAGTCGTATCTGCAAGGTCACCTCAATCCACCTTTCACAAACTTTCCAGTCATGAAAATAAAAAAAGAATCAAAAGACCAGCTAAGGTCTAACCACAGGGTCCCTGGCATGCCTAGATGGAACTGTGTTACTAACTCAATGTGAGACCTTCAGTTACAGATAGAGATGGAGATACAAGTAAAGTTATGGATGTAGATATAGATGCACAGATAGATATAGATATAGATATATGTGCATTCACATATTAGACTCACAATCGCCTAAGAGGTAGCTTCAATTATTGCTTCAATTTACAGCAGAAGACACAGAATTGGAGAGGATTAAATGCCTTGCCTAAGGTCACATAGCCAAGATAGGGATAGGAGTCAAACTGAGATCCGTTGGATTCCATATCCAGTACACTCCACTGCCTATCAAACCTTTACCTTACATTTCACACCTTCTATAAATTCATTCTTGGACTCAGAGAGCACCTGAGACCCACCACTGTGTATCTAATTCCAAGACTATCTGCCTCTGGATGGCCCAGCCCCAAACCCTTCATGGAGAGCAAGTCATCCTGCCCCACGCAAGCAGCCAGCTGTCCCAGTTACAATTGAGGAGGCTGAGCAATTCCTGCTGGGATACACTTTCTCTCTCTCCCTCTCTCTCTCTCTGCTGTCTTCTCTCTCTCTTACTTTTTTTCCAGGTTGGGGTCTGTAGGTTAAGCACCTTCTGCTTTGCAAATCTTCAAGGCACTTGAAAAGACAAGTGCTTTTCCTATCTGCAGAAGAGGAGACCTGTGTCACATGAACAGAAACCTTGAGTGTTGGTCCCCTCCTTGAACCATCTGGGCCATGCTGGCCTCCCTCACCGCCATAAAGCACCCGCTCATCCACACTTGGTTCAGGAGAAAGTCAGAATTTTACAAATAGCTTCTTGGTCATTGCTTTGAATTACGCAACCCCTTGGGTAAACTATGACATTACAACATTTATCTTTAAAAACACTTGTTTTATGGCCGGCCAAGTCATGATACTGTCATCTCATCTCACCCAGGGTGACCTCATTGTCCTCTGTGGGCCTGAGAGGCTAATCAAGAAAGGCCTGGCTTTGGGGAGGTCCAGGCAGACAGTCAAGAGCCAGTGAAGTCAATGCCCTGAAAGGACGATTTTGTGCTCCTTTCTTGAGGAGCTGGAGAGGAGGACAGGGAGGAGGGAGGTGAGGCGCAGATGCCTCTGATGCTGCTGCAGAGAGTATGGCCATGTGAGCATGCCTGCGTGGCAGTTACACGACGGGTCCAGGCTCATGCCCCTTCTAAGGCCATTTGACCCACACTGATAGGTCCCCCCTCCCACTATTTCTATGAAACCTGGATTCTGGGATTCATTCTATCCTGAATCAGAGGGAAACATAGAATATCTCCACTCATACCTCACCAGCTGAGGCTCAAGTAAGCAGTTTCTGGCCCTGCTGTGATCTCATAATTCCAGTTCCAATAACTGGGCTCCTGTCCCTTCCCTTATGTATAAGTACGGGCGGGCCTTGACCCCAGTTCCTGGGGTTGGGCTCTTGTCTTATTCCCTCAATATCTGAGGCTCTAACAGTTCCCTGGGTGTCCAAATTCTTCTAACATGGAGGGGAGGGGGGGCTTCCTTTCCAACCCCTCCAATCCCTACCCAACCGGGGTCCTCCCCAGGCAATTGGAATCCCTCAGAATTTTCAACTTTACATATCAGTTGGTTCCCTGGTAGGAAAGATCAAGAAACCAGCACTCAATTATGCTAGATGTGTAAGTCCTAGAGATGTACCATACAGCATAAATACCAATGGTTACTAATACTATATTATATACTTAACATTTTGCTAAGAGGGTAGAAATTACATGTCAAGTATTACCACCAAAATGAATAGTAATAATAATGACAATAAAGAGGATGGAAGGAAACTTTTGCAAGTAACGTACATGTTTCTGGCATACATAGTGGTGGTGGTTTCATGGGTATGTGTTTATCCCCAAGCATATCAAGTTGTGTATAGTAAGTATGTACAGCTTTCGTATGTCAATCATGCCTCAGAGCAGCTTAAAAACATCAACGCATATTCATTTCCTCCCATTTTCTCTCCTACCACCTCCTTATTTCTGTCATAGTAGTATTTTTACTTTTACCAGATTTTCTTCTTTTTTTAAAAAGATTTGATTACTTTCTTTCTAGAGAGAGGGGAAGGGAAGGAGAAAGAGAGGGAGAGAAACATCCATGTGTGGTTGCCTCTCACACGCCCCCTACTGGGGATGTGGCCTGCAACCCAGGCATGTGCCCTGACTGGGAATTGAACCAGTGACCTTTTGGTTCACAGGCCAGCACTCAATCCACTGAGCCACACCAGCCAGGGCCTCCCTTGGCTTGTTGATAAAGCCATCGCTTGCCACCAGCTCTGCTCCCCTGAGCTGTGACTCTCCTTAAGTGCCGCTCTCAAGCAGTCTCGGCATTGCCCTCCCTGGCCACCAGCAGGCACTGGGCAGGTTCCTTCACTCTGGCCCTCATGCTGTGCTCTGAGGTGACACAGACAGAGTGCCATTTGTGCTGGGCAGGCACTACCCAGGTGCCCTTGAAATGAACTTGTATCAATAAATTAAACAGAGGAAATAACACGCACCCAAAAGACCAGAAATCTAACGGTTTACAGACTAACACATCTAATCACAGATTGGACTGGATGACAGTAAAGGAGAGCGTGTCAGTATCTTTCTATCTTTCACTCCCCCAAATGCTTTTTGAAGGTCGTTTTGTTTTGTTTCAGGGATTCCCTGCCCCCTACAGCAGAGAGGGTCAGCCCCGGTCACAACCTCCCATTAAAAAAAAAAAAAAGACAGTATACAGATAGTAGTTGATAATTCATGCTCAGGGGCAGAGAGACTCCATTTCAGCTTTCTGTGCCTCCTGCCACCGAGCAAGTCTTGGCCTGGGCCTAAGCAGGACACAGTCCTGACAGCCCACAGACCTTTACTGATGCCCTCCAACCAGCTGAAATGCCGCTGGCCACCCTTCATATATCTGAGCCCTGCTCATTCTGCATACCTCTCTCTTGCTGTCCTATCGCCTCCTCCAGGAAGAACGCCTGTGTTCTGCTTCTCGGCCTCCTGCACACTTAAAAATCTATGCCACACAATGTAGTGCTTCACTCACCAAACTCTTTTTAAAAGATTTTATTTATTTTTAGAGGGGAAGGGAGGGAGAAAGTGAGGGAGAGAAACATCAGTGTGTGGCTGCCTCTCGTGCACCCCCTACTGGGGACCTGGCCCGCAACCCAGGCATGTGCCCTGACTGGGAATCGAACCAGCAACCCTTTGGTTTGCAGGCTGGTGCTCAGTCCACTGAACCACACCAGCCAGGGCTTCACTCAGCAAACTCTTTACCCCTGTTACTCCACGCAAGCCAGTTTAGACTCCATAATACTACCATTGGCCTCCTTCTTGACCTCACCCAGGACACTTAGCATAGGCCTGAGCCTGTAGTTGGGGCTCAGCAAAGACACGCTGGAGATGCTTGTTCCAGAGACAAAATCAGGGCCTTCCATTCTTCTCACATAACTGGCTAGAAAATGGAGTGCTCAGATGCAGCCATTAAACAAAAACCCTCCAGCATCCTGGAGAGAGCAGCTACCAAAGACACCACAGGTATCCCCAGGTCATTGAATCACAGAGTGTTAGAGCGGAAAGGAATCTTAATTGTTTGCTCCCAAACTTTTAAACCAGGGTGTGCACACCCCAGGGGGTCCGTGGCAGGGTGCCAAGGAGGTCCACCAAGCCACAGGACAAACATGGTATGCTTTCTTAGGGTGTCAGTTGTACTCAAATGTAAGAAATTTAAAACACTTCCACATTAAAACAAACATGACTGCATCATGGAGAAGAGTGCCAACTTTGCACGCATTTCGAAGAGAAAACACGAGCCCTCAAAGACACTTTAGAACATGCAGTAGGCTGCTTTGGGTTACCCCCATCCGCTCCGCTCCTCTACCCGTGCTGGGGATTTCCTTTCCCCTCTCCTCTATCATTAGGGTTAATTCAGTGAAAAACCAAATTAACATTTGAGAAGACTGATCTAGTTCGGCCCTTTCTTTTCAGAGAACCAACTGAGGCCCCCAGATGAGAAATAACTTGGCCAAAGCGCCAGACGGTGAGTTCAGATGCACATTTTTGTCTAGTGACTTGGTCAGGTGACTGCCGATGGAAAAGTAGACTTCCTCATTCACTCCGTGCCACCTCTTGCACCTACCCTTCATCATTGTTCCTTCTTGGCTGAGGATGATACACCTGCCCTTAGGTAGGGAAGCGGTGGCGGCAGCTCGGAGAGCACGCCAGAACCTTCAGTGCTTTGTGTAGCTTCAAACACAGTGAGTAAGGCCCCGTTTCCCAGAAATCAGAGTGTATAAATGGTGAGACCGCGTGAGGGAGGGAGAGGCGGAGCAAGGAGGAGGTCCTGCTAATCAGAAGCCGTGGCCAGGAAGCCAAGAGCCGATCCTAAGAGCCTACTTCTTCCCGTTGTTTATGAAAGAATGAGATGCTATATGGCCACCACAGCAAGACTCCAAGGAAACTGGCCCCTCAGAGGAGACCCCCCACCCCTGCAGCAACTCCTTCCTTATCTCCCGAGCTGAATCTGCTCTCAGACTACGGGACGAAATGAATCATCTCAAGGTTTTGAAGAAAGTGGTGACTTTGGAATTAAATGAACTCAGTTTCACAGCGGTCATGTATAATCTCCATGCAAATTAGCAGGGCCGTTGCCTGTAGATTCACATACTTCCATCCACTTCTTCACACCTCCAACCCACAACACTTGCTGTTACACAGACATGCAAATTCTTCTGCACACTGTCACCAACCCAAACCTAAGCCCACATTTCTGTGTTGGGGAAACCCAATACAACCGTAGTCTCTGCCCACACTTCTCTCCGACACCCAGCCCCAGACACACACAGCCACCATTGATACCCACATTCACAGTCGCACACACGGGGTTGAGAAGTGACCCAGGCTGCCAGGGTTAGAGCCACATTCCACGGTGTCCCATTCCCCTCAGAGAACTAACAGATCATTTCACAGAGATGTCATCACCTGCCCACTAATGGCAAGTTACAGCCAGAATAAATGGTCCATTACCCACCCCCATTACAGGTAGGCCCACAGGAGAATGACAGCAGAGACAAAGGAGACTTGTGGTTCAGTGTCACTGGAGGAGACTGACCAGACAGGTAAGATGGGGGCTCGTTCCAGCCAAAGAGATTTCCTTTCCTCTCTGTGCCCTAGAGTTGGGGGTGGGGAGATCAGAAGGTAGCCTTACTGCTTGCAGGTTTCTCAAACTCTTAGCTCCAAATCATGTACGGGGGATGGGGAGAATACTGCTCTTTGGACCCGGGTTTACCTTGTCCAGAACAGGATTGGGTTGTATTACTATACTTTCTCTTTTGAACAAGGCCCAAACACTTTTGGGAGTAGTGTACTGACCAACGAAACACTATCGGGAGCCACTTGCCAGGTCTGAATTTCAGCCCCACCACACAAGCCCTATGACCTTGAGCAAGTGACTGAACCTCTCCAGCCCTCTGTTTTGCCAACTGCTAAAACCAGGAATAATCATCTCATCCGCTTCATGGTGGTGGGGCTTGATTGCAACGTACGACACTTCGATACAGCAGTTCCCCTTCCTCCACGATTTTGTCTTCTCCTTTTCGTTACCTGCGATCGGCAGCGGTCTGAAAATATTCAGTGGAAAATTTCCGAAACAAACAATTCGTATATTTGAAATTGCAAACTGCGCTGAGCAGCGTGATGAAATCTCACGCTGTCCCGCTCTGCCCTGCCTGGGATGTGAATCATCCCTTTGTCCAGTGTATCCATTCCCCGCCCGCCCATTAGTCACTTAGAAGTCGGCTGGGTTATCAGATGGACTGTTGCAATATTGCAGTGGCTGTGTTCAAGTAACCCTTATTTTACTTACATTATTATTACTGTCCTGTTTGCTTACTGGTGCTTGTTGTTATCTCTCACTGTTCCTAATTTACAAGTTAAAATTTATCAAAGGCACGTGTGTGTAGGAAAAAAACATAGCGTACGTGGGATTCAGTGCTATCGGTCCTCTCAGGCATCTACTGGGGTTCTTGGAATAGATCCCCCGTGAATGGGGGGGGGGGCGACTGTAGTGTGTGGCACTTCGGGCGCTCAGTAAATGGAATTATGCAAATGAGCGATTTCCTGTTTTTCTCTGACCTCCGCTCCCTCACTACCTGCTTGCCCACACAGAGGTGACAGGTTACGTCAGCCCGGCCTTCCGAAGCCCAGAGAGAACAAGGCTGACCGAATACCACACAAAAAGAGTGATAGTCTTGGAACTGATTGCTTTGGGGTGCCTTGCATGGTGTTTTAATCTAGCTGGTTTCTCCCTTAGGGGAAAAAAAAAAAGAGCATAGTTTGAGGAAACCTGGGCAGAAAATAATAACTGGGGCCAGACAGGATGTAAATAATATTAAGAACAATGACCGCTTAATATGTGGCAGGCACAGGTTCAGTACATTCTGTGTTTTTTTTTTTTTTCAGGTAAACCTATAGCAAGCTTAGGCAGTCATAACTATCGTCATCATCATCATCATCATCTGCATCATACAGAAGAGGAAACTGAGGCTAGAACGGCTTCAAGCCGGGGACTTGAACCAAGGGAGACTGATGCTACAGACAACGACCAGACTATATCGCTATCCACTCGGAAAGCCGGACATGAGGGAAGGCAGGAAAAAAAGGACAAAAGAGCAATCAATACAAATTCTTTTCTCTTTTTTAAAGATTTTTATTTATTTATTTTTAGACCGAGGGGAAGGGAAGGAGAAAGAGAGGGAGAGAAACATCAGTGTGTGGTTGCCTCTCATGTGCCCCTCACTGGGGACCTGGCTCACAACCCAGGAATGAGCCCTGACTGGGACTCGAACCAGCAACCCTTTGGTTCGCAGACCCTTGCTCACTCCACTGAGCCATAGCAGCCAGGGACAACTGTCCTTTTTCTAAAAGCATGTTGTTTTTCCATGTCCTGTTCACAGAAGTTGGTTTCTTTTTCACATCAGGCCTGTGAGGTATTGGGAAAGGAGGACAGAATCTCAGACATGTTGTGGAATCACTTTCGAGCGGTGATTTCATTTTGTCCTCAAAATACCACTGCAAAGGGGTTCAGTTACCCCTTCGCTGTATAAGTGACATCCTGAATCCAGTAAGGGTTACTTCTTTTTCCTACACCTTTCTCTCATCCCCTATATCCAGCACAACCCTGGCCCGAGATTGTGTCCTGTTGAGGGTTTTCTGTAAACCAAAGTATCCTGCAGTCTCATGGTCCTAAACACG
Organism: Glossophaga mutica; assembly: GCA_039655065.1. Taxonomy (NCBI): domain Eukaryota; kingdom Metazoa; phylum Chordata; class Mammalia; order Chiroptera; family Phyllostomidae; genus Glossophaga; species Glossophaga mutica. Next base: position 6,855,657 of record CM077318.1, on the reverse strand, counting down.
TGGATCTTTGCATAATCCCAAGGCCTGTAACTCAAGAGTAGTTTGTCCCCATGGATCTTACAGCAAATTATTCCTCCACTCCTTACTGACAATATGGTTCTGTGCTAGTCACTTGTCACCTCTACAGTAGTGGTGATGGCACCTCGTGTTGCGCGGGGTTGTGAAAATTCCATAACTTCCACGGAAGTGCTCAGTCATTGGGACACTTCACGAAAACATTATTTAAAACAGAATCACCAGCTTAATCTGAAAGGAGCCCCGGAAGGGCAAAGGAACGTCTATACCTCTGACCTTTAATCACGTAGGCCTCCTGGTCCGCGCGAGTGGTTGGTGACTTTGGGAAAGTTGGGGGACAAAGAATGCAGAAGGTCCCTGAAGTGACTGTTGAGGAAATTATCAATGCATCACTTATATCATCATAGAGACATCTAAATTCTTTACATCACATACTTCTCAAAGTAGTTTTATCTACAGTACTTACCGTATTTTCCAGACTATAAGATGCAGTCCCCCCCCCACCAAAATTTGGGAGGAATAATGGTTGTTAATGCTGCTGTCGAGTTCTGTTTACATTTACACTGGTGAAATATTACATTATTTATGTTATTAAATATTTTACCACATGTTTTGCTTCAAATTCTTTTTTTCTATTTTCCTCCTCTAAAACCTAGGTGCATCTTATGGTCCAAAAAATACGGTACTTGCCATTCACAAAAACCTCCCGAGAAGTAAGTAGTCTTTACCAATTAAAACCGTTCCGCTTGCTTCGTTACTATTTTCCGCTTCCTGGAAGTGGCCCACCTGGATTTGCAAAATCCTTCTCATCTTCCCTTCAAGGCCCCCCCTCTATAAATGCCACCTCGGTCCAGAACATAGCCCTGAACCCTTGGTCAGTCTTCTCTCTGCTTAATGAATCCACACAACCCTGTACACCTTCTGCAGCCCTGTATTCCAGTCATTTATATACTGATCTTAACCTCTGTCCCTCCATCCCCGCCTCCTCACTGAATCCACAAAATCTTTCAGGCAAAGAACAGAGAAAGAAGGCATGGTTTCCCAGTTGTTCTACGTCAGTCCCATTCTTAAAGCTTTTATTAAGGAAAATTTCATGTGTGCACGTTCATAGAGAGAGCGGAAGAATAAAATGAACACCCATGTGCCCATCACCTGGCTTCAACAACTAGTAACACATGAACGATATTGTTACCTCTTGCCTTCTCGCTCTGGGTTATTTTAAAGCAACTGTCAGCGAGACTGCTGTTTTGTCCGTAAGGACTCCAGTATGGATGCCTTCTTTTGCATTTCCGTGTCCCCTACAGCTTGAAGAGCATTTACACCTGTGCTCCCGACCACTGGGAGCATATCAAAAGATGCTTTCTGAGCAGCTAGTATGCCAGACCTTATGCTTGGCTCTGCAGGCTCTGGCTGAGCTAGGGTTAGGGTTCCGATGTTCCCAACCAAGAATTGCCATGGTACCAGAGAGCGAACACGGGGTGCACGCGGGGGCCGAGCACCAGGACCTCAAATTGTACGAAACGAATCGAGCCGAATCTGTGTTCTCCTCTAATGGAGACCCTCAGTTCGAAGTAGCCGCAAGTCACGGATTCTCCAGCAGGAGGCGCTGCAAAGGCGGGGCGGGGGATGCTGGCTCTGTTGCTCCTCCTGCTGGAGCGGGAGAAGTCGACCAGAGCCCGCCAGTGGGTGCAAACTACAAGCAACAACACAGTTCAGTAGGCGAGCGGGACGCTGAGCGTCAGGGCCTGAGAGGGGCCCCAGGGTTCACGTGCGGGGCAGGGGCGCAGGGGGCACGGGACAGGCCGGGCACCTGCGCACAGTCCTTCTGGATGCTGCCCGTTGCACTGAGTGGCGCCAGTTCCCGTCCCAACCGCCGCTGTTCCTGATAGAATATCTCCAAGCAGGGCACGGGACAGAGCGAGGAAACACCTGTTTCCAACAAGAAAACGGGTGGGGGGAAGCCCCTGCCAGGCTTCCAATGGCCCCTCATCGAGGCTGCTCTCTAGAGCCTTGTAAAAGCGCGCCCAGAAAGCCAGTGGAGATCATTTTTCAAAAAGATCGCTTTCTATTTCTTACTACCCCCTCCTTCTCCTAAGCTGTAACGTCCCTTAAAAAAAAAAAAAAAATGTCTTCTTTCCTCCGTGGGGTTTCCCGCTCCTCCCAGACCCCTTAAGGCCCCGCCTTGATGCCTGCAGGGACCGCCGCCACCCCCAATCCCAAATTTCGCAACAGCATTCGCTTCCGGATTCTTCACTTCCTCAGCCCCCCTGCCGACCTACAGGTGGGGAGTGGGATTGGGGAAAGGGGGGGGGAACAGAACAAAGAAACCAAGGAGCCCCTGTCCCAGGCCAGGCACCCCTTGTGCAGCCTCCGACCAGCCGGGGAACAAGAGGGGCTCAGGAAAGGGGGGACGCCTCGGTCCCGGCCTCAGGACACTTTCCCAAGGCTAGCAGCCCGAGGACGCGTGGGAGGTGGGGACTGCCCCCGCGCAGCAGACACAACTCCACGCAATAGGCCTGAGTGGCCGTGGGCGCCAGCGGCCTCAACGCACTGGGCTCCGTTATTTCATCAGCAGTTTCAGAAAAACCTGCCAAAAGCAGTTATGCCTCACTGCAATGTGTAGCTTTTTCCTGCCATTTTTTCATAATAAAAGAGGGAGTGAAGCTCGCTCGTTCTCTTCCCCCCTCCACCCCCCTCTCCCCAAAAGAGCCAAATGGATACGAGAAGGGAGGAAAAAAAAAAGAACCCACACACCAATCTCCGAGGGGATGCCAGTGAGGTGTGGCTTGTATTTAAATATCCAATATGTCAATGTAAGGGGAGTGGGTACGTATATAAAGTGCCGTTTGCATCCGATACCTCGACGGAGCCAGCTATGAGAGGCCGGGGGAGATGGATGCGGAGGGAGAGCGGCACTTCGCCTGAGAGCAAGGTCAGGAGCGCGCTGCCCCACGCTCCCCGCCGCTGAGAAGTTCCTTGGACGCGAACAGACGTCGGCTGCGGCTCCGCACGGCGCGGAGCAGCGAGCGAGCGAGCGAGCGAGCGCCGGCGAGTCGCCCACGCCCGCTGCGGGGAGAGGCAGCTCGCGCACCTCCCGCCCCGGCTCGGCCCCGCGCACCCCGCCATGGCGGAGGTGGGGGGGGTCTTCGCCTCCTTGGACTGGGATCTGCACGGTTTCTCCTCGTCCCTGGGGAACGTGCCCTTAGCCGACTCCCCGGGTTTCCTGAACGAGCGCCTGGGCCAGATCGAGGGGAAGCTGCAGCGCGGCTCGCCCACGGACTTCGCCCACCTGAAGGGGATCCTGCGGCGCCGCCAGCTGTACTGCCGCACCGGCTTCCACCTGGAGATCTTCCCCAACGGCACGGTGCACGGCACCCGGCACGACCACAGCCGCTTCGGTGAGGACGCGGCCGGCGGGGGCGGCGGGCGGGCGTGGGGGGGGGCCGGCGAGCGGACGCGCGGCGCGCCGGGGAGCCGACGGCTCCGAGCTCGGGCTTGGGGCGCCGCGGACCGCCCCCCTTCCCGCTCGGAGCCGTCCAGGCGGAAGGCCGCCGGGGACCCGGGGCTGGCGGGACGCTACGGTGCGGGCTGGAGCCGCAAGGCGTCGGGGCGCCTGGCACCCCGACGCGATCGGGAGGGCACGGGGCCCCCGCGGGGGCCTTGAGGTGCGGCCTCTCCTTCCTGCACTCCACCCTCTCCTTCCCCTGGGTGCGAGGGGATCGTTCCGGGTGGGACCTGGACGCTGCGCTTCCGATGGAAGCAGGTGAAGCTGGGAGAGGGGAAGGAGCACCCGCCTAAGAAGTCAGGGAGCGCCGCGGCTGCAGCGCGGGGCTGAGCCTCGAGGGCAGGGTTGTCGCGGGCGGTGGCCTGGACCAGCAGCAGCTTTCGTGGGCTACGGACGTGGGGGGCGGGCGGCCCGCATGCAAGTCACTTTTGGCCCGCACCTGCCGCCTCTGGGTTGCTCTGCCCGGGGTGGGGCCAATCCAGGCAGCAGCGAGGCAGGAGCTGGGTATTGGAGAAACTGGGAAAGCCTCCTGGCGCAAGCTCTGGGGCAGATGTTGCCCGGAGCTACCTGTGGACTCCTTGCCTCAGGGAAGAAGTGGTCGCGGACCCACTCTCAGCCACAGAAACAGGTGTGATCTGGGCTCAGGACAGGAAACGTCCAACGTCCGTCCAGGATTTCGTCTGCGCCCACCCCCAGCAACTGTGCAGGTTGTTCGAAGGGCAGAACTGCTGGTCTCACATACGCAGCACAGTTAGTATAAACCTCAGTCTGAGACAGAGATCATTCGCTTTCTAAGCAAATGTGTTCGCTCCTCCATAATCTGGCCACATTTAATGTTCAGTTTGCTATTGTGTACCAAGCCATTGTTCAGGTGCTGTGACAGCTACCCTTCCTCCGGCCCTCTAGCCCCCAGCGTCCCTACCTCCTCCCAAGGACCCTGCGGCCCAAGCATACCTTCTATCCCTAAGCCCATGAGAGGTTTTGCCTACCTTCAGACGTGAGAAGTTCCCTTCCTTTGCCCACCCTCCTTCACTCCCCGCAAACCTCCCCATCCTCCTATTCCCCGGGCCGTGTGAGAGCTGCATCTGGAGCACACAGTAAAGAGGGGGGCTGCGCAGAGGCCAAGTCTAGCAAACAACTTAGGGCCAGGGCTGGTCTTCCTTGCTGGGAGCAAGCAGGAACCCTAATGAGGTCTATGTCATCTTGGAAAAATGCACTCGCAGAGCGGGAGTGCAGTAGGCGGTGTGTGGGGTGGGGGTAACAGAGGGGTGCAGGTGTCTGGATAAACTTGCAGCACGTCCTCAAAAGGGCGATAAGGTGGCGTGGAGGGAAAGGCAGTGTTAACTTGGCTCCCTTTCCTTCCATCGCTTATGACTTTGCAGTCCCCTTTTGTTCCTCTTCTGAGGTAATGGGACTCTCCCCCCCCCCCAGCCTCGGAGCCCCCAGAGGCTCCCCAAAGTGGCCGGAAAATATTGGAGGGGCTCGTTCCTGATATACACAAGCAAAATCATGAAATGATGGGCGGGCGGCAGCAGAGGTGGAGAAACAAGGAACTTGGCTCCCAGCAGCTACAAGTGGTTTGTCTGACTCTGTGCCTAAGCTGAGCCCAATAACCTACAAGGTCAACATAAATCAGTAATAGGCTCTTGGGATAAGTGGTCTTTAATTACCTCCCTAAGGACACATCTCGATTTCTTTTCATCTCTCGGGCCTGCTAAGGGTGTTAAGTTTAAGGAGAAACCAAAGGAAATACAACTGGCAGGAAGAAGGGATGTTTTCACTGCTGCTTAACTGACTGCTTCATTTTGGGTTTTGCCTTTAAAAAAAAAAAAAAAAAAAACCCTGCCTGAGACCACCTCCGCATCACCTTTTTCCTTTCCTCCTCCCTGGGCTTCCTGGCACTTCCGTGTATTTCCTGTAAAGGACATGATCACCGGTCCAAGCTGTCTCTTTGTAACCTCCCCTGCCAACTTTCGAACACACTTTGACTCTTTCTCAGCCTAGCTTTTGGCAAAAGAAAGAGGTGGCGTTTGCGTTCGCTGACTCCTCCCTCCACATTTGAGTTAATCAGCCAGGGTATTCAATAAATCGAAACTTTAACATTCCATAAGTGCTTTAGCAGTCAGCATTCCAGCAGGGTAAAGTAGGCCAGACTTAAGATATAAAATATTATAGATTTCTGCTTGGGGGGAGGAGGCAGTCTCCAAAGGCCATGTAAAGTAAATAGCTATTTGTTGTAATTGGAGAGCAGGGCCCCCAAGGATTACCCTGGAATCCATGTGTTCAGAACGAGTCGGGCTGAGCCCAAGAGCAGCCCCGACTCCAAATAATAACCTGTTGGCACAGCCTATCCTCCCCCCTCCCCGCCCCCAACACCCCCATTCTGCAATCGGTAGCCAGGAGTGTTCCACTCTCCGCCTGGCTGGTGGCATTTACAGGAGGTTCGCAGGGATCCTGACATTCTTGAGGGGCACCTGTGGACTGGCATAGTAGGGCTTGGGAGCCAGACCGGAGGAGAGGCCTCCCGCCAGGTGGGATGGAGCGAGCTCCTGCAGCTGCTTTGGGTTTTGAGCGATCTGGTTCTTATTTGGCAGGACGCCAGGGCAGCACTGTCTTGGCCACGAAGGTCTGAAAGGATGGCTGAGGGAGCTCAGGCAAGTTACGGAGCCAGATTAAATGACACGTTAGCCAGTCTTCTGGCTAGGTTCTGAGGCAGCGGGAGCCGGGAATTGTCCAGCAACGTCCAGAGCTGAGTTGGGCAGGTCAAGATGTGAGAGAGAGAGCAGAGGGAGGCCCTGGGTTCTGTGGAGGTGGGGGGGGGGGCGGTGGTGAGAGAACTGAGGACAAACTCTGTCTACTTAATACTTTGCCTCCACACTTTGCTGTTAACACCCCTCTCCAGCTGTAGCTGGGAAAATGAGAAAATGGCTTGTTTTCTCTCTCCCTTCATGCTGGCTGGAATTCAGGAGAAGGTTTAGGGATATCTGTTCCATCATCATGTGCCACCGGGTTCCCACAGTTTGAATCCAGCTAATAGGAAAGTTGGCAGAGGGAAATGATGCCCAAAGACAGCTGGGCAGGGATGATCCCAGCTGCTGGAGACCCCTGTTACTGGACACAACCCAAGTGACTTCCGGTATGATCTGTCCTTTGGCACCATGTTAACAGAGAACTGGAGAAAAACTGTGGTGACTCAAATGGCCACACCTCTTGGGTTTCATGATTTGTTCTCGCACCAGGTCTCGGGTGGTGAGATCACAAGCTGACCTCGGCTACTTAATGAGCTCAGGGTGGTTAGAGACATGAGGTTCTCAGGGAATGAGGGAGCTACAACTGGGCGCTGAGAAGTAATCCGCCTGAGCAGAGCAAAGGACTGAAGGCCCCGGTGGGTTGGTAACCCTCAAAGCTTAGCGGCCGGCACGGAATCATGACCTGCTTTCTCATTTCCTTGCCATACTGGCTGTTCTTCTTTCAATCTATTCCTTTCGCGGTAGCCCTCTTCAAACATAGTAGGACTACAACCAATCCTATCAGTGTGGTCCAACTAAGGCGGAGCAGAGTGGGGCAGTCCCCTCCCTTATACCAGCTACAAGACCAGGATCGGTCCGGCCCAAAATCGCGTTAGCTTTTTTCCCTTTTTCCTATGTTTCACACTAGCTTTTGAATCATCTTTTATTTTGATACGATTAGTTTTACGTCAGCTCCTTAACAACCTCCTGAGTCACCTGTGCTAATAAGCTTACCGCGTTCAATCCAATGCCGAAAGCCACTGTTGTGTTTTGCTAAGCCACACACATCTCCCCATTGCAAAGATGGGCAGACTGGCATTTGAAAAAAAATCGCACGAAAACAGAAACGAACAGTGCATGTTTTTAAGGAAATACACAGGGTTGCCTGAAATGGGGAGTGAGATGGGAGCAGGGTATGAACATAAAAAGAAAGAAATGGATAAATTAAAAGCCCCTGCACAGACCAATGAAAATAGGGCGCGAAAGAGAGCAGTGTGATTTACTCAACTGTCTGCACTTGAGGCTTACCCTCCCCCTACAAAACCCCAAGACACAAAACATCTCGGGTAATTGGTCTGGGGACCAAAGTGCAGGACTTTACATTTTATTCTAATTAAAGCTTATTTTGTTGGAGTCAGCCCATTTTTCCATTCTCTTGAAACCTCTTTGGATTTCGTTTGTGTCGCCCTCTCAGCCGTATGTCTTCTGGAACGAGGGTAAGCAGTCCCTCTATGGCCCCTTACAAGGCCTTTATTAAAATGTGAAACAGGGCACCACCCAAATCAGAATGTCACACAGCGCCTCTAAAGGGTTTGGCCCTTTAAATCAGTATCGGCTTAACCGTCCCTTGGCACCGAGTATTTTCCCTTCCCCTCCTACCATCTTCTGTCAACCTCTTTTCTCAGAACTCCTTTGTATTGTAACAAGCGGACTGAGAATAAAGTTTGGAGGACTTCAATGCTGGAGGCCAAAGGCTACATTGTGAGTGTTCTGCACAGTGGCAGCCAAAGAACTTGACGTTCTTCAAATGGGCCATGGAAACATGTGCCCTAGAGCTGCCGCACCAGAACACCCGCCTGCCCGCCCGCCTGCGTCACTGAGGCTCTTTGGACTTCCCTCCCACTGGAGTTTTGAACCTGATTTCAAAGTTAGCCACCAGCATGTTAAAGTGTGATCTTGAAGAAATCAGTCTCAGTTTCTATATAGACTACATAGAATATTATTACCCTTAAAAATTGCATTTTTGGATAAGAAAGACAGCCAGATACGAGCTCACTTCATATCTTTGGGTGCCCCTGGGAGTCGATCTTATCAAGTTTGGGTCTGTACATTGAAAAGCACGGTCAGAGACGGGAATGTCTCAGAGGAAGCTAGTTGCCCATTGTATGTGCATCCATATAACAGACGTGGTATCTTAGGAAGAAGTATAAAGTCTTCAGTGTCACCAGCATTTCGGTTTTTGGTCCTTTTTTCCCCTCTTGGTGGTTGATTTCTTTTTTCCTGTTACTGCTTCCCAGTAAATGAAGGAGGTCTGAAATCCTCACCTCTAACCTTGTCAGCCAGAGGGACATTCTGAATGTCTTCCCTTTCCCCTGAAAACTGCAACATCTAAAATCAGTACCAAGTCTGATACTACCTGCCAACTCTTTGCCATGGATAAACTTGAAACGCTCGAGAGAGAAGGGGACAATGACAGGCTTGTCAGCCTGGGGCTGCAGCAGCTGAGAGCACTTTTCAGAGAAAGCTCTTAGCAGGCCAAGTTTTGTGTCCTGCCTACGGCAGGAGAAATAAACTTCGTGAGTGGCCTGTGTGGCCTTTGTTAGAGGCAGCTACAGGCAGTTGACAGCCTCATGTGGCTTTAAGGACATGGGAGCTAAGAGGGTGCAAAACAAGTTCAGCCTAGAGGACAGTAAGGTAATGCTGTGTGCTCAGGGGAGGAGGGAAGGGACTTGGGGAAGAGACGGAAACCTGGCTACATTCTCCCATTTACGAAGCTGCCCTCCCATTTCTTGAAATGGTGGCATTTAACAGTCACAGTGGCTTGTCATTAGGATCTTTTGTAGCCAAAGCCTTCTCCTGCTTTGGTCTCTTCCTCGTAATATGCCTAAGGGTGTCGAGCAGAGGCAGAGATGGGTTTCCCCCATTTCACGTGTGGAAAACTGAGGTCCAGAGAGACTCAGTGTCTTCTCTGCGGTTCCATCCTTGCTGCAAAAGATGGCTTAATCGGGTCATTCACGAAAGGCGCCCAGGGCTGACCTCCAGTTGGGGGTAAATGACTGGTAGCTCATGTTGCATGCACAGCCTCCTCTTAGCTTGATGTTAGTGATGGAAATGGCACTCACTTTTTTGGCTCTAGGCATCCTGGAGTTTATCAGCCTGGCCGTGGGACTGATCAGCATCCGTGGAGTGGACTCTGGCCTATACTTAGGAATGAACGAGCGAGGAGAGCTCTATGGGTCGGTAAGTTGAAGGTTTTCTTTTCATCAGAGGCTATTAGCACCAGTGTTTGGACAATGTAAGGCAAAAGTATAAGACTTTTATCTGGCGATTGAAGGTACTTGTGTCGATGGTAAAAAGTTAGCGTCTTCTAGTCACGTGGGGCTGCCCGGGAAGTTGCTGCATAACACTTTCACTCATTCGGCACCCATCAAAACATAAGCTTTAGCCTGGCTGGTGTAGCTCAGTGGATTGAGCGCCCGCCTGTGAACCACGGGGTCACCGGTTCGATTCCCAGTCAGGGCCCCTGCCTGGGTTGCAGGCCAGGTCCCCAGTAGGGGGGGTACATGAGAGGCAACCACACAGTGGTGTTTCTCTCCCTCTCTTTCTTTCTCCCTTCCCCGCTCTCTAAAAATAAGTAAACAAAATCTGAGGAAAAAAAAAAACCACATAAGCTTTGCTGTGGCATACTGTTTTCGCCTTTTCCATCTGAACCAGCTGGTGTGATGATAATAGTAAGCCGTGCTGGTTTGTTAGCAGATGGGAAGGGTTTGGGGCATTGACCCTCCTGAGGAGCACGTCTGAATTTTAATGCGTGCCCAAGGGAGTGGCAGACTGGCCAGCTCAAAAACAGGTGATGGAAGAGCTGGCCTTCAGGTTGAGGCTTCTGAGATGAACAACACAGTCCCTGATCTCCAGATTGCTTCTGCTGAGTCCCAAAGGCCAAATGAAGCAAACGAATGTGAGGGTTCCGGGGTGACAGCCCTCAGTCCCCAGCTAGGCCTGGGTTGGCTGCAGTGCATGCTCTCTATTCTGGAAGCTAGCCAAGAGCCGGGAACCAGGCAGTGACTTTGCTGACCTTAACCCCTTCAGGGGATCCCAACTCGTGGCGTTGGCTTTTGAGTCACATAGCATGCTTTCTGGCTGCCTGCACCCCTTGAAATCAGAGCGCATTTTTCCCTGACACCTAAGCGATAGGCCTGTCCCCAGCACTCAGTATCGGCAACCCCAGCAAGTACTATGGCGGCTGGATCAAGTGTGAGAAGGGACAGAGGCAAGAGACTCAGGAGCTGCGAGCTTGAAGTAGCCAGACTGGAGGAACTGTGCAAGGAGATCTTTTCTAAGCTTGCCAACTGACAGGCCTGAGACCCTTCATCAGGAGCGATCACAGCTCACCTCTCGTGGGACTTTATATAGATCCAAGGCCTTTGCCTATCAGTTGACACGGTTGACTGGAATCTCTATGGATTTGAACATCCTTAGCCCTAAGCAGGGAGAAAATTCAAGGGTGCCAGTGGGGCTCTGGGCAGCCATAGCAGAAATTCTCAGGCTCAGAAAAATCTCAGGCTCTGTTGTAGAATTGCACCCCTGAACCCTGTGCAATCTTACTAACCACTGGCACCCCAATAAATTCAATACGAAATGTTTAAAAGAGAAAAATCTCAGGCTGAACACCCCTGGCTCAGGAGATAGCCAGGTGAGGCTATCTCCTCCGGTGTCCTGCCTTCAAGGAAGGATCTCACATAAAACATTTTTGCGTGGCTCATGGCAGAGGCTGAAGGTGATACCGATAGGACTGTTTGGTGCTATTTGGAAAGAAGATACCTCAGTAGTACCAGGAGACGGGACTGACATTTTCTGATATCAATGTGCTATTGCTATTTCAGGGCTCTCCAGCAGCGAGCTGGGATGGGAGAAATAGTCATGTAACGGGCTGTGCTTTGTTTTCTCACCCTCACAGAAGAAACTCACGCGTGAATGCGTTTTCCGGGAACAGTTTGAAGAAAACTGGTACAACACCTATGCCTCCACCTTGTACAAACACTCGGACTCGGAGAGACAGTATTACGTGGCCCTAAATAAAGACGGCTCACCCCGGGAGGGATACAGGACTAAACGACACCAGAAATTCACCCACTTTTTACCCAGGCCAGTAGATCCTTCTAAGTTACCCTCCATGTCCAGAGACCTCTTCCGCTATAGGTAACGGACCCTAGCGTGACCTCTGTAATCCGTGTACTCTGGGGCCACAGTTGTGTCTGCAAGCACTATATTCATAGCTTTTCAGACCTCTTTCCTATCAATTTAGATAGCAGAGAAGCACTTGCTGTTCAACTCGACCCAGCTGTTCCCTTGTTGTTCAAAGTGTATATCAAGGTTGGGTTATTTTGGGGAGGGCTATGGGGGGAGGGGCGGGCTCGAGGGAATCTTGTATATACTCTTTTTCTGTACTCATGTTCTTTCCCCTGAGGTGGCAAGAGAAAGAACGGGGGCCCCTGCCAAGGGGCCAGGGGTATCCTGCCCCACAATCTACCCCAATAGCTTGACAATAGGTGAACGAAAGACCAAACTCTCTGCCACAGATGCTACCTACAGAGCTTTGGAAAAGTCTCCTTTGGAAAATCCTCAGGGCTCTGCAGGTTTCTCATCTGTCCTGACATGTGGTTGCCCTGCCATCGGAAGTGGGAGATGGGGTAGGTTGCAAGAAAATGCTATTGAAATGTAAGCATGGATACTGTGCATAAGGACAAACTATTTATGGAATGTATAGGCTATTTATTTTATATATTTATTTATTTCAGAATAATTTTATTTTTAATGAGAGATGCTATGACTGGATTTTCATCAGAAAGAATAAGGTCCTACTGAAATGGGATAGATGAGTTATTAAAGGCTTTTATTGGCAATAAAATTGTCTTTATATTGTAACCGCTGTCGGATTGTATTGATTTGTACTTTCAGTAGGATTAGTTGGTGAGCTGCTTTTTCTCCAGCTCCTGAGAATCCGATGTTAGTATCCCATTACCTAGGCTCTCGATGACCCACCATTCACGGTATGAGCATGAACTAGGGGACCTTTCGGAAGTCCTTGCTGATTCCATGACATTAAACTTAGGGGTGAACCAAAGCTTCAGGAAAGCCTGGATCAACAGCTCTTTTGGAAGCTCCCACTTGAGCTTAGGACTGGGGGTGTAGGGAAACCCTCCTTTGGGATTTGTTTAGGGCCCAAAGCCCGGAGGTCAGAAACCGTAATGTGTGGCTTCTTACTTTATTTATTTACTTATTTTTACAAAAGAAAGTTGATTGACATAGTTATAGAGGTAGTAGAAGTGAGCCATCTGGGCTCTGTGGGCTCAGGAAACAAGTGACAAGCCAAAGAAGGGCCCTTGGAGCGTAGCAAAGAGAAAGGCAAGGGTAGCACGCCTTGGGGGTTGGGGGGGGGAAGCCGGAGTTCCTATGGCTTCTTACTTTAGATACAAAGATGAAGGGATTCAAAATAAACACAATCAACAGGGAGACTGATTCTTTTGAACCAGTCAACGTACCTTCCGGAGGTGTTGTCCTCCCTCTGCAACCCCAACCCCCACCCCTTGCCTGGGCTTTCCCTACAGAATTCTTGGAAGCTGTTAACACATTTCCCTAAGGCAGTAGTTCTCCCAGAATATAATCTCTTGACCAGCACCAGCAGCATCGGGGAACTTGTCAGAAATGCAAATGATCAGGCCCTACCCTAGACCTGCCAAATGGAAAACTCAGGGCCACTTGGGGGAAGTCCAGCAATTTGTATGTTAATCGGCCTCCCAGAGGATTCCTGTGCATGTTAGAGTTTGAAGCCTACGTGCTATAAAGGGATAGTTTTCAAAAACAATTCTGTGTGCAGCTGAATGGCTTATAAAGAAAGTTTTAGGATCATTTCAGTCCATTAAAAAAAAAAAGTAGAGTGGCTCTAGGTAAATGGGGAGGGTGGTTTAAAATCCTTGGCATCTTTGCTGATATTTACTGAAGCAGGAGCATATGGCTAGTAGCATTTCCAAAGTGAATACTGTCAGGAAACAACCAAAGCAATCCAAGTCTCACTGAGTACTCAGGTCCTCGAGAAGGGCTAGTGGGAAACAGTTTGGGCCTTAAGATAGTTCCTCCTGCCCTGGCTTGTGTGGCGTGGTGGTTGAGTGCCAGCCTGCGAACCAAAGGGTCACCTGTTCGATCCCTAGTCAGGGCACCTGCCTGGGTTGTGGGCCAGGTCCCCAGTAGGGGGCGCATGAGAGGCAACCAGACATTGGTGTTTGTCTCCCTCTCTCCCTCCCTTCCCCTCTCTAAAAACTAAATAAATAAAATCTTTTTTTAAAAAAATAGTTCCTCCTGGTGTTCCTCCATCACATCACACAGACATCTGCTATCTTTCCAACTGATTGAATGCGGGGAGCAAACAGCTTAGGTAGCAGCTCATTTAAAAACCCACCCCAGCCCTGGCTGGCGTAGCTCAGTGGATTGAGCACGGGCTGCGAACCAAAGGGTCGTAGATTCGATTCCCAGTCAGGGCACATGCCTGGGTTGCAGGCCAGGCCCCTAGTGGGGGCCACGTGAGAGGCAACCACACATTGATGTTTCTTTCTCTCTTTCTCCCTCCCTTCCCCTCTCTAAAATAAATAAATAAAATCTTTAAAAAATAAAAATAAAAAAAATAAAAACCCACCCCAAAAAGTCTATAAAAGCTCATCCCAATCTACGCAACAGGAAAGCCGCACACGTGAGACTCTATATGTGAGATAGCAAATAAGACTGCAGAATGAAGAATGCTAACTTGCATTGCTCGTGTGATCATACAGCGCTCACCAATGGAGTCACCAAGGCAGTGCGTACCCAGAGCTAGGGCAGGCAGGGAAAGTTTCCTGGAAGCGGTCATGCCTGCCATGAAGAACCAACAGGATTTGGACAGGCCACGTGGCTGACGGACGTGTGTAAATGTTGGACTCCGCGGAAGAGACGTCGCCATCCTTTCTGGGGAAAGGATGCAAATCAGCTGCGTCACAGTTTAAATCACATTTTAATGCGTATCACACCTTTATTTGAAAAGCAAAACTTTGGCTACCTTATCTATATGCTCAGCTACCTACGAGTCTGATAAACAGCCACAACTTCTTTGTTTTTCTTTTGCAATGACAGTCGACATTCGGTATTATTTTTTATCATCTTCACATGTGCATCAAAGTGGTTACACATTTACAGAAAAATGTATGAAATGATGCCCTCAAAGTCTAGAACCCATCTGGCACCATGTATAGTTACTACAGTATTAGTGACTGTATTTCGTATGCTGTACTTGCAGCCACAACTCCTGGGGGCTCATGAGGTAAATGAGAACTCTTTCAACCAATAGGAAGCTGGCACTTCCCCATGAGTAGGGCCAGTGTTACTGTAGTGAGACACCCGACACAGCCTGACACAGCCTGACACAGCCTGACAAGGCCGCAACCACCACACTACAGGACAGGATTTACAAAGAAAACACCACTGTAATGAAAAAGGGAAAGACTCCCAATCGGGTCATACATTTTGCCTCTGCGTGGAAGAAGAGGGAAAAGAACAGCAAAAGGGTGTAGGCTCCAAGGAGGCAGGAGGAGTTCATTACGAGCGAGGGAGGCACTCTTTGGTATTGAATTATAGGAATAACAATGAAGGGGCATTTGACCAGAAAATGTCAATAGGCAGCTGTTTTCATTTTGGAAAAGAGGGGAAAGATAAGTTGTGGGAAAGGAAATGGAAAAGAGACGACCTAGTATCCCTACCTCAGTTGACAGCTGATTGTCGACCTGGAGGGGATTTCAGAGCACAGCTGGCAAACATCCGGCCCTCCACCTTGTTTTATCCAGCCCGGCACCTTGTTTCTACCCGGTGGCAGCGCCGAGCTCTCACTTAACAGTTAAGGAGTAGTTACATGTACACAGTCCTAAAGTTACATTTGGTCCTTCGAAGGCAACTGTGAGGCTGATGTGGCCCCTGGTGAAAAATGAGTGTGATACCCCTGGTCTAGAGCAATAAGCTCTGGACCTCTGGTTTTGAATGAAAACACGCAGAGACAGTTTTTTACTCATTCTTGCATCTCTTCCAGTGTTTAGAGTGTTCCTGGAATGAAATGAACATGTAGCAAATGTTCGTTAAATAAAGGAATGGTTGGTTCAAAGAATGAATGAGGAAGTGAATGAATGGAGAAAGACAGAGACACCTTTAGCAAACATGTGTGATACACAAATGCCAGTGAAAGAGTAAATGCATCGTCTAACTGAATCATCTGAACTGTTATGGTAAGTTCTGAGTATTCTTTTTAAATGTTTTTATTGTTGTTCAGTTACAGTTGTCCCACCTTTTCCCCCTTGCTCTCCCCGGCCCCGTCCATCCCCCATTCCCACAGTCAGTCCCCTCCCATTGTCTGTGCCCATGAGTCCTCTATTCATGCTCCTTGACGACCCTTCCCCTTCTTTCCCTCATTATCCCCTTCCCCCCTCCCCTCTGGTCACTGTCCGTTTGTTCTTTATTTCCATGTCTCTGGTTCTATTTTGTTCATTTGTTTGTTTTGTTGATTAGGTTCTGAGGATTCTTACATAGGCAAAACTAGGACAAACTACAGCGTGTCTCGGGAGACATAGTGAGTTCCTGTCACTGGAAGTTTTTAAGCAGAGGCTAGACATCCTCTTGACAAGGATGTTGAATCATTGAGAGGGGAAAGGGTGAATACTAGATAAAAATGGCGGAATGTGGCATTAGTTTGAGGTTTACTCTGTGGGACCCCCACATTGCTCCTGAGTACTGATAGTGGTCCGAGAAGGCATATATAAGGCCTAAGAGTGCTACCCAACTGCTATTCTAGGCCATGGAAAACATTGTACACCACAGGTTCCAAACTTGGGGTTCCCAAGATCCATGGACAGCCCCCTGGGCCTGAACTCCCAAAATAGTATGTATATTTTTATGTGTATGTACACCTCACCTTTCATTGGTTCTCAAAATATCCCCTCAAATGTTAGGAACAACTAAGCACTTTATGACTTTCCGTGGCTCAAAGCATCTTGCTATGAAGAACTGGTGGCCACTGCGATCCTCTGTGAAAAACTTGACAGAGTCTTTAGTTGGGGATTTTCCCCCCAAAGATGTAGATTTAATCTGTGAAACCTTTGAGTCCTGTCTTCTAAGACATAGCTTCAAGTGTGGCAACGGGGAGGAGGAAGGAGTTGGATGGCTTCACTGCTCGGTGGTTCTGAACAAAGCTCAGCCCAGGGCCGGCCCGGTCACAGGCCCGGTCACAGGCCCGGTACAGCAACAAGACTCTGCCCCTCCCAACACACCACTCTTTTCACTCCCGCTGCCACAGGCAAATGTCAGTCCTATTCAAAACACAACCAGCGACTGAACCCACCAGGGACAGACACAAGGAGCTTATCAGAGCCATCAAAGTGGACTCCTTCCCAAAAGGAATTTAATCAAAGGCCTGAACTAATAAAAGAACCTGACTTTATCTTACCTTTCCTGTCACTGCAGTGCTCAGCCACTGACTCCCTGGCTGAATAGTCAGAAATCCGTCAGTCTCAGGGCTCTAGCTGGGCCACAGTTCATACAGTTTTGGTCCAAGTTGCCTAGAGAGCAGGCCTAGCTATCGCCCTCCTGAAAACACTGGCCTTGGGGACTGCTTTTCCTTCTCTCTGGAGTAGTGGCACCTATATTGCCTTTCCCCCGCACTTCACAAAAGGGATCTGTTGAGGATGTGAGAGGCTAGGGAGAAAGGGACCAGAAAGGAAAAAAAAAAAAAAAAAAGCCTCTCTAGAAAAGACACATTCACAGTCAGGCATCTAACTCCCTTGCTCAGTAAAAGCATCAGAACAACATTTCATTTGTCATCCCCAGAGCTCCGTCTATTCTCAACAGAAAATGGAAGGCCTTTCTAACAGGTCCGTCCTACAGCACTGCAGGGCGATTGCAGAGCTAGCCAGGTGTCTCCTGACCTCTGATAGTCTCCGCTCCTGCATCCCCGCATAGGCTGTTTTCCCTCTGCATCTCTTTCCAGTCCCCCGACAAGGTGTGCAGTCAGCCTTACTCTTTATTGTTGGCAACAGAGCAAAAGACATGCACACATGACATGTGCTTCAGGTCCTGGAGTCAAACCAGCCTCATTTACATTCAGATTCACCGCAGTGGGCAACATTCTGCAAACTGAAAGGTTGCGGGTTTGATTTCCGGTCACAGCACATGCCTGGGCTGCTGGTTTGGTCCCTGGTCTAGGAGAGAGGCAACCAATCAGTATTTCTCTCTCACACTGATGATTCTCTGCCTTTCTTTCTTCCCTCCTTCCCTCATAGTGGTGAATATGGCAGATGTAGTCCCTCTCCTCACGACACGGTGTAGGCAGCCAGATATAAACAAGCAAACCTACCTATTGTAATAAGTGCTGTAAAGAAAGAGTACAAGATGCTACTGCTATGAGAGTGTTTATCAGGGAGATGTAACCTATTAAGGGGGTAAGGCTTCCTAAAAAAGTGATGCTTACCTTTCCGTACTTGCACGAAAGGGGACAAGGTCGAGAAAAAAGGTCTTAGTGTGATAGCGCCATTTTTTCCGCTTTTAGTTTATGCCCGTTTCGCAGGGCTTCCAACAGCAAAATGTTGGGACAGAGCATCCGGAGATTCTCAGCCTCTGTGGTCCGTAGGAGCCACTATGAGGAAGGTCCAGGGAAGAACTTGCCATTTTCGGTGGAAAACAAGTGGCGGTTACTAGCTATGATGACTTTGTATTTTGGATCTGGATTTGCTGCACCTTTCCTTATTGTAACACACCAACTGCTTAAAAAATAAGGATGTTTTAGTTAATCCGTGAAACAGATATGAAAAGGAGCATTTTAAGAGGTGCAGTCTCTTTGAAAAAACGGATCAAACTGTTGAACTCGACATACTAGATGTGTTTGTAAATAAACTTATGGCATGAAAAAAAAAAAAAGTGATGCTTAGAGTGATCCCTGGAGGATGAGTTAGGCATTAGCTTCATTGGGGGTAGAAATAGCTTCCATGCAGAGAACAGGAATACATAGACGTCCAGAGGCAGGAAGGAATTGGGCATGATTACAGAAAAAAATTATAGGCAAGTAGTATGGCTGAACTGTAGTAAGCCACAGTGTCTTTACCTATTAGATGGGGGTGACCGTACTACCTACCTCAATAGCTGTTGCTGTCAAGATTTAATAAGATGATATACAGAAAGTGTAAAATGCTTAACACAGTACCGGGTACATTGTAAGCACTCAATAAATGTTAGCTCTTGCTATTACCTTGACTTCATTATTTATTATTAGTAGTACTAATTTGAAGACATATCTCTGAATGAACATATGCATTGTTCCACCCCCCCCACCCCCGCATGTATGATTCTTCTGGGGTTTTACAAAGGACAGGTCCCGGAAAGCAAGATGGCACATGGCATAGCCATGCCATACAAATGCTTGTCTCCCACTAAGAACATATGAGAGCACCGACTTGGAAACTCCATCTACTAATGTACCTGGTGTGAAGCAGAGCAACAGAATCTCTCAGCCCTCACCCACCTTCCATTGTAGTTACATTTTAGTGGTGCATGCCAGTCCCAGAATCCTCCCTTGTCCAGGCTCCTATCTCCTTATCAAGAACTGACGGTGTTGGCTTCTGGCCAAGATGGCGACATAGGCACACATGGCTCCTCTCTTTGCACAACCCATCAAAATTACAACTAAATTATAGAACAACCATCACTCAGGAACACCAGAAATCAAGTGGAATAGAAGTCTGACGACTACGAAATCAAACTGAATGGAAGTCTGACAACTACGGAATTGAAGAAACCACATCCAGACTGATAAGAGGGGCATGAACACAGAATAGGCTGGCCCCACACCCATGTGTGGTGTATAAAAATTTGGGAGGAGCCCTGGCTGGTGTAGCTCAGTGGATTGAGCTCGGGCCTGCGAACCGAAAGATCGCGGTTCGATTCCCAGTCAGGGCACATGCCTGGGTTGCCAGGCCAGTTCCCGTCAGGGGACATACAAGAGGCAACCGCACATTGATGTTTCTCTCCCTCTCTCCTTCCCTTCCCCTCTAAAGATAAATAAATAAAATCTAAAAGGAAAATAAATAAATCTTTAAAAAAAAAAAAAATTTGGGAGGAATACCTAGGGAGCGAGGAGTCCCGGACCCACACCAGCCACCCCCAGCCCAGGAAGATAAGTCCCCACAACTTTTGTCTGCAAAAACCAGCGGGGATTGAGTTGGAGGAGGAGGCTGTTGGAGCCCTAAGCAGCTCCTGTTGGGGAACCCACACATGGACTCACCTACTCAGACTCGGTCCCTCTGAGCTCCAGCACCGGGTGGCAGCTTGAAGGGCACCAGTGGTGCACAGGGAGAAACTGAAGTGTCTGGCATCAGGGCAAGCAGAGGCCAATGTCCCTTTGCTGAG
Organism: Glossophaga mutica; assembly: GCA_039655065.1. Taxonomy (NCBI): domain Eukaryota; kingdom Metazoa; phylum Chordata; class Mammalia; order Chiroptera; family Phyllostomidae; genus Glossophaga; species Glossophaga mutica. The sequence continues at coordinate 6,835,944 of CM077318.1, read as the reverse complement.
CTTTCCCCACACAGACCTTGTAGGCTACTGCCGTATGTAAGACTCCATCAACCTGGATAACACTGTGTGACCCACCGTGGAGATCCACAGAGGCTCTAACCCACCCAACTTACGGGCCCACCCAAGATGCTTTTCCACAAGAGCGGCCGACCTTCAACTCCTAAATCCTATCAAACAAGCAACAGCTGGTTTCAGCGAGCCCCAGCAGCAGCCAGATTAGAGTCACAGCTTGGCTTCACCTAGGAATCTCCAAGGCCAGCACGAGGAGCAGCCATCTCAGATTGCTTTATAGCTCAGGCAGGGTTCCCCAGGCAAAACACAGGTCGGGGCTGACCTTGGCCTGCACCACCCAGGAAATCCCAGGACCAGAGCACCTAGTGGACAGCTACAGACCACATGGGGGCACCACCACCCTGCCCCTGCACAGCTGATCCTCCACGGAGGTCGGAGGTTGGTGGTCGGTGGTCACAGCCAGTCCTTGCAGCTGATGGGTCTAGGTGAATCTTTCCCATTAATCTGCCAACAGCAACCGAGGCTGAACTACAAGAAGAGGGTGTACTCAGCCCACAGAAAGGGCACACCTCGAGCACCCAGCTTGGGTGATGGGGAGGCTGTGGCACCGGACCCTACAGGACACCTACTACATTAGGCCACACTACCAAGACAGGGAGTCAAAGCAGCTCTACCTAATACATAGAAACAAGCACAGGGAGGCTGCCAAAATGAGGAGACAAAGAGACATGGCCCAAATGAAGGAACAAAGCAAAACTCCAGAAAAAGAGCTAAATAAAATGGAGATAACTAATCTGTCAAATGCAGAGTTCAAAACACTGTTTATAAGGATGCTCAAGGAACTTAGTGAGGACCTCAGCAGCATAAAAATGACCCAGTTAGAAATGAAGGATACACTAACTGAAAAAAAAAACAACAACAATGTACAGGGAAACAACGGTAGAATGGGTGAAGCTGAGAATCAAGTCAATACTTTGGAACATAAGGAAGCAAAAAACAACCAATCAGAACCCCAAGAAGAAAATAGAATCCAAAAAAATGAGGATAGTATAAACAGCCTCTGGGATAACTTTAAGAGGTCCAATATTCACCTCATAGTAGAAGACAAAGAGCAAGAAATTAGAAATCTATCTGGAAAATAATGAAAGAAAACCTCCCTGATGTGGTGAAGGAAAGAAACATGCAAGTCCAGGAAGCACAGAGAGTTCCAATAACGATGAATGCAAAGAGACCCATTCCAAGACACATCATAATTAAAACGCCAAAGGTTAAAGATAAAGAGAGAATCTTAAAATCAAGAGAAGTTAGTTACTGGAATATTGTTAGAGGGGAGAGGGGAGGAGGAGAATGGGTGAAGAGGTGAGGGGATTAAGAAGTGCAAATAGATAGTCACAGAATAGCCCTGGGGATGTAAAGTACAATATAAAAAATGGAGTAGCCAAAGAACTTATACACATGATCCATGGACATGACCAATGATGGGGGGATTGCCTGAGGGAGTAGGGGGTGCTGAGTGGAGGGGGGCAAAGAGGGAAAAATCAGGACAACTGTGGTAGCATAATCAATACAATATAATTAATTTTTAAAATAAATGCACAGTAAAAAAAGAGAATAGACTTCATGTGGGTGCCTCATATCCAAAACCCTCCATTTTCATTTCTCTTCCTTATAGTTGTGCCCTGTGGGCCCCATCCCAGTCCCCTTTAACGTGCCATGCACCAGACCCCTAGTAAACCCCTGCTGACGGATACACACTTGCGCTGTCAGTTTCCGATTTCCCTGTGTCCCACCACTTATAAATACTTCAAGTTCCCAAACCCATCCCACCTTACCTATCACTGTATCCTATAGGTCTCCCCAGGCGTCACTATTAGGCTACTAACACACAATAGGTCTTAAAACTTTCCTCCAGTAGAAATTCAAGGCATTGCCTCCTCAACAGACAATCTGAATGTCATGTAGAGCACAGAGTAACTTAGAGAGCCCCTACCCAAAGTCCCATCCAACTCCAAAGTGCCCACATTCTCTGCTTCTGTCCCTGGATTGTCGACATTACCAGGTAAAGCTATGAAAACTGGGTCATCAAACCACTGCACTGCGAACACAGTCTCATCAGCCTCAAATGGACCATCCCTTTTCTGCCTGACAGCCCTTTCATTCATTTACTTTTGATTCTGTCTGGCACTCCCCATAGCTCATCATAACAACGCTCATCATAAAATCATAACTGTCTAAAAATGCAGACTCATCAGCTCTGTTGGGACTTCCTAAAGCAGATTTTCCAATGGAGAGGCGTGGTTATCTATAGCAATGGTTCTCAAAATTTTTGACCTGAGGAACCCTTACATAAAAATTACTGAGGACCTCAAAGAGCTTTGGTTTATGTGAATTACAGTTATTGGTTTTTACTACATGAGAAATTAAAAATCAGATTTTTTATTATCTAATCGTTCATTTAAAATCACAATAAACCCATTAACATGACTTATAAATCACATTTTCATGAAAAAGTAACTGTATGGCCCAAATACTTACTGAGTGGTATTCTTTTCTGTTTTCCAAACCTCTTTGATATCTGCTTTAATAGAAGACAGCTGGATGCTTATTTTGGCTTCTGCGTTCAATCTGTTGCTATATGCTCTCTGTGGCCACTCCTAGATCTGTGATTAGAAAAGAAAGGACCTCATGGACCCCGCAAGTTTTGAAACCACACTTTGAGAATCACTGATCTATTTCACAAGTCTTCAAGTAATTCTTATCATGGGAATAGGTGGTAAACACTGTGTTAACTCATGTGAGATGTTAGAAGCCTCCAGGTTCCCGGCTCGCACTTTCAGCCTGTTCCGGTTCAGGCACGCCCTGGTCTCTCTCTGTAAATGAAACCTCGCTTGCATTTTACTAAGACACAAGCCATCTAGTAGTGGCTTCCTAGCAATCCTTTTTTGGTACTGTTTACTTTTGCTTTTTTTTTTTTTCTTTTAAAGGAAATATTTTTAAAAATTTCTATTGCGGTACAATACATATAACAAGATTTGCCATTTTAACCATTTTTAGGTGTACCACTCAGGGGCATTATAGTCACAATGTGACTATTGCCACTATCTACTTCCAGAACTTTGTCATCCCCCCAAACAAAAGTTCTAAAGCCATTAAACCATAACTCCCCATTCCCTCCTCTTCCCAACCTGTAAGTGACCCCTGATCTACTTTGTCTCTATGGATTTCCTGTCCTGGATGTTTTCTGTAATGGCATCATACAACGTGTGGTCTTTTGTGACTGGCTTCTTTCCTGTAGCATCACGTTTTGAAGGTTCACCTATACCGTAGCATGTGAAAGTACTGCATTTCTTTTTATGGCCAAATAGTATTCCATCGTATGGATATACCATATTTATCTATCCATTCATCAGTCGATGAACATTTGAGTTGTTTCTAGTTTGGAGGTATTACGAATAATGCTGCTATGAACATTTGTGTACGAGTCTTTGTATGAACATTTTTTTCATTTCTCTTGGGTATACACCTAGGAGTAGAACAGCTGGGGTGTATAGTATTTCTATGGTCAACATTTGAGACACTGCCAAACACGTTTTTTTCTTTTTCTCATAAATAGGTGGTATTTTGATTATACATTAGTGTTTCTGTTATATCGTCTTCACATTATTGAAGCCTTATATTGATTTTAATCTGTAATGTATCTGGTTTTAAATTGAGTGTATTGGGGTGACATTGGTTCAGGAAAACCATACAGGTTTCAAGTGTACAACTAAGTAAAACAGCATCTGCACACTGCCTCGTGTGCCCATCACTGTCTTTTGACCCAGCAATCCCAGTTCTGGGAATATAGCCTATGAATCCTGAAAGATGAGTTGGAAAGAATATATGCACCCCTATGTTCATTGCACTGTTATTTACAAGAGCCAAGATTTGGAAACGGACCACTGTTTCAAAGAGGCCACACCATTTTACATTCCCATCAACGATAGGTGAGGGTTCCGATTTCTGCACACCCTCACTATCATTTGTTACTTCCCACTTTTTAAAATTCTAGCCCTCCTGGTGGGTGAGTGTGAATTGGTATCTCCCTGTAGTTTTGATTTGAATTTTCCAGGTGACTAATGGTGTTGACCATCTTTTTCCATACTTCTTGGCCATTGTATATCTTCCTTGGAAAATGTCTATTCGGATTCTTTGTTTATTTTCCTTTTTAAAAAAATTATTTTATTTCTAGACAGAGGAGAAGGGAAGGAGAAACAGACAAACATCAACGTGTGGTTGCCTCTCACCGGCCCCCCACTGGGGACCGGGCCTGCAACCCAGGCAGGTACCCTGGCTGGGAATTGAACTAGCGACCCTTTGGTATGCAGGCTGGCACTCAATCCACTGAGCCACACCAGTCAAGCTCTTTGCTCGTTTTCAAATTGGGTTATATGTCTTTTTATTATTGAGTTAAGAGATTTCTTTATTATGGATACAAAAATATAGTGTGAGTTAGAGATTCACCTTAATTTTTTTGTATGTGTATGCCCAAATATCTTGTCGCCATTTGTGGAAAACTATTCTTTCCACAAATAGTCTTGGCATTCTTGTTGACAATTAATTGACAACCGCTATATGAGTTCACTTCTGCATTCTCAATTCTACTTATTGGTCTATATGTCTATCCTTCTGCAACTACTACACAGTCAGGATTACTATAGATTGATTTGTACTAAGTTTGGAAACCAGGATGTGAGAATCCTCCAACTTTGTTCTTTTTCAAGGCTGTTTTAGCTCTTCTGGATTCCTTGAAATTCCATATGACTTTTAGGACTAGTTTGTCAATTTATACAAACAACCCCTCTTGAATTTTGATGGAGATTGTATTGAATCTGTAGATCAATTTGTGGAGCATTTGCCATCTTAACGATATTAAGCCACCCTGGCTGGTGTGGCTCAGTGGTTGAGCACGGGTTGTGAATCAAAGGCTTGCTGGTTCTGTGCCCAGTCAGGGCACATGCCCATTACAGGCCAGGTCCCCAGTAGGGGGCACTCGAGAGGCAACCACACATTGATGATTCTCTCCCTCTCTTTCTCCCTCCCTTCCCCTCTCTCTAAAAATAAAGAAATAAAATCTTTAAAAAAAGAAAAAAAAACAATATTAAGCCTTTCAAGTCCCTGAACATGGGATGTCATTCCATTTATTTAGATCTCCTTTAATTGCTTTCAAGCAGGCTTTAGACTCATTTTTCCTTTCCTCCTTTTTCTTAGAGTGTTTCTCCCTCTCTGAAAGCTATGTCCTTTCTCTGAACAATTGATCCAAAAGTCTTCTACACAGCCTTATCCTTACAACATGTTCAAATTTCTCTCATTCTTGAAGAACTTCCTAAACATACAAGTGAAGGATGAAGCCATTAAGAAAAATATCAAGGATTTTGTAAACTCTTAAATAAAAAAAAAAAAAAATAGCCCTGGCTGGGTTGCTCAATTGGTTAGAGCATCATTCAGTACACGAAATTGTCGTGGGTTTGATTTCCGGTCAGGGCACATACCTAAGGTTGCAGGTTTAATCCTTGGCTGGTGCATGTCCTGGAGGCAACCAATAAATGTTTCTCTCTCACATTGATATCAATGTTTTTCGTCTACGGCCATACCACCCTGAACGTGCCCGATCTCGTCTGATCTCGGAAGCTAAGCAGGGTCGGGCCTGGTTAGTACTTGGATGGGAGATATCAATGTTTTTCTCTCTCTCTCAAATCAATAAACATATTCTCAAGTGAGGATTAAATATATATATATATATATATATAAATTAAGAGGTAAAAAAAACTTGGGGAAACATTTGCTATGAAATTTAAAATGTTATCCTTAATATACTGAATACAAGACCTGCACAAATATATAACACCACCAAGCCTCCAACAGAATATGGGCAAAGAACATAGACAATTCAATTCATAAAAGATATACAGAAGATAAAAAAATGAGCAACCCACTTCAACCTCAAAAGTAATTAATGAAGTGCAAAACAATGAAATCTATTTTTCTTATTAAATTAACAAAGTTTTAAAAATGCAATAATACTAAAAAAATGTAGTAATACTCAAGACCGATGATGGTGCAGAGAACTAGGCTAAATCATACTGCCACTGGGAGAATACTGATGATATAACTCGATAATATAAATTAATTAGAAAATGTTTGCACTGCCTTGGCTGGTGTGGCTCAGTGGATTGAGCACCATCCTGCAAACCAAAGAATCATGGGTTCGATTCCCAGTCAGGGCACATGCCTGGGTTGTGGGCCAGGTCCCCAGTAGGGGGTGCATGAGAGGCAACCACACATCGATGTTTCTGTCCTTCTCTTTCTCCCTCCCTTCCCTTCTGTCTATAAATAAATAAATAAAATCTTTAAAAAAAAAATAAAAATGTTTGTGCTTTTTGACCCAGTAAATCCACTTCTAATAATGCAAAGACTTGTAAACAAAGATGCAATATTATATATAAAATGAAAGGAAGGAAGGAAAGGAAGGGAAGGAAGGAAGAGAGAAAGAAAGAAAGAAAGAAAGAAAGAAAGAAAGAAAGAAAGAAAGAAAGGAAAGAAAGAAGGAAGAAAGAAAATGGCTATTCAACAGTAGAAGAATGGCTATAAGTTATGGTACCTCACTATGATCAATTGTTATGCAGTCCATTTAAAATGAGGTTGTTCAATATTTTGAAGAGACATTCTCTCAGAATAATTTAAAAGGAAAAGCTGAACATAGAATTATATTATGATATCAAATATGTAAATATACCATACATATGAATAGAAAAAAAACAATAGATGTCAATGAGTCAAAATGTTGAGTGCTTTTTTCTGAGCAGTAGGTTTTTATCTTTAACTGCTATGTTTTTCTGTATTTTTCTACCTTTTGTACAGTGAGCATGTATAATTGCACATGCTCCATATAATTATCCATATAGCTGACTGCATTTATGCCATTATAATATTTCATCAATCCCCTGTCAATGGGCATTTAGGTTGTTTCTAGTCTTCTGCTACTACAACCAACATTCACGTGACTATCCTTGTACATACATTTTTGTGGATACATGTGAGTATGTCTGCAGGATGAATTCCTAGAAGTGAAATGTGCTGGTACAAATGGAATGAACATTTTAAATTTCAATAGGCAGTGTCAAGTTATGCTTCATCAAAGTTATGCCAATTTAGTGTACTGCCAATAATTTATGAGGATGCCTGTTTTTCCATACCATTGCCAACAAAATTTTAAAAAATGCTTTTTTATCTTTGCTAATGATCGATACAAATGTATTTATGTCAGCTTTATTTCCATTTTATGACTGAGATTAACCATCTTCCCATTTGTTTAAAAGCCATTTGCTTTGCTTCAAGTTCCTTATTTAAAAAATGGGGAGACTGACATCCAAAGGGGGTACACACCTAATTAGTGGCAGAATCAAAATCAGCTCCGCCCTGGCCGGTGTGGCTCAATTGTTTGGAATGCTGTCCCATAAACCAAAAGGTCGATGGGTTGATTCCCGGTCAGGGGATGATGGATATTTAAGAAAAGAGGACTTTGGCTCCATAGCACGGGTGGGGGCATTCGCCTATTGCCAGGAGGGAAACACTGACCCTGAAACACAAGAGAAGGGGAAGAGAAAGGTAAGTTTGGGTAGGGGACTGGGCGGAAAGCAGGTTGAGACGTTCTGGCTGGATGAGGCTCTCCTCCTTCTCCGTGAATTAGGAGGCGGGGCTGTGTCCTGGATATAGAGAGGAGGGTGGTAGGCAGCTGACGAGGGACCCCGAGAAGGGTTTTGAGGCAGCTGGCTTTAGAGAGCGTGACTTGGCTGTGGCTCCAGTTCATAGAGTTGTGAGATTTTCTTTCAGAAAAAAAAACAAAACGTTTTCGTGATGAGGATATCATGGATTCCTGACAAAAAGTATCTTCTGTGGAGAAGTAGGAGCAGCAGGCATATTGCTGGGCCTAAGGGGTGAAGAGCCAGGTGAAGGAAATTAAAGGCAGCAAGTATAGACCATAATTCTGAGGTTTAGCAGAAAAGAACAAGAGGCAGGTGGGACCATGGCTTGAGGAAGAAGCAGAGGAAGGACGGTTTGCATTTGCTTTTGGGGGAGGAGAGACTTTGAGACCTAAAACACGTGCCGTCTGCATAAGATTTCACTGATATGTGGAATCTAAAACTGAAAGCAACAAATGAACAAACAAGACAAACCAAAACTCACAGACACCGACAACAGTAGGGTGGTTACCAGCGGGAAGGGGGTGGGGGTAGTAAAGGGTAAAGGTCAAATGTAAGGTGATGGAAGGAGATTTGACTCTGAGCAGTGGGCACACGATGCAATATACAGATGACGTATCGTAGAAATGTACACTTGAAACCTGTATAACCTTATTAAGCAGTCACCCCCATACATTTAATGTAAGAAACAACATAGGTACAGAAACCACGAAGAGAAAAGACAGAGTAAAGAAGGGGAGGGATAAAGACAGAGATCCAAAGAAAAAAGAGAAAGAGGCATCCGTATACATTCAGAGAACAGCTTTTGATGGTACCGAGTCACCATAATGTTCTCTGGTAACATATGACCGCCAAGACATTTACACATAAGTTCACCGAACGTGTGTTACACTTTTTCTCTCACGTACTGAGGATACTAAAGGGAGCAGACCAGACAGGGTTCCTGCCCCTCAGGAGCTCACATATCTAGCGGGGGAGCAAGACATTAATCAAGTAATCACCCAGCCATTTGTACTAGTTTCCTATCGCTGTTTGAACAAATTACCGCTAATGAAGTGGCTTACAACGCCCATTTATTATCTTACCGTTCTATGTGTAGGACAGAAGTCTGACACGGTCTCGAGGGGCTACAATCAAGGTGTCGGCAGAGCTGTGTTCCCATTCGGAGGCTCCAGGGGAGAATTCTCCTCCTCACCCTTTCCACCTTCCACAGGCCACCCACATTCCCTGTCTCGGCACCCTCTGCCTCCACCTCCAAACCCAGCAGCGCGGCATCCCTCTGAGCCTTTCATTCCCAGTCACGTGCCTCCCCCTCAGCCTCCCTCTGCCACGTTTAAGCGCCCTGGGATTGCACCTCTCCCCATCTCCAGAGGACCTATCCAGCCACCTCAACTCCTTCCATTCCTGCAGTCTTAATTTTTACTGCCCTGAAACTGAACATATCCACAGGTACCAGGGGTTATGATGTTGGGGACCATTACTTTGCCTACCACAATTACGAATTATGCATTGCAGACACTGTTGGCTTAGAGAGGGCTGTGACCTTCGGTGCACAAGTACAGAAGCATGGCATTTCTTGGAACTACCCCGTTCTGGGTTCTGTTCTTTGCCGCCTCCGTGTGCTGTGCTTGCAGTTTCCTCTGGCGTGCCCTCTTCCTTAGTCTCTACGTGGCCACGTTCTAGCTGTTTTAGGCATCGCCTACATGATACATAGACTTTATCAGGTGGAAAAGTGAAAAACTTAGTTCAGAATATTTCCTTTACCTTTAGGATTCTCCATTGGTGCCCAGTTGAACTAGTGAGGAAACCACTAAATTAAAAAATGAGTGAGTTCTGCCCTGGCTGATGTGGCTTAGTGGAGTGAGTGCTGGCCTTTGAACCAAAGGGTCACTGGTTTGATTCCCAATTAGGACACATGCCTGGGTTGCAGGCCAGGTCCCCAGTTGGGGGCACATGAGAGGCAACCACACACTGATGTTTCTCTCCCTCCCTTTCTCCCTCCCTTACCCTCTCTCTGAAAATAAATATATAAATTTTAAAAATATCTTTTAAATAAGCCCTGGCTGGCGTAGCTCAATGGATTGAACGCGGGCTGTGAACCAAAGGGTCGCAGGTTCAATTCCCAGTCAGGGCACATGCCTGGGTTTCCGGCCAGGTCCTCAGTGGGGGCCACGCGAGAAGCAACCACACATTGATGTTTCTCTCTCTCTCTTCCTCCCTCCCTTCCCCTCTCTCTAAAAATAAATAAATAAATAAATAAATAAATCTTTAAAAAATATCTTTTAAATGAGTGGGTTTTGATATCTTAAAACATACTTGAAAGTATTCACACTGGATTTTTCAGACACTTCCGTTTGGATCACAAAAGGAAATGAAAGGAGGTAGCCAAGTCCTCTCAGCCAGAAGGAAGTGCCTTGAAAACACCAAAGGGGAGGATTCCGTTTCTTTCAGGCCTTGCTTTAAAGTAAACGCAGACAGGTGAGCGCTGATAAGCAAAAGAACAAAACAACAAGATACTCTAAATGACTTGCAAAGGGCTTGGATTAAGTCATGGTTCTAGGCACAGTGGCGAGCTTGTAGCAGAACATAGAATCAGATACACACTTCTGAATCCTGCCTCTTTCAATGAACCATGTGACACTGGGAAAATAATGTAATGATTTTAAACCCATTTCTTCATCTGTAAAACAGGAGTTAACCAAAGTGACTATTCGTACTGCCTGACACGTAACAGGTGTTCAATAAACATTGTGGGATGAGAGAAGATTCAGAGAGGTGAAGTAACTTGTCTGAGATTATATAGATAGGACCAGACCCCCAAATTCTAGCAAATTAAAATCATTTTTGCTGTTTTCTAGCTCTTTGGAAACATACTAACTATTCGTGGTCCTTGTGACACATCTTTATAACTCAAGAATACCCGCCCCTATCCTGACGGAGGTCACTACACTAATATACAACTTGGTTTCCTTGTGAATATAGCAGCCTTTCTAATTGGAAATAGAGGATTTTGAAGTACTTGGCTACAGCAGTCTGCCTTCTCTGAGGAAAGCCGAATGATTCTCATCTTGGCATTGAAGGACAGTGATTCGAAAGGTGAAACATTGCGTCTAGATATCATTGGTCTAAACGAGGCTGCGTGTGGCAAAAGAACCTTCTAAACAAACTAAATACCCCTCTGAAACAAAATCCTGAAGCTAATTCCTTGGATAGCAAATTAAAGTCTTACGGAATGTCAGAGGTCTTCCCATTTTACAGTTGTCCCACAGAAATGTCCTCCCCCTTCATTTTACTTCACACACTCCTCTAATTCCCACGGACAGTTCTCATTTGAAAGCTTAGTTCAGTTCCAGTTCTGAAAATTTGCTTAATGTGGTCTGGCGGATTGAAATAATGAATTGGAATTAAGAGTAATAGGAGGAATCTTAATGGAGTGGAATGAGTAACTAGAAGACGTGGGTGCTCTTGAGCATCTCTGGGCTTTTTTTTTTTTTTTTTTCTTGATTGTAAAGAGGACTCAGCTACAGGGTCTCTAAGACCTGTCGCATCTCTTAACTTCTGTGATCTGCCTGCCCCCGCCCCACCGAGCTATTAGAATATAAAACTGGGGGATAGTTTGGATAGTAAAAGGAAAAAATTAAAAGTTGCAGGCAGGTACTTCATTTGAGCTTAGCACATCCGGTAGAGTGTGCGAAATGCGGGATGAGGGGGCAGGAACACTTGCTAAAAGAAGAAAATGTTTACTTTGCTAAGACTAGGGTCCGAACAAGCCCGCATCGTTCCTAGCTTTGAAGCCCAACCTCCATGCTGTATTGTTGAAAACCTACCAAGAGCTGGGAATGAACTAACAAGACCTCAGATGATCATATTAACCACGATTCCTTTCTCTTAAGTTTGGTTTTGTTTTCATTGAAATGTATTCAGCAGGCTAGACACAGGCTCCTACCTGCTTTGCTACTGGCATGTGGGGACAAGCAGCTACAGACAAAAAATTTAGTATTTCAATCTTTTCTTCTATTAGTTTTCATAGTTTTTGTCGCAAGATTCGACTCTTTATAAAACCTGCAGTGCCCCAAAAATACGCCATATGTTGTTACATGAGTCAATATAAACAAATGTAAACTCCTACTCACTATGAACTTCATCCAGACCAGACAACTTTAATAGTGGCCTCAACAATGGAATGGGAAGTTAATCATGTACTTAAAAGTTGACTTTACAAAAAGGTGATTTATATTTACCTTGATGTTTTGTCATGTATATAACCCAGTCAGGCAACCAAGATATGAGTCAGATCCTTAAATATGTTTTTAACTTTCTGCAGGGCTCCAGAGGCAGTAAGGAACCAGCTCTGGGAGCGCCTCTGGGGAAAGATAAAGGAGGTGAGTTTGTGGAAGTGGTAATTAGAGCCAATTACAAGTTGACTTATCTGCATTGTTATTAAAATGCCTGTCAGACCTCTCATTTTCTAAACACAGGAAAAGAAAGGTGTAGCTTAGGGGAGGGAGAGGGTTAGCCAAAGGGAAAGGATTCCTAATTCTGTCCACAAACTTACCGTGTAACATTAGACAAACGCACTGCCTTTTGGCTTCCAACTGTGCTTTGCTCGCAGTGAAGCCTAAGGCTTGGAAATCACCTGGTTCAATGTCGTGCCCTCCAGAAATTAAGGTGTTGTTACAGTCCCATTTTCCAAATGAGACGTGAAAGACCTAGATAGTTCAAGGAACTAGAATGTCTTGCGCCTCCTAAGTGCCATGGGTTTGATTGTGGCCTTTTACCTTAACTGTCACGAGAAGAATGTAATTATTTACCTCACTTTCCTCGCAGATGTTGTATACAGGTTAATACGGAACCGCAAAGCACTTTGAAAATACCAAGGGAAGCTTATAAATATAACATTACCAAACAGAGATACTAGCACTTGGAATAGATGGGGCTCGAGGGGGAAGGAACAGGAATGGATTTGGCCCTTTGAAGAACTACCTTGAGGAAAGAAATAGAATTACACTCAATTTAAGTTAAAAGGACCAAACTCACTTCGTGCAAATGTGTAAGAGCGTAATTAGCAGTAATGAAAAAGACTGAGAAAGAACAGGAATGCCATTGATGGATTTATCATTAGGTTTGAGAGAGTAATCAAAAGAGGTGAATTTTTTTCCTTGTAAAATAAAAAGTCCCGAACAAAGTGGGTTCCTTGGGGGAAGGGGAAAAGGAAATACCGGGGTTTTCTTACAATTTAAGAATCCTATACAACCTCTAATGGTTTGGGGCCTTTTGTCCTTAAAATGATCTGTAGTTTGGTCACGAAATGCCTGGACTCATTATCTATCTTCCTATCTCTGAGCTTTCTTCACCTTGCATTCTGAACCATGCAAATTACCCCTGCCCAAACCGCCACCTTTACCAGCTACACGGAACCCATCAGCCACCTCACCGCGCAAGCCCTCATTATCCTCCCTATTGAATTACTCATTCATGATTTCGAGGCCCTCCATCAATCCACTCCAATCTTGTCTCATTCTTGATCCTTCTCTGTGTTCCTTTTCTTTCAATACACTTGCTCCTCATAGATGGGAAACCACCCCCATTCTTGCCTCTGATAAGTCATCCCCCTTCACTTTTCTTGAAAATCAACTCTCATCTGATGTAAAGATTATACAGGGAGGGAAGGGGCAGGGGGGGGCATCTTTTTAATAAGCAGACTCTTGCTAGTCATCGGGTATGATTAGCTAAAGGAGAATGCAGCCAAGCTTCCTCTCCCTTGAGTTTCTCAGGGAAAAACCAGCACGGAACGGTCCAGAGCAGAGTGTGGAATAGCGCTGCTGACTAGAGATGGCCAGGGATATGTGCTAGGTCAGAGTATTAAACAGGGTCTGCAGTAGTTTAGGATTTGCCTCACGTTTTCATTCAATTAACGCTTTAATAACAGACTCCATTCCTATACTGTCTTCCTGTGTAAAGGTGTGCAGCCGTCACTATCAGAAAGACAGATGTCTGGGGGGGAGGAAGGGCGATTCCCTTAGCTAAATAGGCACCAACGGTGTCAGGAAGGTTATCGCAAAACGAGGGTGGCAGTGTCACATGAGACAGTATTTCTACGGCAGTGAAACTCTTACACGGAGGCCGGAGGGGCCGTTGTGTTATTAGTCCAACATGAGTGATGCGGGCAGAGTCTGGTCACCTGGCAGATACTGAGCTTACGAACAATATATATTTTGGATTTTTAAATTTTATTCACCTCAGTATAACAGCATATATAAAATGTTGCACAGACAAAAAAGTATTTCTGAAACTTGGTCACTCCTTCGGGATTGGCACAGAATACAGAGTTTTTTGGGGACAAGTCAACGGTGGAAGAATTTTCAATTTCTGAGGGCAGATTTGAGTTGGACATAGGCCAAAGTCACGTGAGGATCATTCTGCTCAAAGCAAGCGGATAATCATCTGAACAGAAATTTTAGTGAAATAAGGATGTAAAAGGATGACCTGTTTTACTGTTAGAGTAAGTACCTAGAAGCCTCACAGCATGCCACCCTCGAAAGAAACAATGGTTAATACGGAGACAATTGTTTTGGGCCCAGAATATGTACCCGATTTTATGATACTAGAGGGAGAACAGACATAGCTAAGGGACGACTACAAAAGAGTTAGCTTCTTGGGGAGGCCAAGGTAATAATAAGGTTTCCCATCAACCTCCTCCACCTCCGGCATGGTAAGCGGCTTTCGTAGCTATCCAGGGTGGATCAGCGGCCGGGCTGGGCCACAGCTCTTGGGAAGCAGAGGGTGGAGCTGGATGACACAAAGACAACCAAAACTAACACAAACACACATAGGTTTCCTGGTATGTAAATTCTTTTTGAGGTTAAAGATCTCCTTTTACAGAATTTAGTATATAACAAATTAAAAAACCAAACTTCTTCACCTCCCAACATTAAATAACTAAATGTGCAAAAGAACCACCATTAAATAGGGCATCAAAAGCTATACATTTTCTATGAAACAATATATGCACAGATTTTCAAAGCTGTGAAAATGCAATAAAGAGCACAACACATTTTGGTCACTTTATTAAATGACATTAAATAGTTTAAGTTTCAACTACTAAACAGCACTTTGAATGGTGAAAACACAGATAGTATTATTGTCATACTTGAATGCTTTTCTTTCAAAACACAATTTCCAGTCCTTATATATATTACAAAACAGCCTTAAAGGAAGAAGTGACATCTTTTCTACAGTACTTAAGATACTCAATACAGAACTGAAAAGCAGTCTAACAGAAACCAAGGCAAGCCTTCACAGCTGTATGATTTCAGCAGCCAAAGCTGGATGACGGACTGAAACATTACTATACAACCGGGACAGAACATATACAGTATCACAATACTAAGCAAAAACGCTTTACACCCAAAGAAATAAAACAGGTTACAAAATGTGGAGAATTTAGCAGGCAAAACTGTATTACAAGCAACATTTTAAATCGTCATTTTTTAAGCCATTGCAACTATTTAAAACATCTAAAACAAATATAAAAATGAGCCTTTTAGTATCTTATTGACGTGATTTTTGTCTTTAAATATTTGTTAAAGCTTGATGTTATACTCAAAGTACATATTATGTAGCTAAAATGTCAAGTGAGAAGAGTGTATGCAAAGTGGTCCAAGTTTTATTTCGAACTCTCTTATTTCCAAATAATCCTTCTATGTATTATTCTTTAAGTCATAGTTTCATCTATGGCAAAACAGTTTAGAAGGTTGCAAAAATTTCCCTATCTATGTCTTTGAGCAAGTAAGCAGACCCTGTCAAAAGTTCCCAGGGCTAATAAATCAGGTTTAAAGTATTCTGGACTTGAAGAAATACCAACTGATTAACAGTTGGCCAGAGTGTACTGTCTTCAAATATTTATCACATAAATCTCGTCTTTTTCGTTTCTCCTAAAACACACATCTCCCCCCCACCCCCACCAATTCAACAGATTACATGGCTGGCATAGTATCCAAATATATGGAATTTGTTAGTGGTAACTCAGCGTGTGGAAGTGGGGGGTGAATCCACCATAGCTCACGAGTTTGGTTATCCCCAACTTAGTGCTCTTAGATGTTTTACTACTAGTTCTTTCAAGTGAAAAAATGGAAATCTCTTAATCATCCAAACATCTCAAAACAGTTTGGGCTAATGTTAAACTTACTCTAATCCAGTGATATCTGGAGCAAATCGATCCTCCACCCAGCTTTCTTTTTTTCTGGAATTCCTTAGCTGTTGCCACTACCTGTTACATCATCATCTCAGAAATGTTTTTGCTGTGTTGAGTTGACTCCCATAGTCTGACAATGTTTTCCTTTAAGAAACTCAAGCAACCCAATTGTACATGAATAAACTTTACATGTGATTTTTACAGGTCTGGATTAAGGAAAAAAACAACATAAGGATTTCCTAGTAAAACTTCTTGAAAGGGTACTAGATGAGGTCATCTGGATCAGAAAATTGCCTCACAGACCTTGTTTTTAAAAACTATCAAACTCTGAGATATACTTTAACAAAACGTAGTGGAGTTGGGGGGAAAGAACGAGATGAGAGAAAAGAAGGAGCATCAAAGCCAGTGATTCTGATCTTTAAAAGGAATTAACTCACAATACTGACAATCCTGGGAATCGTTAAAGCACATTTGTCGTGTGAACTTAAAGTCAGCAAATGGTTCTGCCATCTTGATGCTGTTTACGAAATAGGGCGTGAACGTAACAACCACCGCGCCATCCTCAACCTCCTAAGATGCTAGAGCTTGATTGTGTTAGTCCACATCCCACTGCCAGCAATAGGATGAAGCACTAGCACCGGCACCGGCACCCAGCAGTTAAAGAGATGTGCTTTACATTAGTGCCGGGAGAGAGGGCACCAACGTGTGGAAGGATCATCCACAATCCTGCAAGGTTACTAGTGATTATTTCAGCACATAGAACTGAAAATAAAAAGTGGCAGAAAGACTAAAGAAGAAAAAGGAATTCTCTTCTTAGGCTCTACTTAAGGCTGTTTATACAATGCCAAGATCACTGCGAGACTCCTCCAAGTTTTAGAGCAGTAGTATTTAAGAATATTGCACACACTTCTGTGTCAGAGATAACCCTTAGTTTTGAGCTTTCAGTCGCAGGCAGGACGGAGCAGGAGCCCGGTTTCAGACTTCAGTCAAAAGAACATTAAAACCATTTCAATCACTTTAATCAAGAAATGGATCAAGTACAAAAGTATTTTATAACTTGAGGAATCAACTCTAAGAACTCAGCTGTGTTTTTCGATGTAAAGAATGAATATATAAATCTGTATTCTTTCCTAAATTCGTTAATTTTATGACAATTTTATGGTCGCTAAAAGCAGGCATAAAAATTTAGAGAGGAAATCTGTGGCGTTGTTACTATTATGGAACAACTTGTTTTCACTGAAAACAATTTGAAATATCTTCTGTACTCAATGTGTGTAAGAAGATTCTAGGCAACATCGCTGACAAATGTCAGGAAGAAATGGTATGCCCTATTTAAAAAAATTTAAAACTAATATGGAAGATTGGCATTTAAGGGGACCAAACTATTTATACAGTTGAGTTCTGTTAAGTCATTGATTCCTAAAAAAATAAAAGATCTTTCTATGATTTTAACAATCCTTTAAGCTTTTAGTGCAAAATCACATTGATTTCCCTTGGGAAGGTCCTGGATTTTTGCTTCTCATCGGGGGCGGTGCTCGCTGCAACGGCGGTGGCTGCATACCACCAGCCACGGACTGATACATTCCTCTCATATCAATCTGCTGGTAGTTGGAAGGATTCATGATTAAATTGGGAGGCTTTGGCATCATGAGGTGACTGAGCGCTGCTTGTTGATAAGTCATTTGTTGCTGCTGCTGTTGATTGTACTGCTGCTGGAGCCTTCGGTTCATAAGTATTCGCTGAACACAGCTGATTAACTGAAGAGAGAAAAGGGAGCTGTTACAAGTGCATGACCTGTCTCAAAGAGGCAAGTATCAAGTTTTGAGTTAAAATCAATTTGTTAGGGGGGTACCATACCAAAAGGAAAACACATTATTGTTGTCACCATTACTAATTTGATGGCATTCACAGGACCATTACTGTAGAAACCAGTTAGTAACACCATTTAGGGCTAAATTCTCCTAATGACTTGACTATTGTATTGCAGGGAGCATGTAGGTTAGTTGCCATAGTAACCTGTCCTGCACTGTGATTAGTGTCAAGTATTAGTTACAGCACTTTCTGTCAGCTCTCCTTTCTTTGTCATTCTGTTGAATATTTCACATGATGACAGACAAATAAACATTTTTAGTGACAAACACCACAGGGGAAAGGCACTCGCAAGTGGGAATAACTCCTACCTGGAATGCCTGAAATTTCCTACGATAACCCAAAACCGCACAATTCTACAGCGCTTTCTAGGTAAAATTCATGCCACAGAAATTTACTCCCTGATGGCAGGAGTTGAAATTTCCCAGCGCAAGGCAGGTGGCCAGCAAACGACTACCGGGCAAGATGACCGAGGGTCCTGGGACAGACAGGCTGGCCTCCTTTCTTTCTTTGAATAAAGCAACATTTTACTTGTGCTGTGCAGTCGGGACCTGTGTCATGCCATCTAGAGCTCCACCCTCAAATTGAATCCATTAAAAAGTAGACTTATTTTTAGGAATTGTTTCAAAATGGTAAATATGGTTAAAAAGGAGTTTCCCAGGAATTCCTTTTTAGGAATGTCCGTTTTATCTGCATTTGTTTAAGTCAGACATGTACATACATATGCATGTATGTCTAGCTATCAATTTTAATTTTAAAATTCGAATGGAAACAACTTGAAAAAAAAAAAAAGAAATTCCTTTCTAGATGCCCAGGATGTATAAAAAATAAAGTTATATGGGAGACAGCCTATATAAACTTCAAGAGAACCCATTTGGAAAGACATCGCTCCTTTGTAACAAAAGATATGACCTTTTCTTGACATTCCTAGGTTTTTGGACAATATTTCTTCGAAAAATAACCAATGACCATCCATCCATCCGTCCGTATGAGGGGTGGTTATCAACGCAGACATCATACAACCCCATTGTCATAAATTCAAGAAAAGTAAACATAATCGAGAGCACCCTTACCATCTGCTGTTTTGTCAGTACATCGTTGTAGATGGCTTCTCTTCGCTTCACATCGAGCTCCTGGCTGGCCTGTCTACTCAATGCCAATGCCTGGACTTGGGCCTCCGAGAGATTCATGTTTTCCTTCCACTAAAAGAAAAAGTTTCTAGTTACTCCTACTGCAGTGGAATTGAGGAGGAAGAATTAAACTACTTGAAGATATCTGGGATTTTTACAATTTGTCTCCCTTTCCCTTTATTCTTTTTAAAAGAAAACAACGGTGTAAAAGCAGGGTACTGAGTTCTCCACTGTGCGTTCAAGCATTGGCTACCTTTGGAATAAAACTATTTATACTGACTTTGTGCAACTAGTCATTAAAATATGTTTCTGTAAACAATCCATACATGTCTATGATTGATTTCCCAATTCTTAGATTTCACCCATTTCTCTTGTGTGCCAACAATCTAGGAGAAACTGTTGAATTATAGCTTGCCACCATTATACAGTTTACTAGTATTTTACTATTACAAATCAAGTTATAAGAATTATGCTTCCCCCTGCCCCCAGAAATAGTGAAGCAAATAATAATAAAAAAATTAAAAACAGCCCTGGCTGATGCGGTTCAGTAGATTAAGCATGGGCCTGCAAACCAAAGGGTTGCCAGTTCGATTCCCAGTCAGGGCACATGCCCGGGTTGGTTGCAGGCCAGGTCCCCAGAACAGGGCCCTTGAGAGGCAACCACGCATTGATGTTTCTCTCTCTTTTTCTCCCTCCCTTCTCCTCTCTGAAAATAAATATGTAAAATCTTAAAAAAAAAATTTAAAACAGCCCCGGCTGGTGTGGCTCAGTTGGTTGGAGTGTCATCCTATAACCAAAATGTTGCGGGTTCGATCCCTGGTCTAGTAGTAGATGGCAGGCAACCAACTGATACTTCTCTCTCACATCGATATTTCTCTCTATCCCATCTTCTTTCCCTTTCCCTCTCGCTTAAAAAAATAAAAAATAAAAAAAGCTATGAGAAAGCTGTCCTTGGCTGAGGATAAAAAAAGAATGAAAACAAATGGTGGGGAGAAGAACAAACATTTCAAGTGGGAGTAAGACAATTGCCAATTAACTTACTACAGCTGAAATTATATCTTCAAGAGGCTGAATCCTCACTGCTGCCACACTGTTTGTTGCTTCCACAACTTTTTCTCTTCCTTGATTTATCAGGTCCTAGAAGAAATGTAAGAAATAAGCTATGTAGGGCATGTAAAAGACGGCATAGTTTTAAAATATAGGGGTTCTTTCCCTTGCTACTTTACAGAAGTAATTGAAAAGAAGCACAAACTTCAGCATCAATAAAGTGGAGTAAAACTCATCAGTGAAGGTCTTGTTAGGAAGATGAAAGTTTGGGTTTCATTGAATCAATAATTTAATAATTTCAATGACTCCATAAGCACATTTTAAAAAGGAGACCACAGATTCAATTAAGTTATTAAATTATTGGAACAATAAAACCTAATCTTTCTCATTTACTTCATAATTGATTCTAGTTTGAAATCAATTATTTCATAATACTGGGCATTAACATATACTTAGTGCTGCATCTACATGGAATTAGAATGTAAATAGAGGTGTGCATTTATTCTGCTTTCAAACAGTAAGCAAGTAATCTGTTTATTCAAAATATCTTATAACTGGACAAAGTGCTATTTCCCTACCCAGTCAGCTGCCCTACTGTTCCTTAACGAAAATAATTCAAGCTACATTAATTGAAGGCCTGATTCCCTTGTGCTCTGAACGAACCACATTTTACTACACTGTGCTGGTTCAAAAAGGTCAGCAAATAAAAGAAAAATTTCTTGGTCTATTCATAGGTAATCTTTTGGAGAATGTGATATTCCGGCACAGGGAACCCTCAACAACAGGGCACTTGAAATTGCCTTTAATTCAAGTGAAACTACTTTTGTACTTCACAACTTACCTCCAGCTGTTGATTACTCATTGCTGACAGGGCTCCCAAATTGAAAGGAATATAAGGAGTTTGAGAGTTGAAACTGACAGGGGGTAAATTGGTCCCAGTTGGTATGTTGAAACGCATGGTCAGTCCCTAAAAACAAAAAATTATGCACTTTCCACATTGTGATTTAAAACTTGAAATTCTACATCACCTACTGGTTTAGAAAAGAATCCATATTCTCAGATCTAGGAAATTATTAACACTCTTCCACACACAAACAAAACACCCTTTTCACCTGAAACCAAGATCTTATTACACAGAAAGCTTTAACCCCTACAGGTATACTCTTTTTTGATAATTCCCACAGAATGGAGCAACTCATAATTCTGATGGGACTCCTAACATCACATTAACGTTAAAGAAGTTTGGTGCAATGAGGTAGGAGTTTAAAAAGGATTCATGTATTAGGATAAGGTTTCCCATGCTCAAGCACAGTTTTGCTCAAGTGAGTTGGTGTCTGAAATAGACACGGAACTATTTTAAATGAAGTTTCTGCTGGAGATGGACATTAATGTCCCATAGTGAACTACTCCTGTGTTCTGATACAGACTCGGTCAAAATTTAGATTTCATGCACACATGCTAAAACAACATTTACTCTCTCTTACCTCCGAACTCTAAGCTCCTGTGTGTCTGTTACTACAGTGAGGGTGTTGATGGGAGTTAAGTGATGCTAAATATATACCTTCCCACTAATCTCTCAATTCAGCAAGTGCTCAGCAGAAGTGGGGTGGCTACTCTTTACGTGGAGAATATTTTCTTCCCTCCTCTCTTCCCACTCTACTGTCAAAGGTAGCCACAGCCTACAAAGAGACTCTCACACCTGGGGACTCTGTTCGGGAAGATTCACCTGTTCTAAAGGTGACCCTTTTCTTCCTCGTTGGTCTTTCAAATGACTAACATCAAAACCAAACCAAACCAAAAAGCATTGCAAATAAACTACCTTCTTCTCTGCTTCATACTCCGCCCAGGCTGCTTTTCTTTCTTCTTCAGTCAACTCTTCTTCTTCTTTGTGGTCCAAAAGAGAATCATGTTCGTGATATCCTACAATGTGCTCTTTATGTATTTGAAGAAGTTCTGCAAGTATGGTGTCCTGTTTAGAGGGGTTGAAATAACATAATTATTTCCTCCCTCTGCATCATATTTGGCCTACTGTTAAGACTAGAAACTGGATGTTACACCTATTTCTGACATAGATGATAAATTACCTAGAAAACAGTTGCTAAACATGCAACACCAGCCTCTTATGTAAGAACTGCACGTTTACATAGCATATTTTATGGATTAACTTTTTTGATTACTACTTTTCAGCTGTCAAAGTATTTTCTCTAACTTCTTTCTATTTTTATACATATTTTTTTGCTTTGTTCTGCGTTGATAATGAATGCTAACGTAAGTCTTCTTTTTTTTCCTAAATTTTTTATTTTATTTATTTATTTATTTATTTTAATATTTTATTTCTTTTTTTATTTTTAGAGAGAGGGGAAGGGAGAGAGAAAGAGAGGGAGAGAAACATCAATGTGTGGTTGCCTCTCACATGGCCCCCCCTGGGGACCTGGCCTGCAACCCAGGCATGTGCCCTGACTGGGAATCGAACCGTGACCCTTTGGTTCACAGCCCGAGCTCAATCCACTGAGCTACGCCAGCCAGGGCCTAATGTAAGTCTTCTTAAATCAGAAACTACACTGGATGCTTATGCTAAAAATCATGGCTACTCCTGTTTATAAATGCTTAACAAGTTTATTTTCACAATCACTTTAGCTACCAACCACTATACTAATAAAAACCAAATTTAAACAGTTACAAGACAGTTTAACTGAGACATTTAGTGCTTATATTTCAATTGTAGGGAAGTCAAATATTAATTACACTTGTAAGGACCCATGGCCCAATTTATACCAATATTGTTTATCAATTTATTATCGTAATGTCTTTTCTCAAAGTCACAGTGTCTTAACTGAGTCTTTTCAAGTTAAAAAAATAAAAGCTCAAAAATTGGGATCATTTATATATTCAGTTAAGAACACGAAACTCCTGCTTTGTGTAATTAAGAGAGAGAGAGACGCACACAAAGAGAGATTGGGGAAAGGGGATTAAAGTGAATGACAGACATGTTACTTGCTCATAAAAATTAAAATGTTCGTAAGATTTTTTATTCAGAAATCACAGATGAAAACCTGAATATATAAAAGGCAAATTAATTCACTTCACAAAATGATTTTCCACAGCTTCGAGCAGCAAGTTCCCTTAGAACATGCTTTCAAAATTAAGTGTGAATTTAGTAAAGGAATATAAATAATTACTGGTCAAAAGAAAGTACAGAGAGGTATACAGCACATTAAATTTAAATTCAATTTATATCTAGTAATTCCTTTTTTTTTTGGTTGCCAACTTTTTATTTTGCAAGTTTATATATATGTATACATACAGATATATAATCACACACATATATATACATACATACACATTTAGCATCCATTGTTACCATCATCTTACATTTAAAAGCCAGTAATTCCCAGAAAGTATTTTCTCAGTAATTCTTAATGCCCCCCATAAGTTTTAGCATAGAAAAAGCCCACACTTATAAAGAACTTTTGCTGATATCTTTAACCATACTTAGAGTACAGGGTCCAACATGTGGTAGGAACTCAAATGTCTGTTAAATAACTCAAGATGAAAAATTTAAATCATGTACAATAGCAAACGCTGACACTAACTCCAAATATTCTGATATTTGAAATTATGTAAACAACTTTTTATCTTGCTACCCCAATAAAAAAACACCTGAAGTAATCACTTCATCATGTCATGAAAGAAAATGACTGATTTTCTTAATGGATACTGCTGTTAATTGAGATTGTATAGTTCATTTTGACATGCATGTGTTATTTCTTTTGTTGAAAACAGAAAACATTCCAAGACCGTCCAAACGAGAGGGTTCAAGAAAGTCTACTGGTGGAACACACAGACGCTAACAGGTTCAGTTCTTTTGAAATGTTAATTGAACATTTCTCTCCTGTACCAGTGCAGACATCTGCCATCAAAGCTGACTTCTCTGGCCCACACCATACAGAGCAGGTTGATGATCACTAGACCGATCTCCAAAGTTCAGAGTTACCGACCAAGCAGGTATGGAGACAGGCCAGTCTGAATGAAATCCTATTAAAAATAGTGCTTTTTTAGACATGTGTCTCCCATGCGCACTCCCCAAGCGTAACCCCAGAAAGACGTATATGATAAAACCAGATAACACTGACTAATATTTTTAGCAAGTGATCATGCCAAATGCAACTAGAAAATTCAGCTGTTCTACAAAATACCAAATAAATTCAAGGTACAAATGTTCTATGGATATAGTGCCTAATTTTACTTCTGTCTGGTAATGTGATGTTCTTAAATATAGTTAAAAATCACTTTATTTCTCTAAGAAAGCAACCTGAGGGAAAGACCAAGAGAACTGTAGGCTAGGAACTGAATTTATTTTCAGCTATGCTACTGATTCTCTCTGTAACACTGGATAATAACTTAGTCTACCTATGACTGTAAGTGAAATATGAAATACTCTCTGACCACCTGTGTAACAGAATGACTAAGAATAGCAGAAATAACTCATATATACTCTTTTGAAAAATAGCTGAGAGCCCTGGCCAGGTGGCTCAGTTGGTTGGAGCATCGTCCTGTATACCAAAAGGTCGCGGGTTTGATTCCCGGTCAGGGCACATACCTAGGTCGAGGGTCGATCCCTGGTCGGGGTGCATACAGGAGACAAACGATCAATGTTTCTTTTTCTCTCCCCCTTCCTCTCTTTCTAAAAATCAATAAATATATCCTTGGGTGAGGATTAAAAAAAGAAAAAGTAAAAAAAAATGTCTGAGATATTAGGGAGCTTTATCAAATCAGTCATTAGCATCCTATCATTTGAAAGTCCAGACTTATCATCTTGGAAATGGTAGAAACTGATGTTCAGAAAGGGAAAGTGACTTTTTTCTAATCACACAGCTATAGAGTAGCTGAGAGTACAAGCTAAATTAAATTGCCTGACTCCCATTCTGTGATCATTCTATCATACTATAAAGAATGACAGTTTTGTTGAGGTTCTTCCATTTCCTAGACCTATTCTCTTAGATAGAAAAGATAATGCCCTGGAGGATTCTGGGTGAGGAAGAAACCAAAGTAGGTCTTTTCCCCTCCAAGTTTAACACTTTTGTACTTTTTGAATTTTTAAAAAAGCATATGCTAATTTATTTATTTATTTTTTAATCAGTATTTTTTAATTGTTGATATTGTACAGTTTTCTGTCTTTTACCCCGCCTCCAGCCCACCACCCCAGCCCTCCCCACCTTCCTCCCATTTTCACCCCCCATAGTTTTTGTCCGTGTGTCCTTTATACTTGTTGCTCTAAACCGTTCCCCTTTTCCCCAAAAATTCCCTCCCCTCCCCCTCTGGTCACTGTCAGACTGTTCTCAAATTCAGTGTCATTGTTTATATTATGCTTGTTTGTTTGGAGAGCATCATGCTAAGTGAAATAAGCCAGGCAGTGAAAGACAAATTCCATATGATCTCACCTTTAACAGGAACCTAATCAGCATATGCTAATTTTTAATAAAAGAAAATATAAAAACTGAAATTAACACAATTCTCAGACACAAACTTCTGCACAGCCAATTCAGGCAGAGCCTAAATCTGTCATGAACTATTTTATTGTTTTCATCTTCAGAACATTTTTCATCTTAGAAAATCCCATTATAAAAGCTTGTAATGACTTCTCCCCACCAATTCCAGTTTGAAGATGTATCTTGTCTTAAGGTCAGATTACAGTAGAGATTCAGCTTCTGCCCATGTAATATCTTTAATTTTGACCAACATCAACTAAAATGCCAGTCAGAAGAAAAGTGCGCGTGACTTCATTTTGATCACTAAAAGATTTTGGACCCTTTCCCTAAACATTACCACCCTCCTAACATGAAATTAAAAACAAAAACAAAAACAAAAACCTTAACAAAAACAATTCATACTGCTTCTACTGGCTATAACACACTTCTTTTCAAAGAAATTTTTAAAGAATTAATGAAAACAATGCTGCTATTCTATTTTAAAATCTAGAGATAACTACTGGCAACATCTGTATATTCCTCTACACATTTATACTTACACACTTTTACATAAAAATGGGATTGTACTTTACAGTTCTGAAATCTTTTCTGCCTTAATATCTTTCTATTGACATCATTTTACCTCAAATACAACCATCATTTTTAAGAGCTGCAAGGTATTACGTAGATATACTTCATTATCTATTTATTTTTCTAAGGGTTTATTAAGACATTTAAGTCACTTTTATAAATTATCGAATCTTCAATAAAACAGGTAATGGATAAATATTAATATATTTCAACCACTTGTTCGTACAATAATTATGCTGATAAAACTCAAGGACTTGAACAAGTATGTTTTACCACAATCTTCATTTTAACAAAGGCAAGACATTACATGTAAGGTAACATACTTTTACAGAAAAACAATTCATTCACACAATTCAGAAGCAGGAGAGCAGAAAGTATTCTTTCCTCTAGAATACAGCATGAAGCGCGAACAAGAAAGAGAAGATACAGGATTTCTGAAACCAACTCTTTCTACATCTTTTCCCTTTTAAATTAATTGCAGCATACTGTCAATACAAGAAACAGATGATGTGATTAAGAGGGCAAAAACATATTTGTAACAGGATCCTCTGAATATTTCTTTGGGAAAAACAGCTTTTCAAAGTCTAGGGCAAGTTACAAAAGTTAATAAAGAAAAATTTCATCCCAATATACAACACAATCGTGGAGAGGGTTTTTTTTTGTTTTTTCCCCTTGAAGCATGCATTTATATTAGTTGCTATAGTAACACTATTATTGAAAACAATACTGGAACAGAATCTATAATCACTAGGCCAACAGTCATCAAAATGAGGTTTAAATTACATCCAAATGTGTACCTTTACTTTTCTTTGTCTAAACTTTATTTTTCCCTTAAATAAGTGAGAAGGCTTACAAGCTGGGAAAAAGCATGGGCTATATTCTAGCTAACAACGTAAATTAGTTTAAGCTTTAAAAATGACTAGTTCAATTAATAAAACAAAGTTAATGATAAATTAAAAGTTGAAGTTAATTTATTTAGAAGTTTAAAGTATTTGGCAAGCTGACAAAAATTCCCATCTAATTAATTCTGAAATTCAACCTTGAAAATAAAATTTTTAAAAAACAATCAAGGCTTTGCCTGGGGGTGGGGGTGGGGGTTTGCCATGTTTCAAAATATTTTGCTTGCCATCACTTTGAATTTCAGTTTTATGATATCTGGAAATAAAATGTCACTAGAATACTTAAGTGCCATAAGACCCACTCAAAAAGCTATGAAGAATTCCTTTTATTACCTAAATAAGTCTAGATTCTTAGTTTAAAAAAAAAAACAACTTAATATTACTGGTGAAAAAAGTTTCTGCTTTCAAATTTGAAGCCTGTTTCTTCCCAAACTGCACTGGAAAAAACTGCAACATATTTGATAAGTAACTGGAGAGCTATTGAATGAAGTTCACGTAGCAGCTCACATCAGATTTTCAGGTCAAGAGCACATAACCTTTGCCAAAGAGCATTTATAAATATATCCAGATTCCCGAACTGTAGATATGAATAAGATAGTGACAACTATAGAACTTGTCACTTCCAAGGAAAGAAAAGGCAGGAATGACTTTGGTGAAGGGTAAAAGTCAGAGTCTCCTTTGATAAGAATGTTTTGTATTCATTTTAACATTTAAAGAAGTAGATACTATATTTAGCATTTAACCTTTAAAAATTAATTATCCATTATTACAACACATGCCACATACCAGTCCTTGTGAAGTAGAGTGTTGGTCCAGATTTTAAATGACTGTAACTTCTGAGAGGTTACAGCTTTTCAAGCAGAGCCTGAACTGGAATTCAACTCTCAGGCTATACAATCTGGAGTTCATGTTATCTCTACATTTCATAAACACTGTTACATCCTCTAAATCAACTATAAGTGTGCTATAAACAGGAAATGGAAGATAAACAAAATAGGCATGAATGTAGCTATCTGGCAGTCCAAATTACATCTTAAAGAAAACATTAATATTATATGAAATGTTAAAGGGACTTATCTAAGAAAAAAGAAAAATGTGAACAGTGAAATGACAGCAAACTCACAATCATTAACAACCACACCTAAAACAAAAACAAAAGCAAATAAGTAAACAGCTAGAACAGACACAGAACCACAGAAATGGAGATCACATGGAGGGTTAGCAGCGGGTGAGTGGGAGGGGGAGAGAGGAGGAAGAGGTACAGAGAATAAGTAGCATAGATGGTAGGTAGAAAAAAGGCAGGAGAGGATAAAAATAGTATAGGAAATGTAGAAGTGAAAGAACTTATATGTACAACCCACGGACATTAACTGAAGCAGGGGAATGTGGGTGGGAGGGGGTGTGCAGGGCTGAGGGGAGTGAAGGGGGGAGAATGGGACAACTGTAATAGCATGATCAATAAAATATATTTAAAAAAAGAAAACATTAAAAGATAAAGAGGTAAAAAGTAACAAATAAGGCTATCTAGTGATTTGTACATTAACCACATTTCTCTCACAATTTATATCCCCTTAGGGCCAAACTATTAAACTTGATTTAAAAAAAAAAAAAGCCTGGGCATGGAAACATCAGTAAATGAAGAGACAAAGGTGAGACATTCTCCTACTTAATTCCCCTAAAAGTATGCCAGCTTCAATTTTCCACCACTCCTACTCCTGGAAATGTTACACAGCATATTAGCGTAAGCCACCCTAACCAACTAAGCGACACGCTGTAGGAGGATATTCGTATTCAGATATTGTGGCCCCCAAGTACCTGTACTATTTCAGGAGCACTGATCATTCCTACATGTTAGCTATGTCCTTCTGAACTCCCCTGAACAAAAATGGGAAAGTGAAAGCACACAGAGCTCTGCTTCCCAGGTTTCTCTCTACAACAATTTCATCAAAACACTGCTTAAAATATAAACACTGATGTAATTTTGCTGAAATCAACTGATTTTGTAAAGAGACCTCTGTCAGCCTTCGGAATTTCAGAGGGAAGTTTAAGGGCAGGATTTAATTTAAATGAAAAAAAAATTAGATAGATTTATACCTGTGAAAACTGAGAGGCTTTATGTGTAGTGGTTGAGATCACAGGCTCTAGAGTATTGCTATCCAACAGAACTCTGGGTAATGATGGCAGTGGGCTGTGTCTGCACTGTTCAGTATGGTAGCTGGTGGCTACTGAGCACTTGAAAATGTGATTAGCATGACTGAAGAACTACGATTTTAATTAATTTAAATGTAACTAGCCACATGTAGTGACTGGCTCTTGCATTAGAAAGCGCAGACCTAGAGCCTTACCAGGTTTAAATCCTAGTTCTAACACTTAATAGCCCATGTTCTTGAGCAAGGCATCTCTCTGACTCTTGATCTCCCAGCCTATAAAATGGGCATAATAAGGCATTCTCCACGTGAAAATTAAATTAGATATCCCATGTGTTAACATGCAGTTATGCGATTGAGCTTTAGAAACATCTATAGAGAAGTGACTTGGATTCAGATCCCAGCTTTAAGAAACTGTGATATGTTAAAGTATAGAGCTAACTAGGGGTAAAAAGGGTACTGACCTGTCTTTGAGACTCTGGCCTATCTTGGAATTCTGCCACACAGACACTAGTGTTGTCTGTCTCCCTTACTGCCAAACATTTTTTAGACAGTATGGTTAATTAAAACTTTTGTACTGTGAAAATCATCAAATCAGAAAAACAGAATGGATGCTCACATACTTATCACCTAGATTTATTAACTGTTAATACTTTGCCACCTCTGCCTTCTTTTACATTTCACTTGTATATATTTCAGTATAATCTCTGAAATATCAAGACATTTCTTCTATAACTACAATACCATAAAATTAATAACTTCTTAATTCTCTAACATCATCGGATACCACAGCCATATTCAGATTATAGCAGTTGTCTGCAAAATGTCTTTGATACGTGCTTTGTTCAAATCAGGATCCACTCAAGGTACACACTGCATTGGTTTTTCTGTCTCTTTGCTAAGGTTCTTTTAGTTTTTTAAAGATTTTATTTACTTATTTTTAGACAGAGGGGAGGAGAGGGAAAAGACAGGGAGAGAAACATCGATGTGCGAGAGATACACCGATAGCCTGTCTCTCGCACACCTCCAACTGGGGACCTGGCCCACAATCCAGGCATGTGCCCTGACTGGGAACCAAACCAGCAACCTTTTGGTTCACAGTCTGGCACTCAATCTGCTGAGCCACACCAGCCAGGGCTGCTTTAGACCTTTGGAAAAGGCACTGGCAAGAAGAGAATGTGGCACGTAACACCAGTAGAGTTGTCCCAGTTAGCTGAGCAAGAGAAGAAAGCATTTTGGTGAAGAGAGCGATTCCATTCTGTCAGATGTTACTGGTCGCTGAATAGGGTCAGGTCTAAGAATTGAGCATTTGATTTAGCACTGCAAAGGCCATTGGGAAACCAGGCACTGTGCTAAGCACTTCGTGCATACTATTTAATTTCCACAGCAATCCTGTGAAGCACTGTATTTTTCGAACTATAAGACGCACCCTCAATCTGGGAGGAAAATGGGGGGTGCGTCTTGTAGTCTGAATGTAGCCTGCCTGGCTCACTGTGTGTGTGTGTGTGTGTGTGGGGGCAGCGGCCTATGTTATTTATGTCACTAAATATTTTACCATGTTTTTCGCTTCAAATTTTCCCCCTATTTTCCTCCTCTAAAACCTAGGTGCATCTTATGGTCCGGTGCATCTTACAGTCTAAAAAATCTGGTAGATCCTTCCTAGGCTCATTTTATAGCCTAGAAGACCAAGATTCAGACAAGATAATTTGTTCAAGGATACAGGACTAGTAAGTGTTAGAACTAGGATTTAAACCCAGGAAGGCTCTAGGTCTGCACTAACACAAGAGCCAGTAGCTACATATGGCTATTTACATTTACGTTATTTAAAATAAATGGTAAACCCTCCCTAATGAAGTCTTGCATTCGCATGGAATATCTAATTTAATTTTCATAGTAACTCGATGAAGTACACACTATTGTTAGGCTCGTGGTACTGATGAGATTTCTGAGACCATGAATCAGCATGGGCTGCTGGCTCCCTCCCCCACAACCGACCCGCACAAACTACAGAAGGGAAACTCATGGAGTCTAGGAACCCGCCGACGTACACACAACATCCCTGGGATGACAACAAACTGGCATGACGTGCAATCTGAAGCAGAGTTATTGAAAACGATGCAGCGCCAAAACTCTGAAATAAGCATGACATGTATACTTAAGGAAGCAAGGGAAGACACTTTGAATCTAAAACAAAAAATGATCTAAAAAGAGTCAAAATAAAATATTAGGGATAAAAGTAATCACCGAAGTAAATAACTCAGTGTGTAATATAAATGGCAGAGGTACAGCTGAAAAACTCAATGAGCTAGGAGGTCAGACCAAGGCACTCTTCCAGAAGATGGTAGGAGAGGACAAAGAGCTAGGAAATGCAAAAGAGAAGCTAAAGGATGTGGAAACGAAAAGCAGAAGGGCAAGCATTTAGTAATAATAGTCTCTAAAGGACATAAAAATAAAGAGGGTGAGATTTTAGAAGAACACACACAAATTTTTCCGAATTACACATTAAAAAAAAACCCCGAGGCACAGAGAAGTCAAATAACTTGAATTAAGTCAATATTCAAACCCAGAGGGCCTTGCCCCAAGGCCCCTGGCTTTTAACCACTATGCTATACTGACTCCGGGCTGAAGGACAGTAAGCTCAGCATCAAAGATCATTACGGAGGACTGGGATCAGCTACACCAGCATAAGATTTTGCAGGGACTAGAGGATGAAATCTGTAGTCTCCAATACTACACACTTTAATAACACTGAAAATGCCTTTCCATGAACCCACAGTATTAAGAAGAAAGTGTGAGGATGTGAAGAAAATGGAACCTTCGTGCACTCACTGTTAATGGGAATGTAAACCAGTGCGCCCACTATGGGAACACAGTACGGAGGCTCCTCAAAAAATTAAGGACAGACCCACTTCTGGGTATTTACCCAAAATAAATGAAAACATTACCTTGAAAACATATCTGCAGCCCCATATTTACTACAGCATCATTTACACTAGCTGAGACATGGAAATAAGCCGTGCGTCCACTGATGGAAGAATGGATAAAGAAAATGACATACATACACACAGAAATGTTACCCAGCCAACAACACGGACAGACCCGGAATGCATTATGCTAAGTGAAGTAAGTCTGACAGGAAGACACCATATCTTTTCACTTATATTTGGAATCTGGAAAAGATGAACTAATAGGGATTAGAGTCGTGGTTATTTGGAGCTGGGAGTCTATCTGTGAAATGGAGACATGTTTGTCAAAGGGTACATTCTTCCGGTTATTAGATGAGTAAGTTCTGGCCCTGGCTGATGAGACTCAGTTAATTGGAGCATCATCCCGTCAGCTAAAAAGTTGCAGGTTTGATTCCCGGTCAGGGCACATGCCTACGTTGTGGGTTCTGTCCCTGGTCAGGACATGTATGAGAAGCAAGCAATCAATGTTTCTCTACTTCTCTGTCCCTCCCTTCCCTTCTCTCTAAAATCCATGAGCATGCCCTTGTGTGAGAATAATAATAACAAAAGATGAGTAAGTTCCAGTGATGTAACTCAGAGACAGTACTACTCTGGATGTTAACTAGACTTACTGTGGTGATCACTTTGTAATATATACATATGTAGAATGATTATGTTGTACTCATATGTCAATTTTATCTCAACATAAAACCAGTGGAAACAGTTGGAAATAAAAAGAAGTGTGAAGTCATATCAAAGGAGAATGTCTCAATTTTCTTCTTCCAAAGGTTTAATCATATGACGTGTTAATGTCAGCACAAAGATCCAAGGCAGATACCACCACTTACCCATACCATAATTTCATCATCTATAAAATACAAATAAACTGCACTGGCTTTGTAAGGTGGCTGTAAAGATTAAGATTCAATACAGTGCCTGGCATAAAAACCACTCAGTGTTAGCTACTGTTCATGATTATGTTGAATTAGAAGGTTTCGCTGATAATGATTATAAAGGCAAGTCATGGCACTACATAGCATGTACCCAACACAGTGGTGGGATCTGTTAAAAATAGATTCCTAGGGCCCACACCCAGATCCTGATTCAGTAGATGGTGGATGAGGTCAGGAATCAGCATTTTTTTTTTAAAGATTTTATTTATTTTTAAATTTTTTTTTCTTTTAGATTTTATTTATTTATCTTCAGAGGGGAAGGGAAGGAGAGAGGGAGAGAAACATCAATGTGCGGTTGCCTCTTGTATGTCCCCTGCCGGGAACTGGCCTGGCAACCCAGGCATGTGCCCTGACTGGGAATCGAACCTCGATCCTTCGGTTCGCAGGCCCGCGCTCAATCCACTGAGCTACACCAGCCAGGGCAGGAATCAGCATTTTTACCAAGCTGCAGATTAGTCCAAGGACCACACACAAGGAAAAAGGCTACTTAAAGGCATGTTAATCATCGGCTTAATGGTCAGCTTTCAATTTTCGGACATAAATTTCTTTTCCACATGTCGCATTTTTACTGAATGCTTGCTATGCCTAGGTATCACTCCGGGTGCCGGGGATACAGTGATGAGGATGCACCGGCACACTCCCTGCTTTCATACACTGGTGGGAAGCTCATAATCTGGAGAGAACAGATACATCTTTTCATTTGTCTGGTAAGCCAAGAAGTTCCTACCACTTAATTCATGAATTTACTGAGCATTTACTAAAGATAGACCTGGTTATTTCAAATTTCAGAATTTCCATGATCTTGAGTAGCAGATAGTTCTAGTACTTCATAAGGAGATACTTCCAGAAATGTTGGTGAAGGAGTTAGAAGTTATACTCACCTTCTCCCAGGACCAAAGTGGTATTACAACTAAATTAGAGAGAATAACCAATTGAAATCTATCTGAATAGAAGTCTTATAACCAAAGATTTACAGAAGCAGCCACATCGAGACTGGTAGGGAGAGCGGAGACATGAAAGAGGCTGCCAAGCTCACAAGGGCCATGACTGACATTCCGGAAGGACATCTCAGCTGTGGGGGTTCCCCTGAGATGCTGGGGTCTCAACAGAAAGCTGGGTTCCGCAGTCCACAGCACCAGAGTCTGGAAGAGGAGCCCAGATAACCTCTGCCTACGAAAGACGGGATTCTGTCCATCAGGGAGAACCGGGAGTCTGCTAGAGACACAGGTGCATTCCTAAAGTGCCAATGAACAAAAGTTTCCCCAGCCACCCGCTCTGGGCTCCAACGGAGGGAGGGTGGGGTGGACTAGAGTTATCTGAGGAGAGTTTGGGGTTTGCGGCTCTGAGGAGAGCTGAAGGAACAGCCATCAGGATCCCTGTGCTGAGTCACTGTCCCACACCACAGATGCCACCTACCTTGGGTGAAGCCCTTCCCTCTGGGTTACATCATCTTGGCGAAAAGTGAGAGCCCACCCTCAAGATTCCTTCTCGCGCACACACAGCAGAACGTATGCTCTGCTGTGGAATCAGCTTCCTTGGGCAGGGTGCAGAGGTCTCTGCTGACTCAGGGATTCTCAGTGATTGAGTTGCATGGCTTCTGGGCAGGGGCCATCACCCCCACTTTCCTGTGAACCTGAATGGAGCTTCCCTGTCATG
The DNA here is from genome assembly GCA_039655065.1 of Glossophaga mutica. Taxonomy (NCBI): domain Eukaryota; kingdom Metazoa; phylum Chordata; class Mammalia; order Chiroptera; family Phyllostomidae; genus Glossophaga; species Glossophaga mutica. Next base: position 6,801,291 of record CM077318.1, on the reverse strand, counting down.
AGAGCTCTGCCAGTCCCACCCACCTGACTCCTAGTAGCGCCGCGCTGCCAAGGTCCGCACAAAATCTGGGACAGACTGAGTTGTGTGGCTCTGGGAAGGGGGCCACAGACCCCACATTCCCAGTCGTCTAACTAGCACCTCTCCATCACAGGAGATGTACTACCCTATCCTCCCGACTCGTGAAGACCCAATCCTGCTGAGCTCCGTCTCTTCCTGGTGCAATCTGGGACAAACTGACTTGTGTGGCTCTAAGAGAGGGATCGTTTTTCCCACACATGCCCCACCAGAGGAAAGCCCTGGCTTTACACAACTAAATTTGGTCTCTCTGGGCCCGATAAACTCTGTTGGCTGAGCCTTGATGATTCATTGAAACCCCACTCCAAAACAAACATGCAGGCAACCAGCAAGTGGCACGTAGACTCGGTACACCCAGGGACATTTGCTGAGTGGCCTCAGACCAAGCACTGGCACTGAGATTGAATCTGTATCATGCTGCAGAACACCACCTGCTCTGAGCTGGTGACTGACAGACAACACACCTTCTACAACTCCAATACCACAAGAAGCTCTTCCAGTGACTAAGCATAACAGGCAGAGGCAGGAAGAGGCAGTCTGCAAGGTGACTGAGACTTTCACTGACCTGCACCTGAGCCCGGTGCTGGTAAAAGCCAGCCCTGGTGCACAGGATGGTCCTTCCCACAGGCACCCAGGCCCAGCAGACGTAGCCACAAACTGTGGAACGCTTGTAGCTCCAAACAGGTTGCCCAGGGCCAGTCACAGGCAGCAGGTGACATTTTTCTGCACCACAGTCCCTCCGAAGAGGCCGCGAAACCAAAACACCCAGTGGCCAGTTACAAACAATATCAGAGCTGGATCCGATGAGCTTCACAGGTGGCATATCCAAAGGGTAGATGCCAACACACACCAGAACCTGCAGAGGCGAATCCCATTTTGTGTGGTCAGCACCTGCGCAGCAGCTCACATGCTGTGGTCTGGGTTGAGCCTCACAGTCAGCCAGCCTGAGGGCTGATTCCACCCACAAATGGGCCAAGAGCAATCAAGACTGAATTACAACAGGAGGGCCCACATAACCCACACGTAAGAGACGTTTCCAGAGCACTCAGCTCAGGTGACCAAGGAGACTGCACCACTGCATTCTACAGGATACCTACTACACAAGGCCACCTCCTACATAAAGCCACCCCGCTAAGACTGGGAGTCAAAGTAGATCTATCTAATACATAGAAACAAACGCAGAGGGGCAGCCAAAACTGGGAGACAAACATGCCGCAAATGAAAAAACAGGAGGTATCTTCAGTAAAAGAGCTAAAGGAAATGGAGGCAAGCAATTGATCAGAACCAGAGTTCCAAGTAATGGTTATAAGGATGCTCAGCGGCATGAAAATAAAACACAGCAACCGTAAAAAAGGATGAATAGACATGAAGAAATGCTCAACATCACTAATCATCAGAGAAATGCAAATGAAAACCACAATAAAGATACCACCTCGCCCTGGCTGGCGTAGCTCAGTGGATTGAGCGCGGGCTGCAAACCAAAGGGTTGCGGGTTCGATTCCCAGTCAGGGCACATGCCTGGGTTGCAGGCCGGGCCCCTAGTGGGGGCCACGTGAGAGGCAACCACACATTGATGTTTCTCTCCCTCTCTTTCTCCCTCCCTTCCCCTCTCTAAAATAAATAAATAAAATCTTTAAAAAAAAAAAGATACCACCTCACACCTGTCAGAATGGCTGTCACCAATAAACCAACAAACAAGTGCTGGAGAGGATGTAGAGAAAGGGGAACCCTTGAGCACTGCTTGTGGGAATGCTGAGTGGTGCAGCCATGGTGGAAAATGTTATGCAGTTTCCTCAAAAAATGAAAAATGGAACCGCAGTATGACCCACCAATCCCACTTCTGGGAATATATCCGAAGAAATCTGAAATACTCATTTGAGAGAATGTATTCACTGCTGCCTTGGCCGTGTAGCTCAGCTGGTTAGAGTCATCCTGATACACCAAGGTTTGATATCCAGTCAGGGCACATGAAAGAACCAGCCAATGAATGCATCAAGAGGTGCAACAAATCAGTTTCTCTTTCTCTCTCCCTCCTCTGCCTGTCTTTCTCTCTCTCCCCCCCACCGTCTCTCTAAAATCAACTTTAAAATTTAAAAGCATAAATAAAATATATGCACCCCTATGCTCATTGCAGCATTATTACACCAGCCAAGGTTTGGAAGCAGCCCAAGTGCCCATCAATAGATGAGTGAATAAAGATGCTGTGGTACATTTACACAGTGGAATACTACTTGGTCCTTAAAAGGAGGGAAATCTTACTGTTACTGGCAGCTACTTTGCTCAGCTGCAAAGAAGAAGGAAATCTTACCCTTTGTGACAGCATGGATGGACCTGGAGAGCTTTAATGTAAGTGAAATAAGCCAGTCACAGAAAGACAAATACCATATGATCTCATTCATATGTGGAATCTAATGAACGAAATAAACTAACAAAATAAAAACAGGCTCATAGAAAACAGACTGACAGCTGTCAGAGGGAAGAGGGTATTGCAGGGCTGGGTAGAAAGATGGAGGGATTAAGCAAAGGAAAAAAAAAAAAACACCAAAACCTCAGACACAGGCAAACAGTATGGTGATGACCAGTGGGAAAGGGTGAGCGAGGGAGGTAGAAGACGGTATAGTGGGGAGAAATGGTGATGGAAGGGGGCTTGAGGTGAGGTAGTAGTGAACACCTAGTACAATATACAGATGATGGGTTGTAGAATTATACACCTGAAACCTATATAATTTTATTAACCAGTGTCACCCCAATAAATCCAATAAAAGGTAAAAATAAGGAAATATTTCCTGAAGTCTACCCCAAATGCTCCCTAATGAAATCTTGCATTGCACCCCCAACTCTGCCAGCAAGGAAGCCTCATATATGTTGACATTCCCGTTAGCAGTGATTTGTAAGAACGCGCCAGGGAGTGGGAGGCTGACGTTTAGGAGCATCGCTTGCGCCATGGTCTCTTTAACCCAAATGTTTTCCCTATAATACTTGGTGACTTTCGCTCCTTAATGGTTTTTCTTAGTTTTGATACAATCAAAATAAAATGCAGAGCAGCACTTTAAATAAAGCATGGTCAGTCTATTAAGTATTTATTTTACAGTTTGTGGAGGTACACTAGAAGCACTCCTTCACTTTTAAACCTTACTACAAAGGTATCAACTGGCTATAAGGTAGACAATTCTTCTAAAATTGTACATATTATTTAAGGGAAAAAAATCCCTAAAGGCTAGAAAGGGTAATATTTGACAGTCAAGTGCATGCTAACATTATTCAAAGTGATTTATCTATATCTAGTAATTAAATATTATCATATTCCTTCTTGATTATAATTGATCTCTAAAAGAATTTAAGCTTCAAATACCTCCCTCTTCTGTAACCTACCTGAGATTATTGCCTCTGCCCCCTAAATGATTTTTAGTCTTCTACTGATCTGTGATACCAAGCTTAATCCTCTCCTAAGGACCAGGATCTCATATCACTCTTATGAAACTGAAGTCTATACCGGTTTCAGAGAAATAAACTGAGTATAATGACAATGTTAATAATAACTATGGAAGGAAAATAATAACAGCTAACATCTGAACCCTTACTATCCGCTAGGCACTGTACTTTACACAGATTATCTCCTGTGAGGTAGGTCCCACTCTCATCTTAAGGGAAGTGAGGCTTGGAAAGCTTATGTGGCTTGCCTAAGATTACGCCCTAAAACAGGGTGGTTGGTAGGTTACTTGGGAAAGGAGCACAGCTTAAACCATTTGTTCATTTTACTTGGCATCAACCACTCCAGCAAACACTGACTGGGAGACTTTTTGTTACCTACACAGAAATGATAGAATTAAAACAGTTTCTCTAGAATTTACTATGATTTCTGGTGATCTATTCCCATTCATATAATTGTTTTTATGCCAGCAAATACAAACATAGAAATTTGTTTTAAGACACAGAGAAGTAGGAGACAATGACATCCAATCTCATACATACTTCAATTTTGAGCACGGCTCCTTAGAGGTACATGTCAACACCAACAAAAATTGGGTTCATATGCCACCATGTGGTTACTATGCTGTAGGTTACTAATATTTGTCCCACAATTAAATGGGTCCTTTTGAACCTCTTTTTCTCCAAAGTAAATGTATGCAAGTTCTTGAAATAGCTTGACTAGCTATTTTATACTTCATATCAAATTATATTAATGGACTATATTTCTCTCTAATGTTCAACCTTGCATTACCATCTACTGGCTAATAAAACTGAACAATAACATCTCTGTTGAGTAAGTTATGCTTTGGGGTATTAAAACTTGAATAAATGACTAAAGACAAAGGGAGAAAATTGCGCGGACAACATCAGGGGGCAGGAAGCAAACCTAAAACCTCATTTTGGTTACTTTAGTTTAAATCTCCATTTGTTCTTCCTGTAATTACCAACACAGAGTCCATGTTAAAAAGACACACGTAGTACAGTGTGACAAAAAGGAAGTGCAAAAATATTTCTATGTCGTTTTACTGACTTTTGCTTTCTTAAGGGTACAGAGCTTAAGCAATATACCTACTTACTCATATTATGAAGCATAACCTTGACCAAGATTTTCATCTCTGATATCCGTGTACTTCATAAGTTTATTACTAGAAAAGGTACTTTCCCTAATATAATTTACATAAATGTTAACAGACATTTGGTTAGATATTACCTTAATATTTGAAAAACAGTTAAGAATCACTCAACAAATCTATATCACTATAAACCTGCGTCAAACCTATTCATAAGTTTAGATCATGCTGAAGTTTCAAAACAGCTGAGGAACATTATTACCCTGAACAACTAAATACATGCATAGACTCTTCGTAGACATGATCTGAGAGACCTTAAAATCAATACTAAGAAATAAGATCACAAGACTAGAAGACCATTATATTTCTTTCTGATATCTTTAATTGAATGTATAGGGGTGACATGGGTTAATGAAATTATATGGTTTCAGCTGTACAATTCTGTAAAACATCACGTGTACACTGTACCGTGTGTTCACCACCCCAACTCACGTCTCCTTCCTTCACCCTTTATCCCCTCTTTACCTCCCCCCCAACCTCCTTTTCCTCTGGTAATCACCATACTATCGTGTCTGTGAGTTTTATTTTTTGCTTAATTCCTTTACCTATTTTACCCAGCACCACAACCCCCCTCCCTTCTGACAGCTGTCAGTCTGTTCTCTATCTATGAGTCCATTTCTATTTTTGTTCATTAGATTCCACATGTAAGTAAAAATCATATGGTACTTGTCTTTCTCTGACTGGCTTATTTCACTTAGCATAATGCTCCCCAGGTCCATCCATGCTCTTGCAAAAGGTTAAGATATCCTTTGTTTTTATGGCTAAGTAGTATTCCATTGTGTAAATATACCATGGCTTTCTTACCCATACATCTACTGATGGACACTTGGGCTGCTTCCAAATGTTGGCTATTGTAAATAACACTGCTGTGAGCATAGAGGTGCATATATTCTTTTGAATTAGTGTTTTGGGTTTCTTTGTATATATTCCCAGAAGTGGAATTGCTGGGTCATAAGGCAATTTCATTTTTAACTTTTTGAGGTAACTCCATACTGCTTTCCACAGTGGCTGCACCAGTCTACCTTCCCACCAACAGTGCACTAAGGTTCCCTTTTATCGACATCCTCACCAACACTTGTTTGTTGATTTACTGATGGTGGCTATTCTGACTGCTGTAGGGTGATACCTCATTGTGGTTTTTATTTGTATCCCTCTGATGATTAGTGACACTGGGCATCTTTTCATATGTCTATTGACCATCTGTATGTCCTCTTTGAAGAAGTGTCTATTCAGGTCCTTTCCCTCCTTTTTAATTGGATTGTTTCTACTTTTTGGTGTTTAGTAATATAAGCTTTTTAATAAATTTTGGATATTAAACCCTTATCAGATCTATCACTGGTGAATATATTATCCCATTCAGTGGGCTGACTTTATTTTGACAATGATTTCCTTTGCTATGTAATAACTTTTTAGTTTGATGTAGTCCCATTTGCTTATTTTTTTCTTTTGTTTCCCTTGCCCGCAGTTATATCAGAAAAAGTATTGCTACAGGAAATGTCCAAGGTTTTGCTGCGTATGTTTTCTTCTGGGATGTTTATGTTTCAAGTCTAACATTTAAATCTTTAATCCACTTTGAGTTTATTCTTGTGTGGTGTAATAAGGTGGTCTAGTTTCATCTTTTTTTTTTGTATCTATCTGTCCCAATATTCCCAACACTATTTATTGAATAAACTATCTATACCCCATTGTATGCTTTTTCCTCCTTTGTCAAATATTAAATAACCAGAGAGGTGTGGGCTCTCTATTCTATTCCACTGATATGTGTCTGTTTTTATTCTAGTACCATGTGGTTTTTATTACTATGGTTTTGTAGTATAGTTTGGTATCAGGAAGCATGATTCATCCAACTTTTCTCTTTTTCAAGACTGCAGTGGCTATTTGGGATCTTTTGTGGTTCCACATAAAATTTTAGAATGTTTGTCCTTGTGCTGTGAAAAACGTCATTGGTAACTTTATAGATTGCTTTGTGTAGTATGGACATTTAAATGATGTTAATTCTTCCTATCCATGAACATAAGTATAGGCTTCTACTTATTTGTATCTTCTTCAGTGTGTTATAACTTTCCATGTACAGGTCTTTTACATCCTTGGTTAAATATATTCCAATGTATTTTTTTTTTGAAGCAATTGTGAATGGGGTGCTTTTCTTAGTTTCCTTTTCTCATAGCTGTAGTGTATAAAAATGCAACTGATTTCTGGACATTTATTTTGTACCTGCTACTTTGCCAAATTCATTTATTAGGTTTAGTATTTGTTTATGTGGAATCCTTAAGGTTCCCTATACACCATATTATGTCATCTGCACGTAATGACAGTTTTACTTCTTCCTTTCCATTTTGGGTGCCTTTTATTTCATCTTCTTGTCTGATTGCTGTGGCTAGGACTTAGAGTACTATGTTGAATCAGAGTGGTGAAAGTGGGCATCCCTAAGAAGACTGTTATATTTCCAAAAAGGAAAAGCCACAGCACCAACAACAGTAAAAACAAAACAAAACAAAACAAAAAAACCAATGACAGGATTCAAGACAATATAATTCATGGCTGGAGCGGTAAACAGGGCCAAGATAGCTGGCTCAGCATATAGAACTGAGGACATGAATTAAAGCTCCAGTTTTCTAGCTTCCACACACCTGCTGTGGCAAACAAATCACTCTTCATTTCCATTTTACTGCTTGCAAATGTAAGTTTAATTCTAACGCCACTTTTCAATGATATACGGATCATTAAGAAACAATAAAAAGTCCAGTGAAATATCACTGTAAAGGTGACTAGAATTTCAAGAAAGGTCATATAAAAGTGCTAGCACTGTATAATTCATTATGCATGAAAGAAAAGTAGCAAAGAATATCATTCTTGCCTTTAAAGAGCTGCAAAAATGAAAAGATGAGAAACAGGTGGTTAATAAATTGAGCCTGACATTACATTTAATTAGAATGTGCAGAATTAGAAGAAAGTGAACAAGAGGAGAAATACAGGAAGAGGAATTCTATAATAATGACCTAATCAGGAAGTGATAAGGCAGAAAGATATAGTAATTGTATAGCAAGTACATTGAAAATAAACACTTTCAGAACTATCAAAGGAGAAAGAAGAATTAAGAAAAAAAGGCATGCAATTTAATCATTATTTAGATAATAGCAATTTGAGGGGGAAATGAAAATGTATCATTTTTAGCCATCTTTCATCTTTAAAAATTATGTATAAAAAGGAAGGTGTTTGCAATGGTTCCATAATAATAGGAACCAACTTTGAAATGTCCTTAATAAGAGCAAGCTCAAATGCCAAGAAATCCCTCACTACGAATGTAAAAACACCTACTTTGTACCCATTTTCAGAGAGGACCAATTTTCAAATTCTTGTTAAAGGAAATAAAAACCAAATAGTAGTGGGCACAGTTACATAATATTCTAAATATAAGCCCGGGGAACAAAGTTAACATTAAAGTCCCCACACTGGGCCTGGAACTCCTCCATGTTACGTCAGGACTGCGTGACCTCTCTCAGGTGGATAATTGTAATAGCATCCTAACAAGGATCTTAGCATCCATCTTCTTTTCTCTAATCCATCCTGCACATTAATACCGAAAGTGACTTTTCTAAAATGAAAATTTAATGTTGGTCTTGAGCTCCAAATCATTAAGTAGATCCTACAGCCTGTAAGACACAATGTCCAAACTCTTTAACGTCCGTGGTCAGCCTTTGTTTTCACCTCTTCCCACACCCACTGCTACTCTACCGCTACTTCTTTGCACTGCATTATTTATTTTTAACGACTTGAGACTCCGAAAACTTGCCATGCTGTGTTATCACGTTTTTTTCCCCCTCTGCTTCTACTCTCGAAGGGCCTTCACTGTTTGCCTCATAGTGATGCAACAACCACCCACTTCTATTTTCAGCATCAGTTCAAGCCCTCCCGGTGTCAATTCCCCATCCCAGACTTTTTCGAGAGAGAGCCACAATGGCTCTCCAGAAGCGGACCCCACCATACCCATCTCATTTCAACTCTTCATCTGTCCAATTTATTCATCCTACTTTCTCACCTCATTATTCCCTAATACAATTAAATCCTAACCATCATTTATGGGCCGGTTTGTCTGACTTTTTCAATCAAAACAGAATGCCCACCGTCCCCCTTTTAACCATATATAGTAGTCCCTCCTTATCTACAGGGAAGATGTTTCAAGAGCCCCATGGATGGCTGAAACTGTGCATAGTATCAAACCCAATCTATACTGTGCTTTTCCTATACATGCATACCTATGATAAAGTGTAACTTATAAACTAGGCACAGTAAGAGATTAACAAGAATAACTAATAATAAAATAGAAAAATCACAACAATTTACTGTAATAAAACTTATGTGAATTTGGTTGATCTCTTCAAAATATCTTTTTTTTTAAGATTTTATTTATTTATTTTAGACAGAGGGGAAGGGAGGGAGAGAAGGAGAGAAACATCAATGTGTGGTTGCCTCTCACATGCCCCCTACTGGGGACCTGGCCTACAACACAAGTATGTGCCCTGACTGGGAATTGAACCCGTGAGCCTTTGTTTCACAGGCGGGCACTCAATCCACTGAGCCATGTCGGCCAAGGCTCTGTCAAAATATCTTACTGTGCTGTACTTACCCTCCTTCTCATGTGGACGTGATATGATAAAGTGCCTACACGATAAAGTGAGGTGAATGACATAGGCATTGTGACATAGTACTACGCTACTACTGACCTTCTGACAATACGTCAGGAGTCTCATCTGCATTGGGTGACCCTGGAGCATTGAGCCATGATGATGTTGATGGTTGAGGAAATTTAATATTTTCAGACTGCAGCTGACCATGGGTAACAGAAATTGCAGAAAGCAAAACTGTGAATGAGGGGTGCTACTATACTATGGCAAAAACATTCAGTGCCTTAATTGTCTGATTTTTAATATTTAACTTTTCTCTCCAGAGTGGACTATCACCTTCTTTAGGTAAATCTCCTATGTACATTATTCTATTCCCTTTGAGATCCCTGACAGGTTGTAGTTACTGTGACAATGACATACTACATGTTTTTAAAACATTTTTAAAAAGCAGTAGCAGCCCTCTGTAAATGAAATCTTACGGCCCTTGCTGGTGTGGCTCAGTCAACTTAAGCATGGGCCAGCGAACCAAAGAGTCGCCGGTTCGATTCCCAGTCAGGGCACAATGCCTGGGTTACAGGCCGGGTCCCCAGTGCGGAGTGCATGAGAAGAAGCCGCGCACTGATGTTTCTCTCCCTCTCTCCCTCATCCCCCTCTCGAAAAGTAAATAAATAAATAAATAAAATCTTTTAAAAAAGGAAGTCTTACCTTGCAGCCCAATATATAAAAGAGATAAAAGGAATGAGGCTGAAACGGATGCAGCGCTTGCAGCGCTGCCTGTGGGGCCTCTCCCTGTTTACTCGGCCACAGGGCAGCCCTGCGGCACCTCCGCAGCTCTCCCTGGGGAATCCCTGGAATACAATTTGAGAACTATTGGGTTAAGTTCTAGCTCTAACACTTACTGGCCATGTACCCTTGGGTAATCACACACTGTCGAAGCTTCAGTTTCTTCAGATAATAAATATGTATGAGAAAGACCTTTGTAAACTTTATAGCTGTCTATAAATTTGAGGAATTTACAGCTTTACAAGCCATGAGCTAAACTGGTTGTATTACAGAATCTTAACGGTTATATCACACAATGGTATTGTCTGTGAAATCATTCTATATTTTAAAAGCCAGCTTTATTTAAAATAAAATAAAGCACTCTAAATACCGGTCGATTCTAGGAATCCCAGGTCCTCTGCCTTGTTTCCTACACTTGGAATTAACTTTCTAACCTCCATTTAGGGGGCAATAAAATATAATGATTAAGAGTACATGGTTTTGATTTAGGGAGACTTGGTCTGAAGGCCAGCTTCGCCTCTAATTAAGTGTATAAACTTAGGTAAATTACATAACCTCTCCAAGCCTTAATTTCCTCACCTCAGAAATGAAAACAGCACTATCAGTTTTGCAGTTGCTGCTGGAATATGGAAGATAATCTGAACACAAGAGTAAGAAACCCAGTAAGAAATCTATAAATTAACTATTTTCCTTTTGGGGAGAGCTGTGGGAGAGTTGAAATACTTTGTGCTAATGCAGCATTTCACAATAATTTTCCTTTTTGTTCTCAAGCAAAGACTAATAGCACCAAAATGAAAATACAGTAAAGTCTATAAATAAAAAAGCATGCCATCTGTGACGACTCAGACTGCCGTTATAAAGCACATGGTTTCTTTCCAGGTACTCTATAATGATTAAATAGCATTTCTTTCCTGCTGATTTTTAAAATCTTCCTCAAACCATAGACAATGTCTTATTCTTGTTAGTGTACCCTCACAGAACACCTCAAGTCGGCAAATAACCTATAAGTGTTTATCAAACTAAACAGATTTCATACAATCAGAAATTAACCCTATAAACAAATAACTTCAAATCAATTACTCCTTTTGAAAGTGTAATGTTTGCTTCCTATCGGAAATATTACTAATCATGAATTTTCTCATAAAAGTTAAAGTTTAGCCCTGGCTGGTGTAGCTCAGTGGATTGAGCGCGGGCCTGTGAACCAAAGGATCGCGGTTCGATTCCCAGTCAGGGCACATGCCTGAGTTGCAGGCCAGTTCCCAGCATGGGACACATAACAGGCAACCATACATTGATATTTCTCTCCTTCTCCCTCTCTCCTACCCTTCCCCTCTAAAAATAAATAAATAAATAAATATTTTTTAAAAAAAAGTTAAAGTTTAACGCTAAGTGAAATTTTAGGAAAGATGCTATTTAATGATATATGATCGTTTTCAAATTGAAAAGGGATTTCACTATCCTTAAAATTATAAACATAAATATATATGCAAGCCCGTAGAAGAACAGATTTTGCCAAACACAATTAACAGATTGGAAAGGTGTTGGAGATACAAGAGCTAAACAAAACAAGGTAAATGAACCCTATGCAGTTTTTTTAAATAAGGTAGAGGTACACATATTAATATGGAAAGGTTCAAGTGAAATGTAAGTGAAAAGAGCAAGTTGCATAATAATAGGTATGGTATGACTCCATTTGCGCTTATGTGTTTTTTAAAGGTATGTAAACAAATTTCTTCGCTTATAGAAAATTTTCTGAAGACTATTCAAGAATCCTACTCACATTCTGTAATAGTATAACTAAGAAAGAAAGCCAAATCATTATCAATTTAATATTTCATATCACAGCAACTGGAAATGATTCTTTTTTAAAAGGGGATTTTAAATGTAATATAAAAATGGTAGATTTAAAGCCCCAGGTGCCTAAGCCACATGGACAACGGTGTGGTGATTGCTGAGGGGAGGGGAATATAAGAGGACTAAATGGCAATGGGAAAGTATTAAATAAAAAAATTAAATAAAATAATTTTAAAAAGGAATCTGATAGAGGTTGTCACAAAACTTCTTTTCTAAATGCTCTAATAGTGAACTTTAAATGAAATAAAAGTTCAATGATAAAAAACAAACTATTTGCTTATATAAATGACTTTTAAAACTTCTAAACACTTAATGTTCATGTTACTTTAATTGACATGTACATCAAAATTAGAGAAACCAATTATTTATACTAGCATTAGCAATTATTCCTACAAACTTTTATTTTAATCAAACGTATCCAACCACATGAAGAGCTTAATATACTTGAATTTCTTCACAAATGACTCAAGTGACTTTGACAGAGTAACACCATAACCTGGGAGCTCTTTCCCAATTCTCTTAGCAAATATGTGGAACATTAAGTGCTTGAATTTGAAACCAAGACAACAGGAAAAGCATCTTCCCCAAATGGCTTTTTAGAGAACTACAATAGGTTTAAATATATAAATTCCTTATTTAGCTCAGAGAACATATGGTTTTCTGTTACGTTCAAAGAGTCAAAGTGTCATCTACTGTCCTGTTAAATTTCTATATTAATATTAAAAATGTTTTCTCATCCAAGGACAATAGACCAGAAGACACATAGATACTAGTCCTGCCTCTGCCCCTTATTAGCTAAAAACTGTAGGCAAGTTACTGAATGTCTCTGACCCTAAGTTTCCCTACTCACAGAATGAGAGGACTTGACTAAATTACCTTTAAGGTGCCTTTCCAAGTCTTACTTGCTTTATGACAGTGAAAAACAGCAAATAAGAGACACTTTTATTTGCTGATTCTTAATTGCTATACGACAGCAAAGAATGTTTAGGAAGAGACAGCTAATTTTCACATATAATTTTAAAATTATGTACGCCCTCTACTGGAGGTTAAGAGAGAACCATACTACAAGGGTAGGCAAAAGTAGGTTTACAGTTGTGAGTACACAAAGTATAGTTTATCTGTTATTATTACTTATTAAATTGTATTTTTTTCCATATGAACTGTAAACCTACTTTTGCCCACCCCCGTATTTCCTTTAAGGTTTCTACCTGGAAACCTTTCTGTAGGGCTGGTGTTTTGTTTGGTGTAAGATACGTATTTCAGGTTACGCTGTGTTTTTGTGCCGTTCTGTGAAGAACTAACCTAAGCACCACCTCATTTAAACATGATTTTATGCTCTTTGAAAAATTTGGGTATACAGCCTTAGCCAGATGACTGTTACGGTAGTAGTACAATCTCCTTAGTCCATATGGACTTTTTTGAGCTAATAATCTAAAGATGTTTACCTTCGGCAGCATGGGAGTATCCCTTTTCTTCTTTTTTTCTGAATTAGGGTCATCTAATAAGTCTGGCTCAAAGGTATAAAGTTCGGTAAGCTCGTTCATGGTAAAATGACGCTCGACCTGCTGCTGATCAACGACTCTGAAGGACAATGACTGCTTAGTTACTTGCCGATCATAAATCTTATCTTCCATGGTTCCCTTTGTAAAAAGAAGTAAACATAAAATTTGTAAACATAAAACTTAATCGGTTGGAAGTATAGTTACTGGTTAATATGAAATGGCAAAACTTCAGAGTAATATCTCTCATAAAGCAAATTTTATTAGCCATGCTACTTAATTGATGAGATTTCATTTGTTCAGTCTAGTTTGCCTTGATAAAAATCATCCTCCATTATCTTACTAATATGATTCATGTGCTGCTTTATATATTTCTGAACTTGGCAGAGGTAGAAAAGCAGTCAGATACCAAGGTGAACAGAAATAATGGAGTACATAAAATAAGATTTCAGAGCATTATTGAGTAATAATGCAAGAGAGCAGCTTAACTACTTCTCGACAGACTAAAATAAGCTCCCAGCAATCACTGTAAACTGCCTTTACATCAACTCTTTCTATAATTTCCGGAAAATTAATATGGCTAAAATGTCCTATCTATTGCATATTTAGCATTCTAAATTAGAATGTAAAGGAGTTCTTCATTTAAATAGGACGGATTTTCCTGTGTACTTTACCAATTACATCATGCACTAAAGATCAAATGAGCAAAGATCTGCCAATAAAAAGCAACTTCTGGCTGACAAACCCAGATTTGGAAGCGGGGGGAAAGGGTAGCATCTGCTCCCAAAGCACATGCACCAGTTAAAAGTACAATGTGATTCTATAAACCTGTATTGCCCTGAACTGCATCCATCTCTTTGATTTACTCTTTTCCTTCAATTTCAGTATCTACCTTTTAAATACCTGAGTTCATATTTAAATGTAATCACTTTAATATTCTTACCTAGAAAATATTATATATTATTTGTTATTGTAAGTTAAATTTTTCTTACTTATTTTCTTATTTACCCACATTCGTCAAAATCAGAGACTCTGGGGGCCACTGAAAACAATGACCATTTGACCTTTACATCTATAAGCAAATTAGATTTAGTTATTGGCTGTTCTATGTACGCTAAGTTAATGGAAAGTTTAAGTTCAGGAACGTTAAATGTTTAACGTTCCTGAACCAGCAAGAAAATGCTAAATCTGTTTACGCATCAAATCCATCTCGGTCAGAGAATGTTGGCATTACAGACATGGAGGAACCACAGAACGGAAAATCGTGACAGGCCCAAACTGACTACTCTGCTTCACGTATAGAAGGGTGTTTTCAACTCTGTTTGCCGCTCTAAAGCATGTATGTTCCGCACTCTACAAATATTACCAGTTTCCCCTAACATTTCGGTACGAAAAAAGAATAGGAATATAAATTATAAACGTACCTGAGCTAAGAACCTATATACATACACAGGTTTAGTTTGTCCAAAGCGATAAACTCTGAATATACTCTGGATGTCATATGATGGATTCCAAGAAGCATCAAATATAATCACTCGATTAGCAGCTACCAGGTTAATGCCAAGAGATCCTGCTTTGGTGGAAATGATAAACAATCGTCCTCTGAAAATGAAAATATAAAAGCTTTTAGTAATGACTGTTTCAAATATACTTTAATTACGTTATGACTTTCTAATCCTAAGGCAGCTTCTTGAGCAATCAGGAGTTCAGAGAATTCATTTCTCATTTACTGAAGAAAACAAGACATATCTAAAGAGTCACGTTGAAGATTTACATGCCCAGGAATCTTACTGCTAGAAAATGAAATAGTCTGGATTCGGAATAAAGATAAAAATGGAAATCACATGTTTATAATATATTCCAGGTATTTACAGACTTCTGAGTAAATCTAGGAAATTTGTGTGTACCTCAACGGTCTGTATTGTGTTCAATACTACGAGTACTAAGGCCACGGGAATGAAGCACAGTGCTCCAGGAGCTGAGTGTAGTGGGGGTGACTGGTATGCAATTACAATACAGTGTAATGAATGGAAGGAGAGAAGTTAGATAGATTCAAGGTGAAGTAGGATCAAGAAGACAGAGATCTCTGGGAAGAATGTGTTCAAGGGAAAACAAAACAAAACAAAACTGATTGACTACCTGTTGTGTCAGAACACAAGAATTTATATTTCTGTAGAAGAATTTGGGAATAAGTGATAGGTTCACAGAAAACTTAAGCACATGGTAAAAACTATTACTTCAACAAAAACAAACATATACAAGAAAGTAAAAGTAATCACAGTACTTCAAATGGCTTCAGTGTAAATATTTACATAGTCACAATAATGTAAATGCTCGGATTTAGGGAAATATTATGAGAAAATATATTGGGAAAACGAATGCGGAAAGGTTTATGTGTGCATGTGGATGAACTCCCACCTTGGCTGGTAGAAAAGGTATATGTAAGTAAATACCAGAACTGCCAAGAGTCGATACTGGTTACCTGCAAGAGTAGGAAAGGATTGCTCAAGGAACTATGAGCATTTCCTCAAATTTCTTGGTAAACATCATGCTTGGTAGCTGCCTAACATTCCATTGAATGACTATATAATTTGTTCACTGTTGGCAACTTAGAGAAAAACCCTGAAATATATAACAAGCTCTCCACGACCTCCCTAAATGCCTTTAAACACAAAGCCTTGTAAGAACATAAGGTTGAAAACAAAAATATGTATAATACGGAGGACTAAATTATACTCTGGCTCTTCAACTATTGACAATAAAATTAAAAATCTATGATATTATATGAAAAAAACAGGCTATAGAACCTTACTAAGTATAACTGGAACTCCATTAAAAAACAAACATACATACATACATACATACAATGTTAATAGTGGTTATCCCTGGTCACTATGATCACTATAATTATTTTCTTCTTTACACTTCTTTAATAAAACATACTCATTACAGAGAACAAATTGTGTTTTAACTGGTGGGCCTATGCAAGGATTCATGGGTAAATGCTGCTTCCAAATTCCACTTATTTACATCTATTCCACACCAGCAAAAGGATCAAACATACAGCACAGTATAAACTACGTAAGTTAAAAAGACATGTGCGCGCGTGCGCACACACACACACACAAAACTTCGTAGAGAACTTCACAAGTCTTTGGTATTCATCCACTAATGAAGACTTGAATGGGTTTAATAAGAATGTTTATCAAACTGTTATGCATCCCAAATACTAAGCTGGATTAGGAATACAAAAGACGAAACAATACCTGGTCACTGCACTAAAGGAGACCACTGACTATTAGACAACAGACACATAAACAATTGCAATGCAGTCTAATTTGCAATAGCTATTTTTATAAGGTATACATGTGGTCAATGACATATTTGGGTTTTAAAAGCATAACCATGGGAAGCAAAATTGTTTGAGTTTGTCCTCAAAAGGAAAAAGACAAACAGAAGCGACTGAACTATTATTAAGAATTGTTTTCCAACCAGGTGCCATATTTTTGGACTATAAGATGCACCCCGCCCCCGCATTTGGGAGGAATAATGGTTGTTAATGCTGCTGTTGAGTTCTGTTTACATTTACATTGGTGAAATATTGTGTTATTTAATATATTTTACCACATTTTTTGCCTCAAAATTTTTTTCCTCTTTTCCTCCTCTAAAACCTACGTGCGTCTTATGGTTTGAAAAATACAGGTAACCTTTAATATTATTCAAGCTGGAATATATAAGTCTATACTGAGATACATTAACTAGGATACTTTTAGATTTTTTTAAATAATAAACATCACTATTAAGGATGCATACACTAAAAACAAAACAAAACAAAATACGAACCGTTACTTGAATAGTGCTGCTTTACAGGTCTGTTGGTAAAGACATATGTTTTCTTAGGTATATACCTAAAAGTAAAATTGCTGAGTCATACAGTATGCGTATGCTACTGTTAAAGCAGAACAAATAGTTCTCCAAAATGGCTATTCCAAATTACATTCCCACCAGCAGTGTATGAGAGTTCTAGTTGTTCCAGATCCCTGACAACTCACGCTACTGCCTTTCTGTATTATAACCTTTGAAAAACAGTTTAAGGGTCACACGAATGTTTCAAGAGCAGTATAGAGTCCTGCGTACCATTCGTACAGCTTTCCCAGTGGTAATAACTTACATAACAGCAGCACATTGTCAAAACCGGGAAACTGACATTGGCATAATACTACAAACTCAGGCACAGAACCGATTTAAATTTCACCACATTTTATATGTACTTGTCTGCTTGGTGTATAGTTCTGTGAAATTTTATCATGTACGTAGAATCATATAACCATGACCACGAGCAGGATAAAGAATTGTCCCATCACCACAAACACACACACAACTCCTTTGTTACCCCCTTAGTATTTACAACCTACCCTTAACCCTAATTACCTGGCAATCACTAATCTGTTCTCTATCACTATAATTTTGTCACACCAAGAAGGCCATATAAATGGAATCATACCGCACGTAACCTCTGAACACCGGCATCTTTCACTTAGCATAAAGCCCATCAGAGCCATGCCAGGTGTTGATTGGATCAATATAAAGAGCTCACTCCTTTTTATTGTTGAGCAGTAGTGTATTATATGGCTATACTGCCATTTGTTTATCCATTCGCATGTTAAAGGTTATCTGGCTTGTTCCCAGTTTCGGTGATTACAAATAAAGATGCTATGAACATCTATGAATAGGTTTCTAGTGAAAACACATTTTCAGTTCTCTGGCATAAATGTTAAGGAGTGTGACTGGAGGGTTACACAGTGAGCATTATGTTTAACTGTTCGGTTTTCTTTAAACAAAAAGTACCGGGCCCTGGCTGGTGTAGCTCAGTGGATTGAGCGCAGGCCTGCGAACCAAAGAATCGCGGTTCGATTCCCAGTCAGGGCACATGCCTGGGTTGCAGGCCAGTTCCCAGCAGGGGACACACGAGAGGCAACCACACACTGACATTTCTCTCCTTCCCTTCCACTCTAAAGATAAATAAAAAAAAATAAATAAATAAAACCACTTTTAAAAAAAGTACCAAGTTGTTTTTCAGGACAAGTGGTTGTGCCGTTTTATATCCTCACCGGCCCTGAAGGACATACCAAGTTTCTTTGCATCCTTGCCAACATCGGGTATTGTCACTATTTTTCATTTCAAATACTCAGATGGATATAAAATGATATCTCCTTGTGGGTGACTTTTATTTTCCCATTGCCTAATGATGTGGAACATCTTTTCTTGTGTTTATCAACTTGCCACGCACAGATCCTCTTCAGTGAAGTATCAGTTTAAGTCCTTGGCCTTTTCAAACTGAACAATGATGTTTTGTTACATTTAGAGAATTCTTATATGAGTCTTGCGTTAGATATGTAGTTTATAAATTTCTGCAAGTCTGTGACTTCCCCCCTCTTCTTACAGTGTCCTTCACAGACAAAAGTTTATAATTTTGATTGTCCAATTATTGATTTATTCTTTCATGAATTACATGTCTTTGGTATCACAACTAAGAACATTTTGCCTAACCTTACTTCCTGAGGATTTTCGTCTATGTTTTCTTAGCAAGTATAATGATTTACATTTATGATCCATTTTCACTTGATTTTAAAATAGGGTGAGGCCTGGGGTTAAGGTTCATTTTCAGCCTATGAATAACCAATTGTTTCACTACCATTTTTTATTTTATCTTTCAATTACACTAGACATTCAATATTATTTCATATTAGTTTCAGCTGTACAGCATGGTGGTTAGACAATTATGTCATTACAAAATGACCCTCCCAATAATTCTAGTACCTACTTGACACCATACACAGTTATTGTAAGATTATTGGCCATATTCCCTATGTTGTACTTTATATTCTTATAACTATTTTTTAACTACCAATTTGTATTTGTTTAATCCTCACTCAAGAATATGTTTATTGATTTTTAAAGAGAGGAAGGGAGGGAAGGAGAAAGGAAGGGGGGAGAGGGGAAGACGGGGGGGGGGGGGAGAGAGAACCATCACTCAGCCTCCGGGAATCATCAACCTAGGTATCGCCCTCACAGGTATAAAACCCACACCCTTTTGGTATACAAGACAACGCTCCAAGCAACTAAGCCAGCAGGCCAGGGCCACTTTGTATATTTCTTTTTTTTTAAGAATTTTTTTTAAATTTATTTTTCCTTTTAGATTTTATTTATTTATCTTTAGAGAGGAAGGGAAGGAGAGAGGGAGAGAAACATCAATGTGCGGTTGCCTCTTGTATGTCCCCTGCCGGGAACCGGCCTGGCAACCCAGGCATGTGCCCTGACTGGGAATCGAACCGCGATCCTTCGGTTCGCAGGCCCGCGCTCAATCCACTGAGCTACACCAGCCAGGGCATATTTCTTAATCCCTTCACCTTTTTTACCCAGATCTCCAAATGCTCCTCCATCAAAATGTTCTCTGTATCTATGAGCCTGTTTGTTGTGTGTGTTTATTTCTTTTGCTCTTTAGATTACATGCATTTTTCATTGAATTTATTGAGTTTATACTGGTTAACAAAATCATACAGGTTTCGGGTTCACGGTTCTACAACACCTCATCCTGTACACTGTATTGTATTCACCAGCCCAAGTCAAGTCTCCGTCCATCACCAGCTTTCCCCCTTTAGTCTCCTCCATCTCCCTTCGCACCCCCCGCTGCAATCACCCCAGAGTTGTCCATGTCCATGAGTTCTTTTTTCTTTTTTGTTCAATCCATTCGCCCCTCCACCCTGACAGCTGTCCACCTGCTTAATCTATGAGTCTGTCTCTACTTTGCTTAATAGTTCATTTTGTTCATCAGACTCCACATATAAGGGAAATCATGTTGTATTTCTCTCTCTCTTAGCATAATACCCTCTAGGGCTATCTATCTTATAGCAAATAGTAAAATTTCATTTTTTTATGGCCAAGTAGTATTGCACTGTATATTATTAGCACCACAGCTGTTTTATCCACCTGTCTAATGGTGGACACTTGGCCTGCTTCCATATTTTGGATATTGTAAATAACACTGCAATGAACCTAGTGATGCATATATGTTTACAGATTAGTGTTTTACATTTCTTCAGATATATACCCAAAAGTGGAAGAGCTAGATCATAAGGTACCTTTATTTTTAATTTTTTCAGGAACAACCACATTGCTTTCCACCAGTCTCACCTGTCTGCATTCCCAGCAACAGTGCATGAGAGTTCCCCTTTCTCCGCATCCTCACCAGCACTTGTTCATTCGCTGATGATGGCCATTCTGACAGGTGTGAGATGGTATCTCATTGTGGTTTTAATATGAATTTCTCTGATAATTACTGATGTTGAACATTGTTTTCTATGTCTATGGGCCATCTGTATGTCCTCTTTGGAGAGATGTCTACTCAGGTCCTCGGCCCAATTTTTAATTGACCGGCTTGGTTTTTCAGGTGTCAAGTTGAATAAGCTCTTTCTAAATTTTGGATATTGACCCCCTCATTGGGTGTATCTTTGCTGAATATATTCTCCCATTCTCTACAGGCTTTTTGTTTTGTTGGTGGCTTTCTTTGTTGTGCAAAAACTTTTTCATTTGATGTAGGCCCATTTGTTTTTCTTTTGTTTCCCTTATTCGAGAAAACATACCAGAAAAAAATACTGCTAAGAGATTTTACTGCCTATGTTTTCATCTAGGAGTTTTATGGTTTTGACTCTTACATTTAAGTCTTTAATCCATTTTGAGTTTATTCTTGTATATAGTATAAGAAGGTGGTCTAGTTTCATATTTTAATGTATCTGTTCAATTTTCCCAACACTATTTATTGAACAGAATGTCTTTACTCCACTGTATGCGCTCACCTCCCTTATCATATATTAATCAACCACATAGACATGGGTTTAATTTGGGGCTCTCTATTCTGTTCCATTGATCTCTGTGGGTTTTTATGCCAGTACCATGTTGTTTTTATTACTATAGTCTTGTAGTGTAGTTTGATATCAGGTAGTGTGATTTCTCCAACTTTGTTCTTTCTCAAGATTGCTGTGGCTATTCAGGGTCTGTTGTGGCTCCAAGTAAATGTTGAAAGTATTTGCTCTACTTCTGTGAAAAATGCCATTGTTTATTTTTATAGGGATTTCGTTTAAACTATAGACAGTTTTGGGTAATATGGACATTTTAAAAAAAGAATTTATTTATTTGTAGAGAGAGGGGAAGGGAGGGAGAAAGAGAGGGAGAAAAACACTGATGTGAGTAAGAAACACTGATCAGCTGCCTGCTGTATGCTCCCCAACCAAGGGACCAAACCACACCACCCAGGCAGGTGCCCTGGCCAGGAATTGAACCAGTGACCTTTTGCTTTGCAAGACAATGCCCAACCAGATGAGCCACACCTGTAAGGGTGATAGTATGGACATTTTAACATGCTTCCATTTATCTGTATCTTCTTCGATTTCTTACTTTATTGTCTTAAAATTTTCCAAGTACTGCTCTTTTACCTTATTGGTTAAATACATTCCTCAGTATTTTATTTTAGTTTTTGCTGCAATTGTAAAAGGTACTGATTTCTTAATTTTTTGTTCTTGTAGTTCATTATTGGTACAAAAATGCAATGGATATCTGAATATTAATTTTTATATCCTGCTATTTTACTCAATTCATTCATCAGTTCTAGTAGTTTTTTGTGGGATCTTTAGGGTTCTCTATATACAGTATCATGTCATCTGCAAATAATGAGTTTTACTTTTCTCTTTCCAATTTGGATGTCATTTATTTCTTCTTCTTGTCTGACTGTGGTGCCTAGGACTTCCAATACATTGCTAAGTAAAAGCAGTAAAAGTAGACAATCCAATCTTTTTCCTGACCTTAAGGAAAATGTTTTTAGCTTTTCCCCATTTAGAATGATGTTAGTTGTGGGTATGTCATATATGGGCTTTATTATGTTGAAGTATGTTCCCACTTTGCTGAGAGTTTTATCACAAACAAGTGATGGAATTTTTCCAATACTTTTTTTCATCTATTGATATGATCATATGATTCCTACTGTGTACATGTACATATTCTTTATCCAATCAATTAACGAAGGATACATCAGCTGTTTCCAAGTCTTGGCCACCATGAATAACACTGCAATGAACATAGGGGCCCATATATCTTCACAACTAAATGTCTTCAAATTTGGGAGGTAGATAACAAAGAAGAGGGGTTACTAGTTCACATGGTAACTCTATTCTTAATTTTTTGAGAAAAATAGAAAAAAGTTAGAATATATTTGAAATATATGTAACATTGTGTAGAATTGAGGTGTACCACAAGTCCATTTGACGCATTTATGTTATAATAGGACTGCCACTATAACAACAATTAGCACCTCGATCACATTCCATAATTATCATTTTCAGTGGTTAGAGTAATTAAGTTCTAGTCTCTGAGCATGTTTGATTATTATGATTAAATGCAGTTTTGTTACCTATATTCACTAATTGTTTCACACACTACGGAAAACAATATAGAGATTTCTCAAAAAATTAAAACTAGATCTACTATGTAATCCAGCCATCCCACTTGTGGGTACGTACACGAGAGAAATGAAGAATGGATGTCAGTGGGATATACGCACTCCCATGCTCACTGCAGCATTACTCACAACAGCCGTAACAGGGAAGTAACCCAAGTGCCCATCGGTATATGAATGGACAGAGAAGACATGGTGTGTGCACACACAATATATATATTAAGCTGAGAAAGAAGGACATCCTGCCATATGAACCCTGAGTATGGAATAAGTCACTTATATATGGAATCTAAAAAAGTTAAACTCATAAAAACAGCAGGTTTTTCATAAGAACTCATGGAGGCCAGAAGAAAGTAGCACAAAATTTTTCGGGTGCTAGAAAAAGAGCTGTCACACCAAAATTCTATATCCAGCTAAAACATTCTTCAAAACAAAGCAGTCATCAGGGAATTCTCAGATGAAGATACTCCGAGACTTTGTTGCCAGTAGATCTGCCCTGAAAAAATGACTATTAAAGACGTTCTCAAAAAAGAAATGATAAAAGGAATGCTGAAACATTAGGAAGGAAGAAACAACAATGAAAAGAATAAAATATATGAGTGAATAAAATATTTTCTTTAAGTTTTCAAAATTATGTTTGATGGTTAAGAAAAATTATTACACTGTCTGATGTGTTAATATATTTATGTAGATATGTATTACGTATGATTGATAAAGCATATCTAATAAATATATTATAAACTATTAATAAATAAAAATCTAATAGATTAGATTATATTGGATATTAAATATATAGATAGTTATAATTGAAGGAGACAAAGGGATTAAGGGAACAAAGTTTCTCTCAAATCAATAAATATATCCTCAGGTGAGGATTAAAAAAATACCATATCATTTACAAATACTTAAAAATGAAATATCTAGGTATAAATCTAACAAAATATATACAGGGCTGAAAAACTACAAAACACTGACCAAAGAAATCAAAGATCTACATAGAGAGATACTGTTCATGGAAGACTCATTATAGTGAAGAAGATATCAATTCTTCCCTAATTGGTTTAATGCACTGCTGTTGAAATCCTTGCAAGATTTTTGTAGATATAGGTGAGAGTACTCCAAAATTTATATATAAAGGCAAAGATTAAAATTAGACTAGCTAAAACAATTTGGGAAACTTAGAATAAAGTAGGAACATCACTCAACCTAATATTAAGACTTACTATATAGCTACAATGATCGAGACTGTGGTACCAGCAAAGGAACAGTCATGGGGACCAATGGAATAGAATAGCAAGTATAGTCAATTGATTGGAGATGGCTTTTTCAACAAATGATGTTAGACCAATTGGACATCAGCAGTCAAAAGAAAGAGAAAAAAGAAGAGAAAAATGAACTCCAGCTAAATCTCACATCTTATGTAAAAATTAATTCAAAATGCACCTCACAATTAAATATAAAATGTAAAACTACAGCCCTGGTTGGTGTGGCTGAGTCCAGCACAAGACTGCGAAGGAAAAGGTTGCCCATTCAATTCCCAGTCAGGGCACATGCCTGGGTTGTGGGCTAGGTCCCCATGTCGGGGCATGTGAGAGGCAGCTGATTGATGTTTCTCTTACACATTGATGTTACATTACTCTTTCTCCCTCCCTTCTCCTCTCTCTGAAACTAAATAAATGAAATCTTTAAAAAATGTAAAACTATAAAATGTTTAGAAGAAAATCTTTCAGACCTAGGGCTTTGGTCAGAGTTCTTAGCCTTGACATCAAAAACATGCTAAAAAACAAAAACATGGAGAATCTACACTTCATCAAAATTAAAAACGTTTGCTATGTGAAAGACCTTGGGCAGGAATGAGAAGACAGAGCATACAAGGGAGAACCAAAAAAATCCAGAATTATCTTCTGAGGGTGGGCCCCTTGTGGTACAGACTTCCCCTGCTAGGTACCCATCTATATCAGTGTGCCAGCTGGCATTGTTGTGAGAGGTTGTGTTCGGCTTCAGGGAAATTTTTTTGAAGACCTTTTCAATGTGTTTGACCATTTAATGATGGGTGATTTACAAGTGTTTAGTTTTCAGCAGTTTTTGACCAAAAACACCATGACCCCCATGCCCTACCCTCTCTATTCACTGGATCTCACCCAGAGCAACCTTTTTGTTTCATTTGGAGGGTTATCAGCTGGGGGGGATGTGGGGAAGAATGGGGAAAAGGTACAGGGATTTAGAAGCATAACTGGTAGGTCCAGAATAGACAGGCAATGGAGAAGCCAAAGAACTTGTGAGCACAACCCATGGCATGAACTACGGGAGGGTACTACTAGAGAGAATGGGGGTACCGGGTGAAGTGGGGCAAAGGGGGAAAATTGGTTTCAGTTTTTCACAACTATAATAGCATAGTCAATAAAATATATTTAAAAATAAAAATAAAAAATAAATAATATAAAGAATTTTCCAAATTCAACAATAAAAAAGCAGGCAATCTGCCCTGGCTAGGTGGTTCAGTTCGTTGGAACATAGTCCTGTACACCAAAAGGTTGTGGGTTCAATTCCTGGTTAGGGAACATATCTAGGTTGTGAGTTTAATGCCCGGTCAGGGTGTGTATGAGAGACAACTTATAGGTGTTTCTCTCTCTCTCTGTCCCTTTCTCTCTAAAATCAATAAACATCTTAGGGTAAAGATTTAATAAAAAAAGCAATCCAATTGGAAAATGGACAAAGACATGAAGAAACATTTCACCAAAGAGGATAATACACATGTGGCAAATATACACCTGAGAAGATAGTTCAATGTAACCAGCCATCAGCGCAATGCAAATTATGACCACGATGAAATACTACTCACTACATACCTATCAGAACATCTAAAATGAAAATCAATGATAACATGAAATGCTGGTGAGGATGCAGAGAAACTTGATCTCTCACATTTTCCCAGTGGGAATGAAAAGTGGTACAGCCACGCCACTCTGAAATCTGTTTGGCAGTTTCTTTAAAAAAGTAAATAGTCACTTACCACGCACCTAGCAATTGTACTCCTGGGCATTTATCCTAGGGAAATGAAATCTTAGTTCCACACGAAATTTATACATAATGTTCATAGCAGGTTTATTCGTACTAGCCAAACCTGTAGACAACTAAAATGCCATGCAAGAGGTACAATTTCTATTAAACAAACTGGTACATCCCTACCATGGAATACAACTCCGTAATAAAAAGGAACAGATTATTGATATATGCAACTTGAATGGAACTAAACGGCATTATGCTGAGCGAAAAACACCAATCTCCAAAAATCACATATAGGATGATATAATTTATACAACAGTCTCAATGTGACGAAATTATAAAGATGGTGAACAAATTAGTTATTGCCAGGAGGATGGGATAGTGGCCAGGTTGGTGGTAAGAATGGGTGTGACTGTAAGAGAACAATCTCTGTGGTGATGGAATATTTCTGTACCTTGACTGAAGTGGTGGTTATAGGAATCTCTACATATGTGTTAAATATGTATATACACTGATATATTCAAGTATGTTAAGACATTAACTCTCAAGAAAAATTAGGTGATGGGTTCACAGGCCCTCTCTATACTGTCTTTGTATTTTTTCAACTGCTTTACCATAAGCAAATATTATATTTATGTTATATTTTCTGAAAATTACTGAGTTGTGAGAAAACAGAACATAGATAGCAGTCCTAATCTGTAATATTTGTGAATATAATCCAGTCAGGTTTAGATACTCACGAGTAACCCCTCAAAGACATGATATGTATGCCTATAAAATGAATTTGAATCAGAGACACTTTTTGGCTTATTATTTGTGAGGGGTGGGGATTAATTTGCTAGTGAGTAACCTAAACTGACAGCTCAGCATCCATGTTTCAATGTTGTTCCTTATTGTTAATAAAATATGAAATGTTATAACAGAAATCATATGCTATTGTGGTATCTACAAATTTGGGAAACTGAGAAAGTCAATGGTTTAGTTTTAGTTTGACAAATTAAATTGAGGTTACTCAGTTAATAAAATTACTCCTTCACGCAAGCAGTAATTTTTAAACACACAGTAAACAGAATATAATGGTGTACCTATTCTTTTTTTGAGAGAGAGAAGGGAAGAGAGGGAGAGAAACATTGATGTGAGAGAGAAACACAATATCTATTGGTTGCCTCTAGTATGCACCTGACCAGAGACCAAACGTGCAGTCCAGAAATGCGCCCTGACCAGGAATCAAACTGGTGACCTTTTGCTTCGTGGGACAACACCCAACCAACTAAGCCACACCAGCCAGGGCTGTACTATTCTTTAAACAGTCATTTAAACATATACTTTTATAACTTTGCAGTAAAGGAATGGATCAAAAAACCATGGTACATTTACACAATGGAATACTATAGAGCAGAACGAAAGGACCTCCTACCCTTCATGACAGCATGGGTGGAAGTGAAGAGCATCATGCTAAGTGAAATAAGCCAGGCGGTGAAAGACAAATACCATATGATCCTTATGATTTTCTTAGTAACATTTTATTTTCTCTAGCTTACTTTATTATAAGAATACAGTATATAGTACATATCACATACAAAAATATGTGTTAATTGACTTTTTGTGTTATCACTAAGACTTCCAGTCAACAGTAGCCTATTAGCAGTTAATTTGGGGGCAATTCAAAACTTCTAGGTGGATTTTCAACTGTTGGTGACCCTAACTACCAGACTGCTCAAGAGTCAACTATATATGACTCAAATTTCTACAATCAATATAAGAGATCCAGAATATTTTGTTAACGTCAAAATCCTGTAACAGATTTGTCACCAAAGATAATAAAAAATGGCAAATAAGCACATGAAAAGGTACCCTGCATCAATTATCATCAGGGAAATTGGAATTAAAATCACACGACATACCATTACATACCCATTGGAATGGACAAAATAATTTTAAAAAAATATAGTAATACCAAGTGCTAACCAAGGATGAAGAGCAACTGGAACACATTTGCATTGCTGGTGAAAATGAAAAATTGTACAAGCACTTTAAAAACTGCCAGTTTCTTACA
Organism: Glossophaga mutica; assembly: GCA_039655065.1. Classification (NCBI taxonomy): domain Eukaryota; kingdom Metazoa; phylum Chordata; class Mammalia; order Chiroptera; family Phyllostomidae; genus Glossophaga; species Glossophaga mutica. The sequence continues at coordinate 6,773,284 of CM077318.1, read as the reverse complement.
GAGCTAAACATAAACTTACCATACAACCCAGGAATTGCACTCCTGGATTTTTATTTCACTTAGGTAAATATCTATGAATCACACAAAAATTTATACATGAATGCTTAGAGCAACTTTAATTCCAAGACCTAGAAACAACTTAAAAGTCTATCGAGTACAAATAAATTATAATACATCTACAGAATGGAATATTACTCAACAATAAAAAGGAACAAACTACTGACATATACAACAATATGGATGAATCTCAAATGTATTTTGCTTTGTGAACACAGTGAGACTCAAAAGGCTACAAACTGCATGATTCCATGAGTGAATTTTCTTGAGGGGTGATGAAATCATTTTATATCTTGAGTGTATCTTACAATCGTCAAAAAGTGTGTAAGCATACACTAAAAAGAGTGATGATTACTGTATGTAGATTTAAAATTATTTTAATAACTCTACCCAAACAGAAAAGGTTTCCTACCTCACATTAGTTTCATCATTAAATTCTTCAGCCCATTTTTTCCTTGATTGTGCAGTAGTAGAACCATCTAAACGGTAATAGTCAATGTTTCTGAGCCACTTCCCTTCACCTGAAGATTTAATAAGAAAAAGAGATTTGATACATCCTCTTCTTCCTTGCTTACCATTTAAAAGCTGGTTGTACATATTCTATTTGCATAGCAGAACAATTTTTTAATCAAGTGGGAATTCATGGTATTGCAAATAAATTCACTACACATTTCCTTCTAATAGATACTGAAAAACAATACTTTAAAAACCATCATCATCTACATGTGAATTTAAGATTTCCTTGATTAGAATTCTTTAAAACTGTCAAAATATGTTCAGTTGCATTATGTCCATGAAGCTTGGTTTTAAGTAAATCTGTAAACATTCAGGTTTTCACCCTTCCTATTAACAAATTGATACTGATCAGATGTAAAACAGAGACATATAATTATTCACTCACTGAAAAATATTTACTGAATGTCTGTTATGTGCCCAAACTATTCTATAGACTAGAAACAAATATCGGCACATGTTCCTATTTTATGTCAATTGTGTGTGTGTGTAAGAAAGGAACACAACTTTATAAGTTAAATACTGTTCAGACACATTGCCTTTTGTACAGTGCGGTGATTTTTACCCAATGCTTACATTGATACAAAATTACCAAGGGTTTAAATGCTTATGACATAATCTCATACATAATCTTATTCCGATTCTTTAACTTTCAAGGTAATACTATTTAACATCCCAGAAAAATTCTTATCATACCCTAGAGTCTTAACATTAAAAAAGTTGGCAAAACTGAGATTTATATATTTCAGCAAACTCTTTTTACTTAAAGAATTGGGTCATTAGTTTTAAAATGTGCTTTTTGACATGTTTATTACATACCTACATCTTCACCTATACATCGACATCCTAGAATTTCCCTGCTAAAAATTCAATAATGGCTAAGAAAGGCAGTTTCTTTATTTAAGTTTATTTCTTTCAACTGCATAAAAAGGCATACACAATTAAGAAAAAAAGAATTTGACACAGATGGTTAGATAACAAGGTAAGGGACCGAAGTCACATTTGCATTAACTGTTCACTTAGCAGGATAATTATTAAAGTAAATACGCTAGTCATAACTGAAAAGAGTATACAAAAACTTTAATAAGCATTTCAAGATACTTTTCCATGATAATAAAAATGAACATTCTGTACTTCTACTACTACTACTACTACTACTACTACTACTACTACTACTACTATGAATCCAACATACAAAAACTATGATACAGTGGTATAGATCAGTAATCAAAAATAAGCACTTTAGAGCCAGACTCCCTGAGTTTAATCCCAATTTCATCATTTACTGGCATTTTCTCTTAAGGAAAAGTAATTGAAGTCCTTGTGTCTCAGTGTTTTTATCTTTAAAAATGGGGGATCACTAAAGCACCTATTGCATAGGATTGTTGCTTATTAAATGAATATAAGAAAAAGGACCACTTAGAAAGTGCCTTTCACACAGTAAAACTAAACTTACAGAGTACTTAATGTTATCACTCATGAGTCCAGAGCAAACCATATCTGGCTCTATTATGGCACATGTACGTGTCCGACCCCTCTCTCTAACATGATTTCCTATAACACCTCTTGAACCTTACTTCACCACAGCACCAGTAGTCATCATGGTAGTAATAGTAGTAGTAGCAGGAGCAGCAGTAGTGCTAGGTACTCAAAAAATAAACTGAATTAATTAGTGGTTAAAGCAAATATTTGCTGAAAACAATTTATATAATTAGATACGAACTAGCAAACACATGGGAAAATATTCAACCTTATTGGTGGTCAGAAAAATATAAATTAAACAAAAAGAACCATTCTTACCCATAAAAGATGAAGCAAATACAATTATAGTACTACAAGTATATACTAAAATGGGCATTTCCCACTTTTTCACAGTGGTAGAGTCAATTGATGTAACTTTTTGGGTAACACAGCCTTTAAGATAATGAAACACTGTCAGGACATAAAATCTAACTAACAAAACTAATGTATAGTGATAACAGAAAAACATATTTACAGTTCTGGTCAGGATAGTAGTGTAGGAAAAATGATGTGCTTATCCCCTTCCACAACCACATCAATATTACAACTAAACTATAGAACAGCCACGTTGAAAACCACCTCCAGACTCGCTGAACAGAACTCTTATAACTAAGGATATAAAGAAGGAACCACGTCCAGACTGATAGGAGGGGCAGAGAGGCAAAACTGGCTGGATAAACTGGCTGTGGAGGTAATCCCTGAGAAGCAAAAGGTGCCCTTCCCACACTAGGCACCGCAGCTCAGAGCACCAGTGCCAGGGAGAAGAGTCTCCACAATATCTGGTTGTGAAAGTCAGGGAGAATTCTATCTGAATGAAACAGATAGCTGCTGTAGACCCATGTGTCCTCTTAAAGCACCACACAGAGAGCCACAAACACTTGCCCTAAGCTCCAATAAAGGGACGGCAAGTAGAAAAGCACCAGGGGCATTCAAAAAGGAACTCAATTTTCTGGCTTCAGTGATGACTGCAGTGGCAGCTTGCCCTGGAGAGAAGTGTGGGCAGTCACCATTGTTCCTTTGCTGAGCCTTCCTCCCCCCTTTACACCCTGAAGGTGTGGGCAAGTGCCGAATCTGAGTCTCCATTAACTTAATTCTAGTCACCACACCCCAAGATTCCCTGAAACCAGGTCACACCCAACTAGCACACCTTCCAGAATCTCTTTCAGCAGCTGTTCACACAAGCAGTCTGCCTCCAGCTATGCTACAGACTTTCATAAAATCTATCAAAACTCTGTAAGTTTGCAGCAAAGCCTCTTCCAGGTGTATGCAACACAGCAAAGGCAGCCAACAACCACAGATCATTTTGTAGCTCCTACCAGGAGGCCCCAGGCCAGGCACAGGCAGCAGATAAACTTGGCTTGCATCCAGGGCCCAACCCAACAGGCACCAGAACCAACATACTTGATGGCTGACTTTAGACAACACCAGAGCACCACACAATTAGCTGCATAAATGACACCCAAATGGTGGACTCAGCAAGCACCAGAACACAGACAAAGTGACTCACCCTCCCTGGGGTGAGCCCCAGTACAACAGCTTGTTCACTGTAGTCACAGATGCTTTTCACAGCCAGTCAGCACAAGGAACAAGCCCAACTACATGACCTGCCAACAGCAATCAAGGCTCAGTAACAACAGAAAGGCACACACAGTTCACACAAGGAATATCCTTGGAGCACCCAGCTCAGGTGGCCAGGGAGACAGCAACACTGGGCCTTATAAAACACCTACTATATAAGGCCACCATGCCAAGCCTTTGAGATGTACCAGATCTACCTAACACATAGAAAGAATCACAGGGAGTCAGCCAAAATGATGAGACAAAAAAGGTGTCCCAAATGAAAGAATGGGACAAAAGGACAGAAACAAAAAACTGAACAAAAAGGAGGCAAGCAATCTACCAGATACAGAGTTCAAAACACTGCTTATAACAATGATCAATGAAGTTAGCAAATGATGAACTCAATGAGAACTTACACAAAGGGATCAAAACCATAAAAAATAAAGTCAGAAATGAAGAATATATTACATGGAATTAACAGCAGATCAGATGAAGCAGAGGACTGAACCAGCAATGTGGAAACAAGGTAGCAGAAAGCACCCTATTGGAAATAGTAAAAACCAAAAAAAAAAAAAAAATTTAAATGAGGAGGTTTAAGAGACCCATGGGACAACATCAAGTGTAACAACATGCACATCAACAAGGGTGTCAGAAGAAAAAAAGAGAGAGCAAGACATTGAAAACCTATTTGAAAGAATAAATAATGAAAATTTCTCTGACCTGGAGAATGAAATAAATATGTAAGTACACGAAACACAAGGAGCACCAAACAAGATAAATCTGAAGAAGCCCACACCAAGACACATCATAATTAAAATGCCAAAGGTTAAAGACAAAGAGAAAATCCTATCAACAAAAGAATCCAATAAAACAAAATAAATGAACAAGCACAGCAGGAACAGAATCATAGACACAGACAACATTTTGACAGCTGCCAATTGGGAGGAGATTTGAAGGAATGGGTGAAAAATGTGAAGGGATTAAGAAGTACAAATTTCTTGTTATAGAACAGTCATGGATTGTAAAGTACAGCATAGGGAATACAGTCAATAATAGTTTAATAACTACATATGGTGTCAGATGTGAGATATATCAGGATGATCACTTACTTATTAAGTTATGTAATGTCTAATCACTGGGGTGTACACCTGAAACTAATATAATAATGTATGTCAACTATAGTTGAAAATAAAAAATAATTTTTAAAAATTAAAGGAGAAATAAAAAGGTTCCCAAACAAGAAAAAACTGAAGAAGTTCACTAGAAACAAACCAGTATTAAATTTTACAGGGACTTCTTTGAGAAGAAAGAAAAACCAGGAACACAAGTATAAAGAATAAAATGCCAATAAATATGTACCTATCAATAAACATTTTAAATGAAAATAACTTAAAGGCTTTAATCAAAAGACAGAATGGATAAGAAAACCAGACACAAATATATGCTCTCTGCAGAGACCCACCTCATAAAGAAAAGACACAAACAGATTGAAAGTGAAGGGATGGAGCCCTGGCTGGTGTAGCTCAGTGGACTGAGGGTGGCCTGAGAACCAAAGGGTCACTGGTTCAATTCCCAGTCAGGGCACATGCCTGGGTTGTGGGCCAGGTCCCCAGTGGGGGGCACACGAGAGGCAACCAGACATTGATGTTTCTCTCCCTCTCTTTCTCCTTCCCTTCCCCTCTGTCTAAAAATAAATAAATAAAACCTTTAAAAAAAGTGAAGGGATGGAAAAAGATGTCTCATGCAAATGGAAATTTTAACAAGCTGGGGTAGTAATATTTATATCAAACAAAACAGACTTTGAAGCAAAGGTTATAATAAGAGACAAAGAAGGATGGTATATAATGTTAAAGGGATCAATCCAACAAGAGAATATAACCCTGGTAAACATTTACACACCTAATATATAAGCACCTAAATATATCAAACAAATATTGACACCTATAAAAGGAGAGACTGACTAATACAGTCATAGCACTGCACTTTAACATCCCATTGACATCAATGGATAAATCATCCAGACAGAAAACAATGGGGAAACAGCTACCTTATAAGACACATAAGACCGAATTGAGTTAATTGAAGTTTTCAGATCATTTCATCCTAAAGTAGCAGGAATACACATTCTTTTCAAGTGCACATGGAATACTTCCCAGGACACACCATATGTTAGGCCACAAAATAAGTCTCAATAAATTTAAAGAGACTGAAATACTAACAAGCATCCTCTCTGATTGTGTGGTTTGAGACTAGAAATCAACTATGTGAAGAAAACTGAAAAACACACATACACTTGGAGGGCAAATAACAAGCAACTAAATATTGAATGTCTTAACAACAGGATCAAGGAAGAAATCAACAATCACTTTGAGACAAATGAAAATGAAAACACAATGACCCCATTTTATGAGGCACAGCCAAAGCAGTTCTAAGAGAGAAATTCATAGGAATATAGCCCTGCCTCAAGAAAAAGAGAAATTTCAAATAAATGACCTAATCTTACACTTAAAAGAACTAGAAAAGGAACAACAGCAAAGCCCTAAGTGAGTAGATGGAAGGAATAAACATCAGAGCTGAAATAAATAAAAAAAGAGACTAAAAATAACATAAAAGATCAATTAAAAAAAAGTTGATTCTTTGAAAAGATAAATAAGATTGCCAAAGCTTTAGCCAGACTCATCAAGAAACATACAGGGCCCAAATAAATAAAATCGGAAATGAAAGAGGAGAAATAACAACTGACACCAAAGAAATACGGTACATTGTAAGAACAATTATATGCAAACAAATCTGCCAATCTGAAAGAAATGTATAAATTCCTAGAATCTAGAATCATATAATCTTCCAAGACCGAATCAAGAAGAAACAGAAAATATGAACAGATGGATAACTACTAACAAAATCAAATGAACAATCAAAAAACTCCTGACAAACCTAAGTCCTGGACCAGACGGCTTCAGAGGTGAATCTTATCATTCAGTCAAAGACTATTTAATACCTATTCTCCAACTATTCCGAAAAACTGAAGAGGAGGGAAGGCTCCCAAGTTCATTTCACAAGGCCAGCATTATCCTAAATTCTAAAACCGACAATGATATCACAATAATAGAAAAGTATAGGCCAATATCCCTGATGAACATAGATGGAAAACTTGTCAATAAAATAGTAGCAAACCAGATCCAACAATACATTTAAGACATCATACACCATGATCAAGTGTGATTTATTCCTGGAATGCAAGTTTGGTTCAATATCCACAAATAAATTATTGTGATATACTACATAAACAAAATAAAGGATAAAAATCTTATCAACAGATCCAGAAAAAGCATTTGACAAAACACAGCCCCCATTTATGATAAAAACTCTTAGCACAGTAGGAACAGAGAGAACATACCTCAACATAATAAAGGTCATATATGAATACAAACACGTAACATCATACTCAATAGGCAAAAATTAAAAGCATTTCCTTTAACATCATCAGAAACAAGACATGGATGTCCACTTTCACCAGTCTTCTTTAACACAGTGCTAAAAGTCCTAGCCACAGCAGTCAGATAAGAAAAAAATAAAACATATCCAAATTGTACAGGGAGCAGTAAAACTCATTATTTCTAGATGACAGGATACTTTATATAGAGAACCCTAATAATTCCGTTAAAACTGACAAGTTAATTCACTAAAATAGCAGGATACAAAATAATATTCAGAAATCCATTGCATTTTATACACCAGTAACAACTATAAGAAAGAGATAATAAGATAACAATCCCACCCTGGCCAGGACCTGCTCAGGTGGACAGAGCATTATCCCAATATGTCAAAGTTGCAGATTCAATCCCTGGTCAGGGCACATACAAGAAGCAACCAATGAGTGCATAAATAAGTAGAACGACAAACTGGTGCCTCTCTCTTTCTCTGTCTCTCACTAAATACAATATTAAATTTTAAAAAGAATAATGCCATTTACATTTGAATAAACATTACATAAGTAACTAGGAATACATTTAATCATAGAGGTAAAAAGACCTGTATTTGCAAAATTGTAAGGCACTGAACCATATATACCATGCTCATGAATAGGAAGAATTGACATTGTTAAAATGCCCATACTACCCTAATCATATTCTGTGCAATTCCTCTCAAAATACCAATGAGATTTTTCATAGGATTCGAACAGATAATCCTAAAATTTATGTGGCACCACGAAAGACCACAAATAGCCAAAGCAATCTTGAGAAAGAACAATGCTGGAGGTATTATGCTACCTGATACCAAAGTGTACTGTGAGGCTACAGTAATCAACACCACAGTACTGGCATAAAAACAGGCACATAGATACATGACAGAGAGCCCAGAAATAAACCCATGTCTAATATGGTCAATTAAAATATGATGAAGAAGGTGAGAATATAAAATGGGGTAAAGACAGTTTCTTCAATAAATGTTATTGGGAGAACTGAACGGATACATGGAAAAAATGAAAGTAGACTGGTTTTTTAAACCATATACAAGAATTAATTCAGAATGGATTAAGAAATTAAATGTAAGCCCTGGCTGGTGTAGCTCAGTGGATTGAGCGCGGGCCTGCGAACCAAAGGATCGCGGTTCGATTCCCAGTCAGGGCACATGCCTGGGTTGCCAGGCCAGTTCCCGGCGGGGGACACACAAGAGGCAACCGCACATTGATGTTTCTCTCCCTCTCTCCTTCCCTTCCCCTCTAAAGATAAATAAATAAAATCTAAAAAAAAAAAAAATCACCTAAACTTTAAAAAAAAAAAGAAATTAAATGTAAATAGTGAAAACTATATAACTCCTTGGAGAAAATATAGGGGTTAATCTTCATGAACTTGCATTTCACAATGGTTTGTTAGATATAACAGTAAAAGCACAAGAAACAAAAAAGAGATAAATTGGACTTCATCAAAATGAAAAACTTCTGTGCTTCAAAGGACATTATCAAGAAAGTGAAAAGACAACACACAGAACGAGATAAGATATTTACAAATCATATATCTGACAAGAGACTGGTATGCAGAAAATGACCAGAAATAATAATAACCTGTAATAGATAAAAAAAGACAAATAAACCCATTCAAAAACTGGCAGAGGACCTGAATAAACATCTTTTCCAAAGATATACAAATGGCAAACAATCACATGGAATGATGATAAGCATTATTAGTCATTAGGGAAATACAAATCAAAATCACAACGAAATACCAATAGATCGCTATAATAAAAAAAGGGGGGAGGAAGCAAGCTTTGGCGAAGACGTGGAGAAATCTGAACCCTTGCACGCTGCTTGAGAGAATGTAAAATAGTATAGCGAGTGTGGAAAACGGTGGTTCCTCAATAAGTTAAACACAGAATTATCATATGATCCAGTAATTCCAATCCTAAGTATATATCCCAAAGAATTGAAAACAGATGTTTAAACACATAAAAACTTGTATGTGAATGTTCATAGCAGCACTATTCACAAGAGCCAAATGGTGAGAACAAACTAAATCTCTACGAATGAATGGATGGATAATCAGATGTGGGTTTTTATCTATACTATGAAATTTTATTAGACCATAAAAGGGAATTAAGTAGTGACATATGCTATAACAGGAATGAACCTTGAAAACATGCTATGTGAAAGAAGCCAGTCATAAAAGACAACATATTATATGAATCCATTCATGTGAAAGGTCCAGAACAAGTCAACCTAAAGAAACAGAAAGTAGATTGCTGTCTGCTTCGGTATGGAAGCAGTAGAAGGGGAGGTAGAACGGTCACAGCTTAAAGGTGCAGTGTTTCTTTGGTGGTGATTAAAATTTTTGAAGATTGACTGTGTTGACAGTTGCACAACTCTGTAAATATACTAAAAACCATTGTATTGTGCATTTTAAATGGTTCAATTGCACTTTATGCGAATTACATTTTAATAAAGCATTTAAATTTATGCTAAAATTGCAACAACAAAGATCATAATTATATCAATAAGGATAGCAATAAAGTGGAGAAAAACATGAATATATTAGGGTTGCAAGTCTGGGTAGTATTTTTCCTTTTATTGTTAAAATGTTTCTATGAGCTGTATAAATGAATGTCTTAAAACTTAAAATACAGAAATGTTTGTAACTCACCTTTATAAATAAGAGGTTTATCTTTATCTTCCGTCTTCTCCCTACTAGCCAATTCAAGAAAATCTTCAATCAAGTCCAGAGATATGAGAGACTGGCTGAAAACAAGTCTAAAAAAACAGATGAGTATTCTTAGATTAGAAGATTTATAGAGTAAAGATATCACTTCTTCCCAAACAGATACAAGAATTTGACACAATATTAATCAAAAACCCAGAAAGGTTTTTTTTGGGGGTAGAAATTAACAAGCTGTTTTTAAAGTTTGTATGGGAATGCCAAGCATATAGAGTAAGTAACCAAAACAAATTTGAAAGAGAAAAACGTGGAGACCTAACTCTACAGGCTTTCAACACGTCCAAAGCTGGAGTAATGAAAACAGGATAGTACTGACGCAGAGACAAGCACAAGTCAATGAAACAAAATACAGAGTCTCCACATAGATAGCCACATAGTACAGTTCATTGGTTTTTAGACACAGAGGTAAAGGCAATTCCATGATCTTAGCAAAATTGAACATCCATATTCAAATAAATAAACTTTGGCCTAAACCTCATACTTTTTATAAAAATGAACTCAAATGGAACATCCATTTAATGTGAAATATAAAACTACAGAATGTTTAGAAAAACACAGAAAAGAATCTTCATAACTTGAGGTTAGACAACTCTTAGACATGACACCAAAACTATAATCTATGAAATAAAAGACGATAAACTGGACTTCACCAAAATCAAGGACTTTTACTCTGCAAAACACACAGCTTAGAGAATACGAGAAAAAATTCTTCTCACTAAAAGTATCTGAGTAATTTTAGATTGTACACATTCTAAATACTTTGCCATTCTATTTCAAATGTGTCTGCAGATTCTCGAGTCTCTATCCCCAGTAGTTCTCTAGCTCCTTTTTAGCCATGAAAACTACTTGTTCACATAAATGTCTTATGTAAGGTTAAAATAGAAAAATGACATAAAAGCAAGGTGTTTTAGGCTTTGAGGGAGGAGAAAAGCTGTTAATGGCTCCTCACCCTCTGCTCTAGGTTTGCAAAGCTCTGACAAACAGTTTGCAAAGCTCTGACAAAGCTCTGACAAACAGTTTGCAGACCGATGCTCTGATCTACCCAGTTGGTGAGAAGTGGACATAATCACATACCTGGAAGTGAAAAAAAAAATTCTAGAAAGAATGTAAGAGAATTTGTTCTCTTCCTTATATCTGCAAACAAAGTAGGTCTGTATACAAGAAAACAGGCACCTGTGGCAAGCATGTTTTTTTTTCCCTTTGGTTCTGAAAGCTGTAGTGTAGGACAGAGAGGTGCTATGACTTCAGAAGATCTTTCACTCCCACTACTAGATGTCTTCAGCTTCAGTAGACCTAAAACAACCTGAACTGTGAAACAGCTGTCGGGAGTTAACAACACATGCATTGACTACTGCAGGGCTTCCCAAACTCTGCACTGTGGGAGTCTAGCGTCTACCAGCTGGGTACTCCAGAAGTACTGGGAGGTAGATGAATGTACTCCTGGTGCTCAGTGTTAATGATCAGGGGCTATACCTTGGTCCTTCAGGAGACTGGTAATCTTTCCCAGAATGAAAAACTTTATTGAGTCAATTCTCTCTGAACGACAAATTAAGTGTTTAAGCACTTCATATAACCAGGAGACTTAAATTCTTAGAGATACTAATTATTTAATGGGAATTACTCTGGATTCTGGGCTACTATTTGGGAAAACAATTGACTTGTATTAGGGTTGGTTCTCAGAACCACTGAGTGCAGGTAAGTTTCACTATGAAAAAGGTAGTGTTATTAGGACCAAGTGACTATAAACTAATGATTACTTATGTTAACCTTTTGTAGTTGCAGACAACATGAAGAACTACTGTTCTGATTAGTAATAATTTTTATACTTATGTAAACTATTTTGGCTTTATCTATTTAATAAATGACCCATGTGAAAATATAAAGGTAATACTTATCAAATTCACACATATCAAAAATCTGGGGATAAAGATTAAATCAGAATTAATATTTAAATGAAAGAAATATTAATCAGAAGGCCTGAGCTGAAATCAGGGGTGTACTAGAGTCAGCTCTTAAATAGCTTGAAACAAGAAAGTGGATTGTTAACATCTTCCTTCACCTCTGTCTGACATCATGTTGGTAGGCTGAATTGGCCATGGTGGGAGCATTTATATCATGGAAATCAGTAAATGTTACAAATCAGGCTTTCCTTTCTTGTTTCTCTAATATATATCAATCTATTCATTCATTCATTTGGAGAGCCAGCTGTTAACCATTTATCATCATATCACTGGCTAAAATCAATAAAATTTATTTATTTCTCACCCTGTGGAAATAGCAAGTTTTTACAGGATGGGGCAAAAGTTTATAGTTGTGAGTATACTAAATACAGACTTTATTCTTCTATTATCATGTAGTAATTATTGTATTATTTTCTTTTTTAAAGACTGTATTTATTTATTTTTAGAGAGGGGAAGGGAGGGAGAAAAAGAGGGAGAGAAACATCAGTGTGTGGTTAACTCTCACAAACTCCCTACTGGGGACCTGGCCAGCAACCCAGGCATGTGTCCTGAATGGGAATTGAACTGGCAACCCTTTGCCCTTTGGTTCACAGGCCAACGCTCAATCCACTGAGCTCCACCAGCCAGGGCCAATTATTGTATTATTTTCTATACGAAAAATTGTATACCTATTTTGCCCCCCCCCCCACATATTTGGATCAAAAGATCAAATGTACAAATAGAGAATAGGGGAATCTGATTGAACAGAGCTTCTCTTTTTTTTAAAAAAAGTATCTTTGTAGACCACAGATTTCAATATCAATCAACAGTGTTATTTAGAGGTTGTTAACGGGGATCAAAAGAGGTATCTCCAAGATGTGCAACTTTGACATGTGGATTATTTTGAGGTGAAGGTAATTGAGACCCTGAAGGTTCAAGAGAAACTATTACTAGAAATAACTTTTTTACTAAACATTTGTTCTTATCCTGCAAATTTTCCTCTTCCCCTCTGAATCCTCAGGGCATTTTACCACATTGCTTGAGCTCAGGATATCACAGACAGCTCACATCACCTTCCTGTGTCTGAACCTCTCTTGTATGTGCGATCTCTCATACTGTCATATATGTGGGGTTCCCATATATACATATGTGATTAAATGTGGTTATTTTCTCTTAATCTGTCTCATGTTGGTTTTCTTATTAGACCTGGTAAAAGAACCTAGAAGGGGAGAGTAAAATTTCTTCCTTCCCCCAAACTGGAAAACTTCTCTATAGGATTCCTTGAAGGGGTGTAGAGAGTCCAGAATAAACAAGAGCCAGCATTACTAAAAGCTCTGTGTTAATAAAAACTCAGCTGGAGTGTTTTGTTTACCGCAACCACATTTTGAGATGGGCATTAAAATCTGAAGTATATTGAAGACCATGTGGTCAGGACCGAAATCATGCCATACAAAAATCAATGAACTGAGAGGAGAAGCTAAAAATGAGAAGGGTGATAAACCTACTTTTTAAAGATAAGACAAATGAAATAGTAGTAGTGATGTCTGCAACCTACTTTAAAAGGCATCAGGAAAACAATGGATGCATAAATAGATATGAAATAAAGAAAATATAGTCAATATAGAATATAGTATTGATTCTAGGTGACAGATATATAGGTATTCACTATAAAATTCTTTCCGCTTTTCATGATGTTTGAAAACTTTCATAATGAAATGTTAGGTAAGGAATAGTGGTAATCACAATTCTGGAAATGCCTAGTTTTATACTCTTAACACTAATAACATCCATCAGCTGGGTTTTTAACTAAAAATGATCATTAACAACAGTGTAAAAAAAGCAGGAGATATAATCTATTCTAGACCAAAATGTAAACAGCTATAGGAATAGTATACAAAGTAAAGGATACATTTTCTAACAATTTGAAGTATTCAACTATAGGTAGCCTTATGAGATGGCAACTATTCTATCACAGGAGAGGTAGGAGAATGTATGATAAATACAGTAGAGAGAGTCTTGCATTGGTTAGGAAATTAAAAGACCACAAAATCTCTTCTACACTCTTAAAATTCTTGTATGGTACCCAAATGAAAAATAATTTTAAATTATACAAGTTGACAGTAGAAAAAAGCATGAGCATGTCTACAGCAATAATCTCTCCTTACCTTTCAGAAACTTGGAACGCAAATATCTACTTTCTCCTTCACATCTCTCCTGGATATCTAACAGGCTACTCGAACATAACACATCCAGAGCATGACTGGATATGCTATCTATCCAGTGTGCTTAGTACGTTAAAGCTCAGTATGCTTTACTATCTGTAGTGAACTTATTTCTTCCCTAATACTGTCCGTGTTAAGTAAACAACACTATCATCCACCAGCCAATTAGGCCAGAAGCCTGGGAGTCATCTTTGACTCATGCCAAAGATGACTGATTTTTTAGCCTTACATTCAACTGTTGTTAAAAGCGTACAGATACATTTTTAAAGTATTTTGTGGTGAGATGTTGGGATATTATAACAGCATAAGCAGTAAGCCTGGTTCAACATTATAACAGTATATTGTTAAATACTAATTTGAAGTACGAGACTGGCTGGGGAATGCAGGGAAGAAAATGGGGGCACAAATGCTGTAAGTGAAACAAACAGGAACAGAAAACAAGGGAGAGATGATAGAGAGAATAGTCAGAGAGGTTAAATAAAATAAAGTCTGAGAGATGGCCACTAGATTTGGAGATTACAAGGTAATTAAGGGACCTGAGGTGGGAAAAAGCTCAGGAAAGTGAAAAGAGTAAAAACTGGGCTCCATGGATTGAACAATGAGTTTGAAGATGGTGAAACATAGATATCAACTACAGGCTTGGCGCAAGGAAAGAAATTCAGGGTGCAATAGCCAGCAGGAAAAAAACAGCACTAAAGAAATAACCAGAATATGCACTTAGAACTAGTGGCTAAGAAGGAAGATAGTTGTCTTTCACTACACTAACCAAAGTAATGACATCTTCAGAAAGAAAGAAAAGAGAACATATTTCTTCCAATAAATTATTTAAATAGAAGGGTTATCAAAAAGTTCATTTGTATAATAAAATAGGAAAGAACTTACACTTTATCCCCAATTTCCTCCGCCATTCGAAGAATTTCAAAGAGAAGTACCATTTTGCCAGAATGCTCTAAAATCTCAGCATCAGCATCTGTAACAAAATCTTTGTACCAGTCTGGAGCTGGGCTGCTCGGATTAGAAGAGGAAGTAGCTTTACCTAAATAAAATAAATGAAAAATAAATAAGTAGGTAAATAAGGAAGGAAACTACAAGACCCCAAGAGAGGGATTAAGAAAGAGACCGAGAGAGACAGGTATAGACCAACCTAAGGAGAGAGTGAGAAAGAGACTAGATAGGGATTTGGGAGAGGGGAGCAAAATACAGGCACGCACATGCATGCTCCTGCCCACAGAGAAAAAAGGGCCCCACAGGAGAGAGGGGGGGAGAGAGAGACAGGGAGGGAGAATGAATGAGCATGCGTTCTCCATATTGTCAGAGAAAGGCTTATGGTAGGGGGCTGAGAAATGCAGAGATTGTGAGAGGCAGAGTCCCCCAGACCTGAGACATAATAACCCCCAAAACACATCCCAAAAGACAGGAACTAGGACAGAAAAAGACCCAAAGAGAGATGGAGAAAAAATGAAGGAAAGGAAGAGAGCGGGGAGGGGGGCTGATGGGGGCATCAAGAGAGAAAAGATCTCAGGGGCGTGGGCAGGAAACACTGCAATGTGCTTCTGGAGTTCTGGAAAACTAAAACAAACACTGACCCCAGAATCGCCATATCATACTAAATGTTTTTATTATTTTCACCACAAACTTTGATTATAAAAGGGGTAAGAAGAAAATGACACAAAATAATGTTACAGGTCTAAACATAAACAAGTCAATTCCAAAGGAGAAATGTACAGGTTTAGCCTGTTTTTGTACCTTCTCTCAGTTGCTTTTTAATAAAAAAGTATTTTACATATCCAGAAATGTATGTAGAATATAATGAACAGCTGTGTTTCCACATCCCACTTTTACCGAATTTGAAGACTTGTTAAATCTGCTTCTGATGCACTTGAAGCCTAATATGTGACCTTACCCAATCACTTTTGTCTTCCTCTCCGTTCTTTTGGAGCGGTAACTAAAATCTTAAATTATATATTTATTATTTCTGTGTATATTTTTATATTTTCACTACATGTGTATCACTAAACTGTACATTATCTTTTACATTTTTAAATTATAGCAGTTCCTCAAATAATGTTCTTTTATTCAAAGGTGTTTCGGTATAACATTAATGAGCTACCACAGGAACTTAATGCTTGTTTACACCAATTAGCCTATGGTAAAACTGGTTTCATCATACATGGTTATGCTTAAAGACGCAAAACCACTGACAGCGTTAAGTGAGGACTTACTATATCATACCATACAATTTTACCATTCTGCAACTTATTAACTCAATATAGCTTTTCATTTTTCAAAGTAAAACTGATTCAATCATTCTATCACGTAGCACTACACTACATAAATATACCATCATTTTTTAGTTCTCCTGTTCCTAGATATTTAGGTTATTCGTAATTTTTGGCTACTGGAAATAACTGCAATGAATATTCAATGCTGTTACATTTTTCTAGAATGTTCTCTGCTTCATCTAAGTTTTAAATTGCCCAGCATAAAGTTATTTTTATAATTTTAAAAGTATCACTTTAAAAATGCTTATTTCATAGTCTTTATAAAATAATTCTGTTATCCATGGTTCTTGAACATTGAATCCTGCTGTTTCTTTTATGTGTTAACTTTCCTCAGGTTGACTGGTAACTTATTTTGTTGCTATCTTTGCCTAAGGCTAATTGTTTCCTCGAACATACAGGCTCTGGCACAAATAACGTTCCTTTTTAATCAAAATCATAAGCATGTAATTCTGTGACATAACAATATCACACTCAAGTATGCCATATGACATTTCAGGTGAAATGTTCAAATTCAAACTATAAATCATCACACCCATATTATTACCCTACCAACCACGCTCAAGCAGGCCTTACTTCTGCCGGACCCTGTATTGTATTTTTTTATTGTCACTTCTCTTTCAGTGGAGCTGTAATACTGGAGAATCCTGTGTAGCTCAGGTTGAGGTCATTCATCTCCATAGCAATTCTGCGTCTGTTTCTGCCAGGCACTCCAGGGGATTACCAATCCAGAATTACTTTTGAGGTCAGTATTTTAGCCCGAGATTTTCAGACTATGTGAGTAATGCAACTTCAAACCATAAACTATGTGAGGGCCAGCCCATGATTATGAATCCAAGGAAACTATTTTTCCCAAGCCAGAGCCCAGGGCTAAAAAACAAGCCGTCTTCTCTTTTCCCCGAATTGAAGGGCAATTTTTTCTATCCTCTTCTTCCATGAAATATGTACCCTTCCAAGAGACTCAGCTTTAATCTGGGTTCTAAGAACTCTCCACCTTTTAAGTGGCTCAAGGTCTAGTATCCTATCCCTGGTAGGTAACAATGAAAATTGCTAGTCTCAAGACTACCATATCCCTATTGTACACCTTCTTAAGCTTACTATTTATCAGCTCCCTCTTTGTATCTGGGTCCTCGTGATTTTCATCACATTTAGGAAGCTGATTAAGCATTTATACTGAAACTACAATGAACTACTCCCTAAACATTTCACGCATTTGCAAGATTCCATACCTACCCTTTTATGTATTTTATTTTCTTCTCCTCTCTGCCCAGTGAAGTTCTGTTTATGCTTTACTATCCTTCAAGATAGTAAACTAAAATTTCATCTTAGAAAAGCCTCCTTTTAAGGTTGGCCCTTGGCTGTTGTCCGGGAACCTGAATGGTAAACAGTTCCCTGTACTGATACAAAACTTTCCATGATAAGAGGGGCTCACTGTACCTACACTGTTTGTACAAACAATATAGTTTATTCTGAACACATGTTTTCTTTCACTCATGATACAGAGGAAACCTAAAGTAGATGAGAATTACAAAGGAAAAAGACTAAACCATTAAAAATAGTTTCACTATATGAAGTTAATTACAATGATACTTGATTCCCTGAAATTCTTCCAGTTATTTATGTATTGTTAAGAGAAATGACCATTATAGCTTTGAGATTGAATATATGTTGGTCTGAACTCCACCAAGGCTGGTCAAGAATTAAGTTAGCTAACACATGAAATAAAATACAGAGTTTACATGTAAATAAACATTACTTTTTCCTTTTTTTCTATCCTCCGAAAACACCAGAGAGCACGAATGTTTGCTTAAAATTAAACAGCCATCAAGTATTTATTATTATCATCTGTACCTGATTATCTTACATGCTTTCCAATTTAGGAAAGATATTCCTGAGCCAAGTAGAGAGGATAATTTTTTTAAAGCCTTTATTTATTTTTAGAAAGAGGGGAAGGGAGGGAGAAAGACGGGGAAGAGAAACATGATGCGAGGAGAAACATCAATTGGTTGCCTCTCACGCACCCCCAACTGGGGATCTGGCCTGCAACCCAGGCACGTACCCTGACTGGGAATTGAACCGGCAACCGACCTTTCAGTTCACAGGCCAACCTCACAGGTCACACTCAACCCACTTAGCCACACCAGCCAGGGCGAGAGAGAATAATTAATAATTGAAAATGTAGTCACATGATAACTATATTTCTAAACAATGTTTCATGAGAAAGACAACGTTCATTAGACTTACTTTCTTCCGTCTTTAAAGAAACTGAGGGATTGTTTCCTGTTTCATCCACATTTCCTTCACCGCCTCCTCGAGATCTTGAATTCCAGACTTTAATAACTTCAACATCATTGTCACTACCACTTCCACTTGAGCTACTATCTTTTTTCCCTTTTTTCCCCTTTGTTTTCTTCTTTCTAAAATAAAGAACAAATTCAAAGTATTAGAAAAGTATTGTAAAGATACGCATGCCAATCTTCAGGACAATCAACAAGTAGGGAGTTTTAATGTGTCAACACAGGGCATGAAAACATTCAACTTACTTTGTGTAATCATCAGAGCTCAAAGTCATGGATGTTTCATCAGAATCTGAAGCTATAAATTCATCCATACTGTCTTCATCAAAATATCCCTAGAGAAAAACATGATGAATGTTTTAATAGTTTATTTCAACTTACACTGGAAATTACAATGATATTTATTTCTTAAAAGTATGTTAATTGCCATGAGACAGAGTAGAACTGAGGAACTCTCATTAGAAAAATAAATGTGACATGACAGGTATGACTATTACTGTATTCTGCTGGGTGTAATTAGAACCTACATTTTTGGCCCGAACTTTCAGGGGAAAAAAATCTTCTGCTTTAATTTTTAATTCAATTATTTATTTATTTATATTTAGAGACTTGATTTTTGTACTGTAAAGGGCATTATTTTGCGTACAGATATCGTTATTGTTTTCTAGAGTTACACTTTTAACACATAAGCATAAATTTAAAAAATTAAAAATACTTACACAAATACTGAATTAGTACTACCCATGTATAATGTGCATCCTTGTTTTTGCCCTCAAAAATCTGGGCAAAAATACTGTGCATTATACATGACAAAAATATGGTAATTGTAATGTGTGGTCTTAGAGTGATCATAGAAAAAGTACACAACTTAAGAAAATCCAATTAAAGTCTGTTGTTTAGTTACCAGTACTCACACAATGTTCATTTCTTAGTTTTGATCCTTTTACTATGGCTATGAAAGATATTAAGATTAACATTTATCACTCATTCCATAATCATAATGAATTCAAACATACAGAAATTAACTGGAAAAAAAATAGGCTGAATTACCATACCATGAAGCAAAAGAAAATTCAAATATACATTAAGTCTACATAGATCAACTTTTTTCCTAAAATTATTCTGCTTCCAACAGAGACCTTTTACTTGGTTTACCTTATTTTCTTTGCTAATGTAGTCCAACTGCAAACACCAGGGATGAGTCCAGATCCTACTTAACATCTGAAAGTCTTGGAAAAGCTTTGCACCTGCCTTTCCTCTTCCACCTTCGCTGCTATTACCTACACCTGATCAAACAAACAAACAAACAAACAAAAAACAGTTAATGTTAAGACATCAGAATTCTCTATTTCAACCAAGGTGTTTCTAAAAATAGGAGTTTTACCTTAATCTGTGCCATGAACTCCTTTGGCAGTGATACATTACGTACACAAAATAAAGGACAAATATCACATGATTAACTCAGTAGATGCAAAAGGAAGCATTTGATATGATACAACATCCATTTCTGATTAAAACACTCAATAAAATGGGTATAAAAAGGAAAGTACCTCAACATAGTAAAGGACATATATGACAATTCCTCAGCTAATGTCATACGCAGTATTCCGTTATGTATACGTTTCTGTGTACTCACATACACACACATCACATTTTGTTCGTATATTCAACCACTGATGGACAGTTGGGTTGCTCTGACCTTCTTTCTGGCTATTATGAATAATGCTGCTATGTAAACCTGAGTGTGCAAGTATCTGTTTGAATTCCAGCTTTCAATTATTTTGAGTCTATACCTGACATGGAATTTGCTGGATCATATGGTGAATCTATGCTCAATTCCGAGGAACTGCCATGCTGCTTCATCCACAGCAGCTTCACCATTTTACATTCCCACCAAGCAATGCACGAGGGTTCTAATTTTTCCACGCCCATGCCAATACTTGTTGTTTTTCTTTTTCTTGAAAAAACTTTATACTGTTGTTCAATTACAGTTGTCCTTATTTTCCCCCATTGCCCTCCCCTGCCCTTCTCACCCTGCCTTCCCACATTCAATCCTCCCCACATTGTCCTTGTCCATGGGTCCCTTATACATGTTCCTTCTTTTTCTTTTTCTTATTCTTTTATAGTAGTTATCCTATCAGGTGTGATATGTATCTCATGGTCTTGAATTGTATTTCCCTAATAACTAGTGAGGATGTAGAGCATCTTTACATGTGCTTATTGGCCATTCTTATATCTTCTTTAGAGAAACATGTATTGAAGTCCTTTGCCTATTGTTTTAAAATTTTTTAATATATTTTATTGATTATGTTATTCCAGTTGTCCCATTTCTCCCCCATCACTCCCCTCCACCCTGCACACCCTCTCCCACCCACATTCCCCCCTTTAGTTCATGTCCATGTGTCCTAAGTACTTTAGCTTCTACATTTCCCACACTATTCTTGCCCTCCCCCTGTCTACTTTCTACCTACCATCTATGCTACTTATTCTCTCTACCTTTTCTCCCTCTCTCCTCCTCCCACGCCCCTGTTGCTAACCCTCCATGTGATCTCCATTTCTGTGGTTCTGTTCCTGTTCTAGCTGTTTGCTTAGTTTGCTTTTGTTTTAGGTGTGGCTGTTAATAGCTGTGTTTGCTGTCTTTTCACTGTCACATTTTTTATCTTCTTTTTCTTAGATAAGTCCCTTTAACATTTCATAGAATAAGGGCTTGGCGATGATGAACTCCTTGAACTTGACCTTATCTGAGAAGCACTTTATTTTCCCTTCCATTCTAAATGACAGCTTTGCTGGATACAGCAATCTTGGATGTAGGTCCCTGCCTTTGAAGACTTCAAATATTTCTTTCCAGCCCCTTCTTCCCTGGAAGGTCTCTTGAGAAATCAGCTGACTGTCTGATGGGAACTCCTTTGTAGGTGACTGTCCCCTTATCCCTTGCTGCTTCTAGAATTCTCTCCTTCATTTGAATCTTGGCTAATGTAATGATGATGTGCCTTGGTGTGTTCTTCCTTGGGTCCAACTTCTTTGGGACTCTCTGAGCTTCCTGGACTCTCTGGAAGTCTATTTCCTTTGCCAGATTAGGGAATTTGTCTTTTATTATTTGTTCAAATGAGTTTTCCACTTGTTGCTCTGCTTCTTCCCCTTCTGGGACCCCTATAATTCGGATGTTGGGATGTTTAACGATGTCCCGGAGGTTCCTAAGCCTCTCCTCATTTTTTTTGAATTCTTGTTTCTTCCTCGTTTTCTGTTTGGTTGTTAGTTTCTTCCTTCTGGTCCACTCCATCGATTTGAGTCCCAGTTTTCCTCCCATCTCTATTGCTTCCCCATGCGTCTTCCTTTATTTCACGTATTGTAGCCTGCATTTTTTCATCTAATTTGTGAGCAAAATCAACCAATTCTGTGAGCATCCTGATGACCAGTGCTTTTGAACTGTGCATCTGATAGGTTGGCTATCTCTTCACTGCTTAGAGGAATTGGCTCTGGGGCATTCATTTGTTGTCCAGTTTGAGCCATTTTTGGTGGTTTTTTGTTTTGTTTTGTTTTGGTTTCAGTCCGGTTGCGGCTGTTACGTAGTGAGGGGTGGAGCCAGGGGTGGAGCCTCGGGCGCGCTCCAGTGCGGGGCAGCCCAGTCGCAGGGTTGTGACGCTGTATGTGGGGGCGGGGTCTAAGAGGGAAGAATGCCACCTGCTCCGCTCTCTCCTGGATTCAGTCCCTTCCGCCACTTCCCCTCTGCCTGGACTGTCTGCGTGCGTGAATGTGAGACCACCTGGTCAGCCAGCCGCCTTGTGCGGCCTCACTGGGTCTGCACAGTTGTCACCCTGTGCCCGGGATCTGCCAGCTGCCGCCTGTGGGCCTGGGAACTGCCAGCCGCTGCTACTTGCGTTCCTGGGTCCGCACCTCCACTTTCTCCTGCCGCGACTCCGCCCCTCTTACCGGTCTGGATGAATGGTTGTTGGACTTCCATACAGTTCAATTTTCTATTAGCTCTGGTTGTTTTCTTGTTTGTAAATATTTGTTGTCCTCAATTTTGGTTGTGAGAGGAGGCACAGTGTGTCCACCTATGCCTGCACCTTGGCTGGAACCCTTTGCCTATTTTTTAATTGGATTGTTTGGGATTTTTATTGTTGAACTGCAGGAGTTATTTATATATCCTGGATATTAATCCCTTATCAGATACATGATTTGCAAATATTTTCTCCCATTCTGTGAATTGTGATTTCATGTGATCCATTTTTGCAAGCCTTAAAATATAGATTTTCATTTCCTTTGAAATTCATTAAAAGTCAGTCCCCTCATGACATTAATTCTGTAAATATTACAAATTATCACTACTAAAATTAATATCAAACTTTTGCCAGTATTAAAAAGCAAAATTTAAGTGAACTTCTTAAAACTAAGTAGAGTACAAAAGGAGTCAACTATAGAAACAAAAGAAGTTTTAGAACATACAACAGATAAAACACCAAACATTTTAAATGCGAGTGAGACAGATGGGGCCATTTTGGGAGAAAGACTATAATGGTTTGTAGTGACAATATAACTTATTTGGCACTTCATGGAAGTTTTCTCAAAGGGGCTATTAACTCAGGTTATTATACTTGAAGGACATAAAATGTCATATTTAGTCTGGAGGAAGCCCCAGACCTTTCCCTAATTGAAAGATTTACGGCACCAAATTGCACCTTAACAATCATGTATCTCAGAGATTTAAAGCTTTGGCAATTAGTGCTTTAGATATTTATTCCCATCAATCAAAGTCACAAAGAATTGGGCCAACTTGATTCTTAAATATTGCATTGCTTTCAAAAGAGTACATTTTAACATCCATGAGAATTATTAACATTTTGCTACTTGTTATTAAAGAACACTGATTCTCTAATATTTGAAAACAAAGTACCTAGCACCTTCCCTAAAAAATTTTTTAAATGGAAAAATGTATTAAATTAAGTGATCAAATTTAGCACCCTTTATTATTCAGAGATTAATGAAAGGGAGGTCTGAACATCCCTCTTTCTTAAACTACAAAGTAACCATCTCATTAGGATGTCTATTAATTGGTTACTTAATTATGTCTGTAATTACTGTCATTCAGAACAGGATGGTATAATAAATCTTATAGTTTCTGACTGACATACAAATGAAAACACATTTTTTATTAGAAGTCATTTTCTTCTAAAAGCCAACAAGAAAATTCTATTTTTGTAATACAGCATAAAAGCGGTTCTATAAAATACTAACATTCAAATCCTATTTTTCCCCAAAGCAAAGCAATTGTCCTCTATAAAAATGTAGTACTACTGTTACAAAGAGCATCCCTTTAACTAGTGTTATAATATAAAGTACCATTTTAATATGTGTGTATACTTCTACCCTCCATTATTTTTATCAATTATTGTATCCACAATGGCTAAAGGGAACCTTCTAGACTTTATCCTCTTAACTTGACACATCACTTGGGAAAGGTATCAGAATCAAGTGACCAACAGGAAATCCCACTCCAAGACAGACGAAGTTTTGTTCTCTGAACACTGACAACCTTGAGTACATAGCCAAAGGCACACACAGGCACATACACACACGTTTATTGATGATAAAACAACACCTATTCACTGTACTTTCAAAAGCCCGTAGAAAATAATAACGAATATACTGAAAGTTCACTATAATGAAACCACCCAGAAAACAGTCTCTGTTAACATTTTGGTGTATTTTAGGCATTTATATATATATATTTTTTGTAATATTGGGAACATCGTATACAATCTGCCTTGCATTTTGCTTCTCCCTTTAACATTTCTCAATTCGATAACTGAGAAATGATTTCATGGATTTGATTTCTATGCCTTTCATTCTTAATGTGCTTGGGGTGTTTTTAATATACTGAAATTTTATGTATCTTTTATGAATGTATTTATATTTATAATTTTCCTGAAATAAAAGGATAAAAATGAAGTCTTTATTCTCATATATGGTTTTTCACCAGTTTATTCCTTCGTTTTATTTTGACAATATTAGTGTTTATTAATTAGAAGCATTTTGTGCTTTAACAAAGCATACGCATTTCATTCAAATGTAAAATTGAGAAAGAACAACTAACATGGTGAAATTACCACGGTAGCATTCCACAGAAAAAGAACCTATTTCTAGAGAAGATAAAAACAATAAACTAAGTGTATTTGTTACCTGTTAAGTGATCTAGGTAGTACTGATAGAGCTTGCACTGAATAGGAGTCATTCTCACAGCTAACACATATTCATGTTTTGGAGGCAAGAACTTTGTTAATGCTGTATAATCTTTCCTCTGGAATTAACAAGAAAGGGAACACAAGTTAGTTCACCTCGACATGACAGGAATCAACTGCTCTAAGAATTATCATTGCCTGCAACTAAAAGATAGACATAAACAAGTTACCAAACATACAAGAAAACATCTTCTTAAACATATGTACCCTCTTTATTCAACACCATGATCCCCGTGTGACTGCAGTTAATGTATTTCATCACTACACAATACGATGCACTCGTAAAAAGATACTGCAACATAGGTTTTAAACGGAAGTGGTCATATTACTAAGTGACTAATTTAGGTTTTCAAATGGTCTCCTCTATATACAATTAAAAGGAAAAGAGAAAAGGTAGGTAGTGGATGTACTAGGCACTGCTAGCAAAAAGACTTGCTTTAATCATACAGTGAAACTGATGAATCGAAGTTGGATACACTGAGTTGCCCTATGTGTAAGATGCGCCAACATGCCAGAGGGTAACACCGAACTCCAGGGGGAATCCTTGCCCAACTGAGAAACCAAGCCACATGTAAGCACTCTTGAAACCATAATTATAGGAATAGGAAAGAACACTAATGTGCAAGACACAAATGACTACCTAAAACAGAAAAATCACTGCCTAGGTAGTAGCAGCAAAACACAAACCAAGTACTTGCTAGTACCTGTGGCCAACCTGAACAAGCGGGCTGATTATGCCTTATATGATGGTAGTATATTCAGGTAGAAGGACAGCCTGTCTCCTTGGCTCTATGTTTTTGGCTACCATTAGCATTTAGTGTTGGAAGTGAAAGTGCAAATCTTGAGACCCATTAATTTCTGGCTCAGTCTGAACATACTTATCTACTCATTAATAAAGGTTCACTGAAAATGGGTATATAAACAACACTACTAGACCATTCAGGATTCTGTTTGTACCTGACAATAATAAGACTGTTTCTACAGGATTACATTAACAACGTCACTCTTACAGGTTATAATTGCCTATCCTACCACCATTTTGAGCACAGGAATTTCTTAACATAATTGTTGTGTTCCTTTTACACATTCCCTATCTTAAGACTAAGTAATCTAAACACTTACATATTAAAATATGAAGCCACACACTTGGCAAATGAATTATGTTCTGAACTTCTCAATGGAAATTTTTTTTTAAATCAATGCTCTCTAAACTTTTAAAGACAATGCAAAGAGATTTAACTGTGAAACTACATACTGAAAAGGGGGGAAGAAAACACAAAGTAAACTGTAAATTAAGAAAACATTTTGGGATTGCAATATAATGAAGTAACAATATTTTATTACTATGAAATGTATTTGTACCTGAACACATCCAGCTAACATCTCATAGAGAATGTGAGCACGTTTTTTCATTACTCTGACATCTACCATGGTAGAATCTGCACACTGACCATTTTGGATTGGATTTATAAATCGATTCCTGAACTCCTTAATGGATCCAAGCAAATTTTCCTTGATAAAGTTAACCATGCAGTGATCTAAGAGAGAAGATATTAGTTCATTAAAAACAAAAAAAGCAAAAAGGATTCAGAAAAAAATCTCTGATAAGATGCTCATGTCAAAAAAAAAAAAATGAAATGCATGCCATGGAAAAGCATTATAATTAATCTACAAAAAAGAATACCAAAACAAGTATAGATTAAATATCGGTTACAAGTCTGATCTAGAACTGAATTACATAAACAGGATGATAAATTCGAATTAAAACCAATAAATTCTAGACATAAATGTTTCAAAAAATACCTAAGAACATTTTGTTCTAACTCAGTATTCTTTATAAGAAATGTGAAGTATAAAACAAGTATTTTCTAATTCTAGCCATGATTTTTATGGTTAGGAATAGTATTCTTTGAAAAAAACCGGATACGTAATTAAAACAATAAAATCATGGAATAAGCTACTATATCAAATTACACATTACTGATCTGGTTCCAGAAGTCCTTAACAGAATTATCGGTTACCCTATAAAAACAGAACCATAAAGAGCAATAGCAGTTCTATAAGTGGGGTAACAGAAAAGAGGGAAACCAGAACACATAAAAAAATAATACCTAGGCTGAAGTGAAATAATAAACAGCATTACAAATAATAAAAAGCAGTTCAATTACACTAAACGAATGGAAACAAAAATAACAGAAAGCTACTATAACAGATTATAATGGGAAATTTTGATTTTGTTAACTGCTGAATAACTCATGTTCCCTGTTCAGTGGCACTAGTATACAAATTCAAATGAGGAACATTCACAACTCAATTTCCCTGGGTTCATATCATCTGTCCTCCGCCTCCACAAACTCTATCCTGACATGGATTCTACACCGCTCTCCCTGCCCATGTCCACCTTCCTGAAATATTCACACCTGGCATTTCTTTTCAATTTCCTACCAGTATCTGCCCCCAAACTGGATGTATTGTGTCACGAAATCTCCTTAACATTCATAAATGCATTTCCGCTTTAAAGCAATCATGAAGACTTCTGATGCTTTACGATATACTTCAAATTCTATGTGAACGCAATGACACACCTCTTAACTGTTGTTTATCATTCTTATTTATAAAGAATTCCACTTGAAATTAAGGTAACTTTCACAGCAAGATAAGATGGGTTTATACAGATCATGGTCAGAGACTATACTAAATAGAAGAAAGGCATTTGGCAAAGTGGCAAAGCTAACATGGTAGTCTAGAGCATAACAGCACATATTAACTCACACTCAATCAGATTATTTTGAAGTGGTGTTCCTGTTAAAATAATCCTCCTCCTTGAGCGTATAGAATTCATAGCTTTTGAAACAGCAGATGCTTCATTTTTTAGAATATGGCCTTCATCACAAACAACAAAGTCAGGGCCTATAAAAATGTAGAGAAAAACATTTAATTAATATATAACAAATGTGAAAATGTAACCAATTTAAGTAAATAAAGTCAATCCTTTCACAGTGCTGCTTGTATGGGAAGATAAACAACATTCTTATAAGAATAGCCCTATTTTAGCCCTGGTCAGAGTGTCTCAGTTACTTGGGCATCATCCCGCAAAGCTAAAGGTCTCTGGTTCAGTTCCCTGTCACAGCACATGGCTGGGTTGTGAGTTCAGTCCCTGGTAGGAAGTATATGAGAGGCAACAGATCAATGTTTCTCTCTCACACTGATGTTTCTCTCCTTCTCCACCCCCCTCTCGAAAAGATAAGTAAATAATTTTTTTTAATTTAAAAATGAGAAGTCATATTTTACCTGCTGCTATAGTAGCTTCATGAGGCAGAAACTAGTGTTAAGTATATTCCAGTAGTACAGTATTAAAGTACTACTATAGATGTTACTCAAAAATAGACAAGAATAATCACAAGGGTGAAAAGATCCTACCAACAGATTTGAAGTATTTGAAAAAAAAATACCTTTTATAAATGAAAAACAGTATCTATAGATGTACTAGTACTTCAGCACTAGTATATCAAGTAGAAACTATCACCTAAGGATAAGAGAAATGCATATATATACAAAAAGACAAATTTCAAGTTATACTTTAAGAATAATATATAAATCATTATAGGTCACACAGTAATTCCCATTTAACTTATGCCAAATAACACTCACTGGTGGGGGGAAATTGAACTGATAGAGACAGCTAAACTGATTGTTACACTGGTATGAGGGGTGGGGAGAAGACTTTCTAAGAGATCTCTCAGCTGAGTGACTCTTTTGAAAAAATATATAACTTTATTTTATTAAAATAACACATGTGCCCTGGCTGGTGTGGCTCAGTGGATTGAGTGCCAGCCTGCAAACCAAAGGCTTGCCAGTTTGATTCCCAGTCAGGGTCCTGTCTGGGTTGCAGGCCAGGTCCCCAGTAGGGGGTGCTCGAGAGCCACCCAAATATTGATGTTTCTTTCCCTCTCTCTCTCCCTTCCCTGCTCTCTGAAAATAAATATCTTTAGAAAGAAATAAAATAACACATGTATTGTTTGATAAAGCACTCCACATACAAAATTTCCTTGTTGGTTATATACACTAATATCACTTAAAGACTGATTTGAAATTATAGTAGTTTCCACCTGTTAGGCATTAGAGAAAACTCATCTTCCACATGACTTGAAAAGTACCTGCTTCAAAAAAAAAAGTAACTGCTTCAGTATGATTGATTAAATAATTATTTAGTATTCAGATACAGCTACGCAAATAGTAAAAATGTATTTTTGATTAATATAGTTTCAGCAGCTAAAATCTGTAGCTAGCTTTGTATTAAAAGACTACACATTTATTTTTTAATTATTTTATTGATTATACTATTACAGTTGTCCCATTTCTCCATCATTCCCCTCTACCCTGCACACTCCCTCCCACCCACATTCCCCTTTAGTTCACGTCCATGTGTCCTAAGTTCTTTGGCTTCTACATTTCCCACACTATTCTTGCCCTCTCCTTGTCTATTTTTTACCCACCATCTATGCTACTTATTCTCTGTACCTTCCCCGCCCTCCCACTCCCGTTGCTAAACCTCCATGTGATCTCCATTTCTGCGTTTCTGTTCCTGTTCTAGCTGTTTGCTTAGTTTGTTTTTGTTTTAGGTGTGGTGGTTAGTATCTGTTAGTTTGCTGTCTTTTTACTGTCCTATTTTTTATCTCCTTTTTCTTAGATAAGTCCCTTTAACATTTCATATAATAAGGGCTTGGTGATGATGAACTCCTTGAACTTGACCTTATCCGAGAAGCACTTTATTTTCCCTTCCATTCTAAATGACAGCTTCACTGGATAGAGCAATCTTGGATGTAAGTCCTTACCTTTTGTGACTTCAAATACTTCTTTCCAGCCTCTTCCTGCCTGGAAGGTCTCTTTTCAGAAATCAGCTGACAGTCTGATGGGAACGCCTTCGTAGGTGACTGTCCCCTTATCTCTAGCTGCTTCTAGAATTCTCTCCTGCATTTTAATCTTGATTAATATAATCATGATGTGCCTTGGTGTGTTCCTCCTGGGGTCCAACTTCTTTGGGACTCTCTGAGCTTCCTGGACTTCCTAGAAGTCTCTTTGCCAGCTTGGGGAAGTTCTCCTTTGTTATTTGTTCAGATAACTTTTCCACTTGTTGCTCTTCCTCTTCCCCTTCTGGTACCCCTACAATTCGGATGTCGGGATGCTTAAAGATGTCCCGGAGGTTCCTAAGCCTCTCATTTTTTTGAATTCTCATTTCTTTCTTGTTTTGTTTGGTTGTTTGTTTCTTCCTTCTGATCCACTCCACTGATTTGAGTCCCATTTTTCCTTCCATCGCTATTGGTTCCCTGCGCGTTTTCCTTCGTTTCACTTATTGTAGCCCTCATTTTTTCATCTAATTTGCGACCAAAATCAACCAATTCTGTGACCATCCTGATCACCAACGCTTTGTATTAAGCCTCTGATATGTTGGCTATCTCTTTTGTTGCTTAATGAATTGGTTCTGGGTCTATGATTTGTTCTCCCGTTCGAGCCATTTTTGTTTTGTTTTTTTTTTTTTTTTCCCCAGTCTCGTCGCGGCTGTTACATAGTAAGGGGTGGAGTCTTAGCTGTCCCTCCGGCCGGACAGCCCAATTGCTGGGTCGTGACGCTGTATATGGGGGCGGGGTCTCCGTGTTTTTAGGTTTTATTTCCTGGCACTGGAGCCCTGGGTTGAGAGCTCTGTCTTGTTCCCCGTTTTTGCCTGGATTATCTGCACGCAAATGTGGGACCGCCAGGTCAGCCAGCCACCTTGTGCCTGAGGACTGGCAGCTGCCACCTCCAGGCCCAGGTACACCAGCAGCTGGCGGTCCACCAACCTCTGCTTCCTCCTGCCGTGACTCCACCCCTTTTACCAGTCCGGATGAATGGATGAAAGGTTGTCAGACCTCTGTACAGTTAATATTTTTTCTCTCAGTTCTGGTTGTTTTTCTGTTTGTTTGTTTGTTTGTAAATCCTTGTTGTCCTTAATTTTGGTTGTGCGAGGAGGCACAGTGTGTCCACCTACACCTCCATCTGGGCTGGAAGGCTACACGTTTATTATGAATCCAAAAAAAACCTCCCCCCACCCCTAAAAATACTTTTATACAAGTGATTTAAATCAGCGGTCCAGAAACTTTTTGTCACTAGAGGCTGGTTTCGTGTAAGTTAAATTCTTCTATAGCTGGAGGTCAGGGTGTTGTACAGAGGGAGGGAAGGATGTGTAGCTCAGGTGGCAATGCCAGGGAAGCTTCGCTCAACTGCTGTTCACCTCTTGCTGTGTGACCCAGCTCCCAACACACCATAAACCGGTACTGGTTTGTGGCCCGGGGTTGAGGTGTCCTAATTTAAATTATTTCCCCCACCTAATAATGCTCAAGTGTTCACAAGGATGTAGTGAAACAGGTATGCCCATACACTCTTTGTGGAACGTCTTAAATTAACCTAAATCTGTTAAAATGTAAAATGTTTGCACCCTTTAATCCGTATTTCAGTGTCTAGGAATTTATCCTAAAGACATACTTTCACAAGTACTCAGAGACATATATTCTCTGAAGCACTGTTTGTTAAGGTAGCAAACTGAAAACAACCTAAATGCTTGTGGAATGGGGGATTAATAAACCTATGGTAGAACGAATGATGCAGAACTAAAATTAACGATGCAGATGTCTGTGTAGTAACCTTGAAAGTATGTGAATGGCTTGGGATAGCAGTCACCAACGTTTTTGGCACCAAAGACCAATTTTGAGGAACAGGTCAGGGTACAGTGAAAGAAGGTGGAGCTCAGGTGAGCTTTGCTTGTGGGAGGTGGGGGGAACCCGTGGCTTAGGACGCAGCGGATAGTCTATATTAACAACATGATTTATGGGACAGGCGGCAAAGATAGCACCTTTAGGCAATGCGGCATCTTCTCGACCTCTGGAGGGGCTGCAGACTCAAATCACCCATACGAATGGCCAACCATGTCCTTGTGGTTAAGTCCAGAATCTAGACGCGAAGGCTCAGAGGAGCATGACTGTCTGGCAACATTCCGTGCATATCGCCACACATCATTACTGAGAGAAGCAAGCAGTGTCCGCACGATTCCACTGACAGATCAGCTTCGGTACTCCCTTGCGCCGTGCACTGTGTGATTTTTCCTGCTGCTCGTTTTAATTTGTAACCTTTTACTGTAATAAACCATGACCATGAGTATAACAGCTTCTCTGAGTTCTGTGAGTCCTAGTACATTATTGAATCCCAGGACGATCCTTAGTAACCTCCAAACATCACAATGTAAAATACATGCTAGCAAAAAAAAAAAAAAAAAACCCAAAAACAAAAGAAAAAAAAACAAAAACACACACAAAACAAAACAAAACAAAAAAACCCCAAAAACCAGTGTGATTAAGAGATGGGAAGAGGATCTTAATAGACATTTTTGCAAAGCAGACATACAAATGTCTAAGAGGCACACAAACAGGTCCTCAATATACTAATAGTTGTGAAAATATAAATCAAAACCACAATGACATCTTACTTCACACACTGGAATGGCTAGTATCACATAACCAGTGCTGGTAGGAATTTGGAGAGAAGGGAACCCTTGTGCAATTTGGTAAAAATGTAAACTGGTACAGCCTCTAAGGAAAACAGTATGGAGGTTCCTTAAAAAAAAATTAAAAAGCAGAACTACATCATGACCGAGCAATTCTACTTTTGGGTGTATATTCAAAGGAAATGATTATCTCAAACAGATATTTGTACTCCTGTGATCTTGACAGCATTACTTACAATAGCCAAGGCATGGAAACAACCTTAGTGCCCACTGATGAATGAATGGAGAAAGAAAATGTGGTGTATATATACAATGAAATATTATTCAGCCATAAAGAAAAGATCCTACTATTTGGGAAAACATGAGTATACCCTGAGGGCATTATGCCAAGTGAAATAGGGAGACAAAAAAAGACAAAACCGTGATTGAACTCAGTTATGTGAAATCTAAAAAAGCAAAACCAAACTCATAGAAACTGAGGAAGGACTTAGTGCTTGCCAGAAATAGGGGCAAGAAGGGAGGATTATGGGTGCAAGTAGTCAAAAGGTACAATTTTCTCCTTAAAAATAAATCCTGGGGATGCACTGTACAGCACTGTAACTGTAGTCAACAATGCTGTATTATATATTTGAAAGTTACTGAAAGTCAATCTTCTTTAAAACTGAATCTTTACTGTATTTTTCCATCATCAATTAGTCCCCTTGTATCCTTCACGAGAAGACATCTGAAAACTGCTCATCATGGAAAAAAAAGTTCTAACTCTGTGTGATGGTGGATGTTAATTAGACTTACTATGGTGATCATTTTGCAATATATACAAATATAACAAATCATTAAGTTATATACCGGAAACTATTATAGTGTTTTACATCAGTTATATCTATGTAAAAATAAAAAAAAAATAAAATGCATGCTTGCATAAGCACAAAAAATGACACAAGGACATACATGAAACAAGAGTGGGACAGGAAGGAAGGGAACTTACTTTTCAATATATACCTTTTTCTTCTATTTGTATTTTGCTTAAGAACGTATATTGCTTTTTATAACTTAACTTGAAAAGCGCTATTTATTAACATGACCATGGGAGGAGAGGGAGCCCTATCCTTGGTAAGGCTATCCGAGGGAGAAGAAGTAGGGAAAAAGAATAAAGGTAAATATACTCATTCATAAACTTGAGTCAATAAAAAGTGAAATATTATTCATATTTGGTTTACTTAAATAGGATTGTATATAACGTTTCCCAACATTAAAATTTTGTACATGTTTAAAATAGTTTTATCTTAGAAATATATTTTCTGGGTAAACTCATTCAAATGATATATAAATGAAGTGGCAGGGTTTGAAAATAGCTGTACTTGGAAATCATTTCAGAGAATGCACAGGGAAAATACAGCCATGAGGCTCTAGGGAGCAGAAGCAAAGGGATTTAGAAAAGAGGCTTGGAGAAAAGATCTCCTGTTTCAAAATTCAAGCCTGACTGAAACGATTCAATGCGCTATGGAAATTCGTCATAATTTTATATAATAACATAATCAGATCTATCCCATTGTTTAATTTAAACAGTAACTTGAATTAATATTGTGTGTTCATGTGTGTGTAAAAATATAAAGTACTGATTGATGCTACAATGTGGATAAACCTTGAAAACATCACGTTAAGTGAAAGAAGTCAGATATTGTAAGACTCCAGTTTTACAACATGTCCAGAAACATCTTTGTGCAATGTCCAGAACAGGCAAATCCATTGAGACAAAAAGTAGGCTGGTCGTCTCCAGGGCATGGGTAGAGGGTGCACTTGGGACTGACTGCCATATGTTAATGTGGCCTGTTTTTCAAATGATGAAAATGTGGGATTCAATGAATAGTTGTGATGGCTGCATGCCACTGTGAATATCCGAAATGGCACTGAATTGTACACTTTTGTACGCTTTCAAAGAATAAGGACAAGTGAAAATAGTATTCTACAGTAGAGAAACCTGGCCAATATTACCTTAATCAAGTGATGAAAGTTCACATCATCACGATGTCATGCAGATTTAATGTACTCCTGATACCATTTGACAAGAAGGTACTTCACCTCTGGGGGGGGGGGTGTGTGTGTGTGTGTGTATAAAATTTTAAAAACCTATAACCCTAATCACAAAAAAATAAGTATAGACTAGTAAACATTCTAAAGGATACTTGAACAGAACTCCTCAAGACAGACAAGATAATGAAAAATAAAGTTTGACAAACTGTCACAGACCAGAAGAGATTGTGGAGACATGACAATTAAATGCAACGCAAATCAAATCCTGAACAAAATATGAACAACAGAAAAATTGGTGAAATTCAAAATACAGTTCGGGGTTTAGTTAACACATCAACAATGTATCAATTTCTTAGTTTTGACAAAACTATCGTAGATATTGGAGGGGGCTGCAGGTACAGGGTATACAGAAGCTTTCTTTACTATCATTTCAACTTTTCTGTAAGTAACACAATTATTCCAAAATAAAGTTCTTTTGAATGGCACTACATTCTTTACATGAAATGACAAATATTACCCTTGATGTTAAGAGCTTTAATTTATTTATTTCTTCATGAATAAGTCAACACATTAAGCACCTGAAACAATTGTTTTGCATCATTCCAAGGGAACCTTGTGAAGTATATACCACAATACTATTCACTAGCTTATATTTCTGGGACAATGAAACTGCCATAGGACTTAGAGACAACTATTTTAATGATGAGAAAAAGCTAAATGTGGCATTAGGCCTTAGTGTTGCAGTGATAAAGTTACTTTGGTACACCTTAATTACATCATCATCTAAAAAAGAGGCAAAAGGGTAGAAACTTTCAGTTAGAAGATGAGTAGGAGTAAGATGAATAAGGTCTGAGGATCTAAATGTGTAACATGATGACTGTATTATATAACTGAAATGTGCTAAGGATAGCATGTAAACGTTCTTACAAAAAAAGGTAAATATGTGAGGTGGTAGATGTGTAGCTCAAAGGGGGAATCCCTTCACAATGTGTATCAAATCATCATGTTGCACACTTTAAGTATCTTACAACCTAATGTATCAATTATACCTCAATAAAGCTGAAAAATACAAAAGAATAAACTAAAGTAAACAAAAAGAGGCAAACCCATGGATTCTAAAGAATACTGGTATTTTTTGGAGTGAAAAATTTGACTTTCTCAACAAATATCTAAAGCCTCCATAGTGTATTAAGTAATTAGATATGACAAGATGAATACTAAAAGGAAACACTATAGATACAAATTAATGTTTAAAATTAATTAGTTTTGTGGATAGTACAACTTGCTGTTTTTTTAAGAAGCAAAAACAAGTCAAATATTTGGATCCTGCATCATTAAGATTATTGTCGTAAGGATCACCAATATTGTAATTATTAACCTTGCATAGTGACGACCCTTGAAAAGAGAAAATATATGCAGCGATTCCTCTAATGACATAAAGTTAGCCAAGACACTTAAGAACTGTTTTCCCAGTATGAAGTGCGCTCTTGGTATCATCTAATATTCAGACAGTTGGAAACAGCTGCAAGCGTGACACAGACACGTGACTCTGAGAACCTCCAACACTTCCAGACTCAGCAAGTGCATTCTTAACAGCTGGCAACATTAAGGGTGATTATGTCTTCGTGAAATTATATCAAGAAACAAAAAGAAGACAAACAAAAGCCCTGGCTGGGTGGGTCCATCGGTTGGAGCTTCGTCCCAAACAACAGACAGTTGCAGGCTAGATCGCTGGTCAGGGCAAGTGTGGGAGGCAACTGATTGATGTTTCTCTCTCACATTGATTTCCCCCTTTCTCCCTTCCTCTGTCTCTAAAAATCAATGAACATATCCTCAAGGGAAGATTTTTTTAAAAAGGAAAAAAACCTGAAGGATAAGGATAAATGAAACAAACCCAGCTATTAGTGGTTGCTCAATTAGTATTTGTTCAATAAAACATAAAGCACATTTTTTCTTCAACTTGCTTCCACGTCTCCGTGCCTGTTAATATCTCACCTGGATCAACCAAAGCTTTGTTGAATATTTCTTTAAGTTTCCTACTCTTGACATTCCTTCCTTGAGCAAGATTTCTGTACATCTCATACCCTATGATCATAACGCCACCATCTTCCTGCCACCTTTGAAGCATGTAGCTTCTCTCCTGAGGACGTTTCACAGTTGCCAATTCAGAGACCTTTTATGGGAAAATAAGAGAGTTTTAAAGGTAGATATTGGTAATGTACAAATACTAAATACCCCACTGAAACATGCATCGCTAATAATGAAAAAAACTTTTTACCATACTAATTTCATGCAGTTATTTTAGTAATAAAAACATTAAAATATAATACCTCAAGCTTCTCATCATCTTTTAATCCTTCTTGCCACTTCTCAAATTCATTCATCCAATTCAAAGCAGTATTAAGAGGACACACCACTAAAGCTGTACTGAAATCCAACTTCTCACACAAAAGAACTGTATGAAGAAAACTCACCACCTACAAGAAAGCAAATTAAGATGCCACCTTCATTTCAATATCCACGAAAAGTTCATAAATCGAGTGATCTTACAATTCAATAGGTTCTTTTTTGCTTTAAACAATAAATGCTCACAATTTCCAAACCAAGTGAAGTACAGCGAAGAGATATTGTATGTAAAAATAAGGGATTGGACTACATGATATTTAAGACCCAACTCTAAAATCCGTGATTCTTTGATCAATAATAATAATATGAATACAAGAAGTAAGCACACCAAAAAAGCTACTAAGTTCCTGGTCTCCACAGAACATTCCTATAACCTTTCAGAAAATATCATTGTCCGTTTAAGAGAGAACTGTGTTATAAACTACTTTTTCCATTTTAAGCAGTTCTGAATCCACAATAATTATCTTATGGTTTAAAATTACAGCATACATTCACTAATTTCACATGTCTGCTACAATTTCTGCCATTCAGAAAGGTAGTATGTTAACAGTGAAAAATATTTTATGTTCTCATTAATACAGGAGGACAGACTGTTAAAAACTTGTAAAGGAAGTTCACTCCTCACTCAGAAGCTTTGCCGTTTTTACTGGCCTGTAACGCCATTTCTTCACTTCATTAAGATCTCTGTTCAAATATTACCTCCTAAAAGATACTTCCCCCTCTATTTTCCCTTAACATTTACTATCTGAAAATAGATATTCTTATTTCATTAAAATCTCTCACCACCACCAGAATATAAGCTTCTTAGGGGAGAGTCCTTATTATTCTTGTCCATTGCTTTATCTCCAGCCTCTATAACTATGCAGGAACAGAATCCCATATTCTTGAATTAGTAAATGTACAAGAACAGAATACCTTCATGTTCTTACCTGTAAAGTCTTACCAAGGCCCATGCAATGGGCGAGAATGCATCCTGAGCCTGGAGACTTCTTTGTTTTTTTAACAGACTCACAGCAGCAATCCCACATAAACTGAACACCTAAAAACAACAGCTTCGTTAAGTCCCATTTAAAGACCCGAGTTAAACATCTTCCTTTATAAACAGATCAAAAACATTACCAAAACATCTAAGAAATAGAACTCGAAAAAACAAAGAATCTCTTCAATGTACATGAGGATAACCTCCTTAACTAGGGGAAAAAAACAGTGAAAAAGAACACACAAAAAGGTGACTTTCCTTCATTCACCTGATCAAGGATAGCACAGCAGACCTTCTCCATTCCCTGCGATGGCCCAGAGAGACACATGAGTAATCTAAGCAAAGAAACTTTATCCAAAGAAGAAAGAGATTTCTATCAAATATACTTTCAGCTTTACTGAGTCAATCAGGAAACAGGAGACAATTTATCATTTCTTCCTGTATTCACTAGTACAGACTGAACAAGAAAGGGGGCTGAGTCAGAGGAAGGGAAATGCCGTATGATCTCACTCACGTGTGGACTCGAACAGAATAAACTGAGGAACAAAATAAAACCAGAGGCATGGACACATGGAACAGACAGATCTCAGAGGGGAGAGGGGTGAGGAGACTGGAAGAGATCAGCTAAAGAACATAGATGCACATACGCATGGCCCATGGACACAGACAACATCGTGGGGAAGGATGGAGCAGGGGCTGGGGGGACGAGGGAGAGGGTGGGAATGAGGGACATCTGTAATAGGGTCAGCAATCAAAAAAAAGAAAAAAGAAAAAGAAAAGTACAGCCAGGGTGGAAATTGTGAAGAGGGCAGTATGTCACGTAGCTATCACAGAAGTTTGTTGATAGCTGATAGGAATGAATCTTGGAGCCTGAAGAGCTGGAAAGTACTGGACAGCAGAAAAAGTATGAGAGGGAGGAGGGAGGGGTGGGGGGGGAGAGAGGGAGAGAAACATACGTGAGAGAAGGAGGCATCAATCAGCTGCCTCTCGTACACACCCTGATGGGGGACAGAACCTGCAACCTAGAGAGAGTTCATAATACTTCTAATCTGCATTCTTTAACCACCAAGATCAACAGGAAACACCCAAACATGAGAAAGTATGCTAAGGAGAAAGGTTGGTGAGATGGTAAAAAGCAGTCTGATTTTGCACTAACAAACTCTTATACTGACACAGCCAAGATGAGGATTTCACCAGGCAGATACTCTGAAGGCTACCAGGCTTTGAATAAACACAAAGGAAACACAACTTCTGAAACAATGATGGAAATTCTCTGATGTAAACCAAGGGGCATTAATATGGAGGGAGAATTCCTGACCAGTGCAAGCATGGTGTCTCTTTTACCTCAAGATGCCAACCCTCCTTGATGTCATTTCTTTACTTGGACTCTTGATCCTGAGAAATCTGTTTTTAAGCCTTTTATATGTGTGCCAAATATTTCACAACTATTAGACACCAATTAACCACTATTTGAACTTGAAGATCTAGTTAAAAAGGAGCCACACCGTAAGATTAAGCCTGACAGAAGAAACCCACTCTACCAAGAGCATCAATAGGCACTAGAAGCAACAGATAATAAAGAGGAAAAACTCCAAACAATGTTGGACAACATGAGGAAATGGGAGAAAGAACTATTCAAAGAGATGGAATCAATTCTTCAAAACAAGCATCTTGATGTGGGTAAAACTGTTAATCTTTTTCCTCAGTGTGCAAAAGATGAAATTCGGATTTACAACTCAAATACTGGTTCTTAATGGTTATATAAATGGTCCGTAATCTTCCTCGAAGTCAGAATCAATCACCTGGGTAAATGATAGAAACCTAGTGTGAACATATATGATTAGTCTTTAATAGCATTCAAGTGATAGCTTGACTATTAAAACTGCATAAAATTGCTAAAAATTCTGAGAAAGAAAATAACACTAAAATTAGACACAGATAACATGGGCTAGCCAGTTGTTAGATCACGCTAACAAAGCAGAGGGAAAGGATAATTTGGTATCATTCTAATACCAATATAGGAATATCATTAAGAAAAATGTACCTCAAAACATTGAAATCAGATTGCCTGAAGAAGGTTTTCAGCTAACCGTAACTGTCCATACCTCGCAGCTGACCTTAGCCAACCACTGCAGATTGGGTGAAATCCACCAGTCATATACACCCATTTGTAAGTGGTACTTATTTCCCCTTTTCTGATACGCATCATCATTGCAATCATTCAGTTTTCTCCTTCCTCATTTGCTTATAGGCTCCATAAGGACATGTATCATGTTTGTTTTGCTCACCAATGTACCTCTTCAGTGCTTAGCAGAATATGAGACACACAGAAAATGCGAAACATTGGTAAAACTGAATTTAAGATGCATTAATCATCTAACAGGTTCTTACCATCTACTTGATGGGGTTTCAATTTGATAACCATATTTCGATGAACCTGCACCAATGGTTCTTTGGTTTCTTCATCTTCATCTAAAACCAACTTGGTTGTTATTGGACACTTGGTGGGTGAAGCATCTTCAATTTCTATCACCTATAACAAAGGGAGTTATAGTTAAACTCACAGATATCCTACAAACAAGGGTGGAGTACCGTTCTCACTAAAAGACATTTTTCTAAATGTTTACTAAAAACATACATACTTTGAAACTACACATCCAACATCTTGGTTCAATAAGACGAGGATAGACCACTGGTTTACATGTTTTAAGATGTTAAAAACCTCCACCAAGACTTTGAATCACTGCGGGAATGTCAGTACTTTAGTGCATCAGTTCACACCGGGGATACTGCAATGTATGTTACAGGTAGAGCTGTGAGAAAAGAACTACTCTAATTTATGGCGCCACCATTAAAATTTGAATATGCATGTGGCTCCCAAACAGGAATGATCCTATTCTGAAGGACATTTGACAATGTACAAGGACACTTCTGTTGTCACAATGACTGGTCAGGATTGGTATTTAATGTAGGCAGAGGGGAAGGTAAATATAAATGTTCTGCAGTGTGAACGGCAGTCCCAAACAAAAACTGTCCTACCCAAGATGCCAAAACATTCTCAATGGAAATATGCTGGGGAATGAAAAATAAATAGAAACACTGGTTTGAGAGCCATACACTCAAAAGTATGACAAGAACCTATAATACCCTCTAATTTCAAATGGGTAACAATAAGCTCAAGCTATTTAAAAATGTGTGCATACATTTTTTGCTGTCTTCTTCCAATGTATAGCCATT
This sequence comes from Glossophaga mutica, assembly GCA_039655065.1. Classification (NCBI taxonomy): domain Eukaryota; kingdom Metazoa; phylum Chordata; class Mammalia; order Chiroptera; family Phyllostomidae; genus Glossophaga; species Glossophaga mutica. The sequence continues at coordinate 6,732,260 of CM077318.1, read as the reverse complement.
ACACAGTATACTCAAGAATTCCTATTTTCCAAATGGTAGATACAAGTATTCCCATTTTACAAATTAAAAAAAAAAAAAAAACAAAACAAAAACCTGAGGAACAAACAAGTTAAATAACTTACACAAGGCCATACACCTATTAAGTACAACACTAAGATTTATACCCAGAAGGTTGGGCTCTAGAGTCCAACCTCTTAACCACTACACAATACTACTTTAATGAAGGAAATACTGCCCTGGCTGGTGTGGCTCAGTGGACTGAGTGCCACCCTGAGAAACAAAGAGTCGCCAGTTCAATTCCCAGTCAGGGCACATGCCCGGGTTGTGGGCCAGGTCCCCAGTTGGGGGCACGTGAGAGGAAACCACACACTGATGTTTCTCTCCCTCTTTCTCCCTCTCTTCCTCTCTCTCTAAAAATAAATAAATAAAATCTTTTAAAAAATAAAAATAACCCGCAGATTTACAACAGATTACCTGACTAGATATTGCACTTACATAAATCTATGAATGAAATAGAAATCCAGATTAATACTAGGAAGGAGTATAGGAGAGTATATATAACACAGACTATTTAGATCCAAACTCTGTATGAACGAGTTACTTATACTCTCTTAGCTTCAGTATTTCTCCATCTGTAAAATGGGAAAGATTATAAATAGCCCTCACAGGCTGTTGTGGAAATTAAATAAGGCAATGTATGCAAAGTATCTGACACAGACTAAGCACTCGTTAAATTTTCCTTGTGTCCTAGCTTACACGTGTCCCAGTTCATATCACTGTGGCAAAGCCATTAGTCAAAATGGAAAATGCCCCAAATGTCTTATCTTGTTTTCAAGGTGTTGTAGGTAGAATCCTAAACCAACTCTCTATATTGCCACCCTCTGGTATAAACACCCTATATAATAATCCTACGTTTCCGATTGTGGCTGAGGTCTATAAATATGATGGGATATCATTCCCATAATTGGGTTACTAATCAAATAGGTTTGATGTAATCTAAAGGGATTCTCTTGGGTGGACCAAGTCATTTAAAAGACTGATGAGAGACACTCTCTTCCTGGTCTAAAAGATGATCAAACTATATTCTGCTAACAAGTGAGCTGTGAAAAAAAAAAAAAAACCCAGAAAGTCTTAGATGAAAACTGCAGGTCTGGCTAACACCTTAATTTCAGCTTGGTGAAACAAGGCAATGATCCAATAGAACCACACTCAGCTAAGCCATTCTCAAATTCCTGACTTATACAACTGTGAGGTAATGACTTTGTCATAAGAGGCAAAGTTCGTGGTAATTTCTTAATGCAGCAGTAAAAACTAATACACAAGGTTTTAACTAAGATTTTGGAAGCATATGTTTATTAGTGATTTATATGATGTAAGTGCCATCTTCAAGATTAGAGATTAGTGAATCTTCTCCCCAAATGTAGGAGATAATTTATAAAGAAATTGCCCATATTACCAAGTAGATGTGTTTATGTACTCAAGCTATAAAGACAGTTTATATAACTAACAAAAATAGATAGCAATGAAATAGGGGAGCTTAAGAAAATGATAAACTAAGCTATAGTAAAGAATTAATAATGACATGAATGTATCCCACATCTGAATTGATAATAGAAAAAAATGAAAAAAAAAACATTTAACAAACACATGAAAAAAGTTGAGCCCAATTTCTGCTGATGGAGATAAAGAACCATAATATACGGTGTATTATGAAATGATGCATTGAATATTAGGGACCAAATTTACCCTACTGCTGTAATCAATTAGAAAAGGAGACAAAATATATGAAACAAATATTTTCAGACACTGGAGAGAAGGCACCAAAAGGACACCAATTCCTGAGAATCAAAACCAACAAGGAGGGCTGGATTTGGGTCACTTCCCAAAGGGACCACAGGCACCACAGGCACCAAGTGTAAGACATTATAGTTGGAGATGTAAAACTGACCACCTGAGGCCCAAAGAAAAAGCTGAGATGAGCTTTTGGAATTTAGAACATTCAAAACCAGCAACACATACGGGGTTTTGCTGGAAAGAGGGAAAATGAATTCATAGTAAGTATATGAAAAAAACCCCAAAACATGATTAATTCTAAGAAATGCAAACAGAAAAGTACACACAAAAGAATGTAATCATTATACAGGATGTGGCTGTACACATATATAGGTGTGTGTACGAGATGCGCATGCAGTATGCACTATGTAGCCATCCCGTGAATATTTACATAGTTATAGTCATGTGAACACTGACTAATGTAACTGTGATATAACCATATTGAGAGAACGGGCAAAGGAAACTCTATCTTTGGTGTATAGTAAATGAGAGCTAACTCCACAACTTCCTAATAATGCAATGAGAAATAAAGAAAGCATAAGCATATTAAACAGAAGCATAGAGGTAAAAGCAAAGAACTGAGGGCTGTTTCCTCTCAGTAGAATCCAGGCACAACAGAAAACTGTAATTATTTTCAATACGGCTTCACTGTAATGTATGAGCTGAACTAAGGAGGGTGGGAAAAAGTACATTTATAGTTGTGATTACATGAAACACACAGTATTAGTTATTATATTTGTGTTATGACTGTAAACCTACTTTTTCCCCTCCCTGCATATTCAATTTAATAAACACGAATATTTTATTAGAAAATAAACATGATAAACCAGTTAAAAGTACATGGGATATGATGCTGCATATTTAAATTGCCTGAAATATGCCCTGGCTGGTGTAGCTCAGTGGATTGAGCACGGGCCTGCGAACCGAAGGATCGCGGTTCGATTCCCAGTCAGGGCACATGCCTGGGTTGCCAGGCCAGTTCCCGGCAGGGGACATACAAGAGGCAACCACACATTGATGTTTCTCTCCTTCTCTCCTTCCCTTCCCCTCTAAAGATAAATAAATAAAAAAATCTAAAAGAAAAAAAAAATCAATTGCCTGAAATAAAAGAGAGAGGAAAACATAGCATATGCCACACACAGTGACTGTGATTATGTGAAACTCAAGTACAATACATATACTGATAGGAATCAGAATAACAAAATTATAGTAATATGGGATTTTAATGTCTATTCACCCGATTGTTTAAATTTTGAAAAACAAAATTAACATCACAAAAACAGACTCGATTTAAAGTACCTCTTATTGTAATGCAAAAGGAAATATATATAGTACCACCCAAGAGTATTCTTGCTAAAAACAAAATGAATGTAAATCTGATCAGGCTTCTATACACAACTAACACCTGATAGGACATACAGGAGCCAATGAAGATACAACACAGGGATGCAACCAGCAAAACTCAGAATATAGGAAACTCCATACAAATAATCTGGCTTCCTAAACAAATACTAAAAGGAAAACTTGAGGTTAAAATAGATTTAAGAGACAAAGCATTCAAATGTAACATAACACGCACTAAGACCTTCTTCGGATTCTGGTTCATACCAAGTATTTTTTAGAAACCATAAGTGTTTTTCAAGAAAATGAAGGAATTTTAAATAACTAGATATTTGGTACTATGGAATTACTGTAGTAATGTTTATTGTAGTAATGTTTAAAATTGATATTGTAGTGATGTTTAAAATATTTTTATCATTTCATAATATATTCTAAGTTATATACAGAAAGAATATGATTTCTAAGCCTTCCCACAAAATAATCTGAGGTGAGAGAATAGATGAAACGAGCCTGGCCATCTGCTGGGAACTGTTGAAGCTGGGTAATGGGTACAAAGATATTTCTAAAATTCTTCTCTCCATCTGTACATGTGACTGAAAATTTTGACAATAAAAAGTTTATTTAAACATTTTTCTACCTCAGATACAACATAAGCACGTTGGTCATCATTCAAGAATATCAACTCTTTCCATGTACCTAATAATACTAATAAAGCCTAATGAAGATTTTTAAGTTCAACAAAACACTGCTAATAGACAAAAAGCTACTGTCATTAAAAATCTGTGGATGATTACAACAGTCTATTCGTGTAATATATCTATTCTGAGATATATCTGTGAATCTATGAAAGTCACATGTTCAAAAGAACTCATAAATAAAAACTGGTTTACCTCTCTCAACTTCTCTCGCTCGCGCTCCCTCTCAGCAATACGTTTTCGCCTCTCTTCCTCTTCCTTAAGAGCATTTTGTGTTTCGGTTCTTAATTTATCATCTTTAAGAATCTTTCGAATTTTCTTTCTGCCTTTTCCAGGAGACTTGGAATCATCATTTTCATCTTCTTCTTCCTCTTCCTCTTCATCGTCTTCTTTATCTCCTTCTTCAGAATTACTCTATTGAAATTAAATGATCAAAGGTAAACACAACACAATTGCCTAAGTTATCCAAGTCATATTAACATAAATAATAAACCAAGAAAAGGTGGAGCAACACAGACTGAAAAGCTTCAGAATTATACTTTGCAATGAAGAACATTATTACGTCCTCACTGGTGTGGCTCAGTTGGCTGGAGTATCGTCCCCTGAACTGAAAGACAGTGGGCCCGATTTCCAGTCAGGGAACAGGACCTCGTTGCAGGTTCAGTCCCCAGTCATGACACATGCAAGACACAACTGATTGATGTTTTCCTCTCACATCAATGTTTCTCTCCCTCTCAATTTCCCTCCATTCTCCTCTCTCTAAAGTCAATGAGCATTTTCTCTGATGAGGAGTTTTTTTGTTTTTTTTTTTTAAAGCAGAGTATTGAAACACAAATAACCCCAAAAGAGGGGGCAATGGACTGGCAGACTCTTCTCTAAGGAAGATCTAGAAATGTTCAGTAAGCACATGAATAGATACTCAACATTACTTATCATTAGGAAAATTTAAATTGAAACCACAAATGAAATACTATTGTGATAGCTATTTTAAAAAAAATACAGAAAATAACAAGCATTGCTGAGGACGTAGAGAAATTTGAAGCCGCGTGCATTAAGAAAACAGTGTGACAGTTCCTCAAAAAGTTAAATACATACTTACCTCATTATCTGGCCATTTCACTTCTCGGACTATAGTCAAAAGAATCAAAAGCATGAGACCTAGCTGATGTGGCTCAGTGGATTGAGCACCAGCCTGTGAACCAAAGGACTGCTGGTTCAATTCCCACTCAGGGCACATGCCTGGGTTGCAGGCCAGGTCCCCGGTAGGGGACACGCAAGAGGCAACCACACGTTGATATTGCTCTCCCTCTCTTTCTCCCTCCCTTCCCTCTAAAAATAAATAAATAAAATCTTTTACAAGAAGAATCAAAAGCATGGACTCAAACACAAATCTGCACATCCACATTAATAACAGCATTATCCAAAACAGCCCAATATGGACACAACCCAAATGCCCATCAAACACAATGTGTGTCATATACATACAATGGAATATTTTCTAGCCTTAAAAAGAGAGGAAATTATGATTCCTTCTACAACTTGAGTGAACCTTGAAATCATGTCAATGACCATAAACCAGACACCAAAGGACAAATATTATATGACTACACTTATATGAGCTACCTAAAAATAGGTAAACTCACAGACAAAATAGAAGAGAGGTTATGATGGGCTGGAGGTAGTCAGGAACGAGGAGTTATTATTTAATAGGTATAGAGTGTGCAATTCTAAACATAATTAAGGCCACTGAACTATACACTTAAAAATGGTTAAAAGGGTTTGTTTTTAAAAAACAAATCATCCCAAAAGAGAATACTGTTGACATAATAAACATATCACAGAGAATTTGTACTTTAAACAATTCTGTTTACATATAAGAAACTCAAATTGGCTAACTTCATTGCTAGAAGAAATTTATTCCTTGTGAGTAATTATTCAGGATAAAATATTTTGTGTCTTTAAAAAGTAAAACAATTCACATCAATTCTAAACAAAAAATTGACATCAAACTACTTCTGCATATGTATGCATTTAATAAGTCAATCCTTCTACGAAAGTATAAAAAGGAGGAAATAAACCGATAAAATTCAACAAACAAATGGAATGCAGAAGAGGTAATAATACTTACACGGTCTACTGGACCAGTTACAATTCAAGCACATGGTAAATATCATTATTACCTTGTTTTCACTGGATGAATCTTCTTGAACCTTAATGCGTCGCCTTTTCTTCTTCTGTTTATAACTCCGCTGATTTTCCTCCAACTCTGCTTTCTTTGCAGACCTAAGGAACATTTAAAATGCAAAATAAAATACTTCATGATGACTTTCTTTAAACGGATTATCTATTATTTTAGAACTGCTTACCTTTGGGTATATTCCTGAAAATGACAGAATAAGACAAAAAGCAAAATAACTTCACTAGGTTCAAGAATGATAGCCCTCAGTTCTTATCCATTGATCAACATCTTAAGTTATTCACAGAAGAGATTTGGTATATGAGTAGTAAGATGGATGAAGGGCTAATACACGCATAAAATATTCAATATTTCTAAAAATGCAGATTATAAAAATTGGATACTATTTTTTTACTTTCACCTTATTTAAATTTAAAAAAAAGTGAAACGCTTTCAGCCCTGCCTGGTGTGACTCAGTGGATTGAGCGCCGGCCTGTGAACCAAAAGGCTGTTGGTTCAATTCCCAGTCAGGGTACAAGCCTGGGTTGTGGGCCAGGTCCCCAGTAGGGGGGTGCGTGAGAGGCAACCACACACTGATATTTCTCTGCCTCTCTTTTTCCTTCCCTTCCCCCTTCTCTAAAAATAAATAAATAAAATCTTTTTAAAAAATTTTATGTGTAGACCCCTCTATAGACATACACATACACAGATTGCCCATTTAATAAATTATAGAAGGATCATTATTCTGAAAGATATTTAAAAATTCTTAGATTGGTTAGCATTATTCTAAAACGCTATGCTACAAAGCAAAATTTTAAATAACTATAATCTAGATCAGTGGCTTTATATATTAGGAGAACAAACACATCTTAATTCTTGTAATACTAGTAGTACTAGTAAGACCAGTAAATGGCGTTCACGGAGCACTTACTATTTGCCAAGTAAGCACTATTATAAGCCCTTAAAAAAAAAATCTCACTTAATGCCCACAATAATCAGTAAGGTAAGTACTATTTTATAATCCACCATTTTACAGATGAGGAAACTAAAGCACAAGGTAGTCCTTCCTACAAATAGAAAATAGTAATGCCTGGAGTTGGACTGAGGTAGTTTGTCTAGAGTCTCTCACCTACTACACTGTAACTTCCCCCCACAACAACCAGGGCGCATATGGGAGGCAGCCAATTGATGTTTCTCTCTCACAACAATGTTTCTCCCTCTCCCTCCTTCCCTCTCTCTCTCCCCCCCACACCCACCCTCTAAAATCAATAAACGTATCCTCAGGTAAGGATTTAAAAAGAAAGTGTTTTTGCGTACTGAAAGTTCACCTCATTTAAAACACATAATTCAATTACACATGTTTATATATACTTTTTTAAACTAATAATTTTAACAATTAGGTTCAAATTAAAATATTAAATATTTATTAGTAGCAGCAAACTTTCTACAAATAATTTAAACGTGTTTGTTCAGATTAATTCTTAAAATTTTTGGAAAAAAAAAACAATATAATACTTACCTTGTTCTGGGCCTTTGTTCATCTTCAGATTCACTAACTTCTTCACTAACTCCTGATTCCAGAAAATCTGAATCTTCAGATTCTTCACTGCTCACTTGAAGAAGAAAACATGTAAAGTTGTTAAATACTTTCTAATACACATGTAATTCACTTAGTCTGTCGAGAACTCACTTCCATTAAAACTTAGATCACCATGAGAATGTCTGTAATATACATTAATGGGTACTACACCATACAGATTAGAGCAATAAATGGTTCAAATAGTATTTGTAAAAATAATTGAGAATTATCCCAACTATGATTATAAATCTATGGTTCTACATTGAAATAAGTATTAACTGTGTATGAATTTTACAAGAATTTACCTGTCAATGAAATAGATATATCCATAATTACCAAAGGTAAATGAAGTACAATAAAATAATTCTGGTTATTCAAAACAAGCAAAATAGGCTGTCACGATGGAGTAAGGATGACTATAGACTTTCTGTCATTTATGTGAACTAAAAACTATGGACAGAATACATGAAGAAATGACCTAAGAACTCTGAAAAGAAAACAAGAGCAGATAGATTAGGGACTAAAATAAAAACTTGAATCATAATCCCTATAAAATTGGGGGTTTGGGAGATGGCTGTTGAGTATAATATTTTCCCTCCTTCCTTTCCTGCTTTTGAGAGAGAAAGGCAGGCTAAATTCCAAAATGACACAGAGAATGCCATTTATGGCAGAACTCTGGGAGAACCCCATTTCTAGCCACAGTACTGGGAAATAGAAGTTGGGCCTTGCATATCGCAAGAATATAAGGGAAACCCCTGATGTTTTTCTCTCCAAAATTTTATTTTTCTTCACCAAAATTGCCACTATGACTCAAGCATCTACAATCCCAGGAGAAAACCCATTTTTCTGGCTATAGGAAGCCAAGCAGGGAAAATACAAGGTGAGTCTGGAATGTCCTATGATGCCAGAAAGTAAAGCAGTGTTCAGAAAGTGATGGAGGCCCATTCAAAGGACACATGATCGATCCAATTGGAAGGACCTCCCCATGAGCCAAATCTGAAACAATGTGAGCAACAAAATAAACCACTGGATTATAACTCATAGAGTAAAATAAGTATCTGTAAATCCATATTACTATAAGTAATGGGATTAAAAAGGGGGGGAATAGACAGCTTTTCCTTAAAATTACTAAATTTAGGAGAAATGAAAGAAATAGAAAATCACCACTAGGCAAAACATCACAGTAATAAATGCTCCAGGCAGGAAGGATGCTAAAATTAATGAGGTTAATATGAAAACAGAAGATTTGCATATTTTCAAAGCATTTCCTTACAAAATATTCATTAAATGTCAATAGAAAAGTATTTTTTTTTACAGTGGAAAACCCCAGCAGACACCAATTTAACCAAGTAATTAAGTTTAACATTACCAGTACTAAGACATATTGTCATCATATACCCAGTATGATACAATGAGGATTCTATATCATTTTTGTGGTATTCATGCCAAAATGCGTAAGCTCAATCTAATCATGGGAAGATACTAAACAAATACACACAGAGGGGCAGTCTAGAATATAACTGATCAATATTCTTCAAAAGTGTAAAGGTCATGAAAGAAAAGACAGAGGAACTGTCGCAGTTTGGAGACAACATTACAACTGAATGCAATAAAGAGTTCTATATTGGGGGGACAGTCACCTACAAGGGAGTTCCCATCAGACTGTCAGCTGATTTCTCAAAAGAGACCTTACAGGCAAGAAGGGGCTGGAAAGAAATATTTGAAATCTTGAAAAGCAGGGACCTACATCCAAAATTGCTCTATCCAGCAAAGCCGTCATTTAGAATGGAAAGGAAGATAAAGTGCTTCTCAGATAAGGTCAAGTTCAAGGAGTTCATCATCACCAAGCCCTTATTATATGAAATGTTAAAGGGACTTATCTAAGAAAAAGAAGATAAAACTATGACAGTGAAAAGACAACAAACTCATAGCTATCAAGAACCACACCTAAAACAAAAGCAAACTAAGCAAACAGCTAGAACAGGAACAGAACCACAGAAATGGAGATCATATGGAGGGTTAGCAACAGGGGCGTGGGAGGAGGAGAGAGGGGGAAAAGGTACAGAGAATGAGTAGCATAGATAATGGGGAAAAAATAGACAGGGGGAAGACAAGAATAGTATGGGAAATGTAGAAGCTAGAAAACTTATGACCCATGGACATGAACTAAAGAGGGAAATGTGGGTCGGAGAGGGTGGGTAGGGTGGAGGGGAATGATGGGGGAGAAATGGGACAACTGTAATAGCATAATCAATAAAATATATTTAAAAAAAGGAAAAAAAGACAATAAATACATACATACATACATACATACATACATACAAAAAAAAAGAGTTCTATATTGGATTCTGAAGCACAAAAATGACATTAGTGGACAAAGATCTGTATTTTACTCCAGAGGTCAGAAAATATTTTATATAAAAAGCATGATGGTAAATATTTTCCATTCTGTAGGCTGTATGGTCTCTGTTGCAACTACTCATCTTTACCCAACTTTGCCTTTATAAATACATGAAAGCAGTGAGTAAGTATGACTGTGCGGCAATACAACTTTATTCATAAAAACAGGCAGATGGTCACATTTAGCCTACTGGTGTAATTTGCTAACACTGGGTTTAGTTAATAGTAATGTGTCGATCACTGTTCATTTCTTGTCTTTGATTATTGTACTATGTAATACATATAAGGTGTTACAGAAGCTCACTCAAATGTATGTGGGAACTCTGTACCATTTTTGCAACATTTCTGTAAATGGAGAAGTATCTCAAAATAAAAATTTTTGAAAAGATCTACCATGACCTGAGATCACAATGAAAGTTCTGTTCTATCTAAAAAAATGGGCAAACATAAATATTATAAAGAATTGCTGTGGGAGCAGAGGGAAATAGTTTTCATGTGATGAAATGGTTCTGGAGACAGATAATGTTAATAAGATGCATGACAATGTGAATATACTTAATGCCACCAAATTTTATATTTAAAAGGATTAAAATGGTTAAAATTTTGTTATGCATGTTTTAGCACAATAAAAAAAAAAACAAACGAAAAACAAACAATAAAAAAGTCCTACTAGGCAACTGGGAATTTTGGGAGAACATGTGTCCACATGCATGCAAGCACAGTTTTGAGATTAAGTTCTCATCAAACATTATTTTGAAACTTTCAAACCTACCAAGAATTTGAGAGAACTGCTGAATGAACACCTGTAGCCCTTCTCTTAAATCTATTTATTGTTAAGAATTTACATTTCCTTTATCCTTTCTCTGTACATGACTAAATACCACTTGAGAAAAATAGCATTAATTTAATATCATCTAATATAAAGGCAAAGATTATATTTTTTAAATTATCACCAAGATAGCTTATAGAACTTTTGCAAATTTAGATGAAAATTAAGTTTTGTATGTTGTACTTGATTGAATAAGTAAGCCATTGTCTTTTAAATTCTCCCTATTGCCCAACTGAAGTTTCCAGACAATAGAGGGACACAATAAAAGTATGCAAAACTTGGAAAATCATTCAATTTCAAGTACAGTATCCAGCACTACAATCATAATACATATTGAAAACATAAATGATGGGATTTTAATTCTCTCCCTCTTACACACTCACAAAAAAAAAAAAAAAAAAAACCCCGCTAGGCTAATAAATTACCCACAGAAGACAGTGAAAACATAGGTCACAGAAAAGCTGGGTTTTAATACAGCATTTCACACGTAATTGTGCCCACTAAAGGACTCTATCCTAAGCTGAACCTCTGAGGCAAAATCAGTAATTCTCTTTTTATTTAAGATGCAAAGGAATTCATGTTGTCATGTAACTTGCTGAAAGAGATTTATGAGATAAGGGTTCACAAAATGATGTACTATTATTTATTTATTAACATGGAAATGTTCGTGACATATTAAGTATCTATATATGTTGAGGGGGACCTCATCCTTTGCTTCTGTAATGGGTAACTATTGCTCAAAGACCTTTAAATGTTCAGCATTCCGAGATTTTTTTGCTTAGCCCTCCATTTGCACAACATTACAGAGATCTACTACACAATCTCAACTATTTTTGAGGTTTTAAAAATATACCATGACAACTTCAAAGACCTGACAGTCATCCTAGACTTTTATTTTTAATATCAGCTAATAACAATTCAACCACCTATATAACTCAAGTATTCTCCTTCTTCACTTGGCATCAACTGTAACATCCCCCGCAAACGGATTTAAACCTTCAGTTCCAAGGAATACCAGGCAACTAATCTGATCTTCTTACACCCTTCAGTGGGTTGTGCTGAGGTTGTAATTCTTGAGTAATGAATATCCTCTGTGCCTTTATCTAGGTGCCAAATGTGCTCGAGCTGTCAATTTATGAAATGTGCAGTTTCTGTATACCATATTTTGCCATGTATAGTGAGTACTTTTTGTCCAAATTTTTGAGGGAAAAATAAGGATGTGCATTATACATGACTAGCACTAATTAGTCCAGAAACCTATCTATAGAAATGTTAATTCTTTTGTTTATGCTTATGCACTAAAAGGATAGCTCTAGAAAGCAATAGTGATATCTGTATGTAAAATAATACCCTTGAATATGGTCATTGGTTTTGTTTCTAAGTATAAATAAATAAATAACTGAATTAATAAATTAAAATGAAAGATTTTTTTTCCTGAAAGTTTGGGCCAAAAACATGGGTGTGCATTATACACGGGAGCACATTATACATGGCAAAATGCAGTATGCAGTATGCCTCAAATAAAAATTTTTAAGTGGTAGCACTCCTCTTTAAATATACTAAAAGTAACTAAATTATACACTGTAAAGCTATAAATAAGTAAATTGTACTGTTTGTAAATTATATCTCAACACAGCTATGATATAAAAAACTAATGACATACTTGTTTACATTTAAAAAAATGTAAAGTCCTTTCAATGGCTCTACAGCCTGTACAGCCTGTTGCATGTCTCAGTCACTTCCAAAAATGCTTTCCTATTCCTAGTGGCAAAGAAGAGTTCATCTGGCCTATGAGTTGGGTGGTAGTCTTCATAATGTGCCCCTAAGAAGCAAAAAACTTCCTCTTGACCTTTTTGTTAGCCAAAATTCTTAGGGAAATTTAACAGTTAATTGTTCAATATATATGCGGTTATTTAATATAAGAATGTTCTCCCCCAACTCTCAAGTGGAAAAAAAACAAACAAACAGGTGTCCCATGTTTCATTCTACAGTCTCATGTACCTACAGGTCCACTGCCAACTAGTCAGACACAGGCTTACAAGGTCTCCGGGATCTGGTCTGTGGTATTGGCCCAGCCTCATTTTCTATTCTTCCATTCCCTACTGCCTTATTGTCTAGCCCCACCATATTAACTGCACCCCCTCCACCATTTACCAACCACTTTACACAAGCTTTTAACATTTTCCCCTGCTTGTATTAGAAATCTTCACCACATATCTACCTGCTCCCCATTTATAACTTGGTATCTTAGGTGAACCTCCTCATCTTCATGAAGTCTTCTCTGGGGATAACCTCCACCCCGCAAGAAGCTAAAGAAATCCTCCTTTGTGTCACACTATACAATACTTCTGCTGTACAAGACATCTTTCACGGTGCTGTAATTTCTTATATTAATGTCAATAATTCGTACTAAACCAATGACTGCCAAACCTGGCTACTTATTGGAATCATGTAAGAGATGCTTTTAAAACATGTAAGCCCTCAGTGCAGAAGGATTCAGATTTTTAATGTGATAAAAATTTAATGTGATTACTTATAAGTTTTGCATATAAGCTTACATAAATTTACCCAAACTAACTGCATCTTCTATCTTTTCTTACGAAAGCATTATGTCTTCCTGCAGTTACTGGCAATCCTGTGTTTTCTACATAGCCTTTAAATACATTTTATTTGTTGTCATATTTATTTTATTTTTTAAAGTAAATGTACGACTACTAAAGGTTAAAAATATTATATGTATTAGTTCTTTTCCCAGTCTACATTCTTTATTTCACTCTCATGTAAGAGGATAGTTGTTGCCACTATGCTGATACTCATTTAATATAGGTGGTCAATTGTTGGAGATGCTATACTTAAATTGTTTTACTGTAATTACTTTATAAAACCAGTAAGTTCCTTACAATCAAAACTAAAATGTCTTACCCTTCCTTCTAATCCTGCCTTTGGCTTCTTTATGCTCTTTAGGCTTCATCTTTTTTTCTTCTCCAGATTCTCCATCACTCACAGTCAGTTTGTGCCTCAAAAGCCTATGTCTGTACCTTGGCTTCTTAGATTCTTCAGAATCTGAATCTGATTCAGAATTGACTTGATTTTTCACTTCTAAAGGAAGAAAATAAATCAGTAAAACCTTCAGACTTTTATCTTTTAAAATATTTTATGAAACTATTGTTTGTCGACATTTATCATGATTCATGGAAAAGATCAGAGTTGTATACTTACCTGGGTATCACTGGTGAGATCGGACAATTTCATACATTAGACCTGATCTATTACTAGTATTAAATATTGATTAAATATCATCAATACATATTATAGATTTTTAAAAAGAAATCTTTTTAATTTTATTTATTGACTTTAGAGAGAGGAAGTGGGGAAAGAGAGAAGGAGGGAAGGAGAAGAATGAGAGACAGGGAGAGAGAAAGAGAGAAACGTCAATTCGTTGTTCCACTTATTGATGCATTCACTGGTTGCATCTTGTAAGTGCCCTGACTGGGGGATCAAATCTGGAACTGAGCTACCCGGCCAGGGATCATACTTTAGATTTTTAAAAGGTAAAAATACCTCGCTTTAAAATTCATAGGCTTAGTGACAAAACATGCACAATTATTATCACACACTTATAAAAAGTAAAGGAGCCCTGGCTGGTGTAGCTCAGTGGATTGAGCACGGGCCTGCGAACCAAAGGATCGCGGTTCGATTCCCAGTCAGGGCACATGCCTGGGTTGCAGGCCAGTTCCCAGCATGGGACACACAAGAGGCAACCGTACATTGATATTTCTCTCCCTCTCCCCCTCTCCTACCCTTCCCCTCTAAAGATAAATAAATAAAAATCTTAAAAAAAATAAAGGTAGTGAAGTCTTAAACATTTTAATGAACTTCAAATGCATGGATTAAGAAATGCTATGGCCACATAGTCTTCAAAGACTGAACTGGTCAAACGATCAAATTCTGGCATCCTATACTTTTCTTTGGGGTGCTCACCCTCATCTCCTGGATTTACTTCATTATGTTTTCCAATTCTTTTTTTCCCTTCTTCTGGTTCATCATCTGAGGATCCATCATCCTCCGAAGAAAGATTGGCTTTAATTTCTTCCAAAAGCATCTTCTTGGCAATTCTTGAGAGTAAAAAGACAGTAAAAAATTATATTTGGAGATGAACTGTGACAAATTAAAATAAAAACAAAATGTGCTGTTTAAAAATAGACAATTTTTATATTATAAATAAAAGATTACCAAAACCAGGTTTTAGCCTAAGCTAATAACCAAAACTTTTGAAAATGCTCTTAGCACTGATATTTTCACAATTTGAGGTAATTCTGCAATATACTGAAAATTCTGAAGAACATCTCCACTAATTGTTTTGACCAATTTCAACTTCATAATTGTTAACCTTCCAGCCTATACTTGCTCTGCTGCCATTAGATAATAACTACAGTATCAGACAGGCCCACAATAGTAAATTTACTTATTCACACAAATGGCATTCCAAGACAAAACTCCGTGAGAAGATTTATGCAACAGCAAAACATATTCTTAGAAAATCGATGGGTAGTAAACTATGTCATTATGAAACAGTGCCTCAAACTGAGGGATAATATTTTTGGTCTTTAAATTTCAATTTACTTCATAAATTCTATTAACCAAATGAAAGCACACACTAAATATTAAGTATTGAAGCAATCACAAAGCCCTAATTATATTAAAGCAAGGGCAGAGAAGGAATATGAGTGCTATTAATTACACACACAGTAAAAGAACAAAAATTATAATAAATGAGTTTTCACTTTCAAAAAAAGCAGACAGGGCAACAGCGGTACCCATATTCAAATTTTCTCAAGATGCTCCTCAAAGAACAATACGCTAACTAAAACTTAACTGCCAAAAGTATAAAACAGTACTTCTTTAATGCCATCTTATGTTAAAAAAATATACTCCTAATAAATGTCCATGTTTGCACTAAAGGAAGACATATTTAATATAAAAGCAGTCATGCAACTTTTGTGCAAGATGAGGTGTTGCACCTACATGTCCTTTAGATACAAATTCATAAATTACAATAACAAAGGAACAACTTACGGAAAGGTTCAAGAGGAAGATGGCATGATTCTCAGTTTTCCATGAACTAAATTTTATTGGATAAATATCTACTCTACAGTCTGACCAACTCTCTAGCTCAGTCAAAAATTTGCAGCTGGAATTATGGAACTTTTTGTATTTTTGGATTTGAAACTCCTTTATATTTTTTAACATGCATTCACGTGTCAGTCAAGAATTAATTTAATAGTAGGAGATGTTAATGCATGTTAATGTCTTCTTGGTTTTGTATAGAAAGTAGAATGTACATTGCTATTTACATTCAAAGATATATAGCAAAGGTACCTAAACAGAGAGAATCAAAACAGGTAATCACTTCTTCAAATCCTTATTACATGTCTTTCAGTAGCCCCTTTCTTTCTTTTTTTCCTAAAAATTTTGTTCATTTATTTTTAGAGAGAGGGGGAGAAAGAGTGGGAAAGAAACATCAATGTATGGTTACCTCTAGTACACCCCCTACTGGGGACATGGCCTGCAACCCAGGCATGTGCCCCGACTAGGAATCGAACTGGCAATGCTTTGGTTCAAAGGCTGGTGCTCAATCCACTGAGCTACACCAGCCAGGGCCTGGTAGCCCCTTTCTTAACATAGGAATCAGAAATATTAAGACAACATAGAGTTACCATGTGCTAAAGAGAACCATAGATGAGTTTACATTTCTGAAATTTTCAGCCACGATTTACACTTTAATAAAGAGGAGAGTAGATCATTCTAGTTTAAATTGTACTAGACAGGAGGTATAAAATGTTGCTCTTAAACTTCAAAATCCAGGGTTTTCTGACTTGAATTGCACAAAATAAACTTTTAAAATGCGGACTGACATAAGATCACCAACTTTTCATTTTGCCAAAAGAAAATTTAAATCCAAATATCATTTACTTTCATCATTTTATAAAATAAATAATTATTTCAACACACCCTACGCAAATTAGGAAATAGTTTCAGAATAAAGGGGGGTTCTGCCCTGGCTGGTTGTAGCTCAGTGGATTGAGTGCGGGCTGCGAACCAAAGGTTCGATTCCCAGTCAGGGCACATGCCTGGGTTGTGGGCCAGGTCCCCAGTGAGGGCCACATGAGAGGCAATCAATCACACACTGATGCTTATCTCCCTCTCTTTCTCCCTCCCTTCCCCTCTCTCTAAAAATAAATAAAATAAAACCTTTAAAAATTAAAAATTAAAAGAATAAAGGGAGATTCTTTAAATTTAATGAAAACATGTTTCTGGGGAAAAAAAAAAGCTCTCTAAAACCATCTTTAATACACATCACATTGTCATTCCCCATAGATAAGAAAAACCTTTCTCCAGCCAATTTTGGTAAAACCACTGTTTTAGGATAGGTAGCATGCACATGTGCAGTTTAAAGCATCGGGAACTAAATTACAAATTACTAAAGCATATTTTATTTGCAGTTACAAGATATTATACCACTATTTGGGTGGTTCAATAATAGCCAACAAAAGTACAATTATTAATTAATTTACTCTACAGGTTAGTTCAATCACCTGACTTCAGTTTGTATTTAAAGGTTCAAAAAAGTTTCAAATGCTGTATTACCTATAAAGACTTGGTTGTTAATTGTAAGAAACCACATAATTTTTTTTTTCAAACTCTATACTCCTAAGAATATGTCTACTAAATAGAAGGTCAAAATATGTAAACTTAACTAAATCATACTCATGTGCTCAACTGTCATCAACTAAGAAATACGATATACATGAGATAATAAGATACAATTCTACATCAACTAATAAATCATGGAGAATGAAATGAGATCCACACATGAAGAATTATACAATTTATCAAAAACCTTGAGTAAGATCATAATACATAGAATAATCAAAGCCACTTTAGAAACGAACAAAATCACACAGAGAATCGTCATTTTTCTCCAAATTGAAAGTTATACACAGAGTAACGGAGACTCCCTAAAATTTACTGTATTTTGCCGTGTATCATGTGAACTTTTTGCCCAGATTTTTGAGGGAACAGTAAGGATGTGCATTATACATGGGTAGTACTAATTCCGTATCTATATAAATGTTTTTGATTCTTTTCTTTTATTCTTTAAAAGTATAACTTTAGAAAGCAACAATGATATACGTTTGCAAAATAATACCCTAGAATACGATAATCCGTTTTGTCTCTAAATATAAATAAATAAATAATTCCACTTCAAAATTAAAATGAAAGTTTTTTTTTTTCCCCCTGAAAAGTTTAGGCCAAAAATGTGAGTGTATATTGTACACAGCAAAATACAGGTACCTCTTTAAGAAGTTTTAGATTTGCCCTCTTAACACCTTTTCACCAAAAGGGAAACCTCATGCATAGCAATGGGTATTAAGCAGTAAAAAGGATAATAAAGCTAAAACAGCTCACGTAAATTATGACTGGTGACTTAAGTCCACTATGTCAAAGACCCACTGTATCATAAACCTAGAGTATCACATAATCTACACCTCAAAATTAGAACTTAAGTATAAGGACCTAAGGGCTGATGCTGACCTTCACCCTCAGTAGTCAGCAAACATGTTGAGGTGAGACGTGTCCCATCTACAAAGACTTCTGTGAGATGCTTTAAGGGAAACTCCACTACCTTAACTCTTGAGTCACGGGCCACAGACTTCAAGGACATCATCACTTGAGAACCAGCTGAGGCTGGCAAAGCATCATTTTTGGAGGCCTCGGCTGGACCCGTGCTGGTATGCATGTGATGGATGTATAGTCATGATCCCTAGTTGATTCTGTTTGCTCTGAAGTTTCCTTTCTTGAGGCTTCCAGGACGTTTCTGAGAAAAATCATCCAGGCAACAAAGTACTGCCCCGGAAATCTCAATATTACGTCTTGGGGCAGGTGTAGTATCCAAAGCAGTCATGACTCTATCAGAAGCACTAGAGGCACAGGCTGTGCCACTCTTGGGGTGGAAAACCTGGGCAGAGCTGGAAGTAATGGAGCCACTCCTCCATTTTCCTGAAAGGGAGGGAAGGGAGAGGGGGAGAAAGCAAAACAATACGGGAAGGAGGATAAAAACCCACAAACAAACGATGATGGGAACTGGTGCATGAGAGAATAAATAGAATTCCAAAACCAAACAAGCTAAGTCTTCCCAATCACATAGTAAATATCAAGATAATGCCTTATTATACCTTACACCTTCACCTACTAAAGGAAAGCAAAAGTAAAATAAGGAATGGGCCCAACAATGCAAACACAAACAAGAAATCAGAAAAAGAGAGAGAAAGACAAGAAAGCCTTTAGTAATTCTGATCCTGTCTAGAAACGAAATGAGTAATGTCTGTTGTCTAAGCGCTCAAACAGGAAAAGAAAGTAAACAGTCTCCTGCTGGTAGGTAGATCAGTAATTTAAAATGCTGAGTTTCTTAAAAAGGAATGATCAGGACAAGGATCGCTTACACCAGGGAGCTTTAGAGATACAGCCATTAGAAAAGCTTGTTAGACCTAGAAGAAGGAGTTCTTAGAGTCCAATTCTGTCATTTTACAAATGAAGAAACAGGCTAAGTGAGGGGAAATGACTTGGCCAAAGAAACAAAGCTAGTTAGTGGAAAAACCATAGTGGCATCTAAGATCTCGAGTCCTAATCTGTTACTAATTTTACTATGCCAATGCTATGTTCTGTACTTATTCACTACTTCTGTCCAAATGAGTGCTTGGGGAAATACGCTATAGGCACATTCTTAAAGACATCTATATTTCACTGATTTCTAATATATGCACTCACAAATGAACTACTTCAAACTTTAGTTTTGAAAGGTTTTTTTAAAAGGTGTGTTCTAAACATCATTACTTCAGTATAGTCCATCTCTAAAATGAACTGACAAGACATTTAACACATACCCTACAATCTACTGTTTTACCTTTTAAGGGGTTCTGAAAACATGTTTAAAAAAACTGCTAAATAAAAACATTTTTAGAAGGCCAATATATTGTGAATCAATCCAAACATATTTTAGAAAATTTTTCAAAATTATGTTTTTACATTTTGTGTACAATATAACAGAATTAGTTAAGAGATAATTCTGAATATGATTATAGGTTTAAATACATGCCCTTTAGAGTTACAAAATAACTATCTGTGTAGTGCTAAAACATAACAACATATTTAAAAGGCTGATAATGGAAAACAAGTTACATGACTACAGCCAAATAATGTTGTGTATTTTTTTGTGAGAACAGGGTGGCGGTGAACACAAATTCACCTTGTTTTAACAAATGTTATCAGAAATAAAAATAAAAATTTCTCACTGTTACTATGGAATTCCTCATTGTCAAAATCTGTATTAGTGTTATTTAACCTTTTTAAAAAGATTTTATTTATTTATGTTTACAAAGAAGGGAAGGGAAATAGAAAGGGAGAGAAATATCAATAGGTTGCCTCTCTTGCACGCACCCTGACCAGGTCCATACCCGAGGCATGCGCCCTGATGAAGAATCAAGCCTATAACCCTTTCACTTGGTAGAACACGACAGCCTACCAACTGAACCACACAGGTCAGGGCGTATTTTTTTCAACTTTTTATTTCAAAATGAGTATGTTGATATATGAACATTCCTATAAAAAATATGGCCCTGGCTGGTGCGGCTCAGTGGACTGAGTGACGGCCTGCGAACCAAAGAGTCACCAGTTCGATTCCCAGTCAGGGCACCTGCCTGGGTTGCGGGCCAGGTCCCCAGTGTGGAGATGCGTGAAAGGCAAGCACATATTGATGTGTCTCTCCCTGCCTCTCTATAAATAAATAAACAAACAAACAAACAAATAAATATCTTTTGAAAATATGACTAAGGCGTAATAATCTGTAACTCAACATGGTGGAATCTGTGAGATAATAATGATGTCACTAAATAATTCAAAGGCTAAATAACAATTTGAAACTTCAGTATTCACACATCCTGCAATATCTGCAGTTGAGGAAAAACAGCACTGTTGACTTTTTAGCAAGGATACCCGGACAATTAATATCAAAGGACTTTTTTTAAAAAATGCATACATATGTAAACATAAAAACTGCATGATATTAAAAACATACATTTTATTACCAATTTCTATTAAATTACAAAATGTGTATTCCTTGATTTTATGAAAAAATCTAAGGCAGTTTTAGATGAAATTTTAACAAGAAATAATTTACTAACTTTGACATATATTTAGGAAATTTGATCATATTAAAGAACTAGTTTAATTTTTTAAGTATATGTTATTGAGTATGCTATTAGTTTCCCCAATTTTTCCCCTTTATCCCCCTCTGCCCCACACCCTCCCTCCCTCCAGAATCCCCCCCTTAGTTCATAGCCATGGGCTGTACATATGAGTCCTTTGGCTTCTCCATT
This sequence comes from Glossophaga mutica, assembly GCA_039655065.1. Classification (NCBI taxonomy): domain Eukaryota; kingdom Metazoa; phylum Chordata; class Mammalia; order Chiroptera; family Phyllostomidae; genus Glossophaga; species Glossophaga mutica. The sequence goes on along the minus strand of CM077318.1, from coordinate 6,710,971 downwards.
TCCTATACTATTCTTAACCTCCCCAAACTAGTTTAATTTTTATACTTAAAAAGTAAAAATATTTACTTGTGTCAATTTTATTTTTAAATTTCAAAGTTAAAGACAAGGAGGCACATATGAATTGAGAAAAATGAGTTATTTTTGATAACATTTAAAATTCCAAACTCTTGGTTGGGGGTATTCCATTTTCTGAAAATCTGAATATCACCAAAGAACAGAGACATGAAAGGAAGGCTGGTTATAATGTTTAAATATTAAGCAGAGAAATCACCACTACTGACCATATTCCCTTCCTTGTGGAGAAGTGTAGCATAAAGAAAGCTGGTGGCAACTGTGAACAGTTTAGATATCTACAAACAGATCTTAGCCGCTGGCTAGATACCTGTTATACAGGGTCTGGCAGAAATAACACCCCTTTTTATTACAAAATCTTTCATTACAAAATAAGCATATAATTATGTAATATAACAATATCACAGTCAAGTATGCCATATGACATTTGAGTGAAATGTTCAAATGAAAACTATAAATGATCACACCCATATTATTTCTCTACCAACCACACTCAAGCAGGCCTTACTTCTGCCAGACCCTGTACTTAAATGACTTAAAATACTTACCTGTGCTATAATAACAGACTAAACTGAGAAAGAAATCACCTTAAAATTGCCATTTAAAACCCTTACTTAAATATAAAAACGAATCATTTAAAATGCTACCTTTGTTGGGTGGGGGGTAGCGGGGGGAAATGGACACAACTGTACTTGAACGGCAATGAAGTTTAAAAAATAAAATAAAATGCTACCTTTGTCTTTTTTTATAAAAAGATTTTATTTATTTATTTTTAGAGAGATGGGAAAGAAGGGAGAAAGAAAGGAAGAGAAACATCAATGTGTGGTTGCCTCTCATGCACCGCCTACTGGGGACCTGGCCCACAACCCAGGCATGTGCCCTGACTGGGAATCGAACTGAAGAGATGACCCTTTGCTTAGCAGGGCCACACTCAATCCACCGAGCTACACCAGCCAGGGCTACCTCTGTCTTTTAAACACATTAAAAAAAAAAAAAAAACAAAGCAATTTTGCTAACCAAATAGAACAACCATAAAAAAATGACTTTAACAGAAAAAAATTATTCCACATTTAACAAATTAGTACAGAAAATAGATAAATACAGGTATAGAAGATGAACATGTGGACCAGGAAAGTTTAAAATGGAAATCAAGTGTAAGTCATATGTTAAAGGGACTTGAGCGACACTTGTGCCATTAACTGTTGTTGAAATCAGGTACACTCATTAAATATTTTCATTATATGAACAACATCCAAGAATCATTAATCAGTTCCCAAAATATGCTAGATTAAAAGTACAGAGTCTTCATCATCGCAATACATACACCAAGCTAGTAGGGGAAAAAAACATTAGCATATTTTCCAATTTGAAAAAGAAAGTAGTCCCACTATAATTAAGTAAAACTTCTATTAACAGAGGGCAATTTCTTTAAGGAATCTCCACACCAAATTTTACTTCTACTGAAAAAATTATCTAGCCCCACTAGAAGAGAAATTGTAAGAAAAACTATGGAGTATTATTAGACCCGATTAAGCATATTTCGACTATACAGTAAATATATGTACATGTGTGGCAGGGAGGGGTATCCATATAAAAATCTCAGCTTTTAATCAAAATTGACATTATAAAAAAGAGAGAATGCTTATTTAGAAAAAAATCTAGCACAGTGTTTTCCTCTTAAAAGCTCAACTTTAAATATTTTTGTACCCTGTAAAAAATACAAATAAAGAATATTACAAAAACAATTACTTTTTCAGAAGGAATGGACTGTTAAGTGATTGTTTTAGTATGCAGCCTCTAAAGAAAAAGCTTGGTTTAATGATCCTCAATACTAATACTGTTAAACTTGAACACAATACCATCTTGTCAGTAAGGCTCATTAACAGTGACAGAATTAAAATATAGAACATTAGAAATTTTGGTCAAAATATTCCTACTTATATTTAAAACAGTAAGAAATCATAATGCATTTTCAATGCCAGGCTAATTGAAACTGCAACCACAGTAAAAAAAAAAACAAAAACAAAAACAAAAACAAAAAAAACCTCTGTGAATAAATGTCTTTTCAATGAAAGAACCAATTTAAAACACAATTAACAGGTAATCAAAAGGCAACATTAAAATAATAGCACATTCAAATAACTGTAAAATTATGTGTATAATTTAAACAGCATGACAACTGTTTGGTATTAACTCTTCTTTCTTTCAAAAAGTACATAAAGACTAAACTATAAAATATGAAGTGAGTACTCAGTTATGGAAAATTCAAAAGATAAAGTCAGTCCACTATTTATATTTTTTAAAAGTCTCAACCAAAAAAGTAATGAAAGTTAAACTGTCAAGCAATCTATAATATTTTGTCATTGTTTGTTAAATAAATGCAACTGTACAGAAATTTACAAGTTAGACCACTCTATCTCATAATAGCATACATTTATTATTAAATATGAATGATGCTACATAATAGTATGCTAAAATAACAGTAACTTATTTATTCACACTTACTAAAATATTCAAGACATGGCTGTCTTTTTTAATGATCTCAGAAGATACCATAGATTTAAAATAGTAAAACTATAACAGTGAAATCTGTTTTAAAACTTTCATGGAAATATGTAAATATATAGATCATATAAAAGTGTATGTTTATAAAAAGTGTATGTTAAATATAATAAACGTTTTGGGAATTCTAAAGTATTTACTTCCTCAACTTCAGAAATATCAAAATTTCTTTGGCTACAAGATAGCCTAAATATCTCAATTCTTTCTTTCAAGTCCCATGAAAAGATGCATTATAATTAAAATCAAATGATTGAACAAGAAAAAAGTTTTACAGAAATTTATTGCACCCAATTAGTTAAGCATTTGCATTAATACACTATTTACCACTCCATAACATCAACACTGAAAATGAATTACAATACTGCTAAAGCAAATCATATGAAATTTACACACAATTTAGATGCAATTACACAACTGTGCACAAAGTTACACACAAGTACATGTTAGCTACCATAATACATCCTTACTCAAAAATGTAAGATTGGTAAAAATAACTCTAAGATTTAATCTTGATCTGCAAATTTCTAAAAGCTGCTAATGCATGTTCGAAATGCTCAAATACATCGCCTATACTAAAATAGTTCAAGAAGGTATTTGTATCCCCATCATTAGATAACCCATGGGTCATAGATACCTCTTTGGTACACTGGATATGAAACAAGTTATTAATTTTTTTGTGTGTATGTGTGTGTGTGAGATTTTTAACCTTGTTCATCTCATGGCACACATTAAACTAATTTCTAAAATTCTGTGGCACACTAAAAAATACATTTTTTGCTGACCTGGTAAAAAATAGTTATAATTTTGACTCATTCACAATAGATGGCTATTGTGGTGGTTGTTGCCATCTTTTATTTTGACAATCTAAGGGAAAAGAGGTCAGTGCCCTTGACTAAATAGTCTGCTCTTGCATGTTTTAAAAATTCTTGTGGTGCACCAATTGAAAATTGCAGGTATATATTATAAAAGCACATTAATCTGAGTATAAAGAAAAACATACTCAAGATAAAATTAAATTCTTCTGAAAAGTACTCAAGAGGATTGTATTTTTTAATCATAAACACAAGACAGAATTATGGATACCTTCCAATAAAATACTTTCCAGTTAGACAGAGATATAATAAAGTAACCTAAAAGATGGAAATGATGTTTAATTTTGATAAGCTCTAACACAAATATAAAATTATCATATCTTAATGACACTCTCATTTGGTGGCTAAATATGAAATTAAAGTTCATCGTTCACAGTTAAATTAGAATATAGCATGTTTTAACCATTATTAGACTTTCAATAACATTTGAGGGCTCGTATGTTACAGGGAAACAACATAAATAAATGATGAAGAATTAAAATATTTTAAAAGAGAATTAATTTTGAAATGCTTTCATAATCTCTCTGTGATTATATATATAAAATCCTTGATGAATAAAATGTATGTCCTTACTATTCCATTCTGGACTGTACCCCTATCCCATAAAATAACTGAATATATATTTTTAATCAAAAAATAAGTAGGCAAGCAGCATCTGTTTTTGTATCCATGACTAAGCTCTACTCAAAGTGCAAAATAAAACTGTTCATTCACCTTAATAAAAATGTTCTCCTATTAATTAGGAGAATGCTGATCTACGAAAACAGGAAAACCTATCAGCATTAATTAGCAAGATAAAAAACAGAGCAATAACAGCTTTCTCCACAGCATTTACTAGCTCAAAGTTAATTCCCTACAAAATTGTGACACAAAAATTACATGTATATTTTCATATTTTCTTAATATTAAAGCTTACTATTAGGAATAAATGAATGGTTAATTGGTGCTCTTCAGTAAAACTCATCAAGTCTATCACAGATTTTTGGAGCTAGAATTAATCAGAGAAAACTTCATACAGCACTTTCACTTTCAGGATCAAAAATTTTTGGCAGAGTAGTTAAGTCACTTGCCCAAGTTTACAGAGACAGTTATTAGAAAAGTTACAACGAGAAGTCAGATATTCCTATAGCCATTGCTCCAAAATTCCACCCACCACACCACACTTGGTTGAAGACTATGAGATTCCCTGTACTAGGGAAAGGTTTAAAATGATATCTTAAAAATTATGGTTATAGTCTTTAATATTGTTTATTCTCTATTGCCTTGCATGCTTTTCTTCTCCCAGCCGTCCCTTATTTAAATATATCTGTACAGGCTACACTGATTACACCTGCGAGTATTGGTTAAGTCTTACTAAAGTTAACAGTATCATACTATTTCTATTTTATTTAAAAAATAGTTAAAACTCTTAGCAGACTGAACACTTTGTAAATTGATTCTAATAGTGATTTCTCAATCTTAAATATCTGAGCAATCTCCTTATTTTCACTTTGAACAGGTTTTAATAAATGGGACCACCATACTGAATGACAATTAAAAACAATAATCAAATATCAAGGAAAAAGATGTCTGTTGTTACCAACATATGATTTACTTTCATCAAGATATTAATCTGTCAAAATTAAAATATTCTAAAAAATTAGCAGTTTACATGAAAATGTAAAATTGACAGTACTGTATTTATAACACACCCTATGCTAGGTGTGTTAATATATTTACTTTCTCTTAAGGTTTCTGAGTTTTAGCCCATTTTCTGGCCTTTCTTTCAAACTTGCAGGAAGACTGTGAGCGAGTCTTTCTAAAGCAGTCACTCCCGGTTTTGACAACCAGCTTGCGCTTCTGTTGCTGTTTACGCCCACGCCTAGGGTGTGTTATAACCTTTTTAAAGTCCTTACAGATGGAACCATACCTATTCTCAGGATCATTGTCATCGTCATCATCATCCACTGTGACAGGCACTGATTTAGATAAGGCTTCATCTCCTTGAAGGGAAAAAGTATACTTAAAATTAGTTCTAAATTAACTACACAAGTCAAACCATGTAAAATGAAACTGAAAGCCTAAAACTTTAATAACAAGTAGCAGGTTCTAAACTGCACTCTGGGATCCAAAACATGATTAAAAACAGTTTGTAAGAAAAGCTCATGGGGAATTTAAGAAGTGCCAGTAGTAAAATGATAAAGTAAGTTACGTCTTATATTTCAAAGCTCCTTCCCACAGCACAAGAATTCTAAAGCTCATCCTTCAGGTAACAAGTCTGTCATTCGCCATCGCTTTAGCCTAAGTTTCCTGATGAAATAAGCTTTGTAGTGACCTTTAAGTTTAAAGCTAACATATATAATCTTTCCTGTATCGTTAAAGAACAGCAAAATTGCTATCAATATTTTGGTAGTACTAAGTAACTTCAAAATGTGCTTGATTTGCATAGTATTAGTAAGTAGAATCACATAGACACATTCAACTACAGTAAAACTTATTTTCTTATAAAAAGCTACTTTTTCTATCCTTTAATTAACACTCTAAAGTCATTAAGATTTGGCATTTCATTATATGTAAATTTTGCCTCAAAAACAAACTTAAATATTGAACTCTTACTAATACTAAATATGCTGAAGTAGGGAGAACTATGCTGATGTTTATTATTTACTTTGAAATGCATCCAAAATTTCAAGAGCTTTACACAGAATGAAAAAAAAACCAATCTCAAACGGTTACGTACTTCATGATTCCACTTCAAAATAACAAAACACAGATAAAAATCAGATTAACACTTGCTGCGGGTTAACAATGGAGGTAAGCAAGAAAGCTGTGCATCACATGTAGCACCAGGGAAACTTGTGGTAATGGAATAGTTCAATATCTTGGTTGTGGTGATTTACTAAGCTACAAATGGTATGATTTCACGGAACTATACTTACGCATATATACACACACACACACACGCACAAATAAGTGCATGTAAAACTGGTGAATCTGAATAAATCTTCCATTTCCTGGTTTAGACAGTGCACTATAGTTACCTAAGATGTTACCATTAGGGCAAACTGAATGTAGAGTATCCAAGATCACCCTATACAATTTTTTGTAGCTAAATCCTGTGAATTTGTAATTATTTCAAAAGAGTTTTAAAAAGGCAAAAAATTTTAGTTGCATTGATGGATAAAGGATATGTAGATATATCTTAAAAACAGTACTCTACGTATGCAAATATGCTACAATGTTAATGAAAGAAATTTTTCTGCATATTGAAGTTTTTCATAATATTTGAAGAAAATGTTGGACGGGAAAGCCCATAAATACAGAAGCTACATGTTCAGAATAGAAATATGCTAAACATATAAAGGCAAAAATAAATCTCACAGTAACCTAGCAAACTCATAATACTTCATTCAAACAGACCAATCTTCAAATATAATATTGACACTAATATTACTGATTCTTCACTGTATCTTTCAAAATTTGACCCATCCTTCAAAATTGTGTTCAAATGTTGTTATTTTAAGTCTTTCTCCAATAGTCACGTTAAGTGGCTCACTTGCTATTTATCACAAAGCCCCATTTTACTTTTACATCTTTCTCCTGGCATTCTTTAAAAAAAGATTTATCTATGTCTATCTTACTCATTAGACTGCAATCTCCTAGGACTGTGTTCTTTTTTTAACTTACTGATTTGAGAGACACACATTGATTTGTTGTTCCACTTGTTTATACACTTATTGGTTAATTCTTATACGTGCCCTCACCAGAAATCGAACCCACAATCTTGGCATATTGGGGATGACGCTGTAACAGACTGAACTACCTGGCCAGGCCCTTAGAATTGTGTTCTTAATCTCGGTTGCTTATTGCCATTCCCAAACACAAATTTTTTTCTTTTAATAATGAATCTTTATTTCTGTAAAAAGAATCTGAGTTTCAAAAAGGCACTACAATTATGCTTGGAGAAGACACATATTCATGTACTCAGTGTGAAATATATGGAATATCTGTATACAGATTCTTGCCTTCACAACTGCAAACAGTAATGAACACTGATTTACAGCAAATTAAATTGTATAAACTACAGTTTAGTTTATAAAGGAATAATTCTATTCCCTGTACAAGCCCCAATTTCGCAGAAAATGTTCTACCATGTAATAGGACACCCAATTATTGCTGAATAAATTGGAATCCTCTAAATTCATGCGAGCAGGGAAGGCTTTTTAAAAGCTCATAAAGATTGTCACCTAAATTAAGTTGGACATATTAGGGGAATAAATTTAGCTTACATATATATATATATATATATATATATGCACACATTATTTTAAAAATTACATTTATTTATATTTAGAGAGAGGGGAAGGGAGAGAGGGAGAGAAACGTCAATGTGTGGTTGCCTCTCACATACCCCCAGTACTACTGGGGACTTGGCCAGCAACCCAGGCACGTGCCCTGAATGGAAATGGAACCGGTGACCATTTGCTTGGCAAGCTGGCACTAAATCCACTGAGCCACACCAGCCAGGGCAATGTAAGCAAATTCTTAAGGAATGTCACTTGTATCATTGGCTAACACCGAAACTTATCAGGAAAAACAGTACTTTTAACATAATGTTTATTTTCAATGCCCTGCATATTCTTTTCTGCCTAAGTATTTCTATTGACGCAATCCACTTTTGAGATGTATTAACTCCCTAGAAAATTGATCTTTTTTTTTTTTCATCTAACATAATGAGTCCCAAGAAATATCCAGAGTAACAAAAATCTGAACATGGTCTGTTCTATCAAACAGTAGTTGAGATACTGGCATCTGCTGACTTGCTGAATTCTCAAGGCTCCTCTAAATACATACATGAGAAAGGATTCACCTCCCCATGAGCACACTGGTCCTATGGAATGAAGCAACGTAAGTCAAAATAAAGCACCGTGATCTAGACTAGCGCTGGGTTAAGAAAGTACTGGGAAATGCACCCTCTGATTATTTGCCATATGCTGCCATCTCTTCTTAAGATCTGATGAACACATTGTTACATACTATACCAGGTATTAACAGTTTCAAACATGTGTTATATCAAATTAGACTTGGAGAAATTAAAATTAGTATTTGAAATCAAACATGTTGATTTCACTAGGGAAGCTGTTTAATCATGGAAATCAGTTTTCCAAAGTTTAAGATGAGCTCAACAGCCTACAATTTCCTAAAGAGAATACTCCATGTAACTAATTACAATTTATTATTCTTATACTCCTTAATGAGAGTTTTCTCCACTAACCTGATAACAAAAACACTGATTTGATATCAAAGTAACTGTAAGATTTTTTAAATTTTTATTGAATTGATTGGGGTGACATACTTCAATAAAATTACCTATGTTTAAGGTGCACAGTTCTACAACACACCATCTGCATACCACATTGTGTTCACCACCACGAGTCAAGTCTCCTTCCCTCACCATTTATCCCCCTTTACCCTATTCTACCTCAACCCACCCCCTTTCCCAGTGGTCATCGCCATACTGTTATCTGTGCGATTTTTCCTTAATCCCTTTACCATTTATACCCAGATATCCAAGACCCCTTCCATCTAACAGTTGTCAGTCTGTTTTCAGTACTTATGAATCTGTTTCTATTTTGTTAGTTTATTTTATTCATTAGATTCTACATGTAAGTGAAAGCATACAGTATTTGTCTTTCTCTGACTGGCATATTTCACTTAGTGTAATAGTCTCCAGTTCCATCCATGCCATTGCAAAAGGTAAGAGTTCCTTCTTTATTATGGCTGAGTAGTATTCCACTGTGTAAATGAACCACAGATTTTTTATCCACTTATCTACTGATGGGCATCTGGGTTGCTTCCAAATCTTGGCTGCTGTATATAATGCTGTGTTACAAGATTGTATTTTGAATGCAAGTCCACAATCTTACACACAGTTCTGGGATCCAAAAAGCTCTCAAAACTTAAAAAGTTATGTAAGGTGGTCCCAAAGTTCTCATTTGGCAACAAAACTAAATCTGAACTGTTTATTCTTCTAACTGTGAATGGTCTCTTATGTTCTGTTGCAGAAATACTAGTGTGTTTGATAATATGTTGCCTTGGGCCCTATTGGAGGCATTATATAATATATGGTAACGACTCTATATTATCTTTCTGAAAACCAAAGAGTTGAAAATTCTGGAACACATTAGGGTAATTAAAGAATTTCAAAAAGTGTGGACCTATAGTAACCACACAGGCTGAGCTCCATCTAGGCATGTGATATAACAGAATATTAAACTGAATATACCATGCATATCATACTTGGTTTTCAAATCAACTCATTAGATAAGCACTCCGTAAAAGAAGTTAAGATTTTACTATAAGACAAGATTCAAGTTAATTCCACTCAAATTCAACTGGAAAAAATAAAAAATCCTAGCATTAAAAAAAATCAAAGAAAATTTTTAAACATTCGGCTTGTGCTGGGAACACTTCATTATAAGTAAAAGTCTACTTTATAAAAATGTTAAAAATTTCAAGTTTCCCTAGTTAACTGACAGGTTTTAGTGATTTTTAAAAAACAGGACAATGTGTGACAAGATTACATTTATTGTACAACTGATTTGAAAAAAAAGAACTGTGATAACAATTAAAGTTATTTTTATAAGTACTGAGGTGGGTGGTGAAGTATCACTGGCCAGTGGACTCAAACCCTAACTGTCCTAGTGCTCTACCTCATCAGGGTAGGGGGGTAATCAATCTATTCTTTGAATTTCTTTCTTTCTTTTCTTAAAATATTTTATTTACTTCTTTTTAGAGAGAGGGGAAGGGAGGGAGAAAGAGAGGGAGAGAAATATCAATGTGTGGTTGCCTCTTGTGTGCCCCCAACAGGGGACCTGGCCTGCAACACAAGCAGGTGCCCTGACTGGGAATTGAACCTGGGACTCTGGTTCTCAGGCTGGCACCCAATCCACTGAGCTATGCCAGCCAGGGCTGAATTTCCTTCTTCCTTTATTTTGTCTTTAATACTAAAGACAGAAATATCTGTTAATGTCATTAGAAAAAACTTGATGAGAAGATCTGCAAGGAGTTTCAATGAAATTAATTTTTTCAGGGGACTGAATAGGATACAAAGTTACTCGGGCCAACTAAAAAAGGCATACACATGATAAAACAGTTAAAACTTTCACACACCATGCTTCACTGGTACGAAGCACTTATCTTCATCATATTAATAGACACCTGCTGAACTACTGGCACCAGTATGATTTTCCTTCATAAAGTACTACTATTCATTACTTCAAAAAAAAAAAAAAAAATCCCGAACCATTAATTTAAAAATTGTGTTAATCAACTAACAAATTTGGTATACCTAATACATAATATTACCAATGTTTCAAATAATTTCCAGTGGTGACATGAAAATAAATGGAGAAAGGATTCTAGTAAATCTGTAAAGAAATTTTAAATGGTCTTTTCCCGAATGGTAACCCTGCATTTGACTGGCTTCAGGGGAAAAATAATGTAGTTATTCAAGAAAGGGTAAGTATAAATTACACATTTTTAATTTATTTTTTGCATACCTGAAGATTGACAAAATCCAGTATGTGAAGAAAGCACTAAATTTTCGGTCACTGGTTTAATTTTCTGCTCATCACTGCTGCCCTCGCCTACAGAATTCTGATCATCTCCTATATCAGAAGATGAGGAAGTAATTTCGGCTTGCTTCCTTTTAGTGCTCGTTCTGAGGGAGTTTCTCATTTTCTCCTTGACATTGCCTGCCTTCTTTTTAGCTGAAGTTCTTTGCTTCTTCAGCTTTTTATTATCTTCAGAACTTTCCTCAGCATCTGAAGATGATGAACCACTGTGTATTTCCTTGGTATTTCTCTTCGAATTTAAGTTTCGTCTTTCCCTCAGTTCTATTCTTTTCAGTTTCTTATCAGAAGAAGGACAACCATCTTCTTTTACGGAATATTTCTCAGTATCAGACGATGAACAATCCTGTCTCTTCCTTGAACTCCTTTCAGGCAAGCAGCACCTTTTCTTCTCTCTTCCAGATGCTACATTCTTACTCCTTTTTTCTTCTGAAGAAGCACAACCATCTCGTTTCCCTTGTAACTTCTCAACGCTATCAGATAACTCCTCCTTCTTTTTAGAAGTTTTGTCTTTTATTTTCTTACTTCTCTTCTCCCCGTTGGTTGTGCCATTCTTCTTTTGTTTTATGCCTTCGGGAAAATGACAGCCTTCTCCCTCTGGTAACTTCTCATTGCCATCAGATGATGATTCGTATAGTTGTTCCCTCTTAAGTACTGTTTTCTTCGTTGGTGGAGTTTTCTTTTCTCTGTCTTCGGTTCCCCTTTTGCTCTGCTTTTTATCATCTTCAGAGGAGTCATCGCTGTGTTCTTTCTTTGAGAACTTTTCAGCATTATCTGCTGATAAGCTACCCTGCACTTTCTTACAGGCTTTGGTTTTCAGATGCTTACTTTTTGCTTTTATTTCTGCAAACTTACTGTCTTCTGGAGAACTACAACTCTCCTCTTTCCCAGAAGAAGGCTTATCAGTAGCATCAGAGAAAATACCTGGCTGCTGCTTCTTAGAGAGTCTCTCTCTTAACTCCAAGCTGGTCTTGTCATTATCAACTGCGCCATCTGGGGAAGAAAAACTGTCTCTCTCGGGTTTCCTTTCAGCCTCACCAGATACTCCTCTTTGTGTAGCCTTCACATTTCCCTGCCCTAGAATATCCATTCTTTTTCTGCTGTGTTTTTCATCTTCGGAAGAATCGTAATCTTTCTTATTTGGAACTCTTCTTTTGGGTGTTCTAGCAGCCCCAATTTTACTCATGCTCTTTATCTCTTTTTCTAAATCTGAATCGTAATTGGAAGATTCAGACTGGTTCTCTCGTTTCTTCTTAGGAAGTATACATCTTTTAGCTGATTTGCCTTTTCTAATATCAAAATCTGAGCCAGAAGTAGAACTTTTTCGTTTTCTTTTTCCTTTATCATCCTTCCCTGTTTGAGTCTTTAAATCATACAATGTCTTCTCATGGTTTATATGAGTTTCATTAATGTCAGTATCTGAAGAAGAAATGTGATTCATTCTGGATACCTGTTTAAGGACCGCTATCACATCGTCAGAATCTGAATTTTGATCCACAATCTCTGGCTGCTTAGATTTAGACAATTTATTAGTTTTAGGATTACCTATAATACTGTCAGAAGAATTCTGCTTATCTTTTTTTCTCATTGGACTTGACAGTTTCTGTTTATCCTTAAGTGTTTCGTTACTTTCTTCATCTGAATTGGATGTTGCAGGATTGGTTTCTGTCTGTCGCCTCAAGGGTGTAGTCTTTACACGCGGGGATCTTCGAAGATCAGATTCCTCTGAAGGTAATAAAACTTCACATTCAAGCAAAAGCGCATTATCATTTTTTTCCTGTCCAAGTTCACAGTTCTCTGGCTTGGGGCTCAGACCAGAACTTTTACAGCCATCTTTATCTTGCAGAACTTCCTGGGAATCAGCACCTTTAATTGGGGAATTAGAAAGGGAGACAGGGGTAAGTTTAACATATAATTCTTTTGTTACTTTAGCTGTAGTTTTTGATTTAATACCTCCTTTGTTGTCTTTTGAAGTAGCATTTAATTTTAAAGATGAACTCTCCACTTCTTGCTCAGTGAAACTGGTGCCACCTCCCTGATGATCAGCTGAACTCTGAACTTCCATAGCAGTCTCAAGATTCTCAAAAATATCTTCTGGGACTGAGGATGGAACAGACACAATATCCATGTCTAAGTCTTCAGAAGTATTAGCAGGTTCATACTGAGGTTCTTCTTTTTTATCAGATTTGTCATGTTCGCTGCTGGCACTTTTCCTTGCTCTTTGCTCCTCTACTGGAATACTTCGATCCACGTGCTCACCATCTACCTGCTTTCTTGGCAGTTTAACTTCTGATTTTGAAACATCCTTCCTTTCCAAAGCACAGAATTTTTCTCCTTTTCGTACTTTAGTTTCAGACTTAGCATCTATGACTTTATGTTCTTTGGTATTTTTCTCTTTATTTACAGCATCAAAACCTCGAATCTCTGAATTCAAATCTTCCTCTAATGCAAGATGAGCTTTCCTGATATCAGCCAACACAGATTTAAAAGCCTTAAGCTGACGTAACTTTGTAGCAGCATCAGTATCTGAATTATCTGTTGCCTGCTTCAAAAACTTAACGTAACTAGAGTTCATGTTGGCTGTGGTCTCAATCAGTTTTTTTGTCTTCTTAATCATCTCTTTGGGCACAATTAGTGCTGAATAAGAGTAGGTTATAGAACCAGAATACGAATCTTCTAATTTCTTCTCTTCTCCATTACAATTTGAACTATTTTTCTTTGGAGAAAATCTGGGTGTATGGTCATATACTTTATTATTCTTTTCATTGTCAACTTTTATCTTCTTCTTATTTTGTTGCAATAACTGTTCTAAATTTTCAAATACGCTGTTACATGCAGTAACCAAGTCCAACAAAGGCTCCGGGTGACAAATGTAGCAATACCATTGGTTGTTTTCATCCATTATGGTAGACAGCTCCTTTCGGCCAAGGTTGCGCAGAATGCATTTCTTACAGAAGGCATTATGGCAAAAATCACAACAAATCAAGTTTCCACCTTCTGCACACCATCTGAAATTATTTAAAAATTACAATATTATTCCCAAATGAAACTCATTTTAAATCTTTTCATTATTAAAACAATTTAAATTTCCCTGCAAACAACTTCAATAGTAAAGCAATTTAGGTCATCTGCTTAGTCTTTATTAAAAACTTAAAACAGATATAAACCTAAGGCTTTGTGGAAAAGAACAATCTACCATGAAAAACATCAATGATAATACAACAAAAATAGATCTAATAACAGATTATATAAGAACTCCCCCCCTTCCAAAACAGTAAACAACACTAAGTTTTAGTTGATCATGATGTAGTACCTACCTACATTGTTCATCCATTCCATCTGAGTCACGGCTAATATCATCACTCATGTAATATTTAAAGCAATTCTATTAAAAGAAGAGGGGAAGGGAAAATTTTATTTGAAATTGATAACATCCGTAAAGAACAAAAACTTTATCTTTTAAGTCATTAATAAGTGAAGGGAATATGTGTTTATGATTGTGTATTTTAGACAAGCAAAGTAAAACACTTACTATGAACTACTCAATACTACTACTCTCCAGATATAGGAATAGCTCAAGAAACTAATTCCTTGAAATAGATTTCATCAAGCCCACTATTCTGTATATAAAAAATTATAAAAGATTTTGGTAAAGCAAATTTCTGATTTCACATGACTAGCTACTAAAGCTCTACATAAAAATGTATTAGACGTTGAAGACAGTTTGGTTGTCTTAGTCACTGTGAATAAAGTTGCAGTGAACACAGGGGTACACGTACCTTTGCGAATTAATGCTTTCAGATTTTCCAGGTACGTGCCCAGAAGAGGGATTCTTGGGTCATATAGTGACTCTATTCTTAATTTTTTGAGGAATCTCCATACTCTTTCCATAGTGGCTGTACTTTACATTCCCACCAGCAGTGAATGAGGATTCCTTTTTCTCCACAATCTCTCCAGCACTTTTGATTAATTACCTTATTGAGAATAGCCATTCTAACAGGTGTGAGTTGGTATCTCACTGTAGTTTTGAATTGCAGTTCTGATTTACAGTTTTCAGTTTTACTTTTAAGAGATTGGATAAAGATGCGGTACATATGCACAATGGAATACTACTCAGCCATAAGACGAAATGCTGACATTTGCAACAACACAGATGCATCATGCTAAGGGAATTAAGTCAGATGGAAGGTCAAGAACTATATGATTTCACTCATGTGGGATACAAAATTGAAAGCAACAAATGAACAAACAAGAAAACAAATAAAAACTCATAAACACAACGTATGGTGGTTACCAGAGAGAAGGTAAGTGGAGACAGTAAATAATAAAGGTGGTCAAATACATGGTAAAGGAAAATTGATTTTGGGTAGTGGGCATACAATGCAGTATATGGATGATGTACAAAGAATTCCGCACTTGAAACCTATATAATTTTATTACCCAATGTAACCCCAATACGGTTAATTAAAAAATTAAAATAAAATGAATCAGGAAAAAATGTATCACATATTGTTGCTGCATAATAAACGTAATAGTCATCGTATGTTAACAGCTACTATGTGAACATCTTAGGAACATTATCCTATATTAACATACATTATCTTTAAGTCTCGAAATACCTACCATGCAAGGTCAAAGGTATTACACCCCATTTGAGAGTAAACGCTAAGGTTCATTAATATGTGGATAAATCTGCTAACATCATACCACTAGTAAGAGGCACAGACAGAATTCAAATCCAAGTCTGACTGACACTAAATTCCTTCAACTTGGACTGGATAAAGGGAAGGTTCCATACGCATTCATGAAAACTATTACCAAAATGGACTAGGCTCAACAGACTGTCCCTTGGGAGAATAATCAATCGCGTATATAAAAGAGACTTGGAATGCACATTACAAACTGCGGAAATATAAAATTTACCTGTCAAATTTAAAACTTGAGGCAACAACATGTACCCAACATAGGGTACATGTTGTACTGAATTCAAGGAAAGGAGGGACACAATTGCTGAAGAAAAAAAAAATTAGTCCATTTAAAAGTAGGTCTATATCTATCAAAAATGCATAAAAGAAACAATCTAGAACTAGAATTCTGAGGAACTGTAGTTGGACCCTGCATTTCAAGGAGACATTTTATTGCAAAACAAACTAACACAGGAATCTTACCAGTAATATGAGTTGTAGAAACTATAACTTTGATATGATAAATATTTAAAACAAGCTCCAAAGTATTACTAATAAAAATTATACATAAACTGTTAACACACATCAAACATTTTTAATTATACTATCTCCAAATTATGCCCAAACCCTTCTCCAGTTTAGATTTGGGTAATTAGGGTACAGGAGAGGGAAGGTTATACAGAGACCAATACCCTTGAAAACATAGATGCAAAAATCCTTGACCAAGCATTAGCAAACTGGATAGAGCAATACATTAAAAAGATTATACACTATGATCAAGTGGGATTTATTCCAGGGATGCAAGAGTGGTACAATGCCCATGAATCAATAAACGCAAAACACCACATAAACAAAATGAAGGATAAAAATCACATGATCCCATCAACAGATGCAGAAAAAGCATTTCATAAAATGCTTTCATGATAAAAACTCTGAGCAAAGTGGCAATACAGCGAACATACCTCAATGTAATAAAGGGCAAATATGTGACAAACCCATAACCAACATCATTCTCAAAAGGTAAAAACTAAAAGCATTTCCCTTAAGATCAGGACCAAGATAGGAATGTCTGATTACACCACTCTTATTCAACATAGTACTGGAAGTCCTAGCCACAGCGATAAGACAGGAAGAAGAAATACAAGACATCGAAATCAGGAAGGAGGAAGTAAAACTGGCATTACTGGTAGATGACATGATACTATACACAGGGTATGGCACAAATAATGCTCCTTTTTTATCACAAAATTATAAGCATGAAATTATGTAAGATAATATCATAGTCAAGCACATCATGTAACATTTTAAGTGAAATATTCAAACTAAAACTATAAATTATTACACCCATATTATTAGCCCACCAACCACACACAAGCAGGCATTACTTCTGTTGGACCCAAAACCCTAAAGTCTCCACCAAAAAAAAAAAAAAAAATACTAGAACTGATAAATGAATTCAGCAAAGTAGCAGAATACCAAACAGTCAGAAATTGGTAACATTTTAATACACCAATAATGAACCATCAGAAAGGGAAACCAAGAAAACAATCCTATTTACAATCGCGTAAAAAAAAGTTACACAGGAATAAATTTAACCAGGGATGTAAAAGATATGTACTTGGAAAATTATAATACACTGAAGAAAGTAACTGAAAAAGATACAAGTAAGTGGAAGCATATACCATGATCATGGACAGGAATAACATCATTAAAATGTCCATCGTACCCAAAGCAATCTATAGATTCAACACAATTGCTATGAAAATACCAATGGCGGATTTTACAGAACTACAAAAGATATTGCAAAAAAAATTCTTTTTAAGATTTTATTTATTTATCTTTAGAGAGATAGGAAGGGAGGGAGGGAGAATGGGAGAGAAATATCAATGTGTGGTTGCCTTTAGCACACCCCTTACTGGAGACCTGGCCTGCAACTCAGGCATGTGCCCTGACTAGGAATCGAACTTGCAACCCTTTGGTTCATAGGCCGGCACTCAATCCACTGATCCACACCAGCCAGGGCTGGATGCTTCTTACATGTGTCCTAATCGAGGATAAAACCTGCTACCTTGGTGTATCAGTAGGATGCTCTAACCAACTGAACTGCCCAGCCAGGCCAGGTACCTTTTTTCCTCTTTTTTATACTCATCTGAGGATATGCTTATGATTTTCAAGAGGGGAAGGGAGGGAGAGAAACATCAATGTGAGAGAGAAACATCCATCAGTTGCCTCTCGCACACGCCCCAACCTGGGACCAAGCCTGGGACCTAGGCATGAGCCCTGACCAGTAATGGAACCTGCAACCTTCCAGTTTCCAGAATGACACTCCAACCATCTGAGCCACCCAGCCATGACCAGACACTATTTGATACCATCTTCATTATAAAGCCCCCTAGCCAACTCTAAATCACAGAAGATCCCTGTGTGTACCCATAGTACACAGCATCTCCCCTATCATGGCACTAATCAGGTTTATCTCTGTCTTCCCTACTTCAGTATTAGCCCTCCAAGGGCAGAGACCACCTCCATCTTCATCACTACGCACCAAAGTTCTAACACTGTGCACCAAGTATGATACATTATAAGCATTTAATTACTTGTGAAATGAATTATCAGCAGATCACTACATACCTTACAAATAAGTACTTGTAGTGAAGGGTGTCTATAAATGGAATCTTTCTGAAAATGATTGACCTGTTGTCCACAAGCTGTGCAGCTCACAATCCCGTGAAGCCCATCTTCTAGGAGAAAGGAGTGACCGTTATTAACACATATGCATAAACACAGAAAGATATTTATATTAGTCATAATTATGCATCTTTCACATTGGAAATTAAATACCTCATAATCCTTGGAAAAATGACATTTGGACACAAGTAAAAAGGTTAATAATTTTATGAACTTAATAAAACACCACAATCTTGGAAAATCCCAGAGCTGAAAACCCTAACTTGTCTCCCTTTACAAATGCAAATCCTATTCCTTACAACAACTTGATATAACATGAAGAGACTCCATAAAAATTCTAAAAATAGGGGTCAAGAGCTTTTTCATTTTGCTATTAATTTGCAAGTAAATTCAGTATCACATCCTAAATTATCAAGAAGCAAGTGACATATATGGAACAGAATCTTTCTCAACCCTATACTTAAGTTAGGTATGCTACAAAGTTTTCATTGTCAAAATGGCATTGCCTGTACAGATCCTTTCAATACAGTATGTATGTGAAAACCTAATAACATTACATTACTAATCTGTTCCTAAGATTTACCGGAATACTATACACAATACCCATTAAGATGCCATCTGTCTATGTCTATTCCACTGTCTACTCCACACTGTTTCCAAATAAAACTTGTAGGTACTTCTAATCTTGGCAGCGAAACATCAGAATGGTTGAGGGAGGGGAGGAAGGCACAGGAGCATTTGGCATTGTCCGCAGAAAAACAGGCCGAAGATAACCTAAGCAACAAAGAGTAAGAGGAAATCTCTCCTGCCTGTCTCACTCTTATCCCTAGTTCTGCTTAGGGCAGTGCTTCACAAGCTGAGCTGAACATTAATTAGAATCATGTGATGAATCTCTTTTTAAAAACAGAGATACTTATCCCCACCCCTAAAGCACTAAATAAAAATCCCATAAACATCTCCTTAAGTTTTATGGCTTACTCTGATGTGCAACCAAGACCTTGATCCAAATAAGGCAGATTATGATTCAAAAGAAGATTATGATTCAAAATGCCTGCATTCACAAATAAAAGGGAGACAACTAAAAAACTAGAAACTGTCTCTATTCCTAAATAAAGGGCAAAGCAACATATACGCTTTTCACCTTTTAATTTCCTATTTTGTTTTCTCATTTTTAAGGTCCAAAGCACTACGGACCCAAACATTATCACAAATATTTTTATTTGAGGGGTTAAAAATATTTATCCAAGGTATAAGGACACCATCATACTTTCCAAAAATACAGAGAATTTGAAGACTTACTAAAAGTTGCTAATATTGAATTTTAAATCATAATGTCATGCATTAGTGGCTGATCTTAAGTATTCATATATTCTGTATTTGTATTAACAGAAACAAATATACAGTGTGCTTTTTCATTTAAAATAACAATCGCATTCAGATGAACTAATAAGATAAATAAAAGCTAGAATTGGCAAGTTCTTTCCATGCTAGATAACATTTATTAAGCATCTTCTATGTGCTTTTTGCACTTATATCACTCAAAAAGTAAACAAAACTAGGTGATACCTTGAAGACTTTCTCCCACATGTGCACAAGGAATTGCATAGAGGACAGTCACTGCAGCACTAATTAGGAAATTAGAAAAATTTGAAAACGAAGAACTGAAAATAACCTCACATTTGGGAAATGGATAGTGGTTTACTCATACAATAGAATTCCACAAAGCAGTGAAAACTCAAATAATTCTATGTACGTTTTCCAATATGGATATGTTTCAAAAACAATGTGGCATGAAAAATGTTGCAAAAAGATACATACATGAAACTATTTTGTATATGTTTTAATAAAAAAGTAAATGTTTTATGAATAAAGGTATGTATAGAAAAATATAAAAATGTGCATGGAAATGACACATAGACGCACATGAACTTCATGATGAGCGTTACTGGAGGAACAATAGGAGAGGGAAAATGATGAGACTAGGGCTGACCAATATTTTATTTGCTGCCTGAAACACATATTGTAAAACACTAAAGTGTTCCTTTGCTTTATGTACTCGTTTCTACTGTGTGCTTTAAAGTTTGATTTCTAATTATAAAATGTCTTAATGATTATAATACAGTATGTAAATGAAAGAGGCATTTATATTTCTGAGCTCAGTATATTGTAATAGTTTTAAAGAGAAAACAAAATTCTTCTGCCATATGGAAAAATCAGGTGTAAAATATGCTTTCTAACAGCTAAACTGGGAAAAGGATGTCAAAACAATGGCTCCTAAAATGGTCAATGTAGCGATTTCTTTGTGTTTAATTTCATTTCAAATCAATAATATTTTATATATGAAGTTTACCTTCTTCGGTTTCCTAAACTTGGCTTCAATTTTAGAAGTAACTTTCCTTAGAAGTCTGAATATTAACTAGCAATTCAGTATCTCAGATCACTAGTTTATTCATACAAGTGCATACAAGTACACAGTTTAAATTTCTTATGCGATTTCTGATAGCTTAAAGATATAGCAAATCATTAAGACAAAAATTGACATGAAAGATTTAAGCAACTACATAGGTATAAACATAGGTATAGGTATTTCCTTAAGAACAATATAAGCATTGTTACACAGAACACTCAATAAAATGTTCCAGAAACTTATCAGCTCAGAGCAAATACCAGCAGCATAGCACAGTGGCACTAGGAACGCCCACCCCAACAACTTTGGTTCTTTTTGTATTCTCCTTTCAGCCCATATTGACATTTCAAACACTGCGTGTTCCAGAGTCCCTCCCCAGAAGACACCATTTAGATATTGATTTTAACACAATACCGTATACTTAATTATCTGTCTTCTCTAGAAGACCCACACTCAGAAAAAAAAGAAGTTCTTGCTACTGTCATTACTTATCACCTTTTACTTGCTGATTCTCCTGATTTAAGAACACTACTTAGCTTTGGTGACCTTTGTTGCTACAATGGCAATCACCCTAGAATGTATTCGTTCACCCTAAACAACACTGCCTTGGTTTTCTCCAACAACTAACACATTATTTAACCTGAAAACTGATAATATATATTTTATAAATACAGATATATTTCACTGGCTCCATCAAGGTAATTGTATAGCCCTGGCCAGGTGGCTCAGTTGCTTCAGTTGGTTGGAGCATCATTCCAAACACCAAAAGGTGTTTGGTGTATGAGAGTTTGATTCCGGGCCGGGGCACATACCTAGGTTGCAGGTTCAATCCCCAGATGAGGCATGTATGGGAGGCAACCAATTGATGTTTCTCTCCAACATCAACGTGTGTGTATGTCTCCCTCCTTCCCTCTCTAAAATCAATATATCCTCCAAAGAGGATTTTTTTTAAAAAGATAATAATCATACAGCACTCAAATAAAAATTTACAGAAAATTTCACCAGTATAATAAGTATGCTACAGTTTCACAATGAACATGATAAATATTAAACAGAAACACTTCCATTACACTTCTACTCAGAAATTTAGTGTCATGTTCCACCTTTCATTGATTCATTCCTTTTATAGTCATGGATTCTGACTCTGTTAATATTCCAAAAAATACATATAGGCACTACTTAAATCTCACAAACGAGTGGGATACATACTCCATTGCCATAAATTTTTAAATGAATCCTCCTTATACTAACTTTCTACAAGTGATAAATCAATATAATAGTGTATGTAAGTGAGAGTAGACAGACAAAGGGAGAGACAGCTTAGACAGATGGAAGGAAGATTACTAGCTCTAGCTCCCTTTTCTTTCCTACTCATCTCTGCATTGCTATCTTTAGATCACTAGATCTCCAGCCTTAATGGACATAAGAAGGAACTGGGGCATGACTTCAACATCATCCCCAGAAATTCTAATTTGTTTGGAATGGAGTCAAGGGACTTGAAAATTTAAAAAGCACCCCAGGTAACACTAACGCAGATGTCCATCGCTCTGTGAAACAATGTTTTAGATATGTGTAAGTTACCTGAAGGCCACAGGCAACGTTTTGTCCAAATCTAAAATTCTTTCCAGGTGAGGGAACACATAGTATCCTGGCGTATAGGCAATACAGAACTAACATGTGCAAGAAGGAAATGCTAAGCCTCTCGTAATAATTTAATAGCCACTGAAGGCAAAGGTGTTTTGATCAATGGTGTTAACCTTTTCTGCTTCACAGCTCAGAGAGAAAATTATTTTTAAGCAGTGCTTTGAATAAACAATGGGCAGAAAAGTGGAGGTATTTTTAGTAAGCACATCAGATTTTCCAATATGGTCATAAACAGCAATTTAAACTCATGTTTTCATTTTCACTTGTATTTACCTCCGCGTTTTTTGAGATTTTCAGTTTTCATTTTACTTCTGCTTCTAAATTCAGGCCCTTTAAAATCATCTTTGTCTTCATTCAGCACTGGCTCAGGTTGTACAATCACTGTACCTAGAATGATTTCATTTAAAAAACCATTACACATATTAAATGTGCAAGTGAAGTACAAGACTTCAGATAAAGCCAACATTGCTGGTACATAGTTTTGTTTCTTTCAAGCTTTCA
The DNA here is from genome assembly GCA_039655065.1 of Glossophaga mutica. Classification (NCBI taxonomy): domain Eukaryota; kingdom Metazoa; phylum Chordata; class Mammalia; order Chiroptera; family Phyllostomidae; genus Glossophaga; species Glossophaga mutica. The sequence goes on along the minus strand of CM077318.1, from coordinate 6,687,927 downwards.
TTACTTGTGTGAGGACCTCTCAAGAGAAAATAAAACAGGGAAATAGTAAAAGGGCCAGGTGTCAACAATCAGATTACTTTTTGGAATATAGCTCATAAAAATGGGAGAGGGAGGTATTATGAAATAATTATAACATAAATGTGTGAATAAAGCAGAAAGCCTCAGCCTAGTTCTGAATTTTTATAGTGCCTATTGCAAAAGCTGTTTTGAATATGAATATCCATGCTGAGTTCCATAAAGAGTTTATAAAATACAATGACCAGCAGGGAAAATTTTAAAAAGATATCCTATTCTTCTCATAATCCAAATCATAAACTCGGAAAAAGGTTTTTTGAGGTTTCTTCTCTTTTTCTTTTTTATATTTTTCAATCACAGTCAACATTCAATATTACATTACTTTCTGGTGTACAACACAGTGGTTAAACATTTATAACTAACAAAGTGAGAAAAGATTTTTAAGAATTGTTTTGTATTGCTTTGGAGGAGAATAATAGGGGACAATATGAGAAGTTAATTCTGGTTTAATTGCTGTACCTATTCCGAGGCATTTCCTGAGTAGTACATCCAAGTTTCAGTACCCTGCAAAGCCCTTAAAGAGTTTTATTACAGAAGGTTGCTTTAAGATACTTAAGCTCAAGTGCTTGATCAATAAACTGTAGAATGGCATCAATTGTTAGTCCCTATGGAAATATTTTAGAAAGAATGTACTTTCTTAGTCATAAAACATGTGAACTAAAGACAGAGGTTGTTAATTTAGGTTTCCATTATAATCTCTCAAGAACAAATACAGCAGGGGTATAGAAAAAGGGTACAGGTCTCACATTTATCTATATTGCTGGGCTTAGTAATTGGACATTACCAACAACAGTTAAGAAAGTACAACCTGGTCATTGGGGGCTATTCCCCTGAACCGTGTGCCTATGTTATTCTGGCAGCAATCTTGTTAAATGAATTCCTGTGTGTCTGAGAAAAGGGGGAAAGAGGGAACAGAGGGTTGAGATTCTACAAACTGGTGAATTTACATAATCTCCACAAAAAAACTTAATCCACAACAACTATTTCAAGTATTTACTCTCAGAGAAGCCCCAGCATTTGAAAAGGGCTAAAGATTTATAATTAACAAAAAATAATGGAATTCTGAGGATTCTCCTCTAAATGGAAGCAAAGCAGCAGAGTGGAAAGAGCTTTGGATTCAGGCAGACATGGGTTCAAACCTTAACTTCTCAAGTTAAAGCTGAAAAACTTCCTTGAGCTCTGAATTTGTTCCTTTATCTCTACAAGTAGAAACAATAACTACCAAAAACACTGTTTTAAAGATTAAATGAGTTAATGTTGTAACAGTCTAGTATCTATACATATTCAATATAGAATTATTAACAATAATTATACTCCCTCAAATTTCCCTTACAGAATGAGTTTATTTCTGGTTTGATGGGAGAGCATTATGCTTAGTTCAGGTTAGTAACATCCCATACTAACTTTCTTCCACAACATCAGTAAAAGATAGATTTGAATTCCTAGTTCTTAGCTCACCCAGTGGCCATCATAAGGACTCCCAGTGACAACCACTGACAATGTAGCAATCCAAAGTGAGTCACTGCCTACAGGAAGCAGACTCCCAGCTTCGTTTTTTTTCTCCCCTTGGCCACCAAAACCATCACATAATATTGTCATAAATGATTTGCAAAACCAAGTAAGTGACAGGCCCATCAATTTTCCTTCTATCTCTCTTCTTTCTCTCATTTACTTCTTTGTCCTCATTTCATTTTTCCTCTACTATAACTTATAATTTGTCCTAGTCAATGAATGTCTTGTCCTCCTACTCACCAATTTTTAAAATTTCTGTAATCAAGAAATGTGTCATAAAAACGTAGGTATAGATAGAGAACAAAATTTAGTAAAGACAGCTGTCATAATAAATTTGAAAAAACTCTGCTAAGAGCCTTAAACTATTTAATAAAGAAAAAAGTCCAAACTTTTGACTCGGAAACACTTTGAAATGACCAAGACCGTTCTCTCATCAGGAATCATTCTGTTCTCAGAGGTGGACTTTGAAAAGTCCAAGATTTTCCTTTGTTTTTTTTTTTTTTTCTGTCCCAAACTAATTAATGAGGTCTTATGGTTAGAACTGCGACAGTTGAGAAGTATATGACAAAGCTTTTCAAAGGGACAATTACAAGAAATACAGATAAATCTCTCTTTAATAGTTAACTTCGGCTTTGAGTCTGAGAGAATTTAAGAATTCAGTAAGACTAAACTAGACTTTAAATGTTTTTGTTAAAAACCTTCAGAATATTTATTATGTTTTTCTACAAAGCAAGCACATTAAAATTTACTGAACCAAAACTTAATATATGAAACTTTTAAACCAACTTCCACAATCAAATGAAAACTAAAATCCCTTTTCTAGGACCCAATAGAAAGAGAAAATATATTTTGTTCTTTTCAAAGCTGACTGAATATTCTACATTTTTAACCTCAACAAAATACATTATCATTACCATACTAATACTTTTCCAGACCATCACTGTTAAAGTGTCAGATTGGTCCTTTACATAGTTAACAATAATCAAGTTCCAATTTTATAATAATGATATTTAAAAATACATTTCAACTTAAACTTCATATAAAAAATTAATACACATTACCTTTTGGCAAGCTTTGCATAGTAATATCATTTTCTGAATTGTCATTAGAAGCATCTTCATTTAGAGTCTCATCCAAAGGTTTTTCATCATCGGATTCTACATACTTTGTTACAACTGAAGGTTTCCTATGAAAGAATTACGTCCATAGAATTATGGACACTTCTAACAATTGGAACAACACCCAAAGAATATAAATAACATGCTTAGATTGAGCAGTGGCTCTTAAGCAGGGATACATATCAAAATCACCTAGGGAAAGCATATATCTCTATTCGAATTACTGAGGACTACAATTCAGAAGGTAGGACCAGGACATGTGTATTCAAAAAAAGCTACCAAGGAATCATGAAGGGAACTCCTGGTAAGAATCACTACTTTCGAGAGAACAAGTTAATAATAAGCAGGTTGTGTTTATTAAGAGACATTCCCACTGGTTAGAAACAATAAAAGTCCAATAGAATAAATTGCGAACTTCTAATGAAAACTATACTACACAGTATATTATGCACTAAGTATGGTTGGAAGTAGTTTCACTCGTTGTATAAAAGTCACTGACAATTTTACACAGAAAAGTACTTCTACAACTCTTCAGCTCCTAGGAACCTCCTCTTAACTATAATGGTTACTCCTCCCCATCCTAGACAATTTCACAGAACCCTAAAACACCCATACTGCCTCATGAGGCACTCAAAATTTCATTTCACATTTTCCTCCTTTTTCAAAGCACATATACGATATAGAAGAAGTGATCTAGATACTGCAAGGATCACTAGTATATAATAAAGTCTCCCCAGAAAATTCCATTACAAATCAAAATCAAAATGAATTCATAATTGTTGAAGCAAAGTATTAAACAGAAGATTCATTATACTACATTGCCTATTTTAATATTTATGTTTTTGAAAATAGTTTACTTAGAACAAAAGTGCTTGAATTAAGTTTAGGAAAAACTTTATTTTTAGAAAAAAAATAAAACAAACTGAAAAAAAAAATAACTTTTTCCCTTCAATATCAACCAACCTCTTTGATCGTGATGATCCTGACGATTTGGATTTTTCTGAAGAGCTAGTTCCCTATATGTGAAAAATAAACACAGAGGTGAGTAAAGCTTCCTAAGAAACATCCCTATAATAAACTAGTTCCCAATGACAAGATCTCTGATATAGTGATCTAATAAGACATTATATATGCCTAAAATATTTTTCTAAAAGACATTTAAAAATTAATTCTCATTTACTCTCAGGTTTCCTGGATTTAAGATAATTTTCTGAGTTTTCATTAAATTGTTACTGTTCAATTTTGGGGGTTGGGGGAGGATACATTTCTGTATCATGATCTCGGCCCAAGTCAACGAAGACAAAGATGTAGGAGTAAGCAGATCCCAACAGAAGTAGAGAGTTTTAAGGATCTAAAAGTGTGTCATTTTCTCTGCCCTAATTATGGCACAGACTACCTTCTACAATTTGCTTTGAGATAGATACTAAATGCACCCTCATTTTGCCAGTATACTATACATATGTTATTGGATTAACTATTTCACATTAGGTGGAAAGAACCTCAAAACCATAGTGTAGGCCTGAGTATCATGTGAAGGAATATCCAGTTTTGACAGATCTCAGAGCAATGGAGTCTTGCCCGTAACAATTACCTTGAGCACCACCGTACCATTATAGTAATGTTCAAATACCTATCTGTTCGTAAGCCTCCAATTGCCTAACTGTTGGTATACTGCTGAAGTGAACCACAATAATAACAAACTCACTAAACATCTTTTAACAATGGACAAATACCCAAAATGAAATATCATAATGATACTTGGGTATAACAGTAAATTTAAACACATGCATATATTAAACAGAAGCAATCTGATGACATGTACACTAATTGTTATTAGCAATTCTTTTAAATGTTTCAAATTATTCTTACCTCTTCCTTGCTGTTTTCCATCATGTCAGAGTTATTTCCAGAACCACTGGTTTTATCTTAAAAGAAAAATAAAAGCATTATTTATTTCTTCAATATATTATCAAACAGAACACCAGTACTTACAACTCTACAAACCCATTTTTCAATCTATGAAGCATGATAGTATTTATAATAAAATGCATTGAAATTTTCCTAGAGTTTTCTGACTAAAATCACCGTCTTTTGACACACTAAGCCCCTCTTAAAAAGCATTAAATTTTGAAAAAGAGTAGTCTGGTATCAAAACATGTCCTACTGTAAACTGTCTAAGGTTTATGCTCTTTAAAAATTTTTTAAGCTTCATCTTCTACTAAAAATAAAACCATACTTTTAATAAACTGTGTTTTCCTCCACCAAAAGATACTGGGAAAATAACAACGAACTAAACCTAAAGAAAGCAGAGAGCTTTTGTAGTATCATCTCTACAGGACACCACCTCCTGCTCTTCCCCTTACGGCCCTGAGTCACTAACTGCGCAGCTCTGGCCACCTGCCTCCCCATGCTGGTCATCGATATTTGGAGTTCTTAAACACGGCACACACTGACGACAAAGAACAGTCTGAACTTGGTCAAGATCTGGATGATGTCAAAGAAGTAGAAGAAGAAGAACTGGTGAGGAGACACAAATCAAAGCACGTCAACTGACTGTTCGGATGATGCAAATTTCTCAGATTCTTGCAGCCTTCCAGGAAACACTAGACAGTCTGGCAGGAACATGAACAGGGCACATTGAAACTTTGCCTAAGGTAGTTAAAACACAAGTGAATGCTCTCAAAAATCTTTAAGTTAAATGTCCACAGACAGAAGCCAAGTTCTATGAGGAAGAAGTTCATGATCTTAAAAGAAAGTATGCTGCTGTCTATCAGCCTTTATTTGATAAGCAATTCGAGACCACTGATATAATTTATGAACCCACAGAAGAAGAATGTGAATGGAAACCAGATGAGGAAGATGAAATTTCAGAGAGACTGAAAAAAAAAGGCCAAGACTGAGGATGAGAAAAAAATTAAGAAAAACAAGACCCCAGGAGAGTTCTTGAATTCTGGTTGACTGTTTTTAAGAATTTTGACTTGCTCAGTGATATGGTTCAGGAACATGATGAACCTATTCCGAACCACTTGAACAATATTAAAGTGAAGTTCTCAGATGCTGGCCAACCTATGAGTTTTGTTTTAGAATCTCACTTTGAATTCAATGAATATTTCCCAAATGAAGTGTTGATAAACACATATAAGATGAGGTCAGAACCACATGATTCTGATCCCTTTTCTTTTAATGGACCAGAAGTTATGGGTTGTACAGGGTGCCAGACAGATTGGGAAAAAGGCAAGAATGTCACTTTGCAAACCACTAAAAAGAAGCAGAAACGCAAGAGATGTGGGACAGTTCATACTGTAACCAAAACTGTTTCAATGATTCTTCACTTTTTTGCCCCTCCTGAAGTTCCTGAGACAGGGGATTTGGGTGATGATGCTGAACCTATCCTTGTTGCAGGCTTTGAAATTGGTCACTTTTTACGCTGGCATATAATCCTGAGATCACTGTTGCTCTTTACTGGAGAACCTATTGAAGATGATGATGATTATGATAAAGAAAGTGAAGAAGAAGATGAGGAAAATGATCCAGACTATGACTCAAAAAAGGATCAAAACCCCGCAGAGTGCAAGCAGCAGAGCAGCAGGATGTATCAGGCCTCGGAGGATAACCTTCACTGGTCTACCTCCTGCTCCCCTGGAAAGGATGTGTTTTTATCATCTGACAAGTTCATTTCAAGTTTTTTTTTTTTTTGGTTGTTTATTTGCTTGCTTGTTTTTGCAGCTTAAATAAAAATGTCAAATATTAAAAAAAAGAAAGCACAGAGAATAAAATGGAGATTAGAGAGGAAATTAATAAAACAGGAAATAGAAAAATGATAGAGAAGTTTCAGTGAAACCAAAAGTTAGTGTCATCCCTTGGTATCTATGGAGGATTGGATTGAAAACTGCCTACTGATAACCAAAATCCTCAGAGGCTCAAGTCCCTTATATAAAATGGCATACTATTTGCATATAACATGTAACAAATTTTTGCCATGTATAATGCACTCCCATGTATAATGTGGTACCCAACATTTTTGTGCACATTAAACATGAATTGTCATGCCATTATACCCATGGTATGTAATCATTATACCCATGAGTAATGCACATCCTTATTTTTCCCCTCAAAAATTTGGGCAAAAAAGTGCACATTATACACAGCAAAAACCAGTACATACATCCTCCCATATACTTTATTTTAAATCATCTCTAGATTACTTGTAATACCTCATACAATATAAACGCTACATAAATAGTTGTTATACTGGATTATTTAGGGAATAATGGCAGGGAAAAAACCTGTACAGGCCTAACTACATAGTACACATCACCAACAACATAACATCCTTTTCCCAAAATTTTTCCATCCATGTTTGCCTGAATCCAGAGAAGTGCAACCCACAGGTACGGAGAGCCAACTATAGTTCTTTGAAAGGTGAACAAAACTGACAAAGCGACCCCACCAGGTGTAGCTCAGTGGATTGAGCATGGGCCTGTAAACCAAACAGTCACTGGTTCGATTCCCAGTCAGGGCACATGCCTGGGTTTCGAGCCAGTTCCCCAGTGGGGGCCATGTGAGGGGCAACCACACATTGATGTTTCTCTCCCTCTTTCTCCCTCCCTTCCCCTTTCTACAAAAATAAATAAATAAATAAATAAATAAAATATTTTTAAAATATTACTGACAAAACTTAGACTAGATTAACCAAGAGACAAGACCCAAATAGCTCAGAAATTAAACAGGGGATGTCACTAGCTACTTTCTTAAAAATGATTATAAAAAAATATTGTGAATACTTGCACATCAAAAAATTAGATAATCTAAATGAAATGGACAAATTCTTAAACACACACAAACTACTGAAACTGACTCAAGAATAGACAACATGCCCTTGCCAGTGTGGCTCAGTTGGTTGGAGCATTGCCCCATTCACCAAAAGGCTAGGGGTTCAAATCCTGGTCAGAGCACATGCCTATGTTGAGAGTTCAATCCCCAGTTGGGGCCCATCGATGTTCAGAAGGTAGGCAGCCAACTGATGTTTCTCTCTTACCCTTCCTCTGTCTTTAAAAATCAATAAACATAGTTTTTAAAAAGAACAGAATAGACAATGTGAAGAAACTGAATTAGAAATTTTTTAAAAACCAATCCACAAAGGAAAGCAAAAGTCCAGATGGCTTAATCACTGAATTATACCAAACACACACACACAAAAACAGATTTAATACCAATTCTTCATGAAATTCTTCCCATAATAAAAAAGGAGGAAACATTTCCCAACTCACTTTATGAGGCCACTATCATACCAAAACCACAAAAAGAAACCTACAGATCAACATCACTTACAAATTTGCAGACCAATGTCACTTATGAATATAGATGCAAAAGTCCAACAAAATAGTAGCAAACTTCAAGAGAATAAAAAAACCAATCTTTCTCAGACTGGGAGAAAATATTTGCAAAAGATGTTTTCTAATAAAAGACTATTATCTAAAATATACAAAGAACTCTTAATACTCAACAATAAAATAAACAACATGATTTAAAGTAGGCAAAAGATCTGAAGACATCTTACCAAAGAAGAAATACAAATGGTAAGTAAGCATATAAAAAGATCCTCCACATCCTATGTCACTAGGGAATTGGAAATGAAAACAAAATACCACTACACACCTATTAGAATATACAATATCTAGAGCAATGACAACACCAAATGCTGGTGAGGGTGTGGGGCAACAGGAACTCCCATTCATTGCCGGTAGGAGTGCGAAATGATTCTGCTACTTTCGAAGACAGTTTGGCAGTTTCTTACATTTTAACCATACTCTTACTATATGATCCAGCAATCACACTCCTTAATATTTACCCAATTAAGTTAAAAACTATGTCCATGGACACAGACAATAATGTGGTTAAGGCCAGGGGGCAGGACCTGGGTGCAAAGGGGTAAATGAGGGGAAAATTGGGAACATCTGCAATAGCCTCAACAATAAAAATTAACTATGTCAACTCCAAAACCTGCACACGGATACTCATAAGTATCTTTATTTATATAAACATCTTTATATGTAGCTTTATTCATAACTGTCAAAATGTGGATACAACCATGATATCCTTTAGAAGGTAAATGGATAAGCAAACTGTGGTACATACACAATAAAATATTACTTACAACAACAAATAAACGAGATATCAAGCAATGAAAAGGAGGAATTTTGAATGCATTGTTGCTAACCGAAAGAAACTGATTTTAAAAGGCTATATGTAATGTATGATTCCAACTATATGACATTCTGGAAAAGGCAAAATTGTGGAAACAATAAAAAGATCAATGTTTGCCAGGGGTTGGAGAAGGAAGGATAAAGAGACAAGCAGAGGATTTTTAATGCAGTGAAACTAACCTGCATGATACTACAATGGTAGATACATGTCATTTATACATTTGTGAAAATCCCTAAAATAGACAACACCAAGAAGGAAATCTAATGCAAACAATGGGTTTTCGGTGATAATGACATGTCAATGTAGGTTCATCTATTGTAACAACTGTATGGCTGTGATGCAGAATGATAACAATTGGGATGGCTGTGCATGTGAGCAGGAATCTCCAGGGAATCTCTGCACTTTCCACTCAATTTTTCTGAGAAGCTAAAACTTCTCTGAAATATGAAATCTATTTTTAAAAACTCTAAAAAAGGGAACTTCCTCAACTATTTACAAAATATCCACAGGTATCATACTTAATGGTGAAATACTGAATGTTTTCTTTTCCTCTGTAAGATCAGGAACAAGACAAAAAAAAATCTACTCTTCTAACTTCTATTCAACATTGTGATGGATGTTCTAGCCAGAGCATGTAGGCAACAAAAGAAGTAAAAGGCCTCAAAAGATTGAAAAGGAGGAAGTAAAACCGTAATCGACCCTTGAACAGTAAGGGTTTGAACTACACAGATCCACTTATATGTGGATTTTTTTTCAATAAATATAGAGTCGGTCCTCCATATTCACATGTTTCCACATCCATGGAATCAACCAACTCAACAAACGCCAGAAGAAAGACAGTATTTTTGATCCCAGATATGGAGACACTTGAACATATGCATATTTTAGTATCTACAGGGAGTCCTGTAACCAATCCCACTGTAAATACTGAGGGACAACTGTAGTTAAGTTTTTGGAGAGTCAAAAGTTATATGTGGATTTATTTACAGTGGTGGGGCGGTTCAGAGCCCCTAACCCTGGTTGTTCAAGAGTCACCTACATCTCTTTTTGAAGATGACATTAACATGTATATAAAAAATTCTAAGGAATCCACTAAAAATATTAGAACTAATAATCAAGTTCAAAAATGTTGAAGATATAAGAACAATATACAAAAAAGAATTGTATTTCTACACACTTGCAAATAATGATCTGAAAGTAAAGGAAACAATCTATCATAGCATCAAAAATAAAATGTTTAGAAACAAATTTAATAAAAGTACAAAATTTATTCTCTGAAAATTATAAAACATCATTGAAAGAAAGTGAAGACCTAAATCAATGGTAAAACACCACTTTGTTCACGAATTGGAAGACTTAATGTTGTTAATTGATCTACAGACACAACAACATCCCTGTCAGAATCTCAGCTTCTTTGTAGAAACTGACAAACTCACTTTACATTCCACATAGAAGTAAAAGGGACCCGGAATAGCTAAAACGACCTCCAAAAAGAAAAAGAAAATAGGAAGACTCATACATCCTGATTTCTAAATTGACTGTAAAACAGTACAGTGCTGGCAAAAGAATTATGGAGCAGTCAAAAGAATTGAGGTGTGTTCGCAGCCACTGCTGCTCTCTACTAACACCAGAGCCTCCAGCTTGTGGAGCTCGAGCTCCAGCCCAGTTTCAGCCAAAGGAGAAGAGGAGTAAGTCAAGAGGCTCCTACAAAGAAGAATGCCCACAAATCGACCAGTGGTAAAACACCCAGCAAGCAACTGGCTACCAAAGCTGCTTGCAGGAGTGCGCCCCCTGTGGAGGGGTGAAGAAACCTCATCGGTACGGGCCTGGTACTGTGACACTTCATGAAATTAGACATTATCAGAAGTCCACTGAACTTCTGATTTGTAAACTTTCCTTCCAGTGTCTGGTGTGAGAAATTGCTCAAGGACTTCAAAACACATCTGCACAAGGAAACACGAATGCACAAAATGCAAATGACAAGGAAATAATTTCTTTAATATGCCAAATGAAATAACTGCCAAGCCCTGGCTCAGTAGCTCAGTTGCTTAGAGCGTTGTTGTCCCAATAGGCTAAGGTTGTGGGTTTGATCCCTGGTCAGGGCACACACAGGGATCAACCAATGAATGCATACGCTGTACAACAAATTGATGTTTCTCTCCACTCTCCCCCCATTTCTAAAATTAATGAATAAAAAATATACAATAAATTAATCGCCAATGTAGAACTCTATGTTCAGTGAAAATGTCTTTCAAAAATGAAGGTGGAATAAAGACAAAAAGCAAGAACTAGATGTCAGCAGAATATCAAGAGGAATTACTAAAGAGTTCTTCTTAAATCAGAAGAAAATATTTTGAAATGTCAATATCACAATACAGGAAGTAATGAGTAACAACGGTAAGGGTATATAGGTGTAAAACTAAGTATGTACTGTTCTCTACCCCTTGTTTTTGTTTTTAATTCACAAATTGTCCCTACAGTGTTTTATAGGTAAGCCCACTCATCCCAAGTCCAGCATCCAGTTGAAGTTTACACATTGCATATAGTTGTCTCGCCTTATTAGTCTTTAAAAATCTGAAAGAGCCCTGACTGGTGTGTCTCAGTGGATAGAGCACTGGCCTGCAAACCAAAAGGTCACTGGTTCGATTCCCATTCAGGGCACATGTCTGGATTGTGGGCCAGGTGCCCAGTTGGGAGGCATGCGAGAGGCAACCAATCGATGTATCCCTCTCACATTGATGTTTCTGTCCCTCTTTCTCCTCTCTCTAAAAGTAAATATTTATTTATTTATACTGTTGTTCAAGTACAGTTCCCCCCATTTCCCTCCCTCCCCCACCCCAGCCACCCTTCCTCCTACACTCGATCCTACTCCCCTTTGGCTTTGCCCTTGTGTCCTTTATACATGTTCCTTGACCACCCTTGGGAAGGGTTGTAAAAGTAAATAAGTAAAACCTTTAAAAACAAAAGTTCAGATGGAGAAACGACTTGAAAAAAACCTGAAAACAATTTCTCTGCCGGAACCATGACATTTGGTGATTGTCTCCTCAATGTGGATTTTTCTGAGTGGTTGTAATTACGATAGATTAGGGTTACTTATTTTTGGCAGGATTACTACATAAGTGGTGTTATGTTATTGTCAGCGCATCATTTCACAAGACACATGATGTAATTTTTCTCCTCACTGCTGATGTTAACATAGGTTACTTGATTATGTAAACTGTAATTGAAATATAATATTTAACCCATATTCAGGGAAAAAGAAATCAATGGAAACTCCTGAGTGTGCCTAGTGTTCTGCAGTTTTTCACATACTAATCTTCAACATATTTTGTTAGATATTTACCTAAGTGCTTCAGTTTTGGGGTACTATTTTAAATTGTCTCCTTTAATAAAAGCAAACTAAGCAAACAACTAGAACAGGAACAGAAACACAGAAATGGAGATCATATGAAGGGTTAGCAACAGGGGCGTGGGAGGAGGAGAGAGGGGGAAAAGGTACAGAGAATAAGTAGCATAGATGTGGGTAGAAAACAGACAGGGGGAGGGCAAGAATAGTATGGGAAATGTAGAAGCTAAAGAACTTATGACACATGGACATGAACTAAAGGGGGGAATGTGGGTGGGAGGGGGTGTGCAGGGTGGAAGGGAATGATGGGGGAGAAATGGGACAACTGTAATAGCATAATCAATAAAATATATTAAAAATAAATTATAAATTGTCTTGTTTAAAATATTCCAAAAGGAAAAAGTCAAGAATTGTATGATTTCACTCAAAGGTGGAATATAAAACTCAAAGCAACAAAGCAACAAGACAAACAAAAACACCCTTATAGAAACAGACAACATACAGAAAACAGTATGGTGGTTACCAGAAGGAAAAGGGGGTTAGGGAGCTACAAAGGGTAAAGGGACCAAATATACAGTGATGGAAGATGATATGACTTGGGTGGTGGGCACACAGGGCAATATACAAATGATATATCATAGAAATGTACACTAGAAACCTATATACTCTTATTAAGCAATGTCACCTAAATAAAATTTAAGTAAATATGCAAAAAACCCTTTCAGCTTCCAATTGTTCATTGCAGGTATATAGGAATTCAGTTTTCTTTCTTTTCAGATGACCTTGTATTCTATGAACTTGCTCTAGGAAGCTTTTATTTCACTTTGCTGATTTATTTGGATTTTGCACTTTATTTTGTCATCTGTAAATAGGATCGGTTTTATTTCATCCTCTCCATCTGTGTGCCATTTAATTTCTTTTTTTGTCTCATTATGCTGGGGAGGACTTTCTGAGTTTTCCATTATTATGTTGTAGAAGAATGGTGATAGCAGACATCCTCTTGGTGATTTTGATCTTAGTGCGAATGCGTTCAGCCTTTCACCATTAAGTACGGCTTCCGTGTATGTGTTGCGTAAGTCCTCTTCATCAAATTGAGGAAGTTCTCTATTCTTAGTTCACGAGTTTTTTAAATTGACACTTTTACTGAGATACTTGTAAGTTTTAGCATGCAGTTGTAACAACTAATACAGAGCTCTTGTACTTTGCCCAGTTTCCCACAATGATAACATTTTATCATAATTAGTTTATTTATTTTTTAAAGATTTTATTTATTTATTTTCACAGAGAGGGGAAGGGAGGGAGAAAGAGAGGGAGAGAAACATCCATGTGTGGTTGCCTCTCCCGCGCCCCCTACTGGGGACCTGGCCTGCAACCCAGGCATGTACCCTGACTGGGAATGGAACCAGCGACCCTTTGGTTCGCAGACCGTGCTCAATCCACTGAACTACAACAGCCAGGGCTCAAAACCAGTTTATTGATAGTTATCAATCTGATTCAGATTTCCTCAGTTGTACTTGTACTTGTGTGTGTTTATTAAGCTCTGTACCATTTTACTAGCTTAGCTGATTCAGGTATCTATCATCACAGTCAAGATGCAGGTGAGTCATCTTGCCCTTTTACAACCATGTTTATCTCCCTATCTCTGAACCTAACCCTGCCTAACACCTGGCAATCACTAATTTGTCCTCTATTTCTTAAATGTATAAAAAATTTTCATCTCCAGCTCAAACTCTGTTGCCATTAAGCACTAACTTCCCAATCCCCTGCCCCCAGCCCCTGGCAACCACCATTCTATATCATCTTTATGAATCTGACCACTTTAGGAAACTCACGTAAGTGGGATTATACAACATTTGCCCTTTTGTGTCTAGTTTAGTTCATTTAGCATAATGCCTTCCAGGTTCATCATTCTTACAGCATTTATTAAAATTTCCTTCCTGTTTAAGGCTCAGTAAGACTCCCTTGTTATGTGTACACTATATTTAGTTTGTCATTTATCTGTGAGTGGGCATTTCAGTCAAATACATGATCGTTCCTGTTGTCAAATGAGCTATGAGTGTTATTGTTTTTCCTTTGAAAGCAATGGTTTTTTCCCTCTTATTGCTTGTAAGATTTTTGTTTGTGGTTTTTGTTCTTGAGGAGTTTGATTATGGCATGCCTACTTGCAGCTTTCTTTATATTGATCCTGCTTGGTGTTCACAGAGTTTCATAAATCTATGGCTTGATGTTTTTCATCACTTTTAGAAATTGTTCAGCCAACATCCCTTCACATTCAGCTTCTAACCCATTCTGTCTCCTCTCTTTCTGGAACTCTAATTACACGTATGGCTGTACTTTCCACTGTGATCTACCCATATTTTGCTTCTTATATTGTGTTTGTATATATACATCTCCATTCAACTCTCACATATGTAGCTACCCTTGAAATCCTCAGAACAAATGATGGTAATCACACAAGATACAGGATACTTTTGAAAAAGAGCAAGGAAGTTGAGCATCTTTTCATATATCTGTTTGCCATCCATCTCCCACCAGGGCACATACAAAAGGCTATCCATGAACGCATAAATTAAGTGAAAAAACAAATCGATGTCTGTCTCTCTGTCTTTCTCTCTGTTCCTCTCTCTCTAAAATCAATCAATAAATAATAAAAAAGAAATTCTTAAAAAAAATAAATGGAATATAGGCTAGAAGATATTGCACATTCTTTTTCAGTTTACCTGTGCTTTGGCTCATCGTAAGTCTTGGAGGAGAGCTTGTTTCTTCAGATTCTTCTGATGAATGTGCCAGAAAGTCATGAAGCTTCTGCACCAATGTATTCAACTTGCTTTCACTGTCAAAAGAAAATTTGAAGAATTTCCTTAGCATGCCATGAATTTAATGAAATGTCAAGTTCTAACAAACTGCAAAGTGGTTTGAAAATATGCATATTAAAACTAAAACTTAAAGGAAATGAATTTTCTTATTTCTCTGAGGATATGAAAATATGAGCCCTGGACAGTATAGCGCAATGGATTGAGCACCAATCTATAGACCAAAGGGTTCCTGGTTTGATTCCCAGTCAGCACATGCCCGGTTTGCGGGCCAGGTCCCCAGTTGGGGGTTGGTGCAAGAGGCAACTGTCTTTCTCTCACACATCAATGTTTCTCTCCCTCTCTTTCTCCTTCCTTTCCTGTCTCTCTAAAAATAGATAAATAAAATATATATTTTTTTAAAATGTGAGTAACACAACCTACCTGTACAGTTACCTAGGATCAAAATATTGTTGATGTAAAATCCTGATATTATGGGATTTTGCTTTACACCATTTAAAAGAATAATTCAGTAATTTATCAAGTATGTTTCCTGAGCACTTGCTCCTTGGAAGGCTTCAGCAGTTTTTGTTTGTTTGTTTGTTTACTACTCAAACTGCTGCTGGCACAGAATAATTTTTTTAAAGATTTTATTTACCTAACTCTAGAGGGGGAAGGGAGGGAGAAAGAGAGAGAGAGAAACATCAGTGTGTGGTTGCCTCTTGCACACCCCCTTCTGGGGACCTGGCCTGCAACCCAGGCATGTGCCCTGACTGGGAATAGAACCAGCGACCCTTTGGTTCTCAGGCTGGCTCTCAATCCGCTGAGCCACGCCAGCCAGGACTCTCATCCTCTATTTTTAGTAAGGCTTCCTAAACTTAAAAGCAACAGGGCAAAATAGCTAAAATTGACTTATCCAAATTCAAAACTTTTGTCCATCGACACATGTCATTAAGAAAATGAAAAGACAACCCATACAACTGGAGAAATCTTATATCTAAAAAGGAATTCATAGCCTTTTAAAATAATACGTATCCTTTTAAAGTTCTAATAATACAAAGAATTCTTACAATTAAATAACAAAAATACAAACAACCAATTTAAAAATTGACAATGGACTTTGGTATACATTTCCCCGAACACATACAAATAGACAGTAAGCACATGTTAAATGCTCCACAATATTATTCATTAGGAAAATGCCTATAAAAACCAAGAGGTACTATTTTACACTCATTAGAATGGATATGATAATAACTTTAAAAATGAGACATAGCCCTGACCAGCGTGGCTTAGTTAGTTGGGCGATCTCCTGTGAAAGTGAAAGAACGGTTGCCGGTTAGATGCCCAATAGGGCACATGTCCGGGTTGCGGTTTCAGCCCCTGGACAGGGCACACTTTTCTCTCCCTGTCTTTCTCCCTCCTTTCGCCCCCTCCAAAAATAAAGACATAAAATCATTTTTAAAAAATGAAAATGAGCAATAAAGGTTGGCAAGGATATAGAAATAGCTAAACCCACATACGTTGCTGGTGGGAATGTAAAATGGTAAAGTCGCTATGAAAAACTGTTTAGTAGGAACTCAAAAAGTTAAACATGGAGTTACCAAATTACCCAGCAATTTCACTGCTAGCTATATACCCAAGCAAATGAAAACATATGCACACACACACACACACACACACACACACACACACACAAAAAAAAACTTCACACAGCAGCAATTATTCGTAATAGCAAAAAGGTAGAAAGTATCCAAACTACTGAATAAACAATAGAATATTATACCCCAATAAGAAGGAATGAAATACTACTAATCCACGATAAAACATGGATGACCCTTGGAACATTATATTAAAGAGGGCAAACCCAAAATACTACATACTGAATTATTCCATTGACATAATGAAATGTCCGGAATAGGCAAATCGGCATAGGCAAAAAGTATATTAGTGGTTGACAAGGGATAGAGAAAGGGGAATTAGGAGGTATGGGCTATCTTTTGGGGACAATAAAAATGTTCTAGAAATTAAAAAGTGGTAACAGCTGTATAATATTGTGAATTTACAAAAACCCCACTGAATTGTATACTAAAATGGTTTAAATGGTGAATTTTATCTCAATAAAAAAGGCAAAAAAAAAATCCAAAATATACATATCTATTCACATAAAAATGTGTGCAGCACATTCAAAAAATAACCAAAATTTAGAAGACAAACTAACTTGAAAATAGAGATAAACATACTCTCTAAAAAAATGCTAATTCCTAGTAGATAAATTAATAAAAACAGAAACAAGATTGTTTTAATGGGGAATACAACTGGGTAACAAAAAAAATTCAGAGAAAAAGCACTGCAACCTCACTAATAATCAACAGAATGCACATCAAAACACCAAGAATCAGGTAGCAGCTGTCAGGCCTTCCAGGGTCAGGTGCCATCCCCATTCCAGCAGGGCACTGGGCCCTAAGGCCAGTGGCCCCTGAGATAACAACCACACTGCAACTAGAGATCCTGGGTAAGATTTCAGTTGTCTAACAAAATTTTGAAGCTCATTTGCCTCTAAAATAAAGGTTCAAAGGGGCAGAATTTCTACCTTTTGCTATAATCTTCCTTTGGAAAAGGGTTAGGATGTACAAGGAAAAAAATCAAGTCACCGAGTGCCCTTAATCTTAAATTACAAAATAGAAACCAGAGGAAAATATACAGCATGTCAACCCACATCAGAATGATGTCATTCTACATCTTGTCCCATCAATAAATAACCGAAGAGCAAAAAAGTTGTTCATTAGAAAGGAGTACAACAAACCAAGAAAATGATGAGTGTCCCCCTCATTCCTCAAGCTCACAGCAATCCAACTACAAAGCCCACTTAGCTATCACATGAGTTCATGTTGTAGCTTGCCAAGGTCAAGACAATGAATAAATCAGTGCAGCCCACTACTAGTACCACTACACACAAAAATAAAAACAATACAGTCAGTAGAACTTTTCTTCTGTGAAGAATACCACTTCTATGCATAAAAGTGTTATTATATTATAAATTATAGAAGTACATATATCATAAATTATGAGACCAGGTACAAATCCAATGGTAAAAAAATTTTTTGATACTTAAAAAATTTTGTTCATTCATTTGTAAAATCTGAGGATGGATGTGATTTTTGGAAATACCCAAATGTCATGTAAAGTGAAATATGGTGAATAATGAGAGACTAAGTCTATCAATTTGGGTAAATCAGTTTTTGCCAAAATCCAAAATATTCCTGAAAATTTATTTTCTTGCACAACTTCTAAATTGGTTACAAGAAAGTTCTCAAAATATCCTCAAGAATGACATCATCGCTATCAGTATGGCCTCCTAGGGTGACTCCTTAAAAGAGAAATGTTCAGTTGTATATGAAAGCCCTGATTTCAGTTAAAAACCTACCTCATTTCCAGACTCAAGCATTCGAGGTGGTCCTTAAAATTAAGTCTTATTTAAAATGGTATTTTAAACATGCCAAACCAACCACATAAAAGGCAGCACTTATTAATCCTTTTGTAAACTGAAGAACCTTTTACTAAAGCAAAACTGCACACATTAACTTACCAGTTTCACAACTGCGAACTATCAGAAGTTATTTTTTTTTAATGAAGACATGGTTGTCACTCTCCCTATATCAAAAGTGAAGCTGACTCATCCACTACTATATATTACTTAACTCTAGGTTCTAGGTAAGTCTTTAAAATGATCCTTGAGAAGTGGTTAAAAATCTCCATTGAAGAAAAATGTGTACAGGCCCAGGCCTGTAGAGCTCACAGTTGGTTAAAGTGTAGTCCCAATACACCAAGGTTGCTGGTTCAATTTCTGGTCAGGGTACATACAAGAACCGATCAATCAAATAAATGGAACGACAAATCGATGTCTCTCTCTCTTCCTCTCTTTCTCTAAAGTCAATAAATTTTAAAAAATTTTTGAAGAACACGTTCAGCATTCTTGCTCACGGCCACACAATTTCCCTGGCCTGTGTGGCTCAGCTGCTTGGAGCATCCTCCCAGGGACCAAAAGGTCATGGGTTCAATTCCCAGTCCGGGAATATACCCCAGGTTGCAGGTTTGATGCCCAGTCAGGATATGTATGGGAAGGCAGCCAATCAATGTTTCTCTCTCACACAGATGTTTCTGGCACCCTCACGTTCTCCCTCTGTCCCCCTTCCTCTTTGTCTAAAAGCAATGAAAAAGGTCCCTGGGTGAGGACTTTTTTAAAAAAACATAATTTTGATGCAGATGACCTGTGAGACCTGATCGACCTATCTGGCAAGTAGAGCTCCCCAAAATCTAAAACCCTAATGTAAGCAAGCAAACCATATCATAAAAGACTGAATTTTAGACAAGTTTCAAGTCCTAATGTCGATGTTCTTAACTATGGGCCATGTTCTTTCCCTGAAATGCTTTACTGCTTTATATATTTTTTCCATGAGGAATTGTGGAGTTCCAAAAACATTTTCATATTATAACTTTTTTGCCATTATTTTAGAGAATTATTTGCATTGAGAAACTAGACTTTTTTAAATTAAACTTTTCATTTTGAGATAATTGTAGATTCACAGGCAGTTGCAGAACTATCCTCTGTATCTGTTACTCCATTTTTCATAATGTCAACATCTTAAAAACTGTTTCTCATTGTCACTCATCCATCTATCTGCTGCTATAGATGGACTGTTATCTTTATGACATAGCAATGAACCACATAAAGTCTGTGAAATCTGGCTATATGATCTTGGTATACTGACCAAAATTTTTTTTATAGAAACATCAATGGTAGTTAACTTAAAATTTTGTCCACTTCACAACTGTTTAAAATGCGTGTTATAATTGAAATTGGAAAAGAAGAGTAAAGTATCTCTGTTCACAGATGATATCTTAAAAACAGAAAACCTTAGAGATCACAAAAAATTCTTAGTTAAATGAATTTAGTAAAGTTGGTGGTGTCAACATTATTCAGTGGGGAAAGAAGAGTCTTTTCCAACAAATGAAGCAAGAAAAATTAAACATAAAACATGCAAAACAATGAAGTTGGGCCCTTGCCTAACACCACATACAAAAATTCATTAACTCAAAATGTTATCAAAGGCCCAAGTATAGAGGCTAAAACTATTACACTTGTAGAAGAAAACAGGGAGAAATCTTAATGATGTTGGATTTGGTGATGATTTCTTGACTTAAAGCAAAGTTGAAAGAATTTTACATTTACTCACCACCTACATTCTGCAATATGTTCCCATGATGGAAAACTATAGAGCAGTAAATGAATGAACATGAATCAATACAGATTTAAAAAGAGTTCAAATGGGACTTTAGCTTTATCTATAATATTCTAGTAACTTATATTTTAAATCTGAAAATATTTTTAATTACATAATATAAAATAATAAAGCACCGTGGTTTGCAGAGATGCCAGAGGAGTCCTTGCATCCTGAGTAGAACTGGCTTCCTTCCACCTCTAGGCTCAGGGAAACACACCCAGGGGTAGGTAAGAAGGGGTTAGGCAAAACACACCACCCAGAACCAAGTTCCCTGCTTCCCACGCCCACCATCACTACCATTCATCAGATGGTAGAAAGATGGCTTTGATGAATATATGATGAAGTAAGTGTCAGAGTAGCACTGTAAAAAATGGGCACGATGGCTAAGTCAGATTGTTATCACTTCTGACAGCAATACTCTCACCATAAAAATGAGAGCATTTTGAAAACAGTTCCCTTGTAAATTGGGAGAGAAGTTTAAGAAACTACACTTGATGTCAGAAAAACTCACACCATCTTCAACTTTACAAATGGTGCACTGTTTCAAATCAGAAACTTCCTGAGAAGGAAAGTGTCATAAGTAGAAGATAGGTGATCCTCTGGTGTACCTATTTATATCATAAGTAGAAGATGAAGAGATAGCCAACCTATCAGATGCAGAGTTCAAAACACTGGTAATCAGAAATGGTTGAGTATGGTCACAAAATGGAGGAAAAAGTGAAGGTTATGAAAAGTGAAATAAAGGAAAATGTACAGGGAACCAACAGTGATGGGAAGGAAATTGGGACTCAAATCAAAAGGTTTGGACCAGAAGGAAGAAATAAGAATTCAACCAGAACAGAATGAAGAACCAAGAATTAAAAAAATAAGGAGACTTAGGAACCTCCACGACAACTTTAAACAGTCCAACGTCTGAATCATAGAGGAAGAAGAGGAAGGAGAAGAGGAAGAGCAAGAAATACTGTAATACTGGTAATACAAGCAGCATTTAGAAAACAACTTACCAATAAGCTTTACATCAATCTTATCTTGAATAATTCTGTTTTTTTATTTATACAAAGAAAAAATTCTAAATAAATAACTTTAATTACAAAAGATTAAGCTATGACTTATTTATAATAAAAACTGTAAATTAAAATGTATACTAATGGCTAAGTAAACAGGTATGCATAAAAGTTCTATGATAACATGCTAGCCAGTAAACAAAATTAAAAAAAGCATAATATTCTCTTAGTTCCATCCATGCTGTAGCAAAAGGTAGGAGTTTCTTTGTTCATTCTGCAGCATAGTATTCCATTGTGTAAATGTACCATACTTTTTTAATCCACTCATTTACCGATGAGCACTTAGGCTGTTTTACAGCACTTGGCTATTGTGAATAGCACCACTATGAACATAGGGGTGCATAAGTCCTTTCGAATTGATGACTCAGGTTTTAGTTGGTGAAAGAGAAATACCATATGATCTCACCTAAAAAAGAATCTAATGACCAAAACAGAACCACAGGCATGGAAACATGGAACAGACTGACAGTGACCAGAGGGGAAAGGAGAGGGGGGTAATGGTAGAAAGAAGGGGAAGGGACTAGTCAAAGAACATGTATGAATGACCCACAGACATGGACAACAGGGTGGGGGTGGATTGTGGGAGCAGGGGTGGGATGGGCGGAGGAGAGTAAAGAAGGAAAATTGAGATAACTGTATAGAATAACGAAAAATTATTTACAAAATCAAAAAAGTTCAATTACAGTATGAAAAATAGTTCATGCTACAATGCTAATCAAAAATACCAAGCTATAAATTGTTCATGAAGGATGATCACAACTATGTTTAAAAATACACTGAGCCCTGGCTGGTGTAGCTCAGTGGATTGAGCGCGGGCCTGCGAACCAAAGAATCGCGGTTCGATTCCCAGTCAGGGCACATGCCTGGGTTGCAGGCCAGTTCCCAGCAGGGGACACACACAAAAAAGGCAACCACACATTGATATTTCTCTCCCTCTCCCTCTCTCCTACCCTTCCCCTCTAAAAAGATAAATAAATATAAAAAAAAATAAATAAAGTCACTATTAAAAAAAAATAAAAATAAAATAAAAATAAAAATACACTGAAAGACCCTGGCTGGTGTGGCTCAGTGGATCGAGCACTGGCCTGCAAACCAAAGTTTTGCTGGTTTGATTCCCACTCAGGACGCATGCCTGGATTGCGGGTCAGGTTCCCAGTTGGGGGCACATGAGAGGCAACCACACATTGATGTTTCTCTCCCTCTTTCCCACCCTTTCCCTCTGTCTAAAAATAAGTAAATAAAATCTTGAAAAAAAAAGTCCACAGAAAAAAAATTTTAAATACAGTAAAGTATTACAACAAAATATACTAAAAATGTTAACAGTGGGTGTTATCTAGATGATAAGATCACAGGTTATATTTTTTCTTCTAGCTTTTTATGATATAATAAATTCATTGCTTTAATGCTGTAACATTTTTTAAATTCATGTAATTTCCTTTTATATTTCATAAATAAAAATTAGACATGAATGACTCAACCTAAGCTAAAAGGTAAAAATAGTTTCCAAAGGTTTTTAAGGCAATCCACTTCCTATGAAGAAATTACTCATATGTGCATGTATTTCTAGAGTTTTAAAATGATTGTGTTTATAATACATTATAAAGTATACAGTTCATTTCTTTTGTTAGTATCCATTACTTCACTTACAAATTAAATGGTAATTCACAATTGAGTTTTCACTAATCTAAAATTCTTTCCACAATTCCTTTATTTACCACAAGTTTACTACTCACTGAAGTGTTAAAATCTCCTAATGTATGTTCTTATTCAGGTAAAATTATAAGAAATCCTTTCAAAAGATGCCAGGTAGTAACTATATGTAAGCATATAAAATAAAGTCTAATTGTCCATAACATTTTTATGCCTTGATTTTATTTCCAAATGTAATACAGGCCTATAGAGGTTTCTACTATGCAACTGAGTATCAACCACTGGAAGAACAGCTGTTAGGATAAACCATGGAATTTTTCTTAGTGGGTACACAAGTTGTGGGTTTCCTTACAAAATTTTAGCATGTGCATTTTATGCACACTGGCCTGATTTTAAGCCTCATGAGTATACCTGAAACTAATATAATATTGAATTCTAGCTGTAACTGAAAAAAAATTAATTAAAAAAAACAAAAATAAACCTCATGAGAACTATATTAGAGTAAATTAACTCTCAGAAAGGCATTTACACTTGCAATTACTAAGTGGAAAATCAGGAATTCTATCTCTAACCAAAACCTTGCCTATAGTATCACTTAGGGAAACTCAAGGCACAGTGAGTAATATAATATTAAGATGTCCATAAAATTACTTTCAGTTTCTACAGCACAGTTTTCGAAAAGTTTTTATCTTTGTTCATTGCTATCTTTGTTATTGTTTTATATATACTCATCTTTTAAATAAAAGTTTATGAACACATGAAATTACGTAAGATCTCTAGTTTTACTGCTCACGCTTAAGCCACTGTGCTTACCACACTTATCCTGATTTGAATGTCGCAGGATAACAGTAAGAAAAACAAATCATTTTAAAATCAATTCCTAAAATTTCCAACTGAAATTAGAACCTGATCCTAACAAAGATCAAGATCTGAAAAATATTCCTTACACAAACACTTCCAACAAAGGAAAGCCACAGACAGCTATGGCATTTCATATGGGTCCATTTCTAAAATAAATAAAAACTAACCAATCAGGTATGACATGTGAGGAGCTTAGACGTCCTCACTCCTATGCTAACAAGGAAAAAGATGAAACTGAAAATAAGTAACTTACCATAAAATGCACTTGAAAACTCAGGTGGAGAATATGCAGTAAATATTTGAAAAGTTTCAATTTATTGTTCCATTCGAGGCAAGTCTAACTAAATTCAATATATATTCTTTTCACTCTAACACAAAAAGTAAGTACAAGTATTACTGCCTTTATTTTGTAAAAAAACAAACAAACAAAAAAGCATGTGAAATTCTTTCAAAAAAGAAACCTTTAAAAGGTTTTATCATGATGAAGAGTATTTTAGCTCAAAGGGAATGTATTTAGATTTAGTTAAGTTAAAAGACAACCTACCCTCAGATGAAGCAGAAATGCAATTTAACTTTGCTCACTGTTAGAAAACCTGTTTTCCTCTACAACTTGATTCAGAGTCAATCTCTATCACTATACATTGTAATGCAAAGAGCACTTACCTAGTTTAAAATAAAAGCCTCATTTCTCTTTTGGTAAACAGGAAAGTGGATAGCCCTGGCTGGTGTGGTTCGGTGGACTGAGCACTGGCCTGCGAACCAAAGGGTCGCCAGTTCAATTCCCAGTCAAGGAACAAGCCTGGGTTGCGGGCCAGGTCCCCAGTAGGGAGCGCACGAAAGGCAACCACACACTGATGTTTCTGTCCCTCTCTTTCTCCCTCCCTTCTTCTCCGTCTAAAAATAAATAAAATAAAATCCTCAAGAAAAAGAGGGAAGTGGATACAAATAAAATCTAGGTTTCCTGAGAGAAGACAAAGTCATATATCACTATACCTATAGCTAAATGTTCACTATATAATCGATATAAAGGAATTTGTAGTAAGAGATATTTCACATAATTTTTTTTGTACCAAGTCTTCAAATGTACTTCAAGCACATCTCTATTCATACTAGCTGCATTTCAAGTAATCATTAGCCACAGATTGTTAGTGGCTACTGTATTGGACAGGACAGATCTAAAGCTTACTCCAAATTCCAAAAACACTGAACAAAAATTTCTGGCCTGGCCAGGTGGCTCAATTGGATGGAGCATCACCAGTGCACCAAAGGTTGCAGGGTTTGATCCTCAGTCAGGGCACATACATAGGTTGTAGGTTCAATCCCAGGTTGGGGCACATACGGGAGGCAACCAATCAATGTTTCTCACATCTCTCTCTCCCCCTCCCTTCCCCTTCCTATCTCTCTCAAGATAATCAATAAACATATCCTTAGGTGAGGATTAAAAAGATAATAAATTCTGCCCTGGCTGGTGTAGCTCAGTGGATTGAGCGTGGGCCTGCGAACCGAAGGATCGCGGTTCGATTCCCAGTCGGGGCACATGCCTGGGTTGCCAGGCCAGTTCCCGTCAGGGGACATACAAGAGGCAACCGCACATTGACGTTTCTCTCCCTCTCTCCTTCCCTTCCCCTCTAAAGATAAATAAATAAAATCTAAAAGGAAAAAAAAATCTTTAAAAAAAAATTTTAAAAAAAGATAATAAATTCTATATGGTGTCACCTACATAATTATAAAACTGAAAAAATTCTAAATAGTGTTTGTTTTTTTAATTTTATTTATTGATATAAGAGAGAAAAAGAGAGAGAGAGAATGAATGAGAATCAAAGGGGAAGAGACTAGACAAAGAACATGTATGAATGACTCAGGGACATGGACAACAGTGAGAAATGACTGTGGAAGGGGGGTGGGATGGGCGGAGGAGGGCAAAGGGGGAAAAGGTGGGACAATTGTAATACAGTAACAATGAGCAAATGATTAAAATAAATTTGTTGTTCCGCTTATTTATGCATTCATTGGTTGTTTCTTGTATGTGCCCTAACCAGGGATCAAATCTACGACCTTGGTGTATCAGGAGAATGCTCTAACCAAATGAGCTACCCGGCCTGGGAGGTTAATAGTGTTTATGTTTAAGAATACATTTCTACATATCCATCCGTGTGTATGTGTATTTGTGTGTGCAGAAAATATTTTAAAATCCATGAGACCTCACCTCTATCTGTGATGTTTTATTTCTTTGAAAGGTATCTGAAGCAAACATGACATTAAGATTTCATAAAACTAGGTGGTAGGTACAGAGGTGTATATTTCTGTCTGCAATATTTCCAAATTAAATAATAAATTTGGGGGGTGGGAAGGTAGAACAGGGTAAGTGGGGGATAAATGGTGATGGAAGAAGACTCAACTTGGGGTGATGAACACGTAATATAATATACAGATGATGTGTTATATAATTGTACACTTGAAACCTGTATAATTTTATTAACAAATGTCACCCCCAATGAATTTAATAAAAAATAACAATAAATTCAGAGTATACATGTTCTAGAACTCTCATACCTTATTTGTTTACATTAAATCTGAAATATGCTAATAAAGTATTTAGAATAAAACCTTCATACTTCCTTCAGTCTTTCATATCAAAAGCTTGATAATAAAGGTAAAGAAAGACTTCAAAAAATTTAAGTAAGATAAGAATTGATAAATTAGCCTCACCTATCTACTCAACAAGCATTTACGATATGGCTATTATGAGCATTCAAGAAGCTCATAATGTAGGTAATAAACAGATTTTTCTGTCACAAGTTACGTAGTCATGTGGAGATCAAAGTACATTTAGGCACTCCAGAGAATACCAAGATCAAAGAAAGAGCTAAACACTAAAACAATGACTTTTGGCTCTCAGAGTCATTGTTAAATGGAAAATTTTGAAACAGATTCCAAAAATAGCATACTAGTTTAGTGTACCACCCTGGAACACAAAATGACTTTCTAGACTATGTATTTTTAAAGACCTGTGAAAACACACCTGCAAAACCCTATTACTCACTCCACTTAGTATTGGCTAAATATGAACTTCTTTTAAAGACAGATTTGCAGTATATAAAAGCAAATTTCAAAGTAGGAACCAATAGAACCACAGAGACTATGTAAGTTGTCACAACTCTGAACTTCAGATATAAACAGTTGTTCACAACAACAAAAATCTGATAACTGAAAAGGCAACTTTAAAAATTGAACTTCAATTACACTAACATCTGGAATTTACTTTGAAATGAGTAAGAAAATAGGATGGATTGCTGCAATGATGGAAAATTGGATAGATGGACACATACAAGATAAAACAAACAGTAAAATGTTAAATGTATTCAATAGAATCTAGGTGGTGAGTAAAATGTAAAATTCTTTCAACATTGCTTTAAGTTTGAAAAATGTTCAGAATAAAATGTTAAAAGTATAGCATAATCAATAAAATATATTTTAAAAAAATGTTAAAAGTGTATACTTCAATAACATGAGTGTAATACCTTCTGAACTACAAAATACGATAGACCCCCACACTCTGAAAACGTCACTTAAAAGAAATCAAGAAGGGAA
Source organism: Glossophaga mutica (assembly GCA_039655065.1). Lineage (NCBI taxonomy): Eukaryota > Metazoa > Chordata > Mammalia > Chiroptera > Phyllostomidae > Glossophaga > Glossophaga mutica. The sequence continues at coordinate 6,660,426 of CM077318.1, read as the reverse complement.
TCTGTTCTTTGTACTGGCACTAAATAAAAAAAAAAGTTATTTTTGCAAATAGCTAATTTTAGGGAAACACCCCTTAGTGTTCTAAGTTTATTTTTAGAAGTTCTAAATAATAGCATGCCTGGAAGTTTTTACTGAATTTATCAAGGTGACATTGGTTAACAAAATGATACAGGTTCCAGGTGCACAATTGTACAACACAGCATCTGCATATGCACTGTGTGTTCACCACCCAAGTCAAGTCTCTGTCCATCACCATTTGACCCCCCTTTACCCTCATCCACCTCCCCGCCACACCCGACAGCCCTGGCAATCACACTGTTCTCCATGTACACACGTTTTCTCTTTTTTCTTCTTCTTTGATCAACCCTGCCATCTCCCTCCACCCATTTCTCCCTTAACTGACAAATGTCTGCCCACTCTACGTATGAGTCTGTCTCAATTTTGCTTATTAGTTGAGTTTGTTCATTAGATTCCGCATGAGTGAGATCATAACAAAATTGTCTTTCTGACTGATTTGTTTCTTTTTTTTAAACTGTTCTTCAGTTACATTTGTCCCAATTTTCCCCTCATTATTCTCCCCTGCCCTGTCCATCCCTGCTCCCAAAGACAATCCCCCTCCCCCACACCACTGTCCTCCATGGGTCCTTTAAACACATAATGGAAAAGTCGAACAAGGAATATTTTTCACAGCAGAAAAGTGAATAAAAATAACTCAACTTTAATTAAGACCAGAATTCATTTACTCCTCTCACGTTTTCCCTCCCACTCCAGATATCCTCCTGCTATAGTAGGCATCAAGACCACTCTTCCTAGTAAATGTAATCTACTCTGACCTCTAATGGTCATACTGTTAAACTGGATATTAAATTTTAAACAGGGTCAAAAGTATGGACTATTCAAATCCAAAGTAGAAACTGCATATTGCAACAAAGAACACATACAAAGTACTTTGAGATTAGAAAAAGGAACTTTTTTGATCAAAAACAACTACCTCACTAATTACACACTCTTGAAAAGCTCCCTTAGGCTCTTTGAGCTATATCATAGAGATTTCACTAAATAATTACCTCATCTTAAACAGTGAGGAAACAACTCTGAAGCACAAAAACAAAAATGTAAGTATCAAGAAGATTCTAAATAATCCATTGTCACAACAATAAGAACTGTGGCTAATTCACTCCCTTAAGAGTGCAGCAATGACAGAAAAATGTAAAAATCACTGCAAGATGCCTTAAGCCGGGTGACTTGCTTGGTTGCAGCATCATCCTGTTCACCGTAACACTGTTTGAGATCAACCCCCCATCAGGGCTCATACCTAGGTTCTGAGTTTGATCCCTTGCTGGAATGCACACCAGAGGCAACGTATCAATGTTTCTGTTTCTGTTTCTGTTTCTGTTTCTCTCTCTCTCTCCACCCCCTCATCCACATACCTTTCTAAAAGCAATAAATATATCCTCAGGTGAGGATATAAAAAATTTTTTAAATCACTAAGACATAAAGAAATGTACCTAATTTTCTCAAACCAGAGTTCTGATACACTACATACAAAATTTTTTCACTTTATTACTGAGATATTATGAAACACACAAAAAACCACTAAAGGCTATTAAAAAGATAGTACTATATCAAGAACCCTAAGTTGGGCGGAGTCCAATAATTTTGGTTCTAGTCCTAACTGCGCTTTAGATCTCCTAACTTTTTAAATTATATTTTCTTTATTATGCTATTACAGTTGTCCCAATGTTCCCCGTTTGTCCCCCCTGCACCCAGTCCCCAACCTGTTCCCTCAGGCAATCCCCACACGGTTGTCCATGTCCCTGGTTCACACATATGTGTTACTCTATTCCCTATGCTGTACTTTACATCTCCATGACTATTCTGTAACCACCATTTCTATTTAATCCCTTCACCTTTTACACCCATACCACCAAACCCCCTACCATCTAGCCACCATCAAAACATTGTATCTATTGCTTCTGTTCCTGCTCTGGTTGTTTGCTTAGTTTGATTTTTAGATTCAATTATTGATAGTCGTGAATTTACTGCCATTTTAATGTTCACGGTTTTTTTCTTTTTTCTCAAGTAAGTGCTTTTATCATTTCATATAATAAAGGCTTGGTGATGAGGAACTCATTTAACTTGACCTTGTCTGGGAAGCACTGTATCTGTCCTTCCATTTTAAATGATAGCTTTGCTGGATAAAGTCATCTTGGATGTAGGTCCTTGTTGTTTATCACTTTGAATACTTCTTGCCAGTCTCTTCTAGCCTGCAAAGTTTCTTTTGAGAAATCAGCTAACAGTCTGATGGGAACTCCCTTGTAGATAAGTAACTGATTTTCTCTTGCTGTTTTTAGGATTTTCTCTTTGTCTTTAAACATTGGCATTTTCATTATGATGTGTCTTAGTGTAGGCCTCTTTGGGCTCATCTTATTTGGGACTCTTTGTGCTTCCTGCACTTGAATGTCTGTCTACTTACTTTGCCAAGTTAGGGAAGTTTTCTGTCATTATTTTTCCAACTAAGTTTCCAATTTATTGCTTTCTCTTCTCCTTCTGGCACCGCTATGATGCAAATGTTGAAACGCTACAAGTTGTCCCAGAGGCTCCTTACACTATCCTCATTTTTTTGGATTCTTTTTTCTTCTCACTGCTCTGATTGGGTGTTTTTTGCATCCTTATGTTCCAAATCACTGATTTGACTCTCAGCTTCCTCCATTCTACTGCTGATTCCCTGTAAATTATTCTTTATTTTAATTTGTGTATCCTTCATTTATGACTGGTTGATTTTTATTGATTCCATGACCTTTGTTATGCTGCTGCGGTCCCCACTAAGTTCACTGAGCATCCTTATAAACAGTGTTTTGATCTCTGCCTCTAGTAGCTTGCTTGCTTGTATCCATTTTATTTAGCTCTTTTTCTGGACTTTTGGTCTGTTCTTTCATTAGGGCCATGTTTCTTTGTCTCTTCATTTTGGTGGCTTCCCTGTGCTTCTTTCTATATATTAAGTAGAGCTGCTATGATTCCCTGTCTTGGTAGCATGGCCTAATACAGAAGGTGTGTCCTGTAGGGCCCAGTAGAACAGCGTCCCCTATAACCCAAGCTGGGTACTTGAGGTGTGCCCTCCATGTGGGCTGTGTACACCCTCCTGTTGTCGTTGTGCCTTAATTGCTATGGACAAATCCAAGGTCAGCCACTGCCTGTGTTCTGTCCAGGATAATACAACATTAGCTACAAAGCAATCTGCAAATGGCTAATACTTGCACTGGGCTTGGAGGAACCAGGGGAGGTCAAGTTTTGAACCAAGGTCAACTGCTGCTGGTGCCATGCCTGGGGCAACTCAGAGAGGTAAGTGGGCTAGCTGAAATCAGATGCTGCTTGTTTGAGATAATTTAGGAGAATCTGAAGCACCTGCCAAGACAAGCCATTCATATGGAAAAACCACTGGAAATAGCTTGGGTGGGCCAAAAGTTGGGAGGGTCAGGGCCTCAGGGATCACCAGGGTGGGGCAAACAGTGTGAGCCAGATTGATGGAATCTCAGTTATGACACCCTATTGCTGGGTCTGTGGCTCTGTGGGAGAAGGGCCCTCTGCCAGTGCTTCTGTCCAGGAGAAAGCTGCCCACCCCCCAGCTCTCACCCTGGTACCAGACATTTCAGTTCCTCCCTGTATGTCTCTGCTGCCCCATGCTAGAGCTCAAAGGGAGTGAGTGTGAGTAAGTCTGTGTGGGGGCCCTTTAAGAGGAACTGCCTGGGACTCGAGGAGTTTTGTTTTCCACAGCCTCAGTCACCGCTGGTTTTTACCACCAGAAGTTTTGGGGACTTACTGGTCTTCCTGGCACTGGAACCCTAGACTGTGGGGCCTAGTGTGGGGCTGTGACCCTTCACTCCTACGATATTCCTCCCCATTTTCTCTACCACGTTGGTGTGGGACCAGCCTATTCCGTATCTCCACCCCTCCTACCAGCCTAGATATGGTTTCTTCTTTAATTACATAGTTGTAGGACTTCCATTAGCTCAATTTCTGAGAGTCACATCTCTAACCTTAAGCAAACTGCAACTTCGGTTTTCTCACATAAAATGAGAGAACTTTACTAGGTGATTATTATAGATACCTTTCAGCCATTAAATTTGCTTCTCAAAGAGATCATCAATCCAACCTGATTTTAAGAGTACCTCAGGTGCACGTCCACTCCTGGAAATAATACCGAATTAGCAGTTCCCTTTTTCTCTGCAATGTACTGATCCCAACAACATTCCTACATTTTAATCCACCCCATCATTGGACTAAAGGAAATGTCTAGCTCATTTAAGGAGACCCACCCCAAACTGTATTTCTGAAATGCTACTGCCTTCCTCTTTTTATCTAAGTCAGTCACAGGATTGTTATATAACCTACCAGGTCATGGGGACAGAATTTTAGAGCTAAAAGCACTTTAAAATGAGGGAGTAGACTAGATAAAAAGGAAAAATGAGGCCTATGGTCACACCATTATTAGAAGACCCAGAACTAAAAGTTACAGAAGCATGGTCTTAATTCAGTGTTTTTTCAGTATTTCATTCTATTAATAACACCATGTCCCATGACCCCAAAATACCTTGACTTATTTTTTTAATCCTCACCCGAGCACATGCTTATTGATTTTAGAGAGGGGGAGAGGGAGGGAAAGAGAGGGGGAGAGAAACACCAAGAGGAAAGAGAAACATTGATCAGCTGCCTCTTATAAGTGCCCCACCCAGGACCAACCCCAAAACCCAAGCATGTGCTCTGACCTGGAATCAAACCCATAACCTTTTGGTTTACGGGACGACACTCCAACCAAGTGAGCCACACCGGCCAGGTCTTGACTTATTTTATATCACTCAAAGTTTCAAAGTTTTATCACTCCCTCTCACACTATTTAAATATAAGTGGAAATTAAGCAAGTAATCATCGCTGAATGAAAAATACATCATATAATAAATCTACTTTGCCCATCATTGTTAATTTATCACTGTTAACCTCATCGTGAACTACAGCTTTGTTAACTTATCATACTGTCAAAAGCAGGACACTCAGCAACCCTTATAGAGATCTGGCCTGAGAGTAAAGACAAACTTCTTCCCCCTGTCATGCTTCTTCATTTTTAGAAAAGTACATGCAACGCATAACCAAAATTTATTATCTATCATTACACAAATAATTGTTGGTTGTAGCAATAACTTCAAAAAAGCAAACTTATTAATAAAAAGAAATGTTCTGAACTCCTCACTCCTGAAATTGGATCACAACTAGGCCACACTACTCAAAACTAAGGAAACATAAACCACACCCATGTTTCCTTAGAAGGATATTAAATATAAATACTATCCACATACAGGAAAAATTCTGTTCCTAGGCAGTTTTCTTGAAAAACAAAAATACAATAAATAAGAGATAGTAATTAAAATAAATGTAGCCGCAGATATGGTCCTTGCCATTTCTTAAAAGGCAATATACTATTCATACCATTTAATAACACTCAAAGCCATGAAAATCTTACTTCTGAAAGCCTAACTACATAAAAACCTTCAGAGCTAGGTTTTAGAGAAATAGCAAATTGAAATATAATACCAGCAATAAAACAAACCTTAGAAAAATCTATTCACATGATTAAAGATAAAGAATATACACCGTATATTGTTAGACATGTCTATGAACATGTTAAAAGAAAATTTATGGTCCTTTTAGTTCTGATAAAAAAAAAAAACCTGCTTCTGTTTTTCATTGAATCTATTGATCCATTCTCCATCTCTACCCATTATAATCTCTATTTTACGTTGAAACACCTACCTAAGCTAGTCAAGTTACAATAAACTTTCACAAGACTCTAACAATTTAAATAAAAAGGAGAATAAACCATGGAAAAACTCTTCAGGAAATATGATGAAAAATTAACATCTGTATTCTATTAAAATATCAAACACATCTGAAAATCTTGTCTTTATAATATTAAGAAAAAATAAAAACAGAGGGTCGCAGTTCGATTCCCAGTCAGGGCACATGCCTGGGTTGCAGGTCAGGTCCCCAGTGGGGGCCACGAGAGGCAACCACACATGGATGTTTCTCTCCCTTTCTCCTTCCCTTCTCCTCTCTCTAAAACTAAAGAAATAAAAAATATTAAAGAATAAAATAAAAACAATTCTCATAAAATATGCAATTAGCAAAACATGTAAAATTACCTTTAACCTCTTTATACCAAGTTATGGTTTTATGTGCAATAACTGAAATAGCAACAATCTCCAATGAAAATACAGTGGAGTGGGTATGCTCATATATTATGTTAACAGAGTAAATAACTGTCAACACTTTAGAAAGTAACTGATAAATGATCAAAGAACCATAGCACTCATAACTTTTGATTCACCAATCCTTCTCTCAGAAACATGAACTTAAAAAATATCTTTTAAAAAGCATTATAATCATAAAGTTGTCACACTATAAAAACTAAATCAGAATTTCAATGGTTAAGATAATAGTTGGCTAAATAATAGTAAAACTAAGTGAAGTAAAAATAACTACAAAAGAAGGAAACAGAATAAAAGTTAGCAGGAACTGGAAGGAATGGGGAATTACTGTTTAATGGATATAGTTTCTTTTTAGGATGATGAAAAACTTCTGCAGATACTATGGTGATAGTTATACAACACTGCAAATGTAACTTAATGCCACTGAATTATACACTTAAAAATGGTTAAAGTGGACCACTTCACACCTGTCAGAAGGGCTATCATCAATAAATCAACAAGCAAGTATTGGTAAGGATGTGGAGAAAAGGGAATCTTCATGCACTGTTGTTGGGAATGAACAATGGTACAGCCACTGTGGAAAACTGTGGAGATTCCTCAAAAATTAAAAATGGATTAAAAAATGGAATTGCCTTATAACCCTGCAATTTCGTTTCCGGGTATACATCTGAAGAAATCAAAAACAGTACATGAAAAGAACATATGCACCCTTACGTTCACTTCAGCGTTATTACATTAACCAAGATATGGAAGCAACCAAAGTGACCATCAGTAGATAAGTGGGTAAGAAAAACCTGTGGTACATTATACAGAATGGAATACTACTTGGCCATTAAAAAAGATAGTCTTACCTTTTGCAACGACGTGGATATACCTAGAGGGTATTATGCTAAGTGACAGAAGTCAAATAGAGAAAGACAAATACCATATGACTTCACTTACATGTGGAATATAAAGAACAAAAATAAATGAACAAAACAGAAACAGACTCATAGATACAGAGAACAGACTGATGGTTGCCAGAGGGGAGGGAGATGGGGTGAAAAAGTTGAAGGGACTGAGCAGTACAAATTTGTAGTTACAGAATAGTCACAGGGATGTAAATTACAGCTTAAGGAATGTAATCAATAATACTGTAATAACTATGTATGAGGCCAGGTGGGTACTTGAAATATCAGGGGACCACTTTGTACAGTGTATGACTGTCCATTAGATTCCACAGGACTGAAATCACATAGTATTTGTCTTTCTCTGACTTATTTCACTTAGCATGACATTCTCCAGGTCCATCCATGCTGTTGCAAAAGTTAAGATTTCTTTTTAAAGCTGTGTAGGATTCCATTGTGTAAATGTACCACAGCTTTTTCATCCACTTGTCTACTTATGGACCCTTGGCCTGCTTCCAAATCTTGCCTAATGAACAAACTGACCTAACAAGCAAAACAAAGACACACTCAAAGATAGACAGCAAGCTGACAGCTGTGGGGGGTGGAGAAGTGATCGAGCCAAAAAGAAAAAAAAAGTTCAGAGACATGGACAACAGTGATGTGACTGTGGGGAGGAGAGGGGTGAGTAGAGATAAAAGAGACTAGAAGGGGATAAATGGCAATGAAAAAAATACAATTAAAATCAAACTATTAAGTAAAAAAATAACGTATATGATTGTCTAACCACTATGCTGTACACCTGAAACTAATACACAGAAAACTGAATATATACTTTAATTGAAAAAAAGAGCAAAAATGTTTAAAATGTAAATTTTATGCTATATTTTATAGCACAAAATATTTATGCTATATTTTACCACAATCAAAATGATTAAAAAATAACTGAAAAGTACACTTTAAATGCAAAAGAATTTCCCAGATTTAATCAAAACCTTTACATCTATGTGAACATGATATACATGCATGTCAAGGGAATTAAAGGAACAATGGGGCCCTGGCTGGTGTGGCTCAGAGGACTGAATGCGGGCCTGAGAACCAAAGGTTGGCTGGTTGGATTCCCAGTCAGATACCAGGCCTCAGTTACATGATTGGTCCCCAGCAGGGGGCGCAAAGAGGCAAGCACACATGGATGTTTCTCTCCCCCTCTTTCTCCTTCTCCTTCCCCTCTCTCTAAAAATAAATAAATACAATCTTTTAAAAATAAAAGATCAATTTTGCCCCCAGGGTACCTGTGACAATGTCTGGAGACAATATTGGTTGTCAGAACAGGGGATGGGCTTATCACCGGTGTTCAGTGGGTCAAGGGTGAAGGATACTGCTAAACATTTTACAATGCACACAAGAGTCCACCCACGACAAGGAATTATCTGACCCAAAATGTCAACAGTGATTCTGTTGAGAAATCCTGCCCTGAAGTAGTAATATTTGGAGAGTTATTTCTTATTTAATGTACCTGTATGATTTTTAACCACTATACAGTAAATAAAAATGCATTAAGGAGCAGAGTTTTGGGCTATTTTTCTTTCCTTTATAAAGCCTCAAACACAAGCCACAATTTTTACTTCAAAGAAAGAGAATAGGTGGGGAACCAAAGCAGGAAAAAAATAGGGAAAACAGCGAACTGCCACGCAAGTAGTGTTTTTTTTCTAAAAACTGGTCTTAAATGAATTATAACAAATATAACAAATCTAGGATTGGCAGGCTTTAACACAATTTCCATAGGCCTATCTATATAGTGTTTATTATTTTCTATTATATTTTATTACTTCTCACTCTCATTTGTTTCATTATAACAATTTTCAAATGAGACCAATCACTGTTTTATATCATTTCTCCATGATAATGTAACATTAAAAAATGTTCTTCCAACACATCTTTGTAAATGCCAACTAATAAATGTTGAAGAAATAAAATTAGACAATCACCAAGAATTTTTTAAATTATAGTAATAAATGAATGCTAACACCAGTAAGTTAAAGTCTGAGAAACAAGATTATTTTCACAGTCTCAAAGGATAGCCCCACAAAACATTCACTGGTTAAAAGTGGGGAAAATTAACTTCATACAGAAAAATCTGATGGATACCACTTAAACCAAGTGATCAGAATTACTACTGCCAGTAATGGAACCAACTGATACGCGTTTCCTGTTAAGATGTACTGAAAAGAATATTGCTGCCAAAAATCCATAATTTTAATCTAATCAGGAATCACCATACAAACCAAAATTAAAGGACATTAAAAATCATTGGCCTGCACTCTTCAGAAATGTCAAGATCAGGAAAGACAATGAGAGGCAGAAGAACTTCCAAATCAAAGGACATTATTAGATAATTGGAAAATCTGAATATGGATTTTGGATTAGGTAAGAGTACTATATATATTAAATTTTTTTCTTTGAGGTTTTCAGGAACATCTACAAAGCGCATATGGACAAAACCAAAGGGGGGTAGGATCGAGGGTGGGAGGTGGGGATGGCTGGGGTGGGGGGAGTAGTGAGGAGAAAATGGAGACAACTGTACTTGAACAACAAAAAATTTAAAAATTAAAAATAGTATTTTCCTTTGATAATTGCCCTATGATTGTAGAAAAGAATACCTTGTCCTTTGGAAATAATGAAGCTTTTAGGGGAAAGGGCACATGGCATGATGTCTACAACTTAAATGGTTCAGGAACAAAAATGAATATAACAAGAGAAAATGCAAATGAAAAAGTACTGGGACAAAACATTAACAGTGATGACTCTAAAGGCTGAGTAGTTCTTTTACTAGACATGTAACTATTCTATAAGTATGAAATAATATCAAAATTAAAATTACAAAAAAATCTGTAGCATTTTAACTCTTCTCCAAGTATCTTCCTTTCCTCGGGACACAGAACTATGGAGTCCAGTTTCACTTAATCTGACTACATGCCCAATTCAAGTAAGTAACAGTTTAAAACATATCACTGAGCCCTGGCTGGTGCGGCTCAATGGACTGAGTGCCAGCCTGTGAACAGAAAGTTCACTGGTTCGATTCCCCATCAGGGCACATATATATTTGATAAATATAAGGTGTAAAAAGTCTACAGAAGTAATGTGATTTAAGAGCAAATCTGTGACATTTTGGTTTTATATAAATTTCTATCCTCCTTCCTTATTTTTCTGGTTTATAGTTATCTTCTTGAATTCAATACTAATCATTTTTTTATCATTTCACTGTTTGTTTGTTTGTTTACCTATAGACAGAAGGGAAGGGAGGGAGAAAGAGAAGGACAGAAACATCGATCTGTGATTGCCTCTCACGTGCCCCTACTGGGGACCTGGCCCACAACCCCGGCATGTGCTCTGACTGGGAATCAAACTGGTGACCCTTTGGTTCACAGGTCGGTGCTCAATCCACTGAGCCACACACCAGCCAGGGCTCATTATTGTCCTTTAGAAAAAGTGGATATCACTCTAAAGACTTTTAAAGTATTTGTTGGTTTTCTATTATGAAAAGGCAAAAACTGAAACATCTTGGCATAGCATTAAAAAGCCTTTTCAAATCTGACTCCAACTACCTTCCCTTTTGTCAACTCTACCTCCCATATCCTCTCCAATCACTTAATAATGTGTTGGTGTTCTCAAGACACATAAGGGTCTTTTATTTTTTTTACACCAAACCTCTAGACTTGCCATTTGCACTAGCTAGAACCTTCCCCTCCTAATCAACTCCATCAACTTGCCTCAGGACCCAACTCAAAACCACCACATCTGCCCCGGCTGGTATAGCTCAGTGGATTGAACATAGGCCTGCAAACCAAAGGGTTGCTGGCTTGATTCCCAGTCAGGGCACATGCCTGGGTTGCAGGCCAGGTTCCTGGTGGGGGGCGCACAAGAGGCAACCACACACTGATGTTTCTCTCCCTCTACTTCTCCCTCGCTTTCCCTCTCTCTAAAAATAAATTTAAAAAATCTTTTAAGAAATCCACCACATCTGTCTTTTGGAGAATATGAGTCACCAACTCTACAAGACAATTTTTGGCTGTTCTTCCACATTTCTTGGTTCATATCTCTGTAACTGTACTTAACCCCATCAGTGTCTTTCAGCCACTTACTCCTCCATTTTGCTCAGTATTAAATGTATGTGAATCCCTATCATCTTAGATTAGTGGTTCTCACATATGAGAACTGTGTCACCCCCACTCCCCCGACACCTACGGGAATCACTGACAATGTATTTAAACTTTTTGGTTGTCACGAACAGGGGAAGGGTGTTACTGGTTCCTATCTACCGGGTAGAAGCCAGGGATACAATGCACACAAGAGACAGCCTCCAACAAGGAGTTATTTGGACCAAAATGTCTATATAATGCAAAGTTAAGAAACTTTGATCTAAAACAATGCTTAGCTCACATTAGGCCTTAAAGGGTTTATCAAAATAGAATAAAACATTTATTGAAGAATTGAGAAACATACAAAGGGATACATAATATGGAACGGGACTGGTTCAAGAACAGCCAAGACAGGACAAAGAACAATGTGGGCATTCACACCCTAGCAGGTATCAAGACAACAAAATAAACTGTAGTTATTATGAAAATGTGGCACCAACAGAGGGGTTAAAACAAACACACCAGAAAGGACACCATGTACAATAGTACAACAGGTACTCCGAAATCGTGTCCCTCCATTAAGGCAACCATTACGCTGATAAAAGTGGTCAGAATCAACTTTTTGAAACTATCAAACCTAATCAAAACTTGCAAGGATCAGGGGAACTTAAGAGGACAAGCTGCTGAACTTCATTACGAGAGCACTGTGATTTTTTTCTACTCCTCATCCAACAATTATTTCTTGATTTTAGAGAGAGGGGGAGAGAAGCAGAGAGGAAGAGAGAGGAAAGTGGGAAAAGAGAGAGGAAGGTGGGGGAGAGGCATAAACATCAATGTGATAGAGAAACACTGATAAGTTGCCTCCTGTTCAAGCCCCAACTGGGGATTAAACCCTCAACCTTTTAGCACAGGACGTTGCGCCAAGCCTCTGAGCCACCAGGCCAAAGCAACTGTGGTGTTTTAACTTATATATACCTACCATGTCCCACTCCCCAGCGTAGGTGGCAGCCACGAAGACAGTGGCCTACATTCCTGATGCAACCTGCAGATGCCAAAGGAAGTAATGCGGACCTTAGTCTTAAAGAATTGTGGTTGTGTGTTTGACCTGTTCAGTCATTATCTGTTGAATTGTGTCAGGGGTTTGCCTTCCTTTTACGTGCCTCAGAACTTTCAGATGAGTGGGGTTTATCCAAAATATTTGAAGGCAAATATACTATCCACAGCCACCTGGGACAAGGAATAACAAATGGATCAGACACTAGACAGACATAAAAGCATTGGAAGAAGCTGGAGAAAGAAACACATGAGGAAACAAAGGCTCTCAAATGCATCTGGATAATCCAGGGAATTTGGAAGCCCCCCCCCCGCCCATATGCCCAGAGCTGGACACATGGTCAAAAGAGACATGAGAAAGCCATAAGCTTTCGCCCTTTGCTGACCTTTAGCCTCCATGCAAAGAAGTAAGAGCTAGGGAAAAGTTGTAAATGAACTGGCTAAGCACTGCTATGTATCCGTAACTGATTAAACAAAAACTATAACCCTCAGTGGATTGAGCGCGGGCCTGCGAACCGAAGGATCGCGGTTCGATTCCCAGTCAGGGCACATGCCTGGGTTGCCAGGCCAGTTCCCGGCAGGGGACATACAAGAGGCAACCACACATTGATGTTTCTCTCCCTCTCTCCTTCCCTTCCCCTCTAAAGAAAGAAAGAAAGAAAGAAAAATAAATAAATAAATAAATAAATAAATAAATAAATAAATAAATGCTATAACCCAAATCAAGCAGCAACAACAAACCCTGGGGAGGAGAAAGACATTTTTTCCAGGGTTCCTACATTAAATACAGACATGCCTTACTTACCTAACAATGGGGATATGTTCTGAGAGATGCATTCTTAGGCAATTTTGTCACTGGGGCCTACCTAGATGGTAGAATCCGCTATGCACTTAGGCTGTATGGGATAGCCTATGGCTCCTAGACTACGAACCTGTATAGCATGTTCCTGTGCTGAATACTATATAGGTAATGGTAATATAACGGTAAGTATCTGTGTATCTGAACACATCTAAACATAGAAACAATACAATATAAAAGATACAAAATGGTATACCTGTTTAGGGCACCTGCCATGAATGGAGCCTGCAGGACTGGAAGTAGCTCTGGCTGAGTCAGTGAGCGACTGGTGAGTGAATGTGAAGGCCTAGGACATACTGCACACTTAGGCCACACTAAATTTATTTTAAAACTTCTTTTTCTCAAGTTAACCTTAGCTTACTGTATCTTTTTTTATTTTATGAACTTTTAAAATCTTAACTTTTTGACTCTTGCAGTAACTCTTAGCTTAAAACACAAACACACAGCTGTACAAAACTATTTTTTTGTTTACAACCTTTTCCGTAAGCTTTTTTCTTTTTTTTTTTTACTTTTCAAACTTTTTTTAAAAAAAACTGAGATGCAATCACACAAATTACCCTAGGCCTACATGAGATCAGGATCAGCAGTATAACCACAACTTGACCCACTGGAATGTCTTCAAAGGGAATGACATAGCTCGAGGCTATGTCCTGTATCTCCTGAGATAACAATGCCTCCATCTGGATTATCTCTGATGGACTTGCCTGAGGCTCTTCCTGCGGTGGCGAGTAGTCACACCCCCATCATAAAACTTTTTAGTAAAAGGCTTATCTTTACACTGATCCGTAAGGCTCAAAGCCAAAGGTCCCTGGTTCAGTTTTCCGTTAGGCGGAATGCCTGAGTTGCAGGTTCATTCTCCAGTCTGGGTGTGGAAGATTCCTGGTCTCTACTCTCTCTCAAATTCTTCCGAAAAGAACTGCAGAAGAGGGAACATTTACTAACTCATTTTAGGAGGCTAGCATGACACTGATACCACAGTCAAAACACATCACAAAAAAGAAAACTAAAGACCAATATTCCTTATGAATTATTGATGCAAAAACCCTAAACAAAATACCAGCAAACAGAATTCAAGGACACATTTAAAAAATTATAAGTCATGACCAAGGGGGATTTACCCTAGGAATGCAAAGAGTGACACAAAAATAAATCAACGTAATATAATACATAAATAGAACAAAGGGGAAAAATTATATAATCATCTAAATTGGCACAGAAAAAGCATTTGACAAAATTCAACACCCCTTCACAATAAAAGCACTCAGAGAACTAGTAAGAGAAAAAAACTTCCTCAGTTTGATAAAGGGCACTTATGAAAAACCCTCAGCTATTATCATACTTAACAGTGAACAAGACAAGTATGCCCATTTTTGCCAGTTCTATTCAACAGCTATTAGGAAAGAAGAATAAAGTCATCCAAATAGGTAAGTTTATCACAGATGACATGATTTTACATATAGAGAATGCTACAGAATCCACAGGAAAAAAAAAAAAAGATTAGAGCTCATAAATGAATTTAGCACCACTGCAGGATATAAGATCATCACACAAACATCAGTCATATTCCTATACATTAACAATGAACAATCCAAAAAAGGAAATTGAGAAAACACTTCCATTTCGAATAGCATCTAAAAGAATGAAATTGTGGGAGTAATTAAAGAGGTCCAAAATTTGTACAATGAAAATGATAGAATGTTGCTTAAAGAAATTAAACAAGAGTGAAATAAATGGAATGATATCCCACGTTCATGAACTTAAAGATTTAATAGTTAAGAGAGCAATACACCCCCCCAAGTAACCTACATATTCAATGTAATCCCTATAAAATTTGCAACACCCTTATGCAAAAACGAAAAAGTCAATCCTAAAATTCATATGGAAACTCAAGGGACACCAAATAGACAAACAGTTCTTTAAAAAGAAGAACGAAGTTGGAATACTCTCATTTCCCAATTTCAAAATCTGCTTCAAAGCTCAAGTAATCAAAGCAGAGTGATACTGGCATAAGGATAGACATATAGACCAATAGAACAGAACAGAAAGCCCAGGAATAAACCTTTACATCTACGATCAACCGATAACAGACAATGATGCCAACACCACTAAAAAGGTGCTAGGAAAGCAGGACATCCACATGCAAAGAATGAAGTTGGACCCCTATATGACACCATATATGAAAATTAATGCAAAATGGATCAAAGACCTAAATATAAGTACAAAAAATATAAAATTCTTAAAAGCAAATAGAGAGGAAAAACTTCATGACTTTAGATTTGGAAATGATTTCCTGGATGTCATCAAACCCACACACAACAAAAGAAAAACATAAGTAACTTGAACTTCATCAAAATTGAAAACTTCTGCATATCAAATACCAGCAAGAGAGTGAAAAGACAATCAACAGGCTAAGAAAAATATTCAAATCATATATCTGATAAGGGATTAAGAGCCAGAATTTATAAATGACTCCTACAAATGAACAAAAATAAATTTAAAACTGCACAAAGAACTTCAATAGACCTTTGCAACCCAAAGACAGATAAATGACCAACAAGTACATGAAAACATGCTCCACATCACTAGTCATTAGGGAAGTGCAAGTTAAAACCACAACAAAATAACACTTTATACCCATCTGGATGACCATTATGAAAAAACAGTATAAACAGCGATGTTGGCAAGACTGTGGAGAAACTGGAACTCTCATACAATGCAAGTGGGAATTAAAACAGTGCAGCTGTTGCTCTTTCTGGGTGGCTCAGTTGCTTGGAGTGTCACTCTGTGTACCAAAAGGCTGCAGGTGTTTGATTCCCTGTCACAGCGCATACCTAGGTTGTAGGTTCAATCCCTGGTTGGGGCACATACAGGAGGCAACCCATCTATCTATCTCTCTCTCTCTCCCCCTGCCCCCATCTCTCTCCCCTTCTCTCTCCATCCCTCGCTCTCTCTCCTCCCCTCTCTAAAATCAATAAACTATATCCTCAGGTGACGATTTAAAAAAAAAAGTACAGCTGCGGTGAAAACCAGTTTGGTGGTGCCCCCACCAGTGTGGCTCAGCAGTTGGAGCATCATCCTGTAACTGAAGGGTTGCTGGTTGAATTCTCAGAAAGGGCATATACCTGGGTTGTGGGTTCATTCCCTTTGGGCACATATGATCCCTGGTCCAGGTCGATACAATCCCCAGTCCAAGTGTGCACAGGAAGTAACCAAATCTACTTCCCTGTCCCACTGATGTTTTTCTCTCTCTAAAAGCAATGGAAAAAAATGTCTTTGGGTGAGGATTAAAAAAAAAAGTTTGGTGGTTCCTCAAGGGAGTAAAGATATAAAGATCGATTTCCACTTCTAGGTATACAGTAATTTTCCCTTATCTGAGGAGGATATGGTCCAAGACCACCAGTGGATGCTTGAAACATAGGCTACTACTGAAACTTGTATATACTATATTTTATCCTAAATATAGTATTATGAAGTTTAATTGATAAATTATGCACAGTAACAGATTAACAACAATAATAACAGAATAGCAATAACAATATACTGTAGGGTACCCAACTGGGGGCATGTGAGAGGCAACGGGCTGATGTATAACAATATACTGTAATACAAGTTTTATGAATGTGATATTGTTAATTAAAATAAGGTTACTTGAACACAAGCACTGGTGGTCAATCTGATAACCCAGATGGCTACTAAGTTAAGTGAATAACAGGCTGGACAAAGGGATAATTCACGTAGGGTCAGAACAGAGAGAGATTTCATCACACTACTTAGAACATAACGGCATGCAATTTAAAGCTTATGAATTGTTTATTTCTAGAATTTTTCATTTAATATTTCTGGATCATGGTTGATCATGGGTAACTAAAACCACAGAAAGCAAAACCACATATAAGAGGGAACTACTACACAGCTGAAGAACTGAAAGCAAGGAACTGAACAGACATTTATATACTAATGTTTACAGCACCATGATTCACAATAGCCAAAAGATTTAAAAAGCCCAATGTCCATCAATAGGTGAATAGATGAAGTAAACATGGTATATACATACAATGAAGGAATATTCTTCAATCTTAAAAAGGGATGAAATTCTGATACATGTTACAAAATGCATGAACCTTGAAGGCATTATGCTAAGTGAAATAAGTCAAACACAATAGGACAAATATTGTATAATTTCACTTATATAGAGGTATCTATAATAGTCAAATTCACAAAGACAGAAAGTAGCATGGTGGTTAATGGGGGGGGTTGGGGGAGACAAGAATGGAGATTATGGGTATAGCACATCTCAGTTTGGGATGATAAAAAGTTTTGGGGACAGAGGTAATAGTTGTACAACAATGAGAATTACTAAATGCCACTGAATTGAACACTTAAAAATAGCTAAAATGATACATTTTAGTTGTGTAAATTTTATCACAATTAAATAAATAAAGCGAAAGCCAAATCCTTGAGGTTGTCTTGCAAACCCTCCAAAATCTAAGACCCTATTATCGCTATGGCCTTCCTCCTATTAAGATAGAACCTTGTGAAATTGCAGCGTCCCATCTTAGGACATTTGCCCTACTCACTAATAATATTGAATACTTAAAATGTACATGACATTATCTTATATAATACAGACTGATCCAATTACTTCTATACTTTTTAAAATATTTTATTTATTTTACAGAGAGAGGAGAAGGCAGCAAGAAAGAGGGGGAGAGAAACACTGATAGGCTGCCCCTTGGAAGCCCCCAACTGGGGACCTGGCCTGCAACGCAAGCAAGCATGTGCCCTGACAGGGAACCGAACCCATGACCCTCCGGTTCACAGGCTGGCACCCAACCCACTGAGCCACACCAGCCAGGGCTAATTACTTCTATACTTTTAGTACTCATTTTCAGTGGAGGTAATCAGAGACATTGAATAAATGTCCAAAGTAAGTACAGAACTGAGTTATTAAGATTTTAACCCAGGTCTTTGTTATCATTCAACTACACTGCCTTTTATGAGAAGTTGGATTCCCCAAGAGAAGCTGCATTCCCCATAATGCACAGACATTTGTAAATATGTAAAAGCATCCCCAAAACATCCATTTTAATAAACAGTACACAGTAAATTTTATTTGCTATTAGAAATCATTACTCATTACTCATCTCCTATCCCTAAATCACACTTTACAAGGTTTTAGAATCTAATACTGAAAATGTCTTGGTTGAAATTCTGTTTTTTTATATTGAGTATTGCTTGGCCTTTTTAAACAGGTTCTAAATCTGTTCTTCAATCTGCCATTGCCACACTTAAAATATTCAAAAGCTTCCCATGTTTATAAATAAGGAGAAGGTACAAACTTGTAAGCGTAGCAATTAAAGTTCTGCAAGATAATTTACACACGACCTTCCAATGCTACACCTTGCAACAACTCAGCTCAAAGAAGGTTCTCTTCCCCTCCCTCTTCTTCCACTAAGTTTTCTTTTACTTCTCTTATATATAATAAGCAACGCATTCTGCTTCTAGTTCCTTGTTGAAAACTCAAAGTACTCTCTACTGGAGTGTAAGCTCCTCAAAAGAGGAAACTGGTTTGGGTTCATCTGGTTTTTTTCCATGTGGGAAATAGCAAATTGCCTTGTACAGAGAAAAATAAATGTTTATGAAAATGAAGATAATGCCTGCTCAGGAATTCCTTAAAAGGTGGTGATTTGTTACGTATTTAAAAAAAAAAAAAAAAACAAACCTGAAGTCACTTAGTACCTCTAAATATTTTCCTTTCTGTCTCTAAAGTGATATATTCAATAAGTTGTGTTGGATGCACTATATTCAGCCTTTGAAAGAAATGTATTATTTCATATACTTAATGAGTAACAGGTCCAATCATTTTAATATGAAACATTCACTCTTAGTTCCTTTATTTTTAGTAGATAACTGAGCATACACAAGACTCATAAATAGAATGTTTTGGTTTTGAATTTTGGGGGTAGCTGAGAAAAGTAGAATAGGGAAAGACAAGAAAAATGAGATGTGGGCAAGTTCTTCCCAACTCTATAAAAATTAAGCAAGCCAGGTCCCCGGTTGGTGGCATGCAAGAGGCAAGTTTTCTGTAAGTCTGAAATAATATTTAACTTTGTTATCTTTAAATATAGTAAAAAGGAGATGATTATTCTTTGCTGCCTTGAAAGTAGATCAGATTCATATCCTGAGGTTACACTTATTTTTTAAAAATCAAACAATTCAATAAAATATTACATGAGATCAATGACACTGACTAGGAAGTTATTTTAAGTAAATCCCTTTGATCTGTGGATATATATTTTTCAAATATCATCTATAAAAACATGAAAACATCTTTTTGTGGGGGAAAGGACTGCATTACTAGTTAAAATGTTTATTAATACAGATTTTTAAAAGCATAGTGTAAGCTTCATGGGGTCAGGGCCTTATTTGTCTTGTTCACATAAGCAATACTTTGAACAGTTCCTGGCACATGGTAACAGTAATCCGTAATAATCAATATCTGAGTAATCACTATGTCCCAAACACTAATCTAAGTGCTCGGTGTCCATTAACTCATTTAATTCTCATACAGCCCAAGAAATAGGTGGTGAATGAATTAGTACTTTTTGCAGGATGACAATTACAGTCAGTTCTGCAATCATGTAACAGGAGTTCCTAAAAACTCACCAGGTTATGCACAATTGTGCAATGAACACCATAGGAATGAGGAAAAATGAGTTAGAAGCACAACGTAAAAAACATCATCAGTGACACATTTTTAAAAAAGACAAAAGCCTAATAAAAATGGTAGCACTGCCCTGACCGGTGTGTGTGGCCCGGTGGATTGGGCGAAGTCTCACAAACCGAAAGGTCACTGGTTGGATTTCGGGTCAGAGCACATGCCTGGGATGGGAGCCAGGTACCTGGGGCAGCGTGCAAGAGGCAACCTGTCAGTGTCCCTCTCCTTCTCCCTCCCTGGCCCTCTCTAAAAGCGAAATAAATAAATAAAATCTTTTTCCAAATAAAATAAAATTAAAACGGTGCATAATTTTGCAGTTTACACACATCAAGTGCTTAGGAAATACACAAACCCAATGACGAATATGGCACTTTATCCTGAAAAAGACCTTCAGTTTGCTCATGGAAGAGGCCATCTGAAGGGTTGCAGCTCATGAATTATTGTGAAGCGATGGAAGAAGGGTTATCTGAAATCTGATGGAAAGTTCTAACAGATGTGGATGGATGTAGTTCAAAACATTAGGGGTGAACTGAGGTAGCTGGCAGATGTCTGAGGTGTGAGCATGTGTACGTGAGTATTTTTAATACAGCTCAGTTCAGCTTCGGGCAGTTTCCTACTAACTCTTTCCGTAAAGGGCCAGACAGCAAATATTTTAGGCTTGGTGGGCCATTAGGTCTCTTTTGCAACTATTCCACTCTGAGATAGTAGTACAAAAGCAGCCACCGGCAATGTAAACAAGTGGGCTTGGGTGTGTTCCAACAGAACTTTGTTTACAAATAGTTTTCTGACCCCCAACCTTGCAGACAAAATACTAAATAAACAAATGAAACTTGTCTTATGCACAAACTGTTCCCTTGCTGGAACAAATTCACATTTCAAAACAAGCATTATATCAGAATTAAGTTTAAAAATGTTATCAAATACACCAAAAAGTTGCTAACATAATTCAAACAAGCAAAACAACAAATCCAGTATTACTTGAAAATAAATTATTTTTTATTTTAGATTCTATACATCAAACGTCACCCAAAAGTCAATGGACCACTTCAGATGACCAAAATAAAGAAAACTAAAGGCACATTTTAAACAAGTGTAGCCATTCAAGATCTGTGCATTAAATTCTACACAATCTTTTTAAAAAGTAGGTAATACTTTTGGTGTTTCTTAACTGAAATCATCAGGCTCACTCACAAGGGCACACGTGGGTTTTACAAAATCATCAAGTCACAAAGGTTAACCCAGAAACTAAACTATAAGATAAATAAGTTCTGGATATCTAATGTACACCATGGTGACTATAGTTAACAATCTCTTAATACATAACTTAAAACCACAACAGCCAAAAAAAAAAAAAAAAAAGGTAAATTACATGTTAACTAACTTTATTGCAGTAGTTGTTTTTAAATATGTATAAAATCATCACATTGTACACCTTAAACTTATGCAATGTCAGATGTCAATTGTAGCTCAATAAAGCTGGAAAAAAACATACTAAGTGCCCAATGGTTACACAATATTTGACCAGGAGTTGAGTTAAAAATTCTGAGTTAACCTTTTTCAGAAGAGAAAACAAATACATACAACATTCCTTTACTGAAGCTGTAATACCCCACATATGGAATCCTCCCCCAGTCCAATTTCCTTTGTGAAAGCCACCCACTCTCCGAGGGCCAGATTCCAACGCTATCTCTCTATAAAGCCATCCCTAGACCTCTTCAGAAATGTGTTCCTGCTCTGAACTCTCTCACAGCAACTTACTTTTTATCTAATGCAGAATTTATCACTTTATATACTCCTGCAAGATTACTTGTGTAAACAGCTTTATTTCCTGTGCTATGTGGAAAACAAGACTAATCTTTAGCCATACTAATCCCTCTGCCTGGACTGTCCCTTTTTCAGAGCCAACCGTTAACTGCTAACTCATCTTCAAGGCCCAACACGATACCATCGCCTCTGCAAAACTTTTCCTAGATAGCTCCCAAATTAGGCTTTCCTTCATGTCTGATCCCTAGCACAACCAGTGTACCTCCATTTTAGCACTGCTTTGTAACTGCTTCTTTCCTGGCTAACTCCCTCGCTAGATGAACGATGCCTTAAGGAGGCATAAATTCTGTGAAGAGAGAAACCTTTCAGTCATCTTTCCCTTTGGTGATGTTTAACGTAAGGAGCACTAGACTTAAAAGCCACTCAACCTGAAAGCAGGCAAGGTGGCAATATTAAAATGCAACTACTATCCCAGGGAGGTAAACTACTTGTGTCACCAGGCTGAGGCTGAGCTGCAGTTAGATTAAAAAAAAAAAAAAAAAAACACCTAACTGAATCTTCCATTTCAGTGAAGTGCCTTTTTAAATGCAAATACTTAATTCTCTTTACACTGGCTTTTCCCTTTCTTTCCCTTACAAGCCCCCTGAGGTGGGGAAATGTCCTTTGGAATTCCCAAAGTTAAGAGTTATAGCTTAAAATAAGTCTCCCCCCTCAAAAAAACTAGCCAATTTATTTATCAGATGCCTTCAAGGTAAAAAAGGAAGGGGAGACAGAAATGGGGCCCGGTGCTACAGAGGAGTGTTATCAGGGACAGCGGTGGGCGCCCACAGGAGGCTGCGCTCTGGACTGTAACATATCGAACTGTGCCTGAGCACGTGGAAGTCCTGGTGAGAATTAAGACAAACAAGTTTTGCAGTTTCATTGTGTTTCAAAACCCCTTAAGCCATAAAAACAAGGTTAGGACGGGCACCTAGGGGCTGTGGTGACAGTATCATGGAAGAAACCCCATCCGGGATGGGAGCATTGCATGGAGCCAGTTGGTGGAGGGAGGGGCGTTGAGGAGAGGATGGCAGGGGACTCACAGAAGGCTCTGCCTTTTCAGCCTTTTGCATAACCACCTGCCTGGCCCCTAGTTGATACTCAGGTATTCAATCAACCAATAGAGCGTCCCCCTGCCCTGGCTGGTGTGGCTCAGTTGGATGACCAGTCGACCGTAACCGAAGGGTTGTGGGTTCAATTCCCAGTCAGGGCAAATACCCAGGTTGCAGCTGATCCCCAGTCGGAAAGCCCGTAGGATCCCCCTTCAGGCGGGTACAATCCCCTGTCCAAGCAGGGAAGGGAGGCAACCTGTTCCTGTTTCTCACATTGATGGTTCTCTCTGTCTCCTTTCCTCTCCCTCTAAAAGCAATGAAAATATGTCCTTCGGTGAGGATGGGGAAAAAAAAGTAACCCCCCCAAAATGTGGAGCATAGGACATAGATATGAACACCACTGCCATACCAATAATTTTTAAACAAATATTGTATGGAACATTTAACATGAAAACTGAACTATACATAATAAGAATGGCTATTTCAAGCCAAAACTGAAAGACAAAGTCTCAGAGAAAGTATCAGAAAATAGTGGCTACAGAGCAAAATTCACACAACCCTTTCCCAGGGCAAAAAGCACCATCGGCTTCAATTAATATAGGTCTTTTTGCCTTGGCTGATGTGGCTCAGTAGATTGAGTTCCAACTGAAAGGTCACAGCACATGCCCGGGTTGTGGGCAGGAACCTCAATTGGAAGTATTAGGCAACTGATCGATGTTTCTTTCTCACACTGATGTTTCTCTCCCTCTCTTTCTCCTTCCCTTCCTCTTTCTCTAAGAAGAAATATTTTTTTTTAAATTGGTCTTTTCAAAAGTCTCATCTGAAATCATAAAAGGGTACAAATAGAACTGAATACAGTTATCTTCCAAAGAGAACGTGTCCTCGGCCACAATAATTATTAACAAACTTCCCAGCAAAAAGTTTTCCTTTTCCAGTAAGTGTTTACGCAAGTGTGTGTACATGATATTATGACAGATTATAGTAGCAACAAAACACCTGAACCATATAAGTTTTTAGGCAAAAAAAAAAAAAAAAAGATGTGCAGACAATGAATAAAGAAACTTCTCATCACTATCCTTCTCTCTATCGCCCAAAAGGCAAATAAAATTTTAAATGATTGATACTCACGTAAGCAGGATTATTTTTAAATAACTTTGTATAACATCTAGTACAAATTCATTCCACAAATGACAAAGCAGAGCCATACAAAGGATACGTGATTTGTCCAAGGCTATACAATCAGTTAAGCAACAGAGTCATAACTAGAAAACCCTGATTTGGCTCACAGTTCAGTGTTCATTCTTTCATACCAACAGTTCTGGAACTTTCAGTGCTAGGCCTTCGCTGTTTTTTTAACTGTTGTTCAAGTACAGTTGTCTCCATTTTCCCCCCACCTCCCACGCTCAATCCTACCCTCTCCTTTGGCTTTGTCCATGGGTAACCTTTATACACGTGTTCCTTGACGACCTTCCCCTTCTTTCTCCCATGATCCCCTCTGTGTCTCCCCTGTGGTTACTGTCAGCAGTTTGTTCTTTATTTCCATGTCTCTGGTTCTATTTGCTCGCTTGTTTGTTCTGTTGATTAGGTTCCACTTATAGATGAGATCATATGGTATTTGTCTTTCACCGCCTGGATTACTTCACTTAGCACATAAAGCTCTCCAGTTCCATCCATGCTGTCGCAAAGGGTAAAGGTCCTTCTTTCTTTCTGCTGGGTAGTATCCCATTGTGTAAATGTACCTAGGACTTCTTTAGGCTCTTAAAACATTTAACCATTAACAAAGACCCCAAAAAGCTTTAGTTTACTCTTTTAAGAACTGCTGCTATAACCATGTTACCTCCTCCAGAACAACTGCAGACTTTTATCAACATCTATTAAACTTACTCCCATTTTACAGATGGAGGTTAAAAATCTTGCATCTCAGCCATCAAGGCAATCATAACATAAGCGTTAGCATACAGGTACACAGAGATCCTACTTAGACATTCCGTTTACTGCCCTGCTATACTCAACACTCCTAAAGGAAGACCTATATAAATAATTTCCCAGTAGTTTAAACCACCTGAACAGCTTCTGCCAAAGTCCAAGAGAATATTCAAGGTCTGGGGAAAAGGACTTCATGTAAACCCACGAACCACCTGTACCCACGAATTTATTCAGACTCCAAAAGTTGAAAGAGGCATATAAATATTAAATACATACACTTCCTTATAGAAAAATATTTCACACATCCATATCTATATAGAAATCCCTTTAAGTATTAAATTTTTCTTATCTCGAGAAGTACAATACATAACTGAAAGCTCATGACCAACTACACCAAGGGTTGGCAATAATAACTGGCCTGATCAAAATTAAAGTCAGAATTGTCTTTCTTTTTACCTCACTTATAATAACATAATCAAACAGCTGGTATTTAAATGCTTTCAAAACCCTTTATAAAATTTGCATCTACTCCCCTTCCACAGACCTGGCTTAATGCTTTTCACATAGTGGAAATACAAGCATTACACAGATAACATTTTTCAAAAGTTAGGTTAGTATGCCAACGTTAAGAACTATTAAATATCACAGCCAGTGACGTTCTAAAGACATTTCCCAACATCTCGCAATTTAGACTTCTGCCTTTTATAATTTAAATCCAATAACAAGTTATACTTCTGTCAGCTTTTCAAATAATCTGGTTGCCATAAGGATTCCAATGACAAGTACCATCAAATCTCCAAGATCTTTATATGAAAATAAAGTTTATCTGTCAGTCAGAAGCTAACCTTTCACAATGGCAAAAATTTGAAAAAACAAGCCAATCATATTTCTAACAAAACAAACAACAAAAGCCTTTAAAAATAGTTAAGAAAACCTTTAAAGTCTGAGCCACTGATTTTTCAATGTATAATTTAGCCAGGCCATCAATTTATTTTCTTCCCTCTTGTCTTTTGGCTATTTTTTTTCACCACAGTATCCTAGAAAATTTTTTATGAACACAAGTAAAAATCAGAACTAATCAAGTGCTCAGCAGAAGATCTGACAAAGAAGAAATTCTGGAACTACTGTGTAACAAAATTAATGATAATGCATAGAATTGTTCATATTATCTATCTCACATTAGCAGACAATCAAGAGTGATTTGGTATTGTGGGTTCAACTCCCTCAAGCATTACCCGTCTGATCATCTGATTATGGCTTGAAATGAATGACAATTCAGCCTGAGACAGTTCTTTTGAATACCCACTTGCAGCTCTTTCATGATACAGGGAGCATCATGCATTTTCAAATTAGTTCTCTACATTTATATACGCAGTTCCTTGGCAGTTAGTTCATAGCGAAGGGCTTTTCACACAGCTTAAAGACTTCTGGAGTTTACGTTTCAGTTATCTCACTGTCTTATCTGAACGCTAGAGGCAAAATACTATAAACACCTACACCCTCAAGGCTACAACAAATGACCACAGCAGTAGCTACTGTGAACTTCTTCCCTCACGATACTTGGGCTAAATCAAAGTGGTCATAATCACATTATATCTGGCAACTCAAGGAGGCATTAATTCCTTGTGGTTAAGAACGTAAACTCTGGCCGTGGCTGGTGTGGCTCAGTGGATTGAGTGCTGACCTGCAAACCAAAGGATTGCTTATTCAATTCCCAGTCAGGGCACACGCCTGGGTTGCAGGCCAGCTACCCAGTGCGGGGAGGCAACCACACATTGATGTTTCTCTCCCTCTCTCTAAAAACAAATGAATAAAATCTTTTTAAAAAGAACATAAGCTCTAGAGTCAAGACTGGGTTCAATTCCAGCTGCACCAATTCACAAGCTGTGTAACTCTGGTCAAGTTCTTTGATCTCAAAGAACTTATGCCTCAGTTTCCACCTCACCTGTAAAATGGGAGATACTAAGTACTATCCCATTTGGTAGAGAATTAATCAAGATAAATGTCAACAATAAGCACTCGATTTTAGTTAGAATTCTTACTCTTACCACCAGGATCTACACAAATTCAAGACCCGTAAGGAAAATTTAACCCTGGCATAAAATAAATAATTCTCTTCAGAAAGTCTATACACAGTTAATTTGTTCACCCTGGAGAAAGGGAGAAGTCCAAATTCAGAAAACCTACAGTCTTAAATGCAGATTTTGTGAGATGCAGTAAAGTCTAGAGGTCACATTTAACTGTAAGTACACCCTTCATGAAGCTGAACATGAGCACCTGATAATAACCAGCCAACAAGTTGTACTGGGTACCTCTATGTGCTCAATACCCCATATACAAAGGTTTACTATACTTAAGTCAATAAACATCAATTCAGAAACCAAAGCCACAATCTTTACACACCAGGGATCTATAATGTAAGAACTGAAGTGTATTTTTTTTTTTTAACTCAAGGGAAGGAAAACATCTATCTACTGTTTGTTAATGCAGAAAAATAGGTATAGTAAGTATCACAGGTTCATTTCAAAATTGTACATCCTAGCTAAAAGAGCCCTATAAACCTATGCCATCCGAATAGTGACTCAAAGACACACATTTTGGCAACTACGAATGCAATTCTGATTCATGCTCCCTGTTATTTTGTTTATTTTGCTACTAGGTGCCAAGAATACATCTCAGAGTAGAAAAATGACTTAATTCACAAGGGATGTAAAGTCGAATGTCAAATTGTGTGACAAGCAAGCCAGTCACCTGTGTAAAAGTGGTACGCATTTCAAATTAACCCATATTTTAGACACTATCAAGAGATTTATCAGAAACGCAAGGAAAAAAAAAAAAACCAGCTTCAACCTACTGAACGTGCTTCACTGGTAAGAAGCAACCTGCGAGGGACAGCTTCCCTTGCAATAAATCTCACTTCCCATCCATCCACGGTTACCTGCCCTTCCCCCATGAATAAATAAATAAACGAAATAGGGTCTAACGACTTTTGGTCGAAATCTGCTCCGAAAGTAGCGAAACATTCGAGATCTGCCTCACCACCCGTTAAAGCTAGACTTCGCAAATAAGTAGTACACTGGGACCACCTCGAAGCGAAACCCCACCTTGGTATCCCCTTGCCTAGAGGTAAATCCAAGGATACCCTTCACGATCCGGAGGAGAGAAGGGATGCGAATACCTGACAAGACCCATCCATTCACTCCCCCCAAAAAGGGCTCGTCCCCAGGAGCCGCAGCAAAAAAAAAACGATTCGGCAACGCCGGGGTACTTCCCGTCTCCAGCGGTCTCGATGCCACTAAGTCTTCCCAGGATCTCGCATCATCCCGCCCGCCCCTCCCCCTCTCCCCACTCCCCCCCGCTCCGAGCCGCTTCTTACCCACGCAGTTTCTAGGCCCGAGGATTAGAAAGCGTGACGGGGACAGCGAGAACCGTCTCCGACTTTGGGGGGGTCTCCATGCCACGTGCAGTAAAGAATAGACAGAGGAATCTAACGAAGCTTCCCCGCTTAGGGGAGGTTCAACGGGGCGCCCCGGCAGCCAGGCCGCGCCCCCCCACCGCTACCTCCACCGACGCCACGGCCACCGCCACCGCCACCCCCACCCGGGGATGGAACCTACTGCCAAACCCCTGAACGCTTCTCACCGACAGAGGAAACGATGCCTCCTTTCAGCTAGGCAACGGACAGGCTCGGGGCACCGAGCGCAAGCTGTGCCAAACACCCAACTCGGAAGGCGCGTAGGCCAAGAACGCTAAGACCCATGAGACCGGGTTGCGCTTTACCTCATGGGCTCAGCAGTCATGTTTTCGCTTCAAAGCCTTGCGGGCTTCAGAGAGCGCAGGGCGCCGCTCCGCGCTCCCTGGCGTCCGGCTATGACACGAATGCACTGGGCTGCTGGTCGTCACTACGGCCGGTGCTGAATCCTCCCGACAGCTCAAAGGCCGCTAGCGCTGCCACCGCTGCAGGAGCCGCGGAAACAAAGCGACGCCGCTGCCGCCGCCATTTTGTTGGGCCGAGGCTCAGGCAGGAGAATTGGCGCGGCCTCCCTCTTCCTCTTTGCATCATCCATTGGCTACCTCCTCCGCACCACGAATTCTTATTGGCTACGGAAATTCACATTCTTTGGGGGCCTGTTGCTAAGGCGGTCTAAGTCATTTGATCCTCCCCACCTTTTCTTAGGGGTTCCAATTTAGTCCCATTGACCTGAAAGTGCTAGCGACTATTGTGACTTCGTTCGGAAAATGCGTTTTGATGCATCCTCCTTCCTGCACATATTGGCAAAACGATGACACCAACTGACGTTCACGGACAGTTGCGATACCCCTAGCACTACACTAAATCTTTATCCAGATGACTTCGTGTAATCCTTATACCCTTTGAGGCAGACATACGCTTGTTACCTACGTTTTCCAGATGAGGAAACCAAGACACCAAATTCCACGGGAATTAGACTAGGATCGTACACTGCACTCGTAATCATGAATCTACGAGTTGACCCTCAATATTTTCTGTCTAATATTCCAGGTTATCATCAAGTGCATGGCTTTTCTCGGGTGCTTTATGTATAAAATTCCGCACACCAGCTTTCCTAGATGTTTTATATACCATGTTCCGCCTGCGGTATATGTATATATATACACATGTATACGGATAGAAATGTCATTAGACCAACTTGAGATCTGCATACAATTCTTGCAATATTGAATACACTGTAAAGTCTAAACTGCTGCTCGGAACATGTGTATGCAAGCACACGCGCGCGCACGCACGCACGCACGCACACACACAGACCATTCCCCCAGTCTGATGAGATCTTTAGCTCACAAACCAACCTGGGTCTATTTCCTCACTATAGAGGTATGGCTGGATGATTTCTGCTTTCATGGTTTATAATTTAATTGTGCATTGGTAATCTCTACAAGTCACAAATCGGTTTCCTAAAATTGAATACTTTCAAAATTTTTCAAAGTGTACTCTACAGACATGTTTTAGTTCATTCCATTAGCTTTTCTTGAAATTTGCAAGAACACCTGTCGTATTTAGGCGACAAGGTTGCTGCTTTCTACTGGAATACAAAGTGATGAGCCTTTTTTAAATGAAATACTTTGAAAACCCGATAGATTCAGACAATTTTTTTTAATCAAGAGAAGCCTGGACACATTTCAAGTCATCTTTCAAATATCTGGGTACCAATGCCATCTGTAGAAATCAGCCTTCCATATCTGGAATACTGCTTTTCTTCTCAACTTCCACACATTAAATATCACTTAAATATACAATTTACAGAATTTTTATTTTATCCCCTGGTAAATGCAATTTAACTAAAAGGAATGTCTCCAACAGATACACTCTACATGTGAAAAATGACATGTCTGCAAGACTATTCACTGCAGCATTATTTGTCACATCAAAGTGACATAGATGTTCCTCAGTTGGGCGCTGGTTATATAAATTAGTCAATTCATGTAGCAATGGAAAATTGTAACAGTGGGAAATCGTAACCCACCCCACAATTCTTTTGCCATTATTTCTGTAAGTGCTGACTCTAATGCATAGCTTGTAGATGAACGGCATGCTTGTATAAGAATCCTAGCAACTGACTTCAAAAGATACATTCTCCTAACTTCAGGCATCTGAGCTCCAGAAGATTTGCTGACCTTGGACCACGGAGACAGGATGATGTAAAGTCTGGATGATATGAATCCGGGATGGCCTAAACCTATAATACTCCTAGAAGAAAGCATAGCACAGGAGAAAAGCTTCAGGACATCGGACTTGGCAATTTTTTTTCACGTGACAACAAAAGCACAGGCAACAAAAGTAAAATACAGAAATGGGGTAGGTAAGGGGTATACGGGAATGCTGAGTAGCTCCATTTTTCTGTGAACCTAAGACAACTCAAAAAAGCCCATTAAAATGAATATAATTAAAATCATAAAGCAGCAGTTCTTTTTTTCTCTTAAGTCTGTCTAGCTTTTTGACATAAAAGAAATTAAAACCACCTGCCCACTTAAATTATGAAGATTATAGGGGAGAACAGAATCTTTCAAAGTAAATCAACCCCACTTCTGGGAATATATCTGAAGAAATCCAAAACACTAATTTGAAGAACATAAACACCCCTATGTTCACTGTAGCGTTATTTACAATAGCCAAGGGCTGGAAACAGCCTAAGTTCCCATCAGCAAATGAGTGGATCAAAAAACTGTGGTACATTTACACAGTGAAATACTATGTAGGAGAAAGAAAGAAGGAGCTCCTACCCTTTGTGACGGCATGGATGGAATTGCCTAGCCTTATGCTAAGTGAAATAAGCCAGACAGTGAAAGACAAATACCATATCATTTCACTCGTATGTTGAATCTAATGAACAAAATAAACTGACAAGCAAAATAGAGACACACTCATAGATAGAGAGGAAGCTGAGAGCTACGGAGGCGTTAAGGGGTAGAGGGATTGAAAACGAGGTAAAAAGACTCGTGGACATGGACAACAGTGTGGACATTGCAAGAAGTGGGATATAAGGGTAATAAATGTTAATGGAAAGAATACAAAAAAAAAAAGTCCATGGGCAACCTAGTTAAATTCTTTTTTAAAAAAGTAAATCAGGTACAAACTTCCAGTTATAAAATAACTAAGTCATGAGAATGTAATGTACAGCATAGCAATTATAATTTATAATACTGTTTTGCATATTTGAAAGTCGTTAAGACAATAAATTTTACGAGTTCTCATCACAAGAAAAAAATGTCAGTATGAGTGACGATAGATGTTAACTAGACACAGTGATCATTTTGCAATATATGCAAATACTGAGTTTATTACATTGTACATCTGAAAGTAATATTATATATGAATGATCTCTCAATAAAAATGTTTTTTTATTTACTAATAGTATCATTATGTTGCCCACCTGAAACTAATACAATATTTGTTAATTATACTTCAAAAAAGAAGTAAACCACCAAAGGAAAGTATTCTTATAGTTCCAAACCAATACCTTCTAATAAACCACTGGAAGTTCAATAAATTGTGCAATTTTTATGAGTCCAACCCCAAGTCAATTGAATAAGGTTTTTAACTGCACTTTCCAATTCTTTTCATATTTCCAAAAGAGTTACTGAAAGGAAAATAAGAAAACAATCTGGTGTATTTGAAAATGAATCAAGTAGAGCCCTGGCCGGGTGGCATAGCTGGTTAGAGCATCATCCCAATACCCCAAGTTTGTGGGTTCCATTCCTGACAAAAATCACCAACAAATGTATAAATAAGTGGAACAGCAAGTCAACATTTCTTTCCTTTTCTCTCTCTCCTCTCCTCCCCTCTCCTCTTCTCTTTTCTCTCTCTAAAGTAAAATAAATACATATATTTTTTTTTATTTGTCTTTAGAGGGGTAGGAGAGAGGAAGAGGAAGAGAAATATCAATGTACGGTTGCCTCTCATGTGTCCCCTGCTGGGAACTGGCCTGCAACCCAGGCATGTGCCCTGACTGGGAATCGAACCGAGATCCTCTGGTTCGCAGGCCCGCGCTCAATCCACTGAGCTACACCAGCCAGGGCTAAATACATATATTTTTAAATGAATGAAATAGAGGTCCTAATTATAAATAGAGTGAAGTAAAAACCTCAATAGGCTGACTGAAGAAAATAAACAGCAAGAGATACTGAATTTTAGGAAGTCAAAACAACCCAAATTGTCTAGTTTGCAGACACATCAAGAAAATTGTATGTTTTTTATCCTCACCTGAGGCCATTTTTTCATTGCTTTTAGAGAGAGAGGAAGGAGGAGAGAGAGAAAGAGAGAGAGTGAGACAGAAACATCAACCAGTTGCCTCCTGCACAAGCCCCAACTGGGAATAGAACATGAAACCCAGGCATGTGCCCAGGAACAGAACCCACAACCATCTGGTGCACAGGACAATGTTCCAACCAACTGAACCACACCAGCCAGGGCAATTTTGTTGATCTTTAAAAAAAAAAATACAACATTTGGTTTTGCTGATTTTCTCTATTGTTTTTCTATTGTCTATTTTGTGTATATCCCCTCTAATGTTTCATATTTCTTTCTCCCGTCTTTCTTTAGCATTTCTTGTTGGGCAGACCTACTAGAACAAACTCTCTTGGCTTTTAGAGATGCAAATTAAAACCACAATGAGATACCACTTCTGACTGGTCAGAATGGCCATCATAAACAAAGCAACAAACAACAAGTGCTGGAGAGGTTGTGGAGAAAAGGGGACCCTAGTGCACTGTTGGTGGGAATGCAGACTGGTGCAGCCACTGTGGAAAACAGTACGGAATTTTCTCAGAAAACTAAAAATGGAACTGCCTTTAGACCCAGCAATTCCACTGCTGGGATTATACCCTAAGAATCCTGAAACACCAATCCAAAATAACCTATGCACCCCAATGTTCATAGCAGCACCATTTACAATAGCCAAATGCAGGAAACACCCTAAGTGCCCATCAGTAAATGAGTGGATCAAAAAACTTTGGTACATTTACACAATGGAATACTACGCAGCAGAAAGAAAGAAGGAGCTCCTACCCTTTGCCACAGCATGGATGGAACTAGAAAACATTATGCTAAGTGAAATAAGCCAGGTGGTGAAAGACAAATACCATATGGTCTCACCTTTAACAGGAACCTAATCAACAAAACAAACAAACAAGCATAATATAACCAAAGACATGGAAATTGAGAACAGGCTGACAGTGACCAGAGGGGAGAGGAGAGGGAATTTCAGGGGAAAGGGGGAAGGGTTTGCAGGGTCCTTTTGTCTATAAAGGACACATAGACAAAAACAAGGGTAGAGGGTGGAAATGGGAAGGAGGTGGGGAGGGCTGGGGGGGTGGGCTGGGATGGGAGTAAGAGGCAGCAAACTGTTCAAATGAACAACAACAAAAATAAAAAAAAACTCTCTCAGCTTTTGTTTATGTGGGACTATCTTACTTTTTCCTTCATGTTGTTTTTCCTGCAAAACGTTTTATTGTTTCCATTTGGTCTAATGTGAGGGAGACGATTACAGGGGTGTCTAGTGGTTTCAGGGAGAGGCTCCTGCAAAAGCCAGACATAGGGAAATGCAGAGGGGCCCCTCAAAGGCCTCTGGGCTCCAAAGGCTTCCTAATCGCACTTGAGGGTGAGCCTTTGGAAGACCTATTCGTCCACGCCCGCCCGGGAGCTGGCCAGCCTGGGAGCTGACCAGCATGGGAGGTGAGTCAGGTAGTCGCCCACGTTCTTGATGAGTTTCACTTCCTCACCCAGGAAGTCACAGAGCTGACGGTCTGTGGGGGTAGAACCCGGGGCATGCAGGTCCAAAAGAGCCTGAGGTCAGGTTCTTCCCCAAGGTCCAGGCAGCTTCCATGGCATGCTGAGTTTTACTCCACTCATCTTGAGACGGCTTCGCTGCGTCCTGGAGAAGAATGTGGCCACCGCGCTGGTTTTGCAGCTTTAAGAGACGCTCAGCGCCCTCCCGCTTCTCCTCGACCAATTCAGTTGCTGGAAGAAGTAGCCCACGCCCAGCAGAACCACATTTCAGGTCGAAATAGAAGCCCAGAGAGAGGTAGTTGTGGCCGGCCCGCAGGTGCACGGTGGCCAGGCGGTGGACAGCAGTCTGCACCTCAATGGAATAACTCTAATGAATTTGGGAGCTCACGGTTGCTCCGCAATGAGGAGTTAAGGTTAAAAAAAAAGTGGTGTCGGCTGGTCTAGGAGGCTGAGGATGGCTGAGGTGGTTTCCAAGGTGGTCACTGGAAGAGAGGTTGGAGGGGAATTAGATGGAAGGTGCATCCCTAGGTCTGCTCTGTCCAAACTCTTTTGCAACAAGACACAGATCCTAGGACCGCCGAGGGCGCTGTAATTATTCATTTGTTTTTTAAAAAGTTTATTTATTGGTGAGAGAGAGAGAGAAATTGACTTGTTGTTCAGCTTATTTATGCATTCATTGGTTGAGCCCTGTATGCGCCCTGACCAGGGATCAAACCCCACATCCTGGCGTATCAGGACGATGCTTTAAGCAACTGAGCTACCTGTATTGGCCAGGGCTTTCCTTCGTTTTTGAAGGATCATTATGCCAGATATAGAATTCGTTATACTTATTTTTCTTTTATTTTCTTTTTCCACCACCATTCATCCCTCCTATACCCTCTTCCACCTCCACCCACCCCCACCCCCACAATCACCATCCTGTTGTGAAAGAACCTCCTGAGTTACTTGTCTTTTTTCCTTTTTTGCTCAATCCCTTCACCCCTACCCCACCCCACCTAGAATCCTTGATTAACTTTTTTTCTTCTAGCACTTTAAATATGTCATCCCACTGCTTTCTGACTTCCTTGGTTTCTAATGAGAAACTGGCTGTTAATCTTACAGAGAATTTTTCAAGTGACAAATCACTTCTCCCCTAGTATGTTCAAAATTCCCTTTCTGTCTGTCTGTTGTGCTAGGGAACTTTGTATTTATTTTACTTGGAGATTGATAAGCTTCTTAGATGTGTAGATACATGGCTTCCATCAAATCTGGGACATTTCTAGCCATACATTTTCTGTATTTTCTCTCCTGTGAGGACTCTCATTATGTGTATGTTGGTGTACTTGATGGTATCTCATGGCTTTCTTCCGTTCCTGTTAAGTTTATTCATTCTTTTTTTCACGATGCTTCTCCAACTGGATAATTGTAATTGGCTTCTCTTCATGTTCACTATTTCATTCTGCTGGCTCATACATAGATTTGAAGCTCTCTAGTAATCTTTTAAAAGATTTTATTTAGTTAGTTTTAGAGAGAGGGGAAGGGAGGAAGAAAGACAGGGAGAGAAAGATCAATTCGTGGTTGTCTCTTGCACGCCCCCTACTGGGAATCAAATCGGTGACTCTGGTTTGCAGGCCCATGCTCAATCAGCTGAGCTACACTAGTCAGAGCTCTAGTAATTTTTTACTAATGCATCTTTCAGCTTAAGAACTTCTATTTGATTCTTTTTTCTGGTATCTCTTAATTTTTCTCTCCCCAAAAAATGTTTTATTTTTTCTAGCAGAGATGTAATTGATATATACAATTATGTAAATTTAAGGTGTACAATGTGATTTGATACACATAGATGTTGTGATATGTTAACCTTAATAAGGTTGCCAGTAGTTAATACATCCTTTACTTAACATATTACCATGTTGCTGTTGTTGAATGTTGTAGTCTATTAATATTCTCTGTTTAGTGAGGCATTATTCCCTTTAGTTCTTAACATGGTTTCCTTTAGTTTTTTGAACATATTTTATATAGCTGATTTATTTTTCATAAGTCCAATTTCTGGGCTTCCTGAGATATAGTTTTTTTTTTTTAATTTCTCTTTTTCTTCCGTGAATGGGCTGTACTTTTTATTACTTTATGTGCCTCATAATTTTTTTGTCGATAACTAGACATTTTGAAAATTATAATATGGTGACTCTGGAAATCAGAGTCTCTCTTTTTTTTTAAACTTTTTAAATTGTTGTTCAAGTGCAGCTGTCTCCATTTTCCCCTCACAACTCCCCCCACCTCCCATCCCTGATCTCACCCCCACCTTGGGTTTGTCTAGGTGTCCTTTATGGATATTCCTGAAAACTTTCCCTCTTTCCCTCCCCTTATCCCCATCCCCTCTCCACTCTGGTTACTGTCTGTTTGTTCCCAGTTGCAGTGTCTCTGGTTCTATTTGCTCACTTGTTTGTTCTGTTGATTAGGTTCCACTTATAGGTGAGATCATATGGTATTTGTCTTTCACTGCCTGGCTTACTTCACTTAGCGTAATGCTTTCCAGTTCCATCCATGCTCTCTTGAAGGATAGGAGCTCCTTCTTTTTTTCTGCTGCGTAGTATTCCATTGTGTAAATGTACCATGGTTTTTTGATCCACTCATTTACTGTTGGGTGCTTAGGTTACTTCCAGCCCTTGGCTATTGTAAATGGTGCTGCTATGAACATTGGGGTGCATAGGTTCTCATGGATTGCTGTTTCAGGATTCTTAGGGTATATTCCCAGCAGTGGAATTGCCGGGTCAAAAAGCAGTTCCATTTTTATTTTCCTGAGGAAACTGCATGCTGGAAATCAGTCTCTTTTCTCACATTTTGTTGCTGTTGCATGTTGTAGTTTTCGCTTGGTAAACTTTCTAAACTATATTTGTAAAGACTGTATTGTTTGTCACGTGTAGACATTGAAGTCTGTTTCACTACCTTAGTTGTCATCTAATGGTTTGAGAGTGATTTCCTTAGACACCTAAATGCAAAACAAGAAAATACTCTCTCAATATTTGTAAACTGGTCCTGTGTTGGTACAGCCCCTCAGCACTTAGCCAGTCTGTTCACAACCCTACTTTACCCTTCACTTTCTGCTCCCACTGAACATAAATATCAGCCAGACGTGAAAGGTTAGAGAACCGAAGTGTTTTCCGAGCATGTATCCTGTTCTATGTCTATAAAGCCTTGGTTTTCCACAGTCAAGTCTTTTCTCAGCTTTTCCTCCCAGGCTTTTGGCACATCTATTTGCCACAAGTGCAATGTTTTGCCCCAGGGAGCATTGGGTAGCTCATTTGTCCCGTATTTTCGAGAAAATCCCATACATAGCTGCTTTTCTGACCAGAGAGACTTCTGAGTTAGGTCAAAT
Organism: Glossophaga mutica; assembly: GCA_039655065.1. NCBI lineage: Eukaryota > Metazoa > Chordata > Mammalia > Chiroptera > Phyllostomidae > Glossophaga > Glossophaga mutica. Next base: position 6,623,112 of record CM077318.1, on the reverse strand, counting down.
TAAGGCAAACCCCTTTTATCATTCCTTCAGGGAACCCACAGACAGAATTAAACATGGGGAAATACAATTTGTTGGGAACAAGGTCTGTTCCACTCTTTCTGGGCCCAGCTTACCCACACTGGGAACACTGATTGCTGGCTTTAAAATTCTGCCACATGCCCTGTCTGGGTCACTCAGTTTGTTCCATCATCATCTGGACAGGCCAGGTCTGCAGGCTCAATCCTTGGTCAGGGTGCATGCAGGAGTCAACTGGTGAGTGCATGGAAAAATGGAACAGCAAATTGCTCGCTCTCGCGCGCGCTCTCTCTCTCTCTCTCTCTCTCTCTCTTTCATCATATTAAAAGAATACTCTGCCACACCAAAGTGGGAGGCGGGGCCAAACTAAAACAGCAGAAAACTCTCCTACCATGTTTATGTTTCCCTTTTCTTGATTCAGCATTCATTTGGTTGCTTCAAAGTTTTGACTATCTTCCAGAGTTACAACAAAGCTGACTCTGAAACTTCTTGCTCATTTTTTCAGTGTTTCTGTGGAGGAGCGGGTCTGCCAAGCTGTTTACTCTTTTCTGTCTTTGCTATTTTCTGTCTTGCCTGTTTTTGGCTCTTCACATTTCTATATAAATTTCATTTTTAAAAGATCTTATTTATTTAATTGTAGAGAGAGAGGAAGGGAGAAAGAGAGGGAGGGAAACACGATGTGAGAGAGAAACATCAACCGGTTGCCTTCCTTATGTGCCCCAACTGGGGATCAAACCATAGCCCAGGCACATGCCCTGACTGGGAATTGAACTGGCGACCTCTCGCTTTGCAGGAGGATGCCCAATGTCAGGGCTCTATATAAATTTTAAAATCAGCATTTCAATCTTTGCACACACACAAATCTGCTGGAATTTTTATTGGATTTGACATAGAAATTGAGAGTTTTGCAATATTGAGGGTTTTTAAAGATTTTATTTATTTGCTTTTAGACAGAGGGAAAGGGAAAGAGGGAAACATCCACGCGTTGCTGTTTCTTGCGCGCCCCCTAGTGGGGGGCCTGGCCCACAACCCAGGCATGTGCCCTGACTGGGAATCTAACCAGAGACTCTTTGGTTTGCAGGTTGGCATTCAATCCACTGAGCCACATCAGCCAGGGCTACAATATTGAGTTTTAAAGTCTATAAACAGGGAACCCTGGCTGGTGTAGCTCAGTGGACTGAGCACCAGCCTGTGAACCAAAGGGTTGCAGGTTCAATTCCCAGTCAGGGCACAGGCCTGGGTTGCCCGCCAGGTCCTGAGTGTGGGCTGTGCAAGAGGCAGCCACACATTGATGTTTCTTTCCTTCTCTTCCTTCCTCTAAAAAGAAATAAAATCTTTAAAAAATAAAATAAAGTCTATGAACAGGGTGTCCTTAACTTGGGATATACCTTTTGTAAGTTTCAATATATGCCTTGACCATCTTTTGTTACATTTATTCCTAATACTATCTTTATCTGAATGAAACCTTGATAGCCCTGGCTGGTGTGGCTCAGTGGACTGAGCACCAGCCTGTGAGCCAAAGGGTTGCTGGTTCGATTCCCGGTCAGGTCACATGACTGGGCTGCCGGCCATGTCCCCAGTAGGGGCACGTGAGAGGCAACCACAGACTGATGTTTCTCTCCCTCTTTTTCCCTTCCTTCCCTTCTCTTCAAAGATAAATAAATAAAATCTTCAAAAAAATTTTTTTGGCAGAACTAGCTAGCTGGTTACTATCAGGAGAATCCATCTTCCTTTCTCCTGATAAGCTGCTGGGACTTCAATCTAACATGTATAATACTGCAGCAAAATGGGAATGATGGTATTTTAGTATTTATTTTGTATACTACCAAACGATTGGTATTTTATAAATGTATGAGAAAAAACTTCTCAAAGTTATCTACCTTGTCTTCAGCTATTTTTACACCTGAAAAAGGGGCAGGAACTAGGATTAAGGATTCTTTGTAATTCTGGCTTGAGTCCAAACAGAGTAATTAAGGAAGCAAATCAGGATTGTGAGAACAAACTTGCCATTTAAAGGGGAAAAAGGAAGGGAAAAGGAGAAACTGTAACCACTGAGGATGAGTAGTAGTTGGATTTTCAGGGGTCCTGGAATTGGTCCTAGAAACCTGACTCCTCTTTTTTCCTTTTCTCTTCACACTTTTCTACTATCCTCTCGTTCTGTTTCCCTAAGGTTTCTCCACCTCAATTCTAAGGAGATTCTTATAGGAGACCCTCGGGATTAGATGGAGTCCCAGAGTGATTCTAAGGAAAATACAAATGACTGATAAATATAAGAAAAGATGTTCAGAGTTACTAATAACTTGTGAATTGGTAATCAAAATGAGATACCTTGGAAGAATTTTAAAACAAAAAGAGAGAAAACAGTGGTGAGAATGTTTTTTAAAGATTTTATATCTTAATTTTTACTATTCTTTTTTTTAAAGATTTTATTTATTTTTAGAGAAAGGGGAAGGGAGGGAGAATGAGAGAGAAAGAAACATTGATATGTGATAGATACATCGACCAGTTACCCCTCACAGGTCCCCAGGGACCTAGCCCACACCCCAGGCATGTGCCCTGACTGGGAATTGAACCAGCAATTTGGTTCACAGGCTGGCGCTCGATCCACGGAGCCACACAAGCCAGGTCACACCACCCAAATTATTTATTCATTTTTAGAGAGAGGGGAAGGGAGGGAGAAAGTGAGGAAGAGAAACATCAACGTGTGGTTGCCTTTCTTTTTTTTTTAATATTTTATTTCTTTATTTTTAGAGAGGGGAAGGGAGGGAGAAAGAGAGGGAGAGAAACATTAATGTGTGGTCGCCTCTCACATCACCCCCACTGGGGACCCGGCCCACAACCCAGGCTTGTGCCCTGACCGGGAACCCAACCTCGGCCCCTTGGTTCACAGCCCGCGATCAATCCACTGAGCCACACTAGCCAGGGCATGCCTTTCTTAATTATTTATTCATTTTTAGAGAGGGGGAAGGGAGAGAAATAGGAAGAGAAACCTCAATGTGTGGTTGCCTCTTGCACGCCCACTACTGAGGACCCGGCCTGCAACCCAGGCATGTGCCCTGACTGGGAATCAAGCCAGCAACCCTTTGGTTTGCATGCTGGCACTCAATCCACTGAGCCACACCAGCCAGGGCAAGAATGTTTTTAAAGTAGTACATTTTTGTTCATTTAGAAAGTTGCGAGTACCATGTAACTCTTTGGGTATGAGTCAGGATGTAAATGACTATGACTTCAGATTTTTTTTTTAAGTAATGAAATGATATTATACTGATAATATTTTGGCATTTCAGTACTTAAAAAAATCTAAGTTGTGAACTAACCATCCTTTAAAATTTCAATTCCTGTCACAAAAGCCTCTCCCTTTCCCTTCCACCCCAATCCAAAAAAAGCAATCAAACCCTTCTCTGTGCTCACAATGTATCGTTTTCCCACTAGTGCCAAGAATTGCCTTTGCTTCCACATTCGTTCCCAGCACAACACAGTAAGCCATTTGAGAGTAAAGACTTTTTCCCCTTTGTTTAGTCAGTGAAGTTTTACTGAGCATGTACTATGCAGGCTTTTTAGAAAATGACCACACAGAAACGGGTAAGACATACCCTTGTTTCCTAGGAGCTTACAGTTTAGGAAAGGTCCAGGGCAATTTGAATAACAGAGATCAGCATGCACCAAAGATTGGAAGGCTATAGAACCCAAACTGGGAGGTCAGGAAAGCTTCCCAGAAATGAGAGGACAGGGAGAAAACATTTCATTTATTTTATTTGAATATCATAAAAAGAGCTTAAGACCCAAAGTTCTCTAGCTACAACTGTTTGCCACATAGACAGGGCCAGGCATTACACACCAGAAGGCCCAGACAAAATGGACAATTTCTAAATCTGGATATTGGGTGGGGCCAACACAGCTTAATGCGGTTTCATTCCAGCTGAAAGTCATTATTTACGAAGCATTCATTGGGACACACTGATCATCACTGAGTCTGCACGCAGGGTTTATTCGAATGTCCTTCAACTGTCACCCAAAAGAGCCTGAAGGCCATGCGTCAATGTTTCCACCATTGAGTCATATTCTATCCAGCTGTACTCACATTTTCAGAAAAATGATTGAGCGTAAAGTGACAGTGAGAATATGCCAGTATAGGGTTGCAGCTGAGGCATTAGCATTTGCTGTAATTTTGAGTTGTAGAAAAATATACATGAAATTTATCAACTTCACAATTTTGAAGTGTACATTTCGGGAGCGTTAAGGTCATTCACAGTGCTGTGCAACAAACCTCCAAAAGTCTTGTTATCTTGCAAAACTTAAACTCTATACCCACTAAATAATTCTCTATCACCCCTTCGCCTGGCCCCTGGCAACCACCATTCTACAATACTTTCTGTCTCTGTGTGTGTTGCAACCAATCAAGGCTGGGAAGACCCCCCAGTAGATGGAAGAAAATGTGTGGAGCTGTGGGGACACTTGACATGCCTTTATTCATGGGTGGGCAAGCCACACATGCCACAAGCAGCGTGTCCAACTAGTGGAAATCCCCTACCTGTTTAAGTACTAGAGGGGAACAAAGCCAGAAAACTGCCAAAACCTATTATAACATAACATAGTTCTGCACATGCGAGCCCACTTCATGCTTCAGGAACAGTTTATCAGATCCAGTCTCAAGGCTATGAAAACACTGGTTATCAGGGCCCTCCAAGTCTATGGGAACACCGCTTCCCTCGGTTACCCAGACATCTAGTGAGGAAGCCAGACTGCCTCCACTTACCCTACACTATGCATTCGACTACGTAAGTACCTCACATAAGTGGCATATAGTACTTCTTGTTGTGACTGCCTTATTTCACTTAGCATAGTGCCCTGACAAGGCTTATCCATGTTGTGTGTCAAAATTCCCTTCCTTTTTAAGGCTGAATAATATTCTTTTTTTTTTTTTTTTTCAATGTATGGTTGCCTCTCAGGTGTCCCCTGCTGGGAACTGGCCTGCAACCCAGGCATGTGCCCTGACTGGGAATCGAACCGCGATCCTTTGGTTCGCAGGCCCGCGCTCAATCCACTGAGCTACACCAGCCAGGTGAATAATATTCTATTGTATGTATATAGCTTTTGTTTTTCTACTCACCCATCCACAAATGCTTGGCTGGTTCTACTTTTTGGCTATTGGAAATAATGGTGCTATGAATGTAAGTATACAAATATCTCATTGAGATTCTGGTCATTTATTTATTTATTTATTTATCTTTTAGAGGGGAAGGGTAGGAGAGAGGGAGAGGGAGAGAAACATCAATGTGCGGTTGCCTCTTATATGTCCCCTGCCGGGAACTGGCCTGGCAACCCAGGCATGTGCCCTGACTGGGAATCGAACCTCGATCCTCTGGTTCGCAGGCCCGCGCTCAATCCACTGAGCTACACCAGCCAGGGCGAGATTCTGTTTTTAATCCTTCTGGATATGTACCCAGAAGTGGGATTGCTGGATCATAGGGTACTTCTATTTTTAATTCTTTGAGGAAGCTCCATACTGTTTTCCACTGTGGCTGCATCATTTTAGATTCCCTGCACCCAACAGTGCAGAAGGGTTCCAATTTTTCTGTTTTCTTGCAAACATTTATTTCGTGTTTTTTTTTATAGCAGCCATTGTAAATAGGTGTGTGGTAGCATCTTATTGTTTTGATTTGCATTTCTCTTTTATGATTCAGTCAGTGGTATTTTGTCCCCTAATTACACCTAGGGAAAGTTGAGGACACGGAGTGAAACAGATGTAAAAGACAAAATTCTGCCCTGACTGGCGTACCTCAGTGGATGGAGGGCTGTGAACCAAAGTGTTGCAGGTTCGATTCCCAGTCAGGGCACATGCTTGGGTTGCAGGCCAGGTCCCCAGTGGGGGTATGTGAGAGGCAACCACACATTGATGTTTCTCTCTCTCCCTCCCTTCCTCTCTCTAAAAATAAATAAATAAAATCTTTTAAAAAAGGACAAAATTCTGAAGAGTATCTCTAGGCTATTGTTTCTGCTTCTCTTCTGAATAATAAAACTCCTCCCTTCTTCTGATGTGTCAGCCCCTATGGGTAATGTGTCTCTCATTAGGACCCTTCTCCCAGCAACCTAAATAAAGGTCAGGAAGCAACCAAGGTCAATTACCTATGGTTTTCATGTCTCCAGGGGGTAATAATTTATATCTTCAAAAGAAACTCCATCCAAAGGGAATTTGCAGTAAATGGGAAACCTGTAGGCAGTGGGAATAACCTTCAGGAAATCATTTCACCTCTCCAGGGCAGGTTTTCTTTAGCATTAGAAATGTAAGGGGCTGATTAAATGGTAATAAGGTCTTTTTGGTTTTAACTTTTCATCATATTAGCATAGCTATTACAAGTGTTGATCTCATCCTTGGTTACAATTGGGCAAAACCCATTTAAATCAAGATGTGATATTAACATATTGGTTTCAAGTGTATCCTTTCTAAAATATATTTCAATACATATTAAACAATTTGCAGCTTAATGGTCTCCACAAGCATTTCAGAATTTCCTCATAAATCTGATTACAAAAACATCCTACATTTCAATTGATCTAATTCAACACCAAACCTGAAAATCTACTCAAAACTTAAAAAGATATCTACTCAAAACTTAAAAAGACACCTTTACTATTTCACATCATAAAACAGTAGTGCCAGAAGGAACACTGAGGTGATTTATGATTTTGTCCACTGCACTCACGTAAGAATAAAGAAGTAGGTCCAGAGACGTTTAAGGGACTTCGCTATGGTCACATATCCACAGAAAAAGTAAGGACTAAAAACTATTTAAAAGCCAGCTCTCTGCCCTGGCTGGTGTGGCTCAGTTGGTTGCACATGGGCCCTATATAACCAGAGGGTTGCTACTTTGATTCCTGTCCAAGCACATGCCTGGGTTGCAGGCCAGGTTCCTAGTTGGGGGTGTGTGAGAGGCAACCACACATGGATGTTTCTCTTCCTCTCTTTCCCTCTCTCTGAAAATAATTTTTTAAAAATCTTTTTTAAAAAAGCCAGATCTCTTTACTTGCTGTCCAGTGTTTCGACTTCATGTTGGCAAATGTACTGCTGTCCAGTCTCATATAACTTGATAATCCGTCTGGGCGTTTCAAATAAATTATTTAGTACCAAAAGGAAATTAACTAATCATGGTGTTCACTGGGACAGAAGCTAGTTCAACCTGTTTATCTACTCAGCTGTTTGGACTAATCTAATGGATGGCCATACTCATGAAGGATAACTTATGGAATCCTGGGTAAAGTATCTCACCTTAGAAATACTTAAAGAAACTGGCCTATCAAATTCACTGTCATTAGGACAATAAGAAATTTCATTGTAGTTTCAAAATGGAATATCCTAACGTTGCAATACTAGTGTAGTATTAGAAATTCACCCCTCTTTAGATGTTAATCCAAACACTCAGACTTTAGATTGCAAAAGTTTATTGATATGGTCAAAAAGCAAACAGGCAGACATTTGGTTATTTTTGCCACTACAATGTGTCATTTTTAATAGTATTTTAACAATGCATAACAAATAAAATTTAAACCATTACTAGAAAAGTAAAGAGTCTACTTAAGGCACTTCAGATGAAAGCGAATTCCAACATTTCCACAAAGGCAACACTATTCTAAGTGTAGTAAATATCTGCTTTGTACAGATTTTAGCCACAATGCAACTCTTCTCCTTACATAAAAAGAATGTGCTCTTAAGGGAGATAAAACAAATGCAAAGAATGGTCATTCTGTCAATGCTCATGGCAAATTATCTGCAGCTAACACAGATTACATGGCAGTGTATTCCCCTGGCCAGTCTGCACAAATCAGGGCATCGTCATACAAATCTCGTAAGAATCACAGCATGTGTATTTGGCCTGAGACACGTACAAGAACAGCAGAGAAAGGAGTCCAGAATCACACAGTTTACAGGGGAATAATTAACAAAAAGCGGCTCCACTGAAGAGTTAGACTATATCCCTCCACCTACCAAATGTACTAACAAAAACACATTAATTAAAAAAAAAAAAAACTCATATAAAGCATTTCTTCTTAGAGAGTTACATCCATCCCTTTCTGCAAACCTCTATTATATAGGACTTCTAGATAACATGGAAGATTTATGAGATAGTAAATAGTAGCAGGCAGTCACAGTATGATTTTCGTTTAATACTTCTACAATTTCTGTTTCACAACCATAATTCTCGGATTTCCGGCAGAGTGGCATTTCAGGATACTCTTCATCACTATGGGGAGGTTATAGCTAGATCTAATGATAACCGTCAGGTTTTTCATTCTTCACAGAAATTTGGTTAGCACGTATGGTTATTTCCACTGACCAAAAAAGACAACATTCAAACTAAATCTGTTTGTTTACTTTGTTTTACCACTTAAAGTGGAGCATAAGGGCTAAAATAATAGCAAACAAAGAACAGCTTTCAAGAAGCACTGACTTGCTATTTACAGGCAACAATTCAGTATTTCATGACTGGCTTCTCCTAATCTAGGGGAGTCCTTTTCCCAAACACAAGGATTACTGAAATATGTTGTAACTGTAATACAAAAACCAAACGATCCAGATACGGCTATTATTTTTCATTTAGGTACAAATGAAATAAGTGACGACGTTTAACACTAAGCTGCATTTTTATTATAGAGTGCCCTGCCTTAAATAAAACTAGGGAGACAGAATGAACCTGAAATCTTTCCAAATACAAGGTAGTTACTCCCATACTCATGCGGAAATCATAATCCTGTATTTAGAGATACTTTTTAACATCTGCAGCTACCAGGAAGCATAGATAGCCAGCATTGTATTTCGGTCGGAAAGATCGAGGAGGAGGACTGCGAGTCTTTTTTTCTAAAGGCTAGGCATGTACTCTGAAGAACAGTGTCCTGTTTTCAGAAGACCACGTAGCATGTATGATTTCTCTTCCCAAAAGGAAAAATGTGCAAAAGCATAGACATGGATGCAAAAATGGAAACGCTAACAATGGATTCCTGATGTAGTAATTATCTGCAATAGGCATAGGTGTGTCTATGCAGGAACACCTGGTTAGGACCCCCCGCCCAACCTTTGGATAAATAAAATCATGTGGACAAAAGTGAAGCCAAGCAGGTTTGAACCTTGTTCTAATTAAAATGGAGTCATAGCTTTAAAATTTTATAATATTCTTAATACTATTAAATGAAATGTTCCATAAAGTTTACTGGGACGGGAAAGTAAAGATTGTATCCAAATACTTCATGATTTTGACAAGAAACTGCTGTTAAGGCACTACACATCTTCTTTGGTTAAATGATTAACTATTTGAATCACTTAAAAAAAAAGAGGTAATACAAAATACACAAATTCACTCTTCTTTTCGCACACACACCTTTCTTCATTTTATCAATTTCCATCACTCCAGTGTCTACATATCTCTGGGATCCTTTTTAGCTCATCAGAAAGCTGAAACAAAAATACATACCAAACTATTAGTCTCTGGAAGAAGGTAAGGCTTTATTTCTAATAAATATCTTGACTTCAATAGAGCAAAGAGTATCTGAGTGCAGGTACTGGGTTGGCCAAAAAGGTTGTTTGGTTTTTTTCCCATAAGATGGCTCTCGTAGTGCTCAGTTGTCCTTAACTTCATTAGAAACAATTGTGTTAGACTGTATTGTGACAGCTGTCGTATCAGTGTGCATTTTAAAAATACTTACCGAAATTGCCATTTTAATATTAAAAATGCAAGAAAATACACAACAGTTTCAGTATATAATTCCAAGAAAGGTAAAAACACAACTGAAATGCAAAACAAGATTTGTGCAGCGTATGGAGAAGGTGCTGCGACTGATCAAATGTGTCTGGAGTGGTTCGCGAAGTTCATGCTAGAGATTTCTCACTGGATGATGCTCCAAGGTAGGCTAGACCAGTTGAAGTTGACAGCAATCAAATCAAGACATTCATTGAGAACAATCAATCAACATTCCACCAAGCAGGAGACAGCCGACATACTCAAAACATCCAAATCAATGAAGTTATTGGTGAAAATGAAAAATGTGTCTTTTACTTTATAGGAAAAAAACTCAACAGACTTTCTGGCCAACCCAATATAATAAACTTTGAGTACTGATGATAAAAAGTGAGGAAACCCTGACCTACTGAGGTAGTCTCAGGAGGAAAGGAAACAGATGTAACTTCAAGTTAAAATATCTCCTGAAAGCAGACAACAATAAATAACTGAATGAACCATAATGATCAAATAAGTAACAGAAATCCCAGCAAAATTTACTATGCATCCCAGTTAGTATCCTACAGAAGTGAAAGTATTTTAAAATATACTTACACAGAATAAGAATATAAAGTTGAAAGATTGTAAGTCAAAAATCAAAGTACTAGTAGAGTTTAGTTTTAAATAAGTTTGCAAGAAAAATGCAAGATAATTTATCTTGTTCACTGATCAAAAGGCATCTAAGAACGTCACAATATAATGAATTCATCAGGGAGTTGTTCAAAATTATCTACTAAAAAGTTGTGTTAAAATATGAAGAATGAATTTATGTTTAAAAAATAATCACTTGATATACTTTACCTTTACTGTTCATAATCCTTTATACAACAGAACAATATTATATTAAAAGAATAGAAATTATAGTAATTGGCACTGAGGTTATGTAACTAAATTTAATCACAATAATCCCAGTTACAAGGGGGACCTCCCCGCAAAAGCCCAGGGTTTATCTATTAAAAATTGTGTATTTATTCTTATATGTTTAAACTTTAGTCACCTTCAAAGTGCTTTCCATTTAAAGCAATACACCTACTGAAACTTTTCTCCAGTGCTCAAAATAGTTTTGAACTTGTTACTTTTGATGTCTTTTAATGCTGATGCTGTTTTTTTGTTTCACCTCTTCCACCTGGTCAAAAAACTTCCCTTTGAGGACTTTTTTCACCAGGGGAAACAAAACAAAAGTTCCTTGGGGCTAGATCATGTGAATGGGGGGGGGCACGGGGGGGGGGTAGGGGGGCAGTCATGCTGGTTTTGGTCAAAAACTGCTGAATAGTCAGCATGGTGTGGGTAAGTGTGCTTATAAATCACCCATCCTGAAATGGGTAAATGTGCTAAGTCTTAAGAAAAAGTCACTGAAGCCTAACGCAGCCTCTCACAACACCACCAGCTAGTCACTGATGCAGATTGGTTCCCAGAACAGTCACTTAGCAGGGGAAGCCTGTAGTACAAGGGGTCCGCACACCAGAAGGTGATTCCAGGTTTTCTTTTGGTCTCTCCTCCTCCTATGTAGGTACATTTCTCTTGGTTATGAACAGAGTAAAATCAAGAATTTACAACCAGCCCTGACTGGTGTAGCTCAGTGGATTGAACGCGGGCCTGCAAACCAAAGAATTGCGGTTTGATTCCCAGTCAGGGCACATGCCTGGGTTGCAGGCCAGTTCCCAGCAGGGGACACACAAGAGGCAACCATACATTGATATTTCTCTCCCTCTCTCCTACCCTTCCCCTCTAAAGATAAATAAATAGAAATCTTAAAAAGAAAATTAGTTTAAAAAAATTAAAAAAAAATAAAAGAATGGTTGTGCAACTAATTCTGAGTTTTTAAAAAAAAAATTTACAACCAGGTGAGTAATTTCCTCCCCGAGGCTTAGATATTTCTATGAACATTTCAAGATGTTCTTAAACACTCTTTTGCATGCTCTCTACAAACTGGATTTTAATCAAATGTTCTGTTTATGGCATCTAAAGAGACCTGAAAAGCAGAGGTGAGAAGTCTTCAAAAACATTTAAAAAATAATTTTCTCAAGAGATAGTATAGCATGCAGATAAGGAACTGGGCTGACTACATATGGTATAAGGTGTTCTCTACATTGTTTTATACATTTCTATCTTAAATGAGGTGATGTTAGAATAACCCTGAAAGATGTCCCTGAGAAATCACATACTATTGTCCATTATATCATAAATATCTTAAATTAATTTTTATATGCAACATACCTAAATTAAACTAAAGACTATCTCTTTGTTTTAGAAGCTAGAATAGCCTGGAGGTAAGAAAATATTATAAAGCAACATCAACTCTAATCTTTGTAAGTATAGGTAATCGCTATATAGTTGAACAATAATCATACCTATATGGATATCCATGATATTTAGATCTGAAAATAGAGAGCAACCAACTGAAGAATAATACAACAAGTCCAATGCCAGCCACACACATCACTGCAGAAAAACAAAAACAGAGTAAAATTAGCATGTTAAGTGTGATGAAGAACCAGGGCATAAATTTTAGTCTACAGTTCAAAGAATTCAACAAGGGCTACAACTTACTGGTAAACCGCAACTTTCCAACACTTTACATGCTCATTCTTTTATCTTCAGGATTCTGCCTTGCCCTTTAATATGTGTATTACAATATAATAGAGTAGCTTCATTCACATAGCTGTGCGATTTAATTGTATGAATTAATGAATTCTATTAAAGCCATGACAATCAGGAACCGAGTGTTAAAACATTTTTCTACTGACAAGAAAAACACTTATTAACTCCTTTGAAATCCTTAAAAGTGGCCTTATTGCATTATTGATAAATACTGACTCAAGGATATCTGATGACATGTGACAGTCTCCCTTGAAAGTACTTTATCCAGGCACAGGTAGCCACACTGCCTATGTGAGGAACTCATTCAACATGGACACCTCATTTTATTTTTTAAATGCTTGAAATTGTTCAATATGTTTGCTTAGGTCACGGATGGAGGACAGTAGGCAGAGGGTTGCTATTTTCTAATAAGCATTGCAGCATGCATTAATTTTTAAGAAGATTTTATTTTTAGTTTTTGAGGAGGAGGGAAGGAGAGAGAAACATCCATGTGTGGTTGCCTCCTGTGTGCCCCTACTGGGGACCTGGCCAGCAACCGAGGCATATGCCCTGACTGGGAATCGAACCAGCAACTGGTTTGCATGCCAGTAATCAATCCACTGAGTCACACCAGCCAGGGCTGGACACTTACATTTTAAATGATGGGGAAAAACCCTGATTCCTTGCCCTAAATTCATAGCTGTCTCCATTAATCTCATATGCCCTGCTTTAGCATAGCAGTTGATGATCCTAACTCTAGATACTGGCTCCACAATGCTCAAGTATGATCACCATACATTGAGACTCTTGAGTCCCCAGACTAAGACTGGCTAAGGAGCATAAAGGCAGGGATGTGGGAAAGCACGCGTGCTACAGCAATGGAAGCTCTAGGGAAATACACTTATGGGCCAACACTAAAACCAGAGTTTAGCCCTGGCTGGTGTAGCTCAGTGGATTGAGCGCGGGCCTGCGAACCGAAGGATCGCGGTTCGATTCCCAGTCCGGGCACATGCCTGGGTTGCCAGGCCAGTTCCCGGCAGGGGACATACAAGAGGCAACCACACATTGATGTTTCTCTCCCTCTCTCCTTCCCTTCCTCTCTAAAGATGAATAAATAAAATCTAAAAGGAAAAAAAAAAAGTACTTAAAAAAATCTTTAAAAAAAAAACAACCAGATTTTAGTTCTCTTATATTGAGGGAGCAATTTTTCGCTTTTCAATTTTCAAACAACATGATCTGTGGCTAAAATATAAAAGTCAAAAACCTTTTCCGGGCAGTTGTGGCATTCCTCTGTGGGAAAGGAATTGTCACACAGTTACACACCTCTTTCTTAGCAAAGCAGAAAGTGGGCATGGGTGTGACAGACACAGGATAAAAAAAAAAAAAAAATCCTTTTCCTGAGTATTGATGCATGCTCATTGTAAAAAATTCTTTTTTTCGCCCTGGTTGGTGTAGCTCAGTAGATTGAGCGCGGGCCTGCGAACCAGAGGATTGCGGTTCGATTCCCAGTCAGGGCACATGCCTGGGTTGCAGGCCAGTTCCCGGCAGGGGACACACGAGAGGCAACCGTACATTGATATTTCTCTCCCTCTCCTACCCTTCCCCTCTAAAAGATAAATAAATAATAAATTTAATAAAAAAAAATTCTTTTTTTCCCTCTAATTAAAATGCACGCATACATATATATACAGTATCACTGTGTATATGTTTGTATTCTACTTTTTTCATATATCAGTTCCAGGTACATGGTAAGTGCTAAGGAAATTTTTAGTATTATTTGTGATTATTTCATTAGGTTAGAATCTTAGAAATAGATCAAAGAGCGATTACTTTAATGTCTCCAAAATGGGTGACAACTTAAATTCATGCCAACAGATGGCCTTTTTCCTAGTAGTGAATAGTGAACGGGCAATTTTTAAAAAGTCAGGCAATTAAAGGATGCATATTAACTGAATAAAAACTTGATACATTAGTTATGTTTTTCCAATGTGTAAAATTTTGTTTTAATGTTAAAAAAAAAAAAAAGCATCTTCCAAATTTGGAATATCATTGTTTTTTTATTTTTTAAGTTTAAAAAATGATTTTATTCTATTTTTAGAGACAGGGGAAAGGAGACAGAGAAACATCCATTTGTTGTTTCTTATGCGCCCCCTACTGGGGACCTGGTCTGCAATCAAGGCACGTGATCTGACCAGGAATCCAACTGGTGAGCTTTGGGTTCTCAGGCTGGCACTCAACCCACTAAGCCACACCAGCCAGGGCATTTTAGTAAATAGACTTTATTTACCTAGGCTAATTTTGATGACATTTTAACTTTTTTTTTAAAAAAGGAGAGAAACATCAATGTGTGGTTGCCTCTCATGCATCCCCCACTGGGGACCTGGCCCACAACCCAGGCATGTGCCCTGACAGGGAATCGAACTGGCAACCCTTTGGTTTGGGGGCCTGCGCTCAATCCACTGAGCTACACCAGCCAGGGCAAATTTTAACTTTTTAACCATAAAAGAAAAAACTCTAACTTAGACTGACTTCATGTAAGTAAAATTAAAATTACATTCTTGGCATTTCTTTGCAACAAATACCAACGTGTGGATATTCTAAGATATAAAAAAAAGTCCATGCAAACCAACAGGAAAAGGACTAAGATGCTAATAAGTTAAGTGGCAGAAGGTAAAAAGACACTTTATACATGGAAAAGCACAACAGCTAATAAACATTTTGGAAAATATTTAACCTCACAAACTCACTAATAACCAAGGTACAAAATTAAATAACATTTGCCCCTTATTTGATCAGACAAGAAACACACATGTACACACACTTTGTTAACAAGGTTGTCTGACGCTGATAAAATTACAGTGAAAGCATTCACAAATACTACTAGCAGGAATCTAAATTATTAATGATCACATTTGGGGAAACGATTTTTTTTTAATTCTTTTTTTTTTTTTTTTTTTTTAGATTTTATTTATTTATCTTTAGAGGGGAAGGGAAGGAGAGAGGGAGAGAAACATCAATGTGCGGTTGCCTCTTGTATGTCCCCTGACGGGAACTGGCCTGGCAACCCAGGCATGTGACCTGACTGGGAATCGAACCGCGATCTTTCGGTTCGCAGGCCCGCGCTCAATCCACTGAGCTACACCAGCCAGGGCTTGGGGAAACGATTTGACATCATCAGTTTAAAACATCAAGAAAAGTGAAAATACATGCAGGACCACAGTCACCTGACTACTGGGACTCTACCTTAAAGTATCAGTATGAAATGAGGATAAACCTTACTATACCATGACAGTCACTGAAGAAGAGTTTATTATAATGAAAGAAAAAAACCTAAATGTTTAACAAAATCAGAACAATTAAGTAAATAGGATAAAGTATAAATTTAAAATTATGTAAGGAAAATATTTATTAGTGAATTATTTAACTCCATTTAAAAAGGGGAGTACAAGATTCAAAATTTTAGACTAGAATTTTAAAGATGTTTTTACAAACAGAAGGAACTATATTGTATTAGCTTTTTTTAATGGTGGAATAATGGTTTACTCTCCCCCCAAATGTTTTATATCCTTATCCCCCCTCCCACATTTTGTATAATTAGGATATATTACTTTTAAAATAGTAATGAAGTAAAATAACTTACTTATAAACAACAGGGAAAGTGATTAAGGGGTCATCGTTTTTTCTTTATTAAAGGAAGAACTGGCATATGATATGACTTACTCTTTCGCTTTCCAATATCCATGTCAGATGTAGCAGCTTCACATAAAAGCACCATCCCTAAGGTAACCCCGCCATCTTAAAAAAAAAACTGTTTAAGGAAAAATTCACATAGACACAAAAGACATACCACTTCAATATTCCTAGTCTTAGTCTTTCATAAAGAAAATTAGAATAGATATATAAATCTACAACATTTAATTACAAAGTTCTGTAAATAAGTAACCTTGGGTCTTATCAGCATAATCATTGACTATGAAGATATAACAAAAATATTAAGGTTGAAAAATTGCTTATTTGTAAAAATCAAAATTGATATTTTAAACAAATGTACCATTGTAACTTACAGGTGAACTATGAGTTTTCCCACAATAGGACTTTGATATAACAGTGCTGGATGGTCTTCAATCTCATACATATTTGAAAATATTAAAGACATTTTGAATGATGTTTCAACCACCATCCAAAAAAGGACACACTTGAAATATGCACCATTTAGATAGAATAGCAACTAATTTTTATTTGAAAAATAACTTCCCCCAAATTCTCCAAAATGTCAACAATCAGCCTTTGAAGTACAAATTACTAGCTAATCTTGTCCTATCCTAATTCAAAAAGAAAATCCCACATGCCATGATCTCACTTTTATTCAGCTTAATATAGAAGCTACATAAATACAAAATAGATCTATCAAGCAAATAGGTAACACATAGCATGGCTGAATGCTAAAATAGAAACAGAATGTGTTCTCCTAGAAAAGAGAGATTCACCCTGCAGTTTGGTTAATACAAACAGCAGGTAAAAATGTCCAAATTAATTATGCATACACGCATGCCCATTGTATGCTCTGCATGTGGGTGTAATTAAGCAGAAAGGGAAACAAAGGTGTTCAGATAAGGCCTAAATGAGTAAGTGGCTCTATAATTTGTCTGTGCAACCCTTCATTCCCATCTTGCACTTTCTCTCCCATAGCTGTCTCTTGTTAGAAATGATGCCCATTCATCGTATTTCTAGTTGCTTGGCCAAGTCATCTTCTCCGGAAATTATTTTTTCATCCTGAGTTACTTAAATCCAGGTACATGTAAAGACTGATCACTTCTGTAGGCTTTGTCTACTGAGTACTCTGATTAATGGTTGACACCTTTATATTTGGAACAGTTTATTTCTGCATCATGGTCTATATGCTTTCTATTTGAGTTTTCCATCTCGCAATTTACCACCAGGGTTTCTGTGTGCTGTTCTCAGTTACCAAGAGCTATGAAGCACTTCCTTGCATATGGCTTCCTTTCATTTACTGATTCTTTAAACTTTTACTAACACTGCTTACTCTACGGCAGTCACTGCCTAGTATATGTTGGAGTTACAAAGTTGGACGAAATACAGACCCTTCTCTGGACAAGTTTACACTGTAGGAGGGAGACACAATGAAATAAATAATGAATAATTAAGTAATCATCACTAAATGTTACCCTGGGATAACTGAATAGGAAATAGAGGAGTCATCATTCCAGAACACGTAAGAACTAGGCTACTAAAAGAGCTAGCAGAATCAAAGTACCTTAATACATGATGAAGGCAAAGATAGGTGCATAAAATGAAACCTAATTACAAAATGCTGGGAAAGTGTGTAAATAACCTTGATTATTATTGGCCAAGGTAGATTTTAGAAATGACCTACAATCTTTGGCCTGTTGAATTAGCAGTTTATAAAAAAGAGGACACATAACAACGGTGACGACTTGCCAGGACTATCAGTGCACATATGCACACCCAGCAGCAACACCCCCCCTTCTGTAGCAAAACCCTTTTGGGAAACAATTTGGACGAAACATCAAGAGCGAAAGACAGATTCATACACTTATTGCCTGAAATTTGGAGCTATGCCCAATTAGTTTTATATCTAAGAAAACATTCTTTTTTCAAATGATTTAAAAAAAGATTTTATTTATTTTTAGAGAGAGGGGAAGGGAGGGAGAAAGAGAGGGACAGAAACATCAATGTGTGGCTGCCTCTCATGAGCCCCCTACTGGGGACCTGGCCTGCAACCGGGGCACGTGCCCTGACTGGGAATCCAACCAGCGACCCTTTGGTTCTCAGACTGGTACTCAATCCACTGAGCTACGCCAGCCAGCAAAAATTAAAAAATTCTTAATCAAACTTTGAGTTTTGAGTCTTTTGGCTTTGTGTCCAATAAAAGAGAAAAAAGGTGTGTTTTAAGTCTTCTACAAAGTTCCCTATGTCTAACAAAATCAAACAGCTTTATTATCTCACCATTATACCAAGCACACAGTACAGAAGGTGCTGTCTTGTAATCTGCACACATCTGTTTGTCCCAGTACTACAAGCTCCTTAGAAAAATCATGCATTCACAGCATTTGGCAAACTAATCGCTTGGAAAACATTACCTTCCCAACCACTACCAATAAAGGAAAAACAAAATAGAGAAAAAGATTCACCATGAAAAAAATTCCCATTCTGCATCCCATTAACTAAATTTATAAGAAACTCTATACTCCAATAGGCTTACAATCCTGTTCCAAATGTACACGAGACCTTAAGATGTTTAACCTTTAGACAAAAGGAAAAAGTAAGAAACTTCTGCTTTCTCAAACTTATATAGAATTATATTTAAAAATTTAGGACAAGCTAAAAACCAAGAGACTGAAAATCAATAAAATAACATGTTACAATTTTAACTTCCCTTTTGTTCCACTGTTCAATTTCAAAGTACAATTAATTGAGGTCATTTCCAGACACTGTAAAATTTCCCAAGTACAATAATTGGTTAATCTATCAAATTATAAACAAAACATTTTCAACTTAAATTTTGAAAAAATTTAAAATAAGTCAGACCTAGAAACGCAGCTGCCATTTGATCTCCCTTATTGTGGAATCTAAATATATATATGTAAAAGAAGAAAAGAAAGAAAAAGAGAAGAAAAAAAGGAGAAGAAAAAAAGAAGGGGGCAGTTGGAAAAAATATAATAAATGTATAAATATGTACTTATATATTGTATTTTATGTTTATATAATATATATTAAATGTATAATATATTTATATAGTGGGTTGTTATATACACACACACACACACACACATATATTCAAAAGCTTTCAGATAGAGAACAGATTGGCACTTGCACAAGGTAAGTGGTGGGAAATTGGAGAAACAGATGAACGGTTTTTTGTTTTAGTTTAAATGAGTTGAATACAAATAAATAAATTTTACAATTTGGGAAAATAGGTTAATATTTTTCTTTCAATCTTCTTCCTCATCATAGAGACTAGCTATTTATTATTAATCTTTTCAGCTCACCATTCTGGGGATGAATATATTAAATCCCGACTTCAGGCTCAATTTTTTTATAAGATTTCATTTATTTACTTTTAGAGAGAGGGGGAGGGAGGGAGAAATAGAGGGAGAGAAACATTGATAGACTGCCCCTTGAAAGCCCCCAACTGGGGACCTGGCCTACCACCCAGGCATGTGCCCTGACCAGGAATCGAACTGATGACTTTTTGGTTTGTGGGATGACACCCAACGTACTGAGCCACACCAGTCAGGGCCAGGCTGAATTTTAAGCAGTAAATTATTTTCTATATTATATAAGAATATTATTTTAAGAAAATAGCATTTTCCCAAATGTTGTCCTTCAGTTAAAACCAAAAGCTTATTTTTTTTCAAAATGTTTCCCTTAAACTATCTCTATTAAATAACTGACATAGTAAAGTAAAATAAGGAAAGATATACGGGGTGGGCATAAGTAAGTTTATAGTTCTTCATATTAAATAATATAATAAATAAGTAATACAAGAATAAGTGGTTTCATATACTTAAAGCCATAACCCTACTTTTGTCTATGCTTCAACAGAAATATTTACTAAGGGTACTGTTTCCAGGGGTTTGGGTTTTTTTCTTTTAAGTTGAGTCTTGTTTTTTTTTTTTAAGATTTTATTTATTTTTAGAGAGAGAAAAAGGGAAGGAGAGGGAGAGAAACATCAATGTGTGGTTGCCTCTCACACGCCCCCTACTGGGGACCTGGCCCGCAACCCAGGTATGTGCCCTGACTGGGAATCAAACCAGAGACCCTTTGGTACTTAGGTCAACACTTAATCCACTGAGCCAGGCCAGGCAGGGCTAATTTTTTCCTTATACTTAATACTGTTTTCTTACTCTATGAAGAACACTGTTCTTTAAAATCGTAGACTGATTCAAAGTAAACATTCCATTCTTGTCTAGAGGATCACGGTCACTCGATTTATAAGTATAATTTCTAAGTTGCCACAATTTACAACCAAAGTACACAGCTTCAAACAAGGAGTTTCTGAAGACAAAAATCCCACATTTCTCTAAGCTTTGTAGTTTCCAGGAAACAGAACCCTGTCCACTTCACAGTCGAGAGCTGATGCTGGCCCCTTTACACTTAGCCTGGTTTTGCTTTGAGCACATCAAAACATTGCTTCATTTACATTTCACCTAAGCCCTACCTCTTCCTCAAATTCAGAACCCTATCTCTCTTTAGGTAGGATGTGCCTTGGTTCCCCCATATGCAATCTGCCTTGTACCCAGATCCAAAGAACCTGGCTTTGTTAGACTCCAGTTTGTCCCTGATGGTCTTTAGTTGATTAGGCTAGGACTCATGACATAGTAATATAATTCCAACTATATTATTACTTGCATTAATAAGAGAGTAGCTGCAACCAAATTCTGTGGAGAGAATACCACAGTATGAGAAAAAATGCAAATTGAAACACAGCACCAAGGACTTATAAAGAGGATACTGAACAGAAGAACAATATGTGTTTCAGCTACAAACTGGGCTTGGCTGCTTCCATGGATATAATTCTGGAGGGAAAAAAGACAAAACCAAATATTTAAATATACATTGAATTTTGTTATCCTAATCCTAAAATGGGCTATTTTCAAACTATATGAACTTATTGATTCACCTTATAAAGGAAGGCATTGGGACTGTGGCATTCATCGGTAAATACATTTGGGTAAAATAAAAACTATTTCTGTGTTATTTATAATCTTTTCATTGTAGTTATACTATGTTTTCAACAACAGAATAAATGAGAAAACTAATATTTCAGTGTATAAGACTGGGGGATACATAATGTAAGCTACATGAAGATAGGATCGTGTTTTTCTTGTTTATCAGTACATCTAATACCTAGCACAGAGCGTGGAAACCACAGATGCTCAAGTACTCGATCAACCATTATATTTAGCTGAAGGCTGCTTTCATTCTTAGCTAGGTTATGCAAAACGACTCATCAAATGCGATAAGCAACTTCCTCCTTTTAAGAGCACTACATTTTTTTTTTCAGCAGCTGAAGCATGTTAACAGAAAGATTGACAATCCAAAGCTAAAATCTAGTTCCCTTGCGTGCTGGTCTCGCAGGCTGATAAGCATTAAGGTTAACTTTGGTATACAACGGAAAGCAATCCTGGCTTCTCTTACCACGTGTCCCGTGTGGGGATTCTTATGGGCATACGGTGGTCCTCTTATATGATTCCACATCTGACCAGATGTCATAGCAAGCACAAAACACTACAAAACAAAAAATAATGAAATACTCATATAACATGGTGCAGCAGTTACCACCCTGAATCAACTGATAGGTGTATGAAAAGTGAATCTACTCGAGTAATACATGAAGAACATTTTTTCCCAGATAAATGATTTCTTAATTAAGGGCTTGTTTCCACCATGAGGATCACAAGGCTAAACACTTACTTTGAAAGAAAAACACCATCTTAAAATTATCAATGAGCTGATACAAGTTTTAAAATTGAATATTCAAAAGCCTTTTAGAAGATTTATTTCCAAAAGAACCGCAGATTTTCTAGAGGTGACAGTCTATCACTGAAGTTCAACAAAAACTGGGGGTGCAATCAGTTTGTCCAAGCTCTGGCCATCCTAATGAGATGATGGAGGAAACAAACCAATCTTAAGGTATAAAATAGTAATAATATATGAAAACCTTTACGCAGTTAAGAAATAAACAAAATGCTCCCTAACAATGCAATATTAGTTTTATTCATACAATTTTCTTCTAAAATTCACTCACCAAAGCTGCAAAAGCCCATCCGGTTTTATTAAAGAGGAATTCCATATTGCTTCTTCGAAGATACACAAGTCCACCAATAACAGCTAAAAGCAATCCCAACATAAGGGGACCAGCATAATTTGGGGGTCTTATCACTCTAATCTAATGGGAAAGAGAGAAAAACATGTCAAAGTATGAAACTGATTATACAGGTCAAAGTGATTTGAAAGCAATCGAAATCACTGTGGTTGCTTTCAGGAAAGATTACATTTCTTTATTTGCATCTTAATTAAGAATCTACAGTGTATCTTAAAATGGGATGGGATAGGTACAATATTCTGTTTAACCACAACATAACATCTTTTAGATTACAGTGTTTGCTAAGCACAACTAGATAATCCATGGACTTAATAAGGTCAAAAGAGTACTTTCCATGCTGAATTCAATGATAGAGGGTGTTTTGTAATTTCATGCTTTCATCAGGATGATTCCGTGAAATGCTACTTATGTGTGAAATGCTACTTCTGTGAAATGGACTGCCCAACTATTACCACCTCGGTGAAGTGGTATACAAGACCGATCAGGACCTCCCCAGTAAGATTCCAAGTGCATAATGGCAAAGTGACTTTCTACACAGTAGAGAAACTTACGGTGACATCCGTTCTGTCAGCAATCCAGCGGGCGATCTGCTCAGCTGAAAAGCCACGCACCTGCAACTCATATGTATCACCCCTTTTGGGTTTCCCTTTCGCCGGAAAATTGATGAAAGTTGGCGCTGAATTCATGTTGAGCTGAGTAAAAAGTAGTCCGTGCAATGTAAGTTTTTGAGGAAAAAAAGTCTTAACAGCAAATATTATCTTGAAAATTAGGCATTTTATAAAGATGAGGAAGCCCAGGGTTAGGTAGGTTAAGTGATTTGCCTAAGGAAAGTGGTAAATGATGGAGGCAGAATTCAAATCCAAGGCTGCCCGTGACCCTACTTAGCACTCTGTACTGACCAAATACAAAATCCTAGCTAAGAAACCTATATTTTACTCCTTTAGAATGGAAAACCTCCCATACTGCCAACATCTAAAAAAAAAGATTTTATTTATCTATTTGTTTATTTTAAAGATTTTATTTATTTTTAGAGAGAAGGGAAGGGACGGAGAAAGGGAGGGAAAGAAACATCGATGAGCAAGAGATACATCAATTGGTTGCCTTTCCCACACTCCCAACTGAGAACCTAGCCCGCAACCCAGGCATGTACCCTGACTGGGAGTCAAACAGGTGACCTTTCAGTTTGCAGGCCAGCACTCAATCTGAGGAGCCACACCAGCCAGGGCCTCTTTTTTAAATTATTATTTTAATAGTTCATGATACATTGAAAACAAAGTTAGCCTTGGCTGGTGTGGCTCAGTGGCTTGAGCTCTGGCCTGTGAACCAAGAGGTTGCTGGTTCGATTCCCTGTCAGGCAACTGATCGATGTCTCTCTCACACACAGATATTTCTCTCATCTCCCTCCCTTTCCTTCTCTCTAAAAATAAACAAATACATCTTTTTAAAAAATCTGCAGTTATGTGTTTGGTGTAAAGAGTGCAGGAAGTGAGGAGGACTAAGGAATTTTGACTTTAGTCTATATGCCGCTATTTCCAAGAGTACATTCCATAAAGTCTAGTCAAAATGCTCCAATAAAAGGTCCAATAATTTGGGAAACTGCGCATATTGCAGTCCACTATTGGAATGAAAATTAGAACACATATCAGCATGTTACAGTCTATGAGAATTGTGTTGGGAGACAACTCTCCATGAGGTTCTGCTTGTCTTGAGAGCAGAGGCACTGACTGTCTTCATTCTGGATGATCTTGTCAAGGATGTCGGGGAAGCCTTAGAAGATAGTCTCCCTCCAAAGCGAAGAGCATGCACGCTTATTTACCTTTATAGATTTTTAAAAAAGATTTATTTATTTATTTTAGACAGAGGGGGAGGGAGGGAAAGAGAGACAGAGAAACATCGATTGTCTGCCTCTTGTACAATTTCTAAGTTGCCAGGTGCCAGCCTGGGGACCAAAGCTGCAACCCAGGCATGTGCTCTGATAGAGAATTGAACAGGTGACCTTTTGGTCTGTGGGAGGAGGCCCGACCAACTGAATCACACCAGTCAGGGGCATAGAAGATTTGATTTTCTAAATACTGGAGTTCCCTTCCCATAATGCAACCCACTGGCCCTCTTTGCACTGTAAGATGGGAAGTGGGGGCTGAGGAAGTGGTGCAAGAAAGTACTGACACTGTGGATACTGTTGTTGATGTGAGTTATAAAGTCCCCTAACTCTGACCCAGGAGTGTCATGTCTTCTGCCAGCATTTATGAAACTGTGGCAGGCTAAACTGTCACCTTGCGAGTAAAACTTCAGATACTGCACAGTTCTTGATATTCGGAAGTAAAAAATAACTTTCATTTTTGAAAAACTAATGTTTATGAAATTAAATTTCCCCCCAAGAATTCTTATTAATACCCTTTATTAAAAAACTCTGGGAACTGCCCTGGCTGGTGTACTGTAGGGACCCGATCCGTGTGGAATGGCAAATGTAGCTCAGCCCTATGGGAAAGTCCAATAGGTGTGTAGTGGCATGCAGGAGCCAAACCCACGGATCGGTTCTCCCGTGGGAAACCAGGCCTGCATTATACCTAGCCTGCTTCGTGACTTGCTCTTGCTAAAATTCCCTCACCCTGAGTTCAGGCAGCAAATGCTTACTGCATGTCTTTAAAGTAACTCCCTGAAGTCTGTGCTAATTCTCCCAGGGATTGAAGTATAACCAGACCTATCACTCTTATCGTTCCCTGGCATTTGCAGCATTTTCCCCTTGTTAATCTGTAAGAAGTAATCAGTAACATCCCTTCCGCTGCTATCTATTGGTAAAAAGTAATTACCTAAAGCAAAGCTAAGTATAATGAATGAAGACCTTCTTTGATGTATGCTATTAGAAAGCCAATAAGAGCTTGTCAAGGCAAGGGTCGGGGCACTCTCCTCTTGAGAGAGCAGCTGTGCCATCCCTTTTCCTCCACAGGACGTGATAGTCTGTGTGAATGTTTCATATCTCATCCATAACGCCATGGACACTGTGGGCCGGTGACCGCATCAGTGTACCTCAGTGGACTGAGTGCTGGCCTGCAAACCACAATGTCACTGGTTCAATTCCTGGTCAAGGCCGATTGATGCCTCTCTCACACATTGATGTTTCTCTTTCTCTCTCTCTCTCCCTCTCCCTCCCTCTCCCCTTCTCCCTCCTTTCCCCTCTCTCAATAAATAAATAAAATCTTAAAAAAAAAACCTCTTGAGCCCTGGCTGGTGTAGCTCAGTGGATTGAGCGCGGGCCTGCGAACCGAAGGATCGCGGTTCGATTCCCAGTCAGGGCACATGCCTGGGTTGCCAGGCCAGTTCCCGGCAGGGGACATACAAGAGGCAACCGCACATTGATGTTTCTCTCCCTCTCTCCTTCCCTTCCTCTCTAAAGATAAATAAATAAAATCTAAAAGGAAAAAAAAATTAAAAAAAAAAACAAAACCTCTTGAGAACTGTTTTAGCAGGCAACATGGAGAGAGTATTATATATGGATGGTAAGTGAAGGAGTTAAAAGGTTACTGCGTTAGTTCAAATGACAGAAGATAAGGGTCTTGGAATGTAAAGGGTATATGGTTACAGGGGTGTCCAACCTTTTGGTGTCTCTGGGCCACAATGGAAAAAGAACAGTTGTCTTGGGCCACACATTAAATATATTGCAACATGTAATCAAAACAAAAATATCATCATGTTTTAAGTACATTTACGATTTCATGTTGGACCACATTCACAGCCATCCTGAGCCATACATGGCCTGCGGGCTGTAGGTTGGACACCCCTGTAAGATGATGATGACAAAGAACAACCATGAGTGGTACAGAACACAAGAGGACAGCTTTGGGTGGAAGTGGGACAGCAAACAGTTTTATTTGAGACATAATGAATTTTTGGATTTGTAAGTTATTCAGGTAAAGCTCTACAATAAAAAGCTATACCCAAATCTTTCCTTTCATATTTTCTGCAATTATTATTGAATAAAAATGTCCAAATATATGAGTTAGGCATATTAATAAGAAGACAAAATTGAAGCTATGTCTTTGAAGGTACTGATGGAATCTCTGTCTCTTTATATGCAAACAGGAAAGGACTACTACAGAGGCTAAAGTTAAAAATACATTTGAAACTTATGGTTTCTGGCTGTGCGTGTAAGGAGCGTGAAAGTCACTACTCTACTGTAACAACAGGTAAAAAGCTGAACAAACGGAAAAATCAACACCTGTTCTTGAACCCCTAAGAGGAGGAGGACGTAGGGCAAAACTGGAGAGACAAACAAGCAAAAACAGGAAGTGAGCACTTATGGGAGAGCTATGAGTAGAAACTGCCTGAGAAACCATCGCCAGGGCAGAAAAACCTGGCCTGTAGATGACGAATTGCTGAAGGCTCAGAGCAGACCACTCAGAGTTAAAAACTCCAGGGGCACACGATCATTTCGGGGTGGGGGGGCAGCTACAATACCGTGAGATTTACCTAAGAAACTCCACTAGGTTCCCACAGTAAATATTGGAGAAAACTGTGCTTCCCGTCCTGTGCTTCTGGCAGCAGGAGGGGAAAACGAATGATTTGGAAATAAAATACTCCAGAGCACCCTGTTTTCCTTAACAAGGCCTGTCCTCCGTGGAAACTAGTTAGCCAGAACCTAAGCTGCTAGGGTATTATCAGAGCCTAAGTGACCCGGGAGAAGGGAAACGCTCAACTCCAGTTCACTCCATCTGGCCTGACCCCTAAGAGGGGAGAAAAACAACTGAGAAACTCTGGAGAAGCTCACAGTTCAGAAGCACAGGCTCGCTACGGCACGGAGCTCTAATCACAGGATGGGAGAACATCTCCTTCCCATCTCACCACCACATTACAAAAGGCGATTTACCGCAGTTCCTTTTACCCATTACATCCTATCTAGCTAGGAAGAAAACAGTTACAAGGCATAATGCAAGTAAAAAAAAAATAATTTGAAAAAAAAAAGAGCAAGTATGAGAACTACACAAGGCAGGATTGTTGGAATTATCAGATTGGGAATTTATAAAAAGCTATGATTAATATGCTACTGGATCTAATAGATAAAATAGAGTACGTGCGAAAACAGATGGGCAGTGTGAGCGGAGAGATGGAAATCCTAAGAACTGAAAAACAGTGTAACGGAAATAAATAATGCCATTGATGGGTTTATTAGGGCACTGGACAAGGCTGAGGAAAGACTCTCTGAGCTGGAGAATATAGCAATAGAATCTTCGAAAACCAAAAAGAAAACAAACACTGAAAAATAGAACAGACTAGCCAAGGACCATGAGCCAACTACAAAAGGTGTATGTATATAACATACACACAATGGGAATGCCAGAAAGAGAGAAAAGAGCAGGAGTGATATTTAAAACAGTAACAGTCCTGGCTGGTGTGACTCAATGGACTGAGTGTCAGCCTGCAAACCAAAGGGTCGCCGGTTTGATTCCCAGTCAGGGCACATGCCTGGGTTGCGGGCCAGGTACTCAGTAGGGGGGCGTGTGAGAGGCAGCCACACATTGATGTTTCTCTCCCTCTCTTTCTCCCTCCCTTCTCCTCTCTCTAAAAATGAATAAATAAAATCTTTAATAAAATTTTTATAAATGAAATCTTTAATAAAATATTTAAAAATAATAGTAAAACAGTAATGACTGAGAATTTCCCTCAAATTAATGTCATATTTCAAATCACAGACCTAGGAAGCTCTGAGATCATCAAGCAGGATAAATGCCAATTAAACTGTATGCAGGCATATAATTTTCAAGCTGCAGGAAATAAAAAATAAGGGGAGAAACTCTGCAAGAAGCCAGAGAAATAAAATACCTTACCAATACAAGAAGAGAGAGATCTAAGAATTATATCCAGTTTCTCTTCAGAAACCATGCAAGCAAGAAGAGAGTGGAGTGAAAGTTAAAGTGTGGAGAGAAAAATAAACTCCACAGACTTAGAATACTGTACCTTGTGAAATTATTTTTCAAAAAATGAAGGAGAAATAAAGACTTTCTCAAACAAAAATTGAGAGAATTTCTTGCAAGATATATTAAAGGAAGTTCTATAGAGAAGGAAAGTGTCTAGGTAAACAGCATGTATAAGTGACCCATGGACATGGACATGGACATGGACAATAGGGTGGGGACTGACTGTGGGGGCGGGGCAGGGGAGAACAAGGGGGGAAACTGGAACAACTGTAATTGAACAATACAAGAAACTTTTATTTTTCTTATTCCTAATTAATCAAATAGGTAATTTGTCCAAAATAACACCAACGATGTTTTCAGTGGTGTGTGCATGCATGCTTACATATAAGTGAAATTAATGATAGGAAATATACAAGGTACAGGTGGGGAGAATTAAGATTATTTTGTTATTATAAGGTTCTCAACACTTCCCACTAAGTGGTATAGTGTTATTTGAAGTGGACTTGGATTAGTTGTAAATGTATACTGCAAACTCTAAGGCAAACTCTAATAAAAAGCAAAATTTAAAAAAAAGTATAACCAATATGCTAAGAAAGGAGAGAAAATGGAATCATACAAAATGCTCAATTAAAACCACGAAGGGCAGAAAAATATTGGAGGACCAAAACAGGAACAAAAAATAAGGGCAACAAATAGAAAACAGTAATGAATACGGCAGATATTAATCCAACTATACCAATAATCACCTTGAATAGCAAAAGTCTAAATGCACCAACTGAAAAACAAATTGTCAGCATGACTCAAAAAATAAGACCCAAGTATCTGTTGCCTACAAGAAACCCACTTTATTTGTTTACTTATTTAAAGATTTTACTTATTTTCAGAGAGGAGGAAGGAGAGAGAAAGAGAGGGAGAGAAACATCAACATGCTAGAGAAGGACTGATTGATTGCCTCTTGTACGCACCCCAACTGGGGACTGAACCCACAACCCAGGCATGTGCCCTGACTGGGAATTGAACTGGTGACCCTTCAGTTCGTGGGACCTTTCGCTTTGTGGGAGGATGTCCAATCCACTGAGCTACACCAGTCAGGGCAGAAACCCGCTTTAAATATAAAGACACCTAGCTTTGTGCAGTTGCAGTATTGTGGCTAATGAGGTTTATCTGAGGCACAATTATTGCTAATTATTTAAAAATAAATAAATATAAAGACATTTATAGGCCCTTCCTGGTGTAGCTCAGTGAATTGAGCGCAGGCCTGCAAACCAAAGCATCACTGGTTTGATTCCCAGTCAGGGCACATGCCTGGGTTGCAGGCCAGGTCCCCAGTAGGGGGCATGCGAGAGGCAACCACACATGGATGTTTCTCTCCCTCTCTTTCTCCCTCCCTTCCCCGTCTCTCTAAAAATAAAGAAAGAAAATCTTAAAAAAAAGATTTATAGATTAAAAGTAAATGAACGGAGGAAAATATACCATGCTAACACGAATCAAAAGAAAGCAGGAATAGCTATATTCACTTCAGAAATAGACTTTAAAACAAGGAAAGGTATCAGAGATAAAAAGAGCATTACATGATGATATAGGTCTATTTTCCAAGAAGACATACAAATCCTTAATGTGTGTGTGCTTAACAACAGTATCAAAGTATACAAGGCAAAAAGTAATAGAACTGCAAGGAGAAACAGATAAATCTATTATAGTGAAGATTTCACTACCACACCCAATGGACAGATCCAGCAGGCAAAAAAAAAAAAAAAAACAAAAAAAAAACAAAAACCCAAAAAACAAAAAACCCATAAAGGCATAGTTCATTGCTGCTGGGAAGGCAAAATGATGCAGCCACACTGGAAGACAGTTTGGCAGTTTCTTACAAGACTGAACATACTCTTACCATATGATCCATAATCACACTCTTTGGCATTTACCCAAAGGAGTTAAAAACTTTTTTTTTTAAAGATTTTTTTTTAAGTACTTTTTTTTTCTTTTTTAGATTTTTTTTTTTTTTATTTATCTTTAGAGGGGAAAGGAAGGAGAGAGGGAGAGAAACATCAATGTGCGGTTGCCTCTTGTATGTCCCCTGCCGGGAACTGGCCTGGCAACCCAGGCATGTGCCCTGACTGGGAATCGAACCGCGATCCTTCGGTTCGCAGGCCCGCGCTCAATCCACTGAGCTACACCAGCCAGGGCCAGGAGTTAAAAACTTTTGTCTGTACAAAAATCTGACCAGAGATGTTTGTAGCAATTTATTCATGATTGCCAAAATTAGAAGCAACCAAGATGTCCTTCATTATATGAGTGGATACACAATCAATGGTACATCAGGACAATGGAATATTACTTGGCAATAAAAAGAAATGAGCTACCAAGCCATAAGAAGACATGGAGGGCCCTGGATGGTGTAGCTCAGTGGATGGAGCACGTGCCTATGAACCAAAGGGTTGCTGGTTTGATTCCCAGTCAGTGCACATGCCTGGGTTATGGTCCAGGTCCCCAGTGGGGCGTGCGCGAGAGGCAACCACACACTGATGTTTCTCTCCCTCTCTTTCTCCCTCCCTTCCCCTCGTTCTAAAAAATAAAGCAAATAAAAAGACATGGAAGAACTTTAAATACATATAACTAGACAGCTAGGTGAAAGAAGGGAATCTGAAAGTTCTATATACTGTATGATTCTAACTATATGGCATTCAGGAAAAGATAAAACTAGGGAGACAGTAAAAATAGCAATGGTTACCAAAAGTTAGGGGGAGAGGGATCAAGTGGCAGGGTATGGATGACACCATATTGACGGACAACTGTGTTTATACATTTGTCCAAACCAGAACATACAAGACCAAGAGTGAACCATAATATAAACTGTGCACTTTTGGATATTATGATGTGTCAGTGTAGGTGCAATCGACTGTAAAAATGTACTACTCTGGTGGGGGATGTTGAATGTGGGGGAAGCTATTCATGTGTGGGAGCAGAGGGTATATGGGGAATCTCTGTATCTACCCCTCAGTTCTGCCATGAACCTTAACTTGCTCTTTAAAAACGGTCTTCATTTAAAGAAATACAGATTAGAGAGGTCATGAATGATAGAGCCCGTCCATACGGGATTCGGGCACAGGAAAAGGGTCAAGCTTCGAACAAGAAAACTGAGCTTTCCCACTAAGACAAGAAGGACGGGGGTAAAGACAAGTACCTAGCTCTACTAACACCTTCAATATTACAATGGTGGCATAACGATGGCTTAATGGTGTGATTTAAAAGGTTACTTGATCCCTGGCTGGTGTGGCTCAGTGGGTTGAGCCTGTGAACCGAGAGGTTGTGGTTCTGTTCTCAGGGTACAGGCCTGGGATGCAGGGCCTATACAGGCTGGTGGGGGTGTACGAGAGGCAACCAATCAATGTTTCTCTCCCTTTCTCCCTCCCTTCCCTTCAGTCTGAAAATGAAGAAATCAAATCTTTTAAAAAAAGTTACTTGAGGAGGATTTGAAATCTTGCTCCCTGGCATATATTGTCACTGTGACTCAAATACACTTTTTCTTTAAAGTTACTTGAAAAAATGTCCACTAAAGATGGTTAAAATGGTAATTTTTAATATGTGTATTTACCACAATTACACACACACACACACACAATTGACTTGGTTACTGCCACATTTCCATATTCTAATAGGTTAAGCATTGACCATTATGTTTCATATGAGCTCAAGTTTAGCTTTTATTTCACTAAGTGCTCTAGCTCAAGGGGTGTCAAACTCATTTTCACTGGGGGCCCCATCAGCCTCCCCGTTGCCTTCAAAGGCCCAAATGTAATCTTAGGACTGTGTAAATGTAACTACCCCTTAACTAGGGGCAAGGAGCTCGGAGCTGCCACCGGGTAGAAACAAGGTGCCGGGCGGATAAAACAAGGTGGAGGGCCCGTGGGCCTTGTGTTTGCCACCTGCGCTCTAGATCTTACATAAGACAAATCCTGTCTAACTTCTTGTGGACATTGAAAAAGACGTATTCCACTTCATCCATAGTTTGCCTATTTCTCCTTCCTAGAATAAACCAAAGATCTTACCATCTGAAATACATCAGAGCCTTCATCAAAATCCACCATAGCAAAAAATATCCTGTTGGTAAATGCACTGGAGTATCGCCAGGAATTTGCCAGGATCTGGAATTCTTCATCAGCTTGCCTGGATGCCATCAGATTTGTGAAGATAAAATAGAAAACATTTTTAAAAGCTAGTTCATCAGCAGTAAAACAAACCCAAAGACACAATAGCAGTTTTTTCCAATGGGAGAGGGAAAGTGGACAAGCAACTCAGACTCTGCTTGACAGCGTTAGGACAAATGTTGGCAAACTCTGCCATTGTTTTGGCAGAAGGGAAGCCATACCCAAGTGTTGGGGATTTCAATAGAAAGTAGTAATTACCTGTCTACACCTCATATTTTGTGCCCATTTCTTATCTCAAAGCCCTTCAGTAGTCACTGGAAAATGCAGCTAATTGTCTCTACAACGATTTTTAATACTCTAAATTACTTCTTTTTTTAAAGATTTTATTTATTTTTAGACAGAGGGGAAGGAAGAGAGGAGAGAAACATCGACGTGTGGTTGCCTCTCATGCGCCCACTGCTGGGGTCCTGGCCCACAACCCAGGCATGTGCCCTGACTGGGAATCAAACTGGCGACACTTTGGTTTGCAGGCCGGCGCTCAATCCACCGAACTGCACCAGCCAGGGCTCAAACAGAATATCTTCAATGCAGCTTTTTATTTATTCCTATCTGTGTACCCCTGTACACATCATTGCTTCTAACCAAACTATCTTACTTCTATCTTAATCTGATTTGTCTGTATAGTACTAGTACAAAGTACTATCTTCTCCTTAGGCCAACCCTAACCACTTCTGTTACATGTCCTTCCTGAAAATTTACAGTAATTATTATGTACGCAAGTCACGAGGTATTAAATCATAAACTGTCTTATATTGCCAGTAAAATTTCCATGTGTGGAACTCACTTCCCTAGCCAGATAATGAGGGTAAGTCAACTTTCTTATACTTCTCATCCTGATAACACCAAATATATATAGTACTACACATACTGCTGTTGCTTAATTTTATTTTTTGTGAGTTTAGGAAAACATGAGCTAATTTTAAATTTGGTCTTGTAGAAAGTAAGAGACAAATAAAAACTTAGGTTAGTAAGAAGTCCATTAATTTGCATGTAATACAGTATTATGGAGTCTGTGTTTATTTCCTGACATTTTTGTACATCGTCGACTGCCAGTGAGTGAACTGACTGAATTATAAGTAATTCTAGATTTTAAGTTTCTTCATAGTTAATACCTACTTTTCTTTTTCCTTCTTCTACTTATTTTTACTTTATATTCGGCACACAGCCCATAAAATAAGCAGTCTGGCACCAGATACCCTGACTATCTCCTACCTCCAAGGGGAAAATCCTTTAAGAATTAGCAGGACTTGGAGTCTATTGAAAGGAGGCTGTCTATTTCTTCGCATGGGCCCAGGCTGACAGAATTTGGAAAGCTTCCACGGTTTTACTAAATTAGTTCTCCACAGGGCAGCCCTGTCATTTCATTTAAAGTAAATTCCCAGATCACACATAGTGATCTAAAAATATAAGTAAAAAAAAGGAACAAAAACAACAACACTGAAAGGCAAAAGGTATTTTGTTTTTTAGTATCCACTATTTTTAATTGTTCATAGCATTTATTAAAAAAAAAAAAAAAAAAAACACCAATCTTTATTCCTAAGATCATTATTTGATGGAAGTTTAAGGGAAATTAGTCTCCATTTTCAAGGTTTATCATCATCACCAAATAATGTAGAAAAAAAGAAACATCTTGCCCTAACCAAGTGGCTCAGTTATACACCAAAAGGTTTACACCATGCCATACACCAAAAGGTTTTGAGTTCGATCCCCAGTCAGGGAGCATACAGGAGGGAACTAATCTTGCACATTGATGTTTCTCTATCTGTCTCTCTCTCTGCCCCCCCACTTCCTCTCTGTATAAAAATCAATAAACATATCCTCAGGTGAGGATAAAAAAAAAGAAATATCTCTAAATCATACATCTTGGTTTTCTAAAAAAGTTCTCTTGTAATTCCAAACTTGGTTGGAGGGACCATTACTGCATTAATAAACTATCTCTAGCTTTGGGTAAACAGTTAAAATTTGGAATTTGTTTCTCCCAAAACTAAAAGTATATTTGTTTTACTACCTTCTGAGGTTGTTGTGATAAGACAAGAGTATGAAGTTGAAAACACCAACAAATAATAAAACAGTACATCAAGGCTACTGGCATATATTTATATAAGTTGATAACAATTTAGAAGATAATTCTTAGACTTATTCCTATGATTGCTACAATACTTCATCCTTCCTCTTCGTTCCTCCCACTAACACGGACAATCAAGAAATGACTGGAAAAGCAGTAGTGCTAAGGAAGGCATATACAGTACTTATGTACCCACTACAGGAATTTAGTTCTTGTGGGACTGCAAAATGGTTAAAATCTCATGAGTTATTTAATTTGAAAATGTAGTTGAAGGTTCATACTTGCACACGACACACTGTCTGTGAAGTTGGAGCGCAGTGAACATGACAATAACGGAGTAGTTTCTTGGTGGGGCTTTAACAAGGCGACGGAACTTGTCTCCATTCATTCTTATTACAGGTCTTTTATTGGTCCATTCCATCAGTTGACTAACCTTTTCAGAAAGTACCATCTAAAAAAAAAAAAAAAAAAAAAAAGGGAGCATGTTGTTAATACTCTCAACTTGTCATTTAAGGGTCCTTTACATCTAGGCAACTTTACACCAAGAATAACAAGCAGAGGTACATAGAAAATGTCGGAGACCTAAATATAAATTTTAGGAGTTGAGCCTGATGATAACTATTCTTAAAATTACATTATTTCATGATGAAATTTTAATCAAATACTATACTTTTGATGTGAAATGCTTATTATTTACTAATAAACAAAATAGTATCAAATCATAAAACTTTTCACATTTGCCAAAGATTCCAAAGAACGTGGAGTTAAGCCCACTGGCTGATTTTTTTAAAAATTTTTTAAAGATTTCATTTGTTCATTTTTAGAGAGAGGGGAAGAGAAGGAGAAAGAGAGGGAAAGAAATATAAATGTGTGGTTGCCTCTTGTGCGTCCACTTCTGGTGACTTGGCCCGCAACGCAGGCATGTGCCCTGACTGGGAATCAAACCAGTGACCCCTTTGGTTCACAGTCCATGCTCAATTCACTGAGCTACACCAGCCAGGGCCCAAGTGGCTGGTTTTATGTAACACTTTGCTTCTCAAAACATGCACACACACACACACACACACGCACACGGAAACTAGAATGGTTGAAAAAATCTTGAAAACAAAGAATAAAGTGGGAAGAATCACTCTACCAGATTTTAAGGTTTACTGGATAGCTATAGTAAGCAAGGCAGGGTGGAAATGATGAAGGGATAGTCACACAGGTCAATGGAACAGAACCAAGAACCCAGAAATAGACCTATACGAGTATAGCCAACTGATTTTTGAGAAGGGTGCAAAAGCAACTCAGTAGAGGAAGGAGAGAGCCTTTTCTATGAATGGTACTGGAGTAACTGGATGGGCACCCATAGCCAAAAATATGAACCTTGAAGTAAACTTCATACCTCATATAAAAATTAACCCAAAGTGGATCACATACTTAAATGTAGAAATGAAACTATAAAATTTAGTTTTCTCCTAAAACTAAAAATTTTAGGAGAAAATGCTCAGGATCAAGGGCTAGGCAACATTTGTAGATCTGACATCAGAAGCACAATTCATAAAAAAAAATTAATAAACTAGACATCATCGAAATTAAAAACTTTTGCTCTGTGAAAGACCCTGTGAAGAGGATGAAAAGACAAACATAATTTGCCTACTTTACTCACCATAGTTTGCAGATTCTACTTGGGGTATTTTAGATAAAAAGTATAAAGCAGTAACAAGTAAGGAAATAGTTTTCATATAGTCTATCTCTCTTCAAACACAGAGGTACATGACCATTCCAATGAAACAAGTGTATGTACTTTGAATTAACTATAAATATGTGGAGTCTTCTTTTTTTTAAAGATTTTATTTATTTATTTTTAGAGAGGGGAAGGGAAGGAGAAAGAGAGAGAAACATCAATGTGTGGTTGCCTCTTGCATGGCTCCCACGGGGGACCTGGCCCACAACCCAGGCATGTGCCCTGACTAGGAATCGAACCTGCGACCCTTTGGTTCACAGCCCGCGCTCAATCCACTGAGCTATGCCAGCCAGGTAAATATGTGGAGTCTTCTTAAAGAAAAGTCTTGAATAAACTTTTAATTAGGTCTATGCAAAACATTTATAATATTCCTGTTCCTGTTTATTAACAGACTGGAAAGACCTGATTTCTGGCTATTCAATCTCAAAAGAATTTATCCAGTAGACGAAAATTACAAATTCTCTAAAAGCTTCTATGAGATTATTACCTCAAAAGACTGCTTAATGCAGGAGCCATTAGGTTACTTTCTGAGTTCCTTTTCTTTAAAATGAATTGAAGATAGATCACAACGACAGATAAACTAGTTCTAAATTTTTACAATAAAATTATACAAACATAGCCTGGAACATAATAATCACAAGTTATAATCCTTATTCACAATGATCTAATATTTTAAAATATCTTAAAGTATGCATCTCCTGAATTGATTTTTGAGAAGATAGCAGCTACTACAGTAGCTCACCATTGTCCAATGGTTCTGTGACTTTAAGTAAAACAAGGCATAATAAACCCAGTTTTAACATAGGCTAATTGATATAAACAAGAGTGCAGTTTCTACGTTATAAGGAACAACAAAAGGACATTATCCGGGAACCTGCTGTATTTGGAACGCTTAGTATGTATGTATCACGCAACAACTTCTCTCATTATAGAGTACGGAATTTAATTCAAACCTCAAAACAACACTGTGAGGCACTCTGTTTTTATGCTAATTTAACTGCTGAGCAACCAGAATCACAGAGGTTAAGTGACTTGGCAAAAATGCCCCAATTTAGTAAGACAGAGCTAGGACTCAAGCTGCCCATGATCATTCTACACCAGGGTTTCGCAGTGGCACTACTGCCATCTTGGGCCAGATCCTTAATTGTTGTGGGGGCCTCCGCTGCACATGGCAGGGTGTTGAGCAGCACCCCTAACCTCTACCCAATGGATGCCAGCAGCACCCCTAACCTCTACCCAATGGATGCCAGCAGCACCCCTACCCCCAGCTACAACCACCAAAAATGCCTCCAGACATTGCCACATAACCCTTGGGGAGCAAAATTCCCTCTCCTTCATTGAGAACAGTTCTAAAATGCAAAGAATTTTCACAGTAAGACTTACCGTATTTTGCCATTTATAATGCGCATCCACATTCGGTGTGCATTATACACGGGATTATTATAGTCGTTATTATACCTATGTGTAATGTGCACCCTTATTTTTCCCTCAAAAATTTGGGCAAAAAAGTGCACATTAGACATGGCAAAATATGGTATCTAGGTTTGGGGTTCAATTCCCAGTCTTGGGGATGTTTCTTTATCTCTCTGTCCTTCTCCCTTCCTCCCTTATATCAATAAAGAGATAAAAAAATATGCACAGTTTTCTCAAAGACCATGCTTTTTTCATTTTTATCATGTTGCCTACTCAAAACAGCACCAGATGCAAGGACAAGCAACCTGCCTTCTACTACAGGGAGAAAATAATTCACCATAAAAATAAAACAAGTCACTACAAAACAAACCTTCATGCCTGGCAGAGAGCATAGGCTTTGGAGTCAGGCCAGGGATGGAATCCCAGCTCAGCCTCTAGAGCTGTGCTTCTTTGGACAAACCCCCAACATCTCTCTTGTTCCGTCATCTTTCAAAAGGGGTTCATACTTACTCTGCAGGGTCACTGTGAGGATTGCAGATAATGCATGTTAACCACAGTGCCTGACATAGAGAAGGTATTGAATAAATATTAGAGAATAAGTCAACAACATTCCAGTGAAAACACTGTTACAGGTGTAAATAATTAGAGAGGTAGGGTACCATTCCTTTCAACAACAGACACCCATGAGGAACTTGAGCGATTTTTAATTATATTCACTTAGGAGATGTGTCTTTTAAAAAAGCATACTTACAAGGTCAAATATTACCCTCTGTTTAAAGCCAAACCTACTATGGTAAGTAGACCTGGGATTTTGTTAAAATAAAATGTTCGAATATTGCCCTGGCTGGCATAGCTCAGTGGATTGAGCGCGGGCTGCGAACCAAAGGGTCGCAGGTTCGATTCCCAGTCAGGGCACATGCCTGGGTTGCAGGCCAGGCCCCTAGTGGGGGCCATGTGAGAGGCAACCACACATTGATGTTTCTTTCCCTCTCTTCCCCTCTCTAAAAATAAATAATAAATAAAATCTTTTAAAAAAAATGTTCGAATATTGACAAAAACAACCCTAAATGTTCTGCAACAGAACATGAATGTGTGTGTGTGTGTGTGTGTGTGTGTGTGTGTGTGTGTGTTTTAAAGTTTTTATTTAGTTATTTTTGGAGAGAGGGGAAGGGAGGGAGAAAGAAAGGGAGAGAAACATGAATGTGTGGTTGACCATTGTGCACCCCCTACTGGGGACCTGACCAACAACCCAGGCATGTGTCCTGACTGGGAATTGAACCGGCAACCTTTTGGGTTGCAGGCTGGCACTCGGTGCACTTAGCCACACCCGCCAGGGCAGAACACGTATATTTTTAAACCGTCTGTAAGTAGTTTTGAATATTATAGTAATCTCTTTTTTAAAGGCTGAAACATCCTCAGTTAGAGGGTAAAGGGGTAAAGCCTAAAGCACCTTTACCAGCCTATATTTATCCCTTGTTTACTGACGAGAACATCCAATTTTAGGTTATGAAACCTGCAAGTGAAAGAATAGTCATGCCTCTATATACACCCTGTTAATTAATTAATTAATTAATTAATTAATTAGAGCTTTACTGAGGACCTTTTTTGACAGACACTGCTGGGTAGCAGGGAAAGAAAAATTAATTTACAAGTGTCTGTATTTAAGATGCTCACAGTCTAATGGGAAAAACTTGGTATATGAACAACCATCATAAAATGTGCTAAATTGATCTCAGTTCACCTGGGGGAACCAGGAAAAGCTTAGTTGAGGAAGAGAGTCATGTTTGAGCGAAGACTTGAACAGCAGGAAACCTCAGGTGAATGAGGGGCTGGGATGAGAGAGGAGCGAGATAACCCAGCAGAAGTCCAGCAAGTACAGATACAAGAGAATACAGAAGATCAAGGACGGCGGGGAATTCAGTATGACTAGTACAAGGAGGATTTGGGACTGAGACAAGACCGGAAGAAGTAGACCGGGGATGGGCTACAGAAGCCCTTTTATACTCTGCAAAATAGGTGACAAGGTTTTCAGAATTTCATCTTCATCTCTGGCAACACTATGAAGGATGGATTCAAGGATGATCAGTCAAAAATTCTTGAGAGTGGTAAGGGTGTGAACAGTGGGCACGATGGAAAGGGAGTTGGAATCTGATAACTTTCTAAAAATTTTTGCAATAAAATGCACATAGCAAAAGCCACCATGTTAACTATTCTAAAGTATATAATCCACTGCCGATTCATTTTTAAAATAATTTATCTCCTGCTAGGCCCCTCTGCTTCTAGCTCAGTGAGAGATTAAATGAATATAGCTCTGGCTGGTGTGGCTCAGTGGATTGAGCACCTGCCTGCAAATGAAAGGTCATGGTTCGATTCCCAGTAAGGGCACATGCATGGGTTGCGGGCCAGGTCCCTGCAGGAGGCAGCCTGATAGCTGTTTCTCTCACACATCAATGTTTCTCTCTGTCTCCCTTCCTTCCTCTCTCTAGAATAAATATAACTTTAACTACTAGAAATACTAGCATTTAAAAACCTTCACTTTTTTATTAAAAAAGAGCAAGTGGTCACTGTACAAATTCAGACAATACTAGTACATAAGGTAAAAAGTGAAAGTGTTTCTCTATTTTTTTAAAAGATTTTATTTATTTTTAGGGAGAGGGGACGGCAGGGGGAATGAGAGAGAGAAAAATATGAATGGGCGGTTGCCTCTCATACGCCCCCTACTGGGGACCTGGCCTGCAACCCAGGCATGTACGGCGCATGGGAATCGAACCAGTGATTCTTTGATTCGCACGCCCGCGTTCTATCCACCGAGCTAAAGCAGTCAGGGCTAAGTCGGAACTGTTTCCACACAGTGTTAAAATTCCTGTTTGGATCGATTAATTGTGAGGAAAGAATATTGTTATCACCTCCACTTACTAAAGCCAGTAAATTCCACAAGGAGGAATCTTAGTTTTGTTTGTTTATGAATACTAAGGTCCTAGGACAGTGCCTGGCATGCTTGGTATTTAGTAAATGACTGAAAACGGTTTAATAGCTTCCGCGTCCGTAAATTGTTTTGAATCAATTGGCTGGACAATGTAATAAACCTGGCATAGTTTCACAATTCAGTTTAATTCTTATATTTCTGAAATGCAAATGCTATAATCTGTTCTTACGTGTCTGTAACGGAGTTGCATCTACTGACAGTGGAACACTCGGATATTCTACCCGCTGACCTGAAGCCGAACTTGCCCCAACTGATCGGGCCCGTACACATGCACAGGCCTAGAGAAACCAGGTTATCACATACCGCACCCCACTGTCAGACTCTACATCCCCAGAAGACAAGGAGTTAGTTTCTTATCTGGCAAACCCCACAACTCCCAAAACGGCGGAACTGGAGCCACCGAAAGCACAGAACCGACGGGGAAAGGGGGTCGGGAACGAGAGAACAGACCCTCTCAAGCCCCACTCATTGGGAAAAGCCCGCGTTGCGGGAAACAGCGTCCTTACCTCCTTCTTTCTTTGGGCAGAGGCTGAGGGAACCTCATAAACCAGCAGCAGCACCAACGCAATGGTTGCAGAGACACACCAAGGCCATGAATGCGCTGCCATATTTGTTCCTCTCCCTCCTAAAAAGCGAAACTTTGCTCCGGTTGAGTCTGCGGGCTGGGCGTGAGAACAAGCAACCCAACCCCTAGGCCCTGCTCATTGGTCTAGCTCGGCCCTACAGGGCGACCTTTCACATTACGTCACTGCACTGGACCGTGAGACGCCCGCTAAAAGACGGTCCACTTCTGATTGGTCTCCGTTAACCAATAGAAAGAGGATAATCTGGAGGCTTTTCATTGGTCCGCTAAGGATAATGGAGCGCCCCTTCCTTTTGCCTAACGAGGTCGCGCTTTGCG
Source organism: Glossophaga mutica (assembly GCA_039655065.1). NCBI lineage: Eukaryota > Metazoa > Chordata > Mammalia > Chiroptera > Phyllostomidae > Glossophaga > Glossophaga mutica. The sequence goes on along the minus strand of CM077318.1, from coordinate 6,581,665 downwards.
GCTCTTCAGTCAGGCGTGCGCAACCTTGAAGCTTTACGGCTTTTCGAAGTTCAAGCTGACTTAAGGTTGATGGATTTTTTTTTCATGGAGACTCATTTAGAATTCTTTGAAATCCACCTTTCACGTGTAATATCCTAGAAAAATTGGACTTACGTGATTGGACTGTCAAATGTGATTAATAGCATGATAGCATCTTTCTCCGTCCCTTATTTTGCCGTCAAATTATTTCAAATTAAAATCTTAAAAAGCAAGAAAGCAAAAACATACTTAATATGACTGAGGGTGATTTTTAAAAGTAAGTGAACCAGCCCTGCCTGGTGTGACTCAGTTGGTTGGGTATTGGCCACCAAGCAGAAAAAGGTCGCCGATTGGATTCCCAATCAAGGCACGCGTCTGGGTTGAGGGTTCGTTCCCGGCTGGGGGCGTGAGAGGGGCACCCGATTGATGTCTCTCTTGCACGTGGATGTTTCTTTCCCTGTTTCTCTTCCCTTCCCCTCTCTGAAATATTTTTTTAAAAAGAAAGAGTAAGAATTGTACTGTGAATCCCCAGCAAGATTCTACAATCAACAATTTGTTAAATTGGCTTCATCACATATTTATCCACATACTATGATTTTTTTATTATTCTTGCATCCTTTCTCCAAATGAAATTGTTTCAAAAGTAAAGGTTAAACGACTTAGTATGTAGTAACAGGAGACAAAAAATCAAAGACGTGAAGGAAGTTTGGGTGGGACAGAAAGAACTGACAGCGTGGATCGAGACACAAACTCAAGCCTCTGAAACACTACGTATCTCGAAGCAGTGTCTCAGCTCTCCTCTAAAGGATCCTAATCCTGGATTCAAGGTTGAGGGAGAGGTGGCTCATTCTTCAGCAAACACCACCGTACCTCATTTATAAAGCCTGAAACTACGTTTCCCAATAGGCATTTATCTTCCGTGTTTTAAAGAGGTTACAATTGCTATAGGTTTTCACAGGTCGCGCGAGATTTCATTAAATCTCATAGAAGCACCCCTGCGGGAAGCCATTTTGTTTTTCAGGGTTCTTCGCAAGGGTTCTTCGCAAGGGTACTTGACGCGAAGTTCTAGCAAACCGGCAGCTACAGTTGCTGCAGGTCACTCTTCAGCTTCACGATGTTTCCTTTGGCCAAAAACGCGCTAAATCGTCTCCCAGGTGAGAAAAATTGTAAATAAATCATTTCCAATGAGCTTTTAGCCCCTTGTCCTCGTAATCTTTCTTTCCCTTTCTCTCCACCTGCATCCCGACCTTTATTCTAAATGGGTGGTTTCTCACTTCGCCCTAATTGGAAAGATGTCCTTAGCATTATTAGCTTAATCACTCAGTGTTATTGTTGCAGTTCACAGCTCTTGCAGTTACCGGAATCATACCTTAGCCCTTTTTTATTATTCAGTAGTAGCCAACGATTTCAGGGAAGAATACGATTGATGGACACCCGTTTGTTCCTTAAGTAGTTTCGTTAATTTTTAGCTTTGTGGGTGCATTTACCCCCAAATAGAATTCCTGTCACCATAATGGAAGGAAGCTGTAAATCTAGCTCTTCATGTGGTTTTATCACAGGGAGACAACCTGAATGGTAGTCCAGCAGCTTTTTGTTATTTGTGGGCTATTTCTCATCGAAAAGTTAGGAAGGTGCAGGGTAAATTTGACAACAGGGTTATGTATTTGGGATGCACTGGATTGGAGAGAGGAAAGTCATTTCCATGATTGATTTGCACTGAAGGTGACCTTGAGTAAAGTGAGTAGTGGTTTTTTTTTAAAACAATGAAAGTGACCTTAAGCAATTATTTAGCTTTTTTAGCCCCCTTCTTATTTTCAGTTTACAGAGCAGTTGGAGGTATAACTAGATGTATAACTAGCTCGTGTTGTGAACACTCAGACAGCTTTGACAATAACCAAAAAATAGTTGCCCAGCTGGGTTTTTTTTTTTTTGTTTTTTTGGTAATTCAAAAATCCGCATTTGTCACATGTTTCACATTGGGCAAACCTCTCTGAACCTCATTTTCCTCCTTTGTAAAATATGGGGTTATTAAAACCTACCCCACCAAGTTCTTGAAGGTTATGAGATTAATTACTAATAGGTGGTAACTAAACCACTTCTTGTCACAGAGAAGAAACCTACTTGGGCCACCTGCACGTTCAGGTCATGAGGTGCTGCAGAACTGTTTGGTAATATTAATTTTTTTTTCCTTTTGCCCTTTGAGCAGGTAGGGCCTTGTCGTAACTCAGGAAAAGGTTTTGGGGGGTTGTTTGTTTTTTAGTGTGGAATTCACAAACTCACTTTTTAACTGCTGTAGAGCAGAATATATTGTGAAATGTTTGTAAAATTGCTCATCCACGTGGAATTAACAGTTAAAAAATTGTTAAGGCAGTTCAACCATTAATAAGAAGTAACTATCCTGAAATAACACTTTGTACCATGTAGAAGTAATTACATCCTTAAGCTAGCGAATGGTCAAGATTGCCTTTTTTTAAACGTTTTATTTTTAGAGGGAGAGGGGAAGGGAAGGAGAAAGAGAGGGAGAGAAACATCAATGTGTGGTTGTCTCTTGCACGCCCCCTACTGGGGACTGGTGGGCAACCCAGGCATGCGACTGGGAATCAAACCGGGACCTTTGGGTTCGCAGGCCAGCACTCAATCCACTGAGCCACACCAGTCGGGGCTGTTTCTTTAATATGCTTTCCATTAGTACATAAGGACCTTTGGGGGCTCTTAAACAATAAGAACCTGCCACTTAGATTGGAGGGGAATTTAAAAACAGCTGGGAATATGCATTTTCCAATCTTGGCTCTTTCCCAAGCCCTCCTAAGCTCCTCCAGAGGCAGCGATAGTAGAAGCAAAGTTTTAATGTGGGCATTCTGCTCAAAAACCTTTACCTCAACCAAAACAGTGGCCCTCCATGATCCTTTCAGTTTTACCCCTATTGCTTGTCTATACAAACAAGGGAGTTAGTTTTCTAGTATACTGGGGTTTTCTGTCTGCGTCTTTTCAGATTCCCCTTTCCCACATCCATATAACAAAATCCTGCCTGGTATTCAAAGCGCTTAGTTAACATTCTGCCTCCTTGTATTACTGTGATTTGTGTTTACATGCCTAACATCCTCCTCTAGACTGGAAGTTACCTGAGGACAGGGTCTATGTCTTCCACATTTTAATATGTACCATTTCCTTTAGCGTAGTGATGTACTTGTTAGTAATTTTTTTTTTAAATCAAGATTACTCTAGTTTTTGGAGGTCTTGTTTTTTCAATTTTAAGGTCATAAACATTTAGTGTACTTCAATTTGACATCCATTTTGAGTCTTTTTTTTTTTACGTCGAGCACTGCTGAATAAACTTCAGTGAAATTTTAAGTCATAAATATTCAAATGAATGAATAGGAGCCAAGTGATACAAATAGCAATTTGTAGTGAATGTTACTGACATAACCTGTTCTTTGTTTTTCCCCCAATACTTCATTATTAAAACTTTCAGACACACAGAAAAGTTGGAACAGTTGTGTGATGAACATCTACATATCCACCATATAGATTCTATAATTAACATTTTGGTATATTTTGTCACGTATCTTTTTTTTTTTTTTTAAGAGAAGAGATTTTTTTAAAATTTTTTTTAATTATTTATTTATTTATCTTTAGAGGGGAAGGGAAGGAGAGAGGGAGAGAAACATCAATGTGTGGTTGCCTCTTGTATGTCCCCTGCCGGGAACTGGCCTGGCAACCCAGGCATGTGCCCTGACTGGGAATCGAACCGCGATCTTTCGGTTCGCAGGCCCGCGCTCAATCCACTGAGCTACACCAGCCAGGGCTGTCACATATCTTTCTATCTGTCCATCTTATTTTGATGTCTTTCAAAGTATGGTACTTTTAGCTACAATATGTTTTAACATTTTATTGAACTGCATAATACTGCAAAGTTAACTTCTTTGGCTTTCTCATTTACCAATATCAACTATACAGGTTCTTTTTTCCCTGATAATTCATAGATATGCTTCTGTATATTTTTTTCTTTAAGTTCGAAACATTCAGCAAATAACAGCAAGGCATATCAACCAGAAACGGACACCTGATTTCCATGACAAATATGGTAACGCTGTGTTAGCTGGTGGAGCCATTTTCTGTATTGCTACATGGTCATATGTAAGTACTATTGATTGACTTCTGGTTTAGATGTTTTTCATTCCTTTTTAGCTTCTGTATTCAAAATTTTATCACACAGTAGTATACATTTCTGGTTAAGAGGGACTTGAGAGATTTTCTAATATAATCACTACCCAGTGCAGGAATGTCTTTCTCAACATTTATCATTCATCCATCATCTGTTCTTAACACTTCCAGTAACAAGTTGTTTACTGGATCCTAAGGCAGACAGCCCTTCCCATGAAGTGTGGCTATTTTAAAAGGATCACATGTTGAGTTAAAATCTGCTTCCTTCATATTTTACCGTTCGTTCCATTGTAACAGATTCTGATCTCATTCGTGTATCAACTATTAGACATTAGAAACATTGCTATCATGTGTCCTGGATCTTTCATATTAACAATCTTTTTTTTTTTTAAAGAGAGGGAGAGAGACATTAGTCAGTTGCCTCTCACATGCCCCTAACTAGGGACCTAGGCCCGCAGGCATGTGCCCCAACAGGAAATCAGACCTGTGACTCCTTGATTTGCAAGCTGGCACCCAATCCACTGAGCCACGCCAGCCAGGGCAACAGTCTTTTTTTGTCGTTGTAGTTGTTACATCGTTTCCAGGGTTTTCACCATCTTGGGTCACTTTCCCTCACTTAATTAGCTTTTCTTCTAAAACTGCCCTCCGAACTGAATACAGCATTTCTGATGGGTGAGATACAAAGTGACTTGCTTTCAGTATTTTAGGTTTTTTCCCCCACGCTCTGGTTACTAGTCACTGTAGTTTCTGGTTAAAAGGAGGAATCTTGCCCTGGCTGGAAGGCTCAATTGTTTGGAATGTTGTCCTGTACACCAGAAGGTTGTGGGTTCGATTCCAAGTCAGGGCACATACCTAGGTTGTGGGTTTGGCACCTGCAGGAGGCAGTTGATGGATGTTTTTCTCTCCGTCTCCCTTCCTTTCTCTAAAATCGGTGAACATGTCCTTGCATGAGGATTAAAAAATAAGTAGGGGTCTTGAAGTTATAATAAATCTATAAGTTGATGTTAAAAGATAGGAGTCAGTGCTCACTTTAATAAAGATATTTTAATAGGCCCTTTTCATTCTTATTTTGGTCTTCCTGAGACCAGATATACTATTAAAATAAGTGTGTGTACTTCGAAGTGTAAACAGATGTTGAACAAATGTGTGTTGGGGCACTTTCGGAGGTGAGGTGCTCCTTTATGAAGGGATATTACAAAAGTTCTCTTTGGCAGTGTTTAGGTAGTTGTGCATGCGTGAATCAACATTTTGAGAAGGTAGTATAAAGTGTGAAATACAAACTTGGTTAAATAAATAAAGTTAAGAATTCATTTCCTTGGTCATACTAGCCACAGTTTAATAACATACGTGGCTGTGGTTACAGTATTGGCCAGTGCCAATCACAGATTTCCCTCATCTCAGGAACTTCTGTTGAACAGCATGGCTCTAGAGAATTAGGACAGCAATTAGATCTGCCTACAGAGGGCGCTATATCCCGGCGAGTTTCTGTTTGTATTTCACCTATAGAGCAGAATGACTTTGTCACTTTTAAGAAGTAGTCTCCAAGGGAGAATGGATTCTGGTTTAAACATGTATAACTGACAGCATTTTCATTCTTACAGACAGCAACACAAATTGGAATAGAATGGAACCTGTCTCCTGTTGGCAGAGTCACCCCAAAGGAATGGAGAGATTAGCAATCATCGCAGCTGGTATAATAATTATTTCAAAATCAACTCACAGTTGATGCCAAGTGAAAGCACTGTGTACCCATTAAAATATGGCATGATTGATAAAAATAAAGTACATTTGAAACCTTCATTGTAGGTTTGTTTATTTCTTTTGTGAATGAAACCAAGCTTGATGACTTTTCATTTATTTAACCTTTGTGTTAAGAAAATCAAAATGGTATGTAACTTAAATAGAATTTCTACATGAGATAGTGTGAGAGTAAAATTTGGTTATCACATGTAAGTCAACTTTATAGTAGACTGAACTTAAAGTTCATGAATAAGTGCTCCCAGCATAATTTTAGGTCATCTTTGAGCTAAAAGTTTGATATCCAGATCTTGGTTATGCCTATTACTGTCTACCTCTCATTTATGTTTCTATTTGAAATTGGCATTATTCTTTTCACTTCTGCCAAGAGAACTTAGGGTGCTGCTGGGCTATCAAATGTATTCCTAGGATGTCACAAGACTTTAACTAGATTCTTGGTTCCCTTGGCACATTTATTTTAATTAGACCTTTAGATTTTTCAGCATACTTATCTGAGATGTTTATGGTGGTATGAAAAGATCTGTTGAATACAGTTCACTTAACCTACTATCACTGAGTTCTGCACTTTTTTTTTTTTTTACTGAATTTGTTGGAGTGAGTTTGGTTAATAAAATTATGTAGGTTTTAGAAGTACAGTTCTAGAATATACCTGTAGTACACTGTCAGTGGGAAGGCAGCTTGGTGCAACCACTATGGGGAAAAGTGTGGAGGTTCCTTAAAAAATTAAAAATAGAACTGTCTTATGACTGAGCAGTTTCACTTCTGGAAGTATATCCAAAGAAACCCAAAACACTAATTTGAAAGAATATAGGCACCCTATGTTCATTGTAACATTATTTTGAGTAGCCGAGAGAGGGAAGCAACCCAAGTGCCATCAATGGAGTGGATAAGAATGGAATACTACTTGGCTGTAAAAGAAGAATGAGGTCTTACCTTTTGTAATAGTGTGACTTTTCTGACCATTTTGCTCCACACCTGAAGCTGGTGCAGAAAAATATTGAATTAACTGAAAAGTAAATACAAAAAAAATCTGTGTCTGCAGAATTTAAGCATGTGATTTACTTTAAAAGCATTGCCAATTTCAAAGTGTTACAGAAGGGCTATCAGGTGTTTTAAATTAGGGTGACTGTCTTGAGTCCTATTGTTAATTTCACCCTAAAACATTTTTGTGTGTGTGTGTGCTTTAAATTCATTAAGCTTATTTAGAACTAGGTATGGTAGTTATAAAGGCATAAATGTTGAGTTCTCACCTTCATGACTTTTACTGGAGATGTTGATACCACTTTGTAAGCATTTTGGGCACACCTACAAACTTCAACCACACAAAAACTTGATTTCTTGAAACATTCCCTTCTATTTGAAATCTCAGTTGAAATACTATCACACTCAGCCCTCCCTGGTGTGGCTCAGTGGATTGGGTGCTGGCCTGTGAAGCAGGGGGTCAACTGGTTTGGTTGCAGGCCAGGTCCCTGGGGAGGGGGTACAAGGGGCCATCACACATTGCTGTTTACATTTCCCCTCTAAAAATACGTAATTTTTAAAAAATAATACAACCATTAACACATTGTAATAAGCTTGTGCATTGACAAGGAATATTAGGGTTGATCCTTTTAGAGACAGGAGGTGTTTTAGAATGAATGGGTTGGTGACTAAGGATGTACACACCTTGGGGCTTGAAGTTTATAATGATAAACTTCACAGAACTAGAGAGCTAGTAGAGCGATACTCTTCTGATAAAAGCTTTCCAGAAGATAAACCTGGGTTCCTGCCTTTAAGCATTTTTTTGGAAGCTCAGCGCAGTGTTAATATTGTAGTTAAAAAGTAACTTGCTTATAATTGGAAGTCCACTTAAGAGCTATTTAAATTTCTTTTTTTTTCAAAGATTTTATTTATCTTTAGAGGGGAAGGGAAGGAGAGATGGAGAGAAATATCAATGTGTAGCTGCCTCTCGTGCGTCCCCTGCTGGGAACTGTTGCTGGGAACTGTCCTGCAACCCAGGCATGTGCCCTGACTGGGAGTCGAACCGCGATCCTTTGGTTCGCAGGCCCGCGCTCAATCCACTGAGCTACACCAGCCAGGGCTGAGCTATTTAAATTTCATGTGATGTATTTTTAAGATTTTAAAATTGCAGGTAAATTTGTATCTTAGTGGTTAAGGCTGTGCATACTGACAACTAGAAGTTCATGTCTGGGAAGGTAAGGAGTTTTGAAGGTAATTTATGTGTATCGTTGTTGAGGGGTAAGGAATAATTCCTTCTGAAATACTTAATTTAGGCCTATAATTTCCATCTGTGGGCAGTTTAGGTATCTGTCAAGGCTTAATAGGAATCTGACAACAGGTAGGATGGAAATTATTTAAAACATATGCCTATTGTGTTAGACACTTGTAAGCCTTTTTACAAATATTAATTTGTTTAATCTTTGTAGTTTCTGGACTATTTTGAGTTCCACAACATTATTAGACTTTATAGTTTTTTCATGAGAACTGTGTTCAAGTGGTTGCTGTTGAAAATATAAATAATCATGTCATTACTTTTCCCCTGCATCTTATGACATATTTAATGAAACAAAATATGTAAAGACTGTATGTCTATTTGACGTTAGTGAGATGGAGCCTCACCTGTTACTCTTTTAACGTTCATGGTTTTTTTTAAATTTTTTTTATTTATTTATCTTTAGAGGGGAAGGGTATGAGAGAGGAAGAGGGAGAGAAATATCAATGTACGATTGAATCTTGTGTGTCCCCTGCTGGGAACCGGCCCGCAACCCAGGCATGTGCCCTGACTGGGAATCGAACCGCGATCTTCTGGTTCACAGGCCCGCGCTCAATCCACTGAGCTACACCAGCCAGGGCTAACGTTCATGGTTTTAAAAATGGTAGGGTTTTGCTGCTTTTTGAAAAGTCAAATTGGAAAACAAAAGAAAACGTTTTTCTGTAGCTCTTATTTATTGCGATGTTGTTACATTTTATGCGTCTCATTTCTCTCTAAAACTCATAGTGATATATGCTGTAATATTTTTGCATCCTCGGGATGCTAGGTTTTTAAGTGCTGAATAAATGAAAGAATAAATGTGGAAGTGATTTAGAGCTTGGAGTGTGATGTGAAGCTACTGTGCGGTGCGATTCCTGCACTTTAAAGATTAGAAATTTAGATGCAAGAACTAAATGTATATAAACTTTACGAATTTAGAATTTTTGGAACTCACTTTTCAGTGGAGAGACGAGAGGAAATTTATAGTTCTAACATTCACATCTGGCGTTAGGCTGTACAGTCCGACAGAAGTACGTTCATTTCATGCTCGGTAAGGCTGTTAACTACTGGGAAGATGATTGATTTACAAGGAACTGTATAGTACTTCTTGGCTGGAGGTTAGGAAACTACAGATGACGGATGTTTGAGCGGGTCTTTATTCAAAAACTATGGGGGGTGGAAATGGGAGGAAGGTGGGGAGGGCTGGGGTGGTGGGCTGGGGCGGGGTAAAAGACAGAAAACTGTACAATATCAACAATTAAAAAATACTGAGTAAAAATAAAATAGAAAAATAAATAAATAAATAAATAAATAAATAAATAAATAAATAAATAAAAAAGTATTGCAAAAGAGAAAAAAAAGAAAAAGTGTTCGGTTTTGCTTCGGTTTGGCGAAGGGGAAAGGAGGCACTGTGCAGCACCGAGATGACTTCCTACCGAGGCTGTGGGTTCGCCAGGGGGCGGTAGAGGACGGGAAAGAACTTCTCCACCCGCTGCGTTCCCTTTCACGTGACGCGTAGGTTTCCCCGCCTCCTCCGCCGTGCTTCCGGCCGGGCATCACCCGGAAGTGGGGGGAGGGTGAGAAGGAGGGGTAAAGGCTGCCGGCGGGTAGCAGAGGGTGGAGGAAGAGAAGCGGTGGAGGGAGGAGTTGCTGCCGCCGCCGTCGCCGAGACCACTACCGCGGCCGCAGGCGCTGCTATGATTTCTCCCGATGTGCGAGATTGGAGCCTCCGCGCGTGAATTGGTCGCTTTCACGGGCTGCGTAGCTCCGGAGGTTTAACCGTAGGACAAAAACCAGGTTAGTGCTTTAGCGGCTTCCAGTCCTCCCCTTCTACTAGAGGAGTGGACTGTATTGTCAGTCTCTACTACTGAGTGAGGCAAGAAGGTCATTTTAATCTGGGGCAGTCTCCAAACTCTCAGTTCTCTGCAACTCCGGTGTTTATCACACTCATGTTTTACTTCCCCTTACACGGGAATACAGATTGGAAATTAGGTCCTGACCTGTGTTAATTTCTTGGACCCTTCTGGGGTACTTTTCCTGATTATCCGTGGCCTATCTTATTCCCTAATTAATTGAAGGTACAAAAAAGGTCTGTGCGGGGTATCGGAAGTTACACAGACTGATCATCATTTATGAAATAATGTATAAAAATATCTTGCTGCTTGTCTCACTCTGCGAGGATAAGCTAAACTGAGAGAGCGCTCTTGTTTCCCTCCATTCCGTTTTGTTCATTCTGCCCACTTCCAGTAAAGTTACTACTTGCCATCCTTGTCGCACCCTGTGGCATCTTTACCTTTGTCACGTTTTCTTGTAGGTGGCGAGGTTATCTTTATTGTTTCACAGCTCAATAGTTTTCAGCACCTCGTCTTTGTTTTAATTACAGCCTCTTCATCTGCAGTAATATGGCTTTGTATTGAGAGTGTGTGCACAACATTTAATTAGGTGAGACTGATGTCTGAGGGGAGGTGGGGGACACACACAAAAAATACGACCGAGGCACTAGCCTCGAAAGAGTTTGCACTGGAGTAGTTGAATTCAGTTGTGAAGAAAATGGGTTAGAGCAGCTCCGCTAATTGAATAATTAGGCTACCTGTCTCACCCTTTTTAAAGTATATTTTGAACTGAGATTTTATTTTTTATCTTTCAAACTTTCTTATATGTACAGTCATGACATGAGAGGGCTTTTTAAAATACCGGCGGGTCTCACAATGTAGTAGGAAAGACTGATACACCCTTTTAATCGCAAGATAGATTAGAAGCAGAGAGACATTATGAGAGTAGAGGGAAAGGAGCATTGGAACTAGGCCTTGATAAATGGCTAGCATTTACCTTTGTAGGGGAGGGCAGGACAGGTAGAAAAAATAATGTGAGCAAAGGCTTTGGGGGGGGCCAAAAACATGCAGGATATCCAGCAACACTACCTCATCCCTGTTTCTAACATAGCCTCATCTTCCAAGATTTCACTGGTTAAGGGAAAAAAAAAATACAGAACGCAAAACTGGTAACCAAAAGCTTATGTACATCCAGTCAAGATGGTGGAGTAGAATGGAGTAGAATTGAAAAATAAAAGCAAATTGAAATCACACATAATTCCTTCACCTTGCAATATATCCACTCTTTTGTTTTAAGAGTTTTGTTGTTGTTGTTGTTGTTCTGTATTGGTGAGATTTTTGTAACCTTGTTAACATTAAACATTTAATCCATAGAAAAAGTTTATATAGAGAAAAAATACATGAAACGACAGACTGTTAATGTGTGATGTTTATTTCTAATGTAAACTCAAGTCTAAAAGAGGAAAAAGTGAAGTTAGCTATACTTCAGTTCTGAGTGTTGTGTTGAAATATAATTTGTAGTCATTTTTTATGTTTTTTATTTAATGTTTATTGTGTCTTTTCCATTACCATTTAGTCCCCTTATATCCCTCTTCCTCCTTGGAGTCGTTTTTCAAATTGTTGGGAATGAGTAACAACTTCATCTAAGGTTAGAAGCTATTCCAGGTTTTCACCAAGGAATTTATACATTTCCCTTTCTCTTCTAAACTGATTGCTCCACTAGTCTTTTTAACGCGATAGAAACTATTCTTTTCCAATCATAGTCTTTTCCCTGCTTTTTTATTGTATTTTCCCATTACCATACCCTCTTCCACCCACCTCTCCCTCCAATCATAGATTTGTGGCTTCTAGGTAATGTTAGCTTAAACAGTGATCCCTCCAGAGGGTAGGTTAACATCTTTGGTGTGTAATGCATGTACTTCTTTTAAAAGCACATGCAAGAAGCAGTGAAATTTGTTTGCAAATGACAAGAGAGCAAGGAAAAATAACCCCGACTTAACACACTACAACCTTTACTTCTCTAAGGCAATACATTCCTTTTTTATAAATCTTTGTTATAAATAAATATAAATATATATATATTTGACAAACTTTAATCACTACTTTTGACATCTCAATAAGTGAAAATAATCTTTGTCACTTGGTAGATTTTGAGGAGATTTGTCTGAGATAATACAGGTACTAACATGGGTGAAGAATAACATTGGGGAGTTTTGTCTCAAACTTTACTTATCTTTGTTAAAGGGCAGTAGAGCACTTAAAGGTTTCACAGAGTTTTGGTTTACTCAGTGATCTCTCTTAGGACATAAATCAAGATGGGGGCAGGGAGACAGGCGACAGTCAGGCCTATTCATTTCAGTTTACCATCCCAGCAGTCACGTTTTTCACTTACACATTTCTCTCCAGGTTGATTTAATGTGATATAACTTACTGACTTGCTGAGATAGTATGGCGGGAAATACATCACAATGCCTTTGGAATGTGTTTCATTAAAGTGGAAGCGTAGATTTTTTTTTCTGGTTTCATACGTATGTTCCCAGTTTCTCCAGCACTGTTAGAAAATTTAAGTGATTTCCTTATTCTGTGGGCTCAAATGTGTGGGATATTGGTAGGTTACAGCAGTTTTCACAGATACTTCTTTCCTTGAAGGAAACAGTAAAATATCCCCATTTTGAACTAATTAGGTGCACTTTGTCCCATGTTTTCTACCCACCTTTAGAATTATACAGCTATGGTTCAAGGATTTTTTAACCTGTTTTTTTACTTTAGAATTTTCTAGTGTAGAATTTCACTTTTCCAAACCTATAATCAGAAGTGCATTTTCACAGTTAACTGATTGAAATAAATGGGTTATTTCACATCTTAGGGAAATTGTTTTAGTTTGCCCATTTCCCTTAGTTGATTTTGTTTGTGAAAATTAAAGCATTTTGTTTTATGCAGAATCAGCCAATGAATGCATAACTAAGTGGAACAACAAATTGATGTTTCTCTCTCAAATCAATTAAAAAAAGTTGATTTTTTTCAGCAAACAAAAGCTTAGCACAGAGCTTAGCCAATAAAGAGTTACAAGTGTAATCTCCTTTTTGACCCTTGCACTTAGACAATAGCAGGAAAAAAAGAAGGTATTTCATTGTTTCTGGTCAAGCTAAAATTATTTGCTCTAAGGCTTCTAATTGAATTATTAACTATTAATTTAATATAAATATGTTCATTATTTATAAATGTATTGATATATTAAAACATTAATATTAATTTACTTGTATACAGCTGGTTTCATTTTGGTCAGTAAAGGCTTTCCCTTATTTTACTATACCATTTTACTGTTAATTCTAAATATCAGTTTTTAATTCCGATTTATAGCCACAATATCTTACTATTAATTTCTAACCACAACTGTAAGTTCATTTTTATGTATTAACAATCAGATTGGTGTCACAGGTCTTCAAGTATTTTCCATCTACAGCAGTGTTTTTTTCTTGCTTTTACTAGCTACGTGATAAAAGGATAAACCTGTGTAGTCTTCAGATAGTTTTAAAGCCTTAAATTCATGTATGATGATGGATAAAGGGAAAATTTGTTTAGTACAGTGTATTATTTGACCTCAAGTGTCAGGTTATGATTAGGATTGTTCACTGAGTTATTACAGAAATACCCACAAATTCCTTTCTTATTAACTTTAGAGCAAATGGTAAGTTATGGGATCCTGAATTCTTTACTGTTTCCGTTGTTGTTGCAGATAAGTGAAGACCAGAGCCATTTATCTGTCTGTTGTAGAAAAACAAATCTGGTATTTGTTATTTGTACTTTGGGTAGAGTTGACATTTACTTTCATAGGGCAAAATTTTATTCCTAGACCTAGCAAATGGCTAAACTGAGACTAGCTAGTCAGTCTGGCTTGAGGATTTATGCTCTTTTAAAAAAAAAAAAATTTATTTCTTTATTTTTAGAGAGAGGGGAAGGGAAGGAGAAAGAGAGGGAAAGAAACATCAATGTGTGGTTGCCTCTCACATGGCCCCCACTGGGGGACCTGGCCGGCAACCTGGGCATATGCCCTGACTGGGAATTGAACCGCGACCCTTTGGTTCACAGCCCGTGCTCAATCCACTGGGCTACACCAGCCAGGGCGAGAACCTATGTTCTTACCGAACAAAAAAATGAACGGAATTTTTTTTCTTTAAAAAAATTTTATTGTTGTTCAATTACAGTTGTTCCCATTTTCCCCCATTACTCTCCGCTGCCCTACCCACCCCCCTTCCACATTCAGTCCTGCCCCCCCATTGTCTTTGTCCGTGGGTCCTTTATACATGTTCCTTGACTTGACTCTTCCCCTTCTTCCCCCATTTCCCCTCCCCCTCCCTTCTGATCACTGTCAGTTTGTTCTTTATTTCCATGTGAACTGCAGTTTTTAAAAAGAACATAGACATTTGAGCAGAATTTGGGCTAATGAATTAAGTGCCTTGTTTGTCCTAAAGAGAGAAATGTCCAGTTATCTTCTTTGAAAGTATGAACAAATTGATTTGATGATTAAAAGTTAAAGTGTTGGTAGCTGAAAATCCCCTTGGTAGTTTCAAACTAAATTCAAAAGTAAGAAGGAACTATAGTGTTGTTTTCTAATGGTTAAGATGGTGTTAGTCTTATTTTATTTGTACTCTCAGAGTGTCCCAGGAAGGGAAAAGAAATGGTTTATGTTTGTTTGTTTTTATTTTTATTTATTTACTTTTAGAGAGAGGGGAAGGGAGTGAGAAAGAGAGGGGAAAAGAACATCGATGTGTGAGAGATACACTGATTGGTTGATTCTCACACTGGTGCCTCCAACTGGAGACCTGGCCTGCAGTGCAGGCATGTGCCCTGACTGGGAATTGAACCAGCAGCCTTTCAGTTTGCAGGCCGGCATTCAGTTCACTAAGCCACACCAGCCAGGGCTATTTGTTTTATCATATTTAAAGTGAGCACATCTTTGAACTTGGTTAGCTTTTGATGTTTGTAATAATATGTTTAGACTTTAAACTGTACTAAGAGATCATGCAATAAAAGTTGATGAACATAAATTGGAACATTGCTGGTTACAGTTTCCAGACTACTGGATATTATTATCTTGATAACTTCAAGGCATCTTAATTTCACCTCTGTATTGGGATGTGCTAATTTAGAGGCACTACAACATAGAATTAAGAATGGGGTCTGTGGCACCAGACTGCCTGGGTGGGAATCACACCCAGCTCCTCTGCTTACTGCTCGTATGACCCTAGACAGATTTCTTATCTTTTTTGCTTCAGTTCCTCCAAGTTTCTGAAATGGGGTCAATAACAATACCTGCCTCTGAGTATTGTCAGTGAGTTAGTACAAGTAAAGCCCTACAGCAGTGCCTGGCAGGTAGTAAACACACAAAGTGTAGTTACTATTATTCTTTAAGTCCATTATTTACAGTAAATGTAGTTTTAGCAACCCGCATAATAAAACTTTAAATTATAGTTTTGCTGTACCATTAATTAGTAGACTATAGGAGCAATATACTAATCAATCAGTATCTGCAAGCAGTGTTTATTGGGTTGACCAAAAGTTCATTTGGTGTTTTTTCCCCCCATACGATGGCTCTAGTGACACTTAGTTATCTTTAACTTCATTGGAAGCAATTTTGTTAGATTGCGTTGTGACAGCTGTCATATCAATGTACGTTTTTTAAAGATTTTAGGATTTATTTTATAGAGAGGGGAAGGAAGGGAGAAAGACAGGGAGAGAAACGTCAATGTGTGGTTGTTTCTCGTGCATCTCTCACTGAGGACCCAGCCTGCAACCCAGGCGTGTGTTCTGACTGGGGATTGAACCAGCGACCCCTTGGCTTGCAGGCTGGCACTCAATCCACTGAGCCACACCAGCCAGGGCTCAATGTGCATTTAAAGAAAAAACAGCCCTGGCTGGCGTAGCTCAGTGGATTGAGCGCGGGCTGCGGACCGAAGGGTCGCAGGTTCGATTCCCAGTCGGGGCGCGTGCCTGGGTTGCAGGCCAGGCCCCTAGTGGGGGCCATGTGAGGGGCAGCCGCACATTGATGTTTCTTTCCCTCTCTTCCCCTCTCTAAAAATAAATAAATAAAATCTTTTAAAAAAATGTTTAAAAAAAAATGCAACTGAAACACAGAAAAAGATTTGCACAATGTAGAAGAAGGTCCTGTGACTGATCAAACATGTCCAAAGTGGTTTGTGAAGTTTTGTGCTGGAGATTTCTCACTGGACGATGCTCCATGGTCAGGGAGACTAGTTGAAGTTGATAGCGATCAAATCGAGACATTCATTGAGCATAAGCAATGTTATACCATGTGGGAGATAGCCAACACACTCAAAATATCCAAACCAATACATGAAAAATTTATTGGTGAAAATGAAAACTATGTCTTTTATTTCATGGAAAAAAACATACAGACTTTTTGGCCAACTCAATAATTTCTACATTGCACCGTAGAAAATGGAAAACTCAGACTGGGAGGATCCAGTAGCCTACAATACACCTACAGTATGCCGACATGCCACCTCAAAACTCATTGCTACAGCTAGCAAGTCATATCACCCTGATATACTCATCCTGTTTCTCCACCGATCTGCTTGTAGAATTAGTGAGAGACAGACTCTGGGCCATTGAGATTTTCTGGATTATTTTTCTAATTGCCAAATGCTCAGCCATACTTCTGCTGAATGATTTCTCATATGTAAAGTGTAGGCAATGGAAAAGGCTTTATTCGTGTCTAACCTACTCTGCAAAATAACGGAATTTTTACAAAGTTGAGTGCAAATTGAACTTGTATATTGAATTACATCAGCACTCCAGTTAACAAATGTTCATTATGTTCTTGTACATCTAGTGCTTACATCGGCTCTCTGTAGTACGCAAAGACGCATAAAGCATTTACTCCTATGTCTAGCCAGAGAAAGAAGTCTAATACCAAACAACTACAGAGAAATTGGGCACTAAACTATGATGCTTATTCCAAGGGTATGCAGGGTTTAAAAGGAAGGTGGGCACAAGTATTTGATATGCTTTTGATGGAGGAGGTGGGACTTGGGTTCATTTATTCACTCAACAATTATTTGAGTAGCTACCATGTGCAGTGTGCTAGGGATATTGTAGTAAACACAACGCATATGCTCCTGTTTTGTGGAGTTTCCAGACAAGCAATGTGATAGGATTTAAATATGTGGAAGAGAACATTCTAGGTGGGGAGAACCATCTAAATACAATAAATTAGAAAGAAATGGCAAGCATGGGCCAGTGGCAGTGAGGGCACTTGCCTGATTGTAGTAGAGATTTTATGTTGGAGAGGAACGTTGAAAATGATAGAGGTGAACTATCTCTCGAATGATCTAAACAGCTCTTTAAGTCAGAAGTAGGGTGGAACAGTCTTGAGGGACCAAGCCTTTAACCCATGAGATCTGACGCTATCTCCAGGTAGACAGTGTCAGAGTTCGTTGAATTGTAGGGCACTCAGCTGGTGTCACAGAGATTTGATGGTTGGTGGGGAAAATCCTCACGCATCTGGTGTCAGAAGCGTTGTGACTGCGGTCGTAGTATGAGAGTAAAGGAGAAACACGGGAGAGAAGGCTGGATTTTTCCAGTATAGTCCATCGTGTTTTGAATGCTTTCAACAGTTGTTTAATCTGTGCTAAATTCCTTTGCATACCCTGTTTTGGAGAGAGTTAGGAGCATGGGCTTTGGAGTCATACTGAATCAGTTTGGTACCATCTCTAATGTGTTTCCTGAGTTTAGAAGTTTGTATTAAGTTTTCCCAGTGACACAACTATAAAGGCAATAAAATGATATTTACCCAGCAGCTGGGGTCAGTAACCCAAGCAGCACTAGGTAACAGTGGAGAGCAACGTACACATGACGTGCCTCTGGGAAGTGTGAGAAGTTGGGAGAAGTAGAAGGTTAGTCCACGAAAGGAAATGCATTCTGTGATGCTTGGTGGAATGCCATCAGAAATGTCTTCGAGCAAAACAGACTACATTGGCCTAACCTTTGGTTTTGGTTGTCTTTCTGTAAGAAAAGGAAGAGAAACGTAACTGCAGTTATTTGACTGGGCTGTTTGAGGACCACCAGTGGTCATCGCTTTAGGTTCTGTTCTACATTTGAAGCATCCGGTCAGTTTTAGGTTATATTCTATATTGGAAGCATCTGGCTGGACCATTTCTGTCCTAGTTTTGTGTGGTACCTCAGTACAAGTTGGTCAGAAGTCTTATGTAGTTAGTTTTGTTTGTAATCTGTATTAGTATTCCCTCAACTTGGCTTAAGGCATGAGTGGTTTGCCAAGTAACTGCCTGTTATGACCTGCCTTATTCTCTCGTTACCCTTGGATTTGATGTTGGTATGATCATATTCTAAGAAGGTTTAACAGCGATATCCTGGCACTTATTAGAATTTTTGTCATATCAGACAAGTAAAAATGATCACACGACACCATCTTTGTCTCCTCCCAATCCTTTAAATATATTTACTTACCTATTTTTAGAGAGAAGGGAAGGAAAGGAGAAAAAGAGGGAGAGAAACATCATCGTATGGTTGCCTCTCGCATACCCCGCACTGGGGACCTGGCCTGCAACCCAGGCATGTGCCCTGACTGGGAATCGAACCAGCAACCCTTTGATTTGCAGGCCGATGCTCAATCCACTGGGCCACACCAGCCAGGGCCCAAACCTTTATTATGGTGATGTCCCACCTTATTATATGGAGGAGTTTCTTTTCATCTGAGTCTCGAGATCAGGACAGGTACAAGCATTGCAGTCCTTGAGAAGTTGATGCTGGCTGTGCTGTTGTCCCCTTCCTTCTGGGAATGTTAGCTGAGACTTGTGGCAGAAAGGGTGGGTACCAGAGAGGAGAAGCCATTATTGGGAACCGGCTTGGCGCTCCATGAGGTGAGGTTTCAACCTACCAGTAGATCCTGATTTGCAGGTTGGAGACTCCCACTTTCTATTAATCCAGGGCTGTCTTACACAACTCCAGGGGGCAGCAGTCACATTATGAGTCTATAAAAATTATGACATGGAGTTATGCAATATGGCAGCCCAGAAACCTACCGAAACCACTTCTATTTTTAGCCCCAATTATCCCTCAATACTTCATATAGCAGCATGATAGTCCCAAGTTCATCACTTTCATCTCACTTCCCACCTTAAGGCTCTCCTGTACTCAAACAGAAGAAATTTAGATTTTCGAGGATTTTAAGGAGTTGCATCAATTTTCTTACTCTATTTAAGTGTACCCATTGGTAAAATTATGATGAAACCTACTCTATGTAATTCATAGGTTGTGATGGGTATCGAACAAAATAATGCATGTGAAGGTACCTTTAAATTATAGAATGCTGTATAAATGTAAGATAATATTCTTTCTTGATGTGTTGTGTTGTAATGGAAAGAGTACTGAATTTGAATCAGGAGTCTGGCATTTAAGTTCTGCTAAATGTCAATTCTTCTATTAACAAACTAATTTGGACAAAGTATTTTGTGTTTCTGGGCCTTTGTTTCCTTATATATAAAAGGAATTTTTTTTATTTTTAAAGATTTGATTTACTTATTTTTAGACAGAGGGGAAGGGAGAGAGAAAGAGGGAAACATCCATGTGTGGTTGCCTCTCGCACGCCCACCACCGAGGACCTGGCCTGCAACCCAGGCATGTGCCCTGGCTGGGAATTGAACCGGCGACCCTTTGTTTCACAGCCCATGCTCAATCCACTGAGCCACACCAGCCAGGGCTTCAGCTATTATCTCTTACAAATTTTTGAGAAATACAAGAACCAAACAGACTTGGTGATTGACAATGTGAGGTGAGGAAAAAAATAACTCTCGGGTCTCTGGGTAGACGAGTGGCATTTTAAGTTTCCCTTTATGCCCTGGCTGGCATGGCTCAGTGGATTGAACTCCGGTCTGCAAACCAAAGGGCTGCAGGTTTGATTCCCAGTCAGGGCACATGCCTGGGTTGCAGGCCAGGTCCCTGGTTGGGGGCCATGTGAGACAGCCAACTGATTGATGTTCTCTCCCTTCTCCTCTCTCTGAAAATAAAATAAATAAATAAAATCTTCAGAAAAATTAAAAAAGCCACCCTGGCTGGTGTGGCTTAGTGGATTGAGTGCCTGTCTGCAAACATAAGGGTCACTGTTCAGTTCCCAGTCAGGGCACATGCCTGGGCTGCAGGGCAGGACCCAAATTGGGGGAGCAAGAGAGGCAGCCACACATCGATGTTTCTCTCCCTCTCTTTCTCCCTCCCTTCCCCTCTGTCTAAAAAATAACTAAATAAAATCTTTAAAAAAAAAATTTAAAAGCATCCTGGGTTGTGGAGGGGAGTAGAGGTTTATATGGTCCTGTGGCTGGCAGTGTGTTTACTCGAGATAGCCTTCTTTGAAGTGGATTTCTCAGCAATCAAAGCTTAAGCCAAGCAGCTGCATTACAAAAAGGGAAAAAAAAAAAAAAAAAACTCAGGGTTTACTACAGCCTGCTTCTAAGTCTGGTCTTCATGCAGATATTTTTGGAGGCTTGAACTTATCTCGTATTTGCAGGCGACATCCAAGCAGAACTCTGGAGCGTCAGGGAGACAGCCTGGGGCTCTGTGCACGCACCACCGCAGAGCCCTTTGGATACGATACTCCTGAGTCAGAAGATGAGGGGACCTGGCTCCTCCACTAATATTTCCATCGCAAACAAGTGACTGGTCTCCTTGATTGTTTTCCCACCTTCATTTCTTTCTTTCTTTTTTTTTTTTTAAGAGAAGCGTGTTTTTATTTATTTATATATTTATTCATCTTTAGAGGAGAAGGGTAGGAAAGAGAGAGAGGGAGAGAAATATCAATGTATGGTTGCCTCTTGTGTGTCCCCTGCTGGGAACTGGCCTGCAACCCAGGCATGTGCCCTGACTGGGAATCGAACCGCGATTCTTTGGTTCACAGGCCCGCACTCAATCCACTGAGCTACACCAGCCAGGGCTCTTTCTTTCTTTCTTTTTTTTTTTTTTAAAGACTTTATTTATTTTCTTTTAGAGAGAGGGGAAAGGAGGGAGGAAGATAAGGAGAGAAACAGCAATGTGCGAGATCTACGGAACCTGGCCCATAACCCAGGCATGTGCCCTGACTGGAAATCAAAGCTGCGACCTTTCCGTTCACAGATCAGTGCTCAATCCACTGTGCCACACCAGCCAGGGCGCACCTTTCATTTCTTATCACAGCCACTTGCTGAATTTTCCTGTAGGTCCCAGTCTCCACCATCATATTAGGTGCCAGAGGTGTCCTTAGTGACAAAGACCACCACTTTACATCTCTTTTTTTGCTATTCTGCTTTCTGTCTCTATGAATTTACCTCTTCTACATAGCTCTGATAACTGGAATCATGCATAGTTTTCCTTTTTATCTGGCTTAGTTTACTCAGCATGATGTCATTAGGGTTCATCCATGATGAAGTATATGTGAGAGTTCCATTCTCTTTTATGGCTGAATAATACTCCGTTATTGGACAGCAGACTTGTAGCTGGTCTTCCTGACTCTAGTCTTGGCCCTTTCAAATTTATCCTTCATGGTGTAGCTTTACCTCCCTTTTCAACCTCCTTGTCTTTTGCACTCATATCATATTCCCAGTCGTAGTAAAAGCGTTCCTTCAAATGTGCCGCATGGTGCAACACCTGTCATTTTGTTCGTGGCCCTTTTGTTTGGAGTTTCTTTCCGTTCTTCTGCAGAACTACTCAGCCTACCAGACCCAGCTTACCTAACAATAGTGGTTTGGTTAAATTATGGTGCAGTCATATACAGTGGACTTCTATTTTGCCGTTTTAAGTTATGGCATAGACTCTGGACTGTACTCAGTGGGTTCCAATTTCAGTTTTGCCACTTCTTAGCTCTGTTGCCTTGGAAGAGTCACTTACCCTCTGTGAGTCTCAGTTTCATCATTTGTAAACTGGACATAGTAGTGCTATCTGTCCCATTGGGCTGTGAAGTTTAAAATAGTAAAAAGTATTAGGTGTTATTACATATTACTGTTTACTGAAGTAGAAAATATTCATTATAGCATTGAATGTAAAGAAGCGTGTTATACGATGGTATATCATTTTATTAAAAATCTCTGTGTGTGTGTATATACATATGTGTGTGTGTGTATATAAAATATCCTCTTAAACTTACAAACGCATGCACACACATGCCTACCTCAAAATGTGAATATTAGTTATCTCTCAATGGTAGACTGATTTGTTGTTTCTTTTTGTATTTGCATATCCATATTTTTTGGCTTTCTCTAATAGACTTCTTTCTTATATTTAAAAGGGGAAAAAGACAAAGCATCCCTTCTATAAAGTCTTTGCTCAAGTCCCTTTATTTTAGAGCAACAAGTATAAAGGACTCATGGACAAAAACTATGGGGGGTGGAAATGGGAGGGAAGTGGGGAGGGCTGGGGTGGTGGGCTGGGGCGGGGTAAAAGACAGAAAACTGTACAATATCAACAATTAAAAAATACTGATTTAAAAAAACAATCAATTTTAGGAAATTTGGGGACTCTGTTCCCCCCAAATTATTAAATATTTTGTTCTGTCAAAAAAAAAAAAAGAGTTTAATTGCTACTTTAATAGATCAATTATGGGAGACCTGATCACCTTATCTAGGAAATGTTGTACCTCCATTTATTTAGATCTTCTTGAATGTGTTTGAGTAAAATTGGGTACTTTTCTACAGAAAAGAAAAAAAAAGTCCCTTTATTTTTTTGGTCACCATAGTAACCATGCATCCCTGAGTCCCCTGAAGGCAAAGCCTGTGTCATATTCACTCGCTTTTGTGGGCCTGGCACAGCACTTAACAGATACTGGGCTCTTCGTAATATTAGTAAGGCAGAGACGAGGTGGAATTCTGTGCCAAGCACTTTACATATGTTATCTGATATATTCCTCTCAACAGTCCCACGGGTAAGAGTTATCTGGTGAGAGATGAGGAAACTGAGCATTAGAGAGATCACACAGTTTGCTGATGGTCACACAACTACAAAGTGGCAGCATTCGGATTCAAGTCTTAAGTTCATGTGACGTGAAGACTGTTCTCTTTAATGTGTATCGAATTAAGGAATTGTGTAATGAACGTACCTGCTATCTTCAGTGGAATAATTTATGAAAGGCCCCTTTGTAAACTGAAGTATGCTATATGAATGTAAAGATGTGGTATTGTTATTCCTTTCCTGCCACATTCCCACCCACACCCTTGATCCTGACTGGGCAAACCGGCTTTCCTGCTCCCATGGACGGTATTTCCTCTCTCCATTCAACTGGCATGTTAGTTCTCCGTATGTTTGCTTTAGTGTATTTTATTGATTATGCTATTACAGTTGTCCCATGTTTTTCTCTTCTTTGTCCCCCTCCACCTGGCACCCCCATTCCCTCAGGCATTCCACCACCCCTTAGTTCATGTTCATGGGTCATACCTATATGTTCTTTGACTTCTTCATTTCCTATACTTTTCTTAACCTCCTCCTGACTATTTTGTACCTACCATTTATGCTTCTTATTCCCTGTACCTTTTCTCCCCATTCTCGCCCTCCCCATCCCAGCTGATAACCCTCCATGTGATTGCTACTTCTATGATTCTGATCCTGTTCTAGTTGTTTGCTTAGGGATTTTTTTTTTAAGTATATTTTATTGATTATGTTATTACAGTTGTCCTGGTTTTTTTTCTCCCTTTTATCCCCCCACTGCCCTGCACCCCGCCACCCTCCAGCATTCCCCTACCCTTAGTTCATGTTCATGGGTTGTATATTTAAGTTCTTTGGCTTCTCTGTTTCCTATACTGCTCTTAACCTCCTCCTGCCTATTTTATGCCTACCAATTATGCTTCTTATTCCCTATACCTTTCCCTCTCCATTATTCTCCTCTCCCTCCCCACTGATAACCCTCCATGTGATCTCTCTTTCTGTGATTATGTTCCTGTTCTACTTATTTGCTTAGTTTTGATGCTTTAGGTTCAGTTGTTGAGAGTTATGAGTTTGTTGTTATTTTACTGTTCATAGTTTTTGATCTATTTCTCAGATAAGTCCCTTTAACGTTTCATACAATAAAGGTTTGGTAATGATGAACTCATTTAACTACATCTTATCTGAGAAGCACTTTATCTGCCCTTCCATTCTAAACAATAGCTTTGCTGGATAGAGTCATCTTGAATGTAGGTCCTTGCCTTTCGCAACTTTGAATACTTCTTGCCAGTAAGGTCTCTTAAGAAATCATCTGACAGTCTTATGGAAACTCCTTTGTTAGGTAACTGTCTCCTTTTCTCTTGATGCTTTTAAGATTTTCTCTTTAACTTTAATCTTGGGTAACTTAATGATGATGTGACTTGGTGTGTTCCTTCTTGGGTCCAACTTGTTTGGGACTCTGGGCTTCCTGGACTTCCTGGGAGTCTGTTTCCTTCACCAGATTGGGGAAGTTTTCCTTCATTATTTGTTCAAATAAGTTTTCAACTTCTTGCTCTTCCTCTTCTTCTGGCACCCTTATGATACAGATGTTGGAATGCTTAAAGTTGTCCCAGAGGTTCCTAAGCCTCTCCTCATTTTTTTAAATTCTTGTTTCTTCATTCTGTTCCGGTTGGATGTTTATTTCTTCCTTTTCTTCCAAATCATTGATTTGAGTGCCGGTTTCTTTCTCTTCACTGTTGGCTCCCTGTATATTTTGTTTTATTTCATTTTGTGTAGCCTTCATTTCTTCCTTCATTTTGCTATAGGGCTCAATCAATTCTGTGAGCATCCTGATTATAATTATTTTGAACTCTGCATCAGATAGGTTGTCTCCTCATTGCTTAGCTCTTTTTCTGGAGTTTTAATCTGTTCTTTCACTTGGGCCATATTTCTTTGTCCCAGTGCACTTGTTGCAATATAAAGGGTGGAGCAACCCACTTTGCTACATTGTGGTGCTGTATGTGAGGGAGGGGTCAGAGAGAGAACAGTGTCGCTTGCTCAGCTCTTGCCCCGCTTTCAGTCACTTTCCTCACTTCCCTCAAGTGAATAGCGTCCGGGTGCTGACCTGGTGCTAATTCCCCAGCGGGTGGGCTTGTGTGCATTCTAGGACACAGGGACTCCTCCAATGGATTCTCCTGAGAGACTGTCTGTTTCTTTCACTGCCCCAACCCCCACAGGTTTTTCCATCCAGAGGTTTTGAAGCTTTATTTCCCTGAGCTGAAACCCTGGGTCGGGCAATCTGTCTCGCTCCCCAGTTGTTCTTCCTGGTTTTTATCTGCACATGAATGGGGGACTACCTGGTCCTCCAGCCACCGACTCTTCTGGCTGGTCTGCCAACTGCCCCCTCACTGCATGTCTTTTCTGCCTGGCTGACCATCTTCGCTCCTGCTACCTGTCTGGATGAATGTTTCTTTAACTCCTTGGTTGTCGGACTTCTGTACAGTTCGATTTTCTGGAAGTTCAGGTTGTTTTTTTGTTTTTAAATTTGTTGTTGTCCTTCTTTTGGTTGTGAGAGGAGGTGAAGTGTGTCTTCCTAACACCTCCATCTTGGCCAGTCCATACTTTTTTTTTTTTTTTTAATATTGCCCAGGTTCTACCCACTCTGTAGGAACTTAGCTCATAATTATTAAGCTTTTCAGATTAATTCAGCCATTTCCAGCAAACTCACTATTGTGTGTACATGTTGAAGAGACTGATTTGCAACGATCTAGCCAGATACAATTTGTTTCATGAGAAAAGTATAGGTGTATCATCTTTGAACATAGATACTTACACTTTTCCTAATTTGATCTGATTACTTTTCTCTGTGCTATGTCCAACTTTAATTCCCTACATTCATAGGAGGCATTATCAGAATTAGCTTTTAGCTGGAAGATATTAATTAGTTAAGTTCAGTCTGTCTTATTTGCGTGTATATGTATGTTTGTGCACATGAACCCTTCAAGAGTAGAGGAAAAAAGCAGATAAGGGAAGAGAAGAGGCACTTTAACAATTTATTTCAAAAACTCAGCAGAATATACTAAACCAAAATTTAGAAATTAATTATAGCTTGACTCCACAGGTTTTTCAGAGTTAAAAAGGTGAATCCCCTTTAAAGCAAACTAACTGAAGGAAAGCGTTCACTTTGTGAAAATTACATATCTAAGATGGGGGGAAAATCCCTTGTAGATAAAGCACACTTTTTACTCTATGAAAACTACTTTCTAAAGATTCCTGTGTATTTTAGAGTCTTAGTTTTGTGAGATGACAAAGTTCATCATAGTGTTTTCTAAGAAAGCACAGAATCATAGAACTGAGGAATGAATTCTGAAAAAAGTTTCCCATAAATCATAATGAATTTGCATTTTATTTTTGTCCAAGATTTTATTGATTTTTTCCCCCAAAGATTTTTATTTATTTATTTTTAGAAAAAGGGGAAGGAGAAAGAATGGGAGAGAAACATCAATGTGTGGTTGCCTCCTGCGCACCCCACAATGGGGACCTAGCCCACAACCCAGGCATGTGCCCTGACCGGAAATCGAACCAGTGACCCTTTGGTTTACAGTCCTGCGCTCAAACCACTGAGCTACGCCAGCCAGGTTATTGATTTATTTTTAGAGGGCAAGAGAAGGAGAAAAAGAGGAAGAAACATCAATGTGTGCCCGCCTCTCTCACGCCCCACACTGGGGACCTGGCCTGCAACCCAGGCACGTGCCCTGACTGGGAATCAAACCCTTTGGTTCACAGGCCCACATGCAGTCCACTGAGCCACACCAGCCAGGGCCAAGTTTGCACTTTAAATTCCCAAAGATTATTGTAGATTATTGTTCAACAAATGTGCAATGAATTTAAATTAATATTTCCCCCCAAAATTTGGTGGATTTTATAGAGGCATCAGTATTAGGGGCTTTTGCTTGCTTGTGATAACAAAGCACTTGAAACTTGCCAGTTAAGAACTCTTGTCCTGGCTGAATAGCTCGCTTGGTTAGAGCATTGTCCTGATACGCCGTGGTTGCAGGTTTGATCCCAGTCAGGGCACATACAAGAAGCAACCACTGAATGGATAAATAAGTGGAACAACAAATTGATGTTTCTCTTTCCCTCCTTCTCTCTCCCCTGCCCCCAGATGATTATTTTTTAAATAAAACTGTATTTTTAAAAAAACTGTTAAAGGTCTGGAATGATGTAGGCCTTCTGAATTCATTCTCATTTATATGTATAAAAATACCTGGTTAAACAGTTGTCCTTATTTAACAATTTTTAATTGCTAGTTCCCACACCTGAGCTCCCACACATTTCCAGTAGATAATTTTTCATCCTTATCTGTGCTGATAGTGATTAAACTTTGAATGTGAGAGAATGGTACCAGATTTTCACCTTTATTTTTTTAAATATTTTATTTATTTATTTTTATTATTTATTTATTTATCTATCTATGGAGGGGAAGGGAAGGAGAGAGGGAGAGAAACATCAATGTGCGGTTGCCTCTCGTATGTCCCCTGCCGGGAACTGGCCTGGCAACCCAGGCATGTGCCCTGACTGGGAATCGAACCGCGATCCTTTGGTTCACAGGCCCGCGCTCAATCCACTGAGTTACACCAGCCAGGCTCACCTTTATTAACCAAAGTCCATAAAATAGGATATTAAAGGAATTGAGGGGTTGGGTGTGGGTGGGGGTATAGATACGACCTACGTTTATGGAACGTTTGCTCACTTCATGCTCAAAATTGCTCTTTGGACCTTGGTTTGCTAAAAAATAGAAAATTTATTAAAATATGGATGTTAGGAAAAGTCAAAGTATTCTGGAAAATACGTATGTGTATTAATTAATTTTTAGGTGTCAGTCACACCACATAACTATTTCAACTATAAAAATCAAGACAAAATAGTTTGTATACCAATATACTAATTGCTTCTTTTTAAGTCCTGGCAAAATTGACTGTGTTCTTACTTGATAGGGGAGATACCTTTCCATAATCAGCAAGATGGGTCACCCAGATATACCACATATAGTGAGTATTACCATTTCCTCCAACACAAGTCAAATGCTAGTGTGTATTTGGTTGGTGGTATAAATCTACCTGATTCCTTTTGGTTTAGCTGATTACCATACTTTTCAGACTATAAGATACACTTCCCCCCAAATTTCAGAGGAAAATGGGGGGTGCATCTTATAGTCCAAATGTAGCTTACCTAGCTCGCTGTTGGGGGGGGGTGGAGCGGGGTCACAGGTTATTAAATATTTTACCACATTTTTTGCTTCACAATTTTTTCCCCTATTTTCCTCCTCTAAAACCTAGGTGCATCTTATGGTCTGGTGCATCTTATAGTCCTGAAAATACAGTAAATAGTGTCAATGAAGCCAAAGTTATAGACTTCATCTCTGTGGGAGGCACTTGGCCTCTGGAGTCACTACTTGTGCTTCCACCTCTGATGCACGATTTTCTGAAGGCAGTTTGTTGAATGAAGAGGGAGACTTGTCCAGAGAAAAGGTAGCTCAGCAAACCATCATCAATACCCCTGCCTTTGTCCTCTTGAGAGGAGGGTCTATAATATCCAGGCTTTGAAATATGTCATACATATTTTTGTTAAATCACTTACCAGTAGAGGCTGCACTGAGAAGCTTATTCTTTTGGACATCTAGAATATTCTGCTCATGAAATACCTTTGTGATTTCAACTCTAGAAACCTTTTTGCCTTTATCTTCAGACTCTTTTGTCCCAAAACTTATGATTTCGGAGAACCAAGGAAAGCTTATACATTAGTAGAAAGAAATAGGGCTTTTTTTAAATCTCCATAAAGTGATCGCAACAGATGTGTCTAGTGTTCCACATCTAGAGTTTTGCACTTGAAACTAAACAACTTTGCGGGGGTGCGAATAGGCTCTTCTAGATTGAGTAGAGAAGTTTTAGGTGAGCCCCTGGGAATCCTGTGAAATTGGGCCTTCAGTGCAGCTTTTTCTGATCTATACTATCTTTTATTGAGCTTCATTGAGGAAGGAGGTATTTTGCAAAAGTGAATTTTCCAGATAACCAAAGTTTAATTTTTATTGTATTATTATTTCTTTTTTGTCATTCAGACCTCTTAAAGGTGACCTGGACCAGTCTCTTGTCTAAATGCATGGATCCTTCAAAAGTATTCTGGAAATGCATTTACTTTTTCTAAAATAAAAATACCTTTTTCCTTATTAGAAAATTAGTAAAACAAAATCCAGGCAATATTTATTTTTTATTTATTTTTATTTTTAAAAGATTTTATTTATTTACTTTTAGAGAGAGGGGAAGGGAGGGAGAAAGAGAGAAACATCAATGTGTGGTTGCCTCTCACATGGCCCCCACTGGGGACCTGGCCTGCAACCCAGGCATGTGCCCTGACTGGGAATCGAACTGATGACCGTTTGGTTCACAGCCCACGCTCAATCCACTGAGCTACACCAGCCAGGGCTCCAGGCAATATTTAGATATCTTTCCTTACCTGGCTTTGTTTTACCTTTATAATATTTATCATTACTTGATTTTATAATTTCCTGTTTTTTAAAATATTTTATTTATTTTTAGAGAAAGGGAGGGAGAGAAACATCAATGTGTGGTTGTCTCTCGTGTGCCCCCAACCGGGGATGTGGCCTGCAACCCAGGCACGTGTCCTGACTGGGAATCAAACTGGCGACCCTTTGGTTTGTAGGCCTGCGCTCAGTCCACTGAGACACACGAGCCAGGACATAACTGTGCTTTTAAAATATGATAATTTCTTTGATCAAATCCATATTGCTATTTAGATTGGTTCTAGTTTTTCTAAACAGTATTGTTATAAGCACCCTTAGTAGAGTTGCTTATACTTTTTTCTTCTTTGGATATATTATTTGAAGCAGATTTACTGGGTTAAAGGGCATGCATATTCTATATTAATGATTTGTATAAAGTACCTTGTAAAATGCATTGAGTATTTCATTCACTTATCACTTTTCTAAGCAGAATACCACTGCCTGATTTAATTATAACTTTTGAATTAAACAATTTTTCAATGACATTCAATATTATTTTATATTAGTTTCATTCAATATCATTTTGTATTGGATACCAAGATGGCTGCAGAGTAGGTAGCTACGGTGCCAAACCTGATATACAGCTAAATTATAGCACGGTCAAATTGAATAACCAAATGAAAGGTTGCTGAACTGAAGTGTTACAATCAAGGATTTACAGAAGGAACCACATAGAGACTAGTAAGAAGGGCAGAGATGCAGAAAGGGCTAGCTCCTGCACCTACATGTGGCAGCTGAGAAGCTGGAGGGATATCTTGGCTGCAAAACTCCCTTCTCCCCAGGAGCATGTGGTCTCAACCCCAGGCAGGGATCCCCAGCCCAGAGCACCAGAGATGGGAAGAGGAGCCCACATAGCAACTTTCTTGTGGTGAAAGTCGGTGGGGATTCAGTCAGCCTGGGAGAGAGGAGAGTCTGCTAGAGACCCAGATGCCACCTTCCCAGGGTTGTGCACGATCATAGTTACAACTGTAAAAACGAATGAACAACTGGGAATAGCCCCATCTTCTAACTGCAGGTGACACCACCCTGCCGAGTTTGAGTCCTGCAGAGAGGTCTGCTGGCTGCTCCCAGCAGGGACCTTACAGGTCCTCTTTTTCTGGAGAAGCTCTTGGCAAAGACTCAGACAATGATTGAACTGTGCAGCTTTGGAATAAGGACCATTATTTCCCATCTCAAGATTTTTTTTTTTTATCTTGTAAAAATTAACTTATTTTTATTGTTGACATTATTACAGATGTCCCCCATTCCTCCCTTTTCTCCCCTCCACCCAGCTCCCCCCAGCCTTCCTCACGTTGTCTGTGTCCATGGGATGTGCGCATATGCGTATACGTTCTTTGGCCAATCTCTTCCAGTTTCCCCGCACAACACTCCCCTCTGAGACCTGCCAGGTGCATGTATCCATGCCTCTGGTTTTATTTTGTTTGTCAGTTTATTTTATCCATTGCATCCCACGTATGAGTGAGATCATTCGTATTTGTCTTTCTCTGACTGGCTTGTTTCACTTAGCATAATATTCTCTAGTTCCACCCTTGCCATCTTAAAAGATAAGATTTCCCTCATTTTTTACGGCCAAATATTATTCCAGTGTGTGAATGTACCACAGCTGTATTATCCCCTCCTCTACTGATGGGCACTTGGGCTGCATCCAAATCTTGGCTATCATATGTAGCACTACAGTCAACATGGGGTGCATATATTGTTCTGAGTCAGTGTTTCAGGTTTCTTCGGATATATTCCCAGAAGTAGGATCACTGGGCCAAAAGGTACTTCCATTTTTAATTTTTTGAGGAAACCGTATACTGTTTGCCACATTACGCCTTCTCACCATCAGTGTATGAGGGTTCACTTTTCTCCATATCCAACTGAGCCATACCAGTCAGGACTCAATCCTACTTTATTACGTAACTTTATAAAATTTGCCTTACCACAAGTTTTTGTCAAGGCTGAAAATGTAAATTACTAGGGCCCTTTTAAAACAAAATGGAATCAGATTTTTTTTTCCTCTTTGTCCTACAGTTTATTGGAATCTTCCCTCACAGAAAATGGAACTATGTTAAAAACTTTCCTAACCATTCAGTCGTGGCTAATTGAAGAAGGGAACCATAAAAACTGTGTATATGTGGGTTGTTCATTTTTTTAAACCCTAGAACATTTTTGTTCATTCTCTAATACTTATACGTAGGGCCAAAGCTCTGTCTTTGTTTATGGATCCTCTGGAATTCTTCCTTTTCTTTCTTGCACATACCACATCCATATTGCTTTATTCCAGATTTCCAGTTTCTAGTTTAGTTTCTTGTAAGTAGAGAACAGAATTCTTTTCGATTTTTATGATCTCCCCCAATCCCATTAACTTGTTTTATGTATAGCTATTTCAGCAGTTTATTGCTCACCTTTAGCGAGTGTTTCTAAAAGGATTTACCTTTGTTTTCACAGAAAGGATAGCTCTCTTTTATCCTCATATTTCACCCGTTTACATAATATTTAATTGAATCACATGAGTATAAGTTCAGTGGCCATAAACAGGCTTGGGAGCAAACACAGCTGAGCTAAGTATGCCAACACACTCCTCGTGACACAAGGAGTGAATATTAGAATGGTAGAACAGAGACCATCAGTTAATCCATTGGAGGTTGGTTAAGAGAACTTTTGCAGAGTGAAAATTTGCTTTTTCTTACTTAATATGCCCTAAACATTTTTCCTGTTTGTAAATGCAGATCTAGATCATGGTTTTTTTTAAAAAAATATTTTTAGACAGAGGGGAAGGGAGGGAGAAAGGGAGAAAAACATCCATTGGCTACCTCTTGCACACGCTCAGACCGGGGACCAAACCGAACCTGCAACCTGGGCACGTGCCCCGATGGCGAATCTAACCAGTGACCTTTTGCCTTTGTGGTATGATGGCCAACCAACTGAGCCACGCTGGTCACAGCTACACTACTGTTTGTAATGGCCACATGGTATTATTCATGTATTAGGCCAAGTTCTTGCTTGCAAACAATATAAAACAGCTCTGACTCATTTAAGTAGACAAGGAATTTGTTGGTAGGCTATTAGGATTGCTTACAGAATCAGCAGGGAAGATGGTCACCCTGGCTTGGAAAATGGGCAGGAACCCAGCGAGGCTGAAACAGGAACAGTCTGGTGAGGACCGCTCCAGAGACACTGGCTTGCTCAGTCATTTTACCATCACCACTGCTGGCTTCTTCACTCTGCTGCTGCAACTGCCCTGACTGCTTTGTAACTATCACTGTGTATTTGTGTAACTTCCTCAGGATTCAAAACCCTGGGCAGCGGCATCTGCCCAGCCAGGTCTAGAATCACTTAGCAGCATCTCAGCTTCAAGGATGAAGGGTAAGAAAATATCTCACTGGCACTTTGGCTTCAGTAGTGGGGGCAGTGATGCCCTAATACAGCTATGGAGGTGGTTTCCTATTTTTGTTCTGTTTTAAGCTATATGGTAGTAGTCACATTTTATTAACCTGGTAGAGAGGAAGTGTTTTATTTTTGTTGTTTTCATTTATAATTTAAACAGAAATGCTCATGTGCTTATTGGTATTTTGAATTTCTTACTTTGTCAATCGCCTGATTTATAAATTACCGTTTGGGTTTCTTAGAGATATAATTTACATATCCTAGAAGTTACCCTGTTGAAGTATATAATTCAGTGGGGTTTTTTTTTTTTAAGCATATTCACATACACTATCTAATTCCAGAACAATTCATCACTCCCCAAAGAAACTCCATTCATATATGTTTTTGTAGTTTGTTCACAAGGTGTATTTTGCTACATGAAATTTTACATTTTTACATAATTACATTTTAACATCTATTCCTTTGCGTTTTCTGTTTTGGATTTATGCTAGAAGGGCCTTCCCCAGCTCAAGTTTTGTTGTTGTTGTTGTTAATTAATATTCACTTTTATATGGTTGTAGCATTTTCTGTTTTTACATTTTACTCTTTAACTCAGTTGGAATTACTTCTGGTGTATGATGGGGTTTAAAAGTGGTCACCTCAGATGGTTAGCACGCATGTACTGAACTGTTCCACAGGTGTGCTGTATCACAGCTGACCTGTTTGCACGAAATAAAGTTTCCTTTTTCATGGAAAAAAAATGGTTAGCACATTATGCTAACACCACTTACTGGTTTCTCCATTGGTTGGAAATGGTGCTCTTATTATATACTAAATTCTTTTCTAAAATTTATTTTTATTTATTCATTTTTCTTGAATTTATTGGGGTGACATTGCTTAATAAAATTATGAGGTTTCAGGTGTACAATTCTATGATACATCATCTGTATATTGTATTTTGTGTTCATCACCTTAAGTCTCCTTCTCTCCCCATTTACCCCCCTTTACCCTCGTCTGCGCCCCACCCTACTTTCCCTCTGGCGATCACCATACTGTTGTCTGTGTGTACTAAATTCTCATATATACACCCGTGTCTGTTTCTTGGACTCTCTATTCTCTTGCAAGGATCTGTCTATTCTGACGTCAGTACAAGACTTTTTAATAATTAATACTTTTGAAGACATTTTCATGTATGATAGGGTAATTCATATTATTATTTTTAGTAATTTTTAAAAGAAAATTAATGACATCCTCGAAGAGTTTGCTTACACTGAGTTGTCATTTTCAGCCTTGCCGAACTTTTTATCGTTTATTTTATAGTTTTCTTGTCCTTAATCAGTTACAGCAAATGTAAAATAAGTGCTTTCTCAACTTCATAAAATGGTTAAATACTGGTATATATTTTTAAATTTTCATAGGTATGTAAAGTTTATTTTTTTCAATGGTGGCTTGGGACACTATTTTGTCTTAGAGCTAAAATTATAAGATGGATTTTTCCTTATGGAGAAAGCCATAGCATTACAAGTGGTCCACGATTTACCTTCAGATTGTATCTGACATGCTTGAATTTGATGGTGGTTTTAATGGGGGGAAAAGCATTCCAACGACTAGTCTTCTTAGAATCTAAGATAGACAGCTGCACCAAGGCCATTTTTGACCCAAACGTAATATGGTTGAAAAGTAGCTGACACGTTTTCATGTCAAATAATTGGATCCTACTTCCCAGAAATTAGACGGGCCTTGTCTGAGGCTAGAAAAGTTTTCCCCCATTAAAACAAAACATGTTTCCCCCCTCCAGTCTGTTATTGAAATGGCAGCAGATCCTCAGCCCCTGGTGGGAAAGAAACTACTAAGTGGAGGGACTGTTTCTCAGTTTTGAGGAACTTGTCCCCACCTGTGTTTTATTGCAGGGGACCATTATTTTTCTAGCATTTTTTTCCCTACTCTACTCCTTCCTTTGGCTGGTTTTATTTTATGCCTTTTGCAAACACCACCCTATTAAGTTAATCCCCTGGAGGCTGTTGTTAGCTCTGGACTCCAGCCTAAATTGGCTCTCTGAGCGTGGGTAAGTCTGAGTGTTAAGCTTCCTTAACTTTAAAAGGAGGCTCCTACCGTCTTTATTTGGCAAGATTGTTGTGAAATTCACGTATATGAAAGTTTTGTCAACTCTGTGATGCTACAGAAATATGAAATATCCGTATTATTATCACAAGGACTTTTTTAAAAGAAAGGCAGTGATTACCAACAGCCAAAAAACAAACAAACAAAAAACAAACAAAAAACCTTGCCAGCAAAGCACATTGCCTCTTCTTAATTTTTAATGTTCTGTTGTTTTTCGACCTCACTAACGAGTCTTTATTGGCTCCTAATCTTTTGGACATGATCATATGAAAAGAACAATTATGTTTTAAAACATACACTTGTCCACTCCAGCTGTTTCATCTGGAACCTTAGTCTTGTGTTTATATAATGGCAGTTGCCTGATGAAAAAGATTAGGTGCTCAGTATTTTGAAAACAGGTTAAGGAGTAAGATCAATTTTCATTTCAAAGGCGTGCACAATTTAAATGAATTAGATGAATTACATAAAGTAAGAGATAAGCTCATGCTTTCCCCTTTCATTTTCCATTTGGAGGTGGTCATGATTTTAAGTAAAAGCAAACAGGCAGGAAAAGTTAAATTGATTTGGAAATATTCTGTAGCCACCTTCAATGCAAAACTTGTTCAGTGTTGTTTGCATAGCTTGAACTCGTGAATTTGTTTAACAAACGGGTACTTGTAGAGCCCTGGTAAAATAGGCTGGATGATTTTGACTGCTTATATGTTGGAATTTATTATAGGTCTCACTTACTGAATTATTTCAATTTTGATAACTTTTCTCTTAATTCCTGCACATTCCCTATATTTTTCTTCTTTATTCTGCCCGAAAATGGGCTAGTTTTAAAAAATCTTTCTCCTCCAGCTTTATTGAGGTATAACCGACAAGTACAAATTGTATATATTTAAGGCATACAACGTGATGTTTTGATACACATACACACTGTGAAATGATCACTACAATTAAGCTATTTAACATATCCATCACCCCACATAGCTTCCAATTTTTGTTAAAAGCTCTTAAGATCTCACTTACCAAATTTCAAGTATATAACACAATACTATTCACTATAGTCACCCTGCTGTCTGTACCTTAGATCTAGAGTTTCTTCATCCTGCAAAACTGAGACTTTGAACCCTTGGATCAACATCTCTCCACTTCCCCCACTCACTGCCCAGGCCCTGTAACCACCATTCTTGTCTCTGCTTCTAAGAGCTGGACATAACCTAAGACATGTTTTTTTTTTTTAATATTTTTATTTATTTATCTTTAGAGGGGAAGGGTAGGAGAGAGGGAGAGGGAGAGAAATATCAATGTGTGGTTGCCTCTCATGTGTCCCCCACTGGGAACTGGCCTGCAACCCAGGCATGTGCCCTGACTGGGAATCGAACCGTGATCCTTTGGTTCACAGGCCCGCGCTCAATCCACTGAGCTACACCAGCCAGGGCAAGACATGTTAAGTGTTAGTTAACTATTAGGAACACTGTTGGAATGAGCATTGTTGTTCATATTGCCTTGTGCACATGTGTGAGACTTTCTGCAGGGTAGTAAATATGCCCAA
Source organism: Glossophaga mutica (assembly GCA_039655065.1). NCBI lineage: Eukaryota > Metazoa > Chordata > Mammalia > Chiroptera > Phyllostomidae > Glossophaga > Glossophaga mutica. The sequence goes on along the minus strand of CM077318.1, from coordinate 6,545,159 downwards.
GACTGAAAATGGTGTATTCTGGTGTATGCCTGTCTTCAACTCTACCAGATACTGCCAGGCAGGTTCCATACTGGTTGTACTGATTTATACTCTTTTATTGTTCAGGTAACAGTTGTCACCGTTTTCCCTCCACCATTCCCCCCCACCCCACCTCCCACCTTCGATCCTACCCCACTGTGGCTTTGTCGCTGTGTGCTTTATACAAGTTCCTTGACAACCCTTCCCCTCCCACCCTGTTATTCCCCTCCCTCTACCCCTCTGGGTACTGTCAGTTTGTTCTTTATTTCCATGTTTTTGGTTCTGTTTTGCTTGTTTGTTTATTTTATTGAGAATATCCAAGTGCTGGAAGCAGCCTAAGTGCCCATCTGTAAATGAGTGTATCAAAAAGCTGTAGTACATTTCCACAATGGAATACTAGGTAGTCGAAAGAAAGAAGGAAATCTTACTCTTTGAGCCAGCACGGATGGAACTGGAGAGCATTATGCTAAGTAAAAGAAGCTAGGCGGTGAAAAGACAAATACCGTATGATCTCACCTGTAAGTGGAACCTAATCAACAGAACAAACAAGCAAGCAAAAATATGACTAACTTATACTCTTACCAGCTGAATTAGAGAGAGCCTGTTCCTCCACATCCTTAGTAACACTTGTTATTGTCAGATTTTGAATTTTTTGTCCACCTTATGAGTATGAATCATATTCATTATGGTTTTAATTTGCATTTCCTTGATTACCATAGTGATAAAAGCTGTACCAGGTAGAACTGTATCCAAAAAGAATTTTAAGTTTTACTGTAAAATTTATTGCGAATTCAGAAACCTTTCCTAAATTATGGGAGCTATTTTTAGGGGGATTTTATGAATAATGTTTGAACTTTTGTGATCAGCTTTATGAAGTGGTTTTGAGCAATCAGACTTCATGCATCTGATGTTTGTACGCAGCTTCAGCCGTTTCTGTTTTGAGACCACAGATGATGATCTAGTCATAATACTGTTCCTCCTTTGGGGAATGTTATTACCAATGGTGATTACCATCTGTATTTAGGGAGTGACTCAAAAACACTTTAATATCTAGACGTTACTTCCCACAATGTTGTTGGATGCTCTTGTTCTCAGAGTCGCCCCATTACTAATAGCTGCATGCCAGGTTTGTTTAATATTGTGATCTCTTAAAAGCCTACGTTTTTTTCCACACCATATGAAATTGTTAATGCTCTTACTCTGTTTTCTGAGTCATTTCGTTAAATGCAATGGGAGGTTAAAAAAAATGTTCCTGATTTTGTACCTGTCTGTGAGACATTACAAATTCAAAAGATGGAGATCAGCTGTATTACAAAGTCAATTAGAGTTTATATATTTTCATAAAGTTTATATATTGTCTCTCATGCGCCCCTACTGGGGACCTGGCCCGCAACCCAGGCATGTGCCCTGACTGGGAATCAAACTGGCAACCCTTTGGTTCACAGGCTGGCACTCAATCCACTGAGCTACGCCAGCCAGGGCTGTTTGTTTAATTTTCTTTATTCCCTTTTTCACACTTCTGTTTTAGAAGCTATATGTTGTTTTCTAGTCTCTTACCAGTTATCCTTAAGTTTTTATCATGCATTCTTAAGAAAATCTAGGTTTTGTGTGTTTCTCTATGTATATTCTGAATAAGACCAAGGACCTTAGAATGTCTTAATTACAAACTCCCATCCGTATTATTGTTTTCTAGTATTTCAGGTCCACTGTTTTTTTATGTGTTTGTATCCATGTCTGTGTTTGAATAGACAGTGCATTCTTATGGTATAAAATTCAGAAAGTAGAAGAGAGACTAGATTTTAATTGTTCGCGCCACAAAAAATAGTAAGTGATAAGTGTTAGTAATGGTGGAAGTCACATTACAATATAAAAAAATGTATCAAACCAACACATTGTACACCTTAAACTACACAGTGTTATGTCAGTTACATCTCGGTTTGTAAAACAGGTATAAAAGGTTATACTATGAAAAATTTTTTCTCACCCTTTTCCCCTAACCATTCAGTTCTCCTCACCAAAGGAAACTACTGTTTCCGTGGGATGTATTGGGTTGATCCATATGAAATTGCCAATATTCAGCTATTTTAATATGCAGTAATGGCAACTTCGTGTGGTTCAAATTAATAGCAGTGAAAAAAATAGATTCTTGTTTCCATGGCATTTTCATTCTGGTGAGAAGCGTATTAGTTAATGATTTCAGTGTAACAAATTACCCCCAAATTTAGTGGCCTAAAACAACGAACATTATTTCAGAGTTTCTATGGGCCATGCATCTGGGAGTGGTTTAGCTGTGTGATTCTGGCTCAAGGTCTCTGATGATGTAGCAAGTCAGTATGTCGGCGGCTGGGGCTGCAGGCATCTAAAGCAGGGGTGTCAAACTCATTTTCACCGGGGGCCACATCAGCATCGAGGTTGCCTTCATAGGGCCGAGTGTAGCTTTAGGGCTGTATAAATGTAACTACTCCTGAACTGTTAAGGAGAGCTCAGCGCTACGTACAGAAACATGGTAGAGGGTCAGATTCTGCCCTCAGGCCTTGTGTTTGCCAGCCTTTGCTCTAAAGGCTTAACGGATTCTGGAGGATCAACTTTCAAGACAGTTCACTCACCTGGCCATTGGCAGGAGGACTCAGGTCTTGCTCGCGTTGTTGACAGGACACCTCAATTTCTTCGCGCATAAACTTCTTCATAACGTTGTACTCTCATGACATGGCAGGTGACTTCCCCCAGATCTGGTGATTCAAGGGACTGGACAAGGAGGAAGCTACAATGACTCCTCCCTCCTGCCTTGCAGTGCTTTTTATGACCTAGTCTGGGAAGTCACACCTCCTTGCTTCTACCATATTGTTTGTTGGAAGCAAGTCACTGAATCCAGGCCACACACACTCAAGGGGAAAGGAGTTAAATTCCACCTCTGGAAGGAAGGAGAAACAAAGAATGTGTGAATGTATGTTTAAAACCAACACAGGAAGACAGATAATAAACAATAAACATAATAAGTAAATTACAGAATACTTTCGAATGTGATAAGTTCTATGAAAAAAGAAAACCGAGCAGAGGTACAGGGAATCAGAGTATGTGTTTGTGGAAGGATGTGGGTTCCAAGTTAAAACAGGGTGGTCAGTGTAAGACTCATTAAAGTTAGATTTGAAAGAGACAAGGAAGTTAGCAAAGCAGATGATCCGGAAAAAGAAAGCCCCAGACCAAGGGAACACCCAAAGCGAAGGCCCTGAAATGGGAACAGCATGGCATGAGAGAAAAGAACACTGACTATACTTTTTTAAATTTTTTTTTAGATTTTATTTATTTATCTTTAGATGGGAAGGGAAGGAGAGATGGAGAGAAATATCAATGTATGGTTGCTTTTCGTGCGTCCCCTGCTAAGAACTGTCGCTGGGAACTGCCCTGCAACCCAGGCATGTGCCCTGACTGGGAACCGAACCGCAATCCTTTAGTTCGCAGGCCCGCACTCAATCCACTGAGCTACACCAGCCAGGGTGACTATATTTTATTAGTAGGGTATTTTCACTTTGAGGTGGTGGGGGAAAGTTGAGGAAGTATTATTGCCATGGCTGACATGAATGAGTTCATTGTTTCTCATAGGGATGTAAAGAAGAAATCAAAATGGATCCAAATATGAGTGTGAGTTCTGTCAGCATCTCTGTGGAGGGGATGACATGTAGTTCCTGCGTTTGGACCATTGAGCAGCAGATTGGAAAACTGAACGGTGTGCATCACATTAAAGTAAGTTTCTCTTCGGGAATTAGTGAAGCCATAGATTCCAAAATGGGTTCGATTTCTCAGTGAAGTACAGCATTTACCCTTCCTGTCTCTTGTCTGTGATTCAAACCACTCATAAGATCTTGAGCAAATTGACTTCAATTTGCCTCGTTTTCATGACAAAAAAAAAAATGGGTAAGTGGCATGTGGTGATTCTTTATGCAGTTTGATACAAAATTTCTTCAAGAGTCACGTGAAATGTGGTAGCAATATGTGGGTAATTCTCTTCTGTGTCTGAAACTGTAGGTGATTTTTTTCCCCCATGTCTGAGTTTCATATTCATCTTGGCAAGAGAGAGCAAAGCAAGCTTTGGATCCATTCTTACTATTTCTCTGGTGGGAAAGCAGTGCTCACATGTGTTGTCTGTACCACACACTCTGGTCAGCTAAGACCGTGTTGATGATGGTTGTGGCTAAAAAAGCTTTATTTACATACTACGCTAAGCCTTCTGCGAAGCTTGGTGCCCATAGGAATACTTCGATACGAATGTTCCACTTTCCCCTGCTGCACAAATGGGATTTTCTTTTGTATTCACCATCCACCTTCACACTGCTCCAGTCTTAGAGGCTGTTTATTGCCGCCCCTCGTTCCCGCCCCCACCCCCTCGCAAGGATGCTGCTTTCTTTAATTGGCTTTGGGGAGAATTCCAAGTTGGAAAAGCTGAGAAGTGACAGTATTTAGGACACTGAAGGTTTTGTCATTTTTTTTTCACTAATTTGTAAACTCTCCAAACCTCAGGCAGATATTTTGCAGTTCGTTGCTTTGAAAAGAGGATGGCCAAAGTGACCCTGCAGCTTTCCCACCCAAAGATTTAAAAACGAGTTGTTTCATTTCAGTGCCTAGTAACTGACACCTGCATTTGATTTTACCCACAGATGAAACCCATTAACCGTCCTCCAGTTGATCTAAGGGGCTGACTAGTGCTGGGCGCAAGAACAGAAGCTAAATCTTACTAATTGTCTGTGCTAATTGCAGTAAAGCTACTTGTGCCATCAAAAAACTAGTTCACGTAATTTTTCTCCAAGTGACTTTGGTACTTACTCTTTGTCTGGCAAACTAAAACGTTAATATCTGTTTTGCCAACATATCCATGTATCAATGAAGGGCTAAATCCTGCTCTGACGTTTGCAGGTACTTTCCTGCATAGATTTTTTAAAAAGCCTATTACATCACACTAGTTTGTAAGGCTGCTGTTTCTCCTGCGTCTTCCCAGACCTCCCCTCTGTTAATAAAGCCCGTTGAAGGTCCAAAAACCACATTTGAATTAGATTAAGTGTAAAGGGAAAGTAGCAGCGATGTAATATGAAAGCACTTTGTGTTATCAGCAGTGATTCATAGGGATCCCAGTGACAGATGCTTAAGGCCATGCTTTCCAGGGCGAGCTCACAATTTGATTGCCCAAAACGAAAGGAAGCACACTTTCTCTGCCATTTCTAGCTCACCTTTCCTCCTTTAGTCAGAAGCCCATATAGAATATCATTTTAATATCTCTTCTTTTTTTCTTCCTTTAAAAAATATTTTACCGGGGGAGGGGCGGATGAAGAGGGCAAAGGAAGTCAAATGCAAGGTGACGAAAGGAGACTAGACTTTGGGGAGTCAGAACACAATGGAGTGTGCAGATGTCGAATTATAAATTGTAACCTGAAATTTATATGCTGTTACTAACCAATGTTTTCCAATATATTTAATGAAAAATATTTTACTGAGTGGTAAGTCTTCTAGGCTCAGAAACAGATTTATTGTGAAGGTGAGGAAGCTAAAGTTTCACAGCTCCTCACTTACAGTGACACCTTCTGACACCCTGGATGGAGTGTTAGCAATGGGTTCACATGGTTACATGTTTTTGCAGAAGTAAAATATTTTGCCTTGGCTGGAGTGGCTTTCGTGGATTGAGTGCCAGCCTGCGAACCAAAGGGTCACCGGTTCGATTCTCAATCAGGTCACATGCCTGGGTCGAGGGCCAGGTTGTTGGTGGGGGTATGCAATAGGCAACCACACATTGATGTTTCTGTCCCTCTCTTTCTCCCTGCCCTCTCTCTAAAAATACATAAATAAAATCTTAAAAAATATAAAATATTTCAACCATAATGCTTTGTCTAATGCCACTTTGACTCCGCCCCACCTCGTTAGACTTCCTCTTTGTGTTGGGCGGTACTGGATGTGCCATGGGAACCTGGAGGATCTGCCCAAGAGGAGGTTGAGTTGGGGATATATTTAGTTTGGGGTTAGTAGGATATTTAGCTATATGTGGTTCTTAGTCACTTGTGTATACAGTGAAATTTTTGCTCAAAATTGTGGTGTAGGAATGGCTTCCAGCAATACTACTGCCCACTGACTCACCCAGGGCCACAGCAGGAAGCTCTAGGGCCCAGTGTAAAAATGGTAAGTGACTATTATCAGGTCAAAGAATATTTCAAACTAATCTCTGCACAAGTAAGCTTTTTGGAAACACTCTGAAATCGTATAGCTCCTATATGAAAGAAACTGGATATTTTTTTTTTTTCTAAATTTGACAGCAGGTCTAAAAATTTGTCAATACCTAGTCATGCTGTTGAAAGGAACTTTTCTAAACTGTCATTAAAAATATTTTTGGCCCTGGCTGGTGTAGCTCAGTGGATTGAGCATGGGCCTGCAAATCAAAAGGTTGCAGGTTCAATTCCCAGTCAGGGCACATGCCTGGGTTGCAAACCAGGTCCCCAGTTGGAAGCATGCGAGAGGCAACCACACATTGATGTTTCTCTCCCTCTCTTTCTCCTTCCCTTCCCCTCTCTCTAAAAATAAAAAAATAAAATAAAATAAATTTTTTTTGACCTGTGAGAAAGACAGTTATCTTTCTTTTCTCTGTGTTGAAAAATGTTTTTGTAAAAGCATTGTTGAATGAAACAGCAGAGTATACAGGAAAAAATATAGGAAAATAAAATATAGAGGTAGGTTTGTATCAGGTATTAGTATTACATCTGTTATTTTTTATGAATGTTATGGTATTTATTAGCTTTAAAAAATTTGTAAATTGTAACTTTATTACTTATTCAGAATATTTGAACAGAATTTTTTTCAGTCTTAGATTCTTTTGCTTTTTTTAAAAGATTTTATTTATTTTTTAGGGAGAGAAGAAGGGAGGGGGGGAGAGAAGGGAGGGAAACATTGATTGGTTACCCCTCACACGCCTCCAACTGGGGACCTGGCCCACAACGTGGGCTTGTGCCCTGACCAGGAATCAAACTGGTGACCTTTCGGTTCACAGACTAGTGCCTAACCTGCTGAGCCACACCAAAAAAAAAATAATCCAAGGCTGGATTATTTTTCTTGAAGAAAGTCCCCCCAAATGTTTAGGTTTCAGTGGCTGGAAAAGGTAAATGCACCTCTTTCTGGGAATCATATAGAAAATTGTCCATGTCCAAACATAATTTGTAGTCAGAATTTACCTTGACATGTTAGTACATAAATATTGGTCACTTTTTAGAGAATGTCAAGGTTTAACATTTCTAGATCCTAGTTTCTGAGATTATATTTCCTAAGACTAATGTGCAGTGAATTTAGAAACCAGGTTTGGGGAGGACATTGTTTTGACTAAGTCAAAAAGTTCTGGTAGTATTTGGAATAAAACTGATATGAAGTGATATAATTGTGACATTAAGTTGAGTGTGGTTGCTTTATGGAAAAAAATGCTTCAGTGGAACAGATCAGAGCTTTAACAAAATTCAAGGAGAGTGAATAGTCAAGGAGTCTCTAATTTTAGAATAAGAATGGATGATTATTTCTCATTGCAGCTTGGGCACTTAAATACATGTTGGGAATTTTGTCTTAAATTGTAAAGTTAGTGAGTGTAATACTCTTATTTGTTTCTGCCAATGTCAAGACTGCAGACTTTAAAGGGATTAACCTGAAGTTTAATTTAATCACTCCAGCGGTCTGTTCAGGGGGGAAATGAAATAGGCAGATAATGTGAAGGTCTTTCTCTGCGATTGGTTGGCCTTTTTGAGAGTAGAAATGTAAAAACAAATTTAATTAGATATAAGTACTGAATGATTCCAAAGGTTAATGCTTTATTAGCAAATTACTTTGTCCTTGAAACTTAAAGTGCTAACTCAGTGCTTTTTTCCCTTCATGTAGATAAAGGCTGCCATTGTTCTGCTGATACAGACTGTCCTTTTATAAAGTGACCACCCAGATGATTGCAGTAACCCAGTTGATTCTGCGGATCAATACGTTGCCTGCTCCCCTTAAATTTAACTTAAAAAAAAAAATCAATGTGTGGTTGCCTTTTGTGTGACCCCAGCTAGGGTCCTAGCCTGCAACCCAGGTGTGTGCCCTGACTGGGAATCAAACTGGCAACCTTTTGGTTCACAGGCCCGCACTCAATCCACTGAGCTACACTAACCAGGGCTAAATTTAACTTTTTTTTTATTCTTGAAAAGGTTACACATGTACAGAGGGAAATCTCTCTTTCAAAGGAAAGCAGCTATCAGTTTACAATGTATATATCCTTCCAGAAATAGACTACGACTATAAAATGGTTTAGATGTATATATGTATATGTATATGTGTGTCTTTATATATATGCCCTTTTATATAAATGGAATCTCACTATAGATATTGTTTCGCACCTTGGTTTTTTACTTAGCAAATATATGTTAGATATTGTTCCATATTGTCCTATAGTAATCAGTCTTTTTGATTTCTGTTTGGAACTTTTTTTTCCTTCATTTTTGCTATGGCAAATGACAGTGTATTGAACATTCCTTTTTCAAACACTGTATTAGAGTAATATAGGCATTTTGCTTAATATAAATTCCTAGGTAATAATCATCCGTCCCAGAAGATGTAGAAACAGTTATTCAAGGAGACTTAGGTTTCTGATTTAGTTGAACTTCACCCCAAGTATCAAAGAAAGGTCCAGTCCAAGGTAAAAATCTAACAGTGGAAGAATGGTGTGAAGAGGGACTTCCACTATTCCCTTTTTATTACTTTTAGTTAATTTTTATAATCAAATATACATTAGTTGTATAATTTTGGAAGTAAAACCAAAATATCTTAGCAATGAAATTCTGACAAAGCACTCAGTTTACAGATAATTTAATTAACGAAATTAATGCTACAACCTAAAAAGACTAACAAAATCTCAGTATCTTTTTCATTTTTAAAATATTTGGGTTATGAATTTTTATATTGTAAGAATGTCTTCTGCGAGTTAATAAATTGATTTATGTTTTAACTGGTAACCTTTATTGAGGTTGGTCAAAAAGTGTGTAAGTAGAGCTTGATGATTTACTTTATGATATCATAATGTTTAGTATTCTGTGCTGAAACATCAAAGTAGTGTTACTTGAGTAATAGACACATATTTTAACAAACAATGGAATTTGTATTGAGCTATGCATAATATAAATGGGATTCCTATTATGTATTAAGATAGTTTTTACTTGAGTCAAAAATATGTTGTAGCCCTGGCCCCATAGTTCAGTTGGTTAGAGTGTCATCCCAATACACCAATGTTGCTGGTTCGATCCCCGGGTCAGGGCACATACAAGAATCAACTAACAAATGCATAACTAAGTGGAACAACAAATCAGTGTTTCTGTTTGTGTCTCAAATCAATACGAAAAATTAAAAAAGATATTGTAAGTGGTGAATCAAGCATTAGAAATTCAAGATAATTGATGAATCATTTTACTTTCAAAAATGGGGAAATTTTACGTTATACTGATTGTCAATCCTCATAAAAACCCAAAGAAACATATTCCCTAAATCATTTTAAACTTAAAGCAGTAGGGGAGAAGATAGGAAATGTAGGGGAAAGGCAAACACAGAACTAAAATTCGGTTCAGACTCTAGAAAACAGTTTATATTCATAAACCACACATTGCTCATGTTACAGGCATAGAATCTCAGTTACTCAAGGAAATTAAAGATCATCCAGCCTTTTCATTTATAGACCGAAGAAGAACATGGACTTGGAGTTACGTAAACCTGTATCTAAAGCATCGCTTTCATTTTCCTGCTGGGTTTTCTGGGCAACGCGTTCAGTTTGCTAGGCTTCATAAATGACACTGGACCACCTTTCGTTATCAGACGAGAAGGAATACAAAAGAGAAAAATGTGCTAATGATAACTCAAGAAGTGGTAGTAATACAGTTTTTAGCTTTTATGGAAAGTTACAGCTAAAAAGGATTATCTGGTTCAGTCTGTCAAGAAACTATAGCTCTTTGAATTAGAGAGATTTCTCCAAGGTCTGGCTTTCATCTTGCTTGAGAACAGCTTGTGCAGCCTTTGTCTGTTTATACAAATTATGCAGAAATGGCAGGCAGATAAAGTATGCTATGCCTGAATTTCATGCTTTAGACATTTCAGCAGATAAAGAACACCATGCGCATTAAAATAATGGATCTTCACAATGCATTTGGACAGTTAGCACCTCTGCACCACGATTAACGCTATTGAGGCCACAGAGTGCATTTGATTTCTTTTCTACTCTCCTGCCTTCATTGACATACAACAACTAGTCCTCCACCTTGAGTCCTTCCTATGAGCCACATTCATAATTTCTAGACCACAGGTGGCAAACACAAGGTCCGCAGGCAGAATCTGGCCCTTCACCTTGTTTTAGCCGGCCTGGCACCTTGTTTCTGCCCTGTGGCAGCTCCGAGCTCTCGCTTAACTGTTCAGGAGTAAGTTACATTTATACCGTCCTAAAATTACATCCGATCCTTTGAAGGCAACCGTGAGGCTGATGTGGCCCCCAGCGAAAATGAGTTTGATACTCCTGTTCTAGACTGTTTATTTTCAGAGGTACTATTGATACAGTGGGAAAATAGTTCCTCTGAAAATAACGGCGTTGGTTGCTAATGAAAGAGTCCGAGACAAAGACAAGCTGCGGAAACTTTGGAGCAACGTGGGGAATAGGCAGAGGTGGTTTTCGTTCCTGGGGGGGGGGCGTGGGAAAGAAGAGCTGAGCAGATCCAGAACCAGCCTGGAGCCGGTGCCTGCTTTTGCTCACCATGGTGTCCCTAGTGGCTAGCACAGTGTTGGTCATATAGTAGGCACGCAGTAAATACTTGTTGACTAAATAAATGCTATTTTAGCTTCCTGCCCCGGGGATTTGGCCTCCACAACAGTATTATGAGAATCACTATGAATTTCCTTTCAATGGAAACAAAGGAGCTGCTTATTTTTGTTCCCTTTGAGACCTTAGGCTTGAAAAGTCTCTTTGCTATCTAACATTCAGAGGAAAAGTTAAGTGCCATTACACCAGAGGGGAACCAGAGGAACATTTCTGTGTGTGCTAAGTGTGGCTGGCCTGTTTTAAAACACACACATAGAAGCTACTAAATAAAGAAATGTTTTCCAGGCTGCAGCCTGAAAAAAAATCATTGGGTAATAAAATCTTTTGTATATTATTTTATATCCATAGTTGCCTTTTTTCCTTATGTCTTTTTATCAGTAGAAGAGAGGCTAAAGTCACCCTGGCTTGTGTGTCTCACTGGATTGAGTGTCGTCAGCCTGTGAACCAAGGGGTCGCCAGTTCAATTCCCAGTCAGGGCACATGCCTGGGTTGTGGGCCAGGTCCCCGGTAGGGGGCGTGTGAGAGGCAACCACACATCGATGTTCCTCTCCCTTTCTTTCTCCCTCCCTTCCCCTCTGTCTAAGAAATAAAATCTTTTAATAAGAGGCTAAAGCAGTAGAAAGCACAGCAAACTGTCTAGTGACAAAGTAAATGTTGCTCTTAAAATCAGTTTTGAGAACAATTTCTCATTGGGTTTGTTGGTAAATTGACATTTTGCGGGGGAGAAATTAGCACAAGGGGTAGGAGGCAGATGAAGAGGGTAAAGGGGGTCAAAATATGTGATTACAGGAGGAGACGAAACCAAGAGCAACCTGACCAAGTAGAGTTATCAGTCTTCGTTATATTTCATGGTATGGGCACATTTCAGGATTTTACCAAATACGTAACCGTTGATTACCAAGTTGCAGGAGAAATACACATATGATGCATATTAAAATAAGAGAAAGATTTGACTATATAACTATCCTAGATGATTTAAAGTGAGATTTCCTATTCTGAATTACTTTTAATTCTATTTTGCAGTTTTTATTTTATGGAACAAAGCTTTTCACCAGGAATCAATCATCACCACCATCATCTCGAACCTCCTTTAGAACATTTATACCCTATTGCCGGGGTGTCAAACTCATTTTCACGGGGGGCCACACCAGCCTCACGGTTGCCTTCAAAGGGCCAAATGGAACTTTAGGACGGTATAGATGTAACTACTCCTAAACAGTTAAGCGAGACCTCGGCATTGCTGCCAGGTAGAAACAAGGTGCCGGGCCGGATAAAACAAAGTGGGGGGCCGGATTCGGCCTTGCATTTGCCTCCTGTACCTTACTGTTTCCTTTACCCTCCATAGTCTCCTTGCTAGGTGTCGCCCCTCCTAAAATGTCTCTTGGTGCTGCCCCTTTTCACCCCCAGTGTTGAGCTTTCACTCAGAGCTTCTGTTGCACCATCATTGCATTACAACAGCCTCCTGGCTGGTCTCCCCTTCTCCTGTGTCGCCCCAACATCATCTTCCACAGTGCCTCCCAAATGATTCTTCTCTAACATGCAAATATGATTGTGTCATCCCCTTGCCTCACCTTTCCATGGCTCTCTGTTACCTGTAGGATAAATGACAAGCCATTATTGGCATGCAAGAGGCCCCATAACAAAGCAGTTTCTTAATTCTCCAGCCTGTTGTCTTTTTCTGCTGTTGTGCATTCATTCGTTTGGAATACCCTGCCTCATAAGTCCTTGCTGATTTATGTTCGTCTTATAACATTCAGGTATCATCTCCACTGAGAAGCCTTTTCTCACTCATACTCGCAGGAACAGGTGGCTGTCCATTTTCTGTAGTCTCTCTTTTAGTGTTGTTCCCTGTGACTATGTCCTGCTCAACTTTGGCTTCCAAGAATCCCAGTCCCCAGCATATATAATATGTGCTTGATAAATACTAGTTGTTCGGTGTTTACTTTTCTATAACCCGCTGCCGCAAAGAACTGCTTTCCTATTTGTGTACTCCTCTGATCCTCATAAAAACCCTGGATGATAATAGGGCGTATTTCCCACTTTGCAGATGGTAGAACTAAGGAGTATGGTTGGCTAATAAGTGGAGAAATTAAACTCCAAGTCAAATCCTGTGACTTCCAACCCAGTTTGCATGCGCGCGCGCGCGCGTGTGTGTGTGAGAGATAGAGAGAGAGAGACTGCATCACAATTTTGTGTAAGATGTCTGCCAAACAGTTGCATGTAGTCATGGTAGTAGTTCTCAGTGTATTTGTCTACAGTGTTTCAAATGCCTGATCAGTAAGTACCTGAGTCACTTACACCTACATACAGTATTACCATTCCTGTCGGCACACAAGACAGGTGGTGTTTCTCTCCAAAGATGATAGTAGTGATAAGAAGTAATAGACAAACTCCATTAGACGGAACTGTTTGTTTCATTCTTAAATGTGGCATGATGATTGCTTTTAGGCTGTCTGTCATGTGATGTAATTAAAGTGACTTCTGAACTTTCCTTCCAAAGGTCTCACTGGAAGAAAAAAATGCAACTATTATTTTCGACCCTAAACTACAGACTGCAGAGACCATGCAGGAAGCTATCGACGACATGGGCTTCGACGCTGTTCTCCACAATCCCCACCCTGTCCCTGTTTTAACCGACACCGTGTGTCTGAGAGTTCCTGGTTCGCTGACTGCGCCGTGGGACCATATCCAAAGCACATTGCTCAAGGCCAAGGGTGTCACAGACATTAATATTTCCCCTCAGCAAAGAAGTGCAGTGGTGACAATAATCCCTTCTTTAGTGAATGCCAATCAGATCATGGAGCTGGTTCCAGATCTCAGTTTCGATGCTGGAACTGTGGAGAAAAAGTCGGGGACCTGTGAAGATTACAGGGTGGCTCCAGCAGGTGAAGTCAAGCTGAAGATGAAAGTGGAGGGGATGACCTGCCATTCGTGCACAAGCACCATTGAAGGGAAAATAGGGAAACTGCAGGGTGTTCAGCAAATTAAAGGTAATGCACCCGGCGGTGTTTGTGTGTTTTGTAAGGCTTAGTTTGCTGTTTTGGCCGTTCAGCCTTTTCTTCTTCTTAAGCACGGGGTTGGAATTCGTGGGACTGGAATGCTTAGTGCTTCATTAAAGACTGAATTACAGTGTATTGCCGGGATTAATGTCAGTAAAGAGAATGATTAAAAGTTACATGAGTCTTGAACTAGCAGAAAAGGCAGTTGGGGCGGCATTTCATGGAGTTCAGGGTCTTTTTTAAAACAAATGTATTTATTTGTTTATCTTTAGAGAGAGGGGAAGGGAGGGAGAAAGATGGGGAGAGAAACATCAATGTTTCTCTCATGAGCCCCCTACTGGGGATCTGGGCTGCAACCCAGGCATGTGCCCTGACTGGGAATTGAACCAGCGACCCTTTGGTTCGCAGCTGGAACTCATTTCACTGAGCCACACCGGCCAGGGTGAGTTCAGGGATCTTAATACAACATGCCTGTGGTCTTCTTCATGTCTCATATATGTCTCTTCAGGCATGCAGAAGCTTGGAGACCATAGATACAGTGGCATATCTTGAACTTTTTTCTAGTCTCTGTCACTAACATTTTCTGACAAGAAGAGAAGTATTTTAAGAAAGGAGAATAACAGTGAGAGAGAAACGATTTTGTGTGATAGTGACTTGGTCTACAGAATGTTTTCTGAAGCAGGCTAGGAGTAACTGCAGTAAATAACTATTTTTCTTTTTATTAATCAGTCTCCCTGGACAACCAAGAAGCTACTGTTGTTTATCAACCTCATCTTATCACCGGAGAGGAAATCAAGAAGCAGATCGAAGCTGCAGGCTTTCCAGCATTCATCAAAAAACAGCCCAAGTACCCCAAGCTGGGAGCTATTGATATAGAGCGTCTAAAAAACACACCAGTCAAATCCTCAGAAGGATCACAGCCAAGGAGTCTAGCATGTGCCGATGATTATTCCACAGCCACTTTCACCGTAGATGGCATGCATTGTAAATCGTGCGTGTCAAATATCGAAAGTGCTTTATCTACACTCCAACATGTAAGCAGCGTAGTAGTTTCCTTAGAGAATAGCTCTGCTGTCGTCAAGTACAACGCAAACTTAGTCACTCCAGAAGCCCTGAGAAGAGCAATAGAGGCCGTACCACCAGGACAATACAGAGTTAGTATTACAAGTGGAGTTGACAGCACCTTAAACTCTCCTTCCGGCTCCTGTCTGCAGAAGACCCCCTTGAACGTAGTTAGCCAGCCGCTGACTCGGGAAACTGTGATAAACATTGATGGCATGACTTGTAACTCTTGTGTGCAGTCTATTGAGGGTGTCGTATCAAAAAAGGCAGGGGTCAAATCCATACTAGTATCCCTCGCAAACAGCAGTGGAACTGTAGAATATGATCCTCTACTAACCTCTCCAGAAACCTTGAGGAAAGCAATAGAAGACATGGGATTTGATGCTGCCTTGCCAGGTAATTACCAGCTTTCTCTTTGATTTGCCTAATGTTCTTTTCTTGCCGGTTTGCTGATTCTTTTGTCTTTTTATCAATGAGAAAGGAGTAATGGGCATTTTATTTCCACTTTTTGGAAATAAGCCCAGTGCAAGTATTCAGTGATGTGTATATACAGAGATGCATAAGGATGTTTGCATAATTATTGAAAAAGTACACACCTTAAATAAATCATGATATATCCGTGGCATGAGATGTTATGAAGCCATAAAGATTGTGGTATTAAAGGTACTTAATGCCACAGGAGAGTGTCAGGTATTTTGTTAAGTGAAGAAAAATAAGCCGAAAAGCTGTATATTCAGTTTTATCATAAATTTATAAACACATGTATAAAGATTTGTGCCATGTATATGTTATTTGTGTATATGAATAAAATTCCTGGCAGGAAATGAGCTAAAATTTTGACAGTGGTTATTTGTAACTGGTGGGATAATGATGATATTTATTTCCATTGTGCTTTCGCATGTATTTTAAGTTTTTTTTTTTATGACAAGGATGTACGTAGTTATGTATAGACAGGGTCCGGCACAAATAACGCCCCCCCCCCCCGAAATTACAAAATCATCAGCATGTAATTCGGTAACATAATAATGTCACACTCAACCGTACCATCTGACATTTTAGGTGAAATGTTAAAATTATACATTATTACACCCATATTATGACCCTACCAGCCACACTCAGGCCTAACTTCTGCCAGACCCTGTATAATGGGAGAGGCAAATGTTGTTTTAAAAAGAAAAAAAGGTCTGAAAAAATCATAACATTTAAACCGTAGTGTTGGATTTAGGCACTCAAAGTCTTCCTATTTCCTGACAGCTCTTATTACCTTGAACTGAAACCAAAAACGATATGCAATGGAACTTGCCTGTGTGAAGTCGTTTGGAACTGGAACTGAACATAGCGTTGCCTTAAACTGAAAATCCCCTAGTGAGACTTCTTATTCTAAATAACAATAACTAATTCCCAGACCATGTCACCCTTAACCTTTGCTCTTTTACTCAGAATGCGGGGCATCAAATGACAGTATACTCTTTCCAAGCTCACTAATCCTGAGAAGCATAAAAAAATTATATGAAACCCATGCTTAAATTATTATGGTAGCTAAATATCAGTGGAAGAGGACCCAGAGACAGACTAAACATTTTTCCCCTATTCATGACAAAAGGTAGAAATTATAGGATTCTCACCTTTTAAAGTCAAGATAGAGTTCACATACGATAAAATTCACCCTTTTAAAGTATACATTCCACGGGTTGTTAGTATATTCACATAGACTTGCAGCCATGACCACTGTCTAATTTTAGAGCATTTTATCGCCTGCAGGAGAAACCCCACACTCATTGGCAGTCACCCCCCATCTCCCCTGCTCTAGCCCCTGTTATCTACTGTTCCATTTTTGTTGTTATGAATTTGGCAGCTCTAGGTACCATAGAAGTGTAGTCATAGAATATTTGTCCTTTTGTGTGTAACTACTTTCGCTCAGCATAATGTTTTCAGGGTACGCAAATGTTCAGTGATGTTCATAACGTGAACTTCATTCATTTTTATTGCTGTTACAGTATTCCCTAGTACGTATTATATGCCTCATTTTGTTTCTCCATTCATCAGCTGACGGAAATGTAAGTTGTTTCCACTCCTTGGCGGTTATAAATAATGTTCCTATAAATACTGTGTAAGTAATGTTTTGCACAAATACATGTTTTTATTTCTCCTGGGTATATACCTAGGAGTTGAATATCTGAGTCATATGGTAAATATGTTGAACATTTTTAGGAACTGTCAAACTCTTTTCAAAACTAGCTGTAACCACTTTACTTTCATACCTAGAATTCTCACCTTGATAAAGAAAACCTCAGACTGAGGTTCTTGTGCTCTAAAATGAGATGCATAATTCCCTTTTAGAAAATTTATACAGCATACACCCTGGCTGGTATGGTTCTGCGGATTGACTGCCAGGCTGCGAACCAAGGGATCAGTGGTTCGATTCCCAGTCAGGGCACATGCCTGGGTTGCGGGCCAGGTCCCCAGTAGGGGGTGTGTGAGAGGCAACCACACCCTGATGTTTCTCTCCCTCTCTTTCTCCCTCCCTTTCTATGGGTAAATAAATAAAATTTTTTTAAAAAACAAAATTTATACAGAATGTTAAAATGTTAAAGAGTCTCCAGTACTGAAACTCTGAACAGAGTATAAGAAATACATGATTGCAATAGGAAGTAATTATGAAAGCACAAGAAAATTTAAATTGGAGCTATTGGAAGTGAAACTGTATGAGTTAGCCATAAAAATGACTAAAATTAGTTTCAGCAAAATTCATTTGTATCTGTCATCAGTTATAATTTTAAAATGTTTAAAATGACAGTATTTGAAATTATATTGATTCACATTTCAGTAATTCATAATGTTGAATTATTTCTCACAGTTTCTGTTAAAATAGTTCAGCATACATGATACATTATGTTGCCAATGATGGACACTACATAAATAAGTTTAGTTAACATCAATATCAGTCAAGGAAATTACACTGTGATATTGCTATGCCTATTACATACATAGAAACCCAAATTGTATCACATATGGTATGAAACACAAATACTTCTCATGATCAGATCTGGTATCTGTCATACCATAAACAAGGACCTCACCAACTTTCAGATTGGATCCCAAAACAAATTTTGCCCTTTTCACTTGGGCCTATATTTTGCAACAGAGTCTACATTTGTATTTTGATAAGCTTCTAGGAAATTCATATCACACTAAAGTTTGAGAAGCACTGATCTAAATAATTTGCTTCATTGACCTCTTTGAATAAAGTCCGTGAATTAAATCTATATTAGCATTGTTCATTTAATGCGATGATTATCTATCATTAAATAATAGAATTTAAAATAGCTAGCATTTATGAGATTCTATATAACAAATGTGGGAAGAGCAAAAGTAGAACTTTCCAATTACTGTAGATGAATTCCAGAATATTTGATAGTCTCTGGCACCAGGTCTAGCATCCGCCTCATCCTTACAACCATGAATGCAATACGGTTAGTAACTTTTAGTAATGTCTTGTATGTCAACCTACTCTTGTCAATGGCCCTAGGATTAGATTATTCAACAAATAATTACCAGGAGGCTGTTTTGTGCCCTGAATCTGTTAGGGCTCACAAACACAGTCATGGCCATGATGAATAAATAGGTGAGAACAACCTTGGCATCGTGAATGTCACCATGAAAGAACAGATAGAATTGTGACTAAAGCTCCCCATATTATTGGAGTAAAAGGTGGACATCAAAATGACCGTATTCGGTGTTTCTGCTACAGATCAATCAGTGTTTTAAGATGCCACCAAAATTGTATTTTCACTGTATTTTTCCCCATTACCATTTAGTCCCCTTATACACCCCTCCCCTCAGTAATCACCACAGTGTTATCCATGTACATGAGTCATCCTTTTTGCTCGATCCCTCCATCCTCTAACCTCCCCCCAAAGCTGTCATCCTGCTCTCCATCTATGAGCCCAACCCCCACATGTTGTCATCCTGCTCTCTCTCTGTGAGTCTGCCACCAGAATTGTCGCTGCCCATTTTCTGAATGGCAGTGGCAGTGCGGATCCAGGCTTCACAGCATAGCACTATGACCTGACCCAAAAAGAGATCACCACAATTTGCTTTCATACCATACTAGTCCTGATAAGCCATACATATTAAAGAAGATAGTGAAGACTTCTGGCAAAGATGGAGATGTAGCTAAGACACACTTTGCCTCCTTGCGCAACCAAAAGAAGAACAACACATTTAAAAACAAAAAAATAACCACAACTGCGAGAAAATCAAACTGTATGAAAGTCCAACAACCAAGGAGTTAAAGAGCAAACATTTATCTAGACTGGTAAGAGGGGCAGAGACGGGCAGCCAGGATAGAGAGGACACACAGCAAGGTGGTTGCTGGTGGAGACCATGCAACCTAGGGTTCCAGCTGGGGGAAATAAAGCCTCAGAACCTCTGACTGAAAAATCCTGCAGGGGTTGAGGCAGTGGGAGAAACTCCCAGCTTCACAGGACAGTTCGTTGGAGAGACCCACAGGGTCCTAGAATGTACACAAACCCACCCACTGGGAATCAGCACCAGAAGGGCCAAATTTCCATGTGGGTAGTGGGGGAAGTGACTAAAAGTCAACCAAGAGTGGAGCAAGTGACACTGTTCCCTCTTGGACTCCTCCCCCAAATACAGCATCACAACACAGTGATGAGGGTTTCCCTGCCCTGGTGAATACCTAAGGCTCTGCCCCTTACTATGTAACAAGTGCACTGAGACCAAAAAAAAAAAAAAAAAAGCTCAAATGAAAGAACAGATCAAAGCTCCAAAAAATACAACTAAGCAACTAAGAGATGGCTGACCTGTCAGATGCACAGTTCAAAACACTGGTAATCAGGATGCTCACAGAAATGGTTGAGTATGGTTACCAAATAGAGGAAAAAATACAGGCTGTGAAAATTGAAATAAAGGAAAATGTACAGGGAACCAACAGTGAAGGGAAGGAAACCAGGACTCAAATCAACAGTATGGACCAGAAGGAAGAAAGAAACATTCAACCAGAACAGAATGAAAAAACAAGAATTTGAGAAAATGAGGAGAGGCTTAGGAACCTCCAGGACAACTTTAAACATTCCAACATCTGAATCATAGGGGTGCCAGAAGGAAAGGAGGAAGAGCAAGAAATGGTAAACTTACTTGAAAACGTAATGAAGGAGAACTTCCCCAATCTGGCAAAGGAAATAGACTTCCAGGAACCTCAGAGAGTCCGAAGAAGTTGGGACTTCCAGGCAGCACAAACCAAGGCACATCATAATTACATTACCCAAGATGAAAGATAAGGAGAGAATTCTAGAAGCAGCAAGAGAAAAGGAGACAGTTACCTACAAAGGAGTTCCCATCAGACTGTCAGCTGATTGCTCAAAAGAGACCTTCCAGGCAAGAAGAGGCTGGAAAGAAGTATTCCAAGTCATGAAAGGCAAGGACCTACATCCAAGATTGCTCTATCCAGCAAAGCTGTCATTTAGAATGGAAGGGCAGATAAAGTGCTTCACAGACAAGGACAAGTTCAAGGAGTTCATCATCACCAAGCCCTTATTATATGAAATATTAAAGGGACTTATCTAAGAAAAAGAAGATAAAAAATATGAACAGTAAGATGACAACAAACTCACAGCTATTAACAACCACACCTAAAACAAAAAGAAAAACAAACTAAGCAAACATCTAGAACAGGAACAGAACCACAGAAATGGAGATCACATGGAGGGTTATCAATGGGGAGGGGAAGGGGGAAAATACAGGGAATAAGAAGCATAAATCATAGGTACAAAATAGACAGGGGGAGGTTAAGAATAGTATAGGAAACATAGAAGCCAAAGAACTTATGTGTACAACCCATGGACATGAACTAGGGGGGGAATGCTGGTGGGAGGCGAGGTGCAGGGCAGAAAACAAGGGGAGAAAAAAATGGAACAACTGTAATGGAATAGTCAATAAAATATATTTGGGGGGAAAAACGGAGGGGGTGTTTTTAATGACCATCAATCTCAATTCTCTTAAACAGAAATATAATATCTGAAGTTAAGTTTTTAGTAACCAGTCAAACAAAATACTTAATTACATTCCTTTCCTTTTTTGTAACTATTTTATCTTCTACTTTTTAAAAATATTTATTTTTAAAGAGAGCAGAAGGAAGAGAGAGGGAGAGAAATATCAATGTGTGAAACATCAATTTGCTGAAACTAATTTCAGTCATTTTTTTATGGGTAACTCATACAGTTTCACTTCCAATATCTCCAATTTAAATTTTCTTGTGCTTTCATAATTACTTCCTTTTGCAATCATGTATTTCTTATACTCTGTTCAGAGTTTTAATTCTGGGGGCTTTTTAACATTTTTGTATTTGGTATAAATTTTCTTTCTTTTAAAAATATTTTATCTATTATTTTTAGAGAGAGGGGAAGGGAGGGAGAAAGAGAGGGAGAGAAACATCCATGTGTGGTTGCCTCTCATGTGCCCCCTACTGGGGACCTGGCCAGCGACCCAGGCATGTGCCCTGACTGGGAATCAAACCAGCGACTCTTTGATTCACAGGCTGGCACTCAATTTGCTGAGCCATACTAGCCAGGGCCTTTTAATTTTTTAAAATATTTTGTTTAAATTTCCTTTTAATTTCAAACTTTCAGAAAGGCCACAGGAATAGTACAAAGAATTTCTCTTGACCTACTGCACTCCAATTTTCCAGTTGTCAATATTTCACCGCATTTGTTTTCCCATCCTCTTTCTGTGTGACAGACACGTATACACACATATATAAAATCACTCACATACACCTTTTTGTGAATCATTTGAGAGTAAGTCACAGACCTGATGTTTATGATTGTTTTTAAGCCATTTTTTATTGTGTATTTATTCCTCATGTTAATTTAGACAATGTACCTACCAGCATTCAGCATCAGATTGGAAATCCTTTCTTGAAATTTTTGGAATCTTTTCTGATTGGTGTCTCAAGTGCGGGAAAGTTAACCTTTCTTTTAAATACATTTAAACATAAGTACTGATGCTACAGCCTATAGAAAATGGAAGATGGAAGCTTTTCCTCTTCGGCTTCCCATACTAACTGGGGTAAATGTCACAATTTTATGAATCTCTGTCGAGAGGTCTCGCCGAGATAACTTAAAAGGGACTAACTACCTCTGTGACCTATTTTAATTGAACATTGTACTTAGAGTGTGTGAAGATTGCAGATTACCTCTTGTGCCTGAAATAACTAACTTACTCTGGAGCAAGACATAAAGGAATTTGCAGGATGAACTTTTTTTTTTTCATATTCCAGGTTCAAAGTTAAGTCTTGACAGTAATTATGAGAGAATTAAGTAAAATCTGCCTAGATTAAAATAATCCTTTTTTCCAAAGCCAAAGCTATTTCCTTTGGGCAAATGAGCCTCCTTTTTGCGTCCTTTAACATTCCCATACTCTTCAGTAAATTCTTCCCTCTATGTTTTGAATGATGCTCTCATAATCTTGAGTGCTTCACTCAAGACCAGAGACTGAGTAATTTCAGAATTGGGAGAATCTAGTTCTCTGCTGTCCAAAGTGGCCTTTGCTGTACCCAGACTGGTGGCAAAGCAGGATCTCAATCCCTACCCTGCATGTGCTGAATCAGAATCTGCATTTTAACAAGATTTCCCAGGTAACTATATGGGCATTAAAATTTCAGAGCTGTTATTATACCGATTCGAGGAGTCCATATCATTATTCATTAGGGAAATGGTCAGGCTTTTGTCAAAGTTTCTTCAAAGATGCCCTCCTTCAACATCCTGAAAACCAAACTGGTGATGTAGGGCTTTGTGGGCCGTCCTTACAGACCTGAACCAGTTTCTTGCTGAAGAAGGAAGAACAAGTTAGGTTAGTGGAAATTTCCACATCACTTCTTTTCCTGCTTATCTCTGCAGGAGAGTTGAAAATCTTTAGCTGCTGCTGCTGCTACTGCTTCTTCTTCTTTTTTTTTTTTTTTCCAGGTGTTTGGATGTGCTGGAGAGAAACATTTTTTCTTTCTTGGCATGTGATTAATAATACTGCACTGAATAAACTAAAACACAATAGCACATTTTCTGAGACTGCAAAACTATTTTGTAAATTGCTTCTTGTTCCACTTACTATACCACAAAATGCGAAATGCGTTACTATGAGAATGCAAATGTTAACATGATGTTAAAAATTTGTTCTAAATATAAAAGCTGTCTGTTAACAAACTGCTCTCTACTTAGGGTTTGGGCTGGAAATAATGGCTGAAAGAACTTGATACAACCAAAGTTTTGTTTACTCTCTGCCATTCCCCAAGGGAACTCATTTTAAAAAAAAATTATTTTTAGAGAGACAGGAAGGGAGAGAAACATTGATATGTGAGCGGTACATCAACCAGTTGTCTCTCGCACACCCCTACCTGTGGACCTGGCCCACAATCCAGGCATGTGCCCTGATCGGGAATTGAACCAGTGACCTTTTGGTTCACAGTATGGTGCTCAGTCCACTGAGCCACACCAACTGGTTTTAAAGGAATGGGTTGACAGTGCCTAGGGGTGGATTGGGATGAATGACTAGGATGCAGCTGGAGAACACCTCAAATTAAAAATACTCTTTCTCTGTCCACCAGATACAAATGAGCCATTGGTAGTAATAGCTCAGCCCTCATCGGAAATACCACATTTGACCTCAACTAATGAATTTCATACTAAAATGATGACACCAATTCATAACAAGGAGGATGTAAAGACTTCATCTAAGTGTTACATACAGGTGACTGGTATGACCTGTGCTTCCTGTGTAGCAAACATTGAACGGAATTTAAGACGAGAAGAAGGTGAGACACTCATAAAGCCTGTTGTTTTATGTTCTAGTTTGAGGACTCTGTCCTTTTGTATGTGTTTTGTTACCATGTCTGTGATTCTTGCCAAGACCTCATAAACCCTGTCAGTAACGTTCAGGACAACCTAGACTTTCTGACAGCCAGTTGTTGTTCGTGTTTTGTTCCCTTAGATATAGCTCCTATCTCATTTGCTTCATGAGCACGTTTTAATATCAATGACATTTGTAGGACAATAGCAGAAGGAAATACATAACATTAGTATTCTTTATGGATCTTGGCTGCAATGAATTTTAAGAAGCATACACATTTCCTGATAAAGCTATGTTTAAAACTAATAAGTGGAATCCATAAATTTTAGTATTACTATACCCAGCCCATGCACGAGATGAAAACCAAGTTATTTTAGAATCGTAGGGGTGGGCAAAAGTAGGTTAAATTACCAGCCATCATTATGTAAAAGATAAATCATAAGTAAGGATATGAAATAATAACAATAATAAGAAAACAAATAATACAAATATACAGTAATTAATAAATAATACAAGAATAAACTGTTTCGAGTACACACAACAGTAAACCTATTTTTGCCAACCCTGTATATTCTCTTCCAACAGTTTGATCTTTGCTTGCAGTAAAAGTGATCAAAAGTTATTTAATATTATATGCAAGTTTTAATCCTAGGTTACAAAAATCTTAGAAATTCTACATTATTTATGAACATTGGGGTGCATAGGTTCTTATGGATTGGTGTTTCAGGGTTCTTAGGATATAATCCCAGCAGTGGAACTGCCGGGTCAAAAGGCAGTTCCAGTTTTAGTTTTCTGTGGAATGTTTTAGCTTATAAATTTGCATTCATATTACTACACAGTATGACATAGTAGATTTGTTAACCATAGAAATGTGTGATTATGTTTAGTGAGAATGAAGTCATAGGCTTAGTACTTAGGTAGCCCTAGCCCCAGATGTTTTAAAGATACATGTTGTTAGTTACAAGGGCCAAATAAGTAAGATTAGTATAAGCTTATCCCTACTAGTGGGGAAGTAACTCAAAACATGTATGGTAATAATGGAGGCTTCTGGCCAGTAGAATCACAAAACATTATCTCGAAATGTATGTTATGCAGAGCCATCTTCATTTCAGTATTATCTTGCCTTCATTCTGTCATTTCTGCATCTTTCATTTTAGCCTCCATTACATCTAATTAAAATGCAGCAAAGGCTAAAGCTTATATTACACTGACTGAAAAAGAAAAACTGGAAGGTTGGAAGCAAATGAAAGCAAAAAGAAGTCTGAGGTTCCTGTTTAATTTCATAATCAACTATTTTGGGGCAACTCAGAAATAGCCTTTTTCATGAGACAAGCAGTGCCTGTGCAAATTACAAATCTTCTATTTAAAGATTTTCTTTTTATTTATTTACTTACTTATTTTTAGAGAGAGGGGAAGGGAGGGAGAAAGAGGGGGAGAGAAACATCAATCAGTTCTCTCTCCTACATGCCTCGACAGGGGACTGAACCCAGAACCCAGGCATGTGTTCTGACCGGGGATCGAACCAGTGACCTTTCGCTTTGCGGGACAATGCCCAACCAACTGAGGCACACTGGTCAGGGCTACAAATCTTTTTATAAAAAAATCTGTTAAGCTGATTCTCCCAATTACTCCATATCACCCCTTTACCACCTTTTAACCCAATTAGGAATATCATTGACCTAGCTTGGGTGACCACATTGACCTTTTGGTTTTTTAAACCAGGTAACACTGGTTTTCACATTACATTTCTAAAAATGGAGGCAAAGACTTCTGATTATAGTTTGAAGTAAGAATTTTTTTAAGATTTTATTTATTTTTAGAGAGGGGAAGGGAAAGAGAGGGAGAGAAAACGTGTGGTTTCCTGTTGTGCGTCCCCTACTGGGGACCTGGCCCACAACCCAGGCATGTGCCCTGACCGGGAATTGAACCAGCGAACTTCTGGTTCACAGGCTGCACTCAATCCACTGAGCCACACCATCCAGGGCTGAAGTAAGAATTTTTCAAAATTATCCATAATTTATGTAAGTTTGAAACCTGTTTTTGAAACTTAGAAAATCAGATTTTTCCTTTTTATTTCTGTTTGGCTATAGATTACATTCAACCAAAGCAAAAAGATCTTTTCTTACTTTCTCTGTCCTCTTCTTAGTGACACTTTCCCTTGAACTGCTCCTCTGAATTATTAGCCCAGAGAAGCACTTCATACAGAAAGCTTAGATTATATGAAGTACTTTGTTTTCTTATGAAAAATTATGAAATTGACATTCGGTTATTTTTTTTCCTTTGTATCACCCCCCTCCCCCCCGCCCCCAAGCTGACTTACCAACTGCTGACCCTCATTCCCTGTCAGGTAGCCACCAAGTGCCACAGATTCCTAGAAAGAGCTGCCGTTTCTCCTATGTGTAATTAATTTCCTTCCTGGCAGTGACAGTGATGGCTGGCCTAGACAAGAGGAACGCTTGTTAACAAAAGGCTTTCAGCAGAGCATAGCGTGACTGTCATCAAATGAACTCCATTGTTCTGCTGCCAAGTTGCGTGGCACTTTTTCATTCAAGGAATAAGAGCACTTTGGATTAGTGTGCGCCAGACAGGAAAACTTGAGAATTTGAAGAAATGACTATTATTTGATACTATTATAATGTGTATGTTGGCACGTTCTTGGATTTTTTTGCCACAACTGCGGTGATTTCCTATGTTCATAGGTTCCTTTCTCTAGGACTCTGTCTCATTACTTTCTAAAAATGCTTTATATTTACATGATAAGGTTTCACTTGATTGCAATTCATGGGCTTACTTCAAACAAAAAAAAAAAACTGTTAAATGAACTAATAAACAGTTATAAGACACTTGTGGAAATGCGAATGTTGCCTGGATAATTGATGATATCGAAGAATTATTTTAGGTATGATAATGGTATTGTGGTTATTTTAAAGAGAACAGTATCTTTTTAAACAATATTTTATTGTTACTCTGTTACAGTTGTCTCAAATTTCCCCCTTTGCTTTCTTCCGCCCATCCCAGCCCCCACTCCCACACACCCTCCCCACCCTGTTGTCCATGTCCATGGGTCACTCATACATGTTCTCTGTCTAGTCCCTTCTCCTTCTTTCTACCATTATCCCCCTCCCCGCAATAGAAATATATATTTAAATATTTACAAGGGAAATGATATGATGTCTGGGATTTGAAAATAATAAAGGTAGAGGGCAGGGATTACTTGGCTAGGAATATAAATGAAACAAGATCAGCCTGCTGTTATTGATAACTGTTTAACTGTTGAAGCTGGGTAATCAGTATATCAGGTTTATTATGTTCTCTCTTTTGTGTGTGTGTATATATATACACATATGTATAAAATTGAAAAATTATATAATAAAAATTTTAAGAAATTAAGGCCCCTTTTTCAAATAGTTTTATTTGGTTTAGGTTCAACACTATATAAAAGTTAACTAACCAATTTCTCCAGATTCACTTTAATCCTTTCACAGTTAAGTGGAAAACAATATTATTACATTACTTTTTAAAATTTTTATTTTATTTATTGTTTGATTTTATTATTTTCAGAGGGAGAAGGAAGGGAGATAGAGAGGGAGAGAAACATCAGTGTGTGATTGCCTCTCGTGCATGCCCCACTGGGGACCTAGCCTACAACCCAGGCATGTGCCCTGACTGGAAATTGAACTGGCGACCCTTTGGTTCACAGGCTGGCACTCAATCCACACCAGCTAGGGCCATTACTGTTTTTTTTGTTTGTTTGTTTGTTTGTTTTTAATAAGGAGTGTTATCTGAATTGTTTTTCTTATCAATGCTCCTAGGAATATATTCTGTACTTGTGGCTCTGATGGCTGGCAAGGCAGAAGTAAGATATAATCCTGCTGTTATACAACCCCCGATGATAGCCGAGTTCATCCGAGAGCTTGGATTTGGAGCCACTGTGATAGAAAATGCCGATGAAGGGGATGGTGTTTTGGAACTTGTTGTAAGTAACAATTTTAGTGTAATTAACACAATTTCTAGAAAAATTTAATGAGAATTCAGAAAAGAGTTCCAAAAATAATTAAAGTCGGAAAGATGAGACATAAGAGGAAAATTAAAGGAACTGGAAAATGGTAAGATAAGGTATGACTTTATGGTGACTTTCAAGCATGGAGTGTAAAAGATAATCATCATATCTCCATTAGAAACCAAAAAAGAAGAATCAGGTTGGAATGAATAAATGAAAATCAAGTTTTAAAAATATAAGATTCTTACCTATGACATGTAAAAGAATAAATTCCAGGTACAGTAAAGACTTAATTTTTTTAAAATTATATTTATTTACTTATGGAGTTGGAGAAGGGAGAGAGAGAGAGGGTGAGAAACATCAATGTGCGAAACATTGATAGGTTGCCTCTTGCACGCCCCCTACTGGGGACCTGGCTGGCAACCCAGGCCTGTGCCCTGACTGGGAATCAAACCGGTGACCTTTCAGTTCACAAGCTGGTGCTCAATCCACTAAGCCACACCAGCCAGGGCTTCTCTGGTTGTTTCTGACACAGTTTTCCAGAGGAAAAGGCTTTTGCACCCTCTGAACTCCAGTCAGGGCAAGTGGAATATTTCATAGAACCCTCAGATAGCTCAAATAATGAAAGTCTGCTGATAAAGAGGCTTTGAAGAAGCTACAACCCTTTTTCATGCTGTATTTCACCAGGATTGTGAGCTGGTGGTCTTCATGACTCTCACAGAGCTGGAGGGGAGGGGCAATTATAATGCCACATAGGTTGCTGTTTTATTGAGATTCATCCGATTTTCTTTTATTTCATCCTCACCTGAGGACATGTGTTCATTGCTTTTAGAGGAAAGGAGAGAGAGAGAGAAACACTGATGCGAGAGAGAAGCATGGACAGGTTGCCCCATGCCATGGACCAGGAATCAGTCTCGCAACCTAATAAGCATGTGCCCTGACCAGGAATCAAACCCGCAACCTTTTGGTTTGGGAACGAACCCCCAACCAGTTGACCCACACCAGCCAGGCAGGGCTCATCTCATTTTCTTGAAGAAATGCTTCCTGGGTTGCTGTAAGCTGTTAAGTTCCAAAAATCTGAAAAAGTTGCTTCTAACCATTTTTGCCAATTTCCTCATTGCTTTTATGAAGGATACAATTTTTTAGAGATCCTTACTCCACCATTACTGATATCACCATAATAGGTATTCTTGAATAAATGCTTTGTGATTTCTTGTATACTCTGCAGTCACTTCTCAGAGTATTTCTCTGAGGTTTGTTTGTTTGTTTGTTTGTTTTACTTTTCAATTACAGTTTACTTTCAGTATTCTTTTCTGTTGGTTTCAGGTGTACACCATAGTGGTTAGATAATCATATACTTTAGTGTTCTCCCTGAATATCCCCACCTGGCACCATATATAGTTATTATAGTATTATTGACTATACTCCCTATGCTGTACCTTATATCCCTGTCACTATTTCGTAACTACCGATTTGTACTTCTTAATCCCTTCAGCTCTTTCATCCAGTCCCCCACACGCCTTTCCTCTGGTGACCATCAGTCTTTGTCACTCTGTGTCTGAGTCTGTTTCAATTTTTTTGTTCATTTATTTTGTTCTTTAGATTGCACATGTAAGTGAAATCAAATGATGTTTATCTTTCTCTAACTTATTTCACTGAGCACTATACCCTCTAAGTCTATCTGTGCTGTTGCAAATGGTAAAGTTTCATTCTTTTTTGTGGCTGAGTAATATTCCACTGTGTAAATGTACCCACAGCTTTTTTATCCACTCATCTACTGACACTTGTGTTGCTTTCATACCTTGGCTTTTGTAAATAACTCTGCAATGAACACAGGGGTGCATATATTCTTTTGAATTAATGTTTGAGGTCTCTTCAGATAAATTCTCAGAACTTGAATCGCTGGGTCATAAGGGAGCTCCATTATTAATTTTTTGAGGTATCTCCATACTGTTTTCCACAGTGGCTGTACCAGTCTGCATTCCCACCAACAGTGTGAGAGTCCCCCTTTCTGCACATCCTGGCCAGCACTTGTTGTTTGTAGATTTGTTTTATGATGGCCATTCTGACAAGTGTGATGTGCTATCTCACTGTGGTGTTAATTTGCATCTATGTGATGATTCGTGATGTGGAGTATCTTTTCATGTGACCATGGGCCGTCTGCATGTCCTCTTTGGAGAATTGTCTGTTCAGGTTCCTTGCCCATTTTTTAATTGGACTGTTTGCTTCTTGGGTATTAAACTCTATGAGTTCTTTATAAATTTTGGATACTAACCCCTTATCAGATAGATCACTGATGAATATCTACTTCCATTCAGTGGGTTGTCTTTTCATTTTGATGATGATTTTCTTTGCTGCGTAAAAACTGTTTAGTGTAATGTAGTCCCATTTGTTTATTTTTTTGTTGTTGTTTCCCTTGCCTGAGGAAATAATCAGAAAAATATATTGCTAATTGAAATGTCAGAGATTTTACTGCCTATGTTTTGTTCTAGGAGTTTTGTGGATTAGTGTTACATTTATGTACTTAATCCATTTTGAATTTGTTCTGGTGTATGTTGTGAGAAGGTGGTGTAGTTTCATTTTTTTTGCATGTATCTGTCCAATTTTTTCCAGCACCATATTCAATAGTTGTTTGTGGAAACTTTTCCTCAGTTTTATCATTGTTTTTTAGGGGAAATTAATTGATGAGCTCCTTACACAGTCATTCCAAATTTCCGGTCCCATGACTTTAGAATTTAGTGCCCAACTAAACTGTATTTAATGTCAACCAACACGTAGGGCAAAATAATATATTTTTAGACAAATGTAGAGCACTTTTGTCTTCCATTAACCTTCACTAAAAGTAATACAGTTACATGATTTTAGCATAATGAAAAACTATCTAGATGGAAGCAAGGCATTGAATACAAGAAACAGTGAGCCCTGGTTGGGTAGCACAGTTGGTTGGAGCGTTGTTCTGATATACTTAAGGTTGCAGGTTCGATCAACAGTCAGGGCACATGAAAGCACAAATAAGAGGAACAACAAATCGATCTCTCTCTCCCCCCCACATTCCTCTCTCACTCTAAAATCAATCAATAAAAAAAGAAGCAATGATTTGTCAGATTCTCTACAAGAAGTAGTGACAAGAAGAGGAAGACTTCATGACATCCTCTTCCGTGTAACCTGTGGCAGCTGGACTGTATCCTTGTTCGATGTGGTATAAAAGTGTCCTAATGATGATATCTAAAGCATAATTGTAGTGCAGAAAGATCTTGTGTGACTATCCCATTTTGCAACAGCTATTTTAATTTAAAGTAATAACTTCTGTGTAATGGAGGAAAAAGTATATTTCTGAATAACAATGTGTTTGTTGTTAACAGGTGAGAGGAATGACATGTGCTTCCTGTGTACATAAAATAGAATCTACCCTCACAAAGCACAGAGGGATTTTCTACTGCTCTGTGGCCCTGGCAACCAACAAAGCACATATTAAATATGACCCAGAAATTATTGGTCCCAGAGATATTATCCATACAATTGAAGTAAGTGCCACTTTCTTTGTTCTTGCCTATTTAATCAGCATGCCTTTGAATTGCTTCTGGTTTGTATCAGATACAGGGGATGAAAAAATCTGATATCTTTGGTTACTCTAGACATCATCTATCTCAAAATGTAATGCAAATGTGTCTGCCTTTTTTTGGTATTTGTCCAGAAGAGTCAGGCCAAGGGATGCTGGTGCTCTAAATCAGGAGCAGATTTAAAGTAGAGACACACCATATTCAAAAAGTATTTAGAAAATGTAACTGAAATACGATTTGTTATGAGTAAAATTTATGTCAATCATTAAGAAGTGAGGCATCCTGCTAGATGCTTTATTGTTTGTTAGGTCAAAGCAAATGATGTATTTTTATGGTAAAGTAAGAAATTTAAAAGATCAAACCCTTTTCTTTGTGATAAATTCATCTTGTGTTCTTCAGGATGTCTTAAGTGGTAATACATGTGGAAGTGCTTTAAAATTTTAATATCAACACTGGCTGGTGTGGCTCAGTGGATTGAGTGAATCAAAGGGTCACTGGTTGGATTTCCAGTCTAGGGCACATGCCTGGGTTGCAGGCCAGGTCCCCAGTGGGGGGCGTGCAAGAAGCAACCACACACTGATGTTTCTCTCCCTCTCTCTCCCCCTCCCTTCTCCTCTGTCTAAAAATAAATAAATAAATAGATAGATAGATAGATAGATAAATAAATAAATAAAATCTTTTTTAAAAAGTTTTAATATCATATGCCATTGGTGTTCCGGTGATCTGCAAGGGTGTCCAACCTTTTGGCATCTCTGGGCCACACTGGAAGAAGAAGAGTCATCTCACACATTAAATACACTGTGACACGTAATCACACACACACAAAATCTCATCATGTTTTGAGTAAATTTACGATTTTGTCTTGGGCTGCATTCATAGCCATCCTGAGCTGCATGGTGCCCACAGGGTGCAGATTGGACACCCCTGATAAAGCATGTTAATGGTTCAGATAAGATCATATTAGAATAGATAATAGTGCCAGTAGCATCTCTGTCAAGCTAGAATTATTGAGTATCTACTATGTGTCAGTTACCAAGATAGCCAAGCTTCAGCTCTTAATTTGATTCTCACAGCAGTGCTGTCATCTTCATTTTGGAGGTGAGGGACCTCAGGATAAGAGAAGTTAAGTTACTGGTCCAAAGTCAAATAGCTAGTAAATATCATGGCTGGGATTTGAGCCTCATCTTTCAGACTCCAAAGCTCATGCCTGCTCTTTCATTGTACGACACTGCCAACAAGTGATAGATGGCAATGTTGTTTTTAGCAGTTGAAAATACAGTGTGTTACTGTCTTTGCTCATATGAGTCTTACTTAGGTGTAGTTTTCTTTTAATACCTTATTTTATTAACAGAAATTTTTGTTTGTGTTCATTTTTTTTAAAATTTCTTCGGAGAGTTCATTACTTGTATGTAGAAACACAACAAATGTCTATATTTCAATTTTGTATCCTGCACCTTTACTGAGTTCATTTAATAGCTCTAATAGATTTTGGTGGAGTCTCTAAGGGCTTTCTATATATGGTAGTATGTCTTCTGAAAATAATGACAGTTTTACATCTTCCTTTCCAACTTGGGTGACTTTTATTTCTTTTTCTTGTCTGATTGCTGTGATTAGAACTTCAAGTACTGTGCTGAATAAAAGCGGTGAGAGTGGGCATTGTTGTCTTGTTCCTGATCTTAAAGGAACAGCTTTCAGCTTTTCACCATTGAGTGTGATGTTGGCTGTGGGTTTTTCATATGGCCTTTATTATATAAACTTTGTTGTGTTTTTTAAATTATAAATGGACATTGAATTTTGTCAAATGTATTTTCTGCATTTATTGAAATGATATGATTTTTATACTTGGTATGGTTGATGTAGTGTATCACATTGATTGATTTGTGGGTGTTGGATCATCCTCGTATCCCAAGAATAAATCCCACTTGGTCATGGTGTATAATTCTTTTACTGTGTTGTCAAATTCACTTTACTACTATTTTGTTGAGAACTTTTACATCTGTGTTCATCAGAGATATTGGCCTGTAGTTTTGTCTTTGCTAATGTCTTTGGTTTTACTATCAGGGTAATGCTGATCTCATAGAATGAGTTTGGAAGCATTCCTTCCTTTTTAATTTTTTGGTATAGTTTCAGAAGGATAGCTGTTAATTCTCCTTTAACTGGCAGAATTCACCTGTAAAGTCATCTGGTTCTGGACTTTTATTTGAGGGGAGTTGGGGTTTTGTTTTTTTTTTTATTACTGCTTCAATTTTGTTGCTAGTAATCGGTCTGTTTGGGTTTTCTGTTTCTTCCTGTTTCAGTCTTGGAAGGCTGTACGTTTCTAGAAAGTTATCCATTTCTTCTAGGTTGTCATATAATTGTTCATAGTATTGTTTTTATTAATCCTCACCCAAGGCCATGCTTACTGACTTTAGAGAGAGGGGTAGGGAGAGAGAAACAATGATGTGAGAAGGAAACATTGATTGGCTGCCTCTCACACACACCCCTACCTGGCAGTGAACCCGAAGCCTAGGTATGTGCCCTGACTGGGAATTGTGACCTTTCAGGTTACAGGATGATGCTTCAACCAACTGAGCCACGCCGGGCAGGGCTGTTGCTAGTAATTTTTTTATGCTTTTTGGCATTTTTGTAAAGTGAGTTGTAATTTCTCCTGTTGATTTCTGATTTTATTTATTTGGGATCTCTTTTTTCCTTGATGAGTCTGCCTAGAGGTTTAATCAATTTTGTTCCTTTTCTGATAGAACAAGAATAAAGGCTGCATATCCAAACCTTGAATAATATACAGGGATCCAACACAAATAATGCCTCTCTTTTATTACAAAAATTTTCATTACAAAATCAGAAACATATAATTCTGTAACACGACAATATCACCCTCAAGCACACTGTATGATGTTTTAGGCGAAATGTTCAAATTAAACTATAAATGATTATACCCATATTATTACCCTACCAATCACACATAAGCAGGCCTGCCTTCTGCTGCACCCTGTATTTAGTATGGTGCTAGCTTTTGTGGCCTAATATTACTCAGTTTTCTGTACTGGTTTGGGGGTGGATGTATAGGTGTCAAAGCTAACAGTGATTAATATACATCAATACTAGTATTTGTTGTCTAAATGTAAGATTTATGATTTTACTGCTGAATTCTGTCATTAAGTTATCATTCGGTCAGTATGACCAAATAACATTCTCCTTTTTTCCAAAACCACTTATTCAAGGATTTAGTTAACATTTTTTTTAATTAAATTTGTTGGGGTGGCGTTGGTTAATACAGGATCATAGATGTGTCAAATGTACAGTTTTTTGAAATATTTTATTTCTTTATTTTTAGAGACAAGGGAAGGGAAGCAGAAAGTGAGGGAGAGAAACATCAATGTGTGGTTGCCTCTCACACACCCCCTACTGGGGACCTGGCCCGCAACCCAGGCATGTGCTCTGACTGGGAATCGAACTGAGACCCTTTGGTTCACAGCCCACGCTCAATCCACTGAGCCACACCAGTCAGGGATCAAATGTACATTTCTATGATGCATAATCTGTATATTGCACGGTGTGCCCACTACCTACAGTCAAACCATCTTCTGTTACCATACGTTAGACCCCCTCAACCACCCTCTGCCCTCTGGTCACCACCACACTCTTGTCCATGTGCATGAGTTTCAGTTTGATAGCCTACATATGAGTGAGATCATGTGGTTCCTAGCTTTTTCTGACTGACTTATTTTACTTAGCATATTTGCAAGGTCTATCCATGTTGTCAAAAATGGCAGTATTTTTTGCCCTGGCTGGTGTAGCTCAGTGG
Organism: Glossophaga mutica; assembly: GCA_039655065.1. Lineage (NCBI taxonomy): Eukaryota > Metazoa > Chordata > Mammalia > Chiroptera > Phyllostomidae > Glossophaga > Glossophaga mutica. The sequence continues at coordinate 6,510,016 of CM077318.1, read as the reverse complement.
ATTGAGCGCGGGCCTGCGAACCAGAGGATCGCGGTTCGATTCCCAGTCAGGGCACATGCCTGGGTTGCAGGCCAGGTCCCAGCAGGGGACACACGAGAGGCAACCGTACATTGATATTTCTCTCCCTCTCCCTCTCTCCTACCCTTCTCCTCTAAAGATAAATAAATAAAAAAATCTTAAAAAAAATGGCAGTATTTTGTGTTTTCTTATGGCAGAGCAGTATTCGATTGTGTATGTGTACCACACATTCTTCAATACTCTATCGAGGACACTTTGGTTGTCTCCATATTTTGGCCACTGTGAATAATACTGTAGTGAACATAGGAGTACATGTATTGTTATGAATACACATTTTTTCAGTTTTTTTGGGTAAATACCCAGGAGAGGCATCGCTGGGTCATATGGTAACTATTTTTAATTTTTTGAGGAACTGCCACACTGTGTTCCACAGTGGCTGTACCAGTTTACACTTCCACCAGCAGGGGATGAGGGTTCCTTTTCTCCACAACCTCACTAACACTTGTTCTTACCTGTCTTGTTGGTAATAGCCATTCTGACAGGTGTGAGGTGGTAGCTCATTGTAGTTTTGCTTGGCATTTCCCTAATAGCTAGTGAGGTTGAGCATCTTTTCATACATCTGTTGGCAATTTGTATGTCTTCTTGGGAGAAGTGTCTGTTCAAGTCCTCTGCCCACTTTTTTAATTGGGTTCTTTGGTGTTGAGTTTCATGAGTTCTTTATATATGTTGGATGGTAACCCCTTTTTAGAGCTGTTGTTTGCAAATAATCATCTCCTGTTGGGTTGTTTGCCTTTTTATTATTATATTTTATTGATTCTGCTATTACAATTGTCCTGATTTGCCCCCCTTTACGCCCCTCATCCAGTGCCCTCTACTCCCTCAGGCAGTCCCCCTACCATTGTTCATGCCCATGGGTCATGTGTATAAGTTCTTTGGCTACTTCATTTCCTGTACTGTACTTTATATCACCATGGCTATTCTGCAACGACCTATTTGTATTTCTTAATCCCCTCACCTCTTCACCCATTCTCCTCTTCCCTGCTCCCATCTGGCAGCCTTCCAGTAACTAACTTCTTTTCTCTTGTTTTCAAGATTCTCTATCTTTAACCTTTGGCATCTTTGCACCCATCATAATTAGGATTATCTGTGCTTCCTGGACTTGCATGTCTATTTCCTTTACCAAATTAGGGAAGTTTTCTGTCACTATTTTTTCAGATAGATTTCCAATTTCCTGCTCTTTCTCTTCTGCTTTTGGCACCCCTATGAGGCAAATGTTGGGCCTCTTAAAGTTGTCTCAAGGCTGTCTATACTTTCCTCATTTTTTAAATTCTTTTTTCTTCTTGTTCTGCGTGGTTGGTTTTTGCTTCTTTATGTTCCAAATCATTGATTTGATTTTCAGCTTCATCCATTCTACTGTTTCCCTGTAAATTGTTTTTTACTTCCGTTAGTGTATCCTTTGTTTCCGACTGGGTCTTTTTTAGGCTGCTGAGGTCCTCACTAAATTCCTTGAGCGTCCTTATAAACGATCTACATCTGATAGATTGCTTATCTCTGTTTCATTTAGCTCTTTTTCTGGACTGTTGTTCTATTCTTTCATTTGGGCCATGTTTCTTTGTCTCCTCATTTTGGCAGCCTCGCTGTGCTTGTTTCTATGTATTAGGTAGAGCTGCTTTGATTCCCTGTCTTGGTAGTGTGGCCTAATGTAGTAGGTGTCCTGTAGGGTCCAGTGGCACAGCCTCCCCACCACCCAAGCTGGGTACTCGAGGTGTGCCCTTTCTGTGGGCTGAGTACACCCTCTTCTTGTAGTTCAACCGTGGTTGCTGTTGGCATATTAATGGGAAAGATTCACCTAGACCCATCAGCTGCAAGGACTGGCTGTGACCACCGACCACCAACCTCCGACCTCCGTGGAGGATCAGCTGTGCAGGGGCAGGGTGGTGGTGCCCCCATGTGGTCTGTAGCTGTCCACTAGGTGCTCTGGTCCTGGGATTTCCTGGGTGGTGCAGGCCAAGGTCAGCCCCGACCTGTGTTTTGCCTGGGGAACCCTGCCTGAGCTATAAAGCAATCTGAGATGGCTGCTCCTCGTGCTGGCCTTGGAGATTCCTAGGTGAAGCCAAGCTGTGACTCTAGGCTGGCTGCTGCTGGGGCTCGCTGAAACCAGCTGTTGCTTGTTTGATAGGATTTAGGAGTTGAAGGTCGGCCATTCTTGTGGAAAAGCATCTTGGGTGGGCCCGTAAGTTGGGTGGGTTAGAGCCTCTGTGGATCTCCACGGTGGGTCACACAGTGTTAGCCAGGTTGATGGAGTCTTAGATACGGCAATAGCCTACAAGGTCTGTGTGGGGAGGGCTCAGCAAAGGGACATTGGCCTCTGCTTCCCCTGATGCCAGACACTTCAGTTTCTCCCTGTGCACCACTGGTGCCCTTCAAGCTGCCACCTGGTGCTGGAGCTCAGAGGGAGCGAGCCTGAGTCAGTGAGTCCATGTGTGGGTTCCCCAAGAGGAGCTGCTTAGGGCTCCAGCTGCCTCCTCCTCCGACTCAATCCCCGATGGTTTTTGCAGCCAGAAGTTGTGGGGACTTATCTTCCTGGCACTGGAACCCTGGGCTGGGGGGGGCTGGTGTTGGGCTGGGACTCCTCGCTCCTGAGATATCCCTCCCGAATTTTTATCCGCATTGGTGTGAGACCAGCCTGTTCCGTGTCTGCGCCCCCTCCTACCAGTCTCGATGGATGTGGTTTCTTCAATGCCTTAGTTGTCAGACTCATTCAACTCGATTTCTGATGTTCCTGAGTGATGGTGGTTCTATATTTTAGTTGTAATTTTGATGGGTTGTGCGAAGAGGCGAGCCACGTCGGCCTACGTCCCCCTCTTGACCAGAAGCCTCCCCTAGCTAGTTTTGAGGCTGAGCCCCAGTGAGTAAAGGTGACGGATGGGGCTCCCTTCTTTTCTCTGGCCCCTCTCATGGCATGGAGGCTCTCCTTGGGAGTTGTGGGCTGGGAAGGCTGAGGCCCTAGTCACCGTCACCCCAGTTCCCGAAGTGGTGGTTCTAAGCTGGAAGCCCTCAGGCTGCCGAGGCTGCTGCCAGCCCCTGCACCGAGTGCTGAACTCCGGCCCTCCACGCGCTGCAGAGCACTGGCCCCCATCTTTCCCGGCAGAAGGAGCAAACCACGAAGCAGCTGCTAGTCCCTTCCCAAAGGAGCTGAAGGTACAGCAGACCTAAGAATGCTCTTAAGGACAGTGGCGGCTGTGGTCAAAGGCAAGTGAGAGGAGACACAAGAAGCAGGCTGCACCGTGGCAGGCTCGTTTGCAGGACAGAACCACTGAGCAAGACACTTGCAAGGACCCCTCCCAAGGTCAGAACGTGTATCAAGCAGTGGCCTCAAAAACTTTCATTTGTAGAGCAACTTACGACACAGGGCACAGTGGGAAAGAGTTGAGCAGCCGGTCAGTGCGTAATTAGTGATTTCACAGCTGGGTGCAGTCAGCCAAAGAGAGGCAGAGAGCCCTTTCCAAACCTGTCATCCCAGGTCACTGGGGCCATGCCAAAGCGGGACCTCCCTGAGGAGCAACATTAGACTCTTCGCACGAGGCAGGAGAAAGACCTCACTAAAATAAGCCACCCAGCCAATGGGTTATTTTGCAAACAAACAAGCAAAAAGCAATAGCAAGCCCTGGGTGGGAGGGGTCAGTACCCAGAGTGGCAAAATATTATTTAAAACGTATAAGGTTCCTACAGAACAGTCATGAGACACAGAAAAGGCAAAATGGCTCAAGTAAACAACACCACATAAATAACGTTGAATGCGAATGCATTAAATGATACAGTTAGAAGGTAGATATGCTGCCCTGGCCGGTGTGGCTTGGTTGGGCATTGTCCTGGAACTGAAAGGTCACAGGTTCAATCCCCACTCAGGGCACACACCTGGGTTGCAGGTTTGGTTCATGTTGGGGTACGTGTGAAAGGCACCAACCGATATTTCTTTCTTGCACTTACATTTCTGTGTCTCCTTCTTCTCTCTGTAAAAATAAATTTGAAAAGAAATTATACTCTTCCCCCAATATTATTTTTGCATTCCTTCTACATTGATTGGAAGTGCTAGTTTAATCAAATACTCATTTCCTATATATACCTATGTTTTCTGGGTTCTTTGTTGTTTTAGGGAAATACTTTAACAAGTCTGGTGCTGCACATGCTGTTTTAACTACTATAACGTTATAGAGTGCACTGATAATCTGATAGGGCAAATTGTTCCTCATCGTTAGTTTAAAATTCCTTGGTTTAGGTAGTACATTTTCTCTTGTAGGTAAGTTTAAGTGTTTAAATTTTGATATTCCTCTCCATGTCTCTAAATAATACTTGTTCCTTGATGTTTCAATTTAAGGAACTGTTCACTGACATATCGGCATCACATATGAAGATTTAACTTCCCCTCCTCTCTTCTCACACCACACACAAAAGCCTTCCGAACTCCCATCCTCCCCACGAACTCCTTGCCCATCCAGGCACCAGCTTCTATTCGTGTCTTCACAATGCAGCCTGGTGGAACACGTGTCTGTCCTCTTCCTCCTATTGCATTAACTCAACCATCCCAAATGTATTACTGTCTCCTCTTGACTCCCCACCGAGACTATTCTGTCTGAAGTCAACAGATCTCTGTGCTGCTAAAACCAGTATTTCTGATTTTACTTGAATTCTGTGCAACATTAGATACAGTTCCCTCCTTGAAATATTCACACTTGGACTTTCGTGATCCATCTCTGGCACCCAGTGTCCTGGTTCCCTTGCTGTATTTCTGAACATCTATCTTCACTTTCGTCTGGGGATCCCCCACCTCTCATATTTTAGAATCGTAGAGTTACTCAGAGCTCAGGTCTTGAATCCCTTCTTTATATTCTTAACTTAGGTGGCTCACTCAATCCTATGGCTTCCTTTTACTTTTAAAAATAATGTATTAAAACTGACAATATTTTAACAGTCTTTAATAAAAGTTATTAACTCAGGATATTTCATTTAGAAAACTTTAAATTGCTAGAGATAGCTCAATCTCTCCAAACAGTAATGCTATTTAACAGAAAACGAAAGGTGTGGTTCTTTTCTCTCGAGGTATACACAAGTACATGTGATACATACTATCTGAATACACTCATGTAACTGAAGCAATCGTTTTGGATACTTCTGTTAAACAATACCCTTGATAACTCCAGAATTTCTATATTACTCATCTTAAAAATATTTTAAAAACTACCTTAAGAACTAACATTTTAGTTCTGTTGAATAAATGATGCCATGTAAGAAAACTTCAAAATATTTACTGTGAAGAAAGTGGCAATGGTTTTCTTGGACAAAGAAGATAATGGATTATTCTAAAGAAAACGCAAATCATTATTAATGACTTAACTAGTGGAAAATAAGACAGTAGAGAGTTAGTTTCAATTTAGTTGGAGTTATTTATTTGCTCATTTTCTCCATCCAATTAGTCTCACTGATTGACCAAAATTATGTCCCACAGCTCCATGATAAATCAGTATCACTTGCTCCAGTTTTAGGAATTTCCATTTTGGCTTTTGGCACTCACTGCTCTTCAGTATTGTGGAGCAGAACAGTTTTTTTTATTGCTGCCATCACCACGTTCTTTATTTTAGCGATTACTGGTATATCTGGTGGAGTCTGCCTGAAGGTAGCATTCACTGGAGCTGGTGCAGATGGGGTCGCTGATAGACCTGATGAGCTTAACGTGCAAGAAGGTGATTGTACGAAAGGAAACACAGACTGCAGCGTGAAAGGTTTTGCTGACTGCACACTTGAAGAGTTTTGCTGCGGTGGAATCAAATGCCTCGTTGATCGTGCTGTTGAAGACCTTTGTGACTGAGCAGCTGAAGGTCTTGATGACTGTGCCTCTGGACGTCTTGACCGTGTGGTGTCTGAACTTCTTGTGCACGGGGAGAGTGAATTTCTGGGTGATGGAATCCAAGATCTTGATGTTTGTGGACACGAAGAGATTGATGAGAGTGGACTTGCATTTTGTGGAATTGATGATCTCGGCGGTCGTGTAATGGGATATCTTGGTGGTGGAATACGATTGCTCTGTGATGATGGAAGTGAAGATCTTGGCGATGATGGAAGTGAAGATCTTGGCGATGATGGAATTGAAGACTTTGGTAATTTCATAACTGAAGCTGTTGATGATTGTACAACAGACATAGAGCCACGGAGACGTGTAACTGTGGCCCTTGTTTGAACACTAGCTGAGGTGACTGCAGAAGAAGAGAGAGGCGGAGGCATCCTCTGATATTCAGCTTGTGCAAGTAGATCATCTGTTGTCAGTTCATCATACGGAAAAGGTTGTGATACAGGAGTGGAGAAGTCCCCTTTAGGTGGAGACATTGGAAGAGCTCCATGAGGAGCACCTGGGAGGCAAGCAGCAGCTGTTGCTGCTGGGGTTCCCAAAACAGGTGACCGAAGTTGAGTTGGGAGATGTACGCTTGAGGAAGGAGTTTCCACCTTCGGAGCTTTTAATGCAGCTAACCAATCAGCTGGCAATGGCGGTGCTGAGGCTGGAGCTGTAGGGCTCACAAACACCTTTGTTTTAACATGAATTCGAGGCTGGGGTTTCAGTTCTTCTCCCCTTCCGGTTCCATATCGAACGTATGTAACTGAATTTCTCGCCTCTCTGGATTCGGGCGTTGGCAGATAGTGAGAGCTGGATATCACTTCTCCTACAGCTCTCGTTACAAGCTTATTGATTTCACGCACTGGGAAACTGGAAAACGAGGAACTTTCATCTGGTTGATCCGCATGTGAACGAGAGGCCTCACTGCAAGCAGCTGGGACAAGGTACACCGAAACGCCGTCTTCCATCAGTTGAATCTGAGGCACACTTGCTGGTTTATTGGAATGATCTTTGTGCTGCTTTTGTTTGTGCTGCTTTTGCTTGGGCTTTGCCCCCATTTCTTCTTCAGTCTTAGGGACAGTCTTATCTTTATAAAGGTCAAAGCAGTATGAAGCATCAGGAGACGCTTCTAAACCTCCTGTATCTGCTGGGCGAAAAGGAGAAGACCTATTCATAGGTAATGTCAGTCCATGAGTATCATGCCTTTCACCCATTTTAACGGGTACTTGCTTGGAGGAGTATACCTGCTGTGTTTGAATAGTTGTACTCTGAAACGTCTTTGATTCTGTAATTCTCAAGGACAGTCCTCCATTTTGATCTTTGTAGGTAATAGCATTTGTCTTCTGGATTACTTGTTCTTCTAAAACCGTAACTTTGAAAGAGAGCTTGTCAGTCTCCTCAAATATTTCGTCAATTATATCTACAGCACGTTTACTCAGAGTATTTACTCGTGTAACTATATTGTGCAAAGACATCTGGATTATATGAATTAACTCCTCTTGAGTGTTTGCGGGTGTCACCAATATATTTGGATCCCCCTCATCTTTCTGTTCATTTGACGACATTTTAAATGTTTTAGTTCAGTACAAATGTTGAGGCACCTCCACTTGACCCCATTTTATTCATCCATACCTTTTCTTAGGCCCCCTCTGGGCTCTGTCTAGTTTTCAGCCTCACAGGCACCATCCGATTCTGGCAGAGGCTGCTCTGATCTGAGAGAAGTCTCTGCCTCCAACGGTAACCTGGCAACCAAGCTGTGTCATAATCCCATGGCTGCGCCAGCAGTGATTGGACGGTGCCTCCCAGTCATCACCATGCGGCCCCCCCCCCCCCCCCCCGCCCGCTGCCTGCTGGAACAGGTTTCTCAAAGGTGGAGAGAGACTAGCAGGAGAGGAAGTCACAAAGCGATTACTGAATGCTCATTTTTTGTTTCTCAAGGGTGACCCTGGATTTGAGACCAAATTTGCTGTGTGACCTCTAGCTTACTTTTCTGAACTCAAGTAGTACCTGTCCTTATCTGATTCCAAATTATCTTCCAGTTGAGATGTCTCTTCTAAGCTCCACTTGGATATCACATGGCTTTCTCAAACTGGTACTTAAAATGTTTTGATGTACAAGAAGCTGTACATAATTAATGTGTACGGCTTTATAAATTTGGAGATAAGTATACACCCATAAAACCATCACCTCAATCTATGCCATGAACCTATTCATCACCTTCAAAATTTCTTCCTGCTCTATTATTATTATTATTATTATTATTATTATTTATCATCATCATTTTTGATAAAAACACTTAACATAAGATCTAACTTCTTAGTAATTTTTTCTTTATTTTCTTGTTTAGCCATTACAGTTCCCCCATGCATTTCCCTTCTTTTCCCATCTCCACCCAGCTTCAGCCCCGCTCCCCTCTGGCCATCACCTCACCTTTGTCTGTGTCTATGGGTCATGCATACCTGTTCTTTAGTTAATCCCCTCTGCTTTCATTTAGTCCACACCTCTGCCTCCCCTCTGGCAGCCGTCAGTCTGTTCCATGTATCCATGTCTCTGTCTCTGTTTTGTTCATCACTTTATTTTCTTCATTAGATTACAGGTGTAAGTGAGATCATACAGTACTTGTCTTTCTCTGGCTGGCTTATTTCAATTAGCGTAATGCTCACCCGGTCCATCCATGCTGTTGCTAAGAGTAAGATTTCCTTTTTTAAAAAATATTTATTTATTTTTAGAGGGGAAGGGAAGGAGAAAGAGAGGAGGAGAAACATCAATGTGTGGTTGCCTCTCAGGTGCCCCCCACTGGGGACTTGGCCTGCAACCCAGGCATGTACCCTGACTGAGAATCGAACCAGCGACCCTTTGGTTTGCTGCCCATGCTCAATCCACTGAGCCACACCAGCCAGGGTAGATTTCCTTTTTTTCTAAAATTATTCAATTACAGTTGTCCCAACTTTCCCCCATTGCTCTTCCTTGCCCCACCCAACCCCTCCCCCCCCCCCCCCCCGCTCCCAGAGTCAGTCCCCACACCACTGACCATGTCCTCCGGTCCTTTATACATGTGCCTTGACTTGATCCTTTTCCTTCTTTATCCTGTTATCTGCCTGCCCCCTCCCCTCTGGTCCCTATCAGTCTGTATCTTGTTTCCATGCCTCTGGTTCTATTTTGTTCATTTGTTTGTTTTGTTGATTAGGTTCCACTTATAGATGAGATCGTACATATGGTATTTGTCCCTCACTGCCTGGTTTATTTCACTTAGCATGATGCTCTCCAGTTCCACCCATGCTGTTGCGAAGGGTAGGAGCTCCTTTCTTTCTGCTACGTAGAATTCCGTTGTGTAAATGTACCACAGTTTTTTGATCCACTCATTAATGGATGGGCACTTAGGCTGTTTCCAGCACTTGACTATTGTAAATAACACTTCTATGAACATTGGGGTGCGTAGGTTCTTTTGAATTGGTGATTCAGGATTCTAGGGTATAGTCCCAGCAGTGGAATTGATGGGTCAAAGGCGGTTCCACATTAGTTTTCTGAGGAGATTCTATGCTGTTTTCCATAGTGGTTACACCAGTCTGCATTCCCACCAACAGTGCACTGGGGTTCCCTTTTCTCCACATCCTTGCCAGCACTTGTTGTTTGTTGATCTGCTTATGATGGCCATTCTGACCGGTGTGAAGTGATATCTCATTGTGGTTTTAATTTGCATCTCTCTGATGGCTAGTGATGCTGAGCATCCTTTCATACGTTTCTGGGCCTTCTATATGTCCTCCTTGGAGAAGTGTCTGTTCAGGTCCTTTGCCCATTATTTGTTTGGATTGTTTGGCTTCCTGCTGCTGAGTCATATGAGCTCTTTATATATTTTGGAGATCAAATCCTTGTCCGAGGTATCATTGCTGAATATGTTTTCCCATATGTTTGGTTCCCTTTCATTTTGCTAATGTTTTCTTTAGCTGTGCAGAAGCTTTTTAATTTGATGTAATTCCATGTGTCTGTTCTTTCCTTTATATCCCTTGCCCAAGGAGATATATCAGCGAAAATACTGCTGTGTGGAATACCTGAAATTTTTCTGCCCGTGTTCTCCTCTAGTTCTTTTATGGTGTCATGGCTTACATTTAAATCTTTTACTCATCTTGAGTTTATTTCTGTGTATGGTGTAAGGTGGTGGTGTAGTTTTAGTTTTTTTCTTTGCATGTACCAGTCCACATCTCCCAGTACCATTTATTGAAAAGGGTATTTTTATTCCATTTTATGGTCCTACGTCTTTTGTCAAATTTTTTTTTTAATATTTTATTTATTTTTATTTTTTTAGATTATTTATTTATCTTTAGAGGGGAAGGGTAGGAGAGAGGGAGAGAGAGAGAAATATCAATGTACGGTTGCCTCTCGTGTGTCCCCTGCTGGGAACTGGCCTGCAACCCAGGCATGTGCCCTGACTGGGAATCGAACCTCGATCCTCTGGTTCGCAGGCCCGCGCTCAATCCACTGAGCTACACCAGCCAGGGCTGTCAAATATTAATTGACCATAGAGACTTGGGTTTATTTCTGGGCTCTCTTCTCTTCCATTGGTCTGTGCATCTGTTCTTATTGCCAGTACCAGGCTGTTTTGATTACATTGGTCTTGCAATACGGTTTGATATCAGGCGTTGGGATCCCTCCTACTTTGTTCTTCTTCCTCAAGATTGCTATGGCTATTTGGGGTCATTTATGGTTCCACATAAATTTTTGAAATGTTTGTTCTACATATGTGAAATATGTTATTGGTATTTTAATAGGGATTGTGTTGAATTTATAAATTGCTCTGGGTAGTATAGATATTTCGATGATTTTAATTCTTACAATCCATGAACATGGTACATGCTTCCACTTATTTATGTCTTCTGTAATTTCTTTCTTAAGTGTTGGGTGGTTTTCTGAGTACAGGTCTTTTACCTCCTTGGTTAGGTTTACTCCTAGGCACCGTAGTTTTTGGACTATGAGATGCACCCTCTACCCTACGCCCCGTTTGGGAGGAATAATGGTTGTTAATGCTGCTTTTGAGTTCTATTTACATTTATATTGGTGAAATATTGTGTTACTTATGTTATTAAATATTTTGCCACATTTTTTTGCTTCAAAAAGTTTTTCCAGCCCTGGCTGGTGTAGCTCAGTGGATTGAGCGCGGGCCTGCGAACCAAAGGATCGCGGTTCGATTCCCAGTCAGGGCACATGCCTGGGTTGCCAGGCCAGTTCCCGGCAGGGGACATACAAGAGGCAACCGCACATTGATGTTTCTCTCCCTCTCTCCTTCCCTTCCTCTCTAAAGATAAATAAATAAAAAAAATCTAAAAGGAAAAAAGTTTTTCCATTTTCCTCGAAAACCTAGGTGCGTCTTATGGTCCGGAAAAATACGGGCACTTTATTTTTCTCGTTGCTATAGCAAATGGGATTTTTCCCCCCTGATTTCTGTTTCTGATATTTTATTGTTGGTGTGCAGAAATGCCTTCAATTTCTGAATATTGACTTTGTATCCTGCTGTTTTGCCAAATTCACTTATTTGTTTGAGTAGTTTTATGGTGGAGTGTATAGGGTTTTCTATGTGCACTATCATCATGTCATCTGCAAACAATGACAGTTTTACTTTCTCCTGTCCAATTTGGATACATTTTATTTCTTTTTCTTGTCTGATCACTGTGGCTAGGACTTCCAACACTACATTGAATAGAAGTGATGAAAGCGAACTTCCTTCTCTTGTTCCCAATCTTAGTCAGAAAGCTTTTAGTTTTTGCCCATTGAGCGCAATGTTGGCTGTAGGTTCTCTTATATGGCCTTTATTATTCTGAGGTACGCTTCCTTTATTTCCACTTTGCTGAGGGTTTTTATCATAGATGGGTGCTGTTTTCCCCATGCTTTTTCCCTATCTGTTGATACGATCATGTGATTTTTGTCTTTCCTTTTGTTTATGTGATGTATTACGTTTATCGATTTGTGAATATTGTACCATCCTTGCATCCCTGGGATGAATCCCACCTGATCACGGTGTATGATCTTTTTAATGTGTTGCTGGATGTGGTTTGCCAGTATTTTGTTGAGGATTTTAGTGTCTGTGTTCATCAGTGATATTGGCCTCTGTAGTTTTCTTTCTTTGTTGTGTCTTTGTCTGGTTTGGTGGTTCGGATGATGCTGGCCTCATAAAAAGAGTTTGGGAGTGTTCCCTCTTCTTGGGTTTTTGGAGTAGTTTGAGAAGGATAGGGGTTAGCTCATCCTTAAATGTTTTGTAAAATTCTCCTGTGAAGCCACCCGGTCCAGGGCTTTTGTGTGCCTTGAGTTTTTTGATTACTGCTTCAATTTCACTAGTTGTTATGGTCTGTTCAGGCTTTCTGTTTCTTCTTGATTCAGTTCTGGAAGGTTATATATTTCTAGAAATGTGTCCATTTCACCCAGGTTTTCAAATTTCTTGCCATATAGTTATTCATAGTAATTTCCTACATCCTTTGTATTTCTGTGGTGTCAGTTATAATTTCTACTCTCCCATTTCTGATTTTATTTATTTCAGTTCTCTCTTTTTTTTTTTTTTTTTTGAGTCTGGTTAAAGGCTTGTTGATTTTGTTTATCTTTTCAAAGATCCAGCTCCTGGATTTATTGATCCTTTAAATTGTCTCTATGTCATTTAATTCTGCTCTGATCTTGATTATTTCCCTTTTTCTATTTGCTCTGAGCTTTGTTGTGATTTCTTCTTTTTTTTTTTTCAAAAGATTAAATTTATTCTTAGAAACAGGGGAAGGGAGGGAGGAATAGCAGGAGAGAGATATCAATGTGGAAGACTAACACTGATCGGTTGCCTCTCATGCATGCCCTGACCAGCTATTGAACTCAGAACCCAAGCATGTGCCCTGACCAGGAATTGAACTGCTGGTGGCCCTTCACCCTGCGGTCATCCTGCCCAACCAACTGAGCCACACTGGTCAGGACTGAATTGTTCTTAATGACAGTACCACGCAGCTTAGTATTTCTCCACGTATTATACTTTCAGTGAAATAATTGTTTTCTTGTCAATTTCTCGTAGAGCTTAGGTTTCGAAGCGTCTCTGGTCAAGAAGGATCGGTCAGCAAGCCACCTAGACCATAAACGAGAGATAAGACAGTAAGTGCTTTGGGAGTGTCAGTAAAAATACATTTTGACCACTTTTTAGAAATTTAACATCCTGTGAGCATGTGAGTTTTTACAGTAGCATCCTTAGACTAGGATGAGTGGTCATAGCTTGTGTTTACCTGTAGTATATAGACTCTTTAACCATTAGCTACTTCCTAAAATTGATTTTTTTTTTCCTACATAAGATGGAGACGGTCCTTCCTTGTGAGCCTGTTTTTCTGTATTCCTGTCATGGGGCTGATGATATACATGATGGTTATGGACCACCACCTTGCAACCCTTCACCATAATCAGAACATGAGTCAAGAAGAGATGGTCAATGCTCATTATTCTTCTATGTTCCTGGAGCAACAGATCCTGCCAGGATTGTCCATTATGAATTTGCTATCTTTTATATTGTGTGTACCTGTGCAGGCAAGTGAACTGTTAACAAGTCTATTTGTTAATAATGAGAAATAGCTAAGACGTGGCAGGCAAGGCTGTTTTCAATTGGAAAGCAGATGCTAGCCAGAAGCTGGTCATTTTATGCTGAATGTTTTACAAAAATAATCTTAAACTGAGTGGTTAGCTAAAGTAGATAATAAATTCAACTTAACCCTTAAAGATATTATTTCATGAGAAAGCAGACAGTAAGAGTTTAATTTGTATTCAGATATGAATTTGGTATTTACATCTGCTATTATATATCACTTTATATTTAAAATTATAATAAAATACATTTTATATATTTAATATTTTAAATGAATTCTATTTCTATTAATGATATTAAATATATTTTAATATCTTTATTAATTTATTGTAGAAACTAAAATAATTATAGTAATAATTTTATTATTAGTTGTATTGCTTTCCCCTGGCACTTAAATTTATTGCTTTTTATGTGTTTTCAAAGCTTCTTTTGAGATAAACTCTTATTGTAGAACACTTCCATCTGATAAATATATCCCTTTTTCTGATTCTTGTAAAATGCAATAATGATTTCTTAAAAATCTCTGCATGTTTCTCTATAAGAAAAACAAGCTTTTTGGTCGTGTTTACTAACAAAACCAGCCAACAGATCTAATAGCTTGCCATATACCACTTAGGTTGAATTTTGGAAAGGGGGAGGTGAGTTTTATATTAAAAAAAAAAAACCCTTGTCAAAAGAATGTCATTCTTTTCCTAGTTCTTCTTTTGGCTTGAATCAAAGAGAATATTCTGAGAACCTTCTGAGTTTCTGTTATGGAATCTCCATCGGACCGCAGAGGGCAGCTGCCAAAGGCCGGTGCACCAGTCGGAATCCTTGCTGCTAAATCCTTGCACACGCATAGCGGCTAAAATGCAAACTTAACGTTTCTCTTTAGTGTTAGTGGATTAAGTAGAAGCCAAAGGAATTTCACGTTGATGCTGTACCTTGGTTATTGAGGTATATATTTGAATTGCAGGATTTTTTTTTAAAGCAATGATTATTATTTCTCTATTACAGTTTTGCGGAGGCTGGTACTTCTACATTCAGGCCTACAAAGCACTGAAGCATAAAACTGCGAATATGGACGTGCTGATCGTGCTGGCCACCACCATTGCATTCGCCTACTCTTTGGTTATCCTTCTTGTCGCAATGTATGAGAGAGCCAGAGTGAACCCCATTACTTTCTTTGACACACCTCCCATGCTATTTGTGTTTATTGCGCTAGGCCGGTGGCTGGAACATATAGCAAAGGTAAAGTCAGAAAACATGACGTGTTAAAATCTTGGGTGGATAAATGACTATAATGGTTTCTAGACCAATTAATAGGGGGAAAAATGTGTGTGTGTGTGTGTGTGTGTGTGTGTGTGTATCTAATCATTTACTTAAAGAAGTATTTGTTTTTGGCAATATTTTAAGTATTCCTTTTTAGAAGATTTACCAACTTTATGGAATTAATATTGTACATAGTAGAATACATCCATGCATATTTTAAGAGAGAGGCATTTGAGAACTCCTTTTTTATTTATTTCTATCATAGTGTTAATGGAAAAAATTGACGTGACTGCAGGATTTAAAATAATACTGGAAAAATTTTACCCATAATGTAATGCCCTAATGGAAATCACTTTGTAATCCTGTTCCACATACGTTTATATTTTCCAGACTGGCAAACACAGTATTCCATGCCACCTTGTACCCTTAACATTATAAAGATTCCCCCCTCCATTTTTTCAGGCTAGATGATTATTCGGCATTCTGAGTAATATTCTGTCAAATCATTGTGCTGCCATTTACTGAATCGTTTTGGTTTTGTTCTCAATTAGATCGTTTCCAATTTTTAATTTGAGATAACTCTGCAAGGTCATATTTCTTAAATTAGTGTCTTAGGATAAATTACAAAGCATATGGTTGAAAGACAAAACTCTTTCCGTGGTTTATGCTACAAGTTGAAAAAAATTTTGCCAGCAAAGGTATGTTAGCAAAGTAGTTTGACTACTACTTCATCAGTTTTTAACAATTTTTTTTATATTTTTTAAAGATTTTATTTATTTATTTTTAGAGAGAGGGGAAGGGGAGAACAAGAGGGAGAGAAACATCAGTGTGTGGTTGCCTCTCGTGCATCCCCTGCTGGGAACTGGCCTGCAACCCAGGCATGTGCCCTGACTGGGAATCGAACCAGTGACCCATTGCTTCACAGGCCCATGCTCAATCCGCTGAGCTACACCAGCCAGGGTACTTCATCAGTTTTGATTCCTGTCTAAATTCTGGCTAAGTCAGTAGGCATGAAATGGTATCATAGAGTAGCTTTAGTTTGCATTTATTCCATTAATAACAGGAATAAACATTTTTCACACATCAGGGATTTTATTTCTTCTTACGTGAATTGCCTGTTCATGTCCTTTGCCTGTGTACCTGCTGGGTTCCTGATGTTTTTCTTATTGATTTACATTTATTTATAAATTAGAGCATATTATACATTTTATGTTTTGTTTACTTCATATTTTTAAGTGAAATACTTTGATTTGAACGGATTAATATTCCCAAACCTGTCTTTTGGATAAATATTAAAGACTATATCTTTATTTTAGTTAAGACCTGGGCTTTTTCTTCCTTAGCTTTGTTGACTTTTCTTTTTAATTTATAGGGCAAAACATCAGAGGCTCTTGCCAAGCTAATTTCACTGCAAGCTACAGAAGCAACTATTGTAACTCTTGATTCTGATAATATCCTCTTGAGGTATTTATCTGCATTCTTTCTACTTTTCTTTTTTAACTCCTTATGAAAATATCAAATACACACAGAAGTAGAGAGAAGATCCTTTGCCCATTTTTTAATTGGGTTGCTTGTCTTCTTAGAGTAGAGTCTTGTAAGTTCTTTATATATTTTGGAGATTAATCCCTTGTCTGAGGTATCATTGCCAAATATGTTTTCCCATACAGTTGGTTCTCTTTTTATTTTAATGCTGTTTTCTTTAGCTGTGCAGAAGCTTTTTATTTTGATGAAATCCCATTTGTTTATTCTTTCCTTTATGTCCCTTGCTCTAGGGGACGTATCAGTGAAAATATTGCTGCGTGAAATATCTGAGATTTTCCTGCCTATATTATCCTCTAGAATTTTAATGGTGTCATGGCTTATATTTAAATCTTTTATCCACCTTGAATTTATTTTTGTGTATGGTGTAAGTTGGTGCTCGAGTTTCATTTTTTTGCATGTAGCCAGACAGTGAAAGACAAATACCCTATGATCTCACCTTTAACAGGAAGCTAATCAACAAAACAAACAAACAAGCATAATACAACCAAAGACACTGAAATTGAGAACAGTCTGACAGTGTCCAGAGGGGGAGGGGAGGGAATTTCAGGGGAAAAGGGGAAGGGTTTAGAGCAACAAGTATAAAAGACACATGGACAAGAACTAGGGAGGGTGGAAATGGGAGGGAGGTGGGGAGGGCTGGGGCAGTGGGCCAGAATGGGAGTAAAAGACAGAAAACTGTACAATATCAACAATTAAAAAATACTGATTAAAAAAAAAGACTAAAAAAAATTAAAAAAATTAAAAAAAAGAAAAAGAAAAAAAAAGAAACTGTAATGTTAAAAATATTAAAGTAGACCTAGAGAAAAAAGTAAAAAAAAAAAAAAAAAGAAGTAGAGAGAAGAAAGAGTGTAATGCATGCACATAACCCATCTCCCAGATTTAACAGTTACTCACATTCGCCATGCATTACTTCATCTGTATGTTCTATCTATGTTTCTGTTCTTGCAATAGTATTTTAGAGTAAATTCCAGTCATTTCATTTGACTGCTAAATATTCCTTTAGTATCTCTAAAAAAAAAAGAACATACCCTTTTTTTAAAGATTTTATTTATGTTTTGGAGAGGGGATGGGAGGGAGAAAGAGAGGGAGAGAAACATCCATGTGTGGTTGCCTCTCGTGCGCCCTCTACTGAGGACCTGGCCTGCAACCCAGGCATGTGCCCTGACTGGGAATCGAACTGGCAACCCTCTGGTTTGCAGACCGGCGCCCAATCCACTGAGCCACTCCAGCCAGGGCAGAACACTTCCTTATATGACTGTAACACCATGTTGCATCTAATAAGATGAACAAAAGCTCCTAAATAGCATCTCAGATGCGGTTCATGTTCACATCTCTCCTGTTGTTTCCAAAATGGTTTAAGTTTCATTGTTTGCACTGGAATTCAAGCAAGGCCATAGTCATTACAGTTTCTTTTACTCCAGAACCGCTCATCCTTCTCTTTGACCCTTCTTTTTTCCTCCCCTGTTCTCCCTCTCCAAACATTTGGCATGTTAAAGAAACATCCATCAGTTGTCCATATAAATGCCACAGTCCAGGTTTGTCTCTTTGCTCCCTTCTGTTCTCACTTACCTTGTTTTATAACTCCTGTGTTCCCTGTAAATCGGAAGTGAGAACTAAAGTATTGATTAGATTCCATTCTTTTGTATTTCTCATTTGTACACTTACGAAATTATTTAGGCAGATTTATACAGTAAGTAAATCGCTCAGTTAAATAAAACCCAGTACATTATTTTGTGGAGTTTTCATTTATTCGTTCAGTGACTATGTAAGAAATATTTAGAGTTCCTACTTTGTGCCAGGCACTGAGCTGTTTCCCACCAGAGAACAGGACTGACGTTGTAGTTCCCATCTGAGATGTTGGTTCAAGCTTCCATTGCTAATAACAACGATGCAGCGGCAAGCTTGATATGAACTAAAAAGCTTGCGTGGGAAAATCAGCATGAGAAGCGTATTGTCATAATGCCTTTCATTTTCACTCATTTCCAGTGAGGAACAAGTGGATGTGGAACTTGTACAACGTGGAGACATCATTAAAGTGGTCCCAGGAGGCAAATTTCCAGTGGATGGCCGTGTCATCGAAGGACATTCTATGGTGGATGAGTCCCTCATCACAGGTATGTTCTCGCAGCGGGTGATGAAAGTGAAATGAATCCAAAGTATTCATGAAGAATAGGCGTGAAAGGTGAAGAGCTCTTTATAGAAACCGGAATGAGTAAATAATGTGCAAAGACAATGTGATTTCTTTTCAAGACGGTAGTAAATCCATTTCTGCAGATTTACTTTGTGGATTTAGTTATGCTTGCGTAGGCTCTTTTTGCTGAGAATTGTTCATTGTAGGAATGGATAACCAAAGGAAATTGTGTAATTCTGCGGTCGAACCCAATAGACTTCGGCAGACGTGCCTGACCCAATACCTGTTTTGTCATCCTGCCCTAAACATTGTTCTAGTCTGAGCTGGGGCGGGACTCCAGGGTTGCTACATCAGTGTCTACTGTAGGAGAGTCAGCCTGTGCTAGTTCAGAGAGATCTTAGATAACTAAGGCCGATCTGGAGCAGAAGCAAAATAACACCTTTCCTACCTCAACCCTGAGGATAGTGTCAAGAGAGGCTTAGATTATAGATCAAGGAGGAAATAATTTAGGTCTCCGTGTCTGTCAGTAGGGGTGATACTGCAACTTGGCATGGGACAATTCCGAGTTCTGGAGGACTCTCTTCCTCGTTGTAGCACATTTAGCATCCTTGACCCTGGCCCACTAAATTGGAGTAGCAGCCGCATTAGTAGTTATTACAGATGTGACCTCCCTCCTCCATTTCTCAGTGCTCCTTGGGAATAGGCTGAGAATGAGTGATCTGAAGCTTGGGTGGAGCTCCAAAAGGCTCTTACAACAAGAGCCAGCATATTAGATTTTTTCAGTGTAAGATACGTCAGTCTGCATTTGGCCCAGAACTAACATAAGGAAATAGGGAGGGCACCTTTCACCTGGGCATTTGTCCAGATTCTGTTTCATAAATTAAGAATCTCCTTTCTAGCCTTGGCTGGTGTGGCTCAGTGGATTGAGCTCTGGCCTGCGAACCAAAGGGTCGCCGGTTCAATTCCCAGTCAGGGCACATGCCTGGGTTGCGGGCCAGGTCCCCAGCAGGGGTATGGGAGAAGCAACCACACATGGATGTTTCTCTCCCTCTCCCTCCCTTCCTCTCTTTCTAAAAATAAATAAATAAAACCTTTTTTTTTTTTTAATTTTTTTTTATTTGTCTTTAGAGGGGTAGGAGAGAGGGAGAGGGAGAGAAATATCAATGTACGGTTGCCTCTCGTGTGTCCCCTGCTGGGAACTGGCCCGCAACCCAGGCATGTGCCCTGACTAGGAATCGAACCGCGATCCTCTGGTTCACAGGCCCGCGCTCAATCCACTGAGCTACACCAGCCAGGGCCTTTTTTTTTTTTTTTTTTTTTTTTAAAGAATCTCTTTTCTAGATATTTCTTGACAACAGATGATGGTATGTTTCGTGACACGGCTTTTTTACGGTCCCCGAATCTATCTTTACTCCTCATCCAGGGGAGGCAATGCCTGTGGCCAAGAAGTCTGGCAGCACAGTGATCGCTGGTTCCATCAACCAGAATGGCTCACTGTTCATCCGCGCAACCCATGTCGGAGCGGACACAACCCTTTCTCAAATTGTCAAACTTGTGGAGGAGGCGCAAACCTCAAAGGTAACTTGCCTCTCTAGGAGAAATAAAGTCTTTTCTTTAAAGCGCACTCAGTGTACATGTTTACTTAGTTTTCGTATTTTGCTTTGATTAATTCTGTTTGCGTTAATGTGGAACTTATCAAAATAGTTCTGTTTGTGCTCTATTCATTATAAAAAGGAGACTTTGATTTACGTATTGTTGTTGTTTTTGTTGTTATTATTATTATTGTTATTATGTTATTTAATTCTAGGCTCCTATCCAGCAGTTTGCAGACAAGCTCAGTGGCTACTTTGTTCCTTTTATTGTTATTATTTCCATTGTTACCCTCTTGGTTTGGATTATAATTGGATTTCTGCATTTTCAAGTTGTCGAAACCTACTTTCCTGTAAGTGACATGTGACAGTTCTTTACCATATGTAAAACAGTTCATGAATTTTTTGCATAAGTCATTAATTGGAAAATAACCTTAATCACTGCTATGTTTAAGGGAGTGGAATGGGAGAGTGATAAGAATAGCATCTGAGCCCTGGCTGGTGTAGCTCAGTGGATTGAGCGCGGGCCTGCGAACCAGAGGATCGCGGTTCGATTCCCAGTCAGGGCACATGCCTGGGTTGCAGGCCAGTTCCCAGCAGGGGACACACGAGAGGCAACCGTACATTGATATTTCTCTCCCTCTCCCTCTCCCCTACCCCTCTAAAGACAAAAAAAAAAAAAAAAGAATAGCATCTGCATTTCTGCATATAAAAGATTTCCTTTTGCAAGGATTTTTTTCAATATGACTTGTGATTTCCCCAAAGCAAGTGCTGAACTTTTATATTTCATACCCCGTCTCATTTCCAGCATGATACTGCTTTCACAAAGGACTGTAGACATATTGAGGAAAATTTCACAAGGTGACCTCTGCTGCACACCATCTGCGTGATCTTGGGTCAACTTAATTTCTCTCTGAGTTTCATTTTCCTCATGTCTACAATGAGATTTTAATAATCCCATCCTGCATAACTTCTAGTTGTTGTGAAAGTTAAATCAGATGATATATTAAAAACACTTAGGAATTTATTAAATGCTTTATAAATATGATAGTAGTGCCTGCTTCTCCCTAGTCCTTTGATACTCTGAAGTATGGTGTCATAAGGTGGATAAGTAGACCTGGACTGTGCCTCACTCTAGAGGTATAAATCTTTAAAACTAATTGTCTGTCTATCTATCTATCTATCTATCTATCTATCTATCTATCTATTTTTAGAGAGGGGAAGGAGAGAGAGAAACATCAATGTGTGGTTGCCTCTTGCACGCCCCCTACTGGGCACCTGGCCGGCAACCCAGGCACGCACCCTAGACTGCGAATCGAACCAGCTAGCTACCTTTTGGTTCACAGGCTGGAGCTCAGTCCAATGACCCACGCCAGCCAGGGCTAGAGATATAATTTTTAAGTCACTTCTCAGCCTCAGTTGTATCATGTGTGATATAGTGACAATAACACCTAACTTGCAGCATTGGAATTGGAGTAGGTGAAAACATGCACATTTGACATATACAAAAGCATCAATTTAGATGTTTATGAAAGTCCCTGTAATTCTGTTACTGTACAGACATACCATTCTGTATATCAGTTAGTTTATTTACGAACTCAGTAAGAAACTAACACTCTAAAACAGTTACTACTAAGAAAGTCTTACTGTCATTTCTTTATTTTAAAATGTCCTGCTCTACACACTGCTTTTATGCTGTTCGTCTCTTCAATTAAAGAACAAGGAGAATCACAACAACTGTGTGTCTATTCCGCGACATGGTTATTACTATAATATTTAAGTTTCTTTAAGTGATTCATGTTGGTTAAGCACACATTGGACAAGAGGGTTGCTGGGAGGTATTTTGGAACTTGTATTGTGAGTTGAGGGGATCTTAGGAGAGTTTCCCTAATACAGTCGATCATATTTACCCACACAAGCAAGTATTCAATGCCATTAAGAGCTACATTTCCTGATATACTTAGTTCATATTATTATGTCCTAAAGAATTTTATTGAGATGTTATTAAACTCCCCTTTGCATGCTGGATGATTTTTCCCCGTTGTCTTCAGGAATAGTGTGAAAGGCAGATTTATGGTGTCAGTATATATAGGTTCAGAATTCCATTTGTTTAGGATCAAATTGATTGAGAATTAAGTTCCATGGTTGCAGATATTTTTTAAAGATTTAATCTACTTAATTTTAGACAGGGGAAGGGAGGGAGAAAGGGAGGGAGAGAAACATCAAAGTGCCAGAGATACACTCAGTAGTTGCCTCTCGCACACCTCCAACTGGGGACCTGGCCCACAACCTAGGCATGTGTCCTGACTGGGAATTGAACCAGCAACCTTTGGGTTCGCAGGCCGGCACTCAATCCGCTAAGCCACACCAGCCAGGGCTGCAGCTATTTTTGAAAGTCCCTACTAAAAACACTTCCTCTCGATATGGGGCAAAAAAAAAAAAAAAAAAAAAAGGCTGGCTTTTATGTTTCTTATATTCACTCTGTAGTTTTTAACTCTGAATCAGTAAAATTGAACTCTTGATTTGGGGACCGTGACTTGGTTTGCCAGTTATGTCACGATATCTTCATAAAATTTAAAGAGTTTTCTGACTAGTAAGTAAAACATATACTTTAGTCATTAAGTAGGATTATGCATGACTTCAAAATTGAGGTTTTATTGAAATAGTGAACCTTTTTTCCTTTTGCTTTGTTCAGCTGTAAATCAGTAACCAAAATTCCTGCATTTCTTCTAAAGGGCTACAACAGAAGCATCTCCCAAACCGAAACGATAATACGCTTTGCTTTCCAAGCCTCTATCACAGTTCTGTGCATTGCATGCCCCTGCTCACTGGGTCTGGCGACCCCAACTGCTGTGATGGTGGGTACGGGAGTAGGCGCTCAAAATGGCATACTAATCAAAGGTGGTGAGCCATTGGAGATGGCTCATAAGGTAAGATATCCCAGACTTAAGAATCGTCCCATCTTAACTGGCAGTAGCATGCCTGCCGAGGAACACAGAGTCCTGAATTAGTTCCACCTGATCCATAATCTAAGCCTCTTCTGCCACTATCCTGAGGGTCAGGGTAGGAGGGGCGTTATTTTGGTTCTGCTCCAGGTCGGCGTTGGTTATCCAAGATCTCTAAAACTACTTGAGACCTCGTCTCTTCAAGCAGATGCCAGTGTGGAAAACCGGAAGTCTCACCCCAGCTCAGACTAGAAAAGTCTTTAGGGCAGGAAGACAGAGGGGGTGTTCGCCTGGGTCTCTCAGGCTTCTAACCTGTCTGTGTGCGACTCCATGTTTGTGTCCCTCACCGTGAGACCGCGCTTGTGTGGTTCCATTGCAGTGTCTTTGCCTTTCTGCCAGCAGATGACGGTTTGCAACTGTCACTTCAGGAATATAATCCTATCCCTGGTCTCTCTTGTATTAGGATTTTCATAACAACCTCAATCAAGGCTGCTTGACTTCAACTAAAACCCTATTTTAGACTCAAAAATTGCAAGAAATAGTATAAAGAACTTCTGTATACCCTTCACTACAGATATCAGCCTCCTTTCTTGAGAAAAAGGACATTTTCTTACAAAACCACAGTACAAAGATCAAAATCAAGAAATTAATGTTGATACTGTACTATTATCTAATTCACAGTCCATATTCCAGTTCCCTCCGTTGTCATCACAGTATCCTTTATAGCTTTTTTCCCTCTTGTTTGGAATCATACTTCGTATTCAGTTGTCATATCTTTTTTTAATATATTTTATTGATCATGCTATTACAGTTGTCCCATTTCTCCCCCATCATTACCCCCACCCTGCACACCCCTTCCCACCCACATTCTCCCCTTTAGTTCATGTCCATGTGTCATAAGTTCTTTAGCTTCTACATTTCCCACACTATTCTTGCCCTCCCCCCGTCTATTTTCTACCCACTGTCTATGCTTCTTATTCTCTGTACCTTTTCCCCCCTCTCCTCCTCCCACGCCCCTGTTGCTAACCCTCCATATGATCTCCATTTCTGTGGTTCTGTTCCTGTTCTAGCTGTTTGCTAAAGCTGTCATTTAGAATGGAAGGACAGATAAGGCGCTTCTCAGATAAGGTCAAGTTCAAGGAGTTCATCATCACCAAGCTCTTATCATATGAAATGTTAAAGGGACTTATCTAAGAAAAAGAAGATCAAAAATATGACAGTGAAAAGACAGCAAACTCACAGCTATTAAGAACCACACCTAAAACAAAAGCAAACTAAGCAGTTGTCATATCTTTTCATCTCAGTTTCTCAAGCTAGTCATTTTTCAAGGCTTACATTTCTCTGTTGACTCTGAGGGGACCGTTTTCTAATTCCAGACTCTTCCTTTTTCCTGTCTGGCCTGCCTTTCCTTCTTGATTCCCGAGCTGTCTCTTCTCAGGCCAAGCTTCTCATCTACACCCAATAAACTCAGAGCCTCCCAGCAGGTCCTATCTGACGCTCACTTCAACTTAATTATTTACCTTTCTCTCGTAATTGTGTTCCCCATGCCCATATTTCCCCTATAGACCTGTAATTCATTACTGTTTAAAGCCTGTGTCTTCCCCTGGAGGCACTACAGGCAACTCTTAATTAACTATCAACAGTCAACCTTGAACAATTCTAGGTCTAGAATTTAACATGTGTCTACACTAGGGGGCGTTAGCTGTAACAGAGTATGTCTTCCCTTATTCTCTCCCTTCCTTTTATTCTCCCAAAGGCAGTTTATGAAGTCAAAGTTTATTAAGAAGGTAACCTTTTTCTCATTTCTGGAAAGGTGATATTAAGGAGTATCAAGTCACATAGGTGCATTGTATTTTACTTTTGTTACAGGTGAAGGTAGTGGTGTTTGATAAGACTGGAACCATCACCCATGGAACCCCAGTAGTGAGTCAAGTAAAGGTTCTAGTGGAAAGTAACAGAATTTCACGCACTAAGATCCTGGCCATTGTGGGAACTGCTGAGAGTCACAGTGAGCACCCTCTGGGAGCAGCTGTGACCAAATACTGCAAGCAGGTACGGTTTCCCCCTTGTATATTAACGTACTCATCTGCTGTTAGGATTATTCAGGCCAAATCCAGCCTGGCGTTTGACTATGATTTACGTATATTCTAGTTGCTGTGAGGGTTAGAGAGACTTGTATTTTGTTATTTTGCTTTATAATGTGCTTTGGATTCTTCATACAGAAAAATATAAAGATGAAAACAAATTAATTATAACCCTATACAGAAAACCCAGTTGACTAAAAAATTAAAATAGAAGTAATACATACGTATGATAGGAAACTTCAGGTAGTTCAGAGAGTTACGTGAGGAAAAGAGAGAGCCTCACTCCCACTCACCTCCAGAGTTCCTCTCTCCAAAGTTTAACAAGACTTAAGCTGTTGATATTTTTAAATAACAGCTTTATTGAGATACAATTCATATACTATAAAGTTTACCCTGGTAAAGTATACAATTCAGTACTTTTTTTAAAAGATTTTATTTATTTATCTTTAGAGGGGAAGGGAGGGAGAGAGGGAGAGAAATATCAATGTATGGTTGCCTCTCGTGCGTCCCCTGCTGGGAACTGTCCTGCAACCCAGGCATGTGCCCTGACTGGGAATCGAACCGCGATCCTTTGGTTCACAGGCCTGCACTCAATCCACTGAGCTACACCAGCCAGGGCCCAATTCAGTACTTCTTTTTTTTCTTTTTTCTTTTCTTTCTTTCTTTTTTTTTTTTTAAAGATTTTATTTATTTATTTATTTGTCTTTAGAAGGGAAGGGTAGGAGAGAGGGAGAGGGAGAGAAACATCAATGTACGGTTGCCTCTCATGCGTCCCCCGCCGGGAACTGGCCCGCAACCCAGGCATGTGCCCTGACTGGGAATCGAACCGCGATCCTCTGGTTCGCAGGCCCGCGCTCAATCCACTGAGCTACACCAGCCAGAGCCCAATTCAGTACTTCTTAATATATTCATTAGTGTATGTTAACCACTGTTAATGCATGTAGCAAAATAGATGCATTTATTGTTTTTTCAACTTCACATACAAAGGCCACACAATGATTAATCTTTGGTACTTTGTTTTGTAATTTTATTAAATGATTTTTCTATATCAGGATATACAGATCTGCATCATTGTTTCTAATGGCTATATTATATTCTATCGTATGATGGTTTTTGGCTCTTACAATGTACAATTGACATCCTTATCAGCCTTTCAAGTTTATCTTTGTTAAATGCCTGTTAATGCAATCACTACTTCAAAGGATAAAGAATACATGCAGTTAAGTTTTGATGAATATGACCAGTGCCCATGTGACAGGTATTACCAGCACCCACACGGAAGGTTGTACCGGTGCTTACTCCCCCAGAAGTTATGACTGCCCATTTCCTGATGTTCTTACCAACACTTAATTCTTTTCCAATGTAATAAGTACAAAATGTTAATTCATTGATGGTTTGTTCTTCATTTCCTTAATTATGAATAAGGTCGAGCATCTTTTCATGTGTGTTAGCCATTTGAATTTCTTTTTCTGTAACCTGTCTGCTGAATCCTTTGCCTGTTTTTCCAAACGATTGTTTACCTGTTTCTCATTGCTTTGTACAAGTTCTTTGCAAGTTATCCACATACTTTTGTAGTTAAAATGTGGCAGTTTCTACCATTGATGCTGCCATTTCTTTGTGGGTTTTTTTTTTTTCCTTTTTACCTATTAACTATTACGGACTGGGCTTCTTTACACCCGCATGGAACACCCAAGAGGATGAAGATATAAAGAGCCAGAATTCCCTGGCTTATCGAGGTCACAGAATTGTTCTAGAGAGGCGCTCTAGTGATAAAGGCCTATTGGTTGTTACCCTTTGCCCTCTACTGAACAGAAAATCTGACATGACAATAGAATTACATCTTTCACTTGTAATTCTCTATTGGAAAGGGCAGAAAATATTGATGAACCTGCCATGTTTTCTTTCCCTGAGCTTGGTGCCCATTTTAGAGAGTGAGATTAAAACAAAGGATTCCCAGGTTCGCCTGTAACTTTGAACAGTCTATTGAACACTCCGTTCCTTCGTGCTTATTAAAATGTGCTATCAGATATGCAGTGCTAAGTGATCGTTTTATTCTAAAACATTTATAGCTAACCAGCAGTAATCTTTGATCTTGCTAATGATGACCTTGGATTATTAGAGCGGCAGAGACATTCTTCTCTTTCTATTTGTTAGGAGCTGGCCACCGAAACCTTGGGTACCTGCATAGACTTCCAGGTTGTGCCAGGCTGTGGGATTAGCTGCAAAGTCACCAATATCGAAGGCTTGTTACAAAAGAATAACTGGAAGATAGAGGAAAATAATATGAAAAATGCATCCCTGGTTCAGATCGATGCAAGTGATGAACAGCTATCAACTTCGTCTTCCATGATTATTGATGCCCAGCTCTCAAGTAAGCTGATTTTTTTTTTTTTTTGTAATGCCAGTTATGGGACAGTTATTAACCGATGTCTAACTTGCTAATCCTGAGCGGTTATGTACGACACAAAACTTGGCCTTACGGTTTCATCCTCGCCAGTCAATTTCACCGTAGACTTCCGATCGCTTTGCTCGAGTTCCTGGAAAACATTTTCCAGCTGTGCTCCTTGATTCCCCTATAGGGTGGTAAAGCCTAACCTTAGCTGATCTTCCATCTTATTTCAGTTCTCTTTCTTTTATTTCTCACCGCAGCTCCTCCAAACCTTTTATGTCCCTCACACGACCCTGTGGCCCTTACCCCTAGTTTCTTTCTTTCTTTCTTTTTTTAATCCTTAGTTTCTTAAGCAAATCATCTGACTTATTTTTCACATAGAAAATTAAGGCTCTGACACACTTGCTCTTTCCATTGTTTTGGCCCACATGTATTCCTTTTTCAGGGGAAGATTTTTTTCCCCCATCTTGTCTAATGAATCTGCCCATTGTTGCTCAGGATCCCACCCGCTCTTGATTCTACAGGGACCTCTCTCTGTTTTATGTCCCCTTGCTTTTTTATTTCTCGACTCTCTTTCTGTAGTGGCTCCTTCTCCTAAACATTAGAAAGATACCGTCCATCAAAATCACCGTATTTCCATCTACATTTCATCCTATCTATTTTCCCCTTTATAGCCAGACTTCTAGAAACAGTAGCCTAGGCTCACTGAATTCACCTGTTCACTGCACACTCTGGATTCTGCCCCGTCCATACTGCTGAGGCACGTGACAGCGATGGCCATGTCTTCCTTCCTAAGTCTCTTTCCTCCCTTGATCCCATGACCCTGCTTCCTCTAGATTCTCCTCTCACTTACCTGGCTGTTCTTTCTAATCCTCTTCTGATTCCTCTTCCCTGTTGCCATCAGGGTTTTGCTCTTTGTCTTTTTCTCATTTCCCATGTACTCTCCAATCTAATGCATGCAGACTGGTTACTGTGCCACGCGTGGGCTTCCACTCCCACTCCACAGTCCATATCTCTAGCCAAGGCCTGTTTCTTGAGTTTTTGGTTGGTGTCTCCATTTCCCCTAAAACATGATACACCCACCTAAGTATTCCAGCACCTTCCCACCCAGTTGTGCTCGAGTGATTTTGCTAACATGCAAATCTGATCGATGACATTACTTTCTAATACATTTGATTGTGGTGGCTTATACCCCGTTTTAAATCATCAACCTTCCGATGAATGTGGTAATAGTTATGCCCACCCCTCAGAAAATTTCTGTTTAGGAGATTTGCATACATCCTAAAGCCCATCCAAGAAATTCTTTTTCTTTTAAGGATTTTCTTTTTTATTTTTTAGAGAGAGGGGAAGGAAGGAAGAAAGAGAGGGAGAGAAACATCACCGTGTGGCTTCCTCTCACCCGCCCCCTACTAGGGGGCAGGACCTGGCTCGCAACCCAGGCCTGTGCCCTGACTGGGAATCGAACTGGCTACCCTTTGGTTTGCAGACCGGCACTCAGTCCAGAGACATACTAGCCAGGGCTCATCCAAGGAATTCTGTTAATGATCCCAGCTTTCATGGCTCCCTGTCTCCTAGAGGGCAGAGTCCAGGCTTTCTGGACTTTGTTCATTACATGTTCATCGTTATATGTCTCCTGCTTCCGCTCACCACCCATTTTGTCTTTTTCCACTGCCTGCCCCTCCCCTTCCCATGTCATGTCTTCCGTCCATATGAAACTACTTACAGCTCCTCCTTATATTATGTCATTTCATGCTTATTGGATCATTGCATTTGCTACTTTCTCTGGGTAATGTCCTTGGTCACAATGGCAGTTAAGACTCAGCTCACCTCTCGCTTCAGTGACACCATCAGTGACTGACACACGCAGGTAGAACTCCTTGCTCTTCTGTTAAAATCATAACCATACTTGGTCTCCGTTATTGTACTGGGCACTCTGCATGAAAAATCTTTATTTACCTGTCTGATTCTACTCCCCTGTGATTTTTTTTTTTTTGAATTCTGTTCACGTGACCGCTTTTATTAAGCACCGTTCAAAGCAATGAAGAATCAGTGGTGAGCAGAATAGAGAAAGTCCTTATCTCATGGAACTTACGTCCGCGGGGGAGAACACAAGGCAGTGAGCTGCAAAATTTAAATATATGTATATAGCATGTCCGATGCAGGAAGATAAAGCAGGGTCATCCTGAGAAGGTGGTATTTGAGCAAAAATCTGAGGCGGGTGAGGGAGAAAGTTATGTGCCTATCTGTGATAAGAGCGCCCCAGACAGGAGGAGTGGTTAAGTGCAAAAGCCTGGAGCCAGGAGAATGAGTCAACATTAACATCAAGGAGAACAGTGTGGCTGGAGCACAGGAAATGCGTGGGACGGGGATAAGACCAGAGAGGCGGGGAGCGCAGGACTGGATTGGATAAGGACATTGAATGCACTTGCGTTTTTGCCCTGAGATATAAGCCACTGGAATGTTGGGAGTGTAGGCGTGTTGGGATACGACTTAACATTTTAAAATTGTCACTTCAGCTGCTCTGGTAAAAAATACACTATTGGGGGAAAGGCGAGAGCAGAAGAGGGGAGATAAGTTAGTGCCATGGTCCAGGTGAAGGATAATGGTTGTTTGGACCAGTGTGGTAACAGTAAAGATCATAAGAAGTGGTCAGTTTTGAGAGGTGTCTTGAAGCTGGCTGACAGATTTTTTTTCCCACAGACTGGGTGTGGGGGTATAAGTGAAACAGGACTCAAGAATTATGCCAAGGTCTGTAGCCTAAGCAATTTAGATGGGTAGAGCCCTGGCTGGTGTGGTTCAGTGGCTTGGGCGCCAGCCTGTGAATCAAAGGGTCTCTAGTTCGATCCCCAGTCAGGGCACATGCCTGAGCTGTAGGCCAGGTCCCCAGTGGAGGGCACGCAAGAGGCAACCACACATAGATGAGTAGAATTACCTTTTAAATAAAAAGGGAAGACCATAGCGGGGTGGGGGGGCCACTGTAGAGGAAAGCTGATCAGGAGTTCAGTTTTCGACATGTGAAGTTTGAGTGCCTATTAGAAATTCCAGTGGAATTGTCATATAAATGGGCCTCTCAGGTAGGCAGATGGCTGCACAAGTTTGGAGTTCAAGGAAATGGACTGGGTTGGAGATGGGCATTTGGAAGATCCACTTATGTATAGGTCTGTGCTGTCCAACATGGCAGCCGCTGGTTACACGTGACTTCTAAAATTTCAACTAAGCAAAGTTAAATTGGATTTAAAATTCAGCCCTTCAGCCATACTAGCCCAGTTTTTAATGCTCGGTCGCCACATGCCATTAGCGCCTACTGCATTGAATGGAGGAGATACAGAACATTTCCATCAGCAAAGCAAGTCCTATAGGACAGCGCTGGTATAAAAAGTATTTAAAGCCTGGGTAAGATGGCCAAGAAGTGAGAGCAGATAGAGGGGAAAAGGAGGTTCGAGGATTGAGCCCTGCAGCTCTGTGGGTCATGGAGATGAGGAAGAATCAGAAAAGAAGACTGCGAAGAAGTGATGAGTGAGGAGGTAACTGCTAAGAACGTGGTGTCCGAGAAGCCAAGTGAAGAAAGTATTTCAACAAGTAGCGAGTGATGATGAACTGCAAAATGCTTCCAGTAGGGCAAGTGTCATGAGGACTGATAATTTGCCATTAGATTTAGTAAAGTAAAGGTCACTGGTAAAAGAAAAAAAAATGAATAAGTGAAAATAAAAAAGTAAAAGTCACTAGTTTACTGTATGAACAATTCTTTGAAGTGGTAGAAACAAAAGCTTTGTTGGAGTGGATTCACAAGAGAATGAGAAGATACGAATTGGTGCTATCTAGCCAATAGACTCAACGCATTAGAGAAGTTTGGCCAAATGCACAGAAGTAGAGAAAGAGGACCATAGCTAGAGAGGTAAGTGAGACCAAGAGAGGGTTTTGCTTTTTTAACAAGATAGGACTATATATAGTAAAGACAGAAAATTTGATTATGTAGGAAAGAGAGGGGTGAGTTGTTAGATGTTCTAGAATAGGCAAAGAGGGGGGGAGAGCTGGTGCCCAAGTGGAGAAGTTGGCCTTGAATAGGAGCGGGGCAGTTTATAATGAGAAGTGAAGCTAGATTAGTGTGTGCGCAGGCACAGGTAGCTGAGGGGGTGTGGCGATGAATGAGAGCTTGTAGAAGTTCTCTTCCAATTGCTTTTCTTTTCTTTCTGAAGTAGGACGCAGAGTCACCCTCCAGTATGAGGGTGGGAGACGGCATCCTAGAAGGAATGGGGAATGAATGGACCAGGGCAGGGGTGTGCAACCCGCGGGCAGCACGCGGCCCAGCACAGCACTGCAAATTCACTTAAAACATGATGAGATTCTCAACTTAAAACATTACGGGATGTTCAGCTTGAAAGAAAAATTTGGTCGTGTCTCTTTACTGGACTTCAGTGGGTCCTGTCTCCCCAGAGACAGATAGCCCTTGCTTCATCATCACGCTTCATTCATGTCATCGCCGTTTGTCAGCACCTACATTTGCGAGCAACTATTTTCAGGGATGAAACATGTTAAGAGTAAAATTAGAACCAAAATATCCGATGAGCACCTTGAGAGCTCAGAAAGAATTCCAAGTACTTCTACCAAACTAGATACTGATGTACTAGTTTCTCAGATACAATGGCAAACATCTGACTGGTTTTAGGTTGCCCTCTTTTCTTTTACTTTTATAATAAAAATATTTTAAAAATCAGCCCTGGCTGGTGTGCCTCAGTGGTTGAGTCCTGGCCTAGGAAGCAAAGGGTCACGGGTTCGATTCCGAGTCAGGGCACATGCCTGGGCTGTGGGCCAGGTCCCCAGTAGCGGGCTCTCGAGAGACAACCACACATTGATGTTTCTGTCCCTCTCCTTGCTCCTTTCCCCTCTCTAAAAATAAATAAATGAAATCATGTTAAAAATAAAAAAATCAATGACGTTTTATTACTTGGATATGTACATTTTCTATATTAGTGATGACAAACTTGGGACCTGTGTGACGATTTTAAAGGATTATTGAAAGGGCTGCCGCATAATTAGGGTTATTATGTGAAGACTTTTTCATTTATCTGTGGTGGCAGATATCACGAACATTATCCACGGACCTTTTTTGTGCTCATCGGTTTTCGTTAGTGTTTGCATATTTAACGTGTGGCCCAAGACAACTCTCCTTCTTCCAGTGTGGCCCGGAGACGCCAAAAGGCTGGACACGCCTGGACCAGGGAAGCATAGTAGAATCACCAGGCAGCACTAAGGGCCCACTTGAGTTTAATGGTCGCATGTTTGCACAGGAACATCAGTGTGGTCGTATGTTTTAGTTCACCCACATGCAGCTACTGATGCGCAATCAATACTTTTAATTTAATTCAGTCGCTTTGAAAGGGCAAAGGGAAAACCCAAACAGAAAGCGTCACCAAGAAAGAAACATTTGAACTGGCCCCTGCAGAACATGATGGGGTTTGGTGTTTGGGGAAGAAGGGGAAGGATGTTCCAGGTGGAGGCAACAGCACATGGAAAGGCCCAAAGGCATGCAAGAGCGGAGTATGTCTCTTGAAAATTGAGAAATCAGTGTTGTAGGCCGCATTCTATCAAATACACCATGTAGTGAGTGTCAAGGTTAGACAGGAAGAATGCACCTCGTGGGATTGTTAGAAATATTACATTAAATGAGCTCACTAAATGTTACTTCTGTATTTTCAGATGCTGTTAATGCTCAGCAGTACAAAGTCCTCATCGGTAACCGGGAGTGGATGATTAGAAATGGTCTCATCATTAATAATGACGTAGATGACTGCATGATTGAACATGAGAGAAAGGGTCGGACTGCCGTCCTGGTGGCAATTGATGGTAAGGTTTTGCAGACGTACACTGGTGACTTGGTGTCATGATGTCAGTTACTGTTTTATGTGCATTTTTGAGAGCCTTCCGATAATGGTATCAGAAAGAAAATAGGTTTCGATTCTGTTTGCCTTTATTTGTCTTATTGATTATGCTATTTCAGTTATCCCAATTTTTTCCTCCACTTTCACTCCCTCCTCCCTGCACCCCTCCCACCCTCCAGCACTTCCGTCCCCTTAGTTCATGTCCATGGGTTGTACGTACAGGTTCTTTGGCTCATTTGCCTTTAAATTAACTCCAGTGTTCGGGCTGTCGGCCGGTATTTCTTAAAGGAAAGAAAAGGGGTCTTGTAGTATGCACTAAGGTTTGTCCTTTTATTTTCCTATTACTACCATCATTAAACATCCCTGCCTTGCTCCGTGAAATTGTTATGACCACATAGGGAGGTTCGTTGCAGGGTTTGTGGTATCAACTCTGTGTGGGTTTGGCGATATTTTGAGTTAAGCCCTGAACAGTCTGACTTCACAAAATTCTTTTCCTTTTGAAACGTTAACTCAGAATATGACTCTGCTTTCTCCGTATTCCAAACTCCCATTTTCTTGGGCCCCCATATTAGACGTGCTGTGCGGCCTGATAGCGATTGCCGACACGGTGAAGCCCGAAGCGGAGCTGGCTGTCCATATCCTGAAATCTATGGGCTTAGAAGTCGTTCTCATGACTGGAGACAACAGCAAGACGGCTAGGTCCATCGCTTCTCAGGTAACCGCGTTTCGTAGTTGTCGGGGTGGGGTATGTACTGACTTCTAATTCTTCATATGGATTTCCTTTCTTGCCTTCCTTCAGATGCTAGAACATTTAGGTTATCTCTTCCTTTCATTATCCCCAAGTAGACACATGTGGTTCTTTCAAGAATCGACATGCTCTTCAGGCAGGGGTTTGGACTCTGTGTGCTACTGTGATAAGTAACAAATCTATTTGCTTAGTTCATGAGATGCTTGAGTGACATCGTGCACCAGTTTCTGTCGATGCTTCCTTTCAAATGTCGCTCATATTGTTTTCACCAGAGCTGCTGGCCTAAGCCAGGCTCTGATCCTCTCATGCCTAAAATACAGCACCGGCTCCGTCCGTGCACTCCCCCTCTGGTGCACGCTGAACCCCGCTTCCTAATGCACCACCTGGCATACGGGGCTGGCCAAAACATCCGTGTGGTTTTTTTCTTTGTTTTTTTTTTTTTAATTAATATTTTATTTATTTATTTTTAGAGAGAGGGGAAGGGAGGGAGAGAGGGAGAGGAACATCACTGTGTGGTTGCCTCTTACATGCCCCCTACTGAGAACCTGGCCCACAACCCAGGCACCTGCCCCAACTGGGAATCGAACCAGCGACCCTTTGGTTCACAGGTCAGCACTCAATCCACTGAGCCACACCAGCCTGGGCCCGTGTGGTTTTTTCTGTAAAATAAAAGACACGTTTCATTTTCACCAATAACTTTACTGAATTGGAAATTTGGAGTATATTCACCATCTCCCACATAGTAGAACATGGATTGGTCTCAGTGAATGTCTCAATCTGATCGCTATCAATTTCAACTGGTCTGCCCTACTGTGGAGCGTCATCCAGTGAGAAATCTCCAGCACGAAACTTCACAGTCCGTTTGTGACATGCTCAATGAGTTGCAGCGCCTTCTCCATGCACTGCACTCATCTTTCTTTGTGTTTCAGTTGCATTTTCACCTTTCTTGCGATAACAAAGCATAATATGCCGAACATGTCGCTTATTTTCTTCCATCTTCCACATTAAAGAGGCTACCCCCAAATTCACCAATTTCCATAAGTTTTTCAAATGCATGCTGGTATGACAGCTGTCACAATACAATCTAACAAAACTGTTTTGAGTGATCTTAAAGACAAGCGTTGCTAAGACCCATCTTACAGGAAAAAAACTAACGGATTTTTTGGCTAAGCCAGTATCATTTTTCTGCTACTGAGCCCAACATTTGCCTTTCCTTCAAAACTTTTCTCATGTCAGTCTTTTCATCTATTAAATAACACATTCTTGCATAAAAAATACAAAAGAATATAAAGTGAAAATTTTGTCACCCTTTTCCCAAGCTCCCTGTCAAGTCCTACCCCCCACACTGTTTCATATGTGTGCACGTTCATATACAAGTGAATAGTTCTGCCATTTTCAATATAAATTACATCATTCTTGTATAGATTGTTTAGCAGTTTGCTTTTTTACGTAACAGTATATATGCCTTGGCGCTTTGTCCATGCCCGAACATACAGTTATTTATTTTTCTACATCGATGTGTGGAATTCCCTGGTATGGTATACATCATAATTTGTTTAACCATTTCTCTAATGATGGGCATTTTAGAGGTTTTGAAAATTTTGTTGTTACAGCAGGGTAATATTGTTCGTCCTTGGCCATGCCTCCGTGCGTGTACAAGCACGTCCAAAATAGAGCTGGATGTGGAATTGCTGAACCAAATGATGTACATACTTTGATAGATGCTATCTAATGCCCTCCCCAAAACAGCACCAATGTACACAGTCACCAGTAGTGTATAAGGGAGCTACTCTCTCTGTCCTCACTATCAGTGGGTATTATCAGTCTTTTAAAATTTGGACATCTGGCCTTGGCTGGTGTGGCTCAGTGGATTGAGTGCTGGTCTGTGAACCAAAGGGTTGCAGGTTCGATTCCCAGCTAGGGCACATGCCTCGGTTGCGAGCCAGGTCCCCAGTAGGGGGTGGGAGAGAGGCAATCACACAATGATGTTTCTCTCCATCTCTTTCTCCCTCCCTTTCCCTCTGTGTAAAAATAAATAAAATCTTTAAAAATTTTTGGACCTCTGGTGGGTGGAAAACGATAGCTCATTAACGCCGAGCTCTGTTTCAGGTACTCAGTAATCTTTCTTGACCGGAGTTTATTTTTCCTGACGTAGGTCGGCATCACTAAGGTGTTTGCTGAAGTTCTACCTTCCCACAAGGTTGCTAAGGTGAAGCAACTGCAAGAGGAGGGGAAACGGGTAGCAATGGTAGGAGATGGAATCAATGACTCCCCCGCTCTGGCCATGGCCAATGTTGGAATTGCCATCGGCACGGGCACAGATGTAGCCATTGAAGCGGCCGATGTGGTTTTGATAAGGGTAAGTGCTGCAGCCTGAACTTTGCAGAGTGTAAGTCTGCTCCGCCTGCTCAGGGGTAGTGTCATAAAGTCCATCCAGCACAGAGATCCCATTCTTCTAATTCCCTTGCTTCCAGCTAGTTGAGTCTGGGGGAATTCGTGGTGGGTGTATGAGAAGTCTTACTACTTACTTCTAGACTTCCTCAATCCAGTAAAGCAAAGGAGAACGACAAGCTTCTAAAGTGAAGAGCAAGACTTGGGAACATACTTAATAAAATTCTCTTCAGTGAATACCGAGGTTCTTTTAATAGCATTTAATCCCTCTCCCAGCATACAACCCTAAATGTGTTTTCAGAGCCCTGAGAAAAATTCCTGAACAACATCTTCCAAGGCTGACTCAAATTGTTGGCAGTATCTGAGATTTGCAGTTAATTCACGTATCACCCTAAAATACATGTGACCCCTAATATACCCAGTAGCATATGCAAAAGTTACTAGTCAAGATAGAGTCTCTCACTAATATTACAAATATTTCTGTTCTCAGAATGATCTTCTGGACGTAGTAGCAAGTATTGATTTATCAAGGAAGACAGTCAAGAGGATTCGGATAAACTTTGTCTTCGCTCTAATTTATAATTTGGTTGGAATCCCCATAGCTGCTGGTATGTGACTGTTAACAAGTATCACTTTGTCCTCTGAAGTCATTAAGAGACCTATCATTTTGGGAGTTTTAGTCTTTTTATAAGTTTTGAGCTCATTTTTTGTATGTAGCCTGCTGATGTGCTGAGAGGTAATATTAAAATCAACAGTTTTTTTCTTCAAAGATTTTATCTATTTATTTTTAGAGAGAGGGGAAGGGAGGGAGAAAGCGAAAGAGAAACATCCATGTGCGGCTGCCTCTTATACACCCTCCTACTGGGGACCCAGCCTGCAACCCAGGCATGTGCCCTGACTGGGAATTGAACCAGCAACCCTTTGCTTCACAAGCCCACGCTCAATCCACTAAGCTACCCCAGCCAGGGCAAAATCAACAATTTTAATTTTCAGCAATGTTGATTATAGTCTAGAATGTGTAAGTATTCTGACAGGTTTATTTTATCTTACTTTACATTTTCCTCCCAATTTACATTTTGAAAAATTCCAAACTTACATAGATAAGGAAACAACTAATACATTGAATACGTCTATGCTCTTAACCTATTCATTAAGTAATTATATTTTGCCACCTTAGATCATTTCTTTCTAAATATACTGTCATACTCATATATATATATTTATTTATATATATTTATATATATATATACTTATATGTTTTTTGCTTAAGAGAACAAATTCACCATTAATCTCACTACCCAAACACAACTACCGTTAGCATTTTAGTCTGTGTAGTTCCTGTCTTTTTCCCTCTGCATGAGGTTTTGTATTGCCACATGCTTGTAATTACAGCTTTCAGAGAATTCCTGTGGCAATACAAAACCTCATGCAGAGGGAAAAAGACAGGAACTACACAGACTAAAATGCTAACGGTAGTTGTGATCTAAGGTAGCAAACTATAATTAATCAGAGAATTCCTGCTCTTCATGTGGTGTTATAATAGCCAACAGGTTTTTTTTCCCAGTTTGGGGACCAGATGAGAGATATTGAATGAAGCAATATGACCAAGAAAAACCAATATAGAATGGTATAATAAACATCTGATAATGTCCTGTACCTAGGAGCTTGGTAGAAGTTAGCAATAACATGAGAGAAATAGTTGTCACTTTCTTCTTGTTCTCTCTGATTTG
Source organism: Glossophaga mutica (assembly GCA_039655065.1). NCBI lineage: Eukaryota > Metazoa > Chordata > Mammalia > Chiroptera > Phyllostomidae > Glossophaga > Glossophaga mutica. The sequence continues at coordinate 6,471,841 of CM077318.1, read as the reverse complement.
GGAGCCAAAGAAAGACATGAAATGACGTGCGAGCAATCACAAAGCTGCTGATAAACACACCAGTGCTGAGAGGACAAAGAGTCAAAGAACAATCAAAATCCAAAGACATTAATTCATGGAGCAGGTGATTTTTTAAACATTAAGTAATACGTGATCACTGTACAAAAAGTAGAAAATGCAGATAAGAACGTAAAGAATTAAAAGTACCACAAGTCTGTCTCATCCGTATCATACGAGCAAATAGTAACATGTCTGTCAAAACCAAGTGTGGACGAGTTTGTAGAACATGAGCTCTCATTTCCTGTTGATGGCATTGTGATCTGGAACCACCACCTGGGGGAACAAGTGAGGAATGTCCACCGGAAGCCGAACATGTGTCCATGTTATAAGCCGGCAGCTTCCCCTGCCGGTCTGTGCTCTGGGGTGATTCTCACACGCATGCCCAGGGAGACATTCCCAAGAATGCGGAGAATCGGCAGCCACGTAAACCTCCGGCAACAACAGGAAGCTAAATTTCAAACAAGGAAATGATTTGTAAATAAGTGCTGGAAACCACCCCAGCGATCTGCTTAGCGGTATCTGCCCTAACCAGCCTGCCCTTGTTTCCTAGGAGTGTTCATGCCCATCGGTTTGGTTCTGCAGCCCTGGATGGGGTCTGCCGCGATGGCTGCTTCCTCCGTCTCAGTAGTGCTTTCTTCTCTCTTCCTGAAACTGTAAGTACGATGGCTCGCTCACTTTTATCATTCTCAGGCCGTCTTGGTGGGTTTTATTCTTATGTCGATCAATGATAAGCCGAAAATGTCTTAATACAAATGTTAGCTACGGAATTGCCACGTTGCAAGCACAAAGACCAAGTGGGGTAAAATCGAGGACGTGGGCTCTGAGAGGCGGGGCTACTGGTCACGTGACTACGCACCATGCCTTTTGAGCTGCTTTCCTAGCAGGGACTGCCTTTGTACATTTCGTACCTGGCAGATCTTTCGGTTTTGAATGCAACAGGCATCTAGTTCGCATTTGCTTATTTCAAACCAGTGTGCTCTTGCATGTGTCCAGGTACAGGAAACCAACTTATGACAATTACGAACTGCGTGCCCGAAGCCCGATGGGACAGAAAAGCCCTTCGGAAATCAGCGTTCACGTGGGAATAGACGACACCTCCAGAAATTCTCCGAAACTGGGTTTGCTGCACCGCATCGTGAATTACAGCAGAGCCTCCATCAACTCCCTGTGGTCGGATAAACGGTCCCTAACCAGCATCGCTACCAGTGAACCCGACAAGCACTCGCTCCTGGTGGGAGAATGCAGGGAAGACGACGACACCGCGTTGTAACAGGTGTCACCGCAGGGAGCCGCCCCGCGAGCGCCTGTCCGTATGCACTGCCTTGCCACTCACCGCCGTCACCTTGGCCTTGCAAAATATTGAGGAAGAACTTGGTGTTAGCCTCATGCTCTTATACAAGGGATTTTATTTGCATCACATTTTTCCCCGATGGCAACAATGTCTTTTTCAGGGCATCAGCACTCTGAACCCAGCTTTATTTAGAATGAATTTCCAATCTCTTGTTTTATTTTCCCTAGCGACAGGTAAAGTAAGCCAGTAAGCTTTACCGCAAGCCAGCAAGCCCTACCATTGAAGATTGCCAAACTGCTGCTGAAGTGATAGATCATTTGTTTTAGTTGACGAGGAAAAAAAGCTGAAGGAAGCGGCAATTAAATATTTGAAGATTTGAGTATGATCCTGAGGAACTTCCTGAGCCCTGATCCCTGCCAGATGGGGGAACTGCAGCTTTCAAAGCATTGTATAAAGCATCTAGTTTTAGAAAGAAAACAGTAGGGACTGTTTAAACATAGATGTGCCTTAATTATTACCGGCTTGATTCCCCCTGCCTTATTCTCCCTGCACCTAGGTCCTTGCGGTTGCTTTCCTAGGTGACCTAGTATGTTTTCTTTCGTAATTTCCTTTGAGGAAGCTAAGTGTGGGTGGTTTCGTCATTGATAAAAATAACTGGCAATTTTTCCAATATCTTGTTCCATCCTTAAAGGTAGCATGCCCTGCTTCTCATCTGTGCGTTGTAAAAAGCATAGCTGGTTCCTCCCGCAGTGACTCCTGAGCTTGGTGGCAGCTTTCAATTCACTCGAGTTCAGCGCTAGGTGGTTCTGTCAGCGTCGGTGCCCAAACTGAAGATTTTGAGCCTCTTCCGCAGTTGTTGTTTTCAAAGATCAAAGATCTTTCAAAGATTTTTTTTTTTTTAAACCATGTTCAACATATACGGGTCATACAATTACCTGGACTCACTAAATTTGTCCTTTTTTTTTTTTTTTTTTTATAAGACCTTAGCTGATAGATATAACTTAATAGATTTTAACTGTCTTCTAGTGTTTTAGGCAACCCCTCAAAATGACTTTAATGCTATTACACAAAACTGCTTTTACCAAAAACACAATAAATTGTAATACCGAAATGAGAATTTCCCTAGGTCGTGATACCTTTTAGGCAAATCCGTACTTTTCTGTCGTTTAAAACATTTGCACTTACTAATTCATTAGTGTGATGGGCAAATTCAGGGGCTTGTTCTCATTGCCATATACAATTAGAAATTCCCCTGTAAGTGCCTGGGAGTTGATACACTACTGGCCAGAGATCTGGTACTTGTCTCGCTATTGAAATTCCCTGGTTAATTGTGAGATGGATTTCGTACGTAGAATACATAAGTGAAGAGAACTCATAAATGAATTTCCAATGTTTTGTTCCCACTGCCATATGTAAAGCTGTTAGCACAGTGCCTAGCACATACAGTTGGTAATCAGTAAATGTTAGTTCTTTTCTCCGCTTGAGGTCAGTAATAACGATTAAAAATCATTTTGATAGGACAGAGTCTGCAGTCAGGTGGGAGTGGGGGATGGGTGTCTTCCCAGCCTACTTCCTTTCTCTGTTATCTTTACACACACACACACACACACACACACACACACACACACACACACGAAGTTTACAACATTATTCCATGCTGTCTTTGTAGATTTGGAAAAGATCTCATTTTTATCTCAGCTATTTTAGAGAGAGCTGAAACTTCGTGAAGGTGCTATTAATCTAGAAAGGCAGACCCATTTTAATGAAGTGTGAATGAGTTTGCAGTCTAGGCCTTTCCTGAGACCTTCCATGCTACTGGTTTGAGTTTTAACGTTTTCTTCCTTTCATTCCAATGGCCTGTCCTACCTAGAGGAAACACTTAATATGACAGGTGTATATTAGAGTTTTCAAAAAAAGAAGCCCACCTCTCTCTCTCTCTCTCACTTTCACTCTTTCTTTTTTTCTCTCTCTCTCTCTGAAGCACTTGAATATAGCTAGTTACTGCTTTTACTGTTCTGTGTGTGTTTGAGCTATGCTCTTGGCCCCACCTGCCAAGGGACCCAAGTCATAGGATACTGCAAGGAGCAGCCTGTAGTCTGGGGGAAGTTGAGGATCTCATTTCAGCCCTTACTACCGGAGCAGAAAACATGCTCTTTAGAAAGAATCAGGCTTTAAATGTCTGTAGGCATCTTTGAATTCTCTCCCACAAGTCTCGTTTGCAATCTTGAAGTCCCATTAGCTTCACAGAGCAGCTGTATTCACGGGAGAGAGAGGCAGTACATGGAGGGGACCCAAAACATGGCTTTCGGTTAGTTGTAACTAGCGTTAAATAACTAGTTACTGGTGAGAACAAAGTTTATAAATGTGTCTATGTGTGTATGTCTATTCCTATACAGATATAAACAAACACACACATATACACATATATTACCATATAGAAAGAAACTAAATTGACAGTGGTCCCGCTTTACCCACACGGAACTTGTTCCCAGACCCCCATAGACGCCTACAACCGTGGATAATACTGAACGCTACATATACTATGCTTTTCCCTATCGTACATCCTTTTCACTTAAACGAAGCACTTTATGGTTTCTCTTGGGCGTATCTGAATTGCCAGCATCTCTACTCTTGTACTTTGGGGCCATTACTAAATAAAATGAGGGTGACTGGAACACAAGCACTGTGATACCCTGACCATCAATCTGATAAATGACACGACTACTAAGGGACTCGTGGGTGGGGAGTGGATACAATGTGGAGATGCGGAACAGGGATGATTCAGGTCTCACGTTGGACGGATTTGGACAGCGTGAGATTTCATCATGATACTCGGAATGGCACGCAATTTAAAACTTATGAAAGTTAGGCTTTTTTTCTTGGAATTTTTCATTGAAGATTTTCAGACCACAATTGACTGTAGATAACTGATAGGGGAAAGTGAAACCGCAGGTAAGTAGGGACTACTGTGTATTTGAATTTGATATTTGAAGTTCTTTGTTATTCATTTATCATCCTTCCGTATTCACTCAGCAACCATGTCCTCAGGCTGAAGTGAACAGGATGTTTTGATATCCAGTGCTTGTTCAGACTCAACTACGGGGCACATTTTATCTTAACTATCCAAAGATGCCTTTTGAACTTCAAAGGTTAAAACACACCTGAAGTATTTAGTGTTGTAGTCTACAGAAGTGTGGTTGTGATTTGTGAAACTAGAAAGGTTATTTTTCCTAGTTTAGTATCAACATTTTAGTGTGAAATTTGATGCCTTGTGAACAAATACTTTTATATTGTGCCGTAACTTTTTAAAAGTTATTCTTTTGTTCAGAGTGCTTAAGTAACACTGTAGACAGATGTTTCCAAAAATCTCAGTGTACATATCTTTCATGTACACAGCTTAAAATCAAGAATGTATGTTCTTAGAGAATTTCTTTCATTACTTGTGGATCTTGCTTTAAAAATGTTTTTCTTAATATTTATTTTACTCTGTTATTTTCTGTGGCTGAGGCATCTGGTTACTGGTTATTTTAACAAGAATAAAAACATTCCTGGAATCACTCCCTCTGGATTTTTTTTGTTGTTTAATTCTCACTTTTCTATCCTGAAAAATATTATTTTACCAAATACAAAAATACATAAAGTCATGCCAAATGATTAGCTGTTTTTACACTAAATGTTTGTAGTCCTTCTGAAAGTTTATCTGGTATGAGTAGCCAGATAAAGCACACAAGCAAGAATTCTCGTTCTTCATTTAAAAGAGCTTCTGTAATGGCATCGATAATAAATGCCTTTTGTAGCCAAAACCAGGCGTCTCAACCTTACGTTTTTTTGGTTCAAGAAATGTTTAACTGAACATTGTTAAACATTGTTTGTTTGCTACCCAAACAGCAGTGGGCGATGTTGTGCAATAATCAATCTACTAGAGTCAAGTTATTTAGTAGTTTGTTTTTCCATAAGCATGTAATTGATCATATTTTGATCTGCCAAGGATGTGCCTTCAACTTTATAATTATAGTATTGTAAAAAAACCCAATTTTGTCAGTGTCTCGTTTGTTAAATCATCCAACTCCTCTACCAGCAGTTTCAAACTACCCTTTTTAGTGTTTGGGGTTTTTTTTACTGTTAACAATGAGGCAGGATTAGAGGGAGCACCGTTTATTCACTGAGAGTGGGAGGAACGAAATCTATTTTCCTTCAGACTCCACTTGTGTATCATTTTGTGAAAATGAGAATCAAAGAAAGGAATGTAATTGTCCTCTTGATAGATTGTCTACCACGCAGGCGGCAAACACAAGGCCCATGGGCGGAATCCGGCCTGGTACCTTGTTTCCACCCAGCGGCAGCACTGAGCTCTCGCGTAAGTGTTAAGGAGTAGTTACATTTATACAGTCTTAAAATTATATTCGGCCCTTTGAAGGCAACCAGGAGGCTGATGTGGCCCCCAGTGGAAGTGAGTTTGACACCCCTGCTACTAACCAATGAAGTGTGATGCTACAACGAACATTTATTTTATGCCCGTTATTATGTACCTAAAATAATAAAAGGAATTCATTTTGTCAGATCCTTTTCTTAAATCAGTCATAACCACCACCACCCCCCGGCCCGCCCCGGCCTGCTTTCCTGAGTCTCACGTGAGACCACCCATTTTCCAAATCTGCACTACTGGACACATATCTGGAAGAAGAAAGGAGGAAAAGCAGATTTACAATTGATTTGCTTATGGTACTGTGACAACTCCTGGGAACAGGAGGAACATGGGATGTGGCCAATTCTTGAGTTGTCCCCTACTGTATTCACAGACAGGTAGGGTGTCACTACATGGTCTTCTAAGAACAGTGTCGAAGTATGGGCTGTCTTATAAGTAATGCTTTGTTGTTGTTATTTTGTTTTATGAGAAAATATGGGAAGGCCTAACAAAACTACAGAACATACATTTTGAAGTCTCAGCAAGTATTCTCAGTGATGAATCATAATTCTATTCTCTATAGCTTGTGACTGATTTAGGAAGAGGTGTGTAATGCGGTTCTAAACAATGAGATGAGGTGGATCCTCCTTGGGGCTTCTGGAAAGGTTTCCTCACTGTTTTGTTTTGTTTTTTTTTAATTTATTTATCTTTAGAGAGAAAGGAAGGGAGGGAAAAAGTGGGAGAGAAACTCCAATGTGTGGTTGCCTCTCTTGTGTCTCCTACTGGGGACCTGGCTCACAACCCAGGCATGTGCCCTGACTGGGAATCGAACCGGCGACCTTTCATTTCGCAGGCTGACAATCCACTGAGCCACACCAGATGGAGCTGTTTCCTCAGGCTTAAAAAGTGGCACGAGTGAAACACCCCACTGTATACCTATTTAAGCCATCCAAGTTTACTGGCAAAGGTATGGAGCAACTGGAAGTCTCCTATGTTACCGGTGGGAATCTAAAATGGCATAGCCAATGTGGAGAATAGTTTGGCCAGTTCTTGTATACATACACTTGCCATATGATCCAGTGATCACACTCCTAGGCATTTCCACTAGATCAAGGTTTGGCAGCCTTGACACTATGGACATTTCAGGCCAGCTAATTCCTGGTTGCGAGGGGCTGTCCTACGCATTGTAGGATGTTTAGCAGTGTCCCTGGTGGACACATCCAGTAGATGGCAGTAGTACTGCCCCCACGGCCCAAGTCGAGACAATGACAATGTCTCCAGACATTGCCAAATACCCTTTGGGGGCAAAACAGTCCCTGGTTAAGATGGACAACCATAGAAAAATGAAACATGTGCATGCAAAAACCTATTCCCAAGTATTTCTAGGGGTTTCATTCAGAATTGCCAAGAATAAGAAACAACCCAAGTGTCTTTCAATTGGCAAATGAGTAAGCAAACAGTGCTAAATCCGTACAATGGAATACTACTCTGCAATAAACAAGAAAGAGCCATTAAAATACACACAAAAAAAATTTGTTGGATCTCAAACATATGCTGAGTGAAAGCAGTCTCAAAATTTTACACTGTGTGATTCTGTTTAGGTAACAATCTTTTTAAAATTAGTTTACATTCAATATTATTTTGTATGAGTTTGAGGTACACAGCATCATGGTTAGACAGTCACACACTTTACAAAGTGGTGCCCCTGATACTTCCAGTCCCCACCTGGCACCATACATAGTTATTGTAACATTATTGACTATATTCCTATGCTGTGCTTTACATCCCTGTGACTATTCTGAAACTCCCAGTCTATACTTCTCCATCCCTTCACCTGTTTCACCCAGTCCCCTCAATTCCCTCCACTTCGGCAACCATCAGTCTGTTCTCTGTATCTATGAGTCTGTTTCTATTTTGTTTCTTTTGCTTTTTGGATTCCACATATGAGTGAGATCATAGGGTATTTGTCTTTCTCTGACTGGCTTACTTCACTTAACATGCTAGTCTCCAGGTCCGTCCATGCTGTTGCAGAGGGTAAGATTCAATTCTATGACCAAGTAATATTCCATTATATATATGTACAGCAATGCTTTTATCCACTCATGAGACAGCATTTTTAAAAGACTAACTGATAACAACAGAAGGCAGATCAGTGGTTCCTGGCAGTTAGGAAGGAATGGAAGGTGCGCTAAAAGATTACCATGAGGGGCTTTGGGAGGGTGAGAAAACCCTTCTGTATATTGATTATGGCGATGTGTTTACATGTATTAAAGCTTATAGAACCGTACACCAAAAGAGTCAATTTTGTTGTATGTTCCCTTAAGAAGTAATTTTTTTTAAAGTAAGAGGGCTACAAAAACCATGACACAAGATTTTTGAATGTTCCTAGATGAGGATATGATTCCAAGAGCTGCTATAGCCATCTCGCCCTTGATGATGTTGGCAATAATCAATGTTGGAACTGCTCCTGTCAGGACTTTTTGCCATATGAGATAGATGGTACATGTATTTCCCTTACCCTTAAAGCCACTTCCGGTTTTGCTTGCCACCACTTGGCACTAAAAAGCATCCCCTTACAAATAGATGTTAAGTGTTATTGTCTGTTAACATGTTAACATTTCATTTGGTTTTGAAAAGGAAACATAGAACTTCTAATATATTAAAATAATTAAATGCAATGTTGATGGAGAACAATCCAGAAGGTTTTCTTTTAATAAAAATGACCACGCGTGATAGAACCTTCATACCCTTCACATCAGTGCAGCTTTTTACATTTCACTGCTTCCTAAAGATACCGTGTGAATAAGACATCATTTATTCCATTTTTCGGTTGAGCACATAGTATGCAAATGACTGATAGGTAACATGTTTATGGTACATACCTTAACACAAAAGACTAATGAATGGTTTAAACTTTATTGTAGGGATGTGTCAAAAGGAACAGTTTTGAATAGAGGAGGCTTTTTGTACCCTCCAGTGTAAGCTACAATGTGCAGGAAGAAAGGAATAAAAATGTTATTTAAGAGTATAATAAAGACAAGAAAATGAATTCCAAACTGCTAGACCTACCAAATAGGTAGGAAATGACTCTCCAAAGAGGCTGTCACATTCCTGGGTTGATGAAAGAACATAGAGGATGATTCAAACACATGAGCTGGTACTAGGATATTCATTACTGACAAGATGTGTGGTCCACTTTTTCAAAGATACAGGCGCAGATATGTGTAGGTCTGATTTGGTGACTCAATGTGAATGAACTCAATGTTGCTGAATTGTATGCTTGAAATGCTTAAAAGGATGAATTTTGTGTTACATACATTTTTACCACAATGCTTCAAAAGAGAAAAAAATAGGATTTGATTTTCTGGATTATATCTGATAACTCAAAAACCAATAAACCCTAGGTATCTCACAAAGAACATCTTTTTATTTACTTATTTTATCCTCACCTGAGGATGTTTCCACTGATTCTAGAGACAGAGAGAGACAGAGAAATAAACATGGATGTGAGAGAAATGTTGATCAGTTGCCTCCTGTATGCGTCCCTACAAGGGATCAAACCCGCAACCTAGGTATGTGTCCTGACCAGGGATCGAACCTGTGACCCTTCAGTTTATGCGAATCAATGCTTCAACCAACTGAGCCACCCCAACCAAGGCTAGTAGCAAGGTAATTTTAGGACTGTATGAATGTAACTACTCTTTAGCTGTTAAGAAGTTGAAATTACATTCGGCCTTTTGAAGGCAACCGCGAGACTGATGTGGTCCGCAGTGAAACTGAGTTTGACACCCCTGTTTTATAGGCCATTTGGCTGATAGCACTTGCGTAATTCAGAGAGCATGCAGACCAGCATCCTGGTATGTTTTCCCACAAAACAGCACTTACTGGCACCATGAATTTCTTCTATAAGTTACTTACACGATGAGCCAGAGAGAGGCTTTACCTTTGCCTTCCTTGCAACTCAGTTGAGAGGAGTGGTCATACACGGTTTCTGGAAAGAAATATGTAAGTAAGCCATGTCCGAGCAGCCAGGAAGGGGAGGATATCTTGCTGGTAGCCTTATAAAGACCTTTCTATTAGGAAAAATCTCCTGGGAATAGTGCTCCCAGAAAGATGAATGAAAAGACTGTTTCAGGAGTGGTGTCGCTTAGTGTGACTTTCTGTTTAAAAATTTTCCCTGCTTTTCTAAATTGTCTCAGCTAAAATAAATAATATTTTCAAAGGCAGACACCTCAGAGCACATCCAGAGAGTTCAGAAGAGGAGGAGACACTAGCTCAACCCAGCAGCAGAAAGTGCACAGGCTCGAGGGAAGTGACATGGGTGCCTGGTGGAACAGAGATACTGTCACAGCTCTGTCCCTTACTGGCTGGGTGGCTTTGGGCTAATTATGTAACTATTCGGTCTCAGTTCCCTCGTCTAAAAACTGCAAAAGTGATAATACCGCATAAAGTTTTTTTGTTACCTGTGCAAACACACGTAAAGCACTTACTACAATACCTGGGAAGTGATAAATGCTCCCTATTTTTTTCCAGCAATTATTATTATTATGATTATTATTATTATTCAACAGATGCTCTATAGTATGAGTGAGAGTATTGAAAAAGCCAAAAGAGCCCTGGCTGGTGTAGCTCAGTGGATTGAGCGCGGGCCTGCGAACTAAAGGATTGCGGTTCGATTCCCAGTCAGGGCACATGCCTGGGTTGCAGGACAGTTCCCAGCGACAGTTCTTAGCAGGGGACACACGAAAAGCAACCATACATTGATATTTCTCTCCATCTCTCCTTCCCTTCCCCTCTAAAGATAAATAAATAAAATCTTTGAAAAAAAAAAAAAGCCAAAAGAGAGAACCCTCCCATCAAAAAAAAAAAAAAAAAAAAAAATGTCTCAGGAATCCTGCTAGGAGGCAATCTTTCCTTCTCTGGAAAAAAAAAAAAGACTTTGTTCAGGTATAGCCCACCCCTCCCCCAGTATGATCTTATTGCAAAATATATTATTCTGCTTTTTCTCTTTTTTATGAGCTGCACCTCTACCTAAACGTTGTGGTTTCGGTAGTTAAACATAAGGAGCACTGGACTATCAAAAAAAGGTGAGCCCTGGCTGGTGTAGCTCAGTGGATTGAGCGCGGGCCTGCGAACCAGAGGATCGCGGTTCGATTCCCAGTCAGGGCACATGCCTGGGTTGCAGGCCAGTTCCCAGCAGGGGACACACGAGAGGCAACCCTACATTGATATTTCTCTCCCTCTCCCTTTCTCCTACCCTTCCCCTCTAAAGATAAATAAATAAAAATCTTAAAAAAAAAAAAAAGGTGAATACCCAGGTTTCTGAAGTGGGGCACATATGGCAGAGGGCCATCTACGTCCCCCACCCCCACCCCCCGCACCGGATACCATAAAGCTGTGTAAAGGACACAATACTGAAGTTAAACTACCAAGGCCTGGCTAGAAATTCCTCGGTTCTGGCAAAGCCTGGCCCTGGGAATGGGTTTCTGTGGTGTTACTTCTTCCCACAAAAATGAAAGCATAAATGGTTTGAAGTTCATTATGGTGGCAGCTTCAATCTCTTCAGAATTCAATCTCTTGAATGTCTTTAACAGGCAGCCAAGTTTGTGGCCGCAAGGAGGAGTCCCAGGGAAAATAAGCAGGGTCGCACAGCCTGACCCCAAAGCTCAGACATAGCTGAGACCTAGCTGGAGAAGCGCTCCAGTTTCAGGAAGAAAACAAAGGGAGCGAGGCCTCTCGCCACCCATTCGCATGTGCGGTTGGTTCCAGACAGGTTTGCTGGAGCTGCTGCCAGCACAGGGCTTGAACGAGCCGAGCAACCCCATGACCTCCCAGGGAGCAAGAAATCTGGAGGAACTTGTGATGGGCACAAGATAACATCTTCGCACTAAAAAATCTGTTTTGCTACGCACGCCGAGCAGGATTTTGGCACTTCTGTGGAAGTTCCTTTAGTGACCCCAAAATGAGCAAATCAAACAAGCGAACAAAACCGTGAAGCCTGAAGAGGAAGAAATGCTTCTTCGTTGGTCACATGTCTTAAGAGCTCAGAGCAATCGTCTTCAAGTTTTGAAACTTCCCAAGGGAGAATTTCCTTATTTTACAGAAAATCTGAGTACAGAAAGATGAGCAACAGGAGCGTGGACCGAGAGCTTCTTGCGGGTATGTTGTTTTCTTTGAACTTTGTTTACTATGTTGTCTATTGCTGTGTAATAAAAGAAACCCTTTCTCAGAATTGTCTCAAGAGATAGATGGCATTACTAGAGTCTGAGAAATCAAGAAAATAATATGTTTTCTTTAAAGTAACTTATGTAGAAATTTCACCATACGCAGTGGTACTACATGGAGGTGGTATAGCATTTATTTTCATATCAGCCAACAAGACTTGTTCCCAGTGACTAAAGTAGCTTTTAGGAATTTCAGATATCCCATGTTCATTGCAGCATGATCTACAATAGCTGTAATATGGAAGCAATCTAATTGTCCAACAGTGGATGAATGGATAAAGAAAATGTGGTCTATTTGTACAATGGAATAGTATTCAACCATAAAAAAAAACACAGAAGTCATGCCATTTGCAATAACGTGGGTGGACCATGAGGACATTATGCTGAGTGAAATCAGTTACTCGGAGACAGACAAATACTGCATAATCTTGCTTCTATGTGGCATCTGACCAAAAAAAGTTCGTAGAAACAGAGGGATCAGATCTGTGGTTGCCAGAGGTGGCACCGGGGGTGAGGGTGAGGGAATGGGGTGAAGATGGTAAAAAGGTACACATTTCCTTTGTAGTTACAAAGTTACAAGTTAAGTTTCGGGGATGTTACAAGTTAAGTATCCGGGATGGAACGTACAACAGGATGACTCAAGTTCACAGTACTGTTTTGTATTTTTTGAGAGTTGCTGAGAGAGTAGATCTTAAAGTTCTCATCATAAGGAAAACAATTTTGTAACTGGGAGTTAACTGAACTTATTGTGGTGATCTTTTCCAAACACATACATACACCAAATCATTGTGTTTTGCACCTTGAGCTTAGACAATGGTAGATGTCAGTTATATCTCAACAAGCCTGGGGAGAAAAGAACCTGGGATCGCCCGTGCATCCTCAGTTAGGTGCCGCCATCGCAGTGGCACAGAATACGCTGTGCAAACTATCACAGTGCTTTTGAAACATTCGCTCTCAATCTAATAAGCTCTCTAAGAAGACATATGGAACCTTAGAGTTAATTTTCACTCCGAGCACTACAGGGATCCGTGATTGGGTTTCATCATGCCTCAGAAATTCCAGAAGGAAACAGTTGGAAGGAAGGGATGGAATTCTAGATAGTGCTCTGGGCCCACGAGACCCTGAGACCACACAGCAGCCTTAGGGATCAGGCATGAAGGTCCTGTGCCTGGACTGCTTGTGCTGAGGTTGTAAGAGCCCTGGATTGGAGGTGAAGCGGTCTGCCCTTGAATCTCAATCATACGTGCCATTTACTGACTAAGCGCCATCACACTACCTACTCTGGTCCTCCTTTCCTCTTCTGTAGAACTTCACGGAGCTTACGTGACAGCACTGTAAACTGTAAAGTGCTCAGCAATTTTGAGAGACCTTTTCTGGGCCTCAAGTTCCATAGACCCCCCTCAAACTAGAGCATGCTCTGTGGATGACGCCTTCTGTCACTTCTGCCACCCCCAGCCACATTTTCAAAAAATAACACTCTCAAAACACTTCCGAGAGTAGAAATGGAAGCATCCACTCCTCCCAATTTCACAGAGAAAACATCGTGTATTCAAAATAATAATAATAACAAGCCCCAGCACCAAAGGGTCACTGGTTCAATTCTCAGTCAGGGTGCATGCCTGGGTTGCAGGCCAGCTCAGGTCCCCAGTAGGGGGCGCGCGAGAGGCAACCACACATTGGTATTTCTCTCCCTCTCTTTCTCCCCCCCTTCCCCTCTGTCTACAAATAAATAAAATCTTTAAAATAAGATACGCTACACCAGTTATTCATAGAACGTGGTCCCTGAACCAGTAAGTCAACATCACCTGGGAAACTGGGCAAAATTCCAGTTCTTGGGCTCCTCGTCAGACCAAATGAATCTAAAACTCTGGGGGTCAGGCCCAACAACGTGTGTTTTAAAAAGCCTTGGGGAAATGGGGGGTCAGGAGAATGGGGACAGCTGTAACAGAGTCAACAACAAAAAATAAAATGGGAAAAAAAAAGAAAAAGCCTTCCAGGTGATTCCGATTCAAGCTGAAACTTGAGAACAACTGGGTGAAGGTCTTTTCATCCCTGGCTGCATAAGTGAGGCATTTGTTTAAAAGACGGATTCCTGCCCTGGCTGGTATGGCTCAATGGATTGAGTACTGACCGGCAAACCTCAGGGTTGCTGGTTCGATTCCCAGTCAGGGCACCTGCCTGGGTTGCAGGCTAGGTCCCCAGGTGGAAGTGTGTGAGAGGCAACCACACATTGATGTTTCTCTTCATCTCTTTCTCCCTCCTTTCCTCTCTCTAAAAATATATATAAATAAATAAGAACAAACACGGATTCCTGATAGAGGCCCAGGAAATACCTGTTTTTCACCCCTAGATGATTCCATTGCTCAGGCAGGATTGAGAACCACGAGTACATTCTCTCCTCATGGACAAGTTACTCAGGACTTTGCTGAGTTTGGGTCATGGACCTTCCACCCTTCTGTCTGGATTCCAGGGTACGATTTTGGGGTGAGAAGGTATCTCCTGGCTCCAGGGCTCTCTCCGTGATGGAATCCATGCCTAGGCACAGTATGAAGCCCATGTTTCTCGGTGAGAAACTTAGAGTGTCTCTACCTATTACACTCTTCTGTCTCTCCTCCCTGGAGGTCTTGAAGAGACAATTACCTGCTTCCTGTATACAGGCCTGGAAATGGAGGCTCTACGGAAAGAAGGAATGGGGGGTGCTGGTTGCTGAAATACAGTCAGTAGTCCCTGACTGTTCTCTATTTCAAACCAGATATCTCTAGTTCCTTCAGTTCTTTCATCGTCTCCCAGTTATTTATTCTCAGATCCACTGGACAAGTAGTCTATGAGCTTGCACCAGGTACTTTTGCTTTCATTTCTTTTTTAAAAATATTTTTTGCTTTTCTTCTTCCCCTTCTCCTTTTTCTTCGCTGTTTCACCACCAAAGCCAAGTCTCTCTCTCTCACCGTTTATCTTCCCATTACCCTCTCCCACCTGCCCCCACCCTCTGTTCCCTCTGGTCATCACCATGCTGTTATCTGTGTGTTTGAGTTTTTGTTCATTTTATTGGTTTTTGCTTAATCCCTTCAGCTATTTCACCCAGTCACCCAACCCCCTCCACTCTGACAGCTGTCAGTCTGTTCTCTGTATCTATGAGATTGTTTCTCCTTTGTTTGTTAGTTTATTCTGCTTTTCAGATTTCACATATAAGTGAAATGATGTAGTACTTCTTCTTAACTGACTGGCTTATTTCACTTAGCATACTAATCTCCAGGTCCATCCATGCTGTCGCAAACAGTAAGATTTCCTCCTTTTTTACAGCCAAGTAGTATTCCATTGAGTAAATGCACCACAGCTTTTTTATTCACTCATCTACTGATCGGCACTTGGGCTGTTTCCAGATCTCACCTATTGTAATTAACGCTGTAATGAACATAGGGGCACATATATTATTTCGAATCTGTGTTTCGGGTTTCTTTCTATATATTCCCAGAACTGGAATCGTGGGGTCAGAAAGCCATTCCATCTCTAGTTTTCTTGAGGTAGCTCCATACTGCTTTCCACAGGGGCTGCACCAGTCTGCACTCCCACCAACAGTGCACTAGGGTCCCCTTTTCTCCGCATCCTCACCAGCACTTGTTGTTTATTGATTCGGTTATGATAGCCACTCTGACTGGTGGGAAGGGGTATCTCATTGTGGTTTTAGTTTGCATCTCTCTGATGATTAGTGACATGGAGCATCTTTTCATATGTCTCTTGGCCCTCTGTATGTCCTCTTTGGAGAAGTGTCTATTCAGGTCCTTTGCACATTTTATAATTGGATTGTTTGAATTTTAGTGTTGAGTTTTATAATTTCTTTATAAATTTTGGATATTAATCTCTTATCAGATGCATCATTGGTGAACATGTTCTCCCATTTAGTAGGTTGTCTTTTCACTTTGTTCATGGTTACTTTTGCTGAGCAAAAAAAAAAAAAAATAGTTTGATATAGTCCCATTTGTTTATTTTTTTCTTTCATTTCCCTTGCGTGAAGAGGTATATCAGAAAAAGTATTGCTCTGGGTAATGTAAGAGATTTGACTGCTTATGTTTTCTTCCAGGATTTTTATGATATGGAGATGTACATTTAAGTTTTTTTAAAATATATTTTATTGACTATGCTATTACAGTTGTCTCATTTCTCCCCCATCATTCCCCTCCACCCTGCACACCCCCTCCCACCCACATCTCCCCCTTAGTTCATGTCCATGGGTTGTACATGTCAGTTCTTTGGCTTCTCCACTTCCCATACTATTCACTCTTTGGACTGTCTGCTCTCTCGTCTCGTCTCCCCAGCTTGCTAAACTTAGTTCCACACCTTCTTCCAGAAGCCCTTCATTTTGACCACCTTCAAGAACTTCTCTCCTCTGGCTGGTAGGGCTCAGCCTCTTGCTCTGGCGTTGGCTCTCAATGCTTCTTTGATTTCAGTCACACCAGCAGCTGCAGGTAAAAAGAATCCCTTCCACTAGTCCTGTCCTCAGGGAAGCTTGACCAAGAAGGCTTGTCCCTTTCTGCCTCTTGTCAGGGCAGGAAATTTGGATGTTTGGACAAGTTTGGATGTTTACATTTTTCCTTCACTTAAAATTTCCTGTAACAAATGGGGATAGATTTTTAGGGGCCGTATTGGTATCCCTTGTCATCTCTGAGAGCAGAGAATACCTTAATCTGGTGGCACTGTGGTGTTCTACCCGGTTTTCCACATCACCCAACACTTAGGCAAGACATAGTTACTTATACTACTTCTTCTTCCTCTTCTGCCCCTCTTCCTCTTTCTCCTTCTTCTTATATTTACTTTTACAATGAAATCTCTCCTCCTCTGTCCCATTGTCTCTCGTTGCCTAACAAAGTCAAAATGCCTTAAAGTATTCAGTCAATCTATTCGTCTCAGTCATTATGCCGGTGGGCTGCCTTGAACTTGAAGAAACTCTGAAGAAACTCTCTACATTGCATTTGATCTGTCATGGACATGAATATAAAGTGTAAGCATAAACTTATGACACCATCTTTTCTGGCATATTCTAGAATTTACACACCAAATTTACGTTCTTCAAACCAGTCACCAAGATGGGTAACACAAATATCTCTATGATAAAATCACTGTTACAAATGTGTGGTGACTCCTCTTTTGGAATTAGAGGGTGACAGGATATAGTGGAAAGAACATGAGGTTTTGAGATGATTTCAATCACGAATCTGTTACATATCAAGTTGTGCAATATTGTGCAAGTTCCTCTCTCAGAACTTTCACTTCCCTATGTATAAAATGGGGTTAAGCCTTGGCTGATGTGGCTCAGTGGATTGCATGATGGCCTCCGACCCCCAAGGTCACCGATTTGATCCCCAGTCGGGGCACATGCCTGGGTTACAGGGCCAGGTCCCCAGCTGGGCATGCAAGAGGCAACCACACATTGATGTTTCTGTCCCTCTCTTTCTCCCTTCCTTTCCTTCTCTCTAAAAATAAATAAAATAAATAAATAAATAAAGTCATTTTAAAAATATTAAAAAATAAATAAAATGAACTCGGGTTAAGATTATTGGTCTTGCTGAGTTTTGTAGTGAGTCGGTAATGCCCATGTTCCTGCTGCCGTATTAGAGCCAGTTTATCATTTGTACAAGAAAATCCTTTTCTGCCCTGGCTGGTGTAGCTCAGTGGACTGAGCACGGGCCTGCGAACCAAAGGATCGCGGTTCGATTCCCAGTCAGGGCACATGCCTGGGTTGCAGGCCAGTTCCCAGCAGAGGACGCATGAGAGGCAACCACACATTGATGTTTCTCTCCCTCTCTCCTTCCCTTCCCCTCTAAAGATAAATAAAATCTTTAAAAAAAAAAAAAAAAGGAAAATCCTTTTCCCTATACACTCTCCCTCAGTTAATGGCTCTGTTTCCCTCCCTCATTTGTGTTCTGGTCAAATTCAACTATATTCTTTCTTTAAAAATTAGGAGTAGGAGGGAATTTTTCTGACTCGATATATACCCAAACCTACAGCAAATATAATAATTAATGGAAAAATCTATAGATGCCATCGTATTAACCAAAAAACATTTTCTACCATCACTACAATTTAATATAGTATTGGAGGTTGCGACCGATATTATGTGTGACCGACATAAAGGAAAGGCATAGGAAGTGTATTCAACATGAATTTTAAAAAGAGATATAAATTCCATTTCTTGCAGAGAATATTATCATTAACAGAGAAACCTAAAAGACTATACAGTCACATTTTAAAAACTAATAAGACAGTTCAGAGAGCTTTCTATTACTTATGATTAACAATAACACAAAGAATTCAAAACTTATGGTACCCTTGCTATACCTAACTAGAAAATTAAATAGGAAAAAAATAAGGTATCCCTTAAGATAATAAAATCTAAAAGTTTCTAGAAAACAACACAGAAAACACAAAATTGTACAGAGAATATTTTAAAACTATTTAAAATCTAAGGGAAGTTTTGACTACATGAAGACATACCATGTCCGTATGTGGGGGGATTTAACATGATAATTGTACCAATTGGCCTCACATTAACTTGCGAATTCAGTGCGGTGCAAAATCAAATTCCAGCAAGGCTTCGGGGGGAAGCTGGTAGACTGAATTATATTTGGGGATTGGGAGATATATCCATATCTAAATTATGAAAGATATTTTTTCATGAATTGCTTACCACTTTAAAAATCAACTCGAGAGAGAAGGGCAAAGACAAAGGATTCACCCTAGTAGATATTAAGATATACTTTCTTTTTGTTATCTTTATGTTAATTTATTCTTTTTTTATAATTTTTTAAAAATTTTATTTATTTATTTTTAGAGAGGGGAAGGGAGGGAGAAAGAGAGAGAGAGAAACATCAGTGTGTGGTTGCCTCTCACGTGGCCCCCACTGGAGACCTGGCCCAAAACCCAGGCATGTGCCCTGACTGGGAATTGAACCTGCGACCTTTTGGTTTGCAGCCCAAGCTCAATCCACTGAGCCACACCAGCCAGGGTTAATTTATTCTTAAAAAAAAAAATTACTTTATTGTTGTTTAATTACAGCTGTCTGAATTTTCTCCCATATTAAGATATACTTTAACCCTGGCTGGTGTGGCTCAGTGGATTGAGTGCGGGCCTGCGAACCAAAGGATCGAAGTTCGATTCCCAGTCAGGGCACATGCCTGGGTTGCGGGCCAGTTCCCAGTAGGGAATGCTTGAGAGGCAACCATACATTGATATTTCTCTCCCTTTATCCTTCCCTTCCCTTCTAAAAAAAAAAAAAAAGATATAGTTCAAAGCCATAGTAATAAAATGGCCTGGTACCCTTGTAGGAACTAATTAGTAAACAAAGGAACAGAGAAGAGTTCAGCAATGTACACATGATGTATTACAGAATTCTGCACTTGAAACCTATACAATTTTATCCACAAATGTCACCCCCATAAATTTAATTGAAAAAGAAAAAGAAATAAAACAATGGTGCCTTGGGAAAAAAGAAAAGAGCTGAGGCGTACATTCAAGTATATATAGTAATTTGCCTTATGATAGAGATGCCCCTCAAAGCACCAGAAAGGGAGCAGATTGTTTTTTAGTTTTTATTAAACTACGTTGCTAATTGAGGGCTAAAGCTGGATCCCTACCTTACACAATATACAAAGGTGGGATTTAGATGGATTAGACATAAATGGAAGAGGTAAAGTTAAATGTACAGTGCTTAATGTAATCTAAACCGGGAAACGATTTTTTTAAAAAAAATAAGAATCCGCATGCAGAATCATAAAGCAAAAAACAAAACAAACAAAAAAAAAAAACGCTTTTTATCACATCACAATGGCAAATTTCTGGTCAACAAAGAATATCATAGACAATGTTAAGTGATGGAAGATCTTAAAATCATTAAACCACCAGGGGATTAATATACAAGAGATCTCATCGGTAAATGGAAAAAGGATATACCTAAGCAGGTCACTGAAAGAAAAGTCCAAATGGCTACCAAATATATGGAAAGACTCTTAAAATCTCAAATATTCAGAAATATGTCAATCAAAGATGATGATATGTCACTTACTACCACAAGAAGTACAAACACTGGAAAGTGGATAGCACCAAGGGTTACTGAGGTTGTAAGCAGTAAGGAGCTTACTTCACTTATAAAAAGCTTTTTTTAAAGTTGTGCTTTGTGATTCTATTCATTCCAATACTGTGCCGATCATCGTTGCACCCACCCAAAAAGGTCCTGTGTTATTAGGTATATATTTCTATAATGGGTGCTTGTTTTGTAATTCTTAACTTTGCAAAATAGTGCTAGACCATGGCATATATTTGTGTGTGCCGATAAAAATACATATACACAAAGGAAAGAGCAACCCAACACAGCTATGCTATTTCCTTTCTTCCTTTGTGACCGGCAGTGTTTCTGAGACAAAAGCTAGGAGATCTACACAATGGTGCGCTAGTGGTGGCCTAGAGCTTAGGTGAAAAGAAGGGAATAACCTTTTATGGAACCAGCCAGTGTACTAGGCAGCAAGCTGGGCACTTTACACTGTCTTGTTGGATCTGTACCACATTATGAGGGAGTATGTATCATTCTCCCACTGTATGGATAAAAAAAAGAGGTTCAGAGGGGTGAAATTGTCAAAAGCACAGGATTAGTTCTGACTGGTGTAGCTCAGTGGGTTGAGGGTTATTCCACCAAATCAGAAGGTTGCCGGTTCGATTCCCGGTGAGGGCACATGCCTGGGTTGTGGGCCAGGTCCCAAGTGAGGGCCATGTGAGAGGCAACTGCACATGGATGTTTCTCTCTGTCTCTTTCTCCTTCCCTTCCCCTCTCTCTGAAAATAAAGAAATAAATAAACAAAAATCTAAAACCAGAATAAAAGACAGAGGCAACCTGTAAACTTTGTCAACCTTGCTGTTTTTCTCCCCCCCGTCATGGATGATTCTTTTAACTGGGCTGAGATCCACAGACCCCAAAGCGCATCTCCAGTGGTAGAATTTTAGGTGTCAGCCCAAATACCAAGGGGGGCATTTTATTGTGCAGGGGTGGGAGGAGTGTTGGGAAGTTTCTTAATTCTCTGAATTAAATCACATATGCAATTAATTGCCTTCTGTGCCTCCATATGCTAACAATTTTTATTATGGGAGAAACATCACTGGTCTTTGCTGATATCTACAGAGTTGCTTTAGAAATGGATTTGTTTTGGAAGTTAACTTGGGGAGAATTTTTGTTTCATCTTCCTGAAGGAGCGAGGAGATATTGACAGAGAAATGTGAACAAAACGGCTTTCTCTTTTTTCTTTGCAGCAAAGTCACACAGAAGGACCATTTCTTCAAAAGTGAGCATGAGACACGGGAAGGGATATTCTTTCTAACGGTGACTCTGAAGTCCGGGGCTGACAAGATGGGCTTAGGGAACCCCTTGCCTCCTCAGCAGCTCTGCCTCATTGTCATTGGATTTTCTCTGCTGTCTTTGGCGGAGACGTATGGATTCAGTAAATGTACACAGTATGAACTGGACATTCACCACATTTTCTGCATTCGGAAGAAGATCACCAACTTGACAGAGGCCATTTCTGACATCCCAAGATACACTACTCACCTCAACCTGACACAAAACCAAATTCAAACCCTCCCTGCCTACGGCTTCACTAATCTGTCCGCTCTGGTAGACTTGCGACTGGAGTGGAACGCCATTTGGAAGATTGAGAAGAGGGCTTTTTGGGGACTTGGAAATCTGACCCTTTTGAACTTGGTAGAAAATAATATTCACAGTGTGGACGACTCCTTTGAGGGCCTGTCCAACTTGGAGACTTTGCTCCTGAGCCATAATCGAATTACTGGCATTCACAAAAATGCCTTTGTCCCGCTTTTCAAATTGAAACACTTAAGCTTGTCTAGGAACCGTATTACCAATTTTTCAAATGTGCTTGAGGCAATCCAGCACCTCCCGTGCCTGGCATCCCTTGATCTCACTCACAACAAAATCAGCATCTTGGACCACAGCCCCAGGTTGCTGGCCTCCCTGACCCAGCTGAGCCTGCAGGGGAACGAGCTAATGGAGTTAAATTTCTCTGCTTTGTCGCTGCCTAATGTGACCACTCTGGATGTCTCTCAGAATAGCCTGACAGACATCCAGCACGTGTCTCTGGAAACTCTGCCCCAGCTGAGGAGCTTGAACCTGAGTGGGACATCGGTGAGACTGGAGATGCTTCCAGCCGAACACCTGCAGAATCTAAGCGAAATAGACCTTAGCGACCAGGAGTTTAGAGGCAGTCATTTAGTAAACGTCAGCAGGGTGTGTCGTTTCCTCAGAAATTTGCCCACGTTAGAGGCTTTGGTCTTTAGGAAAAAGACCATGGAGGCAGGGGGCATAAAGCATCTCGCCAACTGTACCAGGCTTTTGTCCCTTGACCTGAGACAAAACTATAATCTGGTTCACCTCAATGACAGTGAGTTCAATGGCATGGCCAGCCTCCAAAGGCTGCAACTAGACAGGTGCCAACTTTCCTTTGTCACCAACCAGACCTGGAGTGCCCTCCAGAACCTGACGACCCTAGATCTGAGTCACAACAAGTTTAAAAGATTTCCAGATTTTGCATTTTCACCCTTGAGGTCCCTACAATTTCTTTTCCTCTTTAAAAATCCCATCACGGAACTCAGTGCCAGGGCCTTCTATGGGCTGTATTCTTTGAAGGAGCTCAACGTGGCTGGATGCTGGATAGTGCAAATCGACAAATACTCCTTTGCTCAGTTTCCAAACTTGGAGATTTTAGACCTTGGCTACAACAATCTGCGAACTCTAAAATCCAAAACCTTTCATTTTCTGAAGAAACTCCAAGTTCTGATTCTCTCCCAGAACCGCCTGAATAGCATAGAGAAGAATGCATTTTCTGGCCTTCCTTACCTTACTAAACTTGACCTGGCATACAACATCTTGTCAAGCTTCGGCGCAAATATTTTCTCGGGTCTTGAACACCTGGAAGTTTTGGATCTCAGTTTTAATAAAATTACATATGAAACCACCAGGACCTTAACCTTTCCTCCATTTATGAACCTCAGGTCTTTGAAACAACTCAACCTGGAAGGACAAATGCATGGGGTTCAGGTCGTTCCAACCAACTTCTTCCAAGGGCTGAGCGCCTTGCAGGAGCTCCTCCTAGGCAAAAATTCCATGGTATTCTTGGATCATCTCCAATTTGACTGCCTGCCTAATCTCACGAAGCTGGATATCTCAGGAACAAGATCTGGAGAACGGAGTCTCTATTTAAACATTTCCTTATTCCGAAAACTCAAAAGACTACAGATACTGCGCCTGGAAAACAACGACATCGAGTCACTGACTCCTGGCATGTTCTCTGGCTTAGAAAGCCTTCGGGTCTTCTCTTTAAGATTCAACAACCTGCAGGTCATTAATCAAAGTCATCTGGAGAACCTGACATCTCTGAGATACTTTGATCTCTATGGGAACAAACTTCGGTGCAACTGTGACAACGTGTGGCTCAAGAACTGGTCCATAAACACAGCGAATGTCCATATCCCTTACCTCCGGAGCTATCCCTGTCAGCAGCCAAATACCCAGAATTTGTTGGTAGATTTTGATGATGCTATGTGCAATTTTGACCTGGCGAAGGTTTACTTCTTTTGCTCCTTCAGCCTGGTCCTCTCGACAATGGTCTTCTCTTGGTTCAGTGCCAAGATAACTTCATCTCTATGGTACGGGCTGTACATATTTCAAGCCTGGTACCTGGCCAAGTGGCATAGGACAAAGAAGGAGTTCCTCTATGATGCCTTTGTCTCTTTCACTGCCACTGATGAGCAGTGGGTATATGAAGAGCTTGTTCCAGCCCTCGAAGAAGATGGCCAGCCCACCTTTAAGCTCTGCCTTCACCACCGGGACTTTGAACCTGGGGTAGACATCTTTGAGAACATTCAGAACGCCATCAACACCAGCAGGAAGACTCTGTGTGTGGTCAGTAACCACTACCTGCGCAGTGAATGGTGCCGCCTCGAAGTGCAGCTGGCCAGCATCAAGATGTTCTACGAGCACCAGGACGTCATCATCCTGATCTTCCTGGAAGAGATCCCAAACTATAAGTTATCCAGCTACCACCGACTCAGGAAACTTGTGAACAGGCAGACGTTTATCACCTGGCCAGACAGTGTCCATGAGAGGCCGCTCTTCTGGGCTCGTATTAGAAATGCGCTGGGCAACAAATCTGTGGAGAAGGAGAATGCGCAGCTAATTGTGGTCGAGTGACTGGAAGTCTTGGGGACCTCCAGTGCAATGTTGTCCAAGGTGTGCGGAGGCTAAGGGTGTGACTGAGTGTTCGTGTTCTGCAGGGAAACGGACGTGAGCTCCTTATGGCCATCAGACCTGAGACCATGTGGTTAATGTCCTTTGGGCAGTTGGAAGAGTGAAGGGGGCTGCTTGAGGAATGCTGTCCGAACTCTAAGGGATTCGTTATCTGGAAAGCATATCTGTTCCATTAAGGAGACGACTTGGGAGACATGTCACCTGACACTCTGGCGATCGGGAGAGCCCTCCTAGGTGCTCGAGAACATTGTTCACCTAGTTTCTCCAAATCAGTTCCTGTCAAGATAGAACAAATTGTACCTCTTCTAAGAATCTGTAACAACAGAAAGACTGCATACAGACCTCAATAAAAGCAAAAAAAAAAAAAAAAAAAGAGAGAGAGAGAGAGCGTGAGCAATTCTGGTGTATTCTTTTTTAGAGCATAAGATTCCAAAGGTCAGCTTCTTCCTGTGTTTAAGTCAGAGCCCGAGAGTTAAGACAGTCCTAGTTTGGGCCCATCAACTTACTTTATGGAAAGCAGCCTTGATGAACTAGCAGGGCAATGATGGCTGCAGACGTGACCACCTGACTGTGATGAAACAGCCTTCATTGAGCAGTTTCTGGCAGGGGTGTGGTCTCCAGTGACTTCCTGCTTCAGGCACTGGATGCAAACCAGTGTTCCCTAGCCTGCGATGCCTGATGGAAGCAACACCCAGCTTAAGGGCTGTGGCTCTTGTATTAGGCAAAAGTGCTTCAAATTTCTGTAGGTAGGACTTCCCTTCAGAAAAAGTGCTACAGGTTCCTGGAGCAGGAGGGACCATCGGGACCCAAAGGATGTCAGCCTGTAGTGCAAGCGGTAGCGTACCAACACTTCTGCGATTGTCTCTCCGCAAGGACTTGGTCTTTAGTTGCTGGCTTCCTCCTCCTGTCTTCCCCCTGATCCCTAAGGCTCTGGGAAGAGTTTGTTGAGGAAAAGGCCCCGAAGGGCAGACTGTTTAGTGGCAGGGATAACATAAATGAAGAGAGGTCCTGCATGTTTTTGGACAAGCCCTTTGTTAAACTGATAGCAAACAATCCAGGGCCTGGAGACTGGCATTGTGTCAGAGTTGATGAGTGCTCATCCAGTGGCTGGCATCCTCCCGTGGGAAGTTCTGTGAGAGCTGGAGAACGGACTCAAAAATAAAACTGCTTATCCAAGCCGTGCATCAATACTGCGTTGTGCCATGTATAATGCGCACCCATGCTTTGATGTGCATTATACACGGTATTATTATGCCCACTGTCCAGCCCATGGCATATAATCATTATGCCTGTGTATACCGCACATCCTTATTTTTCCCTCAAAAATTTGGGCGCAGAAGTGCGCATTGGACATGGCAAAACACAGTAAATATCACTTCGGTGTTCCCTGCATCCAAATAACTGATATCCTATATTTTGCTGATCTTTTTTTTATTTTGATTTTTAATTTTTAAAATTTTATAAATTTTAATCGTTGTTCAAGTACAGTTTTCTGCCTTTTACTCCCATCCCAGCCCACCCCGCAGTCCTCCGTTTTGCTGATCTTGTTCATCCTTCAAGGTGTACTCAAAGATTTCCCAGTCTCCTGAATTGTGGAAACATGAGTGAATATTTGAAAAAAAAATGTAAACAATAATGCGAGGACATTTGTGTGGGAAATGATGTCATCAGTTGGATGCTTATGGGGTAATTATTACATTGTAGCAGGACGTAACTTATAACTGCCATATGGGCCATGCAATAAAGATCACACTACTTAATTTTCTTCAAATCGAATGACATCTGATTTTGAGGCCCTGTTCTGCAAGACTGGTGGAAAACTCAGGCTCAAATCGGTGTGGGCTCCTCACCCTTCCACAATAACCTGTTATGTTCTTGCATAAAGAAAAACAGTGGAGAGATTTTGTAGAAAAGCGTTCAGGGGTTTTAACAAACTAAAACTGACCATTTAT
The DNA here is from genome assembly GCA_039655065.1 of Glossophaga mutica. Lineage (NCBI taxonomy): Eukaryota > Metazoa > Chordata > Mammalia > Chiroptera > Phyllostomidae > Glossophaga > Glossophaga mutica. Next base: position 6,445,608 of record CM077318.1, on the reverse strand, counting down.
TCTTTTGCATCCTTCAAAAAAATTGGGGGTAGTTTCTCCAGTCTTTGGTCTGCACTAATTACCGCTTGCATGCCCCTTGTCCAAGCCGGATCTCTGGAATCTGGGGGCTCTTCTGCCCCCGAGCTATGCTTGGTGTGGCATCTTGGCTGAAACTGGACACAGCCATTCCTTCCGGAAGTGCTATCACCTCCCCGGATATGGAGTGTGTCTCGGATCCCACCACTCAAGGAACCAGCACACCTGTGTTCCTTTCCTGGTCTTGAAACTGGGCCTTAACACTGCAAGATAAAAGTCAGATAGCACTAAGTATGGCAATTAATATCAGCTGACTAAGGTTTGAAGCTTGACTCAACCCCTTAGGAACTGTAACCCTGTTACCCAACCTCTCTAAACCTGTTTTTCATTCTGTAAAATCAGAATAATTATAATCGCTTTTTCTAGGCTGGTTTACGGATTCAATGGAATAAGGTATAGGCAGGTTTAGCAGGATGCCTGGCCCATAGACGTTAGCTATGAAATTCTACTTCCTCACGATTGAAGGACCTGGGGCAGAAAGAGCAATCAATGGGTGCCCGAGGATGGGCTGACTGAAGAGAAGCAGCTAGAAATATAAAGGCCAGCAGCTTTGTCCACCTCACCATCTGCTAAAGGCCGTTCCTGAAGGGAATCCCAGGTTGTTTTTTCCCAAAGGGTACAGCATGGACAGCGCTTAAAACTGTAGAGTACTAAAAGACGGACTTTTCCTTTCATTACTTACCAATCCCTGACATGCTCAACCTAACATCTATCATCTAATCTGTGGATGTCCAAGGCCCAAGCATGCAGTTTTTAGGGCCAGAAAGAAGTTTTGGGGTCAGTGGGTTGGAATGATGAAAGTTGATATCCGAGGGAAGAGGGAGAACGTGAAGTAACATTAGAGCAGGTTTTCTTACCCTCCCTTGCACAGCACTGCCACCTGGTGGCTTTTTAATAAATCACACTATCTCCCCTCTTCCTCCAACCCACATCTGCCCTCTCCCATGGTCCAGTCCTAAATGTGTTAACTGAGAGAAAAGGGCGATGCGTTGTATTTGGTTCCTGTAGCTTCCGTAACAAATTGCTATAAGGACGGTGGCTTAAAACAACAGAGATGTATTCTCTCCCTGTTCTGGAGGCCAGAAGTCCAAAATCAAGGTGTGGGCAGCACCGTGATCCCTGCAGAAGCTCTGGAGGAGAATGTTTGTACCCTGAGTTTGCCAGCTTCTGGTGGCTGTTGGCTGCCATTCCTGACCTCATTGCTGCATCACTCCAATCTCTGTCTCTTTGTTTTTTATTGTATTTTATTGTTTACGCTATTACAATTGTCCATGCTTTTTCTCCCTTTGCCTACTTCCACTCAGCCTCCCCTCCCCTCCCTCAGGCCATCCCCATATCGTTGTCCAGGTCCATGGGTCATACATACATGTTTTTTTTTTGGCTGATTCCTTCACCTTCTTTCATCCAGTCCCCCCGCCCTTCCCTCCCCTCTGACAGCTGTCAGTCTGTTCTGTGCATCCATGCCTCTGCCTCTATTCCGATTGCTAGTCCATTCATTCATTAGATTCCATGTATAACTGAGATCATATAGTATTTGTCTTTCTCTGACTGGCTTATTTCACTTAGCATAATAATCTCCAGGTCCATCCATCCACGCTATCGCAAAAGTTAAGCATCTTTCTTTTTTACTGTTGTGCAGTATTCCATTGTGTAGATGTAACACAGGTTTTTTTCATATATTCCTCTATTGATGGGCACTTGGGTTGTTTCCAGATCTTGGCTATTGTAAATAATGCTGCTATGAACATAGGGGCGCATATATTTGTTTGAACCGGTGTTTTGGGAGGTGTTACTTAGGGAAAAATGGTGATGTTGATCTATAACGTCAAGGGTGGGTGGCTGGAGAACTCTTCCATACCTTTTCATAGCATGCAAAAGATCATGGGAGTCCAGGGTAAAACACTGAGTCCCTAAAGCCATTATATGTTTCAGTAAAATGTAATAGAATAAGAGCAGAAACAGGCCGAACTTTAATAGGGAAAAATCTAAAAACCTGAGTCTGGGTTTAGAAATTATTTGTATAAATGAAGGAGAGCATGTCTAAATAGCAGTTCATGCCCTGCCTGGCGTGGCTCAGTGGATTGATCACCGGCCTGCAAACCAAAGGGTCACCAGCTTGATTCTCAGCCGACGCCTAGGTTGCGAGCCAGGTCCCCAGTAGGGAGTATGTGAGAGGCAACTACACATGGATGTTTCTCTCCCTTTCTTTCTCCCTTCCTTCCTGTTTCTAAAAATAAATAACATCTTTAAAAAATAAGTAACAGTTTATGTGAAGAATGGTTTAATTTACCACAAGGTTTGGTTGTATGACATGACTGAGGAAAATGATAATGCAACCTTAAGCTGAGTCAATAGACATCCAGGTCACTATAAAGAACAGTTGTACTGTACACTGTGCAAACCAAAGGTCATCTGTTTCCACTTCAAGGCCAAGTATTTTATAGCATGCATACAGGAAAGGGCATGAATCATAAATACGTAACACGATGAATTTTAACAAAGTGAACACACTCATGTAACTGCTAGGGTGGCCTGGCACCCCAGTTTTCCCAGGACTCTCCTGATTTTAGCACCGCAAGTCTTGCTTCCTGGGAAACCCCTTGGTCCTGGGCAAATCAGAAAGCTGGTAACCCTATCCTATCCAGATTAAGAAATAGAACATTGCCAGTACCCTAGAAGCCCTCATATAGCTTGTCAGTTACTACCCATTCCTCCTGTCCAACAGAAACCACTATCCTGACTTCTAACACCATAGATTATTTTGAGATACTTCATTTTATTTTTTTAAATACAATTTTCAGTGAGGTCTTTTTTTTTTTTTTTAGATTTTTTATTTATTTATCTTTAGAGGGGAAGAGTAGGAGAGAGGGAGAGGGAGAGAAACATCAATGTGCGGTTGCCTCTCATGTGTCCCCATGCTGGGAACTGGCCTGCAACCCAGGCATGTGCCCTGACTGGGAATCGAACCGCTATCCTTGGGTTCGCAGGCCCGCGCTCAATCCACTGAGCTACACCAGCCAGGGCCAGTGAGGTCTTTTTAAAAAGATATTTATTTATTGAGAAAGAACGGGAAGGAGAAAGAGAGGGAGAGAAATATCAATGTGTGGTTGTCACCCAACTGGGGACCTGGCCCACAACCCAGGCATGTGTCCTGACTAGGAATCGAACCAGCAAACCTTTGGTTCACAGGCCTGTGCTCAATCCACTGAGCCACACCAGCCAGGGGTGAGATGTTGTATTTTAATATTGGCACTACAAACTAAAGAGCAGAACGTACAACCTCAGGGCTCATGGGGTGAGTCCAGTTGCTACACATGTTCGTCTGAGTCACGCAATAGTAGCCTGTAGAGGTTGTTCGTTTTTCCACTTTATTTAGGGGACAGTTCTGTGAGTTTTAACACATGTACAGATTCATGCAACCCTTACCACACTCAGGACACAGAATTACCCATGTGTAATTACATGTGTAATTACCCAAAATTACAGTTTCATTACCACAAAATCTTCCTCATGCATTTCTTTGTAGTCACACATTCCCCCCAGTCCTAGTCCTAAGCAACCAACGATCTGATCTCCATCTGCTTTTGCCTTTTCCATAACATCACACATTTGGAATCTTATACAATATGTTAACTCTTGGAACATGCCTTCTTTTATTCAAAATGATTGCCATGCCAATTGTTGCTTACATCAATGGTTCATTCGTTTGTATTGCAGAGCAGTAAGATGGGCCTTAGTTTGTGTATCCATTCAAGGACATCTGGATTGTTTCCAGTTTTCACCAGTTACGAATACAGATGCTATAAACACGTGGGATTGCTCGGTCATATTGTAAATGTAGGTTTAATTTTATAGGAAACTGCCAAGCTGTTTGCACGTAGGCTGTACTATTTTGGGGAGCCAGGAAATCAGAAATTTTCCAAAGGGAGGTGCCATTAGCATCGATCCCGGTACGCCTGCAGGGAATTCCATGGGCTTGGGGGTGGCCTTTTCCCCCAGAACGTAGGTTTGCGCAGAGCGGCAGCTACTCCGGGCCAGGCGGCCGCCTGTCACCTTTCACTCTTTTCACGTGGCACCACCGGGCTCCTTTTTCCTTCCACAGGGGCCCGGCGGCGCCACCTCCCGGTGGTGCCCTTCATCGGGAAGGTTCCGGGTCGCTGCGTGCGGTACGTGACAAAGGGTAGCTGCACGTCCTACCACCTCCCTCACAGACTGACAGAGGTTTGGACCAATGGAAGCGCGCCGGCGCTTTTAGGCTGCGTCCAATAGCAGCAGCTGTAAGTGGCGTGCTGCGCGGTGCTGCCGAGAATAGGCGGGGCTTGGGCGGGGCGGGGGCGGGGCTGGGGGCGGGGTGGTGAGGCCCGCGAGCATCTCCGCGGTGTGCACGCGTTCCCCAGCGCTCACTAGCTGCTGTCTCCCTCGCTGTGCGATCCCTCGGCCTCTCGCCACTGCTGTATTGCCAAGATGTCGCTTTCTAACAAGCTGACTTTGGACAAGCTGGACGTGAAGGGGAAGCGGGTCGTCATGAGGTAATTCGTACACCTGCCCGCGCGCCCTCGGGGCTCTCCCGAAGCCCTCTGGCCGGGGCGGACATGCTTCCCTGCCTCCCCAAAGTTGCTTTTAAGTCCTGGGCTCGGTCTTACGGGTTCTAGTCATGTGGGGCGAGGCTACTGATCATGGTGGCTGAGGCTTTGCCTGGGTTGGACGGTTTCTAACCTCGTTTCTCCCAATCCACTAGGTAAGCTGTAGTTGCCCTTTTGGGGTGGATCCGCGGAGGCACAGCTCAGATTTCCGGGGCCCATTTTAACCTCTTTCCTATTCCTGCGATGCAGTTCTGACTCCTCCAGTTCCCACTCGGCGAGTTGGCACCTAAGGCTTAGTCTGGAAAATCCCTAGGCCCCAAGGCCAGGGACCTTGAAAGGTCATTTGGTTACTTTCCTTTCCCTGCCGCCCTAGACTAACCCAAGCAAGCGAGGAACCGCCCATATTTCAAAAGTCCAAGCGTTAAAGGAAGTATTTCCTAGAGGGCTTTGATTTAGATGTTCGGGAGTAGAACCCCCTAAATCATCGGGGGCGCAGGAGGGTGGAGAGGGGTGGGATGCGCCGAAGGCGGCCCTTCCCAGTTTATGTAACAGGCCTCTGCGCCCCACCTGGTCGTTGGACTCCAGGCATTGGGGTTTGCATCAGCATCGTGACACGTGCTACGTAAAAGCAGACAGGGTGTGGCTACTCATTCTTACTGTTCTCCAGCCTCACCCCACAGGTGGCTAGAGAAGCAGGATATTAGAAATGCGGAGAGCTTCCCATGCCCTTTCAGGGTCTCTTAATCTGCACATGTGGATTCCTGGTAACTTACGAATATAGCCTCTCCCTTATTTGCTTCCATCACTAGTATGGTACATGGAGCTTTTACATTTCTTCTTACAATACGTGGTACAAATGTACATGCCAGGGGCAAAGTGCATGAGGAGTTAGGTATGTGATTGAGGCACTTGACTGTTACATAACTTCAGAGGATGCAAGTGTGGTGCTTTGAGGGGACCACAAGGATCTGCTATGATAGCTTGTGCAGTCTTGCCCTTTTTGGGAAATGATTGATGGACAGCCATGTAAATGGTGTTATTGGGCCCCTTTCCCAACTTGGATTGGTTCAAGTGAAAGCATCTTTTGGACGGTAACAGACACATAAGTAATAGGGGAATCTCCCTTTACCCTAGGCACTATGAATTAGAAAACTGCATGGGTACCCTAAAATTCATGTAGTTCTTCCTTTCCTCTAATTTCTCCATGGCCACTGTGAGTTTGCAAGTGACCTTCTGTGCTTTGCTGTGGAAATTAGTCAAAAGAACTCCATAGCTTACGGCCATGAAAAAAACCTGGTGTCCACACTTTCCCAAATGACCAAGGCCTTTGCAATCTGGACAAAGTAGGAATTACAGTCTTCTTGGTATTAGACAAGGGCCCTTTCTACCCCTAAGAGGATGTTAAGGAAAAGGAACAGATTCTCTGAAAAACAGGTGGACATTGGCAACTAGATCTTAGGTTTTAATTATTTCCTCCCATCTCTGTGCTCAAGCCTGACCTTTCCAGATGCATGCTTGGGCATCATACTGGTCACCTTCCTGCAATTGCAGTTTTAAGGTTTGCCTCCTCTCTGCCCTGGGAATCTGGCTTCAGAAATTCACAGGTTTGGCTGGGAGTGGGACTACAGAAGGTGCTTATTTTTTCTCACTCTGGATCTAATATGAAATCTCTTCCTGCCCAAGGACTCAGTTTCATTCTACACAGATTAACCCTGAGCCTTGAAATGATTGGCTGGTCCTGTCTTGCTGATAGAAAATGACCTGTCCAAGGTCACTGAACTAGCAAGTTGGTGGCAGAGCCCGGACTAGAACTGGGTCTCCTTGGCAGCCCACCAGATCCTCTGAATCCTGGGACATAGTGAACAAAGATAGTTAAAACAGACCTTTTGTCTCCTGCGGTTGCAATTTATAATCGCTCCCCTCCCCACCCCGTGGAATTTGGATAAATTGTGCTTGTTTGGCCTGAGGGCAGGAAGTCACTGTTCCCTCATTATTAACGCCTTTTTTTGAACACAGTCACATTGTAGCATTGCTCTTTGGAGGAGCTGAGGTGGCCATGCCCTGGAAGCTCAAATTTCTTTTTGTTTCAATGCCCTTAGGTGGTGGTTGCTGGCAGTGTTTTGGAAATGGGGTCTCCGGAGGAATGGCCGCTTCGCTTAACACTTCTTTGTCTTGCAAATGAGAACTCCTGTTTACTGGGTCTTCCGACTCCTGCTTTGATTGCCAGGGGAAATTTTTTTGTTGTTGAGGAAACTTTAGATAGCCAGAAACCTGATGGAATAATTACCAGCTTCCCCCTCATTTCTTTTTAGGACATCAGCTGACTTTACCTTTGAAGAAACTTCTGCTTATTTTTTGCGATGTCATTTTCTTACTCTCATAGGATGCCAGTCACACCCCTTTGCTGTCTGTAAAATGCTTCCCTTTGGCTTGCCCCTCCCCCCGTTTTTTAAAAAAAGCCTCACTGTTTTTCTCTGACCTGTTGTAACTTGTTAAGCAACAGGCCTTGATGTGGTAGAAAAAGAAGCACAGAGGAAAAACGGAGAGCAGATTTTAAAAAGTCTTTAAGACAGCCATAATACACTAATTTCGCAGTCAGGGGCAGTGAAGCAAGGGTGGACACGGTTCCTTTGAGAGCTTTTAATGGAACTGGGCCTGGGCACCTGAGATTTCAGGAGATAAAGATTTGATATTTCTACTAAGTCAATATTTTTAATGTTTTATTTTGAAATCAGATTCACAGGAGATTGCAAAGATAGTGGAGAGGTCCTGTGTTTGCCCAATTTCCCCCTTTGGATACATGTTGCATAATTACAGTACAATATCAAAAGTAGAAAGTTCACTTTAGAATGAAGTGTACAGTTTTATGGTATTTTAGCGCATGTGCAGATATGTGTAACTACCACCACTGTCGTTGTCTTTGATCACCACTAAGATTTCCCTCATGCCACCCCGTTCGAGTCATGGTCCCTCTTCCTCATTCCTAACCTCTGCTAATGACTAATCTGCCATTGGCTTTTTTTAAACATATTTTTAAAACATTTTATTTATTTATTTTTAGAGAGAGGGGAAGGGAGGGAGAAAGAGGGAGAGAAATATCAGTGTGTGGTTGCCTCTCACACGCCCCCAACTGGGGATCAGGCCCGCAACCCAGGCATGTGCCCTGACTGGGAATCGAACCGATGACCCCTTGGTCCGCAGGCCGACACTCAGTCCACTGAGCCACACTAGCCAGGGCTGCCATTGGCTTTTTTCATTCAATATAATGCCCTAGAAATTTCTCCAAGTTGTCGCATGCATCAGTAGTTCAGTTCTTGTATTGCTGAATAAAATTCTATGGTATGGATGTTCTACCAGTTTAGCCCATTAAAGGATATCTGGGTTATTTCCAGTTTGGGGCTACTACACGTAAAGCTGTGTGAACCTTGAACATTCATTCATGCACAAGTCTTGGTATGGACCTATGCTTTCATTTCTGTTGGGTGGAACTGCCGGATCCTACGCTTCACCTTTTGAGGTGTTTCCGCACTGTTTTCCAAAGCAGCCCCACCATTTCACGTGCCCACCAGCAGTGTGCGAGTGGTCGGTCTCTGGTTCCTCACCAGCATTTGATGTTGTCATTTATTTTTTTATTTCAGCCATTCTGATAGGTGTGTAGCATCCGGTTCTCATCATCAGTCAGTTGTGTAAGCTTGGATAGAGAAGACAGAATCTTGAGTGTTTCTGCCCAAAGAATTAACTCCTTCAAGGGGCTTGGGTTAGGGAGTAAGCCCTGTGAGGGGGGGCTAGTGCTCTGCCTCTTGCTCTCAGCCCTTTTGACCACAGGCTTCCTGGGAGGCTGCAGAGGGAAAATAGGACCTGTGGTAATTGGATACTCTCTCCTCTTTGGAATGCGCTTTCTGGCTGGCAAGATATTTAAAGAAGATGCTTCGAATCAGAATCAAGTACCCCTGAAGCTCAGGAGAGTGTAGTTCTTTTTTTTTTTTTTTTTTTTTTTTTCCAGAGACATACAGATGCTGCCGTCATTTCTGAAGACTTTCTTTAATTAAAATGTTTGAATATCAAACTATCCCCTCAACCCACTTTTGGAAAGACTGCCCTCTGGTTAGGTAGCCCGGGGTCCAGGCAGGCCTTGTTTTATTGCGCTTTGTCTGACTGCACTGAACAGACGCTGTGTTCTCGTTACACATGGAAGGTTTGTGCAATCGGCATTGAGCAAGCACACAGGTGCCATGTGCCAACAGCATTTGGTCACTTTGCGTCTGTCACATTTTGGCAATTCTTGCAATATTTCAAGCTTTTTCCTTGTTATATTTGTTACGGTGATGTTAACCATTGTGATTGTTTTGGGGTGCCACAAACTCCCCATATTAAGACAGTGGACTGAATAGATAGTATGTGTGTTCTGACTGCCCTGTCAGCTGGCCATTCCCCCATCTCTCTCCCTCTTCCCTGAGACACAGCAATATTGAAATCAGGCCCGTTGATAACCCTGCAGCGGCCTCTAAGTGTTCATTCAAGTGAAAGGAAGAGTCACACACCTGTCACTTTAAATCCAAAGCTAGAAATAATTCCGCTCAGTGAGGAAGGCATGCTGAAAGCTGAGATAGGGCAAAAGCTCGGCCTCCGTGCCAAACAGTCAGACAAGTTGTAAATGCAAAGGGAAAGTTCTTGAAGAAAATTGTAAGTGCCATCCCAGGGAATACATGGGTGATGGGAAAGCAAAACAGCTTTATTGCCTGTGTGGAGAAAGTTGTAGTGGCCTGGAGAGATCAGATCAGCCGCAGCACAACGTTGCCTTAAGCCAGACCCTAATCCAGAGCAGTGTCCTAACTCTCTTCCATTCTGTGAATGAAGGCTGGGAGAGGGGAGGGAGGAAAGTTTGAAGCTGGCAGAGGTTGGTGCATGCGGTTTAAGGAAAGAAGCAGCCTCCGTAACGTGCAGGTTCAAGGGGAGGCACCAAGTGCTGATGTAGAAGCTGCAGCGGGTTCTCCAGAACGCCTAGCTAAGATAGTTAACGAAGGGGGCTACACTGAGTAACAGATTTGCAGTGCGGATGAAATGGCCTTACATTGGAAGAAGATGCCATCTAGGACTTCCGTAGTTAGGAGAGGACAGTGCCTGGCTTCAAAGCATCATTAGGGGCTAATGCACCTGTTGGCTTGAGGCTGAAGCCAGTCAGTGCTCGTTTACCATGTGGGAAATCCTAGGGCCCTTCAGAATTGGGCTAAATCTACTCTGCCTGTGCTCGGTACATGAAATAAAAAGCCTGAATGACGGCGGCACATCTGTTTACAACATGGTTCACTGAATGTTTGAAGCCCACTGTTGAGAACTACTTCTCAGAAAAAACTCCTTTCAAAACAGTGCTGGTCATTGACAATACACCTTGGTCGACCAAGAGCTCTCACAGGGATGTCCAGTGAGGTTAGTGCTGTTTCCATGCCTGCCCACACAGCATCCACTCTGCAGCCCCTGGATCAAGGACTAATTTCGAATTTCAAGTCTTATTACTTAAGAAATACATTTTGCAGGGCTACAGCGGCCATAGATAGTGATTCTTTTGATGGATCTGGACAAAGCCAGGTGAAACCTGGAAAGCATTCACTATTCTAAATGCCTTTAAGAACATGCATGATTCTCAGGAAGAGGTCAGAATATCAACATCAGTGGGATTTGGGGAGAAATTGATTCCAACCCTCAGATGACTGAGGGGCTCAGGACTTCAGTGGAGGAAGTAACTATAGATGGAAACTGTAGTGGAAATGGCAAGAGAACTAGAATTAGACGTGGAGGCTGAAGATGGGACTGAATTGCTGCAGTCTTGTGTTAAAACTAATGAATGAGGAGTTGCTTCTTTTGGATGAGCAAAGAAACTGGTTTCTTTTTTTAAATCTTGATCTGAGTATATGTTTATTGATTTTTAGAGAGAAAAATCAGTGTGAGAGAGAAACATTAATTGGTTGCTCCCCTACATTCCCTAACCAGGGATCGAACCCACAATGTAAGTGTGCGCCCTGACCGGGAATCGATCCCAGAATTTTTTAGGATGATGCTCCAAGCAGCTGAGCCACCCAGCCAGGGCAGAAAGTGGTTTCTTGAGATGGGATCTCCTCCTGGTGAAAATGCTGTGATGATTTCTTTAAAATATTTTATTTATTTACTTTTAGAGAGAGGGGAAGGAGGGAGAAAGAGAGGGAGAGAAACATCCATGTGTGGTTGCCTCTCATACACCCCACACTGGAGAACGTGGGCTGCAACCCTTCAAGCCAGCGACCCTTTAGTTAGTACGCTGGTGCTCAATCCACTGAGCCACACCTGCCAGGGCTCTGTGATGATTGTTGAAATAACAACAAAGCACTTAGAATATTACACAGACTTTGTTGATAAAGCAGGGCAGGGTTTGAGAGGACTGACTCCGATTTTAAAAGAAGTTCTACTCTGATAAAGATGCTGTCCAGCAGCACTGCATGCTACAGGGTAATTTTCATGAATGGAAGAGTCAACGTGGCTGACTTCATTGCTGTCTTATTTTAAGAACTGCCACAGCTACCCCAGCCTTCAGCAACCACTATCTGGTCAGTTAGCGCTATCAACATCTAGGTGAGACCTTCCACCAGCAAAAAGGATGACTTTGCTGAAAGCTCAGATGATGGGTAGCATTTTTTAGCAGTGATGTATTCCTAAATTAAGGTTTGTACATTTTTTTTTAAGATATAATGCTGTTGACCCTGGCTGGTGTGGCTCAGTGCATCGAGCACGGCCTGCAAACCAAAGAGTTGCCGGTTCGATTCCCAGTCAGGGCACATGCCTGGGTTGCGGGGTGGCCCCCAGTGCAGGGCACACAAGAGGCAACCGCACATGGATGTTTCTCTCCCTCTCTTTCTCCCTCCCTTCCCCTCTCTCTAAAAGTAAATAAATAAAATCTTAAAAAAATAAAATATTCCTATTTAAAAAGGATGTAATGCTATTGTACTCTTAATAGTCAACAGTATAGTATAAACATGCTTTTATATTCAGTGGGAAACCAACAAAAATTGTGAGACTCGCTCAGTTGTGAAGGTCTGGAATGGAACTTGCATCATCTCTGAGGCGTGCCCGCACAGGATGAGGGAATAGGATGTCGGTGGGCATCTTACTGGGTTGGGTCTAGGATCTCGTAACCATGTACCAGGCCTTGGTCTTTGAGAGGAAGGACTAGGAATGGAGCTTTATGGTCAAGCATGGCAGCAAGTAGGGGTGTCCAACCTGTTGGCGTCTCCGGGCCACACATTAAAGACATTGTGACACGTAATCACACAAAATAAATTTCATTAGGTAAATTTCCCATTTCGTGTTGGGCCGCATTCACAGCCATCCTGAGCTGCCTGTGGCCTGTGGGACACAGGTTGGACACCCCTGGGAGGTCATACTTTCCCTGGAGCGTGTGATGGTAGCTGTTTTTAGTGTAAAGAGTAATACAAACGGAACCACTTTAAGATGGAATTGCCATGCCAGAGGAACTGCCTTGCACGTCCTTGCACGTCCTGTGCTTCAGATCTTTGGAGTGATAAACGAGGGCTCAGTTACCTTTGGACTGGGCCTAGAACAGCATTTTGTTCCTCAAAACTGTTGGCAGTGATAACAAGAAGTCAGTTATTGTCACTAGGGGCTGATGACGACTGCACTGCAAATTAAAAACATTGTTTAGAATATCCATCACTATGTTGTATTATGTGCACCAAAAGAGATGCATCCCTTCTGTTGATGTAATCATTCCCCTTCTGTTTCTTATAAATCACCCATTGCCTCTGTCTCCTAATCAAAACGCTGCGCTTCTGCCTAAGTGAGTGAATCCCGAATAGCGTTCCTAATGATCTCTGTGAATGCTTGTTGCCTCTCAACTTTGAAATATTTCTTATTTTTAGATTAACACTAGGATTGGTTGGTCTGCCTTTTAAACCATAGAATTATCATTGGGGAGAAGCATTAACATATATAGTGATAATTACGACTTGTGTGGTGTTTACCGTACACCAGGAATCTTCTAAGCACTTCACAAATCACCAGTTCATTTAATCTCACAATAACTGAGACAGATAATGTCATCCGCATTCCACAGACAAAGAAATCCTCTAAAAAGGATCTTAGCAGGCAAAACTGACATTTTCGGAAGACCCACCACCTTGTGTTTTTAGTCTGATTGAAGTAGACTGAGGTTCGGAGGAGTTCGGAAAAAGGGGGAAGGAGTTGCTGGCTCTTGACAATGGTAAAGCAGTCATCTCTTGGGTGAGAAAAGAGACACTGTAATAAATTTGTGCTTGTGCCATCCTGCTCTCTCCCTTTGTCTGGTGCGCAGGGTCACATGCTCCGCTCACTCCCCCTGGGCCTTTTGAAAGAGCCTATCTGATTTTTATTGTCTGTGTTTTGCTTGAAGGGTACATGTGTAAGCTTCGTCTTGAACGCGGGGGTTTCTTCTGGTCTCGAGGCCTCAGGCTTTCTCCAAAAAAATAGGATGTTCACTTGATGTGTTTTATTTTTCCAGATAATTATTTTTTCTTCTGAGTGATGTTCACTTCACTAGGACCCAGAAATAATGTCAAAGGAATCAGAATCAAGATTTGTTTCTTCTTATCCCTTACGTCTCCAGCTGCCACTGTTACTTGATACTCTCATGGGAGGCCCACACGAAATCTTTAGATAGAACAGGTGTTAGCTACCCAGGTCTTCAGGGCCAGTTCCTGTGATTTAAGTTGGGTGTTATTTTTGGATTTTTTTTTAATCAGTATTTTTTAAATTGTTGATATTGTACAGTTTTCTGTCTTTTACCCCACCCCCAGATTTTTAGATTTTTAATGATTTCTTCTAAAGTATGAGATACATACCGAAAAGGGCGCAAATGATAACCTCAAAGAATTATCACAAAATGAGCATATTTGTACAATCATCCAGGTCAAGAAGTAAAACATTATCCAAACCCCAGACACCCAGTCTGAGGTCCTAGTTCAGTGGCTGTCTTGACTCCTAATACCGGTGATGAGTTTTAAGGTGATTTTGAACTTTCAACTTAATTCAGCTGGTTTACGAAAACTGCCTCTCTGCTTTTTGAGGGCATAATACATTGATCATGGCTCTGAACCTGAAACTTTCTTTCTTTTTTAGAGTGGACTTCAATGTTCCTATGAAGAACAACCAGATCACGAACAACCAGAGGTAAGGTCCCTGCTGAGCATTGAGTTAGGTTTTAGATGTGCATTGGTGTGGCTGTCTAGGATGAGATGCTTTTCCTTTCTTATTGTGGAACTGTGGTAACTTAAGCTATATTATCTTGGATTTTTACCAACATTTCCTCTAGTCTGCCTTTTTTTTTTTTTTTTTTTTTTTTTTTGCGAGAGGGAGAGGGAGAGAAACATCCATGTGTGGCTGCCTCTCGCATGCCCCCTACTGGGACCTGGCCCACAACCCAGGCATGTGCCCTGACTGGGAATCGAACCAGCAACCCTTTGGTGCACAGGCCAGCGCTCAGTCCACTGAACCACACCAGCCAGGGCTGAGATTTTTTAAATAAGAGTTTATTTGAGCCAAACTGATAACACATGCTGGGGAGGTAGATCTCAATAGCTCCCTGGTCTGCTTTCTTATGATAATGTAGAAATTGGGGGGGGGGGAGGCATCTTAAGGTGATTTTTTTTTTTTTTTTTTTGGAAATCTGAAGAATTTAGGGGGGTTATACATTTCTATTTTTATTTTTTATTTATTTAATCTTCACCTGAGGGCATGCTTGTTGATTTTGGGGCGGGGGGAAGGGGGAGGAAACATTGGTTGCCTCTCGCATGCCCCTGACCTGGGATCTAACCTGCAACCTAGGTATGTACACTGACTGGGAATTGAACTCACAGCCTTTCGATTTATACAGCTATGCTCCAACTAACTGAGCCACACTAGCAAGGGTTGGGATTATGTATTTTTAAAGAATGAAACTTTTAGGGTACTTTGGCCTCATTTGCAAAATGAAGAACTGCAACAAGGATTTTTTTAACTACAGGTAATTATTAAGCTTACATGTAGTTTTACAAGCTCCCATTCCAGATGGTCCAGATAAAAATGAGTTTTTGAGAAATTTGACTTAAGGGAAAAGACTTCAGAAGTAATACCAGTCTGTTTAAGCTGCTTCAAATGTTTTTGGCTCCTAGTTTCAGAAGCAGAAAACTTTAAGTGATAGTTCTGTTCTTGCATTTGACTAGATTATAAAAGAATGTTTTATTTTAAATTTTAAATGAAAGGTTTGAGCTGGAAGGACGCTTTCCAATCATTAGACCAGTGTTGTCTAATGTAAATACAATGTGGACCACATGAAATTTAAAATTTTCTAGATGCCACTGGAAAAAAGGGGAAAAGAAATGGATGAACTTAATTTTAATAAGATATTTGATTTAATCCAGTATGTCCAAAATAATCATTTCAATGTGTAATCAGTAAAATAATCAAATGGACATTTAAGTTTTTTTGGTGTTAAGTCTTTGAGATCCTGCATGTGTTTTTACTGTAGCACATCTCAGTGTGGGCCAGTCACGTCTGTGGTATTTAAGAGGCACACGTGCTTGAGAGGAACCATATTGGACAGTGCGGGTCTAGACCCAGAACGTTTTTGAACGTTCGCCCCAGGGTAGAGCCCGGCAGCGTGCCAAGCACATTCCTGCTGCGCCAGCGTGGAAGGTCTTTGTACAGGCAGCTCTGACCCTTTGTGATTTACATCATTTTCTGTAGCACAGAGAAAAGATTGGAAATGCGCCTGCCTATGAAGGTCTCTTATGAATAAACAGCAGAGAAACAGGTCTGAGTAGGTCTCTTCATTTTTGGAAGCGCATGGAGTCGATTAACAATGAAGCGTTAGAAATAACAGAACTGCGCGATGCTAGCAAAACAGAACCGGAGAACAAACTGACAGTAACGGAGGGGAGGGGGGAGGGGTAACGGGGGGAAGGGTTTTCAGGAACAACTATAAAGGACACATGGACAAAACCAAGGGAAGGGGGGTGGAATCAGGGGAAGGAGGTGGGGGTGGCTGGGGTACAGGGGAGTAGAGGGGAGATGGAGACAACTGTATTTGAAAAACAGTAAAAAAAGAAGAAGAAAAGAAATAGTAGAACTTGCCAATAAAGGATAGCCATGAAGATTAATGTGGTTTCATTGGGCGAACTTTATACCTAGTAACGGTTTCCTCTTTATTTGGCAGAAATGAGTTTTTACATCTGCCAAAAAGCTTAAGTTACTTTTGAAACATAACTTGGTTTTTCATTGCTCCATACGCTGCTGAAATGTCACCTTATCAGAGACTTTCCCTGGCCACCCTATTTCACATACCCTCCACCTCCATTCCTAATCATTCTTCCCCCCTTACCTTGCTTTCTTTTTCTCCGTAGCTCTTACCACCATCTGAGATAGATATAGCTTGTTTGTTTATTGTCTGTTACCTCTCCCATCATTAGAATTGCACTTCCATGAGAGCAGAAACTTTTATTTTCTGTTGTATTCTCAGAATCTGAAACAGGACCTGGCATAAAAGAAGTATTCAATAATATCTGTTGAATAGATCAATAGTTTTGTTCATTTTCAGTTTTAATTTCTTAAAGACTGGCAAAACTGGAAAGTTAGTATCAGTTTTGTAACAGAAATTGGAAATGTTTAGAAGAAGTTTAATATTGTAGTTAAATCGTAATATAGTAAATGTGATGCATTATATAAACAACATTCTGTATAATGCACATTTTTTTTCCTAAACAAAAAAAATTGATTTAGGATCTGTAATGGGTGCAGAAAAGTTACTACAGTTCTCCCTACGCTTCCTTTAATGGTTTCAGGATTTAGGAGTTTTATATTTCTTCCAAAGTGATATAAGAGTAGTGTTTTGGACCAGCCACATATTTGGCGATTTGCTGGGACTCGCAGGACAAAGCGCATCGTCTCACTGCCGAAGTTTATTACATTGAAAGGGTGCGTGGCAGGGTCAGCAACGGGAGGAGACAGGTAGAGTCTGGAGACGTCCATGCGTGGGCTTCTGATGCTCCCTCCCATGCGGGGCCACACCGAGCGTGTCCCTTTCTCCAGCAGTGGGAAAAAAATGCAGTAACTGTGTGTAATGTTTATGCCCAGAAACGCCCATTAGAGACCTGGCCTCCACAGTTTTTACTGGGAGCTGCTAATGTAGGTTCCTTCTGCCTAGCAGCTATTAAAATGCCAGAGCCCTAGAGGGAAGCAGGTGTCCAGCATAAATCACTGTTTTTATAGGCAGTCCAGGAAGACTGAATGACCGAGGGACCACTTGGAAAGCCAGCTTCTGGACGCTCACCAAGGGTCAACCTTGCAAGCAGGTCCTTCTGAAGATCGCAGCTTCAGGCCTGCTAGCGGTGGTGTGTTGTCCGCACCAGGGGCAAAGCACGATGAGGATGTACAATCCTAGGTGGAGGGTTGGCGTTACAATTAACTGCTTCCCCTGAGCACGTACCGGAGGACCACTGTTGAGTAGCCAAAAGGAGAGTTGAAGGAATTGGGAGAAGAAAAGGGGCTTTATGTTTTAGGAAGCCGTGAATAAACTATTTCCCACTAATACCTAGGAGTGACTTTGCTCTACCTGCTGTCTCTTTTCGGTTGCAGGATCAAGGCCGCCGTCCCAAGCATCAAATTCTGCTTGGACAATGGAGCCAAGTCCGTTGTTCTCATGAGCCACCTGGGTCGGCCTGATGGAGTCCCCATGCCTGACAAGTACTCCTTGGGGCCAGTTGCTGTAGAGCTCAAATCTCTGCTGGGCAAGTAAGTGGCAGCTCCGGCGCAGGCGGGCTCTGTCACAGGAGTTGGTGTCAGGCACGTTGCGGCTGCTTCTTCACTCTCACACTGCTCATGCCTCTCTGGGTCGTGCTCTCCGCAGGGATGTCTTGTTCTTGAAGGACTGCGTGGGTCCGGAAGTGGAGAAGGCTTGTGCCGACCCGGCTGCTGGGTCTGTCATCCTGCTGGAGAACCTTCGCTTTCACGTGGAGGAGGAAGGGAAGGGAAAAGATGCTTCTGGGAACAAGGTAGGGCCTGTGCTGTTTGACCTCAGTGGTGTGAGGAGGGATGAGTCTGTAAACTGAGTCTGCGATTGAAGAATAGAGGAAGCTCGTGTTTATTTTTCCTTGGACAGCCTTTATTGAAGTGTAACACATATAAAATGCATAAATACACAGCTTTGCAGGTTGACATTATCAAAAAGTAAACTAACACCGGGATAACTGCCACCTACGTTGAGGAATGTAATATTGCTAGCATCTTAGAAGCCTTCCATATGCTCAGGTGGTTTTAAAATACCTTTGAGCCCTGCCTGGCTGCTGTGGCTCAGTTGGTTGGAGCGTCATCCTGTAAACTGAAGGGTTATGGGTTCGATCCCCAGTCACAGCACATACCAAGGTTGCAGGTTTGGTTCCTGGTTGGGGCACATATAGGAGGCAACCGATCGTGGTTCCTGGTTGGGGCACATATAGGAGGCAACCGATCGATGTGTCTGTCTGTCT
This sequence comes from Glossophaga mutica, assembly GCA_039655065.1. Taxonomy (NCBI): domain Eukaryota; kingdom Metazoa; phylum Chordata; class Mammalia; order Chiroptera; family Phyllostomidae; genus Glossophaga; species Glossophaga mutica. The sequence continues at coordinate 6,427,427 of CM077318.1, read as the reverse complement.
GTCTCTCTGTCTCTGTCTCTCTCTCTCCCCCCTCCCCTCCCCCCTCCTTCCCTTCCTCCCCGCCTCTCTAAAATCAATAAGCATGTCCTTGGGTAAGGATAACAAAGCACCTTTGAAAAAATATGTGAACATCACTTGGCTGTAAGAGCATTCAGCGAACATGCTGCTTCTCATTGTCCCTTTGTTTCACAACTGGCCTATGGTACATAAGACTTTTGTTTCTGACAGTACGGGACAAGCCTGTCGAAGTGCAGGCTGTGATTCCCAGGTGCTGCGAGCACACACCCGCAGGCGGTTGTGGTAGGGGGTGTTGTGCTACCTCAGGGGTTCCGCCAGAGAGTCTTTTTCATCTGTGTTTGTCGAGGCTGGAACAGCTTTTCTATGCAATAGGCCCTAGTATGTTATGGAAGGACAGTCTGTTCTTACTTAGAAGGGAAATGAACTTAAAGCTTCAGCTTGGGATTTTTTTCTTCTATGTCTTTTTTTTTTTTTAAGATTCTATTTATCTTCAGAGAGAGGGGAAGGGAGGGACAAAGAGAGGGAGAGAAACATCAATGTGTGGTTGCCTCTCGCATGCCCCCACCTCCTGGGGATCTGGCCTGTAACCCAGGCATGGGCCCTGACTGGGAATCGAACCAGTGACCCCTTGGTTCACAGGCTGGTGCTCAATCCACTGAGCCACACCAGCCAGGGCATGAGTAGGATTTTCTTATAAAAGAATTATGTGCGTAGGAAAAAGTACTTTCCTAAGTCAAGTGGAAAGGGACGATTGATTGTACTTTGGTACATGATGCTCATGATGATAGTGCCTTGGATTTAAGGCATTTTTCCTAAGAAGTACAGAGCATTTTTCTTGGAATTTCTCAAGATAAGGGAGTACAAGTATCATCATTTCATAAACAAACTGAGCCTCAGAAAGGCAGTCACTTGACTAAAGTTAGAGCCTCTGGTTCTGTTCTGGGGTTTATGTGTAGCTCAGTCTGTTAGAGAAGTGAACATTTTCTGTAGAAGGCCAGATAGTAAACATTTTAGGCTTTGTGGGTCACACACTCAGTAACAACCATATATGATCTCTGTTGGAATTATTCAACTTGGCTCTTGCCACACGAAAACAACCATAGCTGGGGGTGGGGAAACAAATAAAATTAAAAATGGAACAAAAACAATCCAAAAGCTGCCCTGGCTGGTGTGGCTCAGTGGATTGATCTCCAGCCTGTGTGAACCAAAGGGTCACTAGTTCGATTCCGAGTCAGGGCACATGCCTGGGTTGCGGGCCAGTCCCCAGTAGGGGGTGCACGAGAGGCAACTTCACATTGATGTTTGTCTCCTTCTCTTTCTCCCTCCCTTTCCCGCTCTCTAGAAATAAATAAATAAAATGTTTAAAACAAACAAAAATCCGAAAACAACCATAGGTAACTTCCAAAACAGATTGTTCTGGCTAGACAGCTGCAGTTCAGCTATTAAATGATACAGCTGGCTCTTTGAGGATGATTGGAATTCTCCTTATTGGTAGAAGGGAAGCCGAAGGCACCCTCTGAGTAATTTGCACTGTTGAGGCCCTGAGGTCCTCAGTGTCTTGGGGAACAAGATGTCCTGAGGCCAGTGTCTCCGTCCTTGTGGTACTCCTGACATGGCTTAAGATCATCGGAGTGCCTGCTTTCAAGCAGTTTCTTTTCTTAGTACTGCGGGCCCCGGGCCTGCCTTACCCTGCCTTTGGCGTGCTCTTGCTATAATTGTCGCGGTCAAGTGCTGACCGAAACGTTGGTGCCCTTTTAGACTGAAACTCAAGCTGCATAGACTGTAGGGCTTAGACGCGGCAGGAGGCGGCTGGCAAATTGAGGCCAGACCTTTCATTTAGGAAGTGATGAGTCAACCACGCTAGTCGATGACATTTTTTTTAGGTAGTTAACTTGACATTTTAAGTTGTCTGATAGCTTTCAATGGTTGAAGTTTCAGGAGCCAGCCAGGAGTTTAAAATGGGTAAAAAAACAAAACGAGGGCATAAAATGTTTTCTTAATTCTGTGTCCCTGCCTTGGTCTTTTAGGAGCATTCTCTCCTAATTATTGGTAGGTGAAAAGCAAGAAAGGGATACCGAGGCATGGACACAGACAACGATGAGGGGGAGGCCTGGGCGGGGAAGGGGCTGGGGGGTGGTGGGCAAAGGGGGACAAACCAGGGACCACTGTGATAGCATAAAAAATAAAATATAATAAAAATGAGACATAGGTTCTGGTTATTATCCTTATTAATTTCTATACCATCTTTTCCATGAGAGCTTTCAATTTGCCATTTTTCCTCAAACAGTCTGAGTAGAGCAGTTATGACTTTCTGGTATATGGGAAGATTTCAGGGATAGAGAGCAACTTGCCAACAGTTACACTAGGAATTAATGTTAAAGCTCGGCCTAGGACCCAGGCCTCTTGCCATTTGGGCAGGGTTTTTAAGATTCTGTTTATTTTTAGAGGGAAGGGGAGGGGGAGAGACATCAGTGTGTGGTTGCCTCTCACGCACCCCCAACTGGGGACCTGGCCGGCAACCTGGGCGTGTGCTCTGACTGGGGATTGAACTGGTGACCTCTTGGTTTAGCGGCCAGTGTTCAATTCACTTAGCCACACCACTCAGGGCTTTAATTTAAACCTTTATTATATTTTTTCCATTGCTATTTACGCCCCTTATATACCCGCTCCTGCCCCCAAATCACCACACCATTGTCCGTGTCCTTGGGTCCTTTTTCCTTTTTGCTCCATCCCTCTACCCTCCACCCTCCCTTCCCCCCATCTGTCATCCTGCTCTCCCATCTGTAAGTCCGTCCCCATTTTCCTTGTTGGTTCAGTTTGTTCATTAGATTCCACCTATGAGTGAACTCATACGGTATGAAATGCCTCCTTTTAATCAACATAAACTGTTTCTTTTTTTTTTTTTAAAGTCTTAATATGCAAAATAATAGGTATATTATATACATTGGAAGTGCAAGTTCAAGAAAATTTTAAGATTTATTTATTTTTAAAAAGATTTTATTTATCTTTAGAGGGGAAGGGAAGGAGAGATGGAGAGAAATATCAATGTATGATTGCTTTTCGTGCGTCCCCTGCTAAGAACCGTCGCTGGGAACTGTCCTGCAACCCAGGCATGTTCCCTGACTGGGAATCGAACCGCAATCCTTTAGTTCGCAGGCCCGCGCTCAATCCACTGAGCTACACCAGCCAGGGCAAACATAAACTGTTTCTGAGGTCCTTTCCACATGTCCTGTTCCCACCTGCCTCCCCTGTTGCCCTCGTGTGCGAGGGCCTCCTTCGCAGAAAGGCCTTGGCATTCTTCCACCTCTTGTACAAGGAGAATGTGTTAAAAATGAGGGAATGAATCAAGATAAGGAGAGGGAAGAATAATCACAATTTTGTTGTAGGGGTTGCACAGAGGCCGGTGACAAATGGGATGTGCCCTGGCCGGGTGGCTCAGTTGGCTGGAGCATCGTCCTGTACACCGAAAGGGTGTGGGTTCGATCCCCAGTCAGCGCACGTATTTAGGTTGCAGGTTCCATATCTGGTCCATGTGCGTGTGATTCCTTGTCTGGGTGCGTATGGGAAACAACCAGTTGATGTTTCTGTCTCACATCAGTATCTCTGTCTCGGTCTCCCTCTCCTCCCCACCCCCTCTCTTTAAAAACAATGACAAGAATGTTCTCGGGTGTTGACGTCAAACAAAAAGAATGTGGTTAGCTTTACGTGATTAGAGGTGAAGTCATGGTTTGGGGAATTTTTGGTTTGTTCTGTGAGGGAAGGCAAAGAGAGCAGAAACATGCAGAAATGACCACAAAACCTGGGATATTTTAAAGAAAGAACAGGCCCCATTGCTAGTTGTAAAAATCGATGTCCCACCAACTCAGGGTCTTTAGAGATGTTCAAGAGGACTCTCGGTATGACACACTTTTGTAGTTGTCTTTGCAGCCATCCAAATTTACTGCTGTTGGATTTTCCTTTTTTTGTGTTTCTCTGCAGGTTAAAGCCGAGCCAGCTAAAATAGAAGCTTTCCGAGCCTCACTTTCCAAGCTAGGGGATGTCTATGTCAACGATGCATTTGGCACCGCTCACCGAGCCCACAGGTACCAAGAGTCTTGTTTGGTGTTGATCTGGGAGCAGAAGGCTTCTCCTGATCAAGCAGCCCAAGCTCTGGGTTGCTTCCGGAAATTTCTGTATTGCAGCATGGTCCTGTTGACCTCTGTCTCTACTTGGAGATACCATGGCTGTTGCTGACTGTCTCTGATCCAAAGAGGGAATAAATAAAAGTAAAACTTGAGAATTGTGCAGCTTTTGGTTGAGCTTCCCGTAAGCGGTCGCCCTTTCTCACTTGGGATATTGCATGCAAAGCTCATCCTCTGTGAACGCTATGGAATCAGTCTTATGCTGTTAGTAGGAAGCAAATTGAGGAATCCTATCTTGTCATCAACTGGCTGATTATTGATTGGGGTTAAACCCTTGGCCTGAAGACTACTAATAATTGGGCCCGTTAATATCTATGTGAGGTCATTGCTTTTCATCAGTTCCCCTGGACATTGCACTGGTGGTCAAAAAGTTTACCTTGTACCTAAGTATTTTCGTGGCAGTTTCGGGACGAAAATCATGCTCTCTGAAGACAGACCGTGACGATACTTCAGGGCTAAGGAGACGGTCTCTAGGATCGGGAGAACCTAGTACTCAATTCGAATGTCTCTGGTCTTTTCTAGCTCCATGGTGGGAGTCGGTCTGCCACAGAAAGCTGGAGGGTTTTTGATGAAGAAGGAGCTGAACTACTTTGCGAAGGCCTTGGAAAGCCCGGAGCGACCCTTCCTGGCCATCCTGGGCGGGTAGGAAGAACTCTTCACAGTTACGCTTTCTGGAGTGTGTTTGCCAGTAGGAGGCCGTAATGTGGGTGGTTCATTGTCACGCAGCACCATCGCACTGGGTAACGGGAGAATTTAGTAAAGGGGCTACCTCCAAAGGCGTAGGTGGCTTTTAGGGAAACTCAGAAGGGACCGTAGAGTAATCTGGCGCTGGCAACAGGTGTCACCATCCCCAGGCCTGCAGGGGCAAAGGGAGGAACGGTTATGAGAATCTAGAGAGGGTGGTAGTGTGGAGACAGCTCTCTGATAGGAACTGTAGCCTTTGCTCAAGGGACATTGGGTGGTCATCTGGCAGGGAGCGAGCAGGGACATAAATATTCTGATGTCCCTTCAGTTTCCTCCTGACGTACTCCTCCCACCCCCAGTTGGCTGCAACCCGGCTGGAAGCCAGAGGTCAAGGGCATCACTTCATGACGTCCATGCAGGTCCACTTCCAAACACCCACCATAGGTGCTTGTCCGACAGTGTTTGAAGCATTTGAGGCTTTTCACATACATTCGGTCTGACAAGGGATAACTAGGAGACTCTCATTTGTGTTTATTTAATTTTTTAAAGATTTTATTTATTTACTTTTAAAGGAGAAGGGAGGGAGAAACATCAATGTGGGAGAGAGACATCAATTGGTTGCCTCTTGTGCGCCCCCCACTGGGGACCTGGCGCACAACCCAGGCACGCGTCCCGACTGGGAATCAAACTGACGACCCTCTGGTTCACAGGCTGGCCCTCAGTGTGCCGAGCCACACCAGCCAGGGCTCATTTGTGTTTAATGTATGATTTACGACTCATTTCTCCAGATCATGTACCATTTTACATCTCTTATGTTAAAGGTATCATGTGGGTGATTATATCGCAGTGGCTTAGTTAAAAATAGAAATTTCAGAATTGTGGGTCAAGAGGCTAGCAGGATACATTTTAGGCGATAGAGTAGGGACAAGGACCTGGTACTGCTTGGAAAAGACAACTTCCTGTCACTTGGTTTGGCTCTGTAGGTAACTGCCTCTTTGTGACCGGATGCCTCGGACCCTTCTGTGAGCAGGGCTTTTCCCCCGTGGGAATGAACGCACTCAGCATTCCCCTCTGAAAGCCGACTCTGGACTTGGGTGTCAGTTTCCGGGAGCATAGTTGCTCTCCAGGCTTCGTGAGCCCAGTTTCAGGGTCCTAAAAATAATTCAGTTGGGGACAGGTTATCTGTGTCCTGGGAGCATTGCCCCTCTTAGGCACTGGGTTATAAAGGTCAGATTGATCTTTGCTTCCCTGGAGATGAGGATTTAAGCCCTCTTGATTTTTGTTCTCCAAACTTCTGTAGACCTGGAATATGGGAGTGAGTGCCACCTAGTGGTCATGATTAGATTGTAGCTTCAGCCTGAAATAGCTGTTTGAAGACCATTAACGATTTTGGGAAAATCTTTGCATTTTTATTAAAAAATATTATTGTGGAAGCACTCAGACATGCACAGAACTTGAGAGAATAGTATAATAAACCCCTCGGGTACCTGTCACCCTGCTTCAACAATTTTTGACATTTTTGCCAGTCTGGTTTCATCTACCATCTAATACTTTTTATCGAGTTATTTTAAAGTAAGCCTTAGATATCGTATGATACTTATGTATGCATCTCATAACTGGTAAGACAATTTCTTTTAAATAACTGCCTAATACAGTTGAATAATTTCATCTAACTAGACATTATAAGTAACGTATTCAGAAGTTACTGATCATCTCAGAAATGTCTTTTTATAGTTTGTTCGAATAAGGATCCAAAAGAAGTCCATGCATTGCATTTGGTTGTTTGGTATCTTCCATTCTGTAATAGTCCCCTTGTCCTTTAGTGCTTTCATGCCATTGATTTACTGAAGTAGGAAATTGGAGCTGTAGACTCTCCCACATTGTTTAGAAGAGGTTGAGTCTCTTTTCTCTTTCTTGTTTTCTCCCTGCTCCATCACTCCCTTTCCTTCTCCCCGTATAATAGTCACTCCATTCTTACCCTTCATGACGACCAATCCTTACAAACCAGATAAACAGTCTCTCACCATCCATTCCCTGACATCACTATGGTTTGGAATCCCCGCTGCACAGATCCTAGCGCAGTGCCTGGCCCAGGGTGGCCATCGTCTTGTCTATTGAATGAAGAGGAAATAGGCCCAAGGTGATTTGTTTATTTTAAGTGGGATTTCGATATATAGGAATGTGTATGGAAGGCAAGCTCCTCTGTGACGGATTTTAAAGGTTGTGCTTCTAGTGAATTTGTTTCTCTTGAGTTGAGATCTTTTTGTCTTTCACAGGGAGGTGAAGGGAAGTCTGTATTTCCCTCTATTAGGAAATGAGCTCCAAAGCATAGGGTTGTCTGGTTTTGTCAACTGGTTGCTCTTAGAGACCTAGAACAGTGCTTGGCATGGAGTGGGTGCTCATCAATACGTTGAATCATGTGGTCCGATAGAACAATGAATGCCGTAAAGTGAATGTCCCAGTCACTGAGAATAGACTTAAGAGTGTGGATATCTTTCTATTTTTGCTCAGTACGTATTCATTTGGTATACGAGGTCTGTCCAGAAGGCATCCAGCCATGTAATATGAAAAATGGAGACATTTATTGAAGAAGATACAACATACAAGAAACATTGTCCATAGGACAGTGACACATCAGTCCCTTTCAAAGTAGACACCTTGGGACCTCACACAGTTCTCCCAGTTGCCATCAGCTGCCCTGTCATATTTTCCTGAATCTCATCAGTGATCTGAAATCTCTTCCCCTTCAAAGGTCATTTTAATTTTGGGAAAAGCCAGACATCGCAGGGCGTCAAATCTGAACTGTAGAGGGGCTGAGTCACCTGGGTGATTGGATGCTCCACCAAAAAACTGCATGAGACGTGATGCATAAGCTGGCACATTGTTTTGATGAAGCTGCCAATCACCAGTTGCCCATCGCTGCAGCCTTCTGAATTGTCCGAATAATTTCCATGGAGGAAAGTTCAAGCTTAATGCAAAATCTGATACAGATTCGTCGGCGTACTTGCTGGGTCATTTTAAATGCGATGGCCGCACAGTACGCATGCTCACTCAGCAGCGCCTACCAACTAGTACACTGACTAGTACAGTGAAGGCACCATTGTTCACATGCGCATTCCAGTCCACTCTCCTTGGCTGCCAGGTTATATCAGTGCTGTGCAAACTGTTCTCGTTATATTAACAGTGGCTGGACTTTTTCCATGCAGACTTTGTATAATCTGATCCTTGCGTTAGGGTTAAGGTACTTCTGAGTGGGCTCTGGGAATCCCACAGTTAGCCGTCTTGCTCAGGCATAATCAATCTTGACTGTTTGATTTTGAGGGGAGAAGAGGCAAAGTAGACTTATTTGTAAATCATGGTTCCTTTAGATGACAGTAGGTCTTCTTAGCCTTTTGTGATCTAACAGGATTTCTTAGTGATGAATTGGCCTTTTGGGTTAGAGAAACATGGGCAGATTTAGTCCATGTTTTTGTCACTTCGTGGGACATTTTGCTCTTCTTGTGGTGATGATTCTCGCTTTCCCTTCTAGAGCTAAAGTTGCAGACAAGATCCAGCTGATCAATAACATGTTGGACAAAGTCAACGAGATGATTATTGGCGGTGGAATGGCTTTTACCTTCCTGAAGGTGCTCAACAACATGGAGGTAGGAACCCGGTGCCACGCGGATGTGAAATGGCTCTTGATGGGAGAAATTGATTTCGATTTAAAAAGAAAACTAGCTTTTGGCGTGAGCCGTAAAAACTCCCATTTTGATTCATTTTGACAAGTTGTTTGCCTTTTGTCTTGGAATTATTCCTTTATGTCGTACTGTGGTGAGGTAATCACGTTCTTAGTATAGAGGCTGACCTCTATCATCCTGGTCCCCTGTGTAGATTGGCACGTCTCTGTTCGATGAAGAGGGAGCCAAGATCGTCAAAGATCTGATGTCCAAAGCTGAGAAGAACGGTGTGAAGATTACCTTGCCGGTTGACTTCGTCACTGCTGACAAGTTTGATGAGAATGCCAAGACTGGCCAAGCCACTGTGGCCTCTGGCATACCTGCCGGCTGGATGGTGAGTCACTTGGGTGCTTGGTAGTGTGAATGAACCAAAATATTTGGTATCATTCATTCAACCAATCAACAAGCATTTTAAAAGAATCTCTACAGGATGGGGAAAAAGCAGTGGTATCAGATTGCTGTTGCTGTTGTAAGTAATGTGGGTTCAGCACCATTTTTTTGTTTGTTTCTTCATTTATTTATTGTTTATTACATATTTATGTGCTGGGGAGGTGCTGTGTACATCCTTGGTTTGGGCCGTTCTGAATTATGTTGCTACCTGGAAAACTATATAAGAAATGTTTCTTCTGCCCTGGCTGATAAAGCTCAGTGGACTACATGCTGGCCTGCAAACCAAAGGGTCGCCGGTTCGATTCCCAGTCAGGGCACATGCCTTGGTTGTGGGCCAGGCTCCCAGTAGGGGGTGCATGAGAGGCAGCCACACACTGATGTTTCTCTCCCTCTTTCTCCTTCCCTTCCCCACTCTAAAAATAAATAAATGAAATCTTTTTTTAAAAAAGAAATCTTTCTGCCCTGGCTGGCATAGCTCAGTGGATTGAGCGTGGACTGTGAACCAAAGGGTCGCCAGTTCGATTCCCAGTCAGGGCACATGCCTGGGTTGCAGGCCAGGTCCCCAGTGGGGGCCATGTGAGAGGCAACTATACACTGATACTTCTCTCCCTCTCTTTCTCCCTTCCCCTCTCTAAAAATAAATAAATTAAATATTTAAAAAAAAAGAAATCTTTCTTCTATGAAAACATAAAGGTATAGTGATTACAAGCAGGGAAAAATGTATATATTGTAGTGTTCTCAATTTTAATAGCTGTATAAAATGTAAAGTAGACAAAGGTTTTGAATCTGCAGAAATGATAGCATACTTTCAACGTACTCCTAATATTAATATAACTGATGACCCGTTTTCCTGAAACATAAATTGAGTTACATGATTTGACAAGCAAGCTCTATCGTAACACGTTGATATACTAGTTTGCTTAGTCATTTTCTTTAGGCATGTAGGTTTTATTTAGTTCAGTGTCTCTCAAAAGTATGGTCCCAAGAACAGCAGCATCAGCACCATTTTGGAATTCATTAAAAAAAAATTGCCAGTTCCAGGGGCTCAGCCCCCAGATCCCCTGAATGGGGAACTCTGGGCGTGGAGCCCAGCAGTTACACTCGGGCCCCGCCGTGATTCTGATGCTCGCCACAGTTTGCAGAGCGCTGATTTTTTCAATGATTCTCAGCCTCGGCTCTTCTGCCATCTCAGATAGTTCTCGCTTCATTGTGGAAGGCTATTGCGTTATAGGATGTTTTGGGCATCTTTGGCTGGGTGTCAGTAGCAGCCCCCACCCCCACCCCTGTTGTGACAGCCGGAAATGTCTGCAGATGTTGCCACGTGCCCCCCAGGGAGGGGCATAACCGGCCCTGGTTGAAAACCACCAGTCTAGTTCTTCACAATAATAGACAATAATTATAGTGTGGCTAAGAATGTTTTTATCAGAGAACTTCGGAGCTTCTCCCTTAGACTTGGTCTTCCGTAAGGGGCATGAACAGGTTTATAATTTTGAAAGACTGAACGGTATCTTGGTTTTTAGAAGACACTCTGGTGTTCAGCCTTGAGTTTCGGTCCTGGTGGAGGTGGCGTGTGCTCCTTTAAGTGGCTTTTCTTGGTGGCTCATCCTCTCTCCTAACTGTATGCCACAGGGCCTGGACTGTGGGCCTGAGAGCAGCAAGAAGTACGCCGAGGCTGTCGCTAGGGCCAAGCAGATTGTCTGGAACGGACCCGTGGGCGTATTTGAATGGGAAGCTTTCGCCCGAGGGACCAAAGCCCTGATGGACGAGGTGGTGAAAGCCACTTCCAGGGGCTGCATCACCATCATAGGTAAGTGCTCCTGCATGAGCCTAACACATGGGAGCCGGCGGTGTTTTCCGGTCGGAGGAAAGTAGGAGGGACACGGGCACAACTTCCTAGGTTTATTGGCGCTGGGTGTGTCCTGAGAGCTAAATGGGGGAGGTTCTCAGTGGGATGCAGTTGGGGGTTCGTCAGCTTCTGTTTGGGTTTGAGAATGCACTGCCCTGAAGTTTTGGTGCCGATCCTTTTTTTCCCCTTCTTCCCCATCTTTACTTGGCTTTCTTTCGACAGGTGGTGGAGACACTGCCACTTGCTGTGCCAAATGGAACACGGAGGACAAAGTCAGCCATGTCAGCACCGGGGGTGGTGCCAGTTTGGAGCTCCTGGAAGGTGAGGTTCTTCCCTGTGTTTGGGGGAAGGATGGGGATTATGTAGCGAGAGGAGGGTAGAGCGGACTGGAGGTAATAGTAGTAGGTAGTATTGTCAGCAGCAGTCAGGGAGGAACTTCAAATAAAGCTCCTGGCATCCCTCTGAAGTGGGGAGGGGCCCATAGGAAGACTTAATCTCAAGGAGGTTACGCTCCAATAGACCCGGGACCCAACTCCTGGCCATATATGCTGAAGAAGAGCCAACCTGTTACTGGGAAAATAGAAAGTGCCAGATCGGACTCGGTGGTGGACCCTGTAGTAACACTGTCTGTGTGTGTGTGCTCTCTCAAAAACAGGGAAAGTCCTTCCTGGGGTGGATGCTCTCAGCAACGTTTAGTACTCTTCCCGCCGTATGGTTCCTGTGCGCATCCTCCAACCCCACTCAGTGCTCTCCACATCTCTACTTGGTATTAGCTACAGTCTCCCCCCGCCCCCCCCGGCAAGATCCAGCTAGTGGCCAGGAGATGCGGCCCAGGAACACGTAACACAGCTGCACAGCAGTGGCCCATCAGCCCACCTTCACTGCACCCGGGATCTGACTACATTTTTCAGGATCCCATTGGCATTTCCTAGTGGCTAAACCGTTGTGTATTCTAGAGTGCATATATTTATATTTTGCCTGTTAACCTGTTAGCTTAATCCTCTTCTTGGAGTAGCTTACTCTGATTAGCATTGTCATTGTTTTGCTACATGAAAACAAGATAAAATTCCAGTCATGTGGGGGGAGAGAGAGAGGAAGTTGGAGATCGATTAAATAGATAATAAAAGTATTCTTTGAAACTGGGATTTTTTTGTCCTTGTCATATTTTCTTAGGGTGGGAACATACTCTTAAAAGGAGCAAATCAACTGCATTTCCAAGTGGGAGAAAAGGCACAGCAGTGACGGGGAGGTGGGGGGGGTTAGATCAACGTCTTACTCTTTTATTGAGGTCCTTACTTTATGGCACACATTGTGATAGATGCTTTAAATTTCATTGTTATCTTTTTTTTTAATATTTTATTTCTTTATTTTTTAGAGAGACGGTAAGGGAGGGAGAAAGAGAGGGAGAGAAACATCAATGTGTGGTTGCCTCTCACATGGGCCCCACTGGGGACCTGGCCCAAAACCTAGGCATGTGCCCCGACCGGGAATTCGAACCATGACCCTTTGGTTCACAGCCCATGCTCAATCCACTAAGCCACACCAGCCAGGGCTAAATTTCATTGTTATCTTTTACACATGAATATAATTTAAGAAGTTAAGGCTTGTAACAAAAAACCGGCTTCATCCCATTCTTCCCACTTGTGATTCCCACTACCCACAAGGGACCACTTGTAATAACTTAGCCTTTTCCTGGCCTTTTCCTCCCCCATGTTTCTAAGTAACGTGGTTATGCTGTTAAATTCTCGATTGTTTTAAGTTACCTATTAATTTCTTACATGGGATGATTTAGCTCTTACAGCCTCTGTTCCACAATACTACCCATTCTTCATTCTCCCAACGCAGTTTTGTCATAATTCCTGATTAGATTTCATTGTGATTGTAAGCACTGTTCACAGCTGATCTGTCAGAAGCTATGATTACATATACTCATGTACCTTTTTGTAAAATTAAATTTGGGCTGGCATTGGTTAATAAGATCATATAGGTTTCCACTGTACATTTTTGTAATGCATCATCTGTACATTGCCCTGTGTGCCCCAGCACCGGAAGTCAAATCATCTGTCACCAAATATGTGACCCCTTCACTACTGCATCCCTGCTTCCCTCTGGCAACCATCCTACTCTTGCCTGCCCATGAGTTTGAGTTTTATGTCCCACACAAATGAAATCATATGGTTCCTGGTTGTTTCTGTCCAACTTACTTCGCTTAGCATGATATTCTCAAGGTCCATCCATGCAGTCACAAATGACAGTATTTCATCTTTTCTTTTTTTAAAGAGTGTTTATTTTTAGAGAAGAAGGGAAGGAGAAAGGGAAACATCAATGTGTGGTTGCCTCTCCCACACCCCCTACTGGTGACCTGGCCCGCAACCCAGGCATGTGCCCTGACTAGGAGTCAAACCGGTGACACTTTGGTTCACAGGCCAGCACTCAATCCACTGAGCCACCCCAGCCAGGGCAGTATTTCATTTTTTCTTATGAATGAGTAGTAATCCATTGTATATATGTACCACCTCTCTAGCCAGTCATCTATGGAAGGACACTTCAGTTGTCTCCATGTCTTGGCCACTGTGAATAGTGCTTCACTGAACACAGGGGTGCATATGTCTTTGCAAATAATTTTTAAATTTTTGGGTAGATACGCAGAGGGATTGCTGGGTTATGTGGTAACTTAATTTTTTGAGGAACCTCCATACTGTTCCGTAGTAGCTGTACCAGTTGACATTCCCACCAGCAGGGAATGAGAATTCCTTTTTCTCCACAACCTCTCCAACACTTGTTACTACTTGCCTTGTTAAGAATAGCCATTCTGACAGGTGTGAGGTGGAATCTCATTGTGGTTTTGATTTGCATTTCCCTAATAGCTAGTGAAGCTGCGAATACCTTTTCATATATCCATTGGCCGTTTGTATGTCTTGGGAGAGGCATCTATTCAGGTCCTCTGTCCATTTTTTAATTGGATTGTTTGTTTGGTGTTGAGTTCTTTATATATTTTGGATGTGAAGCCCTTGTAGGAGCTGTTTGCAAATACCATCTCCCATTCAGTTGGTTGACTTTTTGTTGGCTTTTTTTTTTTTTCCTGTGCATAAGTTTTTTAGATTGATCTAGCCCCATTCATTTATTTCTGTCTTTCCCTCCCTTGCCTTTGGGGGCAAATTTATAAAATGTTCTCTAAGCCCACAGTCCATAATGTAGTATCTATTTTTCTATGTAATTTATTGTTTCAAATCATATTTTGGTCTTTGATCCATTTTGAATTTATTTTTGCACATGGAGACAAACTAATCTAGTTTCATTCTTTTGCATGTGGCTTTCCAATTTTCCCAGTACCACTTTATTTGTTTTTACTATTGATACTATCACAGATCGCCCCCATTCCTCCCCTTTGGTCCCCCTCTACTCAGTACTGCCCCCCCCAGCCTTCCCCACAACATTGTTGTCTGTATCCATGGGTCATGCGTATGTGCATCTATGTTCTTTAGCTAATCTCTTCTAGTCCCCTCACCCCCACGCCTCTGAGATCTGTCTGTTCCCTGTGTCCACGCCTCTGGTTTTATTGTGTTCATTAGATTCCACATAGGAGTGAGGTCATTGGTATTTATTTGTCTTTCTCTGAGTGGCTCATTACACTTAGCATAATGTTCTCCGGGTCCATCTATGTTGTTGCAAAGAATAAGATTTCCTTTATTATGGCTGAATAGTAATCCACTGTGTAAATGTACCACATCTTTTTTATTCTCATCTACTGATACGCACTTGCCAAGATCTGGAAGCATCCCTGCACCATCTATCGAAGAGGCTTTCTTTTCTCCATTGTGTTTTTGGCTCCTTTGTCAAAAATAATTCATCTATGTACATTTGGGGTTTTTAAAAAATATTTATTTTTAGGCCCTGGCTGGTGTAGCTCAGTGGATTGAGCGCGGGCCTGCGAACCAAAGGATCGTGGTTCGATTCCCAGTCAGGGCACATGCCTGGGTTGCAGGACAGTTCGCAGTGATAGTTCCTGGCAGGGGACGCATGAGAGGCAACCATACATTGATATTTCTCTCCATCTCTCCTTCCCTTCCCCTCTAAAGATAAACAAATAAAATCTTTAAAAAATAAAAATAAAAATATTTATTTTTAGAGAGAGGGAGAAGAAGAGGGAGAGAAACATCAGTGTTGAGAGAGAACTATTACTTGGCTGAGAGGCAACTGGGGACCTGGTCTGCAACCCAGGCATGTGCCCTGACTGGGAATCGAACCTGTGACCTTTTGGTTTACAAGCTGGTGCCTGACCCGCTGAGGCACACCAGCCAGTGTCATATATATTTGGCTTTATTCATGGGCTTTCGACTCTGTTCCATTGGTCTCTGTGTTTTTTTTGCCAGTACCATGTATTCTGATTATCGTAGCTCTGTAGCATAATTTGAAGTCAGTGTGATACCTCTGGCTTCATTTTTTTTTTTTCTTTCTCAGGATTACTCTGGCTATTTGGGGTCTTTTGTGGTTCCATACAAATCCAATGACTTTTTGTTCTATATTTTTAAAAAACGACATTGGGTTCTGGCTGGTATGGCTGAGTGGATTGAGTGCCAGCCTGTGAACCAAAGGGTTGCTAGTTCAATTCTCAGTCTAGGGCAGAAGCCTGGATTGCGGGCCAAGTCCCTTATCCCCAGTAGGGGGCATGTGAGAGGCAACCACACATTGATGTTTCCCTCTCTCCCCGCTCTATCTAAAAATAATTAAAATCTTTAAAAAAGATAGCATTTATGTTCTGAAGTACAACCTGTTGAGGATGATTTATGAGCATTTTAAGTAGAATAGTGCAAGGATATGCTTCCTGATTTAATGTAGAATTATGAATTACTGATACATGACAAACGTTTAGGCTTAACTGTAGCAAATGTACTTTTAACCCCTGGATAATATGAGCATGCCTGCCCACAGAAAAGATTATAATCTTCATGTCCTAAAGTAATTCAATCTCTTGTTTGGATCAGTGTTTTCTGCATCCCTTCTTTTTCTTATGTCCAAACCTTCTCTGTGGCATATGATAAGAAAGTTAGAAAGTGGTACAGAATGAGAGGACTCCTTTGTAACTCGGTCCCCTCGCTGCGCGTTTCCCACCTTGGAAACAATCTGAGACCAGTTTCCTTCAAGCTGGAGCTACTTCATATATATAAAAAGCATATGCATGTGTGGACTACATATAAATATATTTAAAACTATATTATAGGGAACCGTAGTGCAGCCCCTGATTCGGAAAACCGACGGGGAGTGAGTTGGCACACAGGAGCCGAGCCCACGGGTCGGTTTTTGTGCGGGGAATCAGGCCTGTGTTGCACCTAGGCTGCTTTGAGGCTCCCTCTTTGCCAGTAGCTCCAAAGGTCCTTCTGGAGAGTAAACACAAGCATACCCTCTTCCCCAAGTTAATAGTTCATCTGAGCCTTCCCATTTTCCTTCTCCTAACAGGTCTTTGTATAAGACCAAGGGGTGAGGGACTGCAGGCCTGTTTTGCACAAAGTGTTTGTCTACGGATGACTATAACTATCATTACAATTCAAAACATTGTATGTCTGTATTGCCAGCATGGTTAAATTCCTGGGGAATGTTTCCCGACTCCCCCTTTTTTGTTTGTTTACTAATGTTTTAAAAGTCTGGTGAACTCTTTCAACAATTGCTTGACCTGTAGGATTATAGGGGATACTGGTTTTAGGCCAAATTCCCCGTCTTTGTACAAAAGCCTGAGTGGTTTGTGCAATACATCCCAGGCCATTATTAGTCTTGATTTCTTGTGGACGGCCTAGGTGGCTGAAGGCCTTCAACTCTAACATTCTCTGCTGATTCCCCAGTGAGGGGAGGGGTCTGTGGAGCACCTGGGTTAGTGCCTGCTTGGAAAGACAGTCTCCCTCTGCTGTTTCTGCAAGCTGCAATGAGTTTGAGCAGTGAAGTTATTTACCTTATTGTTCTAGGGACCTGGTAGTTCCTAGCTCTAGAATTTGCGGTGTTTCAAAGACTTAGATGCTTCCTATTCCTCTTATTTCCACTTCCCCTGCCGCACACAAGTGTGGTATCTTTTTCCTTTATTCCTTCTCCTCCTTCGCAATACTACACTTTCCTTTCCTTCACTTTCTTAATTCCTTCCTTACAGACCATCTGTGACTTACTCGAACTTTCTACAACATACATAATCCACGTAACAGTCCAAAATAAGCATAATGTCTTTTAAAACTTAAGCCTGATTAGATTGCCAAACTTTTGACTTAAGGAGTATATTATGAAATGCATAGGGGGACAGTGAATAACATCTGTTTGCTAAATTATTGGAGGCTGCAACCCTCTGGGGTTAATGTGTAGAGTAGGGTGATTTGCGTTCCTCAGAGTGAGGAGGTCCCTGCCTAGATATTAAGTGGGGCGAGAAGGATGTCAGGCTGAATTCGTCCAACTTGCCCATTTGGACCAAAACATTTAAGAGACCACACACCTTTTTGGGGTTGAGAAACGCCCCCTATTCCAGTTATAGAAATGTAAATAAAAGAGAAATCCCGTTTTTAAAACTAAGCATGCTGGGGCCTCCCAAAGTGCAGGGGCTGTTGTCCCTTATCTCAGGGATGACCTGGCTTGAACGCCCCGTTAGACGTGCTGCCTGGGCCAGTTCTAAGTCTGCTTCTAGGTGCCTGCTGAGGCAAGGCGCTGCAGGGAACCAGGGCCGTGGGGGCGGATCCGGTGGACTGTGCCTGGTGCTGGGGAAAGGTTGCCTCCGCACACATGGGGAAGAGGGGATGCGAGGGGGACCGACCTCGCCCTCCACCGCTGCCCATCCTTGGCAGGGTGACCTGGCCCCACCAAGCTGTGAGCTCCCGCATACCCGGTCTCACTGGCTGGGGCCATGATGCTCGCAGCAGCTGGGGTGACCCAAGGGAAGGGCCTGGCTCCACGCATTGGTCCCTTCTCTTTTTGTCTAAGCATTCCTGATTATAAGGGCTTCTCTGCCCTGCTTTTCCCCATATTTCCAAATCTAAAGATCCCTTATCTCGGAGACATCCAGCAGCCTTAAAAAGCTGCTGAATGAGCTGAAAACATTGTTCCTGTTCTTTTTTTTTTTAGTTTTTTTTTTTTATTTTATCTTTAGAGGGGAAGGGTAGAAGAGAGGGAGAGGGAGAGAAATATCAATGTACGGTTGCCTTTCGTGTGTCCCCTGCTGGGAACTGGCCTGCAACCCAGGCATGTGCCCTGACTGGGAATCGAACCGCAATCCTCTGGTTCGCAGGCCCGCGCCCAATCCACTGAGCTGTTCCTGTTCTTTAGAGAGCCTGTTCCCTATAGTAGAGGGTTCATAGAAACTTTTAAAGAAAATTTTTTAACAAATAAAAGAACCTCTTCTGAAATTCCTCCTGCCTCAAGCATGGCAATTACAAAACCAGTTTGTTTTGCTTTCACTCCATCCGCACCTTTAACTCCCACTTCTTGCTAGCAAGGAGAGTGTAGTGGGTCGCAATGTGCTGTTGGTGAAACAGTCAGGGAGAGGGGTACCGGACTTTCCGAGTACCCTAACCCTGCTTATGGGTTTCGGGTCTTCCCCAAGCATTTAGGACTGCGAGGCAGGGTTAGAAGTGCTAGGTGACCAACCTTTATGTTGCGCATCCCAGATGATCCAGAAGTTAGATTAAGTAGTTTGGAGGTCCCTAACATGCCCCTGCACATCTCAGGAATTGATCCCAAACACCTTTGCAAGGTTCTGACTCACGTGGGAACACCTGATTTCTCCAGCCGAGGGGAGCAAGTGCCTTTCATCTTCGGAGCTTGGCGAATGCCCAAAGCTCTTATACAAAACCTTGGACTAATACTAAATTCTTCTGGAAAGAGATCTTCGGAGTCCGGTCGAAACCGAAACACTCATTCACTATCCGCTTTTCCTTATGCAGGCAGATGGAGGGAAAAGGCTAAATTGAAAGGACTGCAAGAGGCGGCCTGGAAGAATCTGCTGAGATGCTTGTAAATAGCCCTGTAACTAGTTGCTGGTTTTAAAGCTGATTAAAGGGAAAGTCTTTGCTCTTTCTCCCAAGCCCAGACCTAGTTGGGGGTTGTGCCACGGGGATGGGCTTGTGAGTGTTTACAGTGTGCCTCTCGTGTGGACTTTTGCTTGCGGCTGGTGGGAAACCTAGTGTTCTGACATGGTCCACGTCCCAGCAAATCCTCTCACAGGTGTCTTTACTGTGGTGAGCGCCCTTGTGGTTCTTAACTGCTCAACTCGTTCCTGCGAGATTGCGGCAGATGCTTGGGAGAGAGAGCAAGGCTCCTGCCTACTAAAGAGGGTGCAAATGTAAAACGGTCGCAAGAGAGGGCGACTTTGGAAGAAATCCCTTTTCCTCTGAAACCCAACACACTCTATGACCTTCCCGAAAAGCACTTGGTGTCATCTGCCCTTACTTGGGCTGACGCACGCGCACTCCAACCAAGTTGGTGTGTTGTCCACAACCGTGGCTCGTAGCCCTGGGTCCCTGTTCCTGGGTGTCAGATGATGTGGACCTTGGCCCGTGGGGTCCATGTGTTGTGGCTGTGACAAACAAATTCACATGGACTACAGAAGTCCTGTGGAGAGAAAGGGACAGCATGGCCACTCTCTAAGTGAGAGAGGGCCCCGGCCCCTGCCTGGACAGGCTTTTGTTGTTTTCCTGGGCACATTACATGGAGGATGGTTCTCATTCACTATGTGCGGGTTCACTGTAGGTGATTACCTTTTACGGATAACAAAGGAAAGAATGTTGCTAATTACTTCGAAGAGAAGGATGCTGCAGATCAAGGGGGATAGTGGTTGAACTGGTTACACTCCATACTTGGGAGGTTTAGCATAGACTTTAGGAAGTCATTTTAAAGATATGCAGTAAACATTTGCTGCCTCAATTCAGGGTGAGGGGGGTTTTAGCAAAAAGCAAGTCTCATGGCAGCCTAGGTACAATGCAGGCCTGATTCCCCATGGGAGAACCAATCCGTGGGCTCGGCTCCTGTGTGCCGACTTGCTCCGTCAGTTTTCCAAATCAGGGGCTGGGCTGCATTCTCCATGCTATGCGGAACGGTTCTCTATACTATATGGTGGCACGTTAAACACACAACTTTTGTTACGCTATTCTGATTAGTGTTTTCTTCCTTTCTGTTGAGTACTTCCCTTCACTCTGGATTCCTTAGACTAGTGTGAATCATAGCTTCCATTCACCGGCACGCTGGCTGCATTCCTATACTCAGATCAAAGGCGCTTGTCTCCTACTCATAGAAGAAATGTCCTCACCACAATTACCGTCAGTACATTTTTTAAAAAGTTCCACCTGGCAGCTGGAGGACATGCAATTAGGGAAGGGAGATCAAGATAAAGCAGCCTTCATCTGAAAGAGCCAACCACCCAGTGACTGGCTGGCTGACGTGAATGAACATTCCATTACACGTACAAATTCCCAGGAAAGATAGAGCACGCTATGTTTTTAAGATTTAAACCTATATTCTTTAATTTTTATTTTGCTTCTCTGTGAGTCCTGTGTTGATTCTAAACAAAAGCAAGCAGTTCCCTGATTTATAATCAATTCATCCGTGTAACATATGTTAATTGTTTTTTGGACCTTAGGATTACTGGGCCTTGTTCATCTTCTTGAGTCTCTTAAGTCAGAAAGGAAAGAGAAATGATCAACATCAATGTTTATTAATAATCTTGGAATATACATTAACAATTCCTTAGTTATACAGCATTTTACAGTTTCAAAAGAACTTTCACATACACCAGCTCAACCCTCACAACATCCCTGTGAGGGAGGCAGGGTCGCGGTCACCTTCCTATTACTAGTAAGGAGAACAAGGCTCAGAGGTGAAGTAAGGTCACACAGTTGGTAGATGATGGAGCCAGGGCTAGAACCTAGGCCTTGTGACATGCTGCCTCCCTGAGAACATTCAAGTAATGACATCCTGTGCTATAAATAATGAACATTTCTCTCCTACGATGCTGCTCAGATCTGTTTGTGTAAGTTTACCACCTTCTTTTCCTAACACCCCGAAACACTCAAACTAGGATGAGACATTTCTTCCCTGTTACTGGACCGGTTTTCTCAGATGTATTAAGCACCATCCTAAGATGAAACTTACTTGTGTTTTAAATTTTGAGGATCTTCAAATATGAAAATTCATCTTAGAAAATTCTGCAAAAGTGCTCTTGTGTTAAATATGTTAAACAAAAATTGCACACACCTGCTTATAGTTTTGAAAGCTTTGAGATCATTCCCAGCACGGTGTTTATAGATAGGTTTCTACTGGGGGCCCTACGTAGAGTGCACCTACTAAGTGCAATTCATGTCACACTACTGAGTTTTCGTGGCGGGCCTTCTAGAGGAAGGAAAACCAGTAGAAAACTTTCAGGTGTGATCCCATCTTAAGTGTGACATCCTCAGCAACCAGCTAGGAAACTGATCTGAATTATACCAATAGGAGGAGGGTCCAAGCAGCAGTGATCAAAGCATGTGGTAAAAAGGAGAAAAACACTCGCTCTTTAGTGGTTGCGCCTAGGTCTAGTGCAAATATACTTATCAAGGCAGATCTTAAGCGACAGCGTCACCTGTGGGAAATTTCGAAGTGGGAAATATAGTGGCGTTATCAACTTGGAATATAAGACTGAAACTGAATGTAACTGACCCAAAACTACCTGTCAAAAGCAGAGTGAAGTGTAATGGGCATGGAAAACAAGGAATAAAACTCAAGTGCTCTGGAAAAACGGAAACATTCAGGGTAAAGTGAACTGCAGAACAGCAGGCATATCAGGTAGGTTTTAAAAATATAAAAATGATGCTAAGGTGTATTATCAGGAATGATATTCTTAAAATTCCAGTTTTGGCCTTTTAAATTTAAGAGCAATGGGGAGAAACTTAAGCTTCCGGGGAGGGGATGGTGCAGGAAGTGAATGGGAGTCAGAAATGGGGTTGAGGAGGTAGGTTAGGAAATGCCAAACAACTTAAGTACATTCCAAACTGGATTTAGAATCCCTCTAAATTCATCCTCTCCGAGAAGGTGTTCTAAATTGAGAGATTTCATTTAAAAAGCTGGTGACAATAAAAGTGACTATTTTACCTTGCCAAAGGAAGGAGTACTTCAATGCAGGTTAGAAATTATGCTGTTAAAGATTAGTCCACTGATCAGGCTGCAGAGACTGAAACTTAAATGTTGTCAGTGACACATGGCAGAAAACTGCTTCCAAAAATAGAACTGCCACAGCAGGACTCGACATTAGTGAAACTATTAAGAAACAAGTGCTTAACTTTTTCTACTTGAAGCCTAATGAAAAAAACATTGGCAGTGTTGCTTAAGAAATCTAACGGTTTACAGGAATATGAAAAATAACGCAGCTACCTTTAAGTTTTCTAAGATAAAGCTTAAGATCTAGAATGTTCTAGTTCAGTATATTGGGCTCAAACCCAACTACGCATCTGAAGTGCATCTAGACTGTATTCCTTACACAGTATCAGTATCATCATCTTCATGTTTTCTCTTCAATGGGTTTGATTCATTGGCCGCGTTCTGTGATGAAACCATGTTGGCAGTAATAAGAATATTTTTGGGCCCAATCATTGATGGATTAATCAGAACATTTGGAACTGCAGTTGTTGCAGGAACTGTAAACAGAGGAGAAACACCCCCAAGGTATGAATTACCCAGGATCAGAAGTATATGGTAAAAATTAATCAATAGAGCTGACCATAATTACTAATTTCAAGAGCACGAAGTGCAACTACATCACAGAAGAAATTTGTGTATTATGCTCCATTAAAAGTTGAATTAAATGTTTAAATACTCAAATTAGTGTCTAGTATAAGGTGAAAGGAGTTCTGCTAGCTTTTTTTTTTTTTTTAACTTAACTACCTAAAATTTTACTTAGTACTTGGTCATGGGAAGCAGCGCACTGGATTCACGGCACGCGCTGAAGGCACACTTACGTTCAGGTAAGGAGTCCTGCTTCCCCTACCTGCCAATATTTTACACACGCAGTTTACTGTGTGGTCCCATTTCAGATGCGAATATAAACACACGGCCCCAGGTGCTTTTCCCTGAAGATGCCTTAGATTTGTGGGCCCTAACTTAGTTTCATTCAGTGTTTTTTGCGAATCTGATGATCACACTATGTACTCCCCCTCCCCCCAAATGGCACGTATATTTAAAAATTGATACAATTTTAGTGGGCTCATAGACACCGCCCCCCCAAAGATTTGCGGCATTACTGCCACCTTCCTGGTATGATATTAAAACAAGTTAAGTCTTGCTACAGGAACATAAACTGTTGTATAATCACACGTACTCAGAGATTTTAGAACTCGGAAAAGGTGTTTTAAAAGATCCACTTACACCCCACCCCCGCCCTGTATATGACGTTACCTGGTTTGACAGGTGTGGGCTGAGAAGGCGGAATCTGCACTGTAAATCTTTGGCTTGTCACTGACACGGGAGGTGCCACTTTATTTGGGACAGACACTGTTTGTGGGGTTGCTGTAGTTATAATTAACAGACTGTGTTAGTTAGGTGACTTATTATACAGGTTCATATTCCGCCCTCCTTAGCTTACCAGAAACTACCTTCAAAGCACAGGAAACTAATAAAAAGGTGAGAGAAAAACATTAGAAATATAGGAGTGAAATAGCTTTAAAAGTGCTTCTAAGCTTTTAGATGCTAGAAGTTTAGGACAGTGTACTGGTAAAGAATGTAGGCTGGCCTTGGTCTGGTGGCTCAGCTGGTTGGGGTGTCATCCTGAGCACACACACAAAAAGTTTGTGGACTTGAACCCTGGTCAGAGCATGTGTGGGGGGCAACTGATCGATGTTTCTCTCTCACTAAAAAAAGGAAAAGAATATAGGCTCTGAAGCCTACCTGCTTGTGTTTGAATTCAGGCTTTTATCACCTACTAGCCGAGTGTCCTTAGGCCCGTTATTTAATCTTTTTGTACCTGTTTTCTCATCTGTCAAATGGGGAGAAAAGTACCTATTTCATAAGATACTTGTGAAAATTAAACAAAAGAAATCCATCCATAAAGCTGCTGCTGGGACTGAATTTTAGTGACAGGAAGTCCTAAACGTGACCGTTGAAATAAGCTAGCAGAATGAAGACCCAAGTTTTCTATCAGTTATGCTACGTGGCACTTTTAATCTTTGTCACTTGCTGAGAATTAGGTGATGTCCACTATGCCCATGAAGCTAAATCAACACGCATCTAACAAAAGCCTATCAAATACAGCCATTGGGGGTCCCCAGGTGGGCACAATGTTCTTTTTCTACATCGAGATTTTTTTTTTTTTTCAGTAGAAAGGGATCCTGGAGATACAAGTAGTCCAAGCCCTCCTCATTTTAATTCTACCCTTTATTCCAAGGTAAAATTCAAATGCCACCCCCATTTTATAAAATTTTTGACTTGTTCATAAGTGTTTGCCTGCCTCTGAAATTTCCTTAATCTGATGTAGGAGCCTCGTATTGTTCACTAAATTATAAGCCTTAGTGAATGTTTTTTTATTCTTGAGAGCACATGGCTTTTGTGCCTTGCTTCTAACAGGCACTCAAGGAGCATTTGAATAATGAATGAGTTTTTCAAGACTCAATACACCGATGTCACAGCTCCCTCCAAAAAAAAAAAAAAAAAAATGCATTTGCGGAAAACATGTATGTTTCTAGTTTTTCCTTTGGGGAGGCAGGCTTTCCACGCATCCCTTCCCCCTGGAACCAGCAGTCTGCCCAGAGATAGAGTCACTGACGAAAAAACAAACAAACCGTAAAACTATCACTGAAAAAACCCTACAGCTCTCCTCCTCCCCAGGTACAAGGAGAAGAAAGCCTATGGGGGGTGGGGGAGCCCAAAGGTCCCCAGGAATCGTGTGCTCTGGTGCTTTCTTTCCCAAACCCAGGAAGTGGGACTTTAATAGATCTCCTTCCCTAGGCAAGTTTTCTCATGTATTAAGGAGTGCTCCAAAGAACCTGGTGAAGCTTGATGAAGCAATCACTAAAAGTATTTTATTTGGTCAAGGAAATCCATAGTAGGTAGTTGTTTTCCTGGCCATTACTTATACGGAATTGTTAACATTTAGGTAAGGATGGAGTGAAGGCTTTAAAATTCAACAGGGTAGATGCTTAGGTCTTATGTGTTCTAAAACTCATTGAAAAAAATTTAAAGTTAAAAACTGCACCTTTAATAGTTTTTGGCAGCTCCCTCGACTATGGATTTAAGAATATTTAAAACGTACAATATCTAACTAGGAACACACTACTGATCTCAGCAAAAAGACCGAGAAGTGCTCTAACTGGGAATAAAAATCACAACTGACACCTAAAACTGGTTGCCTTGTCAACATGTATGTACATGACGATGACAGCCTAGACTTTGAAAAAAATTGGTATTCACTTAATATGAATCCACAGATAAATGGTTTATGATCACAAAGTTACACAAATTATACATGCAAATATGTCCATGAAGGTCACATGCAGGTAATTGGAAGTGCGTAGGTAATACTATACCAGGCTGGTTTGAAAATGCTGAAAATGTAAATTCACGTCCTGAGAATATGGAGAGATTACCTACACACCCGGAAGATCAAATGTTGCTTGCACTACAGCTGTATGAAATCTACAGGACGCGGTTATAAGTAGTAAGAGCCAAAGAACCATGCTGATCAAAGAGAAGGGAACTGTTTTCTAAAATCACTTTGTGAAAAAAATCCAGCGAGAATTTAGGACAAAAAATAAAATCAGGAATTCTAAGTCCATTATTTGTATTTTTCTTATTACCTAAACAATGACATTAAAAAGATAGAAGTAACAGTTTCTAAACACCATTCTCCACGGAAAGGAATCAGAACTCTTTGGAGAAATGGCTGATTCTAGGACTGAGATTAAAAATCAAGATGAGCTTGGAACACCTTGTACCAGAAAGCAGGAAATGGTCACAGAATGATGGAGACAGGTGAGCACAGACGAAGAGGCAATACAGAACAATCAATACTACTTTTCAAAAGGTTAGTATTAAAAACACAGTGATTTTTCCCCTTTGATAGCCTTCAGTTTCTTGTACATTTCGGAACTTTCTTTTGACTGCATTCTCTTGCCAACGTATTCCGAAATTTCTTTAATTTCCGATAAGTTGGCTACCGCCATCAGTGTGTTTGGCAATGTCATTTGTTTTGAAAATACAACTTAAACTCCTGTTTTTGGCATCACAGTTTCCACCCACAAGGAGGCTGGGTAATGTCCAAATTTATACTCATTTGGGATCGGATCCTCTCTGTGGCTTTTCTCATTTTGAAGTCTGGGTAAAGTATATGTCCACAGTTTTACTGGAGGACGAGGAACCATAATGATGGCAACATACACGTGGGCATTTCTGACTCACCTTCCGACTTGGATTATAGCTCAAAATCAAGTGCTGAGGCACTTCTTCTTTACCCGCCAGAAAAGGCATTTCTCTTTCTCACTTACCTATAGTAGGGGTGGTGGGTCTGCTGCTCACAGCACCAACGCTTAACCGTGGAATTAGTCTTCCCTGGTTAGGTCCCTAGGGGATTTAACAAACAAATTCGGTTTAATGTTCAGATTTGACACCTAACCTTACTAGGAATGACATCAGGATTGTTGGTGTGAATTATTCATGGATAATGCATGGCAACAATGTCCTGTTTTGTTTTGGTTTTTTCTTCCAGTGGTCTAAATCGACATGAAAACTAGGGTTTTCATAAGCGGATAGGAGTCTATATGTATGTACGTATATGTAATTTTATATAATATTTGGTTTAAGGTAGAGTGGTTTTTTTTTTTTTAGGATAACAAGTAAATTCCTTATCATTTTAAATATTACTGTAACTAATCAACATCTTAAGCCCCTCAAATAAAGAAACTCTCCTGTAGCGGAATTTCAGACATCAAATGCAGCCCTGTGTAAGAACTTTCTCAGTGGTGGGGGAACCTTAGGTCATATTTCTGAAAACAAGTCCAATTCCTGACAATGTATCATTTAGTCCGTTATCAGGCTTTGCTACAAAACCTATGGTACAGTGGAAAGACTGGTTATTATGAGACCTGAGAATCCATCCTAGCTTTAGTGCTAACTCAATGGATAAGCTTTGGGTCAGTTCCCTGATGTGAAAAATAAGTGTTGTGTTAGATGAACACTGAGATTCCTTTTAGCTCTAAACATCATATTTTATATTTTAATATAGCAGCTAAAATTCATGGTCTTTTCAAAGCAGTAATTGTGTTTTTTTTTTAAGATTTTATTTATTTTTAGAGAGAGGGAAAGGGACGGGAAAGGAGAGGGAGAGAAACGCTGATGTGTAAGAGATACATGGATCAGCTGTGTGTTCCGGGGGCCTGGCCCGCAACCCAGGCATGGCCGATGCTCACCCCACACCAGCCAGGGCCAAAGCAGCAAACTTTCAAAAAATCTAGTAAATTAGCTTCTAATCAATCTACGCACAGATACTTGCTTTTTACAAACGGCCCTAACACATTTCCAGTTTTTAACAAGCTCTATTGACCAAAAAACGTTTACCTTTTTAAGTAAGGGCTTCAGCTTATAGTTTGGAGCTGTTAAGCAGTATCTGTCAGGTGGCAGTCTGGGTCCTGAATATGGCTTAATCATAGGTAAGGGGGTTTGGTTTTTCTGCCTTGCAATATCCAGTAAAAACTAAAAACAAAACATCGTTATTAGACCTACAATGCACAAATCATAAGTAAAGTGAACTGTAAATAAAAGTTTGCTCACATCTCTCGGAGGAGGAGAGGTAAAAGATTGATCGGCCCGACACTGGATTGCCAATCTCACATCATCTGCATCAACGTTAGGTTTCTTAGCATGACTTGAATAAATTTTTGCATCATCCAGAATTGTAGTCACATATCCTGGAAGAACGAAACATTATTTTCTTACAGATACGACAACGTTTTTTTTTTAAATGGTGTTACCAATTTTTATTTTTCATTTTTATTAACAGACTCATGGTTGCAGATGTTAATGAATTTATTTTTTTTAATTTTTATTTTCATTGTTGATCTTGTACAGTTTTCTGTCTTTTATTCTCACCGGAACCCACCACCCCAGCCCTCCCCTCCTCCCTCCCATTTCCACGCCCCCATAGTTTTTGTCCATGTGTCCTTTATAAGATACGACAACATCTTAACATTCACGGCTACTTTTCTTAATGGAAGAGTCCATTAATTTCTAGAAAGTTTATGCATTTTGGTTTTAGTATCTAGTTGTCCTATGTGTGTGATCAATTCCTAAAAATATGTCACAGTATAAATACTATCTTTCCCTATTTGAGGTCTTTTTTACTACTTGAGGCTGAATCTGATGATACTGTTAGTAACGAAGTTGAAAATGTTCTTAGACTAGAGGAATCTTCTCAAATTCACAAGTTAGGCAATTTTTTTTTTTTGGTGTTTCGTTAACTTACGGAAAGCAAATTCCAACATTTGGTTTATAACCCTTGGTTCGTACTCTGTAATTCCCATATCCTTCAGGATCTGTGCCATTACCTGTGGATTGAAATAAAAAACGCCAGCTGTGGAATCTGGGAATTAGAAATCCAGACTGGACCCAAGGTAGCATCTATATTTATGATACAAGGTCCCCCTTCTCTGGGCCGCCAAGTTGCAGTTATCCTTACCGTGCCCCGTGAGTGTGAGGAACACACCAAATGCCATCGTACCCTCTTTTCTGAAAACTACTTTTTTTCTGGCGGAGGGTGGGGGCGGGGGCAAAGAGAGAAGAAAAGGGCGGGGGTCGGTTTTCCCGGCGGAGGCAGGGGTGGCCACAGCTGACTGTCATTCAGGCATGTGATGGGGGGAGTGAGCGTCAGAACTGCGGACTGGAAGAGTCAGCGTTGGCAGACACGACGAGGCGGCCGGGACCGAGGTCCCGCACCCAAAGCCGGCCCGCTGGCGTACGCAGTTCGACGGGACTCCCGGGATGGCGGGAGAGCGCCCCGCAGCCGGATACCCGCATCCCGCTCCTTCGGGGACGCCCGGCTCGGGCAGAAGCCAGCACGCGAGACCGTTGTCCGGCCGTCCGCCCGGGCCTCCCCGCCCCGGCTCCTGACGCCTCGAGCCTCCCGTCCGCCTGTCACCGTGGGAACTTACCAAGGCATCTCTCGGAGAGTTCTTGGGCAGCGCCATCTTGCCCGGCTCCATGTTGTCCTGCCACTCGCCGTCTGCGGAGAGACGGATGCGGGCAGAGGCTGCCGGCTCTGGCTCCACCCCCTGCGGGGCGCGGAAGGCGGGGGACCGCCGTGCCCCGCCCCGCCCCGCCCCGCCGTGCCCCGCCCCGCCCACCGCCTCTCCGCGGTGGCCACGCCTCCCTGCCGCGCGTGATGGAGACGCCGGGGGCTCGGAAGGTGCCGGTAAAACTTCCTCGCGGAGCCCCAGGTTAGCACTTGGAAGAGCCGAGAGGCTCCTCTTTCCAGGGCTGTTCTCCGTAAAAGCGCACCGAAAGGGCGACCCTTGCCTTTTCTGGGGTCTCCCTCACCCCTCCAGCTTCTGCCACTCTGACCCCTTCGGTTTCCCTGGAATCCCTGCAGGGGCCTTGCGTCCACCTGCCGCTGTGCAGAGCAGAACTCTAGATAAATTTGAATATCTCAGATCAACAACATTTTTAGAATAGATATCAACCCAAATCCTTTACCACAAAGTTATTTATTGTTGAGACGACATTCCAATTTCACAGGGCGTTCTCTCTTTTTATTGGCCAAATCTGGCAACTCTGTAACGTTTTCTCTGCACAACAGGCCTTTGATCAGCTCTGGTCACGCTGAAAGCCCTGTTATGGTCGTCCATTTTACACAGCTGAAAAGATAAAGCCTTTCACCACCGACAGACCCAGGCAGGCCTAGGAGGAATGGAAAATCACCAGGCGGGAAAACTGTACCGTGGGAAACTGTAGCCTGGGAAAACGCCTGCCTGGGAAACTGCCTGCCGACCCTACCCAGGACAAACAGATGCCCGGCTAAGATTGGGGTCTGGGGAGGGCCTACCCGGCATAACAGGATGCAGCTTTAACTTGAGCCGGACAAGATGTATCAAGAACAATGGTCAGCAGAAAGGCACCCAGCAACCCGCTCTAGCCAATCGGACTGGGACATCCCAAGCAGTTACCCTTTGCGGGGTTTTGTGCCTACAAACCCTCCCCTGAGAACAACCGAGAGAGTCCTAACCTCTTTTGGTTGGCTCCCCAACCGCCCTTGGGTGGCTTCCCTTTCTCCACTTTCCTCCATGAGTCCGAACTTCCCCTGGTTGGCTCCACTTTTCCCTCCCCGCTAACATACCCTGCTCCTTAGCTCACTCTGTCCCTCTGGTTTCTTGAGCGACTCCGACCTAACAACCACTACCAGGATTCCCCACCGGAGCCCTCCAGCCTTGCCCTTTGGCCCTGATCAGTTTTCTCTGTCCCTTATTTGCCTTCCAAATGCCTGCCCTTCCGCATTCTTTACAGAACAGCCTCAGCGAGTTAGAAAAACATACATCAGTAAACTTTTTCTGACTTAAAGTGTTCCAAAAGACAACTCTCACTTACTCCACAGTCAACCAATGCCCTACAGTTCTCCATCCCAGGAAAAGGCACTGCGACCCAGCACTCAGCCATGCTGTGTTCTTCCCCTCCACCAGCACAATCCACACTCAATAAAATATTCCCCCAAATTGCTCCATCCAGTCAAGCAGTACCACAACAAATTGCTCCATTGAATTAACACAGTTTAGCCCTGCAGCACTATGGCAGTTATTAATAAGTAGTTATAAAACAGTGATTCACATCGTCTGCCTATTTTTTAAAAAGATTTTATTTATTATTTTTAGAGAGCAGGGAAGGGAGGGAGAAAGAGGGAGAGAAACATCAATGTGTGGCTGACTCTGATGTGGCCCCCACTGGGGACTAGGCCCGCAACCCAGGCATGTGGCCTGACTGGGAATCAAACCAGTGACCCTTTAGTTCACAGCCTACACTCAACCTACTGAGCTACACCAGCCAGGGCCCCTGCCTATTTTTAATTGGAGTCTTTGTGTTGAGTTGTATTACTTCTTTATATATGTTCTATATTAAACCCTCGTTGGTTGGAGCTGTTTTTTGCAAATGTCTTCTCCCATTTGATTAGTTGCTTGTTTGTTTTCTTCACGGTTTCTTTTGCTATGCAGAAGCTTTTTTAGTTTGATGTAGTTCTATTCATTTCATGTTTTCTTTACTGCCATTGTCTGTGGGGTCAAATTCATAAAATGTTCTCTAACACCAACGTCCATAAGTTTAGCACCTGTGTTTTCTCCTATGGAATTTATTGTTTCAGGTCTTGTATTGACACATTTGATCTATTTTGCATTAATTTTTCTATTGGGTTGGCCAAAAAGTCTGTTACATTTTTCCGTCCGATACCTCTAGTAGCACTTAGTTGTCTTTAACTTCATTCAAAACAATTTTATTATATTGTAGTGTGACAGCTGTCATATAAGCGTGCATTTAAAAAAACACCAAAGTTGGTGAAGGTTTGCGCAGCCATTTTGATATTGAAGATGGAAGAAAATCCGCAAAAGTTTGGGCATATTATGCTTTATTATAACAAGAAAGGTAAAAACACAACTGAAATGCAAAAAAGGATTTGTGCAGTGTGTGAAGAAGGTGCTGTGACTGATTGAACGTGTCAAAAGTGATTTGCGATGTTTCTTGCTACTATTGACATTTTGGCCAAATAATCCTTTGCTATGGGGCTGTCTTATGCATTGGAAGATGTTTAGCAGCACCCCTGGCCTCTACCCACTGGAAGCCAATAGCAGGAGCTAGCTGACACACTCAAAATATCCAAATCAATAAAGTTACTGGTGAAAATGAAAAATGTGGTTTTTATTTTATAGACAAAACGTACAAGACTTTTTGGCCAACCCAATATATGAGGACAAACAGCAGTAGTTTCATTCATTCTGCATGTGGCTTCCCAATTTTCCTAGCACCATTTACCGAAGAGAATTCCTTTTCTCCACTGTACGTTTTTGGATCCTTTGTCGAAAATTATTTGCCCATATACATGTGGGTTTATGTCTTGGCTCTCAGTTCTCTTCCATTCATTTGTGTTTCTGTGTTTCTGCCAATACCATGCTGTTTTGATGATTGTTCCTTTGTAGTATAATTAAAAGCTACAGCATGCGATAACTCCTGCTTTGTTCTTTTTTCTCAGGATTGCTTTGGGTATTTGGGGTCTTTTGCGGTTCCATACAAATCTGCCGATTTTTTGTTCTATTTCTTTTAAAAATGACATTGCAATTTTGACGGGGATTGCATTAAATCTGTAAATTGCTTTGTGTAATATGGCCATTTTAACTATGTTGAGTCTTCCAATCCATGAACATGGAATATCTTTCTATTTCATTGTGTCTTTCAATCTTTTTAAATAATGCTTTCTAGTTTTTAGTATATAGGTCCTTCACATCCTTTGTTAAGTTTATTCCTAAGTATTTCGTTTTTTGTTGCAATTGCAAAAGAAATTGTTTTTTCATTTATTTTTTTCTGAAATTTCATTGTTAATATATTGTAATGCAGTGGATTTTTGTACATTGGAATTCTCTGGGCTTCCTAGATCTGCTTGTCTGTTTCTTTCCCCATTTTAGGGATGTTTTCTACCACTGTTTCTTTGAATAATCTTTCTGCCTTTTTCTCTTTCTTCTCCTCGAGGGACCATATAATGCAAATATTCGTCTCATTGATGTTATCCCATAAGTCCTCTGTGCTATCTTCACTTTTTTCCATCGTTTCTCTTTTTGCTCTTCTGATTGGATGAGTTCCATTGCCCTGTTTCAACTTTGCTGAGCATTTTTTTTTTTCATTTCATCTTATCTACTGTTTAATGCTCTGTGGAATTTTTTTGTTCCATTATTATATTCTTCACCTATGTGATTTCTGTTTGGTCTAAAAAAACTTTTTTTCTGTATTGAATTTCTCACTTGTTTCATACATCATTCTCTTGCTGTTGACAAGCATCTTCATAATTATTTTTAACTCTTTTTTTTGTTATTTATTTATTTATTTATTTATTTATTTATCTTTAGAGGGGAAGGGAAGGAGAGAGGGACAGAAACATCAATGTGCGGTTGCCTCTTGTATGTCCCCTGCCGGGAACTGGCCTGGCAACCCAGGCATGTGTCCTGACTGGGAATCAAACCTCGATCTTTCGGTTCGCAGGCCCGCGCTCAATCCACTGAGCTACACCAGCCAGGGCTATTTTTAACTCTTTATCATGTAAAAGACTCCTCTTCACATTTCGTGCAGGACTTCACATTTCATGCAGTTTTATATTGTTCTTTTTGGACCATATCCCTTGATTTCTTTATTTTCCCTGACTCTCTGTGCTGTTTTCTGTGCATTAAGGAAATCAGCCACCTCGCTGGGTCTTCAGCGGATGCCCTCATATGGGAAATGAACCTTATTGTTCAGCCTGGCCCAGCTTCTTGTTTTCTTTCCAGCCTTAGTGATGGAGCAAGCCACCTTCTTTGTTGTTAGTGCTTTTCAGTAGTTGAGGTGAGCCAAGACCTGTCAGTGTCCCGAAGGCAAAGATTTCAGTGAGCACCTACATTGGGGCTGATTGAAAGTTGAACCTAAGGCTTCAGTTTTTAACGTAGTAGGCAAATCAGCTTCTTTCAGGGAAAGACCAGGCGAGGGGAATTTGTGGCAGTTGCCTGCGAGCTGAGCCCTGGGGGCGTAGCCAGATAAAATCTGTTTGTTCGCTGAGGTATTATGGGAATGCCGGCTCCTCTGGCCACAAGAGCCAGAAAAATCCAGTGTTGTGTCACCTGCAAATGCTGAGATGCCAGACATGCGTACAAGCTGTTTTCATGGATGTACTTGTGACCTGGAGTGGGCTGGAGGAAGATTGCAGTTGGCCCTTAGATGTGAGCTACATAAGGACCTTGACCCTCAAGGTATAGGTTTAAAAATATGCAAATAGGCCTCTTTAGGGGAAAGACTAAGAAGTGGGTATTTCTTTGTGTTGAGCTTTGAGGAACTAGCCACTGAGAATCCTCACAAGCCCATTAAGAACTGTTTCTTTGTTTACTATAGACTTGTGTGTTTCCTGAATGAATGCCCCATTGGCTTTCAGAGTTAGCTGTTTTAGCTGCTCATCCCTTGCATATAAATGTTAAAAGTCGAGGTGGTATATGTTTGCTCCAAACTCTACTCAGGGAGAAGCTGGTAGTTGCTGTGCTGTGCGTGGCGTTTATGGTGAGTGTGTATCTCAGCCTTTGCTCCCTGTTTTGATGTGGGTATTTTTCTCATTTGCTCAATGTTTGTGAGTTGCTAAGCTAGTTTCCGAATTTCTTTCAGAGGGATTGTTCCTTGCGTAGCTGTAGTTTCAGTGTTGGTGGAGGACATTGCATTCAGGAGCTTCTTATGTCAGCATCTTAGAACGGAATGCCGATGTTATTACTTTCCTGAAGTTCTAAACCTTCTTCTGTTTATCATTTTTTTTCATTTGCAGTACTTTCTGTAGCGATTTTTAAGGTAATATGAGAATGTCTTCATTTCCTTCTCCTTCCTGAAAGATCATTTTGCTAGATACAGTTTGCAGTTGGCAGTAAGTTTCTTTGAGTATTTAAAAAATGTTGCGCCGCTTCTTTCTGGACTCCATGGTTTCAGATGAGATATCTTTGTTAATTTGAATGTAGCTTCACCTATAAGTAATGTACCATATCTCTCTGGGTGCTTTTGAGTTTTGTTTTTTTTTTTCCTTTGTCCTTTGTTTTCAGCAGTTTAATAATGATGTGTTTCGGTGGTGTGGATTTCTTTGTGTTTTTTTTTTTTCTTATTTTAGATTTGCTCAGCTTTTTTGAATGTGATGGTTTATATTTTTCCCCAAATTGGAATGTTTTCTGACAGACCTAGGTAGGCCTAGGAGGAATGGAAAATCACCAGGCGGGAAAACTGTACCGTGGGAAACTGCAGCCTGGGAAAACGCCTGCCTGCCGACCCTACCCAGGACAAACAGATGCCCGGCGAAGACTGGGGTCTGGGGAGGGCCTACCCGGCATAACAGGATGCAGCTTTAACTTGAGCCTGATGAGGTGTATCAAGAACAATGGTCAGCAGAAAGGCACCCAGCAACCAGCTCTAGCCAATCAGATTCTGACACCCCAACCATTTACCCCCTCGAGGGGTTTTGTGCCTACAAACCCTCCTCTGAGAACAACCGAGAGAGTCCTAACCTCCCTAGGTTGGCTCCACTTTCCCTCTTATTGCCACTAATAAACCCTGTTTCTTAACTCGCTGGTTTCTTGAGTGACTCTGACCTAACCTTTTCCTTATTTCTTTGGATAATTTTTAATTCTCACTCTTTCTCTTCTCTCTGGGAGTTTAATAATAGGAATATTAGCTCTTTTATTATTGTTCTATATGTCCCTGAGACTGTTCATTTTTTTCCTAATTTCCTATTTGGCAAATTATATTAATCTGTCCGTAAGTTCACTGATTCTGTCTTCTGTGATCTCCACTCTACTGTTGAGCCCATCCAGTACAGTTTGTATTTTTGTTATTGTGTTTTTCAGTTCTGTAATTTCCATTTGGTTCTATAATTTATAGTTCCTTGCTGAGAATTTAAAAGTATTTTTAAAGGTTTTTATGTATTCCTTTTTAGAGAGAGAGGAAGAAAGGAGAAAGAGACAGAGAGAAACATCAGTGTGTGGCTGTCTCTCATGTTCCCCCTACCGGGGACCTGGCCCGCAGCCCTGGCATGCGCCCTGACTGGGAATCGAACCAGTGACCCTTTGGTTTACAGGCCGGTGCTCAATTCACTGAGCCACACCAGCCAGGACTAAAAGTATTTTTATTGGTTTCAAGATAATGCATAATTGCTTATTGAAGCATTTTTAAAAAGGTTTAATTCATTTTCAGAGAGAGGTGGAGGGGAATGGAGGGAGAAAGAAAGGGAGAGAAACATAAACCAGTTGCCTCTCACACGCCCCCTACTGGGGAACCTGGCCTGCAACCCAGGAATGTCCCCTGATAGGGATTTGAACCGGCAACCCTTTAATTCCCAGGTTAATGCTCAATCCACTGAGCCACACCTGCCACGTTGCTTGTTGAAGCATTTTTTGATACCTGCTTACCTGTATTTTTTGGACTGTAGGACATACTTTCCCCCCCAAATTTGGGAGGAAAGGGGGGGTGCATCTTATAGTCTGAATGTAGCTTACCTGGCTCACTGCAGGTGGGGGGTGGCCTATGTTATTTATGTTATTAAATATTTTACTACATTTTTTGCTTCAAATTTTTTTTCCTATTTTCCTCCTCTAAAACCTAGGTGTGTCTTATGGTCCGGTGCATATTACAGTCCAAAAAATCCGATATATCCTTGTCAGATATATAATTCGTTCCTCTGATTCATCATGGAGTCTGTTGATTGTTTTTTGTCATGAAGTTGTGATTTTCCTGGTTCTTATATTATGACAAATGATTACTCTGGACATTTTGAATATTAGAAGACTGTAGATTGTCTTTGATCATTTTGTGCATGGTCTCCCTGAGAGGTATAGTCCAAATGCTGGGTAGTGGGGAAGTTCAGCTCCTGTCTAGGACCCTTTGATGCCTTTCTAGCAAGAGCGGGGCAGCTCTTTGTGCTGCATCGGGGTGTCTGAGGGCTGGTGTAAGCCCAGCTTCCCACGGAGCCTTGCCGATTCCATGGAGGTGGTAACTGGAAGACCGAATGGCTCTGTGTCCCTGCAGGGTGGGAGTAAAGCTCAGCTGCCAGCTGGGCCTTGGCACAAGGAGAAGGATGCTACCGGAGTGGGGTGCTAATTAAGATAGTTGATTTTAAAGATTTTTTAAAATTTATTTTATTTTTAGAGACAGAGGAATGGAAGGAGAAAGGGAGAGAACATCAATGCGTGGTTGCCTCTCGCACGCCCCCAACCAGGGACCTGGCCTATAGCCCAGGCATGTGCCCTGACTGGGAATTGAACCCGCAACCCTTTGGTTACAGGCCAGCACTCAGTCCACTGAGCCACACCAGCCAGGGCAAGATAGTTGTTTTTTATTGTTTGTTTTTTTTGTTTTGTTTTTTACCATGTAGATCTTTCTCTGTGATGCTGGGTAGAGATGGAGGTTAAGCTCTCCACTGGCCCTTGCTGGTAGCAGGTAGTGGGGGACCTGAGTACTAACGCGCCGTGCTTCCCATATCTTCTTTCAGCCTTGCGTGGGTAGGTCGAAATGCAGGTTTAGTTTCTCACTGGAGCCTATGCACACGGGAGTAGAAAGAAAGTAGAGTGCTGTCAGCGTGAATCACAGTGTCTTGTTCAGTCCGTTGTTACTGGGTAAGGGTGGAAGCTCAGCTGGCCCCACCACCCCTGCAGTGGAACGAGAGCGCTGCTGCCTGCTTCTGCCAGGCAGGGGACAGAAGATGAACTCCCGGTGTGGCTCCGCCACAACTGAAACCCCTGGGTGGAGAAATTAAAGCACGTTGCTTGCCTCTAGGGTGAGTTAGATGGTCAGCTTCCTACTCCATCTGTTAAAACTTCAGAGGTGGACCCCTGGCTGGTGTAGCTCAGTGGATTGAGCGCGGGCCTGCGAACCAGAGGATCGAGGTTCGATTCCCAGTCAGGGCACATGCCTGGGTTGCAGGCCAGTTCCCGGCATGGGACACATAAGAGGCAACCCTACATTGATATTTCTCTCCCTCTCCCTCTCTCCTACCCTTCCCCTCTAAAGATAAATAAATAAATAAATAAATATTTAAAAAAAAAACTTCAGAGGTGGGGAAGGGCAGGGGTATGTGTGGGTTTTCCACTGACATTTGGCTGTAATAAGGTGGGTATTATGTAAATTATTTTCTGTTGTTGGGCGACCATTTTCACCGTCACTTTGCTTGGGGTCGCGGTGGGGTGGGGACTGACTTTTCTCTGAGGTTTTTTCCTGTCTGCCCCTGTTGGCGGGTTTGAGTTGGAGGCTTTTCCCACACCCTTTTAATTGGATAAGTGGGAGTTGATGAGGGAACCCAGGGGGCTCACCACTGTGTTGTTTCTCCAGTTGGGAGGCCCCGAGGATCTTTTACTTTTCACATTTTTTCTTCCTTTCCACCATTCGGAGTCTTCCTAGGCTCGTTTTTTGTGTTACAGTCAGGGTTTTTTGCGTGTAAGAAGGAGGGTCTGGGAGGTTGGGGATACTCTCTTTTGGCACAAATCCACCCCACTGATGTTTATCTTTATTATCTCGGAAATCCATTCATCTCCGCATTCCTACTGCAGCAGCCTACCTATCCTTTGCACTGTTGCCGTGGCCTTCTACCTAATAAATATATATTGTGAGACATTTTTCTAATACAAAAAAAAAAAAAATAGGGACAATGAGCCTGGCTGGTGTAGCTCAGTGGATTGAGCGTGGGCCTGCGAACCAGAGGATCACGGTTCGATTCCCAGTCAGGGCACATGCCTGGGTTGCAGGCCAGTTCCCGGCAGGGGACACACAAGAGGCAACCGTACATTGATATTTCTCTCCCTCTCCCTCTCCCCTACCCCTCTAAAGACAAATAAAAAAAATAGGGACAATGAAAACCTCTGACAGAATTCAAAAAATAACTTCCAGTTGTGAAAGGCAATCTGGGAGATGCAGCTTAGATGCTCAGTATTAGGACTCCTGAGATTTGATGGCTTGACTTGATACGAACAACTCTCAGGTTGTTCTAAATTTGGACCATGGGTAGGGAGAGCTCTGATCACATCACGGGCGAGGAGGAGGCCGCCCCAGACAAGGGTAAACAGTTTAGGACAGGATTGCCTGAGAAGCTGGATGCCTCTGGAGTGTATGGAATTATGGGATAGAAGATTTGAAATAAAAGAAGGGCTCTCGGGTTCTCTTCTTCCTCGAGGATGCCTGGATGATTGTGCTGCGGCTGTGTGCATTGCCCCATGGAGGGTAAGGTATGTTGGACGGGAGAATAAACTCCAGGTGCAAGGTAGGTGTCGGGCTGACCGGGCCGAGAGGGGCAGCGTTGTTCTTCTTTGGGTGTTTTGGAGGGGATGGGCTATGAGATAGAAGGCAGCCATTCTTCCAAAATCCTGTGGCTTTTGTGTGTTATGTTGTTTTAGTTTGTAAACTAACCCTAAAGAAATAAGATAATTAAAACTAACAGGGAAGTGATAGGAGAACTCAGGTGTTAAAGACGTTAGCCTTAATTGATAGGCTTAAGTGACTAATGCATGTGGAAAGCAATGACTTTGAATACAGACTCCTTTCCTTTATCCCCAAACCTTTGCCTCCAGAACTTTGCCTGGAGGGTGGAGGCGGGCAGAAGGACCCCGCTTGCTGTTGGGTAACACTATCTCCCCAAACCTCAAAGTTAGGAGTCATAATTCCAGTTGTTCAGAAGAGGAAGACACTGATCGCTAAGGTTTTCAGGGAAGCAAAAACTCATGCAAAAATATGGTTTTATGGGAAAAGACAGGCAGAACGCAGTGTGAATAAATGTAGAAGGCATACTTATGGGTGGTGGCAGCATAAAGTTGTGTGTATGAAATAGTTTATGCAGTTTTTCCTAATTGGTGATAAGGATCACTTTGGGTGCTTTTTTTTTATTATTTTATTTATCTTTAGAGGGGAAGGGTAGGAGAGAGGGAGAGGAAGAGAAATATCAATGTATGGTTGCCTCTTATGTGTCCCATGCTGGGAACTGGCCTGCAACCCAGGCATGTGCCCTGACTGGGAATCAAACTGCGATCCTTTGGTTCGCAGGCCCACGCTTAATCCACTGAGCTACACCAGCCAGGGCTGGGTGCTTTTTAAATATACAGATTAGCAAATCTTTGGATTAGAAATTTTGATTCTCTTAGGTCTGGTTGGAGGTGCAGGAATCGATGTTTTTAAACAAGCATTTCAGGTGGTTGTTAAGTTCACGGAAATTGAAAAAACAGGGAACTGTAGAGGAACTAATGGCAGATCAAGATGGAATAGAAAGTAGGTCGGGCTTTAAGTGCCAAGTAAAAATGCTCAGAAAATTGTTGCTAAATATTGGAAATTTTTTTTACAGTTTAACAATATTCTGTTAGTTTATTTGTGTCCTCACTGTATAAAAATATAACATCCCAGATATATTTAACCAAAGAGTAAGTTATAACAATCAAATATATTCTATTTTTATTTATTTTTTCCTCTTTAGCATTTTTATTTTTTTGTTTTGTTTCATAAATTGCTTTATTGTTGTTCAATTACAGTTGTCTGCATTCCCCCCCCACAACCCCTCCCCACCTCCTCCAAACCCACCTCCCTCCCTTTGCTTCCACCCTCCCCCTTGGTTTTGTCCATGTGTCCTTTATAGTAGTTCCTGAAAACCCTTCTCCCCTCTGTCCCCACCCCTCTCCCCTCTGGCTCTTGTTAGGTTGTTCTTAATTTCAGTGTCTCTGGTTATATTTTGTATGCTTTTTCTTTTGTTGATTATGTTCCAGTTAAAGGTGAGATCATAAGATTTAGAAGTGTGTGACTCCCTCCTGCTCATCTACACTGGAAATGGTACCAGTGTTATAAATGGTCACCAGCTGTTGCCTACCTTACATTGGAAGAACTGTTAGAATTACTTCAACTCTGCCAAAATATGTACTTGCTGGACTGAGACCTTGCACTTCATAGCTTAGACAAAGGCCAGGGTAAATCAAGAGCAGCGATTGTTCAGTTCGTCTCTATTCTAGTCTATAACCAGTGATTTGAGCACCATTGCATGCGGATACCTGAAAGATGCAGCAAACAGAAATTGTGTTTTTTCTACCAGTGTTTACTGGATGGATACTGTGGAGCGGTACGACATGCTCCTTTCAATGTCACAGATTATAGTGTATTAAATGCTATGAGATGTAGACAAGTGTAGAAATAAACGTAAGAAAGCCATATTAACATCGAAAGGCTCAAATGAAATTAAGAGAATTGAGCTCTGGCTGGTGTGGCTCAGTGGACTGAGCGTGGGCCTGCGAACCAGGGGGTCCCTGGTTCGATTCCCAGTCAGGGCACAAGCCTAGGTTGCGGGCCAGGTCCCCAGTGCGGGGCATGTGAGAGGCAACCACGCATTGATGTGTCTCTCCCTCTCTTTCTTCTTTCCTTCCCCTCTCTGGAAAAAATAAATAAAAATCTCTTTAAAATAAAAGAAATAATAAAATAAATTGATAACATAATTCCCAGGTAACAGCAACATGGGTTGGAGAACGAGGGCCTGGGCTTGGCAGTTTCACACTTTGT
Organism: Glossophaga mutica; assembly: GCA_039655065.1. Lineage (NCBI taxonomy): Eukaryota > Metazoa > Chordata > Mammalia > Chiroptera > Phyllostomidae > Glossophaga > Glossophaga mutica. The sequence continues at coordinate 6,386,364 of CM077318.1, read as the reverse complement.
CGAATGAGATCCAAACTACAAATAAGCAAATGCACAGATTATTGCGCAGGCATGTTCACTCCCCGTGTTGACAGGAAGTGGAAGCTGTACACCTGATACTCATCCAAAGTGAAATGAAGCACAAACGGATCCATGGAACAATGTAACCACCCCAGTCCTGTTTTCTCACCAGGCATCTCATTTTGGAGCCAGAGCGCCCTCTGGTGTCATCTTGGTTCTCCTTCGCCTTTTTGAAATGCGAGAGCTTCAGAGTTTCCATTAGCAGGAGGGTTGTCTAGAAAAATTTACAAAATAAATCTAAATTTTTTTTCAATTAATTTTAAGGCTGCTTTTTAAAAAATATACTTTATTGGTCATGCTATTACAGTTGTCCCAGGTTGCTTCTTTAGTCCAAAATAATTTAAGACTCTTTGTGGAAACAATAAAATAACGTAGAACTCGACTTAGTTTGTATCAATTAACTTTTTCAGTCCCAGGCATTTAAAAAATTTAGAATTTTAATGACCATGTGAGAAATAATTTTCTAAACATTATTTGATTTTGTTGTACAAGAAAACCTTTTGCTCTGCTTTAATAACATTTAATGCCTACAAACCAGAGGCTACAATACAGGACGTGTAGGTACAATTATGCAAATCACACAAGAAACTTGACCACACTGGACGTTGGTTTGTTTGGACTCTGCTTTACCCTTTGAGGGCAGAGGACAGCCACGTGCAAGAGAAAGCGGGGCGTTTGGTTAGTATGTCTGAAGGCAAAACACCTTGTGACTATAAGGAATTCAATTTTACTTTTGTAAACACATTTGTAGTATGATACAGTTCATTTCAATTCTCAGTTCAAAAACTTTTCCGTCTCTGTTTCCTCACCTGGCTTTGGCCTATAGAAGTGCAAAAGACTCTCTGTTTATATGTAGTACCAGGTTGCAGGTGATTATATAGACATTCTCTTGTAGCTCCATTGCAGATTATGTTCCAGAAATTCACCGAAGACATAAAAAGCAGGTTTATTGAATGTATTTATAGCTTATAAATTTTATGGCTTCCTGCTGTTACCTCATGTATATACAAAGAAATGACCATTTCGGAAATTAGCTGTGGTCCAATTACCTGTTTACACTAGTTAAATATTTATATTTCCTGTAGAATTAATCATAAACTCATAAAAGATCAGTAAGTGAACATGATTTGTTACTAAACACTGGGGAAATCTAGGTAAGTTCTGGGGTTCAGTTAATAGCATTATTACCAGTGCCAATGTCTTGGTTTTGATAATTGCACTGTGGTTATGTAAAATATTAGGTGTTAGAATAAGCAGAATGAAGATTATACATGGGACTTCTCTATACTGTTTTTGCAACTTTTAGGATAATATAAAATTATTTCAAGATAAAAACTTTAAAAAAATCATGATGCCTTACCATTTGAATTTTCACTAACTTCTGAACTATAACTTGAAATGGGTGTCCCACCATCGTCTTTGGGTGGTCCTGAAAAGAGAAACAAAATTAAAATTATTACTTTCCCCCCCTCTTGAATAAACTTAAAAGTATTTTACTGGAAAGCTATCTCAAAATAAATTTTTTCATGGAAGGGAAAATAGAAACAAAGTTTGCTAGGATATTAATTTTCACATGAATAATGATGATAAAAACATAATCCAAGTTACAGGCTTGGCATATTGGACATGAAGCATTTAATTAATATTTTAAAGTTCTTTGGAAAAGACTGAAATGCTAAACATATGTACCTTAAAGTCGATTTTGCCAGTTTAGAGGCAAAATAATTTGCATAAATATAATTTGTGTGAAGTTGACATTTATCTTTGATGTGTCCTAATTGTGGCTTCTGTATTAGATATAGTCTTACTTGGAATAATCATAATTGCAAGTCCATATACAGTTTTGTAATTTGCTCATATGTGAATGAGATAGCAGTAAGGAACTCAATAGAGAACTAGAAAAAAACAACATAGTTTACACCTAAACTCATTTATATGACGAAATATTTCAGATACAGATGATTAAGAGAATACTTTCTAAAACTGAGGGCAAATTAGAGGAAGATTTCCTTTTAATAGTTAATTTTAAGACACAGAGGGTAAATTTTAAATGCAAAAACATTACGTATACCACCCCATTTTTACTTATGTGTGTGAATCTCTCCTTTTACATGTGTTTTTTTTTTTAGGGGATCCAGGTTTATCTGGACAGGTAGTATATTTTACTTCTCCACTGGGGTTACTCCTTCCCTCCATTTTGCAGGCAAAGATCTGTTTGTGTAAAAGAGAACACCTTGATTGACCACCAGAAATAAATATCTGTTTTGAAAATGTGTAGAATTTGCAAATAATATGAAGCAAGTTATTCGACTGAAAAATTCTGAAAACTAAATGTAAAATAAGTTTTAATTTCAACCAGAAAGACTCATTTTTATCTCTAGTGAAGAGTATCATTTCATGTTAAAATATACACATTCATAAATTATAGCCACATACCCTGAACTTGTATGTGGTGCTTCTCTAAAGATTTTTTATAGTGCGTGAGAGGTACTCTCCATTGCATTTAGGTTTAAAACCCAACCCCTGGAAATGAAAGGCAATGCACTTAGAGATCAGGCAGGTCTGGGTTCAAGTTGCAACTTCAGCTTACTTCCCAGCTTGGTGGTCCTAAGTAAATCCCTTAATCTCTCTGAATGTCTTTTTCTCTATATAAAAAATAGGTGGGAGGTGGAGGGCTGGGGCGGTGGGCTGGGATGGGAGTAAAAGACAGAAAACTGTACAAGAACAATTAAAATAAAATTTAAAAAGTAGGGATAATTTCTATTTCAAAGGTCTCCTTCTTTCAGGATGTAACATACGTACCATATGTGAAGGCACTTAGCATATTACGTCACAGAATAGTTCTTGTTAGTTGCTTTATTTAAAATGTGGTTAAGCCCTGGCTAGGTGGCTCAGTTGGTTGGAGTGTCATCCTGTACACCAAAAGGTTGCAGGTTCGATCCCCAGTCAGAGCACATACCTAGGTTGCTGGTTTGATCCCCAGTCGGGGCATATATGGGAGGCAACTGATTAATGTTTCTCTCTCCCCCCCGCCTCCATTGCTCTCTAAAATCAATAAACATATTTTCAGGTGAGGATTTAAGAGGAACTGCCTAGGACTCCAGAAGTTTCCATCTCCCTCAGCCTCAGTCTGCACTTGTTTTTAGAGACAGAAGTTAAGGGGACTTCTCTTTCTTCTCCACTGGAGCCCTGGGCTGGGACGCCTGGTGTGGGCTGGGAACATGTGCTTCTCAGGGCCAATCTCCACAGCTGAGATATCCCTTCCGAGTTTTATCCACTGTCCCTGGGTGTGGGACCAGCTCAGTTTGCATCTCTGCCCCTCCTACCAGTCTCAATGCAGGTTCTCCAATTCTGTAGTTGTGGGACTTCCATTCGACTTGATTTCGGGTAGTTCTGAATTGTGGCCGTACTATAGTTTGGTTGTAATTTTGATGTGGTTGTGGGAAGAGGCAAGAACCATGTTTACCTACGCTGCCATCTTGACCGCAAGTTCCAAAGATTTGTAGTTTGATGTAGTCCCTTTTGTTTATTTATTTTTTTGTTTTCTCTGCCCAAGGTGAAATATAAGAAAAAACATTATCGAGAGCAGTGTCAGAAGGTTTACTGCATATGTTTTCTTTTAGAAGTAGTGTGATTTTGGCTCTTACATTTACGTTTTTAATTCTTTATGAATTTATTCTTTTTCTTCTTTTTTTAAAATTTTTATTTTAATTGTTGTTCTTGTACAGTTTTCCGTCTTTTACTCCCACCCCAGCCCACCACCCCAGCCCTCCCCATCTACCTTTTGACCCAGCAATTCCACTGCTGGGATTATATCCTAAGAACCCTGAAACACCAATCCAAAAGAACCTATGCACCCCAATGTTCATAGCAGCACAATTTATAATAGCCAAGTGCTGGAAGCAACCTAGATGCCCATCAGTAAATGAGTGGATCAAAAAACTATGGTACATTCACACAATGGAATTCTATGCAGCAGAAAGAAAGAAGGAGCTCCTACCCTTTGCGACAGCATGGCTGGAACTGGAGAGCATCATGCTAAGCGAAATAAGCCAGGCGGTGAAAGAATTTATTCTTGTATATGCTCTTACTAAGGTGGTCTAATTTAATTTTCTTGTGTTTAATCTGTGCAATTTTCCCAAGTAGATCATCTTTACCCCATTTTATGTACTTGCCTCCTTTGTTATATATTAGTTGTTTGTATAACCTTGGATTTATTGCTGAGCTTGCTCTTCTGTTCCATTGATCTATGTATCTGTTTTTATGCCAGCACCATGTAGTATAGTTTGATGTCAGGTAACATGATGCCTCCAACTTTATTTTTCTTTCTCAAGAGTGTCATGGCTACTCAGGTTTTTCTTTGGTGGTTCTTTATAAATTTTAATATTTTCTGTTGTAGTTCTCTGAAAAATTGCATTGGTATTTTGATAGGGACTCCACTGAATCTATAGATTTCTTTGGGTATTATGGACATTTTAATGATGTTAATTCTTTCTATACATAAGCATGGTGTATGCTTCCATTTATTTGTATGATCTCTAATGTTTTTCTTCAAAGTATTATAACTTGCTGAATATAGGTCTTACCTCTTGGTTAAATTTATTCCTAGGTATTCAATATTTTTTGATATAATTTTAAGTGGGATTGTTTTCTTAGTTTTCCTTTCTGATAGTTCATTATTGGTTTATAAAATGCAACTGATTTCTGAATATTTATTGATATTTCGTATTCTGCTACTTTGCTGAATTCATTTATCAGTTCTAGTAGTTTTTTTAGTGGAGTCTGTAGTGTTTTTTCTATATAGTATTATGTCATCTACAAATAATGACAGTTTTCCTTTACAATTTGGATTTCTTTTCTTTTTTTAAAATTTTTTTAAAGATTTTATTTTATTTATCTTTAGAGGGGAAGGGAAGGAGAGATGGAGAGAAATATCAATGTATGGTTGCCTCTCGTGCGTCTCCTGCTGGGAACTGTTGCTGGAAACTGTCCTGCAACCCAGGCATGTGCCCTGACTGGGAATCGAACCGCAATCCTTTGGTTCGCAGGCCCGCACTCAATCCACTGAGCTACACCAGCCAGGGCTACAATTTGGATTTCTTTTATTTTTTCTTGTCTGATTGCTGTAACTAGGACTTCTAATACAATGTTGAATAAAAATAGTAAAAGTGGATGACCTTGTCTTGTTCTGCATATTAAGGAAAAAGCTAGAGAATATAGTCAATAATATTGTAGTAACTAAGTATGATGAAAGATGGGTATTGGATTTATTGGAGTCATAACTTAGTAGGTTATGTGATGTCCAATCGCTGGGTTATATACCTGAAACTAACATAATATTGTATGTCAACTATAATTGGAAAATAAAACAATATTTTAGAAAAAGGAAAATGATTTTAGCTTCCCCCCATTGACTATGATGTTAGCTGTGAGTTTGTCATATATAATCTTTGTTATGTTTTGGTACATTCCTTCTAATCACATTTAGTTCAGAGGTTTTATCAAATGGATTTTGTCAGATATTTTTTCTGCATCTATTGATGTGATCATATGATTTTTATCCTTCATTTTGTTAATGTGGCTTATCACATTAATTGATTTGTGGTTATTAAAAACACCTTGTGCCCTGGCTGGTATGGCTCAGTGGATTGGTTGCTGGCTTGTACCCCAAAAGGTTGCCAATTCATTTGCCAATCAGGGCACATGCCTGGGTTGCAGGGCAGGTCCCCACTTGGGGATGTGTGAGAGGGAACTGATGGATGTATCTGTTGCACATTGAGGTTTCTCTGCCTTTCTCCTTTCTCTAAAAGGAAATAAAATCTTTAAAAAATAAAAACACCTTGTATCCCAGGAATAAACATCACTTTATCATGGTGTATAATCTTTGTAATGTTTTGCTGAATTTGGTTTGCTGGTAATCGTGTTGAGGATTTTTGATTCTGTGTTCATCAAAGGTATTGTCCTATAATTTCCCTTTTTTGTAGTATCTTTGTCTCATTCTGTTATCAGCATAAACTCATAAAATGGATTTGGGAGCCTTCTTTCCTCTTCAGTTATTTGGAATAGTTTGAGAACGATACGTATTAATTATTTTTTGCATGTTTGGTGAAATTCACCTGTGAACCCAGGACTTTTGTTTGTTGAGAGTTTTTTCAATTACTAATTAGATTTCTGAGATAGTATCCTGTGTGTTATGGTTTTTTGAATCTTCTTGATTCAGTCTTGAAAGATTTTATGTTTCTTCGAATTTATCCATTTTCCAGCAACTTTTGCCATGTAATAGTTGTTTCATAAAATCCTTTGTATTTCTGTTGTGTAAGCTGTCACTTCTCTTTCATTTCTTATTTTATCTATTTGGGTCATCTCGCTTTTTTATGAGTCTGGGTAAAGGTATACAGATCTTGTTTATCTTTTCAAAGAACTAGCTCTTGGCCCTGGCTGGTGTAGCTCAGTGGACTGAGTATAGGCCTGTGAACCAAAGGGTCACCAGTTGGATTCCCAGTCAGGGCACATGCCTGGGTTGCAGGCCAGGTCCCCAGTAGGGGGTGTGCAAAAGGCAACCACACACTGATGTTTCTCTCACTCTCTTTGTCCTTCCCTTCCCCTCTCTCTAAAAATAAATAAATAAATTCTCTTAAAAAACTAGCTCTTGGTTTCATTTTTTGTAGACTGCATTTAATTTATTTTTGCTCAGGTCTTTATTATTACTTCCATCTACTCACTTGGGACTTTGTCATTCTTATGTGTGTATGGTTAGATTGTTTATGTGAATTTTTTGTTTCTTGAAGTAGGCATGTATTGCTATGAATTTTCCACTTAAAACTGTTTATGTTGTGTCCCGTAGATTTTGGGTCATGGTGTTTTTATTTTCATTTGTCTCAAGGTTTATTTGTATTCTTTTCACACTTTCACTGTATTTTTTTCCATCACCATTTATTCCCCCTTATAATCTCTTCCACCTCCACTCACCCCCCCACAATCATCACACCGTCGTCCATGTCCATGAGTCAGTTTCCTTTTTGCTCCATCCCTCTACTCCCTTACTCCCCCCCGCCCGCAGCTGTCATCCTGCTCACCATCTATGAGTCTGTCCCTATTTTTCTTGTTGGTTCAGTGTGTTCATTAGATTCTACATGTGAGTGAAATTATATAGTATTTGTCTTTCTCTGACTGGCTTATTGCACATTATCTCATTGTGAACTCCTTCACCGAGTAGCAGCATGATTGTTAGCCTCGTGTGTTTATGTGCTTTTCAGTCTTTTTTCTGTAATTGAGTCTGTGTTTATGCCATTTTGGTTGGAGAAGACGTTTGCTGTGATTTAATCTGCTTAAATTTACGGAGACTTGTTTTATGGCCTAACATGTGGTTTATCTTGGAAAGTGCTCCATGTGCTTTTGAAAAGATGGTATATTATACTACTTTGGGTTAAAATGCTCTGAAAATATCAATTAAGTTAATCTTGTCTAGTGTACCATTTAAAGCTGCTCTTTCCTTGTTGGTTTTCTGTCTGGAAAATCTATCCGTTGATGTCAATGGGGTGTTAAAAAATCTATCACTGTATTACTATCAATCTTTCTCTTAATGTCCTCAAGATTTACTTAATATATTTATGTACTTCTATGCTGAATACATAAATATTTACAAGGGTTTTATCCTTTTGTTGAATTTATCCCTTCATCATTATGTTGTGTCTTCCTTAGACTTTTATTATAGCCTTTGTTTAAACGTCTGTTATGTCTGATATAAATAATCCTAGCCCAGTTTCTTTTCATTTTTATTTGCATGAGGTAACTTTTTCCATCCCTTTACTTTCAGTCTGTGTGTGTCTTTTATTGTGAGGTGGGTCCTTGTACACAGCTTATATAGTGGTCTTATTTTTTTTTTAAATTTACTTATTTATTTTAGAGAGAGGAGAAGGGAAGGAGAAAGAGAGGGAGAGAAACATCCATGTGTGGTTGCCTCTCACATGCCTCCCCCTCACCAGGGACCCAGCTGGCAACCCAGGCATGTGCCCCGAGCGGGAATCAAACTGACAACCCTTTGGCTTGCAGCCCTCGCTCAGTGCACTGAGCTATGTCAGGCAGGGCATGGAGAGCATTTTGATGATGCCAGATGGGAGCGGGGAGAGAATGGGTGAAGAGGTAAGGGGATTAAGAAGTACGAATAAGTAGTTGCAGAATAGCCACGGGGAGGCAAAGTGCACTATAGGAAATGCAGTAGCCAAAGAAGTTATATACATGACCCATGGGCATGAACAATGGTGGGTGTCAGCAGGAGAGAGAGCGAGCAAGAAATTGAAAACCTGTTTTAAAAAATGATAGAAAACTTCCGTAACCTGGTGAAGAAAATAAACATACAAACCCAGGAAGTGCAGAGAGTCCCAATCAAGATAACCCCAAGGAGACCCACTCCAAGACACATCATGTTTAAAATGCTAAAGGTTAAAGACCAAGAGTGAATCTTAAAAGCAGCAAGAGGAAAGCAGTCAGTTACAGAAAGGCGGCTCTCGTAATACTGTCAGGTGAGGTGCACGCCCACTCCCAGGAGCATGCCTGCACCGTTTTCTTCCTCCTCCTCTTCCCTCTCAGACATGTACCACCTAAATTCTATGGGATCCCGTGAGACTTGCAAGCAGGGGAGCAGTGGGCACTGGTAGCTCGTCCCCACCTACCACCTGAACCTGTCTCCAAGGCCCCCTTTTCTCTGACTTCTCAGTGAGCTAAGGCAGCTCTACCTAGACTCTGTCCTGTTGCTTCTTCTATCCTACGCCCTTCCAAGTTTCGCTGTCCCCAGCTTTAATAAACAGCCTCTCAAAACAAACAAAAAAACCCCCATGGTCCTTACCAGAGGGAAGGGAGTGGGGGTTATTGAAGGTTAAAGGGGTTCAAATATATGGTTCTGAAAGATGATTTGACTCTGGGTGGTGGGCGCACAATGCAATATACAGATGATGTGTTATAGAAATGGACACTTGAAACCTGTATAATCTCATTAACCAATGCTACCCCTATAAATTTAATTAAAAAAGAAAAAAGTGGGAATCAGTTATTACTATGTATTTGAGGTCCTCTCTCCTTATGTTTTTTTTTTTTTAATATAAATGGAACTCTTTATTATTTTTTTTAAAGATTTTTTTTTCTTTTAGATTTTATTTATTTATCTTTAGAGGGGAAGGGAAGGAGAGAGGGAGAGAAACATCAATGTGCGGTTGCCTCCTGCATGTCCCCTGCCGGGAACTGGCCTGGCAACCCAGGCATGTGCCCTGACTGGGAATCGAACCGCGATCCTTCGGTTCACAGGCCCGCGCTCAATCCACTGAGCTACACCAGCCAGGGTCTCCTTATGTTTTGAGTTTTTACCCAATAGGTTTGCAACATTAGATATGAAATAGAAATAACATAGACATTTAGAAAGAAATTCTCTTTTCATAACTTTACTTTTTTTCACCATTATCATTTATTTCCTCTGATGTAATGTGCCTTTTGAAACACAGAATTAAGGAACAGACCACAATTTGGTAGAAACTTGTCCATGAATATTATATTTCAGCCATAATCAAGTTTTTGTTTGCTGTTTTAAGAACAAAGCTTTCACTGTGGTATGAAAACCAGTGTAAACACAGCCTTGATATTCCTGTCAACATGCTGATAAAAAAGTAAAAAGTATAAAACACTAATAAAGCTTATAATTCACTTCTACTCATAAATGTATATCACAGAGCAAAATTTCTTACATATCATTATACACTATAAGCATAAATATAAGTATTCCTTAAAACAATTTGTAACATCAACATTCAAATTTTTCTTAAAAATCCATTTTAGATCATTTCGATCCCAGTAATGAGCATGTAGAAACGTGCTCCTTTTCACCTACTTTAGATAAATTTTTAACTCCTTCTGTTCAAAGATAGAAATGCCAGTTGTCTGGTTTCTTGAGGAAGGCCTGTGTGTGATGTAGGGGGAGAATTCCCTATAAGAACCTCAATAATTAACCAAACGTCACCATTGTCTTTTAGGGGTCAGGGGTGAGGAGCAGAAGACATTTGGACCCAAACTGGCCTTTGACCAGGTTTACCTTCCTTAGTTTGCAGACCGTACATTGCATGGAGCCTTTTTAGGGCCATTTGGCTGACTACCAGGCTTTCGTAGCACCCGTATGTTCTGTTGGAAGAAAGGGCCCTACTTGGCCTCGTCAGTCAATACTACAAAGGAAGAAGGTGGCAGTCAGTATAGTTTACGTAGGTCCTGGGTCATTCCAGCTCTCATCCGATGGCATTCATGCAGAGGGACATGTTAGTACGGTTGAAAACTATTTGCTAATTTTATATCTGAAAAGGCTAGTTCTTATCCTTTGTAAAAGCTTTTAGTTGAGGGGAAGTCCTTGATCTTGGACCCATTCTTTAAGTGCCAATACATAAGTATTCTTCACCTCTTGGCAAATGATCAAATTTATAATTTAGTTAATAGTTGTGAGGTGAAATTTTTTTAATGATTTTATTTTATTTTTAGAGAGAGGAGAAGGGAAGGAGAGAGAGAAGGTGAGAAACATCAGTGGGTCGTTGCCTCCCGCACGCCCCTCCACCAGGGACCTGGCCTGCAACTGAGTCATGCACTCTGGGAATCGAACCAGTGGTCCTTCGCTTCACAGGCCCGTGCTGAATCCACTGAGCTACCAGCCAGGTGATTTAGTTAATAGTTGTAGACTGAAATATTAACACTTAAAAATACTTTTAGGATCTATCATAATGTGGATGCATGAATGAGAGAAATTTATAGGCGCACATCTAGTGAAGTAGTTGTAAATTATTCATGGGAATTGTCATTTTTATTGTAATTATTTGAGAAAATACTTGCTCAGGAAACTGTATTTCATTGATTTGCATGGGAGATGGGTTTACACTATTCTTTACATACTTCGTCTTCTTTTTCTGGCAATGAGACCTTCTTCTTGGGTACATAAGTCATGCTGGACAGAGAATGCTTTCTAAATGTAGACAGCCTTCTTCTAAAGTTTCCCCCCGAAAAGAAATAGAGGAGAGGGTCAAAACAACAATTTGATGCAGCCAGAGACAAGGTTATGACCACTGACTTTTGCATTCTAAGAACAGAATCACAAGGTTTAGTTTCATTGTACAAAAAGTGAAGGTGAATGGTACGTTGAATGTGATATGGCATGAAGCTGATCAAAAAGGCAGCTGTCACGATTATAATCATTCCTACAGCCTTTTTTCGACTTGGTAGATTTTTTTGCATGGAATTTTTCAGCAAAGTCAAAATGATCATCGTGTAACAGACAATTATAATAATAAAAGGAATGAGAAATCCAACCAGCAGTGACACGTAATGCAAGATGAAAATGTGATTCTTAGTTTGATTGCCCTGTGGAGGCTCAAAGCACTTGGTATTGTTTTTCTCATCTTTGTAACTTTTGGACATTAAAAATGGAGAACTGGTCAAAATCACAAAAATCCAAATGCTGGCACACACAAATCTGGCTTTTTTCTCTGTCACCAAATTAATATTCTTGACTGGGAAAACAATGGCAATGCACCGGAAAAAGCTCATGGCGGTCATGAAGAAGATGCTACAGTAGAGGTTGACATACAAGGCATAGGTGCTGAGGCGACACAAAAAGTCACCAAAGAACCACATGCCTTTGTGAACATAATAGACCACGCGCAGAGGCAGTGTACAGACGCAGAGTAGATCTGATACCGCTAAGTTAATCATGTATATTTGGAAGGCTGACTTCTCATGATATGTTCTTATGAGGACATAGAGCACAAAACCATTGCCCACGAAGCCCACGACGGAGATCATGGAGTACATGGTGGAGTACACTTGATTGCGGAAGTCATCGATAGAGCCGTTGCACGTGTTACTGCTGGCAGAGGACGCTGTCAGGTTTCCAGCTCCATCCATGTTGTTCTAGGAATGTCTGCTCGGTGCCTGCAATACATAGACACGTGTATTTATAAAAGGCTTGTCAGTTTTTACCAGCCCATAAATAACAGGAAGTACTAAGGTTTCACTTTATAGTGTCACTCTGTATGCATTTTGACCATGGCGGGAAGCAAGGGTGGCGGGGCAATGAGGAGGGATTCAGCTGTACCTCTTCCCCAGGAGAAGCACTCTTTTATCTTCCCTTTTCTCCCCATGTTTGCCTGATGGACTTCCCCTTAATCTTCAAGACCTAGGGACAATAGCTCTGCTTTAAGTATTATTACTCCAGTACTCATCTGTCAGCCTTCATTTTAAGTGAGTTATCCAATTAGAGAAAAGCTCCAAAGAAAGTAGTTTCATAAATACGAATCTATGTATCTATTATCTATCTATTTATTTATCTGTCATCTGTCATCTAGTTATTGGAAGAGCACTGAATTCTTTTGGAAAAGAAAATCTGGGTGAAAATGCATGATTCTACCAAGAAGAGAGCTTCATGGGTAACATCTGCTGGGTGTCACGCCTACCCAGGTAAAATAATTGGAATTGTTGTTAATGGAACTCCCCTGGGGGATAATCTTAATCTATAATGTGGTTGACTCTGACCACCAAGGCTGGAGACATTTTGGAAGCCATGCAATTATTTTAATGAGGAAAATACTTGCGCAGAGGTGAAATGCATTTCTAAAATCTGTACCATAACTTAAGTCTCTGAGGAAGGACCCAGCATCACTTGTTGGAATATACCAGTATATTGCGCACCCATGTTTTTGGCCCAAACTTTCAGGAAAAAAATGTCTTTTTTTTTTTTTTAAGATTTTTTTTTCCTTTTTTAGATTTTATTTATTTATCTTTAGAGGGGAAGGGAAGGAGAGAGGGAGAGAAACATCAATGTGCGGCTGCCTCCTGTATGTCCCCTGACGGGAACCGGCCTGGCAACCCAGGCATGTGCCCTGACTGGGAATCGAACCGCGATCCTTCGGTTCGCAGGCCCGCGCTCAATCCACTGAGCTACACCAGCCAGGGCAAAAAAAAAAAAAAAAATGTCTTTTGTTTTAATTTTTATTTCAATTTTTAATATATTTACATTTAGATACTTGTTTTTTGTATTATGAAGAAATTTTAGCATTGAACATATTATGGCACGAGAAAATTTTGTGCAACAAATAATTACGAAACACAAGAACAGATACGAGGTATTTCAGGTACTACCCATGTATAACGCACATCCTTATTTTTCCCTAGAATGTGGGCAAAAGTGTACGCGTTATACACAGCAAAATACGGTACTTTGTGAGCATATCGTTGTTGCTGTTCATCCTTGTTCTCCTCTTAGACTCACACTCAAAACCTTCCTTTTGGACGACAATACATGATCATTTCTTATAGCAGGAAGTTGTTACTTAATCTAGTTTAGCTCAACTATATCAGGACAGTTAATCAGGGCAATCAGTAAGCTCTATTAGATAAAAATGGGGATAAGATAGTGTGGAAAGAGTGATTTCTTTACTGGTCTTCCAGATTCTTTTATTCTTTGGGAAGAGGGGAGCAACTCATCAATATATAATATGGTGGGTAACGTTCGATTGAAGTCTAATTCATTGGCCTTTTACAAAGCTCTTGCTCTGTGGTAAGAGAGGAGTTAGAGTTTGTAAGGTATCAGGACCACTTGTGCATGCAAGAACTGCCAGCAGTGGAGGAGATCGATCTTGTGTCTGCATCAGGGGCACAGAAACAGACAGCTATGGTAGTGGTTGTGGGTGGGATAGAACTTCAGGCTTACTACTGCTAGCAGTTATATTTGCTGCAAAAATGTGTCAGCCCTCCATCCATCCAGGCTATTTCCCTTTCATTAAAATGTTGTTATTTTCACCAAGAACTGTCGGTATATGATAAAATATTGAAGATGAATCATTCTGAGCGTGGATATCATAAGATGATGGAGAAAAATGAGTTCACTACTCCCAACCTCTGCCTTATTTCTCAGTTTGCTTTCTAGTTACCTATCTCTTTCACCATTTGTTGTCTGAAGTCTGGTGTAATCGTGAAAGAAAGGGCAAGTGCCTAAACGTAATTGAGGCTTTTTTTCATTAGCCTGTTGGTTTTCCCCCCAAAGAGCAGTGTTCCATTGTGAAGCACTAGATGGTGCTGTTGGGATTTTTGACAGAGCCTTTGTTTTGGGTACCATGCTCACAGGATACTCGATAATTACCTTCTCATCTTCCTATCACCATCGACCCTCGCTGTACCCTGCCATGAACTCTTTCCAGAATACTTTTCCATACACAATAGCTTCCCATTATGTCACGTCCTTGCTCTAAAACCTTCACCGATTCCTGAGTGCCTGCAGAATAAAATCCATACTCCTTGGCCCAGTTAAGGCTCTTCACAGTTTGCTTGCAGCTAAACTTTCCCAGCTTCTTGTCTCACTTCTTCCTTTTGCACACCCTCAAATTCAATGGAACAACTACTCTATAGTTCCAGGGACATTTTCTACATGGTTTCCCCCCACCTGTCTATCTTCATGGATTTCTTCTACTAGAAATGCCCCTTTCTCTATCTATGTGCAAAAACTACTGTCCTTCAGCTTAAATGACACCTCGTTGACTAAGGCTTTCCTCAGCGTCCCTCCAGAGTAATTTGTGTATTTTTCCCTCCTGAGGAACTTCAAATTTATCCTGCAGATCAGTGATTTGTATGCATATATTATCTTCCTTCACAGACTATCTGTATGCTACATAAGAAGGCACCACGTTCAGGGCTAACACAGATGTATCTTGACCGTAAGTGCTCAATAAATTTAATTGAGTGAATGAGGAAATGAAAGATGGAACACGTTTATGATTTGAAGTGATTCCCATTTGAAATCACTTAGAGTTATCTTTTCATTGTAATATAATTATTGGGTTGGCCAAAAAGTTCATTTGGGTTTTTTTCATCAGATGGCTCTAGTGGCACCTAGTTGTCTTTAACTTCATTTGAAACAATTTTGTTAGATTGTATTGTGACAGCTGTCATATCAGCGCGCATTTAAAAAGCAGTCAAAATTGGTGAATTTTTGTGCGACCATTTTAATATTGAAGATGGAAGAAAATGTGCTACATTTTCAGCATATTGTGCTTTAGTATTTCATGAAAGGTAAAAATGCAGCTGAAACTTAAAAAAAAAAAACATTCAGTTTATGGGGAAGGTGATGTGATTGGTCAAAGGTGTCAAAAGCGTTTTGCGAAGTTTCGTCCTGGAGATTTCTTGCTGGACAATGCGCCACGGTCGGGTAGACCAGTTGAAGTTGATAGCGATCAATCAAGACATTGATTGATTGAGAACAATCAACATTCTACCGTGCAAGACATAGCCAACGTACTCACAATATCCAAATCAGTAGGGTTTTTGGTGAAAATGAAAAATGTGTCTTTGACTTTGCAGAAAAAAAACAAAACAGACTTTTTGGCCAACCCAATGAAAAGCTTCCCAGCCTCAGAGCTTACAGTGGCTCTGTTAAGTACGGGTGCTCCCTAAAGTATTGAGGAAGGCAGGAAAATTGTACAGAGTAACACAGAGGAATCATTTGTCCGTTAAATATTATAAGTACATTTGAAATGCCCAGATCATTGAATGAAATATGCCCAATAAAAATGATAAAGAAATTAATAAAAAACAAAGAAACAGATGATCTTTAGTCCCATTAATAAACTTTCCAGTTCTCATAGACCAAATTAAGATTTCCAAGTACTGTCTACATTAAAGTTCAATTGTTTATACGTGTTCCTGTAAACATGGACAAAAACTATGGGGGGGGTGGAAATGGGAGGGAGGTGGGGAGGGCTGGGGTGGCGGGTTCGGGTGAGAATAAAAGACAGAAAACTGTACAAGATCAACAATGAAAATAAAAATTAAAAAAAAAAGTTCAATTGTTTATAACTAAGTCAAATTAGCGACTTATATTAGGCCATTAAAAAAGACTGTAAAACTCCTGAACAATAAATCCTAGTGGGGTAGGCATCATGTAGTCCATCCAAGCCATTCATTTTACAGATGATGGCTTTGCTGGTCTTAAATAGCATTTCATTCATTTTTGTGTTATTACTGTGATCCCCCAATAATGAGACCCACACTATGTGGAGACAGAGATGCCTTGTACCCCATTCCTGCCGTTAGGAAGCTGCCCTGGCTGGTGTGGCTCAGTGGATTGAGTGCGGGTCTGCAAACCAAAGGGTCACTGGTTTGATTCCCAGTCAGGGCACATGCCTGGGTTGTGGGTCAGGTCCCCAGCTGGGGGTGTGTGAGAGGCAACAGCGCACTGATGTTTCTCTCTCTCTCTCTTTCTCCCTCCCGTCCCCGCTCTCTAGATAAAATCTTAAGGAAAAAACAAAGAAGCTCGCAGTGTTGTGGGGTCAGCAGTGATGGCTCAGCATGGAGAGGTTACAGTGCAGTATGGTAAGAGCTGTCTTAGCGCACAAGAAATAGGCGATTAATTGATTGATATCAACAAGCAATAAACATAAATAAAATTAATTTTAGTGCAGATGATAAAGGAAGTTACTTTGATAAGATACTTTGCAAGTCGAAAAAAACAATCATTTAGAAAATGGAGCCATACCTCTTCGTGGCACTGTGGCACTTTTCGCGAAGGGTTCGGGTTTGTGGTCGGTGCCTCTTATGATGTAATATCAGGTGAAGCCTAAACTGAATTATAAGATTGGACAGGAAGTTAATGACATTAGAAGCAGTCCAGAGGGTCATGGGAGCTTAGCAGCCTTGCATGCAGATCCAAGTGAGTAATGGGATATCAAAGCTCTACGGACAAGTTTAGGACTTGTTGTTGGAGTCTATGCTGCATTCTTTTACCTCCATTCACTTTGACATCCCCAGGGGCAAAACTTGGAATACAGACCAAGGCTCACCACAGATGTTTGCTTCTGTGTGCACGTAGCTTCTGTATCTAAAGATGAACACAGTGTTATAAAAATCCTCTTTGATATGAAACCATGGTATTTTCCCTATTTTCACTTCTAAACAATTTTTAATAAAGTTTGAAGGGCCCTGGCTGGTGTAGCTCAGTGGATTGAGCGCGGGCCTGCGAACCAGATGATCGCGGTTCGATTCCCAGTCAGGGCACATGCCTGGGTTGCAGGCCAGTTCCCGGCAGGGGACACACGAGAGGCAACCGTACATTGATATTTCTCTCCCTCTCCTTCTCTCCTACCCTTCCCCTCTAAAAGATAAATAAATAATAAATTAAAAAAAAAGGAGCATAAAATATTAAAAAAAAAAAGTTTGAAGGGGAAATAAGGTAGGAGTTCATATCCAAGGGTGTAGGTTTCTAAGAAGACTTGGAACATCAAAAATGTGAAGTATATCTGTCTGGGAGGGCTTAGGGACAGTTTTCCCTGAAGGAAGGATGACTTTGGGGACCTTGGACTCTTCTCCCTAAAAATTATTTAGATGACTAGTACACCTTTGGAGATCAGTTACTTCATAGTTTCTATAGTTAACTTTTCATGAGTGTATATCTCTTCTCTTCCATTAAACTCTATCGTAAAGTCCAGGACTCATGGACATGGACAACAGCGTGGTGATTGCTGGGGGAGGGAGGTATAGGGGGACTAAATGGTAATGCAAAAAATATATAATAAAGATAAAAAAATATCCAACAAAGTATAATACATCTTCAAGAAATGAGCAGAAAGGCTGTCTTAGAACAGCAGCAACCTGAACATTCTTCTTCTAAATTTGTGCTGCCGTACGGCACCTTTCATTCCTGTTTGCAAGCACTGCAGAGGTTACCACTTTTCACTTATCCGTGCTCTTATGTGCCAGTAAAATAAACATCTTCCTCCAGTTCATTCTTAGCAACTATAAACAGTCTGGGACTTTCCAAAGGAACTCTACTGAAAAAAAAAAAAAAGGAAACCAAGAGGAAAATAAAGGAAATGCAAAAAAATAAAATAAAATAAAACAGATAAGTTTTAAAACTAGGAGCCTGAACGCACAATTACAGTATTGCTGTTTGAGTCTACTGTGTACTCAGAATTATTTTTCAGATCTTCAATTTCTTTGTCCTCTCTGAACTTTCCTACCTTCTACAGGTAAGGAGTTGACATAGGTAACCTATTACTAGCAGTCTGGGTGAAGAATGGGTTTCAGGTGGAAAACAGAGTTGGCTTTTATATTTTGTTACTCAGGCAGTAAACTTTTTTACCTCGTCTCAGGTCTCTGTAATCGATAAAGATATACTGATTGAATGTCGAATGAAAAAATCCTTTCTAATCCCGGAATTGTGTGATTGCCCTCATCCTCTCTAGGAGAGAATTAACGTCGGCTCTTTGACAGTTTTGTGCTTAGACAAACTTATATTTCTCCCTAGCGTGGGAAGAGAAACAAAGTCAATGAATTTCAAAGACCCAACTATGAGAAGTTGAATGTTACCAGGCCAATAAGCTCATTAAGCATTTCCGTTGCAGCTGTGCGATGACAATGTGGCGCACTCGTTACATTGTCTGGGGAGCTGCAGTTGTTTCCTCAAGTTCGGGGTCCTGAGCTGGCTCCTATGCTTCCTTCGGTAACTTCGAGCTTTGCACCTAGCAGGGACTTCGTACTTTCTTTTCTCTTTTTCCTGTTCGGTGTCCTTGAGGACTCTTGCGTCTGAGAATAGCTTCAGCAGGATTTGACTTCAATTACTGAATTCAGGAGTGATGCAAATCTTTTATTTGGAGAAATATATATATATATTCTCTTTCTATCAGCACTTTATTTGGTGATACACACACACACACACACACACACACACACGCACACACTCTTTTTCCATCAGTCCGTAACCTCTGTTGAAGGTATAACCTGGTCAAGCTCCAATGAATACAGTAAATAAGAGAGCCCAGAGATAATCTAAAAATATAAGGTCCTATCTCATACACCATCTTCTTTATTGTTGTTGCCCTAGAACTCCCTATGCATGGAAAGAACTGTTGTGCTTTCTAAGTGTGGTTCACGTGGAGCTGGTGATCTACGGTGGCCCAAGGCGGTCCCCAGGCTGCTATTTTCTTTTTTTTTTTAGATTTTTTTTTCTTTTAGATTTTATTTATTTATCTTTAGAGGGGAAGGGAAGGAGAGAGGGAGAGAAACATCAATGTGCGGTTGCCTCTTGTATGTCCCCTGCCGGGAACTGGCCTGGCAACCCAGGCATGTGCCCTGACTGGGAATCGAACCGCGATCCTTCGGTTCGCAGGCCCGCGCTCAATCCACTGAGCTACACCAGCCAGGGCCAGGCTGCTGTTTTCTATGAAGTGAAGATAGTAGTCACGCCTCTTTCTTCCTTGTTTCTAGTCAAATGAAAAGTAATTTCTGATCCTCTCAACCCCATGTAATATTTCTCTCCTTTGAAGTCTTGTAGTATTTTGTTTGTAGTTTCCTCCGTGATTTTCATTTCTTGTTTTGAGTTATAGTCATCTCTGGAGTAACTTCAGTTCGAACTTCCCCATTCTTCCCACGAAGTCCCACTCGACTTGAAGGGCAATGATCAGGTCATGTTCTTTTTGCGTTCCATGCCTAGTACTGTGCCTTTTAAATACGGGTCGATCTGAACAATCAATTTTCTATGTTATTTTCTTGATGTCTTATCAATATCAGAGGGAATCCTTGCATAAAGAAAGACAGTGGGTATGGCGGAAAATTCACAGGACCGGTAAACATGAGACCTGGATCATACTTCAGGCTGTGGCGGATGATTGCGTGATCTTGACTAAATCACTTCCTCCCTGTGCTCTCTGCACTTATCTGCAATTCAGTAGGGTTGTATTGTATCATCTCTGAATTCCCGTGTAGTTTGCCATTCGGTCAATCTGTGAACATTGGGATATGTTTTCCCCCCTTGATTTAGTTTTGATCTCAGGGGGAGAAAGAGCAAGTGGGATGAGAGACCGATGGCTTCAATGAAATGTAAACTCGTCCCACTTTCTAGGGCTCGCAGGTCTTTCTCTTGGGCCTAATGCCTATTGTTTTACAAGTTACAACATCTCTGCTTCTGGCAGTACAGTCACCATTCTTCAGATCTTGTAAGAGAGAAACTCATAAAGTCGCCTTAGTCGGTTCCTTTTTATATCTCTTGTATAAGATGCCCGTCCTGCTAGGTCAGAAAAAACAATCCATCCATCCATATCTTAGCTGATACATGTAATCTACTCTACAGTTTCCGATAGGCCTCGATTTCTTATTAAAATGACATTCTTTAGGATTGTCAGGCCCCACATTTATCACTCTGTCATCTCAGGTGGAAGGAATGGGATGCAGGCAAGAGGAAAGAACAGAAAGGTGCTGGCAATCTGAGCACTGAAGGCACTGGATAAGCTGCAGCTGGGGAAAGCAGCCCAGAAGCTGGTGGGGTAGTGGGGATGGCTCGGAGTCCTTCCCAATTTCACTCCAGTTTCAGCTAAGCTTTACCCAATTTAATACCAAGTTTTGACATTTTTCCTTTCCATTCTTCTTCACTAATACTGCACCTTCTTTAGTTCTGGCTTTCATTATCCCACACATAGATGATGTATAATAATCTCCTACTTCTCCCTTGGACCTTGTATTTTACCATGTTGAACAGTTTATAATTCCTGAAGATCTCTTTCAGGTCCTCTTAATTTCAGGCTCTTTTCTCTCAAAATCATCTTGCAAACCCCTGCTAGACTAGTCATTTTTAGCTCTTGGTTTTGCCCTGTCTTTTTGTTGCTCAGGAGCTAACAAACGCCTGTGATTAAGTCCTAACCCTGTATTTCAGGCAACCGTGTACACAGACTAGCCCTATCTTCCTATCCGATCTCGCATCTCTTGGAGAAAAGTGTTAATGGCAGAGGCCATGGAAGGGTTACTATGTATAGAAAGAGGAAATGCATTAGTGAGTACTAAGGAGAGCTTAGGGCTCTCAGGAAGGGAGCTTCGTAATAATCTGAAGCATCTTTTTGGATGTGCAGTTATGTCTAAAGATATACTGTAGAATGAAAGTGACAGCTTAATTATTGGAATAGGGACTCTTAGGAAAACGTAGTTGAGGAACAAGGCTACCCTGATATGCTAGTTTAGAATTTTGATTTGTCTTCCCTTGAGTGTAGTATAGTGACTCACCAAAGTAGGCTAATGTCCTTCTCTTTATTTAGATCAGTGATTTTTGTCCTGCGGCCATGTCTTCTAGTATCAAAGTATAACTTCTTCTTATGTTATCTTGTCCTCATTTAAATGTACCCCTGGTTACCCAGGGTACATTTACCCCAGCGAATACTCCACAAATTCCTGCCCTGCCCTACCCTGGGCCCACCTCCAGCCTTGCCCCAGTAGAATCATCTTTCGAATAATGGAACATTGATTTTGACCTCATTGTTTATCCAGTCTAAACAAATCATAAACATTTTTGTTTCCTTAAAAGTAGGATCTTGGGAGGTAGCGAAATATATCTAATATCTCTAACAACCCTAATCAAGGGAGATGCTGGGGTCAGCTTTGATCAGCAGGGTGAGAGATGGGAGTTTGTTTGCTTTCTAACAACTTGGCTCTAAAATGATCTTAGGAGATGACCTTTACCCTGGAAGTTAGTTCTAAGAAGATTGTGGGAAAATGTCCAAAAATGGACAAATAAGAGTATGTGTATTAGTCTAAATTTGGAGACTTTACTGATTTCACTTCGTTGGAGTGAAAGAAATGGCAAATAGTTTTACTTGGGAAAAGGGATTCAGTTATGTGGGCTATTAAAGGTTCAAGGAACAAAATTCGTCTGCATTAGAGGAGAGAGAGAGTTTCTATGAGCAGCAAGGAGATAAGTGAAAATGTACACTGAGCCTACTTTGTTTTATGAGATACAGAAAAATAATGCAAGAATTCCAAATTAGAGGGAAAAACACGTTGAATTTTAAGGTCAGTTAGTTGGTTTTAGAAAATAGCACTTTTCGAAAGGTAGATAATGGTGTTGAGGGCGTGGCAGGAAATCTCTTCAGTTCACATTATGGGAAAGCGAGAGGGCTACAGAGGTGTAAAACACCAAAAGTTCCACAGTGAGATTAAAAACTTCTTTTAAATTTTACTTTTCACCTATAGTTCACTGTCAGTATTATTTTGTGTTGGTTTCAGGTGGACAGCATAGCGGTTGGGCAGTCATGTACTTACGCAGTGATTGCCCCTGATATTTCCAGCCCCCACCTGGCACCCTGCGTGATCATGACAGTATTGGTGACTGTGCGCCCCATGCTCTGCTGGGCTGTGCATCCCCGGGCCTGTTCGGTAACCGCCAGTCTGTACTTCTCGGTCCCTTCGCCTCTTTCACCCAGCAAAGCCCCCACCCTCTGGCAACCGCCAGCCTGCTCTCTGTGCCTAGGAGTCTTTTCATTTTGTCCGTTCATTTTGTCCTTTACGTTCTGCACGTATGTGAAGTCACGTGGTGTTGGTCTTTCTCTGACAGACTTACTGTCTGACTCACGGTCCAGTGCTACGTTCACGACACCATGCTATTACTGTATTTTTTGGACCATAAGACGCAACTAGGTTTTAGAGGAGAATAGGAGAAACATTTTTGAAGCAACAAATGTGGTAAAATAGTTAATAACGTAAATAACACAGGCTGCCCCGCCCCCTCCCCAGCCAGGCAAGCTACATTCGGACTATAAGACTCACCCCCATTTCCTCCCAAATTCTGGGGGGTGCATCTTATAATATGGGTATGTTTCAGATTCTACAAGACCTGTCCCTAATCACTGACATAAGACAAACTCAGATGCTGGCAAAAACCACAGCAGATGAACAAACTGTTACATAGAGGACTGCGCAAAAGCCAAGAATCGGTGCATTCATTTGTTCTTTCTTTGAGGAAAAGACGAGACTGCTGTTAACTGAATATTAGAAATTATAGCTTTCTTTTTAATTTTCTTGTTTCTCTTCTGTTGAGTCTGTCCTTATCACATAGGCCAAATTATTTATCTCAAAGCACAGTTGCGATCTTATCACTTCCCTTAAAAAGGTCTCCAGTGACTATTAAGCTCAAAACATCATTCAAGACTACAAAATATTCTACCTTAACCTTATGGAGTCACTTTCCATGGTTTGTGATTTATTTCAATAATGTTCAGCAGCCTGGGTGTAGGAGAGAAAAAAAAAAGCAAACCCTTAAATCGATACAAGGTTGGGTGGTCACAGAGCAAGTGTTACGGAAGGACAGTGGGGCACCGGAAGTTGAGAATGCTACGTAAAGAATGGTTAAAAGTAAAACCATGAAGTAGTTTAGCAGCTTTGGAGAAAAGGGATGGACGCAGAGACTGGAAGATTCTTGGAGATTTAACAACCGGTGTAGTAACATTAAAGGAATGAAAGAAGCAAAAGTGAGTGTGTACACTGGAGGTGAAGATTTCAGTTGTGTGCTGATGAATACGGCCCTAAGTATAGCCATGGAATGAGTAACCAAAGTGGAACGTGAATGAATGTTTTTCCAGAAAGATGGTCAAAAGAATTTGAAGTCACTTTACTGGGTTTGCTGTTTACCTGAAAGATGAGGTTACTAGGATTTGGGTTCAAAAGGAAGACTGCAAGCCAAATGCCAAAATGCTGAGTGAACTAAGGACAAAGGAGTACAAGGTCAACAGGTATTGACATTAATAAGGAGGATGAGAAGGTAGCACAGATGCATGACTTCTGTATTATGGCAGAAGGGTCATTGTTTAAAGTGGCACCAGGGAGCCAGGAGACAGACATCCAATCGATTCTGTAGGGCTCACACTGCATAGCATGTAGAAAAACAAGCAGCTGACTTTTTGGGGTACGTTAGTAAACTTTTTTTAAAATTACGCTTGGCATTTGATAATTATATTAGTTTCAGGTGTATAGCATAGGGTAAGATACTTACATAACTTACCAACTGATCCCCCTTAAGTCTAGCATCCTCTTGACACCTTACGTATTTAATCGCAGTATTATTGACTGTATTCCCTTTGCTGTACTTTGCATCCCCAGGACTATTTCATAACAGCCAATGTGGACTTCTTTTTTAAAAAGGTTTTATTTATTTATTTTTAGAGAGGGGAGGAAGGAGGGAGAAAGAGAGGGAGAGAATCTTTCTGATCAGTTGCCTCTTGCAGGCCCGAAACTGCAGACCTGGCCTGCAGCCCAGGCATGTGCGTTGACCAGGAACCAAACCGGCAGCCTTTCGGTTCACAGGCTGATGCTCAATCCACCGAGCCACACCAGCCAGGACACCAATTTGTACTTCTTGATTCCTTTACACTTTTTACTAACCCCCAAGTCCCCTCCCACCTGGCAACCATCAATTTGTTATAAGCAGCTTACATTTGATGGGAGGGGCAAAGTTTCTGTTAGAACAAAGAGGCGATGGGAGAATTATTTGAAGAGGTTTAGGATGTAATAGCACTTATGATGGAAGTAGGGGTCCAGAGATCAAAGTGAGGAAATAAAGGGTCAGTAGAAAGGTTAGATGTGGAAGGGAGAATTAGGAGGCAGGATGTACAGGGTGTTCTCAGGATGTTAGAACCTTGGAAAGCAGTAGATCACAGAGGTCGATGGTTCAACTACAGAATTCAGTTTTCTATTTTTTTACTTTATGTTTCTACTTCTTTTTACTTTTTCTTCGAGTAATTTCTGTATTTGTCTAATATCTACTACTAAATTATATGCTTTTTGAAGACAAAAACTAAATTTAAATAATATGAATGGTTTCTGTAGAACCTAGCAAAACACATGACATTTGCTGCCCAATGAATGTGTTAAATCAGACTATCTTATTTCAAAATTGCTTTATTGAGGCACATTACAGCTTATAGTTCATTTATTATATAACTTTCTTATTTTCCTTTGGTATAATTTTGAAATAGTTAACAGGGATTCTTTTTTCCCTAGAACATCTTAACCAAAGCAAAAAAAGTACAACTCTTCTGAGAGCTAAATTAAGCTTCTTGTTTCCCATCCAACTAAAATGATGTCAAGCCTGACAGCAGAAGTATGATTTGTAAATATGAAAGTGGTCCCGTAGGTTCAACTAGATTCCTTGAGAACTGTGATGAAATCTTTTTTCATGTTTCCTTCTTCCCATTTTACTGCCCCTTATACATCTCCATGTTTCCTCTAGAGTGTTGCACATAGCAGGAGCATCATGGATGCCTAGTGAAATTCTAGGTCATTCTCTGTTCTGAGAATATTACTGACCCGCGCCAGTAAAATGTGCCCTTTGTTAATAATGCAGGAATAGGTGCCATTTGGAGCCAGAAGTGATCTTTGAGATGCTGTTCCAATGAATTTTTACGCTTGAAAAAACTGAAACCTGGGGATGATAGTAGAGTGGAGGTAACTTGCTCAAGAGCACATGGCTAGTAACAGGCCTGAGACTGGAACCTAGGCGTTACAGTCATCCATCCAGTTCTGCTCCCGTACTGCTGCTGCAATACCAGGTCTTCTTCTTCTTTTTTTTAAAAAAGATTTTATTTATTTATTTTTTGAGAGGGGAAGGGGGAGAGAGAGGGAGAGGAACATCAGTGTGTGGTTCCTTCTTGCGTGTCCCTTACTGGGACCTGGCCTGCAACCCAGGCGTGTGCCCTGACTGGGAATTGAACCAGTGACCTTTGGTTTGCTGCCCGGCACGCAATCCACTGCGCCACACCAGCTAGGGTTACCAGCTCTTCTTTCTGATCTCCCTTGTCAATGACAGGTTTTTCAGATTTGTCAAAGGGGTTGTCAGTGCACACAAAATTTGTGACATGCAAATATTTGGTGTTCAATTTTTTGCTTCTCTCTCTCCCCTCAAGAACTTATCAACTGCTATAATATAAAAAGATCATTTTCATGTGGAGGACTCAAAATCTCTGGCTCAGCCACAAAATACTCACCTGAACTTGATTTATTTTTCCAAGATTTTGTTTGTTAATTTTTAGAGAGAGGGAAAGAGAGGGAGAAAGGCAGAGAGAGAAACATTGACCGATTGCCTCTGCATGGCCCTGGACCGGAAACTGAACCCACAACCCAGGCATGTGCCCTGACTGGGAATCGAACCCATGACCTTTCACTTTGTGGGATGACCCCCAACTCACTAAGCCACATGAGTCAGGACTCACCTGAACTTTAGTCTCTCATTTTCAACTGCCTATTAGATTGCTTTTCTTGGATCACATGCCTCGTTCTCAGTTTCAAATGCTTATTGACAAATATATGTTTTTCCCTCCAAAATCAACTTGTCCAACTGATTTTCCCTTTCTTTTTTTTTTTTTTTTATGGATGTGAATAATCTTCTAGTCATTCAGGCACAGAACCTGGGAGTCATTTCATGCCACTCCATCCTAACCTCATCCTTCGCATGTACATTCCAAGTTTTGTTCAGTCTTTTATTACAGTGTCTCCTGATTCTCTCTCTTCCACCAACATAGCTCAGCATTCTTATCTCATCATGCCTTGCCTAGTTGAAGATACTTGAACTATGCATCCTCTTTCACCCTTACATATAAGGTCAGAGAGGTGAACTTGGCACTTTTATCTACTGATAATTCAAGATTCAAGTTGAAGTTATTCTCTACGAATGCTCCCTTGTTCATGGTTCTCTTATTTTTCACAGTGATGTAATAACGCTTTTAGCTTACACGTCTGGCATACACCCATTTAGACGGTGAGACCATTAGTGACAGTGAGTCTGCTTTATTAATTTTTGCTCCCTTCCTCTCCTAATGAGCAGCTTTGGAAGAGTAACTCTGTGTCATGAGGTGCTCTTGAGTGCTAGCGTATTTAATTTCCCCAGGTGGGGGTCCAAAGGGTTGAGGGCGGAGCATGCTTTTTGTGTGGAAATGTAGGTGTTATTGTGCAAGGGTCTAGATAACCGTGTAAAGTGGAAGTGAAATGTGGACACCTCCAGGAGGGTAGGGTCTATTAACAAACTCCAAAAAGTCAGAAAGAGTATAGGGGAGCATGACTCGTGAACGGACACTTTACAAATCACTGGAGAAGAAATGGCTGGGAAGGTGAATGCACACATTTAGGACAAAAGAGTAGGCAGAGAGCTTAAAACAAACAAACCGAAAAAAGAAGACCAAAGTAGTCTGGTGAGGCTCAAAGAGAGTTCAAAAGTGGCCTCGGCCAGAGACTGATAGACGCTAACGACCCAAGGACATGTCTGAACTGGCTTGGATGAAACGGATAAATGCTTGTTTTCGAATTCAGCCAACTGGGGAGACCGAAAGATCAAATCAGTATTTGGATGTAGTTTTATGACTCTATTAAGCTGAATGACCCCCCCACTCCAAGGCTTCCTTTACCTTTCTAGTAAATGCTAGCATGCACCGGATGGTCTGTATGTGTTGGCTGAATGCCAGCAGGGGTGGGGTGATGAGGGCAAGCGCCAAAGCAAAAGAGGAAGTGGGGGAGCTTGCAACCCAAGGCTCAGCCTTCTAAGGCTGACACTTCTTCCACTTTTGCTGAGCAGTGGCAAGATGCAGGAAACATAGTTTTCATGAGAGTGCAGCCTGGTGGGGCCCTACTTTATATGGTCAACTCCCCAATGCCCTTCTTCCTATTTTCCATGTATCCTATTATTACCAAATAAAAAAGTTAGTTGTGCTGTTTATCCTATAAGGCTGAGCTCAGGGAGGTGAGAGACTGAGGGACAACGTCCCCTCCAAGCTTTCTTGTCGTATAATGAATAACATGGTAAGCTATGTAAAGTGATAATCTGATATATGTCTACCTTGCGAAGGGTTTCTCTCCAAGTAAGTTAACTGGGACAACGTTTTATTAATTTTTTGGATGCGGCAGGTATTTGTTGGGTGGATACATGAATGGAGAATCAGCAAATACGAGTATTTTGGAAACTAGAAAGCACTACACGAATATAAATTTGCGTGGTTTTCTTTCCTGCTCATACCAGGCTGAGCTCAGGTTCCACTTCCTGACACCAACTTTGGCCGGTTCCCTGCTCGCATCTCTATTCTTTGAACTTGTCTTATGTTCATTGTTTGCACTTATATCCACCTTGTATTGTTTCTTTTAAGTGTAGGAATCTTGTGTCCTCAAGCAGATTCATTGTCTGGGACAGAGAGAAGTCCAGCCTTTTTATTTTCTTAAGCTCTGGGAATGCAATGCCTAGCCCATCACAATGGCTTTGCACATAAGAAAATGGGCAATAGATATTAATAGAGTGATTGGATATCGATTGTCTGGAGCAAAACCACACAACCTCCATGGGGTTTTAATCTCCAAACAACCAGCCTTCTACTAAGCTTCCCCTCCGTGTAACGAAAGATCTTGGGGAAAGGAGTGGAAAGATCTTCCCATCATTGCCGCAGCCTTATTATCACAATAAGTAGCCTTTTCACTTGGCATTTTCTGGGACATGCTTAGCAGCGTTCTCACCGATGTTCGAAACTCCAAGGGAGTTGGTACGGCATTGCTGGCAGTTGTCAGATGTTTCTTCTCTAGTAGCTTATTCATCCCTCAGGGGGAGGGAGAACATCACACTCATCAAATTGGGCCAATGTGTTGTCAGTGGGAGTCCAAATACAGGAGAATGTCACAGTCCAAAAGGCACTTGGACGGTGTCATTCACAGGTAATTACGCAGAGCGCCCCTTGAATAGTACTGTGACACAAATATTTATCCTGTGTAATCAGAATAAAGCGATGAATAAGAACTGACTAGAAGGGAAATGCAAGTCACACAATGGCAATAGTGATCTTGAGGAGTACATGCGTGTGCATGGGAGTGCACAGTGGAAGAGAGTTCTATCTTTAGTTTGGGTGGTAGGAATATGTAACAGACCGCTAACATACCTTTGAACTTGTAAAGCGCTACCTGCTTCCAGGGATACCTGTATAAGTCGTTGCCTCATTCCCAGAAACTTGGAATCCCTGTAAGTTCTGCTCACAGCCAGCTCTGCAGACTGCCTCTAACTTCTAGGTATTTAGATGCCCGGATCTTGGAAGCAAAACAACTATTCTCTTACAGGAGTGTCCAACCTTTTGGCGTCTCTGAGCCACGCTGGAGGAAGAAGGGTTGTCTTGGGCCACACATTAAATACATTGTGAAACGTAATCACACACACACACACACACACACACACACACACACACACACACACAAATCTCATCATGTTTTCAGTAAATTTACAATCTTGTGTTGGGTCGCATTCACAGCCACCCAGGACCGCATTGTAGCCTGCGGGCTGCGAGTTGGACACCCCTGCAGGAGATTGCTTTTGATTGGAGGTCTTCATCTTAAACAAGAATTCAAACTTAGGTTAAATAGAAAGGGCAACGGATTTGGAATGAAAAGAAGCTTTGAATATCTTCCGAGGCCTGAGCTGCATAGGGACTTTGGAATAAACACACAGCATGCGTCAGAGATGCTGTTGGTGTTATTGTTAGCGTCCTTCCATGTACCGTGTTGAATCCATGACAACACCAAAACAGCCCTATGTAAAAACAGAGGCTATCAATATCAAGTAGATGATAAATCTCAAGAAGTTTTATATGGCAGCCATCTCAAAATGTGATTCTGAACTGGATATTTTTCCTTTTTAGGGAAAAGTGGTTGGATGAAAAGAAAAGAAAGCTCACATATACCAGGGGACTGTAAGTCTGGACCTTGGCTCCATTTCCTTTTCCATCAGCTACATTTCGGTGGGAGCTCAAAGGTCCGGGACATACTGATTCCACAAACTCTCTAAATAAGATAGTATTTTATTCACCAAAAGGAAAACCAACTCTGCATTTAAGTGCTCAAGGGTCTAGATTTATTCTTCCGTTTTGTCTCTTTCCTCTGATTTCTAGCAGGTCCCCTTCCTGACTTCTCCTAAATATTTATTGATATTTCCTTCTCTTTTCTCTCATATGAACTACCCCCTAAATACAGAAGCAAAACTGGTGGGGTACAAAGAATGGAGAGGTATGATAGGATCGAGATGCAATGAGGAAGCAAGGTAGAAGAGTTTTGGGGTGCAGAACTTTTCTAGAAATAGTGGTCTTCTCCACCAACCTCTAAGGAGTTTTTTTTTTTTTTTAATTTAATTTATTTTATTTTTTTAATCAGTATTTTTTAATTGTTGATATTGTACAGTTCTCTGTCTTTTAAGGAGTTTTCAATGGAAGGCAAACATAATTGTCCGTTGATGGTGCCTTAGCACCAGTATTGTAACGTGAATTAACGCACTTAAAATGTCTGAATTTATAATCTGGTTAAACGGCTTTCTTTGTGGCCTTTTCTGGAAGGATAATGATATGCTACTCCCTGCTATGAGTTTATCAGACCTCTTAGCAGTTGTATTTCCTCAGCTCGAATCAACACATGGGCATTCTGACTCACGAGTCACTTTTGTAGGGTTGATTAGTAGGAATATGTCCCCAGCAAGTTGACTTACCCTGACTGAACCAGAAAAGCTGTTTCCCACTGCCTTTCAAATCATACCATGTAGACATCCATGTAGCCTGAAACCCAGATAACATTGGTGTGAGAGACAGACATGCCTATGTCTTTGCATTTCAGGGAGAGACACGTGCACTACACCTACCTATATATTCTGGGGACATGATTTGTATTATAACCAAATCTGTGGTTGGACAAGTGCCTTTAGGACAGTGTAATACCGTGTTCTGTTCAGAACTTTTGGTAACAATTGTTTTGGTCCTTAGCATTTAATTCTAAGAACAGTGGGCTTAATGGAAGCACTAGCTAATGAATAAAGGTGGGTTGTGTTTTCACAGAAACACCTGTCAACTGTTGTATTCCTTTTGAAATTCTCATTGAGGCTTGCACAAGTATTGTACAGTTAGTGGTAACCACAAGGATGGATCTTATGACAAGCCCTAGGAGTTGGATGGAATTGCCGATACTTGGAGTAAGGCCCCCGGAGCTGGAGGTGTATTTTGGGGGGCAGAAAGTAACTGGCCCCGCACCCACCACATGCTGTCAAGCCTGTTGTATATTTCATTCACCTGGAATGGACTTCAAACAAAACCCTTTTAGATGGTGGCCTGTATTTTCCAGTTTCTTTCATAGTTATACTTATTATTTTAAAAGATCTAAAAAAATATTCCTATCAGCTTATTACTATAGTTGCTACATGAGGAAACCCAGCAAAACTGATAGTTGGTAACTGGCTAAAGAACGCGTAGCTGAATAGAAGGCAAAGCTAGCATGAACTCCCAGTCCTCCAAGGCCATTTCTTTTCCATTGAAATTCAAGCAACAAAGTGGTTAACAGCAGCCACCAGTAGGTTGCAGGGTTTATGGCAGATTTCACACTGGACGATTGCTTGAGGCAAAAATTCTCCATGCTGCTTATGTTAGAATAACTTAGTATTTATTGAGTGCTCATGGTGTGGATGAGGCCCTGTGCTAGTTCTTGTTGGGAAGGGGAGATTTAAAAGAAGAAGTAACCTGATACCTTCCCTCAAGATGCTTGCTATCTTTTGAGAAGAATTGTATTTCTGTGGCTCTTATTTGTTAGGACCATCCTCTTCCTCTGGCCTGAAAATGTAGGCACTGCACAAATTTCAGTTGTCAGTCCAGCTTTTAGATTTACTAAATTTAACTTTTAAATGTAGTTGAGCCATTTACATGACCTTGGCAATCAATCATACTCCCCAGATGTAACTGTGGCCTGCACCTCTTCTCCATCATTCACATTCAGGGCCATCCCTTCCAAGCAGTCGTAAGACATTGCTTTTTGGCACTGGCTGGTGTGGCTCGGTGGGTTGAGTGCCAGCCTGCGAACTGAAAGGCCGGTTCGATTCCCAGTCAGGGCACAAGCCAGGGGGAGCGTGAGAGGCCACCACACATTGATGTTTCCCTCCCTGTCTTTCTCCCTCCCTTCCTCTTCTAAAAATAAATAAATAAAATCTTTAAAAATTAAAAAAAAAAAAAACCCTAAAAACTATCTGCTCTCAGAGATACTCATCTCAGGTTGGTTACCCTATCAGTAAATAAAAAAAAAAAAAGATATAGCTTGGAAATTTTGCCATCTCCTCAAACTCATTAGGTCCAAACAGAGCGAATCATACCCTACAATTCCCATTTCCATCCCCAAATTGCCTACTTCTAGGAATAGTAGTAGTACCACTGCCCAGACCCCACAGGTTCCAAATTTCAGAGATGTTTCTGACTTCTTCCTATGCTGTCTGTATCTAATCACTCACCAATTTCCCTCTATTATTCCTTATGAATGTCTCCTGAGATCCTCTGTGGTCCACTTCCGCTGCCATCCACCTAATCTAGAGCCTCGTTACATTCTGCTCTGTTAGTGTTCTCTCATTTCCAGTTCTCTCCAGGCATAGTCAGGTTATGAAACTCATCTCCTCAAAATGTTTTTTATCACTTATTCCAAATTTGCTAATGAGATTTCCCATTTAAAAGTGCCTGGAATTAAAGGTCAGATAAGCTTGTCCTACATTTCTATCCAGATTCATTTTCTGTGATTCCTCAACTCAATCCCTTCATGTAGCCAGATCAGGCGCCTTGGTGTGCCCTGCAGGGCCACGTTCCCCAAGGCTAGGGACTACGGTTTACCTTGCTTGGTGCCACAGACTGTACTGCCCTTAATCAACACTTATTTAACTGGATTACAGTGTATTTGAGAAATTGTAATAAGAACATAAGACGTAGCAAAATAGGTCAAAGCAGTGATCCACATAGAGCTGTTATCTGAAAGGTTGTGATACTTATCCTTCATGCCATTAGCTTCACAAGGTTGGATATGCACCTTAAGGATCGTTCCTTTAATCCCTTAATCCCAATGATACAGCAAGGGCAAATTGATAATTTCCTGCACCATGGAAAAGCCTTCATTTTTTTGTACCAGATAAGTAGTTCAACACATCAAAAGTTTGACTAAAGATAGCAGGGAAAAGCTAGTAGAAAATGAAATTGAGCCCTGGCTGGCGTGGCTCAGTGGATTGAGCGCCAGCCTGTGAACCAAAGGGTTGACGGTTCGATTCCCAGTCAGGGCACGTGCCTGGGCCCCAGTAAAGGTAACCACACATTGATGTTTCTCTCTATCTCTTTCTCTCTCCCTTCCCCTCTGTCTAAAAATAAATAAAAATTAAAAGAAAATGAAATTGACAGTTCCAGGTTAGGAAGACAGAAATGTTGGACTCCAAGTGGGACTCAGTCTGCATACTTCCTTTGGCCTACCATTCTTTTGGGGTTCACGGCTCCCAGCCTTATTGATCTTCTTTGCAGGAACTCATGGGCGTGCAGTGCAGTCCCAAGTCCAGGTTTAGTTACATTTAGTTTTTTAATAATCACCTGATACATATACAGTGTCATGGCCTCTCTCTAAATTTCAAAACAATCAGAGCACTTCAGGGCAGAACCACTGCATTCAAAAGTCAAGGATTTTCCTTTTTTTCGCTACAAACAGAACCCACCAAGCCATTTGTTTACCCTTAAAAAGAGCTTCTTTGCTGTTCGGTACAAAGAACACTCCTGGCCAATGATTTTGATGGAAATGTATGAAGCGCTGGCTCTGTGTAAACATGCTCTGTGTCATATATGTCTTAAGATGCTAAACAGATCATGCAGTTTCCTTATATTCATTTATAGTTTTGAGAGCTTTCTATTTTCAGTCTCTAGTCCCAATGTGCCAATTTCTAGTTGTGTGGTATGTTTCCAGAATATTTCTTCACTTCTCTGAGTCCCTTTTCTTATTTGCAAAACAGGCATAGTGATGCTTACCCTGTCTAAATAGCACAATATTGACAGGTTCAAGTGGGGTAATGAAGGGGAAACTACCTTGTGAAAAATACCAGATAATTCTCCACATTTTTTACCTTCAGCTGTCACTCTATATTTTCTTTCAACATCGAAGGAAACTGCCACTACAGATTAGAGAAACTCCACGAAGTCCTTAAAATAGGATTTGAAAATACGCCTTACCATTTCTGACTTTAATTGCAAAGATGCTGGAGGCTTGGGGAGTGTCCCCTCTGGATTTTGCCGCAATGAGCCCCTACCTAGCAGAAGCACTGAGCAACATCTGTTGACAGACTGATTAGATTATCACATTTCTGACCAATGAATACAGCAGCCCAATTGAAAGCAGGTAGGACAGATCCCCAAGCTCCCAGGAATTTGCAAAAAATCAGCAAAATGTTACTACATATGGTTCTGGTCCTCTCGTGGAAACGTCGACTCTCCTTACCTGCACAGCTCGCGAGGTTGACACTTGAGGGTCCTTTTGCTTTTGCTCTCAGAAGCAAACTGCAAGTCTTCAGTAAATCCAGTGTACCTGTTTCTTGCACAGCCAGGCCGTCATTGGTGATCTGCACAGTGGATCTAAATAATCTGCAGGACCCTGAGATCGCACTTCATTCACAGGGTGCCTGCTCTTCGGGCAAGCTTCTTTGCAAAGATAGATGGGCTGCTGCTGTTTTTAAGAGCGGAGGGGGTAGGGCACATGCTAGTTCAATGTGTGCAGATCCTTCTTCCTCTTTCAGATTGGTCTTCAAACTGTTTAAAGCATGGGTGAGTTTGGCTCCTCTGGTGCCAAACGAGGGAGGGGTAGCACGTGAGGGAGGGTGGAAGAATAGAAAGCGGAGACTTGGAGGTTGTTGTGTATGTGTCAATGAGCTTTTATCCCTAGCACCAGCAACAGGGTCCTCAGGAAATCACACAGCTGCTCTGAGATGGGAAGCAGGAAGGAATGTACTCTGTCCGGCCTAGGTTTCTTTGATTTTTATGATCCGGGGGGTGGTTAGACTATTTGTAGGCGGAGAAAGATGATAGACCAATCTAAGTGCCATTATGTGAAACTTGATCTTAGGCAAGATAAATTCTGCCCCCCCCTCCCCATTATGACACTTGTGACGCTATCCACATTCTAAAAAGGCTTTTCTTTTCTGGTGGTTTATTTCCTGGAAAATAATTGCCTTAGTTTGAGCTTGGTTTTCTGAAACTCCCACAACAATACATTGCCTCCACAGAATTAAGAGTGGGTTGTTTTCTGTCATACTGAGAATGATCTGGAATGACTGGGCTTGCTGTCAGCGGGCCTGGGTTAGGAATTTGGAAACCAGGTTAAATGCTCTTGACCTTTGGCTATACTCTGGGGTGTTGAACTGTGGGATGCTCTCCGTGGCTTCTGGAGAATAGGGACATGACACTCTGCTGTGTGCTTATTTGAGCTTGGAGTAGCATCTTGAGGTCACGAAATACATGGAGAGGCCCTGGTGTGAGTTGGTTACATCAGTTATATTGAGTTGGAGCATATAAGATGGTCTGTGTGGGGATAGACATATTTATGTTTATTTTAACACGTTAAAAACTGACCCAGTAACTCCAAACTGATTTGGTTGCACTCAGTACAATGTGAACCCAGCAACATCTTCGTGGCCTGCTGCATGCTGCAGGGATGAAGCCATTTACTCAGGTCCCGCATCTGTAGATACCAGAATGAGCTCACAGCCAACCTGGAGCCAGGGCGCTAAGGGTTCTGAAATATTGATCTTTGTTCATAGAATTCATGGCCGTGGTTGTAGTTGGGGGGAAAGGCCAACAAACCAAATGAAAGGGGGAGATAACATTTGGACCCAAGACCAGACACTTTAATCATCCATGGGGAGCTTTACTAACTACAGGGACATTATAACTCAAATTTCTTCAGCTGTAGCTGGATTCCCAGGCCTCTAGGGGAAGTTCATATGGGAGAGAAAGGGTAAGCTGTCACTTCCTCTCCAGTCTGGACTGTTGGCCATCTTGAGGTATGGTGGAAGTGTAGTTCATACTCATGTAAGGAAAGAAGGAGAAAGGGGCTAGATCCTTCACTTTCGAGATGGCACCACAACAGCTGTGGCAGGGACGGGATGCTCTGTGTCGCTTCTCTGTCGCTTCTGTGTCCTCCCCTGCTCTTTTCCTTCCTCGGTTGCTTCTCTGCTTTCTGAGTGATGGGAAGGGCAGAACTCCACCCATCCCCAGTCATTGGATTTTGCCGTATTTACTGTGCGCATTTTTGCCCAAAGTTTTGAGGGAAAAGTAAGGATGCACATTATACATGGATAGTACTAATTCTGTATCTACAGCAGTGTTTTTAATTCTTTTATTTATGCTTATGCATTAAAAGTGTAACTCTGGAAAGCAATAATGATGTCTGCATGCAAAATAATACCCTGGCTTCCGATAGTCAGTTTGGTTTCTAAATATAAGTAAATAAAATATTGAATTCAAAATTAAAACGAAAGATTTCCCCCCCCCTGGAAGTTTGCGCCACAAATGTGGGTGCGTGTTATACATGGCAAAATATGGTAGGTCTTCTACCATGTTTACTATAATTGACAGCAGATTTTAAAACATCTCCTTTCCTTACCTTCCTGTCCTTTCTTTTCTTTTTTGTACATCTTCATTACATACTTATCTTCACATTTCCTGTTATTTCAGGAAATGGTGACATGTCCACACTGATACCTATCTGCTGCTATCTCTCTACTCTTTCTCATTTTCTCAGACTCTTTCAGGTATTTCTTTATTATGGTGGTAGAGAGTACCAGGCAGGTAATGGTGAGGGAGGGGGCAATAATACGTAATTCGACGGGGACTCTTTCTTAGTGAAATATTATTTGTTCTTCTTAAAATTTTTATTGCTAAGAAATTTTTATTGTTGTCCAATTATAGTTGTCCTTATTTCCCCCCACATTACTCTCCCTGCCCTGCCCACCCCCACCTCCCACATTCAGTCCTTCCCCACTCCCCGTTGTCTTTGTCCCTGGTCCATTATACGTGTTCCTTGACTTGACCCTTCCCATTCTTTCTTCAAGTATCCCACTCCCACCACCCTGGTCACTGTCAGTTTGTTCTTTATTTCAGTGTCTCTGGTTATATCTTGCTGGCTTGTTAGTTCGTTTTGTTGATTAGGTTCCACTTATAGGTGAGATCATATGGTATTTGTCTTTCACCACCTGGCTTATTCCACTTAGCATAATGCTCTCCAGTTCCATCCATGCTGTCTTGAAGGATAGGGGCTCCTTTCTTTCTGCTGCATAGCATTTCATTGTGTAAATGTACCATAGTTTTTTGATCCTTTCATTTGTTGATGGGCACCTAGATTGCTTCCAGCACTTGACTATTGTAAATTGTGCTGCTGTGAACATTGGGGTGCATAGGTTTTTTTGATTGGTGTTTCAGGGCTCTTAGGAAATAATCCCAGCAGTGGAATTGCCGGGTCAAAAGGCAGTTCCATTTTTAGTTTTCTGAGGAAATTCCCTACTGTTTTCCACAGGGGCTGCACCAGTCTGCATTCCCACCCGCAGTGCACTAGGGTTCCCTTTTCTCTACAACTTCTTGAGTACTTGTTTGTTGATTTGTTTATGATGGTCATTCTGACCAGTGTGAAGTGGTATCTCATTGTGGTTTGAATTTGCATCTCTCTGATGGCTAGTGATGCTGAGCATCCTTTCATGTGTCTCTGGGTCCTCTGTATGTCCTCCTTGGAGAACTGTCTGTTCAAGTCCTTTGCCCATTTTTTAATTGGATTGTTTATCTTCCTGGTATGGAGTTGTGTGAGTTCTTTATATAGTTTGGACATGAAACACTTGTCCAAGATATCATTGCAAATATATTTTCCCATACAGTTGGTTCCTTTTCATTTTGCTGATGTTTTCTTTAGCTGTGCAGAAGCTTTTTATTTTGATGAAGCCCCATTTGTTTATTCTTTCCTTTATGTCCTTTGCTTTAGGGGATGTATCAGTGAAAATATTGCTGCGTGGAATGTCTGAGATTTTCCTGCTTATGTTCTCCTCTAGGACTTTTATGGTGTTACGACCTATATTTAAGTCTTTTATCCATCTTGAGTTTATTTTTGTCTATGGTGTAAGTTGGTGGTCAATTTTCATTTTTTTTCATGTAACTGTCCAGATCTCCCAACACCATTTGTTGAAGAGGTTATTTTTACTCCATTTTGTGCTCCTACCTCCTTTGTCAAATATTTTTTTAAATATTTTTATTTATTTATTTATTTAATTTTAGAGGAGAAGGGTAGGAAAGAGAGAGAGGGAGAGAAATATCAATGTATGGTTGCCTCTCATGTGTCCTCTGCTGGGAACTGGCCTGCAACCCAGGCATGTGCCCTGGCTGGGAATCGAACCTGGATCGTTTGGTTCGCAGGCCCGCGCTCAATCCTTTGTCAAATATTAATTGACTATAAAGACATGGGTTTATTTCTGGGCTCTCCGTTCTGTTCCATTGATCAATGTGTCTGTTCTTATGCCAGTACCAGGCTCTTTTGATTACCATGGCCTTGTAATATAATTTGATGTCAGGTATTGTTATCCCTCCTACTTTGTTCTTCTTTCTCAAAATTGCTGAGGATTTTTGGGGTCATTTATGGGTCCATATAAATTTTTGAAATATTTGTTCTATATCTGTGAAATATGTCATTGGTATTTTAATAGGGATTGTGTTAAACCTATAAATTGCTTTGGGTAGTATGGACATTTTGATGATGTTAATTCTTCCAGTCCATGAATGTGGTATATGCTTCCATTGATTTGTATCTTCCTTAATTTCTTTCTTCAATGATCTGTCTTAGTGAAGTATGATTTGGATTGTAGGTTAAAGGATTTTCATTCATACAACTTTCATTCATACACATTAATGATGTCATAGGATTTATAGATTACATGAACTCATAGAGAGGAAAAGGTGCCTTGAGAAATCATTTTGTTTAGACACTTTATTAAATTGAGTTCTTGAGTGTATGACAGGTCCCCAGGTCATTGTTTCCCTAGCTGTTAGCTTATTGCCTTGTTTGGTTTGTTGAATCAATAAATCTAGTCCAACTCTCTCATAGTACAAATGAGGAGACAGGCCAGAGAGAAAGAGACTTTCTCAAGATGTATTTGTTTTAGCACAAAATAAGAGGAGTCTTTTTTTTTTCTTTCTAGAGCTGAAATTATTCTACAATCAATAGTAATGGCACTGTGGAAAGGTAGATAAAGGGTGTTACTATGCTCATAGCCCAGGTCTATACATGTACATTCATTCACAAAGACTGGGATTGCATTGATTCACCTTTTAGTTCCGGCTTACGAAAACCCAGAGACAATGAAAACTATCAGTGTGGCTGTGAAAATATTGCTCTCAACACTTTCGCTATTCCTGCACCAGGGCCTACCCAGTGCATGCAAAGCAATCCTGGATTATCATTTCTGGTGAGACCAGGGTGCCCTGACTGATCATTCTGAATATCTTTAAATGAATCTTGTAGAACTGAATAGCTTATCCTACCTAAGAGAGACAATACAGATCATTTAAGCCAACATCCCTACATTATTCTGTGCTGTCCAACGCAGTAGCCACTAACCACATGAGGTTATTTAAAGTTAAAAATAGCCCTGGCTGGTGTGGCTCAGTGGATTGAGCACCATCCTGCAAACCAAAGGGTCGGTGGTTCAATTCCCAGTCAGGGCACAGGCCTGAGTTGCCGGCAGAGTCCCCAGTAGGGGGCGCATGAGAGACAACCACCCATTGATGTTTCTCTCTCTCTCTTCCTCCCCTTTCACCTCTCTAAAAGTAAATAAATAAATAACATCTTTATTAAAAATTAAATTTAAGCATAAGTTAATTTGTTAGGGAAAGACAAATGCCATATGATCTCACTCATATGTGGAATCTAATGAACAAACTGAGCTAACAAGCAAAACAGAGACAGAGTCTTGGATAGAGAGCAGGCTGGCAGCGATGGGGGGAGTCAGGACTCTTGGACGAGGACAGCGCTGTGGTGATTGTGGCGGGGAGGGAAGCAGGAGGGGGATAAGTAGTAATGGAAATATGCCATGAAAACAGAAAAAAATAAATGAAATGGAAAATTCTGTGGTACACAGAGGAATACTACTCAGCCTTAAAAAGGAGGTCTTACCTTTTGCAACAGCATGGATGGACTTGGAAAAATATTATACTGCGTGAAGTAAACCAGAGAAAGACAAATACTGTGTGATCTCACTTATATGTGGAATCTAATGAGCAAAATAAACTGATGCGAACAAACTTGTAGATGCAGACAACAGACTGACGACAGCTGTGAGAGCAGTGGAGGGTTGGGGGGCTGGGTGAAAAAAAGTGAAGGGATTAAGAAAAAAAAAACTCATGGACATAGATAACAGTACGATGATTACCAGAGGGAAAGGGGGTGGGGGAGGTAGAAGAGGAAAGGGGGATAAATGGTGATGGAATGGGGTGGTGAGCACACAGTATAACATACAGATGACGTATTACAGAATTGTACAGCTGAAGCCTATATAATCTTATTAACCAATGCCACCCCAATACATTCAATAAAAAGCTTTTAAAAATTCTGTTCATCAGTCATACTACCCACATTTCAGATGCTCAATAGCCACATATTGATAGTGGCTACTGCGTTGCACATCTGAAATTTAGAATTGATTTTAAAATTAATGCCATATCACTAGCACAAGGTCATAAGATTAAGTGCCAAATTTGGGGAAATAACCCAGGTTTCTGGGGTCCAAATGAAGAATAAACATATTTACTTTTATCCCTTTTGTATTTATTTGTACTTCAGTGCAGATCTATGGGCATAAATGAGGCACCTGGAGTGTGTGGGCTTTGAAGTTGCAGGAGGTGAGCAGCTAGTCAGTATGGATGAGGGAGTGCCTTGCATGAATTTGTACAGTTCTTGCCTCTCTTCCCTGACAGGACCAAAGAGAGAGAGAGAGAGGGAGAGAATGTGTGTGTGCGTGTAAAGTTTGCAGTGAAAAGTAAAGAAAAAAAGTGACAAAATGCAAGGTATAGCCTTGGCTGGTGTAGCTCAGTGGATTGAGAGCCGGCCTGCAAACCAAGGGGTCACCTGTTCCGTTCTCGGCCAGGGCACATGCCCGGGTTGTGGGCCAGGTCCCCAGTAGGGAGCGTGTGAGAGGCAACCACACATTGCTGTGTCTCTCCCTCTCTGTCTCTCTCATTTCCCCTCTGTCTAAAAATAAAAAGAAATAAAAAAATAGAAAAGCAAGGCATAGTAATGATGATAAGCAGCAGCTTTACTTTACCTCTTACTAATTAGTGTTTGCCCCTCAGTACAGCCGGAGGTGGGTGTGGGTCAGGAAATAGGATTGATGATTGTTTTGACAACTGAGGTGAGAGAGTGTCTGCTGGGTGCGTGGGCCAGGGAATCCGTTAATAGCTTAAAAACCTAGGAACTGGGCCAGTTTGAACATGTCCCCACCTCAGCTTTTGCTCCAGGAGAGGATCAGTAATGGAGGAATTAGGCAAAGACCTTTAGGGAGAATTAGATGTTTCCTAGATTGAAGGGACTTTCCACAGCCACTTAGAGATGTGCCAAGGTTCTTCCAAGGACAAGGAAAGGAAATTTCCTGAGAAATCACTGTGCTGTAAATTGCTAGTAAAAATGTTTCTATAACTAGAGACTAGTCCGCTGACAGTCATTTTGGGCTTTCCTAAGAAATCCACAGCCCCTTAAAGGTGTTGTTAATCCAAATTTAGCCACAGAAGCCTGAAAGTATACTTCACACACAGTGAGAGTCTTGTTTAAATTCTTAAATTCTTATGAAGTGATACAAGGACTGACTGTCACAGGAGAGGTTGTCCATGGTGCACGGGGAGAATTAGTGTCTGCACTCCAGGAAATGTGGTAGTAATGTCAGCTCTTCCTGTTTCCCAACTTGATATGAAGTTATATGCAGATGCAATGATTTAATTTCTTGTTTCTCCAGCCTCCTCTCCTACACAGTGCTGTTTCTCATTCAAAATATTGTGTAAGTTCTTCACATTTTTAGAGAAATTTGAGTAACTTGGAGATAATTTGGAACTCTGTAGAGTGTTATCATTATAATAATCCCCAGGGCAAGGGATTATTGCTATTGAGGATCTAGTTGCAAAGGTCTATTTTTATATCTGGAGCTAAGTTTGCCACAATGACAGCACCTGTCAGGTGTGTTTGTATGTGTTTTCTGCGTGTACGGGCTAATGGAGTGCTTTTCTTTTTAAAGATTTTATTTATTTTTAGACAAAGGAGAAGGGAGGGAGAAGTAGAGGGAGAGAAACATCAGTGTGTGGTTGCCTCTTGTGTGACCCCTACCAGGGACCAGGCCCATAGCCCAGGTAGGTGCCCTGACTGGGTGACACTTTGGTTTGCAGGGCAGTGCTCAATCCACATCCAGCCACGGCTGAAGTGCTGTTTGTAAAATGGCCTTAGCTACTAGTAGGGCCTCTCAAAGGTGAAGTGAGGACTTCTGGCCAAGATGGAGGCATAGGTGGACACACTGTGCCTCCTCTCACAACCAAAATTAAGGACAACAAATATTTAGAAACAAGAAAACAACCAGAACTGATAGAAAATTGAACTGTACAGAAGTCCAACAACCATTCATCCAGACCGGTAAGAAGGGTGGAATCATGGCAGGAAAAAGTGGAGGTGTGGAGCCAGGCATGCAGGCGGCGGCTAGCAGACCCTGGGCATGGGGTAGCAACTGTGCAGACCCAGTGAGGCTGCGCAAGGTGGCTGGCTGACCAGGTGGTCCCACATTCCCATGTGCAGACAATCCAGGTGAATGGGAAGCTGCGGAAGGGACTGGAATCCAGGAGAGAGCGGAGCAGGTGCCATTGTTCCCTCTTGGACCCCGCCCCCACATACAGCGTCACATCTCAGTGACTGGGCTGCCCAGCACTGGGGAACACCTAAGGCTCTGCCCCTCACTACGTAACAGCCATGACCAGACCAAAAAACAAAAACAAAAAAAAAAACCCTCCAAAAAAAAAACAAAACAAAACAAAAAAAAAAAATGGCTCAAACTGGAGAACAAATCAAGGCGCCAGAGCCAATTCCTCTAAGCCATGAAGAGATAGCCAACCTATCAGATGCACAGTTCAAAGCCCTGGTGATCAGGATGCTCACAGAATTGGTTGATTTTGCTCCCAAATTAGATGAACAAATGAAGGCTACAATACGTGAAATGAAGGAAAACGCATGGGGAACCAATAGAAATGGGAGGAAAACTGGGACTCAAATCAGTGAAGTGGACCAGAAGGAAGAAACAAACAACCAAACAGAAAACGAGGAAGAAACAAGAATTCAAACAAATGAAGAGAGGCTTAGGAACCTCTGGGACATCTTTAAACATCCCAACATCCGAATTATAGGGGTACCGGAAGGGGAAGAAGAAGAGCAACAAGTGGAAAACTTATTGGAACAAATAATAAAGGAGAACTTCCCCAATCTGGCAAAAGAAATAGACTTCCAGGACGTCCAG
This sequence comes from Glossophaga mutica, assembly GCA_039655065.1. Classification (NCBI taxonomy): domain Eukaryota; kingdom Metazoa; phylum Chordata; class Mammalia; order Chiroptera; family Phyllostomidae; genus Glossophaga; species Glossophaga mutica. Next base: position 6,343,139 of record CM077318.1, on the reverse strand, counting down.
GAAGCTTAGAGACTCCCAAAGAAGTTGGACCCAAGGAGGAACACGCCAAAGCACATCGTAATTCCATTAGCCAAGATTAAAATGAAGCAGAGAATTCTAGAAGCAGCAAGGGATAAGGGGACAGTCACCTACAAAGGAGTTCCCATCAGACTGTCAGCTGATTTCTCAAAAGAGACCTTCCAGGCAAGAAGGGACTGGAAAGAAGTATTTGAAGTCTTGAAAGGCAAGGACCTACATCCAAAATTGCTCTATCCAGCAAAGCTGTCATTTAGAATGGAAGGGAAGATAAAGTGCTTCTTAAATAAGGTCAAGTTGAAGGAGTTCATCATCACCAAGCCCTTATTATATGAAATGTTAAAGGCACTTATCTAAGAAAAAGAAGATAAAAAATACGACAGTGAAAAGACAGCAAACTCACAGGTCTTAACAACACATTTAAAACAAAAGCAAACAACTAGAACAGGAGCAGAACCACAGAAATGGAGATCATACAGAGGGTTAGCAACAGGGGAGTGGGAGGAGGAGAGAGGGGGAAAAGGTACAGAGAATAAGTAGCATAGACGGTGGGTAGAAAATAGACAGGGGGAGGGCAAGAATAGTGTGGGAAATGTAGAAGCTAAAGAACTTACGACACATGGACATGAACTAAAGCGGGGAATGTGGGTGGGAGGGGGTGTGTAGGGTGGAGGGGAATGATGGGACAACTTTAATAGCATAATCAATAAAATATATTTAAAAAAAGGTGACATGAATACATTCGTTTGACTTGAAAATGGAGTCCCGAGGCCTGGGTTTACAGTGGCTCCCACGTTTTTGGTGTGGCCTGGGAGAGAGCATGTCTCTTGAATTTTCTGGGTCTTCGTTTTCCCATTTGTAGTTAATGTTGGTAAAGGGTTAATGATCACCACTCTGTTACTTCACTGGGAATTAGAGTGCACTAGTGCATGTGAAAACGCTTCAAAACTGGAAATAGCTGTACAAACGACCTTGTAGTTATTTCTTAGTAGCAGGGGAAATCCCCCAGGGACGTGTTCACAAGCTGTTTTTAGCATATTTCCTCTGTCTCACTCAGTAGGGATCAAGCAACACTCTAGACAAGAAGGGAAACTAACTTAAACATTTGAGTTTGGGGTCTAGCCCTTTCACCTAACTTCACCACCCTCACTTAGCAAAGCACATGCATTAGATTCCTCTTATAAGTGAGATCATATGGTATTCGTCTTCTGCTGCCTGGCTTATTTCACTTAGCATACTGCTCTCCAGTTCCATCCATGCTGTCACAGAGGGTAAGGTCCTTCTTTCTTTCTGCTGCGTAGTATTCCATTGTGTAAGTGTACTAAAGCTTTTTGATCCACTCATTTATGGATGGGCACTTGGGCTGTTTCCAGCACTTGGCTATTGTAAACGAACTAATGAACAAAACAGTACCGCAGGGAACCACAGAGGCAGGGAAACATGGACCAGACTGACAGTGACCAGAGGGGAGAGGAGAGGGGGATATTGGTTGGAAGGAGGGGAAGGGACTAGACAAAGGACACGTATGAATGACCCACGGACATGGACAACAGTGTGGGGATGGACTGTGGGAGCGGGGATGGGATGGGCAGAGGAGGTCAAAGGGGCAGAAGGTGGGACTACTGTAGTAGAAAAACAATAAAAAACGGTTTAACAAAAAAAAAAAATACATGCAAAAGTAGATTTGGTCAAAAGTTCGGAAAGAAATGAAGCATCTTTTTAATGTTTTCAACTCCCCTTTACCGTGTTATTTTCAGCATCTCCTCCCTTAGAGGGAGTAGAGGGCAGCAGGAGAAACTGCACAGGGAGGTTGTATGCCCTAGTGGTTAGTAGTGTAAGCTCTGGAGGCAGACAGATCTGGGCTGAATTGTCATTCCACCACTTACTAGTTGTGACTGCGTATGTGCTACCTAATCTCTTAGCTCCTTATATTCCTGGGCCGTAAAGTGGGGCTTATCATTACACTAAATTGTGGGGTGTTTACGAGGCTTATAAATACAATAGTGCCTTGCATAAATGATGTTTTCAATAAATAGAACTTTATTTGTATTCACACTCTGGTTCCACTCATGCAGATTGATTTATTATTTTAAAGCCAGGAAGTGGACCCTGTCCAAAGAACAACTTCTGGTTTGGAGTGTTAAAAAAAGCTTTCCCAAATCCTAGCCCTGCTGTTTCGGTAGTTTGTCCAAGTCATCCCTCAGGCAGTATTGGCCACAAATTTGAATACAAAACAGACTATTGATTTTTTCAATGATATTTGCATAGTTTTCCATTGTACTTGTGTTTGGTGATTTTTTTTTTTCTTTTGCATACAGGAGATCGGAGTGCTTTACTTGATATCAGTTATCTCCTAATCAATATGTGTATCCACATTGATGATCTGATGAATATGGGCTCAGGGACTCTGGACTGGATGGCTGGTGCATAGACTGGCTGGTCAAGGCTTTGACTTCGATTAAAACAAACTCACAAAAATAAAGATATTTTCCCTGTTCTTCAGAAAATAAAACAAAAAAAGATGCTGTGTGGCTCACAAGGCTAAGCTCGATCCCTACAAGTATAATAGGTATGATATGGAACCAAGGGCTTAGGTTGTTTGAGTACATCATTTTTTTTTTAATAAATGTCATCTTTTTTTAAAGATTTTTTTTTATTTGTCTTTAGAGGGGTAGGGGAGAGGGAGAGGGAGAGAAATATCAATGTGCGGTTGCCTCTTGTGTGTCCCCTGCTGGGAACTGGCCTGCAACCCAGGCATGTGCCCTGACTGGGAATCGAACCGCGATCCTCTGGTTCGCAGGCCCGCGCTCAATCCACTGAGCTACACCAGCCAGGGCTGAGTACATCATTTTTGACTTGGAACACGCTTCTGTGGGTTAACCTCAAATTCACTTTGCCAGTTTACAGATTAACTTTCATTCCATGAAGTTGTGCCTAACAATTCATTTCTCACCTCATCCACACACACACAAAAAAAAATTGTGAGCAAAGTTGTGAAAAGGAGACAAACATGTGGTTACTGGTTGGTTAAACGTTTTTCTTTTTTTTTTTAAAGATTTATTTATTTATTTATTTATCTTTAGAGGGGAAGGGTAGGAGAGAGGGAGAGGGAGAGAAATATCAATGTACGGTTGCCTCTCATGCGTCCCATGCTGGAAACTGGCCTGCAACCCAGGCATGTGCCCTGACTGGGAATCGAACCGCGATCCTCTGGTTCGCAGGCCCTAAACGTTTTTCTTATACAAGAAAAATACACTTATAAGATGAGAAGGAGATGTTTATCTGATGTTCAGGAGCCCATACTGATCACTTTAGTCACATTTTTTTTTTTGTTAAGATTTGATTGATTTATTTTTAGAGAGGGGAAGGGAGGGAGAAAGAGAGGGAAAGAAATATCAGTGTGTCGTCTGGGGACCTGACCCACAAACCCAGGCATGTGCCCTGACTGGGAATCGAACCGGCAACCCTCTGGTTCGCAGGCTGGCACTCAATCCACTGAGCCGCATCAGCCAGGGCAAGTTTTGTCACATTTCTTAACCTGCAGCATGAGCAATTGTATTTTTTGTTGTTGATTAAAGGAGGCATGTAAAAGCAGTTGAAAATAGGTGTGTGTTATAAAATTCTGAGATTATTATTTCTGATTACCTTACTGTTTGGTTGTGAAATGTTCCGGTTAAAGAATGTTGAACTTTCTTTTTGGCATTATTATTGGTATCCTTTCTCCTTTGAAATGGCTCTAGTGCCCATGTTGATTTCTAAATGAAGCACTTTCTCAAATCTGATGGCTATTACATCTCTAGGCTGTCTTTGTTACCGGGCAGGGACCACTGGCCTGGAGCAGATCCGCCTCACGCCGGCCCGTACTGTGTGGGTTCTTGGCTTTGCCTAGGCAAGATTTCACAACACGAGTCCAGGTGATTTTGAGAGTATGTTTATGAAAGCTGCGGCCAGCGAAACAAAGGAAGGACTAAGGGTAGAAGAAGCAACAGGAGCATAAGCGGGGAGCGCGCAGGCGGTGCTCTGCTTTGGCTCCCTGAAAACGTTACAGGAGAGGAGGGAGCCCAGGAGGGCCTGCTGCCAGCTCACTGCGAAGTGAAGGTCACAGAGACAGGAGTGAGCCACGGCGGGGAAGTCGGAGAGAAGCGGGCCTTGGAGACGGGGCCAGGGGCTGAGCCCGGGAGGGGCTGCTCGGTGCGCGCTGTGCCCTGGCGGCAAGTCTCCTGGGGACCCTTAGAGTTTCGGAGGAAGGAAAACGTCGGTGCCCAGGAAGGGGCACGGGCTGGCTCTAGGGTGAGCCCACCCTGAGGCTTTGCCCTGAGGGCTTTTTACCTTTTTTCAGCAGGCGAGGATCTTAGGGGAGGATTTCAGCAGGATGTTCATCAGCTTTCCACGTGCATTTTTAATACGCTGATGCATCAGAATGAGCACACGGTGGGGTGGCGGTTGGGAGTATTCTTTGGTCTGCTCTACTGTTTTACTTTTATCTTGGGTCTGTTTGGTGTTTAATAGGGTTTTTTGTTATCTGTTCCCCTGACTTCATCTGTCCTTGGGTTTAGCTGAGACAAATGGCGTTAATTGGGTCTCTGTTCTCTATTTTCTCAGATCAGGGTGATTTGAGCTACGATTCTCTGGTCAGGGAGGAGAGGTACAGACCATTTGTTCCCAAGTGTCCTTGGTAAGGGGAGATAAGGTGTTGGGATTCACCAGCTGGCAGTGAGCTGCTCACACTGTTTATTAGCCTTGCTTAATTTCCTTGTCTCAGTTTCCCCATTCCACTTTTCTAGGGATTTTCCTCTTTTCTGACTATGCTGTCACTTCTTGAGTCCTGTAGTATTTAAACAAACAAAACATAAAAAGCAAGCAAACAAACAGCAGTCATCAGGAGTAGTCAAAATGGAAGCTGTAAGATTGTCTTTTTGTTCTGGAGATAAAGAGTTCTCATTTTACTCATTTCGGGTAAACCGTCAGTTCTTCTCTTCCTGTTTTAAGCAGGAAGTGCTGATAACATTATGTATAAATAAGCACTCCATGTTGCATAACTCTTGCCTCCTTTCAGATTTAAGAGTGTGTCAGACAGTCTTGCACTCAGGAGAACTGTTCAGGAGAGCGTTTTCAAGAAAAAAGAGAAAAGGGGCTAAAAATCTAGAAGTCACTCTTCCAAACAGAGTATGTCTTCTTGATGGCATGGTTTGTCTGCCAGACGTGGGGAATTAACTCTGAACTTGCCAGTCCAGCAGGGTCACCCCTGAGGAAAATTAGGGAATAAATGAAGCGAGCCCTTCTTGACATCTCTGTTAGTTACAGATCTCTTCTTCTTCTCTTCTCTTCTCTTCTCTTCTCTTCTCTTCTCTTCTCTTCTCTTCTCTTCTCTTCTCTTCTCTTCTCTTCTCTTCTCTTCTCTTCTCTTCTCTCTCTTCTCTCCTCTCGCCTCTCATTAAATCTCTTCTGCTGTCCAGGCATCCGGTGCTTCTTTTCTAATTCTGACTGACTTTTAACTATTTGAAGGAAGGTGGATCTGACAATAAGTTTAAATCGTGCTTTTTTTTTTTTCTGAAGTCACTTTATTTTATTTTAGTTCTATGACATTAAAAAATATCAGCAAGCCAAAATAAAATCCATTAAAACATCATCCATGGTAAATTAACTCACATTTGGCATTGTATATAGCCTTTTAATGCTTTCTTTCTTTACATATATACATAGATATATCCATAAAAATGGGATTACATTGTACATATTCTTTATTAACCTGTTATTTATATTTAGCATTGTTTACCAACCTGTTCTTTTTATTTAGCAGTACATTATGAATTTCTTTCAATAATATTCAATATATTTTCTCCCTTTTTTCTGTCAGTTTCTTTTCATTTAAAAACAATTTTATTATGCTCAACCATTTGTAGACAAATTGATTCTGGGTCATCTACAGAGAAACTTCCTTGCTGCAAGAAAGACCTCCATACAAGGGTGTGTGGAAAAAAAAACCTAAGGTACAAACAAAAAACCCTTAAAACATGGTATATTGGTTTGTCTGAGGAACCAACGGGGCACACTTACCATTTGTGGAATAATGACTGAATTCCTCTAAGTCAGAATCCCGCCCCGAAGGAGTGTTCTGCTGGTGCTACAGAGCTTGGGTGGCCTCGGAGAGCCGGTACCCCCACTGCTCGTGTGCCTCCATGTGCCACTGTTGTGCCCCAGGACAAGCTCTGGTGTGGAGATCTCCCCCCACAACCCCCGACCCACCCCCCAAACAAGCACGTTTCAGAAAAAGGGGTGATCCCCTTGCCAGTCACATAGCACATGTTAGTGAAGAACCTGCTGCTAAAATTTTTTTTAATGAAAACTGTGTGTTGGCATAATTATAAATTCACATTCAGTTGTAAGAAATAATACAGAGAGATGTCGTGCACGCTTTGCCCAGCTTCCCTGAATGATAATATCTTGCAGAACTATAGTCCAGTGTCATAACCAGGAGACCGATCCAGATAGAGTCAGACACAGGGCGCTTCCATCACCACACAGATTTATCGTGCCTTTTTATAGCCACGTCCACTTTGTTCTTGCCCTTGTCCCTCAACCTCAGGCAACCATTAATGTCTTCTCTGTTTCTGTAGTTTTGCCATTGAAACCCTTATATACAGTGAATCATACAGTATGTAACCCTTTGGGACTGGCGTTTTCTTAGTCAGCATGCTTTCTAGGAACTTCATCCAAGTTGGTGTGTATTAATAGTTTGATGTTCTAAATGTCCCTCTAAAGATTTCTTTAGATGCATTCTCACAAATTTTGGTTTAACAGATTTTAGCTTTCATTTAACTCAGGGGATTTTCTTTTAAAATTTTTTAAATTTTTTGCCTTGGCTGGTGTGGCTCAGTGGAGTGAGTGCCAGCCTGCAAACCAAAGGGTCACTGGTTCGATTCCCAGTCAGGACACAGGCCTGGGTTGCAGGCCAGGTCCCCAGTAGGGGGCATGCGAGACGCAACCACACATGGATGTTTCTCTCCCTCCCTTTCCCTCTAAAAATAAAGTTTTTAAAAAATTTAAATTTTTTAAAATTTTCATTGAAAGGTATTTTATTTTTTATTTTTATCTTTCAAGTACATTTCACTTTCAATATTATTTTGTGTTGGTTTAAATGGTATACCCACTATGCTGTACACCTACAGGTATTTTGTAATATATTTGTGATGTCATCTTTAATACTTATCTATTTATAAGTGTGTTTAATTTCCAAATATTAGGGGATTTTCCCAGATATCTTACTTCTATTGATTTCTAGTTTAATTCCATTATGCCTAGATAAATCCTGTATATGATTTCACTGCTCTTAAATTTGTTAAGATTTGTTTCATGCCGCAGAAGATGGTTCATTTTAGGTAAATCTTTCATGTTTACTTGAAATAATTTGTGTTCTGCTTTTCTTGGGTAACACACTCTAGAAACATCAAATAGAGTAAGTTGATGATTAGTCTTGATTGGATCTTCTATAGCATTGCTCATTTTCTGACTACTTGTTATATTTGCTATTAATGGAAGAGCGTTAGATGTCTAACTATGCTATGGATTTGTTTTTCAGTTCTATTATGTTTTCCTTTATGTACTTTGAAGCTGCGTTATTGAGTACGTGCACATTTAATATTTTCACATCTATCTGGTGAATTAACCCTTTTATAATAATGTAATGATCCTCCATAACTACCTGGGGTTGTTTTTAAAATAACATTCACTTTCTTTATGAATTATAAAAGTAATTTTTGTTCAATTCATAAAACTTAAAAAATAGGAAAATCACCACAGAAAAACCCTTTATAATCTCGCTGTCCCAATACTACCACTCACATTTGTCTTCTGAAAATGCACACGCAGGTACATTATTTGTTATAAAATGGTGTAGTATACAGATTATTGTTTAGCCTGCTTCTCACTCATAGTATTTTATGAGCCTGTCAGTAATTGTTTCCTACAACATAATTTTTAAGATGATTTATTTATTTAAAAATGATTTTATTTATTTATTTTTAGAAAGAGGGAAAGGAGGGAGAAAACAGGGAGAGAAACATCGATGTGTGGCTGCTGCTCATGCGCCCCCTACCGGGGACCTGGCCCACAACCCAGGCGTGTGTCCTAGACTGAGAATCGAACCAGTGACCCTTTGGTTTGCAGGCCAGCATGGCACTCAGTCCACTGAGCCACACCAGCCAGGGCCAGAGTTGTTTCTTCAGTTGTGAGAATGACTTACCTATTACCCATGCGTGACTTGATTGGTTCCAACCATCTTGGAAGATGGTTGACTGGAGTTAAAATGTAAATGATAGGAGAAGAGACCGTACGGCTGTATGAAATCTCGATACCTGTAGCAGCAGACTCCAGCAATCAAAATTATCTAGGTCTAAAGACGGTAGGAACATGTCAGTAACGTGTCAGAGTATGCCTACAAGAAGGAATAAGAAAGTATTGGCCAGGTGTTTTTTAAGCTTTAGGCCCAGAGTCTTTGATGAATAAATGATAGTATAGATAAGGGCATGCTGGAAAGATTTCCAGACAGTATGGATAAGCTTGAATAAAGTCTACCTGCCAAAACATGTTGCTTCTTGCAGATTTGTGTACCAAATACTCAACTTCTGCTGGCAAAGTATTATCTGCTATAAATGAAGAGATCTCATGTGGTTCGATTGGCAGACAAACTGAAATTATACTTTGTACCAGAGATATGTAACCGCATTTCCTTTTTTCTGGGGATTGAGTATGTGGGAACCAGGTGAGTTTACTTAACAACTGTGAATATTTCTAGTGCTTTGAAATCCCAGTCAGCGCCCTTTGCAGGCAGTACTCTGGGAAGGGGTGGGTAGGAGTGGGTAGGCTGTTGAAAACCTGTGGCGCAGCTTCTCTTTTACTTGTTGAATGTCCCTCCAGGTTCCTGATGTTTGACCGTGATCCAAGATCTCTGCCAAGTTTTCAAGCACTTTCACTGCCTGACGAATAGAGCTTCCTGCCCCAACACAAGTGAACTTTCAGACATCAGGGATAATGAACACTTTAACATGTCAAAGGTTTGCTACTGTTCTTTAACAATTCAAAACAAGAAACAATTTAAGTGTTTCTGGCAAGCTGACATTTGTTTTTAAACTTGTCCTTTTAAAAAAAATATTTTAGTTATTTATTTCTAGAGAGAGGAGAAAGGAGAGAAAAAGAGAGGGAGAGAAACGTCAATGTGTGAAAGATAACATCGATTGGTTGCCTCTCACGCATCCCCAACTGGGGACCTGGTCTGCAACCCAGGCGTGTGCCCTGACTGGGAATTGAACCAGTGATCTTTTCGTTCGCAGGTTGGCGCTCAATCCACTTTCGCTCAGTCATTTTCAATGCAGTGGCCACACAGTACACACACTCACTCAATGGCATCTACCACACCCACCGACTAATAGAATGAAGTTGTCATTGTTCACACATGTGCATTCCAGTACACTCTCCTTGGCTGCCAGGTTACATCAGTGTTACACAAACCACTCTCGTTGTATTAACAATGGCTGGATTTTTCCCGGACAGACTCAGCCATCTCATTGCTCTGATACTCTTATCCTTCGTTAGCGCTCAAGTACAATCTGACTTTAAATGGACAGATGAAGGTCCTAAGAGTAGGAAGGAGAAGGTCTAATCTTTATGCCTTTATCAGAATCCCCTCATCCCACCTGTAGCCCTCTTTTCCTTCACCTTCTGGCTTCTAGTGATTTTGGTTTCTTACCTCCATCCCCTTCATGCAAGTCTTAGGCAAGGACTGGGCCCTTCAGTGACAGTTACCTTTTTGACCTTTTTGTAACTGGGTATTATTTCTAGGTTCCTTCTCTGGCAAATGGAGAGAGTAGAGGGGTCTGTATTCCGAGGTTCCGTATCTTGGAAAGAGAAATAGGCCTCAGCAAACAGCAAAGAAAAAATATATATATAAAAAAGAAAAAAAGAAAAAAAAAAGAAAAAATATATATAGCAGGCAGAAGGACCCATCCCTCCTCAAACCCGGTATCAAAACAGTTTCTTTTTATTCATTTAAGTTCAGTTCTCTTGTAAAGCCTGGTAAGAAACGTACAGTCAGTCTCTCATTTAAGATAAGCTCAGAGGGGCTGAGGTCAGCTCTAGGTCTCGCAGAGCTTCTTTGATTCTCAGAAGGAAGAGGAAGAGGGTGGTGAAAACAACAATCACTCTTTGGTCATTATGAGCAGTTTCTGTTCCCACCCCTTGGCTGAGACTTTTGCTTTGACAAAGGAAAAACAAACCACAAAATCTTTAATATATTCTAAAGGAAGTTTCAATCAGTTGCAAGATGTGGATTTTTTATTCTCTCTCTCCCTTTCTCTCAAAACTAGAGCTGAAAACTTATTTTCTGGGAATTAAATGGCATTCTCTCTTTAAATAATGATGCCAATTACCTTGAAAGTTGTCGGGAAGTTTATATGAGTCATTTCTTGTTTGAAAGAGAACTTTCTGGACCATATTAAATAATCTAGATGTGTCTGTCAAACAGATACTTAAAATAAACTTCCTCAAGCCTCCTAAATTAAATGTAAGGTCCAAGGGCTCCAATATGATTTAAAAAAATTTATTCAACTTTAGTATATATGGTAGAAAACATGAAACAGGCCTTAATTGAAATCTGACTTATTGAATAACCCTTCTAAGTCTTTATATGATTTCTGGAAATCAGTAAAAGATGTACAGGAAGCAAGCAAATTCCCACTCAGGAAAAAGCTCTGTTCAATGTAGTAGGAAATTCTCTGATGCTTTTATGAACCCTTGTTCCACTGCATCCCAAATTCCTTAGACTGGTGCAGCACAGTATGGAGGAAGCATAACCAGATTTCTAATCTCCTTCCATCAGTTGAAGAGAGCATAACAGACTGAATATGCAACTTTCTAACCTGTATGTGGGCTGCCTCGGGGACCAGCCTTTGTACCAACTAAATCAGAAATTAGAAAAATATCATCAGCCAAATAATAATAAAAATACAACATACCAAGACTTCAGGGATGCAGCAAAAGCAGTGCTAAAGATACATTTATAGTGTAAATGTTTGCATGAAAAACAACAAATATCCCTAATCGACAACTGAATATCATATTTCGTGGGAGTAGGTAGGATAGAACAAATTGAACTCAAAGCTAGAAGAAGGAAATAATGATTAGAGCAGAGATAAACAAAATAGAGAATAGAAAATTAATTTAGATAATCAGTGGAAGATCAACAAGACTAGTAAAACTTCAGCTAGATTAACAAATAAGAAGAGGAAAAGCTCAAATAACAAAAAAAAAATTAAGGAAAGTCATCACTATTAACGTTACAAAAACAAAAAGGATTATATGTGAGTTCTACAAACAAGTGTATGTCAAAAGATTGAATGATTTAGGTAAAATGGACAGAATCCTTAAAAATCCTAGAAATACTCAGCCTACCAAGATTTAATCATGAATAAAAAAATCTAAACAGATATATAACTAGCAAAAAAAATTGAATCATTAATCAAAGACTTCCTAACAAAAAAAGCACAGAACTAGATGTCTTGACTCGTGAAGTCTTCCAAACACTTAGAGAAGAATTAATAACAATCCTTCTGATATTCTTCCAAAAACTGAAGAGAAGGGAAAAAATTCTAACAAATTTTTCGGGGCCAGGATTACCTTCGTACCCAAACCAGGCAAAGACCCTTCAAGAAATGACCAAGCCCTGGCTGGTGTGCCTCAGTGGATTGAGTGCCAGCCTGCAAACCAAAGGGTCCACCAGTTTGATTCCCAGTCAGGGCACATGCCTGGGTTGCAGGCCAGGTCCCCAGAAGGGGGCATGCGAGAGGCAACCACACACGGATGTTTCTCTCCCTCTCTTTCTCCTTCCCTTCCCCTCTCTCTAAAAATAAATAAATAAAATCTTCAAAGAAGTACTTCCTTTAAAAAAAGGACCAATGTATTTTATGAATATTGATACAGAAATCCTCAACAAAATAGTAGTAAACTTAATTCAACAGCATGTTTAAAAGATTAAACACTTTGATGAAGTGGGGTTTATTCGTGGAATGCAAGAATGGTTACCCATCTAAATGTAAGTCAATGTAATGCATTACATGAAGACAATAGAGGGGAAACAACAGAGGGCTTTCACAAATTGTTGCGGAAAAAGCTTTAATATATATATATATATAGTACTTTGTTATGATAAAAAAAAACACTCAACACACTAGGAATGTAAGGAAACTACCACAACATAATGAAGACCATATAGCAAAAAATCCATAGCTAACATGATACTTAAAGGTACAGGACTGAAAGCTTTCCTCTGAAATCAGGAACAAAAGATTCACCACAGTTCAACATAGTGCTGGAAGTCTTAGCCAGGGAAATTGGGCTAGAAAAATAAACAAAAGAGAGCAACTGAGTAGGATAGAGTCTCCAGAAATAAAGTCTCACATATATGGTCAAGTTGTTGTTAGTTAAAAAATGTTTTCACATTTAAATTTTTTTTTTTTACTTTTATTTTTGAGTTACAGTTGATTTTCAATATTACATCAGTTTCATTCATACAGCAGAGTGGTTAGACAATCATATACTTTACAAAGTTATCTTCCAGATATTTGAAATGCCCACTGGGCACCATACTTAGTTATTACAGTATCATTGACTACATTCTCTGAGCTGTACTTTACATCCCCGTGATTAGTTTGTGACTACTTGTCTTTTTTCCTTTTTATTGAATTTACTGGGGTGATACTGGTTAACAAAATGATACAGGTTTCAGGTGCACAGTTCCAGAACACGGCACCTGTACACTGTATCGTGTGCTCACCACCGTAAGTCAAGTCCCCGTTCATGACCATTTATCCCCCGGCATAGTCTCCTCCATCTCCCTCCAGTCTCTCCCCCCACAATCTCGTGAGATTTCTCTCTTGCTGAATCCCTCCAGCCCCCTTTGACAGCTGTCAGTCCGCTGTCTATTAGTCTGTCACAACTGGCCATGAACTCTAGTATGCAATCAATCATCCCCCAAGCAGTCTCTGCACTCTGGCTGTATACCACTTTGTGCCAGCTACTATTTAGGCACAGAAAAGCAGAATGCTGATCTTGAAGAACACAGTTTTCTTTTTGTAAATATTTTATTTATTTTTAGAGAGGGAAAAGGAGGGAGAGAGGGAAACATCAATGTGTGCTTGCCTCTGGCGTGTCCCTTACTGGGGACCTGGCCCGCTACCCAGGCATGTGCCCTGACTGGGAATCGAACCAGCAACTCCTCCGCTCACAGTCTTGACACTTGGTCCGCTGAGCCACAGCACATGGGGCCGAAGAACATAATTTTCTTGAGTCGTGAGGACATGCATACACACACCAAGACTTAGAAATATGTGTCAGCATAGGGCATTGTCAGTGCCTGTCTCAGAGGACCAGTTCTGGAGAAGACCAAAGGGTAGTCCTGGGTGCTTTTGTGGTCTCAGGTTTCCTGGAGGAGGGGTGACTTGAGCTGGACCCCAAAGGACTGGGATGCTTCAGGTAAGTTTCCAGGGTGCAAGAACAATTCAGGAAGGGGGAACAGGACTTCTCATGGCGCTCTCTGTGGGAAAAGGCAACTTACACATTTCCCAAGCACACTTTCTTCTCAGGGAACAAATCAAAATGAGGTTTTTTTGGTTGCTTCTGGTTTTTGGACCGCTAGCAGTCAATATGTGGCATCTCATTAAAGCAGAGCATCATATGGCCCTTTCCTTCCCCAATTCCTTGAATGTCCTGGATCAATAGAGAGTTGGCTGAACACAGAAATCCACTTAATTTGCATATAATTTCTACGATGATTAGAGACTGCGTAGTAGAGACTGAATATAGTATGGTGTGATGAGAAGTGTATTTCTCTCAGAGTCAAGGCCTTCTACTTCTAGTTCTCAGTAACTAGATAACTCTGTGACCCTGGGTAAAACTACCTTCAATGGTGTTTTGTTCTGTCATCTATAAATTTGAAGGTCCTGGAGTTTTTCTCACTGAACCCAGAAGCTCTCCACTGGGTTTTTCAAGGCACTGTCCCAGAAGTGCCTACTAATTAATTAGTGCTGACCCTTGCCATGTAATATATTTGCTTTCCATGGACTGATGGTCTTTAAGGCTCATTCCAGTGGAAAATTCTTAAGAGAGATTTCATACAGGATAGACCTTTCAGTTTAAACGTGTCTTACCACCAGATCATAGTCCTGTACTGCATTAGAATTCATTTTAAAAAAATCATGTAATCATTCTGCAAATAGTGCATTGTTACTGCCTAGTAATTATTTTATGTGATGAGCAATCACTTGTTAAATAAAACAATAAAAATGTACCATGTTTTGTCATAACTGTGTTTTGAAACTTCTTCCTTTTAAAAAAAAAAATATACCAGGGGCCTCAAAAACCAGGAACTAGACTTTTTTTCAACCTGTAGAAGTCCGGAGAACCCCAGGAGTATTCTCTCCCTCTCATTAGGCTCTTTAGTGAGATCTGCATGCATTGCCTTCATTCACCTTGAGGTCAATCCCTCTTCTGTTACTAGGTTGCTGTGCAGCTTTGGGAAGGTCACGTGTCCTTGCTGGGTCTCATTTGCCCATTTGAAAATTTTGGACAGGATGGCCTATAAGAATCCTTCCAGATTTAATATTATTTTATTCTTCGAGGTGTAAGTAATTAAGTATTAGGTTTCTTAGGGAAAAAGATAGCTGGACAGAAGGGTACAAGGCCCAGGATGGATTCAGGGACACTGGCATTTTTATGAGGATCAAAGCTTTACATTGAAGGGAAGGAACTTTGACAGGTGAGATTTTGGACACCAACCAGCTGGTGAGAAGGAGCTATTTACTGAGGGTCTGGGTCTTCCAGGAGTTCCTGAAATCAAATCTCATCCACCTGCCCTGGTTTGTAGTTTCTCGTGTTCATCCTGAGATTTGACGGACACTTTGGCTTACTACCAGGTTCTGGGAATGGGCCTTGTTTCACCTCATTGTATAACAGATGAAAAAACTGTGTGTCCATAGTATGTGTGTGGGTGAGTGAGAGAGAGAGGGTGAGAGAGAGAGGGTGAGAGAGAGAGGGAGAGAGATAGGGAGAGAGAATGGGTGAAATTATACACAAACTGAACCTTGATAACTCTTTGTCAGACAGGTT
The DNA here is from genome assembly GCA_039655065.1 of Glossophaga mutica. Classification (NCBI taxonomy): domain Eukaryota; kingdom Metazoa; phylum Chordata; class Mammalia; order Chiroptera; family Phyllostomidae; genus Glossophaga; species Glossophaga mutica. The sequence goes on along the minus strand of CM077318.1, from coordinate 6,327,968 downwards.
TTCAGTCTACTAAGAGAGGTGAGTGAGAACATTCTTTCCCGATAAATCTAGACCCCATCTGTCATCACTTGTCTGAGCAGCATCCTGCCGTGGCAATATGAGAACTCTTTGAATGTGATGAGTGAGATTATCTTTGACTATGATTATCTTTTGACCGTGACTATCTCTGCATTAGCCTCAAACGGGACCCCAAGGGCAGCAGTCAGACTCAGTTATCTCTCGGTCAGCCTGCGCCGTTCCTCCTTTCTGTAGTTAAGACAGAGACAACGATGATGCACCGTCATCAATGAAAACCCGGGCCCGTGCTCCAGTAGCACTGTAGGTTCCCTACTTTCTTGGGGAGGACAGATTTTTCTTTGCCTCTAGATAGAACCACAATCAAGGTGCTTAACATTTCTTGATGGCCTCCTTTGAAGATTAAAGCTGAAGCATCTTTATAGGAAGCCGTGTGACATAGCGAAAAGGGATTCTGCCTTGGATGTTAAGAGACATACATTTTTAACCCCAGCTCTGCCATCAAATAGCTACTTGTAAACTCCTATGCACGTTCATGCCTGCTCTGGCTTTTGTTTTATTTTATTTAGTTTATTTTTAAAGGTATTTATGTTTTCTTTTTAAATGTATATTTATTTTTATTATTTTTTTCAGATTTTATTTATTTATCTCCAGACAGAGAGGAAGGGAGAGAGAAAGAGAGGGAGAGAACATCAATGTGTGGTTGCCTCTTGTGCACCCCCCACTGGGGACCCGGCCTGCAACCCAGGCATGTGCCCTGACTGGGAATTGAACCAGTGACCCTTTGGTTCACAGGCCAGAGCTCAATCCACTGAGCCACACCAGCTGGGGTTGGCTTTCATTTTAGTTGTGTGTGATAGTTGTCCTATTTATCACCCAAAGTTATTATATGAAAATTCTGACAAATTAGGAAGCACTACCCAAAAGGCTGGTGATGTAATGAAGGTCTTACATGGTTATAAGATAAATCACTTTCCACTAGCTAGAATAAATGTTTATTGTTTATGTAACCACAAGTGTGAGATGCTTAACTTTAGAAAAGTTAGCCCATATAAACAAGTAAGAAGGAGAATAATCTCCGTATAGATAACCACATTTAACCCTTTGGTATTTGTATTAGCTCCCCTGATTCTGAGGGAAAAAATGATATATAATCATTTTTCTCATATAGAAATGTGATCATACCATATATTATTTCATACTGTTTCATCACCACTTGAAACTTTAGCTTGATTGTGTTTCTATTTCAATAGAGAATTTGGTACCTTGATATTTTTAATGGCTCCATGATTTTCCATTCTTGGAACTCACCATAATTATTAAGGGGTTTTAAATTGTTACCAACTTTTTTTGGGGGGTGAATGGTGTTTTTACATGCCCATTATATGCTGTGTAGGGTGGTTTGAATGGTTAATCCTTTCTGTTCATAAAGGACGCAGAGTGCAAAATCATTCTTACAATATTGTATCTCAAACTTGTGTTATTCATGTTGTCCCTGCAAAATACAAATGTTTATTGCAGTGGTTTTCAGCCTTTTTTGTCTCATGGCGCACATAAACTAATTATTTAAAAATCAGTGGCACCCCAAAAATGTATTGTATTTTTTGCTAATCTGACCAAAAATAGGTATAATTTTGATTCACTGACACTGGACAGCTATTTTCGTATTGGCTATTGTCATGTGTTTATTTGACAATCTAAGGGAAAAGAGCTCAGTGCCCCTGACTAAATAGTCAGGTATTGCATGTTTTAAAAATTCTTGTGGAGCACCGGTTGAAAATCACCGGTTTATTGTCATCCAGATTATTTATTTTTATAGAGAGGGAAAAGAGGGGAGAGAAACAGCAATGTGAGGGAGAAACGTAGACTGATTGCCTCTCCCATGCCCACAACCCAGGCGTGTGCCCCTGACTGGGAATCGAACCAGCAACCCTTTGGTTTGCAGGCTGGTGCTGAATCCACTGAGCCACACCAGCCAGGACTGACAGCATGTTTGATAGCAGCTCTGCACCACATAAATGGTTGGGCTTTGTACTATATGGGATAGATGGTAAACAACACATCCCATTGATCTTGCTTCCGCAATTCTTAATGTCCACAAAAAAAGAGCAAGCACCTGAGAAAGAACAGCTTGACAAAGATGGAGATAATTCAGAAAAGATGGTCTGCAAGCAATGTACAGCTTTCTAGTGGCTAAGGCAAGACTGTGTAGTGTCCATGGAGGCTGTGAAACACGGTGGAGGAAGCACTGCCAGAAGTCAGGAAGGAAACTTCTAGTTCCAATTCATATGCTAATTTGCCATAAAAACTGCAAAAAATCACTTCCCAGAAAGTGACTTGGTTTCACAACTAATAAATGAGGGAGGTGGTAATGATAGGTGATGAGCTCATTGAGTTGAAAACCCTCAGTATCTCTGAAGGGCACAACGTGTACGTGCGTGTGGGCTTTTCACAAAGAAAAATTTAGGCAACGTGTGAGGCTGTGAAGACTGCAGGCCTCGAGGGTCAGAATTTTAAAAAAAGAGGGCAGATTTTAAGAAGTCACAAGAGATTAGGGGTGAGTCAGTCTTCCAATGAAAGTGGCAACAATCTCGTTGCTTGAGTCATGCCACAATCTGGGCTTCAGAGAAGTGTGGCAAACCTCTGATCTCTCTCTGTCTGTTTCTCTTCGATTACTCAGATCCACAGCCCGTCTGTGCCCATGGCACGTCTGTGACTTTTCTGCGGGGGAGGCTGATCAAACACACAGATGGCGCAACGCTGAGAAGGGGAGGTAATATGTTTGATGGCAGAAACAAGATCTAAAAATTCATGTTCAATATGGATTTTTACTGTGCTTGAGTAGTGTTCATCATGGTGGGGGGTGGGGATAGGGAACGGATAAAGGTAAGAGTAAGAGGTTGTTTATCCTTTATCATTATTCATTAGTATTTTACCTCCAGGATAATTAGGTCCGATAGTCTCTGGGGAATAAAGTGTGTGTGTGTGTGTGTGTGTGGGTGTGTGTGTGTGTGTGTGTGGGTGTGTGTGAGAGAGAGAGAGAGAGAGAGAGAGAGAGAGAGAGAGAGAGAGAGAGAGAGAGAGAGAGAGGTTTGTTTCAATATGGGTTATTTTGCCAGATAGGAATTAATGTCCTAAACTGGAGAGTTCTGTCAGTGTTAACAGTTAAATCATCAGATTCTTTCTTTGGATTTCTGGCGGGGACTTGCCCATTGCCTAATGATGTGGGGAAAATATTTTACACGGCCAGATGATGGCACTGTCTCTAACCAAATCAGTAAAATTCTGTAAATCAGTACTTCTGTTTAATTAATTCCTCACAATGAGAGCTTTTTATGTCTAGAACACTGTACTGAAAGTGGTGGAAAAACAAAAGTTTCCCCCGTAGGACCTTCAAGCATGTTCGTAGAGAAGATAAAGTGCTCACAAGAGTTATTTTCATGCTATACGGTGGTGAGTAGTAAAGGGTAAATGAGAGGCACCGAAAATATAGCAGAGACCATGGGCAGGGAAGGGACAGGTAGTTATGACGCTCAGTCTGGGATGGTCACAGCAGCCCTTCTGGGGGAAGTGGGAATGAGCTCTCCACCCCAATCAAATTACTGAGGAAGCCCGCTGTATATAAAACCTTTCTCTTCAGCGGGGGGTGCGGGGGGAACTTAGGGCTTTCTAGAACTTTCTAATACGTATACAAGATGACATAGGAAAATGGAGAAAGGAAAACTCACAGCCTAGAACTACTGACAGGCCTGCCTACCAGGCATACTGCGAAGGTTAATTTTAGAGGTTTTTTTTTTTTTTTTTCCCAGTTTTTCCTTTTCTATAGAAATGGTAATCACCTCCTGTTCTGTATGTCCAGCTGCTGCATTCCGGTAATCAGGGAATGAAACTTGACAATAGCGCTGTGCTACCTACGGGTCAGGGAGAAAAGAGCAGGTGCCAGAGTTTGGGTCTTGAAATAGACCGGGGGTCTGTTCAGCACTCGATTATACCCTAGGGGCAGATCCTCAAGGACAAACCAGTCAACTGTGAGCCAACAGTGGCCAACAGCCCCTTCCCCAGCAGTCTGAGGATACTGCTCGCTAAGTATGAGCTTGCTATACCCTAGGTGAAAGGACAAAGTCAGAGCCATTGCTACGTGGCACAGTTCGCAGAGCAGGCCTGTGACCTTGTTAAACACGACTGCCATTTTACTCTTCAGAGCTTGTCCTCGGGGCTGGAAAATACTGGAAAGCAAGAACACAATGGTGACTAACCGCTCCCCACAGCTGCAGGCAGAAGATAACATTGGAACAAACTGCAGCTTATGCAGAACAAACCCGAAACCTCCCGGGTGACAGCCCCCAACAGCCCAGAGGCCCTGCAATGGCGGGCCCTGCAATGGCGACCCCTGCACCCTTTCGTAATCCAATTATAATCCATTAAAAGCTCAACGTCCTCATCCCTCCATGCTGGTGTATCTCTCCACGCCATACCCCTTCCCCTCTTGGAAAGTGAATAAAACTTTGCTTGCTGCCTTTTCTTGCCTCGGTGGATTCTTTCACAGCTTACATCACCAACCACCTTAACACTAGGTATTATACTGTGAGGCAGGGCAAGCCCCCCACTGCCTGCCAAACCTTGCACTTGAGCAAGAATTGTACCTTCTGAAAAGTGTTGATGAGCCCTGAAATAAGTAATAGTGCATATTGAGAAACTAACTGCTAAATATGTTGTAACCAGGGAAGTATTTCTGGAAGGATCATGGCTATGGATTCCCAAACGTCTAATAGCAGTCTTTCACAGTTTCGGATTTTCAGGCTCTCCCATGCTTGCCCCTCTGGGCTTGGCCCCACAGCCCCAACTCCTCGCAAACGCATACTTAACTCCTTCCTTTGCCCTAGTAGAAATAGTCTAGAACCGAGAGTCTGCGAATGTTTGCACGAGTTCCAGCTTTATCGTGAGTCTGGTTTTTCCGTCTGAAAAATGAGTGCCGAGCTCTGCTGTGTAGTTGTTGTGGGTGTGCGTGTTTGCTTGTTTCTTGAATGTGAACTTTGCATGTGGACTTTAACGGGCTGCACGCAGATGTGGTGGGGATGTTGTTATTTAAACTCCGTTGCGGAGGCTGGCAACATTTGGAATCTGCTTTCAATTGAATCATCAGTCTGAGAAACTTGCTTCTAGAATAAAAGTCCTTACCTCAGGGAAAGCCCTGCTCTTGTTCCCTGTCTGTTACTTGTGTTCTCTCCCTCCCTGCCTACTTCTTGCCTCTCCCTCTTTCTCTGTTTCTGTCACACACAGAGTGAAAAGAAAGGACAAAAAAGATAAAAAAGCTGCATCTCTTGGTATGGACTTATGGATACCCAAAGAACTTTGAAATGTCATGGTATCGGATCCTTAAGACTCTTACCGTACCTTGAACTTCCAATTTTAATCTACTTTAATTATACGTGTGCTTACTTAGGTATATAGCCTGCCTCCTTTCACAGACTGTTTAAGGCAGCCAAGCTTTAACTTGTTCAGACCCTTAGGTGGTGTGCGAACCAACAAACACTGCATTCCTCAAGTCTTCAGAAGGAAAATAAAAAGTTGCTAAGTTAGGCAGCAAAAATACAAGTATCATTTTTTCCAGATTACACAAAGTTATTAGCGGTGGTGATTCAGATATTTCCTGTGAAATATGCTGTGAGCAGATTTATTACAGACCCATGTAGATCGAACAGTTTACGCACTGCTTCCAACTAAAACATATTACAAGGAATAAGAGATAGCGTTCTGCCCTGGTGCCATTTGGGCTACACAGACCGCTGTGGGACAGTCTCCAGTTGGAATCGCCACCGTCACGTAAGTATAACACTTCCTTTTTAGACATGTCTGCATTAGAAGTACTGAGCATGTCTTTCATGCTTACAAGCATGTATACAGGGCTACTTGGGAAGAAAAATCTGTAAACAATTGCCAGCACATGGGAACATAACTGTTGCCTTCCATTTTTGGACTCCAGTGTATTCATTGAGCACTTAACTCTTGTTACTTACCATTGCTAGTTACCACATTTGTGTGTGTGTGTTTTGTTTCTGACTGGACTTTAAACTGATTGATGGTAGGATGCCATGTCATTATTCTGCATATCGGTATTGCTCTGTAATTAGTGCTGATTAAAGGTTGTATTGTAGCCATTCCTACTACTTCTGGCCAAGGCCATAATTTACATTTTTTACATGATTTACAGTTCATGTGGTATTGTTTGTTATGTGTAGATAGTCTGACTTGAAAAAATATTAACTTGGCCTCATCATAAAATGATCAGAAGCATTTCTTATTTTTCTGGAAGGTTTCTCATGATTCAACTTAACAACTATAAACAGCGTAGATGAACCTGATCAGATTTCAGGTTGCTTTTGATAAAAGTCATATTTTGGCTTTGGTGTGGTTGGGAGTTACTGAGTTCTATGTCTTTCCGAGGTAACGTGTGACTCGATATTTGCACGCACTCACTCATACAGGGGACTTTGAAGTGGCATTCCTGGCCCAGATAAAGGCAGATGGCTGTGTAGACACTTGTGAACAGCGGTGGTCTGACTCAATTTCCTGTTCTAATGCAGCTCCCTCGGAGTATTAGTTATGGAATCCCCTTTTTGTTGTTCAAAGGCATACAATGTTATGACTTTTTGTGCTTGGGACAAACTTCTGTTGTTGTTGTCGGTGGGGGGGGGGGGTTGATATGGAAACAACGAATCTGGCCATGCCTCAAATGAACAAGGGAGGAAATGGGGAAAAAAGAAATATAAGTGTGGTCAGTTAAAAGTATCTCAGGCATGACTTGTCCAAGGTTGCCTTTTGTGATACAAGTCCTTGTCAACAGGATGAGAAGGGATATTTTTGTTGGCATTTATTTACCTTTTTGTTATCTTTATTTTTTAAAATATTTTTTAAGGGTTTGAAAAAAATATTTATTTATTTATTTTTAGAGCGAGGGGAAGGGAGGGAGAGAGGGAGAGAAACATCCATGTGTGGTTGCCTCTCACATGCCCCCTACTGGGGACCTGGCCCAAAATCCAGGCGTGTGCCCTGACTGGGAATCGAACTGGTGACCCTTTGGTTCGTAGGCCTGTACTCAATCTACTGAGCCACACCAGCCAGGGCCATCATCGTTATTTTTTAAGCTTCCTACTTCACAGTATTTCATATGGTACCCAGTAGCGTCATCTATATTCCACTTGTAAGTTCCTTGATGCAGAACCCATGTCTTTTCATCTGTGTATGGCCACCACCTAAACATTACCTTGCACATAATGGGCCCTTAATTCATGTTTACTGATTTATGCTGCATTGAAATTCTCTTTTCCCCTCCTCAATGCAGTGGGAATGGATACAGTCAGTTAAGGAATTTCTTCTTCAAGTTAGAACTTATGGCATAATAGGGCTCTTCACTGCTTTTACCCAAATTATATACTGATAAAATTTAGCGTGCTATTGTAGACTGACCAGACAGAGATTTTAGGGAAAGGGGAACCTTTCGAGCCACTCTTCAATCACATCACATGGGTTATTGCCAGAGCTACTGGAAAGCTTCTGAAACCCCACCAAATAGAATTTCAGGCACTGTGATAATTAGGGAACTTGGACAGTTGCTTGAGTGAGAAAAGAGGGAGACACGCCTAGAGACCATAAAATTATATTCTTTATCTGATGCTTGCTCTGCCTGTACTTAGTGCTAGCCTTATTGTCAGGGACCTCAAAAGAAGCCACAAAACAACTGGCATTTAAAAATTTGTAAGCATTTCAACCGAGCCTAACCATTGCTGGAGGAATCCAAATTTATGGATATGTTGAATTTCCTTTTTATTCTCACACAGGGACAGTGACTGGCTACGCGCTGAACTCTCCCCGGTAACAAGAAGAGGAGAAGGGTAAGGGCTGAATGCAGGTGATGCGCAATGTGGAGGACTCGGGCAGGGAATACTTCCATGTCTCTGTGGTGTGATGTGGGAGGTGGCCCCAAAGGTTTCTGTGACTGCAAATATTTTCCCCAGATGGGCCAGAGTTCCTGAAATTCGGTAGCGTTAGTTTTATAGGCTATGTTAACGCATTGCCTTGCAAGAAGGCTAGTGCTAAAATGCAGAATTAACCAGAGAAGCCATGAGCACATCACTATAAGCCACAGGTGGCAAACACAAGGCCCGCGGGCCAAATCCGGCCCTCCACCTCGTTTTATCCGGCCCAGCACCTTGTTTCTACCCAGTGGCAGTGCCAAGCTCTCACTTAACTGTTCAGGAGTAGTTACATTTATACCGTCCGAAAGTTACATTTGGCCCTTTGAAGGCAACCACGAGGCTGGTGTGGCCCCTGGTGAAAATGAGTTTGACACCCCTGCTATAAGTAATTGGATTAGCCATCTATCTATCTGCTCGTGCCAAAGTCATTAATGAGATTCAGTGGCCAGATTTCACTACTGAAAACATACTGATGCTCATTGTCTGATGAAGGCCACGAATGGCAGTTCCGATGGTTTTCCAGTCTGCCTTAACGAGGCTGGAAATGATGTTAAACAAAATACATTTATCTAATTGCATCATAATGTTGACTCCTACATGGACTGTCTTTCTCAGTAGTAGTCTGTAAGTTTGGTGAGAGCAGGAGGGGGTTTTGTTGGTGTTGAACCCTACCTCACCTGAAGTGTCTGAAATAGAGTAGGCCTTTATAAAATGTGAGTTCAATAAGTAAATTATAGTGACTAGATACAAAATTAAAAGTATGTATCATTCAGAGTTAGCACATTTGGGGGGACGGTATACCTTGGACATAGGCATAGAGGAGGGTGAGGATTTTATGGTGTTTCTTAAAAAATATGGAATTTTGGTGATGAAAAACCCCTTGTAGTCACCAAAATTTCTTTTCTTCTCTTTTCTCAGAGGTTTCCTGCTGTCCCAGTTACTGACCGTCACTGAAATGATGTAAGTGTATAATGCTATTTCCTGCTTTGTAAATTTCCATAAACTCTTCTCTCAGATATTTCAGGTCGGGTGCTAATTTCTACAAATGTGTGCCAACGATGTCCTTGGTAGAAATTAGTGAAAAGTGGTACTTCAGGAATAGTCCAGAATGAAAAGACAGAAGGTGCAGGGAGAGGTTGGCAGTGGAAATCATTTACTGCTATGGGTCTATAGTTCTTACCACCCTGCAGTTACCCGTGTACTTGTCCGTATTCCCCATAGTTAGCCAGACAGGCTTTCATTCATCTTCATATATTTACTGCTGCGCACAGCTGTTCTCACTGCCACATCAAGGTGTGTCGAATGAATGATTAAGGAACCTAAAGCGACGCCCTTGGACATTCATTCATTCATCACAACTTATGAGCACCTCTTGTGAGATTGGCATTGTGATAGTCACCTATAATAAAACCCTTTCCTGTCTAAAAGGGACTCACTTTTTAGAGAGGTACAAGTAAACAAATAATTGTAAATCCGTGAGAAAGAACCATGGATAGATATACATGAAGAAGTACAGGAACCCAAAATAGACATTCCTAACCCAGCCTGGGAGAAGTGATGCAGCATCGGATGTTTTTCATTATAAACTTTTACTCTAAGTACTGCTATTGAACATTAGCTGAAATCATTTGTTACCAACTAACGGATTATCGTTCATATGAGGGATTCACAGGGCGTACATGACAAATAGAAGCGACCCACTTTTTTAACATCTGCAGCCTTACGAGCTTTCCAAAATTCCCGTTCCCTAGAATTCGTTGGTTATGGTAGAAATACTATTAGTAATGAGGGCTTTGGGGGCCAAGAATTAGGAACTCAGGTGAAGAGTAAGAGGAAAGGCATTTCAAGGGAAGGGTCGGTGTAAACAGTTATGTCCGGAAAAAATGGCATAGCGTGTGTGAGCTCTCTTGTGTATTGAAATGTAAAATTTTAGCCAGAGGGCGATAAAATAGATCAGGCGAGGTAGGCAAGGAAGGTTCTGAAGCTCCACGCTTAAGAGCCTAGATTATGTATTTGAGGGCATGGACACCGATGAAGGACTTTTGGCAGTGGAGTTTTCTGATCATGTTTTTAGTATATTAAGAACGGTTCACATTTATGTAGCCCTTGCTATGTTTGGCTTAGCTCTATGGCCCTTATTTGTACTTTAGCACAATGAATCCTTACAATATCCCTAGGAACTAGGTACTATTCTTTATATTTTAGAGGCGAAGAAACCGGCACGGGAAGATTGAGTAACTTGTCCAGTAGCTACACAGCTAGTAAACGGTAGAGGCAGCATTTGGACAGTGGCTCCAGTGTACAGGCACGTAGCCACTTCACTTTTAAAGTTGCAGAGGTAGGTTTGGATTCCAAAAGGCCAGATAAGCAGCTGTTGCCATAATCCGGGTGTGAATTGGTGAAGTCCTGAACCACGGTAGTGGAAGTAAAGGTGGAAAAGACAGAAGAGATAAGGGGGAAAAGGTTTAAAAAGTGTCTATAAGGTAAAATTGGTAAGATTTTGATTGAACACAAGCCTGGAGAGGACACTGAAAAAGAAGGCAGAGTCAGAAGTGACTTCGAAGTTTTTCTGGGTTGAGGTATCTGTAAGACAGCTAAGTAGAGAGGTGTAGCAGGGAGATGGATCTTCGGCTCTGAAGCTTAAAAGGGACATCTTTTTTTTTTGTTTTGTTTTTTAATGGAATGTATTGAGGTGACGTTGGTTAATAAAATGATACAGGTTTCAGGGGTACAGTTGTATAACTCATCATCTGTACACTGTACTGTTCGTTCGCTGCCCCAGGTGGTCTTCTTCCATCACAGTTTATCCCCCCTTTACCCTCTCTGCCCTGCCCCACGTTCCCTTCCCTCTGGTCATCACCGTATTGTTGTCTGCCTGTATGAATCATTCTTTCTGTTTTTTTCTTTGCTTAATCCCTTCCCCCTTCTCACCCAGCCCTTTACCTCCTCCTTGCTGACAGTTCTCAATCTGTTCCCTGTAGTGGAGTTTATCTCCTCTTTGTTAGTTCAGCTTGTTCATTAGATTCCACATATGACTGACATCCTATAGTACTTGTCTTTCTCTGACTGGCTTATCTCACTTAGTATCATGTTCTCCAGATCCATCACGCTGTCACAAAAGGTAAGATTTCATTTTTTTGATGTAGCCGGATAGAGTCCACTGTGTAAATGTGCCACAGCTTTCTTATCCCCTCATCTACTGACACTTCCCGTTTGCTTCCAAATCTTGGGTATTGTAGCTAAAGCTGCAGTGAACATATGAGTTCATATATTCATTTGGATTAGCGTTCTGGGTTCCTTCGGATATAATCCCAGCAGTGGGATTGCCAGGTCAAAAGGCAGTTCCATTTTTAGTTTTCTGAGGAAATTCCCTACTCTTTCCACACGGGCTGCACCAGTCTGCATTCCCACCAACAATGCACAAAGGTTCTCTAAAGGGATATCTTTTAAGGTAGAGGATTACATGTGTAGATAGGAAAAGGAAATGTACCAATGATCGAATGCTAGGGAACATTAACATTTTTAGGAGCAAGTTAAGATCAGTAGTCAGTGAAGGGGGCAGAGAGCAGAATGTCAGAGACACCTGAGAATGTGGCATCGTGGGAAGTCAGAGAATAAAATTTATCAACATGGAAGGAATAATCACGAGTGTCAAATGCAGTGAGGAAGTCTATTAATAGAAGAATTGAAAAAATACCTTACATTTGACAAGTGATTATTAGGCAGTGAGAGGAGTGCCATTGGAATTTTGGGGGTGGCAGCCAGAGATTGAAGTGACAAGCAAGTGGTGATTCAAACTCATTTCACCAGGGGCCACATCAGCCTTGCGGTTGCCTTCAAAGGGCCGGATGTAACTTTAGGACTGTATAGATGTAACTGCTCCTTAACTAGGGGCAAGGAGCTTGGTGCTGCCACCAGGCAGAAACAAGGTGCCGGGCCGGATAAAACAAGGTGGAGGGCCGGATTTGGCCCACAGGCCTGGTGTTTGCCTCCTGTGGGTTTGGGGGAAGAGGGCCCAAGGGGAAGTTGAGGGAGAATTGGTTTGAGTAGAAGGAAAACATCTACCTATTTAACATCAGGGAAAAGGAGTTAAAGATTGATATGGATGCAGATAGTTTGGTAGATAGGGGTGAATGGATAAGGGAGCTGAGGGAGATAAAAGGATTTTAACTTCTCAGATTAATTTTGACCACTTTCTTTAAGGCCCCTACACAATGCCCGGGTCCTCATTTTCAGTCGATTACTTTAATATTTCTTTCATTAGGAAATTAAGCCTACGGTGAGAAATAATAGACGGCAGAGTTATACAAAGGTAAGGAATATATCTAGTCCCAACCATCAAAGGTTCTACGGAAATGGAAATGAAACCAGTGAGGGCACGTGAACGCAGGGAAATGTGTGGGTACCAGGGAAGGCTTCATTCATTGATATGTAGGTAGCACTTGTCACGGACTTTGAAACATGGGTACTGTTGGAGAATGACCTAGTCAGAGAAAACGGTGTGAACAAAGGTTTGAAGCGAAGGAAGTGTGACGGAGTGTACTAGGGAACAGTGCATTTTTGATTTTAGTGACTAAGTGAAGAAGAGGTTTCGAAAGTGTAAGCTGATAATATTGGAGATAATCTTCTTAATAGTTTTTCTTTAGAATGACCACCAGACAGACAGTCTCAGATTGGGAGACGTTGGAGAGAACTTTTATTTTTTTCTGACTTTTCCTGGGAAAATCTTTAAAAAGAATATTATTATTTTTTTAATTTTTATTTTCATTGTTGATCTTGTACAGTTTTCTGTCTTTTATTCTCACCCGAACCCGCCACCCCAGCCCTCCCCACCTCCCTCCCATTTCCACCCCCCCATAGTTTTTGTCCATGTGTCCTTTATGGACTATATCCTAAGAACCCTGAAACACCAATCCAAAAGTGTATTATTTTTTAAAAGATTTTATTTGTTTATTTTTAGACAGAGGGAAAGGGTGGGTGAAAGAGGGAGAGAAACATCAATGTGTGGTTGCCTCTCACACACCCCCAGCTGGGGACCTGGCCTGTAACCCAGGCATGTGCCCTGACTGGGATTCAAACTGGTGACCCTTTGGTTCACAGGCTGGCACTCAATCCACTGAGTTGCACCACCCAGGGCTGAAAACTGCATTATGATTTCCACAGCCATAGCCATAAGGGAAACTTTCCTCCTGATTCTAGCCTTGGGAAACCGATACAATTTTTAGTTGAGGTTTGAAAGTAGCCTTTGACTGAGGTCTCCATTGCATCAGGTATTTGAAAACATTCTTGGAAGCATGATAGTACATCGTAATCAGCTTTGCATCCACTGTGGGGCTTACCTTCATGTGGAAAAACTCTTAGTTGGTGCTTAATATATGTTTCCCTGAAAGACACCAGTAACTGAAGCCCTGCCAATTCCTTGTATATATGAGATATATTCTCACCCTGGCTGGTGTGGCTCAGTGAATCAGCACCAGCCTGCCAAGCAAAGGGTCACTGGTTCAATTCCCTGTCAGGGCACATGCCTGGGTTGTGGGCCAGGTCCCCAGTTGGGGGCATGCAAGAGGCAGCCAATCAATGTTTATCTCCCTCTCTTTCTCCTCACTTCCCTTGTCTCTGAAAATAAATAAATAACATCTGTTATAAAATATATTCTCTTTTTCTCCTGGCTCTCAACCTGGTTCAATATGAAATTGACTTTGACAGTTCTCACCATGTAGGTGCTCATTACATTTTCCCTGCGTCTGTATAGAATTTCCTAGTGACAGCCAGTGTCCATTGCTTTTGAGAGTACATCCAGCTTGGCCTAGTGGATTTGGTGGGGTGGGGGCAGGCTTACTGATGATCAGTGGCCCTACCCTCTGAGCCTACCCAGTAAGTTTTTTGATTCAATCATATCATCAAGAAACTATAGAACATGGATGAAAGGCATCATTTTAACAACAAATCAATTAGCGCACACCCTTTCTTATATATAGTCTTCAAAATTTACTGGTTAATTGTTTGCTTTTGTTCTGCTTTGAAAGTCAATCATGTGAGTGGGGCAATAAAACCTTTTAAAGATCTTGGTATTTCTGTCTAGGTCATTTTGTGGGTGATTTTCCCCTCTGAGTTTCTAGAGTTAATTGCCACTTCACTGTGGTTATCATGGAGGGTAACAGGTAAGGGGAACATTTGACCTCTTTGAGGTTGATTAATGGTTAGTAATTATTACCCACGTATATATGAAAGGTGGTGGTGTGGGATATCGGTGGAGAAAAGCAGATAGGGGAAGGTTTGCCTGTGAAATCAGCTTATTAGAAAAGTTGCCTGAGAACTTGGCTCTAATATATGATCTTGGCTGCCTAATAACTACTCTGCCTGAAGAGAAAGATGGATAGCATGAGTTTCTTTTCCACAACAGGGCAAATATAAACACTTCAAGATTTTTGCCTTAGGGAGAAGAACTAAAATTTAAATCCCATGAGATTTGAAACCAGAGTCAGTAGAGACCCTGTGTTTATGGGAATTGGTGTTTTCTTTTTTCTAAAAGATTTTATTTATTTACTTTTAGAGAGAGGGGAAGGGAGGGAGAAAGAGAGTGGGGGAAATATCAATGTGTGGTTGCCTCTCATGCGCCCCCTACTGGGGGCCTGGCCCACAATGCAGGCATGTGCCCTGACTGGGGATTGAGTCTGTCACCCTTTGGTTCACAGGCTGGTGCTCAACCCAGTTGAGCCACAGCAGCCAGGGCAGAATTGGTGTTTGCTTAAAGATGGTGGTTTCAATAATAATGAAAATGGGTATTGATGACTTTAAAGGTCGGGAGAAAAGAAAAATAGCAAGTTTGACTTTTTTATCTTTGAGTGTTGATACCCCAGTTTATGACCCATGTTAACAAAAGGGGCCCAGGTGTGAGCTCCTGTTAACTCTGAGTGAACAGCCTGTTAGGACAGGAAGGAACAGAAGTTTGCTAGCCAGACAAGCCTGGATTCTACCGTTCCATCACCTCTTAGTCAAATGGGACTTTCAGTTACTTAACCTCTCTAAGGTTTCGTTTTCTTTCATCTGTAAAATGGGGAAGATGAGAGTACCTATAACTCATAGAGCAATTTAAAATATTC
Organism: Glossophaga mutica; assembly: GCA_039655065.1. NCBI lineage: Eukaryota > Metazoa > Chordata > Mammalia > Chiroptera > Phyllostomidae > Glossophaga > Glossophaga mutica. The sequence continues at coordinate 6,312,874 of CM077318.1, read as the reverse complement.
AGAGAAAATAAAGGACTGAGCACAATGCCTGGAATGTAGAGGTGTTCAATAAAGGATAATTCCTTCTTCCCCTTCCTCATTCGGTTTCGATGCAGAATGTACTGTGACTGATGGTTTAAGAACTCCAGTGATGTTTCTTTCTTGGGTGTGAGATTAGCAGGGTTGACATCAAAAACTGCAGAGTGGTGGCTGGGCTTTGTCTGGCCCACAGGGCGTGAAGACTATGGAAAACAAAATGCCAAACCAATTTGAATTCTTTGCGGCCATTAAAACTTTGACTGTTCTCACCTAAGAGTCTGACTTGTGGCTCCTGAAATAACAAATAGGTTTACCATTAAATGGCTACAATAAGCTGGAGCTGATGAACTGTTCCCTTTGGATGAGATGTTACTCATTTATTGTAGATCGGCTTCCTGGAACCTGAAGGCATTGGAATTTGTGACCCCCTGTGGATATTGTAACCTAGACATACATCGTGGGGACAAAAGCAATCTGATTAAAAAAAATTAGCAGAGGACCTGAATAGACATTTTTCCAAGGAGGACATACAGATGGCCAACAGGTACATGAAAAGATGCTCAGCATCATTAATCATCAGGGAAACGCAAATCAGAACCACAATGAGGGATTACTTCACACCTGATAAAATGGCTGTTACCAAAAAGACAAGAAATTACAAGTGTTGGTGAGGATGTGGAGAAAAGGGAACTCTCACGCAGTGTCGGTTGGAATGTAAATTGGTGCAGCCACGGTGGAAAACAGTATGGACTTTTCTCAAAAATATTAAAACTCCAAAAGTCATCTACACACTCATGTTCATTGCCGCATTATTTACAATAGCTAAAACATGGGAGCAACCTGTGTCCCTCAATGGACGAACAGATCAAGAATGAATAAACAATTAGCTGATACCCTTTCTCGTATATAGTATTTAAAAGTCAGTGGTAAATTGTTTCCTTTTGCTGTTTGAGAGTCAATATCATGAATAGGGTTATAAAGGTTTTTAAATTTGTGAGTATTTCAGTGTGGGTCATTTTGAGGGTATATACACATAAATACTACTCAGCCATCGAAAAGAAGGACATTTGCCATTTGTGACAACGTGGATGGATCCTCAGTGCATTATGCTAAGTGGAATAAACCACCGAAAGATATATACTGTATGACCTCGTTTACATTTATAATGTTAAAAAAACAAAAATTATAAATACAGAGAGCAAATCATTAGTTGTCGGGCGGGAGATAGGCAAAATGAGTAAAGGATACAAACTTCCAATTATAAAAAAATTAGGTCCCCAATTAAAATAAAGAAAAAAATTTATATGGAAAAAATCATAATACAGTATATAGAAAATTGTATATACACAATACATTATTAGAATTTCTGTGTAATAGAAGTGGTAACTGAGGTTCAGGGAGATTCAGTCGGAACTCAGAATATTCATCAGAGTAAGATGAAGTTTGATGTCTGACCAATTCTCAGTGCCATCCTGCATTAGTCTTCCCTTAAGTAAAGCTTTTGCAAATCACACTGTATCCCTAGATGTGCATTTAGAAAAATGAGATAATACCTCTAAAGTGATTTAATTTCTTGATGGGTTATTTTGCAGATTAATTATGTTAATATGCACATTTACCAGAGTTGAAAACACTCTGTAATCAAAAACATTAATCTACCAATATGCTCCAACTGTTCAGTTTTAATGCATTTTACTTTTCAGTTTATTTGCACTGGAAAATAAGGCCTTGCTCATTCAATAAACCATATAATTTAAGCTCAAAAAAATTAGGTCCTGCTGATGTAATAATATACAACATGGAGACTATAGTTAATAATACTGTGTTGAACTGCAATAAAACAAAACTAATAATACTGTGTTGTATATTTGAAAGTTGTTAAGATGGTAGATATTAAAAGTTCTCATCACAATCAAATATATCCATACAAAAATCTTGGGAACGTTTTAGAAGCTTTGATATCAGAAGCACTGCAGGCATGTCCCAGGGATGGAGCTATTAGTGGCAATTGTCACCAAACATAGTAATTGTTAGCAGGCTAGAATTTATAAGGGATATCAAATGCTTATGTAGCTTCTTTTTAAATCCTGACTCTAGGATATGTTTATTGATTTCAGAGAGAAAGGAAGGGAGAGAGATGAGAGAGAGAAAAACATTGATCGATTGCCTCCCGTACGCACCCCAACCACGGATTTAACCCACAACCCAGGCACGTGCCCTGGCTGGGGATCGAACCCATAGCCTTTTGATGTACTGGACAATGGTCCAACCAACTGAGCCACTTAGCCAGGGTGGTAGCTTTCTTCGTAAGTGAAAGTCCCCTCACAATCCCTCTCTTCAGATTTTGTATCAGCTCACAGTCTCCAACTTGCCTTGTGTATCATGTGACAAATCAGTAAGTTAAGCTGACATTACCTATCTCCCCACAAACATTTCTAACTAAATTAATGAGAGAGAAGGTCAGAGAGGGAAGAGCAAGTGAAGAGGAAGGGAGGGAGAGAAGGCAGGGACAGAGGGAGTGGCAGGGCGCTGTTGGAATTGTGCCTTCAGTGTATCTTGAGGCTTAATACGTCAGAGATGTTTTAGATGTCTACCTCACACGAGGCTCCTGACGGTGGTGTGGAGTTAGACACTGTACAGGACATAAAGGAGGGTTCAGGTGAGCGGAGCAGATCTTCCAGGCATGCTGCTTACTAAATGTGAAGCATCCCAACGTGAATAATTATTTATTTATTTATTTTTAAACATAGTTTTTTTTTTTTTTCCTTTTAGATTTTATTTATTTATCTTTAGAGGGGAAGGGAAGGAGAGAGGGAGAGAAACATCAATGTGCGGTTGCCTCTTGTATGTCCCCTGACGGGAACTGGCCTGGCAACCCAGGCATGTGCCCTGACTGGGAATCGAACCGCGATCTTTCGGTTCGCAGGCCCACGCTCAATCCACTGAGCTACACCAGCCAGGGCTGAATAATTATTTTTGAGCTGCAGTAATTCTGATCAGCCCTTCTGCCTAGAGGAAATAAGAACACCTCAGACCCTGCTTTTCTTATAATTTGCTCATTCCACACAAAGAAACTTTATTGTAAAAATTCCATTTCTTGTGTTACTCATATTTTAAGCGATAAATAGAGGCATTTGGTAACCAAGAGGAATCCTCACCTTCCTATCAACACCGTCTAAAGTTTTTTTCCTGTGACACTGATCCATGCATCTGTCCAAGCAGGGAAATTTCTTCTAATTCTTTGCTTAAGCTAAATAATCAGAAGGGTGAAATCAAACACGAAGTAAGGATATCAGTCTGTGTTTAGCAAACGTGGAAATAAAAGATGGATTTTGCCTTTGCAATCAACTGCCACCATAAATAATTTCATGTGGTAACATGACCTACTGTGAAACCAGGTCAAAACATGAGAAAGATATTGGCATGCCAGCCAGCTAAAACACTGAATTACTTGAACTAAACCATAGTTAAGTAACTTGAAGTTTTTGTTTATATCCAGCCTTACATCACTTTTTTTTTTCTACCTCACCACAGGAATCCTGCCCGATTTAGTGCTTTTACAAATCGAGATCATATGAAAGATTTCCGAAGGTACCTGGCACTCAAATACATCCAGTATCTAGTCCTACCTTCTACAAACATCATCGTCACTCTGTTGGGACTGTTTGCCAGTCTGTATGTCACACTGATACTGATGTCACCTTCTGTATCCAGAAAATCCACTGCAGTGTTTATTTGTAACATAGCTCGGGCAGACACGTTAGTTGTTGGTAGCATCTTTTCTGCCATGATTCAACATGTGATAAAGAGTAACATGTTATTGTCTTCCTTTCAGTCAACCTTGAGGCAAAATTTCCAGATTGCAAATATACATATCAGTTCACTTTTACTCAGCTGCGTGAGCCTTGAGGCCTTTCTGATCACTTTCCTTCCAGCTGAGACACGCCACATAAGAACAGTTAGAAGTGCCAGGGTGGTTTCTAAAATAATCTGGATTACTGTAATCACTGAATGTTTTTTTTATCAGATGGAGTGTGTCAAAGAACTTGGCATCTCTTCTCTTAGCATTCACAAGAAAATTGTGTTTTTGCTAAATTTCTGTTTTGGAGCCACGAACCTACTGAAATCATTCATTTACCCAATTGGACTAGTTTTAAGGGTCTTCAATGTGTATCTTTTTTATAAAATATATTTCAGACCATTACCTTGAAACAGTCTGTGATAATTGATTGTATATGTTGATTTGACTACACTATGGTGCCCAGTTCTTTAGTCAGACACTAATTTAGATGTTGCTATGAAAATATTTTATAGATGCGATATACATATAAGATTATTTGCCTTTAAGTGAAAGAAACCACCCTTAATAATGTTGGTGGGCCTCATCTAATCAGTGGGAGATTTATGAAAAACAACTGAGGTTTCACAGTTAAGAAGAAATTCTGCCTCAAGACTGGTAACATAGAAATCCTGTTTGAATTTCCATGCCGGTCACCTGCCCTACAGATTTTAGAATCAAGACTCCATCACCAATTCTTGTCTGAAACTTCTGTCTGCTTTACAGATTTTGGAATTTCTAGACCCCGCAATCATGTGAGTCGATTGCTTAAAGAATAAAAATTTTAAAAAGTACATATCCTATTGTTTTTTTTTTTCCTTTGGAGAACCCTGACCGATACTGATTTTTTTACTGAGTCATTCTGGAACAGAAAATTGAGGACCGACAGACAACCAGGACTACTTTACCCAACAAGGGTATCATTTAAAATTAAAGGAGAAAGAGCTTACCAAACAAGAATAAGGTAAAGGAATTTATTGTCTCTAAACTAGTATTACAGCAAATGTTCAAGTGACTTGTTTAAGAAGAAGAAAGAAAGAAAAGGGAGGAACATAGCTATAAAAAACAAAATGGCCACAACTACCTATTAATAATTATTTTAAAAATAAATGGGTCACATGTTCCACTGAAAAAACATACAGTAATTGAATGGATAAGAAAATAAGAGCCATATATATGCTGCCTACAAGAGACCCACCTCAGAACAAAAGGTACACACAGACTGAAAGTAAAGGGATGGAAAAAAGATAGTTCATGAGAATGAAACAAAAGATAAGAAAAAAGTAAGCTGCAGTAGCAATACTTGTGTCAGACAAAATAGACTTCAAAACAAAGTCCATAACAATAAAGACAAAGAAGGTCATTACATAATGATGAAAGGATCAATCCAAGTAGAGGGTATAACCCTCGTAAACATGTGTATCCAAGAGCAACAACAAAAACAGGTAAATATATTTAAAAAGTCTTGGTGGTCATATAGGAGAAGTTGACAGTAATGCAGTCAAGGTAGAGGATTTTAACACCCCTTTGATGTCAATGGTTAGGTCTTCCATTAAAAAAAAATCAACAAGGAATCAGCAGCCTATACAATACATTAGACTATATGGTTTTAATTGATATTTACAGAACATTTCACCTCAAACCAGCAGAATATACATTTTTAAGTGCACATGGAATATTCTGAGGATAAATCACATCTTGAGAGATAGTTAAACTAGTCCTAATAAATTCAAGAAGATTGAAATCATATCAGACACCTTCTCCAACCACAATGGTCTGGGAGTAGAAATCAATTACAAGGAAAAACCTGGCAAATACGCAAAGACATGGAGGCTAAATAACGTGTTACTGAACAATGAATAGGTCAACAATGAGATAAAGGAACAACTAAAAAGTTTTGTTGAGATATATTAAAATGAACACAAAACTTCAAATCTATTGGATACAGTGAAAGCCATCCTAAGAGGAAAATTCATAGCAATACAGGCATACCTCAAGAAGCAAGAAAAATCACAAATAAACAATTTAACTTTATACATAAAAGAATTACAAAAAGGCCCTGACCAATGTGGCTCAGTTGGTTGGGCATCATCCCACAGATTGAGGGGCATGTACTGGGTTGTGCGCTCAGTCCCCTAATGGGGTGTGTAAGAGGGGCGACAGATCGATGTATCTCTCCCTCACTTTCTGCCTTCCTTCCTCTCTCTCTAAAAAGAAATAAAATCTTGAACTAGAAACAGGACAACAAACAAAGCACAAAGTAGGTAGCAGAAAGGAAATAATAAAGATCACAGTAGAAATAAATAAAATAGAGTCTAAAAAGTAATACGAAAGAGCAAAGAAACCATGAGATGGTTATTTGCAAAGATAAACAAAATTGACAAACATGTAATTAGACATATCAAGATTAAAAAGTGAGGATTCAAATAGGTAAAATCAGAAATGAAAGATGAGAAATAACAGACACCACAGAAATTACAAAGGATTGTAAGAAAATGTTATAAACAAGTCTTTGCCATCAAATTGAAGTGTCTGAATGGAATGAGTAAGTTCCTAGAAACACACAATTCTCCAAAACTGAATCTCCTTGAGCAATGAAAACAAAACAAAAATTAAACAGTGAGATCACATTAAATAAAAGGTATTTGCACAGCAAAAGAAACCCAGAACAAAATGAAAAGGGAACCCACTGAATGGGAGAACATATTCACCAATGATGCATCTGAAAAGGGCTTAATATCCAAAATATGTAAAGAACACAGCTCAACACCAAAAAAATAAACAATACAATTAAAAATTGGGCAGAGGATTGGAATAGACACTTCTCCAAAGAGGACACACAAATGGCCAATTGACATATGAAGAAATGCTCAATGTTACTACTCATCAGAGAGATGCAAATTAAAACCACAATGAGATTTCACCGCCCACCTGCCAAAATGGCCATCATTAATAAATCAACAAACAATTCTCCTGACAGCTGTTAGAGGGATGGAGGTTTGGGGGAGATGGTGAAAGAGGCAAAGGGATTAAGAAAAAAGACTCATAGACACAGACAACAGTGTGCCAATTACCAGAGGGAACAGGGGTAGCGGGGGTAGAAGAGGGTGAAGGGGGATAAATGGTGATGGAAGGAGACTTGACTTGGGTTGGTGAACACACAATACATATGCAGATGATGTGTTGTACAATTGTACACTTGAAACCTGTATAATTTTTTCACCTATGTAACCCCAATAAATTCATAACAAATTTATTAAAAAAGAAATTTGTGCCTACACAGTCCAAATTCAGAGGTTGAAATTCTAACCCCCAAAGATGGTGGTATTAGGAGGCAGGCCCTTTTGGAGGTGTTTAGGTAGCAGGGGCATAGGCTTTGTGCATGATTAGTGTTCTAATAAAAGAGACTCACACAGTCCCTAGCCCCTTTTGCCATGTGAGGTTAAATTGAATTTCCTAAGGTTAAAGGTGACAGATTCTTAGAAGCAATAAGAGAAATGGAGACAGTTAACTACAAATGAGTTCCCATAAGACTATCAACTACTTTCTCAAAAGAGACCTTCCAGGCAAGAAGGGGCTGGAAAGAAGTATTCCAAGTCATTAAAGGCAAGGACATACATCCAAGATTGCTCTATCCAGCAAAGCTTTCATTTAGAATGGAAGGGAAGATAAAGTGCTTCACAGATAAGGTCAGGTTCAAGGAGTTCATCATCACCAAGCCCTTATTATATGAAATGTTAAAGGGACTTATCTAAGAAAAAGAAGATCAAAAATAGGACAGTAAAAAGACAGCAAACTCACAGTTATTAACAACCACACCTAAAACAAAAGCAAATAACTAGAACAGGAATAGAACCACAGAAATGGAGATCATATGGAGGGTTAGCAACAGGGGAGTGGGAGGAGGAGAGGGGGGAAAAGGTACAGAGAATGAGTAGCATAGATGGTGGGTAGAAAATAGACAGGGGGAGGGCAAGAATAGTATGGGAAATGTAGAAGCTAAAGAACTTATGACACATGGACATGAACTAAAGGTGGGGGATGTGGGTGGTAGGGGGTGTGCAGGTTGGAGGGGAGTGAAGAGGAGAAAAGGGACAACTGTAATAGCGTGATCAATAAACTATATTAAAAATTAGAATCAGTTTGTTAATAAGTCACTGGGATTTTGTTTGGGCTTCCATTTAATCTACTATTTACATTGGGAAAAAACTGACATTGTGATAGTATTGAGTCTTCTTAACCAGGAACATGTACTTTCTGTACATTTATTTAGTTATTCTTTGATTTCTTTAATCGGCTGTATAGTTGTCCTCATCTGGATTCTGTAAATATTTTGTTAGATTTATACCTGTATTTTTAGCTTTATACCTATTTTATTTTTGCATAATAACATAAATGGTACTATGCTTCATATTTCATATTCTACTTGTTCCTTGCTAGGATATTGGAAAGCAGTTGACTATTGTGCATTAAACTTGTAATTACAACCTTGGTATACTTGCTTTATTAGATCTAAGAGTTTTTTGTTGAGTCTTTAAAATTTTATACATGGGCAATCGTCTCACATGTGAAGAAGTTTTACTTCTTTCTCATTTTATATATTTTTACTTTTATTTCCTTTCTTATTGCATAGCTAGGAGTTGCAGTATGATGTTGAAAAAGACATTCTTGCCTTGTTCCTGACAATCATGAAAAAGTCTCTAGTTTCCTACCATTAATTATAATAAGAGCTATTTTTGTAGATATTTTTATCAAGTATAGGAAGTTTTCCTCAATTATTAATTTTTCTGATCGTTTCCATTATGAAGAAGTGTTGAAATTTGTCAAGTGCTTTCTTTGTATCACTTGATATAATCACGTAAGTTTTTTCTGTTTGGCTTGTTTAATGTGGTGATTACATTGATTTTCAAATGTTGACCCAGTGTTACATACTTGTAATAATCCCACTTGGTTGTGGTGTATAATTCTCTCTGAAGAGCTTCTTTTAACATTTTGTAGGAGGCAGTTCTACTGATAATAAATACTGACAACTTTTCCCCCCCTGGGGTAATCCTGTTTCATTTTTAGTGATAATTTCACAGGGAATAGATATCTAGATTGTGTTTAGTCTCAACATCTGAAATATTTTCCCCCACTCTCTTCTTATTTGCATTATTTCTGTGGAAAAGTCATATGTAATTCTTATCTTTGCTACTGTATAGGCAAGTCAATTTTTCTTCTGGCTTGTTTCAAGATTTTTTCCTTATCTTTGATTTTTTTTTCAGTTTGAGTATGGCACTCCTAGATGTATTTATTTTGGCATTGATTCTACTTGGTGTTTTCTGAGCTTCCTGGATTTGTGAGGTGTTTTTTTTTTTTTATGTGTGATAATAGCCGAGGGAAAATTTCTACTATTATTGCTTTTAATATTTCTGTTCCTTTCTCCTTAGTTCTCTGAGGGATTTCTTGTGAGCAAAATTAACAATTAAGCAAATTCATGGATAGTGAGTCTTAGGGTTTTATTCCCCAAATTAAATTATTGTTGCTACTTCATAGGGATATTCTTTTTTAAAAAAATATTTTATAGGGCTGGGGTGGTGGGCTGGGGTGGGAATAAAAGACAGAAAACTGTACAAGATCAACAATTAAAATAAAAATTGAAAAAATAAAGTAGACTTAATGAAAAGTTAAAAAATAAATGTAAGTTTAATCATGTCAAAAAAAGAATATTCTTACTGATATTGCTATATAAATATTAAATATATTATATATTATATAAATTCAAAATATATATATATTTTATTGTTGTTCAATTACAGTTGTCTTCATTTCCCCCCACCACTCTTCCACACCCCAGCCAAACCTACCTCCCTCCCTTGCTTCCACCTTCCCCCTTGGTTTTGTCCATGTGTCCTTCATAGTAGTTCCTGAAAACCCTTCCCTCCATTGTCCCCTCTCCCCTCCCCTATGGTTACTGTCTGTTTGTTCCCAGTTGCAATGTCTCTGGTTCTATTTGCTCACTTGTTTGTTTTGTTGATTAGCTTCCTGTTATAGGTGAGATCATATGGTATTTGTCACCACCTGGCTTATTTCGCTTAGCATGATGCTCTCCAGTTCCATCCATGCTGTCTCAAAGGGTAGGAGCTCCTTTCTTTCTGCTGCATAGAATTCCGTTGTGTAAATGTACCATAGTTTTTTGATCCACTCATTTACTGATGGGCACCTAGATTGCTTCCAGCACTTGGCTATTGTAAATTGTGCTGCAATGAACATTGGGGTGCATAGGTTCTTTTGGATTGGTGATTCAGGATTCTTGGGGTATAATCCCAGCAGTGGAATTGCCGGGTCAAAGGCAGTTCTGTTTTTAGTTTTCCGAGGAAATTCCCTACTGTTTTCCACAGTGGCTGCACCAGTCTGCATTCCCATCCACAGTGCACTAGGGTCCCCTTTTCTCCACATCCTCTCCAACACTTGTTTGTTGATTTGTTTATGATGGCCATTCTGACAGGTATGAAGTGGCATCTCATTGTGGTTTGAATTTGCATCTCTCTGATGGCTAGTGATGCTGAGCATTCTTTCATATGTCTCTGGGCCCTCTGTGTGTCCTCCTTGGAGGAGTGTCTGTTCAAGTCTTTTGCTCATTTTTAATTGGGTTTTTTCATAGGGATACTCTTAAGTAAAACTAGCCTTTTGTTTTTTCCAAATCCATAATGAAGAACACAGTGACTATCCATATAATTTAGGGTCATTGCTATGATTCATGCTAATGTGTCCATAGTTTTACCCCCCCCATTACTTTTCTACCACAAGTGCAAATGCCAACAGAATGAAAAAGGCAAATGGCATCTTAGTATTATGAAAATAACTCTGACTGTCTGGATTTCCTGACTATGTTTAGGCACCAGAGGGTTTCACAGAGCAGGCTTAGAATCATTGCCTTTCTGAGCAGCCACCTAAACACACACATGAATTTCTACTATATTCCACAAGATGGCGGTATGATACTGCACATCAGTAATTAAATGTTGGGTCAAAATTTATTTTAAAAATTTGTTCGTTTACAGAAACCAGTGTGGTAAAATGTTTCTTTCTTTTTTTTTTTTTTAAACTCTGAGAAATTTTCCTTACTGTGCTCTTGGAGCATGAGGTCTGTCTTCTCATCTGAGCCCTCAATTCTAGCACAGAATATTGCTTCCTAAACACTGTTTTGCCCACAGTTACTTTCCCGAGAAACCCTTTTCTGGGGAGCAAACACATGATGTTCACTTAGATGGCAACATTTTCTAATCGTGGAAGCCAAAAGACTCTTGAAATCTTATCATTGGATGCTTTTTTCATTAAGAAAATTTCTCCTCCTTCCAAATAACCTTCCACCTTTGTTTTTGCAAACCACCCACTGTGAAAATCCATGCAGCTTTCTTGCAGATGGGATCCTTCAGTTCTGTGGTTCTTAACCTTTATTTTCTGGGGGTGGGTACAAATCACTTTGTGAATTTGAAGCAAGCTGTGGACCTCTCAGAAAAATGTACGTGTATGTTTGTGAAATTGTGCATGTGTTTTAAAGGGACTTTGTAAACCCTGAAACTGTGACTGAGATTAAGAACCTCTACTTTAGTAGCAGAATGCTACTCCATCTACACCCCTCGATTTAGGTAAAACGAAAGTTCATACGAGACAAAATAGACCTGAAGTCTTTATGTCATCTTACTGTTTGCTATTATTTAGAGCCTTTAGGTTGTAAAATAGTGCTTCCATTCTTTCAAAATCCCATGCCTCTAGTTGATAAACAGAAAAATTGCATGTCCCACCAAAATTTTGATATGGCTTTTGTCCAGGGGGACATTGCTCTCAATTAAGAATGATATCTTTTCACATTCCTCACTAGCGAAGAAGATTTTGCCAGGTTTATTTTTGCATTTTATGTTACAGAGCAATAGTATTTTCATTTTTAAATATAAAATTATAAAATTTAATATGATCTATTTTCTTCAAGTCATCTGCCACCTATCCCACCCTCAGGGCCTACTGTCTTAAATTTCTTCATTAACCATGTATTTATTCAATTCTTAAACTTCCTTATTAAATGGCTAATTAGTCCAGGAAAAAGTGCATGTAAAGTCAATGGTTTAGTTATGGTCTGTGGATTACTGGATCTCATAAAAGTCTTCTGGAGAATCTGAAAATGTTTTACTTGCAGTTTTAAAATCTATACATTTTGATTATTAAAAACCTCAAGTACAGGTTTTAAGTATCAAATTTGATACCTCAAACTACACCACCAACTTGTGATCATTTTGATTAACTTTGTAATACGAATTCAAATTTTGCATTTACAGATTACACTTTTATTGATTAAAATGTCATTCTTTTTTAGAGTTTGTTATTGGAAGAAGCTTAGCATATAGTTTTGTTCAGTAATAGGGTTGTTCTGATGGTAGTTGCCATAAGCTATTAGTGATAATACTCCCACACATTTCTGTTTCATTTAATTGCTTCCTTTCATATTTTCTCATTGAGACCACTATCCTTCATTCTTCATGTTAGACCTCTTCACGTTTACTTAAATATACATTTTACCACTCACCCATTTACCCCCTTATAGTCTGTATATTTAAGTAAATTTGAGAAATTCACTAATCTGTGGAAATGAAACAACACATCCTTAAATAATCAATGGCACAAAGAAGAAATCATGAGAAATTACAAACTACTTTTAAAGGAATAGAAATAAAAAAGCAACATACAAGAAATTATGAGATGCAGCAAAAGAAACTGTTAGAGGGACAGTTATAACTGTAAATGTCTACATTTAAACAATCTCCATTCAAAATGCTAACTTTTCAACTTAAGAAATTAGAAAAATATGAGGAAACTTAATTCAAAACAAGCAGCAGCAAATAATAACGATTACAGTGGAAATAATAAAAATAGAGAATTACAAAACAATGAAAAATCAACCAACACAAATGTCAATTCTCTGAAAAGATGAACAAAATTGAGAAACTATGACCTAGACTGGAAAAGCAAAAAAGAAAATAGACTCATGATGTTCACGTCAGGTGAATAAGGGGCCATTACCATTATCCTTATATAAGTCAGAGCAGTGTAAGGGATTGCTATGAAAATTATACTTCACTAAATTATATAACTTCAAGAAGGTGAAAAAAACCTAGAAAGACACAAAACTACTGACTATTAATCAGGAAGAAATAGAAAATCTGTATATATAACAAGTAAAAGGATTCAATAAACTTTTTACAAAAAACATTAGAATGCATTGACTTCATGGTGAATTCATCAGAGAGATGCAAATTAAAACCGCAATGCAATACCATCTCACACCTGTCAGAATGGCCATCATCAGTGAATGAACAAGTGCTGGTGAGGATGCGGAGAAAGGGGAACTCTCATGCACTGTTGGTGGGGATGCAGACTGGGGCAGCCCCTGTGGAAAGCAGTATGGAGATACTTCAAAAAATTAAATATGGATCTGCCTTTTCATCCAGTGATTCCACTTCTGGGAATTTATCAAAAGAAACCCAAAACACTAATTTGAAAAAATATATACACCTCTGTGTTTATTGCAGCATTATTTACAATAGACAAGTGCTGGAAACAGCCCAAGAGCCCATCAGTAGATGAACGGGTAAAAGAGCTGTGGTACATTTCCACAGTGGAATACTTCACAGCTGTAAAAAGAAGAAACTTTTACCCTTTGCGACAGTATGGATGGACCTGGAGAAGATGATGCTAAATGATATAAGCCAGTTAGGAAAAAACAAGTACTGTATGATCTCACTCATATGTGGAGTCTTATGAACAAAATAACCTAACAAGCAAAGTAGAGTCAGACTCATAGAGATCAGGGTGTCAGCTGTCAGGGGCGGAGTAGTTGGGGGGATGTTGCAGCATTAAAACAAAAGGGAAAAAATGTGAGAAAGAACTCATGGACACGGGCAGCAGTATGGTGTTTACTACAGAGAAAGGGGGCGGGGCAGGTAGAAGAGGGTAAATGGGGACAAAGGGTGATGGAAGGAGACTTGACTCCGGGCAGTGAGCACACAATGCAACATACAGATGGTGTGCTGGGGAATTGTGCTCCTGAAACCTGTATCATTTTGTTAACGAATGTCACCCCCCAAAAATGGCTCATTTCAAGTGTTAGTGAGGATGTGGAGATATTGGTACTCTTTCTCATGCTTTTGTGGTTAAAATGTAAAATCGTATGGCCACTTTGAAAAACAGTTGTCCCATTCCTAAAAGTGCTAAATATAAAATTACCATATGGCTCAGCAATTCTATTCCTAGGTATACATCCAGGAGATTTGAAAATGTGTTCACACAAAGAGCTGTATGTAGACACTTGTAGCAGCCTTATTCTTATGATGAAAAAGTACCACTTTGTTGATGACTTTTAATTTTTAATTTCATTTTAATTAATCTATTTAAAAGTATTTTAAATTTTTCAATTATAGATGACATACAATATTATATTAGTTTTAGGTGTACAACCCAGTGACTAGACATTCGTATAACTTAGGAAGTGAACACTGAACAAATCTAATATCCATCTGATATCATAAATAGTTATTACAGTATTATTGACTATAAGCAGCATTATTGTTAATAGCCACAAGCAGAAATGACCTACATGTCCACTTACCGATGAATGAATATATGAAATATGTTCTATCCATATAATGGAGTATAAAGAATAAAAATACCTAGGAAGAAACTTAACAAAGGACGTGAAGGACCTATATACTAAAAAATACAGAGAATTATTAAGAGAGTTATTATCGAAAAAGGCACAAAGAAATACTTCTGTAGTCTAATTACTAAAAGTTTAAAACATCAGATAATAAATTTAATTCCACTTCAAGGGATTTATTCTTTATAAGAATAAGTACAAAAATCCATAATGCTCTAGAAAAATGTGACTATTAGATTAATTTCAAAATACATTTTAGATATGCTCACATATATTTATCCTTTAAAATAAAAAAATATATGTTTATATACGCATGGAAAATGTCCAAAAATAAATACCAGGAGCTTTTAGCATCAGTTACTTCTGGGGAGTTGGCAAAGAGAGAGGAATTTTTATTTTACTTTGTGCCGTGCTGTTTTTCTTTCTGTTGTCATAAGAATTATGCATTTTCATTTCCCCTCACTTTTGAGGGTGCCGTACAACTCACTTTGGTTTGTAGAACAAGGTCAGCCACTCTGGGTTTGTGTAACTCCCTTATTTCACACATTTGGAAATGGGTCCGGAGAGTGAAATCACTTATTCCGGCACAGGCAGAAGCAGTTTGGGGAAGTAAGTCCTCCAGATTCCAACAGCACTTTTTCTCCTCTGCACCTGTTCAGTTACATTGCCCATTCCTATGAAATATAATCACAAAATCATCAATCATTCCAAATGTTCCAGGGATGTTTCCGGAGTACACTATTCAGAACAGCAATGGAAAGATTCTCACAGTACAATATTTGTCTGTTGCCATAATCCTAAAAAAGGCAATCACATTTCCAAGAATGAAAACAGATGCAAATGTATAAGCAGTTGGAACTGAAACATAAGCATGTGTTCAGAGACCATGAATAGCTTCTTTTTTCTTCCCTAGACATAGTTTAACAATGCAATCTTTTCAACTTTCAGAAGAGCAACGGCTGAGATTCCAGCTTAATCCTTAAGTAACAACTCCCATTAGGCCAGTTGGGACTTTGCCTAGTGTCTTATTGTAGGGGATTCTGTGTTACAGAGTGGCTGTACGGGAGCAAGGGGGATGCGGCAATGGTCCACAGACCTAGAAACTGTTTGAGTGGCTGGCTACTTAGGATTTGTGTTGTGAAATGGTTTCTTTTTCATAGCAACATTTCAGATTCATGTGGAAGGAACATCAGAGATTGCCTAATTCAAACACCTTGTTTTGTGTACAAGGCAACTGAGGTCCAAAAAGGGGAAAGCAGTTTCTAAAACCATAGGTGTAGTTGTTTTTGTTATTTCACATTTTAAAAGGCATATACAGGGTGGGGCAAAAGTAGGAGAAAGTTAGGACTTGACCCAGGCGAAACACTGAGAATCCACACCTCCAAGTTTCAATCCAGTACGATCTCTACCATTAAAACAGTGCTCAAGCCCTGGCTGGTGTGGCTCCGTGGATTGAGTGTGGAGCTGCAAACTGAAAGGTTGCCAGTTCGATTCCCAGTCAGGGCACATGCCTGGGTTGCCAGGCCAGTTCCCGTCAGGGGACATACAAGAGGCAACCGCACATTGATGTTTCTCTCCCTCTCTCCTTCCCTTCCCCTCTAAAGATAAATAAATAAAAAGTTAAAAAAAATTTTGTGTACAAGCTTTAAAAAAAAATAAAATAAAAAATAAAAATAAACAAACAAAATCTTTTTTAAAAGAAAAAGATATGGAAACAAGGAAGTCAACAGATGGGTGGGGTGAGGTAAGAAAGGCTGGAAGACAAAACTCGACCATTTCTAATTTTTGCCACAGGCATACCTCCACCCACAATAGAACTCCAGTACAAAAGTGGCCTTTGGCTTCCACTGCCTTCTCTGCCCAGTTTCTGGTCACTGGGTTCGAGTTATCCAAAGTAGCTTCCATGAAAAGACAAAGCGGCACCCCGTCCACTTGCAGCGCGTTATAGTTTCTAAGTCACTTTCACATTCGTTGCACATTCATTAGCTCATTGGATTGTCCCAGCAAATCTGGGAGATAAACAGAGTAGAGATGAGACCTTACATGTTTAAAGATGACGCCCTGGCTGGTGTGGCTCAATGGACTGAGCGGCGGCCTGCAGACCAAAGGGTGGCCAGTTCGATTCCCAGTCAGGGCACATGCCTGAAGAAGGTAGGTCTTTGTAGTATCCCAAAGCATATTACATAGGAAATAGTGTAGTACAGGCATACCTCAAATATATTGCAGGTTCGGTTCCAGATCACTGCAATAAAAAAGAATATCACAATGAAGCTAGCCCAGCAAACTTTTTGGTTTCACTGTGCATATGAAAGTTATATTTATACTATACTGTAGTGTATTGAGTGTGCAATAGCATTGCATCTAAAAAACAATGTATATACCTTAGTCAAGTAATGCTTTATTGGAAAAAATGCTATCATCTGAGCCCTCAGCAGGTCATAATCTTTTTCCTGGTAGTGGGTCTTATCTACAATTTATAAAAAACACAATATCTATGAAGCACAATAAAGTGAAGCACAATAAAATGAAGTATACTTGTACCAAGAAAGAATTAAAATGTTTAGCTCATTACACCAGTATGGTTGCACTGGTTATATTAAGCAAAAATTCATCCTCATTGGTTAATGTCTATGATGCATTGATCATGAAATATTTTTGAATGTCCATCCCGGGTATAGCTCTTAAGCAGATAATGTAAATGAGGGACGTGGGCCATGCTGGGCATTTTCAAATCGAAATGTATTAAGGCAAGTGACCTTTAAGTGCAACATGATCATAGTGAATTTTAGTTCATGCCCAAGTTTTAACGTTTGCATTTATTTTCATTTTAGAAGCTACCCACTATTTAGAAAATTGAAAGAGAATGTTCTAGAGCAGTGGTATCCAATAAAAAAATGTGAGTATGTAAGTCATTTTTAATTGAAATTTTTATGGAGCTATTTTATGTCAATTCTACAACATTGCATATAACTTTATAAATATTCTTTGAAATATAGCCTCATAAATATTTAATATTTTGCTAATTTAATTTTGAATTGCAAATGCCAAGTATTCTGTTTGTTTTTTTTATGTTTTATTATACTTTGTTTTAAAAATGTACATTTTTAGAATGTTTTTGAGTAAATTTCATGTACTGAAAATAAAAATGGAAAAAATTATTGAGATAAGAATAGATTTACGTGCTCGCTTCGGCAGCACATATACTAAAATTGGAACAATACAGAGAAGATTAGCATGGCCCCTGCGCAAGGATGACACGCAAATTCGTGAAGCGTTCCATATTTTTAACTGTACAATATCAACAATTAAAAAATACTGATTAAAAAAATAAAAAAAAACTGTACTGAAAAAAAAAGAATAGATTTACATGCAATTGTAAGAATAAATGTAGAGAGGGGTTGTGTACCCTTTATCCAGTTACCCTCAATGGTAATGGTTTGCAAAACTATAGTACAATAGCTCAGTCAGCATACTGACATAGATATAATTCACTAGTCTTTTTCTTCTTTGTTTCAGTTTATTTTTTCCATTTTTTAAATTTTGCTGTTGTTCACTTTAAGTGGAACCTAATCAACAAAACAAACAAGCAAGCAAAATATAACCAGAGACATTGCAATTCACCAATCGTTTAAAGAGATTTCTCATTTAAATTGTACTTCTGTGTGTATGTAGTTCTACACATTTTTATTACATGTGTAGGTTGGCGTATCCATCATCGTAGTCAAGACACTGAAAGCTCCAGTCAACCAGCATTCCTTGTGCTGCCCTTTCATAGACACTCCGAGACTCCCACCCCCCAACTCTCTGGCAGCCACTAATTGCTTACTCATCTCTATAATTTATTTCAAGAATATTACATGAATGGAATTGTAAAATTAGTGACCTTTTGTTTTTGTTTAAAGATTTTATTTATTTTATTTTTAGAGAGAGGGGAAGGGAAGGAGAAAGAGAGGGAGAGAAACATCAATGTGTGGTTGTCTCTCACATGCTCCCTACTGGGGACCTGGCCTACAACCCAGGCATGTGCCCTGACTGGGAATTGAACCGCTGACTCTTTGCTTTCTCAGGCTGGAGCTCAATCCACTGAGCCACAGTAGCCGGGGCAGTGACCTTTTTGGATAGCTACTTTTGAACTTACCATAATTACCTGTGGATTCATGCAAGTTGTTTCATGTTTCAATAGTTCATTCCTTTTTATTGCTGAGTGGTACTGCATGGTATACTGCCCCATTGAAGGGGATGTGGTCTGTTCCTGTCTTTTAGCTCTTATAAATAAGGCTTTTTATGAAGACGAACTTTTATTCCTCTAGAATAAGTGCCCTTTGACTTATGTAAGTGCTTGTTTAGTTTTGTAATTAACTGGCAAACTGTTTTCCAGGGTGGTTGTATCAGTTTACATTTCCACCATCGATATGTGAATGATCCAGTTTATCAGCACCCTTGCCAGCATTTGCTATTGAACAATTTCCATGTGTTTACCTGCCATCTGTATATCCTCTTTTGTGAAATGGGTGTTTCTGTCTTGTGCCTCTTTTCTAACTGTATTGTTTGATTTCTACTCTTGAGTTTTGAAAGTTCTTTATACATTTTACATATTAGTTATTTTTAAAGGACTTTATTTATTCTTTTTTTTTTTTTTTTTTTTTTTTTTTTTTAAGAGAGAGAGTGGAGGCAGGGAGAAAGACAGGGAGAGAAATGTTGATGTGTGAGAGATACACCAACTGGTTGCCTCTTGCATGCCCCCAGCCGGGGACCTGGCCCACAACCCAGGCATGTGCCCCGATGGGGAATCAAACCAACGACCTTTTGGTTCATAGGCTAATGCTCCTACTGAACCACACCAGCTAGGGCTAGATACTAGTTCTTATCAGATATGTCTTTTGCAAATATTTTCTCCAAGTCTTAACTTGTTTTTCTGTTCTCTTCCCATGGGCTTTCACAGAGCAAAAGCTTTTAATTCTGATGAAACCCAATTTATCAATTTTCCCTTTTATATACTTGTCCTTTGCTGCCAACTCTAAAAATTCTTTGCCTGGCCCTAGACCTTGAAGATTTTCTTTTATATTTTTTTCCTAAAAGTTTTATAGTTTTATGTGTTACATTTGAATCAATGATTCATTTTCAATTATCTCTTTTATAAGGTATGGTTTTCCCCCATGTATGTCCACTTGCTCTATCACAAACTAAATTGGTTTTCCATATCTGTCAAAAATCAGCTGGGCCCTGGGTGGTGTAGCTCAATGGATTGAGCACCGGCCTTCAAACCAAAGGGTTACCGGTTCAACACCCAGTCAGAGCACATGTCTAGGTTGTGGGCCAGGTGCCCAGTAGGGGGAGCGTGAGAAGCAAGCACACATTGACATTTTTCTTCCTCTCTTTCTCCCTCCCTTCCCCTCTAAAAATAAATTTTAAAAAACCTTTTTAAAAAATCAGTTGGGAATATTTGTATAGGTCTCTTTCTATGACCTGTATTCTGTTATACTGATCTTTGTATCTATCCTTCCACCAATATAATAGTATCTTGATTACTATAGCTACATGACAACATAATATCAGAGAGTGATTTTTTCTACATTGTTTTTTTCTGTCATTTTCGTTTTAGCTACTATTCTAGATCCTGCAACTTTTCATATGTTTGCACATCTCAGAGATATTGCTGGTTTGCTTCCAGACCTCCACAAAACAGTGAGTATCTCAATAAAACTCATCACACATTTTTTTAGTTTCTCAGTGCATATAAAAGTTATGTTTATACTTTATCAAGTGTGCAAAAGCATTATGTCTAAAAACACTGCACATACATTAAATCTAAAATGCTTTACTGCTAAAAAATGACTCCCCTGGATGATGACAATTTTTAGTATACTAGAGAATAAGTTGCAACATTTCCCTACTGTATTTTCCTTTTCAGAAATTATTTGTACCACTTCACACCAGTCAGAATGGCCATCATAAATAGATCAACAAACAAGTGTTGGAGAGGGTGTGGAGAAAAGGGAACCCCAGTGCACTGTTGGGAATGCAGACTGGTGCAGCCCCTGTGGAAAACAGTAGGGAATTTCCTCAGAAAACTAAAAATGGAACTGCCTTTTGATCCAGCAATTCCACTGCTGGGATTATACCCTAAAAACCCTGAAACACCAGTTCAAAAGAACCTGTGCACCCCAATATTCATAGCAGCAATTTACAATAGCCAAGTGCTAGAAGCAACCTTAGAGCCCATCAGTAAATGAGTGGATCAAAAAACTGGGGCACATTTACACAATGGAATTCTATGCAGCAGAGAGAAAGAAGGAGCTCCTACCCTTTGAGACAGCATGGATGGAACTGGAGAGCATTACGCTAAGTGAAGTAAGCCAGGTGATGGAAGACAAATACTGTATGATCTCACCTATAAGTGAACCTAATGAACAAAACAAACAAGTGAGCTAAATGTACCAGAGACATACAAATAGAGAACAATCTGACAGTAACCACAGGAGATAGGGAGGGGGGATAATGGGGGCAAGAAGGGGAAGGGTCAAGTCAAGGAACATGTATAAAGGACCCATGGACAAAGACAATGGGGGAGGATTGAATGTGGGAGGTGGGGGGTAGGGCAGGGGAGAGTAATGGGGGAAAAATGAGGACATCTGTAATTGAACAATAAAAATTTAAAAAATATTCATAAAGGATATAATGATCAACTCATATTGGGCTTGTTTACTCCAGGCTTGGACAATTGCTGCCACTCAAAGTCCCATCAGAGCCATTGCACTTCATCCAGCTGGTGGCCAGGAGGTATGGAAGCTCTTCTGTGTGCTCCAGATGTTTTGGGATACAGAAATTTGGATTTTTGTTGGGGAGGTGTATAGTATCAACCCTAGCGAAGTGTGGGAACACCTCAGTAAGTATAAAATGACTTCAATACAACAAACTTGACACCATTCTACCTGAAGTATGCTGCATGAAAGCAATTCCTTCACTACCCCTTGTCAGTTAAGAGTGTTATCTTTTTCTACCTTCTAATCAGTTTGGCTGGTGCTTTATAGATTCCAACACATTGTTACTTTCTTTGGTCTTATTTTATGTTGTCAAAAGCCTCATAAGGGAGACCTAACTGGCCTCATTTTACAAATGAGGAAGTACATTTGGGGAGATTAAGGGACTTGACATTTCACGGTTTGGACTTCCTTAAAACTTAAGTTTTGGACTCCAAATATTATGTTCTTTTTAGGTATTGAATTTCCTTTCAATCAATGACAAAGGGTGTGGAGGCGGGTAAATGGTGATGGGAAAAATAAAAAAGTGAAAAAATAAAGTAAAGAAAAGAAACTCTAAAACTGAAATATTCTGGTTATATAATAAGTGAATGGCAGAACTAGGGTACCCAAAATTTCAAACCTAGAGTACTCTCTCTCCACTTTCCCACAATTCCTTCCCATACCGTTTGAATGCTGCTACATGCACGCACACACACACACTATTTTTCTGTCTGAAACTCTTTAGTGAACCCACATTACATTTTATAATACAACTTCAACCTCTTTCTATGGTTTACGAACCCGTCTCTCGCATCCGAGGCCATCAGCGTGTGCTGCGGCCTGCTACTGCAGCTTGTCTTGTCTTTAAGTGCTACTACCCCCACTCTGTGCAACAGAACCTGAGATGGGGACTTGAGTATTGGTAGTTTATCTGAAAGATGAGCCTACGAATCAGGAGTAAGGAAACAAGGAGCAAGAGACAGAAAGCAAAGAAATGCCAGTATCAGGCCACTTTGTTAAAAACATTTATGGAGGCAATCGGGTCTTGATCATGCCAGGATACCACAGAAGCGTACAGTGTAATGCCTGGCCAGAGTGGACACCCATGACAATGGAGGCTAGATCATTCACCCGCCAGCTCTCACATTGGTTGGTGAGTGTCCCCAGTGGTATTAACTTCCTTAAACTTCTTGAACACTGGCTTTAGTGGGCTCTGAAGTTCTAGCAAAATCCCTGAAACAGAAAATGAGAAGACATTCTGTATGCTTGAGGTGGGACTCTGTGTATATGAGGTGAGTCTGAGATGGCATTTTCCTGTCTACAATCTCCGCTACAGCGTTGAATAGACGTGGTGAGGGTCAGCATCCTTGTCTTCCTGCCTAATTGTAGAGAAAATATTTAGTCTTCCATTAGTAAGTATGATGCGAATTATGGAGTTTTCATAGATGCTTTTTTATCAACTTGAAAAGCTTCCCTTGTATTTTTAAGCTTGTTGAGTGTTTTGTCATGAAGTGGTGTTGGATTTTGTCAGATGCATTATGTTGATTGATTTTTACATGTTGGAAACACTCCTGATTTCTTGGAATAAATCCTAATTGGTTATGGCATGTAATTCTTTTTATATGTTGCTGGATTAGGTTTGCTAGTATGTTCTTGAGGATTTTTATATCTAAATTGATAAGGTTTGTGGTAGTGTCATATTTGAAAAAATCATGTTGTCACACTGAAAAAAATTGATAAGGGATATTGGTCTGTAGCTTTCTTTTCCTGTGATGTCTTTGTGTAGTTTGGATATTGGTGTAGTAGTGGTCCCTCCTTTTTAATTTTTGGGAGTCTGTGAAGGATTGGCATTTTCATTAATGTTTGGTAGAATTCACCAGTGAAGCCATGTAGTAATTGGTCTTATTTTGTGAAAAAATTTAAAAAAAAATTTAAAAGATTTTATTTATTTATGTTTAGAGAGAGGGGAAGGAAAGGAGAACGAGAGGGTGAGAAATATCAATGCGTGGCTGCCTCTCGCACGCCCCCTACTGGGGACCTGGCCCACAACCCAGGCATGTGCCCTGACTGGGAATCAACTGATGATCTTTTGGTTCACAGGGCAGCACTCAGTCCACTGAGCCATACCAGCCAGGGTCTCTGGAAAGTTTTTTGATTACCAGCTTAATCACTTCAATTGTTAAAGATCTATTCAGACATTTTATTTCTTCTTTAATCTGTTTCAGCAGTTTGTGTGTTTCTGGACATTTTTTTCATATCATCTACATTATCTAATTGTTGGCACATATGTTTTCATAGTTTTCTGTCACAGTCTTTGTTCTTTCTGTAAGTTGATAGTAATGTCCCAACTTTCATTTCAGATTTTAGTAATTTGAGTTTTAATTCTTTTTTCTTGTTTAATCTGTCTAAAAGATTGCTAATTTTGTTGATCTTTCTAAAGAACCAGCTTTTAGATTAGTTGATTTTTCTGTATTGTTTTTCTGTTCTCTATTTCATTAACTCCTGCGCTAATTGTTACTATTTCCTTTCTTGTGCCTACTTTTAGTTTACTTTGTTTTTTTTTTTAAGTTTCTTAAGGTAGAAATTGGGTTACTGATTTGAGATCTTCTTTTTTAATACAGGCAATTAAAACCATAAATTTTCTCTAAACACTGATTTTGTCGCATCCCATAAGTTTTCTTATGTTATGTTTTCATTTGCATTCATCTAGAAGCATTTTCTAATTTCCTTTGTGATTTCTGCTTTGACCCATTGGCCAAAGGAGCATATGGTTTTATTTCCATATATTTGGGAATTTTCCTAATGTCCTTCTGTTATTGCTTATAATTTCATTCTATTATTGTTGGTGAGCATGCTTTGTAGGATTTCAGCCCTTTCATGTTTACTGATGGTTGTTTTATGGTCTAGTTTAGGGTTTATTCTGAAGAATGTTCCATGTTCATTTGAACATGTACTCTGCTGTTGTTGGATGCCGTGTTCTATCTAGTTGGCTTGTCCCATCTAATTGGTTTATAGTCTCGTGTGGTATGTTTTTAATTGCCATTTTAAATAATGGTTTCAATTTTACTTCAGAAACCAACCAACAAGAAACAAGTTGATAAAACTTCTAAGAAGCCAGGAAACTTTTAGCCAAACCAACATATAAAATAAAAATGAGAAAGAAAATGTCAAACTTGTGTTCATAAATCAAAGTGATTTTCCTTTTAAATTTCATTCTTGTGGAAAAGTTCTTAATAAATTGTAAATGTTAAGAATAATACAGTTTAATCTCTTATTTAATTAATCATTTAATCATGTTTGGTGAACATAGTGAAGTTTAAAAAAAAACATTAAACTGGAAAACAAGACATGCATTCTAGATCTGATTGTATCACTAACTTGCTCTTTAGCCTCCGTGGAGAATCTGACCGCTCTGGGCTTCAGTGTCTGTAAAGTATCAACTCTACTAGCTTTAGTATTCTTTGTATGGGTCAGTAAAAGCATGGGATTTGACAGAAAGAGTTGAATTCGTCTTAGAACTTCACAAGTCTCTCCTAAGTAACCTTTGTCTCACTAAGAGTTGGTTTCTAGAACTATAACGTGAGGAGAATGATACATATCTTGGCAATCATTTGTTAAGGTTAAGTTAGATTTCGTAAGTAAAACAGTGAGCGCAGAGCATGGCCAATAATAGGTGCTCATTGACTGTTAGTTCTATATTTTCTTTTTATGAGTGACCAATGAAGAGACTAATTAGGAGTCTTAGTAATAAGGACAGTTGCTATGCAGTGTCCACATCAGCAGTCTTTGAAATGATAACTAATGTAACAGCTGTCACATCTGGTAGGAAGGAAAAGCGTGAATTCTCATGTAATTCTGCTCATTTTTACCAGCTACACAGCTATGAGGCAATAATGGAAAATTTCTCAGAATATAAAATACAAAAGAAAATCTCAAATCGATGTCTCTTTTATCTATTCTTTATGCAAATGCAATATCCCTTTAAAGAGTTAGGCAGCTTTTAGGGCAACGGTAACATTTTAGTTATATCTGAGCTTGCTGTTTGATATTTATCTCATTTTGATCCTAAGTCAGTGTCTGACATACGATAGAAATTTTTTAAAAAATGTCCGTGGAATAACTGAATTACCTTTTGCAATATTTTACAATGGTGAGCAGCATAAAAATCACCACGATATTTTTTCCCATGGTAAACCAAGCTAAAAAAGAGAAGCCAATTAACTTTCATAAGGTCACAGGGTGAGTTGGAAACTACAGCTGAAATCCAGAGCAGCTCCTCTGCTCCTCACTTGGCCTCCCCATGGGGCCCGATTAAAGCTTTGTAGCCCTTGCCTGTCTTGCCCTTCTTCAGCTGTATAACAGTGCCTTTATTATGTTAAAAAGCTTTAACAAAGTTATTAAATCAGTGTAAGGAGCTTTTCTCATCTACTTGCCTTCCCCTTATGGAAAGGCAGTGAGGAGGAAGTCTCCGTATTGCAGGTTATCGATGGTTAATTATCTGTGAATGTTTTGTTACTTCAGTTTCTGAGAAACAAGCGGAGAAAAGGCCCCAGGATGAGAGCATATCCGGAGCGGAGCCAGAGAGTAGCGGAAGGCAGTTGAGAGCGCCAATTTCTGGTCTTTTCTAGGGCAGGAATTTTCTTTTCTACATTTTACTTGAGCATAATGATTTATACTTATTGGAACATATTTCCATTTTCCATTAAATATCGTTAATTCGTACGCAGATTCTACTTGGCCTTGACCCTTACTGGTCTCTCCTTCCTCCATGTCTTCAAACACAACTAATTTTACAACAGCAGGCAGTGTTAAACATGAAACATTGAAATGCAGAAATTCCCTTTGGTATTCATCTTTTTGGGAATGCCTTTAGTAATATTGGAGTTCAGCTGCCTTTTCCTCTAATCCTTATAAGAGCTTCACTGGCAATGCAGCTGGTTCACTTGTTGCCTGTTATGTGGTATCTGTGGTGTAACTGACAGGAAAAAAGCAATGAGAAAGGCTAAGAAAAACAATGAGCTCAGCTATAGAGTTTCAGACATTTTGTTCTGTATGGTTGTAAAATTTCATGCTTTCTTTTTCCCATGCGAATGTTAGGTTGCCAGATGTCCCGCGCACACATGACCGCTCTGCGCTTCTGTGCCATATCCCATTTTCATCTGTATCGGAATACATAATGGTCCTCCCACTGGAGCCAAGGCAGACACAATTAGTTGACTACTGTTGGCATTCGTTCCTTCTTCCCTCCCCCACCAACCTGGTTGAAATATGTCCCACATTCTCCAAACGAAAACCCTTCGCCAAACTTTCTCACATGCTTGAATCACTGTGAGGCAGAATAATAAACGAAATGAGAAGCTTGTTAGTCATATGAAAGGATGCTGGCGCTAATTTCCTATAGACTTACGGCTTGCTCAGTGGCCAGTACACTGTGACCTTTTACCTTTTGTTTTTACCTGGACATGATATACATTGGAAATGGAAAAGTCCTATAAGGCTTAATTTTTAATTTAATGTTCCATTGTTGGGGCCCTGAAGATGAGTCTCTTTTGACATATTTTTTTGGGTTAGGCTAAATAGATGAAGAAATATGTTCAGACCAGTTACAGGAAGTGATT
Source organism: Glossophaga mutica (assembly GCA_039655065.1). Lineage (NCBI taxonomy): Eukaryota > Metazoa > Chordata > Mammalia > Chiroptera > Phyllostomidae > Glossophaga > Glossophaga mutica. The sequence continues at coordinate 6,285,967 of CM077318.1, read as the reverse complement.
ATTTAGTTGCATGCCATGGAAAGGAATTGGCAATTTAAATAATAGAATATTCTGGTAAACAGAGTGCTGGTATATATGCCAAAAAAAGTTATTCTTATAACTATTTTCATAACTATTCTTTCATAACTATTCTTATAACTGTTTTCAAACAATTTGCTTATAATAATACCAAAGCTACTTAATATGATATTTATATCAGCCTAATTGAATCTTGCATTGACAATATAGAATATTGGACACATATCGAGTACTTCCCAGAAGTCTTTGAAATTAAAATTAATTTAAACAGCCATTTTAGTGTCATGAATGTCCTTGGGGTTATTATTACAAACATAAGTTATAATACTTTTTATTTAGACAGTATTTTCAAACTTCATAATGATTTTTAACATGAGTTTTTTTTTTTTTTTTTTAATTTGATGCTTTCTCTAACTTCTCCGGGTAGGTAAAGCGAGTCTTGTTATCTTCATTTCATAAATGAAATAGGTTGTATAGCTAGTAAGTGACACATCTGGGAGGTGGATTGGTTTCATTGTAATGTCCTGACTCCTAGTCCGCTGATGCCTGTTTTGCTGTTGTCATTTAACAGCAAATGACATAGTTGCTAAACATAGTGGATGTTTAGTAGAATGCTAGAGACTAAAGTTTCTCACCTAAACATAGTGGATGTTTAGTAGAATGCTAGAGACTAAAGTTTCTCACCTAAACATAGTGGATGTTTAGTAGAATGCTAGAGACTAAAGTTTCTCACCTTTAGAATTTTTAAAATCATCTATTCCTGCAAGCCCATTACAAAACGCACTTAGAAATACACAGGCACTTGAAGAACTGGAGCACATCTGAACCCTGCTGTGCAGGGACCGTGACTGCGGCAGGCACACTGGAATAGCACGGAGTTTGAACTATTTGTTAAGAAAACAAACCAGAAAGGGTGGCTACCAAAATATAGAGAGATCATTTTTCCTGTTAAAGTTCAAACTTAGAAGATTTAGCTCAAGGGGGAACTGTTTTCTTTTGATCTGTGCCAAATATTACAGAATATATATTTTCAGAAAATCTCTCCATGGAGTCTTTAACATTTGAAAGCGAAGGAGACCAAATGGAAAGGTTGTTTCTTACAGTTCACGAGCCTTTATGCATTATCAGGTTGTGAAATTTTTTGATGTTAGGAACATTATCCCGTGTACTTGTGCATACTTCGGTGTGTTGTTCACAGTAGGAACTCAGACATTTGAGGAAAATTGGGCTTAAATTATTTGTGATTCTTTGTGTTTGATGGTTTGAACCCATCTTCATAAAACCTAAGAAGGTTAAAAAAATGTAAGAGTACTTTGTGGCTCTCTCTCATCAATTTCCACATCACTATCAAAGTTTCTAAAATACAAACTAATCATGTTTTTTTCCTACTTAAATTTTTGGCTCTATATGAACATTATATATTACCCCATTACCTTGTTGCAGGGAATGTGCATTACCTTGTAGCGGGAGAGAAAACACACACCCCTACTGTATACACCCCTGCATACCCACTCCTATTCTGCGGTGCAATAGAACTATCTTTTTTTTTTAAGATTTTATTTATTTATTATTAGAGAGAGAGGAAGGAAGGGAGAAAGGGAGAGAAACATCAGTGTGTGGTTGCCTCTTACGTGCCCCCAACTGGGGACCCGGCCTGCAACCCAGGCGTGTGCCCTGACTGGGAATCGAACCTGTAGACCTTTGGTTTGCAGGCTGGTGCTCAATCTACTAAGCCACACCAGCCAGGGCGGAACTATCTTTTCTATAGTCACCATGGCCCTGGCTGGTGTGGCTCAGTGGATTGAGCGCCGGCCTGTGAACCAAAGGGTCGCTGGTTCGATTCCCAGTCAGGGCACATGCCTGGGTTGCGGGCCAGGTCCCGAGTAGGGGGCGTGTGAGACGCAACCACACACTCGTGTTTCTCTCCCTCTCTTTCTCCTTCCCTTCCCCTCTCTCTAAAAATAAATAAAATATTTTTTAAAAAAGATGCCATGATTTTTCTCTCCAACTTCTGTTTCCAGTGAGGTTTGTCTAAGATTCAGCTCAAAACACACTTTTTCAGTCCAGAGCAGAATCAGCACTCTGTCCTCTGTATACCACAGCAGTGTGTCACACAACAGCTTCTCCCATCACATGGTGGTTTGACCAAGAACCATGGAAATACCTAAGACATCCCTGTACCTCTCTTCATCTCCGTTTTCCCTCTTCTTCGCCCTATGCCTGTGCCTGACCCATGGAAGGCGTTCGGTAAATGTTTGTTGAATGACTAAATAACTGAATGCATTAACAAATTAATATCTTTATCTAAGGTGATAGAAATCATGTCCAATGAATAAATATTATTAAAGTAGTTCATGAAGAGTAAAGGTCATTCGGCCTAAGAACCAGCAGTTTGAACTCCAACTTGGGAGTGAGACCGATCAGGTTTTATTTTTAGCATTCACCAGTTCCTAGCAGTGTGACCTTTGGTGAGTGAACTCACTTCAGCGGGCTTCACTGCTTTGATTTATACAATGGGGCTAATAATATCTACCTTGCAGACAGTTGAAAAGACCTGAATCACCAAGTCCAGTATCTGGCAAAACCCAGGTGCTTATTAATTGATAGTTATCACCGTTAGTGTCATTGGCTTGTGCAATGTTTCATTTTGGTATATTTGTTACCACCACACGTTTGATAATCTATGCTAGCTGTCTAATGGTCTAGTGCCTACTAATATTTCTCATGGAGCACGTTGTGAATAAATGTCTCATTGTACTTTAGTCTCTCTCCACAGTATCTAGGTTGGTGCTGGACACATACTGGTTTTTTGTTTTTTTAAAGATTTTATTTAGAGAGGGGAAGAGAGAGAGAGAGAGAGAGAGAGAGAGAGAGAGAGAGAGAGAGAGAGAGAGAGAGAGAGAGAAACATCAATGTATGGTTGCTTCTCCGGTTGCTTCTCCAATACCACTGCTGGGGACCTGGCCCGCAACCCAAGCATGTACCCTGACTGGGAAATAGAACTAGCAACCCTTTGGTTCACAGGCCAGTGCTCAATCCACTGAGCCATACCAGCCAGGGCCACATACTTGATTTTTAACTACTGGATTAGAAGTATGATTTATGGTGAAAAGAGCACTGGATGTGGAGTCAGGAGACTGGCATAACAGTACGCTAAGTAACTTTCCTTTTTCTGGGCCTCCTCAGCTCCTTCATTTGCGAGATTAAAGGGATAGACTTCCTAGGTCTCTGAAAACTAACAAAATCTGTGATTCTGTGATGAGCTAATTGATTCTTTTCATGAAATAATGCTTGCACTATAGTTAAATAACCTCTAGCCCTGGCTGGGGTAGCTCAGTGGATTGAGCGCGGGCTGCGAACCAAAGGGTCGCAGGTTCGATTCCCAGTCAGGGCACATGCCTGGGTTTTGGGCCAGGTCCCCAGTAGGGGGCGTGCACGAGAGGCCACCACACATGGATGTTTCTCTCCCTCTCTTTCTCCTTCCCTTCCCCTCTCTCTAAAAATAAATAAGTAAATAAATAGAATATTAAAAAAATAACCTCTATAGCAACATCGAAAGTCCTGCTCACTGTGAATCTTCTTAGTTCAAGGGAAATCAACAGTCAGTCTCCCTCGCTCCAACTATGTTGACAAAGAAAGGACATTTTTCTCTGTAGCTGCTGAAAGCTTTTGTTCTCCTTTTTTTCACACAGGCAAAAACTGTACGTATTTATTAATTTGAAAATTTTTAATTGTTGTTCAGGTACAGTTGTCTCCATTTCCCCCTGCCACTCCCCCCCCCCCGACCCCAGCCATCCCCACCTCCCACCCTCGAGATCCTGCCCTCCTTTGGCTTTGTCCCTGTGTCCTTGTGTTCTCTTGAATTCCGCATTGACAAGTAGTGCTTGCTCTTAAGGGTACTGAAAGGCCAAAAAATAAGAAGAGACCATAATATACAAATAATTCACTGTCATTGCACCAGTCTCTGTGGAGAACTTTTAGGTAACAGGCCTTATGTTAGGCTACGCTACCAAGGGTAGGGATATGGAAGGTTCTATCTCTATGTATTTATGTGTGAGGGCTGGAGACGGGGGATGTTGGACATCTATCTTGGGAAAGGTACCCACATACCACAAGGTGGTGGTGTGTCATGGCAAAATATGTTACATTGTTCATGGAGGAAGGGAAGGCTACAAGAGGTACAATGTAAAGCTATAGAGGATTTGGATTACTTAATTTTTTTCATTTTTTAATGTTTGCTTTTTTCTTTTTGTATTTTTCAACTACAGTTTACATTCAGTGCTGTTTTATATTCGATTCAGGTGTCCAACACAGGAGATTGGCTATTGAAGAGGCCGAGTAGACAATCCCAGGGGTGATGCATGTGCTTCTAGATAAAAAGGCACAGACCCTACCGGTCAGTGACTATTACTGCACGTCCAGCTCTTGTGAAACGGTACCATGCGTTCTGAAATGCGGTCGTGCCATCAGTTAAACAAAAGGAACTCCTCCAAGAGGTAAAGAGGTAAGTTTGGGGGTGGATGAGATGGTGAGGGGGTTGCGACTGAGATCGAGGGGATTGGGCAAACAGAATTACAACCCAGATGGTCCTTAACAATTTTTCTTTTTGTTTTTTCCCCTCATTTTCAGGGTTACCTCCGAGCCGCCACAGTCCTGTTTGGCTCTCATCACTGCATTAGGGACATCGGCATGGTGCAGGGGAAAGGGAACAGGCTTTGGAGGCCCAGTAGGCCTCCACCGTTTACTTACTAGCTTTGTGACTTTGACCTTGTTGGAATTCTGTTTGCTCATTGCTAAAGTAGGAGCAAACATACCTACTTCACTGGGTCATTCTGAGAAGTAATGAAATAATTGATTTGTATAACATGCCTGACATTGCAGCAGAAATATACCAGTGGCTCAGTGAATCTCCTTGTAGGGTAACGACCGTGTATTTGATTGTTTGTGTAATCTCCTTCAGGTGGCCGCAGAGACACTCCTAAGGGAGAGCTGAAAACAGAGGACGTGCACTAGAGTCTGCCTTGGTCACTGGTCACTCCCCATATCTTACCTGGGGATTGCAGCCCCTCATCTCTCCTACCCCGCAGTGTGTGTGTGTGTGTGTGTGTGTGTGTGTGTGTGTGTGTGTGTGTGTTTTAAGTGAGTGCACGACACTAGCCCCTCTCATGTCCATAAGGACATGTGTTCCTTTCCTTGACCCAGCTTTTCCTGTGTGTCATGCAAGCAGTAAGTATGGCAAGCTGTGTATGTAGGAAAGGCACAGCCGGCTAGTAATGAGCTGCCTGTGTTGGAGCTGATTCCTGCCATCCAACTCCTATGCACCAGCACGAGCAGGTTAACAGGCAGGAGCTCTTGGGCGGATTTCCCTGGTGCAAGGAATAAGACCTTGTCACTTCATGGGATAGCTGGGTCACTGAGCGGTCTTATGGCCCTCGCCAGTGTCTTTTGTTTGTTTGTTTGTTTGTTTGGTTGGTTGGTTACCTTAGAAAGTCCTAGAAGTTCGCTTTCAAAGCTGCTCAATAATTTCCACATAGGAGTGAGATCATATGGTACTTGTCTTTCTCTGAGTGGCTTACTTCACTCAGCATAATGTTCCCCAAGTCTGTGCATGCTGCCACAGAAGGTAAACTTTTTCTTCTATTTTACAGCTGTGTAGTATTCATTTGAACCAACTGAACTAACAAGTAAAACAGACAGATTCATAGATAGAGAGCAGGCTGACAGCTCAGGGGGTGGGGGTTGGAGGGCGAAGGGGTGGAGGAAAAAAGAAAAAGAAGAGAAATAACTCATGGGCACAATGGTGTGGTTTTGCGAGGGGGCAAAGGGGGTAGATGGAAGTGGAAGAGGATATAGGGGGATAAATTGCCATGGGAAAAATACAGTAAAATACATTATGATTCAAAAAAATTAAAAAATTAGCCCTGGCTGGCGTGGCTCAGTGGATTGAGCACCAGCCTGCAAACCAGGGGGTTGCCGGTTCGATTCCCGGTTGGGATGTGTGCCTGGGCTGTGGCCGGGTCCCCAGTGGGGGGCGTGTAAGAGGCAACCACACATGGATGTTTCTCTCCTTCTCCCTCCCTTCCCCTATGTGTAAAAATAAATAAAATCTTTTTTAAAAGAAATTAAAAATTAAAATAAAAATCCTGTTTTTTTTAAAGCTTCTCAATGGCTCTGTTAGTTGTCCCTTTACTTTTGTGGAAATGTCCCCCTCCCTTCACCCTTGCCCGGAGAACCCCCAACCCTTCTCTGAACCCTTTCCAGCCTCCTACCAATTTCCCACAAACCCTCTTCTCAACCTTCCCTCCACCTTCCCCCCAATCCCGCCATACCTCACCGCATCTCCCTCCACCCCAGCGATTCTCCTCCTCCTCTCTCTCTCTCCCTGCCCCCATTACCCAGTGACCCATCACCACCTCAGGGATATTTAGGACCTCCCCCAAACTTGTAGCTTTTTCTAATCCCCTCACCTCCTCCCAACTTACCTATCCCTATCCTCCTCCCTCTGCTAAGCTAAGAAATAATTCAAACACCAGTAGAAATTGCCAAAGTTTATTGATTTTTAAAAAAATACCACTTGCAAATTTCTTTTTATTGGAAATATATTGTTGTGCTAGAGAAAATCTTGATAAGAAAAAATAAAGTCAGTCTAACAGCTATACTTTCTCCATGTTAGTTTCTAATAGCTATTCTCATGCATATTGTTAGTATAAATGGTAATTAAAACAGCCCCACAGTAATGCAGGGTTCAGAAGAAAGAGGCATGCAGTTTTGGTGAAAGAAAAGCAGCTCAAATTCGTCAGGTTTAGTCCATGATCCAAGAGGCAGGGTCGTTGTACAGGTAGCCTTTGTTCATTGCCAGAGATTCAGTGGAAGTTTCTGGAAGCAGCAAATGCTGATGACAGCTGAGGTAACAGAAGACAGGTTGCCAGGAGCAGTCACTAGGACACAGGATCTACCCAGCAATTATTTCATCACGACGTCTTCTATTCCACCTGTGCTTGAAGCAGTTGTAATGACAATAACGGGACGGAAAGGACACAGTGCGGGTACTCCACTCTATGTTTGGGTCGTGTGTTTCAAGCCAGTGGATTCCAAGAATCAGAGGGTATCGTGGTGCATGAATAATATCGAACTGGAGCTCTTCGACGTGGTTTCCAATTTTAACTTCGACAGGTGGTGTCTCCTTAGTTATGGGTCCATTAATCAGCGGACGTCCATCAACCGTTTCGAGCATCAGAGGGAAGATGTTATTGCGGATGGGCAGCTTCTCTCGAAGAACCACAGAATGGTCAATGCTGTTCCTGTAGGAGCCTGAATCCACCATTGCTTGCTCAAAGAACTGTCGTCTTCCCAGTCGAATTTCAACAGTAAGCCATAGGGTGCGGGACATGGATATTGGAAGTGAGGGGGATGCATATTTGTAGATTGGCCCGCCCGGGTTCCCCCTTACCGCCGGGCCTCGAAGTTTCCCGCCTGCTGGGCACGATGAGGCTTGACAGGGCAATCTCTGGCAAAATGACCGGGATGACCACAGTAGAGGCACAGATGGCCCACACGGCGACGCGCCCGTTCAGCTTCACTGAGGTGTGGGCGGTTGTTTGCATCCTGCACAGGTCGGTTTTCAGCTGGTGGACTCTCAGGCCCAGCTCTCTCCTCGGAGGCATTTGCCCCTTCTGCATTCACATCAGGCTTACCGCTTTGCTTGTCTTCTGGGCTGATGCACTGGGTGATGAGATCAGAGGCGCTGGTGGCTGGGCTTGTCTGAGACAGTTCATCTCGGATGGAACTAGCAAGCCTTTCCTGAAACTGGATGCAGAGGGTACTTTCATCCCAGTTTAGCACCTGAGCGATGAGGTGGAAGTGGGTCACGCACTGGTGGACAGGGTCTTCCCCCTGGCAAAGCTGACGGAAGTGGTGGCTGGCATCATCCGTGGTTTCTGGATTGTCAAAAGCATCCTGGAGCACTTGTATGAAGCTTTCAAATTGCTCCAGCAGGGGGCTTTGAATCTCTACTAAGGGCTGGAACCACCTTCCCGCCTCACCTGAGAAGCGGTTGCCAACAAAGCTCACTAAGGCCGCTTCCGTGGGACACAGGTGCCCTCTGACTCTCATGTAACTATTCAGCTGAACCAGGCCCTCAGGCAGCTTCTGGGCCTTCCCCTTGAGGGCTAAAGGGTATTCTAAGGGGAAAGCTTCAGCCTCTAACCCACTGGGGAACTGTAGCAACTCGGAAGCAGCTGGTGTCTCAACAGCTATGAGGCCCTCCAGGGGCTCCTGGGGCAAGTGAGACTCCAGAGGTTCCTGGGGAGCCTGAAGCTCACAGGGCTCCAGGTATGTTGGGGTCTCCTGGCCTCCTGGTATCTCCTGGGGCTCCTGAGCATCTGGGGGATCCTGCAGGCCTGAATTCTGGGCCTTCTGCGCCCCCTGAGCCTCCTGAGCCTCTGGGGCATCTTTGAGATCAGGGGCCTCTTGGGCCTCCTTGACTCCGGGGAGCTTGTGGTCGCCCAGGGCCATCAGGGGCTTCTTGAGCTCCTCAGGCTCTGGAGGCTTTTGAGACTCGCAGGCCAATGAAAGCCCATGGGCAGTTGGAAGTGCCTGGGGCTCTCTGGGCTTCTGGGGTTCCTCAAACCCTGGGGAGCTTGGGCGGTCCCAGGATGCTGAGGGATCTGGGGGCTTTGAGGGTTTTGCAGGCTCCTGGGGGGCTGCTCGGGGCTTCTGGGGCTCTGGGATCTGGGCCTGCAGGGCAGCATTTTCTTCCATCAGCCTCTGCACCTGGGCCTGCAGAATTTCATTCTCTAGTTTCAGAGCAATATAGGAGGCTGCAAAGTCCTCCACCATCTTTTGAGGAAATGGGCTTGCTCGGGCAGTTTGCTGCCAAGAGAGATTGCGTGAGCTCGTCACAGGCAGATGTCAGGCTCCTTGAGTTTTCCAGGAGGTGGGGTTGTGGGCCCTGCCAAGGTTGATTAACAGGAGCCTCTGGGGAGCGGCAGAGGGAGGTATCTCGTGATACACTGTGAAGAGAGTAGGATCTGAGGATCAGAAACTGTGGAAAGCGCTCATTCAGAATAAATCAGAACAAAGCCTGCCCGACAGTGCTGGGTTCCTTTTACCATAGGCTCATATTTACGAGCCCGGTCCTATATGCCGGCTCTGACCCCGTGACATTTTACAAACAGCATCCGACCCAGACTGTGCATGTCATTTTGCATTCTCCTTTTGCAACTTAACATGATATTAGAAACAATTCCTCCCTACTCTTTTCTGTTTTACATAGTCTTGAATTTCTAATGTCTGCTTCATTTCTCAGTGTGACACTTGGATTTTAACAGCTGCTTTCAATGACTAACTCATTCGAGCACTGTGGGAATTTTAGGCTCTGTGGTGGGCCAACCCAAGAGATATTTTTGGGTGGCTGGGGTAGGAGGTGGGGGGAGAGCTCGTTCTGACACCTCAGAAATCATACCCCGTAAGTAACCGCACAAGACCAGCCACAGGAGAAAACAAGCAATCGTCGACTAAATATATATGTGTATATGCGTTAGCAGACACATGCATATTATTTATAAAATGGCTCAAAATAGTTAAGAAAATAATCTTTATAAATGTACGTTACCATTCAGAGACTTAGTCCAGGAGCTCTGCTGTCTGCGTACCCATCGCTGAGGAGGGAAGTGTGTGAATGGCTGCGGAGGCTTTGCCTTTTCTGCACACACTGAACTCAAACAAACACACCCACTCCCAGAACACGTTCCAACTCTCCTCTGTAACGTAGCTATTTTGAGTGTGGAAGAGTTTTTTTGACAGTACCTCACAGTTTAGAGCCGCAAGGAAAGTAGGATGCTGCGCCGATGTGAGACAGCCTCATGTACTCACTCCTTGGTTACATTAATAAATATTTGGCCAGGAAATTGGGAGTAATACCACTGCCCTTGTGAAAAGTTGCAAACATTTCTGAATGACCACAGTGGTTTGGGACTTTAATTTTTTATGTCTGTCTCATATAACCTCCCCTCACTCTATCCACACTGGGCTGTTTGTTTAATTCTCACTCAGAGAGCAGCCTGCAGCCCCCTCGGCCCCTTCCCCCGCCCACCTATTCAGTCCCTAGGGTCCCTCCCTGCAATGTTTTCTTGGAAATGTTACCATGGACAGATCTAGGCAACATATAATAGGATAAGACTGTGGATGAGGCCAACTTTGTCGAAGGGTACTCGCAGCAGACATGCAGGGTCCCAGGCTCCTTCTGAATGCCTTAGCCCAGGTTCCCTGTCTTTCCTAGAGCCTCTCAGGGGCTGTACGCAGTGCTCAGGTGTCCACTGAGGGCCGGGCACTTGAGAATTAACCTTGTGCGAGATCTCACCTTCTCTTGCCATGGCAAATCCCAGGCACCCCCTGGACACGGACCATTTGGCCATTTTAGGTTAAGGCTCAGGGGCGACTGTTTTCATCCCGGGAAAGAGTGGGGTTGGAGATTGTCTCTGGCCACTTCAAACCGCAGATCGAGTCAGTCGTGCTCCCAGGTCGCCTTTAAAAATGGTCAGTTCCACATTAGTCAGCATAATAGGATAAACCCTGGTGGTGGAATATGCCCAAACCACAGCAAATGGACAGGCTGGACTAGCCGGAGCCGAATGAAGAGGCTTTGAAAAGAAAAGGAAAATATTTTGCAAATCAGGTTATATTTCCTTCCTCCCTCTTAATGTTTTATTCTTTAGAAAAACACCACACATGAAAATACCGCCATCATCAGGGAATAACATGTTCTATTTATGTGCATTTTTCAGATAACTGAAGACTTCCCTTGGAGAATCCAAAACACACAGTGGATATTTACCTTCCCAATTAAAGAAAATCAGAGAAATATTTATAGCAAGGACTACACTTCTTTCTCCATTCTTAAGTAAGTGATTTTGAACCTAATTTAATTGATTTGTTAATGGTTTGGGGTCACACTTACACAGACCAGTTCCGTTCCTGTGTCGTAACACCTGAAGTGGCCTGTCTCCAAATTCAATATCTCCAAATTGCTATGCTTTCCAGCTTCTTGTAATTTATTTGCCTTTTGTATTTTATTTACTCTTTGTGCTCTCAGGCTGTCATGCGGGCCTTTACGCAACTGTTACTCGCACGCCTGTCTCTAGTAAGTATGTATAAATTTGGCAAATGGTTTAGTCCTTCTAAAACTTAGTCTCAAACTCAGTGTATGAAACTGTAAAATTGAGCTATTAATTGTACTTTATAGAGTTGTTGCAAGGATGTGCTGAAATAATGCTTGGAAAGATTTAGCATACTTCCTAGCAGCTAGTAGTACCCAATAAACGTTAATAAGAAGAAGCCACAGTAATCTCACTTTCTTTCTAACTACCTGTGGATGGGAAACTGGGTAGGTCAACTTGCTAGAATTGTGTAGGGCTGACCAGACACTTTCCTATGATGAAATCTACAGTGCATGCACTTTACGGCATTGATTTTTTTTTTTCCCCCCACTCAGAGGATTTTTTTTTCTTCCTGCCTGGGTTATGGATGATTTTCTTTACCAAATCATACTCTGGAATCAGAACTGGCGGCACCTAAGCGGGGATGATGAGATAGTGAACAAGGGGCTTATGGAGCAGCCAAGATAGATGTTTAAAACGTCCATGGACCAAAGCGCTGAACGATGCCTCACCTACAGGTCTATTTACCCAGTGGGTAAATATGGGGGCCTTTTTATCTCCTCTGACCCCCTGCAGAAGAGCAAAGGCCAAATTCAGTGTTCATAAATACAAATTCCAAAATGCCTAAACATAGAGAATTATTCTGAGTGCAGATAAAGAGCTACGCTGACTTTCTGTCAAAATGCCTAAAGTAGTTCTATTATCCTGAATTAGGTAAGAAAAGGAGAGGAATCACATGCAAACTCTCACCATGGCTCTCCTACACTCTGATCCTTCTCATGCTCACAACACAATCAAAAGTATGGACCCTTTCGACTGCTCATGAAAGCATTTTAAGTGAATGAAGTGTTAACTGGGCAAATGCAGTTTTAAGGAAAAAGAGAAGACAAATACATTCAGTGGACTGATATGAAAAAGAGTACAGTTATGCTCAGTTTCTCAGTAAGTTACACATGTTGACTGTTAGCTTAGGGAGAAAGGGAAGGGAAAGGTTAAATGAGATAAAATTCCATTTCGTACATTCCAGAAAGATTCATCGCTTTGTTTTGCTGGCACATGCACAATCTGAGACATTTGGGGTCTCTGCCTGGGTCTTCCTCCCGAAAGCTGGGTGGGCTGCATCTCCAAGCGACGGAAGCTCCTACTCCTCCCTCTTCCCACCCTGGAGAAAAGTCAACAGGACAGGTTATTCCACAGGTCCCTGGCGCAGTGCCCGACTACCCCTCAGGGGCAGTCCCACCCCAGTGTGTATTTTGTTCAACCTGTTATTCTTCTCGTTACATTAGACTTGCAGCATTTTCATAAGTTTAACCCATAATGTGCTTAGCACGCATTGAAACTTTTCACCGCCGTCAACACCATACAGCGCTGGGACAGCGTGAGCTCCTCAGTCCGTTAGAAGTTGCAAAGCTTTCCAAGAATTTCCCTCACTCATATGACTGAGATCCAGAACACCCGGTTGTGAAATAGAAGCAGGGTCCACCCCAGTGCAGCTCTGAAGGAGCTGAAGTTTGTCAGCCTTTTATCACCCTTTATAACATTTACCATCTTCTCAGCTTATTTGATGTTATTTTTTTTTTATTGAATATATTGGGGTGACAGTGGTTAACAAAGCCATACAGCTTTTGCATGTACATCTCAACAAAATATCTCATTTTGTTTCTTGGCCTGTGCGTACTCAGGCGGCCTTTCCCCTTAATCAGCTGCCACTTTGGGAAAATGTATCCTTATTGAGATACGACCTCCTAGAGTTTGGACAGAAATTTCGTGGGGGTGTTTGCATGTTCATATGACATTCTGAAAGGCTATAGCCACATCAGGGCCTTTCTGTGGGTAGAGATATTCTGGGACAGCGGTACAAGTTTGACAACCTTCAGACTGTATCACTCAGGTGGTCCTATGTATTTTTTTCCTTATAAGGCTGGACTACTAGAGCTTCTAGTGTTAGCAGAGTTTCTTAATCATCTCATTAAACCCTGATGTACTGACCAGGCTGCCCTAGCCAAGGCCTTAAAAAACCATCTTCAGCCCTGGCTGGTGTAGCTCAGTGGATTGAGCGCGGGCCTGCGAACCAGAGGATCGCGGTTCGATTCCCAGTCAGGGCACATGCCTGGGTTGCAGGCCAGTTCCCGGCAGGGGACACACGAGAGGCAACCGTACATTGATGTTTCTCTCCCTCTCCCTCTCCCTCTCTCCTACCCTTCCCCTCTAAAGATAAATAAATAAATTCTTAAAAAAAAAAAAACCATCTTCACAATGTAACAGAGGAAGAGGGGGTCTTTGCCTCTTTGCTATAACCTCCCTCCTGCGGGTTGTACTTTTTTGTAGGGATCTGAACCCTCCTGGAGCCCTGCTCTCTGGGGTTTGCCAATGTTGGTTCACCCAGAAAGCAGACTAAGTCTAAGCTGGTGGCATCAGCTTGTAGAAGAGAGAGAGAAAGAGGGAGAAAAACAGAGACAGGGAGCGGGGAATAGTTGGAGGGAGGGTAGGGAAGAGGGGAGAAAGAAAGATGGTATGAGAAAATCTAGAAAGAGCCCTGGCTGATATGGCTCAGTGGATTGATTGCCAGCCTGCGAACCAAAGTCGCTGGTTCGATTCCCAGTCGGGGCACGTGCCTGAATGGCAGGCCTGGTCTCCCATAGGGGTTGCATGAGAGGCAGCCACACATCAATGTTTCTGTCTCTCTGTTTTTCCTTCCCTTCCCCTCTCTCTAAAAATAAGTAAATAATATCTTTTTAAAAAACCCTTTAAAAATAAAAAAAAATATATATAAGTAATTTACAAAAAAGAAAATCTAGAAAGAAGCTAAAAAACTAAGCATGTGTACATTTTGGTCAGTTAAAGATACAATTTAATTTCACGCTTCAGCATTTTCAAAATCGCAGGATAGGAGACTATCCTTTAATGCCTGGGCTTATCGCTAAAGGTCTTAACCAGGCAGTCGGGTGGCATTATCTCTGTAGGGTTGCAGACTGCTAAAGGGGGTTGTGGTGGACCCTAAGGGGGACCGGACAGGAGGGTTGGAGTGTGCTGATGGGAGATGCACCAGTGAATGGGGGCGCCGACAAGGGAGTACAGCCAGCCCTGCCGACCCCACATTTTTGCTGTGCAGTACAAATGAGATAATCTTTGTGAAAGTGCTTTCAAAAAAATGTGCTAATGGAAACCGCACAGGTTTTGAAGTAAGGTAGGTCGGGGTTGAATTCCCAGCTCTGCTTTTCACTACCTGTATGATCTTCGCCAAGTTACTTAAATTCTCTGAGACTCATTTTCTTCATCTGGAAAATAGAGGACAGAGCATAATCCTAGGTCATTGCTGAGTTGCACTGAGTATTAGAAATAACAATAATACCTGACAATAGGCATTTGCTGAGTCGTAGCTGACGATAAAAATCACAACGATGGTACAATAAAAGCGATTGCCAGTAATTTTCATGTTTTGGGTTATCTATGGTGTCCAAACAAAATTTTCTTTCAACTTTTTAATAGAAATCCACCGTAACTAATACAACTTCTCTACAAATACGAACATCAAAGTGGTTAAAGGCACTGTGCTGAGGTTCTTCTTTGTGTGTGTGTTTGGGGTGTGTATGCTGGATGAGGTGTATAAAGATGAATCTATGCGATGCTTTTTCTCAAAGAGTTGACAGACCAGTAAGGCAGGCAAAATATGCACTTTAGTATTAACAATGCAGACATCTCCTAGTGGCAAATGTCACATAAGAAGTGCAGATACAGTCCTACGATGGGGGAGAAGAGAGAGAGCTTGTGAATGTGGTGGGCTGGGTGGAGGGAGTGAGTGTGGAATCTGGGAAAACTTGGTAAAAAGAGGTGACTTTTGAGCGAGGCTTTGGACTTGGGCTTTGAAAGGAGGGTACTATTTGGTAATCCCGCTGTGGGGTGGGGGGCATTGGAATGGAGTGAAGAAAAGGACACTCACAATGAAGGAAGCAGCACAGGGAAAGGCAGAGACCTTAGGAATTGCAGACTGTAAATGGACAAGCAGCAGTTCAGTTTGGATGAAACCTGGGGTGTGTGAAAGAAATGTGTAAGTTCACAGACATACAATGGTCTGTACAGCTACTCAAAGAGAAAGGTGAGATTTAGCAGACAGACGACAGTAAAAAACAAATGTTTGTATATCTGTCTGTCTATCTACCATCTATCTTTGTATCTCCGTATTTCTAGATATATAGCCAAGAAATACGTGATCCTGGCAATTTCTAACTGCCCTATGTAATATCTTATTTACTAAAGTACTGGCCTCTATTACGGTCCCCTCCCAAGAATACTTGATAGACCGTAAATATGCTCTATCAGCTGATTTTATCTGTGGACATTTTGAAGAAGTTTCTAATATGTGTTTTCTTAACATTCTGTAACTCTGCCTAGGATTTACCCCATGCTCAGAATGGGGGTAAATCCCTCTCCTCCAAGCCAGGTATGAAACGGGCTGAACTCTCTCACATTATCTCAGAATGGACCTCTTGCTTTAGCTATTTCATCTCAATTATTTCCACTTGGGGCATATTTACATGACCAAATTGCATGTCCTTGTTTCCTTCCATTCCATTTCTGGCCAGGATTGTTTTTCTCGTTGCTACCATATTTGATTTTTCTAACACAGCTGGATTATCTGAAATTGAGTTCTTTGTGTATATCCCTGACAGAAAAATAGGGCCCCTCTTATTCTCTGATTATTTCTTGGCTGAAAGACTGAAGCAGAAAATATCATTAGTCAGGAATCACATCAGATTCCTAAGATATTTGTATTTTCTTCGTCCGTGCCAACAGAACAGGGCCAACCAGTATGTGCAAGTGGGAACTGTTACGCTGATGAATTATTTGTCAAGAGCAGAAGAGGAATTTTGGTTTTCTTAATTTTTAAAGAGACCTGGGTGATTTCTTTCTCAGCTGCCTTTCAAGCAGCTCAGGTGGTACTTGGGGCACACGGTTGCTTTCGGCACGTTGTGTAACCCAGATATGGTGCAATCCAGTCACTGTGTTACATCAGGGCGACTCCAGTACATAGCAAATCAGGACTTTACAGAGAACTCCCCGGGGGGCATTTCTGGCAAGTTGCACAAGAAACTGTTAATCATAAGTGAATCTGGATCGTGTGGATAGAGGAGAATTTTATTTTTCATTTTACGTTTTCTGTGGTGGTCTTGTGTTCCGTTTCAAATACAAGCATACATTTCTTCTTAAAAACAGCTTGATTGAGGTCTCATGCATGCACGAAAACTGCACTTGTCTTTGGGGTAACATTTCCTGAGTGTAGACAGAGGCAAACACCTGTGATACCATTACAACAATCGAGGCAATAGACACATTCAACACCTCTCAGAGTTTCCTTGTATCCTTTGTGCGTGTGTGATAAGAACACTTCACATGAGAGCCTACATTTCTTTTATTTATTTATTTTTTTAAAAAGGAGTCTTTCTGCTTAGCCATAGCCTCATGACCAAGTTTCTGGATTTGGCACTCAAAACCCCCTGGGGAGGCAGTTTTGTCCTACTTTTCCAGCAGCACATTCTTTTTCCTTTAACTGTGCCCGGGTAGCCCTGTTAGTCTCTACGTTGTGCGTGCTCACCCTGCCCTTGTTTACATGTCTATGCCCTCTGAGTGGCTTTTCGCATTTGGAAATCTGAACATCCTTCTAGACCCAGCGCAGAAGCCACCTCCTCCAGAGAGCCTTTCCTGATTTCCCTGACCCACGCTTCCTTGTCTCTTGGATTCGTGCTAGTGTTGCCAACACAGCCAACACCGATTGCTGTTGTCAGTTGGAATCTAATTCTATCCCGTTTTAGTTGTTTTCTGATTAGATGAGCCAGATTCTTGTCCTGTCCCAGCAAATTGCATCATCATGGGTAGGTAGCAATCTCTCTGGGTGTGTTTCTTCATCTAGAAAATGAGGGGTGTTGGATGATTTCTTAAGAGCCTTCTAGTTCTAATAACCTAGGATTTTAATATTTGTGAAGGAAACTTTCAAAAACTCTAAAGCACTTACGCAATAGAAACTAGTATTAGGGCTTACACTTCTTTTTATTCCCCACAGCTTTTACATTACCAGGTAAAAATACCTGAGTTTCTGACAAACTGCTTATGTGAGTCCTCTTAAAATTTGTTAAAAATTCAACTTCTTTGGTTAACAAAGGCGTAAGAGTTAAAGTCCAACTTTCTACAAAAACTGGAAAGCCTATTTTTCACATATTAAGGACACTAATTTGAAACTTTTTCTTCTATTGGTAGCTGTGCCTTCCACTCTTGAGCTACAAATCACTTGAACCTATTTTGATTCAATGTGAGTTTGGCATTAATAACCCATTTATTTATTTATTTATTTATTTATTTAAATTATTCTCAGAACATTCAGAATTTTATTTATTTATTTATTTATTTATTTATTTATCTTTTAGAGGGGAAGGGAAGGAGAGAGGGAGAGAAACATCAATGTGCGGTTGCCTCTTGTATGTCCCCTGCTGGGAACTGGCCTGGCAACCCAGGCATGTGCCCTGACTGGGAATCGAACCGCGATCCTTTGGTTCGCAGGCCCGCGCTCAATCCACTGAGCTACACCAGCCAGGGCTAATAACCCATTTAAATGCTCCATTCCACGGGGCTTGACAACTTACTAATGTCTTGTATCGGATCTTAATAATTTGTCCTGGAGAAACTGACTTCTCGGAAATGACAGGTAATATTAGTTTTCCCATTCATTGTCCTTGGCAGTAACGTTCCCACCACCACCAACAATAACCTAACGATTCTACAGCACTTACTATATATACTAGGCATGATACTAGGTCTTTACTTATATTACCTTTATATTAATTCATTCAGTTCCACAACAGCCTTCTAAGAAAGGCATTTCCCCCTCTATTTTATAGATTTGAAAACTGAGTCTCAAACGGCTAAATAAGGTGCCAAGTGGCCCCATAGCTGGTAAACGGCAGACATGGGCCTTCATCGTAAGAATATGTCTTCATATTCTGTGTGCTAAACTACTGAAACTATTAAACTAGGCTGCTTCGTCTCTGCCTCCAATTTTCTGTGTGTCCCTGAAGAAGTCCCTTCCTTTCTGAGCCTTATTTCTCTATCTGAAAATAGGGAGGCTGGACTAGTCAGAGACTGAAAACTGACCATCTCTTGCTACCGGTGGCTGGCAATTGTGTTTTGATTGGTCTGTACTTATTTTAAAGCTGATTAAAAATCAGGAGATTGTACGAAACAATACAGATTTCCAACCTCTCCCAGAAAATTGAGAAATCTGTGCTAGGTTTGCATTCCCACATAGCAAAGATCAATAGGAACTGAGTAAATATTGACTGCTTCCTTTAATTAGAGAATGCTCTCCAGTTTTCTGCAGTTCCTACCACTCCCTGTCGCCTCACACCTACCTGCTTTGCTTTTAAACTGTCTCCGCATTGTTCCTTGTAGACATTTGAGCCAGAACTCTAATGATCTTTAAAGTCCCTTCAAGCTTCAACATTCGATGATTCTGTGTAAGTAAGAAAAATAGAGTTGCTATTGATAACACACAAGAACATGGATAGGTCTCAAAGATATGCTGAGTGAAAAAAAAAAGCTAGAAACAAAAGAGTAGGTGGTACCAGTCTGGCTGATATAGCTCAGTGGATTGAGTGCCAGCCTGTGAACCAAAGGGTCGCCGGTTCAATTCCCAGTCAGGGCACATGCCCGGGTTGTGGGCCAGGTTCCCAGTTGGGGGCGTGTGAGAGGCAACCACACTTTGATTTTTCTCTCCCTCTCTTTTTCTCCCCCTTCCCCTCTCTAAAAATAAATAAATGAAATATGAAAAAAAAAGAGTAAGTTGTACCATCTTCTTACCCTCCAAGAGTAGTTCAAGAGTAGGCAAATCCGATCAACAGTGCTGCAATTCTGAATAGTAATTACTTCTGGAGACTGGGGATATTGAATGGGAAGGATCATACGGAAACTTTCTGAGTATGGGTGGCAGAAATATGCCATGTGCTGGTCTGACTGCTTGTCACATGAGTATGTGCATATGTGAACAGTCACTGAAGGTTTGTGCACTGTATGGTGTGTTAATTGTATATTGCATTTTAGGCAACATACGAATGAAAACAACTGTGTTCACTTATTCTCAAATGTTAGTCTTCACAAGGTGGCATTAGAGTCATCTGAGATTTTTCCGTAAAAGGACATTCCCAAGACCCAGCAAAATACCTACGATTGCAGAATGTATCTGAGGTGGAGCCTTGTGATCTATATTTTAAAGTACTGAAAACTCTAGGAAGGAAGGAGTTCTGTGGCTGGCACTTTTCAAGCCGGTTCTGAATGAGTTAATTTGTTGGTATGTCAGTGGGATGAGGAGAGGAGAAGGAACTCAAACCCATCAAAACTATTCCAAGCAAAGATTTATTTTCGGGCTTGCTTAGACCTATGCTTGCGGTCGGTGGGGAGAAGTGTGTGTAGTGGTAGGGGATCGGCTAGTGAGAGAATGCTAGCTTTTAAGAAAAATTCATGATTTTGCAAAGGTTCTCAAGAAGGTCAGGACAAATGTTATCAAGTTAATTACATTATTTGAAGGCTAGAGGGTGAACTGCTGGTCACAATACTTAACTCTCTCTTGGTTCTGAAACATTATTGGCAAGGTCTGCCCTCGGCACAGTGTGTATCTTCTGCTTCCCCTCCCTGCTTTGGGGTAACTTTTCCCTCGGCAATAGCTTTAACCCTTGTGATTCTGCCCAGCGAAACGCATCCTCACTAGTGGCAGTTGGTAACTCTTTCTGCTTCTCTTCCAAGGAGAATTTACATTTGAAAGGGATGCTCAGAAAGCAGTAGTCAGTGTTTAACCCCGAGAGGACTCCCAGATGCTGGTGTTTTAGGGTGGGGGCCGCAGGGCAGCAGGAGAGAGATTTTAGCATGTAACTTACTCTGCTTCGGGAGGCAGTCCTGGCTTTGCACTTGGAGCTCATCTGTGCTCAGAATAGACTTCAGTTTCTTCCTCTGTAAAATAAGTTGTTGTGTCCTGAGAGGCTGTACAAGGACACATTACTAGAAAGTGCCAAAGTGGGGATCCTAATACCCAAGGCTAGATACGACTGTGTGTGCGTGTGTGTGTGCGTGTGTGTGTGTGTGTGCGTGTAGCCAACAGAATATATATTAGGGGAAGGTTACCCCAAAGCAGGGAGGGGAAGCGGAAGATACACACTGTGCCGAGGGCAGACCTTGCCAATAATGTTTCAGAACCAAGAGAGAGTTAAGTATTGTGACCAGCAGTTCACCCTCTAGCCTTCAAATAATGTAATTAACTTGATAACATTTGTCCTGACCTTCTTGAGAACCTTTGCAAAATCATGAATTTTTCGTTAAATATCTTATATACGTATATATAATTACCAACTTGCTTCAGAGTGGGGCCTGCCATTTACATTCCCAGAACCTTTCAGTGCCCACTAAGGTACAAATAAAGATGTGTAATGTAATAGCTATATTTCCAAAAGCTTTTGTTACTTACCAGTAACAAAAACTTTACTTTGCCCCCAACAGAAATCAACTCACATGGTATATTTGTCTGCTTGAGAAGGGTTCCGTGGGCCTTTGAATATCTATCCTGTTTCCCAAACTCTCTTTGACCTTAATTCTACTGTCCGAAAATTCGCCATTCTACACTTATCATTCCTCTTCCACTAAAAAAAAAAAAAAAAAAAAAAATTCTTCTGCATGAGGTTGTGTACTGTCCTCCCAAAATTTGTCTATTAATTTTCTTCATGCACCGTAATCTCAGCATGTGACCTTATTTGCAAATAAGGTCTTTGCAGATACAGGCAAGATGAGTTTATATTGCATTAAAGGGGACCCTAAGTCTAATAAATCATGTCCTGATGAGAAGACCATGCGCACACACCAGGAAGCAGGCCATGGGAAAACAGCGGCAGAGATTCGAGTGAAGCAAGGATAAACCGAAGAATGCCAGGAACCACCAGAAACTAGAAGAGGCAAGCAAGGTTTCCTCTTCAGTCCTCAGAGGGAGCGCAGCCTTACTGACACCTTAAGTTTCGACTAGAGGCCTTTAAAATACTGTCAATGTAATTCATTATGTTAAGGCAGTCCCAGGAAACTGATACAGGCTCTTATACTAAGTTCTGGAAGAGAGGCTCCGGGCTGGGGCATCCTGGGAAGTCCATGACACTTCAGTGGGAAAGCACCGTGTTGGGGGGAGGAGCCATGAGAAAAGGTAAAAGGCCTAGGAAGCCGGAGGGGTGAAAAGCTAGCAACATTTTGCAAATTACGCAATCAAAGACCAGCTGTGTAAAGAATAATCTGCAAGGCCTCATTTAGTTGTCCCTACGGAGGCAAGTTTTCTGTGCTATAGGATACAGAATCAACAGCGAGCAGTCGCTGCCCTAGTTAGTGCTCAGGAGCGAGGAGATGAAATCAACGTCCATACTCTGGAGACATGAGCTCTGCCCAGTCTTTTCCTTCCCCAGAAATCACTGCTTCTAAGTGGCCTTGCTTCAGGGTGATTTGCATGAGTACCGAGGCGGGGGCGTGGCCATTCCTCTGGTTCATTCAGAATTAGGAAATTTACTCTTATGCTTTTAAATGATCTTTGTTGTTGTTTGCCTATTTAAGATTCACGAGGCTATTTGTTTTTAACCCTTCTTTTTTTTTTCCACAATGCCTCTTTAGGCTTGCCTAAACTTGGCTTTGTTTTTGGCATCCGGTGATGTTTCACTTTGACTCACCACCCAGGGGAATGGGGGTGTGACTGGGGGGACTCAGGATCTGCTTTGCATTTCACTGCTGGGCCAGAGAAGAGTGGCTGTTGCCAATTCATTTTAGAGTTTATGTTTGGTCTCATTTGTCTCCCTGAGGGGAAAACCTCCATTTGCTTGTCTTTTCACATCTCAAATGCCTCCATCTTGTCTGAGCATCGGTGAGTGGGTGACTGTAACAAGGAGAGCCGTATATTGACCGTATTGCATCCGATTGTGTAGGTTGCTATTTTGCTAGCCCTGTATTCAGTGCAGACCTTTGTTGACCTGGAGCACAGTATCTGAGGTGGATGTAGAATAATGTATATATTTGCCACATAGTAAAGTTGTTGGTGTGACTTGAAGGGTCTGGCAAAGATGCCCTTTCCCATTTTTGCAGCAAAGGAAAAGAAACTGCTTTAGCGATTTTGCTTGTGATTGACCTGATAGGAGCAGTCATTGGCACACTTAGGTAGGCCTCGCCCATTTAGTTCTTTGTTCCACACCATGTCTGTAGTGATTGGAAAGCACAAAGTAGCATATATTGGGCTGTTTATTTACATCATGATTCTTTTTTTTAAAGATTCTGTTTATTTATTTTTAGAGAAGGGGAGGGGTAAGAACGAGGGGGAGAAAAAAAATCAACGTGTGGTTGCCTCTCGCGCGTCCCCTACTGGGGACCTGGCCTGTAACCCAGGCCTGTGCCCTAGACTGGGAATCGAACTGGTGACCCTCTGGTTTGCAGGCTGGCACTCAATCCACTGAGCCACACCAACTGGGGCTATTTATATTATAATTCCTTTTTTTTTTTTTTTTAAAGCTTGGAAAGTTCTGTTCTTTTTTTTTTTTTTTTTTTAAGATTTTATTTATTTTTAGAGAGGGGAAGGGAGGGAGAAAGAGAGGAAGAGAAACATCAATGTGTGGTTGCCTCTCACGTGGCCCCCACTAGGGGCCTGGCCTGCAACCCAGGCATGTGCCCTGACTGGGAATCGAACCTGCAACCCTCTGGTTCGCAGCCCGCGCTCAATCCACTGAGCTACGCCAGCCAGGGCTACATTATAATTCTTAAACCCATACTCTTGTGGGTTAGTAGTCAAAAAGCATGGTTATTCACTGCCTGTGATTCTCACACTGTTAATTCCGCCTTTTACAAGAATCCTATAATGTCCCTCAGCAATGTTAGTTGCTCTTTGCCAGTCTGGTCTGATGAATCCCAGGCCTGAACTCTTTGGAGAAATAAGTTTAATGGGCACAGTAGTAGTCTCTAAATCAAAAGGTCTCGGTGCCAGTAACAAATGGCATTTGTTTAATAACAAATATGTCATTTTCTTTCTATCATATTCACTATCTGACATTACCTTAAATATTTATTTGTCTTCTCACGCACTGCCTGTTTCTTCCAATAGAAGGAACCTCATTTGGATGGGAAATCTGTCTTATTCTCCACTGTTTCTCTAGCACCTAGAATGGTGCATGACACTTAGTAGGAGTTCAATAAATATTTGTGGAATGAATGAATGAATAATGAATGATTAAAACACTCTTAGAGTTAGAGAAGCTATAAAGGCCATCCAACATAGTCTCTCCCTTGATATTTTCTCTAACATCTTTGACAAACTCTCATCCAGTCCAGCTTCAAGTCAGAGAACGCACCATCTCCCCAGGTGGCTCATATTACTATTGACCCAGGTGGTCTTTCTTAGGTTGAGTTAAAATCCATCTCACTAAAATGTTCAGCCCCCTAGTCTTTATCCTGCATTTTGCAGACACACTGAATAAGTTCCAATTTTCTTTTTGTCTTTTTTTTTAATTGATGCTCAAGTACAGTTGTCTCCATTTTCCCCCCAACACTCCCCCCAACCCCAGCCACCCCCAACTCCCACCTAATTTTCAATCTAATGGTCTTTCAATCAATTTTATGAAGACTTGGCTGATCTTCTACATAAATCTCCTCCGTGTGAAACAGCCTTAGTTGCCTTAACTGTTTCTCACAGGCTGTGGCTTTGACTACCCTTCATCATCCTGGCACTCTTCTCTGGCCACTTATTTCTGCACCAGCATTATGGTCTGGGAAGTGCTCAGGGTGGTACAGCTAGCCTCCCTGTGCTAGACAGAAGTCCATTCATGAGCAGTTCGTGGGACTGTCTGTTCAGCATGTGTCACATTGCACTGTCCTATGATTCATTCCATACTTC
The DNA here is from genome assembly GCA_039655065.1 of Glossophaga mutica. NCBI lineage: Eukaryota > Metazoa > Chordata > Mammalia > Chiroptera > Phyllostomidae > Glossophaga > Glossophaga mutica. The sequence continues at coordinate 6,261,856 of CM077318.1, read as the reverse complement.
ATGATTTTGTTCACAAAGACACCATGAGACACATTGTAAAATGACTTGCTAAAATCCAGGTGTGCTAGGTCTATACTATTTCATTAACCTGCTAGTATGGCAACTATATCCACGCCCTTCGCATGCTCGTCAACTATGTATTTGAAATGACAGATGCCAACATGTTTGGAAAATTAAAAACTTTCAAAGCACTTAAGAACTTCAAAATATCATTATAGCTGTTATAAACTTTTAAGATGTATGTATGCATATATGTATGTATGTATGTATGTATTTACTTATATTTTTTAAGATTTTATTTATTTTTTATTTTTAGATAGAGGGGAAGGGAGGGAGAAAGAGAGAGAGGGAAACATCAGTGCGTGGTTGCCTCTCACACGCTCCCTACGGGGGACCTGGCCCCACAACCCAAGCATGTACCCTGGCTGGGAATTGAACCAGTGACCTTTTGGTTTGCAGGCCGGCACTCACTCCACTGAGCCACACCAGCCAGGGCTTAAGATGTATTTATATCTCTACATTTATATATGCACCTCTAGATAGATAGATAGGTAGGTAGATAGAATGTGATGTTTGTGTGTTCTCTATATTTGCGGCTGGAGCATCACTGGGGAAATAGTTAACACTGTCAGTTCTGACAGTAAATCCTTATAATTAGACTTCTCCATCAATGCTTAAGCAAGATGAGGAGAAGAAGGAGAAGAAATACAGACTCCCCTTGGTCTATTGTTTTATTATGTCAAGACATAGCCTCAAAGGTATAACCATACATCTGGCCGTCTTTGGAGCTCTTTTTTTAAACAATGATAGGAGACACTTTTTGCTTTCTTATTTTTTTTCTCTCCTGTAAAATACATATTCAAGGGAATGTAGTCTGCAGGAAATCTGGAGGAAGACCTTCCATGCTCAAGGTCTTTGCCCTCCTCCCCAAACTTCCATTGTTCCAGGTAACAGCGTACGCTCTGGTTTGCACTACTGAATAAAACTATAGTGCGTAAGTTTGCTTTGGATATTTCTGTCTTTCTGAGACAGGCAAACATAAAATGGTCTTGTGTTTGAGGCACATATTAATTAGTCATATAATCTTAACCTAAAAGAGACCCTCACCAAATTAAATAAAGCATTTGAACTTGCCCAAAACAAGGACTTTTAGAAACTAAAATTCAAATGCATTCTCTCCCTCCTGACCCCTCCCTGTCTCGTCTCTTCCATTCCTCTTTTAAATCAAGCTCCAGTTTTTGCTCCAGTTTAAAATCTTTCCCTTGTAAGTCATTTGCCAATTTGATTAGTAGGTTTCCTGCCAGCTCAAAAACTCTGATTCATTAACTACAGACTAAACATAAGGAATATTTCATTACTTGACTATAAAGATTCAGTGAGTTCAGGTTATAAATATACATCCTGTTCTCTTAAGGCTTGAATTTTAATAAATGTCAGTTTTCCTTAAGCTTAAATTTGGTCATTTTCATGCCTCTTTTCTAATACCTGTGATATTTTCATCACTTTTATTATTAATTACTTATAATTTTTCTTTAAATTGACTCTGAAATTTAAATATCTATTTTATCATTGTTGTAAACAGTAGGGTTTTTTTTTTTTTTTGGCATCATGGGCTTGATATGCTAGATAATGTTAAAAACAAAAAGATTGTTTATGTACTATTTAAAATTATCTACAGCCCTGGTTGGTTAGAATGTCATCCCAGTATGCGAAGGTTGCAGATTGGATCTCCAGTCAGGGCGCATACAAGAAACAACCAATGAGTGCATCGATAAGTGGAACAACAAATCAATGTTTCCCTCCCTCCCTCCCTCCTTCCCTCTCTCTCTAAAGTCAATTAAAAAATTAAGGCTATATATTAAACACCAGGAATATACATATCTAACTAAATAGCCTGACACCTTCTGACCTGACTTCTATAGTCTTGACTTAACAGACTATAGCTTTTATTGATGTTGACTCAGAAATTCAAAAGTGTATTATAAGTGTCATGAATTAAATCAGCACTACCCAGTATAATACCTATTTGTGGGGCAAAGGACTGAGATAGCGGTGATGGACCAAGCGAAAAGGTCCGTGTCTCCCTTGCTGGGCCAGTTTTATAATTTTCTTCAGTCTTCAGCCACCTCCATGGTTCGGAAAAATCTCAAGAAGTTTGTTGGATTTAACCGTTTGCCCTTGAAGAGCTTGGATGTGAGCGTGGTAGAAGCATCCTGGAAATAACATGAAAAAGCAAAATGAGTCTTCCTCTCACAGCTGGTGTAAAACTTCACTTGTTTTAGCCTTAGGGCCCACATGACTTGCTTTGTGGAAGTTATGTGTGACTTACTTCCCCAGCTGAGTTAAAAATATCCAGAGTACAGTTAGAATGGTCCTAAACATCGGTGTAGTTGAGTCTGTCGTGCAGGTGAATTGTCCTAAGGACCTTATGCTGATCCTTCTAAACCCTTCAGTACAGTCGCTGCTCTTCTCTCTCTCCTACAAGGAGCACTGTACCCATGGTCTTGCAGCTCCTGGGTCAGAAATTGGCAAATAAGAGAATGGCATTGTTATTACCATAGAGATTTAAATTTGTAAAAGCAGGTCCCTGTCCAGGAAGTGTTCGTTGTCTCTGAGGCATTATGTCTATAATTCAGAGAGTCGCCAGGCAAGGGCTAGATGGGCCACCTTATTTAGCTTTCTGCAACCATGTTTGTCTAAATCAAATGACCTAGAATACTTGTGTCCAGGCTCAATTCTGTGCTATCTCTAAAACAAAGCAAATCAAACAAAAACAAAATAACACAGTCCTTTTCACTGGATTGCCAGTATGAGTATTGAGTTGCCTTGAATTATTATTATAAAGAGTAATTTCGTGAGTTAAAGTGAGATTTCAAGATATGCAGAGGTTTGGGTTTTTAACAAAGATGTATAGTGGATTCCTCACAAACTTTTGAGATGGTTTAGAGGGGTCATTACAAACAAAGAATATCCTCACAATATACTGACCATTGAAGTTTATTATGTTTTATTAACAAACTGCCCCTGGAGTTCCAGTGTCACTTAATGTCACCTCCTAGATCATAGATCGACATAACCTGACATTTGGATACGATGTTCAATTTCAGAAGAGACCTTAGGAAAAAACACAATAATGGTCTCCCTGCAATTCTTTGGCTCTAGAGCACTGAACAAGGAACCTAGAGGTACAATAGAGCAGATTAATGGTTATCAGCTTTTAAAGTGTATCAGAATCACCTGAAGGGTTTCTCCACACAGAAATTTCTGGGTCCTACCCCCAAAATTTCTGACTCTGTAGATCTGCAGTGAGGCTGGAGAATTTGCATTTCTCAAAAAAGTTCCCAGTTGATGCTTATACTGCCGCTCTGATGTATCACACTTTGAGAAACATTGGATTAGAGCCACGTGTGGTAGAGCAGTTCCTTGACCTTCAGAACAGATAGCATCAGCATTTTCATAAAGGTTTAAAAGACACATACCCCTGGCTTGCGTAACTCAGTGGATTGAGCAGGGGCCAGCGAATCAAAGGGTTGCCAGTTTGATCTGCAGCACGTGCCTGGGTTTCGGGCTGGGTCCCCAGTGGGGGGTGCTTGAGAGGCAACCACACATTGATGTTTCTCTCCTTCTTTCTCCTTCCCTTCCCCTCTCTCTAAAAATAAAGAAATAAAATCTTTAAAAAAAAAAGACACGTAGAAGAACATTTATTGAGTATCTACTGTGTGTGATGTACTTGCGAGATGCTTTGCAGTCCAGGGGTGTCCAACCCACAGCCCACAGTCTGCACGCGGGCCAGGATGGCTGTGAATGCGGCCCAACACAAAATTGTAAATTTACTTAAAACGTGATGAGATTTTTTTGTGATTGCATTTCACAATGTATTTCATGTGTGGCTCAAGACAGCCCTTCTTCTTCCAGTGTGGCTCAGAGATGCCAAAAGGTTGGACACCCTGCAAGTTTACAGATATACATAGTGTGTGTGTTTTTAATCTTTCTTTTTTATTACATAATTTTATTGTTGTTCTATTACAGTTGTTCCAATTTACGCAGATATTTTATTGAATTTTATTTTCAATCCATTCTCCCTGCTTTTCAGATGAAAAAGAATCTTGGCAAGATGAACTTTGCCATGCTCACACAGCTAGTAGCCGGCAGAGCTGGGACTAAAACCCAGGTCTGTCTGGCTTCAAAGCTTACACTTTCTCTACTAGATCGCATTGCCAAATCAATTGCTTTTCGAAATGTACATAAAGGTGACTGTTTTGCTTACAGAGGCAATGTGACCTAGGGGAACCACAGTAAAATGAGTACCAAGACCATCAGGCTCTAGCCCTCACTCAGCCACTAATTTTTTCTCCTTGATGTATCAGTTTATGTACCCATTCTCTCATTTATCCATCCATCTATCCATCATCCATCCATCAATTCACGTGTCCACTTACGCATTCATCAAATGTTTGAGCACTCAAAGTGCTTTAGCCACTAATGATGTGTAAATACTTTCCCTTGTTTAGGCCTCGCTTTGCTCGTATGTGCGATGAGAAATTTGGACTAGATGAATTCAAAGGCTTCTTGCATTCTTTTTTTTTTTTAAAGATACAGCATTTTTTTAAAGATTTTATTTATTTATTTTTAGAGAAGGTAAGGGAGGGAGAAAGAGAGGGAGAGAAACATCAATGTGTGGTTGCCTCTCATGTGGCCCCCACTAGGGGCCTGGCCTGCAACCCAGGCATGTGCCCTGACTGGGAATCGAACCTGGGACACTTTGGTTCACAGCCCGAGCTCAATCCACTGAGCTACGCCAGCCAGGGCGGCTTCTTGCATTCTTGAAAGCCTTATGACACCCGAAGTTTCTATCTCTTCACCAATAAAAAATTGCAGATCTTTATAGGCAAATAAGGTGTTATCCCTCATAAAAGTAAATTCATAGGAATGTCCCTGTGTGACTATGGAGCATTAGTGGTAGATGAAAAACACATCTTATTAGTACCACAAAAATATGGCATTAATACAATTGGGACATAGTTGAAAACTGTGGTATCTGTAGCAAAGTTATTTTCAAATATTTAGTGAAGACGTGAATAATAATTTTGCAAAAAGCTTAATTTACTAGATTCTAACAAGTTCAAGAGGATTCAAGCACAAAGTGTTTTATACTTAGTAAGTGGTTAAAACCAAATGCAGAATTTGTAACTACCTAGTACTTAGAAGAGTTTAATTTTTAAGTTCTCAAAATACATTGAATAATATTCACTTATTACTTTATCAGACATTTTCATTTGACCTGAAAAAATATCCTGTGCTCAAATCTTTCATTCTCATTGCTTTATGCCCTTAAGAAAACTCTTAGGAGGATCATGTGTAAAACTGTCAGACGAACACAATATAAAAACAACAACAAAACCAAAAACAATCATGAACGGAACTGTATAAGAGAGCATTGTCAAACGTCAGTGATAGGTTTTGCAAGTGAACGACAGATTTGTCTGGGATTGACTTAAAGCATGAGATTTCTTACGCAGGCCTTGCATTTTGGATTAAGTTTAGCAGTAAAATGAAGAATTTCTACCGTGTCTATGTCTATAGCTCTAAATTAGTTCCAAAATTAGATCTTTGTCATTCTTACATAACCGATGAAAGCAAAAATATTTCTGAACGCTGCAATGTCTATTAGCCAAAGAAACTTCATATTGGAGCCATTTTTTAAAAATTAAATGTTGGCCTGGCTGGTGTAGCTCAGTGGATTGAGCGTGGGCCTGCGAACCGAAGGATCGCGGTTCGATTCCCAGTCAGGGCACATGCCTGGGTTGCCAGGCCAGTTCCCGGCAGGGGACATACAAGAGGCAACCGCACATTGATGTTTCTCTCCCTCTCTCCTTCCCTTCCCCTCTAAAGATAAATAAATAAATAATAAAAATAAATAAATAAAATATTAAAAAAATCAATTTAAAAAAATTAAATGTTAAGTTAATTTAACATTAAAGATTCATTATCTGAGGCATTGAGGCTTTCCAGTACCAGGGTGATTTGAATAAGTTTGTGAATTATATTGGTCCTCTTGTCTAATAACCCTTTTCCATGGTTGACACTTTCAAAGAAGGAGCCACTAAACTTGAGATGTTACAGAAAAACTCACTCACTAAGGAGAAAACAACACTTGCTTGACAAATAGATTTTCAGTCTTTTCACTCTGATGAAAGTGTTGTCACAGGAGACGAACCCTGTCTGAAGATTCAGACACCGCTTAGACTCTTGGGATTTGCCTATGACTTTAACAGAATGTTAATAGGGTGTTTTCAGAGATGCATTCTCATAAATTGACGACATGCTCCACGTACTGTGTATTTCTTCTTGAAGAGGATTTTTTTTTTCCCTTAGAGAATGTATTCCCTCCCCAAAGAAAATGCCCAGTCTCCTGTCAAAATGACGCAGATTTAGGGAAAATGCTATAGGGTTGGAGCTCACTTTTTAATATTCAGAGTAAGCAAAAGGAGAACAAATTTCCCTCAAAGGGAAAAGTTGGCAGCACACTAAACACTCCTTGTAAAATAAAACAGTTGGAGAAACACCATGTCCTTTCATTGGTTAGTTTTGATAGCAACCATGATTTTAAATAGTTATAGGAGACAAGAAATACTCTGCTGATTTTGGAAGCAAATGGATTGATTCAGCTGTTCAATGATCAACAGATGACTCGAGATAGTGCATTTTCTTGCCCTGTGCTCACACTTATCTCTCTGCTTTTCCCTGATTTCTCAGTATAGTGCAAACAAATAGATTTTCTATAGGTAGAATAATGAACCTCATTAGATTTTAATTTGTCATCCTGGTTAAAAGGTATTACGATGTAAACTTAAAGACCTCCCTCTAGCCAGGTGCTTGAACATAGGGTGGGAATTAAATATTTATTTTTTCCCAAAATATGTGGAATTTAGACTCTTAACTCCTAAATGCTAGTCCTGATATTGATTCCTGGCTAAGTGTTGAGGAAGGAGTTAACCTCATTTTTTTTTTTTTTTTTGCTTTCATGTAGGTTTTTAACCTCCTTTTATTCAAGTTTTTTATATATTCGATGAGATAACAGGCTGGGACTATGTGGTTTGGGTGGGATGTTTCAACTAGTTTCAGAAGTTTTTACTCATAAAGACATGCCCAAATTTGTTCAGGAATTTCACAATTATCTTTTTCTGATGGTAAATTAAAATATGCCATGGTGCATTTTATTTCCTTCCATGGATGTTAGCATGGATATCTGGATTTCAAAAATTGTATGATTAAAATGCCCATGAAGTCTTCTCAGGAAATGGGAATGTGTTTATTAAGTACAAATCCTTTATAACTATAAAATATTATTTATTTATTTTCTTTTTTCTTTATTATTTTTATTGCTTTCCAAGTGCAGTTGTCTCCATTTCCCCCTCCCCTCCCCTCTGCTGCACCCAGCCCTACTTCCCACCCTCAATCCTCCTCCCATCTTGGCTTTGTCCATGGGTCCTTTATACATGTTCCTTGCTGACCCTTCCCCTTTCTTTCCCCCGTTATCCCCCACCCCTCTGGTTACTCGCAGTTTGTTCTTTTTTTTTTTTTTAAGATTTTTATTTATTTATCTTTAGAGGGGAAGGGTAGGAGAGAGGGAGAGGGAGAGAAATATCAATGTAGGGTTGCCTCTCGTGTGTCCCCCGCCGGGAACTGGCCTGCAACCCAGGCATGTGCCCTGACTGGGAATCGAACCGCGATCCTCTGGTTCGCAGGCTCGCACTCAATCCACTGAGCTACACCAGCCAGGGCTGCAGTTTGTTCTTTATTTCAATGTCTCTGGTTGTATTTTGCTTGCACGTTTGTTTTGTTGATTAGATTCCACTAATAGGTGAGATCATATGGTATTTGTCTTTCGCCTCCTGGCTTACTTCACTTAGCATAATGCTGTCCAGTTCCATCCACACTGTCATGAAGGGTAGGAGCTCCTTCTTTCTTTGTGCTGTGTAGTATTTCATTGTGTTAGTGTACCGTAGTTTTTTGATCCACTCATTTACTGATGGGCACTGAGGTTGCTTCCAGTATTTGTCTATTGTAAATAACGCTGCTATGAACATTGGGGTGCATAGGTTCTTTTGAATTGGTGTTTCAGAATTCTTCAAGGTTTTCAACAGTGGAATTGGTTGGTGAAAAGGCAGTTCCATCTTTACTGTTTTGAGGAAATTCCATACTGTTTTCCGCAGTATCTGTACCAGTCTGCATTCCCACCAATAATGTACTAGGGTTTCTTTTAAGGAAGAGCTAACCCCTATCCTTCTCAGGCCATTCAAAATAATCCAAGAAGAAGGAAAACCCCCAAACTCTTTTCATGAGGCCAGCATCATCCTAATCCCCAAACCAGATAAAGACACAACAAAGAAAGAAAACTACAGGCCAAATATCACTGATAAACATAGACGCTAAAGTCCTCAACAAAGTATTGGTAAACCGCATCCAGCAATGTATTAAAAAGATCATTCACCATGATCAAGTGGGATTCATCCCAGGGATGCAAGGATGGTACAATATTTGCAAATCAGTAAATGTAATACATCACACAAAGAAAGGGAAAGACAAAAGTTGCATGATCATATCAATAGATGGGGAAAAAGCATTTGATAAGGTACAGCACCCATTTATGATAAAACCCCTCAGGAAACTGGGAGTAGAGGGAGCATTCCTCAACATAATAAAGGCCATAAATGAGAAACCTACAGCCAGCATCATACTCAATGGGCAAAAACTAAAAGCTTTCCCACTAAGATCAGGAACAAGACAAAGATGTCTGCTTTCACCCCTCCTATTCAACATAGTATTGGAAGTTCTAGCCACAGCAATCAGATAAGAAAAAGAAATAACAGGCATCCAGATTGGAAAGGAGGAAGTAAAACTGTCATTGTTTGCAGATGACATGATAGAAATGACATGTACATTGAAAACCCTATAGACTCTACCAAAAAACGAGACCTAATAAGTGACTTTGGCAGAACAGCAGGATACAAAATCAATATTCAGAAATCAAAGGCATTTTTGTACAGCAACAATGAAATACGAGAAACAGAAATCAGGGAAATATTATTTCTTTTATAACCTTTTTATTTGGAAGGAACATTGTAGCCCAATTCTGTGGTATCACAGATAAGGAACCTGTGACACAGGTAGGTTTAATATCTTAACAAGATCACACAGCTAGTAAGTTGCAGAGCCAGGACTAGATCCCATATGATTTTCTGTTTACTGTACAGCTCTAAGAACTTAGAGTTATGGGGGCTGGAGGAACTTAAACACTTAGTTTTCTATATAATGCTTGAACACACTTGTCCATACACTTGAAAAGTTCAGTTTCTGCTTAATCACTTCTTTTTTCTTAATTTCTTTTTAAGAAACTTTTGTTCTATTATAGCTGCCCCAATTTTCCCCCATTGCTCTCCCCTGCCCCACCCGGCCCCCCACCCCTGCTCCCACAGTCAATTCCCACACTGTTGTCTATGTCGATGGGTCATTTATACATGTTCTTTAACTAGGCCCTTCCCCTTCTTCTATGGATGAAAAACTTACCATAATATCAGGAAACTTCTGTTCTTGATGGAAAATACTTATATGGAAGTAAAAGCTTTGCATCGTCTGCAGACCTGATCTCGTTTTGCTCTCTGAGGCTGAAGGAAGTAAGTTCAGTTTCTTTTCCCATGCCAGACCTTAAAATATTTGAAGGTAACTATCCTGCCCTGACCTCTGCGATTCCTCAGACAAAACAGCTAAATTCGCTTGAGCTTTTCTTTATGATGTTTACTTTTAAGGTTGTTTGTTCAGCACGTGCTATGTATCTGACGCTGTGCTGGATACTGAGGACTTTAAGATGAATAAGATTCGATCCTTGCCTTCAAAGAGCTCTAGGTAGGGAGTCAAAGAAAAAACAATGTCAATAGCTCTGCAGTAAGTGCTACAATGGAGGTAAGCACAGGATGCTGACGAGAACAAACCACAAGCTGAGGTGGGGTGGAGAATGTGCTTCAGCTGAGAACTAGAATCACGGCTGAAAGCGTGGGGAAAGAAGGAACATTTGCGCAATTGTTAGTCGGTCAGCGTGGCTGGAGTGGAGGATGTTGGAGGATACATGGGACAATAGGCAGGATCAGATCGCAGCGGGCTTTCAAGTTTCCTCATCGTTGTGTGTGTTTCTATCTATCTGTGGATACCAGCGTTGAATACAGAGTTCTGTTTATGGAGACTTTTCAGTTCCGACTAAGATCCCATACTGAGACATCATCTGTTTTTATATATATTGCTACCTTCCTTGATTCTGTTCTTGAAAACTTGGCTCTTTGTGCTAGTGTGTGTGCGCAGGATTTTACAGTTTTCCTCATTATATTCTGTCATGTAGGATCTTACTCAGTGTTCATATCTGGGAAGATCTTTTTTTTTTTTCAAGATTTTATTTATTTGTTTTTAGAGAGAGGGGGAGGGAGGGAGAAAGAGAGAGCGAGAAACATCAGTGTGTAGTTGCCTCTTGTGCACCCCTAACTGGGGAACCTGGCCTGCAACCCAGGCATGTGCCCTGACTGGGAATCGAACCAGCAACTCTTTGGTTTGCAGGCCGGTACTCAGTCCAGAGCCACACCAGCCAGGGTGGAAGATCTTTTTTTTAATCCTTATTCTCTTATAGAATGTATTTTTTTTTAATTTTTTTTCTTTTAGATTTTATTTATTTATCTTCAGAGGGGAAGGGAAGGAGAGAGGGAGAGAAACATCAATGTGCAGTTGCCTCTTGTATGTCCCCTGCCGGGAACTGGCCTGGCAACCCAGGCATGTGCCCTGACTGGGAATCGAACCGCGATCCTTCGGTTCGCAGGCCCGCGCTCAATCCACTGAGCTACACCAGCCAGGGCTGTATTTTTTTATTTCTCCCTGCTTCATGTCATCATTGCTTCCATGATACCATAATGACTTACATTTTATTGTTGTGAAAATTTTCTTAATTTTTGCAAATAGTACCATACATTTTAAAAAATATAAGTTGATCTTTTGTCAAGAGTTTTGCTATTTCTCCCCATGTAGATGGGCAACAGTGATTTTGTAAAAAAAATGATCAACCCTTGGGAGACAAGAATTTACTTTTCTTTGAAGTAATGAAAGACTTCAACATACAGAGGCAATCAGGCAGTGATTTCTGGAAACTTGCATCATAATTAGAGATAGGAATGATGGCTATTTATTGGAATATGATGTCTGATTCCCATTCTAATGATAGTTTATGTGCTTTGTTAAAACTAAATCTTATTGACTGTCATTGTTTCACTTTCTTTCTTTCTTTTTTGGCTTACAAGCACTTTTCTTTTCCTTTTTTCTTTTCATTGAACTTATTGGGGTGATATTGGTTACTCCCTGGTTTCTCTCTGGTATCAGGTTATATATATATATATATATATATATATATTTACATAATATACAACATGTTATTCATATATTGTACTGTGTGCTCACTACCCCAAGTCAAGCCCCCTTCCATCACCATTCACCCCCCTTTACCCTCTTCTACCTCCCCCACCTCCTTTTCCCTCTGGTCATCACCAGACTGTTGTCTGTGTCTATGAGTTTTTTTGTTTTTTCTTAATCCTGTCATCTTTTTCACCCAGCCCCCCCAACTTCCCTCCCTTCCGACAGCCATCAGTCTGTTCTCTGTATCTGTAAGTCTGTTTCTATTTTGTTTGATAATTTATTTTGTTCATTAGATTCCACATATAAGTGAGATTATGTGATATTTGTCTTCCTCTGATTGGCTTCCTTCACTTAGCATAATGCTCTGCAGGTCCAATCATGCTTGGGGAACGGTGTGGGGAGTGTTCCCCACCCCAGCACCACAGAACTCAGACCATCGCAGATTCTGTCCAGACAAGGACAGGGAGGAGCCATAGTGAGTCAGGAGGTGGGGGCCACTGAGAGCCCAGAGAGCGGGGCTTTCAGATCTCCCACGAGGGGTTGGTGCCAGTCAGGGTCACAGGAGTGTGGGGGAATGGCCTCCAAAGCCACACAAGTCATTCACGGACCCACCCCTGAGTCTGCCCAGACCTGTACACCCTGGTTAAGACAGCTGACTGCTCAGCAGGGCATGAGCTCCACAGTGTGGAACGAGGGAGAGTCTAGAGGGTGGGGCTATTTCATTCCTCCGGGCTGTTGCCACCTGGAGGGGAGCGCTCCACCCGAGAAGGATGGTGGCTATGTTAATTGCAGAGGGACTCATACAGGAGTCCTGATGCCTGTCTCTTCAGCTCTCCCCCCAGAGCCACAACCCCCAGACTCTCCTTGCATGACTCTAGTTCGCTCAGCTGGAGTCCAGGGTGAGTGGCTGCAAATGATAATTTGTGCACTGGCCCTTTAAGAGGATGCAGTGGGTGTAGCAGACGCCACTCTCTCCCTGGTGGACAGAATCCCTGCTGACTTTCACGGCCAGATGTTATGTGGGCACTTCTTACTGGCTCTGGTGCTCTGGGCTGGAGACATCTCATAGGGAACCCCAGAAGCTGACACATGACTCTGGAATCTCAGCCACTCCCTATAGGAGCAGGGCTAACACTTTTTGTATCTGCCCTTCCTGCCATTCTCAATGTGGCTTCTTTTGTAAATTGTTGGTTATAACACTGTGTTCAGCTAGATTTCAGTTGGTTACTCAGGTTGATTGTTCTATATTTTAGTTGTCATTCTAGTTTGGTCCCGGGAGAATGTGAGTGTAACTTCTACTACTTCACCGACATCCTTGGTCCCACCTGCTTCACTTTCAATTAGGGTTTTTGACAAAGTACAAACCATAAACAATTGGTTACTTGAATTATACTCATGCATCCACGATTTTATGAAGTGATAATAGAGGCGAAATTAAGGGGTACTTTACAATCGCTAACACTTGGGGTTTTGTGGCCTCTCAGCATGTCAATAGAGTTATCCATGAAAACATTTTCCCAGCTCAAAACATGAAGTGACACTGTAAAGGATGGAAGTGAGTTGCTACTCTCTTAAACCCCATTACATGCTTTACAACTTGTGTGGAGACTTCACAGAACGTAACTCTCTATTACTACAGGATGGAAACTTTTGGAGTTCCAAGGGTCTGGAGAGTATCTAATCTAACCCCTCAGTGTTTACAGTCCAGTCCAGTGCCGCAAATGGGGAAATAACTTGGGTGAATTTGCAGTTTCTCGGACAGGTCAAGTAGTTCTCTGAACACGAAGTTGTCCCATTCGGTCAAATGCAGATTTAGATTACACGTCTAGATTTTATAATTCATGCATAGAAATGATGCTGCTCAGGCAATCTTGTGTTGAAGAATGTCAGTATTGAAAATATCTCTTGGCTTTGGACCAGAAGTAGTAGGGTGTGAGCGCACGGAATGATCTAAAAGTTCTTGTGTGCACCTCTGTTACACGTAGGTTAAGGTCGCTGCCCACAGACTCTTTTGGCACCATGCTTCAATTTGAGCTTTTCCCATCTACTGTGGTTTTGTAACCAATTGGAAATTCACGATATGTTTTTGAATTCCAAGACAAAAATAGGCCTCTCATATCTAGAAAATATATTTTTTTCTCTTCAGCGGAGAGAAAAACTGAATTTGTTTTTGGAGAAGTCAGAGATTGTTTCGCAGATAAAATTCAATTTGGGCTGGAGAAATTCTCAAGCACTCTGTAGGCGAACCTTCTTTTCTGTATTGTAGCTGGTTAAGTCTGGAGTCTCTACTTCAGAACAAGGAATCTCAGAACTGAAGACGTGTTTTATCAGCCATAGTGTAGGGCTGGTTTAATAGCAGCCTCTGTTCTTCCTGCCTTCCAGCGGAGCCTTTTCTCAACAGCGTTCCCACTTTCCTGTTTAGCAGAGTTTATTATATTTGCCTTTGTCACTGGCTTGTAAAAATTAACAGCTACCAGAATTCTTTCATCTCATTCCTATCACACACATGTTGGCAAGTTATTGACACTTGATATAATGATGGCAAATAGGCAGGGCTATTTGGGGAGGAGCCAAGATAAGTGTTCTGCTCAGAATTTATTATGTCTGAAACCCTGTAGATGCAGTTGTCTCTGTTTGCTTCACAATAACCTTACGAGGTGCTACTTTTGCTCCCCTTTAATAGGTGAACAAGTTGAGACTCAGAGAAGATAAGTAACTTGTCCAAGAATATATGCAGCATATTAGTGTTGGAACTGCTATGCCAACCCAGGTTTGTCTGATTCCAGCATTTAAGTTCTTAAGTACAACAAGGCTATTCAAATTGGGGAAATTGATAAGAAATGTGGTGCTGTGTGTACATGAAATGCGTTTGAGTAGTGGGTCGAAGTGCAGAAATAAGATCCTCATGAGTCTGTTGAGAGACATAGTTAATGTAGTAGAGAGGGCATGGTCTTTACAATGTAACAGACCTTGGTTGGAATCCTAGTTCTGCCAGTTAGTAGCTGTGTGGACTTAAGTTAGTAATTTAACCTATCTGAGCCTGATTTTTCTTATCTGTAAATTGGAGATAAGAAGACTTACCTAATAGTGTTGTAATAACTATTAAACAAGATGGTGAATGTTACATGCTTGGAAAATAGAAGAGCCCAAACTTGTGGTAACTGCAGAAATTAAATGTATGGGTAGCGTTGTCGTTACCTTTAAACCTTTATCAGATTGGGAGATAAGGAGAGTATCAGCATAAGGAGTCTATTTCTAGATTTCATTGTTTTGGGCTCTGTGTGGAGGTGGCCTTCATAAATGTTTCGCAGAATATCTGATGCACCTTTCTACTCTAAGCAAGTGCTCATTTGCAGAAAATCAGGAATTTGGGGGTATTTTCAATATTTTAAAGAAATATAAGCTTCTGCTATGTATATGGCATTGTAAGTGATAGAAAGAGACGTAGGGCCCTGGCTGGTGTGGCTCAGTGGATTGAGTGCTAGCCTGTGAAACAAAAGGTTGCTGGTTCGACTCCCAGTCAGGACACATGCCTGGGTTGCAGGCCAGGTCCCCAGTAGGGGGTGTGCGAGAGGCAACCACACATTGATGTTTCTCTCCCTGTCTTTCTCCCTTCCTTCCCCTCTCTCTAAACATAAATAAATAAAGTCTTTTAAAAAAGAGACATATGATCTAGGGAGGGATAATAGTCATCGAGCAATTTATGTTATCACATTTCATCTTGTTAATTTGCTCAATAGACACTTAATGAACAACAATAGTATTCAAGGCACTAATATAGGTTGTGGCTGAGGTAGAAAATAAATGAATCCTATCCATAAAATCTTAGCCCCTGTTTACATGGAACCCTGCATTCTAGGGTGAAAGTGAAAAGTGCCTTAAGAGAGTCAATACATGGGGCAATGAGAAATCAGAACAGGAAATGATGGCTCTTTGCCGGAACTGAGTGTAGGAGGTAGCATTTCAGTGGAATCCTCGTAACTTGGAGATAAAAGAGGGAAGAGAGTGGATGATTTTTAACCTATTCTTTTGAATCCAGCTATAATTTATTTTTCTACTTTGCAGGACAGTAGAGTGTAATGGTCACTAGCGCAGGCTCTGGAGCTAGATAGTTAAGGTTCCAATCCTGGTGCAGCCACCTACTTCTTCGTTCTGTGACTCGATTCCGTCATCTAACAAATGCAGTAACAACAGAGCCTTCCTCATTGACTTTTTGTAGGATTAAGTGAGATAAATGCACATAAAGCTCTTATTACAGTTCCTGGCACATATTAAATGCTCGATGTGAGCTATTTGTTATTATTGCTAGGCTTTTGATACTGACGCAGCTGACATGTTTAATTTCACTGTAAGTGAAATATCCTAGAATCATTATGCTTGAACGAACAATAGGGAAAATGTAACGAGATGGTTACAAAGATGAGTGCTGAGGAAGGAGAGGTGTTTTGCTGTTCACTCAATAAAGGCCTCGCAGGCACTGGCAAAAGACCAATATGTGGAGCTTGCCATGTGTCCTTGCTTGCAACTCAAGTTAACTCCACACCCGGCACACAGTGTGTGCTTAATAAAGTCTTGCTGAATGATTTTATAAACAAATAAAATTTGTTTTATTTTGCTTTTTCTTATTGAAGGTAGAAGGTGTTTAAAAGGTAGAAGATGTTCCCTGGCTTCTGTGGCTCAGTGGATTGAGCACTGGCCTACGACCCAAAGGGTCGCCAGTTCGATCCCCACTCAGGGCACATGCCTGGGTTGCAGGCCAGGTTTCCCAGTGGGGGGTGTGCGAGAATCAACCACACATTGATGTTTCTCTCCTTTTGCATCTACATCCCTTCCCCTCTGTCTAGAAATGAATAAATAAAGTCTTTAAAAATAAATTCCCCAACCTGTTCTGATAAGAACTGTGCTTCTCTGAAGTGATTCTTTCAATCTGCAGAATGTAATTAATTACTATTCCACATTGTTTCAGTAATCATAACTCAAGAAACATTTGAACACAGCCTGAAAAGGCATAAAAGCATAAAATGAAAATGTTTAGTTTTACTCTTTTGTCTTTCCATCAGTGATGAGATGTGCAAAGAGCAGAATATCCGACTATGACTTGTTAGGTTTCCTTTTCTACAGGGATTCAAATGAAACCCTGAAATCATACCATATTTTAGGGACAGATGTAAGGACATGCAATTATTACTGACTGTACGCTTCTTAAGGATAGAATTCGGGTCTGGATGATTTTACTCTTCTCAGCACCTTGCCCTGGTTCTTTCTCCTTGAAATGACTGACTCTTGAAAGAAAAAACTCATTTAACATTAGGAGCTTCGCAGGAACAAGTCTCAGTTCTGGTTGGTGGTTGAAAGAAGCAAAAACTGGGACAGTGAGAACGAAGAAAAGGCATGCAGAAAGGAAAACCTGAGAGTGCTGACATAAAACTTGGCTGACTCTCACAATTCAGCGCAGGGCTTGTCCTGGACAGGGTACCGTATTTTGCTGTGGATAATACGCTCCAGTGTATAACACGCACCCATGTTTTGGTGCCCACTATCCATGGCATTATTATACCCATCATTATACCCATGGTGTGTAATGATTATACTCATGTATAATGTACATCCGTATTTGTCCCTCAAAAATTTAGGCAAAACATGCATATTATACATGGCAAAATATGGTGCTTGCACTGGTGATGTTCGAGAGTATCCAAACAGAAGAACAGGCAGCGATGAAGTGAAAGATCTAATGACATATACGCTCTTCAAACAATTCAAACTTTTAGGTCTGATTTGAAACCCATTAGCCTTTCCAAAGACCTTTTATCGCAAGTTTACCTACGAATCTGAAGCGGTTTTCTGCTTGGTTCTGTTTCCAATATGGTCCAGCACTGATTGCCCTTATTATAACACTTCAACATCTTTTTCCTTCTAATTTCCTCTCATCTTAAAAGTCACTTTAATTCTAAGAAGGATTTAAGTCTCCAATTTTCATGTGTCACAACAACCACTGAAAATTCTTTTCTCTCTGGCTCATGGAAAATTGTTGACTTGGACAGCACTAATGTCTTCCAGCTGGAGGAACTATTCGTGTGCTAAACTAAGAATGCTGATGCGCCTGAGACTAAGGTACCCTTCATGCAAAACTGTACGCCTGGATTTGGGTAGTTACCAAATGACTGGGTGGTTAACCTGGATTTTTCCACATGTACATCTATGTTTCTGTTAACTGGGAAAAAGATACTGGATAGGATAGTGTAAAAACTAATTTCCCTACAGCAGTTGCAATCTGGTTACACATCTCACCATCACATTCCACTCTTTTTATAGCTCTGGATTTATTCCCCTTCCTGTTAGGTTTCAGGGCAGCTGTAGGTGAGACTTTGTACCTCCTGCTAGAAAGACAATTGACCTAGCATATGTCTGGGTCTCTGTCAACATCCCTCATTAGCTTTGTACTATTTTGTTCTTTGCCAAAACTTTCTGTTGAACAAAGATTGATGTTCCTGGCTGAACTGTAATGGACCAGATTCCATCTCTTCACTTCTTCTAAGATGGGCCCTTGGCCAACTTGTAAAAGCAACACAGTTGGAGCTGAGTTCAGTCCCCGCTTTCACGTCCACAGTGGATCTCATACTCTGCACATTCTCTCGTTCCACTATCAAGATGGACTTTTTGTCAAGCAATAAGCAGACGTGTACTGAGATGTAACCACAGGGAAAATCTTGCTGGGTTATCTCTTCTAGAATGCATTTGCATTTTCTCTAAGGGTCAAGCTTTGAGCCAAATAATGACTTGATAATGATGCAATCTGTATTTGCGAAGTTTTTTCCCCCCTGTGGACATTGGCAGTTTGCTTAATTTGTGTACACAAAAGATTCTTTGCAGTTGCCTTCGACCTTCTTTTTGAGTTTTCATCCCCATTTGTTAGGCTTTGTTTGGCCTTTCTCAAGGCACCCCTTTTAGAAAGTGCGTGAGAGATAAGCAGAAAGGACAAACTCTGCAGGCAGACTGCTTGCATTGAAATCTGTTTTTCCATCTTTAACTTGCTGTGTGACTTTGGACAAACTACTTAGCTTCTTTATATCAGAGTTTCCCCATCTGTAAAATAGAGATAATCATAATTCCTACCTCATGGAATTGTTCTGAGGATTCAGTGAGAAAATATGTAAAAGACACTTAGATCAGTGTTTGGCAAATGGCATGTGCTGTATTAGTGACAGCGATTACTTTTATCATGTCCCACCCTTCTATTTTCATTGTTCATATGGAAACTAAAGAAAAGTAAAGCATGAAGGGAAGCAAGATTGTAGCTCGGAAGTCCCTTAGAAGAGACTGTAAATATTCCTATTTCTTTCTCTCTTCTACCATTCAGGGTGTCACTTTTGTATCTCTTCTATCCTTTTTCTTTTCAGAATTTTCAAGCTCCCCAGCTAATTTCATGACTTGCTTGGTCTCAAATTCCAACAACTTTAGCAACCAATTTTTCTCTCTGTCTTTTTATGGGCCTCTGCTCCTTGAGTTATCTAGCATCATTATAATCCACTCATCTATAGGATAACAGGATACTGTCGGGACCTTTCTGCCTTAGCTGTTATTTCCCAGCAAGGTCCTTGGGTTAGCCTCTTAGTGTTTGTGCTTAAAACGTGACACTGCTAGGACTATATCCTAAGAACCCTGAAACACCAATCCAAAAGAACCTATGCACCCCTATGTTCACAGCAGCACAATTTACAATAGCCAAGTGCTGGAAGCAACCTAGGTGCCCATCAGTAAATGAATGGATCAAGAAACTGTGGTACATTTACACAATGGAATTCTATGCAGCAGAAAGAAAGAAGGAGCTCCTACCCTATGCAACAGCATGGATGGAACTTGAGAGCATCATGCTAAGCAAAGTAAGCCAGGCAGTGAAAGACAAATACCATATGATCTCACCTTTAACAGGAAGCTAATCAACAAAACAAACAAACAAGCATAATATAACCAAAGACATGGAAATTGAGAACAGGCTGAAGGTCACCAGAGGGGAGAGGGGAGGGAATTTCAGGGGAAAAGGGGAAGGATTTATAGGAACAAGTATGAAGGACACATGGACAAAAGCTATGGGGGGGGTGGAAATGGGAGGGAGGAGGGGAGGGTTGGGGTGGTGGGTTCGGGTGGGAATAAAAGACAGAAAACTGTACAAGATCAACAATTAAAATTAAAAAAAGTGACACTAGTTGTCCTATTTTTTACATGTGTTTTTCATGTTTAAAAATAATTTATTTATTAATTTTTATTGTTATTCAAGTAAAGTTGTCTCCATTTTCACCCCACCTTGGCTCGCGCCCCACCTACTCTTGATCCTTCTTCCCTTTGGCTTTGTCCATGTGTCCTTCATACATGTTCACTGATGACCCTTTGCTTGTTTTCCCCCATTATCCCCTCCTCCCTCCCCTCTGCTTACTGTCAGTTTCTTCTTTATCTCGGTGTTTTTAGTTATATTTTGCTTGCTTGGCTGAGGCAGTTGAATTCGATTTATGTACTATGCTATCATTTTATCGGAAACCATACCAGTTTTCTAATGAATTCTGGAGAGGGGGTTTTAAGACAGGCAGTAGTGTACATGGTTGTTGGGGTACATGTTGGGGTGATGCTTGACCCAGCATAGCAGTCTTGAGCCTAATTACATGGCTCACTACTCTATTTGAGCTGCTTTCCTTGTGAGGGGTTTTATTGAATCTTACATGAATCTTACTATGGTCACGTGTGCTGGTTGTCTACATGCGGAGCAACTACTTTTCATTCCATTGAAGACACGAACTCATTGGGGTAAAGGAATTAGAGAATCAGATGGGAACTGGGGTACTGCTAACCATGAATCTCTTCAGTACAGTAAATGTGTGTGTTTGTGTGTGTACTTTGTTTCGTATTAGGATTCCCAGCAAATATCCAAACGGGTTACATGGCATAAGTAACCTCCTATGAATTCAGTTGTGCAGCTATGGGTCGGGGGTTCATGCTCCCAGCGGTGCCGGTGTGTCGTTCGTAACACAGGTATTGGGAAATGCTAGACAAACTCCTTAACTGTGAGGGAATAGATATAACCTATGAGCTGACAGAGCTAACTTCTCACACTACTTCTATGTCAATGGACAGAAATTGTCTACTTAAACAACCGATAATTTCTTTGTTGGCATCACTAAGAGCTGGAAACGGAAACCAGCCCCTGAAACGTCTACACATGGAAAACCAAATGACTGTGGGCAGCAGAAAATAGTTACGTTGGCAGATATTAGGCATGCCGTGTACACATTCAAGACATACTTCATGTAAAATCCCAGCTTGTCCTAAGAAAAGCCATATGTTCATTATGAAAGATGAGGAAAGTTAAACAACATTTTGAAAGTTAGGACCCTTGCTCATAATAAAAAATGGATATCGAATATTTCCTAAATATGAGCAACAGTTGAGTGAAAAGATACATGGCATATATAGAAAAGATTAATGGGGACATGTAAGGGAATTCAGACAGTTTTCATTTTGAATGTACCATGTACAGTTTTCACCAAGGCTTCCAAAAAAAAAAGGTCATGAAAAATTAGGCTTAGTTTAGTTCACTCCAAAATATATCCTATGAAAATACATTGTATATACTTGGCAGTTTATAATACTCTGCAAAATTTTTGAAGAAATTAAACATTTGAGATAAAGTTGTTTTTTATTTTTATTGGTGTATAATTGATATCTAACAAATGCATTGCAGGTATACAACACAATGATTTAATATTTGTATATGCTGCAAATTATTGCTATTGTAGATTTAGTTAACATTCGTCACCATATATAGTTACAAAAGTTTTTGTCTTCTGATAGAAATTTAAGGTCAAGTATCTTGGCAGCTTCCAAATATGCAATGCAGTATTAGTAGCTGTAGTTGCTCTGCTGTATACCTCCATGATGTTTTGATTTTATAACTGGGAGTTTGTATCATTTGATTTTTTCCCTCATTTTGCCCACTTCTGCCCCTGGCAACTACCAATCTGTTCTCTATATCTATGTCTTTGTATTTTTCTTATTAAAATGTACATATAAGTGATGTTATATGCCATTTGTCTTGTCTTTCCCTATCTGTCTTATTTCACTTAGCATAATGCCCTGAAGGTTTATCCATGTAGTTACAAATGGTAAGACTTTATTTTACTTTTTAAAAGATTTTATTTATTTACTTTTAATGAGAGGGGAAGGGAAGGAGAAAGAGAGGGACAGAAACATCAGTGTGTGCTTGCCTGTCACTTGCCCCCTACTGGGGACCCGGCCCTCAACCCAGGCATGTGCCCTGACTGGGAATCATACTGGTGACCTTTTGGTTCGCAGGCCTGTGCTCAGTCCACTGAGCCACACCAGCCAGGGCAACAAATGGTAAGACTTTGTTTTTAATGGCTGAATAATATATATCCCATTTTCTTTACACATGTATTGTCTGATGAACATTTTAGGTTGTTTCCACATCTTGGCTATTGTAAATAATGCTGCAATAAACATGCCGGTGCACATATCTTTTCAAGTTAGTGTCTTAATTTTCTTTGAATAAATAGCCAGTGTGGAATTGCTAGATCATATGGTATTTTTATTTTTTGAGGAACTTCTATGCTGTTTCCCCCAGTGCCTGTACTAATTTACATTCCCACCAACAGTGCATGAGAGTTCCCTTTTCTCCACATCCTTGCCAGCATTTGTTATATTTTGTCATTTTGATAATAGCTGTTTTAAGGAAGTGTGAGGTGATATCTCATTGTGGTTTGGATTTGCATTTCCCTGATGATTAGTATGGTGAGCATCTTTTCATGTACCTGTTGGCCATCTATATCTCCTCTTGGGAGAAATGTCTATTCAGGTCCTCTGCCCATTTTTAAATAATATACATATTTCTGCTACTGAGTTGCACAAGTACACATAGAACAATGTAACAGAACAGGGAACAGAAATAGACCAACTGATTTTTTTGAGGTATAATTTTTTGAGATATATCTCACATACCATATAATTCATCCTTTTAATATATACAATGCAGTGTTTTAGTATATTCACAAAGTTGTTCAACCATTACTATTATCGAATTGCAAACTATTTTAATCACCCCCAAACAAACCCCCATCCCATTCCCCTCAAACTCTCAGCCATAGATAACCACCGATCTACTTTGTTTCTATGGGTGTGCATATTTTGGGTATTTTATATTAATGGAATCATATACTATGTGGCCTTTTGTGTCTGACATCTATTATTCAGCTAATGTGTTCTCTTCATTCATGTTTTGTCACAACTCAGTATTTCATTCACTTTTATGGGGGGAAAATAATTCAATGGAAGACATATAGACTTTTCCAATAAATACTTGTGGAGCAACTGGATATTATAGATAAAGAAGAAAAGAAAAGAAAACTTCAATCTAAGTCTCACACCTTATATAAAAATTAAGTCAAAATGGATTGCAACCTTAAATATAAAATGTAAAACTATAGAACTTTTTAGCCCTGGCTGGTGTGGCTCAGTGGATTGACCATGGGCCTGGAAACCAAAGGGTTGCTGGTTCGGTTCCCAGTCAGGGCACATGCCTGGGTTGCGGGCCAGGTCCCCAGTAGGGGACACACGAGAGGCAACCACACATTGACATTTCTCTCCCTGTCTTTCTCCCTTCCTTCCCCTCTCTGTAAAAATAAATAAATAAAATCTTTAAAAAAAACTATAAAACGTTTTAGAAAAAAACATGGGAAAATTTTCATGGTCTAAGGTTAGGCAGAGTACTTTGAACTGACACCATAAGCACAATACATAAAAGGGAAAAAACTATGAATTAGGATTCAGTAAACTGAAAAATATTCTAGGAAAGACTGTTAAAAAGATAAAATGAAAGAGTAACAGCAACATTTCAGGAACTAATAATTATGAAATACCTTAAAGTTTGGAGGAGGTATGAAATGATGGCTTTAACTGTCAAGACTATGATAGATATTCACATACCTATTAATTATTTAAATTAACTAGATAAGCAACCCACTGCACAGTTGGGAACATGAGGGACAAACTGTTGTTTTATTTTAAGATTTTCTAAGGTTAGGGTCATAATTACAATCAGAACTCCATACAGGCTAGACACATGTGGGCTACAATTCATTTAAGCTTTACAGGAAATGTTGCATTTAACTCTCCTCTCTTATTTGCCACATACCTCCTAACTGGGCCTAATCTTTTGCAAACATTTTATTTTATTTTTTAAAGATGCTTATTTATTTATTTTTAGAGAGAGGGGAAGGGAGGGAAAAAGAGAGGGAGAGAAATATCGATGTGTGAGAGAAACCTCAAATCAGTTGCCTTTGGCACACCCCCAACCAAGGACCTGGCTGGCAACCCAGGCATGTGCCCCTACTGGGAATTGAACTGATGACCCTTTGGTTCACAGGCTGGTGCTCCATCCACTGAGCCACATCAGCCACGGCTTTTGCAAATATTTTAAATATTTTAATGGACTTGGCAAAAGCCATTTGCTACCTGTCTTCTCTGACCAGGCATACAAGGTTAGCCAACATTTGTATAAAAAGAAATACCAGAGTGCTGTACTATATGAAATTAGCAAAGTTCAATTATGAAATTGTGAAATTATTTCATAATTACATTTCAACAGCTCTGAAGAATTATTTCACAAAATTCTATCAGAATTCTTGGGAAGGTATAGTACCTGATATTCGCTTCTAAAACAGAAAAGTACCATATTTTGCCATGTATAATGTGCTCCCATGTGCAATGCAAATCCATATTTTGGGCCCAAACTTTCAGGGAAAAAAATCTTTCATTTTAATTCTTTAATTCAATTATTTATTTATTCATATTTAGGAACAAAACCAATTATCATATTGCAGGGTATTATTTTGCATGTGGATGTTGTTATTGCTTTCTAGAGTTACACTTTTAGTACATAAGCATAAATAAAAGAATTTAAAACATTTATATAGATATAGAATTAGTGCTACCCATGTATAATGCGCATCCTTATTTTTCTCTCAAAAGTATGGGCAAAAAAGTGCTCATTATACACTGGCAAATACGTTACCTATTCTTTGTATTACTGCTGATGATCTGAAAACAAATGTATGAGATTTCAAAATTGGTAGTCTCAAAGTTTTACTACCTAGATTCCTAGATAGCTAAAATATTTGTCTAGAATTATTAAATCAAACAAATCACTTAAGTACAATTTTCAGAAAAACTCTATACAAAAGTAAAATGTAAGCATGTGGGATGGTTTTGACATTGTACCAACTGCATAAACAGTGATACTTTCATAACGCTGTAACTTTTTAACCAACTTTATGTATGGAATAAAACATCACAAGGCTACTATTCCGATTCTACAGGGTATTCTGCAGTATGATTAGCTGTACAAACACCCTTTTTTCCCCACAATATTTCAGATTATTTCTATGTCTTTACAGCATAATCTCTTGTATTTTCTGTTTTTAAATACTTTTATTCCTTTTCGTACAGATGAAATCAGAACTTCTACGGACAGATATGTGGTCCTGTTTGCTCCTGGATATTCTGTAAGATGCTCAGATTTATTGGCGATAAGCTCTTCTTTTGTGTAAATGTTTATCCTCATGAAGCATGGAAATCTTACCGGTGATAAAGGTGCTCAAACGTATACTCCTTTTGTGTGAGATTCTTTGACAAATTTTATTGTGGGTGGAACGGTATTATTTTTTACAAATGAATCCTCTATAGGCACAATCAATTCACCTTTAAAGTTGTCTTACAATACTACAAAATTTTATTTCTGAACACCAACTTCCCTTGATTTCACATTGGCCGGATAACAGTTCTTCCACGATATCAGATTTTGTGCAGCGCTTTCGCATGCGCAGGTCCCCAGTTTCCTGAGTAACCGAGAAGAGAAGGCAGAGCAAATTCAGGAATGTTGGTCCCCAAATCCTGCTTACAGGTGCTTTAATTGCCAAGTGCTGACCACAATGATATCTTGCCATTTGGTCTTCAAACATGTCATTTTATTTTGCAAAAGAAGCATGCTCAAAGATACAAAGAGCCATTGGGTTTCCTTGAGACTTTAATAAATATCAAGAGTTTGGACATACTGTTTGAACATTTTCATGATCTCTCATTATGAAATTTTCATTAATTTCATAATTTCTTTATGAGAGCACAATGCACCAGTAGATAAAAAACTACAAGATTCTGAAATCATCACCCGCTCTTCTGTTTGTGCAGGTTTTTCATCGCCCTTTTGCAGTTATATTAGTTACAGGAATAAAATGACAAATGCACAACTCGCATCTCTGTGACTGATAAGTGGGCACTATGCCATGGATGACTTCTTCATGAACTTTGTAGTCCCTGCTGCTCACTCTGGTTTTATCTCATTCTTGAGGAGCTGTATCCACCAGTAACTGAGTAAGGAGGATCAATACTGTGACACAAAGCTTTTTTTCTTAATGAGGCTACATGTATCAATTCACCAGTCTATGCTACAACTATTTTCCCATGAAGTGTTTGGTAATTCTCCAGTTCAGTTTTCTGCAGTAGTATATCATACATGCCCAATTTCAATATTTGAACTATATAATTTCTTTAACTTATCTTCAGTAAAGACATGATTTGCGAGACCAATTGCCTTGTATGTTTTGAACGTTGGCACCAAAATCCCATCACTGGTCGTAATAATCAACAGTCTCTTGCTGCAGCTCCATGAGCCCAGGGGTGATTTTATGTGGCACATCTAAATGCATGGGCTGTTAAGCCCAGACTACTTTAATTTTCTATGAAGATAGATACTCATTATTTGACTTGGTAAAAAGAAGTAAGTGGAGAAAGATACCATGTTTGGAAAAAAAAGAAATGCCAGAGTGGCCAATTTTAGGGATATTGTGTGAGTTAAGCCTGCAGGGACTGGCTGTTTTCATATTGTCATTGTAATAGGGACATACTTAAGGCCAAGGTGTACCATACCCAACCTTTGTGGTGGAGATATATATCAGGTATCAGGAGCTGAGGGTAAAGGCATGCACTTCCCTTAGTGACTGCCCTGCTTTAAGGTCGGAACCGAGGACTGTGTGTTTCTATGAGAAATTCAGTAGGCAAAAGAGTCCCTGACACTAAACAAGACTGGGAGTATGTGTCAGATAGGAAGCTGGTGTGAAAACACACATATAAAGTCCCAATCCCTTCAGAAAGCTTTGTAGTTTTTCCTTTCTTTGGAAAGTACCATCCAACCTCTTTCCATCTGAATCTTATAAATTTTTCAAGGTTGAGCTCAAGTACTTGTCATGCCCTCACATGCAACCATTCATTCACCTATTCATCCGGTCAACAGATATTTAATTTTTTTTTGTTATTAAATTATCTATTACAGATTTATACAGCTGAAAGCAATCTATAGTCTCTGAATCATTTTAGAAATTTGTATCTTTTAATGTCATTTACCATATTTGGACTATGATTTTTATGACAAACATGTTATTTTTCTTAAGCATGAGGAAGGCACAAGCCATGTTTATTTATCTTTGTGAACTTCACAATGACCCAAATATAACTGGCATGTACTTTTTGGATGTTCCCTGATGCCCTTGAGAAACTCCTGAACTTCCTGAATAGATGAAGAGAGTCACTATATCAAACACAGCCAGAATCCTTGGTGAATACTTTTCTCATGAGTCCACATTTATTAGAAGGAGTAATTTGTAAAAATTTTGTACTTCACACAAATAACACTTCCAAAATGAATTTCTAGTTTGTTGAGCAGATAAAACCACACCAAAATGAGCAATCAGAGTCAAGATTTCATTGTTAGTATACAGGAAAATGGTAGATTTTTGTACATTGATTTTGTATCCTATAACTTTACTGTATTTGTTTATTGCTTCTAATAGTTTTTGTGGGTTTTTTTTTTTGATGGAGTCTTTAGGGTTTTCTATGTATAGAATCATATCATCTGCAAAAAGGGACACTTTTACATCTTCCTTCCCAATTTGGGTTTCTTTTATTTATTTTTCTTGCCTTATTTCTCTGGCTAGGATTTCCAGAACTATGATGAATAAGAATGGTGAGATTGGATACCCTTGTCTTGTTCCTGATTTTAGAGGAAAAGCTTTCCATTTGTCACCATTGAGTATGAGTATGGCTGCGGGTTTGTCACATATGGCCTTTATGATGTTGAGATACTTTCTTTCTATTCCTATTTTATTGTTTTAATCAATCATAAATTGGTTTTGTATCTTATCAAATGCATTTTGCTGCATCTATTGATAATATCATATGATTTCTATCCTTTCATTAATGTGGTGTAGTACATTGATTGCTTTGTGTAGGTTGAGTCACCCTTGTGCTCCTGGAATGGACCCCATCTTTTTAATGTATTGTATTCAATTTGCTAGTATTTTGTTTAGTATTTAAACACATGTCTTCATTAGAGATATTGGTCTGTAGTTTTCTTTTTTGGTGTGTTATTGCCAGGTTTTGGTATCAAGGTTATGTTGGCCTCATAAAATATTAGGAAGTATTGGCCCTGGCTGGTGTAGCTCAGTGGATTGAGCGCGGGCCTGCGAACCAGAGGATCGCGGTTCGATTCCCAGTCAGGGCACATGCCTGGGTTGCAGGCCAGTTCCCGGCTAGGGGACACACGAGAGGCAACCGTACATTGATATTTCTCTCCCTCTCCTTCTCTCCTACCCTTCCCCTCTAAAAAGATAAATAAATAATAAATTTAAAATAAAAAAAAATATTAGGAAGTATTGCCTCTTCCTCAATTTTTCAGTCTTGAAATCTTTGAATGTTTCGTAGAATTCACTAGTGAATCCATGTGGTCCTGGACTTTTCTTTTTTGGGGAGGTATTTGATGTTTGTTTTAATCTCCTCACTGCTGATTGGTCTATTTACATTTTCCAGTTCTTTGTGATTAAGTCTAAGAAGATGATGTATTTCTAGGAACATTTCCACTTCTAGGTTACTGAATTTGGTGGCATATAGTGTTTCATAGTATTCTAGTTTGGTCCTTTGTATCTCTGTGATGTCTGTGGTAACTTCTCTTTCATTTCTGATTTTGTTTATATGGGTCTTTTCCGTCCTTAGTGTGTCTATCCAGGATGTTGTCAATTTTATTAACCTTTTCAAAGAATTAGCTCTTTGTTGTATTAATCTTTTGTGTAGTCTTTTTGTTCCCAATTTCATTCAGTTCTGTTCTCATTTTTATTATTTCCTTCCTTCTACTAAGTTGGGGTTGCTTTTATTCTTCTTTTTCTAGATCTTTAAGAGTAATGTTAGTTCGGTTATTTGGGATTTCTCTTGTTTCCGGGGATAGGCCTGTAATGATATAAACTTCCCTCTTATTTCTGCTTTCACTGCATCCCCGAAGTTTTGACATGTCATGTTGTCCTCAAAGGTACTACTGTGTTAAATGGGCAGTAAGATTTCAAGAATGGAGCAATTTTAAAAGTTGTGTCTTACCCAAAATATCAAGTCTCCATTCTGACAAAGAGGGCACTGTAGGTGCCTTTCCTATGTTATTGGTTCATTGGTCAGCTAGAATACAGTAGTTAGCAGTTTGACCTGAGGAACACCTTTGTTGAAACCAAGTTATAGGTTCTATTGACAAAAGGAACGAGTAATGACTTTGGATGAACACAGAATCCTCTATTTATTATTCCTATGAGACAAGGCACAAGCAAATTTAAGCCGAACCAGTTGGTCAAAATAAAATTCTACTAAGAACTGGAAGCGTACAGGCTAAAGAGGGTGGGTTCACAACTGTATGGGAAAACATATTTGGAAATGATACCTCAGACAAGGGATTAATCTCCAAAATATATAAAGAACTTACAAGACTCTACTCTAAGAAGACAAGCAACCCAATTAAAAAATGGGCAAAGGATTTGAACAGACACTTCTCCAAGGAAGACATACAGAGGATCCAGAGACACATGAAAAGATGCTCGATATCTCTAGCTATCAGAGAGATGCAAATTAAAACTACAATGAGATACCACTTGACACCAGTCAGAATGGCCTTCATAAACAAAGCAACAAACAGCAAGTGCTGGAGAGGTTGTGGAGAAAAGGGGACCCTAGTGCACTGTTGGTGGGATTGCAGATTGGTACAACCACTATGGAAAACAGTATGGAATTTTCTAAGAAAACTAAAAATGGACATACCTTTTGACCCAGCAATTCCACTGCTTGGATTATATCCTAAGAACCCTGAAACACCAATCCAAAAGAATCTATGCACCCCTATGTTCATAGCAGCACAATTTACAATAGCCAAGTGCTGGAAGCAACCTAGGTGCCCATCAGTTAATGAATGGATCAAAAAACTGTGGTACATTTACACAATGGAATTCTATGCAGCAGAAAGAAAGAAGGAGCTCCTACCCTTTGCAACAGCATGGAAGGAATTGGAGAGTATCATGCTAAGCGAAGTAAGCCAGGCAGTGAAAGACAAATACCATATGATCTCACCTTTAACAGGAAGCTAATCAACAAAACAAACAAACAAGCATAATATAAACAAAGACACTGAATTTGAGAACAGTCTGACAGTGTCCAGAGTGGGAGGGGAGGGAATTTCAGGGGAAAAGGGGAACGGTTTAGAGCAACAAGTATAAAGGACTCATGGACAAAAACTATGGGGGGGTGGAAATGGGAGGAAGGTGGGGAGGGCTGGGGTGGTGGGCTGGGGCGGGGTAAAAGACAGAAAACTGTACAATATCAACAATTAAAAAATACTGATAAAAAAAAGAGGGTGGGTTCAACTGGGATGTTTTGCTTAAGAACTGTGGAAATTGTTGAAAATAAGGTGGCAGTGGTGGTGGGCTTCCTTTTCCTTCTTGCCTGATGTTCAGTGAGAAAGCATGGGAGAAAAAGTTAGAGGAGGATTTGGGGTCAGTACCAGCTAAACATTTCTTGACAGTAAAATCTTTTTAGAGTAAGGCATGGTGTCCAACGGGATGTGACAGGCTTGCTTAGGGCATTTCAACATGGATTGCGCAATATTTTGGAAAGCTAATTATAGAAAGCACTCTTGTCCTGGCAAGAAGCCTCTAAATGTTTCCTATCTTTCCATTTGCTGTTTAACTCTCTGATCACTTCCATATTTTTATGGTTTTGTTCTAACACATATTTGAATGGCCAGTTAGGAAAATAAAGGAGATTTTGGTTTGCTAAGCCTTGGGTCTTCAGTAAATCAAATGCGGTAAAATGAAGATAGAAAAATGTGTCACGAATTTGTTGTGTCAGGTGGGAAAAAATGGGCACGGGCTTTGTTAACAGGCAGGCAGTTAGTTGTAGTAACCAAAACAATGGCAGAGTAGAAGGAGCAAGGGGAGAAAAAGAATTATGTGTTTGATAGGGAATGTTGCTACTCATTGGAATGGGTTCCTTTAAAGAGCAATCCAGTTTGCTTCTTACTGTTTTTGTAGTGTCTCCACAGAAGGTTAGTTGGGGGCCAGGCCAACAGTTTGTCCTCAGCAGCACCCTGCCGGTACCTTTTCTCATTAGAAGAGCGCTGAGTAGGACCTCAGAAATCACCTACTTTATCATCTGTATCCTTTTTTTTGATAGAGGGAGTCATTTGAATCTAGGAAGAGAAAAAGATTTCTCCAAGGTCATCGGATATAATTTCTAGAAAAGGCACGAGAACTACATGTTCCAACTCGTAGGCCAGTGCTCTTCTCAGGGCATCATGATGTTGATGGCATTCCCTGCTTACTTTTAGACTCTGTCCACTCCGCATTTGCTTAGCACTCTGGCTTCTCCTCCAAGTCGAACCTAACAGCAAACTCAGACCTTTCTCTTATCCATTATTTTATTTCACGTGCATGGCCTTAGTCCTTCTCCAATGTTTCCAGAGTTCTTCACTATTCTAGGGAATAGATGATGAAGCCACATTAATGTGTTCGTGGGAATTCGCGTATCTTTAACCTACAAGGAGACTCTCATGGTAGAAATTTCAATCAACGATTCAGGCTTCTGGGGGCAGTGTGGTCTTTCTAGGGTTCTCCAAATCTTACCATGTATACGAGTGCCTAGTTGGCCGAAGCAATGACTTGCCCTTTGTTTGGATATACTGGTTTCTTTACTTTCAAGGTATTAAAGTGGCCTGCTACCCATGTCTACCGACTGTTATTTTGTATTCAAGCTTACTGTGGTCTCCTAGTTAGGGCCTGAATCTTTATTAATAAATTGCCTCTTTAAAGGAAATTTTAGTGACTTACCAGCACATTGGATCTGGATAAGACATTAATCGGGCCTATTATAGATTTCTGAAAAAGAAAACCCTACAAAAAGGACACTTTGCAGTTTTATTTTAGTTTTTATTTCTGCTTTTAATCATAAATTGGCCATGTTTCACTCGAGAGCAGTTTAAATCACCCAGAAAATGTTTCCAGCCTTTATACAAAAAAGGCTGTCTTTTGGGTACTTTTTCCTATTGCAAATATTTTTGAGAAACAGACTTCTTGGCTTCTTTTGCAATAAATGTCCTTGATCCATTAGATGAAGCTGTTCTTTCTTTCTTCAAAACTAACTTATAAACATTTTAAAATATAGTAGTCTTGTAATCCCCCCTAACATATTAGAATTGTTTAATTTTTGGAGCTGCCAAGCCAGCCTGACAAAAACTGTGACATGCACATACGTATCTGAAAGTGACTGCTAGCTTGCTTTCTTCGGTTTTATAAAATTTGCAGCTGAGGAGATCCTTCCACCCACCCCTGACTGAGAGGATATTCTGGTTAATGGCAAGGATTTCTTTAAAGGGCTGTGTCCTAGAAAGGGCCTCTCTATGGTCAAACAGTGTATATCAGATTGTGAAAGAACGTTTTCTTCTTGGTGTGCTGTACTTTGAAGAATGAAAGTCAATAAACCAAAGGTTCTGGTATGAAAAGAGATGCCAAAGTCACAAACATTTACCTGAAAGAAGTAACAGGATATAAGAAGAGTCAAAAGTGGAATGAAAGTTCCTGCGGATCATTTTAGTGGGCTGAGTTCATTTCAGAGCCGAGCCAGAATATTCCGAAGGGATTGCAAAAGGACATGTTTTTCCTCCATCTCAAACCTAAAGGAAAACAAGTGTCTTGCAGTGAAGCTTCATCGAACATAGTTTGCGCAATCTTTTTTTTTTTTTTTTTTTTTAACACAGTGAGAATGAGGTTACAAAATGAATAGAAGTTTAAAGTTAGCAAATAACTAGCTGGCAGGCTGAAGTCATTCTCATGTCAAATGTTTTTAAATTGAGATATGTTTGATATATTAGTTTCAGATATGCTACATGATTCAATATTTGTATAGATTGCAGAAGTGATCATCAGAATGTCTAGTTACCATTCGTTACTGTGCGTAGTGACCCACATTTTTTTTCTGGTAATGAGGACTTTTACAATGTTCTCTCTTAGCAACTTTCAAATATGCAATACAGTACATACTATTAACGATAGTTACCATGCTATTCATCACCTCCCATGACCATACTAATGTTGTAACAGTAAGTTTGTATTTTTTGACCCACTTCACCCATTTTTCCAATCTTTCACCCCCCCCGGCACCCACCAATTTCTTCTTTGTATCTATGAGTTTGAGTTTTAGATTCTATATAAGTGGGATCATATGCTATTTACCTTTCTCTGTCTGACTTACTTTAGTTAACATAATGCCCTCAAGGCCCATTAATAGTTGCAAATAACAAGATTTAATTTTTATGGCTGAATAGTATTCCATCGTGTATATACACCACAGCTTCTGTATCCATTTATCCACTGATGGACACTTAGGTTGTTTCAGTATCTTGGCTACCTTAAATGATGCCGCAATAAACATGGGGGTTCATATAAGTTTTTGAATTAATGTTCTCAGTTTCTTTGAACAAATACCCAGGAGTGGAGTGGTTGCATTGCACGGTTGCTCTATTTTGAATTTTGTAATGAAACACCATACTATTTTCATAGTGGCTGTACCCATTTACATTCCCACCATCCATGCACAAAGGTTACCTTTTCTCCATATCCTCGCCAACTCTTATTTTTTTTCCCTTATGACAATAGCCTTTCTAAAAGCTGTGAGGTGATCTCCCATTGTGGTTTCAATTTGCATTTTTCTGATGATTAGTGATGTTGAGCACCTTTTCATACGTCTGCTGGCCACTTGAAAATGTCTATTCAGCCCTGGCTGGTGTAGCTCAGTGGATTGAGCGCGGGCCTGCGAACCAGAGGATCGCGGTTCGATTCCCAGTCAGGGCACATGCCTGGGTTGCAGGCCAGTTCCCAGCAGGGGACGCATGAGAGGCAACCGTACATTGATGTTTCTCTCCCTCTCCCTCTCTCCTACCCTTCCCCTCTAAAGATAAATAAATATATAAATAAATCTTTAAAAAAAAAAAAGAAAATGTCTATTCAGATCCTCCGCTAATCTTTAAATCAGATTTTTTTTTTTTTTTTTTTTTTTTGCTATTGAGTTGTATGAGTTCTTCATACATTTTGAATACAAGTGTATATATAGTGTTGCTTTTTCTCCTGAAGGGACATTCAATTAGATTTTTGAAGGGCCTTTTCAGCCAGAATAATTTAGCTCCAAGGTAAACAAAAGACCTTTTTTACTTCACACAAAACTAGAGTATTTTGGTTTTGTTTAAACTTGTAAAACTGCAAATATTGCGACTTTCATGCACATCCACAGTCATATTTCTGCTCCTTTAATTACAGGCTCTTCAAAATGCCCAGAAGACTTATGTGTGACAGCTATATTACTCTTACAGATTTTTCCCTGATAGCTTTTTCTCTCAATAAAACTGATGTATTGGTACCAAAATGGGCTTTTATATTCCAAAGAGGGAGAAGAGTTATAGTCAAAACTATGCTAGCCTGCCTGTGTCTTTAACAACTCTTTTATATAGCTCTTGAACATTTGTTCTGCGAACAATTGAAGTTGGCTTTTCAAGTCTGTCTCAGTGGATTTTATTTTATAATTGGATAAATAATGGTCACACTGCAATATTTAGGACTACTAAGAGGACTTCAATGGGAATCAAATAGGCCAAGAGACATTTAGAGTTTTTGCATCTTTGAGCATAAAAACAGAGCAGGACTGTGTTGAGGGGAATGGTAGGTTAGCAGTTTCCTTGGAGATTTTCATTTGACAAATCGTGTGCAGTAGCACAGATAATTTACTGCTCATTTGAATAGTCCCAGTAAGTTTCTGTGTTCTAATATAAGGAGCAGGAGACCAATGCGATGGGCTGTAATGATGTTATATTTCCTGTTATGTTACATTTATGTTATATTTTATTATGTTATACTTATATATTATGTTACAGATTCTGTGATCACAAACTTTTGTCCCTATACATATAAGGCACACTGATTAAAGACTGTGTCACTGTACGCCATGTGGCAATCTTAAAATAATTAAAAACACTTTCCCCTCAAAAATATTTATATTAAGTAAACAATTTCATAATGAAGAAATAGTGTCAAGGGTATGAGGTGTTTACTCTTTTCGCTAGCCAAGGGTAATTATTGCTGATGCAAATATGTCTGAATCTACCACAGCTTTGTGGATAGAAATAAAAGGTTTTTTTTTTTTTTTTTTTTTTCTGGAAATCCTGGTGACACGATCCAGAAGGCTGGAGGAGGCCTTTATGGGTTGGAAATTGGTAGGCCTTAAGTCCTCTGCATTTCATGGTGAATCTCTCACACACACACACACACACACACACACACACTCACTCACTCACTCACTCACTCCTCTTCCCTAGTGCTGTAAAAGCAGAGCCTGCAAATGGTGAACACCTATCTGGACTCGGAGATGTGCTTTCAAACTGATGAGGAAGGCAGCTGCCCTCTAGAGGAGGACTGAGAAGGGGATTACCCAGGATTTCTGTTCACAGTAGGCTGCACTTTGAGTCCTTTAGAAAATTGATAGCTTCCAAATGTTCTTTGTGTTCCCTACAATAAAGGGTCTCTGAGGCAGAGCCAAACTTAGAGCTACACACAAAAGAACATTATTAAATATATACTTCCCTTCATTGTGCCCCGGCCCCTCCCTCACCCACACTGAATTGGCTAAGATTAGTTGAAAGAAATACCTTTAAAACAATGGAGAAACTGGAATAAAGAGCAACACAGCGAAGGAACTCAGGGTAAAAAACAGCCATTTGAGCCTCTTTATCACCATACTTGCTGGAATATGAACAGCTGTCTAACTAAAAGGGTTCAGAGATTTGGTCACGAGAAGACAGTTACCTGAACTTGTATGCGAAACACTGAGGAATGGTTTCGTTGGATCCATCAAATCGTTCTTTTCTCTTTCTTTTTAACAAAAATTATTGTACTTTTCTCCATTACCATTTAGTCCCCTATGCCTCCGCCCCTCCGCCACAATCACCACACTGTACTCCTTGTCCATGAGTCCTCTTTCCTTTTTGCTCGATCCTTCCACCACCTGAACTGTCTCTCCCCGACCTTAGCTGTCATCCTGCTCTCCGTCTGCGAATCTGTTTCTCTCTTGGTCCCTTCCACTAGCCACCTCATCCTGTCAGCTCCTTCCCTGCCTTCCTATTCCAGACACCATTTCCATGAGACCTGTACAAGCATTTTGCAAAGGAGTTCTTCGACTCCTTCACCTCCCATCTGAGAAGCTGGGCAGTCCCTGCCCGGTACTGGCTCCATTTAGTGGCCCTCTTTGCCTGTTACAGTTCCCAGATTGCCGAAGACCCATCTGGGGAAAATTGCATATCTCTGCTCATTAGCTCCACTACAAATGTGTACTTTCCAACTTCAGCTGGATCCTCAACTCTCATCCTTAATCTTTTTCTCATCTGTAGTTGGCTCCTTCTTCCATTTCCCACCGCAGCTGTTCCAAAACTTCATTTTTCTTCTCAAGCCCCTACTTCTGGCCTTCTCACTTTGAGCAGAGGAACTACATTTTCTGGTTTCCTAAAAAATGCCACCAGGTAACAGTCCTCCCTCCCCTTCTTCCTCATCCAATGCCCCTGTAGTCATTCATTCTTTTTCTTCTCTTCTCTTGTATCATCGAACCTCATTTTCACTCTTCTTACCTTTTCACCCAGCTTGCAAATGTGCTCCAGTACCAACTGTTTTACAGACACCAAATGTTCCATTTCTCCTCTTTACTCCTTAAGCTACATCTGCCTTATTCCTTTTATAACCGCACTTCTTTTTTTTTTTTTGTAGTTTTTAGTTTTTTAAAACCATTTTATTGAGTTATGACTGGGATACCGAAAGCTGTCCGTATTTAATGTATACAGCTTGATGAGCTTAGAGATAAGCAGATACTTGTGAAATCGTCACCTCCAAAAATTTTCTCCTGCCCTTTTTATTATTATCATCATTATTATTTTGTATGAGAACATTTCACATAAGATTTACCCTCTGCCCTGGCTGGCGTAGCTCAGTGGTTTGAGCTCGGGCCTGCAAACCAAAGGGTTGCAGGTTTGATTCCCAGTCAGGGCACATGCCTGGGT
This sequence comes from Glossophaga mutica, assembly GCA_039655065.1. Lineage (NCBI taxonomy): Eukaryota > Metazoa > Chordata > Mammalia > Chiroptera > Phyllostomidae > Glossophaga > Glossophaga mutica. The sequence continues at coordinate 6,224,901 of CM077318.1, read as the reverse complement.
TGCAGGCCAGGTCCTCATTGTGGGGCATGCAGGAGGCAACCACACATTGATGTTTCTCTCCCTCTTTCTCCTTCCCCTTTCTCTAAAAATAAATAAATAAATAAAAATCTAAAAAAAAAAAAGATTTACCCTCTTAGCAAATATTTTAAAACATTTCATTTATTTATTTATTTATTTTTAGAGAGAGGATAAGGGAGGGAGGGGGAGAGGGAGAGAAATATCAAAGTTCATTTGCCTCTTACACACCCCCTACTGGGGACCTGGCCTGCAACCCAGACATGTGCCCTGACTGGGAATCGAACCAGTGACCATTTGGTTCACAGGCCAGTGCTCAACCCACTGGGCCAGAGCAGCCAGGGCTCTTAGCAAAATTTTAAACATACAATACAGTATTGTTAACTAGAGCTCTGTATGCTATACAGTAGATCTCTAGATCTTACTCATGTTGTGTAAAGGAAGCTTTCTACCGTTTGACTAATACTCCCTGTTCCTCCCTGCCCTAGTCCCTGACAATCACCTACTCTCTGCTTCTGAGTTTGACTATTTTTGATTTTTTATACAAGTGGAATTATGTAGTATTTGTCCTTCCATGATTGGTTTATTTCACTTAACATAAGGTCCTCCAGGCTCATCCATGTTGTTGTAAGTGGCAGAATTCCCTTCTTTTAAAGTCTGAACAATATTTCAGGGTATGTATATACAACATTTTAAAAAATCTGTTCATCTGCCAATGGGGATTTAGGTTGCTTCCACTTGTTGGTCACTGTGAATAATGCTGCTGTGACGTGGGAGTGCAGGTAGCTCTTAGAGTTCCTAGTTCCAATTCTTGTGGGTATATATCCAGAAATGTGGTTGCCGCATCATATGGTAATTCTTTTTTTTTTAATTTATTTTTATTTTTTAAGATTTTTTTTTTTTATTTGTCTTTAGAGGGGTAGGGGAGAGGGAGAGGGAGAGAAATATCAATGTACGGTTGCCTCTTGTGTGTCCCCTGCTGGGAACTGGCCTGCAACCCAGGCATGTGCCCTGACTGGGAATCGAACCGCGATCCTCTGGTTCGCAGGCCCGTGCTCAATCCACTGAGCTACACATATGGTAATTCTATGTTTTAAATTTTTGAGGGACTTCTAGATTTAATTTTAATAACTCAAGCAATCAGTAAATGTTTAGAGCATTCAGTATGGACCTGTATAAACACACTTCTTGAAGGCATAGTTAATATTTGATGTCTCCAATTCTTCACCTTCAATTTATTCCTCAACCCACATGTGTTCAGTTAGTGGGCCCTAGAGTGCTACTAAACTTGTCACAAAAGTTACAAAAGTCAGGAGTTCTCCTGCATCTTTCTCCTCCATTTCCCATTTTCCAGACACACTCACTTTTCATTCTTGTAGTTGTTAAATTAGTGGCCACTCAATCACCTGCTTTCTAGCTCCCCAAATTGTGTCGTTGTCTCCTCTCGAGTTCTCTTTGTATTTGTGTGTTTATAGCTCTAAAAAAAAATCCACACTATTCTATTAATGGGGTTTCAACATGGAACGAAATTAGGTGCCTAGGTTCAACTGGTAAAACTTGTTTGGAACTGTTACTCTCTTTCTGTGGTATTTCTTCTTGCACTGTTCTGAGATTCCTTTCTCATCTTCTTATACCTATTCTCCCTGGGTGATCATATTTATGCCCTTGGCTTCAGCTATGAACTTTATGAATATAACTCAATAATTTATATCTCCAGCTCTGGAATTTTCCCGGAGCCCCAGACCATCCATTTATATACGAGACTTCTCTACCTAGGTGTCTTACAGGCATGTCTAACACAACCTGTTCAAAAACAAACTCATGCCCTTGCTAGTGTGGCTCAGTGGATTGAGCGCTGGCCTGTGAACCAAAGGGTCCCAGGTTCGATTCCCAGTCAGGGCACATGTCTGCGTTGTGGGCCAGGTCCCCAGTAGGGGGCATGTGAGAGGCTTAACCATTTGATGTTTCCTTCCTTCTCTTTCTCCCTCCCTTCCCCTGTCTCTAAAAATAAAATAAATAAAATCTTAAAAAAAAAAAACCCAAACTCATCCCTTTTCTTTAAACTGTTACTCTCCCTCCTGCTTTCTTCTAGCTAATGGTGCCACTCAGTCGCCTAAGCTGGAATATATAGAGTCCTTTTCATCCATCTCCCTAACAAGGAATCTGTGTGTTTCTTGAAAGGTAGAGATGATGTCTCATTAATTTCTGTGTCCCCTAACCATTAGACCAGTTCCTCAGATAATAAGAGTAGGCACTCATATAAAAGTTTATGACATTGATGAGAGCTTTCTTTCACAGCCTAAATATAGCATAATAAGGCTAAAGACACTGCATAGGCAAAGAAACACATGACAATGTGGTTAGCTTATGTGGAGTTAAATTGCATATTTTATGAAATGCTTGACATGAGACCAAGTTATGCATGATTTATTTGTGATTAAAAGTATCTCCCTTGTTGCGAAACAGTGGAATTCTTATATGGATGTAAAAGCAGTTGTGTAACTCTTGCCTCCCTCTGTATATGTGTAAGTGAAATCGTCGTTTGGAGATTAAAAACTCCTTGTGTCTTAATAAGGACCTCTAAAGGTTCTTTAAAAAGCACCAGAAATTATTACTTTAGAAATCTTAAGTGTCAGCTAACACAAATGCTTTTAATACAGCTTTGTTACCTCTTTGAGGAGGTGCCCCATTGTTCTATTTTGATTAATGTAAAATAACAACAGTTATCTCTGGGACACATATACGAGTAGGCTTAATACACAAGATGAACAAAATGTTCTATTTTTTGGCTATTTTTTCTCTTGGTCTCTAAATAGAAACAAATAAATCCACACATGAATGTCTTTGTGACATTTATTTGGATTTTACAATGGCTAAAGTTCTTCCTTACACTCTTTCATAATGTTATGAGAATATATGCTTGTATATCTTTTTCACAAGTCAAACCTCCCAGGCCAGCCTATTAATTTGAACGGGGTTCAGCCATATATACCATCCAGATAGTCTCAATACCACATTGCTATCTCAAGACCGTATCTTTATGCCAGATTCTGGGAGCAGCAAGGCAAGCGGAACTTACATTCTAAGTGCAGCAGAGGGGATAGGGAACCCCCAACTGCCCCATCCAGCTCATGGGTGACACCTTTTGATTACCTTCCCCAATGATGTGTTAAGTTAACTTGATTGTGGTAGTTATTTCACACTGTGTGTGTGTGTGTGTGTGTGTGTGTGTGTGTGTGTGTAAAATCTTCACATTGTACACTGAAAAAGCATCAGGTTGTACAACATAACTACACACAATTTTGATTCATCAATCATACCTCAGTAAAGTTGGAAAAAATTACAGGAGAGATAGGTTGATCATTTTTGAAGGCAAGGGACTTCATATTTTACTGAAGAAAAAAAAAACTATATTAGAAGACTTCTGCTCCTTAGCTAAAGGGAAGAATACAGTTTTCTACCAACTTGATTCCTGTCTTAAAAATGGGAACATCAAACAAAAATGGAACAGATGCCTGAGAAGTATTCAACACAAAAAAGAAAATCCTCTTTTCCTTTATAATCTTGCCTTTTTTCTTGCCAACTGATTTCTGTTTTACTTGTTGTTAACTTCCTCCCTTGTCTTTTCCCTCTCTTCGCCATCAACCTTTAAGAATTCTTCACCTAGGTCCTTGTAGTTGAGCTACAGCTATGCTTAGGTAAACACAAACAGGGGAAAAAGGTACAAAGTAGGAATTTGGATTTGTAGCTGTTTTTCCGAGTGCAAACTCCCCTGGCTTGTGAATTCTGTGGCATCAGGCACTCCATTTGGTTTGCATTTCTCTCTAACTAAATGGGAAAAATTACTCATAATTGAGTGGAACAGATTGCAAATTATTTAGTCCCCAGTGGAAAAGAACTAGAGATGTTGAATGAATCGATGATGCAAATGTAGAAACTAAGAGTGAAATCACTGTAACAGATGAAGGCCAAAAATGCCAGAAAACACAAAAAATGACTGTCCAAAAGATCAATAATGATGCAAGGCTCCCAAAGTCTCCTACTGTCTTTCAAATACACAGAAAGTTAAAATTTGAAATTAGGTTAAAATTTAAAAGAACATGAAGGCTACAAATGACTTCTGTTTGCTATTAGTTTACTGTTTAAAATGATTGCATTGCATTTGCCAATAATATGAAAATACACTGAACTTGTGAAAATTATTGGGATTTAAAAAAGTTGAATCAAATAATTATTGTTTGTACTATAGGTAAGACTTATGGTAAATATTTGAAGGATATGATTAACAAAATAGAAGCTGCTGTCTTAGAGCCTTACAAAATAATGGAGGAGAGGGAAGATAGGACAAAAAAATGATCAAAGCTCATACAACTTTTCAAACCATCTCCAGAAAATTTCCATTTGGAGGTCCTATTGCCCCCTAAATTTTAACATGAGTAAAGCCAGTACTTTCTTTTGGGTAAAATATTATATGTTCCATTTTTGTATCTTGATACATGGTAAATTGCCTATGCCCTTCCTTGCCCTCTCCCTGAACTTATTATAAACACTCTTCTTCCAGTTTCTTTTGAAGTTAGAATTTATGCAATTTTATATGTGTCTAGAGTATCTTATGAAACATTTACTACACACACGCACACACATACACATACACACTATACCCTTCATGCACTGGCCAAAACTAAGATGTTTATCGTGTCCTGATTGGTTCTTACTCCTTTTTTATTGTCATCAATGATACCTCATTTTTTCAGTTCCCTTGTATTCTTTCTTACATATTTCTTCTTCTCCATCCACTTCACTATTCGAGGCAAGGCTAGGCCTTTATCAACCCATGCTTGGACCTCTACAGTATAGTCATTCCTCGGAGATAGAGTAGCTTTTGGTTCCAGACCACCACAAAAAAGTGAATATTACAATAAAGCAAGTCATGCCATTTTTTTTAAGAGGATCAGTGATTTTTTATTTTCTTTCTTTTGATTTTTTTTAAAGATTTTTATTTATTTATCTTTAGAGGGGAAGGGTAAGAGAGGGGGAGAGGGAGAGAAATATCAATGTACGGTTGCCTCTTGTGTGTCCCATGCTGGGAACTGGCCTGCAACCCAGGCATGTGCCCTGACTGGGAATCGAACCTCGATCCTTTGCTTCGCAGGCCCGTGCTCAATCCACTGAGCTACACCAGCCAGGGCCCATTTTTTTTTTTTTTTTTGGTTTCCTGGTGTATATAAAACTTATGTTACATTATACTGTAGTCTCTAAAGTTTATAATAACATCATGTCTAAAAACATACATACCGACTTCTGGCCAAGATGGAGGCGTAGGTGGACACACTGTGCCCCCTTGCACAACCAACATTAAGGACAACAAAGATTTAGAAACAAGAAAACATCCAGAACTGATAGAAAATTGAACTGTATGGAAGTGCAACAACCATTCATTCAGACTGGTAAGAGGGGCAGAGTCGCAGCAGGAAAAAGTGGAGGTTGGTGGACCCAGGTGCACAGGCAGCAACAGCTGGCAGATCCCAGGCATGCAGGTGGCAGCTAGTGGACCCTGGGCAGGTGGCAATGGTGCAGTGAGGCCACGCAAGGTGGCTGGCTGACCAGGTGGTCCCACATTCACACACAAATAATCCAGGCGAAGGGGAAGTGGAAGGGGACTGGAATCCAAGAGAGAGCAGAGCAAGCACCATTGTTCCCTCTCGGACCCCACCCCCACATACAGCATCACTACCCAGAGACTGGGCTGCCCTGCCCTGGGGAACACCTAACGCTCTGTCCCCACTACTTAACAGCTGAGACCAGACCAAAAAAAAAAAAAAAAAAAAAAGAAGGCTCAAATGGGAGAACAAATCAAAGCCCCAGAGCCAATTCATCTAAGCGATGAAGAGACAGCCAACCTATCAGATACACAATTCAAAGCCCTGGTGATCAGGATGCTCACAAAATTAGATGAACAAATGAAGACTACATTAAGTGAAATGAAGGAAAACGCCCAGGGAACCAATAGAGATGGGAGTAAAACTGGAACTCACATCAATGGAGTGGACCAGAAGGAAGAAAGAAACAACCGAACGGAAAACAAGGAAGAAACAAGAATTCAAAAAAATGAGGAGAGGCTTAGGAACCTCCAGGACATGGTTAAACATCCCAACATCCGAATTATAGGGGTCCCAGAAGGGGAAGAAGAAGAGCAACAAGTGGAAAACTTATTTTAACAAATAATAAAGGAGAACTTCCCCAATCTGGCAAAGGAAATAGACTTCTAGGAAGTCCAGGAGGCTCAGAGAATCCCAAAGAAGTTGGACCCAAGGAGGAACACGCCAAGGCACATCATAATTACATTAGCCAAGATTCAAATGAAGGAGAGAATTCTAGAAGCAGCAAGGGATAAGGGGACAGTCACCTACAAAGGAGTTCCCATCAGACTGTCAGCTGATTTCTCAAAAGAGACCTTCCAGGCAAGAAGGGGCTGGAAAGAAGTATTCCAAGTCATGAAAGGCAAGGACCTACATCCAAGATTGCTCTATCCAGCAAAGCTGTCATTTAGAATGGAAGGGAAGATAAAGTGCTTCCCAGATAAGGTCAAGTTCAAGGAGTTCATCATCACCAAGCCCTTATTATATGAAATGTTAAAGGGACTTACCTAAGAAAAAGAAAATAAAACTAGGGCAGTAAAAAGACAGCCAACTCACAGATATTAACAACTACACCTAAAATGAAAAGCAAACTAAGCAAATAGCTGAAACAGGAACAGAAGCGCAGAAATGGAGATCATATGGTGGGTTAGCAACAGGGGAGTGGGAGGAAGAGAGAGGGGGAAAAGGTACGGAGAATAAGTAGCATAGACGGTGGGTAGAATATAGACAGGGGGCCCTGGCTGGCATAGCTCAGTGGATTGAGCGCGGGCTGCGAACCAAAGGGTTGCAGGTTCGATTCCCAGTCAGGGCACATGCCTGGGTTGCAGGCCAGGCCCCTAGTGGGGGCCATGTGAGAGGCAACCACACATTGATGTTTCTTTCCCTCTCTTCCACTCTCTAAAAATAAATAAATAAAATCTTAAAAAAAAAAAGAAAGAAAATAGACAGGGGGAGGGCAAGAATAGTGTGGGAAATGTAGAAGCTACAGAACTTAGGACACATGGACATGAACTAAAGGGGGGAATGTGGGTGGGAGGGGGTGTGCAGGGTGGAGGGGAATGATGGGGGAGAAATGGAACAACTGTAATAGCATAATCAATAAAATATATTAAACAAAACATACACACCTTAATTTAAAAATACTTTATTGCCAAAAAAATAGCTAATCATTATCTTAGTCTTCAGTGAGTCATAATCTTCTTTGCTGGTGGAAGGACTTGCTTCAGCAGTGATGGCTGCTGACTGATCAGGCTGGTGGTTGCTGAAGGGTGGCTGGTTGTGGCAGTTTCTTAAAATATGTGAAAAAATTTTGCCACATAGATTGACTCTTCCTCTCATTAATAACTTCTCTGTAGGATGCAATGCTGTTTGATAGCATTGTACACACAGTAGAACATCTTTTAAAAGTGTAATCAATCCTGTCAAAATCAGATGCTTCTTTAAAAATGAAAATTTTGTAAAACTGTAAGTCCTTGTTGTCATCTCAGCAGTCTTCACAGCATGTTCAGCAGAAGTAGGTTCTATCTCAAGAAACCCCTTTCTTTGCTCATCCATAAGAAGGAACTCCTCGTTCATTACAGTTTTACCATGAGATTGCAGCAGTTCAGTCCCATCTTCAACCTCTACTTCTAATTCTCATTCTCTTGCAATATCCACAGTATCCGTAGTTATTTTCTTCACTGAAGGCAGAAACCCCTCAGAGTCATCCATGAGGGCTGTAATTGCTTCTTACAAACTCCTGTTAATATTTTGGCTTCTTCCCATGAATCCTGAATGTTCTCAATAGCATCTAGAATGGTTAATCCTTTCCAGAAGATTTTCACCTGGCTTTGTCCAGCTCCATCAGAGGAATCACTATCTATGGCAGCTGTAGCCTTCCTTAGAAAATGTACTTCTTAAATAATAAGACTTGAATGTTGAAATTACTCCTTGATCCATGGGCTGCAGAGTGGATGCTGTGTGGGCAGGCATGAAAAGAGCACTAACCTCACTGTACATCCCTGTGAGAGCTCTTGGTCAACCAGGTGTATTGTCAATAAGCAGTGATGTTTTGAAAGGAATTTTTTTCTGAGAAGTAGTTCTCAACAGTGGGCTTCAAATATTCAGTGAACCATATTGTAAACAGATGTGCTGTCATTCAGGCTTTGTTGCTCTATTTATAGAGCACAGGCAGAGTGGATTTAGCCTAATTCTGAAGGGCCCTAGGGTTTTCAAAATGGTCAATGAGCACTGGCTTCAGCTTAAAGTCAACAGGTGCGTTAGCCACTAACAAGAGAGTCAGCCTGTCTGTTGATGCTTTGCATCTAAGCACTGTCCTCTTCTCACTAGCTCTGGAAGCCCTAGATGGCATCTTCTTCCAATGTAAGGCTGTTTAATCTACATTTAAAAAGCCATTGTTTTAGTGTACCCACTTTCATTAATTGCCCTAGCTAGATCTTCTGGATAACTTGCTGCAGCTTCTACATCTGCCTCCCCTTGTACTTTGTTACAGAGTTAGCTTTCCTTAAACCTATTGAATCAACCTCTTCTAGCTTCACACTTTCCTTCTACAGCTATGTGACTTCTCTCAGCCTTCATAGGATTGAAGAGAGTTAACGTATTGCCCTGTGTTAGGCTTTGACTTAAGGAAATTTTGTGGCTGGTTGGATCATCTATCCAGACCCTTAAGCTTTTCCTGTATAAGCAATAAGGCTGTTTTGCTTTCTAATCATTTGCATGTTCACTGGGGTAACACTTTATTTAATTCCCTTCACAAACTTTTTTTTCTTTGCATCCACAATTTGGCTAAGTCTTTGACTTAAGAAGCCTACCTTTCAGTCTATCTCAGCTTTCAGCATTCTTTCCTCACTAAGTGTGATCATTTTTAGCTTTTGATTAGAAGTGAGGGATACATGACTCTTCCTTTTAGTTGAACACTTACAGGCTACTGTGGGGGTATTAATTGGACTAATTTAAATATCTTGGGGTGTGAGGGAATAAGAAAGCCTGAGGAGAGGGAGAGATGGAGAAACAACCAACGTGTGGAGCAATCACCACAAAAACATTTATCAGTTAAGTTCACTGTCTTATATGGGCACAGTTTGTGGTGCACCCAAACAATTACAACAGTAACATCAATGATCACTGATCACAGATGACCGTAGCAAATATAATATGATGAGAAAGATTGAAATATTGCAAGAATTAACAAAATGGACCACATAGACATGAAGTAAGTCAGTGCTGTTGGAAAATAGCTCACGTAGACTTGCTCAATGCAAAGGTTGCTATAAATCTTCAATTTTTAAAACAACGATATCAGGGAATCACTAAAACATATTATGCTTGTAGTCTGCTAAGTGATCTTGTTTCTCACCATTTGATTTTCCACACTACTGCCTGGGTAATCTTTCTAATGCAAAACTATGACTGGTGCATGCTTACAGAATTAAAACTCTTGAAAAATAATCGTGTTGATTTTTCTCCAAATAATATTCAGAATTATAGTCTTCTTCATACCCAGTGCCCTACACTAGCCTTGCTTCAGATATCTGGTGGAAAGAGGCAAAGTTCATCAAACAAAAAACTTCTGCACAGTGAAGAAAACCATCATCAACAAAAAAAAGACAACCTATTAAGTGGCACAATTTATGCACAAATGGTGTATCTGATTAGAAGTTGATATCCAAAATATATAAGGAACTCACATAACTCAATAACAGCAACAAAAAGTAAATAATCCAATAAAAAAACAAGGAGAGCACATGACAAGACACTTCTCCAAAGACATACAGATGACCAAAACTCACATGAAAAGATGCTGAGCATCATTAGTCATCAGGGAAATGCAAATCAAAACCACAATAAGATACCACCTAGCACCAGTCATAAAGGCTATTATTAAAAAAGTCAACAAATAACAAGTGTTGGCAAGGATATAGAGAAACTGGGACCCTGGTGCACTCTTAATGAGACTGCAAATTGATGCAGCCACTGTGGAAAACAGTATAGTGATTCCTCAAAAAATAAAAATGGACCAACCATATGAACCTGTAATCCCATTTCTGGGTATTTATCGGAAGAAAATGAGAACGGTAATTCTAATAGTGTATGGACCCCATGTTTGTTTATAATAGTCAATATATAGAAATTTATATTTTATAGATATTTTATAAAATATTTTATATTTTATATAGAATTTAATAAATAATATAGAATTTAATAAATAATATATTATTTATAATAGTCAATATATAGAAGCAACCTAGGGGTTCATTGATAGATAAATGGATAAATAAGATGTGGTTCTTATGTATACAATGGGGTATTACACAGTGATAAAAAGAACAAAATCATACAATTTGCAACAAGATGATTGGACCTAGAAGGTATTATTCTAAGTGAAATAAGTCAGACAGGGGAATACAAATACTGCATGATTTCACTTGTATGTGGAATTTAAAAAACACAATACAAATGAAAAAATAAAACAAAACAAACATACTCATAGAAACAAAAAACAAACTGATTGTTGCCAGAGAGAGAGGGGTGACAGGATGTGTTAAAATGGTGAAGAGGAATGTAGTCGACAATAGTGTAATAACTTTGTATGGTGACAGATGGTTACCAGAAGACAGTGTGGTAAGCACATTATAAGGTTTGCAAATGTCAGCCCTGGCCAGTGTGGCTCAGTGGATTGAGCACTGGCCTGCAAACTGAAGGGTCATTGGTTCAATTCCCAGTCAGGGCACATGCCTGGGTTGTGGGCCAGGTCCCCAATAGGGAGCATGCGAGAGGCAACCACACATCGCCGTTTCGCTTCCTCCCTTCCCCTCTCTAAAAATCAATAAAATCTTTAAAAAACAAAAAAAGGCATATAAATGTCAATCACTATGTGGTACACCTGAAACTAATCTAATACCAATCACACTTTAATAAAAAGGAAATAAAATGCCATTATATTTACTGTTTTAAAAAGCAAAATTTAATTGCTACATTTATGTAATTTAGACCTCATTTTTCACCAGCAAAACTGGTTTCCTCAACCCTCAGACATCCTTGTGTGTTTCTACTTCTGGCACTTTTTCTGTTGTAGTAACCGAACCAGATCCTTTTACCCTGCTCACCACTGCTTCATTAATTTCTTTGTCTTCAAGTCTAATTTCGTATTCCTTTTCCTCCTCTATGAAGTTTTCTGTGGAACAACCAATGCATAAGATTTTCTTCCTTTGCAAACTCGTACAGCATCCAATAGGATTTTACTGCGTAAAATCTATGGTAAGGAACAGGGAGGTTATTGCAAGTGGGGTATTACTAGGGAGGCTGGAATGTTCAAGATATTTTAAAAGGCAAACAAGTAAGCATTTATAACTTGAGTAACAGATTGATGTAAGGTAGTGCTGAATGATAAATTTAGAATGAGATGGAGCTGTTTTGTGGGAACCTTTAATATCAAGCCAAGGAGTCTCTTGTTTCTGTGAATTTGTAATATAGACTTATTTACACTCAATAATTTAACATCATGTATATTTTATTAAAAATAGTTATTCTCCAAGGAGGACACACAGAGGATCCAGAGACACATGAAAAGATGCTCAATATCGCTAGCTATCAGAGAGATGCAAGTTGAAGCCACAATGAGATATCACTTCACACCAGTCAGAACCGGCCATCATAAACAAAGCAACAAACAACAAGTGTTGGAGAGGTTGTGGAGAAAAGGGAACCCTAGTGCACTGTTGGTGGAAGTGCAGACTGATACAACCACTGTGGAAAACAGTATGGATTTTTCTAAGAAAACTAAAAATGAATCTGCCTTTTGAGCTAGCAATTCCATGGCTAGGATTATATCCTAAGAACCCTGAAATACCAATCCAAAAGAACCTATGCACCCCAATGTTCATAGCAGCACAATTTACAATAGCCAAGTGTTGGAAGCAACCTAGATGCCCTTCAGTAAATGAATGGATCAAAAAACTGTGATGCATTTACACAATGGAATTCTATGCAGCAGAAAGAAAGAAGGAGCTCCTACCCTTTGCAACAGCATGGATGGAACCGGAGAGCATTATGCTAAGCAAAATAAGCCAGGCAGTGAAAGACAAATACCCTATGATCTCACCTTTAACAGGAACCTAACAAGAAAACAAACAAACAAACAAGCATAATATAACCAAAGACACTGAAATTGAGAACAGGCTGACAGTGACCAGAGGGGAGAGGGGAGGGAATTTCAGGGGAAAAGGGGAAGGGTTTAGAGCAAGGAGTATAAAGGACACATGGATAAAAACTAGGAGGGGGTGGAAATGGGAGGGAGGTAGGGAGGGCTAGGGTGGTTGGGTGGGATAGGAGTAAAAGACAGAAAACTGTACAAGAACAAGAATTAAAATAAAATTTAAAAAACAAAAAAAAATTCCCAAAACAGGAAAAAAAATTTATTTGGGAATTATTCATCAGTGGATGGTTTTCCTTCCCCTTGTCAAATAATGAGAAGGTTTATTAATCCAGATTTTTATTTTGTTGATTAGGTTCCACTTAGAGGAAGATCATAAGGTATTTGTCCCTCACTGCCTGGCTTATTTCATTTAGCATAATGCTCTCCAGTTCTATCCATGCTGTCACAAAGGGTATAAGCTCCTTCTTTCTTTCTGCTGTGTAGTATTCCATTGTGTAAATGTACCACCATTTTTTGATCCACTCATTTACTGATGGGCACTTAGGTTGTTTCCAGCTCTTGGCTATTGTAAATTGTGCTGCTATGAATATTGGGGTGCATAGGTTCTTATGGACAAAACAAACAAGCAAGCAAAATATAACCAGAGTCATTGAAATTAAGAACAATCTGACAGTAACCAGAGGGGAGGTGGAAGGGGATAATGGGGGGGAGGGAGGAAGGGTTTTCAGGAACAATTATAAAGGACACATGGACAAAACCAAGAGGGGGTGGAATCAGGGGAGGGAGGTGAGGATGGGTGGGGTGGGGGGAGTGGAGGGGGGTAAATGCAGACAGCTGTGCTTGAACAACAATAAAATAATTTTTCAAGAAAAAATATTAGTTTATAAAAGAATGGAATCTGCCTGACTGGTGTAGCTCAGTGGATTGAACACCGGCTGTGAACCAAAGGGTCGCTGGTTCAATTCCCAGTCAGGGCACATGCCCGGGTTGCGGGCTGAGTCCCCAGTAGGGGCCACTTGAGAGGCAACCACACATTGATATTTCTCTCCCTCTCTTCTTTCCTTCCTTTCTAAAAAAGTAAATAAATAAATAAAACCTTTAAAAAAAGAATGGAATCTGAGAAATAACTACTTTTAAATAAAGGTCACCATAAAGATGATGTAAATGTGTTCAAAGAAGTTTTAAAATGTATCTACATTGCCAGAATGAGAGAAAATATGTACAGCTGAAAAAAATCTAGATTTTTAAAATCCTCACCCAAGAACATTATTCATTTTAGGGAGAGGGGAAAGGAGAGAGAGACAGAGACATTGATATGAGAGAGAAATATTGATCAGTTGCAACCTGTATGCACCCCGATGAGGATTCAATCCATATCCTAGGTATGTGCCCTGGATGGGAATCAAACCTGAACCTGTGACCTTTTGGTGCACTGGATGATGCTCCAAACAACTGAGCCAAGCAGCCAGGGCAATCCAGATTTGAAGAAGTGGAGAGTAGATGGAAAGGCATCTGGTTTGTGTGTTAGGATAGGTAAAGTTATGGAGGCGAAAATGCACAAAGATGTTTGAGGGATTGGAATGTTTGACAGAATGAGAACTTACTATGTTTACTTTCGCTTTATTATTGTAGTTTTTGTTTCTCGTATGAATCATCGTGGACTAACACTATCTTTAGTGTCACACATTTATACATGTCGAAAGTGAAAAATGGTATAAGATTAAGTACTGCAATATACCTGATGAGGTGGTGTTTAAAATAAGGAGACTTCAAAGCTGTGACCTTTTGTTGAAATAGTCATTTTCGTTAAATAAATCTTTTATATTTTTATTTAAAGTCCCAATGATTTCGGTAAACATAACAATATATTGTACATAGTTACCTTATTCAGTAAAGCCGGGTTATGGGTGAGACTATGTTATAAGTTGGTTCTTTCAATATTTCTGACAGTAGTTTCTCGATATGTCAGGGTTCAGTTAGGCAGGAGCCACACAAAACCATTATATTGCGAGGTAGCACCTTTAGGTAGAAACCAGTGAGAAGGAATTTGGAAACCTAAATAAAGATAGTATTGGCTTAAGGACCAACAAAATTAGATGGGGTGTAGGGTTGGCGATCTGGAGAAGTGGTTTTATAAAAGTGTTTGGATTAAATGGCGAATTACATAGCACATCAGCAATTTTAGAATAACAGGTTTTTTTCACTTGTAAATTTTATTTCATTCCTCAATTACAGTTGATGTTCAATATTATTTTTTCACATTTTTTAAATTTTTCAACTATAGTTGTCTCCATTTTCCCCCCACCACTCCCCCACCCCAGCCATCCCCACCTCCCACCCTTGATCCTACCCTGCTTTGGCTTTGTCCATGTGTCCTTTATACATGTTCCTGAAAACCCTATATTAGTTTCAGGTGTATAACATAGTGGTTAGACAATTATAACTTTCAAAGTGATCCCCCTGATATTTCTAGTACCTACCTGGCACTATACATAGTTATTACAATATTATTGACTATATTCCCTGTGATATACTTTATATACCCATGACTCTTTTCTAACTACCAATTTATACTTCTTAATCTTTTGTCACCCAGGCCCCCAACTGCCCTGCCATCTGGCAGCCATCAGTGTGCCTTCTATATTTATGAGTAAGTTTCTGGTTTGTTTATTTTTCTTTAGAGCCCACATATAAGTGCAATCTATATTTGCCTTTGACTTATATCACTTAGCATATTACCTTCTAGGTTCATTCATGTTATCACAAATGATAAGATATTATTTTTTATGATTGAGTAATATTCCATTATATATAGAAGTGTAACATTTCTTTATCCACTCATTTGTCTATTGATGGGCATTTGGGTTGCTTCCCTATTTTGGTTATTGTAAATAATGCTGCAATAAACATAGTGGTGCACATATATTTTCAAATTAGTTTTAAGTTATTTTTGGGATATATACCCACATGTGGAATTGCTGAGTCATAAGGTAGTTTTGTTTTTTTATTTTTTTGAGAAAACTTCGTATTGATTTCCACAGTGGCTGCACCAATTTGCAATCCCACTAACAGTGCATAAAGGTTCCCTTTTCTCCACAGCCTTGTGGATTTATTGATGGCAACCATTCTGACAGATGTGAGGTGATATCTCACTGTGGTTTTAATTTGCATCTCTCTGATGATTAGTGACTTTGAGCATCTTTTCATGTGTCTATTGGCCATCTGTATGTCCTCTTTGGAGAAGGGTCTATTCAGGTCCTTAGCCCATTTTTTAATTGGATTGTTTATTTTTTGGATGTTGAGTTTTCTAAGTTCTTTGTAAATTTTGAGTATTAACCCTTTACCAGATATATCATTGACAAATATCTTCTCCTCTTCAGTGGATTGTATTTTTTTAACTTTATTTATTTATTTATTTATTTTTAGAGAGAGGGGATGAGAGGGAGAAACAGAGGGAGAGAAACATTTATGTGAGAGAGAAACAACAGTGAGTTGCCTCTTGTATGAGTCCCCACTGGGGAGCAGGCCCACCTCCCAGGCATGTGCCCTTATTGGAAATTGAACCAGTGACCTTTTGCTTTGTGGACAATGCCTAACCAACTGAGCCACACTGGCCAGATTGTGTTTTCTTCTCTTTTTAAAAAAGATTTAAAAAAATTATTTATTATTAGAGAAAGGGAGAGGAAAAACACAGGGAGAGAAAAATCAGTGCGTGGTTACCTCTGGCACGTTCCCACTGGGGATGTGGCCCACAACCTGTGTGTGCCTTGACTGGGAATCGAACTGGCAACCCTTGTGTTTTATTTTCTAGATAATTCCCTTTTCTGTGCAAAAGTTTTTAGCTTGATGTCATGCCATTTGTTTATTTTTTCCTTTGTTTCCCTTGCCAGAACAGATATATTAGAAAAAAAATACTAAAAGAAATGGTTGAGATTTTACTGCCTAAGTTTTCTTCTGGGAGTTTTATAGTTTCAAGTTTTACATTTGTATCTTTAATCCATTTTCAGTTCATTTTTTCGCATATGGTGTAATAAGGTGGCCCAGTTATATTTTTCCAAGTATCTGCCCAATTTTTCCAATACTATTTATTGAATAGACTATCTTTACCCCATTATATGTTCTTGTCTCCTTTGTCAAATATTAATTGAATGTATAGGCGTGGGTTTGTTTCCGGGCTCTCTGTTCTGTTCTACTAACCTATACGGCTGTTTTTTTAAAAAAATATTTATTTTTTATTTTAATTGTTGTTCAAGTACAGTTTTCTGCCTTTTACCCCCATCCCAGCCCACCCCCCAAGCCCTCCCAACCTCCCTCCTGTTTCCACCCCCCTGTTATTGTCCATGTGTTCTTTATGCTTGTTCTGTTGTTTTGATTACTATGGCCTTGTAGTATAGTTTGATATCAGGTAGTGTGATTCTTCCAACTTTGTTCTTCTTTCTCAACATTGCTGTGACTATTCAGGCTCTTTTGTGGTTCCATATAAATTTTTGGACTATTTGTGCTAGTTCTGTGACATTACGCCATTGGTATTTTCATAGCAATTGCACTGAATCTGTAGATTGCTTTGGGTATTATGGACATTTTAATAATGTTAATTCTTATCCATTAGCGTAGTATGTGTTTCAATTTATTTGTATCTTCTTCAATTTCTTTCTTCAGGGTTTTTACTTTTCTGAGTACAGGTCTTTTACCTCCTTGTCCAAGTCCTGGAAGCAACCTAAGTGTCCATCAGTAAATGAATAGATCAAAAAACTGGGATTCATTTACCTAATGGAATACTTCACAGCAGAAAGGAAGAAGAAGCTCCTACCCTTCGTGACAGCAGGGATGGAACTGGAGAGCATTATGCTAAGTGAAGTAAGCCAGGCAGTGAGGGACAAATACCATATGATCTCACCTTCAAGTGAAACCTAATCAACAAAACAAGCAAACAAAATAGAACCAGAGACATTGAAATTAAGAACAATCTGACAGTAACCAGAGAGCAGTGGGGACGGGGATAATGAGGGATAATAAGGGAAGGATTATCAAGGAACATGTATAAAGGACCCATGGACAAAGCCAAAGGGGATAGGTTTGAGGGTGGGAGGCAGGGTGGGTGGTGGGAAAGTGGAGACAACTGAATTTGAACAAAAAAAATTAAAAATGAATTTATTCATATGTATTTTATTTTTGATGGAATTGTAAATGGGACTGTTTTCTTAGTTTCTCTTTTTGATAGTTTATTATTGGTGTATAAATATGTAACCAGTTTCTGGATATTTTGTATCCTGCTACTTTACTGAATTTTTTTATCAGTTCTAGTAGTTTTTTGGTGGAATGTTTAGGGTTCTCTGCATACAGTATCATGTCATTTGTAAATAATGATAGTTTCACCTCTTCCTTTCAAATTTGGATGCCTTTTTATTTCTTCTTTTTGTCTGATTGCTGTGGCTTGGACTTCTAGTACTGTGTTGAGTAAGAGAGGTGAAAGTAGACATCCCTGTCTTGTTCCTGATCTGAGGGGAAATGCTTTTAGTTCTTCCTCATTGAATGCGATGTTAGCTATAGGCTTGTTATTATATATGGCCTATATTATAATGAGATATGTTCCCTCTATTCCCCCACTTTGATGAGAGTTTTTATTGTAAATGGATACTGGATTTTCTCAAAAGTTTTTTTATTAATCTATTGATATGATCATATGATATTTATACTTCATTTGCTTTAAGTGGTGTATCATGTTAATTGATTTGACAATATTGTATCAACCATGCATCCCAGGAGTGAATTCCCCTTAATCACGATGGGTGATCTTTTTAATGTATTGCTGGGAGTGGTGTTATAATATTTTGTTGAGGATTTTTGCATGTATGTTCATCAGGGTTATTGGCCTATTATTTTCCTTGTAGTGTTTTGGTATTAAGAAAATACTGGCCTCATAAAATGAGAGAGGGGGGCTTTCTTCCTCTTGAATTCTTTGAAATAGATTGAGAAGGATAGGTTTTAATATTTCTTTGAATATTTGGTAAATTTCATTTGTGAAGCCATCCAGTCTAGGACTTTGGTTTGTTGGGAGTTTTTTGACTACAGCTTTGATTTTATTGGTTGTAATCTGTCTGTTCAGATTTCCGGTTCCTTCTTTTTTAAAAAAATTATTTATTTATTTTTAGAGAGAGAGGGAAGGAGGGAGAAAGAGAGGGAAAGAAACAACTTACATGCCCCTACTGGGGACCTGGCCTGCAACCCAGTCATGTGCCCTGACTGGGAATTGAACCGGTGACCCTTTGATTCACAGGTTGACCCTCAGCCCACTGAGCTACACCAGCCAGGCTTCCTGTTTCTTCTTAATTCACTTTGGAAGATTGTATGTTTTTAGGAATTTATCCATGTCTTCCAGATTGCCCATTTAATTGGCACATAGTAGTTTGTAATATTTTAAATAATCTTGTATTTCTGTGATGTTCTTACTTCTCCTTCCATTTTTGACTTTATTGTTTGAGTCCTCTCTTTTTTTCTTTATGAATCTAGTTAAAGTCTTATCAATCTTGTTTGTTTTATCAAAGAACTAGTGCTTGATTTTATTAATCTTTTTGTATTGAGTTTTAGACTCTATTTCACTTATTTCTGACCTGAACTTTATTATTTACCTTGTTTTACTCACTTTGGGCTTTGTTGTTCTTTTTTTTTTTTTTTTTGGTTCCTTTAGGTGTAAGGTCAGATTGTTTATTTGAGATTTTTCTTGTTTTATGATTTAGGACTGTTATGCTATGGATTTCTCTCCCAGGACTGCTTTTGTTTTATTGCATAAATTTTGGGTTGTTGGGTTCCCATTTTCATTTGTCTGTAGATATATTTTTATTTCTTCATTGATATCACTGTTAATTCATTTATTGCTTAGTACCACCTTATTTAGCCTCCATGCATTTATGTGATTTTTCATTTTTTTCTTATGATTGATTTCTTGTTAGATACTATTGTTGTCAGAGACAATGCTTGATATGATCTCAATCTTCTTAAATTTATTTAGACTTGTTTTGTGTCATAATATGTAGTTTATTCTAGAAGAGTTTCCATGTGCACTTGAAAATAATGTATAGTCTACCGCTTTGGGGTGAAATGCTCTGAATGTATCATTTAAGTTCATTTCATCTGGGGTGTCATTTAAGGCTGCTCTTTCCTTGATTTTCTGACTGGAAGATCTATCCATTGAAATCAATGGGGTGGTAAAGCCATCCTATGACCGTGTTACTGTCTGCCTCTCCCTTTATGTCCGTCAAGATTTGTTTTATATATTTAGGTGCTCTTATGTTGAGTGCATAAATGTTACAAGGGTTATATCATGTTGGATCCTTCTTGTTAGAATTATGTAGTGTCCTCCTTTGTTTCTTGTTATAGCCTTTTTTTTTTCAAGCCTATTTTGTCAAATGTAAGTGTTGCTACCTCAGCTTATTTTTTGATCCCATTTGCATAGAATAGGTGGGCCTCCTGCCACATGGCCGCAGACATTTGTGATGGGGCGGGGTCTCAGGAAGTCTTCAGAGGGAGGCCAACAGAGTTTGTCAGGCCCAAAGGGACCAAGATTTGGCTGTGTCAAGGGAGGGCTCTGCACCAGTTGGGTAATGTGAACGAAAACTGGCCCTCGCCCCAGAGACACACCACTCAGTCCCTGAGCCTCCCCTAGGTCCAGCCACACCTCTGCACCCCTGGCCGGCAGCTGATTTCTCTGCAGTGAGTGAGCTCTGAAGGGTAGGATGACAGGCAGTCCAGAGGGTGGGGCTCTTGCATTCCCCATGCTGATGCCACATGGAGGGGAGCGCTTCACCTAAGAACGGGTGTCTGTGGGCAGTGTGGGAAAAGGACTCAGCACAGGGACCCTGGTGTTTGTTCCTTCAGCTCTGTCCTCAGATCCACATAATCCAGCCTCTCCTCAGATCTGCAGAATCCAGCCTGTCCTCACACAAGTGTAGTTTGCTCTGGGCTGCCCTCCCTCAGCTGGAATGTAAAGTAGTTGAGAACAATATTTCCTGCACTGGCCCTTTAAGAGGGCACCTGGGTTTCTAGCAGACTCCTGTCTCTCCCTGGCAGACGAAATCCTTGCTGATTTTCACAGCCAGATGTTATGTCTGCTTCTCTTCCTGGCTCTGGTACTCTGGGCTGGGGTGCCCAGCATGGGGTTCAGACCCCATGCTCCTCAGGGGGGAGCTTTGCATCTCAGATATCCAGTATATCAGTTGCCATATCTGGGTGCAGGGCCAGCTGTTTTCACGAGTCTCAATGTGGCTTCTTCCTTAAACTGTTGGTTATGGTACCTCTGTTTGGCTAGTCCTCAGCTGGTTATTAAGGTTGATTGTTTTAGATTTTAGTTGTCATTCCAGTGTGGTCCTGGGAAGAGGTGCGTAACTTCAGCTACCCCGCTGCCATCTTGCCTCTCTCCTCAATGGGTTTTTGAAAGGAATCACATCAAACAGCCACATGGACGATCGGAAGCCACACTGTAGTTTTCCCTTTTATTATTTATTTTCTGGACACAGAAATTAGCCATAATGACTGAGAAGGGCATATAACCCAAGACTAAAGCTAGCTTTTATTAAAATAATCTAGAAATGAGAGTAGCATCTTGCTGGTGAGAATGGGAAAAAAAATATAGCCCCTTTGGAAGACAGTTTGGCAATTCATTGCAAATTTAAACAGTTTTATCATAAAATCCAGTAATCTCACTCTGTGGTATTTACCCATATGAGTTGAAAACTCACAAAAATCTACACACAAGTATTTATAGCAACCTTATTCAAAATTGCCAATATTTGAAAGCAACCAAAATATCCTTCAGTAAGGTAAATTGATAAACTGTGCTATATCCCGATAACAGAACATTATTCAGTGATAAAAAAGAAATGTTATCAGCCACAAAAAATACGTGAGGGAGACTGAAATGCATATTCCTAAGGGAAAGCAGTTATTGTAAGAGGCTAGATACTGTAACTGTACTGTTGTGATGGTGAAAGTGGGTTCAGGGTGAGTGAGCGACAGCGAAATAAGTGGAGCACAAGAGATTTGCAAGGCGGGACAACTGTTCTCTCTGATGCTGTTTGGTGAACACATGCTATTGTGCACATGCGCGGACTGCAGTGAGAGTAAACCCTGATGTAAACCACGAACTCTTGTTAATGCATCGATACTTGTTCATCAGCTTTAAAAAATATATCACAGTAATGCAAGATAGTCATAATAACACACACTGTGTGTTGAGAGGAGTATTTCAAAATTCTGTACTGTTTCCTCAGTTTTTCTGTCAAACTGCAACTGCTTTGAATAATGAAGTATAATAATTTAAAAAAATCTCGAAATGTAAAATCTTTATGGGAATCCTTTATTATATCTCTTTTTCAAGGTCATGTAAAGGATTAGATAGTTGCCTTATTTTACTTTTGGACTGCCTTTTGAGGCACTATACCGATTCTGACCCCAAAGAAAAACACTTATTTATTAATCCATAAAGAAATCGAATTCCATAGTAGTCATTAAGTGAAGCACTATGAACAGGAAGGTGATAAAGCCTCACCTATGTAAACTAATTGGAGGGTAGAGGTAGGCAGTATGAATGACAGAATATTTTAAAACTAAATTAATTTATGTCATTCAAATATTTATGGTAACTGAAACTAGACGGCCTATTGTATAGTCGAGGTCCTTGGGGGAACCACATTGAGAATAGACTTTCCTGTCTGTTTCCTTTAGTTCACGTATTTTTTCTCAGCCTGGAATGTCCTTGTATCCACCTACCAAAAGCTTATTCATTCTTTAAGGCTTAAATTCTTCCCACTCTGTCAAGCCTTCTCTTTCTGAAATATTCAGCAGGACTGCCTTCTGCATTGATTTACAGCTATTTGAGTCCATATCCGTCAAATACTTGGAGGCGGGGAGCAGCACCTAATCATCTCTATAACAGTCACATCACTTTGTGCTATGCTTTGTACACTAAAAATATCTTAAAAATGCCTGATAAGTACATTTATTAATAATTATTGATGTAGACCATAATGGAGTTTTTCAATAGTTGTTTCATTTTGAGTTCAGAGGTAAAAGGAATCCAAGTGTGTTATAAAGGATCCCCTGAACGTGACCCTCTAAATATAGATCTTAGAGACAATTGCGTTCAACACTTTCATCTTTTTAAAGGTGTTTATTGAGATATAATTTACATAACATTGATGTTCACCTGTTTAAAGTGTGTAATTCAGTGGTTTTTAGTGTATTCAAAGAGTAGTGTAACTATCACAATAATCTAAATTTAAAACATTGTTATTATCTTTCAATAAGTATTTTTATAATCAATAGGTTTTTACAGGTTTATTGAAGTATAATTGCTATACAAAACTGCAAAAGTTTAATGAGTATAATTCAATGAGTTTGGACTTATGCATATACTCATAAAACTATCACCACAGTCAAGACAATAAACATATCCACTACCTCCAAAAGTTTATTTGTGCCTCTTTTTTTTTTTTTTGTGGTAACAATACTTATGTAAGATCTACCCTCTTAACAAGTTTTTAAGTACACAGTAGTGTATCTTTATTAACTAGAAGCAAAGCTTCGTACATCAGAGCTCTAGAACATTTTCATCTTTAACTGAAATTTAATGCCCATAGAAAAACAACTCCTATTTCCCCTACAGTGCCAGTCCCTGGCAACCACTATTCCGTTCTCTGCTTCTATGAGTTAGAATACTTCGGATACTTCACATAAGTAGATTCACACAGTATTTGTAGTTATGTGATTGGCTTATTTCAGTTAACATAATGTCTTCCAGGTTCATCCAGTTGGTGCAAGTGGTAGGATTTCCTTTTTTGTAAAAAGGCTATATATATTTTAATATATATATATATTTATGTATTTCACATTTCCTTTTTTATCCATTCATTTGTTAATGGCATTTTGATTATTTCCATATCTTGGCTATTGTAAATAGTGATGAAATAAACATAGAATGCAGATATCAATCTGAGATCCTGATTTCAATTCTTTTGGATAGATACCCAGACATAGGATTGCTGGATTATATAGAGATATATTTTTAATTATTTTGAGGAAATTCCATACAGTTCCCACAAATAATGTACAGTTGTTCCAATTTCTCAACATACTCTTTAATACTTTCTTTTTAAATAATGGCCATCCTACTAGGTATGAGGAGGTATCTTATTGTGGTTTTGACTTGTATTTCCCAGATAATTAGTGATGTTGAGCACCTTTTCTTGAGCTTATTGGCTTTTTATTCGGATAAATGTGTATTCCAAATATTTGTCTGTTAAAAAAATCTGTATTTATTTATTTTAATTTTATTTACTTATTTTAAAGAGAGGGAAAGGAAAGGAGAGAGAGGGGGAGAGAAACATCCATGTGTGGCTGCCTCTCACACACCCCCTACTGGGGACCTGGCCTGCAACCCAGACATGTGCCCTGACTGGGAATCGAACCAGTGACCTTCTGGTTTGCAGGCTGGTGTTCAATCCACTAAGCCACACCAGCCGGGGCAATTTCAGGTACTTTCTTAGTAGTTACTCTTGGTTTTCCAATATTTTGGTTAACTTATCAAAATATGCTTCAGATTTATCCTAACGTAATGCCAACACACTTGCATTTTCATGTGGTCTACTTTAGGGTTTTTTGGTGTTGTGTATGATGTAAAGTAGAGGTCTAAAACAATTCTTTTGATTGTTTATATCCATTTGGTCCAGTGCCATTTGTGAAAAGACTATTCTTTTTTAAAAGGTTTTATTTATTTATTTTTAGAGAGAGGAGAAGGGAGGGAGAAAGAGAGGGAGGCAAACACCCATGTGCAAGAGATACATCGATCGGTTGCCTCTCGCACGCCCCCAGCTGGGGACCTGGGCCACAACCCAGGTATGTACCCCAAGTGGGAATTAAACCAGCAACCTTTTGGTTCACAGGCTGGCACTCAATCTGCTGAGCCACACCAGCCAGGGCTATTGTTTCCCATTTAATTGTTTTAGTCCCATTCAATTGACATAAAAGTGTGGGTTTGTTTCTGGACTCTCACCTTTATTCTATTCATCTGTATACCTGTCTATCCTTATGCCAGTTACAAACAATCTTGATTACTGTAACTGTATAGTAAGTTTTGATGTTGGTTAAGTGTGAGTCTACAAACTTTCTTTTTTTAAAATTTTTTTTAAAGATTATTTTGATTATTCTGGGTCTCTTTCTTTCCCATATAATTCTTGCTTGTCATTTTCTGCAAAGAACTCAGCTGGGATATTGATAGGTAATGTACGAATCTATAGATCAATTGGAGGGGTACTTTTCTAGAAATATTATGTTATCCAATCCATAAACGTAGGCTGTCATTCCATTATTCATACATTTGTAAATTTTTTCAATAACACTTTTTTATTTTCAGTGTACTTTATTGGTGTCTCCTCTAATAATTATTATTTTCTTCATTATAGTTACTTTGGATTTAGACTGTTCTTCTTTTTCAGTGTCTTAGGGTAAAAAGCTAAGACATTGTTTTTAGACTTTTATTCTTTTTAAAACATGGTTATTTTCAACTATAAATTGCCCTCTGTGAACTGCTTTTGTTGCATCACAGATGTTTAGGTTATGTTGTGTTTTCATGATTGTTCATCCTAAACTATTTTGTCTTTTCTCTTATGATTCTTCCTCCGAAATCAGATGAGATCAGGCATGTTCAGGATGGTATGGCCTTAGACTTATGATTCTTCTTTTACCCGCTAGTATTTAGGAATACATATTATTTCTCCTTCAAAAGTCACAATTTCTTTCTGTTGATGGTCTGTAATTCCATTGAGGGCTGTCAACATATTTCATATGATTTTAATCTTGTGCAATCTATTGACATGTTTTATGCTCTGTATATGGCCTATGCTGCAGAATATTCCACATGCACCTGAGAAGAGTGTATACTCTGCTGGTGTTGTAAAGTGCGTAGTGGAACTATTCTGTTAGGTCTAGTTGGTGTATGGTGTTTTTCGATTATTGTACATCCTTCTTGATCTTCTGTCCGGTCCTCCTATCCATTATTGAAAGCAAGGTACTGATGTCTCCAACTATTACTATTTTTTTTCTTCCCCTCTATGTGGGATGGTTGATTTTGAGCCTGCAGGGAGCAAGCTGGCCCCAGATTTCTCCAAGTCCACATTTCTTTGCCTCCAATTCTTAAGTGTCCGAAGACAGAGAACTGCAGACACGCCTTCATAGGAGGATTCCAACAATTACTCTTAAATTGCATATTTATTCCTTCAGTTATGTAAGTTGATACTTCATGTGTTTTGCGCCTCTGTATGTGGGTGTATGTATGTTTGTAATCATAACAGTATTCCTGCTAGATTGCCCATTTTATAATTTTTAAATGTCTCTCTTTACCCCTAGTAACAAGTATTTATCTTAAGTCTACTTTGTCTGATGTTAGTATAGGCACTCTCTCTTTTTTCCCATTATTTTTTGTGAGGTATATCTTTTTCTATCCTTTTACTTTCAAAGCATTTATGGTTTTGAATCCAAAGTGTATGCTTCATAGGAAGTCTGTTGCTGGATCTTGTTTTTATAAGTCTCATGATCTGGGGCTTTTGATTGAATTGTTTAGTCTATCCTATTTAATGCTATTATTATTTTTTTAATTTTATTTTAATCGTTCATCCTGTACAGATGCTATTATTGATATGGCTGTAATTTCATATACCATTTTGCTTTTTGTTTTCTATAAGTCTCATGAATATTTTTGTAATATGTTCCTCTTTTACTATCTCTCTTTGTCTTGAGTGGTTATTTTCTAGTGTCCTTG
This sequence comes from Glossophaga mutica, assembly GCA_039655065.1. NCBI lineage: Eukaryota > Metazoa > Chordata > Mammalia > Chiroptera > Phyllostomidae > Glossophaga > Glossophaga mutica. The sequence goes on along the minus strand of CM077318.1, from coordinate 6,198,782 downwards.
TTTGTCATTCTTTAATGATCTTTACTTTATTTTTGAGGTACTTTCTTAGTGGTTACTCTTGGGTTTCCAATATTTAGGTTAACTTATCAAAATCTACTTCAGATTTGTCCTAACGTAAGGCCAACAACACACTTGCATTTTCATATGGTTTTACTATCAGCTTTGTTGTCATGGATAAGTCACTTTTTCCTTATGCTTCTGAGAGTTAGCCTGTGACTTTAGGCCTCATAGTGACATATCCAGATCCAGAGACTTTCAAATCTTGGAATTGTTCAAAAGCCACACATTCTGTTAGTGGGATTTGTCAGCTTCTTTTGAGCAGTTTGCATTTCAAAAGGCAGATCTTCTGGAAAGCAGTATGGAGATACCTCGAAAAATTAAAAATGGATCTGCCTTTTGACCCAGCGATTCCACTGCTGGGAATATACCTTAAGGAACCCAAAACACGAATTCGAAAGAATATAAGCACCCCTATGTTCATTGCAATGTTATTTACAATTGCTAAGATATGGAAGCAGGCCAAGTGTAGTTGAGTGGGTAAAAAAACTATGGGACATTTACACAATGGAATACTACTTGGCCGTAAAGAAGAAAAGTTTACGTTTTGCTATAGTAGGGATGGATGTGGAGAACATTATGCTAAGTGAAATAAGCTAGTCAGAGAAAGACAAATACCGTATAATTTCACTCATACGTGGAATCTAATGAACAAACTGAACTAACATGGAAAACAGATAGATTCATAGATACAGAGCAGGATGACAGGTATTAGAGGGAGAAGTTAGGGGGTGAAGGGATTGAGTGTAAAGGAAAAAGGACTTTTGGACAAGGACAGTAGGGTGGTGATTGCTGGGGAGAGGGGTATATGAGGGGACTAAATGGTAATGGAAAAAATATAATAAAGATTATATATTTTTAAAAACTGATAATGTGGACAGAGTTGAAAGTGCTCTATCAAAATAAAATATGATTACAATTATTAGTTCAGAAATGATCAGAATTAATGGAGGAATTACTAGCTGCGTGGTTTTGGGCAAATCCTTCACTTTTTGCACCTGATTTTTCTTAAGTATAAAATAGGACCTGTGCATATTAGGTAAATAAATATAGGTAAAGCTCTTAGAAGATTACCTGGCATATAATAATGCTCAAGAAAGGTTTTCCATTGCCATTATTATTATTACCACCTTGACATTTTTCTTACCTACAACAAACATTCAAGGCTTTTGGGCATTTTGCTAAGGTCTTTGATAAAAATGCTTATTTTCTCTAACTACCAATGTCACCTATAGCAATGGGAACTTGCTACTATCTAAACCTGTTCAGTTAATGGGAAGGAAATTTCAGTTGCTAGAGAAACAACTAATGGGTGATGGTGCTCCAAGTGGAAAGTGTGAGCTAAACATCGTGGGGGGGGGTTGTGCCTAAAAATAATATTTCCTACCATTTCAGAGATGTAGTGCCTCGTGTTTAGAACTGGTTTGGAACCTGACCTAGTGGTCTCTTCCTCCCATTGGAACAAAAGAAGCCTGCATTTAAAAAGCGACCAACCGTAGAATTCAGTATCTCACCTTTCTTTGTTTTCTGAGAGGCCTCAATTCATCTGAAAATTCATGCAAAGTTAGGAAGTAAATGACTTCCTTTCCTGAACACTACTCAGGTTTATGTGGGTACTGTGTTCATTTAGAGAATATGAGTGTTACCAAAACCCTCAGGCTGACCCTAAGCCATAGGCATAGTTAAAATCCTTTGTTTCCATTTGTACTGTTTCTAAGGAAACTAGCATAGCACTGAGGCTCTGGCACTTGGGTGAATTCATCCAGTCCTTTGTTATTGCTGGCAGAAAGAAAAATTGATTTGGGTTTGGAGTGTGTAGGTCTGGAGCATCTGGCTATTCTTCTGTAAGTGTGTAAATTCCGTGTTGGAAGTTAGTCATGTTTCAGTTGCTTTCTTTTCAAACAGATAAAAACGAAACACATACTCCCTCAGGTAGTTCTGAAGGCACTTTTTCAGCCGAAGATTCTTTTTCCCCTCAGTGGGAAAGACATCAGAAACTCAATGAAAGCTATTTTTATAGGACTTTTTGGGTTAAGTTTTGTAGCTATTAACTGGCAGTTTGGAGAACACCCTGGAAAAACTTTCATTTTCTCCCTTCCACCTTACAAATATTGGAACAGGCAAAGCTAGAATGTTTGCAGCGAGGAGTGAGGTGAGGGCAAAGGGGGATGGTAGTGGGTAAGATTCAGTACCGTCTTGTTCATGGGGCTTTTTTCTTTATTTGTGTGCACTCTTTGTTCTAAAATAACACATGATGTGGACTTGTTTGTAAATGGATGAAATGATACGTTTTTTCAGCTGAGAATTTAAGAAAAGTGGCTCTGCTGCTTTGCTTAGACAAGCGAGAAGGTCAGGGACAGGAGGTTTTGTGATCACTAGTAATGGTAATTTTGTATTAAGCAGATATGGAGTTTATAGTTGGGAGACTGACAAATGATCACACAAATAAAAGAATTCACACCAGCATATAAAATTATACCTGTGATAAATGTATTGACGGGTGATGCCGTAAGAATATATAATAAACAGCTATGACCTAAATTGAGGTTAAGGCATGATTACTGGGATAATTTCTGAAGGAAGATTAAGAATCACCTTGGCGAAGGGGAGGCTATGGAGCAGAAGAGCGCTCCGGGCAGGGGGAATAGCATATGGAAACGTCCATGGTGTGAGAGGTAATATCTTAGAGGAAGATGCCAGTAGATCAGGGAGGCTGGAGCTCAGAAACAGGAAAAGTGATGCTAAAAGGACCTGTGACCGACTGATACGGGAAAAGATCTGGGAGTCATTTGTGAGATTCATCAGAAAGGTACTTGAGGACTTTAGAGAGAAATTAAGACAGACGAATGGGAAGACTTAGAGCCATTAAGCCAAAGAGGAGAAAGTGAGCTGGTCACACAAACAGACACTGACCTCGATTGCAGGTTGACTTCAGTCACTACAGTGCACTCAGTTGCAATGATGGAGCGCTCCCCTCTAAAACTCTTTTCCTTGCACTTTGTTTTTGTCACAAACCAGCTTCCTTGTCACCTTGTCTCACTTCATACGTCTCGCATTTGATAACTTGGGTCCGGCCACCTGGAAAAATGTCCTCTTCTTTTCTTGCTTTATTTCAATATGAATTGTCCATTAAGGCCCGGTTCAAATCCCACCTCCTCTGGGAAGCCTTCTCCTGTCCATGGGACTTTATCTCTATCCTCTGATCTGTTCCAGAACTTAATTCTCCATATTACTGCTTTATTCTCTCTATAAAATTTGCCACTGGTATCTCACTTTCACATGTCTTATGGCTCCACCTAGACTGTGGGGGCATTGCAGGGCAGTGACTCTATCTTTTACTTGTAGATTGGTAAATGCTACAAGTAATTTATCTAGATTGATAAATTCACCAAGGGCTAGTCCTGGCCCAGAGTGGGTAAGTGACCACTTTGTGGAGATACAGCCTATACCAGCATCTGACAGATACGGGCCCATCGGAGATAACTGGAGCCCAGACAGAAAGAATAGAGGCGGGGAGTGTGGAAGCAACAGAGAAAATGCTTTTCACAGTCGGTCACAAGTCCTAAGGCTAGTATTAGCTTATTCATACTCCCTTGTTTACTGGCCTTGACTGGTAGTGAGAACAGCCACAATTGAGCTGAATAAAGAGGGAGGATAGGGAAACTCCAAGCTTGTTTTACTTGGGAGGCAGCTTAATTAACGCAAACGTAAGTTCTGAAGCAGGCCAGGCGCGGGATCCCCCAGTTCTCCAGGGGCTTTGCTCTATTCAGAGAAAGAAACCACCTCCCTGGCCTAAGAATTTCGTTCTAGAGGAGGGGGAGGGGTTGGTGTTGGTGGTAGTTTTGGCAGTGAATGGAGGCAGAGGAGAGAGGATGAGGATGAGGGGGGGCGCTGGCAGAGGGGAAGGGCTAGCAATAAAGTTACAAATGGATGAGTGAATTCCTGCAACAAATTTATGTCACAGAAAGGGAGGGCCGGAGGCAAAAATAAGGAGGAAAAAAAAAAAAAAAAGGCAGTCAACTAACGGAAAAACAACATGCCTGGGGGGAGGAGGTATACAGTTGAAGATAACTCCCCATTATAACCAGATTGCATCTGTACTATTTCTTTTGGGTTTGTGCAAACCTTTGAAAATTTCATGGTAATTAGACTTCCTGCCAGGCAGTTATTCAAGAGACGTGCAGATCCTCCTTTTGCCACAGAGTACTCCCTAGTTCATGAAAGGTGGATATTAGAGGTCCAGGGTCCCCCCTCCCCCATCGCCATTTGAGGGCACTTCGCTGGCTTTAGTGAATGTAGCATTGACTTGCATTTTTTTGTGTGGTGGTGTGAGGTTTAATTCTGCGTAGCATAGTAGGATGTATTTAAAGTAGCATTCACTTTTGCCTTTCCCTGCACCCTAATTATTATGATCAGTTTTGTTGTAATTATTCTCTTATTTTCGGTAAGTAATTTAAACGTTAAAGGAAACAGGGTCTGCTCATAATTCACTCCTCCCTGCTTGCCGGTTTGTGTCCTCCTCCTCATTAGAAATGTAGGGAGGGTAGCAGTCCTGTAGCAAAGACAGGCACACAGGCTTTCTCTGTGGATTAATTGGTTAGGAAAGACACTTTTTATATTGTCAAGTGGCACTTAAGCTGCTAATTCTTGACTGTGAAAACTACTTTTCCTGGGCAATGCTCTTTAAGGAAAAACTTCAGTCCAGTGATTGGTGACTAAGGGAACGATGGAGCACAGGGGATTGGGCGGGGTCTCGGCTCCTAATAATGCCTCCTTATCCAATGAAAAGCATTTCCTTTTGAGACCCCCAGAAGTTCCCCCGGCCCTCAGCTTCAGCCGGGAGTTTGGGCCTTTTCTTGTGTCCGGTTTGTTAAAGGCATGCCGGCTGCAGCATTCAAGAGGGCCATTCCTTAACAAAGGGAAAGAGATAGATGTAAATAAGCTCACATTTTCAGAATGAGCGGTTTGCTGTAAGAAGCTGCGGCAGCCCAGAGTCTGCTACTTTGGGCTGGGCTAACCTTTCCCTGTTAAAAAAAAAAAAAAAATAATGGATTAAAATATGCACTTTTAAAGTGCGAGTTGCCCTTTCACATGTTTATTAGCTAATTTTCTACAGGCATGAACACACTCATCTAGCACACTCTTTCTTGGGGTAAGTCTCTTTGAGAAAGATTTGATTCGGGCGTTTGTGGGTGGGGGGACGGCGTAACAAACTTCAGTGGAAACGCTTTGAGTGTTCCGGGAAAGAAGTTAGATTTCAACTCCGAAGTGCTGAACAGATCGTCGTGTTGAATGGTAAAAAACAAACAAACCAAAAACCCAAAAATTTCTATTGTTTTGGCAATAATATTGTTTCTGTGGAGAAGATACAGGATTTTCAGGCTCTTGATTTATGTAAACATAGTTGTCCTAGAGAGCCGACTTAAAATCACAGAGTAGAGCTTAGAAATTCTTTTGGCTTGCTTTATATTTCTTTGGTTTGCAACTGATTGTGAGCTAATGTGGCTCCTATTATGATGAGGTTTCTTCTAGTCAAAGTATATGGGGCTTGCCTTTGATGCTTAATTGATTTATGAAGAATGTGACATTTGCTATATTGAATAATTCATGAACTTGACTATAAAAAAAGAAACATAATTTAATGAAAAACTAATTCTGGCATAAATTGAATTTGCTATTATATGTGAAAGGAATTGCTGTTTTTATGCAAATGCAATAATGTGACATATTTAAAATTCTCTCCTTGTATATCCTGAATATTTTTAAGATTTTTAGCAACAAGATCTTGTTGAACTGATAAATACTGTATTTCAGTTACTTTGTTTCAGGAAATGTAGTACTGTAATTCATCATTATTCCAGCATGGACAAAACCAGACAAATCCAAATCTTCGAACATTTCAGAGTTTGGGGTTATTCACTTGGCTACCCTACCAAATGACCATCTTTCTTTTTCCTGGACTAACATGAAGATAACAATAATAACCTAAGGTCCAAATTATTCAGTGGCTTTGAAACATGTTTATTTTTCAGAACAGACTTCCAAACAGCATATCCCATCAACATAGATTTTTAAATCCTTTTTCCTTGTCGCAGATGAAAAGTTTACACCCCTGCTAAAAAGGATGAGTTCAGCTGATAAACTTGATGGCGTCTGCACTCTAAAGCATCTCCTGCCAATCAGAGATGCGAATGAAAGCCCTATTGGAACAATCAGACCAGCCTTTCAGAATGTGTACTCTCTGTAAGTTAAAGAGAGGACTGGGAAGTTGCCTAACAACAACACTCAGGCCAAGCTTAGTTAGAGCCTCATTTATTCCATTCCCTTTGAGAGAAAATGCATGAGAACTGTGGCCCTTGCTGTGGTGTGGTCAGGGCCTAATTGTGTAGCTGCCATTTTCCTGTGTATATGGTTATCATGTATTGGTCTGCTCCTTGGTCTTCTTAATGGGGAAGGAAAAGAAAACGTATAATGTATTTGTGAATGTTACTACTGAAAATTGGGAGCATAATAGGAGGTCACCTACCCCTGGGAATCCAACCTCATTTTTAGTAGATGAGTAATTTTATCCGAACAATGCATAGGACAAGTCTACTGGTTTCATAGAGTTTTGTTCTGAAGTATTTTGATAACCTTATATGTTGAGGGAGAGAGGTGACTAGCTGACTGGAGAACAGGTAGCAAAGGTTGAGGATTAAACCTTGACAGAGCTGATGAGTCTACTGATACAAGCATACAGACAGAGTATGAGAAAAATGAGGGCATTAGGAAGACTTGAGAATATAAATGGCTTCTTGATCTGTGATTAATTAATTAGCTTCTGACACTAATTAATAATATTTACTTCTGATAGTAAAAAAGATCTAAACTATACACGATGACTTAATTGTGGTGATCACTTTGCAAGAAATACAAATATCCACTCAGTATGCTCTACACCTACAGCTAATATAATGTTGCATGTCAATTATACCTCAATTAACATAAGTAAAAGAAATCTTGCCACAATTTCATTGAGTCTAATAAAATCAATTCCCCTTCCCTCACACTTTGAGGGATTAATTTTCTTTTTGCAATGACAAGTGGGAGCAGGTGAAAATAACTGAGTGAAGGGGTCAGCGAGGCCATGGCGCCAGTTGAAGGCTGCTGTCAATTAAGGCAAAAGGCGGAAGGAGAAAATAAACTGAGGTCCACAAAGGAATTGAGAGTTGCTCTCACACGGCTAGTGATGGGGCTGGATGTGGCTGTATTGAATTAATGACAAATATGAAAGCTTCCATTTATTTGAAATTCCAAATAAATGGAAATCTGCTTGGATTCCAAATAAAAGAGAAGTTTCCTTTTAATCTGCATCAGTTGTGAAAGCCATCAAAGAAAGCAATGTTAATGTTTCTGTCTTCCTTTAAGATAAAGCAGTAAAATGATATTCATTTTATTCCAGGAATATTGCTCTCTGGAGGGGTGTGAAAATCAATTCTCCTCAATATTAAGGTGGTATCGAATATATTTTCAATTGTCTAATGATTTTATCATTTTTATTTTGGCTCCCTTAGATTCAAAAAAATGCTTTGGGAGAGTTGCAGGATTAGTTAGCAGTCCACTTTGCTTAGGCCACCTTTGTTCAGAAGAGGTTAAGATGTGAAAATTATGTAAGTTTGGTGCTGGCAGATGACCGTTCTTTACAGGCAGTAAACGAGTAGGGTTCAAATGCAGGTGTTACTTGTGGGAATTGCCAACTGTCTCTGGTTGGATACAAGTATTCGGTGCAGAGTCATGACTTGAGGATGCTGTAGGCCTGCTTTGTTGGGTAGGCCTAGTCCATCCTGGGAGAGGCAGCAGTGATTGTCAGTGTGCTAACAACACCCAGTCATTGAAACCTCACTCCTGTCGCTGTAGTTCAGGGGAGAAATAAATTTAACTGGGGTGGGAGTTCAGGTTCGAGACAGGGCAGTGTGGGGTCTCCACCTGTTGTTCCAGTTTTCTTTCCTGTTCCCTTATCAAGGCTCTTGCCCAATTGTAACAGTTGTTGCCAGGGGAAAAGGAAAGAAAGAGAGAACAAAGAACCAATGTTAACTTCAGGACAAACAAAGAAATCTCTTTTGTTCAGTTATTCTTAATTTAATGTATCACCTGATGGGAGTGGAGAAAGCATTTTGATGCCTTTTGTCATTTGTTACCTTAAGATGATTATAAGTTATACAGACTCATAGACTTTATGCTTATTAATATAACTAAGAAAATGTAGCATAGTAGTGGCAGGTTTGGAAAAGAAAATCTTACCTGAAATTCTGTAATAATGAAATCCAAAATATTTAGATACCATTGAAAAATATGTTGGCTGTCATTTACTTCGATTTATATCATATAATACTTTTTGACCCTATGATCTTGACATACATTTTATTGAAAAGTTCTTTCCATGTCACACTATTGTGACTAATTCTGTTTCGCAGAATCCATCGGAAGAAATCCCTAACCACAGTACCTCCAGAAAGTTCATTGATTACCCAAGTCTGAGATAAAATTGGTGCCAGAATTTGGTTTAAACTAATGCGGTGAGTACCAATCTCCTGGTAATAGCTTCCTCCAAAACTCTTAAGTTTATTGTTCAACCTTTTTTGTAACCAGTACTTCCAGTTTATTACAGATTATCTAATCCCCAAATCAGGAATGGATGGAGCAGTTGTAATTGTGTATTCTCATCCAGGCAATTGCGGTGCAGATGAATGTTGATTCCTTGCTTTAAGCCTCTGTGCCACTGGTATATCCCTTGTAAGATGGGAGACATGGTCTTTATTCCTATTATCAGGATCAGTATCCAGTAATGTCAGATGAATCAGTATGCAAATCATAAGTAATTTTCTTGTCCAAAATCTGTAAAGCTGAATTCCTCGTTGGCATGTATGAGCCTCACAGAACTTGGAAATACAGGAACACCCAAACTTTTTCCCCAAAGATCTGAGGCTTCTGCTGAGATGATATATTGTCTCAAGACAATTTCATAATATTAGGTTGAGCAATTTCTCTGCAGTTGTCTTACTCTATAACTGCTAGGGGAAATTCTACTTTAGGAAGGTTGATGCAATCTTTGGCCCTCTCATGTTGAGGAGTAAACCATATTATTTTCTAAAGATTAGACTCTGTCATCAGGCTAGTGGGAGGCTGGAGTACATTTTGGTGAAAAAAAAAAATCAGGTTAATCTGTGAGAATTGAATTTGCTCATATTTAAAGCCTGCGTAGATATCCTGCTTTTCTTGAACAAAGTGTGTAGGGGTGCAAAACAGCCATAGTAATCTCAGCGCAAAGCAAATTCAGTGTTGTCTCTGTCAGTCTGTTGTCTGAAGAGATTAATCCAAAAAGCAAAACAAAACAATACAAAACAAAACAACAACTCATGGAAACAGATAACAGCATGGTGATGACCAGAGGGAAAGGGGGTGACAGGCTATAGAAGAAGGTGAAGGGAGGATAAATGGTGGCAGAGGGAGATTCGACCCGGGGTGGCGAACACACAGTGCAACATAGAATGTTGTTGTACATTGTGTTGATGTGAATGATGATGTATCATAGAATCATGCACTTGAAACCTACATAATTTTATTAACCAACGTCACTCTAAACGTTTGGCACACAGGGAGGCTTGTTTGAAATGAGACGGGATGCAGATCAATTTGCCAGCACAGGTGAAATATTTACCTATGGCGTCCATAATGTCATAAGGCTGGGTTGTATTTTGAAAATGATAATGGAATGTCAACCCGTGCGTAGTTACATCAGCCGGGACCACATAGATGATGGTGACCTGTCCTTGTGACTTGTAAGGAGTCCTATCCGTTAGCAGCTGCTCATCTGAGGAGCAACGGTGTGTACATATCCGCCATGACTCCAGCATGATGGTTTGGATCTGTATTTGTTGCAGCATTTTTGTATTTTTCAGTTTGCTTCACTGCTGGATATTTATAGGCAAGGATACAATAGGTTTCAGCTTCCTCCGAAAACCATTGTGTCAATGTTCCTAAGTGGCCAACCAGAGCAGAAAGAGGAAATGCTCTGGGAATCAGAAGCACTGTGGTCTGACCCAGGCTCATGAAAAAGGGAGCAAAGCATGAGAATTTGAGTATACTTTGCCTTCAAGCCTTGTTTTTTGTTTTTGTTTTTGTTTTTGTTTTTGTTTTTGTTTTTGTTTTTGTTTTTGTGTTTTTGATCTCTGGACTATCTTCTGTAGGGAACAAAAGCAAGTCAGCCTTTCTAGGCTACTGGGCATGTGTCAGAATTTAGAGCTTTGTTTTCTTTTTCTTTTGAAGATTTTATTTATGTGTTTTCAGAGAGAGGAGAAGGGAGGGAGAGAAACATCAATCAGTTGCCTGACCAGGAATCGAACCAGCAATCTTTCGGTTCACAGGCCAGAGCTCAATCCACTGAGCCACACAAGCCAGGGCTAGAGCTTTGTTTTCAATGTATCATGCGAAAGGTTAGCATTAGTAAAGTGAAATGATTTAACTATTCATTTTTATAGGACCAAAAGTTTAACGCCACTCCTCCAAGAGTCCCAAAGACCGCAAACAAGGTATGTTTCATTAACGTTAGAAATATTTTTTTTTAAAAGAACCAAATTGTGAACATTAGTATGAACTGTCCGAATTGGCTCCATATGTGTAGGTCAGAGTTAAAAATTCATTGGGGGTCAGATTTCTCTTTGGTCAAGCTCGAGGTGACCTGCTTCCTGTCCATTGTCAATGAAAATACACCCACCCAGCTCTCTGACCCCTCTAGGTGATTAATTGTTGGAATAATTGGCTGCAAAGGTCTTCACAAGACAATAGCGCAGCGCTACTTGCAGTGGAAGATGTAATTAATTGCGTCAGTCTATTTTTTCTTCTTGATCTCATCTGAAGCTCGAGAGTTGGCCCTTTGCCTCCATTCAGTGCACAATATGTTAGCCATTTAGGAAAATCTAGTGGTTAACAAACACTGTTGGTTTTTTTTTTTTTTAGAAAAGCGAGGAAGCCAGTCAGAAAAGAGAACTTGTTTCTTAAAGAATGTTGTTGATTCTCCTTCAGAATCAGCTTAAGAGCCAAATACCTCTCTGATTCTTTTAAGCGTTGCTCAGTGGGAAATAGTCCTTTGGAGCACCCTCTTGGATTGTCCCGTTATGCGAAAATTGTGTTGTTAAGGTTGAAACTAAAGAGGGGCTCTCTGAGATGTAAAGTGTACATGGTGTGAGGAGAAGGTTGTGTTGCCAATGTGAAGTTCAGCGTACCGAGAAAGACAGTAGTAGGTGTCTAGTTGTGGAATGAGAAGGAAACACGCTTCTGTGATGTTTCTTTGTGGTTAGGTAGAACTGAATACTGGCAAGCTCATAAAGCTCTTCATAAGCCCTGTTGAATCTTCCTAACCTCAGCCATGAGGCTTAGAGGTATGTTTATACAGGGAAGAGAAACTGCATGGCCAAGTTACAGAGTGAACCAGTTTCTGAGTCGGAAATAGAACTCCTTGCTTCCAGTGCTGTGTTAAGGCCCAGGACCACACCCTCCCTGCTAGACAGCAAAGGTGCTGTGTGTTCAAACAAGGGAAAGCTATGAATAGTGCCTTAGTGGCAGTTTCCCATGCCCTCTCTTCAGGATTGACACTGTAATGCTTTCTTGTCTGTGGTCCTTTCTCTCCCACAATATTTGGTTACTCAAAGCAGCAAAGCAGAAGTATCAGACATTTGCAGACTGCCTGTTGTGGGCATAGCGCATACATTCTGGGAGACCTAAAACTGAATGGAAAACTGGGGAGACAGAACTCACCTATTTCAAACACATCATCTTGGGCAGCACAAAATAATATATAGTCAGTGAGCTAGAAGCAGGCTGTGTAAATGGGTCACCAGTGGGCAGACTGGAGGGACTCTGGGAAGGGGTGAAAAGGCTTCTATTATGAAAGCATTTTCCAAATAAATAAACTTAGTGGCAGTACTTATTATAGAAGGCAGGTGCAAGAACATCTTAGTGAAAAAAGCTTGGTTTTAATGTTGGATTTTGCAGTCCTATAATTTTTTAAGATTGTGTAACTATATTAGAGGGATATTTTTGACTGTCTTGATTTCTTTCTTTTTTAAAAAGATTTTTTAAAATTTATTTTTAGAGAGGGGATGAAGGGAAAGAGAAAGAGTGGGAGAGAAACATTGATGTGCGAGAGAAACATCAATGTGTGGTTGCCTCTTGCTCATCCCCTACTAGGGATCTGGCCCATAACCGAGGCATGTGACCTGACTGGGAATTGAACTGGTGACCTTTTGGTTCAGTAGATGACACCCAACCCACTGACCTACACCAGTCAAGTCTTGATTTCTTCCAACAATTAAAAAAAAGATCTCTAGACTAGAGTAGTGAGTAGGGATGTTAAAATAGTATATAAGTGGTTTAAACCATTGGCAAGTTTGCCATTTTCTTTTTGTTTCTGCCATCTCATTGGTAAAACCATGTGCAGAAACTTGTGTCTACAGCTCCCAAAGCAGTGCATGAAATCCAATGACCGCATTTTTCCAGTCTCTTCCTGTGTTTTCCTGATCAGCTTCAGTGGCCTTAAGCATAGTCATTGCATACGGTTCTTCCTGTGAAAGCTGAAATGAGTGAGCTAAAGCAAGATAGAGAAGATGGGATTGGAGTCCTGGAGAAGCAGAAACACCTCGAGGTCCTGAATACAAATAGATGGCAGCACTGACCTCTACCCAGCACCATCTTTTTTCCCCCTACCCTTTCTTCTCCTCTTTCTCTCAATCCTTCAGTTTTTCTTTCTCTGCTACTTTTCTTTCCCCTCTCCTCTCTGCTCACCCCATCTATTTTTTCCTACTTCCTCATCTGCTTTCCCCACCCCATCCTGGACCTTGCTTGTTCTTGCCCCTGCTTCTGTATATCAAGGTTGCTGCTGGCAAATTTGCGCTGGGCTCCTGAGTGAAAATGGTCAAGAAGGAACGTGACCTTAGTGCTGTGTTAGGCTCAGGGGAAGCACTCCATAGAGATGTGTTACATGGGAAATCAGGAATAGCAAGTTCCCAATGTGAACTTGAAAACTTCAGCTATGAAAAATGGCAACGCTGCTTTGCACCCTGTATTATCCAAGGTCATCTCTCCCTGTAGGCACTGCAGTGAATGAATTATTTTTCTCAAGTCATTTTTTTCTCTCAAGCCAAACCCTGAAATGACTTGAGGCCTCTATATGTCTGGCAGGTTCTCCCATCCACTCCCTTCTTTTTTTTTTATATATAGAAATGATCTTTGGTCTGTTCCCTGGGAGCTGGAAGGAAAGAGTAACATAAAGAGGGATCGCTTCAAAAAAATGCCTTTCCATTTTAAAATATAATCATGTAAAAACCCATTACTGGGTATATCAGAGAACAAAGACCACTTTTATCCCATATCCTCCTCATTCAAAAGAATCCGTTCAGCAGCTGCTTGTCCATAGGGACATATAGAACATTCAAAAGACAGTCCTTGTCCATTGGCAGCTGTTGACCTAGGAGAAGGTTAGTAAGATTTCTGTATGCAGCTTTGAATGATGTTGGCTCGGACACCCAACAGCGATGATGAAGTCAATGACTGCCACACGTACAAGTACAAGTGGTGACAGGCAGAGGGCACGTAACTGGCCAGTTCAGAATACATTTGACTTGTATTCACCAGAAAAGGCTTTATTGACTGGGGCCATCTTAGGAGCTAAAGGCATGAAAGTAACGGATGGAATGGGCAGTGGGAGAGGGAGAAGGAAGATATCCAGGCTTAGGGTTTAGCACGAGAGAAGCTTGGAAAGGGGACCACAATCTGCAAGGGGGAGATGCTGAGATTGCTATTTGAATTCTGTCTCTAGAAAGGCAGTGCGGTAGAGTGAAAAAACTTTTACCTGGAACTTTTAATTAACTGGGGGATCCCTGCTCTCTGAAATCATGTTTTAGCAGAAAAAGGTGAATCAACAATTTACTGTATTTTGCTGTGTGTGATGTACACTTTCTTGCCCAAATTTTTGAGGAAAAATAAGGATGCACATTATACATGGGTACTATTAATTCTGTATTTATTTAAATGTTTTTTTAAATTCTTTTATTTATACTTATGCATTGAAAATGTAACTCTAGAATGCAGCAACGATGTCCGTATGCAAGATAATACCCTGGAATCCAATACTCAGTTTTGTTTCTAAATATAAATAAATATGAAATTGAATTAAAAATTGAAATGAAAGATTTTTTTTCCCTGAAAGTTGGGCCCCCAAAATATGGGCGCACAGTATACACGGGAGTGCATTACAATGGCAAAATATGGTACTTCAGTAGTTTAGTCTCCACTTTAAAAACTTTTTTAAAGATTTTATTTATTTATTTTTAGACAGGGAAAGGGAGGGAAACATCCACGTGTGGTTGCCTCTTGCACGCCCCCTACTGGGGACCTGGCCTGCAGCCCAGGCATGTGCCCTGACTGGGAATCAAACCAGCGACCATTTGGTTTGCAGGCTGGCTCAAGCCACAACACTGAGCCTCACCAGCCAGGGCAGTCTCCACTTTTTAAAGAGCATGTCTCCGAGGTCGCATATCTACTTGTGGTCTTGTGCAATGAAAGTGATACTGAGGCAATGAAGTTTAACAATATTGGAGAGCAGAGAATACAGTGTAGAGTAGTTTAACGATTATTTGGTTAGGAGTAAAAGCAACCTGAATTCTGGTTCTGACTATGTCATTTGTACATTGCAATTCTGACATTATTGTAATTGTAAATTATGTAAGCCTCAGGTTCTGCTTCTGTGATACAGTAATAATTCCTGTCTTGCCTACCTTATGGTGTTTTTGTGGGAATGAAATAAAGCATTGTTTTGAAAGCTAAAAAGTACCATATAAACTTCAGAGTACTAGCGTTGTTTTAACTATCAGAGTCTGTCCTCCCCTACCCCTGGCCTTGATCTCTCGCCTTGAGATGTAACCATAACACCTCATTCCTGTTTATCACAATGCCGTAGTACTGCAGTTACTGTATTGAGCGTGACCTCTTCTACTCCTGCAACGTACTCTTATAGTACTTTATAGTGTATGGTAGGTACTCGAAAGGTACTTGTCCAAGCAAATTAATTGTTATTTCCAATCTGGATAGACAGAGTATCTTTTACTCCTCAGAAAACATAGATGGACGGCAGATATGATGAATCATTCCATCTTGTCTCCCGTAGGAGGAAAACATTTCCTACTAGTCCCTAGTCTGAGAGTGGTGAACCCTGCAGCCAGCAGGCCTCCTGAAAAAAAACCCATGGGTGACAGAAGATTCATTGACTTCCAATTCCAAGATTTAAATTCAAGCCTCAGACCCAGGTTGGGCAATGCTACTGCCAATAATACTTGCATTGTTGATGATTCCTTCAAGTACAATCTGAATGGTGCTGTCTACAGTGTTGTATTCATCCTGGGTCTGATAACCAACAGTGCTTCTCTGTTTGTCTTCTGCTTCCGCATGAAAATGAGAAGTGAGACAGCTATTTTCATCACCAATCTGGCCCTCTCCGACTTGCTCTTTGTCTGCACTCTACCTTTCAAAATATTTTACAATTTCAACCGCCACTGGCCTTTTGGTGACACTCTCTGCAAGATCTCTGGGACTGCATTCCTCACCAACATCTATGGGAGCATGCTCTTCCTCACCTGTATTAGCGTGGATCGTTTCCTGGCCATTGTCTATCCCTTCCGATCTCGTACCATTAGGACCAGGAGGAATTCTGCCATTGTGTGTGCTGGAGTCTGGATCCTGGTCCTCAGTGGTGGCATTTCCGCCTCTTTGTTCTCAACCACTAATGTCAACAATGCAACCACCACCTGCTTTGAGGGCTTCTCCAAACGTGTCTGGAAGACTTACCTGTCCAAGATCACCATATTTATTGAAGTTGTTGGGTTCATCATTCCTCTGATATTGAATGTCTCTTGCTCCTCCGTGGTGCTAAGAACCCTCCGCAAGCCTGCTACGCTGTCTCAAATTGGGACCAATAAGAAAAAAGTGCTGAAGATGATCACAGTGCATATGGCAGTCTTTGTGGTCTGTTTCGTCCCCTATAACTCCGTTCTCTTTCTATATGCCCTGGTGCGCTCGCAAGCCATTACCAATTGCTTTTTGGAAAGATTTGCTAAGATTATGTACCCAATCACCTTGTGCCTTGCAACTCTTAACTGTTGCTTTGACCCTTTCATCTACTACTTTACCCTTGAGTCCTTTCAGAAGTCCTTCTACATTAATACCCATATCAGGATGGAGTCCCTCTTTAAGACGGAAACACCTCTGACCACAAAGCCTTCCCTTCCAGCTATTCAAGAGGAGGTTAGTGATCAGACAACACATAACGGTGGTGAGTTGATGCTGGAATCCACCTTCTAGGTACGAGAACTGTCTTTAGGTCCAAATATGTTTTCTCCTACGATTATTTTCCTATGCTATGAATAAGAGGAAAGATTTGAAGCTAATGATACTGAGAATAGATTAATGTAATGAAATACAGTCAGATCCATTTATTTGAACATTTACTGTACATATGCTGTTTTGTTCAATAATTATAGGTCAAGACTAATTACAACAACCAAAAGTAGTTGTCAGACTCTTCCTCTGGTTTGAAATTTCATTGTATCACATTATATAAGTGGCCAGTGGCCTTGGCTTCGGTGATATGGAGATTACTTTCTAAGTTTTAAAAAGACATTTCCATTCCAAAAGTATTTGGTAATTAGGTTGGGCCTATAAATATAGAACAAATTCAGGGAGTATTTTAAAAAAACATTTTGTATTACTACTGATATATTTTTGTTTGAATTGTTTGAATTTTCATCAAGTTTATTTTAGCACAAGAACATATTTTAGCCTAAAATAATTAATAAGAAATGTATCAAATTTAAAAGAGCTGGCAAATTTATTGTATATATGTTAAAAGCAGAAACATAAGTTGTGTTTGCATGAATATGGATGGGAAGAAACAGAAAATTAACTGGATTTACACATTTGCAGTAACCAGCTGTGTCAGTTTTTAAAAATGTTCTTCCTTTTTTTACACTACATTAAGAATTTCATATGAAACTTCAAATCCAGGAAGCTGCTAAATAAGTGCCTCAGGCAGGTACACAACAAATCTCGTAGAACAAATGTCCGTAAACAACCTAAGCAACACCAATCTTTTTTTCCTTCACATTTCCAATATTTTGTTTGAGGGACTGGTTTCTATAAAATAGTCTCCATGTGACATTTTGGAGCACAATGCAACCAGAAAGCTGCATTTGTGTCTCGGTTAGGAGCAAATTGAAACAAGAAATTAACAACAAAGTCTTAAAAAAATTAAAACAATAAAACCAAAAAAGGTGCTTTCTTAAAATTTGCATTAATCATTTGGGGAGGTAAGAGAGATTTGTAACTTTAAATTGCTTATTTTTTCATATTAAATTTTGGAACATAGTATAGCCAGAGCTGCTGAATTTGTGCCCAGGTTGGGAGCTTATTGAAAAAATTACATAAACCAAACCAATACAAACCATCATAAACAAGCAAACAGAAAAACCAGAAAAACTACAAAACAATAAGAACGGCAAAAGATATTCCTAGCACTTGCACTAATGTTTTATTTATTTTCTGAGGATCTTTAAATTTAAAAATTTATATGAAATTTTGGAGTACAATATAGGTAGAAATCTGCTGAATTTGTGCCCAGGTGAGGTGTGAATTGGAAAAAAAATCAAAACAACCCCCGACAAAAATGAAAAACAGCATGAATAATTTAGAACTTGTATTTTTTGAGCCTTTGTAAAACTTGAAAAATGGTATAACATTAATATGATGCTTTGGACATAAATGCCGCTATGTACCCAGTTCAGGGGCAAATAAAATAAATATTTTTTAAAAAAGAAGAGAAAACCTATTTTGTAACTCACTTAAACAACAAAAGCAACAGATTTTTAAAAAAACTACCATTTATTGGATGAAGTAAATTTACAAATAGTGAGACTTGTAAGAAAACTTCTGAGTACAATAAACCTTTAAAGATGATATATTGTGCTTATATCTGAAGCGATGGAAAAAAATACGCTCACATACACTATGGAAAAAAATCAAAACACCACAAAACAAAAATATTCTTAAAATGGGCATTAATAAATTTTAAGAATATCTGGATGATATAGTAATTTAAAAATGCTAAGATTTCTCGAGTAAAACTTCCAGGAACAATGCATATTATAAGTTGCTGAACTTGTACCAGAAAGTGAATAATATATTAAAAACCATAAAACAACAAAATATAAATTTTAAAGCAATAAGCAAAATTATAAATCTCTCCTTATCCTTTTTTCCTGGTAATATATAGACTTGGAAACACTAAACTTTTAAGTAAAAATTCATAAGAATTATGTAACTCTAAAAACTGCTGAAGCTGTTCCTGGGTTAGGAACTAATTGAAAAAAAAAGCTAAAATAGAACAGTAATAAAAATGAATTCTTCAAAATCACATTACTTTTTTCCTCATTACCTAAAGTCCTAAAAATAATCATGCATTGTCTTATGAAAACATGTTCTAGGTAGAATATATAAGACATTAGGTTCAGTTAGATTCAATTAGGTTAAGTTAGGTTAAGTTCAGTTGTCAGGTTATGTTTTAAGATCAAATTAGTAAAGTATGAATAATGTTTTTGTTTCTTTTGGTATTTTTTTCTTTTTCATTTCTTGTAAGTGTAAACTGTGTGTGAACTCTTGTTTGTGCCCTTGGTTCTTAAAATTATGCCATTTTAGGGTGATGGCACCAAAACATTTAATGGGATATGTTAACCAAGTTGACACAAAATATATCAATAAACCAGTTTCCTTTTGTATAATTTCCGTATTTAGTTTTGGTTAATTTTCCATATTTCAATTTATTTTTATTAATTTCCATTTTTTAATTAATATGAGTTGGTAATAAAAATGTGTGTCATATGAACAATGTAATCAATAAAATTTAATGTATAACTATATGTAAAATTGACTTATTTTACATTTAAAAACAAAAGCAATCATTCCGTTATAATTGCAACTTGGAGTTTAATTGTTTCTTAAATGTAATAAAATACACTTGGATTATCTAGCAGTTATACTTTGGTCAGCTCTTCAACTGTGCCTTTATTTTTGGGCACCCAGAGGCATCTTTCCTTTGTGTTCCCTGCATCCTTTAAGAAAGGACTTATTAAAGTATATTTGATGTCAAATAAATTCCCATACTTTTTTTTTTTTTTTTGAGGCTGTCTGGAGGCAAATGCAGAATTGCAAATGGAAAATCCCTGGGTGACTTTTCAGGGATTAAGCTGAAAGAGTAACTACCACCTTCTCTGAATTTTCCAACTTGGCTTTGATTTCTGTGGGGTTTCTTTGCCAAGCTGATTCTTGAATCTGATTTCTCAGATTTGGTGAAATATCCTAGGACAACTGGGAGGCCCGGGGAAAGTCAGAACAAAGAGAGGATCTGACAACAAGGAGATGATTTAGGTGCGAGGCAGCCGACTGCTCAATAACTAGAGGAGGTGGCGGTCCAAGGGTGGCAGCAAGGGAAATTCCTAGTTACTGTTCTCTTTCCTTTTAACTCTCAGGGAAAGCCGTGTTAGCATCTCATAAACCACATTGTGTATTGGTTCCCCATGAGGTGACAGCAAATGCTGCTTTTTTTCTGACATCATGACCAGTGTTGATCAGCCTTAGGCTCTGTTAAAAATTATAGGAACTTCGTTATTAGTGACCTAGGCCCGGTCCTCAAAAAAAAAAAAAGGAGACGTCATTTGTTTTGCATCCCTATTGACCTCCTCCCACCTTGTTTTTGCACCTTTTATTTGGTATGGTTTACCAAAATTTCTACCTGTCTATCCTGTTGCCCTTTCTAACATCTCTGTCCACCTACAGAAATATTGCTTCTCTGTGGTAAAAAACAACAAACCTCTATCATTGAGAGGTTGAATAGGTTTACACTGAGGTGTGAATGCTTGATCCCTCCACCCATTGCTTTTAAGCCCTCCTTTGGTAATCCCTCCTTTGGTGTTTGCATTTTAGAAAAGGAGTCTAATTCGTTCAGTGGACTGTAGCAGGGTTAGGATGGGGAGACATGACTGTACTGGTACCTGGTGATCTCTTGAGCCTCAGTCCCTCATGTCACGGCAAAGCTTCCGCACTGCAGCTCTCTTGTTCCGTTCTTTTAACATTACCCTGCACATCACTGAGTCTAAAACCCATTGCCTTTCTCCAGACAGCCCTCTTTTCCAAAACTGCTCATGGTGACTGGGAATCAGTTCTCATTTCATTTAGGCTTGGGTTCTTTTACCCAAATACTTCCTAATTTTTGAGGACTTGGCAACATGGTTCTTTTTCTTTTCTTTTCTTTTCTTTTCTTTTTTTTTTTAAGGAAGATTTTGTTTATTTTTAGAGAGGGGAAAGGAAGGAGAAAAAGCAGGAGAAAAACTTCAATGTGTGGTTGCCTCTCATGTGCCCCCTACTGGGGACCTGGTCTGCAGCATAGGCATGCGCCCTGACTGGGGATCGAACCTGCGGCCCTTCAGTTTGCAGGCCAGCATTCAATCCACTGAGCCACACTAGCCGGGGCTGAAATGGTTCTTAAAAATTGGGACAACTGTAATAGCATAATCAATAAAATATACTTAAGAATATACAGCAGTTTGTTTCAATAAGGAAACCAAAGCAGAGCCTACTGAATAAAAATTTCCTCTGTATTCAGGCTTTTGAGGAATTCAGTAATTCCCAGTGCTTTGCTGCTTTCCCTCTCTGAGTGTCTGGGAATGAAGCTCTTCCAAACATCCAGAGAGGCATTGAATCTTGGCACACAGAGGAGCAGAGCCAGTGTAAGGTCTGTCAGGAAAGCCAGACAGGCTGAGACTGGGGGGATTTGTGTGGCTACTTACCATAAAGGAGCTCCAACCATATGATGAGAAGCTTGTTACACAGGGCCCTCACTCCTTCCATTACTAGTGCCGGGCACACTGCTCAGCTTGTTAACTTTCTCACTCATGTTGGTGATGTGAAGGCCAAAAGTATGGGTCGAGTTCCTCATTTGGGATCCTGGAACTTCAGAATTAATGCCAGTTCAAGGCAATTTGAGATTCTTGGGAAACAGTTTGTCTGGGGAGGGGGGATTCTTAAGGATCCAGAATGTATTTACTTACTTATTTAAGAAATCTGTTGGACGTCAAATATGTGTCAAGATATTCTTCTAGGCACTAAGGATGCAGTGATCACAGCAGACAAAATGCTCTTTTATTCTGGAGTCAAAGCAGGCGAAATCCAAAACAAATGACTAAACAAGTTGAAAGGTATCAATAATAGGACAGATGAAAGTGTGCAGGGTAGAGGGGAGGGAAGGGGGGGAAATGGGATAACTGTAATAGCATAATCAATAAAATATATTTTTTTTTTTATTTTTTTTATTTTTTTTTTTTTTATTTATTTATCTTTAGAGGGGAAGGGTAGGAGAGAGGGAGAGGGAGAGAAATATCAATGTACGGTTGCCTCTTGTGTGTCCCATGCTGGGAACTGGCCTGCAACCCAGGCATGTGCCTTGACTGGGAATCGAACCGCGATCCTTTGCTTCGCAGGCCCGTGCTCAATCCACTGAGCTACACCAGCCAGGGCCAATAAAATATATTTTTTAAAAAAAAAAGCCAGTGCTACAGAGCAAAATGGATCAATGCAAAGGAGGAAATGCACCTGAAACTCAAATCTCAGGCTCCGCAGCAGGACTGGATTAAAACTTTAAAAATCCTAAGCATTAAAAAGAGAAGGATGCCTCTGTCTAAATAAATAATGAAAATTCCTTAAGCTGATGGCATACTTATCAATGCATGTAAGGAAATACAAGAAAGTTCTGATTGTAAAACATCACATTTCTAATGCTTGTTTTTAAAGGAGTTATAAAGCCCTGAGTTGTCCAACTTTGGTGCTTAGTCCACCTCCCTTTGGGTGTTTATGCACTTTTCTAAGCTGCAGAGACCGCAAAGGCCAATGGAGATCCAGGCCTAGGAAACTTCCAGTCATGGCCTTGGCCTTCTCTCTCCTGAGGTTTCATTCTGCTGCAAGAGGCTCATTTGCTTTCTCTCTATCTCTGTCTCTGTCTCTGTCTGTTTCTGTGTCTGTCTCTCTCTCTCTCCATCATTTTTTTTTACCAGAACACACAAGCTCCCATAGAGGGATCTAAATGCTAAGTCTGCGCTGTAATCAATTGCTAGTCTTCACTTTTCCTACTCACTGTGTGAACTTGGTCCAGTCTATTCCTCCCTCTTTTCCTGCATTCCCCCTATGAGTAAAATGAGCAGGTGGTTATCAGTCATCTCTGAGGTTGCTGATAGTTCTAAGGCTGAAACTGCAAACTCATTGATGCTGGGCCAGAACTAACAGTGTTTATTAATAATGTTGTTATGGATAAGGAAATGCTAGATAATATTCTAAGAACTTTATGCGCATTATTTCACAACAATACTGTGAGAGGCTTTATGATTGACCCCAGTCCGTACATGAGAAAACTGAGGCTCAACAAGCTGAAGAAACTTAAAATCGTCATAGAAATGATATGTGGCAGTCTGATTGGTCCCAATTCTGTATGTCACTGAAGCCTGTGTTGTTAATTAGTATTGCTTTGTCTATCTAGGATGGAGTCTTAAGTACAAGGAATGCGTTTTTACTGATGGACCGTCAGCCGTTACTGAGAGCCTTTGAAAATATTCCACCAATGTGTTTGCCTATACCCATTTATACATAGCACCAGAGTTTGGATCATAACAATAACGATATGAATGAATACATTTCAAATGCTCAAAATGTGTCAAGAAGTAGCACACAAAATCATATGACCTCATTTTAGATGATAGAACTGAGCCTTAGAGAGCAGAGGTTACTTACCCAAAGACATACAGCCAATCAGTGGCAGAAGCTGGACTTGCAATACAGGCTGTCTGATTCTAACCCCTAATCAGCTACAGTGAGATTTGCTCTAAAATAAAATTCGCATTTATGGAATGTTTACTATGTGTCCGGTACTGTGCTTTGTGTATATTATCCACAACAGTCTTAGGAGGTAGGTACTCTTATTATCTCTTTTGTAAGTAAAGGAACTGAGACACAAAGATTTAAGGAACTTTCCCAAGGTCTCATAGTAAGTGAGTCTTTATGAAACCCAACATGTAACTGTGGTAAGGCAAGATGAGGCCATTACCTATATTGCCCAACCTCATCTCCTACTACTCTCCTTCGTACTCAAACTCCAGGTACATTGGTCTTTCCATTTAAAAAAAGGAAGCTATTCTTGTCTTAAGGCCTTTGCCTTTGCTGTTCTCTCTGCTTGAAAGACTTTTCTATTAGGTCTTCATGCGGTGGCCACTTCTCATCATTCCGGTTCTTTTCTGATCATCCATTCTCCAGTAGATATGCAGTTACTCTGCTCTCTTTACCATATGACAATTTCCTTTGGAGAACTCTCTGACATTACTCTTTTGCATTGTTTTATTATGTCTGTCCACATCACTCTATGTAAAAATCGAAGTTCCACAAGGGCAGCAAGCATGCTGGTATTTTTGTCCAGTATAGTATCTAGTTGGTAGTAGACACTCAAGTAAAATATTTGAATGAATCAAAGCAGTAGATTTGGGATGAGAAACCAGGTCTGCATGACTTGAGGGCTCTGTTCCATACTCTACTGCCTCTTGATTTCTCCTTTGAGCCTTTTTTCCCACGTGCATCTTTTCTAATTCCTGTATGTTAATTACAATCAGAACCTAAACGTGGAAGAGCAAAAGATTTTTTTCTCTGAGAATATAATAGGCAAAGTCCATACCTAGTTTCCTAAAGAGGCTACTTTCATTACATCGTGTTTTTTTCCTTCTGAGTTTTTTTTTTTTTCCCCGAATGTACGGGTTCTCACATATATTTCCAAATATTCAAGGAAGAACTCAAAGAAAGAATACAAATCTTGAGCTTGTTTAAAACTCTTAAGCTATATTTAAGTCCTAAGTAAATAACTCCACCTTTCCTTTTGCAGTTTCCTCTCATCTAATTTGTACTTTCTGGCACTTGCTGGCACTGGCTGGCACTTCTGAGTTATACATCAGACTGGAGAACCTTCAGCCCATACGGCATGTCACACAGCACATAGAGTTCACTACAGAAAAGTATCTTGTTACTGGTGATTCAAAAAAAAAAAAAAAAATCTCTCGTTACTTTCAGCACACATTGCCCTGGTAGATTTTCAGTCATTTTCTTTACTAGAAACCACTGTCTAGCCATCAAGAGGACATGTTTTTACTAAAAAAGAAAAAAAAAGGGAAGGGAGAGAAAACTGCTATGTAATTGGATGCCATCCAGGAGGTGCATACATAGCTTAACTGTAATAGAGTATAATGGCAGCCTTTTTCAAGGAGGAGCTGGGGCCAACGCTCACAGTTTTCTGTTTGCAGATTTACTGGGAGAAGTGTGTGCTGGCTTCTCAAATAAAATGTACTGCTATCATCATCTGCCAAGATACTAACTGAAAAGATCCATTATTTTTGATATTTAATACATTATAAATTATATGGGGATTGTGTTGACCGACATGGACATCTGGGAGGATGTTCAGAAATTTTTTTTTTTTTTTTTTTTGCTAGGTCAGGTAGACTGAGTGAGTGCCTGTTTGTTCATCAATGACCAATTATGCATTCATAGAGAAAAGGTCTATTCTCAGCTGCTGGTCAGCTAACCTCAGAGGAACTGAGATGCTGGATTTGAAGGAGGGGATGCAAATGAGCAGTGGCAAGCTGGAATTTATATGGAAAATGTATAGCTGCCTGTTCCCTAACAGAGAGGAATTGTGTGCTGGCCAGGGCTTGAAGGACAGACAAATCCCATCTTGGTTCAGCAGATCCGAGTATGTTTTTGGAGCCTTTTCTCACCTTCCATATTGGCTGTCCCTGCAAACTGGAGAAGGTGCTTTCCCTTTGCACATTGAACAGGAGTTGATCTACTTTCTGACGAATGTCTCCCAATTTGCTCCCAGACTCATCTATAGAAATGCAAGTTGCGAAACCAATGGTGGTGTCTGGTTGGTCACGAAGACTTTTTATCTCATTGTTAATTCACCTGCTTGTTCCCTGCTACAACACTTGCAGTTATGTTTCTGTCCACAGCTTTGGTTTGTTCTGGATGATTTTTGGCTTCATGTTCCGATCTTAATATGTGGAGTGTTTGATACACCTCCCCCTAAAGCAGAGCATGCCTGAGGATTAGCTGTTCCCACAAACTGAGATGGATTTTCAATGAGCTGTTCATTCTGTCTTGCCTGGCCCCGGTGACAAATGGCATGCCTTTGCTAAGTGAGCTGGTGTGGAGTGAATGAAAAACCCCTTTCACTAATTTGAAAAACAGGACACAACAATTAAGGCTTGTCAAACATGCCACCTTTATTGAATTAGCAGATGATGAATTAAAAACAATGAAATTAAAACTTTTAATAAAGTCACAGAGTTCAAAAGCATCAACTGTTTTTATGAATGTACTTGCTTTAGCTGATTATTAAAAAAAAAAGTGCCATATGACCCTAAGATTTCACTTCTGGGAATTTATCTGAAGAAACCCGAAACTCTAACTGGAAAGAACATAAGCACCCCTATGTTCATTGCAGCGTTATTTACAATAGCCAAGATCTGGAAGCAGCTCAAGCGTTCATCAGTAGCTGAGTGGACAAAAAGAGCTGAGGTACATTTACACAATGGAATACTACTTGGCCATAAAAAAGGAGGAAATCTCACCCTTTGTGAGAGCGCGGATGGACCTGGAGAACATTATGCTAAGTGAGATAAGCCAGTCAGAGAAAGACGAATACCATATGATCTCACTCACATGTGGAATCTAATCAACAAAATAAACTAACAAACAAAATGGAGACAGACTCATAGATAAAGGGCGGGCTGACAGCTGTCACGGTGGTGGCTGGGTGCGGGGTGGAGGGATTGAGCAAAAAAGAGTAAAAAATGAGAAAGAACTCACAGACACAGACAACAGTCTGGTTGTTGCTGGGATCATGGGTTTGGGGGAAGGTGGAGAAGGGTATGACGGGAATAAATGGTGATGGAAGGAGACTTGACTTAGGGTGGTGAACACACAATGCATTGTACAGATGATGTGTTTTGTAACATTGTGCACCTGAAACCTGTATCATTTTGTTAACCAGCATCACCTGAATCCATTGAATAAAAACAGTAATCAGATATAGGCACAGTGCGTACTATAAAAGGCGATTGGTAGGTTGCCAGGATAGAGAGCAGAGAGAAATAACATAACAAGAAGACCCTGGAAGGCATAGTTTAGGAAGGGAGCTAATGCTGGGAGTCTGGGCGTATAGTTGGAGATCAGGAGCTGTGAGTAGCTACAATTGTATTAGATACTTAGAAATATTCTGCCTACTGATGGCCTACCCATCCAGGTCTGCTTTGTTAGGGTGCCTCCCTTATTATTTCCTCTATTCCTTCATTTTCTTTAAAAAAGAATTTCCAAGAAACTTAAGATGTGCCGAACAGAGAATTTGTTTTCTCATCACCTTCAAAATGCCTCTGTTAAATTTACATCAAGTCTGTAGTTCTTAGCTTTTTCAAAGAAATCTTATGGCTGTTTCTCCATGATCATAGAATAAATAAATAAGAAATATTTACTTATTTCCACAGTAAGTTTACCAAAGCAGTTGAAGATACTAGTGAATTATAGGATAATCTAACAGTGAAGCTATGGCAATTTTATTGTACATTTACTATCTGTCATGTATTTTCTTTCTTTTTTATGAATTTTATTTATTTATATTTAGAGAGGGGAAGGGAAGGAGAAAGAGAAGGAGAGAAACATCCATGTGTGAGAGAAACATTGACCAGTTGGCTCTTGCGTGCCCCCTACTGGAAACCTGACCCTCAACCGAGGCATATTCCCTGACTGGGAATCGATCCGGTGACCTTTCAGTTCACAGGCCCACACTCAATCCACTGAGCCACACCAGCCAGGGCACTACGTGTCATATATTTTCTTACACACACAATTTCATCTTGATCATGATAACAATCTTGTGGTGAAAATAAAGTATTGTTATCTCCATGTGTAGATAATTCCGAGAAGTTAAAATAACTTGCCTAAAATCACACATTTAAGTGGACATCTGGCAATATTCAAAAGTACCTGTGTCTAGCAATAATGTTCATGTTCCTCTTTTATTTTCTTTTTATTATATTTTAATTAAATTCATCTGGGTGACATCGCTTGATAAGATTATATAGATTTCAAGCATACTATTCTATCACCTGTATATTGCACTGTGTGCCCACCACTCAAAGTCAAATCTTCTGTCACCCTATGTTTGACCCACTCTACCCTTTACTACCCTCCACCCTCTCCTTTCCTCTGGTAACCACTATAGAGTTGTTTGTGTCTATGAGTTTTTATTTGTTTTTCTTGTTTTATTTCATTTGTTGCTTTCAGTTTTCAATCTCACATGAATAAATTCATACAGTTCTTAACTTTTTCTGTCTGACATATCACTTAGCATGATCTTCTCAGGATCCATCCATGTTGTTGCAAATGGCAGTGTTTCGTCTTATCTTTTTCTTTTTATTTTCTTTTTATTTTATTTTTTTATTTTTTATTTTTTTAATTTTAATTGTTGATCTTGTACAGTTTTCTGTCTTTTATTCTCACCCGGACCCGCCACCCCAGCCCTCCCCTCCTCCCTCCCATTTCCACCCCCCCCCATAGTTTTTGTCCATGTGTCCTTTATACTTGTTCCTTCCCCTTTTCCCCTGAAATTCCCTCCCCTCTCCCCTCTGGTGACTTTCAGCCTGTTCTCAATTTCAGTGTCTTTGGTTATATTATGCTTGTTTGTTTGTTTTGTTGATTAGCTTCCTGTTAAAGGTGAGATCATATGGTATTTGTCTTTCACTGCCTGGCTTACTTCGCTTAACATGATGCTCTCAAGTTCCATCCATGCAGTTGCAAAGGGTATGAGCTCCTTCTTTCTTTCTGCTGCATAGAATTCCATTGTGTAAATGTACCACAGTTTTTTGATCCATTCATTTACTGATGGGCATCTAGGTTGCTTCCAACACTTGGCTATTGTAAATTGCCACATCATCTTTTTCATCAACACACACTAATTTCCAAAATTCAGTCCCGTCTAAATACTCGCTGCTTTCTTGACTGACTTTAGATCAAATCTAAGTTCCACTTCATTAGTGCTAACCTTCACAGCCCTAAGAGATTAGTAAAAGTTCCAGAGATTTCACCATGGCATTTTTACAGGTGTTTTCAAGAACAATCAAAGCCAGAAGCATGAAATAGGAGTCCCCTCCATCTCCGGTTTTAAAAATCTGGGGCTCAGAGTCCTATTTCTATTCATTCACTTGCTAAGAAAACTATGTGCCCTGGACTCGGGAATCCATGGATAGTGAAATGGGTCACCTTCAGGAGATGCTGTCCTGAAAAATATTGGCATATTCACATTATTAACATCATTTGGAAGAAATATACTTGGTGAAGTGATTATGTCTTCCTTTAGGAAAATGATTCAAAAATCATTTCCTGGGTACCTATAGAGGGCTGTACATTGTAGGAGACAGACGGATGTGATTTTGACACAGGCCTTATATGTATACTAACAGGTGCAGGGCTGTCTAATCCCCAGCTCCTGGGCCGCATGTGGCCCAGGATGGCTATGAATGTGGCCGAACACAAAATCCTAAATTTGCTTAAAACGTGCTGAGATTTTTTTTATGATGATGTGTTGTAATGTATTTAATGTGTGGCCCAAGACAACTCTTCTTCTTCCAGTGTGGCCCAGAGATACTGAAAGGTTGGACACCCCAGGTAGTTATTCTGTACCTTACTCACAGGAACTAAAATGTTTTGAGCATTAAAATGACATGATCACCCTGGCTGGTGTGGCTCAGTGGATTGAGCACAGGCCTATGAACGGAAAAGTCACTGGTTCGATTCCCAGTCAGGGCACATGCCTGGGTTGCTGCCAGGTCCCCACTTGGGGGTGCGTTGAGAGGCAACTGATTGATGTTTTTATCACACATCAATGTTTCTTTCTGTCTCTTTTTCTCTCCCTTCTCCCCTCTCTCAAAGTAAATAAATAAAATCATTAAAAAAAATAAAATGACATGATCAGAGGATCCAAGATGTCAGCAAGATAGGTAGAGGTTGTACTCACCTTCTCCCAGGACCAAACTGGAATTACAACTAAATTATGGAACAATCAACTTGAATAACCAACTGGAGACTAGCTGAAGACTAGAAGTCTCATAACCAAGGATTTACAGAAGAAGCCACATAGAGGCTGGTAGGAAGGGTGGAGACACAAGAAGAGCTGGCTTAGGTCTCATGGACAGTGGCTGAGAATCCAAAGGTTTATCTTAGTTGCAAAAATTCTTTCTAAGGAGCTTGGGGTCTCAAACCCACACTGAGCTGACCAGCATCCCCTTCAGGAGAGACCCACTAGCACCAATCTCCAGAATCCTGGCAGCCCCAGTGGTTTGTGGAGCTCACACCTTGTAGATAAGTAAGATGCCTGGCCTCAAGATAACAAAGTTCAGGGCAGACTCAGGGAGTGTCAGTGACTTAGTTGTGTGGCTCTGGGGTGAAGGCTATACCTTCTTGAGCCTGAGTGGTGCTCCCCCTTCAAGAGAGATCCACGAGCTCCAACTTCTTGATTCCCAGTAGCCCCGCCCTGCCAAGTTCCAGCTAATCAGAGCATGGTACTGGCATAAGAACAGACACATAGATCAATGGGACAGAATAGAGAGCCTGGAAGTAAACCCATGCCTATACGGTCAAATAATATTTGACCAAAAATGCAAGAAACTACAATGGTGAAAGACAGTGTATTTAATAAATAGTGTTGGGAAAATTGGGCTGATGTTGAATACTTGGAAAAGATCAAACTAAACCACCTTATTATACTATATATAAGAATAACCTCTAACTGGATTAAAGATTTAAACAAGACTGAAAACCATAAAACTCCTAGAAGAAAATATAGTCAATAAAATCTCACGCACTTCTCTTAGCAGTGTTTTTTCCTGATCTATCTCCTCAGGCAAGGGAAACAAAAAAGTTAAAGAAATGGGACTACATCAAACTAAAAAGTTTTTTGCACAGCAAAGGAAATCATCAACAAAATAGATGACCTACTGAATGGGAGAACATTTTCGCCAGTGATATTTCTCGTAAAGGGTTAATTTCCAAAATTTATAAAGAACTCATACAACCCAAAAACAATACAACAAACAATTTAATTTAAAAATGGGCAAAGGAACTCAATAGACACTTCTGCAAAGATGGCATACAGGTGGCTAATAGGCATGTGAAAAGATGCTCAACATCACTAACCATCAGAGAGGTGCAAACTAAAGCCACAATGAGATATCACCTCACACCTACTAGAGTGGCTACCACCAATAAATCAACAAACAACAAGTCCTGGTGAGGATGTAGAGAAAGGGGGACACTTTTGCACTGTTGGTGGGAGTGCAGACTGGGGCAGCCACTGTGGAAAGCAGTCTGTAAGAAAATAAAAATTGAACTACCTTATGACCTGGCAATTCTACTTCTGGATATGTATCTACATAAATCAGACACACTAATTTGAAAGCATATATGCACCCCCGTGTTTATTGCAGTGTTGTTTAAAATAGTAAAGCTATGCAAGCAACCCAAGTACCCATCAATACATGAGTGCTTAAAAAAGCTGTGGTACATGTACACAGTGGAATACTGTAGGCACAGAAAAGTAAAATCTTACCAATTGTGATTGCTTGGATGGACCTAGAGGGTATTATGCTAAGTGAAATAAGTCAGTCAGAGAAAGACAAATACGATATAATTTCGCTTATATATGGAATCTAAACAACAATATAAATGAACAAACCAAACAGAAACAGACTCATAGATAAAGAGAACACACTGATAGTTACCAGAGGGAAGTGGGTAGAGGGACTGGGTGAAAAGTGTAAAGGGATGAACAAGTACAGATTGGTAGTTACAAAACAGTCATGGGGATGTAAAGTACAGCATAGGGAATACAGTGAGTAATATTTAATAACCATGTATGTTTCTAGTTCAGTAGTGGAAATATGAAAGAGAACACTTTATAAAGTATATGATTATCTAACCACCATGCTTGTACACTAGAAACTAATACAAAATAATATTGATTTTAAACCATAATTTAAAAATTTTTAAAAATGTCAAAAAATAGTACACTCCAGGTCACATATATTGAAGATGTTTTTCTAAATTGCTTTTCAACTGTGTGAATTTTTTTGTGCAAAATAATTAAAAAAAAACTTCCTTTACAGCTGAAACTAACAATATTATATATCAACTGTATTTGGAAAAAAATAAACACAATAGTTACATAATGGAAAAAATAATAATAAAATGACATGATTATTTTTGGCCATCGGGAAGATTACTTCAGGACATTTATTTTTTCATCATTTTTATTTTAAATTATAGTTTACATACAATATTATATTAGTTTCAGTTGTACACTCTAGTGATTAGACATTATATAACTTATAATTTGCTAAGTGATCATCCTGATAAATCTTGTACCCTTCTGACACTGTACATAGTTATTAGATATTATTGACTTTATTCCCAATGTTGTACTTTATATCCCCATGACTATTCTGTAACTACCAATTTGTCTTTCTTTTTTTATTGTTTTAAAAAAATTTTTTAAGAGTATTTATTTATTTTTAGAGGGGAAGGGAGGGAGAAAGACAGGGAGAGAAACCTTAATGTGTGGTTGCCTCTCACGCACCCCAACCTGGGACCTGACCCACAACCCAGGCATGTTCCCTGACTGGGAATCAAACTGGTGACCCTTTGGTTCACAGGCCAGTGCTCAATCCACTGAGCCACACCAGCCAGGGCCAATTTGTATTTCTTAATCCTTTGACCTTTTCACTCACCCCTCCACCCTCCCTCCCATCTAGTAACTGTGAAAATGTGTTCTGTATCTATGAGTCAATTTCTGTTCTGCATGTTCATTTATTTTGGTATTTAGATTCAATTGTTGGTAGATATGTATTTATTGCCATTTTATTCATATTTTATATTTTTTCCTCCTCCCCCTCTTCCTTCTTCTTCTTCTAGAAGATACTTTATCATTTCACATAATACTGGTTTGATGCAGATGATTATTCTAAATGCTCTGTGGAGAATCAATCAGGAAGGAAAAAAAGGAGGGGAACATAAAATTTGGGGGCTTTTCTTAGTCGAGATGACAAATTCTGAGGTGATGACTTAGAGGTAAAAGAAAAATGAAAAAGAGGTAAGAAATTAGTTCCATTTATAACCAATTCGAAGAAGGAGGGAGTAGAGTTGTCCAGTTTGATACCAAGATTTCTGACTTGAGTGACTGAGTAGGTGATTGTGCTATTGCAAAGACAGAAGACTTTGGAAGAGTTAGAGTTTGAGATAGGGGCAGGGGAATTATGTATTACTGGAAATTTTCAGATGGTGTTTTTGCTCGTTGTTCATTCAGGTGAAGATGTCACATATATAGTTACAGACATGAATATAAATCTTAGAAGACAAATCTGAAATGGGCTACAGATAAAATGAGAATCTATTGAATGAAAAAGAATACAAAGATGAAAAGGTATGTAGTATACCACAGGAGGATGAGCCCTTATTGGAAACGAAATAATAGCTAGAGAGATGGGAGGGGAGATTTTCTCAAGGAATAGGATATATTTTGATAAGTTGTAAATGACCAGAGAGCTTAAGTATGTTCATGGATTAGAATAATCCAATGACTGTAGAATCTAAGAAGACATCAATGGCCCTTGTGGGAGTAGTGGTTGGCATAGAAGTCAAATTACTGTGCATTGAGGAGTAAGTTGGTGGTAATACAGTAGAGAAAGCCTAATTTTTAAACTTAATTTGCCTGTGAAGGAAAGTAGAGAAGGAAAAAATAAGAGGGAAAGTAGGGCCTAGAGAATAATTGTTTTTGATAACCACTGTATGGTTGTCGACAACCATAATATGGTTGTTTTTAAGGATGCTGAAGAGACAGTAGGAGGAAAATTGCAAGACTATCAGGGAAGAAGAAGAGGATGAGCTCAGCAATGGAAAAAGGAATACTACTTTTAAAATATTTTATTTATTTATTTTTGGAGAGAAGGGAAGGGAGGGAGAAAGAGAGGGAGAGAAACGTCAATGTGTGGTTGCATCTCATCTGGCCCCCACTAGGGACCTGGTCCACAACCCAGACATGTGCCCCGACTGGGAATCAAACCTGCAACCCTTTGCTTTGCAGGTCCGCGCTCAATCCACTGAGCCACACCAGCCAGGGCAACTACTTTTCAGTGAGCTATTAAGAAGAGAGGAGGAAAGAATGGCTATAGATGCAGACAAATTTCTAGGTTTGGAGGCAGGAAATCATGTAGGTTCCTACCTGATGACCTCCATTTTTCTCACTAAGTAGGAGATTATGTCATCTGCTCAAAAGAGGGGGCAGTTGTGATGAGGATTCAGAAAAGAGGTTTGGAATTACTCATGAGGACAATGGAGAAGGAATTGACTGGAAGAATTCATGAGCTGCACTGAAGCCTTGTTAGATGAGATTTTTAGTGGTCACTGTGTTCATGATTGTGTGGTTTTCTCCTTTGCAGCATTCAGGGGCTTGGGTTCAAGAGCAGAGAATGAAGATGGTTAGATTGCCTCCAGGACAGGAGTTTAGCAAGGCAGATGTAATTTAGATAAAAGAGAAAGGGAGTTGAAAATCCTGGGAAAGAGAAAAATTGAGGTCCAAGGTATCCAAACCAGATAGAGAAGAAAGTAAAGAGATAGACAAGTTTGCGCACTGGGATAAAGGGATAAAGGGAAGGGTTGAATGTAGGTCAGAGAGTAAGAGTAGAAAAAGACTTAAGAGAATTGGAACTAGTTTGTCTTGTGGATGCATTAGTGAGATGTCTTAGTTTATGTTTTATAGATGAGGCAGTCTTACCTTATGACAATGTTCAGATGTGGCTGGAAGATTGGGTGTCTGAAACAGATTTTATAAAAATTAATTGTAGATTAACTGGTTAAAAATCAACAGGTTATGGCAGTAGGTGGATTAATTACATGGACATGGAAATATCTCTAGATGATGTCAGGATTTGCAGTGTAAGGTAGAGCAGAACCAGAGTCCATATGAAAGGGCTAAGGCAGTGGTCGACAGATAACATCAAAGTGGAAGGAAGAGGTAGTAGAAAAGGCATGCATCTCAAAATGGAAAAATATTAGTACGTGATAAAGAGGGTTTCGGTCTGGAAGTAAGTGGCAACGGGAAGCTGGAAATTGCCAGTGCCACTCTTGGAGATGTGGGTGAGAATCATGGGATAACCAAGGTCAATATTTGATAAAGCTGTTAAGAGCACCAGTTAACTCAGGATTTGGTAATCCTCTCATTAATAGAGGTTTGAGATTGACCTCTTATCGCTTATTGCATTTGTTGATTAGAATTTATTTTTCTGTTGTCTTTACATATGGATAAAAAAGTTTTATTTTGTTCTTGAACAAACAAACAATTTGAGGCAGTGTGGGATTTTAGAAAGGTAATTTGACTAGGATTCAAAGATCTAACTAACCTCTTGGTTCTAACATTTTGTGATCTTGGAAAATTCTTTTTTTTATTCTCTGAGGAATGTATAGTAGAATTCCTCTCATGCCTCCTCTGATTTTGTCACTTTTAATCTAGCCCAATGAGTCTTATTTATTTAAAATTATTGTTTACTTTATTACAGTTCTCCCAGTTTCCCCCCCTTTGCCCTCTTCTGCCCATTCCCCCCACCCCCCACTCCCACATCCAATCCCCGCACCATTGTCCATGTCTGTGGGTCATTCATATGTGTTCCTTGACTCGTCCCTTCCCCTCCTTCCAACCAATATCCCCCTCCGCCCTCCCCTCTGGCAACTGTCAGCCTGTATCATGTTTCCATGTCTCTGGTTCTATTTTGCTCGTTAGTTTATTTTGTTCATTAGATTCCTCTTATAGGTGAGCTCATATGGTATTTGTCTTTCACTGCCTGGCTTATAACACTTAGCATAATATTCTCCAGTTTCATTCATGCTGTCACAAAAGGCAAGATTTCCTTCTTTACAGCTGAATAGTATCCCACTGTGTAAACGTACCATAGCCTTTTAATCCACTCATCTAGTGATGGGCGCTTTGTATCTTTCTTCATTTAATTGATCCTGATTTTTTTTTTTTTTTTTTGTTCTGTGGACCCATGGTCCTATTCCTGAAACAAGGTGGTGTGTCTTTAGATTGCCCTAATAAAATGCAAATAAATATTAAAATTGGAAAGGGTAATATACTTATAGCATTATTATTCACAGACTACACAGACATATAAACTGAAGTTTGGGAGGAGGTAAGAAAAGTTGACAGATATGAACACACACATGAGGTGTTACCAGGCTGGGTGGCAGAGGGAGAACAAGTCTGGTTGAGCAGTTTTGCTGGTAGTGGCAGGAGTACGAGTGGAAAAGCAGCCAGGCTCTATTTCTAGGGCCTCTCTGTGTTGGTCAATGGGAGGTTGCTTTGAAGAAAGGGTAATAATAAACTAAGCATGTACTGTGTGCAAGGCATTTGACATACATCATGCCAATTTAGTCCTCACACCAACCCTTTTAAGTGATTGCTATTAGGCTTGTTTTACAGAAGAAAAAACATGAAAGATTACAAAAGTGAAGTAAAACGTCTAAGTAACACAGCTAGTATGTAGAGCTGGGATTCAAATCCAGATCCATCCGAATTCAAAGCCCATCTGCTTAATCATTTCATACTGAAATTCTGCATTAATACATCTGAATTACATTAAAGAAGAAGATTATAAGATGAATCAGTATAAATGAAGAGTTAAGTGTGTGGACTCTGCAGTCAGATAGCTTGGACTGGAATTCCTGGTCCACCCCATTAATTACACAAACAGGCAGTCACTCAAGCTCTCCGATGCTCAGTTTCTTCATCTGCAAAATGGAGATGTTAGTAGTATCTGTTTCACAGTGTTACTGTGAGAATTTAATATTAATCTGTATATCTCATAGGCCACAATAAATTCTATTTAAAGAATAATCACAAATATTACCTCATAAAAGAACCAGATCCAAAAAACATTTTTTTTTTATTTTAAGTGACTAAGTTGTTAAGAGGTCCCAGGAGAACTTTTGTCCACTCCACAATTGTGATACTCGTCAATACTTTTATAAAATTCTGAGTGCCAATTACCAGTGAGTGCTTCTTCTTCAAGGCGTTTCTTTTTTAATCTTGCCCTTGATAAACATTAGCAATTTGATTCTTGTCCTCTGTTTATGACAATGGACAGAATGAAATATAATATGTGTGTCTTTGTTCTTACACCTCTTGTGAAATAACCAATTCAGTAAAGTGACTGGCCTGATTATTGAAAAAAAAAGTTGAATTGCTAATGTACACATATAATACTAGATCAGTTCATAAATCAGAAAAACAATGTGTAACACCCTAATTCTGTTAATTTCTTCACTTTTTATCCAGATAAACTTCTACAATGGAGAGTTGGCTTCCATAATGTTTTCCTTCACTTTCAGGTACTAACTTATTAACTTTAAGAAGTAGCTCTAAGTAACAATTGCCATATGTCTTAGGAAGAGAATAATAAAAAGAAGGAACCCTGATCATACTGAAATTCAGACTCTGCGAGTCTGATATCTTCCGAGGTCTTCAAAGAGCTCCTAGGGGTTTCAGAATGTAAGAGAATTTCCCTTTTCATGTGAAAACAAACTTCTGCCATCCAACTGTGTCTGTGGAATCTTCCAGATTTTGCCAGCATTGGTTTATGATCCGAGCTACACACTCTGTGAGACAAGCTGGGACTCTGAGGGAAAAACTTGAAAGTTTAAGTGTGTTTACCTTTCATTTTGGTGCCTTTGATGTTCGCGCTACAGTCAGATGACCACGGGTTAACTGACCTCATTAGTCCTACTTCTCCGAGTCGATTCCTCGTAGAAACCAAGATCTGTATATGCTCATTCTTTTTTCTTGAGTGAGCAAGAACTTCCACAGGTGTGCAACTCAATATTTATTTCCATTTCACACGTTTACAGACACTTACTAATTAAAAGCAGCATTTGCTGACCAAGAACAGTTTGAATCAGCCTCAAAGTGTTAAGGAGAGATTCCATGGAACAAGTTCAGACTCGATTTCTTGTAGTCAGGTATAGAGACTGTCCCACCCTATTCTAACTTCTCATTTTGGCTACTATGCCTCATAATCCATCTTAGATCTAGACAACACTGAGGGATGGAATGTATTACACTTACACGTATGCCTTCCTCTTCAACTGTGCATTTTCCTACATCAATTGGAGAGAAACAAATTTAATAAAATAGTTTTATCTGTTGCTCGTCTACTTCTACTGCATTTATTAAGCAGAAAACACTGTCATTATCAGAGCGATCAGAGTAGTTTAAATCTGTCCGACCCTCACAAGCTCAGCACTGTCTTAGGACTATTATGGGCCTGAGAAGAAAGAAAATCTTGGTTTCCCTTTTTATAATCAAATTGGGAAAATGAGAAGAACATGTGACTATCCAGAAAAGGCAAATAATTAAGAGGTTAAGCTTTGACTATAATAAATAGACTTGGGATAAAGAGAAGGGAGATCTCAATGTAGAATTATTGAAGAAGGTTTCATGGAATAAGCTTGTTTTATGGATACCTTCCTCTTAGTTCTTTTGCTTGGCTATTTGAAGTCTTTTGTGGTTTCGTATAAATTTTAGGATTAGTTATTCTGGTACTGAGAAGAATGCCATTGGTATTTTAACAGGGAATGTATTGAATCTGTATGTTACTTTAGGTAATGAGGTCATTTTAGTAATATTAATCTTTCTAATCTACGAGCATGGTATATCCTTCCATTTATTTATATCTTCTTCAGTGTCCTTCTCAATGTCTTATAATTTTCGGAGGACAGGTCTTTACCTCTTTGGTTAAATTTATTTCTTTGTGTTTTATGCTTTTGATGCAATTGTAAATGGTATTTTCTTAATTTTTCCCTTCAATTGTTTATTATTGCTGTATAAAAACAACAGATTTTTGTATATTGATTTTGTATCTTGCAACTTTACTGAATTCATTTATTAGTTCTAATAGTTTTTTGGTGCAGTTTTTAGGTATTTCTATGTATAGTATCATGCCATCTGCAAATAATGACTGTTTTACTTCTTTCTTTAAAACCCAGGTGACTTTTCTTTCTCTTGTCTAATTGCTCTGGCTAGGACCTTGAATACAAATGGTGAGAGTGGATGTCCTTGTCTTCTTCCGATCTTAGGAGAAAAGCCTTTAGCATTTAGTGTTGAGTCCGATGCTAGACTGGGTTTTTTCATGTACAGTCTTTATGTTCAGGGGTGTTCCCTCTATACTCATTTTGTTTAGAATTCTTATTATAAAAGGATGTTGAACTTTGTCAAATGCTTTTTCCACAGGTGTTGAGATGTTCACTTGGTATTTAGCCTTCATTTTGTTGATATGATGTATCACATTGATTGATTTACAGATGTTGAACCACCTT
Organism: Glossophaga mutica; assembly: GCA_039655065.1. NCBI lineage: Eukaryota > Metazoa > Chordata > Mammalia > Chiroptera > Phyllostomidae > Glossophaga > Glossophaga mutica. The sequence continues at coordinate 6,160,091 of CM077318.1, read as the reverse complement.
TGTTCCTTTGGGATAAATCTTACTTGGTCTTGGTGCATAATCCTTTTAATGTATTGTTGAATCCAGTTTGCTAATGTTTTGCTGACAATTTTTGCAAGTATGTTCATTAAGGATATTGGCCTGTAATTTTTTAAATAATATTTTGTCTGGTTTTAGTATTGGGGATTAGCTTGTAATTTTCTTTTTTAAAAAATAATGTTTTTGTCTGGTTTTGGTATCAGGGTAATTATGGCTTCATACAGTGTGTTTTAAATCATTCATTTCCCTTCTTTCTTTGGAATAGTTTAAGAAAGCCAGGTATTAAATCTTCTTTAAGTGTTTGGTAGAATTCGCCTTGGAAGATGTGGTCCCAGACCTGTATTTGTTGGGACTTTTTTTAATTACTGCTTTCATTTCATTGCTAGTTATTGATCTGTTTAGATTTTGTGTTTCTTCCTGATTTAGTTTTGCAATTTGTATACTTCTTCAAGTTTATCCATTTCTTCTAGGTTGCCAATTTTTTGCCATATACTTGTTTATAGTATCTTTTAAAAATCATTTGTATGTCTGTAGTTAGAAGATTATACGTTCTTTCATTTATGATTTTACTTATATGGGCCATTTCTCTTTTTTATTGATGAGTTTGGCTAAAAGGTTTGTCAATTTTATTTGTCTTTTCTGCATTCCCACCAACAGTGCACAAGGGTTTCCTTTTTCTCCGCATCCTTGCCAGCAAGTGTTGTTTGTTGATTTATTAATGATAGCCATTCTGACCTGTGTGAAGTGGTATCTCTCTGTGGTTTTAATTTGCATCTGTCTGATGGCTAGTGATGCTGAGCAATTTTTCATGTGTCTATGGGCCCTCTGTATGGCCTCCTTAGAGAAGTATCTGTTTAAGTCCTTTGTCCAGTTTTTAATGGCATGGTTTGTCTTCCTGGTGTTGAGTTGTGTGAGTTCTTTATATATTTTGGAGATCAAACCCTTGTCTGAGGTATCATTGCCAAATATGTTTTCCCATATGGTTGGTTCCCCTTTCATTTTGTTGATATTAGCCATGCAGAAGCTCTTTAATTTGATGTAGTCCTATTTGTTTATTCTTTCCTTTATGTCTGTTGCCCTAGGGGATGTATCAGAGAAAATATTGGTGCATGGGATATCTGAAATTTTCCTGCCTATGTTTTCCTCGAAGAATTATATGGCGTTGTGACTTATATTTAAGTCTTTTATCCATCTTGAGTTTATTTTTGCATATGGTGTAAGTTGGTAGTCTAGTTTCATTGTTTTGCATGTACTTGTCCAGATCTTCCAACACCATTTGTTGAAGAGGCTATTTTTACTCCATTTTATGTTCCTGCCCCTTTCATCAAATATTAATTGATCATAGACACTTGGGTTTATTGGGCTTTCTATTCTGTTCCATTGAGCTATGTATCTATTCTTATGCCAGTACCAGACCACTGTATTTTTCAGATTATAAGATGCAACCCCCCAAAAATTTGGGAGGAAAATGGGGATGCATCTTATAGTCCGAATGTAGCTTACCTGGCTTGCTGTGGGGGGGCAGCAGTGGAGCGGGGTCACAGGTTATTAAATTTTTTACCACTTTTTTTAAAAAAGATTTTATTTATTTATCTTTAGAGGGGAAGGGAAGGAGAGAGGGAGAGAAACATCAATGTGCGGTTGCCTCTTGTATGTCCCCTGCCGGGAACTGGCCTGGCAACCCAGGCATGTGCCCTGACTGGGAATCGAACCTCGATCCTTCGGTTCACAGGCCCGTGCTCAATCCACTGAGCTACACCAGCCAGGGCTTTTTACCACATTTTTTTGCTTCAAAATTTTTGCCCCAATTTTCCTCCTCTAAAACCTAGGTGCGTCTTATGGTCCTCAAAAATATGGTATTTTGACTATCATGGTCTTATAATGCAATTTGATATCAGATATTGCGATTGCTCCAACTTTGTTCTTTTTTTCTCAAAATTGCTGAGGCCATTTGGGTTCATTTATGGTTCCATATAAATTTTTGAAGTATATGCTCTATATCTGTGAAATATGTCATTGATATTTTGATAGGGATGGTGTTGAACCTATATATTGCTTTGGGTATTATGGGCATTTTAATGATGCTAATTCTTCCAATCCATGAATGTGGTATATGCTTCCATTTATTTGTGTCTTCCTTAATTTCTTTCTTCAGTGTTGTGTAGTTTTCTGAGTACAGGTCTTTTACCTCCTTGTATAATAGCTATTTTTTTAAGTTTTTAATATATTTTATTGATCATGCTATTGCAGTTGTCCCATTTCTCCCCCATCATTCCCCTCCACCCTGCACACCCCCTCCCACCCACATTCCCCCCTTTAGTTCATGTCCATGTGTTATAAGTTCTTTAGCTTCTACATTTCCCACACTATTCTTGCCCCCCTGTCTATTTTCTACCTACTGTCTATACTGCTTATTCTCTGTGCCTTTTCCCCCTCTCTCCGCTTCCCACTCCCCTGTTGCTAACCCTCCATATGATCTCCATTTCTGTGTTTCTGTTCCTGTTCTAGTTGTTTGCTTAGTTTGCTTTTGTTTTAGGTGTGGTTGTTAATATCTGTGAGTTTGCTGTCTTTTTACTGTTCTATTTTTTTTATCTTCTTTTTCTTAGATAAGTCCCTTTAACATTTCATATAATAAGGGCTTGGTGATGATGAACTCCTTGAACTTGACCTTATCTGAGAAGTGCTTTATCTTCCCTTCAATTCTAAATGACAGCTTTGCTGGATAGAGCAATCTTGGATGGAGGTTCTTGACTTTCATGACTTGGAATACCTCTTTCCAGCCCCTTCTTGCCTGGAAGGTCTCTTTTGAGAAATCAGCTGACAGTCTGATGGGAACTCCTTTGTGGGTGACTGTCCCCGTATCCCTTGCTGCTAGAGAATTCTCTCCCTCATTTGAATCTTGGCTAATGGAATCATGATGTGCCTTGGCGTGTTCCTCCTTGGGTCCAACATCTTTGGGACTCTCTGAGCTTCCTGGACTTCCTGGTAGTCTATTTCTTTTGCCAGATTGGGGAAGTTCTCCTTTATTATTTGTTCAAATAAGTTTTCCACTGGTTGCTCTTCTTCTTCCCCTTCTGGTACCCCTATAATTCGGATGTTGGGATGTTTAAATATGTCCTGGAGGTTCCTAAGCCTCTGCTCATTTTTTTGAATTCTTGTTTCTTCCTTGTTTTCCGTTCGGTTGTTTCTTTCTTCTTTCTGGTCCACTCCATTGATTTGAGTCCCAGTTTTCCTCCCATCTCTATTGGTTCCCTGTGCATTTTCCTTCATTTCACTTATTGTAGCCTTCATTTGTTCATCTATTTTGTGAGCAAAATCAACGAATTCTGTGAGCATCCTGATGACCAGGGCTTTGAATTGTGCATCTGATAGGTTGGCTATCTCTTCATTGCTTAGATGAATTGGCTCTGGGGCTTTGATTTGTTCTCCTATTTGAGCCTTTTTTTTTTTGGTCTGGTTGCAGCTGTTATGCAGTGAGGGGTGGAGTCTTAGGTGTTTCTCAGGGCGGGGCAGCCCAGTTGCTGTGTAGTGACACTGTATGTGGGGGCGGGGTCTGAGAGGGAACAATGGTGCTTGCTCCTCTCTCTCTCGGATTCCAGTCCCTTCCACTGCTTTCCCTTTGCCTAGATTATCTGCATGCGAATGTGCGACCAGCTGGTCAGCCAGCCGCTTTGCGTGGCCTCACTAGGTCTGCATCGTTGCCGCCCCATGCCCGGGGTCCACCAGCCGCTGCCTGTGCGCCTGGGGTCTGCTAGCCACTGCCTGCATGTCCGTGTCTGCCAACCTCCACTTTTTTCAGTGGTGATTCCGCCCCTCTTACTGGTCTGGATGAATGGTTGTTGGACTCCTCTACAGTTCAATTTTCTATCAGTTCTGATTGTTTTCTTGTTTCTAAATCTTTGTTGTCCTTAATTTTGGTTGTGCAAGGAGGCACAGTGTGTCCACCTACACCTCCATCTTGGCTGGACTATAATAGCTATTTTTAAATGGCTGATTCATTGTTTGTGTGTGTTTTTAAAATATTTGCCTTTACCTATGAGATTCTTTTACTTTTCTCACAATTTCTTATTTCCTTTTCTCCTTAACAATGTCCCTTTCTGATTCTGTCTTGAATGTTAACTTTTGCCATTTCAATTACAAAATGTCTTGCTCTTTGTCTCTTTGGTTTCACCTTGTTTATAAATCTCTGTGATTCTTGAACCTGGATGTTGTTTCCTTTTCCAGGTTAGATAAATTTTCAGCCATTATTTCTTCAAATACACTTTCTGCCACTTGCTCTCTTTCTCTTCCTTCTGGGGTCCCTATAATGTTCATGTGTTTGATATTGCAGAGTTCCTTGTAACAATGCTAATTCTTAAATTCTTCTTTCTTTTTGCTGTTTGATTAGTTAATCTCCACTAGTCCCTCTTCCATGTTGCTGATCCATTCTTTTGTATTAGCTAATCTTCTGTTGATAATTTTAGTATATATTTTTTATCTCAGTTATTGTTTTTATTCAGCTCTGCTTGGTTCTTCATTATAATTTCTGTTTGTTGAAGATCTCTTTAAGTTCCTCTATTCAACTCTCAAGTTTGTTGAGCATCTTTATTATCATTTCTTTTCATTCTTTTTCAAACAAATTATTTATCTCCATTTTATTATTTTTTCTGGGGATTTAATTTTTTTTATTTGAGACATATTCTTCAGTTTTCTCCTTTTGCTTGAGTTTTTATGTTTGTTTATATAAATTAGACAAAATATGTCTCTCTCTGTGTTGTAAAGGTGGCTCTGTGTTGAAACAAGCTCTGTGTAGTCTATGTGTACTGGGTGGTTGGCAGGCTGGTTGGAGCTGGTCGGTTGCTTTTGGTGTCTGTGAGGGTGGTGGTGCTGAACTACTTGGTTCAAGCAGCTCTGGGTGGGGAGGCCAGTTGTGGGTGGTAATGCCCTGTTGAACCTGCTTACCCTGTTTGATCTGAACTGAATTGTGCTCTGGGAAATGTGGCAGGGACTGTGTTGTGGTGACCTTGCAGGTAGGCCAAAGCACCTGGATAGAGATCCTGCCACCCTACAGAGGTGCACAGGCATGTAAACAATATACCCCATTTTCATCAATGGACAGATTATCCCCAGAGAAAATTAATAAGGAAACATTGGCTTTAAATGTCGCACTAGATCAGATGAACCTAACAGAGATTTACAGAACATTTCATAGAAAAGCAACAGAATGCACATTCTTCTCAAGTACACTTTGGTCATTCTCCAGGGTAAATTTCATATTAAGCAACAAAGTATCTTAATAAATTTTAAAATATAGAGATCATGTCTAGCACACTTTAAGTCACAATAGTATAAAAATAAAAATTAATTACTAAAAAGTGCCTGGAAAATTCACGAATAGATGGAGTTTAAATAACATAGTATTGAACAACCATTGTGACAAAAAAGAACCCAAAATAAAATAAAAAAAAAATCTTGAGATAAAAATTGAAATACAACATGCCAAAACTTATATGATACAGGAAAAACTTTAAAAAAAAAGATTTTGTTTATTTTTAGAGTGAGGGGGGAAAAGGGAGAAAGAGAGGGAGAGAAACATTCATGTGGTACAGAATTATCAATTAATTCCCTTTTGCACACCCCCAACCAGGGACCTGGCCTGCAAGCCAGACATGTTGCTTGACCAGGAATTGAACCAGAGACCTTTTGCTCTGCAGGACAATACTCAACCAACTGAGCCATGCCAGTCAGGGCTAGGAAAAACTTTTTTAAAGGGGAAAGTTTCTAGTGATAAATGCCTACTTCAATAAATATGATCTCAAATAGACAACCAAACTGTATACCTCACGGACTCAGAAAAAAATAAGAGAATAACCTAGCCCAAAGTTACAAAAAGGGAGGAAAAATTAAGAAGAATAATGGAAATAACCCTAGCTGGTGTACCTCAGTGGATTGAGTGCAGGCTGCAAATCAAAGGGTCACCAGTTTGATTCTTGATCAGGGCACATGCCTGGGTTGTGAGCCAGGTCCCCAGTGGGGGCCATGTGAGAGGCAACCACACATTGATGTTTCCCTCATTCTCTTTTCCCTCCCTTCCCCTCTCTCTAAAAATAAATAAATAAAATTAGAAAAAATAATAATTGAAAGAATAAAATAGAGACTAAAAAAAGATGAAGCAAAAAGCAATAAAATAAAGACCTTTTTTTTAAAAAGATAATTCTTTGTCTAGCTTTACCAAGATTAAAGGAGAGAGAACAAAAATAAAATCAGAAATGAATGAGAAGACATTATATTTGATGCTACATAAATACAAAGGATTATAAGATGCTACTATGAACAGCTGTACTTCAAGAAATTGGATATCCTAGTGAAACAGAAAAATTCTTAGAAATATATAACCTACTAAGACTGAATTAGGATGAGATAGAAAATTTCAACAGACCAATTACTAGTAATGTGATTGAATCATCAATAAAAAAATCTCCCAGTGAAGAAATCCCTGGACCAGATGGCTTCATTGGTAAATTTTACCAAACATTTAAAGAAGAAATAATGCCAATACTTTTCAAAGTCTTCCAAAATGTAAGGGAGAAGGGAACACTTCCGAACATATTTATAAATCCAGCATTACCTACACACCAAAGCCAGAAATGGACACAAGAAAAGAAAAATACAAATCAATATCCATGATGCAATGATGCAAAAATCTCATTGAAATACTAGGAAACCAAATTGACCAGCATTTTAAAGAATCATTCATTATCATCAATTGATATTATCTCTGGGATGCAAGGATGGCTCAACATATGCAAATCCATTAATGTGGTACACCACATTAATAGATTGAAAGGTAGTCTTATGAGTTTAAAATCAATAGATGTGTACAATGCATTAGACAAAATTAAACATCCATTTATGATAAAAACTCCTCAAGACAGTTGATATAAAAGAAATATACCTCAACTTGTAAAGGCTATGTATGACAAGCTCTCAGCTGATACCACACTCAATGGTGAAGAGCTGAAAGCTTTCTTCTGTGATCAGGAATAATACAAGGATGCCCACCCTTACCACTTTTATTCAACATTGTATTGATAGTCCTAGCCAGAGCAATTAGGAAATATATAGAAGCAAAAGGCATGCATATCAGAAAAGAAGAAGCAAAACTGTATTTATTAATCACAGAGTAAACATGATATTATATATAGAGTTTAAAGTTTTCACCCCAAAACTGTTAGAACTAATATATAATTTTAGAAAAGTTGCAAGATACAAAATTAATATAAATTAATATACTATTAACAAAGTATATAAAAGATTAACGGAGGAAACCAACCTTATTTGATCTTTTATTAAAAACAATAAAGTATCTAGGAATAAATTTAAGAAAGGAGGCAAAAGAACTGTATACTTAATCTTACAAAACATGATGAAAGAAACTTAGGAAGACACAAACAAATGAGATATTCCATGCTCATGAATTGGAAGAATAAATATTTAAAAAATATCCCTACTACCTGTAGAAAAGCAATCTACATTTTCAATGCAATCCTTATCAAAATTCCAATGGCATTTTTTACAGAAATAGAACAAACAATCCTAAAACTTGCATGGAATCACAAAGGACTCTGCATAACCACTGCAATCTTGGGGAAGAATAACATGGGAGGAGGCATTATTCATCATGATTTTAAACTATCTTACAAAGCTATAGTAATCAAAACAGTATTCTAGTGGCTTAAAACAGACTAGTTCAGTGGAGAACAGAGAACCCAGAAGTAAATACACAGATATATGGTCAATTACTTTATGTCAGAGGAGCCAAAAATAATATATAGTGGAGAAAGAATAGACTCTTCAATATATGATGCTGGAAAATGATCATTATCTCATATCATACACAAAAATAAACTCAAAATGGATTAAAGAATTGAACTTAAGACCTGAAACCTTAAAATTCCTAAAACAACAACAACAACAAAAACAAGTAGTAAGCTCCTTGACATCAGTTGGCAATAAGTTTTTTTTTATTTTACAACCAAAAGCAAAGGCAACAAAGGCAAAAAATAGACAAAAATAGAACTAAAACTAAAAAGCTAGTGAGCCTAAGGAGCCATTCAAATGAAAAAGCAATCTAAAGAATGGAAGAAATATTTGCATATAATATATATGATAAGTGGTTAATATTCAAAATATATAAAAACTCATACAACACAATAGCAAAAAGCAAACAACTTGATTAAAAATGGATAGAGAATCTGAATAGACATTTTTCAAATGAAAACATACAGATAGACAACAAGTATATCAAAAGGTGCTCAACATCTCTCATTATCAGGAAATTGCAAATCAAAATCATAATATTTCCTCACACCTGTTGGAATGTATGTTATAAAAAAGAAAGATATAACAAGTGTTGGTGAGAATGTGGAGGAAAGGAAATCCATGTGCATTATTGGTAGAAATGTATAATACATTAGTGCAGCCACTATGGAAAACAGTATGGAGGTTCCTCAACAAAATTAAAAAGTACCATATGATCTAGCAATTCCACTTCTTGGTATTTATCTAAAGAAAACCAAAACACTAATTTGAAAAGGTAGCTGTACCCTCAGGTTCATTGTAGCATGACTTACAATAGCCAATACATGGAAGCGACCTGAGTGCCCATTGATAGATGAATGGATAAAGAAAAAATGGTCATATACATATATACAATGGATTATTATAGTCATATAAAAGAAGGAAATCCTATCATTTACAACAATATGATGGACCATGAAGGAATTATGCTAAATGATCTCTCAACTATAGAACCAAAAATAGCATATGATCCCAATTATGTATAGAATCTAAAAACAAATACAAATAAATTAAACAAACAAACTCCCAGGTGACAGAGAAGAGAATGGTGGGAGTGGTTAAATGGTGAAATGTGTGAAGATGATCAAAATGTATAAACTTAGATTTATAAAATAAATAAATCCTGGGGATATAGCATGGTTACTGTATTGATAATACTGTGTTGATATTTTAAAATTGTTAAGAGAGTAGATCTTAAAAGTTGTTATCATAAGAAAAAATGTAGCTATGTGCAGTGATGGATGGTAAGTAGATATATTGTGGTGATAATTTCAAAATATGTACATATATAAGATCATTATGTCATACACCTGAAACTAATATAACATTACTTATATCTCAATGAAAAATTGTACAAAAAAGTGTTAATGTTAGAGAGGAAATGAGTGGGCATGTAAGTTGTGATGGTAAAGCTGGTATGTGTCTCAGCAGGTCAGTAAAGGATCAGCCTTGAGTTTTTCCAGAGTTCTTTGGATAAATCAGTAAAAAACAAATCTGTGTTCTCTTTTTCATGATAACAATGACAAAGCCAGGATTTACTACCCTGGATCCATGGCTGCTAGAGCAGAATTTCCTCAGCAGAATGCAGTCTAGCACACCATGATTTAGACTGTTGTGATTCTACTTGGGCTATCATAGCTCTGTTGGGATCAGCAGTGCTCATTAAACCTAGATTATAAATATGCAGTCACTTATCTCAGAGGAGGTACTTCTACAGGGTAAGTTCTGGAAAGGAATTGGTCCAGAACCAGTGTTTCTGCTGAGCTGGTCCAGTGAAAGAACTCATTAAAAGAAGTTTCCATTCTGTATAAATGCCAACATAGTCACTCCCTTACAAGTAAAAAGAAGCCTTTATGGTGAGGCTAGCTTTGAATTGAACCAAGGTAAACGTTTATTCTGGAAGCTTCTCGAAAATGCTTGTTTTTCTAAATCTGAATCAGCGGGAGAACAAAGGTAAGGATTCAGAAACTTTGACTCCCAAATTTGTGCGCAGTACATTAATGTGTTTCCCATCATGTATTTTTTCACTTTGTAGAAAAATATAATCTTTTAACTTTCTAAGGGAAATAGATAACTTAAAAATTTAACTTTTGGGGGCTTCTTGCCTGATGAGCAGTTCTGTGTATAGGGTGTGGCAAGTGAACAACAGTCATAGGTTAATTGGCCAGTCATAAACTATACTACATAGCAAGACCCAGGGATAAACTACAGAGTGGGAAAATTCCCTGGAGCTGAATATGAAAGCTGGTGTCATATGACATTAGGAACCTCTGAAAGGAACATGAATCACTTTAGTCATCCAATTGCCACCTCATGCTCCACCCCTTATTTTCTGTATCTCACATATATTTGTGTTGATTTAGTAATACTTCCATTGCTTTGCAGTAAGCTAAGCTTTCATATTATCTCCATCTGATTGCTACATCCAGATGTGTTCATTGGTATCCATAGAACACAGTCAAGACAAGTCCTGGTGACACCCAGGTCTTCCAACTTAGTTCTGTCACCAGCTCTGTGATCTTGGGCAAGTGATAGAACTGCAGAGTTATATGTCTCAGTCGCTCCTAAGTGTGGAATGTGTACTACTGATAGGTTTGTATGAAATATGTACCGTTGATTGGTTTGTGAGTCAATTAAACTTGGTACAGAGATAAATATTTTTAATGTGAATATTAATTAGAGTATGTATTTAATTATTGTTATAAAATTAATAAAGATAACAGTATGTTTGTGAAGTAATAGATACTGTTACTTAGGACAGGCTAAAATATGTATAGAATTTAAAAAAGAAATGCATTGACTTAAAGAAAAATATTAAGTTAATCATGTAGAAGATATGTTAACATATGTTAAGATGTGTTAAGAAAGCTGAACTCATTTCCTCCCATGATCACATCAAATTACAACTAAATAATAAAGCAATCAACCTGGATAAACATCCAAATACTAGTTGAACAGAAGTCCTAGAACTATGGATTTACAGAAGAAGCCATGTGGAATCTGGTAGGAGAGTGGAGATGCAAAATAGGCTTGCCTGATATCCATATGTGGGGGTTGAGAATATGGAGGGATATTTCAGCTTCAGAAGCACCGCCCCCTAACCTGAGGAGTTAGGGGTCTCAGCTCCCCACTCCAAAACACTAGTGCCAGGAAGAAGATCCCACATAACATCTGGTAGTGAAAATCAGCTTGGCTTCTGTCTGTCTGGTGAGATATAAGACTGCTGGAAACCTGGTGTCCCTCTTAAAGAAACAGTGCACAAACTCTTGCTCACAGGCACTCAACCTGGTATTTGGCTAAGAGACAGTAGCTCAGGGTGCCAGTCATACAGAGTAAAACTGAGTTGCATGGTTTAGGGCAGAGGGCCGAAATAACAGCCTCCAATGTACCTGTGTTGATTCCTCTTCCCACGTGGCCCATAGAACCATCTTTACTGGGTTTGGAGCTCTTCCCACATGGCATTAGCCTGGTGAGCTACACTAGTTCAACCCTGGCCACTCCCTGAGGCCCTGCCCTACCCAACTTGCATAATACTTAAGGCTTCATTGTTGGCAACCAGACTGGGTCTGCATTATACTTTGTCTTAATGAAAAAACAAAACAAAACAAAACTGTGGAGGAATACTATGCAAGCTTGGGGAAGGGATAGCCAGAGACATGGAAAAAGTGAGTTGTGTGGCTACACATTGAGGGCCATCTTCCTGCATGGCCAACAGGTGCTGAATTTCTTGTGTTAAATCCTCCCTCCACAATGCCAAATCTTAATTTGCCATTAGCCTGGTAAATTATACTACGTATACCTTGTCCACAAGCCCCATGGAGCTGGCGGTTGGCCTCAGCGTACGTAGATGCTTTTGCACCTCAGTTCTAGCACGGGTGCCATATTTAAGCTGTATTAATATGGTGAACACCATTTGCCCCACCCTGGTGACTCCCTGAGATTCTCCCTCCTGTAATTCATGGACTGTCTAAGGCGCTTTCACTGGCTGAGCCTTGTGGGCAGCCTGTGGGCAGTAGCAAGTTTCAGGGTGCCTTTGGCATTTTACTTACCTCCCCTGGGCTGGGTTCTGGTGATAGCTGGAATTAGTTCACAGCTTGGCCCCTCCCACATGTGCCCAGGCACCCCACAGGGAACCACCACTGTGGGTCACATTGTAACTCCTATCAGGTAGCTCTGAGCCAATCAGAGGCAGTGTCTAGTATTCACTTGCACCAGATAAGCTCTCCTGAGACTCCAAAACCAACAAATCTGGTGGCTGGCTGCAGACCATAACAGAGCATCACATGATTAGCTCCACAAGTGACACACAGAAAGGGAGGTCTTGACAGGCAGCAGATCCTCTGGGGCAAATTCCACTTCATGTGGTCAGACTCTGCATAGCAGCTCATATACTGTGGTCATGGCCAGTCTTCACACCCAGCTAGCCTGAGGGTCAACCCACACAATGATGTGCCAACAGCAATAAAAGCACAACTACAGCAGAAGGTCACACATAACCCACATAAAAAACACTCCTGGAACATCTGCCTCATGTGATCAAAGAGGTTGTGCCACTGGGCCTCATGGGACTCCTACTACATAACGACACTTTACCAAGCCTGAAAAACACAGCAGATAAACCTAATGCATAGGAACAAACACAGAGAGGCAGCCAAAATTAGAAGACAAAGAAATACATATCAATGAAAGAAAATAAAACAAGCTGTAGGCAAAGAACTAAATGAAACTGAGGCAAGCAATCTACCAAACACAGTTGAAAGCAATGGTAATAAGTATGTTCAAGTTACTTAGTGAGAACTTCAACAAAAAGATAGCAAACATGTAAGAAACATAGAAACCAGAAAAATAATGAGTCATAAATAAAAAAAATACAATAACTAAAATGAAGACTACACCAGAAAAATATCAAGAGCAGATTAGATGAAGCAAATGAAAAATTCAGTAATTTAGAAGACATGGTACCATAGAACAACCAGAGCAGTAAAATGAAAAAAGAATTTTAAAAAATCAGGATAGCAGAAGAAACCTCTAGGACAACATCAAACATAACATCATCCAGATCATAAGGGTGCCAGAGGAGAAGAGAGAGAGCAAGTATTGAGAACCTACTTGATGATATAATGACTGAAAACTTTCCTAACTTGGTATGGGAAGAAGACACACAAGTTCAGGAAGCACAGATAATCCCAAACAAGATAAACTCAAAGAGGCCAACACCAAATACACATTATAATTAAAATGGCAAAGATTATACACAGAGAATTTTAAAAGACATAGGTGAGAGACAGTTACCTATTAGGGAGCTCCCATAACTGTCAGCTGATTTCTTAACAGAAGCTTTGCAAGCCAGAAAGGATTAGCGCAAAAAAAATTCAATATATTCAACAACAAGGTAATGAAAGATAAGGACTTACAACCAATACTACTCTACACAGCCAGGCTATCATTAAAATTGAGGTAGAGATAAAGAGCTTCCAAGACAAGAAAAAGTTAAAGAAGTTGATCACCAACAAACCAGTATTACAAGAAATATTAAGGACTTCTGGCCAAAATGGAGGCATAGGTAGACACACTGTGCTTCCTCGCACAACCAAAATAAGGACAACAACAATTTAGAAACAAAATAACACCAGAACTGACAGAAAATTGAATTGTATGGAAGTTGGCAACCAACGAGTTAAAATAGACACATTCATCCAGACTGGTAGGAGGGGTGGAGTCAGGTGGCTGGGTGGAGAGGGGTCACTGCAAAAAAAAAAAAAAAAAAAAAAGCGGTGGCACCCGGTGCTCAAGGCAGCAGCTGACAAACCCCAGGTGCAGGGTGGCAATGGGCAGACCCAGGGAGGTGGTGATTGTGAAGCGGGGCATGTTGCACAAGGGGGCTGGTGGACCGGGCGGTCCCACCTGTGCATGCAGATAAGCCAGGTGAAACTGGGGGGTGAGACAGACTACACAACCCAGTGTCCCAGCTTGGGGAAATAAAGCCTAAAAACACCAACTGAAAACATCTGTGGTGGTTGAGGTGCCGCAAGGGACTCCCAGCCTCACAGGAGAGTTTGTTGGAGAGACCCACAGGGTCCTAAAAGGGACACAAGCCCACCCACATGGGAATCAGCACCAGAAAGGCCCAGTTTGCTTGGGGGAAGTGGCAGAAGGGACTGAAATTCGACCCAGAGAGAGGAGCAAGTGCCATTGTTCCCTCTTGGAACCGCTCCCACATACAGCGTCACAACCCAGAGAGTGGGTTGACCCGCCCTGGTGAACAGCTAAGGCTCTACCACTCATTATGTAACAGGTGCAAAAATACCCCCCGAAAAAGGCCTAAATGGAAGAACAGATCAAAGCCCCAAAGCAAATACAACTAAGCGACGAAGAGATAGGCAACCTATCATACGCACAGTTCAAAGCCCTGGTGATCAGGATGCTCATAGAATTGGTTGACTATGGTCGCAAATTAGATGAACAAATGAAGGCTACACTAAGTGAAATGAGGGAAAATGCACAGGGAACCAATAGTGATGGGAAGGAAACTGGGACTCAAATCCATGCAGTGGACCAGAGGGAAGAAAGACCAAAAAGAATGAAGAAAAAAGAATTCAAAAAAATGAGGAGAGGCTTAGGAACCTCCAGGACATATTTAAACATCCCAACATCCGAATGATAGGGCTACCAGAAGGGGAAGAGGAAGAGCAACAAGTGGAAAACTTATGTGAACAAATAATAAAGGAGAACCTCCCCAATCTGGCAAAGGAAATAGACTACCAGGAAGTCCAGGAAGCTCAGAGAGCCCCAAAGAAGTTGGACCCAAGGAGGAACACACCAAGGCACATCATAATTCCATTAGCCAAGATTCAAATGAAGGAGAGAATCCTAGAAGCAGCAAGGGATGAGGGGACAGTCACCTACAAAGGAGTTCTCATCAGACTGTCAGCTGATTTCTCAAAAGAGACCTTCCAGGCAAGAAGGGGTTGGAAAGAGGTATTCCAAGTCATGAAAGGCAGGGACCTACATCCAAGATGGCTCTACCCAGGGAAGCTTTCATTCAGAATGGAAGGGCAGATAAAGTGCTTCTCAGATAAGGTCAAGTTCAAGGAGTTCATCATCACCAAGCCCTTATTATAGGAAATGTTAAAGGGACTTATCTAAGAAAAAGAGGATAAAAAACATGTACAGTAAAAAGACAGCAAACTCACAGATATTAACAACCACACCTAAAACAAAAGCAACCTAAACAATGTATTGTAGAATTGTACACCTGAAACGTATATAATTCTATTAACCAACATCATCCCGATAAATTCAATAAAAATAGAATACACAAAACATTCATAAAATATTTTATAAATCTATAGTGCACTGCACTGATTATGATAAGATTGAACCTGCATTGTAGGTATGTTCCCTGACCAAGGACACAACCTGCAACCCTTTGGTGCACAGAATGATGCTTCAACGAACTGAGCAACCCAGTCAGGGCTGATAAGAAATTTTGACCATAAATGAAGCATTTGCAAACTTTTGGACTCACTGCAAATGCATTTTAATAGACACATGCTCACAAACATACTTACTAAAATACTATTAGATCTGAAGGGGCTATAAAAGATCCCTTAGTCTCTGCCTCTTTCCAGGTGATTTCCTAAATCATGCAGGGATTTATTTCCATCCTGTCCTATCTCAGATACGTAGTGAATTAATTCTTTAAGCAGCTGCCAAGTTCATGGTGTTAAAGGAAAAAGTAGAAGTAATTTTAGGTGGCATCCTGGGAAAGTATGGACAGGATGTTGAAATTCAGAATGTGGAGCCAAAATGAAATTGAGGCCTTGCCAGGCTAAGCTACCAGGTTAACAGAAAAAGACATGACAGATTGGAGTGTGTTAAGTTTAAGAGTCAGTCTGTGGTAAGTCTAATCCAAGCCAGCAGGAATTTTGGGGAAAGCTTGACAAGAGAACTTGAAGCAGCTAGTGATCAGTCTAGACAAGTGTCTGTGGATGATATTCTGCTGTGGTGGCAGTGGTGTTGAGATTCCTCTGCCAATCTTTAAAGACAGAGTTTTCTAAACTTTTCCCATCTCATAGTCTCTCTCCATTTTCACTGGTCCAGGGCCTGAGCTGCTCTGTGCAGATTGCAAAGGTAGAAGACTGAAAATGCCTTGGGGCTGCAGAGGTTTCTCTTCCCCATTGAGTGCATGTTATTAATATGTCCCTAGTGCCAGCCAGGCAATCCTTATGTCTCCACAATGATAGAAACAGTGTGCAGTGATGCATGCCGCTCATTTGGGTCATGTTTTTTTAGAGGAAGACTTCTAGTAAGCATGGGAAGTGTCAAAACTAGACAGAACCTTACATCAATTAAGTTAGGTATGGGTAAGGGTCTCAGGAAAGCAATTTCATTGATAGGGAAAACAAAAATGCAGGTGGCATGAAGTACCTGGACTCCTTGGGGTAGAAAAGAGGTTGCCAATACCCATCCCTTCAAGAATCTGTACTCATTTTTAAAATCAGAATATTGCTTGCTGGAGGGTGTACTTAGGAAGCTATTAAAATGCTTGTGCTTTGGTTTTGGGAAAAAAATCAAACCCTCTTGGCAAAGATCTCTACCCAGGGAGTCAGAGTGATGGTGCAATTAAAATCATGTTCTTACTTGCTGAAAGCATCACTAAACAGTGAATATTTGTAGAGAAGCCCAGGACAAGGGGATCCTGGATGGCTTCCTCCATAGTTGTCCCAGTTTAAGCTATCTGCAGGCAAGTGTTGCATTAGTTGAAAGAAAATTTCACAGCTCAAATATTCCACATGATTCCAGCCAAAATCCTGAGCAATGTGGTAAACAGGGGGACAGAAAAAAGTAAAACTGCAGTGTTTTAACAACGTCTTCCATCCTGACTCCCAGTGTTTGGGAACTGGAGGTATGGGCCTTATCAGCAATGGGTCCCACTATGGTGTTTAAGATTACAGAAACAGAATCATGGTTAACTCTGGAGGTATGTATTTCAAAAGACCAAAACACTTAGTGGAGTTTTCACAGCTCTCCAAGTCCATGGAGGCATAGGGAAAGATCTGCAAATGGAATGATTGCTATTTGCAATCCAGGGACATAATATGACAATGGTGATAGAGAGGATGGTTAGATCTTATGTCCACTATCTAGGAAACTGAGGTATTTGCTGTGGATAAACATGTCTTAGTTTCCTTATTGAGAGGTTCTCATATTGTAGGTCATTTTGTTCACAGTGAAGGAATATGCACTTCTTCAGCCAATTGTTTCATCAGCCTTTTATGATGTGAGACCAAATCAGGGAGAGGCACAGACCTTTAAATGCATTGAATATCATATATCAGACACTGTGCTAGGCTGTCTACATGGATTATCTCACTTAGTTTTCACAATTCTTTAAAATAGGTACCCCCCTTTATGTATAAGAATGAAAACCTTGCCCAAGGACACATAGCTAGGGAGTATGAGAGTAAGGATTTGAGCTCAAGCAGTTGGACTTCAGATCCTTTGTTATTAATCATTATCTACATAGGCTGATGTTGGTTGGGTTGGGAGGAAAGGTGCAAGACTATGCATTTGGAATATGAAGTTTATGATTAGAGTAGCTCTTATTACCTACGGAGCCACTATTCCAGTGGTATACTCATGTATAAGTACCAGTGTCTGTAAGGTGATTGCTTCTCCCAGGTTATTCTTTCTGAATGGCCTTGAAATTGACCACAGGAGGCAGATATGCTCTATTCTGAATCTGAGCAATACTATGGAGTATGTGAAAATAGAGTCATTACAAAGCATTACAAAGAAAATTTTCCCATTGTTCTCACTTCTTTACTGAGCTTCTTGGAAGACCGCTGCAGTTTAAATCCATAAAACTGTCTACCCTTTTTGGTTTTCTAAGGGACTTCTTATTTGAAAGGACACTCTAAAGGTACCATAAGACTATTGAGACATCTCTAAATGGTGTGAGAACCTTTATAAGGCCCCAAGACAGATGCTAAATCGTGCATGGGTGTACCTGCTAACTCAGTGACCTTGGCTTGCAACATTTTCCTTCACTTAGTTCTACACCTGGGCCAGGAAGCTCTGTTCTCCAGGTGGAGGGTGGGGTTTTCTGCCTACATTATGAAGAAACTCTGTCATCTCCCTAGTATTCCCTGGATGCAGGTGTGATTCAGAAGAATAGATTCTTATCAAGCCTTGTAACAGGGTGGGACCTGACAAGCTGTCAACTCAGAGATGGAAACATGCAAAGCTTCAAATAGCCATGCTGAATTAGGGTGGCTTGAGAGTCTATATCGGATACAAAAATTAAGCGTGGAGAGCCAAGAACAGCGTGGATGTGAGCTCTGTTTAGGTCCCAGGCAAGCCCAATGAGAGATGGAAAAGTTGCCCTGACACCTCCTTTGTTTAGAGCTCTTTTATGTAGTGCTGAGGACTTGGAGCTGCAATGAGAAAGCACTGATTAGTGTCAGCCGTTTTCAAATATGTAGTAATGATGGGAACTGAAGAGTTAAGGATTTTAGCTTCAGTCATAGTTGATAGGCTTAAGTAACTAATTTAAGTAGAAAGCTGTTATTCCAGGGACTGGAATGCATGATCATGTGACTCCAAGAGGTTGACAAGCAATTCAACCTTTGTGCCCCAGGGGGTCTATAAGTGATCAAGATTGCTTGTCTGTTTGTTTTGTTGATTAGGTTCCTATTAAAGTGAGATCATATGGTATTTGTCTTTCACCACCTGACTTATTTCACTTAGCATGATGCTCTCCAGTTCCATCCATGCTGTCGCAAAGGGTAGGAGCTCCTTCTTTCTTTCTGCTGCATAGAATTCCATTGTGTAAATGTACCACAGTTTTTTGATTCACTCATTTACTGATGGGCACCTAGTTTGCTTCCAACACTTGGCTATTGTAAATTGTGCTGCTATGAACATTGGGGTGCATAGGTTCTTTTGGATGGGTGTTTCAGGGTTCTTAGGATATAATTCTAGCAGTGGAATTGCTGGGTCAAAAGGCAGATCCATTTTTAGTTTTCTTAAAAAATTCCATACTGTTTTCCATACTTTTGAAGACTTTTACCCATTCTGATAGTTCACTCCAAAGTGGTTTTAAAGAATCCAGTATGGGACTTCTGGCTGAGGTGGAGGTATAGGTAGATACACTTTGCCTCCTTGCACAACCAAAAGAAGGACAACAACAAATTTAAAAGGATGTAACCAGAACTGCCAGAAAATCGAACTATATGTAAGTCTGACAACCAAGGAGTTAAAGCAGAAACATTGATTCAGACTGCACCACAATGCACCCATGTGGGTTGCACCACCCTGGTGAATACCTAAGGCTCTACCCCTAACAATGTAATAGGTGCTCCAAGACAAAGAAATATGGCCCAGATGAAAGAACAGATCAAACTCCAAAGATAGAACTAAGTGATAAAGAGATAGGTGACCTATCAAATGCAGAGTTCAAAACACTTACCCGTGTAATCAGGATGCTTACAGAAATGTTTGAGTATGGTTGCAAAATAGAGAAAAAAGTGAAGGCTATGAAAAGTGAAATAAAGAAAAATATACAGGGAACCAACAGTAAAGGGAAGGAAACCGGGCGTGTAATCAGGATGCTTACAGAAATGTTTGAGTATGGTTGCAAAATAGAGAAAAAAGTGAAGGCTATGAAAAGTGAAATAAAGAAAAATATACAGGGAACCAACAGTAAAGGGAAGGAAACCGGGATTCAAATCAATGATTTGGAGTAGAAGGAAGAAGTAAACATCCAACCAGAACAGAATGAAGAAATGAGAATCCAGGAAAAAAAAAAAAAAAAAAAAAGAAGAGAGGCTTAGGAACCTCCAGGAAAAATTTAAACGTTCCAACATCTGAATCATAGGAGTGTCAGAAGGAGAAGAGGAAGAGCAAGAAATTGAAAACTTATTTGAACACATAATGAAGGAGAATTTCCCTAATCTGGCTAAAGAAATAGACTTCTAGGAAGCCCAGAGAGACCCAAAGAATTTGGACCCAAGGAAACACACACCAAGGCATATCATAATTACATTACCCAAGATGAAAGAGAAGGAGAGAATCTTAAAAGCAGCAAGAGGAAAGGAGACAGTTACCTACAAAGGAGGTCCCATAAGACTAGCAGCTGGTTTCTCAAAAGAAATCTTGCAGGCAAGAAGGGGCTGGAACAAAGTATTCTAGGTCATGAAAGGCAAGGACCTACATCCAAGATTGCTCTATCCAGCAAAGCTGTCATTTAGAATAAAAGGGCAGAAAAAGTGCTTCCCAGCTAAGGTTGAGTTAAAGGAGTTCATCATCACCAAGGCCTTAATATATGAAATGTTAAAGGGACTTATCTAAGAAAAAGAAGAAGGTCAAAAATATGAACAGTACAATGACAACAAAGTCACAACTATCAACAACTGAACCTAAACAAAATACAAAGTAACTAAGCAAACAACTAGAACAGGAAGAGAATCACAGAAATGGAGATCACATGGAAGGTTACCAGTGGGAAGTGGGAGGGGGGAGAATGGGGGGAAAGGTACAGGGAATAAGAAGCATAAATTGCACGTACTAAATAGACAGGGGGAGGTTAAGAATAGTATAGAAAATGTGGAAGCCAAAGAACTTATATGTACAACCCATAGACGTGAACTAAGGAGAGGGATGCTGGTTGGGGTGTGCAGGGTGGAGGGGAATAAAAGGGAGAAAAATATGAGACAAACTGTAATGTCATACTCAATAAAATACACTTAAAAATAATACAACATGGGACATTTATTCAAAGAAAAGATTTCACACAATGATTCTATCAGATAAATAATCAGAATGTAATTCTTAATGTAAAATTTGCTAATCTTTTCAGAAGCAGTTTGAGTTGTGAGTTGTCAGATAGCACCTACTTTCTTATAACACATCCTATTCTAATGTATAGACCTAATTGGTAATTAATTTTCATGCTGCTATACTGTCAGACTTACAGATATTAAAAGATGGCCCTTTTTTGCCTTTTGTCTTAATAGCTGCATCTTAACTAATCAATTATCCTTTGTGTAGCTTTTTATAGTTTTTTAATTTGTTATGTGATTAAATACTCACAAACTTGTGAGGGGGGAACTGGTAATGTGCAAAAATTTTATGGCAGGAAATTGTGCTGACATGACAGTTACAATTTATTAAGAGATTAATCTGTGCTAAGTGTATTAGTTATACGATCTTGTTTTCTCATCTTGGCAACTCCACAAAACAATTACTACTCTCCACCCTATTTCTGAGATAAGTACACTGAGAATCGGAAAACTTAAGTAAATTTCCAAAAATCACAAACAAATGGGTGGCCAGGCAAGACTAAACCCATGGCTTCTGAATCTTTGTCCCAGGGTGTTCCCATCACACCAGGCAGTCTTTCTGCTCCCTAGTGATAGTATAGAATGAACTTGTAGCAAGAAAGAGGTTTACTTGGCCCAAAATAACTCCCACTGGAGCTTTGTGCTGTTCCTGAAATCTTCCTGACCATCTTAATTTATTTGGGTTTGTAAGCAAAGATATCCTCTAAGTTATTTTCAGCTGTTTGACTCTGAGGGGTTGGTTGATATCTTAACAGAAAACAGAGCTCTGAATGCATGAAACCCAAGAGAGGTATATATATATATATTTTTTTTTTCAGAAAACAGAGAGAAAAAGGAGCAGGAAAGAGAAAATAGTTTTTAGAAATACCAGAATAAGGGAATCTGTACAAAAAGGCACACGGAAGGAGAAATATAGAGAGGTTTCTGGGAATCTATTTAATAATTAGTAATTGAGAACCTACTGTGTGCCAATCATTGTTGTCATCCATTAATTGAACAAAACAGACAATATTGTGCTTGGCCTTGTGGAGCTCTTATTCTAGTAAGGAAAGACAGATAATAAATGATAAACATATTAAACAGCTAAGTCATATGGTATTTAGAAAGTGAGAAATATTCCGGAGAAAAAAAAATTACACCTTAATAAGAGGGGAATAAGGAGTGCTGGGAATGGGAGTTGCAATTGTAAACAGGTCAGTCAGGATGAGCTTCATTTAAGAAAGTGATACTAAAGCAGACTTGAAGACAGTAGGGGGTTCACCGTATGCATATCTAAGCACAAAGCAGTGCAGGTGAGGGAACAACTAGTGCATTGGTCCTAGGTCTGGATCATGCCTGAAGTTTTCGTGAAACAGCATAGAGGCCAGTGTAGGTAAGATACAAGTGGTTGAGTGGCAGGAAATGAAGTCAGAGACATCGAGTAAACCGCATAATACAGGGCTTTGTAGGCTGTTGCAAAGACTTCGGAATGATTAGAAAGTAAGCTCCAGCAAGGCAAGGGCCATGTCTAATTTGCTCATCCTGAATACCTAGTTGCTTATCTCCAGTGCCTGGTACAAATAGACATTCGATGATTATGTTATGAATGAATGAGTTACCTACTCTCAGGGAGCTCCTGTTTTTCTGGTGAGAAGTAGACTAGTACAGGATATAATGTAATGGGTTGTTACAGGTTACGTGATAAATGTTATTATTATCCCAGTTTTACGAGAAAAAAAGACTGATGACCAGAGAAGTTTTAATAGTCTAGGGGTTTTCAACTTTTAAAAGCATAATCCTTTCTTCGAACAAAATTTACATACAACTCAATGTAGAAAATAGAGCAAATGGAGATGCTTTGGTTGAAAGACTGTGTAATTGATACTTGGTCTCACTTTCATCCGGTGAAGCCATCCTTTAGGAATTGCCTCAAGTTTTTGGTGGTCCTATATCATTTAGTGCAAAGAGTGACAAAGTGGTGTCTTGGCAAAGAGTCATGATTATGATATGGGTTTCTCCTGGAAGGTGCATTTACATGTGTTGGCTGTTGTCATGTTTTTATTTGACAATCTAAGGGAAAAGCGGTCAGTGTCCCTCACTCAGTGGTTGGGTATTGCATTTTTAAGCAATTTTTTTTTTTCATTCCATGGAGATGGGCTTTATCTGGGGACTCTTGGAGGGGAGGGAAGAGCTAGGACTGGTGGGTACGTGGAGGGAAGGGCTTCTCAACCTGCTTTTTGATTTAGTGCATGCTGCCTGGAGGTTAGGATGAGTGAGAACAGCTGCAGAAGTGAGAGGCGAAGAGAAGGAATGGTACTGGAATGGACACTTTCCTTAAGGAAGGATGCCAGGACCGGGGGGTATGGGACTAGGGGTGAGGAGGGAAGGTCTCCCACATATACTGGGGCTCAACCAAGGTCAGTGCTTGATGCTAGCCTCCCGAACTCCCCCACCACCCACCCTATCCCCGCTCTTGGTCCAGAGGCCTGCCCTGCCAGCTCGCTCCACTTCCTGTGGAGAGGAGGGGAAAGAGGGTGTGGGGAATGGTGGCTCCCTCTGCCTTGGGTCCCTGACCTAGAATTGCTCACTCAGCCTGCCCTGAAGTCCCAGGCCAAGTCCAGAGGTCAGGAAGGCAGGGTGCAGGCAGGGGAGCAGCTGTGCTCTTCATCTCCCTGCTGACACTCTGCTGTTCCGCTGCTCCTCACATGAGATTGCAAATCTTGGCTGGATCCTTGTGTATCTCATATTGGCTCCTTTTCCCCGGTCTGGCTGTCCTCACAGCTGAGCAGATTGCTCCAGTCCCTGGCGTGAGTCAGTACTGTGCAGCTGCCTATGACCACAGCCAAGGGAGGCCACTGCGGCCATGTGGAAGACATCCCGGATACTGCCCTCAGAGGACCGGAGGAGAACTCCACGTAGGACAGGCCCCACCTGCTTGGCCAGCACAGTGTTCTGCTCACATGTAACAGGGATAAATCTCTGCTTGGACAGCTCCTTCAGCGTGGCCAGGTTGTCCACACATCGAGTTTACAGCCAACCAGCACAACCTTGGCATAGGGGCAAAACGCCTGAGTCTCCCTTTGCCTCTTCTTGAGGACACAGTCCAGTGTTTCTGGTTACCTAACATCAAAGCAAATGAGTACAGCATTTGAATCGGGCTAGGCCAGGGGCTGGAGGTTGTCACTGCAAGAGGAACATGAAGCGTCCCACAAGTTGAGCTCAATGCCGTGCGTGTCTATCTCAAAGCTCCGGTGCGGTTCTCAAGCAAGGCGGGGACATGACACCTGGTTTAGGCATCCCTGGGGAACACCCGCAGCAGCGTCGTCTTACCGCACTCCGAGTCCCCCACCGGCATGATCTTGAGTGGTCTCTTGAGCGGTCACTCTGCCCTTCCATGGTCCCAGCTATGCCCTGACTCCCCATGCGACCCCCTCCGGGGCCTTGCTGCCAACACCGGCATCTCTGGCCAGCGACAAGTCCCCAACACAGAGGCCGTGCCTCCTCTGCCGGTTGAAAGTCGCTGGTTTAACTCTTAGTGTCACAGTTCTCCTTACTGCTTTTCTTTTATCAGTACCCGTCAATCAAATTCTCCTACAGCATGGAGCTCCAATAGCCTAATTTATTGGCCATTGTTGAAGGGATGGATATTCTGGTTACACCCAGATCTGAGATTCTCACCGAACGAAATAATGAAATTGATTTCATATAAACTCAAATAGGATGAACAGGTTACGGAAACCTTAACGTTGACCTCTGTGACTATTTATAAAATAACCCTTTGAAATCATGTAATACCGATTTTTAAATATTTCTCCTTTACAACGTGTTGGCAAATCCCACAGAGAATGTGTAAATAAAATGGGAATGTAACTAAGGAAGGGGGAGGACAATTTGTAGTAGGAAGCAAAAACTAACTCTCCTTTCCTATAGGTAGCAATAATATCTTCCCAATCAGTTATTGCATTTGATGCCCAGGTACGTATTAAGTTTTAAAACAATCACCCCAACTGTGATTCCATTATTGAATACTCGGCCAAAGCCACAGCTGATTACTATGTTGTCATGGAAACACGGTACCACTGAGTGATATGATTATGTCCTTGTTTTCTTTTTTTTTTCCTAAGGAAATGGCCAAGATAGATGTGGGAGGAGGTGAGTTTCAACTCTAGTGTTCACTATAACTGCAAGTAAGCAGCTGATCTTTAATTTTGATACTATGTTCCTTGAAGAAAGAGGTGTGGTGGACTTGAAAGCTAAAGTTAGGTGTACAACGCAGGGTGTACAACCTCTGAGAGGGAGAGCTATTGGGATGAATAGTGGCTCTGGAAACGAAGCCAAATCTGGCTAGTCTGCCCAATGTTAGTTTGTCCGTGACTTCACTCCTTCTCAGGCTTAATGGTTCTGAACACCAAATAGTACCAGAGATTGGGTAAACTTCTTGAGACAGGCTTCTGAGATTAATGTCCTTTTCCTACGACCAGTAGCTTGTTGATTATGGCTGGTTCCCTGAAAATTTGCACATGTGACTTTATTTTCTCATGTTGCAGAGTTCCTATCCATTATGTGGATAATTTAGAGGGAGATCTAGACTTTAGAAAAGATTCTACCAGTTTTGTAAATTTAGCAGCTCATTTAATCCTTTCCCTCATCTGTTATATATACTCACACTAATAAAAAGTAGTGTAAATGAGGCTGTCTGGACTCCCCTGGAAAGAAAAGACATGATTTACACACACACACACACACCCCAGGAAGGAACTCACATCTGTTTCCTGTCATACTTCAGTGTTCAGAGGCCCTGGGGGAGAGGAAGAGAGGAGCGCATATTTCCCAACTCTAAACCACTGACCTAGTTATCCATCTTATGAGTGTAAATATATTTGTGCAGCTTGTGTCTGGATTTGAATCAAACAGAAATCTTGTCTACCGTGCCTTCCTAATCACACTCCAAAAAGTTACAAGGATAGAGTAGGTCAAATGTTTATGTCCAGCACTCAGAGATGTAAACAGAAAAGATTTACTCTGGGATTGCTGAGTGGATCGCTGCCCTTCCTCTACCTTGGATTTCACCACTCAGTATCACTTTTGGACTACGGTTTTGTAAGAGCACTTAATTTTCATATTCTCGAAGTCCAAAGGTAAGGCCAATGGATTTTAATTTCAGAAACAGACATTTGATCTAAATATTTAATCAAACAAGCAAAAAAATTAACAAATGAAAAAACCCTTCTGCCCTGGCTGGTGTGGCTCAGTGGATTGAGTGCCAGCCTGTGAACCAAAGGGTCACTGGTTCAATTCCCATTTCAGGGCACATGCCTGGGTTGCGGGTCAGGTCCCTGGTTGGGGGCGTGCAAGAGGCAACCACACATGGTTGTTTCCCTCTCTCTCTCTCTTTCTCCCTCCCTTCCCCTCTGTCTAAAAATGAATAAATAAAATCTTTAAAAAATCCCTTCTAACAATTAATGTGATGGGAAGTACTAAGTTGGCCGTTCTCAAAGTTATTCAAGTTCAGCCCCTTAGAACTCTTTCTACTGCATTTTCACAAAAGTCGTAATATATGAATCTGACCTTTAAAACAGATTTATTTATCTTTGGGGAGACCTTGCAGAGAAAAAAGCCATCTGCATTAGCTGGAAGACTGCTTCAGTCTTTAACTCCTTGCTCACATCGCTAAGTTCCGTTCAGCTTAAGAAAGCCTTTTTACTAAGTCCATGCTTTATTCCATGCCAAACAAAGACAATGCAGGGGACACAGACAGGTAAGACATAACTATCTCTACCCAGCAAAAGCTGTCAATCAAATAACAAGCTAATGGGTTAATAAAAGTCCAGTGTGAGCCACAGAGACAAAATATAGAAAGAGTTAAAAAAAGTAAATGTATTCATCTCATTTTGCTTGTGCTTTGCCATTGTTCTCCCCCCTCTGCTTACCTTTTTTTACCTGTTCAAACAAAACCTCAGGTCCCACTTCTTCCAAAAAAACTTTTCATAATTATTTCAGTGTCAGCCATCATCCTCACTCCTAATGGCTTACTCTTATGGGTTGAATTGTGTCCCCCCAAAAGATATGTGGAAATCCTAACTCCAGGAATCTGCGAATGTAACCTTATGTGGAAACGGGGTCTTTGCAGAGATAATCAAGTGACGCTGAGGTCATATTGGAGTAGGGTGGGCCCTGAACCTAATATGACTGGTGGTGTCCGTATATGAAGATAGGGATTTGAGTATGAGAACAAAGATACACAGGGAGAATGCCACGTGAACATAGAGGAAAATGTTGAAGTGGTGAGTCTACAAGCCAAGAAGCAGCAAGCATTGCCAGTAACCACCAGAAACCAGAAGAGAAACATGGAACAGATTTCCCCTCAGAGTGCTCAGAAGGAATTGGCCTTGCCAACTCCTTGATTTCAGACTTGAAGCCTCCAGAACTAGAGGATAGGATTCTGTTTTAAGCCCCCAAGTTCGTGATACTTTATTATGGCATCCCCGGGAGACTAATATATTAACATCTCTTTTTTTTTCACTGCATACTTTAGCACTTAAGTAGCACGTATACTAGGAGCTTAGCCGAAGAATATCAGCACTAGAAAAAAATGGGTAACATTATTGAGCACGTACTCTGTTCCAGGTACCATACTAATCATTTTGCATGATTATTTAATTTTTATAACAACCTTATGATGTATGTACTATTATTATCTGTATTTTTTGGAATGAGGAAACAGATTAAATAACTGACCCAAAGGCTAGTGAGGGTTGAAGCTGGGACTCAACTCACTTTTTTTCCCTCTCTTTCTTATTGTTGTTCAAGTACAGTTGTCTCCATTTTTCCACTTTAAATCATTATGCTAAAATGCTTTCAATAATGCCTTGAAAGAGGGGAAATAGGTATTGGGTTTTTTACTGTTAGCTCCATATTGTAACAGTTTTCAGAAAATTATAGGGGCTCAAAATATTTTTATAATAACACTATTGAATAAGTAGAAAATAAACAACAATGAAACATCTCAAGCCCTATCACTGTTTTTTTTTAAAGAGAAGTGTGCTTTTATTTATTTATTTATCTTTAGAGGAGAAGGGTAGGAAAGAGAGAGAGGGAGAGAAATATCAATGTATGGTTGCCTCTCGTGTGTCCCCTGCTGGGAACTGGCCTGCAACCCAGGCATGTGCCCTGACTGGGAATCGAACCGCGATCCTTTGGTTCGCAGGCCCGCACTCAATCCACTGAGCTACACCAGCCAGGGCCACTGTTATAAAAATTGTTACTGGGGGTAGAGGGTCTTGCTTTTCAATAAAATAAAAGACAATAAAATTGGTGGGATCAACTCTTTGTTAGGACGCTGTCTGTGAGAAGGAGTTGTGGGGACCAAGAAGCAATGTCCACAAGGACATGGGATTTATGGGGTAATGCAGGGCCTATGGTATATGTACACAGATATTCCATAGTTTAATTGAAATTATTTTAAATGAAATTATTTTAACTTATTTTAAATGTTTGAGGTGTACATGAAGTTGCAAGAAATCATACAGAAAAATCCCTCGTAGACTTTGCCCAGTTTCCCCCAATGGTAACGTGTTGCAGAACTATTGTATGAAATCACAGCCAGGATGTTAACATGGATACAGTCCACCCATCTTTCTCAGAGATCCCCAGTTTTACTTGTAGTCATTTGTGTATTTATATGTGTCTGCATTATTAGTGTTCTACAAGTTTGTACCTGTGTGTGTTTCCTTTTCAATCACAAAAATTAAATACAGAACCGTCTTATTTTGGATAGCTAGCAGGACTCTCTTACACTACCTTTTATAGCCACACCAGCTTGAATCCTTAACTCCGGACAATTGCTAATCTGTTCTTCTCTGTAATTTTGTCATTTCCAGAATTATATATAGCTGTAATAAAATAGTATGTAACTTTTTGACTTTATCTTTTTTTTCATTCAGCATAATTCCCTCAATGGTCATTTAAATTGGGGCATGTATCAATATTTTATTCTTTTTTATTTCTGAATACTATTCCAAGGTATGTATACATCATATGCCTACGATGTACCTACTTTTTTTCAACTATTCATCTGTCTAAGGGCAGATACACAATTCCCAGTTCTTGAACATTATGAACAATCCTGCTGTGAATATTCATTTACAGACTCTTTTTCTGTGAACATAAGTTTTCACTTCTCTAGCATAAATGTCTCACAGTGCAATTGTTGAGTAGTATAGTAATTGCATGTTTACTTTGATTAAAAACTGCAAAACTTTTCCAGAGTGACTGTACAATTTAACATTCCCACCAGCAATGTATGAGTAATCCACTTTTTCTGCATCCTTGCCATCATTTAATGCTGTCACTATTTTTTTTTAAAAATTTTAGTCATTTTGGTTGGTGTGTGGTAATATCTCATTGTGGTTTTCATGTTTATTTCTCTGATTCTTAATGATTTTGTACATATTTTTATGTTATATTCCTATACATTTTGAAGGATCCCAGAGGAGAAAAAAATGTCAGAGAAAAGATGAATTTGGAAGTAAGCGAGTTCTGATTTAGAACTACAAAAATGTGCAGGCTTCAGAACTTTGGGAGCAGAGGGTGGGGAGGATGTCATTACTTTGACTGTAGTTACAATATAGGAGTTAAATGAAACAAAAATGGTAAACTGAAATTTAAAGAAGGAAATGCTACATACCTACTCTGTGTGAGTCAATGAACAAACTAGCTCATTTAATTTTCACAGCCATCCTGCTATCATATAACAAAAATGCTATTGTTCTTTGTTTGTATTTTATTGTATTTTTCCATTACCCTTTAGTCCCCTTATATTCCACCCCCCCAGCAATCACCACACTGTTGTCCATGTCCATCAGTCCTTTCCCTTTTTGCTCAATCCCTCCAGCCCCTAACCTCCCCCCACCACAGTTGTCATCTGCTTTCCATCTGTGAGTCTGTCCCCATTTTCCTTGTTAGTTCAGTTTGTTCATTACATTCCACATATGAGTGAGATCATATGGTATTTGTCTTTCTCTGACTGGCTTATTTTGCTTAGCATAATGTTCTCCAGATCCATCCATACTGTAGCAAAGGGCAAAACCTTTTCCTTGTTTACAGCTGAGTAGTATTCCATTTTGTAAATGTCCCATAGTTGTTTTATCCACTCATCTACTGATGGACACTTCTGTTGCTTCCATATCTTGGTGATTGTAAATAATGCTGCAATGAACATAGGGGTGTTTATGTTCTTTCAAGTTAGTCTTTTGGGTTCTTTTGCATATATTGCCAGAAGTGGGATAGCTGGGTGAAAAGGCAGATCCATTTTTACTTTTTTGAGGACTCTCCATACTGCTTTCCATAGTGGCTGCACCAGTCTGCAATCCCACCAACAGTGCGGAAGGGTTCCCCTTTCTCCACATCCTGGCCAGGACTTGTTGTTTGTTGGTTTGTTGACAATAGCCACTCCTACAGGTGTGAGGTTGTATCTCATTGTGTTTTTAATTTGCATCTCTCTGATGATTAGTGACATTGAACATTTTTCATATGTCTATTGGCCATCTGTATGCCCTCTTTGGAGAAGTGTTTATTCAGGTCCTTTGTCCATTTTTTAATTGTTTGGGGGGTTTTTTGGTGTTGAGTTTTGTAAGTTCTTTATAAATTTTGCATATTAACCCCTGACCAGATGTATCAGTCAATATGTTCTCCCATTCTGTGGGATGTGTTTTTATTATGTTGATGATCTTCCTTGCTGTGCAAACACTTTTTAGTTTGATGTAGTCCCATTTGTTTATTTTTCTTTTGTTTCCCTTTCCTGGGGAGATATTGGCAATAAAAAATTGCTACACGCAATGTCTGAGATTTGCTATATTGTTCTGATCATGAAAATGTTTTTTGTAGTGATTGTTTTGCAATTACTTTCCAGAAAACTTGTGCCAGTTTACATTTCATCAGTATGAAAGGATGCTCATTTCACCACACCTTTGCAAATATTGTATTAATATTTTTGGAATCTTGGATAATTTGAAAAGAGAAAAATGACAAAAGATATCAAAAGGCTTCAAATAATTCATAACCCATAACATCTGACAAAGAAATTTACCTTCTAAGAAGTTGTTCAAAGAGAAAAGTCAGAATCCTAATAAATATTAATTTGGAAAGCCACTCATCACAGAATTATTTATAACAGCAACATTGGAAACCTAAAGGACAAAAAAATAGGACAAAGCTCAAATAACTTATGATTAATTCCCTTAATGAAATATTGTGGATTCTTTCCACTCTTTGATTCCAGTTCTATCACATTTAATTCCTATATTTTTATTGTTAGTAGGGATGGAAAATTTCATGCTTTTTAGTCATTTAGACTTTGTTCTTTTGTAAGTTTCTTGTTCTCTTTGCTGATTTTCCTTTGAAGTTATTAGTGTTTTTCTTATTGGTTGAATTAAGATAGGTTTGATTATTCCCGTTTTGCAGATGAGGAAACCAAGACCTAGAAAGATTATATGACCTCCTCAAGGTCACATTTATAATAAAGGTGATTCAAAGTCAGTTCTGCCTTACTCTAAATGTCTGTTCTTTCTACCATGCCATGTCAACTCTCCTTTAAAGACAGTTGTCTTTGCCAGTGAGGGACAACTGAATTGTCCAACCTAGTTGGCTTACTGCTTAGTAGATATTTCCACAATTCATCATCTATATATGTGTCCAAGCCACATAGTCGTTCCTGTGTACTTAACGAGGATGGTCCATATTATTGCTGGCCTCGTTAAAAGCCCAAATACTGAAAAGAATGGGACTTTAATCCAGTGCTGGCCAGAATTAACTTTCTGGTTAGTCCTCCAGGACTTTGCCTCAACAATTTTCTATCCGCACTTTGCATTCTCTTACTGACCAGAGTAATTAAGTTCAGTTACAAAAACAACTCAGAATCCAGGCAGAAAGTTTGGAATGGTTTTTGTTCTATCTGATACCTAATCACTAGTTTAACTGAATTTTTCATGTTTCAGTCTGTTTTCTGGCATAGTGCTTAAGCAGCTGGAATTAGAATTTGTGGTTGAGGACAATGAGCAAATTTGAATCTAACCAAAGGCTTAAGGTTAAGATTGTATGTCAGACGAAGTAATGATATGCTTTAAAGAGTGACAATTCTTTGGAACCAACAATGCTGTTAATCAGCTTGATGCACAGGAAGCTTATAAAATAAAAGATAGACTCAAATCTTAAAATAAACAAACAACTACACTAAGTTTAACTCCTCCCTTAGTATGGTTTTTGAGTCCACTGCATATGAAACAAATATACATGCATGAAAACAAAACCAGTCACTGCATTGAACCCAAAATTCCCTATCAAGTTTCCTGCTATGGGGGTACAATAAATACAATATTTGGTCATCCATTACCACATCAAAAGTCCACTGGCTAATTCTCAGTAACTGATATTTAATTAGTATCTAAGGAAACAAGAAATTCCTGTTTGAAAAAAAATCAAATAAACGGAAAAAACAAATTGCAATTAGTGTGCACATTTTTCCTGGCACCGTGTCCTCTGAATAAATGTGGTGCAATGATCCAAACCTCTTTCCTCCTTGTGTGTGTCTGTCTCTCTTTCCTTCCTTTCACTGAATACAGTTTAAATAAAGATGCATGTACTGGAACCCTGAAATGGGGAGCCCTGCCTTCACCAGACAAAGGAGAAAAAAATTAAGTATTTATACAGATGTGTACAGTACAGCATTCAGGGTCTTTGCCAAAGAGAGACTATAGACTGGAAGTTGGCCATCCTCAGAAGGAAGTTACTTATTTTTGCCCTCAAGGATAGAGAAAGTACTCTAAAAATTACTTAGATGGCAGAGGATTGACATGTGACATAGAAGGACATAGGGTTATAGAAAAAAGATGCAGATAAATAGGTATATAAACAAACAAACCATCTAGTGAGCACTGGATGGAAATTGTGCTAAATATAGTATAAATATCTCATTTAATCCTCACCAAACTCTAAAAGGCAGATATTAGTAGACTCGTTTTAATGCTTGGAAATTGAGGCTAAAAGAAGTTATTTGACCAATATCACCCCAGTAAGAAGGAATATAGCTGGATATCAAACTCAGGATTACAAAGCTCTGCTTATTACACTGTGCAATTTTATTGCAGGGATGACTAATTTTACTTTCAATCTTATTTAATTTAAAAATAAAATAAATACCATCATTAATTCTACCACTCATTCTATAGTACTTTTTCTTTCTTTTTACCATTTTTTAAAAAATTAAGAATTAATATGGAGACTTATTTTTTGACTCTCTTTACCCATTTTGCCCACACTCAACCATAACTTCTGGCAACCACCAATGTGTTCTATGTTCCTATGAGTTTTTTTTATTATTATTCCATATGTGAGCGAGATCGTATGGTACGTTTTTATGATGTATTGTACTTAACATAATGTCATCAAGTTCCATCCATGTTTTTGCAAATGGAAAGATTTACTTCTTTTTTATGGCTGCATAATATTTCATTGTGTATACAGGGTGGGGGAAAGTAGGTTTACAGTTGTAAGTACATGAAACATAGTTTATTCTTATGTTGTTATTTATTAATTATTATATTATTTTCCATATGAACAACTGTAAGCCTATTTCACCCATTGGCTCACTCTCTATGATCTCAGATTGTTAAAAGTTAATTTATTTTCTAATTATAGTTGACATACAACATTAGTTTCAGGTGTAAAATATAGTGATTAGACATTTATATACCTTATGGAGAGATTAGCCAGATAAATCTATAACCTATCTGATATGTAGTTATTATAATATCTTTGACTACATTCTCAATGCTGTACTTTCTGCTTTCAGCTAATATATTTATTATTTTATATTTAAGTTTTTAAAGTTTTTTTCAGTTATAGTTTACAGTCAATATTATTTTATATTAGTCTCAGGTGTACAGCATAGTGGTTAGACAATCATATACTTTACAAATTGATTCTCCCGATATTACCAGTATCCATCTGGCATCACACATAGTTATTATAATATAATTGACTGTGTTCCCTAAACTGTACGTCACATCATCATGACTGTTATGTAAATACCAATCTGTACTTCTCAATCCCTTCATGTTTTTCATCCAGCCCCCACCCGACCCCTTCCCTCTGGCAACCATCAGTCTGTTCTCTGTATCTGTGAGTCTGTTTCTATTTTGTTTGTTTGTTTATATTGTACTTTATTTTCACAGTGCAGTCATATGGGATTTGTCTTTCTCTGATTGACTTATTTTAATTAGCATAATAGCCTCTTGGTCCATCAGTGCTGTTGCTAACATTATGATTTCATTCTCTTTTATGGCTGAGTAATATTCCATTGTATAAATGTACCACTGCTTTTTTTATTCACTTTTCTATTGATGAGCACTTCAGTTGCTTCCATATCTTGGCTATTGTAAATAAAGCTGCAATGAACAAGGGAGCAAATTGTATATTCTTACGAGTTAGTTTTTTTTGGTTTCTTTGTATATATACATAGAGTGGAATCACTGAGTCACAAGGTAGTTCCATTTTTAATTTTTTGGGGGACTCTCCATACTGTTTTCAATAATGGCCAGACCAGTCTGCATTCCCTTCATCAGCACACAGGGGTTCATTTCTGTCCACATCTTTGCCAGCACTTGTTTGTTGCTTTATTGGTGACAGCCATTCTGACAAGTGTGAATGATATCTCATTGTGGTTTTAATTTGCATTTCTCTGATGACTAGTGATGTTGAGCACCATTTCATATAGCGCCATTCTGTTCATTGTAGCATAATTTACAATAGCCAGGATTTGGAATCAGCCCAAGTGCCCATCAGTAAATGAGTGAATAAAATAGCTGTGGTACATTTTCACAGTGGAATTCTATTCAGCTGTAAAAAAGAAGGATATCTTCTTACCTTTTGAGACTCAGGTGGGAGTGAGATTGCACTTATGAAGTAGGTAAGGAATCCCTTTTATCCACATCCTTGCCAGCACTTGTTTGTTGATTTATTGATGATGGCCATTCTGACAGGTGTGAGATGATATCTAATTGTGGTTTTAATTTGCATCTCTCTGATGATTAGTGATGTTGAGCGTTTTTTGTATGTCTATTGGCCATCTGTATGTCCTCTTTGGAGAAGTGCATATTCATGTTCTTTGCCCACTTTAAAATTGAGTTATTTGTCTTCCTGGTGTTGAGTTGTAGAAGGTCTTTATATATTTTGGAAATTAACCCCTTATCAGATGTCTCATTGGTAAATATGTTCTCCCATACAGTGGGTTCCCTTTTCATTTTGTTGATGGCTTCTTTGGCCATACAGTCTTTTTAGTTTGATATAGTCTCATTTGTTTATTTTTCTTTGTTTCTTTTGCCTCAGGAGCTATAGCAACAAAAATATGCTAGTGAACTGCTAGTGGGAATGCAGACTGGTGCAGCCAGTATGGAAAACATGGAATTTCCTCAAAAAACTAAAAATGGAAAGCCTTTTGACCCAGCAATCCCACTTCTGGGAATATTTCCTAAGAAACCCAAAACACCAATCAGAAAAAGTATATGTACCCCTATATTCACAGCAGCATTGTTTATAATAGCAAAGATCTGAAAACAGCCCATCAGTAGATGAGCAGATCAAAAAGCTGTGGTAAATTTACACAATGGAATACTATGCAGCTGTAAAAAAGGAACTCTTAACCTTTGTGACAGCATGGATGGACCTGGAGACTATTATGCTAAGCAAAATAAGCCAGTCATAGAAAGACAAGCACTATATGATCTCATTTATATGCAGACTCTAATGAACAAAATAAACTGAAGAACAAAATAAACCAGAGGCATGGATACATGGACCAGACTGACAGGTCTCAGAGGGGAGTGTTGTGCAGGAAACTGGAAGAGATTGGCCAAAGAATGTATATGCGTATGTGCACATCCCATGGACACAGGCAACAATGTGGTGAAAGCTGGGGGTTGGGGGCTGGGTGGATGAGGGGAGAGTAGGAATGGGGAACATTGTAATAGTGTCAACAATAACAACAACAAAAACAAGTAGATAAGGAGATGTTCCTTCTCCCTGTTCTGGAGTGAGGGCTGGCCTTAGGCAAACTTTTGCAGTGTGTGAAGTTGCTCTTTGGTATTCTCTCTTTTCAAGTCCCCTCCCATGATTCCCTGCCTCATTCCTTCAGCATCTCGTATCTTTATAGTAGTCTCTACAGGTTGCGTGAGTGGGATGGGGAGAAACAAATAGATCTTCTATCCAGACTTAAAGTTTCTATATTCCAGAATTCTGTTTACCCCTCTCTTGAATTTCAACATTTTACCCCCACTTCCCTAACTTTTCCACCCTCAGGGTGGCAGAGCTCCATGGGGAAAAAAAAAAAAAAAGCTTTGGATGAAAGCAATGTGATTTAATGCATTCAGAAATGCAAGTGAGGAATTGCTTCTGAGCCTTCCTAGAAAGAATTGCAAGAGGATCCTTTGTTAAACCGTATGACTTTTCACTTGGTTGGGTTTCTGACTACATGACAAAATGAAGTGAAAACTTCAGTGGAGTAGTGTGGGGAAAGACATATTTGGTTAAAGGTGTAACCGATGGCAATTCTATCTGGGAGTGGGTCCCAGTCAGCTCCCTTAAACTGTACTTTTAATAGCTTCTTTTTTTCCTCATTCTCCACTTAAGTTATGGATTCCCCCAGAGCAGTTTCATTTTTAAAAGAACAATGGCAGGGAGAGATCCTCTAGTGGGGTGACAAGGGGCTAGGTCAACTCCACTCGGAGTTTTTGCTTGTTTCAGTCTAAATCAGGGTCCTTTATAAGAAGTTTTTAAAAATTCCTTTATAAGAAATTTTATAAAAAATTATGAACTGCTGTAGAGTCTTGGGGACAATGGGTAACAGGATTGGAAGTCTCAGGCTGGTTGAATATCTCCGGGAGGTCTTCTAGAGTTGGAGTGGAAGAGTTGCTATAGCTGCAAGGATTATTTTCTTCAAGAGGAGCAGCTAGCTCCTTCTCCATGGTGATCCTGGAATCTTTCACATCAACACTGACAGCTCTTTCCCAGTCAAAAAGCTCCCACACTCTGTGTATACCAAGAGGGAAAGCAGAAGAGCGTGTGTGGCGTCAGGGTAGTGGTGGGTTTAATTGTGATTTCGTTAAGTACTTTACATATCAACACAGTAAAGCCATCCTCCTGTTCAACTTTGTGACAGAAGAGTCGAATCAGAGTCTTGTATCTCAAAGTCATAATGGAAGACCATACAACCTCAGTTATAACTGGAATCTAATGAACAAAATAAACTAATGAGAAAAATAGAGCTAAAGACATGGAAACATAAAACAGACTGCAGCTTCGGGGGAGGGGGATGGTGGAAAGAAAAGGAAGGGATTAGTCAAAGAACATCTATGAATGACTCATGGACATGGACAATGGAGTGAGGATTGACTGTGGGTGAGAGGGGTGGGCTGGGTGGAGGAGGGGCAAAAAGGAAAGAAAACATTGAGGCAACTGTAATAGAATAAACAATAAAAAATCCCAGCTCTCTAACTATTGTAGAGGATGAAAGGCCTGCTACTTGGGAAGGATGGATGCGGTCTGTGACAGAGGATCAAGCCACTGCCAATTAGTCACCTAAATCTACAGTTTATTTAGGAATGGAGATCATGCCATTTTAGTTTAATGAGGACAGAGTTTAACCTAACCTTACCCTCTGTGTCCTCAGGAATCTTGCCCAGTTATATGATAAGAGCAGCTATGTAGAATAGTGCACGTAGCACTGAACTGGGTGTCAAAAGAACCTAGTTTCTCATTATAGGTTTACCATTGATTAATACAAATACTAATAACAATAAGTAATCTTTAACACTTTAGAGCATGCATTGTCTTTCCACCTACATACATGATCTTTTCAGAGTTACTGGGGTCCTCGGTGAAGTCAGTTCTCTTTTCTGGACTTCAGTTTCCTTTTTAAAGGAGGTGAATAGATGGATTTGGTTATTCTAAGGGGACTTTTAAAGCTAATACTGTGCAGTCATTAAGATTACATTATCTGAATGTGATTCTGTCAGGGGATATGTGAAAGTAAAAAAATGGAAATGGTAATGAGAAAAAATATAATAAAGATTAAATTGAGAAAATTGTAGTGTACGGCCCAGGAGCTGAATAATTATATAATCTAGTGACAACTGTAATTGAACAACAATAAAAAAATAAATCCTTGGTAAAATGTTAAAGACTTTTGCATTTTAACAGAACTCCAGAAAATGTACATGACAACTATGCATAAACCAATTAATTTGGATTGTTTATGCAGACTGAGAGAGCTGAGGCAGGGTTCGCTTGCATGAGGAGAGTGGATAATTTAGGAAAGGCAACCTACTCAAAGTTTCTCAAGTCAAAATATATAGCCATCTCTTTTTTTTTTGTTTCTATACAAAGGCCACCTTTGAATAACCATATGTATGTATAGGCAGACATCACTCACTCATTCATTCATTTTTCTTTTTTATTGAATTGATTGGCATGACACTGGTTAACAAAAGTATGCAGGTTGCAGGTGCACAGTTCCACAAAACATTATGTTTACATCGTATTGTGTGTTCGCCACCCCAAGTAAGATTCCACTCATTATATATGTACTGAACTTCCACTATGAACAAGCATTGTGCATACACGAGGGATAGAGAGATGACTCGGAAATAGATGCTACCTCAAGAAACTTAAAAGTTAGTCCCATCCTTACTTCTTATTACCGGAGCAACAAAAATCAAGGTTTTATTAATAGCTGAGAAATGGAATTATAGACTAGTTACTCTGACAAGTTGCTAAGGTAACTTCAACCCATCAGCCTACTCGCTTTGCTTTAGGTACTTATCAGAAAGACTGCATTTAGCTCAGCTTTTCTGAATGTCAATGAAATATTCAGAAAAGAAAAAAAAGCAAAGCCAAGATGGGAACATAAATCACATGTAGTAGGATCTTTATTATTATAGGCTTCATGTTTCCCTAAATATACAATAACTTTATGTGGACAAAACCTGATCCAACATCCAAAGCTATAAAGTACATGTTAGTTCTAAATAGCAGCATTTTAAAATGTATATGTGTATGTATGTATATGTATATGTATATGTATATGTGTGTATATATGTGTGTGTGTGTGTGTTTATATATTCAGAATCTTTCTTAACTAAATAATTCAATAGTTGTGTTTCATTCTATCTGAAAATAAGGAAGCGAGAATATCACTAATTCCTTTCATTTGTCTAATTCTTTATAGTACCCAAAGGCCTTTCGTATTACTTTTCCATGGGATTTTTATGATAGCCCTGTTGATGTAGGTAGGGCAGAGATTGTTTTCTGTATTTTAGAGAGGAAGAAACCAAGGTTCAGAGAAGTTATATGACTTGTTCAGGGTAAGTACATTATTTTTTCTGTGTCCTAGGGTAAACAACAATCTTGGTTTACCTGGAACTGAGAGAATTTCCGGAACTGAGGACTTTCAGTTTTAAAAAAATCAGAATAGTTCAGGGCAAACTGATACGAATTGGTCACCTGACTACTCTTCACCAAATAGATGTGAATTCAGATATGAACTCTGATCTGCTACTTGTTAGTAATTTAATCTTAGGTGAGTTGTTCAACTGGTCCCAGCAAAATCTCTTGTTGTTTTTTTTTTTCCATTATATAATAAAATTAGGATAATGTAACTTTCCCCATAATGTTATAATTTAATGAGATGATGCTTGTGAAGACAGGGAACATGGAACTTGGCCTGGAGTAGGTACTCAATAAATATTAGTTCCCTTTCTCTCACCTCTGGACTCCTAGTCTTAACTCTATACTATGCTATCTTAAGCAAGCCTGCTTACCCTGAGCTTTATTTCATAGTGCTTAAAAATGCCATTGAGTTTTCTTCTATTTGTTAGAGCCCTTTGTGAAAAAAAAATCTCTTATGTTTACAAGCACTCTAATGAATATTCTAAACGTGTCCACTGTTGCTTTGCAGAGAACCAGGGACAAATAAGTGGTCTGCAAACATGTGAGAATGAGCTGAGCCAAGGGGTGTTGGAATACAATGAGAAATTATGCCCTTTCTCCACTATTTCCCAATAGGAACCAGCCTGAAACTCTAGCTTGTCCCCATTTTTTATTATTTCTCTGTCCTGGGTTCTGGAGGTCTGAGTTCCTTTTTTCTCCCTCAAGTGCTCTCTCATTCCCTGCATAGCTCTCTCTTCAACCCAACCCAGTCCAGGCTTCAAGAACTAAGTCAGGTTCTGCCTTTCCAAGGAGGTTTAATACACATTTCAGTGTTGCTTGAATGCAGCCCCACTCAATAAGCCATGAAGCATGTCGTCAGAATTCTAGAAAAATTTTCTAATAGTTCCCCTTTGAGAGTGTTGTTTTCCAATGCAACTATTGTAACCAGGTATAATTCTTATTCTCTATGTCCTCCTCAACATCTGACATCAGAAATGTTTGAGAGCAGAGATCTACCTGTAGATGGATTGACTAAGACTTATTTGTGCCATTTCATAAATCTCTTTCCTAAGCCTAGTCACAACGTATTGTAGTTACGCTTTGTGTATTTTATCTGCTTAGGAGCCCGGTATGGAATGGATTGGTGTCTTTTACTTATGCCATTGCCCAGATTTAGTCTTCCCAGTTCTGAGGTTGCTTTCAGGACATGATCAATGCATATGCTGTGTATAGCCTGAGTAGTTCTAAAAGGTTCCTAATGCTTTCAAACTTGTCTCTTATTCTATAAATCCCCCATGCCTTTGCCAGTGACAGGAAAGTTTAGAACAAGCACACAAGCATATTTTTGGGTGCAGGAACTTGGTAACAACCTTATGTGGGAGACATATATGAAGAACCATATGCTGTAGATAAAAATAATGGTTTTAAGAGAAATGTGGAGAGAGAGACAGAGAGAGAGAGAGGGAGAGGGAGAGAGAGAGAGAGAGAGAGAGAGAGAGAGAGAGAGAGAGAGAGAGAGAGAGAGAGAGAGAGAGAGAGAACGAGAGAGAACACATGCAGGTTTCCGGTTTCTGGAACATGAATAGAAATAGAACTAGAGAAGAAGTTATGTAAATGGTGATAATAGAGCTATGTCATTAGTAACAGCAGAACTCGGGATTGCAGAAACAGGGGGCTGAGGAGGTAGAAATGAGATGTGAGGCAGAAAGAACAGCCTAAGTAAGGGCATGTAGGGTTAAAAGTTTGGAGAATGTATGGAAATTAATGAATACTTCAGTTTGGAATAGGTAGTCTACAAGATAACGTAGAACCGTGGAAAAGAAGATTGAAAAGTGTGTAGGCAAAGAACATATATGCATATATGCAGAGCCCATGCACACATACAACAATGTGGTGAAGGCCAGGGTGTGGCAGAGGCTGGGTGGAGGAGGGGAAAAAGGAGAAAAATAGGGGACATCTGTAATAGTGTCAACAATAAAAATAAGTGTTTGGGGACCTCATTGTGAAGGCCTTTGATTTCCAGGCTAATGTCAATGGGCATAGAGGGCCACTGAATGCTTTTAGCAGGGCAGTGTTTGGAAAGAATATTTTCATCAGGCCAGATTAAAATAAGCATGATTAGATGGGCGCATGATACAGTGCCCAGAAGATGTTTTGTTGAGTTTTACACGGGAAACCTGTATGGTTTTGTGAACCAATGCCACCCCAATAAATTCAATAAAAAATAAAATGAAATAAGCCTGATTAGACACTTAGTCTGACCTTTATAAAAGGGAAAGGATTAGTGTGTGCATAAACTGTTATCTCAACCAATCATTGCCTATGGGTGTGGTCTAATGAAAATCCTGCCATAAGAGAAATATTGGCAATATATTCCCACACCTACCCAAACATATCGTGATATTCATTCCCATAAAGTTGTTGACATATAAATGCGTATTTATTGTGTGTGTGTGTGTGTGTTTTTTTATCTAGGGTTCAGTGGCAGGAGATGACTCAGGTGGAAAAATATGATTTAGGAAATGAAGGAGAAGAGCAACAATCAACTAGCACTCAGAAAATTTAGAGCCCCCCACCCCCGCCCAGAAGAACAAGTAGACTTCTTTTCAAACAGTGAGCTTTTGACATGTCCTCCCAAGTATTCCTCCAGGGATCGCCTACACTGGTGCAGATCTGAGAAGGGTAATTAACACACCTGCGTTTCACTTAGAAAATGTGCCAAGTGTTTCTTACGGCCTGAGCCATGCAGTTCTAATTGAGTCTTCTTGGACGGGCTTGTGATTCTCTTTGACATATGCAATGAATTACTATACAGAGAAACATTATAAATAGTGTCCTTTTATATAAATTTCCAGTTGAATAACCTTTTTTTTTTCTTCTGGGCATGCACAACCAGTGTTCAACTAGAGCCAAAAATGAGTGGGTAAAACTCATTATTATAAGTTAGAAGTACCAGTGAGGCCCTTTGCTTCTCTGTGTACACCTGCCTCATTGTAACACTCTGGGCACCCAGGTCTACTAGCCCCTTCTTTTTGATATTTGACTATTTTTTTTTTCTGGGAAGAATGAGGTCATTTTCTGTAAGCTTCTTCACTGACTATTCAATAGAAGCATTGTTTTTAAATAACCCTAGCATTTTGTCTTTCACTTCTATAGCTAATCCCCTTCTTCCAGAATAATCTTTTGAGCTGCATCTTCAGTCTCATCCCCTATTTGATTTCACCCTTCCCTCAAAAATACTTCTTGGCCTCTGCCCTCTGTACATGCTCAATTACCCCACATTCTGAAAAGTTTTCACTTTTCTTGTTTCTCTGTCTTCTCTTGTTAGCTCCCTTCATTATTTCATTACAAAAAATGCTCACTGTTTCTATTTGCTCATTTCTGAAAATACCTAAGTTCATCTCCTTGCCGTCCACATAATAATCATCATTAATGTTTGCTGAGTGCTTCGTGTACTTTAACTCATTTAATTTTCATAACAACTCAGCGGGGTGGTTGCTATTTATCATTACTTTCCCAGTTTTACAAATTAAGAAAATTGTTATGAACGAGTCAAGAAACTTGTCCAAGTGACACAGAGAGTAAATGGTAGAGCCTGGTTTCAAACCTAGGCTTGTCTGGCTTTAGCATTGATGCTGTTTACCACTATGTTTTGGAGGCTCTCAATAACACTTTTGGGGATCAGTGACCTTTTAGTACAACTGAAAAGTGTTTATTTAATGTTTTTGCATTTGTTCTCAAAATTATTGAAATCAATTTCTAACTTGGTTCCTATGACTAAACAATATCCTGGGTTTCCTTTTCCTACCATTACTGTTTTGTTCTTGATCTTTTCTTTTGGTTCCTCTTGTTTCTATTTCTCTACCTTCAGTTTTAAACCCTGTTTCCCATTTAATAATTGTGACCTGTGAATGGCACATTTACTTCCGCAGTTGGATTATCATACATGTGGACAAATCCAAAATTGCTTACTTTTGACTCCTATAGACTCAGTAAGTTTCATTGTTGCAAAGAATGTTACCAGTCATTTGAACTAGAGAGATCCTGCTATTATCATAGGTAAACATTTCAGAGTGGGACTAATCTCTCCCCACGTTTTTAACTGTCTTCCTCATTACTTTTCTGATTTTGGCAAAGGTACCTCCATTCACCAAAACCCAAAAACCTTGGGTTCATTCTCTGACTTCATTCTTGAATCTGCCATATACTTAGTTCATCAATGAACAAGCACTTAAATATTTAGCAAGCGTCTACTATATTACAGGTTTTGTTTTTAACACTGGGGATGTTAACAGGATACTTGCCTTTTAAAGCTTAAAATATGTTTTACATCTCTTACCCAACTCCTTATTAACACCCTTTTCCAAGCTTCTGTGATTTCAAGGCTGGAAAAATTTTATAGCTTCCAAGATGATGGCAATTGCTGCTGCCATTTATGTAGGTTCAAGGGAGCAGAAGTAAAGTTATTAGGTGCAAGCTACAGGCAAGACAGGCTTTTTGTCAAGTAACATAGATTGATTTTTCAACAGATATCTATTCTATTGGAAGAATTTTGAACAAGTTAGCATGTTGTCACTGTAAGTAGGTAAACCCTAACTGGATTCATTCGTTCATTCATTCACTCATTCACTCATTCATGTAACAGATATGTATTGTGTGCCTACCATTTCCAAGCTTTGTGTTAGACTCTATGGTTTTTTTCCATAAATGGAAAACATGGAAAAATGTCCTTATATTCATGGAGCTTATTTTTTAGTAAAGGTGACTCTGTTTTGATTGGAAAGGTGGTAAATATGATTTTAACCCTTGTTGAGAGGCTGGACCAGATAATCCTAAACTCCTAACTCTAAGAATTTATAATTCTGAAGTCTCCTTGCCTCTTATTATTTATTTATATACATTTCTTGCAGTAACACCAGAAAATTTTTCCTAAATAGACACTTCATAATATTACTTCCTGGATCAACTAACTCAAATAGCTTCTTACTGACTGAAAAATATTACATTTGGGCAAAGGCATCAAGGTCCTTAGTGATTTCATCTCACTTTTTCCGCTACACCTTATTTCCTTGCTCCCTTTGACAAAATCTCATTTCTAACAAGGTGGACTACTTTTTACCTGTGAAACCCACCTTGTCATGGCCGCCACACAGACCTAGGTCCATTCCTCTTTAATATATTCAATTCATTCTTCCATTTAACAAATGTAGTTGATCACTTGTGGTGTGCCAGGTTACAAAATTGACAAAAAAATTTGTCCCTCAATAACATATATTATCATAGGGACATGCACATTGCATGACTTCCTGCATCCACCTTCTGTTTCATAGGAAGGGCATCTCTTTGCCAGGAAGCCCTTAACCTGATATAGGATAATTTGATAGTATTGGACAACTAGGCAGAGGTACACCAAGAGGAATAAAAATGTTTTAAAATGGGAAGTAACTTTGAACCAAATGCATTTCTTCTACTGTCTGAACCTGTCTGAATATATAGGCAATTAGGAGGGTCAATAAGCTTTCTTTTGTGGTTCATAATCATTAGATGCTAAAAATAGGCCAGGAGAAGGTTATTTTTAACAAATCAACAT
Source organism: Glossophaga mutica (assembly GCA_039655065.1). Classification (NCBI taxonomy): domain Eukaryota; kingdom Metazoa; phylum Chordata; class Mammalia; order Chiroptera; family Phyllostomidae; genus Glossophaga; species Glossophaga mutica. The sequence goes on along the minus strand of CM077318.1, from coordinate 6,115,343 downwards.
GGCTTCTGTTTTTCTTTGATGATACCCGAGATAGATAATACATGCTTTTTGTTTTCTAACTGCCTAGATCACGAGGGAACCATTATGTTGACAGCATGGGACATTCCTGAGGAAAGTTACAATATTGTTTATATTCTGGTTTTAGCAGTCCCTACTTCTTTCTTCTCTGGTTTACTTGCTCTTGCTTGTAAAAGTAACTTTAGACTTGAAGCTACTCTGAATATTGACCTCAAGTCTTATGTAATGCATTTGACATGAATTACAAGATAGTGAAATAGTAGCTTTCTCAGGATCCTTGAGGTAGCTGCCTTCCCTGGGCTTCTCACGAGCCTCTGTAATACCTTTATCTTCTCCAGGGCATTGTTAGACTCACTGTATATTTCTAAATCAACCTATGTTCTCTGAGAATAAATAATCATTGTTCTGAAATGCAGTGTAGCGTATGTACTGAAGTATGAACTAAGAGACTTGGGTCTCGTCCTAGTGCTGCCGCTAACTAGATATATAAGTTGGACAACATATTTCATTTCCTTGGGCCTCAGTTCTCCATCTGTAAAGTAAGGAGCTTGGAGTAGATAATCGTTTAGACTCTGTTCCAACTTGATGGTCCAGGATTCTATTGGGATGGATAAATGATTGAGTTCTTCATGGCTGGGAATCACTGTGTATCAGTTATCCATGGTGCCAAACCCCCACAAACTGTAGGAATGTTATCTTGCGATTTTTACAATTAAGAGTTTCTTTATTTTTTTGAAGGTGTGCTGGCTTTTCTGGGTTAGAATTCAGAGTATGGAGTTAATGAGGCTAAGGTCATAAGGGTCATTTACCATATGGGCCAATTAGTTTTGTTTCTTGGCTGCATCCTATACCTTAACAGCTTTCTCCTTCTTCCTTCCAGCCCTTTAACCAATCTAAGTTTCAAGGTAAGAGTCAGCATGAATTTCTATGGCCTAGTACTGCTTATCTTCAAGGCTGGGAAACAAGCTCAAGACATATTTGGGCAACAATATTTTTGTGCAGATGAGGGTAGCATAATCAGTAGAGGTCACCATAATTTCTGGAGTTGACTCTCTGTCTTATATCAGCTACATAAAACACATGGCAAAGACAGTCAGCTAAAGACCAGCCAAATTTTATGCAAATACATCTGCTTTGTCAGTTCGAGGTAGTACCTCTGACAACTATGAGCCAAATTATGGCCTGGAAAAGTGCATACGAGAGAACTGTTTGTAGTGAAAGCCATCTGGGTTTTGTTTCTGGGTTGAAGCTCAAAACTTAACATTCTCAGGCATTTGGGATGGGTCTGCCAGATGTTTGAGACTCTTTTTTTAATTGTTTATGCTATTATGGTTGTTCCTGCCTTTCTCCCCCTTTTCCCACCTCCACCCAGCTCCACCCTCTCCCTTCCTTCTGTCAATCCCCATACTGTTGTCCATATCCATCGATCATGCGTAAATGTTCTTTGACTCTTTTTAGATTTTCATATAAAATGGTGAAGAGGGACAAGGAATGGAATCTTCATTACTCTGTGCTATAATATACTTGGTTAACTAAGAGGGGATAGTTAGAGCATTGTGAGTACTGCATGGTCACCAGTAGGAGTAGAGTACACACCAATAATCCTCATATGTGACAAGTGTGGCTGAATGAGGTCGTTAAAGAGCTTCGTTGTGACTGTGGTTTATTTATTAGCCTTAAAAAGTCCCCTGGCCTTCCTACTATGTACAGCTAAAGCTTAATCGTAGGTAGTGGTAGCTCAAACAGTTAAGTGTTCCAATAGAGGCTTATCCAAAGCATGGTTAGGGAAAATGAAGAGTGGGGAAAACAAACAAAAGAATAAGAACACCATAAAAAGAGTAAGTACAAAAAAAGAGTAGGTACCTCCAGGGAGTATTCAAACCAAGGCTGGGCATATCATAGAGGCGGTGCATGTTCAAAGTCGTTAGGATAGATAACCCATAAATCCAAGGAATAAAGAAATTAGAAGTCAAGTAGATCTTGTTTTAAATCTTGATCCTCTCACTTACTGGCTGTGTGACCCTGTGAAAGTCACTTAACCACACTGAGGCTCTGTGTTTTCGTCTGAAAAATGAAGATGATAATAGTACTTATCTCACAAATGTTAGTTTAGGATTCTAGGCAGTTATTGTTCCAAACCTTTCCCCTCTGTCTCCAAGCAGATGACAGTCCACACATACTATACATAAACATCTAATATAGAGGGCACAAAGATTGACTCTTGTTTTTTTTAAATTTTACTAAATTAATTGAGGTGACATTGGTTAACGAGGCCATATAAGTTTCACATACACATTTCTATGATACATGATCTGTATATTGCATTGTGTGCCCACCATCCGAAGTTAAGCCATCTTTTGTCAACATATAGTTGACTCCCTGTACCTTTTACTAGTCCCTCTCCCCTTTCCCTCTGGTAACCACCATACTGTTGTCTGTGTCTACAAATTTCAGTTTTATATCCATTGTATGAGTGAAGTCATATGGTCCTTAGCTTTTTCTGACTGATTTATTTCACTTAACATAATATTTTCAAGGTCCATCATAATATACTGCCAAATGGCAGTATGTCATCTTTTCTTATAGTTGAGTAGTATTCCTTAGTATAAATCTGTCTGGAAAATGTCCAACCATTGTTAATATGAGAACGGTTTGCATGGCATTAATGTAACCTGGCAGCCAAGGAGAGTGGACTGGAACGCACATGCGTGAACAATGACAACTTCACTGTAGTAATCAGTGGGGGCAGTAGTTGCTGCTGAGTGAGCATGTGTACTGTGTGGTCGTTGCATTCCAAATGACTGAGCGAGTACAGCAATGAGTCTGCATCCAATTTGGCATTAAGCATGAAGATTCCTCCATGGAAACCATTCCAGTGATTCAGAAGGCCACAGCAATGGGCAACTGCTGATTGGCAGCTTCATCAGAACAATGCACATGCTTATGCATCATTGTCTCCTGCAGAGTTCTTTGGTGAAACATCAAATCACCCAGGTGACTCAGTCCCTTACAGCCCAGATTTGGTGCCCTGCGAATTTTGGCTTTTCCCAAAACTAAAACCACCTTCGAAAGGGAAGAGATTTCAGACCGTGGATGAGATTCAGGAAAAAACGACAGGGCAGCTGATGGTGATTGAGAGAACTGTGTGAGGTCCCAAGGTGCCTCCTTTGAAGGGGACTGAGGCATCATTGTCCTATGGACAATGTCTCTTGTATCATGTATCTTCTTCAATAAGTGTCTCTATTTTCCATAGTGCGTGGCTGGATACCTTCTGGACAGACCTCGTATATGTACCATATCTTCTTTATCCAGTGCTCTACAGAAGGACACTTTCGTTGTGTTCATGTCTTGTCCACTGTGAATAATGCTGCAATGAACTTATATGCAAATAAATGCATATATGTTTGCAAATAAATGTTTTCAAGTTTTTTTTGGTAGACACACAGAAGGGGAATTGCTGGGTTACATGGTAACTCTGTTTTTAATTTTTTGAGGACCCTCCATACTGTTTTCCCTAGTGACTGTACCAGTTTATTCCCACCAGCAGTGAAGGAGGGTTCCTTTTACTCCATAATATCTCTAACATTTATTACCTGTCTTGTTGAAAATAGTCATTCTAAATAAAAAAGAAAATAGCCATTCTAACAGGTATTAGGTGGTACCTCATTGTAGTTTTGACTTGCATTTCCCTAATAGCTAGTGAAGTTGAACATCTTTTCATATATCTGATGGCTATTTGCGTGTCTTCCGGGGAGAGGTATCTATTCAGGTCTTTTGCCTGTTTTTTAATTTGATTGTTTGTTTGTTTGGTGTTGAGTGTGTGAGTTCTTTATATATTTTGAATATTAACCCCTTGTCAGAGCTGTTATTTGCAAATGTCATCTCCCATTCGATTGTCTGTGTTTTATTTTGTTACCAATCTCTTTTGTTGTGGAGAAGGTTTTTAGTTTGACATAGTTCCATCCATTTACTTTTTCCTTTACTTTCCTTGCCTTTAGGTAAAATTCATAAAGTGTTTTCTATGACCCAGATCCATAAATTCAGTACCTATGTTTTATTCTATGTATTTTATTGTTTCAGATCTTATATTTAGGTCTTTGATCCATTTTGAATTAATTTTTTATACAAGGGGACCAACTGTAATCTAGTTTCATTCTTTTGCACATGGCTTTTCAATTCTCCCAGCACCTGAAAATGACTCTTATTTGTGATAAGGTATAAATGGCAGCTGTTCCTCCTTTCGAATAGCAGTTTTCAATAGAAGGCAGATGTGAGGGTAGGGCACGTATCTGCGGTGTTGTTATTATACACAAACACTGTGTTAGGTTCTTTATGTATATTAGTTCATAACTGCAACCCCCAAAACTTTACTAAGTAAGGGATGTCATTTCTCTTTTACGGATTAGAAAGTGAAGATTCAGACAATTAATTTGCCTAAGGCTAATCAGCAAAAGAATGTCTGAAGTGGGATTCAAATTTAGGAATGTGTGGCTTCTAAGCTGAGCTCTTTACTGCTTTTTCTGTATAAATTTGTCGGATCCTGAAAATAACTGTGAAGTGGGCAGGCAGAGATTTCATTATCTTTATTTAATGGCCTTCATTTTTGGAGAAGGAAAAGTGGAACCTAGAGGTGTGTAATGACTTGTTACAGTGAATTTCAAAGCTCAAATAAAATTTTGGATGCTTCTTCCTATTTCTTGTCACCTTAACACTAATTAAGTCCCCTTCCCAGCCTATGGGCAATGTTTAGGAAGCTTTGAGCATAGAGATGAAGGTCTATTCTCCAAGATACATGTTCTGGCTAAACATTTAGTAGATGGTAAATAAAGTGATGTTAAATGCACAAAAACTCTTTTGAGACTCCCTCTTGAAACTCTGAGCTGTGAATATTCGCATTTTTTTTGAGTCATGGACTCTTACAAGGATGTGATGGAAGCAGTGGGCTTTCCCCCAAATGCAAATGCACAACATTCTACAAATGGTTTCATGGTTTTAAAAACATTGTGAGACCATCCAATGTACAAACTCTTAGAGTAGTGATTTTCAGCCTTTTTCATCTCATGGCAGACACACTATTTACTAAAATTCGGTGGCTCACCAAAAAATATGTATACTTTTGCTAATCTGACAAAACAATTAGGTATAATTTTGGTTCATTCACACTGGATGGCTATTGTGTTGGGTGTTGTCATGTTTTTATTTGACAATCTAAGGAAAAAGAGGTCAGTGCCCTTGACTGAATAATCGGGTATTGCAAGTTCTAAAAATTATTGTGGCACGCCGCTTGAAAATTGCTATCTTAGAGAAAGAAAAATTAAAAGGACCACAGAGATGTGTTGTTCAACATACCTTACTCACCCAGAAGCTATCTCTTAGTCACTCTGTCTTCACTGATTTCCTTTTCCTCCCAGCGTCTAAATAATTAGTACCTTGTCCCACAGAATTTAGCACTAAAGACTGTGTTGAAGGTGTGCTCAATACTCATTAGTCATCACATGTGGACATTTCTTAGCTACCTTACTTGATTTTGAGTGCCTCAAGGCTGGAGCCCCCATCAAAGCCATATTTGTATTCTCTGACATCATTCTACTGCGGCCCAACTTAGCACGATACTCTTGCTGAGTAATGCATGTATATATTTGGACTAAACTCACCTTTTCCTCAGTTTAACATATAAATTCTTACTTTTCTGCACAGAAATGTGAAATGGCCTGACACAAATGGGCAACTCTATGCAACTTCGTGTTGCTGCAACAGAGTAGTAAGGAGAGAGAGCTCGATTCAACAACCCCCCCCCCCAAAAAAAAAGATTCCAAGCCTGAGGAGATTTCAAGGAAAAGTTTGCAAATGATCTGGTGTTATTTCTCTTGGATTTCCCTGCAAGATGTAAACTAGTGTAGACTACAGGGGTGGGAAGAAGTAGTTTTAAAGTTGTAATGCAAATAAATAATACGATAATTTATAAATAACAATACAAGAATAAACTGTGTTTCACGCACTCACAACTGTAAACATACTTTTACCCATCCTTGTATTGGTTTGATCAGTAGTCAGAAAATTGAGCCTAAATTTTGCCCACTACTTGTGTATAATATTGATCTGCATAACTTAGGCTCACAAATTATAAAGCAAGAAATGTGCGTTTTAGCTGAGGTGACTGCTAAGCTAACAGGTCTCCAACTTTGAGAGTTTCCCTTTTAAGACTAGAATAAGCTACATTGAGGTGAACCAAATGCTACTACATTGGTGAATTTATTGAGAAACAATTTAGTATGGATCCGAAATACAAGTGATGTATAGCATTCACAGGATTTAATGACTGATTTTATGTAGTGGGTTAGCAAAGGATCAGGAACAGATTGAGCAAAACTGAGATTTTTCACTTGGGTCACCTGCTGAATTTTTAAAGATTTGTAGTACAGCAGGAGGAACAGGCTTCTCAGTGGAGAGCAATGGTTATGTATACTGTTCTTGACTAGTTGAATTTGAAAACGCCTACGGGACAGTCCGATACAAATATAAAGGCCTGGAATTCAAGGGGAAAAGCTATACATATTTGGAGATAATCATCATAGAGGATTTAGCAGAGTCCATAACTATAAATGAGATAATAATAGTGATGATGATGGTTATAATAACAACACCGGAGCCCTGGCTGGTGTAGCTCAGTGGATTGAGCGCGGGCCTGTGAACCAAAGGATCGCAGTTCGATTCCCAGTCAGGGCACATGCCTGGGTTGCAGGCCAGTTCCCAGCATGGGACACATAAGAGGCAACCATACATTGATATTTCTCTCCTTCTCCCTCTCACCTACCCTTCCCCTCTAAAGATAAATAAATAAATAAATAAATATTTAAAAAAAAAATAACAACACCGGAAATAATATTCTTTAAGTATCTACTGTATGTCAGAAACTATGATAAGTACTTCACATTCATTATGCAATTTATTTCCCACAACATTCTATGAGAGGAAGCAATTTCCCCAGGGTAATAGAGTTGGTCTATGGTGGAACTTAGATTTAAATTCAGGACTGCTTGATTCCAGAACTCAAGAGATCGCAGACAATGGGACACTAAAAGGTGCTGACATTTGAGATGGGCAGACGGAAAAAAACTCCAAAGAAGGCTGAAAGAATGCAGCCAAAGAGGTGGGAATAACATATGAAAGAGTCACTGACCACAATATGGAGACTGGCTTGGGGATCGTAGAGGGCGGGCCTGGGCAGAGGTGGGGAAAGGGAGAGTGGGAACAACTGTAACAGCAGAAACAATAAAAATAAAATTTTAAAAATTTGAAAGGGTCTGATGGAAATGAAGGAAAAACAAAGAGGTAAGAAAGAAATGGTCAACAATATTGCATAAAAAAGAGGTCAAAATGATTAAGCACAGGAAAGTTATCCGATGGATTGAACAACGACCTGACAGCACAGTTTTGGTGGAGCGATGGGGTAGTGTCGTCAGCTGTAGCGAGCTACCAATGAAAGAGCAGTAGCGAAGTGTAGATCGTGAAAATACATTGTTCTTGTGAAAGTTTGGATGTACAAGGAGGAAAAAGGAACGCCAGCCATTTGATAATATAGCATAGCGATTATTAGTGCAGACTCTTGATCTCGACACTCTGGATTTGAAACCCAACTTTGCCATTTACGAGCTGTGCAATCTTGAGCAAGGTTCTTGACCTCTCTGTCCCTCCCTTTTCTCATCTGCAAAGTAATAATAGTAGTGAATTATCTCACAAGGTGGTTGCTAGGGTTAAACTAGTTAGGTTATATAAATCATTTAAAAAAAGGCACCAAGCACATTGTAAGTACTCTATGTGTTTTATGGCTTGTTAACATTATGTTAGGGGAGAAAAACCTTCAATGGCTACGGAAACATGATAGGCCACATGGTAGGAGGCAGAAAAAAAAAAGAAAGGTTGAGAGGAGAAGGATAATGATGAAATAAGGTCCAACTTCTGGTGGAGGATTGAAGACGAAGAAGTGGGAAGCACAGCTGAGGGATTACCTGTGTCTGGGAGGAGGGCTGTTCATTTGAGACTGGGAGAAAAGAGGTAAGGTGGGCATAGTTTTAAGGGCAAAATATTTACTGTAGGTGATTTTCTCCAGCAATATTTTAGGTAGTCCCAGTGTACATGTTGAGAAGGAATGGTAGAGCAGAAGGGTAAGGGAACGAGAGCTCAGAGGGTGCTGGCAATAAAGGGGATTGAACTTGTTTGGGAAGGAAGTGAAACCCTGAGAATGGAATGGGTGAAAGAAAGAGGCTGAGAGATTGGAGAGAAGAGGGGATTTTGGAGTGTGGGTGAATAACTGGATTCTGGCACTGAATAGCTTGCGACTTTGGAGAAGATGCCTCCTTAATGGGGCCTCAGTTTCTTCCTTTGTTACGGTGAAGAAGCTGAAGATGTGATCTCTAATCCCTTTTTGGATTCTGGATGCTTTTTTTTCTTCCTGTCATTGTAGTGCCCCCTAGTGTATGTAAAGGATATAGAAGAGAGGCTATAAGAAAGAAATATAAAGCAATCACTTTAAGAAAATAAAAATTACAAGCAAGTGTGTTTATGGAAGAAGGACAGAACTGAATAAATCATATTTCAGATTTTCCAATATTTGCTTGAGTTTCTCCCTGAGGTATATTTTCCTTCTAATTAATCCCATGTCCTATTTTTCCCAGGCAATAATTCTACTCAAAGAGCCTCAATTTCTGGCTATAAGAGGGAAATAATTTAATATATTCCTTATTTCAGAGCCTCCAAGAAAATAATATAAAGCCCTTTAAGGTCCAAAAATTGACTAATGATGAAATTTCAGATGATATTAAACTTAGTACAGGAACATATTTTTGACACGTAAAACCCCTTCAAATCATCTTATTCCCTAATGGGTGGTGTTTATTCTACCTGTGCAGGAAAGGTGGGAAGATGTTAGTCAGAGAAAATGATACAAGCAGATTAAACGAGAACATTGCATGAACATGGCATTTTTATCAAATAATAAGTTTTTGGAGTGGATGCAATATGGTGTAGTTAGGAAGCCCACAACATGTTAGATGTCGCGTTTGGATCCAGTGCTGTTTTAAGGGAGAAATTACTTAGCTTAGCTAGTGTATTGGAGGATCGGTGACAAGACTTTCAGTTCAAGAATAGTTTCTATTTCAGGGGAAAAGGGAAAGGGTTTAGAGCAACAAGTATAAAGGACACATGGACAAAAGCTAGAGGGGGTGGAAATGGGAGGGAGGTGGGGAGGGCTGGGGCGGTGTGCTGGGGTGGGAGTAAAAGACAGAAAACTGTACAAGATCAACAATTAAAATAAAAAAAAAAAGAATAGTTTCTGTTAGGGGTAAGCCAGGATTTTGAAGTAAATCACACCTATTCAAAACAGGAAGCCAAAACCTGTTTTAGCTTTGTTTTTAGCTTTCTGTTTAAGTTTGTTTGAAAATAAGTGAGTTCATATCTCATCAGTGTAGAAGCCTTTGTTCTCTTATTTTATTTCTTTCAATGTACACAAATATCTCGTAGTCACAAAAATAAACAATTGCATGAGTCTGCTGCTTTTTCCAGCAAACATGCCTTTTATCTAGCACTGTACAGATAATGGAGTCTACAGCTATTGCTTTTATTACCACTCATACTATTCTTAGCCCAGTATCATTTTTGCTCTAATCACTTCCCTGAAGTTTTCATCATGTCTGGCTGCTAAGCTAACTCCAATTATTTCCTTCCTCACACTCTTTGACCTTTGTGTTTCATTTTACAAAGGTGATTACCCTTGTCTTTGTGATACCCTAGTCTTCCTTTTATTATTTATGGCTCATACATTCTTGTTTCTCCTCCATTTCAATGACCATAACTTTCTATTTTTCTCTTCTAACTTATCCTCCCCTCACTATATATCAACTCTCTCTCTCAATGAGGCTTTTTCACCACTCTTCTACACATGCTTTTATTCTCTTGGATTCTCAAAAATCTAATACATAAAACAGTGCAATAAGTAAAATAGTGTTAAATAACCAATCATTGCTGATGACCTCAATACTCCTATATCTAGTCCTAAACATTAGTCCATTAATAACAACCAATATATACTTGACTATTCCTATCTGAAAAGATCATAATCAGGTTTAAAACGGAAGTTGTTAGCTTTTCCCTTAAATTGGCTTCTCTTTCCGAAATTTCCACAATTTTCAAAGCTCTTAGGTTAAGATTTTTGAGATCATCTTTCACTCTTTACTGTTTTGTATGTTCGGATGACCTATAATACCCTCTTCACCCCATGCAGTTTGTAAAATTCAATTTAGGTTTGTTTTTCTTTTGCCGTTGCAGGAGCCATTTCCACTTCAAAGTGCCTGTTGTCTTCTGTGGTCAAAAGCGTATCTCAAATTTTATCTCTTTTGGGAAACCTTCCCTAATCATTCCAACTAGAAGTATTCTTTCTACCACGTATGATGTCGATACCTACTTAAGCAGGAAGACATTACTATTACTTGAACATGTGCCTTAATTTTCCATCCAATTCTAAGAACCTGAAGGGCAATGACATTGTCTTACTTTTATATGTATATCTCATCGAGCATAAATATAGTTTTAAAAATTATATAAATGTTTGATTAATAAATGTACTAAACCACCACCATATGATGTTGGAGGGAAGTTCTCTTGATTCAGAGAACACCCTGGAGACAGGAATGTGAGGTTTTGTGAGAATAAAAAATTTCTATATTTATATCCAGATATCACAATTTAAAACCTTTCATAATTGTTTTTGCAGACTGTTCATTAGAGAATCACCCTGACTTCTTTCCTTCTGAAAAGTAAGGAAGCACTTTTGAAGAAAAATATAAATCAAGCCATCATAGCCACATTTCCTTATTCAAATATAACAAAATACATTCAGTCTTAAAATACTTTTGAATTTATAAAATACTTCAAGTTATAAAAACCAAATAGTACAGAAAGGTCATCAGAAGAACGTTTGAAAAATCACTCAAAATCCTACCACATTTTGGTGATTCTTCTGAAATCTCTTTATGTATATTGAATGCACAGATATACACACATACAGATCTATCTTTTCTATAAGTCATATGATAATCAGATAGGATTTTAAATCTTTTTTAACCTACACACTCTTTTGATTAACAGAAAAAGTCATGCTCTCCTAGAGTTCTATTTGAAATTTTACAATAAATTAAATAACATGACCAAAACCAATTTTAGACAGTGCTAATTTAAGAAGGGGGGACATTTCAGTTTAATCTTTAAAAGTTACAATTATTTTTAATCTTCAGGTTTACATTGGCTTGTTCTTCATAAATTTATTTTCCCTAGATAATATGGAACATAGAATATAGCATAGGGCCCTGGCTAGTGTGGCTCAGTGAGTTGAGTGCCGGCCTGTGAACCAAAGGGTCACTGGTTTGATTCCCACTCAGGGTACACACCTGGGTTGAGGGCCAGGTCACCAGTAGAGGGCACGTGAGAGGCAACTCACGCATTGATGTTTCTCTTCCCTCTTCCCCTCTAAAAATAAATAAATAAATAAATAAATAAATAAATAAATAAGATTAGTAGTTATTTCCTTTCTTTCTTGATTTCGGAGATTTCGGTTTTTGTTTTTTATCTTGTTCTATATAATTAAATGTTTGACAATTTTGTTGATCTTTTCAAAAAATGAACTTTTATTTTCATGAAATTTTTTCTATTATTTTTCTATATTTGTAAATCTTTTTTCACTCTAATATTCATTATTTCCTTCCTTCTACTCACCTTGAGTGTAATTATAAATCTATTCTTTTTTTTAATACTTGAGAGATCAAGTATTTTATTTATTTATTTATTTATCTTTGGAGGGGAAGGATAGGAGAGAGGGAGAAGGAGAGAAATATCACTGTATGGTTGCCTCTTGTGTGTCCCATGCTGGGAACTGGCCTGCAACCCAGGCATGTGCCCTGACTGGGAATCGAACTGCGATCCTTTGGTTCACAGGCCCACGCTCAATCCACTGAGCTACACCAGCCAGGGCTATAAATCTATTCTTAATAATGAATCATCTCAATTTTTGTATCCTTGAAATTTAAATTTTTTAAATTTATCTTTGAAAGATGTTTCTGGAAATAGAATTCTTTGTTGAGAGTTGTTTTTATTCAATACTTTGATGTGTCATCTCAATGTTTTCTGTTTCCCAATGGGTTTTGATGAGAAGTCAGATTTTTACCTTATTGAGTATTTCTTGTATTTGGTAAGTTGTTGTTTTCCTGGGGCCTTCGAGAGTCTATGTCTTTAGCATTTCACACATTGATTCTAATGTGTCTATATGTGAATATATTTAACTTTGTCCTACATGAATATCATTAAGAATCTTGGATTTTTTTAAAAAAATCAAACTCAGGAAGTTTTTTGCCATTACTTCATCATATATTCTTTCCACTTTTTTAATCTGCTTTTACTACTTTTAGGGTACCCATTCAATGCATGTTGGTCCAATTAGTTATGCTACAAATTTCTTTGATATTCTGTTCAGTTTTCTTTATTAATTTTTCTGCATGTGCTTCAGCTATCCGTCGATCTATATTCGAGTTTGGTTGTTGATTTTCTGACAATTAAAATCAGCTATTGATTTTCTCTAGTGAATTTTTAAAATATATTTTATTGATTATGCTATTACAGTTGTCTCATTTCCCCCCCTTTATTCCCCTCCGCCCTGCACACCTCCCTGCAGTCCTCCACCCCAGTTCATGCCCATGGGTCATACAGATAAGTTCTTTGGTTTCCACATTTCCTACACTATCCTGAACCTCCCCCTGTCTATTTTCCACCTACCATTTATGCTACTTATTCCCTGTACATTTTCCTCCATTCTCCCCCTCCCACTCGTTCACTGATAACCCTTCACTTTATCTCCATTTCTGTGATTCTGTTCCTGTTCTATTGTTTATTTATTTAGTTTTTTTTTTAGGTTTGATTGCTGATAGTTGTGAGCTTGTTCTCATTTTACTCTTCATATTTTTTTATCTTTTTTTTCTTAGATAAGTCCCTTAAACATTTTATATACTGAGGGCTTGGTGATGATGAACTACCTTAACTTGACCTTATCTGGGAAGCACTTGATCTGCCCTTCCATTCTGAGTGATAGCTTTGCTGGATTAAGTAATCTGGATGTAGGACCATGCCTTTCATGTCTCTGAATACTTCTTTCCAGCCCCCTATGCCTGTAAGGTTGCTTTTGAGAACTCAGCTGATAGATACTCTTATGGAAACTCCTTTGTAGGTGACTATCTCCATTTCTCTTGCTGTTTTTAAGATTCTCTCCTTATTTTTAATCTTGGGTAATGCAATTGTGATGTGCCTTTGTGTGTGCTTCCTTGGGTCCAACTTCTTTGGGACTCTCTCAGCTTCCTGGACTTCCTGGAAGTCTATTTCCTTTGCCAGATTGGGGAAGTTCTCCTTCATTATGTTTTCAAATAAGTTTTCAATTTCTTGCTCTTCCTCTTGTCCTTCCAATTATATGGCAATTATATGGCACCTATATAATTTGGATGTTGGAACATTTAAAGTTGTCCCGGAGGTTTCTAAGCCTCTCCTCATTTTTTTGAATTCTTGTTTCTTCATTCTGTTCCCACTGAATGTTTATTTCTTCCTTCTGGTCAAAACTGTCGATTTGAGTCCTGGTTTCCTTCCCTTCACTGTTGGTTCCCTGTGCATTTTCCTTTATTTCACCTTTCACAGCCTTCACTTTTTCCTCTATTTCATGACTGTACTCAACCATTTATGTGAGCATCCTAATCACCAGTGTTTTGAACTGTGCATCTGATAAATTGGCTATCTCTTCATTGCTTAGTTGACTTTCTTCTGAATCTTCCATCTGTTCTTTCATTTGGGCCATTTTTTTTGGTCTTGGCATGCCTTTACATTCTAAGGGGTGGAGCCCTAGGTATTCGTCAGGGCGGGGCAGTATTGTGGTGCTATATGTGGGGAAGGGGTCTGAGAGGGAACAATACTTCTTGTTCACCTCTCTGCAGACTTTCAGTTACTTCCACTACCCACAAAGCAAATTGGGCCCATCTGGTGTTGCTTAGCAGGTGACTGGGTTTATGTACATTCTAGGACCCCGTGAATCTCTCCAATGAACTCTCCTGTGAGGCTGAGAGTTTCTCCTGGCACCTCAACCCCCACAGGTTTTTTCAGTCAGAAGTTTTGAGGCTTTATTTTCCCGCGCTGTAACCCTGGGTTGCTCGGTCTGTCTTGCTTCACAGCGTTCTTCCTGGTGTACACACACACAAGTATGGGGCTGCCCACTCCACCAGCTGCTGTCTTACCCAGTCCTCCAGCCACTGCTTCGCTGTGAGTCCTCTCTGCCCTGGCTGCCCATCTGCTCCCCTCCTTCTGGTCTGGATGAATGTTTCTTTAATTCCTTGGTTGTTGGACTTCCATACAGTTTGATTTTCTGGAAATCCTTTTTTTTTTTTTTTTTTTTTTTTTTTTTTTAATTTGTTGTCCTTCTTTTGGTTGCGCTGCGAGGTACAGTGTATCTACTACCTACACCTCCATCTTGGCTGGAAGTCTCACTAGTGAATTTTTAACATTAAATTTACTAGGGCTTGCCATGGCTGCATGGCTCAGTTGGCTGAAGAGACGAAAAGGTCGCAGTGTGATTCCTGGTCAGGGCACACACCGATGTTGTAGGTTAAATTCCTAGTCAGGGCACGTGTGGGAGGCAGCTGATCAATGTTTTCCTCTCACATAGACGGTCCTCTCTTTCTCCCTTCCTCTCTCTAAAATCAATAAACATATCCTTAGTGAGGATAAAAAATATTAAATTTATTAAGGTGACATTGCTTAATAAGATTATATAGGTTTAAAGTATATATTTCTATGATAAATCATCTGCATGTTGTATTGTGTGCCTGCCACTAAAAGTCAAATATTCTTCCATTACCATGTATTTGACCCCCTTTACCTATTATTAAGCCTCCTCCACCTTCCCTCTGGTAACCAACATAGTGTTGAATGTGTCTGAGTTTTTATTTGTTTGCTTTTCTTTGTCTATTGTAACTTTTAAAAGTTTTTGTACTTTTCATGTCCATAATTTCTACTGGTTATTTTATATAATATCTTTGCATAATTGATATTTTCTATTTGGTTAGACATCATTAACGTTCAAAAGAAGCAGCATGTATGACTGAATTTAAGTGGCAGAAGTAGCACTTTCCAATAAAGAATGCTGAAGAGAGTTGTTTAGATGAAAATCCTACTTTCTCCGAGTTCCTTTATATGACTTGAACTGTGTTGAGAATGCTGGAACTTTGGGGAACTCAAATTTTTACAATTCCCACAAAATTGTACCCATTTATAGAAGTTCCTTATCTCTGTCTTTTATCATTGTTATTTTACCTGCCAATGCTCTTCTATTCTTTCAAATTTTAGTTCACAAGAAATCTTTACACTCTCTTCTGGCTTTTTAACCTTGTTACCTATCCCTCTTAGGCTTCCCTCCCCCAACCAGCTTTGGCTTATACTCCAACTAAATATTTATTTCTCTTCTCTCTCTTTATTCTAGTTATCCTGTTTCCTTCCTTTATTGTAGACTCAGCTAAGAATATGAAAAGTGAGCATAACTTTTAAATATATTCACATTATGACATTAAAAATAAGTTTGCCTCCTCAAAGATACTAGCCTTTTAGAAGCTAGCGTCCTGACCGAAATAGTCATAAACCTGTAGAAGTTTATGATGATTTTAAGAATTTTTATCACTTGGGGAAAGATCCCATCATGTAGACCATCACTTATTAAACATTTCATTTCTTGCATACAATATATCTTGTTTGACATCAGCAATTTAAACTTGGAGTGACAGATTCTGAAGTTTTGCAAGACGGGCTGCTAGTTATAGCTTATAAATTTTAGACCAAGTTTGTTTTTGAGAAAATGGAAATTTTCCATTATTGTGGTTTTTTTTAAACATGAATCATTGCTCATGGTTGTCAGTCTTGCAGTGAAGGGCCCAAGGTTGAAAGTATTTGATCTATGGAAAAGTTGTTAGAAGCATTCTCTCCAGAAGATACCTGAAGTTTGAGATTGCTTGAGGAAAAAAAAATATGAAAATGCTCTTCCATATATTGGTTGGCTAAACAAAGGAAACTTACTTTCAAAGATCCCACTGATTCCAGCTGGGGCTGAGAGGTATTCCATGGGTTTCTTCCTGTGCTGCTTGGTGCTCCCATTGCAGCCATGATAGTGTCTGTGCTCTCTGGCAACAGGGATAAGTGGTGGTGGCCGAAGGTCTTGGTGTTGGCCTCTACTAGTGCTCATATCTACATAGAATATAATGCTAAAGGCCATTCCTGGATTAATCTATGCAATTTCAGGAGTCTAGGCCATTCCCTAAACTATAAAGAAGTGGAACTCACAAAACTGGCCAACTGGCTATTTGTTTTTATGTATTTTTCACAAAATTCTTAATTCTTCCAGTGGCTTAACCATATTTATCGCTTTGAATGGACCCAGTGTCTTCCTGATAAATCATAGTTTCTCCAGGTCCCACATCAAAAGTCCTAATAATTCAGGTAACCAACCCAACATAGCTCTCAGACACATGCCAAAACTTAGTCTCTGTCCCCAAAGCAAAATTCCCATTCATATCAAAGTGTAGTGCTGAGTACACTTTGATGTGCTAGACACACCAAAGCATTACAATCTGTGTAAGTCAAATAGCTTGACTTTGATGAAGTGGTATTTTTTTGGTGTCTTGTTATCAGATAATTGTAAATAAGTGTCTACGTCTTTAATAATGGAAACTATGCACTCAGTTCTGTACTAAGAGTTTTTCAACTTATCTAATGTATATTTCTTTAATATTTTTGTGTCTAGGGACTGTAGTAGGTACTCACAGATATGAGTCAATGAGTATTTCACAGATGCTTTGCTTAGAATCCTGAGTCAGAGATAGAGACAAGCATAAGAATCACAGACATATATGATGCAGAAAATGTACAAAAAAGAGATATTGAGGGCAATGATGTATGTACAGAGTATCCAGGAGTTAGTATGGTCAGTTAAAGGGGAGAAATATCAGAGAAGCTAAAGAAAGACAGTAGATACTCTAGGGTGAAGAAACAATGTGACCAAAGAGTTAAAGAAAACAAGCATGAAACGTATCAACAGCAGTGAGATGAGGCTGAGTATGAGGAAGAGCAGTGGTATAATTGCGTAGCATTGGAGAAATGGAATGTGTTAGATAGGTGGAATAGCTTGATGAAGTCTTATAAAGCCAGGCAAAGGAGTTGGGACTTGATATCATAGATGATAAGAAGTCATTATAGGCACCTGAATCAAGGAGTGACCTAGTAAAAGTTTAGAAAAATAAGAGAGACCAAACATCTGAGTTCATGGAGGACAACAAAAGGCTGCTACAAATATTTCAGGTATGGGATTATAAAGGAAAAACTAGGGAACTAAAGAGGCAGTGAAAAAGGAGAGTAAGAAGGCAATCCACAAGGCATTTCACAAAAGCGGACAAGAAAATATGGGTTCTGGCATGTTGTTGACAGAAGATGAAAGAGAAAGAAAGAATAAAAATGCAGTCAGACTTTTTTAAACTTGGGGACTAATAGAAATATTAGATGTATGTGGACAGAATTGAGTATATAGACTACAGATTCTTTGCAGCTTGGAAAAAGAATACTGATTCTTTTTTTTTAATAAGTATTTTTTTAATTGTTGATATTGTACAGTTTCCTGTCTTTTACTCCCCCCAGCCCACCACCTCAGCCCTTCCCACCTCCCTCCCATTTCCACCCTCCATAGTTTTCGTCCATGTGTCTTTTATACTTGTTGCTCTAAGAATACTGATTCTTATTGGGATTATTAAATGGCCTACTAAATAGAGCTTTCTTACATGCATTTCAAGACACATGATTGGTGCAGTGGCACAGGTTGGAGAGAGAGAGGAGGTGAAATGCATACATGCATACATACATACATACATACATACATATATACATAGAAAGAGGGAGGAGTGATGTCAGAATTGTGGTGGCATAAGACATCCTTAATATTTGTTACCCATTCAACAACAAGAATTCAGTATCCATCACAAACAGAAGTATCTCTCTGAGAGTTGTGGAATACTGAGGGACCTGGAGGAGACTTGCTTACTGGGGTATTGGGTAATAGGTAAACAGACTTATAGTACTGGGTGTGGAACCTACAAAAGACTGTGAAATAGTTCTGCCCCTTTTGGCCACAGGCTGGGAGTGCCTGCCAAACCCTAACTTGGGTGGTCATCTACAAATGAGAGGGCCTTTATGGATGCCCAGGTTTCCAGAAAAATATTTTCAGCACTCCATTGGAACAATAAAAATTAGATTGCATGCACTGGAGGGGGTAATAGCTTGCGTTTGCCAGCGTCATCCCTCCTCAAGATGGCAGAGTTTAGGGTTAAAATAGCCTGTAATTTTGCCTGCAGGAAAGGGAAAATCAATAAGTGAATGTCCAGCTTCTCCAGTTGTGTGGCATACTGTGAAGAGACTCATCTCTTTCTTGCAGTATCACGCAAAGTGAAAGATTTATAAGTGGGGAGAAAGAGCAGATCAGTAGAGTGGCATATCCGATTTCTAGAGGGCATTAGAAGTACATGGTTTCCTGCTGACTGCATTCTAGACTCCATCAGGAAGCCTGTGTTTATGTCCCTGTGGGAAATCCTTACCAATGGATCCCCCACCCAACAAACATACAGGCACCCACATACCCCACATTCTCCAGCTGGCCCAATGTGCACACTTTTGATGGCTGTGATAAGAAGGTCTACTAGACATATAAGGCATGCACAGAGCAGACCAAGGTTCTCGCAAGCAAGAGAGAAACCACAAACTTGAGCTACACTGCCACCTTCAGGAAAACAAAAGAGAAAATATCAGCAGATGGCTGGTTCATTGTAGGATCAAGGAAAGACAAATGAGCTTAAGAATTCTACCTCAAGAGGGAGCAAGAAGTGTGGAGCATGCGTATGAGAAAGCCTCAGAATCATATAGGAGGACTCATGGAAGGTATTTTTGCACTGAAGACAGTTAGTAAAAATTGGAGGAAGAAACTGCTAATTCAAATGTAAAAACAACAATGCAAAACTTCAAGAAACATGAAAACTTAAAGAAGTATGACGTCAACAAATAAATGATCACAAAAATCTTTCAGTAGTTGGACCCAAGTATGTAGAGAACTATGATTTTCTGAAAAGAATACAAAATATCTGTTTTACAGAAACTCAGGGAGTTATAGGAAAACAGAGAGATAATTCAATGGAACCAAGAAAAATACCTGATCAAAATAAGAAATGTAACAAAGAGATAGAAATAATAAAAATGAATCAAATAGAAATTCTGGAGCACAAAAATTCAATGTATGAAATGGAAAATGAAACAGAGAACATCAACAGCAAACTAGAACAAATAGAAGAAAGAATCGGTGAGATGAGGATAAGAAACTTGAAATAATGCAGTCTGTGGAGGAAAAACAGGAAGATGAATAAAGAGGAGTAGAAAAGGCCTATGTGATTTATGAGAAACCATCCAAAAACCCACTATCAAAATTATTAGAATTCTAGAAGAAGAAAAAAAGGGGGTTAAAAGCTTGTTTAAATCATTGAACATACAAATTCATGAAGCTAATAGATCACTCCATTATATTAATCCAAAATAGACTTCTTTAAGACATTATTTTTTAAAAATATGATCAAACACCCAAGTCAAATCTTTTCCAGTCATCATATATTTGACCCGATTTACCCTTTACAACCACCCCACATCCCTTTCTTATGATAACCACCATACTGTTGTCTGCATATATGAGGTGTTGGGATTTTTTGTTTGTTTTTCTTGTTTATTTCATTCAGTTTTATATCCCACATATGAGTGAAATCATATGGCTTTTGACTTTTTCTGTCTTACTTATTTTGCTTAGCATATTTTCAACATCCATCTGTGTTCTTGTGAATAACAGTATTTCATATTTTCTTTCCCTGAGTAGTATTCCATTATATATGTAGCACAACTTCACCAGCTATTAGGAAAATGCAAATCAAAACTGCAGTAAGATACCACCGCACACCTGTTAAAGTGGCTCTTACCAACAAGACGAGTAATAACAAATGTCAAAGAGGTTATGAAGAAAAAGGAGCTCTCATTCACTGCTGCTCAGAATGTAAACTGCTACAGCCACTGTGGAAAGCAGTATAGAGGCTCCTCAAAAAATTAAGAATAGAATTGCCATATGATCCAGCAGCCCCTCTTCTAGGTACCTACCTGAAAAACTCGAAAACATTTATTTACACAGATATAGGCATACCTATCTATGGTCATTCCTGCATGATTCATGGTGGCCAAGATATGAAAACAACCAAAGTGTCTTTCCATACATGATTGGATAAAGAAAATGTGGTATATGTAACAGTTCTCATTATACTGGATTTGTGGTGATGAACCCTTTCAGCTTTTTCTTGGGAAGATCTTAATGTGTCCTTTGATTCTAAATGATAGCTTTCCTGGGTAGAGCGATTTTGGTTGTAGGTACTTGTTTTTAATCACTGTGAATATTTCACACCAAATCCTTTTTGGCCTGCAAAGTTTCTGTTGAGAAATCAGCTGACAGTCTTATGGGAGCTCCCTTGTAGCTAACTGTTTTTCCTTTGCTGCTTTTAAGATTCTCTTTGTCTTTAACCTTTGGCATTTTAATTATGATGTGTCTTGCTGTGGGCCTCTTTGGGTTCATCTTATTTGGGACTCTCTGTGCTTCTTGGACTTGCGTGTCTTTTTCTTTCACCAGATAAGGAAGGATTTCCATCATTATTTCTTTGAATAAGTTTTCAAGCCTTTGCTCTCTCTCTTTTCCTTCTGGTACACTTGTTATGTGGATGTTGTTACTCTTGATATTGCTGCAGAGGTTTCTTAAACTTTCCTTATTTTTTAAAATTCTTTTTTTTATTCTGCTCTGATTGGGTGTCTTCTGCTACCTTATCTTCAAATCACTGATTGGATTTTCTGTTTCATCTAATCTGCTTCTCATGTATTCCTTCTCATATATGAAGTCTGTCCAGAAGGTATCTAGCCATGTAATGTGAAAAATAGAGACACTTATTGAAGAAGATACATGATACAAGAAACATTGTACATAGGACAATGAGGCCTCAGTTCCCTTCAAAGTAGGCACCTTGGGACCTCATACAGTTCTCCCAATCACCATCACCTGCTCCATTGTATTTTCCTGAATCTCATTGACTTCCTGAAATCTCTTTCCTTTCAAAGGTGATATTACTTTTTGGAAAAGCCAGAAGTCACAGGGCACCAAATCTGGGCTCTAAGGGCACTGAGTCACCTGGGTGATCTGATGTTTCACAAAAAACTCTATATGAGATAAGGTGTATGAGTGGGCACATTGTTGTGATGAAGCTGCTGATCAGCAGTTTCCCATAGCTGCAGCCTTCTGAATCATCCGAGTAGTTTCTTCAGAGGAATGTTCAAACTTAACACAAAATTTGATGCAGATTCATTGTTCTATTAACTCATTTTGAATGCAACAGCCACACAGTACACATGGTCACTCAACAGTGTCTACCACCCCCTCTGAGTAGTACAGTGAAGTCATAATTGTTCGCAAATGCACATTCCAGTCCACTGTCCTTGGCTCCCAGTTTACAATAATATCATGATATCGCACACTATTCTCATACATTAACAATGGTTGGACTTTTTCTGGACAGACCTCATCATGTTCTTCATTTCAGATATTGTGTTCTTCCTTTATGCTGGTTCTTTTTTTATGGTTTTCATTTCATTTTACATGCTGTTAAAGTTCTCACTAAGTTCTTTGAGCATCCTTATAACCATTGTTTTCAACTCTGTCTCGTAGTTTGTTTGCATCCATTTCATTTAGCTCTTTTCCTGGAGATTTCTCCCCTCTTTCATTTGGGACATTTTTTCTTCTTCCCATTTTGGCTACCTCCCTGTGTTTGTTTCTATGTATTATGTAGAGCTGCTATGTCTTCCAGTCTTGCTAGGGTGGCCTAATGTAGTAGTTGTCCTGTGGGGTCCAGTGGCACAGCTCCCCCCCACTGACCGGAGCTGGACACTCGAGTTGCATGCCCCCATGTAGGCTCTGTGCACTCTCCTCTTGTAGTTGAGCTTTGATTGCTGTTGACACATCAGTGAGAGGGAATGACCACCAGGCTGATCATCTATGAGGACCAGCAGCGACTACAGCAGAGGAGCTACTGTGTAGAAGACAACCAATGGAGAAGACCTAACTTCAGCAGGGCTGTGGTTTTTGCCAAGTCTGCCCATTGAATGTGTTCCTGATGGAGGGGGTCAGGCAGTACTCCAATATGTTCTGAAGCTGGCTACTGGGTGCACATGCCAAGGTTGGCCACTGCTTGTGTTCTGCCTTGAGCCACCTGGTATGAGCTACAAAGCCTCCTGCAGATGGCTGCTACTAGTACTGGGCTTGGAGGTACCTGGAGAGGCCAAGCTGTAAACCAAGGCTGTCTTCTGCTAGTGCTGAGCCTGGGGCCACTTAGCAAGAGTTATGGAGTATGCTCAGGTCAGAAACCGCTTGTTTTGAGGTTTGTGAACCTTTGAGAGATTTTAGGAAAGCCCACTTTACAAGCCAAGACAGGAAATTTTTATAGAAAAGCCACTAGAAACAGCTTGGGTGGGCCCTCAAGTTGGGTTGGGTGTGGTCTCAGTGAATCACCCAGGAAAGGTAAACAATGTTAGCTGGGTTGATGGAGACTTAAATATGGTACCTCCTCCCTTGCACTGGCAGGTAGTGTGCTCAGTAAAGAAACAATGGCCTTCTGCCAGCACTTCTCTCTGCATGAAAGCTGCTCCTCCAGCCCTTGCCCATATGCCCCTGGTGTATTTGAGCTGCTGCTCCAAATCTGGAATGCAGAGCAAGTAAGAGTAAGTCCATGTGTAGGCCCTTTAAGAGGGACACCTAGGACTTCAGCAGCCTCTGCCTCATTCAGCCACAATCCCTGCAAATTTTAATAGCCACCCACAGATTTCACAGCCAAAAGTTATGGGGACTTCTTTTCCTGGCACTGGAACATTGTATCATGTCAGATGCTTTTCCTGCATCTATTGAGATGATCAAATAATTTGTTTTTTTTTTTTAATTTTATTAATGTGATCTATAATGTTGATTGTTTTGCAGATTTTGAACCATTCTTGTATCTCAGGAATGAACTCCCCCTTGGTTGTGATGTTGATTCTTTTAATGTATTGCTATATTTGGTTTGAGAGTATTTTGTTCAGGACTTTTGCATCTATATTCATCAGAGTTACTGGTATGTAATTTTCTTTTTTGTGTGTTGTCCTTGCCTGGTTTTGGTGTCAGAGTAATTTTGGCCTCCCTCATAAAATGCATTAGGAAGTATTCCCTCTTCTTCAATTTTTAAAAAGAAATTGTGAAGGATTTTTAATTAAATCCTTTTGAATGCATGATGTAATTCAACAGTAAAGCCATCTGGTCCTGGACTTTTGTTTTTTGTGTTGCTGTCTATACCTTTCTTGAATTCCTCCAAGATTTTCCCTATATATTTAGGCGCTCCTATATTGGGTGCATATATGTTTATGAGGGTAATATCATCTTGATGGATTGTTCCGTTAAGCATTATATAGTGTCCTCCTTTGTCTTTTTTTATGGCCTTTGTTTTGAAAATCTATTTTGTCTGATACAAGTATTTCCACCCCAGCTATTTTTTCATGTCCATTTGCTTGGGATATTTTTTCCATCCCTTCACTTTTAGTCTGTGTATATAGATCTTTTGTTCTCAGGTGGGCCTCTTGTAGATAGCATATGTGTGGGTCATGTTTACATTTGTTATTATCGAGAGGTTATCTGTGCTGTTTTCCCCTTTGTTCTTGTGTTCCTATCTTTCTTTTTCTTCATCTTCTTAAAGCAGTCCCTTTAGCATATCTTGCGATGCTGGTTTCATGAAAGTGTATTATTTTATCCTTCTTTTGCTTGAGAAACTCTTTATTTTGCTTTCCATTTTAATTGAGCCCCTTGCTGGGTAGAGTAGTCTTGGTTGCAGACCTTTGCTTTTCATTACTTGGAATATTTCTTGCCATTCCCTCTGGCTTGTAGTGTTTCTGCTGAGTAATAAGCTGATAGCCTTATTGGGGGCTAACTTGTATGTTACTAGCTATTTCTCCCTTGCTGCCTTTAAGATTCTCTTTTTGTCTTTGAATTTTGCCATTTTAATTATGATGTGTGTTGGAGTGAACGTCTTTGGGTTCATCATGATTGGGACCTTGCTTCCTGGATTTGTATGATTTTTTTCCTCTCATCAAGTTAAGGAAGTTTTCTGTCATTACCCTTGCTCCTCTTCTTCTCCTTCTGGTATCCCTATTACACGGATATTATTATGTTTCATGTTGTCCTGCATTTCCCTTAACCATTCTTTGTTCTTTTTGAGTCTTTTTTCCCTTGCTCTTTCTGGGAGGTTTTTTCTACCTTATCCTCCAGCTCACTGATTCTATCCTCTACTTCATCTAGTCTGCTTTTAATTCCTTCTACTGTGTTCTTCAATTCAGAAATTGTATTCTTCATTTCCTCTGGCTCTTATTGATAGTTTCTATGTCCTTTTGCATGCTGATGTAAGCTCCTCGTAGTTTCCCCGTAGTTCTTTGTAGTTCTCTCTGACTTCATTGAGCTTCCTTGTAACCATTGTTTGAACTCAGTGTCTGATAGTTTACTTGTCTCTATTTCATTTAGCACACCGGGGATCCTCAATTTTCTTTAAATTGGGGGTTGTTTCTTTGTCTCCCCATTTTAGGGGGGACTTTTCTTGTCTGCTCTGTTTCTTAAACTGTTGTGCGTTGACTCCCTGTCTTTGCGGTGTGAACTTCTATGGTTGGAGAGTTGTGAGATTCAGTGGTGCAGTCTCCTTGATCTCCTGAACTTGATGCTCCTGGGATTGCCCTTTTATGCCATTTGTGTGGGCTCTCTGGTTCTAATTGGGTTTTGGTTGTCATTGGGTTATTCTTTGGTGGGTCCTTCCCTCTGGTTGGCTGGCTGAGAGTCTCTCCACCCACCACATTTTGTATGCTGCTGTGCAGGTGCTGGCAGAATAAAACCACACAGCCCAGGAAACAAACCCACACCCACAAAAATGACCCCACCCACATTCAAACTATCAACAGCAAATGAGCCAGTAGTAATAAGGGTGTGAAGAGATTAAGACTATTATAAGAAAGGAGAAATGAATATGAGATCATTAACTGAAGGAAAAATGATTTTGAGAGGGCAGAAGGAGGAACAATAATAAGAGTAGGGAATTGGAGCTAGGTGAAGAGAGAAAGAAAGTGAAATTTACATTGTAACTGAAGAAATGAAGAAAGGAATGGAGCAAGAGAAGGGAAGCATATACTATAAGGTTTAAATAGAAATTTAAAAAAAGTAAGTGGTAGAGAGAAATAAAAAGGAAAAATAAGTAAATAAATACAAAAGGAATCAAATTGGAGAAAAAGAACCATCACAACACTATTAACAACAAATGAGCTAAGATTGATATAGGTATGATGGAAGTAAGTGGAGAAAAAATAAAGAAAAGCTTAAGAGATGTCTAGAGAAAAGGGATGTGATTTTGAAATGATAGAGGGAGAATGAATATTAAGAATGAAGAATAAAAACCAGGCTAAGACAGGGAAAAATTAACATTTGAGATGAAAAAAGAAAGGGTAGGAGGAAGGCAGAATGGAGTAGGAGAAGGGAATGGAAAATGTGAGATTTGAAATACCAAAAGAGTGAAGATTTATAGATAAAATTGAAGAAATGCCAACAACAACCACCCTATCCACAACCAATGAGCAAAGATCGATAACGATGCAGAGAGAATGCAGGTATTTTAAGAGTAGAAAAAGAATGTGAGATGACCAATGACAAGACAAGTGGTTTTGAGGGACTGAAAAGGGAAGAAATAGAGTGCAGAATGGAAACAAGTTGTAGCAAGAGAGAAAACAAAATTTAAAACAAAAATAAGAGGAAAGAAGGTGAAATGGGGTAAAGGAAGGGAGGACTAAAATAGGGGATTTGAAATAAACTGTAACACAAAATCTAGTGACTTAATATGCACAAACTTGAAGGACAAGAAATGAATGTTAAAAAACGATGTAGGAGATAAAATACCACAAATCATGAGGAAGACCATGGTGGATTTTGTCTTGGTAGCCTCTAGTATTTACCACTGTTTTTTCTTTCTGGATCTGTCTCTGGTGATGTCAGATAATTTCCCAGTCTGGCCGTAGGTAGCCTGTTTGTGACTACTAGGGATCCACCATCTGTGGCTGACTCCTGCAGTTGTTAATCTAGTCACTCTGTAATCAGCAATCAGCTAAATACCACGGGGTGGAGCAGAGTAATTCCTGCAGGTGCAGCTATTGCTTCCCCTTAAGCTGATACCACTGTGGAGAGTGCTCTGCCTAAGCATGATGGCTCCTGCAGTATAGGGGATGATTCAGCATCAGGATCCTGGTGGCTGCCCCCTTTGTTCTCTCCCCAAAGCCCCCATCCTAGTCTCTCCTGAAGTGTCTCTAGTCCACTCTGCCCCTCCTTTGCTGGAGCCCAGGGTAAGTGAGTACAAATTAAAATGTATGGGTTGTCCCTTTAAAAGGCTCTCTGTGTCTCTAGCCATCTGTTCCTGGCAGAGAGAAACCCTGCTGCTTTTCACAGCTGGATGTTATCTGGGTACTTTTTGGGCTCCGGTGCTGTAGGTTGGGGAGCCCAGCTTGGGGTTCAGACCCCATACTTCTCAGGGGGAAACCTGTGGTCCCTGAAATATCCCTCCAGCACTTCAGCTGCCACTCCTGAGAGCCCAGCCAGCCCTCTTGGGTCTCCTCTGCACTCTGTACCAGTCACGTTGTGGTGAAGTTGTTTCTTCTATCTGTCCATGGTTATAAGGCTTCTCTCCCACTGTTGTTCAGTTGTTTATTCTGGATGATTTTTCCACAATTTAGTTATAATTCCAGATTGGTCCTGGGAGGAGGTTAATGTAGCCTCCACTCACTCCTCCACCATCTTGCATCTCTCTGTAATGTTTCTACTGAATAAATTGATAATAATTGAATGGCATTTCTGTTGTAGATTACAGTCCCCCCTGGCTGTCTTAAACATTCTTTGTCATTACTTTATGCCAGTTTGAATAAAATGTGTCTTGGAAAAGGTCTTGTGTTGATATAATTAGGTGTTATCTTCCTCTATTCTTTTTTAAAAGATTTTATTTATTTATCTTTAGAGGGGAAGGGAAGGAGAGATGGAGAGAAATATCAATGTATGGTTGCCTCTTGTGCATCCCCTGCTGGGAACTGTCCTGCAACCCAGGCATGTGCCCTGACTGGGAATCGAACTGCGATTCTTTGGTTCGCAGGCCTGCACTCAATCCACTGAGCTACACCAGCCAGGGCTCCTCTATTCTTAAGTACAGTTCTTTCTGTAGGCTTGGGATGTTTTAATCAATTCCTGTCCCCTTCTCCATCTCTTCTTCTGGGACACCTAATATCTTTATGTTGCTCTTTCTAATGGAGTCAGATAATTATCACGGAATGCTTTAAAAAAAAAAAACAACTCTTAGTTCTCACTCTTCCTCCCCCTGGGCCATTTCTACATTTCTTTCTTCAAACTTGGTGATTCTTTCTTCCATCTGGTCTGTTCTGTTTCCAATGCTTTCTAATGCATTCCTCATCCTATTTATTGACTTCTTTATCTCCAGAGATTCTATTTGGTTCTTTTTTATAGTTTCAATCTCTTTGGTGAAGTACTCCTTTTATTAAGTGACTTTATAACTGAACGCATTAAACTGCCTTTCTGAGATCTCTTGTATCCTTTTAAGCTTCTTCATAACTGCATTCTTAAATTCTCTGTCATTTAAATTGCAGTCTTCTATGACTTTCAGTTTGATTTCTGGAGACTTTTCATTTTGTTTCTGTACTTCCATGTTTCTTTGCTTCTTCATGTTATTTGATGAATTTTTTGCCTGAACATTTGAGGTAGCAAACTCTATTCTTATTTAGACACTATTTGCTCTGAACAATTCAGCAGGTAATAGGTAGGGTACTTTCTTTTATTTTCCAGTAGATGGTGTTATAGCACCAGTTTTTGTTTTCTATTTTGTGTACTATTTGCACCCCTGGGATTGTCGTACAGTGTCCTCACTTTGGTTAAAGGTTGTGGACATCCCCTCTGTAACTTGCTCACATAAGTTATGAGGAACCACTGCTGTGGTTGAGAACAATAAAACATAAAACTCTGTTTCTAACAGAAGAGCTGAAAAAATCTAAAGCACCAAGGATTTTGTAAAGCAACCAATACCTGGTATCTGAGATGAGAGAGCAATATTGTTTAGTTAAAGAAGGCATACAGCTCATAAACTTATTTTTGTCAGTGCTGATTCTATAACATCTTGCTCTGAAATGCTTTTCTCTGGCCTATCTAAGTCCTTGATGGCAGTTTAGTGACCTCCTTCTGACTTCTTCCTCTTCATGCTAGCTTTGGACTGGCCACTTGGCTTTCACCCTTCTGGAGAAATGATTCCCCTCACTGCCTAGCCTAGCACCTGACCTTCATTAAGCAGTCATTTATTGTCTGGAGTCCCTGCTGAGAAACTCTTCCACACTGGCCTGACATTTATTTGTACTTTGGAAAGCACCCGAAGGCTTAGCTCTGGGAAATGATCTTATAGTTCAGTGTGCAAAACTCCTGTAAACTGTTTCTCTATTTTCCAGTGAACTGATTCTCCATTTCCAGCTACTGATTCATAGTGACACAACATTGTTAGATCTGCAGCCTCTATTGTTCTCAGACTGGCCTCTGAGACTAAAGCCCAGCATATAACCAGTGTGAAAGAAAGAAATGGAATGCTACTACACCAAAATGGAAAGACACAATGGCTCAGGAACCCTATTGTTTTCTCAAGCTGAGTATCCATAACCTGCTTGGAGTTAGCAGGGTTTTTGTCTGTGATAGAAAGATACAGAGGAAATGATTGTGGCATTTAGTCCAGACTTCAAACTTCATAAGCTACCTGCTTTGGGCTACCATATGATGAATACAGGCATCATCACCAAAGCTTAACAGAGGTCATGTAAGGGTATATAGCATCTGGTATGGGAACTAGGAATTCGTTAGCCAAACTCCCAACAGGATTTGTTCAGGGCTGTTCTCCAATGCTGATGTAATACTAAAGTTCTATGACTTTTTTCCTGCAAGCCTACTGCAGAAATACTTCTCCAGTTCTCTCTGAGTCAAACAAAAAGAGTTTTTGTGCATGTTAATCCATTCCTATATACCCTGTCTGTGTGTGTTGGGGGGAGAGGCCATTCTTATTAGTTCTAGAAAAAGATAAACTCTAGATTTCTGTTGGAGCTCCACATTATCCAGACCATTAAGGATTTTGCAGTTTAGGAAACAACATACATGTGAACTTCAATACAAAGCTTGTATTGAATACAAGTATTCTTTGTATTGAATACAATACTTCAATACTTCAATACAAAGTATTCAATACAATACTTGGAGAGGCCCATGTTGGATTTATTAACCAGGTTTCTCAGGGTTGGTTAATTCTTCTGAAAAATTTAGTAATGCTTCACAGAAGAAATAGCCTTTGTTCTAGATTTTTCAATATGAGATTCAGATATGCTCAAAATGGGAAAAAAAAGAAAAAAGAAAACCAGACAGGAGGAGGGGCATTCAACATTGAGGGGAAAGCATAACCTGAAAACTTAACATATCATTCTCGCAAACATCTTTTCTGTACCACAGTAATTGAGTTTCAGGAAATTTGTATTTTTAACTTGTAAAATACATCTCTGTGGTTCAGACTACCTGATTTTTGTCTGAATTAAACGTGGGACTCTTACCATATGTCCTTTGAACCAAGGTCTAGAGATGTGTTTGGCTGTATTCTTTCATTGTAGAGGGAAAGGTAGGCTAAGATGAAATTGGAAAGGTAGAACAGAGCAAGAATATGGAGAAAATTGAAGATCATCTTAACATTGGATCTGAGTTAGCAGCAAATGAGAAACTGCTAAAGGATTTTTAAGTGGGGGAAAAACTCGATTAGGCTTGCATTAGAGGAAGATGAATTTGGTAGCATTGAAGGGGGAAAGCAAACATTTCCAGGGCTGTTGCAATATAAAGAAAGGAGAAGAGGGGGAACATATATTGTAATAGTAGAAATAGAGAAGAGATGACTCTGAGAGATATTTTGAAGATGAAGTCAATAGGACTTGGATGTTTGCTTTGAATAATAAAGGTGGAAGCATTAAAGACAACTCTAGGATTTCTGATATATATGGCTGGATGATCATAATGATTGTGATGTATTGTGAATCTATTATGTACTAGGTACATTCATTTTTCATTTAATTTCCATAAGCCTTAAAGTAGATATTTATTTTGTTCTGTACATTATGTATGAATAAACTGAGATTCAAAGAGGCTAAGTGATTTGCCCAAATTTTACTCAGTAAAATTGGCTTATTTGTGCTCTGTATTCATTATTTTCAGTAATATTTTTTTTTACAAAAGAAACATTTATGAAGTCCCTGGTAAATTTGCATGTTTGAAGAGAAAAGAGAAATAAAATTTTATGCACAATGACTTTTAGGAGAAATTGGTTTCCATCTTTCAAGACTGATGAAAATATATTTTTTATCCTCCCTAGATGGCTACTTAAAGGTGTCCTTTGAAAGTTGGAAAGCCTGCCTCTGAGCCAAAGATGTTTTTAGACATGTCCAGTCTAAATTTGTCCAAAAATTAAGGGCATCTTCTCTGAAAGAACAGGGGCTACAAGAAAATGGAAGAAACATGATACACCCTGAGAAGACATTGCCTTATGATAAGGCAGAAAGAGTCCCCTCAGACACAAACAGTTTGGAAAGAAATGCACAAAAGTTCTCTGGCTTGAATCAAGCGAAAGGAAGAGACAGTTTGAATTTATCTTTAGTAAATTTGCCAGTTGATTACCCCAAATTAACAGTTTCTTTTGAACTCACAGTTTCTATGAAATAAATTTTTTATCAGTCTTTACATCCTTAAACAGTTATACCCACAACCCAAGCCTACTAGATCAAAAACAAAGGTGGGGGAAGGATATTCATTTTTTTCAGAGATAATTATTTTTTCTGAGCAGATGACAAATGAGAGCGTTAATTGGGTCTTGAACTGAAAATCCATTAACTTTATGTTAGGTTCAGACACCAAAAATTGAAGTGAATTTATTCATTAATTAAACAATTACTTATCAATTATCTATTGCATATCAGGCTGGGTGTTGGATATAGCAAGGATAATATGGTTCCTGCTGTTCTGAAATTATCTGCACATTACAGTGGTAAACACAGAACAGCAAACAGGCATTTGCAAAATAGTAGTATAAGTATTGTACTAGGGAAGGGTCAAGGTGTCAGAGGGACATAGACATGTGATCAACCCTAAGAACTGGAAAAAGATCTCTACTATAGCCAGAGATGAGAGTCCAAGATGGAAATTCATGAGAGATGAAACTGAACACAAAGGATTGGTCTAAGTCATGCAGGAACTTACAAACCATGTGAGGAAATATGTGTTTATCCTAAAAGCTACTGGGAACCACTGAAGGGTCAGGAGCTGGGGAGGTGGTGAAAGAATCAGTCTTTTGTGACGGGGTCTCTCTGAAGGCAGTTAGGATGTAGTGAGTGATGGCAGCCTGATGTAGAGTGGTGTTAGTGGGAATGGAGAAAAGTGGATGAATTTAAGAGACTTTTGGGGGTATAATTATCAAAAATTGATGATTCATTGGGGAAAATAGAGAAATCAAGGATAATGTTCAGGTTTCTGAGTTGAGCAACCATATTGCTTGGTAGTGCCATTGATCACCAGAAGAAAAGAGAGTTTGGAGAGAAGATGTTAAGTTCAACTTTCAACATACTTAATTTGAGTTTGTGTGAGATATTCAAGTAAAGTTGTTTAGCAGGCACTTGTGAAATATAAATTTGAAGTTTAGGAAAAAGCTTTTGGGTATATGGATTTGAGAATCCTTAGTGTATAATGAACATTTCATGTAATAAAAATAAATATGTTAGTGTTCTCAACATCTCTGGCTTTCTGTGTATAGTTGATTATATTCCAGAGACTCTTGTCTATATAGAGTGTAATGTGGAAGGTGGGGAGAGAAGAAACTCAGGTCTTTCATGAATTCACATGGACAAATTACAACACTCTGTGTATTTGTTTCTTCATCAGTAAACCAGGACAAACTAAAAGAAAAACGGCAGCTATTTCTAATTGTGCTTTCCATGTGATCAGGTAGTTGCTAGGTTCACATATATTAGATGTAAAGGGCTTCAAATAGTTGTTGGTGCTATGTCAGTAGTTTTGTTGAATTAGGGTTCCGTTAATTTGCCTACTACCTTAATTTAAGGTAACAGCAGTGGTCCCAGGATTGTTTTGCAACAGTGAAGAACTATCTTGTTGAGTTTCACCCTTAAGTGAGCATTTTCTAAAAGTGGAAATGGGTCAATGGGTATATGCATTGAAAATGTTTCCAGATGCTGCCAAATTGCTTTTCAAAACATTGTCCAAATAGCTTATTCCCACATCCTCACCAGCACTGGATGTTATCAATATGATCTTTGGTGATCTGCTATTTTGCCTATATATTAAAATTTCCATGAAATTCACCAACATTGCTGGGAATGACGATAAAATTTTGCTGAAGTAATGATTCTTTATTAAGAATGTGACTGGATAAAGTTTCAGTCCTGAAGCCTGAATAGACCATATATTAGAAATGGCTGATTTTGGCTCTGGCTGGTGTGGCTCAGTGCATTGAATGGGGGCCTGAAAACCAAAGGGTTGCCACTCCAATTCCCAGTCAGAGCACATGCCTGGGTTGCCAGCCAGGTCCCAAGTAGGGGGCTTGCAAGAGGCAACTACACATTGACGTTTCCCTCTCTTTCTTTCTCCCTCACTTCCCTCTCTAAAATTAAATGAAAAAAAAAAAAAAAAGAAATAGCTGATTTGGGATATATTGAATATTTTCCTGTTAGGAAACTTTTTTCTTGAATAACATTTCAGTACCTTAAAATAATATCTGCATACAACTAATATGAAGTGGCAGCATCTTTGTCCTCTCTATGACTTTCAAGGATTCTGCATAAATGTGAAAATCTCTACATTTTCTGCACCAAACCTAATTCACATTAGGGTGATGAGATAAATGATTGAATTACTGGAAAACAATTGGAAGCTGCCAGATTCTATGGTAACTTCTTGAATCAGTAAGCATTTTTCTCCCCTTGAGAATCTGGTATAAGTTACCCCACAGCTGTAAGAGATCTGATCAAGGAAAAGAACCAAAGATGATCTCAGCATAAGCATTACTGGCTTCCTGTTTCTGTATACTCTAAAATGTCATTAGGCTGAAATGCAAAGAGCTAGAGAAAACACTTGGAATAAACCTGATTTCAGATTTACAAGCCAGACTGGTTTTTGGCAGGTTAATCACTTTGTAACTAAATTGCTTACTCTTGTTTATTAGTTGGTTGCTAAGATGCCTTGACCAGATCAACTGCTCTTGGATCTATATATACATTTTTCTACAACCCAAAAAGATAAATAACAATGTCATATGACTTAATGTAAGCTTGGCCTTTAATAGGTTCTAATGATCTAATATTTTTTATGGAAGATCAGTGAAGTGTCTAGCAATGGCTAACTTCAATGCCTTGTTTTGCTCTCTTTCAAAGCCATTTTTCACTAGTATTCTCTCCCTTTATTCTTACAACAATCTTCGGAGGTAAGCATTATTATCTGTATTTTACAGCAAAGGCAGAACTGGAGCTCAGCTTGTTTATCTCTTGTCCTTTCCCCTAGACAGAGAGAGGAGACCTTTGGTAAAACTAGGCTTAATGTAATTTGACTACAAAATAAGAAAGTATTATGGTACAATTACAAAGCACTTAGGAGGAACTCAGAACTTTTATCTTTTGACTCCAGTTGACATAAAAAATGTCCTCTAGGTTTGAAATAATAATATAATAAAATGATGAGAGTTTACTTTTACAAGTAAAAGTACTCTTATTCGAGACAACATATACACATGGATTGAACATGTAAAATGGTATATTCAAATATATAAACACTAACAATACAGAAGTAAGTTAAACTATATTTTCAACATCCACTCAATGAAGTAAATTGAAAAATGTTGAATTCTGATTGCTGCTCAAGCCACTTTTTATTATTATGTGAAAGCATGAAATAATTAAGTAGAACACAAAAGAATAAGAAAGATAGTAATAGTGATTTGCTGCCAAAAATTGGTAGTGGATAATTGATAATCAACTTTTTGTTTTCTCTTCTTCAACATCAAGCTGTTGCATGCATTTATTTATTTATTTGTTCATTCATTCATTCATTCATTCATTCATTTATTTTTAGAGAGGGGAAGGGAGGGAGAAAGAGAGGGAGAGAAACATCAATGTGTGGTTGCCTCTCATGCGCCCCCTACTGGGGTCCTGGCCTGCAACCCAGGCACATGCGCTGATGGGAAATCCAACCACAGTCTTTTAGTTCACAGGCTGGCACTCAATTCACTGAGCCACACCCACCAGGGCTCAAAATTCTTTATGGACTTCTTCCTTAGTCTTGTCTTGGAGTCCCTGAGAACTGCTTTGCTGAGTTTCACCAGTCCAGAATCAGGAGGATTTGTCTAGCTCCTAATTGGTGATGACTGTGCTTTAGCCAAGTTTTGAAGACATGAAATTCCCCAAACATCACCTTTGTAGACTGTCCAGTTCTCATCAGGTCTTCTCAATCTACAGCTTTGCCTCTTATAGGTTAAACACCTGTTCCCTTCATGTTTTCTAACAATAATGGTAATGTGTAAGCTTACCTGGCCCAATTTTACCAGAGATGATGTGGAACTTTATAAGCCATTTGGGGGAAATTTAATTTAATTTTTCTGTTCTATTCTATTCTATTTTTTATTGTCACCTGAAGATATATTTATTAGAGAGAGAGAGAGAGAGAGAGAGAGAGAGAGAGAGAGAGAGAGAGAGAGAGAGATACAGAGATACAAGGGAAACATTGATTGGTTGCCTGGCAAACTAGGCATCCCTACTGGGGATTGAACCTGCAACCCAGGTATGGGCCCTGAATGGAAATCAAACCCTCAACCTTTTGGCGTAGGGGACAATGCTCCAACCAACTGAGCCTCCCAGCCAGGCATTTTTAAAATTAAAAAAAAATTGCTTTCTATAGACTTTCTGGCTGATATTTTTTCTTTATTTTAAATACCACTCCACTGACTTCTGGATGCTGTGATTTCTGGTGAAATGTCAGCTTTTAATTTTATTAATGGTCCTTAGTACCTGAGATACTGCTTCTCTCTTACTACTTTCAAGATTCTCTTTGTTTTTGGCTTTTGATAGTTTGATTATGTTGTGTCTATGTATGGATCTCTTTGAATGTATGACATTTAGAGTGTATTGAACTTCTTGGATATATGGACTAATTTTTTACCATTTTAATATTTTCATCTGATTAATGTTTTTAGCACTTGTTTTTTGAATATTTTGTCTGCCTCTTTATCTCCTCCCCTCTGAAACTCTCTTTATGTGTCCATTCATACTTTTGATGGTGTCCCAAGTATCCTAACTGTTCATTTTTCTTCATTATTTTTTAAGTCTGGTTTTCAGAACAGAAAATTTCCAATTGTTCAGTCTTCAAGTTTACATTTTTTTCTTTTACTTGCATTATTTTTCTCCTTTGTATTTCTAGTAAAGTTTATTTCAGTATTTTTGTGCTTTTCAACTCTTGAATTTTTGTTTGGCTTTAAATTTTTTTTCTATCTTTACTGATATGCTTTAGTGAGGCACAATTTTCATACTTTATTTTTTTTTAAGGAAAGAGAAACTGCATTTTGGTTAGATTTATTGTAACATAATTAAAGCATGCCCAAATTGATCTATTATAGGAATCTATTTTTAAATTTCTTGGTGTGACATTGGTTAATAAAATTATATAGGTTTTAATTGTGCAATTCCATGATAAATCATCTGTATATTGTGTTGTGTGGCAATAACCCAAAGTCACATATTCTTCACCATACATTTGACCACCTTTACCCTATAATACCCCTTACCCCACTTCCTTCTGGTAACCACAATCTTGATTGTGTCCATGAGTTTTTGTTTGTTTTTCTTGTTCATTTGTCGCTTTCAGATTTATATCCCACATATGAATGAAAGCATATAGTTCTTAACCTTTTCTGACTTATTTTGCTTAGCATGATATTTTCAATATCCATTCATGTCAGAAATGGCAGTATTTCATATTTTCTTATGGCTGAGTAGAATTCCATTGTATAGATGTACACTTCCTTATCCAAGTATCTATTGAACTACACTTTAGTTGTTCTCCTGTATTGGCCACCATGAATAAACATGGAGTGCATACATATTTGTAAATAAATGTTTTCAAATATCTTGGATAGATACCCAGAAGATAGGTTGGGTCATGTGGTAACTTTATATTTAATATTTTGAGAAGCTTCCATAATATTTTCCATAGTGGCTGTACCAGTTTACATTCCCACCAGCAGTGAATGAGGGTTCCTTTATCTCCACAACCTCTCCAACATTTGTTATTACTTGTCTTGTTGATAATAGGCATTCTAACAGGTGTGAGGAATCTTATTGTATGTTTTGATTTGCATTTACCCAACAGCTGGGGAAGGTGAGCGTCTTTTTATATATCTGTTATCTCCATTTGTATTTCTTCTTGGGAGAAGTATCCAGGTTCTCTGCCCATTTTTCAATGGGATTGTTTATTTCTTTGGTGTTTAGTTGTATGAGTTCATGTGTGTGTGTGTATGTATGTATATGTATATATGCATGCATGCATATGCACACATGTATACCTATATGTATGTGTATACATGCACATGTATATATGAATAATATTAACCCCTGTTGGAGCTGTTGTTTGTAATATCTTCTACCATTCTGTTTGTTGCTTTTTGTGCTTTGTTGGTGGTTTCTTTTGCTGTGAAGAAACTTTATAGACCCCTTTATTTATTTTGCTTTTTTTTTAAAATTTTTTTAATCAGTATTTTTTAATTGTTGATATTGTACAGTTTTCTGTCTTTTACCCCACCCCAGCCCACCACCCCAGCCCTCCATGCCTTTGGGGCAAATTCAAAAAATGTTCTGTAAGATCACGGTCCATATATTTAGTATCTATGTTTTCTTCTACATAATTTATTGTTTTTGGTCTTATATTTAGGTCTTTCATTCATTTAGAGATAATATTTATATATGGGGACCAACAGTAGTTTAGTTTCATTCTTTTGTGTGTGTCTTTTCAGTTTTCCCAGAACCATTTATTGAAGAGACTTTCTTTTCTCCGTTGTGTGTTTTTGGCTCCTTGTTGAAAATTACTTGCCCATATACATATGGTTTTATTTCTGGGCTCTCAATTCTGTTCCATTGGCCAACATGTCTGTTTTTCTTTCAGTACCATGGTGTTTTGATTATTGTTGCTCTGCAGTATAATTTTAAGTCTTGGAGTATACTACCTCTTGCTTCATTCATTTTTTTTCCAGAATTGCTTTTGCTATTTGAGTTTTTTTGTGGTTCTATACAAATATGATGATTAAAAATTATTTCTTTAAAATATGTCATTAGGATTTTGATGGGGATTGCATTAAATCTGTATGTTGCTTTTGGTAACATGGCCATATTAACTATGTTGATTCTTTTTTTAATTTTTTTTTATGTTGATTCTTTGAATCCATGAGCATGGGGTATCTTTCCATTTCCTTGTGTCTTTTCCAATGTCTTTTAATGATAATTTTTAGTGTACATGTCCTTCACACCCCTTGTTAGGTTTAATCCTAGATATTTTATTCTTTTATGGCAATTGCAAAAGGAATTGTTTCTTTTTATTTTCTTTTTCACAATTTTACTGTCATTATAGGAATGCAGTGGCTTTTTGTATGTTGATTATTTTTATGGTGCAACTTTACTATATTTATTTATTGTTTCAAATAGTTTTGGTGGAATCTTTAGGGTTTTATATATAAATAATTTCATCTGCAAAAAGTGACAGTTTTACTTCTTCATTCCCTATTTGGATGCCTTATTTCTTTATCTTGCCTAATCGCTCTAAGACTCCCAGCACTATGTTGAATAACAGTGGTGAGAGTGGGCATCCTTCCTTTGTTCCTGATCTTAGTGGAAAAGCTTTCGGTTTTTCATGATAGAGTATGATATTAGCTGAGTGTTTGTCATCTATGGCCTTTACTATGTGGAGGTACTTTCTATACCCATTTTATTGAGTGTTTTAATCATAAACGGATGTTGTGTTTTATCAAATGCATTTGCTGCATCTATTGATAAGATTATGTGATTTTTCCTTTATTTTGTTAACTTTGTGTGTTTCATTAATAGATTTGCATATGTGGAATCATTATTGTGCCCACAGAATGAACCCCACTTGATTGTGATATATTATTTTTAATGTATTGTTGTATTCAATTTGCTAGTTTTGTTTAGTATTTTTGCATCTGTATTCATCAGAGATATTGGTCTGCAGTTTTCTTTGCTTGTGTTATCCTTGTGAGGTTTTACTATCAAGGTTATGTTGGCCTCATAAAATGTGTTAGAATGTATAGCCTCTTCTTCAATTTTTTGTAAGAATTTTAGAAGAATAAATATTAAGTCTTCTATGAATGTTTGGTAGAATTAACTAGAGAAGCCATCTGGTCCTGATCTTTTATTTTTGGGGAGGTTTTTGATGGTTGTTTGAATTTCGTCATTATTATTTGGTCTATTTAGATTTTCCAGTTCTTCGTGATTCAGTCCAAGAAGGTTATATATTTCTAGGCACTTATCCATTTCTTCTAGCTTATTAAATTTGGTGGCATATACTTTTCTATAAGATTCTTGTATGATCTTTTGTATTTTTGTGGTATGTGTGGCAACTTCTTTTATTTCTGATTTTGTTTGAGTATTATCTTATTTTTCCTTAGCTAGAGTTTTGTCAATTAATCTTTTCAAAGAGCCAGCTCTTTGTTGTATTAATTTTTTGTGGAGACTTTTTGTACTCTATTTCATTTAATTCTGCTCTAAGTTTTATTTCTTTTGCTGACTTTAACTGCTTTTGTTCGTTTTTTCTAGATCTTCAAGATGCAATGTTAGGGTGTTTACTTGGGATTTTTCTTTTTTTCTTGAGATAGGTCTGTAATGATATAAACTTCCCTCTTATTACTGCTTTTGCTGTATCCCAAAAATTTAGATGTGTTGTATTTTCATTTTCACACTTTTCTTTAGTTTTTCGAATATGGTTTCTTTTAGTTCTTTTAATATATTTGCAATAGTTGATTTAAGCTTTTTGTCTAGTATGTGTACTTCCTGGGATACATTAGGGAAGGTTTCTTTTGATTGTTTTATTTTTTTCTGGCATGTACCATACTTTCTTGGTTATTTACTTTTCTAATTTTTTGTGTTATATTCTAGATATTCTAATAATCTAGAAATTATATTCTTTCTTTCATTTGGCTTTGTTGTCATTACTGGTTGTTGCTGTTTACTATTATTTTTGTTCAATGATTTTTCTAAACAAATTCTATAAATTTTAATAAGTTATGTGAATTCTTTATTGCATGTGGCCACTGACGTCTCTGTTTGGTTAGCCAAGTAATCATCTAGTTATTGAACAGAGATTAACTGAAACCAATAGGTCTACCAATTTTTGTGGAGGAAATCTGTGTGCATATTGTGGCAATACTCAGACAGACACTTTTAAATATTCTCTAGTTTTCATTTCTTCATAGTTCAGAGTTTTAAGTTTGGCCAGAAGCGAGGGCTTAGAGTCTTCCCAGGTTTTTTTTTTTTTTTTAAATCATGTGCACAGGTCTGGTTATGCACATTGCCCTACACATATGTGTGAATTTCTAGATGTCTAGGAATATAATGAAGCATTTCAAATCCCCTATTGGAATTACTATTCTATAGCTTTTCTTCTGAATATTTTGTTAGGTTGTTGTCTGTGCCGATTGATATTTACAACTTCAGAAATTGTTATCCTAAACAATTATTCCCAAGGTTTCTGAAAATGCCCCAGCAGAATTGTTGCTCACACTGTGAAATCTCTGAGTTCAGTCAAACAAGCCCTGTTTGTGGCATTTTCCAGGAAATGTCCAGATAGGTCCAATAATAACAATTCTCTGGGAATGAAACTTTGGAAGCCCTCGAACCTCATTTTGATTTCTCTAGTGACTGCCAGGCTGCCACTGTGTTTCCAGGCTATTGGATTTCACGGCTACTGCAGATCTTGGGAAAAGGTTATGGAAATAGAGCGAGTTAGAACATTAGAAAGCTCGCTGTTCTTTCCAAGATTAAGCAATTTTTCTCTAATAAACATTCTCTGGATTGTTGAAAGACTTTAGTCAGTTTCCAGAGTAGCAAAAGTTGATTTTGACAATTTTCCCATTGTTCTTATTGATTTTTACCAAGATGAGGTCCTTACTCCACCATTTTGAATCTATTGTACTTAGAGCTTATTGAGATTTTTAAATGTGTTAATTGTTTTTCATCAAGTTTAAGATATTTTCAGCCATTATTTCTTTAAATATGTTTGGCTCCCTTCTCTTTCTTCTTTGTTTCTGATATTCTCATTATATGTCACACACTTAATAACATACCATATTTTCCCATTCATTTATTCTCTTTTCTCTCTATTCTTCAGATTGCATAATCTCTATTGATCTATATTGTTTTACTTATTCCTTTTTTTGCTTTCTAATATCTAATTTCGAGCCTTTCTACTGATTTCTTCTTTTTGTTTATTGTATGTTATCATCAGAAATTTTATTTTGAATATAATTTTAACAGTTTAATGATAATCTTTTAGTTGTTTGAATATACGGGATCTGGCAGAAGTAAGGCCTGCTTGAGTGTGTTTGGTAGGGTAATAATATGGGTGTAATACTTTATAGTTTAAATTTCAATATTTCACTTTAAATGCCATATGGTGTGCTTGAGTATGATATTGTTATGTTACAAAATTACATGCTTATAATTTTGTAATAAAAGATTTTGTAATAAAAAGGGGCATTTTTACCCTGGCTGGTGTGGCTCAGTGGAGTGCCAACCTGTGAACCAAAGGGTTGCTGGTTTGATTCCCAGTCAGGGCACATGCTTGGGTTGCAGGTCAGGTCCCCACTTGTGGGCATGTGAGAGGCAACCACACACTGATTTTTCTCTCCCCCTCTTTCTTTCTCCATTCCCTCATCTCTAAAAATAAACAAACTCTTCTTAAAAGAGGGGGCATTATTTGTGCCAGTCCCTGTATTTATAATAGCTACTTTGAAACTTGTGGGTGTAAGTCCAACATCTTGACTCCCTCGAAGGTAATTTCTATTGCTTGCTCTTTCCCTTATCTATGTGACACCCC
The DNA here is from genome assembly GCA_039655065.1 of Glossophaga mutica. Taxonomy (NCBI): domain Eukaryota; kingdom Metazoa; phylum Chordata; class Mammalia; order Chiroptera; family Phyllostomidae; genus Glossophaga; species Glossophaga mutica. The sequence continues at coordinate 6,073,834 of CM077318.1, read as the reverse complement.
TTCTATTTCTTTGCATGTATCATACATTTTTTCTTAATACAGACAATTTAGATAATATGTTGCAGCAATTCTGACTGATGAATTGTCTTCCTCGGGTTTTGTTGTTTATTTTTTTCTTAGTGACTTGGGTAGGTTAGTTCAATGAAGTCTTTTCCTACTGAAATATGATGTAGAATTTTCCCCTTAGAGGACACAACCTTAAGCATATATATCATCTTCCTTACCACTAGGATTGCTTTAGATGTTTACTCTAGAATATTTGGAGGATATCTCATCAATCAAGAGGTAGACTGGTAGGGAGCAGTGTATTCACTGAGATTTGGAATACATGAAATAGATCATGGAAATATATTGTAGACAATTATGGATCCTTGTGTTTATTAGAAGAGTACAGATTTTAATTTTTGATGAGATTACAAAGGAGGAGTAAAGATAAGAGGCCTACTAATAGCATGTTTTGAAATTGAGATTTGAAGCCTAAAGGAGGAAAAGAAGACAACAATACATTTTTTAAAAAGAGCAATTACAGGTGTATGGCAACCAGTGTTAACAAATCAAAAAGGGCATTTCATAGAATGTGGAGAAAGACAACTAACATTTATTGCCAGTTTAAGGGCCTTTAAACGAACAATTGCATTGAATTACCATAAATGTCCTAAAATGTAAATACATTATATCCATTTTACAGATGATGTCACTGAAGCTTAAGTAGGTAATGTAAGTCACCCAAGATAATCTGGATAATAAATGGCAAAACAAGGATTTGAACTTAGATCTATTTGAACTTAGACCTAATTTCTTGTTTGCGGTATCTTCACACTGAATAATCATGTCAAATGTCATAGAATCAAAGAATAATAAATATTAAAGAAAGGTCCATCAGAGTGGGTGATTAGGATGCATTTGATAACTTTGTTTTTGACCAACTGGAGTACAGAAGAGGAAGTAGAAGAAAGACTTTGGGAATTTGATTTGGGACATGAGCACAAAGGTTATTGGTATGAGGAAAATGAGATTGTTCAAGTGAGGTTAGCAGTATTTAAGGTTAGCAGTAATTAATTGAAAGAACTTTGGAGCCACACTATCCTGAGTTCAAATACTATCCTTACTGATGGGGGGGACTCAAATGTTGGAAAAATTTTAGTTTCAGGTAATAGCTAATAAGCTTAGTAATCGATGCATGTAAAAAGCTATTGTTTCAAGAACTGAAGGCGTGACCCACCCTGACTCCAGGAGACCAGAAGCAGTTCAACCTTTGTGCCTCAGGAGGACTGAAAGTCATCAAGATGGTATCTGAGCCATTGTGCTCCCTGGTGAGAAGCCCACCACCCAGGACATACATGAAAGACCACCACCCAGGACACAGATGAAAGAATGCTGCAGATTTTATCTGATTAACGTTTTCCCTGAATTCCAAACCCCTTACCTACACCTTTCTTCTCCTTATAAAAAGGGGCAGTTTAAAATGGAATTTAAGAAGGTCTGTTAGGGTACAAACCCCCCATCTTCTCAGACCTCCAACCATCTGAATAAAGCGCCCATAAAGATTTAATCCCTGTCTCTCTTACTGAGTCTGGTAGGTGACAGACAGCATGAATGCCAGCTTTCCTGGTTTTATTACCAGTCACTTAAGCTTGAAACAATTAACTGACTTCATTAAATGTCAGTTTCCTCATAAATAAAATGTAAATCCTTATCTTGCAGGATCATTGTGAAGATTATAGATAATGGATGTAAAGTACTTTCTATACCCTAGGCACTTATTCATTGAAGGGCTCTAGATAAAATTTATGATATAAGAACTTCAGGTCAACATGGCAGTGTAGACATACATGGCTCACCTTTTTATACAAACACATCAAAATTACAGCTAAAACATAGAACAACCTTCACTCAGAACTGTCAGAAATTGAGTTGAATGGACGTCAGACAGGTACAGAATTAAAGAAACCACATCCACCCAGACTGAGCTGGCAAGCTATTGCCATATATGAGATTCCATCAACTTGGCTAACACTGTTTGACCCATCTTGGAGATCCCCAGCAACTCCACCCCACCCAATTTGCAGGCCCACCTGTGCTGCTTTTTCATATAAATGGCTGGTCTTGGCTCATGCTTCACAACTTCCTAAATCCTCTCATACAAGCAATAATTGGCCTTAGTGAGCCCCAGGCCTGCCACTAGCAACAGCCAGCCTAGATTCAAAGCTTGGCTTCACCTGGGAATCTCCAAACCCAGCACAGGTAGCAACCATTTCAGATTGCTTTATAGCTCAGGCAGGGTGGCTCTGGGCAAAACATAGGTGGGGGCTGACCTTGGCCTGCACCACCTGGGAAACCCTAGGGCCAGTGCACCCAGTGGACAGCTACAGACCACATTGGAGTACCATCTCCCTGCCCCTGCACAGCTGATCCTCCATGGAGGGGGGAGGTTGGTGGTCAGTGCTGACAGCCAGTCCTTGCAGCTGACTGGCCTGGGAAAATCCTTCCCATTAATCTGCCAACAGCAACCAAGCCTCAACTACAGAAGGAGAGTGTGCTCAGCCTACACAAAGGACACACCTTGGTAGGGGAGGCTGTGCCACTAGACCCTACAGGATGTCTACTACATTAGGCCACACTACCAAGACATGGAGTCAAAGCAGCTCTACTTAATACATAGACACAAACACAGGGAGGCTGCCAAAATGAGGAGACAAAGAAGCATGGCCCAAATGAAAGAACAGAACAAAACTCTAGAAAATGCGCTAAACAAAATGGAGATAAGCAATCTATCAGACACAGAGTTCAAAACACTGGTTATAAGGATGCTCAAGGAACTTAGTGAGGACTGCAACAGCATAAAAAAGATCCAGTCAGAAACAAAGGCTACACTGATTGAAATAAAGAACAATTTACAGGGAAACAGCAGTACAGCGGATGAAGCTGAGAATCAGATCAATGATTTGGAACATAAGGAAGCAAAACAACCAATAAGAATAATAAGAAGAAAAAAGTACCCTCCAAAATGAAGAAAGCATAAGCAGCCTCTGGGACTACTTCAAGAAGTCCAATAGCCACACAATAGGGGTGCCAGAAGGAGAAGAGAAAGAGCAAGAAATTGGAAATCTATTTGAAAAAATAATGAAGAAGACTTCCCTAATTTTTTCAAGGAAATAGACATGTAAGTCCAGGAAGCACAAGATGGATGCAAAGAGGCCCACTCCAAGACATGTCATAATTAAAATGCCAAAGGTTAAATATATAGAGAAAATCTTAAAATCAGCAAGAGAAAAGCAGTTAGTGACCTACAGGGGAGTCCCCATAAGACTGTCAGCTGATTTCTCTAAAGAAACTTTGCAGGCTATAAGAGATTGGCAAGAAGCAGTCCAAGCCATGAAAAGCAGGGACCTACAGCTAAGATTGCTCTATCCAGAAAAACTATCATTTAGAATGGAAGGACAGATAAAGAGCCTCCCAGACAAGAAAAAAACTAAAGGAGTTCATCATCACCAAACTATTATATGAAATATTAATGGGACTCATTTAAGAAAAAGAAGACCAAAAGTATGAACAACAAAATGGCAAAATAGATATCTAGCAACAAATGAATCTAAAAAACAAACTAAGCAAACAAGAACAGAGACAGAATCATGATGGGGGCATTACCTGAGGGAGTGGAGGGCTGGGTGGAGGCGGGCAAAAGGGGAAAATGACAACCGTAGTGGAATAATCCATAAAATATTATTAAAAAACAAAAAAGAGTTATGATGTAAAAGAAGCTGCTGTTGTAAGAGAACATAATCCGAAAGATTTGACCCAGTACATTTATTGTTGTTGTTGTTGTTGTTGTTGTTGTTGTTATTATTATTATTATTATTATTATTCCCAAGTATGGTACTACACTTTTTTAAAGATCTCATACATCTTTCAAAGTCTAGTGAAAACTTTGAATCCTCTCCTAGAAATTTTCATATACACATAAGCTTATATGGAGTACCTCAGTGGCTTCACTGGTCCCATGGGTGTTAATAATAACTTACTAATGTTGAATGTTTAGTTCATGTCAGGTATTACTATAATTGTTTCATATACATTAACTTGTGCTCATTCTAAGATGAATATTAAAGTCAATGAGGTTAAGAAATTTGCCTAAGTTCACATAGGTAGCAAGTAGAAGGGCTAAGATTCAAATCCAGACCACTCTACTATGTTGCTTTATATATGCATATGTTGAATATACCATATATAAAATGATATGCTTTGCAGCACATTTCCAAAAGCAAAAATTATAAACTACCTAAATATTCACTAATAGAAGGTAATTAAATAAATTGTTAGACATTACCTTAAAACTGTCAAAAATAATTGGCACCTCCTTATTTTTACAGATAGGCTATTGTATATAAGATATTATACTGTGAAAAATAAAAGTCCATATCAATTTGTATTACTTGCTACTTTCTTAAAAATAAGAGAAAAGATAGATATGAATGTGCTTGTCTGTGCATAGAGTATTTATCAAAGCATAGATAAGAACCTATGTACAGTGTTTGCCTTTGAAGGAGGGAAACTGGGTAACTCTGATCTCAGTCTGCATTGTATTCCACTAATAAGTGTATACATCCCTAATCTCTCAAATCCGATTTTCAATTCCTCAAAAGCAATGACTTATCTTATTCATCACCAAATCTACCTAAGTACAGCTTAACACAGGGTCTTGCAATTAATAAATGCTCAATTAATATTAGCTAAGATTAAACTGATCTAGACTGAAATAAATATAGAGAAAGTAATCGCAAGGGAGAAATCAAAGAGAACACCAAAGGTATATTTGAAGATAGACAAAAGGGTCGTATAGAGAACATATCTCTTTTATATTAATGTTAGAATAATGAAATATAGTATATAGTATATGGTTATTTTCAGCATGAGAGATTATGTAGCTGTGTCTGTAGTATTTGGTAACAACATATTTCCTGAACTTTTTAACAATGCCTATGTGGTTACCTATGTAACATAATTACCTATCCACAGTTTTTTTTTTTTTTTAAGATTTTATTTATTTATCTTGAGAGGGGAAGGGAAGGAGAGATGGAGAGAAATATCAATGTATGGTTGCCTCTCGTGTGTCCCCTGCTGGGAACTCTCGCTGGGAACTGGCCTGCAACCCAGGCATGTGCCCTGACTGGGAATCGAACTGCGATCCTTTGGTTCGCAGGCCCGCGCTCAATCCATTGAGCTACACCAGCCAGGGCTACCTATCCACAGTTATATAGATCCCTAGGTGCCCTGAGACACTTTTAGTGGACCCTCAAGATCAAAGAAAGTTTTACAAAAAATCTAAGGCATTATTTGCCTTTGCACTGAATTGACATTTGCACAGGTGGTACAAAAAATTTGTATTAAGTCAAATCAAGGCAGTTTCATCAAACCATATACTATTCTTAACTGCCATATATTCTTAGATAAAGAAAATAAGTTTCATTTAAGGATGTCCTTGGTGAAATCATAACAAATTATTAATTTTCTTAAATCTTGATCCTTAAGTATACATCTTTCTAATATTCTGCATAAAAAATAGGGATACAAAATGTACTTCTGCTGCACATGAAAGTATAATGGTTGTCTAAAAAAAGCCCATGTAAAGGCATTTAAGATTTGTTTTTAACTAGATATACAAGACAGTTTTTTTCATTGAACATTGTTTTTACATGAAAGACAGACTAAAAGAAAGTTATGGTTGTTCATAGACCACATGTTAGGTCAGAAAATAAGTAATAATAAATTTAAGAATATTGAAAGCATCTCAAGCATCTTCTCTGATCACAGTGGTATAAAACAAGAAATCAATCACACACAGAAAAAGTGAAGCAGCAGCCTGAGGGGAAATAATAGCCCTGACCCCAGGAGGGATTCTACCATGGCACTGCGGAGCTTAAGCCTGACTGCTAACTGCAGAGTGACTAGATTAACAAAGGAGTCAACCACAGACAGTAGATCCCTGGAAGTCTTGAACAGGCTGCCAAAGGCCAGACGGGATCACCATCTTACACCACCAGAGATGGATCCAGAAAGAAAAAACAGTGGTAAATACTAGAGGCTACTGAGACGAAATCCACCGGGGTTTTCTCCAAGATTTGTTATATTTTCTTTCCTGGATAGCTTTTTAACATTCATTTCTTGTCCATCAAATTTGTGCATATTAAGTCACTAGATTTTATACTATAGTTTATTTCAATTCACATATTTTGCCTCTCCCTTCTGTTACCCCATTTTACCTTCTTCTTTCCTTTCATTATTTTCATTTTAAATTTTGTTTTCTTTCTTGCTACAACTTATTTCCATTCTGCACTCTTACTATTTCTCCCCCATCCATCCTCACAACACCAGTTTTCTTGTCAATGGTCATCTCTGTTTGCTTTTATGACTTTGCCTAAGCTTTTAAAAAAAAATATCTTCACGAAGGGGAACAGCTTGGGTAATCCAAATTATGTTAATGCATTCGATCTGGCCACTTGACATTCATTTGGGTTCATTAGAAACAGTGAACATAGAAGCCAATGCAAGGTAACATTATAGAATGTTGTTTTCAACATCTGTGACAGCAATTTGTCGTAACTGAGATCCTAAACAAAACTGTAAAAAAGCAATATTTAGCATGCGTACTTCACTTTTCTAACAGATCCATTTTTTCCCCTTCAGATGCGACCATTTTCTATCCTGTGCCATTTCTTTAGTAACCCTTTGCGAACAAAGATGTAATTAATGCCAGTACATCACACATATACACCTCACAGTGCATTTGCATTTTCAGAGGAGAATCTTTGAAGATTGGTTTGTGGAGGGGGCCAGGGGATATTTTAAGGAGAATGAAATAGTGCTGGCCTGAAGCTGGAGTTGGTTGTGTTGTTTTGGTCAGGGATAGCTGCTGCCTTCACCTCTCCCCTCAACTTAAATGGCACCCGCAATCCTCCTCAAAGTCTTTCTATGAGTGATAATGACCATTAATACAATGATTTTATTGCCAGAAGTAGTTTTAACTAGAACTCTATTGAAGGAAATTCATGTACAGTAAAGCTTATGTCAAAATTATGGCATAGGCTTCAGCAAGATTCTGAAATACCTTTCTATATTTTTACAAGCAAGTCGTGCTTGGTATGAGTGTAATATTGAGCTTCTAACACTTAGAAATTATAATACTTATGGTATAATATTGCAGAGTATTTGATTAACATGAAAATTTTATTCTGCAGCCATACCAGCCAAGAGTTTACATTATACACTTACTGTAAGAAACACAATATGTTCTTCTTAGATTTTGTTCATGGTTTATGAACATTCTTCCTAAAAGTATGTGTTTGAAAAAAATTTTTTCAGCATGTGAATGTTTTGCCTATAAAATGTGTGTGTTTTTTCTCCCATTTTAATATATTTATTTAAAATTTTTCAATTAATTTACTTTCAGTATTATTATTATTTTTGTTTTACTGCTGTTCTATTACAGTTTTCCCAATTTTCTCCCATTGTTCTCTACAGCGTTGCCCACCTCCCCACTCCCACAGTCAATCCTTACCCTATTGGCCATGTCCATGGGTCCTTTGGACATGGTCACTTTCTTTCCTCGCTTATCCCTTTCCTCCCTCCCCTCTGGTCACTGTTTGTTTCCATGTCTCTGGTTCTATTTTGCTTACTTGTTTGTTTTGTTGATTAGGTTCCACATATAGGTGAGATCATATGGTATTTGTCTTTCACTGCCTGGCTTGTTTCACTTACCATAATGCTTTCCAGTCCCATCCATGCTGTTGCAAATGGTAAGTTTCCTTCTTTCTTTCTGCTTCATAGTATTCCATTGTGTGAATATGCCACAGTTTTTTGATCCACTCATTTACTGCTGGGCACTTAGGCTGTTTCCAGCACTTGGCTATTGTAAATAATTTTGCTATGAACGTTAGGGTACATAGGTTCTTATGTGATGCATTTTGAATTGTATCAACAGTTACATAACTCAATTAATGAATATTTTCCAAAAGACTAGTACATATTGTTACAAATAATGCATGGCTAAAAGATTCATTCAAATTGCAAGATAAATCAATGGATTTTAATGAAATGGAATATGTAAAGTTCCTTGATTTCATAATCTGCATTGCTACTACTTTAAAAAGCTACTACTTGTCTAGTTTTAGTGTTGAGTGAAAGAAAAATATGAACACATATAAAAAGCTTATTAAAATGCTTCTCCTTTTTATATCTATGCAACCATGCAAGGCCAGATATTTTTCTCCAACATTAAACTAAAACAATATATGAATACAGATTGAATATAAAAACAGATAGGAGAATACAAATATCTTCTATCAAGCAGGACATTTAAGAGGCCTGCAGAAATGTAAAACAATGTCATTCTTCTCAGTATATTTGTAAGTGAATTACATGTTATTTATATTAATATATAATGGGTTTATTATTATTTTAAATGGATTAATATATTAACATTCTTAAACACCAGTTTTAATGTCTAATGTGGTAAATATTGATGGATTCAACCCATATAAATGAAAGCTCCCAGGATCTTAAATAACTTTTAAGTGTGTACAGAGGTCTAAGACCAAAAAAGCTTGATAATTGCTAATTTGAGAAACTTGATTAATAGCTAATTTGTTGAGTGTTGGTTTGAAGAAGCTTTTGCTCCTTGTGTTAGTATGAAGAATTCACCTCGATCACATTCTTTTGTGACAACAGAAACCGAGAAGGTCTGGGAAAGCACCATATCCCTTGGAGAGAAAGTTGAACAAAAAGGCCACAATGGAAGACAGGGCACAGTTATAGTCTTCTATCACACCGTTTCCCCAGCAATTAGTTTTAGTGACATGTATGAAGTTAGTAAATATCATAGCAAAGAGCCCCAAATTAGAAACTGAGACAAAATATAACTTTTCCTCATCCTTTGTTTTCTTGCTCACTGTTCATAGCTTTGACTATATAGAAACTGTTGCCATGTAAATAAGATTCTTCTATGCAGTCACAAGAAAAGCATTTTGGGGACTCATTCATAGGATGGTGAGAGCAATAGTGGCAGGATTTATTGGAGCAAAAACAAACGACTGCTCCCAGGTGCCTGATGTTTCTTGGACAACCAGGTAGCTTAGCTTCATCTTGTTGCAGAAGGAGTCCAGGCTCTGGGGCCATAGGCCCACACCCATGTCCATGCCCATCAGGCCCAGGAAGGCCAGGACCCAGAGATGCAGAACTTCTCTGTGTCTAATTTCTCCATCTTCATTTCTGCCACCAAGGATTGCTGGCTGCCAAGCTGTGACCAATGCTTCACTTGCACCTGTTCTTCAGTATGCACTTCAGCCTGTGTGGCTGCCGAGTGCACAAGGCTGCTACAAAAGGAGAGAGTGCAAACAAATGAGCTCCAGACCTTTGTTAAACTTTAATTATATCTCCTTGGGTTTGGGAAGGGGTATGCTTTCCTTCAAACTAACCAGTCATCTTCCTAATTCTCTAGGAGTTGTGCTGATGCTTCCCCCTAACCTAAACCTTTCCTGGATCTTCCAGGGTTTTGTGCCCTTATCCTTATCTGTTTCTTCCCCCCCAGATTTTCCCAGGCTAGACTCCTCCCCTTCATGGTCACCATTTTGGCTCCTACTGTGCATGCCTTAGCAGAAGGATCTTCTTTTGTACCATCTTGGCTTTTACTGCACATGTGCCCTGAGAAGGAATTTCCTTCTTACTCTTCTGCCCTCACTCCAGTAATCCTTGTGAAGGAGCTGGTTGGGCCCTGAGAAGATTGGAAAGCCAGTCCTTCCTACCTAATGGCGGGGAGGAGAAGAGAGGGATTGCCAATCCCCTTGGCAATGTGACTATCCCCTGGAGTGTCTAGAAGCTGTCACTTCCTACTTAATCAGGCTTAATGTTTCATTCCATTTACTCTGTTTGTTAATTACTAACTACTTATTGCAACAAAACCAAATAAATCACCAAGAATTGGGGGAGTCTATCATTTATGTTAATTCACAACATTTATACACATGCAACCGGTTGTTTAGCTGAAAGAAACCTCTTCTATGGAAATTCTCTGAAATGCATTTCTTTAGAAATTCACATCCTGTGAGAAGAAACCATTTCCCTTTTCAAGACTGTAGGTTCCTCACGGGGGGTCTTAAGAAGTTGCTCTGTGCTGATACCCATCTTTAAAACAAACCTCTGGGGTTCACTAAAATGAACCCTTCTTCCAGCTACAATGTATTTTTTCATTGAAGGAAGATACTTCAGTGTATGATTCAAAAATTTTTAATATGCAAAAATTAAACTCCTTAAAGAGTGATTTATGCCTACTCGTGAAGATCCATTTCCTCTTTCATTCTACTTACTTCAGTTTTAAGTGCTCTTTTGGGAAAAATAATTCTTTTGAAATTATCTTTTATCTTTATTCTTATCATCACTACTTTAATCTATGCTCTTTCATCTTAAATTTAAATTACTGGTATATTCTCTAGTAGGGCCCTCCATCTCCTGTACCGTCCCTTCTCCAATTCATTCTGTGTACCTTTGTCTCAGCAATTTTTCAGGGAGTAGTAGAAAAAACATTGGGCTCTGGAGACAGACAGACTTTGTCTCAATCTTGCCTTTCCCACTTGCTTGTATGACCTTAGGGAAGTTAATTAACCTCTCTGAGCTTTGATTCACTCTTGGATAACATAGGAAATAATCTTAGCCCCTGCTCCATAAGATGGTTCTGAGGATTAAATGAGATGATGTGTATAAATTGTCTAGAATTATGCCCAGTATATAGAGAATACTAAGTAAACAAGAGATTTTATCTCCTTTCCTCAGCTACATTTAAAATCCTTCAAAGACTTCCCGTATCCTATGGCTTCTATATTCTAAGATTTTCTTTGTATGGTTCCACCTTCCAAGCTTTTTTCTTTTTCCCTAAGATGCCCTATGTTTTAGTCAAAAGTTTGTCCTCATTATCACACAAAGAATATATGTTTACTCTTCATTCATTTCTTTGGGAAAGTTTTTTCTTTCTTCTGAAAAGCCTTGCCTTCTCTCCTCTCTTTAAACTGGTATATGCCAAATTTCAGATAGTCAAATGACCCTCCATATTTTTTGCTGTCTGCTTATTTTCTATACATTTATTTGTGTGTTTGTTAAATAACACATTTTAAAGTTTAGCTACCTACTGTAGCCTAATCCTAAGTAATATTTTCCATGAAATAAAAAAAAAAAACTGAAGTGCTAATTATACTACATTTTAAAGCCATAAAACAAAAATATAACTTGAGAAATTTTAAAAAGTTATTCTTTGTATTACCAAAAATAACATTGCATGTTTCCAGTGGGACATGTTCTGCCCATTGGGAACCCTGCTTAAACTAAACTTGTCTACTGAGCAAGGACCACCCAACCTTCTCCAAAGTGTCCAGCCCCTAATGAACTCATCTTCTTAACTTTCACACAACTTAATAATAAATCATATACTATGCTTGTTTTCTAATTATTTTATGAGTGATCTACTTGTCACTTAAAGTGGACTCTGGAAGGATAGGGTACATATTTTATGTTTCTGAATCCACCCTTCCCACTCAGCATCCAAAAAATTTGCTCATTGTTGTAGCTCCTTAAGTATGTTGAATGATTAATTCCAAACAAAGTGCAGGAATACTCTGTGGATATAAAATGAGATTTGGAAAACTCCTGAAGACAGTTTATCTAAAGCAATTAATATTCACTACTTCTCATGCAAAGGGAATTGAGGTCATGGTTCATTCTTTCTTTCTTCCCCACTTTTTCCCACTAGTGTTCCAGAAAAGATTGAAGGTGGTGGTTTGTAAGGATTCATACTATGACAAGGTAATACAAATAAATAGTAAAGTGGAAAATAATAAAGAAAAAGTGGTCAAGAACATAAAAATAGAGGCATGAAATAGAATAATAAAAAAAAGCACATCATATTCTCACGATCCATACATGTCACAAATGACAGTATGTCATCTTTACTTATGTCTGAATAGTACTGCATTGTATATATGTACCACATACTAAGCAAAATAAGTCAGGCAGAAAAAGTTAAGAACCATATAATTCCACTTATATGAGGGATATAAAGCTAAAAGCAACAAACAAAAAACAAGACAAATAAACAAGAACTCATAGACACACACAACAGTATGGTCATTATAAGAGGAAAGAGGGAGTTTAGGGTGGGGGATGTATAAGATGGTAAAGGGGGGATAAATGGTGATGGAACGAGACTTGACTTGGGGTGGTGAACATATAATGCCATATACAGATGATATATTATAGAATTATACACCTGACACCTATATAATTTTATTAACCAATGGTCACCTCAATAATTTTAAAAGTTAAAAAAATTTAAAAGCACACCATAGAAAGATCTCCAAACTTAGTACCAGTATAATAAATTAGTTCCAGATTTTTCAGCAGACCATGTAAAAAGAGACATGTGATACAATTATCAGTGTGCACAAGAACCAAATTAAGCAAACTACTTAAGAAAAATCTACTTCTTTTTTTTAAAAGATTTTATTTATTTATTTTTAGAGAGGGGAAGGGAGGGAGAAAGAGAGGGAGAGAAACATCAATGTGTGGTTGCCTCTCACGTGGCCCCCACTAGGGGCCTGGCCTGCAACCCAGGCATGTGCCCTGACTGGGAATCGAACCTGCGACCCTTTGGTTCACAGCCCGCGCTCAATCCACTGAGCTACGCCAGCCAGGGCCAAATCTACTTCTTTTTAATACTAAAATCAGGTGGTACTTGAGGCCTCCAAAAAAGCAATATATTTTATTTATTTTTTAAAGCAATGTATTTTAATGAGTAATGTCCTCCATAGTAGCTATCATGCCTTATCTACTGTTACTGTTAGACAAGATCCAAAAGCCTTTAAAGCACCAATTTATAAACTTGCCCCAGCCTACGTAATATATGATGCACCCATTAAAGTAAACTGAGGGAATACAGAGAGAAGTGAAGAGTTCAGAACTATGGTCAAAATGGAAAAACTGTACTATTTTTTTAGATGTATGACTGGATTGTTTTTACTTGGTTTGAGGTGATAATGATTCCTAGACTATCAGTCATACTCATTAGTAGACTCTCTTCTAAAAGTCAATTGAAGATGATTATTAAATTACCAGCTTTTTTTTTTTTGTTTCTCCACAGCTTTGCTAGTTTTAATTAACACTCAAAACTTAACCTGATTTGAAACTTCCTTTACCTAAATTGGTTCACTGACCTCTGAGCTACTTTTGCTTCCCTTTTTTTTGGCCAATGAGAGGAGAGGGTGGTTGCGTGCAAGACAGAAATGAGGTAAGTAAGCAGGCTTTCTTCTTAGCAATATTAAAGTGTCTGTGAAATGAAGGTAGGAGGTAATGACAATAGCTGATTCTCAGGAAAGCATTCCTTTTCTCTTTCTCTCCCAGGGTTTGGCTTTAAAGCTCAACAGGTCTGGAATTTTCTTTGTCCAGAGTAGGATCATACCCTAGGAAAACTGGCTCATGCTACTCAAACTCACAAGGGATGGATTTGTACCAAAAAGCCGATTTAATAATTTATAGTAAGGAACAGAACTGCCAAATGGACTAAAATGTGTGTTGGCCTCTCAGTATATTCTCCCTTAAGTAGGGATGCCAAGACAAAATATTAAATTAACAACAGATTGGAACAGATAAATATATGAAATCAGAACTAAGGAGGGGATTGCAAGGTCAAGCATGTTTTATTTGTATACCCTCTCCCTTTACCAGTCCTCACAAGGTCATGGCCCTTTCATCATTCAGTTCAATCTCTTTAGTCTCCAGGGCCGAAACAGTTTCTTTTCCCTCTCTTAATGACTTTGAAACTTGTAGCAGGCATTTCCGAGTGTTGGGTATGGCTCCGTGTAGTTCTTGAGTGGTGCTGGGGTTTTTTTTTTAAAGATTTTATTTATTTATTTTTAGAGAGAGGGGAAGTGAAGAAGAAAGAGAGGGAGAGAAATATCAATGTGTGAGAGAAATATCAATCTGTTGCCTCTACAACGCCCCCAACTGGGGGCCTGGACTGTAACCCAGGCATGTGCTCTGACTGGGAATCAAACCAGCAATCTTTCAGCTTGCAGGACATTGCCCAACCCACTGAGCCACACCAGTCAGGGCAGGGTGCGGCTTTATAAGGAGGGCTTGTTGCAGGTCCAGGTTTCCCTATTACAAAAAATGTTGTCATCCACTTCCTTCTTTATTCAGTCTTATCAATAAATCCAAATGCTCCTGTTCGACCTAACACAAAATATGCAAAGTACTTTTTCCCCTCTCTTTTGCTATGGCAATTACCCTGGAAGCTCTTTGCCGTCCCAGGCTGTGGTTTCTGTGTGTGTGATTCCCTTACATGGCCCCAGAGGTTCATGCTGCTTTTTAAGCCTTGTTTCTCAGAACTATACTGAGACTTGGCTGACACTATAGTCCCTAAGAGTACGATCTTCCTTTATTTGCATAGTTATAAAATCCCCTTAGACATTATACGTAAAGACGAATGTCTTAGTAATCTGTAGGGAGACTCTCTAATCAACATTGTTCATTTATTTATTCATGCATTATTTGAACATTTACTTTTTTTCTTTCATTCCTTCACTTATTCAACAAACATTGATGAAAGTGCCTTGTGCTACACTCGGGAAACAGAGGTAAGTCAGACATGATCTTTGCCCTCAAGAAGTTTGCAGTATACTAAAGGGGTAAGAAATATATAAAAATAACTAAAATACACATTAAATTATAAACCTTGAGATAAGTTGAGAGAAATGTACTCCAGATGGAGGGGAACAGCTTAAACAAATGTAGTCCTACTGTTACCAAGCAGGGGCCTGGCCATAAGTGGGTCCGCCCAGGGCCAGCTGTAGTGTGTGGGTTCCTGACTTCATGTAGGGAAGATTTCACAACACAAGTCCAGATGACTGTGAGGATATGTTTCTTAAAGCTGGGGACAGTGAAACAAGGAAGGGCTTACATAGAAGAAGCAACAGAAGTCCTAGGCTGGGCTGCCTTCACTCACTGGGAAGTCAGAGAAAAGGGGGCCCTGGGGACATGTTCAGGGCATTAGCCTGGGACTAACTGCTACTGCCCATTGCCTTAGCATTTAGGAGATACTTGCCTGTGGGAAGAGAAGTGGGGGATGAAGAAAGGAACGGTGTGGACTGCTCCCCAGATGGAGAGTGTGTGGGTACAAGCTGTGTCCTTTGTCTTGAGGTTTTTATCCCTTTCTTGCAGGCAGGCATCTTAGGGGGTGGTCCGAGGGGAGGGTTTCAGTAGAATATTTTCAGTTCTTCAGGTGTGCCCTTTCAGGGTCATGTTCTCCTCTGATTGGTCAGTGAGAGGGCTGTGGGGGGAGGTTCTTTAGTCATTGTAGCTGGTCCTGGTATGGCCCACCTGCTTTTGCTGCTTTTCTGGGCCTGGAGCTGAAACACAAGTAATACTTAAATGTTACTTCTAGGGAGGTGACCTTCTGTACTGGCTGTAAATTGTTTGGCTAGTCTCAGTTTCCCTATTCTACTTGTCAAGGAATTTTCCTAGCTTTTTACTATAGTGTCTCATCACTGCTATTCGTTCTGACTTGTATTCCTGAGATTTCTTTACTCTCTGCCCCTTCTGCTTGAAGGAATTGCAGCTTTCTTGTTTTTAGGTAAACTCCCTTCAGATTTTGCCTCAAAATTGCATCTTTCCATGGAGTCTACTGGAATCTAGTGAGAAAGAGAAGCATGTGGGTTGTGGTGGAAGGAGATAATGTAAGGAGCAGTGAGAAAGGCTGATCTGAAGATATTGTTTGATTTTGCACAGGCTTTTGCTCCATTCTCTTTGAATTTCTTTGCACCAATCAAATAAAAATGAACTGAACCTTTAGTAGCGTCATCTGCTCAAGGGACTTACCTTCTGTCTGTGCAAATAAGGTTTCTGTGGTAAGACACAAAATTCAGTCAACTTCCGCTTTTAACAACAAATTTTGTCAGTTATCAGCAGGATCCGTGTGACCCAGAGTTATACTTTTTCACCCCCAGCTCTCTGCAAAGAAACAAGAGTGCTAAACCCAGCAAGTCTCCAGGGTAAGTTATGGTGTAGTACCTTGGAATTGGTGGTTTTGTGAAGACTGGTGGGGGCATGATGATCCAGGACAGCAGCAAATGAGGGACCATTGTCCAAATTGGAAATGGTCTCTGGTTTCTCATTTCAGGCTTCTTACAGCAAAAGTGATGGTGACTTCCCTTGAGTCTGACTAGAGTACAAAGTTTGAGTTAATGTCATCAGTTCCCACTGTAACACAGGAGCATGGAGCCTGTGATGCTTCTCAGTCTTTGCTGAGGGCTCTTTCTTTATCAGCCTAGGAGTATGGCACAAGTGGAAAGAAAGAGTGTGTTCAGTGGGACTATTGTGAAAAGTTAACATATTCAGCAAGAAAAAGGGGATTGAAGTTTGTGCTCTATTTTATTTATCTAGTTGCATAATGAAAGACAGTTTTTATGTATAAGCCCCTTGCTTTGGTAAGTTTAGCTTTCATAGATATAGCAACATATAGTAAGTTCTATCAAAAGAGAAGGAAAGAACTGGAAATCATAGATTTGGGTGCTGAAAAAGCTCTTAGAGATCCAAATCCCTCACAATACAGATGGGAAAATTGAGAGGCAGTCAAGGCACTTAGGATAACTTAGCTAGTTAGTGACAGAGCTGGAACTAGAACCTGTGTCTTCTAAATCATGCTCCCTTCCCCTATAGTGGCCTGTATCTCCAAAAGAATACTATAAATGTATTTGTAACTATATTGGATTTTGGGTTAGGAAAGGAGAAGATATTTCAGTGGATAAGCTCTGGTAAGATGATTGCGGAGTGTGTTCAGAAGGAGTTCTTAACCTTTTGAAGGGTGATTTTTGACTCAGGTTCAGCCCTACTGGATAACAGAACCCAACAGAGAAGCACTTCTAAGTAATTATTGTTTTCATTGCTCTGAGTGCTAGCAGCCTCTGTGGTGCTGACCCAAGATGACCGAGTCAAAAAGAAATTACCAGCTTCAGAGTTCTTAAAGGTGGATTGTGCCATAACATTTGGTACCAGGATCACTCTAAATAAAATGGTAACAAGCTTTTATTGTGCTTTTTTGGGGGTGGGGGAAGAGTAGTCTCAGTATCAAGGATCCTGCAAGTGGGGATATTTTTATTTTGGTTGTTCAAATGGATGGGGGGTAACAACCATTTCTATTATTTGAGTTTGTATCTTAGTAATTATGATCCGGTAAAATTATTCACTGCTGAAAAGCGGTGATATGCTGGTATACCGAGGCAGGAAATGGCCTAAGGTATACAAATAATCAGGTTATGCGTTGAAGGTAATTGTCGTTGCGGTGTATCCTGTTGGATACAACTCTCTTTGGCCAAGAGTAGTTCCTTTTTGGGTTCTTTTAGGAAAGTTGTTGAGTTCAAGTTGTACAGTCTCAAATTCTGGCAGTGGTTTAGCATAAGATGTCAAAACAGTTGGCATTCTTCTGGGGGGGGGGTTGTTTTCAAAACCAGTTGTGTCTAAGCTAAGCTAATTGTTGCCTTAAGAGACAGGGAAGTCTATATAGCCCTATGTCACAGCTCTAGCAAAGAGAACACATGTATCTGTTGTGAAACCACCCTTTTGAAAAGTTTTAATAATCAGGGCAATGACTAGCAGGTAGTCCATGCTTTATTGAAAAAATATGGTCAAAAATCTGCTTATATTTTAGATCAAGGATTTTGCAGGACATTTTCATCTAGTTTGGTTTGTATGCATGTAGCATAAGCAGAGGGATGTAGTAGATGGATACAAAGAGTCAAGAAGCCTTGGTTCTAACTCAAGTCCTGCCAGTGAGAAGATTACTTTGTTCTTCTGAATCCCAATATTCTAACCTATAATTAATAAGGAAGAAAGCTTGGAATTTAATTTCCTTCTTAGCAATACAATGATTTGATTCTGGGTCCCAAGGAACCTGAGTAGAGTTATCATGAAGTGGTAACTAATGGGGTCATAGCATGGAAATCTAACTAGTGGGAACTTTCCGGCGATATAGTCTATATCTCAAGGTGAACCCAGTAACTTTTGCCAAGGGCCATCATACTTTTTCAGAATCATGTTATCACAAGAGCTTCAACTTTTAGACCTTAAGTAAGTGTTTTGCAAGTAAATTCCTTTTTTAAAAAAATGGTAAAAAAGACAACAAACAAGGGAAATTTGAAATCTGATTTCCACAATGACAATGTACCTCAATCAGTATTTTTCAGTCTTTTAAAATCAAAGTTCCCTTTGAAAACAAAGAAAGATCTCACTACAAAAACTCCTAGAAAAACCTACTCCATCACATTAAAGTTTTCTAGGTACTGCGTACATAACAGCCAAAAAAATTTTGTAAGTGTGTACTTTTTTCAGTTTGCATTATAGGAAAATCATTTTGATTTCCAGGTATATTTAGTTTAATATGAGTTGGTAGGGGCAGGCCCAGAGAGAGCAATGGGGGAAAAATCGGGACAACTGTAATTGAACAACAATTAAAAAAAAAAGGGAAAAAATCTTTTCTTTTTCGGGTAACACATGTTTCCCACTATTAAACACTAAGAATTATGGCTTTACTTCTGCAGGCCATTTCTCACAACTCTACTTTTTGGGGAATTTTTAAAACCCAGGAAAGTACAGAATTCAACCAAAGGCCCATGGAGATTATTCTCTGTACAAGTAAAGGTCTACTGCATACCAGACATGAAACTGGGTACTTTCTGTACATCTCCCTTTTAATCTTTACAGCAATCTGTGTTGCGGACAGTATTATCCTAATTTTATAAATGAGGAAACTGAAGCCCAGAGATAGGAAGTGAGTTGTTTCAGGCTAGAGAGCTGATAACTGAATCAAGATACTTAGGTCTGCCCAAAGAACATAATTCTTTCTTCCCTGAGAGTACTGCCATAACTGCAAAATGATATCTAATTATGCCTTTTAAAAAATGATTTAGAAAATCTAATAAATATACATTCAGGCAAGATCAATTCAGACTTTGAGGTATTACCTTGTGAATAGTCTAATTGTCTTAATTCATTTCAAAGATAAAAATAATTTTCACTTCCTCTAATTCACAGAAAAAAATACATAGACTTGCATAGTATATCCAAATGTTCATGAAATGGTTAGAGTTACTTTTAATTAATTCAGGAAACAGCAGAGTTTCAAATTTCAGTTGCTCCTCTTTGGTTATGGTTTTGAGCAATTGAATGAAGGACACCATGTTCATGGGGGTCAGGTTGGCTTGGGTAATTCATGTGAGATTTTTTTGGTTCAGAGAAGAAAAAGATAAAAAAGGAAGGCAAAGCTATTTAGGTTCTGAAAGGGCCTGTTAACGTTGTCCTCTAGGGATTGAATAGGTTCCCCATCAACTTTTTCCTGTTTAATTTTCCCTTCTTGCAAAATGACAAGCTCACATAGTGGCAGTGATGTTACTCACATAAATAAAATAAGAGAAGTGAAATTGATAAACATGTTCACTTAGTGGTATTAGTGACTTGAGAAGGGATATAAAGAGGGCAAAATGAGAGGGTAACAATTTGTAAAGTTGTACTAGAGAAAGAACAGTCACCTTGATGCCAGAAGCCTAGGTTCCACCCTCCTTACCGTCACTTGCTAACCTTATGTCTTCAGGTAAATTCAGTTCTTTGAGGCCTAGTTTCCTGATTTGTAAAATGGGGATGATGTTGTTTGACCGAGTTACTTATAATATATACCTTTAATAGTAATTATCAGCAATTATAGATGTAATAATAATAATAACAACTTCGTAAAGTATAAATCATCAAGTTGATTGAGATGGTGGTAGCTGCATTAATGATGGCAGTGTGCTGGTGGTATCAGTCATCAGGGGTAGAGAGGAGCCATGTCTACAAAGTCATGGCAAGTTAGAGCTCGGTGCGCTTTAAAGATCATCCAGTTCAAAAATAAATGAGCAAGCAAAATTGAAACAGACTCATTGACAGGAGAGTGCACTGGTGGTTGCCAGAGGTGGGGTGTCGGGGGACTGGGTGAAAGAGGTGAAGGGATTGAGAAGTACAAATTGGCAGTTACAGAACAGTCATGGGGATGTAAAGTACAACAATAATACTGTAACCACTATTTACGGTGCCAGGTGAGTACTTGAAATACTGGAAGTTCAGGCTTTGAATCTCTTAAGTGTCCGTATTTATTAGACTTCAACCTTATTATTCTTGCCTTGCCCATATCTTCCTCAGTTAACAGAGAGAGAAAGGCTACGGTCTTTGCTTTGGATAGTAACTCATGAGAGAAACATTGGAAGTAACACTGCTGAAGGCTCCAATATTATGTCTATTCTCCATGCTCTTATCTATACAAATCAATGCATATGAACTGAGCCCGTAATTGTATCTAACCCCACTAAGCAAAATGAAGAATATAAAAATCTAAGACACGGAGACTTCCCTCAGAGACATTCTTACTGTGCAGCCTGTCAGTTCACTAAGAGTACAAGGAAGAAAGAAGTCAGAATAGGGTTGGCAAATATAAGAAAAAGATGAGAATTAAGATGGGACCCTGAGAGAGGAGTAAAGTATTGACCTCTAAAATGGGATTCAGGTAGAAAGGAGTCTCATAAAATTTTAGCCATGACTTTATAACAGTCTTCATCATCAGGAACATCCTTATGAAGGGTTTGCAGGAACAATTATAAAGGACAAATGGACAACAACAAGGGGGGCTGGAAATGGGGGAGGGAGGCAGGTAGGGCTAGGGTGGTGGGAAAAGGCAGAAAACTATACTTGAAAAACAAACAAAAAAAGAAACATTCATTGAACACAACCTTATTAGCTTAAAAATGTAGCTGATTGTCTGCTGTAATAGAATAACAATAAAAATGATTTAATATAAAAAAAAGATATTGCAGGGACTGGCAGCTCTTCTCTCATCTCTGTCTTAGGTGGTACACAAGTACACAGCTAGGGTCTGAAGTATATACTAAAAAGATGGCATTTTCACAGGTTATAACTTTGCCTGGCATTTATTTTCTGTGTGGTCTTGGTTAGCTAAGTTGTTTATGCAACATCAATGAGGCTAAATCCTTGGGATTAAGCCCTACACAAGCCAGTTAACATCAATTATTTTGAGTGTATTCTACGTTTCACTTTGTTCTAAGGTTAGGGAGAAAGTGATAAAGAAATTTAGAGCATGGCACCTGAGTTCATAAGCTCACAGTCCAATGTGGAGAGGCCTATAAATAGTTAACAATATATGAGTTATCATAAGGCAAACATTTGTTCAGTTAAAGATATTAACTGCATATGTGCCAGTCATCCTGCTAGGTTCTGGAGACTTTAAGATGAGTAAGACATATTTCTAAATGGAAAAATTTCATATGATGCAGTGAGTGTATTGTTAAAAGCAATTCCTGTGGTTACATGGTGGCCCAGATTTGCATTTGTGATACATCATTCTGGTAGCAGATCAGAGATGAGAAAGGTGTTCCCTTTGCAGGATAACAACTAACAAAAATAAGGGGTTGAGATGATTTTGGAAATAATAATGTTGATAGTACTCTGAGACCTTGGGCTGTACTGGTTTCTGCTCATAGGATGTATCTGAGACCTGACCTGTGATTTATAAATTAACAATTTTGCACTTCTTTCAGGCTTCTATGGGCATGACTTTCTGGGATCTTTATGGATTTTTATCAGGGTATTCAGGCAATCAAAAATAATACACATTCACAACAAAAGAGTATTATTCCATTTTCTTCATGTGCACATGCTATTATGGACAAAATAAATGTGTCTCCTAAGTGGATGCAGATTCATGAGTTAAATTCCTATTCACAAACAGCATACAGTATTTTGCATATATTCATGTAACTTTATAGTTTCATTTCCAAAGTTAATGTTAAATTCCGGGTGCATATACAGTTATCAAGCACTTAACCGTCATCATCTTCTCGGAGATGCAAACACTTTGATAATTATACATCTACAAGTATCATGGCTGCATGTATTTCAGAAGTGGTCAGAACACAGGAGGATATTGAAAATTTGAGATCTTTCAGATATTCATTCAAAACAGGAGATTTTAATCTATGTCTTCTTAAATACAGAGCAGTGGCCCCCACTCCTTCAGGGTGATGTGCTTATCCTTGTTGGGTTCACAATCATCAAAGAAGCAAGTTGTGCAACATGCCGTGAGCACCACAGATGCTTGCAAAGGAGCAGTCTTAGAATGTGTCAAGTCTCTGTCTATCGGATGTTGGTCAAATTCACCAAACTGCCAGTTCACAGGATACACACACCATGTGGTATTTTTTCTTAAAGTCCTTTAAGAGAAGGTTGGTGAAATGATCCCTAGCAAAGAGTCTTTTCATCCAGGTAAATTGTCTTGACTTCATTTCTGTGCTTTGCATTTAAATATGCAGGATTGTTCAGAGTTAGGTTCATGAAGTTGCATGAGGATATTCTTGAGCCTGTCTTTCATCCTTAGAGGAAACTCAGTTACTTCAAAGTTCGTACAAGCAGGAAAGATTTGCAGGCTCCGAAATAATCCAGCAGCAGTTGATGCCCCATTTTGGTCCCATCCAGTCTGCACTTAGTAGCAAACACATGACAGGTGCTAGCATAGGTCTGATTGTCAGTGCCACAAACTTAGTCAAGGGATTTTTTAGGCAGACATGTCATTGGATCTTGGCAAACACAGTGGGGCTTTCCCTGTTGGTCAGCCTTACACCTCTTTTACACTGTAAATTTATGCAAGAATAAACATTGAACACCCTTATGTTGTCTTCTCTTGAACTTTCATCTTCATTTGGTGAGCTCTCTGCTTTTTTGACCCCTTGGGATTATCTAGGTTCAATGATATCTACATTCTCATTCTCATGTGCTGTTTTTCTTTGCTTCTTATATTTGATGTGATAATAATAGGAATTTGCTCTTTTAGCCTCCTGGAAGGCCTCACCTTTGGATGAAATGGTTGTCACTTGCACTGTGTCTGAGGCATTGTCACCATCATCAGTAGGTTCTATGAGAAAAGCCTCAGAAACAGTCTTTTTCTCCATTTCCTTATGGTTGCTGATGACTTCAAGGCCGGGTTCTCCCTCTTGGTTCTGCTATTTAACATCTCGATTGTTCTTACTAATTTTTGATGTATTTTCATCCTCATTATAGTTCTTCATTAGAGTTGTCCTCTTCTTGTTCTTTGTGACCCCTACTCAAATTCATCTTTCTGTATTTTTCTTACTTGAGGTGGTTCATTGGACTCTTCTAAAATATCAGATTGGGTACTGTCTTCTTCCCGTTTGCTTAAAATATTCCTTGGGAAATTCTTTCTCCCTTTGTTGGCTATCATTGTTGATACCAACTTCACCTTTCTCTTTTTCCCCTTCATCTTCTCCATTGGGAATGTTTGGATCTTGCTCTTGGTTTCCTTGATCACTTATGTCTTTGCCAAGTTTGCTGCTTCTGTTCAACTGAGGACATGAATCATTTATAGGATGTTCTTGGTTTTCTTCTGTCTTTGTGATACTTTCTTGTTGGTCAGAATGTACGATGGAACTAACATCAGAGCAAGGGAATCAATGTTCTCTGGGAGGTTTTTCTTTTTAAGCTCACTTATATCTTGGTCCAATGTATATTCAGTTGGCGTACACTCCAATTCTCACGTAAGTCATGTTTGGCGTCCTTTTGATATTGCAATCCCAGCTCTTGGCTGTAACTCTGGTCCTGATCTGCTGACTGGTCATGGTTTTCCTCCTTTGACTTTTGTACTGAAGATTTTTGAGGATTATGGTTGTAATGGTCTCCTATGGATGCTGTAGTTTCCTTTTCATTTTCTGCATCTTCAACCCTTAAAATGGGCACTTTAGTGTCATCAGATGTTACTAGCATTTCAGCATATTGGACAGAGCTCAAGATTTCAGAAGTTGGTTGGGAATGATCAGATATGAACTTTGCATTTGACCTGGGCTTGAGCAGAGGGACGATAGAGTACAATAGAATCCTATAAGGAGAGACTAAGATTTGTTACTCTGGGGAGAGAGCTGAAGGGACAGCTGCCAGGAACCTGTTCTGAGTCTCCCTCCCACACCATAGATACCGTATTTCTTGGGTGGTGCACTCAAACATGACTTTTATAAGTTGAAAAGCGTAGGTGCAGGGAATGTTGATGATAATAGCCTAACTAGAAGATAAATTTTTAGGGAAACAGCAGGCAGCAGAAATTTATTAGTTGACATATGAGGGTTTGCATTTTTGCATAATGCTTCCACATAGGAACTTTAAAATATTCTGTATGTAATTCAATTCAATTATAATATTTTTCTTTGAGTGCTTACTAAATAGCATCCTATGTCTTGGGTATAATGGTGACGAACAGAACAGATCTTGTTATGGCACTAATGGAGCTAACAGCATAGTTGGAGAATTAGGTAATAAACACGTAAGAAATCTAAATTACAAATGTTGATGCTATGAAGAGAAAGAATAGAGAGCGTGAGAATATGAAATGGTGTGTAGGATTACTTAGATAGGACTGACAGACCGTGAAGTTCTCTCTGACCTGAAAACTGAGATCAAAAGGAGTCAGACATGTGACGATCTACAGGAAGAGAATTTCTGATAGAAGAAACTACATATGCGGAGGACTTAGGAACAGAAGCTTGGCTTTTTCTAAAAAGCGAAAGCATCTCAGTGTAGTTAAAACATAGAGAATAAGGAAGAGAATAGCGTGAGGTAATTAAGTATGGCCTGAAGGTTGCAGTGAGAAGTTTGACCTTAATTCAACAGGGAATAAGCAAGCAATGTTTTTTAGGCAGAAGAAGGATATAGTATTTCAAAGAAAAATCCCTTGGTCCATAGTGTCAAAAGGATAAGAAGAAGTCAAGAAATGACGTAGGCCCCGCCATCGAGGAATATAAAATCGAATTAAAGAAAAACCTGTTAACACAACTTCAATAAGTGCGGTAGGTACCATGACAAAGATGAGAGTATGGAGACAAGCATGGGTTCCAATTCTAATACACCATCACTACAATATTCGAATTCTGTGACTTTAGTGCAACTTATTCAACCTCTCTTGGTCTCAGTTTCCTCATTTTTTGGTATTTATTTATTCCTTGTTGTACAAGTACAGTTGTCTCCATTTTCACCCCATCGTACCCCTCAGTTTCCTCATTTTTAATATGGAAATAATTATAGGGCTTCTATGAGGATTAATTTGATAATATGTGAAGAGTGCTGAGGCTAGAAGTAAATGGCAGCCCTCAATAAATGGTAGTCATAATTAATGTTACTGCTAGATACAGTATGGAGAGTGGACTACAAGGGGCAAGACTGGGGACCAGAGAGTCCACTAAGACATCTGTTATAATAGGCAAGAGGAATGATGACAGTGACCTGGATTAAGATGACTGTAGCAAAAGTGCATGTGGAATGAAGATAGATTTGAGAGCTTTTGGGTGGGGAGAATCACCTGGCTTCTGACTGGATATGGGTAAATGTAGTGACTGAGGTTGTTTTAATTCCCAGTTTCCAGTGTGAATATGTGGGAGGAGAGTCATGGCATGGACTGAGAAAGGGAACTCAGACTTAAGAGTGAGTCACCAATCTCACGCCTCATTCTAAAATAGGAAATGAAAACATACCTAGACTTTTTTAGACATATTTTTTATCAGAAGAGATTCGTTCTAGATATATTTTCTAAGGCACAGAGATCGGCAACACACTGGGCAAAAACCAACCAGAAACAGTCAACACTAGAGCCAGAGCCAAAGAGAAAGATTGGGGCAGAGGCAGAGACAGAGACAGACAAAGCATACAGTCCAATTTAACCCTTCCGTTCAGCATTTTCCTGTTAATGGCTTAGATTGTTCTCCTTTCTTAACTTTCAGAACTGTCACGGATTGTCCACAGGAAACTAAATGTTTCTTCTCTGAAAGTTTATATTTCTACCCTACCCAAAATAAATTCTATCAGCATCTCCCTACCATGGAGATTTTACATTTAGTTGCCACTGAACAAATTTGGGAAGAAAAACCTCCCTACTTTCCTTTTAGTCTGGAGAAGAGAAAAGGTTTTTGAAAGCAGGCTATGCAAATCTCTAAACTCACAATAAACCGTGAATTGCGGAGGCATAAAGACCCACAGAACCAAGGTGTGAACTTGACCTCTAGCTTGCTCTTCTGACCTAATAGAGCTTTGTTATTTAACACAAAAGTGTGAACAAAACATGCACCTTTACTAACCGAAACTTACTACACCACTGAAGCAGAAACAAATACCCAGGTCCATAAATTGCGGAAGTGGAGAGGTGATTTGGGTGTGTGCAAGAGGTTTTTATTTGTTGAAATTGAAATGCACTTGATGCATTTTTCCTTGCTTTCTCACACATCTGCATAGATGATAGATGAGAGTAGAAGTAGTGCCAATCCTAAAGCCAAAGTGGGCGGTGAGGAGGGATTGGTGACGTGTGTGGGGACAAGTTTTTAGTTATATACTGATGGCCTAACTAGAGTAATAGATAAGATAATAAGGTTGTCTATAGGATTAGAAATGTCCTGCCATAATGTACCCTCTGAGGGCACATTATGAACCCCATCCTATTAAATAGTCCCTCCTAAGCAGGGAGAGGCGAGTGGAGTGGTGAAAATTGCATAGAATTTGGATCAAGTCATGTATAAGAATAAATTTCATTTTTACCATTTTCTAGCTTTGTTACTTCAGGCAATTTACTGAATCTCTCTGAACCTTAGTTTCCTCATCTATACTATGAGAATGATAATAGGAGCTGCCTCTTAGGATGGTTGTACGAATTAAATTAGATAATGCATGTAAAAAATTCCATTGCAGACTCTGGAGTGCATCATCGATAGTCAAAACATGAAAAGTATTTCCTGTCTTTTCACCTGCGAACACCTCTCCACCCTCTTTTCTAAGTCATACATTCATAATCAAAAGACTGCATGACTTTGTAGAACATATCACAGATTGGCCAAGTGGGGAGAATGGAATATAAGGGGCAGAAAAGTGAAAGCACTATTTAGAGTAATGGTAGCTCATAATGTTGGCTCTCATTTGTCTGTCAATTAATCACATGAGATTCCGTTCTTTTATCCCATTTCCTGAAGCAGGACTTAAAGAATATTGAAAGTCATTCTGCTACTTATAAAGAGAAAAATAAAAGCAAACCTCTTCTTTGTTTTTTTATGGTACCTTTAATTTAATTTTTCAATTACAATTAATATTCAATATTAATTTACATAAGTTTCAGGTGCACAGCATAATGGTTAGACATATGGCTAATTTATAAAATGATTCTCCCAATAAGTCTAGTAACCACCTAGCACCATACATAATTATCACAATATTATTGACTGACTATATTCCCTATGCTATGATCCCATCATTATTTTATAACTAGCCTAAAGATTTCACCAAAACACCATTAGAACTGACAAAGGTGGTGGGCTGGGGTGGGAGTAAAAGACAGGAAACTGTACAAGATCAACAATTAAAATAAAAAATTAAAAAAAAGAACTGACAAAGGAATTCAGTCAAGTAGGAGGATACAAATTAATATTCATAAATTAGTTGCATTTTTAAAAAAGATTTATTTATTTATTTATTTTTAGAGAGGGGAAGGGAGGGAGAAAGAGAGGGAGAGAAACATCAATGTGTGGTTGCCTCTCACGTGGCCCCCACTAGGGGTCTGGCCTGCAACCCAGGCATGTGCCCTGACTGGGAATCGAACCTGCAACCCTTTCGTTTGCAGCCCGCGCTCAATCCACTGAGCTACGCCAGCCAGGGAAAATTAGTTGCATTTTTATGCTCCAATAATGAACTATCAGAAAAAAATTGGGAAAGCCATCCCACTTACAATTGCATAAAATTGGTTAAATCTACGAAATAGATTTTAACCAAGAGGGTAAAAGTCATATACTTGGAAAAATATGACAGATTGAAGAAAGAAATTGAGAAGATACAAATAAATAGATGAATATATTTTACTCATGGATAGGAAAAAATAACATTGTTAAAATGTCCATACTTCCAAAAGCAATCTGTAGATTTAATGCAATCCCTATCAAAATACCAATTATATTTTTCACAGAACTACAACAAATCATTCTAAAATTTATATGGAACCCTAAAAGGCCCCAAATAGCCACAGCAATCTTGAGAAAGAACAAAGTTAGAGTTATCATGCTACCCGACATCACATTATACTACAAGGCCATAGTAATCAAAATGTCAAGGCACTGGCATAAAAACAAGCTCATCTATCAATAGAACAGAATAGACAGCCCCAAATAAACCCATGCCTAGATGGTCAATTAATATATAACAAAGGAAGCAAGAACATACAATGAGGTAAAGACAGTAATGACTATATACGGTGCCATTTGGGTATGAGATATATCAGGATGTTATATAATGCCTAATCACTGGGGTGTACACTTGAAACTAATATAATATTTTTGCTAACTGCAATTAAAAAATAAAAATAATTTAAATGAACATTAAAAAAGAAAAATGTTTTTGGGAAAAATGGACAGATACATTAAAAAACTAAACTACCTCTTACGACATAGACAAGAATGAACTCAAAGTGGATGAAAAACTTAGATGTATGACCCCAAACCATAAAACTCCTAGATGAAGACTTAGGCAATAAACGCTTTGACATTGCTGTCTGTAATATTATTTCTGATATATCTCCTTGGGCAAGGGAAGCAAAAGGAAAAAATAAATGTGACTACACCTAACTAAAAATTTTTGCACAGCAAAGGAGACCATCAATAAAACTAAAGGACAACCTACTAATTAAGAGAATATATTCACCAATGATACATTCACTAAGGGGTTAATATAAAAAATTATAAGTAACTCATACAACTCAACACCAACCCCCCCCCAGACAATCTAATTAAGTAAGTCCAGAGAACCTGAACAGACACTTCTCCAAAGAGGACATACAGATGGCAAATAGACATATGAAAAGATGCTCAGTGTCACAAATCATCACAGGAATGCAAATTAAAACCACAATGAGATAATCACCTCACACCTGTCAGATTGGCTACCATCAATAAACCGACAAACAAGTGTTGGCAAGGTTGTGGAGAAAAGGGAACCCTCAAGTACTCTTGGTGGGAATTCAGATTGGTGCAGCAACTATGAAAAAAAGTATGGAGCGTTCTCAAAAATTTAAAAATGGAACTGCTTTATGACCCAGCAATTCCACTTCTGGGTTTATATCCAAAGAAACTCAAAACACAAATTTGAAAAAAATATAGGCACTTCTATGGGGGGACTGGGTAAAGAGACAAGGGCATTAAGAAGCATAAACCGGCTCTGGATGGTGTGGCTCAGTGGATTCAGTGTTGCCCTGTGAACCAAAGGGTTCCCAGTTTGATTCCCAGTCAGGGAACATGCCTGGATTGTGAGCCAGGTCCCCAGTAGGGGGCCACGTGAGAAGCAACCACACAGTGATGTTTCTCTCCCTTTCTCCTTTCCTTCCCCTCTTCTCTAAAAAAAATAAAACCTTTTAAAAAAGAAGTACAAACTGATAGTTACAAAAAAGTCATGGGGTTGTAAAGTACAGCGTAGGAAATATAACCAATAATATTGCAATAACTCTGTATGATGGCAGAAATATCAGGGTCAAATCAAAAAGGTTTTGCACAGCAAAGGAAACAGTCAACAAAATGAAAAGACAACCTACCAATTGGGAGAAGATATTCATCAATGATAAATCTGATAAGGAATTAATATGCAAAATTTATAAAGAACTCTTACAAAGTTTACACCAAACCTAACAGACAAATAAACTATTTCAAAAGTGGGCAGAGGATCTGACAGACATTTGTCCCCTCTTTATTTTAAATGTAAAATAATCAAAACAAAATAAAAATAGCCCTGGCTGGTGTAGCTCAGTGGATTGAGCGCGGGCCTGTGAACCAAAGGATCGCGGTTCGATTCCCAGTCAGGGCACATGCCTGGGTTGCCAGGCCAGTTCCCGGCAGGGGACATACAAGAGGCAACCGCACATTGATGTTTCTCTCCCTCTCTCCTTTCCTTCCTCTCTAAAGATAAATAAATTAAAAAAAAAATAAAAATAAAAATAACAACAAAAATCCTTACTTCACCCAAGCAATAACCTCACTGTATTATTTCTTCCACTTTTAGCTTTTAATGTAATAAACATTCCTGCAATATGGAAAGAAGCTATATTTGCAAAATTTATCTTTGAGTGAAAAAGAAATGATGAAGAGAAGAATGTGTATAAAGGTTAGGCACCTTGTCCTTCAGAGATGTGAAGTCCCAGATCTCTGTTTCAGTTGGCTTTGTGGCCCTGATAGATTCCTCTCGGGGCCTTGCATCTTCTACCTGTATTACGTGCAGAGTGAATTAAATAATTTTGAAAGCTTCTCTCCAGTCTAAAATTCAACAAGAAAGCTAAAGTAAAAATGATGAGTTTGTTGCTTTTCTGCCATTCTTATTTGCAGACAGCCTGTAAAACCCCAAAACTAGACCTTGAGAAGGCCTAAATATTATTCTATCTTCCTCAGGCTGTATGTAAAATACATAATAAAAACCATAATAAATCATAAAATAACATTAAAGAAGTCCAAAAGTCTTTTATTCCTTATGATGACTAGTTTAATGGAAAAAAAAAAAACCCACATGAAATCTTAAATTGTTTCTAAGAAATGGTATCGGTGGCCTGTTTTGCTGGTACCCTAATAAATGTTTACTGTGACTGTTGGATGATTTGTCATGTCTGTGATGTCACACCAGTACAGAATTCCCCTTAGATGGAGAATTACTCTTCTCTCTTCCAGGCCACATAAGTGGAAATATCCAAGTTCCGCTTATACATTCATACGTTGCTGAAATTTTCCATGTAAATTTGGAATGAGACCTAAGCCGAGAGAGAGACATAAAGTGCATGAGAACCACAAACTATTGTGATAGAACAATGAGGAGGTAACATCCACACACCTTGAGGATGAGACCGCATACTGGCAATGCAGGATAAAAGAGGCGGGGCCATTTAGCAAGCTGTGGGGTGCTAAGGTGGGAAGACAGGACCAAATGGGCAAGGTAGCAGATAGAGACAAAAGGATATAAAAAGTGAGGCTCAATTTCTATCATTTCAACTGAGAGTGTTCACTTTAACCAAGGGTTGAGGCAAGACAAATTTAGACACAAAAGAAATAGATTCAAATGCCACACCTTTTTTGCTGTGGTGGGGACAAGAGCCCAAATGTTTCGGGATACCCTTGCCTGCAAAAGACAACTTTCACTATGTGGGACGGCAGTTTGGGGACAATTTCATGTCCCCAAACCTGACTGATTCATTAGGTGATTTTAGATGAGTAGTATATTTTCTGTAAGCATTTGTTTCTTCATCTGCAAACAGGTCCCTTCTAATTACAATATTCTGTTTCTTTTCAAGTATAAACAGGAATGTGGGTGTTGGCTGAAGAACTGGTTAACCATTATACACCTTTTTTTTTTTCTTTGCTTTGGGCAGGAATCATAACTCTACGGCTTACCTTAATGAATATACTGAAATATTCAAGATGCCTAACACTTCTAACAGTGCCTGCAATGACACTCCTTTGCAATTTCAGCACACCCTCTATGCAACCACCTACATTACCATTTTCATCCCTGGTCTTCTAGCCAACACTGCAGCCTTGTGGGTTCTGTGGCGCTTCATCAGCAAGAAAAATAAAGCCGTCATTTTCATGATCAACCTCTCTGTGGCTGACCTTGCTCATGTGCTGTCTTTACCCCTCCGGATTTACTACTACATCAACCGCCATTGGCCTTTCCAGACACCCCTTTGCCTGCTGTGCTTCTACCTGAAGTATCTCAACATGTACGCCAGCATCTGCTTCCTGACCTGCATCAGCCTTCAGAGATGCTTCTTTCTTCTCAAGCCCTTCAGGGCCAGAGACTGGAAGCGTAGGTACGATGTGGGCATCAGTGCTGCCATCTGGGTCATCGTGGGCACTGCCTGTTTGCCATTTCCCATCCTGAGAAGTGCTGCATTATCCAAGAAGAATGAATCCTGCTTTGCTGATCTTGGATACAGGCAAATGAATGCTGTGGCTTTGGTTGGGATGATTACACTCGCTGAGCTGGCAGGATTTGTGATCCCAGTCGTTATCATTGCATGGTGTACGTGGAAAACTACCATGTTCTTGAGACAACCACCAAAGACTTTCCAGGGACTCAGTGAGAGACAGAAAGCACTGCGGATGATTTACATGTGTGCAGCGGTCTTCTTCATATGCTTCACGCCCTATCATATGAACTTTTTTTTTTACACCATGGTACAGGAAAATATCATTCACAGTTGTTCCATTGTCAAAAGCACACAGTATTTTCACCCTTTTTCTCTATGCCTTGCAAGTCTCTCCTGCCTTTTAAATCCAATTATCTATTACTTTATGGCCTCAGAATTTCGTGACCAACTATCCCTTCATGGCAGCTCTCTGACCCGATCCCGCCTCATGAGCAAGGAGAGTGGGTCATCAATGATGGCCTAAAAATAAAGTAACTTTTAAATTGCAACTTTGTTTAACACGTTCCCCCCGCCCTTTTTTTTGCAAATACTGAGAGACCAGCCAAACAATGTCTTTAATTGAACTCTGGGAACAACAGAAATAAACGTCCTCTTATGTAATCGTTGTGGTCATAGGGGTGTGATGGTGAAGGCAGTTTGTGAAAAGTGTGGGAGAGGAAAGGAAAATTGGATTTGCCTGTTCCCTCTTTGAAATTCAAGGCACTTTCAAGTTTTTACAGATGTTTTAAACCAAATGCAAGTGGGAAGCTTTATCTGAAACATGTTTTCGGTAAATGATTGTTAATGAGATACAATAAATGAATCATTTCCATATGCAAAAGTAAATCTTTTTAAAAGAAGACATTTATTTGTGGATGAGAGTAAAAAATATCCTGTCTTTTTAAGAGATAAATGCACAGGCATGAGGGAGTGAAGAATGAGGCAATGTGTGTGTAAATGCGAGGACCACAAACCTATTTGATTAAACGGCATGGGAATTTGTTCATTCACTGCAAATGTCTTGGATGCCTATTGTACTCTGGTTTTGCCACTTTCTTAGGTACTTTCCACATATAGAATCTCATCAGGCCCTTCTAATAAACTTGTAGACGTTTCCAATATAAATAAATAAATGGAACTTCAGGGACGTGAAGAAACTTGTCTGGGGGATAACCAGTGGTGAGTCAGAATATATCCTGTATACATGCCGTATGTTTAAGTTATTCACTCCACTTGTGTCGTTACTTTTACTGGGTCAGTAGTAAACTAGACTTGAATGGTGATGACATAGACTAAAGCTAAGACACATGAAACCAAAACCATTTTTACAAGCTTGCCTGAGATTATCTGAAAAGTCTTGGGTTGTAGGGGTAACAGTCAGGCTTCAGGCTGCAAGGTGTCAAATGATAAATAGATCTTGTTCTAATACTGTCTTGATCTACAGAGTCCTCATGATCAGGGATGTAGGAAATGTAAATATGGAATTGCAATAGAAACAGAAGATATTATTACATCATGAATGAATGGGAGAAAAGGGTGTGTCATCCTTCTGGAAATCATATCTTCAGTTTTCTCAAGGTTATAGCTATTGTTTTAGAGCCATTATGGAGGATTTAAATATAAGCAATCCTTAGCTTCTCAGGTTGGCATTTATGAAGCTCAATGCATCATTCTAATCTTTTATGCTTGCGATTTAAATATCATGTCAGAAATTTGGTGTGTGGAGTGATAGTCCTTAGAATATCAATTTGAACAGACTTGCTATAGAAGAGGATGAAGGGACAACTGAACAAGGAGGAATTTTTAAAAACAACAAGGTTTCTATGGTAGGAGAAAGTTCTCTAATTACAAAGTAACGAAACTGGTTTTCTTGTGCTTGATTAATTGGCATCTGACAGCACTGCCTAAAGAGGGTTTCCAGTTCTGCTTGGAGAATGACAGCATTCTCAGAATGAATGTATAAACATTCCCACTGTAAGGTGATGATTTTGAAAGAAACCCACTTGGAACTACAACATCCTACTATATCTGTGGAGAAAAGGAACCTCAGTTCTAAATAGCCACATTTGACATTCCCTCTTTCAAGTTATTGACAAGAGGTACTACTTCAAAGATAGGATTTGTGGATTAGTAGTGAAATTAAATTATTTGCCTTTCATTTGGCCACCATTAAAGTGAAATCTTTGGGCTTTTTCTGATTTGTGTGTCCCTATCGCAGTGAGTAAATGATAACATCAAAGCAAGAAATAGTTGTTCCTTGAATTTTAAAGGCTAGGAGGCCTTATACAGGGTGGGGAAAAGTAAATGTATGGTTGTTCATAGGTAAAAATAATACAATGATTAATAAATAATGCAAGAATAAACTCTGTGTTTTGCGTACTCACTATGGTAAACCTACTTTTGCCCTAAATTATAATGCCAGCAGAAAAAGTGACAATGCTTCAAATTATAACAGTTCAAAAAAGCAGTGAGATTCATTGAAGGTATTATAATGAACAACACTTTGAAGTTGTCCCTGTGCTTATCACAGGGACAAGATGTAAGACAAAGAGAACAGTAACGCATATGTCCTTGAGTCAACTTTTCAAAATGTCACCAAACAGCCTGACATTGCTCCCAAATCCCTTCAAAATACCACTCAAAATCCACTTAGAATCCGTTCAGAATCTCATTCTTGATGAAAGACTCTTTAACTACCCAATGGTTTTGGTTTAAAAAAAAGAGAGAGAGAAGGGCTTTGAGGACTATAAAAACTTTGTACAACAATCTATATTAACTTAAATGCAGTTTATATGTGATTGGTTATGCTGTTTACCTTTAAAAAGCTTTAAATTCTAGCACAGAGTTTAAATACAACATTTACTATAGATGAAATAAATTATACTTAAGGAGTATGTGGTTATTTCTATAAAAATATTAATCATTGTGCTGTTATGTGAAAATTTAACTGCCTTATTATAAAATTGCTTTTATAACAAAATCGTCTTCTCCTATCATTCTTTTTCATATTTTCCAGAATTATAACCCACCATAAAAGTAAGATTACTCTTAAACCACATTCCTTTTTTTAAGTAGTAAGTAGTTTGGTTATTATATTAATTCTTTATAGCTGATACTGTGCCTTTAAGTACAGTATTTAACATGTGCTTTTAAGTACAGTTATAACATGTAATTACATGTAAAAGTATACTATTATACATTAAGGCTTTTAAATAATTAATTCACCTTCCAAAGTTTCAAATTTACTACCAATGAATAATTAAGGTACTTTGGTTTTCTGATGTTTTAATGATAAACCACAATTTTGTTTTCGAAACAGAAAATTGTTTTCCTTCTTCATATATTACTTTGTTTAGGAAAATTATTTGTGCGGAATTTTAATACACAGAATTGATAGGGTAGGGAGAGAACAATTGGTTTGCAGAAGCTGAATTTCAAATTGGCTAATCAGGAAAAAGAAGCAAAATTTCAGGGGCTGTTAGCACAGGCTGGCAGATTTTCTGATCTTCTGGAGTTGCGGGGTACATTTTCATGAGCTGAGAAATTGCATTTGAACTGGGCCTTGGATAATGGGAAAGTTTTCAAGTTGTTGCTAAATGTAGGGAAAGAGTATGCATGATTATTGGAAACCCTCTAGAGGCAACAGTGGAAAGAAAAAACAGTAGGGAGTTGAATTGTACAAAATACTATCATTTGGCTGTAAATATACCGGAACACAGTAATCAATGAAGCTGTAAAATTTAGAGGTATGGTTTTTGTTCAAAATGATGATGTAGGAGTATCCTGACCTCACCTTCTTCCCTGGGCACATTGAACCTATAGCTCTATATGAAACAATATCCTTTGGGGAAATAAACTCTAAAACCTGGTGAAGCAACCCCCTTCACAGCGGAAATGAGAGAGAAACTATTTCAAAGACTGGGGGGAAAGGGTTAGATACTGTCATCATAAACCCCAACCCTAGGCGAGGCAACCCACAATTGGGAGGGAGCTCAAAACCCGGAGCTTCAATTTGAGACTCAAAAGGTTTGTATACCTTATTAGGCACCCCTTCATTCAAGACTGGCAGTTGAGAGACAAGCCACCGAATGCATGGCTTTGAAGAGCAACAGGGCTCATGCCCGAAACACCTGGTGGGCCGTGGCAAATTACGAAACAGGTGTTAAAGAGCTCACGTGCTGAATTGTCTGTTGTGGAGCCTGGCACAGAAGCAACTGTTTGAAGAGCACCTATACTTTGTGGAAAAAGACTCATTGGCTAATTTTAAAGCATTGGTCTGAGGAGAGGAGCCTGCAGGGATGGTCTCCAAGAATAGAGGCTAGTGAACGTGAGCCTACTACTCTCCTTCTGTCCTGCTAAAGCTAGTGGGCACCATCATTTTTTCCCTTTTTCCCCCTTCTTTCTTCATTTCTGCCTTTAAACCTTTTTTTTTCTTTATCATCTGAAAGAGAGCTTTGGCATATGTCTGTTGCCCTTCTTTTTATATCCGGTGACCCAATTTTTGAGGCTGTCACACTGAGCATGTCCTTTGATTTCCTGGCTCTGGTTGCCGGGGAGGCTTATGTTCCTGGAGCACATGAAACTGTAACAGAGAGAGAGAGTTAGTTCTTGGCAGATACCACTTCCAGGGTACTGTCCGGATAGCAGACTGAAATACACTCCCAATCTATCTGAGAAGGAGGTGTATTTGCTTGGGCACGAGCTGTGGCCTGAGGGCTCTATGGAGGGTCTCTTAGGGACGGAGGCCGGTGAATGCAATTGTTGTGCTCTCTCTCAGCCTTGCTCCAGCTCACCAGTATCTTTTTGTTGTTGTTGTTTATTTTTTTTGTTCTTTATTGAATTTATTGGAGTGACACTGGTTAGTAAAATTCTACAGGTTTCTGTTGCCATCTGTACACCGTAGTGTGTGTCTCCATCATCATTTACTTCCCGTATACAATTCTATACCCACTCCCACCTTCCCTCCCCCAAGCCCCAGCAATCACTGCTCTGTTGTCAGAGTCCACAAGATTTTCCTCTTATCCATCACCATTTATCCCCTCTGTACCCTCCTCAACTCTTCCTACCCAGTCCTCCAACCTCATCAGCCCGCTCTGTATCTATAAGTCAGTCTCTATTCTTCCGTTGATTTATTATTTTTTTATTTTTATTTTTTTAGGTTCGAGGGTTTATTTTATTATTTTTTTAATCAGTATTTTTTTAATTGTTGATATTGTTCAGTTTTCTGTCTTTTATCAGCTCACCAGTATCTTACAGAAAGGGGCTTATGCCCCTCTCGGGCATCCTGACTTTTGTAGCTCTTGCCAGAGGACACTTCTACTTTGGCTATATTAGCCAGTGGGGCTTACGCTCATGGGTCCTACGGGACAATAATTAATAGAGACATAATTGTTAAATGGCTATCATACCAGGGCACAGTGAAAGGTAACAGACCCAGGATCTCAGTCTTTGCGTGAAAGTGGACTAATGTGCTTATCATCATAGTTGCAGCCTGGCTGGCAGGCTTCTAATTAAACACAAAACTGAAGGCTGACTGTTAACCTTTCCTGAC
Organism: Glossophaga mutica; assembly: GCA_039655065.1. Lineage (NCBI taxonomy): Eukaryota > Metazoa > Chordata > Mammalia > Chiroptera > Phyllostomidae > Glossophaga > Glossophaga mutica. Next base: position 6,036,188 of record CM077318.1, on the reverse strand, counting down.
ACCTCAGAGGGTTGGCACTATCTTGACGCTGTCCCTCTGTCAGACTCCAGAGCACCACCATCTCTCAGAAGGGAGCCCTTATATGTCACTGATGCCGCAGTTTTTATTCCTGGTATGCACCTTGTTTTTTTTTTTTTTTTTTTTTTTTTTTTTTTTGTGGCTGCTGCCTAGCAGATACTAATTAATCACCTTGTAATGGGTGTGGAACAAGGTTCAGAACAGGGTGTAGGTAAGAAGCCCCAACGCCCCCACAAGCCTAGCTTGGGGGCTGGGAAGAGTGGCAGCACAGTGATTAAGAGTCACTTTGCACATAAATAACAGCTGGCTAGTACTACAGAAATGATTATAGCTTGCCTATCCTGCTGAGGCCAGGGAGATGGGCGTGACTTGAATTTTGATGTGGCCAGGAGGCAGGTCCCTTGTTGCAGCGCCTGCGCACGAGAGCAGGAAGGAGGTTCCCCTATGTCATGGGGCCACACCTTCCCAGACTAACAATGGCAGCCAGAGAAAGGTCAAAGAGACCAGAGAATGGGCAGATGTAGTTGATTGTGGGAGGAATTGGAAATGGGGTTACTGGGGAAGTGCCAGGGTTTAAACTAGGCATGGGAGCCATTTTTCTCTTAGCCATGTGGCTTGGGAAGGAGAAGGGCTCTTGGCCGTGCAGGGAGTGGTAGTGAGGGAAAAGACATGCTGTCCGTAGTAAGGGATTTTTTGCCACGTGGTTTGACAGAGTAGTGGATCATGCCCGCTCTAGCTGACTCCGGAGCTGCAAAGGAATTCCTCATAAGATCCTGTCCTGCTGCACCTGGATTTTACCTGAACTATTAAGAACTGTGCCTTTCCTGAGTTTCACCATGATCTAGAGTAACAAGGCACATGCTTTTCTGGACTATTATACAGAGGCTGATAGCAACGTATTCCAGATCCTGCACAGATAAGGCTGTGGGAAACTTTGGGGCATGCTTATAGCCTGGTGGGGAGCATGGGAAGTGCTGGGTTTTGTGGGAAAAGAGGGCTCAAAGCTGAGGTGCTCTAAATTCTCCCAGGCTGGAATGTTGTACATAAAGATCTGCTCCCTCCAGCATTAATTGTTGGGTCATTCATCAAGACACCATGTGGATGGGCCCTGGTCTACTCGGCAACAACCTGGCTCTGGTGGACAGGATAGCTCTTATTCCTGGGTCCCATGGAACTGTAACAATGAAAGAAACAGTTCTTGGAAAGTGATCAATTCCCTCGACACTGAACAGACAATAGTCTAAAATGCACACCCAGCCCTTCTGTAATAGATGCTTACTTACTTATCCTGTAGCAGGCTTCAGGTTTGACATACATCTGGGGGCTATAAACATGCTCTCAGAGAATATAAATTGAAAGAATGCCATCTCTGTGTTCTCCTTCTACCTTACTCATCACCCAGGAAGGAGTTTATATATTTATCTGGAGCCCCAATATTTGCAACTGCCAACTAAAGGACACCTCCAGAAAAGCTGCCTCTGGTTGCTGATGGAATTCATCTTTTAAGTTCCGCAGGGCTCTGTATATTTGTATTCTTTAAACACTGCTGGCTGAGGCTCTGGTTTCCAATCAACCTGAAGCTAGTTGCTGATGAGATCCTCCCCTTTGGGATAGGGGTCTTGGAATACCATCAACTATTGGGTGCTATTAAAAATAAAATAAGGTGCTTGACAATCACAAAGGTTTCACAGACAACCAAGAACTAGTACAGGGTTAAACAGTAAGGGCCATCTTCAACACAAAGCCAAGCCTTCAAGATGGTGAGAAGTGGCTAGGCTATTTCATCTAATGCCTGGAAAAAAACAAAGAGTCAAGCAAAATTAAGAAACAAAGAAATGTTAAAAACAAAACAACACTGTACAACCTTGAAAGAACTTCAATAAAATGGAGATAACTAATTTAACTGATAAAAATTTCAAAGTCATGGTCATAAAGATGCCCATTGAACTCAGAAGAAATTAAGTGGGTGAAAATGTCAGAAAGAAATAGGAAATTTAAAAAGCTATCACACAGAAGTTACACAGCTGAAGAATACAATAACTGAAGTGAAAAAAGATGGTAGAGGAGTTCAATAATAAATTGCATGAAGTGGAAGAATGAATTAGTAAACTCAAAGTTAGGGCAGAAGAACTATCACCCAATCAGAGCAGCAAAAAGATTGAACGTAAGTGAAAATAACTTACACAATTTATGAAACAAAATCACACTGACTAACATTCATATTATAGGAATCCCAGAAAGACAAAAGAGAAATGCAAGAAATTTATTGGAATAAATAATGGCTGAGAACTTCCCTGAGGAAAGAAACAGACATATAGACCCAGGAAACCCAGAGTGTTCTAAAACAAATGAACCCAAACAGACTTATACCAAGACATTAAAATGAAACTGTTAAAATTTAAACACATGGAGAAAATATTAAAACAAGAAATATGAAATCACTTTTTACACACAGGGAAACCCCCATAACACTATAAGCAGATTTTTCAGCAGAAACTTTGCAGGCAAGAAAGGACTGGTATGATGTATTCAAAGTACTGAAAGAAAAAAAAAATCCAACCAGGAATCTGCCCGGCAAATTTGTCATTCAGAATTAAAGGAGACATAAAGAGTTTTACAGAGAAGCAAAACCCAAAGGAAGTAGAAAAAAAACTACTATAATTAAAGGATGCACATGATAAAAAGATGCAAAATGTGACATTAAAAATATAAGATGTGGGGGAAAGAATATAAGTGTATAGCTGTAGAATGCATTTAAACAAGTTATTATAAACTTTATACTGTTTTATTTTTTCTTTTATTGAGTTTATTGGGGTGACACTGGTTAACAAAATTATACAGGTTTCAGGTGCACAATTCCACAATGCATCATCTGTACACTGTATGGTGTGTTCACCGCCCCAAGTCAACTCTCCATCCATTATCATTTATCCCCTTTTTACCCTCCTTTACATCCTCCATCCTCCTCCCCTGGCAATCAGCTATATTCTAAAATAGACTATTTTGTTGATAAATGTAAATTTTGACAAGTAAACTCATAGTAACCACAAAGCAAAAAATCATAGAAGGTACACAAAAGATAATGAAGAAGGAATCTAAGCATACCACTAAAGAAAGTAATTAAATCATAAAGAAAGAGAGCATTAGAGCAACAAGTATAAAGGACTCATGGACAAAAACTATGGGGGGGTGGAAATGGGAGGAAGGTGGGGAGGACTGGGGTGGTGGGCTGGGGTGGGGTAAAAGACAGAAAACTGTACAATATCAACAATTAAAAACCTACTGTAAAAAAAAAAAAAAAAGAGAAAGAGCAGCAGAAGAATAAAGGAACATAGAAACCCCCAAATGGCCAGAAAACAATTAACAATGTGGTGACAAATATCTATCAAGAATTACTTGAAATGTAAATAGACTAAATTCTCCTATCAAAACACACACAGTGATTACATGGATAAAAAAAAAAAACACCCATCTATATGCTGCATACAAGAAACTCTCTTCAGACATAGGAGACATACAGATGGAAAGTGAAGGGATTACAAAAAATGGATATGGAAACGAAAGAAAATTGGGGTAGTTTTATTTATGTCAGACAAAATAGACTTTAATGCTAAAATTGTAATAAAAGGCAAAGAAGGGCATTATATAATGATAAAGGGATCAATCCAATAAGAAGACTTAATATATGTAAATATTTTTGTACCCTATTTAGGAGTACCTAAATATATAAAACAAATTCTAACAAAACTAAACGAAAAAATGGAGAGCATTACAATAATAGTAGGGGACTTGAATACCTCACTTACATCAATGAATAGTTCATGCATACAGAAAATCAACAAGGAAAGGTCCTTAAACAACACTTAAAGCACAAGGATATACACACAGAGCATTTCATCCAAAACCAACATAGTACATATTTTTCATTTTTCTTAATGCATATGGAGCATTCTCCAAGATAAATCATATTAGGTGGAAAAAAATCTTAACAATATTTTAAAATTAAAATATCAAGTATCTTTTCTGACAACAGTAGTATAAAAGTAGAAATCAATTAAAAGAAGAAAACAAAAAACTTCACAAATATGTAAAGACTTTAAAACATACTACTGGACCCTGGCCAGGTAGCTCAATTAGTTAGAGAGTCATCCTGATATGCCATGGTTGTAGGTGTGATCTCTGGTAAGGGTACACACAATAATGCACCAATGAACCTTTGCCATTTTAAAAGGGAAACTGGTCTGGCTGGTATGGCTCAGTGGATTGAGCACAGGCCTGTGAAGCAAAGGGTTGCCAGTTCGATTCCCAGTCGAGGCACATGCCTGGGTTGCAGACCAGGTCCCCAGTAGGGGGTGCATGAGAGGCAACCACTCACTGATGTTTCTGTCCTTCTCTTTTTCCCTCCCTTCCCCTCTCTCTAAAAATAAGTAAATAAAATCTTAAAAAATAAAAGTGAATCTGGACCACCAACTTACACTATACACAAGAATAAACTCAAATTGCATGAAAGATTTAAATTTAAGATTTGAAACCATAAAAATCCTAGAAGAAAATGTAGGCAGTAAAAACTCAGATATGAAATTCTTGACTTCCGGCCAAGATGGAGGCATAGGTAGACACACTGTGCCTCCTTACACAACCAAAATAACAGGAACCTAATCAACAAAACAAACAAACAAGCATAATATAACCAAAGACATGGAAATGGGGAACATGCTGAAAGTCACCAGAGGGGAGAGGGGAGGGAATTTCAGGGGAAAAAGGGAAGGATTTACAGGAACAAGTATAAAGGACACATGGACAAAAACTATGGGGGGGTGGAAATGGGAGGGAGGTGGGGAGGGCTGGGGTGGTGGGTTCGGGTGAGAATAAAAGACAGAAAACTGTACAAGATCAACAATGAAAATAAAAATAAAAAAAAAATTTAGAAACAAAAAAAAAAATCAACCAGTACTGACAGAAAATTGAACTGTATGGAAGTCGGACAACCAAGGAGTTAAAATAGACACATTCATCCAGACCGGTAGGAGGGGCAGAGTTGGGCAGCCAGGTGGAGAGGGGTCGCAGCAAAAAAAAGCAGTGGCTGATGGATCCCGGGTGTGCAAGGCAGCTGCTGGCAGACCTCGGGCACGGGGTGGCAGTGGGCAGACCCAGCAAGGAGGCTGGCTGACCAGGCAGTCCCACATTTGTGCGTAGATAAACCAGGCAAAACTGGGGAGTGAGACAGACTGCACAACCCAGGGCTCCAGCCTGGGGAAATAAAGCCTCAAAACACCAATTGAAAACACCTGTGGGGGTTGAGGTGCAGGGAGAGACTCCCAGCCTCATAGGAGAGTTCGTTGGAGAGACCTGCAGGGTCCTAGAAGGTACCCAAATGCACCCACATGGGAATTAGCACCAGAAGGGTCCAATTTGCTTGTGGGAAGTGGGGGAAGTGACTGAAATCTGGCAGAGAGTGGAGCAAGCGCCATTGTTTCCTCTCAGACCCCTGCCCCACATACAGTGTCACAACCCAGTGCTTGGATTGCCCTACTTCGGTGAACACCTAAGGCTTCACCCCTCACCACATAACAGGTGCGTCGAGACAAAAAAAATAGCCCAAATGGAAGAACAAATTGAACAAATAGAACAAATAGAACTAAGCGACGAAGAGATAACCAACCTATCAGATACATAGTTCAAAGCACTGGTGATCAGGATGCTCACAGAATTGGTTGAATTTGGTCACAAATTAGGTGACAAAATGAAGGCTACACTAAGTGAAATGAAGGAAAATGCACAGGGAACCAATAGTGATGGGAAGGAAACTGGGACTCCAATCAATGGAGTGGACCAGAAGGAAGGAAGAAAGAAACAACCAAACAGAAAACAAGGAAGAAACAAGAATTCAAAAAAATGAGGAGAGGCTGAGGAACCTCCAGGACATCTTTAAATGTTCCAACATCCACATTATAGGGGTGTCAGAAGGGGAAGAGGAAGAGCAACAAGTGGAAAACTTATGTGAACAAATAATAAAGGAGAACTTCTCCTTCCCCAATCTGGCAAAGGAAATAGACTACCAGGAAGTCCAGGAAGCTCAGAGAGTCCCAAAGAAGTTGGACCCAAGGAGGAACACACCAAGGCACATCATCATTACATTAGCCAAGATTCAAATGAAGGAGAGAATTCTAGAAGCAGCAAGGGATAAGGGGACAGTCACCTACAAAGGAGTTCCCATCAGACTGTCAGCTGATTTCTCAAAAGAGACCTTCCAGGCAGGAAGGGGCTGGAAAGAAGTGTTTCAAGTCATGAAAGGCAAGGACCTCCATCCAAGATTGTTCTATCCAGCAAAGCTTTCATTTAGAATGGAAGGGCAGATAAAGTGCTTCTCAGATAAGGTCAAGCTAAAGGAGTTCATCATCACCAAGCCCTTATTATAGGAAATGTTAAAGGGACTTATCTGAGAAAATGAAGATAAAAACATGTAGAATAAAATGACAGCAAACTCATAATTATTAACAACCACACCTAAAACAAAAGCAAACTAAGCAAACAGCTAGAACAGGAACAGAACCACAGAAATAGAGATCACATGGAGGGTTAGCAACAGGGGAATGGGAGGAGGAGAGAGGCAGAACAGGTACATAGAATAAGTAGCATAGATGGTAGGTAGAAAATAGATGGGGAGGGCAAGAATAGTGTGGGAAATGTAGAAGCTAAAGAACTTATGACACATGGACATGAACTAAAGGGGGGGATGTGGGTGGGAGTGGGTGTGCAGGGTGGAGTGGAGTGAACAGGGGAAAATGGGACAACTGTAATAATATAATCAATAAAATATATTAAAAACCAGATATCTCTCATAGCAAAAGTTTTTTTTTTCTGATATGTCTCCTAGGGCAAGAGAAACAAAGAGAAAAATAAATGTATGGGACTACATTAAACTAAAAAGCTGCACAGAAAAACAAACCATCACAAAATCAAAAGGAAACCCACTGTATGGGAGAACATATTTGCCAGTTATACATCTGATGAGAGGTTAATTTCCAAAATTTATAAAGATATATACAAGTCAACACCAGGAAGTCAAACAATCCAATTAAAAAATGAGCAAAGAAACTGAACAGACACTTCTCCACAGAGGATATACAGAGGGCCCAGAGACATATGAAAAGGTGTTCTATGTCACTAATTATCAGAGCAATGCAAATTAAAACCACAATGAAATATCACTTCACACCTGCCAGAATGGCCATCATTAATAAATCAACAAGTGTTGGCAAGGATGTGGAGAAAAAGGGACCCTAGTGCACTGTTGGTGGGAATTCGGACTGGTGCTGCCAATGTGGAAAGCAGTATGCAGTTACCTCAAAAAATTAAAAATGGATCTGCCTTTTGACCCAGCAGCCCCACTGCTGGGAATATATCTGAAGGAATCTGAAGCACTGATTCTAAAGAATATATGCACCCCTATGTTCATTGCAGAGTTATTTACAATAGCAAAGATTTGGAAGCAACCCAAGTGCCCATCAGTAGATGAGTGGATAGAAAAGCTGTGGTCCATTTACACAATGGAATACTACATGGCTATAAAAAAGAAGGAAATCTTACCTTTCATTATAGCATGGATGGACCTGGAGAGCATTATGCTAAGTGAAATAAGCTAGTCAGAGAAAGATAATTACCATGTAATTTCAGTTATATATTAAGTCTAATGGACCAAATGAACAAACAAACAAAATAGAAACTGACTCATAAATACAGAGAACAGACTCCCAGCTGTCAGAGAGGAGGAGGGTTGGGGGGCTGAATGGAAAAGATAAAGGGATTAAGCAAAAAAACAAAACCTCATACACACAGACCACAGTACCCTGGTGATCACCAGTGGGAAAGGGGCCCGGGGGAGGTAAAAGAGGGAAAGGGGGGATAAATGGTGACAGAAGGAGACTTGACTTTAGGTGGTAAACACACAATATAATATATAGATGATGTGTTGTATAATTGTACAACTGAAACTGATAGGGTACTCAAGATTTGGAAAATTTTACTTTAAGGTAAAAAGTTGTAAGCCCAGCAAGTAATGCATATGTTAAAGCTTTTGTTTCAGAAACTACAGATAAGGCCTGTCCTGGCTCCTGGGAAAACAGCCAACCTCCTGGGGCACTGCTAAAGACCACGGCCTGGGGACAAGGTGGAGGTATCCGGGCCTTTGTGTTCAAGGGACAGACAAACGACCACACGCCCCTGGGAACAGCTAACTGCCCAGGACAGGGATGTTGCAGTTTCTTCCACCTAATCCTCCCTGAACTTCAAAACCCCTCACTTCACCTTGTTTATTCCCTGTTATAAAAACCTTGGCCTGAAAAGAAAAGACAAGATGGTCCGTTAGGGTATGAACCCGCCATCTTCTCAGATCGCTGGCCATCTGAATAAAGCACCCATAAAGATTCAATTGCTGTCATTGCTTACTGGGTTTGGTAGTGACAGGCAGCCTGAACGCCGGTGTCTTTTCCAGTTTCAAAACCTATATAATTTTATTAAGCAATGTCACGCCAATACATTCAATAAAAATGTTTATTAAAAAAGATATGAATTCCTCTGCAAGACTGTGAAGCAGGAAGAAGTCATGGTAAAAAACAAAACACTTGGATAAACAATGGGGAATAATGAAAAGCAATGTTTAATGTTCTCTGTTTTAAAGGGATCAACATTTTAAAAACGTTATGTTTTAAAGATATTACAACTTATTTCATTTTGAAACAAAAAATAAAATTCCAACAGTTAACTGGGTTTTTATAGTTTAAACTTTCAGAATAAACTGAGAAAACTATGGTAGTGCATGGCAAATTAAAGTCATTTACTTTGTTCCTGATTGAAGTGTACAACTCATGGAAAGTCTGAATTTATCAAAGCCAAAATTTCAATTTTCTTTGCCCACAATATCCTCTAAGGGGAATGCTTTCCTAAACAACTGAATGATGCTGACGAACAGTTCTACTTCTCATTAGAGGTAAACGATTTTTTTTGTTTTGTTTTGTTTTACTCAATAAACTACGTTATTTCCTCTTGTAGCTGTACCAGCCTGCAGTTCTCTACCGGATATCTGGGTAGAAAGGGTAAGGTTCTTGGCTTTCTCTTCATGCATTAAAAAATAGAACTTAAGAATCTCTCTGAATTGAAAACGACAATGTGAGTTTCTGCTGCCTCCACTGAAAATGTAATCCTGAATCTGCTAATATCTTACTTTTTAAAGGAGGCATTGTTATGAAGATTGGAGACTACAGTGAGGTAATATCTATTTATAAGTTTAAACGGTTAAAATGTTCACTGAAACTGCTGCATGTTTTGTATAAGGAAATGTAGCTGTCTAGAGGGAAGGCTTCTTTCTCTACGATGTAATATGCAATTGACATAAACCAGGAATCCAGACTTAAATCAAACATAGCTCCTAACAAATTGATGTTAAAAGTAGGATAGTGGTTGATTAAACAAATTTCTGTTAGTGTGAGCAGTGAAGAGGGAAAACTTAAAAATTTAAATCCAGGGTTTTGTCAACCAAATTAAGCAGCATAAAAATGGTAAATACATTTAAATGCCTAAATCTTTTCATAAGCTGAGACTTGACATGTTTCCTTTGATTGGGACATTTTCCATGCATGCGTTCTGGGGTGGGACTTGAGAGCTTGAAATAGCACAAAAGGATTTTATCAAGCCCAAGAATCTAGCACAGCTGTCAAATCTCAGAGGGGCAGATTCTCAATTTATGATAAACATTTCTTTGGGTGTATTTTTAATTTGAGAACATGGGAAATATTTTAAGAAGCAGATCCAAATGTGTGCTGTCTTTGTTAGAGGGAATTTCCTCCATTTTCCTTACTTGAAATGATAAAATAGGCGCTGCCTTTTTAAAAAAAGTCTGGTAATTTCACACTTGGAGTATGATTATTAAATATGTAATATTATTTAGAATATGTAAAAATTATATACATCCTAGAGAATGGGATTCCAAGATATCAGTGAGATCTATTCATATTGATATCTTCAGTGTATTTTGTATATATTGAATTCCCCCAGATTAAACAGTTGGAGATACTAAATTCCCTTTTAGTAAAGATAACTCAATATTGATGTTTACAGTGAAATAGAAGGATAAAGACTTTATTTTACTACTGGATTTATTTTCCAGAAACAAAATGTAACTAACAGCTGTATTCTACATGCGCATGACTCACAGGATGGCACTAACTGCGTGTTATGGTTGCCAAGTGGCAGCATAATGTTGGATATTGAAAGCAGCTCTGCTTAATCTTTTTGACCACAAGTATAGGTGGGGCTTTTCCTCCAATGAAGCAGTTCCGAAGTGGCTGAGACTTGGGACAGTGTATGAAACCCAGGCAGGCAAGGCAGCTGCAGGGCTTTGGGAACCTCCAGAAGAGCTGAAGTCAGCAGTTTTCCTTGGACTGATCTTCCCCTGAAATTGTGTTTTGGCAGGAATATGAAGACAGGACCTCCTCAGCAGACTTGGAAACTCTGGATTGAATTTTTTCACCCCAATCTGCTCCCCTTCCCTCAATCACCTAGCGAGTTAACTTGAGTTAACTTAGAGGAGGCTGATTATTTAACCAGCTTCTGAGGCTGGGTTGGAAGAGGGAAGGAAGAAATTAGTCACCTCTGTATCCCTAATACCCAAGGTTAACCTAAAGCTTGTTCTTAGTAGGGACTAGGTATTTACTAAATTGTTAGAGTCCTAGGGGGAGGGAGGGTTTGCTGTTGGCTGACTTTACTGAGGTCTTGCCTACTGCAGCTGTGAATGTGAGTGTCCTAGATGACTGAGAAATTATTCACTACAGCTTGAGACAGTTTTCCACTTGGTCAAAATTATTGCTTAAGATTGGGAAATAATACTTGCATATAATTTGGGGGGGGTAGTAAATGATAACATACTACTAGAATTAGATTTACAAATTAGCCACAGCTTAGCATTTTATTTTAAGACTGGGAGAAGGCATCCCCAACCTATATGTCTCCTAGATTTAACTGTGTGTCTGCCTCCAACCAGAAATGAAACTATTAGTAATGTGTTACTAGAAATGACTTACCGGTTCTCTAACCTCCTATCTTTTGAACTATAAATGTTCCTGGGAGTGGTAAAGGCTAAGCTACAGACATTCAGCAAATGAGTTTATGAGTTTGATTTATCAGCCAGCTGCTAAATTTTCTTAAACAAGGAAGGCTGGCACTTCAGAAGGTACTACGGTATTGAAAGGAGGACAATGGGAGGAAAGGGAAGACAATAAAGGGTAATGGAAAGGGAAGTTTGCTGACTTCACACACCATGACTACTTATTAACCAGGAGTGTATCATGCATATGTTCCATACTTAGCCATCAACTTACGAACGTAACTATGAACAGCTCAAAGAGTGAGCAGTGCCAATCATGGGGTTAACTTTTCTGGCTCTAGACTAGAGCAATGTTGCTGCATCTCTGCAGGCTACAGGGTTGGTTCGGTTTTACCATCAAATTTCCTGAATGTCTTGCTTGAGAGTTGGCTCTGATGGAAGATTCAGTTCAATGGCTGCAGAATAAGCACTTTTTTTTTTCACCTCCCCCCGTCTCCCAGAGGCTTCTGAAGGATTTGTAATTGTATTTGCCAAAACCAGAGAGCAATTTGTATGTCAAACAAAACCAAGCAGAAACCTATTTCTTAATTGTGGATCAACATTCATGAGAATGAATAGCCTGGAAAGTTTGAATTTGGTAAGTCATAAGATGATTTTCTCCAAAGCATGTTATATATGAAAAAAAATAAGTTCTTTTTTTTTTTTTATTGGTTTCCTCATGCAGCTAGCCAATTGTGTTTCGGCACATTTCAAGAGGAAGTCTTTTTTTAAAACTTTTTGTTCTGAAATATTTTTATATTCATAACAAGTTATAAAAATAGTATAGAGCATCTGTGTGTACCCTTTACCCAGCTTTCCTCAATGATAAGATCCTTTGAAAATATAGCACATTATCAAAAGCACAAAACTGACATTGGAATAATACTAAGTAAACTACAGACTTTACATTCTGACAATTTTTACATGCACTAATTTGTGTGTATGTATAATTAAATGACGTTTTATAACATGTACATATTTGTGTAACCACAACCAAAATCAACACTCAGGATTAGAGCCCATGACCTACAACAACAAAAAAATACCTTTGTGCTACATCTTTACTTCACAATTCCTCCTATTTCTAACACTCTGGCAATTACTGATATGTTGTTCTCCATCTCTATAATTCCATTATTTTGAGGATATTATATAAATGTTACCTTCTCAGATTGGCTTATTAAAATTAGTATAATGCCCTTGAGACCTGCAAGTCATTGCATGTGTCAATAGTTGGTTCGTTTTTATTGCTGAGTGCTACTCCATTTTCCAGATGTACCACAACTTTTAAAATTTATTTACCCACTGAAGGATATTGTTTCCATCTTTGGGATATTAAAAATAATGTTACTATGAAAGTTAGTGTACAAGTTTTTTTTTGTGTGTGGGAAGTCATGTTTTGATTTCTCTTTAGTAGCTACCAGAGTGGAATATCTAGCTTATACAGTAAGTGGATATTTACTTTTATATAAAAACTGCCAAAGTGGTTTTCAGAGTACTTGTACCATTTACCATTCCTAACAGCAATTATGAGAGATACAGTTGTTAATCCTAGTCAGCACTTATTGTCATTATTTTTAATGATATACATTCTAATAGGTATGTGTGGTACTTCATTGTAGTTCAAATCACATTTTTCTAAAGGCTGGTGATGTTGAATATCTTTTAATATGCTCATCAGTGAATTGTCTATGTCCTTTGTCAATTTTCTAATTGGATTCATTGTTTTCTTACTGTTGACTTTTGAAAGTTCTTTATATAAATGAAAGTCTTTTCTGGATATGTGGCTTGCAAGAATTTTCTCCAAGTCTGTGGTTGGTATTTTTATTCACTTAAGAGAAGGTCAACATGTTGATTTTGTTTATTTTTTAGGTCATTCTTTTGCTGGCATATCTAAGAACATTTTACCAGGCCCTAAATCCTGAAGATTTCTATGTTTCATCTAAAAGTTTTATAGATTTTAAATTGGACATAAGATCAATTTTCAGTTAATTTTTATATAGGATATTAGGTTTAGCTCAACATGACTTTATTTTTGGTTATAGATGGATTCCAATTGTACTAACATCATTTGTTGACAAACTATTCTTTCTTTATTGAATTTTGCACCTTTATAAAAATATCAGTCTGCTTTGTGAAAATACCAGTGTGTATCTATTTCTTAATTTTCTATGGTTTCCTTAATCTATATATCTCTTCTACCAATACTACACAATCTTGATTATTTTCACCATTAGTAAATCTTAAAATTGGGTAATATGATTGTTCCAAATTTAGTTTTATTTTTCATAATTGTTTTAGCTCCTTTGTCTTTTCTACATAAATGTCAGAATAAGATTGTTTATATGTATAAGAATACATGCTAGAATATACTTCAATATATGGAATGTACTTCAGCATATATAATAAGCCCACAGCTAAAATCATAGTCGATGGTGAAAGTTGCAAAGTTTTGTCTCTAAGATCATGAACAAGAGTGGACACTCTCACAACTCCTATTCTTTATAGTACAGATGCCCTAGCCAGAGCAATAAAGCAAGAAAAAGAAATAAAAGTATGCCAATAGGAATATTAGTGGATAATTGTCTCTGTTTGCATATGATATAATCTCTAGGATATAGAGAATATCCTAAAGAGTTCACCAATAAACTGTTAGAATTAATTAAAAAATTAGTAAAGTTGTATAATACAGATGGGCATACAAAATATTGTGTTTCTATACACTCACAACAAATTATCTGAAATAGAAACAAAGAAAACTTATCTGAAATAGAAATAATGAAAACAACCTCATTTACAATAGTAAAAATATTAAAAACTTAGGAATAAATTTAACCAAGGATGTGAAAGATCTATGTACCAACACTATACGATTTTGATAAAAATGAAGAAAACACAAGCATATGGAAAGATCTGATGTTCATAAATTAAAAGAATTAATATTATTAGGTTTATTATAATGTTTATAATTACAAAAAATGACCTATATATTCAATGCAATCTCTATCAAAACTCCAAAAGCATTTTTTACAGAAATAGAAAAAACTATTGAAAATTTATAGAGAACAAAAGACCCCAAATGGCCAAAGCAATCCTAAGAAAGAAGAACAAACCTGGAGGCATTAAACTTTCTGATTTAAAACATGGAAATAAAGAACAAACTGACAGTGACCAGAGGGGCAAGGGAGAGGGATAATGGGGAAAGAAGGAGAAGGGTCAAGTTAAGGAACATGTAAAAAGCACCCATGGACAAAGGCAAGAGGGGGTAGGATTGAATGTGGAAGGTGGGGGTGGGTGAGGCAGGGAGACTAATGGGGGAAAATGGGGACAACTGTAATTGAACAACAATAAAAAACTAAAAAACCAAAAATACAATATTACAATGCAATATTAATGGTACTGGCATAAAAACTGATACATAGACCAATGGAATAAATCAAGAACCAAGTAATAATTCTATGTATTTACAGTCACCTAATATTTTCATTAAGTATATTTTATTGATTATGGTATTACAGTTGACCCATTTTTCCCCTTTGCCTCCTTCTGCCTGGTACCCCTATTCTCTCCAGCAATCCCCCACTTAGTTCATGTCCATGAGTTGTACATATACGTTTTTTGGCTTCTCTATTTCCTATACTATTCTTAACATCTCGCTGTCTATTTTGTACCTAGCATTTATGCTTTTTATTCCCTGTACCTTTTCCTCCATTCTCCCCTCTTCCCCGCACTGATAAACCTCCATGTGATCTCCATGTGATTTCTGATTCTGTTCCTGTTCTAGTTGCTTGCTTAGTTTGTTTTTTAGATTCAATTGTTGATGGTTGTGAATTCATTGTCATTTTAATGTTCATATTTTTGATCATTTTCTTTTTCTTAGATAAGTCCCTTTAATATTTCATAGAATAAGGGCTTGGTGATGATGAACTCCTTGAACTTGACCTTATCTGAGAAGCACTTTATCTGCCCTTCCATTTTAAATGACAACTTTGCTGAATAGAGCAATCTTGGATGTAGGTCATTGCCTTTCATGACTTGGAATACTTCTTGCCTGCAAGGTATCTTTTGAGAAATCAGCTGACAATCTTATGGGAACTCCTCTGTAGGTAACTCTCTGCTTTTCTCTTGATGCTTTTAACATTCTCTCCTTATCTTTAACCTTTGGCTTTTTTAATTATGATGTGTCTTGGTGTTGCCCTCTTTGGGTCCAACTTCTTTGGGACTCTCTGAACTTCCTGGATTTGTATGTCTATTTCCTTCACCAAATTAAGGAAGTTTTATTTCATTATTTTTTAAATAAGTTTTCAATTTCTTGCTCTTCCTCTTCTCCTTCTGGCACCCATATGATTTGGATATTGGACTGCTTGAAGTTGTCCCAGAGGTTCCTAAGCTTCTCCTCATTTTTTTGAATTCTTGTTTCTTCTTTTTTTTCCAGGTAAATGTTTATTTCTTTTTGTTCCAAATCATTGATTTGAACCCTGGCTTCCTTCTGTTCATTGTTGGTTCCCTATATATTTTTCTTTATTTCACTTTGTGTAGCCTTCATTTCTTCCTTTATTTTGTGGCTGTGCTCAATCATTTCTCCGATCATCCTGATCACCAGTGTTTTGAACTCTGCATCTGACAGGTTGGCTATCTCCATGTCATTTAGCTCTTTTTCTGGGGTTTTGTTCTGTTCTTTTATTTAGGCCGTATTTCTTTGTCGCCTCAATTTGGCAGCCTCCCTGTGTTTCTGCATATTATGTAGAGCTGCTTTGACTCCCCATGTTGGCACACCTTTACATTGCAAGGGATGGAGCCTTAGTTATTCGCCAGGGCAGGGCAACCTGCCTTGCTGCTTTATGGTGCTGTCTGTGGGGGATAGGTCAGAGAGGGAACAGTGCCACTTGCTTGGCTCTTGCCTCATTTCCAGTCACTTCCCCCACTTCCTATAAGTGACTGGTGCCCTTCTATCTGCTGCCCTGGTGCTGATTCCCCAAGTGAGTGTTTTGTGTATGTTCTAGGACCCTGTGGGCCTTTAAACAGACTCTCCTGAGAGTCTGGCAGTTTCTTTCTGCCACCCCCAACCCCCACTGGTTTTTACAGCCAGAAGTTTTGAGGCTTTATTTGCTGGCGCCAGAACCTTGGGCTGTGTGGTCTGGCCTGGGACTAGGATTGATTACTTCTTTGTCATTCCTCCTTTTTTTAATCTGCCTCATGTGAATGGTGAATGTGGGGCCATTTTTCTCACCAGCCACTGTCACTGCTGCCTCACCATCGACATACTGCATTCTCCCTGCCCTGGCTGCCTGTCTCCACCTCTCCTACCAGCCTGGATGAAAGTTTCTTCTTTAAATCTTTGGTTGTCGGATTTCCATACAGTTTGATTTTCTGGAGGTTCTGATTATTTTTTTCTTTTTAGATTGGTTGTTATCCTTCTTATGGTTATGGGAGGAGGTGAAGCATGTCTACCTATGCCTCCATCTTGGTTGGAAGTCACAGTAACCTAATGTTTGAGAAGAGACCAAGAATACCCATTAACGGAAAGGTATTCTCTTCAACATATGAAGCTTGTGTATTTACAATTATTAAATATTGAATAATGACCCTCTTTGTCTCTTTATATATACATATATATATTTACTTAAAGTCTGTTTTGTCTTATACAGGTCATTGCTTTTTCTTATTTTCCATTTGCATGCAATATCTTTTTCTCTTTTTTCACTTTGGGCCTATGTGTGTTCTTACATCTGAGGTAAATTTCTTCTAGGCAGCATGTAGTTGGGTATTGTTTCTTAATCCCTTGAACAACGCTATGCTTTTTGGTAAGAAAATTTAATGCATTTATATTTATAGTAATTATTGAAAGGTATGGAATTATAAATTACATGTTAATTGTTGTGATCTACTTATTTTGTCTCTTTCTTCCTTTTTTTGTTGTCCTTTGTAAATTAGTGATTTTCAATAGTGGTATGCTTTGATTTCTTTCTTTTTACTTTTTGTATATCTGCTGTACATTTGTGCTTTGTGGTTATCACGAAGCTTACATAAAACATCTTATAGATGTAACAGTCTATTTTGGGCTGATAATAACTAAATTTAGATTGCGTACAAAAAACTGTATTCTATTACTCCCTCATCACATATTTATTGTTTGCTATCATAATTTACCACTTTTTATATCATGTATCCATTAACAAATTATTGTATCTACACTTATTTGTAATACTTTTGTTTTTAAAAATTATACTGTAGTTAAGTGATTAACACAATATCATACTACAATACTGGAGTATTCTGAATTTGACTGTTTATTTACCTTTACCAGTATGTATTATAACTTCATGTTTTGTTCTTAGTTACCATAGTTTTATTTCAGCTTGAAAAACTACATTCAGGATTTCCTGTAAGAAAGTTCTAGTGGTGATGAACTCTCTCAAGTTTTGCTTGTTTTGGAAAGTCTTAACTCTCCTTAATTTATATAAGACAATTTTGCCAGGCAATGTTTTCTTAATTGGCAGTTTTATTTTACAGCATGGGTCCTTTCTTAAAAGGGTTTTGTTATATAAAAATTTTATTTTTGTACTGTTTTTAAATTTTTATTTGTCTTTGATTTATACTGCATTAGTATAATATTTCTTGGAAGAGATCTTTTGGGGTTCAAATTTTAGGGTGACTTCTTAACTTCTTGAACTCAATTTTCAAATCTCTTCCCACATATGTAAAGTTCTCAGCCATCATTTCTTTAAATAAGCCTTCTGCAAAAGAGCAGAAAAGCAATTCTCCTTCTTCCCCTTCTGTCATTACAATTTATGCATAGATTGTTTCTTTTAATGATATCCCATAATTCACATAGGTGTGTTTTACTCTTTTTATTTATTTATTTTTGCTTCCTTCTCAGAGTGATTTCAACTGTTGTTTCTTATATATAGTTTACTAATTCTTTATTCTGATTGGTCATGCTTGATGTTGAAGCTCCCTATTTAATTCTTCAGTTTGGTCAATTCTTTAAATCTTTCATTGCTGTTTCATTTTTTTATTTTTTATTTAATTTCTATGGACCAATGCATTTTTAAAAGTTTCATTTAGTGTTTTCTCTGTGTTCTTTTGTAGTTCACTAAATTTCTCTAGGAGGATTATTCTGAATTCCTTTTTACAGTAGGCACTTCATAGATTTCCATTTCCTTAGGGGAAGTCATTAATGTTTTAATTAGTTTCTTTTTGTGTAGTCATATTTCATTGATTATTCACGATCTTTGAGGATGGAGGCAACTCGTTCATTCTTTATAAACTGGCTGTGGCAGAGAAAATTTTTTTACCAACCAGCACATCCAGAGATTATAGTGGGCTGTCTGATGGTGTCCATGGGTGGCACTGCTACTGGTGTTTTTGAGCCTGCAATTCTTGTTACTGGGTCTGCAAGTAGTTAGGCTTGTTGTTTGAATACATGGGAACCAGTCTTGTGACTGGGTCTGGGGGAAGGGCTTGGCTCTCCAGTCTTTAGTAATGGACATGAGCCCAGTGTCTATGCAGGTAATCCTGGATCCTGGATACAATGGAGTCAATTAATGCTAGGGACCAATAGAGTGGCCCCAGTATCTGAGTGTAGGGATCAGTCCAGTATTTGAATGGGTTTTGGGAGGTCTTATTGAGAACCTGTGTCATAGGATGCTCCATGGGTTATGGGAGCTGGCTGTTCCTGGGATGTAGTGGGAGCCTGGGTTCATGCCTCTGGTTTTATTTTGTTTATAAGCTTATTTTGTTCATTAAATTCCATGTATGAGTGAGATCATATGATATTGTCTTTCTCTGACTGGCTTATTTTGCTTCTGCACTGTTCGTGGGAATGCAGATTGGTGCATCCACTGTGGAAAACAATATTGAATTTCCTCAAAAAATAAAAATAGTCATCTTTTTCCACATCTTACTAGCATTTGTTATTTGTTGATTTTTTGATAATAGCCATTCTGACAGTTGTGAAATGACATCTCATTATGTTTTGATTTTTCATCTCTCTGATGGCTAGTGATGTTCAGCATTTTTTCCATGTCTATTGCCCATCTGTATGTCCTGTTTAGAGAAGTGTCTTTTCAGACTACCCATTTTTTAATTGGATAGTTTGTCTTCCTGGTGTTGAGTTGTGTAAGTTGTTTATATATTTTGTAAATTAACTCCTTATCAGATGTATCATTTGCAAATATATTTAGCAATCCCACTTCTTGCAATATATTGTAAAAATCCTGAAACACTAATTAGAAAAAAACATATGCACCTCTATGTTCACAGCAGCATTATGTACAATAGCCAAGATTTGGAAGCAGCCCTAGTGTCCATCAGTACATGAATGGATAAAAAAGGTGTTTACACAATGGAATTATACGTGGCTTTAAAAAGGAAGGTACTCTTACCTTTTCCAACAGTATGGATGAACCTCCAGAATATTATGCTAAACAAAATAAGCAAGTCAGAGAAAGACAATGCCATATGATCTCATATGTGTAACACATACACACATGGTGATAGCCAGAGGGAAAGGGTATGGGGGATAAAAGGAGGTTGGCCAAGTAGGGGGGGTAAGTGGGGACAGAATGAAACTTTGCTTGGTCTTATGGGTACACAATGCAGTGTGCAGACGATGTTTTATTGAGTTATATGCTTAAAACCTGTATGTTTTTTTGAACCAATGTCACACTAATAAATTCAATTTTTAAAAAGCTGATGAAAAATCTTAAAACAAATAAATTTTTTGCTTGGATTAAACTTAAGTATCTTTCTTTTTCACAACAAAGGAGAACATTGGAATTCTGAGATGATGCAGTTTACTTTTCTATAGAACATATTTTGGAAATATGGTTTATATAATCCATAAATCAGTGGTTATTCTGAAAATTAATAACAATATTTATTTATATTTTATTTAAACATTTTTCTTTTTTGAGTCATGAATTATTTTACTGTATTTTTATTACCATTTAGTCCCTTCATACCCCCCCCCCTTATTGAATCAGTTGAATATGAACGTTTGAGGTAAGTTTATTAGATTTTTCTCAAAGGTCAATTGTGGTAGAAAAGACTATTAAAAGCTCAAATTTTGGATTTCCGGCCAAGATGGAGGCGTAGGTAGACACACTGTGCCTCCTCACACAAGCAAAATCAAGGACAACAAAGATTTAGAAACAAAAAACACTAGATCTGACAGAAAATTGAACTGTAAGGAAGTTCAACAACCATTCATCCAGACTGGTAAGAGGGTAAAGTTGGTGGCCCACGGAGAGGGGTCGCCGCAGGAAAAAGTGGTGGTTGGTGGTCCTGGGCACACAGGCAGCGGTTAGCAGACCCCGGGTATGCAAGGTAGCTTACTGACCTCAGACACACGTTCACACACAGATAAACCAGGTGAAAATGGGGAGACATACCGAGCAACTGAGGGCCCCAGCGCCAGGAAATAAAGCCTAAAAGCACCGATTGAAAACACTTGTGGGGGTTGAGGTGCTGGGAGAGACTCCCAGCCTCACAGGAGAGTTTGTTGGAGAGACCCACAGGGTCCTGGAACGTGCATGGGCCGCCTGCCCTGGAGGTAGCACCAGAAGGGGCCAGTTTGCTTGTGGAAAGCAGTGGAAAGGACTGGTATATGAGAAAGAGTGGAGCAAGCACCATTGTTCTCTCTCTGACCCCACCCCCACATACAGCATCACAACCCAGAAACTGGGTTGCCCCACCCTGGAGAATACCTAAGGCTCCACCCCTCACTACATAACAGGCGTGACCACACCAAAAAAATATGCCTCAAGTGGAAACACAGATGAAAGCCCCAAAGCCAATACATCTAAGCAACCAAGAGATAGCCAACCTATCAGATACACAGTTCAAAGCACTGGGCATCAAAATGCTCACAGAATTGGTTGATTTTGCTCACAAATTAGATGAACAAATAAAAAGATAAACACAGTGAAATGAAGGAAAATGCACAGGGAACCAATAGTGATGGGAAGGAAACTGGGACCCAAATCAATGGAGTGGACCAGAAGGAAGAAAGAAACAACCAAACAGAAAACAAGGAAGAAACAAGAATTCAAAAAAATGAGGAGAGGCTGAGGAACCTCCAGGACATCTTTAAATGTTCCAACATCCAAATTATAGGGGTATCAGAAGGGGAAGAGGAAGAGCAACAAGTGGAAACTTATGTGAACAAATAATAAAGGAGAACTTCCCCCATCTGGCAAAGGAAATAGACTACCAGGAATTCCAGGAAGCTCAGAGAGTCCCAAAGAAGTTGGACCCAAGGAGGAACACACCAAGGCACATCGTAACTACATTACCCAAGATTCAAATGAAGGAGAGAATTCTAGAAGCAGCAAGGGATAAGGGGACAGTCCCCTACAAAGGAGTTCCCATCAGACTGTCAGCTGATTTCTCAAAAGAGACCTTCCAGGCAGGAAGGGGCTGGAAAGAAGTGTTTCAAGTCATGAAAGGCAAGGACCTCCATCCAAGATTGTTCTATCCAGCAAAGCTTTCATTTAGAATGGAAGGGCAGATAAAGTGCTTCTCAGATAAGGTCAAGCTAAAGGAGTTCATCATCACCAAGCCCTTATTATAGGAAATGTTAAAGAGACTTATCTGAGAAAATGAAGATAAAAACATGTAGAATAAAATGACAGCAAACTCATAATTATTAACAACCACACCTAAAACAAAAGCAAACTAGGGAAACAGCTAGAACAGGAACAGAAACACAGAAATGGAAATCATATAGAGGGTTAGCAACAGGGGCGTGGGAGGAGGAGAGAGGGAGAAAAGGTACAGGGAATAAGTAGCATAGACGGTGGGTAGAAAATAGACAGGGGGAGGGCAAGAATAGTGTGGGAAATGTAGAAGCTAAAGAACTTATGACACATGGACATGAACTAAAGGGGGGGATGTGGGTGGGAGGGGGTGTGCAGGGTGGAGCGGGGAATGGGACAACTGTAATAGCATAATCAATAAAATAAAATAAAGAAAAAAGCTCAACTTTTTATTATAGCATTACAAGAACTGCAGATTTTTTAAAAAATAAATCTTTATTTTTTCCTAAAACCTAAACACAATGGAATATTTTATCTTTATTTTTGTTTTGTTTTATTATCATTTTTGTTGCACATGGTCGACACAGGATAAATAATGGAATGAAGAGAAATAGACCAGATAGTACTGCACAGTTATGAAAATTAGGTCATGAACTTTTTTGTGTGAGTTTTGTCATTCAAGGTGGAAAGAATATATTAGTTGTCTTAGTCTATTTGGGCTGCTATAACAAAAATACTATAGACTGAGTTGTTTTAATAAAATTTATTTCTCACAGTTCTGGAGGCTAAGTCTAAGATAAGAATGCCATGAGATTTAGTGTCTGGTAAAAGTCCGCTTCCTGGCTCATAGACAGTGGTCTGTTCACTGGTGGAAGGAGCAAGGGAGCTTTCTGTGGTCTCATTTTTAGAAAGGCACTAATCCCCTGATGACCTAATCACCTCCCAAAGACCCTAACTCAAAATACCATCACAGTGGGGATTATGTTTCAACACATGAATTTGAGGGGAGCATAAAAATTCAAACATTCAGTCTGTAGCATTAATTACATGATTTGCAATATTTGTTAGGAGATAATACATGGTTTCTTAGATAACACACAATCCTTGCTGGTCTAAACAGTGCATTAGGGAAGTGGTTTTCAACATATGGTCCCTGGACCACATGGGGATCTTAGAAGTATAAATTCTTGGGCCCTAACCTTGACCTATGAAATCAGAAACTCTAGGAGGGATAGCCTTCCAAATGTTTCTAAAGCATGCTCAATTTGGAGAACCATTGTATTAAGGTGGGAATAATAAATTCTTTTTGGATTGATTTGTGACTAGGTAGAGGAAGTTGCTTTGAGGTAGACCTTAAAGAATGAGTCAGAATATTTCTTCCTCCAGCTAAAAAGAACTTGACATATTTGGAAAACCAATAGATCTGACATTGTGGTGTTATGAGGAAGAGTAACAGCTTTGGAATTTCGTATAGGATGCCTTCCTGAACACATTATACATCAAAAGCTTAGAAATTTCACTTGCAAGAGGCCATCTAAAGGAAATTAGTTCCTCAAATGTGCGTACAAGAATGTTTTTTGAGGCATTGTTTCTAAGAGTGAAAAATGACTATGAAGCTCAATGTGCACTAGAAAAATAAATTATGATACACAATTCTGGTAGAATTCTAAGGATGCATTAAAATGACTATTTAGATACCTATTTATTGACAAGATACTATATTCATAATTATGATCAAATACAAACTGATTATAAAATGTATGTGGATATGAGTCAAGTTTAGTTAAAATATCTACACATGCTTTTATGTATAGATCTATTAGCTTAAAAAGAAAATAGAGTGTTATCCACCAAATTGTCAGCAATGGAAGTATTGGTGATATATATTCGGTTTGTTTTTACTTATCTCTATTTTCTAATGTGAAACTCTATTCCTTGTGTGAAAAAATAATGAAGATTTAGAAACAACCTAATCTAAGACTTTTAAGCAGATTTTGCACAATCTTATCTTTAGGGACTAGGAATACTCATTCTGTTTTTAAAAACACTGTATTTTCCTGGAATATTTGGAAAGAACTAATCCTTCTTATTGTAACAGTTCACTGTCAAGGTTAGTATTAGAAATCTGGCATAGGTTTATTTCTGAAAGTTTGTATTATTATTATATAATTACAAAAATATGGTTTTCATATTACAGTTTCTTGGAAAAATAAAATTGCTCTGTGGTTTTGCCAGTAATTTTCTATGTGAATTTGGAAAATTTAATTTCCCTGTTTTTTGGCCTTTGTTTTCTCATCTGTAAAAAGTTGCAAGATCAGATCCTGATGAACTTTAACAGCTCTAATAGTCTAAGAATATGTAATAAATTTAGAAAACAACCTCAGAGAACTATATGAGAGAGTATGGAGGCTTAAAAAATATCCAAACTCTTTAAAATACCCTTTAAAGAGTTCTTCTCCAGTCATTACACAGGAGATTGTTGATACTTCTCTCCTTTTGTATGGTTTCTCTCTTAATTGAATTTTAAAACAAATTATGCGTTAAATATCAAGATATTTGAATGTTGGTATACTTCTGACACCTGGTGGTCAAATCAAACATCACAGCTAAATTCTAATTCCCCAGACACTCATTCACTTCCTCTCAATGGGACTTTTTCCCCCTGATTTATCCATTCATCATGTATCCAGTCATTCACTCAACAAACACTTGGTGGGTATCAGCTATGTTTAAGACACTTACTATGAAGGAAAGGAAGAAGTAATAATGAGTTTTTGGTATGTATGAGATTGCAGGCTATTTTACGGAACAGAATAGACTCCATGGAATTAGAAGTCAGGGAAGGCTTCTTGGAGGAAGTGAGCTTTGCCTTTCTTGGGGCTTTAGTTTCCCCATCTGTAAAATGGTGGTAATATTTTATTGTTGCGTGGTATTGCTGTTTATGATTGACAGCCAGAGTGTTTATAAAGTACTTAGTATAGCACCTTGCCCAAAGTAGACACCCACTGATTATTAGCTGTTATTATAAGCAATCTAAAGATAATCAGGGATGACTTCATGTATATCAACTATTCTCTAAACTTTATTTCAAAATTAATTCAGGTTCAAGCTTACATAGTTTTTTCTTTAGATTGACTATGCAGAATATGAGATCGATTATTTTAGTTAGTTCAATGGATAAACAAATCACAAAAGAGATATTTACAATTTGCTAGACAAACTGGTCAATTCAGCAAAATGGTCAACTCAGTTAAAATAACATTAAAAGTTGTTTAATTAAATGAGCTGATTGCTTCACTGCAATGAGATGTCAGTTAGTAAATATAGTCTATTTGAAAATCTCATCTAGTCAGTGCAAAAGGATCAAACAGACTGTTTGGCATCATGTGAGCAGTGTGTGGGTTAACTTAATCTTAAAACTTTTTAAATTACTTGTGCTTAGGGTTAAATAGGCACTTTCTTAGACCCTGTGTTGCTTTCAGCTGTTAAGGTTGAGTCTGTCTCATTTTCTCTTTAATTACATAAAATATGAAGCAAACTAATTGTCTTTGCAAGCAATAAAAAGTACAAGGAACCATTAAAAGCTCATTTATTCTTTATTTTTTTCTACAACTAGACCCTTAAGTTATATTTCCTAAAAATATCAAACTTTTGTGTAGTTAAACTGCCATTTTCAAGGTTAAAAAGAAAGAGTGGTATAGTGGATTTTTGCCAAAAGCAATAATGTTCTGATCCAAAAAAACAAAAACAAGAGCAAGGACCATTCCATTTTAGAAATGAATATCTTACCTGAATAAAAACAAGATTTGAGAGAGGACAGGACTACTGTCTTTAGATATTTGCACTGTTTCTTGTATAACAGGACTTTATTTGGCGTTGATAGGCAGAACTAGGTTGAAATGACAGATTTTGAT
Organism: Glossophaga mutica; assembly: GCA_039655065.1. Taxonomy (NCBI): domain Eukaryota; kingdom Metazoa; phylum Chordata; class Mammalia; order Chiroptera; family Phyllostomidae; genus Glossophaga; species Glossophaga mutica. The sequence continues at coordinate 6,010,575 of CM077318.1, read as the reverse complement.
TCATTAGAGGAAAGAACTTTATAACAACTACAATTGTTAAAAATAGACATTTCTCCAAAGAAGACATGTGGATGGTCAACAGACATGAAAAGATGCTCAGTATCACTAATCATAACAAAAATATATATCAAAACTACAATGAGATATCACCTCACACCTGTCAGAATGGCTATTTCTCAAGAAGTCAACAAATGACAAACATTGGTGAGTATGTGGAGAAAAGGGAACCCTTGTGCATTTTAAGTTGGGGCAGGCACTATTGGAAAAAGTATGGAGGTTCTTAAAAATGTGGAGAAAAGGGAACCTTTGTGCACTGTTGGTCAGATTGTGAGTTGGGCCAGCCATTATTAGAAAAAGGTATGGAAGTTCCTAAAAATATTAAAGTGTTAAAAATAGCAAATCTATTTCTAGGTATTTATTCAAAGAAATGAAAACATTAATTTAAAAAGTTATATGCACCTCGATGTTCTTCTTAGCATTATTGACAATAGCCAAGATATGAAAGCAGCCTTGGTGTCCGTTGATTGATGAATGGTTAAAGAAAATCTGATATATATACATAGACACATATACACACAATGGAAAATACTCAGCCATAAAAAGAATGAAATCTTTCTATTTGCAACAATATGGATGGATCTAAATGGTATTATGCTAAGTGAAGTAAGTCAGACAGAGAAAGACAAATACCATATGATTTCACTATGTGGAATCTAATGAACAAAATATAAATAGACTCATAGATACAGAGAACAGACTGATGATTGCTGATGGCAGGAGGATAGGGGATTGCTGGGTGAAAAAATAAAAAAAGATTAAGAAATACAAATTGGTAGTTACAAAATAGTCATGGGGCTATAAATTACAATATAGGGAATATAGTCAATAATATTGTAATACTTATCTATGGTGTGAGGAGTAGACTTATCAAGGTGCATAAATGTCTAATCACTATGTTGTGCACTTGAAACTAGTATAATAGTGTGTGCCAAGTATACTTTAAAATATTTTTAAAATGTAACTACAATAATAAAATTTCACTGAACTTTTTGTGAAAGCTGAAGTAGAAATAGCTCCTTTTGTTGCATCTACCAGAAGATACCCTGTAGTACTTCCCATACTCTGGTAGTTTTCTTTGAAATGGTTGCGAGGATAGTCTCAATACATGTGAATGTCTGAAGCTACTATTATTCTGTAAATAAACACAGATCATTAAAGTTACAGAAGCCTCTAGAATCTGCCATGATTTATGAGCAGAACTAATTTTGCCCTCAGCTAAACTCTGAAAGAGGCAAAGGTAATCTGAGTTTCACCATCTTTTCCAAGCTGCTATCCTTCTAAACCTGGTGACCTCCCAGCCCTTTCCCAGGCTTTTATCCTGTTTCATTTCCAAATGTTTATATACTTACCCCTGGAATCACCTAATCCCTGATAAGATTGAAGTTAAAAATGGATTAAATTTTCTCTTGCCTAGAGTTGATGATAGGGAGATCAGCTAGATTTCAAATTTACAATAAAGATGGAGACAACTGTGAAGCCGAAATGTGGAATTGCACGAGAATGTTAGAATGTATGTTTCGGGCTATGTTTTTTTTTGTTTGTTTAGTCTCTCTCTCTCTTTTTTTTATTGTCATTCAAGTACAGTTGTCTCCATCCCCCCCCCACTACTGTACCCCGCCCCACCAACCCTCACCTCCCACGCTCAATCCTACCCTCTTTGGCTTTGACTATGGGTCCTTTATACATGTTCCTTGATGACCCTTCCATTTCTTTACCCCATTATCCCCCTCCCCCCTCACCTCTGATTACTGTCAGTCTGTTCTCAATTTCAATGTCTTTGGCTATACTTCACTTGCTTGTTTGTTTTGTTGATTAAGTTCTACTTATGGGTGATATCATATGGTATTTGTCCCTCACCATCTGGCTTATTTCATTTAGCATAATGCTCTCCATGTCCATCCATGCTGTTGCAAAGGGTAGGGATTCCTTTTTTCTTTTTGCTGCATAGTATTCCATTGTGTAAATGTACCACAGTTTTTTGAGGGGGCTATGTTTTACTGAGGTCTTGTTTGTTGATTATCTCTACAAGTTTGGTTATTCTCTTGACTACAAAAGGGAAATCCTGACTGAGGTTACTGCCAAAACAGTGGATTTTTTTGATTCTTGAAAATATTTCTCAAACTACTGTTATCCATTTGTAGATTGCCATGATATTTTTAGTTTACATAGAAAAGGCCATCTGAATTTATGAAGGTTCATACTTGCATACTTCTTTACTGGGAAGCAAATATATTTGTATATCCAACTATGGACTGACATGCCCTTGACTCTATCTTTACTCTGTTTTGTGCAGAAATCATCGCTCTGATAGTGCTTTCCTTAATAAAGGAATATAAATCCTCAAGATGAGAAGTAACAGCACAAACAGTACAAGAGCAAAGTGCACTGATCTCCAAATGCCATTTCAGCACACCCTCTATGCAACCACCTACATTACCATTTTCATCCCTGGTCTCCTGGCCAACACTGCAGCCTTGTGGGTTCTGTGGCGCTTCATCAGCAAGAAAAATAAAGCCGTCATTTTCATGATCAACCTCTCTGTGGCTGACCTTGCTCATGTGCTGTCTTTACCCCTCCGGATTTACTACTACATCAACCGCCATTGGCCTTTCCAGACACCCCTTTGCCTGCTGTGCTTCTACCTGAAGTATCTCAACATGTACGCCAGCATCTGCTTCCTGACCTGCATCAGCCTTCAGAGATGCTTCTTTCTTCTCAAGCCCTTCAGGGCCAAAGACTGGAAGCGTAGGTACGATGTGGGCATCAGTGCTGCCATCTGGGTCATCGTGGGCACTGCCTGTTTGCCACTTCCAATTCTAAGAAGTACTGGTTTAGCCAACAACACTGAGTTCTGCTTTGCCGATTTAAGGCTTCAACCCATTAGCATGGCTTCCTCCATTGCCATGGTAACTATAGCTGAACTTGGAGGGTTTGTGTTACCTGTTATAATTATTACTTATTGCACATGGAAAATGAGAAAATCTTTACAGGAAATCCAAGTTCCCCCTCAGAATACCAAAGAGAGAAAAAAGGCTTTGTGGATGGTTCTAATGTGTGCAGTGGTATTCATCGTGTGTTTTACACCTTACCACCTCAACTTCCCACTTTTTATGATGGTGAAGCAAGATGTGTTTTCAAACTGCTCCTTTATCAAGAGTACCCTGTGTTTCCACATCATTTCCCTGTGTCTTGCAAATCTGAATTGTTGTCTTGATCCAGTTGTGTATTATTTTATGACCTCAGAATTTCGTGATAGATTTTCGGAACATAGTGGTCTGGTTTTTCAGTCATGTGTGAGATGCAAGGACAGTGTTTTAGAAATTCACCACAGAAATGAGGATCTTCAAACTATCTCTCTTGAATTTTTGGATGATTCCAAGACAACATAATTAAATAATTAGTGGGAATGATCTATATGCTCTATCAATATAGCTATGTCACCTTCAACATGATTCTTAAAAAATGGCGTTGTTGACTGCTTTAGCAAAACATGCCCCCCTTTCTTTCATTTTCAAAATTAGTCTTTTGAAAGAGCTATCCATGCCTATATTTTATGTCCCAATGCAAACATATTGTTCTATGGAGAACATAAGAAAATACAAAGAACTGAGGAGCAATGGAATAAATCACACACCTGTTTCTCAGCAATGGGCTCAGTCTTTTCACCTTCTTTTACCAAAATTGAAAACCAGTAGATATAGGTGAATTTTTGAAATGCTTAAAAATTTGCACGAGAGTAATGTGATCCTAGCTTTATTTAGAAAATAACACACTACTTGAACAATGTAGACAAAAGACGAAAGGTTTATTAAATTAATAGGAGTTATGAGAATTCTTATTCTTGTAATTTAAAATGTCTATGACACTTTTACTTTCTCCCCTTGGAGAAACGAACAATTCAGATTCATCCCAAATATCTCAAAAACATCAACAGATTCACGCACAACACATACACCTTAAACATAAAATAAAATTGCGTTCTAAGTTATTCCACAAAGTTTAGTTCCAGGGTTTGCAATGAAAGCTCTTTGCTAGGGTGTCTCTGAGTATGTGTGTTGTGACTCATGATTTCATATATTGGTACTCATTCAGAAAATATTTTGTTTATCTGTTCATTAAAATCAATTGTGATGTGGTCTGCCTAGATCAATTCACCTGCATACAACCTCAGTCAAAATTTTGCTCGATTTAAACAATGAAGTGTTACACACATGCATATAGTTTTCCAGATGGCCCTCATTTCTCACAGGTAAAGATATATATAAGGAGAACATTGGTGAATTGAATCTTACTATAAATGAAAAATAAAAATTATGTTAAAATTACTTTGATTAAATCATTTTGTAACACAAATCACTCCCATTGGAAATTGGAAACAAAATTTCATATACAAGGTTTTTTTACTAAAATAGTATTTTAAAAGGCAGTGATTAGTTTTATAAAATTACAGTCACGCACTGAATAACAATGTTTCCTTTCAGTCAATGATGGACCAGATATAATGGTGTTCCCATAAAATTATAATGGGTTGAAAAATTCTTATTGCCCAGTAATGTTGTAGCCATCATAACATCATAGTGCAATGCATTACTCATGTGTTTGTGGTAATGCCGGTGTAAACAAACCTATGTGCTTCCAGTCATATAAAAGTATAGCACATATAATTATATATTACAGTACAAAATGTTTGATAATGATGATAAGTGGCTATATTACTGATTTATGTATTCACTATACTATTTTTATTATTGTTTTACAGTCTACTCTTTCTACTTATAAAAATGTTTACTATAAAACTGTATGCTCTATTAGCTGGCAGCAAGCAGATACATCTCATGTTTACCATGTCTCTTGATTGCATTATTTTCTCTTGTACTTGACTTAATCATGTGTTGTTCTCTGTTGTTGTGTTGTAATATGCTATATAGGCTTGTAACCTAGGAGTGAAAGGCTATACCATATAGTCTAGGTGTGTGGTAGGTTCTACCATCTAGGTTTGTGTCAGTGCACTCTGTGGTGTTCTCGCAATGGCAAAACTTCCTAATGATGCATTTCTGAGAATATATTCTTTGTATGATTGGAAATTCACAGAATATTTTATTTGTGTGAATTTTTTTTGTAATAACAGTTGCCTATCAAAACAACAACAGGCAATGTTTACCACAGGAGGATTAAAGAAAACAGAAAAACTCAAGTTCTCTGAAGTTATTTAGGGATCTATATTTTAGACAGTCGTGTCCTATAGAAATGATTATCTCTTTAAGTACCTAAATATTGAAAACACCATTTTACCTGGAAGTGTTTTTAAAATATATTATTTCCTACCCACTTAACAGTTTGTTTTAAACAAGAGGACTTGGTGTATGAAAGCACTATTCGTTCAGATTCACAGGACCAGAATCTTAATTTTGGGTCTTCCACTGATAAGCTACGTGACTTTGAGCAAGTTAGTTCTTTTTGGTTTTCATTTTTAGTACTTGTTCATGAGGGAGCTGGACTAGATGACCTTAACATGAGACAAACTTTTAGAATGTGCTTTCTAAACTCCAAAGAACTTTATAAATGATTATTTTTGTTATTATTAGTATTAACATTGCTGTTATTATTTAAGAAGAGTTTCAACCTAACATTTAATATAATCTTCTCATGATGACTGAGGGTCATTATAAACATCAATTATTGTATTATACACATTTGCTTCTCTCCAAGCTATTGAAATCTGTAGAATTGCTTGTACCTACACTAAATTGGCCCTATGGATTTTTAGTTCTTATATATTTGATTTTTAAGGAGTTGTTCTTCCACCAATTTTAAGCTATCTATTCATACTTGTTGCCATTGTCAGTAGGACTCTCTAATAAAGTCCTTATAATTTTAATTAACACTTCCTAATATTTTATAGCTTTGAAAGTACACTAATCAAACTAGTTATAACAGAGTGTAAATTTAATAAAAATGAGTAAAATTCTGCTTATTTTATTTTATTTACAAAGGGTGTGCATGGATGGGAAAGAGAACATGGTCTATGGAACAAAGTGTATGGGTTTTACTTTATGGAGTTAATGACATCTATTTTGGCTATGCAAAACTATTTTACTTCCTTCCTGGTTCTGTCAGCTGTGTTTGGATAGCTGAGGCTGCCAAATATTTGAGTTCTAGTTTGCTGAGGTGTGACTAGATGTTTATGACATCAAAAATGTCTTGGAATATAAGAATCACCAGGTTTTTTAAAAATATATAATTCGTCAATATTATATAGAAAAACTTCCAAAACCATTACTTGTTTTTCTTATGGAGGGTTTATATTTTCTATAATTGTCTTCATAAACTATGTGTCCTCTCTACTTAAGGCCACTTGGTAGGAATTCCCTATGTATTTTTAGTTTTATTTGAGATACATTAATTTTTTTGAGGTTGGTCTATTGTTATCATGAGTAATAAAGATTATCCAAAATATTTGGAGAAGCCTAAAAAACAGACTGGTTTACCAACTCTCTTCAAGGTACCAAAACTCTCCAGACAGCACCAATTTGCTCCTCCTTCTATAGGAGGAGCAGAGGTGCTACACGCACTCATGCTGATCCAGTATTTCTGGATCCAGGCAATTGTCCAGCTGCATCTCTCTACTTCCTGTTCCCCCAAATATTGAAGTGCAGGGGTCCTAACAATGGCAACCTTGAGTCTGCAACTGTAACTGATTGATAATAATTAGATAGACGTGGGTTCTAGTACTCTCTGTCCTTTCTTAACTTTATAACTTTAAGCAAGACATTTAATGATTCTGAAGCTGTTTCCTGATCTGCAATATGGTGATAATAATCTCTGCCCTTTCAGCTCCATAAGACTCTTGTAGAAAGATCCAATGACAATTATTTTTAAACTATAATGACTATTTAAACATAAGAACACAGGGAAAAAGTAATGTTGAGAAAAGAATCAGGTAAGGCAGATAAAGTGTTCCTCTCAAGCCACAGCAGCACAGTAGGTATTATTAAAGATTTTAAACAACCTGTTAGCGTAGAAAACATGCATATTTGAACTAATTCCCAGGGTTAAGCAAATACTGGCTGAGGCCCCTGAAGGTAACAGAAGGAGCCATTTACCTGTTCCCCCAGCATGAGTTAGTTAGATTCACCCTTTCAGAGAAGTGAGTTAGGATTACAGGTAAGTATCTCTGAAGAAATAAAATACCAGAGACTGACAATAGTCTTAGAGAAACAATGAAGATAGAATAGGGTAAACTAAGCGTCTCCTATGAATGAATTCTGTAGATGGAAAGCAAGGTCTCCAGAACCTTGGGAAGAAATGGACTTGAAAAAAGGGGAGGACTAAAGACAGGAAGAGGTTGCCTAGCAGCATTGTTTGGACATAGACACATTTGTTGTGGGGCATTTAAAGGTTCAAATAAGTTCATTTATTGCATATCTACAATCATTGATTTGGTTAAGCAGATTAGATAATCGAATCTGCATAAATATGAAAATACAAAAACGCAAAGTGTCTTAAAAATGTTAAACATACACACTTCTGCCTTCCCTCACACTCTCTCTGTCATGCATGCCTTTGCTTCCCTTGTCTATCTAGCCTTACAATTTATTTAATATTCAGATTAAAATTTTTACTTTACTGTAAAATTACATCATCTACTCTATACAGTGAAGACCTTAAGGGTGTCTATCAAAGACAGTATAATATGTTGTGCTCTACAATATTGAAATTTAACCCAATTTCTTATATGGATGTTAAGACTTTGGTAGTTATTTTCTGTTGTTAGTTTAATATTTCTCTCTGTGTAGGAGATTTCATTTTGAATATAAACTGTAGTTAATCTAATTATATCAGCATCATGCAAATAGTGGATGCTCAATAAATGCTTGTTGCATGATTTAAAAGAAAATATGCAGCGATTAGTTAGATATCCAAAATAATAATTCCTATGAAGTTGACATCAATAAATGCCACAAGTTTTATGCTCTCATTCTGTCTGTCTTCAATTACCATGACAAATACCAGAAGCTCAGGGCCTGAGAAGAGATCATTTCTCCCAACTTTATTGAGAAATAACTAAGAAATATAATTATGTGTATTTAAATGATATAACATGATGATTTGAAATACATATCTGATGCATATATGCCACTGGAGTCACTATATCTTGGAAGGTAGTTGAATTTGTTGAATACAAATGAGACCAAAGTCTGGCTGGCTCTCAGTTAAATAGGTAAGCATATTACAGTAGACTCTGACTTTCTAGTTCTTTAAAATATGTTTACACGCTGTTTATTAAATATTAAAACATTAAAAAGTTTTCTGGAAGGTTGATTCCTTTTTGTTTTGATGTGTGCTTGTTGCTATTAACAACGATTCTGTATGTCTTCTTTTCTTAGTAGGAAATTGGAGGTATGAATGAGTGGGTACAAAATAATGGTAACATCTCAAAAGATCAGTTACTCTTTCCCTCTCTCATCGATAGTCCTAAATTCTTTCTTTTATTTCCAATGGATTAAATAAGGTATTGATAAAATCAGACCTGTTGAGCCTCATCCAAGTTTTTTATAGAGCCAGAAACCTTCTCCTGCTCTTTCTACTTCTCCAGCTTGGCATTCTGTAGTTGGTGTGTCTTGTCTGGGCCATATTTCTTGGCCAGTGGTGGCTTTCCAATTAGATTCTCATAATATATCTGTGGGTTTGTCCCAACTGGAAGTCAATGAAATTCACTGCCTTTGAAACTGGCTTAATAGAAGCAACTCTGGGAAGGAGGAGAAGGCCATAAAAGACCACATCACCCTAGAAACAGAATGAGAGAGGAAACTTAACCTTTGTTATTGGTTACCACTAGCTTATACACTAGTTGCATGGGGACCTCGAATTGTATTTAGTATCACCTCTTAGTTCCCTACCTCAATATATCTTCTGTGACATCCACTGCCAATGGTACAAAAACCCACATTCCTTTATGCAACCCCACCTACTTTCATTTATCCCCCCCAAATTAGGTTTTTCACTCTTTCCCACACATTTCCATTTATTTGCCTCTTGACACCTCTTCCCAGAATACACCTTCCACTCCTCAGCTTAATACAATTCCAGCTTCCTTTACCTCACTTCCCACCTGGTTCGGGAATGTTCCTGTCATACTTAATAATGTAAAGAATAATGATAAGAACAACTCTATTCTTATCATAATAATGTATCTTCCCTTTGTGGTCCTGCAGCACCAATTGGCCAGGTCATACCTATCATACTTGCATACCTGGCCTAGACTCTAAATTAGAAAGGATGCTTACAAATTGCTCCTATATAACAAGCGTTTAAGAGTGACAACCCAGGTGGAAAGAGTCAGAGACTGGAGGGGTTCCTCCGGACACCTGACATTTGCACAATCAAGAAAATGCTGTTTGTCAGTATTATAGAATGAAGGAATAAGAACTGATGAAGGGAGAGAACTGATAAACCTCCTCCCCCCCCCACCCCATACTATTCCTTGATGTACCCACTGTCAAATGTCCTCGTTTTTAGGGGAAGAAACAGAGACAGCCAAACTATTGCCAGTGTCTTATAGTAAGTGATCCCACAGTAAGTGGTGTTAAAATCGGAACTCAAATCCAGATATCCGGATTCCTAGACCTGTTCTCTTTCCCCCGGCTTATGGTAACTTTTGAGTTATTTATTCAACTTTATGCATATATTATTTGTATTTTGTTACTTAAATTCTGAGTTCCCTATCGGAAGGAACTGAGTCATATTCATTTCTACTTTTTACAACATAGTTTACTACAGGACTTGGGCACCAGGTAAATAACCTATAAATAGTTAGTGGTTGGTTTATTTTGCAGGCATTACATTTTTTCTCCTTTCCAATTACTCAACTGCTATTAATTTATTTTTTTTTAAATATTTATTTATTTATTTATTTATTTATTTATCTTTAGAGGGGAAGGGTAGGTGAGAGGGAGAAGGAGAGGAACATCAATGTATGGTTGCCTCCTAGGTGTCCCATGCTGGGAACTGGCCTGCAACCCAGGCATGTGCCCCGACTGGGAATCGAACCGCGATCCTTTGGTTCACAGGCCCGCGCTCAATCCACTGAGCTACACCAGCCAGGGCTCAACTGCTATTAATTTAAAAAATAAAAAAGCCCTAGGAGGCAAAATAGAGTGTTCTTCAATGTATCTATACCAGCATTGTTAGGCAAAGATCATCACTTACTGTCTTTGAAACCTTGGGTAAGTCACTGTCCCTCTGTTTTAGGTGTGGTTGTTAATAGCTATGAGTTTGCTGTCTTTTTACTGCCCTAGTTTTATTTTCTTTTACTTAGGTAAGTCCCTTTAACATTTCATATAATAAGGGATTGATGATGATGAACTCTTTTAGCTTTACCTTGTCTGAGAAGTAATTTATCTGCCCTTCCATTCCAAATGATAGCTTTGCTGGATACAGTAATCTTGGATGTAGGTCCTTGCCTTTCAGGACTTCGAATACTTTCTAGCCCCTTCTTGCCTGCAAGGTTTCTTTTGAGAAATCAACCACTAGTCTTATGGGAACTCCTTTGTAAGTAACTGTCTCCTTTTCTCTTGCAGCTTTTAAGATTCTCTCCTTATCTTTAATCTTGGTTAATGTAATTATGATGTGCCTTGGTGTGTGCGGCCTTCGGTTCAACTTCTTTGGGATTCTGAGCTTCCTGGACTTCTTGAAAGTCTATTTCCTTTGCCAAATTAGGGAAGTTCTCCTTCATTATTTTTTCAAATAAGTTTTCAATTTCTTGCTCTTCCTCTTCTCCTTCTGACACCCCTATTTGGATGTTGGAATGTTTAAAATCGTCCTGGAGGTTCCTAAGCCTCTCCTCATTTTTTGGAATTCTTGTTTTTTCATTCTGTTCTGCTTGACTGTTTATTTCTTCCTTCTGGTCCAAAGCATTGATTTGAGTCCCAGTGTCCTTCCCATCACTGTTGGTTCCCTGTACATTTTCCTTTAGTTCACTTTTCATAGCCTTCACTTTTCCCTCTATTTTGTGACCATAACCAATTCTGTGAGCATCCTAATTACCAGTGGGTTTTTTTATGGTTGCTTTCTTTTTTTAATTTTTATTTTAATTGTTGTTCTTGTACAGCTTTCTGTCTTTTACTCCCACCCCAACCCACCACGCCAGCCCTCCCCACCTCCAGTGTTTTGAACTGAGCTTCCGATAGGTTGGCTATTTCTTCATCGCTTAGTTGAATTTTTTTCTGGAGCTTTGATCAGTTCTTTCATTTGGGCCATTGTTTTTTTTTTGGTCTTGGCACACCTGTTACGTGGTAAGGGGTGGAGCCTTAGGTATTCGCCAGGTTGGGGCAACCTACCTTGCTGTGTTGTGGCACTCTATGTGGGGGAGGGATCTGAGAGGGACCAATGCCACTTATTCAGCTTTCTGCTCGCTTTAGGTCACTTCCGCACTACCCATAAGCAAACTGGGCCCTTCTGGTGCTGATTCCCAGGTGAGTGGGTTTGTTTATGTTTTAGGCCCTGTGGGTCTCTCCAACAAACTCTCCTATGAGGCTGGGAGTTTCTTCCACTGCCCCAAACCTCACAGGTTTTTTCAGTCAGAGGTTTTGAGGCTTTATTTCCCTGCACTGGAGCCCTTGGTTGTGGAATCTGTCTTGTTTTCCAGTCATTTCTCCAGGTTTATCCACATGCAAATGTGGGACCACTGGCTCCGCCGCTGCAGCCTTGCCCCGTCCACCAGCTACCGCTTCATCGGGAGTCCTCTCTGATCAGCTGCCTGTCTCTGCCCTTCCTACTGGTCTGGATGAATGTTTTTTCTTTAACTCCTTGGTTGTTGTGTTTCCATACAGTTCGATTTTCTGGAAGTTCTGGTTTTTCGTTATTGTTGTTTTTAAATTTGTTGCTGTCCTTCTTTTGGTTGTGGGAGGAGGCACAGTGTGTCTACCTATGTCTCCATCTTGGCTGGAAGTCCTTAATAGTATTACTTTTATTTTTTAATTTTTTTTCTTCTCATGTATCTTTTTTGATTTATAGGCTATTCTAGCTTTCTTTCCTATAGTAGACAGTTTTTTCTTTTTTTAATATTTCTTTTTTAAATATATTTTATTGATTATGCTATTACAGTTGTCCCGTTTCTCCCCCATCATTCCTCCCACCCTGCACACCCTCTCCCACCCACATTCCCCCCTTTAGTTCATGTCCATGTGTCATAAGTTCTTTAGCTTCTACATTTCCCACACTATTCTTGCCCTCCTCCTGTCTATTTTCTACCCACCGTCTATGCTACTTATTCTCTGTACCTTTTCCCCCCTCTCCTCCTCCCGCACCCCTGTTGCTAACCCTCCATATGATCTCCATTTCTGTGGTTCTGTTCCTGTTCTAGCTGTTTGCTTAGTTTGCTTTTGTTTTAGGTGTGGTTCTTAATAGCTGTGAATTTGCTGTCTTTTCACTGTCATACTTTTGATCTGCTTTTTCTTAGATAAGTCCCTTTAACATTTCATAGAATAAGGGCTTGGCGATGATGAACTCCTTGAACTTGACCTTATCTGAGAAGCACTTTATTTTCCCTTCCATTCTAAATGACAGCTTTGCTGGATACAACAATCTTGGATGTAGGTCCCTGCCTTTCAAGACTTCAAATATTTTTTTCCAGCCCCTTCTTGCCTGGAAGGTCTCTTGAGAAATCAGCTGACTGTCTGATGGGAACTCCTTTGCAGGTGACTGTCCCTGTATCCCTTGCTGCTTCTAGAAGTCTCTCCTTCATTTGAATCTTGGCTAATGTAATGATGATGTGCCTTGGTGTGTTCTTCCTTGGGTCCAACTTCTTGGGGACTCTCTGAGCTTCCTGGACTCCCTGGAAGTCTATTTCCTTTGCCAGATTGGGGAATTTGTCTTTTATTATTTGTTTAAATAAGTTTTCCACTTGTTGCTCTGCTTCTTCCCCTTCTGGGACCCCTATAATTCGGATGTTGGGACGTTTAACGATGTCCCGGAGGTTCCTAAGCCTCTCTTCATTTTTTTGAATTCTTGTTTCTTCCTTGTTTTCTGTTTGGTTGTTAGTTTCTTCCTTCTGGTCCACTCCATTGATTTGAGTCCCAGTTTTCCTCCCATCTCTATTGCTTCCCCATGCATCTTCCTTCATTTCACGTATTGTAGCCTGCATTTTTTCATCTAATTGGTGAGCAAAATCAGCCAATTTTGTGAGCATCCTGATGACCAGTGCTTTTGAACTGTGCATCTGATAGGTTGGCTATCTCTTCACTGCTTAGAGGAATTGGCTCTGGGGCATTCAGTTGTTGTCCGGTTTGAGCCATTTTTGGTGGTTTTTTGTTTTGTTTTGTTTTGGTTTCAGTCTGGTTGCGGCTGTTACGTAGTGAGGGGTGGAGCCAGGGGTGGAGCCTCAGGCGCTCTCCAGTGCGGGGCAGCCCAGTCGATGGGTTGTGACGCTGTATGTGGGGGCGGGGTCTGAGAGGGAACAATGCCACCTGCTCCGCTCTCTCCTGGATTCATTCCCTTCCGCCACTTCCCCTCTGCCTGGACCATCTATGTGCTCGAATGTGGGACCACCTGGTCAGCCAGCTGCCCTGTTCGGCCTCACTGAGTCTGCACAGTTGCCCCCCTGTGCCCGGGGTCCGCCAGCCACCACCTGCACACCTGGGAACTGTCAGCCACTGCTGCTTGCGTTCCCCGGTCCACACCTCCACTTTCTCCTGCCTCAACTCCGCCCCTCTTACCGGTCTGGATGAATGGTTGTTGGACTTCAGTACAGTTCAATTTTCTATAAGTTCTGGTTGTTTTCTTGTTTCTAAATATTTGTTGTCCTTAATTTTGGTTGTGAGAGGAGGCACAGTGTGTCCGCCTATGCCTCCATCTTGGCCGAAGTCCTACTTTTATTTTTTAATTGAGGTTTGGTCTCCCTAGGTCAGGTATTCTGATTTAAATAGCCTTGGTTAGAATCCAATAAAAGGGTTTAGTAAAAAGAAATATTATATAATATAAAAATAATAATTTTAATATGTATAATTTGAAAGCATTTAGTATATTTACAATATTGTGCAACCATTACCTCTATCTGGTTCTAAGATATTTTTATTACTCAAAAGGAAAACCCATGTGCATTGAGCAGTCATTCTCTCTTCCTCCCACTCCCCAGCCCTGGCAACCACTTAGTCTACTTTGTGTCTCTACAGATTTAACTATTCTGGATATGTCATATAATTGGAATCATACAATATGTGACTTTTTGTGTCTGCCATAAGGTTTGCTATGTTAATTTATGTTGTAGCAGTTTGTTCTTCTTTACATGTTTTATTCATTGATTTTAGAGAGTGAGTGGGAAAGAGAGATCTTCCACTTGTTTATGCATTCATTGGTTGATTCTTGCATGTGCTGTGAATAAGCGTATAGGGACGATGCTCTAACCAACTTAGCTACACGGTACCTGGCCAAGGCTAGCATTTTATTCCTTTTAATGGTCAAATAATATTCCATTGCATGGATATACCCCCATAGATTTTTTATTCATCAATTGATGACATTTAGGTGGTATCTGTTTGCAGGCTCTTGTGAATATGCTGCTATGAGCACTCATGTATAAGTTTTTTGTTTGAACACCAATTTTCCAGTTTTGTGGTATATGATAAGAGTAAAATTTCTAGGTCATATGAAATTCTATGTTAAACTTTTTTGAGGAATAGCCAATTTATTTTCCTTAGTAACTACATTATCTTATTTTCCTACCAACAATCTATGAGGGCTTCTAATTCTCCCTATCTTCCTCAACACATTTTTAAAATACAGTCATTTTAGTGGGTATCAAGTAGGCTCTTATTGTGCTGTTGGTTTCCATTTCCCTGATACCTAATGGTATTGAGCATTATATGTCGTGTCTTTATTTGCTATTTATATATCTACTTTGGAGAAATGTTTATACAGATCCTTTGGTCACTTTTTAATTGTTTCTTTTGTTTGTTTGTTATCGAGATGTACAACTTCTTTCTGTATTCTACAGTAAAGTTCCTTATATATTATTTGTGATACTTTATCCCATTCTTTAGGTGTTTTTTTTATTCTCTTGACAGTGTTCTTTTTTAAAAAAGATTTTATTTTTTATTTTTAGACAGAAGGGAAGGGAGGAAGAAGGGAGGGGGAGAAACATCAATGTGTGGTTGCCTGTCACATACCCTCTACTGGGCACCCAACCCACAACCCGGGTATGTTCCCTAATTGGGAATCAAACCAGCAACCCTCTGGTTCTCAGGCCTGTGCTCAATCCACTGAGCCACACCTGCCAGGGCAACAGTGTTCTTTGCTGGACAAGAAATTTTAATTTTGGCAAAGTTCAATTTATGTATTTTCTTTTGTTTCATATGCTTTTGGTGTCATATATAAGAATCTGTTGTTAATTCTAATGTCATGAAGGTTTGCCCTGTCCTTTCTTCTAAGAGGTTTAACTCTTACATTCAATTCTTTGATCCATTTTGAGTTAACTTTTGTATATGGCATAAGGTAGAAATTTAACTTCTTTTTTTTTTTTGCATGTGGATAGCACATTTCCTAGAAATATTTGTTGAAGAGACTATTTCCCCCCTATTGAATGGTCTTGGCATCCTTGTCAAAAATCAATTGACCAGAGACATGGAGTTTTATTTTTGAACTCTCAGTTCTATGCCATTGATATATATGTGTATCCTTATGTGAATACTACACTGTTTGGTGACTGTAGATTTATAATAAGTTTGGAGATTATAATACTTCCTTATGTGAATACTACACTGTTTGGTGACTGTAGATATATAATAAGTTTGGACAAGTGTAAGTCCTCTGAATTAGTTCTTCTTTTCAAGGTTGTTTTGAGTATTCAGTGTCCCTTGCAAGACCATACACATTTTGCGATAAGGTTTTTCATTTCTGTAAGAAAGATCATTGGAATTTTGATAGAAATCACATTGAATCTGTACATTGTTTTGGGCAAATGCCAACTTAATATTGCCTTCCAATCCATGAATGTAAGACATTTTTCTACGTCTTTATATCTTTCAAAAAAATTTAGGCATGGTTTTTTTTTTTTTTTAATGTACAATTCTTGAACCTCTTTGGTTAAATGTATTCCTACATATTTTATTATTTTAATGCTGTTATAAATTAAATTGTTTTCTTAATTCCATTTTCAGTTTGTTCATTGCTATTGTATAGAAATGCAATTGAGTTCTGCATGTTGATTTTGTATCCTGCAAATGTGGTCAGTTTGTTTATTAGACCTAATCATTTTGACTTTGAATTCTGCAAGATTTTCTCTATATAAGATCATGCCATCTAAGAATAGAGATAATTTTACTTCTTCCTTTCCAATTTGGTTGTCTTCTTTTTATTTTTCTCTAATTTTTGCTGACTAGAACTTCAAGTACAATGTTGGACAGAAGTGGAAAAAGCAGGCACCCCTGGCTTGTTTCGGAATTTGAATGGAAATTTTTAGTGACTCGCCTTTAAATTATAATGTTAACTGTGGGTTTTTCATACATATTCTTTCTCATGTTTAGGAAGTTCCCTTCTAGTCCTAATTTGTTGAGAGTTTTTATCATAAAAATGTGTTGATTTTTTTTTCAAATGCTTTTTCCGCATTATTTGTTATCATTTGTTTTTATTTTCTTCATTCTATATATGTGGTTTGTTACATTTACTGATTTTCTTATCTTGAACAAACCTTACATTTTAGGGCAAAATTTCAATGGGATAAGCCTCTTCATATGTTGGTGATTTTAATTAGAATTTTGTGGAAGATTTTTGCATTTATATTCACAAGGGATAATAGTCAATAGATTTTTTTCTCTTGTGATTTCTTTTTCTGGCTTTTGTATCAACACAATCATGGCCTCAGACAATGAATTAAGAAGTGCTCTTTCCACTTCTATTTTTTGAAATGAATTGAGAATGATAACTGCTAACTCTTTTTTTAAAAGATTTTATTTATTTTAATTTTAGACAGAGGGGAAGGGAAGGAGAAAGAGAGGGAGAGAAACATCAATGTGTGATTGCTTCTTGTGCGCCCCCTACCAGGGACCTGACCTGCAAACCAGGCAGGTACTCTGACTGGGAATCAAACCAGTGATTCTTTGGTTTGCAGGTTGGCACTCAGTCCACTGAGCTACATCAGCCAGGGCTGTTAACTCTTTTTTAGATGTTTGGTAGAATTTACCAATGAAGCCATCTGGTCCTATGCTGTTTTTCATTCTTGTTTTGTTTTGTTTTGGTGGGAAGTTTTGATTACTATTTCTATCTTTTAATGTTTTTTTAAAGTATGTTCATATTTTTCTTTCTTCTTTAGTCAGTATTGATAGTTTTTGTGTTACTATCAATTTGTCTGTTTCATTTATGTTATCTAATTTGTGTAGAATTGTCCATAGTATTCTCTGGAAATACTTTTTATTTCCATGAGGTCTGGATTCATGACACTACATTATTTTCTGATTTTAGTTTGTTGATTATTCTCTTCCCTTGGTCAATCTGGCTAATGTTTTGTATATAAATTTAAGTTAATTACTTTCAGCAAATAAATTATTCATTTATTTATTCACTGAATAAGTTATTATTTATATTTGAAGTAATTGCTGATTAGGAAGAAATTATTATTGTAATTTTGCTATTTTGTTTTTTATATATTTTATATCTTTTTTTCTCACAATTTCTTTATTATTGCCTCCTTTGTGATTTTTCCTAGTTTACTATTTTGATTGCCTTCTGTATATTCTGTTTTTTTCTTAGCACAGTCTGTCCTCACTTAACACCATTGATAGGTTCTGCGACTTAAAGGGAAATTATGTATAAGAAAAACAATTTTACCATAGAGTAATTGATATAAAAGACAACTGAATTTCTATGGCACCTCTTCAATGTTTCAGTGAAACATTATTATAATGCAATGACCTTGAGTATAACAATGTTATTTGAGGACCTGCTATAGTTGTTCTGGGGATTACAATGAACACTTCCACTTTATAACACTAAAGTTTGAATGAATATCAACTTATTGTAAATAATATGTAATAATTCTGCTACTTTGTGTCTCAATCCTCTTTATACATTCATTCACATAAATCTTTGTATGTTGAGTGCTCATTAGCATCCATTTATAATTGTTCTTTTATGCATTTGCGTGTTAAATCATATAGACAAAAGAGTTTCAAACCAATAATGTAATCATATTGGCTTTTATATTTGCCTATGTAATTATGTTCAACAATGTTCTTTATTTCTTGATATGATTTCCAATTATTGTATAGTGCCGTTTCATTTCAGCCTTAAGGGCTCCCTTTAGAATTTCTTGTAGAAAAGGCCTACTGGTGACAATTTCTCTCAGCATTTGTTTATCTGGAAATGTCTTCATTAATTACTTCTTCATTTTTGAAGAATAGTTTTGTCAGATATCAAATTCTTGGTTGACCATATTTTTCTTTCAACACTTAAGATATGTCGGTTCACTGCCTTCTGTCCTCCATAGTTTCTGAGGAGAAATTGCCTATTAATCTTATTGAGACTCTCTTTTAAGTGATACATTATATCATTCTTGCTGCTTTCAAGATTAGAGAATCTTCAAAGATTAGAGAATCTTTGTATTTCAACAGTTTGACTATAACATGTCTCAGTGTGGATCTCTTTATGTTTATACATCTTGGAATTTTTTGAGCTTCTAAGATGCATTGATGAGGCATATTATCAAATTTGGGAAGTTTTAGTCATTATTTCTTCAAATTATTTTTCTGTTTTTCTTTCTTCTTGCCCTATGGGACTTCTATTATGTGTATGTTGGTACAGGTGATGATCTCCTATGGGTCTTTCAGGAACTTTTCATGGTTTTCTTTTTTTTTATTCCTGTAGATTGGATAATCTAAATTGACCTATCTTTAGGTTCACCGATTCTTTCTTTTGTGTGCTTGAATCTGTTAAGCATTTCTAATAATATTTCTTATTTTAGCAGTCATATTTTTCATCTTAAAATTTCTATGTCCAGTTTATGATTTATATCTCTTTATTGACATTCTCTTTTTGGGGGACAGTTTATCTTCTGGTTCTTTAGTTCCTTGCCCATCATTTTCTTGAACTATTTGAGTATGTTTAAGGTGGTTTATAATAGTCTTTACCTATGAAGTCCAATGTCTTCCTCAAAGACAAATACTGTTCATTTTTCTTTGTTTTCTGTAAATATGCCAGACTTAGTATGCTTTGTAATTTTTTGTTGAAAACTGAACATGTTTAATATTATAATCTGGCTACTCATGGAAATCAGCTTCTGTAAATAATATTCCCCCTCTCACCAGGATTTGTTTTTGTCGCATATTATAGATTGTTGTTTTTTGTTTCGTTAACGTATTTTTATCTACTGAGTAGCTAGGCATACTTTGCACCTTGGGATCAACCTCAAATGAAAGTTTCTGGTTTTCTAAGTTCTTTTCTGAGTGTGCATCTTGTTGAGTACTGTGTTTGGCTTTTTTGATTCTGCTATATACACAGCTGCTTTTCAATGTCTTAATTTCCCAAACAGCTTCTCCTTGGGTCCTAGATGTTCTATTGTGTCTCCACTTAAAATCTATTGTCTCTGCCACCTGCAGTATGTGTGTGTGTGTGTGTGTGTGTGTGTGTGTGTGTGTGTGTGTACTCTTTAACTGCAGCTTTTCTGAGAAATGCCTTCTGCAACTCTCTAGGCTTCAAACTTACTACCTAGGAATATAGTGTTCCATTAGTATTTTTTTACATCACTAATTTGAACATTAGTTTTACCTAACTATAGGGATCTTGAGAATACAGACCACATCTTATTATTTAAGTTGTGTTCTCAATTCACAACATACCTATCGCATAGTAAATACTCAATAAATGTTACTATTATGATTTCAGTTATGCAACACTGTCTCCGCAAAGTTCAACGATGGAGAAAATTTCCACAAACCTCATCTTATTTTTATTATCATATCTTCCATACCCATTTTTGTCATCCTCTCTTTATATTTTAACTTCATTTAATGCTCATTTAACTTTATAACTTTGGAAATAAACTTAGAGACTTTATGGTTGGAACACCATAACTGTTTTGGTTATGGTTAAGGTCATATCAAAAAATGAGTGAGAATAGCATTTCAACATATCAGAAACTATGAATTGAGCAGATGGATTTCAGATTTCAGGTATATCTTAGAATGTCCTATATGGATATGTGTGTGTGGAAAGTGGGGCATGGTGTGCTTGTGCTTGTCATTCTTCCCCAGAATGACCAAATGAATAGCTAGCTGAAAGTTAGTTCTTGGTAGGTGAATGAGCAATGATACTGAGAAATTTTAATTTTAATCTGCAATGTTTTAATGAGCAACTTTATTCTTATCCAGAGCCCTTGGGTTCATTTATTTTGCTTCAGAGGTCTATGTACATAAAAAAGTTGGGTTACGTTAAGAAAATAAATGATAGTTAATTTCAATCAAACTACCTATACTTCTTTTGTCAACTAATTCTATATTAATTTGATATTCACATAAATTTTTTTGAACAATAAATCCTCCTGATTCTTTTCAGTTCTTATGTCTATATATAATGCAGTTATTTGGTGAGTGTATTTATCACACTTCTTACCATCTTTTTAATTTTTGCTACACATGGTGACTGTGACTTATCATTTAGTTTATCTTTCTCTAAATTTTCTTGTGCCTTACTTGTCAAATAAATTTAATTTTTTAAACTTTACGTTACTACCATAAATAGAAAATTAGTATTGTTATAAAACTAGAAGGCAATATTAAAAATAAATGAAGTCAAATAAAAACATTGAAATTAAAAAAAAATTTTTAGACACTGTGCCTGTTCAAGACTCTGAGGCATAGTCATGCTCTATGATAAAATAGGAAATTATAAAGTGTTATATAGACACTAAAGATTAAAGCCAGATACTTTATCTTTGATATCATCAGAAATATTGAAATAAAATTGAGGAAGATATGCTTTCCTTACTCTGTGATTTATTATACTTAATACTGAGTTCATGACATGGCTAACAATTTTACATTTTAATAAATGTTCCTGTAATTTATTCTGTAACTTGTGTTCAGCTCCTGAGTAGCATCTCCATGTCTTATGGGACAGTACTAACAGAGAGAATCTATCGAGAGTTATTTCTGTTCTTTGAGACCCAAGCACACTAGTTGGGTTGAGGAGTGCTCTATTTCACTGCTACCAAGAAATCATGGACAGAGTTACACAATTTCCTTCCTGCCTAGGGTTTCAATGTTAGGCTCAGTAAATAGTTATAAAGCACTTACGACCTATGGCAGTAAGTACTATGATATATGACTAATAAAACATCATGAAAATGAGCACTATTTGCAAGGAGAGTTATTCTTGTTAAATCAAGGCTCACTAGTCCATTTTTTGTTGGGAATTTTATCTGCAAAAATATCTGATTCTTAAAAGTAATTATATCTGTACAGACATAACCAAGAATTTTCCTAACATCTGTTTTTGCTCTTTCATCTTCAATATTTAAAAATCATTGAAATCTAAATGCTTCAAAATCATGCATCACTATAAATGCTCTTGATATAATAATAATAATGGCTTTCTCAATTACCTAATACATGCCAGATACTTTTCATACTTCCTTTGATTTACTTTATGTAACAACCTCATCTGAAAGGCTAAATAATATTTGAGTAGGTAATGATATTCTAACTCTGTGATTCAATGTTATAATAATTATAAGGTGGTTGGTATCACGCCACCCTTACTAATGGGAATAGTGAGGCTCCATATCCATGTTCTTACCACTATAAACTACCACTACAAATTTGGGAATCAGACACACCTAGATCTAAACTTTAACTTTACCACTTTCTGCTTGGATATCCTGGGAAATTAAGTTCTCTGAATTTACATTTCCTTCTAGGTAAAATACTCTTTCACAAAAATGGGTTCAGCTGAAATTGTGTGTCCTTGTATAATAGTAAGTGGGCGATAAGTGTTAGTGGATTTCCTCTTTGACTTCTAGGTGACTCTTCAATGCAATTAAAATAGATAAATTCCATTTTCATGTTTTCTGAGAAGTACCTTGGACTGAGTTAGAATATCTGAATGCCTACAGCACTTATAGATAGATTCCTGCATCTGAGCACTTATTATAGTGTCTATGAAATGTTTCTGGCTATGAATCATGACTAACCAAATAATTTTCATACTCTTAGAGGGCAAGAATCATGTCTTATGCTTCTGTGAATTCTACTTGGAGCTTGATGCATGGTTGGGAATATAGCATAATGGTTAAAGGCAAAGGGTATGTAAAAGGTACTGCTACTACCTCTATTGACTGTATGAGCTTATCATTTCTTTTTTTTTTATAATTTTTTTTTCTTTTAGATTTTATTTATTTATCTTTAGAGGGGAAGGGAAGGAGAGAGGGAGAGAAACATCAATGTGCGGTTGCCTCTTGTATGTCCCCTGCCGGGAACTGGCCTGGCAACCCAGGCATGTGCCCTGACTGGGAATCGAACCGCGATCCTTTGGTTCGCAGGCCCGCGCTCAATCCACTGAGCTACACCAGCCAGGTGAGCTTATCATTTCTGATTCTGTTTCCTTATTTTTAAAATGGTGACCTGGGAATATATCCAAAGAAACCTGAAACACTACTGGAGAGCATTATGCTAAGTAAAATAAGCCACTTCGTGAAAGACAAACAACATATGATCTCACCTATAAGTGGAACCTAATTAACAAAACAAATAACCAAACAAAATATAACCAGACATTGAAATAAAGAACAAACTGACAGTAACCAGAGGGGAGGGGGAGGGGTATAACGGGGGAAAGAAGGGGAAGGGTCATGAAGGAACATGTATAAAGGGCCTGTGGACAAAGCCAAAGGGAGGAAGGATTGAGGGTTGAGGGTTGGGGATAGGTGTGAGTGAGGTGGGGGAGAGTGGGTGGAAGAAAATGGAGACAACTGTACCTGAACAATAAAAATATAAAAATAAATAAAAATACAAAACAAAACAAAAAAGAATACATGCACTTCTGTGTTCATTGCAGTGTTATTTTACAATAGCTAAGATCTCCAGTCAGTCTAAGTGCCCAACAGTAGATGAATGGATAAAAAAGCTGTGTTACATTTACACAATGGAATACTACTCAGCCATAGAAAAAAAGCAAATCTTACTTTTTGAAACAACATGGATGGACCTGAAGACTGTTATGCTAAGTAAAATAAGCCAATCAGAAAAAGACAAATGCCACATGATCTCACTCATATGTGGAATCTGCTGAACAAAATAAACTAACAAACAAAATAGAAAGAGATGATAGAGAATAGACTGACAGCTGTCGGGGGAGGGGTTCGGGACCTGGGTAAAAAAGATGAAAGGATTAAGATACATCTATATATCTATATTTATATGTCTATTTTCTCTCTATATAGATATAGATGATATAGATATACAGATATAGATATAGATATAGATAGATATATAGACAACAATATGGTGATAGCCAGAGGGAAAGGGTGTGTGGGTAGGAGAAGGTGGGCAAAAGAGGGGAAAATGGAGATGGAAGGAAATGTTGCTTGGGGTGGTGGGTGCACAATGCAGTGTGTAGATGGCATTTTATTGAGTTGTACACTTGAAACTTGTATGGCTTTGCAAATCAATGTCCCCCTAAAAATCAATAAAAATAAAATAAAATAAATAAAATGTTGATGATAGTATAATAACTACCTCAAAAGTCGCATGACATAATGCATATAATCTATCAAGCACAGTGACCAATACATTGTAATGAAGTTATTATAAAGTTCAGTTATTGATAAAGGGATGATTGATTAACTCAAACTTCCTAAGATATTATTAACCCTATGAATGTTTTGAAGCAAAGATTTTTTATTTCTTTGTATTTAATTATTATCAATGCGATTATTAATAATTATTGCAATTACAACATTGTTAGGATGACAGCCAATCTCTGAATATTTTATTTTGCATTATTTCAAATCTTTTGGCAGCAGGATGACTAGTATTTCATCTTTCTTATAATTAAGTCAGTGGCACCATATGGAAAAAGTTCTGAATCAATCATTTTGCTTGTTTCAGGTTATAGACTCATTACTTGGCTGAGCAATAAACTTTGGTTGCTATTCATAAACCACTGGCAAAAACAGGATATAACATCACTTCCTTGGGTTTAAAACAAAAATCCCCTACAAGAGTAACTAGTACAATGAAAGTGTGTATGTGAGATCAGACTCTTAGAACTCATTAATATTTAGCTGTTAATGGAGGAAAGTACAGGTCTATAACTTTATCAGGTAATATATTTATCAGAGGCATGATATTATGAAGAGATTAATCTAGATCACTCAAGATTATCCTACTTGGGCTACTCAACCCTATTCAAAGTAAGACTTTGTCTCCACTTTTGATAGAGTGGATAAAGCAAACACAGAAGGCAAAACAAATCCCCGCTACATACATCAAAGCTTAAAATATGCAGGTTAGCATGCAGGCCATTGGGATAAAGACATGCTATGCTATTTGGGGCCTGAAACTCCACAAAGTGAGTCTTCTTGCTTTTTACCTATTTTGAGCACATTTCTTTGTTCAGCCATTTAGTTAACCGATAGACCTTAAGTGAGTTTATTATGGACTCTGTATGTTCTTCAGGATCTACTTGCCGTCTAATTAGGAAAGGGAGTATTCCCAGAAAGAAATTAGTGAACACTACAAATATTGCATACGTGGATAAAATAATCTTAAGGTTTGGGAGATTGATAATCATTGGACCTGATGGAAATTAAGAAGCACCTTTGAAGGATAAAGGACAATTATGATTTGGATAAGCAGAAGAACATACATTTTCCCATTTCACAGACTATTTAGGTGTTCCTGTTAGGATTAGTTGATCAATGTGTTGAGCATACACGAGATATTTTTTTTTACTGTTGTTTGTTTTTCCCCAATGCCTCTTATTTACATTGTATATGTACTATATGAATCTAAACATAGACATACAAAAATGTTATTTTGTAAGGCACAAAGTTTTATGAACTAAAAGTAACGTACGTTAAACTCCAAACACATACAAAACTAAACAAAGAAACCTTGACCACTTTCTCCAAACCAATGAGTTTAATTTTTTATGCTTTAATCCTTGATATGGAACCCCTTGAAAACATTCTCCATAGCACTCATCACCACCTGCATTTGTATCAGTCTCATCCTCAAGCACAGATGGGCACTCCACTAAACAATCTTCAACCTTGGCAAACAGCTTAAACACAGAAACAATTGCCTCTTTAATTTTGAAATTAGCAATAAATTGAGCACTCAGAGAGACCTGATTGCAATTTGAGAAGCTGCAACACTTCAAACTCTGTTTCCCAGAGGTTCAAGCCTGCAATTAGAGAACTCTGAGCAATCAACCAATTGAGCTCTCCCAGAGAGAATATGAGAGTTCAGGCCAAAATATGAAACTCAGTAAGTGCCTTACATATCAATTTTAAAACCTTGAAATTTCAAGGTTTCAAGTGCAGTAACTCAAAGAGAAATTTTATGTCTGGGTAAACAAGATAAACCAAGTAAATTCCATGATAATGGACTTTCTGTAAATTCCTGAAAATTGATTTTAAGAAATCTAAGAAAAAATTATCCTAATGGTTACGGTCACCCTGACAAGAATTTCATTTCCTTCAATTAGCCATTACATGACAGGAAGGAATTTTTAGAAAAATAAAGTCAGCCTATTTTCTCTGAGCTCCACCTCTCTTCCAAAAATTAAAAAAAAAAAAAAACTACTGAGAAAATATGCATTTACATTTCATTTACTTTTGCCTGGATGCAAAAAGCCTGACATTTGAGGCACATTACACTCCTGGTCACTACAAGCCTGATTTCAGAAGGCTACAATTATATCTTTGCTCTGGTCAATGCTCCTGAAAACCATGCAAAAATACGATTTTTCTTTCCCTCAATTTTCAGATTTTTATCCTTCCTTCCCTGTTCCCATTAAGTTATTCTTGCCATGTTGTTCTTAATTCACTTCCTTAAGATGCTAATCACTTAGGAAAAATCTTGCCATCAAAGGGGATTGTCATTTCAACACACACACACACGCACGCACACGCACGCACACACGCACAATTTCTATTTCACATCTATTGTATCTAAGGTCTCTTGCTTCATTTGCACTGGGATGAAAGCTTTAAACAAAGGCATAGGTGTGTGTGTGTGTGTGTGTGTGTGTGTGTGTGTGTGCATGTACATTCCCAGGTGCATGTGGACACACACACACAGAAAGTCTTACTTGGGTATATTTCAAGTACTTAAGGCAAATTGAGAAGTACTTATTTTTGTATCTTTTTGGTGAGTCTGGCCACACACCTTGGTAGTTCTAAAAGAGGTCTATATTGAAAAGATTGAAGTCCAAAATTTGTGTTTCTGAGAATTAAGGTTTTCTTCTTATCATTCACTATGAGTATGTGTTGAGATAAAAAAATAAGCCCTCTGTACTGATACATTGGCTGGCTTCTCCAACTAAAAGGATTCTTCTGTCCATTACCTCAGTTAGTAATGATTTGAGGTGTCAAATTTATCTGTGCTACCCTAGATATACAGTATGGGTCAAAAGAATCCCTTTAGTGGATTGAGCGCGGGCCTGCGAACCGAAGGATCGCGGTTCGATTCCCAGTCAGGGCACATGCCTGGGTTGCCAGGCCAGTTCCCGTCAGGGGACATACAAGAGGCAACCGCACATTGATGTTTCTCTCCCTCTCTTCTTCCCTTCCCCTCTAAAGATAAATAAATAAAATCTTAAAAAAAAAAAGGAAAAAAATCTTTAAAAAAAAACAAAACAAAACAAAAAGAATCCCTTTAAAATATTTCTTACAACAATAGTGACAATCTATTTTATTACCATTTGCAATCATGTTGAAAGCATTTACTATACACAGGGTACAGTAATGAATTTGTTTAAATTTGCACTCACATCATTAACTAAGGTGAGCATACATACCTATGGAGTGAAAGTGGAACATTTGACAGATGAGAAAAAATGTCCAGGAAATCTCATTAATATTTTCCATTGCAGAAATTAAATGTGTTATATCTGAGGCTATTACACATAGTTTAATAGCTTATCCCTTTACATAAGATCTTGAATAAGACTTGTTTTAGAATTAACTGCATGTATAATCTATAGTTTTTGCAGTTACTCAATAGGCAAGATGCCAAAGCCACATACTTTGCTTTAAAGGAATGCTTGCTGTACAGTTGAAGCAAGAAGGTGCTGATCTATATGTGAGGTTTTCAGCTTCTAAA
The DNA here is from genome assembly GCA_039655065.1 of Glossophaga mutica. Taxonomy (NCBI): domain Eukaryota; kingdom Metazoa; phylum Chordata; class Mammalia; order Chiroptera; family Phyllostomidae; genus Glossophaga; species Glossophaga mutica. The sequence continues at coordinate 5,983,201 of CM077318.1, read as the reverse complement.
AAGTGTAAATACTAAAGTAAAAAGGAAGGACCTATGAGGACTTGCAAGAGTGGAAAAAGAAGGCAGCTCACAGCTGTGGGAGAAATGTACGATTATGCATCAAGCTTGGAATTTCACAGCTCTGAGGCCAAATTTGGAGACTGGCTCCAACTGGGTGATGGGAGTGGAACATGGTGAATGTATGCCTTGGGGTATGTGCTGCTAGAAAAATTTGCCCCAGGTGGGAAGCCTTTCCAAACAAAACCTACCCAAAGGGCACAGATGAAAAAAAACCTCAAAGATTTAGTACACTTCAGAAAATTGTGTAAGTTGAAAGTGGCCTCAGAAATCATGTAATAGAATGCCTTATTTTTGTAGAGGAATAAACAGGCCTAGGTGGATGGAGGTAGGGGTAACTGAATTCGTGGGAGAGCTGGGGAAAGAGCCCAGCTTAGCACTCCTTGTCTGTAGTTATTTCTATTCATCCTACATCAAAGGCATGTATAGCCTGGTAGCAAGAAAACAGCAGTCTGAGCAGATGCCCTCTTCAGGAAAAGGGAGACTCCATTAGAAAAGACTACTGTCAAATTTTAGGTATATAGATTATCTACAAAACATGCTTTTCTACTTCTCAGTTGTGTGGAGAAACTAGAAAATATGCATAAATGACATGGGTGTGCCTGTGTGCAGAGGGGAAAAATACAAATACCTAGGAGAAGAAAAGAGAGACTTCCATAACAAGGGGAACAGCAGTGTACAGCTGTGGGATAACAGAAGAGTTACAAATCATGCTTGGAATTTCACAGCTTTGGATGAAAATTTGCAAGGGCTGTATCCTATCCTGGGAACAGTGAACAGCACATGAGAAATGTACCCCTGTGTGCCTGAAGCACCAAGAAGGAGAGGGCTGTGAGGTTGGTTGGGCGACACCTTCCAAAAGCTAATAAATACCCACCTCTTCAATGGTCAGTATTCGACCAGCGTCAGTTAAAAATGTGCATTTTCTTGTAAATTGCCTGAAGATATAAAAATATAAAAGTCAGCAAGCAAGGATGAAGGTACCTCTCAACATGCTTTTAGCACTTCAGTGAATCACTTCTTCCATCACTCCACTTACACTCTATATCCTCATTTTGTCCTTTCGCAAGTCAAATTTTTCCTTCTTCAGCTTTTTATTCATTCAGTCCTTCTCTAAAATCCCTAGAATTCCTAGGTAATTCTCAGATCATAGCTATAAGCTCCCAGATCAGAATTCCCATTCTTTCAGAGCAACCGATTATAATAATTTACAACAAGATTTGGGTCATTGGTCAAAACAAATGATACCTCTACAGCCCTCTCTAACTGGCTTGCATCTTAAATGAGAAAATGTATTGAATTAAAGGAATGTCTCTTTAAGTGAGGAGTTGGCATATAAGAAATGATGGTCACGGATTTCAACAATTTAGTGAAAATCATTAATCTTCACATCCAAAAAATTTGTAAACCCTCAAGATCAGGTTAACACAAAATCCACAATCAGACACATAGTAAAAAGTTTGAAAGCCAAGATAAAGAGATAATAATGAAAGCCGCAAGTGAAAAGCAATCATGTATAGAGAGCCACAATAACATTAACAACTGGCTTTGCATGAAATACAATGAATGCCACAAAGCAGTGAGATGATATAGTCAAAATGTTGATCCTTTGTATTTCGGTGATGTCTGTGGAAACTTCTCTTTCATTTCTGATTTTTTTATTTGAGTCTTTTTTTATTAGAGTATGTAGCCAGAAATTTGTCAATTTTACTAATCTTTTTAGAGAACTGACTCTTTGTTGCATTAATATTTTGAATAGTCTTTTTTGTTCTCTATTTCATTAAATCCTGCTCTGATTTTTATTATTTATTTTCTTCTACTGACCATAAGCTTCTTTTGTTCTTTTTTCTAGTTAACATGTAATGTTAGAGTATTTACTTAAGATTTCTCTTGTTTCTTGACATAGGCCTTAATGATATAAACTTACCTCTTATTGCTTTTGCTTGCATCCCAAAAGTTTTGATATGTCATATTATTTTTCTCCATATATATCTTAATCTCACCTTTCATTTCTTCTTTAATCCAGTAATTTTTTAGTAGCATGTTATTTAATCTCTACATATTTTGTGGTTTTTTAACTTCTTTTTTGACACTGATTTCTAATTTCTAGACATTTTTGTCAGAAAATATGCGTGGTATGATTTTGTTGACAGTGGAAATGGGGCCCATCCATGGTGTCACAAGAAAAGCATTTCCAGGGACCCATGCAAGGAAAGATAGTGGTGGAGTGGTAAGATTTATTGGGTAGAAATAAAACACTGTCCCCAAGTTCCTGATGTCTCATCTCCATCTGTCCCCACTGTGGAAGAAATCTAGCCTTGTCTTCATCAAGCCCAGAAGTAGGGCTACAATCTAGAAATTCTGTGCTATTGGTTCATAGTCCAGTTTAGTCTTTGTCCCCATCTGTCTGGCTTAGCCTCTGTTCCCAGCTGTACTCTGGTCAGCACTGCATTTTATACCTAGTAGCCAGATTTGCACTTGAAGCCTGAAAGGCTGTCAGGCCTACACTTGGAGCCTGATTGGCTGCTAGATGCACATGGCTGCCACTGAGAGAGAATGCACAAGTGGATGATTATGCATTATGGAACAAGAAGCTTTTGTTAGGTTCTGCTTATGTTATCTAGAGTTTGGGAAGGACCAGGTACTCTTTCAAACTAACCAATCAATTTTCTAATCATTTTCTGGCTTGTGCTGGTCCCTCCTCATAACCAATTCATTTCCTGGACCTTCTGGGATTCTGTGTCCCTTATCCAATCTGATTTTTATCCCAGACTACAGGCTTTCACTTTTTGGTCACCATTTTGACTCCTACTATGTATGCCTCATAGTAGAAGGGTAGAAGGACCACACCCTGTGTCATCTTGGCTTCTCTTCTGCATGTGCGGGGGACCCTGTCCTGGGTGCCAGATGTGGGGGGGCTCCGCCCGCAGAGCCCCATCCCTCCGTCACGGATGAAAGTAAAAACTACCAAGACATGATCTGCTTGGGGAGGAAAGGGGTCAAACTCTCAGAGGAGAATGACCCAGAGCCCCTTCCTCACTAGGCTTTTATTGGGCTCCAATACACCGGAATACAAGTTTAACATGTCAAAGAAATCTGAGGGCTTAATCCGAGCCAGTGTTTGTCAGGAAGGGGGGTTGCCAGACTTTGGGAGACATGCTCATTTCCTCCTGGGACACTTGTCACCTCAGGAAGAGCACTCTTAGCAAAGCAGGTTTCACAGGGCTTTAGGAATTCTTTCTTATGCCAATCACCCAAGGGGTTGTCCTGGCCAGCACAGGGCTGCACCGCTCACTCCCACAGTTTCAGGCTTTAAGCCAATTAGGAAGCAGGAGACATCTCCCAGATGGAAATGAGGACTCAGGCTATGTCAGAATAGCCGGGGGGCGAGGGTCCATCACATCCTCTTTGCTGCAACCCCCCGAGTCCTTCCATGAGGCCTCCCAAGTGGTCGCGTCTGGCTTAGGTTGCCCCTCCCATGAGGAGTCTTACCCGTCATTGACTGCCAACCAAGCTATGGGGCCAGAGATGGGTAAGGCAGAAGCAGTGCCCCTGCCAGGGAGATAAGCTTTGTCTCCTTAGTAGGTCACGTCCTCGTGGCAGAACAGACCCAGATGAAGTGGGTCCCTTGGGCTCTTACACAGCCCACCATGGGGTTAGGGTTACAACTCCTGAAACCAGGCTGAATGGTCCACAACATGCATGCACCCAGCAGAGGAATTTCCCCTGCTATTTTATCCCTCTCCCTCAGTAATCCCTATTAATGGCCACTAACAAATCCTTTCTGTCTACTTCAGGGAATGGGTAGAGGATGGAGGATAAAGGAGTCTCCTGGGCAGCCTATGAATACTGCAACTTCCTAGTGAAGCAGGATTATTGTCCAACTCAGCTCTTTACTATGTTTATGTTGAATGTTTGATTCCCTTTGCTATCATTCTTTATTTATAGAAGATCAGCTACATACACTAACAATTTCAATCCTCTTAAATTTGTTGAGGATAGTTTTGTGTCTGAACATGTGGTCATAATGTTTATCCTTGAGAATGTTCCATGTGCACTGCAGAAAAATGTATAATCTGCTGTTCTTGGATGAAGACTCTGTAAATGTCGATTGTGTCCATTTGGTGTAATGAGTCACTTAAGGCCAATATTTCTTTTTTCATTTTCTGTTGGCATGATCTATTTATAGTTATAAATGGGGTATTTAAATCCCCCCATATGATTGTGTTTTGTCAGCTTCTCCCTTTTGTTGTGGTTAATACTTTATATATTTCAGTGCTCACTGGATAGGTGCATATATATTGAGAAGTGTTAGGTCTCCTTGATGTAGGTTCCCCTTTATCATTATAAAATGATGTCCATCTTGTCTCTTGTTATCTTTAAATCTATTTTATCAGATTTAAATATGGCTACACCTGCTTTTCTGTGGATGTCATTTGTTTGGAGAATCATTTTCTACACTTTTAATCTGAATCTGTATTTCTCTTTGCAGCTTAGATATGTCCCCTGAAGGCAGCATATGGTTGGGTTTTGTTTTTTAAACCAATGTGTAGCTCTGTGCCTTTTTATTGGTGAATTCAGTCCATTTAAATTTAAGGTAATTATTTATGTGTGAGGATTTCCTATAGCCATTTTATTTTTTGTTTTCTGGTAGCTCTGTGCCTACATTGGCTCTTTTCCTTTGTGTTTCTGTTTGTTGTTTTTTGTTTGGTGGTATTCCCTACTTTTCCCCTTTGTTTCCACTTTTTTAAAGTTATATATCTCAGTTTCAGTATTTTTGTATGTGCATGGTTACTATTAGATTTATGAAAAAGAAAGTTTCACCCATACAGTAGCCCTTTCTCTTTTGAATGCATCTGATCTCCATCCCCCCTTGCAAACTTAGAATATGACCTTCCCTTTTATGTTTTTGCTGTCACAAGTTGTTTCTATTTACTGTGTGAGTTTGTTGGTGACCTTACTCATAGTTTTCTGACCTTTTGTTCTTTGTTTGGGGTAGAATAACCCCCTTGAGTATTTTCTGCAATGGGGGTCTCCTGGTGGTAAATTCTCTCAGCTTCTATATGTCTCATAGAGCCTTTATTTCTCCCTCATATCTAAAGGATAACATCTCTGGATATATTATTCTTGGATAGTAATGCCTCTCTTTCAGTAGTTTGGATATTTGGTACCACTCCTGGCTTGTAGAGTTTCTGCTGAGAACTCCGATGAGAAAATAATGGGCTTTGCTTTATAGGTTACTTTTTTTCTTTTCTTTGGCTGTTGCGAGAATTCTTTCTTTGTCTAATATTTGACAGTTGTAATAAAATGTGCCTTGAAGAAGGCCTTTTTGGATTGAGATTACTAAGAGTTTTGTTTGCTTAATGGATTTGAGAATCTAGCTCTTTCCATAGGTTTGGAAAATTCTCAAGAACTATTTTTTGAATAGGCTCTCCATTTCCCTCTCCCTTTATTCTTTTTCTGGTATGCTTATTACTCTATATGGTACCAAATTCAAGAACCCAGAATAAATGGATAAGTTCTTAGAAATATATAACCTTCCTAGACTGAATAATGAAGAACTGGAAAATCTAAATAGAGCAATCAACAGTGAGAAAGTTGAAATGACCATTAAATCCTCCAAAAAAGTAAAAGTCCAGAAGCAGATGGATTCAGTAGTGAATTCTACTAAATATTCAAAGATTTGATTCCTATCTTCAAACTCTTCCAAAAAATTGAAGAAGAGAAGATACTTCCAAACATATTTTGTAAGTCCAACATAACCGTGATACCAAAACCTGGCAAGGGTAACACAAAGAGAAAGCTATAGACCAATATCTTTGATGACTACAGATGAAAATGCTAAACAAAATAATGTGAAATTGAACACAACAAAAATTTTACAAAATAATACAGAATGGTCATCATACAGAATCACCTGAAATTTACATGAACAAAAGTCACACAACTAAGGCTATAAAGAAACCACAATGAGACTGTTAAGAGGGATGGAGATGTGTAAGGGAGAAGTTCCACACCTACATAATGGCATATTAAAAATAGAGAGGAATAGCTCCCTTGTAGAGGTCCCCCTGAGAAGTGAGGGTTTCTATCCCTGAGTAGATGAAAAAACTGTGGTACATTTACTCAAGGGAATACTACAAAGCCATACAAAAGGAACTCTTATCTTTTGCAAAAGCATAAATATAGCTGGAGATTATCATGCTAAGTGACAAAAGTCAATCGGTGTAAGACAAGTACCATAAGATCTTATATTTGGAATCTAATGAACAAAATAGAAACAGAAGCCTGCATACATGTAACAGACAGACAGCTGTCAGATGGGAGGAGGAAAGGAAGGACTGAATGAAAAATGTGAAGGGATTAGCCAAAGTTCAAATATGCATAACTCATAGACATAGACAACAGTGTGGTGATGACCTGAGGGAAGGGGGGATCAGAGCGGAGGAAGCTGAGAAAAAGGGGGTAAGGGGACATATATAATAGTGTAAACAATAAACACAAAGGAAAAATACCTAATCAGATGAGCAAAAATTAAAAAACAAATACAAAAAAACTGAGAAAGTGTATGAAACCTCTGGGACAACTTCAAGCACACCAACATTCGCATTCAAGGGGGTGCCACAGGGATACACTAGAGAGCAAGAAATCAAAAACCTATTTGAAAAAATAATGACAGAAAACTTCCCTAACTTGGTAAAGGAAATAGACATAAGATTCCAGGAAATTCAGAGAATCCCAAACAAGATGAATCCAGAGGCCAACAGTAAGACATTGTAGTTAAATGCAAAAGGTTAAAGACAAAGAGAGAATCTTAAAAGCAGCAACAGAAAAGCAGTTAGTTATGTACAAAGGAGCTCCCATAAGACTTCCAGTTGATTTCTTAACAGAAACTTGCAAGCCAGAAGGGAGTGGCAAGAAATATTCAAAGGGATGTAAAGCAAGGGTCTACAACCAAGATTACTGTACCCAATGAAGCTATCATTTAGAATGGAAGGACATATAAAGGCTTTCCCAGACAAGAAAAAGCTAAAGGAGTTTATCACCACCAAACCAGTGTTAAATGAAATGTTAAAGGGTCTTCTTTAAGAATAATGAAAAATATGAATAGTAAAATAGCATTAAATAAATATCTATCAAAAATTATATCTAAAAAGTAACATACCAAACAAACAGAACAGAAAAAGACTCCTAGATAGAGAACACATTTTGACAGTTGCTAAATGGGAGATGACTTGTGGGGCTGAGTGAAAAATGTGAAGGAATTAAGAAGTACAAATTTGTAGTTACAGAATAGTCATAGGGGTATAAAGTACAGTATAGGGAAAATAATCAATAATATTCTAAGAACTGTGTATGGTGTTAGATGGGTAAAAGATTTATTGGGATGATTACTTCCTAAGTTATATAATGTCTAATCACTGGGGTGAAAGTAATATAATATTGTATGTCAAATGTAATTGAAAAATGAAAAGTGATAAAAAATAATAATATAATAATAATAATAAATATCACAATCTAGTTGTGTTTATTCCAGGGCCACAAGGATTTTTGAATATATGCAAATTGATCAATGTAATTCAACACATTAACAAAATAAAGAATAAAAATCATATGAACTTATCAATAGATGCAGAAAAACTTTTCATAAGATACAACATTCATTTATAATTAAAACACTCAATAAAATGAGTATAGAAACAATGTACCCCAATGAAATAATGTCCATATGTAACACCCTCAGCAAATATCATACTCAATGGTGATAAACTAAAAGATTTTCCTCTAAGATCAGGCACAAGACAAGTATATCCACTCTTACTACTGTTACTAAACACAATTCGGAAGTCCTAGACAGAGCAATCATGCAGGAGAAAGAAATAAAAGGCATCCAAATTAGGAATGAAGAAGTAAATGTTTCAGTTTTAGCAAATAACATGATTCTTTCTACAGACAGCCCTAAAGACTCCACCCAAAAAATTATAGAAACAATAAACAAATAAAGTTGCAGGATAGAAAATCAACATACAAAAATCCACTGCATTCCTATATACTAACAATGAAATTTCAGAAAAAGAAATGAAAACACACAATTCTTTTTTGCAATTGCAACAAAACCCAAAATACCTATGAATAAACTTAACAAAGGATGTGGAGGATTAACATACTAAAAACTACAAAGCATTATTTAAAAAGCTTGGAAAACACTCCAGCCCTCCTCACCTCCCTCCTGTTTGGGCTGGGGTGGCGGGGGTGGGGGGGAGGCAGAAAACAGTAATTGAATAACAATAAAAAAAAAGCTTGGGAAAGACACAATGAAATGGGAAGATATTTTGTGTTCATGGATGGGAATAATCAACATAATTAAAACATCCATATTACCCAAAGCAATATATAGATTTAATGCAATCCTCAACAAAATCCCAATGACATTTATTAAAGAAATAGAATGAAAAACCATCAGATTTGTATGGGACCACAGGAGAACCTGAATAGCAAAGTAATCCTAAGAAGAAAGAAGGAAGCCAAAGTTATCACACTGCCTGACTTCAAATTATTCTACAGAGTGATGATAATAAAAACAGCATGATACTGTCAGAAAAACAAACAGACCAACAGAGCAGAATTAAGAGCTCAGAAATAAACCCACATGTATATCAGCAAATAATTTTAGACAACAATGCTAAAAACATACAGTGAGAGGAAAAGCCTCCAATAAATGACGCTGCGAAAATTGGAAAGTCACACGCAAAAAGAATGAAACTAGCTTAACGTTTGTCCCCATGTACAAATATTAACTCAAAATTGATCAAAGACATAAATATAAAATCTGCAAAAATAAATACACAGAAGAAAACATAGATCCTAAACATGGACCTTGGTTTTAGAGAAGATTTTATGAATTTGGCCCCAAAGGCAAGGAAAGTAGAGGCAAAATTAATAAATGGGACTATATCTAAGGAACTTCTGGGTAGCAAAGGAAAACTCCGACAAAACCACGATGCAACCAGCTGATTGGGAGAAGATATTTGCTAATAACAGCTCTGATAAGGGGTTAAATACAAAATACATAAAGAATTCATATTAGTCAATATGAAACAAACACTCCTATTAAAAATTGGGCAGAGAACCTGAACAGACACTTCTCCCAAGAAGATATACAAGTGGCCAACAGATATATGAGAATGTTCTAAGGGGCAGAGCCTTAGGTACTCACCAGGGTGGGGCATCCCACTCCACTGCATTGTGATGCTATATGTGGGGGAGGGGTCAGAGAGGGAACAATGCTGCTTGCTTGGCTCTCTGCTTTCAGTTATTTCCCCTGCTTCCCACAGGCAAATTGGGCCCTTCTGGTGCTGATTCCTGGGTGGGTGGGCTTGTGTACGTTCCAGGACCCTGCGTATCTCCCCAACGAACTTCCCTGTGAGGCTGTGAGTCTCCCCCACTTCTGTAATTCCCACAGATTTTCATAGCCACAGGTTTTGAGGCCTTATATCCCCATGCTGGAACCTTGGGTTGTGCAGGCTGTCTCATTCTCTAGTTGTTCCTCCTGGTTTATCTGCACAAGAATGTGGGGCCACGTGGTCTGCTAGCCGCTGCCTCACCCGCCCCAGTCCTCCAGTCCTCCAGCTGCTTCGTTGCCATGTATTCTCTCTGCCCCCACTGACCATCTACCAGTCTAAATGAATGTTTCTTCTTTAACTTCTTGGTTGTCAGACTTCCATACAGTTCAATTTTCTGGAAATTCTGTTGTGTTTTTTGTTTTTGAATATGTTGTTGTCCTTCCTTTGGTTGTGTGAGGAGGCAAAGTGTATCTACCTATGCCTCCATCTTCGCCCAGGACAGAGCTGAATTGTTCTTCTATAGATCATTAGATATAGAAGACGTGGTACATATATACAATGGAATATTACTCCGCTATAAGAAAAGGTGAAATACTGCCATTTGAGACAACATGGACAGACTTTGAGACTATTAGGCTAGATAAAATAAGTTAGATGGAAAAAGTAACATGATTTTACTCATATGTGGGATATAATACTGAAAGTAACAAGTGAACAAACAAGAGAAACAAAGAAACAAACACTCATAGACACAGACAATAGTATGGTGGTTATCAGAGGGAAGAAGGTTAGAGGGTAGTGAAGGGTAAAGGGGTGAAATACATGGTGATGGAAGATAATTTGATTTTGAGTGGTGGGTACACAATGCAATATGCAATTCATGTATCACTAAAATGTACACTGGATACCTATGTGACCTTATTAACCAATGTCACCCCAATAAATTTTATTTAAAAAAGAAAAATTAGAAAAAAACAAAGTATTGAAAGGAAAAAAAAATTATCAACCAAGAATAATTGTTTAGGTATCTCTGTAGGAGTTTCGAGCAATTCCAGGATAGATAAAGCACTGGATTTTACTTGTTTTTTTGAATCTCAGCACTAAACCCAGAGTCTTTCAACATAGAAATTCCTTGGAAATGTTTGTCCACTAAAGGAGGTTAATAGTTATCCAGTGCCTGGCTCAAAGTAAGTAAGAAATGGCCCATGAGCCAGCGTGCCCCTGCTGTTGCTATAAATAGACCAACCAGTTTACCTTTGATTTAAAAGTCTGGTCAGCTGACATCCTGAAGAGACCACCTTTCACAAGGAACCCTTCACTCTCACTCTCCTACTGACCTTCTATTAACACTGAGTTCCCAGCCGAGATCGTTGGGGTGCAGGGTTTCTAAGGACTGCTTGAGTTATTTGTTACCAACTTTCTGACTATAAAATGTCTTAACCGCCTGCAATGCTTCCTGAAATATTGTACACTGCTGATGGTTCTATGGTAAACTACATCAACCTGTGGGCTGAAAATACCAGGATTTATCTGGCTGGTATTGTGAGACAGTGTTCTTTGAGGCTCCCAGAAATCAGTGTCTTTATCTCTCTTATAAGAGGGTCTGCTCATTAGTACGACATCAGAAGTATATCTCTGTTCTTAAGGTATACAGATGTTGAATCATTGTGTCGTACACCTGAAACCAATATAATATTGTCTGCCAAATATACTTTAATCTTATAAAGTGGGGAGGGAAAAAAGTAATTCTCTTTAGCTTAATCATCCAGTTATTTCTGCTGTGTTAAAACAGAAAGCTAGTTTTCCAGGTGTGAGAAACAATTGATGATCAAATAAGAGGCAAACCATGTGATTTTCTTTTGGAGAAAAAAGAAATACTTTAAAGTCATTAAATCCTTTAAAGAGGCAAACCTCTAGTGTGTCTTCTTCCTTTTTTTCCTATAAGGACATTGGCCATATAGGAGTAAAGCCCCATTCTTATGAATGTTTAACTTGTATTGCTCTCTCACAGTCTTCATTTAAAAAAACAGTATGGTCACTTTGAGGATTAAAGATCTAACATATTAATTGTATGGAGGATGAAATTTATTTTATATCAGTTCCTATTATGAATAGTCCATCTTCTGCTTTTGTACCTGTATAGTGACAGGAAACTCATTCGATTGTCTAGGCTGTCTTTTTTAACTTTTGACATTAATAATTCTTGAATTTTTTTTCTTACATTTAGAAAGCATATGTCTCTTGGGAGTTTGTATCTATTGCTTCCAATTTTCTCTTTAGGATTGTGTGTTTTGATCTATTCATGTAAAGGGTTTGGATCTGTAGCTGGGGCATAGTAATTACTGAGTAATATATTGTTATGATTTGAACAATTATAGTATTATAAAAATAATAATGTAGTGTTATTATTTGTATAACAGCCACTGACTTATTTAAAGGTAGAGATCATGTGCTCCAAGCTCTCAGATTTTCCACACTAAACATACTTAGTTTTTTCAATCATTTTATCTTCTACTCTTAAAAAATTTTAAATGTTCTCTTCTCATTGTATTCTGTCCTCAAATATGACTGCCTAAATTTCATAAACTATAATAGGAACTGTCTGAGTAGCTCATGATAGAATATAACTACCACCTCCATCATTTTAGATGGTATTTGTCCATCAATTCAGCCTGAATTTTGTTGTTGATGGTGATTATTACTCACTTTTTATTGACCCCGAGCTGTCAGCTGAAATTCCTCAGTCTTTTCTATATCTGATGTTGCTTAGCCACATTGCTCCTGTTCTTTAAGTAGCTGACCAGCTTTTCTATTGAATATAAGAATGCGGCAAGTCATTTTTCCTATTTAAAACTCATCATATTAGAGCTAACCCTGTTTAAGATCCTCTTGGATGTAAAATGATGAATCTTTCCAAAGCTCCGATACAGTTCCTAGCTTGCCATTAGGGATCTCATGCATCAAAGAGAAATCCTTAGCCAAAATTAACAGAGATCTATGGTGTGATTGAGACATGATTCCACCAGGTTACACCTGTCTAAAGCTAGTTGCTTTAGCAACAATTGAAGTAAAATATATGTCTGAAATGATGTAAGGTGTCTGACATTATCACCATCCAAACCAGCTATGTGCTCTTCAGTAATCCTCTCAAATATATAAATCCCCTGCTTCACTTTCTTCATGTGTAAGAAGAGTATAGTAATATCTGCTTTACTTACCTTGCCAGGACTATTGAGAGTACAGATTATCACCACTGTGGAAAAGGGTACCTAAGAATGCAGCCAAACCAGAAAAAAATGAGAGGCAGGATATGACAAGTAACATATTTCAGCTTCCATTGTCTGAAAACCTAGATCCAGTGATGTTTGAAGTCATAGCAATTTCAGGTACTTCAGTTAACACGTTTGTTTGTTTGTTTGTTTGTTTTCCCTAAATTTAGTTTGAATTGGGTTTTAGTCAATTGCATATGAATGAGTCCTGACAAAAATATCTGGGGTAGGGCACAGGATGACTTAGTTAATGTGATGATAATCCTTAAGGATCGAAACATCTATACTTCCTCCGCTTACTCAAGGACTATGGAAGACAAAGAGAAAGGAACAGTAATGAGACACATGGGGAGGCTCCAAATGGGGCGATGACTCAGATCTAATCTATTGGATATTTGGTTAATTACTTGGAAGGGAGCATGGCCTTTTGGGATGGGGTACCAGAGACTCAGTTACACCATACATAGCTGCAAGTAGAGCAACTTAGTCACTACTACATCATTTCAGTCTTGCTGGGCTAACAGAGAATTGTGTTGATTCTATCCCTGTTAACAGTTCAGTTGGTGCTTATGATGAGCTGTGGATGTGACTTTTGTTCAATGACTGATGGCCAGGAGATTTTTTAGGGCATTGAAACTTCTGTATGATACACTAATGGTGCATACAGGACTTTATACATTTGTCAAAAGCCACAGGGCTTTACAGCACAAAGAGTGAACCCCAACATACACACATTTAAAAAAATTATTTAGGAGATTAAGGGATCCCAGAATGGAACACAGACTGTGGCAAATGAGTGCCACTGAATTATAAATATATAATGAAAAATTATACATGTCACTGTGTGAAAAATATACATGTATTATATTTTAAAATAAGGTTAAAAAGTGATGACAAGCAAAAATAAAAAGGTGACTGCTTATAAATGTTTTTGGGTACTTTTGATCTAATACAATTTTGAAATCAGGCCAACATTAAAGAGTTCGTTCATTTGAAGATAAACTAATGAGCAAAACAGAAGCAGAGACATGGAAACAAGGAACAGACTAACAGCTACAGAGGAAAGGCGGTGGGGGCGGGAATGGTGAGAAGAAGGGGAAGGGAGTAATTAAAGAACATGTATGAATGATGCATGGACATGGACAACAGTATGAGGATTCTGGAAGGGGGGATGGGATGGGCGGAGGAGGGCAAAGGGGGAAAATTGGGATGACTGTAATAGAATAAACAAGAATAAAAATTTTAAAAAGAGATTTTTCACATGTTGTTGAGTATAATTTCCAAAGTGAAACAATTGGGAAAGTGGACTTAAAATATGTGGGCACATTCTCTGTTGCAATTTCATGAAATCTGCCCAGCCTAATTAAGAAGAAATATTGATAGCTCATGTGGGTATGGATATTTTGCTCTTAATTTCAAATTATTTCAAATTAATTTCCTCTTCCCCAATCAAAAGGAATTTCAGCAAACTCTTGATAATAGACATGAGTGATGAAACCAATTTAGTCCAGTTCTCTTAAGGAAAAATTCCTCCCTATTGATCATTCTTGATTTTCTACTGTATGTGAGTAATCTATGGAGACTACACCTATGAAAGACTTCTCCTCCACATTCCCCTTCCCCAAAAGAAACATCTTCATAATCTACCAGCCTCTGCCTTTTTTAAGTCAAAGTTGGGGTATAGGGCAGGAAAATAAGTATACTGTGGCCTCCAGCTGGTCCCATTTCCTTGGTCCTCCAAGACTACTGTCTTTTTACAGAGTTCAGCACAAACACAGAGAATGGTGCCTATGAAATTCTTATACTTTACTCTGATTGAACCATATCTCCTCACCATTTTCACCTTTAATCCATTTTCATTCTTTATTTGCCCTCAACCATCAGCTTGCTTTTATTCCTTCTATACCTGGAATCCAGTGATCTGTTTCCATTCTATTTACTCTGCTGTTAATTTATTTTTATCTTACTGTGCTCTTGAACCAGCAACAAGCATTCTTGAGTAGGCAGGAATGCTACTACCTTAGTTTCTTCCATCTCCTGTTATGGTCTATTCTCTATGGGAATGTGCACGAAGAAGCACAGACTATTACTAAAATAGGTATTCCAGTTTAAGGACTGAAGACATGGCTTTAGAGTATTTTATGTTTTGAATATTTGTATTCTTAATTTATTTGGCTTAACAGTAAAATTTCAAAGAGTTTTATAATTACACCCACTCGCTATGAAGTTAAATGCTTTAGGAGTGTACTAAGGGGTGTCAATGTCAGTTTTGATTTTAAGTTATTCTTTGAGTGACCCTCAGTTTCCAACCAAACCTAGCCCCCTCTGCATACTGTGATATAAAATAGTTGACCAAATCTTACATCTCTTTGGAAGATATTTTACGTTGGGTCACCTAACACTCATTCCAGCCCCTTTCTAGTTTGGCTTCCTGTACTGTTAATTCTGGAAAACAAAAACCATGGATTTGGTATACAGGCCTGTGACTCAGGTTTACTTAAGCAGATGAAACTAAATGATACTTAGAAGCAGAAGAAAGCAGTATGTGAGACTGCTGCCATATTAGGGAGCAGGTCTTCTGAAAATCTTATGCCAGAGGCAACTGATTCTTTAGAGAATCTGGGCAAAGTGCCACATCCAGTCCCTAATGTCATAACTATGGACTGGTAGATGGTAACCACAGTGGTGCTTCTGTTAGAATATGCTCATGGTATGACTAGGCATTGCCAGTCATTACTTGGCTGAATTGTCCCTGCTGTATTGTATCTATGTCTGGTTCTTTGTCAGTCCTGGAGATCCCGTGATTTATGTAATAATCCAATAGATCCTTTTCTGTTTAAATTAAGTAGAGTTAATTTTAATTTTGTTTACTTAATGATTTTAGAGAGAGGGGAAGGAAGAGAGAGAGACAGAAACATTGATTTGTTGTTCCACTTATTTATGCATTCACTCTTGATTCTTTTATGTGCCATGACCTGAGATCCAACCCACAACCTTGGTATAACCAACTGAACTATCTGGCCAGGGCCAAGATTATGTTCCTCTCTTATCCTGTCTGTCTTTTCCTTGATGTTTCATTGTGGGCGGGTAGAATAGAGGGTGCCCAGAGTGTTGAACGCAGGCTTATGCTACTCTGCCCATTTCAGTAATGGGCAGAGTTTGCAAGATCGATCCCTGCATATATGTAAATGAACCAGTGAGCATGAATGGGTGGAGCAGCAAGTCCATGTTTCTCTTTCTCTCTCTCTTTAAAAATCAGTCAAAAAATTTAAAAAGAGAGATCATTCCTCTTTCGATTCAAAATAACTTCTACTGAGCTCATCCTGATTATACTATATTGGATGTTCTCTGGGCTTCAATTTTTTACCTGTAAAATGAGGAAGTTGAACAGATCAGTGGTTTGTAGCCATTTGGGTAATCAGTATCTAAAAACCCTCACTTGCTGTTCCCTTCCTGCCAGATTGCACTTCCTGACAACAGATAATCTGAAGTGGTGATGCTCGTTAGTCCAGGGGTTCTTAACATTTTTTGTTCCCTGTCCCTTTCAATAATCACATTACAATGTAGACGTTCTTCCCTCAAAACTGCACGTATTACTGCACACATAAAGTATCATACATATTTCAGAGATTCCAGGACCTTCTGAAGTCCATGCATTGCTGACCAGTAAAAACTGATACACAGGAAGATGTCTAAGAATCCTTTTATTTAAAAACTCTGTGAGTCTATGTGGTCAGCATGTTTGGCCCAAGGCAAAGGTTTTGGTAGATACTTTCTCACAGTCTTCCCGTTCCTCTTTATTCTTTTCCTGTTAATTTAATTGCCTTGAAACTTCCAGGATCTCTACTGAGAGTAGATTTACCTGATAAACTTACACTAAGGAATTAGAGCCTATATATATTACCCTTCTCGAAACAGTTTGCTTTTGCACAAAGGACACAGAAGGGGAAGGACCAAAAAGAACACACCTGGAAGAGTGACTTTTCAAACCTGGTGTCAGGTATGCGAGTGGGCTTTTGGGGGATGTAACACTTGCCTTGAGCATTATATTGCTTGGGATAAGTGACCCTCTAGTTTGTTTTTGGAAAAGGGTATTTCTTTCTCTTTAGGGCTTTGTCCACACATGTATATCTGTATAATGTGACCTTTGTGGGTTTTAGCTGAATCCCCTATCACCGAGACTCTAATAAAGTATATACCTGCACTAAATGTTTATTGCTAATTATGACTTAAAATTGGCAGCAGTAAATCAGTAACAATAAAACTGCTCCACATTATGCTAAGTGAAATAAGCCAGGTGGTGAAAGACAAATACCATATGATCTCACCTTTAACAGGAACCTAATCAACAAAACGAACAAAGCAAGCAAAATATAACCAAACACACTGAAATTGAGAACAGGCTGACAGTGACCAGAGGGGAGAGGGGAGGGGATTATAGGGGAAAAAGGTGAAGTGTTTGCCAGAACAATTATAAAGGACACAGGGACAATAACAAGGGTTGGGTGGAAACAGGAGCAGGAGGTAGGGAGGGCTGGGGTGGTGGGGAGGGGGAGGGGGGAAAGCAGAAAACTGGACTTGAACAACAATAAAAAATGTTAAATGCTCTAGCCTTAGATTTTGATCTGAGCACACAGATCCAAATAGCACACCTTTTCTCTACTCCTTTGAGTCCTATTTTTTATTGGGAAATCCAGTGGTCTTTATATTTACATTGTGACTTTTATATAATGTTCTCCAGACATTTTCTTTTTCTTTTTTTGAAGCTTCCATATATTTTAATTACCAAAGTGGACATGGGAATGCTAACAGGTATAATGCAACATCTTTAACTTGTCCCCAAGTTTTCAGGTTTAGACATTTTCAAAATAACAAGTTAGGCTTCCTTCAGGACCCAAACGTGTTCTAATACATAATAACACAATCATTTCTTATTCTGGGCATTGTGTTCTGGACCATATATTTTTTCCTTTATTTCCTAGATAAAGAATAAAAATTCAATGGACAAATTCAACTTCTTTACTACATTGGTTTTGCAAATGGGCATGGTTTTGACTAAACTGGCTTTTTCTGTTTGGCCACTGGGCTACTTGTCAGGGATAGAAAAATAACTTTTCACCGATTCCTCTGTACTTTCTTTCTGAATTCAGTGAATTTCTGTAAAGTGAATTCTGTAATTCCACTTTCTTCCATGATCAAGACAGAGGCTCACCTTGAAAGAAAGACAAAACGTGCAGATATCAGATATAACAAAACTTTGTCAAGAAAAGAGTGGAACAGGTTATGCTGAGACTGCCTGAAATTTTGTTACTGAGAGATATTTTGTTGTCTATTTAGGACTATGTGGGAAGTCCCTAAATATAGAGTCTCCTTTATGGCATATTACCATAATGCCAAGGTTGTGAGGATTTTTCTCCTGGCCCTGTATATCTCTCGAATCAATATTTACAGGTTTTTATTTCATTATCTGTAGTCTATGTGGTCAGCATGTTTGGCCCAAGGCAAAACATGATTAATATAATTTGGTTGCAGTAGTATACTATATACTTTATCAACAGGCTGATGATAATAGTTTCTGGCTTGAAATCTATTTTTACTTTATTTTATAGTTGACACTATTACAGATGTCCCCATTTTCCCTTCTTCGCTGCCTATACCCAGACCCACCCTTACCCTTCCCTCTGGCCATCACTACACCAGTTTTCTGTGTCTACGGGTCATGCATATGTGTTCTTTGCTGGATCCCTTCCCCTTCTTTCGTTCAGTACCCCCTCCCCTCTCCCTTCTGACTGTCAATCTGTTCTGTGTATCTATACCTCTGTTTCTATTTTGTTCTGCAGTTTACTTTGTTTTTTAAAAAATTATTTTATTGTTGTTCAATTACCGTTGTCTGCGTTCCCCACCCCACCACTCCCTCCCACCCCAGCCAAACCCACCTCCCTCCCTGGCTTCCACCCTTCCCCTTGGTTTTGTCCATGTGTCCTTCATAGTAGTTCCTGAAAACCCTTCTCCCCTCTGTCCCCTTCCCCCTTCCCTCCGGCTATTGTTAGATTGTTCTTAATTTCCATGTCTCTGGTTATATTTTGTTTGCCTTTTTATTTTGTTGATTATTTCCCAGTTAAAGGTGAGATCATATGGTATTTGTCCCTCACTGCCTGGCTTATTTCACTTAGCATGATGCTCTGCAGTTGTATCCATGCTGTCACAAAGGGTGGGAGCTCCTGTTAATTAGATTCCACATATAAGTGAAATCTGTCTTGAAATCTCAGTTTTGAAACTTCAAATTAATTCTCAGTATTTATGGACTGTCGAAGCTGTATAACTTGGGGAAAGTTACTTAACAAATCCGAGCTTGGTTTTTCAACTATAAAATGGGAACAAATAGTACCTAAAACACGGGGTTATTTGGAGGAATAAATAATAAAAGATGCAAAACCGGTAGTACAACTAGCACATTGCCAACTCACAGATGATAAAATATTCTCCCCCTCCACAACAAAAGTAATTTACTTAAAAAAAGGATGAGTATAATTAGCGCTTTAAGTAGTAACTCCTCAAAGAAAAGAATTTAGGTAACCTGTTTTTGAAAATGTTTTTAATCTGTTAATTGCAGAACTATGATGTTTTATTGATGATGAAGTGTTAATTCTGTACAATTACATAACAAGGCATAAAGCACTTTGCAGATTATAGAGTGTTAAACAAATGCTAAACATGATTAAATCATGACCAATAAAAATGAAAACTATAGAAAATTCTTGGAAAGGGGAAACTCATGGTATTTATTTGTTTGTATTTTTCATGTTTACTTAAGTCTCGTACATCTTAAAATGTCACAAAATATTTCTATTAGTTTAGGATTTCAGATTCATGCATACTTAGTTACAAATTAAAGTTAGTTCACATGTACTCATAACTTTGTCCAAAATTTACTTTAAAATGATTTTACTGAATACCTGAACCTCTTATCTTAGAAAGACACAGTTGAATATTTGTTCAACACTATTGTTTTATTCTCAGCATTGCCTTGAAATGTCCTTTCCTATTATTTAGGTTTTTATGTATCTTATTTGGACAAATGCACTGTTTCCTTGAAGGTTATTAACTCATGAATCCTGTGGGGTAAATTGCAGATCTAATGGCGTAAATATGTTTACAAAAACTATATTAATGAGAATCTATATTGTACCATGACATATTTTATGTCCAAGGCAACAAAGAAGCTAAGTTGAAAGAATGATCTTAGAATCATAAGGTAAACATTAAGTGATAGTGAAACATTTATTAAAAGGAAAATTATCTCCTCAAACAAATAATAAAAGCTCAAACCTTTTCTTCATTTCCATTTTAATATTTTTTACATTTCAGAATTACACTACTGAAAAAAGATAAAGAATCATCTTGGTCTGTCTGTATCCTTCATTTGAGTGGGCTTGACCTTTTTCTTTTTAAGTAGATTTAAGTAAGACAAAATGTCCACCTCTTTTGTGTGTAAAGACAGAACTATAGAACTTAGCTTTTGAGCCTATTGGTATTTGATCTTTCTTCTGTAGCTAAGAAGACAAAATCTTGTCACCAATGATATAACTGCAAATAAACCATCCATTTCATAGATGTAATGCAACTAGTGAGAAGGAAATGACTTTGGTGAAGCTATTGTCTTAAAAGTGAAAAAACCTGGGTTTAGCTCCCAGCTTTATCATTAATTCACTGTGATACAGGAACCAGGTTCCTTCTCTCTTACCTTCTTCATCTTTAAAATGAAAGTTTAGACTAAATCATCACTCATATCTCTTTCAGTTCTGATGTACTATTATTATTATTTAGCCAATTTGTAGTGGAATGTAACAATGTTGCTATAGGGGTGTTCCTTTTATTTTAATCAGGCTAATGTTCCTTGACCTAAATAGGAAAGATAAATACAGTCTAGCTCAAGAAATTTCACCATGAGGTGTTTTATTGCAAAATGTATGATCATTGTCTCTTAAAGCATATTTGGAGGAAGCAGACAGGAAGAAAATGAAAATAGTAAAAGGTGAGCTTGTACAAAGCAGCAACATTTGTGGGTTCTTAGAAATCTGAATATCATTATTTCTTTTATTTATTGAAACGCTGCTATTCTTAACAAGTTCAGTCCAAACTCTCCTTCTCCTGGAAGACTTGACTGACTTCCTCCCTGAAATTTCACTCTTTATCCCAGTCCTCCAGGATCTTTGATTTCCTTTGTGAAATCTTGCAGCACTAGATATGACATTATTAGGATGCCCTTATCACATATATGTTGCTTTATATTTGAGACAATTGCATAATGTCTTATCCACTTATCTAGCTTTTAAAAAGCTGTTGGGAGGTGACACTCTTTCTTTTACCATCCGCTCCCTCCCACAGCTTTTCCCATATTCTCTCTTCCCCAACTATATTTGATTCACTTGTCTGCTTTCAGCACTTATTCAATAGATGTTTGCTGAATGGAGCTAAGGCTGTGTCAGGGGAAAGAACATCACAATAAACTCTACATACACCAAAAGCAAGTAGGAAAAAATTCTTTAAATAAAGAAAGCATCACCCACATATTCTGCCAGAACCAGGGGTATAGAATAAAAAGGCAAAGCTCAGGCAATATAGTTTAGTCTATTAATTTTCAACATATCTTACCAAATGCAAATTAAGATTAATTTATATTTTTCCCATATATTTTATCCCACTTACTCAGCACTGTTCTCGCCATAACTAGAATAATACAAAATTATTAAAGATTGCTTTGGAAGTTCAGTTTTCTTATCCTGCGATCTCTTCAATTTTCCTTTATATCTTGCTCCTACCATCTATTCCCATCTTTCCAATTTTAATAATCCCAATCACACCAAGGTTTTCAAGTAAGTATATTTCTAGGAGCATCAGGATTTGAAAATCAAGACTTCAGGAAGAAGGGAATGCTTACCTCCAAATCACTGATGTTTCAGGTACTAGTGAAGGAAATATTTTGAGGCAGAGAGCCTTACAGGTACTCTTTATAGTATACCACAGAGATATGTCCTAGTATGAGGCTGGACCTATACTAACATACTTCTTTGTCCTATGGCCTGTTTAAAAAATACTCTTGTCCTGATCTAGAAATACTACTCAAGTCTTGAGGATTGCTTCAGCTGCCTTCTGCTCATCTTGTAGCAGTGGTGGTGGGGTGTTAGGTGCCTAATAGAGTGTAGCGCTGGACTCTGGGACTCAGAGGCTCCTTGGAACGCCATCTTCAAGAGGCTGTGGCTGTGGGTCTAGGCTACAGGAAACCAGCTCATTTTCACTCAATCCTCCCTAACCACTGAGAGGAAATGGGAGCTTACCTACACTTCCTTGTCACAGGGACGCTTAGGGGAAGGCAGAGTGAGTGAACAGGAAGTGGGAGGTGAGTTTAGATCTCCAAATTCCTCTGAAAAAGTAGGGTATTTATTTCAATATCATGAATTTGAGGGTCTATACATAAAAAAATACCCTAGGCAGAAGTCTACCTTGTCTTGACTTCTTGTAGTGGGAACTACCTAAGGGATATCCTTAAATAAGGAATATCCAGTTTGCTACTAAAACACAACAACTTAGGAGCTATGAGAAAGGATCACAGTGAAGATTATAGTGGTCCACTAACTATGGAAGGGACCAGAGGGCACTTAGTTTAAACAAAGGGCTCCATAAATAAATATAGTCTGTGTATTATTACAAACTCAATGCTGGGTGCAACCACAGGATTGGAAGACAATATACTCTAGCCCTATAAATAGAAACGAGACTTTCTTTTCTAAGTGTGAAGATTTTCAGGCTCAATGTACAGCCCATAGTGTAGCCCTGCACCTTGCATGATTAATGAGAGAGAGAGAGAGAGAGAGAGAGAGAGAGAGAGAGAGAGAGAGAGAGCGAGCGCGTGCTGCCCTCTGGAAAACGGAAATGTTCAGTGTGCACAGAGTGGCTTGCATATTTCACTCTGACATCTCACTACCATGTTTTTCAACATGGTAGTGGTTAGGTAATACTGATAATTTTATTTCTTTTTTCCCCTTTTGTTTTCTTTATTTTTCTTTTGGGTTCCTTTTTTGTTTTGTTTTGTTTTGTTTTACTTTTTCCTCACTTCCTCTTTCTCCCCCTTGTTCACTCCTTTCTTTCTCCCCCTTTATCTCTCTCTCTCTCTCTCTCTCTCTCTCTCTCTCTCTCTCTCTCTCTCTCTCTCTCTCTCTCTTTTCTTTTCCCCATAGTAAAGGGGGATTAGATTGGTTGTTCTCAGAACAGGGAGCTGGAATTGATGTACAGATCAGTATCGTCCTTGTTGCAGTGGCTGTCAAATGAATTCTTTGGAGAACTATGGAGAAAACAGAAAGAAACTAAAACGGTAGGTTCTAGTTTTCAAATGCATAATTAGCATTTTCTGTGCCTTTTACCCTTGATATCTGGAATTGGCCTCTTCACACCATATTCTGGGTAACCTGTCAGATCTATGGGTGGTATGAATATAATGAACCTGGACCATCCCTGTATGTAATTTCCTTGGTATTTGCACAAACAAAAATATTTATACAGTTGGTTGCCTGAGATGGGAGAGGGGAGGTAACTTTGAACTTGGAAAAATGTAAGTTTGATATGAAGAGGTTTTTTCATGATGTTTCACTCAATTCATATTAAATAAGATAGCCCTGTGAACATTTGTAATTTAACCAACTCTATTAAGTACAGTTACTTGCATGACTATGTAGGATTTTTAAAATTCTACTCTTTGCTATAATTCTTTAAAGTTAATATTTTTATCTTTGGGTGATTAAAATGGTTAAATTTATGTTGTTATTTTAAAAATGAGCTCTGATTTTTTTAAAAAATAAGAAATCAGTAATATCTCAGGACCTTTATGAATATGAATGCATGTTCTTATCAGCTTGTATAAGTTACATATTCTTACTGTAAAAGTGAATTGTAATTATTGTTACCTATACAGAATCTGCTTTCAAAGAAAGAAGTCTGGGAAAAAAATTATATTGAGAGAGAGAGGAGAAACAGCAGACACAATTGCTCTATTTCTCATGGATAAGCTATATCAGAATAAATAATCAGTACATTAAAAATCAACAATGAATAAAATGATATTATGTTAAATTGACACTTTTAGATACTTATAACCAACTTAGATTACTTTAACAAAATGTAAGTGAAATTATTTCCTGATTTGCATATTGTTTCTCTTTTGTGCTCAAAGAGAAATTATTAAGGAAGTTTCCTCCTAACTTTTAACCCAATGATGAGGTTATCAGAGTCATGATAAGTGTTAAGAGCAACGTTCAGAGATTATAAAAAAGGAAGGGATGGATTTTCATGGTACAACATGACCAAGTATTAAATCTCAAATGATTTTCCTGCTCCTTTCTCTCTTGTCAATAGTGGTGTGCATGAACTTCATTTTATACTGCTCTAATCTTTGTAGGGAAGAAAAAGGTTATAATTTTATGCAATTAGCAGAGTTACTATTTGTTAGAGAGCTTTGGGTCGTTCAGCAATGAGTATTTTCTTTCTGTAAATCTCAAATGTGGTGGCAAAGGTATCAGTCTTATAGATAGTATTCAAGTTTTTAAGCCCAGGGAGATTCCGTCAGCCATACTAGCAAATATTTGGATTACATTAAAGCCGCCTTCCAAGAAGGTTCTGTAAGGGGTAGGGTATTTCTTTTAATTACAGAAAATGTTCTTTGCACCTGTGAACACATGCACTGCTTTGCCTTGCTAAATGTCTACGGTAATATTTCTGTGAGACAAGAATCATCTAGTGTATTTACTCCACTGAGGCCAGTGTAATATGGTCCTGAATATTGTAAAGGTGAAAAAACACAAAGTAGGATATTGATTCCTCCAACAACCTCACTGAATTTCCACCAAGAGACTCTTAGGAATGAATGAATTCAATTATCACCATTTGCACTAGGTAAGCTGAAGTGCTTTTTGCCTTACTCTCATAGACACTTTTGGCACAATCAGATGCCCTGAACCAAAAAGGGAATTTAACTCCTTCTCCGACCACTACATATTGCTGTGAAAAGGGGTCACAAAATCGTCCTGTTTCCCTTGCCCATTAAAGTGCCCACCCAAAAGTGTTCCTCTTGTGTCCCAGGTCTCAAGACTCAGTCTCCATACCCCTAGTCAGAGAATAAAAAAAGATTGGAAACAGATTCAAATCCTGCCACTCAGAGAAGCAATGGCAAAAAGGATCTGAGACTCTTCTATGCTTTGGAAAGTGACATAGATTGACAGTTTTCATTTTACAATTGGAGAAACTGAGGCTTAGGGTTGAAATGACTGGGCCAAGTCCCTCTGTGAATCTGTGGCAGAGAAAAGGTTAGAACCTAGATATCTTGATGTCTCAGCCAGTGCTTCTTTCTTGAGGATTAAGGGAGGCATGTATTATTCATTGGGAAATGTGAAAAGATGTCATTTTGAAATTGCTCAAGAACCTCTCAATACCAAGGCTGTTCCTAAGGGCCTCTGATACTGTAGCAAACTGTGATATGGAGGTTTTAGCATTGTTTCCTTGCAAGAATAGGAGAGAATTATTCCTACTGTGCCCACAGGAAAAAAAAATCCCAAAATGCAAATTGATACACACTAAGTGCTGGATTACATACTGGATGCTATAATTACACACTAAGATTTTTTTTAGAAGTACATTTAGTGGTTCTCAAATCCTCCTTAAATCTCAAGATGTGAACTTTAGTCAGGGCCAAACTCACCACGGGCTGTGGGCTGCGGGTCAACACTAGGTTTAGGTCATCTCTGAGCTGTTGATTTTCTCCCCCAAAGAACTTATGCCTTACTACTCTAAATTGAGTATCTTCCTAGCAATGACTCCAGAAAAAGCTTTAAAATATCTAATCAGCTATAATAGCATAATCAATGAAATATATTTAAAAATAAATATCTAATAAGCTACAGAGAATTTAGGATTCATCAGGTTTGGGGAGCATATCTAATATTGGCTCTAACTTTGATTTTGGATTTCCTAATATTAATATTCAAAGACAATAATGATTCTTATTTATTGTGTACTTATGAAGTACTAAGCATTTGGCAAAATCTCTTATGTTTTGACAATAACTTTATTTAATTTCCTCACTTGCAAATAATAGATGAGGAAACCAATGTCAAGGAAACAAATAACTTTCCCAAAGTTGAGCAACTGACTTGTTGACTTTGAAACCCAGTTCTGTTTGTTGCCAAAGCTCATTTCCTCATGCTATGCTGTCTCAATATCATGCAGTCATGTTTCACTATTTTATCCTTTTCCATTTTAGAATCAAGAGATTTTATACAGAGGGACTCAAAAGTGCACTTGTTTAAAAATAGGTTCTGTTTTTATTAGATTTCTTCTGGGTGACCTAAGAAATGAGAGGGTGATAAAACACATACAACAGCGGGTAAAATGGATAAAAAGGGGAATCATAGATAAATCATTTTAATTCTATTTGACCAATATTCATAGTATTTTATTATTTTCTAGTACAGATTGGGTAATAATAGGAATTATATAATGTATAGCCCCAGACCTCATGGAGCTTATTTACTTGGGGAGGACAAACTAGAACATATTAAACATGACTATGAAACAGGGATTTAGAAGAAGGATGTGACTTAATGGCATATTTTGTCTTAGGGAGTCACAATCCCCATTTACAATAAGTCGATATGATGCAAAAAGGTCATGACATTAGAGCTTTTGAAAAAAAGATTATATTCCTAACCTAATATCTGTTATGCTATGAATAGAGCAAAGCTTCTGAATTCTACATATAAGTCTATATAAGAGACTAGGAGAGAATATGTGATTTTTAGATGAAAGTTAAAATCAACACAAGGAAGTGGCTCCAAAAAAAGTGTGCTTAAAGACTCTCCTAAACAGGTATGGGGGAATAGATTTACGTGTATACTTATCAACTGGCCACCTACTGCACTCTACATTGGCTGTATGGCAACAGAATTGGAGAGGAAATTATGAGATCCTTCATATACAAAATTGATGTTACATACCAAATGTAAGAAGAGAGTAAAACTATATTTTTATTTGTGAGTCATTCTTTCCCTAGGAACAACAACTCAGAGATGTGGGATACCTGTCCCAGGTTCAGAGTACAATGCATGACTATATTACAGAGATAATTAACTGGAATCTAACTCACATACTTAAGTTTAGCAGCTCAGTGTTATAACCATCTAACCCAACCAGCTACAGAAATCTGGATTAAAAACTAAAGCAAACACAAGAATAAGGTTTTAGGATTGTCTCCTGATAATGTTAATTTTCCCCTTGTCCTTCTGCTCTCTGCAATTTCCCAACCCTCTATCTATCTTCTGTGTCCAAGAGGAAATAAAGGCCCTCGGGACATCCATTTCTGAATTCTGTTTAAATCATACTTTCTTCAGCAGGCACCAGTCACAAGCTTGAGCTTCAAGTTGTGCTTTTCTGGGACTGGCTAGGGGCATAAACATGCATAAGGCAGTTAGCCTCCTCATTTTTCAGTTTCTCTAGATGTGAAAGTGGTGTGATTGAGGGCATCTCTCTATCACCATGGAGGGCATGGATCACCATACTAATGCCTATTAGTTGCTTTGCATTCCTTTGGTCACAGTTCCTCTGTACGATTTGCAAAATGCCATGGGCAATTGCTTTTAAATCACACTGGGAAAAATTAAGGTGCACCTGCCTCACACTTGCCAGATTCCCTTCAGTACATTGGAGCATTATGCTTGGTCAAGCTTGCAGCTTAAATGAGTATAAGGAGCAGAATAGTTATAAGGCTTACAGCTGAATACATGAGAAGAAGAAGTAGGAGTTTTATGGATTAGTGAAATCACTGCCCTTAGAAATGCCAGACAGACTGTCCCAGCCACATTGAGGTTTGTATCTTAAACATATCACAGCTTTCTATAGCGCTTAACATTTGACTTACTCAATTTAGCAATTGATTTTACTCATTTCTCTCTTGCCTTTATGTTGTATCACTGCTGCTAGTCCACAGGTTTTCAAGGAGAGAGGCCATGTCTCCTCTCTTTTTATCTCCAGTGATATCCAGCATAGCGACTTGATTTACAACAAGGTATTGCTCATCTCATCATTTCATCCCCCCCCACCAGATTGATAATTTACAAAACTGTAGCAGAGGAAAGGGGCCAAAGAGGAAAAAGAACATTTGCCCCATTTTGGTTATTTTCTCCCAGTCTTGCATGACAGCAGAAATGAATGTCTGTGTGTCTGTATTTCCGTATGTAAGGGAGGGTGGCGAGGAAGAGAGGTGGGAAAGAGACAGAAATACGTGTTGGTTTTTTTCTGCACATAGTAAAAACACTGGCTTCCATGCCATTACAGAAAGAAAATGAAGGACACTTGTTTCCAGGTATTTGTACACTGATGTTTTAGAAATTTGAAAGAATTTAGTAACATAAAATAAAGCTTATATGCAAATGATTTGACTGTAGATTGGAAAGAGAATTATCCACATACATATTAGAGAATATGTACTTGGAAGGAAGTGTGATGTGGACAAAGGAGCACAAGAATGTTGAATTAAAACTTAGGTTCTAGTGCTTTCTCTGACATTAACTTGATATGTAACTCAGGATGAATTCCTTCCTTTCTCTAGTCCTCACATGTGTTCTTTGTAAAGACTAAAGATCAAAAGAGATTAATAGATTATTAATGACGATTTAATAAATATTGCCCTGGCTGGTGTGGCTGGTGTGGCTGGATTGAGTGCTGACCTGAGAACTGAAGGGTTACCAGTTCGATTCCCAGTCAGGGCACATGCCTGGGTTGTGGGCTAGGACCCTAGTAGCGGGTGCTTGAGAGGCAACCAGACATTGATGTTTCTCCCCATCTCTTTCTCCCTGCCTTCCCCTCTCTAAACATAAATAACGTCTTTAAAAAAGATTTAATAAATATTAATGAAGTCCAATGTTTAAATGCTCAATCAGTTCTGCTAGCAATAGAAACATTATTAAAAAAGCTCACTGACTGATTTGTGACAACTTTGGGCTCACCTATGAAAACAGCATTTGTCCCACATGCTCAATAGGTATGCTCTGATTGAACTTGTTGCTGAGTAGGTTGCTGAGCAGGCTTCAGTGTATGATAGGAGAGAGCTAACCTGTTTATAACATCTCCCTCACTCTCCTTCCAAATCACTGTGATCCTTTTTGCTTGGATCTGCAGTGGTTCCCATTATTTCTTAAAATAAGGCTGCTGGGAAAATGTCTGCACACATCTTTGAAGGCCTCAGCTGATACCTTCTACTTCTCTGTCAGTAATGCATTAGCTTAAGTGAACTTATTAAATCTTGGTGGTTTTGGGCTTAAAAGTAGACATATTGGTCCAAAGGAATGTTTTAACGGGTACATGACAGGAACAAATCTGCACCAACCGGGAAAGACTTCCTGAGACTGTGGGTCTTGGATTGGATATTAAGACTAGGCATTTTGGGTTGTGGCATGTGAATTCTTTATCAGACCTGAGATGATAAAGCATTGGAAAGGAAAGACACATATTTCTTTATATCTTTTTAAAATTTTATCTAGAATCGTGCCAATTTACCAGTTCAAACTTTCCACTAGACTTAGACTATTAGAACTCAAAGGAACCTGAAGGATAACTTAGTCCAACTTCATTTTGCAGATGGAGGACTGAGGCCCAGAGATAGGAGGGACTTTCCCCAGGTAACACTACTAATTAGTGATAAGGCTAAGACTAGAAGCTTATGTCTTTGACCAGTGCTCTTTCTTCTACACCCTGCTTTCTACCAAGAGGCCTGTGTTGGGAATTGAAAACAAAAACACAAGTAAAACTCAATGGCTTTAGTGAACGTATTGGCTGTTCTGAAAGAAGTTGGTAAAGTGATCCCCTAAACCAAACCCCATTGTTTGAACTTACCTGACTCCTATCCATGAAATATAATAAATAAAATAACTTATAGATTGTTAAAAGAATTAGGTTGAAGCAAATTGGTTTAGATGACAACTATTATGTTGGTTTCTTGCCTTCTATTTTATTTGCCTCTCTCCTTTCTAGAATTCTCTGCCAACACTTATGATAAAATCTGGCTTTTCAGGTAATCTTATTATATTGCACCACTTAAGACTGTCCCCCTCAAGGTTCCTGTACTTCCCTTATTTTACGAAGTAAGATGTATCTTTCTTTGTATTTCGTCCCACCCTCTTTCTATGGTGAGAACTAGCTTATGTAATGGATTACAGTTAATGGATTAATGTAAAAATCTTTCTTGTAGTATTTTTAATTTTATTAGAAGATTTTTTTCCCTTACAGTATTGTATTTATAATGGAATATTTCAGGAAAGGTGGCAAGCCTGTACAAGAGATCATTGGGTAGAGTTGAAGCAGAGGAGAGCGAGGTGTGGTTTTTTTGATGCCCCTAAATCACCCCACATAGGAAGCCATCTACAGGCATTACAAGGGTACCTATATGGCAGTTTCGTGTAGAAGATAATTTACCTCTTAGCACCAGCTTTGCTGACAGCCAGTGCCAGTCAGGTCTCCATCCATGTATATTCACTAACCAATGAAACAGTTGCAGTTGTGAGAACTCAGAAGAGATCCCCAACTGTGAGAAAGACAATTTCTAACCCTCCAGCTGTGCTGTGAATTTGATTAGAATTGTGGAATTTTCCTGAGATATCTCATCATAGTTAAGAGCTGCTGGTGACCAGGGAATGACTTGTGAACCCTGCCATTGACATTCCTACCTTCTCTTACCCTTTCCAAAGTCTAACAAGTCAAAAAGAAATGTCAAATGGTAAAGGAGTTCCCACTCATTCTACTTTGCTACTACTAAGGGCTAAGTGTAACTCTCTTCATACTCTCTTTTGCTCATGGTATTACATTTGGGAGATCTCAGCTTCCACCTGTTGCAATTTCCCAGTCCTCTGTAAAAATCTTCAAGATTCAATTGGTCAAACTGACAGTGACCAGGAGGGAGAGGTGAATAAAGGGGAGAAAAGGGGAAGGGTCATTGAGGAATATATATAGAGGACCCACAGGCACGGACAACAGGGTGGAGATTGACTGTGGGAGCAAGAAGGGCAGGCAGGGCAGGGGAGAGCAACAGGGGGAAAATTGGGACAGCTAAAATTGAACAACAATAAAAAAAAGATTCAATTGGTCACTGTTCTATTGTATGTTCTTTCAGGAGTGAATAAATTGATCCAGCCAGATTCCCCATGGCTTCCTCAGGAAACCCTGTTGCTCTGATTAAGGAATTCTACCAGCACTGGAGAAAACAGTTAAGTAGTCAAATATATGGTCTTGACCTCTGTTTTGGTATCATCCCTAAAAGGGTTCTGTTTCACTCTGTGGGCTCTGGGCAGGTACTGAGAGCCCTCACTGGTACCAGGTAATGGCCAGGTTTTCACAGTCTATGAATATCATCCTATAGAACATGAGAGCCTGTTATTTCTGGAATATTTGGTAGAATGTGGTATTTAATACTGCCCTGTGAGTCATATTTGAGCCTGAGGGAAAAGGAAAAATTAGTCATACTGATCTTATCTTTATTTACTGTTTTGATATTATGGCCATCATAGATTTACATTAATTTTGATTTTTAAAAATGTTGTACTAAAATATTTGTATCTTTATTACTGAGTTCTTTGCAACTCCTTAAATTTTGTGTCACTCACCTCACCCTAATTCTTTATTCCCATTTTGAAAGTAGGTCTGCATACAAATTATTCAGTGATTTCAAAGTTAAACTTTATATATAAATATAAATATATATATGTACATATACTACATATACTACACACACATAGATACACACACACATATTGGCCACTTTAGTCATACAGTAGAGAATAACATGTGTGTTTGTGTGTGTTTTGAGGAAGGGGATGCCATTTAGGCAACTGTTCGCTGATTAGTAAGCTAAAAAGTCAATGAGTCTTAGGTTAAGGACAGATTTGAAAGATGTAGATTTTGGAGAAGGGAAATTGTTCATTATGTTTGCTTTTGGTTCCTTTGTATGGGTGCCTATACTTAAAAGAAGTATATTACCATTGCACCAACCTGGATATTTAACCATTGAAAGGGGACATGTGTAATACTTAAGCTCAGTTTAAAACACCATGAGCAAAATGACTTCATAGATTACTTAAACATGAAGAAAATAGTCACATTCAGATAAATTCCTAATCAGGAGGTCAGGGTTTTAACAATTAATACACTTCTTTGTAGTGCAATGCTCTCTGTATGTGAATACAGAGTGCTCATGTTTAAATTAAATATTTAGTATAAGGGTTTATGCATATCTGGAAGCCAAATTTAGGCCACTCCATCCTTTCTTTCTGTTTGCATTTTTTCATTAAAATGAAAAGAGCCTCTCTTCAAGACCACTTGAGATATTTCCCCCCTGATGTAATCAGGATGAGTATAGTTGGAGAGCTCAGTGAAACAAGGAGAAATAAATCAGGCACCTGTCCAAAACATGTTATGCTTGCAACAGTCATAAATTAGTGATTAATAACAGATGGAGTAGACTACAGAGCTAAGGACATGCTTCTATTGTCAAAAGTAATTATAGGTTGGCTCAAATAAAGTACTATACCTCCCTTGGAGGTATTAACAAATGGAAGTGCTGATTGAGCCTGAATTTCTGTTGTGATATGAAATTCAAATTAATTGGGGAAAATTCAAATGCGTTTTAATTTATCAATAGCTATGAAAGTCCCTAATCAAGATACAACCTCAGACTTAAGAGAAAGAGAAATATGCTTGTAGTACTACTATCAAACAAAGAAAGCAAAGCAAAACAAAATAAAACAATGAAAACATTTTATTAATAAAAATGTAAATATACCTCTGTGATTTGTCTAAATGATTTTATCTAGGAAACATTAGCTGGCAATCGTTTTTTGGCCACAGCATTTATGTATGCATATAATACATGTAATAAAACATTTTTAACATATAATAAACATATATAACAAATAAATGTTTAAACATATAAACAATTAAAAACTTTTAAAAACAAAAAATAATAAAATTTCAACTCATTGATGGAGTCTAGGAAGATAATATGTTTGTATATGTGTGTTATGTTGCTTTGTATTTCTTGGGTGATTTTTCCCAGATGTAGAGGTTCCAAATTCATTCTCTCAGAAGAAGACTGTTTTAGTGATGAATAACTTGGTGAGATATGTAGGATATGCTGATGGCATAGTTGGAGCAGTTGTGAGAGTTATTAAGGAAGTCAGACAGAGCTAGAACTAAGGCAAAAATAATGTAGATAAGAACAATGTACAGGAAAGATCATATGAAACAAGTAACAGTCTACACAGGAGGCAGAGAAGAGAAGCAGGGGCAGGGAAATTAAAGGAGATTTTAAATTGGAAAGTTTAAGTTATTAGTGATAGCAATGGTCTTCTCAATATTGGGAAAGACAGGAAAGAAGAAGGTTCTCAGTTTTAGATAAATTTACCTTTAAGATTGCTAGTCATTTGTTTTAACCTTCTTATAATCCCACCTGTGATGCCTTCTCTAAATGACTGATAGATGAATAGATAGAACATATATAGATAAGAGGTCAATCACAGAACAAACAATGAAAGAGCATTAACAGCCTTAACATTGATGGCCATCTTAAAAAACAAACAAGCAAACAAACAAAACACCCAGACTTCAAATACTATCAATTACTGTGTTACTGACGTCTATCACTGAAACAATTGGCTCTGCCAACTGTCAAAGAGTGATTTCTCCAATCTCTTTGTACCTGACATGTACTTAAGTTGGTAAATACAAGGGGTGGGGGACGTCTAAATTTGAACCTTCTGTCATCTCTTCAGGCAAAATGTCATTGTTATAACACTTGATAAAATGTCACTAAGAAAACAAGAAGAAAATGCAGTGAACTCAATGTAACTGAATTTTGAGAAGTGGTTAGTCATTTAGTTATTCCAGTGAAATTAAGAGCCATCAAAATCTAAGCAAATATTGCTTATAATTCCATTTTTATCCAGCTGTGTAATATTCACTGGAATATTACTTAGGCATTAAAAAAGAATGAAAACTTGTCATTTGCCACAACATGGATGGACCTAGAGGGTATTATGATAAGTGAAATAGTCAGACAGAGAAAGACAAATACCATATTATGTAAGAAATGCCTTATATGGAATCTAAGAAACAAAATGAATGAACAGCCAGAACACAAAGAAACTCATAGTTACAGAGAACAAATTGATGTTTGCCAGATAAGAGAGTAGTTGGAGAGATGGCCAAAAAAGGTAAAAGGGATTAAGAAGTACAAATTGCCAGTTAAAAAATAGTCATAGGGATAGAAAATACAGCATAGGAAATATATTCAATAATATTGTAGTAATTATGTATGGTGCCAGATGGGTACTGAATTTATCATGGTGATCACTTTCAAAGATATATCAATGTCTAAAACTAATTCAATAGTATATGTCAAGTATAATTGAAAAATAAATGAAAAAAATAATAGTGCTGTTCTCTGAAAAAAAAATTTTATTTACTGTCACTAGTTTGGGATTAAAAGCACCTTTTTTCTTTAGCCTTTCACAAAATGCATTTAAGGGAAAGGAAGTAGAAATGAATAAATAATAAGCTTATGCTTAAATTATGCCTAGACTTACCCCAGGCCAAATTAATCCCCTAGATTTAAAGGCGTCCAGAAGTCCAGCTTTGTTCTCAGAGTAGATAATGGCATAGAGAGGTAAGCTCTTGGACTGTATCAAAAGTAAAAGTGCACAAACCAGCAGGTGAATTTAATTATATATATATAATTTGTATATTATATTATCTTTTTACAACTTCAGGTTTGGGGGACAAGTGCCTGTTTAACATATTTTTGGGTACTTTCTCACTCCCCTGACTATGGTGGGGGAAGGACTTGTCATTTCCTGCCATAAGAAGGCAGCAAGCTGTGGTAGAGAAAGTAAAAATAGCACCACATTGCCACAAAGAATTGTGCTGTCCTCCATTTTGGCGTGTGCATATGTGTGGTGGGGAGGTGATATGTTTTAAAACTGATCTTCATTTGTACTTCTTTTGATCACAATACAATGTGGCTGCTTAAATGTATATTCTCAACAGTTCAGATTTCTTTTAAAAAGGCAAGGAGTGTGTTTTGAGTCTTGTACTATGCCTTAGATCATTGACTGCAGATAAATATGGGAAATTTGCAGTTGGGCAATTTTTTAAATGTCAAATGGACATTAAGCTTGTGGGGACCACTGTTACTGTGAAGGATGTGTTTTCTCTTTGATTGTTTCTGAAGTTTCTTCAATTTTATTCCCAAACACTTTAAGTGAATATGCAGTGATTGTTTTGAGAAAACCATGAAGGAAATCTTAATTAGTTCAGTGGGATGGTATTCAGAGCACTTATATCATTCATTGGCAGGTTATCAATAAGGAAGAGCAAATTTTCCTTTGAGAAAAAAAGAGAATTTTATAAAGAAAAATATGCAATTCTTAGTAAATAAAAAGGAATTGTTCTTCAAAAAGTGCCCTCTATAATCTCCAAATGCTTTACAGTGATGAATCTCAATGATTAAAACAATAGCTAGAAATTACTAAATATGTGTTTAGATTTTATAACTTAAAAAGTCTTTAAATGACATACTGCAAAAATTACATATAACTACATCATTTAGAAAATGGTTCTTCAAACATACTGGGACATTTGTACTATCTATTTAACAGATAGTTCCTACATGTCTGCTAAAGGACACTTATTTAGTACAGTTCTGTTCTAAGTGTTGTGAGTGATACACAGATGATTAGGACAAATTCCCTACTCTCAGGTAGCTAATAATCTAGTGGAAATATAGACAACTAATTATACCATTGGACAGGATGACGCACATCAGACTACAATAGAGGCACAAGCAATATGCTGTGGGAAGTCAAAGGAAAGAAAGATAATTTCAATTTGAATGACTCAAGGAAGTCTTGAAGGAGGATATGAGGTAATCCAAATTCTCCTTTATATCAAGGATTTTCCTATGACAGTGGGAAGGTGAGGATGGGGGAACAGAACACAAAAACATTCAGACTAAAATAAAAGACAGAAACATAAAGGTACATGATATATTCAAGGACAGCCTGGCATTGCAAAAACCTAAGAGACTTTGGAAGTGTATAGGAGACCTGGTTAGAAAGAGAAAATAGAGGTTTGATTTTCAGATTTTTAGTCCATCACAATGTTTACACTTAGAGAACTTTGCACAAGTGCATGATATGCTTCAACCTGTATCTGATAAAGACATCTGCAGAAATATGTTAGTCTAAAATAAGAAAGTATGCTACTTAACATAATAAAAAGGAAGTATGCCCATTACTCATGTCAAAGGGTTATAAACAGAGATAAAATATGAATGTTTGTTCCTCCTTCTGAAATACTGCTAGATGTTACTGATACTGTGCTGGAAAGGTATAAAAACTTTTCATTTGCCCAATTAGATTTCTTATTTGCTTGCCTATTTATTTTAGGTAGAAGTTGCCACCCTGTCCTTTGAATCAACCCAAAGTAAAAGCTCTTAGTATCTCTGTAAGAGCATCTGCAAAAAGTTTGGTAAAAAGGGAGTTTGCAAGTTTCATGCATACTTTTCAACTCATACTATAAACTGAAAAAACACAAGAATGGGTATATATTCTACTTTTAAATACAAAGAACAAGATCTCACAGCAGTGGCCTGTCCAGTCCTCCTTGATTATATCCCAATCTTGAATTGTATTACTATTCACTCCAGTAAAGTATTTATCAAAATGAACCGAATATAACAAATAATGCCACTATGTGAAAAATTACTTTATTTAGCAACAGAGCATTATGCAGTGAACACATGTATGCAAAATTCCAGTTAAATATTGCCTATACAATAAGCTCCAAGGTCTGACATGATCCCAGGTTTGACTTAGATTGAGTCTGTGATTTTTAAAAAAAACACATTTTAGCCTTGTCCTAGAGGAGAGTAAAATTTCCTGGTCTTTGAGAATTTATTACCTAAAAGATAGGTGTGGGAAGAAAAGAGGGTGTCATAAGAAAGGGTCTCATCAGACTCGATTTTTACCATTTCCTTTCAGTCAATATATTTGATGTTATCTCATAGAAATGTGACAACAGTTATAATGAGAACCTACAAAATAATTTGATGTTGGATGTTTTATACCTGGAGCATTCATTTTTCCAGACTTGGGCTATAGAGACTTCCAAGTAAATACATCATGACCTGGGTTTTTGAATCATGAGTATGGTAGATTTGGCACTAGAGTCTTTGAGGTTAGTTTAGGGCATTTCCTATTATATCCCTGTAGCCCTGCTTTTGGAGACAGATCCAAGGTAACAGACCCCTCCCGCTCTAACACTTTATAGTTATAACTGTTTTCTCAAATATGGTGAAAAGGAAATTTGTTTTACAAAGGAAGAAGAGTCTGTGGTAAAAGTGATGTGCCACTCTATCTGCTTCCACCTAAACCAGGAGGCATGTACCTGTCATTGAGTTTCTATTACTGGTGGAAGATTAATCAAGGAATCCATCCCAATCATCTTTTTTTTAAGGACACTTTAGTGCCAGTAACCAGAAAGATGCCTCTAAGGGTCAAGTTTTGAGAAGACCTGGTTTGCTTCTACTAATCAGGAAGGTTGTACTGGTGGAAGGAGAAGTGTAGGACTGCAGTCATGGTTCCTGGCATGTGATCACTTCTTGAGCTGTGACTCAAGGACTTGAGAAGTTTACATTTTGAAGAGACAAAGAAAACTCTGGATGACTTATAGGATCACTGTCCAAGCACAGAAAACATTGTAGAAGACTGAGAAGTAACCATCCAGAATACTGTTTGGTTGGAATACCAGATAAGTCATGCTGTAAAGAACCAGAAAACAAGATGAGTCCAGCAAAGACAAAATTTCTATGAGGGGAAGCTTATATTCAATCACCTGGGATAGCAGTGTTCAGTGTCTTGTACCCCTCACCTATGTCTGACTTGAAGCCTGATCTAAGGACAGAATCTGTTAGCTGTCATCTAAAATCCAAGACTGAGATTCTCATATTTTAGATTAATTGCCTCTCTCTTGGGTTATCAAATGTTCTTTGGGCATTTTTAGAGTAATTATTGAGGATTCTGTGGGTAGTTTTTAGTGTAATCACTAAGTGCCAAACACATCTTTTTTGCCACTTGCATTTTAGTATTTAAAATCTTAAATTTTAAATCATTTTTGTCAGGATTATGCAGTTTCTGAAGACTCTAGTGTCTGCAAGACATTCCATATTACCTTTTTGTTGCTTAAAACAAAATTTTATAGATTTGGGATGATATAGTGTGGAGAAAATGGTCTAAATATAAGTAAACTGCAAGTAAGTATGGCAGGTGAACTATTAAGCATCAAGAACAGAAAAAGCTGTTACACTAACTGAGTGGCAAGGCAAAGTATGCAGAAGCTCTGGGATGTATTGCACATAATCTAGATTTTCTGAGTTTGTAAAGGATACTGATGTTATTCAAGAAAAGTGGCCAAGATTAAGTTCTGGGATTCCAGCTTTAAAAGTGGGAGTCTTCCCTGGCTGGTGTGGCTCAGTTGATTGGGCTTCGTTCTGCAAACCGAAAGGTTAATGGTTCTATTCCAGGTCAAGGCACATGCCTGGGTTGTAGGCCAGGTCCTCAGTTGTTTCTCTCCCTCTCTTTCTCCCTCCCTTCCCCTCTCTAAAAAATAGATAAATAAAATCTTTTTAAAAAGTGAGAGTCTGGTCTTCCAAGCTTAAAGTCTCTCTGTAGAGCAAAAGGCTTATCCATAAGAAAAATGAATTTAAGCCCCAGTCAACAAGTGGAAAGGAACTTCTGTTTCTTTCTTTTTATTTATTTACACTTTTTTAGTGATGTAAACTGACATAATTAATTCATAAAATTTCAAGAGTTGATACATTTGTACACTCTGACAATAATTTTTGTGTGTGTGCATTTTCTGTTTTTATAGAACAGAGATGGTGATCGCCAGCACTTCTTCAGCAGAGTGCTTCCCTATGAATATAAGCTACTTTCATCTCTTTATCTTTTTTTATTAGACATTATATAACTTACAAAGTGATCATCCAATAAATCTAGTACCCAACAGGCACCATACATCGTTTTTACAATATTGTTGACTATAATCCCTGTGCTGTGCTTTACATCCCTGTAACTGTTTTTTTTTATTTTTATTTTAATTGTTGATCTTGTACAGTTTTCTGTCTTTTATTCTCACCCCAACCCACCACCCCAGTCCTCCCCACCTCCCTCCCATTTCCACCCCCCATAGTTTTTGTCCGTGTGTCCTTTATACTTGTTGCTTTAAACCCTTCCCCTTTTCCCCTGAAACTCCCTCCCCTCTCCCCTCTGGTGATTTTATTGTTGTTCAATTACAGTCTTTTTTCTTAAATGACAGTTTTGTTTTGTTTTGTTTTGTTTTGCAACTCTTGAAATCACAAAATGTTAAGTAGCTACCTACACTCAAAATCAAGACCAACACAGATGTGAGGACCCAGAGACTGGTTTAATTTTCCAATCCACTCTTGCTGTTTTTAACCAGAATGCATAAGGTTGGTTTATAGCTCCACTTTTGTGGCCTATTAATCCTATGAAGCAGTAGATAGGGCTCACTCTTAAAGAAAAAATGCAAGAAAAGGACTGCAAAACAGTAAAAAGGGCCATAAGGACCTGATTATCTTGGACCTTAGTTTATTTGATGTAATCTTGGAAGCATGTAACTTTCCTAAGAACCCCTTTTATTTTTCAAATGCTCATGTCTGGTCTGAGACACAAGGTTAACATTCAGAAAAACTGCGGAAAACTCCCACAGCCATGTCAGCACTGAGAACAGGAAATAGTACATGCAGTTTTCCTACTGTAACAGAGCATAATTTTCTCATCACTTCTGCCAAGTGAAAATACTAGAAATTCAATGTGTAAAATGGAACTTTGTACATGGTGACTTGTATTTTTGATTAAAAGTTAAAATTCAAACACCCAGAGTGGCAAAAACAGGAGACACTGACATCCAGATATCTGGCTACATGTAATTCTAGACTATGTGCTATTGAAACTTATTTATGATTTTTTCTAGTATTTTAACTACATATAAATAAATATTTGAGATCCACTATGAATCATGAGTTAAACAATAGTAAACAACATGGAGCTATATTAAATTGTTTACAAAAAGGAATCATCGTGTTAGACTGAGCTCTGCTCTAGATGTTCAAAAAACTTAGTTGAGTTGAATCTACTTGAGTTCCTACTGCATAGAAAGCAGTTGTGCATTTTAGGGGTAGAAGATTATAAAAGTCTGTAAAACATAAAACACACTCATAGCTGGTAAGGAACTCAAGATTTTGTAGGATGTAGTATAAGAAGGAAGCATACTTCTAATATAAAGTACTATGGAAAACAATGAGAGAAAGATACATCAATCAACCAGTTATCTTGAACAAATAGTCAAGTAACTGAAAAAATATCAATTAAGATCCTTTTTAAAAAGTTTTAAATGTTATTTTTCAATCACAGTTTACATTCAACACTATTTTGTATTAGTTTGAGATGTACAGTATAGTGGCCAATCACATACTGTACTTTACAATATGGTCCCTCTGATATTTCCAGTACCCACCTGGCCCCATACATAGTTATTACAATATTATTGACCATACTCCCCATACTGTACTCCAAATTCCCATGACAATTTGTAACTACAATTAGTTCTTCTTAATTCTTTCACCTTTTTCACTTTTCCCTCCAACGCCCACTCCCATCTGTCAACCATCAGTCTGTTCTCTATGTCCCGTGTTCTCTTCATTGCATATTCCTTTACGTAAACTAACTCCTTTATGTAAATATCCCCTAAATTCTTTGATTTTTGCTTGTATGTTTATGAAGATTATAGTTATCTTTTTAAATTAAGATAAGATCTCTTTAGAGTTTTGATAAAAATTTTATTACAAGTTAAAAATAGTTTGGCAAGAATTTCAAGTTCGTATATTTTGTATTATTATCCAAAAATAATGCATGGCTTTAAATTGATTGAAATACTCTTTATGGCTTTCAGGAAGTTTGAGTTTATTTTATATAGATCTCATATATTTCTTGTTCATTTTTTACTAAGTACCTTATATTTGATGTGAGTATATAATTATACTTCAATTATTTAATACTTGTATACAGGAAACTTATGTCACTTTGTTTACAGCCACTTATTGAATTTTCTTGTTAATTTTACTAATGTATCTTTTCATTCTTTTGAATTTCCTAGTTATATAATCATATTATTCATAAAACTGATAATTTTATTTCTTTCCTTATATTTTTGCTTTTATTCTTTAACTTCCTTTTTGATTACATTTTATTGGTTAGATCTTTCAAAAAAAGGGTCTATGGGAGTTTAGAGGTAGGTATGGTCACAACTAGGCAGGGGATAATGAAAGTTTCATGAGGAAGGTAACTTTTTTTATGGTGCCTTTGAAGGATAGGCAGGATTTCAATAGGAAAAGATGGGATAGGACATTTTAAGCAGAAGGAAAATTAAGAACACAGGCAATGAAGATAAGAAAGGACAGGGAATACCTGCAAGGATCTAATTTGGCTATGAAGCTTTACAAAATGAATTGATATTGGTCTTGCCCTTTATAACTCAAGGAAGACTCAGATTTGAATGCTCTCTGATTTGGTTCTCTGGAAAGACTGTTATAATGCAGATACCTTGGCTCCACTCTTTGATAATTAAGATTCAGTACATCTGGGATTTTTATTTTAATGTGCACTACAGTTAGCCCAGGGACCACACTTTGAGAAACCCTGTTTAAGAAAAAGGGAAATGATAAAAATAGAAACCTCTAAATCATGTGAATGACATCAAGACCCTGAGAGATGGGACCTGTGAAAAAACAAACTGATGAACATATTTTTAAATAAGTGGTAGGAGCAAGGAAGTGGGTAGGTATTAAAGAACTTGTTAATTACCGGTACAGATTTTAATAGCCTCTGGAGTTACCAGTCCTGAAAACCCATCGGTGTGCCCTGGTCTCCAGTATATAAAATAATTACAAGCTAGGATATCTGAGGAATGGCAGTGTGACTGGGCCTTATTCACTGGGGATATGAGGTCAGGTGACGACCATTTTGGTATCTCCAAGTAATTAAAAGAGTACTGTTCAGAGCAGAGGAACAAGACGCACTACCTGCTGGAAAGGAAATGGGCTTCAGGTCTCAGTGGAGATGTGTTGACTCAGCTAAATGAAAGAATTTCCTGGAACAATGCCACTGTTCACAATAACTACATTGCCTGTTCGCACATAGGTATTTTCTCCCTTCATGAAGTTGGCCTATGGGGGAATCATAGAAGGTGTCAAAAATAAGAGAAGTTGGGAGCATGAATGAATGTGGTATATGGGTAGAACACCGCCCTTTCAAATGAAAGAAATTCTGATGGAACATTCAGTGGGACAGAACTGGTGAATTCCCTAGAAGAATTAACCAGGCAAAGACTTTCTCTACTATTCTATGACTATGCTGTAGTCAGCTCTTTACCTTGAGGCAATTGCTGGACAGGTTTACTGGAAATATTGTAAGCTAATTGACTTTGAAGATTTTCAAAACTGAAAAAGAAGTTTTGAGATTTTTATGTGTACTTATCAGAATCAAGAAGAATGTGTTCTACTCTTTCCTATCCAATATGTACACACCTTGTTCAGCCCTACATGATTTCGGTCACTTGCAGCACTAACTCTACGTTTTCTTGGCTTCCTAAAGTGTTTACCAAACCAGAACTCTAAAATAAAGTTGGATTTTGAGCAAGTGGTTGCCTATGGCTTGTGATCGGATGGTTGCTCAGCAGGGTTCCATATCAAAAAATATAGTCTCTACTTGCAATTAATATGTCTCAAAGAGTAGCATTAAAAATTAGGTCATTTGATGATCTATCATTTTAAATAATTTACTTTCCTTTATTAAAATACATAAACACATTTTGATTGGGGAAATTCTAACATCTTCATAGATAATAACATTTTCCTCAGAAGAAGTAAAAGATAACTTCACTTTAATAGTTATAGTGAATTTG
This sequence comes from Glossophaga mutica, assembly GCA_039655065.1. Lineage (NCBI taxonomy): Eukaryota > Metazoa > Chordata > Mammalia > Chiroptera > Phyllostomidae > Glossophaga > Glossophaga mutica. The sequence continues at coordinate 5,940,402 of CM077318.1, read as the reverse complement.
AGATGATGATGAAATATCCAAGATAAGAGGTCTTACATAAAATTGGAAAGACAGCTATGGTTCAGATGAGATGATATAGATTTAAGACTCATTAGCCATGATAGGAGAAGTGAATGGATGTTCAGTAGAGGTTGACTAGACAAATATTTGTAAACGTCTAATGTCTAATCAGTGACATTAGTTGGCAATGCTTTTTGTATAAATAGTTAAAAGGAAGTTCAAAATCCAGGGCTTTTCACTTTTTGGTATGCTACCTAATTTGTCCTGTCACCTAAGCATAATCACTACCTCTGAAAATATATTAAAGAAGTATTTCAGTTTGGCAGATGAAGGACCTCTAATTTTAACCACACTTTCAATATTGAAGTTCTTTACAGTTGTACTTCCTTGTATTTTACAACACCATCTCTATACTTCCATGACTTCCCTATCTGAGAAATCTCAAGTGTTTAACCTGAATGCATAGTTTGTGGTATTCATCAGACCTTTAATTAAAGTGAGCACCATATTGCTGAGTAAAAAGTGCTCTTTTACTGATCGGGCAAAAGAGTCAAAATAATAACAACTACAATTCCCTCAGAGTTTGAATCAAGCACTTGAAACCACATGGGTTTTATAATCCAAAGCAGGATGTTTCATAATTTCTGTTTCATTTTTGTTCTTCCCCCATATCTTTAAAGTCAGTTAAGTCCTTCTGGATTTCAGCGGCCTTGAGGCAACTCTCCAAGTCCCTACTCTAAAATTTGTTTACCTCAGAACAAAGGTCATGGACCCAGCTGAGTCAACTTTCTGGGGATTTTGATTCTTTTACTGGTGCTATGGTTTGTTGTCTTGGATAATTGAGAGGTGATTAAATGACCCATGTAAATAGAAGTATTTAAAGAGAGGCTGGTTGCCCACTTCTTCTCAAACATCTGGGGAGGATATAGATCAAATCAGTGACCCCTCAATAATGGCTCAAAGAGAAATTTTGGGTTGGCTGTATTGAGTCATATGGAGAGCTCTTTAAAAAATACAAATTTCAGAGCCTATGTATTGAATCAGAATCTCTAGAGGACACACCAAGAAAGCTATGGAAAGGTTTATTTAAAAAAATGTCCCCAGATGAGCCTGATGATTGGTGGGGTTTGTGAAGCAATGGTTTAAATCAGAGCCTCACAAATGCTATTATGCAAAACAAAAACCAGTAGTAATTGTTAAACTGCAGATCCTGATTCAGCAGGTATCTGGTGGGGCAGGAGATTCTTCTGTGTTTGTTCTGCATTTCTAACAAGTTCTCAAGTAATGCTGGTTCAGGATTATATTTTGAGTAGCAAGGGGCTAGATTACCTCTCAGAATCCTCCTAGTTATACTTTCTTGTGATTCTGAAGTGCCTTGTAGGAACAGTGGAATGTTACCCTTACTCACATCAGAGCTTCCTATGTAAACTAATAGATTTTTCTACACATAGGCTTTTTTTGAAAAAAAAAAGTGTCAGACAATAATTTTTTTCTTCACTTTTTAGCTTTCGACACATAACAGAAAAACTCCCAGAAAAGGTGATGTATCTACATTGATCATCTCTGAAGAGTTGCAGACCTACTGAGTACTTAAACACACCTTTCTTCTATGTGAGCCATAAAAAGGAAAAACAGCCTGCCAAACACCTGTAAAGTGACAGCTATCATCATATGAAAATTACAAGAACTGCTATAGGACATATTCATGATTCAAATAAGAGAGAATCAACTGTTGTGATGTCCCAGAAGGCCTTATGACAGAGTAAAGAAAAGGGGGAAATTATAAGTTTGTCATCTGTGCTTGCACATTAGACTTCCATGCAGTTACTGTCGACAAATCAAAGTAAACATGCAAATAGTTCTTTGAAAATCATACCTAGAGGCTGAGATCTACACATAAGAAGGGGGTTATTTTATATTCAGCCTGTCCAGCCCATCAGTAATTAATCTTTAAGAAAGAGCAGCAATTGATTGTGAATATAGGTTTTGAACTGCCATTTGGCAAAGACAGTTTCTGTGGGAAGAAAAATGCCTACTAATGACACATGTGCTGAGCCAGATGGACACATTACAGATTTACGATACTTTATCTATGCAGTGACATACACTGTCATTCTTGTGCCAGGTTTCATAGGGAACGTATTAGCCTTGTGGGTATTTTATGGCTATATGAAAGAAACCAAACGAGCTGTGATATTCATGATAAACTTAGCCATTGCTGACTTACTACAAATTCTCTCCCTGCCTCTGAGGATCTTCTACTACTTGAATCATGACTGGCCATTTGGGTCTGGCCTCTGCATGTTCTGTTTCTACCTGAAGTATGTTAACATGTATGCAAGCATCTATTTCTTGGTCTGCATCAGTGTGCGACGATTTTGGTTTCTCATGTACCCCTTTCGCTTCCGTAACTGCAAACAGAAATATGACCTATACATCAGCATTGCTGGCTGGATGATTATCTGCCTTGCCTGTATGCTCTTTCCTCACCTGAGAACCAGTGATGACACCTCAGGCAACAGAACCAAATGCTTTGTAGATCTTCCTACCAGGAATGTCAATGTGGCCCAGTCTGTCGCCATGATTACCATTGGCGAATTGATTGGGTTTGTCACTCCTCTTCTGATTGTCCTATATTGTACCTGGAAGGCTGTTTTATCACTGCAAGATAAATATCCTGTGGCTCAAGACCTTGGAGAGAAAAAGAAAGCCTTGAAGATGATTCTAACTTGTGCGGGAGTATTCTTAATTTGCTTTGCGCCTTATCACCTCAGTTTTCCTTTAGATTTTCTGGTCAAGTCCAACAAAATTAAAAGCTGCCTAGCCAGAAGGGTGATTCTGATATTTCATTCTGTTGCCCTGTGTCTTGCTAGTTTGAATTCCTGCCTTGACCCAGTCATATATTACTTCACCACTAATGAGTTCAGAAGACGGCTTTCAAGACAAGATTTGCATGATAGCATCCAACTCCATGTGAAATCCTTTGTGAGCAACCATACTACTTCTACTATGACAACTGAATTATGCTAAATAAAAAACTGAATGTGGCTGGAAATGAAAATATATCAGAATACATTGGTAATGCTCCAAGCTACTGGAAGTAATCACAGGAAGCACTCACAGCTTTTTGGTTATGTTCTGTCTTACCTATGTGAGGAATTTACATCTTTATATCAGAACCTATTTAGAGCATTATACTCTACCATCATTGATATCCATGCAGTAATTTGTCACCAAGTCTTTAAGATTTGAACTATAAAATTTCAGTGACATCCTGTACACATATGCTCTCAACTAGAGTCAGCAGTTTTATCTGTGAACCTGAGACACAAAGAGACAATTACTTTGGTGTCATCATAAGCACTTAGTTTGTTACAATGGACATTGAGTATTTAGAGGCAATGTAGTTGTCTGTACTGGTAACTACAGTTTATATTCCAATATTGTATTTTGGTTATATAATAAGTAGGATGGACAATATATTATTCTGTGAAAATAAAGTGTTACAAACATGGGATCACTTTTATCTCCCATGTGTGATTACACTCTAGGGTTTGAAGACTCAGATAGCGATTTCCTTCATTTCAGTGTCAATGTGAAACATCATCTGTCACACCTATTCGTAGAATGAAAATCTGAACTTGGGCCTTTGTTCTGTTAAGAGTAAGGGCAAGAAACCGATTCACCTAAAATAACTTTCTATGACTGTGTAAGCTGCCATATGGAATCCACCCACTGCAGATAGCTTGTCAAAGTCCATACAATGTGACCGAAATTACCTCTATAAGTCAGGAGACAGCAGATAGATTCCAGTCACAATTTGGTTCCCTTAAATTATTTCTGAAGAACACCTCTGGAGATGCATGTACCTGCCTTGTAAAGGGTGTTTTCACCATGCTTCCAGAGTGATGTTGAAGTACCTCTGACAGATTACTGCATTTTTTGAGCCTATGAAAATAAGAAGTGCACTAATTAATCACCAAGCTTAGATCAGAGGAAAAAGAAGAAGTAGAGTTGGGTAGAGCTCTTAAAAGCCTCACCATATTGTATTTCTTCTTCTAAGTTAGGTGGCAACTGTCAAGCCACATCCATAAGCCAGAGTTGGATTTGAAAGCAGCTAGGCATGTGGGTCCTAGTCTTCAGTAATTTGTCTGGTCCAGCTTCACCTCAGTGGTACCATTCTGAGGTCAGTATAGCCTACCTCCCTGCAGCTGGAGAAGTCAATTTTTTTCACCTTTTAAAAAAGGTGCATAAGATTAATTTTGGCAGCATTGGACACTCCTTACAATGCCTTGACTGCTACCTGTTTGGTACTAGTACCAGGAAATAGAACCAGGATGTGAATAGTAGTTAAACCTGAGGTCTTAAATATTTCAATACTGTCAAACATGTTTTAGCAAAAAGCTCTAACTTAAAAAATGCTCTACTCAAAAATGTGTGCTATGTAATAAAGACACATGCTACTTTGAATCTGGAAGGAATATGGAAATTGACCCACGGTTCCATCATATTTAGAAGAAAGGAGTCGTTTTAGGCACACAGTTATGATACTAATATGTTTGGGGGAGGGAAAGTGGTGGAATATCTAAGATAAATAGAAATTTTCTAATGTTTTCTCTGGACAAGTGTTGGTATTGTTTGTATTTTGTTATTAAAATAATACCCTATCAGAAAACTGACATTGTGCTGCTAGCAATAGTATATCTATCTCCTAATTATAAATTGTAAGGTACATATTTTGATGTGTTAAATAAGTGTTGTGGTTTTAGAAAGAGTAACTATGTCTGGTCTGTTTACCTTAAAGTGATTTGTGTTTGGATATAATTTAGTGTTGTAATGGGTTCACAATTAAGAATTTGTGAATACTTGGAATGGAAGAGTTTTGCCTATACTATATGTTTTTACTATTTTCTACATAAGCATGAATTATTCTTATGGTCGTTTTGTGAGATCAGTAACCCAATTTTATTAAAATATTAATTTCTCTTTAAACATATCATTTTAAAGGGGAGGGGAAATATTATCAGGGGATTATTAAACTTTTTACAGAAGTGGTTGAGGTTGAAGCCCACTTATTAGACAGCCAATAATCATTTACATCATTCGAGGAGATAAGTATCCAGTATTCTTAGGCCGCTTAGCTATGACCACCCTTCCTCCCCAGACCTGTCCATCTAAATTTGTATTCATTGCTTTGATTTACTTTATCTACCCCTCTTCCCCTCAGTATGTTTTGTCTTCTGTCTTATTCCTTTGTTCTGCAAATCAGTAATCTGATCAATTTATTCACACTAAAATGCTAATGTGCTAATGTTAGCTTAGTATGAATTTTTCCCAGGGATATCTACATTTTAGGCCTTGGGAATAAGCCTTAACTCAAAGTATTAATCTCTAACTTTTAATGGAGGGAATTAAAAACACTGAAACAGAGTGGAGGAGAAGATACTTTGAAGAAATGGGTTTTACAGCACTGTTTTTCAGATTACATATGTAGTAAGTGATCACCTACTTGGCTTACCATAATGGGGTGGGGATGCCAAATTCTAAGACATGTATCTACAACCATGGCTATCAGTTTCTCAGATCTCTGCTTTCTTTTTTTTTAACGTTTCCCTTTCCAACTCTGGACCCGATTTTCAGGGAAAAATCTAAAGTAGGAAAGAAGTACTGCTGCAGCTGCTATCCAGATAGCAGCTTCCTCTCTGAGCTTCTTTCCTTGGAGAATCTCTTCTCTGAACCTCCATTTATCACTCTCTGGTTTCAGTGGAATCAGGGTACAAAAAGTAAACACCCTGAACTATAGTAATATTCAATTTAAGATAAATAAGCTCACATTTTCTATATAAAGTTATTTAAGTTCTGATTCCAAATATATATATGTATATATATATATACATGTATGTGTATATATGTATGCATACATATGTAATTATTCCAACATGACAGATTTTGAATATGGGGGATTTCTATGTTACTATTATTCCCATTATTATAATTATTATTTTATTCATATGTTTTATATGTTTTCATTTTTACTCAGTTAAAAAACTAATTCTATTAACCTGTAATTCCATGAAAAGAGCCATCTGCCATAGAACAACAAATCAAGTTACCTTGGTCTAAAAGGGTGCATAAGCAGAAATCTTGTGCAACTTCATTTTTATTTTATCTTTTTGTTTTTACTCCCAAGACACTGTAAAAATGTTGCACTTGGTATCTAGTTATTTATGTCTATAATTTAAAAATATACATTTTAATAATAAAGATGGTCTCTGTGATTACATAGACCTTTTTTGCCTTCAGAAGTCAGTTTGTATTTAGTCCCTTCTTAAGCTCACTGATATACATGAGGATCTTTGTCAGTGTTCTCACACACATGGATGAGTACTGTGATATGCTACTCTCCTTTTCTCCCCAAAGAGGTTCATGCTTTCCTCCAATGGAAAGATGAGCCATTTCCCCCATCTTACCCTACCATTTATCCATACCTTGCATAGATAAATTCATTACCATCCATACCCTACTAAGATTATTCTCCACCATTAGGTTTTGACCAATTTCATTTGAATGACTTAAAACCCTATATTTACTAGAGTATATAATCTGTGGGTAGAAAAGGAGATGAGGTGACAGAGGAAATTTTTTTTTTTTTTGCTTTAGTCTTAAAGCTTGTTAACAACTAAGTATCTGATTTTTGTTGTGCATTGGCAGAAAGAAAAATCTATTCTCCATTGTCCCTGTCTCTTCTTCCCAAAACAGTTCTACTTTTTCAAAAAAAGTGAAGTCAAAACAATTGTCTCTGATCCTCTTTTCATCTTAGTTATCTTTTTGGCACTTTGTATCCCCAGTACTTTCGGATACCTTCTGTAAAGACCAATATGTTAAGAATTATGCATTTTGGCTGTTGCAGAAAGATTTTCCTAGGAAGTGGTAAATGCTTTCCTAAGGAGAAGTTTCTGATGTGTTGGTAGACCCGAAAAAAAATAGTGGGATATAAATATGGGATCTGCTCCATGCTCCAAATATCCTCAAATCATATATATGCCTCTTCTGTGCCTTCCCAAAAGTAACTTCACTATATTCACTACCATATTTGGGGGAGGGAGAGTGAGCAAGAGATAAACTATCAAGTGAATATGGCTATTTTAACTCATTTATTCCTCAGTTATTAAAGAATATAATGTGTGTTTGGAGGGCAGGCAGTTATAACTTTCTTGAATTTCACAGACCATTTCCTCAGCAGAATTTCCTCAGCCTTAACCACTTATTTCATTTTGCCAAGATCATATTTCTTCTATTTGTTGACTAAGTTTTCTTCATGTAACCCCTTGCTGCACATCTGCTGGTTCATCTATAGGCACAGCACTTACTTAAGGCCTTACATTTTCCTTCTTGGATCTCTTTAAACAACAGAGAAACTGCTCCTTGGAGGGTGGTGTCTGTTGTTAAGCCTATCTCCCTGACCCCAGTGTCTTCTATTTTGCAGGAGCTTCAGAAGCAGAGCTGAGAGGCAGAACTAGAATCTTTGGTCTTCAAGTTTGACTCTGGCCAATAATTGAGAGATTTTTTTCCAGCCTTTTCTAAACTATGCTGATTATCCACAACTTGTACAAATATTGGTATATTTCATACCTTTGAAATGTCAATGTAGTCAGGATAAACATAAACAACTTGAAATAATAATGGCCCAAGTTTTAAGCTCAGGGAATAAATGCATGAAGTCTATTTTGAACATTTTTTTAAATTTTATTTTTCAATTTGAGTTTACATTCAATATTATTTTGTATGAGTTTCAAATGCACAGCTTAGTAGTTCAACAATCATATACTTTAGAAAGTGTTCCCTCCAATATTTTCAGTACCCACCTGACACTGTACATCATTATCACAATATTATCGAGTATATTCCCTGTGTACTTTACATCCCTGTGATTATTTTGTAATACCAATTTGTACTTTCTTAATCCCTTCCCCTTTTACACTTAGTCCCCCAAACCATTAACCTTCCGCCAGAGGGGTTTCCCCTCTGGCAACCATTAATCTGTTCTCTATCCATGACTCTGTTTCAATTTTGTTTGTACCTTTATTTTGTTCCTTATATTCCATATATAAGTGAGATCACATGGTCTTTGCCTTTCTCTGACTGACTTATTTCACTTACCATAATACCCTCCAAGTCCATCCATGCTGTCACAAATGGTAAAATTTTATTTTCTTTTATGGCTGAGTAATATTCCATTGTATATATGTATGACAACTTTTTTGATAGACATAATAATTGAAATGTTCATTTTATTTATCATTCTCTGGGCCTAGTAACAGCCATTTTATTATTATTAATGGATATCAAAACTGTCCTCATAATTCTAAACACTGTATCTTTCCTTACTTTTTTTTATTAAACACTCTTGAGTTTTATTGTTGTTCAAGTACAATTTTTTTGCATTTTCTCCCTACCCCTCCCCATCACCCCAGTCTTCCCCACCTCCCTCCCCTGTTTCCACCCCACCCTTGTTTTTGTCCATCCGTCCTTTATAGTTGTACCTGTAAACCCTTCACCCTTTTCTCCCCATTATCCCCTCCCCTCTCCTCTCTGGTTACTGTCAGTTTGTTCTTAATTTCAATGCCTTTGGTTATATTTCACGTGCTTGTTTGTTTTGTTGATTAGGTTCCAGTTAAAGGTGAGATCATATGGTATTTGTCTTTTACTGCCTGGCTTATTTCACTTAGCATAATGCTCTCCAGCTCTATCCATGCTGTCACAAATGGTAGGAGCTTCTTCTTTCTTCTACTGCATAGAATTTGATTGTGTAAATGTACCACACTTTTAGATCCAGTCATTTACTGATGGGCACCTAGGTTGCTTCCAACACTTGGCTATTGTAAATTGTGCTGCTATGAACATTGGGGAACATAGGTTCTTTGGGATTGGTGTTTCAGGGTTCTTAGGATATAGTCCCAGCAGTGGAATTGCTAGGTCATAAGACAGTTCCATTTTTAATTTTTTGAGAAAACTCCATGTTGTTTTCCACAGTGGCTGCACCAATCTGCATTCCCACCAACAGTGAGCAAGAGTACCCTTTTCTCCACATCCTCGCCAGCACTCGTTTGTTGATTTGTTTATGATAGCCACTGTGGCAGATGTGAGGTGATTTCTCATTGTGGTTTTAATTTGCATCTCTCTGATGATTAGTGATGTTGGACATATTTTCACATGTCTATTGACCATCTTTATATCCTCTTTGGAGAAGTGTTTATTCAAGTTTTCTGACCATTATTTTATGTCAATTTTAATTGGATTTTTTATTCCCTTTGTGTTGAGTTATATATGTTTTTAAATAGATTTTAGATATAAAACTCTTGTCAGCTGTATCATTAGCCAATATCTTCTTCCATTACATAGGTTCTCCTTTTGTTTTGTCAAAGTTTCCTTTGCTGTGCAAAAATTTTTAGTTTGATATAGTCTCATTTGTTTATTTTTCTCTTGCTTGAAGAGATACATCAGAAAAAATAATGCTATGAGGAATGTCAGAGATTTTATTGTCCATATTTTCTTCTAGAATTTTTATGGTTTTGAGTCTTACAGTTAAGTTTATAACCCATTTTGCATATATAGTGTAAGGAGTTGGCCTAGTTTTACTTTTTTGCATGCGTCTGTCCAGCTTTCCCAACACCATTTTTTGAATAGCTTGTTTTTATCCCATTGTATATTCTTGACTCCTTTGTCAAATATTAACTGACCACATAAGTGTAGACTTCCTTCTGGGCTCTCTGTTCTCTTCCAGTGATCTATGTGTCTGTTTTTATGCCTGTAACATGCTGTTATCAGTATTATAGATATCAGGTAGCACAATACCTTTAACTTTGTTCTTCTTTCTCAAAATGGTTATGACTATTCATGGTGTTTTGTGGTTCCATATAAATATTTGGATGATTTGTTTTAGTTCTGTGAAATAAACCATTGGTATTTTGGTAAAATGGTCTTGAATCTATAGATTGCTTTGGGTGGTATGGACATTTTAATGATGTTAATTCTCCTTACCTGGGAGCATGGTATATGCTTTTATTTATTTGTATCTTCTTCAATTTCTTTATTCAGTATCTTATTTTTCTGAGTGCAGACATTTTACATCCTTGGTTAAATTTATTTCTAAGTGTTTTGGATGCAGTTGTAAATGGGATTGTTTTCTTAGGTTCTCTTTCTGATAGTTTATTAGTGGTCTATAAAATACAGTCTATTTCTAAATAATAATTTTATATTCTGTTTCTTTACTGATTTTTACTTATCAGTTTTAGTAGTTTTTTGGTTCAGTCTTTAGGGTCTTCTATTACAGCATTGTGTCATCTGCAAATAATGACAGTTTTACTTCTTTATTTCCAATGTGAAAGACTTTTATTTCTTCTTCTTGTCTAATTGTGGCTAGGGCTTCTACTACTTTGTTCAATTAGAGTGGCAAAAGTGGACACCCCTGTTTTGTTCCTGATTTTAAGGAAGACACTTAGTTTTCCCTAGTTAAGTATGAAATTAGCTGTAGGTTTTTAATATATGGCCTATATTATGTTGATTTATGTTCTCTTTATTCTCACTTTGCTGGAAGTTTTTATCATAAATGGGTGTTACATTTTGTGAATGTTTTTCCAGCATCTATTGATATGATCATATACTTTCTATACTTTATTTTGTTTATATGGTGTATCACTATTACATTAATAGATTTTCAGATATTGTACCAACCTTGCATACTAGATACAAATACTACTCAGTCATGGCATATGATCTTTTCATCGTATTGCACAATTTTGTTTGCTAATATTTTGTTGGTGATTTTTGTATATATGCTTATTGGGGATATTGACATAGCATGTTCTTTCTTTGTAGTGTCTTTATCTGGCTTTGTAATTAGGATAAGATGGGCCTTATAAAATGGGCTTGAGAGTCTTCCTTCCTCTTGAAATTTTTGCAATAGTTTCGGAAGGATGGGTGTTTGTTCTTCTTTGAACATTTGGTAAAATTCGTCTGTGAAGCCATCTGGTTTAGGACTTTTGTTTTCTAGGAGTTATTTGATTACAGCCTCAATTTCATTAGTTGTAATCAGTCTATTCAGGTTTTCTGATTCTTTCTGATTTGGTTTTGGAATTTGTACATTTCTAGAAATTATCCATTTCTCCCAGGTTCTGATTTGTTGCCATATAGTTGCTTGTAATATTTTATTATAAATCTTTGCATTTCTGTAGTCACTTGTTACTTCTCCTCTTTCCTTTCTGATATTATTTATTTGAGTCCCCTCTGTTTGTTTTCTTAATGTGTCTTTTAAAGGTTTTCAATATTGTTTATATTTACAAAGAAACAACTCTTAGTTTCATTGACCTTTTCAATTGCTTTTATAGACTTTATTTATTTCTGATCTTGTCTATATAGTTTCTTTTCTTCTACTCACTCTGGGCTTTGTTTGTTGTTCTTTTTCTAGTTACTTTAGATGTAAGTTTAGAATTTTTTTTTGAGATTTTACTTGTTTCCTGAGGTAGGCCTGTAATGCTATGAATTTTTCTCTTAAGTCTGATTTTAATGTGTCCCATGATGTCATTGTATTTTCATTTTCATACATTTTAAGGTAACTTTTGATTTTTTCTTGATCTTATTTTTAATCCATTCATTGTTTAGTAACATGTCATTTAGCCTCCATGTCTTTGGTGTTTTTCAGGTTTTTTAATTGTAATTTATTTCTATTTTCATACCATTGTGATTGGAGAAGATTCTTGATATGATACCAATTTTCTTAAATTTATTGAGATTTGTTTTGTGTCCTATCATGTGGACTATCCTAGAATCTTTCCAGGTGCACTTGAACATAATATATATTTTCTTGCTTTGGGGTAAAATGCTATAAAAGTATGAATTAAATTCATCAGGTCTGGTTTGTCATTTAAGAACACTGTTTCCTTCTTGATTTTGCCAGGAAGATCTATCCATTGAAGCCAATAGGAAGTTAAAACATTCTACCATGAGAGTATTACTATCTATCTCTCCATTTATGTTCATAAAGATTTCCTTTATATATTTAGGTGCTTCTATGTTAGGTGCATAAATGTTACCAGTGTTATATCCTCTTGTTGGATTTCTCCTTTACCATTATACAATACCCTTACTTGTCTTTTATTATAACCTAGTTTTAAAGTCTATTTTGTCTGGTATAAATATTTCTATCCCAGATTTATCATTACTAATTCCATGAAATATATTTTTCCATCCCTCTACTTCCAGTCTGTGTCTTTCATTCTGAGGTGGATCTTTTGTGGACAATATATATAGGGGTCTTGCTTTTTTATTCTTCAGCTACCCTATGCCTTTTATTGTGGCTTTTAAGCCATATACATTTAAAATGATTATTGATAGGTCTGTATTTATTGACTTGTTTTTGTAACTATGGTCCTCTGTTTTTCTTTTAAATTCTTTTCCTTAAAGAAGTCCTTTTAACATTGTTTGTAATATTGGTTTGGTAGTAATGAACTCCTTTAGCTTATTCTTGTCTGGGAAACTGTTTATTTTATTTTATTTTTTCAATTTTAAATGGTAACCTTACTGGGTAGAATAGGCTTGGTTGTAAGTCCTTGCATTTCATGTTTTTGAATGTTTTGTGCCATTTCCTTCTGGCCTGAAATATTTCTATTGAGAAATCAGCCAACAATCTTATGGGAGCTCTCTACTAGGTAAACTAATGGTGTTTCTCTTGCTGCTTTTGTTTTTAATCTTTACTTTTTAAAAAAGATTTTATTTATTTATTTTCAGAGAAAGGGGAAGGGAAGGAGAAAGAGAGGGAGAGAAACATCAATGTGTGGTTGCCTCTTGTGTGTCCCCTGCTGGGGACCTGGTCCACAACCCAGGCATGTGCCCTGATTGGGAATTGAACCAGTGACCCTTTGGTTCTCAGACTGGTACTCAATCCGCAGAGTGACACTAGCCAGGGCAACCTTTGTTTTTTTTTTTTTTTTTTTTTTAAATGAGTTGTCTTGGTATGGGCATTTTTTGGTTCATCTTTTTTGAGACTCTCTGTGCTTCCTAGTCTTGTGTGTCTTTTTTCTTAACCCAGTTAGGGAAGCTTTTAGTAATACTTCTTCAAATACGTTCTCAGTCCCTTGTTTTCTCTTTCTTCTTTTTTTGATACTTCTATGATGCAGATGTCATGCTTGATGGTGTCCAAGATGTCTCTTAATTTATCTTCATTTTTAAAAAATTCTTTTTTCTATTTGCTGCCATATTTGAATGTCTTCTGCTACATTGTCTCCCAATTTGGTTATTTGATCATATGCTTTTATCTAATCTGCTGTTAATTCCTTCTAGTGTATTTTTCATTTCAAGTATTGCACTTTTGTTTTTGATTAATTCTTTTTTATGGTTTTGATGTCCTTTTTATGCTTCCTATACTTTTCTTTCAGTTCTTCCTTAGTTTATTTATACTTCCTCTAAGTTCGTTGAGCATCCTTATAACCATTGTTTTGAACTCTGTATCCAGTAGATTGCTTGTGTCTATTTCATTTAGTTCTTTGGGGTTAGGTGGGATTTCTACTGTACTTTTATTTGGGTCATGTTTCTTTGTCTCTTCATTTTGGTTGCCTCTCTATGTGTTTCTGTTTGTTAGGTAGATCTGCTAGGTCTCCCAATCTTGGTGTGATGGCCTCATGTAGTAGATGTCTTCTGGGTCTCAGCACTGTAGTCTCTCTGATCACCTGAGCTAGGTGCTCCAGGAATATCCCTTGTGTGAGTTATATGAGCTATTTTTTTGTTGCTGATTCCTGACTGCTGTTGGGACATCCATGGGAGGGGTTGACCTTCAGGCTGCCTGATTATGAAGATCGACTCAACCATAGTTGTGTACTTGAGCTTCTGTGTAGGGGCTTACCCAATCAAGAAAATTTGCCCTATCAGTATCTGGTGTCTGATTATATCTCTCTTTGGGTATGCTGCTTCTAGAGCTATTTGGGTAGTGTTCTAATGTGGTCTGCAGCCCGCCACCAGGTGTGTTGTTCTGGGGCTTCTTGGCCCTGAAATACTTGTTTTAAGCTACAAAGTGATCCACAGTTAGTGACTAACTCTGATGAGCCTGGCTGTGTGTGGGAGGGGCCAAGATACACGCAAATGCCAGGTTCTACTAGCACTGAGCCCAGAGGCACATCAGCAAATGCCCAAGTCACACCAAGATCTGCTACTGCCTGCCTCCATCTGCCAGCTGCCTATTAGGCTCAGTCACTGAAAAAGCCTTGGTGATATGAATTTGGTCAGATAGGTTCTCAGTGAGTCACCAGGTAGGGGTGTGTGGTGTTCACCAGGTTAATGCAGATTCAAACTTGACACCAGTGCTGTGTTTGAGGCCACACAGCAAATGTCCCAGGGTACACTAAAGCCAGCCTCCATCTACCAGGTGCCTACCAGGAGTTGTTAGGGTGAGGCCATCAGAATTTATCAGGCCCAAACAGACTAATATTTGGCTGTGCAAAGGGTGGGCTCTGCACAGGAATGGTGGTATTGGTCATGTGTGAGGAAAAAAATAACCCCAACTGTAGAGCCACACAACTCAGTCCAACCCAAGTCTGACCAAAGCTCCTTGAGAGCTTTCCAAGAAAGCCTGCATCATGGGTCCAGACTGGCAGCAATAAGCTGACTCCTCCGCAAGGTGTGAACTCAACAGGGTGGGGCTACTGGCAGTTTGGATGGTGGGGCTATTAGATCTCCTATGGAAGGTGGCACTCATCAGGTTTGGCAGGGTAGGGATCAGGAAGTGTGTCCCACTCCACAGCTACACAACTCCATCTATGTCACCCCCCTGAGTTTTCCCATACCTCCTCAAGATCCTTCCAAGATAGTGTATATCCTGGGCCCAGGAAGCTGGTTTCCCTGAAAGGTGTGAGTTCTGCAGGGTAGGGCCTCATGGGAATGGGAGGGTGGGCCTAGTGGATTTTTCAATGCTGGTACCATGTGGCGAGGTATACTTGACCCATCAAAGATGGCATCTGTGGGTCATGTGGGTAAGAGACTGAACCTAGGGACTCTGGCAGCTGTCCCTTCAGCTCTCTCCCTGGAGCCACAAAACCCAGTCTCACACAACTCCAGTCTGCTCTGAGCTGCCCTCCCTCTTCAGGAACTCAGGGTGAGTGGCTATGAAAAAGATTTTTTTGTGTTAGCTATTTTAGATGGTGCCTGGGTTTCTAGCAGACTTCCACTCCTCCCTGGAGCACCCAATTTCTGCTGATTTTCACAGCCAGATGTGGGCACCTCTTCCCAGCTCTCATGCTCCGAGTAAGGAACCTTGGCATGTATTTGAAACTCCATGTGACTCAGGATCTTTGCAGCTGAGATATCTCTGTGGATTCTCAACTATTGCAAGTGGGTACTAGGCCAGCCCTTTTTAGTCTCTGCCCTTTATACCATTCTCAATGTGGTGTCTATACATCCTTGGTTATAAGACTTTTGTTCAGAGGGGAGGGGTGGGTGCTGTGTGAAAAAGTTGAAGGGATTAAGGAAAAAAAACCTCACAGAGATGCAACAGTGTGATGGTTACCAGAGGGAAAGGGGGTGGGAATAGGTAGAATTGGGCAAAGAAGGACATGTGCCCTCACCAATGTAGTTCAGTTGCATGGATGTCATCCTGCAAAGTGAAAGGTCACTGGTTTGATTCCCAGTCAGGGCACATGCCTGGTTTGCAGTTTTGGTTCCCAGTCAGGGATGTATGAGAGGCAACTGATTGATATTTCTCTCTCACATGGATGTTTCTCTCCCTTTCTTCCTCCTCCCTTCCCCTGTCTCTAAAACAACAACAACAAAACAAAAAAACAACAAACAAAAAACCCCCCAAAACATCTTTTTTAAGAAAAGGTGACATAAAGAGGCTTGACTTTGGATGGTGAGCACACAATACAATATACAGATGATGTATTATAAAGTTGTACACTTGAAACCTATATAGTTTTATTAAGCAATGTTATCCCAATAAATTCAATAAAATTTTTTTAAACCTTCTGTTCAGCTAGTGTTCAGTTGGTTTTTCAGGGAGATTGTTCTACAATTTAGTTGTAATTGCAGTTTGGTGTTGTGGAAAGGTTAGTGAAATTTCCACTTACTCCACCACCATCTTAGCTCTGAGGTAAGTGTTCTTACTATAAACTGACCACACCATGCCTGTTTAAGTTAAAACATGTAAAACTGGGTTAAAAATTGCCCTGGCTGGTGTAGCTCAGTGTATTGAGCACGGACCTGAGAACCAAAGGGTTGCTAGTTCCATTCCCAGTCAAGGCACATGCCTGGGTTGCAGCCAGGTCCCCAGTAGGGGCCTTCGAGAGCCAACCACACATTGATGTTTCTCTCCCTCTCTTTTCCTTCCCCTCTCTCTAAAAATAAATAAAATCTGCCTTGGCTGGTGTAACTTAGTGGATTGAGTGCAGGCTTCGAATCAGAGGGTTGTCGGTTAGGTTCCCAGTCAGGGCGCATGCCTGGGTTGTGTCCCCAGTAGGGGGCGCATGAGAGGCGGCCGTGTTTCTCTCCCTTTCTTTCTCCCTCTGTTCCCTTCCATCAAAATAAACAAACAAAATATTCAAAAAATAAAAATTAAATCTTTAAAAAATGGTATGGAGTTCTTTCTGTTATTAAATAAGTTTAACTTTTTCACTCAGAAGCATATATGGGTGTGTGCATATATATGCAAAAGTTCATATATATTCATTCAAAATAATAATAATTAGTGTAATGAATTCTCATATACCCATTATTCAGTTTCAACCAACGTATGGCCAATCTTTTTTTTCTTTATTTTTTTAAATATATTTTATTGATTATGCTATTACAGTTGTCCCATTTCTCCCCCATCACTCCCTTCCACCCTGAACACCCCCTCCCACCCACATTCCCCCCTTTAGTTCATGTCCAGGTGTCATAGGTTCTTGAGCTTCTACATTTCCCACACTATCTTGCCCTCCCCCTGTCTATTTTCTACCCACCATCTATGCTACTTATTCTCTGTACCTCTTCCCCCTCTCTCCTCCTTCTACTCCCCTGTTGCTAACCCTCCATGTGATCTCCATTTCTGTGGTTCTGTTCCTGTTCTAGCTGTTTGCTTAGTTTGCTTTTGTTTTAGGTGTGGTGGTTAGTATCTGTGAGTTTGCTGTCTTTTTACTGTCCTTTTTTTAATCTCCTTTTTCTTAGATAAGTCCCTTCAACATTTCATATAATAAGGGCTCGGTGATGATGAACTCCTTGAACTTGACCTTATCTGAGAAGCACTTTATTTTCCCTTCCATTCTAAATAACAGCTTCACTGGATAGAGCAATCTTGGATGTAAGTCCTTGCCTTTCGTGACTTGGAATACTTCTTTCCAGCCCCTTCTTGCCTGGAAGGTCTCTTTGGAGAAATCAGCTGACAGTCTGATGGGAACTCCTTTGTAGGGGACTGTCCCCTTATCCCTTGCTGCTTCTAGAATTCTCTCCTGCATTTTAATCTTGAATAATATAATCACGATGTGCCTTGGTGTGTTCCTCCTTGGGTCCAACTTCTTTGGGACTCTCTGAGCTTCCTGGACTTCCTGGAAGTCTTTTTCCTTTGCCAGATTGGGGAAGTTCTCCTTTGTTATTTGTTCAAATAACTTTTCCACCTCTTGCTCTTCCTCTTCCCCTTCTGGTACCCCTATAATTCGGATGTTGAAATGTTTAAAGATGTCCTGGAGGTTCCTAAGCCTCTCCTCATTTTTTTGAATTCCTGTTTCTTCCTTCTCTTCTGTTTGGTTGTTTCTTTCTTCCTTCTGGTCCTCCCCATGGATTTGAGTCCCAGTTTCCTTCCCATCACTATTGGTTCCCTGTACATTTTCCTTTATTTCACTTAGCATAGCCTTCATTTTTTTTCCATATAATTTATGACCAAATTCAACCAATTCCATGAGCATCCTGATCACCAGTGCTTTGAACTGTGCATTTGGTAGGTTGGCTATCTGTTCATTACTTAGTTGTATTTGTTCTGGAGCTTTGATCTGTTCTTTTGTTTGGGCCATTTTTTTTTTTTTTTGTCTTGTCACGCCTGTTATGTAGTGAGGGGCAGAGCCTTAGGTGTTCACCAGGGCGGGTCAACCCAGCTGGGTTGTGACACTGTATGTTGGGGAAGGGTCAGAGAGGGAACAATGGTGCTTACTCTGCTCTCTGTCAGATTTCCATCCCTTCCACCACTTCCTCCAAGCAAACTGGGCCCTTCTGATGCTGATTCCCATGCGGGTGGACTTGTGTTCATTCTAGGACCCTGTGGATTTCTCCAAGGAACTCTTCTCTGAGGCTAGAGGTCTTTCCTGGCACCTCAACCCCTACAGGTGTTTTCAATTGGTGTTTTGAGGCTTTATTTCCCTGTGCTGGGGCCCTAAGTTTTGCCATCTGTCTCCCTCCCCAGTTTTGCCTGGTTTATCTGCCCACGAATGTGGGACCACCTGGTCAGCCAGCTGCCTTGCACGCCTTGCTGGGTCTGCCCACTGCCACCCTCCTCCCAGGGTCCATGTGCTGCCATGTTTTGCACCTGGGTCCACAAGCTACTGCACATTTTTTGCTGTGACCCCTCTCAGTGAGGCCACCTGACTCTGCCCCTCCTACCCGTGTGGATGAATGTGTCTATTTTAACTCCTTGGTTGTCAGACTTCTGTACAGTTCAATTTTCTGTGACTTCTGATTGTTTTTTAATTTGTAAATTTTTGTTGTCCTTATTTCAGTTGTGTAAGGAGACACAGTGTGTCTACCTACGCCTCCCTCTTGGCCAGAAGTCCAATCTTTTTTCTTCTATGACTGCACCCATTCTTTTTACTCCAGATTATATTAAGGTACATTACACATATAATATAATTCTATCTTTAAATATTTTAATTAGTAATAGAACCACTTAAATGAACTGTTTAATAAATTATCCAAAAAAGTTAAGGAATAAGAATTGATTTTACATGTTTTTTTAAATAGTGACATCAAACTCTAAATTCCAATTATAAACATTTTCTTGTGATCAGTATGAACACATTATACCTTAGATAAATCATCTATTACCCTGACTCTGTTTTCCTTAGCTGAGTGAGCCTTCCTTCTACTGCAGAAGTATAATAAATAATAATGTTGAATTCAGTTCAGGGATTTCTTGGTCCAAATTTATTATGGCTCCCTTGAGAAGAAGTCCAGTACATTCAGCTCTATTAAATGTAAAAATTCCATTTCTGACAGCTTGAATGTCTACATTTTGGTCAAAATACTTCAGTAAAGAATACTCCTAGAGCAGTATTAGAATACATCTATGTAAACATACACTCTAAAATTTTTCTAAGATCTATGTCATAATTTTTTGAACTCTGAACACTGTTCTTACTGAGTTGGCTAGATTTCTCTAAAACCTCCCTTGGACATTTCACATTTTTTTGCTTTGGATCTGTCTTGGGAAGCTGTATTAGTAAGCTATCAGTTTAGCATCGATTAGTAGCACTGTGGCTAAAACTAGAAAGAAATATAGTTCTTTTTCATGTAGGAGTCTTAGCCAGTTGGTGGACTTTTTTTTTTTTTTTTTACAAAATATTTGAATATCCAGGCTCTTGTCTTGTAACTCTAACATCTACTGGGTGTTCACTTAATCTGACTGGTTGATCTTATTGCATCAGCATTATTGCTAGTAGGATTAGAGAAATGGGGAAGGGGAGACATGAGTGTTCCTTTTAAGAGGATCACTGGAAATCATGAAATCCTTTCTGCTTACAACCCACTGTCTAAAAATTAATTACATGTCTTGGCCAAACTACAAGGTAGACAGAAAATGTAATCATTATTCTGGGTTACCACATGCTACACTCAAAATTCCTTTATTGTGAAAAACATGGAAAACCCATGGGGGGGGAATGTGTAAATCTCTATTATTTCATGGATATGATAGGTACTAGTGATGTAATTTTGCCCTAAGGATTCCAACACTGTAAACCCCAGTAGTCTCTTTTATGCTCATTCCATTTTATAAAACCACCACCTCCCTCTAATGGAGCACTTTTACTCCTCTTTGGGGATTATCTAAATCACCCAGTGGCATCTACACCTACAGAAAAAGGAACATCAGCTTCTAGAAAAATGTTGTGGTGGTGGTCCTTTGGGAGTGCATAGACAAGACTTAACACCTGCAGCATAGGGGATCAAGCAGGAGGACATGGGAAGTGATTACATCAGTCAGTGTCCCATCTGTACTCTCTTTTTCTTGTTCTCATAGAGCAAGCAACTTTTTCCTTTTTATTACTTTTCAACAATGAGACGACTCAGGTGAGGAGCATGGGCTTGTCCTCAAATTTAATTGATCCAAAATAAATTTAAAAAAATGCTTTGTTCCATATATTTTCTCTGCCTAGAATGTTCTTCCAACAGCTATCTTATTTTGTCTGTTAAGTCCATGGGTTCTGGAAGTTGAACACTATACATTCTAGCTAAACAGCTCCCCACCTCTCCAAATATAAGTTAATTTCCAATACATTACCTTGAGTTTTTCCCCAATGTCTTCTTATAATTTATATTTTATTTATTTTTGTTTGTCCATATTACTTCAATACAATAATTGTTCACTTTTGTGCCTGCAGTTCCCAACTGATTACCTGCAAAATAGTAGCCACTCAAATATATGTTGGGAGAGTGACGTAAGCAATGTGGCAACATAAGAAGTTCCTTCCTTTTTTAATCAACGAATTAGACATCCATACACCAACAAAAGTGTTTTTGTGTACCTTGCTCCGAAAGACCCAAGAGGAATCTTGCCCACCATTTCAGACAGTAAGAGATAGACAAACCTGTAATTGGGCTGCAGAACCAGCAGTCAGTAAGACTCCCTGGATCCCTTTTCCTGCTGTCAAGCAAATATTGGGTGAGTGCAGAATTGGGCAGACACTCACCCACCAGAGAGAACTTGCAGAAGTCTATCCTTCTGAAGAGAAAATCCAACACAACATTGGAGATATATTATCTGTCTTTCAAATTCTATGAAAATGTTATTGTAAATTACTATTTAGGAATCACTGCATACAGAGGGCACATAGACACATGAAAAAATGTTCAACGTCACTAGCTATCAGAGAGATGCAAATTAAAACCACAATGAGATACTACTTCATACTGGTCAGATGGAACTGTGTTCTGGACTGAAGCTGGACATATATGAGCTTGGAGCTTTTAAGGAGACAATGGCAACTTCCAATTATAGGAATAGGGTAGAGAAAGACACATCAGATGTGTAGCTTTCAAAAGTCTTATTTTACCTAGAAATATCTAGAGGGATGAATTCTGAACATGCCTTTTACATGAGAGCTCTTCAAAGTGGGGTATGTACACTCAGAGAAAATACATGGTTCTTTTGGGTATGAGAAGAAAATACTAGAATTTCTCTATGTACTTATTTTAATCTAAAATAATAAAATAAGCTTTATTTATATTTAATAAAGATTTAACAATATTATATGTGCTACAAATAAGTGTAATTTAATGAGGGTACATATTCAAATGGTTTTAACTGACAAGGAACACTAATGGAATGTGGAGAACCAGAACAACACCTAGGACTCATCCCTTCACCTTTGCCACTTACACAAACAATGACATTTGTTTTATACTCTTCTCATTCTGGTCTGGAGGTTTTATAGGCACAAGAAGCCAAAAAATGTCAGAGTTGTGTGGGTTCTTAAAGATTGACTAATTTCACCCAACATGCTTTAAATGGAGAACCTAAGGCCTAGGAGAGAAAAGTAGTATTTGCAATGAAATTATTCATGCTATAATCTTTCATACTCATTTGGATTTTAGTTTCACCCCATGTGTAGAATAATTTAAGAAACCCTTGCTCTCCCTTGTGTTGAGAGTGTGTGAACACACATGTGTGCATGCAAGAAAGACATGAAAATTATCATTCAAGATCAAGACATTATTAGTAAGCTCACTTTCTCAGACATGAATAAAGTTTCGACAGTTTAAGGGTGTTTTTTAATGGGAAGCCCTCCACAGGGTGGCATTCCATGAACATGGCACGCATGGGTTAAACAAAAACAAAACAAAACAAGACTAAAACAAAAACAAAAACAAAAAACACCATGGAGGCTTTTTGATGATTTGGCTACTGGTCCTCTCTCCTAGTAAGATGAAAACGGTTGAATAACAAGAAATGGTGGCAAGTGATGCCTAGCTCTAGAGTGTTAGCAGTAAAGCCTTATATAAGACACTGCAAGTACTATGAGTATGACAAGTAGCAGTTTTCAGGAGATTTAAGCAACTTAGGATCCGCTTAAACATTGAAACATAATCCCTATATATCCAGCTAATTCTGGCCTGGAGAAAGATATATTAGAAACAAAGAAAAGTAAAAACCTCACATTCTTCAAACCTCACCAAATGTAGAAATATGTGATATTAGACTTTAATTTTAGGCTCTTTAAAGGTGTCACCTAACTATGCTTGTAAAGAAATGATATAGCTTCTAGAGCTACTCTGGTCAAGATAGAGGCATAGGTAGACAGGCTTTGCCACCTCACACAACCACAGACAGAATTATAGCTGTATCTCAAAACAAATAACAACCAGAACCATCAGAAAATCAAACTGTATGGAAGTCTGCCAACCAATAATTTAAAGAAGTCACATTCACCCAGGTGGGTAGGAGGGGTGAAGTCATGGAGATGGATAGAGAGGTGTGGAAATGCGGTGTGGCATGAAGAGGCAGCAGCTGTGGCAGAATGGTTGCTGTCATTCAGGTATGGTGGATAAAAATTGGGAGGAACACCTGGGGAGCAAGTGATCCCAGCCCCAGGCCAGAATGCACAGCCCAGGGTTCCAATGCTGGGAAGATAAATCCCCAAAACTTCTGGTCATAAAAACCAATGGGATTTGGGACAGTGAAAGAAACTGACAAGTTTTCAGGAGAATCAATTTAAAGGGCCTACATGAACTTAGAACGTAGGCAAACCCACCCAGTCTGGGACTCACCACCAGGGCAACAGCTGGAAGGGCACCAGTTGCATACAAGAAGTGGATGAAGTGACTGGAAATGGGGTGAGTGGTGGGCAAACCTCCAGGACCGAGGCAGTGGCAGAGTCCCCACTCCAAGCCTTCTCACCACACAAAGCCACAAAGTGGTGAAGCTGGTTGTCTTACCCTGGCAAGTAACTAAGGTTCTGACCCATACAATTTGTAGGTGCCTTTTCTAAGACAGGGAGTCAAAGCAGCTCTACCTAATACACAAACACAAACACAAACACAAACACAAACACAAACACAAACACAAAGAAGGTGCCAAATTGAGGAGACAAAGAATTATGGCCTAAATGAAAGAACAGAACAAAACCCCAGCAAAAGAACTGAATGAAATGGAGATAACCAACTTATCAGATGCAGAGTTCAAAACACAGGTGATCAAGATGTTCAAAGAACTCACTCAGTATGGCAGAAATATAAGGGAAGAAATGAAGGTTACACTAACTGAAATAAAGAAAAATCTACAGGGAACCAACAGGCAAGGATGAAGCCAAGAATCAAATCAACAGTTTGGTACACAAGGAAGGAAAAAAAGATTTCAAGCAGAACAGCAGAAAGGAAAAAATATAACAACAACAACAACAACAACAACAACGAGGACAGGCTTAGGAATCTTTGGGACATCTTTAAATGTACCAGCATCCAAATCATAGGGGTGCCAGAAGAAGAAGAGAAAGAAGTTGAAAACTTATTTAAAAAAATAATGAAATAAAACTTCCTGAATTTGGTGAAGGAAATAGACACAAAAATCCAGGAAGCACAGAGAGTACCAGACAAGTTGGATCCAAAGAGGACCACACCAAGACACATCATAATTAAAATGCCAAAGGTTAAAGATAAAGAGAGAATCTTAAAACCAGCAAGAGAAAAGCAAAGAGTTACCTACAAAGGAGTTTCCATAAGACTATCAGCTGATGTCTTGAAAGAAACTTTGTAGGCAACAAGGGACTGGCAAGAAGTATTCAAAGTGATGAAATGCAAAGACCTACAACCTAGATTACTCTATCCAATACAGCTATCATTTGGAATGGAAGAGCAGATAAAGTGCTTTCCAGACAAGGTAAAGCTGAAAAGGTTCATTATCACTAAGCCACTATTACATGAAATGTTAAAGGGAGTTAGTTAAGAAAAAGAAGATCAAAACTATGAACATTAGAAAGGCAACAAATTCATAACTATCAACAACTGAATCTGAAAAAAAAAAAGCACACTAAACAAACAACTGGAACAAAACCCGAGAATGGAGATCACATAGAGGTTTATCAGCAGGGAGGAAGAAGGGAAGAGAATGGGGGAAAAGGTACAGGGAATAAGAAGCATAACTGGTAGGTACAAAATAGGGGGAGGTTAAGAATAGTATAGGAAATAGAGAATCCAAAGAATTTATATGCATGACCCATGGACATGAACAAAGTGGGGATTGCTGGAGGGAAGGGGGGTACCAGGTGGAGGGGGCAAATGGGGAAATTGGGACAACTGTAATAGCATAATCAATAAAATATTTTTTTAAAAGACATGCTATAGAGAAAAGCTACAATTCTATTAAAAGACAAAAAAAAAAAAATTAAAAAAAAAAAAAAAAAAAAAAGCCCTGGCTGGTGTAGCTCAGTGGATTGAGCGCGGACCTGCGAACCAGAGGATCGCGGTTCGATTCCCAGTCAGGGCACATGCCTGGGTTGCAGGCCAGTTCCCAGCAAGGGACACACGAGAGGCAACCATACATTGATATTTCTCTCCTTCTCCCTCTCTCCTACCCTTCCCCTCTAAAGATAAATAAAAAAAAAAAATTTAAAAGACAACGAAGAAGAGCACCACAAATTTTCTAATCCCTTTGTGATCCCAAAGAAAATACAGGTTTACCTAATCAAAGGACATGAAGAATAATCCATCCAAATTTATGATAATATGTCATGCCAGGAACAAAAAGATCAGTTATCCAAGTTCTCTATGCTCTAGGACAACTGATCTGATACTCTTGAAGGCACCACTATATCTGGAATACAGGAAGTAGGCAAGGACTATTTAAAAAATGCTAGTGAAGGGGACAACTAGGAATAATGTACTCTGAAACAGCTGGGAAAGAGTGCCTGTCTTCTCACTTTTACAATTAAATTTACCCTAGAAAAGGGGCCTCGAATGAGGCATGTAGTCACTTGCTAGCTATATATTTGATAATTATCAATAATTATTATTACCCTTTAATGCATGTACTTCAGAGCCTACCATGTTTCCTTAGAATTAGTAAATAGTGGGATTTTTCTCAATAATGCTATGTCATTATTGTCAACTTATAGATAAGTCCATTAAGGAGAAACAAGGTTATTTGGTTTTCCCTGGATAGTAATATAGATTTGATGATGATGACAAATCTGGTAGTGATATAACATTTACTAAAATTTTACTATCTTTCTTTAGACCAGTTATATGTATTATGTCATTAAATTCTCACGTGGCTTTGTGAGATACAGGATATTACTATAACCATTTCATAAATGAGAAAATTGAGGTTAAAAAAAGGTTAAGTAGTTTTCCCCAGGTTATGCAACTATGAAATGCAGAGTTTACATTAACATCCCAGGCATTGTGACTCCCAAAATCTGTAGAGCTTCCTTGATTTTTGTTAATAATTCAGCGGAGCAGGACCTGAGAACAAGTTCATAACTGTAATGCTAGTGTTCTTTCCATCCTCTCATATGACCCACTACAGAAGACTCCTTGCACCATCAAATAAGCTGGGAGGCTACACTTATAAAAGATGATAGTCAAAAGAATTCAGTCTTTGTGGAAACAGGTGGGTAGCTAGAGACTACAGCCAGAAAACTTGGCTTATAGCCCAAGTACTCAGAGCTATCTTTTACAAATTGTAACATTTTTTTTTTAATTTTTATTTTCATTGTTGATCTTGTACAGTTTTCTGTCTTTTATTCTCACCCGAACCCGCCACCCCAACCCTCCCCACCTCCCTCCCATTTCCACCCCCCCCCCATAGTTTTTGTCCATGTGTCCTTTATACTTGTTCCTGTAAATCCTTCCCCTTTTCCCCTGAAATTCCCTCCCCTCTCCCCTCTGGTGACTTTCAGCATGTTCCCAATTTCCATGTCTTTGGTTATATTATGCTTGTTTGTTTGTTTTGTTGATTAGGTTCCTGTTAAAGGTGAGATCATATGGTATTTATCTTTCACTGCCTGGCTTACTTCGCTTAGCATGATGCTCTCAAGTTCCATCCATGCTGTTGCATAGGGTATGTCAGAGCTATCTTTTTAAGCCAAGAGAAAGGTTGTAGCTCAGCTGCTGAGTCTGTTGGAAGGAAAATTTGAAGGCGGCCCTCCTAGCCCCAGTTGCAATTTGACAAATGCAAAGAGTTATCACTTGCCACTGCTGGAGGAGGCTGGAGTTAGCACACCCCCTTTACAAGTTAGTTTCTTTATGTCTCATCTCATAATCACTTGGGCCGCTGTTTCCATAGACACCCACACTTCAGTTTCCCAGCTTAACCACATTCAAACAAAAATGCAGACCTTGGGTGCAGCAGCTGTGAACTATTTTACCATGTATCTAACAGGCACGGCTTATCTACTTTCCTCTATATGTGCAACAGGACAGTGGGGAGGGTGTTCAAAAAACAGTAATAAAACATTGTCTGAAAGGCCCTTAGGACTTTCAAAGCTAAAAAAACATATTTTGATCTATATGAAAGCAGGCAAAATCAGAAAAGAAAGGAGGAACAACTTTTTTCTGTGCTTTGTTTTTGGGGGCAGGGTGGGGCAATAGTGGCTTTTGCTATTCTGTTTCACATGTGCAAGATAAAAGTGCACACCTTTCTTTCTATGAAACAGAGAAGTGGGTCCCTGAGCACCCATAGGAGATGGTAATGGGGTGTGGAAGTACACATTAGCACTAAAGAAAACATAAAAATAAGCTAATAATATTTACCAGCCATTACGCTATGTTTAATTTGAATTTGTACTAACCACAAGCAAAGAAAATAATTGAATGAAATTATATTTAAAAGCACTTGCCTGCTAAGAATCTGGAAAAAGAACGTTGTAGTAGAAGATTCCATAGAGAGAAAAAAGGATAAGAATCATCTTAAATATTTACTCTTATGAAAAAGATAAATAGCAAACTTTGTCAGTTGGCCTAAAAATTTCAGGTGTAGACGTGCTCAGAGAGTGAACATTCGTATACACAAACAAACACACATGCATTCCTATACGAAGACTTTGTATACATGCAGTAGACAAAGCCTTCTGGCTTGCGAACATCCCACTCAAACAAAATATACACATAAACATGCCTCACATCAAGGAGTACTTTGAAGTTCATTGTAATCAACCAGACAAATAAATATTCTAGGCTTGGATGAAAATGGTAGCGAAGAAGGCATGATGAGCAATTCTGTGTCTTAAAATAATGTTAACAAAAGTATTTCACCCCTCTTAATCATCATAGCAACCCTATGATATAGAGTCTATCATTACATTATATGAATGAGGAAACTAAGACAAAAAAAAAAACAAAACACTAAACAACTTGCTAAAAGTCACATTGCTTCTAAGAGGTTGCACCAGGATTTGACCTTAGGCAGTCTGGTGCCAAAGTCTGTGCTCTTCACCATTGTAGTTAGCAAGTGGAAAGAAGTGCTCTTAGTCCAGTAGGAAAAGGTGGGTGCTGACCCACTCCTACTCTTTTCCTCTTCAAAGCATCTAGGTATTTTTTGTGAGTTGCTGTTCTATGTTAGTGGGTGGGTGGGAATTTAAATGGTAGAGATATTTTAGATGGGGAGGGATGTGTGGTTTGAAAAGTAATTGCTATTTGATGAGAAAATGAACTCTTTGTAGTGAACTCAGCAGTGACTCTTCCTCTCCATTAGGCTCTTACTGTTAAAACTGCGCATGATCTACATCTTGCCTTATATAGCATTTCCTTAAAAAGAGAAAAGATGTGCTCAGGCTGATTTTTGGTCAACAATATTTCAAGCAAACATTCAAAGTCTCTCACCCCATCAACTTTGTCTATTATTTTCTGTTTCATGAGGAAAACCGGTCATCCAGCACCTTCCATTATAATTTTCTGGAACTATGTTTTTACTGTAATATTTATATCTATAGTTGAAATGGTTAGTGCCTCACCATACATGTAGACACATTAAATAAGTCTTTTAGCCAGTGTGTTTCTTATTCTTCTGTGCTCAAGTAAGCTTTGTCCAGCTAGTTGAATCTTTACAAATGGTTGTATCTTTCCACTTGTAAGTAAAGCTTTTGATAAGAAAATGTTTTTCACCATTCTTTAGACTTATCTTCTGGAGAGATTTGATTCCAGGAAGCAGGTTGTAGTCCATTAGAAATGTGTGAACTAAGCACACAGATGTTTCTTTAAGTACTCACCTACATAAATACAATAGAATAATGGATTGGACAAAACACTTCTAAAAATAGGCAATTCTAGTAGTCCTCTCACTCATGTTAATTACAGACGTTATGCACAAAGTAGTTAGATTAAGTTGGCTTTGTTAAGGGCCAAATATATTATTATTAATTCCTTGTTCATATTGTTTTATTTTATTGTAAGGAATTAAGATAACTAAGAAACTGTAGAGGCATTGCTTGTTTTTATATAGTCACGAAATTTTAACTGAGGCCTAAGAGGAAGAATTTCAAAGGTAGTATGATCTGTTGGTTAAACATAGAGCTGAGTAATAGGCACATCCAAGTCAGTAGAGGCAAAGGAATGTCTCTGGTGCTAAGGCAAAATCCTTTCATCATTTTTTATGAGAGTAGTCCTGGGCCTGCTTATAGGTGCTGAGGATTAGTAGGTGAGATATAATCCTGGTTTAGCAGATTTAAGAGCCTTGCAGTTACCAAGGAGATTTGCCTTCAGGATACTTAATACATGGAAATGGATACAAAAGCACTTACTGAACAATTTAAATTTCCCAGATAAAGTGTTTAGCATATTTCCTGTAAAAATAGTGACTACATGAAATCTTTGAGTGGCAAAGTAATATAATAATGTTTCAGTTAACTAAGCAACAATACAGAGTTATTTTAAGTCAAAAGTTAGCATTTAAACAATACCTAGACATGAAGCAGAATTATTGCAAATAATAAAATTTAGAACCAGTAGCTTACAGATGGTGGGGAATTTGAAATTTAAGTAAAATTATTGAGGCCCTTGAATAGCAAGTGAATTTCAACAAACAGGTGCCAATAAATTGCATTTGAGGATTACTGGTAATGTGAAACACATATACATTTCTAATGAAAAAAAAAAAAAAGCCATGAAATTCCTGGAGGATCCACTTATAAAACTCAAACTGAGACAAAGTTAGCCTCCTTATGAATGCATCACATTCTCTGACACTACCCACTGCTGCTGATGAAATATGACCTGGTCAACTGCTTAGGCCCTGGACACGTTTCACCCCAGGTTGGGGGATTCTATAGATTCATATTTCAGCCACACTTAGTAAAGGAATGGGAACTGGCAGCCATTGAAAGGCTATGATTCAACTTGGGGATTAAGCCTGAAAAAGAAGACAGGGAAATGCAAGGAGGAGAAAGGGGAAGGTGTGAGATGGGCAGGGAACTTGAGACCTTGCCAACAGTGTTAGTCAGACTTTCCCTGGGTCCTCATTATGAATAGGTTGCTATTTTGAGAACCCCACCACTGAACACTACAGAGAGAAGCTGCTATGAAATATTGTAAAAAATAAAGAAATGACACACACTGTATATGAATAAACATGCAAAGGCATGGATTTATAAAGCAATCGAAAATATTGAGTCCCAGTTGGAAATGACTATTTGTGTCTCTGGACTATTCATTAGTCTCATCAGCACTTACTATTTCTTTCTCTGAGCCACCTGTCTTCAATGAAACTTATAAACAGAGACAAGTAGAGGGTCTTTAACAGGTGACATAAATAGCTAGAACATTCACAAAGTTTTTTAAAAATAGTACCGTTTGAACTAGGAAATATTTTCCTAGAGTCAGGAAACAGTATGGGTGGCACTACTTTGTCTTAGTGGAAAGTGAGGGGGACAGTACTGGGATATATAGTGGCATGCCATGCTAAGGTGGCAATGAACTCACTTCTCTTTTCCCCTATGTTATAAGCAAATGCAAAAGTACACATTTATGCATTTTTGTTTACTGACTTAAACTTACTAACGTAAAGATAGGCAAATATAAGTTATATGAATTTTGTTGCTTCATCTAACAACAATTTAGTTTTGATTTTTAGGAACAAAATATTTATATATTATTAGACACAGCAGAATTCTTTTTCACCAGATTTAAAATTCTGTTTTTATACTTTTTCACACTCAAATTTTTACTAAAAATGAACTTTACCTCCTGTACCCATATCTTTATCTTCCAATTTCTCTTAAAACCCCAATTCCCCATTTTGTAATGAAAATATTCTTTTGCATACCATTAGTGACCACCAGTCAACACATGAAATGATATTGTCTCAAGTCTTTATTGTTCTTGACTTTTTAAAGTGTCTGCCATGCTCCACCACCAGTTTTTGAAATTTTATTCCTTTAGTTGTCTTAAACCAATAGCTGTCCTAATTTTCTTTCTACCTCTATGTGTATTTCCTTTTGTTCTCCTTTTGCTTCAACTCTCCCTTGCTCAGGCATTAAATATTGTTCTTCACCAGGTTACACCCAAGACTCATTGCTCTTCTCCTCACGCTTCCAACTCATGCTAGGCAAGCACATCTACTTTTATGGTTTCAACTACTACCTCTACACTGATTATTCCTAAACCTCTCGTTTTGGCTTCCTCTTCTCTTCACTTTCATTACTGATGTTATTTGGAAATCTGTCATAATCAGAGACAGAAGAGTAGCTACAGACATACTGTTCTTAGTTCTGTTGCCTTTATCAATGGTTAGAGGAAATTTATGGCTAGGTGAAATGTTGCTTTAAAGTGAAAATCAGAAGTTTACTCACCTAAAGAAAAAGGAAGAAAAAAACAATGTAACTATTGATTAAGTTGTTCTCAGACAGGGAAGGTCAAAATTCATGCATATATAAACATACCTCAGAATGTTTCCTTCTACACATTTGCACCAGGGTACCAGAGCATATTCTTCCAGGGATCCTCAGCTCTTGGGATAGTTCAGGAGTATGGGTCTGTGCCTGCTTTTCAAGATATTTCTGAACATTGAAGGGAGAGCTTAGGACCATCAGCCTCTACCTTTGCCTCATCATCTAAAACCCTTTATCACTGCTACCTCCAGTGACAGCCTAGTCTATATAGAGGCCAAAATGCCTTGGTTATATAATTATGCTGTGTACTCTTCCACTAATGTATGATGTGGAGCATATGGATCAGAAGTGCCTTCCCTGCTAGGTCTCAGTGATCTCTCAAGTAGGGCAATGTCATCTGCTCTGCCTACTTTCTTAGGTTGTCTGAAATTCAAGACCTTAATGAAAGTATATGTGTGACCTATCTAAAAGACAACTTCACTAATTGCTATGGTATATATGTATATAATCCTGCTATGTTGCTTCCTTTGAAGGAATTTGAAAGTGCTTTTCCATGGTTACCATAAGAGATAGTTCTTTTGGTTTTATTCTGAGTTGCAATGTTCAAATAGCTCCTTGCCATTTATAATGCACATGCCCCACAACAGTAGAGAACCTATACCTCAGCGTGTAAAACAACCATACAGCCCCAAAATCTAGTCTGTCATTTGAGGTTTATTCTGACCATCAGCTACAGATGATTTTTTTTAAATCAATGTTTATTGGTGAAATAAGAATTCACGGCTTATCTCTCTCACCATTCTGACAGCTTTTGAAAAAAGTGTATGTGTTTATAGACTTATAATGATTTCCGAGAAGAACAATGTCAACATGTGGTAAGACAGCCTTTCATCTAGTAGGCAAGTTACTCTTGCTGAAGATAACCTATGCTTTTCGAGCAACTGAGCACTCAGCAGACACCAAATACTAAAACACATAGCACTGACTGGAAGGAGGAGGATAAGGAGGTGGAGAGGAAATAATCTCATGATTTAATTTTTCTTTTAGTGACCACTGATGAAATCACAGAATCAGAGGGCTGATGGCAATTATGAGGTTATCTGGCCCCGTGTTTCCCAAATTTCAATCATTCTTTTACCTGCTGTATGATTTTTCAATACCTGCTATTTAGATAGTTATATATCTTTAATCTATTTAAGTTTTATTTTACTTAAAGTTATCTAACTTTATTTCTTGTTTAACAGGAAATGTTACATTGTTATATGTTTGGAAAGCAAGTCACACCTGACACAAAAATATGGTAATTGCAAAAAATAAAGAGTAATCGTTATAAAAATTAATTAGTTATTAGAATAAAATATTTGCCCATAAATCTCCCAAAATTATCTTGTATGCCATTTGTGGCCAATGGGTTCAGATCTATATTTACTTTGTATCCATACAATATGAAACAAAGAATTTCTTTTTCCCCAAAAGGCTGTCTCCTGTCTGAGGTCACACAACAAAGCCATAGCAAATATGAGAGTGATCTGGTTATAGGAATGTTTCACTGTCTGAGAAAGGTAACTTCTTTTCTGTATACTTCATGGAGACAAGTTTCATATTAAATTGTCCTTTCAAAGAAGAGCTATTACTTGAGGTTTAATAGATTGTCACAGAACTTTTTCTTCCTAAATTTACTGGCACCCTTAGACTTGCACTCCCAATTATGAGAGTTAAAGAGAAGAATTGAAATATGGGAAAGAACATCCCCAGAGTTGGACCAAGAAAAAAAATCTTGATATAGATGGATTCAGAGGGTCAAAGCCTCAATTTCTACAGACAAAAGGGGAAATTAAACATTGCTTATATCTCCTAGCGGCTGTATAACACTCACCAGCCGACTACGACCAGAACACCAGGTTTAACTGGAAATCTTGGTGGCCAAAGAAGCATTTGTAACACACACACACAAAGACACATGGTCTGTCCATGTGTCTGGATACTGTCCCGAAAGTATCCAGCCATGCACTATGAAAAATAGAGACATTTATTGAAGAAGATGCAAGAAACATTGTCCATAGGACAATGATGCCCCAGTCCCCTTCAAAGTAGGCATGTTGGGACCTCACACGGTTCTCCCAATCACCATCAGCTGCCCCATTGTGTATTTTCCTGAATCTCATTGACAGTCTGAAACTTCTTCTCTTTCAAAGGTGATTTTAGTTTTGGGAAAAGCCAGAAGTCTCAGGGTGCCAAATCTGGGCTGTAGTGGGTGATTTGACTTTTCACAAAAAAGCTCTGTATGAGACGTGATGCATGAGCAGGCACAGTGTCGTGATGAAGCTGCCAATTACCAGTTGTTCATAGCTACAGCCTTCTGAATCATCCAAATAGCTTCTGCAGGGGAATGTTCAAGCTTAACACAAAATTGGGTGTGGATTCATTGTTCTGCTCTCTGACATTTTGATGCAACA
Source organism: Glossophaga mutica (assembly GCA_039655065.1). Lineage (NCBI taxonomy): Eukaryota > Metazoa > Chordata > Mammalia > Chiroptera > Phyllostomidae > Glossophaga > Glossophaga mutica. The sequence goes on along the minus strand of CM077318.1, from coordinate 5,906,903 downwards.
GCCACACAGTACACATGCTCACTCAATGGCGTCTACCACCCCCACTGACTAGTACAGTGAAGTCGTCATTGTTCACACATGTGCATTCCAGTCCACTCTCCTTGACTGCCAGGTTACATTGATGTTGCACAAACTGTTCTTGTTATGTTAACAATGACTGAACTTTTTCCAGACAGACTTCATATATATATATATATACACACACATACATATGAGCTAGTGTCAGGGATTTCTTCGAATCAGCCACTTACAGAGTGTGTTTTAGTGGATTTAGTAAACGGTCAGCCCAATTCCTTATATTTTCTCTGTTTTTATCTGTAGACATAGTGAGACTTGGCGCTCATTATAATGCTTCAAAACCAAGTGTTCCCCTTCTTTATCATCAACATGAATGGTAGCAAGAGCCTCCAACTAAAATTCCTATCAATATATTAGCTTATTTAGCCTTATTAGTTGCTATTAGCTATAAATGAACACTAGTAAAAACCTAACACATATGCAGTAAATGATTGATTCTAAATAACTTTAACCAGAAATGCAAAATTATAAAGGACCTGCAATGCCATTTTTTATAATCATCTTAAATAATCAGCTGAAGAAACTAAGACTCAGAGAGGGATGAAACTTGCCTACAGTAGCAAGTTAGCACTATAAATGTAGTTAAAGTCCAGGTGTCCTGAATGCAATTATAATCTTATTTCTAAATAGCATACTCTGTTTGGACATAAGCTTTTTCCTCTCTTTCTCTCACTTCCCACTTATACCCTTGCTTGAGAAAGCATTTATTCTTGCAAGTACAGGGCATTTTTAAGTGAAAATCCTCTCTTTTAAAATCGAAATTGCAGTGCTCCATTTGAAAAGTTACAGTGACTTTTTACTCAAAGTAAAACTCAGTCCCTAAGTTCATCAAACTCATTTAGCTTTTGCCCAGCCAGAACTTCATATTTTGGCCCTATTCCCTCATACCAACTTAAATCTAAACCGGGCTCCCAAATGGGTAACTCGACTCTAACCCAGATCTGACATCTGTCTTTCTTTCATGCACCTGGCTTCATTTATCTTTGTACATTTCAACATTTTTACATTGCCTGCATAAGCTAGATTTTCTAAAGCCCTGTGCTCCCCATGACCTTTACTTTCCCATATCTAGACATTTTTCTTAAAATGTTTTCAAAATGTCAATTATTTGCCCAGAAACTTCCTTCAAGGAGAGAAAGCAAGACTTTATAAGAAGACCTATTGTTTGCAAATGCTCAATACTAACCCAGTGCCTTTCTTGGCAAATTGCCCCTTATGCCTCATGAAACAGAAATAAAAATTCACAGTATATGAAAGTTGAAACAAAAACCCAGGGTGAAGTAATAGAATCCCATGTACATTTGGAGAAAAAACAGTATCAGTGTATTTGAATGTTAGTATATTTAGACCAAATTATCTATTTACCCTAGTAAATCAAAAGTGAGAAGTACATTGCATTTCATGAAGTGGAAACCATTCTTAGTTACTCTCCTATTCAGTGGTCTTATGGAGCAGAAAAATCACAGAAAGAGTTCCAAAAATGCTTTGGAAAGTATGGTCCTCTCTCACCTCCAAATTTAATTAATCAATTAATTAATTGTTTGCTGGCTTCTTTAATTTACTAAATAACAAAAGAGGTTTGCTTATTTATCAGATTGTATTTGTTTATCTATGGTTTTTCTGAAAGGGCTTCTGTATATTGCATTAACTTTTTGATTAGTTGTCATCTGTGCTATGCAAATAGAAGGTACACATGATCCTTGTCTACAGGTATTAAAAGATATCATCTCTTCCAAGAAAATCCAGTATATTTATATGTAGCCAGAGTCTCATCTCTCCTCTTCTCAATCCATTTCACCATCACTCCCCTGCTGATGATTCATCAATATTCTGTGTCTGTGTATCTGTAGAGTGAATGTTGATAGAGGAGTTGTTTTTTAATTGATTTGCGCTCCTTGAAAATTAAAGTTTTAGTGCACAGATCATCAAATTGTTTTGGAAATGTTCTTTTGAATCAATCATTGTAGAATCAAATTGTATTGAGAACCATCCTACTCCTCCTGCCCCCACCTTCATAAGTATATATACCCTACCATAGATTCGTTGGTTTTGCTGAGTATAATTAAAAGAACCAACATGTGAAATATTGTACAAATAATAAAGTTATAGTCTTTGCAACTATGAAGTTAACATATTTATCTTAAAATCAAAAGCTCCCATTTTAATGCATGATAGTGTACAGTATAAGTAGGCACACTCTATTCTATTGGTGTTAAGACATCTTTTACAAGAAATTCTTGATCATGTTCATGATCATGGATCATTAAAATCTATAGATTATATATAATGGTTTAATTTTATGCTATATAGGCTTCACCCAACATGTTACTTTTAAAAATATTCTTTACTATAGAAATATTCAAACATGAAGAAAAACAGAAAGACTAGTGTGATGAACCGTAATGCACCCATGACACAGCTTTAATAATTAAGAACATCTTGTAAATCTTACTGTATTTATCTGCCTTCCTTCACAATATTTACTAAAGCATTTTAAAGCATACTCCACATGTGATGTCATTTTACTCATAAATTCTTTAGTAAGCATTTCTAACTGATGAGGACAATTCTTGTTTTAGATTACCACCATATACATAACTTTTTACTGGGTGTGTTATCTTGCTACATTACAGAGGGCCCCACGGAATACTTGGAATCTTGGAATCACATCCCAACTCTGTCAGATCCAACAGTGTACCTCCTTGGGACCTCAAGTTTTTTTTTTTTTTTTCTGTTAAATAAGAGAGTTAGAGAAGATCTCTAAGACATAATTGTTCTCCATCATTCTGGATTTAAATAGCAAAAATTATTAAGTTTAAGATACTACCTTATGTTATTCCTTTATTAGGTAGGCATACAGAAATGAACGTGGCATCTTTAAACATTAACTGCCTTAAGAATTTGAGTTTAGGATAAAAACTTTAAAAAATTAGTGAAATAAGTTGAAAGTATGATAATTTCTATCTTCTGAGGAAACGTTTCCTTTAAGTGCTCATACAGAAACACCCAATAGTTATTTGAAAACAATAATAATGTGGTTTCATCATTCTAACTAACTTCCTCTTTAAAGGGCCAACACTGGCTTGACAGAAGTGCTCCTAAAGGCTGTGGCGCCCTCTTCTGATCCCTCACCCAACAAGGTAAGTCATGGGTTTTGTTTCTGAACTGCTTTTGGACTTTTGGATTTCTCCTTACCTCATCTGTTACTTTAGTCTTGAAGTATCATGCAAAATTTCATATGTAACTGGTGGAAGACACAGTTCCTATGGTAGAAATCTGACTACAGCTCCATGGTGGTTGCTTTACATGTTCTTCTAGGTTTTCATTTTGAAATTTGAGAATAGTTTCAGAGGACAAGGGATAATGTGAAATTTTCAATATAGAAGTCTCACTCAAGCAACAAGACTGTATAAAAAAAAAAAAACAGGAAAAATGAGAATTTTCTGCTAAAGCATCCAAAAGAGTTACTTATTAAAATTCAAACTTCATGTCATTAACTGTCTGCTGTATATCAGAGAATAGAAATGGGGCGCTCTAAACAATATATACTCTGTACTCTAAAATTACTTCATGATTCTCCATTCAGAAATTTTGGAAACTTCTAATATTCTGTCTCACTCCTCATTATTATCCACTCATCCTAGTTTGCCTTCCTATCCCTCATAAATGTTGTTTAAAGGGATTCCCTAACCCCTTTAAACAAAATGTCCTCCTCTCTACTTGATGTTCATCCAAGCAGATGCCATCCCCATTGTTTTCAGGCCCATCACAAATCCTGCCTGCTAAGCAAATCTTTCTTGAATATTTCACTTAGCATGCACTTTCCTCCTCTCAATTTCTATATCTAGAATCTCACTATAAAAAACTCATTTTATGTTCTAATATAATGAGATTGATTTTACAATATAGTCCAAACAAAAATAAAAACATCTCATTATAATCATCACTTGATATTCTCTAAATTATAATTGCTAACATGCTTAAATTTTGATTTGTTCTTCTACCTGGAGTTCGAGCTTTATAAACACAGAAGAATACTGACCTGCTTGAAAGTTTCTCACAGGAATGAGCTCACTCCATATTATCTCTAAAGTCTCAAGTTCTCTTCTTGTTGGATATTCTAGTGGTGAATCTAGATCAGATTGGGGAGTAAAACTTCTCAGTTAAATAGAACACTCAACTAGCCAAAGTAACTAGCTTCCTGATCAGCTCTATCAGATGGGTTCCATTTCCATGCCCCAGCAATCTTTCGTTGGCTGCCTTTAAAGTTCATAGTAAAATGACTAGTACTTTTGGCTGTACACTTACTTCATATAAAAATTTTCCACAAAAGCAAGCATTAAGGGCTATAGAAGAGGACTGTTTCATTTATTGAAAGCCATTTGTATTTGCTGAAAGAGCCATCTCCTGGTTGAATTTTGCACTGGAGCCAACAGAATCTTTCGCCAGTTTGGAAAGATTAAATGGAATTGCCAGGATAGCTTCAAATAGAGGATGCAAAGAAGAAAATTGAAAATTAATGCTAAATTATTAATTTTCAATGAATTCAAATGCAGGATGAAACTGCAGGTCCCTGCTATGCATCTGCCATATTTATGGAAAAATCGTCTTTAGTATCCTGGCTATGGTCTTGCCCCTTACTGTTAAGTAGTACAAAAAGTGTTCAGAGATACTGAACTTTTATACAAATTAAAGACTATGACAGGAGGTGGAATATTTTGCCATTTGAGGAGAGATACATATGGCAAAAATTTGTTTTAAATTGATCACTGATGCCTATAAAAAACATGTGTTTGTATGATTAGCATTTATATGTTAGAGCATCAGGCCCAGGTGATCTATTTTGAAGCTATCCCTTTCCCTCCTTAGAATGGTTCTTTTGTTTAGCCTACCCCTGCAGGAGTACTGCCTCAGTGCTATGCGCCTTACCTCCTTTTTGCTCTGTGACATGCTTACCTTCCAGTCATATATACAGATGCCCTGTTCCTTGTTTATTTTTATTTCGACACTATTATAGATGCCCCTGATTTCTTCCTCTTTGCTCACCTCCACTCAACCCCACCCCCCTTTCCCTCTGATCATCACCATAATCCCTTCACCTTCTTTTATCTAGTCCCCTAACTCCCCTCCCCTCTGAGATCTGTCAGTCTGTTCCATGTTTCCATGCCTTTGTTTCTATTTTGTTCATTAAATTACACATATAAGTGAGATTAAATGGTATTTTTATCCTGATTGGCTTATTTCACTTGGCATAATAGTTCCCAGGTCCATCCATGCTGCCACAAAAGGTAAAAGTTTCTTTTTTATGGTCATGTAGCATTCCATTGTATAAACATACCACAGCTTTTTTATCCACTCATCTACTGGTGGGCACTTAGGCTGTTTCTAGTGTAGGAGACTGGTTTGTTTTGGTATGACAAATATGACACAGCTCTGCATGGAAAACCTACATAAGCGAGGTGGTGGGCAGGAGCCAGAACTTCAAACTGAGTTTTCCTGTGGGAATCAGGCCTAGAAAATGCATACAGACGGTTATGGCTTGCTCTTGCTAAAATTCCCTCACCCTGGTCTGAAACAACTAACGTGTATTGTCTATCTTCAGGGTAATTTCCAAAGCCTGTGTGAATTTTCCCAAGGACAGAGCTAATTAGCTCACCACCATTTCCCTCTGCATGTTATTTTCATTTCCTTGATTGTACCTAAAATGTAGACAATAATATTCTATGTAGTACATAATAAATCCTTCTTTGATGTAAGACTCGAGAAAAAACAATAAAAGCCCATCTAGGCAAGGGTCGAAGCGCTCTCCTCTTGAGAGAGTGGCCATGCCATCCCCTTTTTCTCCACAGGACTGCTGTCACCTGTGCATTTGTTCTTGTCTGCAGTCACAACAGGTGGGCTCTGCTGGCCGGAGTCTGGCACATCCTAGCACTTGGCTATTATAAATAACGCTACTATGAACACTGGGGTGCATAGGCTCTTTGGAATTGGTGTGTTAGGATTCTTAGGGTGTAATCCCAGCAGCAGAATCACTTGATCAAAAGGCAGTTCCATTTTTAGTTTTCTGAGGAAATTCCATACTGTTTTCCACAGGGGCTGCACCAGTCTGCATTCCCAACAGTGCACTGGGGTTCCCTTTTCTCCACAACCTCACCAGCACTTGTTTGTTGATTTGTTAATGATGGCCATTCTGACCTGTGTGAGGTGACATGTCATTGTGGTTTTATTTTGAATTTCTCTGATAATTAGCAATGTTGAGTAATTTTTCACATATCTCTTGGCCATCTCTATGTCCTCCTTGGAGAAGTATCTCTTCAGGTCCTTTGCACATTTTATAATTGGATTGTTTGTCTTCCTGGTGTTGAGTGGTATAAGTTCTTAATATATTTTGGAAATTAACCCCTTATCATATGTTTCATTGACAAATATGTTCTTCCATCCAGTGAGTTCCCTTTTCATTTTGTTAATTATTTCTTTTGCTGTGCAGAAGCTTTTTAGTTTGCTGTAGTCTGATTTGTTTATTTTTTCCCTTTGTTTCCCTCGCTCTAGGAGATACATTGGCAAAAATGTGCTATTCAATATGTCTGAGATTTTACTACTATTTTTCTTCTAGGATTTTTACGGTTTTGTGACTTACATTTAAGTCTTTTATCCATTTTGGGTTTATTTTTGTGTATGATGTAAGTTGGTGGTCTAGTTTCATCTTTTGCATATAACTTGTTTTTAAGTGATCTGCATTATTTCTTTTATGTTGTCTTTAGCATCTATCTTCATTACTTCAGGTCAAAAGGCCTTACAAAGTTCAGTACTCAAGCCTCAATCACAGCTCATCCTGACCTTCTTTTCCAAGGTTCTTCAGATGTAACAAGAAAATAATTATAAAGATGCCAGAAACTAGAAATTACCAACTTACTTGTGTGTGTGTGTGTGCATGTGGAGGGGTGATATTTCCTTAGATATAAAAACTTAGTATATATTTAACATGTTTAGTAGATTAACACAAAAACATTTGTCATGACATTGAAACAGCTTTAATTCATTTATTCAGTTATATTTACATTTAATATTGAGCACATTTTTTGAATTTTACTATAAGCCAGGTAGTCTGAGTGGAGATAATAGAGTAGTGAACAAAATATGAGCCCAATTCTTAAAGGCTTACAGTCTATTGATGGAAGACAAAGATTAAAACTAACCTACAAATATTTAAGTTAAAAATTACAGTGAGTTAGTTTTTAAAAAATGTTTTCACGAAAAAGGTTATTGTACTTGGGTGGTAGCTACTTTGTACTGGGTAATCAGGTAAGTCCTATCTTAAAAAAATAACATTTGAAATCATAGCTGAAGCATGATAAATATCTAGGCACATGATGGAGGTGGGAGTGGAGAGTAAGAACATCACAGAAGGGAACAGAATATTTCAAGGCCTTGAGATGGGAAAAAGTTTGGACATAGTGAAATAGAGAAGAAGTGGTACATAAGAGTGGAGAAAACTTTGCAGAGGAAAGAGGAATTTGGCCATTTTTTCTGCTTCACTATTTTTGTTGGACATCCCATCATATTACCCCCTACACACAAACTGGGATTTATAGCATTCGTTCCTTTGGTTCTCAGGTTTTTGAATTCAGACTGAAATCACACCACTAATAGGATTACGAATCTGAAGGTGGAAAAGGGATGTGACATCCATTTTTTAACATGTGGGACAGACAGATCTGATACCTTATAAATTAATGTAAATGCATGAAGTGAAGTCAGAACTGGCATAGAGATTGAAGAGTCACAATTTGGTGTTGAAAGATGAAAGTGAATAAGACGAATTTTCCATTACAAAAATAGAGATGAAGTTTAAAGAAAAACAACTTTTGGCAATTGAAATTAAAGAAACTATTTGGGAATCATTGGGGCCTATTTTTAATTATCCTTCCTCTAATTATTGGTCAATGTTTAAAGTCATTAGTATTTCCATTAGAAGGTAAGCATGGAAAAGAACAAAAGGGTAGCTTTCCACTTGACACTAAAGTTTCAATTCACAAATTAAAAAAATTGACAACCATCTGGGTATTTCCAAACTCCCAGATGTCATATAAGCAAAACATTCAAATTATGTAATCTAAGTAAAAGCTAAAATTTTTATGATTTCCATCAAGTTGCTTTTTTTCTTCTATATATTCATATTGAACATATTTTACTTATTAATACTTCTAATACATTTCTATTTATTTTTTTATTATTTCAGAATTTTCATTTTCAAGCTCTCCCTTTTCCTCATTACAATTATTCAAGAATTTATCTTTAAATGATAAAAAAAATGTGGGTGAGGAATCTCCAAACTGGGAAATAGTAAATACGGATTTTCAAAAGAAAACTAAATGCAAATCCACTGGAAAAAGTAAGGCCTTAGAAATGATAAGGCTGGTAGCTTGATTTAATTCCTTGAGAAGTCACTAAGTAATTAGGAGGCAACAGATAATTATTCTTTTTTTCCATCAACGAAATGCAGATAATTTCCTTATCTGGTTGTTGTGGAGTTTAAATGTGGTAGTACATGTAAGGCTCTTAGGATAGTGTCTGCCAATGGGAATTACACAACAAATGTCACCTATTACTATTCATGAATATTCACTTTATTGATAGTTTTTCACTCCTCCAAAAAATAACTGGTAATCTGACTTGACTGATATGTAATGATTGAAGACATTCAGTATATGCTTCTTTGAGTATGTGTGTGAACTGGTTTTTACAGCAGACTCCAACTAAGGAAATTGCTGAGTTACAAAGCATTCCTATAGTTTATTTTGTTTTAATTTGCATTTTCTTGATAATGAGAGAGGTTGAGAAAAATTTCAAACTTTATTATTTCCTATTACTTTTTTCTGACTTGCCTCTCTATATTGTTTGCCCATTTCTTCTTATTGACTGTGTAAAAACTTTGGAAATGTTTTTTATCAATTATATACATTATGCATATCTTTCAGTCTGTTACACATTTTTAAGAAACAAGTTTTAAACATTTGATATAATAAATCATTAATTGTTTTCCTTGGTGATTTTTACTTTATTTACCGAGTCCTTTCCTGTTCAAAAGTCATATCACATCCTTCTATATTTTCTTTTATTACTTTTATTTTTCCTTTTTAAGCATTTACATTTTCGAAAGGTAAAAATGTTTTGTTAATGTGTAAGCTTAAAAATCTAAAAGTTTTCTCAATGAATAATTGATTTTTCCAAAAATATTTATTGACAAGCTTCTCCTACCCCCGATTTAATATGTATGTTTTATTTTATACTAAGATCACATTACTAATACAGTATCACATTATACTAAATATAAACATGGATATATTACCTAGATTCTCTATTGTTTTCAAATATCAGTACTTTATTTTTTCAATTACTAAAACTTCAAGTTAAATTTGGATGCATGACAGTGCAACACTAACCATTTTGTTAACCTCATTCAAAATTATTTTAGCTATTTTTGATATTTACTCTTTCATATGGATTTTAGAATAAACGCAACATGTTTTGTTAAATATCCCATTCAATTATTTTATTAGTTTAAATAGTTTATCAGCTAATTCTTCCAGAGTTCTACACAGAAAAATATTTGAACTGAGAGATGATGGTGTGGGAAGATGTTGAACTCATCTCCTCCCATAAATAAAACAAATTTCTAGCTACATATGGAATCAGTTTCCTCTGAAAAGGACCTGAATGCGAGATGAACAGTGCCTCCAAAACAAAAGATAGAAACAGTTGCATCCAGAAAGGTAAGGGAGACAGGTACACACACCATCTCACCCAAGACGTCACCTCAGGTCCTTTTTCATTTTAAATGCTCATTTTTTCTCTATCTTAGCCATGTTTTCACCCTGTACTCTTAGTATTCCTTCTCTATCTTCTCAAAATAACTTCTCTTTCCTCTATACATCTCTTAAGCTCTTCTTTCTTTCCTTGTGCCTTCTTATTCCCATTACACCTATTTAAATATAAATCTTAGCTCATTGATTATTGATATTTCTGTGGTGGAGATTTTTCTGCAATTAGGACCTTAAAATGTTGGTTTTAACCTAATACTGTATGCATCTCCTCTCTTACACCATTCCACCTTCCATCCTCCCTTTTTTAATTACAAAGTAAATTTTTCCCTTTCCCACTTTGCCTTGTCTTTCTTCCCTAATGTTATTATTGCCCTTCCTTCTACCCTCACAAAACCTCTTTTCTTTCAGTTAGTCAACTCCTATTAATTTTTCCTTTCCTATAATAGTCTTAATCTCTTTCAACCATTATTAATATTGGCACATTTGCTGTTGATAGTGTAATCATGCATAGGGGTTATCTTTGTGGGTGTGGATCTGTTTCCTGGGCTGTTTGGTTTTTGTTCTGGTAGCACCTGTACAACAGTATACAAGACAGAGGGTGGAGTGACTCTCATTCAATCAGATGGAGGGAAGGACATCCAAAGAATGACCCAACAACAACCAAAACCCAATGACAACCACATAAAAGGAATAAAGGTCAGCAAAAGAGCATCAAGTTGAGGAGATTAAAGAGACTGCACCACTGAGTACCACAGGTCTCCTACCAAAGAAGGTCACACCATGAAGACAGAGAGTCAAAGCACATAAATCTAACACACAGAAACAAACAAGAAGAGTCACCCAAAATGGGGAGACAAAGAAAGAACCCCCGATCAAAAGGAAAGGAAGACCCCCTAGAAAGACTGCTAAATGAAATTGAGGAAACCATACTATCAGACATTGAGTTCAAAATAATGGTTATAAGTATGCTCAAGGAGCTCAGTGAGAACTTCAAAGAACTCCAGGGAAGCATCAAGGAACTTACTACGAACTACACCAGCATGCAAAAGGACATAGAAACTATCAATAAGACACAGGAAGAAATGAAAAATACAGTATCTAAAATGAAAAACACAGTAGAAGGGATTAAAAGCAGGTTATATAAGGCAGAGGATCAAATCAGAGAGCTGGATGAGAAGGTAGAAAAAAAAAAAAACTCCCAGACAGAGCAAAAAAATGAAAAAAACTCAAAAAGAATGAAGAGGCATTAAAGGAGCAGCAGGATGGCATGAAACATAATAATATCCATATAATAAGGATACCAGAAGGAGAAGAAGAGAAGAAAGGGACAGAAAACATATTTGAAAAAGTAATGACAGAAAGCTTCCCTAAATTTGATGAGAGAAAAAGTCACACAAATCCAGGAAGCACAGAGGTTCCCAATCAAGAGGAACACAAACAGGCCCACTCCAAGACACATCATAATTGAAATGGCAAAATTCCAAGGCAAAGAGAGAATCTTAAAGGCAGCAAGGGAGAAGAAACAGGAAGTATCATACAAGGGAGCCCCAATAAAGCTAGCAGTTCATTTCTCAATGGAAACACTGCAAACCAGAAGGGAATGACCAGCAATATTCCAAGTAATGAAAAACAAAGACCTGCAACCAAGACTATTCTGCCCAGCAAGGCTCTCAATTACAATGGAAGGCAAAATAAGGAGTTTCTCAGACAAAAGAAGGCTCAAAGAATGCACCTCCACCAAACCAGTATTGCAAGATGTGCTAAAGGGACTGCTTTAAAAAGAGGAAGAAAAAAGTGAGAGAGAGAGAGGAATACAGATACAGAGGGGGTAAAATGGCAATGAACAAGTACCTACCAATAATAACCTTAAATGTAAATGGTTTAAATTCTCCAATCAAAAGACAGAGTAGCTGAATGGATAAGAAATCATGACCTACACATATGCTGCCACAAGAAACACACCTCAGAATAAAAGACCTATACAGACTGAAAATGAAGGGTTGAAAAAAAATATTCCAAGCAAACGGACAGGGAAAAAAAGCTGGGGTAGCAATATTTATATCAGACAAAATACATTTCAAAACAAAGACCATAAAAATAGACAGATAAGGTCACTTAATAATACTCAAGGGAAGAATCCAACAAGAAGACATAGCAATGGAAACATATGAATTCAACATAGGAGCACCCAAATATATAAGGAAGACCTTGGAAGACTTCAAGAAAGATACAGAAAGTGACACACTTATAGTAAGGAATTTTAACACCCCACTGTCAAAAATGGACAGATGTTCCAAACAAAGAATCAACAAGGATATTGTGGCAATGAATGACACCCTAGATCAAATGGACTTAACTGATACATACAGAAACTTTCACCCTAAAGAAGCAAAATACACATTCTTTTCAAATGTATATGGAACATTTTCAGAGATAGACTACATGCTAGGACACAAAACAAGCCTCAACAAATTAAAAAAAAATTGAAATAATATCAAGCACTTTCTCAAAATATAAGAACTTGAAATTAGAAACCAAGCTCAAGGAAAAAGTGAAACAAACTCCAATTCAGGGACACTAAATAACATGTTAGTAAATGATGCGTGGGTTAACAATGAGATCAAGGAAGAAATAAAAAAGTTTCTGAAAACAAATGAAAATGAACAGAAAACATCCCCAAACCTATGGGATGCTGGGAAGGTGGTCCTGAGAGGGAAGTTTATAGCCATACAGGCTTACCTATAAAAGATAGAAAGTTTTCAAATAAACAACCTACCCTACATCTGCAAGAACTAGAGGAACAACAACAAACAAATTGCAGAGCAAGCAGAAGGAAGGAAATAATCAAGATCAGAGCAGATATAATGATGTAGAGACTAAAAGGACAATTCAAATAATCAACAAAACCAAGAGCTTGTTCTTTGAAAAGATAAACAAAATTGACAAGCCTTTAACCGGATTCATCAAGAAAAAAAAAGAAAGAGGACCCAAATAAACAAAATCAGAAATGAAAGAGGAGAAATTACAACTGATACCACAGAAATACAAAATATTGTAAGAAATTACTACAAACAACTATATACCAAGAAATTTGACAACTTGGGCAAAATGCACACATTTATAGAAACATATAATCTTCTAAAACTGAATGAAGAAGAAGTAGAAAGCCTGAACAGACCAATAACAGCTAATGAAATTGAAGCAGTAATAAAAAAAACTCCCAGCACACAAAAGCCCTGAACCAGATGGTTTCACAGGAGAATTCTACAAAACATTTAAGGGAGAGCTAACCCCTATCCTTCTCAAACTATTCCAAAAAATTCAAGAAGGGAAGACTCCCAAACTCTTTTTATGAAATCAGCACCATCCTAACCCCCAAATCAGATAAAGACACTACAAAGAAAGAAAACTTTAGGCCAATATTGCTGTTGAACATAGATGCTAAAATCCTCAACAAAATACTGGCAACCTGGATCTAGCAATACATGAAAAAGATCACACACCATGATTAAGTGGGATTCATCCCAGGGATGCAAGGATGGTACAATATTTGCAAGTTAATAAACATAGTAAGTCACATAAACAAAAAGAAAGACAAAAATCAAATGATCATATCAATAGATGTGGAAAAAGCATTTGATAAGGTACAGCACCCATTTATGATCAAAACACTCAGCAAAGTGGGAGAAGAGGGAGCATTCCTCAACATAATAAAGGCCATATATGAGAAACCTACAGCCAACATCATACTCAACAGGCAAAACCTAAAAGCTTTCCCACTAAGATCAGGAATAAGATGGACATGTCTGCTTTCACCACTTCTATTCAACATAATATTGGAAGTTGTAGCCAAAGAAATCAGACAAGAAAAGGAAATAAAAGTAACTTCCTCCAAATTGGAAAGGAGGAAGTTAACTGTCACTGTTTGCAGATGACATGATAGTGTACATAGAAAACCCTATAAACTCCACCCCAAAACTATTGTAGCTAATAAGAGACTTTGGCAAAATAGTGGGATACAAAGTAAATATTCAGAAATTGAAAGCATTTTTGTACACCAACAGCAAAATATCAGAAACAAAAATCAAGAAAGAAAATCCCATTTGCTATAGCAACAAAAAAGATAAAGTTCCTAGGAATAAACCCAACCAAGGAGGTAAAAGACCTGTACTCAGAAAACTACACAATGCTGAAGAAAGAAATTAAGGAAGGTAGAAATAAATGGAAGCATATACTGTGTTCATGGATTGGAAGAACTAACATCATCAAAATGTCCATACTACCCAAAGCAATTTATAGATTAAATGCAATCCCTATTAAAATACCAATGAAATATTTCACAGACATAGAACAAATATTTCAAAAATTTATATGGAACCATAAATGACCCTGAAAGCTGCAGCAATTTTGAGAAAGAAGAACAAAGTAGGAGGGATCACAATACCTGACATCAACCCATATTACTAGGCCACGGTAATCAAAACAGTCTGGTACTGGCATAAGAACAGACACATAAATCAATGGAACAGAATAGAGAGCCTGGAAATAAACCCATGTCTCTATGGTCAATTAATATTTGACAAAGGGGGAAGGAACATAAAATGGAGTAAAAATATCCTCTTCAACAAATGGTGTTGGAAGATCTGGACAGGTACATGCAACAAATGAAACTCGACCACCAATTTACACTATCCATAAAAAATAAACAAAGGTGCATTTGTTAAATATAAGCCACAACACCATAAAAGTCCTAGAGGACAACACAGGCAGGGAAATTTCAGTTATTCCACACAGCAGTATTTCACTGATATGTCCCCTCAAACAACGGACATAAAGGAAGAAATAAACAAATGGGATTTCATCAAAATAAAAAGCTTCTGCAAGGCTAAAGAAAGCATCAGCAAAATGAAAAGAGAACCAACCATATGGGAAAATGTATTTGCCAATGATACCCCAGACAAGGGTCTTATCTCCAAAATATATAAAGAACTCACACAACTCCACTCCAGAAAGACAAACAATCCCATTAAAAAATGAGCAAAGGATGGGAACAGACACTTCACCAAGGGGGACATACAGAGACCCCACTGACATATGAAAGGATGGTCAGCATCACTAGCCATCAGAGAGATGCAAATTAAAACCACAATGAGATACCACTTCACACTGGTCAGAATGGCCATCATAACCAAATCAATGAACAACAAGCACTGGATAATTTGTGGAGAAAAGGGAACCCTAGTGCACTGTTGGTGGGAGTGCAGACTGATACAACCACTATGGAAAGCAGTATGGAATTGTCTAAGAAAACTAAAAATGGATCTACCTTTTCACCCAGCAATTCCACTGCTTGGATTATATCCTACGATATAATCAAATCAAAAGAACATGTGCACCCTAGTGTTCATAGCAGCACAATTTACAATAGCCAAGTGCTGGAAGCAACCTAAATGCCCACCCATAAATAAGTGCATCAAAACACTGTGGTACACTTACACAATGTTATAGTATGCAGCAGAAAGAAAGAAGGAGCTCGTACCCTTTGTGACAGCATGGATGGAACTGGAGAGCATTATGCTAAGTGAAATAAGCCAGGAAGTGAAAGACAAATACCATATAATCTCACCTATAAGTGGAACCTAATCAACAAAACAAACAAGCAAGCAAAATATAAACAGAGACAGTGAAATAAAGGACAAACTGACAGTAACCATCAAGGAGGAGGGGTAGGGATAATGGGGGGAAAACAGCAGAAGGTCCATCAAGGAACATGTATAAAGGACACATGGACAAGCCAAAGGGGGGTAGATTCGAGGGTGGGAGGCAGGGATGGGTGGGGTGGGGGGCCATGGTGGGGTGAAAATGGAGACAACTGTACTTGAACAACAATTAAAAAATGTCAATAGTACTCAAAGCAATCTATAGATTCAATGTAATGTCTTATCAAATTTCCAATGGCACATTTCACAGAACTAGAACAAATAAATCTAAAATTTGTACTGAACAACATAAGACCATGAATGACCAAAGCAGTCTTGAGAGAAAAGAAGAAAGTTTCAGGTATCATGCTCCCTGATTTCAGATTATACTATGAGGCTGTAGTAATCAAAACAGTATGCTATTTGCACAAAGACAAAGACACAGAAGAATGGAACAGATTTGAAAGCCCAGAAATGAACCCAAACATATATGGACATTTAATTTACAGCAAAGGAGTCAAAAAATACAATGACAGAAGGATAATTTCTTTAGTAAATGATGTTGGAAAAACTGGACAATCACATGCAAATGTGTCAAAATGGATCACTGTCTTGCATCATACACAAAATTTAACCCAAAATAAAGACTTGAATGTAAGACCTGAAATAATAAAATTCCTAGAAGAAAACATACACTGTAAGCTCCTTGACATCAGTCTTAGTGATGTTTTTGTGGATCTGACGCCAATGTCAAGGAAATAAAAGCCAGGAATGAAGAGATGGAGGTGGGATTACACTTCTCACTATTATATCTCACAAAGTATGGAAGGAATGCTTCCTTCTCATAACCCAGTATTGGCTTTGATTTACTTGGAAGTCCTACTACTCAAGAGTAGAATGCTTCCACCAGAGGAACAGAGTCATGCTTTTAATAATTTGAAAGCTGAGACTAATTCTTAGCCATTTGTGGCTCTTCACAAGCTAATAGGCACAGACAGAATCATGGTACTTGCTTGGTAACTGATTATAATTATCAAGGGAAAATGGGTTGCTGCTGCACAATAAAGCCAAGAAGGCTCATTACTGGAACTCAGTGGATTCATCGAGGTGCCTCTTTTCTATCTTGCCTAACATCCATGATCAGTGAAAAACTAAAACAAGTATAAGACTGTCAAAGACTCAGATTGTGCAGTGATAAAATTTGGGATATTCCACTAGGCAAAAGAAAGCACACCCAGCCAAGATGCTTAAATGAGCAAAGGAGCACAAGGAATTGGCTATAGAAGAAGAAAAAACTATGATTATCAAACTTTGGATTCATAAGAAGCTAGAAAATTAGGAGCTGAAGAAGCTATGTTTTACTTTGTTTCTATTCCCCTTCTTCCCACCTCCATTTAAATAAAGAGTAATGGTGGCAACTGACATTTTATTTTCCAGTGGAAATATCATTGAATTGACACTGACCTGCAACTAGATGGTAGCCAATGGGAATGTGTGCATTCTCTGTTGGGGACACAAATATTTTATCTGGACAAACAATGATTGGATGCTGAGGAGCAAGGGAATGGGCTGTGCTGGACATTCTCTGCCTTGTTCTCCAGGGCCACTCTTCACACTTATCCATTCTGCATATATCCAAGAGTTTAACTTTTGTGGACTGTATCAATGCACTCCTTTCTCTCTGGCTTGTAGTCAAGTTTGGCCCATGGGACACACCAGCAGGAAGTTATAAGACATATTGGCTGGGTCCTTTTACCAAAAGTCACAGCTACTGTTAGAGAAAATCTTCTTAGCTAGTCTTTCCAGGCTCTGAGAAACATTCTTTCATTTTGTATCTTCAAAGCTAGGGTTCATAAGGGTTCTTGAGTGTTTCTAGTCCCAGTGAGCTTCACTGAGAGTGATTATGACTAATAAACTTTGTTACACCTTAATAAATTGTCCTTTTATTCATCTCTTTTCATTATCCTGTTGGAGAGTGCCATGCGTTTTCTGCTGAGACCCTGAGTGGCACATCAAGAATTAATTTCCCACTACGTATCATGAGCAAGTTTTGGGATCTGCAGGGCCAAGCCATGTTATTCTTTTTTTTTTTTAATGAATTTTTTTTAAGATTTTTTATTTATTTAGAGAGGAAGGGTAGGAGAGAGGGAGAGGGAGAGAAACATCAATGTGTGGTTGCCTCTCATGTGTCCCTTGCTGGGAACTGGCCTGCAACCCAGGCATGTGCCCTGACTGGGAATCGAACCGCGATTGTTTGGTTCACAGGCCCGCGCTCAATCCACTGAGCCACACCAGCCAGGGCCCATGTTATTCTTTATACAAGTGTATAAACCAAAACCTGGGAGACATCAATGACAAACTCTTTGACACTCTTTACATATCCAATTGACAATCTACATGCCCATTTTATTTCAAAAATATATCTCAATTTCCTTTATTTATGTCTTCTATCATTGTCATTTTCCCAGTCCAATCCATTACTATCTTCTGATTGGCCTATTGAAAAAGCATCTCACCAGGTCTTACTTTCCCCTACTTTTGTCCTGCTTTAATACATGGTTCTCACTGCAACCAAAATGGTCTTTTAAAAATACCAATCTGTTCCTTTCCATGGTCGTGATTAAAACCTTTCCACGGTTTCCTATTAAGAAGTACAAATTGGCAGTTACAAAATAGTCATGGGGATGTAAAATATTGCATAGGGAATATAGTCAATGTTATTATAATAACTATGTATGGTGCCAGATGGGTATTTGAAATATTGGGAGGACCATTTTGTAAAGTATATGACTGTTTTACTACTGTGCTATGCACATGAAACTAATACAAAATAATATTGAATATAAACTGTAATTGAAAAATAAAATTAAAAAATAAAAAGAAGAACATCAATCTTTTGATATAGTCTATAAGGTCTCACATGATCTGGACTCTATTTTTCTTTTCTTAAGTATTTTTTATTGATTATGCTATTACAGTTTTCCCAATTTTTCTTCCTTTATCCCCCTTCCACCCTGCCCTTTCAACCCTCCAGCATCCACCCCCCTTAGTTCACATCCATGGGTTGTACATATAATTTCTTTGAGTCCTATGTTTCCTATGCCAGTTTTTGCCTCTCCCCATCTATTTTATGCCTACCAATTATGTTTCTTATTCCCTGTACCTTTTTCTCCCTATTCCTCCCTTCCCACTCCCCACTGAAATCCCTCCATGTGATGTCCATTTCTCTGGTTCTGTTCCTGTTCTAGCTGTTTGCTTAGTTATTGTTTTCATTGTTTTTCTTTTGTTTTAGGTTCATTTGTTGATAGTTGTGAGTTTGTTGTCATTTTACTGTCCATATTTTCTATCTTCTTTTTCTTAGATACGTCCCTTTAACATTTCATATAATAAGAGCATAGTGATGATGAACTCTTTCAATTTAACTTTATCTGGGAAGCACCTTATCTTCCCTTCCATTCTAAATGAGAGCTTTGCTGGATAGAGCAATCTTGGATGTAGGTCCTTGCCTTTCATGACCTTGAATACTTCTTTCTAGCCCCTTCTTGCCTGCAAGGTTTCTTTTGAGAAACCAGCTGCTAGTCTTATGGGAACTCCATTGTAGGGAACTGTCTCCTTTCCTCTTGCTGCTTTTAAGATTCTCTATCTTTCATCTTGGGTAATGTAATGATGATGTGCTTTAGTGTGTGCTTCTTTGGGTCCAACTTCTTTGGGACTCTCTGAGCTTGCTGGACTTCCTGGAAGTCTATTTCCTTTGCAAGATTGGGGACATTCTCCTTCATTGTTTTTTCAAATAAGTTTTCAACTTCTTGCTCTTGTTGTTCTCCTTCTGGTAGCCCTATGATTCAGATGTTGTAATGTTTAATGTTGTCCCAGAGGTTCCTAAACCTCTCCTCATTTTTTAAAATCTTGTTTCTTCATTCAGTTCTAGTCGAATGTTTATTTCTTCATTTTCTTCCAAACCATTGATTTGAGTCCTGGTTTCCTCCCCCTCACTGTTGGCTCCCTGTGCATTTTCCTTTATTTCACTTTCCTTAGCCTTCACTTTTTACTTAGTTTTGCGACCATACTTAACCAATTCTGTGAGCATCCTGATTACCAGTCCTTTGAACTCTGCATCTGATAGGTTGGCTATCTCTTTATCACTTAGTTGTATTTTTTCTGGAGCTTTGATCTGTTCCTTCATTTGTGCCAAGGTTTTTTTTTTTTTTTTTGTCTCCATGCACCTGTTATGTAGTAAGGGGCAGGGCCTTAGGTGTTCACCAGGGCAGGGCAACCCTCCATAGTGTGTTGTGGCACTGTATGTTGGGGAGGGGTCTGAGAAGGAACAATGCTGCTTTCTCCACTCTCAGCCAGCTTTCAGTCACTTTCTCCACTACCCACAGACAAATTGGGCCCTTCTGGTGCTGACCCAGGTGGGTGGGTTTGTGTACATTCTAGGACCCTGTGGATGTCTCCAGTGAACTCTCATGTGAGGCTGGGAGTTTCTCCTGCCTCTATAACACCCACAGTTTTTTTTCCATCAAAGGTTTTGAGGCTTTATTTCCCCACACTGGAACCCTAGGTTGTGTGGTCTTTCTCGCTCCTGAATTGTTCCTCCCAGTTTATCTGAATGCTAATGTGGGACTGCCCACTCTGCCAGTCACTGCCCGCCTTTGTCCTCCAGCTGCCACCTTGGAGGTCCTTTTTATCCCAGTTGCTCATCTCCACCCCTCCTACCGGTCTCGATGAATGTTTTTACTTTAACCCCTTGGTTGTTGGACTTCCATACAGTTCTATGTTCTGGTAGTTCAGGTTATTTTTTTAAATTTGTTTTTGTCCTTGTTTTGTTGTGTGAGGAGGCACAGTGTATCTACCTGCGCCTCCATCTTGGCTGGAAGTCTTTTTCTCATTTTTAAGGTTTGTGTTATTATATTATTTCTAAAATCTTAAAGTTAAATATGTGGTTAATGGTATATATGCACCCCTATGTTCATTGCAGCATTATTTATAATAGCCAAGTTACAGATGCAACCTGAGTGCCCATCAGTAGTTGAGTGCATAAAAATTTGTGGTACATATATACAGTAGAATATTACTCAACCATAACAAGAATGAAACCTTACCATTTGCAACAACATGGATAGACCTAGAGGTTATTATGGTAAGCAAAATAGGCAGAGAGAGGCAAATACTACATGATTTCACTTATATGTGGTATCTAAAGAATAATATAAATGAACGAATGAAACAGAAACAGATTTGTAGATACATAGATCTGACTGATGGTTGCCAGAGGGGAAGGATTGGGAGACTGGATAAAAAAGGTGAAGGGATTGAGAAGTACAGATTGGCAGTTATAAAATAGTCTTCGGAATGTAAAGTACAGCATAGGAAAGATAGTCAATAATATTGCAATAACTGTACATAGTGCCAATTGGATACTGGTAATATTGGGAGATTGCTTTGTAATGTACATGATTGTCTAACTACAATGCTATACAACTAAAAATAATACAAAATAATACTGTATATAAACTGTAATTTAAAATTCAAAAATATTAAAAAGAAATAATTCTAAAAATGTAGTTAATGTATTTTCTTTTCTGGAAAAAGTATTTAGGGCTATGGGTTTGACTGGATACAGTTTTGGCTACTGAATTAATCAGTAGTCACAACTAGCAAGTGGTCAATGATATCAGGAATAATTTTTAACCTAACACAAGAGTTGGTCCCCTTTGCATGAAGTTTATACTCTTAAATAAGTAATGATCACAGCACATGAAATTATTAAAAGTCATCAACATCATCTCCAAAGTTATTTCTGAGTGACCTATCATAGGTGTATATCATTTTATTTTTTATGAAAAAAAACACATATTAAGAAATTTGAACTTTTGGTGGCGGTGAAGCCAGGGAGATCCCAGCCAGGCCAAGGACATTGGATCTTGTCCTCTAAGCACTTCGACCCTCCATAAAATGTTTTAATCCCCCCAAAAAGTTTGAAATTGCTATGGTCTTGAGGCTCTTAAAATAGTTGAATTTACATATATGCTAATTATGGGTATTTACAAAAGAGTACTTGATATAATATCAAAAGAGGAGTTTTATATATATATGATTTTATAATTTATAAATGGTAAAGGTGGGAGGAAGAGAACAGTTAAGCTCATAATTTTAGATCTATTACAGGTACACCAAAGCTAAATGAGTAATGCTAATTGATCATACTAAGTATACTGAAAGTGAGAAACAATGGTTGATTGTGGTAAAATTTATTATAGGGTTGTAGAATTCATACAACCTAAATTCCTTACAGCATTTAGCACTTCTACAGTTTTGTGGATTTCACAATACAGATATCAGAGATAAAGAATAACTGCATTAGTGAAAATGACTTCTTTATAAAAAATTTTCACATATAAGTCATACCCATTACTGAGAGCCAAGAAGAAATGCAAAGATGTAATTTTTAAATTCAGAAACATTGCCACAAAATTTTTTGAAACTTAACAATGATAACAGATTTGACATACTTTACAGAAAAAGATCAAAAACATATTGAAGTATTTAAATTTAAAACATGCTCTACCTTGTGAATGAGTGAAGATCTTACTTAACAAAGAATACAAAGGATGGCATTTATTGTCAGAATGTTAGGTGACATATTCATGCTGCTTTCAGAAAACTAAACCCTATAAATTCATAAGAAAAACATAAGAATTATTTAATTTCAGTTTCAAACAAGCAATGTCAATTACGCTAAAAATTGACAAGAGCTTGCAGTGGTTAGTAGGGTTACCCCCCCTTTATTTTAGTATAAGGAATAGAGTAAATGCATGAGTAAATATCTTTTGTATCCCATACAATGTAATGTTGAAGTCATATTGTAAATCTTTGACTTCTCATTGCAAAGAATTCTCTTTTTCTGTTGCTTCTCACTCTTGACAGATCTTGGTCTCAACAATAAATTCATTGGGGAAATGTCTAATCTTCCAGCACTTATCAATGGCACGTTTGTTGAAACCTGTGAGAAAAGGCACACCAAAAAGTGGCTGTTTAATTTTTGTGTGTTAACTACAAACACATGTAGACTTGCTCTCCACTTTCTCCCCACAATCCACCTTCACTGTCCTTCAGTGTCCCAATAACACAGGGTGAAAGAAGGAATAAATTGCCTACCCAGCAAGAGGTCTCTTCGACGAAGGCGGAAGGATTTGCGATTGTTGCAAAGTTGGTAAATAAAGATGCCAAGGTTACTAACATCACGAATCTCCTCCACAGCAACCAAGTCTTCACGAACCACATAGGTGTGAGGCAGGTATTTGCCACTCTAAAAATAAAAAAAAAAAAAAGACTGAAATGAGAAATTCTGTAAAACACTATTTAAATCCTTATCAATAGCAGACTTTTTGAAATAAACTAGTTTACAGCAGTTTTAGGTTCAGAGTGTAGTTTTTATTTGAAAATTATTTAAATGAAATGGAAAGTTTTGGCTCAAATTTTTAATTTTTTAAATGAAGAAGCAAAATTATTTGGAAATGCTTATATTAAAATTTGACATCCAAAATACATACTGCCAGTTTGCCAAACAGCTCCACCAGATTTTTTGGAGGCATAACAATGGAGGTATTGAGAGGCATCAGATAGCAGTTCCCCAGCAGCAAGTCCAGGTAAGCAGTCATGCCCTGTTAGGGAGTGGGGGAATGGGATAATTAATGTCGAAAGTATCAATGCTACAGATTTTCCAAATACCATTAGAACAGGCAGCTACAGCTGTTCAAAATTAACTATTGTATTTTTAGTAACAAAAGAACAAACAATACTTTGTTGTAAAAAAAAAGATGAAGATGTGCAGTTATGAACAGATTTAATATTTATCAATGAGTTAAGAAAAAATAGAGAAATCACAAATACCTATAGGAATGAGAAACTCACCTTTTCAAAGTCATGAATAATTGCTGCAGGGTCACTATCAGAGAAACTGGGGACAGGCACGTCAATGATGGCAATGTTGTCATCCTCTCTAATGTCAGCCTCCTCAGTCACAGGCAGGAAGTAGGGCTCTCCCCCTTGCAGGGAATTTGCTGGGTCCTCAGAATCAAAAAAGCACATTTCTCCACGATAGATGGTGCTCTAAAAGACAAAAAGGAAGAATTAAAACCTTTTAATGTTCACCACCATGACATCTGCGTTGTTTCTCATGCCAATATGAATTTATTCTACTATTTGACAAGGTGAAGACTGTTGATTACAATTTAATAAACTGAAGGTAATTTGAAATCTTTCCCTGAATCTTCATTTCTCTGGTAAGGAACACAGAATTATTTAAGTTGCTGCTAAATGTATAGCAATCAGCAATCCAAATGATAAGAATTGTAATTATTATTACCTTCGGCATGAAATACTTGTAAATGCAAGCTCCACCAACAATAAGTCCTGCCAAGATGAATGAAAGGCCTAAGAGAGTAAGCATGCATCTCCCAGAGGAGCCATCTTTTTCCTGGGTAGCAACTCGGAGCTCCTATTTATTAAAAAGCAAAAGAAAAACAAAAACCAGATTATGTTTTTAGATACATAGTTGCTCTTTTGTACAATTTACCTCTCTTGGAACCCAAGATACTTTTAAAAGATGTCAGCTTAGCCTAAAATCATTTTAAGACAACTTCCGATGTTTGATACATATGAAAATCTCTAATTATATTTATTTTCTTCCTGGCATTTCTAAACCCAAATATAAATATTAACTTATTTCAAAATACACGCTTTTAGAATCAGCTGAAATAACTATTCATTTCTGCTGTTATCCTCTTTAAATAAATGGAAGTCATTACTTTTGGGAATTGTACAATGATGTAATCACTAACTTTCTGGCATACAATTATGCTTCTTTATTATTTTTTGTAAATCAACTTGTTTGCCAACTTAAATGTAAATTAATATTCTTTGATCTATTAACTGATTTTCAGGAATCTGCTTTTTTAAATTAAGTTTTTATAGGAAGGGTTCTATAAGGCAGGTATATGCCTTTTGCCCCTATTTTAGATTTTAAAATACTGAAGGCAAGAAATGGTTCATAATGTTCCTAATTTTAATGAGACAGTACGCTTCCTAACATCACTCAATGTTTTATAGCTGTGTATTGCATGAATCGAACAATGTTTCCCATGTTCTGGGCAAAATACTCTATTTGAAAATATAGCATTTGGTATAGCCAGACACAAAAGTTTTGTGTAATAGTAACTGTAAAATTCTGTTAAACTCATTATTTGTTTAAGAATTGGAACAAGAAAGAACCAAAGCAAAGAAGTAACTGATCAACTCTACTTTTCCCCAGGCAGTGAACCAAGGAGTCCTCCAATCCCATTCTTAAATGCCACAATATACCTAAGCAGTGTTATTACTCAAGGGTAGAATAAATGAAGTCAGCAAATCTAGTCTCTGGCAATCAGAAGCTAAATCGTGCAGACTGGTATGTAAATAGGATTGCTTTAGTTTTTAGGGATGTTAGCTCTATTCCATGACAACTACTATAATATCTATGGGGCCTAATTAATCTTCCATCAAAAATGCATGGATTCTAAGGAGATGCAATCATTTGATAACTGGTTTGTCAAAAAATGGTTTTTCTTTAAAATTCAAAGAAATTTGGTACCCACATTTTCTTAGCTAAATTTGTTTAAAGTCAAACCCTCCATTAATACTCTATAAACCCTGAAAGCTTTTCCTTGTCCCAATAGTTTTCAGAAATTTTAAATTACTTTTATTAAGAAAATCTAACCTAAGATGAACATTATAATGACAGAACTATATATTATGATTGTAAATCATTGTAATCTAGAGCTAGAGGCTTAGAAATTATATTTTAGATGATTAAATTGAGATCTAGAAAGATGAAGTGACTTACCTACAAGTAACAAAATGACTTAATTTGAAAATCTCAGGAAAGAAATTCCCTTTTTTCTAGTCACTGAGATATGAAAAGAGCAATTTGCGTCGCGATTTTATTTCTCCTTAAGCAAAGTCTAAGTAGTAGAGTCTCAAATTCATAAAATTTTCCACCATACTGGAAATAAAAATTTTTTCTTTTAAATTTGTAGGGCTTCAAGGTGGTGTAGACTGTCATCCTAATTTCTCTCATGTTAAAGTCATTGCACATAACTGTTGACCCACTATTCTGTTGTGCTCAATGCCTGATAAGCTGATCACGATATAATTTGTCAAATATTAAATCAGTGTCTTATAGTGAGAGCTTCTCAAACAAACATCTAACAAAGAAATATAACCATAGTGCAAATGTTCATTTTTGTTTATTCTTCATCATACCACAGACTAGGCAGAAGTATTACTTCCATATTAACTGAATCCAACTACAAGTCATGAAGTTTTTGGTGGTGAGGGAAAAAAGAGATTATTGTGTGGCTATATTTAACTACTGAAGTCTAATTACACCTCCCAAAAATCTGGCCATGTTTCACTTACAAAGTAAGACAATTACATATTTGACCTGCCATTTAATCAAAACCTCAACAATGCAAGGGGGTGCAACTTTTGAGTTCTGAAATGTATAATACACAAAAGCTAGTTTGATTGATTAAATATCGAAAGTTTCTCTGATAAAAAAAATCTTTATAAGCACACTAACATTTCAAATTGTATGCATAATCAGTTTTAATACATGGGTTCTGGATTCAGTCAATACACTTTTCAAATCTCAACTGTGAACACAAAAATTAAAACTTTATGGCAAGAGCAAGACAAGTTAGGGCAGATCTACAAACTCCAACACTGCAGATTTTATAGAACGATAATAAAATACGATTGTGCTTTTAAACACTGAGATTTTACTGAGGAAAATGAGGCATAGTTTACAAAGACTGAAAACATATTAGATTTTTAAAGGAACTAGAAATTCAACTAAATAAATAATGGCTAACATTGGGGGGGGGGGGGAATTCCCCCAGTTCCTGGCAATGGCAGAAGCTTAAATTACAAAGTTGGATGGGCGACAGATCTCTCTATGGAGGAGGAGGGCTAGAGGGGATTTCGCTCAAAAAGAAAGCACTGAAAGAAGAAATATATATTTAAAAAAAACTATCTTTTCTACATAAGAGTGTTTTCTTTAGGAAATTCCACTTCGAAAACGTACACTAATCTACAGTAGGAAGGTACTGTGAACATCCCGAACTCTAAGAGCAACCTCAATTTTGACAGCTCCTTCAAAGAATGTTTAACACCAGGGAGAAACTGAAAATATACCCAGGCGGTCACCAGCACATACTATCGCTTCCAGTCATAGCAGCCTTTCGCCTACCCCATCGTACCCCTACAAACACTCATGAATCCTAGAAAGACAGATACACAGAACTTCATACATGTCAAAAGGAAAGAAAGAAGAATTAAATCTCTTGCCCTTGATCACCCTGAGTGTCAGCTCCGCCCCTATGGAGGCTGTGTGGGCCCCTGGAGCTGGGGACTGGGCGCTATGCATCGCACTGATCCCCAGCCGCTGCGTAGGGACAAGTTCCGTAGGGACATTGGGTCCCAGGGATTCTCGTTAAACTCGCTCCAGCACAGCCCTTAGATGTACGGTGTGGGCTAGAACCAAAGGAACGTGGCACGACGTGCCGCCAGGATGCTAAGGGGCGTGGGGCATGGCAAGCCGAAGGTGGAGCGACTAGACAGATCAAACTGAGGGAAAGCACAGAGGGGACGGCTCGGGAACGCAGGAGCAACTTTCATTTTGTTCCCTATCACTTTCCCACTTTCTTCCCCCACCCCCAAACCACCCCTTTCCCATCTTCCCCACCCTAGCAGGCAGTCAGGAGTGGAGTGGGGACCGCTACCTTGCCGGTCAGGATCTGAGCTCTGACTGTGCGGCTCACAAGGGCCTCCACGTCCTGCCGCGCCTCCTCTTTTTGCACCGCCGTGGGTGTGTTGAAGGCGATTTTCACCATGGTGAATCTTCGGGCTGCGCGGTAAGGCGCGGCTCGAATCAGCGTCCTGGGCTGCAGGTTGGAAGTGGAGAAGGTCGCGCTAGACCTAGCAGCACCTACTTTCTCCCTTCTCTGCCTTCTGCTGCCGCAAGCCCAAGTCTGGGGATACTTATGACGCACTCCCAAGCTGGGTGGGAGACCGTGGGCGGTCCCAGGGAGGGGCCGAGGGAGGAGCGGGAGGGGGTCCAAGTGCTGGGATGGGAGTGGGGGTTGTCAGGGAGGCAAGAGGAGAGAGCCCTGGGCCCGCTGGGGCTGAGCGTGCCTCACCTGCGCTCCAGGCGTGCTCACGCCCACGGTCTGCACCCTCAGATAAGAACAAGACAGGAAGGAACCCTGCTTGTCGTGTCTTTCTGCTTCTGTGCAGGTTACAATAGCCCCTAACCCTTGATTCTGTTTTCTCAAACTTGGACCCGGCCCCCCGCGGGG
Source organism: Glossophaga mutica (assembly GCA_039655065.1). NCBI lineage: Eukaryota > Metazoa > Chordata > Mammalia > Chiroptera > Phyllostomidae > Glossophaga > Glossophaga mutica. The sequence continues at coordinate 5,878,904 of CM077318.1, read as the reverse complement.
CCGGGAACTCTAACTTGGCGGAAACCCAAGCTTCCTCAGCTCTGCACCCACCCAGGTCCGAAAAGCACAGTTCTATGACTGTTCTGTTTCTTTATAATAATAATTTCCCTTTAAAGAACACACAGAAGCCCGTTTATAGTTACTTGGTTCCTTCTCTTAATTTTTTTTTTCTTTCTTGGTGTTTGTTTTGTAATTTTAATTTCCCAAACCAGAGCTATGATAAATCATAAATACAGGACTCATGCCTCTTCCACTTCCCATATGCAGACAAGACATGATGATACGCAGAGGACGATGAAAAACTCACATTAAGTCCCTGAAATAATCCAGATCTTTTCACTCGCCCTGGTCAGGGAAACCAAAGTAAGAATTCAGCCCAGAGCTTGTTTCTCTTCAGCCACCAGCTGTGAAATCTGCAGGAAAAAAAAGCAGGAGTATGAATGTACCTATGTGTTTAGGGAGGTGGAAGGGTGCACGGAGGATACAGAATTTAGCTAGATGCTAACCCAACTCTGGTGGGAAACAAACAATAATCTCAAAGAGCTGAGTTATAAATCATTATTGGAACATTTACACGTGCAGCCAGTGTGATCATGCTATTTCTTCTCAATGCATTCTTACCAGTTGGCGACACTGATAGAGAACCTCACCCTGTAAAATTCATGCTGTGGAGGTTGATGACTGGGGCTGGTGGTGGTAAAGAGTTTATAAATAGTCCTACTGCCAAAGGCAGGAGAGTGGTCTGTTGTGCAAAAGCAGTAATACTCAGCAAGAAGGGAAAGGAAAAAAAAAAAAAGGATCTAACTTGTGCTAGAGAATCCCACATCTACTTATATACTTATTAAAGGGACTTGAATATCAGAGTTACCACCCATCTGTCCAAGAAATGCTAGGTTGGAGGTTTTCCTACTGATGCTACCCTGAAGTCTATCACTTGTCTCCACTGCGGGAGCTGTGTGAGGACAGTCTTCATTTTCTCAGATAGGCCACAGATGAGAAGGTAGATGGAGGGGAACAGTGGGGAGCCTGTGTTTTACATATGGCCAGAGATTTGATTTTGCTTAACAATATTGGCATCTTCTGTTCTTTCACTTATTCTTTGTTCAAATCTGCCCATTATATTTAACATTTATCAGGCAACCTTTAGTGTAAGCTGAGGAAATCTCAACATGCTAGGATGTTTCTCATTACAGATACCTTCTGTTTTTAATCACCTTTCTGACACATCATTTTAGGGTCTGTATTAGTCTGGCCCTGTTATCCACATCACACAGATGGCTGAACAAACTGTTTCTCTTACACGCTTACCTACCAAATGCAAGGTGCCAGTTGGGGTAGTAATGTCATATTTTAGTGTATCTTCCCTAAAAGGTGGTCAGGCAGAAGGGCAGGGATTATTTCCATTTTTAGGATAGACCTAAAACACTGGTAACAATCAAGGACTACATGATTAATTGCTGTGTATGTGACATTGAGCAAGTCACCTCATCTCGTTGAACTTTAGTTTCTTCCTCTGTAGAATGGTCCAATATTTTTTAAAATCCTTACTGCAGGATGTGTTTCATTGGGGGGGGGGGGAGAGAGAGAGAGAGAGAGAGAGAGGTCTGACCAGGAATTGAACCCATAACCTTTTGGTGCACAGGATGATGCTGCAACCAACTGAACCACTTGGCCATGGCCTAGTGGTTCAGTTGGTTGCATCCTGATATTTTCATCCTGTTGCTGTGAGGATCATTTAGGGTAATGGAGAAGGATATATCTTTTCAATTATGAAGGTATAGGAGAGTGAAATGGTTGGTACCCTAGGATTCTTATTTTAGTCTGTAACATACCCATGTTTCAAGGTTATAAGAACAATCTATTTTTTTAAATTCTTCCATTATTCTTCAGCTTCTAGAGCCGCTTAGGACCAAACATATGAAGTCAGACCTCTGAGAATAGTTACACCAATTGGCATCTAACTTCTCTGTTGGATTTTGAAAAATTTGGCCATTGCCTGTTTGCTTATGCCATGTCATCTTTTAGGAATATCAGCAATACCTCTCTGTCTTTGCTGCCATTGGACATGCATGGTGCAGGACATAAGTTAGCAGTTATGGCTGGTACCCTCTCAATATAAATAAGTAATACTGTATTAGAATCATTAAGTAGCAACAGCACCCATTGTTAATATCCATTTCAGGAAGGGCAAATAGTTCCCAGGTTTTGTTTTGTTTTGTTTTGAATTTTAAAATATAATCTGCTACTTGCTTATTGGGCTGAAACCAGTAGGGGACGTATTTCCATCTACTAAAACATGATTCTCATTGGCTAAAGTCTTCTTTGTACTCTCTTTCCCAGCAACAAATTCTTTTTTCTTAGAATCAGTGTCTCTCACTTTCTTGTATTTGGGAACTGTGGGGATCTGGTTGCTATGCTAATTTCAGCTCACAGTGTTGATCATGTCTGAATGCTCACCATTCAAGTTCACAAATGACTACTTCCCTATTCTCACATGCCAGATGAAGACTAAGTTATCACAACTCGAGATAAATGGAACATGGCATACAATTGAATGCCAAGCAGTGATGTAAACTCTCTTTGGTGATCTGAAATTACCAACATTTTAATCACACAAAAATAAGGTTATTAGTGGCATCTGTGATACCAGTCATTCATTAAATCACTTATTTATTCATCAAATATTCACTGAGGATCTACTGCTTGCCTTGTGTTGTGATTAGCCATGGGAATATGGTGGTGAGCAAAGCAGACACAGCTTTGCCCTTACATAACATATCACCACTGCAGTTTTTGTAAAGGGAACACTGGTCTTGTGTTGTGGAGTGGGATATAACAATTTTACAAAGCATCGGAGTAGTTCCACCCACAGCCAGTGATACTAAGACTGTTTAAATTCCTAGCTCACCTACAATGGCTTCAGAACCAGCATTCTATTTAAAAAGGGTAGTATGACAGCAAGTTGGACTGGGAAGCCAGTTAGGAGGCACTCCCATATTCCGCTTGAGAGGTGGTAGAATACATTGATGATTTCAATACATAAAGTAAAGAGACATATTCCAGAGATAGTTTGGAGCCACACTTTATAAGATCTGGTGCAGTAATAACTCATATGGAGAAGAAAAATTAGAAAAAATTCTGTTTTGAATAACTGGGAGGATTGAGAAAATGATGATGCCCTTGATAACAATATTAAACCTTTGTTGAACACGTAATAAGCTAGACTTCTGTGCTAACCTGAATAAATTGATTATGTTATTTAATCTTTACTACCACCATGTGAGGTATGATTATATCCCTCATTTTACTGATGAAGAAACTTAATTTTCCACTGGTTAGAAGATTTGCCCAAGATCAAATTCTAACCCAGATGGTCTGACTCTAGTGTTTATGCTCTTAACCCATATTTTGCCTGGCTGCTACTAAAAGAAATGGGAAAATCAAGAAGGGGGATGTCTTGAAAGCAGGGAAAATAATCACCATATTCTCTAGGGAAATGAAGCACGATTTTCTACCTATGTTGCAGATTCTTGCCCAGGATTTTGTTCAGGAATAAAAACGTTTGACGCCCTTTTAAAACTTTGCTGGCTATAAGCTACTCATCTTAAAGCATGTTTTTACAGAGTTGCGCAGCCACTTTTATCGACAGAGAAGCAGACAGGGAGAACTGGCCAGCCATCTGCTTCTGGTATAATTCCAGGAGTTTGGTTTTAATCTTTAAAAAGCCAGGCCATTTTCTATATCCACTATTTCCCTGTATATGCAGCTCAGCCCTGGGAGCGTAGATAGGGCTCCTCACACAAAGTAATAGAGAACAACTCACTTTCTGGAATAGATTATTGCTTCTTGACCCCATTGAAGGTTTTCCTTGTAGGCTAGTAAGCTATGATAATAGGAGGATGCAACATTTTCTTAAATATAGGACTAGATTTCCACAGTAATGTGGTCTTATCTTCAAGATTAAGAGGAAGTTTTACCCCATTCTGATTTATAAAAATCACTTTTTTGTCATTTGGGGAAACTTAAAAATCTACTGAAATTATTTCTACTTTCAAAGCACCTTTTCTAAATTGTGTGAGAGTTCTTATCTTGTTGCACAATATCTGGGAAATTTTTAAAATAGAGTTATGAATCAATACCTGAGCATTTCTTATGTTATCACTTTTTACAAAAAGTTCCAGTCCTGAGTACTACAGGAGAAATTCAGATTTAGCCCCAGGAGTGCTTTTGAGAACATCGCATCAATTCAGGTCTTCTATAATACATGGTCTAGCAGAAGTAATGCCTTGTTGAGTGTGGTTGGTAGGGTAATAATATGGGTGTAATAATTTATTGTTTTAATTTGAACATTTCACCTAAAATGTCATATGGTGTGCTTGAGTGTGATGTTTTTATGTTACAGAATTACATGCTTTATGATTTTGTAATAAAAAGGGGCATTATTTGTGATGTACCCTGTATATTACTGATTAGATACTAAGATGTCTTTTTTGATTTTAGAGTTATGTTCCTATTCAATGAAAGAACAGATTTGTATTTTTATTAATGATTGTTAAACCAGATATTCTTTTTACTCACATGTTTAGTTTTGTTAGTGGCTCAAAATATTCTGCTCTTAGTTTAGTCTTAAAGAATACACAATCCTTTATTGTCTTATGGCACGTGAATCAACTTGCTTGTTTTCAAAATGCAATTTTGTTTTTTATTTTTATTTCACTTTTTTTAAGTTAATTCCAATGCATTCACATTCCAAAGCCTTTAATTTTTTTCAAAGTATAGTGGCATAGTCTAAATATTGAGGCTAAAAGAGCATACACAACAAGTTAGATTCTAATTCTATCTCTAGGTTAGATCATTGTCAGGTCAATGACACAGTAAGTCCCAACAAATTAAGTCAGATCATGATTGGAAAATCCTGGTTGACACTTTCCTAATCCAAACTCAAGGTCCACTGAAAGTTCTGCTTGTATTTTAGTGTGGTTGCTATGTTTCTATGCTAGTGCAAAAGAAAAATCTTGCATAAAGGAACACTGTAGTGTATGAGAGTTTCTTTACAGTTTCTCATCAACACATCAATTATATTCTTGACTTGCAAGTTAGGGGAGTTATCTTCTGAAAATTTTAATGTTTTTGTTTCAGCAACTGAAATTTGTAATTGCCTCTACCATATTGAGTAGTATCCTCTGCACAAATATTGTCTACATAGTCTGGGAAGGAAGGGGTCACTTCTATGTTTTCTTTATGCAGTTAACACAAAACGAGTGGCTTCTTTCCTTACATTTGGCATTAGGGTTGGTAATATAAAAGATTTATAAAAGATTTTGTGAAATGGTGTAATTAGAATAATGGCATTTATAAATAGAAATAGCTAATTAAACAAATACCAACATTTATTATAAATAAAGAGAATCTTTTCCTTCCAACAGTATGCTATCACCCCTTGACTGTTAAGCTATAAGAAGAAATTCTATTTATCTGAACTCTGAAATACTTAATTCCCCATTTCTGTCAACCTTTCAAGGCAGCTATAGAGTATCCCATCCTGATATACTCTTATTTAGTATTTCAACACCCATTTTGGGTTGAAACTTTTAGTCTTCTGACATTGATATATTATTTGATAGTTTATTTAGAAAGAGCTCGAGAATAAATCAATTCTCAATTGACACAAATAATTGCTATTAAACAACAAGGAGACATGCACAGAAAAGAAAAATGCATGTGTATCTTATAGAATTGCAAATGTGGATAAGTGGGAAGAGGAAATGATGACTGATTAACAATAATATCCAACAAATACTATGATAAATGTCATGAGACTGTGTGGGCACAGTATGATTCTGCCATCTACACAGTAATTTCTTCCAAAGACAACTCTGTCAGAAAAAAAAATTGAATTCCAAATCTGCATCCCACATACAGCCAGAAATCTTTCCCTAGCAATTCAAAGTAAAGGCAACTATAATTGGTTATATGGGAAATTCAAAGAAGGCAAAATAGTCTCCCACAAATCAACTAAGCACATAATTTGTTTTCTCGGTGTATGTTTCAATAAGCATATTCTCTTGAGAATACTTTATCTAAATTACACTACCACCTTATGCATCCAAAAAAGTTTTCATGGAACTCTCCAAAGCACATCTATTATACTTTGTGTATTGATGATGTACACCATATGAAAGTTCTTTCCTTAACACACTGCACCGTAAAATAAAACAACATTGACACTGCTCTTATTCCTTATTCCTTACAAGTATCATCTTCATTTTTGTGTTTTCTATGTGCAAGGGTATCTGTTCTTTTGGCTTGCTTGCCTGGTGGAAGAAGGTCAGAACGAGTTCTAAGGGATAAATCAAGTGACCCACAGTGATTGTGTGACTCGCTTTTGCTAATTAAAAAAGAAAAGAAAAGAAATTAGTTTAAAAAATTAAAAAAAAACCCTAAAAATGTGAAAAAAGAAAGAATGAAGTAGGTTTGTATGATGTATTACTACAAATAGTGTCTATAGTAAATTCCATATATATCTATCTTTTACCTCTATGAGGGTCTAACTCACATTTGAATCCTTGTCAGTGTTTAGCCCTTTTCATGTTACAAAGAGAAAGCTAAATAAAATTGTTGAATTGAACCTGAAGTTCATAGGCAAGAAGTCAAATTGTAAAGATTATTCAGCAAAGCAGATGGGACCACATCTGCCTCTGTCCATGCACCCCTAAGGATTCCCATATGGTCTTTCTCCCTCAGAGATGGCTCCAGTTAATACTCATATCATTCTATGAGTTGGAATGGTGTATTTTTAAAACTTGATGAGACAATGAGTGGTATATAGTGCACCTTGCCTTGGAATCATACAGCACCCTCAGGAAGTCTTAAGCACAACCTTGGAGATAAATATCACAGCAAAATTCTGTTCATGCAGTAAGTCTTACTTCCTCCCTGGTTCTTTGAGCACAGTTCTCCTGTTCTTTGACCTCCACCGACACCGTCTTTGTATATTGTTTATTTTTTTTTTTGTCTCTTGCCACAGTTTGTGACTGTGTTTCATCTTCCTTACTATATTATATAGTATTTCTAAAGAGCAGAACCAAATTTTCATGCTTTCTATCTCCATAGCATCTATTATGAGTCTGAGCCAATACCTAGTCAGTGTTCAACCAGATTCATTGATTGTGTTAGTTGCTGACAACTGCTTTTCTTTGGGAAGAAAGAGGGAGTAAGTAAGTGGAAAATTAAGGGGACATTATAGTGCCTTTACAGTCTCATGCCTTCAATCTACCAATTAACAAATCTTTAGGGAACTCTTTTTTTATGAATCCAACTATGTGCTCTTTACAAAATACAGAAATATAAGAATGCTATCTTCTCTAAAGACATTTAAAGTCTTTTGTAATAGAAAAGTAATAAATTCCATCAGTATAGAATGACATCACTTTTACATTGCTTAATTCATTTGATCCTACAAACTTTTATACTCATCATGGCAGAGATTATCAACTTTCAATCATTTTTCACAACCAATAAGCTCTTGAGAACGTGAATGATTTTGGTGGGCCAAATGGATTTTTTGATACACCCCTCCTCTTGAAATGAACTGAACCACTGGCAGGTCTACTCCATAGGGCAAATCTGCCCCAGACCAGATCAAATGCACTCAATGTTTGTTCTGAAATTCGAGAAGAAAGAAGTGCACTCCTAGATTCACTAGTAGAGGCAAAACTTCCTGCTCTCATGGTAAACAGGAAATAGGGGTGGATGAGGGCAAAAGGCAGGAAGTTCTTTTCTAGTCAATTCTGCTTCCACATGGGAGCAGTAGCTCTGGGAAATAAATGTTCATCCTTAACAACTACCTCGCTGTTTATTTTTTTAAATTTTTATCCATGAAAATATAATTGACATATAACATTGGTAGTTTCATGTGTACAACATAACAATTTAATTTTTGTATGTATTGCAAAATGATCACCACAATAAGTCTAGTTAATGTTTGTCACCATACATAGTTACAGATTTATTTCTTGTGATGAGAATTTTTAAGATATACTCATCGACTTTGAAATATGCAATACAGATTATTAACAACAATCACCATACTATACAGTACCTTCTCATGATTTATTTATTTTAAAACTGGAAATTTGTACCTTTTGAACTTCTTCACCTAGCTCTTCCATGTATCACCCTGCATCTCCAGAAGCCATCAATCTATTCTCTGTATGAGGTTTCTCTGTCTATTTCACATAGAAAAATGCCCTCAAGATGCATCAATGTTGTCACAAATGGCAATATTTCATTCTTCTTTTTGGTTGAGCATCATTCCATTATATAAATATAGATATAGATATAAATATAGATATAGATATATGAGTGTTCTAGCATATATTTATATTTATTTATATACCACATTTTCTTTATTCATCTGTTGATGGACACTTAGGTTGTTCCCATATCTTGGTTACAGCAAATAATGCTCAGTGAAGATGGAGGTGTATATATTTTTTCAAATTAGTGTTTTTGTTTCCTTAAGGGTAATCACTGAAAAATGGGACTGCTTGGGTCACATGGTAATTCTATTTTTAATTTTTTGAAGAACCTCCATACTGTTTTCCATAGTGGCTACACCAATTTACATTGCCACCAACAACACGCAAAGATTCCTTTTCCTTCTCATTATCTTCAACATTTGTTACTCGTTGTCTTTTTGATAATTACCATTCTAACAGGTGTGATGTGGTGTCTAATTTCGTTTTTAATTTGTATTTCCCTGATGATGAGTGATGTTGAGTGTCTTTTCATATAACTGTTGGCCATCTGTATGTCTTCTTTGAAATAACGTCTATTCAAATTCTCTACTCATTTTAAAAATCATGTTGTTTATTTCTTTGATATTTAGTTGTATGAGTTCTTTATATTTTTTTAATATTAACTCCTTATTGGATATATGAATAGCAAAAATTTTTATCATTTAGTAGGTTGTCTTTTTATTTTGTTGATGGTTTCCTTTACTGTGCAGAAGCTTATTAGTGTGATGTAGCCCACTTGTTTATTTTTACTTCTGTTGCTTATGCTTTGGGTGTCAATTCCAAAAAATTATCACCAAGACCTATTGTCAAGGAGCTTACCACCTATGTTTTTTCTAGGTTTTTTATGGTTTCAGGCCTTATATATAACTCTTTAATCCATTTTGAATTAATTTTTGTGTATGATATATAATAGTGGTAGAGTTTTCATTATTTTGCATGTGGCTGTCCAGTTTTCCCAACATCGGTTATTGAAATAACTGTCTCTTTTTTCATTGTATATTCTTGGCTTCTTTGTCATAAAATAATTGACTATATATGTGGAGTTTATTTCTGGGGTCTCCATTCTGTTCCACTAATTTGTGTGTCTTTTTAAAGGTCAATGCCATACTGTTTTGATTACTATAGCTTTGTAATATAGCTTGAAATCAGGGAGTGTCATGCTTCTAGCTTTGTTCTTTTTTCTCAAGATTGCTCTGGCTATTTGGTGTCTTTTTTTGTTCCATACAAATTTTAGAATAGCTTTTTTTTTCTATTTTTGTGATACATACAATTGGAATTTTGATGGGAGTTGCACTAAATCTGTGTATTTTGGGGGGATAATATGGTTATTTTAATAATATTATATTTTCAATCCATGAGCTCAGAACTGAAATATCTTTTCATATATCTGTGTGTGGTTCATGTTTTATAGTTTTCAATATGAAGATCTTCCACTTCCTTGGTTAAATTTATTCTTAGATATTTTAGTCTTTTTGGTGAAATCATAAATGGGATGATTTTCTTAATTTCTCTTGCTGATAGTTCATCGCCAGTATATAGAAATGCAGCAACTTTCTTATATTGATTTTGTACCTGCACATTTACCTAATTTATTTATTAGTTCTAATGGCTTTTTGTGCAGTTTTTAAGGTTCTCTAAATACTATATAATGTGATCTGCAAATAGTGACAATTTTACTTCATTTATAATGTGGATGCCACTTATTTATTCACTTTTTTATTGATGTATTTTTCTTAGTAGTTCTGGCTAAGACTTCCAATATTATATTGAATAAAAGTGCCAAGAGTGAGCAACATTTTCCCTCCTTTTGACTGGTGAGGAAACAGTTTCTAAGGGACTCCTCATAGTCCTTCTGCCACACACCAGGATGTGGCAGAGCTTGAGCTGGAACATAGTCCTCTTAACTCCAAGTTTAGTTTTCCATCCACCGCACCATGCTGCCTTGGGGTACAACAGATGTCCCCTGCCTTTCACCACCAGTATCACATATCATCGGTAGCGGTCTGAAAATATGACCTCTAGTGCTTGCCATTTGAGGCCTTCACTTCACAAAGGGATTTTATGTAAACCAATACCAATACCATGAAAATTTCTAAAGTAGACCATGAGGAAGGTTTCTAAGAGAAAATTCACATATGGGGCGTGAGAACACTTTACTTTTCATTACAGCGTAGTTACACATAGTATCAGTAGCCAAGACAATGTTCCTTGGTTTAAGTAAAGGGAGATGACTTCAGCCTTGCTAGATTTATCAGGGGAAGGGTTTAGAACAACAAGTATAAAGGACACATGGACAAAAACTAGGGGGGGTGGAAATGGGAGGGAGGTGGGGAGGGCTGCGGTGGTGGGCTGGGATAGGAGTAAAAGACAGAAAACTGTAAAAGATCAACAATTAAAATAAAATTTAAAACAAATAAATAAATTTTAAAAAATCTGCAAAAAAAAAAAAAGAATAAAACTAATCATATCTTGGAAGAAGGACCTAATTAGTACTCCTCATGTCTCTCCAATCTTTGAGGCAGTGTAGAGTGAAGGCTATAAGCACAAACTGAAATTTCATCAGACTTTTCCTGCTGTCTCATTGGCCAGACTGCATCATATACTCATTCCTAAATCAATTATTGACAAGGAGAATAAATGGAATTACCATGATTGGCTGTCTATTCAAAATTCATCCTGGTCTGAGGAGAAACCAAGTTTGTGAGGTAAACAAAATTAAGTTTCTTGCAACTATGAAGAAGGAGAATCACTATGGACTAGGCAACCAAAACTCCTCCCATAGTTCTTTCCAGAAAATAAATGTATAAACATTACCATCAGTGAAATCCTATGGAGTCTTACTGGTAAATTATTGCAACTTTGGGACTCTTCAAAGCACAGAACTATTCAGAAATTCTTCTCTTATATATCAGCTATAGATCTTTCCTTTTTGTACATAGCCACTCTCATTGTAATAATGTGAATTTTAATTATCTTAAATGTTTTGGATTTTCAATCCATCAGTCTTTGGCATTTTTTTTTTTGCCTATAAATACAGCTATAAAAATACAGGCTCAGGTGCAAGATTGAGGAGATACAGTTGTGCTGAGCTTCAGGAAAAAATGTCCAAAAAAATTTTCAGATTTGAGTTTTCAACAATTTTAATCAAATAAAATCTCTACTCCAGATTCTGTTGCAGTCAAATTTTAAAGCATTGTTTTCTTCAATTATTTTACAAAAACCTTTAACAAAGTGAAATTTTGATCAAGTTTTCTTGCTGTATTAACAACTATATTAAAACGATAAAATGCTCTATTTGGCTTTAAATTCAGATGGTGTCAATTTTATTTCTATAGATAGTTGAAGTAGAGTTACTTCATCTATCTATAGGTAGCATTGGTAATAGATTCTATTTGTGTTTAATTGCATAACCCAGGAAAGATAAGTTTGCTCTTATTAGTAGTTCACTTGGAATTAGTAGTTCATTATAGCTTACTTGGAATTCTCCAACTTCAAGTCTAAGAGGAGTAAAGTGAAAAAACAGGTTGAGTAACAAGGAATCCAGTGGAGACCAAATTCCCCAAGGACTCAGAATGCTTTTTCTAAGGCAGATCATCCAGCTTGGCATAAGAGCATTTCTACCCAAAGTGCGTGGTGAAAAGGCTAAGACAGTCTTTTTGAGTGGAGAGTTAACTACATTAATTTTAACATAAGACCTTTGTACAAACTGATAAATTTAAACTTGGAAGCAAATAGCAGAGACCTGCCAGTAGTACTCCAGATAATACTGAGAACCCAGATTTAAGGGTTTCTTAAGAAAGCAGATATTATAATTTCAGTATGATTTCTATGTTTCTGCACAGGCCAGTGTTAAACTGGTAACAAAATTATGGGATGAATGATAGATTGCTCTTGTAATATCTTAGCTACTAACTGTAGGAAAATTACCTTGTATTGTATTTTCAGTATCATCTCATGGGTGGACAAACTTGCTGGAATAGTAGAGTGGATTTAGGAAGATTCCAAAGTAGACAATAGGAGTCAGATATGTAAGAAAAATGACAGAGTACTGAAACAATAAAAATAGAAGGTCATATCAAAGAAGTTTGGAGAAGTCCATGAGGAGTAGCTACTTGTGTAATTTATGATTGTTCAATCTGCACATCAGCTGGAATATTGAATAACAAGCTTCGGCCTCTTAGTATTTCTACGGTGCACTTTCCATGTCGTAAGTCAATAACCTCAAATATGAAAAAAAACCGGTATTTACAGGGATAGGGGAATGAGAAAGTGGCTCAATAAGAGATATAAGAACTGAAAAACAAGGTAAGCCTTCCTTGATGCCATTTCATTACATTCTAGCTACTAAGCTGATCTTTACAATAGAACCAGAGGCACACAAATAAGGAACACACTGACAAGGACCAGAGGGGAGGAGGGAAGGGATTAAAGAAGGAAAGAAAGAGAAGGGTCTAGCTAAAGAACAAGTATAAATGGCCCATGGACAGGGGCAACAGGGTGGGGATTGACTGTGGGAGCGATGGGGGGTGGGGCAGGGGAGAACAACAGAGGAAAATTGGGACAACTGTAATAGAACAACAATAATAATAATAAAAAAAAAAACCCTTCAGCCCTGGCTGGTGTGGCTCAGTGGATTGAGTACCGGCTTGCAAACCAAAGAGTTGCTGGTTCGACTCCCAGTCAGAGCACATGCCTGGGCTGTGGGCCAGGTCCCTAGTAGAGGGTGCACAAGAGGCAACCACACATTGATGTTTCTCTCCCTCTTTCTCTCTGAAAATTCCCCCTCTCTGAAAATAATTAAAAAATAAAATCTTAAAAATAAACTTCAGAGCATTTAATATAAGGACCAAGGAACTAAGGAACTTTTACTTCTTTAACTTTTGTCTCATGAAACCATAACACCCTTGTTTTCATGTTGGCCTTAAAGCCTCCATACCAAATGCAAAAATGAACCTAATTTCTTTGTAATTCATTTAGGAAATAATGCTTTTATTAAAAAATTAGTGGCTTGTGTTCTTTATATACAGGGTGGGGTAAAGTAAGTATATAGTTCTTTATATGAAAAGTAATATAATAATTAAGAAATGATAATAAAAGAATAAATTGTTTCACATACTCACAACTATAAACTTACCTTTGCCCCACCCTGTGTATTTACCATTACACACATCTTCCCTTCCCATTCTTCCCCTGCACTCAATTTAGCAAATCCTGATTATTTACTGACATTCATTAGAAAATACAAGTCATGTATCTGGGTTGGGGGAAGTTGACCTCAAGGTATAATGAAATCTTATTTTCCCATTTTTTCTATCCTTCTTTCTCTAAGTACATCTTAAGGAAGAACCATTTTGTGTCCCCCTTTTCTTTCCAAGCTTGCTAGTCCTTGGCTTTGCCCGTTCACACCGCCTGCCTAGGGAGTGCATAGAGTAGGCTTTCTTCTTGTATACACAAGCCTCATTTAAATCACTGAGGGCCCTAGCAGGATTCCAGGCCTCCTTCCCAGTCTCCATTTGCATTTTAAGAAGTTTTTGCAGTTGTGACGAGGAACTCTCCTTCAGAACTACAGGCCTCTGTATTTGCTTGTGTGACTTATGCTTGATGGTTGTCTCTGAATATAGACTGTGATGCTGAGTGACAGGCTGGACCCTCTAGTCTTTTTTAATATATGCTGCTCTTTCCCTTATGGCACAGAGTCAGGAGAACTAACCTGCTCACAATTTTATGACCCTAAACCTGTAAAGAGTATGTTTGCTTAGCAATGAGGAATTTTCTGTTTTCTCAGTATGTACTTTCTTTTAGAAAAGCTGGAAGCAGATGCCTCTGCTTCTCTACCATCGTCCTGCTCCTTCCTCACTGCCTGATATTCATCAAATGTTATCTCCTTTAAAGAGGTGTTTGGGGGGTATAGAAGAAAGACGTTTGGTTTGAAAAGTCTAAGGGAAGAGCTGTATCAGCTCCCAATTTTATAAAAGAAGAATCCAAACTCAAAACTGAAGGTCCTGATATGACTAATATTTAAATAACAACAAGATTATTGTTACAAATATACTTGTATCTTCCTATTGGGACCCCAAGGAAAGCACTATAAAAATAGATATGTTTGAAAGATTTGTTCTTTTCAAAACAAACACAAAAAGAATGAGACCTCATAGAACCATGCAATGTCAGATATGGAACGGACTTTGAAAGTTTGGTTCAACTCCCTCTCTGACTGCACAGTAAAGTGCCTTGCTCCAAAGTTCATAGTCAGTTATCAGGAGAGGGGGGGCTGGGAGCCCATGTTTGTCTAGCTCTTTCTACTACAGTCTGCTACCTCCTGGGTTTAGCATCTGCTCTTATTCAGCTGTTGCTGATGATTAAACTTATAACCCTCCTCCACAAAAACCCTTTCCACAGAAAAAATAATAAATGTCTTTGCCAATGCTATGTAGCATTTTCTCTTTCCATAACTAGTTTTTTCTCTTGGTATAGACTTTGTGGTTGCTTATTTATTTTATTTGTTCCATCAGAATTTGAGACCACTGAAGTTTCTAATCTGTGTGAAAGGGTTTTTTGTTTTATTTTTATTAGCATTTGCTTCAGCCTGAGTGATACGCATAGCTGGGCAAACACACACACACACACACACACACACACACACACACACACAGAGAGTTGCCTGGAGGCTGACTGGTGACAAGAAATGAACAGGTGTGATGGACAGTCATTGGAATCTGCAGGCTGGTCTTCAGGCGGATCCAATATCACATTGTGATGATTTATTCTGGGTTACAATAAGCACAGGTGCTGCAATCATCATCCAGTGTCCTTTTAATATTAATCTGTCTGCAGTTCTCACTAGAAAACATCTGTTTTTCCCCCCTTACCTCCTGCTGGGTGCCCTCCATTCACCCTTCAACACCCCTTTGTTCCCTTTACCACCACAGAGTCTACTGCCTCCTTGTCTTGGTTAGGACATCTTGCCTGTATGTTGAGCTCGGGGTAGTAACTGTGATTATGTTAAGGTTAGCCTGAGGGTGTGTTCCAAAGCTTCATTATTATGACACTAATTGATTGATCTTATAAATTAGACATGAATTCATAGCTGTTTTTTGAATGTTCTCTGACTGTGCCCTATTTATTACTGAGTTGTAACAGCAATTTTCACAAAGTAAATGTTTTTGGTTTACTTACTTTTGCTTTTTATGCCTGATCCATAAAGAAGGTTTTATAAATCATCATGCCACCTCTTTAAATGCCCTATGGTCATATTTTAAGAAAGACCCTGTGACAAGGGGCCCTAGCACATTGAATGGAAAGACTATAAAAACTTCAGAACACTTAACATAAAACTGATATATTATGTGGTAATGTTTCTAGTAGAAACCAGGACCTCATTCATCATAAAAGACACCCTTTGGCTAAGTTCCATGCTATATGTTAAAGAACTGTCACTTTCTAGTCACAATACAGATTGCCACTCTTAATCAGAGCTGGACAACCTAGAAATTTTAGAAGAAAATACTGCTGAAAAATGAGTTTTGCCAAACAAAGAACACTAAGGACAAACTCAGGCAGTCAGGACCCCCTCTCATAGCCTTAGATTTCTCCTCACAAAACAAGGATATGGGCCTATAAATCTCTAATTCTGTGATTTTATTTACTTTTTTTCTTGAAGCGAAAGTCTCTGTAGCTGCTTTATGCACTAGAGTTCAACTTAAATTGGTAGACATTAACTAGGGACCTGGAAGCAATAATCTTTTGATTAGAATGGTGACTAGCTTTGCCACACCCTCATGGGTCTCGAATTATCTCAGAAGGCATTGTGAAATGTTTGGGAAGAAAAAAGCACAAAACCAACTCAAAATCATTTACACTGAATGTAGGAGCCAACAGCATTTAGCACTTGTGTAGAGTTGTGGGAAGGAGTGTTAGGAAATCGAACAATGCTTTCACTCTTCCTCACCCTGTAATCAATCAGTCACCATATTCTGCCAAGCTTTCCGGGACAACATCTCTTGCATCTGTTCTTTTCCGTTTGCAGCGCTGCCATCCTCACTGCAGCCTCTTACCAGCTCACCCTTGGTTTAACTTTGAAAGCCTCTTGATCATTTTCACTGCTTGCTCCTCTTTATCTGAAATGCAGTGAGAGAGAGAGAGAGAGAGAGAGAGAGAGAGAGAGAGAGAGAGAGAGAGAGTGAGAGAGAGAGAGAGAGAGAGAGAACGGAAGGAAGGAAACATTTTCAGTGGTTCTCCATTGCTTTTGGGAATAAGGAAAAACCCCTTTGTCTTAAAATTACAACTTTTGCTTTCCTATTCAGCCTTAGCTTCTTCACACATATCACCATGGTCTCTACTGGTACCACTAAGCTATTTTTTTAGCCTTCGTAGACTCTCATTCCTTTCATCTCTGCAACTTTCAGGCGTGCCTCCAATCCCCAGTCAAAACTTGTCTTTTTCTTACAGTCATCTCAAACCACTAAGCCTTAAGGACTCTCTTTCTGAATCTCTTTACCAATTATTTGCTTGGTCATGAATCTTCAAGAATTGCCTTATTTCTCAAATTTTTTAATTGTTATTTTTATTATAAAAACAGTACAACATGCCCTGGCTGGTGTGGTTCAGTGGATTGAGCACCAGCCTGCAATCCAAAGAGTCGCTGGTTTGATTCCCAGTCAGGGCATATGCCTGGGTTGCCAGCCAGGTCCCCAGTGGAGGGGCACACAAGAGGCAACCACACATTAATGTTTCTCTCCCACTCTTTCTCCTTCCTTTCTCCTCTCTAAAAATAAATAAATAAAATCTTTTTAAAAAATAAAATAATAACAGTACAACATGAAAGAAAAACTTGAGAAATGGGGAGGTGGATAAGTTGGGGAAGCTGACCCAGATTCCTAGGTCTCTAAATGAAAAAGACCTTGTTTGAGAGCATAGGTTTTCTGTTCCATATATCATCGTTTATGAACTTTGTAACATTGAAATAGTTAACATCTTTAAGTACCAATTTCCCCATTTGGAAAATAAACAATACAACAGCACACAGTGTTAAGTATTGCTAGAATTATTAAATGAGATAACACTTGTGAAACAGTCAGAACTCAGTCAGTTACAAGGAAATCACCAAATTTTCTATTATCGTTACTTTCATATTCCATTTCAGTCATTCTGTGTGTAGATTTTCATAGCAGATGACACGGTTTTTTTCAATTAACAGTACTTTATAAGCATTTGTTTATATTTTTGTACCATCTTCAGAAATATATTTTAATAGTTTTATAACAATCTATAGTGTGCATGCATCATATTTTACCCATGTATTCCCCCATCGTTAGGTACTTGGGTTGCTTTCCCTATTCTTTTATTGTTATAAATAATGTTTTGATTGATAACTTTATGCATACAATTTTCTTTTCATTTGGATGATTTCCTTAGAATAAAATTTTCAAAAAGATATTTTTGAGAAAAGAGTGTGTGCATTGCCATGGTTCTTATACCACCAGCAATTTATAGCTCCAGTTTTTTTAAGTATATTTTATTGATTATGCTATTACAGTTTTCCCAGTTCTTTTTCCACTTTATCCCCCCTCCACCCTGCACCACCCACCCTCCAGCATCCCCCTCAACTTAGTTCATGTCCATGGGTTGTACACGTAAGTTCTTTGGCTTCTGTTCTTAACCTCCCCATGTCTATTTTGTACCTACCAATTATGCTTCTTATTCCCTGTACATTTTCCTCCCCATTCTCCCCCTGCCCCTCCCCATTGATAACCCTCCCTGTGGTCTCCATATGTGTAATTCTGTCCCTGTTCTAGCTGTTTGCTTACTTTTTGTTTTTTAGGTTCAGTTGTTGATACTTAGCAGTTTGTTTTCATTGTACTGTTCATAGTTTTTTATCTTCTTCTATTTCTTAGATAAGTCCCTTTAACATTTCATATAACAAGGGCTTGGTGATGATGAACTCCTTGAACTTGACCTTATCTGGGGAGCACTTCATCTTCCCTTCCATTCTAAATGACAGCTTTGCTGGATAGAGCAATCTAGGTTGTACATCCTTGCTTTTCACCACTTTGAATACTTCTTTCTAGCCCCTTCTTGCCTGCAAGGTTTCTTTGGAGAAACCAGCTGATAGTCTTATGGGAACTCCTTTGTAGGTAACTGTCTCCTTTTCTCTTCCTGTTTTTAAGATTCTTGCCTTCTCTTTAACCTTCAGTAGCTTAATAGTTTGTGGGGGAGGGGTCAGAGAGGGAACAATGCCATTCACTGGTTTCTCTTTAGCCTCTCTTTCCAACGAACTCTCCTATGAGACTGGGAATATCTCCCAACTTCACAACTGCCACAGCATTTTATAGCTAGAAGTTTTGAGTCTTTATTTTCCCAGTGAGCCAGCTACTCCTTGCCTGCATGGTCCACTGCCTTGCTGTATGTGTTCTCCGTTCTGCCAGGCTGCTCATCTCCGCTCCTCCGATCAGTCTGGATGAATGTTTCTTTAACTCCTTGGTTGGGGAGTTCCATGCAGTTTGCTATTCTGGAAGTTCTGCTTGCATATTGTTTTTGAATTGTTTGTTATCCTTCTTTTGGTTGTGTGAGGAAGCGAAGCATTTCTACCTATGCCTCCATCTTGGCCAGAAGTCTATAGCACCAGTTTTATACACACATCAGTTTTGTGCATTATCACCTAATTTTAAAGCTATATAGTATTTCAAATGATATATTTTGTGTTTTTCCTGTTTCTTTAAACACTGTAGTAAAAAGCTGCACATGTTTCACATATAGATTCACTGCTGTATCCTTTTTTATGTTTTTATTTTTAAAATTTAATCTTTATAGTATTTTTCCATCAGCATGTACTCCCTTTATGACCCCTCTCCCCAGCAATTACCACACTGTATCTTTTTTAAATAAATTGTTCAAGTTCTTGGCTCATTTATTTGGACTTTCATGGTTTTAATTTTATAAGCTCTTTATAGAAAGACTAATTTTTGTCTGTCATAGTTGCTGCCATATTTTCTTGGTCTATTATTCCCTTTAAAGTTTTTTAGTTATTTTTTAACGTACAGAAGTTTTATATTTGTGTGGAGTTCAGTATGTCAGTATTTTCCTTTGGGATTGCTTTTATTTATTGATTTATTGAGAAGGATTGCTTATATTAAATCTTAGTCTTCACAGTTATTCTCTGATCTACTTGCTTTGACAAGTACTCTATTGCTATGTTGTAATATTGTTTTAGTCTATTGTTATGTAACTATTCTCAATCTAGATTATATAGTCCCTAAATTAATGGATCCTATTTTATGTCACAAACAGAATAGAGAGAGAACTGGTTTGTGAGTTCAGTAGTCTGCACTTGAGTCCACATTATTACTATGAAACTTTAGATACATTAGTTAATTTCTTTTGGTTTCTGTAACATGGAGACTTCCCCACTGCTTTCTTCTACAAATTCTTAGGAGAACACAACATAGTTATATACATGTTAAAGATTTATTAACTGTAATACAACATTAAAGGAGTCAGTTGTAGTTCTTCATGTGCCCAACAGTACCTATTACAGTGTTATCTTTATAAGAGGTTCTCAGTAAAATGGTTTAATTTGGATTTTATGGGTAATCGTACATTAAGAAAAGAAAAGAAAGAGAAGTCACTGTATAAAATGCTCACCTTATCCAAGATTACCATCTATACACTCCAAATGTTATAGTATAAAATTAATTACTGTAATATGTGTTTTAGTTTGATTTGGGAAATGTGGTATCCTTGGCTATGATGTTCTCAGTAATGGATTTTAGCATGGTAAAAATAAAATAATTAAGGTTAGCTGTTTAATCTTCAGCCATGAAACATGTGTAGAAATTCACTTTAAGGAACTTTTGCAAACTGTCTCTGCTACAAAGTGAATATTACCTGTGCTTAAGAGTATATGATCTTTTAAATAAAAGATAATCTGGAAAATCAAGGTTTGATACAGTGTTTAAGAACTCTAGGCCATCCTAGTTTCTTTGCTTTAAACCTACTCTGCCAAACATAGATATACTGCAATGAAGTGGCAGTGGCAATATTTTGCAAATGCTTTGAGTTATGTGAGATTTGAGGCAGTAGAAAACCATGGACTGATATGCATCTCTTAGAGTTAGAGAATGCATAACCTCAGATAAGGTGCCTATGTTTGTACATCAAAAAATCAACACCGTGAAGTATGAAGCTGTAACAGACAAAACTTTTTCACAAATCAGGATGAAAGGATTCCAGTTATTTTTACTTTCTTGAAAAAAGAGCACACTCCTACCCTGTATTTCATGTTACTTTAAAACAAATTGACAAAGTACATATGTATTATGTCCAAACTTGGGGAAGGAGACAAAATAAATGTGTTTATATTTTAAAGAACTTAAAGTTCGGACCCAAGTTTAGTAGAATATTTTTAATATATTAAGTTTTAGATTCTATAGCAAGATTAGGGAAAGACTGTTTAAAAGATGAAAGTCTTTTAAAGATAATTCTCCTTACAGAAACCACCTTTCCACATCATGTCTATAAGTGACAAGTTAAATTAAAAACAAATTCAAACCCAATATATGCCAGAAACTATGCTAGACAAACTTAAATTTCTGAAATTAGTAAAACTTATAAAGGAAATTAAAAGGGGTACTTCTAGTAACAAACAATTGCATTGAGCTCAAAAAGATGATGAGATGGTGAGATGGTGAATAGAAGTATTAACAGAAATGTGAAAAGCTCTAAAGATAATATATAGATGAGTGCAGTTTTAATAAAGAAAAAATTAAAAAGAAAGAGAAAGAGAAGAAAAGAAAAAGAAGCAAGGGAGAGAGAGAGAGAATGAGAGAGGGAGAGATGAATCAAAGGAAAGAAAGGAGGAAAGGATAGAAAGAGAAGTTCTAAGCACAAAAACCCTAAAATAATGCCTTTGTCATGCAAAGTGGCCAGAATTCATGGCACTTGTTTCACTGACAGTCTCAAATGGTCATACAGGATCTCAATTTTATAATTTGTTTTAATTTTATTGTATGTTTAAATTAGAGCCTACATAAAATATTATATTAGTTTTATTTATACAAATGGGTAGTTAGACATTTATATAACTTACAAAGTGTTTACCCTGATAAATCTGGTACCCATCTGGTTGGAAGTCCAAAAATAGGAGTAATCTTGATCTCAGGTTATACAGTAGTTTCTTAGATAAGATAAAAAACAGGAGTAAAAGAATTCTGGCCAAGATGGAGGCATAGGTAGATGCCCTATGCCTGCTCCCACAACCAAAAGAAGGACAACAACAAATTTAAAAACAAAAACAACCAGAACTCCCATAAAATCAAACTGTATGGAAGTCCAACAACCAAGGATTTAAAGAAGAAACATTCATCCAGACTGGTAGGAGGGGCAGAAATGGGAAGACTTGGCAGAGAGGATTTGCGGCAAGGTGGCAGCTGGAGGACTGGGGTAGGCAGCAACTGGTGGACCCAGCAAGGGAGCAGCTGGCAGACCCAGAAAGGCAGCAGCTAGCAGAGCAGGTGGTCCCACATTTGCATGCGGATAAACCTGGAGAAACAACTGGGGAGCAAGACAGACCAAAGAACCCAGGGTTCCAACACAGGGAAATAAAGCCTCAACACCTCTGGCTGAAAAAAACCTGTGGGTGTTGCAGCTGCGGGACAAACTCCCAGCCTCACAGGAGAGTTTGTTGGAGGGACCTACAGGGTCCTAGAACATACACAAACCCACACACCTGGGAATCAGCACCAGAAGGGCCCAGTTTGCTTGTGGGTACAGGGGGAAGTGACTGAATGCCGGTTGAGAGCTGAGCAAGAGGCACTGTTCCTTCTCAGACCCTTCCCCCCACATACAGCCCCAAAACACAGCAAAGATGGTTGCCCCATGCAGGCGAATACCTAAGGTTTTGTCCCTTACTATGTAACAGATATGCAGAGATAAAAAAAAAAAAAATGTGGCCCAAATGAAAGAACACATCAAAGTTCCAGAAAAAAATACAACTAAGCAATGAACAGATAGCTAACCTATCAGATACACAGTTCAAAACACTGGTGGTCAGGATGCTCACAGATTTGGTTGAGTATGGTCGCAAAATTAAGGAAAAAGTGAAGGCTATGAAAAGTGAAATAAAGGAAAATGCACAGGGAACCAACAGTGACAGGAAGGAAACCAGTTCTTGATAGATTGGTTTGGACCAGAAGGAAGAAATAAACATCCAACCAGAACAGAATGAACAAACAAGAATTCAAAAAAAATGAGGAGAGGCTTAGGAACCTCTGGGGCAACTTTAAACATTCCAACATCCGAATCATAGGGGTGCCAGAAGGAGAACAAGAGCAAGAAGTTGAAAACTTATTTGAAAAAACAATGAAGGAAAACGTCCCAAATCTTGCAAAGGAAATAGACTTCCAGGAAGTCCAGGAAGCTCAGAGAGTCCCAAGGAAGTTGGACCCAAGGAAGCACACACCAAGGCACATCATTATTACATTACCTAAGATGAAAGAGAAGGAGAGAATCATAAAAGCAGCAAAAAAAAAAAAAAAAAAAAAAAAAAAAAAAAAAAAAAAGGAGACAGTTACCCACAAAGGAGTTCCCATAAGACTAGCAGCTGATTTCTCCAAAGAAACCTTGCAGGCAAGAAGGGGCTGGAAGGACGTGTTCCAAGTCATGAAAGGCAAGGACCCACATCCAAGATTACGCTATGCAGCAAAGCTGTCATTTGGAATGGAAGGGCAGATAAAGTGTTTTCCAGATAAGGTCAAGTTCATCACCAAACCCTTATTATATGAAATGTTAAAGAGACTTGTTTAAGAAAGAGATGATCAAAACTATGCACAGTAAAATGACAACAAACTCACAACTATCAACAACTGAACTAAAAAAACAAAACAAACCCAAATCCAAAAACAAACTAAGCAAACAGCTTGAACAGGAACAGAGTCACGGAAATAGAGATCACATGGAGGGTTATCAGCAGGGAGGTGGAGGTAGGAGCATGGGGGGAAAGTTACAGGGAATATTATTACAGGGAATAAGAAGCATAAATGGTAGGTACAAAATAGACAGGGGGGAAGTTAAGAATATTATAGGAAATGAAGAAGTCAAAGAAATTATATGTATGACCCATGGACATGAACTAAGGGGGGTTGAATGCAGGTGAGAAGGGAATAAAGGGGAGAGAAAATGGGACAACTGTAATAGCATAATCAATAAGATATATGTTTAAAAACAGAAGTAAAAAATAGAGAAATTTGACTTTATCGAAGTTTAAATCTTTTGTGGTTTGAAAGGCACCGTATAGAAAGTCAAAAGACAAGCTCCACAGTGAGAAAAAATATTTGCAAAATTATGTCTGACATGGAGCTTGTATCTAGAAAACATACAGAACTGTTTCACTCAAGAATAAAAAGACAACTAAACCTATAAACATGGGAAAACATTTGGATAAGATCTCTCAGGAAAATATAAAAATGACCTATAAATGCATGAAAAGAGACTCAGAGTTATTAGTCAAAAGGGAAATGCAAATAAAAACCAGACTGAAATATTACTTCACAAACACTAGGGTGACCTTAATAAGACAGGGACTGACAAGTGTTGATGAGAGTGGAGAGACATCAGAACCTAATTACACTACTGGTGGGAATGTAAAATGGTACAGTCACTATGGAAAACAGTTTAGCAGTTCTAGAAAGTTAAACATAGAGTGATGCAGAAATTTCACTTCTAGGTATATAAACAAAATACTTGAGAATGTATGTTTACCATAAAACTTGTATACAAATGCTCATAGCAACACTATTAATAATAACCAAAGAGTAGAACCAACAAAAATGTCCATCAACTGATAAGTGGATAAACAAACTATGGTATAACCATACAAAGAAATATTACCCAGCCATCAAAATGAATACAGTGCTGATGCATGGTACAACAAGGATAAAAACTTTATGCTAAATGAGAGTAGTCAGTTACAAAATATGTCATGCTATATGATACTATTTATATGAAATATCTAGAACAGGCAAATCTATTGAAACAAGAAGTAGATTATGATTGCCAGCTGCAGGTTTTAGAAGGTAAAGGGGATTGACTGCTAATTGGTATGGAGTTTCTTTTTGGGATGATGGAAATGTTCTAGAACTAGATAGTGGTGATGGTTGCATCACCAAATGAATATACTAAAAACCACTTACTTATACCTTTTAAACAATGAATTTATTGTATATAAATTATTTATGAATATATCAAAGATTAATGCACTACCTTTTTTTTTAACAGAGCCAGTATGCAGCAGCAGATGATGCTACTTTACAAGGCAAAGTCACCACAGTAGAAATAAATAAAAGGAGTATCCCTTTTCTGTGCTGGATCGCACAATTACTGTAGCTTTATATTATTTTCCTAAATCATACTCTTGTCCACGCTAGTAGATTGATATTTAGATAAGAGGAGGTGAGACTTTAGAACTGGGGTCAAAGAAATGTGGACATGTGTAAATTTTACCTCCTATTTCCTTGCTCCATTCATCCTATCCCTAATTATTAAATGATGCCATACATTTGCTAACAACCTAGTGCTGAGTGCATTCCCAGACTCAGTTTACATTCCATACACATGACAATGAGCCTCATTTACTGATAGTTGCATTTGACTTTCACTAAGATCTGAATTAACAAGCTTGTCTACCCTTTTTATTTGCTGGCCATAACCCTGAATAATGTCTAATCCTTTTCAGAATCATGAGTGTTTGCCCCCTTCATGATATTAGAAACATTTTACCTAGACATTGAGAGAAATTATGAAGAAATGTTAACTCCAAAAATATTATGTTGTCTCCCAGAATAACTACTTAGGAGGCATAACATTCATTTGGATGCATAGACAGTGTAAACTGTCTAATGACTTAAGAGACCTCATGTTTAAGAAAGCCAAGTCATCTTCCATCTTTTTTCCCTTTAATATAAAATGCTGGTGAGATGTACATCCCAATTCTTCAAAAGTTAATAAGTTGAAATTTACAAAAGGAAGAAATTTTCCACAATCCCTTGGTATAGAGATGACTGTAACAGTTATACCAGAAGTGTTCATTGTTCATGGCAGCACGTACCAGACATGTTGAGTATTCATCAGGTCAATTACCCACAATTTCAGATGATAAGGGCAAGCAACAATTAGTTATCTAATGGAGAAAAAGATGTTGTGGCTTTATATTACCAAGACTGGTTCCAATTATTTACAGACTCCTCAATTCTCTGCATTCTTTTGGATAGATTTAGCCACAGGAGCATTGGAATTCAAATGTCATTCCTTAATTTGTTTTCAAAAGTAGCAATTGAAACACAAAATGGAAACGACAGGAAACCAAGAAGTAATTGACTTTCTTTCTCCTGATTACACTCAACTTCTTCAGGTAATATATATTTTCTTCTGTGCCTCCAATCACTATTTTTCCTTAATACATTTTAAGATTTCCATGTCAAGAGTATAAGACTCCACGAACGTATCCAACTTCAAAACCCATCAATATTTTGCCATATTTGTTTAACATATTCCCTAACCCTTTTTAAAAGCTGGAGTAGTATTATTTTTTTTTCGTTTTCTTGTTTTTATTGTTGTTCAAGTACAGCAGTCTCCATTTTCCACCCACCAATCTCCCCCACTCCACCCACACCCACCCTCAATCCTACCTCCATTTGGCTTTGTCCATGGGTCATACATATTCCTTGATGACCCTTCCCCTTCTTTCCCCTGTTATTCCCCCTCCCTCTCCCCTCTCAGTACTGTCAGTTTGTTCATTTCCATGTTTCTAGTTCTATTTTGCTTGCTTGTTTGTTTTGTTGATTAGGTTCCACTTATAGGTGAGATCATATGGTATTTGTCTTTTACTGCCTGGCTTAGTTCACTTAGCATAATGCTCTTCAGTTCCATCCATGCTGTTGTGAAGGGTAGGAGCTCCTTCTTTTGTTCTGCTGCATAGAATTCCATTGTGTAAATGTACCACAGTTTTTTGATTCACTCATTTACTGATGGGCACTTAGGCTGTTTCCAGCACTTGGCTGTTGTAAATTGTGCTGCTATGAACATTGGGGTGCATAGGTTCTTCTGAATTGGTGTTTCAGGGTTCTTAGAGTATAATCCCAGCAGGGGGATCACTGGATCAAAATGCAGTTCCATTTTTAGTTTTCTGAGGAAATTCCATCCTGTTTTCCACAGTGGCTGCACCAGTCTGCATTCCCACCAACAGTGCACTAGGGTTCCCTTTTCTCCACATCCTCACCAGCACTTGTTTGTTGATTTATGATGGCCATTCTGACCAGTGTGAAGTGTTATCTCCTTGTGGTTTGAATCTGCATCTCTCTGATGGCTGGTGATGCTGAGAATCCCTTCATATGTCTCTGGGCCCTCTGTATGTTCTCCTTGGAGAAGTGTCTATTGAAGTCCTCTGCCCATTTTTTAATTGGATTGTTTGTCTTCCTCAAGAGGAGTCATGTGAGTTCTTAAAAGCTGGAGTACTTTTAAATGATTCCTAACATAATGTTAATTCTTCTCTAAATACATCTGTTAGGTTTTCAGAAAAGATAAGTCAGGACACTTGCATTAAAATACCATGTTCATACCTAAAAACTTAACAATATGTCATTATTTATCATTTAATATGAAGTCCCTACCCAAACTTCCTTGATTGTCTAAAAATGCCTTTTTACTATGTGGCTGTTTGAGTCAGGATTCAAACAAGTTTCATTCATGTTTAGAAATCATTTATCTTAAGTATATTTAATTACTTTTATTCTAAAACATGCTTCTCATAAAACTCCCATTTGATTTTGGTTTTTATGAGTACCACAATTTTAACCATGTACTTTTATGTTTAGGAATGTAACAGGTCAATTTACATATTTTTCTGAATTTAGCTTTATTTATGACTTAGGTGGGACCACCATACATACAATTATTAATTGAACAGGTTCTTCTCAAGTGCTTATTAAAGCCAGGCCTATTTTTGATGCTGGATATTCAATTATGAAAATGACAGATATAGTCCAGGCCCCTGTCATGGAATTTTCAGGAAATAAACAGTTCCATAAGTGTCAGTTGTGATAGTTACATGATACAAATTAAGGCATAGTAAGGGGACAGAATGGAGTAGAATGAGGAAGGTATTTTAGATGGGTTATGATAAACCATCTTTATAAGCGACCACTTATCTTGGGAGTAGAATACAAAATAATAGCCTAGCTGAGATGAAAGTTACCTTAAAAGTTCACATCACCTGATTTCTATACTGATGACTTAGTATTTGCTAGATGATTGATAAAATGTGCTTATTTCAATGATTTTACTGTACAGGTATCTGTAAAGCTTTCATGGTGGTTGTGAGTTAGCATCAAAATGTGTAAATACGTATGCATACATTTTTCAGAATATGCTTGACATAAATTGTAGAATGATCAAAACCAAATAATTTGGAAATATATATGAACTCAACTTAATTTTCAAAATAACCTGTTGGAATTGTGGATGGGAGTTTTATATTTAGGTTGTCTGAATTTCAAAACAGAATCTATTATCTATCTATATATTAATATATAATGTATATATATCAATATTATAATATATTATTATTATATATGTTACATATATTATAATAATATATTATGTATTATAGAGAACTTAAGTTAACACCCCCGAAACCAGATGAGCTATTCGTGAGCAGCCTTACAGGGCAAACTCATCTATGTGGCAAAATAGTGAGAAGACTTACAGATAGAGGTGACGAGCCTACGGAGCCTGGTGATAGCTGGTTGTCCAGAAAGGAATCTTAGTTCAAACTTAAGCGTTGTTCTAGTTATATGTGTGTACTATATCTATATCCATATATAGATATGTATATGTATATATATTAAATATACATAAAGAATATATATTCTTTATATATATTCTGCTTTGGTGCTTCGTGCAGGAAGTACGTGAGAACATGCAATGAAGGTGATGAGAGGAAGTGAGTTACATGGCTAAGGCATCTGGAAACTTCAGAAAACTTGATGTCAAATGGTATGCAGTAGTTTACTTGAAATGTATTTTTAAATCTCTTGTCTGGTTTCACAATCTACTATACAGAGATAGTGGTAGATAACAGAAAGAAATCAAATACAGTATGTAAAATAAAAGGAAAACAGGTATCTGAGAAAGAGCTGCAAGTTTATGACTAACTACATCAAACTTTATTTACTTGTCAGAAGACATTGCATTTGATTATAATGAGTAGTAATCTGGTTTTCTAATTCTTCAACATGCAAACTTTCCAGTAAATTCAGTGTTATTAAAATATACATATGAACATTTTAATTATGTTAATTCTTCCAGTCTGTGAAATGGCATATGCTTTCACTAATCTGTATCTTCTCAATTTCTTTCTTCAATATCTGATAGATTACTAAGTACAGGTCTTTTACCTCTTTGGTTGACTTTATTCCTAGGTACTTTATTTTTGTTATTGCAGAAAGTATGGTACATACAATTATGTATAATATATAACAACAATGAGAAAAAACAACTTACTGGTTTATGTATTTACTACACTTTCTACATATAAAAAGTTTATTGTAAAAGAGTTTGCTATGATACATCAGCAGCACCCTCATACATTCTTTGTTTACCATGTCTTTGCTGCATTACTTCATCTTTTGCTTGATATAATCTTGTGTTGTTTTATAACTGTAGTGTGACCTAAGTGTGCAGTATTTATAACATCTACAGTAGTATCCAGTATGTCCTAGGCCTTCACACTCACTCACCAGTTGCTCACTGACTCAGCCAGAGCTACTTCCAGTCCTGCAGGCTCCATTAATTGTAAAGTACCTTATACAGGTGAACCATTTTTATCTTTTGTAATGTCAGTGGTGTCAAACTCATTGTCACCGGGGGCCACATCCGCCTCATGGTCACCTTCAAAGGGCCGAATGTAACTTTAGGACTGTATAAATGTAACTACTCCTTAACAGTTAAGCGAGAGCTTGGCTGCCACTGGGTAGAAAGAAGGTTGGGAGCCGGATAAAACAGGGTGGAGGGCCGGATTTGGCCCATGGGCCTTGTGTTTGCCACCTGTGAGTTAGTGGTAGCGAAGAACATAAAAAAAAAAAAAAAAATTGTTCTCAGGTGAACTACATACTGAGCTAACATCAAAGGCATCCTAGAGTCTTTAATTGTTTGGTTGTAATTGACCTTCAGACAGTGGTGTCATTATAAATTTATAGAAACCATGTAGAAGTGTGCGTGCTTAAAGCATAATTTGCTTACCAATTTTAAAGCTTCCCTAAAATAGATAGCTTCTATAAAATCCTTTATTAGTAATACTTAAAGCTAATAATGAAAAATAATACTAACATTGGTGGTAAATTTAACAGTATCCAAAGTAACTGTTTCATTTAATCACAAGTTTTTAAATAAGACCCAAGAATGTCTCCACATAGTTCTCTGAATAGAAAAATACAACTTGAAGATAGGCCATGCATTCAAATGTTAATTCCAATACAGATTTTCTCATTATCCAAACTTGTTTTTCACACATGTCATTCATTTTTCTCACTCTAAGTGAGTTAAAATCAAACTGTTATGTTATTATACTTATGGAGGAGAAAGGAAATTGAACAGCCTATACAGTTTTAAAAGCAAGAGTTAGAATCTGAAGTGAGCTAATGGAAAGAGAAATACACACTCAGACTAGCTATTTACTGAAGTTGAGAAGTATTTTAAAAGCTTTCAAAAGTTGGGGGATGGGGAGAGCACTAAGAATATTAACAATTACTGATCACCATAATCTTACATCAAATGCTGGGGAAAAGTTTCTAACATATTAACAATATATTAGTAATGCATTTTTCTCTTTTAGTGTGAAGGGAGGTGACCAGATATAATAGATTGGCTAGAATTCTCATTTTTTGTTATAGTTGGCTGTCCTTTTATAATACTTGGAATTTGCAACCCACAGCTGAACGGATGCTGGCAGGAGCTTGAAGAATTGATCCAAGAGAAAATTTGGGATGAACAGTCACTTGGGACAGGAAGATGACTGATTCACTGACTGACTTACTAAGTTACATATGTGTATATATAACTTAGCAAGTTATTCTTTCATATATATGTGGAAGTTATATATGTGTGTGCGTGTGTGTTTGTGTATGAAAGAATGAATAAACAAGAATCAAAGGGCTGGAGACATAAGCAAAGAGGAAGGATGGTAGTTTGAAAATGAGTTAAATGTGGTATTTAAATTTAGGATTTCTATTTCTAAATAATTTCTGATCCCTTTCCTTTTTCAGTTCTCAGTTTTCTCATTCGTAAAAAATAATGGAAGAAATTATTTCTAAGCAAACTTCCACTTTTAAAACATTGATGATTCAAACTTTTAGGTTTGCAGCAAAAACATCTTAGGTTCAGAGCAGTAGTTATAAATCAAGGATTATTCAGAAGACATTTGGAAATGTCTGGAGACATATTTGGCAGTCACAATGGAGAAATAGGTACCATGGGCATGTAGTGAGTAGAGTCCAGAGATACTGCTGAACATTGCTGCAATGCACAGGACATCCCCTACAAGAGAGTATTTAACTCCAAATGTCTATAGTGCCTATGTGGAAAACCCTGGCTTAGTGTATCCTGACAAATTAATACATTCAACCTTTGCTTACCCCCATTTTAACCTATCCTGACTAGGGGGATGATGTTTATATACTTAGGTGCTCCCAAAATAAGTCCATAGTCCAGTATCTCAACATATACCTGGGTCATTTAACTGGTTTTCACCAAATCAGAAATCTCAGCTCTTTAAAGTTTGGTTTCTGTTAAAAGAGATATGGTACTATTATGGTGTCTCCCAAGTCAGAGTCCACGCAAATATATACCTAACTTCACAGAAATCCCTGAAGATCTTTAGGGCTCCACAGAATTCCAACTATCTATTATAATCCTTTCAGTAAACATGTTTACAGAGCCATTTTATCAACTGTGTCTCCAAACTAAGTAGAGAAGCTGTTTTTCCCTGCCATTTTTATTATCAACTTCTTTCTTATTTGGACCTGTCTTTCCTTCTTTCCCTATATGTCTTAAAACAATGACTTGCTTTTATTTTTTAATTTGTTTCTTCATTTTGTTCATTAGATTCCACATATGAGTGAAATCATACTGTATTTGTCTTTCTCTGACTGGCTTATTTCACTTAGCTTAATAGAGATACAGAGAACAGAGACTTTGCTTTTCTCTCTCCTGAAAATTATGACCTTGTCTAGCCAAACACCTAGTTGAGGAAATGTTAACCAATGGAATTGCAATACTTTTACTTACAAATAGTATATATATCTAATATTCATTGTCTGCTTCCATTCATTAATTGATACTCATTCTCAAAGTACAGGGCATAATATGCTTTAGAATCCTTAGATTCTTTCGCATTTCCAATATCAGGGTAAAAACATTGTAAATGTCATCAAATTCATCACTCCTACCTGGTTCTCTCACCTGCTAACTGTTACAATGTTCTCCACTATCTTTGCCAGATGATAGTACTGGGGCAATGTAGGATCACTGATGACTCTGGAACATGCCCACAGTTTAAGTTATTTTTCCCCCCACATTTCTGTTGTCTCCAGAGCTGTTTCAGGTTCCAGAGTACCTAAAAATAAGAATTTTAGAAAATGTCAGGATGCTGTGAATAGTCACATAAATTTGCTCCCACTTTCTCTACATATTTTGAAGAATCTGGTCATCCTTTGTTAATGCAAAAGCTCCCAGTTTGAGTCTCCAACCTATATACCTCTTAGAGTCTTAGATGCTGAATGTGTTCAGGTAGTGGACATCTGGGAGTCATGCAAGGTCCCAAAATGGCATATATTTCTGTCATCCTTTACATATAATTAAGTGACACTGGTATCAAGATTATAGACTAGCAGCAGCAATTCACGGGTAATTATCATTTTAGGAAGTGTAAATAGGCCTTTGGGATTGAGCCAGAACTGAACTTTACAAACTTAATGTACTTAGAGGGCATATTTATCTTTTCAATTATTAGCATATTTCAGGATCATATATAACTTATGGATCAAATGAAAATTTGTTAAAATCATAACAACATGGAGACTGATTTTATTTTTTATAATGATATTAAAAGAAACTCTTAAAGATATCAACAGGATTGTGGTTCTACTATAGAGACAATCCTGGAAATGTACTCTTTATTAATGTAAATTCTTGGTAAATAAAAGCCCATTCATCATGAGAGGTTGTATATTATACATTTTAAAATCTGTTGGATTATGTACAGAAGCTGATTTTTCTACATCAAAATTTAAACTTTCAACTTTTAAATTATATTGGTTTGGACTATATGCCTTAGATTTTTCTTGGAAAGAATCTGCTTTAGGGCTTCTAATTATATAGAATATGAGATATTGATACTTGAAGGAACCACAAGAAGTTTTCTGGTCCACTCTTCTGCATTCAAGCAGATGAGGTTTGAGAAAGAGGTCAGTTCTGATTGGTCTTGAGGGTTTAACTTTAGATCACAAAAAATGATTAAATAAACAATTATATATGGACATTAATTATATATTAAGAAGTTTTAGTTGTATTTTGTGCTATAGGTATCACTCAGTGCTTAACTTGTCTTATTTAGTCTTTGCAATAGACTTGTGATAAAGATAAATTTTTTTTTAATTTTCATATGAGGAAAATGACGATTGGAGGTTAAGCACTTAATACAAAATCATATATCTTTAGAATCAAGATTCAAACCTCAGTCTGCTTCCAAATCTAATTTCACTACACCAGATCTTACTTTAGCTTCCTAATCCAGAATGACCAAATACTTTTTCATTCTGAATTCTAGAGAAGGGTAAAGTTGATTGCAAATCTGAACCAGTTTCCATGGGCATTCTGTAAAATCAGTTGAGCAATCAAAGCATTAATGATAGGTTCTATTGCTGTAAGAGAACCTCCTAGCCCCAATTTAAATTGAAGGGTTTGGCTGGAGCAACTCCTTATGATGATTCTATTTTAATAGTGTGAATGGATTCTAAAGTAGCTCTCATAATTTCTATTTCCATCATTCTTGGCCAAGTCCATATCATCTTACCTCTTGATCATAGCACTAGCCTCCAATTCTCTCTTCCAGTTTGCTTTATAAAACACTGTCAGCTTTCTCTTCTCTAAAAGTCTTTTTAATTATGTAATTGCTCTGCCCAAACTCTTTGATGTTACCCATTTTTATAAGATAAATCATGTCAGCCTTTGCTCCTACTATCTGGCTTACTCCTCATTCTAATTTTACTGTCCTCTGTTTCTAAATAGGAAATCTGCAGTTCAGCCTGATTGATATATTCTCTGTCACTAAGTCATCATGTATACCAGGTCTGTCCGGAAAAAGTCCAGCTATGGTTAATATAATAAGAACGGATTGTGTGACATCAGTGTAACCTGGCAGCCAAAGAGAGTGGACTGGAATGCACATATGTGAACAGTGACAACTTCACTGTACTAGTCAGTGAGGATGGTAGATGCTGTTGAGTGAGCATGTGCACTGTGTGGTTGTTGCATCAAAATGACTGAGTGAGTACAGCAGTGAATTTGCATCCAATTTTGTGATAAGCTTGTACATTCCTCTGCAGAAAGCATTCAGATGATTCAGAAAGCCCCAGCTATGGGCAACTGATGATTGGCAGCTTTGTCATGACAACATGCCCGCTCATGCATCCTGTCTCCTGCAGAGCTGTTTTGGTGAAACATCTAATCACTCAGGTGACTAACCCCCCCCCCCCCCCGCCCGCCACAGCCCAGATTTGGTGCCCTGTGACTTCTGGCTTTTACCACAACTAAAATCACCTTTGAAAGGGAAGAGATTTCAGACTGTCAATGAGATTCAGGAAAATAGAAACAGGGCAGCTGATGGCCATTCCAACAAAGGATTCTGCAGCATGTTTTGAACAGTGGAAGAGATGCTGGGAGAACAGTGTGAGGTCCCAAGGTGGTTACCTTCCAGGGGACTGAGGCATCATTGTCGTATGTACAATATTTCTTGTATCTTGTACCTTCTTCAATAAATGTGTCTATTTTTCATAGTATATGACTGGGTATTTTCTGGACAAACCTTACCAATCTCTCTTTAAAGATTTGTTGACACTCATCTGTTTAACTGAAAGTTTCAGTTCCTTTCTTTCTCATCATCGACTTTATATGCCCTTTTAATCTTTCTACTCTTCTTCTCCTCCTAAATCCAATAGGCATTTACTATGTGTTTGGTACTTTCTATAACATGACTTGTTTTCACAATTACTTAACCTTTCTTGGCTCTGTGTTTGTTTTCTCCCAACTAGGCAAATGCTTCTCCCACACAGAGATCATGGCTTGTTTCTTTACATTTATTTCCCAAAGCATAGTTGCCTTGCACATAGTAGACACTGTACAAATATTTGTTGAATAAAATAAATACATTAATAAACTTAATAAGAAGATGGCATTTTAGCATAGAAGACTTGGTATTTCCAAAGTTTCTAATCTATAAGATAATAAAATAGTCCAACACACTGAAAAAGAACATAGAGCACACAGTAATGCACAATAAAACTGGACCAGATAGTTCTGGAAAGTAACTATTTGCTCTGGCTTCCTATACACAATGTTTTTGGAACTCACTGTATATGTTGTAATGATTCCAATGTTAATTTAATTTGTAAGAGTGACATAAGAAGGAGAATATCAGCATATCAATTTATAATTGCTTCTGCCTCTCATGTCCTTCATATGAATGTGACATAGGTTTGAAATATTTATTTAATTCATCATATCCCTGTATGGAATCCCCAAAACTTTGGCTCTTGTTCTCATAACTCTTACAAAAAGAATTGCTGAAGACCTCCATAGTGGGCTGGTTGAAATATGTGGGATACATATCCAAATTTTTTTTGCCAACTTTTACCTAAAGTTTAAACCATTTGCTTGAATTTGTACATGTATAATATTTCAAATAGAATATATTTCACTTGGGAAATATCTGCTTTTAAAGTTTTTGGAACGTTTTCATTTTGAATTTCTGTTTGGCTTGGTCATCATTTCTCCCATCCCTCCTTTTAATTAATATTCTCTCTTTGAGGAATTGTGGCCAATAGTTTAGAGACTCAAAAGTACTGTCTCATAAGTTTATGAACACGATGATTTGTGTATATTTGTTTGCATAAAATTGCCCAGATTTCACTGAGACATGCAAGGTTTGGCTTATTCTGTACTTGTGCTTATGTGTGTGTGAGCGAGAGAATGATAACCAATGGAGTACATATATTTATGATTAATATAACAATTGAAGTTTAATTATTTTAAGTAAAGACACTTAAAAACAAGTTAAATTTTTAAAATTGCACTGCATGAAGAAATGAACAAAAATATCTCTCAAATGTCATCAGTTTCCTTAAGACAACCCGTTTCACAAAAGGTGTTCCCGTCCACTCTGAAATACTTGCCTGTTAAAGTGACAGTTGCAAGAATGTTCTTGTTAACTTTTTTCCTCATCCAACAAATCAAGAGGGCTAAACTGTTTCAGAAAACAATGAAACCATTTTCTGAGCTCCAAATTGAGGAAAGAATATGGAATGACCTAATATTTAGCCAATTCTAATGTTCGGTTAAACTGTGTTTTACAAAATAAACACACCTGTGGCAAAATAAATTACCTTTTCAAAAAGTTTAAAAACAACTGTTTTTTTATCAAAGACTTTTAATAAATTTATTCTTGTATTTGATCTTCACCTGCCCCCTTGTGGTAAACCATGAGAAACTCAAAAGACTTGAAAATTGGAATGGTTTACTTTTAAATCCATTTAGATTTAAACAATCTTTTAAAATTTTCCTCAAGTACTTTTATAAATAGATAATCATATTTCTATTCATAAATAGAAATCAGTACCATAAGAAATCTTTGGTTGTTCATATAGAAATAAACCTTCACTTTCTCACTATTTTTTTAAAAAAGTATATACTTATAACAACAGTAGAATAACTGAATTTTGCACAACAAATTGTGGTATGCAAATAGAGATATTTAATAAGGCACACTGATATTCTCCTTGTGTCTTTCATAAGTTAAATTAAAATTGGAATAATTGCAATGTAAATAGTGTGCTCCCAATTCATTGTGTATAGGATGCCAGAGAAAATAGTTACATTTTTCCAAAATGAAATACCAACCCCAAACTTGTTCTAAGGGCTGCACTGATGATTTATTAAGGAAAATCTTTGTACAAATAGCATTGATGGAGCAGATTATGAGCCTGGGAAGAGAAGCTGGATATGCGAGTGCACCAAAGTATGAAGTACAGTCCATTATAAAAAGTGCAGTTACCATGTGCATGAAATAAATGTTCTTTAGGCTCTATCAGTTGTACAGACCCCTAGATTAAGCCATGTGTGGGAATCAATAGAAACAGATATCTGGTCCCTGCCAAACTGCTAATTATAATAGCCTTAAGCATACATAATAATATCAGAGTATGGTGGAATATAAAGATCTGGTACTGCTCTGCTAAATGCTTTCTCAGATATGGTTACCAGATTTAGCAAATAATAGAGGAAGCCTGGTTAAATTGGGATATCAGGTAAACCATGACAGATTTTTATAAAATGATTTCACATGAAGTATTTATTACAAATAGCAGTCAGTGATAAACTTGTCAACAAATTACAAAAAAAAATTGGATAATACTATGAGTTTTTCATAAAAGTAGCTTTATTCTGTATTTTATTTCTAAAGTTATGTCTGCCTCACATTTTTTGTTTGCATGAAAATCATACACTTTATTTTATGAAGTAATGGTGACACTGAATAGTATATTTTGTTGTTTTAAATTGCGAAAAATAAGTCACTTCCTGTTGACATTTAATATTTTAGATTTATATCTATTTATGTGTATATACATATATAAATTTCTTTTAACTGTTATTTATTGTATTATAAATATTTAGTATATTTTATTTTATTTATCTGTGGATTAGATAATTTTGTTTCTAATTTTACCATTAAAACAATGCTGACTTCAGCATTCTTGTACATGTATCATTATATACAGTGCATTTATATAAAATATATACATACATTGTAATTACAGGATTGTTAAGGTCTGCACATTTCCAACTTTATTCAGTACTAGCAAACTGCTTTCCAAACTGGTTGTGTAAATTTAAACTCCATCAGCAATGTATAAAATTGCTGTTTACATCAAATGCTCACTGTATTTGACATCTTCAGACTTTTTGTCAGCTTTATTGAGATATAATTGACATGTATCATTGTTTAAAATGTACAATGTGTTGTTATGGTAAAAATATCATAATCTGATATAGCCTCTCCTTTCCCACAACTCTGTGATCCCCATCAGCATTCTTTGTGGCCTTCTTATGCTCTGAACTAGCATGTTATACCATCCATTCCTGCTATGGCGTCTCAAAGTTCATTCTATAGTGACCACCTTGGGCCCTTCCTTCTGTGGCCAACACTCTCCTTATCAGCCAGAGCTCTTTAGTTCTTTAATGTCACATTCCCAAATCAGATTAACTAATTTTCACCAAAGAATTACTGCCTGGTTAAAGATTCAGAGAATTATCCTGCTCAGTTTACATTTTAATAGTTTTTGTCAAGGTGATAGACGAATACCCCAAGGAAGATGAGCTTGAGTGGTAGGTGTGATTATGCAGGAGGTTGTTCAGAGTGGCATTCCATCATACCACAAATGTATCATGATGAGTCAGCTTGCTTGGAGATTAAAGTGGTTCTGATTAAATTAGTTCAGATTTGGGTTTAACTAAACGTTACTTGAGAACTTAGAAAAATGCATGAATATGTTTCTTAGCTTATTCAAGATAGCCTGGTGGCCATGCTAGAACTTTGGCTGAATATCCAGAACTTTGGAGTCATCCTTCTCAGCAACAGTTTGCAGTCAGAACTGCAGATGGCAATGGAGGTGTAAACAAAGAAGCCAATTCTGTTACATAGGTAGTCCGGGATATATAGTTTACCCTTGAACCACATGAGTTTGAACTGCATGGTTCCACTTAAATGCAATTATTTTTTAAAAAATACAATGAATGTATTTTCTCTCCCTAATGAATTTTAAATAATATTTTCTTTTTCTAGGTTACTTTATTGTAAGAATACAATATGTAATATATAAGTACAAAATATGTGTTAATCAACTGTTTATGTTATTAGTAAGGCTTTTGGTCCACAACAGGCTATTAGTAAAGTTTTGGGGGAGTCAAAAGTTATGCGCAGATTCTCAACTGTGCTGAGGTAGGGGGTTCATGCCCCAGGCCCCGCCTTGCTCAAGGGATAACTCTAATCTGAAAGGTAGTTACATTTTTCCTTTTGCTATACTTAAATCATTGATGTCAGATGTGTTGTCTTTAAGTTTTCCTTAACTACAATTTTACTGTGCCTTCAGTTTTCTAGTTTTAGTGTTATGGTAACTTGATTTCTTATGTGTGACATTATGACAGTTGATCCTAATGATGATTTGTAGTCTACACATAGTTAATTTGTTTTATACTTCTTAAATGTCTCCTAAAAAATGCCAAAGACAAAAAAGCTACATCTGGGAAACTGGTTACAGAAACACAGTTTGAACTTTGCCATCCAGGATCATCTCATGTGTGAAAAATACTGTTTTCTGGGACATAATACTTGCTCAATAAATGTGATTGAAAACTTGAATGACTTAGTGACTAGGTTCATTTCAAATTTGCAAGTTAGTGTCTTCCTCTGGAAATCTATCAGATCACTGTGTTTATTTGCAAAAGAACCAGAATAACTCTCTGATTAGATGTTGATGGAGAGGTTCTTAGAATAACGTTATCCCCTAACTCCTCATTTTATTGCAGTTTCCAAGCAGGATAAAAAGTAAAATATTACTGCCCTGTCCAGGAGGGTCAATTGGCTGGAGCATCATCCCATTCATGAAAGGGTTGCAGGTTCGATTCCCATTCAGGATACCCATCTAGGTTGTGGGTTTGTTTCCAGGTCAGGGAGTGTAAGGGAGGCAACTGATCTACTTTTCTCACATCAGTGTCTCTCTCTTCCTCCCTCTCCACCCATCTCTAAAATCAATAAACATATCCTCAGGTGAGGATTAAACAAAAAAAGAAAAATAAAGTATTCTTCCAAAAGAAGTGCACATTTATCACATGAAGTGGCATGGAGAGCCAGAAGTCTCCGTCTCTCCTCCAAGCAATTATGGTGTGTGCTCGGAAATATGACTATAAATTTAGCTGAATGGGGCTTTTTCTCCATAAGCGAAAGGTCCAGCCTGAATAAGTTGATCAATAAAGGAGGGAGGGGCTTTTAAAACATAGTGGCTACATTAATGTGGTCTGCACAATTACCTGTCACCTGGGGGCAATTTATTCAGAAAAAAAAAAATACTTGTATTACTAAAACTATTGTTCCTACTTAAGTTTCACCCCAACAGTATATAGAGGTTTGTTATTTACTGTAGATTTCTTCCTTTGGAACTAAACACAGAGACACTATATGCTAGTTTTTCTTTTTATTTGTGGCTCCTGGAAACATATCAAAGAGAAAAATTTACAAGTCTGAGAAGCAACAGAAGTTTAGCTTACTTAGCATCTGAAGAAACATGACAACTTTTGGGGTTTGGAGTTCTAACAACTTGAAACTGGTGAAAATGTTAAAATGCTGCTCCTTGCCCCTTACTCCTCTTTCTGTGTCTCCTGCTAGCGGCATTCTTTAGTCACTAATTCATGCAGTATGGTTTGCGAGAAACTTTAAAGCAATATTTTCCCTGCTGCTATTCCTTACATTTTCATTTGTGGCCTAAATGATCTATGTAGGAAATATTTACTTTGAGGCTTTGGTTTGGCTCAAAAAATGCCAAGTGATCAAACCCAAGCAATGAGTCCATTGATCTCAGCAATGGAACCTTTGAGTATAAAATAACGTACAAGCAAGCTGCTACAAAAAGATTCCAAATTATATTTGCAAATTTAATAACCCTAATGCTTCCATGTCTAAAAGACAGAAAGTTGAATTCTTTCTGAAAATTTTTTTCATTTATTTATTTTTGTCTTCAGCATCTTCCTGAAAGAAAATAAAGATAAAAATAGACGGTAAGGTTTATTTTTGATGGCTATAGCTGTCTTTTTCTCCACTTGCTCCCTCTTTGTTTTCTGATTTCTTTCTAATCCTTTTTAAATTTTATTTTCATGAAATATTTGTGAATCTGAGAACTTATATATGCATTCTGGGTAACCACAATCTCTCACAGTAGAAGGGGCATTACTGAATCCTTAAAAACCTACAGCAAATGAAAAGAGGAATTGTGGCTATATGAGAGTATTTTTTTTTTTTGATTCAGTTAATTTTCTTGTATCTTTGAAACCATACTCTGTAAGCACCCACTTAGTCTAAGGCCTCTTCCAATATAATTTATAACCTATATGATCATTTTGTGTATCCCAAACTAAGATAATACTCTACACCTTCCTATCTTTTTTGGGAAAGACAAACACACCACTTGCAATCACTGGAGTAGATGGGTATGAAACAATATGCAAAACCAAGGAAAGATTTTTATACATAAATCAATTTTTAAAATTACAGACATGAACGTAAAATGGTTGAACTGACTTTCAGGTAAGTGTAATTTGTTTTCTGATTTTTAAAAACAATTTAAATTTAATTTATCAGGATAATATTGGTTAACAAGATTATACAGGTTTCAAGTGTATGATTCTATAATACAGTTATTTTTAACAGGTGTGCCACATCAGGCAAACTGGGGCACCACAATAATTTTTAAAATATATTTAGTCAGGGGCACTGACCTCTTTTCACTTAGATTGTCAAATAAAAAAATGAAAATGGCCAACGCAACAGCCATTTGGTGTGAATAAATCAAAATTATGCTGATTTTTGTCAGAAGGCCAAAAATAGATTTTTGGTAAGCTGCAGAATTTTAATAATTAGTTTATGTGTGTCATGAGGTGAAAGAGGTTGAAAAAATCACTGCTACAATACACCATCTGTATATTGTATTATGTGTTCACCACCCAAAGTCAAGTCTCCTTCCATCACCATTTATTCCTTCCTTTACCCTTTTCTACCTCCCCCTCCCCTTTCTGTGGTGTTTATTCTCCCACTAAGAGTAATTTAAAGTTACCAAGGAAGAGGCACTGAAGGAGGAATTCTTAAGTTATGGACACAATAGGATCTATTGCACCTGTAAGAGCTGATTTCAGCACACTGTTGAAAAGCTGTTGTCTTGTCCTATTA
Organism: Glossophaga mutica; assembly: GCA_039655065.1. Lineage (NCBI taxonomy): Eukaryota > Metazoa > Chordata > Mammalia > Chiroptera > Phyllostomidae > Glossophaga > Glossophaga mutica. Next base: position 5,837,291 of record CM077318.1, on the reverse strand, counting down.
TGAGATATTTACACTATAGAAGATGATCCTCCAAAAGCACTATTTAAAGAAAATAATAATTTGCTAGTAACACAAGTGAAAATTTCAGTGAGAGATATTTTGTAAAGTAAGTTTGGTGATGTATTTCCTGGTACTCATTGAATCTCACCATGTTAATTACTCATCAGTAATAGTGCTTCCGTGTAATGCAGCATGTGAGGGCTAATTGATTTGCTATGAAAGGTTTACAAATAAATGTCCCGAAAGACCTGTTTTTCTAAGCTTGTTTTATGCCTCTATTCTTAAAAAAAAACATTTTATTTATTTATTTTTAGAGAGAGGGGAAGGGAAGGAGAACAAGAGGGAGAGAAACATCCATGTGCGGTTGGTTGCCTCTCATGCGCCCCCTACTAGAGGCCCAATCTGGCCCGTAATCCAGGCATGTGCCTTGACTGGGAGTTGAACCAGCGACCCTGTGGTTAACAGGCTGGTGCTCAATCCACTGAGCCACACAAGCCAGGGCAATACTTCTATTAATTATTGGGCTAATTGTTTCTTGATTTTAGGTTTAGTTAACAGTACAGAAAGTAAAATAATGATCAGTGTTAAACTGAGCAAACATACTCATCTTCTATAAGGAATCAGAGTTCATGAACTTTTCATTTTATTTCATTCTTTTTCCTCCAATAAGTTCAATTATTGCCACAACTTATTCTTCTTAAGTTTAACTGACCCACTACTTTTTGTTGTTGATATATTCTTACACTTCTGCTGCCTAGAATGTACAATAAGAAACGGAAGTCTCGTGAGTCTGAATCAGAGGCCTAAACCCTAATGGACGGGACCAGCAGATATCAGGATACCAGAATTTTCCAAGGTAGCTTTCAAGTCAAATATGACTGAGGAATAGGATTCTATACTTACTCAGTGGCCTGGTACATGGAAGTGAAAACTAAAATATAAGCAGAGAAAAGGTCTCCATATGCACTCATGGTTATATATAAAATAAATAAAATGATGTGAATTACAGTGGACTTCTTCATAAACATTTTGTCAAAATAGTATTGGTGTTTAATAAAAGGCAAATACTAGGCCTAATGGTTTAAAGACAAAATAATTTGTGAAGAAAAGAAGTTGCTTTCCTCTACACTTTCTAGAATTATTAATTCACTGACTTCAGGCACACAAATCCCAAGGTTGATTTAAAATGCCCATGTCTAACTTAGATAGGGTTGAACAGTATTTTGGAGTTTTTCAGGAAATGGTAAAAATAATTCAGAATATGATCCTATCCAGTTTAGCCCTTAACAAAATAAAGTAGAGTTTCTCTTTAACAGCACCTCTCTTTTTGAGATATCCCTCTTTCCTCTCTCTGGCACCTGTCCCATCACATACCACAAAACTCTGGTACTAAAGTTCTTCTTCTCTCCATTAAATGTTCACTGACCTGTCATCAGTGAATTTTAACACATTGGAGTGATTTGCCTCAACCTGGAGAATCCAACCTGTATTTCTCATAAAACACATCAGTCCTATTATCTGTCTCTGAAAGTGTTGTTTGCTGGGATCAGGCAATCCTGTAGACATAGGGAGAAAAATATGAAGGGACCACTATACTAAAATAAGCATTTACTTTTTAATTTTCATTAGTAAAATACATATAAAATACATTTTATTTACCATTTTAACCACTATAAAGTATATTAGCCCATGGTATAATATACATTTAGAATGTACAATGGCACAATAAACAAACTAGAAACAGAGTCATAGATACAGAGAAAAAGCTGATGGTTGCCAGATGGGAGAGGTGTTGGGAGGCTGGGTGCAAAAGGTGAAAGGAATAAAAGTACAAACAGGTAGTTAGAATATAGTCATGGGTATGTAAAGTACAGCACAAGGAATATAGTCAGTAATATTATAATAATTATGTATGGTGCCAAGTTGGTACTAGACTTATCTGGGGGACCACTTCATAAGCTATATAAATGTCTAATCACTCTGCTGTACACCTGAACTAATATTGTGGTGAATGTCAACTATAATTAAAACTAAGATTTAGAATTAACTTTTTTAAAAATGTAGTATATCATCAAGATTTAATAAAAAAAATCTATATTACCTGAAACAGAAACCCTGTAAACTTTAAGCAATCACTTCTCACTTCCCCACTACCCTCCATCTTTTTTTTTTTTTAATTTTTTTTTTGCTGCTTGTGCCTTTGGTGCCATATATACAGGATCCAGCACAAATAATGCCAATTTTTTTATTACAAAATATTTTATCACAAAATCATGAACATGTAATTCGGTAATATAATATGACACTCAAGCATACCATATGGCATTTTAGGTGAAAGATTCAAATTAAAACTATAAATTATTACATCCAATTTGTTTTTTCTTTTTTATTTTATTGATTATGCTATTACATTTTTCTCTTCCTTTTATTCCCCTACACCCTGTACTGCCCCTCCCACCATATTCCCCCACCCACCTTAGTTCATGTCCATGGGTTGTACATGTAAGTTCTTTGGAACATACAAGTTCTGGGAAGTACTTTATCTGCCCTTCCATTCTAAATGAAAGCTTTGCTAGATAGAGCAATCTTGGATGTAGGTCCTTGCTTTTCATGACTTTGAATACTTCTTTCCAGCCCCTTTTTGCCTGTAAGGTCTCTTTTGAGAAGTCAGCTGACAGTCTGATGGGAACTCCTTTGTGGGCAACTGTCTCCATTTTTTTTTTTCCTGCATTTATGATTCTCTCCTTCTTCTCTTTAATCTTGGGTAATGTAATAATGATGTGCCTTGGTGTGTGCTTCCTTGGGTCCAGCTTCTTTGGGACTCTCTGAGCTTCCTGGACTTCCTGGAAGTCTGTTTCCTTTGGGAGATTGGGGATGTTCTCCTTCATTGTTTTTTTTTTTTTTTTTCCAAATAAGTTTTCAACTTCTTGCTCTTGTTCTTCTCCTTCTGGTACCCCTATGATTTGGATGTTGGAACATTTAAAGTTGTCCTGGAGGTTCCTAAGCCTCTCCTCATTCTTTTGAATTCTTGTTTGTTCATTCTGTGCTAGTTGTATGTTTATTTCTTTCTTCTGGTTCAAACTGTTGATTTGAGTCCTGGTTTCCTTCCCTGTGCATTTTCCTTTATTTCACTTTTTATAGCCTTCACTTTTTCCTCCATTTTGTGACCATACTAACCATTTTTGTGCGCATCCTGATTACTAGTGTTTTGAACTGTGCATCTGAGAGGTTGGCTATCTCCTCATCGCTTAGTTTTATTTGATGTGTTCTTTCATTTGGGCCATATTTCTTTGTCTTGGAATGCCTGTTATATTGTAAAGGGTAGAGCCTTACGTATTCACCAGGGTGGAGAAACCCACATCACTGTGTTGTGGTGCTGTATGTGGGGGAGGGGTCCAAGAGGGAACAATGCCACTTGCTGGGCTCTCCGCTGGCTTTCAGTCACTTCCCCCTCTACCTACAAGCAAATTGGGCCCTTCTGGTGCTGATTACCAGGTGGGTGAGTTTGTGTACATTCTAGGACCCTGTGGGTCTCTCCAACGATCTCTTCTGTGAGGCTGGCAGTTTCTCCTGCTACTGGAATTCTCACAGGTTTTTCCAGACAGAGGTTTTGAGTCTTCATTTCCCTGTGCTGGAACCCTGGGTTGCACAGTCTATCTTGCTCCCCAGTTGTTCCTCTTGTTTTATCCACATACAAATATGGGACCACCCAGTCTGCCAGCCACTGCCTTGCCTGGTTTGCCAGCCAACACCTCGCACACCGCAGTCCTCTAGCTGCTGCCTTGCTATGAGTCCTTTCCCACTGGCTGTCTGTCTCCAGCCCTCCTACCAGTCTGGATGAATGTTACTTTTTTAACCCTGGTAGTGGGACTTTCACACAGTTTGATTTTCTGAAAGTTCTGATTATTTTTTGTTTCTAAATTTGTTGTTGTCCTACTTTTGGTTGTGTGAAGAGACAAAGTGTATCTACCTACACCTCCATCTTGGCCAGAAGACTCTACACTCATATTATTACCCTACCAACTACATTGATGCAGGCCTTACTTCTGCCAGACCCCATGTGTGTGATCATATATAATTCAAGATCATGAAAATTAACTCCTGTTTGCTTCTGATGGTTTTACAGATTTAGCTCTTATATTTAGATTTTTTACCTATTTTGAGTTAAATTTTGTATATGGTATGAGGTAAGCAACTTCACCCTTTGGGATCTTGATACCCAATTGTTCCAGTGACATTTTTTGAAGGGTTTCCTTTTCTCCACATTCATATCAGCATTTGTTATCTCTTGTCATTTTGATGACAGCTGTTCTAACAGGCATGAGGTGATATCTCAATTGTTTTAATTTGCATTTCCCTAATGACTACTGATGTTGAGAATCTTTTCATGCACCTGTTGGCCTTTCATATACCTTCTTTGCAGAAATGTGTACTCTAGGCTCTTAGCCATTTTTAACTTTTGTTTGCTATTGAGTTGTGGGGGGGGGGCTCCACCCGCAGAGCCCCATCCCTCCATCACGGATGAAAATAAAACTACCAAGACATGATCTGCTTGGGGAGGAGAGGTGGTCGATCTCTCAAAGGAGAAGGACCCAGAGCCCCTTCCTCACTGGGCTTTTATTGGGTTCAAATACACAGGAATACAGGTATGTCAGGTGGCAAGGATCAAACAATGGTTAACATTTCAAAGAAATCTGAGGGCTTAATCTGAGTCAGTGTCTATCAGGAAAGGGGGTTGCCAAACTTTGGGAGACATATTCATTTCCTCCTCGGATCCTTATCATTTAAATGAGAGCACTCTTAGCAAAGCAGGTTTCACAGGACTTTAGGAATTCTTTCTTATGCCCAATCACCCGGGGAATCATTCTGGCCGGCACAGGGCTGCAGCGCTTGCCCTCATAGTTTCAGGCTTAAGCAGATTAGGAAGCAGAAGGCATCCCCCAGACGGAAATGAGGACTCAGGCTATGTCAGAACAGCCAGGGGGCGAGGGTCCATCACCCACTCTTTGCTGCAGCCCCCCCGAGTCCTTCCATGAGGGCCTTCCAAGTGGTCATGTCTGGCTTAGGTTGCCCCTCTTGTGAGGAGCCTTACCTGTCATTGACTAACTGACTCAGCACTGGTGCCAGAGATGGATGAAGCAAAAGCGGTGCTCCTGCCAGGGAGATAAGCTTTGTCTCCTTAGTAGCTCACGTCCTCTTGACAGAACAGACCCAGATGAAGCGGGTCCCTTGGGCTCTTACGCAGCCTAGACATGGGGGTTGCAGCTCCTGAAACCAGGCTGAATGGTCTGTAACTCTGAGTTATTTATATAGTTTAGATCAGGGGTGTCAAACTCATTTTCACTGGGGGCCACATCAGCCTTTCGGTTGCTTTCAAAGGGCTGAATGTAATTTTAGGACTGTATAAATGTAACTACTCCTTAACAGTGAAGGGAGAGCTCAGCACTGCTGCCAGATAGAAACAAGGTGTCGGGTGGGATAAAACAAGGTGGAGAGCCAGATTCGGCCTATGAGCCTTCTGTTTGCCACCTGTGGTTTAGATATTACCTCTTATCAGATATATTTGCAAATATTTTTACCAGTTAGTAGGTTCCTTCTGCACTTTGTTGATGGTTTCTTTTGCTGTGCAGAAATTCTTTTAGTTTGATGTATTCTCACTTGTTTATACTTAATTTTGTTCCCTGTGTTTTAAATGTCATATGCAAAAAAAGCATTATTAAGACTCCTGTCAAAGAACTTTGTTCTCATATTTTCTCCAAACTGTCTTACGGTTTTAGGTCTTACATTGAACTCTTTAATCCACTTTGAGTTATCTTTTCTTTAAAATATTTATTTATTTATTTTTAGAGAGAGGGGAAGGGAGGGAGAAAAGGAGGGAGAGAAACATCAATGTGTGCTTGCCTCTTGTATGCCCCCTACTGGGGGCCTGGCCTGCAACCTAGACATGTGCCCTGACTAGGAATCGAACCAGTGACCTTTTGGTTCGAAGACCAGTGCTCTAGCCACTAAGTCACATCAGCCTGGGCTTGAGTTAACTTCTGTTAGTGGTGTCAGATGTGGCCCCAGTTTTATTTTGCTTGTGGATATCCAGTTATCCATGCACCATTTATTGAAGAGATTATTCTTTTTCATTGAATATTATTGGTCCCTTGCCAAATATTAGTGGACCATATACACTTGGGTTTATTTTTTTAAGATTTTATTTATTTATTTTTAGGCAGAAGGGAAGGGAGGGGGAAAGAGAGGGAAAGAAACATCAATGTGTGGTTGCCTCTTGAGCACCCCCTACTGGGTACCTGGCCTTCAACCCAGACATGTGCCCTGATTGAGTATTGAGCTGACGACTCTTTAGTTCACAGGCCAGTGCTGAATCCACTGAGTCACACTAGCCAGGGCTATACTTGGGTTTATTTATGGGCTCTCAATTCTGTTGTGTTTGTCTATTTGTCTGTTTTCATGCCAGCACAATAGTATTTGGGTGACTATAGCTTTAGGCTATAGCTTGAAATCACAAAGTGTGATGCCTCATGCTTTGTTCTTCTCAGGATTTCCTTGACTACTAGGAGTTTTTCGTGGTTGCATATAAATTTTACAAGTGTTTACTTCTGTAAAAATGATATTGAAATGAAATTGATAGGGATTTTATTCAATCTATAGGTGGCTTTTTGTAGTATTAATATCTAAGTAATATTACTTTTTTAATCCATGAGCATGGGATACCTTTTCAGTTTTTGTCTTCTTTGATTTCTTTTATCAATGTCTTGTCATTTTCAGAGCAGAAATTTTTCACAATTTAGTTAAAACTTATTCCTGTGCATTTCATATTTTGATGATATAAGTATGTTATCATTTTTCTCAGAAAATTTATTGTTAGTATTAAGAAATGTTAGTGATTTTTGTGCATTAATTTTGTATACTACATGTTTGTCAAATTCATCATTTATAACACTTTTTATGGTGCAATCTTTAGGTTTTTCTATATATAAAATTATATCATCTGCAAATAAAGAAAATTGTACTTCTTCCTTTTCAATTATCTTTTTTAAAATATTTTATTCATTTATTTTTAGACAGAGGGGAAGGGAGGGAGAAAGAGAGGGAGAGGGAAATATCAGCACACCCCCTACTGAGGACTTGGCCTGCAATCCAGGCATGTACCCTGACTGGGAATCGAACCGATGACCCTTTGGTCCACTCAGCTATACCAGCCAGGGCTTCTTTTTCCTTTTAAATTCTGATACCTCTTTTTTTCTTGCCGTATTGCTGTAGTTAGGTCTTCTAGTACTATGTTTAATGGGAGTGGTGACAGTTGGCAACCTGGTATTGTTCCTGATCTTAGATTGAACAGTTTTCAGACTTTCAACATTGAGCATGATGTTAGCTCTGGGCTTGTTTTTCATGGCCTTTACTATGTGGATATATGTTCCTTGTGCACCTAGAGCTAAGATATTATATTATGAATTAATGTTGAATTTTGTCAAATGCTTTTGCTGTGTCTATTGAGATAATCATAGGATTTTTTTTTTGCTTTACTCTATTAGTGAGCTAATTGCATTGCTTGATTTGCATATGTTAAAATATCTTTTCATTCCAGGGATAAATCCCACTTGATCATGGTGAATGATCCCTTTACTGTGTTGCTGAATTCAGTTTGTTAGTATTTTTTTGAGAATTATTACATCCCTATTCATCAAGGATATTGACCTCTAGCTTTCTTTTACAGTAATATCCTGTTCTGTTTTTGGTATTATGATAATCCTGGTTTTATAAAATGAGTTTGGAAGTGTTCCATCCTCTTTGATTTTATTTTTGGATGATTTTTGAGAGAGATTAGTGTTAATTCTTCTTTAAAAGTTTGCTGAAATTTACCAGTGAATCTATCTGTTCCTGAGCTCTTGTTGTTGGGATATTTTTGATTACAGGTTCAATCTCCCTAACAGCAATTGGACTAGTGATATTTCCTATCTTCCTGATACAGTCATGGTAAGTTTTCCATTTCTTCTGCATTGTCCAGTTTGTTGGTATATAGTTGTTCATAGAAGCTTCTTACAATCCTTTGTTTTTCTGTAGTATCAGTTGTGATATCTCCTCATCCATTTATAATTTAGTTGCCCCCACCTTTTCTCCCTTTGCCCCCTCCATCCAGCCCCTCCCCTCTGGCAACTGTCAGTCTGTTCCAAGTATCTATGCTTCTATTTTTATTTCATTTATCAGTTTATTATGTTCATTAAATAGTTCTTTATGTACTAGTCTATTGATGGGCATTTGGGTTGCTTTCATATGAACTTTTTAAAATTTAGTTAACAGTTTATATTCAATATTATTTCATATTAGTTTCAGATGTACAGCATAGTTGGAAGACAATAATTTATTTTAAAATATTAATAACTATATTCCCCATGTTGTACTATACATTCCCAGGACTGTTTTGTAAATGTCAACTTGTACTTCTTAATCACTTAACCTTTTTTACCCATCCCTCCAATTCTCCTTCCCTCTGACAACCATTAGTCTGGTGTATGCATCTCTAAGTCTATTTCTATTTTGTTTGTTTATTTTTCTCTTCAGTTTTCATACATAAGTGAAATTATATGGTATTTGTCTTTCTCTGTCTGACTTATTTCACTTATCATAATACCTCTAGGTCCATCCATGATGTAGTTTTATTTTGTTAAAGATTTTATTTATCTCTGTTTAGACAGAGAGGAAAAGAGGGAGAAAGAGAGGGAGAGAAACATCAATGTGTGGTTGCTTCTCACATGCCTCCTACTGGGGACCTGGCCCACAACCCAGGCATGTGCCCTGACTGGGAATTGAACTGACAACCCTTTTGTTTGTAGACTGCCACTCAATCCACTAAGGCACACCAGCCAAGGCAAGGTTTTCTTTTTATGGTTGAGTAATATTCCTTTGTATACATGTACCACCACCTTTATGTACCAGTCTATTGATAAGCACGTAGGTTGTTTCCATATCTTGGTTATTTTAATAAAGCTGTAATGAATATAGGGGCACATATATTTTTTGAACTAGTGCCTTTGATTTCTATGTATACTTACCCAGAGCTAGAATTTCAGGGTCACAAGATAATTCTATTCTTAATTTTTTGAGGAATCTCCATACTGTTTTCCATAGTGGCTATATTAATTTGTATTTTCACCACTCACAGACTGAAAGTAAAGGAATGGAAAAAGATTTATCATAAAATGGAAACAAACAAAGCTGAGGTAGCAATATTTATGTCAGGCAAAACAGACTTCAACAAAGGTGATAGTAAGTGAAAAAGAAAGACATTACATAATTATAAAGTGGCCAATCCAACAAGAATATATATAACTTTTATAAAAATTTGTGCACCCAGCATAGGAGCACCTGAATATACAAGGAAAATATTGATAACATAAAGAAAGAGATTTACAGTGGTACACTCATAGTAGGGATCTTTAACATCCCACTGATATCAATGGAGAGACCTTGCAGACAGAAAGGCAAAAAGGAAACAGCAGCCTTATGTGACATATTAGACTGTATTTAATTGATATTTTTAGAGTACTTCACCCCAAAGAAGCAGAATATACATTCTATTCAAGTATACATAGAACATTTTCCAAGATAGACATGTTAGACCACAAAACAAGCTTCAATAAACATATAAAGCATGAAATAATATCACACATTTTCTTCAACCACAAGGGTATGAAATTAGGAATCAATTACAAGAAAAAAAAAACCCAAACACACAGTTGTTATTTTTCCTCTTTAATTTCTGATTTTATTTATTTCGGTCTTCTCTCTTTTTTTTTTAGTTCATTCTTGCTTATATTTTCAAAGAACAAGCTTTTGGTCTCATTGATCTTTTATACACACACACACACACACACACACACAAACACACATATGTGTATATATATGAATATATAAAGAATATATATAGAATATATAAAGAATATTTAAATAATATACATATATATAGTCTTTAGTTTCTATGCCATTTATTTCTACTGTGATCTTTATTATTTTCTTCCTTATACATACTCTTGGCTTTTTTTTTTTTTATAGTTCTCTTAGGCATAGGGTTAGATTGTTTTTTGAGATTTGTCTTGCTTCTTGAGGTATGCCTGTAATGCTATGGACTTCCCTCTCAGGATGGCTTTCATTGTGTCTCATAGATTTTGTGTTGTTGTGTGTTCATTTTCATTTGTTTCCAGGTAATTTATTATTTTTTGATCTGATTATTAACCCATTTATTGTTTAATAACATGATACATTGCCTCTATGTGTTTGAATGTTTTTCAGTTTTTTCATTGTAGTTTATTTCTAAGTTCATACCATTGTGGTCAGAGAAGATTCTTGTTATGTTTTCAATATTCATGAATTTGTTAAGACATTTTTTTGTGTCCTAACATGTGGTCTATCTTTGAGAATGCTCCATGTGCACTTGAGAAAAATGCATATTCTGTTGCTTTGTGCTGGAATGTTCTGTAAATATGAATTAAATTTATTCAATCTAGTGTGTTGTTTAAAGTCATTGTTGCCTTGTTGATTCTTTGTCTGGTGACATTGATGTCAATGGGGTGGTAAAATCATTTACTATGACCACATTGCTGTTGATCTCTCCCTTAATGTCCAACAGATTTTCATTATATATTTGGGTGCTCCTGTGTTGGGTGCATATGTGTTTACAAGGGCTATATCCTTTTGTTGGATCTTTCCCTTTAATAGTATATAGTGACCATCTTTGTCTCTTATGGTCTTTGTTTTGAAGTCTATTTTATCAGATATAAGTATTGCTAGCCCATGTTTTAAGAGACTTTATTTATTTCTAGAGAGAAGGGATTGTAGGGAGACAGAGAGGGAGAGAAATATCAGTGTGTGGTTGTCTCTCATGTACCCCGCACTGGGGACCTGGCCTGCAACCCAGGCATATGCCCTGACTGGGAATTGAACCAATGACCCTGTGCTTCACAGGCTCGTGCTCAATCCACTGAGCTACACCAGCCAGACTACCCCAGTTTTTGTTTGTTTCCATTTGCATGAACTATCTTTTTCCATCCCTTCACTTTTACTCTATGTGTATCTTTAGGTCTGAAGTGGATCTCTTGTAGACAGCATATATATGGGTCATGTTTTCTTATCCATTCAGCTACCTTATTTTTTGGAGCATTTAATGTATTTACATTTAAGGTTATTCTTGATAGGTAATCATTCATTGCTATTTTATTATTCATACCTATATTCCTCCCTCTCTCCATATATATATTTCTTTTTCTTCTTAAAGAAGGCCATTTAACATTTCTTGAAATACTGATTTAGTGGTAGTAAAAAATATTTTAGCTTTTTTTTTGTCCAGGATATTCTTTATTTTACTTTCATTTTTTAATGATAGAATTGCTGGATAGTTCAGTCTTGGTTGCAGGTCTTTGCTTTTGATCATTTTGAATATTTCATGCCAACTTCCTCTGGCCTGCAAAGTTTTTGTGGAAAAGTCAGCTGAAAGTCTTACTGGAGCTCTCTTAAAGTTACCTAACTGTCTCTCTTGCGGCTTTTAAAATTCTCTTTTTGCCTTTAACTTTTGGCATTTTAATTATGATATGTCTTGGTAGGAGCCTTTTTGTGTTCATTTTGTTTGGGACTCTGCACTTTCTGGACTTATATGTCTATTTCCTTCACCAGGTTAGGGAAGTTTTCTATATCTGGTATTGCCTCCATTTCACTTAGTTCTTTTTCTGGAGATTTCTCATGTTCTTTCATTTGGAACCTGTTTCTTTCTCTTTTGGCTGCTTCCCTGTTTTTGTTTCTATGTATTAGGTAGAGCTTCTACGTCTCTCAGATTTGGTAGAGTAGCCATGTATGGTAGATGTTCTGTAGGGCCCAAAGTCATAGCCTCTCTAGTCCCTGCTGCTGGGCACTTCAGGTGCACTTCTCGGTGGGCTATGTGCACTGTTTTGTTGTAGTTGAACCTTGATTTCTGTTAACGTCACTGGGAGTGAGTGACCCCCAGTCCAATTGGTTTCTAGAACCAGCTGTGACTACAGTGGAGGATCTGTTATGCAGGAGCTGACCCTAAGGAGCAGGATGTGCTTCAGTGGGGATTTGGCGCTTTTTTATTCCACTCCTTGAGGGTGTCACTCATGGAGTTGGTAAAAATATAATGTGGCCTGGTCTGGGGCTGTCTACCAATTGCTTTGGCTCTGGGGCCTCCCATGAGGTGCAAGGTCAGACACTGGCTGTGTTCTGCCAGAGGCCACCTGGCAGGAAGTACAGAGGGATCTGTAAATGGCTGCTACTTGTGCTGAACTTGGAGGTGCCCAGGAAAGGCCAAGTTTCAAGTGAATGCCGGCTGCTGCTAGTGCCTGGCCTGGGGCCACCTGGCAAGAGGTATGGGGCATGCCAAGGCCAGATGCTGCTTGTTTGAAAGATTTTAGGAAAGGCTGAAGCATGAGTCAAGATAGGCCATTCATATGAAAAAGCCACTGGAAACAGCTTGGGTGGGCCTGTAAGTTGGTGGAGCAGGGTTGCAAGGTGGTGAGAACAGTGATATCTTGTTTGGAATTTCTGAACATTTGAGAGATTTCAAGAAAGTCTGCAACAGTAGCCAAGAAAGAGAGTTGGCCCCTAATATCATTTGTTGAAGAGTCTAACCTTTCCCATTGTATGTTCTTTGCTCCCTTGACAAATATTCGATACTCCTGTCTGTGAATGCTTATTATTAAACTTGCTATTTTGTTCCATTGATCCATGTTTCTACTTTTATACAAGTACCATACTATTTTAATTACTATAGATTTGTATTTTAGTTTAAAAACAAAGAGTATAATGCCTTCATCTTTGTTCTTTCTCCAGACTGATTGACTCTTTGAGATCTATTTTTGGTTCTATACAAATTTTAGAATTGTTTGTTCTATTTCTATAAAATATGCACTTGAATTTTCAGTGAGATTGTGTTAAGTTCAAAGAAAGCTTTGGGTAGTGTGAGCATTTTGACAATATTATTTCTTTCTTTCTTTCTTTTTTTTTTTTTTAGCAGTTACTCTACCCTTATTTTTTATTTTATTTTTCAACTACAGTTTACATTCAATACTAAGTCTTTTGATCCAAGAACACAAGATGTGTTTCCATTTGTTTATGTCTTCTTGAAATTCTTTTATCAAAGCCTTTTAGTTTTTAGTGTACAGAAATTTCACTTTCTTGTTTAATTTTATCCCTGAAGTTTTTACTCCTTTTTTCCCCTAAATTTTAGTTTTGAGTGTTTGGTTTTGATAGTACACTGAAGGAAATTTTTATTTCATTTTTAGATATCATATTATTAGTGTATAGAAACATACACTGACTTCTGTTTGTTGATTTAAACATAAACCTGACTTCTGTTTGTTGATCTTGTATTCTGCAACTTAGCTGATTTTATTAAGTAGTTCTACCAGTTTTTTTTTCTGAATCTGTAGGATTTCCATATAACATCAATCATCTGCAAATAAAGACAATTTTAATTTTTCTTTCTTTTTTACTTATTTTTAAAAATTATTTTTATTATATTTTCCCATTACCACTTAGTCCCCTTATACAACACCCCCCAGCAATCACCACACTGTTGTCCAGGTTCATGAGTCCTTTTTCTGTTTTGCTCAGTCCCAAGGATGATTCACATATGTTGAACCATCCTTGAATTTCAGGAATAAATCCCATTTAATCATGGTATATGAATCATGGTATATGAACCTTTTAATCCGTTAGTTCATTTTCCTAGTTCTTTGTTGAAATATCTGCAACTATATTCACCAAGGATATTGACCTGTATTTTTTTTCCTGTGCTATCTGGTATAAGGGTAATTCTGGCCTTATAAACAGTTTGGTAGTGTTCCTTCCTCTTCAACTTTTTTGGAAGAGTTACAAAATGAGTAGCAATAATTATTATTATAATGTTTGGTAGCCAACTAGTCCTGGGCTTTCTTACCTTGAGAGACTTTTGATTAGTGATTCTATCCCCTTATTCATTATTGGTCTGTTAAGGTTTTTTATTTCTTCCTTATTCAGTCTTGGTAGGTCATATATTTACTGGAATTTATCAATTTCTTCTAGGTTCTTCCATTTTTGACATGTAATTGTTTTTTTTAATATATTTTATTGATTATGCTATTACAGTTGTCCCATTTCTCCCCATTTATTCCACTCCATCCTGCACACCCCTCCCGTCTGCATTCCTGTCCCCTCTTAGTTCATGTGCATGGGTTGTACATGTAAGGTCTTTGGCTTCTCCATTTCCTATACTATTCTAACCTCCCCCTGTCTATTTTCCACCTACCATTTATGCTATTTATTCCCTGTACTTTTCCCCCCATTTCCTCTGCTCCTCACTGATAACCCTCCATGTGATCTCCATCTCTGTGATTCTATTCCTGTTCTATAGTTTGTTTTTGTTTTTGTTTTTAGGTTAGGTTGTTGATAGTTGTGAGTTTGTCATCATTTTATTGTTCATATTTTTTATCTTCTTTTTCTTAGATAAGTCCCTTTAATATTTCATACAATAAGGGCTTGGTGATGATGGGCTCCTGTTGTGGACTGTTCAGCCTGGTCTCAGGAGCTGTGTAACTGCACCCCATAGCTAGGCTGAGTAAGAGCCAAGGGACCCGCTTCATCTGGGTCTGTTCTGTCAAGAGGACCTGAGCCACTAAGGAGACAAAGCTTATCTCCCTGGCAGGAGCACTGCTTCTGCCTCATCCATCTCTGGCCCCAATGCTTAGTCAGTTAGTCGATGACAGGTAAGACTCCTCATGGGAGGGGCAACCTAAGCCACACACGACCACTAGGGAGGCCCTCATGGAAGGACTCAGGGGGCTGCAGCAAAGAGTGGGTGATGGACCCTCGCCCCCTGGCTGTTCTGACATAGCTGAGTCCCCATTTCCATCTGGGAGATGCTTCCTGGCTTTAATCTGCTTAAGCCTGAAACTATGAGGGTGAGCGGTGCAGCCCTGTGCCAGCCAGAATGGTTCCCTGGTGATCGGGCATAAGAAAGAATTCATAAAGTCCTGTGAAATTTCCTTTGTTGACTAAGAGTGCTCTCATTTAAATGATAAGGGTCCGAGGAGGAAATGAATATGTCTCCCAAAGTTTTGCAGCCCCCTTTCCTGATAGACACTGACTCAGATTAAGCCCTCAGATTTCCTTGAAATGTTAACCACTGTTTGATCCTTGCTGCCTGACATACCTGTATTCCTGTGTATTTGAACCCAATAAAAGCCTAGTGAGGAAGGGGCTCTGGGTCCTTCTCCTTTGAGAGTTTGGCCACCTCTCCTCCCAAGCAGATCATGACTTGGTAGTTTTATTTTCATCCGTGATGGAGGGATGGGGCTCTGTGGGCAGAGCCCCCCCACCACAAACTTTAACTCGACCTTGTCTGGGAAGCACTTTATCTGCCCTTCCATTCTAAATGACAGCTTTGCTGGATAGAGCAGTTTTGGGTGTAGGTCCCTGCTTACCAAGATTTCAAATATTTCTTTCCAGCCCCTTCTTGCCTGGAAGGTCTCTTTTGAGAAATCAGCTGACAGTCTGATGGGAACTCCTTTGTAGGTGACTGTCCCCTTATCCCTTGCTGCTTCTAGAATTCTCTCCTTCATTTGAATCTTGGCTAATGGAATTATGATGTGCCTTGGTGTGTTCCTTCTTGGGTCCAACTTCTTTGGGACTCTCTGAGCTTCCTGGACTTCCTGGTAGTCTATTTTCTTGGCCAGATTGGGGAAGTTCTCCTTCATTCTTTTTTTCAAATAAGTTTTTAATTTTTTGCTCTTGTTGTTCTCCTTCTAGTACCCCTATGATTCGGATGTTGGCATTTTTGGAGATGTCCCAGAGTCTCCTTATTTTCTCCTCATTTTTTGGACTTCTTGTTTCTTCATTCTGTACTGGTTGATTATTTCTTCCTTATGGTCTAAATTGTTGATTTGAACCCTGGCTTCCTTCCCTTCTCTGTCGGTTCCCCGTGCATTTTTCTTGATTTCACTTAGTATAGCCTTCATTTCTTACTTGTGCATTTGCCGTACTCAGTGAGTCCTCTGAGTATCTTTGTCACCAGTATTTTGAACTCAGCACCTGATAGGTTGGCTATCTCCATTTTGCTTAGTTCTTTTTGTAGAATTTTGATCTGTTCTTTCATTTGGGACATATTTCTTTGTTTCAACAATTTGGCAGCCTCCCTGTATATGTTACTGTGTTTCAGATAGAGCTGCTTTGACTCCCTCTCTTGGCACACCTGTTACATTGTAAGGGGTGGAGCCTTAGTTATTCACCAAGGCAGGGTAACCTGCTTCGCCTTGTGTGCTGTCTGTAGGGGGACGGGGTCAGAGAGTGGGCAATGCTGCTTGTTTGGCACTTGCCCCATTTCCAGACACTTCACCCACTCCCCGTGTGTAACTGGCACCCCTCTACCTGTTGTCCTGGTGGTGGTTTTCAGAGTGGGTGGGTTTGCATACTTTGTAGGACTGTGGGGACACTTAAATGGACTCTCCTGAGAGACTGGCAGTTTCTTCTGCTGCCCCAACTCCTGTTGATTTTTATAGCCAGAGTTATGAAGCTTTATTTTCACAGTGCTGGAGACCTGGGCTGCTGCAGTCTGGCCTGGGGATGGGATTGTTCCATACCTAGGTGTCCCCCCTGGTTTTCATCCACCACATTTCAATGTGGCACTGCCTCACTGCCCACAGCAACTGGCATCGGCCACAGTGACTGGCAGTGGCCACTACTGCTGCCTCACTGTCACTGCTTTGCTGCAACTGCCTCGCCACCACCGCCTCGCCACCACCACACTGCATCCTCTCTGCCCCAGCTCCCCATTTTCGCCAATCCTACCCACCTGGATGAATATTTCTTCTTTAAATCCTTAGTTGTCAGGCTTCTATACTGTTTGATTTTCTGTCAGTTCTGGTCATTTTTTGTTTTGAGGTTAGTTGCAATCCTTCTTATGGTTGTACAAGGAGGCAAAGCATGTCTACCTATGGCTCCATCTTGGCAGGAAGTCACATCCTGTATTTTTATGATTGTTATAACATCTCGATTAATTGATCTCTTTACTATATAGTAAACTTCTTTGTCATCTGTTACATTTTTTGGCTTAAAATCTGTAATATATATACTCATGGTCTGTTTTGGTTTTCACTTTCATGTGATATCTATTTCTATCCCTTCAAATTGAGTTTATGTATGTCTTTAAAGGTAATATGTGTCTATTGTAGGCAGCATATAGTTGGTCTTGTTTATTTTAATATAACCTACAACAATATGACTTTTGATTGAAAAAATTAAGCCATATATATTTAAAGCAATTATTGATAGGTAAAACTTACTAATGCTATCTTATTGTTTTCTTATTGATTTGTCTTTCCCTTGTTCCTTTCCCCCTCTCTTGCTGCTTTCCATTATGAATTGATAATTGTCCGTGTTGCTATGCTTTTGTTCTCTTTTCTTTATCTTTCGATAATCTACTGTAGGTTTGTGCTTTGTAGTTAGCTACCATGAGGCTTACATAAAATATCTTATTGATATGACATCTATTTCACACTGGTAACAACTTAACTTCAATCACCTACAAAACTCAATATTTTTACACCCACTTTATGTTTTTATGTAAAGATATACTTTTTTATGTTGTATATTCATCAAAAATTATTGCAGTCATTATTATTTTAATATTCTATCATTTAACTTTTATGCTAGAATTAAATGGTTAATGCACATCACATTGCAATATTGTAAATTTTACTATATACTTGTCTTTGCCATTGTATTGTAACTTGTCATATTTTCATGTTACTGGTTAGCATCCTTTCATTCTGTTTGAAGTTCTTTCAACATTTCTTATAAGGTCTAGTGATGATAAACTTCCTCAGCTTTTGTTTGTCTGAGAAAGTCTTTACATTTCTTTTATTTTGTAGTATAGTATCTTTAGTTGGAAGTTTTCTTTTTATGTTTTGGCACTTTGAAGAGATCATTTCACTCTCTTCTGCCTTGTCAGATTTCTAGTAAGAAATTTGTTAATAGCCTTATGGAAGTTTTCTTGTTAGTTTCAAGGTTCTTCTCTCTTTGTAGTTGATTTTTGACAGTTTTCTTATAATGTGTCTTCTAAAAGATATTAAGTGAGTTTTTTTTGTAAACTATAAGCTTTATAAACTTGAAGATCTAAATTTCTTTCAAGATTTGGCAAGTTTTCAGCCATTGTTTCTTTCTCTATTTTTTTCTGTGAACATATATATTTTTTTACTTTTTACATTATTTTTCTTGTATTTTTTCTGTTAACATTTATCTTCCCTATACCCTCTTCCATCTCTATCCACACCTCCTTGACTCTACAATCAGCACACTGTTGGATTCCTATACCTTTCTATATTTAAAACTGAGAAGTACTGGTATTAATTCTTTTCAGTATATTCAGTAGCATTCACCAGTTAAACCATTTGGTCTTGGACTTTTGTTTTGGGGATATTTTTTGTTTGTTTTTTTTTTAACTAAACAATTTAAAAGTTCCTTAATTTACAGATTTTTTTTTTTTTTTACCGTTTCATCCATTCTGGTGTTGATACTGTTGATTATATTTATAGTTTATTCATTGTAATTTGTAGTTTCAGTATTTCTATTTTGTCCTTTTTTTATGATTTCTATCTCTGTTTAACTTCTCATTTTGTCTATGCATTATTTTCCTGATCATTGAATTGTCTTTCTGTGCTTTGTTTTATATCATTTAGCTTTCTTAAAAAAGCTATTTTTAATTTTTTGTTTTGTAAATAAAAGATCTCTGCTTTGGAGCTTGTTACTGGAATATTTTTGTGATACTTTGACAGTGTCTCGTTTCCTTGATTTTTCATATTCCTAGAAGTTCTCTGAGTGGATGCCAAATTGTTGCTGTTCAGGGGGTAACAACTGAAGAATGTGTTATTCATTCATATTGCTGACATTACTCCTCTAGAGCTACTGACTTCCATTTAAGTGTCAGGCTTTGTACTAAGCATGAGTGACACAGTGATCTAAAGGTGCCATGAAAAATTTTTTACATATATATACCATTGTGGACTCAAACATTAAGTAATTCTGTAGATCAAGTCTTTATCTAATGGACCCAGCTACCTATAAAAGAACACTGTTGATAAGCATCATTCCCATCAGATTTCATCTGGGATATCAGTTTATGTGGCTAGAAATGCCCATTAAATAATGTCTGATTTCTCAGAGAGATGCATGACTTCATCATCACTTAGAAAACTTATATTCTTCATTTTCTTTTTAGGTTCTTTGGCCAGTTCTAGCTATACAGACTCTGGTATTTTCTGACCTTCTTTCTACAACAATAATCCCTCAAATAAACATGCTTCTTATTAGAAGTTATTTTCAGACCAAGAGACAGAAGCGTTCTATGTAAATTAAAATGCAGCACACCATGATAAATTGCATATCTGAAGTCTCTGTACTTACCAAAGTTATGAAATGTCTTTTCTCCCTTTATGACTATTTGACTATTCTCTGACATTGTGAATATGCTAGTTTCTTAACTTTAGGTATACAGGTTCTAGTTAGACAAACGTGTTTGTGTTTAGAACTTATGTTTCAGATATTATAGGAATACACAGAAAGCAATCACCAGTAAATGTTTATTTCTCTATCAATTTCTTTGGCTGAAGTCCCTACATTTTTTGCAAAAACTACATGGAGTAGAATTTCTCTAACAGATTCTTAACATGTTTCAACAATTACATCAGCCACCAATGACATCTACCTGCTCTTCATAGGTTCAGTGACTTTCAGGATTGAGATAACAGGAAGAATACTTTTTTTGCACTCAGTATCGCTTGTGTGTTTATGCACCATTATGCCTTTTGGATTTCATTATGCTTGGGCAATTTTCCAATATTTTATGAACATGGTGTTTCAGAACTTTCCTGGATTGAAGCATGATTATATATCTGGGCAATATCTTAGTCTACTCATGACAGCAGTGTCCAGATGGTCCTGGATTGCCTCCAATAGCATCAACTTTTTGCCAAAAAATTTAAAAGTATGAATTTTATGAAGTCCAACTCAAGTGTCTGGTGCATGTAATATCCCCACAAGGGATTGGGATGGACCTCTGGAATGTCAGATCAGTACTGATTAAAATACACAGCTAACTTTCAAAAAAATTCAATAATCTTTCACATCCCATGGATAATTGCGTTAAGTTTATACTCCCTTTTTTGGCCCTGTATGTTTCTAACCAATCTTTTGGGAAAATACTACCACATTACTGAATCCTGAGTCTCTGAAAGCTTTCAAGGTATTAAAACACAGCTTCATTTCTACTTACATTTTTTTATATTTTTACCCTTAGAAAAATATCTCTTAGATTTTTATTTAAACATCTTGAAAAAACTGTGGATCTCCACCCCCTCCAGCTATCTATCTGTAGCTATCTATATATCTATATTTATCTGTATAAGCATATATATATATATATATATTCTACTTCAGAGTTAACTTTTTAAAATTAATTACGTGTATTGGGGTGACATTGGTTAATAAAATTATTTAGGTTTTCAGTGTACATTTCCATGATACATGATCTGTATATCATAAAGGGCTATCTGTACATGAATAAAGGTTCTGGCATTTAATAAATAAACATATATCTGGTATTTTGCCTAGCAATGCTAACCCTAATCAAGATATTGTTATTTACAATATATTCATCACTTCTCAACTCACTCCCATCAAATGTCATCTTGCCAGATGATGAAAAATTAAATATTGAAAAATTATATGAAAAATATTAAGTTTACTTGGTCTTCTGTTTTTGGACATTTGAAAACACTTTACTCATTTCTTCTTGAACCACTTTCTTCCTATGGCTTAGAAAACATTAAACTTCTTCTAACTTTCCACTTTATCTCAGGCTCTTTATCTTTTCTATTCTTTAAATATCAGAGTTCCTCCAGACTTCATTGTAGGAGCTTTCTTCTTCTTTACTGGATTATTTCTTTACAAACTTAACATTCAGTCTTATAACTTTAACTGCTATCTATATGGTACTTATTCCTAAATTTGTATTTCCATCCCCCAAACTCCAGAATATTAAATACAAGTACCAACTAAATATCTTCATTTTATTATATCTCAGGTAAGTCAAACTGAAAATTTTCCAAACTGAATACTGGATATTCAGTTCAAATTGTCCCTCAATTAGTATACTTTGTTTTAGTAAATCTTATCTTCACGTTCTCAATCCAGAAATCTAGATTAATTATCGACACTTCCCCCTATCTTATATTTCATATCCACTCAAACACAAGGCTTTACAGGTCATTCTTCCATAATGTATTTTGAATAAACCCGCTCTTTTCTCTTTTCGTTACCACCATGCCATTCTCTTAAGGTAGCCCTCCCTGGCTTCCCTTAGTTACTTTCTTAGTATAAAAACACAGGCCCCAGCTGGTGTAGTTCAGTGGATTGAATGCCGGCCTGTGAACCAAAGAGTTGCCAGTTTGATTCCCAGTCAGGGCACATGCCTGGGTTGTGGGCAAGGTCCCCAGTAGGGGGCGTGCAAGAGGCAACCACATATTGATGTTTCTCTTCCTCTCTTTCTCCCTCCTTCCACTCTGTCTAAAAATAAATAAATAAAATATTTAAAAAGAATACACTCCTTTAAAAAATAAAAACAAAAACAGAACACAATGTATGTTTTTCATAATATTTGCCACAATTACTTTTAAAAAATTTAGGATTACTAGGTAAATGTCTGTCTTTTAGGTTGTGTACTCCACAAGTGTCTAATTTTAGTCTGCTTAGCACAGTACCTAATAAATAACAGATGTTTAATAAATATTAGTTGAATAAATTATGATGTAATAATAATTATTAGCAACAAATGAATGAGCATTTACCATGTTCCAGGGACTATGCTAATATTTTCCTTTGGTCGCATTGAGTTATCTCAATTATATTATAAAGTATAATGTTATATTTATTACATGAGCTCTCTTCTTTTTATCAATACAGGCTTTTGTCGCTATAAACTTCCCTCTTAGAATTGTCCTTACTGTGTCCCATAGGTTTTAGCATGTTGTGTTTCCAGTTTTCTTTGTCTTATGATATTTTTAAATTTTCTTTTCGATTTCTCTCTTACTCCATTGCTTTTTTCTCAGGAGTGTTTTTAATTTCCACATAGTTGTGAATTTTTTTTAAATTTATTATTTATTTATCTTTAGAGAGGAAGGGTAGGAGAGAGGGAGAGGGAGAGAAATATCAATGTACGGTTGCCTCTCGTGTGTCCCCTGCCGGGAACTGGCCTGCAACCCAGGCATGTGCCCTGACTGGGAATCGAACCTCGATCGTCTGGTTCGCAGGCCCGCGCTCAATCCACTGAGCTACACCAGCCAGGGCTGAATTTTTCAATTTTCCTCCTGGTATTGATTACCAATTCTGTATCATTGTTATTGAAAATACATTTTATATAAATGAAATCTTCTTGAATTTTTAAGTCCTATTTTGTGTCTTAACAAAAATGTCTATCTACCCTGGAGAATATTCCACATGGACTTGACATGTTTGTGTATTTTTTGTTTATTATATCTATATGATCTATAAAGTTAATCAAATATTCTGGTTTTATATTCCTTTTCTGTATAGTGATCTATCCATTGCTAACAGTGGGATACTGAGGTCCCTGACTATTTGTGTACTACTGCCTATGTTTTTCTTCAGTTCAATTAATATTTACTTTATACATTTAAATGCTTCTATGCTGGGTACATATGTATTTACCACTGTAATATCGTCTTGATGAATTAACCTCTTTTTCATTATATAGTAACCTTTTTGTTTCTTGTTATAGCTTTTGACATAAAGTCTATTTTATCTGATCTGAGTGTAGCTACATATACTCTCCTTTGGTTTCTAGTTGCATGGAATAACTTTTTCCATCCTTTCAGTCTGAACCTATGCACTTGACACTGTAGTGCATCATTTGTAGACAACATGTAGCTGTGTCTTCTTTTTGTCTACTCAGCCACTCTGATTGGATAAATTTAATGCATTTACTTTTGAAATAATTATTAAAGAATTGGCCTTGTTAAGTCCATCTTATGAATAGTTTTCTAGTTTGTAGTTTCTGTGTTCTTTTATATCTCTCTAGTTATCTTTCTCTGTGACTGCTATAATTCCAGAATGTACTACTTTGATTATATTTTTAGTTCCTACTGCAGTTTTTGTTCTGTGGTTACCATGAGGCTTAAATAAAATATCTTATTGTTATAACAATATATTTAAATCTGAGAACAATATAATTTGAAGGTGTACAAACTATAACTTCCTCCCAAAATTTTATATTGGTATTAATTCAAACCTTTTTATATTATGCATTACTATATCTACAACTATTTTTAATATTATTGTCTCCTAACTTTTATGCTAGAGTTAAAAGTGTTTTTATAAACCACTGTACAGAATTTTCTGAATCTTACATACATTTACTTTCACCGCTAAATTTCACACATTCATCTATTTTCATGTTGTTTCTTAGCATCCTTTTGTTTCTGCTTGAGGTATTCCCTTTAATATTCCTCGTAAGGCATGTGTAGTGGTTAAGGTTTCTTAGTCTTTTGCTTGTTAGGAAATGTTCTTAACTCTATTTTTTGAAGGACTGATTGTACTGGTAAAATATTCTTGGATGACAATGTTTTGTTCCTTAGCACTTTGAATATATCATCCTACTCTCTCCTGTCTTGCAAGTTTTTGGCTGAAAAGCCTTCTTATAGTCTTATGAGATTCCCCTCAATGTTGCAAGTTGTTTTCTCTCGCTGCTTTCGAAAGTCTCTTTGCCTTTGAGTTTTGAGAATTTCATTTTAATGCATCTCAGTGTAATCTTCTTTGGGTTGTTCTCTTTAGGGATCTTCCTGCTTCATAGATGTAGATGTCCATATCCCTCCCCAGATTTTGAAAGTTTTTAGCCATAATAACTTTAAAGGAACTTTCTGATTCTTTCCCCCTTTTTTCCCTTCTGGAACTTCCATAACACACATATTGATGTTTTCTATGGTATCCCATAAGTCATGGAGGGTTTCTACACTCTTTTTTATTCTTTGTTTACCTCTAAATGGATAATTTCTAATCACCTGTTTTTCAGTTCGCAGTATGTTTCTTCTGTTTGATTGAGTCTACTGTTGAAGTTCTCTGATGCATTTTTTAGTTCAATCATTGTATTTCTTGGCTCTAGAATTTCTGTTTGTTCTTTTTCTTATATACGTTCCACCTTTTTGGTAAAATTTTTGTTTTGTTCATGAATTGGTTGGCTGATTTATTTTTGTTGCCTATATGTGTTTTCTTTTTGCTCACTGAGAGTCCTTAAAACTACTATTTTCAATTTTGTGTGAAGCAAGTGATAGATATCCATTTATTTGAGTTAGGTTACCAAAAAAATATTGTGTTCCTTTGGTTCTGTCATGTTTTATTGAATTTTGTGTGTTACTTTATATCTTAAGCTGCTATGGTCACATTTAAAGATGTAGTTACTTCTTTTAGTATTTACTGACTGGCTTTGGGAACAAACAAATATGTCAGTAACCTAGGAATTTTGAAAGTCTCTCTTAACTTTTCTATATATTTATCTTCTTCATTCCTCATTTTCCCTCCTGAAGGGAAAGTTTTAATGTTGTATGCTTTCTCTTACTATTCTAAATCTAAGCCAGGTACTAAGAGGCTTCTGTCGTTTTTTTTTCCAAAGAGTTCCCTTCGGTGTTTAAGGTTGTGCACCCCTCTCCAAATCCAACAAAGATGCATCAGATGTTGCATACACTTGTGCACTATATGCAGATGCCAATGTGTATGTGGCACTACTATTGGAGAGAAGTGCTGGTGTGTACGTGGCCTTGTTGGGGATAGAACCATAGGTTATATACATTTTACGAGGTCTATGAGCAGTCTTCTTGGATAAAGTTGAAAAGGATGTTAATAAAATCGATGGTATTTTCTTAAGTCTCATGCCAGTGTTCCTGTGAACCTTTGCCCTTTTTTTCTGCTCTTAGCTGCCCTGGGTTATTAAGCCTTGCCTACTCTCTCACCATTTTTAAATATTTTATTTATTTATTTTTATTATTTATTTATTTATTTATCTTTAGAGGGGAAGGGAAGGAGAGAGGGAGAGAAACATCAATGTGCGGTTGCCTCTTGTATGTCCCCTGCCAGGAACTGGCCTGGCAACCCAGGCATGTGCCCTGACTGGGAATCGAACCGCGATCCTTTGGTTCGCAGGCCCGCGCTCAATCCACTGAGCTACACCAGCCAGGGCTCACCATTTTTAATTATGTGAATAAGAACTGGGCCTATTGAGCAGTGTCCTACGTGATTCAGGAAGGTAGGCACTCACTATGTTTTCTCTTTCCTCCAGGGGAGGTATGACAAGGCAAGCAAGTCTCTCTGGGCAATAAACTATGCCACCTTGGGAGAGGGGGTGATGTAGGTAAAGTGAAACTATTGCTCTCACCCTTTCCAAAAGGTCTGTTCTCAATCTTTTTTGTTCCCATGGGGCTCTGGAACCTCTTTTCTGAACTCACAGGTGATATAATTAGGAGTACAGATCACTTGAATTTTTACAAGTACTTGTTGAGTTTTATTGTTGCCACCATATTGTACATTTCTAGAGGGTAAAACTAACATTTTAGTCTATATGAGTAACTCTCAGAGAGTGTCATAGTGCAGTTCATTAAGCTATAGGTTGCAAATTATCATCTGCTTGCTCTTTTTCACTGATAAATGATTAGTGAACAAATTCTATACTCTGATCACAATAACTTAACAGCAAAGACTGATTATTATGACCTATGTGATCAAAATAATAAGTCATCTCTCCCCACACCTTAAATTGTGTATAGCAACGTCTTATACAGTTACATTGAAAATATTTTTGTATTAAGGCTTCTCATGGCAAACAACAGAATGCAACATTGATAAACTTCAGTGAAAAGAAATTTAGCAACAAGATATTAAAGGCTCACAGAATTAATGAGAGGCTAGAAGACCAGAAGGCTCTGATAAAACAAGAACCAGGGGGAAAAATCATAGCATCTACTTTTTAAGAAGGGTTCACCTGTTCAGAAGCTTTTGCTGGTTTGTCAGTTCTTCTTTTTCCAGATTTTTAAAATATATTCTATTGATTATGCTATTACAGTTGTCCCATTTCTCCCCCATCATCCCCCTTCACCCTGCACACCCCCTCCCACCCACCTTCCCCCCTTTAGTTCATGTCCATGTGTCATAAGTTCTTTAGCTTCTACATTTCCCACACTATTCTTGCCCTCGCCCTGTCTATTTTCTACCCACCGTCTATGCTACTTATTCTCTGTACCTTTTCCCCCTCTCTCCTCCTCCCACTCCCCTGTTGCTAACCCTCCATATGATCTCCATTTCTGTGGTTCTGTTCCTTTTCTAGCTGTTTGCTTAGTTTGCTTTTGTTTTAGGTGTGGTTGTTAATAGCTGTGAGTTTGCTGTCTTTTCACTGTCCTATTTTTTATCTTCTTTTTCTTAGATAAGTCCCTTTAACATTTCATATAATAAGGGCTTGGTGATGACGAACTCCTTGAACTTGACCTTATCTGGGAAGCACTTTATTTTCCCTTCCATTCTAAATGACAGCTTTGCTGGATAGAGCAATCTTGGATGCAAGTCCTTGACTTTCAAGACTTGGAATATTTCTTTCCAGCCCCTTCTTGCCTGGAAGGTCGCTTTTGAGCAATCAGCTGACAGTCTGGTGGGAACTCCTTTGTAGGTGACTGTCCCCTTATCTCTTGCTACTTCTAGAATTCTCTCCTTCATTTTAATCTTGGCTAATGGAATTATGATGTGCCTTGGTGTGTTCCTCCTTGGGTCCAACTTCTTTGGGACTCTCTGAGCTTCCTGGACTTCCTGGTAGTCTATTTCCTTTGCCAGATTGGGGAAGGGGAAGTTCTCCTTTAGTATTTGTTCAAATAAGTTTTCCACTTGTTGCTCTTCTTCTTCCCCTTGTGTTACCCCTATAATTCAGATGTTGGGATGTTTAAAGATGTCCTGGATGCTCCTAAATCTCTCCTCATTTTTTTTGAATTCTTGTTTCTTCCTTGTTTTCTGTTTGGTTGTTTCTTTCTTCCTTCTGGTCCACTCCATTGATTTGAGTCCCAGTTTTCCTCCCATCTCTATGGGTTCCCCATGCGTTTTCCTTCATTTCACGTATTGTAGCCTGCATTTTTTCATCTAATTGGTGAGCAAAATCAACCAATTCTGTGAGCATCCTGATCACCAGGGCTTTGAACTGTGCATCTGATAGGTTGGCTATCTCTTCATCACTTAGAGGAATTGGCTCTGGGGCTTTCATTTGTTCTCCAGTTTGAGCCATTTTGGGGGGGAGGGATCTGGTCACAGCTGTTACGTAGTGAGGGGTGGAGCCTTAGGTGTTCCCCAGGGCAGGGCAGACCAGTGGCTGAGTAGTGACCCTGTATGTGGGGGTGGGTTCTGAGAGGGAACAATGGCGCTTGCTCCGCTCTCTCTCAGATTCCAGTCCCTTCCGCAGCTTCCCCTTCACCTGGATTTTCTGCACACAAATGTAGGACCACCTGGTCAGCCAGCTGCCTTGCACAGCCTCACTGGGTTTGCACAGTTGCCACCCTGTGCCCGGGGTCTGCTAGCCACTGCCTGTGCACCTGGGGTCTGCTAGCAGCTGCTGCCTGCGTGCCTGGGTTTGCACCGCTACTTTTTCCTGCCACGACTCTGCCCCTCTTACTGGTCTGGATGAATGGTTGCTGGACTTTCGTACAGTTCAATTTTCTATCAGTTCTGGATGTTTTCTTGTTTCTAAACATTTGTTGTCCTTAATTTTGGTTGTGAGAGGAGGCACAGGGTGTCCACCTATGCCTCCATCTTGGCTGGAAGTCTGGTTTGTCAGTTCTATTGCCACCACTGCCATGGCTGCTGCTCTAATAAACACATCCAAATATGTATTTTAACTTTATTGCTTTTTTAAAGTTTAAAGTCCAGAGAAAGGGCTTTTGTTTGAGTGAGATTCAGTTAGGTGTCCAACATTCTGATTCTCTCAACTACCATAGTCATAGGCATGGAGTTGGACAATGGGAGATCAATGCAAAGAATTACTCTCATATAAAGGGTACACATAACAGGGAAGTGATAAATCTCCACAAGAAAACTGAGATTGTATTAATAAAAATGTGGTTTCTGGTAGTCAAAAAATCTCCAATGATCCATGTCTACTATAAACTCTGTTACATGTCGATTATGGATTTCACTCACATTACCTATTGCTTACTTTTGATAGGGCACATAAACTTTCCTGATATATCTAGTCCGGTAGTTTGTGTTTCTAGTAGTGATGGAGTCCTATACAATAGCTTAGTTTTTAGGAAGGAAATTATCTTAAATATCAGATGCATTTCTGTGGAAATATTGGATTAGCATCCCACTTCAATGCTGTCCATCTTCCACATAGATTTTCACAAAAGACCCCAATATAGGTTTCACTACTCATCAGGCATGGGCCTGAGAACAGAAGAGTGTCAAGTCACGTAAAAATTCTCTATGTACTGCATTCTTTAAACTGAATCTATGTAGGTGTCACTTAAATGGTGCTGCTTCAAAAAGAGGTGGTATTTTTTACGAAGTGTTAGAAGAACATGGAATGGCCCATTGATATATCTACTTCTTCACCTTCTGTTCTGATTCCATTCTTTCCTTATCTTTACTTCGATTACAGTACAGTTTTTACTTTATCCTTAATGACTTGATTTAAAAACTAATTTAGGCTAGAATTTGGACTATTAGGTCTGGTTCCCCTTTGCTTCTTTAAGTCATTAAATACATTGCTCAATTCTTTGTTCCATCTATTTCAGACCTTTTGAAGTATAACAATTTTACTAAGTTCCTGAGTTAAAATTCCACCATTTTCTCTGTTTTCGGCCACTCCACGGCCCCTCCTCTTGGACAAAATTGTACATCAAGAAGTTTCCTTCAGTTGCTTTTACAGGCCGCTGATGCTATCAGTAGCCATCATGTTTCTGCCCATTCTGATCATTTGCTGCTCTCTAGTGGCCAATGCTTGCTTAGCCTCATTCAAGACATCACTGGCTCTTTAATCTATCTATCTATCTATCTATCTATCTATCTATCTATCTATCATCTATCTATCTATCTATCTAATCTATCTATCTATCATCATCTATCTATCATCTATAATCTGTCTACCCATGTATATATCATGGATCTACATATTTTCCCAGGTTATGTGCAATGAAGGGAAACATAAAAACCCTAGAAAATACATTAACTCAGGTATATATTTTTTCCACATGAGTACTTGAAACATCAGGGGGCAGAAATCTATAAAATACATGATTTTTCAACCACTATGCTGTACATATGAAGCCAATACAGAATAATATTGAATGTAAACTTTAATTGAAAATTAAAATAAAACCAGAAAAAAAAATTCAAAATTTAGAATAAATATTATTTACAATCTTTGGTGGAACAGAATTGTTAGCTCTGCTGATAGAATTATTTGTGCATGTTTTTATTTATAAGAAAGCTGAAAAATTTTAATCACCATAAGATGGAGTTCTCTTGTATTTTAGCAGATTACTTCAATAGTCTCAAAAGTTTGAGGGTAGATAACAATGTATATAAGCAAACAAAACAAAGGCATGTTTTTTCCTACCAGTATACTACTACTTCTATTTTACTTCTACTATTATTATAAATACTACTATTACAAATACCATATTACTACAACCATATTAATCTAATAATAACCATAATTAGCATATAACAATCATAATAACCAAAATAATGTGCTAATTACTGTACATACATCTCAGTTTGTCCTCAAAACAATCCTCTGAGGCAGATACTATTATTGGCCCTGACTTACAGATGAACACATCAAAGCTTGGAAAGAATAAATGACTTTTCTGAATTGCATAGTTTATTAGGGGCAGATTTGAGATATGAGCACAAACTATCTATTTCTAGAGTTCAGACACTTCACCTGTAACCCACTCACTGAGGACACTGGGACGTCTGTAAGAAAACTGACACATTAAAAGAAATCCCATAAAACTTCTTAATTTTACAATTGACTTAAGTACATTTACCACCTTCCTCCTCCTCTTCTTTCTCCTCCTTCCTCTTTTTGTCTTCTCCTTCTTCCTCTGTTTTTATAATACCATGGATTGATCTGAAAAGTTTCAGTAGAATTGAGTTTGGTTATCACTGTCTCCAAATTTACTTTAAAATCACCACAGATACACAAAGGATCATTAAAGAGTACTATGAACAAATATATTCCAAAAAATTGGACAGCCTAGAAGAAATAGATAAATTTCTAAAAGCAGACAACCTTCCAAGATTAAACAAAATAGTAACATGCCAATTACTAACAATAAAGTAGAAGCAGTAAAAAAACTCACAACAAAAGTACAGGAACTGATGGCTTCATAGATGAACTGTATCAAACATTTTTTAAAAATTAATACTTATCCTCCTTAAACTACTCCAAAAAAGTTGAAGAAGTAGTTCCGAACTTATTCTACAAAGCCAACATTACCCTGATACCAAAACCAGACAAAAATATTACAAAACTTATAACTTTTACAAGTCATCAACAAAAGGAAAAACAAACTTTTTTTTTAAAAAAATGGACAAAAGACTAGCATAGATTTTTATCCAAAGAAGATTTACAAGTAACCATTTAAGTATTTAATCAATTCTGATTTTATTCTCATGTATGGTATAAGAAGGTGATGCTCAGCATCACTAGCCAGCAGAGATATACAAATTAAAACCACAATGAGATACCACTTTACACAGGTCAGAATGGCCATCATGAAGAAATAAACAAACAACAAGTGTTGGAGAGATTGTGGAGAAAAGGGAACCCTAGTGCACTGTTGGTGGGAATGCAGACTGGTGCAGCCACTGTGGAAAACAGGATGGAATTTCCTCAGAAAACTAAAAATGGAACTGCCTTTTGACCCAGCAATTCCACTGCTGGGATTATTTCCTAAGAGCCCTGAAACACCAATTCAAAAGAACCTATGCACCCCAATGTTCATAGCAGCACAATTTACAATAGCCAAGTGCTGGAAACAGCCTAAGTGCCCATCAGTAAATGAGTGAATCAAAAAACTGTGGTACGTTTACACAATGGAATACTATACAGCAGAGAGAAAGAACTCCTACCCATTGAGACAGCATGGATGGAACTGGAGAACATTATGCTAAGTGAAATAAGTCAGGCTATGAAAGGCAAATACTGTATGATCTCACCTATAAGAGGAATCTAATGAACACAATAAAGTAATGAACACAATAGAAAAAAAGTAACAAACAAAATAGAACCACAGAACAGACTGACCAGAGGGAAAGGGTGAGGAGGATAATGACGGAAAAAAGGAGAAAGGACTAAACAGAGGACATGTGTGAATGACCCATGAACATGGAAAACAGTGTGGGGATGGATGCTGGGAGGGGAGTGGGATGGGCAGAGGAGAGCAAAGGGGGGGAAATTAGGAAAACTATAATAGAATGACAATAAAAATGTTTTAATAAAAATAAACAAATTTCTTTCAGCAATATTTTAACATTTTTAGTGTACAATTGTAACACCTTCTGGTTACATTTATTTCTAACTATTTTATGATGTTTGATGCTATTGCATCAATTTTTCAGAGACCCCAAATGAAGACCATCAAGATTGTGCCTCCACATAAGGCACCATGAGTACACATATCTTACTTAGTCCATACTCAAGAGAATCAAGCCAATATCCATCTAGATTACTAATGTAGCACCTTTGTATCATAATTTCTTATTTTTTAACTACCAGTTACATCAGCCACCCACTTATATGCATACATTTTGGAATTCGTAAAAAGTTAGAACTACTCCATCTGTGAAATAGCAAACTCCAATATCTTATTCCCTGAACTATAACTGACTGCCATTCTAGGTCATTTTAATGTACTCAAACATATTTATTGAGCACCTTCTATGTAAAAGATTCTGTGCAAGACCCTGGAGGTAGAGTTATTGAATAATGGCTGCAACTCTCATAAGGGCTATGTAAAACAAGTATAGGATATAACTAAATCAGGGTGGTTACAGGATGAGTCCTGATTAGAATGCATTCTCAACTCAAATTTATTGCTCTTTGTTGTCCCAAAGCCACTTCCTAAGATAAATCTCTTACCCATACTTGTTACTACAAGTTACTAGCATGGGTAAGTTACTAGTTACTGCATCCATACTTGGTTTCCTGCCTTGTTACCTCTCTCTTCTCATCACATGATTCTAAAGTAATATTTTACAAACCTATTACACAATTACGCCATGTTCAGACTTAAAATTCTTCAAATGGCTGCTCAGAACTTTCAAATTAAAGTTAATTCCCTAAATTGAGTATATAAGCCACTCCATATTGTGACTAATGTCTATTGCTATGGTTTCATCCCCTGCCTCACTCCACCTTCACCCTCTCTTTTCAGTACATTGAACATAGTCTCCAGAATGCATCTTGTATGGTTGATACCATCATGCTTTTATATCTGTTCATTTTATTGTTGATGATGCCCTTCACCCCTCCTTGATGTACCTTTTATGTTATTTTTACTGAGATATATTGACATATAAAATTAGTATATATTAAAGTGCCCAACTTGATGTTTTGATGTATGTACATGATTTAAAATTATCACCATCATCCAGTTAATTATCATATATATCATCTCTACATAGTTACCATTGTGGGTATGTGGTAATAAAATTTAAGATCTATTCTGTTAGCAAATTTCAAGTACGGGTTTTCCCCACTATTTGAAATACAGTGTTTCTATGAAAGCTTTCGTAAGCTGAAATGGTATAAAGGGAAGAAATGATTAGTTGAATCCAGTATTTGCTTTCCTTCTACTTTTCTAAAAGTGAAAATCATTTGGGGTTTCTTTCCTTAGTGAAAATAGGTACTCATGTAGGTCTTTTGTAAAGGAGAAGTGGTATAATACAAACTTTGAAAAAGTAGGGGAGACCTGTTTATAACATAATATTATTTTCACTGTTGTACATTAGAACACTAAAACTTATTCATCAGGCATAACTGAAACTTTGTACCATTAATAACATCATTTCATTTCCCCTTCCCTTCAGCCCTTGGTAATCACCACGCTACCCTCTGTTTCTGTGAGTTTCACTATTATACATCACACATATAAGTGGTATATCATGTAGTAGTTCCCTTTTTGTGTCTTTTTTATTCCACTTAACATAATGTCTTCGAGGTCCATTTATGATGTCACAAATGACAAAATTTACTTACTTTTAAGGGTAAATAATATTCCATTGTTTGTGTGTGTTGCTATTGTCAATAATGCTACAATGAACTCCTCTCTGTTGTTTAATGACCATCATAAGCATTACAATCTCTAAGAAGCCTTCCTTATCACTTCCTCCAGTCTGATCTATATGCCAATTCTAAGACTTTTGAACAAATTTTGATACTCTATATTGTACTTTTTGATGTTCATGTCCACTTATGGTGATGAACTCTTTTAGGGAAGAAACTTTGTTTTACTTGATATTGAGTCTTTAAGAACTCAATATAGAGAGTAGGTGTTTGAGAGTAGGTCATTGGGATGGAGAGACAGAGATGGTGAGAAATACAGTGAGAAAGATGGAGAAAGGGAGGGAGGAAGAGTGTGAGAGAGAGCGAGGTGAAACATGGGAATAATGGCAATAAAAGCAGGAAGGAACAATGGAGATAAAGGCTGGAAGACAGACAGGAAAGAAGGCAAAAGGAAGGAAGGAAGGAGATAGAAAGTGATTTTTGAGAAAATAAAGAGGGTGTTTGCCCTGATTTTTAAAATGTAAAAATAGAGCTTAGGGAATATATTTGGGAATTCTAAGAAAAATCAGTTAAAAAGTCAAAATAAAAATTTCTACACATAAAACATATATACTTTTATTAACCAATGTAATCCAAATAAATTAAAAAATATTACTAAAGAAGTTTAGTACCAAAGGTGGGGAGAACTGAAAAGATTAGATAAGAGTTTCTAGAACTCAAGCACTAGTCTGTAATTAAGAATATGACTTCAGGCTCCATATGAACTGGAAAATACCAAACCACAGCCTGCTTGTTTTGACAGCACAAACAAGAAAACTGTGTTACCATAGGCAAAATAGTGCCTAGGTGCTCAACTGTGGTACCCTGTAACTCGGGTTTGAGATGATAAAAGTACTTCTAGGCTATAACCCCGGGGGGGACTGAGTTAACTAAGGTACTCCTTGACTATATCTAATTTGATTCAGAATTCAGAGAAGGTTAAACATACAGGGTACAATCATTTTTAATTATTTCCATACGGTATTAAAATAAAATCACATTGCTTTCTTAATTTATACTTATTCCATTATGAGTAGAGTTGCCAGATAAAATAAAGAATGCCCAGTTGAATTTGAATTTCCAGTAACAACAAATATTTTTTTATTTTATTACTTAATCAGTCATCACCTAGGTTCATAAAACTATAAGGAACCCTTGCAGTAGAATATGACCATTGTTCATTTCTACTAGGTCTTTGTAGTGACTTATTCTTTTACATGTGTACTAAAGTTTCTGAAGTTTGCAAGTCTTCATTTTCTTTTCAATGAGCTTGTAGAACATAATCACACTCTTCAATTAGAACAAACCCCAAAAAACAGTATTATCCTTTTCTTGTTGTGGGTAAATAGTAATTTAATGCAAAAGGCTCTGCCATTTTACATTTTCCAGAACTTTCATTCATTTTTGGTTAGTAATTAAAAATGGCTTATAAATAAACACTTGGGATGATTTCCTAAATGTTCTGTATTCACTTACAAGGCTGGTACTTCCATCACTAGGTCACTTAAGTGGTTTGGAAGGATTGTATACAGGTTCATTTTACAGTGTATTTGAAGTTTGTAATCCTGCTTAAATACACAAAAATAGGAAGGATTAACAAACTGCTGCTTGGAGGCCAAGAGAAAACAGAGCTAAGGGCAATCAAGACAGAGCCTATCAGAAACATGAAATCAATTGGTCAAAAAGTGGAAGACTGTCAACAAAAATAACATGTTATGGACCCTCAAGGTTTTCTGTTTATGCTAGAGGAAGCCTAAAATAATCTGTGGTTTTTGATGCTTGATTTAGTTTTCCACAAGCCTAATTAACACCAGATTAAGTTTGCTGCCACTATAGTTTATTGCTGAGACTGACAAATACTTGCTGTTTATTTGTCCCTGGTATAGAAAGACTGGCAGCAATAATGTAATGACACATTTAATAATACTGAAAACAATATAGTAATACTCATGGACAGAAATTTCTGAACTATTTTAATACTTTTTAGAAAGTCAATTTTCTAAAGAAGAAGTTCTCTAGAAATAACGAAGCCATCTCATGTTCTAGCTAGGTGTGTTTATTTGATTTTATTATAAAATTCAATTTTAAACATTCTCTGTTCAAGATGGGGTTCCTTTGCTTTAACAAGACTGAATATAATGATGACTTCTTTGGATTTGTCAACGAGTGTCAGTAATCCTTTTTCTATGAAGAATTTATGAAAAAGTTTAATTCAGAGATCTGATTTCAACTTTTAAAACAATGTTGTTTTCTAAACAATGCGGTAAATTGATGGTGACACTCTCTTGTTGCCAACTCATTCTTTTATGTTTCAGTTTTTCCAACACCAGAAAAGTCTCCCTAATCTCACTTCTGGAGTTGTTGATATACATTACCATTCAAGGTCAAGTTGGAATAATGCTACTGATTTGCTTTTCTTTGGATCTTTAAATTTTGTGCAAGAGATCACAGGGACGCAATAAAACAGAAGATGTTACATGTAAACAAACTGACGACCAGACATTCATCTTGTTTCCTGAATGTTCTCCTTCAACTTCAAAGAAACCTTGATATGCCTGGAAATATGTAGGAGGGCAAAGCTGAATAAGAAGTCAGTATCAAAGGATAGGATACTTTATGCATTGAATAACTTATGACATACACCTGGAAGGTATAGTCAACTCTCAACTGTCATGCTTAATACAGAGATGAGATTTCAATAACATGATCTAAAAAATAATTATTTCAAACTATGATTTATATAAACATATACACGAAAAAGAGCTACACAATACTTTCTTTATTTCTGGCTTCTATTGGCCTAGCCCTTTCTAATGGCCAGAGCTTAACAATTCTTCAAAGAACCGTAATAAAAAAAAGGATAATTTTTCTTTATTATTATTTATTCAACTAGTCAACTTTTGCCTTACCTAATATGATTAATCCAAAGTTGAGAAGTTTCCTGTTCCTTCCCAAATTCTTTTTCTGAGAAGTATGAGAATGTATAGATCTCTTTGTCTCAAACTTCTATACATCAATTTCCTCAAGGCATAGCATGGTTGATCAAGAAAATCATGAGCAAATAAATCTCTAAGGTCATTGGAGTTCTCTTTCCCTCTCTATGGTATATGTCGCCTAATCCAAAGACTGATATATCATAAATGTTTTAAGCATCCAAAGTAAAAAATAAAAACCACTTAAGAGGTCTTTATAGTATTTTCAAATGGCTCTCTGTGCTCTCAAATTCAATTTGAGTTAAAGTACAGTTATACATGGATGGTATTGTTTAGGTTTATTCTCACAAATATTTTTTAAAGATTTTATTTATTTACTTTCAGAGAGAGGGGAAGGGAGGGAGAAAGAGAGGGAGAGAAACATCGATGAGTGTGGTTGCCTCTTGTGTGCCCCCTACTGGGGACCTGGCCTGCAACCCAGGCATGTGCCCCGAGTGGAAATTGAACCGGTCATCTTTTGGATCACAGGCCAGCACTCAATCCACTGAACCACACCGGCCAGGGCTGTTCTCACAAATATTTTTAAACTACTCTGTTAGAATAGCAACAAACAAACTAGTACAAATAGCTGTTTAAGAAGAGCAGTGGAGTTTATCTTAACCCAAACCACTGCACTATGTTACTAAAATGACCCCCAAAAGAATAAATACACTGTACGACACAAGTCTGTAGCATACATACCACCTGTTTTACTATTTTACTCCTAGTAAACATTTTTTTTTAACCTAGCTGGGCAGGTACACAAATTTATGTTGAAATTGAAACTCTTCATAGAATACAAGTCATTAATAATAATTTTACATATTTTTGTAACATTTATCAAAGTACAGGGGAGTTTAGCCATAATGGCACTATGCAATTGTTTTTTTTTTTTTTTTACTTTTTTATTGTATTTTTCCATTAACACTTAGTCCCCCTATATCCTCCTCCCACCTAATCACTACCCTGTTCTCCTTGTCCATGACTCCTTTTTTCCTTTTTGCTCAATTCTTCCACCCCCTAACCTTGCCCCTGAGCTGACACCCTGCTCTCCATCTATGAGTCTGTATTTTGCTTGTTAGTTCAGTTTGTTCATTTGATTCCACATATGAGTGAAATCAGATGGCATATATCTTTCTCTGACTGGTTTATTTCACTTAGCATAATAATGTTTTTGAGGTATAACTTACAGACAGAAAAAGGACAGATATTAAGTCAACAACCCAAGGAAAGTTTACACATGTGTGCACGTGCATAACACCATGCAGATAAGGGCAAAAAGACTTGCAGCACCTTAAAGGCTCTGTTATGCCTCTCTTGGTCGGTATCCCCAGATGAACATTGTTCTAACGTTAATCAACATGGATTTGTTTTTTTGATATTTTTT
This sequence comes from Glossophaga mutica, assembly GCA_039655065.1. Lineage (NCBI taxonomy): Eukaryota > Metazoa > Chordata > Mammalia > Chiroptera > Phyllostomidae > Glossophaga > Glossophaga mutica. The sequence goes on along the minus strand of CM077318.1, from coordinate 5,799,517 downwards.
ATTTATTTATCTTTAGAGGGAAGGGTAGGAGAGAGGGAGAGGGAGAGAAATATCAATGTGTGGTTGCCTCTCGTGTGTCCCTTGCTGGGAACTGGCCTGCAACCCAGGCATGTGCCCTGACTGGGAATCGAACCGCGATTGTTTGGTTCACAGGCCCGCACTCAATCCACTGAGCTACACCAGCCAGGGCTGTTTTTTTCTTCCAATTAATTGTATATATGGTATCATATAGTATATAGTCTTTTGTGCCTGACTTCTTGTACTTGTACTGATGTCTGTGAAATTAATCTATGTTTTTGCATGTATCATTTGTTAATTATTTTTCATTACTTTTTGATTATGGTCTAAACCTATTGCTAAAGAGTTTATAAATTACAATATTATCTCAGTGCAATAGTCATTTAATTGCAAATGGAAAACATTGACTTCAGAATATTAATCCTGCCTGGTTTAGCCCATCATATCAATGTTACTATCATGATAAAATTAACACAGTCTCAAAAAAGGATGCTTGTTTTATGAACAAATTAGAAATGGCTAATGATTTTCTAATCGAAAGGAATATCCCATTTTCAGGTTGAGTCAATTGTGTAATAACGGTATTATTATGGTGGGGTAAGCAGGGTGTTTTGAAATTCTGATGTCATATTTTCCATTTTTTCAATTAGATTTCCAGTGTATTGCTATAATGTCATGATTCATGAACTCTGCCTTGGCATTCTTTCTCTGAAAACTCACTATTAATAATTCAACATATAATATCTTATTGTAATTATTAGGAAGCAAATTCTCAGTGGATAACTTGGGAAGCCCTAAACTTTAAGTGGGAAGTACTAAACTCAGAAACTCAGAAACTCAGAATCGTCAGTAATTGATGATATTTCCTGGGTCTCTGTATTAGAATCACCGATAAACAAATACTAGAATATTTGGGGAATCCTGAACATATAAGGCAAAATTAAAAAAAAATAGTAATTTTCCTGGCTAAGGAGTAACGCTAAAAGATTGTACACAAATATAATTGCTGTGCACAATGCACAAGGTCAAAGAAGAGATGGAATTTGAGGTCTATATCTTATATATATAAATAATTTGGTTTTGAGTTTAGCCTACAAACAAGATTTTTTGTTAATTTGTGGAATTTATGAGCATCTTAGTCTCTTATAACTCTAGTACAGTTTCTGGTACATAGGCACAAATTAATCCTCAATAACTGCTTGTTGCATAAATTGAATTACCTTTGAGTTCTGCCTATAATTACTTTGAAAGGGCAAGTGATATGTTTTATACTGTCTCAGGGGAAGAGCTACCATCCATCGGACAGCTCAATAAAACTAATTTTGAATAACACTAACATTATTGGATAAAATATATCTGTGTTATTTTGTTAAAGATCCCATGTACAATATATGTGTGTCCCTTTAAGTTCCCAACTCGGCTTTATTCCAAGACTTTTGATTTCTGATCCCCATGAAGTTACTTATGAATCTCGTCTCATCAATATTGTTTGCTGACTCTTGGTATTGGTTGAGAAAACTGAGTTTTTGGTTATGGTTAAAACAGGGACAAGAGACTTTATCAATCACAACATCATTTCGATTCACCAACAATCTATGTGGAAAATGGAAAATGTTACATCAGAATTTCAATTGCCCTTGCTTAGCCCACCATGTCAACACTACTATTATTATGTCACTTGAGACAGCCTCAAAACTAATGTTGCTTTTCTTGTTTAAAAAACTATTTGTTATTGCACATAACAGTTGTAAGATAAAGCAACAAATGCCATGACATTATTTATGAAATGAACAAAGTGCTATGGGAACACATAGAGTCACTAGTCCAGCCCATTGGGTGTGGAGCTCGAACAATGGTTGCTACCTATTTTGTTCACTCACAGTGTACTTGCAGACTCCACAGTTTTGTTTTTCATCTTGCTCTTTAAATCATTCATAAGTTTTTTTTCAAATACTATATTTTCTAGAGAGAGATTGCCCTGGAATCTCTGAGTAAGCTACAACTTCTGGATGCTAACATCGTGGGGATAATAAACATTATTTGTTGATTAGATGATGCTAATTCTAACAATTTTTGGCATGGGTTTGGTTGAATTTTGAAGAGTATGATTTCACAAAGTGATGCTTCCATCTGAAGAAAGTAGCCCCAAATCACTGAAATACCTGGTGTAACTTTCTATAGCATAGATATTGTTAATATTTTTAAAAAATGCATATGTTCTGAATCATGCCTTTTCTGCATTCTACACTTTCTGTTTAGCAATAATCTTTTTTATAATATATTTTATTGATTATGCTATTACGGTTGTCCCATTTCTCCCCCATCATTCCCCTCCACCCTGCACACCCCCTCCCACCCACATTCCCCCCACTTTAGTTCATGTCCATGTGTCATAAGTTCTTTAGCTTCTACATTTCCCACACTATTCTTGCCCTCCCCCTGTCTATTTTCTACCCACCGTCTATGCTACTTATTCTCTGTACCTTTTCCCCCTCTCTCCTCCTCCCATGCCCCTGTTGCTAATCCTCCATGCAATCTCCATTTCTGTGGCTCTGTTCCTGTTCTAGTTGTTTGCTTAGTTTGCTTTTGTTTTAGGTGTGGTTGTTAATATCTCTGAGTTTACTGTCCTTTTACTGTCCTATTTTTTATCTTCTTTTTCTTAGATAAGTCCCTTTAACATTTCATATAATAAGGGCTTGGTGACGATGAACTCCTTCAACTTGACCTTATCTGAAAAGCACTTTATCTTCCCTTCCATTCTAAATGACAGCTTTGCTGGATAGAGCAATTTTGGATGTAGGTCCTTGCCTTTCAAGACTTCAAATACTTCTTTCCAGCCCCTCTTGCCTGCAAGGTCTCTTTTGAGCAATCAGCTGACAGTCTGATGGGAACTCCTTTGTAGGGGACTGTCCCCTTATCCCTTGTTCCTTCTAGAATTCTCTCCTTCATTTTAATCTTGGCTAATGGAATTACGATGTACCTTGGCATGTTCCTCCTTGGGTCCAACTTCTTTGGGACTCTCTGAGCTTCCTGGACTTCCTGGAAGTCTATTTACTTTGCCAGATTGGGGAAGTTCTCCTTTCTTATTTGTTCAAATAAGTTTTCCACTTGTTGCTCTTCTTCTTCCCCTTCTGGTACCCCTATAATTTGCATGTTGGGACATTTAAAGATGTCCCGGAGGTTCTTAAGCCTCTCCTCATTTTTTTTGAATTCTTGTTTCTTCCTTGTTTTCCGTTTGGTTGTTTCTTTCTTCCTTCTGGTCCACTCCATTGATTTGAGTCCCAGTTTTCCTCCCATTTCTATTGGTTCCCCATATGTTTTCCTTCATTTCATGTATTGTAGCCTTCAGTTTTTCATCCAATTTGTGAGCAAAATCAACCAATTCTGTAAGCATCCTGATCACCAGGGCTTTGAACTGTGCATCTGATAGGTTGGCTATCTCTTCATCGCCTAGAGGAATTGGCTCTGGGGCTTTCATTTGTTCTCTGGTTTGAGCCATTTTTGGTGGGTTTTTTTTTGGGGGGGGTCTGGTCATGGCTGTTATGTATTGAGGGGTGGAGCCTTAGGTGTTCCCCAGGGCGGGGCAGCCCAGTCGCTGAGTTGTGACGCTGTATGTGGGGGTGGGGTCTGAGAGGGAATAAGCGCGCTTGCTCTACTTTCTCTTGGATTCCAGTCCCTTCCACAGCTTCCCCTTCACCTGGATTATCTGTGCGTGAATGTGGGACCACCTGGTCAGCCATCCGCCTTGTGTGGCCTCACTGGGTCTACACAGTTGCTGCCCTGTGCCCAGGGTCCGCTAGCCACCACCCGTGTGCCTGGGGTCTGCTAGCAGCTGCTGTCTGTGCACCTGGGAACTGTGAGCCGCTGCTGCTTACGTTTCTGAGTCCTCGCCTCCACTTTTTCGTGCCTCAACTTCGCCCCCTTACCGGTCTGGATGAATGGTGGTTGTACTTCCGTACAGTTCAATTTTCTATCAGTTCTGGTTGTTTTCTTGTTTCTAAATATTTGTTGTCCTTAATTTTGGTTGTGAGAGGAGGCACAGTGTGTCCACCTATGCCTCCATCTTGGCCGGAAGTCCTGCAAGAATCTTTTGCAGGATAGTAATGACCTTTAAATGTAAAATAAAACGCCTCTAAGATCTTGTATTTAGCCATTATATATATATATATAACCTTTTTTCCTGTCAAGAGGTACTACGGGAGAGGTTTTGGATGACCTTTGTATATAAAGCAATTCTACCATGTCATTTAAGATATCATTGCAATTGCAATATTATGACTGATAAGGGTGATCTGAAATATAAATGGCAGATCCACCCAGTTTTTTTACTTTGTTTTACTGAGAATCTTGAATCTTGGAAGAGTTGTCATACTTTCAATAATACGTTTTTGTCATGTATTATATTCTTAAAATGTTTGTTCTCATTGGCAGAACACCCAAGCTCAGTTAAGGACTCCCTATTTTCTTGAGTCTAAGCTAGAATAATTTTCAATGTATGCAGTGTAAGCAGCAGTGTAACTGACATGAAAATGTGTAAAATGCTTAAGAATAGACTTTTAAAATAGAAGATATGGCAGTTAGGAAGTTTAGAGTTGCAAATGACTCAACTCAAACTTGCTTAAAATATAACAATTTATTGGCTCACATATTTGAAAAGTCTAGGCATAGGGCAGACATGCTAAGGATTAATGAGATCTTCAAAGATACAATCTATTAGTGTATGTTCTTTCTGCTCTGTAGCTCTCAGTATTGATCCAGGGTTGCATAATCTCTCTTTTAGAGAGAGAGACAGACAGAGAGTCTCTTTTCCTTAAACTATGGAGTCATCATCTTTATGCTAATTGGATACCTATCATTTAATTTAAGTAAATCTCTGTACTTGATGAAATGTCATTATTTTAATTGGCCTAGACTCCTCAGGGTCCCACACCAGAGCTGGGAATTGAATCTACACAATGAAATCTCTTGACAGCTAATGGACAAGAAAAGGAAAAAATGCTATTAGGAAGGTAATTCCCATCATACAAAGTTTGTTTAAGTACAAGTCATTCTCCAGCTTCCCTTTGAAATGGCTTCTGTTATTATTGCCATAAGGTTTTTTTATGATAGTAAAGAGAAAGAGAAAAAGTAGACTTTCAAGGAAAGTCCTTTCCTGGGGCAGGAATTGTTGGATGAACTTTGCTTAAATTTATTCAATTCAAAAGGGACAGAGATACCAGTAATAAACTTTAAGACACAATGCAGCATATATAATAGAATGATGTACTCTGGCATAGGAGTGAAGTATGTTGACCTCTCTACAACACTTTCAATGTTACTGAAAAAAGTGACAATAGCAAAACAACCAAGAATGTAAAGCACATGGTGAACCAAAGAAAGAAATGTGAAGGTGGGGATGTGGAGGAAGAATATGGAACTCTAAATATTCTGAATTACTTGAACCTGAGGCTAGCCCTGCTATTGTTATATGAGGTCTGTTCAGAAGGTCATGGGTTATGAAAAATAGAGACATCTATTGAGGAAGATACGAGAAACAGTCTCCATAGGACAATGACACCTGAGTCCCCTTCAAAGTAGGCATCTTGGGACCTCAAACAGTTCTCCCAATCATCATCAGTTTCCCCATCATATTTTCCTGAATCTCATCAATTGTCTGAAATCTCTTCCATTTCAAAGGTGACTTTAGTTTTGGGAAAAGCTGGAAGTTGCAGGGCACCAAATCTGGGCTCTAGGGGAGCTGAGTCACCTGGGTGATTTGATATTTTTCCAAAAAACTCTGCATGAGCCTTGGCTGGTGATGCATGAGCAGGCATATTGTTGTGATGAAGCTGCCAATCACCATTTGCCCATTCACCACTTGCCCATAGTTGCAACCTTCTGAATCATCTGAATACTTTCTGCAGACGAATGTTCAAGCTTACAGAAAAATTGGAAGCACACTCGTTGCTGTACTTGCTCAGTCATTTTGAATGCCATGACCACACAGTACACATGCTCAGTCAACGGCATCCACCACCCACACTGACTAGCGAAGTCATCACTGTTCACACATGTGCATTCCAGTCCACTCTCCTTGGCTGCCAGGTTACATCGATGTTGTGCAAACCATTCTCATTGTATTAACAATGGTTGAACTTTTTCCAGACAGACCTCATACTTCCCAATTAGAATAAGTATCAGCAAACGAATTTGCAGGCATTTTCTAGCAAGGCAGCAAACTGCAAGAATTATAAGAAACAGTTGAGAATAATGTACCAACACAAATTCTTTATATCAAAAGAATGTATTGGTTTGGAGGTAAAGCAGTAGGTAAATCCTTTATTGTTACATAAACAGTACTGTGAGTGAATAGAGTTAACCAATAGCCAACATGTGATTAGATGTTTACTTATATGTCACAACAATTCGTACTCAAATTCCTTCAACATAGATATAAACATATTGATGTGGACAGCAAAATGTGCCAAGAAATTGTAGTTACCATCCTACCTCCATGAAACAGCTTAAATAATAAAACCAACTTTGTTTTTAAGAATAGGCTCAGCTCCATTTCATTGCAATATTTTATTTGCTATTTCTGTCCTAGTATTTTGTATGGCACGTTTTATATTTAATTACACGAAATGAAATAGCAGTTTGAAATACAGAATATTATTTGTTGCTGTATAAAAAGGATAATGCTAGTTTTCCCAGCCACTTTTACCTTTGTAAGTCCTACCCTTGCCATTTTGAATGATTTTAATAGCTATGTATATATCTTTCCTAACACTTTGGAAGAAGCTTATAGATTGTGAAATAAAAACATAGAATCACAAAATATGAGAGCTGGGGGGACACCTTGTAGAATATTTCATCCAACATTCTTTTTAAAAGATTTTATTTATTTATTTTTAGAGAGAGGAGAAGGGTGGGAGAAAGAGGGAAACATCCATGTGTGCTTGCCTCTCATATGTACCCTACTGGGGACCTGGCCTGCAATCCAGGCATGCGCCCTGAGTGGGAATCAAGCCACCAACCCTTTGGTTTGCATGCTGGCACTTAATCCACTGAACCACTCCAGCAAGGACTCATCCAATATTCTTACTGTACTGATGATAAGCAGATTGAGAACTGGACAGGTAAAATGAGGTACCTAAGGTCTACATAGATAATTAGTTATCACAAACTTCCCAAAAACCTTTGCAAATGTTCTGGGAACAGAAGAAGCTTGCCTGTGAAGAAAGTATTAAAGTCAGCAGAAGCTATCACAAGGTATCTAGAAGAATCTGGTCTATGGTTTGTTTATTTACTTACTTTTTTACTTTTTTATTTATTTACTTATTTATTTATTGTTGTTCAAGTACTGTTGTCTCCATTTTCACCCCACCCATCCCCGCCTCCCACCCTCAAACCTACCCCCTTTGGCTTTGTTGGTGTATGGTCTCCCTTTTAAATGTTTCTTGGAACATAGTAAGCAGTGGAAAACAGTTATTGTAAAAATAAATGGATTTCCGAGTTCCTTCCTGATTTTAAATTTGTTATCTACTAAAAAAAAAAAAAAGAAAGAAAAATCAATGTTTTCAGTGTAAATTAGATATATCAGACTTTGGTTTTGTTGTGATTTCACTCTCATCTAACCCTGTGTTTCTGACTCATTTCTGCTTTAGGTGTCTTGAGATCAATTGGCTTCATTGAGACTTTTGCTTTCTGCCTGTAATCAGCTTCCCTTGGAGAACACACACACACATACACACCCTCTATCCAAAGTAACAAGAGAGCTACAGCTAGAATCTAGGTCACTTTATTCCTAATCCAGTACTTTTTCTATGCCAATACATTACCACACAATTGAAGACTACTGAGATGCATTTTTAATCTGGTAGGTGTTGCTCTTATATTTATGCAAATAGAAATAACTAAGATATTAAATGACTAAGGAAACTGATCAAAATGATTGTCTAAGTTCTATGCTCTCCACCTGAAACTAATACAAAATATATTAAATGTAAGCTGTAATTGAAAAATGTTGAAATTGAAATAATTAATTTTTTAACTTCTCATTTTTAATACTTTGGATATACTTTTAATGAGAAATAGAACTTAATATTTAGTTTATTTATTTACCTACTTTGATACTTTCTCACCAAAGTAGAACTACTTTCTAATTATAGTGTGTTTCCAGACTGATTATGTTGCCGAATCATTATAACAATCCCAAAATGTAGGGGAACTATTGCAGTTCAAAATAGTACACTATATAGATGATAGTGTACTATTTCAGGTACACTATGGTCTATATATAATTTACTTAGATACCTAGGGACAGAAGACAGAAACTTTCTGCCTCTTGAAACTGGTGCTTTTTCTGTTGCATTTAAATTTAAAAACTTTATTGTCTATCAAGTATTTTTAATGTGATATAAAATTATTAAAACACTCCTTGTTTATATGCCATACTTTCCAGATATACTTTATTGGAAATTGTGTTTTATAATAAATGTACGTATTTGGGAGATCATTATATTCTCATGACAATTAATTGTGAATGTCAGAAGTCATTTTTATTTTCTAAAACAAATATTTAAAATGTAGAGGTGCCTTTGGGATTGATACAAAAAACAGTTTGAGGAAAAAGTCAGAAAAAGCTTAGATTTCTTTAAATATTCTGTTAATACAAACATGGATATTAAAGACTCTGGCAGGAAAGGTTCAGAAGGAAAGAAAAAACGTGATATATCTATATAATCTTAGAAAATACATATGTAGTAATACACATACTCTTGGTAGATATATAGACATTAAACACGCTGTTGCTGAGTACTCAGGAAGAAGTGAGGAGCATAGTAGAGAAGGTGCTGCTCTTATGACTTTTAAGGACAGAGGAAGCACCAACAAGTCAAGTAAAGTAAGTAGCCCCTACCAGCTGGAAAAATAAAGGAAACCAATTCTATCTTATAGCCTCCATTAAAGAACACATCCTTGTATGTGTGTGTGTGTTTGTGTGTGCGCATATATATATATATATATATATATATATATATATATATCTCCTCTAGAACTGTAAGATAATGAATTAGTGCTTTTTAAAAAATGACTAATTTTGTAGCAACTTGTTACAGCAGCAATAGGCAACAGATACAGATTTGGAAAATATTTATGCTCTTTGCTAAAGACTTTGCCTTTTGATTGGACACTTGAATTGTACCTAGTTCAAACTGATTTGGTCACTTGAACTCAGGACTATTTTAAATACTATGGAGAAAGATAATGTTGAAGTGCAAGTTCTAATTTAGTGGAACTGGGAGTTGGGCCTGAAATTCAGAATTTTTACAAATATATGGGTCATGCCGATACAATTTGAAATAAAAATTCGGTAACAAGAGGTTACAGTAAATCATTAACCACAGCCCTCTTTAGTGCCAACATAGTAATTTTAGTCATATTATAAAATTTCCTTTATTTCTACAGCTACTGAAGTGACTCATATAATATGCCAGGGGATGAAATGAAAACAGGAATTTTCCCCCCTCATGAAAGAGGACTGGAAATATTTTATACCTGTTTTTCCTATCTGAATCTCCTTTCTACTGGCTTCACCAAGCCTACTAATCTTGTTGATTATCTTGTATAAAATAAAATCTTAGGGTCATAGCCAGTTGATAAAATGGTTATCGATACTAATGCAATGAAATATTTTGAAAACTGTTCTGTCTCAAAATAACAGGAGATATAGAAGTCTAGGCTTTTGTACGAGAACACAATCAGTGGTGTGTGAATGCAATTTATACCGAGAGACAGATCTGTGAAGCATAACTCTACTAAGCCTCAGTTTCTTCATATATAAAACAAGAGAATTGGATTTTATGTTCTCTAAAGCCTGTTTCTAGTCTAAGGGTCCATGGTAGCGATATATCTGAGGTGCATTGGCTGTCTACATTTTATAGTCTATATAAAAATGTGACAAAAATCTGTCTGTGGCTTTTTTGAACTGGAGAGAATCCCCACCAACTTGAAATGGAGAATATCCACATCATCATTGGCAATAACCTTCTTTTTTTAAAAGAAATTTCTAAAAAATATTTTATTTATTTATTTTTAGAGAGAGGGGAAGGGAGAGAGAAAGAGAGGGAGGGAAACATCAATGTGTGGTTGCCTCTTATGTACCCCCTACTGGGGACCTGGCCTGCAACCCAGGCATGTGCCCTGACTGGGAATCGAACAGGTGACCCCTTGCTTCGCAGTCCAGTGCTCAGTCCACTGAGCCACACCAGCCAGGGCAATAACTTTCTTTTTATTCTGCGTAACATGTTGATAGCATTATCTATGTATTAAGAAATGTTTTATTCTCTGTTAATCACAACTCCTCCAACACACAAACACACACATATTAGCCTTAAAGAGTATAAACAGAGCTACTTAAAATCTTTACAGTAAAATAAAATTGCAGTTTCCTCAAATCCAGAAACTTTCTCCTTTTAAGTTAGTCAGCATTTCATTGGCAAGGAATGGTCTTCTCCCAATCAAATATGAGCTGAACTTCTCCTGTTAAAATTGTTCACTGCTCACCAGAGAGCCATTTTAGAGCCTTACTCTAGATGAAGTTGTGACCAGTTTTGAATTTTGATAAGGAATGCTTCAGAGATCTAAGTGCACCATTTGGAAGTGTGCTGCATGCATCTTTCTATGAACATTAAACAGCCAGAATTCTGTTTTTAGTTTTACACTTGCTTAGCATGTCAAGACCAAATATCTAAGTAAATTTTGCATGCAAGGTGTTTTGTGCAGAGAAAGCAAGAAAAAAACTAAATTCTTAACTTTTAGTAGTTTAAGATGCATAAAACATCACAATCACCAAGTAGCACATATATAATTGCTAAGAAAATAATTCAGTTGGAATCCACATGCAAAAACACATCTCAGAACAAATGTATGGTCAGAGTAAGCTCAAAGGAAGTTCTGTCCTTGGTAAGGCTAAGATTTATTGAGTGACTACTATGCACTAGGCAAAGCACATACTGCATAATCTCATTTAGCTCTTGCAAAAACGTTATGAGGTCAGTATTATTATTAGTTTTATTTTAAAGACAAGGTAACTGAAGCATGAGTGATTAACTGGCCTACTTGGAGTCATGTAACTAGAAAATGGTAGATCAGGGACTAGAATCCAAGTCTCAGACTTCAAAATTTGTCATTTTAACCACAATTTATTGGTACAATGTATATAGTGACTCAAATCAAAATAAGGAAATCCTGATAGATATTTTACATACTGAAAAATCAGGGTTATCACTATGATCTTAGATTAATAAAACCAGATGAAATCAGAGTTCAAAGAAGTCTCATATTACAGATGTGGAAAATGAGGTTTAACAAGGGAAATTATTTGCTCAAAATTACAATACTAGTAACTGACAAAATTATTATTAAAACTCAGATTTTCCGATTCTTAATAACTTTTTTATCCCACTATACTAATAAAACCTTAGTCTTATATCATTTTATATGCAGTATTTTTGTCTAAGATAGTCGTAGCTCTGTTTTCAAGTCACATGCAAAAAAGTGCATATGATTCAGCATATTATTCCCACCACCCTAATTTACTCTTAAAATGAAAAGCAGTTTTCTTATGCACACTCATATCATGGCATATACAAAAACCATCATTTGAAGCTACAGCTAGAGTCAATTAGAAGCAGCGTAGTCAATAGCATACATGCTTCTGATTCCCATGATTCAGAATGCCTGTTCTGCATTTAGTTTTCCTAATTGTCTCAATTGCTGTCTCAAAAACTTTTAGCATATGGTTATAATGGTCTATGAATGCTGTGAACAAATGTTCTATCTCCTAAAAAATATGACATGAAGATTGCCACTAAACCCCCCCAAAAAAGGCAGCCAGATGAAAATGGAAATTCACATAATACTTTTAGTTCTTTTTCACCAAATATTACAGAGAAAATTTCCTTTATCACTCTCAGTAACATCTCCTACTGCCCACTTTCTCATTTCTTGAGTATACAAAATATGACACATCATCAATTAAAAGTGATATAATTAGAAAACAGTTGTTTTAATTTTTTGTATAATATAACATCTGTATTAAAATACAACCTTAAAATGAATGCTGGAAATTACCAGAAGCTAGACAGTGCAAGGAACAGATTCTTCTCTAGAGCTTCCAGAGGAACATAGCCCTGCTGACCCCTTACTTCAGTTCCGCAACACCCATTTCAGATTTCATTTGCAAAAATAGTGCAAAAAACACCCATATATCCATCATTAAAATTAAAAAAATTAACATTTTTATTATTTATTTTCTCTTACATTACACACATATACACACGTGCTCACAATATATTTTTCTAAGCTTGAGAGAAAGTTGCATACATCATGCCTTTTTACCACTACACACCACAGTCCATATTTATGAAGAGCTAGTACATTATTTTATGTTATTCTAGTACACTTATTAGCTTTAAGAAATTTTTGCCCCATTTTAAAATTTATTTGTTATTGTTTTTTAAAATTTTATTTTATTTTATTGATTATGCTATTACAGTTGTCCCATTTCCCCCCTTTGTTCCCCTCCACCCTGCACACCCCCTCCCACCTGCATTCCCCCCTTTAGTTCATGTCCATGTGTCATAAGTTCTTTAGCTTCTACATTTCCCACACTATTCTTGCCCTCCTCCTGTCTATTTTCTAGCCACCCTCTATGCTACTTATTCTCTGTACCTTTTCCCCCCTCTCTCTTCCTCCCACTCCCCTGTTGCTAACCCTCCATGTGATCTCCATTTCTGTGATTCTGCTCCTGTTCTAGCTGTTTGCTTAGTTTGCTTTTGTTTTAGGTGTGGTTGTTAATAGCTGTGAGTTTGCTGTCTTTTCACCGTCATATTTTTATCTTCTTTTTCTCAGATAAGTCCCTTTAACATTTCCTATAGTAAGGGCTTGGTGATGACGAACTCCTTGAACTTGACCTTATCTGAGAAGGACTTTAACTGCCCTTCCATTCTAAATGATAGCTTTGCTGGTTAGAGCAATTTTGGAAGTAGGTCCTTGCCTTTCAAGACTTCAAATGCTTCTTTCCAGCCCCTTCTTGCCTGGAAGGTCTCTTTTGAGAAATCAGCTGACAGTCTGATGGGAACTCTTTTGTAGGTGACTGTCCCCTTATCTCTTGCTGCTTCTAGAATACTCTCCTTCATTTTAATCTCGAGTACTGTAATTATGATGTGCCTTGGTGTGTTCCTCCTTGGGTCCAACTTCTTTGGGACTCTCTGAGCTTCCCGGACTTCCTGGTAGTCTATTTCCTTTGCCAGAGTGTGCTAGTTCTCCTTTATTATTTGTTCACATAAGTTTTCCACTTGTTGCTCTTCCTCTTCCCCTTCTGGTACCCCTATAATTTGGTTGTTGGAACATTTAAAGATGTCCTGGAGGTTCCTAAGCCTCTGCTCATTTTTTTGAATTCTTGTTTCTTCATTCTTTTCTGTTAGGTTGTTTCTTTCTTCCTTCTGGTCTACTCCATTGATCTGAGTCCCAGTTTTACCACCACTATTGGTTCCCTGTGCGTTTTCCTTCATTTCACTTAGCGTAACCTTCATTTGTTCATCTAATTTGCAACCAAAATCAACCAAATCTTTGAGCTTCCTGATCACCAGTGCTTTGAACTGTACATGTGATAGGTTGGCTATCTGTTTGTTGCTTAATTGTATTTGTTATGGGGCTTTGATCTATTCTTTCGTTTGAGCCTTTTTTTTTTTTTTTTTTTTCGTCTTGACGTGCCTATTACGTATGCAGGGTGGAGCCTTAGGCGTTCCCCAGGGCGGGGCAACCCAGTAGCTGGGCTGTGACGAACTTTGCAGGGGCGGGGTCTGAGAGGCAACAATGGCGCTTGCTCCACTCTCTGCTGAATTTCAGTCACTTCTGCTGCTTCCTCCATGCTGTGGGGCTCAACCCCCACAGGTGTTTTCAATTGGTGTTTTGAGGCTTTATTTCCCTGCGCTGGGACCCTAGGTTGTACGGTCTGTCTTGCTCCCCAGTTCCACCTGGTTGATCTGTGTGTGAATGTGGGACCACCAGGTTCTGCTAGCTGCCTTGCGCCATGCTGCCTCGCTGGGTCTGCCTACTCTTGCCTTGCATGCCTGGGGTCTGCCAGCCACCACATTTTTTTTTTTTTTTTTTTTTTTTTTTTTTGCTGCGACTCTTCTGTGCCCAGCCGCCTGACTCCACCCCTCCTACCTGTCTGGATGAAGGTGTCTACTTTCACTCCTTGGTTGTTGGACTTCCATACAGTTCAATTTTTTGTCAGTACTGGTTGTTATTTTGTTTCTAAATTTTTGTTGTCTTTATTTTTGTTGTGTAAGGAGGCACAGTGGTCTACGTATGCCTCCATCTTGGTCGGAAGTGTATTTAATTTTTATTACAGTATATTTACAGAGTTGTGCAACTACCAGTGCTACCTAATTTTAGAACACTTTTATCACTTCAAATAGAAATCACATATCCCCTCTTGCCTAATACCCCAGCTTTAGGCAACAAAGAATATACTTTCTATTTCTGTTGATTTGTCTATTTTGGCCATTTCAAGTAAATGGTTTTATATAATATTTAATATTTTGCAGCTGGCTTTTACATAGCATAATATTTTCAAGATAAATCTATGTTGTAGCTGTATTAATAATTTATTTTTACAACCAAACAATATTACATTGTAAGAATATACCACATTTTATGTACCTACTTTTAGTTGATGGGCATTTTTGGCTATTATGATTAATGCTGCTATGAGCCATGATGTAAGAACATGTTTTCAGTTCTTTTAGACATACACTTAGAAATGGAATTACTGGTTCATATGATAACTGTATGCTTAACATTTTGAAAAACTTCCAAATTCTTTTCTAAATTCACTATATAGAATTCCATATTTAATTAGGCTGTTAATTCTAGTGATTATGTGTTTGGTTTTAGAAATGTTATTAGAATGACATAAGCACTTTTGTACAGATATTTGGAAAGTCCAGAACTTTCTCTGTAGATTTCTGCTTGGATACTCCTACTCTGTAGCTATAAAATGATTATATTCAGAACATACAGGATTCTATTAGCCATTTCCTCAATTGTTTTATATTAACTTTAGAAATTATTTTAATGGTCAAAACTTTCAGATCTCTTAAGATATTCTCATAAATGGCTTTATTCGACTGTTTACTTCCCTATTGTGAATTTGAAAGGACCCAGAAGAAAGGCAGTTCTTGAGACTTTTCCAATGTGATTGTGAAGCTGAAGAGAAGGAAATCCCATTTCAAAGACTGTTTTCCGAAAATTTCCTAAACAAGTTCTAATCTCCAGAGGTGAGTCTCCCTCTGATTTGTCGAATCTAAGCAGTTATTCTTGGAGATATGATTGCTGAATTCCTTCCTTCCAGCCAACTCCCAAGCCCTAACAAGTAAACTAACAAAGCAAGAAACAAAGCCTTTGCCATTCTCCTTGTGCAGACAGTGCTCATTGCCAAGTGTCTGATTTTGTTCTTGGTCTTCACCTTTTTTTTTATGTACTCACTATGACTGTCTTCTTTAATAATCCCAATCTATATCATTCAAAATTCAGCATAGTCCCACATTCATGATTCATTTTTTTTTGATGTTTCTATCTTTGAAGACTAACAGCATATATTTCAACCACAAAATTTTGCATTTGGGTATATGCTTTGCATTATCCTCTAATAAAATCCTAAATGCACTGAAAGCAAGAACTGCATGTTTTCTCCTTTTTGTCTATTGATTTATCTTCATCAAATTAAAAATAATTCATAAAGACTTTTAAAAAACAATTAAATTATTTATTTATTTAATTTTTTTGGGGGGTGACATTGGTTAATAAGATCATTTAGGTTTCAAATGTACATTCTATACTGCATGATCTGTACTGTGTGCCCACAACCCAAAGTGAAATCATTTTCTGTCACTATACATTCGGTCCCCTTTACTACCCTCCCTCCTACCCTTCCATTTGATCACATTACTGTTGTCTGTGTCTATGAGTTTCAGTTTTATATCCCACATGTGAGTGAGATCATATGGTTCTTAGCTTTTTCTGGTTGACTTATCTTGCTTAGCATAATATTCTCAAGGCCCATCCATATATTTGCAAATGGCAGTATCTTGTCTTTTCTTACGGCTGAGTAGTATTCCACGGTAAATATGTGCCACATCTTCTTTATGCAATCATCCATTGAGGGAAAATTTGTTTCAATTACCTTGGCCACCATGAATAATGAGCGGTGCATGCGACTTTACAAAGAAATGTTTTCAAATTTTGGGGTAAATACCCAGAAGAGGAGTTGCGGGGTCATATGGGACCCTATTCTTATTTTTTTGAGGCATCTCCACACTGTTTCCATAGTGGCTGCACCAGTTTACATTCCACTGGCAGTGAATGAGGGTTCCTTTTTCCTCACACCCTCTCCAAGACTTGTTATTTCCTGTCTTGTTGATAAGAGCCATTCTAACAAGTATGAGGTGGTATCTCATTGTAGTTTTGACTTGCATTTCCCTAATAGCTAGTAAAGGTGAACATCTTTTCATATATCTGTTTTAACTCATTTTATTTTTTTAAATCATTCTTATTTTTTAATTACAGTGGACATACAATATTATATTAATTTCAGGCATACACCCCAGTGATTGGAAATGTTTTCACCAATCTGTTAGCAATTTTTGTGTCTTCTTAGGTGAAGTGCCTGTTCAGGTCCTCTGACCTTTTTTTATTCTCATCCAAAGATATGTTTACTGATGAGAGAGAGAGATATCAATCAGCTACCTCCTGTATGTACCAAAACTGGGATAGAATCTGCACATACGGTAGTATGTGTGCTTACTGGAGATGGAACTCACAACATTTTGGTGCATGGCACTTTAACCAACTGAACTGCCCAGCCAAGGCTTCTCATGTTTAATTGGAATTTTTAAATTGTTGAGTTGTATAAATTCTTCAGATATTTTGGATAACCCCCAGTTGGAGATGTTATTTGGAAATATAATCTCCCATTTTGTTGGTTGCCTTTTTGATTTGTTGGTATTTTCTTTTGCCGTGCAGTAGCTTTTTAGTTTGATAAAGTCCCATTCATTTATTTTTGCCTTCAATCCCCTTACATTTGGATTAAATTAATAAAATCTTCTCTAAAAGCAATGTCCATAAGTTCAGTATCTATGTTTTCTTCTATGTAATTTATTGTTTCAGATCTTATATTTAGGTCTCTGATTCATTCTGAATTAAGTTTTGTACGTGGGGACAAACTGTAGTCTAGTTTTATTCTTTTGCATGTGGCTTTCCAATTTCCCAGCACCATTTATTGAAGAGGATTTATTTTCTTTATTGTATGTCTTTGTCTCATTTGTCTAAAATTACTTGCCCATATGCATTTAGTTTTATTTTTTGAGCTCTCAATTCTGTTTCCTTGGTCTATGTGTCTGTTTTTCTGACTATACCATGCTGTTTTCATTATCATTGCTCTGTACTACCCTTTGAAGTCACATAGTATGCTAACTCTGGCTACATTCTTTTTTTTTTTCCCCCAGGATTACCTTGGCTATTCGAGGTCTTTTGTTGTTCTATTCAAATCTGAAGATTTTTGTTGTATTTCTTTAAAAAATGTCTCTGGCATTTTGATGATGATTGCATTAAATCTATGTATTGCTTTGGGTAATTTGAACATTTTAACTATATTGATTCTTACAATCCATAAACATAAAACATCTTTCCATTTTATTGTGATTTTCAATCTCTTTTTATTGTATAATGCTTTGTAGTTTTTCAGTATATGGGTCCTTCACATTTTTTGTTAAGTTCATTTCTGGGTATTTTATTCTTTTAGTTATGACTGAAAAGGAATTTTTTTCATTTTTTTTTCTGAAATTTCATTGGTAGTGTATAGGAATGAAGTTGGTTTATGTATACTGATTTTGTATCCTGAAGTTTTACTGTATTTGATTATTATTTTTAATTGTTTTGGTGGAGTCTTTAGGGTTTTATATATAAAGAATCATATTATCTGCTATAAGTGAAGCTTTTACTGCTTCATTCCAATTTTGATGCCTTTTATTTCTTTCTCATGTGTGATTATTCTGCTAGGACTTCCAGCACTACATTGGATAAGCTTGGTGAGAGTGGGCATCCTTGTCTTATTCCTCATCTTAGAAGAAAAGCTTTAAGATTTTCACCTTTCAGTATGATATTAGTGAAGGGTTTGTCACATATGGCTTTTATTTTGTCACAGTACTTTCATTCTATACCTATTTTCATTGAGTGGATGTTGTATCTTATCAAATGCTTTTTCTACATCTATTGGTGAGATCATATGATTTTTTGCTTTATTTTGTTAATGTGGTGTATTACAATGTTCAATTTGCATATATTGAACCATCCTTGTGCATCTGGAATGATCCCTACTTGATCATGATGTATTTTTAAAAATAATGTTGTATTTTATTTGCTAGTATTTTGCTTAGGATGTTGCATCTGTATTAATTAGAGATATTAGTCTGTAGAGTTTTTTCTGTGCGTGTTATCTCTTCCAGTTTTGGGTATCAAGCTTATGTTGGCCTCATAAAATGTTTTAGGAAGTATTGCCTCTTCTTTAATTATTGGGAAGAGTTGAGAAGGACAGGTATGAAATCTTTGAATGTTTGGTAGAATATACTAATGAAGCCGACTGGCCCTAAACTTTTACTTCTTGGGAGGTTTTTGATGGTTGTTTCAATCTCCTCACTGTTGATTAGTCTATTTAGTTTTTCCAGTTATTTTTTATTAAGTCTAGGGATGTAATATATTTGCAGGAATGTATCCATTTCTTCTAGGTTATTGAATATGGTGGCATACAGTCTTTCATAGTACTCTAGTATGATGCTTTGTATGTCTGTGGTAACTTCTCTTTCATTTCTGATTTTGTGTATTCGAGTCTTTTCTCTTTTTTCCTTGATGAATCTAGCCAGGGGTTTGTTGATTTTATCCGTCCTTTCAAAGAACCAACTCTTTGTTGTATTAATTTTTGTATAGTCTTTTGGGTCTCTATTTTTATTCAATTATGCTTTAATTTTTATTATCTACTTTCTTCTGCTGACTTTGGGTTGGTTTTGTTCTTCGTTTTAGACTTCTTTAAGATCTAATATTAATTTGTTTACTTGGGATTTTTCTTTTTTCATGAGATAGGACTGTAATGATATAAAGTTCCTTCTTATTACTGCTCTTACTGCATCCCAAAAGTTTTGATATGTTGTATAGTTATTCTCATTTGTCTCTGTGTATCTTTTGACTTTGCATTTTATATCCTCTTTAACCCAGTCATTTTTTAAGAGTTTGTTTAATGTGCACATATTTCTGTGTTTTTTAAAACTTTTTTTGCAGTTCATTTCTAACTTTAAAGCATTGTTTCTCAATGAATATGGTTGGTATGATTTCAAACTTCTTCAATTTGTTAAGGCCAGTTTTCTGTTCTAATGTATGGTCTATTCTTAAGAATACTCCATGTGCACTGAAGAAAAATGTATAATCTGGTGTTCTGAGATGAAAGGCTCTGTAAATGTCAATTATGCCCATTGATCTAATGTATCATTTAAGGCTATCATTTCTTTATAGATTTTTTGTTTGGATGATGTAGCCATGGTTGTCAATGACATATTTAGATCCCCTACTATAATTGTGTTTTTGCCAGTTTTTCTTTTTAGTTCTGTTAGTAGTTGCTTCATCTATTTCCAAGCTCCCTGATTGGGAGCATATGTATTGAGAAGTGTTATGTCTTCTTGCTGTAATATTCCCTTTATCATTAAAAAATATTCATCTTTGTCTATTCTATTTTATGTTAAAATTTATTTTTGTCACATATAAACATGGGTACACATGCTTTTCTCTGGATACCATTTGCTTGGAGAACTATTTTTCAATCTTTGACTTTGAATCTATATTTTTCTTTGCAGTTTAGATGTATCTCCTGAAGGCAGCATAAATTTGGTTTTGTTTTTTGATCCAATTTTCTACACTGTGCCTTTTTATTGGTGAATTCAGTTCATGTACAATTAGAGTAGTTATTAATGTATGAGGATTTTCTATAACCATTTTGTCTTTTTGGTTTCTGGTAACTCTGTGCCTCCATTGGTTCTTTTTATTTCTGTTTCTGTTTTTGTTTGGTGATATTCCATAATTTTCCCTTATTTTTAGTTATATGACTTGTTTTTTGTTTGTTTGTTTTTCTGTATTTGTGCTTACTATTAGTTTTCTGGAAAAAAAAACTTTCATATATACAGTAGTCCTTTTTCTTTGAATGCATCAAATCTTCATCCTCCCTTAAAAATTCAGACCTTTACTGCCTCCCTTTTTATGTTTTTATTGTCAAAAATTATCCCTATGTACACTGTAAGTTTGTTGGTTATCTCACTCTAGTTTTGTGACCTTTGTTATTTGTTTCGGGGTAAAATAACCCTCTTGAGTATTTTCTACAGTCTAGGTCTTCTGATGGTAAATTCCCTCAGTTTCTGTTGGTCTGAAAATGTCTTTATTTCTCCTTTATATTTAGGATAATTTTGCTGGCATATTATTCTTGGCTGGTAATTTCTCTCTTTTGGTAGTTTATTTGGATCCACTCTCTCTGTCTTGTAAAGTTTCTGCTGAGAAATCCAATGATAACCTAATGAGCTTTCCTTTATAGGTTACTTTCTTCTGTTTCCTGGCTGCTTTAAGAATTCCTTCTATGTAATTAATTTTTGACAGTTTTAATACAATGTGCCTTGGAAAAGGTGTTTTTGGATTGAAGTAAATGGGTGTTTTGTTTGCTTCTTAGATCCAAGGATCTAGCTCTTTCCATAGGTTTGGGAAATTCTCATGAACTATTGGTTTGAATAGGCTTTCCATTCTCTTCTCCCTTTTTTTCTTCCTCTGGTATGTCTATTATTCTTATACAATGTAGGTAAAATTAGGTTTACAGTTTTTTATATGGAAAATAATACAATAGTTAATACATAATTCAAGAACAAACTCTGTGTTTCATGTATTAAAAACTATAAACCTACTTTCTCCCGCTGTCTATTATTTTTTTTGGTAGAGCCAGATAGTTCTTGTAAAGTTCTTTAATTTTCCTAATGCTCAAATCTCTCTCTTCTTCCCTCTGCATCATTTCTAGATTTCTATCTTTGATATCAATAATTCTTTCCTCCATCTGCTCAGCTCTATTTTCTATGCTTATCAGTTCATTCTTTATTTCTTTTATTGAGTTCTTTATCTCCAGAATTTCTGTTTTATTCATTTTTTAAGTTTTAATTTCTTTGGCCCTGGCTGGTGTGGCTCAGTGGATTGAGTGCTGGCCTGTGAACCAAAAGGTCACTGGTTTGATTCCCAGTCAGGGCACATGACTGGGTTGCGGGACAGGTCCCTGGTGGTGGGTGCTTGAGAGGTGACCACACATTGATGTTTCTCTCCCTTTCTCTCTCTCTTCCCCTCTCTCTAAAAATAAATAAATAAAATCTTTTTTAAGAAGTTTCAATCTTTTTGGTAATATACTCATTTTGCTTGTTGATTTTGTTTCTGAGTTCTGAAACTGCCTTTTTTTTAATCTCATTGAATTTTTTCAGTGAGAAAAAAAATCATGCAATCATGAATTCTCTGTCATTTATATCACATATTTCCATGTCTTAGTTTTCTTGAGATTTTAAACATTTTCTTTCTGAGCTGCCTCATTACCACAGTTATTAGTGGCATTTGTTGGATTCCTTCTCTGCTAGGCATCTATGTATAAGTGGCACTTCTCTAGTAGATTGATTAGAAGAAATCCTTTTTTATTTTTTCCAGTAGGTGGCACTGAATCACAAGTTTTTTTAGCTCCCTTCCGCTGCTCTGGCTCTTCAGATTTCTATTGGGTGGAGGAAAATGACTTGTGTTCCCTGGAAAAGTGGGCACCTCCCCTGTGATCTGATAGCCCCAGTCCCAGGACACAAAACCTGCACGGATATGGGGTGGGTGATAGGGCTCCAAATCCATTAAATCCCAATGCTGTCCCTTGAAGGCAGATGTTGCTGGCAGTGCAGCCACAATGCATCATTGGGGGGTGAGCTGGGACAACTATGCCCCTCCTTTGTTGCTTTTCCCTCCCAGTAATGGCCACTAACAGACCTTTGTGGCAACCCCCTGCACCTCCACCCAATCCTGGGATTAGTTACAGAGTGTGCCTGTCATTCAGGGAAAAATTGTTTCTGTGGTACTAGTTCTCAAGTTTGTAGATAATGTGTCTGCAACCCAACAGGAAAGATGAGGGTAGGTAAGCTTTGGTAGGGTGCAGGAAGGCAGCCAAGTTCCCTAGCTTTGTTTCTCTGTCAGCAGGGCTGATTGCCAAATAAATGTGGTCATACCTTTGTGCTTTGTCCTTGCACATGTCACTGGGCTCAACTGCAGCTAGTAATGCCCATCCCTGCATGAATGCTCACTGAATCCTTTTGCTCCTCTCAGTTGAAGGTAGTACCAGCAGCAGATTAATTCCTCCCTTCTCTATGATGAACCCCACCATGAGCTCTGGGCTCTAGGGCTCCATCCCTGGCTCATCTCAACTCTTCTCTTTTTCCACTTCCTTTTGTTCGCTCCCACTTGCCAACCTTTCAGATTTTTCAATGTGCTGATCCCACAGATGTGTTTGTGTTTTGAGCAGGGAATTTTTTTTTAAATTATAGCTGTTCAAATTGTTGAAACTTCAAGAAGAGTGACCAAAGGAATGTCTCATACTGCCATTTCTCTGATGTTACCTCTCGATTGCTTCCCTAATTTCTCTCTTTCATAATTCATTATTGTTGTATAAAAACACCACCTTATTCTGAAGTTATTTTCTATCCTGCTGCTTTCCTTAATTTATTTGTCAGTACCAGTAGTTTTTTTTGGTGGAATCCTTATAATTTTCTCTACATAGCATCATGTCATCTGCAAACAATGACTACTTTACTTCTTTTTTCAATTGGATGCTTAATTTTTTTCCTGTCTGATTGCTGTGGCTGGGGTTTCCAGTACTTTGTCAAATAAAAGTGGTGAAAGTGGGTAACCTTTTCTTGTTCTTCATATTAAGAAAAACGCATTTAGCTTCTCTCCATTTTGAATGATGTTAGCTGTAGCTTTGTCATATATGGCCTTTATTATGTTGAGGTATTCTCCCTGTAGTCCCACTTTGAGGAATTTCATCAAATGCTCTTTCTGAACCTATTGATACGATCACATGACCTTTTCATTTAGTTAATGTAGTGTATTGCATTAATTAATTTTCAGAAATTGAACCAAACTTGCATACCAGGAATAAATTCCACTTGATCAAGGTGTTGCTCTTTTTTATGGATTGCTGAATTCAGTTCACTAATATTTTGTTGAGGACTTTTGCATCTATGTTCATCAGTGCTATCGACATATAATTTTGTTTTTTTGTAATGTCTTTGTATCTTTTTGTAATCAGGGTGATGCTGGCCTCATAAAATGAATTTAGGAGTCTTTCCTTTTATGGATTTTTTGGAATATTTTCAGAAGTTTAGGTGTTAATTGTTTGAGTGCTTGGTAAAATTCACCTATGAAGCCATCTGGCCAGAACTTTTGTTTGTTTGGAGATTTTAAATTACTGATTTGGTTTTGTTTGTAGTAATGAATTTATTTAGATTTCTGTGTTTCTTTTTTATTTAATCTTAGAAAATTGTATGATTCTAGGAATTTATTTATTTCTTTCACATAGTCCATTTATTGATATATAATGTTTATGGTATTTTCTCATAATCCTTTGTCTTTTTTGTGTCAGTTGCTATTTCTGTTTCATTTTTGATTATTATATTTATTTGGGTCTGGTCTCTTTTTTTCTTTTCAGTCTAGTTAAAGACTTATCTATCTTATTTATGTTTTCAAAGAACAAACATTTGGTTTTGTTAATCTTTGTATTGTTTTTAGGCTCTATTTCATTTATTTCTACTTTGAGCTATATGATTTCCTTCCCTTTATTCATTTTGGGCTTTGTTTTTTTCTTTTACTAGTTACATTAGGTAAAATATTAGATTGCTTATTTGAGATTTTTCTTGTTTTTAAAGATAGACCTGTGTTGCTATAAATTTTCCTTATAGGACTGCTCTCACTGTTTCCCATAGATTTTGAGTTATGTTTTTATTTTCATTTGTCTCAAGGTATCTTCTGATTTATTACTTGATGTGATTTTTAACCCATTCATTGTTTAGTAACTTGTTATTAAGCCTCCATGTGTTTTTAAGCTTTTTTTATTGTATTTGATTTCTAGTTTCATCCCATTGTGGTTGGAGAAGAGGCTTGATATAATTCCAAATTTCCAAAATTTATTGAGACTTGTTTTGTGCCTTAACATATCCTGGGAACTATTTTATGTCCTTTTGGAAAAATTATATATCCTGTTGTTTTGAGGTAAACTGTTCTAAAAAATATCAATTGAATTTATTTGGTCTAATGTGTCAGTGAAAGCCATTGTTTCATTGCTGACTGGAAGATGTGTCCATTGATGTCAATGAGGTATTAAATTTCCCTACTATGGCAATATTACTGTCAATCTCTCCCTTTATATCCATCAAGATTTGTTTCACATATATAGGTGCTCCTTTGTTGGGTGTATAAATGTTTAGAAGGATTATATCCTCTTATTGGATTGATCCCTTTATCATTATGTAATGTCATTCTTTCTTCGTTTTCAAGTCTGTTTTGTGTGATATATGTATTACTTCCCTAGCTATTTTTCATTTATGTTTGCATGGAATATCTTTTTTCCATCTCTTTACTTTCAGTCTGTGTGTTTCTTTTGATCTGAAGTGGGGATCCTGTAGACAGTACATATATGGGTCTTGCTTTCTTATCCATTCAGCCATCCCATGACTTTGGTTTATAGGATTTAAGCCATTTCCATTTAAATTGATTATTGATAGGTGTGTATTTATTGACAATTTATTATTTACATTTATGTTCTTCTTTTCTTTCTTCTTAAAGAAGTCCCTTTAACAGATCTTGCAATACTGGTTTAATGGTGATAAACTCATTTAGCTTCTTCTTGTCTGGCAAGCTCTTTATTTCACCTTCAATTTTAAATCATTGCCTTGGTGGGTAAAGTAGTCTTGGCTCTGCATAAAAATTATAATGCTGAGTCAGATAAAAGTATATTAATATAAGTGCATTAATAACTTTCTAAATTCAATGTGTTATCAGTTGATAGCAGCTCTACAAGTATGGATGTTTTATGGACACTTGAACTTTAAAATAGCCTATATTAAATAAGTTGAAATGCCAAAATATATTTTGTATATTTCAGAGAAGTAGTTCTTAAACTTTAACATGGACCATAACCACCTGAAAGGCTTGCTAAAATATTTATATCTGGGCCCAACTCAGATTATGCTATGGAATTTCTGTTTCTATAGAAAGATAACTTCCACATGTGGAAGTTATACATGGACTCAGCATCTTGTACCCCTATCCTATGAAGCTTAATCTTGCAAAGAGAATTGTTGAGTGACCTCTTTGCCAACAGAAGACAATAAACCTGAACCCTCAATATGGTAATATTTCCTACAGGAAGCAGCCAACTTTCTGGTGGCTAGTTGATTATATTAGACTATTCCATCTCGGAATGTGCAGTGCTTTGTTCTCACTAGAACAGACTCTTAGTGTAGATGTAAATTTGCCTTTTCTAACTGACATATTCTACCAGAATCACAAGACATGGATTTGTACATGCTTTGCATATCATCACAGTGTTCCACAAAGCTATTCTATCCCATACAGTGTTACTTTTTATCTATAAACATAGGTAACTTCAATTTAAAAAGTACATCCATAGACTCATGCTCAAGGAATTAATTGATTTTACCATGTTTCATACCACTCTAAAGCATTTGAACTAACATAATGGTAGTAGTGCCTTTTAAAGGTTCATATAAAATGCCTTCTTAGTGGCAACAAGTCAAAGGACTATGATGAAGACATCCTGTATGTGGTGTATGTTCTAAATCAGCCAAAAATATATAGTAATATCTGTTTTATATCTGGGACTCACTGTCTGACAATAGATATATGGAAATAAGCATGATTATTCTCATTATTAGCTTCAGAAATCCACTAGCAAAATAATCACTTTCTGTCCCTATGACTGTCTTTTCTAGTGTAGAGATTGTGGTTACTAAAAGAATAATACATCCACTGGGGGTTATAGCAATGCTTTTACTAAACTGAAATTTTACACTGTCACTCGACCATTTTGCAATCCTTTTGTCAGTAGATATACAGAAAATGAATGAAGTTCCTGTATTGGCCTGGCTGACTGATCTTGACTACTAAGAGAAAGTTGTGTTACTGTACAGTTGAGAAAAGGAAGACTATGTATGGAATATATGAGATTCCCAGAGAAACTTCTTAGTATTTTTATGCCCTTTGATTTAATTAAATAGAAAATTAGGACTTTTTGCCAAGCATCCTAAAGTGCAAGACCCCAGGAAGGCTGGAAGTTTGATTCTGAATGTCACATTTTAATTTCATGGAGCTCTATTCATAGGCTGCCTCTGGTGATTGTTGAAGAGTTGTGACGTGCTGTCTAGTAGTGTGTGTATTCTAGAAGAAGATGGATATTATACCTGGGAATGACTTCTGTCAGTGAGATTATTGGATGTTTTATGCATTGTCTGAGGAGAGAGCAGTATTTTTTAGTACTAAGATGCAAATGAATGCTTCGGACTTTTCAAGATGGCAGCAGAGTAGGTGAATCTTGCATGTACCTCCTCAAAGGACACAAGTGGAAATACAGGTAAGTTGTTGAACAGTCACCCTGAATAACCAACTAAGGATTAGCCAAAGACATGTTTTCCAACCAAGAATTGCAGAAGAATCCATGTTGAGGCTACTACAGCACAGAAGCTCACAAATTATGTTCAGGGTTAAATCTCACAGTCAGCCAACCTGTGGCTCAATCTTATGCACAAACAGCAATCAAGACACAATTACAATGGGGGGGCACATAAAACATGGAAGGGACATTCCTAGAGCACACATCTTAGGAAATCAAGGAGACTGCTACTGGATCCCATAGGACACCTACTATATAAGTTCACCCCACAAAGACTGGGAATTATAGCAAATCTGTCTAGCACACAGAAACAAATACAAACAGACAACAAAAATGGGGAGACAAAGAAACATGCCCCAAATGAAAAAAAAAATAGGAGAAATCTCCAGAAAAAAAAGGTTATGTGAAATGGAGGCAATCAATCTATAAGATATAGATTTCAAAGTAATGGTTATAAGGATGCTCAAGGAACACAGTGAGAACTACAACAGTATGAAAAAGGACATAGAAACCATAAAAAATCAGACAGAAATAAGAATACCATATCTGATATCAAGAATACTAGAAAGAATACAGAGTAGCTTGGATAAAGGAGAAGATTTAATCAGCTATTTCAAATGCAAGGTGGAAAAAAACCTAGAGAGGCAAAAAGAAAAAAAGAATAATTTATGTAAACTTTAGGTCAACATGAAATGTAACAAAATCCATGTTATAGGGGTACCAGAAGAGGAGATAAAGCAAGGGATCAAGAAACTATTTGAAGAAATAATGACTAAAAATTTCCTAACCTAGTAAAGGACAAAGACATACAAGTCCAGGAAGCACAGAGAGTTCCACACAAGATGAATTCAAAGAAGCCCACACAAAGACACACCATAATTAAACTAACAAAGTTTAAAGACAAAGAGAGAATCTTAAAAGCATCGAAGGAAAAACAGTTACCTACAAGGGACTTCCCATAAGACTGTCAGCTTATATCCCAATAGAAACATTTCAGAGCAGAAAGGGTTGGAGTGAAATATTCAAAGTAATGAAGAGCAAAGACCTACAACCAAGACAACTTTACTCAGCAAAGCTATCACATAAAATTGAAGGAGAAATAAAGAGCTTTCCAGATAAGAAAAGAAACTATAGGAGTTTCTTGCCATCAACCAGTATTATAAGAAATGTTAAAGGGCCTCTTTTAAGAAGAGGAGGAGGAGGGGGGAGAGGGAGGGGGGAGAGGGAGAAGGGAGGAGGAGAGGGAGGAGGAGGAGGAGAAGAAGAAGAAGAAGAAGAAGAAGAAGAAGAAGAAGAAGAAGAAGAAGAAGAAGAAGAAACATCAACAAGAACAGAGTTTGAAAAGTAAAATGGCAATAAATATGTACCTATCCGTAATTACTTTAAATGTAAATGGCTTATATGCTCCAATCAAAAGAAATAGGGTAACTAAATGGATAAGAAAACAAGACCTAGCTGGAGAGCATCATGCTAAGCGAAATAAGCCAGGTAGTGAAAGACAAATACCATATGATCTCACCTTTAACAGGAACCTAATCAACAAAACAAAGACACTGAGATTGAGAATAGTCTGACAGTGACCAGAGTGGAGAGGGGAGGGAATTTCAGGGGAAAAGGGGAACAGTTTAGACCAACAAGAATAAAGGACACATGGACAAAAACTATGGGGGTGGAAATGGGAGGGAGGTGGGGAGGGCTAGGGCGGTGGGCTGGAGGGGGAGTAAAAGACAGAAAACTGTACAAGATCAACAATTTAAAAAATACTGATAAAAAAAGAAAAAAGAAAGTGGCGGAGCGTGCTAGTCCTGATAGTGGTGCATGCTAGCTTGTGGTTTTGCTTTGGACAATAAAAGCTAGGAATGACCACACACACACACAAAAGAAAGAAACGAGACCTACATATGTTGTCTATAAGACACCCATTTCAAATCTAAAGATACACACAAACTAAAAGTAAGAGAATGAAAAAGATATTTTATACAAATGGAAATTTAAAAAAGCTGGGGTAGCTATAGTTATATCTGAAAAAATAAACTTTAAAACAAATGATATAGTGGTAGACAAAGAAGAACACCACAAAGTGATATAAAAAAACAATACAAGGGGATAAACTCTGGTAAACACTATGCACCCAACATAGGAGCAACTAAATACGTAAAGCAAATCTTGTAGACATAAGCGGGGAGATTGACAGTAATGCAGTCATAGGAGGGGATTTTAACACCACATTGACATGAGTGGATAGATTTTCCAGAGAGGAAATCAACAAGAAAATGGTGGTCTTAAATGACACACTAGGTCAGATGGATTTAATTGATATCTTCAGAGAATTTCATGCCAAAGCAGCAAAATATACATACTTTTCAAGTGCATATGGAATGTTTTCTAGTATAGACCACATGTTAGTATACACAAATCTCAATACTTTAAAGATTTTATTTATTTATTTTTAGAGAGAGGGGAAGGGAAGGAGTAAAAGAGAGAGTGAAATATCAATGTGTGTCTGCCTCTCGCACACCCCCTACTGAGGACCTGGCCCATAGCCCAGGCATATGCCTGACTGGGAATCAAACCGGCATCCCTTTGGTTCACAGGCTGGCACTCAATCCACTGAGCCTCACCAGCCACGGCAGCAATATATTTTTTGGATATGTTTCCCCAGGTGAAGGAAACAAAAGTAAAAATAAACAAATAGAATTACATCAAACTAAGTAACTTTTGCACAGTGAAATTAACAATCAACAAAATGAAAATATACCCTACTTAATGGGACAAGATATTTCCAAATGACAGATCTGATAAGAGATTAATATCTAAAATACATAAAGAACTCATACAACTCAATGTCAAAACAGTAACAACAACAAACAGATTTAAAACAGGGCTAGAAATCCATAATAGATACTTTTTTCCAAATAAGAGATACAGATGGCCAATAGATATATCAAAAGATGCTCAGCATTATTAATTTTCAGGGAAATGCAATTCATAACCACAATGAAATATCACCTGACACCCGTTGAATTTGTTATTATCAAAAAGTCCCAAAAATTAAGTGCTGGAGACCATGTGGATGAAAGAACATTCATGCGCTGTTATTGGGATTGTAATTTGGAACAGCCACTAAGAAAACAGTATGGAGGTTTCTCAAAAAATCAAAAGCAGAACTACTTCATGACTCAGCAACTCTTTCTGGGTATCTATCCATAGAAAATTAAAATGCTAATTCTAAAAGATATATGGACTCCTACATTCATTGCAACATTATTTATAATACCCAATATATGGAAGCAACCCATGTCCACCAATACATAATGAATGATGATAATGATATAATAATGAATGGATAATGATATGATAATGAAAAAAATTAGTGTTTGTCAGAGATTTGTGGAGGAAAGGGTGTTTCAGTAGGAGAAACACTGGGAATATTTTAGGGCTGCGAAATTATTTTGTATGGTATTTAATGTGAGATACATTGCACTATACATGTATTAAGCACATGGAACTTTATAGCAAAATTAATGAACATAAATAAATGAATTTTTAAAAAATTAGCTCAGAAGTAATGGGCACCCATGATGGAACACAGACTGTGACAACACTATCTACGTATATTGTAAATGTTAGGGCATACACTATTTGAAAATGGTGGAATAAAAGTGGTGTTGATTTAAATAATTGTGGAAATGATCTGTTTGTAAGACTAAAAACAAAAGGAATTGCATATAAGCAATTGATCAAGTTGATAAAGGTACAAGTTAACAATGCTGAAACTCTGGTACATGTCATTGGAATTTAACAAATATGTAAATGGGTGCAAAACAGTTACAGAAAGATTTCTCACTTTAGCAGTACAAGGTTATAGGTAAGCAAGAAGTAAAAGCTAAAATGAACCATGTGGTACTGGATTAGAGTTGGAGATATTAAGTAAATGATCCTGAAGTCATTTTATTTATCTTAATATAAATGCAAATGAATATATGTAAACTAAATACACACATGTACATATATATGTGTGCATACACATATATACATACATACATATATATATATGCATGTGTATGTACACTAGGTATAGAATATACAAGTAAGAAAAAAGCAAAAAAAAAAAAAATGCTACAATGGTATGTGAAAGAGACCAAGGAGTCAACTGAAAAAAACTCATAATAGCCAAAAATGGAACAATCTGGAAAAGAGACTTTTGTTATACTACATTTTCTACATAATTTTTCTACTCTGTCTCTGTATTTTAATTGTTGATGGCTTATTCTGTAATGTATAATTTTTTGCACACTGAAATGTATCAAACTTTTGCTTAATAGATTTGGTGTTTTAACATAGTTAAATGCCTTCCCTATCATAAGGTTATACATATTCTCCCATGTTATATTGTAATGGTTTCATGGCTTTATTTATTGACTTTAAGTCATTTGGAATTTTTTTAATGATGTGAGGTAGGAACTGTGTGAGGTTCCAGAAGGCAGGGAGGGTCTTGGCATGATTGAGGAAATTAAAGAAACCTGGTGTGGCTAGAACATTGTAAATTGAGGAGGAAAGTGGTGAGAGATGAAGTTAGAGCAAAATTAAGGGGCCTTGTGTCATCTGAGTTTGTTTGCATATTAAATACATTGGAAAGTATATGTTGCTATATTCCTGCAACCACCTAAAATTATGTGGGATAAAGTAACACACAGATCAGGGAAAACAGGAGAAAAGTAATTATTCAGGCCATTAAGTCTACATACAAGCTGCCTCAGATAAACCCTATGCAATAATTGAACTGAAATTGAGGTAAGGCAAGGAGTATTTTTGTAAGCTCCATACGTAATTCTGATAAAAGCATAATGGAGAGAACTTCTGATCCAGTGTGTTTTTCTACTTATATTTATTCCTTTCATGAGAACTTCCATTCATTGTTTTGTTTAAATTATTGATACTATTACAGATGTTACCATTAACTCACCTTTGCCCACCTCCACTCAGTGTTTACCAGATGCCAACACAGCAGAGATAGTCATTTGCTGTAGGTGAACACAGCTAAGAAGAGAAAAGAGAATGCCAATAAAAAATACCTATAGGCTGTAGGTTCTTTTTTAGTCTCAAGAAACATCCTTGGAGAGGCATACAGGTAATTATATAATTATTTTATTATATAAAGTCACTTCATATTTGTTCAAACAATAATTGAAAACAACATGTACTGCATGCAACTTAGAAAAGCATTAAAAATAAATTCTTCCATTTAGTGTTTGTTTCTGTATGATCTAAATTTGTTTTTTTGTATGTAAGAAAAAGAATTTTCTGCTGTTATTTTTATTTTATTTTTTTTAGTTATAGAACTTTTGATCAAAGTTTTACTTTGTCTGGACGGAGCTATGGACAAAGCAAGTCCAAAGAAATGCATCTGGCAAGAAAGCAAACCTTTCACAACAGAGGACCTAAGCCACAGACTTGCTTTTTGTGAGCCTATGGCCTTCATTCTAAATCCTGCACTTTTTCCCCCTTACTTAAGTTCACTTGTACCTTGGTGACTATTGTACAAAATGATCCATACACTTGAACTTTTTTATTTAATTGCCATGGAAATTTGATAATTTTATCCTAAAGTAGGGCTGAGGAAAACTCAGGAAGAGCTCCAATTACTGAAAACTGGAAAAAATTAATCTTGATTAAAGCACTTCCCCCATGAAAATAGGACCTCCTGAACTTTGTAAGGGCTGATTATGGGAGGCCATTCTTTAGGGAATGCATAACTGTACTTATTCTAGGATTTTCCAGGAATATCAAAGTGAAATAGTGGAGACATAAAAAAGTCTTTTAAAGGTGTAATTTAGTGGAATGTTGGCAGCAACTTACTTCAGTTCCTCTCTAAAATGAAGTGCCAAAATATGCAAACTACTTTCCAAAACCATGATGGCTATAAGGAATACCTGTCAGCT
This sequence comes from Glossophaga mutica, assembly GCA_039655065.1. Lineage (NCBI taxonomy): Eukaryota > Metazoa > Chordata > Mammalia > Chiroptera > Phyllostomidae > Glossophaga > Glossophaga mutica. The sequence continues at coordinate 5,766,730 of CM077318.1, read as the reverse complement.
GTCATCACCAATAAGATTTTCCATGTGAAAAAAAATGAACCTGGAGGATCACAGGAGATTTATTGTTCACTTAAAATAGGCATAGTACATATTCCTCATTAAAGAATCTGGTGGGTTTCTTTGCTTTATGTAATAATCTTAAACACAAGAACTGGGAGAAATTTGTGAAGGTTAGATTTCTTGCAATTTCTGTTGTTTTCATGACTAATAATCTTTACTACATAAACCAGTAGCTTCAAATGTTAACCCACTATTATAAATGTATTGCTTCCCATGTGTCACAAAAATGTTAATCTTTTATAGTACTCAATTCTCAAATGACCTGAATTCATTTCATTTGATGAAAATTCTCCTTTTTGCTTTATAGGACAATGAAAATACAGGAAAATAAACATTCGTAATGTCTGGAGTTATTTTAAGCCATTCTGCCATGGTTCAAACCTGTATTTGCATTGTGTTCTTTAATTTCAGCATCTGGCATAAGTGATAGGAAATTTTTCTATTTCCATATTAATTATATCATTTTCCACTATGTTCTTTCAGGAAAATTAAAGCTCTACACCACCCTCATCAAGTTTAATTAATAAATATAAATATAAATTTCTTATAAATATTAGGTGCATAGAATATGGACACTATAATACTGTTTAAATGGATTATAGTTGTTATTGACTCCAGACCCTCAATAAGTTGAAAGTATTCTTCTTTAAATCCATTCTTGGTGGGCAATATGGGTTTAGCAGTGTCAATACAACCAAGCATGTTCTTTTACGTTGCCAGTTGCCATGGAATATTTCAAAAAATTTTTGAAAGTTACTTTGGAACATGCAACTAATAGCGAACACAATGCCACTAGAGCTAACTGAGCAATTCCGTATTCAAACTAAGCATGATCCTATTGGAAAGAGAATTTAAGAAGATTCTAGGAGTATTTTTCTTCTACCATGTGATATCAGAAAACCTGATAAAAATGAAGCTCAGATTCTTAGAAGCTTATATTTGGAAGGGGCTCTAAAAGTAGAATACACTTTCCTATTTTTTATGACATCTCTAACAGATGATAATATATCTACCTGAATGTTACCCCAACGAATAGCTCATTCCCTAAAGCAATCAATTTGATTGGATGATATTTTTATTCAGAAGTTCCTCTTTAGGTGAACTAAATTTGTTTCCTGGTAACTTTTACCCAGTGAATCCTAATGTTTAGACCCAGAATAACCCTTTTCCCTCTTCTACATGACAGTTTTTTAAATGTTTGGAGATAAGTATTTTGTCACTAAAAATCCATTCTTCTCAAGTCAATATATCCCAGGTTCTTTTAAATTTTTCTCATATGACTTTAGTTCTAGGCAATTTATGATCCCGATGACCCCCTCAGGTACACTCACTTCTTAATGCCCCTTTTAAAACATGGCCTAAAAACTAAATACTTGTCTTTAGTATGAATAGTACATTACAGATTTTCAATCGGTACATTTCAATGTCAAACTGGACTGCCAAGTTATCACCATATTCTAGTCCATATGAGCAGTTATTATGTGACATTGTTTCTGCCATTCACATGGTGTGAAATAATGTTAATTAGTCAAAAACGAGTAGTTCAAACCTTCTGCCCTTACAGATGAAATAGCTGAAGTCAAAGAGGATATTAGAAATGCAGACAACCTGTGATCTCATTTCACTCGAGTGAGAGTATATACTGAAAAAAACACATTAGACAAGACCAACTTCAGAAACTTTCTAAGAACTACAGATCCATAATTCAGATTATAGAAAAATAGAAGATGTTAATTTCTGAGTTTGCTTTAGCTACCGGGAGTTAGGAAGAAGTAGTGATATTTAGATATGAAAGCATCCTAGGTTGTGGAAATAGCAAGGACAAAGGTAATGAGTGAAGAATTGCAGGCCCAGCTTGGGTGAAGACAAAGTCTAAATGGGAAAGTCATAGGCAACATGATCAGAAAGAGTGGTTGACAGTACATCTTGGAAGATCATATACCAGCATAAAGATTTTGGACAATGGCCTGTCTTTAAAAAGGCTAACATTTTCTTAGATCTAAGTCATGAAATATCTGGCTGCTGATAAGGAATAATACTGGCAAGTCTATATTCTGCTTATTCTTTTCTCTTCATCCAAGTGTCTCATATGCCTGCCAAACACAAGAGCTTTCTCTTTTCTTTGCTCCTGACTTCAAACAGCATTCTGAGATCAGTTTGCACTATTAGAGAATTATATAGGCCAAATTTAAATGTCAGTAGTAGTGTAGCAGATCATATTTATCTACTAAATTGTTTATGTGCATTATAAATTCATTGACTTATAGAACAGCATAAGGACACATAGAGATAAAACAGAGGAAGAAAGCAAAGTCCACAGGTGTTGGACTTGTTCAAATTACACAGTTGCTACTGGGGACAGCAAAGGAGAGATGTCTGGGTTCAGCATTCTTTGAACTACATAAGACTGCCTCCTTTTGAGGCCAAGATTAGGCAAGGACAGAAATAAGGCCAAAGAACAATAGCAAATCCTCACTAATTTTATCTCTTTTTTTGATATAGCAATCCAAAATATATCTTACTGTGGGACTGAAGATGATAACCAATAATCACACACTATATTAAGCCAAGTCTACACAGGTGTAATGAAATCAGAGATCATGGAATATTGCCATTCTGAATTACTATGAAGAAATGGGATAAGATATCTGAGTCTTTATTGCTTTGTGGATAAGGTGGTAAATATAAGTACAAACATAGCTTTTTGAAAATTTAAACAATAAATCATTAAACTGTGTTTAATTACAGCTCTTTTAAGTCTGTTTTAAAAGGTGACCCTGCAAAGCTATTTTGTTAAGGTGTGTTTCAACCACATTTGTTTCTCAAGGCAGGGGTAGCCCTGGGGTTGTTTCTAACTATTTTGCATGGTTTTGTGCACAAGGGACATAATATTAAAATAAGCTTGTGAAAAACAAGAATTATTAGAGACTATGGTAACTATTTGGGGTAGCGGTGGTACTATATTATAAGGATATTTTTATCACACCAATCAACGGAAGTTATCCGGGCAAAAGCGATTGGTCACATTAGTTTGCAGGAGATACATATTTGGTACTTTAAAGATACAGTATCCGTTCGTAGTCTCAATTAGATTCCACTCTATGTGGAATTTCTTGAAAACTGGCCACCACCTATGACACACATCAATTATTTTAGGAGGATATTTTACCAGCATGCTTCCAAATGCATTACATAGACATTTAAAAGTAAAGGCATGTTAACAAAATTATACAGGTTTCAGGTACACAATTCCACAACCCATTACTTGTACTGTACTGTGTGTTCATCACCCCAAATCAAGTCTCCATCCATCACCATTTATCCCTCCATACCTTCCTCCACCTCTTCCTACCCTCTCCTACCCAGCAATCTCCACACTGTTCCATCCCATGAGTTTGTCTCTCTTTTTTATCAATCCCTCCATTCTCCACCCAGCCACCAACTAACTCCTACAGCTGTCAGCCTGCTCTCTATGAATCTGTCTCTGTTTTGCTTGTTAGTTCAGTTTGATCATTAGATTCCACATATGAGTGTAATCACATGGTACTTGTTTTTCTCTGACTGGCTTATTTGTTAAACCAGTATCACCCCAATAAATTTAATAAAAAGTAAATGCATGTATTCTAGTTGAACTTGAGTATAGTTGTTAATTTGAAATAAAATATAATTATTACTCATAATATAGCTTACAACCAAGATTTCTTATTATCTGGTTTATCTCTTTATAAATGCTACATGGTTTTCTTCAATGAATTAATGTGCATAAACATGGCTTTTATATTTAAACCTCTTCATGGAGTAGATAACTAACCTGAAATGAACAATAAATGATAACATAAAAATAAATCATAAATTTAAAAAAACTGATGAGTTCAAATGATAATTGTATTATGACAGAAGCAGTATTATCTTTTAGTTATTCAAAAGTAACATTTAGCCAAAATTTAGCCATTTATAAAGAAGAGATTATTGCACTAGATTTGATAATATCTAAAGTCATTTACAATTTTAGTTTGCTATAATACTAAACATGAGTATATAAATTAAGTCTTAAACAATATTATATTTCTCTTCCTAGTATTATTTAATAAGTCACCCCTTACCATGATCCTTCCTTTATGGTATAGGTGATTCATTTGTATTGTAATAAGTAAAGCTTCCCCTGCCTGTGAACAGAATATTCACCTTGATCCAGGATAGGATAAAATTTAATATATATATTATTAGTAGAGCTATTCCCCTTTAGCTCCCTCTAGAGACTCTCATATCAGTTACTACCCTCAATCCAGACAGCAATAACAATCTTTTGTATTTCCACATAATTTCAACTTTTTAAAGGACATTTATTTACCTATATGTTATCCTTACAACAATAAATCTTCTGAGAAAGGACTAATAATATTATCTCCATTTGGCACATGTATAGATTTTATAAGCACAGAGCAATTTAATGACTTTAGTTCAGTCACAAAGTTAATGAGATAAATAAATTTGGAACCCAGGCATGTTCATTTTCATGTCTTTATACTTTTCGTTATATTATTACCCAGCCTTGACCATTGACAATGCTGGTGATGATAATAATAACAATCAGTGAGGATGGGCTACACATTATTTCCCAACAACATCGCACAAATCTCAGTGGCTTAAAGCAACGCATAGACAGACAACTATATGGTGATGGCCTGAGAGGAAGTGGGGCTGGAACTGGGTGGAGGTGAGCAAAGGGGGGGGGGAATGGGGACATCTGTTACATTGTAAACAATAAAAAATAAAGTTAAAAATAAACCTGTTTATTTCACACACACACACACACACACACACACACACACACACACACACACCAGCAGGGGGGCTCTGCTTCTTATTTACTTCATTCAGTGACAAGACCTGCAGAGGCTCTAGCACCTTTTAACTACACTACCTGAAAGGCATGGCCTCCTTGGTTAACAGGTCAGAAAAACAGAAGAAATGAATAGTTCATATCCACTGTTCTAGATTTTTTTTAATTTTTAATTTTATTGTTCAAGTACACTTGTCTGCACTATTCTAGGTTTTGATCAAGAAACGACACACATTACTTTTACTTATAGCCTATGTGCCACAACTTGTAATATAACACATTCTCACCTAACTAAAAAGGGACTGGGAAATGTAGAGGAGTACATGGATGTTTGAAGGGCAGTAAATGTCTCTGCCATGATAGTTAACGTTTATTAAGTTCTTAAGATGTGTCAGACACTGTGCTAAACACATCGTGCCATTGCCTCATTCAATCCTTACTATAGAGTCCTGTACCATAAATATAACAATTATACTGATGAGAGAACCACCTTTGAGAATGACAATCTGCACAAGATTTCACAGATGGTAAAGAGCAGAGCAAGGATTCAAACTCACATCATTTTGATTTTACAGTCAACTGCAAGTTAATTTATTCAAGTCCAAATTCATTTCATATGTCTTCCCTTTAGTCATCTTGAAATCCTTCGTTTGACTGAGCTATAGCTTTCATTTACTTCCTCTCATGCTTGACATCTATTTCTACTTTTATTTTCATTTTAAAAATATGAACAATAATGACTGAAAGAAGGCAGGTAAATGAATGATAAAGAAACCCCTTTAGTTGTATTTTTCTCCTTGCCCACAATAGTACTATTTCTTCTATTGGAGGACCTACAAGCTACCCAGTAAAGGTATTTACTTATTTGAGCCTGTTCATTGTTGATCCAATACATACCAGTCATCCCTCCTATAGGCCTTCTTTAAATATAAAATAATGTCTAATATCTGCCTTGTATGTTCCTGTAAGAAGGGCCCAATAACATTCTTAATAATTCAGAATGTGCCTGTTGTAAGACATTTCCTTTTGTAGCTATTTACAACTATGGTCACAAAACTATACTTGACATTAAAAAGACATCATCTCAGATATATATATATATATATATATATATATATATATATATATATATATGAATGAGTTGGAACATATATACATATATGATCATGTTCCAAAAAAGTATTGAAATAAACGTTTTTATATAGAACTTCTGCCCTAAAAATCAATTATGCAGAATTCACTTATTCCTGAAAATTCTAGGTAATTTTTAGGAATTCAGATTTAAAAACCTCATGAAACTTTGGCTAATATGGAAAATATTGGTTCAATTGATACAGCTTATTAAATACTATCTGACTAGTGTCTCACAGACCCATTTAATTTGGGAACTAAAGCCAGCTCTCTCATGTTGCCAGTGAGAAGAATGAGAGAAGTTATCTATTCACAATCTGACAAATAGTTAGAAGCAACACAAGGGTAAGAACCTAGGTTTCCTCAAACTATCAATTTAGACTAAATCAAAATAATATTGGTATTTATAAAATCTTTCTTCTCAAAAGTTAAAATCAACTCTCTTAAAACACTATAAATGTTTGCATTAGGTAAGGCAACACATATCTATTCACATATTTATAAGTCATAGCCTAGAATAATTATATTGAATATTTGTCATTGATTACCAAGTATAGAAAGACAACAGATAGAGCAACATGAATAAAATATATGCATCATTAATTAGTTACATATTAACTGAGGTGGTATAACAATTTTCACATATATCTTTGTACCATGCTATTTATACAATGAGCATAGATTGCTTTTTAATTATTTTTATTTCTACTGAATTTATTGGGATGACATTGGTTAATAAAATTATACAGGCTTCAGGTGTATGATTCTATAATGCATCATCTGTACGCTGTATTGTGTGTTCACCACCCAAAGTCAAGTCTCCTTCCGTTGCCATTTATCCCCCCAAACACCCTTCTACCTCCCCTTCCCTTTCCCCTTTCACCATATTGTTATCTATGAATTGTTTGACTTAATCCCTTCACCTTTTTCACCCAGCCCCCTACCTCCTCCCCTCTGACAGCTGTCAGTCTGTTTTCTGTATCTATGAGCCTGTTTCTATTTTGTTAATTTATTGTGTTCGTTAGATTCCACATATAAGGTGAGATCATAGGGTATTTGTCTTTCGCTGACTGGCTTATTTCACTTAGCATAATGCTCTCCAGGTCCATCTATGCAAAATTGTTAAGTCAAAAGATTTTAAAACACAATAGTATTTTATATTTGTTGAAATTGTTTTACCTGGTAATTTCAATGATCTTTCCTGATGCACAAGGACAAAAAGAGTAATTTCATTCCAAGCCAAAAAGAGAGTTTGTGTGTTCAATATGTGTCACTTTGCTCTAACTCAGCAGTAGGAGATCTGAATTATTGTCTTAGTTGTGCGAATTTGGGTAAGCAGGAAATAGTCATGTCACTTTTTTTATTTGTCAAGTAGGGATAACAATACCTTCCCTGGTAAACATTACATGTTTGCTGTGTAAACTGCATAATTTAATGTGTGTGAAAGCTGTTGGAAAAAATAAAAACTGATTTATAAATTTAAGGTATAATTTTGTGTTTTAACATACATAAACTAATATTTCTTTCATATACATCAGTATACTTATTTCAACATTTTCTGTACCACATATTTTGCTGTTTTATTCACAGCACAGAGGGTAGACAAAGGACAAGAAAGTGGATTACTTGTGTCAAGTTCTATAGTGAATGCCAAATTTGAGGAGCTCTTATTCTTTGGGTGCACTGCTCTAGGTATTTTACATGTATGTTATTCCTTCATCTTTTGGTCTAACTCTGGGAAGTAGGTTTTATAAATAAATAAAGATGATAGATAGATGATGATAGATAGATAGATGGATGGATAGATAGATGGGGAGATATACAGATATAGATATCAGAGAGGTTATGTAAATTGCTCAAGGTCACACGGCTGGTAAGTAGCAGAGCCAGAATTCATATCCAGTTTTGTCAGTCTCCAAAGCTCTTTCCTTTATTTTGTGTTATCTTTCAAAGATCATAGTGACATGCTGTGGCAATATTCAACTTCTTTTGGCATACTACATGTTTCACAGACATTGCAGTGGTGTAGAATACAGCATTTTTTAACTCACAATCTTTCCCTAAAAATATAAATGGTTTTGTTCTGTTGACCTTGTGTCTCTATATTGAAAATATTATCTAATTTGCTCTTTCTGTTAGACTAAAAATTTCTGATTGAATTTATCATATTCCAGAAACACGGGACCTTTTTGAGTTTAAAGTTTTTACAAGGATAGCCTTTTCCCCTGAATTTAATTATCTCATTGACAGCAGTCAATATCCTCATGCATAGGAATGTATTTACTTATAGGCACATAAGTAATTCATTTATAAAATTGAATTATCTGACTAGAGAGATTGTGTGTTTTGATTGTGTAGCTGTTCTTCTGAAACTGACTTACAATTGATAAAAGCCAGATGGAAAACGGAAACAGTCCATTTCATGATTCTTTAAATGTTTAAGTTTGTTAACCCTTGCACTTCACATTTTTTGAAGTTCAGTGGTAGCGTGGAAACAATTTGTTGGGAGTTTTTAATATGCAAAGTAGTAAGTGCAGAGAGCATCCTGTACCAGGGGAAAAAATATGGGCTTTAGAAAAGTTTCAAGGACATCATTAGTAGTTCTTCATTAAACTACTGTTTATTGTTCCTTATTTATTTTTTATATTTTTTCATCAAAAAGATTCTTAATGTGTATATTATGTTTGATATTCCCTCTTATGTAGGCAAGAGCTGATTCTTAATATCTTCAAAATATTTTACTACATAAACATACATTCATGTGTTACTGGTTCAAATATAGCATATAAAGATATTTCTTAATAAAACATTTGTCATTTTTAAAAACTATTTGTCAATTAAAATCATAAGCAGTTTTATGGATTATAACAATCCATGCAGCAATATTCTGAATTACACACTAGCACTCTCACTTTTCAAACTCAACAAACTGAACACAACTTGCACAACTTTTCCATGATCATAAAACTAAACAGTGGTGAAATGAGGATTTGAACTCAGACAACCTTACTTCAGAGCCTATATTCTTAACTACTACTCTATATTGTTTATTAATTAAGAAAATTAATAAAGTCAACCATCTTCAGGGTCAACCTATCCCATGAAAAGGACAACAGCAATCAAGAACCAATTAAAATAGGAGGGCCCATGTAACTCACACCATTTACTCCTAGAGCACAGAGCTCGGGTGAACAAAGAGATCACACACCTGGGTCTGACAAGGACACCAACTATATAAGACCACTTCTCCAAGGCTTGGAGTCATAGCAAATCCATTTAATACAAAGAAACAAATGCAAAGAGATAGATAAAATAGGGAGAAAAAGAAACAGGCCCCAAATAAAAGAACAGAAAGAATCTCCAGGGAAAAAAAGAGCTAAATAAAATAGAGGGAAACAATGTATGAGATACAGAGTTCAAGGTAATGGTTATAAGGATGTGCAAGAGCATGAAAAAAGACATAGAAACCATGAAAAATAACCAGTTGGAAATTAAGACTAACATATCTGAAATGAAGAATACACTGGAAGGAATAATCAGTAGGTTAGATGAAGTAGAGGATTGAATCATCATATTGGAAGACAACATAAAAAATCACTCAATAAGGGCAGCAAGAGAAAAAAGAATTAAGCAGCAGGAGCATAGTTTAAGGTATCTGTGGGACAGCATGAAACATAACAGCATCTGTATCAGAAGGGCACCAGCAGGAGAAGAGATCAAGGGGTAGAGAGCCTGTCTGAATAAATAATGGCAGAAAACTTCCCTAACCTGTTGAAGGGAAAAAATCACACAAGTTCAGGAAGCACAGAGAGTCCCAATTACAAACCCAAACAGACCAACACCAAAACATACCATAATAAAAATGGCAAAGGGTAAAGAACAGAGAGACAAAGGCAACAAGAGACAGATTGTTAATTACCTATAGGGAACTCCCATAAGACTGTCAGCTAATTTCTCAACAGAAACACTTCAGGCCAGAAAGGACTAGCACAAAATATTCAAACTGATAAAAAATAAGGACATGAAACCAAGAATACTCTACCCAGCAAGGGTATTATTTAAAATTGAAGGCAAAATAAAGAGCTTCCCAGACAAGAAAAAAGGCTAAAAACATTCATTACCACCATATCACCTTTGAAGAAATGTTTAAAACACATGCTTTAAGAACAAGAAATAGAGAGGAATATAGGTACAGTAAAAAATGGCAAAAATAAGTACTTACCTATAATAACTGAAAATGTAAATAAATTAAATGCTCCATTCAGGTAGCTGAATGGATAAGAAAATATAATCATTGTATATGCTGTCTATAAGAGATCCACCTCATAACAAAAAATTTACACATGCTGAAAGTGAAGGGTTGGAGGAAAATGTTCCATCCAAATGGACACAAAATTAAAAATAACTGGGGTAGCAAAACTTATATCTGATGAAATAGACTTTCAAACAGAAGCTATAACAAGAGATTTAAAAAAAGTCACCATAATTGTATGACTGTAGAAATCAATTACAAGAAGAGAAGTGAAAAAAACACACAAATACACAGAAACTAAATAACATACTACTAAACAATGAATGTGTTAACAATGAGATTAAGAAACAAACCAAAAGATACTTGAGACAGATGAAATGAAAACACAATGGCCCAAAATCTGTGGGACACATTGAACTCAGTTCTAATATGGAATGTCAAGTGCAGTTGACCGGCCTATCTCAAGGAAAAAGAAAAAATCTCAAATAGACAATCTAATTCTACACCTAAAAATAACTAGAGAAAGAACAACAAATAGAGCCCAGAGTAAATAGAAAGAAGGAAATAATATATATCAGAATAGAAATAAACAAAATAGAGCATAAAAAATAATACAAAAGAGCACCCTGGCCAGGTGGTTCTGCTGGAACATCGTCCCTTACACCAAAAAGTTGTGGGTTTGATTGCCAGTCAGGGAACATACAAGGTTGCAGATTTGATCCCTGATCAGTGTATAGGAGGCAATCGATGAATGTTTCTCACTCATGCCACTGTTTCTCTTCCTGTCTCTCTCTCTCATCAATAAACATATCCTTGAGTGAAGATTAAATATTTTTAAAATTATACAATATATCAATGAAAATAAAAGCTGCTTCTTTGAAAAGATATATAAAATTTATATACTTTTTAACTAGTCATGTCAAATATAGAGAAACCAAATAAAAAAAATAAAAAATGAAGTTGGAGAAGTGACAAATGACATCACAAAAAACAGAGGATTATAGGAAAATACAGTCACCTGTTACATGCCAAAAAATTGGAAAATCTGTGAGAAAATGGATAAATTCCTAGAAACACACAATTTTCCAAATTTGTGTCGATAAGAAACAGAAATTCTATACAGACTAAAAATTGAATCTGTAATCTAAAAAACTCCCAACAAACAAATGTCCAGGATCAGATGGCTTAACAGTCCAATTTTCCTGAACATTCAAAGAAGAACTAACACCTATCCTTCTAAACCTTTTCCAAAAAAAAAAAAAATTCAAGAGGAAGGAAGGCTTCCAAGGTAATTTTTACTGGGCCAGAATTATCCTAATTCCAAAACCAGAAAGACACACTACAAAGAAAGAAAATTATAGGCCAATATCCCTAATGAACACATATGCAAAAATCCTCAAGAAATTACTAGTAAACCAAGTTCAGCAATACATTGAAAAGGTCATACACCATGATCAAGTGGGATTTATTCCTTGGATGCACGTTTGGTTCAATATCAGCAAATCAATTAATGTGACATACTACACAAACAAAATGAAGGATACAATTCATATGATTTTACATTAAAAGATATAAAATAAGCATTTGAAAAAATCCAGCATGCATTTATGATAAAAACTATCAGTAGAGTGGAGGAGAGAGAACATACATCAACATGATAAAGGCCATATATGACAAAACCAAAGCCAACATCATACTCAATGGGGAAAAGCTGAAAGCATTTTTCTTCTCCTTTTTAAAGATTTTATTTACTCACTTTTAGAGGGAGGAGAAGGAGAAAGAGAGGGAGAGAAATATCAATGTGTGGTTGCCTCTTGTGCACTCCATACTGGGGACTTGGCCCGCAATCCAGGCATGTGCCCTGACTGGGAATTGAACTGCTGACCCTTTGGTTCACAGCCTGTGCTCAGTCCACTGAGCTACACCAGCCAGGGCTGAAAGCATTTTTCTTAAAATCAGAAACAAGACAGGGGTGTCCACTTTCACCACTTTTACTCAATATGATATTGGAAGTCCTAGCCAGAGCAATCAGACAATAAAAAGAAATAAAAGACATATAATTTGGAAAGGAAACAGTAAAACTTTTATTATTTGCAGATGATATAATCCTACATAGAGAGAAATATAAAGATTCTTCACATATATTCCTAGAAGTGGGAAAGCTGGGTCATAAGTTAGTTTCATTTTTAACTTTTTGAGGAAACGCCATACTGTTTTCCACAGTGGCTGCCCCAGTCTGCATTCCCACCAACAGTGCACTAGGGTTCCCTTTTCTCCACAACCTCACCAACACTTGTTTGTTAATTTATCAATGACTAGTAAAATCCATTTTTATTTAATTCTCATTGTGGTTTCAATTTGCATCTCTCTGATGACTAGTGACATTGAGCATTTTTCATATGTCTATTGGTCATCTGTAGGTTCTCTTTGGAGAAGTGTCTGTTCACATCCTTTGCCCATTTTTCAAGTTGATTTTTTTGATGTAGAGTTGTATAAGTTCTTTATAAATTTGGGATATTAACCTCTTACCAGATGTGTCATTGGCAAATATGTTTTCCTATTCAGTGGGTTGTCTTCTCATTTTGCTGATGCTTTTCTCTGCAGTGCAAAACTTTTTAGTTTGATGTAGGGATTAAGAAAAAAAACCCTCATAGACACAGACAACAGTGCGGTGATTACCAGAGGGAAAGTGGGGTGGGGAAGGTATAAGATTTTATGGGGTGGGTAAAGGGTTATGAAAGGAGACTTGACTATGGATAGTGAGCACACAATACAATATACAGATGATGTATTATAGAATTGTACACCTGAAACCTATATGATTTTATTAACCAATGCTGCCCCAATAAATTTAATAAAATTAAAATAAATGATAGTGTCACAATACCTTAGGATGAAATTCAAGGCCCAAACTACTTTTCCAATATAATTTCTCTATTGCTTTTTATCACATAGTTTATGTTCTAATTTAGTCAGATTACTTCCATTTCTACAAACTTTACACTATTTTTGTTTCTATGGCTTTACCTGTGTTGCTTACTCCAAATGAATGGTCTTCTCTACTTTTGTTTCTCATTCTTAGCAATGCTCCAACTTTCTGCTCAAATGTAACCTCTTCATGAAGTCTTCCATGATATCATTTAAATCTATATTTTCTGAACTCACAAAACATTCTATGCCTCTATTTTATACTTTTCATACTCTTTTTTATATCACAGAAATGTTTTTGTGAAAGTCTAATCTCTCCAGACAGTTCCTTCATGAATGGGTTTCTAACCCTTCTGTTATTGTATTATGCACTATAATATAACAATGTATTGCACATAATAGGTATTTACTAAATATGTATTGCTTGTACAAGTAATTTCAAAGCAATCTAAAAATAATCAATCTGGAAAATTGGTAGGCTAGTCCCAAAAGCATTGAGTTTTATCTAGCAACATATTTATGTGTAAGTATTAATATTCTTATTAGAGGAGACAGAAATTATAGCACTTAGAAGTTAGTTGATTGCCAGTACTTAGAGATTTGCAAATAATTTTAGCATATTCAAAATATTATGCAAATTAATCATATTTATAGTCTCTTGTATATGGCCCTTTCAACTATAAAATAAGTTAAGATTTGCTATGATTGAAGAAAAAATAACTTTTGCCAGGATGATAACTATATGAAATATGTTAGCGAGGTACACAATGCACAAATGTATGAATACTTTTTCTAATGCAGTAGTTAAATAAAACATTCTTGTTTTATATCCTGAGATTACAATTTTCCAGCAATTTAACTTTGTATAAGTCAATAATTGCTAAATTTTAATTTTCTCCTTGATAAAATGAGACCAGTAAATAATTCATATTATCTTACTAGAAGCAAACTAAAACTGCTATGAAGTTTTTCTACTAAGAATACAAAGTAAGAAATTTTTCAAATTCAATAAGTTCAATCACGTACAAGTCTACGAATAAAACACATATATTCCAAAGCATTTCTGTAGAGTAGATAATTGGGAAATGCCTGTGTACCTATAGCTATTGTTCAATGTCAAGGTTTTAATATTCCAAGGCTGATCATTTTCCATTATATCATATGATCTTTTCCTCTCAACTTTCCGTGTTAGCAAATAATTTGAATATTATTTTCTTTTTAATGTTTAAGGTTATACAGCAAACATTTTAAACAAATGATCATACACTTAAAACATGTTTACTTTTTTCTTTAGTTTTATATTTTATTTATATTTTATTAAATCATTTTTTATCATTATTCCATTACAGTTGTCCCAATTTTTCATCCTTTGCCCTCCTTTGCCCATCCCACCCCCCGCCACTCCCACAGTCAATCCCCACACTGTGGTCCATGTCTATGGGTCATTCATACATGCTCTTTGTCTACTGCCTTCCCTTCTGCCCACCATTATCCCCTCCCCTCTTCCCTGTGGTCACTGTCAGTCTGTTTCAAGCTTCCATATCTGTGGTTCTATTTAGTTTGCTAGTTTATTTTGTTCATCAGATTCCTCTTATAGGTGAGATCATATGGTATTTACTTTTCTTAGTTACAATTTTGATTAGGCCTCTGGTATAAAAAATACTATAGGTAGTACCTTGGAACATTGCTGCATATGGATATTACAAAAGAAAAATATTTGGAAAATCAGTCTATTTGCGTAACTGAGGCTTATATGCTTTTATTTAGGTTTGGCATTGCAAAACTGCAACTCTTCTGAGAATCTACAATATGTCACTTATAAATAAAAATTATTATATTAAGTGTTAACCATGACATGAAATTTTAAGTATATTCTTTATTCCCTACATTTAACTTGTCAGTGTGCAATTTTAAGCATGAACCCTCCACATACTGTTTTAGAGAAGTAGGGACCTTAGTAATAGGAATGATGTAGAAAAGGTGTGGCACCATTGCAAAGCAGGAAAAAAACATTGCTAAAATTCCAGCCACCTAGTGCCTCTCTAGAGTGGTAGGTCTTTACATTGAGTGTTTTATTACATGTTATTGATTCCATCACCCGTGCCAAAAAAATAATAAATCTCATCTCATTCATTCAATTGTTTAGGCATAGAGTGCTGCAAACCATATGGATCTCATTTGAAATTCTTCCAAATTATAGATATCCATGTGCAACTGATAAAAGCAAATTTATTTGGTGGTAGAGAAGAGGAAGGTTGCTCTCAAACAAAATCCAAGGAGATCACCCTATAGGCTGTCTAAGTACTAAACTCAAGGGAAATTACTTCATCACCACTTGATCCAGGCCACAGTAATGAATTTTGTAATTTAGCCAATGTTCAACTATGTTGACTTTACAGTACTGGAATTAATCCATCTGCATTGCAGCTCAATGAAGTAATTTCTAGACTATATTGGTTGGGAGGATGACTTCATCTTTGCAGACTCAGATGCTGAACCACATAATCCTGAGAATTAATTATGTTACCAAAATATTTTAACCTTGTAATGATAATACCTGTGTTGCATAGCATAAGTCTGTCAGATTTAGGTTGAGGTCATACTCCTATAACCTGAAGATGTTTTTCAATGGCAATTTGTGAGATTGTTTATCAGTATGCATTCTCTGTGCAGAACAATGCAATATGCCAGACAGTTGACACCACCCTGACAGAAGACTGTCTTTATCTGTTTTCCCAAGTTCCAGTGGCCCTGCCCTGCTGAGCTCAGCTCCATGGGTAGAAAGAAATTCTGCTCAGAGCCAGGACCTTCACAGCATGTTGCCTTCAGGAGCTCAGGTCCAGATCTTGAGCAGGCATGGCTACATAGATAATGGGAGGCATACAGGTCACTTCCTACCTATGGGTTCAGCTGGCACCACCCCCAAGAAAATACTGCCTTAATCTGATTTCACAAGTCTCGCCGAGCTTGCTACTGCTGTGGGGATAGCACACTGCATCCAACCTGAACCAGTGGTACCTTCCTCCTATGGGAGCTAGAGTTGGAGGTCTGGCAGAGATTGAATGGTATGGCTCAGGAGTGGTGGCCATATTGTCCCCATTGAGTGCCTGACTACCCTGATTCATAGAAAGGGGCCCACTAATCCAGTCCTTCAGAAGAAGTCACCCCACCCCACTGAGCTTGCACCATGTGGAAGGGGCAGTGAGGCATGGCCGGCTTTGGCCCATTCTACAATCTTTCTTCAAAAGGTCCTGGAACAAGTCCAAGTAACCTCAGAAGGTGGCTAATTAGCCAACAGGCAGACACCAACCTTAGAGACCCTTGGGCCTTTTACTGATCTACCCCCAGCTCAGAGCTATAGGAAGCTGACCCTGCACAAACCTTGGCCCCTCCCACGTACACCAGACCCAGAAGACGCAGCCACAATCAATGAACAGCATGGTAGCACTAGATAGGTAGTCCAAGGCCAGTTTCACATAATATCTGATATTGACCTGCACCAGAACCCTGCCCAAATGGGCCCAGAAAAAAACAAAAGCAGTGGTAGGTTTTAAACTTCCCTAAAGCTTGACTCAAATAGCTGCACAAATGGCAGAGTCAAAGAGGGACTCTGCTAGGAGCCAGAGCATGCTAGGAAGAATTCTGTCTCAGGGGGAAATCCATGAACAGCATTTCATACATGGTGAATGAGGTCTAGCCTTATAGCAAGACAGCCCAAAGGTTAACTCTACTTATGAACATGCCAACAACATTCAAAACTCAACTACAAGAGGAGGGGCACATAACCCACATAGGAAACATTGCTGGAGCACCTATCTCTGGTGATTTGAAGATTGTGCCACTGAGACCCACAAGGCACCTACATCAGAAAGTCCTCATAACAAGCTGAAGATTCAGAGCAGATCTACCTAACAATCACAGTCAAACACAAAAAGGCAGACAACACTTCCGGCCAAGTTGGAGGCATAGGCAGACACACTGTGCCTCCTCGCACAGCCAAAATAAGGACAACAACAATTTAGAAACAAAATAACAACCAAAACTGACAGAAAAATTGAACTGTACGGAAGTCTGACAATCAAGGAGTTAAAATAGACACATTCACCCAGACTGGTAGGAGGGGCAGAGTTGGGCGCCTAGGCAGAGAGGGGTCGCAGTAAAAAAAAAAAGCAGTGGCACTGGGCACGAAAGGCAGCAGCTGACAAACCCCGGCCGCATAAGACAGCAGCGGGCAGACCCTGGGGCGCAGGCGGCGGCTGGCACACCCGAGGCTCAGAGTGGCAACAGGCAGACCCACTGAGGCATTGATTGTGAAGCGGGGCATGGCGCACAAGGGGGCTAGCTGACCAGAAGGTTTCACATTTGTGAGCAGATAAACCAGGTGAAACTGGGGAGTGAGACAGACCATGCAACCCAGGGCCACAGCACTGGGAAATAAAGCCTTAAAACAATGATTGAAAACACCTGTGCAGTTGAGGCACCAAAAGAGACTCCCAGCCTCACAGGAGAGTTCATTGGAGAGACCCACAGGGTCCTAGAACCCCACCCACCTGGAAATCAGCACCAGAAAGGCCCAGTTTGCTTGGGGGAAGCAGCAGAAGGGACTAAAATCTGAACAGAGAGCTGAGCAAGCACCATTGTTCCCTTTCAGAACCCCGCCACATACAGTGTCACACAACCCAGCAACTGGGTTGCCCCTCCCTGGTGAACACCTAAGGCTCTGCCCCTCATACATAACAGGCATGACAAGACAAAAAAAAAAAGGCCCAAACGGAAGAACAGATCAAAGCTTCAGAGTAAACACAGCTAAGCAACCAAGAGATAGCCAACCTCTCAGATGCACAGTTCAAAGCACTGGAGATAAGGATGCTCACAGAATTGGCTGAATTTGGTCACAAATTAGATGAAAAAAAAATGAAGGCTATGCTAAGTGAAATCAAGGAAAATGCACAGGGAACCAATAGCGATGGGAAGAAAACTGGGACTCAAATCAATGGAGTGGACCAGAAGGAAGAAACAAACAACCAAACAGAAAACAAGGAAGAAACAAGAATTCAAAAAAATGAGGAGAGGCTTAGGAACCTCCAGGACATCTTTAAACATTCTAACATCTGAATTATAGGGATAGATACCAGAAGGGGAAGAAGAAGAGCAACAAGTGAAAAATTTATTTGAACAAATAATAAAGGAGAACTGCCCCAGTCTGGCAAAGGAAATAGACTTCCAGGACGTCCAGGAAGCTCAGAGAGTCCCAAAGAAGTTGGACTCAAAGAGGGACACACCAAGGCACATCATCATTAAGTTACCCAAGATTAAAATGAAGGAGAACATTCTAGAAGCAGCAAGGATTAAGGGGACAGTCACCTACAAAGGAGTTCCCATCAGACCGTCAGCTGATTTCTCAAAAGAGACCTTACACACAAGAAAGGGCTGGAAAGAAGTATTCCAAGTCATGAAAGGCAAGGACCTACATCCAAGATTGCTCTATCCAGCAAAGTTGTCATTTAGAATGGAAGGGCAGATAAAGTGCTTCCCAGGTAAGGTCACGTTAAAGGAGTTCATCATCACCAAGCTCTTATTATATGAAATGTTAAAGGGACTTACCTAACAAAAAGAAGATGAAAAATAGGACAGTAAAAAGACAGCAAACTCACAGCTATTAACAACCACACCTAAAACAAAAGCAAACTAAGCAAACAGCTAGAACAGGAACAGAATCACAGAAATGGAGATCACATGGAGGGTTAGCAACAGGGGAGTGGGAGGAGGAGAAAGGGGGAGAAGGTACAGAGAATAAGTAGCATAGATGGTAGGTAGAAAATAGACAGGGGGAAGGCAAGAATAGTATGGGAAATGTAGAAGTTAAAGAATTTATGACACATGGACATGAACTAAGGGTGGGGAATGTGGGTAGGAGAGGGTGTGCAGGGTGGAGGGGAATGAAGGGGGGAAATGGGACAACTGTAATAGTATAGTCAATAAAATAATTTTTTTTAAAAAAAGGCAGACAAAATATGAATACAAAGAAGTATGCCCCAAATGAAAGAACAAGAGAAATCCTCACCAAAAAATTAAATGAAATGAAAACAACCAAGATATCAGATTCAGAGTTGAAAACAATGTATATTAAGATGCTCAAGGATGTTAGCGTAAGAATGGATGATGTTAGTGAGAACTTAAAGTGAGATAGTAAGCATTAAAAAGAACACAGAAACAATAAAAAGGTCAGAAATGAAGAATACAATACCTGAAATGAAGAATACACTAGGAGGAGTCAACAGGTTAGAGGAAGGAGGGAAATGAATAAAAATCTAATTAAAAATTAGGAAAATCTAAGGAACCTCTGAAACAGCATCAAGTGTAACAACATTTACCTCATAGGGGTATCAGAAGTAGCAGGAATTAAGCAAGAGATCAAGCACCTGTTTGAAGAAATAATGACTGGAAATTCCCTAACTTGGTGGGAAAAAAAAAAAGGCACACAAGTCCAGGATGCTTAGAGAGTCCCAATCAAGATGAACTAAACAAGGTCCACAACAAGATTTATAATAGTTAATATGGCAAAGGAAAACACAAAGAGAGAATCTTGAAAGCAGCAAAAGAGAGAGAGTCATTTACCTACAAGGAGCTCCCATAAGACTGTCAGCTGATTTCTCAACAGAAACATTTAAGGGCAGAAATGATTGGCATGAACTATTTAAAGTAATTTAAAATAAGGTACTGCAACCTAGACTACTTTACCCAACAAGGCTATCATTTAAAATTGATAGAGAAATAAAGAGTTTCCCAGAAAGCTAAAGGAGTACATTAATACCAAACCAGTATTACAAATGTCTTATTTAAGAAGAAGAAAGAAAAAATGTATGTAGAGACAGGAACAGAGATAAAGAATAAAATGGCAGTAAATAATTACTTACTAACAATAACTTTAAATGAAAATGAATGTAATCCTCCAATCAAAAGACATCAGATTCTTAGGGCATAATCCCAGCTGTGGAATTGTTGGATCAAAAGGCAGTTCCATTTTTAGTTTCTGAGGAAATCCCATGCTGTTTTCCACAGTAGCTGCACCAGTCTACATTCCCACCAACAGTGTACTAGGGTTCCTTTCTCTCCACAACCTCACCAGCACTTGTTGTTTGTTGATTTGTTTATGATGGTCATTCTGACCAGTGTGAAGTGGTATCTTATTGTGGTTTTAATTTGCATCTCTGTGATGG
This sequence comes from Glossophaga mutica, assembly GCA_039655065.1. Lineage (NCBI taxonomy): Eukaryota > Metazoa > Chordata > Mammalia > Chiroptera > Phyllostomidae > Glossophaga > Glossophaga mutica. The sequence continues at coordinate 5,746,296 of CM077318.1, read as the reverse complement.
CTAGTGATACTGAGCATCCTTTCAATATGTCTCTGGGCCCCTGTATGTCTTTCTTAGAGAAGTATCTGTTCAGGTCCTTTACCCACTTTTTAATTGGGTTGTTTATCTTCCTGGAGTGGAGTTGTGTGAGTTCTTTATGTATTTTGGAGATCAAATCTTTGTCTGAGATGTCATTTTAAAAAGAATATATGTATCTCAATGTTCGAAACAGCACAATTTATAATAGCCGAGTGCTGGAAGCAACCTAAGTGCCCATCAGTAAATGAATGGATCAAAAAACTGGTATATATACACAATTGAATACTATGCAGCAGAAAGAAAGAAGGAGCTCCTACCCTCCCAACAGCATGAATGGAATTGGAGAGCATTATGCTAAGTGAAGTAAGTGAGGTGGTGAAGTATAAATACCATATGATCTCACATATAAGTGAAACCTAACCAACAAAACAAACAAGCAAGCAAAATACAACCAGAAACATTGAATAAAGAACAAACTGACAGTAACCAGAAGGGAGGGGGGAAAGGGATAATGGGGGAAAATAGAGAAAGGCCCATCAAGGAACATGTATAAGGGAAACATGGACAAAGCCAAAGCAGGTGGGTTCAAGGATGGGTGTTGGAGAGGGGCAAGGCAGGAGGGCATGGTGGGGGGGAAATGTAGAAAACTGTACTTGAACAATAATAAGTAAGTAAGTAATACATATAAACAATATTTACTAGTGGTTTAAAGAAAAAGAAGACATAGGGTAGTTGAGTGGATAAGGAAAGAAGACTGTTATAGATGCTGTCTGTAAGAGATCCACCTCAGAACAAAATACACACACCAACTGAATATTAAGGGATGGAAAAAATTCCTTGTAAATGGAAATGAGAAATGGTGAGGTAACAATATTATATGAGACAAAATGACTTCGAAACAAAGGCTATAGCAACAGATAAAGAAGGGTACTATATAATAATCAAAGGAGCAATCCAACAAGAAGATAAAACCCTTGTAAATACTTATTCACCCAACATAGGAGCAACCAAATATATAAAGCAAATCCTGATGAATATAAAGGGAGTGACTGACAGTAATGAAATCATAGGAGATTTTAACACTTGATTGGCATCAATGGATAGACCTTTCAGACAGAAGATCAACAAAAAAGAGTGGCCTTAATTGACACACTAGATCAGATGGATTTCACTGATATCTTCAGAGCTTTTCACACCAAAACATCAAAATATACATTGCTTTCAAGTGCACAATGGAACGTTTTCTAGGACAGACCACATGTTAGGACAAAAGAGAGTCTCAATAAATTTTAAAATATTGAAATAATACCAAGCATCTTTTGTGACCATAATGCAATGAAATAGAAATTAATCACAAGAAACAAACACCATATGATCTCACCTTGAACAGGAACCTAATCAACAAAAGAAGAAAGCAAGCAAAATATAACTAGAGACATTGAAATTAAGAAAAATCTGACAGTAACCAGAGTGGAGGTAGGAGGGGATAATACAGGGAAAGGTTTTCAGGAACTACTACAAAGGACACACAGACAAAACCAAGGCAGGGCTGGAAGCAAGGGAGGAAGGTATATTTGGCTGGGGTGGGGGTAGTGTTGAGGGGAAAATGCAGACAAGTGTAATTGAACAACAGTAAAATAATTTTTAAAAAGTGAAAACACTTAAACACATGGAGGTTAAATAGCATGTCATTAAACAATGAATGGATTAACAATAAAATCAATTAAGAAATAAAAAACTACCTGGAAACAAATGAAAATGAATACCAATAACCCCAAATCTATGGAACACAGGGGAAGAAGTCCTGAGAGGGAAATTTATAGCACACAGGCCTACCTCAAGAGGCAAGAAAAAGTCTCATATAAACAATATAACCTTACACATAAAAAATACTAGAAAAAGAACAACAAACAAAGCCCAGAGTAAGTAGAAGGAAGTAAATGATAAAGAGTGGAAATAAATGACATACAGATTAAAGAACAAAACAAAAGATCAATGAGACCAAGATCTGATTCTTCGAAAACATAAACAAGATTCACACATTTAACCAGACTCATCAAGAAAAAAAGAGGACCCAAACAAATAAAATAAAAAATGAAAGAGGAAAGTAACAACTGAAATCACAGAAACACAAATGATTGTAAGAAAATATTATGAACAAGTATATGCCAACAAATTGGACAACCTGGGTGAAATAGAAAAATTCCTGGAAATATACAATCTTCCAAACTGTATCAGGAAGAATCAGAAAATATGAGTAGACCATCACAATTAATGAAATTGAAGCAGTGATTAAAAAACTCCCAACAAAATAACTCCTAGACTAGATGGCTTCATAGGTGAATTTAACCAAACATTGAAAGAACACCTATTGTTCTCAAACTGTTCCAAAAAATTCAAGTGCAGGGAAGACTTCCAAGCTCTACTTATGAGGCCATTATTATCATAATTCCAAAATGAGATAAAGACACTACAAAGAAAAAAATTATAGATCAATATCCCTGATGCCACATAGATGCTAATATTCTCTACAAAATATTAGCAAACCAGATCAAGCAATACATTAAAAAGTTCGCACACCATGGTCAAATGGGATTTCATCCAGTATGCAAGTTTGGTACAATATTCACAAATCAGTAAATGTCATACATCAGATAAACAAAATGAAGGACAAAAATCATGTGATCATATCAATAGAATGCAGAAAAACATTCCATAAAATCCAGTACCCATTTATGATTAAAAACTCTCAGCAATGTGGAGATAGAGGTAACATACTTCATCATAATAAAGGCCATATATGATAAACCCACAGCCAACATCATACTCAGTGGGCAAAAACTAAAAGTGTTTTCCTAAAGATTAGGAACAGGACAGGGATGTCTGCTTTTACTGCTCTTATTAAGTATAGTAGTGGAAGTCCTAGTCACAGTGACCAGACAAGAAGAAGAAATAGGCATCCAAATTGGAAAAGAGAAAGTAAAACTCATTATTTGCAGATGAGTTCGCACTGTACATAGAAAACCTTAAAGACTTCACAAAAAACAAAACAAAACAAAACAAAAAACCCTGCTAGAACTGGTAAATAAATTTGGTTAATTAGGAGGATGGAAAATTAATATTTAAAAACAATAAAAATAAATAAATAAAAACAGTGGCATTCTTAGACTAATAATGCACTATTAGAAATAGAAATTTTAAGAAACACTCCTACTTACTATTGCAACCAAAAATATTAAAAGGTACAGTCAAACCTCAGTTCTCAAATGTCTTGGTTCTCAGATTATTCAGTTCTCAAAAATGTTGTTTACAGAAAAATGTCTCAGTTGTCTAACAAAATTTCAAGTCTCAGTTCTCTACACAACAACCCTTTAATGCTTATACCATATAATCAATCACCCATCTCTCAGGTGATGTGGAAAGGTGATTTGTTTTTTGAACAAATTGCTTCTGAAACAGCTTTCCTGAACAAATTAAGTTTGAGAATTGAGGTTCCACTGTATCTAGGAATAAATTTAACCAAGGATGTTAAAAAACATATATACTCAGGAAATTATAGGAAACTTATAGGAAGAAAACAATTGAGGAGGATACAAATAAGTGGAAGCATACACCATGCTCATAGATTGGAAGAATTAACATTATCAACGTGTCTGTACTACCCAAAACAATCTATAGATTCAATGCAATTCCTATTAAAATAACAAGGGCATATTTCACAGATCTAGAACAAATATTCTAAAATTTTATATGGAAACAAACAGCCCCAAATAACATCAACAATCTTGACAATGAAGAACAAAGTTGGGTATCACAATATCTGATATCAAACTAAACTACAAGGCCCCTGTACTCAAAATAGCCAGGTACGGGCATAAGAACAGACATATGGATCAATAGAATGGGACAGAGAGCCCAGAAATAAACCCATGCCTTCACGGTCAATTGATATTTAACAAGGGAGGCAATAACATACAATGGAATAAAGACGGTATCTTCAATTAATGTGTTGGGAAAAACTGGAATGTACATATAAAAAAAGAAACTAGACCACTAACTTACACCATACACAAGAATAAACTCAGCCCTGGTGGCTGTGGCTCAGTTGGTTGAATGCCAACCTGTTAACCAAAGGGTGGCTGGTTCACTTCTCAGTCAGGGCACATGCCTCTGTTGCTGGCCAGGCCCCCAGTAGGGGGCACTCAAGAGGCATCCACACATTGACGTTTCTCTCTTCCTCTATTTCTCCCTTTCTCCCTCCATTCCCCTCTTGAAAGTTAAAAAAAAAAAAAATTTTGAAAAAAATAAACTCAAAATGGATAAAATACTTAAATGTAAGCCATAAAACCATGACCCTAAGAAGAAACATGGGCAGTGAAATCTCAGACACCTCTCATAGCAATATTTTTGCCAATATATCTCCTAGGGCAAGGGAAACAAAGGAAAAACTAAACAAACAGGAGTACATCAAACTGAAAACCTTCTGCACAGCAAAAGAAACAATCAAAAAACATGAAAGTGGAACCCAGTGTATGGGAGAACATATTCATTAGTGATATATCTAATAAGGGATAATTTTAAAAAATATTTTGGGAACTTACACAAGTCAACACCAGGAACACAAACAATCCAATTAAAAATATGGGCAAAGGACCTGAACAGACACTTCTTCAAAGAGGACATACAGATGGATAATAGATGCATGGAAAAAAATGTTCAATGTCACTAATCATCAGAGAAATGAAAATCAAAACCACACTGAGATACCACCTCACACCTGTCAGAATGGCTAGCATCAATAAATCAACAAACAACAAGTGCTAGTGAGGATGTAAAGAAAAGGGAACCCTTGTACACTGTTGGTGGGAATGCAGACTTGTGTAGCTATTGTGGAAAGCAGTATGGCATTTCCTAAAAAAATTAAAAATAGAACTGTGTTTGACCCAGCAATACCACTTCTCAGAATATATGCTAAGAATCCCAAAACAATATTTCGATAGAATACATCCACCCCTGTTTTTAGCAGTATTATTTACAATAGCCAAGATCTGAAAACAGCCCACGTCTAACAGTGGATGAGTGGTTTAAAAAAAGCTGTGGTATATTTACACAATAGGATACTATGCAGCCATAACAAAGAAGAAACTTTTACATTTTGCAACAGCATGGATGGAACTGGAGAGAATTATGCTAAGTGAAATAAGCCAGTCAGTGAAAAACAAATACCATATGATCTCACTTGTATATGTAATCTAATGAACAAAATAGAAACAAAGACATGGATACATGCAACAGACTGACAGCTGTCAGAAGGGATGGCAAGGTTGGGGGAAGCTGGATAGAAGAAGGTGAAGGGATTAGAAAATACATGCATAACTTGCAAACACAGACAACAGCATGGTGATCACCTGAGGGCCGGGAGGGCAGGGCAGTGAGGTCTGGGTCAATATGTGTAAAGGTGTGGGAGGAATGGAGACATCTAAAATAGTGTAAGTAGTAAAAATATACTTAAAAACACATACAAATAAAATGGCATAGAACAGTACAATGTATTAAAAATAAGACCAAAGAATACACTCCCTACAAGAGATCCACTTCAGATATAAGAACGAATATGTACTGTATATCTTCTTTGAGAAATATCTATTTAGTTCTTTATCCCACTCATAGAATAATAGAATAGTGGTTGCCAGGGGTTTGAGAGTGAGAAAAATAGGAAAACATTGGTCAAATAGTACAAAGGTTCAGATATGCAGGATGAATAAGTTTTGGAGATCTAATGTACAGCATGGTGACTGTATTAATGATACTGTATTGTACACTTGTAACGTGCAAAGAGAACATATCTTAATTTTTATCCTCAGTCAAAAAATAAGTTGACTATATGAAGTGATGGACATATTAATTGCTTGGTTGTGGTGATCATTTCACATTATGTTCATATATCAAAACATCACACTGTATACCTTAAATGTATAAATTTTTATCACAAAAGAACAAAAGAACACATATGTACTGAAAATAAAGAGATGGAAAGAGATATTCTATGCAAATAGAAACCAAAATAAAGCTGGCATAGAAAAATTTATATGAGATATAATACTCTTTAAAACAAAGACTATAATAAAATATTTAAAAGACTATGTTAAGGTCCTCAAGAAAACAAGTGTGTAACATCTGACAATATTTATTGTTCACTGCACACAACAAAGGAGCACCTAAATATAGAGAGCAAATAATAAAATATCTAAATGCAGAAAAACTAATAAGGAAACATTGGCCTAAAATAATATAATTATAGATGAACTTAACCAATATAAATGAACATTTTATCCAGAAGAAAGAAAATGCGGCCCTGGCTGGTGTGGCTCAGGGGATTGAGTGCTGGCCTGTGAATCAAACAGTTGCCAGTTCAAATCCCAGTCAGGGCTTATGCTTGGGTTGCGAGCCTGGTGCTCAGTAGAGGGCACACAAGAGGCAACCACACACTGAGGTTTCTCTCCCTCTTTTTCTCCTTCCCTTCCCCTCTCTCTAAAAAACTAACAAACAAACAAACAAATAAAATATTTGAAAAAATAAACTTCTGAATAAAAACAGGCACATAGACCAATTGAAAAGAATAGAGAGCCCAGAAATAAACCCAAATCTCCACAGTCAATTAATATTCAACAAAGGAGACAGGAGCATAATATGTAGTAAAAATACCCTACTCAACAAATGGTGTTGGGAGAGTTGGACAGCTACATGCAAGAAAGTGAAACCTGATCACCCACTTACACCATACACAAAAATAAATTCAAGGTAGATAAGAGTTAAATATAAGTTGTGATACCATAAAAGTCCTTCAGGAGAGCATAGGCAGGAAAATCTCAGATATTTCATGCAGCAATATTTTCAGTGATATGTCCCCTAGAGCAAGGGACATAAAGGAAAGAATAAACAAATGCGATCTCATCAAAATAAAAAGCTTATGCACAGCTAAAGAAAACAGCATTAAAATGAAAAGAGAACCAACCATATGGGAAAACATATTTGTCAATGATACCTCAGACAAGGGTTTAATCTCCAAAATATATAAAGAACTTACACGACTCCACTCTAAGAAGACAAGCAACTCAATTAATAAATGGGCAAAGGACTTGAACAGACACTTCTCCAAGGAGGACATACAGAGGATCCAGAGACACATGAAAAGATGCTCAGTATCACTAGCTATCAGAGAGGTGCAAATTAAAACCACAATGAGATACCACTTGACACCAGTGAGAATGGTCCTCATAAACAAAGCAACAAACAGCAAGTGTTGGAGAAGTTGTGGAGAAAGGGGGACCCTAATGCACTGTTGGTGGGATTGCAGACTGGTAATTACTATGGAAAACAGTATGGAATTTTCTCAGAAAACCAAAACTGGATCCACCTTTTGACCCAGCAATTCCACTGCTAGGATTATATCCTAAGAACCCTGAAACACCAATCCAAAAGAACCTATGCACCCCAATGTTCATAGCAGCACAATTTACAATGGCCAAGTGTTGGAAGCAACCTAGATGCCCATCAGTAAATGAATGGATCAAAAAACTATGATCCATTTACAGAATGGAATTCTATGCAGCAGAAAGAAAGAAGGAGCTCCTACTCTTTGCAATAGCATGGATGGAACTGGAGAGCATTATGCTAAGTGAAATAAGCCAGGTGGTGAAAGACAAATACCATATGATCTCACCTTTAACAGGAATCTAATCAACAAAACAAATAAGCAAGCAATATATAACCAGAGACATTGAAATCAAGAAAAAACTGACAGAACCAGAGAGTTGGGGGAGGGAAATATGGAGGAAAGAAGGGAAAGGGTCATCAAAGAACATGTGTAAAGGACCCATGGACAAAGTCAAAGGGTGGAAGGATTGTATGGAAGTGGTGGCATGAAAATGGAGACAGCTGTATATGAGCAACAATAAAAAAGAAAGAAAAAATATAGTTTCATTTTTATTACAGAGTAACTGTAATAAGAGACAAAGAAAGGCATAATATAATGATAAAAGGATTAATCCAATAGAAGGGTATAGCATTTGTAATTACTTATTTTTTCAACTTAGGAACACCTAAATATATAAATCAGACATGATAACAGTAGAGAACTTTAGTGCCCCACTTACATCAATGAAAAGGTCATCCAGGCAGAAAATCAATCGGGAAACATAAGCATAAAAGACATGTTAAATCAGATAGTTTTAATGAATATGTAAAAACATTTCTCTAAAAGCAGCAGAATACACATTTTTCTAAAACACACATGAAACATTCTCCAGAGTAGATCATATATTAGGCTATAACATAAGACTCAATCAATTTAATAAGACTGAAATCATATCTTTTCTGAACATAACAGTAGAAAATAAGAAATCAATCATAAGAAGAAATATTTGTGAATTAGAAAGTTCACAAATATGTTCACATTAAACAGCATGCTACTAAATAAGCAATAGATTAATGAAATTAAAAGAGAGACTAAAGTAACTGGCACAAATGAATATAGAAATAAAACATATTAAAATTTACAAGATGCAGCAAAAGTAGTTCTAAGGGGTCAGTTCATAGCAATAAATCCCTACCTCAAGAAACAAACAAAAAGAGACTACCTTCCAGCTAACATGGGGTCATAGGTAGACACACTGTGCCTCCTCGCACAACCAAAAGAAGGACAACAACAAACTTAAAAACAAAAAACCATCAGAACTGACAGAAAATTGAACTGTATGGAAGTCTGACAACCAAAAAGTTGAAGAAGAAGCATTCATCCAGACAAGTAGGAGGGAAAAAGACAGGCAGCTGGGGTGGAGAGGACTCACGGTAAAGCAGCACCTGGAGTACTGGGGTGGGTGAGGTAGCAGCTGGCAGAGCAGGTGGTCCCATATTTGCACATAGATAAACCAGGGGAAACAACTGGGGAGCGAGACAGACCCAGCATCCCAGGGTTCCAGCTGGGGGAAATAAAGCCTCCAGATCTGTGACTGAAAAACCCATGGGGGTTGCAGCTGCGGGAGAAACTCCCAGTCTCATGGGAGAGTTCGTTGGAGAGACCCAGAGGGTCCTAGAACATACATAAACCCATGCACCTGGGAATCAGCACCAGAAGGGCCCAATTTACTTGTGGGTAGTGAAGGAAGTAACTGAAAGTTGGTGGAGAGCTGAGCAAGCAGCAGTTTGTATTGTTCCCTCTCAGATCCCTCCCCCATAGACAACACTACAACGAAGTGACGTGGGTTGCTCCACCCTGGTGAACACCTAAGGCCCTGCCCCTTACTACATAACAGGTGCCCCAAGACAAAAAAAAAAAAAAAAATGTGGCCCAAATGAAAGAACAGATCAAAGCTCCAGAAAAAATACAACTAAGTGTTGGATAGCCAACCTATCAGATGCATAGTTCAAAACACTGGTAATCAGGATGCTCACAGAATTGGTTGAGTATGGTCACAAAATAGAAGAAAAAGTAAAGGCTATGAAAAATGAAATAAAGGAAAATGTACATGGAACCAACAGTGAAGGGAAGGAAACCAGGACTCAAATCAGTGGTTTGAATCAGAAGGAAGAAATAGACATTCAAACAGAACAGAATCAAGAATCAAGAATAAAAACAAAACAAAACAAAACAAAAAAAACAACTATGAGGAGAGGTTTAGGAACCTCCAGGAGAACTTGAAATGTTCCAACATTCATATTACAGGGGTGCCACAAGGACAAGAGGAAGAACAACAAATTGAACACATAATGAAGAAAAATTTCCCCAATCTGGTGAAAGGAAATAGACTTCCAGGAAGTCCAGGAAGCTCAGAGAGTCCTAAAGAAGTTGGACTCAAGGAAGCACACACCAAGGCATGCCATAATTACATTACCCAAGATGAAAGAGGAGAGAATCTTAAAAGCATCAAGAGAAAAAGAGAGTTACCTACAAGGGAGTTCCTATAAAACTCTCAGGTGATTTCTCAAAAGAAACCTTACAGGCAAGAAGGGGCTGGAAAGAAGTACTCAAAGTCATGAAAGGCAAGGACCTACATCCAAGATTGCTCTATCCAGCAAAGCTATCATTTAGAATGGAAGGGAAGAGAAAGTGCTTCCATTCTAAGGTCAAGTTCAAGGAGTTCATCATCACCAAGCCCTTATTATATGAAATGTTAAAGGGACTTATCTAAGAAAAAGAAGATAAAAAATATGAACAGTAAAGTGACAACAAAATCACAACTATCAGCAACTGAACCTAAAAAAACAAAAACATAAATGAACATAAACAACTACAACAGGAACAGAATCACAGAAATGGAGATCACATGGAAGGTTTTCGGCCGGGACGGGGTGGAGGGAGAATAAGGGAAAGGTACAGGAAATAAGAAGCATAAATGGTGGGTAGAAAATAGACAGGGGGGAGTTTAAAAATCATATGGGAAATGAAGAAGCCAAAGAACTTACGTGTATGACCCATAGACATGAACTAAGATAGGGGAATGATGGTGAGGGAGGATACAGGGTATAGGAAAATAAACTGGGAAAAAATGGAACAACTGTAATAGCATAATCAATTAAATATATTAAAAAATAATAAAATAAAATATTTAGATTGACAACAAAAGAAATGAAAAATTTCAACAAACTAACTTTACATATCAACAAACTAGAAAAAGAACAAATGAAGCCCAAGGCTAGTAGAAGGTAGGAAATAACTAACATTGGAGCTGAAATAAATTAAATAGAGACTAAAAGGACAATAGAAAATGTCAATAAAGCTAAAAGCTTGTTCTTTAAAAGGTAAACGAAATTGATAAAACTTTAGCTATACTCAACAAGAAAAAATAGGATGAAAACATATAATATCAGAAATAAAAGAGATGTTAAAACTGGCAATGACAGTAATAAAGATAATGACCCTACTATTACCAATTATAGGACAACCAAGAAAAAAATGGATATATGTACTCTTAGAAACACAAACTTTGAGACAGAATCATGAAAAAAATAGAAAGCTAAGTAGAATTATTACATGTAAGGTAATCAAATCTATCATCAGAAAATTCCAAATCAACAAAAGCAGTCCTAAGCCAGACAGCACCACTGGTGAATTCTGCCAAAAATTCATAGATGAATTAACAGCCATTCTCAAGCACATCCAAAGTCATTTCACGAGGCTAGCATTACACTGATACCAAAAACAAACCAAGAACCACAAGAAAAGAAAATTACAGTAAAATATTCTTGATGAACATCGATGCAAAAATCCTCAACAAGATATTAGCAAGCTGAATTCAACAACACAATAAAAGGTTAGTACACCATGATCAAGTGGGATTCATGCCAGGGATACAAAAATGGTTCAAATTCTCAAGCAATCAATGTGATACACCACATTACACAATTAAGCAAAAAAATCATATGATATCCTCCTGGATCGAGAGTGGGAGTGGTGGAGAGAAAATGGAGACAACTGTACTTGAACGACAATAAAAAAAGATTTAAAAAATAATATGATATTCTCAATAAATGCAAAAAAAGTATTTGACAACATTCATCATTCTTTTTTGATTAAAGAAACCTCTCAACAAAGTGGGTATGATAGAATATACCTCAAGGTAATAAGGCTCATATATGATAATTCCACAATTAACATCATACTTAATGGTAAAAATCTGGAAGCTTTCCTAGAAGGTCAGGAACTAGACAAAGATGCTCACAATCACCACTCATAGTCAACATATTATGTGAAATTCTAGCCAGAGAGTTTAGGCAAGAAAAATAATAAAAGTCACCTATGTCGGAAATGAAGAAGTAAAACTATCACCAAATGCAACTGTCATGATATTAGATATAGTAAACCCTAAAGACTCCACCAAAAATCTACTAGAAATACTCAACCAATTCAGAAAAGTTAAAGGATACACAATTAATATGGAAATAGTCATTGTATTTTTACACTAATAACAAACTATCAGAAAGACAAATTAAGAAAACACCATTTACAATTGCATTGAAATAGTAAAACCAATAAATAAGTTTAACAATAGAGGTTAAAGACTTGTACACTAAAAATTATGAGACATTGATAAAATAATTGAAAATACAAATAAATGGAAAGATATTCCGTGCTCATGGATTGGAGGACTTAATATTTTTAAGACATCCATACTTTCCAAAGTGGTGTACAGATTCAGTGCAATCTCCATCAAAATTCTAATGCTGTTTTTTAATGGAAATAGAAGTCCTAAAATTTGTGTGGAATCACAAAGGACCCCAGATAACCAAAGCAATCTGGAGAAAGAACAAAGCTGGATGCATCATGCTCCCTGATTTCATACTATACTACATAGCTATTGTAATCAAAATAGTACAGCATTGGAATAAAACAGAGATCAATGGAACAGAATAGAGGACCCAGAAATCAAACTATACATATACGGTCCATTAAATTGTGACAATGGAGTCAAGAATATGCAATGGGCATAAGACAATCTCTTCATAAATGGTGATTTGGATACTGAGGAGCCACATGCTAAAGAATGAAACACGATTACTGTCTTAAACTATACACATAAAATAACTTAAAATATATTAAACTCTTTAATGTCAGACTTAAAACCATAAAAATCTTAGAAGTAATCATGGGCAGTGTTAATAAACAAAATTTAATCGACCAAATTTGAGATCTAATTGAATTTATGTATTTTATTCTCATTCTTCACCCCCTCCCCTTTGGCAACCAACAGCTTATTCTCTGTATTTCATGGATCTGTTTTAGTTTTATTTTGTTTATTTATGCATTTTTTTATATTCCATATTTGAGTGAGATCATATGGTATTTTTCTCTGACATTTCACTAATATACTGCCCTCAAAGTCCATCCATGTTATCACAAATGGCAAGAATCCATTATTTTATTGCTGAATATATTCCATTATATTCCAATAATATTCATATATATCCATATATACATGAATAATAAAAATATTGGATAATAAATACATATACCCATTTTCTTTTTTTCTTTATCCTTTTGACACAAGAGATTGCATAGGAAGTGCTCTGAGACTGTGCTGTTTTTGGAGTGGCTAACATCCTAGTTGCCACCAAACACCTTTTAGCACATAGGTAGCAGCTAAGAATGAGTGACTGGTGGGGAAACAAAGGCAAAATACTCACCACTGCAATCTAATGGACAACTTAATACAGGAGGCTAGAAGCAAAGGAAGACATATCTCACCCATTGACCCTGGAGTCCTAAGTCTGGTTAGATAAGGCCGCCAGGCATTCCACACAAGATATTGCAGAGGTGGAGCCCTTGAAAGTCTGTGTGTATCATCTCCACTAGCTGGGAAAAGGAAACCTTGAGACTGTGTGTTCATCCCGAGGCCTGGAAACGGGAAAGGGAGGGGTCCACAGTGCCCAAAGGAAAAGCCCATGAAACCGCTTTCGGTAACTGCCTGCCTGCCGCCACATATGCAAGATGAAAAAGTGGAGTCTGGAGCAAGATAAGGATGTGGGCTAATGGACCCCCACCCACACCTATGTTTTGGTTGTCACGTTTCCCCCAGAGAGCTGACACCGCCTTTACCTGCCAATCAATGTGTAACTCCTTCACCCCCACCCCACCAACCATGTAAGTCCTCAGAACGAAGGGCTTGCTCTCTTGGCTCTTTCACCACCTGGGGGTGGGGAGTTCCTAGCCACCCCTTTTTGGCTACCTAGCTTCTAGCCACCCTTGTTCTTCTCACCCTTGCTCTTGCCTTGTTTTTCCTCTCCCATTAGAACTTAGCACTAATAAGCTTTGCCTACATACTAATAGGCTTGCTGATCTGTAATTCTTTACTGACTTGGCAAGAAGGTTTCTACCGTTAATACTTTTGTCTATTGATGGACATCTAGGTTGAACATAGGGTATAAAAACCTTTTTGAGTTAGTGGGTTTTTTTTTTTTTCAGATAAATACTTAGAGGTGGAATTGCTGGACACTATGGCAGCCCCATTTTAAGTTTTTGATTAGTTTCCATACTTTTTTCTCCAATGGGCTATTAAATAATTCATGAACAATGTAGCATCTCATCTAGCAGCTAGAGAGATAATCTTAAGAATCATACAAGATGGCAGGTTTTTGTAGAAAGGAAAGTGACACAATAATACTCAGCAATAAAATAATGAAAATTTGTTGGAAGAAAGGAAGAGCTCATTGATGACTGCCTCTGATTTGCTGAGTCATGGCATTTGATTTGGCCGGGCTTATTGCTGGGCGAGATGAAAATTTTTCCTGATAAGGAAATTACACTTTCTGTTTTGGAGTGCAGGGTATGTCTCTTCCTGTCAGAGTCTATATAATCGACTTACTGCTCTTTGAAGTAACTGACGTGGCATGGTAGGATGTGAGAGCTCGCGCTAAGGCTTTCTTGACTCCGATTTTGGTTGAGACTTACTGTATTAATTTTCATAGTTTCCCCTTATTGATCAAGATTTTTTCCCAGTAGCATTGCTGATCAAGAGCAGCCCTTTGCTGCTGGGAAGTATGTTTCTTGGTTGCCAGGTCCCACATCCAAAGAAAAGTGCATGGAATGGAAACAACTGGAAGCCACATTTGAATAATAAGGAAGGATAGTAGGGGGCACTATCAGTAGTTTATTATGCAAAATCTATACTCAGTCAAGATCATAAAAGTAAGGGATCATGCAACGTATACAGCAACATCTTACTGGGATCTAGATAACCACGGGAATGTGGTGGTGAAGAAAGGGCATTAACTTTTCTTGGGCCTGTTGATGATAGGCTTTGACATAAGACAATAAAGAATTATAGTAGCTGGTTATACTGTCTTGAGACAACAAGGGATTAGCAGAACTTTGTGTGCCAATAGACATTGGTGGGCCAGTGACTATTTCATGTGGAATGAATTTATATTTCCCACAGGGGGGTACTACAAACAGTCAGGAAGACCAAACATAATTCTTTAGGCCAAGGCAATGCAGTGGCTTTGGTAGCAAGTTTAATTTTTTTTAAGAAATAAATGATAGAACTAAAAAAAATGAAGTTTGTAGAAACATTCTCTCATGTATTTTTTGCCACCACGAGGGCATCAACCTTGTGAAAGGGGAAAGCGTTTACCCATTTGGAAAATATCCATAAATAACAAGAACATGTTGATAATCCATATTAAGTGGAAGTTGAATGAAGTCTAGTTGCATGTGTTCAAAGTATCCAGAGGGAGGAGTTCTGAGGCCTCTGGGAACAAGAATAATTTTTAAAAGGTTATAGGCCTGGAAGATCGGACATTGATGGTAGAACGTGTTTCAATTCTATAGGTCTCCCACCAATGTCAATTTATAATTTGGGCTATCTCAGACACATTATGGTGGAATGCAAAAACTAACAATTAAGTTTTCCCATGGAGCCTGGAAAAACTAAGCAGCCATCTTGATTTTTCCATAACCTTGACTGTTTAATTTTATATCTGTCATTAACCCATCTTGATTCCTTTGATTTAGGAGAAAACTGTTACCATGTTACAAGGGTATCAGTATGACAATAGTCCAGCAAGAAGGAGCTATTACTTATAAAGTTTCAGACAGCACAAACAGTAAATATTTCTGACAATATTACATTTTAACTTTAGTTTCCTCTCCACTATATAAGGGAATAACTTTGCAGTTCAGAGAATTAATAAAGTGAGTACTAAGGCAGAAAAGGACAAGAGGGGATTAAAATAAGTCACATCTATAGTTATGTCATCCTATTTTATTTTGTTTTAGATACATTTTGTCTTTTTAATTTTTTATTATTTCTTGTAACAAGTCCTTTAATAAAGCTACTTTGGAATCTGGGAGCCTTTGTAATCTTTTGCATACCAATCACTGTAAACATCTCATTCTGTCTGTTCTACTTGGGATTTTTTTATATAAGAAATGTTATCTAACTAAAATGTGCCCTATAATAGCACTTGTAATTCTATATCATTTTAAATAATTTTTGGCATATTTTCAGATATCTGCAGCTGCCAGTCCTTTAGTTCTTATGTATAAACTAACCAGGTGTGCTGGAAGGTAGCATGGTCAATTATTTAGATATAAAAAGTCCATTTCTTTTAGCTAGACTTTGGTTTTTCTCAGAGCCAAATTAATAACTAATTGCTATGGTGTTTGAGATTGTCTTTTAGCAATTGCTTTACTTCATGTGCACATTAACAGAAACTCACAGTAACCAAGGAGACTGAAATATGGCACCAACAGAAACCAACAAACTGGTGACTGGAAATAGAATTAAACCAGCAGATATTTAATAATGGGGACTGCAAACTAATTCCAAATAAAAGGGGCAGTGCAGTTGCCCCCAGAAGTTCTCAACAGAGAATCCAGGGGCAAAACCAAGGGCTGAGGTTTAGACATTACTGCATACCAAATTTGACTCAGTCTAATCCCAGATTGAGTTTTTAAGTCAAAGTCATTCCAACTCTGGCCAGTACCAACAGCAATTCCCAGCATGAACTAAACCATCAGAATCCAGTGAACAGAGACTGCAAACTGGAACTGAAAAGGAGCTTCCAAAATGAGACAGTGAACTAAACAAAGGGCAGGGGACTTTGAGTTATGAAAGAAACCATCTGCCATCCCCAAGATGACCCAGTAAGCCCTGGATGGGAATTTCAGTTAGATTGGTAGTTTGAACATGAGAAGAGCAAAGCTCAAACTAAGAATGCATCTATGGTGCTCAGAAATAGTAAGAAAAGCAATAAATTGAAATGGGGTTCACTGCTGCCACGCCTGTGTTTCTTGTTTCCAAATGTTGGTCAAAGTTCCTTTAGATCCCATGCTGCCACCAATCTTTTAAGAAACATAATTAAATTGAGTAAATTGAAGAGCTAATTGGCTTTATTAAATGATTCAAATATCAAGCAGTGTCTCATCTAGCAAGCAGAGAGATACTCTGAGGACTAATACAAAATGGAAGGCTTTTACAACATGGTGGGGCAACGAAGTCTTCAGCAAGAAAGAAGTAGGAGTTCATCTAAGGAAAGTAGTTCAAGTGATGACTTTTTCTCATTGGAAGCTGTGGCATTTCATTGGTGAGTTTGCTTCTAGGCAAGAGGAAAATCTTCCTTCCTCCTGCTGAAGTAGCAAAGCTGTTGTTTTTTTCTGTTTGGCAGTACAAGGTATATCTCTTCCTGTTGGGGTCTATAACTGATTGCTCTTGAGGTCTGTCGTTGACATTTTCCTGTTTAGTGTAATTGACCTTACTGTTTGGGGTAATTGACATCAATTGGTAAGGCATGAGAGCTCCCTCTACAAGCCTTCCCAAGTCCAATTTTAGTTGAGATGTTTTTATTTAATTTTATTTCACAGCAGTAAAGACAGTACTCCAAATATAGACATTTCTCCAAAAGTAAAGGTAACATATGCACGAAATAAACAAATGAGCCTACATTAAATTAAAAGGCTTCTACATAGCAAAAAATATATAAACAAAATAAAAAACAACCTATTGAATAAAAAAGTATTTGCACATCTTACATCACATAAATGTTTAATATACTAAATGTATAAAAGTTTAATACAACTCAATAACAAAAGAACAAATAATCCCATGAAAATAAACAGAAAATGTGCATAGACATTTTTCCAAGGAAGACATACAGGTAGTTAACAAGTATATGAAAAGATGCTCAACATCACTAATCATCAGGGAAATGCAAAACAAAATTCAGTTGGGAATATTAAATATCCACATGCAAAAAGAAATGAAATTGTACTGTTACCTCAAATAATATACAAAAATCAACTCAAAATGGTTTAAAGACTTAATTAAGCATAAGACCTAAAACTTTAAAATTACTAGTAGAAAACATAGAGATAAAATTTCTTAAGATTGACCTGGGTAGTGATTTTTTTTTATGACACTAAAAGCACAGGCAATAAAAGCAAAAATAGACATGTAGAATTCCATCAATTTCAAAACAGTTTTAGAGTAGAGTAAACAATCAGGTAATTTTCTTGTTTTGTGTTTTATGTTGTAAATGCTTTGTTTACATCCACTAACCTGTGTTTTTACCAGTGCCATTTTAGGGATTTTTATTAGTTCTTATACTGAATAGTTAATGCTTGGGGCTTTCGGACATGCAAATCACAGAAGTGGATAAAGTAAAACTTCTCTTTGATGCTCACAGTTTGGTAAGTCCACTAGTAAATAAATAAATAAATAAATAATCAAAGTTTAGAGTTTCTTCTACTTGATCTGGAAATAATTCTTTGTAACAAGTCAGTCAAATTCAACAAATATATTGGCCACCTACTATGCCTACTTCAATTTACTGACTACTTTGATGGAGAAAGTCATGTATTTAAAGTGCTAAGTAGGACTTCTGGCCAAGATGAAGGCATAGGTAGACACACTGTGCCTCCTTGAACAACCAAAAGAAGGACAACGACAATTTAGAAACAAAAAAACATTCAGTACCGGCAGAAAATTGAACCGTATAGAAGTCTGAGAACCAAAGAGTTAAAGTAGATACATTCATCCACACCAATAGGAGGGGCTGAGTTGGGCTAAGAGGGGTCGTGGCAAAGTGGTGACTGGTGTTCCCAGTGAGGCAGTGGATTGTGGAAGACATCGTGCACAAGGCGGCTGGCAGATCAGGAGGTCCCACATTCATGCGCAGATCAACCAGGCAAAACTGGGAGCGAGACAAACCACGCAACTCAGGGTCCCAGCACGGGGATTTAATGCCTCAAAACACTGATTGAAAACACCTGTGGGGGTTGAGGTGCCAGGAGAAACTCCTAGCCTCACAGGAGAGTTTGTTGGAAAGACTCACAGGGTCCTAGAACATATAGAAACCCACCCACATGGGAATTAGCACCAGAAGGGCCCAGTTTGCTTGGAGGAAGCAGCGGAAAGGACTGAAATCCGACAGAGAGTAGAGCAAGCACCATTGTTCCCTCTCAGACCCCGCCCCCACATACAGTGTCAGGACCCAGCAACTGGGTTGCCCCACCCTGGTGAACACCTAAGGCTCCGCCCCTCATACATAACAGGTGCACTGAGCCACCCCCCCCCAAAAAAATGGCTCAAACGAAAGAACAGATCAAAGTTCCAGAATAAATACAATTAAGTGACAAAGAGATAGCCAGCCTATCAGATGCACAGTTCAAATCACTGGTGATCAGGGTGCTCACAGAATTGGTTGAATTTGGTCACAAATTAGATGAAAAAATGAAGGTTACACTCAGTGAAATAAAGGAAAATGTACAGGGAACCAACAGTGACGGGAAGGAAACTGGAACTCAAATCAATGGACTGGACCCGAAGAAAGAAAGAAACATCCAATCAGGAAAGAATGAAGAAACAAGAATTCAAAAAAATGAGGAGAGGCTTAGGAACCTCAAGGACATCTTTAAACATTCCAACATCCGGATTATAGGGATACCAAAAGGAGAAGAGGAAGAGTAACAAATGGAAAAGTTATTTGAACAAATAATAAAGAATTTCCCCATTCTGGCAAAGGAAATACACTTCCAGGAAGTCCAGGAAGCTCAGAGAGTCCCAAAGAAGTTGGACCCAAGGAGGAACACACCAAGGTACATCATCATTACATTAGCCAAGATTAAAATGAAGGAGAGAATTCTAGAAGCAGCAAGAGATAAGGGGACAGTCACCTACAAAGGAGTTACCATCAGACTGTCAGCTGATTTCTCAAAAGAGACCTTACAGGAAAGAAGGGGCTGGAAAGAAGTATTTGAACTCATGAAAGGTAAGGACCTGCATCCAAGATTACTCTATCCAGCAAAGCTTTCGTTTAGAACGGAAGGGCAGATCAAGTGCTTCCCAGATAAGGTCAAGTTCAAGGAGTTCATCATCACCAAGCCCTTATCATATGAAATGTTAAAGGGACTTATCTAAGAAAAGGAAGATAAAAAACATGTCCAGTAAAATGACAGCAAACTCACAGTTATTAACAACCATGCCTAAAACAAAAACAAAAGCAAACTAAGCAAATAAGTAGAACAGGAACACAACCACAAAAATGGAGATCATATGGAGGGTTAGCAACAGGGCAATCAGAAGAGGAGAGGGGGAAAAGGTACAGAGAATAAGTAGCATAGACGGTGGCTAGAAAATAGACGGGGGAGGGCAAGAATAGTGTGGGAAATGTAGAAGCTAAAGAACTTATTACACATGAATATGAACTAAAGCGGGGGAATGTGGGTGGGAGGTGGTGTGCAGGATGGAGGAGAATGATGGGGGAGAAATGGGACAACTGTAATAGCAAAATCAATAAAATAGCTTAAAAAGGAAGGAAGGAAGGAAGGAAGGAAGGAAGTGCTAAGTAATGCCCTGACTGGTGTGACTCAGTTGTTTGGGTATTTGATTCCAGGTCAGGGCATATCCCTGGGATGCAGGTTGCCTGAGTTGTAGGTTTGGTCCCTAGTTGGTCCACAGTCAGGGTCCTATGAGAGGCAACCAATTGATGTTTCTCTCACACATGGATTTTTTTTTTTTCCTCTTTCTCTCTCCGGTTCCCTCTCTATAAAAATAAATAAACAAAATCTTTAAAGTGCTAAGTGACAAAATTCTTCTGCTTAACCAATGAAAAGCATGAAGAGTGAGAAACCAAGAAAACAAACAAACAAAAAAAGAAACTCTTCCAGGTTAAGAAGAACGCAAAGTAGTTTAAACTTAAAAATACTGGTGCATCATCTCATCCCCAAGCTAATCTTCAATGAAAGGCAGTGGAAAACTTCAAAGAGAACAGCATACCAGTTCTTTCCAATTAAAGTAATCTACTCAAATTGACCCAAACCAGATATTTCCTTTAATTTAAAAAAATTATCATGCCTACTCACTTTAATCTTCTAGTTGTATAATGAAATCAGAGTTACTTCCACTAATAAGACTGACATTACTAAACCAACTCCACTGCAGCATTTTGATAATACAGTAACAATCACACAAAATAATTTTCCAGATGTTTCAAGGACCAACGCCCCACTGGAGACCAAAACAATATTGAGATGTTTTTCTAGGGACTTTTATCTGAATACAATACAATAAAATAAAATAATAAAATAAAAATGGTTTTAAATTGAAAAGAAACTTCATTTGCATCAAAACCTGTCATGTCCTTCAGTGGCAAAGTGCAGGCTTATACATGCAAGCCCCAATCTTTGACCTGTCTACAGTCACACTTGAATCCTCCATTCTCTTCAAGGGAAAGTGTAGCAGTCATACAAAATTAAATATTTTGATCTAAAGTCCAGAGTATACACAGCATAAACCTCATATTTGTCCTATCTGTAAAACAAGATCAGATTAATGTTTAAAAGGGTGGAGATCTGGATAAAAATGTTATCATGTGCATATTTATAACAGATGTTAAATTATTTAAAATTATGTATATTTATAAATGGCCAGTTATAGAGAAACTTAATGGTGGATTCTCCATAAATGTTTTTTTTTACTATAACTTTCTGAGTTTTCTTTCTCCTTTCCACTGCCTTCTTGTCTTGGTAATGAAACTTTATATCTGTTTCCATCTTGGGGAATAGTTCTTTTGAAACAAAAAATAATTTGAAATAAAGTGTTGCTTTTAGGTCAAACTGGCTAATAAATTAATTAAATACGGTAGCCATTGTTATAAAGATGGTAGATTAGTTTCACTGTGATATAGCAGTTTTAATGTCGGTGCCAATGTTGTTTGAAATTTGCAATTAGGTTTTTTTTTTTTTTTTTTTGTATTTTAAAGTACTGCTGAGTTTTTTTGCTCAGGCTGTTCCAAACCCTGAATGTATGACAGGGGGACCCTTCCATTTAATTGTTATTAAAATATTTCATTTTTCATTATTTCAATCTTCAAAAATTTATTGTTTGTTTTGCAACCTAAAATATTGTCTATCTTGGTGACTGTTCCATTAGCAATTGTGAAAATGTGTCCTCTGCTGTTATGAGGTGAGGGTTCTGTATATACTCATATATATGTTAAATCTAATAGCTTCGTAATATTTCACAAGTGTTCTATTAATGTAATGATCTATTGTCTTGTTATTCTATCCATTATTGAACGTAATATAATAAAGTTTTTATATTTTATTGTAGCACTGTCTATTTATCTCTTCAATGATGTTTATGTCTACTTTGCATATATATTGGGACTATAATGTTCGGTACATATATGTTTATATTTGTATCTTCTGGTGAATTTATATTTTTATCAATATATATTGTCCTTTTTGTATTGTAAGAGTTTTCTACATACATATGTCTATTTTTTTCTGATATTAGTATAGGCTCTCCAACTCCTTTTCATTAATATTTACATGGAATATATTTGTCCATCATTTTGCTTTCAACTAATTTGAATCATTAGATATCAATTGAGCTTCTTGTAGGTAGAAAACAGTTGTTTCATAAATTTTGATCCGTTGTACCAGTCTATGCCTTTTAATTTTAGAGTTTAACACATTTACATGTAAAGTAAGTACTAACGACGAACGACTTCTGACATTTTGTTATTTTTTTCTGTATGTCATAATATTTGTCCCTCATTTCTTTCTTTACTACCTCTTCTGTGTTTATTGCAGTTTTCTTTTAGTGACAGGATTTGATTCCCTTTTCATTTCCTCTTGTATTTATTCAATAGGTATATCTTGAATAGATATTTTCTTAGATATTTCTTTTGGATTATATATATCATCCTAAAATTATAACAATTTATTTTGAATTGATACAAATTCTTCAGTGTGTTTCCGCTGATCTATATTACTATTCTGTGACCAATATTGTGCTGTTCTGATTGAGAAAGCTTTATAGTTATTCTTCAAATCAAGTACCACAGTCCATAGAGATTGTACACTAGTATTGTGTGGGCTTTCTGATGCCTTTCCATATGATCTTTGTAATCACTTTTTGATATTTACACATTATCTTTCTGGCATTTGATAGTAATTACACTCAATCTATACATTAAATTGGAAATAATTAATCTTAGAAATATTGATTTTCCTAACACATAAACAAAATAGCTCTCCATTAATTTATATCTCTATTTCTTTCTCCAGAGGATGTGGTTTTTGCAAATTTGTCTCATAAATATATTCTTATTAGATTTTACACTTAAATATCATTTTTGTTGTTGGTCTAAATTGCATTGTATTTTAGAACCAGAGGCATGGATACATCGAACAGACTGACAGACCTCAGAGGGAAAGAGTTTGAGGGAGACTGGAGAAGATTAGCCAAAGGACATATATCCATATATTCATAGCCCATGGACACAGACAACAATGTGGGGAAGGCAGGGGGCAGGGGCTGCGGGGAAGGGGGAAAGGAAGAGGAAATGGGGCATATCTGTAAGAGTGTCAACAATAAAAAATACAATTATTCATCACTAGTATATGAAAAGCTATTGAATTTGTGTATCAACCTTGTATTCTGTAATATTGCTATAATCTCTAAATACTTCCAGGAGACTTTTCTCCCAATGAATTATGATTTTCTACATAGTCAATTATGTAATTAGTAGGAAAAGATCATCTTATTTCTTCCTAATATGTATAAAATGCATTTCTTTTTCTTTTGTTATTGGACTAGCTAACACTTTGAGTACAGACTTGGATGAAAGTAGTGAGAGTAAACATCTTTGCCTTGTGCCTGCTTTCTTCTTAATTTTATATACCTTAAGGACCGCTGTACCTTTGTGAAGAATGAATCCCTTTGTCACTGTGTAATGCCCTTCTCTGTCCTTGATAAGTTACTTATTTTGAAGTCTGACTTGTCTGAAATTAATACAGCTACCCCAGATTCCTTGTGAAATCAGGGATTTTCACATCAGTGATTCTCACAACAATCAGGGATTTTCACATCAGGGATTCTCACAACAATCTCCACAACAATGGAGAAAGGTATGCTATGCTCACAAGAATCCTCTCGGACCACTCCCCCACAGAAAACACCACAATGCAGCGAAGTGGGTTGCCCCGCCCTGGCAAATACCTAAGGCTCTGCCCCTTACAACATAACAGGCACAAGAGAAAAAAAATGTGAGCCAAATGAAAGAAAAGATCAAAGCTCCGAAAACTGAACTAAACTGTGAAAGGATAGCCAACCTATCAGATGCACAGTTCAAAACACTGGTAATCAGGATGCTCACAGAAATGGTTGAATATGGTCACAAAATAGAAGAAAAAGTAAAGGCACGAAAAGTGAAATAAAGGAAAATATACAGTGAATCAACAGCAAAGGGAAGTAAACCAGGACTCAAATCAACAGTTTGAAACAAAAGGAAGAAATAAACATCCAACCAAAACAGAATCAAGAAACAAGAATTGAAAAAATGAGGCAAGGTTTAGGAACCTTTGGGACAACTTTAAACATTCCAACATCTGAATCATAGGGGTGCCAGAAAGAGAAAAGGAAGAACAAGAAAGTGAAAACTTATTTGAACAAATAATGAAGGAAATCTTCCCCATTCTGGCAAAGGAAATAGACTTCCAGGAAGTCCAGAGAGTCCCAAAGAATTGGACCCAGGGAGGAACACACCAAGGCACATCATCATTAAGTTACCCAAGATTAAAGAAAAAGAGAGAATCTTAAAAGCAGCAAGAGGAAAGGAGAGAGTTACCTACAAAGTGGTGCCCATAAGACTGTCAGCTGATTTCTCAAAAGAAACCTTACATGCAAGAAGGGGCTGGAAAGAAGTATTCCAAGTCATGAAAGGCAAGAACCTACATCCAAGATTACTCTATCCAGCAAAGCTATCATTTAGGATGGAAGGGCAGATAAAGTGCTTCCCAGATAAGGTCAAGTTCAAGGAGTTCATCATCACTAAACCCTTATTATATGAAATGTTAAAGGGACGTATCTAAGAAAAAGAAGATAAAAAATATGAACAGTACAATGACAACAAAATCACAACTAACAACAATTGAACCTAAAAATAACAAAAACAAAAACAAACTAAGCAAATAACTAGAACAAGAACATAATCACAGAAATGGATATCATATGGAGGATTATTAGTGGGGAGGGGGAAGGGGAGGGGGAAGAATAAAGGAAAAGGTACAGGGAATTAGAAGCATAAATGGTAGGAAGAAAGTAGACAGGGGGAGGTTAAAAATAGTATAGGAAATGGAGAAGCCATATAACTTACATGTACAACCCATGGATGTGAACTAAAGGGAGGTAATGCTGGTGGGAGGGAGGGTGCAGGGCAGAGGTGGGTAAAGGGGAGGAAAAAAGGGACAACTTTAATGGCATAATCAATAAAATATATTTTAAAAATACAAGCAATTAAATTCAGAAATGAGCAGCTCAGTGACCTCAGAGGAATGGTGGCCTGACAGATCTCCTTAGTCTCTCCCCTTAAATTTCAACAATTTGAATAGCCCTTGCTGTCAGGTTGTGGAGCACAGTATCTGTGAGCCCCAGAACTAGCACTAGAGAATCACATTTCTCCCTGAGTGAAGGATGCTGCTCTCTGTGACCAATCATGGTGTTGGAGAATGAGGAGACGGTGTGAACAACCAAGGTTGCCATTACCAGGAAGGCCAAATAAAAGCTGGTGGGTTCCCCAATTTCTCCCAATCCCAAACATTGCAGCCACACAGGCAGCAGCCAGAGATGACAGGACAATACTGGCATTTCACAGAGATTAAAACAAACAAACAAACAAACAAACAAACAAAAAACAACTTGTGATCTAGCACCACCTACTGGAAAAGAATAGGAAGACCTTTTGTATTCTGCTAAAGAAGGGCCACCCATACACTGATGCCTAGACAGTTAAGAAATCCATCAAATACCATGAGTAACCAAAGTAGCAAGTCACATAGGGAAGAAAATTTTAAAAATCTCCAGAAAACAAGTGTAAAAACATGGAAATATGTGACATAAATGAAAGAGAATTCAAGATTGTAGTTCTAAAAGGCTCAATGAAATGTAACAAAATATAGGCATGCAATTTAGCAAGCTCAGAAAATAATTTCACAGAGAAAATGTGTACTTCACCAAATAGACTGAAACTTTAAAGAAGAACCAAACAGAAATTTTGAAGATGAGGAATTCAATGAGCGATCAAAAATGAACTAGTGAGCATAGAAAATAGATTAAATCTAATGGAGGAAAGAATCACTGATATAGAAAATAGAAATTTAGAAATTTTGTGGAAGGAAGAAGAGAGAGACCTGAGGATTAAAAAAAATTAAAAAGAGCTAATTAATTACCAATTCCAACAGAAAAAAAAGAAATTCTTAAAGAATCCAACACAACTAATAAAATTATTAAATAATTCATCAAGAAGCAAAATACAAATTGAATATACATTAATCTGTCACATTCATATACATTAGTAAATAATAAAAGAATAAATAAAGTAATCCAATTTTCAAAAAAAAACATTCATAGACATGCCATGAGAACAAGAGGAGAAAGTAGTGGAGAGCCTATTCAAATAAGTAGTGAATAAGAACTTCCCAAACCTAAGGAAAGAGCTAGATCCTAGAATCCAGGAAACAAACAGAACAACTAGTTACCTTGATCCAAAGAGTCCCTCTCCAAGGCACATTGTATTGAAACTATCAAAATTGACAAAGGAAAGATTCTCAAGGCATCCAGGAAAAGAAGGAAGTGACCTACTAAGGAAAGCCCATTATGTTATCATCAGACTTCTCCACATAATCTATACAATTCAGAAGAGATTGAATAAATATTCAAACTGCTGAAAGAGAGAAATTATCAGCCAAGAATAATAAATCCAGCAATGTTAAGCTTTGAATGTGAAGGAGAAATACAGACTTTTACAGACATACAGAGGCTGAGGGAATTTATCACCAGATGACCTCCACTTCAGGAAATACTCAAGGGGGTTATTCTACCTGAAACAAAATGCAGAAGGTCACAAATCTATGAGTAAGATCACCAACAAAATTACCCAATAAACAGGGATAATTTGTGACAACAAAAACATAAAAGGGGAGGGAGTAAGGTCTGGATTTGCAAAGGAGTATGGAGATCAGATATATTGAAAAGAAAGAGGACTACTATATGCTCATATATGAAACTTTACTTTTCATAAATCTAACAGATGCACATACACACAAAACAAACAACCCAATACTAAGGCACATAGTGGAGAAATAAAGGAAACAGAAAAAAGAAGTATAGAATACCACCAAAAAAAAAGAAATAAACCAGAAACAAAAAGGAAAAGAACCAACGGAGTCACAGAGCTACCAGAAAACAAAGAATCAAGTGGCTATAGAAAATTCTCATACTTCAGTAATCACCCTAAATGTAAATGGACTGAATTCACCAATAAAGAGGCAGAATAGCAGAGTGGATCTAAAACAAAGCCCAATCATATGCTCCCTTCAGGAGACATATTTAAGCTACCGAGACAAATTTAGATGCAAAGTGAAATGGTAGAGAATGATATTTCAAGAAAATAACATTCACAGAAAAGCAGGTACAGCCATTCTTATATCTGACAAAATAGATTTTATGATGAGAAAGGATAACAAAAGTAATGAGAAACAAAGATGGACACTTTATAATGATAAAGGGGACACAACATCAAGAATACATGGCACTTCTTAATATATATATTTGTCCAATCAAGAACCACCAAAGCATATACACCAACTACTAACAGAAATAAAGGGAGAAACAGACCAAAACACAATAACAGTTGAGGACTTTAATACTTCATTGACAGCTCTAGACAGATCGTCCAAACAGAAAATCAACAAAGAAATGTCAACCTTCAATGACACATTAGACCAGTGGACATAACTGACATATACACAAGCCTTTCATCCCAGAACATCAGCTTATACATTCTTCTCCAGTGCACATGGAATATTGTCAAGGACAGACCGTATGTTCGGTCACAAAACTAGTCTCTACAAATTCAAGAAGATTGAAATTACACCAAGCATACTTTCTTACCACAATACCTTGAAATTACAAATCAACTGCAAAAAATGAAATAAAGTAACCCACAAATACTACATACTACCTACTACTAAAAAATGTCTAGGTCAAAGAAGAAATACAAGATGAGAGCAAAGATATAGAGAGACAAATGAGAATGGCAATGTGACACATCAAAACTTCTGGGATGCAGCAAAAGCAGTAATAAGAAAAATGTTTATATCATTGCAGGCCATACTCAAGAAACAAGAGAAACCTCCAAAGTGAAGAACCTAACATTACATCTTACAAAAACTGGGAAAAATAACAACTACAGCAACCCAGAGTCAGCAGAAGAAAGGAAATAATAAAAATGGAACAGAATTGAATGAAATAGTGAACAAAATGACTGTACAAAAAATGAATACAACAAAGAGCTGGTTCCTTGAAAAGATTAATAAATTCCCTGCCTAAATTCACTAAGGAAAAAAGGAGAAAAGGACTCATATAAACAAAATCACAAATGAAAGAGAAGTCACCACAGAACTGCAGACATCACAGAGATACAAAGGATCATACCAGAATGCCGTGAAAGTCTATATGCCACCAAATTCAATAACCTAGGAGAAGTGAATAAGTATAGAATCTTCCTACACTGAATCATAAAGAAATAGACAATTTAAATAGACTGATAAACAGTGAGAAAACTATAACAACCTTCAAAAACCTCTCAAAAAATAAAAGCTCAGGACCAGATGGCTTCACCGGTGAATTCTACCAAATGTTCAAAGAAGGTTTGGTACCTATTCATGTCAAACTTTTCCAAAAAGTTGAAGAAGATGCAATACTTTCTAGCACATTTTATGAAGCCAACACAACCTACCAAAAACCTGACAAGGATAACACTAGAAAAGAAAATGACAGATTGATATCTTTGATGAATACAGATGCAAAAGTCTCACACAAAATAAAAGCAAATAGAATACAACAATATATTTAAAAAAATAATGCACCACCATCAAGTGGGTTTCATTTCAGGGGTACAAGAATGATTCAATGTAAGTAAATCAATCAATATAACACCACATTAACAAAACAAAGGATAAAGTTATATGATCTTATATTAGATGCAAATAAAACATTTGATAAAATACAAGTCCATTTGTGATTAAAGCACCCAATAAAATGTGCATATAAGGAATATACCGCAACATAATAAGTCCATATACGACAAACCTTCAGCTAATGCCATACACAATGGTGAAAAATGAAAGCTTTTCCTCTAAGATCAGGAACAAGATATGGATACCCACTCTCCCCACTTTTATTTAACATAGTACTGGATGTCTTATTCAGAACAATCAAGTAAGAGAAAGAAATAAAGGGCATCCAAATTGGAAAGTAAAAAAAAAGTGTCACTTTTTGAAGATGACATGATTTTGTATATAGAAAACCCTAAAAACTCGAACAAAAAAGTATTGGAAAAAATAAACAAATACAGAAAAATTGCAGAATACAAAATCAATGTAAAAAATTTCCACTGCTTTTCTATATACTAACAGTGAAACTTCAGAAAAAGAAATTTAAAAAAATTTCTTTAGCAATTGCAACCAAAAGAATAAAATACTGAGAATAAACGTAACAAACGGTGTGAGAGACCTCTATACTAAAAACTGCAAAGCATTGTGAAAAGAGATTGAAAAAGACACAATGAAATGGAAAGATATTCCACATTCATGGATCGGGGGAATCAACATAGCTAAATGGCTGTATTACCCAAAGCCATATACAGAGTTAATGTGATCCTCATCAAACTCCCATGTCATATTTTAAAGAAATAAAACAAAAATTTTCAGATTTGTATGGAACCACAAAAGATCCCAAATACCCAAAATAATCTTGAGAAAAAGGAACAAAGCTAGGGATATCTCACTACCTGATTTCAAATTATACTACAGAGCTATGATAGTCAAAACAGCATGGTATTGGCAGAAAACCAGGCACACAGTCCAATGGAACAGGATTGGTAGCGCAAAAATAAGACCACAGGCATATGGGCAAGTAATTCTAGACAAAGGAGCCAGAAACACACAATGAAGAAAAGAAAGCATCTTCAACAAATGGTTCTGGATAAATTAAACAGCCCCATGCAAAAGAATGAAACTAGACTACAGTTTGTTCTCATGTACAAAAATTTATTCAAAATTAATCAAAGACCTACATATAAGATCTGAAACAATAAATCACATGTGTAATGACCAGGTGGCAAGGATGGTACAACCACACAAACTGATTAACATGTTACACCATTTTAACAAAATGAAATAAAAAACATAATTATCTCAGTAGATGCAGACAAAGCATTTGATAAAATTCAAAATCTGTTCAAGATAAAAACTCTCAGTAAATTGGGTATAGAAGGAAAATACTTTAACATAATAAAAGCTACTTGTGACAAGCCCCGGATAACAAGCTCTATGATGAAATGTTGAACACTTTACCTCTAAGATGAGAGACAAGAAAAGTATCCCCACTTTTATCACTCCTAATCAGTGCAGTACTAAAGTACTAGGCAGAGCAATTAGATAAGAAAAAGAAAAGACATCCAATACATAAATAATAACATAAAATTATCTGTTTGCTAATGACATGATCATATATAGAAATCCTAAATAGTCAATGAGAAAACTGTTAAAACCAATAAACCAATTCAATAAATTTTCAGTATACAAAAACAACATAAAAATCAGTCACATGTTAACAAACAAACAATAAACTGTCTGAAAAAGAAATTAAGAAAACCATTCCAGTCTTGATTGCAAGAGATAAAAAGGTAACAATTTTTAAAAAAAAATATTCTTAGGAAAAAAGTACTTAAAGAAGTGAAAGACTTGTACACTGAAAATTATAAAACAATAATGAATAAAATTTTAAAAGACACATATATGGAAGGATATCTGTGTTCATGGATTAAAATTTTTAAGAATAGTAACATTTCTATAATACTTAATGTGACCTACATAGTCTATGCAATCCTGATTAAAATTCTAATAATACTTTTCATATACATTTTTTAAAACCTTAAAATTCATATGGAATCACAAATGGCCCTGAAAAGCAAAAGCAATCTTGAACAAAGGAACAAAGCTGGAGGCTTTACACTTCTTGATTTCAAATTATATTACAATATTATAGTAACCAAATCAGTAGGGTACTGGTATACAAAAAGACACATAAAACAATGAAACAGAATAGAAAACTCAGACATAAATTCACATGTTTATCATCAATTGATCATCAATATATTTGCTAAGAACACACAAGAGGAAAGAAGTAGTCTCTTCAATAAATAGAAAACTGGTTATGCACATGGAGAAGAATAAAATTTGACCCTTATCTCACATCATATACAAAAATCAACTCAAAATAAATTAAAAGACTTGAAAGTAAGACCCGAAACTATAAAACTAGTATAAGAAAAGATAGGGAAAAATCTTCCTGATATTAGTATAGAAATGATGTTTTGGACACAACATTGGAAGCACAGGTAATAGCAGAAATAAACAAGTGGAACTACCTCAAACTGAAAAGCTTCTGCACAGCAAAGAAAACAACCAGCATAGTGAAAATGCAACCTAAAGAATTGGAGAAAATATTTGCAAACATTGTGCCTGATAAGGGATTAACATTCAAGTATATACGGAAAGAACTAATATGTGGGGGTACGGGGCTGTCCTGGGCACCACATGTGGGGGGGCTCCGCCTGCAGAGCCCCACCCCTCTGTCACGGATGAAAATAAAACTACCAAGACATGATCTGCTTGGGGAGGAGAGGTGGACAAACTCTCAGAGGGGAATGACCCAGAGCACCTTCCTCATTAGGCTTTTATTGGGTTCAAATACACATGAATACAGGTTTAACATGTCAAAGAAATCTGAGGGCTTAATACGAGCCAGTGTTTGTCAGGAAAGGGGGTTGTCAAACTTTGGGAGACATACTCATTTCCTCCTGGGACACTTATCACCTAAGGAAGAGCACTCTTAGCAAAGCAGGTTTCACAGGACTTTAGGAATTCTTTCTTATGCCTGATTGCCCGGGGAACCATCCTGGCCGGCACAGGGCTGCACCACCTGCAGGCATAGTTTCAGGCTTTAAGCCGATTAGGCCCAGGAAACATCTCCCAGACGGAAATGGGGACTCGGGCTATGTTAGAACAGCTGGGGGGCGAGGGTCCATCACATCCTCTTTGCTGCAGCCCCCCACCCCAGTCCTTCCATGAGGGCCTCCCAAGTGGTCCTATCTGGCTTAGGTTGCCCCTCCCATGAGGAGTCTTACCCGTCATTGACTAACCGACTAAGCATTGGGGCCAGAGGTGGATGAGGCAGAAGCAGCGCTCCTGCCAGGGAGATAAGCTTTGTCTCCTTAGTAGGTCACGTCCTCGTGACAGAACAGACCCAGATGAAGCGGGTCCCTTGGCTCTTACACAGCCCACCATGGGGTGAGGGTTACAACTCCTGAAACTGGGCTGAACAGTCCGCAACACTAATACAACTCAAAAGACCTAAATAGATATTTCCCAAAGGAAAACATTCAAATGGCCAACAGGTATAGGAAAATATGCTTAGCTGCACTAAAAATCAGGGAAATAAAAATCAAAACTATAAGGACATACCACTTCACACCTGTTAGAATGGCTGTTTTCAGAAAGACAAAAGATAAATATTAGTAAGGATTTGGAGCAAATGGAGCCCTTGAGCTACATTGTTGATGAGAATGGAAATGGAAAATAGTAAGAAAGTCCCTCAAAAAATTAAAAAGGGAACTGCCTTATAATCCAACAATCCTATATGTACATATGTATATGTACATAGGATTGTTGGATTATAAGGCAGTTTATATATATCCAAAGGAAATGAAATAATCATATTGACAATAAACCTGGGACTTGTGGTCAAGATGGTGGTATAGGCAGCCATGGCTTGCTTCTTCACACAACCACATCATCAAAATCACAATTAAGATACAGAACAATGATCACTCAGAACAGTCAGAAATCAAGTTGAATGGAAGTCTGACAACTGTGGAATTAAAGAAACCACATCCATACAGACTGGTAGGAGGGATGCAGAAACAGAATGGGCTGGTCCCACACCTATGTATACTGGGTAAAAATTCGGGAGGGATATCTGAGGAGTGAGGAGTCCCAGCCCCACATTAGGCTCCCCAGCCCAGGGGTCCAGGACCAGGAACATAAGTCCCCACTACTTCTGGCTGCAAAAACCAGTGGGGACCTGGCTGGTGTGGCTCAGTAGATTGAGCACTGGCCTGTGAACAAAAGGGTTGCTGGTTCGATTCCCAGTCAGGACACATGCCTGGGTTGTGGACCAGGTCCCCAGTAGGGGGCACATGAGAGGCAACCACACATTGATGTTTCTCTCCCTCTCTTTTTCCTTCCCTTCCTCTCTCTCTAAAAATAAATAAATAAACTACAAAAAAACAACAACAACAACAAAAAAAAACAAACCCCACAGTGGGGATTGAGTCGGTGGAAGAAATTCCTGGAGTCCCAAGCAGTTCTTCTTAAAGAACCCACACACAGACTGACCTACTCAGACACTCCCTCTGAGCTCCAGAGCTGGGATTGCAACTTAAAGGGCACCAGTGACATGCTGGGAGTGGCTGAAGTGTCTAGCATCAGGGTGAGCAGAGACCATTGTTTCTTTTCTGAACTCTCCCCCTGTAGAGCCACAGAGCTGGCAGGCTGGAGCCGTATCTGAGACTCCATCAACCTGGTTAACACGGTTTGACCCACCTCGGAGATCCCCAGAGATTCCACGCCACCCAACTTAAGGGCCCACCCAAACTGCTTTTCCATGTGAATGACTCATGCTTCACAACTTTGTAAATCCTCTCAGACAAGCAATAGCTGGCCTCAGTGAGCCCCAAGCCTGGTACTAGCAGCAGCCAGCCTAGAGTCACAGCTTGGCTTTGCCTGGGAATCTGCAAGCCCAGCACAAGTAGCAGCCATCTCAGATTGCTTTATAGCTCAGGCAGGTTGGACTCAGGCAAAACACAGGTGGGGACTGACCTTGGTCTGCACCTCCTGGGAAACCCCAGGGCCAGAGCACCCAGTGGACAGGTACAGACCACATCGGAGCAGCACCACCCTGCCCTTGCACAGCTGATCCTCCACAGATGGTGGAGGTTGGTGGTCAGTTGTCACAGCCAGTCC
Source organism: Glossophaga mutica (assembly GCA_039655065.1). Taxonomy (NCBI): domain Eukaryota; kingdom Metazoa; phylum Chordata; class Mammalia; order Chiroptera; family Phyllostomidae; genus Glossophaga; species Glossophaga mutica. Next base: position 5,712,128 of record CM077318.1, on the reverse strand, counting down.
TTGAAGCTGACTGGCCTGGGTAAATTCCTCCCATTGATCTGCCAACAGCAATCAAGGCTCAACTACAAGAGGAAGGTGAACTCAGCCCACATAAAGGGAATATCTTGAGTGCCCAGCTTGGGTGACAGGGGAGGCTGTGCCACTGGACCCTACAGGACACCTACTACATTAGCCCACACTACCAAGACAGGGAGTCAAAGCAGCTCTACCTAATACATAGAAACAAACGCAGGGAGACTGCCAAAATGAGGAGACAAAGAGACATGGCCCAAATGAAAGAACAGATCAAAACTTCAGGAAAAAAAAAAAAAAAAACCCTAAATGAGTCCCACTCCATGTCTTGGAAAGCATTGTGCTAAGTGTAGCTATGGATCAGCTACAAAAAAATGACCAAAATGAGAAGCCAATCTCTTAAAATAGTTAATCACTAACTATATATCAATTTTAACTGATAAACTATAGTAAATAAGCAAAGAAAAACTTTTTACTCAAGTAATCATTCACTGATCCAAAGGAATATAAACCAGCACTTGAAAATAATAGCAGAAGTATAAATCGAAATCTTTCAGTAGCCACTTGTGGAATAGAATGAAAAGGTAGAAAAGTTAGCATTTAATGAAAATATTTCCCTTTTAAATAATTTTTATTGTTATTCTAGTACAGTTGTCTCAATTTTTCCCCTTTGCCCTCCTCCATCTATCCTACCCCCCGCTCCCACAATCAATTTCCACACTGTTGTTCATGTCTGTGGGTCATTCATATATATTCTTCATCCAGTCCATTCCCCTTGTTTCTACTCCTCCCCCTCTCCTCTGGTCACTTTCAGTCTGCTCCATGTTTCCATGTCTGTGGTTCTATTTTGTTCATTAGATTCCTTTCAGAGATGAGATCATACAGTATTTGTCTTTCACCACCTGGCTTATTTCACTTAGCATAAAGCTCTTCAGTTCCATCCATGTTGTTGTGAAGGGTAGGTGCTCCTTCTTTCTTTCTGCTGCATAGTATTCTACTACAAGATGGTGCAATGAATAATTAAAACATAAAAAGAAAACTGGAAATGTTCGGGATTCTGTTTTTATATCATGCTTATTAACAATGCCTTTCCTGAGTTTGGGGAGGTAAAACTCATTTTGGATTTAATTTTGCCTTTCAGATGCCATAGTTCTGCACTTAAACATATATTATGTATGTACATAAGAAAGCAGAGATTATAAAAAATCATTAAGAAAAAATAAACTCGAAGATGAAATTAAAGCTGTGATTAGGGTAGCGACATTTGAAAACACAGAGAAAAATTATCTCATAAGAATTAGAATAAGCTACCAGATATTTTGCCGATGTTTACTTAATCTTTGATATATTTTGAAATGAAAGATTTGAACTTAAAATGTTGTAATGGCTTAATTTGATAATGGGTAATAAATAAATATAAAGAGTCAAACTATTCTTTGTGAAGTCTTAAGCATGTACATATAAATGACAGCTTTAAAATATGTTAACATAACCCATTATATTTTAATGAATATGATCATATTCTTTGATATAAAAACTTATTACTATTGCATTTGTTGTCAAATACAAGTACATTTTCATATTGTTTTAGAATATTTCTACTGTTTAATATCATAAATTCATTATTTTAAATTTTCTATCTTCCTTCATTGATAATGTTACATGTTTAATAGAAGGATATTAGTTATAATAGATTTTGTTTCAAGTAATTAATAGAGGCAATATCAAAGTAAACACCTATTTTTGTAAATTAAAGTTGTTTTTTAGTTAAGAGTATTTAATATCACAAAATATGAGAATTAGAATACTACTTTGTACCTCTAGGATTTATTAATTTCAACTTTATATTCCATTTTATAAATTCCAGAAATATGTATTCAAAATGTCATAATAATGGGTTATTGTTGTACATTTTCAAATCAACTCTATTTACACAGAAGTTTTATTACACATTTTATGTTTATATATATACAAATATATATATATATATATATATATATATATATTTGAAATGAGCATATTCGGAGACAAGTATTTGCTCTACTTATAGCAGTGATGTTTGCTGAATTCCAAAACTGTTTTATTTTCTAATGACAATTACCCTTTTCTTAACAATACATTTATCCAGGTGGCAGCTGGCACACAGCAGGCTACATTACTGTGGAAAGAGGGATAATTTTGACCATTAAAACTGGGATAATTCCCCTGTGATTACATAAAACTGACAAAATGCAGGACTTCAGTGTTTATGGTGGTAAATGAAAAACACTCAGGCACTCAAGCTTCAGGAAATTGAATTTATCTACACACTTCAGAAGCTAAATCAACTGCGATGAGTTCTAAAAATATGGAGCAAGAACTAATTCAATAAAATTTTGTTATAATAAGGGCTTTTTACAAATTTTTAAAATACACAATTGAAAAAAATCTCTAAGCCAAGATGATGGCACATAGACATAGTGCTTTGTTGATCTGGTTACATTAACATTTTGTATATAAATATTAGAGAGTAAAGTGAACAAAAATTGTCAGTCCATGTCTGTAAAGTCATCATTCACTGAGATAAAAAACAAACCCAAACAAAACTATCCAATACCTGATTATGTAAAATAGGCAAAGAGAAACTAAATATCAGAAGTGCATAGACTTCCCTTTCCTTTGGAGTCAAGTTCATAAAATCTTCTCTAAGATCAAGATCAATAAGTTTAGTACCAATGTTTTCTTCTATGTCATTTTAGTTTCATATCTTATATTTAGGTCTTTGGTCAATTTTGAATTAATTTTTGTACATGGAGACAAACTAATCTAGTTTTATTCTTTTGCAATGAGGCTTCCCAATTTTTCCAGCTCCATTTATTGAAGAGACTTTCTTTTCTCCATTGCGTGTTTTTAGCCCCTTTGTCTAAAATTATTTGCACATATGCGCGTGCTTTTATTTCTGGAGTTTCAACTCTGTTCAATTGGTCTGTGTGCCTGGCTTTCTACCAATAGCATGCTGTTTTGATTATCATGGTTCTGTAATATAATTTGAAGTCAGGGAGTTTAATACTTCCAGCTTAATTCTTTTTTCACAGGATTGTTTAGGCTATTCAGGGTTTTCTGTGGTTCAATACAAATATGATGTTTTTTGTTCTATTTCTTTAAAAATTACATTGGAATGAATTTGACCCCAAAGATAAGTAAAAGCAAAAAATAAGTAAATGGGACTATATCTAACTAAAAAGCTTCTGCACATTAAAAGAGACCATCAACAAAATAAAAATGGAGCAAAGCAAATGGCATTATGCTAAGTGAAATAAGCCAAGCAGTGAAATACAAACACCATATTATCTCACCTTTAAGTGGAACCTAATCAACAACAACAAACAATCAAGAAAAATACAACCAGAGACATTGAAATTAAGAACAGACAGTAACCAGAGGAGGTGTGGGAAGGGATAATGCGGGGGAAGGGTGAAGGGTTTTCAGAAACAACTATAAAGGACACATGGACAAAACCAAGCAGGGGGTGGAGTCAGGGGAGGGAGGTAGGGATGGTTGGGGTGGGGGGGGAAGGCAGAAAACTGTACTTGAACGACAATAAAATTTTAAAAAACAAATGGCAGAAGATATTTGTAAACAACATTTTTGACAAAGTGACAATATTCAAAATATATAAAGAACTCATAAAAGTCAACACCAAAGAAATAACCCAACTAAAAAATGGGCAGAGGACCTGAACAGACACTTCTCCCATGAAGACGTCCAAATGGCCAACAGATATATAAAAGGATGCACAAAATCACTAGCTATTAGAGAAATACAAATCAAAACTACAATGAGATACCACCTCACACCTGTTAGAATGGCTGTTATCAATAGGAAGAATAACAACAAGTGTTAGAAAGGTTGTAGACTGAAAGGAACACTTACTGATGATGGGAATGTAAACTGGTCCAGCCACCAGGGAAAACAGTATGGCAGTTCCTAAGAAAGTGAGAATTGAGTTACCATGTGACCCAGCAAACTCTCTTCTATCTACATGAAAAACTCGAAAACATTTATATGTAAAGATATATGAGGTCTGTCCAGAAGGTATCCAGCCACAGAACATGAAAAATAGAGACATTTATTAAGGAAGACACAAGATACAAGAAACGTTGTACATAGGACAATGGTGCCTCAGTCCCCTTCAAAATAGGCACATTGGGACCTTGCGCAGTTCTTGCAGCATCTCTTCCACTCTTCAAAACACTCTGTAAAATCCTGTGTTGGAATCACCATCAGCTGCCCCATCATATTTTCCTGAATCTCATCAATGGTCTGAAATCTCTTCCCTTTCAAGGCTGATTTTAGTTTTGGGAAAAGCCAGAAGTAGCAGGGCACCAAATCTGGGCTGTAGAGGGGCTGAGTCACCTGGGTGATTGGCTATTTCACCAAAAAACTCTGCACAAGATGTGATACATGAGCAGGTGCATTGTTGTGATGAAGCTGCCAATCACCAGTTGCCCATAGCTGTGGCCTTCTGAATCATCTGAACAGTTTCCATGGAGGAATGGTCAACCTTAATGCAAAATTGGATTCAGATTCATTGCTCTACTTGCTCAGTCATTTTGAATGTGATGGCCACACAGTACACATGCTCAATCATTGGCATGTACTGCCCCCACTGACTAGTACAGTGAAGTTGTCATTGTTTACACGTGCACATTCCAGTCCGCTCTCCTTGGCTGCCAGGTTACATCAATGTCGTGCAAACTGTTCTCTTGACATTAACAATGGCTGGACTTTTTCTGGACAAACCTTGTATGCTTGGTGATATTGCAAAATTTTAAATACCTTAAAATAGTATGTTCGGCAAAATAAGTCTGTCAGAAAAAAGTAAGGACCATACAATTTCACTTATATGTAGGATATAAAACTGAAACTCATAGACACTGACAACAGTCTGATGGTTATCAGAGGGAATGTGAATGAAGGAAGGGTAAAGGGGGCCATATCTATGGTGATGGAAGATGATTTGACTAAAAGCTTTTCCTCTCAGATCAAGAACAAGACAAGATGCCTATTATTGCCATTTTCAATCAATATAGTACTGAACGTCCTAGGCAGAGCTCCTAGGCAAGAAACAAAATAAAAGACATTGAAATTGGAAAGAAAAAAAAATAAAATTATCATATTCGCAGATGATATGATATTATATATAGAAAACCTTAAAGACTGAACCAAAAACTACTGTGCAAAGTTGCAAAATGCACAATCAGATTATGAGAGGTCTGTCTGGAAAAAGGTCTGTCTTTAAAAAAAGAACAAACTATACACACAAAAGTTTAGGGGAATCTTGAAGGAATTATGTTGAATAATAAATGTGAATCCCCCCAAAATTACATGTTGTATATTCCACTTCTGGTTGTGTGGAATTGAGACAATTGGGTATGGTTAGTAAAAGGCAGTGTGAGGAGTTTTTGTGTCAGTTGAACCGTTCTATATTTTGACTTTTGTGATAATCACATGAACCTATATTACGATTAAATCATGTAGAAATAAATACGTACATGGGCTCACAAGCACATGAAGTTGCATAAAACTGTGAAAGTCAAACAAAATCAGTGGATCATATTAATGTCAAAATTCTGGTTGTGATATATGTCAATAAGCACAATTGTTGTTTTGTTGTTAATAAGTGTTCAATACAAAATAGAAACAGAGGCATGGATACATGGAACAGACTGACAGCTGTCAGAGGGTTGGGGGGACTGGATGAAAGAAAGTGAAGGGATTAACCAAAGAATATATGCATGACACATGGACATGAACAACAGTGTGGGGATTGCCAGAGGGAAAGGAGAGCAGGGGCTGGGAGGAGGTGGTCATGTTGGGGGGCAGGGAATTGGGGATATCTCTAAGAGTGTCAACAGACAGGAAGAAATAACATCATTAAAATATCCATACTACCCAAAGTAATCTATAGATTCAATGCAATTCCTATGAAAATTCCAATGACGTATTTCACAGAACTAGAACAAATATTTCAAAAATTTATATGGAATGACAAAAGGCCCTGCATAGCAACAGTGATCCTGAGAAAGAAGAACAAAGTTGGAGTAGTCACACTACTTAATATCAAAGTATACTATAACACCATAGTAATCAAAACAGCATGGTACAGCATAAAAACAGACACATAGATCAATGGAACCTAGTAGAGAGCCAATAAATAAACCCAGACCTTTATAGTCCATTAATATTCAACAGAGGAAGCAAGCACATATAATGGGCTAAGGATAGTTTATTCAGTAAATGGTGTTGGGAAAATCAAACAGATACATGCAGAAAAATGAAACTAGACCACGTTTTACACCACCCACAATAATAAATTCAAAATGAATCAAAGACTTAAATGTTAGACCCGAAACTGTAAAAATTGTACAAGAAAACATTGGCAAAAACGTCTCAGACATTGCTCATAGCACTATTTTATTGGATATATCTTTCCAGGCAAGGGAACCAAAGAAAAAAATGAGACTACATAAAACTAAAAAGTTTTTGCACAGCAAAGGAATTCATCAACAAAATAAAAAGACATCCCACAGAATGGGAGAAACTATTCACTGATACATCTGATAAAGGGTTAATATCTGAAATTTATGAACAACTTAAGAAACTCAACACCAAAAAAACGAACAATCCAATTAAAAAATGGGCAGGGGACCTGAATAGGTACTTGTCCAGAGGGCATACAGAATGCCCATAGACATATGAAAAGATGACAATGTCACTAATCATCAGAGAAATGCAAATTATAACCACAATGAGATACCATCTCATACCTGTCAGAATGGCTATCATCAATAAATCAACAAACAAGTGCTGGCAAGGATGTGGAGAAAAGGGAACACTTTTGCACTGTTGGTGGGAATGCAGATTAGTACAGCCACTGTGGAAAGCAGTATGGAGGTACCTAAAAAAATTATAAATGGATCTGGCTTTTGACCCAGCAATCTCACTTCTGGGAATGAATATATCCGAAGGAACCCAGAATGCTAGTTTGAAAGAACATAAGCACCCCTATGTTCATTGCAGTGTTATTTACAATCACCAAGACATGGAAGCAGCCCAAGTGCCCATCAGCAGATGAGTGCGTAAAACAATTTTGGGACATTTGCACAATGGAATACTACTCGTACATAAAAAAGAAGAAAGTTTTACCCTTTGTGACGGTATGGATGGACCTGGAGAGCATTATGCTAAGTGCAATAAGCCAGTCAGAGAGAGACAAATACCATATGATTTCACTTATACATGGAATCTACTGAACAAACTGAACTAACAAGGAAAATGGGGACAGACGCATAGATGGAGAGCAGATGGATGACAGCTATGGAAGGGGGGGGTAAGGGATGGAGGGACTGAGCAAAAAGGAAAAAGGACTCATGAACATGGACCACAGTGTGGTGATTGCTGGGAGGAGGGGTTTCAAGGGGACTAAATGGTAATGGAAAAATACAATAGAGATCAAATTTAAAAACTAAGAGAAAATAAAAATAATGCAGATTTATTACAGAAAAATTGGAAAATAAAAAAGTGGTCAGTAAATGCTAGCTAAGTGCCAGGAATTCATAATAATCTAATTCTTATAAGTAACCTTTGATATAGTATTTAGTCTTGTCTATAGTGTATCTATTAGGACATTGAGGCTCGAAAAAGCTGGATTTTGTTCAAGGTTTTCAGGTAATTAGTGGTAGATTTAAAAATCTAACCTAGGTCTATGTAACTCAATCCAGGTCTTTTAACTACTATGCTTTAATGTCAATGCTATACTTTACCCATTGGAAGGCTTTCTAAGAAAAGCCATTGTTGTTTTCTATGATTAAGTATAAAACTAGAGTGATTTGGTGGAAATGGGGACTGGTAAGCATCTGACAAGTTATAGAAGATCATTTATTATATATAAGTGATCTACATTATAAATAATTATTCAATATGACATGGGTTAATGAGAGTAAATTTATAATGGGAAATGTGTTAGTATCAAATTTATAACTATAACACTGTATAAAGCCATAGCTTTTAAGATAATTAGATAAAAACATAATAAATAACTATATCAGTTACCAAATTGAATACAGGTGATTTGTCAAACTGAACTATTACCTGAAAGCTAGACACCAGTTTTTTGTTATTGCAAAAATGAAACAGTAGAACCACAGAAAAATTCAATCTTCCGCCAGCTGAGTTTTGTTACGCTGTAGTATTAGCCCTTGGGGTTTTGAAAAATTAATACATAATTAAAATATTATTTATATTCACAAGTATGAAAATGAGACGTTTCCTTTAGATGTATATAGATCAGTTTCAAATAAATTTAATTAAGTTTCGATTTTGTTTCTTTTGCTTACACACAAAAGTGTATTACATAGCATAAAACTTATTTCTTGGGACTCAGTAAGATTACGAAATGCAACAATGATCACAGCCAATCTGTAACAGGTAAAGTTTACCCCAGTTCAACAGAAATGTTGTCCAACATACAGTGTAAAGCTACATCCGTTTCAAACTGTTCCCGATTACACGATCCCAATTGTCATTTTTTAGTTCTTTTCATTTTTCACCATAGAAAATCAAAATGATTTGGTTGATCATTGTCCAAGTTTCTGAAATGTGTTGTAAGAAAGAAATAAAACATTATTTGACATACTTTAAAATAATGTCATCTAATTAGATATAAAAGTTTCTCAGCTGGGTTCTGTCAGTATCAATCAAAAGAAAAAAATTATGAATGAAATACAGAAGAGCACATAGTTCTTCTGAACATGAAATTTGTAATTGCATATCACTATAAATATTTGCTATATATGCTTTAATTATACCTTTGGGCTGGGGGAAATGTAACAAAGAATGACATTGAGATTATATAACTAAAAAATTCTTCACTGTTTTATTTTCATGCTTAATACAATTAGAAAAGTAAATCCAAGTAAGCAACAACAATGAAATGAAATAAAAACTCACCAGATAAGAGGAAACTAACAAGTGGGGGAAGATTAGAAATAAAAGAAAGTGTATGGCAATATTAATTAGTAACATACATTTCACGTTACCAAATATCTTCTGTTATCTAAGAAATCCTTTCTACTTTAATAAGAGATAACTAAACTCTCTATAATAAGACCTTTGAAGTATGCTTAGCTTTTGTATAATTAAGTCTATTTTTCATTTCAAAGTTTTCTGAATTTTAGAATCCTTACAATCCATGCATTAATTGTGATAAAAGTTTCTTCATTAAAGTAAAAACGTCTATTTTTTTTCTTTTGGTAAGATAATTTTGTGGCAGTTGTTCAACCTTTTCTGAATTAATTAGATGTGCTGTTCAATCTGCCTCGGTTGTTGGTATGACCCTAAGCAAGGGACCAATCATTTTTCTTTTTTTTTCTTTTTTTTCCATTTTTTATTTTATTTTATTTTAAATCAGTATTTTTTAATTGTTGATATTGTACAGTTTTCTGTCTTTTACCCCGCCCCAGCCCACCACCCCAGCCCTCCCCACCTTCCTCCCATTTCCACCCCCCCATAGTTTTTGTCCATGAGTCCTTTATACTTGTTGCTCTAAACCGTTCCCCTTTTCCCCTGAAATTCCCTCCCCTCCCACTCTGGACACTGTCAGACTGTTCTCAATCATTTTTAAATCTGTGGTTTTCATCAAACAAACATGGCTTTTAAAAGTTAAAAATAAGTAAACTGATGCGAAATATATAGTTACATCACTACGTTAACAATTTTTATTGAAAATTTTAATCCAGGGTTTGTGTATTAAACTTGTACAAAAAGTCCTAAATTTTATTAAAATAAATATTTTAACTGACACAATAGACTCTATTTCAGTATTAAGAAATAAAATTGTTGAAAACAATTTGGAATATTTAACTTTTTAAAAATTTCATTTTTATAGTAGCATATACTTCATGAATCACAAAATTCTATATATTAGAATGCCATCTTTTCCACACCACATTGTCTTAGCAGTCGGTACCATTCAGAGTGCTGAATGGGAAAGTATATTACATTTCCCCAAAGTGGCGGTTGCTTAAGATCTAGTACAGTGAAAAAGTCTTATAATCACTACCAGTTCCAAAGGAGTTTGAACAAATATTCAAAGATCCCTTTAAAATAATGATTGAAAGGGTAATATACATGCAAATGTAGTAAAAACTTGTTTGCTCCCTAATTTTCCAAGTCACTTCATTGGGCCTCCTAGGTGCTGATGTGCTAACTGCACCTGAAATTACCCGCTTGTATTTTTGAAAATGGATGCAGTGGATACTCTAGACACAGTTACATAATTGTGCTAAGTGAACTAGAGAATGTCAGAAAATCTAGCATGTAATTTTCCATTAATTATGTTCTGCGCTACCCTTTTTAGAGAATGATCAAAATAAATTGCTTGACGTTCCAATTTAAAAGTACAAGTAGCATTTCAATACATTCTAGCCAGAACAACTAAGTCTGAAATGTTCTTGGTTTCTCAAAAAGTCAAATTCCTTTAAAAATGTGATTATTCAAAAGCCATGCTGGTCCGGGAAGATGGTGGGAAGGTGAATCATAAGTGGGGTGCTATCACTGAGACTCAGAGGTACACAGCAGAAAGTGACTTTTACGTTTTGACTTCCTAAAGGATTGTTTGTGAGGAGGCCTGTTTGCCCCATACAGAGCTTTCTATATAAAAAGCTCCTAGGAAGGAGCTTTTGAAGGCCCTGATGAATTTCAGCAGTCTTTACCTAAACTTTGGGGCACATTTGGACATGCAGGACAGACATAAACTTGTCTGGAAGAAAGCAAGGTCCCTTGAATTGCAGGGACCTGAGGATTTGCCCCGGGAGGCAGAATTGAGGGCACGGGGAGGAGGACAAAAGGGGGCATCAGATCTCTGGAAACAGAACGTTGCCCGCACTTCTTGACAGGTGGCAGCTGGGCTTTGCCCCCACGCCTTGCACAGCCTCTCTAACTGTGTAAAACTGCGGTGATCTGGGGCGAGAGAGGGCTGTGTAATTATAGCAGAAGGTTTAGAAATTCCTCACTTTCTAGTTTCTGATACGTGGTCTTGGAAGCTCACTGCGGTGCTGGAGATTGGCAGTTGGCTGTGCCAATAATGTAATTTTTCGAGACCTTGATTACTTCATCTGGATAATGGGGGGAAGACATTACCTCATTTCTTGTTGTTGCCTTGAGGATTATGATATCGCATATAAACATTTAACATGTAGCCGGCTTCGAAAACATGGCAGTGGTTCAAGGCTTTGCACCTGTGCCCAGTGTCTCCCCAGGACACTGCCAAGATCGCCTGAATTGTGGAAAGTCAAGCCTTTTTTCTCTTCTAGTCTCCAAGTCTAGTTTGGTAGGAGCCACCAGGAGCGTACCTGCTACAGTCATTATAAAAGATGGAAATTTTTTTGTAGTGTCAAAATTTGTCCCAAGCTGACTGTCACTGCAGTGTCTTCCCCAGGTAACAGACACCTAACACTTCCTTTGTCTGTAAGCATGCTGAGTTGAGTTACTGGCAAACACTTGCTAACTACCAGACACCAGACTCTGCAGAGTGCCAGAGTTTGGTCTCTCAGAAACCCTCCTCATTCCAAAGTCTAGAAAAGAAGTACCAGCTGGCTGTTAGGGGCCTGAAACCCAGCTGCTCTAGGGAGCTCAGAGTGAACCGGGAGAGGAAGGAGGAGGAAGAAGGTCTCCTGAGTTGCCTGAGAGGGATTTTTGACTGGGTAGCCACAACTCTCTACTCCTCCAGCTGCCAGACTCAGAATCTTGCCTGCACTTGCAGTCAGTGACCTCTACACAAACACACACACACACACACACACACACACAGAGAGAGAGAGAGAGAGAGAGAGAGAGAGAGAGAGAGAGAGAGAGAGAGAGAGAGAGAGAGAGAGAGAGAGAGAGAGAGTTAGGGGAAGATGTTATGCGAGTGAGTCCCAGTCCTGCTGCCACTCACCAACAGGGAAAACACTCTAGTTCATAAATAATTGTTCACCTACTCATTAATGCAGAAGAAAAGTAGTTGTAAAGTCCATTGTTTTGCTTGGGGAGCGATCCGACTTGTTTGGTAATTGCCTGCCTGATCAAGAGCTGTTTCCTTCACGGTTAACCAAACATCAACTCGACTCAGTAGGGCTCATTTTAAATATCACCAAAAGTGAATAGCCCCAATTACAACAGGAAACACATTTATGGACATGAAACAAGGACCAGAAGCAGATTTGTCCCTGTTTCAAAAACCATTTTTTTTTTTATGGAATGTGGAATGGACAGTTGGAAAGTCCTATTTGAGTTGTGTTTTAAAGATATCTGTAAACTGGTCACTATGTGGATTTTTAAGGCTTAAAAATAAAAATAAATGAAAGGGAAAGTTGTGACCGAAAAATAAAATCCCTATTTTTACTTTCCTTGAGAGAAGAAACAATATTCTCCAGAGAAATTACTTCAGACGGTGGTCCTTTTTGCACAATTATAACTTGCACAAGAAATTTAAAAAAAAAACAGATTTATGCATGGGTGACTGTGAGTTGGAAACCTCAGGAACTCAGGAATGCATTTATAAACCCTTCATGCACTGCACCCTCATAATTTAGTGTCCAATTCTGATGAACAATTTGTGGCACTCCTTGGCCGCTGGTTTCCCATGCAAGATCCACACACTTTACCTGATTCAGCGCTTTTATTACTTTAGTTCTTCGGATAATGCATGACTTAGGACAGCCTAGTGCTGGGGCTGTGGGGGTTCCCTCATTCTTTAGAAGGCTTAGCACCCCTGGGGTGGGGAGGGAAATGCTTGGGTATTCAGTCAATTAAACCACACTGATCTGAAATTTGTTGGGGAGGGGGTGGCGCACCTCGCTCCAGGATAAAACAAGCATTGATTTTCGAGTCTCTATGGGTCACTTGGTTCTAGTTGAGTTTTGGGGCTTAGATTCTTGGCCCTTTTCAATTATATCTGAGCTACTGTGGGGAAATAAATGAAGTGACAATCAAACATGTTGTATTCTGTATGGGGAAAATTAATCAGCTAACACATTCTGGGATTCTCTATGGGTTAAAAATATATCCCTTTTGACTCTTTCCTTTTCGATGTGTAGGGTTTAGATATTGTAGCACATGGGGACTCAGGAGGCACCAGGACTCCTAACACTTTCTGTGCAGCCCAAAACACCTAGCAGCCCTGTAGCCTGTGTGGAGTCACAGAGACTGTATGGGGTCACTTAGTAGGTGAACAACACAGAACAGAGCAGGTAGGCGCAAGCGGGGCCTGGGAGGAGCTACTAAGCTGTTGTTGGTTGGAGTTGAAAAGTGTTTTTCTACTGCAAGTGCTGGGGATGGAGATGTACCAACTCAGCCTGTGAAGTCAATCTACTTCTGGTTTGGAAGATTTCTCCGAAGAAGTGTTTGCCTGAAGCTCAGATCAGACTGTAGCCGGGTGAGGTGCCTAGGGTAGGTGAGGAAGGAGGCTGGTATCCCTTAGCTTTGCAGCCCTGAAGGCTGAAATCACAGGCTGTAATTGTGTTTTTCACAGCTGTCCTTGAGTCAAGGCAGGTCTTCTGAGTGGGAGAAGGTGAGGAGACTGGGTGCAACCCTGAAAGTAGCAAATACTGCTCTGGGCGGTGGGGGCCAGAACATTGAGTTCTCTTGCACACTGGCTCCAGGCCAGTCTCCTGTGAACTTTGAAGACCAGTTGGTGCTGGCATCTGCAGAGCGAAGGAGCCCAGCCTGAGACTCAGCTTTCTTACCACACCCTGGCCTAGCCTCTTGACGCTGTAACCCACAGGTAAAAGCCCCTGACTTACTGGTTAGGCTGTAGATTTTCTTTGAGGCCCTCAGGTGATAGAATTTTTCTCAGCCAGTGCCTCTGCTATTAGCTATCACTGGGCAAGTGCATAAAGTTAGGGAGGTCCTGCTGATGTCATAATTATTAGTTTCATGTTCTTCAACCGAAGGCTTTGTGACAGGATTTTTGAAATTTCTACTTTTGAGGGGACCCCAAGTGGAATGTTAATGTTCCTTAAAATTAACAAAGGGTGGGTTTCTTGGCCTGTCTTTTGAGGGTGTGCAATAATCCAGGGATAGTTCCTCTTATGATCAGGGACCCTGCTGAATGGTTGCTAGGTTCAGGAAACTGTGCATTGGTCAAGCTTAGAGAACAAGGGAGCTAAAGGAAGAGGTATGCCTAGCTGGAAGGTGAGGCAAGGCCAGATAAGAGAAAAGGATACTGAGCTGAGTGGCAAGTCTTTAGAGCACTGAGATGTGACCAGACGGCTATGAGCAGTGATGCTTTCTCCGCAGGTTCTTCCCCAGTAATCTGCAGATCACTCAGCCAGAAGGTTTTTTCTGAGTTCTTGCACTCACTTGAGTTAATACTGGCCCCTACTTTCAGGAGGAGGCCTGAGGCCAGAAAACCTGGGGCCTTGACCACCCCCAAAGGAGGGGGCAGAGAGCAACAGGGTGAGCCAAAAGACTCTTTCTCTACCAATTCTTGCATTTTTTTCTCACCAGAGCTTTAGTTAAGACAGTGCATTGTAATCCTACACATACCTGAACACACAGTCACTACACACACACCTGTCGTCAGGCTAGAGGAGAAAACTATACCAGGGACAGTGAAAGAGATGCCAAGGAGGTTGCTGTAGGGTGGTACGGTTGCTTCTGTACACCTCTCTTCTCCCTATGGAGGCCTTCTGAGGTTATTGGATGAGGCAGTATAAGAGACAGAAATATGAAGAGAGAAAAAAAGACTAAACAGAAGGAGATAGAAAAAAAGAGGAAGTGAAGAAAAGAATGATAAAGACCAATTGAAATATACACAGGCTGATGAGAAAGAGAAATATGGAAAGATTCAAAAAGTACAGCAAAGGACACAAAGAGAGAGACATAAAGACACAGTGAAACTGAGACGGGTAGGAACAGAAACCCATTGAATCTTCTTCTATCTGTAAATGCTTCCATACCAGCCTGATCTAATCTGGCATGTTTCTGCAGAACTTGAACTACACTGAGATCTCTTTCAAACCAAAATCCTCAACTCAACCCAGATCTGGTGCCCTGGGGCAGCCAAGACAATCTATACTTTCCATCAATACATCATCTAGATGAAAAGTGAACAATGAGTACACTCTGGATAAACTCACTGTCACCCCTAAAATACCTATTCGAAACTGACCTTCAGATCTTTTTCAAATGAAATGATGGAGACTGGAAAGTGAAACTGCTGTTTAAAAAAAAGGAAGAAATTACTCCTGAGGAGAATGCTTCATATCACTCTCTCTATGCACATTTTCAGACATTTTCGCTGAATATATAATCCTGTCATCATTTTCACAGTACACACGCACACACACACACACACACACACACACACAAATGCCTATTGTGAAAAATTTCTTCCAGTCACAAAAGCTTACTAAAACATTAAGAGACATTCTAGCTAGTCCTTAGACAGGGCAAAACAGGAGACGATATATATGTGTGTCAGAGAAAATGGCTGTAACATTTTAAGCTTGCCAAAACGGAAACTAATGTCTATGTTTCAGTTTACCCTAGGGTTTCCCAAATTCAGCTCCTTGTAATAAAATAAATCAGACCAGGACCAAAATATGAAAATGGAAATCAATTCTGAAGAATGATGCCAACTGCTGTAGTTTTTATTAAAATGCTAGCATAATGAACTTCATAATCAAATTACTTTTCAAGGAGTCACTGGCAACACTGCCTTCAAAATATTCAATAACCTGTCCTGGCTTGTGTGGCTCAGTGGATTGAGCGCTGGCCTGTGAACCAAAGGGTCACCAGCTCAATTCCCAGTCAGGGCACATACCTGGGTTGACTGTGGCCGAGTCCCCAGTAGGGGGCGCTTGATAGCAAACCACGCATTGATGTTTCTCTCCTGCTCTTTCTCCCTTTCTTCACCTCTCTAAAAATAAATAAATAAACGTCTTAAAAAATAAAAAAAATCAATAACCCCTTTCCATAAGAAATATGCATGCACACAATTTAAATGACTATGGATTCATAATCATAAAATACAAAAATACATATGTATTCCAACTTTCTATCAATCTTTCTTTTTTGGGTGCGATAAGGTTAAGTCAAGTTTTAGACTGGGGGTGCAAAGTCTAAAGTTTGAGAATTGGCAGTTATTTAATTGGCTTCATTCAGATGATTTAGTCAGTCTCCTACCTGAGAAGTAACCATAGTGAGTTGCCTCCGGGGAGTATATCATGGTCCTATGGACCCAGTTTATTAAAACTGGCATTCATTTGCCAACATACATAGCAACTGACTTTGATTTTCCTTCGTGCTTTCCTTCTCTTCCAGTAATTAAAACATGATGAATTTAGACAGCGATTTTCTTGTTGTTTTCATTTGTTTCCCTTTTGTATCTTTCATTATGTGTGTTTATTGTTTTATTATTAAGCACTGCCCTTTTGGCCCTTGGAAGTATTGATCAGGGTGTCCTAAATCTAGAAACATTCATTTCATGCAGGAGCAGCTTTTTGTATGGTAATGTGAATATATAAACCCTGGGAAGGAACATACTGGGTGAAAGTAGGCAGAGATTGCCTTTAAGCTAAGCAGGATAAGTGTTTGCCTACTTTTGGTGTTTGGATAGATTGAGGAAAAAGAGCCTTGGCTTACTACCAAATCATTCCCACTATTGGTACTTCCGTGGATATTAGGTATTGAGAAATCCAGATTGAAAAGAGATCATTATGAAAATAGGGAAAGAAGTTTTTAACACTCGATTCATTTGCCCTGGACATGATGGAATGTGGTGCCAAAGTAAGGGAGGAAATGTATGTTGAAAATACCAAGGCAGAAACAAAAAGAAATGAAATGGGTGCGAGACTGGGTAGGCTCAGTCTATGGAATTCAGGAAGATACCCTTCTTAGTGGCAGGATCTGCTTATGGTGGGTTCAGGACTGCCCAGATTAGACAGAGCCCCAGGAAGGTGGCACACTGATCTGAAGTCAGGTTTTGACTTTGTTGATTACATGCAGTCATTTGGTGAGATACTGTGAGGGAAGGGTATAAAACAGACCTTTACCTGGTTATGGAGAGATACAATAACTCTTCTATTTTTCCAATAACTCATTAATGGAATAAACTTGGTTCTTTGTTTAAGTGATCTGTGCTGGTAATATTTTGCTAATTGTCAGAATTATTTCTTTAAAACTATGACACTTGTATCCACTTCTCAAATACTATTCCACTTTCTCTGCAGCTGATGTATAAAGTATATTAGCAGTATGAAAGAAAATACAAAGAAAGGGAACATTGAGTATGGGAAAATAAGTAAAATATATAAGGCATAAAATCCAAGTTAGAATGGCTCAACATTAAAATTCACACACACCACAAACTCAACCCATACAAAATTATTACTTCTTAGTAATCCTGATTGGGCCTTCAGTTAATATATGAATGTACAAATCCATAAGTAAGGTTTTACTCAAGCTCATTGTTTCAGTGGGGAGTGTTTGAGGATGAAAAGAAACAGGACACATTTACAATTATTGATTACTTACACTGTGCCATACAATCAAAGATAGCTGAAAAGTGGACATGCAATGCCTATTCTGCTAATGACTCAGATCACCATAGAATAGGGCCACATCTGAGCTAGTTGTTTTTATTATTTATTACTATTGTTTAACTTGTCTACTCTGCCCAAAAATTAGCCAAGGAGAAAATAGTCCTCACAATTCTGGGGGCAAAGGTCCTAGATCCAAACTTAAAAAAAAAATCAACTGTAAGTTATGAATTAAGTAGAAAATAGTTGCATTACTTGGATATATTTCAGTAAAAATGAGAAATATAATGAATCCAAATAATATTATAATTATTAGCATAGGAAGGCCTTCATTATTTGAGAGCAGTATGAACACATGATTAAATTCTAAGAATAAATCTTCCTTCAGCTAATATTTTGGCAAGCATAAACATTTAGCTTCCCAATTCTCCCCATGAGAAGAATACAATGATCATAGACAAGAATTTGTCTTCCTACTTTTTCTTCCCTGACTCAGTCTAGGAACAAGAATTACAAAGTTTGACATGCATAACTCAATTGCTAGTAGCATTAAAGCACATAGTTCTTGAGCAATTATATTGAATTAAACTAACCAGAAGTTGAGGGATTCAGTGTGAGAATTACTTTTATTATTAATCATGACAGTTCTCTTAATTTCCTGGGGTGAAGACAACGCTGTATGGTAGGGGCCTGTAATTGATAAATCTTATCTACTTACTATAAGAAGAACATATACTGATATTACAGTGGCAAAATACCAAAAATATATTTCCAAGTATGAAGTTGATAAAATCAGAATATGTATTCTATCACCTGTATTTCTCATGGATTTTTGAAAATCAAATGCAATTTTTTATTTAATTCACTAGTTCTATTTATTAAATAGTTCTTACATTTAAGAAAGGCGATTAGTCTAAAGCCTTCTGAACTATTGAATCTGCTTTAGGATTTAATCAAAGGTTGGGGAAATTTCTTCCCTTTCTAGTGTTTGGCCACAAAGGATTTATAGCTGGATAGTTAATATAAAGGTCAACACATTCATTCCTTCATATGGTATATAAATGTTGAATAACTATGTTGTACATATGAAACTCATATAATATTGTATTTTAGCTATACTTTAATAAAAATAAAAAATAAATTCTGTCATGTTTAAAATGTTAAAGACTAACACATTCTTGAAACTAACTTCCAATTTCTCTTTAATGATAAAAACAGCTGTGAGTGCTTACAATGTTCCAGGCATTATGCAAAGTGGTATGTATGTATCATTTTCCTAAATTCCCATATACACACACAAACTTACAGAAATATACCCTATGATGAATATATTAGATGTCAAATCATAAAAGCTTAGATGAAAGAAACTGAATGTAAAATGTAAAATGAACTTTAAGAAGACTTGTGTAAGGTCACTCAGAAAGGAGCAATTCAGAATTTACATCAGGTCAGTCTGAATTCAAAGTCTGTCTTCTATACGCTGTACTGCTTGAACCTTATTCCTTTTTGTTATTTACCATAGTCCAGGAATTTGTATGGAAAGTAAAATTTGCTTTCAGGTTTTATGGTTCTAGGATAGCCTACAGTACATAATTTCCCTAATCACAGATCCAGTAGTGTTGAAGAAGAAGGAGAAGAGGAAGAAAAACTAGAGGAAAAGGGTGATTTTCCAAATTTTTATCAAGCTGAGTGCATTTGTCAGGATTTTTTCTGTTGAAGGTGATGGAAATACAGCTGAAACTCATTTAAGCAAACAAAGATAATTTATTTGTTCAAGTAACTTAGCCAGTTCAAGCAAAGTTGAATTCAGCTACTAAAAAACGATGTCATAAGGCATTTCTTGACTATGTTTTCCTGGGGGTTCCTTCTAGGTAGGTTTTTCACAAGTAATGCCAAAAATTATCATTAGCAATTTAAAAAGAAAGCACTTTATTTCATACTCACATTCTACATACTTGGAGCATTGCCAAAATATCCTAACTATGGGGGATGAGGATCAAGGCAGAGAAGGAAGAATAACAATTGGAAGAAACAATCTCTATCATAAAGTTGTTTGTGCTTTGGTCAAAACGTGGAACTAGGTATCCAACCAGACTCAAAATACTTTTATTTATACTTAATATAGATATATATATTTTTGAAATTTTGATTTATTTCATGTGTTTCATTCTCTCCTTTATAAATTAAAAACAGTAGTTGTAATCCCTCTATATAAGTTTGATATCATCCCTTTAACTGGCAAGTACTGCAGAATTGACAAGGAATATTTTTTTTTTCTCCAGGAAGACTTAGTTCATTTCATTCATAAGTTTTCCTTCAAATAACCCATGTTATCTGTATAGAAAGCTAGAGGGGCCACAAATCTTTTCCCTTAACATGTCAAAAATTTCTGAAAAGTGTAATATCTTCAGATATTAGATTAATTTTGAAGATCTATTTTAATGCACATGCAATTCACCAGAAGCAATATTTTTCAGGACAGACTATGTTTTGTGTATGTGTTAATTTATATACCTATTTATAGAGATTAATGAAACATTGGAATTTTTATTAGTGAGTTACAAATTGCTTCCCATTATCTTAAAGCAGGTTCAGATTTCATTTTCAATAAGAGCTCTAATAATCCTTATATTCCTTAATGCACATCTATATCATTTGCATCTCCAAAGATATTAATTGATTTTGATTTGTATTTACCACAAATTTATTTTTCCTACAAGCGATAAGTTCTCTGTGTATTACCAGTAGTAACTTTTTTGGCAATTCAAAATCAACATTTTACTATAAGGATTTTTTGATTGTCAAACATTTAAAAAACATTACTCTTTTTTTTAATGTGGGTACCTGTGGACCTCTCTGTGAGTTCCACATGGGTTGAGGGATCTCTTATAAAGGTTTGTGGCTGTTCCCAACTGCGACAAAGAGACTTACAGCTGTGGAAAATGAATTGCTTCCATAAATGTATGTCCCTCATGCCCTAGTTTCCAAAAGTCCAGTGCTTCAGCAGCTGAACAGATTGAAAAGCTGGTTCTGAGGTTTGAAATAATTATTCTCTCACATAAAAGTTAACAGGAATTAACATCTTAGTCCAGTACACATGAGGGAGAGCTGAGCTCCATGTCTCCCAGTGATGTCATCAGATAGATATTGAAATGGGAATGGAAAAAAGTTAGATTACAAAATAAAGAGTCCGGCATGAGTAAAGTACAGGTAAGTAATAAACTACACGTATGTATGTAACAAGGAAGAAGTTTCTCTTAAAAGAGGACTTATATCCCAAGGTATGCTATTTCCCTGATTAAAAAAAAAATTTGCATCATATAGAAATTTGAAATACTACAAGAGACATTCCAGTTACTATACTTTGCCTTATTTTTGTGGAACCTGTTAAAAAAAAAAAAAAAACTACCAAAGACTTTGCTTGCTACAGGAGGTAATTTCCTACTTTTTGCAACTGAATGAACCAGGGTTGAAAAACAAGAAAATGGCTATATTAGGAGATATTAGTGAAAGTATTTCATTGTGGTTGGCACTTTAAAATTGACAAATGAACTCTTGAATTTCCTGTTTGTGAGCCATGTCTTTAGTGAAGACCATACAATGAACAAAAATGTACCTTCTAAATGAGAAGGGAGGGACAAATGCAATAATAACCTCCCCCTCCCCTTAATGGCTGCAGCAAGAAAACAAATGCCCATGAAGATGTGGCAAAGATCACAGCTAGACCTGGTTGTTTTCCAGTCCAGGTGCTTGTATACTGGCCTTTCACCATGAGCTTCATTCCCCACTTCTAGGTATAGTGTCTTTCCCAACCTTGCATGGTGAGTAGTGGATAACTGATTATTAATCCAGGCCCTTCAGCAGTATTCAGGGTATAATTAAGCCTTTGCCATATTACCTGAGATCATTAGATACCTCAAGTCATATCTCGTGTGAAGATGTCCTTCGCATGGACCAGCTGCACATACCTCCCCACCACCACCTCACACTTGTACCTAAGAAGCTGAAACTAAAAGATCACAAAGAGTCTTTTACTGTGAAATTTCAGTACTGAGACTGTACCAGTTCATTCAAATTCCATCCTATTTTTGAAGACTTGGATTGAGTTGAAATGTTCTTTGAACAAATGTGCGAAAGGAGAACAGAACTTTTCTGAAAAGGTGAAAATGTCATTACCTAAGATGTAGTCTGCAAGAGTCCAGGGGTGCCTGGTTTCTTATTTCTGATGAAAAGTGGATGACCAAAACCCACACGTACAGGCAAAATATTACATCTGCATGCCTAAACATGCTCATTGGAAGTGGTAGGCAAGTCTCCTCATGACACAAAGAAGGTGATTTTTATCCATTTAAAAAAAAAAAAAAAAGTAAGACCCCAGACCAGGAAGATATTCCAGGAGAAAATGGAATGAATTATTCGAGCCCAGAATTTTGGGCTCATCCTTGGAAGCAAAATTCCCATTTGTGCTTTGCTGGGGGCTCTTAAGTCCCTAGGGTGTGTTGCTGATTGAGTCAAGTGAGCAAGAAGAGGCTGTGGGTGAGACTATTGGGCTCCCGTTACAGGCAGGACTTGAGGAACTAAAATTGCTCTTATCATTGACAGTAGGCATCTGGGAGCCCCCTGCCTAGTCCTTACCTCCCCAGCTGGATAGAAAGGACCGACTAGCGCAATGCCTACCCAGTTTGAGACCCAAATTGCAGAACAAACGCCCCCCAGACAGCTTGCGCTCCTCTATGTTTCTGCAGCGCGTTCACTGGAGAACAAAAGACCCTGATACACTTCTCTGGATCTGGTTTAAATAATTTTTGCACTTTTGTTGTTAAACCGGCCCCTTATGGGCAATTATTTCGCATGTCTTTGAGTCTCACGATTGTATGTAAAAACGATAACTTTGCGTATCCCTGCTCCCCACCATCCTGAGCCTCTTTCCAGGCAATCCTTCAACCCTGGTTCCTTTCCTGCTCCCTGTCAGACTCTGAAGTGTCACTCAACGTGGTTTTTGTGTTTCCAACAGTTTCCAAAACAAACAGTGGAGGCCGAGACCAGCTGGGTATTCACTCAGTCGGATGCAACAGTATCTCCCAATCTGAGCTGCCTGAGCCGCCATTGGCGGCAGGTCCGCTCCCTAAGAGGCCCTTGCTTGTCAATCTCTGCTCTCTGCCACGTCCTGGAATCAGGGAGTTGAGGACTGATGGTCCGCACATGTCCATTGGGAGGGAGGAGACCGCAGAGGGAAGGGGGACTAGACTCCAAAGGACTTTGGCTCCAGTTTGATCTTCCTTTCCTTTCATCTTATTCAAAGAAAAATATGTACGTATATATAAAAATTACACACACACATTTTTCTTTGAATATTGATCCAGAAATTGTTTTTCTGATTTGGGGATTATTTTTGCTTTCTCTCTTTCTTCAGTCCCCTGCACTCTCCCTCCCTCTCCCTCCCTAACCCAGCTCAGGTTGAAACTTTGCAGTGCACATTCCCTTCGTCCCCCTCCAGGGATGGCTCTGAGCTCTCGGGCGCACGCCTTCTCCGTGGAAGCGTTGGTGGGGAGACCCAGCAAAAGAAAACCGCAAGAACCAAGAGAGCAAGTGCAGCTTGAGCTGCTGGAGAAAGAGGGCGGAAAGGTGCAGGAAGAGGGAAGGAGCGGCGCCGCGGGGAGGAAGAGAGAACAGCCGGGTAAGTACCTTTATGGCACCCCAAAACCCTAAGCCTGCTACTACCGCCTGATGGATCCGCAAGTCCTAGCCTGGCCTACGATGCTGCAGAAGGGTGGCTAGCCCTGCCCTTGGAGGTTCTGACCCAGCCAGATGGCCAATATCGGGCCCGCGGGGACACCTTGTCCACTTGGCTGTAGGGGATGTTTCCAAGCCTCCAGGTTCAGCCCGTAATTTTGTGGTTCGTTTAGGGTGAAGAGGAGGGTCGCCACATGCTTGTGGAGAAGTGAGACTCTCCAATCTCCCTGAAGTTCCGAAAGCCAGGGGGTGGCTGTTTCTCAGGGTAGCAAGCAGGGTATGCACCCAGATTCCAAGGAGATTCAACCTCCGGGACCAAAGTCTCTGAGAGAGTTGAGGACCGGCAAATTTGAAGAAGGAATGTGCCTTCAATGGGGCACGTCGTGGACCATTTGTCTCCATCAGGGGGGTACAGGGGGTGTTGTGGGGAACCTGGGGATCAAACGCCAAAGTCCCGGGGAAGAGACAAGGCGGGTCTGCTTCAAGAGGCGTTAGCGAGAAAGGGGCGTGTGAACCACGAAGCTCTCTCGCAAACTCTAGGTGTCTCTGTATCCAGCAGAAAAGCGACGCAAGACAGAGTCCTCAGCAACTTTCTCAGGCAGTGGAGGCTCTGGAGGTGGCAGCGGCAGCGGCGGCAGCGGCGGCAGCAGTGGTGATGGCCTCAGCCGCGGTGGAAGCCTGGAAGAGAAAGATGCTATCCAAATGGAACTGCAAGGATCCGAGCTGTGGAAGCGATTCCACGATATTGGGACTGAAATGATTATTACCAAGGCCGGCAGGTTCGGCTCTGCCCAATTTGTTCAAGTAGCACACACAGTAGGCACTTAATGCACCGCTCCCGTAAGATGTGGTGCCTCCAGTTTTATGCCCTAGCACCCATCCCCCCAAGTCCCCACCCAGGACAGGCATTAGAAATTGTCTGCCTCTCAATTGACTATACCATGATGTGCCTAGCCCATGTTAATGGCAGAATATTTCTTTCCTGTACACTCTGACTCCAAGTACTAATTCTCCTTATGTGATATATGACAAAAATTAGACCTGTCTATGCAGGTGCCAGATTCCACCCCCCACATGTTAAGCTACAGCCAGGCCACTCTGTTAAAGCCTCAGTTATCAAAGGACAATATCCCATCTCCAAGCCTCCCAAACCACTATCCCTAGCTGAGACCAGTTAGAGGTGGAGGTTTCCCATTTTTGACCATCTGCTCTGGGACAACTGTTTGGGGGCAGCTCGGTACTTTTCTATGTGTGAATCCTCCTAATTCCAGTCTTTTCTCAAATCAGCCTCACAAAAAGTTCTGATGAAAAACTGAGGAAAGGGCACAGCTCTTTCTCTCTTATTTTTTTCTTTTATAACTTTTTATTATTGTGGTAGTGGGGAGTGGGGAGGAGAAAGTTTTGTGTTAAGGATATTCTGTTCCCATCGGAAACTGTGAACTTCTTCAATCGAGTTTAAAACCAACAGTAGGTCTTCATGTAGCAGATGCCATTCCCTAAATATCTCCTAGAATGGGGAGGATATTGTGAATTCCTTCACCGCTCATTTCACCCCAAACCTACCACACTTGAAATGTCTCTGAAAGCACTCAGGTCAGTCACTCTTTTCCCTCCCACAGGCGGATGTTTCCCTCTGTTCGAGTCAAGGTGAAAGGGCTGGACCCAGGGAAGCAGTACTACCTAGCCATGGATGTGGTGCCAGTGGACTCCAAACGCTATAGGTAAGGGAGGGGGTGCCAAAGGAGGGTACCACAGGCTCAGACTGGGAATAGGGATTCTGGTCTTTGGAACCTGACAGTGAAATTTTGAAAACACTAATACAGATAGGGGAAGTGGGATTGCTTTCCTGTGGACTTTAGGAGTCAACTTTTCTTGCTCAAAGCAGGCTTCAGACTGTGGAAAGACTGGGCTCCCTCCTTTTTCTTCTCACTCCTGGAAAGCAGGTGCCATCTGGTGCTTCAGTGTGTCCCAAGCGTGTAGTGTACCCACTGCTCTGGCCTAGGGTGTGCAGACTGCAGAAGGTTTGGACTCAGAAGACTAGCAGGGAAGCTGTTTGATGGAATTTGGGGATAAATGCCTGGGCTTGTAGGTACATTCTGGGCTCTGGGTTGTGCTACTTTGGCAGCAGGTCCTGGAGCGACGCCCTGGTTTGCCATCTGAGGCTAGTCTAGCAGTTGTTGTACTTAGGTCCATCTTTTCCTTTTTTAGGCTCTCTCCTGAGGTGGGGGTCATGTCTGAGAGAGTACAAGAAAACTCTCCTCTTGCCGTAAGCACTTTACTCAGAGCAGGCTAAAAGTGGCCGAATTAATCGAAAACCAAGAGGCCAGAAGTGCCCCTGTGTGAGTGAGTGCTTTGGCTCAGGAGCTGTGGGGGGTTGTGCGGGAGCCGCCTACACTCTGGCTGTGAGCTGAGAGCTGTGATCATCGAAGTGGAAGCGAGTGTCTGGCCTTTTAGGAGACAGCCAGCATCATGCCCAGGGCTAAATTTGAGGGGCAAAGAGAAGACACAGCTCAAGAGCCTGCTGGACCTGAAGGCTGAAAATAGCAGAACAAGCTGCTTGCCTCTCGAGTTTGATCTATCTTGGGAACGCTGCGCACAACTGAGCAGTTGAAATTGGAAATAGTGTGAAAATTATCCCAGAAGTCGCACAGGGCAAAATTTGTGGGGACATTTTGGTGCGAAACCTTGTTGGCAAAAGGGCTTGACCATGGCTGGTGGCTGTGAGCTGGACACACCGCTGCTTCTTCCCTGACACTTCTGGCCAAAGGCAGGAGGATTTTTCTAGCATTTCTGCACGGCAAAACTGCTTAGGTCAATTTCTGTTGCGGTTTCTGTGAGAAAATACAAACCAGACTCTGAAATCCCATGACATTGTACTTGTCCTGGCACTTCATTGCATTTTAATGACATATGTTTATTTACAGTTTGCTTTCTATCCCTGAAAGCTCTTTGGAAATCAAGTTACATCTTCTACTAGTTTCCTTTGGGATTAGCTAGCAAACCTTGACTGAGGTCATTTGGACTGTTTCCTGGCCACGTTCCTCCCATGCCCCTGGCTTTGGCTGGCTGCACATAAAGCTACACTCTGCATGCCTTTTTCAGGTATGTGTATCACAGCTCTCAGTGGATGGTAGCTGGGAATACGGACCACTCCTGCATCACTCCCAGGTTCTATGTTCACCCAGACTCACCCTGCTCTGGTGAGACCTGGATGAGGCAGATCATCAGCTTTGATCGTGTAAAACTCACCAATAATGAAATGGATGACAAAGGCCAGGTAAGTGTGCAATCCTTTGCCCTGTGGAAGGGACAGATATGCTAAGGCATCATCCCACATGTCACCCTGGAGATGCCAAGTAGGCTTCTCCCAGATAAGCTAGTTGTGGTCTTTAAGAACTATCCAACTTCTGGGCCTGTAATGAAAGTTGGTGGCTGAGGCTGAAAGTGCTAAGGGTTGGGAATGGTAAGCCAAGGGAGTGTGAGGAGTAAATGACACTTGTTTAAGCCAAGATACCTGGCCTAGGAGACTGAAAGGGAATGTTTCAAAGAACTCTCTGGTACATCTGCCTACCAGGCAATCACTGTGGGCTCTGATCAGCTTCCAGTAGATGGGCACCTTCTGTGTGGCATGGCATGTTGGAAATCTCTCCAACCTCCCCAGTGGATGAACTTTGCAAGTCATCTCCAGCCTCTGTTCAACTGCACCCTTGCCCCTGCCATGCCCAGTCTGGCCCTGTGCCAGCCACAGAAGGAGATAGGTAATCTCCAGAAATTAAGAGGTGGGGAATATCATATGGTTGCCCAGCAGTTGCCATAAGCCCAACAAATTTATGGCAGGCAGTCAAACCCCAGTGACACCTGGGGGCATCACATGGTCACCACATTTGGAAGTAGGAAAGGGTCCCATTTGGAAATGGAATCCCTACAGCCTGGTGCCACTGTGGTGCCAGGCTCCAGAACCCCTTAGCCCTGAGGGCTTTTGCCTGGGGCAACATGGCACAGAAAAGTCCTTGTGTGTGGCCAGCTTAGCCTTTCTGGTTTAGCTTTGCTTTTGTGTGTAGGCAGGTTGGGGGTGCAGATGAGAGTGGGGCAGTATTAGGGAAGGGAAGCCAATTTCTAGGCAAAACTTGATGATTTTTCCTCCAGATCATTCTGCAGTCCATGCACAAGTACAAGCCCCGTGTGCACGTGATGGAGCAGGACAATAGAACCAACCTGTCCCGGATTCAGTCCCTGCCCACTGAAGAGGTTAAAACATTCTCCTTTAAAGAAACAGAGTTCACTACGGTAACAGCTTACCAAAACCAGCAGGTAAAGCTAACCAGATCCCAGACAAGCAATGATGGTCCCAGAAGGACCTACTGAATAGACACAAGTTGCACTATACGGATTGAATTTCCCTTGACTTAAAAAAAAAAAAAAAAAAAAAAAGCAGTCGTATTGCATTTTTATCAAGGCAAGTTTGCTTGTGAATTGCGTGGATCTGATGTTTAAAGAAGAGCAAAACAATATGCCAGGAGAGAAAGAAGATAATCATTTCAAAATTGACTTAGAAATATGCTTGCATTTATTTAACATGCCATACTCCACATAGAAAAATATTTTGTGGTTGTTGTGACCATTAAAAGCAATGGTGACAGTGTTATTACCAAGGGCACTGACATTATTTTTCTCTCTCTTCTGAATTCATAGATTACCAAACTGAAAATAGACAGGAATCCTTTTGCTAAGGGATTTAGAGATCCCGGAAGAAACAGGTAAGCAAAATATCACATCTAATATTAACATAGCCCTTTTCACAAGTATTACAGATAAGTATGGGTCAGAGACTCAGCAGCCCTAAGTTTTATACCTAGTAAGCAGTAGAAAATGGACCTAGATATTTTGTCTCCAAAATCTTGCCTCCTCTCAGTACTTCTCAAATCCACCTTTAGGATATTGCTTATTCTAGCTTCCTGAGTTTTTTTTAGTCATGGAATAATTACTTAGGATTTTATTTACAAGTCTAGCTATAAAAGAAAGTCACTTCAGATATTCAACCCTGAAAACCATAACAAAGTAGTTCAAAAGTTTATATAAATCATTATTTTCAGGAATAGCATTCTGGTCTTGCTGAAGGTTGAATCTCTTTTTCAGGGGTGTATTGGAAGGGCTTTTAGAGACCTACCCATGGAGGCCTTCTCTCACTCTGGATTTTAAAACTTTTGGTACAGACACACAAAGTAAGAAAAGTTTTATTAATATCTATTTTTTAAATGTTGATGAAATAACTACAAACAAAGCCATATTAGACAAGGGGATAAGTACATGCCAAAAAATGTGTTTTTACAAAAAAGTGGGTATATATTTATCTTGATTAGGAGGTAAGAGGCAAAAAGGAAGAGGAGTTGGTATGAAGGAAAAAAGCAGAGGCATCCATGGTAATGGTGGATTTATTGACTTTTGTCTTCCTGAGTCATAGTACATCCTGAGATCTCCAGATCTTACCTGGATTCTTTAGCATCTTACTATTCATATTCTTTAGAGCCCACCTGTGGTACATTTGTGGACTTATTTGCAAATGTGTTAGATATCGAAATAAATATTTTGTGTTTTAGGAGAAAAGTTCAATATATGCTAAAATGACTTACATCAAATTAAAATAATTCATTTTTTACCATACTTACCTCTAATTTTTCTTTTGTTGTAAGTAGGAAAAATAAGTGTTATAAACAATATTAACCCACTGCAATTAGTTTAATTACCACAAGCATTTAAATGTATGCAAAAATTTGTTTTCAGGTAGTGCATTACATGACTAAATAATAACCATAATTAGACAATGCAGGTGTTTTGGTAGAAGAGTGTATACATACCGTCATTTACTCTGGTATTTAACAATATATAGAAGAGTTTATTTGCAAGCAAAAGGAATCATTTTACCTTTGTCTTTATTCCATTAGTTGTTTGTCTTTGAACTTCAATTCAAGGTTACAATTACCTTGAGAAAATCATCAATACCACAGGTTGAGTTTTATACAATACTGTAACAACCAACTGAAATGAAAAGAGATGAAGCCTAATTGTTTGGTGAAATATTTTACTGGGCTGACTATATTAATTTTGCCTGCAGGATTCCATAGAAAAATATGAATGCTTATTTGTTATCATCACTTAGAATAATAGCATCGAGGCAGGCTGTTTTTAAAACACCCGCATCAACACAAAGTGCACTGATAAAGAAAAGAGGTAAAGATAGTCATAAATTGATAATGTCTAATACACATTTTCTTAATTATTTGAGATGTTCAGAGTGTTCTCAAATTGCAAAGAAATGGGTACCGATTTTTAAGAATAATTTTGAATGTTTAATTATAACAGATATTTGCCACCCTGTTGATAAAGGACTAGACTATCCTCTTATATACAAAATAGAAAATAGAAAAACAACAGCAACAGCAAAAAAATTAACAAACATGATGAAGTTCAGTCAATAACAAATATTTTCAATTCAAACACTTACAAAGATAAGGTATAAAGTCTACATCTTCATGGACCTTATAATTATCCCTGATTTTAGTAGATGCTAAGCAACTATAAAAGATCAGCTGACAGCATTGATATGAACACTTTCATTTTCATCTTGGTATTTTTCAAAGTGTAAAACTGTCTTTAATTCTTCATGTAATGCACCATGGAAGTCTTCCTTTTCACATAAGAAAAATCTAATGCATTAAAGTATATTTATTTTTATTGGCTTTATTAAGGTGACATTGGTTAATAAAATTATATAGGTTTTCCAGGTTACAAGTCCATAATATATATCTGTATATTGTATTGTTTTAATTTGTAAAGATTACTTTCATGATTTTTTCATCAGACTGAGGCTTTCTACAGAATCTGAAGCAACCAATTTGTTCAATTTAATCAAGAATTTAGTAATTTTTTACAGTTAAAAAAACTAGTTTTTATTTGTAAAACATCATTGGCTCTGGGTCATATGTAATTGGACTTTCTTTGTAAGTCATTACATAAAAGTTGTTCAAGTGCTTAGCACAGTTCTTGAGCATAGTGAATGCTCAATCAATACATGGTACATTATTGTAGTTCTAAAAGTAATAGTGGTAGTAGTAGAGATACCATTTTCAATTCAACTGGAGTCAGAGGAAGAAACACATTCTTTCCCAAAGAAGTAAAAAAAAAAAAAAAAAAAAAAACATGCAAGGAAAGCTAATCTATGATGACTGAAGCAGGGATCATTATGGACATGATTACTGATTCAGTAGGAATATCAAGTTCATTGTTCATTGACTGAATTGTCATTCACAGGTGGAAGCAGTGGCTCATCTCCAGTGACCTCTAGTGGAGGGGCTCCCTCTCCTCTGAACTTGCTTTCTCCACCTTGTTCCCCACCTACGTTTCATTTACCTACAAGTTCCTTTGGAATGCCCTGTCCGGAGATGTACCTGCACAGTATCAATCTACCCCTTTGCTACAAGATTTGTCCAACTAATTTTTGGCGACAGCAGTCTCTTGTCTTGCCTGCTGCTGAAAAGCTAGCAAGCAGCAGCAGTTCTCAGTCGTTAAGCCCACTCGTGATGGAAGTTCCCATGTTATCTTCCCTGGGGGTTGCCAATTCAAAAAATGGTTCATCTACAGACTTCAGTGGGCAGTGTCTACAAGCACCTAGTTCTTCCAATCAAACGTTGTATGGATTACAGGCAGCTGGAAACATTTTATCACCAAACCCCATTGCCAGGGAAACAGTAGACTGTTCTTTCCATCCTTCCTTTGGCTTTTATAGGTACAACTTCTCAATGCCATCTAGACTGGTAAATGCTTCCAAACATCTCAGAATGAGTGACAACACTCAAGTTTCTTTTAGAGAAGGCAAATGCAATCATGCTCACTGGTATCCAACAATTCCTCATTACCTTTAATGAAATAATCACATTACTAAAACAATTATATGCAAGCACATAGTTTTTCATTTGTGCGCAAAGAACACTCAAGAGCTTTGGGGCTTTAAAAAGTTCATTATCAGAGAGTATTTCTCTATTATGCATTTAAAGTGCCTTATTAAATGTTCATAAGAAGGTATATTCATTTTTGACCTATAACAAATATGAACTATAACAATCTCTGATTACAGTGGCCTTGGGCCTCAAAATAAGATACTCAATAAATGTTATTTGATGAGATAGACTATATTAGTGGCCAATGAAGGAGCTACTAATATCAATTTTAAGATGAAAGCAAGGACAAAAAATTTCAAATATTAATCTTTGCAGTCTAAAGACCATTTAATGCTGAAGGAAATGAAAGTTAGATGAAATGCAAAATATTCTAAATAAATTCAGTCATTTATTTCCTTTTATTTTTTAATCATTCCTAGGTGAAACTTGTGTACTTATTCCTTTAACAAACCTGGTATTTTATACTTAGTTTACAAAAGCAAATTATTGTAGTTCTTGAAAAAAATCTAAGAAATTGGGACTTAAAGGGGAAGAATATATTTGAGTCCGTAAATATGAAAATATCATTACATTGGTACAATTTAATTACACTCCTGTGCAACAATCACAGTAAATTAGACTAGAAAGAAGTAGCATAAACAGGACTTTGTTTTAAACTAAAATGTTTATGAAGTTGAAAAGTTTCCTTTCACCTGGTCCTATTTTTTGTAAAAACTCAACTATATATAATCTGTATATCTTTAAGATGAATCAGATCTTAATTTTTATGCTACTAGCTCTATCACTTATTAACTCAAGACACTTCATATAGCAATGGCATCAACAAACTTTTGACAAACTAACTAAACTTTTAAGCTGCTTTTTCTAACCTTTCTAAAACACATTAAGAACTTATCATTTTTATTTATTTTGCTCAAAATGGTTATTTGACTTAAATATGACTTATAAATGTGTCTTCCAGTACATTCATTAAAATTACATGCCCCCTCATTTCTCAAGGGAGGGCTAGAACGGCATCTGCTTACACTCAAACTGAGAAATCTAGTAAGGATGAAATATTTTTTGTGGCTCAAACTAGTTAGGTATGTTATAAAAGTCTGAAGCAGAACACCCGTACTACCTAGATTTATCAGATCAGGAAATAAACACCAAGAACACTTTATTACTGTCTACTCCAAAACAAGAAAGCTGTAAGCTAACATTTACTGCTAAAGTAAATTTTGACTTTTTTAAGCAAAAAAGCCCATGTCATGTAATAATGAAACACTCTGATGGCTTACACGACAGACACTCAGTAATTAATAACAGAAAGTTTTTAACTGAAAAACCTCTAGCTTTCTTTTGAAATGATAATATTTAAGAAAAGGCATTAACTTTATAGTTGCTTGAGTACATGGTACTATAATTATTTCAGATAATTTTGGTAAATATCACCCATATAAAAGTGATAACAGAGAACTATATTTGCAAAGGTGATTTATATAAAGGAGCAAAAGTTAAAATGTTATAATGTAGGCATATATTTTAAGTTTTCTTCTATAATGTTCATAAATTGTCATGCTATACTTTTAATTAAAGAAATAAAACCAACAGAGAGTCTGAATGAAAAGTCACAGTTGGGAGAGACCTCAAGCCATCCCCCACTTTCTCATCTCCAAAAAGCTTTAACAGCTATAAATCATGTGCAATTAATATTCAATGTTATTATTTTATATTGAATACACCCTTACTCCCTAATAGGACTGTGCAAAACTCGAGTAACTTGGTAAACTGAGGCAATGGTTATGGAATAAAAACAAAATGCTATGGAATTCTATTAATTTCAATTGCATCAACTAAATAGCAGGCTTACTTTAAAAACCCACAAAAATAAATTCACTCTAGTTAGACAAGGTGTGAAATAGCAAATGAAAGTTGCCAAAAGATACTTAGTAAACCCCCAGGTCTAGTTATTAATACTGCTATTTCCATTGGGTTTGACTACGCATATACATTTACCCCTTGCTTCTTTAAAAATAAAACATCTTAATTCAGCTGATTAGATTTATAAAACCTGATTCTTAACCTAACCTTATTATATAACTACCCCATATAAATCTAGAAAAATTAAATTTTCATCAACTGTGTGCAATTTGTACATTCAGTCAGGAAATAAGTGAATTCATCTTTGCACAACCTCCAGTCAAGCTCAAACATATAGTCAGATTCCTTTACAGGGAAGGCCCTATTTTGTGGAGCAGTCAAACTGAAACCAAAGACTTGATTTCAAGTTTGAGTCTCATTGCAGAGCACATGTCTAAGTGGAAAACATTCATTACATTTAAATGACGAAAAGATAACTTTACGTAACCTAACTTAGAACATCAAAATGATTATTTCTTTTCACTAAACGAAGGGGCTAAGCCCTCTGGACATTACATTTGAAAGTGTGTCTAATATATAAATTTAGATTACATAATATTAGAATCTTCAAACATTAATGTTATGCTTCTATTCACTGTACTATAAAATGAAGATTTATAATTTTCCCCTACGATAAAGGTAAACACTCATGATATTTCACTGCTGTAGGTATGGGTTCTTTGTGTAGTCTGAGAATGGACATGACTTCATTCTTCTTTTGTAGGTTTCGAGCAAATTTATGGCAGGAAATCAAATGAACCATTAGAATTAGGAAGTGATGAATCAGTGAATCACTCTTTGAATAATCAGACTCCTATGTGCTGACAATTTGATAATGTGCCAATAAAGAATAAAGACAAGTGTCTGTATTGGACATTACGGAAGATTTACCTTTCCTTTCATTCTTGTAATCATTTCTATTACACACCTTGGGGAAAATCTTGGTGCACACAAAGCAGATAATGTGTCTTTCAAGTGTTACTGGTGTAATGCTAAGCTGAACATGACAGAAAAAATGTTTTGTATAAATATTTAAAATATATTTTACAAAGATCTACAAATATATTGATGACAAATTTAAATGCATTGAGACAATAGGGTAATATATAATTATCTCCTTACTAAATCCTAGTAACAAATCTTTTCCTTAACCAAATATGCAATTTTATAAATTGTAGATGTCACATTGTAATTTATATAACCAGTGGGGTTTGAAGTTAGTTTTAAAATAATTTATACTACTTGTTTTTTTCTTCTGCTACTACTCAAAAAGAGATGCTACAAAGAACATCTATTTATCACAAACTTATACTATCAAGTACATATACTTATGAAAGGCAGGTTTAAATATACCTAGAAATGTCTAATTGCATGTACTTGATTTTGTGAATTGACTTGACAAGGTACAAGTACAAGGTTTTTACTCTGACTTAGATATATGTTGTCTTTGTGGTGAAAAATCTTCAATTAGTCAAAATAACAATAATATCTAGCATGTAGCAACAGTTTACCAGTAAATTTTACTGGAATTTAACATGTTTATCAGAGCAGTTTAAAACAAACCAAACGCATATCTTAGTCATTGGTGGCAGTTGTTTTTGATATAAGTACTCTCATATACATTTAATCTTCTAAGGTTTGGTCTGCAATTAAATGATAATTTGTATTAAAGCTGTGTGAATAAACATGGTTTGGATGATAACTCAAAACAGAACAA
This sequence comes from Glossophaga mutica, assembly GCA_039655065.1. Classification (NCBI taxonomy): domain Eukaryota; kingdom Metazoa; phylum Chordata; class Mammalia; order Chiroptera; family Phyllostomidae; genus Glossophaga; species Glossophaga mutica. The sequence continues at coordinate 5,677,245 of CM077318.1, read as the reverse complement.
ACAGATATATAGAACATCTGAAACATATCCAGTATGAAAACTATTTACATGTGTGGTGCTGGCCAACTTTTGACATGCTGTTTCAATAAAATATTGAGAGGAAAAAGACTAATATTGTTTCCTTTTAATGTATCAAATGTTCATGTTTACAAATTTGGACTGAACATTAATAAGTAAACATACAATATAGTGAGCAGATGAACTGAGAATAATTATAAGATATTTCTACTTGGCTGAAGTGTACACATGTATATTGGATTTATTTTTTATTTGTTATTTCCTTTTTAAATTTTTTATTATTTTTATATATATTTTTTACTTTAATTGTTGTTCAAATACAGTTTCCTGCCTTTTACCCCTATCCCAGCCCTCCCCACCTCTTTTTAAAATAATAAAGCTACAAAATGTAAAATTAAATATCATTGGAAAACTTGAAATTATAGCAAAATAAGTTGTACCATTAAACTCTTACCAAATCATCACATATGTTATTGTTAAGATGACAGAATTTTGATTTTGGATTTAAGGTCACATTTTATGCACATGAAAATGAAAGTATAATATAATATTTTAGTTGTAGAAAATGGTATAAAGGATTCAAAATTTTACCAGAACAAGAAAGGAAAAAAATCATGAATAACTAGGTTTAAAATATTGGATTAAAATTAATATTTGAAATTAAAGACTTTCTAATGAAATACATAATTCAGTCAATCTTCCCTTTTATGGTTATTTTTAAGAAAATGATGTTTTGGATTTTTAATTTCATTGAAATTGTTTTCATATTTCTTTTGTGACATAAAGACTTTGTGACTTCTTACCAATTACTCCAATTTATGTCTAATCATGGTGGATTTTTAATTGCATTTTGTAAATTTTAGGACAAATTGTTTTATAGAAATACCCACAAATACATTACCCCTTGAAAGAGGCATAATTTCTTAGTAAGACCTAAGTTGAAGTAGCAAGATTACTCTCTACTGCACTTATACAGACATCATATTTGGCTTTCTTAAAGGGAATTTACACACAGGCCAAATACTTAGTGTCAACTGCTACATTAATAGCTATATTTTGCAAAACCCAGGATGGATCCTCTTCAAACCATGATGCCAAGCAGCAGAAACAGTTATTTGGCTAAAACGCTATCACTTTGTAACCTGTCACTTTGATGATTTTCTGTAGTTGTAACATTAATAAGGTAGGAATGGAGATGGGGGTGTCACATTTCAAAAAGGTTCTGTGAGCCCTAGTACCACACATAGGGGACTAGGATAAACTGATTCAGCATTCACCCTCAATTGTTGTAATGAAATTCAGTTGTCCATTGGGTATGCTGAATCAGGGCTGTTGTCCCAAACTCTTAGCTAGTCAATAAACAGGGCCTTTAGTGGGAAGTAGGGGTGAAGGCCCCAACTGATACTAACAAAGGTGTGAAGCTTTACACACATGTATTATGCTATATTTTAGTTTAGTTTATATACATGGCTCCAGACTGTGAAGGGGGAAATTGTATTTTTTAAATGACATTTATTTCTAATTTTTAAAGTTTATATGTACATTATCAAAAGTTTAAAAACTCAAGAAGCAAATAAAAAATATTGATAATGACAAGCACTATATAGTTTGAGTTCTAGTCATTGGTTATGTCTACACACAACTAAGCATTCATTTTTAAGTGTGGTTTATGTCATGCAGTATTAATAATGCTTTTGCATGCATCATTAATATTTTTTATTGTTGACCTGAGATGTGCCCCATTTCCTCCCTTAGCCCCAGTCCACCCAGCCTCTGCCCCTGTTCCCCCCCAGCCTTCCCCATATTGTTGTCTGTGTCCATGGACCATGCATAGATGTATATATGTTCTTTGGCTAATCTCTTCTAGCCTCCTCCACCCTCTCCCCTCTGATAGCTGACAATCTGTTCCATGTATTCATGCCTCTGGTGTGATTTTATCAGTTTATTTTGTTCATTAGATTCCCCATATGAGTGACATCATATGGTAATTGTGTCTCTTTGACTAGCTCATTTCACTTAGCATAAGAATGTTTAGGCCCACCCATACTGTTGCAAAAGGTAAAATTTCCTTCTTTTACATGGCTGTATAGTATTCCATTGTGTAAATGTACCACCGTTTTTTTATCCACTCATCTACTGATGGACACTTAGGCTACTTCCAACACTTGGCTATTGTAAATTGTGCTGCTATGAACATTGGGTTGCAGAAGTTCCTTTGAATTGCTGTCTCAGGATTCTTAGGGTATAATCCCAGCAGTGGAATTGCTGGGTCATAAGGCAGTTCCATTCTCAGTTTTTTGAGGGAATCTCCCTACCATTTTCTTTTTCTATTTTATTCAAGATTGCTGTTGCTATTTGGAGTCTTTTGAAGTTCCATATAAATTTTTCTAATATTTGTTTTAGTTCTGTGAAATACATCATTGGTGTCTTGATAGGAATTGTGTTCAATCTATAGACTGCTTTGGGTAGTATGGACATCTCAATGATGTTAATTCTTCCTATCCATGAACACGGATCCATCCATCCACTTATTTGTGTCTTCCTCAATTTCTTTCTTCAGTATCTTATAGTTTTCCAAGTACAGGTCTTTCACATTCTTGGTTAAATTTATTCCAAGGTACCTTAATATTATTGTTATAGTAGTAAGTGGGGTTGTTTTCTTAGTTTCTCTTCTGATAGTTCTTTATGTGTTTAAAAATACCACCAATTTCTGAATATTAATTTTCTATCTTGCTACTTTGCCAAATTCATTTATTGGCTCTAGCAGTTTTTTGGCAGAGTCTTTTTTTAGCATTATTTTTTAAACATTTTAAAATTGTTGTTCAAGTACAGTTGTCCCCCCACCATTCCCCCACGCCATCCATCCCCGCTTCCCACCCTTGATCCTACCAGACGCGGACATCAGTTTTGTCCAGGTGGATAGGATGAAAGATGGTGAACAGATTAACTAAAGAACATTTACATACAATACAAAAACATGGAGAAGGACATGGGGATTAACTTAAGGGGCAGGGAGGTGATGGACCTAGATGCAGGTGGGGAAAGGGAGAAGAGGCAGAAACAACTATAATAGGCATAAACAATACAATGAATTTTTGAGAATTTTGAATGATGAATGTAAAGGTTCCATATAACTGGTTCCCTGTTCATCCAAGTCCACCCAGCTTGCAGCCACTATGACTCTAGCAGTGTAAGCCATTCTCCAATTCTCACTGCATGATATGCCAGAGCTCAATAGTATCATTTTTATCTGTACTAAGCATAGAATCTATCACAAAGTTGGTGCTCAATAAATCTTCATTGAATATATTAATAAATGAATATCATATTTTGCCATGTATAATGTGCAATTTTTTGTCCAAATTTTTGAGGGAAAATAAGGATGCTAGTTATACATGGATAGTACTAATTCTGTATCTATATAAATGTTTTAAATTCTTTTATTTATGCTTATTCATTAAAAGTATAACTCTAGAAAGCAATAACAATATACCCATATGTAAAATAATATCCTGGAATATGATAATCAGTCTTGTTTCTAAATATAAATAAATAAATAGTTGAATTAAAAAATTAAAATCAAAGATTTTTTCCCTGAAATCTGAGATAATAGCATGGGTGCACACTACACACAAGAGCGCATTATACACAGCAAAATATGGTAAATTAGATGAAAGGAACAGACATATGATTTATACTCAACTCAGTCTTGGCTAGGAGCAGACATTGGTAGTATGCTATGCAACCGTTGAATTGAGCAAGATTCAAAGACTTTTGCACATAAGAATGCAATAGAATGCATGATGCATATAGGTTTACATGTTTTTATCATGTCTTCCTTGTTCTGTACTGACAAGTACAGACTGAAGCCCTTCATATAGAAAAAGAAGTAGAGCTTTTCAACTTATACATGTGTCATAGATGAGTACAGCTGTGCTGAAATTTGTGTTCTCTCATCCCTCAGAGTGGTAGGCTAACACCTAAAGTGATCAGCGCTTTAGGGATAAAGTTACCAGAATCCTAGTACCAGTTATCCCTGGCTCGAGAATTTTTCTCTGCTGACTCAGCGTGCCATATAAGTATTATTATTTCCCATGGGTGCCATGATTTAAAGTGGTTTGTAAGTCCTGGACAAACTATAATTTTGAGTATTTTTTGTGAACATTTTAATGTGTAATTTTCAATCAAGATGTGTTTTGTGGGTCCTTAACTGCATTGAGTTTTGTATACACTTATAAACTATCTTAGAGTACTTTCCTGGAAATTTTATATTTGCTGTTTCACCTGTATTTTTCATTCAATAAAATGTGTCAAACTGTCTTATAATCTTAATGAAGCAATGAAATTTTAATGGTTACTCTCCTATTAGGAAACATTTTACCTTGGCTACAGTGGAACAAATCTGCTCTAAATCAGGCCAAGGAACTGCAATTAGAATATAAGCTCATGCTCTTCCTAAAGAAAAATCATAACAACCCACTATTTTCTGCTTCTACACTTCAAAGGAGAAATACTCACTTCTTTCTTGTGGTTAAAGTGTTTGATTCTATACCGAAATCTGTGAAATTTTCCACTTGTGAAAATCAGTTATTGATTTATTCATTTGACAAATATTCCTTGAGTATCTTCTATGAAATGATCTGTTGAGAGGCAGAAAAATAAGTAAAAGGCATGAGTTTTTCTAAAGTAGTTTACAGTCCACTTGGAGAGGCAAAACTTGAATACACATATAAAACAATTTAAAATGAGATTAAAGCAGTGTAAACTATTTCCCATGGTGAAATAAAACACCAAAGGATTCATAATGACATAAGAATTCAAAGGAGCACAAGGATGTTTTGTGACTTCCTAGAGATGATGGGAGCTAAAGTGCGCCTTGAAAAAGGGAGGAAGTAAACTGATAGCAAGCACTTTACATAGCAGCTACTATGTGCCAGGTATCCTCTTCAGCACTTTATATACTAGTTCATTTAATACTCAAAAATGTGCTAGGAAACACCGAGTTTTAGTAACTTGCCTAAGGTAATGTAGCTAGTAAGTGTCAGAATAAGTACAAGCAGTCTGTATTTTAACCACTGTACAGCATTATCGCCGCTATTGTAGGACTTGTAAAGCAAATGAACAAAAGCACAGTAGTGGTACTAAGATCAGTGAGTAAACTAAAAATGGGGCTAAGATTGATAACAAAAAATGATGTGTTTCTGTATCTCTGCTCCTGTTTCTTTTGAGGTTAGGATTCTTTACCACATCTAGTTACAATTAATGCCTATGGCCCAGGGCTACCAATACTCTGCAACCGCCCGAAGACTAAATATAATCAATCCTATTTGTCAGTTGTTTTATCTAACTGTAATTTCTTGGGTTTAAAAGTAGGCTATTTAGATGTGTGGTGTTTGTCTTTCCCCACAGGATGTCAGTAATTTTGGCTTTAAAATTTAGATCCTTAAACTATGGTAGCTAACAAATCCCTCAGTTTGCACCATATACAGTATTAGGTGAGTTGAGATGATCTTTCAGGATCTTGCTTTTGGAATCAAGCCTTAGAGCTTAAATCTGGCTCATGACAGGGAGTTATTGGAAGTGTTTGGGTAAGAAAACACTGCAATGATAGTGACATTTAATCTGGCAGTTTTATGCAGATTAGATTGGATAATAAGTGATCAGTTTCCAGAAATGAGCAATTATGCAGAGTTTACTTTGCTAGGTTTCTTTCTGCTTTTAGGCAATAAAGTATATGAGGAAAAAAAACTCTAATGTTTTAAAACTTTCTTTATGTTTACTTTTCAGTTTACCTATCAACATGCTTTTCAATTTTTATTTTTCAATTACATTATGCTTTCAATATTATTTTGTATTGGTTTTAGGTACACAGCTTAGTGGTTAGACAATCATATATTTTATATAGTGTTCCCATCAACATTACCAGTACCCAACTGGCACCACACATAGTTATCACAATATTATTGACTGTACTCCCTATGCTGTACTTTATATCCCTGTGACTATTCTGTAGCTACCAATTTATACTTCTTAATCTCTTCACCTTTTCCATCCAGTCTCTGAAACTCCCTCCCCTCTGGTAACCAGCAGTCTGCTCTCTGTGTCTAATTTTGTTTGTTCATTTATTTGGCTCTTTAAATTCCACATACAAATGATATCATATGCTATTTGTCTTTCTCTCTTTCACTGAGCATAATACTAGGTTGATCCATGCTGTTAAAAATGGTAACATTTCCTTCTTTTTAATGGCCAAATAAAATTTCATTGTATGTATGTACCACAGCTTTTTTATTCACGCATCTATTGATGGGTACTTGTGTTGGTGCCATGTCTTGTAAATAACACTGCAATGCACATAGGGGTGCATTTTTTTTTGAATTAGTGTTTTGGGTTTCTTTGAATAAATCCCCAGAACTGGGATTGCCATGTTGTAAGATAGGTCCACTTTAATCTTTTGAGGTAACTCCATACTATTTTCCACAGTGGCCGCACCAGTCTGCATTAATACCAACAGTGCATGAGGATTCCCTTTTCTCCACAACCTCACCAGCACTTGTTCTTTTTTTATCAGTATTTTTTTAATTGTTGTTCTTGTACAGTTTTCTGTCTTTTACTCCCCCCAGCCCACCGCCCCAGCCTTCCCCACCTCCCTCCCATTTCCACCCCCCATAGTTTTTGTCCATGTGTCCTTTATACTTGTTGCTCTGAACCCTTCTTCCCCTTTTCCCCTGAAATTCCCTCCCCTCTGGTCACTGTCAGCCTGTTCTCAAATTCAGTGTCTTTGTTTATATTATGCTTGTTTTTTTGTTTTGCTGATTAGGTTCCTGTTAAAGGTGACATCATATGGTATTTGTCTTTCACTGCCTGGCTTATTTTGCTTAGCATGATGCTTTCCAATTCCATCCATGCTGTTGCAAAGGGTAGGAGCTCCTTCTTTCTTTCTGCTGCATAGAATTCCATTGTGTAAATGTACCACAGTTTTTTGATCCATTCATTAACTGATGGGCACCTAGGTTGCTTCCAGCACTTGGCTATTGTAAATTGCAGCACTTGTTCTTTATTGATTTATTGGTGGTGGCCGTTCTGACAGGATTGAAGAAATATCTCATTGTGATTTTAGTTTGCAATTTTCTGATGATTAGGGACATTGAACATCTTTTCATATATCTCTTGGTCATCTGTACGAAGTCTGTCTAGAAAGTATCCAGCCATGTGCTATGAAAAAATAGAGACATTTATTGAAGAAATACAAGATACAAGAAACACTGTACATAGGACAATGATGCCTCAGTCCCCTTCCAAGTAGGCAGCTTGGAATCTCACACAGTTCTCCCACTTGCCATCAGCTGTCCCATCGTATTTTCCTGAAACTCATTAATGGTCTGAAATCTCTTCCCTTTCAAAGCTGATTTAGTATTGGGAAAAGCCAGACATTTCAGGGCACCAAATCTGGGTTGCAGGGGGCTGAGTCACCTGGGTGATTTGGCATTTTGCCAAAACACTCCGCATGAGACATGATGAGCTGGCACATTGTCGTGAGGAAGCTGACAATCATCAGTTGCTCATAGCTGCAGACTTCTGAATCATCCAAATAGTTTCCACAGAGGAATGTTCAAGCTTAATGCAAAATTGGATGCAGACTTGTTGTTCTTCTCACTCAGTCATTTTGACTGTGACAGCCACACAGTACACATGCTCACTCAGTGGTGTCTACTGCCCACACTGACTAGTACAGTGAAGTCATCATTGTTCACACATGCGCATTCCAGTCCACTCTCTTTGGCTGCCAGGTTACGTTGATGTCACACAATCATTCTCATTATACTAACAATGGATTAACTTCTTCCAGACAAGCCTTATATGTCTCCTTTGGAGAAGTATCTATTCAGGTCTTCTGCCCATTTTTTAATTAGATTGCATTTTTTTGCTGTCGAGTAGTATGAGTTCCTCATAAATTTTGGATATTAAGCCCTTATCAGATGTATTATTGTCAAACACATTCCCCATTTAGAAGGTTGCCTTTTTTTATGGTTCCTTTGCTGTGCAAAAAGTTTTTAGTTTGATGTAGTTTTTTTCTCTTTATTTCCCTTGTTTAAACAAGATGTGTAAGAAAAAATATTGCTAATAGAAATGTCAGAAATTTTACTGCCCATGTTTTCTTCTATGATTTTTATGGTATTGAGTTTTACATTGAAGTCTTTAATCCATTTTGAATTTATTCTCTTATATGGTGTAAGAAGTTACCCATTGACATAAAATTATGTTTGCCTTTAACATTTTTAGGAGGCCTCAGTGCATCTATATACAATATGCAAAATTTCAACTTTCAGTAAGATATTTTATATTGCAGGCTGTCTCCAAATTTTGAGAGGGAAATATGTTCAAGTTCCAATTTCACAGAGGAACTTTTCATGTCAGTAAGTCTGCTTTAACATGTTTGAGTTACTTCTCACTGTGTACTTACTTTTCAGACAAGAAGTTATTCAAAATCTCCTGCTGTATTTTTTAATTTAAGATGTCTTATTTTAAGGCAGTTTGTGTTTTTGCTTTTTATTTTTCCTTTATTTTACCTATCAAATCCAAGAAACATAATTCTCATAACAATTCTATTTTTTATGATGCTTGCTCCAAATCTTCTCTCATAAGGGGAGGCCCTGATCTTCTACAATTTCCTCAAAGTCTAACCTAACAGCTGTAAGCACTTAACAACTAATCAGCTCAATTCAGCTCACCTGTGTGAGTGATCCTTGACAGCTCCATCTGCTTTGAGTCAGGGTTTTTTATTTTCTTTTTTTGTGTAAAAGACTTAAAGGGAAAAGAACTAATGAACTTGCAAGATTACTTTCAGCTATTTTGAGTGTTATTCAAGGTACAAAATGTTTTAAAAGATACACTTACTTTAATGCATATGTCTAATCAACAAATGGCTACCATATTGTTGGCAATAAATACTACTGACAACAAATGCAGCACAAATGACCAGAAAGTCAGATATGGATTCCACCATAAATAGTGAAAGGCTTCTATTGCAAAAATTGAGAAAATGTTAGTTAAAAATAACAAGTCTGGCTCTAAACCTTTTAAAACATACAAAACATTTATAAAAACCATTTAATGTGGCAGAAATTACCATATTAGCTAATGTAAATGCCGACTCACTCAAAAGAAAGGGTAGGCCTTCAATATCCACAATGAGGCTAACGTTGTATTAGGCATGAATATGATGATTGAGAATATCACTGAAAAACATAACAGTGCCCTTAACATTACTATGTAACAAAGGAGTGTAGCTTTTCAAGGCATCAGGGAGCTACTGAGGACTTCAAAAATGTATGACCTGCTCTAGCTTTCACTCTCACTTGTATCCTTTGATATTGATCCCCACTGCTTCTGTGTGGGAGCTGACATGTAACAAAAACATCACAAACTTCACCCAGCCAATAAAAGCCTTATTCCACGGGAAGATTAATGTAGAGCTCTTGACTATAAAATGTATTTTACATACACCCACACCTAGCTGTACATAAGAATCTACTACCTAAAAACACCTTAACAGTTGAAAGACTTCAGCCTCTTCCCAGTCATTCATTCATTCCCTTTTATAATAGCTCTACATTAATGAGCCTAATTGTTTGCTTACTAACATCAAAGAACAAAACCTAGGTTTCCTTGCTTAGAATTCCTAAAAGTCAGGGGGAGACTGCTTGATCTAAGGTCCAGGTGCTCCCCATTAAATTGCAGGGCCAGAACTAACACAAGGTTAACACCACCTCTGCCTACACCAAAGAGAGCTCTGCTCTTTTCCATGCTCAGAATTTTCAGATTGAATTAAGTGGGCATAAATGCCAGGCACTTTGATTGAATTTCAGAAAACTGTAGGACATCAGATGTGGAAGGTCCTTTTAAATATTAGTTAAGTCCATCCTTAATTGTACAGATGGGAAAAGTGAGGTAAATGGTGGTGGACAGACTGGTCCAAGATTTCCTGGAATATGTGTGTCTGGAGATTTTCCAGGGAAATGATCCCCACAAGCCTAAAACACAGAGTCTTGCCCTGTAGATTACCTGCAAAAGTATGACAATTTTCTTACTATTTAGGCACTGAAGTGACCTGATGAGTCTGTAAAAAGTATATTTTTAGAAAAAAGGATTCCTCAAACAAAAGCTATGTTCAGATACACTAGCCTTTGCCAGCAACTCAGCACAGGACTTCGGTGTTGGTTCAAAGCATTTGATTTTCCAATGTATAAAAACTGAAAGGATCCTATTACCTAAGCAACCACATTAACCAGACAAACTTCTTACTGTTTCTCCCTTGATCCTGTCAACTAAATCATTACATTATCCAGCTATATAGTAAAATTAGTATAGCAACTTTCTGATAAAATGCAGAAGGCGGTGTTTCTTCAATTTGTTACTTAGGAAAATATTACATGGTTCAATATTTTTTACTAAACGTTTGAAATATAATTATCACAAATGAAGTGAAGTCAATGGGTTTCCATAACAAAAGCAAACTGTAATGGCAAAAGCTTTGGAATTATAATCAGAAGACCTGAGTTCAAATGTTGTCCTGCTACTTACTAACTATATGAAATTGACACAGTCACTTAATCACTTTTCAGTTTGTTCAATTAAATATAAAATGGGACAGTGACTTCCTCAGAAGGATTTTACAAGATAATGTACATCAGTGTTCTTAATAAACTATGCAGTACTGTAGAAATATAAGATAATTTAAGTCAGAATTTTAATCTTAAGGGGATGATTTTCAATCATTTAAAAGAAGGTAGAGAAGATAAATGCACATTATTAAATCATTTGGTTTCAAGGATAACAAGAGCCCAGATGATTGAACTATTATTCAACAAATAGGTTTTGACCAATTATATTGTTTTAAAAATGAGGAGAGTTTAAGAAACCTTTGGGACAACACGAAGTGTAACAACATCAACATCATGGGAATAACAGAAGGAGAAGAGAGTGAGGAAAGGCTCAAGAACCTATTTGAAGAAATAATGACCAAAAATTTCCTTAACCTGGTGAAGAAAAAAGACACATAAGTCCAGGAAGCACAGAGAGTCCCAAACAAGATGGACCCACAGAGACCCACTCCAAGACACATCATAATTAAAATGGCAAAGTTTAAAGAAAAAAAAGAGACTCTTAAAACCTGTACGAGGAAAGCTGTTAGTTACTTCCAAGGGATCATGCATTAGACTGTCATCTGATTTCTCAACAGAAATATTTCCAGACAGATTATATTCAACGTGATGAAAAGCAAGGACTCACAATGAAGGCTACTTTACCCAGCAAGACTATTACTTAAAATTGAAAGAGAAATAAAGAGCTTCTCAGACAAATAAAAGCTGAAGGAGTTTGTTAACACCAAATTGGTATTGCAACAATGTTAAATGGCTAGCTTTTAGAAGATGGGATAAGAAAAAGAAAAAGAAACCATAAGAAAATCATCAAAAAATAAAATGGCAATAAGTTCGTATCTATCAATAATCACTTTAAACGTAAATGGCTTAAGTGTTCCAATCGAAAGTCATAGGGTAAGTAAATGGATAAGAAAACATGACCAGCAATATGCTGCCTGCAAGATACCCACCTCAGAATGAGAGATACACACAGACTAAAAGTAAAGGGATGGAAAAAGATACTTAATGCAAATGGACAGGGGAAAAAAGCTGGAGTAGCAATACTTATATCTGGTTGACCATAGCTTAAACAAAATTTAACCACCCTAAACTAAAGGATTAGGAATTTCAAGCACTGTGGTGGATCAGTCCTGGAGATTGAAATGGGGGTGCAACAGTAATTATATCCTTGAGCAGACACAATTATAAGTTAACATTGTGATAGTATCTCTTGCTACACCACAAGTTGTTAGCCACTTTGCCAATGTAAGGAATTAGTTAATCCACCATTGACCACAATGTTTAGCTAAGAGTGGCAACCTAAAGATCATGTGCTTCTCAGAAATATTAATGAGTAAGATGTATTTGTTTCATCTCTCATTTCATGTTGTATTTTGTCACTTTACAGGGCACAGGCTGCTTCAAGTAGAAAATTGGTTTTTGTATCACAACTTATGGGGAAATTTGCTCTTCTAGCACTTTTTCAGAAGCCTAAGACCTTAGAATCTTTACCTCAGCATCTGACATTAAGATTTATCCTTTGCAAAACAGGAAGGTAGTGACCATTGACTTGGGTGCCCCAATTTATTTATTTAATCATTTGTTTTGAGTGCCTACTCTTTTGCAATCCTGGTCTAGAAGCTAGGATCCAGAGATGTACAAAACAGAAAGTCATTTTCATAAATACACTCATATTTCCCCCCCAACAAACCAAACCTGTTTACTTGTGAAAACTACTTAACTGTGACCTCTTAGAGAACTGGGTCTGCATCTCAACTTTATTGTAGCACACCCAATACCTATACTATGCCTAGTGTCAAATAAGTGCTCAGTAATGGTCTAGTGAATCAAGGAAGGAATAAAGAAAACATTTGAAACTCACAAAATGAGATGTCAGTAACTGAGAAGGCTAATGTTATATGTTAATGTTAAATTCAAGGGAAATGGGCACCCACCACACTTCACTAGCTTGGAGACCACACATAGGTGGCAATATAGCATAATGGTTAAGAGCATCATCAAGCCCTTATTATATGAAATATTAAAGGAACTTATTTAAGAAAATCAGCAGGGAAGGGGAGGGGGAGGATGGGGAAAAGGTACAGGGAATAAGTAGCATAACTGGTAGGTACAAAATAGACAGGGGGAGGTTAAGAACAGTATAGAAAATGGAGAAGCCAAAGAACTTATATGTATGGCCCATGGGCATGAACTAAGGGGGGGAATAATAGTGAGGAGACAGAGGGGGATAGTGGGGAGAAAAAAATGGGACAACTGTAGTAGCATAATCAATAAAAATATTTAAAAAATAAAGTTATATATCACAAAAAAAGAGTATGGGCTTTACAGTTGGACAGATCTGGCTTCAAACTACTAGTTCCTCCATTACTTCACTGGGTGACGCTGAAATGAGTTACATAAACTCTCTGTATCTTACTTTCTTCATCTGTAAAACTGGGTGAGTAATAACAATCTGATAGACTTGTTGAGAGGGTATATAAAGTGGGAGGTACATAAAGAACATAGCACAGTGCCTGCTTCATAGCAAATACTTATTGCTTATTAATATTAAATACTTCTTGAAGTGACACCTCAAGCAGATACACTATGCCCTCTGCAGAAGGAGCCTGTTGGGCTCTCAGGATGGAACTGGACCTAAGCCTCCCAGAGTAAGTTCACCAAGTCTGGCCTAATATCTAGAGATTCTTGGAAGATGCCTGTTATGTATGTATGTATGTATTCAATAAATCAATTTCTGACTTTCTAGAAATCTGATTCTCTAGTTGCACAAAATAGATCCTAAAATAAAGTTCTTGTTGGGTATATTTTTCTACTAATTACCTTTAACAGGCAGACAAAGCTATTCATTTCTATTCACTGAAAGCAATTCAGACTTCCTACTTTCAGGTTTAAAACAAAACTACATGTCAACAAATTAAAATGAGAACAAATGATTATTTAGTAACAAAACCAAAGTGTTCTCTAGAAAGGAAATGCAAAATAAACAATATGCAACAGTGCAAAGACTTGGGTGGTAGACGGGGTGCGGGGGTTAGGGAAGGAAGGAAGGGAGGATTTATTTATTTATTTATTTATCACAAAAAAATATCCTTATTGATTTTATTTTTTTTATTTTTTTTTAGATTTTTTTAAGTATTTTTTTTTCCTTTTAGATTTTATTTATTTATCTTTTAGAGGGGAAGGGAAGGAGAGAGGGAGAGAAACATCAATGTGCGGTTGCCTCTTGTATGTCCACTGCCGGGAACTGGCCTGGCAACCCAGGCATGTGCCCTGACTGGGAATCGAACCGCAATCCTTCGGTTCGCAGGCCCGTGCTCAATCCACTGAGCTACACCAGCCAGGGCTCCTTATTGATTTTAGAGAGAGAGAGGGAGGGAGAAAGAGAGAAAGGAAGTGAGAGACATCTATGTCAGAGAGAAACATCGATCAGCTGCCTCCCATACATGCTCTGACTGGGGATCAAACCCACAACCTGGGTATGTTCCCTGACCAGGAATTGAACCTGCAAAATTTTTTTGGTGTATGGGATGCTCTTCCGACCAACTGAGCCACTGGCCAGAGCATAGAAGGAAGGAATGAAAGTATGGACCCAGGGTGACTCCTTTGCAAAATTCTAAGAGATTATCTGTTCTCTTAGTGTTCCTGAGCTTGGTACTTTTGCACATTTGTAAGTCATGAATTTGCACTTGGGGCTCAGAGATGGACTTAGGAGAAGGGACACAGAGAAATGCCCTAATCTGAGCATCTTGTATGTGTCAGATATCATGCTACTATTTTCATATACATTACAGATTCACTCTTAAGGCAACTCTGCACAGACTATATTACTGCTCCATTTTATAGATAAAGAAATGTAATATTAGAATGTTTAAATAACTTGGCTGAGTCAGAATAGAACCTAGGTTTTTCTGTCATTAGAAACTGGGTTTGGGGAATTCCCACCAACATGGAGGTGTAGGCAGAAACGCTTCGCTTCCTTACACAACAACAAAAACAAAAGGATAACAACCAATTCAAAAATAAAGAACAATCAGAACTACCAGAAAAAAACATTTGCATGGAAGTCCAACAAGGAAGGAGTTAAAGAAACATTCACCCAGACAGCAGGAGGGCAGAGATGGGAACCCAGGCAGAGAGGATGAGTAGTAAGGTGGTGGCTACAGGACCAGAGCAGATAAAGCAGCAGCTGGTGGACTGCAATGGCAATCCCACATTTGTGCACAGACAAGCTTGGGGGAACAATGGGGGAGCAAGACGGATCATGAAACCTAGGCTGTCAGTACGGGCTACTAAAGACTCAAAACCCCAGGATGCAAAAAAAAAATCTGTGGGGGTTGTGGGGGCTGGAGAAACCCCCAGCCTCACAGGACAATTTGTTGGACAGACCCACAGGGTCCTAAAATGTACACAAACCCGCCCACCTGTGAATCAGTACCCGAAAGAGCACGATCCACTTGTGGGAAGCAAGGGAAGTAACAGAAAGTGGGACCAGAGCACAGCAAGTGGCATAGTTCCCTGTCTGACCCCACCACTACAACAGAGCCAAGAGAGTTGTCCCCCATGGTGAATATCTAAGTCTCCACCCTTTACCATGTAACAGGTGCCCAAGACAAAGAAATATGGCCCAAATGAAAGAACAGATCAAAACTCTAGAAAAAGTACTAAGTGATGAGGAGATAGACAACCTATCACATGCAAAGTTCAAAACACTGGTGATCAGGATGCTTAGATAATTGATTAAGCTCAGTCACCAAAATGAAGGAAGAAATGAAGGCTATATTTAAAAAAATAGAGCATTTGTTATGGAGAAAAAATATATACACAGGGAACCAACAGTGGAAGGATGGAAACCAGGACTCAAATCAATGATTTGGGGAAAAAAGAAGAAAGAAGCATCCAAATGGAACAGAATGAAGAAATAAGAACGCCAAAAAAAAAAAAAAAATGAGGAGAGGCTTAGGAACTTCTAGTGCAACTTTAAACATTCCAACATCCGAATCAGGGGTGCCAGGAGAAGAACAAGAGCAAGAAGTTGAAAACATATTTGAACAAATAATGAAGGAAAACTTCTCCAATCCAACAAAGGAAATGAACTTCCAGGAAGTCTGGGAAACCCAGAGTCCCAAACAAATTGGACCCAAGGAGGAACACACCAAGATACATCATCATTAAGTTACCCAAGACTAAAGATAAGGAGGGAATCTTAGAAGCATCAGGAGGAAAGGAGACAGTTACCTACAGAGGAGTTCCCATCAGACTGTCAGCTGATTACTCAAAAGAGACCTTCCAGGCGAGAAGAGACTGGAAAGAAGTATTCCAAGTCATGAAAGGCAAGGACCTACATCCAAGATCACTCTATCCAGCAAAGTTATCATTTATAATGGCAGGGCAGATAAAGTGCTTTCCCAGACAAGGTAAAGGAGTTCATCATCACCAAGCCTTTATTATATGAAATGTTAAAGGGACTTATCTAAGAAAAAGAAGAAGATCAAAACTATGAACAGTAAAATGACAATAAGCTCACAACTGTCAACAACTGAACCTAAAAAAACAAAAACAAAAACAAATAAGCAAACAACTAGAACAGGAAGAGAATCACAGAAATAGAGATCAAATGGAGGGTTATCAGTGGGGAGGAGGAGGGTAGAGAATGGGTGAAAAGTTATAGGGAATAAATAGCATAAATTGTAGGTACAAAATAGTCAGGGGGAGTTTAAGAATAGTGTGGGATATTTAAATTAAAAAATTACTATGTGATAAAAAGAGCAATGCTAAATAAAAATACAATATGTTTCAGGCCAAAAAAACAAAAAAAAACAAAAACAAAACAACAAACAAATGATAGTATGGGAAATGGAGAAGCCAAAGAACTTATATGTACAACCCATGGACATGAACTAAAGGGGAGGGATGCTGGAAGGAGAGATGGTGCAGGGAAGATGGGGAGAAAGGGTAGGAAAAAATGGGACAACTTTAATAGCATAATCAACAAAATATACTTTAAAAAACAAAAAAAATAAATTAAAAAGAAGAAGCTGGGTTCTGCACACTTGTAACACAATTCTTAAACTAAAGGGACAAAGTTCTGGAATGTGGGATGGGGTGTAAATTAAGCTTTGAGCAATAAGCAAACTCTTAAGTCTCAGAACATCTTTTTTTAGGTGGATGCAAAGAACCTCTTGACTCTCATACATGAAATACAATCCCTCTTTTACCTCCAGTGTTTTGTTTTCAAAATTAGAGTTCTCGCTATAGGCACCTTTTAATAAGACAGTCCTCTGACTTTTAGTGGAATTGTCAAAACTCAAAAGCGCCTAAGATCTTCTATGAGCATAGGAAGGAAAAGTGGGCTACCTTCTGTGTCAGTATTAATTTGGGAGAAAACAGGTTTTATCATTTACAAGGATGTTTTACTGTTTCCCTTTCTCAACATATGCTTGCATCCCTTTCACCCTTCCTGACTTCTGGAACTTTTTTCTCAAGAATATTGGGGAAGAAATGAAAGACAACAGTGTTCTCTCCACCACAGATGGTTGTAACCTAGTCATTGACAGCCTGAAAACAGAGTATGTGGTTGAACTGGCTTCTTCACTCCATCTACGACCAGATATCTGGGGGTTATTTTAGAAATATCAAGATTCTCCACAAGTTTGATTTCTTACCTTCTTTAGTCCCAGCATTTTACTTTGTCTGAGGCTCTGGCCAGCCAGAGCCAGAAGGTGAAGAAGTGCTTGAGTATTCAACAGTCTAA
Organism: Glossophaga mutica; assembly: GCA_039655065.1. Taxonomy (NCBI): domain Eukaryota; kingdom Metazoa; phylum Chordata; class Mammalia; order Chiroptera; family Phyllostomidae; genus Glossophaga; species Glossophaga mutica. Next base: position 5,659,812 of record CM077318.1, on the reverse strand, counting down.
CAAATTGGGAGCTTTGCAAGAGCAGGGATCCATGTGTTATTCATATCCGAGCTGCCAGTATTTCTATAATGTGTAACACACAAGGCACACTTAGTAAATGTTGAGTGAATAATTATGACCTATGTCAGTCATTGTGCATCTTATGTAAGGGGTCAACTCAGAAAGATGAGACTTTTGATGGGCATTGCAAGAGGGTAAGGAGGAGGAAGAGTAAAGAAATAAACCCCAAGCAGGGTGGAAACCTGGGCCTGTCTGAAGATACATCTTTGATTCAGTCAGCTCCTCCTTAGTTGTCAATATTTATCTATTGATTTTAGGTGCCTACATCAATGTGGAAGCAGGCATGAAACTAGAATCTTCAGAACAGTTGGAAAGGGTCCAAACTGTAAAAAGAAAACCCTGATGATAAAGGTCCAAAAGATATGAGATGCAACAGAACTGATGCCACCTTTGATTTTACAGACAAAAAGGGAGGAAGTGTTTTCAGAATCCAGAAGGAGAAAATCATGGAGAAGAGGCCACCTTAAAAGGGGCAATGACCTGTGGGCAAGGAACCCGTACAATCTGGAGTGATCTCTTAGAGAGGGCTCTAACATGTAATAAGTGTTTGATAAATGTTAGCTATTATTTGACCCACACAATGCATCTGATCATTCAAAAGCTAAACTTAAATTTCTTTCAATTACTACACTCATTCATGATTTCGAGTACTTAACATATACTAATTCATCATAATCTTTACAACCACCTCAAGAGAGTTGCTAATATGAACTCCACTTTACAAGTGATGATACCAAGTCACAGGTAATTAAATAACTTCTCCAAGATTATATATCTAAGAAATCAGCAGATCCCTAATTTGAATGCAAGTAATTTTAAGTCAAATAAGTAAATCCTCATCTTGCCACACCACAAGAAAAAAGAAAAGAAAAGAAACTAAAACTTTAACCAGTGTTCTATACTGCTTGAGCTAATGTTCTTAGGTTCTGAAACTGAGGGTAGGTGTGGAATTGGGTATGCTCTAGACTATTTTGTCCCTGTTTTTCACCTCTTTCCATATCAGTTGAAGATGGTTTCATTGTTTATAGCACCCATTTTTTAAAAAATGTTAAAAAAATCTCTTTATGATGGTATACAATCAGCAACCCCTGTTCATATCTTTCAACACAATAAATTATGAAATACGGATTGTCATTCAAACAGAACATCAATAAAAGGAAGACAGTGGTAGTGGTAGAGTGTTGGCCAGGTCCAAGCATGATTATCAAATTACCAGTAGAAGTCACACTCATCCTTGCAACTAATCTAGTGATAATAATACTGACCAACCTATTCAGGGATAGCTACCAAAACCTTACTAAATAGTAACTTCAACCAGTAATAGTTATCCTCTAGTCACTTCTGATATAACAAAAGTTCTAACCCATGAGGCCAAGTCCAATTACTGATCTTATTTCCATCACTTCCTTGTCAAAATAAAATAGACCTGCATTGCAAGTTATGAAAGACATTCTGAAGTTGGACTGTATTATAGTGATATATTTGCCATTAGCTTTTTCTTTTATATGATTTACTCTAGTGATCACATAATGTTATAATTTGTTGCCTGGGATTCATTAAAAGATGCCTTTTGATCAGTATAATCAAATTAAACAGTTGTTTATTGTTAGACAGCTCTTCAAGCACAAGGAATCAAGGTTGGGGGTTTTATGTATGCATATTTTCACCCACATGAATGTGTATTAGTGTGTGTATGCCTGTATGTGTATATAGGTTCGGCCAGGCTCTATGGAAATTTGTGATTTCACACTTGCCAAAAAGTGTGAAAACCTTACAAATGCCATTGATACAAAAACTAGCCAGTTCCCAATCATACTAGAAATATGGACTTGTAATGTGATGATACGTAGATGGAAATATGGGTTTATAAGAAGATGATGCCTGCTGTGACAGAGAGGATCCCATAAGGCCCATTTCCATTAAAAATTACCCCCCATCAACTCCTACTTGTTCCAGAAAAATGTTAGCCACAGAAAATTCTTGACCCCTAACTTTGAACAACCCTCTCTTTCGAAATGCCCCAAACTTCTCACTTGTCTCCTTGCTAACCAAGAATTGTCAAATATATCTGAAGACCAATTAGAAAGTCTTCCATTAAAAAAAAATCTCAATTGAAAGTTTGCCAATCACAGAGTTTGTCTCACTATTGCCTTTTTTACTCTATAAAAATTACTTCCTTTCTAGCACCCTTGAACCTCTGCTAAAGGAAAAGTAAAGGCAGATGGGTTCTGGTGCCACAAGTTAATGAATAAATGGACTTTGTTAATTTTGTCTCAGACTTAGTTTTGTCTTACATACTTCTTTTGAGTGCACTACAAATGGATTCAACAAGCCTTATTGAGTAACTTCTCAAGACAATTTCTTAATTTAATTCGTCATGAAAAATTAAAGGTTACTGGGTTGTCACTGTCCACATCAGATCAAGGTTGCCTTTGTGGTAGTCTGTCTGCTGGTAACAAGTGAAATAAACCTATTCTAGATTTTATTGCAAGATCGCTTTATTACTTGCTAAATTTGTACAGATGCTGAAGTGGATGATTTAGTAAAATAATTTGTCATAGTTATACCTACCAATAAACAGTTTATCATTTGTGTACATAGATGTAGTGATCCTTTCTCTAAAAGGCATTACCAGTGAACCATATATTAAAATTAAAAGTAATATTTTTTTTTATCTTTTAGAAACTTTACCATAGGGAAAGTATTAGGGAAAACTTTTCCTCTTATGCATACCCACCTCTCTTTAGATTTCAATTATAATCTTGATTGTTCAAAATAAATGTGTACGGTGATGGGTTTTTTTAATGTGTCAAACTTGAGAAAACTTTTAATATTCTCAGGAGGAAATAAATAACGTTCCATCTCATCCTGGAAAATAAAATAAAATAATCGCTACAATGAACCTCTGTACTACATTGAAATGTAAAACTGTAGAGTCAAAAAAAATGTCTTCTCACATTTTAAACTTTGATGCCAAAAATATATTGTAATGTACTGGCAGTTTGGAGCACAAATTTGTTATTTTGGTCAATTTTTATTACTTAAAAGTCCTGCTTTAAAATAGGTTATTAAATTTGCATAAATATTAAATAAAATCTCTGCTTTATCTTGTGGCCAGATTGTAAGGGAACACCAGAAACCTTGACTTTGTGGGCTTGACAGCATAATTCTTCAGGCTACATATAACACATTAACACAGCTGTGACCAATAACTGTACTGTCTTTGTTATTCTCCTATGATATGAAATTAAAATAAAGTGGAAATGTTTATTCTATAAATGGTGAGTAACACTTTACACAGATAATAAAATTGAAGGATTTGCTTGAAAGCAAAAAGAGGTCTCTCATTCAACTAAACTTGGAGGTAACCCAATGTCATGCTCATCTGAATAGACAGAAAGAGCTGACCATGCCGTCAAGAGACTCGATCACATAGCAATATCTTCATTAGGGACAATTATTTCTCCTTGGACTTTCCAGGTATCATGAGAAATGAAGATTTGTTTAACATGGTGAATTGAGTAATCTCACTTCAACTGGTTGTGTGTATATGAAGATAGCTTTTCTTTTTTGGCAAATGGAATAAATTTATGTATTAAAGACCACAAGAACTGTATAATGTCTATTGTTATTTATATGGATACAAAGTCTAAAAGGGTTGATTGTGAAATTATGGAGTTACAAAATATGTGAAAACCAAGAAACAGTTGTTCTCCTAGTGTAAGAAATAAGAATGTAATTTTAATAAGTGACATTATGATTATTTAGATCACAAAAATTTACATACTGTTTGCTTTTAATGGAAGTTTGTTGCTTTCTTCATGGGACAATTTTGAAAAGGCTATTTTGGCTTTGCTTGCTTCACTTTTGAAATTACCCCAGAGCCCGTTTAGCAGTTGCATGCTAATTCTTTCGTCAGGATAATGGTGGTTTTCCTCATGTAAAAAATTGACCTATCATATTTAATCATCTCAACTCAACATTCCTTCGGCTTGTTTTTACTAATTGATATGTTGGACTAAATCAAATTATTAAAGGTTGTTAATTGTGAATCAGATAAGTGCCTTATTCCAACATGTGCGCCTGACATATATTTTGTTTGAAATAAGATACTTCTCCTTCAACAGACACATGCCAATCAACAATGTGCATAAGGAAATGCCATAACTGCATAGGGACGACTTGCTGACATGTATCTGCAAATTGATCTTCAAGATGTTCAGTGTCTTTAGGAGAGGGGAAGGGCACCATATGGGAAATCAAGAGCTCAGAGTATTCTTAATTTGCTTTCCAATTCCATTTGTATATCAACAAAGCACTGTACAAAGCCAAAGTACTGCTGACTGCAAATGGCACAGAAACTCAGAAATTCCAACAAAGCTTGTTAAGTAATGGGTTACTAAAAGTATAGGAAGTAGGCCTAAATTCAGTAGTCCTGAAAAGCATTTTTGACACTTAACAAAATGCAGGACTAATGGAAATAAAACATTAAAGTGATGCTTGGAGAAGGTCAGAGAGACTGGCAGAGAGTTTAACAATCTTTTGCTGTGTGTACTGTATCTTACTCCTCTAAAAACAAGATTGACAATATAGGCAAAAATGATTGGAGTGCCATGATGTACTTTAGTACATCTACAGAGTTCTGGTCCCTACTTAGTCCTGATTCACCTGGAGCTGGTCCTACAGCCTCATGAATTGGGGTTGCCAAGGCAGACTATGTTGGCATTTTGGATATGGGAATATGGTAATATAGGGAAAGCAAGAACAAAAGAGGGTGTTACCCTCAGCTTCTCCTTGAAAATTATAAGTACTAATGTACATTTACACTTGAGGCACCCCATAACACCATCTTCTCCTACTTTCAGACACAAAGTGAGAGTGTCCCTTTTTGTCTCTGGAGTCACATTCTCCCTTCAGCTACCTATCTGTGACTCTTTCTGGTGGCCCTTGATTTTTGTTTCTACCTCATTTCATGGGGGAGTCAAATACTGATGCTTAGAGATGTACAAGGAGAGATTTGTTCCCAGCCCTATGCTCCTCTTTTGGCAGTCCCAGGCCCTGTACTACACTAAAAGATGGCAATTATTCAACTGGCTTTCTTCAACAAAACACTACCTCACTGCAGTCTTATACAACAAAAGGTCCTCCACACTTTATCACTTGGTGTGTTTGTTACCCCATGCTGAGAGTCAGATGTTATCATCAATACTTTATGCCAAATTAAAATCTGCTCTCCTCCATTTGGCAAACATTGATTTTCTCCTCCTTTGCCCCCTCTTTCTGGTGCCAAATACAGCTTAGGTCTGTTTGAATGTTCCTTAACAGTTTTCTTTAGCCTGGTTTCAGCTCTGGGATTTGTAATTGTTTAGTAAATGATACTATAAGATAGGCCAAAGCAAGAGAAAAAATGCTGATGGGTTGTGGATTCCCTTTTAGTAAACACTTTTAGTTTAGTGCTGAGATACAGTAACTTCCAAAAAAATTTTAAGATCCAGTTTAGTTCAGATGACTTTACTCATGACATATCTGGGATTGCTATTCCAGAAAATGTTAAATGCATTTAAGGTGTAGTGAATATTTCTATATCTCAAGGCAGTATGTTTAGAGCATTGTGCAAAATATATGACATATAAAGCATTAATACTGCTCTTAAGTGTTTACGATAAAAGGAGAGAAAATAGAAAATTCTTAGAACTATTAGATAAAGCAGTTGTGCAGATATTAAGTGGTATGAGAGTTCAGAATACAAGGAATGTGGTTCTGAACTGCATTAGTCAGGATAGGTTTCCAGAAGGAGGTAGGATTTGAAGTGGGCCTTGAGGATTGGGTAGTAGTTGAACACATAGAGGTGAGTAGAACATATGAAGGGACAGGGACAGCCTGAGCAAAAACACAGAGATGGAAAGCACAAGGACAACTTCCTGAGGGTGAGTAAAGTAATAACATCTGAGGAAAACTTGCAGTAAAGACCAATAATGTCAAAAAGTACTGATTGATCTCATATGATTAGGTCTTTAAGAAATCAAGTTCTGACCTAAAATAAACTTTATTATGTTATTTTAATAGTGTTATTAAATGGTTCAGGAAGTGTAAGAATTCTTTATACTGTTGCAGTTTAAAAGGTTAAAATTGGTCTCTGATGGTGCTGGGTAATTTGCATTTATAACAATTTCTCAAGTGACAGTGATATTGCTGAACTGAGGGAAAGGTTTCAGTCAGCAAAGACTTTAACACTCAAATTAGCTTGGCATGTTTGAGGAACTACCAGGAAGCCTTTTGGCTAGAATAGATTGAACAAGGTGTAGAGTAGTAGATGAGATTGGAGAGGTAACAGATATCTGATCCAAGGCCTTGGAGGTCATTATTAGGATTTTACCTTTTCTCTGAAATTGAAAGTCATGTGATTTTGATTTTAACAAATATCCTGGCTACCATAAGAATACACTTAAAGAGCCCTGGCTGGTGTGGTACAATTGGTTGGGTGTCATCCTGCAAACCAAAAGGTCACCAGTTCAATTCCTGGACAGGGCACGTGCCTGGGTTGCGAGCCAGGTTCCCAGTTGGAGACATGCGAGAGGCAATGAATTGATGTTTCTTTCACACGTCAATGTTTCTCTCCTTCTCTTTCTCCCTCCCTTCCCCTCTATCTAAACATAAATAAATGAAATCTTAGGAAAAAAGAATAGTCTTACTTAAGGAGAGCAGGATAGGACATAGGAAAACCACTTAGAAGAATATTGTAGTAATCCAGGACCGAGATAATCCATTGCTTGAACTAGGGTGATAGTAATGAAATTGTTGAGAAGAACTGGACTATGGATACATATTGAATGTAGAAACCACATGATTTTCTGATAGAGTGTGGAATCTAAAATTTAAAATAATCAAAGGTGACACCAATGTCTTTGTTCTGAGCAACCAAAAGATGGAGATGCCATCAACCAAAGTAGGGAAGATTGTAAGTAGAGAAAACTTCAAAGTGGGGGAAGATCAAGAGTTAGTTTGGGGTACGTGTAGTTTGAGATTTATAGACTCATGAATGTTACAATTGGGAGGGGCTATAGAGATTAATAGCCCAGAGAGGGGTAAGAATCTGACCAAAGTCACAAACATAGGCACTTTAAAGTAAGCACTTTATAAAGACTTCATGAAAGCTCTCATGAGGGGTAATTAGTTAGCACTCCTAACAGACGTATAATTTGAGAATAAATCAAGTCATATTATTTCATCAACAATTTGAATAGGGTGGTCCCTGTAACGATTTTTATGTTCTAAATCTGAAAAATATATTGGTGCTAAGAAGGTCCGCTCTGTCCTCAGCATCACACATTGAGCTAACTTTCACTATGAGGGTTAGGTATCGTAAAACACATCTACTGACCTCCAGGCAAAAGAATGTCCCTGAATGCTGAATCTGGGAAAAATAATTAAGAAATTCTTTGTGACAGATGAGTGAATACTATCTTGGGACTCAGAGGCCTCACCTTTGCTACTATATTCCTGTGTATCTTGTAAAGTCACCCTCCTATCTGGGCTACAGTGTCCAACCTCATATGTAAAACTATGGCATTCGCCTACATGACCTACATTTATTTGCAGCTCTTCAAATTAAAATTTCAGTTTCATTTTTCAGGAGGAATTCATGACTGAGTTTTCTTATTTATTGAAGCTTCCATGTGTACCAAAAAATGCATTTACTTAACCGGACATGAATTGTGAGTTTGGCACCATCCATTGCAAAAGGTAACATAAAAAGTACAGCAAAGTAGTAAGTATACTGAACTTTGTATTCGAGTTTTGCATCCTTTATCTGACTCCACCATTAACTTGCTGTGTGATTTAACTGTACTATTTAACCTCAGACTTCAGTTTTCCTCCAGCACAATGAGAGCTATTGCTTGACCCTTCCACATCATAGGAAATGTGTGATAATCTAATGGGATAACTGATGTAAAACAGCTTTGAAAAAGATAAATTGTGTTTAAAATGTAAATTGGCATGGTAAATAACAGCAATGAAAGCAATAATAATAGTTAACATTTATTATTCATTATATTATATGTTCTTACCACGTCAAGCACTTGCTGTGTCATTTGCTAAATGTAATTTTCTCAATAAGAACTTCACTGATCACTCTGTTAATAATTACACACCTCCAGTCATGTTCCTATCCCACTTAACTCTGCTTTATTTTGCATGGCATTTATAATCTGTTAACACCCTGTTACAATCTGATATTTTTTAAATAATTTATTTATTTTTAGAGAAAAAAGGAAGGGAGAAAAAGGGAGAGAAACATCAATGTGTGGTTGCTTCTGGCACATTCCCTACTGGGAACCCGGCCCGCAACCCAGGCATGTGCCCTGAGTGGGAATCGAACTGGTGATCCTTTGGTTCACAGCCCATGCTCCATGCACCAAGCTACACCAGCCAGGGCTCAATCTGATATTTTTAGTTAATTATTTATTTATTTTTAGAGAGAGGGGAAGGAAGTGAGAAGAAAGAGGGGGAGAGAAGCATTGATGTGCAAGAGAAACATCAATCGGTTGCCTCTCATATGTGCCCCAGTTAGGAACTTGACAGGCATGTGCCCTGCCCAGAAAGCAAACCTTTCAGTTTGCTAGACAATTCCCAACCAACTGAGCCACCCTGTTCAGGGATAATTCAATCTGTTATTGCCTGTTTTGGCTCACTAGAATGTATAATCCATAAAGGATTTTATCTGTTTTTTTTTCCTTCTGTTTCACCAATACCTATATGCACTTCCATATTGGGCATCAACTTCCAGCCCAACCTTGGATGAAGTTATATTTCAGCCATATCATACCCTATATTTATGGATATGGGGTTTCCTCTGGCTTAGAATTTTCTCCCTATTAGCTTCCCTTTGTCAGATAAGAGGACAGGCTGCCTTGGCTTAAATGCCACCTTCTTAATTATGCCTGACTGATCACATTCAAAGAAAAATCAAATAAACTCCACCCTCACATAAGACATCAGTTGAGGGTCACTTTTCAGGCTGGAATTCATGCCCCAACAAGTGTGCTCTCCCTGGGATGATAGCCACAAACTTCCACACGCCTGTTGCCTTCTTCCAGATGGTGTATGTTTGGAGTTGCTCATGGGAGGTCATTAACCTGCAGAGGGGACATTTGGTCCCTTTTGCTATTTCACTAAATATAGAGCAGAAATGAGTTTCAAAGTGAGTGTTTCCATCTATCCACAATACTCAGTAACAAGTATTACCTGTTTTACCTTAAACAAGTATAATAGAGTCACTATAACTTCAAAAGAGATTGTCTGAATGAAAATTCAGCATAAAGGTATGAAGATGAGTTATTCCAATGACACCTCTGAAATTAATTATGTATATTTCAATTTACTTGCTGTTTATTCTGAAATACAGCACAGTAGAAGTGTATCCACTATTGGAAGGGATGTCTGCAGCTACTTACTCACTTTTCTATAGTAATTTACAGGCATGACCTTCCCTAAGACAGGCAACAACCCTGTGAGGTAGGTCAGAGAGTCACATTCCATTTAGGGATTCTCAGAAATTTACATGCAACCTCAAAAAGCCCCACATAGGAACAGTGATCCTGAGAAAGAAGAACGAAGTTGGAAGAATCACACTACCTAATATCAAACTGTAGTATAAGGCCATAGTAATCAAAACAGCCTGGTACTGGCAAAAGAACAGACACATTGATCAATGAAACAGAATAGAGAGCCCAGAAATAAACCCACACCTTTATAGTCAGTTAATATTCAACAGAGGAAACAATCACATGCAATGGGCTAAAGATAGTTTATTCAATAAATGACCTTGGGAAAACTGGACAGATACATGCAGAAAAATGAAAGTAGACCACCTCCTTACACCACACACAAGAATAAATTCAAAATGGATTAAAGAGCAGGATAATAGCTCTGGAGTGGGGGTATTGGTGGGCGGAGGGGTGGAGCACAAAGGAAAAAGGACTCATAGACATGGACAACAGTGTTGTGATTGCAGGGGGAGGGAGTATAAGGGGACTAAATGGTAGTGGAAAAAGCAAGAAAGCAAGAAAGCAAGAAAAGAAAAGAAAAGAAGAAACTAAGAAAATAAAATTGAGTAAAAAAAATGGTGAAAGTAGTGCCAAGGAGCCTGGAGCACTGTGGCAGAGAAAGCACAAATCCAGCAGCCCAGCCTCTAGACAAACTAGTGCAGGTGGCAACTTAGGATCAGGTATAAGGAAGGGCCCACACCCTGCAGGGGTCTACAGTACCTCAGACAAGCATTCACAAGGACTGAATTTCCTTCATACTCACCAAAATTGTTACCAAAGACCCTCTGCCTGATGCACAAAAAGGCCAATAGGATGGCGCCAGCTTTTGAGAGAAGAAAAGGCTTTTATTTGTGAGTCAACTAGCAAGGAAACAGGTGGCATGGCTCAATTCTGGCTCCCTGATTAGGATTCGAAGTGTGCAGTTAAGGGTTCAAAAGTGTTACTACCACACCTAAAACAAAAGCAAACTAAGCCAACAACTACAACAGGAACAGAACCACAGAAATGGAGATCACATGGAGGGTTAGCAACAGGGGAGTGGGAGGAGGAGAGAGGGGGAAAGGGTACAGAGAATAGGTAGCATAGATGGTGGGTAGAAAATAGACAGGGGGAGGGCAAGAATAGTTTGGGAAATGTAGAAGCTAAAGAACTTATGACACATGGACATGAACTAAAGGGGGGAATGTGGGTGGAAGGGGGTGTGCAGGGTGGAGGGGAATGATGGGAGAGAAATGGGACAACTGTAATAGCATAATCAATAAAATATATTAAAAATAAAATAAAATAATAAAGTAAAACAAAATAAAGGTGTTACTCATGAGTGATCTTCACAAATGTTACTCCAGTGCTGTATTCAAGGTTTAAACTTGGTTCTGGGTCTTGTTAGAAACAGAATAGGACCAGTTTTAGCTGGTTCTGCAGTTAGACTTTTACCAGAAAAATACAAGAGAAATGTTGAGATGAGGGGTACTATGGGGTAGTTTATAAAAACAGTCATGGAGGCAAGGAATCAACAGATCTACATCTCATTTTGAGATCATCTCATTTGTTATTTATCAACTGTGTGGCCTTGGGCTAGAGACTGCCTCTCACTGAACCTCTATTTCTTATTATTAAAAAAGAGGAGATTCAACTAAATTAGTAACTTTTAAAACTTTTTACCATGACTCACAATAAGAAATATATTTTATATTACAATCAAGTATATATATGAACATATATATCTAAATAAAAATTTCCTGATATAATAATTTAATTTTTTGTGCATAAGATGCACTTTAATATGTTTTACTCTATTCTCTTTCATAAAAATATCACTAGTTATGACCTACTGAATTAACTTCATGAGTTAAAATTGAAAATGCAGTTGCAATGGACTATAAATAATCCATAAAGATCTGTCTAGAATTCCATGACTCTAAGTAAGGAACAAATCTTACTGAGGGCAACAGACCTAGCCAAACATTAAGCATGGTCTACTAAAGAGAAGAGTTAAGAGTGAAAGGAAATTGACATATTTGGAACAAAATAATATATTAATGATAAAAGAAAGTCAATAAGACTTTTAAACCTAGGTATATCAATGTGCATGTTTGACTCTTCATTAAAGGAGACAAGAATTAGGGTTACTAGTGAAGAATATTGAATACCTGGGCAATTTGGTAAGGGCAACTTTCTCTTTGGAGACATCTTGAGGGACACTGAAAATTGTCTTTTTTAGGGTTCATTCTTTTCTAAATTCCTTGCAAACACAGATTTCTTCCATCCACACATAATCTCTTTCCACAAGGTATAACATAATTGATTGAGGAAGAGCACATTCCTTAGATTACACTCTGGATGCCTTGATTTAAATTAGGATATAAATTACACAATTTAGTCATCCATTTATGAAATATTGCTTTGATTTTTAGTATTAGCAGTAATATATAATCTTTCATATTTAGGGAGAACTATTATCTTAAGTTTGAGGAGATTCACTTTTTAGCCATTAGACAAGTATTTATTGAATATCTCCTGGAGGCTAAACCCTCTTCTAGGTGCTGGAAATGCAATAATAGCTAAGTTCTTTATTCACATGGAGCCCTTGAAGCCATTATATGAACTTGTCTACAATCCACATGCTGCAGGCAGAGCTAGCCTAATTTATGAAATGATCAATGTAAGGTGCTTGGTCAAGGGAACTGATCTTAATGGAATATATCTAGTGATAGTGAGGAGAAGCAGATAAAGACAATGTAAAGTACATTGTATGTAAAGTACAGCATAGGGAATAGAGTCGATAATATTGTAATAACTATGTATTGGGCCAGATGGGTATTGGAAATATTGAGGGGAGATACTTTGTAAAACATACGAATGTCCAAACACTATGTTGTACACCTGAAACTAATATAAAATAATAGTAAATATCAACTGTAACTGAAAATTAGAAAAATTTAAAAGATCCTCTGTTCCCTTTGGACAAGAGAGGGGAAGGCTGCTACTTTGGAAGCTGCTGGCTGCCACACAAGTGGTGCTATCCTTTGGATGAAGTCAACAGTATGGATGTAGTAAAGAGATGGCCTTTGATAATATTGGTGAGTTAGCTAGATAAAGCCTCATGCATAACTCACCCTTCTTTTGGACCATTTAGTTACATGGTTCAATACATTTCCTTACTTATATTTAAAAATTAACGAGAGAGCCCTGGCTGGCATGCCTCAGCAGATTGAGTGCCAGCCTACTAACCAAAAATTTGCTGGTTCAATTCCCAATCGGGGCATGTGCCTGGGTTGCAGGCCAGGTCCCCAGTAGGGGGCGTGCAAGAAGAAACCACACACTGACATTTCTCTCCCTCTCTTTCTCCTTCCCTTTCTCTCGCTCTAAAAAAAGTAAATAAACATATAAAGAAATTAAAATTAAAATTAACCAGAGAGCTTATTAGAAATGCAGACTCCCATGAACCACATGAGAAATTAAATACTCTGGGGGTGAGAGCCACAATTTGGAATTTAACATGCCCTTCAGAAGTTTCTGGTAGAGACACAAGTCTGAGAACCACAGGTATAGATAATTCTGCTCTGTTTTTCCCCCTTAACTGTTTTAGTTTGTTTTATGTTTTAGTCCACAAGCTACTTTAAATTCCTTGGGCAAATGACAGGATATAAACCTACATAAATACATTTTAAATGAACTTCCTCTCTTGCTACAAAGAAGCATTAAATTGGAATAGAATTCCTTCCTACAAACATCTTCAGTAACTCCAAAATCCGATCCAGCATAAGTTCTACTTTCAAAGATGTAGGCCCCTTGCCTTGTTACCATTTAAAATTCTTTCACCATCCAAGATGTAGTTGAAAATAGACCGCACTAAAAAATTGAAGTTGTAAGTCAGGTATGACTCTTATTAGGTCATACTGCCTAATGCTGTTCCATTACATTAACTTCTACTTCCTAAGCTTTCTGTCCCCCAACCCACCAATCCTTCTCCACCAAAACTTTCTTTGGGATCCACCAAATAATAAATAGCATGCCTAAATACACTGAGGTGTCTTGAAGGAGCATCTGGTTATAGATGCTATCTTTGCCCAAACTGCTTTTGGCTGTTAGACTTCTGGGCCTTGTATAGAGGCCTGTTGTCTGTACATACACCTCCAGCCCAGCCACCAGCAATACGAGCACAAATAAAAGCACTAAATACTCAGTCCCTAGTTGGTCCAGGTAGAAAGGTCCTTAAATTGGAAATCTCTCTGGAAATGAATAAGTCCATCAGTGATGTTATGCCCTGAAAAATCTGCTAACAAATTAAAGGTCTGAAAGGTTAAGTGACAGTTTGACAAGCATGTGTCAAAAAGGAAGGCACATGGCAAAAGAGTACCCTCCTGATTCTGCCTGTGGGGGGTGGTTTAGGCAGCATCAAATTACAGGATTTGGAACAAGTTTAACACAAAAGAAAACAGTATAACATGTGGCAGACACAGACCTGCAGAGATGAAAACAGCTAATAAAACGCTGTGTAAAGCAAGTGGAAATTCCTTCTCTACTCAGATGTCAATACTGTTACAATAATAAGCAATTATAACATCCCCTTTTGCTTGTTGCACAACATGAGATAATCAGAAACAAATGGATGAGCTGGAGAAAACCTTCGCAGGCAGAGCAATTTCCAACATCCAGTCAGGCAGCAGCAAGAAGCATGGTGAAAAAAGCACTGACCTGGAAATTACTTCACCAAATACATTTTAATATCATGTCCTTAACTTTTACTGAAGATAAGTATGACAAATGACCATCCAAAAAATATTTTTCTGTTTAATAAGTCCTCTGTTTCAAAAACACATATACATAATCTCAACACTTATTGAATAATTATTAGAAAGCAGACACTGTGTTAAGATTTTTATCTATATTATTAAATCCTCAAAAAATACTCTATGAAAGATGTATTACTATCTTGATTATTGTAAATGAGGAAACTAAGATATAAAGAGGACATACAGTATGTGACGTTGCTAGAGTGTTAGTCTGTCTCTGCCAACACAACATTATTACCTACTTTGTTTTGCTGTGTATAGATGTTCTCTGTATATGAATTCACAAGATTGTTTCGGAGTTTTATATTATGAAGAAGGGTACTTCCATTGGCTCCCTGATACATATTTCTTTTTTAATTTTATTTTAATTGTTGTTTCTGTACAGTTTTCTGTCTTTTACCCCGCCCCCAGCCCACCACCTCATCCTTCCCCACCTCCCTCCCATTGCCACCCCCCCCAGTTTTTGTCCATGTGTCCTTTATACTTGTTGCTCTAAACCCTTCCCTTTTTCCCCTGAAATTGCCTTCCCTCTCCCCTCTGGTGATGTATTTCTTTATCAGATAATAAGACTGACATAACAAAGTATACTTACCCCTTTTGCTTTGTCTTATTAGAAATTCAAAGCTAAAGTTTATACTGTTTGAGGAACTACCTTTTTTACTAGTTTCTGATTTTTTTCTGTCCTGCCCTTGTCTGTACATAACTCATGCTCTTTTCTGATTGTTTTTTTTTTATCTACCTCTCTTATTATAAGCTGCACAAACCATTTTGGAAGTATATATAATATAAATAAGTAATTTCACTTGATGGGTAGGGTAAAGTGAGTATCATTTACTAGGTATCTTGTAAAGATTTAAGGCTTCCTTAAATTACACAATGGGATATTACGCAGCAGAAAGAAAGAAGGAGTTCCTACCCTTTGTGACAGCATGGATGGAACTGAAGAGCATTATGCTAAGTGAAATAAGCCAGGCAGTGAAAGGCAGATACTATATAATCTCACCCACAAATGGAACCTAATCAACAAAACAAATGAGCAAGCAAAATACAACCAGAAACATTAAAATAAAGAACAAACTGATAGTGACCAGAGGGGAGAGGTGAGGGGGATATTGGGGGAAAAGGATGGAAAGGTCATCAAGGAACATGTATAAAGGACCCATAGACAAAGGCAGTGTGGGGGAGGATTGAAGGTGGGAGGTGAGGATGGGTGGGACAGGGTGGGAAGTGGTGGTGGGGAAAATGGAGACAAGTGTACTTGAACAACAATAAAAAAATGTAGACAGCCATAAAAAATGATTTAAGATTTCCCCAGGTATTCTTTTACATTCTTTTTAACTTTTAAATAAATTAATACGAACTCATGATTACTCTTCAAATGTTACGGAAATGTGTAAACTGAAAAGCAGAACTCTTCCTACTCCTGATCTCTAACTCTCACTCTTCATAAGTAGCTGCTATAACTTCTTATGCATCCTCTGAGAAAAGTTGTACACACAAATTTGTAAAGAAACATATGCATTGTTAACTTGGTTAGCTATTATTGAATAGCAATATAACCAAAAACTTAGTGGCTTAGAACAACATACATTTATTATCTCATAGTTTCTGTGAGCTAAGGGTCTGGGCATAATTTGACTGAGTCCTCTGCTTAAGGTATCACAAAGCTGTAACCAATGTGTTTGTTGGGATCATGGTCTTATCTAAGGTTTGACTGAGGAAGGATCTCCATCCAAGCTCATGTGGTTGTTGGCAGAATTTTTTATGGATTGTGGGACTGATGACTTTAGTTTCCTGTTGGTAGTCAGCCAGAGGCTGCCCTCAGTTCCTTGTCCCATGGTTTGTTTTAGTCTATTTGGGATACCTTAATTAAATTGCAATAAATTAGATACCTTATAAGCAACACAAATTTATTCATCATAGCTCTAGAGACTTGGAAGTCTAACAAGGTGCCAACAGACTTGGAGTCTTCTGAAATTCCATTTTCTGCTTTATAAACAGCATCTTTTTCTGTGTCTTCACATGGTGAAAGGAGCAAGGAAGCTAGCTCACTAGGGTGTCCTTTATGGGGGAAGCTATCCCAATCATGAGGGTTATGCCCTGATGACCTAATCACCTGCCAAAGCCCTAACTCCAAATACCATCATCTTGGGGGATAGGATTTCAACATATAAATTTTGCAAGCACAAAAACATTCAGTCCATAGCATTGTCACAGTATGGCTGCTTGCTTCCTCAAAAGCCACTAAGAAGAGCACATCCTCTCACAAGACAGACTTTACAATCTGATGTAATGTAATTATGTACATGTAATCAGCTGCATCCCATAACCTTTGCCATATTCCATTGATAAGAAACACATTATAAGTCTTGCCCATAATTAAGAAGGATTACACAAAGGCCTCATTACCAGGAGACAGGGATCATCTCAGCCACTTTGGAGTCTGCCAGCCACAATTATGTTTCACAAAAATGAAAAGAGAATTATGATCCATGTTCTGTTCTATATCTTGCCTGTTTTCCTTTAAAATATATCTTCCATATTTTCTCACATAGAGATGAGCCTTATACTTTCTAACAAGCCCCACATATTCCACAATACAAATGTACCACAATGCTTTAACTCATCCCTGTTTGAATAAACACTGATATCAACTCCATTTATTGCTTTGATTAATATTGTAAATAGACATTTTTGTATATGTGTTATTGGGTACTTCTGTGAATATATACACAGATAAAATTTTAGAAGTGTAATTCCTGTTTCAAAGGTATATGAGGTCTATCCAGAAAGTATCCAGCCATGCACTATGAAAAAGAGACATTTATTGAAGAAGATACAAGAAACATTGTCCATAGGACAATGACACCTCAGTCCCCTTCAAAGTAGGCTCCGTGGAACCTCACACAGTTCTCTCAATCACCATCAGCTGCAATGTTGCATTGATGGTCTGAAATCTCTTTCCTATTGAAGGTGATTTTAGTTTTGGGAAAAGCCAAAAGTCACAGAGCACCAAATCTGGGCTATAGGGGGGCTGAGTCACCTGGGTGATTGGGTGTTTTGCCAAAAAATTCTGCACAAGACAAGAAGCACGAGCTGGTGCATTTTTGTGATGAAGCTGCCAATTACTCATTCACCAGTTTCCCATAGCTGCAGCCTTCTGAATTATCCAAATAGTTCCCACTGAGGAATGTTCAAGCTCAACACAAAATTGGATGCAGATTTGTTGCTCCACCCACTCAGTCCTTTTGAATGTGACAACTACACAGTGCACATGCTCACTCAATTGCGTCTACCACCCCCACTGACTACTAGTACAGCGAAGTCATCATAGTTCACACATGCATGTTCCAGTCCACTCTCCTTGGCTGCCAGGTCACATCAGTGTCATACAAACCAGTCTTGTCATATTAACAATAGCTTGACTTTTTCCAGACAGAGCTCGTATACTTTAAAATTTTTGGTGAACAAAATACAAAGTGAACCAAGTCTAAATATAATCAAACATTTTAATATGTGCAGTCTGATGGTTTAAAAATGGTGTTTTATTTCTTTAAAATCAAGAAATATATTCTTGGGTGAGGCTTAAAAATAAAAATTTTAAATTTAAAAAATTAAAAAACAAAAATGTTATTTTATTTGCATTTCTTTAAATGAAAGATAGAGAACATCTTTATATGATATAGTACACTTATTTTTTAAATTTTTTGAACACCTTTTCTCATTTTTATTTTATCTTATTTATAACAGCTCTTTGTATATTAAGAAAATTACACTTCTGTAATATATATTACATTTTTCATAGTTTTTCATTGGCCTTCTGATTTTGATTATGATACTATTTTTCTAAAAAAATTTAAATTTTGAGTAGTTATATTTATCTTTTTCAATAAAGGCTCCCAATGTACCTTCTTATACTGATTTGGTTTGATTTACTTTCTTATAGCTTTGATCCATTTGTACCTTATTCTGATGTAAAAAGTAAAGTAAAAATTTAACATTTTTTACCACAATGGCTGTCCTGTTCATCTTAACCCAATTTATTTATTAATCTATCTTGTCTCTACTGATAAACTGAAGACATGAAGATAAGTAATTTAAATGTCAGTGAATTCACAATTGCAGTTCTAAAAAAACTCAACTGTTTACAAGAAAACACAGGTAGGTAGTTTAATAAATTCAAGAACAAAAATCAACAAACAAAACAAGTACTTTCCAAAAAGTATTAACTTTAAAAAGAAACAAATAGAAATTCTGGAGATAGAACTTAACAAAAGAGAAAAGGGACAAACAAGTGAGCTTAGGAAATAGAGCTGACCAGATGGAGGAAAGAATTAGTGATATTGAAGATAGAAATCTAGAAATGATGCAGAGAAAAAAAAGAGAGAGACTTGAGCAAAAGAAGATGACAGAACTTTATAAGAATTATCTTACTCCATCACAAAAACAATATAAAACAACAGGCATACCAGAAGAAAAAGAGAGGGAGAAGAAAATGGAGAGACTTTCCAAACAAATCATTGACAAAAACTTCCTAAGACCATAGGAAGAGCTAGATCCTCAAATCCAAGAAGCAAGTAGGACATGTAACTGTCTCGATCCAAAAAGGCCTTGTCCAAGGCACACTATATTAAAACTGCCAAAAACGAAAAACATGGAAAGAATTCTCAAAGCAAACAGGGGAAAATACAGTACCTATAAAGGAAGTCCATTAGGTTATCATCAGATTTCTCATATAGAACCCTACAAGCTAGGAGACAGTGAAATCAAATATTCAAACTACTAAAAGAGAAAAATTATCAGCCAAGAAGAATATATCCAGAAAAGTTATCCTTTAGATATGAAAGAGAGATAAAGACTTTTCCAATCATACACAAGCTGAAGGAATTTATCACCAGAAGACCTCCATTGCAGATAATACTCAAGGGGGTTACCCTATCTGAAACAAAGAATAAAAGGTCGCAACACTATGAATAAGATCACCAACAGGAAGACAGAAGCATCATATCACAACTCTTTTTTAGAATAAGGTACTATACACTTAAATATCACGTAAAGGTTAAAGGAAGTAATAACATTAAAAAGAGGAAGAATACAGTAGCTACTGCAATTCAGAAATTAACTCACAGTGTACATAGGGATAATTTGTGACACAAAAACATAAAAGGAGGGGGTAAAGATCTGAATTTTCAAAGGAGGGTGGAGATCAGTTGCATTCAGAAGAAAAAGGGCTACTGTGCATGTGAAACATTTTCTTACATAAACTTAATGATAACCCCCCCACACACAAAACAAACCCCAAAACTGAGACAAATAACTTTAAAAAGAGGAAGAACAGGAAAAAACTATGGAATGCCACCAAAGAAATACAGCAGACAGAAACACAAGAGATAAAATGGCTATAGGAAATTCTCACACATCAATAATTACTGTAAATGCAAGTGGACTGAATTTACCAATAAGGAAGCACAGTGGAGTAGATTGGATGAAAAAATACAAAACCCAACCCTATGCTACCTTCAGGAAACATATCTAAGTGGCAAATACATGATTCAGAGCACCAAAATATATAGACCAACTACTAACAGAAGTAAAGGGAGAAACAGACCAAAACACAACCATAGTTGGGGACCTTAATACTCTATTGACAGCTCTAGATAGATCATCCAAACAGAAAATCAACAAAGAAATATCAACTTTAAACCACACATTAGACCAATGGACATAATTTATATTTACACAGCCTGCATCCCAGAACATCAGCTTATACATTCTTTTCCAGTACACATGGAACACTCGCAAGGACAAGCCATATGTTGGGTCACAAAAGTAGTTTCAACAAATTTGAGATTGAAATCATACCAAGCATATTCACTACCACAATGTTTCAAAATTAGAAATCAACTGCAAAAAAGGAAGTAAAGAAACTTACAAATATGTGGAGATTAAAGAACATACTACTAAAAATGTCTAGGTCAAAGAAGAAATACAAGATGAGAGCAAATATATAGAGAGACAAATGAGAATGGCAGTATGACACATCAAAACTTCTGGGATGCAGTGAGAGCAGTAATAGAGAAATTTATTTCTTCACTGACCTATCTCAAGAAATAAGAGAAATCCCAAATAAAAATCTAAAATTGCATCTTAAAGAACTAGAAAAAAGAAGAACAAAAGCATCCCAAAGTCAGCAGAAGAAAATAATAAAAGTTTAGCAGAATGAATAAAATAAAGGACAAAAATACTATATAAAAGTTAATATAACAAAGACCTCATTCTTTGAAAACATCAATAAAATTGACAAACTCCTGGCTAGACTCACTAAGAAGAAAAAAGACTCCTATAAACAAAATCAGAAATGACAGACAAGGAGTTACCACAGACATCACAGAGATGCAAAGGATCATACCAGAATGCTATGAAAGACTATATGCCACCAAATTCAATAATCTAGAAGTGGATAAGTTCCTAGAAATATATAATCTTCATATACTGAGTCATGAATAACTGGAAAATCTAAAAAGATCTAAAAACAGTGAGAAAAAATGAAACAACTATTAAAATCCTCCCCAAAAATAATAGGCCAGGACCAGCTGGCTTCACTAGTGAATTCTACCAAATATTCAAGGAAGATTTCATACCTGTCCTTCTCAAGCCCTTCCAGAAAATTGAAGAGACAATAATACTTCTGACACATTTTATGTGGCCAACATGCTCCTGATACCAAAATGTGACAAGAATAACACAAAAAAGAAAATTGCAGACCAATATCTCTGATGAATACAGATGCAAAATTTGTAAACAAAATACTAGTAAATCAAATACAAAAACACTATAAAAATAACACATAAGGATCAAGTGGAGTTCATTCCAGGATCACAAGGATGGTTCAGCATATGCAAATCGATCATTGTAAAACACCACATTAACAGAACAAACGGTAAAAATCATGCCCTGGCTGGTGTGGCTCAGTGGATTGAGTGCAGATCTGTGGACCAAAGGGTCGCAGGTTCGATTCCCAGTCAGGGCACATGCCTGGGTTGCATTGTGGGCCAGGTCCCCAGTAGGGGTGCATGAGAGGCAACCACATACTGACGTTTCTCTGCCTCTCTTTCTCCCTCCCTTTTCTGTCTAAAAATAAATAAAATCTTTTTAAAAAAAATCATATAATCTTATCAATAGATGCAGAAAAGCATTTGACAAGATACAACATCCATTTATGATTAAAACACTCAAACAGAATTAACTAATGAACAAAATAGAACCATAGGCATGAAAACATGGAACGGACTGTAAGTGACCAGAGGGGAGGGGAAGGAATGGTGGAAAGAAGGGAAAGGAACTAGATAAAGAGTATGTATGAATGACCCACGAACATGAACAACAGTGTGAGAATTGACTGTGGGAGCAGGGGGTGGGATGGATGAAGGAGGGCAAAGGGTGGAAAATTGAGATGACTGTAATGGAATAACAATAAATAATGATCAAGAAAAATGGGTATAGAAGGAAAGCACCTCAACAAAATAAAGGCCATATATGACAAACAATTAAGCAACATCACACTCAATGGTGAAAAACTGAAAACTTTTCCTCTAAGTACAGGAACAAGACAAAACTGCCCACTCTCACCATTCATTTTCAACATAATGCTGGGATCCCTAGCCAGAGCAAGCAGACAAGACAAATAAATAAGGCATCCAAATTGGGAGGGAAGTGAAAGTGTCACTTTTTGCAGACGGCATGATTCTGTATATGGAAAACTCCAAAATCTCCACCAACAACTTAGAAACAATAAAACAATACAGTAAAATTATAGTATACAAAATCAAAAGGTCACTGCTTTCATATATAGTAATAATGAAACTTCAGAAAAAGAAATGAAAAAAATCCTTTTGCAATTGCAACAAAAAATAAAACACCTAGGAATAAACTTAACAAGAGATGTGAGGAACCTATATACTGATAACTACAAAGTATTACTAAAAGACACTGAAAAAGACAATAAAATGGAAATATATTTCATGTTAATGGATTAGAAGAAGCAACATAGTTAAAGTGTTCACATTACTGAAAGCAATATACAGATTTAATGTAATCATGATCAAAATCCCAATGTCATTTTTTAAAAGAAATAGAACAAAATATCATCAGATTTGCGTGAAACCACAAAAGACCCTCAATAGTGAAACAATTCTGAGAAAAATGAATGGAGCCAGAGGTACCACATAACCTGACTTCAAATTATACTACAGAGTTACAATAATCAAAACAGCATGATATTGGCTGAAAAAATAGACACATAGGCCAAGGGAACAGAATTGAGAGTGTAGAAATAAAACCACATGTATATGGGAAAAAAATTTTGACAAAGTATCTAAAAACACACAATAGTGAAATGGAAGCTTCTTCAATAAATGGTGTTGGATGTAAAAGAATAAAAATAGATTACAATTTCTCCCCATATACAAAACAACTCAAAATGGATCAAAGACATAAACATAAGATTTGACACAATAAATTAGATGAAAGAAAACATAAGTACTAAACTTATGGACTTTGGTTTTAGGGAACATTTTACAAATTTGACCCCAAAGGCAATGAAAGTGAAGGCAAAAATAAATGAATGAGACTACATCAATCTAAAAAGCTTTTGTACAGCAAAAGAAACCAACAATAAAACATAAAGGCAACCAGCTGAATGGGAAATGATATTTGCAAACAACAGCTCTGACAAGGGGTCAACATCCAAAATATATAAAGATCTCATACAACTCAACACCAATGAATAAAATTAAGAAATAGACAGAGGGGCCAGAACAGACACTTCTCCCAAGATGACATACAAATGGGCAACAGAAACATAAATTAAAGACACTCAACTTTACTAGCTTTTAGGGAAATGCAAATCAAAACTACTATGACATACCTCCTCACACCTGTTAGAATGGCTATTGTGAACAACACAGGTAATAACAAGTGCTGGAGAGGTTGTGGAGAACAAGGAACCCTCATTTATTGCTGGTGGGAATGTAAACTGGTACAGCCACTATGGAAAAGAGTATGGAACTTCCTAAAAAATTAATAATAGAGTTACCATATTACCCTGCAATCCCTCTTATGGGTATCTATGTAAAAAACTCAAAAATATGCATTTGCAAAGATATATGCACTCCTAGGTTCACTGCAGTACTATTCATGGTGGCCAAGATGTGGAGACTGCCAAAGTGTTCTTTGATTGAGGATTGGCTACAGAAGATGTGGTACACATATACTATGGAATACTACTCAGCCATAAGAAAAGACCAAATACTGCCATTTGTGACAATATGGATGGACCTTGAGAATAATATGTTAAGCAAAATAAGTCAGACAGAAACAACCAGGAACCATATGATTTCACACATGTGGGACACAAAACTCAAACTCATGGACCGACAACAGTAGAGTGGTTACTAGGGAGAAGGGTATGGGAGGCAGTAAAGGGTAAAGGGGTCAAATATATGGAGACAGAAGAAGGTTTGACTGTGGGCGGTGAGCACATAATGCAATACACAGATCATGTATCACAGAAATGTACACTTGAAACCTACATAGTCTTATTAACTAATGTCACTGCAATACATTCAATAAAAAGGACCTAAATAAATGTATAGCTGAAGATCAATTGACTAACAGTATTAAAGAAAATGGATGTTGTATATAAAAATTTTTTGCAAACCTAAAAGAAATTTTAACTAATTTTGCTAAAAGTAGTAAATGGGAGCTTGATTAAAAATATTCATATAACACAATATTGTATAAGTCTAACATTAATTTTCTTGAATTGATGTGATCTTAGCTAGTACATTCAAAGATATTGGGAATGTGATTTCAGTATGTGGTGTTTTCTAACACAAAGAAATTCTTATTATTTTTTAACACATAACAAAATTATTCCCTTTTCAACTTTTTTAATTTCATGGGTTTATAATTTAAGTGAATTTTCATAAAAGACTGAATTTTGATTAGTATTAAAACTAAACGCACAAATTATAAATAAATATTTAATTATATTTCGACACAGTAATTGTCACTTGAAGTTCAACGCAATTTACTTGAGTAATATTTCTTCTGACTGTAGTCAGCATGAACCAATTTAGCTATTTTTAAAAAAAATAATTTTAAGCTGATGTTTAAGACCATAAAAGTTTGTAACCTGGGTTAAACCCAGAACTCGGTGTTTCTCTATCTCTCTGAAAGATGACTTGATTTAAGAAACATGGGTCAAAATATGATTTTCATTTACATGTAAAACTTTTGTAGAAGAAATCAATAAAATTGAGAAGCAAGGCATCAATGCAGAAAGTCAATGAAATGAAAAACTGGTTTTGAATGGATCAATAAAACGAATAAGCCTCTAAGCTGGCTAGCTAAAAAATAGAGAAAGAGGACACAAATGACTAATAGCAGAAATGAGGGTGACATCAGAGGAATGGCAGCGTGAGAGATTGCCCTGGTTTCTGCCCTTGAAGTTAGAAGTTTAACAGCTGTAATTCAAAGAAGGATTTCCTGCTCAAGAGTCTGAGAGATTCACACTTTGAAATAGCTGAAGGTAGGTGAGTAGGGGTGAGCCACGGAAGAGTGAAGGGAGAAAAGCAGATACAGGTTCCATGGACACAGCCCAGAGCGCTCACTGCCAGTCTTTGAAGAGAGGAGAAAACAGGTTGCCTCGGGCACTCCTGGAGCCCAGAGGAGCAAGGAGATAACTGAGCTCTCATGCCAGAGTGGTCAGTAGGTGCAGGCTGTGGTTGTATAGTGGCAGGCATTACCAGGCAGAACAAAGCCATAGATCCCAGCTGCCTTCCCTCACTCTCCCAGAGCTAACCCCCTACCCCACCGAGAGCCAGCAGTGCGCCCCAGAAGAACCTGTAGCTGTGAGTGCTCAGATTCAGACAACATAACCTGCAACTCTAAGAAACGGAAGCAACGAACATTTTTTCCCTGAGGGTCAGGGGTATATTGCTGATAATCCTACTGGCAGAGGTGGAGGTACCAAGGTGAGGTAGCTGAGATGTGGCAGTAAGCATTGCTGGGAGGAGACAAAGCCACAACCAACTTCTTCCAAAGGCACCAACCAACCCCTTCCAGCTCACCCTGCTCCCGCCCATCACAGCTGCACTGCCAGCAGCACCTGGTTACAAGGGACACTGCTGGGCATTTTCTTTTCTTGTCCCCCCCCCCTTTTTGCTTTCTTTTTCTTAATTTATCTTATTTTTTCCAATGCTATTTAGTCCTCTTATATGCCCCTCCTCCCCACAATCACCACATGAGTCCTTTTTCTTTTTGGCTCAATCACTCCCCCAACCTTAGCTGTCCAGATGCCACAAGCCCGAGCAGTGCCAGAGAAACTAAAAAGCTTGGCCTTCAGTGCCACCTACTGGAAAGCAAAAGAAAGACTTTCTTATCAACTGACTAAATAAAGAAGTGCCACTCTTTCTTTCTTTCTTTCTTTTTCTTTTTTTAATGACTTTATTTATTTTTAGAGGGGAAGGGAAAGAGAGAAAAAGAAACATCAATGTGTGGTTGCCTCTCATGTGTCCCCTACTGGGGACTTGGCCTGCAGCTCAGGCATGTGCCCTGACTGGGAATTGAACTAGTGACCTTTTGCTTCACAGGCCAGCACTCAATCCACTGAGCCATAGCAGCCAGGGTAAGAAGTGTCATTCTTAAAAGAATATATATGCATAGCCCATGGACACAGCCAACAATATGGTGAAGGCCAGAGGGAAGGGAGGGTAGGGGCTGGCTGGGTGGGGGTGGGCAAAGGGGAGAGGGAATGGGGTTGTGTATAATAGTGTCAACAATAAAAATGAAGCTAAAAAATAAATATATGCACTCCTATGTTCATTGCAGCATTATTTACAATAGCCAAGATCTGGAAGCAGCCTAAGCACCCATCAG
This sequence comes from Glossophaga mutica, assembly GCA_039655065.1. Taxonomy (NCBI): domain Eukaryota; kingdom Metazoa; phylum Chordata; class Mammalia; order Chiroptera; family Phyllostomidae; genus Glossophaga; species Glossophaga mutica. The sequence goes on along the minus strand of CM077318.1, from coordinate 5,633,468 downwards.
TACATGAGTGGATAAAAAAGCTGTGGTACATTTACACAATGGAATACTACTGGGCCATAAAAAAGGAAGAACTCCTGCCTTTGCAAAAGCATGGATGGACCTGGAGATTATTATGCTAAGTGAAATAAGCCAGTATGTGAAAGACAAATACCGCATGATCTCACTTATATATGGAATCAAATAAACACAATAAACTAACAAAATAGAATCTTTTCTTAAAGTCTGTTTTCCCTGATATAAGTTTAGCCACTCAGCTCTTTGTTTGCTTCCATTTGTACAAAAAGTTTCCATCCCTTCACTTTCAGTCTGTGTATTTTTGTATCTGAGGTATATCTCATGTAGACTGCACATAAATAAGTCTTGTTCTTTTTATCCATTCATTTACCTTTTTTGATTAAGGAATTTAGTCCATTTATAGTTAAAGAAATTATAGACAGTTTTATACTTGTTGCCATTATGTTTATTGTTTTCTGGCCATTATGTTTATTGTTTATTGTTTTAGTTACTTCTTCTCTTGCTCTGTTTCTTTGTGGTTTGATCATTTTTATTGCTATGTTCATTTTCCATTCTTGTTATATATTTTTTGAAATATTTTATTTATTTATTTTTTTGAGAGAGGGGAAGGAAGGAGAAAGAGAGGGGGAGAAACCTCAATGTGTGGTTGCCTCTCCCATGCCCCCTACTAGGGGCCTGACCTGGTCCACAACCCAGGCATGTGTCCTGACTGGGAATCAAACTGGTGAGCCCTGGGTTTGTAGACTGGTGCTCAATTCACTGAGCCACACTAGCTAGGGCTCTTGTTATATTTTGAGTATCTGCCATAGGTTTTTGCTTTGTGGTTACTGTGCAGGAAACATATATCCAGATAGATAGATAGACAGATAGATAGATACATATCTAGATACATAGATACAGATACATATAGATATATACAGATTTATATATATATGTATATATTTAAGTTAATAGGATATTAAGTTTGAACACATTTTAAAATCTACATTTTTACTCTGACACTCTTATTTTGTTTTTGATACCACATTCTCTATCTTTCTATTTTGTGTATCTCTTTACTAATGGTTGTAGTTGTAGTTTTTACTACTTTGTTTCTATCCTTCATATTAGCTTTATAATTGATTTGTCTACTACCTTTACTAAGTTTTACTTTAGCAGTGAGAATTTTACTTTCTTATTTTTAATTTTATTAATTAGTGCACTTTCTTTTCAGCTTAAAGAAGTCCCTAACATTTATGGGAAGGCCAGTTTAGTGATGGTGAACTCTTTTAGCTTTTGTTTGACTGGAAAAATCTTTATCTCTCTTTTGGTTCTGAATTATACCCTAGTAGTATTGTGTTCTTTGTTGGAAGTATTTTGATTTTAGAATTTTTAGTATGTCATATCACACTCTTGTGGCCTGCAAAGTTTCTCCTGAAAAATCTGCTGATAGTCTTATGCCCACTCCCTTGTACATGAAAAGTTGTTTCTCCCTTGATACTTTTAAGATTCTTTCTTTACCTTTAGCTTGGGCTTCCTGGTACTGGAGGTGTGTTTCCTTCCCCAGGATAGGAAAGATTTTAACCATTATTTCTTCAAATAGGTTTTCTATTTCTTTCTCTCTCTCTTCTCCTTCTGAGACTCATATGAATATTATTTTAATTGATATTATGCTTAAGCTATTCATTTTTCTCACTCTTTCTTTTTTGTTATTGGCCTGTTAGTGTGAGTTCTATCATCCTTTCTACTAGTTCACTGATCTTGTTTACTGCTTCATGTAGTCTGTTATTGACCCCTTCTAGTGTATTTTTTTAGCTATTTTATTGTATTCATCAGCTCTGTGACTTCTGTTTGTGATTTTCTAATATTTTTATCTCTTTGTTGAAGTTTTCTCTGTGTTTATCTATTCTTTTCCTGACATCAGTGAGTATCTGTATGATCATTACGTGGAAACAACTGAAATATCAGGGAGTGGCTAAATATAACCATATCAGGGAATTCTAGCTAACAGCTTAACTAACTGAAGTAGGTTGATAGGCATTACAATGAAAATATCTCAAATAGGTGATTAAAAGAATGTTGCAGAATGATGTGCCTTATAATAGCAACTATTTTAAAATACCCACACTCATAATATTTGACAAAAACATACAAAATTGCTAGAATTTTGAGTATTAAAATGGCAATTTTACATAAATTGATCTAATTACTCTGTATTTCATGGGGACATTTATGTGTCTATATTCACAGAAAGAGCTCTAAAAGGATATACTTTAGTGATAGTAGACAGAGGGAACTTTAGACAATGTAACATTTAAAACTTTCCACAAGGAGAATATATTGATATAATAGTTTACAGTTAACTTTAAAAATATTAGCTTATTATATCCATCGAATGACTATTACATATAAATCATATTGTAGCAAAGTTTTGACATAATTTTACACTGCTCTAAGGAACTTTTAAGACTTCGACTTTAAATATTGGACCTAAGAGAGTGTTACTTCCAATGGGTCTTTGTGTCCTTCCAATTGTAACCACACACAAACCATTGTCATAGTTCGGATTGCATTTACCAGGTAAATATAGTATTTTAAAATAAAAATGATTAGGCATCATGGAAGCCCTTTTTCTTCAAAGTTGCAGCAATACTTCTTACATCCTAGAAAAACCTCAACACTAGTGGAGAAAACAAGCTTTCAATGAAGCCTTATCTTCCCAAGTCAAGAAAAAATTAGCATCCATCCCAAATTGCTGCTGGAGTGAGAAGGAAGTGAACTGCAGAGTGAGCTGTCAGCAACTCTCCAGGATCTGATGGAGCCCAACACATGCTCCCCACATTCTGACCTGTGCTGTCAATCACCATTCACCAATAGCTCATTCTTCTTATGCAATTATCATCTGTTCCCCAGATGTCAGCATTTCAATATAATTTTTTTGGGGGGGTGTCATTTATCATTATTTTGGGAATAAAGAGACATTAAAGCATTCTTTGGAGTGGATATTTTCCCTGCATTCCATATATTCTGAGCTTACAAAGAAGAAAGTTGCTCCCCTTTTTATACATAAGTGCCTTAATTTTATCAACAGAAATACAAATCTTTACATCTTTTAGAGAGAACGCCATTACTTGAGAAACTTCAGCTTCCATCTCAGGGAGGTTTTGACTTGTAATGATGAGCCACATAAGGTACATCAGTCAGCCTGTTAGCCCAAGCAAACAATAAACAAGAATAAGCAAAAACATGATGCTTTGTCATTTGAGTAATTTGTTCAATTATACAGTTACATGCAAGGAAAAATTTCCCTTGCAGTAAATTATAATCATTGGCTTACTTCACATCAAGTGATGAGACAGGCCCATAAAGGGGTTTTTCCCCCATTTAAACAAGTCTGCTTTTGATTTCTGAATTCTTCTGTCAAAGTATTAGGCATGCTCTCGATTCAACTCTCTAGCCAAATTAGTTTTCTCATCCCCTTAAAGTGGGATCAGCTTTTAATCTCCTATACCCTCATCATTTCAGTTTTTTACTTGGAGGACGATGAAGACTCCTTATACAAAGAAACTTTTTTATTTCAGGTAATGGTCTAGATGGTTAGAAAATGATAGGGAATTATTCTAAATAATCTAATTGCTTCTGTATGTAGCTGAGCTCTCATAGTAAAATATGTTTTCATATTACCACTGGTAGCCTTGCCATTTTTCCTTGCTCCTCATGTATACTACTATATTTGTTTATATCGCATTTCCCCTTCAAAAATTTCCAAACATTTTCCAGACATTTGCTCATCTATGAAAGGTAGAGATATGAAATAAGGGTTGTAATAGCTGAAGAAGAAGCATGAAATTTTTGTTTGCGTACAAAAGACTAAACAGAACAGAAACTCAGTCGTAGACTCTCATGATATAATTAAATGGAAGAAACCTTAGAAATTACTTCCTCCATGTTATATATATTTTTTAAAAATCGAGGTTTAGAGAAGGTGAGTTGTTTAGGCAAACATAGCAAATTAGTGACAAAGCTAAGGCTAGAACTCAGATCGTCAGACTCCAAGACTAGTGCTATGTTCACTTCAGCATGGTGAGCAAGGGTGTGTAGGATGAAATAAAGGGAAAGGAGGGAGGGAGATAAAGGAAATTGTTCTCTACCATTTAAAGACACAATATCAACATGAACTCAAACATAGTTTGTCTTACAAATACTTCAAAGCTAATATTGCGATTCAAGTCCTACATATTCAGGGTTGCACTACAGAAGAAAGGGAGGAAAACAACGATCTAAGAAGCTGTAGTCACCAGAAACAGTCAGAAGGCATAGGCTATTTAGATGGTCATAGTTGGGTGTCACATGTAGCACAGTAACATCTCACGATGCTATACATCTTAAGCCATGCATTTAATTTTCATGGGGCAGTGTCATCTTTTTTTCTGCTCTTTGTAGGGGGACTACTGCAGTGTTTAGAAGAATGAATAAAGTGGAAATGAGCGCACGTTTTGGCATCTTGCATGTCAGTTGAATGATGGAGAGAGTACAGTAATAAACCTTCGTGCTCATATATAAGAAGTAATTATTCTTCAAGGCCAAAGATTAGATAGGTAAAGAAGCTTCCTAGAGTTAGCACCTGGCAGCAGAATGAGCTCCCTACCAGTTTACAAGTTAGTTACAGTTTTTATAAGCAAAAATTACAAATTCCTTATCCTGTCATTCAACAGCTTCTATATCATGAATGAACTTTCTTTTTTTCCTGTATTTTCTCATTGCTGACTGCATAAATTTCCTTTATTGATAACCCCACTAACAGTTATCTTTTAAACCTTTACACCTTTACTCATTTATGAGGGGGGACCCAAAAACTTGGAATCATCTTCTGGAGTACAGACACCTTGTAAAACCATCTTCCCCCACTAGGTGAGTGTTCTAGGAATCCATCTGTATCGGTGTACCAGCTGGCATTGTTGTGAGAGGATGCGTTCGGCTTCAGTGAATTTTTCTTTAATACTCAACATGTTTTCCCATTTCATGATGGGTGATTCACGAGCACACCTGCCCACACTGCGCTGAGTGTTCAGCAGTTTTTGCCCCCCGAACAGCATGACACCCATGCCCTACCCTCCCTGTTCACCCTATTTCACTATGAGTAACTTTATTTTTTTCTCAGATGAAAAAAATCCTCCTCAAAGGGAAACATTTTGCTGATGTGGAAGAGGTGAAACAAAAAATGGCAGAGCACTAAAAGGCATCAAAATCGATGAGTTCAAAAACTTTTGAGCAGTGGAGAAGCTGTCTCAATAGGTGTATTGCATCAAATGGAGAGTTCTTTGAAGGTGATGGAAGTTTAAATATGTAAGAATAAATATACAATTTTTTAAAACAAATTCCACTTATTGGGGTCCTTCCTCATACACTATTATACATATTACACAATATACAGGGTGGGGCAGAAGTAAGTCTTGTTTGAGTGTGGTTGGTAGGGTAATAATATAGGTGTGATAATTTATAGTTTTGAGAATTTCACCTAAAATGTCATATAGTGTGCTTGAGTGTGATATTGTTATGTCACAGAATTACACACTTATGAGTTTGTAAGAAAGAGGGGCATTATTTGTGCTGGACCCTATGTAATACATCGTATATTATACATATCATATATCAGATATTATCTTTGAAGGGAACAGGGTAAAGTGTTAACAAGAAATTTTTGTAATATTTTAAAATTATCTTTTTTGACATATACTTGAATAGCACACATTTTGCCCCTTTAAAATGTACAACTTAATGCTTTGTGCTACATACAGAGTTGTGCGCCCATGAACACAATCAATTTTAGAAATATTTTACCACCCCAAATTGAAACCATGGACCCTTTAGCCATCACCTCTCAATACCTAAATTTCCCCACCTAGCCAATCATCAATTTACTTTCTGTCTGTATAGATTTCCTATTATGGAAATTTCACATGAATAAAATAGTATAATATATGGGCTATTGCGACTGGCTTCTTTCACTTAGCATAATGTTTTCAAGGTTCATCTGTGTTATAAGATGTATCAGTAGTTCATTTCTTTTTATTGCTAGATATCATTCCATTCTATGGATATGTATTGTGTTTATCCATTTAATTTTAGGGCATTTGTATTTTTTCTACATCTTATCTATTAAGAATAATGCTACTATAAACATTAATGCACGAGTTTTTGCGCTGACATGGGCTTTCAGTTGGGTGCAGGAATACCTCAGAGGTGATGCAGATTCAGTTCCAGACCATCACAATAAAGTGAATATTACAATAAAAGCAGATCACAAGTTTTTTTGGTTTCCCAGTGCATATAAAAGTTATATGTATTTGCCCAGGCTGGTGTAGCTCAGTGGATCGAGAACAGGCCTGCGAACCAAAGGGTCATGGGTTCGATTCCCAGTTGGGGCACATGCCTGGGTTGCGGGCCGGGTTCCTCAGTGAGGGGTGCGCAAGAGGCAACCACACATTGATGTTTCTCTCCCTCTCTTTCTTCTTCCCTTCCTGTCTAAAAATAAGTAAATAGAATATATTTTAAAAAAGGTTATATTTCTATAACCTTTAGGTTAAAAAGGTTATAATTCTATACCGTAGTGAGGTGTCCAATTTTTGGTGTCTCTGGGCCACAATGGAAGAAGAAGAGTTGTCACACATTAAATACACTGTGACATGTCACCACAAAACAATGTCATAACATTTTAAGTAAATTTATGAGTTTGTGTTGGGCTGCATTCATAGCCATCCTAGTTGGACACCCCTGCATCTATTCAGTGTGAAATAGCATTGTGTTAACAAATGTACATACCACAGTTTAAAATACTTAATTGCTAAAAAAAAAAAAATGCTATCCACCATCTGAGCCTTCAGTGTAGGGACATGTGAATATACTTCTAAGTAGTGATGGCATCATTTTTTATTTTTAATTTAAAATAACAAAAAATGAAATGTTTAAATGTGTTTCCCCTTTAAAATTAAATCGCTAGATAGTATATCAGTAGATATGAAGGGAACTTACATATTGGTTAGAGCAGACTAAACGAGCATGCTCAGATCTCAATCAAAGACATTCTGTGCTGGTTTTGACCTTTATACATTTTTTAATTTCCTAAGTGATTGCATATCCATAAGTAATTATGGGTTAAAATAGGAAAACTAAGAATGACAATACTTACAGACAACAATTTAATGAAAAGTACAAAACAGCAATTTAGAAAATTTTTCTTAAGACTCTTTTCACCAGATATACATGTACAAGTTGTACTCATCTGGTACAACATATTAAGATAACTCTAGTACCTCAAAAACTGATGTAAGAGAGAAAGCTTGGTAAAAATTAGATTTAATTTTGTTATTTACTCATAGAAATAAAGACCACCCATGTTATTTGGAAATGGTGACCTAAAATCTTTCTTACCTCATTATTTATTTAAAAAACTCCAAAATTTTGTTAATCAGTTGATTAAAAAAATTAGGAATTATAAGCATCTGATATTTGGCTATAGTCATCATTCATTATTCAAAGAAGTATAAATTTATTAGACACAATGGAATATTTTATACAGCTGAAAAAGCTAAAGAGCCCATGCTAATGTAGAAAATACAATTTTTCCATGTGCAAGAACTATTGTCAGATGTCTATTGCTGTTAAACTGACAAAAACATTCTCCAGTGACATAATATCTCTATAAATATGTGATATTTCTGAAGATGTGATTCCACGATGAAAGGAAGAGTGAGAAAAAATACAACATGAGAAAAGTTGCAACATGAGATCACTGATGATTATAACCTAGTGATTTTATATATATTCAATTCTCAAGCCAAAGCTATGCTAGTTTGTATGTTTTTATTCACAAATCTTACTTTTACTTAGCTAATTCATGTTTATAATCATGACTAATTTTAAAAGAAAAAAGTTAATGTCCTTACATAAATTATAATTGCTTTAATTTAAATTAAATACAACTTATTTTCAGTAATTTATTTAAATTAAATAAAACTAATTTCGTAAACAAATTTTTAATGTTTATTTTCATCATAAGTTCTAGTTATTAAAAATAAAATGTTTTTTTTCTTTTTTTAATTTTAAAGAGGTTGAAGAGAATAAATGTAACTTTAAATTTACATGCAGGTTGAAGAACACTCTTTTTAAAGTCCTTTAGTTGATTGGGAAATTGCTTGCTGAAATAGATTATTTTGTTTATGCATTCTTAAGGCAGAGAATAGTCCTCGCTCTGCACCCCTGTTCGAGAATTCCAGTTTATTATTCCAGGAACTGCATTGGCCACACCTAGCAGCCTGGGCTGCTGCTAGGCTGTCTTCTTTAGATTCTTTCTTTGAGTACTTTTAATGGGTGACTCATCTGGAAGCAATTATTTGAGTAAATGAGAGCCACATTTCTAACTTCTGCCTACAACTAGTTTTTAGGCGAGCTTTCACTTTTTCCTTTTTGAAATTTCAGGTCAGTTATTACTTTTCAAGAGGCCTTCGAACTTAGGGAAACGGGCTCTCTGGTTTTTTACTTAGTCTACCTACCAGGCCAAATTCCTAACTTGCAGAAGCTGCCCTCAGTCTGCGCTGGCAGAACCACAGCTGCTAAGGTGTCCTTTCAAAGGCATCTAAGTCACAATTGTTTTCGTGCTCATTTTTCTCATATTGATCTGAAGTTTCATTGTGCTTTTTAAAAATGTCATTATTTTAAATGGTCTACCCCTGTAACGAGCTAAGGAATAATCTGGAGACTTTCAACTATTCTGTGTAGTGAGGTGGTGTTGGAGTTGCTATCTTGCTGAAGCTTCACAAAGACCCTGCAAGTTAGGCAGAACAATGATTAGTCTTACTTTACAGATGAGAGGGAGAGAGTGGAAGGAAACCACTCTTTGAGTGCTTCCCATATGCCGGGCTCTTCACCAGATGTTTTATATGCACAATCTCATTTAATTCTTCAGAGCAATCTAGTTACTATCCACATTTAACTGAGGAGGAAATAGTCTTGGAGTGAGAGTAACTTGCCTACAGTTACACAGATAGTAAGTGGCAGAGCCAAGAAATGGACACACAACTTTAAGAGTACTCTTCTGATCCTGCGTGTGTGGCTCAGTGGACTGAGTGCCAGTTCGATTCCCAGTCAGGGCACATGCCTGGATTGTGAGCCAGGTCCCCAGTAGGGGGCGTGTGAGAGGCAACTACTCATAGATGTTTCTCTCCCTCTCTTTCTCCCTCCCTTTCCCTCTGTCTAAAAATAAAATCTTTTTTAAAAAAGAGTACTCTTCTGGCTTGGAGTTTAATATCTATAAACATGCCCTCCCTGGATAATTCATAAGAAGTTTCTTGGATGCAAGTATTTAATCATAAATTACTTCGCCCAACAGGCTTCAAAGCCTCATTTTCTCATTAATATGCAGTCAGCCTGTGCATTAGGTAGAAGAAAATAGCCTTGGCTGGTGTAGCTCAGTGGATTGAGCATGAGCTGCAAACCAGAGGGTAGAAGAAAATATTATCAGGGAAATTCAATGGGATTGGGGTAAAAATAGAAAGCTGGGAAATCCTACCTTTATTCCAATGCCTTATATATACGTAAGTAATATTTACAAAATGAGATTTAATCCAGATTTTCTGGGTTCTTAATTACTTCAACTAACCTTTTGTTTTCAACCTCTTTTCAGGTTATGGTAAGTTTGTGATGCTTATTTCCCCGCTGTTTTGCATCTTGTACTAACATTAGAACTCTTTGCTTGGATTGGAGCAGTTGCAGGTACTCCTAAGAATCTCCCAGGTTTGTACATGGGGCTCTGAAACTAAGAAGCTGAATTCTCAGTCTTTCCCTGTGCATGCCCATACACCTAAAATCTCCTTGTCTATAACCTACTGCCCAGTTTAGGCCACCGCATGCCAAACTGTTACACCTAGCAAAGCTATAAGCATGCTTGTGTCCTCTAAACTTTAACTATATCTTGAATCCTCACATAAGTAATGTGATACAGTTTAAAAAATGACAGGCGATAACATAGTAGGAGATTTGAATGAACTGAAAGTTATACAAGGTAATGGAGGGGTGAATGAAGAGTGTAAATATACCATTATTTATTACCCCGAATAACCTATTAATTTAGTGCTATGTCAACCAAAATCCTCAATAAGATGTTTTTCATGGAACCTATTTTAAAATTCATACATTAAATTTATAGTAAACAATTCCTGTTTTTAAAAAAGTACATAAAGGTGTAGAACTTGTTATATGGGATACAACATATGATGAACCATTAAAAACAACTATGGAATTGGTTAAAGATTAAACAAAGAGCTCAACAGAAATAGGAGTTTAGAAGCAGATTACATCATTAGTATATCATATACTTAGTGTATATAATTAGTATATGATTATATAAAACTAGTATACAGTATATAATTAGTGATTAGCATGTGATATATATGAACATGTAATTAATATGTGAAAAATAGTATTTCAAACTGTGGTGAACCAATAGATTTTTCACTTGTTCAATTGTTGGGACAACTGGTTGTTGATATGGGGAAAAATTAACATTAAAGCTATACATCACAGAATTCACAAGTTAGTTCTGGAATTAAGCCCCTAAAATAAAAAGTAAAGATTATAAAAATATTATATAAATATAGAGGATATATGATTTGGAGATTACTGAGTACTTTTTTAAGAAGAAAAACTAGAAGTAATAATGTAAAGAAAAACATTAATAAACTTGGCTATGTCACTAGAAAATAAGCAAGACACATGAACAAACAGACATTTCACTAACGAAGATAAGGACATGAAAGGATGTTCAACATTCTTAGCCATTAGGGAAATACAAATTAAAACCACAGTGAGTTATTACTACTAACACATAAAAATGCCTTTAAAAAACAGGAAAGTACAAAAAAATAGGTGAGGATTCAGAAAAACTTGATTACTCATACATTGTTGGTGGTAATATGAAATAATAAACCATTCTGGAAGAATATGGTAGTTTCTTTTGAAGTTAAACATATATTTATCTTACGCCCTGACAACTTTCATTCTTAGTAATTCATCACAGAGAAATTAAAACTTATACTCACAGCAGAAACCTCTACACAAATCTTCATAGCATCTTTATTTGTAATAGTCACAACTGGAAATATCCCAGGTGCCATTCAGAGGGTTAGTAGTTAAACTATTGTAACCATACTGGAGAAGAGTATGCAGCAATAAAAATGAACGAACATCCCTGGCTGGTGTAGCTCAGTGGATTGAGCACGGGCCTGCAAACCAAAGAGTCACGGTTCGATTCCCAGTCAGGGCACATGCCTGGGTTGCCAGGCCAGTTCCCGGCAGGGGACATACAAGAGACAACCGCACATTGATGTTTCTCTCCCTCTCTCCTTCCCTTCCCCTCTAAAGATAAATAAATAAATAAATATTTTTAAAAAATGAACAAACAATTGATACATGCACCAATGTGAAGATCTCAAGATATTGTGTTTAGTGAAAAATTCAATCTGAGAAGGTTATATACTTTTGCTTCAATTTATATAGCAATATTGAAATGACAAAATTATAAAATGGAGAATAAATTAGTGGCTGTCAGAGTTTAGGGATGGCAGTGAGGGCGAGGGTGCAGCTATAAAGGAATACAAGCATGAAGACCTTTGTGGTCATGACATAATTCTGCATGGTGGTTGTGTCACCGAACTGCAAGTGGGGTCCTGCTGCCCACTGCCACCCTCTAGGCAAAGCTCCAGAGGCAAAAGTTTGGTGAGAAAGGAAAGGAGTCTTTACTTAAAAGCTACACAATTTTGGAATAACAGCTTTCCACATGCATTAGTCACTTAAGCCTATCAATTAAGGTTAAAGTATAACACCTGAGTTCCCCTAGCATTTTTTTTCCCCCTGTTTTTAGTTATCTTATTTCTGTAGGATTAGTTTACAAACCAAAACAACATAACACACAATGTCAGAAGAATGGCAGGCTTCTGCCTCAGAGCCTGTCCCCTCCAGAACACCCAAAGGACAACCCTGCCACCCTCTGCCAGGCCAGCAGGAGCCTAGGCTGCACCCAGAGTTTCTTCTCCCATCCAATATACCTTACCTTCCATTGGGAAACGCATAGCAATTGCAGTGACCATCTAGGTATCCTCGAGGAATAAAAACACCCCTCAGCCAGAGAGAGCCCACCTTTTTCTTATTTCAAATCTTCTGGCCCATATTTCCATGCACTCTGGAGGTATTCAGCTTCTCAGCCAATCCCGTCCTAGACTATTTACCATTGTCTCTGGCAGCCTCCATCTACAGCCTCTCCCTCCTCCTCCCCAGTGATCTGATCAGAGCTCTCTGTATCAGGTGCAGCAGGGATTACAGGAATCTACAGATAGGATTAAAATGGCACAGAAGCATGCACATATACACAAATGCATACATATAAAAATAATATGTGTAGTCTAGTATGTGGTGGTGTACAAATGTTAAATTCTTGGTTTTGATATTGAACTACAGCCAGTTAAGATATCATCATTATGGAAAACTATGGGAAGGATATAAGAAACTCTATGTATTTCTTTTGTAACCTTCTTTGAGTCTGATTATTTCAAAATAAATAGAAAAATAAACTATACAGAAAAGTATCAATAAATTAGACTACACCACTATCAAAAACTTCTGTGTGACAAAAATATACCATTCTTAAGTTAAAATACAAGTGATAATATTGAAAAATATTTGTAACATACATAACAGGAAAAGGATTATTATCTAGAATATCTAGAGTATTCCTGTAAGTCAATAATAAAGAGAGAAATATTATAGTCATAAAAATACAAAGGGTATGCACTAACATTTTAAAGATGAGGGAAACAAAATGATAAACTCTACACAAAATAAAGTTCAACTTCATTAGTTATCAAGAAAGCACAAATTGAAACATTCTTTTTCAGCAAGCAAGTTGGCAAAAACAGACTATGTAGAAATGAGTACTCTCAAACAGTGCAGGTGAATATAAATTTGAACTACCACTTCAGAGTGCAATTTGACAGGAGTTATTAACAACTAAAAATTATCTTCTACACAAAGACGTATGGTTACTGCAACAAATAAAGTCTTGTACCTGTGCACGAGGAGACATATGCAAAGATGTTCAGCATTATGGGCAGTAATAAAAAAATCATAACAGCCTAAATGTCCATGAAGAAGGGATTGGATGAAAAAAACATGATATATCTATCTATTACATGTCAGCTAAAAAGGCTAATGATATGAAATGATTAACATGGATAGATAATAGATTAATAAATAGCACATATACACACATACATATGTACATACATACCCAAATAAACTACAGAACAATATATTTGCATGGTATAATGCAATCACACAAATCACGTGATGTGCTTTCTATGCCTATATGTGTATTTAAGTGAATAGTAAAAGTCTGGTAAAATACAAACTGAAAAAGAGAGAGGAACTAGGGCAAAGATTAAGAAAGTAGTGGCAAAAGGGGTCCTTTTTCTTACGTATAAATATATTAGTTTTCAAGGAAAATACATAGATATATTAAATGTGGAACCAGAAAAATAAGCTCCCCATAAAATCAGTTACAGCTGGGTTTGAAACCCCAGCTCTTTAACTTACTAGCTATGTGAGCTTAAGCATGTTTCTTACATTTCTGGGTCTCTACTTTTATGTCTATAAATTAAGATAACACTTGCCTTGGGTTGAGTTTTAGGGACTGTATAAATAAGATAATACCCTGGCTGGTGTGGCTCATTGGATTGAGTGCAGGCCTGTGAACCAAAGGATCATCAGTTCAATTCCCAGTCAGGGCACATGTCTGGGTTACAGGCCAGGTCCTCAGTAGGAGGTCTCTCCCTCTCTTCCTCCCTCCCTTCCCCTTTCTAAAAATAGATAGATAGATAGATAGATAGATAGATAGATAGATAGATAGATAATAACACATAGTAAACATTCAGTAAATGTTAATTATTGCTAGCATATTTATTATGATTTCTATAAGAATTCACCTTGACCTCCAGTGTATGCTCGATATGGTCATTTACACTTCTAGCCACCTTCTAGTCTGAGAGCCTTCCAGCCATCCTTCCCTATAGTTGTAAAAGACCTCACATACACAACCAACTGGAGGCATTAACCTCTTTGTGGTGGGGGGTAGGTTAAGATTTTTCCTGTTTTGTTTTGTTTTAATGAATAAAGATATTACAGACTAAACCTAAGTTATCTACTGTGTCTCCAATACTTCTTTGCTTTTACCCTTTTACCATCTGTCCTTTGGATGTGCTTCTCTGAAAACAACTAGGGGCTAGCACTGGACTAAATTCAGATAACTTGGTGATCAGGCAATTGTTGAAACTCTTCTTTGTAAAATGGACAAATTATGTGCCATCTTATCTGTTATGAAGAATCAAAGAAAAAAATGAAAGCACCTGTCTACTGTAAAGATGTATAAAAAGGAGAATAGTATCATATTGATTTATTTTTTTTATTGTTGTTCAAGTACAGTTATCTCCATTCCCCCCCACCACTCTCCTCCACCCCACCCACCTCTACCTCCCACCCTTGATCTTACCCCTCGTTTGGCTTTATCCATGGGTCCTTTATACATGTTCCTTGATGGCCTTTTCCCTTCTTTTCCCGGTTATCTCTTTCCCCTCCCCTCTGGTTACTGTCAGTTTGTCTGTCTTTATTTCAATGTCTCTGGTTATTCTTTGCTTGCTCGTTTGTTTTGTTGATTAAGTTCCACTCAATACCTAAGTGCTGGAAGCAACCTAAGTGCCCATTAGTAAATGAATGGGTCAAAAACCTGTGGTTCATTTACACAATGTAATACTACTCAGCAGAAAGAAAGAAGGAGCTCCTACCCTTTGTGACAGCATGGATGGAACTGGAGGGCATTATGCTAAGTGAAATAAGCCAGGCTGTGGGTGAGGGACAAATACCATATGATCTCACCTATAAGTGGAACCTAATCATATTGATTTCATATTGCCTTTTAAAAATGGTTAACCAATCATTACATTTAATAAATAATATAGAGTTATTTAATAAATAATATAAGTTCATAAATAATAATTTTATTTAATAACTAATTCTATCTTGATGGAAGAAAAATATTTGACTGGAAATATTTTCTGTATCATTTCTCCTTTAGCTATCTGTGAGAAGCCAGGGATGGTTCCATAAGGGCCCCACCTCACTTATCTTTCACTCTGAGAATCGCGGGCCATACTTTCCAGAAAAAGCTTATCAAATGAAGGGCTAAACAATTTATTTTTACTCTACTGAAGATAGACTTTATATATTCCATTTCCTCCATTCTCAAACTTAGTTCTGATTTTAATAAGTGAGAATTATGCACCATTTGCCTTTGAAGCTTTGCCCTACAGTATATGTGGAAACCCATTCCAGTGAAACTGGCAAGAATAACTATACTAGGGAAGACAGTTTTTCAGTGTTTTCCTACCTCCCTTCATCACTGGCAGGAAATAGATGTGAGAGTGGCAATGAAGACATGGACAACTAAACATGAAGGGACTTTAAATGTCATTTCAAATTACTCAGCCCTGAAAAGGGGTAATAGTGATAAGGTTTGAGATCATCTCTTCTTTCAAACTCAAACAGAAGAAATACTGATCCTGAAACCAGGGAACTAATCTGGGCTATGTGTGCTTATTTGATGTTTAAAAATATTTATATAAATTTATCAAATTCTGCATGAGTGGCCAAAAACTTAGAAGCATGAGAGTATAGTTAAGAGCTTGAGCTCCAGAGCCTGCCAGATGGGTTTTTGATTCTACCATTTATAAGTGACTGACTTTAGGCAAATGACTTAACTTCTCTGTATGTCATTTTCCTCACCTTTAAAATAAATATGGGTTGTTTGGAGGATTAAATGAGATTTTCCATGTAAAATGCCTGAGATTTACCAAGTGATTGATAATAACAATAATCACCCACCATCAGCATGTTATCTACTACAGTATGAAGCAATAATAAACTGTTTGTTTTATAACATTCTTCTATCACTGTCAAATTCAAATCACCAAAAATAACGCCCTTCTTATTAGAGGCATTCTAAGCAATTCAGTTCAATAATTCTTCACAACAAGAGTTTGTCATCTATTATGTAAGCTTGATTTTTATTCTCTCTCTGCCCCACCCCACACGAAACGTTACCTTACATGGGAAATGAGACTTTGTTGCATATATGATTATGGGTACAAACCATCACATGATTAGAATATCATGGATTAAGTGAGTTAGTTGGTCCAATCTAATCACATGCATCCCTAAAATTGGGAGTACCTACCTGGACTGTAGTCAGAAGATGTGCCTGGAGAACAATGGTCAGAAATACAATATTGCTGGCCTTGAAGATGGGAGACAGAGGTCCTGAAAAAAGGCATGAAGTTGGCTCCTAGAATCTGGAGAAGACAAGGAAACAGTATTTCTCCTAGATTCCCCGGAAGGGAACACTGCCCTTGATTTTAGTGTGGTGAGACCCATGTCTGACGTTTGACCTACAAAGGTTTGCAGTTGCAAACACGGGATATTTGGGGAATAGTTCCTTTAACCTTTTTGAACTACTGATCTTCCCATCTCTATTCAGGAAGATGTATCCTATGTTTACCTGAAAATACTCTGACAGCACTAAAAGGAAGCAGAATGAATTTATGTTCTCAAAGAAAAAAAGGCAAGATAGTCTTCTACCTCTTTTCTTCCCTTATTTATCTTAGTCCTGTAATTCCCTATCCATTACTGGACCACAGCCAAGATCCAACTTTGGGAATTTTCATGACTCATTCTTCCTTTGGAGATAGACTCCATCTGGATTTCAAAAGGTCAGCTTGACTAGAATTTCCCTTTTTGTTCTGACTTTAGGAAGTGCTCCTCATAATATATTGACAACTTGTCTGTTCCAACTTTGCTCTTCCTCTGGTAGGATTTTCCACTTAACTAGAAAGAAAAGGACACCCAGGGAGCAAAATAGTTATGACATTTTTCAAGTCACATCTCTCACTACCCAGAGTCAAAAGGTCTGTGCAGCACTTTTCAAACACAGCTACTCCCTCTGTGTACTAAACTCAGTTGAAGGGGTTATGAAATAAGAACACTCTCTTCTTCGATACATGCCTGGAAGCCAATACAAATGTGTCCCCACCAGCAGGGCTAGCAGCAAATTTAACTGCTGGAAAGCAGCTCTGAAGTAGGTATATCTCAGGGAGACTTTTGAACTGTAAGCATAGCTTCTATCACGCTACCATCCCCCACTGCCTCCCCCAACCTTCCCCTTCCATTCACACATGCTCTCATTCTCTCATTTCCTTTTCTCTCTCATCCTTCTTTTACTGCCTTTCTCCTATCCTATCAGTTGAAAGACACTTATTTTTGTCTAGGAGAAAGTTTATAACCGCCATCTACCGGTTATAGGATTTAAGTGCAGGTCATGGCTGGGTATTCATGAGTATTTGCATGCTTGATTATTGTCCCATTCTACGAGGTGATTATTTTCTTTGGTCGCACAGCACAAATTGTTTCCTAAAAAGTAAACTTATGTTTATCAAGTCTCCTTTTTCATAGAAAGTGCTTCTAAGACATTTTGGAGGTATAATTGGTAAATTATAATGTACTAAACTCCTTCAGTAGTGGGACTCAGCTCAACTCACCAAGTGCCTGGCCCACAGTAGGAATTTGGTGAGTGTATTTTGAATGAATATATGCTGAATTGGTCCCTTGACACAGAATCAAACCCTCTCTTTCTGTGTGTGTGTCAGTTTCAACTAACTCATGCAACATGTAGCTGCCTAACTAGATTGTTTACCTTTATTCACTTCCCCTCTAATTCTTCCTACATTTGTTTTTAGGTTAATTTTCTTAAAGTTGAGTCTCTATTCATCCCCAAAACATTTTTATATGTCTCCAGTGACTTCCCATTTCAGAATGAAGTTCAAAGTCATTACTCTGACATTCAAATCTCCCATTCCTCAAATCTGATCTTATTCTAATGTGCTGGGCTAATCTCTTACAGCCTCCTTCACAACCAAAATGAATTACAATTCACAAAACATACTGCACATTTCACTGTCTCTCGTATTAAAAAGTTTCCACCCTGGCCTGTGAGGCTCAGTTGGTTGGAGCATCGTGTGGTAAACCAAAAGGTCGTGGGTTTGATTTCCCATCAGGAAAAACCCACTAGGTTGCTGGTTTGGTCCCTGGTCGAGGTGCATGTAAAAGGCAACCAATCAATGTCTCTCTCTCTCTCTCTCCTTCCTTTCCCCACTCTCTAAAGTCAATAAGCATGTCCTCAGGTAAGGATATTAAAAAATAAATAAAATTTGGTTTCCCTTCCTGCTCTACATTTTGCAACCCTTACCCTCTCTTCAATTTCCCTCTTGTAAATCACTATCTCCTCTAAACCTTCACTGATTATCAGTGGCATTTATTCCTATCCCAGAACTGCCCTCTCCTGCTTCTGAACTGTCTGATCACTTCATCTTTATATTTCTTGTTACTTTGCACTTTCTACATTGTATTCTAGTTATGTGTGCACATGTTGTATTCCTCCTACTGGATTGTGACCTTCATAATCATGATAGAAAATATGAGGACTTAATGCTTATTGAATACTTACAGTTCAGAATTACTGAAACGTAATATAGAACCTAGTATATAATAATGGCTGACTAAGTGTTAGCTATCATTAATGTTATTACTGCTGTTGCTCATGTTTTAAACAAATAGTCCAAATTTTACTGCTTTTTCCAAAGTACACACCTTTAGAAATCAAAACAATCCAGCCATGTTTTAATTATCCCGAAGTTTTTTTTTTTTTCCTTTTATGAAACTTTTTTTTTAAATCTTACTTTAAAAAAAATCTGAGAGTCGCTCTGCCTGATTGAATCCTGGCTTTGCCACTTCATAGTTGTTTGACCTCGGGCAAGTGGAATCCTCTGTGCTTCAGTTTCCTGAACTATAAAATAAGGATAATAATAGTGCCTACTTTACAGGGTCAGTATGATTATGTAAGTTAATGTGAGTGAGTGTTTATAACAATATTTGCAACTATTATTAAGTTTAGAGTAATGCTATGAAACAGGCACTTTGACATACACTGTCTCATTGAATTCTCAGAATGACTCCGTGAGCTAACATTCATTATTATTATTTTTGCAGATGGAGAGGTATAAACTCAAAAGTTGAATATTCTTCTAAGGACAGTAAAAGCCAGGGAAGGATTCAGCCCAGTTGTGTTTGCTGCAGCCAAGAAAGCTAAGGAAACATGGCTATCCATGTTCTCAAGAATTAACATTTAATATGTACATGTAGACAAAGGAAGCAATTATCTACTTACTTCACCACTACAAGGTCTTTAATACCACTGCTATCACTTCATTCTATGGGTTAAGCATTGCTCTCTCTAGACTCTTGGAAGGATTAGTACCTCAGCATGAATGATTTTTTATCACATTGATTGATGCTGCTAGGAATGCTTGAAAGCAGGAATTCCCAAAGGGGAAACACTTTCTTTATGTCAACTCTTATATAATGTAACTCATTCAGAGAGCCTGACGTAGCCTGGTTTCTCCATCTTGATTTGGAAACAGCAATTTTTGGAGGTAACTGGGACAGGCCCAGTGTTCCAATCCAAGTTTTGCCACTTCCTATCTGTATGACCTTGGGCAAATAGCTGACCCTTTTTCCTTATCTGTAAAATGAGGACAACCATTTCTACTTTAGAAAGTTGTAAGTATTAGATGAAGATGCACAAAGGGGGTTAGAGCCATTCTTGGCACATGCCAACTGCTTAAACAATGGTAGCTATTTTATTCTAGCTTCTGTTGGCTCCAGTGCATGGGAACCTCTAGTCTTGTGTCCTAACAAAAGGAGCTTTATTAGCTACTAAAGTGGGGTAAAAAAACGATAATAATAATCAGAAGCATAACTTTGAGATTTGTATGTCTTTAAGTTTTCAGTAAAGTGTTCATAAATAGTTTGGGTCTTGCACAATTAAGATAGAAAAAAATAGATTATTATCATTCTCACTTTAGATACGGAGAACCTGAGGCCCTTTGAAAAACAGGTTTAGTGACTTATTCAAGGTCAGGTTCATTGAGCAACAGAGCAGATGACACCAGGTTTTCCTCTCAACCAAATTAACTCTAAAGGACTTGGATAGAACCTCAAAGTTGTTTCGTTTCTCTGCTTGCCACCTTTGCCTCTCGGGTACTTTTTCATCCTCTGTCAATGGCCCTTCACTTTTGTTTCTTTAATAAAACTATGCTGTCTTTTCTATTTTCAGGAAAAACATGAGCAAACTAACCTTTCAGTAACCTTTTTTAGTTATTTATTTTTAGAGAGAGGGGAAGGGAGGGAGAAAGAGAGGGAGAGAAACATCAATGTGTGGTTGCCTCCTGTGCGCCTCCTACTGGGGACCTGGCCCATAATTCAGGCATGTGCCCTGACCAGGAATTGATTTTGTAACCCTTTGCTTTGCAGGCCGGCCCTCCATCCACTGAGCCACACCAGCCAGGGCTTTCAATAACTTTTTTATGTTCAACATAATGTACAGCCATGAGTATGGTTTAATCATCATCATCCATTTCTTGATCATTTTGAAGTCCTGGAGAGATAGTGTGTACACCTTGTGTACAAAACTCTCTCTCAGTAGTGTAGAAATAGCAAGGATGTCCAGGAAGAAAATTGCCTGTGACTTTCAGTACATAAAATTGAGTAGCAGAAAATGACTAAAAAATAAAGGTTTTTCTTTTCTTGTTTGGCATTTTGCTTTTTCACTTTCACCTGTTTTCATATTATTTCCTTTGTACATTTTATTCTCTGAACACCAGAGGGGGGAGAAAAATCATCCTGCACCTTGAGTTTCCTCACTTTTGTCATTTAAAGCACAATCTTAAATTCCTTAAACATTATCTAGACTTTAAACAGGTGTTCAATTGTCCTATTAATAGCATCTGGGGCTTGTTATATGGTTTTTCTTTTGGCATGTGGAATCACATTGCAATGAGACAGAGGTAACAGAACAATTTTTCCTTCCTTTAAAAATTTGTTTTGGAGGTGAGGTCAAGAGGTGGTGATAAGTAAATCGCAGAGGAAATAGCCCGCAAAAAGGAATTTTTAAATGATCAATTATGTAGAGGAAAAGGAGTACAGACCACATGCTATATTAAGATCACTTTCTTTTCCCCATTAGTAATGCATCAATGAAATTAAATAAGCAGATGTTGGCCTCCGTGCTGGGTGGGCTTCATGATTGTCCTTCTATTTCACTGCGTGTCTCACTTTAATCTACTACCCAACATTTATCAAACATTTGGAAGCATCCTATATCAGTGCTGCATAACCCAGCTCTGTGATTTACCGTCTAATTCTTTCAGCTCCTGTTTGCCTCTTGTTTGGCTTTCGTGTGGAGTAGCAGAGGTCACCTTAGGAGCTGTGTGTAGGCCTTCCAGCTTCCATTTGTGCTGTCCGTCTACCCTGCTGCCTTTCCTCACAGACCTGCAAGATGTGTTCTTGCTCACCAACACTGAGATGATAATTGATTTACAGGAGCCCATTCTTCAGTTTCATTTAGGAGGTCACCTACCAGGTTTGCTGCTCACTGTCAAAGGGAATTCAATTAACACACCATAAGTGTGGCAAACCCTCTAATGTTCAATATAGTTCCCAGCTGTCTTGAAGTTTCTGGAACATCTAGTTCTTGGCTACCCAGAGAGGCCCAAGAATAATGGAAGAACTCTTCCAAGTTGTTTCTTTTTCTCCTTCTTTTTCTCTCAATTTCTTTATTTCACCAGCCTGATGAAAAATGGTTCAATTTGTGCATCTGAGAACCATACATTAATATGATCAAAGGGAAAAAAGACTGAGTTCATATTTAAAGCAAAAACAAACTCTGAGAACAATTTAATGAACACCACATTATTACCATATTGTGGACTAAACAGTGTGTCTGAACATTGGTCAACATACTTCATGCTTTCTGTTTGCTGCCAAAAGCATTTTATAAATCTGTAGCTTTTCCTCACTCCCAAGGTTCTTTGCAAAGAACTAAGGTAATATACATTTGTAAGATGTCCAATTGAATTTCAAGTAATATTATATTTGGAATACATTCCCAACTAAATATATACTCTCTCTATCCACGTCTGAGATGTTCAATGCCCCCTCATTGGATATGGTTCAAACAACAGTCAATGAATTCTACGTGAGGGTGAATGTAATAAGGCCTCTTAAAACAAAAAAAAAAAAAAAGAAAAAGAAAAAAAGAAACATTAAACAAATAAGTTTTGACTCACTGAGTTCACTGAAACAGACACACCATATTTTGACAGTTCGTGTCTGGCAACATCTGGCATCATATTTATACTACAGAGTAGTTAAGATGCATTGTGAATTAGCTTAAAGAGCAAACTGCATTTGCTTCATTTGCTTGAGACATTTAGAAAAGCCATCATTTGAATTATATTCTCCACAAAATTTAAGTTTAAAGAACAATATATTCACAGTATTTTTACTTCAATTTTAGGATTCATTTTCCATAGGTCTCAAGTCAAAAAATTTGGTCTTGAGTTTAAGATGCCAACACACCCCCTTTTCAACAATACGATCTTTTGCCCCAGTCCTGTCAGTTTTTGGTTAAATGGCCCTGGGACAGGAAAATGTGAGCTGTTGCTCCAGCCAACTGCTTCAGCTGAAGAAATAAAGACTGGCTTTTTTCTTTCAAATTAAAAAAATGTTTTTTAAAAGTTTGTTTCCCTCTTTTTGGTTTTTCCTACGGAACCATTTGAGAGTAAGTTGCAAAAATTATAATTTCCCACCCCTAAATATCTCAGTGTGTATTTCCAAAGAACAAATACAGCATCATATGTAACAATAACAATGATCAAATTCAGGACATTTAACACTGACGCAATTCTAGTATCTCATGTATAGTCCCTATTCAAATGTTGCTAATTGTAGCAAAGATCATTTTTTAAATGACCTAAAAAAGAAGAAGCAGAATGATTAGGTCAGAGAAGGAGGTAATATCAACATGAGAATTGTGTAAATCTGAAGGGCTTCACCTTGCCTCAATTTACCCTCATTTAAAATGCTCCACATAGGGACTTCTGGCCAAGATGGAGGCGTAGGTGGACACACTGTGCCACCTCCCACAACCAAAATTAAGGACAACAGAGATTTAGAAACAAGAAAACAACCGGAACTGATAGAAAATTGAACTGTACAGAAGTTCAACAACCATTCATCCAGACCAGTAAGAGGGGTGGAGTTGCGGCAAGAAAAAGTGGAGGTTGGCAGACCCAGGTGTGCAGGCAGCAACTAGCAGACCCTGGGCATGGGGAGGCAACTGTGCAGACCCAGTGAGGCCACACAAGGCAGCTGGCTGACCAGGTGGCCCCGCATTCGCGCACAGATAATCCAGGTGAAGGGGAAGTGGTGGAAGGGTCTGGAATCCGAGAGAGAGCAGAGCAAGTGCCATTGTTCCCTCTCAGACCCCGCCCCCACATACAGTGTTACAGCCCAGCCACCGGGCTGCCCCGCACTGGGGAACACCTAAGGTTCCACCCCTCACTACGTAACAGCCTCGACCAGGAAAAAAAAAAAAAAAGGCTCAAACAGGAGAACAGATCAAAGCCCCAGAGCCAATTCATCTAAGCGACCAAGAGACAGCCAACCTATCAGATGCACACTTTCAAAGCACTGGTGATCAGGATGCTCACAGAATTGGTTGATTTTGGTCACAAATTAGATGAACACATGAAGGCTACAATAAGTGAAATGAAGGAAAACACACAGGGAACCAATAGAGATGGGAGGAAAACTGGGACTCAAATCAATGGAGTTGACCAGAAGGAAGAAACAAACAACCAAACAGAAAACAAGGAAGAAACAAGAATTCAAAAAAATGAGGAGAGACTTACGAACCTCCAGGACATCTTTAAACGTCCTAACATTTGAATTATAGGGGTACCAGAAGGGGAAGAAGAAGAGCAACCAGTGGAAAACTTACTTGAACAAATAATAAAGGAGAACTTCCCCAATCTGGCAAAGGAAAAAGACTTCCAGGAAGTCCAGGAAGCTCAGAGAGTCCCAAAGAAGTTGGACCCAAGGAGGAACACACCAAGGCACATCATCATTACATTAGCCAAGATTCAAATGAAGGAGAGAGTTCTAGAAGCAGCAAGGGATAAGGGGACAGTCCTCTACAAAGGAGTTCCCATCAGACTGTCAGCTGATTTCTCAAAAGAGACCTTCCAGGCAAGAAGGGGTTGGAAAGAGGTATTCCAAGTCATGAAAGTCAAGGACTTACATCCAAGATTGCTCTATCCAGCAAAGCTTTCATTTAGAATGGAAGGGCAGATAAAGTGCTTCTCAGATAAGGTCAAGTTAAAGGAGTTCATCATCACCAAGCCCTTATTATATGAAATGTTAAAGGGACTTATCTAAGAAAAAGAAGATAAAAAATAGGACAGTAAAAAGACAGCAAATTCACAGGTATTAACCACACCTAAAACAAAAGCAAACTGAGCAAACAAGTAGAACAGGAACAGAACCACAGAAATGGAGATCACATGGAGGGTTAGCAACAGGGGCATGGGAGGAGGAGAGAGGGGGAAAAGGTACAGAGAATAAGTAGCATAGACGGTGGGTAGAAAACAGACAGGGGGAGGGCAAGAATAGTGTGGGAAATGCAGAAGCTAAAGAACTTATGACACATGGACATGAACTAAAGTGGGGGGAATGTGGGTGGGAGGGGGTGTGCAGGGTGGAGGGGAGTGAAGTGGGGGAAGGGGACAACTGTAATAGCATAATCAACAAAATATATTTAAAAAAATTAAAAATAAAATTCTCCCCATGGTATGATGTCCTGAACAGCTGACCCTCTTTCTCTTTTTCGGTTTCTTTCATCCCCTGTCCCATATGCTAGAGTGATGTTCTGTAGCAAGGAAAGGGGCTGATTAAGTAAAGGTATCAGATAAAACCATTATTTTGGAAACCTTAATTTTTTATATATTTTCTTTTAAATTATTTTATTTTACTTTGAATTGTAAGGAAAATCACATAACATTAAATTTACCATTTGTGGTTAGCACTCTGGATTTTGAGAACCAATTTTAAAGTTAACCACATTGGTATTAAGAATTCACTGAGATGGAGCAAATTAAGAACCATATGAAAAAAATAAAGAATGCAGATTTCTACTTGGATCAACAACAAAGAATAAATGCTTCAACTCCAACGTACACCACTGCCTTTTCAATCACTTTCATGTTTTTATTCAATGTTAAGGAGATGCACAGTGTAGATTCTGATGTTAGTTAGGGTAGAAGACCAAACAATCTGGGCAGACGCCCGATATGTTTGCACAATACAGTGACATGCCAAAGGCCGGCATCACTGCCTCAGACATACCATAAACGCAACTCGCTGGAAAGGAAAATAAAAGGGCCGGCTATGTAGATATTAAGCATGGCTCCTAATATCTCCAAAGTCTCCAAGGCTCAGTACTGTCCGGATCCCACCTCAGAGATTAGGATAAATGGGATTGTGGTAGGGAAACAGCCGAGCGGACATACATCTTTCAGGCCTAGTCATGTTGGGAGGGTCTTTCAGTGATTTCTGAGCGTGGCTGTAATCCAAAGAGAAAAAATAAAATCACAGCCTGGATGCATGTGTCCTTATGGCGGTTGCTTTTCCAGCACCTTCTGCAGTACGGTGCTTAAACATGTGGTTCGTGAAGCCAAGATTGCCTGGGTACCAATCTCAGATCCACACTTTACTAGCTGTTTAATGTTGAGAAAACCTCCGTGCCCCAGGTTCCTTGTCTACAAAATGGGAATAATAGCATATCCTTATCTTATAAAGTCATTGTGAGAATTAAATGAGAATTATTTGTGAAATGATCAGTGCCTGGTATAGAAAGAACCATGTAATTCTTAAATAACTGATGCTTTCTTCCCTGAATTCTTTAACGTGAATATTGATGTGATGGTTGTTAGAAATATGATAAACATATGTTGGGGAATGCCAAGTAAAAGCACAAGTTTGAGGTATGTATAGAAATTAGCAAAAGGTTGCCTCTTTTGTGTGTTAGCTCCTTTACCAATCAACGGTGTGGGCCCTGCCTCTCTCTGAAGCTTTCCTGTGCCTCCACCAGGATGACAATCAAAACAAAAGCAGGATCAACTGATCAAGAAACAAAGCTGCTGGGGATAGAGTAGAATGGCAAGAATAAATGAACAGAAAATTCATTGGCCAAGAAAGGACCAGAGTATATGCCATGGGGCAGTTCAAGACCTTGGTCCTAATTAGAGCACCAGGCAGACTTTTCACCCTGTAAAGCCAGCTGTCCCCAAACCTGTTCTGTCCCTTTGCTCTTGCCCTTCTTGCTACCTGAAATACTTGCCCTCTTTCTTCTTCCATCAGCAATCCCCCAAGGCCCATTATCTGTTTTTTTTTTTAAAGATTTTATTTATTTATTTTTGGAGAGAAGGGAAGGGAGAGAGAGAGAGAGGGAGAGAAACATCACTGTGTGGTTGCCTTTCACATGCCCCCCACCAGGGACCTGGCCCACAACCTAGGCATGTGCCTTGACTGGGAATCAAACTGGCAACCCTTTGGGTCGCAATAAGGTCCATTTTCTTCACACAGCCTTCTCAGCTTCTCAGATTTTTCAAAGCCACAACTGCGACATAATGAAGTGCTAAAAAAAAAAAACAACAACAACAACAACAACAAAAAAAAAAAAAACCCTGAAGGGAGACAGAATTTACACCTTTGCCACTGCCATTTTCCAGCTGTTTCATCTTAGGAGAGTTACCTAATCTCTCTGAGGTTCAGTTTCTTCAGTTAAATAGGAATAAATACACGCTTGATCAGCATCTTATGGGAATTGAACAAGACAATGGATACACAACATGGTATAGTTACACAATAAATGGTAATTCTATATTTTTATTACAATTTATCCCTTCTCTGAAATCATGCTATTTGTACCCTTAAGACTGAACATTTCATATTTTGTATTTTAATTATTTGTGAAATCACTTACCTCGCTTACTATGATCCCCTGATGACAGTTATATCTGACTCAAAACTTTCTATTTGCAATTGGCAGAAATCCAGCTAAAACTGGGATGAGCAATAAAGGACATTTATTCATAACTGAAAACTCTAGGAAGATTCAGGGGTTCAAAATAACACTAGGAGTTGGTCTCTATTTTTCTTTCTGTGTGTGCCTGAGTGATGGGGAGGGGGTGGCATTTAGCAGCTCTATTCCTACATGTAAGCAACTTGAAGTCCAGTGCAAATGAATGACTTCTTCGAACATAGTTCCAGCAAACATTCTGCAGTTAATTCTTAGACCAACTTGCCCAGTCCTAAAGCAAATGTCTATGGTTTAGGAGTCAGTGATTCTGATTGGTCAAACCTGGGTCAAATGACAACTCTACTTATCACAGAGTGATGTCAGTCCTGCTGGACTCACATGGACGGAAAGTGAGAAAGGGATGTTTTCCCAGAGAAAAATGAACATGTAGGACTCTATAAAGAAGGAACGGGTGATTGGACAGAAAATTAATGATGACTTTTTTTTTTTCTTTTTCTTTTTTTAGAAAGTTAATAATGACATTTTTTTTTAACTACACCCTCCAGGCATCACGGCCAATCTCCTCAGACTCCTGCATTCGGTTTCATCCTAAGTGGCCTTCGAGTCCACATACACCCTGAAGACAACCCTGGAGGGGAATATCTTAAAAGCAACTATCTTGAATATCAGATCACCTTCAGTTCCCTCAACTTTCACGTCTGTCCAAAACGGAGGAACTGAGAGCAGATTTACCCACCTACTTTAAACAACCAAGAAAAAAAAAGATAATAGGTTCTAAGATAGTGGATATCAGGCAACAAAAGACAACAATTTCTGAGAAATAAAAAGCAAACGAGATGAGCCTTACAATTGCCCCAGGTTACTGCCTCCAGAGATTTTTCAGGGCACAGAGCAAGGAAAGGGAAGAGAAGGAAACAAAAGAAAACAAGAAAAGGGAGGCCAAGTTGGCTAGAGTTCACAACAGGAAATACCAGAGAGGAGAGAGGTACAGAGAAGGCCCCTTGAAGAGTTGCAGATGGTATTTAGCTCATACTCATCACTGCATTAATGTAAAGAAACTACTAGAGGAACAACTGTTTAATGGGATCACAATGAATAGCACTCACCTAGGGCTAGAATGTGTGCCTATTCCTACCAGTCATACTGGAAAACCTCATAATTTACAGGCAAACAGGTACTCAGAAAGCACGTGCCTCAGTGGTGGGGAATAATGAGGCTTGCGTCTAGACTCCAGACTAAACGGTCTTGTCCTGCCTGCCAAATCTTACAGTGAAGACCAGGAATTACCAACCTCTCTCAAAGTAACTTAACTGTAGCTCAGAATAAAACCCAATGATATATAAATACCATTCCAAAAATATACACTATCCAAAAATGTAAAATGCACCTTTGATATCCAAACAAAAACTAGCAGGCATGAAAATAAGGAAGGAAATGCATGCCATAACAAGAAATGTCAATCAACGAAAAGTGATTCGGAACTGACACAGATGTTAAAATTAGCAGACAAGGACGTTAAAACAGCTATTGCAATTATATTCCATATGTTCGAAAAGCTAAGTGGAAACATAAAAGATTTTAAAAAGTTAAAGTTCTAAAATGAAAATTATAATGTTTGGATTTAAAATTCATTGGCAGTGATTAACGGCAAATTACAAAATTACACATCTCAGAAGAAAAAATTAGTGAACTTGAAGGCACAGCAATACAAGCTATACAAAATTAAACACAAACAGAAACAAGAATTTAACTGAATGGAAACAACATCAGTGAGCTCTTGAATAAGTTCAAGAGATCTACTATATGTATGTGTAGTTGAAGTATTCGAAAGAGGGGAGGCAGAAAAATATTTAAAGAAATAATGGCTGAGCCCTGGCAGATGTGGTTCAGTGGATTGAGTGCAAACCAAAGGGTCGCTGGTTTGATTCCCAGTCAGGGCACATGCCTGGTTGCAGGCCAGGTCCCCAGTAGGGGGCGAGTGAGAGGCAACCAATTGATGTTTCTCTCACAGGTTTCCTCTCTCTCTCTTCCTCTGTCTAAAATTAAATAAAATCCTCTAAAAAGGAAATAATGGCTGAAAAGTTTCTATCTTTGAAGAAAATTAGAAACCCACAGATCCAAGAAGTTCAACAAACCCTAAGCACAAGAAACACAAGCTAAACTGTACCAAAGCATATCTTAATCAAATTGCTGAAACAAAACAAAAGAGTGATGAAGAGAAAATCAAAATCAACCAAAGAGAGAAAAAAAGACATCACATGTAGAGGAACGAAGATAAAGATGGCGGCACTTTTTTCATCAGAAACGCTTCAAACAGGAAGGCCGTGGAACAACATTTTTAAAGTGTGGAAAGAAAACCAGCTATCAAGAAAAATTCCATGCTTTCATTGATAAAATAAAAACTGGACTTCTTAATGTCATACAAGCTTTGTTGGGAGGAGAAATAGAAAAAAAGGCTGTTTTCCAAATGTTTGCTGAATGTGCCAATAAGAAAAATGGTCATTCTGATTTCATGCAGTAGTAGAAGCCAATATATTTTTTATACTTTTTAACAAGTGTACTTTTACATTTATTTGGGCTACTGTGAGATTATTATCTATCTCCTTGATCGGGTGGTAAATTTTCAGGGGTGGGAAGGGGTGGGGTTAGAAGAGCCTGTACCTGATGTTGCTTGTAGTTCTCTCCTGCGAGCCTATTCCCAGGACTTGAGTCACACTTTTAAGAAGTTTTCTGAAGGGACAGATTTGTTGTGATTTGTGAAGAATGATAAGCTCATCCCTGGATTTCTTTTTAAGGCTTTCTTTTCTCCCCCATTATAATAAAGTAGTATTTTAATTTGCTTTTTTTTAAGGCTTACTAATTACCACAATGGATGCTGTTGAGAAACTATGAGCTCTTTTGGTCAAGACATCATCCTACAAAGAAGACTGGATGTGGCTAGACAGTTGTGAAAACTTCCCAACGCTGAAGAACTGTTTCTCCAGGCAGCAGTGCAGAGGCTACCCCTCCTCAGTTTCTCTGCAGCAGAAGTGGTTGATGCCTAGAAATCCTGCAGAATGAGGTCAATAACATTTTAACAGCTGGCTCTCTGAAGACAAATAAAATGAGAAAGCCCTGATTTGTCTTGGAGGGTGTGCTCCCATTATGGTGGATTTCAAGCTACTTGATTGAAGTCAACCAGCTCAGCACTTTCCTGAAAATTTAACAATAAGCTGTTACGAGTCGGTCCCAGGCAACGTCAGCACACCACTGATTCCATGCTATCGAAATGTGGGCATATGGTTATCTCATTCTTGCCAAGTGGCCCTTTTGAAGTGAATGTATTTAAAATTGTTGTTTGCAATTTAAGCTCTGAAAAATTAAAGGGTGCACATAAAATTTGGGGGCTATGAATGGCTACGCTCTAACTATGAAATAGGATTGTTAGCAGCATTCTGTAGCCCCCTCTTCCTTATTGAATTTGGCCCCCCCTTTTTTTTTGGCCTTAATAAATCTGGGCACCTGCTGCCGAAATCAATAGAAATCTGGTAAGAGTAACATTTCAGCATGGAAAGTAAGTATGCCTGGGGAAGATGAGAGAACAGGCTTTTCAGGGTGTTCAAAGTGATTCTACCTATTAAATTCTCGAAAGAAAATGTCGTGTAATTGTCATAGATCTTATCAACTTTCAGGTCATATCAGTTTGTGTCTTCTAAAATACTGGAACTAAGGTGTAACAGTGTTGGGAGGCAAATCAACTTTACTTGTAATGATTTTTAAATGAAATACTGACAGATTTTATAAATTATTTCTATTGCGTGTGGCAGAAGAAGATTGATTTTAGCTCTTTTCGAATGATTCCTAGGTAAGTGCTAGGTGCCCTTCCACATGCAATTTCATGTATAGAATAGAGTAGTGACAGCAGGCAATGGTGGGATTTCAAGCACCCCACACCTTCAAAGTCTGAGAGATAATTTATCATGAGTGTGACTTTTCAGTTAAGCACACATAACCCTGCGTTTGCAGCCAGTTCCTCTACCCTGTCTGGCAAAATGTGGGCCTTCACTTTAGGACTCAACGCACCACCCTCCTCTCAACCGACCTCTAACAGTGAATGGAAAAAACTCTCATCTAGTCTGACCAAAATAAAATGTATCATCTCGCATCTGCAAGCTAGGTAAGGGAGGGAAGTCCTGATCTGAGCAAAGTTCTCTTTCAGTGTGTTAGGGAGTTGAGGCCAGTGTGTACTAGCTGAGTCAAGTCCAAAGGCACAGACTGTTAGAAATACGTCACACGCACTCCTCAGTTCAGAGGAGTTTCTAGATTCCTGATTTACACAGACTGTGCTGTGCACAGGCTGTGAGGGCGACTCTAATTTGACCACATTAATTCCATGGTCTCTAAGAAGGAGCAGTAACACTGCTTAATGGTGCGTGGCAGCTCAGCCTGTTTGCAGTTCAGGGCATGAAGAAGAGGGTGTGGGAGGTGAGGGAAGAAGGAGGTTGGGGCAGAAAGACGTAGAGAGTGTGACACGGAGACGAAAGCCCTCGGACGCAGAATCAGAGATACTGAGGTTTCCTGTTAGTGCTGCCACTAACTTCTGGTGACTTGCCCAAGTCTTTTTTTCCCCTAACTTCCATCTTTTTCATCTGGACAATGAAGGTGGTGGACTAATGGTTTCTAAAAGCCTTTCTAGGCCCAAGATTCAATTTCTTTAATCCCTCTGACAAGGACCCTTACTCTATTAACCTTAAGGAAAGTGATAGCTTCTCATGACCTTGTATAAGCTCTATGGTCTAGCTCGGGTTATAAAGTGAGTTCCACATTTACACTGTGTTTTGATCATGACACTAGCTTTCTGAGGTAGGTGGAGTGAGCAGGTTCATCCTCAGTTGACACATGAAAAAAGTGAGGCTCAGAGGCTAACACTTATTGATCACTTACTCTTTGTCAGTGTGTTAAGCATGTAACATAAACCACCTGTCTCAATCCCCTCAATGACACTAGAAGACTTTTATGGTAGGTAACACAATTACCATATTTTGCCGAGTATAATGTACAGTCACACTTTTGTGCACATTATACGTGGGATTATTATCCCCATGGTATGTAATCATTATACTCACCTACGATGTGCAACCTGATTTTTCCCTCAAAATGTTGGCCAAAAAAGTATGCATTAGATGTGGCAAAACATTGGGTATTCACATTTTACAGATGAAACTACTGAGTCACAAAGAGCTGCAATGACCTGCCCATGGTCTCCTAGGTAGCAAGTGCCAATCTGGTTTCTGAGCCTTGCACCTAACAATGATGGCAGGTGGTGCCTCTCTTATCAGAACACAGATGGCAATTTGCTTTTGGGAATAGGAGATAAGGACAAGAAAAGAAATTCCCAGAATTAAAGAAGCTGTGGGTGGGTTACAAACCTGCTTTGGGCGGGGAAACTCTTTATGAAAATGTGACTACAGTGTGTTAAGGATAAGAAAAGAAACTCCCAAAATTAAAGAAGCTGTGGGTGGGTTATAAACCTGCTTTGAGCAGGGAAACTCTTTGGGAAAATGTGAGTACAGTGTGTCTTTGTTGTCTCCTAGCATTTCCATTCCTAGCACCAATCAAAACTCATTCCATAAGTCCTACTCTTCAAATCTCAAGGAGGTGGTAAAGCAATGCCTACAAAAGGGATTCTCATCTGCATCAGCTGGGTAAAAACCTTTAAACAGCCTCAGCTCCTAGAATTAGATTCAATCGGTAAAATTAAAATTCAATTTGTAAGCTTTCCAAGAGATTCTAATGCACAGTCAGGGTCCAGAACAAATGTCTCTCTCAGTCTTGGCTGCACATCAAAAGCTGTGGGGCCTTTACACAATGTACTGTTACTCAACCATAATACAGAAGGAAATCTCATCTTTTGTCGACAGCACAGATGAACCTGGAGAGTATTATGCTAAGTGAAATAAGCCACTGACAGAAAGACACATGCCATATCATTCCACTTATATGTGGAACCTAATGAACGAAATAAACTAACAAAGCAGAAATAACCACGTAGATACAGAGAACAGACTAACAACTGTCAGGACAGGCATGCAGGGGCTGGGTGAAATAGATGAAGAGATTAAGGGAAGAAAAAAAAAAAAACTCATAGACACAGACAACAGTATGGTGATGACCAGAGGGAAAGGTGGGTGGGGGGAGGTAGAAGAGGGTAAAGGGGGAATAAATGTTGATGGAAGGCTAAACTTTGGGTGGTGAACATATCATATAATATACAGATGTATTATAGAATTGTACACTTGAAACCTATATAATTTTACTAACCAGTGTCACCCCAGTATATTCAGTTTAATATACCTATATATATGTATAGAGAGCCTGTTCAGAAAGTATCCAGCCATGTAATATGAAATGAGTCATTTATCGAAGAAGATACAAGACACAAGAAACATTGTCCATAGGACAATGATGCCTCAGTCCCCTTCAAAGTAGGCACCTTGGGACCTCATGCAGTTCTCCCAATTGCCATCAGCTGCCCTGTCGTTTTTCCTAAATCTCATCGGTGTCTGAAATCTCTTCCCTTTCAAAGGTAATTTTAGTTTTAGGAAAAGCCAGAAGTCACAGGGCACCAAATCTGGGCTGTAGAGGGACTGAGTCACCTGGGTGATTGGATGTTTCACCAAAAAACTCTGCAGGAGACAGTGATGCACAAGCGAGCACCTTATTGCAATAAAGCTGCCAATCACCAGTTGCCCATAGCTGCAGCCTTAGGAACCATCTGAATAGTTTCCATGGAGGAATGTTCAAGCTTCGCACAAAAGTGGATGCAGATTCGATGGTCTACTTGCTCAGTCATTTTGAATGTGATGGCCACACAGTACACACGCTCACTCAAAGGCGTCTACCACCCCCACTGACCAGTAGAGTGAAGTTGTCATTATTTACATATGAGCATTCCAGTCCACTCTCTTTGCTGCCAGGTTACATTGATGTCATGCAAACCATTCTGGTTATATTAACAAGGGCTGAACATTTTCCAGACGGACCTCATGTGTGTGTATGTGTGTTTGTGTATGTATATGTAATACACAGAGCTTTTAGAAATTACCAAAGTGTCCAACCTCCAGAAATTCAGAGATAATTGTTCTGGGGTGTGACCTTGACTTTGGGGATTTTTTTTAAAGCTCCCCAGTGATATTGATGTAGAGCCAGGGTCAAAACTTAAGGACCTGGAGTCAGAAGGCCTGAGATCTACTATGGACTCCATCACTTACTAGCTTGGGCTAGTTACTCACTCTCCCTGTCATTGGTTTTCATCTCAAAAGTAGAGAAACTACTACTACCACCATGTGGGCTTATTCTGAGAATTAAATTGGATAAGCCTTGTAATGAACGGGTCAGTATGTGGCATGTAATGAGTGCTTAAAAAGTTATAATGATAAGCTACTATGCAGGATGGAAGGTATTCGATAAATTAAACCCTACTAAGGCAGCTGTTCTCAAAGTAGAGCATGCATCAGAACCACGTGTAGACTTGTTAAAACACAAGATTGCCTCTTCCACCCACCCTTTAGGTCTGGGATGGGACCGATAATCTGCATTTCTGACAAATTTCCACGAGGTGCTGATGCTGCTGGTGTGAGCGTTACACTTTGAGAGCCACTGCATGAACTTTGGCAGTTCACAGTTACCTCCTAAAGGCTACTGATGCTTTTTAATGCTTGATGCTGCCACCCTCCCATCACCTCATTCATTTCATCTCTATGGCACTTCGACTTGATGTCTGATTGAATGTCAAGAAGAAATGACCAAAAGTCCACACAGAAAGGCCCTGTTAATTATTACGTTACTTCAACACCCAGATCTCTTTATGGAAGTGACATAAAAATCACTGTGCGGTAACGCTGTGTTCCAAACTTGTTCATCCAAATAATTTCACATTTTTATAAAGCAAAAGCTAAACATGTCAATTCTGGCATGATCGAGGTTAAGAATCTTATTCTATGAGCTGAGGCTTATTTCAACAGTGCATTTTATGACCTTTCATTTGGAACATGGGGCCCACCCTCATTATAATGATCGAGTGATATATGAAATGAAGACTTCTTCCCCTTCCCTTTCTGACATCGAGAACAAACATAAGATAGAAGAAATAACTTATTTTACTAGGCATAAATTTTCCTTTAGTGTTCGATTGGATTTTCCTAAGTGAAGGTGGAAAGGCTTTTAGCTATCTGGCAGACAAAGTAACTCATGAGTTGTTGCTTAACATATACTTACTAAGTACAACAGGCACATCAGTCGTTTCTTTGTAGTAAGGCATTTTCAAAAACTTTGTACCTGCCACTACAATAGGGAAGTAGTGTGTTTACAAGAATATAAAGAGCTAGCCGCGTAGATTTTGTTTTTGCAATTTCCGTCTAATGATTTTTACCAATTTATCTTTTTGCTTGGAAATATTTTTCAGTGTGGAAACGAAAAGCTTGAGTATGTATACCACTTTGTAACAAATTAATTCCATTTGTGAACGCATGAAAAATAGCTATGATTTCCAAATTGGAAGTCATGCTTTTCTTACAGCTCAGATGGCTCAGGAAAAAAGAACCAGTCAGTCCTCATCCAGAAACACTTTGCTGAACACCTGCTTGTCTCAAGATGAACTACCCCTAGTCAAGAACTGATTAGGCCCTGGCTGGTGTAGCTCAGTGGATTGAGCACTGGACTGAGAAGCAGTCAGGGGTTTGATTCCCAGTCAGGACATGTGTTTGGGTTGTGGGCCAGGTCACCAGCAGGGGGTGCTACAGACACAACCACACATTGATGTTTCTTTCTCTCCCTTTCCCTCTCTCTAAAAATAAATAAAATCTTTAAAAAGGAGTATTGATTAGTATCTTTCACCATCTGTCTCAGCAATAAAATCAGAAAATTATATAGTGGAGATAAAATGTGGATGAGGTATAACAAGACTTGTCTTAAAATTCCAGCTAGAATCCAGGTATAGTCCAGTGTTGTGACAACTGGATTTGAAGTGAGACACATCCGTAACAAAATCCTAGTTCTGATTTTTAGTAACTGTCTAAATCTTGGCAATTTATTCACACTCATCTGTTTCCTCTTCTCTAAAAATTGGGATAACAATAATCCACCAACTCACAAGAATCTTTTGAAGATTAAATAAACCACAGTACATCAAAGTACCCAGAATCACTCCTAACACACACCTATGTGTTCAACAAATATATTTCATCTATCTGGTCTCCTCTTCTGTAAAACAGGTGGTGGGGTGAAGTAGATGTTCCTCAGGTCTCCTGAGACAAAAGATTCTAAGATCCACACACCTTAATAAGGCATTTAAAATTCTTTGGGGAGAATGGGTAGAAAACAGAGAATAGAGGGAATGTACCCATACTACAGTGACTCACTTCAATTTACAAAACCGATATACAGCAGGTCCTCAAATAATGTCATTTTGTTCAACACCATTTCATTATATTGGGTTGGCCAAAAAGTTCCTAAGTTTCTTGTTTGTTTGTTTTTTGTAAAATAACAGTTTTCATTTTCACTGATAACTTTACTGATTTGGATATTTTTAGTATGTTAGCTATTTCTTGCTACAGGCCTACAGTGGGTAGAGGCCAGAGTACTGCTAAATGTCTTCCAATGCATAGAATTATTTGGCCAAAATGTCAATAGTACCAATGAACTTCACAAACCACTTTTGATATGTTCCATCAGTCACAGCACCTTCTTCATACACTGCGCAAATCTTTTTTTTTTTTTTTTTTTGCATTTCAGTTGCATCTTTAGCTCTCTTGATATAATAAAGCATAGTAAGTTGAAAATGTTGCATATATTCTTCCATCTTCAGTATTAAAATGACCATACAAAAATTCACCAATTTTAATGTTTTTCAAATGCATGCTGATATGACAGCTGTCACAATACAATCTAACAAAATTGTTCTGAATGAAGTTAAAGACAACTAGCACTACTAGAGCCATCATACAGGAAAAAATGAACAAACTTTTTGGCCAACCCAATTATATTGATGAAATACCATAAGAACTTAACTCCTGTTTATAGCAATAGGCTTTAGCAGCGATTTTCGAACTTTCATCTCTTGGAATATATGATGTAATTACTAAAAAATTCTGCAGCACACCAAAAAAAAATGTATTTTTGCCAATCTCACAAAAATAGGTGTAATTTTGATTCATTCAACACTGGCCGGCTATTCGTTTGTTGGGTATTGTAATCTTACTAGACCAGCCAAGGGAAAAGAGGCCAGTGTCCCTGACTAAAAGTCAGGTATTGCATGTCTTAAAAATTCTTGCAGCATACTGGTTGAAAATCTCTGGTCCATAGTAAAATAGGTTTTCTTATACATCATTTTGCTTAAAGCTACAGAAAATATTGATGACTGCATCCAATCTACAAAAAGCCTGGAGGCTTTTTTTTTTGCCTCTACCATCTACACTAGAGCCAACACTTTTTCTTGAAGTTGTTTATCTATTAACTTTAGTAAATCCATACAAAATTAGGCTGCGTTTGTCTTTGGCAGCCTATCCACCATTATATTCTTATTTTCTTAAGCAATATAGTGCCCTTAGATTCTCTTCAGATAGTCTCTCCAGAGGTTCCATTCCCATAACTTTGTAAACTATAAAGTCATCTCTTAAAATTTAACTGTTCTATCTCCTGTTCCTATTTTCCCTCTGTAGCAATGACTGGTAATAAATGAACAAGATAAGTAATTCAACCCATACTGCTTACCCAAATTGGTTCGCAGGAAGGTAAAACATTTTAGGCATCAAAGTACAGGATTGGGGGTATCATCTTTGTCAGGGGCACTTTTTAAGACCTCTTTAAATGACAGCCACATTGTCTACAGGGTAAAAGTGCAGTGAAATGTCTCTGAGCATTTGATCTTATATATTCTATCCAATGGTATAGTCAAATACTTAATTAGATTGATAAGGAACTAAAACTAAAGGTAAATGAAAGGTGCTATGGTGTCTACCTTCCAAGACAGTATAATCTGGCATGTGTTACTTTTCAATTATCCAATCAGTTATCAAACTAGAAATGTAATTTATACTAACAAGGTAAGAGTTCATAGGCTGTGGGGCTCCTGGCCTAAGAACAAATTGTAAAAAATACGTGTTTATTATATTTATGAGATAACACATAAATCCAAAATAAAGCATGGTGCCTATCAAAGAGCAATATTTTTTAAAACAAATCAGATATGGCTGTTAAACAAAACTATGAACAGTTATTTTTAGATCAGAACCATGTATATTTCTAATTTTAAGGAAACCATATTCACAATTAACATTTTTTTATTGAATTCAAAAGAAGTTCCCACCAATGGAAAATTAGATTAATGTTTCACTGGTATTTTAGTCAGTAATAATTTCTTCTATGCTTCCCCAGGGAGTTCCAACGTAAACAAATTTACCCTTTCAGTAAAAAGGACAAAGCATCAATTACAACCAAAATGGAAGATTACCACATTCAGGTCATACCATATAGTCGATTACCAAGAAAGTGAACTAGGTTTACCTGACACTTAGCAAAAGAGTAATTTCTCATTTCATTAGCCATTGAAAATAATCTTCATTTATGCACACTCTCCTTTACCATAGGAAACATATATGAATGGGAAATACTTAGCAAAAAAGTCTCCATAGTTGCACTCTGAATGCCTTCATGATTTAACAATGGTTAAGATTTTCTAAACAGATCTGCTCTTCAATAGAACTAAATGGGATGCATTTTAAATAACTTGGAAAAAAAGAACTAAATGAAATATTAAAATTCCTCCATGGATCAATCATGCAGTAAGTAATGAAAAACACCCTACCTACTTAATGTAGGTCATTAGTGTACTTGCTTAAATAGAACGTGCTCACTTCTCCACATCTGAGACTGTTACAGCAGAAAATTGCAGGCATTTGTTCATTTTAGGCGGGTAAAACGGAGAGATTTCTGGGAAGATGGAAAGTGGTACACTTGGCCATCAAATGCTTTTCCCCAAGGATCCTGGCCTTCCACAGTCTGGCCTGACCTTGCAGACTCCAGGCTCTTTTGGACCTTAGAACCTTTCTGCGCCCCGACCCCTGTGGTGCACACCAACTTCCATTGATCTGGAAGTGATTTGCATGGCTAGGCGAAACATTTTATCCTAACATTTCTTTTGACTTCATTTCTTCCAGTTATTAAGATAGTTTTTGCTTGAGATAAAAGGACAAACACGTTTAACCAGGGCCCGTGGTAGTTATAACTTGAGTTGATTAAGTTTTGTTTTCTCTGTTATGTTTTGTTGGCTGCTTTAAAAATGTAGGCTAAGATTCTCAGAAAATAATCAACAAGCTTATGGAAAATGTACATGGTATTAAGACCATGTAAGTTAATCTTTTAAAATACAGTGTACCAAGAGTAGAGAAGAAATAGAAGAATCATTTAAAATGTGTTTCAATTTTATTTGACAGTATGAAAGGTTACATTTCACCAAGTCTTAACAACAGTGATAGTTAGCAAAGAAAAATTTTTAAAACTAAGCAAACCATGATTTTTTTTCATTTAGTGTTTTAGAGCTTTTCTAGTTACATTGAAAAATTAGCAATGAAATTTTTTTTTAATTTCAGGAATTCAAATAAGAGTCATTAAATTACTGGGTAAAAATTCCAGTGATGATCACCTAAATTTAAAAGTTGATGAATCCAAAATAAAAGTTAATGGATTTGTGCTTGAACAGCAAAAACACACACAAAACATAAAACACAAACAATAACATTGTCCATTGTATGAAACTAAATGAGGTGTTTTTGGCTATGTAAGCATGTTAAGTAAACATGCTTTCCCTGCTTTAACTCTTATGCATCACATGTGAGTGTAGACTTAAAACGACTTTGAATTCAAAAGAAACCAAAACTTTTAATCTATACTTTCTTCTGTAGTACTTGGTTGCTAGATTTTGGATGCAATTTTGGAGGAAGATGTTTCATGTACAACAAACTAATGCCAGCTTGGTTCAACATAATATACAAACTGTAAAATCTGTCAAGGTGGGAACTCTCTGGAATTTCTTAAAGTACTGGAAAGTGCAGCATGGCAAAAGAAAGCATTCTACTTAAATAGTGTTCAAGCATTCTGTAACATATAGTGTTCGTAGTGTAACTGGAGTGCAAGTGATCGATATAGACACATGAAACAGAAGCAGGCGAAGTAAACAAAAGCAGCAGTTCTTTAAATTATACTTGATCACGTAGACGAGCAAGTCTCTGTGAGAGTTCATCCTGAAGAAATAAAACTTTAAAAGTCAGAAGGCTGGGACATATATGAATCACCAATATTTTAAATATCTCACATTTTAAATAAGATTAAATTAGTCTCAAAAATTCACACAAAAACCAACACTAAGAATTTACTTTTTTAAAACATTTCAGAATAAATGGAGAACTAAAAAAAAGCAGAAGCTATGAAAGGGGACAAATTCAATCTCTAAATGACATGTGCATGCAACACAGACTGAAAGTGAAGGGATGGAAGCAAATATTCCAAGCAAACGCACAGGGAAAAAAAAAAAAAAAGCCAGGGTAGCAATACTCGTATCAGACAAAACAGACTTCATAAAAAGAGACCAGAAGGTCACTTCATAATACTCCAGGGAAGAGTCCATCAAGAAGTTATAAACATTGTAAATATATATGCACCCAATAAAGGAGCACCCAAATACATAAAGAAAATCTTGGAGGACTTCAAGAAACATATAGACAGCAACACACTTATACAAGGGGATTTCAAGACCCCACTGTCAAGAATGGATAGATCTTCCAAACAAAATATCAACAAAAATACTGTGGCACTGAACAATGTCCTAGATCAAATGGACTTAACTGATATATATAGAGAGAGAGCCCTTCATCCCAAAGAAGCTAAATACACGTTCTTTTCTAATGCACATGGAACATTTTCAAAGACAGACCACATGATAGGACACAAAACAAGCCTCAACAAATTCAAGAACATTGAAACCATATCAAGCATTTTCTCTGACCACAAGGCACTGAAACTAGAAATTATCCTCAAGGAAAAAAAACAAAAAAACACTAAAATTCATGGAGATTGAAGAGTATGCTACTAATCAAAAAATGGGTCAAGAATGACATCAAGGAAGAAATCAAAAACTTTCTGGAAACAAATGAAAATGAATTCACAACAACCCAAAACTTATGGGACATAGCAAAGGCAGTCCTGAGAGGGAAGTTCATAGTGATACAGGCCTACCTAAAAAGATAGAAACATTTCAAATAAACAACCTAACCTACACCTACACAAACTGGAGAAAAACAAAGACAGCCCAGAGCAAGTAGAAGGAAGGAAATAATGAAGATCAGAGCAGAATTAATGACATAGAGACTAAAAGCACAATTCTAAGGATCAATAAATCCAGGAGCTAGTTCTCTGAAAACATAAACAAAATCAACAAGCCTTTAGGCAGGTTCATCAAGAAAAAAGAGAGAGAACCCAAATAAACACAATCAGAAATGAAAGAGGAGAGATTATAACTGATATCACAGAACTACAAAGGATTATAGAAATTATGATGAAGAGCAATATGCCAAGAAATCTGAAAACCTAGGTGAAATGGACAAATTTCTAGAAAAATATAATCTTCCAAAACTGAATGAAGCAGCAGAAAGCCTGAACAGACCAGTAACAGCTGACAAAATTGAAGCAGTAATCAAAAAACTCCCAACACAAAAGCCCTGGACTGGACAGTTTCACAGAAGAATTCTAAAAAGCACTTAAGGTTGAGCTAACCTTTATCCTTCACAGACTATTCAAAAAAATTCAAGATGATGAAAGACTCTAAAACTTTTTATGAGGCAAGCATCATCCTAATACCAAAACCAGATAAAGACACGGCAAAGAAAGAACATTTCAGGCCAATATTGCTGATGAACAAAGACGCTAAAATCCTCAACAAAATATTGGCAAACCAGATCTAGCAATACATTAAAAAGATCATACACCATGACCAAGTGGGATTCGTCCCAGGGATGCAAGGATGGTACAATATTTGCAAACCAATAAATGTAATACATCACATAAACAAAAGCAAAGACAAAAAAATGTATGATCATATCAACAGATGCGAAAAAAGCATTTGATAAGGTACAGCACCCATTTATGATGAAAACACTGAGCAAAGTGGAAATAGAGGGAGCATACCTCAATAATAATAAAGGCCATATACAAGAGACCTACAGCCAACATCATACTCAATGGGCAAAAACTAAAATCTTTTCCACTAAGATCAGGAACAAGACAAGTTTGTCCACTTTCACCACTTCTATTCAACACAGTATTGGAACTTTTAGTCACAACAGTCATACAAGAAAAGTAAATAAGAGGCATCCAAATCAGAAAGGAGGAAACAAAACTGTCGTTGTTTGCAGATGACATGATAGTATACAAAGACAATCCTATAGACTCCACCAAAAAGGTACTTGACCTAATAAGTGAATTTGGCAAAACATGGGATACAAAGTCAATATTCAGAAATCAAAGGCATTTTTGTATACCAACAATGAAATATCAGAAACCAAAATCAGGAAAAAAATCCCATTTGATATAGCAACAAGAAAAATAAAATACCCAGGAATAAACCTAACCAAGGAGGTAAAAGACCTGTATTCATAAAACTACACAACACTGAAGAAAGAAATTAAGGAAGACACAAACAAATGGAAGCATGTACCATGTTCATGGATTGGAAGAATTATCATCATCAAAATGGCCATACAACCCAATACAATTTATAGACTCACTGCAATACCTATTAAAGTACCAATGATATATTACAAAGCTAGAGAACAAACATTTCAAAAACTTATATGGAACCATAAATAGCCCCAAATAGCTGCAGCAATTTCGAGAAAGAAGAACAAAGGCGTAGGGATCATAATACCTGATATCTAACTATATTACAAGGCCACTGTAATCAAAACAGCCTGGTACAGACATAAGAACAGACACATGGATCAATGGAACAGAACAGAGAGCCCAGAAATAAACCCAAGTCTCTATGGTCAATTAATATTTGACAAAGGGGACAGCAGCATAAAATGGAGTAAAAACAGCCTCTTCAACAAATGGTGTTGGGAGAGCTGGACGGCTACATGCAAAAAAAGTGACACTTGATCACCCACTTAAACCACATA
The DNA here is from genome assembly GCA_039655065.1 of Glossophaga mutica. Lineage (NCBI taxonomy): Eukaryota > Metazoa > Chordata > Mammalia > Chiroptera > Phyllostomidae > Glossophaga > Glossophaga mutica. The sequence continues at coordinate 5,590,115 of CM077318.1, read as the reverse complement.
TAAAAATAAATTCAAGGTAGATAAGAGTTAAATATAAGTTGTGACACCATAAAAGTCCTTCAGGAGAACATAGGCAGGAAAATCTCAGATATTTCATGCAGCAACATTTTCACTCATATGTCCCCTAGAGCAAGGGACATAAAGGAAAGAACAAACAAATGCGATCTCATCAAAATAAAAAGCTTCTGCACAGCTAAAGAAAACAGCATTAAAATGAAAAGAGGACCAACTATATGAGAAAACATATTTGCCAATGATACCTCAGACAAGAGTTTAATCTCCAAAATATATAAATAACTCACACAACTCCACTCTAAGAAGACAAGCAACCCCATTAAAAAATGGGCAATGGATTTGAACAGACACTTCTCCAAGGAGGACATACAGAGGGCCCAGAGACATACGAAAAGATGCTCAGTGTCGCTAGCCATCAGAGAGATGCAAATTAAAACCACGATGAGATACCACTTCACACCAGTCAGAATGGCCATCATAAACAAAGCAACAAATGACAAGTGTTGGAGAGGTTGTGGAGAAAAGGGGACCCTGATGTAATCCTGGTGGGATTGCAGACTGGTGCAACCACTGTGGAAAACTATGGAATTACTGTTTTCTTCAGAAAATAGTAAATGGAACTGCCTTTTGACCTGGCAATTCAACTGCTGGGATTATATCCTAAGAACCCTGAAACACCGGTTCAAAAGAACCAATGTTCATAGCAGCACAATTTACAACAGCCAAGTGCTGGAAGCAACCTAGGTGCCCATCAGTAAATGAATGGATCAAAAAACTGTGGTACATTTACACAATGGAATTCTATGCAGCAGAAAGAAAGAAGGAGCTCCTACCCTTCGCAACAGCATGGGTGGAACTGGAGAGGATCATGCTAAGTGAAATAAGCCAGGCAGTGAAAGACAAATACCATATGATCTCACCTTTAACTGGAACCTAATCAACAAAACAAACAAGCAAGCAAAATATAACCAAAGACACTGAAATTAAGAACAAACTGAAAGTAACCAGAAGGGAGGGAATAATGGGGAGAAAAGGGTGAAGGGTTTGCAGGAACAAGTATAAAGGACACATGGACAACAACAATGCGGGGGGGGGGGTGGAACCAGGGGAGGGAGGTGGGGATGGCTGGGGTGGTAGGGAGGGGTGGTGGGGAAATGCAGAAAACTGTACTTGAACAACAATAAAATTCAGAAGTATTTAATAAAAATAATACAATGATTTTGATTAAAAATTTTTAAAAAGAAATGTACATGCAAGTAGAAAATGTCCATCATTGAGGAGTAAAGACTAATCACAGTTTGCTAATTTATGATCATGTCATATTATAGTAGAAAATCTCTTTATAAAAGAAAAATTGTGTATATATATATTTACTTATATATAAAGATAATATATATACAATATGGACTTAATTCAGACATCAGGTTCACAGCAATCAAGATAAAGTCTGACTACCTGTTCCGTGGAAGCAACGCTGGTGCCAACAGATCCCGTCTGACCCTGTGGTAGTTCCATGTTGAGGTCAAGGCTACAATTTAAAAATGATTAGCATAAACAAATGTAAATATATAGGTAGTTCCCTCCTTATGCAATTATAAAAGCAATAAGATAGGCTTATTGCAAATTTGAATACTCCACCTAGCATTTTGCCTTAATTTAAATAAAAATAAGATTGGTTAAATGTTATAAATATAAACAGAAAGGCTAATAAAAGATAGGAATATGATCTGGTCATCTGAACAAAAGAGCAAAATAAAAATCATACAATGTATTCAATTTACTGGTGGTTACTATATGAGTCTGTAAAGGAAAACTAATATGCCCCCCAAAAGATAGAACATGTTAGATAAATGCAGCCTCAGGATCCATGTCTAACATTTGAGCTACTACAAGTTCAGTGAGTCTAGCTCTGAAACTACACTTAGCAGGAATTACTGGCATCCACCCATACAGCTTAAGTTTAGAAAAAATAAGTTCACTTGCCCAAGATCCACCCTTGTGAGAAATAGGATTCGAACATAGGACTTAGTGCCTCTAGGGCCTGTGATCTTAATCTACATTGTACCACTCCTCTCAGTCAGAAAGTAACCTTTCCATCTGTAGAGTGGTGCATGTCAACTTCCGTTGGAAAACACCACAGAGAATACAGTACCTTTAATAGTCGTCAGGAGAGTCTAGAGACAGATTGTTACAGAAAGTTAAAGATATGCTATACTAAAATTTTGTTGAGGGAATCACAAACTCCAACAGAATTTCGACAGAAACATTTTTAAGGATGGGCATCAGTATCTCTGTATCAGAGCTTCTATCAGTTTCTACCACTCCGGTCATCATCGACATGCCTAATTTCTCTCGATTTTGGCCCCCAACCATGTCCCCGCCCTCAGAACACGTGGCAATGTCTGTATGCATGTCTGACTGTCACAGTGGAGTAGGGCTGCTACTGGTGTCTTATCGAGGTGGAGGACAGAGATGCTGCTGAACTTCCTATAGTGCATAGGACAGCCCCCAGGATTACGTAGCACAAAATGTCACCAGTGTCAAGGTTGACAAATCCTGCTCTAAATCTTCTCAGAAAGTTATCTACTGAACTTGATTTCCGCTGAGGACCAGCAAAGCTGTAAGTGGCAATATTCATTTTATAAGACCTCCTTTGCTGTACTTTCAAGCCCAATGTTCTTTGTTTTTAAAGACTTTATTTATTTGTAAAGAGGGGAAAGGAGGGAGAAATAGAAGGAGAGAAACATCAATGTGTGATTGCCTCTCAAGTGCCCCCCCCCACTGTGGATGAGGCCCACAACCCAGGCATGTGCCCTGACTGGGAATCGAACCAGCAACCCTTTGGTTCACAGGCCAGCATTCAATCCACTGAGCCACACCAGCCAGGGCTCAAGCCCAATCTTCTGTCTTCAGTGGGAATAGAAAGAAGTCCTTAGCCACACACTACTAAGATGGAGTCCTCTGAGATCAAGATGGAGCCTTGGTCTCTTAAATATTTAGTAAAAATCACCTTTCTTGATGTTTCCTGTTGGTATGTGGGCTATATCAGGATACTAACAAGGAAAAACAATGTACCACCTAACCACTAGCCCCATTCTCAAATATTGCAAACTGGATTTATTAACCTGGGTGTTAATTCACTACTGACACATTAGTTATTTAAACAGCTGATAAACTTAACTGTTCATTCTAATCAGGAATTAGCTTAGACACTAGAAAAATATTCATCAATGCTATTTTCTAGGTGTCTCCGATTCTTCTCTTTCCAGGACAAAAGGATAAAGTACATAAACCCTATTCCAATCTATTACTTTATCTTTCAGGATAAAGCATAAAACTTTAGTATCACCTAGTTTTAATCTTTATTTTTGAAAAAAATATATTTTTAGTATTTACCTGCAATGGTCTCTTGAACTAAATGATATACTAGAGACACTGGTATAACCTGACTTCTGTAGCACTGCTATTATCATGGTCAAGTCATTCCCTTCCAACATGAAGGGTCTGAAATAAACAGCCCGTTATCAGATACCCTATTTCTAATAGCAGTACCACAAAAGGTGTCACTTATTTACTTAAAAATATATGTATGACCATTTTCAGTAATGCAACACTGCCATCTTTTAAAGCCCTTGGACATTTTGCACAGATCGTTCAGTTCACAGGACTCAAAGTGGGCTTAACATTTAGTGGCCTGATCATAGCAGCATTCTTTTCAAAGATCCTTTTTATAAAAAGAATATAACCACCCTGGTTGGTGTAGCTCAGTGGATTGAGTGCGGGCTGTGAACCAAAGGGTCGCCAGTTCGATTCCCAGTCAGGGCACATGCCTGGGTTGCGGGCCAGGACCCCAGTGGGGGCCATGTGAGACGCAACCACACACTGATGTTTCTGACTCTCTTTCTCCCTCCCTTTCCCTCTCTCTAAAAATAAATAAAACCTTAAAAAAAAAAAAAAAAAGAATATAACCGAGTGGTGTGGCTCAGTGGATTGAGCGCCAGCCTGTGAACCAAAGGGTGGTAAAGACAAATATTTTCATCCACATTACATAATTTTAGGACCTCCAGATATTAAATCAAGATTATCTAAAAACACTGAATAACTTCTTACCCAGCTTCATCTGCCATTTCTTGAAGCAGCATATCCACTTGGTTCTAGAATAACAATACGAGAATGGATATGTTAGTGACAATTGCTTCTTGGGTGATTTCTGTTTGTGATATTGCTTTAAAAGGAGGGATATGGTGTACAATTTTGTAAAGAAAACTTTTTTAAAAAGTATTTTTTACCACCAGAGGGAGCCGAATTATTTCAAAAAGATTTATTTCTGAATGTTAAATAAGATCCTTAAACTATGGGTTACGTTACACATATTAACTGTGATATTCACATAGAATTTGAAATCTGGGTAAGATGGCTTTCTTTTACAAAGTGAACCAATTTAGAAAGCTCTTTTCTCACCAACTTTGCTTGCCTTGAAAGTGTAATAGATTTGAATTTTGTATTAATCAGAACTGTTCTGCTAGTTGATACTAATTTGATATTAAGGATTAATCTTGAAAAATATTTAGAGATAAATAAAATAGAAGTATTTTGAGATATTTATTCACTATAGTACAAGAGTTCTCAGGAAATAGAGTCTGATTAATCAAAACAAGTGGTATTTTTAAATTAGTTGTTAAAAATATCTTGGATACAGTGGTGGGAGTTCTAAGATGTTGTCCCAGCTCTACTATTAACAAGGTGTATGATTTGAAGCAACTCACTAATCTTGCTGTTGGGCCTTAGTTTCTCTTTCATTCACTTTAAAATATTTCCAAAACTGCAGGAAAAGTTCAGAAAATAACAGACTGAATACTGTGCACATTTACATTTTTGTCTTTATATCTAAAATAGCATTATTTGTGTTTTAAAATTTACTTACTAGTCGTATACTATGCAGACTATTGTGCAACTTGCTTTTCTTATTCAACCTTGTAAGATCTAATTATGTTGCGATCTAGTTCATTCGTGTTCGCTCCTGTGTAATAACGTATAGAAATACCCTCAATTTTATTTATCCGTTTCTAGACATGTAGACTTTCCCCCTAATTTATCCTGATTATAGATAGACAAGGGTGTGATAAGCATTCTCATGTATAAGTATCTTTGTACACATATAGGGATTTCTTTGTATATAAATTTGGAAGTAGAAGTACTAGATTACAAGGTACATGCATTTTCATACACTCTGACTTATTCAACAAATATTCAGGGAGAATCTACTTTATGACAGATATCATTTTAAGTGCTAGGGGCGTATCAAGGAACACAAATGGTAAAAATTCCTGCCTTCTTTAAGGTTACATTCTAGTGTGTGCTTGTGAAGGGGGGAGGCAAAGCAATTTTTGTAAATTATATGGCGTATTAGAAAGTGATAAGCACTATGAAGAAAAATAAAGCAGGGATGTAGGGAGTACAGGGAACAGTGGGTGTGCTGTTGCTGTACTTTTCAGACGGATGATCAGGAAGACCGCACTGAGAAAATGACATTTGATCAAAGAACTGAAGGGGGTGGGGAGGAGGCAATGAGGATACCTGCTGGATGGAGGAAGAACATTCAGGCAAAGGAAACTGCAAGAGGAACAGCTCTGAGGCAGAAATGTACTTGGTGTGCTGGAGAATTAACCAGTAGACCAAGTCCCCGAGTAGAGTGCTAAGCAGCGACAGGACGTAAGGTCAGAGAACCCGCGGCCCAGGATGGCTATGAATGCAGCCCAACACAAAATTCTCAATTTACTTAAAATCTTGGTTTTTGCTCAGCAGTTTTCGTGAGTGTTTGTGTATTTCATGTGTGGCCCAAGGCAAGTCTTCTTCTTCCAGTGTGGCCCAGAGATGCCAAAGGGTTGGACGCCCTGCAGCGCAGGACATTACAGGCCACTGTAAAGAATTTGGCTTTTATTCTGAGGGAGGTGTGGAGTCGCCAGAGGATTCTGAACAGAAAAGTGGCATGATCCGACATGTTTAACAGGACCACTCCGGCTGCTATGTTAAAAACACACAGTAGATATTACCAAATTGATTTTCCATAGTGGATACGCTAATTTAAATTCTAACTGCTCATTAGCAGAGTGTGAAAATTTGGGCAATCAGGTGTGTTCAACCAGATCCCTCTCCATTTCTGTTGAAAGTTTTGGTTGAATTTGTATGAAAAATGATTCGCATATATTTCACCAACCCCAGCACCTCGCACAAATATCTGAACAGATGGCACTCTGCGAATGTGTGAATGAACTTCAAGATTTTCCAGAGCTAAAAGGCATTTACGTATGATTGGACCCAACCCCTACATTTTATAGCTAAATAAATATACTTAGGCCCAGGGTAATAAATCTCATAAGGTCCCGAAGTTAATTAGTGGTAGAGTGGGGATTAGGAGTCCAAGTGTACTGACTTCAAGTCATTTTTCCAATTCACTTGTTTCCTAAATTTTACTGATCACCTGGGGATCAACCTAAGGAGCCTGAATAAGAATGAGCAACTTTAAGACAGTGCTTCTCAGACTTGGTACATAAAAATCACCTGAGAATCTTGTTAAAATAATTCTGGTTCAATATGTCTGTGGATGGGGTCTGAGTTTCTGCATTCCTAATGAGCGTCCAGATGATATAGATGTTCTTGATTCCTGATCATTTTGTGGATCAAGGCTCCAGAGAAGGTATACAAGTAATGGCTAAATATACAGGGTCTAGCACAAACTATGCCCATTTTATTACAAAATCTTTTATTATAAACTCACAAGCATGTAGCTCTGTAACATAAGAACATCCCACTCGAGCACACCATCTGGCATTTTAGGTGAAATGTTCAAATTAAAACTATAAATGATCACGCCCATATTATTATGCTACGAACCACACTCAAGCAGGCCTTACTTCTGCCGGACCCTGTGTATGTTCACTATAAGATATACACGTGAATGTTTTCTTTCTTTACTCTAAAATCTAAATCAAGTTTGTTATCTTATTATTCACCTTTTTGTGAAAAGAGTCGTCTGCATCAAAATATTGATGGACACTTGCTAATTTCCTTCTAACCTATGCTGTAAATTGCGCTTTCTCCATATTAACAACCAAAGGAACAGCAGCCAGCTCTTTGTTCATTTGATTAACCATGTGACAGGTACTGGAATCAAAGAGAAGAGTGACAGTGAGAGAGCTCTTCTGTGTGAATATTTAAATTTCACAAAACTTTGTTTCTGGATCCTGTCACATGCAAACTATTTTCAAATTTTCATTTTCTCCGCAGCACATCTCTAAGGTGCAGGTTTAGAAAAACATCCTAACTTTCTGGAAAATATTTGTTCTTTTAATTTACTATTTGTTCATCTGTGACTTGTGCATAAATAACACAACCTAAAGAGTATAGAGGAAGCAAAAAAATATTTGCAATGAGATGAAATTAGCTGAGGACGAGGACCATACCTAGTGCCTACTGGCCTCAGGGAACCTCTAGTCCAATATTTTCAACAGGAAGAACAGTGGCATCAAGGCAGAATCAAGTTCCAAACTCTCTAGACATGGGACCTACAAGAATCCTCAGAATTTCAAAATAAAACAGGGAATATGGCATCGTCCAACATGTCAGGAATCCAGGGCAGAGAGTAACTTCCTACTTGTGTTTTGGGATACACCATGCTTACTTCGCATTCTAGGGATCGTTCTGGCTCAAAAAGCCATCATTATATGTTGAAGTTGAGTCAGTTGAAAAACTTATTGTAAGTAAAGAAACGCTCCTTACTTGTGGTGTTGTTAGGGTCGTAGTGCTACTCATTGTGTCTTCCATTTGTTGTGTTTGGACATCCAGCGTTTCGAACTGGTGTTCAAATTTATCCATCAGGGCAGAAATCTGTAGAAAGAAATATGATCAGGAGAAAAACTCCCACTAAAAAGATGATATGTGAACATCAAATAATTTTTTTTTTTACCTTCTCAAGGTTCATACTCCTCAATGTAGCATCCATAGACTTGACCACACCAGCCATGGACTTGGTTACCTATTGGGAGTATACAAAAAAGACTGAGTATGCTATAAAGGTAATCTCAAAATTTAGGCAGTCTCTTAAACATATGAGTATTACTTATAGATCAACTTATAAAATTTGTCTACCTTTCCTTACCAGTATGTACTCCTGGTCTTTGACTCCACTGGAAGACAACCCCTAGGACTTAGTTTAAAAGCTACTGCCAGAATCATTTTCTTCACCAAGTTCTCTGACTACGTCTCTCTCGCCCATAAAGGCCTTTGCTGGCACCTTGCAGCACCTTGCAATGGATTTAGATTTCTGACAAGTCCTAATATTCTCATTGAACTGAAATCAAGAGTTCCTTTATAGATTCTAAGCCTTACCTTGCCCATTGTTACTGCACTTTGAACTCTGGCTGCCACCGCATCCACCCTAGCACTCATTCTCAAGAAATTAATTGCCTGGTTCTTCTGGCGGATTGCATTTTCAGCATGTATCCTTGCGACTTCTGTATTGCCTTTCTGAATGGCCTGTGTTCAACGGAACAGAAGTAAATAGTAGTGAACACAAAGAGTAAAAGTAAGTATTGGCAAAAGAACAGAAGGTATTTTAGAAAGAAAAACGACCCAAAAGTAACCTATTTTAATAATATTTACGAGCTTTTACAATTATTTTTAAGGTATAAAATGAGAATTTATAACTCTTTAATTTTAAAATTTCTCATAACCCCATCACTGAGCCATTACCACTGTTAACCTTTAGTTCAGTGCATAGTATTCCAAATATATACACCCATTTATTACCATATAAGTTTACGACAAAGTAAATGCATAAAGCATACTGTTTTCTCACATAATTTAAAAGACACATCTTTTTAAGTCAGATACATCACTACATCATCATTTTTAAAGGCTGGTAGTATGAAAATGCCACTAACCACGGCTTTCTGAGTGGCTGGCGCAAACTCTACAGAGAGCGCATAAAATGACTTTACATATTTACACAGACAAGCATCTTCACTTTAATTATGTCCTTATTTAAATGTATTGCTTGAAAGGGATATAACTAACATAGATCCATGCTTTCCTGCTATCATAGTTTTGGCCAGGGCTAAAGTTAAAAGTTAATTTAGAAGAAAATATTCAATAGCTCAGATGGATCTCCAAAGAAAGCAAAATGGAGAAGGTATAGAAGTGATACAAATTTGGCCCTGGCTTGTGTGGCTTGGTGGATTGAGCGCTGGCCTGGAAACCAAAGGGTCACGGGTTCGATCCCCAGTCAGGGCACATGCCTGGGTTGTGGGCGAGGTCCCCAGTAGGGGGCATGCAAGAAGCAACCACATACTGACGTTTTTCTCCCTTCCTTCTCTTCTCTCTAAAAATAAATAGAATCTTAAAAAAAAGAAGAGACAGAAATTTGAGAATGTGTATGCTTTTATGGAGAATTAAAGATCCTTTAATGCTGGGAATTAGTATTAACAAAAAGAAACCATTATTAACTATGACAAGTAATAATTTATTTAAATATATACTTGGTTTAGAATGCTAAAGCCAGTAATCCTTCTTCAATGTAAAATAAAGTGAAACATCTACCCTTCTATGATTAACTGTGCTCATGAGTTTAAAAGAAGATAAAAATATTAAAAATAGCATACCTTTTTAATCTTGGCCTTCTCAGCCTTTTCTTCTTTATCGCATTTCTTGGCATTCCTATTAAGCTCTTTGGCAGCAAACTTCAAGTTAAATAGGTGTTCTGGAAATATACGTTAAGGCTATTCAAAAAAGTCATTTCCCAATTTAACTACTGAAAACAAGTTGTTAAATTTATAAAACTTACCAGATAAGATTCTGCTACTTAAGCAACTATTCAAAGTATTTGAGAAAACAGAAAAAAAAAATGTTTATCTATTCCACATTTGGTTTTTCATTTAAAAACTTCGTGAAATTAACGACAAGAAGAGAGTTATTAAAAGGAACTACTTTCTCATAGAGAAACCTGACAGACAACACTTGACACGGGATGACATCAGCAGCAGGAAGACATTTCAACATCATGTCCCTTCTACAGTGATGAACTGCGAAGGGTACGGCATCACTGCATCACTTCTACGGTGTTGCTGCCAAAAACAAAAGCTCTGTCCAGTTGAGACAAAACATAGGACAATCCAGAACTAAGACGCATTCTATGACATAAGCGACCAGTGTGCTCTTCTAAAGTTCATGAAAAGCAAAAGACTGAAGAACTGGCACAGAGTGGACAAGAGTAAGGAGACAGGCTGGCGAAATGCAATGTGGGATCCTGCATTAGAACGTGGAACAGAAAAGGGACGTTAGTGGAAAAAGTGGTGAAATCTAAGAGCGAGCTGTAGTATAGTTAGTGACGTTGTAGTGATGATTTCCTTTTCTTGATAATTATACTATGGTTTTACAAGATGTTAAGAACAGAAGCTTGGTAAAGAGAAGAACTCTGTACTATTTTTGCGATTTTAGGTCTATAAATATTTAAGATTAAAAATTTTATTTATTTTTTTAAATATTTTTTTTTATTTTTCTTTAAGCTGTTACAGTTGTGCCCAATTTTTAAAAAGGGATTGCATTTACTTACTTTCAGAGAGAGGGGAAGGGAGGGAGAAAGAGAGGGAGAGAAACATCAATGTGTGGCTGCCTCTCATGAGCCGCCTACTGGGGACCTGGCCTGCAACCCAGGCATGTGCCCTGACTGGGAATCCAACTGGTGACCCTTTGATTCGCAATCCAGCATTCAATCCACTGAGCCACACCAGCGAGGGCTGTTCCCACCTTTTTCCTCTTCCCCTTCCTTACCTGGCCCGAAGCCAATCCCCACATTGTTGTCTGTGTCTATGGGTTGTGCATAAACATTCTTTGGTAAATGAAGAGACATTAAACATTTAAATAAGAAAAAAACAACAAGGGGAAGAAAAAGTGCCCTATTCAATAGACCCCAATGTGCAAAACCACAAATATTTCGCTTTCATGACATGAAAACAAACATGAAGTGTACGCGCACAAATATGACAAAGCAAGTGGTTTGTGTCATGAACAAATCAGTAGTTATAAAGATTCTATGTGTTTTCTGTCCTTAGAAAATGGTAAAATCTACTTACTCTTTAACCTTGATTCTGTATTTCTTCAGGGCATCTATAAAAGAGATATGGGGTTCATTTAAGTTTTTGGAAAGGTGCATTTACGGCAATATAAATGACTGACTTTTGTACTGATTTTACCACTATCGGAAAACAAGAATTGATAGTTTTATTTACGAAAGCTAACTCGTAAATTAAACGATCTTGTTCATCTCTCAATGGCTGCATGGCTCTAATTTAACACCTTATTTGTGGATAATAAGAGGGACAACTTTGCTACCCTGAGTATTTGTCATCAATGACAGATGAGCCTAGAATTGTTAATGAATGGATCAAAAAACTGTGGTACATTTACACAATGGAATTCTATGCAGCAGAAAGAAAGAAGGAACTCCTACCCTTTGCGACAGCATGGATGGAACTGGAGAGCATCATGCTAAGCGAAATAAGCCAGGCAGTGAAAGACAAATACCATATGATCTCACCTTTAACAGGAACCTAATCAACAAAACAAAGAAACAAGCATAATATAAACAAAGACACTGAAATTGGGAACAGTCTGACAGTGACCAGAGGGGGAGGGGAGGGAATTTCAGGGGAAAAGGGGAAGGGTTTAGAGCAACAAGTATAAAGGACTCATGGACAAAAACTATCGGGGGTGGAAATGGAAGGAAGGTGGGGAGGTCTGGGGTGGTGGGCTGGGGGCGGGTAAAAGACAGAAAACTGTACAAGATCAACAATTAAAAAATACTGATTTAAAAAAATGCTAAAAAAATAAATAAAATAAATAAAATAAATATGTGTATGAATTTCTCAGTAATTTTAATGCAAAATATACTCTGCATTTATAATTAACGCATCAATTTCAGCTAGATGAAAGTTATAGGTCCTTTTATAAATAGGGGTTTTCAACCTAAGCACTATTGATATTTTGGGCCAGATAATACTTTGCTGTAGAGCTGTCCTGTGAATTCCAGGAGGCTTATGAGCATCCCTGGCTTTTACCTTCCCAGGGGTGTGTAACCTGCAGCCTGTGGACCGCATGTAACTCAGGATGGCTATGAATGCAGCCCGACACAAAATCATAAATTTACTTAAAGCCTTTTTTTTTTTTTTTTTTTTTTTGCTCAGCAGTTTTGTTAGTATTTGTGCATTTAATGTGTGGCCCAGAGATGCGAAAATGTTGGACACCCCTAGGCTTTACACTGTCCCATTTTAGTTTTCCCATTTTGACTTGATCTTGAAATCTCATCACAAACTAGCAATATAACAATTACCAATAAAGCTCTTAAAAAATACAGAGTTCTGGACCCAACCTCTGTAATGTTCAATTTCATAGATCTGGCATGGGTCTCAGATATCTGTAATTTTTAAAAGGTCACCAGGTGATTTTCATGAATATCTAGGTTTAGAAAATACTGATTTAGTATCTTCTTCCACAGGAATAGTTGGAATATTGCAATGTTTCTCTTGAAATCATAGCACCATGAGCGATCATGGAGATCTCTTATGATCTTATGATAAGAGATCTCTACTTGATTCTCACGATACATATGAGGGGGGACGCAAAAAACCCAGATTTCTAAAAAGTTATGTTTTCATTCTTACACATTTAAACTTCAGTCACCTTCAGAGTACTCTCCATTTGATGCAATACCCCTATTGAGATGTTTTCCACTGCTCAAAATAGTTTTTGAACTTGTCAATTTTGATATAAACTTTTAGTGCTTCTGCTTTTTTTTTTTTTGTTTCACCTCTTCTACATTGGCAAGATGTCTCCCTTTGAGGACTTTTTTGCTCCGGGGGAAACCAAAAAGGGTCACTCAGGGTGAGATCAGGTGAATAGAGGGGGGGGGCACAGGGGTCATGCCATTTTGGGTCAAAAACTGCCAGACACTCAGCATGGTGTGGGCAGGTGCGCTCATAAATCACCCATCATGAAGCGGGCAACTGCACTGAAAGAGTCTTCCAAAAATTTCACTGAAGCCAAACACAACCTTTCGCAGCAACGCCAGCTGGTGTACTGATACACCAGATGGGTTCCTAGAGCACTACCTAACAGGGGAAGCCTGTACGACAAGGGGCCTGCCCACCAGATGGTAATTCCTGCTTTTTGGGGTTCCCCCTATCTATCTACACACCCCCCCACACAGTCTTATAAATATATATATATTGAAATGCTGCTGTTGCTCCTTCTTCTATTACTTCCTCCCTTTCTATCTGTTTATCTATTTCTATGGTCAGTTATCCACAATTTCAAAATTCAAAAAATTCTCAAAACTGAAAGTTTTATGTAATATTTAGTAGCAAAACATGACCTGACTAGGAAAATTTGATGACAAAACCTTATCTCAACTAACACACCTTATCACATGTTTCAGTGTAGAAACATTATGTGATTACGTGATGACTCCTGAAGCCACCAAGGTATAATATAACATATGGCATGTGTGCCTTATTGTCATTCTAAAATGTAACAAAGTATAAATTCTGATTTGAATATTAAAATGAGTGGCAACTCAAATTAAAGCTCGTTTCCCTGCGTATGGCAATTTTCTCAACTACTCATTATATGGAATGATGACTGTTTAAAATGTTCACACCTTGAAAGTATACAATTACCCAAGAATGAGGAATAAGATGATTTTTAAATGTTTCTTTCTGGAAAAGAGCTCCATGTAAACAGTTACTTTCTTGCACAAATATTTTACGTATATGTTCCTGTCAGGAATATTTTCTCTTTCAAAACATGGGGTTTAGTAAATAGTCTAAACCTTTATACTCTTGAATACTTACACATTTTAAAAGAACTCAAATAATTTAAAATGAAATTGACTTTTAGTTGCCAGAAGGGATATTTCAACTATGAAAATCCTTCATACAATGCAATAATAATTAGTGAAATAAAGCATGAGAATATTGATTATATCATAATTACTAGCAGTTCTGAAAACTACAGCCGTTATCACACTCGTCATAATAAATTCAGAGTAACAATCTAGTTCCATGAAAGTAGAAAACGCACGTGTGCATATATTCTCTGTCCCTCTTCCTTTCCCTCCATCCCTCCATCCCTCCCTCCCCCCCTCTCTGTTGCCAAGTTCTTTTCAACTAAAGAAATACTAAGTGTTATGAGGCTAGATGTACGTTAAGGGCATGTGGATTTTCACCAGTTCCTGTTTCGAGTTATAGAATAGCTCTATGGTCAGAAATTAATAAGGAGGTGAATTCTGTGACCTCAACCTCACAAAAGAATATGGCCGAGAGACAAGATTCCCACCAGTTTTGGTACAGTTCACATAGAAGCGAGCACGACCCCATAAATACACAGGCGAGGACTACGCACGTTAGACTGTCACCATCGTCAGGCATGTCCGTGTGTTCTATGTAGCCCAGACAACTTGTAACACCCATAGTTTTCCGAGAACAAGTCTTTTGCCCCAGGCCAGAAATCAAAACATCCCTGAGCCTAAAACAACGCCTCTCACTCTTGGGGACTTTTTACATACAGGGCACGAGAGTCTCAAACTCAGACATCTGCTATTCGAATTATCACCCTTTGTGCACGCTACAGTAAGTGCATATCCTCACATTGAGGTGGGGGACTTGGTGGCTGAGGTGGAAAATAATGGAATCAATTCGACTACTAAATTGAGCTACGACCCAGACTTGATATACTGTGCGATAGTTTAAATATTTTAGTCGGCTATAAACCCCCGCGGTATTTTTTCTATTTGGAAAAATAACACTGGCAGAATCATCTCCTTCACTGACTAATATTAATTCAACCTGGCAAAGTGGTTGCTATTAAGACACCATTTGTTGTGTTTTGTCCACAGAAAAGACAATGAATGGCTGAAATACTTTATTATTAATGGACTAAAGGTTTAGAAAGACCAAACAGTGGTATTTATTGATATAGAGAGAAAGATGCACGAGGCCCTAAACTAGGTGCTGAATTACCCCAGGCTCCAGCACCCTGTGTATCAGTGATGCTGGCCTCCAGCAGTTACCTCGCTCTGCTCATATACAGTCCTTTTGCCTAATGTACCCTTCTTTTGTCCCTCCCTTCCACCCTCCTCCTAACCCCTGTGAGGTTTACCACATACCACCATGCCTGCTCTTTGGCTAACATAAACAATAACAGTGACTCCGAGAAACCGGTCTCAAACACCTCCATTAATGGCAACAGGTTCCCCTCTTCCTGTCAAAATCCACACAAAAAAACTTGCTCACTGGGTCCTTGGTATTGACAAGGATATAAAAAAGAAATCAAATAAACCACCTGAACATTTTGATTATTTTGCATTTCTGGAAAGTCTTAATTCCTCCCCTTCCAATTCTCCAAAGTTAAAATTTAAAATATTATGTCAAGGTGTACCTTTTACCCACCTTTAACAGGAACCTAAGCAACAAAACAAACAAACAAGCATAATATAAACAAAGACACTGAAATTGAGAACAGTCTGACAGTGTCCAGAGGGGGAGGGGAGGGAATTTCAGGGGAAAAGGGGAAGGGTTTAGAACAACAAGTATAAAGGACTCATGGACAAAAACTATGGAGTGGTGGAAATGGGAGGGAGGTGGGGAGGGCTGGGGTGGTGGGCTGGGGCGGGGTAAAAGACAGAAAACTGTACAATATCAACAAAAATAAAAAAAAAAAAAAAGAAAGAAGGATGAAAAGAAAAAAAAAAAAAAAAAAGAGAGATGTCTATGATCCAGACCTGTCTTCATGAGAGTCTAAGCTAGGCTTCCCGTAAACTGATTGTGCGGATTCATGGTTTTCCACACTCTTCTAAAGCAAAATGTCAAGTGGAAAGTCAATATGCTGAAAAAATAGCTCTACGTACACCCTGGACTCCATCAAACACAACTGAATCGCCCAGTCAGTTGTGGAGTCTGTGCGAAAGTGAACACACAGACTTTGGAGCTTGGGCCAGATCCTTTCAGGGGTGTCCGACCCACGGCCGATGGGCCACATGTAGCCCAGGATGGCTGTGAACGTGGCCCGACACAAAATCAGAAATTTAGTTAAAACACGATGAGACTTTTTTGTGATGACGTGTCGCAATGAATTTAATGTGTGGCCCAAGACAACTCTTTTTTTTTTTCTCCAGTGTGGCCCAGGGATGTCAAAAAGTTGGACACCCCTGCTACTGTGTGTTATAAGCTCTGTGCCTTTCTTAGCTTTAATTTCATCTTCTATAAAATGAGGCTACTACCACCTATCTCATAGTGGTCTTGAGAGTTTGAAATAATATATACAAAATCCCCAGCAGAGAGTTTGGCACATAGTAGGTATTCAATAAATCGTCATTACCAGCTGATGACTTTGCTAACTCACCTATGTTAATTGGGCAATGTGGTTAGTAAGGAACTAAAAATTACTGTGGTTAGTAAGGAACTAAATGTTCTCTTTAGAACATTCTATGTGTATAAGGGGACTAAATGGTAATGGAAAAATACAATAAAGATTAAATTAAAAAGAAACATTCTATTTGGTTTCATTTATTTGCAATCACACTACTGAGAGGCAAAGGACGGAAACCAGTGATGTCTTAGTAGATTATTGTTTTACATTTTAAATAAATAAGAATCATTCATTGTGTTTATAGAAAGACGCCTTGCTTTAAGGTTTCGATGTTTCCTCACCAAAAAAAAAAAAAATTGTTAGTTTAGCAGAAGAAATTCACAGTAGAAATCTCAGGTCCTGCCTACCTCCCTGAAGTGGGTGGAGCAACACCCAGGGAAAGGAAGTTATTCATACACAGCAGGGCACACAGTTCCTGGATTCCAAGTGCCAAACTTAAGATTACGCAATCCTTTCAGCATACGTAAGTAGATGAGAAAAGAAAAGGGGGCAAGAGGAAGGAAATAAAAATGTTCCGCTAGGACCTGCCTGCCCCAGAATAAAGCAGTGGCAGCTACACCAGAGATTGTTTATGTATACAAGGGGGGACCCCACCAAAACCCTGGAATTGTCTTCTGGAGGGCAGGCCCCTTGTAGTCCAGGCTTCCCCCACTGCGTGAGTGTTCTAGGAACCCATCTGTATCTGTGTAGCAGCTGGCGTTGTTGTAGGAGACTTCATGCAGCTCCAGGGAATTTTTTTTCAACTCGTTTGCCTATTTCATGGTGTAATTTACAAGCGCACCTGCCCACACCATGCTGAGTGCCCGCACTTTTTGACCAAAAAATAGCAGGCCCCCCCCCCGCGTGCCCCCCCCACGCTATTTACCTGATCTCACTTTGACTTTTTTTTGTTTCCCCTGATGAAAAAAGTCCCAAAGGGAAATGCATTGCCTGTGTGTTAGAGGTGAAACAAACAAACAAACAAAGAAGCCAGAAGCACTAAAAGGCATCAAAATTAACAAGATTAAAAATTGTTTTGAGCAGTGGAAAAAAACATCTCAATAGGTGTACTGCATCAGATGCTGAGTACTGTGGTGACTGCAGTTTCAACATGGAAAAATAAATACACAATGGTTCATAAGTAAATTCCTGGGGTCCCCCTCCATACATTTGATGAGAAGTGCTATTATGCATCCGACTTTCCCCTTTTGCTGCTACCAGCATGCTGTTCATTCCTGTGTTTCTGGCAGGTAGAGGTAAGGACCACAGAAACACAGGGAGATCATCAGAATTCAAAGGAACCCTAGAAATCGCTTAACTGTCCTCATTTGACAGATGTGAAATCCGAAGCCTAGAGATGGATAATTGAGGAGTTATTGCAGAAATGATTCCCAAATGACATTAAATGACGAACCATAAGCAACCCTTCCTTGCAGTACTTTTCGTAAGACACAACATTCTACTAGCTAGCCATGCCATAGATTATACAACTATTGTCAGGTAACATAGAAAATGTTATTAATATCTCAGTCAAACAAATCATAACATAGTTGTGAACATGAGCAAGGCCTCAGAGACTCTGTTATGTCATTAGTTCTGCTTTAGGATAGAATGCCATTCATAATGGCGAACAGATATTTTTTTTTTTAAGGTAGCTAGCAATCTGCCTGAAACGCAGTTAGTCTCATCTGCCTGGGAGATTACAAAAGGAGATAATGATACCAGTCCAGCTCTCAGAACACATGCAGTACCTATTATCCACTTCACTACTTCTCAACCCTTTTCCAGGTCAGAATCCCTAGCCCTCAGAGAAAAAGATGCCAACTGTGGATATTTTCCCCAGGAAACAGGCACATACTAACAAAATTTTGCATACGACTTTAAGCAGTTTAGTAAACCCAGAGATGGGATCAAGAATCGCTGTTGTACTATTCATCTAAGTTAGTATGTCCAATGTCACACTGCTATTTATCCCCATTCAAGAGTGTTCTGGCTCAGTTGTATCGAAAGTTGCTCAGAGTTGGAAATGAGTCTTATAACCCTCTGTACCGACATGTCGCCGGGGTACATTGCTCAGCCCACAGAAGAGACTCAATATATGTTAATGAATTCCTAACACAAGGTCTTTACCCACTTTGCGCCCACCAGTGACCAAGTGCTCTGCAAGAAAATGAGGATTCGAAGACTAAATAAGGACCCCATCCTCCAGAAATTCAGTCTAATGGAAGTGATAAACAAGTACATGATTACAAAAGTGAAAAAAAAAGGCTAAAATGGAAGGGAAGGTGTCAGAAAAGGAGCGTACGGTAGGACTGGGAGGAACTGGTGCTCTCAGAGTTCTAGTTTGTTGGGGATGGCAGATGAAATTAGAAAGATGATGAGGAAAGTTTCCTGGAAAGGAAGCATGCTTGATCCAACAAAACAAAATGCCAGAAGAGGGGTAAAAACATAGAGAAGCACAAAAGGGGGACATGGAGTACGGGAGTAGGAAAGTATCCCTTAATTGTTCCTCTTCAATTGTTTCATCCTTATAGTTAATCAAACACTACTCCTGAAACACACTGTATTAATACTGTGCACGTACTGCAATTGATGCTATGCTTGTGAAGCACCTATATGAACAAGTTACAACAAACAAATTTGGTCATTCCAGAGTTCTTTATAGTGAGACTTGATCTAATCCACCATGATAAATTCAGTGTGCTTTACCTGTCCAAACACAGAAGTCTCAATTACCATGCTAATTCAATTGTTAGCGCATTTGATCTTCTTATATATGGTCACAATGAGATGTCTGCATTATATATAGGTATCAAATATATAGGTATCAAATAAATGTACTGAAATTTAAGTTACTTAGTTATGGAAGACAGATCTGAGTCAGTATGTCATTCTCCTCCTCTATACTCTAAGGAAAAGGTCTGGAATGTACAAGAGGAAACCAAGAGAAGTAATCATTGATAGATGGTATGAGCCAAGTTAAACCTCCTCACTTCTTTTGACAGACTGAAGGGTAGTTAATAGTTCATCTTTAAGATATTAAACTATTGATAACACTACCATTAATTTCAATTATAGTCAGGCATACATACTTTTCAGTGAAAGAAAATTAGTAGCCAAGTATCTTGTTATTGGAAACTGCATAGGGAATGCTTAGGTAGAGGAAAATTAATTTGCATTATTAGAGTGGAAAAAAGCAATTTTAGACCTATTACCTCAAATCACTTGGAAAGTTTTGGGAAAGAGACAGCAATTAGTACTTTATTTCTTAATTCTTAACAGCATGTTCAAAACTTTAGGATTTATATGCCCTTCCATTTCATTTTATCTTCCGAACAGCTTTGTAAGGTTGGCAGGTCAGTTAGTACGTTTACAGATGAGTAAACTTTGCCTGCAGAGGCCGTATGACTCACCCTAACTCACATTTCTTAACAGGTAAAACCTAGGAGGTAGAGGAAATGAGCAAAAAGGAAAAAGGACTCATGGACATGGATAGCAGTGTGGTATTTGCTGGGGGAAGGGGACATAAGGGCGCTAAATGGTAATGGAAAAATACAATAAAGATGAAAATCGATAAATAAGCTGTAACAAAATGCTAAAATGCAAACTGATATTCTGAGTCAATCTAGTGGCCATTCCTTTATGAGACTTCTTTTAAAAAATTATCTAACATGGCTATATGTTCATAAACTCGACTCTTGAAGCTGCAGTGATAACTGGGCCTTTTAGTCATCTATTCTGTTAACAAAACAAGCTATTTTTGCACCTCACATTTTATTCTTGGTTTATGTGTTATCAATATTTCCAGTATGGCTTATATAATTTAATCCTCTCGTCAAAAGACTTTCTACATTTTAGACTCACAAACTAATGAAGGCAAAGAGCTTTAAAATGAGCTGTCAAACGAACGCTATCACTCACATTTTGTCATTTTGGCAAGTTTTATTCAATGGCAAGATACCAAGTTACTCTATTTTCTATAATGCCTAAGTCCTGGAAAAAGGAGGAATTACAGCGACATGGAAAACCTGTGATGGTATTTCAGTGGTGAAAAGCTATTTCATCCTTCTTGAATTCAGAAGGGTTTCACGCAGCTTGGTTCCTAACCCCGTTTTCATCGCTGACGTGGGGGCACAGGTGCAACTGATGAATTTTTATAGCCTTAGGTAATAACTACGTGAGTTTCTTGATGTGCTAAAACAACCGACAATATTAACGCAGAAGCACTCAACTTACTTTGGAGGGCCGACATTAAGCACTCTACCTTATTAACCAGTCACCTCCATTCAGAAAAAGAAAGAAGTTCCACATACGCTGCAGCATTCAAAATCTATACCTCCGCCCCAAACCTCTGGCAAAGTCCTGCCGCCTCTGGTTTCACACGATCCGCCCCCCCCCCCGATATATTGCTAAGAAGTGGGTAAAATCGCTTAAAGGACAGAGGAGAGCAGCCCTCTACGTGGGAGGAGCCACGCTCAAGGATCCAGGCTCCACAATCTCCGCAAACCAGTCCCGCGACTCCGACTCTTCCCCAAGCACTGCCAAGTCCCGATTCTAGGATGGCGGCGGCTACCAGAAAACAATAACAAACACGACGAGGTGCCGCTGCTCTCCCACAGCCGTCAGTGCCCTCACCCCTCCGCAGCTAGACCTAAAACATCGCCCCCACCGACTTCTTCCCACGGCCCCAGCCCCTCCCTGCCTTTCCCCACGCCCTTCCCTAAGCCCCAGCGGCAGCTTCTCCGCTGGGAAAGGATACTCTCCATATTCGACATGGTCATACGACCCTTCTCGGGAGGCGACAGCGCAGGGCAGCTGCACGGGATGGAGGCGAGGGCGCTCCGAGTGCGGTCCCCGTCCCGACCTGGGGGTGGCCTGACACCTAGGCTACCGATCCCACTTCCTGTGTCTGCGCAAGGCCGGCCGGGAGGCGGGGCCGTCTGCGCCCCGGAGGCGGAGCTGGGGCGACGCCAAGATGGCCGCAGCCCGCAGAGGCGGTTGGGGTGGGCTGCAGTCGCGGGGGGACGTGAGGATTCCAGGGCCAGAGGTTACGCCCCGCCCACTCATGAATTTTAGACTCACCTAGAGCTTGACGGTTATCCCCCGATAATCTAGTACCGAATCTTCTTAATCCGCGGTCCCACCACTTCCCTCAGATCTCATCCACCCTCTGGCCCCTCAGTTATGGTCTCAGAGATTAAATTTTACGGATGAAGGAAAAAGGTATAGGGCTTTTAAGTACTTTTTTTTTTTTAACAGAAACAGTCGTAATCGTTTGAAATGAGGACCTAAGGGTAAACGGGTTTAGCAGTTTTCCATTGTGATGTTAATGCAGTCGAAGTTGTACAAAGAATCACGATCCCTAAACTTTTTCGTTGGAAGGTGAGGACAAGAAAGTAAATCTAGTTATAAGAGGTAAAGTCGCTGTGAGATACATATGCATAATTAATCGATTATTATTACTGTGGACAATAGTGGCGTAAAATACGAAAGTTACTACTAACTCTCTCTGAACTATCGTGGACAGGGAGGTTAATCGAAATACTCAATAGCGGTTGGTATTTCATATGTGACATTACAATAACCTAAGATAATTTATAATACACCACCTCTAGATTTATGGGAAGGAACAGGATCTTTGGCTCCGGTGTCACTGCGTTACAATGAAAAACTCTTGGAAATTCCGACAAACAGCTAAAAGGTATTACTTTAGGAAAAATAGCTAAAATACTCTCTTAAGAAGACTTTTATCAGTTTAGCTTTAAAGTTTTTCTCATGTTTAAAATTTCAGTTCGTGCGGCAAATAATGAGTACATAATGGTCTGAACTTTTTATCTTTCGAATGGTTTCCCATTGAACCAAAATGGTTCCAAAACCTACTATTTTTCTCTTATTAATGATGATTGGTAGGTTTCAGACTGGTTCCTAATTATAAACCCTTGATGCTGGAAAAACAAGGCTTTACGAATATATGCTTAACCTGGAAACCACTTCCATAGACGAAAGACTATAAATACTACATTTATTTTTTTTTTTTTGATATCTCTGTCTCTCTGTATTTGAGACTAACATACATTTGTATAGGGACACAAAACTTGGCAGATTCCAGTGTTTCATCACTTTCCAGACTAACAGATGTATTTCAGTGTTTGAGAACTTTTTTTGAGTATAAGAGTAAAAAAATACTTTTTAAAAGTTCTTCCCTAGGTGCTTAATATGAATTAAAACAGCTCTTTTAATAAATCCACATGTAGACCAGAACAATCAATCCACCGAAGTTTAGACATTTCCATGTGTTATGTAAAGATTTTTTTTGTTATAAGTAGGTAACCAGTAAGAACAAGCCTTTTAAAATAAGTTTTTAAAGTATTTTTGCATATTGTAGAGTTTCTTAAGAGAGGGTCCCTTAGGATAGGGTTAGGTTTTTGGTAAAATAAAAATATGGAGATATTTGTGTACTTGGGAAATTACCTCCATCTTAAATGATATATATGTGTCCCGTATCTTAAACGATTATGAAGTTTGTTTATAAGTTCTGCACTAATTTTGACTAAAAAATTGTTCTATTTTTATGGGATATCTTATTTCTTAAACTTAGATTTATTATCTTAGGCATAGTAATACAACTAAAGTATATGTATATTCAGTTCTAACTGCCGCTGTTGAAATCGAGGAATTCAAATCTGTTAAAATCACAAACTTGTTTTATTACAATAAAGCATAGAAAGGAAAGACATCGAATTTTGTTTTTGTAGAATACTGAATACTATAAAATAATATTTCCAAAGCATGAGTACAGAATAAACAAAAGGAACACAGCGATCATCTGTGACCGGTCACCCAATTTTAAAAAAGAAAAGTAGCATTCCCTTTAAGTTCCCTTATGTACCCTTTTCCTAATCATATTCCTTCCCTTCCCTTTTTACAGATAATACTGTCTCAACTTTATAATTTTCCTGTTTTGCTTTATTGGTTTGCCATAGTATTTTCATCCCTAAATATTGTTATGTAGTGTTGCATGTTTTTGAACTTTCTATAAATGAAATCATACTGCTTTATCTTCTTTGATTTGCTTTTTGTAACTCATCATGATGTACTTTATCTGTGTTATTGCATGTAAGCATAGTTCATTCATTTTTATTGCTGTAAAGCAGAATTTTCACTGGGATAATTGAGATGTAAAGAACCAATGCAGTAGCTTAACTCAGCAACTACTGAATATGTTAATATTTGATATGACCAAAGTTATTGTAGTAAATTATAATAATTCCCCCAGGAATTGAGTTATTTTTCAGGATTAGTCAATTTAGTTCTCTGAATATTTTGCAATCCACTGTGTTACACACAGCAAGCTTTGAGGTTTTTTTTTAATTGTTTCTCACAGTAGGTTTTATTTTTTTCACTTTTTTTATTATTCAAGTACAGTTGTCTCCATTTTCCCCCCACCACTCCCCACCGCCCCAGCCATCCCCACTTCCCACCCACAAGCTTTGGTTTTTAAATTTAAAAACATTTATAAAACAATTGCAGTTGAAATCTGAATTATTTAATATTTAATTTTAATTTTGGTTGTTTTGTGACAATACAACATTTTTTGTACTTTCTAGCAAATTACTTCAAGTTAAACTTCCACTGCAGTAGAAAGAAAGGAGTACCTCAGAAATGCAAATGGTATAGTATTGTATAGTATTTCTCAAATTTCAGGATCGTTGTTAAAAATACAGATGGTTCTGCTCTCCTCTATAGATTCTAAGAGAATAAGTTTGGAGTTGAGCCCAGAAATCTGTATTTTGCCTCTGTTCATGTAATGGAAATGAACATTTTAATATAGAGTAATATAAATCCTATGTTGTCTGATATAGCTCAATTTGGATGGAATTTCATAGTTTACAAAGTGCTTCTTATATATTACTTCATTTGATACTTAAAGTAATCTAAGGCAAACTGGGCAGGTATTATCCTCTTTTTAACAATTAAAAACAAAGGAAGAACAAAGCTCAGATAAATAATATGATTTGCTCAAGCAAATTTTAAGCAAATGGTGTCTGTATTCAATTCAGGCTTCCTTGATCCCTAATCCAGTACTTTTGAATGTGTATAGCAGATTGACAAGGAAGAATCGTAAATAAGACCACTTCTGCATCTTGCTTTCTATAGCTCAGGTGCACGTTTAGTGTAAAAGTAAAGGGAAGAATTATTCCAGATGACTGGCAGTCTTTCTGGTTTCCATATATTTCAGGTCTTACATTTAAATCTTTAACCCATTTTTATTTTTATTTAAGTTATTGGTTAATAAGATTATATAGGTTTTTAAGTGTACATTTCTATGATACATGATCTGTATAGTGTACTGTGTGCCCAGCACCCAAAGTGAAATCTCCTTTCATCACCATGTATTTTAAACCCTTTACTGTTTACTATCCCCTCTTCCCTCTGAACCACCATTTTGACTTTACTTTTATATACAGTGCAAGAGAATGGTTCAGTTTCATTTTTTTTTGGCATGTATCTGTCCAGTTGTCCCAACACCAATTGGTGGAAGGACTGCCATTATTCCATTGTACATTTTTACCTCCTTTGTTGTAGATTAGCTAGCCATATAAGCTAGGGTTTATTCCTGAAATCTCTATTCTATTTCGCTGATCTCTGTGTCTTCAGTCTCACGGTTTTCAGAGTACAGGTCTCTTACTTCTTTGGTTAAATTTATTCCTAGGTATTTTATTTTTCTGATGCAATTGTAAATGGGACTGTTTTCTTAATTTCTCCTTTTGGCTGTTCATTTATTAGTGTACATGAACATGATGGATTTCTGTATATTAATTTTGTATCCTGCTACTTTACTGAATTATTTTATTCTCTTAATTTTGAGATGTATTCTTTAGGGTGTGTATGTATGTGTGTGTGTGTGTGTGTGTGTGTATACACCCTAAATAATAATAATATATAATGTGTATATATATATTATATATACACATATATATAATCATGTCATCTGAAAATAGTGACAGTTTTACTTCTTCCATTCCAATGTGGATGCACTTTATATCTTTTTCTTGCTTGATTGTTTTGGCTAGGACTTTCAATACTACATTCAATAATAGCAGCGAGAAGGGGCATCTTTGCCTTGTTCCTGATCTTAGAACAAAAGCTTTCAGCCTTTCATCATTTAATATGATGTTAGCTGTGAGCTTGTCCTCTATATCCTTTATCAAGTTGAGGTAACTTCCTTCTATACCCACTTTGTTGAGAATTTTTTTAATTATAAATGCGTGTTGAATTTTATCAAATGCTTTTTCTGCATCTTTTGAGAGAATTGTATGATTTTTGTCCTTGGTTTTGTTCATGCGGTGAGTCACATTGTTTGTGGATTATGAACGACCCTTGTATCCCTGGTATAAATCCCACTTTATCATGGTGTATAACTTTATTTTTATTGTTGACACTACTACAGATGTCCCCATTTCGCCCCCTTTGCCCACCTCTCTCCAGTGTCCACTCCAACCTCCCATCCATCTGGTTATCACCACACTGTTGTCTGTGCCTATGGTTATGCACGTGTATGTTCTTGGGCTCAACCCTTCACTTTCTGTCATCCGGTCCTCCCCTGCCTGCTCCCCTCTGACGGTCCTCCCCTGCCTGCTCCCCTCTGACAGCTGTCAGTTTGCTCCATGTATCCATGCCAACTTGTCTATCCTACTTATCTGTTTATTTTGTTCATTAGATTCCACAGATAAGTGAGATCATACGGTATTTGTGTTTTTAATTTTTTGAGGAAATTCCAGAGTGGCTGCACCAGTCTGCATTCCCACCAACAGTGCAAAAGGGTCTCCTTTTCTCCACAACCTCGCCAGCAGTTGTTGTTTGTTGATTTACTGATGATAGCGATTCTGACAGGTGTGAGATGGTATCTCACTGTGGTTTTAATTTGCATTTCTCTGATAATTAGTGATGTTGAGCATTTTTTCATGTGTCTCTGGGCCCTTTGTATGTCCTTTTTGGAGAAGTGTTTTTTCAGGTCCTTTGCCCATTTTTAATGGGATCGTTTGTCTTCCTGGTATTGAGTTCTATAACTTATTCGTATGTTTTCTAAATTAACCCTTTATCAGATGTATCATTGGCAAGTAAGTTTTCCCATACAATGGGTTCCCTTTTCATTTTGTTGACAGTTTCCTGTACTGTGCAGGAGATTTTTAGTTTGATATAGTCCCATTTGTTTATCTTTTTCTTTTCTTTCTTTTTGTCCATCTTTTTCTTTTTTTGCCCTAGGGGACATATCAGCAAAAATATTACTCTGAGAGCTGTCTGGGATTTTATTGCTCATGTTTGCTTCTAGGATTTTTATGCTTCCATGACTTACATTTAACTGTCCATTTTGAGTTTATTCTGGTGTATGGTGTAAGTTGGTGGTCTAGTTTCATTTTTTTTTTTTTTTTGGCATGTACCAGTCCAGCTTTCCAAACACCATTTATTGAAGAGACTGTCTTTACTCCATCTTATGCTCATGCCCCCTTTGTCAAATATTAATTGACCATATAAGTATGGGTTTACTTCTGGGCTCTCCGTTGTATTCCATTGATTTGTATGTCCATTTTTATGCCAGTACCAGGCTGTGTTGATTACTGTAGCCTTGAAATATAGTTTGATATCAGATACTGTTATACCTACAACTTCCTCAAGATTTCTCAAGAAATCATTCTCAAGAAAGAAATCTTCTTTCTCAAGATTTCTGAGGCTATCTGGGGTCTTTTTTTTTGGTTCCATATACATTTTTGGAATATTTGTTCTAGATATGTGAAATATGCCATTGGTATTTTGATAGGAATTGCATTGAATCTATAAATTGCTTTGGGTAGTATGGACATTTAAATTATGTTAATTCTTCCAATCCATGAACACAATATATGCTTCCATTTATTTCTATCTTCCTGAATTTCTTCAGTGTTCTCTAGTTTCCCAAGTACAGGCCTTTTGCCTCTTTGGTTAGGTTTATTCCTAGGTACCTTATTTTGTTGTGGTGGTAGTGGCGGTGGTTACAATAGTAAGTGCGGTTGTTTTCTCAGTTTCTCTTTCTGATAGTTCATTGTTAGTGTATAAAAATTCCACTGATATCTGAATATTTAATTTTGTGCCCTGTTATTCTGTCAAATTCATTTATTAAATCTAGTAGTTTTTTGGTAGAATCTATAGGGTTTTTCTATGTACACTATTATATCATCGGCAAATAATGACTGTTTTACTTCTTCCTTTCCAATTTGGATGCCTTTTATTTCTTCTTCTTTTCAATTGCTGTGGCTAGGAATTCAGTACTATGTTGACTAAGAGTGGTGGAAGTAGACATGCCTGTCTTGTCCCTGAGCTAGAGAGAAATGCTTTTAATTTTTGCCCATTGAGTATGATGTTTGCTGTAGGTTTGTCATATATGTCCTTTATTATATTGAGGTATGATCCCTCAATTCCCACTTTGCTGAGTTTTTATCATAAATGGCAGCTGGGTTTTACTGAATGCTATTTCTGCATCTATTGATATGATCATGTGATTTTTATCTTTCGTTTTGATATAATACATTTTTTGATTTGTGGATATTGTGCCAACCTAGCATCCCTGGACTAAATCCCACTTGATCATAGTGTGCAATCTTTTTCATGTATTACTGGATCTGGCTTGCTAATACTTTGATGAGAATTTTAGCATCTGTGTCCATCAGGGATATTGGCCTATAATTCTCTGTCTTTGTTTGGAATTAAGATAATGCTGGCCTCATAATAAGAGCTTGGAAGTCTTTCCTCCTCTTGAATTTTTTCGAATAGTTTGAGAAGCAGAGGTGTTAGTTCTTTGAATCTTTTGATAGAATTTGCCTGTGAAGCCATTCTGTCCAGGACTTTTCTTTGCTGGGAGGTTTGTGATTACTGCTTCAGTTTCATTAGTTATCAGTCCATTCTGGTTTTCTGTTTTATCCTGATTCAGTTTTGGAAAATTGTAGTTTCTAGAAATTTATTTCACCCAGTTTGTCCAATATGTTTGCACATAGTTTTTTATAGTATTTTCTTACAATCCTTTTTATTTCTGTGATATCAGTTGTTAGCCTCTCCTTTATTCATTTCTGATTTTATTTATTTGGGTCCTGTCTCTTTTTTTCTTGATGAATCTAGTTAAAAGTTGGTCAGTCCTTGTTTATCCTTTCAAAGAACCAGCTCTTTGTTTCATTGATCTTTTGTATTAGTTTTTTTGTTACTCTATGTCATTTATTTCCACTCTGACCTTTATTATTTTCTTCCTCCCCCTTACCCCAGGCTTTATTTTTTGTTCTTTCCTAATTTTTTCAGGTGTAGGGTTAAATTGTTTATTGAATTTTTTTTTTCTTTTTGATCTATGCCTGTGATGCTATGAACTTTCCTCTCAGGACTGCTTTGGCTGTGTCTTATAGATTTTGGGTTGTTGTGTGTTCATTTTCATTTGTTTCCAGGTAATTTTTTTTAATCAGTATTTTTTAATTGTTGATATTGTACAGTTTTCTGTCTTTTACCCTGCCCCAGCCCACCACCCCAGCCCTCCCCACCTCCCTCCCATTTCTACCCCCCAGGGTTTTTGTCCATGTGTCCTTTATACTTGTTGCTCTAAACCCTTCCCCTTTCCTCTGAAATTCCCTCCCCTCTCCCCTCTGGTGGCTGTCAGCCTGTTCTCAATTTCAATGTCTTTGGTTATATTATGCTTGTTTGTTTGTTTTGTTGATTAGGTTCCTGTTAAAGGTGAGATCATACGGTATTTGTCTTTTACTGCCTGGCTTATTTCGCTTAGCATGATGCTCTCCAGTTCCTTAACTACATTATTAACAAATCCACAATAAACGATTTTATATTACATCTAAATTCTTAGCTCAGAGGTGAGAATAACACCTCCAGTAATTTTGTGAGAATCACAGTGCATAGAGACTGACGAAAAGATATTAATAATTTTATTCTCCAAAATTTTGATGAAACTAAGACAGTAATTGTCTGAGTTATCTTCCCAATTACATACATCCAAATTAAGATATGGAGATAAAATACTTATGCATACACAATATATGTGTATGAGCATTTGCATTAAATGGCTTATGAGATTATGGGTCATTTTTTATCTTCTTTCCACTTTTTTTCAAAATATATAATAAACGATATTATTTTTATGAGACAAATGCATTTATTATTTATTCATTTTTTCTTTTTTAACTTTTTTATTGTTGTTCAATTACAGTTGTCTCCATTTCCCACCCCACCACCACACCCCCCACCCCAGCCATTCATTCTTTAGTAACATGTTATTTAGCCTCCATGTCTTTGAATATTATTTATTTTTTTAGTGTAGTTGATTTCTAGTTTCATACCATTGTGATCCAAGAAGATGATTTAAATTTTCCTGAATTTGTTAAGGCTTATTTTTTTAATATTTTATTTCTTTATTTTTAGAGAGAGGGGAAGGGAAGGAAAGGAGAAAGAGAGGGAGAGAAACATCAATGTGTGGTTGCCTCTCTCATGGCCCCCACTGGGGACCTGGCCCACAACCCAGGCATATGCCCTGACTGGGAATCGAACCTCGATCCTTTGGTTCACAGCCTGTGCTCAATCCACTGAGCTACACCAGCCAGGGCTGTTAAGGCTTATTTTTTGTCCTACCATGTGGTCTATCTTTAATAATGCTCTATGTGCACTTGCAAAGAATATATACTGTGCTGCTTTGGGAAGAAATATTCTGTAAATATCAATTAAATCTATTTGATCTGGTATGTCATTTAAGGTACCATGTATAGATTCTCATTTCTCATAGAAATAAATTACAATAAAATATATTTAGCACCATCATTGTTGAAAACCTGATCTTGTATAATTCATAAGACATATGAGAATTTCACAGGATCCTAAGATTATCATTAAAAATACTAATTACAATATATGATATGGTTTAGAATATTTAGCTGAAGCTATACTAACTTATAACAGATGTTTACTTTTCTCAGTAAGTCTCTGGTATACATTTTTTGTCATAACTTCATTAGACTTCCATGAAACAGAATGTACAAAACAATAATTCCAGTTGCTTTTAAAGATTCTCAGTGAGGGGAGTTTTAAAGAATTTATTCTCTTTCTCTTCCTAACTACCTTCTATCACTCATCTTAATTTATTTACAACATTATATTACCCATTCTTTTGGGGATTTTTCTCTTATTTTTTATTGAATGTATTGGGGTAACATTGGTTCACAAAATCATACAGATTTCAAGTGTAAAACTCAACAGGAGTTCAGTGAAGGAATTGAGTATTTTACCCTAAAATGTAACAATTCACTCAGCAATCTGTAAGATCATTCTTGTTTGAAAAGAGGATCTTTAATATTTTTTTATTTTTTAATCTTTTAGGCTTTTTTATATTTTTCAAAATATTTTATGGTTTTTGCTATTACAATTATCCCACTTCGCTCCCCTTCCACCTAGCCTGCCTCCCACCCCATAATCAGTCCCTTCCCCATTGTCCATGTCCATGGGTCTTTCACATATGTTGTTTGACAAATCCCTTCACCTTCTTTCAATCAGTCCCCTTGCCCTCCCCTCTTACCGCTGTCAGTCTGTTCCATGATTCTATGCCTCTGGTTCTATTTTTCTCTTTAGTTTATTTTGTTCATTAGATTCCTCTTATAAGTGAGATAATATGGTATTTCTATTTCACCAACTGGCTTATGTCACTTAGCATAACACTCTCCAGGTCTATCCATGCTGTTGCAAAAGATAGGAATTCCTTTTTTCTTTCTCCTGCATAGTCTTCTATTCTATAGATGTACCACAGGTTTTTGTTTTGTTTTGTTTTGGTTTTTTTTGTCTATAACTTGCTTTTCTTTTTAAAGATTTTATTTCTTTATTTTTAGAGAGAGGGGAAGGGAAGGAGAAAGAGAGGGAGAGAAATGTCAATGTGCGGTTGCCTCTTGCACACCCCCTACTGGGGACTTGGCCGGCAACCCAGGCATGTGCCCCTACTGGGAATTGAACTGGTTACCCTTTGGTTCACAGCCCATCCTCAATCCACTGAGCTACACCAGCCAGGTCATACCACAGTTTTTTACCCACTTATCTACTGATGGGCACTAAGGCTAATGCCAAATCTTGGCTATCATAAATAATGCTGCTAGAACATGGGGTACATAAATTGTTTTGACTTGTTGTTTTGGGATTTTTTGGATATATTCCCAACAGTGGAAATGCTGGGTTAAAAGGCAGTTCCGTTTTTAATTTTTGAGGAAAATCCATACTGTGTTCCACAGTGGCTGCACCAGTCTGCATTGCCGCCAACAGTGTACTAAGGTTCCCTTTTCTCCACAATTTCTCAAGCACTTGTTGTTTGTTGATTTGTTTATGATGGCCATTCTGACTAGTGTGAAGTGGTATCTCATTGTGGTTTGAATTTGCATCTCTCTGGTGGCTAATGATATTGAGCATCCCTTCATATTTCTCTGGGCTCTCTGTATGTCCTCCTTGGAGAAGTGTCTGTTCAGATCCTTCGCCCATTTTTTAATTGGATTATTGATCTTCCTGGTGTTGATTAGTATATGTCCTTATATGTTTTGTAGATCAAATCTTTGTCTGAGGTATCATTGGCAAATATGTTTTCCCATACAGTTCATTCCCTTTCTATTTTGCTGATGTTTTCTTTAGCCATGCAGGAGCTTTTTCATTTGATGTGGTACCATTTGTTTATTTTTTTCCTTTATATCCCTTGCTGTATGGAACCTATCAGTGAAAATATTGCTGTGTGGGATATCTGAAATTTTTCTGCCTATGTTTTCCTCTAGGACTTTTGTGATGTCACAACTTATATTTTAAGTCATCCATCCATCTTGAATTTATTTTGATGTATGGTGTAAGTTGGTGGTCTAGTTTCATTGTTTTGCATGCACCTGTCCAGATCTCCCAACACCATTTGTTGAAGAGGGTATTTTTACTGCATATTATGCTCCTGCCCCCTTTGTCAAATATTAATTGACCATAGAGACATGGGTTGATTTCTGGGCTCTCCACTATGTACCATTGATCTATGTGTCTGTTCTTATGCCAGTAGGACACTGATTACACTGGCCTTGTAATACAGTTTGATATCAGGTGTTGTGATCCCTCCTACTTTGTTCTTCTTTCTCAAAGTTGCTATAGCTATTTGGGGTCATTTATAGTTCCATAAATGAACTTTCCAAAAATGTATAAGTTTTTGAAAAGTTTGTTCTATATCTGTGAAATATGTCATTGGTATTTAAATAGGGATTGCATTAAATCTAATAAATTGCTTTGGGTAGTAGGGACATTTTAATGATTTTAATTCTTCCAGTCCATGAGCACAGCATATGCTTCCATTTATTTGTGTCTTCCTTAATTTCTTTGTTCAGTGTTGTGTAGTTTTCTGAGTACAGGTCTTTTACCTCCTTGGTTAGGTTGATTCCTACGTACTTTATTATCTTGTCACTATGGTAAATGGGATTTTTTTCTAGTTTGTGTTTCTGATATTTCATTGTTGGTATACAAAAATGCTCTCAAATTCTGAATATTTACTTTGTATCCTGGGGTACTGCCAACTTCACTTATTAGGTCAACTACTTTTTTGGTGGAGCCTATAGGATTTTATATAAACACTATCATGTCATCCACAAACGATGACGGTTTCACTTCCTGCTTTCCAATTTGGATGCCTTTTATTTCTTTTTCTTGCCTGATCACTGTGGTTAGAACTTCCAGTACAATGTTGAATAGGAGTGGTAAAAGTAGGCAGCCTTGTCTTCTGCCTGATCTTTTTTTTAATACATATTATTGATTACACTACTACAGTTGTCCCATTTCTCCCCCATCATTCCCCTCCACCCTGCACATCCCCTCCCACCCACAGTCCCATCTTTAGTTCATGTCCATGTGTCATAAGTTCTTTAGCGTCTACATTTCCCACTATTCTTGCCCTCCCCCTGTCTATGTTCTACCCACCATCTATGGTACCTATTCTCTGTACCTTTTCCCCCTCTCTCCTCCTCTCATTACCCTGTTGCTAACCCTCCATGGGATCTCCATTTCTGTGTTTCTATTCCTGTTCTAGTTGTTTGCTCAGTTTGCTTTTGTTTTAGGTGTGGTTGTTAATAGCTGTGACTTCGTTGTCTTTTTACTGTCCTATTTTTTATCTTCTTTTTCTTAGGTAAGTCCCTTTAATATTTCATATAATAAGGGCTTGGTGATGATGAACTCCTTGAACTTGACCTTATCTGAGAAGCGCTTTATCTGTCCTTCCATTCTAAATGACAGCTTTGCTGGATAGAGCAATTTTGGATGTAGATCCTTGCCTTTCAAGACTTCAAATACTTCTTTCAGCCTCTTCGTGCCTGGAAGGTCTCTTTTGAGAAATCAGCTGACAGTCTGATGGGAACTCCTTTGTAGGTGACTGTCCCCTTATCCCTTGCAGCTTCTAGAATTTTCTCCTTCATTTGAATCTTGGCTAATGTAATTATGATGTGCCTTGGTGTGTTCCTCCTTGGGTCCAACTTCTTTGGGACTCTCTGAGCTTCCTAGAATTCCTGGTAGTCTATTTCCTTTGCCAGATTGGGATAGTTCTCTTTATTATTTGTTCAAATAAGTTTTCTACTTGTTGCTCCTCTTCTTCCCCTTCTGGTACCCCTATAATTCAGATGTTGAGACATTTAAAGATGTCCTGGAGTTTCCTAAGCCTCTCCTCATTTTTTTTTTTTTTGAATTCTTGTTTCTTCCTTCTTTTCTGTTTGGTTGTTTCTTTTTTCCTTCTGGTCCACTCCATTGATTTGAGTCCCAGTTTTCCTCCCATCTCTAATTCTGTGAGCATTGTGATCACCAGGGCTTTGAACTGTGCGTATGATGGGTTGGCTATCTCTTTGTTGCTTAGATGAATTGGCTCTGGGGCTTTGATTTGTTCTCCCATTTGAGCCAATTTTTTTTGGGGGGGGCGGTTCTGGTCGCAGCTGTTATGTAGTGAGGGGTGGAGCCTTAGGTATTCCCCAGGGCAGGGCAGCCCAGTTGCTGGGTTGTGACACTGTATGTGGGGGCGGGGTCCCAGAGGGAACAATGGCACTTGCTCTGCTCGCTCTTGCATTCCAGTCCCTTCCACCACTTCCCCTTCATCTGGATTATCTGCATGCGAATGTGACACCACCTGGTCATCCAGCCACCTTGCGTGGCCTCACTGGGTCTGCACTGCTACCACCCCATGCCTGGGGTCAGCTAGCTACTTCTTGTGCACCTGTGGTCTGCTGGCCACTGCCTGCACACCTGGGATCTGCCAGCTACTGCTGCCTGCATGCCCCAGGTCCACCAACTTCCACTTTACCTGCCATGACTCGACCCCTCTTACTGGTCTGGATGAATGGTTGTTGGACTTCTGTACAGTTCAATTTTCTATAAGTTCTGGATGTTTTCTTGTGTCTAAATCTTTGTTGTCCTTAATTTTGGTTGTGCGAGGAGGCACAGTGTGTCCACCTACGCTTCCATCTGGGGCGGAAATTCTTGTACCTGATCTTTATGGGACAGCTTTTAGTTTTTGCCCATTGAGTATGGCATTGGCTGTAGGTTTCTCATATATGACTTTATTATGTTGAGGTATGCTCCCTCAACTCCCACTTTGCTCAGTCTTTTTATCATAAATGGGTGTTGTACTTTATCAAATGCTTCCTCAGCATCAATTGATATGATCATGTAGTTTTTGTCTTTCACATTCTTTATGTGATATATTACATTTATTGATTTGCAAATAAGGTACCATCCTTGCATCACTGGAATGAAACCCACTTGATCATGGTGTATGATCTTTTTAATGTGTTGCTGGATCTGGTTTGCCAATATTTTCTTGAGGATTTTAGCATCTATGTTCACCAGTGATATTTGGCTTGTAGTTTTCTTTCTTTGTTGTGTCTTTATCTGGCTTTGGAATTAGGATGATGCTGGCCTCATAAAAAGAGTTTTGGAGTCTTTCATCATCTTGGATTTTTTGGAATAGTCTAAGAAGGATGGGGGTTAGCTTTCCCCTAAATATTTGGTAAAATTCCCCTGTGAAGCCACCCAGGCCAGGGATTTTGTGTGCCAGGAGTTTTTTGATTACTGCTTCAATTTCACTAGCTGTTCTTGGTCTATCCACACTTTCTGCTTCTTTTTGATTCAGTTTTGGAAGATTATACATTTATAGGTATATAAACATATATATTTATATATGGGTCCTTTTGTCCCAGGTTGTCAAATTGCTTGGCATATAGTTGAAATAATTTCTTATAATCCTTTGTATTTCTGTGCTATCAGTTGTAATTTCTCCTCTTTCATTTCTGATTTTATTTATTTGGGTCCTCTTTTTTTTTTTTTTTTTTGTCCTGATGAGTCTGGTTAAAGACTTGTCAATTTTATGTATCTTTTCAAAGACCAGTTCCTGGATTTATTGATCCTTTGAATTGTTCTTTTAGTCTCTATGGCATTTAATTCTACTCTGATCTTGATTATTTCCTTCCTTCTACTCACTATGGACTTTGTTTGTTGTTGTTCCTCTAGTTCTTGTAAATGCAGAGTTAGGTTGTTCATTTGAAATTTTTCCATCTTTTTTAGGTAGGCCTATAGTGCTATGACTGCCTTTTCTGTGTTCCATGGGCTTTGGGCTGTTGCATGTTCAATTTCATTTGCCACCAAAAACTTTTTTATGTCTTCCTTGATCTTGTTGTTAACCCATTCATTGTTTAATATAATTTTATTCAGTCTCCATGAATTTGACTATGTTTGAGTTTTCTCCTTTAGGTTGATTTGTAGTTGTAAGACATGGCAGTCCAAGAAAATGCTTGATATGATGACTTCAGTTTTCTTGAATTTGTTGAGGCTTGTTTTCTGACCTACCATGTGGTCTACCTCTGAGAATGTTCCATATGCATTTGCAAAGAATGTATATTTGCTTCTTAGGGGTAAAAAGTTCTGTATACATCAGTTAAGACCATTTGACATAGGGTGTCATTCACTGGCACAATATCCTTGTTGATATTTTCTTTGGAAGATCTATCCATTGTGGATAGTAGGATGTTCATATCCCCTAGTAAAGTGTGTTGCTGTCTGTATCTTTCTTGAAGTCTCTTCTTGTTTGTTTCTGTGTGTTACATTTATCTGCTTTGTCCCTGTCTTCATGGTGTGACCTTCTGTGGTAGGAGACCCGATGGACTCGGTGGTACAGTCTCCTTCATCTCCTGAGCTTGATGCTCTTGGTCTGCCCTTTATGCCATTTATGTGGGCTCTGTGGTTGTAATTGGGTTTTGATTGTTGTTGGGTTAGTCTTCGGTGAGTCCTTCCCTCCACCTTGCTGACTGAGAGTCACTCCACCCACCACGTGTTATATGCAGTTGTGCAGGTGCTGCTGGAACAAAACCACACAGCCCAGGAAGCTAACCCACACCCACAAAAATAGCCCCCACCTGCCATCAACTATTAACAGCCAAGGGGCCAATATTAATAAAGGTATAAAGTGATTAAGACTATTATAAGAAGGAAAAAATGAATATACAATGACTAACTGTAAGAAAAGTGATTTTGAGAGGGCAGAGGGAAGAGCAATAACAAGAGTGGGGAATAGAGACAAGGGGAAGAGAGAAAAGATAAAATTTACATCGTTGCTGAAAAAGGAAGTAAGGAAGGTGGAATGGAGTAAGAGAAGGGAAGGTATAATATTAGGTTTACACTGAAACTGCAAAAAGTGTATATCTAGGGAGTTCCAGCCAAGATGAAGGAGTAGGTGAGGGATGTCAAACTCATTTTCACTGGGGGCCACATCAGCCTCACAGTTGCCTTTGAAGGACCAAATGTAACTTTAGGGCTGTATAATTGTAACTACTCCCTAACAGTTAAGTGAGAGTTCGGCTCTGCTGCTGGGTAGAAACAAGGTGCTGGGCTGGATAAAACAAGGTGGAGGGCCGGATTCGGCCCACACAGGCCTTGTGTTTGCCACCTGTGGTGCAGGTAGAAGCACTTCACTTTCTAGCACAACCAAAAGAAGGATAACAACTAATCTAAAAACAATAAGCAACCTGAAGTGCCAGAAAACCAAACTGCATGGAACTCCGACAACCAAGGAGTTAAAGAAACATTCACCCAGACCAGTAGGATGGGCGGAGACAGGCAGCCAGTGGAGAGGTTGAAGGCCATGGACCACATGGTCGAGGTGGGGCTGGCTGATTGGGAAACTAAAGACTCAAAGCTAGCTGTAAACTACTACTTCAGAGGTGTCCACAGTGGCAAAAACTCCCAGTCTCACGTGAGAGAGTTGGTTGGAAAGTGAGGCTAGAGCAGAGCAAGCTAGCCACATTGTTCCCTCTCTGACTCCTCCCCACAGGCAGCGCCATAGTGCAGCAAAGAAGGTTGCCTCACCCCCTTACAACATACCAGGTGCACCAAGACAAACAAATATGGCCCAAATGAAAGAACAGATCAAGACTCCAGAAAAGAGCTAAGCAATGAAGAGATTGACAGCCTGTCTGATGCAGAGTTCAAAACACTGGTAATCAGGATGCTCACAGAATTGATTGTGCTTGGTCACAAAATGAAGGAACCAATGAAGGCTACCCGAAGTGAAATAAAGCAAAATATACAGGGAACCAACAGTGATGGGAAGGAAACTGGGACTCAAATCAACGATTTGGAACCAAAGGAAGAAAGAAAGATCCACGGGGAACAGAATGAAGAGAAAAGAATTCAAAAAAAAATGAGGAGAGCCTTAGAAAACTCTGGAATGACTTTAAATGCTCCAACATCCGAATCATAGGAGTACCAGATGGAGAAGAACAAGAGCAAGAAGTTGAAAACTTATTTGAACAAATAATGAAGGAAAACTTCCCCAATCCAACAAAGGAAATAGACTTCCAGGAAGTCTGGGAAACCCTGAGAGTCCCAAAGAAATTGCACCCAAGGAGGAACACACCAAGAAACATCACCATTAAGTTATCCAAGATTACAGATAAGGGGAGAATCTTAAAAGCAGCAGGAGGAAAGGATAGCGTTACCTACAAAAGAGTGCCCCATAAGATTATCAGCCGATTTCTCCAAAGAAACCTTCCAGGCAAGAAGGGGCTGGAAAGAAGTATTTCAAGTCATGAAAGGCAAGGACCTACATCCAAGATTGTTCTATCCAGCAAAGCTATCATTTAGAATGGAAGGACAGGTGAAGTGCTTCTCAGATAAGGTCAAGTTCAAGGAGTTCATCATCACCAAGCCCTTACTATATGAAATGTGAAGGGGACTTATCTAAGAAAAAGATAAAAATATGAACAATAGAATGACAACAAACAACTATCAAGAACTGAACCTAAAAAAAGAAACCCCAAAACTAGGCAAAGAACTGAAAAAGAATCACAGAAATGGACAACGCATGGAGTGTTTGCAGTGGGGAGTGGGAAGGGATGAATGTGGGGGCAGGCACAGGGAAAAAGAAGCATAATTGGTAGGCATACATTAGATGGGGAGAGGTTAAGAATGGTATAGGAAATGGAGAAGTCAAAGAATGTACATGCACAACCCATGGACATGAACTAAGGGTGGGGGGATGCTGGAGAGTTGGAAAACTGAAAACCAGGCCAAGTCTGGGAGAAATTAAACTTTAAACACAAGAAAAAGAAAAGGGAAAGGGAGAGGAAAGGAAGGGAGGGAGGGAGGGAGGGAGGGAGGGAGAATGTGAGCAGGGGGAAGGCAAAACGCAGTAGAAGAGGGGAATGGTAAATTTTGAGATTTGAAATCCAAAAATAGTGATTATGCAGGAGTAAGATTGAAGACATGCAACAATATCCACCTTATCCACAACCAATGAGCAAAGACTGATAAAGGTGGAGAGAGAATAAGGGTATCTGAAGAAAGGGAGAAGGAATGTGAGATGACTCATGGCAATCACAAATGGTTTGGGGAGCCTGGACGGGGGGGGGGGGGGGGGGGGCAGCAGTCCCAGTGCAGAACAGAAACAAGTCGTAGCGAGAGAGAAAGTAGAGTTTAGAACAAATATACCGAGAGGGAGGAAGGAGGCAGTGTGGAGTGAGAGAAGGGCAGAACAACATATGAGATTGGAAATAAACCATGTCATAAAACCTGGTGCCTTACTATGCCAAACTCGAGGGGTAAGAAATGAGTGTTAATCTGCTTTGCAGTAGAGAAGATAGTGTCTTGTTGTGCCTGCGTCCGTTTGCTCTGCTCTGCTGGGTTCAGTACATCAGGGCCCAAGGACGAGCTGTGTAGCACAGAGTGTCTGGCTCAGGGCCTTTTTCTGCTTTTCCCTGAGGAAATGTACTCAGCGGGAGACACCTGAGCCTGACCTGGCCACTCTGTGGAGCCTATAATACAGCAGGTGGGTGTTGGGTTCGCCTGTCTGTGAAAGGCTCTGGCTGACTGGAGCAAACCTCGGGCATTCGGCTCCTGCCTTCCAGACCTGAGCCCGCTGCTCTCTCACGGGAGGTTCGCCGGAATTCTCCACTCTGAGGTGCCCTCTGCTTGGGAGGTGTGCTGGGTGGGGTCCCCCGGTTCAGTGTTTTGTCTGCCTCTGAGCTGCGTGGTTGGCGGCGCTGCTGCAGCCCGCCTGCGCGCGCTGGCCTGCGCGCCTGGGTCCCTGCCAAGCCCCTGGTACCTCTCAGCCCCCCTTTTGAAAGAGGGTGTCTCTGGCCCCCACGCTGTGGCACTGGTCCCTGGGGGTCCTGTTCTCCATGTGCTCCCCATCCCCAAAAGTCACAGGGTCTCTCACGCTCAGGGCTGGCCACCTGCTTACAGGCACTCCGACAATTAATTCTCCATCAAGTTTCTCTCTGAATCTTTCCTGGACGGTGCTGGGACAACCCCTCATCTGCTGTAACGCAAGGCGGTGGCAGCGTGCGCGCTGACCCTGCTCCCTCCAGAGGTCTCAGCCTCGGACCTGCCTGTCCCCGTGGTGCTGTTTCTGGAGCCCCCACCTCCCACGCCTTGTCTCGCAGCCCCGGTAGCTCGCGGGTCCTGGGCCGAGCTACAGCCGCCCGGACTCTGTGCAGCCAGCAGTGCTGGGCTGTCCTGGGCTAGACTAGGCTGGGCTGGGCAGTGGTGGCGGCCACCTAGAAAGCCCAGTCGTTGGCCTTTCAGTCGCCAGCAAGCAGGCTGGTTCCTGCGCACTCCTGTGTACTCCTGCGCACTCCCCACGCTCTCCTCCCAGTGCGCTTACAGACGTTTTGACTCACTCTCAGCTCTGAGTTGTGACTTCAAATCCGGGCTGTGTCTGAGAAGGACGAACACAGCTGCAGGCTACTCTGCCACCTTCTTGGATCTCTAGTAGTATTTTTTATGTATCTTGGTATTCCGTTGGTCAAACACATTGATTCTTTAAGTCTTGGGAGACCAAGATAACAACCTGGAGAGTGCGCATTCACAGCGGTTGCCATAACTCTATTCTTAACTTTTTGAGAAGCCTCCATACTGTTCAGGTCCTCTGCCTACTTTTTAATTGGATTGTTTATTTGTTTGTTGTTGAGTTTTATGAGTTCTCTGTGTGTGTATATATATATGATATTACATATATATCATATTATATATGATATTAACCCCTTGTTGGAGCTGTTGTTTATGAATATCTTCTCTCATTTAGTTGATGGCCTTTTTATTTTGTTGGCAGTTTCTTTTGCTAGTTTGATATAGTCCCATTCATTTATTTTTGCGTTTACTTCCCTTGTTTTTGAGGGCAAATTCATAAAATATCCAAGACCAATGTCCATAAGCTTAGTACCTATGTTTTCTTCTATGTAATTTATTGTGTCAGGTCTTATATTTAGGTCTTTCATCCATTTTAAGTTAATTTTTGTATATGGTAAAGTTTCAGGATTCAAATCAATGTACAAAAATCCACTGCATTCTTATTTACTAAAAATGAAATTTCGGAAAAAAATGAAATAAATAATTCATTTTGCATTTGCAGCAAAAAGAATAAAATACCTAGGAATAAACTTAACAATGGATGTGAAGGTCCTATATACTAAAAATTACAAAGTACTATTAAAAGAGATTGAAAAAGACACAATGAAATGAAAGGTATGGTGTATATGGATTGGAAGAATCAACATATTTAATATGTCCACACTACACAAAGCAATATATGGATGTAATTTAATCCTCATCAAAATCTCAAG
Organism: Glossophaga mutica; assembly: GCA_039655065.1. NCBI lineage: Eukaryota > Metazoa > Chordata > Mammalia > Chiroptera > Phyllostomidae > Glossophaga > Glossophaga mutica. The sequence continues at coordinate 5,548,479 of CM077318.1, read as the reverse complement.
GAAAATTTTTAAAAATATAAAACAAATAATCATTAGATTTGCATGGAACCACAAAAGACCCAAATAACCAAAGCAATCCTGAGGGGAAAAAAAAAGAATGAAGTCAGAGGTATCACACTCCCCAACTTCAAATTATACTATACATCAATAATCAAAACAGCATGATATTGGCAGAAAAACAGACACACAGAACAGTGGGACAGAATTGAAAACCCAGAAATAAATCCCCATGTATATGGGTAAATAATTTTCAAAAAAGGAGCCAAAGACATGGAATGAAAATATTCTTTTTTTAAGATTTCATTTATTTACTTTTAGAGAGAGGAGAAGAGAGGCTGGAAGAGAGGGAGAAAAACATCAATGTGTGAGAGACACATCAATTGGTTGCCACTCGCATGCCCCTAGTGCAACCCAGGCATGTGCTTTGACTGGGGATCGAACCATCAATCTTTTGGTTCACAGTCCAGTGCTCAGTCCAGTGAGCCACATGAGCCAGGACACTATGAAAATACTCTTAACTCTAAGAGTGTTGGTGATGTAACAGTAGTATTCTTGGTCTCCTAGCAACAGTATCCATGATACTGTGGCAAGTGGAGTGCAGAGAATGTGGGGAGATCAGTTAATGGGGAACTCTGAAGAAGAAAGTTAGTCTTCTGAGTAGGAGTGCTGTTAAATTAACAAAGGGTGCTACCAAAAGACAAGGTGAGAAATCCCATAGAAAAGGAGTGTTGATACTTTTTCTTTTAGTTTCAACTATGAGTAGGCATTGAAATTGACATTAAAATTACATTTTATTAGAAAATTTTGTTTAACTAAGATGTATATAAAGAATTTCTAGAAAATTAGTTATCTATAATTGTGTCTATAATTATGGTTGTGGTAAAATTGAACTGTTAAGGTGCTTAAAATGCATTATTTTAATATTTTGACTTACATGCTAATTCAACAGTAATAGATGAGAGACATAGTATAACTGATGTGTTAATGTAGTATCAAGAATTATGTTATTGACAATTCCAGGATAAGTAAATTACAAAATCTTCAAGATCAATTACCACATTGACATCACAATAAATAACCTGATAGTAAATTATTTTTAAAAATTTAACCTCAGACATTTCTAAAGTGAAGTATTAAAGTAAAATTCTGTACCTTTTTTTTTTAAGATACCAAGTGTGCTTATCTCCATTATCACTGAAAGAAAGTTACATTCAGGTAATCTAGTATGTTTACATACATATTTTTTCCTATAAATCTGAACTTTTCAAGATATTTTCTTATCAGTTACCTCTTTTGTATAGTCTCTAGGTACCTTAAAAGTGATTTATATTTAACTGTAATAGAACAGTTTAATGCCAGTAAGGATTAGAAACATTTTGATTAATGCATTTAATATTACTAATAATATATTTAATGGATTTTATTAAGGCAATTTTAAGCTATCAAGGACTGAATTTTGAAATTGATTTTAAAGAATATTCAGCTACTTTCTTTTATGAAAAGTATGTATGGGAGATATGAGAGAGAGAGATATGGGGAAAAACACAAGGAACTAAATATTTCTAAAATAATATTTTAAAAAAGCCAAGAGACAAAAGTATTGAAGTCAGGGAGAGGACTCCTCTTGATAAAGAGAGTTAAGGAAAAAAGATACTAGGAAAATAAGCCACTTTTTTCATAAAAACTGCCTCTGGGAATGAATTTAAGTTGTGCTTATGTTGGCAATGATTGAAGTAGTGTGGGAAGGAGGCATTATTTGTGTGCCTGCGTGTGTCTCTGTGTGTAGGGGGCAGTCGGATAGGTAGAAGTTAGAAAAGATGCAGACCAGACTCTATTTGTGGGGATGATATGAAATTTATTTTCTATGTTAGAAGGGAGGGGAGGTAGTATTATCCCACTGGAGAAAGTTCAGGACTAAAGAGAAAGGAAAGTAGTGGAGAGATTGCCCTCCTGTGGTAGGTGGAACCCATATGACTCAATACTATGGATCACCTTAAATTGTGTGAGGACAGGTTCCCATGGAAATGTTTTTATGTTACAAGGGAGATGTGCCTGGGAGGAAGGGAAGTTTGTGGAGTGGGTGAGTGGGACTAAAGGGATGTGTTGGGGGACGTCATTTCAGCACCCAGTTGCCTTTGGACAGCAGCAGCTTAGCAGCCTTTGCAGCCACTGTCGCAAGTGCTTGCTCTCTGCCTCCTCTTTTTCTTCCTTCCTTGATTTCTTTCCCACCTTCCTTCTCTCCTTCTTTTTCTTTTTCTTTTAATTTACACGTGTTTCTTTCTTTTGCTTTCTTTGATCACCCTCTTTTTTGTGTGCATATCAGGAAGGGTCCTCCAGAGCCTCACTTTAGCAACACATCCTGCCTCCTTGTGGTTGCTCTTTGCCTGCACGGATTTGAAGAGAAGCAGCAATTGGTAAAGTGAGTCATTGTGGCTGACGGGGTTCAGTGAGGGGAGGAACTTGCAAGTATTACTTTTTGTAAAACTGAGACTTTCCTGGAGCATTCTGGTGAGTTCCTACTTTCTTGCTTCTTCAGATATTGTTCATGAATCATGTGGAAGTTGTATACGCTGTTGGCTGTAATTACTGAATCCTCTTCATTCTCCAGAGAACCTTTGATCCCTTGAGTGTTGACAGGGTTATCCACAAAGGGATAAGAGATCTGGAATGACTTGGGGAGTGCTTACCTGGTTACTGAGTTTATTGTGAGAGTCATGGTGAGCTGAACAGAGTCCAGTGAAGAGGGGATGGGGTTTGGTCCCGCTAGGTAGCTTTAGCTCCCAGTTTGGCCAGAAGCCTATCACACATCAATCTTCTCAATATCTCCACGAAGTCACCCCAAAGGGAACTAGAGTTCTCTCTGGCCAGCTCCACTCTCTGAGATTAATGACAATTTGGAGAGTCAGGAGCCCTTTGCATTAGGTACATCGGAAGCAAAAGAAGCCTGACTTGCTGCCTGGTAAGTTCTGATAACTGTCAGCCTCAACCAGCCACTGTAAGGAGCAGAGGGGAAAATGAAGGAGGCACTAATGCTGGGAGCTTTCACATTGCCCATTGTAAATGGGGTTGGCGCTAAACCTGAAAAGAGTTGAAAGATGATTTCTTCAGAACAGTGTACACTTTTAACACAAAATCAACAAATGACATCCCCCTGCAACACACACAGAAAAACAAAAAAACCACACAAGAAAGTGCATGTATGTGGGTTGGGACAGAATGGGAAGAAAGTGATCAAATTTCTCTGGAATTGGGGGCTAATGTTTAATCTGGGGGAAGGTACTTTCTTTTAAGCTTCTGAGCATGAAACTTAAATCCAGAGCTCTTCCTCTTTAAGACATTTGTGTTCTTTTCTCTTGGTGCCTGGCGTGTTTATCTTTTATTCATTCATTCATTCATTCATTCATTTATAGAGAGTGGAAGGGAGGGAGAGAAATACCAACGTGTGTTTGCCTCTCTCGTGCCCCCTACTGGGGACCTGGCCCGCAACCCAGGCATGTGCCCTGACTGGGAATTGAACCACTGACCCTTTGGTTCAAAGGCCAGTGCTCAGTCCACTGAGCCACACCAGCCGGGGCCTAGCATGTTTATCTGAATTGTCCTAATGCACCTTTCACTTGAGCTTTTCAACTCAAAAACTTTCTTTTAGCATGCTTCTACCCACATATGTATAATAATTTCACAAACAGGTTATTTCCCTATTCATCAATGACAAGAAACTGGGAATTCATGTCAATACTAAGTCAGTAAGAACACTGGGTTTTGGAATGGGAAACAGAGCTAAGCAGAGCATTTGAAAAGAGATGGTCATAAGCAGAGAGAATGACAGACCAGGGTATGAAAAATGCTGGAACATAAACTATATGCTTGCCTTGTTCTGGGTCTAAATACAAACTTTGAATACTTCTACCATCTTTTGGTTCATGATAAATTGATGTTCTCCTTCCCCTCCCTCCACTGGGCCAAACCAATTATAATAAGCCCAATAACATCTCTGAGCATTTTACCACTCCTAGTAATTGAAAATAAAGTTATGACACATATGTTAACATAATTAAAACATTATTTTTTAAATTAAGAAAATTAAATTTTAAATACTTTTCTCAGCCTTCACAATTATCTGATGTAAGAGGCTATCAATTTGGAAAATGAACTCATTTGTTTCATTAGTAGAATCCTAGATGAGTAAATATTTGCAACTTTAAAAGTTTTTAAATTTACCTAAATTGGGACTTTTTTTGGAAAGTCTTGAATTTTGGAAACTTTTTTTTATTAAATGTTTTATTGTTCTATTACAGTTGTACCAATATTTCCCCTTTTGCTTAGCATCAATAGTGAATTGGTGCATTCTTCACACCAAATTTGAAAATGACTAATGCTGAAAGTGAACTGGTATTGAGAATTCCCTGCTGAATCTTTATATGTTATATAGACTTGTAGTATCACCAGTGCACTGTGGTTTAAGTGATACAGTGTTTTGTGATATAAGTATTATTCCAGGACTCAAGCACTATGGTCAATCATATAAAAATTATATGTATACAATAATGAAAGCTTCATAGAAGCATTCAAATAGCTTAATCTTCCTATGGCTTCCTCATGCTTTTTCAAATCTGTTAAAATATCACATATCAATATTATAAATTTAAATTAAACAATGCATAAAATAAATATTGGAATGTTTAAAAACTTTGCAAATGTACAGCTTCCCTTTAAATACTTATACTTTTTATTTAAAACATTCATCCTCGAAATAAGCCAGGCAGTGAAAGACAAATACCATATGATCTCACCTTTAACAGGAAGCTAATCAACAAAACAAACAAACAAGCATAATATAAACAAAGACACTGAATTTGAGAACAGTCTGACAGTGTCCAGAGTGGGAGGGGAGGGAATTTCAGGGGAAAAGGGGAAGGGATTAGAGCAACAAGTATAAAGGACACATGGACAAAAACTATGGGGGGTGGAAATGGGAGGGAGATGGGGAGGGCTGGGGCGGTGGGCTGGGGTGGGAGTAAAAGCCAGAAAACTGTACAAGAACAACAATTAAAATTAAAAAAATAAAAAGAAAAACATTCATCCTTTGCCATATTTGAACCTAAAATATATTTTAAGATTGCTTTGTAATTAAATCTTTTGAATTTAATGGGCTAATAGAAAAGCACACAAGCACGATAGACAAATACTTTATTTTTAGTCAGCAACTTTTAGTCAAGATATTTACTTTGAACAAATTATGAAATAGATGTCTATAAAATAGATGTGATAAACACATGGTGTTCATTAAAAGTGTGTTATTATAGGTTGCCCACAGAGCTTAACGTTAATACTAGTTCTTATACAGAGAATTTATTTCCTTTAAAATATTTTTCATTTACAATTAGACTCAAAACACAGGCTTATTTATATGTTTCCTTGTAAGCAAAACCTACTCAGATTTTGGTGGAATAAAGAACTAACGAATGTAATTGAAAGGGAAAAATGGTTCTTTAGAAATTTTTAACTTCCATTTTAACTTATACACATGTTAAAACTTTAGTCATCTCAGAAAAAACATTGCTACAGAGGTTTCTGAGATTTTATTGCCTATGTTTTCTTCTAGGATTCTTATGGTTTCGAGTCTTAACATTTAAGTCTTTAATCCATTTTGAGTTTATTCTTTGTGGAATGTATGCAATAAACAAACTAAGCTAACAAGCAAAATAGAGACAAACTCATAGATAAGAGCAGGCTGGCAGCTCTGGGGCAGGGGGCGGGGGTTGGGATGGAGGGATCAAGCAAAAAGGGAAAAAATAAGAAAGAACTCATGGCCATGGACAACGGTGTGGTGATTGTGGGGGATGGGCAGGAGTGGGTGGACATGGAAGAGAGTATGGGGTGGATGTATGGTGCTGAAAAAAGAAATTAAAATGAAATAAAGGAAAATATACAGGGAACCAACAATGGAGGACAGGAAATTGGGACTCAAATCAATAATTCAGAGAAAAAGGAAGAAATAAACATCCAACTGGAAGAGAATGAAGAAACAAGAATTCAAAAAAATGAGGAGAGGCTTAGGAACCTCCAGGGCAACTATAAACATTCAAACAACTGAATTATAGGGGTGCCAGAAGGAGAAGAGGAAGAGCAAAAGTTGAAAACTTATTTGAAGAAATAATAAAGGAGAACCTCCCCAATCCAGCAAAGGAAATAGACTTCCAGGAAGTCCAGGAAGCTCAGAGAGTCCCAAAGAAATTGAACCCAAGGAGGAAAACACCAAGACACATTATGATTAAGTTACCCAAGATTAAAGATAAGGAAAGAATCTTAAAAGCAGCAAGAGGAAAGGAGAGAGTTACCTACAAAGGAGTTCCCATTAGACTATCAGCTGATTTCTCAAAGGAAATCTTGCAGGCAAGAAGGGGCTGGAAAGAGGCAAGCACCTACATCCACTAGTATTCTATCCAGGAAAGTTATCATTTAGAATAGAAGGGCAGATAAAGTGCTTCTGAGTTCATCATCACCAAGCCCTTATTATAGTAAATGGTAAATGGACTTATCTAAGAAATAGAAGAAGATCAAAAATATGAACAGTAAAATGACAACAAAGTCACAACTATCAACAACTGAACCTAAAAAACAAACAAAAACTAAGCAAACAACTAGAACAGGAACAGAATCACAGAAATGGAGGGTTATCGTGGGGAGGGGCAGGGGGCAATGGGGCGGGAAAGGTACAAGGAATAAGAAGCATAATTTGTAGGCACAAAATAGACAGGGGGAGGTTAAGAATAGTATAGGAAATGGAGAAGCCAAAGAACTTATATGTATGACCCATAGACATGAACTAAGGTGGGGGAATGCTGGTGGAAGAGGGAGTACAGGGCGGAGTGGGGAATAAAGGGGAGGAAAAGATTGGGACAACTGTAATAGCATAATCAACAAAAATATACTTACAAAATAAAGTGAATGTAAAAAAAATTGGAGCTGTCTCATTTTTTTAAAACTTCAGCTATCACAAGCATAAATTAGTATGGCAGATTAGTACAACACCTGCCTCAAGGTGTTGTAACTGAGAATCTTTATTCAGAGATTAGACTACATGAGATCAAGTTTAAAAGTATGTGTCTATCTATATGTGTGTGTGTGTGTATGCATACATTCTGTCCAGAAGGTATGCAGCCATGTAATATGAAAAATAGAGACACTTATTGAGTAAGATACAGATATAAAAAACAGTGTACATAGGACGATGATGCCTCAGTCCCCTTCAAAGTAGGCACCTTGGGACCTTACACAGTTCTCCCAATCGCCATCAGATGCCCTGTTGTATTTTCCTGAATCTCATCGATGGTGTGAAATCTCTTTCCTTTCAAAGGTGATTTTAGTTTGGGGAGAAGTCAGAAGTTTCAGGGTACCAAATCTGGGCTGTCGGGGCAGGTGAGTCACCTGGGTGATTTGATGTTTCTCAAAAAAACTGCACCAGACGTGATGCCTGAGCAGTTGTGTTGTCATGATAAAGCTGCCAATCACTAGATGCCCATAGCCGCAGCCTTCTGAACCATCCAAATAGTTTCCACAGAGGAATGTTCAAGCTTGAGACAAAATTGGACACAGATTCATTGCTCTACTCACTCGGTCATTTTGAATGCTATGGCCATACAGTACATGTGGTCACTGAAAGGCATCTACCACCCCCACTGACTAGGACAGGGAAGTCGTCATTGTTCATGCATGTGTATTCCGGTCCACTCTCCTTGGCTGCCAGGTTACATCGATGTCACAAAAACACTTCTCATTATATTAACAATGGCTGGACTTTTTCCGGACAGACATATATATGCATACACACACACATAAACACACACGATCATTTATGATAGATGCTGGTCCCAGTTAGACTTGTATTTTTTTTTTTAGACTTGTATTTTAGAATCCTAATGCAAACTTTACAAAGGCTTTCTATTACCTTTACTTTTTAGTTGAGAAAACAGTATTGGGATGTTAAAGTATAAAGAAAAACATTCACTTTGATTAGAGCTATCTACATTACTCGGTGTAATACTTTAAATTAAATAGAAATAGCCAAATTATGAGGGACTAGGTCCTGCTATTGGGACAACCGTTCCTTTTCGTTGTCAGTTTTCTGTAGATTTAGGGTGGTTTAAGTGTGGTTCTCTAATCAGTATCATCAGCACTACCTGGGAAGTTGGAAAGTTCGTATAAATGCAAATATTTATGCCCACCTCTGACCTGAATGAGAAATTTGGGAGATGGGACCCCCAAATCTATGTGTTTACAAGCTCTCTGTGTAATCCTGATATATGCTAAAATCATCCCCCCCCTCTCTGTTTCTCTCTGTCTCTGTGTGTGTGTGTGTCTCTGTCTAATTTGTAGGACTACTGGCCAGGGTTCATCATATTACTTGTATCTTTGCATATAATATTTATCAAAGAACTCTATTGTTGCTGTTTTGCTCCCTGCAGCTTCTCTGGTTAGTTTATGACTTTATTTAGTGATAACAAGAAAATTCCTATCTTTGTATTTATTTAGCAAAGAACTGCATTGTTCCCTTTTTCCTCCCTGCAGTTTCCCTGGTTGATTCATGACTTTATTCAGTAGCAAGAAGAAAATTCCTATTTTCTCTGGAAGACTCACCGAAGGATCCACTAAATCATCTAACTAATTCAACTACATTACCTCCTTGAAAGTAATCCCTCCAAGGTAAGTTTTAAGCTTTTCTCATTCTCTCTGGAAATATAGTCTAATGTTAATACAAATATGAAAACAGTAGCTAACTTTTTCTTGTGTTCCCATAGTCAGAAGGACCACAGGGTGACAGTTGGGAGAACAATTATACCTTTTTATATTGACTACAAACACCTATTTGCAGTACTTTGTGAAATCTTGGCAACATAATTGTTTTGGCTTGCTCTCTCAGTGAGTTTATCCAGTTGAATAAAGGAAACCACTGTGCTTTTAGTGTTTATTATAGTCTGATACATTATCGGCACACTAATATTAGTTAACCTACATGGAAAAAGTGATCACTTTAAGGATAAATTGGGAGAAGGCAGAGTCAGAACAAGATTTATATGCTCTGCCAAATAGTGAACTACTGCTGATAATCCACCTTCGGAGAGAATAATTAGGAATTTCAGGTTTTGTGCATGTGTTTGGGTTTATGTGGAAAATTATTCAAGGATTTCTGCCTTAAATTTGAGGTTTAGTCCATAAAAATATAGCTTTGTACTTTATCCTCAATAAACGTACTTTCAGTAGCTAAGAACTGTACTACACCCAAGACAGATATATAAGCAATGTGGATTGGATTTGTTGCAGTTTTCTCACTTTAATATGACAGTCATCCAAAGTTTATATTCAGCCATGCTTTTTGTTTCAGCAATTCAAGTTAAAGCTTTGTAATTTTTGTCTTTGATATAGTATAAGTATTTCACTGTGCTGTATGAGGTATAACTGTTAAATCTTGAGCCATGTTCCACACATGAAGACAAGTCTTATTATTTTAATGTCGTATTTGAAATTTGTACTTATAACATTGTATTATATTCTATATTATGTGAAAATAGATGTGCCAAAGAAGCCTAACATTACTCTCAGATCTTAATGTTCCATGTTAACAGAGGTGAGCATGGTAGATGTGTGTATAGATTCCGGATCAATATAAATCATTTATTCCATCGCAACATGTATTTCATTATATTTTTGTGCTCATATATGTCTATATGTGTATATGTGTTCGTGTGTGTGCCACAAATATATTATCACAGAGAATAATGTGTCACATTTATTTTCATAATAATGCTTATTTACTAAGGCTGTTTTTTTATTCTAATTTCATTTTCTGTGAAATATATATAAAACAAATTCTCTCATGCTCTTGGATTACAAATGTTATATATTGCTTTTAAACATTATGCCATCATTATGCCATTCCATCAGTTGGGTCTAACACAGAGCCAGGCTACCTTGATCTCACTTAAATTCACGACAGTGAACCTCAATGATGTATTATGATTATCTCATGAACAAAATTTTATAACACCAGACAAATACAAGCATTATAGTATTTACATGAATAGAGATTGGAAAAGGCCACCATTTTATATGAAAAATAATAATTCTAACAAATCCCTGATAATGGCTGTTTGCAGGCACTAATGCATCTAACAATTTTGAAATCCAAGTTGCTTTATTTCACTTATAGATTTAACCACAATTAGATACAGTGATAATTTACTTCCTAGTATTAGTTTGATTTTTTGTATGTTGAGAATAAGTCTATTTTAACTTTTTCCCTCTTTTTATTTATTGTTCAGTTACAGTTATATTTAATACACTGTATTTTTATACACTTTGGGTATAACCCTGATTTCATGATGCTAACATTTCCTTCCAATATTCTGCTTGCTTTCCAGTTGACTTACAGACTTCAAAATGTCTGAAATTGCATTCAGCAATCTCACTTGGGATCAAGTTGTAATACTGGATCGAGTGTTATCTGAAGTAATTCCAATTCACGGAAGGGGGAACTTTCCCACATTAGAGGTAAAACCAAAACATATTATTCATGTTGTAAAAGATCAACTGATAGAGCAAGGAATCATTGTTAAAGATACCCGATTGAATGGTTCCATTGCAAGTTACATACTTGCAAGCCACAATGGAATCACCTATAAGGATCTGGATATTATTTTTGGTGTTGAACTACCAAATGATCAAGAATTTCATGTTGTTAAGAACATAGTTCTAGGTTGTCTACTTGACTTTTTACCAAAAGGTGTAAAAAAGGAAAAGATAACCCTAAGGATCATGAAAGAGGCTTATGTGCAGAAGATGGTCAAAGTTTGCAATAAGTATGATCGTTGGAGTCTCATCTCTCTTTCAAATAATAATGGGAAGAATGTAGAGCTCAAATTTGTGAATTCACTCAGACGACAGTTTGAGTTCAGTGTAGATTCCTTTCAAATTCTTTTGGATCCCATGTTAGATTTCTACTGTGACAAAAATGCTAAGCTAGCCCAAGAATCCTATCCTGTTGTGGTAGCTGAAAGCATGTATGGAGATTTTCAAGAAGCGATGATGCATTTGCAAAACAAGCTTATAGCTACCAGAAAACCTGAAGAGATTAGAGGTGGTGGCCTTCTGAAGTATAGCAACTTGCTGGTTCACGACTTTAAGCCAGCTTCTGAAGCACAAATCAAGAACCTGGAACGTTACATGTGCTCTAGATTTTTCATTGATTTTCCTGATGTAGGAGAACAGCAAAAGAAGATTGAATCATACCTCCACAACCATTTCACAGGTGAAGAAAAGAGCAAGTATGAGTACCTTATGACCTTGCGTAGAGTTGTAAGTGAAAGCACTGTTTGCCTCATGGGTCATGAAAGAAGACAGACGATCAATATGATTACCTTTATGGCTTTAAAAGTGCTGGGAGAACAGAATATTCTACCCAATACAGACCATGTAACTTGCTTTTATCAGCCTGCTCCATACTTTACTGGTGAGAGACAGTATCCTCCTTATTACGGAATACCTGGACTACCACCACCTATTTTCTTTCGGCCATACTACCCAATGAACTTTTATATGCCAAATAATATGAAGTAAAAAATGTGCAACAGAAACTTTGCTTTAATTAAACACCTCTTAAAAAGCAGGTTTCTAAATTCCATAAAATTTAAGATCCATTTTCATTTTTGCATTGTTACCAAATATTTTCCATCCATTTTAGCTTAAACGTTATAGTAAATAATCATCTGTGAACTTACCACTTCAAATGACTTTCAAATGTTATTGATTACCTATAATACTTTTAAGATACAATGGACCACTCAAAACTATTTTTAAATCTTACTACTTGTGACTTTCAAATTTGCTGTGAGAAATACATTAGGGCTACATCTTTCATTAAAGTATAAAAGAACAGACTCATGGTTTAAAATTGAGAGGTAAAGACAAATGCCAGCATTTGGTCAATTCCTTTGTTACATTTACTTCATTTTTTTCTAGTAAATGTTACTGTCAGTGGATTTTCAATACTTAACAGAAATGACTAATTTCAAAAACAACAGATGTAGAAGACATTAAAATCTTGGACTTACAAGCAGTTATTTTGTTTATCAATTAAACTGGGTTAGATACAAAATCTTACTGTTGTTTGAAGGAACATTGAAAAAAATGATGCTGGAAAACACTGGGCATTAGTAATTTACCAACAATCAAGTTAATTTGTGGACTTGAAGAATGATATCATCTGGTTGTAGAACTACTAATGTGACTAGTTATAGAGTTTTCTTGATTTTTCTGCCAAATAAGTTAAAAAGAATGAAACTGACCAACTCTAATAGGAAGGCTTATCATCGTCCATTAAATAGAGACTTTAAATGGCAAATAGCCAAAACAGGCAGAGTTTTTTAGTCATGGCATTTATCATTTTTATGACCTATTTGGGAAGCATCTTAATATATCTGGAAACATTCAGTATTAATAAATGAAAATATTTTAAAATAACTAAATGAAGCATGTTTTTTTTTTTATTGTGGCCTTACCAAAGATAAGTTTCTAATGTGCCACTCAAGTGCCTTGTATGTGAATTTTTCAATAACACCAATTTACTCAACAACTGCATATATTCATCAGGTATGTGAATATCTACACATTACAGTACAACAAATATACTGCTATCGATTCTACCAGTGGGAGTAAAACAGTATTTTTTTTGTATAATGAAGAAAATAATCCATGACAACTATTATGTGGTATGATAGAATGGGAACTGTCCTGAATGAATATAGATAAGGCCATCAGAAAACTTCAATATTTTTACTTGCTTCTAATTTTTTATAAGTATCCATGTCAGTTTTCACTAACAATTCCAAGTTTTTCCATCACAACATCATCCAGCAGGCATATTATGAGAATTTGTCACTTGTAGACTGTGCTTAATCTGTCTTCTCTGTATTAGAGTATTGGACACAAGAAATATACCAAATATGGCATTTTCAGATAACCAATGCTTTTCAATGTTTTATACCATAGCACCACTGCCTAGTAATATATGTTATTATATACACACAAATACATGTATATCATATACACACATGTATGTGTATATGATATACATATATGTATGTGTATATGGTATACATATATGTATATATTGTATGTGTGTGATATATGCATGTGTGTATTATATGTGTGTCATATATGTATATTGTATATACATGTATGTACATATATATGTAACTAAAATCTGTCGCACAATGTTGAGGCTTTAAAACACATGGATTCATCTCCTTGCTTGGGACAAATAAAGATTTAATGAATGCTTTTTTAAGGAGAAAATTCAGTAATGTATTGACAGAATTTATTAGATAAAAATGATTGCTCTTTCTGCCCTACGTATACTCTTTAGTGTTCAATTTGTGAGAGTGCCTAAAACTGGAATATATGCTGTATTAACAGAACCAAAAAATATTCCAAGATTTAAGAAAAGTATGTAGGAATAAAAGAAGTATGTTAGTGATGAGTTATGGGTAAAGGCTAAATATTTTCCAGGGTAGCATTTAATCCTGAATAAGCACAATTCTGAAACTTTTGGAAACATCTTATCTCCTATATGCACCCTTAGCTTCCTTTCACCCTATTGCTAATTTCAACTCCTTCCCTAAACAAATTTCCCATGGTATTCTCCTAAAGCTTTAAATCTTGCTGAGAGAATGGCCTTCCCCCTAAAGTTTTATGCGTGTGTTTCCATTACAGTAATTTAAAAAAAGCTTACAATTGGCATGTAAGATTTTCTCAAGAGAGACTCCAAACCTGTTGAATGGACATGGTATCACTAATAAGGAAGCTATAGCTTTATCTCTCATGGCTTTCTTGATGTAGATACTACCACTAAGCTATGCTGTCCTTTGCTCCCAATCAAGCAGGAGGACAACATAAAGAAAAACTTTTAGATATAGAATGTGTCTTCAATCCCAAATTGAAAAATAATGATTTCTAAAATATTTTGAAAAATAAAAACTGGTAGTAGATAGCCATTTGACATTTAAAATTTCTGTTTTAAAAGTTTTTTTTTTTACAAATATTCATCTCCCTCCAGTAAAATTAGTCAACCCAAACACACATTAGCTGATATTTGAATAAAGAGTATTGAAAATGATGTTCTTTAAGCCTTACATGTGACCTTCTTGAACAAAGGGATTTCTACATACATAAATTATTTTATGGTTCTGGGGGTTTTGTTAGAATATTTAGAGACACAGTATTAAATGCCTTCAAAAAGCAATGGTTGCTTAGGCAGTGAACTCCAAACAACTACTGTCCTATTGGAACTTTTCCAGATTTATTATCAGGTAAAATGCTTTCAGATAGTGTCGGCTAGTAAAAAATTAAAATTATAACAGTTTTAAGGTTAAAATCAGCTTTTAAAAGCACATTAAATACATCTTTAAAGTTAAAGGCATCATTTTCTTCTAGGTATATAGTGTATATACTAAATCAGAAACCATGCCATAGAGGTCATCTGCTTTAGAAATGTAGAGGACTATGATGTACTGTCAAAAATTTTACGTGAAATTCAGTGCCTGTTTACTAAGTCAAGGAGAGTACCTCTGTAGAATGGATATACACATTATAATCTTGACAGTGTACAGAAAGAGGGCAGGTAATTAATTTTCCTGAAAAGCAACTTGTTTCTGGTTGTTTATTTTTTTCCTCACCCAAGGACATTGCTTATTGATTTTAGAGAGAGTAGAAGGGAAGGAGAGAAACATTGATGTGAGAGAGAAAAACATCATTCGTTTGGTTTCCTCTCGCATGAGCTCTGACTGGAATCAAACCTGAGACCTTTGGGTTTATGGGACAAAACTCCAAACAACGGAGCCACATGGGTCAGAGCTGAAGAGCAAGTTTTTAGTTCCTCCTCTTTTTCTTCTACCTTTTCCTTGTTTACTAAAATGATACTTCTCTGTGCTCACAGGGATAAGATGCAAGAAAGAAATGAAGTCTAGGGGCAATTTAATATGGCTTATATTATACCAAAAAATAAAATGGCACTTTTCCTAGTTTAGTTTCTCATGAAGGGAGAGTCTGAAAATGTCAGGCTTACTGACTGAAGATAGAATTGTGATCATAGGTAGCCCTTTCTAGAGTAAAGTATGCATTGTGGAGAATTCGACTTTAAGACCACTGATTTTTCAAGGTTTCTCTGAACTAGGATATACTAACAACACTTTAATTCAAAGGTCATGATTCTACAGATAAACATTAACTTTTCAGTTCTTTAAGAACCCTAAAATTCTGGGCAACTAAATGTGAAATTACTTACATGGCTTACTGTATCGCGCAGAGTTCAGACTGGTGTAACTATAAACATTTTTTAGTAAACAGTCAGAATCATTATTAAGCATTGTTACGTGCTTTTATATAATTCTTGGAAATTTTTTTAAAGTTAGATAAGTTGAATTTAGTTTTTTAAAGTTAGATAAGAAGTTGAATTTAGTTTTTCTTATTTTTTAACTTTTTATTGTTATTCAAGTACGGTTGTCTCCATTTTCAACTAATATATTTAAAAATTATAGGTTAAATCATTTAAACTTTTTAAAAAAGCCACATACCAATTTAAATTTAGTATATAAAATTATATGTCAAAGTATACAAACTTACAAAAATTTTAATTCCTATAGAATATTACATTAAATATAAACTATTAATAGATGGTTTACCTTCACTAGTTATAATGCAGTATCACATTTATTGAAAAATTTCAGTATATTTCATGTATTTCACTAAAAAATAACATGTTGGGAGTAACTGGTTAGATTATCTGAAATTTTCAGATCTCAATCCATTCTGACTGCACGATACTGTCCTATGACTATTTGTCTTTAAGTTCCCAATTTATGAAGGACTGATGCTAAAATACAAGGTAGGATAGCAAAACCTTCATTGATATTTGTTATTGTTGTTCATTTACAGTTGTCCTTTAAATAAAGATATTCTGCTGTTTTTTTTAAATATATTTTATTAATTATGCTATTACAGTTGTCCCATTTCTCCCCCATCATTCCCCTCCACCCTGCACACTCTCTCCCACCCACATTCCCCCCTTTAGTTCATGTCCATGTGTCATAAGTTTTTTAGCTTCTACATTTCCCATACTATTCTTGCCCTCCCCCTGTCTATTTTCTACCCACCATCTATGCTACTCATTCTCTGTACCTTTTCCCCCTCTCTCCTCCTCCCACTCCCCTGTTGCTAACCCTCCATATGATCTCCATTTCTGTGGTTCTGTTCCTGTTCTAGCTGTTGGCTTAGTTTGCTTTTGTTTTAGGTGTGGTTCTTAATAGCTGTGAGTTTGCTGTCTATTCTGCTGTTTTAAAACAAATCCCACATATCTGAAAAATACATCTACTTTATATACAACCACTGTTACTAGATTTAATTGAAAAGTAAAGTTTCACTTTGACAGTTTGTGGCTAATTGTTTCATCTCACATAGTCCCTGTTTAGATTGAGTGAAATCAGTAACTTCCTTCTGCTTTGAAAAGTGTTTTTAGAAAGTTCTTTCTTTAGCTCTGGCTGGTGTGGCTCAGTGGACTGAGCACCAGCCTACAAACCAAAGATTCGCTGGTTCAATTCCCGGTTGGGGCACATGGCTGGATTGCTGGGCCACGTCCCCAGTAGGGGGCGCATGAGAGGCAACCACACATTGATGTTTCTCTCCCTCTCTTTCTCTTTCCCCTCTCTCTAAAAATAAATACAAATGAAAGTTTCAACCTACAAAACAAAGAATTAAGGCAATTATTCAAATAATTCCAGCCAGAAACATGTCACTAAGTAATAAACAAGGAAAAGTTATATGCCAGACCAAAAATAACTGTTGGAGATGAGAAAAGTCCTACAATACCATTTCACTAGATGTGGAACAAGTCATCCAATAAAAATAAATTTAGTTAGAATATTTGAATTCAAAGCTTAGCAAATATATTAAAACCATAAGTTTTTGTCTTAAAGGTGTGTTTCAAGTTTTAATTGAAATCCAATTGTTTAGCATTAAAGAAAATATCAGTGAAAGGAATTACTGTCACTGAGTGGGCAATGGAAATATAAACATCTAAATGAAGTTGCCCAGCACCCAGTAAAATTGCTGGTATGATTTCCTGCACTAAGTCAAGTAGACAGATGTACATATTAACTTTAAACCATTTAGCATTTTAAGAAAGCTGTGAATATAAATATAGCCTTATAAATGTTTTAGGTGCCTTTTTTGCCTTCTAGTCTACATCACCAGTTTTAGTCTTTTACGGCAAAAATTTTGAAGTGTTCTCCAGAACTTACTGTGTTTCTGTAAATAAAAGCTTTAAGAGTATTAAAAATACTCCAACAAGTGATGACTGAAATGTCCAAGTTGAGTGAATTTTGTATCTTTGTTTTAATGTTGACTATATGTTAAATCATATAGTTAATTTTTACATGTTATTGCTCATTATAATGTATGTACTGTTTTGGAAAATGTACGTTACTGTTGACAAAAACATTGTTATATGAACACTTCAAGATCTTTTTGGTACTATTTTTAAATGGATGATAATTGTGCTCTTATTAGTCATTTAATAGCTCTTATCTGTTTAATTTGCTTTGTCTCATGCTTTTGTGCACTGTGTGGAAAAAGCACTACAGAGATTCTATTATTAAATAAGTTTTTGAAATAAAATCACTTTGTATTTTAAAATATTTTACATTATATTTTATTGACAGTTGTCCTGATTTTCCCCCTTTGTCCTCCCTGCACCCAGCACCCCCCACTTTCTCAGACAATCCCCCACCATTATTCACATCCATGGGTCATGCGTATAAGTTCTTTGGCTACTCCATTTCCTGTGTTGCACTTTACAACCCCAGGGCCATTCTCTAACTACCTATTTGTACTTCTTAATGTCCTCACCTCTTAACCCATCCCCCACACCCCCCTCCCATCTGGCAACCTTCAAAATGTTCTCCATATCCATGGTTCTGTCTCTGTTCTTCTTGTTTGCTTAGTTTGGTTTTTAGACTCAAATGTTGATAGATATGTATTTTGCCATTTTATTGTTCATACTTTTGATATTCTTTTTCTTAAATCAATCCCTTTAACATCTCATATAATACTGGCTTGGTGACGACGAACTCCTTTACCTTTACCTTGTCAGGGAAGTGTTTTATCTGCCCTTGGTTCTAAATGATAGCTTTGCAGGGTAGACCAAGCTTGGCTGTAGGTCCCTGCTTTTCATCACTTTGAATATTTCTGGCTGCAAAGTTTCTTTTGAGAAATCAGCTGACAGTCTTATGGGAACTTCCCTGTAGGTAAGTAGCTTCTTTTCTTTTGCTGCTTTTAAGATTATCTCTGTATATTTAACCTTTGGTATTTTAATTATGTGGTGTCTCGGAGTGAGCCTCATTGCACCCATCATAATTGGGACTCTCTGTGCTTCCTGGACTTGCATGTCTGTTTCCTTCACCCAATCAGGGAAGTTTTCTTTCACTATTTTTTCAAATAGATTTCCAGTTTCTTGCTTTCTCTTCTCCTTATGGCACCCCTATGAGGCAAATGTTGTACTTCTTAAACTTGTCCCAGAGGCTGTTTATACTATCCTCATTAAAAAAATTTTTTTCTTCTTGTTGTTTTGCATGATTGGTTTTTGCTTCCTAATGTTCCAAATTATTGATTTGATTTTCAGCTTCGCCCATTCTACTGTTGTTTCCCTGCAAATTGTTCTTTATTTCAATTAGTGTATCCTTTGTTTCTGACTGGGTCTTTTTATGCTGCTGAGGCCTTCACTAAGTTCCTCAAGCATCTTTACAAACAGTGTTTTGAGCTCTGCATCTGACAGATTGCTTATCTCCATTTTGTTTAGCTCTTCTTTTTTAAGTTTTGATGTGTTCTTTCATTTGGGCCATGTCTCTTTGTCTCCTCATTTTGGCAGTCTCCCTGTGTTTGTTTCTATGTATTAGGTAGAGCTGCTTTGACTCCCTGTCTTGGTAGTGTGGCCTAATGTAGTAGGTGTCCTGTAGGGTCCGGTGCCACAGCCTCCCCTGTCACCCAAGCTGGGTACTCAAGGTGTGCCCTTTGTGTGGGCTGAGTTCACCTTCCTCTTGTAGTTGAGCCTTGGTTGCTGTTGGCAGATCAATGGGAGGGATTTACCCAGACCAGTCAGCTGCAAGGATTGGCTGTGACCCCTGACCACCAACCTCTGCTCTCCATGGAGGATCAGCTGTGCAGGGGCAGGGCGGTGGTGCTCCCATGTGGTCTGTAGCTGTCCACTGGGTGCAGTGGCACTGGGGTTTCCCAGATGGTGCAGACCAAGGTCAGCCCCTACCTGTGTTCTGCCCAGGGCCTCCCTGCCTGAGCTATAAAGCAATCTGAGATGGCTGCTACTTGTGCTGGGCTTGGGGAATCCTGGAGAATCCTGGATTCACACACGTAGCAAAGTCAAGGTTTGAAGCTAGGCTGACTGCTGCTACTGCCAGGCCTCACTGAGGCCAGCTGTTGCTTGTCTGAGAGGATTTAGGGAATGGTGCAGTGTGAGCCAAGACCATCCATTCATACAGAGGAGCAGCTTGGGTGGGGTCATCAGTTGGGTGGGGCAGAGTCTCTGGGGATCTCCAAGGCTGATGGAGTCTCAGATATGGTACCAGCTTGCCGGTTCTGTGGCTTGGTGGCTTTGTGGAGGGAGGGTTTAGAAAAGGGACAATGACCTCTGCTCTCCCTGATGCCAGACACTTCAGTTTCTCCCTGTATGCCACTGGTGACCTTCAAGCTGTTACCCTGTTGCTGGAGCTCAGAGGGAGTGAGTTTGAGTAGGTGAGTCTGTGTGTGGGTTCTTTAAGAGGAACTGCTTGGGGCCCCAAGTTTCTTCAACCAACTCAATCCCTGCTGGTTTTGCAGCCAAAAGTTGTAGGGACTTATCTTCCTGGCACTGGACCCCTGGGCTGAGGGGCCTGGTGTGGAGCTGGGACTCCTCACTCCCAAGATATCCCTCCCGAATTTTTATCCACCACACTCTTTATCTACCACACATGGGTGTGGGACCAGCCCATTCCGTGTCTGCGCCCCTCCTACCAGTCTGGATGGCTGTGGTTTCTTTAATTCCACAGTTGTCAGACTTCCATTCAACTCCATTTCTGACAGTTCTGAGTGATGGTTCTATATTTTAGTTGTAATTTTGATGTGGTTGTGCGAGGAGGCAAACCATGTCTGCCTATGTTGCCATGTTCGTTTTTGAAATAAAATCCCTTTGAAACATGCAGTGTTGTGCTAAGTGCAAAATGGGTAGATGCCTATTATTTCAAATATCACCAAATAAATTGTTTGCGGTGTGTTGAAAAAGTACTTAGAAAGGAACTGTACCCTGAAATTTGTATGGAATTCCCACTGATAATCAATAAGAAGGGACTGACCTTCAGTATAACATGGCTTTATATAGTTAACTTTCACCATTAATAATAGATTAACCAACAGATAACCAAAACTGCATAGCCTAATTATATAAAATAATTTGTATTCATTAATTTATTCCACACTTCATTAGATTTTACATTAGTAAAATTTACTTATCTTCTCCCTCTCAAGTAAATGGTGTGTACAATACATAGAATAAGAATATAATTGGTTGTGACACAAATAAAATGCAGAGTATCACTCAAGTCAAAACAGTCAAAATGATATGGCATTGTGTTGAATTCCCTCTCTCTCTGCCTGTCTCTCATGCACACACACGCACACATTACCATACATTTAGCACAGCCATATAGCATTTATACTTAGGTCAATGTATGCTGACCACATATCCAAACAAGGATTTTAAGTGATCATTCTGTGGAATGAAAAATAGGTTAGAATACAGCATTTATTAGAAGAATAAAGAACTATGGTAAAAGTGATCAGGAAGATAAAACAGCACTAGATATAGTTTGTTTTCTACAGCTTTAGCAACACTCTAGCAACTCTGTAAAGGATTAAGTATCATCTTATTCTGTGAAATCTAGAGCAGTATTTTCAGTAAATTTGCCTTATGTTAAAGATGGCATATTTTCTCTATATAATATAAATTATCAGATTACTGAAGCTTAAATATATACAATTAACAGTAAATTATACAATTTAAGTAAATATACAATTAAAATAAATATATACAATTACAATTAAAAAACCATAATGAACCACCAACAGAATGAAGACACTTTTTTAATCTTATAATATGCAAAGATAAATTGTGCTTTGTCTGGTACTTTAAATTTTACCAGAGAACATAGATACTATCCACTAATATAAAAATAATGTCTAAATTTCTTAACAAATATAAGCCAAAATATTCCTGTTTTTGTCCCACAATGTATTCCTTGTAATTTGCCAGTGAGATCATGGCTGGTATTTAAAAAGGGCTCCATTATATTCGTATAATATATTTTATCAAGCAATGTAACATTATTACTAGCACGAATGAGACACATTTAGTTTGGGATCCCAGACAATGATGCCATTCAGGCGCTTGTCCTTCTCCCACTTTGTTTCCAATGTTAAAACAAAGTAGAGACACATTATTGCTCTGTGCGCTCTCATTCGTGTCCAAGTCAGGTCTGGTCCTTACTGGGAATACCTAAAATTATCTACTTTACTTGCATGATTTCTTCAAAGGTATCGTTTAATTTTTGTTAAAAAATTTTAAGACTATTTTACGTGTTTAAAAATAACTGTGAGAACAGGCTGACAGTCACCAGAGGGGAGGGGAGAGGGAATTTCAGGGGAAAAGGGGAAGGGTTTAGAGCAATAAGTACAAAGGACTCATGGACAAAAACTAGGGGGGGTGGAAATGGGAGGGAGGCGGGGAGGGTTGGGGCGGTGGGCCAGGATGGGAGTAAAATACAGAAAATTGTACAGGAACAACAATTAAAATAAAAATTAAAAAAAAAAAAACCCTGTGAAGACAAAAATGTGATGAGTAGTATTCTATTTCCAATCACTGCTCACAGTACATGTTGACCATCTCAGTTGTCTTTATATTCATCTCACATCCTGTGATGAATACTAATATTCATAGTCTACATTTCTAAAATCACAATTAGTTGCCAAGGAAAGAATTACATTAAAATTATAATTTCAATTGCATGGTCAAAAAACAAATTGGACAATGAAACAAAAACTCATAGACAGACACAGCAGTATGCTGTTTACCAGAGGAAAGTGAGGAGGGGGGTGAGCTAGAAAAGGTAAAGTGAGTTAACTTTGTGATGATGGAAGGAGATTTGGAAATCAACTACACTCCTCCGTTCTACCAGCTGAGCTATCGAAGGGACTATAGAAGGAGATATGACTTTGAGTGGTGGGCACAACAGTACAATATACAGACTATATAACATAGAAATGCACACTTGAAACATATATAATCTTATTAAGCAATGTCACCCCAATAAATTTAATAAAAATACCTTTAACATGAAGAGTAAAGCTTCTAACTGAAAAAAAACAAATTGGCTCTTCTTTAGAACACACATGTTCCTGTTAAATGGACTCCACATTGCCTTCAGCTGTATTTTAGAGACTCCTTCCCCCTACCTGCACGCACACAGTGACACACAAAGGTAGCAGGCACTTAATACACATGTCATGGAGGAAAATCACCTCTATGGTTTGAAAGGGAGACTGAAAAATGATACAAATGAGAATAGTAATAATAGGTCATAGTTAAAATATTGAGTCAATACTGATCATTTTTTCAAAGGAACATGAGAGAGAGGAATAAAACACTGGCTGAACTGAGAGGCATTACCAAGTAATATTAAAGAAAATTATTTTTAAAAGGCAAGTTCTCTAAGAAGAGTTCTATGGGAAGAAAATTATCATATTCTTAGAAGTTTCTGATGCCTTCACAGATGCTAAAGGAAAATTAAAACTCACCTGAACAAGTAGCAGCTGGATCTCTTCTTTTAAAACTCAAAGACCACTGTCTCTGGAGTGGTGACTTCCTTAATACACACCGATACCTAAATAAAATAACCTTAAACATCTGCATTGGGGAAGCCCTCGGGGAAACCGTTATGTATGGCTTTGCCACAGATTCAAAAGATTCAAGCCCCTTTGCATTTCACTGCATCCAAGCACCCCGCTCCTTACATCATCCATATCAAATACATGTATATCCCAATGTGATTTCCCTTCCATGGCCTGTACTCTAGGTCCTTCCATAAAAATATTAATGCCCTATGGTATTGTTGTCTCTTGCCAAGCAAATTAATTCTTTTAAATTTTCCTATATTGTGTGAAATGTCCAGGGTGAGATCAGTAAAAGTGATGGAGTAAGGAGTTCCAAAAATTTGCTTGTGTTTCTTTGGTTTCAGTTGTTACTCCTTGTCTTTAATTTCTGATTTTATTTAAATGGGCCCTCTCCCTTTTTATCCCCCCCTGATGAGTCAGGTTGAGTGGATAAAAAATGCTGTGGTACATTTGCACAGTGGAATACAACTGGGCCATAAAAAAAGGATATTTGAGGAGATCCAAATGGCTGCACATAGCTGGCACCTCAGAACAGTTGCTTCCAGACCTCGACTGCACTCGCAGTCGAAACACAGAGCTGAGAGTGAGAGAGAGTGTCTGTGAGTGAGTGTGTACACAGATGAGAGCCCAGAGAGTGCGAAGCAGTGGGCAAGAACTGGCCTGTCTGCAGGTTCCCCCCAGGAGCCAGACTCTCTGGCTGTCTATGCAGACCACCACTGCTGCCCAACCCAGCACTGTTGGCTGCACAGACTCCGGGCGGCTGTAGCTCGGCCCAGGATCCGCGAGCTACCGGGGCTGCGAGACAAGGCGTGGGAGGTGGGGGCTCCAGAAACAGCACCACAGGGACAGGCAGGTCCGAGGCTGAGACCTCTGGAGGGAGCAGGGTCAGCGCGCACGCTGCCACCGCCTTGCGTTACAGCAGATGAGGGGTTGTCCCAGCACCGTCCAGGAAAGATTCAGAGAGAAACTTGATGGAGAATTAATTGTCGGAGTGCCTGTAAGCAGGTGGCCAGCCCTGAGCGTGAGAGACCCTGTGACTTTTGGGGATGGGGAGCACATGGAGAACAGGACCCCCAGGGACCAGTGCCACAGCGTGGGGGCCAGAGACACCCTCTTTCAAAAGGGGGGCTGAGAGGTACCAGGGGCTTGGCAGGGACCCAGGCACGCAGGCCAGCGCGCGCAGGTGGGGTGCAGCAGCGCCGCCAACCACGCAGCTCAGAGGCAGACAAAACACTGAACCGGGGGACCCCACCCAGCACACCTCCCAAGCAGAGGGCACCTCAGAGTGGAGAATTCCGGCGAACCTCCCGTGAGAGAGCAGCGGGCTCAGGTCTGGAAGGCAGGAGCCGAATGCCCGAGGTTTGCTCCAGTCAGCCAGAGCCTTTCACAGACAGGCGAACCCAACACCCACCTGCTGTATTATAGGCTCCACAGAGTGGCCAGGTCAGGCTCAGGTGTCTCCCGCTGAGTACATTTCCTCAGGGAAAAGCAGAAAAAGGCCCTGAGCCAGACACTCTGTGCTACACAGCTCGTCCTTGGGCCCTGATGTACTGAACCCAGCAGAGCAGAGCAAACGGACGCAGGCACAACAAGACACTATCTTCTCTACTGCAAAGCAGATTAACACTCATTTCTTACCCCTCGGGTTTGGCATAGTAAGGCACCAGGTTTTATGACATGGTTTATTTCCAATCTCATATGTTGTTCTGCCCTTCTCTCACTCCACACTGCCTCCTTCCTCCCTCTCGGTATATTTGTTCTAAACTCTACTTTCTCTCTCGCTACGACTTGTTTCTGTTCTGCACTGGGACTGCTGCCCCCCCCCCCCCCGGCCAGGCTCCCCAAACCATTTGTGATTGCCATGAGTCATCTCACATTCCTTCTCCCTTTCTTCAGATACCCTTATTCTCTCTCCACCTTTATCAGTCTTTGCTCATTGGTTGTGGATAAGGTGGGTATTGTTGCATGTCTTCAATCTTACTCCTGCATAGTCACTATTTTTGGATTTCAAATCTCAAATTTTACCATTCCCCTCTTCTACTGCGTTTTGCCTTCCCCCTGCTCACATTCTCCCTCCCTCCCTCCCTCCCTCCCTCCCTTCCTTTCCTCTCCCTCTCCCTTTTCTTTTTCTTGTGTTTAAAGTTTAATTTCTCCCAGACTTGGCCTGGTTTTCAGTTTTCCAACTCTCCAGCATCCCCCCACCCTTAGTTCATGTCCATGGGTTGTGCATGTACATTCTTTGACTTCTCCATTTCCTATACCATTCTTAACCTCTCCCCATCTAATGTATGCCTACCAATTATGCTTCTTTTTCCCTGTGCCTGACCCCACATTCATCCCTTCCCACTCCCCACTGCAAACGCTCCATGCGTTGTCCATTTCTGTGATTCTTTTTCAGTTCTTTGCCTAGTTTTGGGGTTTCTTTTTTTAGGTTCAGTTCTTGATAGTTGTTTGTTGTCATTCTATTGTTCATATTTTTATCTTTTTCTTAGATAAGTCCCCTTCACATTTCATATAGTAAGGGCTTGGTGATGATGAACTCCTTGAACTTGATCTTATCTGAGAAGCACTTCACCTGTCCTTCCATTCTAAATGATAGCTTTGCTGGATAGAACAATCTTGAATGTAGGTCCTTGCCTTTCATGACTTGAAATACTTCTTTCCAGCCCCTTCTTGCCTGGAAGGTTTCTTTGGAGAAATCGGCTGATAATCGTATGGGGCACTCTTTTGTAGGTAACGCTATCCTTTCCTCCTGCTGCTTTTAAGATTCTCCCCTTATCTGTAATCTTGGGTAACTTAATGGTGATGTTTCTTGGTGCGTTCCTCCTTGGGTGCAATTTCTTTGGGACTCTCAGTGTTTCCCAGACTTCCTGGAAGTCTATTTCCTTTGTTGGATTGGGGAAGTTTTCCTTCATTATTTGTTCAAATAAGTTTTCAACTTCTTGCTCTTGTTCTTCTCCATCTGGTACTCCTATGATTCGGATGTTGGAGCATTTAAAGTCATCCCAGAGTTTTCTAAGGCTCTCCTCATTTTTTTTGAATTCTTTTCTCTTCATTCTGTTCCCCGTGGATCTTTCTTTCTTCCTTTGGTTCCAAATCGTTGATTTGAGTCCCAGTTTCCTTCCCATCACTGTTGGTTCCCTGTATATTTTGCTTTATTTCACTTTGGGTAGCCTTCATTGGTTCCTTCATTTTGTGACCAAGCACAATCAATTCTGTGAGCATCCTGATTACCAGTGTTTTGAACTCTGCATCAGACAGGCTGTCTATCTCTTCACTGCTTAGCTCTTTTCTGGAGTCTTGATCTGTTCTTTCATTTGGGCCATATTTGTTTGTCTTGGTGCACCTGGTATGTTGTAAGGGGGTGAGGCAACCTACTTTGCTGCACTATGGCGCTGCCTGTGGGGAGGAGTCAGAGAGGGAACAATGTGGCTAGCTTGCTCTGCTCTAGCCTCACTTTCCAAGCAACTCTCTCACGTGAGACTGGGAGTTTTTGCCACCGTGGAAACCCCTGAAGTAGTAGTTTACAGCTAGCTTTAAGTCTTTAGTTTCCCAATCAGCCAGCCCCACCTCGACCATGTAGTCCATGGCCTTCAACCTCTCCACTGGCTGCCTGTCTCCGCCCATCCTACTTGTCTGGGTGAATGTTTCTTTAACTCCTTGGTTGTCGGAGTTCCATGCAGTTTGGTTTTCTGGCACTTCAGGTTGCTTATTGTTTTTAGATTAGTTGTTATCCTTCTTTTGGTTGTGCTAGAAAGTGAAGTGCTTCTACCTGCACCACAGGTGGCAAACACAAGGCCTGTGTGGGCCGAATCCGGCCCTCCACCTTGTTTTATCCAGCCCAGCACCTTGTTTCTACCCAGCAGCAGCGCCGAACTCTCACTTAACTGTTAGGGAGTAGTTACAATTATACAGCCCTAAAGTTACATTTGGTCCTTCAAAGGCAACTGTGAGGCTGATGTGGCCCCCGGTGAAAATGAGTTTGACATCCCTCGCCTATGCCTTCATCTTGGCTGGAACTCCTAGATATATACTTTTTTGCAGTTTCAGTGTAAACCTAATATTATACCTTCCCTTCTCTTACTCCATTCCACCTTCCTTACTTCCTTTTTCAGCGACGATGTAAATTTTATCTTTTCTCTCTTCCCCTTGTCTCTATTCCCCACTCTTGTTATTGCTCTTCCCTCTGCCCTCTCAAAATCACTTTTCTTACAGTTAGTCATTGCATATTCATTTTTTCCTTCTTATAATAGTCTTAATCACTTTACACCATTATTAATATTGGCCCCTTGGCTGTTAATAGTGTGATGGCAGGTGGGGGCTATTTTCGTGGGTGTGGGTTAGCTTCCTGGGCTGTGTGGTTTTGTTCCAGCAGCACCTGCACAACTGCATATAACACGTGGTGGGTGGAGTGACTCTCAGTCAGCAAGGTGGAGGGAAGAACCCGCCA
The DNA here is from genome assembly GCA_039655065.1 of Glossophaga mutica. NCBI lineage: Eukaryota > Metazoa > Chordata > Mammalia > Chiroptera > Phyllostomidae > Glossophaga > Glossophaga mutica. The sequence continues at coordinate 5,520,989 of CM077318.1, read as the reverse complement.
AAGACTAACCCAACAACAATCAAAACCCAATTACAACCACAGAGCCCACATAAATGGCATAAAGGGCAGACCAAGAGCATCAAGCTCAGGAGATGAAGGAGACTGTACCACCGAGTCCATCGGGTCTCCTACCACAGAAGGTCACACCATGAAGACAGGGACAAAGCAGATAAATGTAACACACAGAAACAAACAAGAAGAGACTTCAAGAAAGATACAGACAGCAACACACTTTACTAGGGGATATGAACATCCCACTATCCACAATGGATAGATCTTCCAAAGAAAATATCAACAAGGATATTGTGCCAGTGAATGACACCCTATGTCAAATGGTTTTAACTGATGTATACAGAACTTTTTACCCCTAAGAAGCAAAATATACATTCTTTGCAAATGCATATGGAACACTCTCAGAGGTAGACCACATGGTAGGTCACAAAACAAGCCTCAACAAATTCAAGAAAACTGAAATCATATCAAGCATTTTCTTGGACTGCCATGTCTTACAACTACAAATCAACCTAAAGTAGAAAACTCAAAGATAGTCAAATTCATGGAGACTGAATAAAATTATATTAAACAAGGAATGGGTTAACAACGAGATCAAGGAAGAAATAAAAAAGTTTCTGGTGGCAAATGAAATTGAACATGCAACAGCCCAAAGCCCATGGAACACAGAAAAGGCAGTCATAGCACTATAGGCCTACCTAAAAAAGATGGGAAAATTTCAAATGACCAACCTAACTCTACAGCTACCAGAACTAGAGGAACAACAACAAACAAAGCCCATAGTGAGTAGAAGGAAGGAAATAATCAAGATCAGAGCAGAATTAAATGCCATAGAGACTAAAAGAACAATTCAAAGGATCAATAAATCCACGAACTGGTCTTTGAAAAGATACATAAAATTGACAAGGCTTTAACCAGACTCATCAGGAAAAAAAAAAGAGGACCCAAATAAATAAAATCAGAAATGAAAGAGGAGAAATTACAACTGATAGCACAGAAATACAAAGGATTGTAAGAAATTACTTCAAACAACTATATGCCAAGCAATTTGACAACCTGGGACAAAAGGACCCATATATAAATATATATGTTTATATATCTATAAATGTATAATCTTCCAAAACTGAATCAAGAAGAAGCAGAAAGCCTGGATAGACCAAGAACAGCTAGTGAAATTGAAGCAGTAATCAAAAAACTCCTGGCACACAAAAGCCCTGGCCTGGGTGGCTTCACAGGAGAATTTTACCAAACATTTAGGGAAAAGCTAACCCCTATTCTTCTTAGACTATTCCAAAAAGTCCAAGATGATGAAAGACTCCAAAACTCTTTTTATGAGGCCAGCATCATCCTAATTCCAAAGCCAGATAAAGACACAACAAAGAAAGAAAACTACAAGCCAAATATCACTGGTGAACATAGATGCTAAAATCCTCAAGAAAATATTGGCAAACCAGATCCAGCAACACATTAAAAAGATCATACACCATGATCAAGTGGGATTCATTCCAGTGATGCAAGGATGGTACCTTATTTGCAAATCAATAAACGTAATACATCACATAAAGAAAGTGAAAGACAAAAAAAAAAAAAAAAAACACATCATCATATCAATTGATGCTGAGGAAGCATTTGATAAAGTACAGCACCTATTTATGATACAACGACTAAGCAAAGTGGGAGTAGAGGGAGCATACCTCAATATAATAAAGGTCATATACCAGGAACCTACAGCCAACATCATACTCAATGGGCAAAAACTAAAAGCTTTCCCATTAAGATCAGGCAGAAGACAAGGCTGCCTACTTTTACCACTTCTATTCAGCATAGTACTGGAAGTTCTAGCCACAGTGATCAAACAAGAAAAAGAAATAAATGGCATCCAAATTGGAAAGCAGGAAGTAAAACTCTCATTGTTTGCAGATGACATGATACTGCCTTGCTCCACGTTCTCTCTGCCCCTGTCTCTGCCATTGCTACTGGTCTGGATAAATGTTTCTTTAACTCCTTGGTTGTTGGACATCCATGCAGTTTGATTTTCTGGAAGTTCTGGTTGTTCTTTGTTTCTAAATTGGTTATTATCCTTCATTTGTTTGTGCAAGGAAGTGAAGCATTTCTGCCTATGCCTCCATGTTGGCCAGAACTCTGCCTAGGAATAAACTTAACCAAGGGGGTAAAAGACCTGTACTCAGAGAACAATAAAACACTGAAGAAAGATATCAAGGAAGACACAAATAAATAGAAGCATATACCATGTTCATGAATTGGAAGAATTAACATCATTAAAATGTCCAAGCAATTTATAGATTCAATGCAATCCCTATTAAAATACTGATGATATATGACAAAGATATAGAACAAACAGTCCAAAAATTTCTATGAAACCCTAAACAACCCCAAATATCCTTACCAATTTTGAGAAGGAAGAATGAAGTAGAAGATATCAAAACACCTGATATCAAACTATATTACAAGGCCATAGTAATCAAAACAGTATGGCACTGGCATAAAAATGGACATATAGATCAATGGAACATAATAGAGGGTACAGAAATAAACCCATGTCTCTATGGTCAATTAACATTTGACAAAGGAGGCAGGAGCATAAAATGGAGTAAATATACCCTCTTCAATAAATGGTGTTGGGAGATCAGGACAGGTGCATGCAAAAAAAAAAAAAAAAAAGAAAGAAACTAGACCACCAACTTGTACCATACACCAAAATAAACTCAAGATGGGTAGATGACTTAAATATATGTTGTAAATATATGACTTAAATATATGACACCATAAAAGTTCTAGAGGAGAACATAGGCAGAAAAATTTCAGATATCCCATTCAGCAATATTTTCGCCAACATATCACCTACGTCAGGGGTGTCAAACTCATTTTCACAGGGGTCCACATCAGCCTCGTGGTTGCCTTCAAAGGGCTGAAATAATTTAGGGACTATATAAATGTAACTACTCCTTAATTGTTAAGGAGTGAAATTATATTCGGCCCTTTGAAGGCAACCACAAGGCTGATGTGGCCCCTGGTGAAAATGAGTTTGACATCTAGGGCAAGGGGTATAAAGGAAAGAATAAATAAAAGGGACTACATCAAATTTGAAAGCTTCTGCATGGCTAATGAAAACATTAGCAAAATGAAAAGGGAACCAACCATATGGGAAAACATATCTGCCAATAAAACATTGGGCAAGGGTTTGATCTCCAAAATATATAAGGAACATATATGAATCAACACTAGGAAGACAAACAATCCAATTAAAAAATGGGTAAAGCACCCAGACAGACTCTTCTCTAAGGAGGACATACAGAAGGCCCAGAGACATATGAAAGGATGCTCAGCATCACTAATCATCAGAGAGATGCAAATGAAAACTACAATGGGATACTGCCTCACACCTGTCAGAATGGCTACCATCAATAAATCAACAAACAGCAAGTACTGGTGAGGATGTGGAGAAAAGGGAACCCCAGTGCACTGTTGGTGAGAATGCAGACTGGTATAACCACTGTGGGAAACAGTATGGAATTTCCTCAAAAAACTAAAAATAGAACTGCCTTTTGATCTAGTGATCCTACTGCAGGTGTTATACCCTAAGAATACTGAAATACCAATTTAAAAGGACCTGTTTACCTCTATGTTCATAGCAGCACAACTTACAATAGCCAAGTGCTGGAAGCATCCTAGGTGCCCAGCAGTAAAAAACTGTGGTGCATTCACATGATGGAATACTATACAGCAGAAAGAAAGAAGGAACTCCCACCCTCACAACAGCATGGATGGAACTGGAGAGCATTATGCTAAGTGAAATAAGCCAGGTGGTGAAAGACAAATACCTTATGGTCTCACCTATAAGTGGAACCTAATCAGCAAAACAAACAGATGAGCAAAATAGAACCAGAGACATGGAAACAAGGAACAGACTGACAGGAACCAGAGGGGAGGAGGGAGGATAACGGTGGAAAGAAGTGGAAGGGTCTAGTCAAGGAACATGTATGAATGACCCATGGACATGGACAACAGTAAGGGATTGACTGCATGATCGGGGGTAGCAGGGCAGGGGAGAAGAATGGGGAAAATTGGGGCAACTGTAATTGAACAAAAGTTAAAGAAGAGGTAAATCTTACTCTTAGCAACAGCATGGATGGATCTGGTGAGCTTTATGCTAATTTAAATAATCCAATCAGAAAAAGACAAATACCATATGATCTCACACATGGAATCTAATGAAGAAAATAAAGTGATGAACAAAACAGAGACAGAGACATGGATACATGGAACAGACTGACGGCTGCCAGAGGGGAGGCAGAGGTGTGGACTAAATGAAAGCAGAGGGGATTAACTAAAGAACAGGTATGCATGACCCATAGACACAGACAAAGGTGAGGTGATGGCCAGAGGGGAGCGGGGCTGAAGCTGGGTGGAGATGGGAAAAGAAGGGAAATGCAGGGGGAACTGTAATGGCTAAACAAGAAAATAAAGAAAAAATTACTAAGAAGTTAGATCTTATGTTAAGTGTTTTTATCAAAAATGATGATGATGATGATGATGATAATAGAACAGGAAGAAACTTTGAAGGTGATGGATAGGTTTATGGCATAGAATGAGGTGATGGTTTTATGGGTGCATACTTATCTCCAAATTTATAAAGTTGTACACATTAATTATGTACAGCTTCTTGTACATCAAAACATTTTAAGTACCAGTTTGAGAAAGCCATGTGATATCCAAGTGGAGCTTAGAAGAGACATCTCAACTGGAAGATAATTTGGAATCAGATAAGGACAGGTACTACTTGAGTTCAGAAAAGTAAGCTAGAGGTCACACAGCAAATTTGGTCTCAAATCCAGGGTCACCCTTGAGAAACAATAAATGAGCATTCAGTAATCGCTTTGTGACTTCCTCTCCTGCTAGTCTCTCTCCACCTTTGAGAAACCTGTTCCAGCAGGCAGCGGGCGGGGGGGGGGGGGGGGGGGGCGGGGCATGGTGATGACTGGGAGGCACCGTCCAATCACTGCTGGCGCAGCCATGGGATTATGACACAGCTTGGTTGCCAGGTTACCGTTGGAGGCAGAGACTTCTCTCAGATCAGAGCAGCCTCTGCCAGAATCAGATGGTGCCTGTGAGGCTGAAAACTAGACAGAGCCCAGAGGGGGCCTAAGAAAAGGTATGGATGAATAAAATGGGGTCAAGTGGAGGTGCCTCAACATTTGTACTGAACTAAAACATTTAAAATGTCGTCAAATGAACAGAAAGATGAGGGGGATCCAAATACGTTGCCAATACCCACAAAAACTCAAGAGGAGTTAATTCATGTAATCCAGATTTCTTTAATCAATATAGCTACACAAGTAAATAATCTGAGTAAATGTGCTGAAGATATAATTGATGAAATATGCAAAGAGGTTGACAGGCTGTCTTCCAGAGTTACGGTTTTAGAAGAACATGTAATCCAGTTGAAGAATAGTATTACCTACAAAGATCAAAATGGAGGACTGTCCTTGAGAATTACAGAATCAAAGACGTTTCAGAGTACAACTATTCAAACACAGCAGGTATACTCCTCCAAGCAAGTACCCGTTAAAATGGGTGAAAGGCACGATACTCATGGACTGACATTACCTATGAATAGGTCTTTTCCTTTTTGCCCAGCAGATACAGGAGGTTTAGAAGCGTCTCCTGATGCTTCATACTGCTTCGAACTTTATAAAGAAAAGACTGTCCCTGAGAGTGAAGAAGAAAAGGAGGCAAAGCGCAAGCAAAAGCAGCACAAAGATCATTCCAATAAATCAGCAAGTGTGCCTCAGAGTCAACTGATGGAAGACGGCGTTTCGGTGTACCTTGTCCCCGCTGCTTGCAGTGAGGCCTCTCGTTCACATGCGGATCAACCAGATGAAAGTTCCTCGTTTTCCAGTTTCCCAGTGCGTGAAATCAATAAGCTTGTAACGAGAGCTGTAGGAGAAGTGATATCCAGCTCTCACTATCTGCCAACGCCCGAATCCAGAGAGGCGAGAAATTCACTTACATACGTTCGATATGGAACTGGAAGGGGAGAAGAACTGAAACCCCAACCTCGAACTCATGTTAAAACAAAGGTGTTTGTGAGCCCTACAGCTCCAGCCTCAGCACCGCCATTGCCAGCTGATTGGTTAGCTGCATTAAAAGCTCCGAAGGTGGAAACTCCTTCCTCAAGCGTACATCTCCCAACTCAACTTCAGTCACCTGTTTTGGGAACCCCAGCAGCAACATCGCCTGCTGCTTGCCTCCCAGGTGCTCCTGATGGAGCTGTTCCAATGTCTCCACCTAAAGGGGACTTCTCCACTCCCGCATCAGAACCTCTTCCGTATGATGAACTGACAACAGATGATGTACTCGCACAAGCTGAATGTCAGGGGATGCTTCCACCTCTCTCTTCTTCTGCAGTCACCTCAGCTAGTGTTCAAACAAGGGCCACAGTTACACATCTCCGTGGCTCTATGTCTGTTGTACAATCACCAGCACCTTCAGTTACGAAATTATCAAAGTCTTCAATTCCATCATCACCAAGATCTTCACTTTCATCATCACCAAGCTATTGTATTCCACCACCAAGATATCCTGTTACACTATTGCCAAGATCATCAACGCCACAAAATTCACTCTCATCAATCTCTTCATGTCCACTCTCATCAATCTCTTCGTGTCCACAAACTTCAAGATCTTGGACTCCATCACCAAGAAATTCACTTTGCCCATGCACAAGAAGTTCAGACACCATATGGTCAAGACGTCCAGAGGCACAGTCATCAAGACCTTCAGCTGCTCAGTCACAAAGGTCTTCAACAGCACAATCAACAAGGCATTTCATTCCACCCCAACAATACTTTTCAAGTTTGAAGTCAGCAAAATCTTTCACTGTACAGTCTTTGTTTTCTTTCATACAATCACCTTCTTGCATTTTAAGCTCATCAGGTCTATCAGTGACCCCATCTGCATCAGCTTCAGCGAATGCTACCTTCAAGCAGTCTCTACCAGCTCTACCAGTAATTGCTAAAATAAGGAATGCTCTGATGGCAGCAATAAGGAAAGGCATTCTGCTCTGCAAAACTGAAGATTGGTGAGTGCCGAAAGCCAAAATGGAAATTCCTAAAACTGAAGCAAGTGATACTGATTTATCATGGAGCTGTGGGACATAATTTTGGTCAATCAGTGAGACTAATTGGATGGAGAAAATGAGCAAATAAATAACTCCAACTAAATTGAAACTAACTCTCTACTGTCTTATTTTCCACTAGTTAAGTCATTAATAATGATTTGCATTTTCTTTAGAATAATCCATTATCTTCTTTGTCCAAGAAAACCATTACCACTTTCTTCACAGTAAATATTTTAAAGTTTTCTTACATGGCATCATTTATTCAACAGAACTAAAATGTTAGTTCTTAAGGTAGTTTTTAAAATATTTTTAAGATGAGTAATATAGAAATTCTGGAGTTATCAAGGGTATTGTTTAACAGAAGTATCCAAAACGATTGCTTCAGTCACATGAGTGTATTCAGATAGTATGTATCACATGTACTTGTGTATACCTCGAGAGAAAAGAACCACACCTTTCATTTTTTGTTAAATAGCATTACTGTCTGGAGAGATTGAGCTATCTCTAGCAATTTAAAGTTTTCTAAATGAAATATTCCGAGTTAATAACTTTTATTAAAGACTGTTAAAATATTGTCAGTTTTAATACATTATTTTTAAAAGTAAAAGGAAGCCATAGGATTGAGTGAGCCACCTAAGTTAAGAATATAAAGAAGGGATTCAAGACCTGAGCTCTGAGTAACTCTACGATTCTAAAATATGAGAGGTGGGGGAATCCCCAGATGAAAGTAAAGATAGATGTTCAGAAATACAGCAAGGGAACCAGGACACTGGGTGCCAGAGATGGATCACGAAAGTCCAAGTGTGAATATTTCAAGGAGGGAACTGTATCTAATGTTGCACAGAATTCAAGTAAAATCAGAAATACTGGTTTTAGCAGCACAGAGATCTGTTGACTTCAGACAGAATAGTCTCGGTGGGGAGTCAAGAGGAGACAGTAAAATAAGCCAGGTGGTGAAAGACAAATACCATATGATCTCACCTTTAACAGGAACCTAATCAACAAAACAAACAAACAAGCAAAATACAGCCAAAGACACCGAAATTGAGAACAGGCTGACAGTGACCAGAGGGGAGAGGGGAGGGAATTTCAGGGGAAAAGGGGAAGGGTTTGGAGCAACAAGTATAAAGGACACGTGGACAAAAACGAGGGTGGGGTGGAAATGGGAGGGAGGTGGGGAGGGCTGGGGCGGTGGGCCGGGATGGGAGTAAAAGACGGAAAACTGTACAAGATCAACAATTAAAATAAATTTGAAAAAAAGAGGAGACAGAAATACATTTGGGATGGTTGAGTTAATGCACTAGCAGGAAGAGGACAGACGCGTGTTCCACCAGGCTGCATTGTGAAGACACGAATAGAAGTTGGTGCCTGGATGGGCAAGGAGTTCGTGGGGAGGATGGGAGTTCGGAAGGCTTTTGTGTGTGGTGTGAGAAGAGAGGAGGGGACGTTAAATCTTCATATGTGACGCCGATATGTCAGTGAACAGTTCCTTAAATTGAAACATCAAGGAACAAATATTATTTAGAGACATGGAGAGGAATATCAAAATTTAAACACTTAAACTTACCTACGAGAGAAAATGTACTACCTAAACCAAGGAATTTTAAACTAACGATGAGGAACAATTTGCCCTATCATATATTAACACATTCTACAAAGTTATAATAGTTAAAACAGTATGTTTAGCACAAAACCTGTTACAATATTTTACTAAAATAATAAAGAATCCAAAAATCATAGTCAGGTATATATGGAAATTGAGTATTTGATTGAAATATCATTTGCAATCAATGTAGAAGGAATGCAAATTTCATTAATAATATTGGGGAAACTATAACTTCTGTTTTCCTTTATTTTGAAATTAAATTTATTGGGATTACATTGGTTAATAAAATTATGTAAGTTGCAAGTGTACAATTCTATAATACATCATGTGTATATTGCACTGTGGGCCCATCACCCAAAGTAAAATCTTCCTGTGTGACCCTATATTTGACTCTCCCTTTACCCTTTACTATCCCTCCAACCCCCTAAATTTCAAAAAATGAGGTCCTAACCATACACCACGCTCTGAAAATAGCAATTAAATCCATTTGATCTGGTGTATCATTTAAGGCCGCTGTCCTCCTTGTTGATTTTCTATCTGGAAGATCTATCCAATGAAGTAAAGGGGTGTTAAAATCCCAGGCTGTGGCTATGTTCCGTCGATTTCTCCCTTTATGTCCATCAATATTTGCTTCACGTATTTAGGTGCCCCTATGTTGGGTATGTAAACGTTAACTAGGGTTATATCCTCTTGTTGGATTGTTCCCTTTATCATTAGGTAGTGCCCTTCTTTGTCTCTTACTATAGCGCTGGTTTTAAAGTCTATTCTGTCAGAGATAAGTACTGTTACCCCAGCTTTTTCCCTCTTTCTATTTGCATGAAATATCTTTGTACATCCCTTTACTTTTAGTCTGTGTGTATCTTTCATTCTGAGGTGGATGCGGTTCTATCTTTTAGTTTCTAATTTAATTTCTGTCTTCTGATTATAAAATGGAGAGGGGGTACTTGAATAAAGTCGCTTAAATATGAATTCGTAGACCTAAAATTTCACCTAATGAATATTCTAATAATAAATACTGTTCTGTTATAAAAGCAGGATGATTATTGATGTGAAGAGGGAGGAAAAGCGTGGCCAGATCCCACACCCCCTCAGTTTATTTTTCTGCTTTTCAATCTTTCTGCTGCTACTGCCATCTAGTGTTCTGTGTGTTCTGTTTGCATTTGGTTTTTAGCATTAATTGAAACCTCTCAGTATTCCTAAATACCACTGCAGGAAAGGATCTGGATATTCTTTTTTTTTTTTTTTTAAAGATTTTTTTTTCCCTTTTAGATTTTATTTATTTATCTTCAGAGGGGAAGGGAAGGAGAGAGGGAGAGAAACATCAATGTGCGGTTGCCTCTTGTATGTCCCCTGCCGGGAACTGGCCTGGCAACCCAGGCATGTGCCCTGACTGGGAACCGAACCGCGATCCTTCGGTTCGCAGGCCCGCGGTCAATCCACTGAGCTACACCAGCCAGGGCTGGATCTGGATATTCTAAGAGTTACCTGTCCAATGTTCTTTCTATTGCTACTTCATTACATTGGTGATAAAGCAGGATATAATCACCATAACAGTAGCACCTATTCATGATCGTATTTGCAGTTCACAAAGTGCTTTCACACACACACGTCATCCCAAATTGTTCCGAATAGCAGCATTTCAATGCTCCGAAGATTACAAATTCTTTAAGGCAAATAATCAGAATGCCAGAGCTGAAAAGGCTATGAGAGGACAGCTAGCCCAGGGGCTTTCCAACCATGTTATTCTCTGCCCTAGGGTCCCTGGGAAATGATTTGGAAGTAGGGATAGAGGTAATGGGAGTTCTTCGCCCCACCCCACCCCCACAAATGCAATGACCTCTTTTACCTGTCGCCTGTTTAATTACTTTTATATGTGTTATCTGATTTTGGTTACATAGAAGATTATTTTCCATATAAGAGTTTGTCCACAGCAAGGATTCTACTCCTTAAAAGTTGAAAATCCACTTTTTTTTTAATTTTTATTTTCATTGTTGATCTTGTACAGTTTTCTGTCTTTTATTCTCACCCGAACCCGCCACCCCAACCCTCCCCACCTCCCTCCCATTTCACTTTATGGGTGAGAAAATTGAAGCTGAGAGAGGTTCCATCATGAGTCAAAGATCACGCAGCTGTGACTAACTGTAAGTAAGAGCATTATCTGCCTGATTCCAAGGCCCGACTTGGCTTCTCAGACTAGGAAGTTGCTTATAATAAAAATTAAATCCAGGTAGTTAAAAAAATGAAAGATCAGACAAGAAAACAAGGCTTTTTAAAAATTGTGGTAAAAAATGCATAGCACAAAATTTAGCACTTTAACCACTTAAGTGTACAATTCAGTGTCATTAAATACCTTTACAATGTGTATCCACATTGTATTCACCACTCTGTATTTTCAGAAAATTTTCATCATCTCAGACAGAAACTCAATACCCATTAAGCATTAACTCCCTGTTCTCTCTTCTATTCAGTCCCTGGAATCCAATATTTATTCTCTGTGTCTATAAACTTTGACTTCTCTAGGTACCTCATATAAGTAGAATCATACACTATCTGACATTTTTGTGATGGGCTTATTTCACTTAGCTTAATGTTTTAAGAATCATCCTTTGTTTTTAAGGCTGAATAATATTACCATCTCACACACACACACACACACACACACACACACACAACTACATTTTGTTTATGTTCTTCCACCAATGGATAGTGGGTTGTTTCCACCTTTTCAGTACTGTTAATAATGCTGCTATGAATACTGGTGTACAAATATCTGTGAGTTGCTGCTTTCAGTTCTTTTGGGTATATTCCTCAGACTAAAAATGCTGAATCATATAGCATTTCCATTTAACTTTTGGGGGAACTATCAAACTGCTTTCCACATTGAAGTCTTTTTAAAGCATTGGATTATAAATTCAGACAATAGGCTTTCCTAATAATTTATTTGCCACTACCATACTAGATTTTCCTTCTATGCAAAAGTGGTTTTTTTTCATAGATCATTTCTGTCTATAGTCAAGAACACCTCATGAGGTTTTATCACTGCTTATATTGTAGATTCTACTGCTCTCCACATGGTTACAATGAGTTGTTTTTACTGAAAGATAATACTGAGATTTAGATGTCCTGTGTTGCCTATTCCAAAGGCACATTTCTTTGGGATCTTTTCCTTTTTGTCTATGCCCATCAGTAAATGAATGAATCAAGAAACCATGGTACATTTACACAATGGAATTCTATGCAGCAGAAAGAAAGGAGGAGCTCCTACCCTTCGCAACAGCATGGATGGAACTGGGGAGCATTATGTTAAGTGAAACAAGCCAGGCGGTGAAAGACAAATACCATATGATCTCACCTTTAAATGGAACCTAATCAACCAAACAAGCATAATATAACCAAAGACACTGAAATAGAGAACAGGCTGACAGTGACCAGAGGGAAGTTCAGGGGAAGGAGGGAAGGGTTTGAAGGAACTAGTATAACGGACACATGGACAATAACAGGGGGCGGGGGTGGAGACAGGAGGGAGGTGGGGAGGGCTGGGGGGGTGGGCTGGGATGGGGGTAAAGGGCAGAAAACTGTACTTGAACAACGGTTAAAATAAAAAAAAAATCCTAAATGATGGAGGAGTTTTCAAAAGCTTAAAAAAAGTATTTTATTTCTTTATCTTTAGAGAAAGGGAAAGGGAGAGAGAAAGAGAGGGTAATATCAATGTGGAAATGAAACACTGATCATTTGCCTCTCACACTCACCCTGACCTAGGACCTAACTCAAAACCCAGGCATGTGCTCAGACCAGGAATCAAACTGGTAACCTTCATTTTGCAGGACAACACCCAACCAACTGGGCCACACAGGTCAAGACTCAACAGATTTTTTGAGATATAATTTACATACCACAGAGTTCACTGTTTTAATTAGATGCCATAATTGTTCACTGTACAATTCAATGGTTTTTTAGTGTATGTATGGACTGTGCAACAATTACCATAACCTAGTGTTCATGACCCCCCTCAAAAAAATCACTATTAGCACACTCCCACCCTTTCCACTCGATCCCTAACTAATCGCTCATCTACTTTCTGTCTCTATAGATTTGCCTATTATGGACAGTTCATATAAATTAAATCATACAATATGCGGTGTTTTTGACTGGCTTCTTTCACTTGGTAACATTTTTCTATTCCTGTGTGCTGCAGTTATATGTCAGTACTTCCTCCCCATTTAGGGTTCCGTATTCCGTTGCCTATGTTAACTACATTCTCTTTATCCATGAACCAGGCCATGGGCATTTGGCCATTTTTACTTTTTGGCTGTTATGAATGACACTGCTGTGAACTTCTTGAGTGTAACACATTTTGTGTAGACATACGTTTTCCATTCTCCTGGGTATTTCCATTCTCCTTGGAGTTGGACTGCCAGCATGTGCTAACTCTATGTTTAACTTTGTGAGGAACTGTCAAACGGTGTTCCAGAGCAGCTGCAAAACTTTATATTCTGATCAACAATGTACGAGGGTTCTCATTACTCCACATCTGCACAAATAACATATTGATATTTGTTACTATCTCTTTTTTATTATAACCATTTTAGTAGATGGAACGTAGTATTTTACTGTGATTTAGATATGCATTTCCCTAATGACTAATGATTTTGACCAACTTTTCATGTGTTTATTGGCCATTTGCTTATGTCCTTTGGAGAAATATTTATTCAATTCCTTTGCCCATTTTTCAGTTGGGTTGCTCATCTTTCATTGTTGACATGTAGAACTTCTTTATATATATTCTGGATATGGGGACTTTATCAGGTACGTGACTTGCAACTATTGTCTCCCATTCTGTGGGCTATCTTTCACTTTCCTGAAAATGTCCTTTGAAGCACCAAGCAGTTAATTTTGATGAAGTCCAATTTTCCCATTGCTTGTTATTTAGGTTTCTTATCTAAGAAACTATTGCCTAATCTAATGTAATAAATATTTATACCTACATTTTCTTCTAAGTTTTATAATGTTAGCTTTTACCTTTAGGCTTTTGATCAGCTTTGAGTCCATTTCTTTTTTTTTTAATTATTATTTTTTTAAGATTTTTATTTATTTATCTTTAGAGGGGAAGGGTAGGAGAGAGGGAGAGGGAGAGAAATATCAATGTGTGTCCCCCGCTGGGAACTGGCCTGCAACCCAGGCATGTGCCCTGACTGGGAATCGAACCGCGACCCTCTGGTTCGCAGGCCCGCGCTCAATCCACTGAGCTACACCAGCCAGGGCTGAGTCCATTTCTGTATGTGGTATGACATAGTGGCATAGCATCATTCTTTTGCACATGGATATCCAGTTGCCATAACACCATATATTGAAAGAACTATTCTTTCCTCCACTGAGTTGTTTTGGCACAACTGTCCAAAATCAATGGACCATGGATGTAGAGTTCCTTTCTGGAGTCTCAATTCTATTCCACTGATTTATGACCACGTTTATATCAGTACCCTATCACATAGCATTGTCCTCTCCTCTTATGAGGACACCAGCCCCATCGTGGCAGCTCCATCCTTACGACCCATCTAAACATAATTACCTCACAAAGCCCTCACCTTTTCCTGCCAGCTCATTGGGGTTGAAGTTTCAACATATGAAGATTTGGGAGACACAACTGTGCAGTCCACAACATTCGTTATAGGTCTCGCCAGATTTTCTATTCATTCTTAGTTTTGGCAGGTTGTGTCTTTCTAGAAATTGGTGCATTTGTTGGCATGCAGGTTGTTATGGACTGAATTGTGTCCCTCCCTATATACTAAGGCTCTATCCCCTGATATGACTATATTTGGAGGCAAGGCCTTGAAAGATGCAATTAAGGTTAAACTAGGTCATAAGGGAGTGGCCCTAATCCATTAGGATTGAAGTCCTCATAAGAAGGACGCATTGGGGAAAGCACGTGCACTGAGAAGAGACCAGGAGAGGAAATGGCAAGAAGGCCACTGCCTGCAGCCCAGGAGAGAAGCCTCAGAAGAATCCAGTTGTCAGCACCTTGACCTTGGCCTTCCGGCCTCTAGAACTGTAAAAAGGTAAACCTCTGTTGTTTAGGCTGCCCAGTTTGTGGTATTTTGTAATGGCAGCACTAGTAGATGAATACGCCACTGCCCTTAGTACTCCCTAGCAGTCCTTTGGATTTCTGTGAGGTAGGTAGTGATGTCTTCCCTTGCATTCCTGATTTTTAGTACTTGGGGCCTATCTTCATTTTCCTCCTTAGTGTAGCTAAAGGTTTGTCAGTTTTGTTGATCTCTGTAGAGCCAATTTTTGGTTTCATTAATATACTCTACTGTTTTTCCATTCTCAATTTATTTATACTCTATTTTTCATTCTTTCTTTCTTTCGGCTTGCTTTGCGTTTAGTTTGCTCTTCTAATTTCCTACAGTGGAAGGTTACATTATTAACTCGAGCACTTCCTTCCTTTTTCATATAGGGATTTCCACCTACGCATTTGCCTTTGCGCAGTGGCCTTTACTCATCCCATACAATGTGGTATGTTGTTTCATCTTTATTTATCTCAATTTATTTTCTAATTTCCCTTATTATTCCTTTTTTGACCTATTGGTTATTTACATTTTTAAATATGCTTATTCATTTTAGAGAGAGTGGGATAAACATTGGTTGGTTGCCTCCTATATGTGCCCTGACTGGGGATTGAACCCATGACCTAGGTATGTGCCCTGACTGGGAATCGAACCTTAAACATTTTAGTGTATGGGATGATGGTCCAACCAACTGAGACACACTGGCCAGACCAAGCTATTGGTTGTTTAAAGGTATTGTCTAACTTCCACATAATTGTACATTTTCCAATTTCCTCCTCTTGCTTGTTTCCAGTTTCATTCCACCGTGATGGGAGAACATGGTCTGCATGATTTCAGCCTTTTTACATCTATCAAAACTTGTTTTATGGCTTTGCATAGAGTACATGCTGGAGAATATCCCGTGTGCACTTAAGAATGTGTATTCTTCTGTTATTGGATAGTATTCTGTATACCTTAAGTCTAGTTGGGTTATAGTGTTGTTTAAACCTTTTATATCTTTGCTTTTTCTTCCTATCCTACCCATTATTAAAAGTAGAGTATTGAGTCCCCAAACATTATTTGTTATCCCTTCAAGTCTGTCACTTTTTGCTGTATGTATTTTGAGCTGTTCCAATGTTTATAATTATCTGTCTTCCTGAGGGATTGACCCTTTTCTTATAAGATGAACTTCATCTCTATTAAGTTTTTGTCTTAAAGTCTACTTTTTCTTATGTTTACTATACCTTCTCTACCTTTAGCCATCTGTGTAGTTTGTTTTTGCCCAGCATATCTACCTTAAAAAACAAACAAACAAACAAAAAAAAAACAAAAACAAAAACAAAAAAAACTCACCCGAGGACATGCTTATTGACTTTAGAGAGAGGGGAAGGGAGAGAGAAAGAGACAGAAAGAAACGTAAGTACGAGAGGGGAAAGATCAATTGGTGCCTTTCACAGCTGCCCCAACAGGAACCAAACCTGCAACCCAGGTGTGTGCCCTGACCTGGAATCGAACCTGCAGCCTTTCAGTTTGGTGGACAATGCCCAACAAAGCCACACCAGCCAGGGCAGCATATCTACCTTCTAACTGTATCATTTAATGCATTCACATTCAACGTTATTTATGTGGTGGTGTTTACTTGAGCCATTTTGCCTTTTCTGTGTCTCATGACTGTTCTGTAGGAACCTTATACGTTTTAAATAATATTTTGCCACTCTGGGTACTGACCCCTCCCACCCAGGGCTTCTTATTGCTATTTGCTTGTTTGTTTGTAAAATAACCCATTGGCTGGGTGGCTTATTTTAGTGAGGTCTTTCTCCTGCCTCCTGTGAAGAGTCTAATGTTGCTCCTCAGGGAGGTCCCGCTTTGGCATGGCCCCAGTGACCTGGGATGACAGGTTTGGAAAGGGCTCTCCGCCTCTCTTTGGCTGACTGCACCCAGCTGTGAAATCACTAATTATGCACTGACCAGCTGCTCAACTCTTTCCCACTGTGCCCTGTGTCCTAAGTTGCTCTACAAATGAAAGTTTTTGAGGCCACTGCTTGATACACGTTCTGACCTTGGGAGGGGTCCTTGCAAGTGTCTTGCTCAGTGGTTCTGTCCTGCAAACGAGCCTGCCACGGTGCAGCCTGCTTCTTGTGTCTCCTCTCACTTGCCTTTGACCACAGCCGCCACTGTCCTTAAGAGCATTCTTAGGTCTGCTGTACCTTCAGCTCCTTTGGGAAGGGACTAGCAGCTGCTTCGTGGTTTGCTCCTTCTGCCGGGAAAGATGGGGGCCAGTGCTCTGCAGCGCGTGGAGGGCCGGAGTTCAGCACTCGGTGCAGGGGCTGGCAGCAGCCTCGGCAGCCTGAGGGCTTCCAGCTTAGAACCACCACTTCGGGAACTGGGGTGACGGTGACTAGGGCCTCAGCCTTCCCAGCCCACAACTCCCAAGGAGAGCCTCCATGCCATGAGAGGGGCTAGAGAAAAGAAGGGAGCCCCATCCGTCACCTTTACTCACTGGGGCTCAGCCTCAAAACTAGCTAGGGGAGGCTTCCGGTCAAGAGGGGGACGTAGGCCGACGTGGCTCACCTCTTCGCACAACCCATCAAAATTACAACTACAATATAGAACCACCATCACTCAGGAACATCAGAAATCGAGTTGAATGAGTCTGACAACTAAGGAATTGAAGAAACCACATCCATCGAGACTGGTAGGAGGGGGCGCAGACACGGAACAGGCTGGTCTCACACCAATGCGGATAAAAATTCAGGAGGGATATCTCAGGAGCGAGGAGTCCTAGCCCCTCATCAGGCCCCCCAGCCCAGAGTTCCAGTGCCAGGAAGATAAGTCCCCACAACTTCTGGCTGCAAAAACCAGCGGGGATTGAGTCGGAGGAGGAGGCAGCTGGAGCCCTAAGCAGCTCCTGTTGGGGAACCCACACATGGACTCACCTACTCAGGCTCGCTCCCTCTGAGCTCCAGCACCAGTGGTTTGCAGGGAGAGACTGAAGTGTCTGGCATGAAGGTGAGCAGAGGCCACTGCCCCTTTGCTGAGCTCCCCACACACACAGAGCCAGTAGCAGGTGCCATGTCTGAGGCTCCATCAACCTGGCTAACACTGTGTGACCCACAGTGGAGATCGACAGAGGCTCTGCCCCACCCGACTTATGGGCCCAACAAAGCTGCTTTTCCACGAGAATGGCTGGCCTTGGCTCCTAAGTCCTCTCAAACAAGCAACAGCTGGCTTCAGTGAGCCCTAGCAACAGGCAGATTAGAGTTACAGTTTACCTTCACCTGGAAATCTCCAAGCCCAGCACAAGTAGCAGCCATCTCAGATTGCTTTACAGCTCAGGCAGGGAGGCCCAGGCAAAACACAGGTGGGGGCTGACCTTGGCCTGCAGCACCTGGGAAACCCCAGAGCCTATGCACCCGGTGGACAGCTACAGACCATGTCAGAGCACCACCACCCTGCCCCTGAGCAGCTGATCCTCCACGGAGATCAGAGGTTGATGGTCAATGGTCACAGCCAGTCCTTGCAACTGACTGGCCTGGGTAAATCCCTCCCATTGATCTAACAGCAGCAACCAAAGCTCAACTACAAGAGGAAGGTGAACTCAGCCCTCAGGAAGGGTCATCTTCAGCACCCAGCTTGGGTGACAGGGGAGGCTGTGCCACCGGACCCTACAGGACACCTACTACATTAGGCCACACTACCAAGACAGGGAGTCAAAGCAGCTCTACCTAATACATAGAAACAAACACAGGGAGGCTGCCAAAATGAGGAGACAAAGAAACATGGCCCAAATGAAAGAACAGATCAAAACTCCAGAAAAAGAACTAAACAAGATAGAGATAAGCAATCTATCAGATGCACAGTTCAAAACACTGGTTATAAGGATGCTCAAGGAACTTAGTGAGGACCTCAGCAGCATAAAAACGATCCAGTCAAAAACAAAGGATACACTAATTGAGATAAATAACAATTTACAGGGAAGCAACAGTAGAATGGGTGAAGCTGAAAATCAAATCAATAATTTGGAACATTAGGAAGCAAAAAACAACCATGCAAAACAACAAGAAAAAAGAATCCAAAAAAATAAGGGTAGTATAAACAGCCTCTGGGACAACTTTAAGAGGTCCAATATTTGCCTCATAGGGGTGCCAGAAGGAGAAGAGAAAGAGCAAGAAACTGGAAATCTATTTGAAAAAATAGTGAAAGAAAATTTCCCTGATTGGGTGAAGGAAATAGACATGCAAGTCCAGGAAGCACAGAGAGTCCCAATTATGATGGGTGCAATGAGGCCCACTCCAAGAAACATCAATATTAAAAGGCCAAATGTTAAAGGTAAAGAGAGAATCTTAAAATCAAGAGAAGTTAGTTACTGGAACGTTGCCAGAGGGGAGAGGGGAGGAGGAGAATGGGTGAAGAGGTGAGGGGACTAAGAAGTACAAATAGGTAGTTATAGAACAGCCCTGGGGATGTAAAGGGCAGCTTAGTAAAGGGAGTAGCCAAAGAATTTATGCATAGGACCCAGGGACATGAACAATGGTGGGGGGATTGCCTGAGGGAGTAGTGGCTGCTAGGTGGAGGGGGGTAAAGGCAGGAAAATCAGGACAACTCTAGTAGAATAAATAAAATATAGCTTTTAAAAATGTGAAAAAATAGCTAGGGGAAGGATGAGAAATGCTGATACCCTCTTCTACCTGAAAGAAAGCCATTGACCTGGTCGCTGGACACGGGAAGCCTGTGCTCTGGGTGGGCTGCAGTAGTTCGAGTCTCTGTCTTGCTGACCCAATGCTGTATTCATCTTGGCTCAAATACCATCAATCCCTACAGAATATTCATATGTTTCTTGAACAGATTTTTTTTTTCTATCTGCTGTTTTGCCTGAGGGCCATTTCCAGAGGTTTTAATAGGCTTTTTTTTTTTAAATAGTTTGAAACGGTTCCACTAAGACATGAGTCGGTGGAGATTCTCATTGTCATGCTAGGAATTTTTCTAATTACTTTTTTTTTTAGCACTCCCTAATTTGCATTTTGCAAGCCTTCCAAAAGCAGTTTACATAGGATCCAAATAAGTTACTTTAATCAGTACAATATAGGGTTTATACAGCTTTTAAGAAATTGAGCCTCCAATGGAAGTACGTTTTAGAGATTGGGAAAACGTATGAAGAAAGGAAAATGAGAAATTTAAAAGAATAGAATAAGCATCGTAGAAATAATTTTAGTGAACAATTTCAGCCTTGTACAGCTAAAGACAACTGAAACCAAGTGTGATCTCGAGCAACTGCTTTTCTATACCTCAGCTATCTCATCTCCACATTGGGACTAACATCTTCCTAATAGGGTTGATCTCTCAAGAAAAATAACTATTATTACTAATACAGCAAATCTGACATTAACATCCCACCATGACCACCAACAATCCCTCACAACCCCCGTATTACCCAAAATCAAAACTTACTCGGGGCTTACCCTAACCTGTTTCTGAGGCTGTTGTGCTTCAGGGTATGACACCCAAATCCTGGAAACTAAGAGATTTAAATCCTCGTTAAATCTCCAAACTCCATTCTTCTCTGTCCTCTACTTAAGATGGATCTTAGAAAGACCTTAAGTCACCACTTAGCTTTCCTTTCTCTGGTTACCCTCCACCATAAACGCAGTACCTTACTCCAAGTCGGGCTGCTTCTATCTACATACAGATTGTCAAGTAAAGAGACCAGGCCACAGAATGGTGTCTGTCCACAGCACAAAGCTCAATTTCATATTTCTAAGTTATATTCTCTGAGAACGATAAAAGATTAGTATACCTATAATCAGTTAGCCAAACTTGACTTGTTCTGTCTAGCCCGAAAAATGAACACTCCTATTTTAAAAGTCAAAATAAGGCAGAACTGATTTACTAGAAATTAGGTAGGAACACCAGAGAAAAATAAGGAGGGACCCCAAAAAACGTGGAATTATCTTCTGGAGAGTGAGCCCCTTGTAGTACAGGCTTCCCCCGCTAGGTGACTGCTCTAGGAACCCATCTGCATCAGTGCACCAGACAGCATTGTTGTGAGAGGCTGTGTTCAGTGTCCATGAATTTTTTTGAAGACTCTTTCAACGCGTTTGCCCATTTCATGATGGGTGATTTACGAGCGCACCTGCCCACACCATGCTGAGCGTTCAGCAGTTTTTGACCAAAACCGGTGTGACTCCTGTGCCCCACCCTTCCTACTCACACCATATTGCCCCCAGTGACTTTCTTTTGTTCCCTGGATTAAAAGGCCCTTAAAGGGAAAGGTTTTGCCAATGGGGAACTAGTGAAACAAAAAATGGCAGAAGCACTAAAAGTTTAGTATCAAAATCAACAAGCTCAGAAACTGTTTTGAGCAGCAGAAAAAAAAAAAAAAAACATCTCAATACATGTGTTACATCAAATGGAGAATAATTTGAAGGTGACTGCAGTTTAAACATGTAAGAATAAAAAATTTTCATAAATAAATTACATTTTGGGGGAGTCCCCCCTCATATACTCTATTTTCTACTCCCTTTCTATTTGATTTTTACATCAATTTTTGTTGACAGAACTCAATACTCTTATCTGTTAGAAACCAACATTTTTGTTCCTTGGATGATGATCAGAATGAGTGGGAGGTGATTTCAAGAAAAAAAGATAACATTCTGAAATATGAGTGAGATCAATGTAAATACCGTGAACCAAATTCGACTTGGGCAGTCTTATTCGGTTTTCAAGGCCAACTGCAAAACCTATTCCTTAAGAATAAAAAGGGGAGCTCTGGCTGGTGTGGCTCAGTGGATTGAGCGCTGGCCTGCAAACCAAAGTATCACTGGTTTGATTCCCAGTCAGGGCACATGCCTGGGTTGCAGGCCACGTTCCCGGTGGCCTCGCTCAAAAGGCAACCACACATTGATGTTTCTCTTCTTCCCTTCCCCTCTGTCTAAAAATAAATGAATGAAAAACTCTTAAAAATGGAAAAAAGAATAAACAGTGTAAATACCCCATGTAACAAACACGTGATTTCTTAAATTACTTGAAATGTTTCCCCCTAATAACCACATACGCTGTAACAGAACTGTTATAAAATTCAAATTACCAGCAGCTCAAATTAAGGTTTACTGCATTTATAGGGTTAATCAATCCCCATCAACCACCACACCACCCCAGTCTTCATGAGGAAAAAAAAATCCAAATCATTGAAATGATACCAAACAAGGATTGGCATATGAAAGTTTAGACTGAGACAGTAATTGCTTTCTTGTTGAAATGGTCTTATTTTCCATGGACATTTGGATTTAGGGCAAATTTTTTAAATGAGCATGCAAAGGAACAGTGACAAGTTAAATAACAAGTAAAACAAAGAGGAAGTTCAAAGCATGGTTGAAAACTTCCCAAAACATTCCTGGCTGATGTGGCTCAGTGCATTGAGTGCGGGCATGCGAACCAAAGGGTTGCTGGTTCAAGTCCCAGTCAGGGCACATGCCTGGGTTGCAGGCCAGGTCTCCAGTAGGGGGCGTGTGAGACACAACCACACACTGATGTTTCTCTCCCTCTCATTCTCCCTCCCTTCCACTGTGTCTATAAATAAATAAAAAATATTTTTAGAAAATGTTCCCAAAACAAGAACCCTAGATTAAACTAAACCCATGGGTTAAATCAGGTAGCTTGAGCCATTCTCTGAGAACTGTACTTGAAACCCATTTAAACTTGGAAGGGGAAAAAGTTCTAGAATTTGCAACTGGCAAGAGAGCATACATAGTATGTGGAAGGCAGCAATAACTGATCAATTTTGTATTGTGCACTGTAAGCATATCATTAGCAGAATTAATCCTCACATCAGATAGGAGTAAATCCTCTACATTTTCCTTGGGGACTAACCCTTATGTTGGTTTGCATAAGAAATGCACTTAAGAGCTCCATTCGTTTTTCTCCTTCTGAGCCTAAAAACTTAAGAATATTTAGCCCCCTAACTAGAACTTCCCTAAAGTACTAAGAGGCATAAAAACACATTTCAATGTCTTCTTGGGGTGTCCAAACTTTTGGTGTCTCCGGGCCACCCATTAAATATCATGCAACAGGTAATCACAAAAAATTCTCATTGTGTTTTTTTTTTTATAAATTTTTTTTTCCTTTTAGATTTTATTTATTTATCTTTAGAGAGGAAGGGAAGGAGAGAGGGAGAGAAACATCAATGTGCGGTTGCCTCTTGTATGTCCCCTGCCGGGAACTGGCCTGGCAACCCAGGCATGTGCCCTGACTGGGAATCGAACCGCGATCCTTCGGTTCGCAGGCCCGCGCTCAATCCGCTGAGCTACACCAGCCAGGGCTCTCATTGTGTTTTAACTAAATTTACGATTTTGTGTTGGGCCTCATTCATAGCCATCCTGGGACACATGTGGCCCATGGGCCACAGGTTGGACGCCAAAATGATCTTAGCCAGAATCAAAAGGAAATGTGACCCTCAAAATACACACGCATGACTTTGGAGTTTCCATTTCGTGGAGAACGGGAAGGAGTAAACTGGAACCAAATATCATCACCCCATTGAGAAAATACAGGAGCTACGACGAGAAAACTACAAGCAGCTAATTCTGGATGAAATCAAGGCTTTTGTTGCCTAGCTGTGTGACATATGGCAAATGACTTGATTTCGTTGAAACTTATGTTTCTGACACGAAAAATTCAATGTGCTGCTAGTGTTATTCTGGTGCTTGTGAGTATACGGAGTATGAGTAGCCCTATCAACTAGCTGTAAAGCTCTGTTTAAAATTCCAGTGCTTGTCACATAATAGGGACTTAAATTTTGAACAGATGAATACACAAGTAAACAACTCTGTGATGAAATAACCTAGTCTTCCTTTAGCCGTCTCTTATCACTAATATAAAGTACATACATAGGCTACAAATTCCTGCTTGGAAATATCTTCTACGAAGGACATCCCCGTATGTAATCTGGAGAAAGAGTATGACTTTGTTTCATTGTTCTCTAATAAGCTCTATCTGAATAAATTATAAGCCAAGCCAGAAAAGGTATTTTTACCGTGTTGAAAACTTATTGTATTTGCCAGTCTTATATTTTGGAGGCAAAAATGGACTTTAACTATTATTCTGCCTTAATAACTATTTTTTCTTTTTTGGGAACTACTAACCACAATTATAATAAAATGACCAGCAACTCCCAAAACTGAAAGGATTACTTGGTAATATAAGAATCTCAAGGGTGCAATATTTTTTGTTCCATAGGATCAGACCAGACAAAATTAACTTCTTTATATAAAAGGCTTGGTCTACTTTAGAAATTAAAATTTAACAAAACAATTCACAACCACCAGCACTTCATTATTAATATTTTAGGTTGCAGAATGCCCAAAGGTAACAAAAATACCCTAAAAATGACCTACTATACAATTTGGGCTTCCAAACTGTGATAGTGTAAATTTTTTAAAAAGCAAAACAAACACCTTAAGACAGTTTTATTGCCTTAAATTACCCAACAGACTGCACAATATTCCTAACAAATTAACATAATACTACTATACAAATTCTACTTAGAATGTAGCACGGCAAAAATCAGGGTTGGTTTTTTTGGGGTTTTTTTTGTTTGTTTGTTTGTTTGTTTGTTTGTTTTTTTTTTGCTTAATCCCTTCACCTTTGTCACCCAAATCAATTCAATAAGAGTTTTTAAAAAATGAAACACAGAAACATCCCTAAAAAATGAACAAATTCCACCAAATGATACTAATAACCGAAATTAAGCAATGTAAAATGTTTTGACTTCATATACTGAGTAGGCATCTTGACAATTCAAAATTTGCAAATTAAAGGTTATTTGCTTCAGGTTGCTTTTAAAATATCCAGTTTTTAAAAATGCGTACATTGAAAAATAAAAAAAAAAATTAAAAATCCAGTATCAAATTTAACTTTGTTAATAATTAAGAACTTAGTTAAAATTATCTATTAAATGCCAACAATCTCCTGATGAGAGGTAATTTTCAGGCAACTGCCACAGCTGGCAAAGAAAAACATACTAAAGTTACAAAGAAAGGAAAGAATAGTTAGTTTCCTTAAAACTTTGGGAAAACATTGACACCATAAAAAGTTCATTTTATTGAATGTTATATTTGGTTTTTCAATAACATGTAGCATAAAACATCCTCTATGTATTTATTTAAAAGACCTAAGGTATCAACGGCAAGTGTATGGGCTTATCTGTCCCAAGGAAACCAACTCACGGGCTCAATGCGCTGGTTTCAATCTATTGTGTGCACGTTTGGAAAGTAGCTTTAAATGGTCAGGGGCGTGTGATTGAGAAAGATAGTAGAGACTACTTTGTTCTTACCCTTCTCAGCTGGAAAAAAAAAATGGATCATTTCAATATTGTTCTAATATCTGTTACAGAAATTATTTACTTAATTTTAGAAACCTAGCAGATGAAGTGAGGAAACATCAAAACCTGCTGAGAAGGAATTTTAACATACACTGTTGTACCTTTAAAGAGGGCTGTGTTTGTTCAATCATGCAGCTCAATGGAAATACCAAACTGTGAACAGATCCCCACTTCAATTTCCAAATATTGTGAAAATTGGGGCTCCTTTCATAGACAAAGGATATGCCCAAAGACAAAGGTGGTATTTTTTTCCTAAATAACTTCTCTCTTGGTTCTAAATACACAAAACAGACAGTGTGTATGTAAAATATGCACTCGTCTTTGGCCAACTTATGTCCCCTGAACTGAGTGAGGTTCTTGCAATTGGGAAGGAAATTCTGCGGAACCATACAGGTGCACAATGTGGGCACTCATACTACAAAATAAAAACGCCTAGGTTACACAATTCAGCTGTTCAAACTTATAAGCTATAAAGACGTTAGAAATCTATCCTTTTCAAAAAGCTCTACAAAACGAAATGTGGAGTAAAGCTTTGCAGGCTGTTATTTAATGCAGCAAACAGCCCACGTTTAAAATTTTTAACATATGTATTACCTAAAAGTGACCTGGAATATCTGTGATGACAAAGACCAAAAAAAAAAAAAAAAAAGCCAGTTTTCTTTGATAGTAGGGAGTACCTAGTTCCTCAGCTGAAAAAAACATATTACATGACAAAGAAGCAAGAATGGACCCAAGAGTGACATGTTATAATCTCTGAAACTGGATCATGAAAAGGTAACCCCGTTTTTCCTTCTTATCAACTTCTCTCCAGTACCTGAGTTAAGGCACAAAGCAGCAAGACTGCGACTGATTCCAAACAACTTGGAATTTTATTGTAAACATCCCATAAAGAATGGCAACAAATCCAGTTTTTTTTCCTTTGAAGATAATTGCTTATAATGACGTATAACTGCCAAACAAAACATCTTTTATAAACCAAGCCAGTCTAGTTTACCTTTCTGTACTGAATTTTAGTTTAATGGACATTTTGCCCATATACAACATCACATCAACTATTAACTGAATGATTTTCCATCATAAAACTTATGGATACTAAAGAACAAACATAAGGTACAGTTTTGTTAATACTTTGTAAGGGATTACAAAAGACAAGGATGATAAGTTACAGGACAAAGAAATAAATTACTGATTGCCATCACCACAGTATTGTTTAAAGAACTAACATTTGTAGTACTGCCTAATGTGTATCTGGTGACATGTGAAAACACATTTCCCAAATGCATTTCTAAATATTTTTGTATGTGAATTTAAAAGTCAATTACCAATGGCGACTTTAATATGTATCAATAGTCTTATTTTTTAGAAAATACTTATCATGCTTTTATATGTCAAAGTCTCATATTCTAGATTTAATTAAGATAGGAATAACAAATGAGTATACATATAAATAAACAAACACACCTTAACTCTAAACTGCAGGGCCTTTCTACTGTACTTCTGCCATCAATGAATCATAAATTACCAGTCTCGTTGAAGTGTGCTAAATTAGGTCATGTCTTCATTACAGAAAGAGAAGTGAGGATAAAAGAAGCAGGAGAGGAATGATGAGAAAGAAACAATCAAGAATAAGGCTACATAACAAATGTCAAGAAATAATAGGGCCATCCACATTCCCCAAAATACAGCACCATGAAAAAAAATTAAACTTTATATTAGAATTTAATCAAAACTTCATCAACTTGGTAGAGCAACTTCACTAAGAGGCGGAAAGCAAAAAAGCATGAAAATATTTTCACACTATTTTTTAAAACAAGCCTTAAAGGTGATCTTAGAATAGTCTCTTTTCAACAGAACTTTTACATAGCCTCGTGTACCACAAAAATGTTGGGGATGGGGTTGACATTTAAAACAATGAACTTGAAGTGTCAAAAGTTTTGTTCCTTTCCTCAGAACTAAAAGGCTGGACATCAAAGGCTACTAAAAATTATACAGGATGCAAGTCTCCTTTTCGTGAATGTGAAAATTCCAACTTTAAAGTACCAGTTGGTAAATGTGCATAAAATAATTTCCAAGATATATAAGCGTGTTTAATACAAGGTTTTTAATTTATCACTACCACGAACATACAAATTTTGAAAAATGTTCAAAAAAGTTTTATCAAAAAGGTTGAAGTGATATTCACATCTGTTCATCACTGTTATTGTCTGATGACAATCTACAGGATTACAAAAAAAAAAAACAACAAAAGATAAATCACTCAAATTTATTTCCAATTATTTGAAGGCTGAGTTAGAGATCTGAGCACACAGTTGCACAAATGAGATGTATGCATTTTACGCTGGGAAAAACAAAGTGCTATATGGAAGAATTCCAGCACAAGTCTGATCTCTGGCAAGGGAAACAAACAAACAAACAAGAAACAAATGAAGGAAGGGCAACTTAAATGAAAAAAAACATAGGGGCACATATACACAACAAATCCTCAATTGTTTATCTAGAAGGTATAATGAAATTAATGATCAAGCAGTATATATATATACAGGCTAAGCGCTTTATAACAGAGGCAAAGAACTGGTAGACAGTAAACAGGACTGTCTTCCATACAAAATATTCTTTTTTTTAATGTCTCAGATAAAGTGTGCCAAGTTGGAAAAAATCTACATACACACTCGCACGCACACACACATAGAAACAAATTTAGTCACTAGGCTAACAGACTAGTGAATGTTTGGAGAGCATCTGATTGCTGGAAGAGATACACATAGCAAGCCATAGATAAAAACACACAATTCAGTTTTCATAAACATATACACATGCTAAGATCTTAAAGCTGGGCATTAAAACATTATTAGCATTCATGAGAAATATTACAGTTCACTGACTATTAATATCTAGCATAGGATTAGGCCTATACATCTGAGAGCTCTCATGAACCTAAAACAACAGTGGTTTTTCTCAGCAACTCTTTTAAGATTTAGACTTTTCTTCAACCTTCTTAACCCATTTCCTACTTGCTTTGCTATGGCTGAACCCAGGTCTTGTTTAGGTGTAAATGGCCTCTAAAAAATTAAAGCAATAAAATAGTCCATGTGATACAAATTACATCACACTCACAGGAGGCAGCGTTACAAAAAGAGCAAAGTATAAACCGTGGGGGAAAGTCCAGATATAAAAGTAAAAATACATCTTCCAAACTTTTATTCTCACAATTATTAAAATAATCTGCATGCAAACAGAAATGATCTGTTTGTTTTGTAATAAATGATAACTATGCTCATCTAACACACCCTGGTGACTAACTCTTTAAATCCTAGTAACTGAAATCAACATTACAGCAAAATGCTGTCACTAGTATTTTCACAGTATTTCACTACATATAAAATATGCTTAAAATGTCTTTAGCCTTGTTATCCTAAGTATCTAAACCTAGAAAATCTTGACATCTGGGGAATAAATGTGGCATTTTTATTTTTCAAAATAAATTATAAATAAAGCTTCAGACAGCTAAAATCACACAGATGGTAATTCTTCTACATTTCAAGAGGTCAGCTCTTCATAGAAGAATGTCAACAAAAAATTTCACACTAAAACGATACACATGATACTATTTGGGTATATCCATGAATTTAAGTAACTTAAGTTACTTTGATTAGGGTAGGCCAGAGTGTTATTGATTCCAGGAAAAAACAGGCACAAATTTAGTCTAAATGTCCAAGAGATGAATAACTAAAATAGTACATTTTAGCAAAACTCAAATGCAGACTTTCAAAAATGAACAATTTTGAATCTGTACTATGGTAAAAAAAAGTGGCGGTCGAGTGACAACCAGTAGCTTTGATTTAGTGGGGAAAAAAAAATCAGGTTGATCTACTTGTCCAGTAACAGAATTTAGTGCCATTAACAATTCATAAAAATACTTTCTTCAAGCCTGAACATTTCTACTGCAAGTGAAAATTGCTTAAAGATGTTAGTCTAAGAATAACCCTCACCTGACCCAACAAAAAAAGCGAAGTTATGTGTGTACTCCTTCCTCTGCACTTAAGGATTTTCAGATGCGTGAAATGATGGAAAGCGTGAGACAAATACATCAGCTTAAGTATCCTGGGATTACTAGGCAGAACATTAAGAAGTTTCATTTATCCCCACAAGTCTAAGCGCAAAAAGTCTGCTGTTACAAAAACAGACATCAATATATATATATTCATTCCCTCCCACCTCAAAAATCTAAGGAGCTGACAAATTGGCGAATTTGCAATCTCTCAAATTTGAGGAATAAAATCGATCTGGGAACTCAAGCTCACTTATGGAACTATGGGCACTCTACTGCTGTAAACAAGGTCATAAGGGTTTAAGTCTTTTCTTTTACAACATAGTAACTCAAAATCTCAGGGTGCAGTGCAACGAGGTTCTTTTCTGAAAGATTGTAACAGAAGAACCTTTTGGAATGGTATGAGCAGAACCTTTGACTGTTGATTCCAAATACTAGCTAGCCAAAACATGCCAACTCAAACTAGGTGTTTTGTTACATTTTGAAATTCAAATGAAAACCAGCCACTCACAGCTGCTAAATAGTAAGTGGCAGCAGAGATATATAAGCGGTTGTCCAAGACTACTTACATAAATATGTTCTAAGAAAAGCCTAATGTGGAGCATACTATGCTTATACAAGCTTTTTAATTACAACCATTAATTTGAGAGCCAATATGATTATTAACAATCTCTCAGCTTATAACTTATGAATATTCATTCCCACCAAGCTTGTTCTATTTCTCCTTAGTCAGTAATGAATAACAGCATCTATTTTTCTTAATGTTTCCAGTAGTTGTAGTTAATAG
This sequence comes from Glossophaga mutica, assembly GCA_039655065.1. NCBI lineage: Eukaryota > Metazoa > Chordata > Mammalia > Chiroptera > Phyllostomidae > Glossophaga > Glossophaga mutica. Next base: position 5,490,976 of record CM077318.1, on the reverse strand, counting down.
AGGTAGCTGAGCTACTATTCAAAGAAGTTATTCTTTGTGGATGAGGATTTTTCAAATGTTTAAGTTATTCTTTAAGCTACAGAAGTTCTATTAATGCAATAAAATATAACAGGAAAGGAAAATGGATGCAAGAAACTTTTGCATTTGGCACCTTGTCTAGATTGATACCTCAAGTATTCTTTTTTAATAAAGTTAATGCACACATCAGAACACACCACAAAGATTTGCTACATATTTACAAGGCACCAACCCTTTCTCACCTTTAACATGAATTAAGCAAATCAATGAAAAGTGTATCAAGATCCCCCCACCCCCCAAAAAAAACTGTAGTATAAATATATACTTCAGTTCAGTACAATTATTGAAAGTTTGGCCTGGGAAGAGTAAAATAATCCAGATCGTTCTTACAATATAGAAACTGTAAACATTTAATAGCTGCCTTTAGGATTGGTGTATTGTGCAAAAGTTATTATTACTGGGTACAGGAATCAAAATGGCAAAAACAAACTATATAAAACTCTGTAAGAAGGTGCTATACTTCTGTGATACAAAAGCAAAAGAGGGGTATTCTGTTGAGATAAAAATGTCATGCTACTCTTTAAGAAGCTTAACGCTCCTTTCATGTAGTAAATCTGTAGTGTGTCTGTGGTGTGTGTGTGTGTGTGTGTGTGTGTGTGTGTGTGTGTGTGTGTGTGTGGGCAGATTCTTTTTTAAATTTAAGGCCTAATGAGTAAGGCTTGTTTGAACAAATGAAGTGTGGAGATCAAAAGTCTTGAAACAAATGTATACTGGCAAAATGGAAAAGCACCAATGTGAAAGGAAACGTAAGTCCCCACACAACTTGCTTTGTAGATTTCCTGGTAAATTCCCTGCAGTAGAAGGCCATTGAATTTTTAGAATTATTCTAAATTTATTAACTGTTAATAATTCCATCCCATGAGATGGCTAACCCTGGCTTTTTCGGTCATTTTACGCACTCTGCCTGATCTGGATGTACCAAGATTGAGAGGGTCTTCAGTGGACACAAAATTGTCATTGTCAGAATCATCATTATATAAAACGGTCCTCCTGCCTTGGTTTCGCGTTTTAATTCGAGGCAGCCTACTGAAGCGTCCCGAAAACATGGTATCAAATTCGTCATCTGCAATACGTGCACGTTTGGCTCTGGTGGCTCCTCTAGAAGCACCTCGTCCTCCTCTCCCTCTCCCTCTCCCTCTCGTGCCACCTCCTCCTCTTCCTCGCCCCCCTCGCCCCCTGCCTCCTCTTCCTCTGCCTCCTCTGCTCCATCTGCCCCATCTGCCCCATCTGCCCCTTCCTCCTGTGCCTCTGGTCTTCCAGTTTCTTTTTCCATTGGCATACTGCTTTCTGAGTTTTCTTTTAGGCCTAGTTTGTATGAATTTGCTATAGTCATGGTCTCCGTCTACATAATCTTGATCGGTCCTGGAAGTTGATTCCGAGTCAGAATCGGAACCACAGGAACTTTCGGAACTTAAACTGGATCCTAACTCTCCACTTTCTGAGGAAGATAAATGTGATTTCTCTTTTGTTTCTTTTTTCTCTTTCTCTTCTCTTTCCACGCTTTCATCTTCTTCCGATGCACTGAGTAGCTTTCTCTTGACTCCTGTCCGGGGCTCTCTGCCATCGTCATTTGTAAGGGGTCCATCAACGGAGTGATCTAAATCAATACAAATGATTTTTCAAAGTTAAGCTTTGACATTGGCAAAATGATTATTTGGGTCTGAAAGTAACATTAACAGTCTGTAAAAAATATTTATACTCAAAGAGAGACGGGGTAAAGTCATGGAGAGTGTTGGAGTATGCATTTAAATCTGTTGGAAAAGGAAGATAGTAAACTTTTGATTTCTGTCCGATCGCTTTTTTGGCGGGGAGGGGAGGGTAGAGGGATGGTGGGGGGGTGAGATAGCTGGGCAGGAATTTCAAGGGCTTGAACCCTAGGAAGAAGGATCTGAGAACATGTATCTGAATAACTTAATTCATTCACTAAATGAACATGTACTGATGATCTACTTTGGGCCAGCCATTTCTTAGAGCTTGAAATATGGCAATTATGAGATAAAGTCCTTGTTCTTTGAAATGCTATTTTAGTAGGAAAAGCTTGCTTGACATGAAACGAACAATCACGCAACATGATTTTAAGTCATACGATGTGCTATAGATACGAGACGGTAAAAACGTGTGAATGTATGTTTGGGGAGTCCTTTATTCAAGGAAGACGTTTCTGCAGAGGCTGTATTTAAGGAGAGAACTGAGTGAAGTTAGATCTGGGGAAAGAACACTCCATCAGAGGAAAGAGAAACGCAGTGTAACTGGAGTGGAAGAGAAAAGCGGAGTGGTGGCAGATAATTTCCAGCAAAGGGTTTTACAGCTGAAGAATGATAGGACCTGATTGACATTTTTAAAAGAGCGCTGTGGTTGCTGCAGAAAGAACAGATTATAGAAGAAGAGATTGGAAGCATCGGTCCGTTGGGAAGCCACTGCAATAACACAGGTAACGCCCCACGAGGGGTGGACCAACAGAGGTGTTGAGAAATGACTGGATTTGGAGTATTTCCTTCTAGCCGTGCCACCAAAACCAGTGTTTACTTTTAAAGTTCCAACCGATGGGAACAGCTGATGGGTTGGATGTCAAGTGTTAAACAAAGAATGAAGATCAGCCACCACGTTTTATAGCTTGCAACTGGGTGAAGGGTAGAGACTTTTGCTGAGCTGGAGAACACTAAAGGAGGAATTGGTTTGGGCAAGCTGGTGGAAACAATAAAGAAAGATTCCAGTTTTGAATACTACTAGACACACAGGTAAAAACATTTAAAAAAAGGAAAAGAAAAAAAGCAGGTGGATAGACCAGTGCAGAGGTTCAGAGGAGACTTGGATAAAGCTACAGATACAATTTGAGAATTTTATGTAAAGAGATGACATTTAGTGTCAGGAGAACTGAGAGAGCTCATTGAGAAAGCAAGTACCTCAGGTACCGAGGGCTGAGACTTCGGATATTTCAACATTTAAAAATAAAGAACAGGCAAACGTAATTGAGAAGGGATAGCCAGTCAGGTAGAAGGTAAGCTGAAAATAGTGGAAAAAGCAAAGCCTAGGGTTATATGCTAACCAAGACTAGTCTAATGGTCTTGGTGTTAGGGACTAAATTGCATTACCCCAAAATATGTATATGGAAGCCCTAACCCCCAATGTGTTTTTATTCGAAGATAGAGCCTTTAAGAAGTTCTTAATTAAAGTGAAGTCACAAGGGTGGGCCCTAATGCATAAGGACTGGTATTGTTATAAGAAGAAGACACACCAATGCGTGCTCGCTCTCTCTCCGTGTGTGTGGATGGACAGAGAAAAAAAGCCACGTAAGGACACAGCAAAAAGGTGGCCCTCACCAGACACCAACCCTGCTGGCATCTTGACCTTGGACTTTGAGCCTCCAGAACTATTGGAAAATAGATGTCTCTGGTAAGTATATGAAAAGCCGCTCAACGTCTCTATCCTTAGGGAAATGAAAATCAAAATCCCAGTGAGGTATCACCTCGCACCTGTTATAATGGCCAGTTTCAAAAAAATAAAAGAGAAGTGTTGGCAAGGATGTGGCCAAAAGGCAACACGTTTGCTGTCCATGTTTGGCGAGAATGTAAATTAGGACAGCCACTATGAAAATCAGTATGGAGTGTGCTCAAAAAATTAAAATAGAACTACCATATAATCCAGCAATTCCACTACTGGGTATATATAAAAAGGAACTGAAATCAAGAAATCTGTACTCCCTTGCCCATTGCAACATTATTCGCAATAGCCATGATGGGAAACAACATGTATAATATATAATAATAAATTATGTAGCCTTAAAAATGAAAAAAAATCTTGCCATTTGTGATGACATGGATGGAACTGGAGGACATTATACTAACTAGGCAAAATAAGCGGGATGCAGAAAAAGAAATATTGCATGATGTCGCTTACACGTATAATCTAAAATACAGTCGTGTGCTGTATGATAACAGGGCCATGAGAGACACATATACGATGGTGGTCCCGTCACATTGTAATGGTGCTGCAACACTGCTCTCCATTGCCTACTGAGGTCACAGCCAGAGAGACATTATAGAGCGACACACCACTCCTGCGTTTGTGGTGATGCTGCTGTAAACAAACCCACTGTGCTGTCACATAGAAGTGCAGCCTGTCACTTATGCACAGCACGTAATACTGGATAATAACAAGGGGCCGTGCTACGGGTTTGTGTGTTTAACATACTATGCTTTTTATGGTCGTTTCATCGTGCACTTACTCTGTTGACTTAAAAGACCAAACGCTTGCTGTAAAACCCTATGCCGTGTTAAGCTAGCAGCAGTCCCGTACATTCCATGTTCACCGTGTTTATTGAGCGTATCGTTTTCTCTTGGGTTTTGATTTAATCTCGTGCCGTTTTGTACAGCAGCATGCTGCACAGGCACGGAGCCTACGCCATACAGACCAGGCGTGTAGCGGGGTACACCATCTCGATCTGTGTAAGTAAATCTGACGATGTTCGCACGACCGATTAGCTAAAGACGTGTTCTCAGAACATATCCCTGCCATTAAGCTCGTAGAAGCAGCGAGTGACGCGGTGGTTGCCGTGCGCTGAGGCAGGGAAAATACGGAGCTGTTGGTTAGAGGGAGCCAAGGTTCAGATACTCAGGATGAGGAAGTTCTAGATATCTAACACACAGCATGGTAACTATGGTTCACAGTACTGTCCTGTATACTTGAAATTTGCTAGGCTAGATCTTAAATCTCAACGTGCACAGTAATCACACTAGATAATTAGTTTGATTGCGGTGGCCATCTCAGTGTATGCAAATACGGAAGCATCAAATTGTAACTTTAAATGTGCAGAATTTTTATGTCAATGATATCTCAATGAAGCTCCTCGTAACAAATATCTGTTATAAGCCACCTACTCTGTGGTCTCTTGTTACGAAAGCCCAAGCTGACTAATACAGTAAGTGACAGCAATAGAAACTGTAGATAAGAGATTTAGGTGTTATTAAAAGTTACAGAATTCAGAAAACTGAGCAACTGACTGAATATGAGGGGCAAAAGGAGAGCCAAAGAACACTAAAATGTTTAAACTGGATGACTAGGAGGAAGATGGTGGTGCCATCAACTAAAACAGCGAGGGCAGAAAAAGAAGCAAGTTTGATAAACAGGCTTGAATGATAAACACCCAACGGAATTTTTTTAGGAAGCACTTGGAAATGAGACTGGCAGAATAGAGATACCCAGGGCTAGATACGTGAATTAGGAGACTCATCGGCATAAAGAGGATTGATGCAGCTATTAGATTCCTCTATTCGTAGAAGACAAAAGGAAAACACCAAACCAAAACAAACAGAGAAGATATTCATATACTAGAAACAGAGATACAGGAGAAGCAGTAGAAGCCGTAGAAGGCAGGCGGTAGAGCTTCCAGAGCGAGCACGCAGCAGCACGCAGTGACGCACACAGATCAGAGAGAGAGGGGGCCTAAGACGAGGACCGTGATTGGTCACTGGAGAACACTGCTGATTCTGCAGAGGAAAACTTTTGTAGGGTGGAGGGGTCAGAGGCCAGACTATAAAGGATAATGGAATGTTTAGATGGAAAGAAAATAGCAGCAGGAAATACAGTCTACTCTTCCTAAAAGCTTGATAATGAAGGAAAGGGCAAAATGAGAAGAAAGTGGCGTGAGTATGCGACTCGCAGCTGGAGCAGAACAGAACAGAGGACCGAGAAAAACGGGGGGAAATAAATGCAGTGATTATCTTAAAGTAATCAGATACGTAACAATATTCCTCACGTAACGAGTACCAAAATATATCTATAGAAAGTCTATTTTGGGGTTATTCGATATTTCAGTAATGATGAAGACGCTATTAAATCTTTCGTTAAAATGTATATGAAATAAAAATATAGACTCTAATAAAAATATTTCTAAAAACATGGTAACTATTCTTCACAAACTTCAAACAGATGAGTACATTAGAAGTGTCTTTGAACATGTTCAAGGTCCATAACACAGCGCTAAGCATAAGAAAATCTGCATAACCACAACCTTCAAGTCTTTATAACTGATGCTCGTGACATCGTGCAAAAATAAGCCACGTGATGATGAATTATTAGCTCAGGGATTTCTTTTTAACCAGTGAAATTTTTTTTCGACAAATACAAGTTAGATGGAAGCTCATGAAGCGACTAATAATAAGTTGCTTTGGTTGAATGCAGAAGGAAGGCTATTCTGAGAATTCCTGAAGTAGCTCTGAATTACTGAGAAAGAGGCAGAACACAGTCTGAAAGCCACTCAGTTATTGAGAATACCTAAGCACGGTGATAGATACAGGTGTTGACTAAAAGAGGGCTCACTAGTCAACCAAAACCCTTTTTCTAAATTGGGATGGGCTTTTTAAAAAAATGAGCCATATTTAAAGATGATTTTGGAATTTTATTTGCCTTTCTTATTAATATGGTTTAAATGTGTCTAATCCTCTGGTTTTTATGTGCTTGGGGAAAGAGCTCTTCATTTATTTGTTCCTCTCTCTTCGTTTTACATTTCATTTCATTATATTATTGAAATATTATTGAAAATCTGCTAAGAGCCTGTTCTTAGTTGTGGACATGAAACCCCATCTGAGTCAAATTCAACAATACTCAAATCCTCATTGACTGTAAGGACATGCTAATTTTTACTGTGTAAATACACCAGCTTTTAAGTCATTCATTTGCCATTATAAAAAAACAAAGAATAAATACTGTGTCCACATTGATTCCCTACCTTGTTTAACTGGCAAAACTCTATTCCGAAAGGATTTGGCTTTCCCTGGGTCATGGCTGTTTCCACTGCGGGTGTATCCACTCAAGCTCGATGAAGACAACGGTCCATCCAGCTCATCGTCAAGTAAATATACCGAAAGCCCTTCAGCAGCATCTGAAACTGGCATTTAAAAAGACGGTAATGTTAATATAATTATCATGCTGTTTGGAAAACTACCTCAACTCCGAACACCTACTCTAACATGGCAATTGTGCACTGTTTGAAGGAAATATGCATATTTGGACGACAAATGTTTTATCACATTGTTAAGCGTTCAAGCACAAAATGTCAGCAAAACTTGTCCAAGGAAACCACTCCCACACACAGTAAATCCTCAGTTCTTCCACTGGCGAATATATTATTGTACCCAGTGCTCTGAGATAGTATAGATGTTAAAAATCATGAAGTTACAGAATTTTAAAACTAAGAGCCTTTAAAATTCATATAGTCTTAACACCTTCGCTTTAAATATGAAAACATTTCATCTCGTGGCCTAATGTCTAACCTAAGACTACACAGCCAGAGAAAATAATTGGGAATAAAACACAACGCTCTATATCAAAATCCATGGCTCTTTGTACTATGAACCATGCTGCCTTTTCTATAGCCTGAATATCAGCATTGAACTGAAATATATAAAAACCAAAAACAAAAGACGTATTTACCAGGAGACGAGAAAGGAGAGCTGGTCCTGGCATAAGACACTGAGGTATTCTGGTCATTTTTAGGCTGCAACTTCATTTGTTTCTGTTTCCCTTTTGGACTACAAGGAAAAATATATAACAATTAAGATTTTTTTTTTTCTATCAGCAACATATTATGACAGACCGCACATACAAGATGTTTATGGTGACCAAAAAAGAAATGTCTGATAAGTTAGGTGAAACACTTCAAATTGGTAATGTAACGAAGTTAAATTGGAAGCATTCAAATGAAAAGGTTTTGGTATAACAGAATCCACATAAACAAAGCTTTGGATTACCACCTCCATCTTTACACAGGTGCATGATTTCTTTAAAAAAAAAAAAAAGTCTTGGGTCTTGGGATCCCCTCAAGCTATTGACTAAACTTTAAGAAATGAAGTAATAGATACCAAGTGTTTCGAGAATATAAAATACTACATCACGCCCTGGCTGGTGTAGCTCAGTGGATTGAGCACGGGCCTGCGAACCGAAGGATCGAGGTTCGATTCCCAGTCAGGGCACATGCCTGGGTTGCCAGGCCAGTTCCCGGCAGGGGACATACAAGAGGCAACCGCACATTGATGTTTCTCTCCCTCTCTCCTTCCCTTCCTCTCTAAAGATAAATAAATAAAATCTAAAAAAAATAATAATAATAAAATAAAATACTACATCACTATAATATACCTAGGAGCTCTGCTAGATAACGAACTGCTGCTGCTTCTTAAACGTTTCCTGTACCGTGGCCTTCTCCTCTTCTGACTCTGGATTGCTGACTTATACTCAGAGATGATATTTTTAATACGACTTTCAAATAAGGCAGATAACCGCAGCGTCATGCTGTAGAGCTGAAAAGGAAGAAGTTAGTATTGTTTTAGCAGCTTCTTCAATTGTATAAAATATAAACAGTATAAACATGCCTGAACCACTACCAGTATCATCCTTTCGTACAAAATATATACATTATATCATACATTCAGAAAAGTTCTTCCTGAAGAATTAAAGCAAGTTACCATTTTTTTAACTAAAAATTAATAAAGGTTTTTGAAAGAGAATGTCCAAGGTTGGGAAGGGTAGCAAAAAACATTGCAATCTATTGCCAGTGAGTTCTTTAAACTGGAATAGTAATTCTGAAGGGCAATACATAATAGGATTTAATATAAAAAAATGTAAAAACATACACACCCTTTGGCTAATAATTTCACCTGTGGAAATTTATCCTAAGGAAACAGAGAATTGCACACAGAAAGTAATTACGTTCCAAGATGTTAAAGATGTCAGCCACAGCTTTATGCATGTAAAGTGAAAACCTAGAAACAGCCTAAATCTCCAGCACTAGGACACTTGCGAAATAACGTAGAACGACCATATAATGAAGTCCTGTGGAGACATCAAAACGTTTCTTCTCAAGGAGTAACAATATGAGAAAATGCTCCTAATATTGTAAGTTTAAGAAAGGTTTCAAAATAACAAAACCCACTGTTCTAAAAAATATATGAGGTCTGTCTGGAAAAAGTCCAGCCATTGTTGATACAGTGAGGACAGTTTGTGTGATATCCAGGTAACCCGGCAGCCAAGGACAGGGGACCGGAATGCATCTGCATGTGGGGGTGGTAGACGCCTTTGAGTGAACGTGCGTACTGTGTGGCCGTCACACTCAGAAGGACTGAGCGAGTAGAGCAATGAATCTGCATCCAATTTTGTGTTAAGCTTGAAAATTGCTCCATGGAAACTATTTGGATGGTTCAGAAGGCCGCAGCTATGGGCAACTGGTGACTGGCAGCTTCATCACGACAACACAACTGCTCATGCATCACGTCTCCTGCAGAGTTTTTTGGTGAAACACCAAATCCCCCAGGTGACTCAGCCCCCTACGGCCCAGATTTGGTGCCCTGTGACTTTTGGCTTTTCCCGAAACGAAAATCCCCTTTGAGGGGGTAGAGATTTCAGATCATCAATGAGATTCAGGAAAATACAACGGAGCAGCTGATGGCGATTGGGAGAACTGTGTGAAGTCCCCAGGTACCTACTTTGAAGGAGACTAAGGTGTCATTGTCCTATGGACAATGTTTCTTGTATCTTCTTCAATAAATGTCTCTATTTTTCATATTATATGTCTGGATACTTTCTGGACAGACCTCGTATAAACATATGTAAGTATAAGTGTCGGAAATAAATCAAATGTGAAAAAATTATGTCTCCATAAATTAGTGAAAATTCTTATTATATGAGTTAAAAGTGTGCAAGTTATATACATATTGTGCAACTTATTTAAAAATTAATCAGATACCAGTGAGTACAAAGCACAAAAATTATTACCTTTTTGTTCTCAAGATATTTAAATTCTGATAAAACAGAGGGAAAGTATTAAATGTAAGTATGAATAGACAGTTATTACTTGCCAATGTGGTTCACTATTTGTTATGATAAAGGGAACATAAATATTCAGAGCTAATCCAAATATTTATAGAAATTAATAGTTTTACCGCTTTTACTTATAAAATTATTCATAAATAAAAGACATATTAAAGTGTACTCAAATTACTACTTCTCTGTCCCTTGACCTCTCTCTAGAGGTCAATAAATATTTTCAGTAATAAAATATTACTAAGGAGCAGAGATGAGGCAGGTAGAGGGAAGAAAGAGGTGCTTAGAGTCAGAACGACTATGCTCAAGGTATCTTTATGCCTCATAAACCGTCAGAGAAATACCAAGAATGAGACTTCATCAGCGATGGCAGAATTGTAGTATATACTTATTTAGCAATTTTAAAACCGGTAAAAGAAAAAGGTGCCTGACATATGCATAACTACATGCTTAGATGATTAATCCAGTTAACATAGATTTGCATACCCTTGACTTTTTATTAGAGGTATAAGCTTTGGAGTTGCTGAATATTTGGCGAACGTCCTTATAAAATTCCAGAGGACTACCATAGTTTCCTGCTCCCAAAGTTTCTTTCACAGTGCTGAAGTCCATAGGCGTGTCCATGGCACCTTGATGCTCCTACAAAGAAGAATGTGTTATTAAATACATGGGCTAGGTAAGGATACTGCATAATACAATGAGATAAGATTTGCATCACCAAGTCAGCGTGAAATAAACAGACTGCTTTTCAGTCTGCTAACTGCCTTCTCCAAAAAATACATTTAAGAGCTGTCTTTTGGTGGCTTAGGAGAACAGCAGAGGTGTTTGGGAGGTCCTTTAGCCCTCACCCTGCCATCCAGAACTGTTCAGACTGTCAAGAAGCAGAAAAGAAATTCCACAGCCACTGGCTTCATTCCTATGGAATTCGTAACACGAGATTGCATTGCTCGCTTAAAGCTGAAGTAACCAATTCCTTGGCAAACTGCTCAATGCAAGTATAAAATGGGAGAATTCACATATAATTAATTAGTTCCATGTCACAAATTAGCTGCATATTTCCAAGACATTCCAAACTATGAGCACATTGTACCTAAGATGTTATTAGTTACAGGTCTACGTAAGCTTGGCCATATCTGTGCCTTTCTCCTATCATTTTGATTTTAATAAATGATTTTGCTTCAACTAAGGTCTTCACTTTCAAATATTAAAAATTAGTTTGATTTTACCCTGGCTGGTGTGGCTCAGTGGATTGCGAGCCGGCCTGTGAACCAAAGGGTCGTGGGTTCAATTCCCAGTCAGGACACCATGTCTGGGTTGCGGGCCAGGTCCCCAGCAGGGGGTGTGCGAGAGGCAACCATACACTGATGTTTCCCTCTCTTTCTCTCTCCCTTCCCCTCTCTTTGAAAATGAATAATTTTTTCAAAAACTTAGTTTGATTTTGATTAGAGGGAGAAGATTTCATTTCAGCCTAAATCTTTCAAGTCCAGTTAAGATATTTCTAGGGTTGTCCTATGGAAATGCATCTGAAATGTATAAATATACCTGCACACACCACAACCATCAATAAACAAACATATTTTAGAGTAAAAGCCATTGTCAGTATTAGATCTCTCATCCTACTTAGAAACATTAAGAATTAGCATGCCCACATTTCACTCACAGGAGAAGCGAAAGAACCAGAAGAAGGGGCAAAGGAAAGACATAAAAAGAGAAAAATAGTCTGGGTGAGCTGTGGCCGGAGCTGCGTCGCGGCCTCCCTGCCGCCAGGATAGTGCCTGCTACCCACAATGGGACGTGCGGACATCTCCTGCAGCTGCCCGCATGTAGGCCCCTCATTGTCATTGTAGCTACTGGCTGTCCTCAGCATCAACTAGGGGAGGATGAGGCACAACAAGGGATCACTGGAGATCCCCACAAGTGTCAGGTCGAAGGAGAGAGTGAGGAGCAGCCCAGCCAGGGCATACGGAGCCCTGGCACAGAGGTTAGGGCCAGACTGGGGCTTTGGCCTCCAGGAAGAGGCTGAGGTCAGCACGGGAAGGGAGCCAGCGGCTGGCCCTCCAAGCCCACGGGTGACAATGTCACTGAGGCCCTTGGGAAGGTGATCACACCCAGGAGTGCAGTGAGTGGCCCAGCTGCATTCCGCAGGCAGGAACCACAGGTCTGTAGGAGCCACAAGTAGCAAGGCGAGGGAGAGCTTGGGGACCTCCAGGCTCCCAGCTTGAACAGACTCCTGGCACTTTTATTCACCAAATGGGGCAGCTGGGGGAGGGCTGGGTTTGTGCTTGGAAGGGGGCTTTCCTTCTGTGCCCCTGGGAGGCGCTCGGGAGATGCGCAGTGCTGCACACCTGCACGGACTTGGGAGAGCTCGGCACGCAGCACCAGGGTTGGAAGCACCAGCGAGAGGCAAGGGGTCCAGTGGGAAGCGATTCCCTAAAGGACGGCTATGGACAGAAGAGAAGGCCCACGGAGGCATGCAGAGGTGGGGAACAGGCGTGGAGAAGCTGGGCAAGGACTGTTAGCAGGAGGAGGTGCTCAGCCAGCAAAGTGCTGCGGGGAAAAGGTGGGGCGGGGGCTGGATGACGGAGAGCCCCTCTGATGGGCAGCCCTGGGGGTTGCAGGTGTCTTGAGCAGGTTGGGTGAGAAGCTGTGTTGGAGCGGATGGTGGAGCCAACAGTAGCCTTTCCCCTTGAAGTAGATGAGCTGACTCTCGCATTCACATGGAGAGTGAACAAGCAAAAATAGCCAAGAAAACTGAAAGAGAAGAGGGATGTGAGCCACTGGCCCTGCGGGAGATTAAACATGTTGTCACACCCCTTCAGTACGGCCGTGGAGCCAGCCACCGGACTCCCGTGGACAGAGCAAGGACAGAGCCGTGGAGGAAAATGCACCAAGGCACCACGACAGGGGGGCATTGGATGCGATGATGGTTGCTTTCTAACAATGACGGTGAAGATAGACAATTTTAATAAACAGTGTTGCTCATCTGAATAATAAAGTTAGAACTAAATAGATCAGTCCAGGTGGAGTGGTTCCGTGGGTTAGAACGCCATCCCACTACCCAAGGTTGCAGGTTCTATCCCCAGGGGGTCAAGACACATTCAAGAATCAACCAATGAATGCATTGATGAGTGGAATAGCAAATCAGTGTTTCTCTCTCCCTCTCTCCCCAAGATCAATTTAAAAAAAACCTAAATAGATCGAAGATACAAATGTAAAACAAGTGACACCATTAAGAAATGCTGGGGGGAAAGGTGACTGTTTCAACATTGGAGTGGAAACTCTAATGCTCAGTAAGAAAATGGGCAAAAAAAAAAAAATACAAGGGTCAACCCAGATGAAATCCTAATGACCCATGCACATAGGGAAAACTGTTCAACCTCACTCATAATAAGAGAAATGCAAACTAAAATGATAGTTGATAAGTGTTTTTTTCTTCTGAAGAATACTTGCAAATACCATGCATTTGGGAGCACCAATAAACCATTTAAAGCGATAGAGAGAGAGAGAGAGAGAGAGAGAGAGAGAGAGATTGATTTTTCAAAGCATGAGAAACCGCAATTGCTCTTAATGTGTCTGTTTTTAGTTTCCTTGCTTAAATCGTAAAAATCAAAAGTATATTCCAACACAGTATGCTTTATGGAAACACAGATTTTCATAGAATAAAAATGTTGGAACTTTGTGCAGTACGATGATTCCCAGTGGGAATAATCAGCTACAATACAGACCTAATTATATTGTGTCATTTCTACTCTGCTATACTAGGTTTAGATTTATAGAAACAAATAAACACCTACCATCTACACAGACAGTGCAAAGAACACTCTTTGTTTAAAGATTTTATTTCTTTACTTTTAGAGAGAGGAGAAGGGAGGGAGAGAGAGAGGGAGAGAAACAGGGATGTGCCAGACAAATGTCCACAGGTTGCTCTGGCACCCCTTCAACCCGGGGTGGGGAGCCTGCAACCTCGGCATGTGCCCTGACTGGGATTCAAACAGGGGACCTTTCTGTCTGCAGGATGGAGTCCAACCCACCGAGCCACACTGGTCGGGGCCAAACAACCCTCTTCAGAACATGTGCCCATTTAAGAAACGAAAACTAAACAGCCAAAAAAATCACACAAAGGTGAAAAAGGAGTGAAAGCGGAGTTGGAAAACAGCTTTGAAAACTATAGAAGTTTTATTTACACTATTGAGATTTTAAAAAGTACAACAGTGTAAAAAGAAAAGAAAAGAAACCAGTATGTGTCTTTTAAGAAACTACTAGGCCTACCTCAGAAAGAGATGGATCTTCTTGTCTTTCCAGAACCATCGACCCTGAAGGTTCTCCCTCTTGCTCTTGATGTCCCTGTCGGGGTAAGGAAGATATATTGTGTTTTTAGACGACAACAAAATATCAAGAATTGTAATATAATCATCATTTAAGGTTCAAAGATCCACAAATAGGATAAATGTTTTTAACTGACTGCATTGCAAAATGAACCAACTACATTCACCATTCCCCACTCCTATGGAAACACGAGACTAATTTATTGTACCCAAACTCTGTACAAGCACAGTAAGCTTTGTTGAACATAATCTTGTTCATTATTTGAATAAATTTTCCCCAAATCAAACCTGTGTAGGTAGAGAATACTGATGTTTACTAATTTCAGAGGATGGTCTCATGTATTTCTGAAATATTGCTGTGCTTTTTCTCTGAATACATTAAAATTGATTTGCTATCTATACTAAAAGATTATTCATTATATAAATAGTACTGTTAGGAAAGAAATCCTTTCGTGGAAATTCTCATGCTTGTATCTTTCATTAGAAGTAATAAGGTATGTTGGTTAACTAAGGGATCATATTGGATAACATATAATATTTAAATCATTAATAGAAATTAAAGATAAGATGAATTATGAACATAAGGCTGACATGTTATCAAGGGTCTTACACTTTTACACACTATGAAGTGTATTAGAAGTTAGTAGAATATATTCAACAACTATAGAAAATAAAAGCAGAAAGGTATTGCAAAGATGTTTATCTTTTAATTAAATTTATTGGGGTGACATTGGTTAATTAAGTAATTTTGTAACACATTATTAGCAAAGATATTTAGATTCAAATGTGGTTTACAAATGTACAATCTACATACAAAGGGCATGACAGACATTTTAACAAGTCATGGCTAATCAAACTACCCACTTTCACAATTCAAAGATAAACAAAGAACAAAGTGGAAGGAAGTAAGAAGAAGGGAGAGAGAACAAAGGTAACAAGAAAGTGGAAAAGTGGCTCTTAAGTAGGTTTTAGCGGACAGTGGTGGGAATGTTTATATTGGCAATCATTTAAACAACTGTTTGCTTACTGGGTGAGAAAGATGATCAGCGGGCTGTCGAAATGGCTCCGAGTCTTCACGTTCATAAATGAGGCTCAACAGTTCTTTGCACTGCTTTCTCCAAGCATCAGGATTACACTTTAAAGACGGTCTTCTGCCTCGGCATTTGGCCTGTAGATTTTAATAGAATTATATGTAAAAGCTCTTTCCTTCGCTCTTTATTGTCTCTCGTTTTTCTAATGTTAATATACCTATGTAAGACAGAACGGCTGCTATTTAAGGGTTTCTTAGTGTTAATTAGGCATCACGCTCCCTGGAAAAATATAAACAAACAAAAACTAGGTACTATAGCTTGCAAATAGCAAGACGTCTATTATTATGAATTTTCATTAAAAAAATATAAACTTCAAAAAAAAAAAGGGAAAATATAAACCTCAAACACAGGGGAACAGATTATTTTGTTTAAGTGTGCTCGATTATGGCACCATAATCCCATAGTCTTCTCAAAATAACACTTGAAATATACATATATGTAAACCCTTTATGGTCATGATAAATGATGGCCTTTACTATTTAATACCTTTTTCATATGATCTCTTTCAATATTTCAAAGGAAAGTTCTCCCTCATAGAGAGCAAATAAGTGTCTAGTTATTATAGAAGGAGAGTATGAAGTACACAGTTAACATAACAGACCCGAGGCTGCTATCTTTAGTATGGTTCGCTTGTAAGGTTGTCCTGTGACTGGCAGCTGGGCGTCTGCCATTTGAACTGTTTCCAAAATAATAAAGGTGGTCTACTCTATCTACATAGTTTTTACAAATAATGCAATCTGTGTTGATACTTTTCCTGCGCGTTCCTGTTTTCTGGGAGCCTGGAATCTTGGCATGTGCTAGTCAGATGGTGTCTACATAACCATCTCCCAATAAATTCTTTAGGGACTGAGTCTATAATCACACACATGTTGTTCCACTCTCATTGCTGGGGGAAGAGTGTGCTCCATGTGGCCCTTCAAAGGAGGAAGAAAGCATGAAAAAGTTTGCACATGGATTCACCCAGACTTTGCCTTGTGTCTTTTCCCCTGTGATCCAGCTGTGTATCCTGACTGCAATAAAACTCAACAATGAGTAACAACTACATATACCGCAGACTGCGAGTCTCTCTAGAAACTTTTCAAACATATATGGAGCAGGTCTTAGGGATCCCTGACACAAGAACCCTGAAAATTTTCATCATTCACTCACTCACCCTTCTTCCAGATGAAGTACCAGGGCCGTCTGAATCTAAATCAACCATTTCTGTATCCTAAAATTAAAAGGGAAGAAGAGAAGAAGGAGACGTTAAATTACAGTCAAAGTCTTATAAATTAGATAAACATTTACAACAAAAATGGCAAGTACGATCACAATTAACTCCCTCATTGGAACGCGCAGGAGAACAAAGGTTGGAAGGAGACTCACTCCAAATACTCACTCCAAATACTTGTGCTGTATACAAGTTGTAAAACATACTGGGTGAATAAAAGTAAACAGGGTTTATCTTTAAATCAGAATAGGAAAGCCAGGCAGTGAAGGACAAATACCATATGAGCTCACCTTTAACAGGAACCTAATCAACAAAACAAACAAACAAGCAAAATACAGCCAAAGACACTGAAATTGAGAACAGGCTGACAGTCACCACAGGGGAGAGGGGAGGGAATTTCAGGGGAAAAGGGGAAGGGTTTAGAGCAAGAAGTATAAAAGACACATGGACAAAAACTAGGGGGGGTAGAAATGGGAGGGAGGTGGGGAGGGCTGGGGCGGTGGGCCGAGATGGGAGTAAAAGACAGAAAACTGTACAAGAACAACAATTAAAATAAAAATTGTTTTTAAATTGTTTCCAAAGAATAGATAAAAAAAAATCAGAATAGGAAATAAGGAAGAAAGTATAGTGATCGATGCCTGAACTGTACCTAAACAAAACTTACTCTATGTGACATAATAAATGTGTATACTACAACCATGAACTACTCATGATTCATCTTTTGATATGTCAAGAAATGTATTTCTTTTCTATAGGAAAAATACAAATGTGAGTTAAAACCTAAGATTTAGTTTTTTAGTACACAGAGGCAAGGCCCACACACCACTATTCCCAAACACATAGGTAATGCCTAGGAGGAAAAAAAGCAGCTCATGAGCTATTGGTACCCTTTTCTAATGAATAAAGTTGTTGAATTAAATTTTACTTTAATTTTCTCTTATAACCCAAGGAGTGCTACTCTGAGGAAATCATATCGAGTCTTGATGGACACTCTCAACAAATTAGGTTTAGAGGAGGAAACACACATCAACACAGAAGCCATACATGACAAGCCCACAGCTAACATCATGGTCATCGGCGAAGAGCTGAAAGCTTTTACTCTAAGACCAGAAACAGGATAAGGATGCACGCTCTAGCTCCTTTTATTTCATGTAGTACTGGAAGTCCTAGCTAGAGCAGTTAGGCAAGAAAAGCAAAAGACATCAAAATTAGAAAGGAAAAAGTAAAACTGTCTCTATTAGCAGATGACATTATATTACATATAGAAACCCTCAAGACTGTTCCAAGAAACTGTTACCACTAATAAAGGAAATCAGTCAAGCTGCAAGAGACATAATTATACAAAGACAGGTTGGGTTTCTACACACTAACAGAGAAAAATAAGAAAACAATTCCATCTAAGTTGCAATAAAAGGAATTTTTTAAAAAACTTGAAATAAACTGAACTAAAGAGCTGTACACTGAAAAGTATAAGATGCTGATGAAAGAAAACAAAGAAAATGCAAGTACATTGAAAGATGCTTTGTGCTGATGAGTTATACAAATTAATATTGTTAAAATGCCAATACTGCCTAAAGCAAACTACAGATCCAATGCAACTCTTATCAATTACAATGGTATTTTTCACAAAAATAGCAAAAAAAACAAAAACAAAAACAGTTCAAAAATTTATATGGGACCACAAAAGACTTCTAATAGCCAAAGCAATCTTGCCACAGGGGAAAAAAAAAGATATATGGATTATACTTCCTGATTTCAAATGATACTAGAAAAGCTATAGTAATCAAAACAGTATGGTACTAGAAAAACAGACACATAGATCAATGGAACAGAATAGAGAGCACAGAAATAAATTCATGCAAGTATAGTGAATTCATTTAAAACAAAGAAGCCAAGAATATACAATGAGGGAAAAAATAGTCTGTTCGAATAAATTATGCTGAAGAAATTAGATACCCACATGCAAAAAAATGAAACTGGACCTCTATCTTACACTGTACATAAACCTCATCTCGAAATAAATGAAACCTTGGATGTAAGACATAAAAATACAAAACTCCAGAAAGCACGGGGGGTAAGCTCCTTGACAGAGGTCTTAGAAATAATTTTTAGTATTTGACAAAAACTGAAAGGCAACAAAAGCAAAGCAAGCAAACCAAAGCAAAAATAAACAAGTGGGACTACATCAAACTAAAAAGCTTTTCTGCACAGCAAAGGAAACCATCAACAAAATGAAAGGCAATCTACTAAAAGGGAGAACATATTTGCAAACCACGTATCTGATAAAGGCTTTAAAACTCCTGTAACTCAAAAGCAAACAAAAATCCATTAAAAGTGAGTAGAGGAACTGAACTGACATTTTTCCAAAGAAGACATCCAAAGGTCATGGTCATCGGGTCCATGAAAAGATGCTCAACATCACTAATCATCAGAGAGATGGAAATTAAAACCACAGTGAGATATCACCTCACACCTGTCAGAATGGCCATCATCAATAAATCTACAAACAACAACTGCTGGGGAGGATGTGAAGAAAAGCAAACCCTTTTGCATCGCTGGTGGGAAGGCAGACTGGTAGGTGCAGCCACTGTGGAAAGGAGTATGGAGTTTCCTCAAAAAACTAAAAATGGAACTGGCACTTAACCCAGTCATCTCACTTCTGGGACTGTACCTAAGAACCACGGAAATTCAAAAGAATATACGTGCCCCTACAGCAGCGTTCATAGCAGTGTTATTTGCAATAGTCAAGATATGGCAACAGCCTAAGTGCCCATCAGTAGATGAGTGGATAAAAAAGCTGTGGAACATTTACACAGTGGAATACTACACAGCTTTAAAAAAGAAGGAAATCTTACCCTTTGTGATAGTGTCGATGAACCTGGTGACTACTATGCTCACTGAAATAAGCCAGTCAGAGAAAGACAAATACCATATGATCTCCCTGATATGTGGAGTCTAATGAACAAAATAAACTAACAAAATAGAAACAGAGGCATAGAAACATGGAACACACTGACAGATGTCAGAGAGGAGGGGTGGAGGTGGAACTAGATGAAAGAAGTTCAAGGGATCAGCCACAGAACGCATATGCATGACCCGCAGACACACAACGGTGTGTTGATGGCCAGAGGGAAGCGGGGGATAAAGGGGGAGCCAAGGGGGCAAAGGGTAGGAAAATGAGGACACCTGTAATAGTGCAAACAATGCAAATAAAGTTAAAAAATAAAAGTAAAATGAAAATAAAAAGATGTAGGTGTTTAGCCAGCTTAAAAAAATTAGCTTCACTGCTTATCACACCTGCATGTGGTATCTACTGTACTTCAAATAACAGGAAAGGGGTGCATGCCTGCTGACCATGCTGCAATTCTTACCTCCTCTGCATCGCTGCTGTTCAGTTCTTCTGCTTTAACTTTATGGTAAGTATCCAGTATATCAGTACAGCTCTGGTCCCTACGAAATACAAGAAGTCAAAATACATTTCCATAAATCATGCAAAATCTGAAGTCAGTGCCTAGGAAAGATAAAACTGCTTCTTACCCAATAAACCGAAGTAAGACATCAGTTACAATTTTGGCTGCTTTGACTATAGGACTGTCGGGCTCATTGAAAGTCCTGGCATTATGTTCAATGTAGCGTACCTCCCACATTAATGCTGATATTCTCCTATGAGATAAAAAAAATACCTTTTGTTATATCTGAAAGTAATACAAAATAATACTGACAGCAAAGTGTAATATTAAAACAGACAAAACACCTTCTTTTATTCTAGAAGTAAACAGTATTCAATATACGACAGAACAACTAGGCATTTAATGCCGAACGTGTTCCAATATACGCATGTAACAATTATGTGTGAGACAGATGTGAGCTGATAAAAGTATGTAGTTACAGTACCTGAAGCACAAGCAAGAAATCAGAACTAGTGGTCTGCATGTTAAAACTTGGAAAAGAACTGACCCAGGACATTGCTGGTAAGTAGTGATTTGAGAAACTGTTTAGGATCAAGTGAAAAGGATGTTTAGTGTTCAGGGGGAGAGAGGTATGAAGACGAGCAAGGAAAAAACAGGTTAGAGAAAAGGACAGGTTTTTATCTAGTTTCTCTTATGAGACACTCACACATTACCGAATGAAATTACAGATAATGTTATAAAGTACGCCCACTGGTTAAAACCAGTTCATGGAATAACCGAAGT
The DNA here is from genome assembly GCA_039655065.1 of Glossophaga mutica. NCBI lineage: Eukaryota > Metazoa > Chordata > Mammalia > Chiroptera > Phyllostomidae > Glossophaga > Glossophaga mutica. The sequence goes on along the minus strand of CM077318.1, from coordinate 5,470,266 downwards.
CAGGACACAGCGGACTCTGGGGCGAGAGCCGGGCCACGGCCCTGGACCACTTTCCCACGGTCACTCCACTCCCAACTAAAAGCAAGGGGAAAAAATAACCTGGCTCTTTTTCTATACACATTTCAGGGCTGGTAATTAAGTCTAATTAACTGCCGCTTAATTCCCCAACAGGGCATTTATTTAAACATGCTCAGAGTCTCTGCAGCACCTTAATCATGATGAATCCACAACGACTTAATCTGCCTGTAATAAACTAAAGTTAACTAGTTTTTCCTTCACACGTGATTTGTATTACTCATCATTTCCTCCCTGTACTTCATTCCCTTCACACCCCTTCCTACCCTGGAAGAAAGGAAAATTGACTGAATAAAGGTAAATTAACATCCCGAATTTTTAGAAGAAATTTTCGAGTGGCTCTCTCTGAATATTTCAAACATGAAAACAAAGATCTCAGTGTATCACTATGCGAACAGAAAAGCAAAAGACATAAAAGCTATACACTTCATTGTACATGATAGAACTAAACAGACCTGTAAAAGCGATTTTCAAGTCTTCGCCTGATGGTGTTGAGGTCAGTTGGATATGCAACTACAGTACAATACAAGGGATAGGCACTGAGATCCACAGGAACAGCAAAAGGGCTGGCAAAATCTACGACAGCACCGAAACCAAGAAAGGTAGTGATAAAGAACATTAGCGTTTCACACGAACAAATACAACTCATATAAACAAGAGGGGGCTATAAAATGATGACTCGATTATGTGAATACTAGACCGGTACTGTTATGTTGTTATTATTTTTATTTCTTTGGACATCTAAGACTCGCATGATACAGTGGTTCAAGTCGCATAAAGAGAAATGTGTTTTAACTTCCAATGTGTGTATTGTATGGATAAACGCCAAATATCTCAAGTGATATGTTTTAGAAAATATAGCTACTGATGTTAGTAAAATATATTACTCATGCGTTGTCTTTACCAAAGAAACCGAAACTCAGGCTCATGAGTCAAACCAGCTAGAGAGCCAAAATGACTCAAGAAAATAAAAGACACCTTTTGCCGGACTTCACTATTATAAGCCAGCGGAGAACTGAAAAGGTTGATCAGTCATTACTTTGGCCAAGCATATAAAACTACAATCACCGTGTCTCCTGACGTCCAAGTATACAGTGAAAAAATGCATTTCCTTTTGCAGGATGTAAAATTCTGCTGGCTTTCCTTGCTCCCTCCCACCCTCCCAATATTCTTTCACGTTCACCATACCGAGGGAAAGAAGGTGGTTGATGCCCTGAATAACCCGTTCACATTCCTCATCTCTGGAATGAGCACCCCACTCTCCTTCCTGGGGTTTGTAGAGCAAAGCAGTCAGTTCCTCTTGGGACACAGGAACACCAGCACCAACTTCATCCGGAAAGGCAGCTATGTATAAGAGGAGAAACCGGAAACGATTAGTTTCCAATATCGTGCTCTGTCATTCTTCTTTTAGAAGAATTATAATTCATTTTGAAAAGCATATTTACTTCCTTCTGGAATTGGCTCCATATCCCAGGGGCTCATCTTTTCTCTCTCATTATTGTCCCAGCTATTAAAAAAATAAAAACAAGATACAAATCAAATTCACAAGATAATTACTTTTACACATTAGCATAATTCGTGTGACTTCTTGAGGATGAAATCTAGAAAAAGGCAATACAGTTTTACTTGAAGTACAACTTTGCTTACATACAGATAATAATAAACCTCTCACAGAGAAAACAAAGTCTACCAATATGAAGCTTAGAGAGCAATAAGCTTATTCTTAGTTTTACTTGGCTTTTTAAAATTTCAATCAATGACATATTCAATGTTAAGCCATAGTATAGAGTAAAAAGACCTCTTTGGAAAACTCCTTTCAGGCTGAAAAAGTGACGCAACTATTATATCATCTCCAAATTTGTATTATTCCCTTTTGTTCTGCAATATGGAGACTAAAAAGTCAATAATCATAGAATAAACATTTGTCATCATTCTTGACTAGAAAACTTCATTAATTAGTAATATTATAACTCTGGCATTTCATGAAGAATTAAAGGAAATGTTGTAGGCAAATACCACATCCAAACATAATACAGTCACTTCTGCCTAGGTTTCACACCATTAAATAAAAGACTAGATACTAATATTCATTGCTAGATTCCAGCTGTAACAATTACTTTACTGAATTGATTTCAGTATTCTTCATGAAATAACAGTTGTAATTCTTGTCTAAAATGGAATTACAAGCAAATACAGGCATAAGGGAGGTAGAAGTAAGTCTTCAGTTCCTGCTTTGTTTCAGCAGTGACATTTTCCTGTTTTAGCACACTGGACCAAAAGGTATTTTTCATCAAACTCCTTCCGTATAGGTGCTAGATTACTTCCTTACAGTTTTAGGTCTTTTAACACAAGCCAGATGAAAGCATCCCTGGTAGGGTTTATAGAAAGTCCATGGAGAACTTCGGCATAATATCAGGCATAAAAGACCATAACGGTACTTACTGAACACTGTAACACTGGAAAGAACTATCAGGATACTCTGGTTGAAAAGGCTGCTGACTCTCCACAGTCCCAAACCACCAGGCGTCATCTATTATACTGCGGAATCTATCACCTGTAATGGTTTTAGACATTGTTACAAGGGTGCTCTTGAGAATAATGGCTCTGTTGCCACTCTAAACAACTACTTTTTGTTGAATGCAGTAGTAGTATTGCAACTAGCATTGTTCAAGTTTTCCAGACAAGTGCACTTTACCCTCTTCAAGAATTTAACTTCCAGGTACTAGTTCTCTTTCTGAAATACATCGCATGTGTCCATATAATATTTAAATATAAATCCTACCACATATAAATTAACTTTGATTTGCCCTGGCTGGCGTAGCTCAGTGGATTGAGCGCGGGCTGCGAACCAAAGGGTCGCAGGTTCGATTCCCAGTCAGGGCACATGCCTGGGTTGCAGGCCAGGCCCCTAGTGGGGGCCACATGAGAGGCAACCGCACACTGATGTTTCTCTCCCTCTCTTCCCCCCTCTCTTCCCCTCTCTAAAAATAAATAAATAAAATCTTTAAAAATAAATAAATAAATAAATTAACTTTGATTAATTAGTCGAAATCAGCATTAGGCATACTACTTCTTTCTTTTATTTATATTTTAATTTTGTTTCTACTACTTCTTATACTGTACCTATGTTACTACAGCTGTTTCTTCTCTTTTTTGCTTTTTGCGTTTAAAAATCACTTCATACTACTTTTCTGTTCTAAATGGCGTTAGCATTACAAAACCAAATGATTGTGGACAAAAACGTTTCTTCCAAAAACAGAAAGGGTAACTTAAAAGTACTAATAGCAAACATTTACATAGTGTTTACTCTGTGTAAGGTACTATTTTAAGTGCTTTCTATATATCAACTAATGTATTGCTCACATCAACCTTATAGGTGTGGTCTCATGTGAGTTTCGTTTTAAAAATAATGAAAGTGACACACAGAGAGGTTAAAAACTTGCCCAAGATCAAGCAGCTAACGAGGGGGAAGGAAGGGAGTGGGAGAGAGGAAGAGAGGGAGAAAAGAGGAAGGGTAGGAGATGAAAGCGGTTGAGGGGGAGGGGGAAGAGAGAGAGAGAGAGAGAGAGAGAGAGAGGAGAGAGGGAGAGAGGGAGAGAGGGAAGGAGGAGAGGGAGCGCATGCGTGCTATGGTGGGGGGAAGAGAGAAAGAAAAGAAAACCATTACAATCAGCAATGGTCTATTTAAGAGCCCAAATATCACGACTCTATTTTAGGACAACCGACATTTCATGCTTTTCTTTTTAATTCAGGTTTGCATTCTCATATGTTAGACGTTCACACAAGGTTCAGAGGTTATATAACACACGCAGTGTGCAGTAAATCACCTAAACCTAACTGAGAAAAAAAAAATCAACTTAAGTTTTCTAATTTGGCTAACAGGTTTTTCCAGCTACATGTTATAGTTTCTTCCCGTTAAATTGGAATTAAAAAGTTCCTTACGCTATCTCAACTGCTATCGTTATTAAATGAGAATTCTATACTTACCGATCTGCCAGTTCCTTTCTTTGGCTTCATTATAAAACTGATGTAGCACAAGGAAGTCAATGACATCTGGCATGTCATGATACCTGTATAGAAAATAAAGCACCTCTGAACCAACATACAGATATAATAGTATATGTTACTAACTATCCAGGGATGTATGTTTAAAGCGGGACCATTAAGCAAAATGTTAAAATGTACTTTGGCCATATACACACACGTTAAAATATATATTTGCTATACACACGCACATTAACAGCCATACATATGGCTGTTAAGTAAAAAAAAAAAACAAACAAAAAAAAAAAAACACAAACAAGAATTGAACATTAAATCTTGGTCTTTAAAGCTCTAAAGCCTCAGTGCTATAGTGTTTTGTCTCTCATCAAGTCTTGTACTCTGCAGAATACAAAATAGGAATTAATATACACACAGACACACACAGAGCTACTCACTTAATGGAAAAAGACTCTCCAGTCATTTTGCCTGAAATAGGGTCCAGAAATGCAAGCTTCAAGCAGCATAGTGTAGGTGGTCCAACCTCATATTTGATTCCTACAATCTTAACAAACTCTTGTTCCTATTTATGAGAATACCAATAAACTATTACATTCAATATAAATGGCTAACATTTACATTTGATTTGATTATTATTGGAACAATTTAAAAAGTATCTGAACAATCACCAAATCCTAGGCAACTCCACAAAGTGTTAAAGGTAAGAAGACACAGCTCTTGACCCTTAGTGATAGGTTGGAGTTTAGTGCAGGGCTCTAAACCAAGGATAAGGAATAGAATACCCTTGGGAAACTTTCTAAAATTCATGTTTCAAATCCCTAATCCTACAGAAGAGAATTCAGTAGGTCTGGGGTACAGCCCATTCATAGATAGATTTTTAAAAACTCCCCAGGGGACTCATGCTCTACCTGGCCAAGAGTCACCGCGCTAGGAGAAGTGCAGTATGTACTGCAGGTGGACACGTATGGGTATGTTTGGGGAAATGACATACATTCCTGAGCACCTACGATATTATTTTACAGTATCACCCTTATAGATTGGTTATTAGGCAGTCTCAACAGATGACAAAATTAAGCATCATGGGTACAGTGATTGGTTCGACACTATTAAATAACAGCTGGGATTGAAACTCAGGTCTTATTCCAAAGCCTAGGCTTTTGCACCACACATGCTGACTCCTATAATTTCCTAGAACCACAGGGTTAGAATTTAAAGTAAAAAGTCATGTTTTATTTATCCCCCTGATTGTAAAACAACCACACAAACAAGGAACTCAACCTTCACCTGATTCAGAATAGGTGGCAGCATCCCTGCCTCCCAGAAGACGACTACATAAAGGTGACTTGGTAGGATACTTTAGCATCTCATGACCTGAATACAACTTTTTTGCAAGTGTTTCAATGTTTATTTCAGTAAATGTACACATTCTCTCTTTATCCTTCTTACTAAGCACCCTCACACGATAACCCTTCATTTACCTGAAAAACCATTGTAAAATTGCCCTTTAGTCTCTTGTTTTCCAGGTTATAAAACTTACCCCAAAAGATCAAGACACATGCATGTAAACCTACATAGAAATGATAGTGTATATATCCCTATGTCTGTTTGTATACATATATGTATGAATGAACGAACACTTATTTATAGGCGGATAATCCTTCCCTAAAATCATACATACCTATTTTAGTCAATACAATGTAGCTACATGGGTACTATATCAAAAGAGATAATCCATACAGCACCACACAGTTCTGAGGTTCTTGCCATTTGTGATATTTACTATATCCTAAAGCACTTACTTCCAGGCTGTTTGTGGTCCACACAACATAGTCAGATTTGAGAGACTCCAGAATGTACAAAGCTTTTGAGAAAAATATCCGCACCAGGGAACTACTGCTTTGCTGCGATTAAAGAATGTTATACACCGGGGGACCTAAAGCTTGAAGGTGGCATACAAATTTCAAGAAATAGAAAATATGACCCATATCACTCAGCCGCATGAGAGTATGGTAATCACCTTATCTTGGACACGCAAGCAACAGTGAGATATGCATGAAATGAAGAGAAAGCCTACAGGCAAGTAACTTAATTGCAAACCTACTTCAATTGCACAGCTAATGAATTTGGCAAACTTACCCTGAGATCCATTTTATTCCATGGCTGTTTTTGTAAATTGACGCTGTATATTTTTGATTTCCTTACAGCCCGAACATAAGCTTCATGTCCTTGCCTAAAATAGATAAGCTAAAACAGAAAACATGAGGTAGTAAACAGCAGTATCCTGTTTAACAACTCTATACCTCCTAATATTCATTCCTACAAATGCCCTCTTCTGTTTACAACAACTGTAATTTTGAAAACTTTGTACAATAATTGTACTAGCCACCATCAAATGGCGTTCATTCAGTACTACGCCCATGGAGCCCCACACTAAGTACTGAGCAATAAAAACACTGTACACACAGCTACTTTCCCCCAGCAACTTCACAAACTTCTGAAGAAACAGACTATGACAAATATATACAAACCCCTATTTTATTTTAAAACATCTATGTTAAAAATTACTCATTATTTCAAAGCATTGTATTTCCAATTATAATTGACATTCTAAGTATCAGCATTTCAATACACAACCTGAGGTCTGCCCAGGAAAAGTCCAGCCATTGTTAACGGAACAAGAACAGTTTGTGCAACATCGACATAACCTGGCAGCCAAGAAGAGTGGACTGGAGTGCGCATGTGTGAACAATGATGACTTCATTGTACTAGTCAGTGGGGGTGGTAGACACCATTGAGTGAGCTTGTGTACTGTGTGTTTCTTGTATCTTCTTCAATAAGTGCCTCTATTCTTCATGTAATATGGCTAGATACTTTCTGGACAGACAAATCCAGAGGCAACCAACAAATTAAAAATTTCTTTCTAAAAAAATTTGCGTCTCTTTAAAAAAATGATTTTATTCATTTATTTATTTGCAGAAAGAAGGGAGAGGGGGAGGGAGGAAGAGAAACATCAGTGTGTGGCTGCCTCTCGCACACCCCCAACTGGGGACCTGGACCACAAACCAGACGTGTGCCCTCACTGAGAATCCAACCAGTGACCTTTCTGTTTGTGGGCCGGCACTCAGTCCACAGAGCCACACCAGCCAGGGCTGTTTCTTGTTCTATTACAATGACATTATATTCCTCTTAATTAATCTTCAATTGAAAACTGTGTGTAAGCATTAATCACTCAAAAATGAGGTCAATATATCAGACTATACAAGCCAACTAGAGCTCAAATATTACAATGCTACCATTATTTTCGTAAGAAAATGAAAAATAAAAATTTTCACCACATAGAATTTAACTTAATTTTTGGATGACCAAATAATAACTATGGCTAGATTATTCAATCACAGGCTTGGTAGGAATGCCTTGTTTGTGAAATGATATTCCCCTAACCCTCTAGAGGAGTAATTATTCTCTAGTATATTTTCTATCAGGTACAGCATGGACTTCTTCTTTTTCTTATTTAAAAAAAAAAAAAGAACAATATTAGAATTTGAATTAGGACTCAAATTACCACTTAATTCCACTAAGTGGCAATCAAGATAAAAATAAAGACAATTATTTTCACGACTTCACAAGCCAATCACTTTATCTTAATGTTCACAGAGCATCCATTGTACCGAAGGCTGTATGTCCCACAAAGGATACGCAGTTAAGAGTCAGTCACTGTCCACAAGAAATACATAATTGAGCAGAGCAGCTAGGACGGTGCGCACGTAACTATAATAGAACTGAGAATATAAATGTACTATAACTAATCAAAGTGCATGTTCTTAAGGTTCTAAGAGAAGAGGGTTAAAAGTGGTAACAAGTACCTCGTCTCCCATTTGTGGCACAAATGGGGATCGTCGTGGAATAGTATCCAAGATCCACTGAGGAGCGAACCATTCTTCATTGGGCTCCCCTGCCATAGAAACCAGTCCTCCTTTCTAAAATACAATTCACAAATGTATAAAAAGTAAATATAGGAACAGTGGTATAAAAATTAACAAGTAGAGAATGTTAAAAACATTAGGTTATAAGCAAACCTAAAATAAACTATTTTAAAACACTTTGCTTTACCGTTAATTATGCACAATTTGTATACCAATAAAATAATCGCGTTCTTAACATATTGCTCAATTTTGTCTGACAGAACACAATAAGACACTATATACTGTTTAAAAACCACAAATTTTACTCTTCATGTCTCTAGAATACCACATGAATTCAAATATAAGTCGCACTAACATTTTACCAATAAAATGATGACACTCAAAAAGGCGATTCTGTCTATTAAAGGAATAGGCTACAAAATGTATACATAATAAAATTTTAAATTAATATTCAAAGAACTATGTGGATTAAGTCTTTACATCATCCAAATGAAATTATAGTGCAAAAAAGAGACCATTATCAAGGTGAAATAAAAACAGAAAAAACTGAAGAGCTCAACACATAACTTCGTTTTACAGGTCGAAAATGTATAGAAAGAATGACTGGTGACATGCAAGAATAACACTGTTATACTATAGTGGCTCATTATTTAAGACTCCATTACACATTTTAACAAACAATTGTGAATGTTTTAATTGAACAACAAAATAACAATGAAGATATTCTTGCCTCAACATTTGGTAACAGAAAATTTTCAAATATTCTTTCCATTTTAAACTCATTTAGAATAATTTTCCTTACTTAGTTTCTCAGACAGAATGTTTTCTTTAGAGAAAAGTCAAGTGTTAATGTTAAATATTCAAGTACCAAAGGTAAAAACAACCTGTAAATTAACAAACCTTCTTTCTAGTCTGTTTAGGCTTCTTTTGCCTTTCTTCTAGTGACTTCAAATTCTCCTCTTCAGAGCTGCTGCAGATTTTTCGTGTTGCCTGTCTGGTTTGTCTTTTTGGAGGTTGCAAATTTATTCCAGCATCTGCTGTCCAATCAGAATATTCACTTGACGAATCACTGGTAAGTAAATCAAAATTATGAATTAGCCTAGAAAAGGAATAGTTTTGCCTTAAAATTGAAACATGATCATTTTATAATCAAACAGCATTATAAATGACATGGTTTGATTCTGTTCTACCCACAGTAAAAAATATCAGTATAGAGTTTTTTAACAAAGATTTTATTCATTTATTTTTAGAGAAGGGAAGGGAGGGAGAAAGAGAGGGAGAGAAACATCCATGTGTGGTTGCTTCTTGTATGCCCCCTACTGGAGACCTTGCCCACAACCCAGGCATGTGCCCTGACTGGGAATCCAACCAGTGACCCTTTGGTTAGCAGGCCGGCATTCAATCCACTGAGCCACAACAGCCAGGGTATCAATATAGAATTTCAATCATTATTTAAGGGATTTTAGTGAAATGCTTCCTGGATAAAGTACAATGCTTAGTTTCCCATAACACAATTTAAAATAAAAAATTCTTGTCCAAGTCACAAAAGCTTCTTTAAGTACAGATTCTTCTTTTCATTGGAAATGGTTAAACATAGTTGTTGTAAAACTGAAATAAATATATACAGCCTGCCAGGGGATAGAACCTTGGATTTACAAAGCATCATATTTTACGGAGGAGGGAACCAACAAACCCAGTGAGTGACACGCCGGAAAAGATACTGGTAGAACCAGGAGAAAACAGCGGGACTCCAGGCTTCCAACCCAGTAGTCCTCCTACTATAAAATACTATTTTAACTCTAGTCTTACCAACTTCTTACAAGAATATAACTATACATTAAAACCATCAAATCATTTTGACCAAATCAAAACCATTAAAACTACCTGGAGGAACTTTCACTTTGCCATTCAACGACAGGATCCTCTACAGAAGCATCGCTTGTGCCAACCGTTTCATCCTCCTGGAACAAAGAGGCGGCAAGTGAGATACACGGTTATTAAATAGCAGGTTAGTAATTAGCACGCGCTACCTGTTATATAACAAATCGTGTCCCTCCCAAAAGTTCTAGTTAAACTGTACAGAATCATTTTCTGCCTACCAGGTAGCGAAAATTTTCTGGCATTTATTAGCGTAATGATATAAGAAATCTTTCATTATTTCAAAGACTGAACAGACTCAAGACTCAAATATAACCCTCTTAAATGTTAAAACAATTTAAAAAATCTACACACCTTCACCAAGTTAATATACTTACTTTCCATAAAATTTAATCTTTTTATTATATAAAATTTCAAACATACCAAAGTAGAGGGAATAGATAACCCTGGGGTACACAATCTCTAGTTTAGATGATAACTGACTATGTATTTCTTTTATCTATATTCTCACCAACTGCCTCATGTGTCAGTGATTTTGAATGAATCTAGACCAAAAACTCAGCTTAACTATATTTATTAAGATTAGGATTCTTTTTAAAAACACAAGCACAATACTATTATTACATTAAAAAGGTAACATCAGTTACTTTACATGTGATCATTCTCTTCAGATCAAGATGTACATGTGTAGGGGAGAGGGGGACATCAATGATAAGACTTAAACAATTGTAAGTAGGGAGTGAAGAATGAGGTACCATACATTATCAGTGTATAATTAAACCTTCATTATTTACCTAGCAACTACAGTTAAGAGAGCAAAAGGAAAGAATTGGAGAAGAGAGTATCAAGAAGAAAAGTACTGCCGTGCTTTGTTCAATAAGCAAGGTAGGTCATAGAAAAATCAGCACTCGCTAATGTCCACGATTGGTGAAGTCAACAATAACAGAAAATTTATACATTCCGCTGGTTACACAATCAACCAGTTTTGCAACTGTATTCACTGTTTATATTCCACTTCTTTGCATTTCTAGGCCGATGTAATCTCCACTTTTTCTCACTGCCCCAGAGCCAAACTTGTGCTAGCATGTTTGATATCCTCAACATTAGGTACAAATCAGAAAACACAGGTAAAAGAATTCCACATAATACTCAAATTTGCCTATTCAATGCCTTATTAATTAACAATCCTTGTATAAGAAAATCTTCGACATAATTTTTCATTAAAGGAATAACCCTTCAAAGTAAACCCAAAGTGATGAGAAAAGGTGGAAAACGAAAATTACACTGAGTAAATAACAGATCTAACCTCTGAGGAGCTGTCTGAGTCTTCCTGCACACCTGAATTTGGACAAGGTGCTTGTGAACTATGCTCCATGTTGGACCGTGTTTGGTAAGTATGCTGACGCTTCCGTTGTGTCCTCCGTAAAGACCGCCCACAGCTGGGCTGATAATCATTCTGTGAAACAGAAAGGCAACAGATTTTAACAAAATTAAAGGCTCAGTGAACATGCATAAATGGAGGTATATAAAGCAAACCAATTAGGTGGGGGTATTGCTAAGAGGTAGAAATAAATCCCTCAAAAGAAAACCTAAGATTATAGATAGATAGATAGACAGACAGATAGATTAGATAGACAGATAGCTCCTGTCCAGAAAGTATCCAGCCATGTAATACGAAACACAGACACACTTATTGAATAAAATACAAGATACAAGAAACAGTGTCCATAGGACAATGATGCCTCAGTCCCCTTCAAAGCAGGCACCTTGGGACCTCACACAGTTCTCCCAATCGCCATCAGCTGCCCTGCCGTATTTTCCCGAATCTCATCTACAGTCTGAAATCTCTTCCCCTTCAAAGGTGATTTTAGTTTTGGGAAAAGCCAGAAGTCACAGGTGCCAAATCTGGGCTATAGAGGGGCTGAGTCACCTGGGTGATTTGATATTTTCCCCCAAAATTTACATGAGACGTGAGGCATGAGCAATCGCGTTGTTGTGATGAAGCTGCCAATCATCAGTTGCCCATAGCCACAGCCTTCTGAATCATCCCAATAGTTTGTGTGGAGGAACGTTTGAGCTTAACACAAAATTGGATGCAGATTCACTGCTTTACTCGCTCAGTCATTTTGAATGTGATGGCCACACAGTAAGTATGGCTCACTCAAAGGCATCTACCACCCCACTGACTAGTACAGTGAAGTTGTCACTGTTCACACATGCACATTCCAGTCCACTCTCCTTGGCTGCCAGGTTACGTCGATGTTGTGCAAACCATTCTCATCATATTAACAATGGCTGGACTTTTCCTGGACAGACCTTGTATATTCAACCTACCTTTCATTAATAGCAATTACTTTCCTATTTTGAAAACTTTGTGATCAAATTAAAAATAGTGCTGAAAGTCTGGGCTGCAAGAACTTACCCAATCAGAATTCACGTATACTACATTATTCACAATTACAGGATGAAGCAAGTTATCAATGTCATATCTATGTACATGTAACTTTAAATATAATATATACTTGCTTAGTTCTATAGAAAACTAATTGAGGAAACAGTTCAAAACGAAGATTTAATTATAATAGCTAAAATGTAAAGTGAAAATTAATGTATTCGAATCTTTACAAATATAAATTATTACTGATACACCATGTCAAAGCTACAATCCTACTTTGTCATCATGAGTAAACGAGCTTAAAAGTCTTATAAATCAGTACAAAGGTCCAGTTTCTTACATTTACATTATTTATTTTCTATAAATAAAAATGGTTTATAGACCCAACCACACAATTTATTAGTCTCAGACATCAAATAAACTGACAAAATGTCAACAGAAATTAAGAAATTGGGCCTAAAAAAGATCTAAGACTATTTAGAGATCTTCTTGTAGTACTTAACCTAAAATTGTGTTTATCAATACCGAAAAAACATTTCAAATTCAGTGTCCACTGCCTACATTTCTTTATTAATATTCAGTTCCCTTACCATACCCTTTAGGAGTTATAGGTTAGATGCAGGAAAAAATCTACACCTCCTTATGCCACTGTTTCATTCAAACTCAGAGTGCTAGTGAGGGGCTTACCATTTACCTAATAGAGTACAGGAATCATACTCCCTGCTTTGCAGTTTTTACTGGGAATATGAATCTTCCCAATGTATAGATCATATTTTACTACTCTATGATTAGGTAGGCAAGGAGTTTGCTTAGAGTAGGTGTCACCAAAGTTTTCTGTAAAGGGCTAGAGTGTAAGTATTTCTGGATTTGTAGGTCATATGATCTCTGTTGCAACTACTTGACTTTGTATAGTGTGAAAGCAGCCAGACAGTATATAAATGACTAAGTGTGGCTAGGTTCGAATAAAACTTTATTAGCAAGATCAGGCAGTAGACCAGATTTGGCACATGGACAGTAGTTTGACAACCGCTGACCTAGGGTACCCAAGTATTTGTTTTACATTGTGATCAGTGATCGGGCAATCATTTTAAAGTTCTTCTTTAAATATAAATGGTATTTTAATACAAATTTCCTATACCTACAATGACTGCGTGTCCTAAACATTTTGGAACAGTCCTGGCTTATGTAATTTTATCCTTGTTAATAACCATATAGCTCAATTAGGGTTTCAAAAAGTAGGTGCCCTGTATGTAGACACCTACCAAAGCAGTCCCTTGATACACAACTGTACCTTTCGGAAACCTGGTACCTATCAGAACACTGTTAATACACACTGCACCTTTCACAACCCTGGTATCTGCAAATTTTTGCAAGTACTGTAAAACTAAACTCACCCTTTGGGCCGCATAAGATGGCTTTTTCTTCTTTTCAACTGTGTAAAGACTAATTTCTATGTCACCTTTCCCAGTTCTACATTCTTCCTGAACCCTAATAAGAAAACAAAGGGCAAAGAAATAGAAAGTCGTCAAAAAGCAGAGCAATAGTGTAAACGTCAGATAATAAAAAATACTTCTAAATGTAAATTTCACCACTTGAACCAGTTTTAGGTGTACAATTCAGTGGTATTGACAAAATTTACAATGCTACGTAACCATCGTCACTGTTTCCAAACCTTTATAATCACTCCAAACATAAAGTTTGTAACCATCAAGCAATAACTCCCTGTTTCACCTTCCACCAGGCCTATTATTAACCTCTAATCTACTTTATGTATCTATGAATTTGCATATTCTAGATAGTTCATGTACGTTGAATCACATGTTATTTGTCCTTTTGTGTTGGGCTTATTTCAGTTGAGCATGTTTTCAAGGTTGTAGCAGGTATCAGAACTACATTCCTTTTTATGGCTGAATAATGTTCCACTGGACATATACTATTACATTTTACCTATTCACTCATCTGTTGATAGACACGTATGTTATTTCTACCGTTCAGCTATTACGAATAAATGCTGCAATGAACATTGGCAGGTGGTGTCTATTTGAGTCCTTGCTTTCAAATCTAGTTTTAACGTTTTGAGTAGAGAATTATTTCAAATTGCTCTTGTCAGAGAGTAGCATTCACTTCATAAATTAGCTATGTGTCCCTTTTCCTTATTACTGCTAAAGGAACAAGAGACAAAAGCAATTTACTTTGCTACATGTACGCTGAGCTGCTAAAAGCATTGTTTAGGGAGATAACATGATTAAAATAAATGTATATGTGCTCTAGCAAATGCCCTTTATCTTTTATTAATCTATTTCCAGTTGCTACGGATTATCTGGAGTTGATATTATGGCAAATGTTAGGGTTTGCACAAAAGATAGGGATTCTTTTTCATTTGTTATGCAGATTGGTGCAGCAACTGTGGAAAACAGTATGGAGTTTCCTTAAAAATTAAAAATGGAACTGCCCTATGACCCAGCAATTCCTATTCTGGAAATATATCCGAAGAAACCTGAAACACTAATTCAAAAGACTACAGGCACCCCTATGTTCATTGCAGCATTATTCACAATCACCGAGATACGGTAAATAATGCTATTGTTAATAATAATACAATATTATTTTTAACACTAATTTGAAAGAACATAAGCACCCGTACATTCATTGCAGCATTATTTACAGTCACCAAGATATGGAAGCAGCCCACGTGTCCATCGGTATATGAGTGAATAAAACAACTATGGGACATTTACACAAAGGAATACTACACAGCCATAAAAAGAAAATTTTACCCTACGCAAAAGTATGTATAGACTTGGAGAATATTATGCTAAGGGAAATAAGCCAGTCAGAGAAAGACAAGTACCATATGATTCCACTTACACGTGGAATCTAAAGAACATAAAAGATAGGGATTCTAAGTTTGAAATTTATCCTAACAAAATCCTTTCATCTTCCAAGTAAATCTACTAAAATGACATTTATAAACACCCCCTAAGCACTAGGCTCTACCACACAGCTACACTGTACTCCAGAATTGCTCCAATATCAAGTTCATTGCCTTCTCAGAATCACTGCTGAATTTTAGATCCATATACCACTGACATATTTAATCACGAATAGCCTCATGTTTTTAGTTAACAGTATTTGTATTTTTGTCTTCTAACCTAGACTACGAACTCATGGAAGACAAAGATCATGACTTTCATTTTTCAGTACTTCACACAAAGAGCTAAGGAAATTGAAGAAAATCATTAAATAGTGTTATGGAATGAACTAACTGAAATAATGTGGAAAAACTAATGCATAATTTGGTTGCATTTAAAAAATAATTTATTAGGCCAACAGTACATATTGATTTATCTATAAAAAAAAGCTCTCAAGTTTCTTAATTAAGGTTACCTTTATTGACTCACCTACTAACCCCCTGATTGAGTTCATTGACTACCACTCTCCTGCTCCATGCCATGAGGTCTCGTTCAGTGGCCATCTGGCTCCGAAGAGCATTGTTATGCATTTGCCGGACACCTTCAATTTGACCGCTACGTCGGAGTCCAATATTTGGAGAAGATATGTCCATATTTGGACTTCTCAGAGCTAAAACAAAAACAATAAAAGAGAGCACTTTCTGAGTACAGGCACCAAACTTTTCTGGATCAGAGGTCTAAATACAATAGGCAATTGTACTGCTAGACAACATTCCCGCCCGGTTGTTCTACATTTTCTTACCCTCTTCGTGGTTTTTACAGCATTATAAGTGAAGCAGGCACACTCAATAAATGTCTATAAAGTTTCTATAGCCCTTTCAATTTTTTCAAAGCACTTTTACATCTTTCATCTACTAAACTCTCAGTAAACACAAAAAGTATATTTAACATGACTTAGTAGATTCACAAATATATATTACTACTAGCTCTGAAAGCAGCTTTTCAATCTAAATTCTATCTTTATTTAGGCCATCAAATGGATGCTGAATAAAGCTTCAATAAGGTTTTCAGAAATAGTGAGACAAAGTATAACCTGAAAAATTTTAACCGTCAAAATTTCATTTTCAAAATTGATAGCAATAAAGGGAAAAAGTAATATACACTTTACTTTTCTTTTTAATCCCCTAGAAAAGTCCCTGGCTAGATTATTTTTCTTGTATTTGCAAATAAACCAAAAATTTGGAAAATGAAATAGTCAACTGTTAAAATAAACACCAGAAAAAAACTCAAAACAAATCAACATTGGAAAGAGTTGGGGTCCCCTGGACTAATGCCATCTTAAATCTATTCAAAGAAACCTAGTACAGTAGTTCAGCCTTATTAGTTGCGCTTACCCAAGGTCAACCACGGTTCAAAAATATTAAATGGAAAATTTCAAAAATAAGTAATTCAACGTATCCATGCAGTGTATGTTCCCCGCCAGTTAGTTAGTGACTGTCTAAATTATCAGATCAGTTATCAGAGAGAGAGAGATCACAATCATGTAACTTTTTATGGTATATTGTTATAATTATTCACTTTATTATTAGTTATTGTTATTTATCTCTTACCGTGCCTAGTTTATAAATTAAACTTTATCATGGGTATATTTGTACAGAAAAAAAAAAACCCAGGACATATTATAGGGTTCAGTACTATCTGCGGTTTCAGGCACACCCCAGGGATCTTGCAACCTATCCTGTGCAGAAGATGGGGGGGTGGGGGGTGGGGGGAGGGAGGACTACTCTATATTAAAAGAAACTCTCTGTATTTCTTAAAAGACACTAAGTCATTTGAGCCATAAGTGATGATGAGATTATGGCACTGTGGTATACGTGTTAGCACAATTGTAAATTAATAAAAATATTCTTTTTCTGTAACTAAAAATATATTTAAAAAATTAGTAAGTATCATCTGACACAAAAAAAATCCCAAAACCTCCCCTAAATACCCAAAATGTTTTTACTTACAAACACCAAAGGTTTCTCACATGTACCCGAAACACATTTATCATACTTTTTACCAATACATGTATACGTACCACCATTAGCAGAATATGATCTGTTAACTGGAAAATGTGGAACATCTCCTTCGTTGATTAGTCTCAGATCTTGTTCTCTCTGGAGCTCCCTGATTATGCCATCAAGAATGCTCTCATCTTGGTCATTAGTTTGTTGCCCAATTACCTGTTCTACCACCTCACCATCACCTTAATGAGACCAAAGATATAAGGCCATTAAGTTGCTTACATTTTAGGATACCCTAAAGAGGGTAAAAATAAGCTCAATAAATAAATATCTAGACAAATAATTAAAAACTGGATTAAAATGAAAATCAAGCATGTATCAAACAAAATACTCTTAAAAATGTTGGTACATCAGCTTAACCGATATCCCCAAATTAGACATTATCATTAAGGCTTCTGCACGTTAAAGAATAATTATTAAATTATTAATTTAAAAAGGAATTCTCTCCACAGAGTATTGTAAGCTAAAAGTTGGGAATAGAGATTTGAGTAAAGTTGAAACAAGTTCAACCACACATACCTAAAATAGTTTGCATCTTTCTTTAATGAGAATTTCCTTTCTGTAAGAAATCAAATTATGGTCTTTCAACTGTCTCTTCTGGTAATACCTCAGCATATTGATGAGCAGAGAACTTATTCTTACGACACACTGAAATTTAATAATTACTTTTGAATAAAAACTTCATTTCTATGATCCTTTTCTTTCTTCACTACATCTTATACCTGTTCTTTTCATTTTAGCCTCTAGTCAAATGGTATCTAATAGAGTAGCCAAGTGATCAGTCTTACATGAACTCAAGTGTGATGAATTCCAGATTTTTAAAATGCAGATGTTTTTAGTTTTATCTCCTACTTAATATTCTTGCTCCCCTCTCTGTTTAACAAATAGCATTTTCATCAAAGTAATCATTAACACATGGTGACACCATTTCATTGTTTTACAAATCTTTATAAGATCATGAAAGGATGTGCAACATATCACTCTTATAAAGGTCAATTCAAGCCTAAATTCCCTAGTATGAAATCATTTGCAAGTCATAGACTCACTAGTTCGTACCTGGAAGAAAACCTGCATGAAGGAAGAAAACCTTCATAAACGAATAAAGGCACTCTGCTGTGGAGGGTGGGGTGGAAGAGGCGGTATACATTAAAAAAATATGGTAACCAGAAGAGTTGCTTTGACAGAGAAAAGTTTATTTCAATGTCTTATTCTGCTATCCTCCCATTATACATCGCCACTGTTTCAATAGCCTCCAAGATTGAGTGTTATTTAAGCACCTACAATCCCCCTCCCCAACATTCGATAATTGCTTGCTGTTCAAACATGAGAACAGGTAGTCACTTCCGAGCTCGTGGTTTTGAAATGTACTCTTCTTAGGTCCATTACCTATGGACCCTCAAATTAAAATGCCAATACTCTGAGAAGCGGAATTTCATCTATTGTAAAAGCTAGACACATCTAGTGATGGGCACATATACTCATTACTAGAAGTTAATACAATAAACAACATGATCATTCATATGTTCAGGGCACTAAGAAAGCAGGTCATTCTCTCCTTGAGCATACTCATCTTAGTCCTAATCCATTTAGCTGTGTCCAGGTGAGATAAGCAATGTAAAAGCACTCTGGTAAGGTAAAAAGTACTACATAGCGGAAATTAATAGAGGTAAAACATACTATAGTCTGCCACAGAGTTTCACAGGGGCATATATCACAGAGAGAACAGCAGCAAGTATATTTTAAATTTAACTTTGGAGATAACGTACCATTAGCCACATATCCCAGCTGTGGTATAAGTTGTTCATCTTTACAATTTTCCCGTCCTGGTACTAGCCTTTGGAATTTTGTAGGATGAGGATTTCCATCAACATCCACCAAGAATGGGGGAGGCATGAGGTGAGGAGCTTGTTGGGTTTGTTCATCTAACACATAGTTGTTGGCATCACGGATAAGTGGTCGATAATCCGTGTGGAAGAACATCTGATCTGGAATCTTTATGACAGATGTTTAGTATTTGTGTGCGCAGGGAATTTATAGATAAGCACTGATTTTTATTCCTCAGCACGTGCATTTTTCACATCTGATAATTCATGCCTTCTCTAATATTCTTCTATGTTTCCTCTAGGTGGAAGGGAATCACCTAGATTATGACATCTTTTCCCCACAAAATCCTACAATCTGTGTTACTTTCTGCCCCTACATCATACTTCTCCAATTAGGATAAGAAGTAAAGCAACAGAATAGTTAAAATTAAGTATTTTTATTTAAGTTGCAAAAACCATACAAACATTTATAACTACTTTTCTTCCCATTTTATTCAGGTAAGGATAGATGGAGTATAATATCAATGGTGAGGCTGGTAATTACCAATTGCCTAAAGACACTCAAAGGTGATACAAGTATTGAGCTGAACTCAGTGATTCTGAATTCTCTTTTAACTCCAAGTTTCTAAAATCTATTGCAAATTCACAGCTAATAAAACATAAGGAACTGATTAAATCAGTTTCCAAAGTATTTTAACAATATCGACAATAGGTAAAGTAGCCAAGCAAGAAAATAAATATTCAATCACCAGCTGTTTATTCCCAGTTTGTGATAAATAGAGGATGAAATCTGGTTAAGTTGTCCTATTATAGCTAAAAGGTAGTACAGAGCATATGTCCTAAGTAAAAGAATTTTCTAATAAATTTTTATATCTACATCACCCTATATATATTTTTTAATCACCATTAAGTCTTGTGTTCTGGTAGTGATGAAAAGTTTTACCAAGAAAGGTGACTTTGTTAGTTTACAACTGTTAACACACAACAAGACTTATTAATGAAGACGTCAAAAAAATTTATAAATAATACAATCCAAAATTGAATTCTACAACAAAAATTAAACACACTCACCTTTTCGTAGTATTTACTGCATCCAAAACCAAAAAGCAGCAAATGCCCATGAGAATCTGTACAGGCAAAATGGTTTCCATCTGGTGAAAATTTACAATCAAACACTGCACCATGGCCTTGGCCTTCAATCTGAAATTCAGAGGAGTAATTTTAAGTCACCTTAAGAGGTAATTTTCAAATAGTAAGTGGGCAATAGCTTCTGGTTGCTAATATCTTAAATTCTTGATGCGTCAACATTCTGATGTACTTTCTGGCTTCTGTGAGCCAGAACCTTAATGAAATAGTAAGCTCTAAAGGAAATTAGGGATAATAAGAATGCAATGATTGGTATCAAACATTACTAGCAATGTCGTATTTCAAAAAGTACTAAATAAGTGACTAAGGAGACTAAAAAAGATCTAAATGCAAACAAATTGACAAAGCTGCTATCTCAGCACAGTCAAAACATTATTTTCACATCTTAAATTGTAATATAATTAAGCCTTAAAATAACCATCCTAAAATTAAAGTGCACAAATCAATTTTATTAACAAAGAAACAGAGGGTATTATTAATGCTCTGGATCCGTACAAAGCCTATAAAAGGGAACTCAAAAGCCAACAATTTAGAAATGTGTAGTCACGACTGTTCTCCAGAGAGGGGCGCTGAATATGTACAACAGGAGTAGTCCCATCACCACAGGAAGGTGTTCCACTGGGAGAAGAGAGCCCACCAGGTTTTCACGTGATTTGTATGAAATATACATGAATCTTATTCATATCTCCACTCCCATGTTTGCCAAACAACTCCCTGATTACTAAGCCACAGGGGTTTCACTAGAGGCAGGTAAAATACAGTCAACTGTTCTGATTCATAAATTAGGATTATAGTTTAAACATTAACATTTTTGTGAGTTTGGTTAGGGTTAGTTCCAAAACCTTATAAAATCTGAGTTTCTAGTTTAGGGCTGCAGACCAGAATTTGGAAAATGCTAACACCATGATAACAGTCACCCTGAAAGGTGTAATTCTCTACTGGCCTTACCCTCAGGTCGAGACATTTTCTGTTACTGTGTGGACTTAAACACAAATCACAAGAGGTTCCTTGGCATGAAGTATACTTTCGTTACCAAGCCGTCATGAAAGAGAAGCCTGTTTTAATATGAACAAAGCACAGTTTTTCTTACCATGTTAAAATAATTCCGAATCTTGGTCCCCCGGTCAAGGTCCCAAATAAAAATGTTCCCATCATGGCCCGCTGAAAGTATGATCCTTTGATCGAATGGATGTGCTTCCAAAACAAATACTTCATCATCATGTCCCTGTGATAAAAATCAGCATTAAATGTGAAAAGCAAACCTAAGTATCTACTTTATTTGGTCAAAAGATCTCAGGCGTGTGCTATCAACTCCATTCAGATTAATTCACACACACCAATTTAACAGCATTCACTACTGAGTTGGCCGAAAGGTCTGTTTAGGGTTTTTTTCTGTAAAAATAAAACATGTATTTTTTTCATTTTCACCAATAACTTTACTGATTTGGATATTTGAGTATGTTGGCTATCTCCCATATGGTAGAAATGTTGATTGTTCTCAATTCATGCCTCGATTTACTACCTTGCTACCAACTTCAACTGGTCCACCTAACCATGGAGCATCACTCGGTGAGAAATATCCTATGCCTTAGGATTGGGCATAGTCGCTAGATCACGGGGAATAAAACCTAGTCAAATTCAGTAAGGTGTTAAGATCTATCATCTGCCCTAGTTTTATTTATTAAGTACACCTCTATTTCTACCACCACCACACAAATCCAAATTATACCGTGGCCCATCCTACCCTTGACTCCTACAATACACTTACTCAAAGTCCTTCTTATCTCCATTCCGATCTACTCTCTACTATGTCACCAGAATTATATGATATTTTAAATTACATGTTTTGGGATGACCTTGGTTAACAGGATCACATAGGTTTCAAGTGTACATTTCTAATTCACGTGTTATTCCTTTGCTTTTAAACTCTTTAATGATTCCGTATGAGTCTTCGGGTAGATCTCGCAAGGCCTTGAATTGTCCGGCCCCCGTCCGCTCCTCCAGTCCTGTCTGGTGACACTCCATTTCTGCTGTCCATGCTCCAGCCCAAAACCGGCTTGCAACTCCCTTCTACCTCAGGACATTTGTGCATGCTTTCCCCTATTTCTGAAAAGACTTTCCAATCTCTGCACATATGTATTATAACTTATCAAACATTTATTAATCACCTACCATGCTGAGAAAGAATATAAAAAAGGAAGTATCAGGTAGTGATAAACACTGTGATGAAATTAAAGCAAGATGAAGCTACTCTAGATCGCTTGATCAAGGAAGGCCTTGTCAAAAAGGTGACATTTAGGCTGAAACATGAGTAATGTCTTCCTACCTTTCAAATCTTTTATTTCTAGAGAGAGAGTAGGGATAAAAAGAGGGAGATGAACACTGATGTGTAAAAGGGACATTGATCGGTTGCCTCTCACACACTCCCAACTGGGAACCAGGCATGTGCCCCGACTAGGAATCGAACCAGTGACCTTTCAGTTTGCAGGCCAGCACTCAATCCACCGAGCCGCACCAGCCAGGGCAAATCTTAACTCAAAATCCACTTCCTGAAGAAACTTTCTCTGTTCCTCCCAGACAACGTTTTGTCACCGCATTAGAAACTTCCATTTTGTTTTGCACTTTTATTTCTCAGCATTTATTTCATTACATTTTTTTCTCCTAATAGTCTGTAAACTCATTTATTCCTAACATCTAACTCAGTGGCTGGCACACAGGAGATGCTCAAGAAGTACTTGCTGAATGGAAAAACTTTACACCCCACTACGACGCTGATACAGAAATTGTTAACACAGAAAATATAAGTTCTTTACCAAAGCTAAATAAATTTGACTGTTATAATAACTGAAAGTAGTGTGTTCTAAAATTTCTTCAATAAAATTCACTGAATATAAGTCAGCCCATGGGAAAAATGCAATTAAACGAACTCTAAATTAAAGTACTTATTCAGACAGAATTTTACATGGATTCATAAAACCAATGACTACAACATGGCCTTTGATATTATGATTTTTAGAGATACAGTCTTATACTGTCTAATAATACAGCTGCTAGCCACATATAGTTAGTAAGCATTTGAAATGTGGCTAGTCTGAATTGAGATATTCTTTAAGTGTAAAACACACACTAGGATTTCAAAGATTTAGTGTGAAAAAAGAATGCAAATATTTCATTAGTAATTTTATATTAATTACATGTTGAAATGCTATTATTTTGGATATATTGGGTTAAATAAAATATATTACTAAAATCAGCCCTGGCTAGTGTGGCTCAGTGGATTGAGTACCAGTTTGCGAACCAAAGGGTCACCAGTTCGATTCCCAGTCAGGGCACACGCCTGGGTTGTGGGCCAGGTCCCCAGTAGAGGGCATGCGAGAGGAAATACACACTGACGTTTCTCTCCCTCTCTTTCTCCCTCCCCTCCCCTCTCTCTAAAAATAAATAAATAAAATGTTTAAAAAATAAAATTAATTTCAATTGTTACACTTTAAATTGTGGCTACTAGAAAAATTAACATTACATATATGGTTCATTTTACGAGCATTACTAGTAGAACGTGCTGACATAGACAAACATTTCCTAATAAAGAATCGAACGAAAAGTAAAGGATTTTCCACATGTATTAATAGAAACTTACATTAGGGAATAGAGAAAGCCAGAATGAGGTCAGCATTGGTTTCCAGATAAAAGGAAGACTCTAAAATTCCACTGAATGCAGTGTTAGGGTTTTATTTAGGAAAGAGAACTTGGGAGTTATATGAAAGATAAACTGGAAATGCACCCAAAATTAAACACATCATTAGACACCTCAGCGATCTTAGCTAAGATTATCTCACAAAGGAGCCAAATAAGGATCTGAGCCAGGGAATGCTGCGAAGAGTATTGAGTCTTGAGAATTGGTTTCTAGTCCCTATCACTTACTACCGTATTAACCAGCGATCTCCAACCTCTTTCATCTGACGGCACATATAAACCAATTACCAAAATTCTGCAGTACACGAAAAATATATTTTTTTGCCAATCTGACAAAAAATAGGTATAATTTTGATTCATCCAGACCGGATGGCTATTATTGTGTTGGTTGTTGTCATTTTTGACTTGACAATCTAAGGGCAAAGAGGTCAGTGCCCCTGACTAAACAGTCAGGTCTTGAGTGTTTTAGACATTCTTGCAGCACAACAGTGAGCCGCAGCACAACGGCTGAAAACTGCTGGTATACACCACAGGGCAATCGCCTGGCCCTTCTGCCTGAAGTATTGCACTTATGCATCAATAATTGAATTTAACTGGAAGTCAACCTTGTACCATGATAAGCTGACAAGCATAACCGAAACCCATGTAATTTCAGTTATTAATCCCATCAACTTGTCACAGCAAATATTGTAGCCTTCTACTATGGCAAATACATCCTTTATAAAAAAAGAGGAAAGGACACCTTTTTCTACTACGTCTTCCTCATCCCTCTATTTCTTGCATAAACTAACCCATGAAGGAAGAATATACAAGACAGCCTTGTCAAAAATAAAGTTAGTTCTACCCTTAAAAGAGTAACAACAGAAAGTCCCGACACATGCTAAAAATAAAATAATTTATGTACCCTTGACTGCATACAATAATATAACAGATAAATAAATACTACACCTGGAAAATGTCTTGAAAATTTTCCTAACTGCTTTTAGAAGCTCTCCCATGTGTCATCTTTGCAGCTATGTCAGCAGAGGTACCTCGAATAACTACTTATCCGACGGATAGTAAGTCATAGAAAGTAAACTAGAACTTAAATTTCCTGTCTTCTAGAATGTCCTTTTAGACCATTCTAATTTTTCTAAAAATATAATACTTACGGATAAAGTATGAAGAAGTTGCCCTGTGACTGAATTCCATACTTTCAAAAGGAAGTTGTTCACCGCAGTAATAATTGTGGTGTCATAGCGATCCCAGGCTACCATAGTGACCTTCAGTTTAGTGACCTTATCTTCTCCAGATGGCAGGTTATTCCTAAACAAAATATTTGCAATATTCATGCATTGTACATGTTTACCAGAAGTGCAACCGATATAGTTAATTATGCCAATAATCTCTCCAGGAGCGTGAAAATTTCTGGAAATAAAAATCCTAAACTATACTTTGAAGTACTGAAGAAATAAAATAATAAAAATACCTACAGAGCAATACCAATAGCTTATTTTAGGCAAGAAAACACGACACAATATGGCAAAATTAAAAGTTAGTTACACAAGAATGACAACGAAAATGCGAAACTAGGAAGAAATTTACAAACACCTTGAAAAATAAAATACAAGGTTATTTGGCTACCAGAAATATGAAGAAAACATATACTGGATACTTTATTCCTATAAACATTAACTTTTGTAAAATTAATAGGTCTTATAAAAGAGCAGTAAGAGATTCAGTAACTTAATTTAATCAAACATAACCCAGTTTCTGGCTGTAACTACAAACCCAGTTCTACACTGTTATTAATGGAAAGATAATTAATTTCAGGGTCATACAATAAAGCAATAATTATTTATCTTCAATCAACAGTGCAGATGAGGAAATCAATGCTAAACGTACTTATAATGTTGAGTAGGAATGCTAATGATAAGAAACATTACAAAGGCATCCTTAGTAAGTTAGAGGAATAAACATATGATGACATATAATAGGGAAACCTCAAAATACAAAGCAGAATGTGTGTGTATATAACTACATATGTATTTACATATAAATATATGTATATATGTATATGCACATATACATATATTTATATGACATACATACATATACTTATGTGCACATATACATATATTTACATATACATACACATAATATATAATAATGTATTATAATTGTATATAATATAATATATACATATATATTTTTATAAACACACTCGCTCAACATATAGAAAAACTAAGGCAGCAAATGACTCTGGGCATTAGTAGAGCACAGTGATCACTGGGGTCCAGAACTTTAAGTAAGTCAGCAATGTTCATATCACTCAGTATGTCAATCAACAGCAAAATGTACTTTAGTCAGAAACGGAGCATGGATGCAAATTTCACACATATCAATTAACTCCGAACTACTTACTTATCTAAAAAGATATTTTATTTTCATTATTAAGTATAACTCAATAAAGTTAAGATACTATACCTTCGGAGAGCCATCACTGAAACATCTAACACCCACTCTTACCCAGTCATTTTAGTAGCCATATCTAGCACTATACTCTTCCATTCTTGTTGCTGATACTGCCAAATTCTTGCTGTTCCATCTCTGCTTCCACTAACAAATCTTAAACTGAAAAGAAACAATAACAATATCCTTATTACTTTTCTCCAAAGAAGAAGTCACTTTTTTTGCTAATCATAAAAGTGATACTTTCATCCACATATGCTACTGGGAAGAACAGAACTGGTATATTTTAGAAAACAGTTTGGCAATTCCTCAAAAGGATAAACCGAGTTACCGCATGACTTAGCAATTCTACTGCCTTTATCTCCAGAATTCGGAGATATACTTGGAGGTATATCTCCAAAGGAAATTAAAACCTAAGTCCACGCAAAAAACTGATACACGAATAATTCATGGCATTACTCATAACAGGCCAAAAAGTGGTAACAACCCAAATGTCCACCAAATGATAAATAGATAAATTGTGGTATATCCATACAATCAAATATTATTCATCAATAAAAAGGAATGAAATAATAATACATGCCATGACATGAATGGATATTGAAAACATCATGCTAAGTGAAAGAAGTCAGTCACCAAAGATCTCACTTATATGAAATATCCAGAAGGGACAAATCTACAGAGACAAAAATTGAATCATGGTTCCCTAGAACTGAGGATAGAGATATAAAAAGATTGGAAATTGAGAGCTAAAAGGTATATCATTTCTTTTGGAGGTGATGAAAATGTTCTAAAATTGACTGTGGTGAATGCTGTACAACTCTATGAATATACTAAAAACCACTGAATTTTATGTTGTATGGATTTATCTCAACAAAACTGTTATAAAAATACATTCATTCACCAATAATTCTATCACTTTTCATACTTTTCCAGTCTTTGAGAATGTAATTAAAGACATACATATATATTTATGTATACCCCCATAGGAGACAGAATTATACTATATATATATAATGTTTTATAATGTTTTCCCTGACTTAAGTGTATTTTATAGATCTATTTCTATGTGGACAAATAAAACTACCATCATTTTTAATAAGTGTTCAACTATATGGATATATCAAACTATATTTAAAACACTCCCAATAATGAATATTTATACTATTTTCAGTCTTCACCATCATAAAAATGTGATGAACCTCAATATACATCTTTGTACAACTTTATATATATCTTTGCTGAGTCAAAGGGGTAGACATATTTTTAAATCTTTTAAAACATACTGCCAAATTATTTCCCTAAAAATTTTTAAACAATTTATAATCTCATCAAAAATCGTAGGAGAATATCCATTTTTCCTATACCCGTGGTAATACTGGGTGTCATCATTCTTCCTTACCTTGTCATTCTGAAAGAAAAAAATCGTTACTGCTACTCTAAATTGCATTTCTTTAATTATTAGTAAAATTGTACATTTTTTGATGTGCTTATAGACCACATAACCAATTAAGATGATTTCTCCTTTAAGAAAAAAAGGCAAGAATTAAAAATAGGCAGATTTTTCTAGCATGAAAAAGTACTAGTTAGACAAATCTTCAAGTGTATAACTAAATATATTGCAATAAACCAACCTTAAAAATCATTTGAATATTTTTTTCACTGCTAATATAGATGCCACTCTTTGTAGATCATCATTACGGTATTTACTCTTGCATTTAAAAAAGGTGAACAAGTATCATAGTAGTCACCTACTATCCAAAAATATTTAAAAATAAAACATGCTCACCCACATAAAGTCCTTAGAGAAATATATGGATACAAATTATGCTAAGTGGTTACATTGTTATGTCTAGTCTAAGTCAATTTTTAGTCCAGGGAAGATTATCAGAGGATGCAAATACCTGTATGTAATTTCTGAGTTTTACAGACATAGAAAATATGTATCATATGAATAGTAGATAAAATTAGTGATACAGATGTTTAGCAGGTGGCAAGGAAGCTAAAATCTGGAGCAGTCAGGAAAGGTATTAAGTAGAGCATGAAAACCTTGAAAGAAAGAGAAGACTCGGAGAAGAGACAGGAGGAAGAGGGAAAATAGAGGTAAGGAGAGTGAAGGGGAGGTATATGATGATATTTCTGGGTAAGAATAGTGAGGTGAAATAGAAGCAAAGGAATGGATGAGAATGTAACAAGAACAATGGTTAAATCAATGAGGATAGATCCAGAGGATTTACATGGGAATAGTACATGAGTTACGAATGTAGGTCTAAGTCAAGTCATAGAGAGTTCTGAATGCTAGGATAAAACATTTGAATTCTACTCTATAAACCAAGAAGTAACATTAAAAATTTCTAAACAGAGTAATGCTGATCTGGCAGAAATGAACAGGATGTATTTAGAAGGGAGAAGAAAACTGATGGTAATGAGTCAAATAATGGAATCCTGACTATGGCGAGTGATAACAGAAATGGAAAAAGCAAAATAAACAAAAAATAAATCATTCGGTAAGAAAGAACTGATAGCCTATCATCACTACTACTTGAACAGGAATTTAGAAGAGATGGAGTAAGGATGTTATCAAAGATAGACAAGAGCTTTCAGCCTAAGTGACTGGACCGAAATAAGGTGTCTTAGAGAAGAGGTAGCTGCTTCTGAGGGAACAGAGATAAAATATGTCAAACATCTGTTTACACCGATATGTACTATATAGTTACCTGTCGCCATTGTTACAGAACTGAACGGCAACAACTTTGTCCTAAGACATAAAACAGATTTTTATTAGAATTAATTTATTTGTAAAATGAATAAAGCATTCTTCCCCTCAATTTCACATGCAAAAGCATCATGGTGTAGATTTTTTAATGCTACAATGTTCTGAAAGAACTCAAATTGTCTTTAAAAATTAATAAAGGCTGAAACAATATATTAACTAAGGAGGAAGGCTTCATCAGCAGTACTTTGAGACAAACCAGACATAAGCAAACCTGTTTCTAAACCATAATCTCAAGAGACAGATAGTTCTGATGAGGTATTAGTTTATTATGCTTCTCATAATAAGACATCACACTAATCTAAAATACTGCCTTAAAATAACTGATTTAGTAGGAGTTGAATGAAATTTCCCACTTAACTGTTTTTTAAATTTCAGAAAACAAATCAGTCATTACCTATTTCTTACACGTTTTACTTAATTATTTTACAATGGAGTTGCCTGATAGTCTTTAGGTATTTTAGTTTAGATACTGTTAGTTGAATCTTCTTTTAATATAATGTGTATTGTACTGATGAGAAAATTAAAATATAAGCCAAAATATGCATTTTCCTTCTCTTTATTCTTTGATAATGAAGCTAAAATGTACCCTCAAATGCTGTATACATTTTCAAAAGCCATTCATTCTAATGTAATTTTTAAGAAGAAACTGAGATAGTGAATATCTTTGTATTTAATTATTTTTCATTTTTAGAAATTATTAAACTGTCTTTCTATGTTCAGAGGTATCTGTGATTCACACTGTTCCATGACTTCGCTGTAGTATTTATCTGACAGATTCCGGATGCTCACTACCAGCTGTAATAATTAGTTTTAGATGTACACCTTATTTCCAGTGACTAACTGCCACTGATTTCAACAGGGAATGTTTTAAGTTTTCTGACTTTTTTATGTTAGCTGGGCCCCCTGTGAAAACATTTTCTCTTCTTATTTCCCCTCCTGAATCTTTCCCACTCATTTACTACCTCCTTCTAGCATTCTGAAGACAATCATATTAACATCAACAAGCTAAATCAACTGAAAAGAGTTTTTCCTAAGACATATTTAATGTATTTTAGTAAGCATGTAGACATTAAAGTAACAAACAGCTTATATGATTAATGAAAGACAGCAGGTGCAAAGAGGATTTTCATAAATTATCACTGTAATACATGTACTTTTCTTTTTCCATATAGTCAAATAGCAATTACCTTAAGTATTATAGCCATACTAAATCCAAAATTTCACTTATCTTCATTACTAAAGAGACATCCTACCATACAGGTTTCAGCTCCGATCTATATTAATTAGGGTACAGACCAGAAAAGAAATAAAACCATCTTTTCAGGGTTGTTAAAAAAGAAAGCAAATATTAAGTTTTTCATTTTTTTCTTACCGTGTGTGACTCTAATTCAGCAATTTTCTCAGGAGTCTCAGAACCCAAATAATATATTCTGATCACATGGTCAGTGCTCCCTGTTGTAATGAACATGCCGCCTGGAGAATTAAAAAGTAAACATTGTACCAAGGAACTTAAAAAACCCTCTGACTGCTGTCTTAGCGATATGCTAACTTACATTAACAAAAAGGCTTCAAGAAACACAAGATTGTCTTCTGATGGTAACAGATACAGTAACACTTCAGAGAAAATTAAGTAAAATCCAAGAGAAATATTTAAAATGCAACTATATTTTTAACCCAGTAAAAATCCACCCACTATACGTTAAATACAGGACTTTGGATCATAAACATTAAAGGTCACAGCTTTGAGGAATTCTTTACATTAACTGCAAAACCATAATGTTCCAAATTACTTATAAAATGACCTATATCTACAATTCTCTTGATAGTATAGTGGCTACAGTGGTGTTGAGTGCAGAAAGTCAAACACCTGGGATGATGAAAAAATTCCGGATACAGATCGTGGTGGTCATGGATACAAAATAATATGAATATACTTAATACCACAGAAATGTACACTTTAAAATGGTTGTTGAAAGAGTAAATTTCTGCCCTGGCTAGTGTGGCTCAGTGGACTGAGCGCTGGCCTGCGAACCAAAGGGTTGCAGGTTCGATTCCCAGTCAGGGTACATGCCTGGGTTGTGGGCCAGGAGGGGGTGTGCAAGAGGCAAACACACATTGATGTTTCTCTCCCTCTCTCCCTCCCTCCCCCTTCCCCTCTCTAAGAAAAAATAAATAAAATCTTTCTTAAAAGCAATTATAAAAAATAGTAAATTTCATGTTATATTTTACCACAATGAAAAATAGGTTAACTAGCACACAATTCTTAGAAGTGGAAAGCGCTGTTTACAATGCAAAAGTGTCTCCTACATGCAGCTACAGTACCTATTTTCTGAACAGTCAGGGCAGGATTTTAGTATTGAACTGGGGGTGAAAAGGTTCTGTTTTTACCAACTAAATTCTGCATTATATACAAACATGTTACTTGTAAATAAGAAAATACCTCTAAAGCTATTGTATGTTAGAGTCCGTAAAGGTCTGTGTATTATAAAATATGGTTCTCATTTCCGACGTGATTCCATTAACACTCAAACATATGCACTATTCCACAAAATTGAAAAACGTATCTTTTATAACTGGGTCATTTGGCATTTGGGGTACTGCAAACATTCAATTTTCACACATACCAGAACTAAAAGATGAACAAGATATCTGAACTCCAGGTCTGGATCTCTCAGTAAATTTAACTGGGCGATCTCTAAGAGAAAACAAAGATGTTTTTATTTTTCATCATGTTCGTTTAGTGTGCAAGAATCTTAGCATACTGGATAGACCGATTTAGAACCAATAAACTGAAGCAGTCGGTAAATACTAATCTCATAATTCAAGTTAAAAATGCATTTAGCCTTATATATATATAATTTATATCAGTATTATTATTATTATAGCTTTACAAACAAATTACCATGTTACTTCCTACTACCATTACAAGTTCAAAGTCTTCTTACCAGAATATGAAAAAGTATCACTCATTATCATAATTTTGTGTATAAATTAGTCTCTTCGACATTGGATTTACAAAAATTTTATTCTAAAATCTCTAATATCCATTTGAAGTAGGTGTGAATAATTATGCATACTTATATACATAGACTACTAAGAATCTTGCAAAGCAGTAACGAAAATGAATGTACGTGACTTTTCACAAAATTTCTCACCCAATTGTAAACTTACCTGAACTTCATTGTTTTTACATGCCATTGCCAGAAACAGATTGTTCCATCAGCACCAGTAGAAGTGAGGTATCTGGTTGTGCCTTTAGTTGATGGACAAAACTAAAAAAAAAAAAAAAAAAAAAAATTCAATTAGAGTTTTTATGTTCAAAGATATTTTAAACATAACATGTTCTAAATTTATAATCACTTTAACGAACATACTTTTAAGCAAATTGACT
Organism: Glossophaga mutica; assembly: GCA_039655065.1. Taxonomy (NCBI): domain Eukaryota; kingdom Metazoa; phylum Chordata; class Mammalia; order Chiroptera; family Phyllostomidae; genus Glossophaga; species Glossophaga mutica. Next base: position 5,437,735 of record CM077318.1, on the reverse strand, counting down.
TAATGATTTCAGTTTTAAGAAATTATTTAAATATCCTAGATTAATGAACACCATATACAAAAATCCCCAAAAAATGGAAGAAAAAAAGTCAGTCACTGAATTTATGATAAAATATTCTAGCACTAAAAGTAATTATTTTAAATTATTCAACATCACTCTTTAAGTTTATTACTGCAATACATTTAATGGAGAAAAAACTCACAAAGTCATTACTAGTTAAACCATTATAAATCTGCTAAATATATGCTTATATAGCAATAAATATGGAATTTTTCATTCCATATGAATAGGGCATCAGAAGTAAATCTATAATCAATTATTAGGTAGCTAACATCTAAGTATTTGAGTTTTAACGTTTTGCTTTAAACTGTAACTTCAATGAAGCACAAGAGCAATTTTGTCCTTTTAAAATTTAAATAATTTGTTTGTTTTTTTAAGTTCTTAAATATGTTTATCAATTTTCAGAGAGAGGAAGTGGGGGGAGAGAGAGAGAGATCAATGTTAGACAGAAACATAGACTGGTTGCCTCCCATGTGTGCCCTGACTGGGAATTGAACCCCCAGCCTTGTGGTATATGGGATAACGCTCCAACCAACTGAGCCACACCAGCCACAGCCATTTCCATTTGTTTTAATGAAAAATGTAAACTAGGTCAAATCTCTGTTCTTATCATATATCATATATTTAAGTTGCCAATTTAAAGCATGACTTGTACCCTAGACAGACTCATGAATGAAGGACCTTTATCATGTAGGACTCTCAAACTCTAATTCTCAGTATTTTACCTGTCCTCAGGAAAAAAAAAATCACAAAGGGAAGAGCTGCTGGGCTCATGAGGTGGATAATATACCACAATGTTAATATAGAGTTAAGTGGCAAAGAATAAATAAAGCATATAGAATGCATGCTAAATGGTGATCACCAGTATGGACAAAAGTGAATCTAAGGGAAGATTCAGAATGTTAGTTGGGGGACAATTTACAATTTTATAGTAGTAAGGTGGTCAAAGAGAAGGTCAGTCTAAGAAAGTGACATTTGCACAAATTGCTTAGAATTTGAGGGAACGAGATCCAAGGAAGACTATCCCAGAGCCATTAAACAGTGAAACAAAGGCAGGAATGTAGCTAGAATGCTCTAAAAAAGCAGACAGTGTAGCAGCTAAAGTGGAATGAAAAGAGGAAACAAGTAGGAGGAGGTGAAGTAGTTCAGACAGCAAGGGGCTGAGAATGGAAGAAAGGTCTGAGGATCACTAGAAAGACTTTGGCTTTTCACTTCCGGTCGAGATGTCAGCATAGGTAAATGCAAGACACATTTTCACACAACCACATCAAAATTACAACTAAACTACAGAAAAACCACCATTCAGAGCCACCTGAAATCTACCTGAACAGAAACCCTACAACTAAGGATGTAAAGAAGAGGCTACATGAGACTGATAGGAGGAGGGGCGGAAGCAGAGAATGGGCTGGTACTACCCCCGCATGTGGCAGATAAAAATCGGGAGGGACATCTCAACCTTGGAGGTCCCCCCCACCCGGAGGAGTGAGGGGTCCCAGCCCCACACCAGGCCGCTCCAGCCCAGTATTCCAGTGCCAGAAAGAGAAGTCCCCATAACTTCTGGCTGTAAAAATGAACTCATAGATGGCGACAACAGTATGGTGATTATCAGAGAGACAGAGGGTGGGGGACGTAGAGAAGGGGAAAGGGGGAATAAATGGTGACAGAAAGAGACTTCGCATGGGGTGGTAAACACACAATACAATGTAGATATATTATTGCATTGTACACTTGAAACCTATATAATTTTATTAACCAGTGTCACCCCAATAAACTCAATAAATATTAAAAAGTTGAAACAAACACCAGCAGAGATTGTGGCTGAGCGAGATGGAGGGCTTCTGGAATCCAAGGCATTTCCTCTTAATGGGCCCACACATGCACTTACTCAGTCTCACTCCCTCTGAGCTCCAGCACCAGGGCAGTAGGTCAAAAGGCATCAAAGACATACAGGGAAGAACTGAGGTGTCTGGCATCAGGGTGAGAGCCCAGGACAGCTTTCTCCCAGAGAGAAGTGCTGTCAGAGGCCATTGTTTCTTCAACGAGCCCTCCTTTCCCCACAGAGCCAGCAGGCAGGGCCATATCTGAGTCTCGATCAACCTGGATCATACTGTTCACCCTACCATGGTGATTCCCTGAGATGCTGACCCACCCAACTCGCCACCCCACCCAAGCTGTTTCCAGTAGCTTTTCCATACGAATGGCCTCTCTTGGTCCAGCAGCAGCTGGCCTTGTGATTCCCAGTACCTCTCACTAAGTGGCCCCAGAACCCGAACTAGCAGCAGCTGGCCTTGGCCCACAGCTTGGCCTCTCCTGCACACCCCCAAGCCTGGAACAAATACCATCCATCTACAGACCACACTGTAGTTCACACCAAGAGGCCTGGGGAAGAACACAGGCAGTGGCTGACCTTGGCCTACACTTCTGAAAAGGCCAAAGAGCCACCACACCCAGTGGACAACTTGAGACCACATCAAAGCACCACCCAATCACCTCCATTGCAACACACTTAAGGGGTGGACTCAGCGCGCACCAGAGCCCTGCTCGACTAAGTCCTGCTCTGTGGGGTGGAACCCTGCATAGCTGATCCTCCTCAGTGATAACAGCCAGTCCTTGCAGCTAATAGGACTGAGGGCAAATCCCACTCATTGACGTGTCCATAGCAATCAAGGCTCAACAACAACACGGTGGTGTATACAGCCCACATGGTGAGGTTTGGGGGGCGCACCTGTAGTGCCCAGCTTGGGTGAACAAGGAGGCTGTACCACTGAACCCTATAGGACAGCTATTACATAAAGCCACTCTATGAACTCAAGGAGAGAAAGCAGCTCTACCTAATACATAGAAACAAACCACAGGGAGGCTGCCAATATGAGGAGACAAAGAAATATGGCCCAAATGAAAGAACAGAACAGAATTTCACAAAAAGAGCTAAGTGAAATGGAGAGAAGCGATCTATCAGATGCAGAGTTCAAAACACTGGTTATAAGGACGCTCAAGGAACTTAGTGAGGACCTCAGCAGCATAAAAAGAACCAGTCAGCAACAAAGGATACACTATTTGAAGTAAAGAACAATTTACAGGGCTCTGGCTGGTGTAGCTCAGTGGACTGAGTGCAGGTTGCAAACCAAAGGGTCACCTGTTCAATTCCCAGTCAGGGCACACACCTGGGTTGTGATCAGGTCCCCAGTAGGGGGGCCTGGGAGAAGCAACCACACATTGATATTTCTCTCCCTCTCTTTTTCCTTCCTTTCCCCTCTCTCTAAAAATAAATAAATAAAATATTTAGGAAAAAAACAATTTAAAGGGAATCAATAGTAGAAAAGATAAAAGTCAAGAAATCAAATCAATGATCTGAAATATAAGGAGGCAAAAAATAACAACCAATCAGAACAACAAAAAGAAAAAAGAATACAAAACAAAACAAAACAAAATGACCAAGGATAGTGTAGGGAGCCTCTGGTTCAACTTCAAACATACCAACATACCTCATGGGGGTGCCAGAAGAAGAGAGTGAGCAACAGACCAAAAATCTGTTAAAAAATAATGATGGAAAACTTCCCTAACTTCGTGAGGGAAATAGACATACAAGTCCAGGAAGTGCAAAGCATCTCAAACAAGGTAAACCCAAAGAAACCTACACCAAGACACATCATAATTAAAATGCAAAAGTTTAAAGACAAGGAAATCTTAAAAACATCAAGACAAGGGATTGGCAAGAAATATTCAAAGTAATGAAAAGCAAGGAAATACAACCAAGATTACTCTACCCAGCAAAGCTACCATTTAGAATTGAATGACAGATAAAGAGCTTCCAGACAAGAAAACGCTAAAGGAATTCAACACCACCAAACCAGTATTAGATGAAATGTTAAAGTGACTTCATTAACAAGAGGAGAAAATAAAAAGATAAAAAATATGAACAATAAAATGGCAATAAGTATATATCTATCAACAACTGAAATCTAGAAAAGAACAAACAAGCAGAACAGAAACACATTCGTAGATACAGAGAACAGACTGATGGTTACCAGATAGGAAGGGGGTTTTTTGGGGATTGGGTGAAAAAGGTGAAGGGATTGAGAAGTACAAATTGGTAGTTACAGAATAGTCGTGGGAATATAAAGTACAGCATAGGGAATGTAGTCCATAATATTCTAATAACTGTGTATAATGTCAGATGGATACAAGATCTTTCAGGATGACCAGTTAGTAAGTTATATAATATCTAGTCACTAGGTCATGTAACTGAAAGTAATATTATATTTCAAGTGTAACTGAAAAATAAAGAAATGGGAGATGGGAGGGGATAATGGGGGAAAAAAGAAAGGCTTTTCAGGAACAACCATAAAGGACACATGGACAAAACCAAGGGGGGATAGAAGCAGGGGAGGGAGGTAGGGATGGCTGGGGTGGGGGGGAGTGATGGAGGAAGATGCAGACAACTGTACTCGAACAACAATAATAAAAAGTTAATAAAATGGATCAGGAAACCAAAAAGAAGAGTTTAAAAAAGACTTTGGCTTTAACTCTGAGTTTGGAAGCTATTGAGGGTTGTGAGGGCCAATGACATGACGTAACTACCACTTTAAAATCACTCAGACTGTTATGCAGAGGCTTGACTGCGGTAAGAAAAATAGAAGGGGAGAATGAAGAACAGTTAGAAGTCCATGTCAATAACCTAGTCACAGATCACTGAAATAGAGTTGTGTGATATCAGTCATGAGAATTTGTTAGATTCTGGACATATTCCAAGGGCAGACCCAACGTGATTTGCTAAGAAGTTAGATATAGAATTTAAGAGAATGAAACTGTCTGGGATGAGTACTTTGAACAACTGGAAGGATTACAACGCCATTTGTCTGGACGTGGAAAGCTTTGGGAGGAGCGGATCTGAGGAAGGAAGACTTTGAGGCGCGTGGTAGATATTTATGTGATGACGCCAAGTGGGTAAACATACAAGTACGGAGCTAAAAGGCAGGCCCAAGATGGAAATGTAAGTGCGAGCGCCATAGGTCTACAGGAGAAATTCAAAGCCACGAGACTTTATGCAATCACTAAGGAAAAAAATGTGATAGAGAAGAGGTACCGTGAATCTCTAGGGCACTCACATATGCACACAAAATGAAAAAGAAACTAGCAAATAAACCTATGAAGGAATCAAGTAGTATCTTAAACATTTTTTAGTATAAACATACAGTCATTTTTTTTACGTTGTACAAGAGTACCTCCAAATTTGAGAAATAATATTGTCGGATACAATGGTGGGAAAAAAATATCTGATAATCTTTCAAAACAAAATCCATGAAAAAATCTCAATTGATCAAAAATTTCACATGAAATCTTTTCAAATTCAACACGCTACATTGAACCCAATCCTCGCTAGCTCCTCATAAACAGGTAATATATTATTTAAATAACACACACGCAGAATGACTGGCATACTTATTCGCATGTAAAGAACAAAGTAAATGGGAGTAGTTATCTCATCCACAAAAGTGGTCTCCTTGACCAAAGTGTAAAAGACCTTCTTTTTAGAAGGATTCCTCTATTTCCCTTTCAACCCAAATAAGAGGACAGATCTTCAGCCTCGTTTGGTTAAATAAAAATTCTTTGGTGAGGAGGACGTATCCAGGACTTTCATTATCAGCATCTGGTAAAAAATACTGTATGATCAAGCATTCAAAAGAAGTCAATATACTTTATGTCAAATATCAAGCAGAAAGAGAAAAATCAGTGAAACTGAAAATACAGTTTTCCTAACATTAACTTCTCCCTCTCCCCGTCTCTCTAAATCTGCCTGAAAAGCATCTTGGATTAAATGTTAACACAAAGTATGCTAATATTCAAGTCAGAACCTGTTTATATCCTGACTAACAGGTATTACTATTGCTCCTCAAAGCATTTACAAGCTTCTCCCTTCTTCACAAATATGAGTGAGACAAATAAGATGTCTCGCACTGTATTTGACAATCCTTTTTCAGTGACCTTTTTCGTTATCTATAAAGGGAATAGATTTATATGAAACAGGAACTTAAATAAACACCTGTGTACAGGGTAGGAACGAAGCCCGTAAGAGGTCAACAGTTTTCTGCCCGCCACTCTTTATAATATTATCTACACAGTGTAACAGAAGCAAGAGAATTCTCATCCTTATTACATATGGGAGAGGTTATCTTTTCATTTTTCTCACCTGTATGGAAGTAATAGAAGCTGAATGTCCTTGAAGGACTGCGACTGGTGCACAAGTTCGAAGACACCACACTCTTACGACCTTGTCACAGCTGCCTGCGGCAATAAGAGTGTTCTCATAGTTAACAGCCATGTCAGAAATTTCAGCAGAGTGCCCTCGAAGTGTAGCGAGGAGGCGTCCATCATCTGTTGCCCAAATTTTCACCAAACAGTCATCTGAACCCTATTGTAACATGAAAAGACAGAATATTTACAGCGAAGCAGAAAGTCAGAGACAGAGGGAAGAGTTCGTTACTTCTGAAGTGTTTACTTTTTAGTTTCTTCTCTCCATATAATATGGCTCCGGTAGCAAATATAAACAATGTTCAAATGATAGCACTTACAAAACACTGTCCAAACACAATGGTGTTTGTGAAGAGCTCCTCAAAACTACTACCAATGCTGACAACGAAAAATAAAAAAATTGGTCACTTTGAAGTAAATTTAACATTATGAATATCTGTTTTTCTTTCTTCCCTTAGGCCTGACAGCCTTTTTTTTCTTAATTACTTGAATATTTTTTCTACAAATACTTAAAAATTTAACCTAAGGACTATATGCATTTCTCAATAAACATGAGACTTTTTCTTGATAATCTCTGATGACCATATATGTTAATCTTCCTAGTGAGAATTTCCAAAGAGTTTCAAAAATAGTAAAGAGCAATTTTACTCCAATTTAGAAAATAAGTTATTTAAAAATTATTTTTATAGCATGATGGCAATCATCATCCTCACTGTGATCATCAATAAACAAATACTTAGCTGATGCATTATGAGTCATGAAAATGTCAATGGAAGATTCTGCAATAAATCCAAGGAGCTAATAACTTAAAATACAAACCATTTCGTTCGTTGTAGCATAAAAACTGGAAGAGAAAATTTTGTCATTATCTACACTTCTATGTTAACTTAGTACTGAAATCATGAGACTAAGCCTTTTTTTGGAAATGTTAGTGTGCTACAATTCTGTACTGGAAATCATACAGTATGAGCTAGTTAGTGAAAACCCAATTTTAAAAATAGTACTAAAGTCAAAGAAAGATATATACAGTAACCGTAATTTTCATTCCTAACTACGTAATATAGTTCAACTGTTCGACCATAAGGATGATGCAATCAATTAATGAAGCAGAACTGGGACTAATTATACTAAGTGACAAATGGAAAATGCATATTAATAAATGTTTGCTAAAATGAAAATTAAATTGAGTAGATAAAACTCCTTTCACATAAATTAACCGCCTCTAGACTACAGGCCTTCTGAAGATTGAATCTGTTAAACTAGATTTCCCGAAAGATAGAGAACATTGTAGTTCACACTCTTGTACTTACATAGAATGAGAAAAGATGTTCACTCTCCATACATCCTTCCTTACACTCACATGTCTAAGAAGGATAAACTGCTTATAAAGCAGAATTCAATGCCACGAAACACAGGTCCAATTGTTGTTAATCTCTAACATTGTAAACTATTACAAATTTTAAACTCACTGTAAAAATTCTTCTCCCACTTCGGTCAAATGCTACACAGTAGACAGATGACAAGTGCCCCAGAATTCTCTTATGCATCTTAATGTGCTGGTAAGCAGATGAAGGGAAAATATGGCTGAAGCGACTGCATCCTGTTAATTGTCTGGCAGAGGTGATATTCACTGGAAAACATAAAATAAGAGATTCACTTCTTCAAACCTGAAAGTGAAACGTACTTCATTAAGGTAAATACTGAATATTAATATGAGATAAACAGGATGCACACACCACAGCAATTCTACCCTGTGAGAAGTCTAAATTCCACTACATTTCATGATTTTATAACCTCAAGTTCGCTACCACAAAGCATTAAGAACGCTCTTCTTTTAACTCCCAGAAGTCTGACTTTATTTGTCTAACTACGGTTTCTCAAACATATTTCCATTTTGCCTTTCACGGCATACGTAGCCAAAGAGACTGTCAACTTTAAATATATAGCTAAGTCTTACTATTACAAGAATGTTAGAATAAAAGCTACATTTAGTCAAGTATAATACATCCTAAAAATTATACAGGGAATTTTTCCTGTCCTTACACCCATCCACCCCAAACAGAGCTGTCCAAAAAAATTCAACAGCAATATAAAGGGGCTTATATAAAGGAAGCTATGAAATCACATAGGTTCTCAGTAACAAACAATTCTTTCTAGGCCTATCGGTTCTTGACTTTTTGTTTTCTGAAACTGTAGGGCCTCCCTCTAGTTACCACTGAACTTTGAGGCTTCATGTACTATGAGGTCATCTTAGATCCTGTCTCCATTTTGTTTGTTTGCTTTTTGTCTTGTAGTTAATTTTCTTAAGAAGGAGGCAGAATAAAATATAAGTCTGCATAATTCTCTTTCAAATACTGCCTAGATGCTTTTCACTTCGCTCAAATGCCTCAATACCCACGCAAGGATTTACAAGCATACACTTGCTTTGTGAAATTTTTCCAGTCTTCCCTTATATTTAACATCCCACACAATATATTTAATCAAAATATAAGGTCACTTTAAGTTTGAAATCGCCTTGAACCATTTTCCTTGTGCATAAATAATATAGTATAAATGATGAGTTTTATGTTGAAGCAGGGCAAAATTAAGGCAAGAATTGAGTAGCTGGATTAGTACAATCAGAACCGTGCCACAGCAAAAAATTTTTTAAAAAATTCAATGTCTCAATCTTAAGAGCAATGAAGTCCTTTTTTTTTTTTTTTTTTTTTTCCAGGCAAAGGTAGATCCGTTGGCCATTTTAAACTGACGAAATGACAAAAACACGAATGATGAATAGCAAAATCAACAAAACTTTGAATGCAAACCAGGAGAATTAGAGATCTGACTATTCGTATAACACTAAGAGATGCTGAGTAAATAATGGTAGAAAATCCACAAGCATCAGTACCAGGTAAGAGAATTTCTTTTTGGAAGCTATTTCCCATCCCAACCTCTAAAAATTTCCACAATCATAAGTTAGGAAGAGCATGCACCATAACTTTGGGACTTCAGTGATCTTCGTTCTTCAGTCAAACATTTCTTACTGCTTTGAGTTCCTTGAAACAATCATCCATTAATTACTTTTGGTTTGCTTTTTTCTATACATATTTTGCTAGTAGATAGAGGAAAAGTCATGTTACTTCAAGGTAGGGTTGTCAACACTGTCTTTCTCATGTATTCTCCACTTAGCCACTATTTTTTGGTACCTGCTGCTTCTTGCTTTCCTTACAAATCTACAGAGTACTTTGTCATGAGCATTTTCCTAAGTTGACTATAAAGATACAATTAAAATGAGTTAACTTTTTACCAATTCTTGAGTATTTTACTAGAAAGAAGTGCATCTCATTCTTCTAGAATAAATATTATATAGGTCCTTTGTGGGAGAGAAATGCTCAAATCATTATTCCTTTTCTCAAATGTAACAATAAAATGAAGGCAAACACAATTATCATTGTGTTGTATCTGAATATCTCTATCAAATGCACTATTTGAGCAAATTGTTCCTTCTATTATAAGCATGATGCAAATTTAGAGATAAGCAATTAACTTTCATCCTAACAATGCAGAATGAAGTATTAATGAGAAACAACAAATAAAAACATCCCACAATCCTATGCTAATATGTCTACAATAATGTCATTATTGCATTGCCACTAGTAAGCCTTCTAAAATCTACAGTGCTTAAAAGGTATGTAATAAGTTTTAAAAATATAATTAATTACCTTGATTACTTATATATTTTAATTATTCCAAAAACACTGTAATGGGTAAGTAAAGTTATTTCAGCCTAAAAACTCAGTGATAGAACAAATCGCTTAGATTCAGGTAAGAATACAATACAACTTATTGTGTGTACTTTACAAATTTATGAAGTCATAGATATCAATTGACAGGTATCAATAGAATAATTGTTTTATTTCTTTAAAACATGTTTGTTGACTTCCGGCCAATATGGAGACATAGGTGGACATACTGTGCCTCCTCACACAGCCAAAATTAAGGACAACAAAGATTCAGAAACAAGAAAACAACCAGAACTGATACAAAAATTGAAATGTATGGAAGCCCAAGAACCATTCATCCAGACCAGTAAAAGGGGTGGAGTCCCGGCAGGAAAAAGTGGAGGCTGGTGGAGCCGGGTACACAGACAGCAGCAGCTGGCAGATCCCAGGGGCACAGGCAGTCACTAGCGGTCCCTGGGCACAGGATGGCAAAAGTGCAGACCCAGTGAGGCCACGCAAGGCAGCTGGCTGACCAGGTGGTCCCACATTCATGCGCAGATAATCCAGGTGAAGGGGAAGTGGGGAAGGGACTGGAATCCGAGAGAGAGAGCGGAGCAAGTGCCATTGTTCCCTCTCCGATCCTGCCCCCACATACAGTGTCACTACCCAGCGACTGGGCTGCCCCACCCTGGGAAACACCTAGGGCTCCGCCCCTCACTACAGAACATCTGCAACCAGACCAAAAACAACAACAACAAAAAAAAATGGTTCAAACGGGAGAACAAATCAAAGTCCCAGAGCCAATTCATCCAAGCAATGAAGAGATAGCCAGCCTAGCAGATGCACAATTCAAAGCCCTGATGATCAGGATGCTCACAGAATTGGTTGATTTTGCTCCCAAATTAGGTGAACAAATGAAGGCTACAATAAGTGAAATGAAGGAAAACACACAGGGAACCAATAGAGATGGGAGGAAAACTGGGACTCAAATCAATGGAGTGAACCAGAAGGAAGAAACAAACATCCAATCAGAAAACAAGGAAGAAACAAGAATTCAAAAAAATGAGGAGAGGCTTAGGAATCTCCACGACATCTTTAAACGTCCCAACATCTGAATTATAGGGGTACCAGAAGGGGAAGAAGAAGAGCAACAAGTGGAAAACTTACTTGAACAAATAATAAAGGAGAACTTCCCCAATCTGGCAAAAGGAAATAGACTTCCAGGAAGTCCAGGAAGCTCAGAGAGTCCCAAAGAAGTTGGACCCAAGGACGAACACACCAAGGCACATCATCATCATTACATTAGCCAAGATTAAAATGAAGGAGAGAATTCTAGAAGCAGCAAGGGATAAGGGGACAGTCACTTACAAAGGATTTCCCACCAGACTGTCAGCTGATTTCTCAAAAGAGACCTTGCAGGCAAGAAGGGGCTGGAATGAAGTATTTGAAGTCTTGAAAGGCAGGGACCTACATCCAAGATTGCTCTATCCAGCAAAGCTGTCATTTAGAATGGAAGGGCAGATAAAGTGCTTCTCAGATAAGGTCAAGTTAAAGGAGTTCATTATTACCAAGCCCTTATTATATGAAATGTTAAAGGGACTTATCTAAGAAAAAGAAGATAAAAAATAGGACAGTAAAAAGACAGCACACTCACAGCTATTAACCACCACACCTAAAACAAAAGCAAACTGAGCAAACAGCTAGAACAGTAACAGAACCACAGAAATGGAGATCACATGGAGGGTTAGTAACAGGGGAGTGGGAGGAGAGAGGGGGAAAAGGTACAGCTAATAAGTAGCATAGAGAGTGGGCAGAAAATAGACGGGGAGGGCAAGAATAGTGTGGGAAAGGTAGAAGCTAAAGACCTTACGACACATGGACATGAACTAAAGGGGGGAATGTGGTGGGAGGTGGTGTGAAGGGTGAAGGGGAATGAAGGGGGAGAAATGGGACAACTATAATAGCATAATCAATAAAATACACTTAAAAAAACATGTTTGATGACCACCTACTATGACCTAAGCACTGTGACAGAAACTGAAAATATAGCTTATGAACAAGTCAAACAAGATCTCTATCCTTAGGGAATATACATTCCAAAGTGTAAAGCTGTCATCATTTAATTCATTCCTGATTTTAGGAATGAATAAGATACTTTTTTTTTTTTTTTTTGGTCTGGTCGCGGCTGTTACCATGAATAAGATACTTTAATGGGGAAAATAATCTACAGAAATACAGCTCTGAAAGTGTTTTTTCTAATAAACTCGGCAGATGATCCTGATACTGTGCCAAGTTTTAGAAATACTAATTCTACTCCAACCTTCCTTCCCACGAAATTATCAGCCAGATGGCCATTCAGCCTCTGCTTAAACACTTCTAGTAAAGAGATGATGATTATTTCTCAAAAATGGCAGTTCGTATGTTGAGCTGCTCTGATTTTGGGTAGACTCTACCCTGAACTGAGCTAAATCTCTCTCCCTGTAACTTCCAGAGAATCATACTGGCTCTGCCCTTGGGAGCTAAACTAAAAAAAATAAAATAAAATCCTTTGGTAACCCATGAAATATTTAAAGATAGCTATCATTTTGTCTTAAGTCTTCTCTCAACATGTGAGGTCCTCTCTGTATTACTCACAAACACTTCTCTTTCCTATCATCCCCTATAAAAAAACACCGTTTCACCATAAACACTATTGTGGTTGTTTTTTTTTCTTGGTAACGTTGTTATTTCATCAATGTCTGAGCCTCTCAACAGGAACTGACAGTATTCCAGTGCTTTGATCAGCAGAGTACAGTGGATTATTTCCACTACCCTTTTATCAATGAAATTTAAGATTACAAGGAATACATCAGTTTTCTAAAACAGCTGCCTTATAATGGCCACTATATTACCTATTCAAGAGGAAATAAAGTTAGTTGGCATTAGTATTTTTGTAAGCACATCTAAGTTCCGAGTGATCATCTCTTTCTCTTCTGAAAGTACACAGAACACATGTTCAATGAATCTGTCTAAATTTCTGCCTGGGGTTAAAGCTAAATTCATCAATCTATACTTTCTAGCATCTATTCTTTGTTCACTTTTGTATACTTGCCCATTGGATAAACTGTCATTTATCATGTCCACTACGATTTTACAAAAAGTTACCTTCCAGCGAGAACTAGTTCAGTATACCGGATTTATTTGGGCCTCTGATAGCAGCAAGGTACTGACGTATGTTAGGTTTTCTTTTCTTTGACCATACTTACTCCACCCTTTAGTTTAGAAATCATTCGCTTTTTTAACTTTATTTTTATTGTTGACACTGTTACAGATGTCCCCATTTCCCCCTCTCTGTGCCCCGCAAGCCCAACCCCCACCCCTTCCCTCTGGCCATAACCACACTGTTGCCTGTGTCTCTGGGTTATTCATACATGTTCTTTGGCTAATCCGTTCACCTTCTTTCACCCAACCCCCCCTCCCACCTTCCCCGACAACTGTCAGTCTGTTCCTTGTATCTCATTCTCTTTGATAAAGAAGACTGAAGCAAAACATGGTTATCTATAGCACTCACACTGTAGCTACGAATCTATACCACCTGTTCCTGGAATTCAGTAAACCTATAGGCTCATTCCCCATATGCTAATTAGAACATAAAAGGTGTTTTGGGGTGTTTATGTATGGGTAGAACCACATGAAACTGTTGATGTTCACCAAGTTTCCACATATAAAACTAATAATCTTAAATATCTCAACATTAATAGCTATAATTGGAGTGGGGGATATTGAACTGTAGTTTGATGTAGATATCCTGTTATTCGCTTCTCAATGAGAAAGCATCATCCACACTGTCTACTCCGTAGTATAATCTCACGTTCATCTCTCCCTCCTTGTATCTTTACCACTGGTTTTCATATTATAACCACATCTTGGTTTATGAATTTCTTAACACATTTAACATTAATATTCAAAACTAGTCTCCTCACTTTCCTATTAGTTCTGCTTATTTAGGACCAAGTATAGACACTGTTCACATTTTAAGCACTAAAATTTCTAGTTCACTTTGTTTCATTAGATCTAATATTTATAAATAGTTTGCCTAACCTTAATGGTCTACTATATACTTTATCGTATCATTTTTTTAAGCTGGGTAATTTTACCACAGATGTCTAACTTCTGTGAAAAATACCCCAAAGCACACCCCCTTCACGTTTCTTCATATGTGAAAGAAAGGACATTATTTGACCAAAAAAAGATCAGGAAGCCTAGGCTGAAACATACTGAAACAATTACGTAACAGGTAGAGAGCACCAAAATTGTAAAGTAGTAAAGAATTTCTTAAAGATTTTATTTATTTATTTATTTTTAGAGAAGGGAAGGGAGAGAGAAAGAGAGGGGGACAAACATCAGTGTGTGAGAGACATAAGGATCAGTTGCCTCTGGCACACCCCCAACCAGGGGCCTGGTCCACATGCAGGCACGTGCCCCAACGACCCTTCAGTTCACAGGCCGGCACTCAATCCACTGAGCCACACCAACCAGGGGTAAAGTAGTAAAGAATTTAAAACCTGAAGAAAGTAGAAAACTGGTAATAAGGTATTAAGTATTTGTTATTTTATACTAAATTAAAGGTTTTATATTTTACTTACTTAATAAAGGAGACGACTGTATTTGAATAACAATTTAAAATGTAAAAAATTAAATTAGATTTCTGAAATATTTTAAGTGTCATAGTTTATTAGTTAATCTATTCAAAAATGCTTCCATTTTAGAATTAAATTGAGCATTTCTTTTTTTTTTTAATTTTTATTTTAATTGTTGACCTTGTATGAAATGAGCATTTCTTGTAGACTCTCATACTCCACATTATTTCTTGCTAGGACACAAGCATCAATAGCAGAATCCAAATTTAAAGTGCATTAAGGGAGTGACGTCAACAGCATGGCTGATGAGTCCTTTTTCTCTTGCCTTTAATTAACAACTAAATGAACATTAATAGCCAAACAAAAGTGCGTCACCACATCTGGGAAGTTTATCCCCAACTGCGCATCTAAAAGAGGGCAGACAGGACTTCAATGGGGGCTGCAGATCCAAGGGGGTGGGTGAACCTGCCCCACCCCATACCCTATAATGGTGAGGTGGGGGGGCGGAGGGGCAGGGGCAGGACCCCGGACAGCACAAAATTAAGGAGATACCCACAGTTCACTGAGAATTTACAGACACCCAGCCTGCCTGAGGGGAGAATCCAGAAGGCCATCAGAATGGGAAAGAGATGAATTTGGATGCAGAGGAGAGGAAGTCGGCAGGCCAGCACTCACTCCTCCTCCCCAGGGCAACACTTAAGGGGCTGGGGTTTTGGCAGCTGCATCAGTGCCCTCACAGGCAAGAGGAAGCGCAAAGCGGCAGCCTCCACTGTGGAATAGGGGTAAATCAAAAGTATTCGGGGACTCCCTGGCTGCCCCAACTGCGCAGGTTGTGGCTGGTGTGGACTGTTCCTCAGGCAGCACCCCTATTTCTTTATTCCTATTTTAATCTTTATTGTATTTTTCCATTACCGTTTAGTTCCCTTTTACTCCCCTCCCCCTAGCACCCAGATTTCTGAGGACAGACCTCCTCCATTGGGGGAAGGGAGAGGAAAGGAAGGAGGCAGATAAAAATATTGAAGAGCACTGAATGAACATGATTCCTGCTATCTGCTTTGGAATTCAGCAGGAGGTCCTCCCATGGATCTCTGGGAGTTGCCCACTAGAGGACCTCCCTACTGACCAATGGGTACCCCCAAAGCCCCAAGTGGTAAGCCCACCCCTGCCCCCGCTTCCAGTTCCTTGTGCATGTTCCCAGTGCACCTGGGAGAACCAGCTGCAGAAGAAGAAACCACACATGAGAAACCACGCTTGAGCTACTACTGTGCCACCTTTTGGAATACAAAACAAAGGTTTCTGATAGCCAGCCCATTGAATCATAAGAGACAAAGATGACACAAAGCCTTGATAAAGGAGGTATCTGATACTTCAAATGCAAAAGCAGAAGTTTATACCTTCAAACGCTATGAAAAATTAAGAAAACATGGTACCACAGAAGAAAATAATAATTCTCCAGTAAGTGAACTCAAAGGCACAGAATACTGCAATTTACCTGATAAAAACTCCAACAAAATAGCTGTTATGAAGAAACTCAATGTACTACAAAAAACAAACAAACAAACAAACAAACAAACAAACAACAAACCCAGGAAGGCATTTCATTCAACTCAGGCATAAAACTAATGAACAGAAGGAATTCTTTACTGAAGAGATACAAATTATAGAAAGAAACACCTTCTGGATATGAAAAATTCAATGAAGGACATTAAAAAGTGCAATTAAGAGCACTGTTAACAGGACACAGTAGATGAAGAAAGAATAAGTGACTCGGAGGTCAGGAATATAGAAAAATTCCATTAGAAAAGAAAAGAGAAATAAGAATTTAAAAGTGAAAAGACCCAGCCCTGGCCAGGGTGGCACAGTTGGTTAAGTGGCTCAGCTGGTTGAGCGTTGTCCTGAAAAGCAAAAGGTTGCCAGTTCAATCCCCAGTCAGGGCACAGGCCTGAGTTGCGGGTTCTGTCCTACATCAGGGTGTGTATGAGAGGCAACTGACCGATGTCTTTCTCTCACATCGATGTTTATGTCCCCCTCTTTCTCTCTCTTTCCCCTCTCCATAAAAATAAATAAGTAAAATCTTAAAAAAAAAGTAAAACCCTACTAGAGTTATTAGATTTGATCAGGAAGGTGAGTATAAGAATAATTGGTGTACCAGAAGGAGAAGAGCAGAAAAGTGGGTAGAGAATTTCTGTAAAGCCATAAAGCTGAGAACTTCCTAATTCCTGGACATACTAGTCCACAAAGCTAACAGAACATCCCGTTATATCAATGCCAAAAGACCATCTGCAAGACACAGTATAATGAAAATGACAAAAATCAATGATAAAGAAAGACTATTAAAGGCAGCAAGGGGGAAAATAATTAAATAGCCTACGAAGAAACCTCATTAGGCTATCAGCAGATTTCTCAGCAGAAACTCTTTATGCCAAGAGCATGGAATGACATAAAAAGTGTTGAAAGATAAAAATATTGCCAGCTAGGAATACTTTATTCAGCAAAATTGTCCTCTAAATAAGAAGGAAAAAGAAGGTTTTCCCAGACAAACAAAAGCTGAGGGAGTTCACCACCACTAAACCTGCCTTGCAAGAAATACTGGAAGCTCTTCGAGCTGAACTGAAAAGATGGTAATAAGCCACATGAAAAGATATGAGAAAGCACACGACACTGTGGCAAAGGCAAAAACAGACAGAACTAGACAACTGTACATTAGAATGTAGTTTTAACCTATAATGTATAGATTCAAAGCAATCCCTATTAAAATTCCAATGGCATAACTCACAGAAATAGAAAAAACAATAATAAAATTTGTATGGAACCAAAAATGACACCAAATAGTCAAAACGATCCTTAGAAAAAACAAAGGCTGAGGTCATCACACTTCCTGATTTTAAACTATAAAACTGTAATAATAAAAAAGAATACGGTACTGTATAAAAAGAAATACATATACCAAAGAAAAGATATTGATGAGTGTCAGCAGTGAACTTCCCCCCTAATTTTTATGGGTATCAAGTTGTTATTCCATACAAAAGGGTAAACCACGGGAACACGTGTTTTGGTCACAGGAGTGGGGACAAAATACATAATAGATAGTAATCCTGTGGGAAAATCAGTGTCAGGCAAGTAGCGCGATAGGTGGTGGAAGAGCTGGCTTGGCTTTACCGATTCCCCCTATTTTGGCAAAGTGACAGTAAAACGGTCACATCGTAATGAGGGAAAAAATGGCCAACCTTCTTTCTTATCTTTAAAACCGGCATAATACCACTTATCTTGAGAATTACATGAGATGAATTTTGTAGAACATATGGCACAGTAGGCTTAGTTCCTGTGAAATTTGGCTCCTATTCCCTTTCCCATTCCTGTCCTCTCTGGGATCTCAGTGCTCTCACGTACCAAAATGAGTGGGGTGTGGGGAAGGGGGGAAAGTCTCATGATAAATTGGACTCCGATCTCTATGTCAAAGAAGATGATTAAACAGAAACAAAAATCTACACACTTTGCTGTCCAGAGTCGACAAAAAAAAAAAAAAATCCCTTGTTATATAATAAAATATACACACTTTTATGTGCCAGGCACTGTGCTAAGCACTTGATGTGTTTAAGTTATTTAACCCTATGAAGTGAGAACTATTAACATCCCCTTTTTAAAAAGACAATGGAAACTGAGGCATAGAGGAGTTAAATAGCTTATCGAAGACCCCAAGCTAGTAAGTGGCAGAGCCGGTATTCAAGCTCAGGCATCTCTTAACCAATATTCTATAACAGCATTTCTGAAAATAGCATTTCTAATTTAGCATTTCTTTTTTTCTGAGAAAAAGAAAACAAAGCTATAATTTGCTTCAAAAGGTAAACTGTGCTCTAAAGACTACAACAGGTTTCACCCCAATCCTTATCTTCTAGCCCAAACCAACCCAGGACATAAGTAAATCTGCCAAATCCACCAATCTTAGAACCATAATATTAAAAGCACATGACGGAATATGTTTAAAAAGACATTAAAAACTCCTAGATAGAACCCTGACTGATGCGGGACAGATGATGTATTATGGAACTGTGCACCTGAAACCTGTATAATTTTGTTACCAGTGTCACCCCAATAAATTCAATAAAAGGGATAAATAAATAAATAATCACAGAGCACCTACTTGGTCAACAAAAGGTTCCATTATGGTAGCTAGGAAACACTAGATCTGTCCAGAAAAAGTTCGGCCATTGGTAATATAATGAGAACGGTTTGCACGAAACTGATGTAACCTGGCAGCCAAGTAGACTGGACTGGAATGTGTGTGCACGCACAATGATGACTTCACTGCACTAGTCAGTGGGGACAGTAGGTGCCCCTGAGTGCTGTATGGCTGTCACATTCAAAATGACCGAGTAGAGCAACGGATCTGCATCCAATTTTGAGTTAACTTTGAACATTCCCCATGGAAACTATTCAGATGGTTCAGAAGGCTGCAGCTACGGGCAACGGATGATTGGCAGCTTCATCACAACTCGTCCGTTCATGCGTCACATCTCGTGCAGAGGTGTTTGGCAAAAAAATTACCAATTTTGGGGCAATCAAATTACCCCGGTGACTCAGCCCCGCTACAGCCCAGATTTGGTGCCCTGAGATTTCTGGCTTTTCCCAAAACTAAAATCACCTTTGAAAGGGAGGAGATTTCAGACCATCGATGAGATTCAGGAAAATACAATGGGGCAGCTGATGGCAACTGGGAGAACTGCGTAAGGTCCCAAGGTGCCTACTTGGAAGGGGACTGAGTAGTCATTGTCCTATGGACACTGTCTCTTGTATCTGTATCTTCTACAATAAATGTCTCTATTTTTTCATATTACATGGCTGAATACCTCCTGGACAGACCTCATATATATTATTTATTTTGCTGAGAATTTTGCGGGAGGAGCACTAACTATGAAGTGAAAAGAAAGCTCTGAAGACTTAAGTTTATATATGCAACCACTACAGTTGCATGTGAGTTATATAATCTTTTCATGAGGCTAACTCAAATATTAGATCTTTCATCTATGAGTCATTATCATCAATATCTCTGACCCAATGTCATTAACTACAAATGACATTTGTGTAACATTTTAAAGTTTATAAAGTAATTCGAGAGTTCTCGTTTAAGTTCATAGCAATCCCGTGAGATCAGAAGGTAAGCATTTTCTTCAATTTGTAAATGAGGACGTGAAGTCCCCCCCTAAACTAAGTGCCTTGCCTAACATTACAGAGCCAATAAATGGCAGGGCCTACGCTGAATGCAGGTCTCCTGATGATAACAGTCTTCCCATTTTTCACTGCTGCCTATTTAATATTATAGAAAATACAACTGACAGCAAAAATTATACGTATATTCTTCAATCTTTTCTCTTCCACTTGCAAAAAGACACTGAACAAAGTCAGCAGGGACCCTGGCATTTACTAAATTGGTTTTTACTGCAAAGTTCACAAACATTTAAGAAGTATTCTGAAATGGCCACATCAGAAGTATATGGAACTTTGAACTGCTGTCAGAAAATGTTTCTAGGATAAAACAAAACAGACGAAGACCATCCAGAAAAGCCCTTAAATACTATTAATAACAAATTGCTGCATGCTAACCATGTGCTTTTAAAAGACTTGTTAAGACCTCATGTTGAAAGAATCAAAAAACCTATCCGGGATTGAAAGAGTGGGTATCAGCCAGGGCTGAAAAAGAAAAAAAGCAGCCCTGCAATTAATCAGACCGGGAGGACAGACAAGATAAAGCTGCCTCTAAAGTTAACAGGAAATATTGTTTTTCCCAAGGTCATGTAGTAGTTGTAAAATATCATAACTGCACTCTCTTTGAGTGATTACTGCTTTCTCACCAATAATGGACCCTGACTTGCTTTGCTATTTTCATTTATTACTGGAGAAAAACACCCAATTTCTACACCACCCTACTTCATGCCAGCACCCAATCCCTAGTTAGTCCCCACTTCTCTCAATCTGCCTTCACACGCTCCTCAGAAATCTGCAGTGGTAAACCAAAACTTATACTGCTTTATCAAGAGGATAGGGATTAAAAAAAATTATGTTTCCTAGCACAGCTGCATGGATATAATGCTCCAGAATTAGCAGAAAGTATAACTCAGAGACACGTATCAGTGGAACTTAATCATAATCATGTGACATACACGCTAGCAATTATTTATTTCTCAACTGGATGGCTTTCAAAAACTAGGACTTTATCGTTTAATGATACAGGCACTTCCCTCCTCTCTCTTATCCAGAGGATTTCCAAGGTTCCTCAAGAGTGTACTCCCTCAATGGGAGTCAATAAATCTAATTTTGTCAGACTGTAGGCTTCTTCCTGGTGGTCTCTGGTTGATGAGGCTTTAACAAGGTAACATATTTTGAATTACCCTACAAATTTAGCAGTTTAGTGCTGACAAAAGGCTCCCCTTCCCCCCAAAAGAAACACTTCTAAGCCTAAACCTTAAAAATCACTAAACATGAGACCTTTGCTGCTAAGAAAGATGAATAACTCACAGAATTCTATTGATTATATCACAGGAGACATCTGATCAACGATGCTAAAAGTTAGAGTATTTAACCAAAGCCAGGTAAGCACCATATTTGCTGGGAGAAAAGAGTATATCATCAACCTTGCATCAAGCTCCAGATAAAACCAAAAGTGTATGAATTGGTGATATTATCTGCTTTTTAATGCAAATGAGTCAGATTACTCTTGAGCAATTTTATCTGTCACATATAATCTAATTATATGCTGTCCATAGTGTTCACAAAATCCTTGTGTAATTTTTTAACTTTTAATTTTTAAGCTTTAATATAGATTATATAAAAATAGAACAGTTCCAATTCTTCCGTAAATGGCACTGAAAGATGTGATTAATTGTTTTAACCATAGGTCAAGCTAACTTCATATTCATAGATGCCATTAAACAACCCAGAGAGTTTAAAGGTGCCTCACTGCCAATAAAATGCTTTGGAAAATAGCAGGTCTAGCTATTTTAAATAATAACCTCAACCCAACTTTGCTAGACCAGCCTTATAATGGGGATGAAGGGCAAAGGACATTATTACTAAAATCATGTTCTCTTATGATGCCTACGGATCAATAAAAATATTTTAAAATCCGCGAAACGACTTCAAAACAATAAAGCAAAGTTTTCAACTTCTGAGAGCCAGTAGCTAGCTACACACCTACCTCAAAGATAAACCTCAGGAATGTGGGGGTAGGGTGGAGAATAACGTAGAAAGAGGAGTGCTTTCAGCAGAAGCTTAAGATTGAATCAGAAACAGTACCAGGCTCAGCCAATAACTGCTAACCAGATAACAGTCTTAAGGCTTTACACACACAAGGCAGAAAAGACTACTATTCACAGATCCGGTTTCTTACACACACCCAGCATCATCAATATCACCTTCAAATACAAAGTTCTTCAGAAAACAAGCTGCATTGAAAGAGGGCTAAATAATCTTCAATTAGTCTTTTCTCTTTTTACAAAAATGTCACTTGGCCAACATTCACAGTTTTTAATTTAATCAGAAAAATAAAAAATTTGCAACCTTCTGATTGGTTAAAATGGAGTAGTCCTATAAGTAGAGGACTATTGTCATTGGAAAGTGACTCATGAAATTTAGTGTCAATGATAAGTATATAATGATCAGTGCTATTTTTTGGATCAAGCTGGGTTCAGGGTTTCCTCAAAAAAGTTCTAGCAACTAAACAAATTAATATAAAGTTTCAAAAGAAGCCAGAAAGAGGAGAAATAAATTTTAATAAAACCTGCAAACTGTAGGAAAAGCACAAGACAAAAGAATTATTTATTTTATGAATTTCATGCTACTACAAATCAAATTACGTCTGTGAAACCTTAACTACACAAAGTAATGCTTTATAGTCTACAAGGCTGATACCATCCCCATGCCGTAACACCCATCCACAGTACAACTTAAGTAACAATATTAAGTCCTACAGGCTATTGACATTAGTGATCATTGAATGTCTCATTGCTATAATATTAAATGAGATGTGGAAAAAAAATGTCAATATTTCTAATTCCATTCAGCCTTCTGGCAAAGTTCACTTAATATAATTTGAGGATAAATATCCTAAATATTTTCCTATCTTCTTTTAACCCCTTTAACCTGATTTGATTATTATACATAAACATTTTAGAGTGCCTTTTCTTCCAACTAAACAAATCTGAAGTTGTCCTGCACCTTCCCTTTGTAAACTGTACATATAAACTTCTATTTCTATAAGGTATAGAGTAAAATGTATGGAATACTAAACTATTCTTTTAGAATACTTTGGTATATGTTGAAGTCAAAAGCTAAAGGAATGACAAAGAATTAGGAAAGAGAAAACAATGTTTATAATAGGTCTAAAGAGAAATTCTTCATTATGTTTTACATGCTAATACTTAGACACATAATAAAATGTTTTCTGGCCCTGGCTGGTGTAGCTCAGTGGATTGAGCGCGGGCCTGCGAACCGAAGGATTGCGGTTCGATTCCCAGTCAGGGCACATGCCTGGGTTGCCAGGCCAGTTCCCGGCAGGGGACATACAAGAGGCAACCACACACTGATGTTTCTCTCCCTCTCTCCTTCCCTTCCCCTCTAAAGATAAATAAATAAAATCTAAAAAGAAAAAAAAAGTACTTAAAAAAATCTTTAAAAAAAATAAATAAAATGTTTTCTTTCAAATTGATAAACTGAAATGATTAATCCTGATATTAATACAATATTAATTTCAGAAATGAATACAAAGAGCCAGAAACTGATGAGCTATATAAAAACATACAAATGTCTTTAAATAGGATGCTTCAGTTTCCATGTGGCAGCAATTATAGAACTTCCATTCATTTAATATTTAGTGAGCACTCACAATGTAGCACATACAAAAGATTCTCAGTTTATATTCCAGTTCTAATTAGTTGCAGGTGTGACAAGAATCCCTTGCTCCTCTCCAAATGCATAAAAGTTGTGACTGTAGATGCAACTTGTTTCATGCACAATTATGTGAGTACGAAAAGGCGGAAAGGGGTAGCAGAGGGAAACAGGCAACCCAAAGCAAGCCCTGGAAAAACTGTGGTCCATGGGCAAGAGATAAGAACTCCATAAAATGAGAGAGGGAAGATGACAAATATTCCCGGCAAAAACCCGGCCACCTCAACGAAATGAAAAGTTTAAATTATATTACTTTCTTTCCATTTTCATTTGCATAATAATAAGAGGCAGGTTTCCAACCTCCAAGTGAATTCTGGATTAAAGTGTGACATGTGACCCGCACTGTGGCCAATAAGTCAAGAGCCAAGCAATACTAAATGGAAGTTTATGGCAATATATAAATATTCATTGGGCTACAGAGGTTAATGCGAGCCTCCTGAGCTGTACACAGTGTAAATTATAGGCCTCCAATGTAAATTACAGGATGGTTGTTATATGTCAAATATACTAAAGATAAAGGGAAAAAGCTTTAAAAACAAAGTCTTATAACATCATACCCTTGACTCCGTTGAGAAAAATAAGCATGTGCGTTTGTTCCTTGGGTTTAACGTCAGTCCCAAACGAGAATGAATAAGTTATCCTGCTGCCATTCCTTTGGATAATTTTATGAAAATTATTTAAGATTTCTATCATGATGGATAATAACTATAATACTAGTTCTTGCAAATATTCACCTCGAACCGACATGAAACAGTTTTAAAATTACTTCAATACTAACAAATTAGCTCAAGAGCAGAGTTGTGTCTGCGTGAAATTTTATTTTCAAATTTTAGTGTAGTTACCACAAAGTTTCCAAAACAAATACTAATATTTAAAGGGATGAAGAAACAACAATACTTAGCTGACTACAGCACAAGATGTCAAACAATACTACAAATATTAATCACATATGCTCCGGGATTTCTTTGTGTGGCATTAGGTGTTAACACTGTTTTGAGTTTAGTTCATTCTCTTCCTCTGATTTAATCTTGGCACAATGCAAAACCAATTTCATTAGTCGAGCATACAGCTAATGAAATGGCATGACTGGAGCTCAGACCTGTCAAAATGTTAATAGACATCTTTGCTCTTGCTATATAGGAATTTGGAAATTCAAACTTGATAAACTTAAGTACACATATATTTCAAGTATTACGGTAGTTAGTCTGGAGACTGGAATCTGGGAATTAACTCCCAAATTCCATCCCCATGCTCCCTCACCTCCATTTCATTAAATTACTAAGAAACATGGTTGATTAACTGCACAAAGTATGAGAACATCTGAATAAATATTCTAATAGAGTGGAGAGTCCAGATAAGGTCAGAATTTAATTGTTTGTGACCAAAGACAACTGTAAAACTTTCATGGGAAGGGAAGTGGCACAATGTGATCTTAAAAATGAGTTACAAAATCAAAATAGAAAAATCGAAATGCAGCCCTTAAGTACTACATAAATTAGAAACATTCGAAGTTAAATTTGTAAAATAAATAGTCAATAGATTATTACCAAATTATACACCCATCCAGAGAGCTGCTTACTGGTCCCCGCATTGTTCTACATAAGCAATATCCAATATAGTAGCCATTAGCTGTATGTGGTTATTGCACATCAAAGTACTGAAACTTCCAAAAATTACAAATTTAGTTCCTCAGATGCAATATCCACATGTGGCTAGAGGATACTGTTTTGGGTGTCACATCACAGGAGAGAGCATCTCTATTATCGCAAAGTTCTATAGAGTAGCACTATTCTCCGTAACATACAGTTAAAATGAGGCCCAAGAAATAACTGGTATAATTCCAAATATACTAGATAAAATAAATGCAACATATCTATCTATGTTTTCAAAAGTCAGTGCAAAGTTAGAATAGAAGGAGACATCTACTTATAAAAGACATCTACGATCACACCGAATGGTGAAAGACCGTTTTCTCCCTAAGATCAGAAACAAGGTAAGGATGCACAGTCTCACCACTTAAACTCACCTTTGTACTTGAGACACTAGCACTTCAACAGTACGAATACACTTGAAACCTATATAATCTTATTATCCAATGTCACCCCATTAGATTTAATCAAAAGAAAAAACGTTAAGGCAAAAACAGGCAAAAAAGGGAAAAGAACTATAAGGCAGACAAGATTTGAAAGGAAAAACTTTACCTGTCTTTCTTTGTACACAATATGATCATCTATGTAAAAAACCCCAAAGAATCTCAAAAACACAAGAACACAAAACAAAACAAAACAAAACAAAATCCACCATTACAGCTAGCTAATGAATTTAGCAAGGTCAATATTGGAAGGAAGGAAGGAAGGAAGGAAGGAAGGAAGGAAGGAAGGAAGGAAGGAAGGAAGGAAGGGGAAACTAACCTTTTTTATTATCGACAAACAACAGGAAATTGAAATTTGGGAGACTGACTACGGAAGTGGGGAGCGGCCTGGATGGAGGGGGGTGAAGGGGGAAAATGGGCTATCTGTAATAGCATAAACAAAAAAACTGAAATTTTAAGGGACTGACTGTGGAAGTAGGGGGACAGGGTAGGGGCGAGCAAGCAGGGGAAAGGTGGGACAACTGTAACTGAACAATAAATTAGAAAAAAAGAAGTTAAAAATTTAAAATATCATCAGAAGACATGAAATCCTTAGAGAAAAATTTCACAGTAGATGTGTAATACCTCTACACCAAAAAAATATAAAATACTGCTGTGAGAAATTAAAGACCTAAATAATGTTGAATTATACTATGTTCCTAGATTGGAATGCTTGTTGTTGTTAAGACTTTAATTTTCTCCAAATTGATCTATCTATAGATTCAATATAATCCCAAGCAAAATCTCAGTTGCTTTTTTTTTGTAGAAATTGAGAAGCTTATTCTAAAATTATACGTTCAGGTGGGAATACAAAATGGGGTAGCCATTTTTTAAATAATTTGGCAGGTTCTTAGAAAGTTAAACCTGCACTTACTGTATGATCCAACAATCACACTACCTAGATATTTACCCAAGAAAAATTAAAACAGATATTCATGCCAAAACCTGTACAAAAATGTTTATAGCAGTTTTACTTATTTATAATAGCCAATATGTGGAACCACCCAAATGTCTATCAATTGATGAATGGACAAGCAGACTGCAAGATATCCATACAATGGGATACTACTTGGTAATAAAAAGAAATATTTATAAAATATACAAATTCCTTTAAAAAGTATGATACATGAAATGTCATGCATGAATTTAAAAAAACCATTACGTCTAAGTGCAACGAGACGGGCAGATACAAAAGAGTACATACTGAATGATTGCATTTAGACGACGTTCTTAAGGGGACACAAGCACAGGGACAGAGGTTAGTGATTTCTAGCCATTGAGGGAGAAGTAGAGGATTGACTGCACTCAGACATGAAGGAAATTTAGGAGGTGACAGAAATATTCTACATTTTTATTGTGCTGGTGCTTATTATGTGAATTATACCCTAATATACTGGACTTGAATAATAGTAATGTGGCTAACCCTCAATCTTTGGAGCTCTACAAGTGTAAATCTGTTTTACCAAGGAAGTATGGTGACATCTAACCGTTAAATGGTTCAGAAATCGACTATGCGTAAGGCAAGCAGTATAACTTATGCCAGTCATATACTTCTCTGGGTTTTGGGTTTTTCTGCTGTAAATAAGAGTTTACAATCCAGCTTCCCAAATCTGTGCCAAAAAACTTTCAGAGTGTTACAGGTATTCTTGGAAAAGGGTTTCCCTATCACGTTAGGAAATACTCCCCCCATTAGGTAATTCACAATGCAATTTTAGCATATGAAAGGCTCTCAACCTTTCACTTTTCCCCACATTTTAAAATTCAGTATCTCCCACATTTACTTGACTAAGGAACCCCTTTACCAAGAAGTAGTGTTGTTGAAGTTCTCTCTACCTGTAAGATTCTTTGATAAACTTTCAAGATTTATCTTCTTGATTAAGTTTTATTTACATTGGAAAACTGTAAGACTGACTTTATTTTATTTTAATCCTCATCCAAGGGCATGCTTATTGATTTTAGAGAGAGGAAAAGGGAGGCGGAGAAGGAGGGACAGAGGGACAGAGGGAGAAAGATGGAGAGACAGACAGACAGACAGACAGAGAGACAGAGAGAGACAGACAGACATAGTTCAGTTGCCTCCCATACACACTCCAATCTGGGGTCAAACCTACCACCTAGGTATGTGACATTAAAACATCAGGTATTAGACCCAACCCAGTAGTCTACTTTTCCAGGTGTAAGATTACCAAGAACTTCCACGTGCACTGTCATTTTTTAGTCTAATATTTGGCTATTTTATAACAAGCAGGCATTATTTTCTGTAAGGACAAAAACAATAAAGGTTTAAAAATACAAAACAAAAAGTACTGTTAGCAATATACATCAAAGTATCCAATTTTCTTTAATAAATACCTTATGAATCTATCAATGATTTGCCTAAATAGCTTTTAAAATTATCTCTAACCAAATTTATTTAATCTCTTAGGGTAAATAAATTCCATAAGCTGGTATTCCTTTAAAAAAGTATTCTGGGGTGGTAAATACGTAATACAATATACAGATGATACATTAAAGAATGGTATACTGAAACCTGTATAATTTTATTAACCAATGTCACCTCAAGAAATTCAATAAGAAAGAAAAAAGTATACTTCTATTTCAATTTGAATTTGAGGAATATTGTCTAGGCACTTTATAAAATAATATTTTTTTAAGAGTGAGAAAATACAGAAGCAGACTGACAGTTACTCATCTAGCTGCTTGGTTCTGCGCATCCTCTAAGAGTTAACAAGTGGTTCCGTAGCTGGATCTCTTTGGGAACCACTACTAAATTTCTTCACAGTAGTTGCCAGAGAAAGTTAAGAACTATTCTAAACGGGACATTGGAATCTCAATAAACCGAAAGTGGAAAGGGTAATTGCTTTTATTAATAAAGACATAAAAGTTATAATATCACTGTAAGTTTGGCAAGCAGATATAGGCAGAAGATACTTTTGTTTCCTTATGAAACCTATATTTACATAGGTCCCTCTAAAACATTTGAGCTCAGCACACAGATATGTAAATAGACATCCATATGGTTAAAAACACGTATAGTATATTAAAAAATGCTTCTAAGAAGAAAGGAAGGAAAGAAGGAAGGATGGAAGGAAAAGAAAGAAAGGGAGCAAGAAACAAAAAAGTAACCTTTTACAAAAAATGATTAAATTTGCTTTAGGTAAAAAGGCTTTTGAAAATCTGGACCCACCATGAAAAGCCTCAAGAATGTAAGCAGTTTGTTTATACTTCAAATTTACTTCTCGTACCTATTTTTGGCTTTGTAATGAGTTCAGGAAGGAACAAATCAAGAATATGTTTATAACTCAGACGGACATTACTCACCCACATTTGGAGGTTTCACATAATTTACAGGTAGTTCTGGAGGTCTGCCTCTATGCAGAGCTGCAAAAGCAGACCCGTTCCATAGTGTACTCTTACAGTCTATGCAAAAAGATTCAAAAGTTAGTCAAGGAGTACAGCAGTGTTCTGTTCTTTTGTTTTGTAACTATACTTCTGAGGCAAATGCCTATTCTCAATTTCATTTGTTAAAATACCTTTTTATTACTAAAACCACAATAGAGATAATGTGCATATATTTAAATATGTTATAAACCATGTACATCATGACTGGTAAATACCAAAACAATATAACAACAGGATACTTTATTTCTGTGCTGACCTAGAACTGAAGTTTTCATTACACATACATTTGAATCATATGCAAATGTCATGGATTAATAAGGTTTTAAGGTTGCCTTGGTCCTTCTTGAGCTTTAGGCTTACACATATCTACGCCCATAAAATTGTATAAGCAAGGATACAATTACATACATGTATGCCAGACAAAACTCAGAAACATGTATTCTCAGTGCACACTCATGTTATGCAGTGCCTTCCATTTCTGCCATGACAGGTAACACTGCATGTGAGATAACTAACTGATAGTAAATGGTTGTGGTTTTGTATCTGCCTTTTATGTTTATATCAAGAGTCAAGCACATATAACATAGTCCTAACTCAATTTAGAAATGGAAATATTCTACTATTCTCTTAAAACCTTCCAAATTAGCCGAGATACAAAATTTCCTCAAATTTTAAAATAAGATGTGGCCCTGGCTGGCATGGCTCAGTGGATTAAGTGCCTGCCTGAGAACTTAGAGGTCGCCAGTTCTATTTTCAGTCAGGGCACATGTCTGGGTTCTGGGTCTGGTCCCCAGCTGGGGACGTGTGAGAGGCAACCAATCGATGTTTCTCTCACACATCGATGTTTCTCTCCCTCTCTTTCTCCCTCCCTTCCCCTCTCTCTAAAAATAAATAAAAATAAAATCTTTTTAAAAATGAAATCTGATGTTTAATCACTGTTGTCACTTTTACAACTATTTATATTTGTGTATTAGGATTTAAAAGAAATTTTAAACCCTCACCTGAGAATGTTTATTGAATCTTTTTTGAGAGAGAGAGATAGAGAGAAAGAGAAACATCTATGTGAGAGAGAAACAGCGATCGTTTGCCTCCCATATGTGTCCTGATCAAGGATGGAAGCCACAACCTAGGTATGTGCCCTGACCGGGAATCAAACCCACAACTTTTTGGTATACGGGACAACACTCCAATAAACTGAGCTACCCGGCCAGGGCTATGAATTAGGATTTCAAAAAGTATTATGCTAATAAAACAGAACAGAAATAAATTGGTTGTTAGTATTTATTACACTAAGAGGTATCCTGAATACCTAATTTCACATTTCTATGTTTATTAAATTCTATTTCATATATTTTACATATTGGGGTTCCATGTAAAAATTTGGAAAAATCTGTGAAAGACTGAAAAAGAATGGAGGAGAGAAATTATTTTTAAACAGTCACTGATGGACTGACATTTTTGTTTAAATATTTTCAATTACACTTTTGCATATCACAGTTCTCATTTATGTTATAAAATATTCTATGTGACTTGGATGGTATCAAGAATCAAAGATTAAGAACATTAAAATGTAATTTAAACTGTACCAATCAGACCAACAATCTTTTGAGATCTCTACTCCACAGGATTAGAGAGATTTTATATCCTTTACCTCTGTGATATTCATTGTTTTACAAAAAAAAAAGGGCTCCTTTTAAGCCTCTAAAAATGTACTTACACGGTAAGAAAATAAAAGAAGATTGGCAAAAAAAGAAAAACTAGAAGAAAATTAGTATTTCTAAAAGCACAGGAACATTTTCCGAACCTAAATATATGGTGCTCTCCACTCCTTCCCCAAAAAACGGAAAATCGTACCTTTGGCATCCCGTAACAGAGACTGCCGACCAACACCTAGCAACGTCTGTACCCCAGGAACACTCTGCGGGATCTCCTTATCTAGTAAGGGACCAATCCGCTCACAGATTTTAAGGAGGTAGTCTGGAGGAATGTGTGCATTGGCTGCCACCTAAAGAGGATAAATAAAACACAGGAAAAGATGTGTTTTAAAAACATTAATCTACTCCATTACCAACCTGTTCCAGCAGGAAGCAAAGGACAATTTTAAAATGCAACATCAGAAAATATTTTGAGTGTTTACTATGTCAGCCTCATTTAAGAAACAGCTACAAAAATTGAGTACATTTAAATAATATAGCATTGAAAGAACATGGCACTCTGTTTTACATGCCTTGATTAAATGATTTGCTTAGCTGTTAATTTTAGGAAGTATACAAAACAGCAAAAGTGAGCATGCCTAACATCAAAGAAGTACAAAGGTGGGTAAAGTCTACTGGTACTTGATTTATTCAGAAGTAATGAACTGATCAAGAATCAGAGGATCTAGTTTCTATTTAAATGATAAGAATACAAGCAAAAGGTATTACTTGCACCAAACTCTTACCTTAATCTCTTTAGAATTAATAGGACATACTCGCTTAATAAAGCAGAACTGTTTTTCCTAAAAAAGCCAACTAATTTCCAAAACAGCATCAAATTAATGGTTTTATAAATACCGTGCTCTAAGTTGTATATTCAAAATTCATTGCAACATCAATGTTTTTTAAAACACCCAAGTAAATTTCTGAAGATGGTTAACAATATAGATAAGGATGAGACAATAAAGAAAAATTGTCTTTCATTTTTTTTAAAGATTTTTATTTATTTATTTTTAGACAGAGGGGAAGGGAGGGAGAAGGAGAGGGAGAGAAACATCCATGTGTGGCTGCCTCTTGCACACCCCCTACCTGGGACCTGGCCCGCAACCCAGGCATGTGCCGACTGGGGATCGAACTGGCGACCCTTTGGTTCACAGGCTGGTGCTCAATCCACTGAGCCACACCAGCCAGGGCAGTCTTTCATTTTTTATCTAAGCTAATATTTAAGTCCCTGATGTGTTTCATAAATAACTAATTACTAAAACAGTAAACAGAGAAAACTAGAATATTTAAAATCCTAAGATAAAACAAACATCTACTCTCTCATCTTGATATAAGGTCCTGAAATTTACTTCTGGCTACAACGGCAACTTTTAAGTGAGAGAGAGTGAGAGAGAAATATAAATAAAAAATACATGTCTTCCATCACATAGTACATACATCAATATTATTACCACCAGGTCAAGAACCATACGACACAAAAAAAATAATTTTGTAACTCATCCCTAATGATCACCATGAGGCAAGAGATTACACATGATCAATAAATATTTGCTCACTGAATCAATGAATGAATAAAAACCAAAGTAAAGTTTATCTACAAGTAATAGCATATGAATTCATAAAGGAAAATCCTTACATTCTCCTATCAGGTTGCCTTTTTCCTTTCTTTGTAAAAATATTTTATTTATGCTATTACAGTTGCCCTAATATTTCTCCTTCCACTCAGACCGCCCCCCTACTTCCACAGTCAACCCCCACAGCATTGTCCACATTCATGGATCCTTCGTGTATGTTCTTTGAGTAATAACCCACACATTCTTTCAATCAGTTCCCACCTTCCCCCTCCCCTCTTACAGCTGTCAGTCTATTTCATGATTCTATGCGTCTGGTTCTATTTTGCTTATTGGTTTATTTTGTTCATTAGATTCCACTTATAAGTGAGATCATATGGTATTTGTCTTTCACTGACTGGCTTACTTCACTTAGCATAATAGTCCCTAGTTCCATCCATGCTGTCACAAAAGGTAGGCATTCTTAGGAAACAGGTCGAAGACCTACAATTCAACATGTATTCAGAATTCTTCGCATAACTGACTGTATTTTGATTTTTTAATTATTTCCTGCCAATTATCATTGCAAGTCCCTGCAAAAAACAATTTTAATCTACCAGGATAACTGGGGCCTGGGCAACTGTCATGCTCAGGAAGAATGGCAATGTCACCTGATTACTTTAAATTTGTATCTACAAGGTTTAGCTTCTGGATTGGGACAAAGGATCAAACAAATTCTTTTATTTATTCCTCACGCCTCTAGTTTTGTCTTCCAAGAAAATAAGTACATAGAACTATCAGTTAAATATACAGATAGTATTAAAGTCAAATCAGTTAATGATTCAATCTAAAAACCATGCCTTGGCCCCCCGCCGGTGTGACTCAGTGGACTGAGTGTGGGCCTGCTAACCAAAGGGTCACTGGTTGGTTCCCAGTCTAGAGCATACATCTGGGTTGCATTGCGCGCCAGGCCTCCAGTAGGGGGCGCGTGAGAGGCAACCACACATTGATGTTTCCTCTCCCTCTCTCCTTCCCTTCCCCTCTCTCTAAAAATCAATAAAATCTTTTAAAAAATAAAAATAATGAAAACCATGTCTTGTAATCTACTTAAAATTCTAACTTGTGTAATTTATTCTCTCAACATTAGGGCATGTCCTAAATATGTCTACATGCAAACACAGTTAGTACCCCTAAAATACATGTATCTCAAATAAAAAAGCTTTAAAATACTGAATATTCATGGGAGGTGGGGAATGGCTGGGGCGGAGGAAAGTGGATGTCGGAAAATGGAGACAACTGTACCTGAACAACAATAAAAAAAAAAATCTATAATAGCTTATGTCTTTCCCCCCACCCAACAGTGTCTTGGATAAACTGGCTTCTAATATCAGCAATTATTTTTTCATCAAGTAACTGCTATACAGGGTGGGGCAAAAGTAGGTTGACAGTTGTGCGCATGCAAAATTGTTTATTCCTCTACTATTATTAACTATTATATTATTTTCCATACCCAAAACTCTAAACCTACATTTGCCCCACTCTGTATTAAGAGTTTACATTAGATGGTGGTAGTTGATGTCTTTAATGGCATCTTCTTTTTTTTATAAATTTTCTTTTCTTTGTGCCATCACCATCTCAAGTTATTCATGTTACAAAAATCTCACTAATTACTCTAGAAATAGCAATATATCTAGCAATATATAAACCAGAAAATGGGAGTTCTCAAACAGACATGTTTAGAATTACCTCTTATTAAAAAATCTAATCAGGATTTTATCGAAGTGACATCTTAAGTCCTGGCTACTTCATTTTCTAGAAACGATGATGTTCAATTTACTGTCAATTATATAAAACTTTTACAATTCCTCAGTAATAATTTAAAAACACATGATCACTAATTAAGCCACTAAAAACAAGGCTTTTCTACTCCTAAATTCTCCCCCTTGAATTTTTCTATTACAATTATAAGCAATCCAATACATTTTACAACTCCAATTTTCACCCTATACAACAGAAAATTACTCAGTTTCTAAGTGGTCTCATTCAAAAGTGCATTCCTCTAAAAACCTTGATTATAAAACAGGAAGACAGAAACATAGATTCTATAAACACAATGACAATAACAACACTTTTGAGTTTGAATCTGCTAACTTCTCCATTAAACAACATTATCAAGTTTCCAAACTACATCAGCACAGTTCTTGCAATAATATTTTCTTGTAAAACATACTTCAGGATTTATAAGTGATACTTAACATTAACTTTAATCCATTTGCTTTAATTAAAGCTGGAAATGCTTTAAGGTGATCTTTTTAACTACCCTCAGTAATTACCTTTAAAAAATACTAAAATTTCCATATTAGAATTATGTAAAAATATAATATTAAAAGTATACATTGCCCTGGCTCAGTAGCTCAGCTGGTCAGAGTGTCATGCCCATAAGCCAAGGTTGCAGGTTCGACCTCTGGTCAAGAAATATACAAGAAGCAACCAATAAATGCATAAGTAAGGGGAACAAGAAATGAAACAAATGAAAAAATAATCCATGAAATTTGTGGCTTAATATTATAAACCACTCTTTTTGATTAAAGCTCAAATATTCCAATGTCATTTATTTAACCACACTTCTCTCTCTCTGGACTATAGTGGCCACCAAGTAACACAACAAGTACTCTGAAATCTGCAGAAGTTAAGAGTTCTCTAAAAACAAAGTTCAAAAGTATCATACAAACTCCTGTATTATTCTGTAAAACCGTTGGGAACAAGCCTGGGTTGCATTGCGGGCCAGGTTCCCAGTAGGGGGCGCAAGAGAGGCAACCACACATTGCTGTTTCTCTCCCTCTCTCCCTTCCCTTCCCCTCTAAAAATAAATAAATAAAAATGTTAAAAAATAAATAAAGTATAGAGATGGAATGGAAAGAAGATGAAACTGCTGTGCTAAGGGAACTCAGAGTCCCAGTAGTGGAAACAAACTAGCACGCAGAAAAAAAATCAAAACTACCCAAAGGTTAGCACA
Source organism: Glossophaga mutica (assembly GCA_039655065.1). NCBI lineage: Eukaryota > Metazoa > Chordata > Mammalia > Chiroptera > Phyllostomidae > Glossophaga > Glossophaga mutica. The sequence goes on along the minus strand of CM077318.1, from coordinate 5,402,367 downwards.
GAGAGCTATGGAAGCAAAGCAGCACAGTGCCAATTTGTGCCTGGGAATAGGGGGTAGAGTTCGTGTCTAATTTCACACTTGAAGGCTAAGCAAAAGATCACAAGACAGACAGAGAAGAGACGGCATTCCAGGCAGAAAAATGCATCCCCACCCAGTAAACTCACTGCATGGTGACTAGCACGTACTATCTCCTCAATGTTTAAGATGTTCCCCCACAATGTTAAGTTAAACAAAAAAGGCAATAAAAACTCCAAAGAGATGATCATCTGATTTTGAAGAAAAAAAAAATACTTGCACAGCCATGGCTGGGTGGCTCAGTTGGTTGGAGCATTATTCCATACAACAAAAAGGTTCGGGTTCCATTCTAGTTGGGGCATGTGCCTGATTTTCTGGTTTGATCCCAGTCTAGGCTCACACAGGAGGCAACCAACAGATGTCTCTCTTGCATCTCTCTCTCTCTCTCTCCCCCTTCCTCTCTCTAACCATGTCATTGGGTGAGGATTAAAAAGTAAATAAAAACTTGAACAAAAAAAAAAGACTGAAAGAAAACATTAAAAATTAGTAATATTTTCTTCTCGGGGTTCTTCAGTGCGATATAAATACCTACAATAATCTCACATTATATCTTTGAAATGTAAGTGCTAATTTTTAACATTTCCTGAATTTGATGGAGGGGGGATGGGCAGAAAGAGAAAGAAAACAGGTAGGCCTTTCTATTATAGTGCTACCACTGGTCAGCAGGGTGGGACACAAAGCATTAAAATTTCCCATCACTTTCCTTTGAAAATGTTCGTCATTTTTCAAAGCATTTCTTTTCATTAGTTTTAAGATATCTTCAGGAATGAGACCACCAGAGCAATCTGCCTAGGCTCAAGCATTCTCTAGGTTACATTACCTCAAAAAAGCACTCCAGACAGGTATTACAACTTTGAGAGCAGATAATATCAAGACAGAGAAAAGAGACCAGCCAAGGGGCCAATCCACATTCTGGAAATTTCTCAGTAAAGAAAGGTCCGACAAAAGAATTCAGGACCTGATAGTAGATTTACAAAACCTATAATGAAATGCTTCTTAAAACAGTTAAGAAAACTGAGCAAATAATAATGGAAGGCCATAAAGCACCACAGTTGAAACTAAAGGGCATGAAAAAAACAATGTAATTTAAAATACAAGAATTAACAATGTATAGAAAATAAATTCAGGACAAGAAGAGATCAATCAGAAGGACTGACAATTCCTGCAACAAGACAATGGATAGACATACCTCCTATTTCTTAAAAAAAATATAGTGAATACTACACCCATATGATACTTAATTACTTTTCTGTAACTCATAAAAATACAACTAACACTAAATATATCTTGACCTAATTATAGTATCTTATTTAACACAGATGTACCTCGAAACACTCATTTGGGGTACAATTCTGACACACACTTTTTAAATACTGCTTTTAATGGCATGTTTTTATGGCCCTCACCTTATAAAAATGTTAGGAAAATTAGATGGTTACAATTACCTAGCTAAAAAATATACAAATTCCGGAGTCATAGTTCTCCAGATTTCCATGCTAGCCATCCAGCCTCTCTGTCCTATTTTGAAAATGTAGTAACCAATTCATTTGCACAGTGCTTTCATTTAACAAAAGGCATTCTTTCATATTTGACTCATTTGGTTCACACAAAAACCATGTAAAGCAGGTATTGGGTTTTTTTTTTTTTATTTTAGAAATAAGAAAACTGTATCCCTGAGAAGTTAAGTAACTTTCCCAGGGTCACTCAGCAAGTAAAGACTGTATTCCAGGCTAAATTTTATGATTTTTTTTTCCATACTACTCACAAAATTCTATGTGAGAAATGTCCAACAAGGGCACAAACACTAAACTGCCTTAAAATTACTATTTTTCTCTCTACTAAAATTATTAATCAATCAGTAATCACCATCAATAAAACAAGAACAAAAACACACAAGCTAAACGAATTTCAAATTTGGCAAAAGTGCTTTCAGGACAAAATTTTATAAGGAACATTCGCCCTCACAGTGACTCTCATCACTCTCTTAATCCCCTCTTATTTATACTGTGATACCAGTTTTCCTATGACTAATGATAAGTCTCCAAAAGGATTTTAACCATCCACAGTATGTTGTTAAAACCCAAGCATTAAAAAAAAGCCAAGGATGAATCCAGACAAGCGGCTAAAGCCAACATACAGAGGGCAAAACTGAACGCGTGGCTCAAGCAAATCAGTAGCGAGGAATACTAGTTTTCAGACATTCGTTGCTCTCTGCCATAATACCTATGAGCTAGCATTATATCCACCCTGGGGTTGAGCAGCACATGCTTTCTGGTTTCCCAAGATGCATTCTGTTCTTCCTAACTATGGCTGTGTGTCCACACAGCAGTTAATAAATCACACATGCTTAAATTGCTTCCACACTGAGGGATGCAATAACTCTGCTACCAGCACTCAAAGATACTGTTCTAACAGACAATTTAAGCTATTACCAGTAATTAGAGAACAAGAGCGGGGTAAAGTAAGAAAAAAAAAAATTCAGGTATGCCTGGAATTCGAATGCAGTGTTTTAAAGTAGTTGGTGAGAATCAAATTAGATGTGAAAACACTTTTAAACTTGAATATGTTATATGCAGAAGCAAGTTTTTATAATGACATATCATCATACATACATGTATTCTTTTTAAAGATAGTGAACATATAATCTTGATAAAAGTTTTTCCAACAGTATAAAATTGCTTCAAGACTTTTGGATATAAAATGAAGGTAGTCCAATCTATGTCATTCATAATGTAAACATTAATTGGTACTTTCAATTCTGTGGATGAAAATTCTGATTAGATATAAAAATGTAAACCACACCTAAAGATAATTATGCCTTTGGTTCACTAATACGATGAGTCCCCTTAAAATGATTGAAAAATCTTAAAACTGACTTTGAAAAAGTTTCCATCCCACCATTTCAACATATGAAACGTGTATATTTACAAAAACTGATCACCTAAAGCACACACGCCTCCCTCATTAATATGTTCATTGTTCCCAATAAAGCTCTATGGAGGAAGCAATAAAATAGCCAACAATTCAACAGGGTCACCACAAATGAAAAGACATCTGTAATTATTTAAATTAGTTACCTTAAGATGAATTGTAAGAAGCAAATCTAATTCTATTATGTTGCAAATAAGTCAGGCAGATAAAAGAAAAAGGGCCCAGGCCAAACTTCAGACACCATAACCATCACATCAAAATTCTCCTGGTATCATTACTTAGAATTGTAAAAATTAATGTAGAATGTTGTATTTTGAATGCTGTATTCAAAAACCATACAGTTCAATAGACACTGACAAACGTTTCATGTACAGACATTTGTAAGAGGCACTTCAGATCCGGATATGTCAATACTTGCCTGCCAGCACCTTTAACAAAAAAGCACCTTTCCTTATGTTCCAAATTTTAATTAAAACATTAAATCAGATTTAAGAAATAAAAAGGGAGAATTTCGGGAATATGTTAATAGGAGTAGTAATAATCAACTTATTATCTTAATATTCTTCTGGATAAATCAAGTTAAGCAATACAATTTAAGGGAAAATATACATGAGGACAAGAGGGCAGGATTTTTTCCTAATACACAGTGTAGACATGGATACGCAACCCCGATGTAGTATTTTGATCTCTTCGTTTATAGCCCTTAATTCTTCATTATGCATTTGTATTATTTACTTTTTATACCCTAGTACATCTTAAATCTGAAGTGTCATTATATAATTTAACATATTAGATTATACTACTTATTAATGCTTTGCCCTAAGTTCTAATCCAAAACATGTAGCTAAGTCAAAGACCATATTATGTAAATCCATTGTTCTACTAGAACTTCAAAAACCATCTACCCCAAGAAAAAAAGTCCATCTCTTCCACAATGAAGCCACCCAAACTCAGGTCAAATGTGTAATAATGTTAATCCATAATAAATGGCTGCATCTAGAATCAATCTAACACAGACTACCCAGTCAGTTCTCAGCCACTACACTTCTTTTCCTTCTGTTCAAATTCTCACTCAGCCCTGTCCTCTCTTCCCTTACAAAGAAATCTATAGGTAGAGAGCAGACAATTGACTTAAAAGAAGACCATACTATTCAAAATGTAATATCCCTAGAAAAACTGGGCACCAGTGTGGAAAAATAAAAACGTAACTGCATACAATATAAAATTTAAAAACAAAAAAGACAGGCTATCTAAACTATAATGTTCAAACAATAGATTTTGTGTAAATACATGAAATATAAAAACAAATTATAACATGAAAGTGAAAATCAAGGAAAATGTAGGGATATACAAATGGATTAACAATTAAAATAACTGGTTAAAGTGTAAGCTTCAATAATAATGCAAAAAAATAGCTAATTAAATCAAGCAGGAACTAGTTTCAGCAATGAAAGCTATCAAAAGATGTAAAAAAATATTTAAAAATCCACTCTAAGTACCTAATGGTGACATTATAAATTAGTACAATCTTCTAGAAGCAACCTCACAATATATAACAAGAGCTATAAAAGTCCCTTTTATATATAAGACCCTCTGACCTGATAACTCTACATTAGGAATGTAGCCCAGGAAAAGAACTCAGGGGCGGGGGAAAAAGGGAAAAAGCAGAAAGACTATTTAACTTTGCAAGGATATTAGTGAAAAACTGGAAGGAACTAAAGCCTTCCAATGGAAGTTCTAATCGTAGCTGCTTAAATACGATTGAATCTTTTCTTACTATTAAAATAACAATGAGTACTCAAATACAGATAAGTATATGTGTAAGTGTTAAATAGGATAACATAAAGCATAAAATGGACACTGATTACAATTATTTAAAAATATGCCTTTACAATAGAAGAAAAGGAAGTGCAGTAGGCTGAGTTTCTTTGTGTGTGGGTGGTTAGCAGACTGTATTTTTCATTATTTTTGGAGTTCATTGACTTTGTGTCACTGTCAAGTTAATGTTTAAACAGGTTTTTTCCTTTTAAGCCTTTTTTACTTACTTAAAATAGTCCACTTAAAAGACAAAAGTAAATGAAATCATTGTAAATACACCTCAGTATAAAACTGTATCTTCAAAATCACCTTAGTCATGAAGTGTTAAAATATATCCAGGTAGGCACTGTTGTTTTCGACCTTTTTTGGCAGGACTCAATTAAGTTCCAGAAAAAGTATGAGTACTAATTAAATAAATCGATAATATATGCAGTTTTTCAAAAATAATTTTTGTCCATCTGCGAATTCTTTACCATCAATAGTATAGGACAGTGGAATTTATCCTTATCACAATCATACCATTTTGTGCAATTTGAAAAAAAAATGAAAAATAGTAAATTTGGTAATAATTAATTTGGCTTCATTATTGTAATTTAATACAAAGAGAAATATGGAATGAACAGCAATTTAAATACTGTCTTATTGCTAACAAATTTGAAATCATTTTATTTATACTTAGAGTCTACCATACCACTGCAACTTTTTAAAACTTTGTCTGATTTTTCTACATTTGGATTTTGTTTTAAAGATGACTCAATTTAGATTTCAGTAACATCACCCTTTCTTTTTTTAATTTCCTTCCAACTCACTGTTCCAGTGGCCAATACAATGTAACAGTCTCCCCAAAATAGAAAGGATTACTTTTTTGTATCAGTGCTACCGAGGAGATACATTTACACTATGAATTATATTTGTAAGAGAAACAACGGTCAATCTAATGCTTTCGGTCCTTTACTAAAGTATATTCCTTCATAGATTATGGCCATTGTTGTCTCCTTGTAAACCTAAAATCGTGTTTCATCAATTCTTTAAAAAGGTCATAATCCATACTTGCTATTTAGTAAAAATGTGCACAAATTTAATAATGATTTGATGAGCTATTCTCTAAAATCTGAGATATACAACGATTACGCTTTTATTCGGTACTCGAAATTTTGGAATTCGCTCGATGGTCCTTATTTTTGATTGTCGTTTTTGTCAATCCGGGTCCGTCAACTCCCCTCCAGAGCCCCCTCCCTCGTCCCCCACCCCCAAAAAGAGTGAGCCTGGCCTTAGTTCCCGTATTTCAAGCCAGAACCAACCAGAAACCAGTTTTCTTCCACTAATCCGGAACTCCGGGCTGTTACCAACGCTCCCATTGGCTAGCGTCAGTCCATGGTACGTGCCCCAAGATAACCCCCTGGTTTCTCTCCCTTTTCCCCCTACAATGGGTCTTTCCCGATGTTTGCAACATATTTACAATCCACAATACGGCACGTTTGATAACCAGCTCACATTCTTCAAAGTTTTGGGGTGGAAAGAAGCGAGGCAAAGGGGAGGGCAAGGTACCCTTTCTCCGACTCGGGAGGGGGAAGGGGCAGTCTCTCCTCGGCTCTACAAGGAGCTCAAGAGCCTCGTAGGCTGAGGGGTCGAGCGGGGGCGCTTCGGGCTGGGGGAACAAGGTGGGGAGGGAGTAGAGAAAGAGTTGGGGTAAGTTGAAATGAAAAGTTTACTCACCAGATCCTCAAAGCTTCTTCGATGCTCCTTCCCCTCCCAGTCTAAGCGGCGCGGAATCAGCTGGGGGCCGGAGAAAAGAAAGGAGGGGTTGGGGGGGCAAACGATAAAGGCCAAGCCTCCGCTCCCCGTCAACCCGAACCAGCGTGGGTCCAGGTCCTGGACCATTTGGCGTGTTTATTTCTGCTGGCCCTGTGGCTTGTTGCCCCAGAGCTAGACGAGTTGCGGGGGGGGGGGCAGGCCGAAGGGGAGGAAATCCTGAAAAACCGCCTCCCACAGGCATAAAGAGGGGGCGAGTTGAGACCCCAGCAATATCCGCCCCTTTTGAAGGAAGAAGGAGGTTCACCCCTGTGACAAGAGCTATGAGTGCCCAGATCCAAGCCTCCCACCGGGCCCTCCCCTCCGCCCCTGATCTGCTCTCCCTCCAGTCTCACCACGATCCTCCCCACCTCTTCCCGAAGGGGCTCCGTACCTGATGCTCCTCGAGCTCCTGTACTAGAACCTGAGCAAAAGGGAAACACGAATGTGAGGAGCAGCTTGGGCCATCAACCCATTCGTCCCTCCCCACTACGATCGCAGCCGCTGACGGTAGGGCTAGTCAAGGCCGGCCATTCCCTCCGCGGAACCGCGCACCCCGCTGCCTCAACTTCCCCTTTGGGATCATGCCCCAGGACTCCCGGATCGCCTTCTGCCTCTCACCTGAGCGGATTTGTTGCAGGGTCCGGACTGCAAGAATCTAGCGATCAGGTAATACAGCTCTGAGAAAGACGGAAAAAAGAGGTTGAGAGAGAGGCAAAGAAGAGAAATAGAAGCTTTTCGAAAACAAACTGACATCCGTCGCGCTAAGCCCCCATCCCCTTGGCCCCCGGACACAGCCACTCACCGGCTTCGATCTGGGTAGGTGCCGCCGCCATCCTTTTCCCAAGGGGATTTGGGGGCTACGATCCGGAGGACTAGCGGCGGTGAGTGGGGGTGCTGATTCTATTGTGGTGAAGCCCCCATGCCCTGGAGTCCCGCCGCTTCCGCCGCACTCCTCGTCCCAGTTTCGGTCTCTCTCGGATTCATCGCATCACGTTTCGACCCATAGATATTCTAGCTCTAGAGCTGAGGAGGCGGAGGAGGAAGGAGAGGGAAAGAGAGAAGAAGAGGGAGGAGTCGAAGTCGCGGAGAAGTGGGCGGGGGCAAAGGGGGTGGAGAGAGGGGAAGGTAAAAACTGCGAGAGGTGCATGCATCGCTGCTTGTTCGCCGCCAGAGGCGCTGCAGCAGCAACCCGGCCTCCCCTCGCTCCGAAGACCGACGGTTGCCTAGCTACTGCTCCCGGAAGGAGGGGGAGGTGCTAACTGGAGCCGACGCTCTGGCAGCCCCTGTAGAACTCGATGGTGGCGTTCTCGTCCAGGAGCTGTACGGTCCATTGCCCTTCCTGTGAGGCCAGTCGTACCCTTTCCGGTGGAGAAACCTTGCCTCTGGTGTGACCGTGAGAAAAAAGTGGAGTGCCGACTTTATTCAGCTGCTTTTCTCGTTTTTCTCCCGAAATCGAGAAGGCTTTGCTTTTTGGGGTTTTTTTTTTTTTTTTTTTTGGTTTGTTTGTTTGTTTTGGTTTTGTTTTGTGTCTCCACCGAAGGGAGGCTAGCCGCTGAAGGATCATGTCACTAAAGAAAGAAAAGGAGCCCCTACTTCTTCGTCATTTGTGACTCTTTAAAATGATTTTCCGTACCAGAAGAAAATGTTGTATTTACGAGTCCAGAGTGCAGCGTTGATGTTGTAGAAAAAGACCAGTTCTGAAACTGTTCCCCGAGTCTGATGAATATCACCGGAGCAGTTTGCTGTCAGACATGAAGCATTTTACTTTGTCCCATAATGAAAGTTTCACACTTACCATATGTCTCTCTCATTTTCAATTCCGTCTTCAAATACTGCCAGCGCATTTTACATTAACCACGGATTTTCATGTATGCAACGTAGTTCTCTACAGGTTTGGGCAATGTTTGTTAATACATACCCCTAACTCTTAACATAGTACCAACTTTCAGTATTTGATATACTGAAATCTTAAGTGATCGACGGATGTGTACAGTGATTGACACCCATAGTAAACTAGGTCTCCTTCCCTACTTTCCCTTAATATTCTGTTCCCATGTCAAGCCTTACCCAAAAGAAGTAATTGATAGAACTTGAACCTGATGAGACCAGAAATGCTGTTTAAGCTGCATGAACTATTTACATTGAAATATTTGAACTTGGGTGTTAATCTTTTTAAGTTGAGGGTTGCATTCTTCGAATTTAGTTTCCTCACTCAGGACTCAGGCATTGACCAAAGTGAACCTAGAATGGTGTTATGCTAACAAACTTGACAGTTTGTTGGTTAGTGCTCACTATGGCCACTTTTTTACCCCTCAGGAAGAAATGACCACACAATGTAATTGCCATATGATACATCTATCTTTCGTCATGGTGCTATAGCACTTGGTAAAACAAATGCCATCAACTGAAAAAAAAAAAAGATATTGGAAACGTACATAATCCCTAGACAACTCATGACAAGCAGTTCAGCAAAACATCAGACTGAATATGTCTTTTTCAGTTCAATCATAATATATACAACATTTAACATCAAGTCATCACCATGTGCTAAGCACTCTACCCAATTTACTTCATTCAATCTTTATGTATAAAGACCCTAGGAGGTAGGTTCTATTGTTATCCCCACTTTACAGATGGAAAAAAAATGACTATATGACTTTGGACAACTCACTTAAATTCTGTGAACCTTATTCCTCATCTGTGAAATGTAATACCACTTGCTATGCCCACTTCACAGGAGTTACTGTAAAAGTCATGTGAATATATTTATTTGTGTCATATTTCAAACCTTACAGGTCATTGTTATTCCAGTGATCACTTCAGTGTCACTCTGGGTGCAATCAAGAAAGAAAAGGCACATAGTAATTTGAATAGAGAAAGTTTAAAATCAGGAATGATCAATGAGAACAGGAGATTGGAGTAATGAGGGATTACCCAGTAAGGAGTACAGAAAACTCTAAAGAATATAGGAGTAGCACGTATAATACATAATGTAACAGCAGAGTTAATAGCCACTACTCCTACAGCTGAGGTAAGAGTATTCTCAACCGCTCCTTCCCAATCATGCATAAGATACAGATCTGGCTGAAGAAGACAGAGTCAGCCATGATTCATCCAGTGGTACAAAAGACGTTGCAATACCTTGAAGGCAGAACACTGGAATTCTTCCTTTAGAACTTTCCAGAAACCTACCCTATGCAATTAGCCCTCTAGCGTGCTTAGGAAAATATGTTCACAATGAAGGTTTTACCCAAAGGCAGTTTTCTAAAAAAAAAAAAAAAAAAATCAGAGGGAGTGCAGTAGGTGAAACTACTGGGTGCTACCAAAATCGCAACAGGAGCCAGGCATTGGAGAAAGCTGCCCAAGTTATAGGAGCAGCCTACCCAGTAAGCACACCAGAAGCATGAAGTAAAACCCTTTCTGCCTGCACTGTCTTTCCAGTTAACTCTACAGACGAAGCTTCAGTTCTAGCAGACAAAAGGAAAAATATTCCAATAGCCCAGATCCATTTTCATACAGCAGTGAATAAGGGAGAATTTGACATGAAAAGCAGCACCAGTGGACTGGCGCAACTTCCATGCTGCTTTTTGGACTGTAATGACTAGGCCGATAAAAGAAAAGTTGTTAAAATGTGTGACTTAACATAAAAAGTGTTTATTTGTTGTTCAGGATAAGCCTAATGCTTTCAATGGATTGTTTTGCTGCAAGTGAAATCACCCATTTTAAGCCTGTGCCCAAGGGCTTCATTGAGAGAGGAAGAAAAATTTCATAAAATATAGCAAATATGGATTTACATTCAAAAGACACTGGAGTGTTTAGTGGATGAGTATGTCAGTTTCCCAGGGCTGCAATAATACATTGACACAGACGGAAACGTGTTCTGTCACCATTCTGAAGGCCAGAAGTCCAAAATCAAAATGTTGCCAGGGCCCCACTCCCTCCGAAATCTCTACCGGAGAATTCTTCTTTACCTCTTCCAGTTTCTGGTGGTTCCTGGCATTCCTTGGCTCCTGGTAGCGTAGCTCCAATCTCTGCCTGTGTTTTCATATGACCTTCTTCAGGGTATTTGCCTGTGTTAAATCTCCTACTCCTTATTCTCATCAGGACACTTGTTGGATTTCGGGCCCGCCCGAAATCCAAGATGATCTCATCTTGAGAACCTTAACCAGTTCTTAACATCTGCAAAGACCCTATATTCAAATAACGTCATATTCACAGGTACAGGGGGTAGGACATAAATATGTGTTTTAGAAGGGACACAAACGAACCCACTCAATTATTTATTTTATTTTGTCTTCTTTGAAACTACATTTCAATGGAAGATAAAGGTTGAAAATTTAACAGTTCTCCTAGGTTGGGAATAAAATGTAAGGACTCCTGAAATGGAAGAACAAAAATGATACATTATAAGATTAGTATGACAAATTGTGTAAATAAGTAGCTTCTCTCATTTCCTACATCAGTGCCTTTTAAAAATTACATAATGTAATGAAGTAGTTCTTGATTTTACACATTACATAGATTATATGTTAATATATTTTAACACATTGCATAAGTGTAATATATATAACGAAAAATAGGGAAAAACAGAGAAAGAGGAAATAGAACTATACAGGAGTAACATCTATATATTTCAGAAGAACTAACAATAAAAGTGAACTGTATACTGTTAAGAGGTATATGGTGAGTGCTAGAGGAACCATTAGAGGAATAAATAAAAAATAATTTAAAAAATTTAACACTTTCACAAGAAAATATTTGCTTAATGCAGAAGAAATCAAGGAAAGAGGAATAGAACAAAAAGGTTATGAGACATAGAAAACAAAATTAAAATGGAAGACATAAATCTACCTACATTAATAATAACATTACATGTGAATGAACAGGTTCCACTTTTGGTGAAACAGCAGCGAAAATTTTAACCAGCTCCCCAGTGAAACTAGTGAAAATTATAAAATATAAACCACTATTTAAATATGTCAGAAATGGTCCTGATGGCATAAAAGAAATAAGAAATGTATTCCAGAAAATCTATTAAAACTTTAAGAAGAGTAAAAGTCTACAGTCTTTGAACCAAGCCCCACTCCCTCCCCCCCAACCAAGCTTATCGATGTGGAAGCTACACTGCTGCGTACAAAAGTCAAGAATACAGGGTTCCCTCTCCCCCTAGTTCTTAGCTGAAGGGCTATCTTCTTGCGTGGGACAGGGTATAAGTGTCTCATACTTTCCCCAACAACCTGTTGCTAAGGCTAAGTTCTGACTCAGTGCAGCTGCGAGATGGAGACTTCCTTTTTCACCCAGCTCCCACTTCTGGGACAAGGCTACATCTTGACATTGTGGCACTGAGAATACTGGAGGCTTGATCACCCTTATACCAGACTGAGGCAAAAGAAAAGCAGGCTGAGAGAGAGAAGGCAGAGACCTAGCCTGCTGCTCCACTCCACACCAAGCATTCATCTTCCAAGTCCAAGATGTCCAAGAGAAGTGTGCCATGGTGCTGTCCCCCAGTATCAGAGCTGTAGCTCAGAGATTTTGCTCTAGTGGAGAAACGGGGCTTAGAAGAGGAATCTTTCCCCCCAAAGGAATTGACTTTATCTGCAAAGGAGCATGGAGAAATCCAAGCCTAAGAGCACGAGCACTGAAAAACAGTGAAGATTGTGGGGAAAAGCAATTGGGAGGAAATTGGTACATTCGTTGAAATCATATAGGCTAAACTTTTAGGCTGCTTAGTTTGCTTGAACGAAAAGGGAAAAGACAACTTAAAAGAGCCCTCCTGAGGTCCAAGCAAATCTCAAACCATGACCTAAGGAAATAGCTCCTCAAAGTGACACAGGCCAGTAAGCCATGACAGGGACAGGGAGTTTGAGACAGAGAGCTGAAAAAACTGGCCAAGCAGTTACAGCCAGATACAGAAGGTCACCTCCCAGGAGATAACATCCCGGTACCAGCTGTATTTTAGCCCAAGGCCCCGAAAAGCAGTAAAACCAGGTGGGTGACACCAGGTCCAGCTAAAATGACTAATGGTCCCTGCCTTGGAACTGGCCAATCAGTGGAGACCATGACCCCGAAAGGTTACACCTGGAAAAGCTGACGAGTCTTCCGAGAATTTCCCTGAAACCCCTCCCTAAAATGCTGAGCCTTTAAACGCCCCCTCCAAAATGAAGGGGCCTTCCAAGAGTACTCCCCCACACCTTTCCCTTTACCATTCCCCTTTTCTTCCCCCCACAGGCACACATCTTGTAAATTCTAAGGGACCTCATGAAACTTGCAACCGGGGAGCAGTGGGCAACAGCAGCTCATCCCAGGCTAACCCCCCGAACCTGTCTCCAAGGCCCCCTTTCCTCTGACTTTCTGGAGATTTAAAGCAGCCCTGCCTAGGCTCTCTGGCTGCTCCCTCTATCCTATGCTCTTTCTTGCGTCACTGTCCCCAGATTTAAAAAATGTACTCTGAGAGCAACCTAGACTCATGTTGCAAAACCTTTCCCACAGGAAGAACCCATACACTACCTTATGGCCCTAGGCAGGTATGCTCAAGGCCAGGTCCCTTTCAGATAACAAAGACTCTAGCATCGGACTGGATAAGACTGTGAAGGAATTCATGTGTACGTGCGTTGTTGAAAACAACAGAGCAAACTGCAGGCGCTTAGTAAAACTGAAGCGTTGAGAGTGGCCAACAAAAAGGGACAAACCGAGCCTGCCAAAATTAATGCCATCCCAGGGTAACTGTGTGCATACTCAAGGTTTCACCCTCTGAGGGGCAACATCAGAGGCTTCACAGAGTGATGTAAAGAAGCACATAACAGGAATTGGAAGGGGCAGGGACCAGTATCCAAGGTTGCTAAAATATGTTGTCTGAAATGTCTAGTTTCCAACAAAAGTTGAAACATGCAAAGAAGTAGGTATGAACCATGCATCGAAAAAGGGGGCAACAGCCTTGGCCCTGTCGGGCTCAGTCAGCTGGAGCATTGTCTCACAGACTGAAAGGTTTCAGGTTCGATTCTAGATCAGGGCACATACAAGAAGGCAGCCAAGGATGTTTCTTTCTCAGATGGATGTTTCTCTCTCTCTCTCTCTCTGTCTACCCCCCCCCATTTCCTCTCTCTCTAAAATGCAGAAATGACCCTGGCTGGTGTAGCTCAGTGGATTGAGTGCGGGCCTGCGAACCGAAGGATTGCGGTTCCATTCCCAGTCGGGGCACATGCCTGGGTTGCCAGGCCAGTTCCCGTCAGGGGACATACAAGAGGCAACCGCACATTGCTGTTTCTCTCCCTCTCTCCTTCCCTTCCCCTCTAAAGATAAATAAATAAAATCTAAAAGGGGAAAAAAAAAATCTAAAAAAAAATAAATAAATAAATAAATAAATATTTTAAAAAAATAAAATAAAATAAAATGCAGAAATGTGAGGACCAAACAAGGGGTGGGGGCAACAGAAACTGCCTGCAAAAAATGACCACATGCTAGATTTAATAGACAAAGACTTCAAAGTTGCAATCATAGATATGTTCAAAGAACTAAAGGAATGTATGGCATCAATATTACTTCAAATAGGGACTATAAATACACATTCTTTTTAAATTATATTTTATTGTTTATGCTATTAGTTGTCCCAATTTTTCCCCTTTGCCCCCTTCCACTCAGCACCCCCACTCCCTCAGGCAATTCCCAAACTCTTGTCCATGTCCATGGGTCCTGAATTGTTCTTTGGCTAGTCTCTTCACCTTCTTTCATACAGTCACCCACTCCCCCCACCAACAGCTGTCAGTCTGTGCCATGTTTTTATGCTTCTGATTCTATTTCGCACATTAGTTTATTTTATTTATTAGATTCCACATATGAGTGAGAGCACATGGTATTTGTCTTTCTCTGACTTGGTTACTTCATTTACCATAATAATCTCCAGGTCCATCCATGCTGTCACAAAAGGTAAGAGTTCCTTCTTTTTAACGAGTAACTAGTATTCCATTGTGTAAATGTACCTCAGCTTTTGTGTTCACTCATCTACTGATGGGCACTTAAGCTGTATCCAGATCTTGGCTATTGTAAATAATTCTGAAATGGACATAGGGGTGCATATATTCTTTTGAATTGGTGTTTCAGGATTCTTAGGGTGTAATCCCAGCAGTGGGATCACTGGGTCATGAGGCAGTTCCATTTTTAGTTTTCTGAGGAAACTCTGCACTGCTTTCCCAAACTGACTGCCCCAGTCTGCATTCCCACCGACAGTGCACTAGGGCTCCCTTTTCTCCACATCCTCGTCAGCGCTTGTTGTTTGTTGATTTATTAACGATGGCCATTCTGACTGGTGTGAGGTGGTATCTCATTGTGGTTTTAATTTGCATCGGAGGTAAATTACTTTTTAAAAAGAACCAAATGAAGATTTTTGAGTTCAAAGAAACAGTAACTGAAGTTAAAAAAAAAAAAAAAAAGCGCAACTTCCCTAGAGGGAATAAGAATAGATTTGAACTGGCAGAATAAAGAATTAACAAACTGAAGTAAAAATAAACAAGTGGGACTACATTAAAACTAAAACAGCTTCTACACAGCAGGAAACCATCAAAAAATGAGAACGCAACCTAGTAAATGGGAGCAGATATTTGGAACTCATATATCTGATAAGGGATTCATATCCAAAATATATAAAGACCGCATACAAGTCAATAGCAAAATACACAAACAAATAAATAAACAACAAATAAATAATCCAATTTTAAATGGGCAGGGTATCAGAATAGACATTTAAAAAAAAAAAAAAAAAACACATAAAGAAGCCTGACAGATACATGAAAGCATGGTTGACATCACTCATCATCAGTAAAATACAATCCAAAACTTCACTGGGTTATCACCTCATACCTGTCAGAATGGCTATTATCAAAAAGTCAAAAAATAATCCTGGCTGGTGTGGCTCACGGGATTGAGCACAGGCCTGTGAACCAAAAGGTCACTGGTCAGGGCGCATGTCTGGGTTGTGGGCCAGGTCCCCAGTAGCGGGTGTGTGAGAGGCAACCATACATTGATGTTTCTCTCCCTATCTTTCTCCCTCCTTACCCCTCTGTCTAAAAATAACTAAATAAAACCTTTAAAAATAATATAAATAAATAAAACCTTTTAAAAAAAGAACATGTTCCTTGTTCAGGCCTGGCTGGTGTGGCTCAGTGGATTGAGCACAGCCCTGTGAACCAGAGGGTCGCCAGTTCGATTCCCAGTCAGGGCACATGCCTGGGTTGCAGGCCAGGTCTACCCATTTGGGCATGAACAAGAAGCAGCTAATTGATGTTTCTCTCACACATTGATATTTCTCTCCCTCTCTTTCTCCCTCCCTTCTCCTCTCTGTAAAAATAAATAAGTAAAAAAAAATTTTTGAAGGTCAAAAGTAAGTGTTGGCAAAAATATGGAGCAAAGGAAACCCTTGTGCACTGTTCCTGAGCTTGTAAATTGGTACAGTCACTATGGAAAACAGTGTGGAAGTTGCTAAAAAAATTAAAAATAGAACTTCTATATGACCTAGCAATTCCACTTACTGATATTTATCCAAAGAAAACAAAAATTTAATTCAAAAAGATCTCTGCACTTTCATGTTCATTGCAGCATTATTTACAATAACCAAGACATGGAAACAATCTAAATGTCCAATGATGAAAGAATGGATAATAAAATATGTTGTATACGCTTATGATGGTATATTATTCGCCCATAAAAACTGAAATACTGCCATTTGTGAGAAGATGGATGGAGCTTGAGGACATTATACTAAGGGAAATAAGTCAGAGGGAGAAAGACCAATGCCATATCATCTCACTTGCATGTGGAATCTAAGAAATAATAATAATAGCCTTGGCTGGTTTGGCTCAGTGGATTGGGTGCCAGCCCGTGAACAGAAAGATTGCTGATTCGATTCTCCATCAGGGCACATGGCTGGGTTGTGGGCTGGGTCCCCAGTTAGAGGCATGCAAGAGGCAAGTGATGGATGATGTTTCTCTGGCACATCAATGCTTCTCTCTCTTTCTTTGTTCCTTCCTTCATGTCTCACTAAAAATAAATAAATAAAATAGATTAAAATAAAATTAAATTAAAAAAACTAAAAAAACAATAAACAACAAAAAAATAAGTGCCTCAATGCCGAAAACAGATTGGTGGAGTTGCCATAGGCATGGGCTGCAGGATGGGTAAAATGGGTGATGGGGGTCAAAGTGTACAAATTCCTAGTTATAAAATAAATGTCATGAAGATATTATGTACAGCATGGTTATTATAGTTATAGTAGTGTTTCGCATACCTGAAAATTGTTAAGAGGCTACATCTTAAAAGCTCTCATCCTGAGGGGAAAGAAATTTGTATCCACGTATGGTGACAGATGTTCACTACACAGTTTTTTTCTTTATTTTTTCTCTGAATTTTACATTGTACAATTTCCTTCCCTGTGAGTTGAGGTCACTAGTCTTTTATTTTTCAATCTGTAGTCAATTCCATATAATGTAGTTCTCTTGTTTTTGTTTGTTTCTTTGTTTTTGGTTTGCTCTTGTGCTTCATTGTATCTTCTACTTCTTGGCTGAGACATTCTATATCTCCATTCATTTCAAGACAACTGGAATAGGTAAACTGAGACAGACAGTTAGAGGGCCAAGCGGTTTACAGGTATCTAGTAAACCACTCTCCACTACATTTATTGTGGTGACCGTTTCACAATATACACAAATACGAAGTCGTTACATCGTGCACATGAAACAAATATAATTTTATATGTCAATTATACCTGAATTTTAAAAATTAGCCAACTTGAAATATTGATAGAAATTATTAACTGAAGAACAGAGAGAAAAAGAATGATAAAGTGAACAAAAGTGCAGAGAAATGGGGGACAAGGGGAGTACCGACATATATGTAATGGGATTATTAGAAGGAAGAGAGAGGAAAGGAAAGCAGGGAAAAAATATTAGACGAAACGATGGTTGAAAACTTGGGGAAACATGCAGGAAGCAGTGGACTGCAAATAGGAATAATGCAAAGAGATGCACAAATCGTCCTAGTAAAACTTCTGAAGGCCAAGGACAAAGAGAAAATCTTGAAAACAGCGAAATGAAAAGGATTGCTACCTTACAAAGGAGGAATAAGCTGATTTCTTAGCAGAAACGGTGGAGGCGGGAAGGCAGCAGGATAACATCCTCCCCGTGCTCAAAGAAAGTAAAAAAATCAAATGAGAATTCAGTATCCAAGGAAGCTGCTTTTTAATGATGGTGAAATAAAGACATTGTTAGATAAACAAAACTAAGATAATTTGTTACTAACTGATTCACATTTACAAGAAATATTAGAGGAAGTTATTCAGGCTGAAAGCAACCAAATCCAGAGGATAATTCCACTCCACAACAAACAAGAGCAATGGTAAATGTAAATATGTAATTACAAAAGACAGTAAAAGTACATATTTGTCCTCCTTTCTTAATTTTATAATTATATAAAACGATGTGTATATAATGTATTATTTGGCCTATGACATAGAGAAATATATTTGTCAATAAAAGCAAAAAAGAAGGTGAATGGGAGCAAAGCTGTACTGAGCTAAGGATGTGATACCATGTGGTAACAGATCCACAGGAACAAATGCAGAGAACAAGAAACGACCAACAATCAGGTTAACATAACAAAATATATTGATACAAATATATACTGCCTCTTATTTCTTTTCTTAGCTTCTTAATAACATTAAACAATATAATATAATGATTACAATGCATTGTTTGGATTAAAACATTTATAGATCATTTATAGAGGTAAAATGTTTAATACACCCCCAAAAGGATGGGAAGGGAGTTACACAGAAGTAATGTTTCCATATCACAGCAGGATTAAGTTAGTATAAATCTTAAGCTGATTCTGATGAGTTACAGCGTACATAGTAAGCTCCAGAACAACCACTAAAAAAAAAAAAAAGTCACTAAAAATGGAAATGCTGCATTAAATAAGAGTCTCTTAATGCAAAAGAAAGCAGTAAAAGGGAAACAGAAGGAAAAGAAGGGCGGCACACACACACACACACACACACACACACACACACAAATGGAAAACAAAAAGTAAAATGACACAGCTATTGGTCGAAATGTAAATTTCCCCTATGGAAAACAGTATGGAGGGTCCTTAAAAAAAATAAAAATAGAATACCTGATCACCCAGGAATCTCACAGCCAGATGTAAGTGTGAAGGAAAGGAAATCACCATCTCATACATATACCTGCACCTTGATGTTCATAGCAGCATTATTAACAGTTGCCAATACATGGAAACAATGTATGTGTCCGTTGATCGATGAATGGACAAAGAAAACACACATGCACAAACACAACAGGATATCATTTAGCCATAGAAAGAAAATCCTGCTATTTGCAACAACATGGATAAAACTTGAGGACATTTTGCTAAGAGGGGACAGTAAGGCTACAGAGAAAGACCGATACTGTGTGATCTCACTTATCTGTGGAATCTAAAAAAGCCAAAGTCACAAAACCATGGGGTAAAAGAGTGGCTCTCAAGGGCAGAGGAGTGGGGGGAATGGAGAGATGTTCATCAAAGGGTTACAAATTTCCAGTTTTAAGAGAAATGAGTTCTGGGAACCTAATAGTTGTTAATTTGTTGAATTATTATCTATAAAGTAGAGCCCCAGGATGTTGGATGGTGAGCCTTGGTTCAACAGATCCATGAGGGGGGATTAAATAGAGAACTTTCTTACTCATAAGTCCTGGAGGAGGTGCACAGCATGCCTCAGGGGGACAATGTGGGAAGGTCAAGGCAGTGTGCTGGCAGAGAGAGACCAGCAGGTGCTGGAACAAATGCCTTTATTAGGGTCTAAGTGTGGGGTGCTTTGGGGTTCCTGGGCTAAAGCTGGATTAGTTCGTTCAGACTAAAAAGAGCAGGTGTTTGTTCAGCTTTGCAGGGGTTTGTCTAAGGACTACACAAGGGGAAAGCCCTGGGAGGCAGTGGAGATTGTTTATCACAGAAGCCTTTGGTAGAGTCATATTAGGAGTTACAGTTACTTGTGACTATACAGGCTGTTATGTAGGGCATGAGCTGCTGGGAGGAGCTACTGTCAGTTCAAGGGCACTGCAGGCCACTTTGCCATCCAAACTGGATGCCAAGCCAGCAGCACTGTGGAGCGGTTTAGCTAAACTCTCAACACTAAAGTACAACATGGCGATTATAGTTAACAATAATGCATTGTACACTTGAGAGTTGCTAAGGTTCTTACTACCACAACAAAATAGTAATTATGTGAGGTGAAGGATGTGGTAACTAACCTTGTATGATAATCATTTGTATCAAATCATCACATTATACACATTAAACTTACACAATGTTATGTGTCGATTGCACGTCAAAAAACCTGGGGGGAAGCAGAATGACAAATATCGATTCAAATATATCAACAATGCCATTACATATGAATGGGTTAAACAATCTGATGAAAAGCAAATTACATGCAGTTTATAGGTGAGACACTTTTGGTTCAAAGATATAAATACATTAAAATTAAATTGATGAAAAAACATATATCCTGCAAACAACAACCACAATAAGGCAGGAGTTTCTCTACTAATAAATAGAACAAATAAAATTAAAAACAAAAATATTATTAGAGATAAATGGGGACATTTTATGATAGAAATTTCAACACATCAGGAAGAGATATAATAATTATAAGCATGTACATTTAACAGCAGAGTACCAAAATACAGGAAGCAAAAACTGACAGAAATAAATGTGAAACAGACAATTCAATGATAATAGCTAGGAAATTCAACATTCTATTTTCAGTAATGGATGAAACAACTGCACAGCTACAGATACTCCGCCCAACAACTACAAAGCAATAACAACGTTCTTCTCAAGTACACATGGAACATTCTCCAGGATTGACCATATTCTAAGAGAAAACAAACCTTGATAACTTTAAAGGGATATAAATGATACAAATTATGTTTTCTGACCACAACAGAATGAAATTAGAAGTCGGTACCAAACAAAGTTGGGAAACTAACAAGTACATGGAAATTAAGTAGCATACTCCTAAATAAGCAAAGAAGAAGAAATCAAAGGGAAAATTTAAAGTACTGTTAGATGAATTACACTGAAGAAAGAACTTAAAACTAATGAGATGCATCTAAACAGTGCTTAGAGGGAAATTTGAAGGTATAAATGTCTATATTAAAAAGAAAAATCTAAAATCAATAGACTAACCTTTTACTATAATACACTATACAAGTAAGAGTAAGTGAGGCTGCTTTACATGTGGAGTAGCCACTCTCTGTGCTTCACTAATAAACTCTCTTTCACTTTAAACTCTAAAAAATATTTCAAAAAACAACAATTTAATGAACTAGAGACTAGAAAATGATTTTAAAAACCAATGACAGCAAAAGTTGATAATGTAAAACAATCTACAAAACTAGACAGGCAGACCAAGATAAAAAATAAGAGGACACTCAAGTTCCTACAACCAGGAATGAAAGACATTATTATTGCTGTGCTCACAGAAACAAAAGGTAATCAAAACACTTTTTTGGAAAACAAACAAAAAATAGGATTTTTAAAAGCATAATAAAAAAAAACTTCCAAAAACTAAAATTCAGGTCCACTTGGCTTTACTGGTAAATTCTAGCAAACATTTAAAAATTTAATGGCAATTCTCCACAAACTCCTCCAAAAATTAAACTCATTCCATGGGGTATTACTGTGGGAGAACAGGGGCCACACGATAGCCTGACAAGCTCAGGGGAGGCGTGTGAGGCAGCCTTACAAACCCAGAGACCGAAAGTAACCACAAAGGATGGTCTGAAATTAAAACTTACTAACTAAAAACAATTTATGTCAGGTAATAATGCTTTAGGTTCAAATCTTCCCCGACAAATGTCAATCTTTATATTAATTGAGCTTGACTATTGTCTTTTTGCATCTATGACAATATGCCCTTGGAATGTCAAAGTAATTTCATTTTTTCCAGATCCCTCAAGTTCAGGCACCACACCAGAGGGAGACCACAAATCTCCTCATTGTTTTTGCGATTGTGTTAACTGTTGCCTGTTAACTATCCTGTACCTATCTACGGTAAAGAAGTATGTACCAACTATCAACAACTGAATTTAAAATAAGCAAACAACCTGAATAGGAACAGAATTATAGGTATGGAGTTCATTTGGAGGGTTATCAGCTGGGAGGGGAAAAGGAGAGAATGGGGGGAAAGGTGCAGGGATTAAGAAGCATAATTGGTAGACACAAAATAGTCAGAGGGATGTCAAGAATGGTATGGGAAATGGAGAAGCCAAAGAACTTACAGGCATGACCCATGGACATGAACTAAGGTGGGGGATTGCTGGAGGGAAGGGGGGTACTGGGTGGAGGGGGGCAAAGGTGGGCAAAGGGGGAAAATTGAGACAACTGTAATAGCATAATGAATAAAATATATTTAAAAATAAAAAAGTATGTACCTATCATTTTACTTTTTATTCAATCCCAAAGCTTTCCCCACATTTCTTTCTCCCACCTCTCTGATCTATCACCAATGGATTTCTTGTAACCTACTTAATGTCTTCTCTTTTGATTGTAATGTACAAAGTAAGGTGCAAACCTGCCATTTTCTGGAGCATTTTCTCAATCCACTGAGATTTTGCTTCCTAGCAATTGTTGTCAGTTTGGCTCGAAGAAAAAAAAAATCACAAAAATTCTCTACAGGTTTGAATGTTTGTTAAGTTGACATTTACCTGGCATGGTGCATGCATGCAGCAGGATTCCAAAGAAGCCCACCCAGAACCACCCTGCAGACCCAAACCCGGTGCTAGGATCCAGCACAGCGCCCATTGAGCCTGGCCAGCTCCCTGCCACATTGGGTGAACTTGATTGGCTGAGTGCGTGAATTGTCTCTTGGATTCAGGACCTCTCCTTGCTTGTGGTAGAGGGCCTGACTTTATTTGAGCTGTCTTTACAAAATCCTCAAGGAAGCACTAGGTTAAGGGTTGATAGAACTCAGGCAAAGGTGGAGTGGAGGAAAAAAATGGGTGGCTTATTTTACTTTTGGCTTTTCAGTTGGAATTCTTTAACTGCAAGTGTGAACAAAGTCTTTTGCTGAAATGAGAGGTTGAACTTGTTCGGCTACAAAGATAAGGGACAGTTCGTCTCTCCAGCCTGAATCTTGGGTGTTCTTAGGTGACTAAGTATCTTTGTGGAGGTGTCAGGGAGCATCCCCTATGATGTGCAGGACCCCCATAGGGAATTCTAACTGAACTGTAATCGACTTGTCTAGGGGACACATATACAAAGGTTGGCCACCTAGTACACCAAGTCCTCATGGCTGTATGAAACAGCTGGGGAGGGAAACAGAGGCATGTAAGAGGGTTTCTGTGTCTTGAGGGATGAGAACCTTGCGGACCTCAACCCCTAAGCAGTACACTTTGACCTACTACACGAATACCTGGAAAATTTTGTTCAGACTGCAGCTATCCAAAGAATGACTAAAATTAAAGTGGGAATTTGTGCCTTCAAGGCTGGAAACTCCCAGACCCCAGCCTTATTAATACTCCTGGTAGGAAGCTGGTACTTGCAAGTGATTTACAGAAACAGGAAGATTTATCTAGACATGATATCAACTTAAAATGGCCAAAATGCAGTCTTCTTTTGGCGCCTAAATTAAGTTTTTGCTTGCAAAATTAGGGAAAAAATGCTGGCTCTAAAATTAAACTAAATGAATGGGAAGCGTATCTTGATTTGGAAATTAGATGCTTTTGGAAGAAGCACAGATGAATTCTTTTGAAAAAAGAAATTAATAATAACTTTTAGAGACTGTCTCTGAACTAGAGAAGGCTTCTAAAGCTAAAGTTTGTCTTTGAAATGCAAATATATGATGTCTAAGAACTCTTATTTGGACCATGTTTTATTTTTTAAAATTAATTTATTTCTTTTTAGAGAGAGAGGAAGGCATGGAGAAAGAGAGGGAGAGAAACATCAATACATTGCCTTTCACATGCCCCCATCTTGGAACTTGGCCAGCAACCCAAGCGTGTACCCTGACCAGGAATTGAACCTGCAACCTTTCAGTTTGCAGGCTGGCACTCAACCCACTGAGTCACACTGGCCAGGGCCTGGACCATATTTTATTTTATGTTTTTTAAAGATTTTATTTATTTTTTCTAAATGACAGCTTTGCTGGATAGAGCAATTTTGAATGGAAGGGAAGATAAAGTGCTTCTCAGATAAGGTCAAGTTGAAGGAGTTCATCATCACCAAGCCCTTATTATATGAAATGTTAAAGGGACTTATCTAAGAAAAAGAAGATAAAACTATAACAGTGAAAAGACAGCAAACTCACGGCTATTAAGAACCACACCTAAAACAAAAGCAAACTAAGCAAACAGCTAGAACAGGAACAGAACCACAGAAATGGAGATCATATGGAGGCTTAGCAACAGGGGCATGGGAGGAGGAAAGAGGGGGAAAAGGTACAGAGAATGAGTAGCATAGATAATGGGAAAAAATAGACGGGGGGGGCAAGAATAGTATGGGAAATGTAGAAGCTAGAAAACTTATGACACATGGACATGAACTAAAGGGGGGAATGTGGGTGGGAGAGGGTGTGTAGGGTGGAGGGGAATGATGGGGGAGAAATGGGACAACTGTAATAGCATAATCAATAAAATATATTTAAAAAAAAGATTTTATTTATTTTTTGAGAGGCGGAGGGAGAAAGAGAGGGAGAGAAACATCAATGTGTAGTTGCCTCTCATGCAGCCCCTACTGGGGACCTGGCCTACAACCCAGGCATGTGCCCTCACTAGGAATCGAACCAGTGACCCCTTGCTTTGCAGTCCAGTGCTCAATCCACTGAGCCACACCAGCCAGGGCTGGACCATATTTTAAAATACAAATTTTTTAAAAGGTAAATTTTACCAAAAGTTGAAAAACCTTAGCCACATATGAGTAAATCCGTTTAAGTTATTTCAACCACTGGTAAATTTCATGAAAGTTATTGAATATCTACAAATTTTGAAATAATATACTGAAACACTGATTGCTAAACAAGCCTTAGGTTCCCCTGCTTTTGGCTTTTGTTGCAGAGAGGCTGTAGAGCGGATTTGGAGCTGTTAATGAATGTCTTGTGCTTTATTAGAGGCGTCTTCCTTCAAAGAAGGCATATTTGCCAATGGAGGAACCTGTGTTTCTAAAGGTTATGAAATGTGTTTATAAAAGTCAATCTTAGGAGTGCTTTATTCTTATTTTTTTGGTTACCACTAGAAATTGAAGGGTTTTTTTTAAGAGTTAGAAATGCTAATTAAGTTGGAAAGAATCTGTGTGATTTTGGTAATAGAAGGTACAAAGTATGAAGGACAAGGATGGGAAATGAGTTATTCTAAGGCTGGTTATTTCCGAATGGGTAAAAAGGTCTGTGAAAATATGAAAATTGTAAAACAGTTTGTAAAAGGTTGTGAAGGTTGTAGAAGTGTGAAAATTTTAAGTTGGTAAAGAAAAATCCCCAGTGTTAAATTTCTTAGAGAGTCCACTCTAATCCAATATGTGGATTAAGTTAGTGGAGGCTCTAGGATATTAGTAGACTCCGAAAAGGATCCGATAGAATATCAAAAGACAAGTTCTGATTCTGTTTACCCCAGGTAAAACGCTTTGGTTATCTGATATGTAAAGATGAGCTACTAATTAATCCTTAAAGGCTCAGAGGAATTTTGTCTGTTGTGTCTTCCAAAACCAGGAAAGTAGCTTAGAAGATTCCTGGGTTTGACTGGATATTGTTGTGACTGGATTCCAATTTTTTATTTATGGCCCAGCCTCTATATGTCTTATTAAAATAAACTTGAGCCCTGGCTGGTGTAGCTCAGTGGATTGAGCGCGGGCCTGCGAACCAAAGGATCGAGGTTCGATTCCCAGTCAGGGCTCATGCCTGGGTTGCAGGCCAGTTCCCAGCAGGGGACACACGAGAGGCAACCATACATTGATATTTCTCTCCCTCTCCCCTCCCTTCCCCTTCCCCTCTAAAGATAAATAAATAAATAAATAAAATATTAAAAAAAAAAAACTTGAGCTGACCACCTTCTTGTTCCTAGGGATGGTTTATAAGAAAGTCCTTGATAATGCCGACATAATTTGGTTCACAGATAGATCTGTGAAAGATAAACAGGAATGTTATCTTTCCTGGATGTGCAACAGCTTCCAAGATGGACATTATTGAAAGTTCTTACTTACCTGATGAAAATCTGCCCAACAGGCCTAATTAATTCTTCTAACTCAGACTTGTCAATTGACCAAAGATCAAATAGGCTATATTTGCAGATATCAGCTGTGCCTTTGGTGTAGCTCACAACTTTATTTGTTTTTTAAAGATTTTATTTATTTATTTTTAGAGAAGGTAAGGGAGGGAGAAAGAGAGGGAGAGAAACATCAATGTGCGGTTGCCTCTCACGTGGCCCCCCACTAGGAGCCTGGCCTGCAACCGAGGCATGTGCCCTGACTGGGAATCAAACCTGCGACACTTTGGTTCACAGCCCGAGCTCAATCCACTGAGCTACGCCAGCCAGGGCTACAACTTTAGAATATTGTGGAAGCAGCAAGGCTTCTTCATTTTCTCAGGGCAGTCCATAAGGGATGGAAAGTAGATTGCAAAATTATTAGATGCCATGCACAAATTGAAACAACTGGCAATTATCAAAATTCCAGGACTTTTCTAACGCTGCCACCATGGAAACAAATGGAAATGATTTAGCTGATGCCTCACTTAGACAGCGTTAAACTGCCAAATTATCCAGACCTGAGAGTGCTTCCTTGCTTCCTATTAAATCAATAAAAAAACCACCTCGTTTATAGTTCTAATGGACAACTGCAGAGGTAAAGAGAATATGGCAACAAAAGGGGAAACCGTTCTGGGCAAACAGATATGATTTGGACCCAATCAGAAACCAATTTTACCTATAGGAGCCTAATTACTTATCTTGTACATGAGCTAACATTAGAATCCTAAAAGATGATTTCATGGAGTGAAACTTCTCCTACTGTAGCTCATAAAGCACATAGCAAATGTTCCATCTGTCCAATATTTAACCCAGGGAAATCATTCCGTGGGTCAGAAGGACATTTCTTCTAGATCTATTTGAGGTCTGATAATTGGATTTTATCCAAATGCCAGCATCTCAAGAATACAAAAAAATATATGCTTGCTATGATTTTGTACGGGTGGATGCAGTCCCTTGCAGGAAAACAACAGCTTTAAATGGTAGGTAAATTATTTTAAAAATTAATTTCTAGTTGGGGAATTTCTTCTGAGTTAGTGACTGAGGGACTTATTTTACTAGACAAACAATGCAATGCATTCGTAACATTTGGCCTATCTATAGTCTTTTTATTGTGCCTATCACCCCCAGTTCTCTGGATTGGTAGAACACACGAATGTTACAATTTAAACTCAACTAGGAACATTTTCAGAAGCTTTTAATCTCCCTTGGCTGAAAGCTCTCCTTATAGTACTCGTCAACCTCAAATCTATGGTAAACATAGCCTCTCTCCTTATAACATAGTCACCAGCCACCCTACAAATCTATATGATTTGGGACATGAATCAACTTTACTGAAAGGAGACATTCTGCATTACTATTATTAAGGGCTCATTAACCAGCTTATAGGGACAATAAATTAGTAACATTTCACTGTGTACTCCCAGGAGACGTAGACTTCAAAGACCATGACTTACAACCAGGAGATTTTTGCCCATTGGAAAATACAGTAATTAAAGATTTTCCCTCCAACATTGTTGGAAGGGACCTATCAGGGGCCTAACCACAGGTGGACCTAGGCCCCTGTCTCTGACACTTGGCCTACAGTGGAGATCTGGAGACCAGACTTCTTGAGGGTGAGAAGCCATGACCCCAGAGATACACAGCTATCCTGAAACATCAAAAAGGCCTGTCTGTATACCTACAAATTAATGTTCAACAAACAAATGTTCAAACAAACAAATTAATTTGTTTGATTGTCTTTACTTTTCTCCTAATATTAATAATAATTATTATACTTGTTCATTAGACTTCTCTCAAACCTTGCACGTATAGCCCAAGTGGCAGTTGCTGAACGTGTATAAAATAACTTTTGTATTATCAATAATACTCTGTTTATGGTTTATGTTGTATAAGGAATGCTATTGCAAAAGGAAGGAAAGAGATGTGTATATTTTTAGGAGAAGTTAAAAGGAGATAGTTTGTCCTGAATATGCTTACCCCCAAACCCAATAAAGACTACTAATGGTATGAATTCAGATAGAAGCTGAAGTGGCTATAAAAATATGGCCCTCTATAACTGCTGCTGAGGCACAGGAAACTTAAGAAACTCTTACTGTCCTCCAGGCCTGTGGAATTTTTAAATGGTAATTGTAATTTACAGCATTAAGTTCTTACAGCCTTGGCCCTGATTAAACCTTAAGGTTACAGCTTCCAATTGCACAAGTAGCAGGAATCAGATGAATAACAGCACTTAAGTGCTTCCAATGGGCAGTAAATGGGCCATAGTAAATAGAAACCTATGTCGTGGTCAGATTAGGGCGTGCCCTCAAACTGTAAGTGAATGTTATACAAGATGCAAAATGTACAAAAGTGAGACAGGCAGCAAAACATGGATCGTGATAGCTCCTAGGTTAGAATTCATCCAGAGTGTTTCCCCATGAGCCCTGACTGCCTCACGTTTGCCTGCCTCTCACTTGTTTTATTTTGCCTTGTTTGTTGGTGATAATTTGAGTTAATATTATACTTTTGAATTTAACTCATTCTACTTTACTCTCTGCTGCCTTTCACTTTGGAGAAAACATTCGACCTAGACTTCCATTCAAGCTTATGGTAAAAAAAAAATTTTGTTCTAATTCTGGCTCTTTCATTAACTGTGTGGTCTTAGGCAACTCATATATCTTATTTAGGCCTTAAAAATAAACCTGTATGATAAATGTACTTCTAGCTCTAAAACTTTGTGACTGTGATGTACTTTAATCCCATTACTTTCTGTTTCAGTTTTTAATATCCATTCAGTCGAAGATGTAAGTCTCTCATTTCTGTTACCTCCTTTAAAATACAAATATTTATACAACACATTCCTACCCTACTCCATTTTCCTCTCAGTTCTCCTACATTTTCTCTTTTCCTCCCTTCTAGGGCACTTTGTAGAGGCCCTGATCCTTGTAGGCAAATTCCACTGTATTTTAAAACCTGTTTGTCAGCTCCCAAAATTCCGGTCCTCGCGTGAGGACATCAGCTTCTCTCTCGTCTTCCTTACTGCAGATTTTACTTATGGAATCATGCGGTGCACGTGGCTTCCCAAGTGCTCAGCTCCTGTACCAGAGGCAGCCTCCTGAGTACCTAGTTCCTACCGTGCAGACGTCTTTTCCATCGCTCGGGTCCCCCAGCTTCCCTTGACTTCTTCTCCCTTGGACATTCTCCTAGCTGATGCCTCCACATGGTGAGCTTTTCGAGAAACCCTGGAGGGTATTTTCCTGGTAGTCCTTGGTGAGTAAATTTCCAGCAAGCTCTACCAGCATGAAACCACAGTGACTTCTCTTTCATGATACTACCCACTCACATAAGGTCTTTATCTCTGCTCTGGGCAGAATGTGGGGTGGGAATGCTCTTCTTTAGGTGCTCTATCTCAGCCCTAGGAGTAGTTTCTATTCCTTATTTACGCTATTCTGATGTTAGTTAAAAGTTTTCTGGTTTCTTACTAGTTAATCCCTTGTTATTCATATTCACTGTTAGAGCTAATAACACTTTATTTCAAACTTTCCTATTGAAATTACTGGGTGGTTTCTTTCTCCTAATTGGGCCCAGAGTGATACAGATGATTCTATTTCTTTATAGCTTCATTCACTCCTTCCTTCTTTACAATCAGGCTTCCATTATTACTGATACTGAAAAATTGTAAAACCCAACCACCTTTTTTCTATCCTGCCTTTTTGCTCCTTGAGGTGGAAACTTCTTGAAACTCCTACCTAGGCCTCTGTAATATTGTACAATTCCAGTTCCAGCTGGTGTAGCTCAGTGGAATGAGCATGGGCCTGCAAACTAAAGGGTCACCGGTTTGATTCCCAGTCAGGGCACATGCCTGGATTGTGAGTCAGCCACCGTTAGGGAGTGCACAAGAGGCAACCACACAACGATGTTTCTCTCCCTGTCTCCTTCCTTTCCCCTTTCTCTAAAAATAAATAAATCTTTAAAAAGCATTATACTATTCCAGTTGTCTTCACAAACCTCCAATTGCTCCTTATGTATTTCTTTTATTAAGTCTAATTTCTCTTCATACTTCTTTTTTTTTTAATTCTATCTTATATATTTATTTAAAAAATTTTATTGTTGTTCAAGTACTGTTGTCTCCATTATTTATTTTTAAAGATTTTATTTATTTATTTTAGAGAGAGGGTAAGGGAGAAAGAGAGGGAGAGAAACATCAGTGTGTGAGTGTGTGAGAGATACAGCAATCGGTTGCCTCTCTCATGCCCCCAGCTGGGGACCCAGCCCACAATCCAGGCATTTCCCCTGACTGAGAATTGAACCAGTGATCTTTTGTTCACAGGCTGCCACTCAGTCCACTGAACCATACCTGCCCAGGCTCTCTTCATACTTCTTAAGTGTCACCACCAAAGTCTGAGTATTTAGCCTTCTGCTACTTTCTGAATTTATCTTCTTGATTGGTTGCTTTTCCTAGGAGTTCTGACTGGGAACCAAATCCACAATTAAGGCATAAATCCTGAGCGAGAATCAAACTCATTACCTTTTGGTTTGTAGGTCAATGCCCAATCGCCTGAGCCACACTGGCAAGGCCTATATTTCTCTTCTTTAGATAACTCCTATTCTCATGGCTTCAGCTGCCACTTCTGATCTAATTACTTCCAATCTATATCTGTAGCCCTCTAATTTCTACTAACTTTAATTCTGTATCATTTGTTCTTTCATTCAACACCTATTTACTGAGTTCCTACTAAGTGCCAGGTGGCAGTAGATACTGGAAGTGCAAAAATGAACAAGGTAATCTTCCTGCGCACAACAGGTTTATTGATTGGTAGTGACCACTAACAAGTAAACAGAATATTACTATACAGTGTGGTAAGTGCTGCAGTTGAAGTAAAGAGTACTATGGGAGCATAAAAGGACACTTAACCAAATCTTGGAGGAGGTCAGGGAGGATTTCCAGGGTGTAATCAGAGACCTGAAGGATGAATAGGCATTAATGAAGAGGTTGGAAAGACAGTTCCAGGCAAAGGAAACGGAAATGTTGCAAGTTCAGTTCCAGACCATTGCTATAAAGCAAATATTGCAATAAATGAAGTCACACAAACGTGTTTGGTTTCTGACTGCATATAGAAGTTTTGTTTATACTGTACTGCAGTAATTTAATTGTGCAATAGACTAAAAATAAAGTCATACCTTAATTTAAAGATATTTATAGCTAAAAATACTAATCATCACCTGAGCCTTCAGCAAGTGGTAATCTTTTTGCTGGTGGAGGCACTCGCCTCGATGTTGATGACTGCTGACTGATCAGGGTATTGTTTGCTGAAGGTTGGGGTGGCCATAGTAATTTCTTAAACTAAGACAATGATAAAGTTTGTGACATCGATTGACTCTTCCTTTCACAAATGATTTCTCTGTAGCATGTGATTCTGTTTGACAGCATTTTAGTCACAGTAGAACATTCTTCAAAATTGCAGTCAACTGCTTTATCAACTATGTTTATGTGCTATTTTAAGTCCTTTGTTCTCATTTCAACAATCTTCACAGTGTCTTTATTAGAAGCACATTTTTAAAAGAAGAATCTCCTTTTTTTAGATTTTTTAAATTTTTCTTTTATTTTTAGAGAGGGGGAAGGGAGAGAGAGAAACATTGATGTGTGGTTGCCTTTCACATGGCCCCCACTGGGGACCTGGCCTGCAACCCAGGCGTGTACCCTGACTGGGAATAGAACTGGCGACCCTTTGGTTCACAGCCCATGAGGAGCACATTTTTTTTTTTTTTTAAGAAACCAATGTCCTTGCTCATCCATATAAAGCAACTCCTCATTTGTGACAGTTTTATCATGAGATTGCAGTAATTCAGTCACATCTTTAGCCTCCACTTCTAATGAATTCTTTTGCTATTTCCCCCACAGTTTCTATCTGTAGTTACTGCCTTCACTGAAGGCTTGGACCCCTCAAAGTCATCCATGAGGGTTGGATTCAACTTCTTTTAAGCTCCTGTTAATGTTGGTATTTTGACCTCTTACCCTGAATCACAAATGTTCTGAATGCCATGTAGAATGGTGACTCTTTCCCAGATACATCAGAGGAATTGTTATCTATGGCAGCTATAGCCTTACGAAAGGTATTTCTTAGATAATGAGACTTCAAAGTCAAAATTACTCCTTGATCCATGGGACACAGAATGAATGGTATGCTAGGAAGCACAAAAACAACACTAATCTCACTGTACATCTCTGTTACAGCTCTTGGATGACCAGGTGTATTGTCAATGAGCAGTGCTGTTTTGAAAGAATCTTTTTCCTGAGCAGTAGTTCTCAACAGCAGCCTTAAAATATTCAGTGAACCAGGTTTTAAACAGGTGTGCTGTCATACAGGCTTCATTTATATTTATTTTTTATTGATACAGCACAGACAAAGTAGATGTAGCATCATTCTTAATGGCCCTAAGATTTTCAGGATGGTAAATGAGCACGGGCCTCAACTTAAAGTCATTAGCTATAGGAGCCTGTAACAAGAGGGTCAGCCTGCCCTTTGAAGCTTTGAAGCTAGGCATTGACTTCTCCTCTCTAGGTATAAATTTTTAGATGATATTTTCACCCAAAGTTGTTTTATCTACATTGAAATTATGTTGGTTAATAAATCTGCCTTCATTAACTATCTTAGGTAGATCTTCTGGAGCTTTTTTTTTAGCACTTGGAGCTTCACCTTGCACTTTTACATTATGGAGATGGCATCTTTTTGTAAACCTCATGAGCAAACTCTGCGAGCTTCAAACTCTTCTTCTGTATCTTCCTCCCCTCTCTCAACCTTCATAGAATTGAAGAGAGTTAGGGTTTTGCTCTGGATTAGGCTTTGGTTTAAGGGAACATTCTAGCTAGTTTGATCTTTTTTTTTTTTTTTTAAGATTTTTATTTATCTTTAGAGGGGAAGGGTAGGAGAAAGGGAGAGGGAGAGAAATATCAATGTAGGGTTGTCTCTCATGTGTCCCCTGCTGGGAACTGGCCTGCAACCCAGGCATGTGCCCTGACTGGGAATCGAACCAGCGATCCTTTGGTTCGCAGGCCCGCGCTCAATCCACTGAGCCACACCAGCCAGGGCTTAGTTTGATCTTCTTATCCAGACCACTAAAACTTTCTCCATAACTGCAAAAAAAAAAAAAAAAAAAAAAAAAAAAAAGCTTCTTTGCTTTCTTATTATTCCTGTGTTCACTGGAATAGTACTTTTAATTCCCTCAAGAACTTTTCATTTGCATCCATAATGTGGCTAGCAGTTTGTTCAAGAGGCCTAGCTTTCAGCCTTTCAGCATGCCATTCTCAGTAATCTTAATCATTTCTAGCTTTTGACTTAAAGTGGAAGACATGAGACTCTTCCTCTCACTTAAACACTTAGAGGCCATTATAGGCTGCTAATTGGTCTAATTTCAAAATTGTTGTGTCTCAGCAAAAAAGTAGGCTTGTGGAGATGGAAAGAGATGGGAAAACGGCTGATCGGTGGACCAGTCAGAACACATACGAAATTCATTGATTAAATTCACCATCTTATATGGGTGTGGTTCATGGTGCCTCAAAACAATTATAAGAATAACATCAAAGTTCACCAATCACAGATCATTGTAGCAAATACAATAATAGTGGAAAAATGTAAATATTGCAATAATTACCAGAATGGGACATAGAGCTATGGGGTGAGCAAATGCTGTTGGAAAAATGGCACCAATACATTTGCTCTACACAGGATTGCCACAAGCCTTTAATTTGTAAAACTGCAATATCTGTGAAGCACAATGAAGTGAACCACAACGAAAAGAGGCATGTCTATTTTTGCAAAAAGCCTAGGTATCATAGAGGGCATAGTGTTTGGGGAGAATTTCAATTATTTCGGATCACAAAATTGCAGATCCACTAGCTGGACCATACAGTTTAAGGGTAGAGTGATGAAAGTTAAGAAGCAGCCAGATATTCAAATTATCTACTTTTTAGACGTTTCTACTATGATGGTCTGCCAACCTCAAACTCACTGTATACAAGTGAGGAAAAACACATTTTAACATTTTTCTCTTCCTTAAAACTCCTCAACTTCTAACCTTTTGTTTTTCTGTTCTTGTAGAGAAACCATACCCTTCTATTCCTTTGCCTTTGACCATATTGCCTCAACTATGAAACACCTACTCATTCTCTCTAGCAAATCAATATTATATTTTATTTAATGCCTATCCCTTTTTTCAAAAGATTTTATTTATATACATTTTAAGAGAGGGGTAGGGAGAGAAAAAGAGATGGAGAGAAACATCAATGTGTGTTTCCCTTGCGCCCCCTACTGGGGACCTGGCCTGCAACTCAGGTATGCATCCTGACGAAGTTGAACCGGCAACCCTTTGGTTCACAGGTGGGCGCTCAATCCACTGATTCACACCAGCCAGGGCTAACGCCTATCTCTTTAAAGAAAACTTTGCTGACTTATTTTCAGTACTATATTTATACTGATTTTTTTCCTTTTCGCAATCTGATATCATCAGCCATTTATTTTACTTGACCACACACTGTTGTAACTTGTTCACTGATTGTTTTATTCACATATTTAAAAATGCTTATTAAGAACTCTATTGCCATGTGCTGTGCTGAGCACAAGAGACCCAAAGAGAACTAGATGAGACTTTTGCCCTATCGGTAAAGTTTTTGGAATATCTGTCTTACCTTTCCAGCTGTACTGTAAGCTTCTTGAAATAAGGGGCTGTGATCTAAAGTTGTCCGGTACACCTTTTTCAGTGGAGAATAAAAGAAATGAAAAAAATTCAAGATGATCATCAGGAGAAAAGCATCCTTAAAAATATGCCTCTGTGGTATGGACACATTGTCTAGAAAATGGGACATTTTTCTAGTACATAATATATTATGATTTTTAATACTTCACAGATGAACACTTTTATTTTTAAGTAGTCCAACAAATGTTTTAAATATTTACCAATTAAACATATATTTATTTAGCCCTGGCTGGTGTGGCTCAGTGGATTGAGTGCTGGCCTGTGAACCAAAGAGTCACTGGTTCAGTTCCAAGTCAGTCAGGGCACATGCCTGGGTTGTGGGCCAGGTCCCCAGTAGGGGGTGCATGAGAGGCAACCACACATTGATGTTTCTCTCCCTCTCTTTCTTCTTCCCTTCCCCTCTCTCTGAAAATAAAGAAATAAAATCTTTAAAAAATAAACATATTCATTTATTAATTTCTGATAAACTGTAACTTAATTACATTAATCCAAGTTTTTTCAACCTCAGCAGTATTGACATTTTGGTCCAGATAATTCTTTATTGTGTACATGTTTGCTGAGCGGGGGGAGCTGTCCTCTGCATTGTAGAATGCGTAACAGCATCTCTGGCCTCTTCCCACTAAAAGTTTGTAGACCCTCCGACCCCAGTTGTGACAACCAAAAAATTTTCCAGATGTTATGTACCCCGGAGAGCAAAATCATGCTGGTTGAGAGAGACTACAACCAAATCTGACATTCATGGTACATAGTTGTATGTTAAAGATAACCTCTGATGACCTCTACAGCAATATTGAAAATAAGATCCTTACATTTGCATTTTAGCAGAGGTTTGAGGATTTCTCCCACACAAGTCACAGTCACTTTCTTTTTAACAGGGTATATTATACTTAAGAAATCTGTATATTTTTAGAAATAAATGTGAAAGTTACTCATTCTTTGGCATTACTTATCTTTTTGGCATTACTATTACTTAAAACTGATATTTATTAGGTATGCATTGTGATGTGTATTATCTCACTTTAATGCCTATAACAAGTTCTTATTATGTCTATAGATCAGGAATCTGAGGTTCAGGACTCTAAATAATTTGTGTAAATGTATTCACTTTGTGGTATACATGGGTTTAAAATCCAGAACTCCAAAAATAAAACCAATGTACTTTCTACTAATCACACTGACTGACTTTTCTTTTTTCTCAGTAATTCACCAGTACAAATGCATTATAGAGAAGATTTTATTACTATTAAAGGATTGTGGATTCAAAAGTTCTCATTCTTATTGTGGGAGAAGAGTTGGTAACTTCCTCCATTTTTTGCTTCACCATCTCAGTTTCATGTTGTTTCATGATATAAACTACCCCAAATCGATCAATTTCTGATAACAAATAGGCTTCTAAACTAGAAACTAGAAGAGATTGATCTCCATTACATGCAAATAAATCCATTGTGTTAGGAGGATAAGGATATAGTCAGTCTGGGGTAAAGGCTGCAGTTGTATTGCAGAGGTTTCAGTGGTCTTGATCATTTATCTGGTCAAAAGTAATGTATGTTGACTTATAATATAGTTTAAAGAATAGCATGCTGGAACAAAAAGGTACCATGCTGGGAGTCAGGAAATTTCAAAGATTTATTTATTTTTTTTAATTGTTGATATTGCACAGATTTCTGTCTTTTACCTCGCCCCAGCCCACCACCCCAGCCCTCCCCACCTTCCTCCCATTTCCACCCCCCATAGTTTTTGTCCATGAGTCCTTTATACTTGTTGCTCTAAACCGTTCCCCTTTTCCCCTGAAATTCCCTCCCCTCCCCCTCTGGACATTGTCAGACTGTTCTCAAATTCAGTGTCTTTGTTTATATTATGCTTGTTTGTTTGTTTTGTTGATTAGCTTCCTGTTAAAGGTGAGATCATATGGTATTTGTCTTTCACTGCCTGGCTTATTTCGCTTAGCATGATACTCTCCAATTCCTTCCGTGCTGTCGCAAAGGGTAGGAGCTCCTTCTTTCTTTCTGCTGCATAGAATTCCATTGTGTAAATGTACCACAGTTTTTTGATCCATTCATTAACTCCTAGTAGTGTAATTAAGACCTTGAGCAAGCTCTTTATCTACTTTGGGCCCCAGGTTACTCACTTGTAAAACGAGGGGGAGTAGTCAACGTGCTTTCTAAGTTTCTTTTTCAGCTCAAACATTCTAATAGGTTGTGTTATAGCAAATTTCTCTGAAAGAAATATAAATCATAAGTGATACTATTAAAACTTCATTGTTTAATAAAAATAATTGGTATATGGATGATAGTTGAACTTCACATTTATTTATCATCTTAAAAGTTTTTAAAGTAGATTATTCTAAAATTAATTATTTTATTTCACTCAATACTTGCTTAAGAACTTTTTAAAATTAAATGTATTGGGGGGACATTGGTTAATAAGATTATATAAGTTTTAAGTGGACATTTCCATAATACATGACCTGTATATTGCACTGTGTGCCCAGCAACCAAAGTCAGATCTTCTTCTATCACCACAGATTTGGCCCCCCGTTACCCTTTACTACCCTACCCACCCACTCCCTCTGGTCACCACCTCACTGCTGTCTGTATCTGTGAGTTTCATGTTTATATCCCACATCTGAGTGAAATCATATGGTTCTTAGCTTTTGTGTCTGACTTATTTTGCTTAACATACTATTTTCAAGGTCCATCCCTGTTGTCACAAAAGCTAGTATTTCATCTTATGGCTGAGTAATATATATATATATATACTTACATATAATTTCCAGAACTCTAAATAACATATAAAGAATATATATAACATATTCTTTATCCACTCCTCTAGTCTTTTCCACTTCAGTTGTTTCCATGTCTTGTCCACCATGAATACAGCTACAGTGAACATATGGGTGCATATATCTTTGCAAATAAATGTTCTCAAGTTTTTTGTGTAGTTACCTAAAGAGTGATTGCTGAGTCATTTGATAACGCTACTCTTAATTTTTTCAGGAATAGCCATATTGGTTTCCACAGTGGCTGTACCAGTTTACATTTGCGCCATTTGGATATTAACCCCTTGTCAGAGCAATTGTTTGCGAATATCATCTCCCATTTGTTTGGCCGCCTTTTTGTTTTGTTGTGGTTTTCTTTTGCTGTGCAGAAGCTTTTTAGCTCGATATAGTCCTGTTCATTTATTTTTGCCTTTACTTCTGTTCCCTTTGGGGTCAAATACACAAATTGTTTTCTAAGACCAAGACCCATAAGTCTAGTACCTAGCGTTTCTTCTATGTAATATATTGTTTCCGATCTTATATTTAGATCTTTGATTTATTTTGAATTAATGTATATACATGGGGACAAACTGTAGTCTAGTTTCATTCTTTTGCTTGTGGCTTTCCAATTTTTCCAACACCATTTATTAGAGAGGCTTTCTACATTGTGTGTTTTGACTTCCTTGTCAAAAATTTTTGCCCAGATACATGTGGATTTATTTCTGGGCTCTCACTTCTGTTGCATTGGTTTGTGTTTTTGGTTTTTCTATCAATACTATGCTGTTATGATTATTGTTGCTCTAATATACTTTGAAGTCAGGTAGTGTGATACCTCTGGCTTTGTCCCCCGGCCCCAGGATAGCTTTGACTAGTCGGGGTCTTTTGTGGTTCCATCCAAACTGATAATTTCTTTGTTCTATTTCTTTAAAAAATAACATTGGGATTTTGATGGGGATTGCATTTAAATCTGTATATTTTGGGGGTAACATGGACATGTTAACTATGTGGATTCTTCTAATCCATGAACACAGAATATCTTTCCATTTCATTGTTTCTTTTTCAATCTTTTAATAATGCGTTGTTGTTTAAGTGTATAGGTCCTTCACATCCTCTGTTAAGTTTATTCCTAGGTATTTTATTTTTTGTTTCATTTGCAAAAGAATTTTTTCACTTTTTTCTGACATTTCATTGTTAGTATTTAGGAATTCAATGGGTTTTTGTACATTGATTTTGTACCCTGAAACTTTGCTCTATTTGTTTATTATCTCTAAGAGTTTTTTGGTGGAATCTTTAGGGTTTTATACATACAGAGTCATGGCATCTACAAAAGGGACACTTTTACTTCTTTAATGCAAATTTCGATTTTTTTTTTCTTTCTCTTGTCTGATTGCTCTGGCTAGGACTCCCAGCACTATGCTGAATAAGAGAGGTGAGAGTGGGCATCCTTGTCTCGTTCCTGATCTTAGAGGAAAAGCTTTCACTTTTCACCATTGAGTATGATATTGGCTGAGAGTTTGTCATATATGGCCTTTATTATATTGAGGTACTTTCCTTCTATACCCATTTTATTGACTGTTTTGATCCTAAATGGATGTTCCATCTTATCAAATGGCTTTTCTGAATCTATTGATAAAAGACTTTTTCCTCACATTTCCTCTAGATGGAGCTCTATAGCCAAAAATCTCTTTTTAGTCAAGGCGCTATTAAAAAGTATTCCTAGTCAAGAAGACACACCCCTTTGACTCCATATTCTTTTATATTTTATCTATGCCAAAATTCACAGTACATTTGCACTATAAAGTATAAATACATTTTACTAAGTTTTTAAAATGTATTTAATGTAGCAGAAAGCAGCATCTGTATGGTATAATACCATCTGTTACGCTGTATACAAATCACATTTCTCATATCTCTGTTATGGCAGCCAGTCATCAATTGGTGTTAGACGTTCAGTTTCCTGTTGATGTGCTAGACAGTATGTATATCATTTATAAAATTAAGCTTTTAAAAACATAGGGCATCTTGCCTTTTGTGGGTGGTGGCGAACGCGGAGAGAACGCTACGAAGGCCTTGGGCACGCTGCGAGGTGGTGGGGGCACTGCCTGCTGAACCCTAAGTGTCGCCCACCGCCCCTCTACCGCAGGTGCATCTTTGCACCTAACCATGTCATTGCCAAGTCCCGCTTGTGGCACTTTGGGTCTCAGCTGAAGAACATGAAGAAATCTTCAGGGGCAATTGTCTACTGTGCGCGGGTGTTCGAAATACCCCTCTTGGGGTTCAGAACGTGGTATCTGGCCACGCTCTGACTCCCGCAGCGGGACCCACAACGTGTACTGGGAGTCCCGGGCCCTGACCACCGCAGGCGCCGTGACCCATTGCTACCGAGACTTGGGCACTGGCACTGTGCCCACGCCCACTCAATCCAGATCAGGAAGGTGGAGGAGATTGTGGCCACCAAGTGCCACCAACCCGCAGTCCAGCAGTTCCGTGACTCCAAGTGCCAGGTCCTGCTGCCTCACTGGGTCTTCCGTAGGCAGCACAAGCCACGCTTCACCAAAAGGCCCAACACCTTCTTTTAGATGCAAAGCCTCCCTTTCCCCTGGTCTGCCCAAATAAACTGCTCCGAAATAAAAACCAAACAAACATAGGGCATTTCAAGTTAAATTTTCTTCATATATTCTGCAGATGTACACTATAACAAATATTATAAAGGCTGTAGTTTACTTATATGTTACGTATTTACAGTATTTATTATTTCACAGAAGTACTAAAACTTCAAAAAATACATAGGAAACATTCTAGACCCAATTTTTTGACTTGTATTTTTAAAAATTCATAAATGTCTTTCAATTTTTAAAAATTGAGTATGGCATTTAATCTCTTTATTCTTAAATATTCTGCCATTACTTAATTTTCTAGTCTCTTTGAGGAACTAATTATCTCTGCAACTCAATCCCCTATTTCTCTGCTTCTGACTTTAACCCTGCAGGTCAATAATGCCAATTCCATGATACCTCGATATATTGAGAGATATATTACCAACCTGAAAGATAAGTCGATCTGTCTTTGACAATTTTGTGAATGGGTTTTATCAAATAAACTTTGTATTTAGCTGTCATTTTAAAAGAGTTGCTCATTAAGCTCCTGACTGGTGTAGCTCAGTGGATTGAGCGCCCACCAGTGAACCAAAGGGTCGCTGCTTTGATTCCCAGTCAGGGCACATGCCCCGGTTGCAGGCCAGGTCCCCACGAGGGGGCGTGTGAGAGGCAATCACGCGAGGATGTTTCTCTCCCTCCTTTCTCCTCTCCAAAAATAAATAAATAAAATCTTTTTAAAAAGAGTTGCTAACTAGGCAAATGTTTAAATGTAACCAATATTTAATATTTTATTTTCTTGTGGATCAACTGTTAATGCAATTTAAAATATAATGTAATTAATTTCTTTTTTTAGAAATTTTCTTTTATTTTTTAAACTATATTTTATTGATTATGCTATTACAGTTGTCCCAGTTTTCCCCCTTTGCCCCACTCCACCGAACACCCCCACTCTCTCAGGCAATCCTCACACCATTGTTCATGACCATGGGTCATGTATATGTGTATGTTCTTTGGCTACTCCATTTCTTATGCTATACTTTACATCCCCATGGCTATTCTGTAACTACCTGTTTGCACTTCTTTTTTTTAAAGATGTTGTTTATTTATTTTTATAGAGAGGGGAAGGGGGGAGAAAGAGAGGGCAAGAAACATCGATGTGTGGTTGCCTCTCACGCGCCCCCTACTGGGGACCTGGCCCACAACCCAGGCATGTGCCCCAACCAGGAATCGAACCAGTGAATCTTTGGTTTGCAGGCTTGCGGTCAGTCCACTGAGCCAAAGCAGCCAGGACTAAATGAATATATGTTTAATTGATAAATATTTAAAACATTTGTTGGAATAAGTACTTAAAATAAAACTGTTCATCTGTGAAGTATTAAAAATCAGAATGACTGTAACTGGAGGGCAGTGGGAGGGGGGTAACGGGAGAGATAAGGGGAAGGGTCATCAAGGAACAAGTATACAGGACCAATGGACAAAGACAACGCGGCGGGGGGGCGGAACTAGGACAGGGGAGAGTAATGGAGACAACTGTAATTGAAAAACAATAAAAATATTCAAGAGTGTTTTTATATTAGCAATTTGTTTGGTTGACTAATTATCCCTTCCTGGAAGATAATACTATTTTTGAAACAGAAAGAGCCTCAC
The DNA here is from genome assembly GCA_039655065.1 of Glossophaga mutica. Lineage (NCBI taxonomy): Eukaryota > Metazoa > Chordata > Mammalia > Chiroptera > Phyllostomidae > Glossophaga > Glossophaga mutica. The sequence continues at coordinate 5,360,737 of CM077318.1, read as the reverse complement.
AATAATTAAAGGTCACTGGACTAGGAATCTAGAGGCAAATTCCGGGCTTGGTTCAGGTCTACATGTTAGGCCACAGCTGTGTATCCACGGGCAATTGATCTAATCCCTTCACTTCACTTTTCTTGCTTGAACAATCACGAAGCATAAAACACGAAACAAATGCAAGGTATCGTTAATATAGAAAAATCGGCATCCTCATTATCCCCTCATAAATGCAAAGCATGCACAAGTGGACCTACCATCGCCGCCACTAGCAGAAAAAACTTTTTATGTCTACAAACTCCTGCTTAAAGTGTGCTTTTGTCCAATCTGAATAGATAAACTCTCAGCAGAGTTTGGCACCTTTTCAGGTTGCTCTGGCAGTTGCTACATTAAGCACTGAAGGGTGACAGCTGCATACTTGGAAAACTACCTGAACACAGATGCTTCTAGTCTTCCACCTCCAAAAAGAAGTAGTATCGCTCCAGTGTTCTTTCCGTTGTGCGTATACATGGCGTTACTTGCATATAAGCAGAGCACAGGAGAAGGAGGAAGAGGAAAACATGACAACTCTGTTTTTCATAGACTCATAGGATTTCACCTTGGAAGGGACCTTCAATATCATCTTGTATAATCAGTCACTCTTTTTCTTCATTTTATTTCAGCATCTGCAGACTTAAGGAGATTTTTGCTATATTTTATAAATTACATAGCAACCAAAAAGAAAAAGTATGTGTGACTTCACAGTTACAAATGAAAAAAAAAAGATACTATGCCTGAACTTTCTAAGTTGCGTAGCTTTGTCATAAATTAATGCTGGAAGCTTAAACATAAAAACAATTAAAATGAAATTATAGCTCATAAGAACAAAGGGGTAAAATATGGAAATAAATGAAAAAATGAAATAAAAATCTGCATGCCAGGAAATCACTGCAGTTGCTGTATTATTAGTTTTAGTAACTGCTTTACTTATCTGTTGCTTTGTAACAAACCTTAAAACTTAGAGCCTTAGACAAAAAATATTTCTTTCTCAGGTTCTGTGGGTATGGGATCTGTGCAGTTTAGTTGTGTGGTTCTGGATCAGGGATTTTCACAAGACTGCGTTAAAAATGTTGGCTGGGACTGTGGTCATCTCAAGACTCGACTGGGGGAGAATTTGCTTTCATTCTCATTCACATGATTCTTGGCAGGCTTCCGGTTCTCAGTGGTTGTTGGTAAGAGGCTTCATTTTACTGCCAGATGAGTATTTCCGCAGGGCTGCCACCAACATGGTAGTTGGCTTCTGTCAGAACAAGTGAGCTAGATTGAAGAGAGGGTCCATGAGATGGAAGCCACAATTTCTTTGTGACCTAATTTTGGGAGTGACATCCCATCTCTTTTTCTGTATCTTTTTAGAAACAAGTTCTTAATTTCAATTTACACTCAACGCCAAAATATTATACACAAGGAGGTTGATATAACATAATGGGGATGATTGAGGGCTTTCTTAGTAGCTGCCTACCACAGTAGCTTTTTGAATTATTTAAACGAGGAGGGCAAACACTTGGAAAATGTTTTACTATAACTAATTCAACATAGTAAATTCCACTATACCCACAATATTGGAAGTAAGCATATTCCAATTAATTAACTGAATGTTTATATTTTTGGTATTCCCATATAATCCATATAGATTATTAAACTTAAAATACTGAGACTTCCAGTTCCAACTAAGATGGAACAGCTCCCCCTTCATAGACCTGTCTCTTACAGTGAAAAAACTTATTCATAACACAACGAACACTTATAAACGGTAAAAAAAAAAAAAGTCAGACCGGTTCGGGAACTTTGCACTTGAAAGATGACAGGTGGTGAGTTAATGAGGTGGTACAGGGCCAGTGTGAATGGACACCCTGCTCTCCTTTCCTCTCGTGTCACCGGGACCCAGTGCACAGTTGAAGTTCCAGCTTCCACCTAGCAGCAACAAGCGGATACAAATCAGTGCTCTGCTTTTGGCAGGGAGGTGTCAGCAAGCATGAACAGGAAGCTGAACTCCCACTAACAGCTGGACCTGCACACCGCATTCAACGAAGAAGATAAATAAAACCCAGAGTCTCATAACATAATCCCCAAAAGAAAGAATCAGGACAATTACAACTTGAAGAAGAGAAGACAGTCAACAAACACCAACACCAAATGACACAAAGAAATATCTGACAAGGATTTTTAAAACTGCTGAAAATGCTTCAGTGAGCAATTACAATTGACCCTTGAACAACTTTTTTTTTTTTTTTAACTATGTGGCTCCATTTATATGTGGATTTTTTCAATAAATATACTGTTGGCCCTCCAGATTCCCGCATTTTTGTATACATGGATTCAACCAACAGCAGATATAGAAGGCTGACTGTATACATTGCCCTATGCCATTTTATATAAGGTACTTGAGCATCCACAAATTTTCGTATCCACAGTGGTCCTACAACCAATCTTCTGTAGATACTGAAAGATGACTTAAGTTCTTAGGGAGTCAAAAGCTATAAACAGATTTTTGAATGCGTAGGGGTTGGTGTCATTAACCCCCACATTGTCCAAGGGTACAAATACATTTGAAACAAAAAATTGAAAGTCACACAAAAGAAATATGACATAAAGAACCAAATTGACATTTTAGAACTAAGATTAAAAAACAGCATAGCCTCAATAACAGAATGAATATGACAGAGGAAGAAATTGGTCAACCTGAGGACAGAACAATAGAATCTACCCAATTTGGCCCTGGCTGGTGTGGCTCAGTTGGTTGGAGTGTCATCCCATACACTGAAAAGTTGTGGGTTTGATTCCTGGTCAGGGAAAATATGAGAAGGCAACCAATTGGTGTTTCTCTCTCACATCATGTTTCTTTCCATCTCTCTCTCTCTTTCTCCCCCTCTCTCTCAAAGCAATGAAAGAAATATCCTCAGATATTAAAAAAAAGAATTAAAAAATTTTTATTTAAAAAAAGAATTTATCCAATTTCAACAATATAAAGAAAACAGACTAAAAAAGTAGTGAAAACAGCCTCAGGGACCTATGGGAAAACACGAAAGATATAACATTTGTATCATTGGAGTCCCAGTAAAAGAAGGAAACAGTATAGAATAGAAAATTACTAGAGGAATTATGGAAACGAAGACTAGGTTAGTTGTTGTCAGGAATTAGGGATCCAGAGAGGAACAAATTGGGCTTGGTGTCACTATAAAACAATAGCATGAAGTACCTTTGTAGTGAGAGAATAATTTTCTCTCTCAGTCACAATGATGGCTATAACATTTATTACATGATACAATTGCATGCACACATACACAAATGCATGTAAAACTGGTACATCTAAATAAGATTTATGTAATGCACCAATATCAATCTTCTTCTTTTGATCATACTGCAGTAAGTTTGGGAGAAACTGATTGAAGGGTGCATTGGATGTCTCAATTAATTTTGCAACTTCCTATGAATTTATAATTACTTAAAATTTAAAAGTTGACCACAATCCTAAGTGCCCATCAGTTAATGAATGGATCAAAAAACTGTGGTCCATTTACACAATGGAATTCTATGCAGCAGAAGGAAAGAAGGAGCTCCTACCCTTTGCAACAGCATGGATGGAACTGGAGAGCATCATGCTAAGTGAATAAGCCAGGTGGTGAGGGACAAATACCATATGATCTCACCTATAAGTGGAACCTAATCAACAAAACAAACAATCAAGCAAAATAGAACCAGAGACATGGAAATAAAGACAAACTGACAGTAACCAGAGGGGAGGGGGGAGGGGGATAGCAGGGGAGAGAAGGGGAAGGGTCATCAAGGAACACGTATAAAGGACCCACGGACAAGGACAGCAGGGGTGGGGATAGGGTCAAGGGTAGGAAATGTGGGGGGCGGAGGAGAGTGCTGGGGGGGAAATGGGGACAACTGTTCTTGAACAGCAATTAAAAAAAGAACAATCCACTTAGTGTACTACAACTAACTTGCAATTGGAATTTTTAAAAAACCCTTAAAATTAAAGACAAAGTTTTTGGGGAAGGAAACCCACACAAGGCTGCGTATCAAAAGAAGACGTGTGAGTCTGCCTGAACAACTGATGATTTATTACATTATTAGGAACCTGATTCTTCAATTCCTATCTTGATTTTTCTTTATTTTTATTCTTTGTATAACTATATAATGGTGGATATTTTTGCCACACACTAAGTAAGTGGCATGGGGTATACTGCTGAAACTCTAAACATCTCAGCATTCTTAACATTGTAAGCAATAAAATGTCAATGATGAAATAGTATTTATTTCACAGTTATTATGATTATTAAATAAGATAATTCTTCTTCTAGGGATTTCTTTTGTTCTTTCATCTGGGGTATCTTCTTTTTGGCCCCATTTTGTTTATTATATGTATGCGTGTGTTAGGTAGATCTGCTATGACTCCCAAACTTGCCATAGTGGTTTTATGTTGTAGGTTTCCTGTGGTGCTTATTGGTGCGGTCTTCCAGATTACCTTAGGTAGGTGCACAAAGGATGTCTCTTGTGTGGGTTATGTGCACCCTTCTGTTGTAGTTGAGTCTTAATGCTGTTGGCCCATTCATGGGTGGAGTTAATCCTCAGGCTGACTGACTATAATGATATACCTTGATCATAGTGTTTGAGCCATTGTGGAGTGGCTCCCATCCTCCCCACCCCCGCCACCATACCAGGCAAAGTTGTTTCCAGCAGGTTCTGGTAGTTGCGGAATCTCCCTTTGGATGCGCCAGTTGTGTGGTTAGTTGGATGGAGCTCTGGTGTGGTCTGAAGCCCACCATTCGTTTTGTTTTATTCTGAGTCCAGTTGGATGAGGTTCCAGTGTAGGCCAATGTTAGATGCTAACTGTCTGGCTTTGGGCTACCATGCACCACTGTTTGTACCTGTCTCTACTGTGGCTGGGTGTGCATGGTAGGGACCAAGCTGTGCACAAGGGTCAGCTTCATCCAGCTTAGAGCTCAGAATAAATCTATGAAGGTCTGAGGGTCCCTGGGGTCTGCCTCCACCTCTCAGCTATTCTGCCATCCCCTGAGGTTGCTTAGTCTCTCTCCAGAGCCTTCTAAAGAAAGACTGTAGAGTAGGCTTATATTGCCCACTACCAAGAGACCCATAAGTCACAAGCTTGGTAGAGTGTGGCAATTGGGGTCTGGAGACAGGGCTAGTGGGTCTCCTCCTTGAGTGCTGGGCATTCAATGAGGGGAACGTCGCCTCTGCTCCAGAGCCATTCCATTCATTCTCTGCCAGAGTCTCCAAGTCTAGCTCCCCCAGGAGGAGCACACCACAGGTTCAGGTTAGGTGCAGACAGCTGTCCCCTCTGAAAGAGCAAGGTCAACTGGGAAGAGCCATCAGGGCTTGGGAAGACAGATCAAATGAGTCTCCCATTGGGGGAGGTGCCAGGTGAATGTGCAGGAGGGGGCCAATCACTTTGTTCCTGTCCTAGGTAATAGCCTCCAAGGGAGACACACTTCGAATGTCCCAACTCCTAGGAGAGCTCCTTTCACCTGGCAGAGCTGAGTTCAGCAAGTCAGGGCCATTGTTACTTGGGAGGGCAGATCCAGTCTTCTGGTGGCAAGTCTTGTAGGAGGGGGGCAGGCACTTCTTCCCTTTCCTAGGCAAAAGCTTCCAGACATGCTCGGAATGTTCCACCTACCAGCATTGTCCAGGTATGCCTTTGGGATGAGCTCAGCAGGGCGGAGACTCAGGCTGCTCCTAAGACAGATCAGATAAGTCTTCCATTGGAGGAATCATGTGGGCTGAGCTTGCAAGGAAGGCAAAAGTGGCCTCCCTATGATGGAGCCACACATTCCAGCCTTGCCCTCCTAATTCCCGGACAAAAGTCACCTGGGCTACATGCTGTAACTGTCCCAGCTCTACGCAGCACTCTGCTTCCCCCTTGCGGCTGAACTCAACATGGCAGGGCCACAGGGAGAGGAAGAGCACTTGGAGTGATTTGGCAGGTGGGGGGCCGGGCGCTGTGCGCTCCTGGTGGAAAAGAATGGTCTCCTGTCTGAAGCTACACAGTTCAATCATTGTCTGAGTCTTTGCCAAGAGCTTCTCCAGAAAAAGAGGACCTGTAAGGTCCCTGCTGGGAGCAGCCAGCAGACCTCTCTGCAGGACTCAAACTCGGCAGGGTGGTGTCACCTGTAGTTAGAATACAGGGCAGTACGCTCCCCAGGCTGGTGCTGTAACTATAAGAGTGCACGACCCTGGGAAGGTGGCTTCTGGGTCACTAGCAGATTCCCTTCTCTCCCAGGTGGACTGAATCACCACTGACTTTTACTACCAGATACTGTGCGGGTTCCTCTTCCCACCTCAGTTGCTCTGGGTTGGGGATTCCTGCAAGGGATTGAAGTTCCATGCTCCTGGGGGGAGAGACTTTTGCAGTTGAAATGTCCTTCAGGCTTCTCAGCCACCACACGTGGGTGCGGTGGCCAGTGCTTTCTACATCTTCACCCTTCTTCCCAGTATCTATGAGACTTCTGTAAATCCTTGATTATAGCATTTCAACTCGGCTAGCCTTCAGTTGGCTTTTCAAGTTTATTGCTTTATAATTTAGCTGTAAATCCATTTGGCATTCTAAATAGGGGAGTATAGCTTTCACCTGTTCTGTAGCCACCTTGGAATCATATTCTTTACATATTTTGGGTTTTTATCCCTTATCGAATACATGGCTCACAAATATTTTCTTTTTTCATAGGTTGCCTTTTCTCTTTTTCAGTTGTTTCTTTTGCTGTGCAATAGCATCTTAGTTTAACGTAGTACCATTTGTTTAATTTCGTACTTTGTTGCTTGAGGCTTAGGTGTCATATCCATAAATCATCGCCAAGACCCATGTCAAGGAGATTTTTTTCTGTTTTTTTTTTTTCCCTAGGAGTTTTATGGTTTCAGTTCTTATATTTAAGTCTTTAACCCTTCTGAATGGTGTAACATAGGGATTCTTTTAAATGTACATTTTTAAATTTTTCCAGTGTCATTTATTGAAGAGACCATCTTTTCTACATTGCGTATTTTTGGATACATTGTCAAATAGTATTTAACCATATACTCTGGGGTATGTGCCTGGGATTTCAATTTTTCCCATTGATCTATTTGTATGTTTTAATGCCAGTACCCTACTGATTTAATTGATATAGCTAAATAATATAGCTTGAAAGCAGGAAGTGTGATGTCTCTCAATTTGTTGATTTTTTTCTCATGATTTCTTTGGCAATTTGGGGTCTATTGCGATTCCACATACATTTTAGGATTGTTTTGTTTACTTCCTTAAAAAAGTGTCATTGGAGCCCTGGCCAATGTTGTTCATTTGGTTGGAGCAGTGTCCCATAACCAAAAAGTTGTGGGTTCAATCCCCAGTCATGGCACATACCTACATTGCAGGTTCAATCCTGGGTCTGGGAATGTACGGAAGGCAAGCAATGGATGCTTCTCTATTGCATCAATGTTTCTCTCGCTCCCTTCCTCTCTCTCTAAAAGCAATGAAAAAAATGTCCTCCAGTGACAATAAAAATGCTATTGGAATCTTTATAGAAATTGCATTGACGAAATAAAGAACACTCCAGACAAGAAAAAGCTGTTACAACCAAATGAGTATTACAAGATATGTTAAAGGGTCTGCTTTAAGAAAAAGAAGGAAAAAAAGCCAGAGGAACATCATTAAAAAGATACAATGGCAATAAAGAGATGATAAATATGTATCTATCAATAATCACTTTAAATATAAGTAGCTTAAAATCTCCAGTCAAAAGATAAGGTAGCTAATAGATAAGAAAATAAGACCCATATATATATGGTAGCTAATAGATAAGAAAAGAAACCCACCTCAGAATGAAAGATACACAGACTCAAAGTAAAAAGATGGAAAAATATTTTATGCAAATGTAAGGGGAAAATATTGGGTAGCAATTCTTATACCTGACAAAATAGACTTTAAAATAAAGACTGTAGTAAGAGCCAATAAAGGACACTAAATAATGATAAAGACAGCAATCGAACAAGTAAATGGGTTTCAGACTGCTAACCCAATATCCAGAGCAATAAGAACTGAATGAACTGAATTATTAGAAAAGCACGGTGGAGAATAAGAAAGAGTGCTGAATAGAAAATATAAAAGATTGTTTCATTTTGGGGGTCACAAGAAACACTTTTTTTCTTTGAAAAACAAAAAATATGATTGTTTGACTTTGTCTAACTGCTCTCTGGGTTGGACCTAAAAAAGAAAATAGTTGAATTGATCCTAGATTAGCTTTTGATCACAGTAGCCTTAGAAGAAAGATAAAGAGGAAATTAAGTTAAAATAGCTGGTAAAAGATTAGCTGACTTCATGTTTTATTTATGCCCCACCTTCATACCCACCTCTGATTATTTTAAAGCAACTCTCAGAATAATTTATCACCCATAAAGAAATATTTTATTATTTCTTTCTAAAGGATAAGAACTATATTTAACATACCAAACTACCATTGTTACACCTAATAATATATAATTTCTTAAAGTTATGAAATATCCAGTGTCAAATTTCTAATTATCTTATAGGTATTATAATATATTTTTAGCAGCTCTTTGTTTGATCTAAACAAGGTCCACACACTGGGCTTGTTGCTATATGTCTTGTTTCTTCTATTTAAAACAAATTTATACTGTAAAATTTATTTATTTAGAATTTGCCAGCTGAACTCAGTTCGGATGATCCCGCTTCTGCTGGCAGCTTCCAAAGCATCCTAGTCCGCAGCTGGTTGAACACCGGCCTTCCTCCCTCTGTCAGGACTGGTCAGGGTGTGGACTTGGCCACGTCAGTGTGACAGAGCTTCTTCCCAGCCTGTTTGATCTGGTGCTCCTTGGCCTTGACCTCCACCATGAACACAGGGGGGTGGTGGTCTTTTGTCCTCTTGGTGGCTGACTCCGTAGTCAGGGGCAACTTGACGATGGCGTCCTGGTCAAGCTCGTTTCTCCTGGGGATGCTGTTCCGAGGATGCTTAGGCTGCTTTGGGAGCCACGTTGTCCTCAGCGTCTCAGCAGGTGGGTGTGCGGGTCTTCTTTCTTGACGCTATGGATGCCTCTCGGCACTGCTTCTTTTGCCTTCAAAGCCTTTGCTTTGCCTCCAGCTTTGGGAGGATTTCCTTTGTTTTTGGTGCCATTTTCATGAAAAAGACTATCCTTTGTCTCTTTAAATGGTAGAATTCTGCTACATCTTATTTTCTCTTGCAATTTATTTATTTAAAGAAACTAGATCATTTGTCTCATAGAATTTCCTAAAGTCTGGATTTGGATGATTGCATTCCAGAGGTATCATTCAATGTGTTCCTCAGCCTTCTGTATTTTTAGTAAGTAGATAGTTGGACCTAAAGGCTTGATCAGATTCAAGGTTAACTTGGTGGGAGGTGCAGCAGGAATACTTCAAGATTGTGTGGCATTTTTCCACTAGGGGCATACGTTATACATCTGGCTATCTCTTTTTGAGATGTTAGCAGCTGTTGAAATATTAAATCTCCAGATCCATTAATTAGAGTTGCAAAATTATAACATTTCTTCTTTATTTATTATCTGGAATACTTCTATAGAAGGAAACTTCACCCCATCTATTTGGTTACCCTGAGATGCATTTTATTTAGGAGACACAGGAAAATATTGATTCTTTCTTTTTATTTACCAACTTTCAAAATAATTTTTTTACAAGCAGCTTCCTGTGGTGACAATTTTTTAAAACCTTTCAGTATTATCCAATTGATTAATGTGTTTCAATCCATGACAATTATCATCCTTACGAGTGATCAAATTATCCCTCTATGACCTGTGGGAGTCTGTTCAAGTAGACTCCTGAGTTTTTTTTTTTTTTTTTTTTACACAGCCCCCAGAAATCTAAAAATAGCTTCCTTATTTCTGGTTTGACAAGATGTTCCAGGATCATCTTGTACATTTCCTGCCCCAAACCTTGAATTTCTGCAAGTAACACTGCTTCATTTTACAGACAATGTTTTTTTCAAGACCACAATCTGGGTACTAGGAGTGCTCTTTGTTCCTGAGTTGGTCGTTATTTCTAGGTATTTTTAGTGGACAGAGCTAGGAATTTATCTTAAAGATTAAATATTTCATGAGTTCATACTGATACTTAAAATTCAAATCCCAGACCACAGGTTTAAATTAACCTCTTTGATCTTACATCTGTATCTGTTTTCTTCAATGTTGAAAATTACAATTCTCAGTTACCAGGAATGATAAAATTAAAAGATGTTTGCATTTCTCTTTGTGTGAACTGACAACTCATTTCTCCAGTCTATATTTAAGGATGGTTGGTCTTTTCTTCTCTACTTTTAAAAGCACTTTTACATATATAGATGTTAACCCTTTTTCGGTAATATAAGTTATAAATATTTTTTCAAATTTTGTCATCTGCCTTTTTTCCTTGTTTATGGAATTTTTTAATTGTGCTAAATATATGAGAAAATTTGGGGACTTCTGGCCAAGATGGAGGCATAGGTGGACCCACTGTGCCTCCTCACACAACTAAAATTAAGGACAACAAAGATTTAGAAACAAGAAAACATCCTGAACTGACAGAAAATTGAACTGTAGGGAAGTCTGACAACCATTCATCCAGACCGGTAAGAGAGGCGGAGTCGCGGCAGGAAAAAGCAGTGGCTAGCAGACCCCAGGCGTGGGGTGGCAATGGGCAGAAGCAGTGAGGCCCTGCAAGGCGGCTGGCTAACCAAGTAGTCCCACATTCCCGCGCAGATAATCCAGGCGAAAACAGGGAGTGAGACAGGGTTTGCAACTCAGGGCTCCAGCTTGGGGAAATAAAACCTAAAAACACCGATTGAAAACACTTGTGGGGTTGAGGTGCCAGTAGAGACTCCCAGCCTCACGGGAGAGTTTGTTGGAGAGACCCACAGGGTCCTAGAACATACACAAGCCCACCCACACAGAAATCAGCACCAGAAGGGCCCAATTGGCTTGGGGAAAGCGGCAGAAGGGACTCAAATATGAGAGTGGAACAAGCACCATTGTTTCCTCTTGGACCCCGCCCCCACATACAGCTTCACAACCCAGCAACTGGGCTGCCCCGCCCTGGGGGACACCTAAGGCTCTGCCCCTCACTACATAACAGGTGCAACCAGACCAAAAAACAAAAACAAAAATTAAAAAAAATAAAAAAAAAAACAAAAATGGCTCAAATGGGAGAACAAATCAAGCCCCAGAGCCAATTCCTCTAAGTGACCAAGAGATAGCCAACCTATCAGGTGCACAATTCAAAGCACTGGTGATCAGGATGCTCACTGAACTGGTTGATTTTGGTCACAAATTAGATGAACAAATGAAAGCTACAGTAAGTGAAATGAAGGAAAACGCACAGGGAACCAATAGTGATGGGAAGGAGACTGGGACTCAGATCAATGGAGTGGACCCGAAGGAAGAAAGACACAACCAAACAGAAAACAAGGAAGACACAGGAATTCAAAAAAGTGAGGAGAGGCTAAGGAACCTCCAGGACATCTTTAAATGTCCCAACATCCGAATTATAGGGGTACCAGAAGGGAAAGAGGAAGAGCAACAAGTGGAAAAGTTATTTGAACAAATAATAAAGGAGAACTTCCCCAATCTGGCCAAGGAAATAGACTTCCAGGAACTCCAGGAAGCTCAGAGAGTCCCAAAGAAGTTGGACCCAAAGAGGAACACACCAAGGCACATCATAATGACATTAGCCAAGATTAAAATGAAGGAGAGAATTCTAGAAGCAGCAAGGGATAAGGGGACAGTCACCTACAAAAGAGTTCCCATCAGACTGTCAGCTGATTGCTCAAAAGAGACCTTGCAGGCAAGAAGAAGTATTGGGGCTGGAAAGAAGTATTCCAAGTCACGAAAGGCAAGGACCTACATCCAGGATTGCTCTATCCAGCGAAGCTTTCATTTAAAATGGAAGGGAAGATAAAGTGCTTCCCAGATAAGGTCAAGTTCAAGGAGTTCATCATCACCAAGCTCTTATTATATGAAATGTTAAAGGGACTTATCTAAGAAGAAGAAGATAAAAAATAAGACAGTAAAAAGACAGCCAAGTCACAGATATTAACAACCACACCTAAAACAAAAGCAAACTAAGCAAAGAACTAGGACAGGAACAGAATCACAGAAATGGAGATCACATGGAGGGTTAGCAACAGGGAAGTGGGAGGAGGAGAGAGGGGGAAAAGGTACAGAGAATGAGTAGCATAGATGGTGGGTAGAAAATAGACAGGGGGAGGGCAAGAATAGTGTGGGAAATGTAGAAGCTAAAGAACTTATGACACATGGACATGAACTAAAGGGGATGAAGCGGGTGTGCAGGGTGGAGGGGAATGATGGGGGAGAAATGGGACAATTGTAATAGCATAATCAACAAAATATATTAAAAATATATATATAATAAAATTTATCTATCATTGTGCTTATTCCCTGTGGATCTTAAGTGATAGTTAAGAAAGATTCCTCCATTGTCAGATTGTAATATAATTTACGTATATTTTCTTCCAGTACATGAATGGATTAATTTTTACACTTAAGTCTCTGATTCTTATACAGTCTGCCTTATTCTATAGCTTGAGGAATAGATGCAATGTTTTCTTTACTCAATGTGACTTTCCAGTTACCATTGTGCCACTCATTATAAAGTCCATCTTTTCCTACTGATGAGCTTTATCTGAGGAAGAAGCTGTTGGTGCCCTGTCTATATCCTCTTGCTGTTACCACTTCAGGGGATGCCAACAGGAGTTCCAATTATCATCAATTGCTTTACTTTACCTGCAGGTTTTCTCTGGCCATTAGTACCTATTTGGCCCACACACTGCAGGCTGGAAGTACCTGAGAATTAACATTCCTCAGAAAATGGTCTACAATCAACGACTAACAAAAGTTGCTGACAAAATAAGCTTCAGGAAGGATAACACTGAAGAACATGTTCTTCCCAGATTACCGAGCAAAAATTAGCTATAGTTACCCACAGAGGTAATTTGCTTGATAACACAACCTTTATTGGCTGCCTTTCCTTTCCATGTTTTATTTCCCCATGCCCTTCTTGGTATTTCTTGGGATCACATCAAAAATGAACAAATCTTGTCTCAGTATCACTTGGAAGAACCAAGCTAAAGCAATTTTTAAAAATCACATACTCAATTTGCATATTTTATTGTATTTGCTACTCTATTTTGTTAATCTGTTTATTCATGTTTTGATACTACATTGTTTTAATCATAGGAGCTTTAAAGTTAGTGTTAAAATCTGGTATAGACAGGTTTTATTGCTTTTTGTCTCAGGTTTTTTGTAGCTATGTTTGATTGTGTAGTTTTTTACATGAACTTTGTAATTACCATATCTACCTTCAGGGAAGAAAACTGGCATCTTTATTGAGATTACATTAAATTAATGATTTAAAGCTAATTAAAATTATGTTTAGTTTTTTCTATCCAAGAACTTATTATGTCTTTCCATTTATTTTCATCTATTTTTGTGCTTTTAAGAGTGTTTTATATTTTTCTTCATACAAGTGTTGGACTTTTCTTGTTAAGTTTATGTTTATGTATTTAACTTAATTTTCTGTTGCTGTAAATAGGATCTTCGCTTTCATTATACATTCTATCTGATTTTGTGTATTGTGTGTGTATATATATACATATGTATATGAAAGCTATTGATTTGGTATACTAATTTAATAACTTGTTAATTAATCTCTCATCTTTTGTAGTACACAAAAGCCTTCCGAACTCCCATCCTCCCCACGAACTCCTTGCCCATCCAGGCACCAGTTTCTATTCATGTCTTCACAATGCAGCCTGGTGGAACACGTGTCTGTCCTCTTCCTCCTATTGCATTAACTCAACCATCCCAAATGTATTACTGTCTCCTCTTGACTCCCCACCGAGACTATTCTGTCTGAAGTCAACAGATCTCTGTGCTGCTAAAACCAGTATTTCTGATTTTACTTGAATTCTGTGCAACATTAGATACAGTTCCCTCCTTGAAATATTCACACTTGGACTTTCGTGATCCATCTCTGGCACCCAGTGTCCTGGTTCCCTTGCTGTATTTCTGAACATCTATCTTCACTTTCGTCTGGGGATCCCCCACCTCTCATATTTTAGAATCGTAGAGTTACTCAGAGCTCAGGTCTGGAATCCCTTCTTTATATTCTTAACTTAGGTGGCTCACTCAACCCTATGGCTTCCTTTTACTTTTAAAAATAATGTATTAAAACTGACAATATTTTAACAGTCTTTAATAAAAGTTGTGAACTTGGAATATTTCATTTAGAAAACTTTAAATTCCTAGAGATAGCTCAATCTCTCCAACAGAAAATGAAAGGTGTGGTTCTTTTCTCTCGAGGTATACACAAGTACATGTGATACATACTATCTGAATACACTCACGTAACTGAAGCAATCGTTTTGGATACTTCTGTTAAACAGTACCCTTGATAACTCCAGAATTTCAATATTAATCATAAAAATATTTTAAAAACTACCTTAAGAACTAACATTTTAGTTCTGTTGAATAAATGATGCCATGTAAGAAAACTTTAAAATATTTACTGTGAAGAAAGTGGTAATGGTTTTCTTGGACAAAGAAGATAATGGATTATTCTAAAGAAAATGCAAATCATTATTAATGACTTAACTAGCGGAAAATAAGACAGTAGAGAGTTAGTTTCAATTTAGTTGGAGTTATTTATTTGCTCATTTTCTCCATCCAATTAGTCTCACTGATTGACCAAAATTATGTCCCACAGCTCCATGATAAATCAGTATCACTTGCTTCAGTTTTAGGAATTTCCATTTTGGCTTTTGGCACTCACCAATCTTCAGTTTTGCAGAGCAGAATGCCTTTCCTTATTGCTGCCATCAGAGCATTCCTTATTTTAGCAATTACTGGTAGAGCTGATAGAAACTGCTTGAAGGTAGCATTCGCTGGAGCTGGTGCAGATGGGGTCACTGATAGACCTGATGAGCCTAAAATGCAAGAAGTTGATTGTATGAAAGAAAACAAAGACTGTAGAGTGAAAGATTTTGCTGACTTCAAACTTGAAAAGTATTGTTGGGGTGGAATGAAATGCCTTGTTGATTGTGCTGTTGAAGAGCTTTGTGACTGAGCAGCTGAAGGTCTTGATGACTGTGCCTCTGGACGTCTTGACCATATGGTGTCTGAACTTCTTGTACTCGGGCAAAGTGAATTTCTTGGTGATGGAATCCAAGATCTTGATGTTTGTGGACACGAAGAGATTGATGAGAGTGAACTTGCATTTTGTGGAATTGATGATCTCGGCGGTCGTGTAACGGGATATCTTGGTGGTGGAATACGATTGCTCTGTGATGATGGAAGTGAAGATCTTGGCGATGATGGAATTGAAGACTTTGGTAATTTTGTGACTGAAGCTGTTGGTGATTGTACAACAGACATAGAGCCACGGAGATGTGTAACTGTGGCCCTTGTTTGAACACTAGCTGAGGTGACTGCAGAAGAAGAGAGAGGTGGAGGCATCCCCTGACATTCAGCTTGTGCGAGTAGATCATCTGTTGTCAGTTCATCATACGGAAAAGGTTGTGATACAGGAGTGGAGAAGTCCCCTTTAGGTGGAGACATTGGAAGAGCTCCATGAGGAGCACCTGGGAGACAAGCAGCAGCTGTTGCTGCTGGGGTTCCCAAAACAGGTGACTGAAGTTGAGTTGGGAGATGTACGCTTGAGGAAGGAGTTTCCACCTTCGGAGCTTTTAGTGCAGCTAACCAATCAGCTGGCAATGGCGGTGCTGAGGCTGGAGCTGTAGGGCTCACAAACACCTTTGTTTTAACATGAGTTCGAGGTTGGGGTTTCAGTTCTTCTCCCCTTCCAGTTCCATATCGAACGTATGTAAGTGAATTTCTCGCCTCTCTGGATTCGGGCGTTGGCAGATAGTGAGAGCTGGATATCACTTCTCCTACAGCTCTCGTTACAAGCTTATTGATTTCACGCACTGGGAAACTGGAAAACGAGGAACTTTCATCTGGTTGATCCGCATGTGAACGAGAGGCCTCACTGCAAGCAGCTGGGACAGGGTACACCGAAACGCCGTCTTCCATCAGTTGACTCTGAGGCACACTTGCTGGTTTATTGGAATGATCTTTGTGCTGCTTTTGCTTGCGCTTTGCCTCCTTTTCTTCTTCACTCTCAGGGACAGTCTTTTCTTTATAAAGTTCGAAGCAGTATGAAGCATCAGGAGACGCTTCTAAACCTCCTGTATCTGCTGGGCAAAAAGGAAAAGACCTATTCATAGGTAATGTCAGTCCATGAGTATCGTGCCTTTCACCCATTTTAACGGGTACTTGCTTGGAGGAGTATACCTGCTGTGTTTGAATAGTTGTACTCTGAAACGTCTTTGATTCTGTAATTCTCAAGGACAGTCCTCCATTTTGATCTTTGTAGGTAATACTATTCTTCAACTGGATTACATGTTCTTCTAAAACCGTAACTCTGGAAGACAGCCTGTCAACCTCTTTGCATATTTCATCAATTATATCTTCAGCACATTTACTCAGATTATTTACTTGTGTAGCTATATTGATTAAAGAAATCTGGATTACATGAATTAACTCCTCTTGAGTTTTTGTGGGTATTGGCAACGTATTTGGATGCCCCTCATCTTTCTGTTCATTTGACGACATTTTAAATGTTTTAGTTCAGTACAAATGTTGAGGCACCTCCACTTGACCCCATTTTATTCGTCCATACCTTTTCTTAGGCCCCCTCTGGGCTCTGTCTAGTTTTCAGCCTCACAGGCACCATCCGATTCTGGCAGAGGCTGCTCTGATCTGAGAGAAGTCTCTGCCTCCAACGGTAACCTGGCAACCAAGCTGTGTCATAATCCCATGGCTGCGCCAGCAGTGATTGGACGGTGCCTCCCAGTCATCACCATGCCCCCCCCCCCCCGCCCGCTGCCTGCTGGAACAGGTTTCTCAAAGGTGGAGAGAGACTAGCAGGAGAGGAAGTCACAAAGCGATTACTGAATGCTCATTTATTGTTTCTCAAGGGTGACCCTGGATTTGAGACCAAATTTGCTGTGTGACCTCTAGCTTACTTTTCTGAACTCAAGTAGTACCTGTCCTTATCTGATTCCAAATTATCTTCCAGTTGAGATGTCTCTTCTAAGCTCCACTTGGATATCACATGGCTTTCTCAAACTGGTACTTAAAATGTTTTGATGTACAAGAAGCTGTACGTAATTAATGTGTACGACTTTATAAATTTGGAGATAAGTATGCACCCATAAAACCATCACCTCAATCTATGCCATAAACCTATCCATCGCCTTCAAAATTTCTTCCTGCTGTTATTATTATCATTTTGTGATAAAAACAATTAACGTAAGATCTAAACTTCTTAGTAATTTTTTTTCTTTATTTTAATTATTTATGGAATTACAGTTGCCCCACTTTTCCTCTCTTTGCCCACTTCCACCCAGTCCTTGTATTCACACTCCCTCAGGCTATCATCAAACCACTGTCCTGGTCCATGGGTCATACATATATGTTCTTTGGCTAATCTCCTCACCTTCTTGCTTCCAGACTCCCCTTCCACCTTCCTCCTGACAGCTGTCAGTCTGTTCCATGTATCTATGCCTCTTTTTAAATTTTGTTCCTTTGTTTATTCTGTTCATTAGATTCCACATATAAGTGAGATCATATGGTATTTCTCTTTCACTAACTAGCTTATTTCACTTAACATAATGCTCTCCAGGTCCATCCATGCTGTTGGAAAAAGTAAGAGTTCCTTCTTTTTAAAGGACACAGAGCATTCCATTGTGTAAATGTGCCACAGTGTTTTTATCCACTTATCTAGTGATGGGCACTTGGGCTGTTTCTAGATATTGGCGATTGTAAATGATGCTGCTATGATCATAGGGGTGCATATGTTCTTTGGAATTGGTGTTCTAGGATTCTTAGGAAATGTTCCCAGAAGTAAATTGCTGGTTCGAAAGGAAGTATCATTTCTACTTTTTCGAGGAAACTCCATACTGTTTCCCACTGTGGCTGCACCAGTCAGAGCATCCTTTTCCAATGAAAAGGACACTAGGATGCCCTTCTCTCCACATCATCGCCAGAACTTATGGTTTGTTGATTGATGGTGGTTTTTATTTACATTTCTCTGATGATTACTGATGTTGAACATCTTTTCATATGCCCATTAACCATATGTATGTCCTTTTGGAGAAATGTCTATTAAGGTCCTTTGCTCATTTTTAAATTGGATTATTTGTTATCCTGCTGTTGAGTTGTATAAGATTTATATGTATTTTGGAAATCTTTCTCATTGGCAAACATGTTGTCTGATACAGTGGATTCCATTTTCATTTTGTGGATGGTTTATTTTGCTGTACAGAAGCTTTTTAATTTGATGTAGTCCAATTTGTTTATTTTTCTTTTATTTCCCTTGCCTTAAGAGACACAGTTGCAAAAATATTGGTATGAGAGATGTCGGAGACTTTACTGCCTGTGTTTCCTTGGAAGATGTTTATGGTTTCATGACTTACACTTAAGTCTTTTATCCATTTTGAGTTTATTCTTATGTATGGCATAAGTTGGTGGTCTAGTTTCATTTTTTGCATGTACCTGTCCAATTTTCCCAACACCATTTATTGAAGAGACTGTCTTTACTCCATTATATTCTCTTGCCTCCTTTGTCAAATATTAATTGACCACAAAGGTATGGGTTTATTTCTAGGCTCTCTGCTCTGCTCCATTGATTTATATGTCTATTCTTAGTTTAGAAACAGGCTCTTTTTATTACAATGGACTGGTATTATAGTTTGATATCAGGTGTTGCGATCCCTCCAAATTTGTTTTCTTTCTCCAAACTTCTGAGGCTGTTTGGATCTTTTGTGTTTCCATATAAATTTTTTGAATATTTGTTCTAGAACTATGAGATATGCCATTGGTATTTTAATAGAAATAGCATTGAATTTATAGATTGCTTTTGGTAGTATGTGCATTTTAATGATGTTAATTCTTCTAATCCACAAACGGTGTATGCTCCACTTATTTGTATCTTCCTCAGGTTCTGTCTTCAGCACCTTATAGTATTTGAAAGTGTTTTACTTCTTTGGTTAAATTATTTCTAGGTATCTATTTATTTATTTTTAGAGAGATGGGAAGTAAAGGAAAAAGATAAGGAGAGAAACATCAATGTGTGAGAGAAATAGATTGGTCGCCTCTTACATCTAGCCCACAACCCAGGCATGTGCCCTGACTGGGAATCGAACCAGCAAGCTTTCAGTTTGTAGGTTAACACTTAATCCACTGAGCCACACCAACCATGGCTAGGTAACTAATTTTTTAGCTGCAATAGTAAATGGAACTTTTTGCTAGTTTCTCTTTTTGATAGTTCATTATCAGCATTGAAATGCCACCAATTTCCGAATATTAATTTTATATCCTGTTACTTTGCTGAAATATTTTATCAGTACTAGTAGATTTTTCGTAGAATCTTTAGTGATTTCTATGTACAATATCATGTTATCTGCAAATAATGACAGTTTTAATTTTTTAATTTACAATTTTGATGCCTTTTATTTCTTATTGATTGATTGTTTTGGCTAAGACTTCCAGTACTATGTTGAATAAGAATGATGAAAACAGACATCCTTTCTTGCTTCTGTTAAGGGAAACAATTTTATTTTTGGCCATTGAATATGGTGTTGGCTGTGGGCTTGTCATATATGGCCTTCATTACTTTGCTAAGAGTTTTTATCATAAATGGGTGCTAGGTTTTTATCAAATGCTTTTTCTGCATCCATTGATGTGATCCTGTTGTTTTTATCTTTCATTTATGTGTGTATCACATTTATTAATTTGCGAGAACTGTACTAACCTTGCATCCCTGAAATAAATCCCACTTGATCTTGGTATATAATCTTTTTAATGTATTGCTAGATCTGGTTTGCTAACATGTTGTTGAGGATTTAGCATCTAAGTTCATCAGGGACATTGGCCTGTGATTTTCTTTCTTCATAGTGTTTTTATCTGGTTTTTGAATTAGGATAATGCTGGCCTTGTAAAGCAAATCTGGGAATTTGCCCTTCTCTTGAAAATTTTGTAATAGTTTAAGAAAGAGAAATTTTAGTTCTTTTTTTTAAACGTTTGGTAAAATTCAACTGTTAAGTCTCCCAGTCAAGGATTTTTATTTGTTGGGAATTTTTGATTACTGCTTCGGTGTCACTAGTTGTAATCTGTCTATTCAGATTATCTCATTTTTCCTGATACAATTTTAGTAGAGAGAGGACCAAAATAAATAATATCAGAAATAAAAGAAAAAAGTAACAACTGATACCACAGTAATACAAAGGGTTATAAAAAGATATTACAAATAATGATGGGCTAGTAAATTGGACAATCTGGAAGAAATTGATTAATCTCTAGAAGCGTACAATCTCCCAAAATGGAATCAAGAAGAAACAGATAATCTGAACAAACAGATTACCACTTATGAAATTGAAAGAGTTATTTAAAAACTTCCAGCAAACAAAAGTCCTGGACTAGATTGCTTCAGAAGTGAACTTTAAAGATTCAAAGAAGAACTAACACCTATCCTCCTCAAAATATTTCCAAAAGGTCAGGAGAACAAATGACTCCCAAGGTCATTTTATGAGGCCAGCATCATACTAATTCCAAAACCAGATAAAGACACTACAAAGAAAGAAAATTATTAGCCAATATCCTGGATGAACGTAGATGCAAAAATCCTCAACAAAACATTAGCAAACCAGATCCAGAAATACATTAAAGAAATCATACACCACAATCAAATGAGATTTATTCCTGAGATGTAAGGTTGGTACAATATTAGCAAGTCAATTAATGCAATATATATCACATAAGCAAATGAAGAATAAAAATCATATCATATCAATAGATGCAGGAAAGCCATTTGACAAAGTTCAGCAGCAAAGTGGAAAGAGAGGAAACATATCTCAACATAATAAAGCCCATACATATACAAACTCATAGCTAAATCATACTTAATGGGGAAATACTAAAAATATTTCCCTTAAGATTAGGAACAAGAAAGCGATGTCCACTTTCACCACTCCTATTCAACATAGTACTGGAATAGCCACATCGAGCAAAAAAGAAGTAATAAAAGGCATCCAAATTGGAAAGAAATGAATAAAACTGTCATTATTTGCAGATAACATGATACTATTTATAGAGAACCCTAAAGATTTCACAAAACCCCCACTAAAACCGATAAGTAAATTCATTAAGCAGTAGGATACAAAATAAATATTCAGAAATCACTTGCATTTTTATACACCAATAATAAACTATTGAAAAGAGAAACTAAGGAAATGACCCCATTTACAACTGTATGAAGAAAAACTACCTGGGAATAAATTTCAGCAAAAAGGTAAAAGACCTGTACTCAGAAAATTATAAAACACTGAAAAAAAAAGTTGAAGAAGGTATAAATAAATGGAAGTGTATATCATGCTCATGGATGGGGAGAATTAACATTATTATAATGCCCATAGTACCCAAAGTAATCTATAGCTTCAGTGCAATTCCTATAAAATACCAATGGCATATTTCACAAAGGTAGAAAAACTATTTCAAAAATTTATATGGAACCACAAGAGACCCAGAATAGCCTCAGAAATGTCAAGAAAATAGAACTGCATTTAAAGATTCATTCTCCCTGATATCAAACTATACTATAAGGCCATAGTAATCAGAACAGCATGGTACTAGCATAAAAGCAGATATATTGATCAATGGAACACCATAGACAATTCAGTAACAAATCCACTTCTATATGGTCAATTAATATTTGACAAAGGAGGAAAAACATACAATGAGGTAAAGATAGTCTATTCAATAAATAATGACAGGAAAATTAGAAAGAGACATGCACAAAATAAACCTAGACCACCTTACTGCATCATATACAAGAATAAACCCAAAACGAATTCATGATTTAAATGTAAGACTCAAGACTATAAAACTTGTAGAAGAAAACATAGGTAGTATAATCTCAGACATTTCTCTTAGAAATATTTTTTTCTGATCTATGTCTTTGGGTAAGGAAAACAATAGAAAAAATAAACAAATGTGACTACATCAAACTAAAAAAAAATTTGTCACAGCAAAAGAAACCACCAACAAAATGAAAAGACAACCAACTGAATAGGAGAACATATTCAATGATATATCTGGTAAGGGGTTAAAATCCAAATTTTATAAAGAACTTATAAAAGTAGACACCAAGAAAATACACAATCCATTTTAAAAATAGGCAAAGGACCAGAGGAGACACTTCTCCAAGAAAGGATATACAGATGGCCAATAGACATATGAAAAGATTCTCTATGTCACTAATCATCATAGAAATGCAAATTAAAACCAAAATGAGATGTCATCTCACACCAGTCAGAATGGCCATCATCAATAAATCAACAACAAATGTTCAGGATGTGGGGAACGAATGTAGATTGGTGCAGCCACTGTGGAAAACAGTAAGGAGGTTCCTCAAAAAATTAAAAATGGAACTGCCTTATGACCCAGTGATTCTACTTCTCGGTATATATTCAAAGAAACACAAAACACTTCAAAATGATACATGCATCCCTATGTTCCCTGCAGTGTTATTTACAATAGTCAGGCTATGGAGGCAACCCACTTGCCCATAAATAGATGAATGTATTAAAATCTGTGGTACATTTATACAATGTAATATTACTTGGCCATAAAAAAGAATGAAATCTTACCATTTCAACATCATGGATGGACCTAGAGGTTATTTAGCTAAGTGAAATCAGCCAGTCAGAGAGAGACAAAGACCATATGATTTTACTTATATGTGAAATCTAAAGAACAATAGAAACAAACAAACAAAACAGAAACAGACTCATAGATAGATACAGAGAACAAACTGATGGTTTACAGAGGGGAGGGTGGTTGGAGGTCTGGGTAAAAGGTTGAAGCGATTGAGAACTGCAGATTGGTACAGCATAGGGTATGTAGTCTATAATATTGTAATAACTATAGATGGTGTCAGATATATACTGGAAATAGCAGGGGGAACACTTTGTAAAGTGTATGATTGTCTAACCACTACACTGTATACCTGAAACTAATACAAAATAATATTAAATGCAAACAGTAATTGAAAAAATAAATATTAAGAAATAATTTTTTTAGAACTTACTGTGGAACTTGATTGTAACAACATACAGCTGAATGTCTTGACACTCAAGCAGCTCAGATTCTTCTGGATAATGACCATGAGGCTATGGAAAATTTAAAGAAAGCAGTGTTGGAATATTTGTCTTTCAGACAGCTATAAAACAATCTGAAGCATTAACTTTCTGCTTTGTTGGTCCATCTGGAGTTGAAAAACAAGTGTGGGAAGATCAAAGGCCAAGACTCAATAAGTCAAGAATTCCCCAGAATTGTACTCAGAGGAGAGCATGATCAGTCTGATATTGAAAGATGCAAGCACACTTGCATTGGAAGAAAACCTGGTGGTGTAATCAATGGCTTGAAGACTGTTGAGGTTAAGAATACAGTGTTCCTGTTTGATGAGGTTGACAAACTCAGAAAAAAAAAAGGCTACAGGCTGATCCTGCAGCAGCTCTGCTTGAGGTATTAGATCCTGATCAAAATCATAACTTCACACATTATTGCATAAATGCAGTTTTTGACCTTTTACAAGCTCTTCATATAGCTACTGCCAATTCCATTGCTATTATTCTACATGTCTTGGTGGACAAAATGGGATCACTCAGGTGCCAGGGTATGCGTAAGAGAATATAGATTGTTGACAGGCATTTGATTTCAAAACACTTCAACCAGCATCGGTGGATTCCTCAGCAGATTCAAATCTTTCAGCTTATTACTCTTGACATCATCACCAGGTATACTGGAGAGGAAAGGTTTCCTTCTCTGGAAAATAAGTTTGGGGCCATTTGCCAAGCTGTTGTTTACTTGGCCCTCCACCTGAAATGCAATTTTGTTTAATTTTCATGCACTGAAATATATACTTGGTCCCAGATTAATGAAATGAGCATTTGAATCAATCAGGATAGGCTTGGAATGAAATGAGCATTTGAATCAACCAGGATAGGCTTGGCAATAGCATAGGCTTGGACCCCCTTAGGTAGAGAAATCATGATTTTGCAGGCAAGTGGAATGGATGTTGAAGGTCATTTAACTGTGACCAGCTAGGGGAGGTCGAGAAGTCATCTTTCCATCTTACTATTAACTGGCCCCACAGCAATGCAATACTATCTGACTAAAGCTTCTGGAAGTTTAGATCTTGTTAATGACATAGACATCAATCTGCTCTTCCCAGCTAGACCTATCACAAAAGATGGACCATGTGCTGAACTTATCATAGTCATGTGTCTTGCCTCACTTTTAGTGGGCAGTTGGTGCATTCTGATGTAGCATTGACTGGATAAATCACACAGTGAGGCCTTGTTCTTCTAGTGGGTAGAAGTAAATAAAAAGTGTTGGGAGCACACAGAGTGGAAGTAAAGTGACTAGTTATTCCTCAAAACAATTGTAAAAACAAAGAAATGCCTGGCAACATCTGACACAATTAAAGTTTTGTCACAGCAAGCTGCCTGGATGAAGAAAAGACAACTTTTGATTGTGACTTTACTGTCAAGACCACATCTGATCTCTTAAAATAACATAGTGTAGGCCTAAATCTCAACTCTTAAGAATTTTAAGTTTTAAAGTACAAAAACAGGGTACTGACAAGATTGATTTTATTCACATTAATCAGGGTAAGCAAAATGTCCCTAATTTGTGAATATAATCACAAGAGTAATGAGGCTCATTCAAGTAGTGGTATTTATTACACAAACATTAATTTAATATATTGGTACAAATTGAAAAGAAATTTCAATTATCCAGCCAATTTTTTGAGTTTTGTATTCTGTAAAAGTTTAAGACTAATTAAATTATTATGCAACTAAAAATTGTATAGGTTTCAGCCCTGGCTGGTGTGACTCAATGGATTGAGCACTGGCCTGAAAACCAAAGGGTCACTAGTTCAATTTCCAGCCAGGACACATGTCTAAGTTTCAAGGCAGGTCCCCCAGTAGGGGGCATGCCAGAGGTAACTACATATTGATGTTTCTCTGCTTCTCTTTCTCCCTCCCTTCCTTTCTGTCTATGAATGAATGAATGAATGAATGAATGAATGAATGAATAAAAATTAAAAATATATAGGTTTCAAGTGTATAATTCCATGATACAATATGTTGCACAAAATAAAGAATAAAACAGTATAATCATACCAATAGATCAGAAAAAGCATTTGATAAGGTATAAAATCCATTTATGATTTAAAATACTCAACAAAATGGGTATAAAAGGAAAGAACCCCAACATAAAAGCCATACAAGACAAACTCTTAGCCAATAGCATACTCAATGGTGAAAACATAAAAGCTTTTCCTCTAATATTGGGAGCAAAACAAAGATGTCCACTCTCACCAATATTATTCAGCATAGTACTGGAACTCTCAGCCACAATGATCAGATAAGGGAAAGAAATAAAAGGCATCAAAATTGAAAATAAAGAAGTAAAATTGTCACTTTTGCAGATAGCATGATTCTTTTTATAGAGAACCCTAAACACTCCGCAAAAAAAAAAAAAAAAAAAAAAAACTATTAGAAATAATAAATGAATATAGTAAAGTTTCAGGATACAAAATTCATGCACAAAAATCTATTACAATCCTATGTACTAACAACAAAATTTCAGAAAAAAAGAATGTAAAAACCCCTTTTTTTACGGTTGCAACCAAAAGAGTAAAATAGCTAGGAATAAATTTAACAGAGTATGAAGGACCTGTAAAATGAAAACTACAAAGAATTATTGAAAATAACACAAAGAAATGGGAAGATATTTCATGTTTATGTATTGTAAGAACCAACATAGTTAGAAAGTCCATATTACCCAAAGCAATATACAAGCTTAATGGAATCCCCATAAAAAATCAAATGGCATTTTTTAAAGAAATAACACAAAAAATCATTACATTTGTATGGAAACACAAAAGACTCTGTATAGCAAAAGCAGTCTTAAGAAAAAAACAAAGCTATAGGTATCACACTCTGCCTTCAAATAACACTATAAAGCAACAATAATCAAAACAGCAAGGTATTGGCAGAAAACAGACACACAAACCAATGGAACACAATCGAGAGGCCAGAGATAAAACCACAAGGGTATGGGAAAATAACTTGACAAAGGAGCCAAAATATACAATGAAGAAAAGAAAGCCTCTTCAATAAATGGAACCATTTATGGTTAAATGGCTTCCATTAAATGGAGAAATTGGAAAGTACACATGCAAATGGATGAAACTAGACTATTGTTTGTCCCCAAATACAAAATTAACTCACAATGGATCAAATACATAAATATAAAACCTAAAACCATAAATTTCATAGAAGAGAATGTAGGTACTCAACTTATGAACTTTGGTCTTAGAGAAAATTTTATGTATTTGACCCCAAAGGCAAGGGAATTAAAAGCAAAATTAAATGTATAGGAATATGTAATTTTTTGTGAAATTAAAAAGTTTTTGCAGAGCAAAAGAAAACATCAACAAAAAAGTCAACCAACCAAGTGATATAAGATGTTTGCAAACATCAGCTCAGACAATGGGTTAATATCCACAATACACACAGAACTCATGCAACCCAGCGCCAAAAATCCAGTTAAAAAATGGGCAGAGGACCTGAACAGACGCTTCTTCCAAGAAGACATACAAATGGCCAACAGATATATGTAAAGATGGTCAACCTCACTCTCTGTTAGGTAAATACAAATCAAAGCTACAATGAGATACTACCTTAGAATGGCTATTATCAATAAGACAGGCAATTACATGTGTGGGAGAGGTTGTGGAGAAAAAGGAACCCTTATTCACTGCTGGTGGGAATGAAAAGTGGAACAGCCACTGTGGAAAACAGTCTGGCGTGTCCTCAAAAAATCGAGAGCAGAGGTAATCTCTTACCTGGATAGCTAACAAAAAATTTTAAAAAGATTTATTCACAAAGATATATGCACCCCAATGTTTATGTTTGTTGAAGCATTATTCACAGTGGCCAAGACATGGAATGAACCAAAATGGTTTTCTTTTTCTTTTCATATAAGGCATATATAGCCACTGGTCTCTTCCTTTACCCTCATTTGATTTTTTTTTATTTAGCTCATAAAATATGTTTCTTCATCTCTGTTTGCCATTTTTCATTCAACCACAAATTACCTTAAAAATACATTCCAAGCTTCTGCATATATGTAAGTGGGGAAGAAGATAGGCAAATATTACTATGAAAAAGAAGTTGGAAAAAAAGAAAAGATGGTGACATACACATACAAATGGCCAGCTAATGCAAAAGGATAAACATAGAGTAGTTGAACTATAGCTATTTATTTGAAAGGCTGGCATGATTTCTTATACAATTTTCAGCATTTTAACCATGAGGTAGGTTTTCACAGTACAAACTGGTATGATTAAGTGGCAATTATATGGTCAATTAGGGCTTTTAGATAATTCAGCAAAAGAAAAACCTTAGGTTCTTTTTTTCACATTTTTTTATTGTTGTTCAAGTACAGTTGTCTCCATTTCCTCCCACCATTCCCCGCCCACCCAGCTATCCCAAAACATTTTTCAATAGATGTTTGTACAAAGAAGATGTGGTACATATATACAAAGGAAATCTACTCAGACATAAGAAAACATGAAATACTGCCATTTGTGATAGCATGGATGGACCCTTATAATATTATGCTAAGCAAAATAAGTCTGTCAGAAAAAGCTAAGAACCATATGATTTCACTTATATGTGAGACATAAAACTGAAAGCAACAAATAACAAACAAGGAAAACAAACAAACAAAAACTCATAAAGACAAACAGCAGTATGCTGGTTACCAGGGGAAAGGAGGATGGGGTGTAATAATGGATAAAGAGGGCCAAATATATGGTGACTATAATTTACTTTTTAAAAATGGCTGGATTTAACAACCATAATACTGCTCACATTTTTGCTTCTTATGTTTTAGAGACACATTTTATTTTGAAATAATTTCTGATTTACAAAAATGTTTCAAAGATAGTATAGAGATGTCTCATCTACTTTCACCTTTATTAACATCTTACAATAATATAAAATGGAGTATTTATCAAAACTAAGAAACCAATATTGGTCCATTACTATTAACTTTACTCCAGGTTTCATTTGAGCTTCTATAATTTTTCTGTGTCCTTTTTCTATTCTAGCATTCAGTCCAGGATATCACATTGCATTTAACAATCGTATCTCCTTAGTCTACTTTGCTCTGTGATAGTCTCTCAATTTTTCCTTGTTTTTTCTTATCTCGACAGTTTTGAAGATGACCGGTCAGTTATTTGATAGCACGTACCTTATTTTTGATTTTTCTAATGTTTTCCTCTGGCTTATCTAGGAGAATATAGGTTTAGAAGGTGAATTAGCCCTCTCATTATATTGTATCAGGGGTTATATAGTATAAACATGGTATCACTGGTGATGTCGAGCTTGATCACCTGCTTAAGATGGTGTCCAACAGGTCTCGTCTCTGTGAAGTTTTTGTCAGCTCAGTCTGGTATGACAGAATAATATTCACTGAGAGGCTTAAACAACAGACATTTCTTTCTCAGAGTTCTGAAGTTTAGGAATTCAAAGATCAAAGTTCCAGAAGATTTTGCTCTTGATGAGAGCGCTCTTCTTGGCTTCTAGATGGCCACCTACTTGCTGTGTATTCTCATGAGCTCATCGTGCATGCACTGAGAGTGGTATTTCTGTTTTCCTCTTTTTATAGGCGCATTAATGCTATTATATGGGTCCAACCCTCATGACCTCATCTAAATCTAAAACTTACCAAAGGATCCACCTCTAAATACTATCACATTGGAAATTAGGAATTCAATATATAAATTTTGGGAGAAAACAAACATCCAGGCCGTAACAGTTTATTATATTTCCTTTTATTTAATCTTAATATGGAAGGGAGTCACTAAATTCAGCCTATAGCCAAGGAGTGAGAATAAAATCTACCTTTTTGAGGAAGGAAAGTATCTCTGCATATCATTTAGAATTCTATAGGGAAGAAGTGTCTCTGTTCCCCCACTTATTTATTTTTTCATTGCTTTTATCTTGATTCTTCCCTTACTAGACTTTGGTAGATTTCACGTATTGTACCTTATTACTTAGGGAGGGAAACTTGGATTTCACTGTCATGGTATGAAAAATAATGCCTATGAGTTTTCTAAGTTTTATTACAGGGCAAGATGTAAATATAAAAAAACATTTCATCAAATACAAAATAACACAAATACGGTGATGGATGTCATTTTTTTTTACTGGATTGAAAATCTCTAGTTGACTGAGTACACTTCATAAAGGAACTATTAAATAAATTTTGAGCCTTATGAGATCTAGGGATTATTTCATCTTTATATAATATGTCATTTAACAGGAACTTTATTTGTTATTTATTTGTTAACTTTATTTGCATCATCCAGAGAGAAATCTCCATGAAACTTTGCAAGCCACTTTTGACACATTTGATCAGTCACAGCACCTTCTCCATATACTGCACAAATCTTTTTTGTGTGTGTTTCAGTTGTGTTTTACCTTTCTTGAACTAACAAAGCATAATATGCCAAAAATGTTATGTATTTTATTGTCTTCAGTATTAAAATGGCTGCACAAAAATTTACCAATTTTGATAAGTTTTTTAAAATGCACACTGATATAACAGCCATCAAAACACAATTTAATAAAGTTGTTTTGAATGACCTTAAAGACAACTAAGTGCTACTAGAGCCATCTTACAGTAAAAAGCAAATGAACTTTTTGGTCAACGCAATATCAACTTGACTGGCCCACTGGGTACCAGATATTTGGTCCCATGTTATTCTGGATTTGTCTGTGAGGGTGTTTTGGGATGAGGTTAACATTTGAATCAGTAGACTGAGTAAAGCAGATTGCCTTGAGTTGGTACAACAGTCTATTACTGCCTTCAGACTTGAATTGAATTGAAATGAATTGAAAAAATCAGGTCTTCCTGGGTTTCAAGCCTACTGGCTTTCAGTCTGGAACTTATAACATTTACTCTCCTGGTTCACAGACCTTCTGGGATTAAAACTGCATCATCTGCTCCCCTGGGTCTCCAGCTTGATAACTGCAGATCTTGGGAAGTTTCAGCCTCAATGATTGCATGAGTCAATTCTTTATAGCAAATCTCTCTCTCATCTTTCTGTTTTTATACACACACACATGCACACACTCTGATTTTAATGTTTCTCTGAAGAAACATTAGTAATACACTTATCCTGTGTTTTTCTTGCCATATTCCTTGAATCCTCCATTTCTTTAAATAGTTCTGGTTCCTGTAATTAGAGAATTGCATCTAGAAGTCAATATATGGGCACTAGGTATTGTTCTTCCACTATTTTATTTGCACAAAATGTATCTTTTGGCTAAGCATTCTAAAATTTTGGGAGCTATAAATTGCACCACTTTTTTCCATTTTTGAGAGCTAAAAATATTTTTCAATAAATCTGTATGCTGTCAGATGTATTCTAGGTTTATCAGGGTGACCACTTAGTAAGGTCTGTAACCACTGAGTTATACACATGAAGCTAATATAATATTGTAAGTTAACTGTCATTGAAAAATTAAAAAGTTATATTAAAATGAAATTGGTTGCATTTTTATATAACGATAATGAACTATCAAAGGGAAACTAAGAAAACAATTCTATTATAATTGAATCAAAAAGAAAATACCTAGGTGTAAATTTTACCAAGGAGATAAAATATCTGTACTTATAAAATTATAAAACAATGAAGAAAAGTATTGAAGAAGATACAAATAAATGGAAGCATATATTGTGCTCATGGATAGAAAGAAATAACATCATTAAACATCATTTTGGGTTTGTCTATAATACCCAAGGCAATCTATACATTCAATTTAATTCTTAGCAAGATCCCAATATGTTTTTCATAGAACTAGAACAAGTAATTCAAAAATTTATATGGAACCACAAAAAAATCTCCTAAATATCCACAAAAATCTTGAGAAAGAGGGAGGTATCGTGCTGCCTGTTATTAAACTATATTACAAGGTTACAGCAATTAGAATAGCATGAAACTGTAATAAAACCAGACCCATATTAATAGATCACTGGAACAGAATGGAGAGCCCAGAAATAAACCCACACCTATACAGTCCATTAATATATGACAACAGATGCAAGAACATACAAGGGTAAGACAGCCTATTCAGTAAATGCTTTGGGGAAAATTGGACAGTTACATGCAGACAAATAAAACTAGTTCACCTTCTTACACCATATATCAAGACAAGAATAAAATAAAAATGGAATAAAGACTTAAATGTAAGACTCAAAATCATAAAGTTCTTAGAAGAAAGCATAAGGAATGGAATCTCTGACATTTCCCTCAGCAATATTTTTTTCTGATATATGTCCTCTGGCAAGGGAAACAAAAGAACACATTAACAAATGGCACTACATCAAAATGAAACATTTTTTACACAACCAAGGAAACCATCAACAAAACAAAATGACGACCTACCGAATGAGGGAAGATATTTGCAAAATAATACATTCTATAAGAGGTTAATATCCAAAATTTATTCAAAATAGTCACAGAGATGTAAGTTACAGCATAGGACTATATAAGTAATTATATATATATTCAATAATATCATGATAAATGAGTGAGGCCAGGGGAGTAATTGAAGCAGTGTGGGGACAACTTTATAAAGTACATGCTTTTCTAACCACTGCTGCACATCTGAAACTAATACAGAATACTATTAAATATGAGTTGTAATTGAAAAATAAAAGAATATTAAAACTAATACAAGAGTTCTACAAATCTGCTTGATACAAGATTGATATACAAAAATCAATTGCATTTCTATACACTATGAACAGTTTAAAATGAAATAAAGACCTAAAAAATGAAAAAATACCATGTTTATGGATTGTTAGAGCTAATATTGATAAAGATAGCAAATCAACACTCCCTCAAACTGATCTAAAGATGTAACACAACACAATGCCTATCAGAATCCAAGGTAATGTCATGTAGAAATTTATAAACTGCACTTAAAATTCATATGGAATTGTAAAGGACCCATGATAACCAAAACAATCTTGATTTTAAAAAAGTTGGAGGATTTAAACTTCAAAACTTACTAGAAAACAATGGTGATCAAACCAGTGTGGTACTTGGTATAGCTTATTGGAGTGAAATTGAAACATCATATATACACTTGGTTTTTTCTTCAATGAACTTTTTACTGGCTTCCTGCCCTGCCATGGGGTGCCCCACTTCTGCCTTCAACGCCTCAAACCTTTGGTATCCTTGACCTCAGACACCACTTTGCCATCCACAATCCTGCCAGTCATGGTCTTTTGGATAGTTTGTAAGGAGGGCCTCTTGTCCAGAGTGTCAACAAGACTGAAGTCCTCCCCTTCTTCCAGTAGGCTGTGGTAGATGGCAATCTCAGCCTCCAGCTTGACCTTGATGTTCAGCATACTCCAAGGCCTGGCACTGGCGCTGCCCCTCCCCTGGTCTTGGCCAGCTCTGACTCCAGGTGCAGCAGGATCTCATTGAGCTGTTTCATCTGCATGGCATAGCTTGTCTCCACCTCCTTCAGGCTGTTCTCCAAACTGACCTTCAGAGTCCTCATTAAGGCCAGGTTAGTCCCCAGTGACTGGACGGTATGTCTCAGCTCCACTAGTGTTGTCTCAGCAGCACCTATCTCAGCGGTCTGTGAGGTGACCACTGTGGCATTCTCTTCAGTCTGATGGTACCAGTACTTGTCTAGCTCCTCCCGGTTCTTCCAAGCCAGCTCATCATACTGGGCCTGGGTGTCTGCCATGATTTTGCCAGGGTCCTGAGATTTGGGGGCATCTGACTCCATGGTTAACCCAGAATTGGCAGTCTGGTTTTGTAAACCATTTACTTCTTCTTCATGGTTCTTCTTCATGAAAAGCAGCTCCTCATTGAGAGCCTTGATCTCTGTGTCCAGCTGCAGTTGAGAGATATTGGCGTCATCAATGACCTTTCTGAGCCCATTGATGTCATTCTCCACAGACTGGCACATTGCTGACCCCATCTCATACTTGACCAGCAAGTCATCAGCAGCAAGACGGGCATTGTCAGTATGCAGAATGATGCAGGCATTGTCCACAGGATTTGCAAAGATCTGAGCCCTCAGGTTCTCAATGGTCTTGAAATAATGCTCTCTGTCTCTGACCTGGGGACCCTTCTTCTCCAAGAGTTTCTGGATTTTGATCTCCAGTCTCTGATTATCAGCCTCCAGGCTTCTCACCCTCTCCAGGGAGAAGGCCAGACAGTCCTTCAAGCATTGCATAGTCTCCTTCTCACACTGGATACCCCCTTTGCCCGACAGATCCCCAGATCCCCAGTTGCCCCACATGCTGGTAGAGCAGGACATTGAGACTGAGGAGCACAAGCCCCCAGTGCCTGCATACATGCTGGCCACGCTGCTGGCCAGCCAGACCTGGTAGCTCGGCGACTGCATGGAGCCCAGGGTCTGGTAGCTTGTGGAGAACCTGGAGAATGTGCTGAAGCTCATGTTGTTCAGAGAGGAAGGTGAGAATCTGAGACTCAGGTTGAAGCTGCCCATATATATATACTTCTACATTTACAGTTCATTGCTTTTTTAAAATATTGTTATTTATTGAGATAAAATTCATGTAACATAAAATTATTTTAAAATGTAAAATTAAGGTACATTTGGTATGTTCACAATGAGGAAATGTACTTTTATCTGGTTCTAAAATATTGTTATCTCCTGAAAAATAAACCCTGTGCTAAGCAAGCAGTCACTCCCCATTCTTTACCCCACCCTCAACCCCTGTCTACTAACAATGTATTTTATGTCTCTATGGATTTACCTATTCTGGATAGTTTATATAAATAAAAACATATATGTGACCTTTTGTGTTTGGCTTCTTTCACTTAGTATGATGTTTTTGATGTTTATCCATGTAGTAGTATATACAAATACCTCATTCCTTTTGTTGTCTGAGTAATACTCCATTGTATTAATTTTATTTTTATTTTATTTTTATTTTTTATTGTTGTTCTTTTACAGTTTTCCGTCTTTTACTCCCATCCCAGCCCACCCCACCCAACCCTTCCCTCCCATTTCCATCCCCCCTAGTTTTTGTCCATGTGTCCTTTATACTTGTTGCTCTAAACCCTTCCCCCTTTCCCCTGAAATTCCCTCCCTTCTCCCCTCTGGTGACTGTCAGCCTGTTCTCAATATCAGTGACTTTGGTTATATTATGCTTGTTTGTTTGGTTGATTAGATTCCAGTTAAAGGTGAGATCATATGGTATTTGTCTTCACTGCCTGGCTTGTTTTGCTTAACATAATGCTTTTCAGTTCCATCCATGCTGTTGCAAAGGGTAGGAGCTCCTTCTTTCTTTCTGCTGCATAGAATTCCATTCTGTAAATGTACCATAGTTTCTTGATCTATTCATTTACTGATGGGCACCTAGGTTGCTTCCAACATTTGGCTATTGTAAATTGTGCTGCTATGAACATTGGGGTGCATAGGTTCTTTTGGATTGGTGTTTCAGGACTCTTAGGATATAATCCAAGCAGTGGACTTGCTGGGTCAAAAGACAGGTCCATTTTTAGTTTTCTGAGAAAATTCCATACTGTTTTCCATAGTGGTTGCTCCAGTCTGCAATCCAACCAACATTGCACTAGGGTCCCCTTTTCTCCACGACCTCTCCAACACTTGTGTGTTGCTTTGCTTACGATGGCCATTCTGACCAGTGTGAAGTGGTATCTCACTGTGGTTTTAATTTTCATCTCTCTGATAGCTAGCAATACTGAGCATCTTTTCATGTGTCTCTGGATCCTCTGTATGTCCTCCTTGGAGAAGTGTCTGTTCAAGTCCTTTGCCCATTTTTCCATTGTATTTAAATATAAAACTTTGTTCATTTATCCTTTCATGCACATAATGGTTGTTCCCATCTTTTGGTTATTGTGAGTAGTACTGCTATAACATTTGTGTACAAATATTTGCTTGAAAACTTGATTTCTTTTGTGTGGATATCTAGAAGTAGAATTTCTGTGTCATATGGTCAATTTATGTTTAATTTTTTAACTGCTAAACTGTTTTACAAAGAAGCTGCATGATTTTGTATCCCCTCCAACAATGGAGGAGGGTTCCAATTTCTTCATATAAATGACAACACTTGTTGTATTTTGGTTTTTAAAAATTATATTTACCCTAGTGAGAGTGATGTGGTACTTGCTTGTGATTTCAATTTGCATTTCCCTAATGACTAATGATGCTGAGGATCTTGTCATGTGTTTGTTGGCCATTTGTATATGTTTCTTAGATAAATGTCAATTCAAGTTTGTATAGCCATTTTTAAAATTTATTCTGTATTGTATTTTTCCATTATCCTTTAGTCCCCTTATAACCCCTCCCCCAGAAATCACCACACTGTTGTCCATGCCCATGAGTCCTTTCTCCTTTTTGCTCCATCCCTCCACCCCTCACCTCCCCCCTCTCTAGCTGACATCCTGCTCTCCATCTATGTATGAGTTGGTCCCCATTTTCCCTGTTAGTTCAGTTTGTTCATTAGATTCCACATAGGAGTGAGATCATATGGTATTTGTCTTTCTCTGACTGGCTCATTTCACTTAGCATAATGTTCTCCAAGTCCATCCATAATGTCATAAAGGGTAAAACTTTCTTCTTTTTTTACAGCCAAGTAGTATTCCATTGTGTAGATGGCCTATAGTTGTTTTATACACTCACCTACTGATGGACATTTAGGCTGCCTCCATATCTTGGTGATCATAGAAAACACTGCAATGAACATAGAGGTGCTTATGTTCTTTCAAATTAGTGTTTTGGATTCCTTTAGCTATATTCCCAGAAGTGGGATTGCTGGGTCAAAAGGCTTATTTTTAACTTAGATTGTTTGTGTTTGATTGTTAACTTAAGATGTCTTTATATATTATGAACACTAGACTCATCAGATATATAATTTGTAATTATTTTCTCCCATTCTTTGATTTGTCTTTTTACTTTCTTTTTAAAAATATTTTATTTATTTATTTTTAAAAAGTGGAGAAGGGAGGAAGAAAGAGGGGCGAGAAACATCAATGTGCTAGAGATACACAATCAGCTGCCTCATTCACACCCTAAAATGGGGACCTGGCCCACAACCCAGGTATGTGCCCTGACCAGCAATTGAAACAGCAACCTTTTGGTTCTCAGGCTGGCACTCAATCCACTGAGCCACACCAGCCAGGGCTTTTTAATTTTTTTAAAAAATTATTCCTGTTTATTCTATTACAGTTGTCCCAATTTTCCCCCATTGCTCTCCTCTACTCAGCCTGCCCCCAGCTCCCACAGTCATTCCCCACACTGCTGTCCATGTCCATGGGTCATTCATACATTTTCTATGACTAATCCCTTCCCCTTCTTTCCACCATTATTCCCCTCATCCATCCCCTCTGGCAGCTGTCAGTCTGTCCCATGTTTCCATGTCTCTGGTTCTGTTTTGCTCATTAGTTTATTTTGTTCATTAGATTCTTCTTTTAAGTGAGATCATATGGTTTTTGTTTTTCACTTCTTGATAGTGTCCTTCGAGGCAAAGAAGATTTTAATTTGATGAGGTAAAATTTAGTTTTTACTATTGGTCATGCTTTTGCTGTCATATCTAAAAATTTATTCCCTAATTCAAAATCATAACAATTTACACATGTTTTTCTCCTAAGAGTTTTACAGTGTCTGCTTTCAAATGTATGTCTTTACACTTGGACAAAACCAAGGGGGAGGGTGGAAGCCAGAGAGAGAGGTGGGTTTGGCTGGGGTTGGGGGGAAGTGGTGGGGAGAAAATGCAGACAACTGTAATTGAACAACAATAAAGTAATTAAAAATAAAATAAAATATATACCTTTAATTCATTTTGAGTTACCATATTTTGCTGCATATAATGTACATCTATGGGTTTTGGCCCAAACTTTCAGGAAAAAATCTTTCATTTTAATTTTTAATTCAATTTTTTATTTATTTAAACTTAGAAACAAAACAAATATTGTGTTCCAGAGTATTATTTAGCATATGTGTATCATCATTGCTTTCTAAAGTTACACTTTTAATGTATAAGCATAAATAAAAGAATTAAAAACATTTATATAGATACAGAATAGTGCTACCCATGTATAATGTGGATTGTTATTTTACCATCAAAAATTTGGACAAAAACCACACATTATACATGGCAAAATACAATACTTTTGCGTATGTTGTGAGGCAAGAGTTCAACTTCATACTTTTACATGTAGATATCCATTTGCTTCAGCATTATTTGTTGAAAAGATCACTCTTTCACCATTTAACAGCCTTGGTTTTTAGAGGGATGGTATTCAAAATCAGACATCTGATAGTATTGTAAGACGCAAACAATAGTGTTTCAAGTTTTTTAACTAGAACTTTAAGTAAGTAAATAATGTGGAAGGAGAATACTAAAGAATAATAAATATGCTATATGAATATGATTGTAACTAGAATTTACTAAGCATAAAATTAAGCATTCTTAATGAATTACATATATTTTATTTAACTGTATCTATAAGTATCTATGAGAATAAGTTCTATTCTGACTATCAACTTAGGGTGTTCCAACAGTTCATTTACTAGTTTTCTTGCCATAAAATTTTATCCCAGTCTTCTACGTTAATTTCTCATGATAGCTATGTTGATTTTTGCAACTGAAATGTTTTCCTCCCTGTTAAAGTACCACTGGTGTTTTAAATTTTTTTCATTTACACTTTACTTTCAATATTATTTTGTATTGGCTTCCGGTATGCAGCATAATTGTTAAACCATGATATACTTTACAAAGTGTTCCCTTTGATATTTTCAGTACTCACCTGACACCATATAGTTACTGCAATATTATTGAGTATATTCCCTATGCTGTACTCTATATCCCCATGACTATTTTGTCACTACAGATTAGTACTTCTTAATCCCTTCACCTCTTTTATCCAGTCTCCCAACACCCTGCCCCTCTGGCAACCACAAGTCTACCCTCTGTGTTTATGAGTCTGTTTCTGTTTCTTTGTTCATTTATTCTTTAGATTCTGCATATAAGTGAAATTGTATGGTATTTGTTTTCCTCCGCGTGACTTATTTCATTGATCATAGTACCCTCTACATCTATCTATGCTGTCATAAATGGTAGAATTACCTTCTTTTATGGCCAAGTAGTATTCCATTGTGTGAATGTACCACAGCTTTTTTATCCACTCATCTACTGATAGGCACTTAGGTTGCTTCCATAGCTGGGCTGTTGTATATAACGCTGCAGTGAATATAAGGGTGCCTATATATACCTTCAAATCAGTGTTTGGGGTTTCTTTGGATATATATCCAGAAGCGGAATTGCTGGATCTTAAGATACTTCCTTTTTTTTTTTTTTTTTTTTTTTTTTTTTGAGGAACCTTCATCAGGGTAAGTGGCTACACCTATCTGCATTTTCACCAACAGGGCACAAATGTTTCTCCTTTTCTCTACTTCCTCACCAACATTTGTCATTTGTTGATTTATTGATGGTAGCCATTCTGACAGATGCGAAGTGATAACTCATGGTGGTTTCAATTTGTTTCCATGGTGATTATTGATGTTGAATAAATTTTTATATTGTTTATTGGCCATCTGTATATCTCCTTACAAGAAGTGTATATTCAGGACCTATTCTCATCTTTTAATTGAATTGTTTGTGGGGGGATGGGGGTTTGGTGTTGAGTAGTCCACTGGTCTTGTTTCAGCGCTTCATCTGTAGAGTTCTGCTACAGATGATTCTGCTTCTCCCTGCAACTTGTTCCCTTTTTCCTAATTTCTACTGCTTCATCTTATTTCCTTTTTTTTCTGTTGTTGTCTTTATCTTTCTCCTTTTTCTATGTACTGCACTTTTACTTTCATCTTTTTGTTTTTCTTTTGCTGTTTTTTTATGCCTTTTAGTTACAGCAAGCAAACCTATTTATTATCATCTCTCGTTGTGAAGTTAAAAGATTGACTTTCTGCCTTGGCTGGTGTAGCTCAGTGGATTGAGCTCCAGCCTGCGAACCAAAGGGTGGCCAGTTCGGTTTCCAGTTGGGGCACATGCCTGGATTGTGGGCCAGGTCCCTAGTAGGGGCCATGTGAGAAGCAACCACACATTGATGTTTCTCTCCCTCTTTCTCCCTCATTTCCCTCTCTAAAAATAAATAAAATCTAAAAAAAATTGACTTTCTAACGAAGCCATAATAAATAATTGTTGCAGAAAAGAAATTTATCATATTTAGCATTTTTTGATTCTAGGATAGGAGATCTTGCTGATTTCAAAATCATTAGTCCTTCTATTGCCAAAGCTGGGACCACTTGTTCCCACTTGGAGGCTTAGCCTGGAACCACTGACCTTAGAATGTAAGACTATAACAATCTCTCTCCTATCACTCTATTACTCACCATCAAGTTACTCATGTAGCTTGTTTGGCCCTGAAATTATAAGCCTTGGTATAAATGATCTTTTTATTTGTTCCTGACACTCAGTCCCCATCTTACTTGTCAATTCTGGTAATCACATTTTCCATTTTGTTTTATGAGCCTGAGTCTCTACTTTGATACCCTACCTTTTACCCTAGTCCTGCTAGGACTGGATTTTTTTTTTTTTTTTTTTTTCAGAATACCACTCAGACAGCGTTCTCTCCCTCTTGCTTTCTCCAAGGAGAAAGAAGAACGATCATCAATGGTAAATGGCAGTTACCGAAGTAACACCAAGAACCAGCTTCACGCTCAGGAGAGAACACTCTATCTCCTCCTCGTGGTTTCGGGTGCTCTACACGTTCAGAGAAACTTCTCTAGTAACGAACTATAGAAATGATCCCTGAAAGTATAGTCTTTGGATTTTTGTTTTGATTATGCCTATTACTCCTGTTTCCCTGTAGTTCTCCTTTCTGAATCTCAGGGTTGTAGCTATGTCCATGCTGGTAGTCAGTTTAGACTTCTGAGTATTAGCCTTCTTGACCCATTTTATCTCTGTTCAGATGGTCTGTTGGGAGTTACCATTGTCTTATAGTGGACAACCTCATGTCCATCATTCTCAAAGTTTAGTGTGCATAGAGGTTACTTATGGTACTTATGAGAACTACATATTCTTAGATTCTGTGGTGTAATATTTTGTTTCATTTTGTTTGGTATAAATCACAGGGCTTTTCATGTTTAACAATGAATTTGATACAAGTGCTAACCATATCAGATTTTGAGAAATATTGTAATTTACATTTAAGGCTTACTGAAGAACTGTTTGCTGTGGTCTATTGTTTTATTATTGGATGCTACTTCCAAATTGAAATTTTCAGAGCTTAATTCACAAAGCTGGACCTGCCTGTATTCTGCAGCCTATAATACTTGGGTAGTTTAACCTGTGAGGTGTGCTGAGACCTCAACAGCTGATTTTTGCTAGAGGGAATACACTAACAATGGCCAGGATCAGGTTGTTATCCCAGAAGTTGGCCCTATATATGTGGTTTAGATTTGAAACCAGACTTTCTAAGGGTACACAGCATATGAACTTGATTTGAATATGATCTGATAGATGGTATTTAGTAGCAATAGTTTTAGGACAAAAATAATACCTGTGTTTGAGCATAAGGTAGCAAACTTTGGATCTTCTGTCATTTGTGAAGGTTGAAGGAGATTTCCAGGCAACAACTCAGGGTGTAAAGAGTAAGGTCTAGCTTTTGAAAAAAAAAAAAAAAAACAATTCAAGAACCAGGTGTTCAAGGTGTTCAAGGCCAAGGGCACTGCTCAAATGACAATGGGGAAGCTGAAAACATTCAGCATCATGGACATTTGTTGGTTTGGGCTTTCCAGTATTAATTTCCCTTTCCTGGTTAGTACCTTAATTTCATTATGAGGAATTACCTCTTCTCCATTGCATAAAGTCTGGTGAGTCTGTAACCATACCCCACCTCCTCCCCATACCCCACCTCCTCCCCCTAACCAGGGGATGAACAAGTGATGATAATAAGGCCAAGTAAACACTAACTCCCTAGAATTTGAAACCTGAAAGCAATCACAAAAAAAACTGAAACAAGTTTGGGTCTATTCTGTTCCAATAGAGAATACAGCACATAACTTGCTTGCTACAAAAGCATTCCTATTTCTTTTGTTGCAACTCCCTAGCCCTCCAAGAGCTTCGCTGATTCTTGCCAAATTCTAAACCTGATTCTCCAGGCTTCCAGTAATTTCTATTAAAAATAATGTATTTCTAATTAGTTTAACTTTACCTAAGTTAGCCAGATTTAGTTTCTGTTGCTTGTAACCAAAGAACTCCAACTGATATATTCAAGAAGATAAGGCCAAAGCTGAATCAGGACTGGAAAATTATAACACAAGCTTTGGAGAAGAGGGCACTCTAAATGAAGAGTAACATTTTGGATGAATTTTGTGGACCTAGGATTTAGCTTGTGAACACCAGTTGTAGAGCTCAGAATAAAAGAACCAGGCCTAGATTTTACCTCTTAGAGAAAATGGATTACTAATGTATTGGACGGAGTTGAGGCTGCAATTTGAAGTTATTTTGTTCCTGTAGAAAGAAGTAAATAAAAAAGGCAGAGATTGAAAGGGCTTTTCATACCCTGATGATCAGTTTTAGCTCTAAATCTAGACCCTCCTTATCATCTTCATCCAACCTGGAAACCAAGCTATTCTTGAGTGTGTACATATACACTCACACACACATATGACTCTATGAACAAACAGCAGACTGTGAATATCAAGATAAATATCGGTTCAGATCTTTTAATTTATCCCCTTTCATGTATATAATTTAATATTTTGTACTGGTTGGGATGGAAGTAAGTGTAAAGAACAAATGTTGAAAATTATGTTTATATTTACATGTTGAAAATAAAATTCACTGACATTGCTTAACATGCCATCTCATTATGGTGAGAATTCTCTACTTCAAGTACAACCAAAGAAAAGGCAGAGATAGAAATTGATGAGTCTTAAAGTATAATTTGGTTGTACTTGAAGTAGAGAATTCTCACCTGGACAGATAATAGCTGTTCAAGAAAAAATGTTAACTGATTCAGCATTAGGAGGTATACAAACATTTTATATTTGAATCTAAAATTCATATATCACTTTTCTTTCTACTAAAACTATATGTACATAATGCATTATTTTATTTAAGCTATTTTATTTTATAGGTATTTTACAGTAAATCTGTATATGGGTTACAAGTGTTAATGTAAGTTTTTTCCCTCATTGAATTATAGGAATGAAAAAAGATTGTCCAGAAAATGTTTTACGTCTGGATTTGTGAAGTATTAAGGCCTAAGTATTACTTACATTCTAAATACAACCTCTAAGGATATCCCATCCACATGCACAAAATCACAGAGACTAAAACACAGGAAACACAGGATGTAATTTTAGGACACATCAGAATCTCAGAGATTTGATGCATAAAAATGGCTTGAACTGTGCTTGTTGATCATGGAGGAAAAGTTATAATTTGTTTTACCTTCATTTTAATTTCACTATTTTTTTAAATATTTTATTTAATTTTAGAGAGAGGGGAAGGGAGGGAGAAAAAGAGGAAGAGAAACATCAATGTGTGGTCACCTCTCACATGCCCCCTACTGAGGACCTGGCCCGCAACCCAGGCATGTGCCCTGACTGGGAATTGAACCAGCAACCCTTTTGGTTCACAGGCTAGCACTCAATCCACTGATCCACACCAGCCAGGGCTAACTTCAATACTTCTGATTCAGGTAATACTCTAGTTAAACCTGGAATCAGAAACTTAAAAAAAAAATGTAATAACGTTCACAGCCTCATCTGTGTCTGTGCCATCTGTAATTTTATGGCTTCGATTCTTCAGGGTTCCAGAGATTCATGATTCATTGGATACCAATAGCAGTTGGTTCTCTCTCTCTCTCTCTCTCTCTCTCTCTCTCTCTCTCTCTCTCTCTTCCTCCCCCCCCTCTCAAAATTATGACCTAATCGCCTTTGAAAAATTTTTTCTTGCTAGAAAGAGAGTAGCTTTCTGTGATTTAAAAATAAAATTTCCTGAACCAAAATAAAAGGGAAGAGGGATGGAATCTGGAATAATTTAGCACATGCACACACAATCACACACTATAGGCAGCTGTACAGAATTTTTGTTCCAAATGTGCGATGTGATGAGATTTGTCAGTCAATATTATAATGAGTAAAAATCTACACCTTAAAATCATCCAGGCTTTGGAAAAAATTCATGATATATTGGGTTTTATAATTATAAAATTGAGCCAGATTTGAAGTTATATAGTATAAGACATGACTTATTGAGGAGGAGATTAGCATACTTTAGTTAGAAGATACTATAACATTCAAACATCTTTCTGTAAAGTCATATTCACTCAATATAGACAAAATAATATTTAGTCCTCTAAATCTGACTCTGAAGTTTCCTCTAACCTTCTGCTATTTTTATTTAGTTTGTTTTGGCAGAAAATATTTCCTAACTGTTTAGGAAGAAAGTATGGAGTTCTATAAGCTTTGGAATTGTCACACAAAGATAAGGCAGGGTAGCTCCATGCCTTATAATTATAGGACATTTTGATTCAGAGGATATAAATTAAGTAATTTCTTCCAAGAGTTATGTTAGTGTTCAAGGAAATGCAGACAGGTTGATGGTGATCTTGGTATAGTAACTGTTACATATTTTTATTTTGGAAATTTGGCTATTGTTTTAGAAAACTGCATGTGTATCATTATTTTTGCTCATAAAATAGGGGTAATTTTCTTGTCTGTATTTCCCCATAAGAAATATGGTATTAAGAGAAAACAATCAATTTTTAAAACATTTTGTTTGAGTCATTAAATATTTTACCTACAATTTTTATAACCACCTAAAATTGTGTGTTATTAACATATAATAAAAATAGAGTCTGTGCCTCCTGGGCTCAAAGGTTGACAGCAACTCTCCTGGATCAGTGCCAGGCTTTTCCACTTTATAATTGCTTTTCTTTTTCTGAAATGAATAAAAACAAGTTCAGGAAGCTGTAGCAGGACTTTTGGCCAATGTATGGCTTTATCATGTGAGTATGTGCTGTAGACTCATATCCCACATGGATGTGTAAAATCAGTCATCAAGAAAATAGTTCATAGTAGCTTCTTTT
This sequence comes from Glossophaga mutica, assembly GCA_039655065.1. Classification (NCBI taxonomy): domain Eukaryota; kingdom Metazoa; phylum Chordata; class Mammalia; order Chiroptera; family Phyllostomidae; genus Glossophaga; species Glossophaga mutica. Next base: position 5,316,426 of record CM077318.1, on the reverse strand, counting down.
TTTATGCACAGCAATTAGGAAAAGATGGCTATAAATCACTTCCAAAGATTAAGAACAGAAAATTTAATACATGAATGTACCTTGGCCTTAAGTAGGGTATCTAAGAAAGAAACTGACTTAATTAATAATACACTACAGGTTTGGGAGATCCAAGATGGCAGTGGAGTAAGTGGAAGCTACACTAACCTCCCCCATGACCAAACTGAAATCGCAACTAAATTATAGAAAGAGCATCCTGAATAACCAACTGAACACTAGCTGGAGAAAAGCCTTAGAACCAAGGACTGACAAAAGAAGCCACACCAACACATTGAGACTGCCACTCACACTGGGCTTTGGTGGAAGGAGGGTGGAGTGTACTAGAGCAACCTGAGGAAAGCCTGGGGTTTGTGGCTCTGGGGAGAGAGCTGTAAGGTCAGCCATCAGGATCCCTGTGCTGTCATTCCCCATACTTCAGGAGCCATCTGTTTCAGGCACTGCATTTCCCTACATCAGCCTGGGGGAAAGCAATATCCCAAACTTCAGGAATACCACTTGCCCCACCCCAGGAATCCCTCTTTCCCCACCCTGTGGAGATTAAGCCTGGCTGCTGAGGAGTGCATTTGGAGGCATTTTCAGTAATTAAGCATAACAGCCAGCAGGCAGAGGTGGGTCTCTGGGAGCTTTGAGACTTTAGCAGATCCTCCCCCTGGCCTGGTGCTGGTAAAAGCCAGCCTTGGTGTTCAGCTTGGTTCTTTTTGCACACACCCAGACCCAACAGAGTGAGCCACAAGCTGTACATTGCTGATAACTACAAACAGGTTGCCTAGGGCCAGTCACAGGAAGCATCTGACCAGAGTCTTTGAAGGCCTACCTAATGCATAGAAACAAATGCAAAGAAGCAGCCAAAATGGGAAGATAAAGAAATAGGTCCTAAATAAAAGAACAAGAGAATTCCCCAGGAGAAGAGCTAAATGAAATGGAAGCAATCAATTTATCAGATAAAGTTCAAAGTAATGATTATAAGGATGCTCAACAGAATAAAAAAAATACATAGAAACAATAAAAAAGGAGCAGTCAGAAATAAATAATGCAATATCTCAAATGAATAATACACTGGAAGTAATAAACAGTAGGTTAGATGAAGCAGAAGATCAAATCAGCAATTTGGAAGTTAAGTTAGAAAAAAACACCTAAGCAGAGAAGCAAGAAGAAAAAAGTATTAAAAAATGAGGATAGTTTAAAGGGCCTTTGGGACAACATCATTTGCCTCATGGGGATACCAGAAGGAGAAGAGAGAGAGCCAAGGGATTGAGAACATACTTAAAGAAATAATGACCTAAAACCTCCCTAACCAGGTGAAGGAAAAAGATACAAAAGTCCAGGAAGCTCAGAGAGTCCCAAACAAGATGGGCCCAAAGAGGACCACACCAAGACACATCATAATTAAAATGGCAAAGTTTAAAGGCAAAGAAAATCTGAAAGCCACAAGAGAAAAGCAGTTAGTTACCTAGAAGGGGGCTCTCATAACATTGTCATCTGATTTCTCAACAGAAACATTTCAGGCCAGAAGAGATTGGCATGAAATATTCAAGGTGATGAAAAGCAGGAATCAAGGCTACTTTACTCAACAAGGCCATCATTTAAAATTGGACAAGAAATAAAGAGCTTCCCAGACAAGAAAAAGTTAAAGGAGTTTGTTAACACTGCTGTGTCTCACTAGGCTCATTTTGTGTCTTTTAATCTGAAACCAGTCTCTTGTAGACAGCATATACATGGACCCTGTTTTTCTATTTATCCAGCCACCCTATGTCTTATAATTTGATCATTTAGTCTATTTACCTTTTTTAAATTTTTGATTTTAGATAGGGGAAGGGAGAGAGAAAGAGAGGGGAAGAAACATTGTTGTGATATATAGGGGCCAACCAAGATGGAGGCATAGGTAGAAATGCCTCACTTCCTCAAACAACCAAAAAGATAACAACCAATTTAAAAATAATAAACAACCAAAACTTCCAGAATATCAAACTGCATAGAACTCCAACAATCAAAGAGTTAAAGAAACATCCATCCAGAACAGTAGGAGGGATAGAGATGGGCAGCCAGCCAGGCAGGAGGAGAGGACTTGCAGCAAGGCAAAGAACTGGAGGACTGCACAGGCAGGGAGGGGCTGGCTGACAGGGAAACTGGCTGACAAGGACTCAAAAACTCTAGCTGTAAATACTGTGGGGGTTGTGAAGACTGGAGAAACTCCCAGTCTCACAGAAGAGTTCATTGGAAAGTGGGGCTAGAGTGGAGCGAGCAAGCGGCATGGTCCCCTCTGTGACCCCCACCAGACAGCACCACAACCCCCATATATAAGTTTCATAATTTAAAACTTATATATGGTTTATTAAATTGTCTATTTCTGTGATTTTCATTTAATATTTTCAGATCACAGTTGTCCATGGGTAACTGAAACTGCATATCGGGGGTAACTGCTGTATTCCTGAATTTGTGAAACTCTAAACACCTTTGGGTTTTATTGGCCTTATAAAATGAGCTTGGGATTCAGTCATTCCTTCTCTTGAAATCTTTGGACTAGTTTCAGAAAAATAGTTGTTAGTTCTTATTTGAATGTTTGGTAAAATTCACCTGTGGAGCCATTTGGTACAGAACTTTAGTCTGTTGGGAATTTTTTGATTAGTGCTTCAATTTATCTAGGTGTTATCTGTCTATTCAGATTTTCTGATTTTTCCTGATTTGGTATTTGAGGAATGTGTGTTTCTAGGAATTTTTCCATTTCATCTAGGTTGTCCAATTTGATGGCATATAGATGTTCATAATATTTTCTTTTAATCTTTTGTATTTATTTGGTCTCAGTTGTTACTTCTCTTTCATTTCTATTATGTATTTATGTACTCTCTCTCGCCTTTTTTGATGAGTCTGGTTAAAGATTTGTTAATCTTGTTTATCTTTTTCAAAGAACCAGCTCTTGGTTTCATTGATCATTCGTATTGTTTCTTTAGACTCTATTTCATTTATTTCTGCTCTGATCTTTATTATTTCCTTTCCTCTACTCACTTTTGGCTTTGTTTGGTTGTTGTTCCTCTTCATGTTTCTTTAAGTGCAAAGTTAGATTGTTTGTTTAAGATTTTTCTTGTTCTTTGAGATAGGCTAGGAATGTTCTGAATTCCACTCTCAGGATTCTTCAATATGTCACACAAAGTTTGCATTGTTTGGTTCTCATTTTCATTTGGTCAAGGTATCTTTTGATTTTTTCCCTCAATCCTATTATTAACGCATTCATTGTTTAGTAACATGTTATTTAAACCCTATGTCTTGTGTGTTTTTCACTTTTTTCTTGTGATTGATTTCTAGTTTCATACATTTTATTCAACTGAACAGAATAGAGAGCCCAGAAATAAATCCATGTCCTTATGGTCAATTAATATTTGACAAAGGGGGAAAGAGCATATAACAGAGTAAAGACAGTCTCTTCAATAAATAGTGTTGGGAGATGAGACCAGTACATGCAAACAAATGAAACTAGACCACCAACTTATACCATACAGCAGAATAAACTCAAAATGGATAAGTGACTTAAATATAATTTGTGATACCATAAAAGTCCTAGGGGAAATATAGGCAGTAAAATTTCAGATATCTCATGTAGCAGTATTTTTGCTGATACATCTCCTAGGGCATGAGAAATAAAGGAAAAAATAAACAAATGGGACTACATCAAATTAAAAACTACACAGCAAAAGAAACCGTCAAAATGAAAGGGGACCATACTGTATGAGAAAACGTATTTGCCAATGATACACCTGATAAGGGGCTAATTTCCAAAATACATAAATAACTTGTAGAACTCAACATCAGGAAGACAAACAATCCAATTAAAAAATGGGGGAAGGACCTGAATAGACACTTCACCAAGGAGGACATACAGATGTCTCATAGACACATGAAAAGATGCCCAATGTCACTAATCATCAAAGAGATGCAAATTAAAACCTCAATGAGATACCACTTCACCCCTGTCAGAATGGCCATTATTAATAAGTCAACAAACAAGTGCTGGCACCCTCTTCAACAAATGGTGTTGGGAGATCTGGACAGCTACATGCAAAACAATGAAACTTGATCACCAACTTACACCATACACAAAAATAAATTCAAGGTGGATGAAAGACTTAAATATAAGTTGTGACACCATAAAAGTCTTAGAGGGCTCATAGGATAAAAAAAACTATGGTACATTTACACAATGGAATTCTAAGCAGCAGAAAGAAAGAAGGAGCTCCTACTCTTTGCAACAGCATGGATGAAACTGGAAAGCATTATGCTAAGTGAAATAAGCCAGGCGGTGAAAGACAAATATCATATGATCTCACCTTTGACAGGAACCTAATCAACAAAACAAACAAACAAGCAAAATATAACCAAAGATACTGAAATTGAGAACAGGCTGACAGTCACCAGAGGGGAGAGGGGAGGGAATTTCAGGGGAAAATGGGAAGGGTTTAGAGCAACAAGTATAAAAGACACGTGGACAAAAACGAGGGGGAGTGGAAATGGGAGGGAGGTTGGGAGGGCTGGGGGGTGGGCTGGGATGGGATGGGAGTAAAAGGCAGAAAACTGTACAAGAACAACAATTAAAATAAAAAAATGGAAAAAAAACAATGGTACATTTACACAATGGAATTCTATGCAGCAGAGAGAAAGAAGGAGCTCCTACCCTTTGCAACAGTGTGGATGGAACTGGAGAGTATTATGTTAAGTGAAATAAGTCAGTTGGTAAAAGACAAATATCATATAATCTCACTTAAAACAAGAATTTAATAAACAAATAAAGTAATGAACAAAATAGAACCAGAGGCATAGAATCATGGAATAGATTGACAGCTGTAAGAGGGGAGGGAGAGGGTGGGGGCTGATTGAAAGAAGGGGAAGGAATTAATGAAAGAACGTACATGAAGGACCCATGGACATGGACATGGACAACGGTGTGGGGATTGACTATGGAAGTGGGGAACAGGCTGGGTGAAGGGGGTCAATGGGGATAAAATAGAACAGTTGTAATAGTATAAACAACAGAACATTAAAAAATTAATTCAGTCAGATTTTAGTCTTACATTATTACGTTGTTCCATAGCAAAGCATCATAAAAATTCTATTGTTTAGATGTTGGTAACTTCCCTTCTACCTGCACTCTCTCAAGTTTAATTGATCAGCTTTTTAAAGAAAGATTTTATTACTTTTAGAGAGAGGGGAAAGGAAGTAGAAAGAGAGAGAGAAACCTCGATGTATGAGAGATACATTGATTGGTTGCCTCTCACACACCTCCCAACTGAGAACCTGGCCTGCAACCTAGGCATGTGCCCTGAATAGGAAATGAATTGGCAACCTTTTGGATCTCAGACTACCATTAGATCCACTGAGCCACACCAGCCAGGGCTGATTGTTCAGCTTTTTATTTGATTCTGTGAAATATCCCTTACCCTTGCAATAAATTCTTTGCTCAAGTTAGCATGAGTTAATGTCCACCATTTGTAACCAAATAACACAAGATGATATATAAAATAGTACTAAAGAGTGAATTGTAGACAACAGAACATGAAGGTAATGACTTATTTGGAATTGGTTATCTAGATAGGTTGGAAAACATTTGTTTATATTTCAGATCAGAGTATGCAGTAATAAAACAATTAATTTATTGCTTGTGGTAGCCTAAGGCCAAGGACCCACTGAGGGCAAATATCTGGAGGAAATTGTCATAAAATGCTGAAAAGAACACAAGAAACAATGAGATCCCTATATAATGTGGTTACTTCTGATAGCATGGATAATTTAAAGCAAGAGAATTAAGAACTGAAGTCCTGAATTTCTCTGGTCGAGGAATAGAATGAAATTCAGTGTTTTTGTGACTGGCTGAAACTGTAGGAATGAGATAGCTAAGAATCAAATCCCAATATGGGTTGTATTTGTTGAATTAAAATGGTAGTTGAGTTCATTGTCCTGTGTTATTTCTTACATAGAAATTAGAGAACAACTTTGAAAAGATTGGCACACTGACAAAAGAGATGTCAATATATATTCAACTTTAGAGGACTTGGAGAACTGCAGACTTTCTACACTCTTTGGTATCTTTCTCACTATGCATACCCTGTCTGAGAAAGTGGTACCTCACTTCAGCTAGCGTTGGGCTGCTGAAAAGCCATCTTATTAACCTGATTGCCATTTTTTTTTCCTGCAGTGCTAAATTTCATATTAGCATTTATATGAAACTTGAGTATGCTATAGTTTTGGGTCCATTTAGCAAAAAGTTCATCCTGTCTTTTCATCAGCTATTCTAATCAATTGTGTTCCTTTTAAATCCCTGACTTTCTGACCACACCATTAGTCACTGCTTATGAATCAGTGTATACTCTGACCTTAGGCTATCTATCCTAGGCAAAGTAGACAGGAAGATATCCTGTTTAATAATATTGAATGTAAACTGTAATTTAAAAAAATCTTCCCAATGTGTGTCTTTCTCTGCTTTGTTGATCTTCCCATTTCTCCTAAATGGAGCTAAGATGCCATATCTGTCCACTTTGGGCAGCTATTATCATTAAGAGCCATGTATCTGAGAACAATCTCTTTACAATTTATGGCTACATAGGTGCGAACCAACAGATTTATGACAGTGTGACAGAAGGTACTCCACAGAGTCCAAGAAAGCTGCCAGTGCTACTTATTTGGGCCTTATAGAGGAGTGTAGGATGAAGATCCACTTGATGATAGAGTACTTTATGACTACATGGATATGATTGCACATACCAGTAACTCATGATGGGCCTATGGTTCAGGTCATATGGTTAGCTGAAGATCAATACTTAGCATACATTCTTCGCCAGAGTATAGTACTGAATTAGAATCTGTTTCTCATCTGTTCATTCAGTATAGTAAGCATTCATGTTCCAGGCACTATTCCAGGGAATGCAGCAAAAAGCAGACAGACAAGATTCCTGCTGTCCTGGAGCTTACAATCCAGTAGTGAGAGCAAGACAATATACAAGCAACCAAGTATAGAAATAAAAATTTCAGGTACTTATAAGTAACACAATTCAGTGTGAGTTCTGCGGTTGAGTTGAGTGTGAGTTCTCTTACCATTTTGACATCAGGATATATCAACCTAATGTAGCCATACATGCTTAAACAATAGTAAACATTTTCATTTTATGTGATCACTGGGCACTAATACGATCATAAAAGTAATCCGAGCACTAAAGTTTCATGGTAGATATCCAGGTAATTTAGATAATTGTTAGAATATCTTTGAGATAAAAGCCAAAAATGCTTTAAGCAAAATGTTTTTAAAAATTTAAGTACTCAAGGGGAGGGGATAATGGGGGAAAAGAGTAAAGGGTTTGCAGGAACAATTCTAAAGGACACATGGACAATAACAAGGTGGGGTGGAAACAGGAAAAGGAGGTGGGGAGGGCTGGGGTGGTGGGGAGGGGTGGGGGAAAGGCAGAAAACTGTACAAGAACAACAATAAAAACAAATTTAAGTACTCAAGCCTGTGTGGGAATATATATATCCTGGAACACAAAGGGATCCTTGGACACATTTGCAAATCCTTGATATAGTCCAATTACATATATGTATATACATACACATATATAATTTAAATATTTTATTTGTTTTATATCTCAGATATTCATTTATATAATGTTTAAAAATTTTTTGTGTCTCTTATTTTATTTTTTGCCTCTGATTTCTGTCTAAAAAACTGGAGTTTGTGTCTACCTCATTGATTTGTTTTCAGGAGCAAATGAGATACTTCATGTAAAAAATTTAGAATAGTGTGTTAGACATTGGTGTTGTTGACTTCTTTTATCTATTATTAAAAGCACTGTGAGCACCCTTGTACAAAACATCTTTGTTTATATCTCTATTTATAAGTATTATGTTCTTAGAAGTAGAATTACTGATTCAAACAGTATAAAATTGTAACTATTTTCATGCACATTATTATACTCTCTTCAGTAAACTCCTACTGTTTTACCCTCCCATCAAAGGTACATAAATATAATTTCTTCCCTATATACTCTTACTAATGCACAGTATTATCATTTATTTTTTATTGTTTATGTTATTACAGTTGCCCCCACATTTTACTCCCTTTGTCTACTATTACCCAGCCCCAACCCCTCCCCTCCCTCAGCTGATTCCCAAAATGCTGTCCATGCCTATGGGTCGTGCATATCTGTTCTTTGCCTAATTCCTTCACCTTCTTTCATTCAGCCCTTCTCTGGTAGCTGTCCGTCTGCTTCATGAATCTATGCTTCTGTTACTATTTTGTTCGTCAGTGTATTCTGTTCATTAGATTCCACATATAAGTGAAATCATGTGGTGTTTGTCTTTCTCTGACTGGCTTATTTCACTTAGCATTACACTCTCTATGTTCGTCTATGCTCTGAATTGTTTGGTAGATTTTGTTATATTATAGCAAATGCAGAGGTAGGGAGAGTTTGTTCTCATTCTGAGAACAGAATGCCTTGTCCAAGTGGATTGAAACAAAACAGCTTTGAGGCAAAGCAAAATGTTGCCTAGGGCACCTTATACATACTTTTAATCCAGAATTTCAGGTACTTTAGTAGTAAAAATGCATTATTTCTTTGACAATTTATATTCCATTTACTTATTATTTTGTAACAAATTTCCCAAAATTTAAAATAAAAATGTATTATTATATCTCAAAATTCTGTGAATTTACAGGGATCAGCTGAGTTGTTTTCATTTGGGTTTTCTCATGTGGTTATTACAGAGGGAGCTGACTGTCCAAGAATCAGGAAGTAGAAGCCACTATCTTTTTAAATGAGTGGTTTTCAACTGGGAGTTATTTTGCCCTAATCCCAGGGGATATTAAGCTATGTCTAAAGACATTTTTAGTTGTTGCAAGTGGGAGGAGGGTGCAACTGGCATCTAGTTAGTAGAGGTCAGCCTCATACAACAAGAAATTATTCAAACTCAAATGTCAGTAATGCTACATTTGAGAAACTTGTTTTAAAATTTAGGCCCAAAACTGACACACTGTCAATTCTGCAACATTATATTGGTCAAAGCAGCCATAAGATAGAATTTTAGTCACCAGAGAGTTTGAAACAAAAGGACTCTGGACACAGTGATACCAGGTACAACTAAAGACTGAGGTAAGGTGCTTTTTGAAAACATCACGGGTGAATTAATTGAAACTGCATACCAATCAGTGAGATTGTAATGGTTTTATGTGTCAACTTAGAGAGTATTTTTAGATGAGCTTAACATTTAAACCCATGAACTTTAAGCAAGCAGATTGTCCCTGATACTGTAGATGAGCCTAATCCAATCAGCTGAAGGCCTGAATAGAACAAAAAGACCAGCATCCCTAAGAAAGAGCTAATTTTCTAGCTGACTGCCTTCATCTGAGCCATTGGTTTCCCTGGTTCTTTAGGTTACAAGTCCTTCAGACTACAACTGAACATCACCTCTCCTAGATATTTAGCCTGCTGATCCATATTATAGATTTAAACCTGCCACTTTCCAGTCATGTGACTCAATTCTTTATAATGAATGTATCTACCTATTTATTATTTATTTATCCATTTTCTCTTTCTTTCTCTCTCTCCCACCCTTCCTCCCTCTCCCTCTCTCATTAGTTCTGTTTCTCTGGAGAACCTTGATGAATCCAGAGAACCAAGTGGCTCTTTTTTCTTGGGATATCAGATTATCTGAATTCAAGCTTATACATCCACAGAGGAGTTTGCATGATTCCTTTCTAGGGAAACTCACTAGCTGAAAAGAAAAGGCTCATAGAGAATGACATTGGTACAGCCTGGTCATAAAATGGCCAGACTCCTACAAATCCCTGATGGTGGCATTAGATGACAAGCTCCAACCAGCCATCTTTTTTAGTGTCTAATTCTTAAATATAAGTGTTAAATATCTTAAATCACCAGGCATGTGAAGCAAGACTCTAACATTTAAGAGAGTTAGGAAAACAAGCCAAAATGGGTATGGGTTGAGCAGGGCAGAAACTTGGAGGAAATATGGCAATCTAGGGAATAAAAAAATGTAAAACAAACAAAACAAAAAATGCCAACAAATTCTAACTAATATAAAATAATATTGAATGTAAACTGTGATTGAATTTTTAATGTTGTACAATTGATAACTAAGGACAGAGGGTAGAAAGTCTTACATCAAGAAATAAAAACAGGACTTCTGGCCAAGATGGAGGCATAGGTGGACACACTGTGCCTCCTTTCACAACCAAAATTAAGGATAACAAATATTTAGAAACAAGAAAACAACCAAAACTGATAGAAAATTGAACTGTATGGAAGTTCAACAACCATTCATCCAGACCGGTAAGAGGGGTGGAGTCGCGGCAGGAAAAGGTGGAGGTGCGGACCCGGGTACGCAGGCAGCAGTGGCTGGCAGTTCCCAAGCATGCAGGCAGCGGCTAGCAGACCCCGGACACAGGGTGGCAACTGTGCAGACCCAGTGAGGCCATGCAATGCGGCTGGCTGACCAGGTGGTCTCACATTCACACACAGATAATCCAGGTGAAGGGGGAGCAGCAAAAGGAACTGGAATCCCAGAGAGAGAGGAGCAATGGCCATTGATCCCTCTCGGACCCCGCCCCCACATACAGCATTACAACTCAGCGACTGCGCTGCCCCGCCCTGGGGAACACCTGAGGCTCCACCCCTCACAATGTAACAGCCATGACCAGACCAAAAAAAAAAAAAAAAAAAAACAACCAACCAAACAAACAAACAAAAAAGCCCCACCAAAAATGGCTCAAACAAGAGAACAAATCAAACCCCCAGAGCCAACTCTGCTAAGCGATGAAGAGATAGCCAACCTATCAGATGCACAGTTCAAAGCCCTGGTGATCAGGATGCTCACAGAATTGGTTGATTTTGCTCACAAATTAGATGAAAAAATGCAGGCTACGATAAGTGAAATGAAGGAAGACGCATGGGGAACCAATAGAGATGGGAGGAAAACTGGGACTCAAATCAATGGAGTGGACCAGAAGGAAGAAACAAACAACCAAACGGAAAACAGGGAAGAAACAAGAATTCAAAAAAAAAAAAAAATGAGGAGAGGCTTAGGAACCTCCAGGACATCTTTAAACGTCCAACATCCAAATTATAGGGGTCCCAGAAGGGGAAGAAGAAGAGCAACAAGTGAAAAACTTATTTGAACAAATAATAAAGGAGAACTTCCCCCATCTGGAAAAGGAAATAGACTACCAGGAAGTCCAGGAAGCTCAGAGAGTCCCAAAGAAGTTGGACCCAAGGAGGAACACACCAAGGCACATCATAATTCTATCAGACAAGATTCAAATGAAGGAGAGAATTCTAGAAGCAGCAAGGGATAAGGGGACAGTCACCTACAAAGGAGTTCCCATCAGACTGTCAGCTGATTGCTCAAAAGAGACCTTCCAGGCAATAAGGGGCTGAAAGAAGTATTTGAAGTCTTGAAAGGTAGGGACCTACATCCAAGATTGCTCTATCCAGCAAAGCTGTCATTTAGAATGGAAGGGAAGATAAAGTGCTTCTCAGATAAGGTCAAGTTCAAGGAGTTCATCATCACCAAGCCCTTATTGTATGAAATGTTAAAGGGACTTATCTAAGAAAAAGAAGATAAAAAATAGGACAGTGAAAAGACAGGAAACTCACAGCTATTAACAACCACACCTAAAACAAAAGCAAGCTAAGCAAACAACTAGAAGAGGAACAGAAACACAGAAATGGAGAACACATGGAGGGTTAGCAACAGGGGAGTGGGAGGAGGAGAGAGGGGAGAAGGTACAGAGAATAAGTAGCATAGAAGGTGGGTAGAAAATAGACAGGGGGAGGGCAAGAATAGTGTGGGAAATGTAGAAGCTAAAGAACTTAGGACACCTGGACATGAACTAAAGGGGGGGAATGTGGGTGGGAGGGAGTGTGCAGGGTGGAGGGGAATGATGGGGGAGAACTGGGACAACTGTAATAGCATAATCAATAAAATATATTTAAAAAAAGAAATAAAAACAGAATGATGTAAAGAATAAAAGACATAGAACAAGAAAGAGCCCATGGAAATTAAAAATAACAAAATTCAATAGACATTTTGATGAAAATATATGGGCATATTCCAGAAAGAAGAAAAATAGACAAGCAAAGTAAGGGAAAAAATATTTTTTTAAAAAATAGGGACTCACTCCTGAAGGTCTAACATTCATGTAGTAGGAATTCTGGAAACGCAGAATAAAGAAAATGGAGCATTATGGTAGTTAATCTTCAAAGATGGCTCCCCGATGAGCCATGTCTTCCTGTATTCATGTCCTTGTCAATTTTCCTTCCTTTGTATTTAGGCTGACCTTTCTTTTGACCAAAAAATGTGGCAGAAGTAATACATGGTTTCTTAGACTAGGTCATTAGAAGTCTTGTAAATTGTGCCTGGGTCTTTTGGAACACACATTCTGGAGGAAGCCAGCCATCACCTACCAGCTACCTTGTAAGAAATTGGACTGCCTTGAGACCACCTTTTTTATTCTGTTAAAATAAAAACCTTGCTAACCATGTGGAAAACCAACCAAGCTGAACAAACTAAAGTGCTAGATAGTTGATTGAAGAACCCATGTTAAATATCCTCTCAGCTGAGCTTGCAGGTGACATCACCCCCAGTCACTATGTGCTTATAATTGCATGAAAAACCTCAAGTGAGAACCTCCCACTTGAATTTAATCAACCCATGTATGTGACTAAGTGGATTAGACACCACATTACATGAAAACTGGCACTCCTAACCACCCACGAGTGTTAGATTCTCCCAAGTCTCTGTCATACTGTCTTTCAATTACCTTGCAGCATTAACAAAAGTTGCAATCATATAATTATGCAATTAAAAATATATTGGTTTCACCCTGGCTGGTGTGGTTTAGTGGATTGAGTGCCCAGCTGCGAACCAAAGGGTCGCCAGTTCAATTCTCAGTCAGGTCACATGCCTGGGTTGCAGGCCGAGTCCCCAGTAGTGGGTGCGTGACAGGCAACCACACATTGATGCTTCTTTTCCTCTCTTTCTCCCTCCCTTACCCTCTCTAAAAATAAATAAATAAAATATCTTAATACAATAAAAGGTGATTTTTTTCCATATACATTAGGAATTCTTACCAAGAGTTAAATAACTTTAAATATTTAATATGTGTACATGTGTTTACTATGTATGTCTCAGGCACTTTCTTAAGCATGTATGTGTGTGTATATATATACATACATATTTATATATACACATATACACACAGGGTCTGGCAGAAGTAATGTCATTGAGTGTGATTGTCTTGCCCAAGATGAACAGCAATTTGAACATTTCCTCTAAAATGTCATATGGTGTGCTTGAGTGTGATATTGTTGTATAATAGAACTACATGTGAATGATTTTGTAGTAAAAGATTTGGTGTAGATTACCAGCTCATAAAAAGGGTGTTATTTGTGCCAGAGCCTGCTTATTTCACATATGTGTAAATTTTTTTACATGTAATAATCCTACGAAGCAGGTACTATTCTTATTCCCATTTTATAGATGAGAAAACTGAAATACAAAGGCCAATCAGTTTAATTTACTTGTGGTAAATCCATAGTTTCCTGGATTTCAACTAGGTTACGCTATCTCTCAAATAGGCTTAATTCATGAGCCACTTCTGCCTGGTAGGATTTTGGTTTGTAAAAATTATCTTACAAATTCAATGAGAAATCCTTGCCCTCATAGGTCTTATAGTGCAGCAGAGGAAACCGATATATTTTTATTTTATTTTTGTAAAGATTTTACTTATTTATCTTTAGAGAGAGGGGAAGGGAGGGAGAAAGAGAGGGAGACAAACATCAATGTGTGGTTGCCTCTCGTGTGTCCCCTGCCGGGAACTGGCCTGCAACCCAGGCATGTGCCCTGACTGGGAATCGAACTGGTGAACCTTTGGTTCACAGGCCATCACTCAATCCACTGAGCCACACCAGCCAGTGTGAAAAATATCACCTTTTATACCACTACTAGTTTTAAAATCATCCATCTCACTTTGTGATTTGTCCTTTCATCTCTGGAAAATACACATACACACACACGTGCATGCACACACACACACCCCTCATTATGTTATCTAAAACAAAATTTCTGCAAATATTGGAATTCACTTGGATTATTTAGTAAATTCTACCAAGTCTAGACAGCATAATACAGTTGTTATGGCATTAAAAGCATGTTGTCAAAAAACATATACTAAGTAACAGTTTTGGCTCATGAGGAATATTTCATTTTTTCTGAAGTTAATGTCTAACTATTTAAGAAAGAGAACCCATTTTGATCTACATTATTTTGTGATACTTGTTATAAATACATAAAGATAGTATTCATGGGAAAAATAAAATTGAAATAAGTTCTTAGAAATCAATAATAAGCAGATTGAAAACTCTAGTTATAGAGATACTATGTGAGAGTAAATGATTATTACTCTAGTTGCCTATTCACTATTTTCCAAGTCAAGAAAGTCAACTATACTGTATTCAGGAGAAGCAAATCAATCATTATTAATTATAAGGCTTAAATCCATGTATTTTAAGATAAAAATAAGTGTATCTATTGTGTAACTATCACATTAAAACACTTTTCTGCATCCTACAAAAGTAACTTAACACAAATCATTTCTCTCCTGTCATGCTATAGATTTAACTTAATTTAAATTTAGCACAGGAGGCTGTAAACTGCAGCTGATTTGGTGGGTTTTTTTCCTCTCTTCCTTATACAGGGGTGGGCAAAAGTAGGCTTACAGTTGTGAGTATGCAGAACACAGTTTATTTTTGTATTATTACTTATGTATGTCTTATATATTTTTCCATGCAAACAACTGTAAACCTACTTTTGCTCACCCTTGTATGTTAATGAACTTGTTTCACAGTTGTTTTTTGAATTTGGAAAATTGTTGCAATAGTATCTTGAAGAAAAGTGATTATTTCAGAACCAAAACATTACTGTTAGGGGACTTTCAAAACCTGAGTTTACAGATCATGTCAAGGTATATTTGTGTGATCTTAGTAAGTCATCAATAATACCTATTACATTATAGTTTAAGAGATTAGACTCCAGCTGCAACATGCACATGCTCTATCTCCCTTTGCTCATACAATTCCCGAACATGAGTTTTTGATAAGGACTAACTTTTCATATTAATGCTCAGCATGAAAAGAATGAAATGTTAAATATTATTAGGGGGAAACATTAAGGGCAGGCTATGCTTTATGCAGTTGATGTGACCCTGAATAATTGTGTATACCCTTTTTCTCAAGGTACAAGAATAGACTAAATCATACTGTTTGATCTAATTACAGTATGATTTCAAAGATTATTCCCATTAGTTTTGTTATCCTGAGGCATGCCCTCTTCAGTCAAATTCATGGTTATGAGGAAAACCCTTTAAAGTCATAACAAAAAATTTTAGATTGAAACTTCAGCACTCTATATTCAAAAATACAATTGTTGTCATGAGTCAGTATTATGTATTACCAAAAATGTGTGTTGCCAATGAGAGTTAACAAAAGATGTTGCTAAAGAGATTCCAAGTTTATTTATTGACCCTTTCTGTGGGATTCCCCCCAAATTCATTTATACCTCTGTCTTTCCAAAACTTTAGTAAGGATTGTTCTGCTATAGATTTATAATTCTTATCCACTTTCACTTACAGTAATGGTATGCTACCTCTATAAATTAACATTCCCTTACTTGACTCCTCCCTTTACATCTTCCTACTGCTGAGCCTTTCAGAAGAAAAGTTCTTTGAAGCAAGATTTGAGTGTAAAGGGAAAGAAAGAGCCAATTAAAACATGAAAAAATAAAGTAATCTGAGACCTGAGTAAGGAAATTTACTTTAGTATCATGGTGGGAAGGAATGGCCCTTCTGTAGTACACCATGACATAGTTATATGAATGCTTTATTGTAGTGTTAAAATAATGTTGTAAGGTGGCAGTAGCTTTTTTTATGTAAAGGGTAGAATTTCACATGAAAAGATTACTCATTACCATGATTCTGCCCATCATGTGAAATGTGTTCTTAAAGAGGAAACCAAGATTGTTACTTTATCTTAGCCTTGACACCAAAAGAGCAGTGTCTGTGTTGGAAGTTATGACAACACATTTTCTGTGGTTGCAGAATATGACTAGGAAGTAGGGGATCCAGGCAAGGTACTTAGAAGTTTAAGAAATCCTTACTTGCTGGTTTTGATTAGTTCAGCATTGTATCAAGTTTCAAAAGAAAGTATGAAATGATGCAGGGCCTACCAGCCCCAGGAAAGAAGTAGAGTTAGAGATCTGTGCTTTGAAAGCTGAATCTCTGAATTTGTGCATTCACTTCTTTAAAAATATTTTTTGTAATTTATTGATTTCAGAGAAAAACATCAATTTGTTGTTCCATTTATTTATTATTTCATCGCTTGCTTCTTTTTAAATTTTTTCTTATCCTCACCCAAGTACATTTTTTCATTGCCTTTAGAGAGGAAGGGAGGAAGAGTTTTTGCCTGAATCTGACACGGGAATATACCAGAGTCTTTCTGAAGAGGCCCAGAAGCAACGCACCCAGTGGCCAACTTCAGACATCAGAGCATTTTCTGATAAGCTTCACAAGCAGTTTACCCAAAGGGATATCTCAGCAGGCACAAAACCCTGCTGAGTCAAATCCAGCTTCGTGTGGTCAGCACCTGCACAACAGCTTATATGCCAAGGCCAAGGTTGAGCCTCACAGTCAGCCACCCTGAGGGTTGATCTCATACATGATAAGCCAATAACAATCACAACTCAATTACAACAGGAGGGCCACATAATCCACACAAGAGATATTCCTACAGCATGCAATTAAGGTGATCATGGAGACTGCACCACCAGGTCTCACAAAGTCACCTATTACATAAGACTACCCCACAAACCCTGGGAGTCATAGCAGATATATCTAACACATAGACACAAACATTTTTATACACCAATAATGAACTATCAGAAAGGAAAAATAAGAAAGTAAACCAATTCACACTTTAAAATAGAAAATATCTAAGAATAAACGTAATCAAGCATATAAAAGAGCTATGCTCAAAAAATTATAGGATGCTGAAGAAAGGAACTGAAGAAGATACAAATAAGTGGAAGCACATACCATGTTCATAGATAAGAAGATTTAACATCATTAAAATGTCTATACTACCCAAAGCAATTTGTAGATTCAATGCAGTTCTTATCAAGATACCAATGGTGTATATTACAGAAATAGAACAAATGTTCCAAAAATTTATATGGAACCACAAAATATCCTGAGTAGCCACAGTAATCTTAACAAAGAAGAACAAGTTTGGAAGAATCACACTACATGATTGCGGGGGATCCTGTCCTGGGCGCCAGATGTGGGGGGTCTATGCCCACAGAGCCCCATCCCTCCGTCACGGATGAAAATAAAACTACCAAGACATGACCTGCTTGGGGAGGAGAGGTGGTCAAACTCTCAGAGTAGAATGACCCAGAGCCCCTTCCTCACTAGGCTTTTATTGGGTTCAAATACACAGGAATACAGGTTTAACATGTCAAAGAAATCTGAGGGCTTAATCTGAGTCAGTGTCTGTCTGGAAAGGAGGTTGCAAAACTTTGGGAGACATACTCATTTCCTCCTCAGACCCTTATCATTTAAATGAGAGCACTCTTAGCAAAGCAGGTTTCACAGGACTTTGGGAATTCTTTCTTATCCTCTATCACCTGGGGAACCGTTCTGGCCAGCACAGGGCTGCACCACCTGCAGGCATAGTTTCAGGCTTTCAGCCGATTAGGCCCAGGAAGCATCTCCCAGATGGAAATGAGGACTCGGGCTATGTCAGAATAGCCGGGGCGGGGGGGAGGGTCCATCACATCCTCTTTGCTGCAGCCCCTCCTCCCCGAATCCTTCCATGAGGCCTCCCAAGTGGTTGCGTCTGGCTTAGGTTGCCCCCCCCCATGAGGAGTCTTACCCGTCATTGACTGCCAACCAGGCATTGGGGCCAGAGATGGGTGAGGCAGAAGCAGTGCTCCTGCCAGGGAGATAAGCTTTGTCTCCTTAGTAGGTCATGTCCTCGTGACAGAACAGACCCAGATGAAGTGGGTCCCTTGGGCTCTTACACAGCCCACCATGGGGTGAGTGAGGGTTACAACTCCTGAAACCAGGCTGAACCGTCCGCAACACATGATATGAGACTATCCTACAAGGCCACAGTGATTAAAATAGCATGATGCTGGCATAAAAACAGGCATATAGATTCAATGGAACAGAAGAGAGTAAAGGGGGGATAGTAGGTGATGGAAGAAGACTTGAGTTGGGGTGGTGAGCACACAGTGCAATACAGATGATGTATTATAGAATTGTACACCTGAAACCTATATAATTGTATTAACCAATGTCATGCTAATAAATCCAATACAAATAAATAAATAAATACACAAAAAATTAAAATATCAGTTGTATTTCTACACACTAGCAAAGAGCACCTCAAAATTGAAATCAAGAAAACAATTTCACTTACATCATCAGAAAGAATAAAATACTTAGAAATAAATTCAATCAACTTCCGGCCAAGATGGAGGCATAGGTAGATATGCTGCGCCTCCCCACACAACCTAAAGAAGGACAACAACAAATTTAAAGAGAAAAAACAATCAGAACTTCCAAAAAATAAAACTGTATAGAAATATGGCAACCAAGGAGTTAAAGGGGAAACATTCATTAAGACCAATAGGAGGGGTGGGAATGGGCAGCCAGGCAGAGAGGACTCATGGCAAGGTGGCAGTTGGAGGACTGGGAGAGGCGGCAGCTGGAGGAGCTGGCAGTCCCACATATGTGTGCAGTTAAACAGGAGGAACGACTGGGGAGGGAGACAAACCGTGCAACCCAGGGTTCCATTGTGGGGAAATAAAGCCTCAAAACCTCTGACTGAAAAAACCTGTGGGGGCTGTGGCTGTGGGAGGAACTCCCAATCTCACAGGAGAGTTCATCGGAGAAACCACAGGGTCCTAGAATGTACAAAAACCACCCATCTGGGAACCAGCACCAGAAGGGCCCAATTTCCTTGTGGGTAGCAGCGGAAGTGACTGAAAGCGAGCGGACAGCTGAACAAGTGGCATTGTTCCCTCCCCGACCCCTCCCCCACATACAGCACCACAACACAGTGATGTGGTTGCCCCACCCTTGGGAATGCCTAAGGTTCCGCCCCTTACTATCTAACAGGCGTGCTAAGACAAAAAAATAGGGCCCAAATGAAAGAACAGATCAAAGCTACAAAAAAAATACAACTAAGCAACGAAGAGATAGCCAGCCTAGCAGATGCACAGTTGAAATCACTGATAATCAGGATGCTCACAGAATTGGTTGAGTATCGTCACAAAACAGAGGAAAAAGTGAAGGCTGTGAAAAGTGAAATAAAAGACAACGTACAGGGAGCCAACAGTGAAGGGAAGGAAACTGGGACTCAAATCAATGGTTTGGACCAGAAGGAAGAAAGAAACATTCAATCAGAACAGAATGAAGAAACAAGAATTCGAAAAAATTAGGAGAGGCCCAGAAACTTCCTAGACAACCTTAAACATTCAAACATCCAAATCATTGGGGTGCCAGAAAGGGAGGAGGAAGAAAAAAATGGAAAACTTACTTGAAAAAATAATGAAGGAGAACTTCCACTATCTGGCAAAGGAAATAGACTTCCAGGAAGTCCAGGAAGCTTGGAGAGTCCCAAAGAAGTTGAACCCAAGGAAGCACATGCCAAGGCACAGCATAATTAGATTACCCAAGATTAAAGATAAGGAGAGAATCTTAGAAACAGCAAGAGAAAAGGAGAGTTACCTACAAAGGAGTTTCCATCAGACTGTCAGCTAATTTCTCAAAATAAACCTTACAGGCAAGAAGGGGCTGGAAAGAAGTACTCAAAGTCATGAAAGGCAAGGACCTATGTCCAAGATTACTCTATCCAGCAAAGCTATCATTTAGAATGTAAGGGCAGATGAAGTGCTTCCAAGATAAGGTCAAGTTAAAGGAGTCCATCATCGCCAAGCTCTTATTATATGAAATGTTAAAGGGACTTACCTAAGAAAAGAAAGAAGATAAAAATATGAACAGTAAAATGACAACAAACTTACAAGTATCAGCAACCAATCCTAAAAAAATGAACTAAGCAAACAACTAGAACAGTAACAGAATCAACAGTTAAGACATGGGCAAAGGACCTGAACAAACACTTCTCTAAGGAGGACATACAGAGGGCCCAGAGACATATGAAAGGATGCTTAGCATCACTAGCCATCAGAGAGAAGAAAATTAAAACCACAATGAGATACCACTTCACACTGGTCGGAATGGCCACCATAACCAAATCAACAAACAAGTGCTGGTGAGGTTGTGGAGAAAAGGGAACACTAGTGCACTGTTGGTGGGAATGCAGACTGGTGTAGCCACTGTGGAAAACAGTATGCAATTTCCTTAGAAAACTAAAAATGGAACAGCCTTTTGACCCAGCAATTCCACTGCTGGGATTATACCCTAAGAATCCTGAAATAGCAATTCAAAAGAACTTATGCACTCCAATATTCATAGCAGCACAATTTACAATAGCCAAGTGTTGGAAACAACCTAAATGCCTATCTGTAAATGAGTGGATCAAAAAACTATGGTACACTGGAGAGGAAGATGGCTGCGAGGTAGGAAGGAGTGGATTCCACTTCCCCTTACACACAGGAGAAAAATCTAGCCAATCTACAGAGGAACAGAGCAAACAGCCAACAGTATCCCAGCATATATGAAAATAGGAGACCAAAAATTGTAGCAGACATTGAAAAACCAGACACGAGGCAAAAAAATCTGGAACTGTGAAAACACCAGAGCTGGACCCAAAGAAGGGGCATCCCAACAGCTGAGACAAGTAGATGCACACTAACCTCCATCCAGGACCTATCTGGAAATACAACTAAATAGTGGAGAAATTACCAAGAACAAACAATTGAACAAGAGCAAGAGAGAATCCTCAAAACCTTGTACACAGGGAAGAACCTGCTTCAACACAACCTGCCCTCACTAGCAGAGCAAAATACGAGAGGTGATGGACAGAGTGACCCTCAGTTAACCAGCCGGTGGGAAGGACCCACCAAAGAAAGACCCAACAACAATCAAAACCCAAAGACAAACACAGAGCCAACTTAAATGACAGCCCAAGACCGGTGAGCATGGGAGATCAAGGAGACTGCACCACTGAATCTCACAGGTATTCTACCACAGAAGTTCATACCATAAACCAAAGGAGCCAGAACACATCAATTTAAGAAGCTGAGGCTAACAAGAAGAGTCTCACAATGGGAAGACAAAGAATCCCCAAATGAAAGGAAAGGAGGAAGCCTCAGAAAAAATGCTAAATGAAATAGAGGCAACTCAACTATCAAATATTGAGTTCAAAGCAATGGTTGTCAGGAAGCTCAATGATGTCACAGTGAATAACAAGAAACTACAGAGAAACTACAATAAACTCACTGCAAATTATATCAGCATGAAAAAGGAAATAGAAACTATCAACAAGGGCCAAGAGGAAATGAAGAATACAATTTCTGAACTGAAGAACATATTTGAAGGAATCAAAAGCAGGGTCAGATCAGTGATCTGGAGACCAAAGTATGAAAAAACACCCAAAAAGAGCAAGAAAAGGAAAAGAGGCTCAGAAAGAATGAAGAGGGATTCAGAGAAATGCAAAACAATATGAAACATAATAATATCTGTATAATAGGGATACCAGAAGGAGAAGAAGGGCAAGGGATCGAAAAACTATTTGAACAAGTAATGATGGAAAACTCCCCTAATTTGATGAGAGAAAAAGTCACACAAATCCAGGAAGCACAGAGAGTCCCAATCAAGAGGAGACCAAAGAGGCCCACTTCCAGACACATCATAATTAAAATGGCAAAATTCCAAGACAAAGAGAGAATCTTAAAGACAGCAAGGGAGAAACAGGAAGTAACACACAAGGGAGCCCCGGTAAGGTTAGCAGCTGACTTCTCAATGAAAATGCTCCAAGCCAGAAGACAATGGCAAGAAATATTCCATGTAATGAGAACCAAAGGCCTGCAACCAAGGCTACTTTACCCAGCAAGGTTCTCAATCAAGATAGAAGGCCAAATAAGGAGCTTCTCAGACAAAAGAAGTCTAAACGAACACACTTCCACCAAACCACCTCTGCAAGAGGTGCTAAAGGGACTGCTTTAAGGAAAAGAAGTGGGGGGGGGTATGAAAATGGCAATGAATAAGTACCTATCAATAATAACCTTAAATGTAAATGGATTAAATGCTCCAATCAAAAGACATAGAATAGCTGAATGGATAAGAAAGCGTGACCCACGCATATACTCCCTAAAAGAGACCCACCTCAGGACGAAACACCTACACAGACTGAAAGTGAAGGGCTGGAAAGAAATTTTCCAAGCAAATGGACAGGAAAAACAGCCAGGGTAGCAATACTCATGTCAAACAAAATAGACTTCGAAAAGGGGCCATAAAGAGAGACCCAGAAGGTCACTTCATAATACTCAAGGGAAGAATCCTCCAAGAAGACATAAACATTATAAATATGTATGCAACCAACATAGGAGCACCTAAATACATAAAAAAAAATCTTAGAGGACTTCAAGAAAGATATTGACAGCAACACAATTATAGTAGGAGATTTTAACACCCCACTGTCAAAAATGGAGACAGATCTTCCAAACAAAATATCAACAAAGAGATTGCAGCATTGAACAATGCCCTAGATGAAATGGACTTAACTGATATATATAGAGCCCTTCATCCCAAAGAAGCTAAATACACATTCTTTTCATATGCACATGGAACATTTTCAAAGATAAACCATGTGCTAGAACACAAAACAAGCCTCAACAAATTCAAGAAAATTGAGATCATATCAAGCATTTTCTCCAACCTCAAGGGACTGAAACTAGAAACCAACCCCAAGGAAAAAACCCCAAAACACTCAAAATCATGGAGATTGAATAGCATGCTATTAAACAATGAATGGGTCAAGAATGAAATAAGGGAAGAAATCAAAAAGTTTCTGTAAACAAATGAAAATGACTCACAACAACCCAAAATTTATGGGACACAGCAAAGGTAGTCCTGAGAGGGAAGTTCATAGCGAGACAGGCCTACCTAAAAAAAGATAGAAACATTTCAAACAAACAACCTAACCCTATGCCCACAAGAACTCAAGGAACAACAACAAAGACAGCCCAGAGCAAGTAGAAGGAAGGAAATAACCAAAATCAGAGCAGAATTAAATGACATAGAGACTTAAAGCACAATTCTAAGGATCAATGAATCCAGGAGCTGGTTCTTTGAAAAGATCAACAAAATCGACAAGCCTTTAAGCAGGCTCATCAGGAAAAAAAGTGAGAGGACCCAAATAAACATCAGAAATGAAAGAGGAGGGATTACAACTGACACCACAGAAATACAAAGGATTGTAAGAAATTACTACGAAGAACTGTATGCCAAGAAATTTGAAAACCTAGGTGGAATGGACAAATTTCTAGAAAAATACAATCTCCCAAAACTGAATGAAGAAGAAGCAGAAAGCCTGAACAGACCAATAACAGCTGATGAAATTGAAGCAGTAATCAAAAAACTCCCGACACACAAAAGCCCTGGACCAGATGGTTTCACAGGAGAATTCTACAAAGCACTTAAGGAAGAGCTAACCCCTATCCTTCACAGACTATTCGAAAAAATCCAAAATGATCGAAGACTCCCAAACTCTTTTTATGAAGCCAGCATCATCCTAATCCCAAAACCAGATAAAGACACAACAAAGAAGGAGAACTTCAGGCCAATATCGCTGATGAACATAGATGCTAAAATCCTCAACAAAATATTGGCAAACCGCATCCAACAACACATTAAAAAGATCGTACACTATGACCAAGTGGGATTCATCCCCGGGATGCAAGGATGGTATGATGTTCACAAATCAGTGAATGTAATATATCACATAAACAAAAGCAAAGACAAAATCACATGATCATACTAATAGATGCAGAAAAAGCATTTGATAAGGTACAGCACCCATTTGTGATAAAAACACTCAGAAAAGTAGGAATAGAGGGAGCATTCCTTAACATAATAAAGGCCATATATGAGAGACCTACAGCCAACATCATACTCAATGGGCAAAAACTAAAATCTTTTCCACTAAGATCAGAAACAAGACAAGTTTGTCCACTTTCACCACTTCTATTCACAGTATTGGAACTTTTAGTCACAACAGTCATACAAGAAAAGTAAATAAGAGGCATCCAAATCAGAAAGGAGGAAACAAAACTGTCATTGTTTGCAGATGACATGATAGTGTACATAGAAAATCCTATAGACTCCACCAAAAAACTGCTCGACCAAATAAATGAATTTGGCAAAACTGGGATACAAAGTCAATATCCAGAAATAAAAGGCATTTTTGTATACCAACAAAAAATCCCATTTGATATAGCAACAAGGAAAATAAAATACCCAGGAATAAACCTAACCAAGGAGGTAAAAGACCTGTACTCAGAAAACTATATAACACTGAAGAAAAAAATCAAGGAAGACACAAACAAATGGAAATATGTACCATGTTCATGGACTGGAAGAATTAACATGATCAAAATGCCCATACTAACCAAAGCAATTTACAGATTCAGTGCAATACCTATTAAAGTACCAATGGCATATTTCACAGACATAGAACAAACACTTCAAAAATTTATATGGAACCACAAACGACCCCAAATGGCTGCAGCAATTTTGAGAAAGAAGAGCCAAGTATGAGGGATCACAATACTTGATACCAAACTGAGTTACAAGACCACTGTAATAAAAAAAAAGCCTGGTACTAGCACAAAAACAGGCACATGGACCAATGGAACAGAACAGAGAGCCCAGAAATAAACCCAAGTCTCTACAGTCAATTAATATTTGATGAAGGGGGCAGCAACATAAAATGGAGTAAAAATAGCTTCTTCAACAAATGGTGTTGGGAGAGCTGGACAGCTACATGCAAAAAAAAATGACACTTGATCACCAACTTACACCATACAAAAAAATAAATTCAAGGTGGATAAAAGATTTAAATATAAGCTGTGGGGGACTTCCGGCCAAGATGGAGGTGTAGGCGGACACACTGTGCCTCCTCTCACAACCAAAATTAAGGACAACAAATATTTAGAAACAAGAAAATGAGAACTGAGAGAAAATTGAACTGTACGGAAGTCCAACAACCATTCATCCAGTCTGAAATTCCTACCCAGTTTCACCGACGTCGACGGCATGCCTTAGCCTGCTCTCTGGAATGTGACCTCCAGGAAGGCCGGCACCTTCTTCGCTCACCTGTCTCCATTTACTATAGCTGCTAACTCAGTGCCTGATCTTGAGAAGGGTAATGACTGTCTCTGCTTCCGGCTTCTATGCTGACACCTTGAAGAGTCCGCACCCCACAAAGCTCCACAAGTTTGGGATGAGGAGACCCCATCCCCCATCCCAGTGCTCTAAGGCAGTGCTCAAAGTAGGTGGCTCAGCAGTGGGGGCCCCTCCACAGCTGATCACCTGACCGTGACAAGGTGTCTGCAGACGGAGAGACAATGTTTAGAAACTTCTAGAGCACAGGTGGTGAACACAAGGCCCGTGGGCTGAATCCGGCCCTCCACCTTGTTCTATCCAGCACCTTGTCTCTACCTGGCAGCAGTGCCGAGCTCTCGCTTAACTGTTAAGGGGTAGTTATATTTACACAGTCCTAACATTACATTCGGCCTTTGAAGGCAACCACAAGGCTGATGTGGCCCCCGGTGAAAATGAGTTTGACACCACTGTTTTAGAGCAATTTCTTGAACCTAATACAAAATTGGTACCTGCAAACAAACAAACAAACAAACAAATAAATAAAAGCTGTGACACCATTAAAGTCCTAGAGGAGAACATAGGCAGGAAAATCTCAGATATTCCACACAACAACGTTTTCACTGATATGTCCCCTAGAGCAAGGGACATAAAGGAAAGAATAAACAAATGCGATCTCATCAAAATAAAAAGCTTCTGCACGGCCAAAGAAATCAGTATTAAAATAAAAAGAGAACCAACTGTATGGGAAAACATATTTACCAATGATACCTCAGACAAGGGTTTAATCTCCAAAATATATAAAGAACTTAACATGGCTCCACTCTAAGAAGATAAGCAACTGAATTAAAAAATGGGCAAAGGACTTGAACAGACACTTCTCCAAGGAGGACATACAGGGGGTCCAGAGACACATGAAAAGATGCTCAGTATCACTAGCTATCAGAGAGACGAAAATTAAAACCACAATGAGATACCACTTCACACTGGTCAGAATGGCCATCATAAACAAAGCAACAAACAAGTGTTGGAGAGGTTGTGGAGAAAAGGGGACCCTAGTGCACTGTTGGTGGGAGTGCAGACTGGTACAACCACTATGGAAAACAGTATGGAATTTCCTCAGAAAACTAAAAATGGATCTGCCTTTTGACCCAAGATTATATCCTAAGGGATTATATCTTAAGAACCCTGAAACACCAATTCAAAAGAACCTATGCACCCCAATGTTCATAGCAGCACAATTTACAATAGCCAAGTGTTGGAAGCAACCTAAGTGCTCATCAGTAAATGAATGGATCAAAAACTATGGTACATTTACACAATGGAATTCTATGCAGCAGAAAGAAAGAAGGAGCTCCTATACTTTGCAACAGCATGGATGGAACTGGACAGCATTATGCTAAGTGAAATAAGCCAGGCAGTGAAATACAAATACCATATGATCTCACCTTTAACAGGAATCTAAACAACAAAACAAACAAACAAGCAAAATATAACCAAAGACACTGAAATAGAGAACAGGCTGACAGTGACCAGAGGGGAAGGGGAGGGAATTTCAGTGAAAGAGGGGAAGGGTTTACAGGAACAAATATAAGGGACACATGGACAAAAACTATGGGGGGTGGAAATGGGAGGGAGGTGGGGAGGGCTGGGGTGGTGGGTTGGGGTGGGAGTAAAAGACATAAAACTGTACAAGATCAACAATTAAAATAAAAATTGGGAAAAAAAGAATTCAATAAAAAAAGGACACATGGACAAAACCTAGGGCGGGGGGTGGGTGGAAATGTGAGGGAGGTGTGGAGGGCTGGGGGGTTGGGCTGGGATGGGAGTAAAAGAGAGAAAACTGTACTTGAACACCAATTAAAATTTTAAAAATGAAAAAAACAAACAAACCATGGTACATTTACACAATGGAATACTACACAGCAGAAAGAAAGAAGGAGCTCGTACCCTTTGCAACAGCATGGATGGAACTGGAGAGCATCATGCTAAGTGAAATAAGCCAGGCGGTGAAAGACAAATACCATATGATCTCACCTATAAACTGAACCTGATCAACAAAACAAACAAGCAAGCAAAATATCACCAGAGTCAATGAAATAAAGAACTGACAGTAACCAGAGGCAAGAAGGGAGGGAGATAATGGGGTAAGGAAGGCAAAGGTTCATCAAAGAGGATGTATGAAGGACCCATGGGTAAAGCCAAAGAGGGGTAGGATTGAGGGTGGGAGGTGGGGGTGGATGGGGTTGGGAGTGAGGGTGGAGTAAAATGGAGACAACTGTACTTGAAAAACAATAAACAAAAAAGTGTAAGACTTGCACACTAAGAACTATAAGATAGTCCTAAAACAAAATAAAGAAAACCTAAATAAATGGAAATCTACCCCATGTTCATGGATTGGAAGAAAATTTTGCTAATATGGCAATGTGCCCCAAATTTATTTGCATATTTCTTGTGGTCCCTATCAAAACTCCAACTGCCATTTTTGTGTAGAAATAAACGAGCTGATTCTAAAGTTCATATAAAAATGTAGTGGAACCTGAGCGATCAATGACAAAATTGGAGAACATATACTTCAATGTGAAGACTAAGTATAATGTGTTCTGCCTGTTGTGGCTCAGTAGATTGACCACTGGCCTGTGAAACAAAGGGTCCTGAATTTGATTCCAGTCAGGGCACATGCCTGGGTTGTGGGCCAGGTTCCCAGTAGGGGAAACATTAGAGGTAAAGACACATTGATGTTTCTCTTCCTCTCTTTCTCCCTCCCTTCCCCTCTCTAAAAATAAATAAATAAAATCTTTGAAAAAAGAATACAGTGCCACAGGAATCAAAAGTGTGGTACTGGGACTTCCAGCCAAGATGGAGGCGTAGGTGGACACACTGTACCTCCTCGCACAAATGAAATTAAGGACAACAAAGATTTAGAAACAAGGAAACAAGCAGAACTGATAGAAAATTGAACTGTACAGAAGTCCAACAACCATTCATCCAGACCGGTAAGAGGGGCGGAGTTGTGGCAGGAAAAAGTGGAGGTTGGCAGACCCGGGCATGCAGGCAGCAGTGACTAGCAGACCTCGGGCACAGGGTGGCAACAGTGCAGACCCAGTGAGGCCTCACAAGGCGGCTGGCTGACTAGGTGGTACCACATTTGCACATGGATAATCCAGGCAAAGGGGAAGCGGAGGAAGGGACTGGAATCTGAGAGAGAGCAGAGCAAGCGCCATTGTTCCCTCTTGGACCCCATCCCCACATACAGCATCACTACCCAGCAACTGGGCTGCCCCGCCCTGGGGAACACCTAAGGCTCCACCCCTCACTACATAACAGGTGCGACCAGACTGAAAAAAAAAGCAAAAACAAAAATGGCTCAAACGGAAGAACAAATCAAAGCCCGAGAGCCAATTCATCTAAGTGTCGAAGAGATAGCCAATCTATCAGATGTACAGCTCAAAGCTCTGGTGATCAGGATGCTCACAGAATTGGTTGATTTTGCTCCCAAATTAGATGAACAAATGAAGGCTACAATAAGTGAAATGAAGGAAAACACACAGGGATCCAATAGAGATGGGATGAAAACTGGGACTCAAATCAGTGGAGTGGACCAGAAAGAAGAAAGAAACAACTAAACAGAAAACAAGGAAGAAAGAAGAATTCAAAAAAATGAGCAGAGGCTTAGGAACCTCCAGGACATATTTAAACACCCCAACATCCGAATTACAGGGGTACCAGAAGGGGAAAAAGAAGAGCAACAAGTGGAAAACTTATTTGAACAAATAATCAAGGAGAACTTCCCCAATCTGGCCAAGGAAATAGACTACCAGGAAGTCCAGGAAGCTCAGAGAGTCCCAAAGAAGTTGGACCCAAGGAGGAACACACCAAGGCACATCATAATCCCATTAGCCAAGATTCAAATGAAGGAGAGAATTCTAGAAGCAGCAAGGGATAAGGGGACAGTCACCTACAAAGGAGTTTTCATCAGACTGTCAGCTGATTGCTCAAAAGAGACCTTCCAGGCAAGAAGGGGCTGGAAAGAAGTATTCCAAGTCATGAAAGTCAAGGACCTACATCCAAGATTGCTCTATTCAGCAAAGTTGTCATTTAAAATGGAAGGGCAGATAAAGTGCTTCTCAGATAAGGTCAAATTCAAGGAGTTCATCATCACCAAGCCCTTATTATATGAAATGTTAAAGGGACTTACCTAAGGAAAAGAAGATAAAAAATAGGACAGTGAAAAGACAGCAAACTTACAGCTATTAACAACCACACCTAAAACAAAAGCAAACTAAGCAAACAACTAGAAGAGGAACAGAACCACAGAAATGGAGATCATATGGAGGGTTAGCAACAGGGGCGTGGGAGGAGGAGAGGGGGGAAAAGGTACAGAGAATGAGTAGCATAGATGGTGGGTAGAAAATAGACAGGGGGAGGGCAAGAAAAGTGTGGGAAATGTAGAAGCTAAAGAACTTACGACACATGGACATGAAGTAAAGGGGGGAATGTGGGTGGGAGGGGGTGTTCAGGGTGGAGGGGAATGATGGGGGAGAACTGGGACAACTTTAATAGCATAATCAATAAAATATATTAAAATAAATCCTTTCCTACTTAAAATTAAAAAAGTGTTGTACTAACATAGAAATATGTATATAGATCAACAATATAGAATTAACAGTCTAGAAATTAATCCATACATCTGTGATCCATTAATTTTTGGAGTGTGAAGACCATCCAATGAGGAAATAATCTTTTCAGGACATGGGGCTTGGAGAAATGGATAGTCATATGCAAATGAATGAAGTTGTTCCCTTACTTAACATCATACACAGAATTTAACAAAAGGCATATAAAAACCTAAATGTAAAAGATAAAACTATAAGTGACACTCTTTTTAGGGGTGAACATCTTTGTACCCTGGGAATTGGTAGCAGATTCTTTGACATGCCACCAAAAACACAAGCAACATAAAAAAGAGTAGATAAATTGGACTTAAAATTAAAACTTTTGTGCATCAAAGAACACAATGAAGAATGTGAAGAGCCCTGGCTGGTGTATCTCAGTGGATTGAGCACTGTCCTGTGAACTGAAGGGTCACCAGTTCGATTCCCAGTCAGGGCACATGCCTGGGTTTTGGGCCAGGTCCCCAGTAGGGGGTGCGTGAGAGGCAACCACACATTGATGTTTCTCTCCTCTTTCTCCCTCCCTCCCCCTCTCTAAAAATAAATAAAATATACATTTTGAAAAGGTGAAAAGGCAACCTATAAATTGGGGGGGGGATTGCAAATCATTATATCTGGTAAGAGACTTATATAGAAAATGTATGTCTTACAACCTAATACTAAAACCAAAGTAAGAAATGAGCAAAGGCTTTGTTAGTGTTTTCTCCAAAAAAGATATACAAATGGACAATAAGCACAAGAGAAGATGTTTAAGTTCATTAAGAAAATGCTAATCGAAATCATCACAATTTTGATCACCCCTAAATCCCCCACTAGGATGGTTATAATGCAAAGACAGACAATAACAAGTATTGACAAAGTTGTAGGAAAATTAGAACCCTCATACATTGCTGGTGAGAATATAAAATGCTGAAGCCACTTTAGATAATAATCTGGGATTCCTCAAAAATTTACATACCGGATTACTATATGAACCAGTGGTCCACTTCTAGATACATACACAGGAGAAATGAAAATACGTATGCCCACAAAAACTTGCGTATGAATGTTGAAAGAAGTATTATTCATAGTTGACAAAACATGGAAACAACCAAAACATGCATCAACTAACAATGTAGTATTTTGGTTTGATATAATATTAGCCATAAAAAGGAATGAAGTAATAATATATGCTACAATGGGGATGAAACTGAAAACATTATGCGCAGTGAAAGAAGTCAGGTAAAAATGGCACATGTTCTTAGATTCCATTTTTATGTAGTATCCAGAATAGGCAAATCCATAGAGACAGAAATAAATTAGTGCTTGCCAAGGACCAGTGGATGTGGAGTTGTCTGGAATTGGTGGTGATGGTTGCACAATACTGTGAATGTACTTAAAACCACTGATTTGTACACTTTGAAATAATTAAAATAATGGATTTTGCTGTTAATTTTATCTAAGTGCAAACAAAACTTTAAATGATTTCATGAACATCACAATAGAAAGCTATCAAGCATCATAATATTTTATTAACTATATTTTGGACATATAACAAACTACAATCATCTTTGGAGAGAATTTTTATTAAGATAAACAGTAAAATTTTGTGGATACACAGATAATCAGAACTGCCCTTCTGGAATGAACAAGTCACAGTTGGAAAAGATAATTCTAACTCCTTAGCATTACGTGAAAATATTTCACCTTTATAAAAGCAACCTAGAGAACCACACATGATTTTTTCTTTTCAGATCTCCGCACATTATGAAAGTATCACATACAGGAGTAAAATTGAAGTTCAAAGATTTAACATATAACTTACACAAAAGGAAATTTACTGACAAAGCTGAAAGTGTCTTTTTCTAAATATTCCACTATTATAATCACAAAACTTACAAAGGTTTCATGTTAGGAAATGTGGCTAATGATCAGCGTGAAGATATAAAGAAATTTAGTTAATGCTAAAGAAAAACTGCTTATAAAACATTTGATAAAAATATTTACCTCTATTAACATTACAACACATAGGCACATATTACCAAATTATGAAACTACATAGGGCAGCTTTAAGCAATACTCTGAGGGTCTTCTTTCTCTCCATCCTCTTGTTTGACTTCTTGTTTTTCAACTTCAGCCTTATTTTCATTTTCCTTTCCATGCCTTCCACCTTTCCCATCTCCTTTTCCACCTTCCTCCTCTTTTCCTTCTTCCTCTTTTCCATCTTTGTCATCTTTTCCATCTTCTCCTTTCTCATCTATCTCATTTCTCTCTTCATCATCTTTTTTGTCTCCAGCCTTTCTATTGTCATTCTCTTCATCTTCATCCTCTTTTCCATCTTCATCCTCTTTTCCATCTTCATCCTCTTTTCCATCTTCATCCTCTTTTCCATCTTCATCCTCTTTTCCATCACCTTCCTCTTTTCTGTCTTCTCCTTGTTTTTCATCTTCTCCTTTATCTTTTTCATCCCCGGATTCTTTGTCATCTTTTCCTTTCCCCTTTTCATCTTCACCCTCTTTTTCATCTCCTTTCCCTTTTCCATCTTCATCCTCTTTTTGGTCTTCTTCCTCTTTTCCATCTCCTTCTTCCTTTTTTCCATCTTCATCCTCTTTTTCACTTTTTCCCTCATTTTCACCTTTGTCTTCTTTTCCATCTTCTCCTTTCTCTTCTTCACCATCTCCTTTCTGATCCTCCTTTTCCTTTTCTTCTGATGCCACTGCTTGTCCCTTTTCTCCTCCTTCTTCTTCAACATCATTTTTTTCTTCTTTCATTTCCTCAAATTCTTTTTCAAGAGCAGGAGCCTATATGTGGAGGTAAAAAAATCATGACTGTATTTTTAAATTCAGAATCCCCCCTAATATTTAGACAAGATTATATATATTTTAGGAAAATAATAACACTTCACTTACAAAAAAGTAACTTTTTTGTGGAAAAGGCCTCCTCAATATCACATCACAAGGAAAACACTCTGAGAAATAGGATTAATTAAAATACCTCCACACAAACAGACATTTGGCACAGTAACTTCAGGGAAACTTAATTCATATAAATAATCTTTATAAAAATATTAAAAAGAGTAAGTACAGAAAAAAATGACATTCTATATCAGCAATTCTCAATGAGTAGCATACATGTAAAAAAAAAAATCCCTGTATTCCTTGAAGAAATATTATGTTTTGTTTCTATAATGGTAAGATTTAAGTTTTTTGTAAAAAGTTACTTGAAATGTTTTTACCATATATTATAGGATCACTTAGAAAAAGATTTTCCCTATATGCACAGGTTTAGTTTGTAGATTTGACACTTTATCCCATTTTTAGCGTTTTACTATAAAACTTAAAAATGTGGTATGCATTACATATGCAAAGCAAGACCTATTGGGAACATTTACATAATATTTTGTTCTTCAATCTGCAGGAGGTGCAAATAATCACGATCTGGGAAAAGGATTTACAAATAACCCATGTCTTGACAAAAGGAATAGATAATTAGTCTATATTTAATAAAAGGGTCATTATATTACTAAATCATTATCACTGGCATTATTCTATTAATAGCAATAGTAAGCCATTGTTCCCACTACCCATACATGTAAATCTCATATTTAAATTAATTTTCATTTCCTTTATTTTCCCTTTAGATACCATTATACTGTATATTATAGATTGAATGTTTGTATCCTCCCAAATTCATATGATGAAACCTAACCCCCCATGTGGTAGTGTTTGGAGGTAGGTCTTATGGGAGGTGTTTAGGTTATGAGTTAGCTGTCATGGATGGAATTAGTGTCTTTACAAAGGACGGAACTCTCTGGCCTTTCCATCATGTCAGGACACAGAGAGGATTGCCATCTATAGCTCAAGAAGCAGGTCCTTACCAGACACCAAAAATACTGTAGCTTTGATCTTGAACTTCCAAGCTTCTAGACTCAGAAATAAATTTCTGTTGTTTGTAAACCACCCAATTTGTGGTTTTTTGTTATAGCAGCCTGAAAATACTAAGACATGATAGAATCACTACTAAATTAATGTGTCTCAACTTTTAAACTATAAGGCAAATAAGATTTCATCCAGTTGCACCAATTGTTAAGCTTTCAAATGGACAAATCTGTTAATATTGTAAATACCTCTATAATTTTGGCTCCTCCATTTTCAGCGTTTTCATTGCTATGTTCTTTAACTTCTTGTTTGGTTTCAGCTATGTTTTGGGGACTTGTAGTTGCAGTTGTTTCCATCGTATCATCTTTTTTCATTTTCTGTCCAGCGACACAAAATAATAAAAATAAATATACAATTTAACTGGTGTATTGATTAAATGCCCCAAGATATTTTGCCAGATGTTGTGCTAATTTATGAAAAAGCTTTAAAATACCTGTAAAAACTTTATAGCAACTGAATTATGACTAGAGACCTTCACTTTCATTGTAAGAAGTACAAAATGGCAGTTACAAAACATTAATGGAATATAAAGTACAGCATAGAGAATACAGTCAATAATATTGTAATAACTATGTATGCTGCGGGGGGGGGTACTAGACTTAATGAGATCACTTCATAAGTTATATAAATGTCTAACTACTATGCTGTATACCTGAAACTAATATAATATTGAATGTCAACTATAATTGAAAAACTAAAATTAAATTAACAATAAATAAATCTCTTCACATATATTAAAGATGAATAATGTTCTTCTGATACAAATTAAACAAATTTTCTTTCGGGTGAGCAGCAACAAGTTAGAATGCTGAACAGTGGCCAGTCAGGGCCAACTGCCAGCATTAGGTTAGACTGATAAATGAATTGCCTTTGACTAGAAGGGCTAGTTTATCTCTGTCATGTCTAATAATTAGCAACAGGGTTTTGTTGATTACAAACCCTTCACTGGTCATAATTAAGAGAAATACTGGAGAGATTATCAATTTGCATATATTTCAAAGAGATCATCTGGGGACATAGTTGATTAAATCTACGTCTACAAGTTTTAGAATGACTTGAATCACGATTGTTTTTATCAGGAAAGCTTTTGGCCAAAGTACGTATGTAGTAGAAAGAGCACTGGGTTAAGGGACCAGACAATCTGTGAAATTTGCATCTGCTGCTTACTTTATGTGACCTTGAGCAAAAGCATAAACCCTTTTGAGCTCATTCATTCACATATAAAAGAAAGTAATGCCATCCATGTCAAAGGGATGTTACAAGGAGTAAATGATAAAATACATGTGCAACTGCTTTAGAAACTGTGTAATGCAATATAGACAGGTAGTATTGTATAATTTTTTTAACGATTTTATTTATTTATTTTTAGAGAAAGGGGAAAGGAGGAAGAAAGAGAAGGAGAAAAACATCAATGTGTGGTTGCCTTTCACATGCCCCCTACTGGGGACCTGGCCCACAAGCGTATGCCCTGATTGGAAATCAAACTGTCCATCCTTTGGTTCCCAGGCTGGCACTCAATCCACTGAGCCACACCAGCCAGGGTTAGATACATAGTATTTTGAAATCCATGATTATGTAGTGTCTGTTTTATTCTAGCAATATCTTTTCTTTTTAAAAGAAACAAAGTGTTTACTATTTGTATAACCTATAAATTGAGTACCTAATTTTATACAATAGTGATCTTGAAATGTGAAACAGAGAAAAAAATAAACTTTCTCTTCTATTGTCACTTACTCATATTATTAAGACTTCACTTGCCCTAGTTTTATCAGTATCTTTTAATCAAGAAGTTCAAAGCATTTTACAAATAAGACTCTAATGCACTTTCTTCAACCACAAAACAATGGGATTACCTGGCTCTAATATTCTCATAGCTTTAAACTTTTATAATTTTAATAATTCCATCAATCCTGAAAACATAAATCATACCTCAATAAAGCACTTAAAATGTGATTGAATTATATTCACACATTTGCATATAAATAAACAAAAAAGTATAAAATGAACTTAATAGTGAGGCTATTTCTATTTCCAGTGTCTCTAGCCACAACATCAGAGTGTGGAAGCTTATATGAAATCAATTGAGTCCACTTAAAAATAATGTATGTGAAAGCACTTTGCAAATTGTAAAGTATCAAATATGTTAGTTATTACAATTATTCAAAAGTATTGCCTTGGTTACTGTAGTTTACACCTTTTACTTTTTTAGGAATATGGACATTGTGACAATATGATGTCAAAGGCATGTACATTTTATAGGTCTGTCCAACTAAAATTTTGTTTTATCTCTTCCTAATGAAAAGGCCAAAATACAGTGGACAATCACAGAACATGAACAAATATTCCTTTACTCAAAGAGATTACATGTACCAAATGGTATAATGTAATAGGATTACTAAGTGAACAGAAAATTTAAAAAATGATCAGCTGTATGCTTTCCCAAAAAAAATTTTTTTTGAACAAAAGCAATTTTCTCTCAACATTGCATGTTGAATATTTACTCTTGGAGTTGATCTTTTGGGCTTCAACTCTGGTATAATGGGCACAGGCATCTGTATTAAAAAACAAAACAAAAAATGAATAAACAAAGAAACATGAGTCAAGATGAGGGGGAAAGGAAGAAGTCAGAATTAAAGATCACTAACAACATTCAACCTCTTAATTAAAATAGATGGGTATAGTTCAAGCTGAACACCAGGAAAACCTTTCCTTCATGGGAGAGTTTTTCCTTAAAAACAAATCTTGTAAATATAGTGTTGCCCAGGATTACCTGAATATTACAATTATATTCCACAATACATGGGCATATTTTTAAAAAGACTACTTACAGCAGACAGTCTGGCTGATCTTCTCCTTGGCTATATGTGGGAAAAAATATATATCAGTTCAGAGAATTATGGATACACCATACTAGAATTGTTTATATTTCAGTGAAAATACTTAGTGTAACACTACATAAATATCCAATTATTTACACTACAAAATCAGTTATGAACTTGATTATAAAGTGTCATAGTAGAAATAAGTTTTGATTTCTCCCTCCTCTAGACTCCGTGTAACTAAGAAAAAAATCTGAAATTAAACCTCAATTGCTAGGCTAAATGAAAAAAAATCACTAGCAAGAAGGAACATATTTAGAAGTGACAATATAGCCCCTTCTTGTAAACTGACAAAGCAATTCTTTTGCCTAAAAGGAAGAAGCTCCCTCCAGATCTTAACAAGAACAATAAGGTCCTAAATTCCAAGAAGTTTGGAGTTTTCAACACATACCATATTTTTGAGAGAGCTCACTGACATATATATTGGTACTCAAGTGGTGAAATATACTAACCAACATCTATATTTTAGCTGCTTCTATGAGCCTCAAGTTTTAAAAAGGAGTGGATTTTTGGACAGATTCTAAAACTAAAGAAACTCACCTCCTGCTTCGTATCACCTTGACCTGCAGCCTATACAGAGGAGAAAATCATTCAGAAATAAGGTCATCGATATAAACATGTAGATAAGAAAATAGTGCGTATGGATTACGGTTGCAACATAACCGCTTAGGACTTTTTCCCAGATTCCAGTTCAAGTAGCTGCACGTTATTTCCTAGTAGCATGCTACATACTGCTGTCTACTGCTGTGCAAACGTGCACCGAGATGCAAATATATTCACAAGACATTAAGTTTACATAAATGATAATCAATTTCATCCTTTTGTGTACATTGCCTCTCCTAAACAACCAAACCTTTTAAATTTTAAGATCCACCTGTTGTTGCTAGTGTTAAAGCCCCAAAGAAAACTGTGGGGGCGGGCAGAATGAAGGCGGGGCTTCATGCCATTTCCCTGTTTTGCCTTATGTTTGAGATGCAACTGTATTTATCTGAACCTCTCTAATTACTCTGGACCATCCTACCCTCCAAGTTCTTAACACAAGAACTACAACCCCCACAATGCTTTGAAGGGGGGATCTCTTTGTTACAACGTCAATGCGTTATTCTGAGGAGCCAGCCGCATTTTTAAAACTTCCCGCCACTACCTGCTACAAGGTTGCTGTCAGCTCGGCAAAATAGCAAGACACATTGCACAAGCTTAGAAAAGTGCAACGGCGGGAATCTCAGAAAGGGGGATGGTGATTAGAAACCATTGCTTCCCGTGTCCGAGCAGCGCTCTAGCCTGGGAATTATGAAACCATTGCAGGACTCATAGCACAGCCCCAGAGCCCCGGGGAATTTCGATCTTATTCCTATGCTATAGAAACAGGGAAGGTGGATAGATAAATAAGAATCGCATCAAAACGATCATAATGCCTTACATCAGCACCGTGTTTTACAATTTTATCAAGCGTGAAACTGCGTTCAATTTCACTTCTAAGGGACCCTTCCTCCCACAACAAACACCTAGCGTGAATTTATTTCCCGTCCAAGAGAGGAGCCACGAATTTTGAAGTGAGGGTTTTCGGGAGACCTGTAGCCCTTGAGGGGCTCAGATCACTTCTGCATGTCGCTATGCCAACACGAACAACACTTCAACTACTTTAGTTCGTGTTTCTTTCCACCTTTCGACAGAGAGCTTGGAGAGCCCCAGCGCTCTCAGCCCTAAAGTTGTTAATTGCAGCGGTGAATCTCTCCCTTCTCTAGGACAGTTTGAAGTCTGCGCCGCCTAATGGCACAGGATTACCATTGCATAGCCATCTGGCATGACAAGAAGTGGAGGAGGGAAGGGGAAAAAAGGAAAAAGAAAACGGGAAGAACAAAGGCAAATATGGGAGAAAGCCACGGCTTTCGTACTCCCAAACGGGACGGTTCCCGGAGAAGAGACGGAGGCTGAGGAGGAAACTGGTGTCTGGAAGTGCGGTTGGGAAAAGTGTTCTCCAATAGGGTAAGCGGAGGAAGGGGGGTGGGGTAGGAAGCGACAGCACAGCGCTATGGCTGTTTGTAATTCAGCATGGAGACACCTCATAAGCGATTCTTTGCCTTAAACAAAACAAGTCAAAAGTGAACTACTAGTTGCATGCGAGACCATCCTAAACCTTACACCGACCGTTCTTTGCCCTTCTCTCCCCTTCCATTCCACACATCACAAAATCGAACTAGAAGTCAAAATCCTTTTTTAAAAAAAAATCTCTGCCGGTTAGGAAATATGTATTTCAGTAGCCAATCCCCCTTATATCTTCCCATTTCACTTACCTTTCTTTTGGGCATTGTTACAGCTCTCCACAGAAGATTTTACCAGTGAGCAGAAGAAAAGCTGAAAGCAGTCTGCTCCTCTGCTCCGAGAGCAACTGAGTTTTCAATGAACTAATTGCAGCACGACCTGTACTCGCCTCCCCCCTCCCAAAAAAAAAAAAAAAATCTCTCGTTATTGGCAACATTAAACACACCAAGACGCAAGCGAACTACGTGAATGGTTAGCTGGAGTGGGAGCCAGATTGGAGTGACAGGCTATCAGGCCAATAAAGGGAGGTGACCAGCCTAGGGGGCGTGGTGCACGGACTTGCCTGAAGCCCTAGTGCGCTCCCAGCTCCGACCGCTGTAGGGATATAGGAGCACGCGGACTTAGAAAACGCAAAGTGTTCAAGCGTAAGACCGGCCAGAAAGCCCGAGTTGTCTTGATCATTTCCCCCCACGTATGTTGTAATGACAGGCGAAAGCCACCACAGTTGCTCTCTCCACAGCCTCTGAAACGTCCACTTTTACTTCTTCCCAGGGCAGGGCGGGGAGGGGAGTGCTTTTGAGACCCGGTTGCGTGTAGGCTCGTCTTTCCATTCTAACTCTGGCAGGAGGATGGAGATGAACTAAGAGAAGAGCGCTCACTCAGAAAGTAGAAAAGAGTGAAGATGCGTTTCTGGTTTTGGGTGTTTTCCGCCAAAGCAGAACTGTGGCCCTGGCACAAGGAAGTTGCCAAAATTGCCCGTCTCCTGCAAGTAGAGAGTAGCACCAAAACTAGGAGCTGGAAGAGCTAGAGGTGCCTGAAGGTAGGGACACCCGATAAATAACCCTTATGCCACTTGGTGGGAGTTCACCAAGAATTCAGTGGGACCCCGCATGACCTTTGTCCTAACAGAGGCTCTCCAGAGGGAAAATGCTGGTAAAATGGATTTTAAATCTAAAGGGAGGTTCACATATGAAAGTGTTTAGAACTGAAGTCTGGACTAGTGTAAAGTGGTTAAAGCACTCACCTCCGGAGCAAAATTTAAGGATGTGCCCAAAACTCCAGAGATAAGAGTTAAGCGATTGAGGTGAACTATGTTAAGTGTAAGGTAGAATCCTGCCATTTAAAAATTTGATATTCTGTTAGTCATGGACTCTTACATTAATTTACATCTTTACAATAGGGTATTAAATATTTCTCTTCATTGCTGAGTTTTGGGGTACCCCCTTATATTTTGTGCCTAAGGAGAATGCTTCCCTAGCCTCGCCCAAGTCCTAGCCATTTTAAGTGGCTTTCTACGCTAAAAGAAACTTGTATTTGGTTTCCAAAGTTATTTCCTGAGACCTGTGGATTGTTGGAGTGGGGATGGGCATTGGCAAATAAGGTATTGAGTATAATTATGGGTAAACATAGGGTCCAAATCCCTGAAGCCCTTTCTTACAGAACCTTGCTTTGGCTGTTCTAACAGCTAATTGGACTTAAAGGTGCCCCAACAACAGCCCAAATCCCTGTTCTGGAAAACATATCCAAAAAAGAAAAAAAGAAAATTAACCAAATTAACCTTTTGAACAGTTACTTAATGGGAGAATTCTATTTGTATTCATGTGGATTTGAAAAAAATTGGAACGGTGAGTTAAAAAAAAAAATATTCAAACCATCCCTTCAAATTAAAATACAGCCTAACAGAAAAACCCATCATTTTAATTTTTACCCATTCTTCCCCGCATCTATAGTGGAGAGTTAAACAGATTAGGTAATATAAGACTGACTGCAGCTCAATTCCCTTCCTCCAACCTCATATTGCATTCTAAGTCAAGTAGGTAAATCAGAAAGATGTTTAAATTGCATCTTTTGCCCATCATCATTAGGATCACCCCCACGTGCCCTAGATGCCTCTTTTTACCCTTATTGTGAAAGCATTATTGGGTGAGACTAGATATGTTTCAATCATTTTATTTTCCAAGAGTTAGAAGCTAAGCATAAAAATTGGGTTCAATATAAGTATTGCCTCATAAGGATAAAGAGAAACATGAAGGGAATAAAAAAACTATCATCACCAGAACACATTCATTCAACAAATATATGTATTTAGCATTATTTTGTGAGTTGGATTTTGTTTTTTGTAGAGTAGCCAAAGAAAATGCAAAACCCTGTGGCATGAAAAAATTGCATTGCGTGGTTTCTGGCTTTAAGGATTTTTTTTCATAAGTTTGCAGGATAGAGCAAACAGATGCATACATATTTATAAATCAAGGTTTCTGGTTGCTTGTATCATATAAGTTGTGCAATCTACATTCAATTTGTTCTGAATTGTTCAGTAGATTGTTATATTTTAGCAAATGCAGAGGTGAGGAGAGTTTGTTCTTATTCTGAGAACAGAATGCCTTGTCCAAGTGGATTGAAACAAATGATTATGAGGAACCCTGGGAGGAAAGACAGTTGGGAGGCATAACAAATGTTGCAGGTCAGTGAGCTCTAAGATTCCTCTTAAGTGTGCAAGCAATTTTCTTTCTTGATCAGTTACTCTTCCATGCAGTCTAACCTGTTGCAATTATGAGTCGTGTCTTATCGGAATGCAAAAATAGCCATAAATGCATAAGAAAAGTTTGGGTACAAGATATTTCTTTAATTCCTGACCTGAACCCTCCATGTTTTTCTTTTCAACCATTAACCACAGTGGTCTTCTGTACAAACCAACTTTCCCTAGGCTCTTTGCCTTTGCTATGTTATTACTACTGACTGCAATCTCCTACTCTTTTATCTTCACCTGTCAAATGCCTACGAAACTGTTCGGGCCCCAGTTAAATATCTCCTCTTTGAAAAAAAGCCTTCTCCAATAATTTCAGCCTAAAAGATACTACCTTCTTGTCCTACTATAGGATTTAGATTGTACCACTCATATGACACAGAAAGCTTGATATTTTCCACTACACCCCAACAACTCAGTCCTATAATTTCACATTTAATTACAATTGTATACATTTAGTTCCTCTTGCCTAAATATTTTCTTAGCACCTCACACTATATAACTTCTATAGAATTTAACATTAAGTACTATTTTTGTAAAATTGATACATTATTCCTTAGTAAAGTTTTTACTTTTGTGCAATTTGTTGAAGTTAAATTTTTATTAGTTTATTTTTTCTAAACTTATATTGCCTTATTTCTCTTTTTAGATTATCTTTGAATGACCATGAAGGTTCATTGCCAGGCAATTCTCCACAGAGCACTCTAATTTCCACTGGGTATTAAGTGTGCCTACTACCACTCTGAAAAGTTACAGGAACTTCAGCACGTCCATGCAGGAACCAAGGGGAAATGACATGGGATAATATGAAAAAGTATACAGGAAGACACCAACATTGACCTGTCTGAGAAAGAGAATCCAAAAGAACATACGATGTGTTTATGAGAAAAGGGATGGTAGGCAGTTAAGATAAAAGGGGTCTTCAAATATGTTGCATAATCATATTTTTAAAAGATATATATACAAAACGGTTACTGGGATGTAAAACACGACATAGGGAATATAGTCAATAACTTCGTCATAACTATGAACGGTGCCGGGTGGGGACCGGAAATATCAGGGGGACCACTTTGTAAAGTATGTGATTGTCTAACCACTATGCCAGACATCTGAAACTAATACAAAATAATACTGAATGTGAACTGTAATTGAACAAAATTTAAATCGTGATATACACATACAATAGAATACTACTCAGCAACAAAAAGAAAAACACTGTTGGTACCCATGGCAATGTATGAGAACATCACAGACTATGTTGACTGAAAAGGCCAGACACAAAACAACACATGGTACTGTATTAAATTTACACGAAGTTCTAGAAAAGGCAGAACTATGGTGACAGAAGCAGAAATGGGAGAGATTGAATTTTGGGATGTGATAGGAATTTTTGATCATTGATTATGCTGATGTTTACAGTGCTGTCCATATTTGTCAAAACTCATCGCACTGTATACTTTAAATGGATGCATTTTATTGGATGCAAAGTACGTATCAATAAAATGGA
The DNA here is from genome assembly GCA_039655065.1 of Glossophaga mutica. Classification (NCBI taxonomy): domain Eukaryota; kingdom Metazoa; phylum Chordata; class Mammalia; order Chiroptera; family Phyllostomidae; genus Glossophaga; species Glossophaga mutica. The sequence goes on along the minus strand of CM077318.1, from coordinate 5,273,232 downwards.
TCTTTAAAAAGTGGAAAAATAAAAAGATATATATAAATGATGCATTATGAAATGTATTTCTAAATACACTACTTTGCATCCAATGGGATCTCAAAAATATTGATTCATTAATAAATATTTTCTTTTCCTTATTAAGTTATTAATTTTGGCCTCATTCATTACCATTATTATCCTTATTGTATTAGCAAAATAAAAATGAACAAAAGTAGTTACTATTGTTAGCAAATAATAATGTAAGTTGTAGTACACAATTAAAATAATATGTTTTAAATAGATTGTTCATTGGTGTTTTTAGAGGACAAAATAAATGGTAAGTCTAGTGAGCCAAATACATCAATGCACTTATTTTTGAGCTTTGTTTAAGACTGATGACAACATTTAGCTGAAACTCTGGAAAAAAACGATAATCCTTGAACCCAAAGTTTCCATATTCTATGTTTATTCACAGCAGGCCTGAGATTAATAAAATACTGAATTAATGAGTGACCCCTGATATGAAGGATCTGGAAAATATGTTTCCAATGATAAAAAGTAAATGGGGCTGGTTTCTAGAGGAAAAAGAAATATAATACAATTTTATGTTTTTAATTGTAAAATATCTACCTATTTTTAAAATAAAATAATAATTTCAGCCCTGGCTGGTGTGGCTCAGGGGATCGAGCACCTCCCTGTGAACCGAAGTGTCACGGGTTCGATTCCCAATCAGGGCACATGCCTGGGTTGCGGGCCAGGTCCCCTGTGGGGGGGTGCTCAAGAGGCAACCACACATTGATGTTTCTCTCCCTTTCTCTCTCTCCTTTCCCTCTGTCTAAAAATAAATTAAAAAGTCTTTTAAAATAATAATTTGAAAGAATTCTGTTTAGACTTTCAGACCTTAAATCTTAGATGATACTGTTAGGGCTTGCCAAGTTCTTGCTTGTGTTTCTTCTTTCTTTTGCCAGAAATTTCTAACTTCTAGTACATGTCCTCATTTACTTGAAGAGTTTCAATGCTTCTCACTTTAGCTATAGAATCCTGGTCCCCTTAACTTTACTAAATTCTGTCTATTGAACTTAATTTGCTTTTGTTATGGTTATTAATCATGTTTTGCATGAAATGTAAGACTTTTAAAATCTTAAAATTTTTGTACTTCTTTTACCATCAGCCTTATCATATAGAAGCATAGATATTAGTCCATAGTATATGAAGTAATATTTAGATTGGGACACTTCTACGAGCTGTGTATTATGGTATAGTAACACAATAGCTTTAGTGTAAAACAGTTATAGTTTGGCTTTTTATATTTTAATTTACCTTAATGCTCCAGGCTTCTTCTCTCTCCTAGAAAGTTCATTAATGTTGGTTACCCTTTTTAAGTAATTAAAAAGTTGATTACTGTCTCATGCTTCCCATACGAAACTAGAGCTTAGTTTCCAAAAATGATGGGTCAGATATTTGGTGTAGTCCAACTGTCTTTCAATGAGGCTTTGTTAGAAACACTCACCTTTCACTGAAAAAATAGTGGTGACCTGTCAAATAGGCTATGTGTCCTCATTAATAAAAATATTCAACTTATTAAATGGATGTCATTTTAAGCGCCAGCTAAAGATAAATATTTGGCCTTCATCCACTGCGCACTTAGAGCCTTACATATCAGAATGTTTTATAATAATTACCCTCTAAATTACCTTATTTTATTGTACATTACTTGAAACACATTGGCCATCTACTGAAGTGTGTTTAAATTTAAACATATCTAAAGTGTGATATCAAAGTTAAAACTACTTTTCTTCAATCTTCAAACTATAGTTATGAATGCCATGATAAAGTCATAGAACTCAAGAGGATTTTGTTTTGGGGATTGGCAATCTGTGCTATTGTTATTACTAACTGTATATTCCTTCAAGATGATAATGAATAAACACTAAAACAAAGGTGTTCAGTTTGAAAATGCTTCAGAGTGTATAGCAAAGGAAGAGTTCCGGAAGGAAGAGAGAAAAGATCACTGAAGAATAATCATTAAGAAATTTTCTCTTAAGAGTCATCAACATACAGAATAGAGCAAGAGAATAAGAAAAGACTAGAAAAGAACTACAGAAACAGTCGGAAACAATAAAATGGCAATGCCTACATACCTACCAATAAGCACTTTAAATGTCAAAGGTTAAATGCTACAATATCCTAAGAATCCTGAAACACCAATCCAAAAGAATCTATGCACCCCTATGTTCATAGCAGCACAATTTACAATAGCCAAGTGCTGGAAGCAACCTAGGTGCCCATCAGTTAATGAATGGATCCAAAAACTGTGGTACATTTACACAATGGAATTCTATGCAGCAGAAAGAAAGAAGGAGCTCCTACCCTTTGCGACAGCATGGAAGGAATTGGAGAGTATCATGCTAAGCGAAATAAGCCAGGCAGTGAAAGACAAATACCATATGATCTCACCTTTAACAGGAAGCTAATCAATAAAACAAACAAACAAGCATAATATAAACAAAGACACTGAATTTGAGAACAGTCTGACAGTGTCCAGAGTGGGAGGGGAGGGAATTTCAGGGGAAAAGGGGAACGGTTTGGAGCAACAAGTATAAAGGACTCATGGACAAAAACTATGGGGGGTGGAGGTGGGAGGAAGGTGGGGAGGGCTGGGGTGGTGGGCTGGGGCGGGGTAAAAGACAGAAAACTGTACAATATCAACAATTAAAAAAATACTGATAAAAAAAGACATTTTTTGATAAAGAAGTGGTACATATATATAACGAATTATTACTTGACCATAACTAAGAATGAAATCTTACCATTTGCAGCAACACGGATGCACCTAGAGGGCATTATGCTAAGTCAAATAAGTCAGACAGAGAAAGACAAGTACCATATGATTCCACATATGTGTGGGATCCAAACACCAAAATAAGCAGAGTAAATAGAAACTAAGTTATAGATACAGAAAACAGACTGATGGTTGGCAGAGGGGAGGGGTTGGGGGTATGGGCAAACAGGGTGAAGGGATTAAGAAGTACTAATTGGTAGTTACAAACTGGTCATGGGAATGTTAAGTACAGCTTAGGGAATATAGTCAATAATATTACAATAACTGTGTCTGGTGCCAGGTGGGTACTGGACTTATGAGGGGGATCACTTTGTAAAGTATATGAATGTCTAACCACTATACTGTACACAGGAAAATACTATAATATTGAATGTCAACTGTAACTGAAAAATAAAATTTTAAATAGTCATTTTGGGGGGTAATTTATAAATATGTGTTCTTAAATTCTAAGCACATGGCAAACATTTATGGCAGGGGTTGTTCCCTCATTACCTCTTTTTCAAGGGATCATTCTTTTGTTTGTTCCTATCCTCTTTTTATTTTCAGTCTGTGTTCAATTCATTTGTTAAACAATAGCTGACTTACTCCATTCATTTCCCACTTACTTAAAACCTGGGAAATTACATTTTATATTGAAATCAGTAACAAGTCATGCAAATGGGCATACTCAATTTTTATATACTTTAATGACAATGGTATAAATCTACTTATATATTCTTATTAATTCCAATAAACTAAACATATCTTTGGAACTTCTTTTGGTTTCAGGTTTACATTGTCTAAATGCAAATAACACATTAAAAAAAAAAACATGAACAGAAAGTAGTTTATTTTTTAGATTGTATATTTTCTTGTCCACTTCATGTATGGAGTCATTGCTAATTCAAAGGGAGAGAAAACAGAATTACTCCCTCAATTTCCTTTTGTTGTAATGTTCTACTTCATTTCTGAATTTATTGTGAGATTGCCATTCATCACTTCATTTCTTCTGACTGTAGCCAACAATAGAGATTTTTATTTTAATTTAATTTTTTATTGTTGTTCAAGTACAGTTGTCTCCATTTGCATATCACCACGCCCTCCCCGCTCGCCCCATCCTCGCCTTCCGCCTTCAATCCTACTCCCATTGGCTTTGTCCATGTGTCCCTTATATATGTTCCTTGATGACCCTTCTCCTACTTCCCCCATTATCCCTCTTCCAGATTTTTAAAAGAGTAATAATGCCCTGGCTAGTGTAGCTCAGTGGATTGAGCGTAGGCCTGTGAACCAAAGGGTCACTGGTTCGATTCCCAGTCAGGGCACATGCATGGGTTGCAGGCCTGGTCCCCAGTGAGGGGTACGTGAGAGGCAACCATGCACTGATGTTTCTCTCTCTCTCTCCTTTCCTTTCCCTCTCTCTAAAAATAAATAAATAAAATATTTTAAAAAAGAAAGAAACCATTTAAAAAAAAAGAGTAATAAAATGCATGGTTTTTGGGTATATGAAGTGTGCTTTGTTCTGTGAAAAATATTATTTGTGTAGTTCTTGATAACAGAAACATTATTTTGTTAGTTTATGCTAATTTTGAAAATTAAAAGTAGTATTCTATTATAGTCATCTTAATTTCATCTTTAAAATAACTGTGGCAGAATAATTTCTTTAAATATTAATTTGTTTTGTTTACATTTAAAAACTTCCCCAAATCTTTGTTTTGTTTACCTTCAGCCAGTTGCTGATGCCTGTGCTTTGAGATTCTTGGAATTTGTAAAACTTGAGAGAAATGGGACCAAAAGAGTAGAAGAGAGAGGGAAAGCCATTGTAAAGAAAACTTTGAACTTCCCTCAAGGCCAAGGAGAGCACAGGTCATGGGACTGTGAGACCACTGTACTTATTTGGCATTTAGTGTCCCAGATTAAAATATGTCTGTGGAATGCCAAATTAGATACTGAAATTACTGTAAGAAGTAGCTTAGAAAATTACTGGGACAGAAGTACTTGAGAGATGGGTAGCAAGAACCATTATTGGAAATATCCTCTCCTATGTGGTCAGTTGCCTTTTTGTTTTGGCAGTTTCTTTTCCTGTGCAGAAGCTTTTTAGTTTAATATAGTCCCATTCATTTATTTGTGCCTTTGCTTCCCTTGCCAATGGGGTAAAATTCATAAAATATTCTCTGAGATCAAGGTCCATAATTTTATTACTCATGCTTTCTTCTATGTAATTTATTGTTTCAGGTCTTATGTTTAGGTCTTTGATTCATTTTGACTTTATTTTTGTACATGGGGACAAGCAGTAGTCTAGTTTCATCCTATTGCATGTGGCTTTCCAATTTTCCATCACCACTTATTGAGGAGGCTTTCCTTTCTCTATTGTATCTTTTTGCTATTTGATTAATAATTATTTGTCCATATATATGTACTTTTACTTATAGGCTCTCGATTCTGTTCCATTGGTCTGCATATCTATTTTTCAGCCAGCATATCAGATTTTTGCTGACAGTAATCTGTTATGATTGCTCTCACTTCGTAGAATAATTTGAAGTCAGGGAGTGTGATAACTCCAGCTTTGTTCTATTCTGTCAGGATTGCTTTAGCTATCTGAGGTCTTTTGGGTTCCATGCAAACCCGATGAATTTTTGGTTTTATTTCTGTTAAAAAGTCATTGGGATTTTCAACAACAGCTCTGACAAGGAGTTAATCCCCAAAACACAGAAAGAATTCATACAAATCAACACCAAACTATTCAATTAAAAAAAACTAAAAAATGGGCGGAGGACCTGAACAGACAGTTCTCCCAAGAAGACATGTAAATGGCCAACAGATAGATGAAAAGATACTCAACTTCACTCATTATCAAGGAAGTGCAAATCAAAACTACAATGAGATACAACCTCACACTTGTTGGAATAGCTATTATCAACAAGGCAATTAGTAACAGGTGCTGGAGAGGCTGTGGAGAAAAAGGAACCTTCATTCACTGCTGGTGGAAATGTAAATTGCATACCCACTATGGAAAACATTATGGAGGTTCCTCAAAAAATTAAGTTACCACATGACCCAGCAACACTGCTCCTGGGGTATCTATGTGAAAAATTTTAAAATGTTCATTTGCAAAGATATATGAACCTGTATCTTCATAGCCACATTATTCACAGTGGCCAAAACATGGAAACAGCCCAAGTGTCCCTCCATAGAAGAATGGATAAATAAGAGGTGGTGCATGTATACAGTGGAATACTAATCAGTCACAGGAAACGATAAAATACTACCATTTGCAACAACATGGTTAGACCCTGAGAATATGAGGAGCCATCCCCTAAGTGAAATAATTCAGTCAGAAAAAGCTACGAACCGTATTATTTCAGGTGTATGTAGAATAAAAACTGAAAACAACAATAAACAAACAAGAAAAACAAATAAAAATCATAGACACAGACAACAGTATGGTGGTTACCAGAGGGAAGCAGGATGGGGTTACTAAAGGTTAAATGGAGTCAAGAATATGGTGGTGGAAGGAGATTTGACTTTGTGTGGTGGGCACACAATATAATATACAGATGATGCATTATAGAAACAGGCACTTGAAACTTACGTAGTATTATTAACCAATGTCACCGCAATACATTTAATTAAACATTTAAAAATTGATTAAAAACCCAACACTGAAGAGCAGCACCACTTTACACTCCTGCCAACGCAGAAATATGCCACTTCCTTACCTTGGACAGCATTTAGTATATTAAAAGGTATTAATTTTTACTTACTGGATAGGTTAAAATATCTCCTTTTGATTTGCATGTTTTTAATTATGAGTGAAGTGAAATCTTTTTATGTTCGAATGCCACATATTTTTTTTTCTGTGAATTATTTCACCATATTCTGTATTTTCCTACTTGATCTTCTGTTTCATCTTTTGAAGGGTTTTTTTTTGCACTGGTATGTTTTTCAGAGAGAAGACTTAAGTTTTAAGTAATTTCATCACTTGTTCTTTATGACTTTTTAATTCTGTTTCTTGTAGAATAATTTCTCCATTTCAAAATTGTAAAAATATCCATTCATAGTTATCTTTATAAATTATATAGTTTCCCTTTTTATAAATACTTTTTCAGTCCTCCGGACTCTATTTTGTAAGGAGTGAGTGAGGATGCAGCTTTATATTTTTTTCTAAATATGAGTCAGTTGCCTCTGCATAAAACCAATCATATACAAGCGAGGAAGTTGAGGCCTGGAGCAATGAAGCAACTCACCTAAAATTTCTAAGTAAGTTATTAGGAAGGTTGAGAGTAGAAATCAGGTCTCCTACTTTAACTTTTGGCCTGTAATTTTTCCAGCAAAGTGCACTGACTCATTGTCACCACCTCTGTTTAATTAAGTACTTTCCTGGCTTGACAGTATTGTGATTTAGTCTAACCCACTAGAAATTGAATGAAAAAGGCTTTTTATTATAAACAATTATCTGCTTGCTACCAGGAAAGTGTGAATTAGAAAATGATTTATTTCCTTGTATAGGAAGATCTATACCAGGAACTTCAGAGAGAGAGACCAGCTGTGCTTTAGACTGGTGCTTGGCATAAGTTGGGAAAGTAATGATTACAGTGTTATCATGAAAAGGATTGAGGTGAGAATGCGAGCAAGATAAGAGAGGGGACTGCACTTCTTTAAATTTTTCTCTTGGGTCATATTTTCAGAGGGTCAGTCCTTGGAGGTTATTAGTAAAACATTCCCTACTTTTCTCCAGATTGAATTAATAATAACAACTACCATTTATTGGAAGCTTACTATGTGTCAGGGGCTATTTAGGCTCTGTATGAATTATCTGTGGTCCTCAGTTTACAGATGACACATCTAGTAATTGTTGAGCCAGAATTCAAACTCAAGTGAGCTTGACTCCAGAGTCTTTGAGCTTTTAATTATATTTCAGTTCTTTCAACATGTAATGAGCATAAAAATACCTGTTTCTTTTATCGAGTAATTCTATTTTTGAATTATAGTTTAGAAATCTATTATTATAAGAACACTCAAAATAAAAATTTGCTAATGTAATTAATTAGATAAAGAATTAATTATGTTTGGTTTCCTGTCTTGCAGTTTTAAATTTTCAGTTCTCCCTGGGACAGACACAGTGCCATCTTGCCTCCAACTGTGAAATAGCTACTAGATATATGCTTGTAAATGTAATTTTTGTGACCACAACTGTAATTCACAGCTATTCAGTCTATAAATATCGGTTGAGCATTTCACAGGACCTAGCATTAGGCAATGAGAATACAAAGATTTGACTCTGGTTCTTGAGGAATTTGTAGTCTAGTACAGAAGTAGGTGTGCCTACAAAAATTACAGTGTCATCTTAGATGTGATATAATCAAGGTATATGCAAAATAGTATGGGAATCAGAGTAAGAAGCAAGTAACACTGTCTGAGAGAAAGATCAGGAAAGACTATTGGGGAGGAAAAATTAAAATAAGAGAAATAGGCATTCCAAGTAAAGAATTGCTAATGATTTTATATCTTTTTACTCATTCTAAAGAAGTAATATTTGTTAAAATACTGATATGCTAATTATTCATTTTTTGTAATGCACATTAAAACAATTACACATGTATTAGAACACTTGCCAACATATTTCTCCAAATTATCTTGTGGGGCACCTATGAATGTGTTCACACTATGAGAAGTACTCTTCCATTAGAGGCACTGGCACTGTTCCCAGAGCTCAGTGCAGCTGGCTGATTTTATTTTTTTCTGTAACTGGACAATTAAATGAGCATTTTCTATTACGTACTTTTTAGATGGTGCCGAATAAGTACCATTTCTCTTACTTGAATGAACAGAAGTAGAACTATACCTTGAGTACAGCCAGGTATACCTATGCAAAGGAACTGTGCTGGAATTGAGAAGGGTTATGTTAGTGCACAAGCCAAAGTAGCAAATTTGATCTTGACCAGCTACCATTTTAGGGAAGCAGGGGCTGGTGTGAGTCAGCCAGATGATTTGTGGAATAAGTCAGTATCCTTGCATAAGATGTGAAGATAAGACTGGCAAACATATGACAGGCATACCACATAATTTCACTAACATGTGAAAAATTAAAACTACTATCCTTTTAACTTAGTATATCTTTTTTGTTTTGTTGCCAATTCACTTCAATATTTAAATTAAAATTTAAATATAAAAAGGTTATTATCTAGGTACGTTGGATTGCCATTGAAATTGTTTTATTATATAGTCATATAATGAAAATGAAAATACCTCTTTGCTTTCGTTGAGTACCAAGAAATGAGTAAATGTATTGATGATGAATGTATGAATAGATTTACATCTGGCAAATAAGAGTGACACTAAAAAAACACAATGTTTATGCATATTACAAAACTTGTCTAATATAAACAGAGCAGCTGACTAAATATTGAACTTTAGCCTGTTAGAAATCATGCTATGTGCTGTGCTGTTGTACTGCCATTTCTCAATTGTGTTGTGTTCTTTGGTTACAAGGATTTATTACAACCAGTTTAGGACCTCACATTGAACTTGAATGTTGCAATCAGTTTTGGATTTAATATTTGTCTTCATTAATGTTTTAAATTTGTTATGATCAACTTTCAAATTTCATCATTATGTTTATTTCTTCTTTAATTAAGCAACTTTATTGAGGCATAATTCAGATACCATAAAATTTACCCATTTAAAGTCTACAGTTCAATGAATTTTGCATATTCAGAGTTGTGAACCCATCACCGCAATCAGTTTGGAATATTTAAATCACTCCAAAAAGAATACTTTTACCCATTAGCAGTCACTCCCCATTCTCTCCTAACTACCACACCAACTAATCTGCACATTTAACACAACCCCTAAATTCATATGAAAATTAAAGGGACCTAGAAAAAGCAAAGTAATCTTAGAAAAAAGAATAAAGTTGGAGGATTCAGTTTCCAATCTCAGAATTTATTACAAAGCAATATTAATTAAGACAGTGACATAAGCATGGACATATAAATTATTACATGTGTGAATAACTGGATTTCTTCAAGTGTACAAAGAAGATTCAATGAGAAAAACGTCTTTTCAAAAAATGACAGTGAAAAGAGTCTACATGAAACCAAGTAAAGTTTGACTCATTCTTTATACCATGTAGAATGCACTCAAAATGTATCATACACATGAATGTAAGTGATAAAATGGTAATAGTCTTAGAATAAAACATACAACTAAATATCTGTGACCTTGGGTTTGGCGATGTTTTCTTAGATATGACACCAAAAGAACAAGCAACAAAAGAAAGGAAGATAAATTGCAGTTCATCAAACTATAATATATTATGACTCAAATAATATCATAAAGACAGTGAAGAAGCAACATGCACAATGAGAACAAAAGTTTTGAACCATTCATCTAATAAGGGACTTATTAGATGGGACTTCACATAGTCACAATATGTGAAGAATACTTACAGATAAATAATAAAAAGATAAATAACCCAATTTAAAAATGGACACCAGATCTGCTATGACTCACAACTCCCACTTCTAGACATCTTTCAAAGAGAAATAAAAACACACACACACACACAAAAACCTGTACGTGAATGTTCAGAGCAGCATTATTCATTATATCCAACAAGTAGAAGAAACACAAATGTCCATCAGCTGATAAATGTGTAATATATGGTATATACATATAATGGAATATTGCTTAGCAATAGAAAAAAATGAAATAGTGATACATTCTACCACATGGATGAACCTTGAAAACATTATATTAATTGAAAGAAGCCGACTTCCAGCCAAGATGGCGGCGTAGGTACACACACTGTGCCTCCTCGCACAACCAAAATAAGAACAACAATAATTTACAAATTAAATAACAATCAGAACTTATAGAAAAGTGAACTGTATGGAAGTCTGACAACCAAGGAGTTAAAATAGACATATTCATCCAGACTGGTAGGAGGGGCAGAGTTGGCGGCTGGGTGGAGAGGGGTTACGGCAAAAAAAGCAGTGGCACCGGGCAAGCAAGGAAGCAGCTGATGAATCCCAGGCAGCAGACCCTGGGCTCGGGGTGGCAACAGGCAGACCCAGCAAGGCAACGATTGTAAAGCAGGGCACAGCACAAGGTGGTCCCACATTCACTCGCAGATAAACCAGGTGAAACTGGGAAGCAAGACAGACCGCGTAACCCAGGGTCCCATTGTGGGGAAATAAAGCCTTAAAAACCTCTGACTGAGAACACCTGTGGGGGTTGAGGTACCGGGAGAGACTCCCAACCTCACAGGAGAGTTCCTTGGAGAGACCCACAAGGTCCTAGAATATACGCAACCCTGCCCGCCTGAGAATCAGTACCAGAAGGACCCAGTTTGCTTGGGGGAAGCACGGAAGGGACTGAAATCCCACAGAGCAAACACCACTGTTCCCTCTTGGACCCCGCCCCCACATACAGCATCACAACCCAACAACTGGATTGCCCCACCCTGGTGAACACCTAAGGCTCCACCCCTCACTATGTAACAGGCGTGACAAGACCAAAAACAAAAAACAAAACAAAAACAAAAACAAACAAACAAACAAAAAAGTGGCCCAAATGGAAGAACAGATCAAAACTCCAGAGCAAATACAACTAAGTGATGAAGAGATAGCCAACCTATCAGATGCATGGTTCAAAGCAATGATGATCAGGATGCTCACAGAACTGGTTGAATTTGGTTGCAAATTAGATGAAAAAAAAGAAGGCTATCCTAAGTGAAATGAAGGAAAATGCACAGGGAACCAATAGTGATGGGAAGAAAACTGGGACTCAAATCAATGGAGTGGACCAGAAGGAAGAAAGAAACAACCAAACAGAAAAGAAGGAAGAAACAAGAATTCAAAGAAATGAGGAGAGGCTTAGGAATCTCCAGGACATCTTTAAACGTTCCAACATTCGAATACACTTCCAGGAAGTCCAGGAAGCTCAGAGAGTCCCAAAGAAGTTGGACCCAAGGAGTAACACACCAAGGCACATCGTAATTACATTAGCCAAGATTAAAATGAAGGAGAGAATTCTAGAAGCAGCAAGGGATAAGGGGACAGTCACCTACAAAGGCGTTCCCATCAGACTGTCAGCTGATTTCTCAAAAGAGACCTTATAATCAAGAAGGGGCTGGAAAGAAGTATTTAAAGTCTTGAAAGGCAGTGACCTGCATCCAAAATTGCTCTATCCAGCAAAGCTTTCATTTAGAATGGAAGGGAAGATAAAGTGCTTCTCAGATAAGGTCAAGTTGAAGGAGTTCATCATCACCAATTCCTTATTATATGAAATGTTAAAGGGACTTACCTAAGGAAAACAAGATAAAAAATACGACAGTGAAAAGACAGCAAACTCACAGCTATTAAGAACCACACCTAAAACAAAAGCAAACAGCTAGAACAGGAACAGAACCACAGAAATGGAGATCATATGGAGGGTCAGCAACAGGGGAGTGGGAGGAGGAGAGAGGGAAAAAGGTACAGAGAATAAGTAGCATAGACAGTGGGTAGAAAATAGACAGGGGGAGGGCAAGAATAGTATGGGAAATGTAGAAGCTAAAGAACTTATGACACATGGACATGAACTAAAAGGGGTAATGTGGGTGGGAGGGAGTGTGCAGGGTGGAGCGGAATGATGGGGGAGAAAGGGGACAACTGTAATAGCATAATCAATAAAATATATTAAAAAAATAAAATAAGCCCTGTCTGGTGTAGCTCAGTGGATTGAGCGCGGGCCTGCAAACCAAAAGATCGCGGTTCGATTCCAGGTCAGGGCACATGCCTGGGTTGCCGGATAATTCCCAGCAGGGGACGCACGAAAGGCAACCATACATGGACATTTCTCTCCATCTCTCCTTCCCTTCCCCTCCAAAGATAAATAAATAAAATATTAAAAAAATAAAAATAAAATAAGAACAAAAATTATAATGCTATGAAATATAAAGAAAATTACATTTAAATGTGAAGAAGGTAAAAGCACCTCCATGGAAGATGGTATCCACACTACAAAGTGGTAGTATGTAGAAACCAGTAGACTATGCTATATTGCAACACCCAGAGCAACCTCTACTAAAATTGTACAAAGATATACACTCAAAAGCAATATAAATAATTCCAGATACAGTCTTAAAATGTTTTCAAATAATAAACAGAATGGCAAGAAAAGAGAACCAAAAGAATGACAATCACATAACAAACAGAAAACAATAATAAATGGCAGACTTAAGCTGTAATGTATCTATAACAACATTAAATATACATTTTGTGAATACATCAATCAAAAAATATGGATTGCCAAAATGGAAAAAAAAAGTCTGAACTATATGCTGTTAACTACAAACTCATGTCAAATTCAATGACATGAATTGGTTGAAAATAAAAGTATAGGGACAGCTACACCATGCAAATATTTATTTTAAAAAGCAAGAGTCTCTATACTAACATCCAAGAAAGTAGACCTCAGAATAGAGAACATTACCAGAGACAGAAGGACATTAAATAATAATAAAAGGATCGATCCACCAGGAAGATATAGGTTCCTAAATGTCTATAAACTAAATAATAGAGCCTCAAAACACATACATGAAGCAAAAACTGATAGAGTGGAAGAGAGAAAAAAACAAATCCACAAGTACAGTTCAGGTTTTCAACATGCCCTTCTTAGCAACTTACACAACTGCTAAGCAGAAAATCATCAAGTGTATTGAAAGAAGAATACAATACATGAACACATATATGTACACATTCGTACATACATACATACATGAATGTCTGTCCAGGAGGTATCCAGTATGCAGTATGAAAAATATATTTATTGAACAAGATGCAGGGTACAAAAAACAGTGTACATAGGACAATGATGCCTCAGTCTCCTCCAAAGTAGGCACCTTGGGACCTCACACAGTTCTCCCAATCACCATCAGCTGCCCCATTGTATTTTCCTGAATCTCATCCACGGTCTGAAATCTCTTCCCTTTCAAAGGGAGAGTAGTGGAGGGGAAATGGAGACAATTGTACTTGAATAACAATAATTTTTAAAAAAAGGTAATTTTAATTTGGGGAAAAGCCAGAAGACACAGCACGCCAAATCTGGGCTATAGCAAGGCTGAGTCACCTGGGTGATTTGATGTTTCTCCAAAACTCTGCACGAGATGTGATGTATGAGTGGACACGTTGTTGTGAGGAAGCTGCCAATCTCCAGTTGTCCAGAACTGCAGCCTTCTGAATCATCTAAATAGTCTCCATGGAAGAATGTTTAAGTGTAACACAAAATTTGATGCAGATTTATTGCTGTACTCACTCAGTCATTTTGAACGTGATGGCCACACAGGACACATGCTCACTCAACAGGTTCTACCACCCCCACTGACTAGTACAGTGACGTTGTCATTGTTCACACATGCACATTCCAGTCCACTCTCCTTGGCTGCCAGGTTATATCAATGTCCAGCAAACAGTTCTTATTATATTAACAATAGCTGGACTTTTTCCAGACTGGCCTAATATATACACACATACATAAACCACTCTAATCCACAAGGGTAGAAAACACATTTTTTCCAAATACCCATTGAAAATTCACCAAGATAGAGAGCATCCAGGGCTGTAACACAAACCTCAACAAATATAAAAATTTGAAATTATATATATATATATATGCTTATAAATTGCTAGTGGTAATATAAAATGGTACGGTAGCTCTGGAAAACAATTCAGCAGATTTTTATGAAAGTAAACATGCAATGTTAACCTACAACTCAGCAATTGCTCTCCAGGTCATTTTTTGCCTGGAAAATTAAAACTTACATTAACACATAATCCTGTACAGGATGTTAATAGCAGCTTTATTGGTAACAGTCAAAAACTATAAAAATTCAGATGCTCTTCAATGTGTTAATAGTTAAGCTATGGAACAACTATACCATGGAATAGTATGCGGTAATGCAGTGGAATGAACTACTGATGCATGCGACAACCTGAATCTCCAGGGAGTTAATGAGTAGAAAAAGCCAAGCCCCCAAGGTCACAATCTTTATGAATCACTTCATATAACAATCTTGAAATGACACAATTTTAGAAATGAAGAAATAATCAGTGATTACCAGATATTAGGGAAAGAGTAAGGGGTGGAGAGGATGTTGGGTGTACTTATAAACACATAAGGGATCCTTGTGATGATGAAATTTTCTGTATCCATAGCTGGCTCGGGATATGTAAACTCACACATGTAATAAAACTGCATAGAAGTAATAAAAACACAAATGAATGCATAAAATATGGGGAAATGTGAATACTGCTTGTACTATTGTTTTATATGTGTACACAAACATATACATAGTTTTCAAAGTTGTTAATGGGGGAAATTGAATAAAGGGCATAGGGGATCTCTCTGTATCTTTTCTTACAACTCACTGGGAATCTATAACTATCTCAAAAAATTTCAATTAAAAATAGTAGATCAGAATTCCGGCCAAGATGGAGGCGTAGGCGGACACACTGTGCTTCCTCGCACAACCAAAATTAAGGACAACAAATATTTAGAAACAAGAAAACAACTGGAACTGATAGAAAATTGAACCGTACGGAAGTCCAACAACCATTCATCCAGACCGGTAAGAGGGGCAGACTCGTGGCAGGAAAAAGTGGAGGTGCAGGCCCAGGTGCACAGGCAGCAGCAGCTGGCAGTTCCCAGGTGCACAGGCGGCGGCTGGCGGTCCCCGGGCATGGGGTGACAACTGTGCAGACCCAGTGAGGCCGCACAAGGCGGCTGGCTGACCAGGTGGTCTCACATTCGCGCACACAGACGGTCCAGGCAGAGGGGAAGTGGCGTAGGGGACTGAGTCCAGGAGAGAGCGGAGCAGGCGCCATTGTTCCCTCTCAGACCCCGCCCCCACGTACAGCATCACAACCCAGCAACTGGGCTGCCCCGCACTGGGGAGCGCCAGAGGCTCCGCCCCTCATACGTAACAGTGCGCGCGCAGATAATCCAGGCAAAGGGGAAGCCGCGGAAGGGACTGAAATTCAGGAGGGAGTGGAGCAGGCGCCATTGTTCCCTCTCAGACCCCGCCGCCACCTATAGCGTCACAACCCGGCGACTGGGCTGCCCCGCCCTGAGGGACACCTAAGGCTCCACCCCTCATACGTAATAGCCGCGACCAGACTAAAACCAAACCAAACCAAAACAAAACAAAACAAAAAAAAACCCCACCAAAAATGGCTCAAACCGGAGAACAAATGAAAGCCCCAGAGCCAATTCCTCTAAGCCATGAACAGATAGCCAACCTATCAGATGCACAGTTCAAAGCACTGGTCATCAAAATGCTCACAGAATTGGTTGATTTTGCTCACAAATTAGATGAAAAAATGCAAGCTACAATACGTGAAATGAAGACACATGGGGAACCAATAGAGATGGGAGGGAAACTGGGACTCAAATCAATGGAGTGGACCAGAAGGAAGAAACAACCAAACAGAAAACGAGGAAGAAACAGGAATTCAAAAAAATGAGGAGAGGCTTAGGAACCTCCGGGACATCGTTAAACGTGCCAACATCCCAATTATAGGGGTCCCAGAACGGGAAGAAGAAGAGCAACAAGTGGAAAACTTATTTGAACGAATAATAAAGGAGAACTTCCCCAATCTGGCAAAGGAAATAGACTACCAGGATGTCCAGGAAGCTCAGAGAGTCCCAAAGAAGTTGTACCCAAGGAGGAATACACCAAGGCACATCGTAATTACATTACCCAAGATTCAAATGAAGGAGAGAATTCTAGAAGCAGCAAGGGATAAGGAGACAGTCACCTACAAAGGAGTTCCCATCAGACTGTCAGCTGATTGCTCAAAAGAGCCCTTGCAGGCAAGAAGGGGCTGGAAAGAAGTATTCCACGTCATGAAAGGCAAGGACCTACATCCAGGATTGCTCTATCCAGCAAAGATTTCATTTAGAATGGAAGGGCAGATAAAGTACTTCTCAGATAAGGTCAAGTTGAAGGAGTTCATCATCACCAAGCCCTTATTATATGAAATGGTAAAGGGACTTATCTAAGAAAAAGAAGATAAAAATATGAACAGTAAAAAGGCAGCAAACTCACAGCTGTTAACAACCACACCTAAAACTAAAGCAAACTAAGCAAACAGCTAGAACAGGAACAGAACCACAGAAATAGAGATCACATGGAGGGTTAGCAACAGGGGAGTGGGAGGAGGAGAGAGGGGGAAAAGGTACAGAGAATAAGTAGCATAGATGGTGGGTAGAAAATAGGGGGAGGGCAAGAATAGTGTGGGAAATGTAGAAGCTAAAGAACTTATGACCCATGGACATGAACTAAAGGGGGGAATGTGGGTGGGAGGGGGTGTGCAGGGTGGAGGGGAATGATGGGGGAGAAAGGGGACAACTGTAATAGCATAATCAATAAAATATATTTTAAAAAAGAGTGTGCACTAAAAAATCAAAATCAGTGAGCTTGTGTAGCCATTTTAACTGGAATAGAAGTGTGTATGTGTAAATGGAATACTGCTATAACAAAATCTAAAAATATGTATCAACTGGGATGAAAAGGAATAGAAACAGTACAAAATGGAGTCCTGTGGACTGCCAGACTACTACAGGGGGAAACAAGCTTAGAAAACTATTCAGCTGCAAACATGGATATATGGCTTAGATTTGGAGTCAAGTGACCAGGAGGTAGAATGAGGAGTAATAGAGAGCATCTTCCAAGCAGCAGGACACAAGAAGGAAATGGCAACATAACCATACTTAGATTTCAGAATTGCTATGGACCAGTGATTGCTACCTTCTTTCTATTCCCCCCTTCTCCCATTTGCATCAGTGTTTATACTGGCTATGTTAGGCCTGCTCTCCTCCAATTGTAAGTTGGTTATGTCTATAAGATAAATTGTAATATGAATTTTCCTATATTCAAGTCAAGATATACTCAAGGAACTGCATCCAAAGAACCAAATCTGAGGATTGTCATTTATACCTGGACTCGATTTAGTGAATGAGACATGATAGGTAAAGGTCTGTCATATGGGCTTAGACTTGGAGGATGATATCAGTGTATTTTGTATGTGGAAAGGAGGTTAATTGTTATAGCCAGTGGGCAAATTGTGACAGATTGTATTTTCCAAAGTTAACTATAACAGTATCTCCAATAGCACATGTTCTTCTTAAAATGGGACTTTTAACTGCTTATTTCATGAAAAGCCGGAGTTTATGTTCCCTCCCATTCAATCTGAGTGGGCTTGTAACTATGGAACAACTAATGCTCTTTGAGTTCTGAAGGCTAGAACATAAAAGGTGATAGAGTTTTTCTTTTGTGATTATTGGGACGCTTGCTCTTGGAACCCAGCCACCATGCTGTGATGAAGCATGAGCAGCTATGTGAAGAGGTCACATGTACCAGCTGAGAGTCTCAGCTTAGATCAGAGCTGACAGTATCAGTTGCCGAACATGGGAATGAGTGAGGCTTCAGATGACGTTAGCTGTCTTTTATTCTTCCCTTCTGAGGACCCAGACACTATTGGGCAGAGACAATCCATCTCTGATGTTTCCCAGTTCCTAACCCATAAAATATGTGTGCGTAATAAATCAGTTGCTACATGCCATTAAGTTTGGATGGTTTGTTATATTGAAATAGTAACTGGAACAGGACCTAATAGGCAATAGACTTCATTACTAAGTTAGGTGCTAGCCAGATAGGTAGAGTGTACCACAATAGTTTGGGCTGAGGAATTCCATCTCTAGACTTTTGAGGTTGTATTTTTAAAAAATTTAGCCTGGACAGTACATAAAACTCACCGCTGCTTGGATTCAGAGTTTGTAAGAGAGCTGTATCTGTGAAATATATTAAATATATGAAATAGGTCAGTGTTCTTCAAGTTTTCTAGCCTCCTAACACACATGAGGAATGAAAGAAACCCCTTCTCAATACAGCTGTGGCATTTAGGTATAAGTGCAGGAAGTATGTACCATAATCTCTAGGGGTAAGAAGAGTGAATGTGTAGTTTGAAAGAGCCCCTAATCCCTGGAAATTCTTATTTTTTTTTCTATTTGAGATTAAATGATTGATACACTAACATGCCTCTGAGACCTGAGACAAGGTAATTGGTAGGCTTCCATTTCTCAGCAGCCAGAGCCATTGAAAAAGACAAAGGAAACCATTAGAAACAGAATTTATTTTATAAGTGTCCTTGAGTTGCTACATAAGGCTCTGAAGTTTCTTGTTGGTTTAAAAGTGGCCCTTTGGTTGATATATAATTTCAGGGATGCACAAAAATAGATAGAAGCCCCACAGCACTAATAATGATATTTCAAGGTGAAGTACAAAAGCTGTCATTAAGTAATACTGGGCTCTTTCTATCAGTGATTCCCCTCCCCTGCAATAACAAGACTGTGTCAAAAGTGCTGGAAAAGTCTAAACTACTAAGATGAAATTTTAGTTCAATGCACTTATTGTGTAGTTGACTCACATCTATTTGTTTCCTGATGGGAGTAAAACTCAGTCAGAGATAAACAAGAGCTAGGATACAGAATCAGAAGGATGATTGTTTGAATTTACCTTTATTTCCTCTAAATCTTTCTTTCCTAACACATTCTGGCATTTTCAAGCCAGGCCCACCCCTTTACCCTTATTCCCTCCAATACTATGTAGCTAATGTCCCATCTTTGTTATATTTTGTCAATCTCAGAATAAAGATTTCTTTGTCCACTTATCTTAACTTGGGTTCATAACGTAATTTATTTTATTATGAATGCCTCTCATTCCTTTTTATGCAGCATTCTTTCTCTTTGCTTTTGACCAAGGTCAACGTCTCTCTAATTGCTGGATTGCTCTATTATCTATTTCACCTATTCAAAGCAACCAGCAAATTTGTAGGAAGCCCATAAAGTAATATACAACACTGAAAAAAACTGCTGGAGTGGGGAAAGGGGAGAATAGAATTGCATCTAAGATTTCTTACTAATATTGAAGGTGCAGAATTGAGATTCTCAGAGAACCAGTGGGTTTATAACAGGGAAGACCTCTGAAATCTCTGTTTTATTACAAAGAAACTCGCTATACAATAAGCTTACCTTAGGTCTGCTGTTTTTGTCAGCTTTGTTTCCTGACCTATCCAAGTGTTTACAATAATTCCTGGCATACAATAGGTACTTAGTATAAAAATTTATTAAGTGATTCAATGCAGTTCCCCTTCTGTCTGGGAAGCAGCCTGATATAGTGGAGAGACATTGGATGTGGATTGATCTTTTATGTGACATCAAATGTTGAAGTTACCTAAGAGTTTAGTTATGGACTACTTTCTCTTCTTCTTCTTTTTTTTTTTTTTTGAAAATTTATTGTTAATCATATGATATAATAGTTTCAGGTGTACAACATAGTGATTCAACATTTATATATCTTATGAAGTGACCATGACAATATCTATAACCATCTGCAGTTATTACAATATTATTGACTCCACTCCCTATGCTGCATATTATATTCCCATGGCTAATGTTATAACTATAAGTTTGTATTTCTTTTTTAAGTATATCTTATTGATAATGCTATTATAGTTGTCCCAATTTTTCCCCATTGCTCCCCTCTGCCCAGTACCCCTGTTCCCTCCAGCATTTCCCCCTTTGTTCATGTCCATGGATCATACCTATAAGTTCTTTGGCTTCTCCATTTCTTATACTATTCTTAACCTCCCCCTGTCTATTTTCTACCTACTATTTAGGCTTCTTATTCCATGTACCTTTTCCTCCATTCTCCCCCTTCCACCTCCCCGCTGATAACCCTCCATATGATCTCCATTTCTGTAATTCTGTTCCTGTTCTAGTTGTTTCCTTAGTTCATTTTTGTTTGTTTGTTTAGATTCAGTTGTTGATAGTTGTGAATTTGTTGCTTTTTTTAATGTTCATGGTTTTGATCTCCTTTTTCTTCAGTAAGTCCCTTTAACATTTTATATAACAATGATTTGGTGATGATGAACTCCTCTTCTAAATTTATATTATTTCTTCCACTGTTACCATCCACTCCCATGGCTTTAATTACCATCAGTAAGCTGATGATGCCCACATTTTTATTTCTACCTCCATTTCTATATATTCAATTACCTGCTTGACGTCTCTGCTTGAATGACTCACAGGCACTTCAGTCTCATATTTAAAACTGAACTCATTATCTGTTTCCCATATCGGCCACTGAGATGAGTTGAACCAATCCTGCTGTGGTATACATGACATGGATTGAGCCCAATTTTAGCCTTTTTAAGTCCTAGAATATTATTTCCAGCAGCAGACTGATGATATAGCCACAACAGAACACCCTTTAGTTACCTTATATACACTTGTTCACCAGAATTAGAGACACACAGAAACAAAAACAACCTCCAATCTCTATTGCTTCCTCCTGGCTATCATCCTAGAAAATTCCATGTTTAAGATCTGAGCTAACTTAATTTTAAGTTTCAGAACTATTCAAGTTTTGAGAAGTACAATTGGGGTTTGAGAAGGAATATCAGAGTTAGGGCCATGGTATACTTTCTATGAAAATGAAAAGGTATATAAAGGGAATAGCTCCCCTTAGCTTTGAATAGCTCAAGGAAATACTAGGAATAAATACCAGGGTCGGGCCAAAATTTTTCAACATCAGCATCAGCACTATTGACATTTTGGGCCAAATAATTCTGTGTGTGTGGCAGGGTGGGGGTGCGTGCTGCCCTGTGCATTGTATGATGTTTAGCAGTATCCTTGGCTTCTACCCAGTAGATCTCAATAGCGCACCCCCCACAAAGTTTTGACAACGAAAAATATCCTCAGATGTTGTTAAATATTCCAAGTGGCAAAAATCCCCCCAGTTGATATCCATCAACTTAAGAAGATTGGTTTACCAGAGGTTAATGAAACAAAATCTGAAAAATTTTTTAATGAGCATGGATTATCATACTCATAGTTACTATGACCAGATAGATACAAGATGTATAGTATAGCTTGTTAGGAATTTAATAAATTACTCAGTTATATTTGTACAACATGAATAATAAAATCCCAGTCATTGATGCAAGGAAAACATATCTTTATCAGTTTAAGAGGCTGCTTCAGAGAAGAACAATAGCTTTGCCACCTCACAATAACAAATGGAGAGACAATGCATTAGGTGAACTACCTAGAAGTATTGACAGTTCTAAATGACAGCATTGCCTTTATCAAGGCACTGAAATAACATGGATTTTGGCTATTTAAAGCCCCAAGCCACCTGAGTGTAGCCAATTTGAGAAGATCTTTAGAAAATATTAGCTCTGTTGAGATGCTGTTAGAGAGAGACTCACACAAAGAAGAACCTCATACATTGTTGGCCTCAGCCAATTAGTTGCATGAACAACAAGATCCTAAATAGTCATTTCTGTATCATTGCTGGCACTGACCCCTAGGATGCCATATCCAGTATTAGTCTTCATTGTCTCTGACATCTTGCTTGTCTTGGGGAAAGGATTCAATAATACTTTCAGATTAGAAGTTATTGGGCATATGTGGGTGGTGGTTTTTCCAGGTTAAAATTTAGAGGCTTTAATCTATGCTACAGGACCAGGGTTATCAGCAGAAATATGCTATATCAGGTGTTCAATCTATAGGAAATAGATACTATTCCCAAGGAGGAAATTAGAACTATTTGGAATTCCTGGAATACCTGGTACTCTGTTTTACGAAATATGTCTGAAAACTTGTGTCTTCCTCTAGACAATGTTTGTAGTAGCTGTCAGCTATGTTGCCCTACATAAATCTTTGTTGCCTCAATTTATGGGATAAAAGATAGATGCAGAGCATTATGAGCTAGGAGAAAAGGGCCCTCTAGACCAAGAGGACTTGTGATTTAACTATGAAAATAAACTTCAATTCCTTATAACTACTATCCACAGTATGAAATAAATTTTATGTCTCTATCCATAAACATATATGCATACATACACTCAAAAATATTTAAGAGAAACATGTTTCACAAAATAATATTTTTTCTAAATGCCATGCATTCTCATATTGATTTATTTATTAAAGATATTTTATTTATTTTTGTAGAGAGAGGGGAGGGAGAAAAAGAGGGAGAAAAACATCGATGTGATTGGATACATTGATCTGCTGCCTCTTGCATGGCCCCAGTTGGGGACCTTGACAACAACCCAGGCGTGAGCCCTGACTGGGAATTGAACAGGCGAACTTTTGGTTCACAGGCTCACTTTCATTCCCCTGAGCCACACCACCCAGGGCACATTCTTATGTTTCTTACTCTGTCCTGTTATACTTCACTTTATAAAAATGCTCTTTGCAACCCATTGACTTAATTTCACTACTTAATAGGTTATGATCTGCAGTTTGAAAAGCATTCTTCTAGAGTGATTAAGATTTAACTTTAACAATGACATAATTTGGAAGTAGTCAATCAGGTATTGTGCCAACTTTTGCAGTGCTTTGTGCAAGGGAAATAGAAACATTGGTTTTTTTTTTTTTTTTACACATTTGGTTTTCCTCAAATGATATTGGCATATATTTATGACAGCATTAGCAATGACTGTGCCTATTAAAATAGAAAAGACCCTAGACCTACTTGGACCTGGATTTTCATTTGTTTTGCTTGCCGGGGTGACAGAAGATAGTAAGTCCACTACGAAACTTCTGCACCCTGCAAAAGATGACCAAATTTGACAGCTTATCCGGAAAGAATCCATAATGGCCAACTCATAGTGTTAATGAACAGAGATGTCTTATTTTTAAAGTGGATAACAAAACTGTGGTTGCAGCCAACTCTTATAAACCAGTTATTTTACTCATCATGCCAAAAATTAAAGGGATCTAATCACAGTTGCTTAGATTTTGTAGAGGAAATGTTTCTCTCTATATAGGTTCTTATGCAAAATAGTCCAAATGATGGACACACAAAAATCCGGAACCACATCATCATGATCCTCAGGAGATTCAGTACCTAAAATGTTTGATTGGACTTTGCTGAATTTGCCAGGAAATGGGAGTGTGCACAGACCCAAAGAGTTAGCACATGATATTTGTAGCACTTGGCTGTAAAGACTCTAAAAAATGTCATCTTCTTTACCATTCATTTTTTTATATTTATAGAGAATCCTGACTGTTTCCAGACTCCTAATCTTTTGTGGGTGCTCAGAATGGTAGTTCACTAAGCCAGACCGATCGTGTGGCTAGATAAAATGAAAAACAACGGGACATTCCCAGATGAAAAATCGTGGTGGGTCACAGCACTGATGTCAGTGTTCATGTGTGGTGCCAGGGACTCCAAGATGGGTGATAAGTACTGTTATAGACTTGGGCCACCCTCTCCAGTATACGATAAGTGAGAGTTGAACATTATATCCCTTACAGTTGGATTAATTTTGAGGGCACTACCTATGCAAAAAGAGCTGATATAAAGTGAAGTGGATATAATACAGGGGGGTCTACAAACATGATCTATTGCCTGAAGGTCAATTAGGGAAAAATACTTTCCCTACCTATGTATGTCCGGCACTTGGGAACCAAAGCAAGAGTGTGAATCATCTGTCCTTTGCTTAATCAAACACAGTTTACTGATTAAGATGAGAAACATAGAGAGTGAGTCAGAACATAAGGCTGGAGTGGTTGTCATCATAAGCTATGGAGTCTGCCTACACATACCCATAGACTTTCTAATGGACAGTGTTTTTTGAACATGTGGCTCACCCAGAGAGGACTCAGCAAGTTCCAGGAAAAAAAAAAAACATCTAGACGCTTACATTTTTAGGGGAAAATGGACTAGAGACAGAAAAGAAAATGCTCATCTTGAAAAAGACTAGTAATTTACAGCAGAGGTCGTTTGAAATCTGGATCAAAGGCCAGCTTTATTCTATCATCCTGGTTGTGCTAGGGGAGGATGTCACAAACAAAGTTCAGGGTTGTTTGGTATGTGAGAATCTGGGCCTGTGAATCAAGGTTAGAGTGATTAGATAAAGGAATGCTTATGCTTCCCATTCTTGCAAAAATGTAATAATTAATTCCTGCATAAAGATTTACACTGTAGCTTGTATACTGCAAAGTTTTTAGTGGGAAGAGAAAGTTGCAGGGAGTCTCAGTATGCACCTACATTTTGTTCCATTTAGGTTTTGGGGGAACTGGTGGAAAAGCAGTCCTAGGAGGCTAGTTACCTGAGGGGCCAAGGAACTTCTTGGAAAATAACTTATCCTCAGAAAACAAAAGTCCCAGAACTCCAGATGAGTTCAATGGGTCGGCCCCATTAGAAAGAGTGATTTCAATTACAGCACAGGTATGCATCACTCAGTTGCATTAGTCACTGACCTAGCTCATTCGAGGCAATTACATTTAAGTCCTAGAGGGATACCCAAACAATAAAAGAGTGAAAAATGTAATGAATTGTTTCATGTATTAGACAGCATTACACAACTGTTCTACCACAGCTGTGCCATTCTTCATGACACATTAAGTATTTAATCCTTACATTTAAGTATCAGGAGCATTAATGTCATCAACCTTAGATGGGAGATGGCATTCTTTGTCCACATATTCCTGTCAGGCTGAGGCAGTAGGTATCAGCAACCTTAGTTTAAAAATTTCCAAGAGTGCCATTAGCAGCAAGAACCTTCGAAAGCCATCAGGAATGAGTGGTGCTTTAAGAGGCAATGGATTCCATAACTTTTTTTTTTTTAGCATGGACAAGGACAAGGCATAATTACAGCAAAGAGAGTAAGAAAATGAGAGGCACCAAGTAGTAGCCAAAGGGCTGATTTGGCATCTGAAAGATGTACCCTAAGGACTCTCAAATCAATTCGTGTTGCACTAGGGCCATAAGTAGGGTGAGATAGAGAAGGCACTACAGTTTTTAATGCAAGTGAATCCAGAGTTATAGAAATACTATTTGTTAGAATAAATCTATTTTACATCCATGATAATATGGCCTACGAAACAAAAGTCACTTATGATTATATTACTTTTCTAGGAAAAAATGAATGTATAACAAAACAATTGAATACAGAGTGGGGAAGAAGTAGGTTTACAGTCATAAGTATGCAAAACAGAATTTATTTTGTATTACTTATAAATTACTTTATAATTTATAATTATATAATTACTTTGTAATTTACTTATAAATTATTTTGTATTACTTATTTTGTATTATTTTCCATATGCCCCACCCTGTATATTAAAAGAAAATAAAGCAAAATTAAATAAAATCAGTTTGTGTAGTAATGTTAATGGTCTAATTTATAAGACTATAAGTATATACACTAGGGGCATAAAGAGTAAAATCAATGATCCTTCAAACACTAATGACAAGTGATTACCAATGACATGTATCAATGATGAAATGTACCTTGTATCTTGTATCTTCTTCAATAAATGTCTCTATTTTTCATAGCGCATGGCTGGATACCTTCTGGACACACTTATATGTATGTGTGTGTGTATCTCAAATAAATCTCAAATCACCCTAATCTATCTACATAATAGGAATAATAGTAACCAACATGCAGAGTCTTCACAACCATGTTAGTTGCTGTTATTCCTATTATATAGATAAAGAAGCTAAGAAAGGGAGATGGTGACTTGTTCCTGATATACTACACATACATAATAAAAATTGGGATTGCAGCCTTGTTCTGACTGACTTCAATATTCTGCTACAGTATTCTGCCTTCCAAGAAGGTTGATTTCAAGCATGGGAAAATGTACAGCGATAGCACATTGTCATTGTGACTCAAAGGGAATCTGTCTTAATGTCCAATCTGTGTGTTACAATAAATGTAGGTACAATTTGGTGAATATGAAGTGATTGATAAAATGCATTTTGGAGATCTTCTCATGAGGAAATGAGATTTTACATATGGACCAACCAGTGGCCATGAAATTGCAGCTTTCACTAGAGACAAAAAAACAAAAAAACAAAAAACATGCATTTTAAGTAAGTGGAAAGGAAAGTAAATGGCACTGAAGTAACATCTGAAAAAGTAATGATTGTACAACTTTTCTTTTTTTCACAAATATAATATATTTTCTTTACAAATATAAACTTTTGAAGCCTGAATTTTTCTATGTCAGGTGGTAAATTGGTTCTAGTTCTGCATAAAATTCAGGGGTTGGTGGAAATGGGAGTAGAAAGACAATGGCATGTTTCCAGGCTTGGGAAAATAATAAGTTTTGACTCACGTGTTGGTGGATGAGACACAAACAGCTTGCATTTCCTTGTGTATTTTGATGTGAGATAATTAGTAAACATGGAAATATTCAGAGCTTTCCTGAGTTGAAGGTGTACGACTAAAAAGTTAAAACTTTTCATTGGCTTCCCATTGTTCTCAGGATAAAAACCAAAATCCTATGGCCGTAGAAAGCCATGCATAGTTTGGCAGCTGCCTCTCTCTCTGCACTTCATCTCCAGTCACTCAAACCCTTGTTCACTACACTCTGGTCACACTGTTCAAGGTCATTGTACATACTGTACCCAAATTATGATATGTTACAGAAATTACTTTGTCCTCCCATTAGAAAATATTTCAAACATAACAATAAGTATGTAAAATGAGAACTGATAAGTATGCTCACAAGGAACTATTCGAAGAATTCTAGATTAATGTAATAAAGTTTAGATTTATCAGAAACAAATTACTTTTTATGAATCACATGTCTTGATAAAACTAAATGTGCCGGGCAAAGCTGAATGTTATTTGTTTAAATCTTATTTCTTTCTTGAAAGAATTTGAGGAGGCTCTAAATCTAGTTTGTTTGTTTTTTTAAGGATTTTATATGTTTTTTTTTAGAGAGAAGGAAAGGGAAGGAGAAAGAGAGGAAGAGAAACATCAAGGTGTGGTTGTCTCTTGTGCATCCCCCACTGGGGACCTGGCCTGCAACCCAGGCACGTGCCCTGACTGGGAATGGAACCAGCAACCCTTTGGTTCACAGGCTCCACTCAATTCACTGAGCTACACCAGCCAGGGCTAAATGTAGTTTTAAAGCATGACACTACACTCTTCTGTTTTTCCTCTGTTTGCTCCTTAAATGTATATACATAATACAGGGGGAAATGAGGGATGTAGAATAAAACAAAGGAGACATAACCAAATGTAATGTGTGGATCTTATTTGGATAGTGATGAGAAAAAAATAAATGGTTATGGAAAGACATCTTTAACATAACCAGGAAAATAATTAATATAGCCTGGGTATTAGTTGGTATTAAGGAATTACTATTCATTTTGTTAGGTATGATAATGGCATGGTAGTTAAATGAAAAAAATAAGTCCTATAAAATCTTTATTACATTTAGGAGGGAGCAGACATGATGTCTAAAAATCGCTGTAAAATATGCCAGCGAAAAGCAAAGGAAAAATGCATGCAAAAAGATTGTAATAATGTACACCGAACACCCAAGGTAAACTCCCAATGCTAAACAAAACAATAAAGCTTACAGAGGAACTTGAGTAAAAGACAGGTGAAATATTTTTTTAATAATTGAAGAATAGAAAAGGCTTTTTAAACTACAGTTCAACATTCAGAAGCCAGAAAAGGAAAGATCAATAACATGAATGACTTTTTCATTTTATTTTTTATTGTTTTCCAAGTACAGTCATCTCTATTCCCCTCACCACTCTTCCCCATCCTACACTTTTTAAAAAAGACACCTCTGCATGACAAAAAAAAAATCATATATTTTTGAAACAATAAAAAGCTGGAAAAATATTTGCTACCTATATTACAGATGAGAGCAAATATTCCTAGCTTACTAAGAGGTCCTAGAAACTGATAAGACAAGCAATCTAATGGAAAAAATGAGAAAAGGACATACATAGACAGTGCAGAGAAAAATGAGTACAAATTACCTATACATATAAAAAATGTTCCATCTCGTTCATAGTAAGAGAATTATGCATTAAATAACAACAAAGGATAATTTGTGCCAATAAGCTTTGGGAAATAAGCATTCTAAATATCTGTGCAAAAATATAACCAGAGAAATTGAAATAAAGAACAAAGTGACAGCAACCACAGGGAAGGTGGAGGCGATAACGGAGGAAAGAAGGGGAAGAAGGTTCATCAAGGAACATGTATAAAGGGCCCATGGACAAAGCCAAAACGGGGTGGGATCGAGGGTGGGAGGTGGGGGGAAATGGAGACAACTGTACTTGAACAACAATAAAAACTAAGAAAAATAGAAAAAGTATCTACGGAGTGTAATTTGGTAATATTTATCAAAAATATAAAGGAATTTATCTTTTCGCTCAGCAATCCTAATGAGAATTTACATCTACAAATATATTTTCATATGTGTACAAAGCTATTTATTGGCATACTGTTTGTAATAAAATATTGGTACTAATCCAAATGTCCATCACTGGAGAGCTTGTTAAATACGTTGTGGTAAACCATACGATGCAGCACTATTTAAAAAAAACATGAGGAACCAGTCTATATATACTGATGTGGGAAGATTTCCAGGATATACAGTTAAATGAAAGAGAGTAAGAAAATGAGAAATATCTATAGTATAATACCTTTTGAATAAAGGATGGAAGTGATAATGGCTCATATTTTCATTTTCTTGTATTTACATAGAAAAACACTGGAAGTATCCACAAGAATCAATAAAAGCACTTAGTTGCCTGGTGCTGGGGAAAGAGGTGCAGATGGGAAAGAGATAGGAATGGGATTTCCCAATATAAACCTTGATTTTTTTTTTTGCTTCATTTTTTTGAATCATTTAAGTATATTCTGTATCCAAAACAATGCAAATAACATTTTAAAAGAAGAAAGTTAGCGCCTCACCAAGCCTCGCACATTTCATCCAAGCAGACTTAGTGTTTTGCTTTACTGTGCTCCCACACTATTTTAAAAGCAGTTTTCTGCTGCACTCTTTAGTCGCTTCCATAGTTTTCGTTTCTTGTCAGTCATTCCTACAAAGCTATGAAGTTCTTAAGTGTAGGAGTCCTGCGTTGATGCTTTTCTGTGTCTTTCATTATGTACACAGTGCCTAGCGTGTGGTAGTCGTCCATTGAATAGAACCTTTTCAGGTCCAGCCTGTTGTTGTTTTTCATTTTCTAACACCTGAGTTTGATTGTAACTTTTATTTCTGAAATTATAAAGGGCTATTTCCTCAAAGTGCATTATAACTACTTGCATCAGACCGTAAAAAGTATGTACGTAAGCGGTTATTTAGAAGTCCCATTTCTACCCACATTCACACATACACAGACCCTGTAGTTAAAGTGCCTTGTGTAAGCCACAGTAGTCAAGTTGGCATCCCAGGGGCTCTGTGCCAAGGATCATTTCAGTTATCTAAATTCTGTATATATTTCTCATAATAACTTCATAGGGTAGATACAACCCTTCCCACTTTAGAGTTGTAGAAACTGAGGGTCAGGAAGGTTTAATAACTTCCCAAAGGTCACAAAATCAGTGAGTGAGAGTTATGGGCAGAATTGTGTTCCTTCAAAATTTAAATGTTGAAGTCTTTTTTTTTTTCACATTTTGTTATTGTTGTTCAAGTACAGTTGTCTCCAATTCTCCCCATTACTCCCCACCATCCCAGCCTTCCCCATTTCCCCCTCTTGACTGTACCCCGCTTTGGCTTTGTCCTTGTATCCTTTATACGTGTTCCTGAAAACCCTTCCCCCTTTTCCCCTCACTGTGTTCTCCCACCTCCCTCTGGTCCCTGTCAGTTTGGTCTTTATTTCCACGTCTCTGGTTCTGTTTTTCTCGCTTGTTTGTTTTGTCGATTAGGTTCCACTTATAGGTGAGATCATATGGTATTTGTCTTTCACCACCTGGCTCATTTCAATCTTTTCCTGTAGTATCTTATTTTTGCTCCCTTTATTGCATTTATCACTACTCCTATTAGATTTATTTACTTAGTTTTCTTGGTTTTTATCAAATGGTGACTCCCTAGTGACTTATTAGGTATTCAATTAAGATAATGAACTGAATGACCTTGAAAAATTGAAAATAATTTCCTGTAATTTCTAAGTTAAATGATGCCAATACGATCACTCCCTAGTAAAATAATAGGACCTCACTAGTGGAAAATAAGAATCACATCTTTAAAAAAAAAATCTTTGTTCATTACACTGATGCACTTATCCATGAAGACCTTCCACATCCTATTCCTCTTCATTAAGGATATGCAGAAATCTACTAAGCTGTTTTTAAAATCTACCTTTTGTTTAGTTTCCATAATTTGAAGAATTGATTTTGAAAGACAACAATATTTAGACAGACTACCGTAGATCAGTAGGATAGAACAAGATTAATAAATAAGAATTGAAGTTCCAAAACTGATAGAAATATTTTCCTAGAAAGTACATAAATTCTTTCAATGCATGAAAGTTCCTTGCTGAAATGTATTTATTAGCATTCATTCATTCAGCAAATATTTTTGAGCAACTGCTATGCTACACACTATGAAGTATTAAGATATGAATGAGGGAAGGGGATTGAATGTGGAAGATGGGGAAGGGTAGGGCAAGGGAGAGTAATGGGGGGACATGAGGACAACTGTAACTGAACAACAATTAATTTAAAATTTTTTTAAAGGTATAAATGAAATATAGTCTTTGTCCTCAAGGAGGCAGTATTGCATAGTGGTTAATAACATATGGAATTGAACATAATTTTGAAATATTGCTTGTCTACACAACCTTGTGCAAGTTATTAAAAACTGAACCTTATTTTTATCTTCTGTCAAATAGGACAATGATAGCTATTTCACAGGACTGTTAGGAAGATTTGGATTAAATACTGTGCATACAGAGTGTACACAGTGCTTGGCACATAACAACCAGTCCAAAAGTGTTTCTTTTCAGTCTTATTGTCTAAGAACAGAAGTATTCTTTTATGGAGTCTATCTTTTCATAAGAGCAACATTCATATGCTTTACTATAGAGTGTAATCCCATTCCAAATATTTACATGGTATTCACAAATGGTACCCTTATCCTAATTCTCAGGCTCTATGAGGCATGGGAGAACAAATTTTTAGAGTGGTGAGGATACTAGTAAATGAAATTGATGAATGATTATTAGTGCTCCTAAAAAGAAGAATAAACATGGTTCTCCAAAACTGATGATGGGAGGATACATATTATTTATTTGAATGATAGAGTGGAATTTTAACAAAGATTGTAAATGTATTAAAAATATTTTGAAAAGGAAACGGTGACTGCTAAAAGTCATTATGGGTTCACCAACAATATATTATGCTAGACCAGTAGACCATGGTTACCTAAAGTGGTGTCCCTCACAACATCGAATGCTGCCAAAATTGTGTTTATTTTCTATGAATGGATAAGTCTAGGAAACATGAGATCAGCGAAGTTAAACATGTCTTCACATGTATTCACTGCAGAACTTTTCAGAGTTTTAGTGCAGTAAAATGTATTACATGTTTCCAGTAGGATATTATAGTATTCAGTCTTTCCCAAATGTGAGCATAACGACAAGGTGGGGCAAAAGTAGGTTTACAGTTGTTCATATGGAAAATAATGCAATAATTAATAAATCATAATACAAGAATAAACTCTGTGTGTTGTGTACTCACTAATGTAAACCTGTATTGTGGAGGTGAGGTGTGTGTGCTTGCTAGTATGAGCACATTAATTATCAACATTACTCCAAACTAATGTTTTATAAAATATAGTTTTGAAAATATGGTTCTAGTGTAAGTTTCTGTTTTGTTTGCTTGAAGAATTTTTATTACGATTTTATGTACAGAAAGCTCAACGGTGTACACTCAGCCCAGCTTGGGGGATAGTTCTTTAGCCTTGGCCTTTTCCAGTTTGGTGATGAGAGCCACCAACTTTCAACCCAAGATGTTGCCTCCCCAGTGGCAACGGATCTCATCATATCTCTCGTTGTAATTGGTCCAGATAGCTTCCACTGGCTCAGTGAGAGCTCTTTTGCCTTCCAAGTTAACCTGTTTAAAGGTGATAATGGCGTAGGTCTTCCTGTGGAGTAGACACCCAGTCTGGCCTTCCCCTTGATGATGCGGTAAGGAGCTCCCATCTTTGGCACACGGAAGGCAGGAAGACGACCCGCTCAATGGGATTCGCATCCTGTGCAATCACTAACAGCTGGGCATCCTTGCTCTTCTCCAAGCCGGTGGCAGTGTTAACCCCGGCTGGAGGGACAGGTGGCCCTTTGGTGGAGATATCCCCTTTGTCCGCAGCATTTTTTAATCAGCCCGAGACCAATCTCTGCTTCTTCTCTGGCTTTGTCTCTGGTCGGTACCTGTGCACAGCTTGAGCAGCTTCGTAGCTGTTTGGCGGTCCAAGCCCTGGGTGAACTAGTTAGTGGCAGGAGGTACTTTTAGATGCTTATAGAGAATAGCGATTTGCCTCTGCAGCAGAATATAGCAGGGCCATTAGATAAAGCAGGTGAGGTCCAATGCGAAAATATGGGGGCCTTTTCTCAAACAGGAGATTTACCATCTTCTTAGCCTCCTGTTTTTCTTCAATACCTTCTTTCCTTTTAGCCCTTTGGGTGGCAGGAGTAAAGTTAGTTTAAGTTTCCTTATAGAGTTAATAGAAAGGAGAATGAGCAGATATTATATTTTAATTTTTAGAAGAAATTTGAAAAAATCATATTATTAATCTTTGGCGGAAAAATGTCCTTTGGATCAGTCATCTTTAAACATTTTCCTTATATAACCCTTAAAAGAATTTTGAAAACATATATACAATATCCATATTTTTTCTTCCTTTAAAAAAATTTATTGTTGCTCAATTACAATTGTCCTTGTATTTTTAAGTTGATACCAAACATTTTTCATCATGATTTTTAAATTAGTTTTTTAAAATGTTGGATCTCAGAAGTACAGAATTGGCTTCATCATAAATATTTCCTATGATCTACTTTTTTTCATCGGTCTTATACATGGACTACTTTGAGTGATTTATTCAGTAAATCATTTTGTATAATGTAATAAGCATGCACAAACCCAATACCTCAAAAGAAACTTAGGCCTTGAGAGTAACTTGACATTTATCCATATATTTTGCTCCCATTATTCCATTCCCCTGGGTCACCTATCCTGAATCTGGTGTTCATTGTTCTCTGGCTTTCTGTTTTATTTAACTTAATTGTGTTTAAATGCATTCATAAACATATAAAAATATGCTGAGGATCATTAATTGTTGTTGAAATGCAAAATAAAACCACAATGAGATATCACCTCACATCTGTCAGAATGGCTGTCACCAATAAATCACCAAACAAGTGTTGGTGAAGATGCAAAGAAAAGAGAACCCTCATGCACTCTGGGTGGGAATGCAGACTGGTGTAGTCACTGTGGAAAACAGTGTGCAGTTTTCTTTAAAAATTAAAGATGTTGATTAGGTTTTTGTTAAAGGTGAGATCACAGGAACCTAATCAACAGAACCAACAGACAAGCAAAATATAACCAAAGACACTGAAATAGAGAGCAGGCTGACAGTGACGAGAGGGGAAGAAATTTCAGGGGGAAAGGGAAGGGTTTACAGGAACGAGTATAAAGGACTCATGTACAGAAACCAGGGGGGAGGTGGAAATGGGAAGGAGGTGGGCAGGGCTGGGGGGGTGAGCGGGGTTGGGAGTAAAAGACAGAAAACTGTACTTGAACAACAATTAAAATTTAAAAAAAGAATAAAAGCAAAAAAAATAAAAAATGGAACTGCGTTATGATCCAGTGATTCCACTTCTGGGAATATATCTGAAGAAACCTGAAATACTAATTCAAAAGAATATGTACACCATGTTCATTGTGGTATTATTACAATAGCCAAGATATGGAAGCAGCACAAATACCCACCAATAAACAAGTGGATAAAAAAACTCTGGTACATTTACACAATGGAATTCTATGCAGCACTAAAAAAGGAAGCTTTATCGTTTGTGACAGCATGGATGGACCTGGAGACTATTAGGCTAAGTGAAATAAGCCAGTCAGAGAAAGGCAAATACCATATGATTTCACTTACATGTGCAATCTAGTGAACAAAGTAAACCGAGGAACAAAATAGAAACAGACTCATAGATACAGCAAACAGACAGACAACTGTTAGAGGGGAAAGGGGTTAGAGGACTTGGTGAAAAAAGAGAAAGGATTAAGCAAAAACAAAGAAAAACTCATGGCCACAGACAACAGTATGCTGATTATCGGAGGAAAGGGAGTGAGGGCACGTAGAAGGTAAACGGAACATAAATACCGACAGAAGAAGACTTAACTTTGATGGTGAACACACAATACAATATACAGAGGATATATTATAGAATTGTACACTTAAAACATTTATAATTTTATTAGCTAATTGCGGGGGGCCCCTGCCCTGGGCGCCAGATGTGGGGGGAGCGCTCCACCCCTCCATCACAGATGAAAATAAAACTACCAAAACATGATCTGCTTGGGGAGGAGAGGTGGCCAAACTCTCAGAGGAGAATGACCTAGAGCACCTTCCTCACTGGGCTTTTATTGGGCTCAAGTACACTGTTATACAGGTTTAACATGTCAAAGAAATCTGAGGGCTTAATCTGAGTCAGTGTCTGTCAGGAAAGGGGGTTGCAAAACTTTGGGAGACATACTCATTTCCACCTCCGACCCTTATCATTTAAATGAGAGCACTCTCAGCAAAGCAGGTTTCACAGGAGTTTACGAATTCTTTCTTATGCCCTATCACCTGGGGAACCACTCTGACCAGCACAGGGCTGCACCACCCGCAGTCATAGTTTCAGGCTTAAGCGGATTAGAGCCAGGAAGCATCTCCCAGATGGAAATGGGGACTTGGGCTATGTCAGAACAGCGGGGGGGGGGGGGGGGGGGGGGCGGGGCGAGGGTCCATCACCCCCTCTTTGCTGCAGCCCCCCCGCAGTCCTTCCATGAGGGCCTTCCAAGTGGTCATGTCTGGCTTAGGCTGCCCCTCCCATGAGGAGTCTTACCTGTCATTGACTAACCCCCGTCATTGACTAACCGACTAAGCATTGGGGCCAGAGATGGATGAGGCAGAAGCGGCACTCCTGCCAGGGAGATAAGCTTTGTCTCCTTAGTAGCTCACATCCTTGTGACAGAACAGACCCAGATGAAGTGGGTCCCTTGGGCTCTTACACAGCCCACCACGGGGTGAGGCTTACAACTCCTGAAACCAGGCTGAATGGTCCTCAACAGCTAATGTCAACTGAATAATTTTAAGAAAAATTAAATAAAAGTTTTTAAAAAGATCTGAGGAAAAATAGATTCTATGTATTTGATATTTTATACTTTTTATATAATATATTTTAAAACGTACAGTTCCTAGGTCTATTGCTAATATGTTGGAACACCATTCTATTTATAACGAACTATAGAAATGATCCCTGAAAGTATAGTCTTCTATTTTATTTATAAATTGATCTTGCAACCAGCTTTGTTGTCAAATAAATTCATTTATTATTTAAAATAGTTTATGTGTAGATTTTTGGATTTTTATATACATAATATTAGTTATAAATACTGATATTTAAAATTTCCCCTTCAAATCATAATATCTTTATTTTACTTTTCTTGTCTTACTGTATGGGTGAGAATATCTAACAGCAGGTTAAGCAGAAGAGGTAATAGTGAGCCTCTATTTTTCATTCCTTCTCAGAGAAGAAAAAAATCCTAATATTTCACCTGTAAGTATGGTATTTCCTGTAGGATTTGGTACCTGTTTTTAAATGAAATTGAGAAAGCTCTCTTTTATGCCTGTTTTGCTATTTTTAATCATGAAGGGATGTTAAATTTATCAAATTACTCTCTCCATCTATTTAGATGACTTTAATGTTTTTCTTCTTTATTCAAATAATGAGGCTGGGTGGATGGAGTGAAGGTGGGGAAATTAGGTCAACTGTAATAGCATAAATGATAAAATATTTTGTTAAAGTTTTCTTAAAGCTGGCTCTGTGAAATTCATTAGAAAAGCACATCTTAGAAGAGAACATCATCTCACAATTATTTTAATTTCTGTATTAATGTAATATTCCCTTATATAGGCATTAGATAGAAAAGTTTGGTCTATATCCTTACTCTATGAAATATAGAATCTATATAAAATCTGTACATTTCAAAACAAAAGAATATCTAGTTTCTTTGCTAAAGCAGCAATTATCTCTTTCGAAGTAAATATAGTATATTCCCTACTTAACTTTAAGAAGTATGTTAGTTAAGTTATATTATCCTTTATTAACGATAGAGGATATTTTCCTTACCCCCTTTTTTCACTCCAAATACAAAGAGTCAACAAAATTACATTGATTGCTTTTCAAATATTGAGTCAATACTGAATTTGTAGACTAACCCAACTTGGTCGTAAACTTTTATCCCTTTTATGTAATACTGAATTTGGTTCACTATTATTTCGTTCGGCAACTTTGCTTCTATTTTTTAATAGTGGGATTGGAGTACTGATTTCTTTTGTTGTAATGTACTCATTAGGTTTTGAAATGAATATGAAGCTGTCCTTGAAGAGATCAGGAAAAAGTCCTTTTTTTTGTCTATTGTCTGAAGAACTTTGGATAAAATTGGTATTCTTTATTCCTTAAAATTTTGGTAGAATTTACCAATGAAACCATTTGGGCCTGTAGTTTACTTTGTGGTGAGGTTTTAATTATATATAAGTTGTTTTTAGTGGTTATAGAACTATTGTATTTAGTCCATTCTGTGTATATTCTAGTAAGTTATATTATTCTAGGAATTTTACTATTTCATTTCATTTACTGGCCTAAAATTATTAATAATATTTTCAAAAATATTGTATATGTTATGGTATTTTCTTTTCATTCCTGAGATAGGATAATGCAGTTTCTCTCTCTGTCTCTCTCTCAAAGTCAATCTTTCTAAGGGTTTATGAACTTTGTGGTTTTTTTTTAATTTACTTTATTAAGATTTTATTTATTTATTTTTAGAGTGAGGGGAAGGGAGGAGAGGGAGAGACACATCAGTGTGTGGCCACCTCTCATGCGCCCCCTGCTGGGGACCTGGCCTGCAACCCAGGCATGTGCCCTGACTGGGAATCAAACCGGTGACCCTTTGGTTCCCAGGCTTGCACTCAATCCACTGAGCCACACCAGCCAGGGTAATTTGACATACACTTAAAAGAAATATTTCTGTTAGTTTTAGACTTCTTTGATGAAAGTTGGATTCTTTCAGCACACTGGAGCTATCTTTCCATTGTCTTCTGTCTCCCTTTATTGTTTGATGAGCAGTCAGCAATAGGTCATATTGTTTCACCTTCTACAGCAATATGTCTGTTATTTGTTTTTGGCTGTGTTTATAATTTTTCTCTTTCATTGATTTTTAGTAACATCATTTTTCTTTTTAAGCAGGGTATTATTTTCTTAAACAACTTACAAATTTCCACGTACAAGTATTTTACCTCCCTGGTTAAATTTATTCTTAGGTATTTTTTTGAAATTGAATTTATTGGGGTGACAAAAATTAGTATGATTATAAAATTTCAACTGTATGATTTTATAATATATCATCTGTCTATTGCACTGTGTGCCAGCAATCTAAAGTCAAATCAACTTCCATCATCATATACTTGACCTCCTTTATCCTTCACTACACACCTCCCCCTTACCCTCTGATAACCACCATACTGTTGTGTGTGTCTATGACCTTCTGTTTGTTTTTCTTGCTTGCTTATTTGTTACTTTCAGTTTTATATCCCACATATGAATAAAATCATATGATTCTAAAGTTGTCTGACTTATTTTCCTGAGCATAATATTCTCAAGATCCATCCATATTGTCACAAATGGCAGTATTTCAACCTTTCTTATGGCTGAGTAGTACTCTACTGTATACATGTACCACATCTTCTTTATGCAATCATCTGCTGAGGGACACTTTGGTTGTTTCAATACCTTGACCCACATGAATAATGCTGCAATGAACGTAGTATTGCACATATGTTTACAAGTAAATGTTTTTCAATCTTGGGGGGTAGATACCTCAAAGATGGGTTGCTGTGTCATATGGCAACTCTGTTCTCAATTTTTTGAGGAACCTCCATACTGTTTCCATAGTATCTGTACCAGTTTTCATTCCCACTGGCAGTGAATGAGGGTTCCTTTTACTCCATAACCTCCCCAACACTTGTTATTATTTGTCTTGTTGAGAATAGCCATTCTAACAGGTGTGAGGTGGTATCTCATTGTACTTTTGATTTGCATTTCCCTAATAGCTAGTGAAGTTGAGCACCTTTTCCTGTATCTGTTGGCCATTTGGAGGTCTTTGTGGAAGAAGTGTCCGTTCAGGTCCTCTGCCCATTTTTTAATTGGACTGTTTGTTTGTTTGGGGTTGAGTTGTGTGAGTTCTTTATATATTTTGGATATTAACCCCTTTTCAGAGCTGTTGTTTGCAAATATCTTCTTTCATTGGATCGGTTGCCTTTTTTGTTTTGTTGGCAGTTTCTGTTGTTGTGCAGAAGTTTTTTTGTTTGATATAGTCTGATTCATTTATTTTTGCCTCTACTTCCTTTGCCTTTGGGGTCAAATTAATAAAATCTTCTCTATGACCCAAGTCCATAAGTTTAGTACCTATGTTTTCTTCTATGTTATTTATTGTTTCAAATCTTGTATTTAGGTCTTTGATATATTTTGACCTCATTTTTTTATATGGGGATAAACAATAATCTAGTTTCATTCTTTTCTCTGCAACTTTCCAATTTTCCCAGAACCATTTATTGAAGAAACATTCTTTTTTCGTTGTATATGTTTGGCTTCTTTATCAAAAATTATTTGCCCATGTACATGTGAGTTTATTTCTGGGCTCTCATTTCTATTCCATTGGTCTGTGTGTCTGTTTTTCTGCCAACAACATGTTGTTTTGATTATTGTCTAAATAGTATTATTTTCAAGTGCTACAGATTGTTGATCAAAAAATTTAGTAACAATGAGAGTTTGGATGATATTTTGTTTCAAGAGTAATTATTATTGCTTTTGGAGCAATATCAGATTACCTCAATGTAATCAATGTCTCTTTGGGATGTGGTCCAGTTTTGTTTCCTGTTTGTGGAGTATAGCTTTTTGGAGAAGCAATGCTATGTGGCTTCCAAGGTAAGGTCATAAAAGGCAATAAAAGCTTCTGCTTTGTTCTCTGGAGCTCTGATATACATTTTAAGATCAACTATTTGAAGCTGCCCTGCCACAAGGAAAACTGTCACATGTTGAGGTCACATGCAAGCACTCTAGTCACCATTTGCAGTTGAGCTTAGTGCTTGAATCATCTCCATATATGTGCCAAATACATGAAGAAAGAAGTCTTCAGATGATTTTTTGCCTCCAGCCATTAAGATACTCTCACCCTTAAAGACTTTTTAGATGAGGCCACAGATACTATAGATAAGAAACAAATATTCCTGACCTATAGAATTTTTCAGCATGATCAAGTGTTTTTTTTTTTCATAGTACTAAGTTTTGGAGTTTTTATTACACAGCAACGGTAAACAGAATGAGTGTTTGAGAAGTATCAGTTCAATATGACAATGAAAATAATATATACCATTTTATGCTTCTGCCCCCTTTGTTGTTTGGGGGGAGTGGTGGGGGGAAAGTGGACACAACTGTACTTGAACAACAATAAAAAAGTTAAAAAAGAAAATAATATACAAACGGAAACAAAAAATAAAACTATCATTTTCTTGAATGATATTACTATGTAAATATAAAATCTAAAATATATACAGCTACATTAATGATATTAACATTTGTGTTTAGCAAAGTTTCTGGATACAAGATCACTAACCAAAAATCAATTCTATTTTTATATTGTACTTACAAACATTCTAACTTTTTAAATGGAATGATAAAAGTCTATGAACACTGAAGACACTAAACAAAGAAAACCAAAGTAGAAAAACTTGTTGTATCAGATTTGAATGCATTAAAATTGATAGTAATTAAGATAGTGTGGTATTGGCACAAAGGTAAATGGACAATGAATGTAACAAAGATATCAAAGCACACGCAGTCCCAGTAGAGGCAGCCACACAGAACAAATTGCATGGTAGCTCCAGGCTGATGGCCCAAGGCTGGTTACAGGCAGCGTCTGACATGCACCTGCACTGGAACCCTACCTTAGTGGATCCAGAACAAACACAACCAGACCATGACTGAACTAACCACACAAGTGGCATACCCAAAAGAAGATCCTGGCAAGAACCAGAACTTGCAAGAATAAACTCTACCTTGGCTGCAGCCTCTATCCTTACAGTCAGCCAGCCTGAGCATTACCCTCACCCACAAATAGGCCAACAGCATGTAAGACTCTACTACAGAGGAAGGCACATATAATCCACACAGAAGACATTCCCGGAGCACCTAGCTGAGGTGATCTGGCCACAAGACACCTGCAACATAAAACCACCATAACAAGTTTAGGAGTCATAGCAGATCTACCTAATACACAGGGACAAAGATAAGAAGGCAGATGAAATGGAAACACAAATAAATATGCCCCAAGTGAAAGAATAAGAGATATCCCCAGAATAAGAATTAAATA
The DNA here is from genome assembly GCA_039655065.1 of Glossophaga mutica. Lineage (NCBI taxonomy): Eukaryota > Metazoa > Chordata > Mammalia > Chiroptera > Phyllostomidae > Glossophaga > Glossophaga mutica. The sequence continues at coordinate 5,231,925 of CM077318.1, read as the reverse complement.
CAATGGGAAAAAAAACAAAATACCAGATACAGAGTTCAGAACAATGGTAATAAGAATGGTCAACGACCTTAAGGGGAGAATGCGTGATCTAGGTGAGAACTTAAACAAAGATGTAGTAAGTGCTAAAAAAGGACATAGAAACCATAAAAATAACCAGTCAGAAATGAAAAAAAAAAAAAAAACACAAAAACCCAACAATGTCTGAGATAAAGAATACACTAGAGCCCTGGCTGGTATAGCTCAGTGGATTGAGTGCTGGCGTGCAAACCAAATAGTCACTAGTTCGATTCCCAGTCAGGGCACATGTGCAGGTTGTAGGCCAGGTTCCCAGTAGAGGGCCCACGAGAGTCAACCACATATTGATATTTCTCTCTCTTTCTCCCTCCCTTCCCCTCTCTAAAAATAAATAAATGAAATCTTTAAGAAAAAGAATATTCTAGAAGGGTTCAACAGCAGGTTAGGTGAAGCAGAGACTCAAATCAGTGAGGATAGAGGATAGAGGATAATATAACAGACTAACAGGTGTCAAAGGGGAGGGAGGTTGGGGGGCTGTGTAAAAAAGGTGAAGGGGTTTAGCAAAAGGAAACACACGTAGGCACAGAGAATGGTATGGTCATTACCAGAGGGAAAGCGGGGCAAGGGTGGTAGAAAAGGGTAAAGGGGGGTAAATGGGGAATAGAAAGACACTTCACTTGGGGCAATGGGTGTACAATGAGTGTGTAGATGGTATCTTACAGAATTGTACACTTGAAAGCTCTATGGTTTTATTAACCAATGCTCCCCCAATAAATTCAATAAAAAAGCCAAAAAAGTATGGATGGACATGTATAGATGAAAAAAAAAAGATACCAGAAACAAACACCCACATATGTTTGATCACTTGATCTTTGACAAAGTGGCAAGTGGCATTGCAAACCAGTGGAAAAAGAATGTCTTTTTTTTTTCTCAAAATTTCCGAACAGATATTCCACAAAATAAAATATCCAAAACGCAATACAATGTGAAAAGGTGAATGACTGCATAGTAATCAGGGAAATGCAAATTAAAACCACAATGAGATAACCACTCCCTGCCAAATAGAATAAAAGAAACGAAAGGTCCAGAATGAGGACCCCACAGTACTCTATATGAGGCTAATCAAACCATACTTGGAGCATGAAATTCAGTTCTGGAGACCACCCTTTCAAGAAGGGAGAAGCGGAGAAACTGGAACATGTTGAGAGGAGAGATCTGTAGACATCGCAGCATATAAAGAATGGTTAGAGATATGGGAAATATTAACTTAGAGCACAGAAGGCTTCCATTACAGAAGCTTTCACAAGAATAAAGATGACTTTATAACTGTGAATTATTAGTATGAAAGAAACATAAAAAGAAACAGTTCTAAACTCAATCTCAGAAAAATATTTCTCAAGTTTGGAGTTGACCGAAAATGGAATAGGGATGTCTCAGGAATTGTGAGCTAACTGTTAATGGAAGAGTTCACAAGCAATGCCTGAATGACAATTTGATGATGTCATTATTGTTAGGGTCTGAAGGGAGCTAGAGGGGTTAGACTGACCTCTGAGGTTCTTTTCAGATTTATAAATCCCTAAGTCATGGGGCATATTTGTATGTGAAAGGGTTCTTACACAAGGCCTCCCTGTGGAAGAAATAACACCTGCACCCTAGCCCCCATTACATTTTTTATTTTAAAAAATATTTTATTTATTTATTTTTAGAAAGAGGAGAGGGGAGGGAGAAAGAGAGGGAGAGAAAAATCCATGTATGGTTGCCTTTCACACAGCCCCCACTGGGGACCTGGCCCACAACCCAGGCATGTGCCCTGACTGGGAATCGAACTGGTGACCGTTTGGTTTGCAGGCTGGCACTCAATCTACTGAGCCATGCCAGCCAGGGATCCCCCGTTATATTTTAGATTTATAAATTCATAAATCATGGAGTGTGTTTGTGTGAAAAAGAGATCCTAAGGCAGGCCTCCCTTTGGAGAAAAATAACACCTGCACCCTAGCCCCCATTACATCTCTTTCTAGTGACAACTGGGTTGACTTACTACTTTTCTGGAATCAGTGATTCCTGATGAATGAATAATTGACCGGTTGTCCTTACTGCAAGTACAAGAAGATTTCAGAAATAATTATCGCTGTTGCTGGAGTCCTATTCCCTGAGAACTTTCCTTGTTACTGCTAAGGGACAGTGGATAAAATGACATTCTATGCATGTCTCTGTTGGGATTCTATACTGTGTTGATAAAATTTTATCTTTAAATTTTGCTTTCCCAAGCAGGGAACATTTATTTTCCATGGGTATATGGCACCCTCTAGTGGCTACAACTATGAACCTAACGTCTTGGGCGAGATCAGAACTCTGGACCCAATACTTCAAACACAACTTTTGGCACCAAGTCATGAAGTTGCCTCCTGACGATGCTCATCACCATGTAGCGCATAAATGAGACAGGCTTCAGACTCTTATGCACAACGCTCTGCTGACACCCAGGGAGACAAACAGGAAGTCCTCCAAAATGCAGTATTTTTCCGTATTTAAATATTTTGTGTTGATATGTTGTTTGTTAGTAGAAGAAAAGTGTGATATTCCTAGTCTTCCACTTGCCAGAACAGCCATAAATGTGGGGAGTATGTCATCACTGAGCAACATTGCTGTTGATTTAATCTAACAATCAAATCTCTGTGAATACAATCAAGAACCCAGGTACCCTTATTTTGGAAACACCACTCCACAATGTATCCAAGAATAAAAATTGACATGTACCTACCTTCTTATTTATCTATTTAAATTTTTAGTGATTGATTTTGAGAGAGACAGGATGAGGAGGGAGAGAGACAGAGAGAGTGTGGTGGGCAGAGAGAGACATTGATTTGTTGTTCCACTTATTATGCATTCATTGGTTGATACTTGTATGTGCCCTGACCTTGGGTGTGATCGAAACCACAATCTTGGCATATCAGGCTGATGTTCTAACCCAACTGAGCTACCTGATCAGGGCCCCTACTTTCTTATTTAAATAGACATGAAAACATGCTCAACGTCACTAACCATCAGAGAAATGCAAATTGAAACCACAATGAGCTAGCACTTCGCACCAGTCAGAATGGCCATCATAACCAAATCAACAAACAACAAGTGCTGGTGAGGTTGTGGAGAAAAGGGAACCCTAGTACATTGTTGGGGGAATGCAGACTGGTGCAGCCACTGTGGAAAGCGGTATGGAGTTACTTCGAAACTTAAAAATGAACTGCCTTTTGACCCATTGATTCCACTTCTGGGAATTGAGCCGAAGAAACCTGAAACACTAATTTGAAAGAACATATGCACTCATTTGTTCATTTCAGTGTCATTTACAATAGCCAAGATCTGGAAACAGTCCAAGTGCCCATCAGTAGGTGAGTGGATAAAAGAACAGTGGTACATTTACACAGTGGAATACTACTTGGCCATTAACAAAATGAAATTTTACCTTTTGTAACAGCATGATGGACCTAGAGATTATTATGCTAAGTGAAATAAACTGGGCAGAGAAAGACTAGCTCCATGTGATCTCACTTATATGTGGAATCAAATTGAGGAACAAAATAGAAAGAGAAGGATGGACACGTGGAACACACTGACAGCTGTCAGAGGGTAGGGGGTTCTGGATGAAAGAAGGTGAAGGGATTAAGCAAAATCATAAAATATGACACACAGACACAGATAACAGTCTGGTGATGAGCAGAGGGGAAAGTGAGGTAGCTGTGTGGAGGTGGGTAAACGGGATAAATGAGGACAGAAAGAAACCTTTCTTTGGGTGATGGGTACACGTTGCAGGGTGTAGATATTTTGCTGAGTTGTACACTTGAAGCCTGTTTTATTAGGGTGAACCAATGTCACCCCAATAAAATCAATAAAAATGAAAGTAAATAAACATAAGTATTAAATAAAAAGTCTTAAAATGTTATAATTTTGTTTTTAAATTGAAAATTATGTAGCACCAAGCAGTTTATTAAATTATACCTGACAGTGATTTTTTGGCAACCATTACATATATTTCGGAATTCTGCCAATGCAGGAAACAAATCTAAACTCCCAATTGTTTTCAAGTGAGATGAAAATTTTATGAATACTGAATGTAATATTTAAACAAATTGATATGGTGATGTTTTGTAGACATTTCACTAAACATTTCTTAATTGTGTATTTGTAGGCTTGTTTTTATAATGTGTGGTAAATAGTATTTATACTTTCTCAAAAGTTTAAAAACAGAAAAAAATTTTTTCTTCTGGCTGTGGTGGACTACATGATCTGGAAAAACCCTTTTGTAAATGAAATTTAAAATGTTAGGAGACAGTGACAAAATTTTCTTAAAAACATCACCCCATCAGTTAATTAATGGATCAAAAAACTGTGGTACATTTACACAATGGAATTCTATGCAGCAGAAAGAAAGAAGGAGCTCTTACCCTTTGCGACAGCATGGATGGAATTGGAGAGCATCATGCTAAGTGAAATAAGCCAGGCAGTGAAAGACAAATACCATATGATCTCACCTTTAACAGGAACCTAATCAACAAAACAAACAAACAAGCATAATATAAACAATGACACTGAAATTGAGAACAGTCTGACAGTGACAAGGGGGAGGGGAGGGAATTTCAGGGGAAAAGGGGAACGGTTTAGAGCAACAAGTATAAAGGACACATGGACAAAAACTATGGGGGGTGGAAATGGGAGGAAGGTGGGGAGGGCTGGGGTGGTGGGCTGGGGGTGGGGTAAAAGACAGAAAACTGTACAATATCAACAATTAAAAATACTGATTAAAGAAATAAATAAAATTTTTAAAAAAAGAAAAATAAAGTCGATTTTTATATTTTGGGGGGAAAAAAACATCAAAGACCTGGACAAGAAAGCAAGGAATTACCAGGTTCACAAAAGGGGATACACTTCAACTCCAAAGAGCTCAGTGATGACCTAAAGGTGCTTTTGCCCTAGTCAGATCTTCCGTTGTGGCATGGGGAATACAGATAAGTCGCCTGGAGACTCCTAACTTTGAGTGCGGTGTAAGAGCACAAGCAGTTTCCCCTTGAAGGGGAAATGCTGCCTTAACGAAAAAAATATGAGTTAAGGCAAGGGGGTAGAAATGCCATTCAGAGAAAAGACTGAAGATACAGGAGTGTTTTCTCATCACAAAATTGAACATCCAGTGAATGCAGAGAACATGTTTGGGGAAGAGGGAAACATAGGCACTGAAGACTGAGGCAGAATTTTCGAATGGAAGATGCCTTCTTGTACTTGTCCTATGCCATAGGTGTGACCCATATTATTAAAGTTCTGATGGAACTCTTCCAGTGCGAACAGCTATCCTCAGTTCTGGCTCCTTCTTATTCTTTTTGTTCACCTACGAACATGCCTCATACCCCAAATCTACCACTGTATGTACAGCTCACTAAAACTATACTATACCCTCCTCTAGCTCAACAGCGGGCCCCAAAATGTAGGGCAGGGAACCAAAATGTATATTTTGGGTAGTGCTGTACTCAATCTGACACCATTAGCGCTATGAGTTCCTGCTCCATCAAAAGGAATATGAGGCAGAGAAGTATTTGTAAGAATTTACCTGCCACCTTAGAAAAGTGCCACATATTAGGGACTTATATCAAGACAATCGATGAGGAAGGAGGAGGGATAAAATTCTTGTTACTGGGGTAACATCGGCTACTTCTTCAATAAAATTAATAGTCATTTGCACTCTAGATCATGGCAACACAGGGCCCAAATTATAACATTGTAATACTAAGCCTGAATGCCTATCCAGTTTGCCAGCAATTCCACATCTAGGAATTTATTCTGAAGAAACTGTTAGACAGGTGTGAAAAATCTATGGATAAATGTATCCTGCAGCATTAACTACAATATAAAGTAGCTGAACACTAGCGATGTGTTTAATAAGACAGAATTACTTAAATAACTTTGGTACATCTATAAAATGGAACCATGTGAAGCCATGAAATATCATTTTGTAAAATCATATTTCCTGAAATGGGATTATTTATTTATTTTTAAATATTCTTTTTTTTTTTGAAGATTTTATTTATTTTTTTTTTAAGAGAGGGGAAGGGAGGGGGAGAGAGAGAGAGAAACATCAATGTGTGGTTGCCTCTCACACGCCCCCTACTGGGGACCTGGCCCGCATCCCAGGCATGTGCCCTGACTGGGAATCGAACCTGTGACCCTTTGGTTCCCAGGCTTACACTGAATCCACTGAGCCACACCAGCCAGGGCAAAATTTTTTAAATATATTTTCTAAGTAAAAATGAGCCATTTACAAAATACTATGTATCTTATCATAAATGGATTTTTTAAAATATATTTACTCTTTCTTCCCTTCCTGCCACTTCTCTCAAACCCTCATAGTCACCCTCATCTATCTACTTCTGACTAGGCCTGGAAGGGCTTACATTGACATATCGAAAAGTGACTATCCCCAAATAGTAGGGGTATGGATGATTTTGTATTTGCAGTATTTGTTAAAGCTTTCTGTGCTCGGCATGCTTTTACTTTATAATTTTTGAAATATGTTACCATTTAGTTAATAAATAAATAGATTTCTTATCACAATAGGTCACAAATACTATTCAAAAACTCTTTGATCCATCTTAGTTTAATCAGGCTTTAACGTTTTCAATCAAATTATATGAACAACTTGTTTGGAGATAGTTCTACAAGGGAGTAAAATGAAGCAAAAATGACCATTCTGGAATGTGCATTCCAGGGATGGTTGAATATATATTCAGAAGCAGGTCTAATATAATGTATTATGTTAATTTCTAGGAAAAAATCCTGGTAAAGCCCTTCCCCCAAACGCATCCTAACTGTTCTTTTTAATAAGGATCAACAGATTTTGTTTCTATATCAATGTAGTTGGGATATTTTCACTTAGATTAATGCGTGTGTATTTAAAAGATATTAAGTATCAGGGAACATCAGCCCATCATCGAAGTTTCAGAGAAGGCCCACCGGACTCATTGCTAATACTGGAATTCAGTCCTCTGGAGATATTAATTTTGTCCTATGGATACGTAGAATAAATAGAAGAGTTTTTCTTTTTTCACTTGATTGTTTTCATCAATTCAGTAAAGACTACTGGTCCAAACAGAACACATGTTGACCAAATGTGGCAAATTATGTCAGTTTTCCCAAATCAAAACCTGAAGGAAGATTTCCCTGTCCTGTGACCCGCCCTGGGAAGCATAGTAACAGTCACCCCGATGCTGCTAATGATGAGGGTGGCTAGATTATCCTGCTGGGGCATTTGTGTAACAATTTTAAATTAGGTGTAGAAAAGGTAAGAGTTGGGAAGATGGAGAGGACAGAAAAGAATGTAAGCATGTGGGGAAAAAATGACTAAAAGGATAGGAAGAGCAAAGACATGAAAATGAATAAGTCCTGGGATTACAGTGGGGAATAAACAAGAATTATGCAGGGAAGTTAGTTTAGGGGAACAGTGAAGACTATGTAAATAGTGTAGGGCCAGATTATGGTGGGAGCGCCTTAGAAACAAAATGTAGGCCTGATTTGATAGTCAATGGAGTAGTATTTTAAGTATCTCAGGCTGTATTGTCTTCAGTGCCAAATAAAAGTGATGTTTCAGGGAAGAACAGTTAACAATTATTGAGTACTTTCCCTGTTCTAGGCATTGCGTTACAATTATGGTCAAGAGGGTGACCTTTGGAGCTGGTTGGATTTGAGGTCTAGTCCTGGCTCTGAAATTTACTTGCTATATGACTTTGGGAAAAATTACTTATTCCCTGAGTCTCAGTTTCTTCTGTAAAACTGATATAATAATATCGACTGCTCAAGGTTGTTCTATGGCGAAGGGAGAACCTGTAAACAGGAAATAGTTAGGGAGCTACAATTACTGAACATAGAAAAAGGTGATTAACCATTGGAATACAGAGGTAAACCCAGTGCAAAGGAAAAATGAAGAAATAGGACAGGTGACTGAGTCCCTCTATCCACTCAATCTGTGAGTTCCTTACTTCCGTTTATTTGACATAATTTGGAAATTTGAAATCAAGTCTGACATATATGGTCCCTCTGTGGACAAATGACCATTCGCTCTCTTTCTGCTCACCATTTCAACATCTCCTGCAACGCAGGATTCAAACTCCGTTTCTTCGGTCAATTAATAAGGAAACAATGCAATACAAAATTAAAAATTATTTACTTTCTTACACTGCATTTCCTTTTCTTTCTTTCTTTTTCTGGTTTTCAACTTCTTCCTCCATTCTTGAGTCTGCGAGTCAGTCTTGTGCGTATTCACACAGAAGCGGGATTCCTAATCTTAACAAAAAGCAAAGCTCCAAAGAAATCAAATCCTGCCATTTCTGGCTTAGGGAAACCTGAAACTTTTTATAACCTTCTGTGGCATCGCTCAGCCCTTCAGTGCCTGATCCTAATAAACAGGATTCTTCAAATGCACAAGGTTTTAAGAGCAAGGGCTTTCTCAATAGTGCGTGGATTCAAGGAATATCTGTCCTCTCATTTGCTTACATTTCTGAGCCGGAAGTTATACGCAGAAGTTTTAGTCTCCGTGGGAAAAGCTCTTTCATTCTAATCTAATTGAATTAAACCCTCCCTTTTCTGTTTCTTTCTTCCATCCCTGTTCTCTTGGAGGCAATTGTAAAAAAATGTCAACAGATCTCGCGGTGCTGTTCGAGATTCCTTTAGAAAAAAATGAGAAATGATGCAAACAAGCCTGTGCCTTCCGGGATTTGGGGCTGGGACTGCAGAGCTCCCAGCCCAGTGAAAGCAGCCAAGGGAGGAGGCGGGGCTCTAGCGAGTTCCCCTTCCACGTTCCCCCACCCTTCTCTTCCAACCTCTGTTCGGCTGTTAGCTCAATTGCAGCCTTTGCTGCCCCTGCTCTCCAGCCATTTGCAGGACCCAAACTGCCGCAGCCGCTGTTCCCAGGATGGTGATCCGTGTGTATATTGCATCTTCCTCTGGCTCCACGGCGGTAAGGAGGGCGGGGAGCCCATCTTTGTTGCTTTCCAACACACCAGGTTTTTGCTGCCCGAGAACCGTTAAATTGCAGAAGTTCGTGTGGTAGCTTCTCTTTCGGAAGACACTCCGACCCCACCCCCTTCTTCTCTTTCTTCCCTTTGTTGTGTTGATTTCATTTTTCCATGAAGTTTAGCTTTTCCTTGTCTTGTGACGTTGGGGCTAAGTTTCTTCTTTGAAGGAAAAAGAAACCTATGGAGTTTTGGTAGATGAGACATGATGGTATAGAGTCTTTAAAGTTAGGCGAAGAAGGGAGGTAAAATCACACACCGGTGATATTTAAGAGTGGGTCGTTTGACATCTGTGCTCTAGTTACTGACGTGAGGGGCAGAAGTGCACATCTGTAAACGATGTAAAATACCCTCTAACTGATAACAACTGAATGGAGGCCTACTGCGGTATTGTGATTACTTTCAGAAAGTAATACTCCTGTAATAAAATAGTTATTTTACTTGTATGTAGGAGAGGGTGTTTAACTTCCGCCTAAAACGTCTGTCAGAGCTAGACCCAATAGTGGGCGCGGGGGGGGGGGGGGGGGGGATTGTGAACAATAGTGCAGAGCTGTTGGTTTTTTAAAAAAAAAAATAACGATCTTTTCCCCCTCCCATATTGTACCTTATTTTGACCTTTGTTTTTCTTTCAAAAGTTTTTACTTGTAACAGTTCCTAACTGTTTCAAATACATTGGTAAAAATGAATGAAAAGGGAGCTAAGGAGTGACTTCCTGGGTAGTAGCAGACTGAAGATGCTACTTCTTCAAATTATGACACATACCTCCAAATGCACATGCTCTTAATTTATAACATTTTTAATTTTTTAATTGTTGTTCCAGTACAGTTGTCTCCATCTGCCCCCTAACACTGCCTGCAACCCCAGCCATCCCCACCTCCCAACCTTGATCCTACCCCCCCCCTTTGGCTTTGTCCATACGTCCTTGATACATGTTCCTTGATGGCCCTTCCCCCTTTCCCCCTCATTATGTCCTTCCCCCTCCCCTCTGGTTACTGTCAGTTTGCTGTTATTTCCGTGTCTCTGGTTGTATTTTGCCTGCTGGTTTGTTTTGTTGATTAGGTTCTAGTTAAAGGTGAGATCACATGGTGTTTCTCTTTCACTCCCTGCCTTACTTCACTTAGCATAATGCTCTCCAGGTCCATCCATGCTGTCTCGAAGGGTAGAAGTTCCTTCTTTCTTTCTGCTGCGTAGTATTCCATTGTGTAAATGTACCATAGTTTTTTGATCCACTCATTTACTGATGGGCACTTAGGTTGCTTCCAGCACTTGGCTATTGTAAATTGTGCTGCTATGAACACTGGGATGCATAGGTTCTTTTTTTCAGCAGCTATGAGTAACAAAACGGTAAACTTGGGTGAAAGCTGAGTGTATATCCATGATGAAAGTATCTCTGTTTTCCACAACTCAGGAGAAAAGCCAGCAGTGGTAAGACCACGTGTGTGGGATCAGATGTAGGATGTAGGAACCCCCCCCCCTCCCTTTTCTGGGCTTTAGACCAGCACCTTTCCCATGTTTTTGTTTTTGCTGTGTTTAATTACCCACTAAGAGGATTTGGAGTAGAATTGAATGTTGTATGAAAACCCAAGAACCTTGATTGAACCGTGAACTTTGGCTTCTGTAGCCACCATGTGTGAGTTGTTCATACAACTTTGAAATAGGATACTTACCTTTATACTTTTTCAGCAAGTTTAGGTTGAAAAAAAAAGAAAACTTCAAAAATTACCTTTGAATATCAGTTTTTGAGCTTCTTGCCTTGTTATTTTCCATATATATATATTAATTCCGATATTTCAGAGTAATATTTGAGTTGTCCAGAGTCTCAAGTCTAATACGATGATTGTAAGATTTCAAAGATGAGCTTAATACCCTTAGTTAAACCCTTGGTCACCTTGTTCAGATTGAACAGATCAGGAAATTAGTTTCATTTCTGGTGATAGGCAGTTTCAATATTGCTGTTTATTCTTTGCTTTTTCACTCTCCTACTCCTCCCCCAAAAGCATATTCAAGAAAAAACTCCTTTCAAATTTCTATTCAGGTAAGAACAACTGCACCTCTCAGTTTATTGACTTAAGTTTCCAAGAACCTTACAAATGCCTGCCCTCTCCCATCATGTTCATTTTTTAGACTCCATTGCTGAAGGTTATGCAAATAAGAAATATTTATATTGCCGGTGTTTTGTTTCAACTTTATTTTCTTACAGGTGACTCGAAATTTGTCTGTTGCAGTTGTTACAGTAATACTTCTGAAGAACCTATTAGCAAAGTTCTACTGCATATTGCTGACATAAATCCTTGTTTTATTATAATCGGCACTTTATAAATAGCACTTTTACAAAACATTAAAATAGTACAAAATGAACGTAGTTCAGGAAGACACCCTTTATACCATAAGTGGGGACACTTCCGTTTGCAATACTAAGGGTTTTCCTTGAATACTGATGACATGTTTTTAAAACAGGATTTAGAAATTTGGCAGCAAACGTAATGGGAACTTAACAATTGCACAAACTGAGATACTCCTATTAAGCGACTAAGTGTAGCTCTCTGAAGAACATTTTTAAAAGGCAGTTTTTGGCTTCATATTGGCAAGCTCTGACTGTTTTCTGACTCTTCCTAGTACTTGTCATAAGAATAACCAACATTAGAGGTTTTTATCAGGGAGGGTAGGATCTATTAGGATTGCCAGACAATGTCAACTTATTCTTTCTTTTTCTCAAGATGCCCTTTCCCTGATAGCCTGATTTTTTCTAAAAAAGTTTTCAAACTTGTACTCAACTCCACCTCGATATGGAGGAGTGACAGTTGCTTCTGAAAAGTTTAGAAATGAAAGGAAGTATGTTCATTTTTGCAACAGATTTTTTTGACAGTAGCCATAATAATGATAACAGAGACACTTAAGTGTGCCAAAGACTATCTCATTCTTCTTGACAATTTGTAGTCCTATGAATTAGGCACTGTGATTATCTCCATTTTTAAGATAAGGAAATACAGATTCAGAGACGCAAACAGTTTCTCAAGGTCACACAAGTAGTAAGTCACAGAGCTGGAATCTAATACAATCTGAATCCAAATAGCATGTGTTTAAACACCAGGAAATATATCCTCCCAGTAATGCTTGGCAGCTAGGAGGAATTGGAGATAAACATCGACCTGAGATGAGAGGTATGGAAAGGAGTAAGTGGAACAATTGCCTGGATATTGTTCAAAAAAAAAGGAGCTAGTGTGAAGGAGGGATAGTATGTCTAAAGGTGAATGTCAGTATGTGGGGGGAATGGGTATTCATTCAAGGCAAGTGAGATCACAAAGAGATGCACATTTGGAACTAATGTTTTATAGGTCAAAGTATGAAAAGTCAGGTCTTTGTACAGTTTCTTTTTATGGAAAACATTTAGCAGGAATGCACCTCTGAAACTGTCTGTCTGTAGGAAGTGATTTCTGCCTGTTCAGAACTGTTCATGCATGTCTTGATCCACTATAACAGTAATAGACAGCATGCATCTGTTGAGATTGTAATGCCCTGTAAATTTACATTTAATGGAAAAACAATAGTAAGTATAGAGGTTATATAGCTTAATAAATGTCAATAACTTTGAACAAAAATCAACATTGGCCTTTGGTCAGAATTAGTACAGGGATATAGCTTGGTTTTAAATAGGAAGTTTTCTTTCCATATTCTTTTGCCACAGATCCATAGTGATCTCCCTTCTGTGGCCTCTATGCATTCTAGGTGTGCTTGGTGTAGACATTTTAAGGTTGTGGTAGATGGTAGATGCTTTCTGAGGGTTTCATTTATGGAATAACTTTTTAAAAGTGATCCTTTTTATGACTGCTAAAACATGTACTACTTGGATTGCCCATATAGCAAATGAAATATACAGACTTTTCCTCTACGGCAGTATTCAGTGCACATGCTATAAAAACAAGTACAATGAACACTTGTGATAGCCAATGCATGAGTCACTAGTCACAGTATTTTCTTCATTCAGATAATATGGATATGGAACAACAAGCCACAGTTCTTCATATACATAATTCTCAACTAATTGCATCTTAGGTGACAAAGTATTTTTGCTGCTCTGTCTCTGTATTTATAAAGTGAACATTGATTTGATTTATGCAGTGGTCTTTGTAATAGCTTCCAAGGTTTGATTGAATGCTGTTTAAAGCTATTCATAAACTACTTAGAAGAATGAAATCAGAAGCTGTTCATCAGATGACTGTTTGGATATGCATTTTGGATGTCCTGAACAGTGAAACATGGGCATCTTTTACATGGCAAATGCAGGAACTCAAGACCAGTGCCTTCGTCTCGGTGCCCTCTATTCAATGACTGATTTCCTAAGTTTCACAGGAATGGTGAAGCCTTTGGAATAATTTGGCCCAACTTAAAGAGACTTGGGAAACAGTTATCAATGAATAAGATTCTTGGTTATTTAAAAAGGTACTTAAAAGTCAAATGGTCGTAGGGAAAAATGTATTGTGGAATTTAGTAAGATTCATAGTCTTGTAGGAGGGATGGCTTCATCTCAAGATCAAATACTACTGGGGTGGCGGGTTCGGGTGAGAATAAAAGACAGAAAACTGTACAAGATCAACAATTTAAAAAAAAAGCTCAAATACTAGTTACTTTATTAAGGAAGTGTTTTGATCAATAAACCTTAAGGTTAGTCCTCGCCCTGGATTGGCTCGGAAAAAAATAAATTGAAGCCCCACCCACAATCAGGTCAAATATTCTAATTCTCTAGTTAATATCTAAACTATTTTCTAAAAGGTGTATTGTATAATCATGCATATATCTTTGACAGGACTACTTTCTGATTCAATTGAATTATCAAGGGTGAATGATGTATTTTATTTCTTACTGATAAAATTAAACAGATTGAGAATCTGTTGGTTGCTATCTGACCATCTGTTCTGTTTCAGTTCTATTTAGCAGTCCACCAGGAGGCCTTTTAAACCTGCTACTTAAATACTTCCTCCAATCCACACCAAGATTTCAAAACTGTACATTCAGAGAGAAAGGGCAACTCATTTATGGCGGTGGTTTTTAGTAATATGAGAGGCAAAGCTTACTTTTTTCATTTGTCCAGCAGGGAATAATTCTAAGCAAAGGAATCATTTCCTAGCCCAGTCTCTCACATTTTGGCTTTATTAGTTGGTTTGAAGTGGTGTATATTGCCAGACATCAGGCAAAAATTAAATATAAGTTTAAAAATCATAATTGTTTTAAAGGGTGTATATTTAAAATTTAGTGTCAGTGTTGCTACCTTTTTTTTTGTTTTAGTACCCTTTCGTTAACATGATAATCAAAATTTTACTCTAGTAATAGTCAAAACTAATATTTATTTATGCATCATATATGTCAGGCATTGTGCCCTGTGCTTTACATACATTACCTCAATTATTTGTATACTTTTAAGAACCCTGTGAGGTAAGTGCTATTATTAGATGCATGTCATGTAATGGGAGGGGGTATCTCTAAGACCTGGAAACATTAGGTACATTGCTCAAGATCAAAGAGTCACATATGGCAGAACTGGGATTAGAACCCAGGTTGTTCTCATTCCAGAACCCACTCCTAAACGCTGTTATTTACACATCCCCTGAGTGTATAAGCATTGAATAGAGATTAGGTCACTAACATGTTAAAATCTTGTCATGTGATTAGGAATCTATAATTGCTATTTAAGATGTCATGATTTCTGAAAGGAAAGAAAATGACTGGGTGACTCCTAACCAAGCAAATGCGTCTGCATCCATCCCTAATCTGCATGAGAGTTAGATGTGAGTGGGGGAGGTAGGGAGATGAGTAGCACCATTTTCATGTTCAGTTTTTACAAAATTGCCTAACCAAGGGCGCATTTTAAAATAACATTTGTGCCACATATTGAATTTTTATGTCTTTGATTCTCTCCCTGAAAAGTATCTTTCTGTGGATTGGCCAACATAATTAAAAGGTAGCTTTTTATTGTTCTGTACATCTTCTAAATTTATCAGAAATGCAGTACTATAGTCTTTGAGTTCTGTCCCTTTGGCTTAGTTATTTCTTAATATGAGACCCCATCAAAGAGTTGGAGCAGGGGCAAATGTTTTTGCTTAGGTGATTTACTTAAAATTATAAGCATCTCTTGAGTGAGTCAAGACAAATAGAATGTCACTTTTTAAACACCAGAGAATATTCATCTTTGTTGGTTTCATCAGTACCACTCAGCCAATTGTTTCCTCAAAGTGCAGCATATTTTTCAGTGTTAAAATTAAAACAGTGAATGTATATTTAATAGTAGCAGTATACCAGAAACCACTGTATCCAGTGTGATATTTCAAAGTTAATTTAGAAGGAAGATGAGCATAGGTAATTACTTAATATGCAAAAAATAGTATACATCATCTTACTTTAATTTCTCATGCAATTAATTTGTCATCTTTAGTTGTTAATAATAAAAGCTCTCATTTATTGAGCAGTTAAAATCTGCCAGGGATAGTGGTAAGAAATTTATATGTATCGTATTATTTAATTCTCGTGGCAACTCAATGAATTCAGTAATCTTATTATGCCCATGTTTAAGTAGAGGAAACAGGCTCAAAGAGCTAACAACATCAGAAAGCTGGCAAAGGACCCTTGGTCCATCTGATTCTGGAGCCCATGATTCTAAGCCCTGTGCTATTTCTGAGAACTGATGGATATTTATTAATCACTCACCTGAATGTGGCCCTGAAACTAATTTAAAAGTCATTGAAAAATGGGTTTTTTGATGAATTTGGAAAACCAGAAAACAATGTTTCTTAATTAATTGGTCTCTAGCAGTACCAAGAGTAATTCTAGTGCCTAGTTACATCATGTAGAGAACTTAGAGTTCTTCAGAGCAGAAAATCAGTCATACAGCTTAGTATATACTATTAGTTAGAATGCATAACATGTACCTTTATTCAAATATAAGAAATTTTGTGTAAGGCAGTCTAACTAAAAGTAGATAGACAAATTATTTTTGGAAGGAGTTTTAAGCTTTTAGCTAGAGAATGTAGCATGAGAGTGATGTATGCATTATTGGCTCTAGCCTCTGTGATTTGAGTAGGTCACTAAACCTTTCTTTGCTGCTCATCACCCTCACAAGCGGACTATGAAAGACAGAAAATGAAGAGTAGCATGAAAGACAGCTTCTACAAGTGTTGTTAGTGGAAATTCATTACTGAAAATTATGGAATCTGAAGAGAGCAGTATATATGTGTCACTGGAATTGAGTCTGACTCTGCTAAAAGGTTGACTTTGAGAAGTGGAACTACACATTGCGGGGGATCCTTACACTGCCCAACTGTCAGGGACTGCTTGGGAGAAGTCCCACCAGCCGCGGTGCATTGTGTGTGCCTTCAAATGTCAGTAACTATGTTTACATTTCATGAAAAGTACTGTACCATGCGATGTTTTAAAACCCAACGCATCAAACACAATCTTACCTAATAAGTTATGTCTAAGATGCCCAAATGGATTTACTGTAAATCGATATCTAATTGCTCTTTGAAAATCACTCATTTACAGACGTAGATTTTTTTTTCACTGCACAATGTGGTTGGCAGATACATATTAGAATTGTACTTTTAGGTTAATGTATAAACTAGAGGAAGAGTGCATAAAAGCATTTAAAAAAAAAAGGTGACGCTAGTACAAAATTAGATATGGTATTGTGTAACAGCTCATGTTAAGAGATTCTGGGGGAAGAAAAAGAAAGCAAACTTTGAACCCTTTAGTTGTCAAGACATGCATTGCTCCAGCAATTATAAAGAAAGGTACTTAGATCATCTCCTAGTGAGTGAGATAATTATGGTCTCATTCTATACCCCCACTTGCAAAAAGGACCACCATTTGACGTCCTTTTACAATTTCTTGAGGTTGGGATGGTGCACATAAATTTATGTATCTATTTTGTTTTAGTAAAAATGTATAGCAACTTTCATTTCATATGATTAATGATTGATAAGTATTGTATGTAAAAGAATATGATAAGAAGACAAAGACATGTTGTTATAATAACATTAAAATTTTTCTTCTAAACATTTTTTAAAGCTATAGAGATTGTGTCTATCACAGTAATTGTTTTAATTCATGTACATAAAAAACAGATTTTGAGGCTAAGTCAGTGTTTCTACAGTGAATATCCTAGCTTTTATCTTCTTATATTGATGGGTCTGTCAAAATTCAAGATATTTTGTAGAGATCTACTGTACAATAGTACTATTTTGAAATTCAACAGAGATATCAACAACTTATCTACCTTCTGCACCAGACCATGAGCTTCCTACTGCCCAGAATATATTTATACATGGTAAGCTTCTAAATAAATGCTTGTGTTGCATAAATGCATGACATGTTTAAATTCAAGTTGAAATGAGTCATCCAAATAAAGATGTGCAGTTGCTAGTGGGAAATGTGTGACTAGAACTTGGGAAACATGGTGGCTGGAGAGTGAATTTGTGAGTCATTCACAAAGAGGTGGTTGAAACCATATGAAAGAATGAGCTCACTTAGAGGGAAGAATTATAGAGTGAGATGAAAAGAGGGCTGAGAATAAGGGCAGGACTCTGGTGAGTGTTCACATTTAGGATAGCAGGTGGGCAAGGAAGCAAGAAGATTCATTGAGACATCAGAGTGGCATTCTTTAATGGAAATGGGTAGGGAAGTGTTTTCAAGGAGGGTGAACATTGTTGCTGGTGCTATACAGAAATCATAAAAGCTGACTTCAAAAAGTTCTTGAATTCAAAATAAGGAAATCATTAGTGAACTTAGAAATAGGAGTTTCAGTGAAATAATGACAGCAGCCTGACTGGAAAGTGTTAAGAAATTCAGTGTGTAATGAGAGAGAAGTGAGTATATTGACTAATATTTGAGTAGCTTGGTGAAAGAAGTAAGATAGTTGAAAAGAAAATGAAATTATTCTACAGCTACTAAAAAAGAATTTTGCCTTGAAAAATGCCATTCATCAGTTTTCCCAGCTTATGTTTATTAGAACATTGTTCATTTTTTTTATTTCATTGTAGACTCAACTTTAAACTAACTCAATGACTAGTGGCTGAAATATTAAAAACTAATATTTTATAATTATGATAGAGAGAGAAGAATATTTGTAATTACAAAACAATGAAACCAAATGTCCATCTTTATGATTTATATCTGAAAGGGGCCAATGAATATATTATCAAGACAAATACAAATTACTTTAGACAACATTGTCTTTAAAGTATAAGAGCTCCTTCCCTTTGCAACAGCATGGATGGAACTGGAGAGCATCACGCTAAGCGAAATAAGCCAGGCAGTGAAAGACAAATACCATATGATATCACCTTTAACAGGAACCTAATCAATAAAACAAACAAACAAGCAAAATATAACCAAAGACATTGAAATTGGGAACAGGCTGACAGTCACCAGCAGGGAAAGGGGAGGGAATTTCAGGGAGAAAGGGGAAGGGTTTAGAGCAACAAGTATAAAGGACACATGGACAAAAACTATGGGGGGTGGAAATGGGAGGGAGGTGGGGAGGGCTGGGGCGGTGGGCTGGGGTGGGAGTAAAAGACAGAAAACTGTACAAGATCAACAGTTAAAATAAAAATTAAAAAAAAGAAAAACTAAAACTAATAAATAAATAAATAAATAAATAAATAAATAAATAAAGCAAAAAAGTATAAGAACTTTTGCTCATTTCATTTACAAATAAAACCATATAAAGGCTGAGTTGAGTACATGGAAACAAGTCTTTATTTTTAAATTTAAATTAACCTTGTAAGAGAATTAGGAGGAAAGTTGAGGTTCTTATAGAAATTATGAAGAACAGCTGGACAACTTCCATTAACCTACTTGCCAAACTCCAATAAAGACCACTTTGACTGTTTACAAAACATTGTCCTAACTTCTTGCTGTGAGATGGATTATTTTAGTCATTAGAAAGTACAACCAATCTGTTTTTTTACATTTATTTTTTTTTTGCATTTAGTCCCCTCCTCCAATCCTAAACTAGTTTCCAAAAGGCTAGAAGGAGTTACAGAATTGCCAGGTCAATAGGCAGGTAGCCCACTTAAGATTTCTGGAATGACTTGGCATCTGGTGAATGCCATTTAAGAAAGAGAAACAATGAAAGATAAATGGAAAGAAATTAGACATTTGGGATTCCATATAAATTAAATGGGTAAATTGTAGATCGCAGTGTGTGGTGTTTCTAATTGAACAATCATAATAGTGTATGTACACACACATACCACATAAATACTTGGCAGAGATGCTTAAGAGCACAGCCTGATATGGGGGATGGACAATTTGAATAAATTATCTATACAGGCCCCGTAAATTCTGCATCCATAAGCTGTGATGGGGATTCTCTTCCTTTTACCCCAAATTTGTTCATTCAGAAAATATTTTTTGCCATACACTGAGCTGGACTCTGGACTCTGGACTGAGGTGCTCGACAGCATAAAAGGGCCAGGATTAAAGATTTCTCAGCCTTTTCTCTGATCCAGAATATGTAAAGAAGTATGGTGATGTCAGTTTAGGGGACTAAGCTATAATGTCTGGAAAAAAGGAGACATATAGGATGGGCTGGAAGGCAGTACTTTAGAACTATTTGCATGCAGGTTGGTACACTGTCTCACGGGAATCAATCTCCTGCCTCCCAACAAATTTTCCAAAGTATTTTGTCTTCCTCCTGCAGCCATCCTGACAAGGAACTCCTCCTTGAATAGCTACTGTGGAAACAGCAATCGTTTATGAGTTCAATTCAACTTTTACTCAGCTTTCCTGCCATTTTACTAGTGAAAGATGTAGGAAGCAGATTGTAAACACAGTTTACCCTTTCCTCTTATGTTTGGACGCTTGGCATGGTCATGATTATTATACAGTTCTGATTAAAGTGAAATGTATCAGTGACGACGCCAAGTTAAAGAACTGTGGTTCCATTACCTATTTCTATCTGTTATCTTAGGATTCTGGAGCAAAGCATGCTAATGCCCTTTTTCATTGTCTGAAAAATACCTTTTAGACTTTATAATTCGTTCACCTTGGGATCACTGTGGCCTTGATTTTTTTGTGCAAACAATTATGCCTTACAAAAATCTTAGGTGTATTTACTAACTCTTTTATTTCTAACATTCCAGCCATCTTATGTTTGTGTCTCCCTTCCTGCTGTCCTTAGTTCTTTCTATGTTTCCCCAAGGATTTTTGGGTTCCAAACAGTATGTTTTAACGTTTGGTTCAGGGTTCTTCTTATCAGTGTGCTTTATTTACTTTGGGTTTATTTCATGCTGCTGCTGCGGCGGCGAAATTTGATAAAGATCTCTTGCGCTAGACCTTCTCTTGTGGGAGCTATTCAGTGTTAGCCTTTGGTCAAGCATATGGCAAAGAGGCTAAGTGCTGAAAATATCAATATTTCTCCCTGTGTCTCCACCAAATTACTAGATAAGTAAAGATAATTTTAGCTACTCTTTCCCCCTTCCAACATATTTCTAACTCTCCCCAAGTCAAACATTGGAACTCTGTCAACAATGGTTGCCTCATTACCACAAGTTAAAAAGCATGGAAATGTAGTTCGGCCCTGTTGTTCTGGTGTATAATTTTCCCCCTACTATCTGATTGTTCTTCTTGAAATAGCATTATGGCTTTCAAATTTTTATAATAGTGCTTTTGTACACTAAAACAACTATAGATAGAGAGGGCATGGGAAAAAATTATCTATTGAGATTAAGGCCACTTGTTATTAAGAAACTCAGAGTATAATACTGAAAGTCCCTTCTCTGTTGCAGGAAAAAAGTGGCTTTTGGTCTTTTTTTTCATTTTTATCAGCATCAAACATACAGAAAATAAAATATCAAAAGTGTCTGGTTAGAAGGGCTCATAGGAGGTCATCCGGTCCATCTACATAAGGACTGCCTGTGAACTGCCCCAGAAAGATTGTAATCAATTTTCTTTTAGTAAACTCTCCAAAGAAGGAAATATACAACCTCCCTTGGTAATATGCTGCAGTACCACTTTCTATTACTTGTCCTAGACTCTGGGACTAAGATTGTGGAAATCTGGGTGACCAATGAAAGATATTGTTTTTACCTCTTTTTGAGTAGTGAAGAGGAACATCGGATTTTTGAAACCATGAAAGCAAAGGAAGGAAAGCACTATACAATAATGTAGAGATCTACGAGTTATCAATTTAGCGTAAAAGGAAGGAAAGCACTATACAATATGTAGAGATCTACGAGTTATCAATTTAACGTATTTCCTAAATAGCTGCTGATAAAATGTTCAACTCAGGGCAAGGTCTTTCTCCTGAAAGAATTTACAACCTACCTTGGTTTGGAAAGCTTAAGTAAGTCTTCTGATTTTTTTTTTTTCCATTCTCCGTTTCTTTTTAAGGGAGCATGGTGGGTTCATGCTTGCAGATCAGTACAGTCTAGGATCATGCCCCAAGGGAATATTCTTATATCTGGGTTATTTTGAGAGATTTGTAATTTATTGAATTTAAACTAGTCTCAAAGTCAGCATTTTTAAGAATTTTAAATCAATCATTCCCCAAAGACCAAGTATGGGGCATCGTTCATTTATGATACAAAATGGTGTTATTTAATGCAGAAAACAATATGATATGGCTAATGTAAGACCTAATGCAATGCCTTTAAAATTCAATTTCCAGGAAAATATTTTGTTGTAAAATTATGAATTGTACTGCTTACGGTTACAGAAAAACCATAAGCAGTTGTTTAGAATGCTGAGTTGAAGGCTGTGACTTTTTAATGTTGTTTAATAGTAATTTGGTTGGACTCTTTCCTGTTGTTAGTGTACTAATCAACCAGGGGTCCCTGGATTGGGGAGCATAGGCCTTAGGATAATAAGTTAATTTGTATGCTTTTCCCCTCTCTGTAAAATAGAAGAAATGACCTTACCCCTGCTTTCAAAGAATGTTATTAGCTTTTTAAAAATGTTATTAATCACAAGTACTTTGAGTTCCTTTGAAAGAAAAAAATTTTTCATCAGCAGCCCAAAATAACTTGTTAAAACTGTTAAGGCAGTCGTCTTTTTCTGACTGGCTTATTTCACTTAGCATAATTATCTGCAGGTTCATCCATGCTGTCACAGAGGGTAAAAATCTCCTTTTTCAATGGCAGAGTAGTATTCCATTTGTAAATATAGCACAGCTTTACCATATGATTTGCTGTATGATTTCACTCATATGCAGAATCTAATGAACAAACTGAATTAACAAGCAAAATAGAGACAGACTCACGCGTAGAGAGCAGGCTGACAGCTGTGGGGATGGAGGGTTGGGGGGCTGGGTCGGGGGAGGGATTGAGCAAAAAAAAAAAAATTAGAGAAAAACTCCTGGACAAGAACAAAAGTTTGGTAATTGCTGGGGGTTGCGGGAGAGGGGTGTAGGAGGGTATAGGATAAATGACGGAAGGAGACTATACTATGGGTGGTGAACACACGGTAGCGTATAGATGATGTATAATACAACTGTGCACCTGACACCTCTATAATGTCATATATAATCAGCATCACTCTGGTAAATTCAATAAAAAGGGAAAAAACTGTTAGGGCACATGGCCTGTTTTTCATTTATAAATTGGGATTTCATGTTTATTTTTAGAAGTCCAAGATTAGGTTTCCAGAGAACTTCAGCTTGTTTTGTTTTGAAATGCTAATACTGGCTCAGAATAGTGTCCTAGCTATTATTATTATTCCTTTTCCTTTGAAAATGAATTTTTCTCTTCAGGAAAAGTACCGTGGGCTCGTATGTTCGCGCCCTCTGGCCCTGTCTGTCTCCCTCTCCCTCTCCCACTCTCGCCCTGTGTCCCAGCTTCTCTTCCTCCCTCCCTCTCTCTCCCCCTGTCTTTCTCTCTGGTTCTTTTGGATGCCCTTGAAAAAATGCACAGTGATTTGCCATTAGTTAGGTGTGATGTTTAATAACAAAGGTGAGTCCCAAAGGAGATGTATTTTAAGGAAGAAAAAAGGTATACAAATGTTATGCAGGATCTTCAACTCTGGAAAATAGGCTAGTAATGCTACTTGCGACATTCACATTTCCAGATTAGAGTTGTTCCACATAAAGAATTTTGGATATTTACTTTTGTGTTCTGGAAAGAGAATCCTGTGGTATTGAAAATGATTGCATTCTTGTCACTGATAATCTTTCTCTTCTGCCCTGGCTGGTGTAGCTCAGTGAATTGAGCGCGGGCCTGGGAACCGAAGGATCGCGGTTCGATTCCCAGTCAGGGCACATGCCTGGGTTGCCAGGCCAGTTCCCGGCAGGGGACATACAAGAGGCAACCGCACATTGATGTTTCTCTCCCTCTCTCCTTCCCTTCCCCTCTAAAGATAAATAAATAAAAAATCTAAAAGGAAAAAAAAAGTACTTAAAAAAAAATCTAATCTTTCTCTTCTTAGATGATTTCCTCCCCACCTTCCATTTCTTTTGTAAAATCTTAAAAAAATCTTTTCTCTTTGGTCATAGTTCAACTCTTACAGGGAAATTTGCAGTAACTTCCAGTCTCAAGACCATCCTAAATTATAAACAAATTTTATGAAACCCTATTGTATATACCCTGACTATGACTACTTTTAAGTACAATTTATGAATCAGGA
Organism: Glossophaga mutica; assembly: GCA_039655065.1. Taxonomy (NCBI): domain Eukaryota; kingdom Metazoa; phylum Chordata; class Mammalia; order Chiroptera; family Phyllostomidae; genus Glossophaga; species Glossophaga mutica. Next base: position 5,208,250 of record CM077318.1, on the reverse strand, counting down.
AGACAAGCCGAGGCACAGTTTATAGTCAACTCAAAACCACAGAGTTGGAAGCAAGACTGAGAATGAATCAAGAATAGCTATTAGAAGGCATTATTTCAGGTCGCAATTAATGTGTGAGATTAAGATGGCTTGTATTTACTAACTTTATTTTATGCACAAAGCTTATTTTGAGTGCCCATGATAATTTCACTGCACTTTCCATAAACTCCATTTTTTGATAGTGTAATAAAAGGAACACTAATCATTCTTTGATTTAGTCAGTTTTGTCAACAGTCTTTTTCCCCTCTTTTTCCCTCAGTTGTGGGTTGGGAACATGGATTTAAAAAAAGAAAGTTATTATAATTTCTGCTTGGAGATTGGTGATTGAAAGCTAACTCAACTTGTCTTTTCTAAAGAAGATAATGGATTAGATAATGACCTGATGAATGATATGCAGAGCTAAGTAAATCTGGTTTCCGCATAAAAGCCCTGTACAAGTAGAGACTATATTTCACTCAACACCCAGAACTTTCTTCAAGACTTTTAAGCCTGACGTAAGTTCTGCTGCCCCCATTGTGATCCTACTTGGACTGTTTAACCAAAATTATGGCTCACTACCAGTTATATGTGAATAAAGTCAAAGCCTCAGAATGAGGAATTCTGTACCTTAACCCAAGTGTGGGCAGTAAATTATGGTTTTCTGGTTTTGTTTTAAATTTCCTTTTTAAAATTTGGCATTTTTCAGAATTTTAGATACCTATTTTCAGCTCAAGGCTCTTTTGGATATTGTTTAGTGATGCCTATGGATTTGTAAACATTAGTTGAACTTTTGCTCTTATGAAAGTTTTAAAAAATAATGAATGGGTTATGTCGACAATGTTAAACTTGATAAATAAGGAGGGATGATTTAGCACTCTCAGAATCCAGTTGATAATGTATATATTTCTGAGAACCGCAGGCTAAATCCCAGCTGAATTAAATTGATACTTTATCTTTGGGAGAAAAACCAACCCTTCTCTTAAATGTTTCTGAATTGTCTCTTTCTGCAGTCTATTCCATCCAGAATCCCTATATTAACTTCCCTAAATATACTTTAACCTTCTCTATGAAACACCTTCAACCTCTGTCTTTTTTTAAAGGTTTTATTCATTTTATGTTTAGGGAGATGGGAAGGGAGAATGACAGGGAGAGAAACATCAATGTGTGGTTGCCTCTTGCATGCCCCCCACTGGGAACCTGGCCTGCAACCCAGGGATGTGTCCTGACTGGGAATCGAACCAGCAACACTTTGGTTTGCAGGCTGGCATTCAATCCACTGAGCCACACCAGCTGGAGTCTAAGTGTCTTTTTATAATCCAGTAAAACCTTGTGCATATTTTAATGTATATTGGATCATAATTTTATGTTTGTATCTGTCTTACTAGAATGTGAGCTCTTTGGGCTTTATTTTGTTCGTCTCCATTGTGTTCTCAGACTGCAGTAGCAAATTCAGTTCCCAGTCAGGGCACATGCCTGGATTGCAGGCCAGGTCCCCAGTAGGTGCACACGAGAGGCAACCATACACTGATGTTTCTCTCCCTCTCTTTCTCCCTCCCTTCTCCTCTGTCTAAAAATAAGGGAAATAAAATCTTTAAATTTTTTTTTAAAAGCAACTGCATTTTATATTGATCTGAAGGAGTTGGTGAGAGCCATTGCTAAAGTGACTCTCATTTAAGAGTTCCATTTTATCTTTTTACTTAAAATTAACTAAAATATTCCCTTTTGTACATTTCCCACTAATGCATATCCTAACTCTTTTCGGTCTATTTCAGAACAGAGAGCCTGTCTCATTGCTTGCAAAACCCTTGGGAACTGAGTGTATGTGAGGAATGCACAAAAATTCTTGAGGAAACTATTACACAGGACCGTTGACAGCTTCCTAGCCTAAAGGAAACCAGTTATCTTATGTTTTTAAATTTTGATTTAGAAATGACTTATTTTTGTTTGCTCTCTTGATAAGTATCTCAAGGGCACAATGATTTCCTTTGCTTTTTAAGCTTTAAGTAAAATATTTACTTGCAAATACTCTTTTAATCATGAAAGTAATTTCTTTTTTAGTTTGTGTAAGTTGGACTTGCTTTTAACTATCCTAAGCTCAGAATGCACTGAGTACAATGAATGGTGAACTAATGCCTGGAGTATTAATCCACATGATAATGTACTTCACTCATTTCTTGGATTTCTGTACTCTCTAGCAATTTACAGAAGTTATTAGAAAATAAACTGTGATCATGTAGCTTCATGTTCTCTCATATATTTCACCAAGCAGGCAATTTTAGATACAAGAACTCTAGAAGATATGATTACAGTGATTTCACATGAATATGCAGAGACATTTCCTAGTCATAGTCAATACTAATGTGTTTTATAAGGAAAAAAAGTCCATTTTAACCCATCATAATATATGTTAATCCATTTTTCTGTGCTCATATGTTTTGGGTATATATTCTAATTTTTTTTTAAATATTTATTTATTTATTTTATTTTTAGAGGGGAAGGGTAGGAGAGAGGGAGAAGGAGAGAAATATCAATGTATGGTTGCCTCTTATATGTCCCATGCTGGGAACTGGCCTGCAACCCAGGCATGTGCCCTGACTGGGAATCGAACCGCGATCCTTCGGTTCACAGGCCCGCGCTCAATCCACTGAGCTACACCAGCCAGGGCTATTCTAATTTTTTTTTTAACAAAATGACATTGAGTGTAACACATGAGCTACAGCTTTTGAGTTACATATAGGATTTAGAGGTTTTCAGATTAGCTTTTACTGAAGTTGGGGATTCCTGAGTGGCATGTCTGGAATATGGGGTCTCTTTTGAAAAGAACACAGATAACTGGTTTACTTTTTGAAGGAAGTCTGTGATGCATTGGTCTCTGGTGCCTAGAATTCATTTGTGGAGACTATGGGGGCTAATGATTAAATAACATGGGGTTACTAGTAATTAAGAAATTTCTAGAGATGTAGTAGAAAGGGACCTGGATTTGGAGAAAGAAATTTAGAGTTTGAATTTTATTTTTATTTTCTTAAATATGTAATCGTCATTATATTCTTCTTTTTAAAAAATATTTATTTCTTTTTAGGGAGAGGGTAAGGGAGGGAAAAAGAGGGAGAAAATCATCAATGTGTGGTTGCCTCTCACACATTGCACCCTCTACTGGGGACCTGGCCTGCAACCCAGATACGTGCCCTGACTGGGAATTGAACCAGCAACCTGTCAGTTCCTAGACCGGCACTCAATCCACTGAGCCACACCAGCCAGGGCTATTTTTTTCATTACCATTTAGTCCCCTTATAAACCCTTCTCCCAGCAATCACCACGCTGTTGTCCCTGTCCATGAGCAGAGTTTGAATTTTAGTTCCTCCATTCATAGAGCTTTGTTATAGATCCCCTAGTTTCTATTAACCACCGTGACCTCAACTAGAAAATGAATATATGTATTCCATTAAGTTGTTGTAATGGATGAGTAATATACAATGATTCATTCATTCATTCATTCATTCACCAAGTATATTTGAAGCATTTTCTATGTGCTTGGCTCTGTGCTAGGCCCTAGAGATTCAGTAGTGAACAGGATTGACATAGCCCTTACTTTTCATTAAGCTTACATTCTGATAGAAAATGCAGATACTAAAAAGTAATCATATATAAATCTGGGATTACAATTTGAGATAAGTTCCATGAAGGAAGAGTACAGGGTTTACTGTGAGAGCGTAGGAGACTTATTTTAGATTAGTGTGGTCATGGAAGGTCCCGCTGTGCAGGTGATAATTAAGCTCAGTCATGAAGGAAAGAAGAACAAGGTAGATGACATGCAAGAAGAACATTTCAGGCAGAAGAAGAGCAATGTTAAAAAGCTAGAAGAGGGAATGAGTTTGGCGTATAGGGTGGCTAGAGCAAATTGAATCATTTGAAAGAAAATCGGAGTGGAAATCAGAATATACATCAAATAGAGCCTTGGGGGCACAATGGCAAACTATATAAACTCTAAAATCTTCTACAAGTTTAAAGTGGTGATAGAATTGTTGTCACTACTATTACCAACATAATATGCCCAAGTTCTTTCATCGCTATAATGTGTGATTCTAATTGACTCTTGACATGAAGATACGCATATGTCTTTTCCGTATTGGTACTTGGACTCTGAGCCAAATGGGATGAAAACTGGTTTTCCCTCACTTGCCTTTATGTTAAAAGTGTGCTTCTGTAGTTACTTTTCTCCAAATGAGATTATTGGTCTCTTGGAGTTCCTAACTAGGTCACAGTAGGTTGAAGAGTTTTAGCTGTTTGTTTTTGTAACATCACCAATTTCATCTGTGTATAAAGAACTCTTCTATGGAGAGAGAGGGAGGGAGGGAGGGAGGGGAGAAAGAGAGAGAGAGAGTGAGTGTGAGCTCAAAGAAGGGAAGGGAGAGAGAGCGCAAGGGTGGGAGGGAGGAAGAGGGATTACAAAAGGTATACTCTTTTTTTTCTGGCATTTATTCTGCTTTAACGTACTAAATTTCCCACTGAGTTTTTTTTTTTCTTGTCTTTTGACAAATTTATTTTATATTGTTTATTCTATTACAGTTGTCCCAATGTTTTCCCTTTTGCCCCGCTTCGTGCAGCCCACCCCTGTCACCTACAGTCAATCCCCTCTCCATTGTCCATGTCCACGAGTCATTCACACATGTTCTTGGACTAGTCCCTTCCCCTTCCTTCCACCATTCTTCCCCCTGTCCTCCATTCGTACAGCTATCAGTCTGTTCCATGTTTTCATGTCTCTGGTTCTATTTTTCTCATTAGTGTATTTTGTTGATTAGGTTCCACTTATAGGTGAGATCCTATGGTATTTGTCTTTCACCACCTGGCTTACTTCACTTAGCATAATGCTCTCCAGTTCCATCCTGCTGTCGTGACAGGAGTTCCTTCTTTCTTTCTGCAGCATAGTATTCCATTGTGTAAATCAAGGGTGTCAAACTCATTTTCACTGGGGGCCACATCATTCCTCAAAGTTCCTCAAATTTTAGGACTGTATAAATGTAGCTACTCCTTAACTAGGGGCAAGGAGATCGGTGCTGTTGCGGCGTAGAAACAAGGTGCTGGGCCAGATAAAACAAGGTGGAGGGCTGGATTTGGCCCTCGGGCCTTGGATTTGCCACCTGTGGTGTAAATGTACCAGTTTTCTGATCCACTCACCTACTGGTGGGCACTTAGGCTGTTGATAACACTTAGCTATTGTAAGTAGCACTGCTACAAATGTAGGTGTGCTTAAGTTCTTTTGAATTGGAGTTTCAGGATTCTTAGGGTATATTCCTAGAAGTAGAATTGCCAGGTCAAAAGGCAGTTGCATGTTTAGTTTTCTGAGGAAATTCTATACTGTTTTCCACAGTGGCTGCATCAGTCTGCATTCCCACCAACAGTGCGCTGCAACTACATTCTCTACAACTGTGCCAGTGTTTGTTGATTTGGTTATGATGGCCATTCTCACAGGTGCTCATTGTGGTTTAATTTGCATCTCTCTGGTGGCTAGTGATGTTGAGCATTTTTTTTCATATGTCTATGGACTTGTAGAAATGTCTATTCAAGCCCTTTGCCCATTTCTTAATTGGGTTGTTTGTCTTCCTGGTGTTGAGTTGTATGAGTTCTTTATCATACTTCTTTATATAACACTCTTCAGGTAAAGCAAAGGCTTACTTTTCCTACTGATTTCTAGAGGAGATACAGATTTAGGGAGAAATCTACATTTATCCTACTGGTTTTTCTGGCTGTTTAAGTGGACGGCCTCATGGAACAACAGCATGGTAGAATAAGAAGTGTCCTTAGAAATTAGGTATTTCAAATCCCTCATTATATATAAAGAGCTGCAGCTCAGGGACTAGACCCTAAGTCACCTGACTCCAGGTCCATGCTGTTTAGAAAAATGATTTGATAATGTTGAAATAAAGCAGATATGCTTACTAGTTGGTGTTCTGTGGTTCTTCAGGGAGAGAAGCCAGAAAAACCATGTTGGATTGTTCTTGGAAATTTTTTACATAGAAATAGATTTAATATTATTTTAGTGGAAACTTGTGAACTGCGGTTCACTTTTAATCTTTCAGGAAAAATAGTTTTCTGCCAAAAAGAGTGACAAATGTTACCAGATGTACATCAAAATGACTAACTTGCAGATGAAGTTCTCTTTATAAGTTGGGAACCAAGGGAATACTCATCATTGCCTAATTCCTTTTGTTATTAAAACTAATGTGAAACTCAGTGCTAATGGGCTTTGATTTAAATGAGGGGAATTTAATTTCATTTTGGATATAGCATTAGCCTCTTAAGGCATTGTTATTTGTTGTTGGTCATTTTTTAGAATAGAGAATTAGGTTATAGTTCTGGATACTTTTTAAAATCGTTTCTATCTGAGCCTATGGCTCTAAACAAAGTAGTAAACTTTATTGTGAGATTTTGTCCTCTGCTAGAAAGCATTGACTTGTTAGTTACAGCTGTTTAGAAGGGGAATTCCTAACTCCTGCCAACTGCCAGCAGTTATTAACTGAATTGCTATCTGTTAAATGATAATGGTGTCCTTAATTTTGTGGTTAACTAGTCAAATTTTTGCTGAAAAGTTAAGTTCAAAGCAGACTACCTAATCAACAAAACAAACAACCAAGCAAAATATTACCAGAGACAGTGAAATTAAGAACAAACTGACAGTAACCAGAGGGGAGGTGGGAGGGGATAATGAGGTGGGGGGAAGGGGGAAGGGTTTTCAGAAACAACTATAAAGGACACATGGACAAAACCAAGGGCGGGGGGAGGATTGAGGGTGGGAGGTGGGGATGGCTGGGGTGGCAGGGAGTGGTGGGGGGGGGTAAGTGCAGACAACTGTACTCGAAGAACAATAAAAAGATGTGAAAAAATCCAGTATATCTAATTTGTGCAAAATTAATGTGCACAATTTTCAAAATGACTTACTTTAAGTTTTAGAATACCATTGTGAGACTTTATATATATATTTGATTTTTGTCTGTGGTTCCTGGCACAGAATTTCTAAAACCTAGTGTCTTTCGTTATTTTTAATGAGCCCCTTTCAAGTCAGCCTGAGTTTATGCTAATGAGGTGGCTCTTGTCAGGTTGGGGCCTCTAGTTAGCTTCAGGATGGGGTCTGGTCTTCAGAGGAACCAATCAAAGGACTGGAGTGAGAAGGCAAAGAGTTAGCTTGGTGTTTAGGGATTAGCTGAGTGGATATATTGTGTTTCTGGTCAAGTGAAGCATTTTCAGGGACACGGAAGTTAGCCAGATTTTGGGTTAATGACATGGCACCATGAGCAGGAGCTTTGCCATCTTGGGCCTAGAAAGTTATTTCAAATATAGATATGTCTACATACACACACACACTCAAAACTCTCTACCTCTCTAAGCCTCAGTAGAAACAAGGGTAATACCTACCTATGTTATTGGCTATTATAAAGTGTAAATGAGACAATATGTTTAGCGTGGTGCTTAAAACAGGAACTGTTCAGTGTTATTTGTTATTACAGGTATACTTGGATAAATTAATATTGTTCCAAAAAATTTTTAATTAGGTACAGCACTGTATGCAAGCCATTTAATTCCCTCTGACACTCAGTTAATAAAATGGGGGTAATAAAACTACGTATACATCACAGAATCATTGCGATGACTAAACAAGATGAAGCTCTCAGTGTTGTGCTTGGCACACAGTGTGCATTCAATAAATAGTAGTGATGATGATGATAATGGCAAAGAACATGATGTCACCTGCCCTCTGGAAAATTAAATGTAGGCCAGGTGTCAGCATTTCTCAACTGCAAGACTTCTACTGCTTAATTCATACTCTCCCAGAACTGTTTTTTCTATTCCTCAATTCAGACTTTGAACATGCATACCTCTCTCCCTCTCTCTCTCTCTCTCTCTCTCTCTCTCTCTCTCTCTGTGTGTGTGTCTTGTCTATCTCTGTCTGTTTCTCTCTTCTCTTGCTTTCCCTATTCCCAGTGCTTCCTCTGCTTTTTGCATGCTAAAGGCAGATGTTTCTTTGGGCAAGCACTCGTGGCATGGATTGGCTTACTCTTTCACAGGTCCGGATGAACACTGCAATGAGCACTTTTCCCATTATGAAGTAGCGACAGTTTTTTTTTCCTTCTTTAGACATGCAGAGTCACATCACAATATGTTTCTGAACCAAGGTCTGACCCTGCACTTAAGTGACTCACTTCATTTACCTCACCCTGTGATCTTGGCCCTGTCAGATCCTGGTTTCACTTAAGATGTGGTATTTTTGCTCGTTACGTATTTTTGCATTAATTTTTATTTTAAAATTTTCTTTAAAATATTATTTATCTTGATTACTAAGTTTTTTGGTGCCCTTTAAATTTTCACTTGAGTGCCTCACTTCCTTCACCCTAGTGCAGTTGAAACAATGGGAGAACACCATACAACTATTAGAAGCACTTGTGATAGCGGGGTCTAGCTTTTCAGAGAATAAATGTGGAAATCTACATGGGTAGTAGTTGAATTTTGACTCTCCATTGATTAAGAAAGTAAATAATAACAAAAAGCTACCATTTGAAATTTGCTGAGACTTTGAAATGAATTTTTATTTTAATTTATACAACAGTATCTATACATTCTAGAAAACCTGGCTGTATGTTTCAGTACAAGGCTTATTCTTTCAGTTTCCAGAAAATGCTTTGTGTACGTAGAGTTTTGTAGGCTCTTTATATGAACTTTTCTTCCCACCTTACTCCCCCTCTCCATAGTGATTTCTGGACCACAGTTCAGAAACCATTTCTATAAAAATTGAGATGGAAGGGAAATCATTGTGCCTAAAATATATTCTACAAAAGGTAGGACTTTTGCCTGAGTTTGAGGAATGGGTCGGTGTAAAGGAAGAAATGGGCATGAAAAGACTTTGTATTTATTGAGTGCCTTGGAGTGCCAGGCTCCAATCCAGGCACTTCACATTCCTTTTCTCGTTTAGTCTTTACCTCTGTGAAGTAGACTTTTATATTTACATCTTATGTCCATTTTACATAAAACAAAATTGAGCCTTCAAATATTTGAATAGCTTGGCCACAGTCTTTTTTAAAAATTATTTTTCAATTACACTTAACATATAATATTATATTAGTCAGGTGGGCAACATAGTAATTAGACATTAATACACTTTACAACATGATCATCCTGATAAGTCTTAGACCCATCTGTTGGCTGAGGTCTTATAGCCGGTAAATTTGCAGTCGGGATTCATACCCAAGACTTTTACATTATCATTATTCAAATAAGAAGGGCAGAAATCAACTACTGTTAATGATGGTAAACCATGTGTGCATCAGAATTGGCAATTGTGGAGTCCACAAAAATTATAGCAATTGTTTGCTTTCATACTTCCTCGCATGGCAAGCTCATATTAATTACCTCAGCGTTTTTGAATATCTTATTGAGAAAGCTTATGTTTCTAGAGCATCCTTCAACAGATTATTCCATCATTGACTGAGTTTACTAATGTTTAACTCTACTGCCTAGACTCTTTCCATGGTCCACAATAATCTATTTTTCACAGGCTATCTGCGGCAGGTAACAAAAACATAGTTAGTGCCCTGATTGGCCCTTTCTAAATTTCTCAACTTGCATGTGAACAAGTAGGTTCCCATTACAAATAGTTTGTGTCAAAGTAGAAATACCTTAACTTGTTTATTTCCTAAAAATAAAAAAGCAGACATTATAAAATATATTCTGTATTATGCATGAGGAAATGGTTTTCATTACTTTGTCTTTAGTTATCTTTGATGAATTTTACAAAGTACATTTATGACCAGTTCAGTGCAACTTTTCCTTTTAAAGATTTTAATGATTCTTTTCTTCCAATGTTGTTCTGGTTATTTTGTATCCAAGTACAGCCAGTACATGTCATTTTTTATTACATTATTTTACAATTTATGTCACAGCAAAATGTTTTCTATTAAGTTTTTTTCCAGTAAAATGGAAATACTTTCTTCTTTTTTGACATAATACATGATATTTAACATGCCAAAAAAAGTTATGGAAATTGCAAAGTTCTTAGATAAGATTTAATTGGAATTATTCATCATTTTTCCAATTAACTCTCCCTTTACAATCATTAAATGTCTCTAGTTCTGCCACACACATACTAGATTATGACCGTATAAACTTGGTAATAAAAGTTTAGCAGGCGTGTTTTAATATCAAGAAGGATTGTAATTTTGGACTTTGGACTAAGTCATTTTCCCATGCCTTTAATATTTTTTTTGTGGCAGTGTTTTTGATCCATACCAGCAGTTATTGCAGATATTTATGAGTTGCCAGATAATCATGAAACATCTGAGGTTCCACAGGCTGTAGTGTTGCACAATTAAGAGCACGGACTTTGGATTCAGGCTTCATGGGTTCAAATTGCATTTACTGGTGGTTTTCTTGAGTAGATTCCTTAACTTTTTCCCTCTCACAGACTCTATTTATTTATCTGTCAATTAAGGATAATTATGTCAACCTTACAGATTTCTTTTAAAGATTAAGAGAAAATGTGACATGCTTCACACTGTGCCTAGCACATACAGGGCACTCAATAAAATGTAAGCTGAGGATGATGACGGTGATGATGTAACTTTAGCAAAGACAGCAATGTGTGTTTATGATCTTAAGGATTTGGTATGCTCCAACAGAGACCATTAACTACCAGTCTGTCTCAGAAAAGTAGTTGCCCTTGTCTTTTGTGAAATTTAAAGGAGTCTCTAATTTGAAGAACCCAGAGTTTCTGTCTTTCTCATGTATTACTGCCAACCCTACTCCTAGCTCCCTCCCTGCTTTTCTCCTTGTTATTATGTAACCAACTTCACAAACTCACTTAGGTAGGTGTGTAAACAGCTGTGTTTCACCCTGAGACCATCGAGGTATTATCACTTGACTACTTCTTATTGAACTTACACAATTTTCTAGCCGACAACTATTTTTTTATTTGTTCAGTTCTCATTCTCAATCATTGGTTTTTGACATGACTGCCTGTCCTCCTTCCTGTGGATTTGAGTTACTACCCTGAGCAATCAGATGGCAAGTGGTGTTTACTTTTCTATTTGTTTACCTAGTTTACAGGCCTCATAGGCAACTTAACTCAAGGGCACAGACTTGGATGTAAAACTTCAGTTTGTGAAGCCTAGATAGAGCCTGTATGGTCACTCAGTACTTCCTTATACCCACGTGCTGATAACGTCCCATATCTGTTCAGTAGAAAAGAGCACAAGTGCTAGGTTTGGGCAAAATGGATTGGGAGGCTGCCTTTAAGATGGATGTCAAAAATTAGCAATATTTTCATTATCAGAGATCAAAGGAAAGAGTATTCCTGAGAGAGGCAACAGTAAGAGCAAAGATATGACTAGGGGACTGGTGAATGACTCAATGTTAGGTGTTCTCTAAATGTTTCATTTTTTCCATAGTGTGCTATGGGGACCATGTGCTTCAGAAATTTCATAGGAATACTATGTGAACTTTTATGCATGGATGCTCTAAAGCTATTGAATTAGGATCCATGGGACTGTAATTCAAGAAACTGCATTTTGAACAAGTGCAGCATCCAAAAACATCAAGTATCTATATATAATTAAGATTATGAAGCTGAGGACCTGGGAAGATAAACCCAGGTCTTTCTTAAAGGGCTGGAAACTACATAGTTTTGAGAATGAATACTGACATTCTAAAAGTGGCAGTTGTTTGTAATTAGCCTAAGTATGGGGAAACAATCGAGATAAATACGTAAGACTCTAGGAGATAAGGAAAGAAAATTATCCAAAGTGAGTACGTTTTTTAGTGTGGGGGGGAGGGGAGGTAAGGAGAAGGGAAAGAGAGAGAGAGAAGAGAGAGGAGAGGGGAGAAGGGAGAAAGGAAAAAAATGATAATAGTGCATAGAAGCCCTGATATGGCTTTGAAGTACCAGGGAACACCCACTAAGAAAGCACACACGGCCTGGAGTTTTGAGACCATGGGGATTAGATTCAAGTGACGAGTATGGTAGTGAGAGAAAAGTCAAACGATTTTATTGAATTAAATCCTTATTTGATATTAACCTCTTATCAGATATATTGGCAAATACATTTTCCCGTTCAGTGGGTTGTCTTTATTTTCTGATCCTTTCCTGTGCAAAAACTTTTTACTTCGATGTAGTCCCATTTGTTTATTTTCTTTGTTCCCATTGCTCAAGGAGATACATCAGAAAAAATATTGCTACAAGAAATGTCCAAGACTTTACTCCCTGTGTTTTCTTCGAGGATTTTTAGGGATTTGAGCCTAACATTTAAGTCTTTAATCCATTTTGAGTTTATTCTTGTGTATGGTGTCTAGTTTCATTTTTTTTTTTTTGCATGTATATATCCAATTTTTGCAACACCATTTATTGAATAGACTACTTTTACCCCGTTGTATGTTCTTGCCTTCTTTGTCAAATACTAATTGACCATAAAGGTGTGGGTTTATTTCTGGGCTCTCTAGTCTGTTCCATAGGTCTACATGTCTGTTCTTGTGCCACAACCAGGCTGTTCCGATTGCTGTAACACTGTAATATAGTTTGATATCAGGTACTGTAATCCCTCCAACTTTGTCCTTCTTTCTCAAGATTACTGTGGCAATTTGGGGTATTTTTCAGTTCCATACAAATTTGTGGAATATCTGCCCTGGCTGGTGTAGCTCAGTGGATTTAGCACAGGCTGCAAACCAAAGGGTTGCCAGTTCGATTCCCAGTTAGGGCACATGCGTGGGTTGCAGGCCAGGTCCCCAGTGGGGGCCATGTGAGAGGCAACCACACTTTATTCTCTCTCTCTCTCTCTCTCTCTCCCCCCCCGCTCCCTCCCTTTCCCTCTCTCTAAAAACAGACAAATAAAATCTTTTAAAAATTGTGGAATATCTGTTCTAGTTCTGTGAAAAGTACCACTGGTATGTTTATAGGAATGTATTCAATCTATAGACTGCTTTGGATAGTATGGACATTTTAATGATGTTAACTCCTCCTATCCATGAACATGGTATGTGCTTCCATTTATTTGTATCTTCTTCAGTTTCTTTCTTCAGTGTCTTATAATTTTCCCAGTACAGGTCTCTTACATCCTCAGTTAAATTTACTCCAAGTGTTTTTTATATATAATTATCAATGGGATTGTTTTCTTAGTTTGCCTTTCTGATAGCAAAATTTATAAATAATTTATAAAATTCAACAATCCCCCCAAAAAAAAACCCACACAACCCAATTGAAACATGGGCAAAGGACCTGAAAAGACACTTCTCCAAAGAGAGCATACAGAGGGCCAATAGATAAATGAAATGATGCTCAGCTTCACTAATCATCAGAGAGATGGAAATTAAAACCACAATGACATACTACCTCACACCAGTCAGACTGGCTACCACCAATGAATCAACAGACAACAAGCGCTGGCGAGGAAGTGGAGAAAAGGGAACCCTAGTGCACTGCTGGTGGGAATGCAGACTGGTGCAGCCACAGTGGAAAACATGCAATTACATCAAAAAACTAAAATTGGAACTGTCTTATGACCCAGCAGTTCCACTTCTGGGAATTTATTCAAAGAAACTGAAAACACTCATTGAAAAGAATATACATAGCCCTATATTCATTGCAGCATCATTTACAATAGCCAATATATGGAAGCAGCCCAAGTGCCCATCAGTAGGTGAATGGATAAAAAGCTGTGGTACATGTACAGAATGTATTATATTACTATGCAGCTATAAAAAGGAAGAAAATCTTTCTTTTTTATTTGTCACAGCATGGATGGGCCTGGAGAGTATTATGCTAAGTAAAATAAGTCAGTCAGAGAAAGACAAATACCAAGTGAGTTCACTTATATGTGGAATCTAATGAACAAAATAAACTAACAAACAAAATAGAAACAGACTTAGAGGGAAGGGCCTGGGGGAGCGGAGTGAAAAATGAAAAGATCAAGCAAAAAAAAAAAAAAAAAAACCCTCATAGACAGATAACAGTTTGGTGATGACCAGAGGGAAAGTGGGTAGGGGAGGTAGGACAGGGTAAAAGGGGGATACATGATGATGGAAGGAGACATGACTTTGGATGGTGAACACACAATAGTGTACAGATGATGTATCGTAGAACTGTGTGCCTTAAACGTGTATAATTGTATTAAGTGATATCCACTCAACAAATTCAATAAAAAACCCTTATTGATCATATTTACAAAGTTCTTTTACGTATATTGTTATACATCCACATTGATATTCATAATAACCTATAAGCACAATTACTCATATCCCTTGTTTGGAAATTAAGAAACTGAGATCCAGAATATTTATGACTTGCTTGTGATCACATATCTAGTGGGTAAAACTGACCGTTTTTAAATTAAATTCATTGAGGTAATGGTTAATAACACTATATAAACCTCAGTTATACAATATTATAATTCTATATCTGTATACTCTATTGCATGCTTCCCATCCAAAGTCTAGTTTCCTTTTGTTATCACATATTTGCTCCCTTTTACCCAATTTTTCCTCTCCCCACCACCCTTACCCACTTGTAACAACCAGTTCTGTTGTTTGTATCTATGAGTTTTAGTTAGTTTCTTTTTGGTTTTATGTTCAACATATGAGTGAAATGATAAGGTTTTTGTTCTTTTCCATCTATTTCACTTAGCATAATACCATCAAGACCAATTCATGTTGCAGGTGGCGATATTTTCCATGTCTTGGCTATTGTTAATAATGGTGAAGCAAACCTAGGAGTACATATATCTTTTTGAATTAGTGCTTTCATATTTTTTGCAGTAATAAATACCCAGAAGAGGAACTGCTGGGTCCACATAGAATTTGTATTCTTAATCCTTTTGAGAAACCTCCTTTCCAGACCGGATCATTCCATGCAAATAAGTTCTCAGCCTGGAAAGAGGATTTGGTGAAGCCTCTACTGTGCTAGGGTAGATGGGAGAATTACTTCAATATACCAGACGTCTTGATAGGGAAGGGCAAAGGACCAGTAATTGCAGCTGCCCTTTCAATGGAAAATTTTAACATTGCAAATAAATTCCATCTGTGTCTGCACATATAGTAGTTACAAGAAATATTCCAGCCTTACTATGGTCAAATGGATTACACAAGGGTGCGATAAGAGACACTGGAATTTCCAGACCTTCACTAATCGCATCTTCTCCACAGATAATATTCACCAGACGTTAATGATGAGAATTGTTCCCTGAACTGTTCAGCAATTGTGTGTTTATTTAAGAAATGAATATATGCAGTACAGCCTCAAGGAAAATATATTTGATAACATACTATCTGGTAGAGAGTAGAAAAAAACAGTTTTAATTTATAAATCCTAATCTGAATTTCTCATGTTTCAAAAAAAAACGCCTGCTGGATTTAAGTGAATAATACATAATTAAAGAAATTCCCTGAGACTTTCCTAAAGCAAGGAACACCTATCTCTTTCCTAATTATCATAAATTAAGTTGGCCAGTATAATAAATGATATCATTATTATTCATTTTAATGGATATTATGCAATATCACTTTAAATCCATTTTTAATTTCAGTTCTAGACTTGCAGAGAAGTGAGTGTTGGGAAAATGTATCAGAAATAACTGCTTAAAGTATTTTTTAAGTATTAAAAGAAATTTTGTAATTTAATCCTGTAGTTTTCCTTCTATTTCTTTAAAGCCATTGATCTTTTTATTGACTTGACTTGTTGTTTCCCTCTTTCAACCCTTAGAATAAAAATTGTGTTAGTAATTTTTTTGAATTTCTGGAATTATTTTTTTACAGCTTACTTAATGACATAACTTTCATTCATATAACGCAGTGGCAAAGATCATGTATTTAAGCTGTTTACCTAGAATTTCTGTCCCACTGTATTATAACTCTGTGTTCTTGGGCAAACTTAACTGTTCTAAAAACTGGTTTCTCATCTGTTACCATGAGATAATGCATGTAAAGTGTTTAGTGTAATATTTAGCACATGACATAAATATTTAAAAATATACAACTATCACAAGCATTTTACTGCAGTGTGGCAAATTGACTTTAGCGTCCTACTAAATTTAATTTTTTTCTAAAACCGAAATAGTGTCTTCTCCTTTTGTGCTTCCTGAAGAGCTGGGCTGTGGAACAAGAACTAATCCACAGAATGTGTGGGAGGAGGGGGTTTCCATTTTTTTTGCCAGGATATTTCATTATAAACCTAGACTGAAGAAAATAGAAAAAATGTTTTTTTAAAAATTCCCTTTTATTTAGGTCCAGTATAGCACCAAGTGTATTTAAACTATTCTTCGACATTTTTATTTGTTTTTACGCCAAGAGAAATGGAATTCCACACATTCTGGAAAGCTGGGAATATTTACTGAGTTTTTCCCCCATTCCTCTATGAAACTAGTCACTGAGTGTTTTTGTGTCTCGAACCTAATGTTAAGAAGTTGCAGGATTCTATGAAGAATTATTTATAAATATTTATCATGAGATCTTTTAAAAGAACCATAAAGTTTAAGAAAACTGCATATCAAGCAAACAACAAGCAGACATGAGATGTTACTGCTTGGTAGGTTGCACGGAGTTAATCAGTAACATTCACATGCTATAGTTTGAATGAGTTCGGTGCTCAGGACAATTAAATATATTTCAAGAAATGATAATTTCAGATTGTCAGATCACTAGGTGATACCTTAGAAAAATGTATTTCCCTTGTGCATATGAATCTTAATGAAGAGAATAGATCTTATTGGCTCACCTTGGAGACTAACCTATAATTGAGCATCACTTTTCAGTATATGGATTCTCATTGGACTCTACACAGTTTTTGGCCACCTTTGTAATAACCACTGAACATGTTTAAAAATCATAAGGGAGCCCTGGCTGGTGTGGCTCAGTGGATTGAGCGCAGGCTTGCGAACCAAAGGGTCACCAGTTTGATTCCCAGTTAGGGCACATGCCTGGGTTCAGAACCAGGTCCCCAGTAGGAGGCGCACAAGAGGCAACCACTCATTGATGTTTTCTTCTCTCTCCTTCCCTTCTCCTATCTATAAATACATTAATTAATAAATTAATAATAAAATCTTTAATTTTTTAAAATCATAAGGTAAAATGAGTATTTTAATGTCTGCAATTTTCCTGATAACTTATGCTTGCTTCTAATAATAATGAAACAAATTTGATACATAACATTTCAGTACTGACACCGGACTGTAGAATCCTTTCCTCTACTTTCAGTAAGGAATCTATAGTGATAACTGCCATTTTTTCTTTTAAAAACTCCATTAGCATTAGATTTATTTTGATAAATTATTTCCTGAACCAGGATCAAAATCCTTGAGGCAAAAAGCATGTTTACAGAGAGAATAAATGCTTTGCAGCTTGTCTAGACTTTAAAATGATGTCATGATTTGAACTGGTGTTTTAGGATTCTTAGAGTATAATTGGAGACAACTGTACTTGAACAATAGTAAAAAATAAAGTGAGGTCATGATTTACTTTTTGTCTTTTGGCATATATATATAGATATTTGGTTTTACGGTGAGAGAAGTTAAAGATGTAACATTGACCACAAGAATTGATTTCACAAATAACAATCCACCTTATGAGGGATTGCTGAATGAATGTGTTATCCCTGGAGGTAGAAGAAATCAGTCTGGCCTGATGGGTTTTTGAAGAATCCATGATTTCTATTTTGAATTGAATTGCTATACAACTTAACTCCCATAATTTTCTATTCAACCAGGTGATGAAATTATAAGCTTTCATTCCACAAAACTACATTTGATATTTATATTAGCTTCCCCTGCAGAAACCTCTAAGGGCTGAGAATCTTATGAGCAAATTGGTCATTTTGTTTTAATAATTTTTTCATTTTCAATGACAGTTGACATAAATATTATATCAGTTTTAATACTGAATGTCAACTGTCATTGAAAATTTTTTTTTAAAAAACTATATTAGCTTCAGCCCTGGCTGGTGTAGCTCAGTGGATTGAGCGCGGGCCTTCGAACCGAAGGATCGAGGTTCGATTCCCAGTCAGGGCACATGCCTGGGTTGCCAGGCCAGTTCCCGGCAGGGGACATACAAGAGGCAACCGCACATTGATGTTTCTCTCCCTCTCTCCTTCCCTTCCCCTCTGAAGATAAATAAATAAAATCTAAAAGAAAAAAATTAAAAAAAAAAAAAAAAAAACTATATTAGCTTCAGGTGTACAACATAATGATTAGACCTATATAAAGTTACGAAGTGATCATCACCCTGATCAGTTTAGTGCCCATCTGATGTCAAATATAGTTATTGCAATATTATTGACTATATTCATAATGGTAGATGTTGGTAGACAATTCCCCATTGGTCTTTTGCATTGGTGTACCTCTCGTGAGCAGAGGCACTGACAACCTTTGTCCTATATTACTTTTACAAGGATGCAGACAACCTTGAAAGATGAGGTAGTGTCTGTCTCTCAAGAAAAGGGAACCCAGTAAAAAAAGACTTGGGCTTCCTAACGTGGCCTCTGGTGTCACCCCGTAGGAGCTGAGTATCAAGGAACAGGCACAAGACGATGCTGATACTCTGGCTACTACTGTTGCTGTGACCCAGAAGCCTCACATTTTCCGCCATTATCTTTAAAACTGTGGTAGATTTCCTTGTTAGTTTGCAGGTAAGGTAAAAACATCAGCTCTTTCCACGATTCTTCGCGGTAGTTCTTATTGCTGGACAGGCTGTTGTTCTTGATGGTCATAGTCCAAATAACAACAGTGGCAATTAAACTCCACATAAAGTCACTGGTTGTACCGAGAGTCCACAGAACGGCATGACCCAAGCCTCTTTTGTGTAAGCAACCTTGATTTAGTAGTTGGTTCATTTTTCAAACCATTTGATCTTGGTCTTATTTAATTAATTAGGTAACGCGTGGTGGTTCTTCTCAGTTGGACAGCTTAGAACATGCTTTATTGGCTTGTGCTGGGAGTACATTCACAGTGTTCTTTGGCATGTTCATCTGGAACACAGTCCTCGGCTAAGGCTTCAGAGTAGTTATTTTTCTTGTGGCAAATGAATTTCTTTTGGCCAGGATACAGAATTTGCTGAGTTGCCATGCTTCCTTTAAAGGAAAGTATTTAATTTCCTTTGCAAGAAAATGTTATCATCTCACCATCTCACCAACTATAGAGGAATAAAAGCAGTAAGTACTACAGTTAGGGTAGTCTGAAAAGGTAATATTTTTGGTTGGTTGTTTTTGTGTGTTTTCTGAAGACATGGGAACCCCTTAATGTAAAAGTTGCACTACGGACCTGCCATCATCTGGTTCATTGCAGTTATTTTCCCAGAGGGTCTAGAGAAGGGAACCAAGGACATGCATTTTTTTTTTTTTTTAGTGTGAAGGCAACTTGGACCAAGAATATCTGCCAATGGAGCCTGTACAATGTTGAAAAACATTCATATAAACAACTTTTAGACTGTTAAACACCATTTAGTAATATACATTTTTTTTTGTGGAGATTCTTGAAAATTTCTTAAAAAGCAAAAGGAAAAAAGCAATCATCATATGTTTGTGGAACGCCACTTAAAATCCTTTACTTTGCATAATTATAATTGAGAGTTAGCTGAAAGTTGAGTGGCTGTGTTTGTTTTCAGTGAGTAAAAAAAAGAATAAAGCCAGGCCTACTTGCCTCGGCATATGACATTAATGAAGCATGCTGTTTACTTACACAAGGTTTTCATTGTTTGGAAAGGTGACTGGGTGATCTAAAAATCTGACAGGATCATTTGTAAAAATTAGCCAGTTAGATAATGTGTAGAAAGACCTGATATCTCCTGTTACGCATTTGATAGAATAGTAATTTTAAGAGTAAATACATTGAATTTAAGTTGAATTGGGGCAGTTTGTGACATTCCCATGAATTTGATCAACATGCAAAAGGATTCTGGTTCTTCCACGCATTTGATGTTTTGCTTCCTGGTAGGTGTTAGGTTGAGATTCTGTCCCTACCTGAGTGATCATTACCAGTAGTTAAAACTCGCTCAATCATTCTTCATGTTTTGTTTCCCTTTTTCTGTTGCCACTAGAATACCACTCTTGAATTTGATAAAACCATTGCTTTAGAACATTTTTATTGTACTGAGAGAGAATTAAGTTTTAGCAAAGACAGGTTTATTGGGTTGAAAAATGCAATAGAAAATGTGCAAAACAGCCCTGGCTGGTGTGGCTCAGTGGATTGAGTGCCAGCCTGCAAACCAGCGGGTCGCTGGTTTGATTCCCAGTTGGGGCACATGCCTGGGTTGCTCACTGGGTCCCTGGTGGGGGGGGGGGGCAGATGAGAGGCAACCACACGCTGATGTTTCTCACCCTCTCTTTCTCCCTCCCTTCTATCCTCTCTAATAATGAATAGATTAAATCTTTTTTTTTTTTCCAGTGTGCAAAACGGCTTCCTTTCCCTTTAAAAAGTAAGGAGAAATGGAAAAAATTTTGTTTCAACCTAACCTAGAGTCATTAGAATTTGCATTTCTGAGAATGTGCATGTGTCTTTGTATATGTGAGTATTGATTGGTCATAAAATGATTTTGGGGACTTTCACAAATGAGGTCAATGACTTCCTTACTCATTGTTTCACAATATTTTTGGTCTTCCCTTTTCACAGAAACAAATGTTGGTAGAGCTTTACAGTGAACACTAGAAGAGTGTAGTGAGTCTAACGGTCTGTGGTTCAAATTGCTTTGACTTTGGAATTTTTTCTTACTGCTGCATATTTATGACAGTTGGGGCAGTTTCGCATTTGGAGCAGTTTAATAGATGCCAAATAAAGTAGCCAATCTAAGAAAAAGAGCAATTTTATAGTATGGTAGGGTGTTTTTCATGGAAATTGACTGTAGGGCTCAAGAAATGTATTTAGCTACCATTCATTTGCTGTATATTTATAGATCACTTGTTATGGGTCAGATATGGTAATAGTCACTGGATAAAATGATGAGCAGGATAAACAAGGTTCTAGCCATGAGAGAGTTTATAATATACAATCTAGCCTGCTTTGTGACAGGCAGTGTGAGAGGTGAATTGCTTCTGTTCTCTATATTTTTCTGTGTAACTGTTCTGAAAGGTGAGGATTACTCTCAGCTGAGTGAGGAATTTGACACTCAAATAAATTAATCAACTCAACCATACAGGTAATAAGTAGAGGACCTGAGATTGAAACCCAAGTCAGTTGCACTGCGTATTAATGTTCTCTGTTGTGTAACAAATTATTATATAGAGGCTTAAAACAATACACACTTATTATATCACAGTATCTTTGGATCCGGAGTCCTGGCATAACTCTTCAAGACTGCAATCAGTGCGCCAACCAGGACTGGCTTCTCTTCTGCAGGCCCCACTACAGAGGAATCCACTTTCAAGTTCATGTGGTTGTTGGCAGAATTCATTTCCTCGAGACTATAGTACTCATGGTATCTTGCTTCCTCATAGCCAAGAAAGGAAGGAGAGATTTTAATGGGAGTCCACTAGAAAGATAAAGCCTTGGATGACATAGCATCGTCACTAGGATGACATCCCATTACCTTTGCCATATTCCGTTGGTTGGAAACAAGCAACAGGTTCTGTCCACATTCTAGGGAGGGGATTATACAGTGGAGCGAACACTAGGAGGTGAGGATGATTCAGGGCAACGTGAGAGTGTGTCTACCACAGGTTCTATAGTCTGTGCTCTTTCTATGACACGATGCTGCCTCTACTAAGAGCTCAACATGCATGAATTGATTTTTGAAACAGTTCAAAACCTCATATAAAACAATACAACACCACTAGAAAAATTTCATGGAGGGAGTCCCATAATCTCATGATCCCGCCACAACTCAATTCGTCTCCTGAGCAAAGTGCTAAGCGCTCACTCCTCCTATATGCAAGCAGTCGTAATTGTGTTTCGGTTCCTGTCTAGTCTTTTAAAAACATATACAGCTCTTTTTCAAAGAATCATAGTAAATACATGATTGTTTAAACTTATTGCCCACTCATTTCATTATAATATTGTTCTTTGTTGCTACATAATCATATAGTGGTCATCAGCAATTCCACTGCTTGGATTATATCCTAAGAATCCTGAAACACCAATCCAAAAGAATCTATGCACCCCTATGTTCATAGCAGCACAATTTACAATAGCCAAGTGCTGGAAGCAACCTAGGTGCCCATCAGTTAATGAATGGATCAAAAAACTGTGGTACATTTACACAATGGAATTCTATGCAGCAGAAAGAAAGAAGGAGCTCCTACCCTTTGCGACAGCATGGAAGGAATTGGAGGGTATCATGCTAAGCGAAATAAGCCAGGCAGTGAAAGACAAATACCATATGATCTCACCTTTAACAGGAAGCTAATCAACAAAACAAACAAACAAGCATAATATAAACAAAGACACTGAATTTGAGAACAGTCTGACAGTGTCCAGAATGGGAGGGGAGGGAATTTCAGGGGAAAAGGGGAAGGGTTTAGAGCAACAAGTATAAAGGACTCATGGACAAAAACTATGGGGGGTGGAAATGGGAGGAAGGTGGGGAGGGCTGGGGTGGTGGGCTGGGGCGGGGTAAAAGACAGAAAACTGTACAATATCAACAATTAAAAAAGTGAAATGCAAAAACAAAAAAAATAAATAAATAAACATAATCATATAGTGGTCAGTATCAATGTGTTCATTGTAATCTTTCAAATGACTACAGCACTATTCACTGGACCGTGTCCGAATGGTTGAATATGCAGGCAATTTGCAGGGCTCCACCACTAAAACACAAATTCGTAACAACAACAAATACACCAAAACACCGCATCATCTCTTCAGGCACGTAATTTTTACTGCTTTGCATTATTTACCTGAACTGGGAATCCAAAAGTAAAATTACTTCATTTTTTTTTATGTGAATGTTTTCATGGTCTGACTTTATTTGATTTTAACTGAATAAACAACCTTCAGGATTGCCGAGGGATGTGATAATACTGATTGAAATTCTAGTATCGTTGGAAAGAAGGACAGCACCTTACCTACTCTTGATCATAGAGGTTTGGTCGTATGAAGTAGAAGAAATTATCTTCTCTTTATGGTTATGGACCAGATGTTAGGGTGTTGTTCTGTCCTGGGGTTCGAGTGAGGACAAGGATCCCCTCAGGAATTTTCCTTACTACAAAGTGATGTCACTTATATGGATATTTTGTCTTGTTCGTAGTGTAGGACAGCGCCTTCCCTACAATGAGGCAGAGGCTATTCACCGGAGATGTTTGTGAATTTTACATTTCCTTCTGTAAAGGAGCATATTGGAGCTAACACATTTATTCAAATGCAATATCCTGTTGTTCAATGTGTCCACTTTAGCAGCGCATTTCACAGTAGCCTTTCTTGCAGTGGAAAAGGAAAAGAAGAAAATAAAGAAGAGCCAGTGTTCTACACAGCAGACTAGCTTATATTTGTCACCCATTTACCTTTAATAAGAACAGATGAATCGCGTATGATTTTCTTGTGATTCGAGGACTGATAGTTTGGAGTTGGTGGTTATAGCCCTTTAAAAAAAAGTATCTGTTGTGAGCTGGAGAATTTAGCTACCATATTTGGTTCTCATACGCCTGCCCTGTGACCTTACATCAGCCTCTTGGAGGATTTGTGTGTTTTTGCTTATCCTTACATGGGAAAGCTGCCTGGAAAATATGTGTGACCAGAATTAGAAGCCCTGTAGTGTTTTCAGGAAGTGCGGCTTTAAGGGAAAGCTGTAGTTTCTGAAATTAAGTTTGCTTACTGCCAGAATCTTTTTCATAGAGAGGTAGTGATTTGGAGAGCACCTTGGCTGACTATAGAATTACCAGCATTTTATATCTTTTCATCTATCAGGCAAATTCGCTTCCTTCTATTATGACAGAGTTCTAAAGAGAATTAAAATCTGTATAGAAACTCATCGTATTGAGTTGAGAATAATAGTGATCAGTGCAGGGAGGTGAAGGCTGGAATGAACTTCTTTAATTTTTAAATTCTTAGTGCAACCTTAGTATGAGTTGTTTTGGAACAGAAGGTCCATATGTGTTAGAGCAGCACCTGTCACAAATGCTTAGTTTTGATAGGGGATTATAAAAGTTAGTATGATTCGTTTCAAGGAAAACTTTTCCTTTAAGGGGTCTCCCAAAACTACCAGAACAGACTAAAGTAACTGCTACCCTATTTCTGCCTTAGCTCTCATTCCCTCTTGCCACCTATGGTGAGAAGCCACTGACTCTTCTGTGGAAGCAAAAAGGTCCTCACCTTCACAGTTCATTTGTCCAAGTATATTCCAGCTTTAAATGGGAATGCAACTTTTTTATTCCGGTAAAGGCAATGGAATTCTTATGAATCGTTGCTTCTTCACTGTAACTTCTTCTTACCCAAACTTAAAAGTTCTAGGAAGCTTTTATTGCTGGTTGGCATGTTGCTCTGTTTCATTAACACAACCTCAGAGTGGGAAAGAATGGAAGGGATCGTCCAGGAAAATCTACCCTGTATATAAAACCTTTGAAATAATCAACAGGTTTTCTTGCTCTTACTTTAGGATAAATTTTGGAATGAAGAATGATACAAAAGAATTCTCAGCCATGTATGAGGTAGAGGAGCCATCGTTAAGTTGACAGTCTAATTAGCATGAGATAACAAACATGGAGTACATTACTCTGTAGTGTTGAAGAGGTGCTTTTCACTCTGACAGATCTTGGGCAAGTGTGTGCTTTCGAGAAAGATCCTAATCCCACTTGAGCATTTGTTTCTTTATGTGTGAATCTGGAATGAAAATAGTAGCAGCTGCCTCAGAAGATTATTATGACAGTTAAACAAGATAAACATGTAAAGGGCTTAATATGGTACCCGGCCCATAGGAAGCACTTAATAGATAATTATTATTATTATATTATGCTGTAGAATGAGATTACATTTGGTGCAATGCAGGGAGGTATCTGGTACATATGAAATTGGGCAGTCCATTGTTAGCAGACCCTAAGGTCGGGTTTGTGTGTCCCTTATTAGCGCAGCCCTGATCTACCCACTTCCCTGCAGCAGAAAGATGCCAGACTTTGATTAAGAACTGGCTGGCTGGGCCCTGTCTGGCATAGCTAAGTGGATTGAGCGCAGGCCTGCAAACCAAAGGGTCGCAGGTTTGATTCCAAGTCAGGGCACATGCCTGGGTTGCAGGCCAGGCCCCTGGTGGGGGCCACATGAGGGGCGACCACACATTGATGTTTCTCTCCCTCTCTTTCTCCCTCCCTTTCCCTCTCTAAAAATAAATAAATAAAAATCTTAAAAAAAAAAAAAAAAAAAAGAACTAGCTGGCTGGATTCCATCCCTTAAATGATCTGCTAGAACGGAATTTATAATCCTGTAATTATGATTTAAAAATTCTTTGAGACCCAAAATAATACCTCTGTTTTATTTTGTTTTTATTTCTATCAGGGTCAGAACAACGGCCTTGAGGCCCAGTATGTACTGAGCATCCTTGATTGATTGTTAGCCCCTAACATTGCCTACGCAAGGGTTCAAGATAAATCTTTTCCTAGCAGCAGAGAATCTTAGAGCTGGAATTGGGCATTCCAGTCACTTTTTGTTCTTAATGACGTGGAGATTGCTTAAATTGTGTACATACATACTCATTTGAACAATAGTGGAAGCAAAAGCATAGTCTGGTGACTAGAATTTAGAATTACATGGTAAGAACACATTGAAAAGTCTTATTAGTCTTTACAAGAGGTTGTCAACGTTATATAAAATTTCTTATGGAAAATCCATATAAAATATCATGAAGCTGGGCAGGGGAAAGTAGTGGAACAAACTTAAGCTTTCAAGTTAGGGGCACTGAGGTTTGAATGCCACCCACTAGCTTTGAGACTTTGTGTAAATTACTTAACCTCTTTGAGCCTCAGTATTCTAATCTGTAAAATAGTGGTAATAACATCTATTTTACAGGGTTGTTATGAATAGTAAATGATATTAATTGACCATAAAGGTGTGGGTTTCTTTCTGGGCTCTCTAGTCTGTTCCATAGGTCTACATGTCTATTCTTGTGCCAGTACTAGACTGTTTCTCTATAAATGGTAGTAGCTACAGTTGGTATGACTAATCAGAATATCTGCCTCCTAGTCTTCTGTGAACACAGCCAGAACGTGAAATTTCTGTGCATTTGGGAGTAATTAACTGAGTACCTTCTGATACCCCAAAGTGTCTCTCTATGCCGGATGAACCCAAAGCTTCCGTGGAACCGGAAACTCTAATGCTTGTGAAACTTCTGAACTGTAGTCCCACAGGACTGTCCAACCTTTTGGTGTCCGTAGGCCACACTGGAAGAAGAGTTGTCTTGGGCGACACATTAAATACATTGTGACATGTAATCGCAAAAATCTTATCACGTTTTAAGTAAATTTACGATTTTGCGTTGGGCTGCACTCACAGCCACCCTGAGCCACATGCGGGTGGGATACCCCTGTATGGTTGGCTTCATGTAGCTGCCATGCTACGACGGATGCGCTAGCAGCGAGATGTTCATTTGGGCTTTGGAGATTTCTGAGGGTTCTGTTTTCTAATCAGCTTTTTTCTAGGATATCCAAGTGATATTTTACAGAATAAAGACTTACCTTGCTAGTTGGGGATGGAAAAGAGTCTGTGTGCAAATAGTAATTCTAAACAGTTATCTCCTTGCACTCGAATCTTGGGTAAATGGAAGTACAGAGGCATATTGAAAAAAACACAGTTATCAGCACTTTAAGAGTGGCAAAAATATCTGATGCTGCAAAAGGTGGTTAAGGCAGAACTAAAATCCACTAATGGATGGAGTTTTCTCCAATTTATTGTGGAGAACCCATCAACCTAATTTGGTGCACAACATATTTAATACAGGGAATTTCTTTTGAAGATAGATTTCTGGTTAATAGTTAATCTTTGAACAATCCAGCCCAGTCACCTTTGAAGACTGATGTACATTGCTTTTGAATAAGCTCTCATAAGTTGCTGATTATAGCCACCTGACTTTTCTCAAACTTTCCTAGAAAGTATTGTCAGATTTCCAGTATGCTGCAAGAGTTTTCAAAAGAGCACATCGCTTCCTTTATATGGCTGGATTTACTTATTCTTGCAGCTTTATTGACATATAATTGACTTATTTACTTCCTTCTAAAACATAGAGTGTGGAAAGTGGAAAAAATAGTCACTTTTTCAGTGGAGAAACCTGGAAGAGACCATCCCAATGAAGTAATAAAGGTCAACACCACAATTAATGTCATGTTGATAACATGTGTCCCTGTTATCTTATGTGAAAGACACTTCTTATTCCCAGAATTCCCTAGCTCCAATCTAATCATTGGAAAAACATCATACAAACCTGAATTGAGGAACATTCTACAAAATACCTGGCCAGTACTCCTCTAAACCGTCAAAATCATGGGAAAGAAGAAAAGTCTGAGAAACTCACAGACCAGAGAGACTAAGGAGACATGACTGAATGTAACGTGGTATCTTGAAAAGGATACCTGGGAGGGAGCTTGAAACCAAAAAAGGACATTAGTGGAAAAACTAGTACAATTCAAATACTGTGGAGTTTAATTACCAGTGGCATACCTATTTCCACTGTGAGGTAAGGTTATAACAACACAGGGAACAGAATGACAGCTCTCTGGAAATATTCTGTACTATAGCTGCAAAGTTTCTGCAGATCTCAAACTCTTCCAAAATTGAAATTTATTAAAATTAAAAAACTGAAACCATTTTTGGTGGGGCTCAATTTAAAACAACATTTTGATCAATCAGTATTATCTACTTTGTGTCCAGCTGGAAGGTGAAAGCACTGTGGAGAGAAAGGCGTGGCCTATACTTTCAGGTGCTTATCAACTAATTAATTGAAGAGATGAGAATCTGACATGTGAAGAGATTAGCAAGCACTGGTATTACACGTATTTGACTAAGCTCTAAACTTGCTGGTATAGACTGTAGGAAGTCAAAGAGTGAGGGCTGAAGTGGCCAATGGAGAGGCTTCTGAGACGGGGTGAACTTGGATGAGTGGTTAGAATTACATCAGTGAAGAGAGGGGAGACTTATGGTTGAAGGGAACAGAGAAAAAGTTCTGAAGTCTTGAGTGGAATAGGCTCCGGAAAAAGTAAAGGCAACCTCATCTGATCTGGGAGATGGAGGGGAATGCATATCCATAGAAATGTAGCTAAAGTAGGTCCTTTATGCAGAAACTTGAAATTAAGCCTTTGGGTGGGACTGAAATTGGCCACAGGAATCCAGTGGAACAGCAGTAGGATTGCAGTTTACGTGTTCACTTTGTGGCTTTTAGCACTTGGTCAAATCTATGTCTGTCATTTATTAACCTGCTAACACTACTCTCAACATGTACAACTGATAACATTGTATAGGGATGAAGGTCACCTGCAGAAAGTAAAGGTAAAGTCATGCTCGTATTCTGGATTAAAGGAGCTGGTCTTGACTAAAGGGTGTGTCAGTTTTGAATGACCTCATCTATATGCCTTTTCTTATCTGCAGCTTTTCCCTACCCATACTCTTTTCCAGAGTCACAAGGAACTTTAGCCCTTGTGTCTGTTACTGACTCAATTAAAGCTTGTTTTTACCACCAGGTGAGCGGTGCATTATACTCTGATCATTTTGTTCCTTAGAAAGATTGTTGGACTTTTTTTGTGATAGGTACACTGCTGATTAAAAAAATAAATAAATAAAGAATGGGAAGTGTCTGATGTTTTTGTACTTTCTTGCCTGTTTCTTTGTAAATTTAAAGTACAGAAACCAACACCCTCCACAGCAACCTTGCCCACTGACAACTATTAGTTGGCTGACTTCTTCACAAGCATAGGCTGCATTGTTCCCCGTGCAGTTAATGAGAAACGAGAAGCCTCATCCATTCTTCTCTGCGTACATACAGCCTACGTGCAAGCCAGTTCACAAACCGGTGGATGTAGGGATTCATCGGGGCCAAGTAGGAATTCAAAGTAAATAAAGAGGGCTATTTGGAAGACAACATAGGATATCTCAATTTTGTTGTCTTTTTAGTCAATGTCATATAGTTTAGAAGGGAATCTTTCAGATATGTCCGTTGTGCATGGCTCCCCAGCTAGAAATGGGGAATTCTAGTGTGTACTGCATATAGTGAAAAAGAATAGGGCTTTGCAGTCAGATGCAGATTAGTGATTTGGTGCAGGCAACTAAAAGTGATGACTTCGTAGGCAGGTTCCTTAACCTATGTGAGCCTCAATTTCCTTTGTTGTACAATGTGGATCATCCTAATATGACCTTTCAGAATTGTGTAAATAGCCTCACAAAGAGTTCGATACTCAGGAAGCACTCAACAAGTGTTAGTCTTCCTTTCTCTTTATCCTGTGCAAAATTTAACCCAGTACTAACTCATACTGAAGTTTGGAAATTTCCTCTTGGGATTATCCAGGGAGGCCATTCCTGCTGCTTTTTCATGAGATTTTGTTAAAGTTTAGATAGGAACAATGATGGGCGCAATTCTAAGGCAGACAAACTTTACTGTCTTCCTTACCTGTGTCTCTCTAGGCAGTCGCTCCCTCCCCTCCGAACATGCACACTGCCGGACCTTTCTATGAAGGCCAAGGTAGTGAATCAGCCATGGTAGGGTTTAAGGCATCAGAGGATAGAATTGTAAGGTAGGATGGGACTCGCAGAGCTCCATATTTCACAGCCCGCTGTGTGTATACAGAAAGCTATCTCTGAAGAAATGGGAGTGGCACTAAAGTTCCTTCTGACTTAAAAAAAAAAAAAAAAAGGTACGGGCAGATAAAAGTGCCAGATAACAAAAGATGAGGTTATTTAGGACTATTTCATTTATTTAAGAAAAACTTCTTTAACCCAGAAAATGGGCATGACTGTATTTTCTTTACTGTGACCACATTAAGACATAGCTATTTTTTTTTTGCCCTCGCTGGTGTGGCTCAGTGGATTGAGCACCAGACTGTGAACCAAGGGGTCACTGGTTCGATTCCCAGTCAGGGCACATGCCTGGGTTGCAGGCCAGATCCCTAGTAGGGGGCGCATGAGACGCAACCACACATGGATGATTCTCTCCCTCTCTTTCTCTCTCCCTTCTCCTCTCTCTAAAAATAAGTAAATAAAATCTTTAAATAATAATAAAAAAAGACATAGCTATTTTTCAGAAACTACCATTAATATCTAATTTCTCCTCTTTGCATACCAGGCGCTGCTTTTGAAATTACTTGGGCCTTAGCATCTCTTTTGATGCAACTAATGCCCTGGCTAGTGTGGCTCAGTGGAGGGTCACCATTCAATTCCAAGTTAGGGAGCATGCCTGGGTTGCAGGCCAGACCAGGTCCCCAGTAGGGGGCGCCTGAGAGGCAGCTGCACATTGATGTTTCTCTCCCTCTCTTTCTCCTTCCCTCCCCCTCTCTAAAAATAAATAAATAAAAATCTCAGGGGGAAAAAAAAGAATTGCAACCAAGCAGGAAATAATAACGGTAGTTTTTTTTTTTCTTTTGGCAGCAGGCAAATAGCAAAACTTTGATTGTGCTCTTTTGCTGCCACATTTTGGGACACCTATCAGGAGACAACTCTAGGGAGGTGTAGGTAGATAGAGGTGGGAGAACAAGAAAAAAAATGTTTTAATTGTTCACACTATCATAGATGTCCCCTATGCCACCCCCACCTCTGCGCCCTCCACCCTGCCCTGCACCCTGTCCTGCCCCTGCACCTCACCCTGACCTTCAAAGAAAATTCTTCACAGTCATCTTAACCCAGATTTGTTGCAGACTTGCTGCTAAAGAGCTGTGAATTGTAAGTTTTACATGGCTGCTTGTGATCAAAGCATTTTTTTCCAAACTATTGCAAAACAGACAAGTTGAAAACAAGTGCCTCTTGCTGTGGTTATTCCATTGGATTAAGCAATAGGAAGCCCGTGGCTTCCAGACTCCTGACAGTATTCATTTAAAAACACACGGAGATGGCTTTGGGCACAAAAGGACTACGCAGAGGCCACACTGCAGTGCGCCGATGCCAAACAGACTGCGGATGCAGATTTGATTTTCCTTTTAGATAGATTTTGTAAGTAGATTAGAACAAGAATAAAAAGGCAGATTTAAATGCTATTTATTCACTCTCCTTTACCCCACTGTTAAATCCTTAGGCACAGGCTAGGCAAAAACAGGTTTATTATTTTCCTATAAAGCAGAGTGGCCCTTCTTAGGGGTTAGTGTTTGAAATAAACAGACCAGTGGGAGGAAATCTATATATCTGAACTTGTGTTTGCAGAAGCTGACTAGGTAACACATTATATATAACCTGTGGAAAATGACAAAATGCACACCCATACACTTGTTTATTCATCAAAAGGCCTTAAGTATGTGTAAGAATTTAGTCATAGAAATTGTGAGCGTCCATTTAGAATGTTTCCAAGTTTGTTTTGTACTAGTAATACCTCCGTTGTTCCAGTGCAATATGCTATCACATTTGTTCAGTTTTCACAGGTGGCCAGTTATGTTAAACTTCACATCATCCTTTCACTAAAACAAAACATTGAATTCATGGATGTAGTATGTAGCATTTGTGCTATCATCATTAAACTTTGTCTAAGTGGCATAAATAATAGCAAGGAGTGCTTGCTCTCCCTTCTGTGTTTTGCCCTCACTGGCTTTGACATTCATTAGGCCCTTCTCACCTAACTACTTTGCATGGCTAGCTGTCTTGGCTTCATATTTAAACACCATGTTGTACTTGAATGTTTTTCAGATTTTATTTTATTTTTTTAGAGAGAAGATGGGAAGAGAAGGGAAAAGAGAGAGGGGAAAGAGAGGGAGAGGGAGAGAAACATCCATGTGTGGTTGCCTCTCATGTGCCCCCTACTGGGGACCTGGCCCACAACTCGGGCACTTGCCCTGACTGGGAATCGAACCAGTGACCCTTTGGTGCACAGGCTGGTGCTCAGTCCACTGAGCCACACCAGCCAGGGAGAACTTTTTAATTTAGGTCTGATGGTTACCACTAGATTGTAATCCTGTGTGAGGATTTCTGCTATTTTTCTTCAGACATTTTAGAGAACCTCAAATAAAACTTTTACACATGTAACAGGCACCCAAGAAACAGTGTTGAAATGACTACTAAATACAATTTTGCGCAATCCTTTTAGATTTCAGTGCACTATAGTTGGAAGCACTTGTCAGTGTTCATTAAAGCATCAGGTGAGGCAGTGTGCCAGAGGTTAATTATAAAACAAGACAAAAACCCCACCTCCATTAAATGTTTTATGGTAGGCTCACACTTTCATGAAAAAGGCTCTTGTTTTCCCATTTGAAGCATAATAACAAGTTTCATTCTTCTTTTGAAATTTGAGCATTCATACTGGCCTGTTCTAAAGCACATACCTTGTCAGTTCCCTTTCTTTAAAAGAAACACACAAGGAATTTACTGAGGCTGCAGAGTAGCTGTTTTCCTCCAGACAACAGTTTCTCAGTGGCTCTGCTTTGTGTCTTTGGAGGGAAAGATACCTGGAATTTCCAACCCTCGCATGTGGACAGAAATAACTTATCGATAACCTTTTAACACCAAAATATTTTTCCTGTAGGAAAGATAAATTATATTCCTTCGTAAACTCTTATAATACCCATCCCTAATTATTCTTGCAATGTATGGTTTTCAGTCACATGCATGTGACATTTAGGACTGAAATTTTGATTTGATAAGATAATAAGGAAATAAAAATTATCTTGTTGCAAATTGTGCTGGTAACTGATCTTTAAGGCAGGGCATGCTATCCTCTGATCTAAATCGCCTATAGAAATTTCAGTTATTGAGAGAAATAGAGAATTTTTTTCTTTGGGGTTATATGATGAGAGAGAAAATTACTTGCACACAATCGCAAGCAAGTTAGAAGGACAAAAATGCAACCTATGTGTGTGCATATGTGTCTTGTGGGGTGTAAGCCCGAAGAGGACAGAACCGTGTGGAAGTTTTTTATTTGCATTTTTATTTCCACTGGGAGGGCTGCTTCTTTTGAGTTTATGTTTCTGATGATGCTACTCTACATGTCTTTTCAGTGTAACTCCGTGAGGAAACGTTTGCTTATGTTCTGCAGCTCAGAAATGTTAAGTAAGAGTCTCAAATTGGGATAAATTATCGTAGATGTGTGAATTAAGGTTCTGAAAAAATGCAAATTAGAGGAGAAGCCTAACTTAAAGTATTAATTTTAAAACTCTCTTCTAGGTATGATTCAGAGACATAAAAGTGTATTATCTCTACCTGTTAACCTAGCTAAAGAACTGGCACAGATACCCATGAAAGATACTTAGCAACACATATTAAGGACTAAGAAGTGGTACAAGTATATTCCAAACATACCGTGTGTTGCCATGTATAATGCACACTTTTTTTTGCCCGGATATTTGAGGAAAAACTAAGGATGCACATTATAGATGGGTTGTACTAATTCTGTATCTATATAAGTGTTTTGAATTCTTTTATTTATGCTTATGTTTTAAAAACGTAACTCTAGAAAGCAATAATGACATCCATATGTTCAAAAATAAGTGCTAAAATTTCGTTATAATACAAAAACAAATTATCTAAAGGGAAATATGTAACAAATGGAATTAAAAATTAAAATGAAAGATTTTTTCCTGAAAGGTTTGGGCCAGAAACGTGGGCGCACATTATACACGGCGAAATAGAGGAAAGATTCATTTTTGTTCACAACATGATGCTCGTAGACTTTGTGAAGACTTTCAGCAGGAGCTGAAACCAAGAAAAGCCTGTAGATAATCAGAAACCAAATCTTCCCACTATTCATACACTTGAGTTAACTGCATTTTAGGTTATTGATATGCATCAGTTTAGCCCTTACTTTTTCAACATTAGATGTGGGAATTTTCAATGGAAAAAAAAAAAAGGCAGAAGGTTGACAAAAGTGTCTGTGGTTTGAGAGCTCTTCAATCCACCTGAGACACTGTTAACAGCAAAATAAGAGAGGCAAAATCATGTATCTTCTGTGAAACTCCAAATCTTCCCCCTGGTCTAAATTTATTTCGGCTAGTTCACAAACACTGACTTCTTTTGAATTTGAAAATAACAGAGGCTGTTTGTTCAACAGCACACTCTCTTGTCCTTTGGGTCCTAGATTAAGAAGAAACAGCAAGATGTGCTTGGTTTCTTAGAAGCTAACAAAATAGGATTTGAAGAAAAAGACATTGCTGCCAATGAAGAAAATCGGAAGTGGATGAGAGAAAATGTACCTGAGAACAGTCGGCCAGCCACAGGATACCCCCTGCCTCCTCAGATTTTCAACGAAAGCCAGTACCGTGGGGTAAGGAATCCATTGAAATTCTTGGGATTTTTTTGGTTTGTTTGGTTTTGAAAGGGATTGCCTGAAATCCATCCTATCTATGTCAGCCCCTTGCCCAGACCTGCACACTAGTCATTTCTCCTGTCATTCTCTTCATCCGTCCTAGGCAGCTGAGATATTTTCCCTGGACGGGAAGGCAAATGAATGAGTCATCCACCAAAAATGATCTGCAAATGCATAAATACAGACCTTGGACATATAGCTGTAAATGTCTTCCTCTGAATTCCAACTATAGCAATTACATGATTGTTTCTGGTATGTCCATGAAGGACTGTCTGAAAAGTGGTCAGCCATTTGACTTATCTAGATTCACAGGAGTTACAAAAAAAAGAGGAATGCCTAATTTTCTGCTTGAACCTAGTAATACTTTTATTCTGCTATCATTAATGAATGTTCGAATTTTAATTTAGCTCATTGGACTTATGTAAGGCACGGGGCGGGGAATTATTTTTGCCTTGTGGCTGGTGCTTTCAGGTATGCCATCTCATTTAGTCTTCATTTCAACCATTGAGTATTTTTCTTCATTCTTTATTCGCTGTATATTTCAGTGCCATTTGTAGCTCATGGCCATTCTATGCACAGTGGCAAGTACAAATATAAATAAAACACAGCTGCCTCTCTGAAGGAGCTGGTTAGGAGTGGGGTGGGGGAAGAGTCACATATACCTCAAACAATCAGAGAGCGGTTATGTAGTCATCGTACAGAAAGCATGGGTAAGAGCTATCAGAATTTCCAGTAAAGAATTGTTTGCATTGCTGTATTCTCAGAATTAGCGTGACCGAGGAACAAATGTTTTCAGAGCCAGCCATCCAAATCTTCCAGCTCATAGGTGTACATGGGAGTGAGACGGACACTTTTTGGTGGGGATTTTTTCATGTACCAATTCAAAGCATCTAAGGGACAGGTATAGCAAGTTCGAGAAGTTCGTTGGCACACAAGTTTGCCTGTGAATTGCATTTGTCCCTTCTGAGCAGGGGAGCCCGAAAATTTCATCTGTTGCTACAGACACGCCAACGTGTAAAGATGTTCTCTGCAGATAAGGAAAAGGCCATTACGCTGTCCACTTAGACAGTGAAACCTCCTTTCCTCTCTTCTTGAAGTTTCTGAAAATGAGTGAATCGGAGGGGTTGGCAGAGGCCTCAGAGTTCATACAGTCCAACCTAAGCCAGCATACATTGTCTTGACCTCTCTCTCTTTTAAAGCAGACATTTGAATTTGTTTGACTTTAGAAAACGAACACATTTTGGATCATAAGGGTGACTTTGAGAAACCGTATTTATTTGGTTCGTTTCTCCTTTGGAAACCACACTGCAAGGGAATGGCATATGCTATAGAAATAAAGCAAGTATCGCTGAGAAACGGGAAAATGGAAGGGAAGGGGCAGGAAGTGAGACTCAACCACACAAATAAACATTGAGTGTTCGCTGTGCCAGGCACTGAGTTAGGAGTTCAATCACAATAAGAATGAAGATTTGTCCCTATACGGGAACTTAGAAGACTATACAGCAATCATCCCTACAAAACATATTACATGTCAGCTATTGTGCTACATGTTCTATGTGCATTGTCAGTCAGTTCTCATGCTAATCTCATGAGGTATGTATAGTTATTCTTACTTTAAATGGATGAAGAAATCGAGGCCTAGAAGAGTTTAACTGACTTCTTAATCACACAATTAATAAGTGATGCACCCAGAATTTAAACCTAGATCTCTCTTACTCCGCAGCTATTACTCCTTCTATTAAATCACTGCATTATTCATCTCCCCGTTTCCTCAAAGTGCCCATTTTCATTCTTTTCTGGCTCCATTATGTACTGTGGGGGGGTCTGACCTCAGCAAATGACGTTTCCTAATCTTCATTGCCAGGTGGCTGCCTATTAGGTTTGGCTGATAATAGGGCGTACTGGTTGGAAGAGTACAGGACAGCAGGAGAGGAAAGGCAAATTACGACGCCCCGCCTTTTCTATCTGGAGGGTCCATGGCGGTGGTTGAATCTCCTTTATGGTAGCAGCTCTACCAGGTACCCCAGTCCCTGGGTCCTGTTATACGATCTTCTCCACTTTTTCCTTCTGCCCTATATCTGGTAGCAGCTTCCTGCCCGTTACTGATCCCTGGGTTGCCTCACCCGTCACTTGTTTGACTTGCAGCTTTTGACTCTCTTGTAAGTAGCTCTTCGTATGAAATTCCCCATTTAAACTCTCTCAAGGCTCCTCCCCCTTGGCACTACTGACCTCTTCGGTCGGACAATTCTTCGCTGTGGGCAGCTGCCCTGTACATGATAGGATGTTTAGCGGCCCCCCCTGGATTCTGTCCTGGAATACCAGTAGCACTCGCACAGTTGGGAAGAACCAAACATATCTCCAGGCTTTGCCAGATGTTCCTGTGGGAAAAATTACCTCCTGCTGAGAAACACCCAACTACGGTGGCTGAGGTTCTTGTTTCCAGACTGGACTGTGACCGAAACAACTCCCCTCCCTACACATGTGAGGCTCTGATATAGAAGACGCAAAATTTATAAAGTCATGTGTTCCACAAGACCTTAGGCTATGTATGGGAAGAAGTAAAACGCATTTCCATGAAATGACAGATAATATGATACCGCTATATAGTAGAATACATTCTGGATGAATGTTATTGGAATCCCAGAAGCGCAAATACATTATCTTTACTTTTTCCCAAGAGAATTTCTATTTAAGAGGCAGACTGTGTCACAGTCTGTTTTGTTTACTCTTGTATTCTTATCACCAAGAACAATGATTGGAATGTAGTAGTTGCTCAATACATATTTGTGGACTTAATTATTTTTCTGGCTTAATTGAGAAACTAATCTTCTTCTCTCTCAGAGTCACAAACCTGTTTGTGTTTGCTGAGTCCAAGGCCAATAAAAGATCATATATTTAGATTCTAAAACACTTGAAACAAAGAGTCCCTTACATAGCAGTCCCCCCCGCCACCACCAGGCCTGGTTGTGTTTTATTCATCAGGGAATGCAAGAAATT
The DNA here is from genome assembly GCA_039655065.1 of Glossophaga mutica. Classification (NCBI taxonomy): domain Eukaryota; kingdom Metazoa; phylum Chordata; class Mammalia; order Chiroptera; family Phyllostomidae; genus Glossophaga; species Glossophaga mutica. Next base: position 5,170,891 of record CM077318.1, on the reverse strand, counting down.
TTCCTATTATTTTATTTTAATTGCTGTTCATATTTTTAAAATCAGATTTCAATAAAGCTGAGGGCCTTTTTTCTTTCACATGGATTTAAAGACGGACATGTATTGTTTTTATTGTTTTACTATTAGTAAGAAAGGTCTCTTGTATGGCTGTTGGATTTTTGAAACTAGCATTTTGAGGTTACTTCCAAGTGGCTGAGTATAGACAGGGCCTATACTGTTTGTTTACCTTGAGGAGTTTACAGGCCGTGTGTCTCAGTATGAAACTGGCATCCAGATCCAGTTAGTTTTACTCTTGAACAGTGAGCTGAAAGAGTATAGGAGGCTACTCGTATATGCTTCCTTGTTGTTTAGGGGTTTTATTCCTTTGCCAGCATCTAGGGTACACAAAAAGATACTTTGCATCAATACTCGTGCAGATTTCAGTGACCCTAAACAGTCCTGACTCTGTTAAAAAGAATCTGTAAGTAAGAGAAATTCTGATGTTTCTTGGGGTACAGTCACCGGTAGCTTGAGAGGCTCTAAAATTCATACCCCCCAGATCCTCCAGGTGTGAGCAGATTATGAGTGCTTTCTACCTCTAATTGATTTTATTAGAGCAAATGTTACAGTCATTTAGTCAAATTCACTGAGAGCATTTGAGTTTCAAAACTGGCTGCTAAATTGCTGGTTAAATGTTACCTGATTAAAATTTATCTAAATGTGTCTGTTTTAAATCAAACAAACTAAGGCCAGGTATAGACCATGGTTGTATTTTCAAAGCAGGTGGGCTATTGATTATGTCATAATCAAATTTAGGCAATTCTGCTTGTTACTTTTGGAGCCTACTTAATGGTTTAGAGCAGGGGTGTCAAACTCATTTTCACAGGGGACCACATCAGCCTCACAGTTGCCTTCGACGGGCCAAATGTAATTTGAGGACTCTATAAATGTAACTACTTTTTACCTAGGGGCAAGGAGCTCGGTGCTGGGCCTGATAAAACAAGGTGGAGGGTCGAATTCGGCCCGCAGGCCTTGTGTTTGCCACCTGTGCCTTAGGGGATAACAATGGAAAGAAAGCCCAACCAACTTTAGTCACGTGAGGCTTTTTCTGATTCCCTGGATAGAAGCCTTTTAGTACCGCTTGCTCTTCTGGCCATAGTTCATGAAAATCACATTGTCTTCCTCCAAACACAGCACAGGTTTACTATTCTTATGGCCTTGGCTCTATCTACCTAATATCTGGGCTACCATAGGCTCTGAGGACACCTTTACTTTAATAATAATGGGAGAGAAGTAATGGGAAAATGAACAACAAACCCCTGCCAGACCATGCAACCTCTTCCTGGCAAAGAGTTGGCCGCTTTGGGCTGTGGAGAAAGCTGCTTGTCCGGAGACACATTGTCATTCTATGTGATATGGAATAAGCCATTTCGCCGTTTCTGCCCCGCAGAACCACAGATCTCGTAACGTACATTAAATGCAATGCAATGAGCCTTGCCTCTTCACTGTTCTTTCTGAACCTCTAGCATTATGGAACGTAGTGAGACTGCCGCTACCAAGGAGATGGACTTGTCAAGCTATTTTCAATAAATGTCCTCGTTTTTTTGCCTTTATTTGATTGCATATTGCTGATTTCTTTTTTGCCTTTTCCCCCCACCGAGGACTATGATGCCTTCTTTGAAGCCAGAGAAAATAATGCGGTGTATGCCTTTTTAGGCTTGACAGCCCCACCTGGTTCAAAGGTATGATTTTCCTGCTTTAGAAGCCACTTTATTTCTGCTACGTTTTTAAATCAGTAAGATTTCCAGCTTTATTAAGTAGTCGTGTTAAGCCAGAGGTCTTGCAATATAACAGAAAATTTCCCTGGTCTGCGTGCACTTCACCCCTAGTAGGACAGTCAGATCCACATAATGAAATACATAAGTATGTGAGTAAGAGGTAAATACAGTGACTTCTCCATCAAGCTATTAAAGGCAGCGCATTTCTGATTGACCCATTCGCAAATAGGTGGTATTTTAAAGACTCTGTTATTCTAGCCGTCTTTACGGTTCTACATTGACATAAAGCATCTTAGTTCATAGTAATCTTCTCGGCAGCCATTTATCGTCTTTGTGTGAGGCAAATGTTACAGTCATCTATTCAAATTCACTGAGAGCATTTGAGTTTCAAAACTGGTTGCTAAATTGCTGGCTAAATTTGGGGCTTTTTCTCTGCCAACAACAAATTAATTTTTCAAGTGGCGGTGTTCCCATGGAGACCACATAAAGAAAAGAATCAAAAATTAAATTGCCTGTATAATGAAATGTCTCAGAGCCATGGACTTTAAATGCTTCTTTGGCTTTTACCACAGGTCTTCTCCACATTGGCTGGCTTGATCAGAATATGTCCCCTGTCCTATCAGTTTACATTTTGCTGTTAGAAACTGAGTTTATGTTAAACAGTTTCATTGAATTCCATCCCCTTCTCCAGTTTTGAGAGTCTGTGTTATTGTTCGTGTTTTTGCTACAAACCATTTACTAGCATGGTTATCTGACTCACTGTGAAATTGTTTCCTCACCAAACTTTCTTAAAATTACTTATTTTAGGCTTATGTGTAATTTAACTCATAAGAAATGTTAGGTAAGGCATTTTTATTTAAACAAGTTAGCAAAACCCATGTTAAGTCATTGATGTCAGTACATATTTTAGGAAGTATGAAAGGAACAATGGTCTGCTTCCTGTGACAACAACAGCCTCTCTTTCAAGTAATAGTAGGAGGCCTTAAACAAAAACTAAGCAAACAGCTAGAACAGGAACAGACTCACAGAAATGGAGATCATGTGGAGGGTTATCAGCAGGGAGGCCCAGAGGGAAGAATGGGTGGGGGGAGGGGGAGGTACAGGGAATAAGAAGCATAATTGGTAGGTACAAAACAGACGGAGAAGTTGAGAATACTTTGGGAGCCCTGGCTGGTGTGGCTCAGTGGATTGAGTGCCGGCCTGTGAACCAAAGGGTCGCCGGTTTGATTCCCAGTCAGGGCACACGCCTGGGTTGCGGGCCAGTGCAAGAGGCAACCACAAGTTGATGTTTCTCTCCCCCTCTTTCTCCTTCCCTTCCCCTCTCTCTAAAAATAAATAAATAAAATCTTTAAAAAAAAAAAGAATAGTATGTGAAATGGAGAAGCCAAAGAACTTATACGTACAACCCGTGGATATGAACTAAGTGGGGGGGGGGATGCAGGTGGGAGGGGGTGTGCAGGGCAGAGGGGAATAAAGCAGGGAAATGGGACACCTGTAATAGCATAATCAATAAAATATACTTAAAAAATGTAGGAGGCCTGCATTCCTTTTGAACACAAGCACAACAGTAAGGCAGTTGATCTGATAACTGGGACAGCTACGAAGTGACTACCGAGCGGTACAGTATATAGTTTAGATAGTTGCACAAAGGATGATTCATGTCCCAGGTAGGACAGTCATTTCTGAGGGCCACTTTCTGCTTTTCACTATTCTTAGTACTTTAAGCTAATATAGTCCAACCAAAATACATATGGGTGTCTGCTTTGTGATATTTAAATCTAACTGTGTTGTTTGTTTTTGCATTTCAGGAAGCAGAAGCTCAGGCAAAGCAGCAAGCATGAACCTTAAACATTCTGCCTTAAGCATCCCGGAAAAGGAGTCTCCATTGTTTTTTATAAAATAGCAGAATTATCTTGGCTTCGAAAGAAATAGGCTAGTGTTGAAATAATAGATTAGCTGGTGTTTTTGCATGCAAACAATCAAAATGAATACATAATTAAATGTGAATTTTATGATGAGGAGAATGCCAGATGAACGTAAAATTTTAAGTAGCTGTCATGGAATAGTTTCGTTATCTGTCAAGGCATTTTATATACTGCAATGATTTTAAAAAGCAAACACTCGTGTACTTTGTTGGTATTATTATTGCAGCTTAAGTATATCTGTAGTTCTACATTGAAGAATTTAAAAAGCAGAGGGAAAGAATCCGTCTTTTGTTTCCAAATTGCCTCGTTAATTTTAGGGAACAAAAACATGTACCTTTTTGATGTGACGTTATTGTGACTAAAATGTAGTTGCGGGTAATGTTTATGATATGGCAGACATTGTAATTTCCTATAGTAATTATAACATTCCCATTCTTTTGTAGTTGCAACTTCTGTGTACTGAACCACAGGTTTTCCAGGCTTTTAAATGTAGCCTCTCATTGCATATTTCAGTGATCAGAACAGATGACCTCCCCCGCCCACACACAAAAGACGCATTCAGTTTACAAGTTTCTTGCTTAACTACACAGCTATGACGCAATCATGTTTCGAAGTTGCTTGGCCCAGGGTGCTTAACGTATGTTATGGAAGTGGGATGGTAAGTATGTTTAAAGTAGCACCCTTTTGTAAAGACCTGAGACTTTTAATTAGCCGTTATAAAATAGGTTTGCATCCATTGTCCAAGACTATTTTAGAGAGGTCTTTGCCAAAAATATCTTAGCGATTTTCCCCCTTTTAAAGCAAATTGTGATCACAAGTGCCACTGTCTCTCAGATATTTGATCTTTTTATTTCAGTATGGCCATATACTGTATGAATACATTAATCTAAGTATAGAGAATATTTTTGATGCCTCTATTCCAGCAAATAGTGCAAGTATCAGATAAAAAGGTCATTTTTAAAAAATGTTAATTCTAAAACCTTCTCAGAAGAAATATCATGGCCTTAATCACTCACCCAGACAATATGCATATTGTACTTTAGTTCCGCACTACTTTATTAATAAAACACCTTTTTAAATTACATTGTCATATCATATTTGATGTATTCAAGTCTGTGCTCTTTGGTAAAATCAGCACATAATGAAGACCTGGCTTTGATTACTGAGATTGAAACTCAACATGATGCTTTAAAATAAACTGTGTACTTCTAGGAAATATAAGTTATGTGTTCCTGGAGATTCTAAAGAGTTTACTAGCAATTTTAGATGAGTAATGCGTATTGTTTTCAGAGAGTGGGAAAGGATAAAAGAGATAACAAAGAAAACAATTTAAATGTAATTTCTAAATTTTCTGTTTAGGGTCCTGAATTTTGCAATGCACACTGAGGTCAAAGAAATATTCCATTGTTTTGTGTACGAAAATATGCTCTGGAGAACTCTAGAGAAAACAGGGTGCTTTGTAATAGATTCTGGAATAATGTGTAAAAAATTGGTCAATATTTTTTCCTGAGCTTTATTAAATGCTGATGATGCTACTTGCAATAATCTATGTGGACGTTTTTACTTTTATCTTAGTATCCAATAAGTTAACACAGTCAAAAACAGTCTTCAAAAATAGATGACCTTTTTGAGATGTTTATGTCTACTAAACTATACCTTACCAATTAACATATATATAACATATATATACATATATACATTGTGTGTGTGTGTGTGTGTGTGTGTGTATAAAGTAAAAGGCTAAACTGAGTCTTCCTAAATTGACATATTTCATTTTGTCAGCTGAGTACTATATGTTTGGTAGATATAATAAAATGAAGTTAAGTTCTGAACATTAAGGTGAGTTTTATAAAGAATTTTCACAGAATTTGCCTGCAAAATATAACTGTTGCTACTTGTATTACTTTTGGCATCTTTCTGTTTTGTAGCTCAGACCTGCTAATACTTTTTTTAAAGATTTTATTTCTTTATTTTTAGAGAGGGGAAGGGAGGGAGAAAGAGAGGGAGAGAAACGTCAACGTGTAGTTGCCTCTCACGTGGCCCCCACCGGGGACCTGGCCCGCAACCCAGGCATGTGCGTCGACTGGGAATCGAACCGGCGACCCTTTGGTTCACAGGCTGGCACTCAATCCACTGAGCCACACCAGCCAGGGCTGAGAGCTGGCTAATACTTTATTTTCATTTTTTTTTTTTGAGGTTAATCGCCCTTAAAGAACATGACCTTTAGGAAGATTTGCATTTTCACCGAGCAATGCAAATTGGTTGTTGACTATTGTTAAGTGCCAACACTCCTCTGGGAATCTGAGTGTACAGGGGAAACGGAATTTTGAAACAGATTGTTACTTACTCACTCGGAAAGTCTAAATACAGTGAATTTTGTGGAGACAGGTTTTACTACATATAGTCCATTAATTCAGCAAAAGAAACAAGAAAGGTTCACTTGGATTTTATTACTCAGCTGTGGATGTTGTAAATATAGAAAGATTGGCAATGATGTTTTTTCTGAGTAAAATACATTGGTATTTTGTTGAAAAATTCCAGTATAACTTCACATTTGAACCTTCGCATTTTTTTTTCAATTTGAACCTTCTAATTTCCCACCCCCAACTTCTCTATCTCATCTTTGAATATTATCAGTCGTCTCCTTTTATTAGGCAAACAAAAATTTGATTTTCTACCAAAATAGTAACCATACCATTTATACAAAGTTTATTTTAATGTAATTTCCTTTTCGACATCTTCATTGAACTATAATTCGCATACCTGAAAATTTACCTATTTAAAGTGTACAATTGAAGACTTTTAGTATATTGTGAGTCGTGCCACTATCACAATTTAAGTTTAGAAGATTTCATCACCCAAAAAATAAACTTTGTATTAACTAACAGTCATTCCCCATCCCTTCCTCCCTAAGTCCTATGCAACCACCAGGCAGGGCAAGAACTTTTAATAATAAGGAAACAAAACAACTCAATAAAAAATTGGAGACAGATCTGAGCAGGTTATTTCCCACACAAAAAAATGTGAGTGCCAAATAAAAAGATGTTCTACATCATTAGTCATTAGAAAAATGCACACCTATTCACATCTTTACAATCAAAAGGCTGATTATGCGAAATCACACATGGAGGATGATCTGGAACCGTCCTACACTGTTGTTGGGAGTGTAAAATGGTACAACCATTTTGGGGAACTGTTTGGAAGGTTCTTCAAAAGTTAAACAGCCCTGGCTCTTGTGGCTCAGTCGATTGAGTGCTGGCCAATGAACCAAAGGGTTACCAGTTCGATTCCCAGTCAGGGCACAAGCATGGGTTGCAGGCCAGGTCTCCAGCAGGGGGCATGCGAGAGGCAACCACACATTGATGTTTCTTTCCCTCTGTTTCTCCTTCCCTTCGCCTCTCTAAAAATAAATAAAATCTTTCAAAAAAATTAAAAAATAAAACCAATGGGACTACATGAAACTAAAAAGGTTTTGCATAGCAAAAGAAACCATCAACAAAGTGAAAAGACAGCCCACTGAATGAGAGGAACTATTTCCCAATAGATCTGATAAGGGTTTCATACCAAAATTTATAAAGAACTCATAAAACAACACCATAAAAACGAACAATCCAATTAAAAAATGGCCAAAGGACCTGGGCAGACACTCCTCCGAAGAGGACATACAAATGGCCTATAGACATAAGAAAAGATGCTCAACATCACTAATTATCAGAGAGATGCAAATTAAAACCATAATGAATCAGAATGGTTACTATCAATCAATCAATAAACAACAAGTGCTGGTGAGGATGTGGAGAAAGGGGAACTCTCATGCACTGTTGGTGGGAATGCAGACTGGTGCAGCCGCTGTGGAAAACGGTATGGAGTCTCCTGAAAAATTAAAAGTGGAACTACTTTTTGACCCAGCAATCCTACTTCTGGGAATATATCCTAAACATCCTGAAACACTAATTCGAAAGAATATACGCACCCCTGTGTTCACAGCAGTGCTATTTACAATAGCCAAGATCTGGAAACAGCCCAAGTGCCCATTAGTAGAGAGCGGATAAAAAAGCAGTAGTGCATTTACATGATGGAATACTATGCAGCCATAAAAAAGGAAATGTTGCTTTTTGTGACAGCATGGATGGACCTACAGATTATTACGTTAAGTGAAATAAGCCAGTCAGAGAAAGACAGTTACTAGATGTGGAATCTAATGAGCAAGATATAGTAATGAACAAAATAGAAATAGAAAAAGTATGAAGTTTCGATTTTAACACTTCTCAGAAATAAGTGTGTCGTCTGGAGCTGTTCATTTAAACTTTAAATATCTTTGCCCCAGTTTTAGAGTTCTGGGGCAGGGCTTGGGAATCTGCATATTCATTACATTCTCCAGATGATTCTGAAAGATGTGTTTTTTTTTATCCCACACATTGCGAGAAACTTTATGCTGTCGGCTACATACACTTAAGGTTTTAGAAAGATCCCTTTAATGCTATTGTTCCCAAGTATAGTTGTACGTAGAATCATTAAAGGTGGGATCCGGACATGTATTTTTACAGTTTCTCAGATGATTCCATGGTTCAGTCAAGATTGAAAAATTCTGATTGAGCAGCAATGTAGGGGGCAGATATTAAAATAGTAAAACTGGAAATAGGAAGTTATTACAAAAGTACAGGCAAAATGGTGAGGACATGAGCAAAGGCAATAGCTGGAAAGCTGCAGAGTGTGGGGTAACTGGGACATTAAAAGTAGGGGTTGGTGATCGATTGCAGATGGGTGTGAGGGAGTGGGCAATATTAAGGATAATGCCCAGGTTCCTGAGTCGGAGTTTGATTGAATGGAGTTGCCATTTGATAAGATAGGAACCACGGGAGTAAAAACAGGTTTGGAAGAAGACTACCATTTTATAGCAGAGCTGGAGGTCCACGGAGATGTGACCTAAAATTGCTACTCTTTACTACTGGTTTCCGGACTAAAGTGTACAAAAAGAGATCACCAGGGGAGTTTGTTAAAAAAACAAAGATTTCTATTCTCCCTCATTTCCATTTAGGAGGGCTTGGAATGGGGTCCAGTTATTTGCTTTTTTCTTTTTTAAAAGCCCCAGTACAGACTGTAAGCCTTTGTCAAACGTGGTAAGAAACATTTGAAAAAATAAAATGGAAAGTAAATGGAAAATTGCACTAAAAGTCCATTTCTTGCCTATGAATTGACAACTACTAGTGGCTTAAGGATGGATAATAAACAATGTTTTTCTTTTCACACAGCTTTATAAAATGTTCACAGTGTAATAAACAAATAAATGATTTTATTTTTTATTTTTTTTAAGATTTTTTATTTATTTATCTTTAGAGGGGAAGGGAAGGAGAGATGGAGAGAAATATCAATGTATGGTTGCTTTTCGTGTGTCCCCTGCTAAGAACTGTCGCTGGGAACTGTCCTGCAACCCAGGCATGTGCCCCGACTGGGAATCGAACCACAATCCTTTAGTTCGCAGGCCCGCGCTCAATCCACCGAGCCACACCAGCCAGGGCGATAAATGATTTTAAATCATGATTGAAATGCCAAAGCCCATCTATGGCCAAACCACCGAGTGCGCCCAATCTGGTCTGAAATGGTAAAGCCTTAACGAATACAACTTAATCTAGGTAGCAACTACTTTTAATGAAAGCTTTTTATTGTTATAATGAAAAGTAACAGATGTACATAGAAATATATACAGATCCATGTCAGTAAACATCTTTTGTGTCACTACTGCCCATTTATTCCATCTTCAGGAACTTGAGAATCTCTTTGTTTTCCTTTGCCTTGTGAAACATTTCAAAATCCTAAAAGGAATCAAAATTAATTTGTAGTATCAATGCTAAAAATTCTCATTTATGAACTCATTCAACTCAAGTGTCTAGGTAAGTTTCCTAATTATCTTGCCTGGCCTTTGCAAGCTTCTGCCAGCCAAGTTAGACTGAAAAAAAAAAAAAATCCCCCGGAGTACCAGAAGTTCATGCTACAACATGGGATGAGAAGTACTGTGTAGGCACGCCAAAACAAGCAGCATGACACAGCTTCTTTCATGATAATCTGTTTGTACTAAAATACAAATTGCTTTGTCTTCAGGCTTCTGTTCTGAAGGGAGAAACCTGACCACCACACTTCATAAATGTATTATTTCCCCACGTACGATATGTGACCTTAAGATGTAACATAAAAATAAAATACAAATTAACATTTACACTTACTCCACAATATTCTTGGCCATTGAATATCTGAGGTGGTAGAGCCTTAGGGCTGGAAACCTTCCTCCTCATTTGTTGAAGTTTTTTCAAACTGATAGAAATATCTATTAATTCGTAATTTATTTTGTAAGCATCTAAAATTCTGAGAACGTCTTCCTGTCTCTGCTTCACCTAGGTAAAGATGTAAAGTGATAGAAAGATGTTAATCAACTGATCTCAAGGTGTTATATTTAACTTTTATTTTCCCTGTCCATTACACTGTGGAAGAAAAAAAGCTTTCAATGACATGAGACTTCTTCGAGGAACAAAAGTTATATAATTTTATATATATATATATATATATCACATAGAGTGTGTATAACATATAAATATGTTTAATGTGTGTACAAATGATTTTAGCAAGGTGTCAGTGGAGACTGAAAATCTCTAGTGGGTTATAAATGTTTGCCAAAAACATCTGCCTATATTTCAGAGCTCAGAAATTTCTGAAATTCCCAACTGAAACATTTCCACTTCCTGAGTCACATTAGTTTTTAAAATTGCAAAAGCATGGTGCCTATGACTTCAGTCAAACTTTTGTAGTGGTTTTTCAAAACCTTTTCAGAAGAACCCATTAAGAAGAGTTGCTTAGACCAGTGCTAGTTTGACTGTGGTTCGGAAGACCAGTAGCATCAGCCTTGTCCCACTCTGAAACCACAGACTTAGATTCTCGAGGAGTGACTTCTAGGAAAGCTTTAACAAGTCCTGCAGATGATTTTCACATTACAGTTTCAGGGGCAGACCAACAGGTGGGTAAGTCTTCTGCTACATCCATTGTGGTCCTTACTGGTTCCAATGAACTCCCTCTTACAGACTCGAAGTACCATGTTCAATAACATAAGCCACAACGTTCCAAAAACAGGAGTCGAACTGTCTATACTTTTCCTTTTCAAACTGCTGCTTGCTATTTCACAGTACTCAGGCAAACCCCCTAATCTTTCTGACAAGGCCTTATACAAAAGCAATGCATTCTTTCTAGACATAGATCAATTCTGTCATGGTGTGTGACACAGCAGGAATGTAATGTTTATCAATCATTTCTAATCAATTCCAAATCCTTCCATTTTCATGCTTCTCCAAAAACTTTGCCTAATGAGGTGCTTAACCATATAATGTTCCTTCTGTAACTGAGTTGTTTAATGTGTTAGCCACTAATTACATGTAACTACTGATCACTGGAAGTATGGCTACTCCAAAATACGATATAGTGTAAGTGCAAAATACATATTGGAATTTGAGGACTTGATGTGAAAAAAAGAATATATAACATCTACATTTTTAGAATGCTTATATGCTGCAGTGATAACATTTTCTATGTTTTGTGTTAAATAAAATAAAATCGTTTCATCTCTCTTTTAAGTGGCTACCAGAAAATTTAAAATGGCATATGTGGCTGGCAATATATTGATTTTGGAAAGCACTGTTCCACAATATTCCTATATCCTGGTCACAATAATTCATCTAAGCTCAGTTAAGAAATGGAATACTGCTCAGACACAAGAAAAGATGAAATACTGCCATTTGTGACATGGCTCGATCTTGAGAATATCATGCTAAGAGACTAAATCAGTCAGAAATAGCTAAGAACCATATGATTTCGTTCCTATTTGCAATATAAAACTGAAACAGGCCACAGACAACAGTATGGTGGTTGGGGGAGGGGAAGGGGTGGGGATTGTAAAGGTTAAAGGGAGCCAAATCTATGGTGATAGAAGATGATTTGACTTTGGGTGATGAGCACACAGGGCAATATACAGACCATGTGTCAGAAATGTACTCTTGAAACCTACATGATCTCATTAACGAATGTCACCCCGATAAATTTAACGAACCTTTTTAAATTAAAAAATAAATATGTGCTCTATGCAAATACACCTTCTTAAAAATTAACAATCAGTTTACCTTTGGGGGGTTACCCAGTCTTCTGAAAGTTTTGGTCATTTTTCCTCTCCCATACCAAGCAGGGATCTTTATTTTTCTCATCTCCCATCCTAAACAGGGTCCTTTATCACTTCTATTGGAAACAGCCACAAAATTGGAAGCCAGCCGTTCATCTGGTTGAGTTTGGGACACAGGAACCTCCCAAATCTACCAGGCCCCAGACAGAGCCCAACCTGTGTGAGGGCATTAACCATATTGTCTGGGGCCCTGCCCGCCTGCTCCCGCACGCCCCACCCCAGAAAACCTAGAGAGGAGGAAGCTGAAGAATGAAAGGCAGGAAGAGAATGGTAATATGTTAGCACAATCCTTAAATCCCCAGTTAGAGTATCTTCATTCTAGGTAATTTTTCCCCCCCGCTGAGACTCTTTTCTTTCCACTCACCTCCCTAGACCCTGATACGCTGGAATAATAGACTTTAATGGAGCTCATTGTTTCCACTCTGAGGCTACTTTGTAGAAGTAAACCGCAGTAAGCCACTTCAATGTTTCACACGGCTCGGGAACGTTCTGCGAAGTCTTGAGCCTGCCCTTCCCCAGGGCCGTTGCTAAGGGCCGGCGGCCACTGCGCTCAGGATTGGCTGGGAATCTAGGGCCTTTCTGGCGCAGGTGAGAGCCCATTCCGGAAATACCGGGGCCTCTTGGCAAGTAATCAGTAACCTCCACCGGCCTGGGGGTGGGGGGAAGGGTCTGAATTCCCACGGGTCATAAACACCAGTTAACCCCTCTTTTCTCTCTTCTGCGAGGCCCAGGGCAGGAGGGACGGCAAGAGCAAATGGTGTTTACATTACTGCTGCCCATTTTCACATCTCCCTGCAGCTGCAGATGTAAATGAAGGGCCCAGACTCCTGAGGGAGAAAATGGCCAAAATACAATGTCAGAAATGGAAAAAAAAAAAGAGAGAGAGAGAGAGAGAGAGAGAGAGAGAGAGAGGGAGAGATGAATTAAAACTTGCACTGCCTAGGTTTCTAGGGACAGAAACAAATGGGGCCGATGTTGACCTGGATGGGACTGGGCCGCCACAGCAATCTTTGTTACTTTTCCTCTTAGCCCGGAGAGGTGCCTCCTTCCCTTCTGTAGTACTCCTGCCTTTTTGAGGACTGCGGTTTGCAGAGCACCCTTTCCTCCTGGGAGCTGACCTTTTGGTTTTCGCAATTGTGAGTGCAATAGTTCCTGACTCTCATAGCACTTCCTCTGTTCCCTGTGTAAGATGATGACTTGGCACTGTAATGTCAGCTTCCTCTTGCATACATTCATGGCTCATTATCCCACCTTTTATTTCTAACTTTTAACCTTTTCCAGCAGTCGAATATAGTGATAACATTTACAGGATTTTAGAGGTTTGCCAAACATTGGCAATGGGAATTAAGAGGGAAGGTCAAAGAACCATTAACACCAGCTTTTATGTCAGGCAAATTTGGATTCCATGGCTCTACAACTTGCTAGTTATGGATCGTGGGCAAATGATCTCTTTCTAAATGTTAGTTTCTGTATTGATGCCTATTGGGTAGCATCGCCATAAGTAAGATGAAATAAATTCAGTATGTAAAAGTGTTCGGCACATGGTCTGACATGTACAAGTAGTCTAGAAAATGATCATTATAATTCATGGTGGTAAGTGTCAGACTCTGTATTCTGCTTGGGAACAAACATCAATATGAGTAAGAAAAAGCAATTTACCTTCAAGGAACTCACAGAGTGATAACTGATAAGATAAAGTAAATGAAATGTTAGGGAAATCTTAACCAGACTAGGTGCTTAAGAACTGAGAGCAAATTAGAAACCTGAAGAATGTATAGTCTGTCAAGAAATAATAAGAATAAAGGACTTTTAGGTAGAAGGAACAGTCAGGAAGTAACATGGTAATTGGAGCTTTGGGAGCAAGTGTAGGAATAAAAGCTGAAAAACTAAACAGGGGAAAGAACATAGACGTCCAAGGTTCCTGTTAGATTTAGATTTTTTTTTTGTCTTTTTGAGGCTGTTTCCTGTTTTGCAAAAATGTGCAGAATCATAATTTGCAGATTTACTGTTAGGACTACATAAGCGCAGATGTTATCTAAGACCACGTTTGACTTATATGACGCTCAATAAATTATTATTGTTGTTAATCAGTGGATAATAAGAAGTTATTGAAAGATTTAGCAGGTTTGGGTGAAAGGCGGATCTAACGCATCTAGTGGATTTGCTAGAAAGGATTAACAATCCTTTTCTTGGATTGCTGCAATATTGGAAGCGGCTGCAGCAATCCAAGAACAAAATGCCCAGAGAAAGGCAGAGATCATTAGGACGGGGGACTACTAGGATTTGGATAAGCTGGATACAGGGATGCTTGAGGGAAAGGAGATAGGCTATGACTAATGGAGGAGTTCAGTGAGAACCAACTTGAGATGTCCATTTTCTTTTAATATTCCTTTGTGGTGACAGTGGTAGAAAACTTATTTTCTTACAATGGTTTTTACTATCTTTCTGACAGCCTGTGTGGGATTGAGATATTATTTCCTCATGTCGCTGCGAGTCTGTAATACACTATTTCTTACAAGAGGATATCTTTGACAAGCTAAAATAAAATTGGTATGGCATACAGAATTATAGTAAACCTATTGTATGGGATGTTCGTGATAATTTCTTTGGAATAATTATTTGGAAAATAAAAGCTGTATTGATAATTAGCCAAAAGTATCAACTAGATAGAAATTTTGCTCAGTCTAGTTTGGCAGTTTGTATCTTGGTTGGAAATCATTCTAACAGATGTGGCAAACACTTGTGAGATTGGAAAAATCATTTATAAAGAAGGCTGTATAACTTTTTCTTGTCCTTTTTTGTATATGAATTCTTTATTATTTTTCAATTGTGCAAATAATGCATGAATATGTTTCTTGTAGAAGAATTCAAACTGTGTAGAGATACAGGTTTATATTTATTCTATAAAGAAATATATTTTATTTATTTTACTTAAAATAAGTAAAATGTCCCCTTTACCTTCTACCTGCCACCCTCCTCCCAGAGGAAACCGCTATGAACAGTTTGACTTATATCCTTTTCCACAAACATCCTTACATATATGAAGCTCATTAAAAGGGAGAGAAAGTCAGTTATAGCAGAGAAGTTAAGCACACAGGTTTTGAAGCCAAGCTGCCTGGATTCAGACACAGACGCTATACCACTTACAACTGTGTGATATTGGGCATCTTCTATCTAACTTGAATGTCTGTTTCATAGGGATGTAATGAAACATGACATTAGTACACGCGAAAGATTTATAAAAGTGTCTGGTCCATAGTACACGCTTAGTACATGATGCAGTTCTGCTCTGTATGTTGTTCTGCCGCTCACATTTCATCAGTACACATGGAGGCAATACAGTGTAGTGATGAAGACCTTGGGTACCGAATTCAACTGCCTGGTGCACATCCTAGTTCCACAGTTTACTAGCTTTGTGGCCATCAACAAGTGTTGGACCCTCTGTCGTTGTTTCTGTTTGTTAAACGGAGATAATAGCTTCTGTTTCAAATGAAATAGTATACGTAGAACATTTAGAATGACTGTCTTTGGAATATCTACCTAATAGATATTATCATTCCATTATTAACAATTCTTAGTTTAGCATTTAATGTAATAGATGTATCATAATTCATGTAACCATTACCCTGTGAATGGCTGTTCGAGTTACTTTTAATTATTCATTGTTACAAAACATGCTGCTTTCCACACTGCATTTTTTTACTTAAAAACTTGAAAACAACCTTGCCTCGTCTTCGCTTGGATGAAGAAAACTACTGCTGTGAATATTTCCCACTGTGACTGTCATTTGCATATTGAATAAATACTTTCAAGATCCTCTTTTGTTATGTGAACTCATGACCGCATCATTTTCCGGTTAGTTCGCTTCAGTCCTGAGAGCATGAGTGGAAAGCAGAACCATTTTGTTTTGTGTGGTTGAAGTTATCTTTCCGAGGTATAACCAAAGGCTGAGAAGCGAAGAAGCCAAAAGGTACTTTTGCTGTGTTTGGAGTGCTGGAACCTCAGGCGACTGAATCTTTAGGTGTCTGGATATTCGGAAAAGGTAAACCTAAATTCTGACTTATTTTGTGTTGCATTGTTTGATTTTCTTCCAAAAACCCTTTAAATGTGAATAACTATGTTTCTTGGAAACGTTTACAGTAAACACTATAGACCTGTAAAAGGAAAATGGTGTATTGAATCAAGTCTGCTTTTCCCTTTGCACCCTTATCAAAGTTTATAGGGAACATTGAGAGTCTTAAAATGTTCATGCAAACCACGCGAAAGACTGAATTAGTGCTTTGGGAAATAAGATGCAAGTCCACAAGAGAAGAATGGAAGGGGAAAAAAAGGAAGGAAAGGAGAGTAGGAAGGAGGGATGGAGGAGAGGGGAGGGAGAGAGGGAGACAGAAAGAAAGGAGGGTAAGAAGGAAGGAAGGTAGGAAGGGGGGAAACAAAAGAAAAAAAAGCATGGTAGTGAATCTGAGAAAACTCTCTGCATTTATTTATATATTTCATTTTAACTGTTTTTAGATGTACAATTCAACAGCATTAAGTACATTCATGTTACTGTGTAACCATGCCAGTATGGTTCCAGAACTTTTTCATCTTGCAAAACTGAAACTGTGTCCATTAAACATGAATAATCTGCTATTCTCCAGCCCCCTGGCAATCTTTTTCTATGTTTTATCTCTATTAATGTCTATTTTAGTTTAGGTTATTGAAAATGTAAGTAGCTACATTTACTTATAGTTTAAATCCGAAAGTGTTCATGAATCCAAAATATGGATTCCTTGTATACATTCCAAGGCATAGAAATTTTTTTCAATGCGTGACTCAAATGACATTAATTAATACACAGTTAAATTAAGACCAAGTCCTTGAAACCAGGCTTGATTTTCAGTAGACTATTTGAAAACAGGGAAAGTACTAGGTATTTTAACTAATCAATTTAAAATAAATAATTTATTACAGCTGAATATAATATGTGTACATATATATGCACACACATAATTATACTCTTGTATAAGTTTATACTTTTTAAAGCATTTGCATGTGCATCATATAATATCCTGACAATCATCCTGTGAAGAAAGCAGGGGAGTATTATCACCATTTAACTAATAGGAAAATTGAGATCTGGTAACGGTAATTTACCTGATATTAAAAAAGGTAATGGCAGAATTGGAACCCAAGTCTCCCTACTCCTGGTCCTGTTTTCTTCTATCCTTTGAGCAATCACTTGTGTTTCATGTAGAAGATAAATCTTAACTTGACATTTTAATATATGTTGCCTTAATAAGTTCTTTTATCATTTCAGGAATATACTGCAGTCTTCTGTTTAGAAATCTTGCCTAATAAAATGCTTGGAGAAGCCTTACTAATTGAACTCCTATACAAAGAACAGAAACATACAAAATTATGTCAACCACTCGCATGTAAGAAGACCTCAAATTCTGAAAAGGAAACTTGGAAGAAACAGCTTTTAGGTATAGAAGACAATTCGCTTTCCCCTGATCAAGTAGAAAATCAACATAAGGTTGAGAAAGAAAGGTTAGCAGAGCAAATTCATGATACGAATAAAAGAAAATCCGTGGATGATATAACTGGAGCGAAATGTAAAAGTGCATCCTTTCCAGGAAATGTGTCTGTTGCATTGCCCATTCCCAGGAGAGAGAAATACGATGAAAGACAACTGGATTTGTACCGATCTTGGTCATGCACAAGTATTTGCCAGAATTATCCTGACCTACAGATCGGAGGAGACCATGTGGGGAACATGTATGATTCAGGTTGCTTTGTGGAACACATACGTGATGATGCCGTTAATGGTCCCCTTTTACTCTCAGTAGATATCCCATCGGGCCATTCTCCTACCACTGAGCCAGTAGAGAAACTACCTGCGATGAAACTTTGGAGCGGGGATGAAATTCGAGAAAAAAGCATGTTGTTTTATAAGCAGCCCCTCTCGAATTCTATGCTTAACAGTTATATGGAAAAAAAAGTGGATGAAGTCTACAAACAATTTTTGGAAGAAAATCTCACGAAGTGCCTTTCCATAACCAATCTGATGGCCTCCCATTTGCTAATGAATAACGTGAATCAGATTAGCCTTCAAATCTCTCAAGAGCGGAACCTAGAGGCATCGAAAGGCCTGGAAGCTCACCTACATTCTTGCTCGAGGAACAGCTCTGAATTCAGCACGCCTAACCTACAAATATCTAACCAGAGAAGTAGGGGATTTGTGTCACATCTACCGTAGGAACCAATTATAAGTTTATGGGACTGACTTAAAGGACCGGAGTAACAACAGTGTTTTTTCCCCTCTGGTTCCTGTCACATCAGGGACTCCTTTGGGGGGTGGTTCTTAATTTTTTTGAGAGATTATTTGAGCTACGGTACATCTGCATTCTTTTAGGAGACAATTTTAAGAATTAAGTTGTATGACTATGTTTTCTAATTATTTTGACATGTTTAATAGTTGCCACATCCATGTATGTACATTTTGTGTGTACTTATTTATTTAATTGCCACTGGTATCCCCAATCGATTACCTCACTCTCACTCATCAGCTTGATTTACTACAAAAGGGGTACAAAACTGAGTGGAAGAGAGGATTGTTGCCTTCACCTACTGAAAGGAGCACTAGAAATGATATAAAGAGGCATTTAGCCCTGGCTGGTGTAGCTCGGTGGATTGAGCGTGGACCTGCGAGCCAGAGGATCGCGGTTCGATTCCCAGTCAGGGCACATGCCTGGGTTGCAGGCCAGTTCCCGGCAGGGGACACACGAGAGGCAACCGTACATTGATATTTCTCTCTCTCTCCCTCTCTCCTACCCTTCTCCTCTAAAGATAAATAAATAAAAATCTTAAAAAAAATACTTAAAAAAAGAGGCATTTATTTCACCACAAAGTGTTTAAAGACTTAAGTGATGCTTAAATGTTTTCTTTTATTTTCAACTTTCATACTGTTTTTTACACTGACAGTCAGAATAGTCTAAGGAACATTCTTTTTTTTTTTCAGAGTTTAAACTTATATTGATACACAGCTACACTCATTCATTTACAGACAGTCTGGCTGTTTTTGTTTTGGGTTTGGGTTTTGGGGGTTTTTTTTTGGCAGTTACAGAAATATTTTTATTTTTTATTATTATATTTTTTAGAATTTTTTATTGTTCAAATACAGTTGTTGCCAATTCCCCCTCCAATACTCCCCCCGACCCCAGCCACCCCCACCTCCCACCCTTGACCCTACCCCCCTTTGGTTTCCATCCATGTGTCCTTTATACATGCTCCTTGACTAAGGAAAATTCTTGAAACTAAAGTTGTATTGAAATATGTGGAAAAATATGCAAGAATGGGTTAAGGAAAATATGGAATTTGACATTGACATTTGCCATTGAAATCTGGTACTTTTACACTTTCCTGGGGCAAGCAGCAACTTTCTGATTTCTGCGGTGGTGTACATGGTGGTTTGAAGGGATGACAGGAAGGAAATCATGCAGGGAAAGAGGACGAAGTACATAGAGAACCATCAGGTAGTAGTGAAGAAAGAGGCTCGCTTGGCAACTTTCTACACTTCTTAGATTAACCCCAGCCAAGATCCTGATTAGGAATAACAGTCAGCAAGATGTTATGGTGATTTTGGACTCTAACTTCAGTAAGTCAGGTTTTAAAACATACCTAAAACAATGGTATGGTTTATTGCAGACTTGGAAACAAAACCCCACACTTAAACAGCTTACACTTCTCTTAGATACAGTGAAATGTTCAGCATGTGCTTTTGCTTGCAAAATAAAATTGTACATATCTGTTAAGGAATAATTACGACTGCATTATTATATTAATAAGATTTGTGCATTAGTGATTACATATTCCCCTCCAATTTTCTTTTTGGCCTTTGATTAAATTTTATAGACTGAATTACCCCAGTGCCCTCACAACAAGTTCCTTTTGATCACAAAATCAGTTTGTTTTCATTCTCTTTACATTTCTATGATCTAATAGGCACCCCGATTGATCTTGTTTATATTTTAATCACTTCTTTCTCTAGCATCCCCTCCCATAACCCTGTCAATTAATATTCATCATTGACACATTTGATTCTGAAGAGACAATGGCCATGGGTTTTGGAAAACTGACTTAGCGTCTTGTAGATACTTAAAAACTGTTTTGTGTACATTGTCTTATACATTGCTGAATTTGTACATTTTAATGAGTTACAAAAGATAAAACATTGGTGTTATTCTTTGTCTTTTCTAAACTGAATTAAATTTTGTTGGGTAACAGTATTGGTGTGAAGTTCTTTTATGTACAGCCATATGTATTAATACATTATAAAGCAGATATATTTATAAATATTAAAACTACATAGCATTATATAAAAGTCCACAGTATTTAACTAGTATCAAATTTAGAAATGCATTTAATTATACTCTTAGATTTCAATTTTTTCCCTCTTATGTCATCAAAATGCTTATTATCAAAGATACTTGTTAAAATTTCCTAGGACTTCATTGCAGTATTTAAATAAATAAAGATGATATAGTTGGTGTTAATTTTTTAAAGATTTTATTTATTTATTTTTAGACAGAGGGGCAGGGAGGAAGAGAGGGAGAGAAAGATCAATGTGTGGTTGCCTCTCTCATGTCCCCTGCCTGGGGACCTAACCTCCAACCCAGGCATGTGCCCTGACTGGGACTCTAACTGGGGACCCTTGGGTTTGCAGGCTGGCACTCAGTCCACCGAGCCATACCAGCCAGGGTTGGTATTATTTTTATTTGACCTCAAATGCGCTGCCTTTAATGTTTGAATGAAATATACATATGAAATTGTGGCTTTGCATATTTTGGCCTTAAGTAATTACTTTTGACCCTGTCTTTCATCGTAGGTTTCACTTACATGACGATCCTATTCCCTTTTAAAATGTTACATGAAATGTGTGGAATGATTTATTTTTTTCCTGTCTCACCTTCTCGGGATTTTACAGTATTAGTTTTGTGGTTGTATACAAATGGAGGGTGTTAATGATTCAGTAGTTGCAAAGGATCATCCTGTTTTATCTTTATTTTTATTGTTGACACTATTACAGATGTCCCCATTTCTTACCTCCCTCCTCCCCGACCCTGGCCATCAGCACACTGTTGTCTGTATCTCTGGGTCATGATACATGTTCTTTGGCTAATCCCCTTGCTTTCTTTCTAAGCAGGGAAGAAGTTGAAGCCGTTAAGAATGATGCTCAATGTAGTCTTGCTTCCTGCCTGTATAGGTCACTTTAATTTATGTCTCATCTTTGGATTTTAGGTCACTATTGGAAGGCCCAGAGTAGGTTTGACCCAGTCTCAGACAATTTTCTGTCAGGGGGTCCTTCAATCATTGAAATCAATTCAAGAGATACTGTCTATATTGCATTTTTGGAATTTTTAGGTTTTATTTATTTTTCTTATGGATTTGTTTTTAAAAGTAGCCAGACTCCCTGAGGTTCTTAAGAATCAAGGAAATAACTAAGCTGCTCT
The DNA here is from genome assembly GCA_039655065.1 of Glossophaga mutica. NCBI lineage: Eukaryota > Metazoa > Chordata > Mammalia > Chiroptera > Phyllostomidae > Glossophaga > Glossophaga mutica. The sequence goes on along the minus strand of CM077318.1, from coordinate 5,149,500 downwards.
ACTCAGGGTTTTAAGCAAGCTTTCTGGCTTTTACCTTTAACATTTGAGTCTTATTAAAACTGATTTTTGGAAGTGGAAAAACAAAATACATAGCTCTCTGGGGATAATTTTCCACATGCTATTTACTTACTGTAAGACTGCTTTGAGGGTAGGAGTGATGGTTCATCTTCAAATGAAATGAGTTAAACTTCAAGTAACCTGAATAAAATAGCATTTTACTACATAATACGTATTTGGATGAAGGGTGAAAGGATGGCTTGGTGAGAATTAGTATTTGCAATAAACTGAAATAATTGTGCAGTTAAGTGGACGATTGCTTTCTGTCAATACAAGGAGGAAAAAAAATCAACAAATCGATAACAATAGATATTCATTAAATCAAATGAAAACTAACTTAGTCTTTTTATGACTAGTCATTTCAATGAAAAACTAGCCAAACAATTATATGTGTATGAAAATCCATGATAAGTGAAATAATATTTGAAAGCAAACATAAAGAAATGATGGCAAAAATATTCTCATAATGTTAAAATAAAGATAACTATCTTTTGGAAAATGCTTATTGGAAATTTGGGACTTTTGATCTCCAATCAGGTTGGTGGTTCTTTCCCTCAAGGTTTAGTAGAAATGTATAAAAATGTTCTTATTTCCTATTGGTTTCATATTTCTTATAGTGGAAATGTATAGCATCATTTGTCACCATTTTATGAATTAGCCTTTGAATAATTACATTTAAAAACATATCTATAAAATGATGAACATCAAATTACAGTGTATTGACATCAATTACAAAAACTGAATTATTGCTATAGGCAGCTAATTCAAATTGTTCTGCTATTTCTCTTTAAAGATGAGAAATTTATAGACTACAGAATTGCAATGTAGTTCTGGTTTTTACTTCCTCAAATGAATACAGGCACTTTATCATAAGACCTAAATTGTCACAAGACCTTGAGTGACTGAAGTTCATAGGTAACCTATTTTCCGAAATTTACTTCTCTCTAAATTGTAAACTGGACTCATATTTACCAAAAAGAATTTGAGTAAAACTGAAAAAGTTTATGGTGCAGCTCAGGATTCTTACAACCTGTGTGATTCTGCCATTCTCCTTTAAAGGTTCGGCTCCACTTTAGGGACATCATTTAACTGTAGAGCATCCTTGCATACTTTTCTTTAGGTGAGGCTTAGGAATTGATATCTAAGGGTTCAAATAATATGGGACCAGCTTGAGCCTGGAGTAGACCTCCAAGGTCATTCAAGATCATAATGAATTCTCAGAGCTTTCTATCCTCTAGATAGACATATCCTCAGGATACTCCAGGTATTAGAAGAAATTAACTGGATATGTATTCATTAAACAACTATTTATTGAGCCCTGTGATAGGTAAACACAATTTACACAACTACTGTTTTTCACTGAGGTTACAGTCCAGCTGATTTAGAATTAAAGAGCAAAAGTAAGTCAGCATGGTCTAATTTTAGGGTCATGAAACTTACAAGCATGTAGCTCTTGATAAACTATGTTGATAGTTCTGCTCACTTGGCCTATTCATAATCTAGTCTGAATCTTGTATCCAGGCCTGCTATTTGGTTGCCATGCCAGCATGCGTCTACTGATCATTACACATGCTGAAATATTTCTTGTGCCAATTGGTATGAAGCTGCTACCCTCAACCCTCCCAGTCCTCCCACCGTGGGTACCCTGGCCACTCTGACTCTTCCCTTTGGACATTTGTATCTCGCTATGGTCCACCAACTGAACAGACAAGTGGCCTTTACTACCCAGCTCCAATACTACTTGTGACACTTCTTATTTATATGAGTTGGTAAATATTTTAACCATCACTTCTGCTTGTATTTCCTTCAGTATTGAGATTCCTATTCCAAAAACCCGCTCAATAACACTAGTATTCCTAGACTTGGGCTCTGTTTGTCTTGTACCTCTAAAGTAAATGAAGACGTGTTCACACACAACAAATCTTTGACTGAGCCCTTCTTAGTTAGTCACTTTCTTTGATTCTCTCTCGCCTTTCTTTGAATCTTTATTTCTGTGTTCTCTAAGACCATTTGTTTCTTGGTAGATTGCCCAGATGCAGGCTGACTTGTGGAATTATTGCCTGCTACCCGTTGACCAAATTGAGTGACCTGAGACACTAAAGAGAGGACCATATATTGGGTGTTATACAGTGATTACCCTGAGTACTCTATATTTTCCCCTGATTTATATGTTGTCTCCAACCTAAAAGCTACTAATATTGCACTGTGCTTCATAACTAAACAGTGATTTCTGTTTCAGACACTGTGGAGTTTTACTTTAAAGCTTAAGTACAAAATAGGTGCATGCCCTGAGACAACTGGCTGTCTATGTGAAGTTCCCTGAATTTCTACTATAAAGATTCATTCATGTAACTAAAGATTTTATTACCTATTGAGTGCTCATCTACCTCACAGGTAAAATGCTATTATTAGTCATTGTCATTGAGTAACATGAATAGCTATCGTTTTGAGTATCTATTATATGATAAACACTCTATTAAGAACTTTACTCATGTTATTTAATTATTTCAACAACATTATACAGGTAATATTGTTATCCCAAGTTTACACAACCAAAAAATTCAAGTTCACAGATGTTTACAAAATTTCACTCAAATCATACAGCTACTCAGAGTAAGAGTCAGTATTCAAAGGAAGTCATTGTGACATCAGACCCTGTGCTGTTGTTAATCTAGGGATTGCCAGATTTAGCAAATAAAAACACGGAATGCCCGGTGAAATTTGAATTTGAGGACAATAGCAAATTTGTTTTAGTATGTTTATGTCCCCACGCAGTGTTTGGAACATGCTTTTATGAAAGAAATACTCATTTCTCTGAAATTCAAATTTACCTAGGCATTCTGAATTCAATCTGGCGGGCCTAGTTTAAAAAACTACCCTTTGCTTTTTCTAGGGGCACTTGAAAAGCAGGGGTGAATGATGCAGGTGCAGAGAGAGCCGTGAACATGAAAGCAGTGGGTGGAGAACTGAAGGCCCCAACTGAGGTAGAAAAGACCAAGGCGCTGGAAATCAAAGACACCATTTAAAGAGCCAATACCTCGAAGAAGATCTAAGAAGAAAGATCAGTCTCCTGGGTACCTTAAAGATGAGCAGAGTTTTTCACTTGTGTAGGTGTGTTGAGACATCCGCATTTCAGGTTTGTTACATGAGAAAATCAGTCGGTGAAGCAAATGGGACGAGAGCTAGACAGAGCAAGGGATATCTGCAAAGAAAATATTTGCGTTTTAGGAAAGTGCCAACTCAGCCACTCACTCATTGCCTGACAACGCTCTTTGCTTTGCTTCTCCGAGTCCTTATCTAGAAAACAAGGAAAGCACCACTTGTCCCAACGAAATCACAGGACCCTTCGGAGAATTAAAGAGAGGTGAAAAGATTTGGTAGGTGGTAAAACGTTCTGCTACTATAGGGCCTTTATATAAAGAATCAGAACAATTCTAACAAATCAATCAATCATCATGTATAACATTAGGGTGGAGGAATTTTTTTTTAACCAACCTATTTAACGCTTGTAATAAATCCCGTCTGATCAGTTAATAGGATTGTCTAAAAGTAAAATAAGACAGGAGAGTCCACACATGCTGTTAGTGTTTCCTGTTGGGAGGGGATATTTTGTGTTCTATAAGGATATATTTCTGGAAATTTTATTTTTATTGAATTTATTGGAGTGACGCTGCTTAACAAAATTATATAGATTTCGGTTGAACAATTCTATAATACCATATCTGTATATTGTGTGTTCAATGCCCAAATTCAAGTCCGCTTCCATCACCAAATATTTGACCCCCACTATCCCCTTCTACCTTTCCCAACCTCTCTTTCATTCTGGTCATCACCATACTGTTGTCTGTGGTTATGAGTTGTTGTTTTTTTCTTTCTTTTCATCTTTTCCACCCAGCCCCCTCCAAACCCCTCCCCCCCCGCCCTCTGACAGCTGTCAGTATGTTATCTATCGATGAGTCTGTTTCTGTTTTGTTAGCTTAGAATTTAAAAAAAATATATTTATCTAATGTTTCCAAAGTTCCTGAGATTGATTGTACATTATAATAAACATTTTTATTTGATGAAGGAAATTTAAGGTAAATGCTTCTTAAAGATGAATCGTATTGTAAACACTGAGTGGGAGAAACAGAAACTTTTGAAGATAATGAATCTATTAAACTGAAGTGTAAGAGGCTGGTGGGAACTTTTGTGGAAGAGTCATTGAAGGGGTGGTAGGTTTCAGCAGCAAATGCTGTAGCTACAATGGTTTGTTTTTCTTCTAAAGATTTTGTTTATTTTATTTTTAGAGAGAGAAGGGAAGAAGAGAGGGAGAGAAACATCGGTGTGTGGTTGCCTCCTGCACGCCCCCTACTGGGGACCTGGCCTGTAACCCAGGCATATGCCCTGACTGGGAATCAAACTGGCGACCCTTTGGTTTGCAACCCACACTCAATCCACTGAGCCACACCAGCCAGAGCCAATGGTTTGTGTATCTAAGTGAATGTAGTATTGGCAGAGATTAGGATACACCCAAAAGAGAGAAGTGACTATATGCTGTCAAGAAAGTGTGATTGTGCCCTCACCGGTGTAGCTCAGTGGATTGAGTGTGGGCTGCGAACCAAAGGGTCTCCAGTTCAATTCCCAGTCAGGGCGCATGCCTGGTTTGCAAGCCAGGTCCCCAGTGGGGGCCACATGAGAGGCAACCACGCATTGGTCTTTCTCTCCTCTTTCTCCCTCCCTTCTCCTCTCTCTAAAAATAAATAAAATCTTAAAAAAAGAAAGTGTGATTGATAGACACAAAATAGTATACCATAGGGAATATAGTCGATAATATTGTAACAACTATGTACGGTGCCAGGTAGGTACTGGAAATATCGGACAAACACTTTGTAAAGTATATGATTGTCTAAGCACTGTGGTATACACCTGAAACTATTACAAAATAATATTGAATGTAGACTGTAACTGAAAAGTAAAATTTAAAAACAAATGAAGTTTATATAGAAAAAACAAGTGTGATGTCAGGACCAGGACTGTGCAGTTGGTTGACAAAGTTTGTTTTCCCAGCCTCCTCACCATTTAAGTAATAACGATGATGATGATAATAATAATGTTATAAATCGTAAGGGCCTTATTGTCACAATACGTAATTCACCTTACTTATGCTGCCATGAAGAAGAAATGTGATAGGATAAGTCAAATGTCTAGTATGATCTTGATGCCTATTAAATGCTCAATAACTTGTCAGTGTCATTGTTATAGTTATTATATTTATCATTATTCCCATTTTGTATGTGAGGAAACAGATTTGTTGTGCTCCATAATTTCATGCACTCAGTTTTTCCCGTTTAAATGAAAGCTCGATCTCAGATAAAAGTCATTTTTAACTGAGTGAATATGTTATTGTTTCTTCTTCCGTAGGGGCTGGATTATAAGCCTAAATTCCAAGTGTGGGACAACAGCTGACATTCTTTGGCAAAGGCTTTAAACTTCATCCAGCTGCCTATGGGATGAGGATTGAGCTTCCTTTCCCACTTCCTCAAAATCCCACTTACCTGCGCAGTCCCAGCCTGCTTAGGTCTAAGGTTAGTCTTTTGCAGGCAACAGGGCCATTTTACAGGACATGAGTTAGCCACCCTTCCTTAGGCAATGTCTTATGAGAGACTCAGGAAGATGGGAGTGACGGGCCTGCAGAAGTATATAATAACAATAACAAAAATATCATAGAAGAAAACTAAGAGAGGATTTATTATGAGCTCTGGAAGGGCTTTGGTTTCTAAGCATAGGCATTATAAAATTATAGGACAGTATAGATGCAAAGTTTCAAAGAGATAATGTCAATTTTCACCCTTAAACAGCCACAGAACTAGATGATAACCCTCTGTCTCTCCAACACACACAGATTTATGCACTAGCTCCATATACAAAACATATACTTGAAGAGTTGCTGTGATTAAAAGGAGAAAAGATCTTGACCCACTTCCTACATTAAGGCAGACCTTTAGGGGGTCCCTTATCATTCTTTGAAAATTATTGATCTAATCCAGCACTTATATTTTATTGATTAAAAATATTATGCTCAAAGAGAGGGAAAGAAATTGCCCAAGCAATTAGTGAATGTCCAAACTGTCACTGGTACCCTCAGATGCACTAAGATTTAGGATTCATATACCATGTATTTTACAAACTTATTCTATTATTCATGATCATTTCTCTTTGGTTTAGTTGCTTACTGGACATAATAATCAAAAGTGCTCAATAGTTTGTAAATAATCAAAGGGGTCAATAGTTTGTGAACTGTAAGATCTATACGAATATTAATTAGTCATGCAATTTTTCCTACTTTACAGTGATTGTAAATAATCAAAGTGATCAATAGTTTGTGAGCTATAAGATCTATACAAATGTTAATTAGTCATGCAATTTTTCCTACTTTACAGTTATCCCTCCCTGCTCCAAATTTCTAACTTTATGGTTCTTATGACACATTCGAGAGACCCATTTGGAAATTTCATTGCCAAGCTTTTTTGAGTATTTTGGACAGCCTCTATTTTGCCCCAATTACTATTCCTGCCTCAGAAAGGTGCAATGTCCCTAGTACAATTACCACTAATACTTTTATTTTTTCTTTTTTCTTTTTTTTTTTTTTTTTTTTTTTTAAAGAATTTATTTATTTATCTTTAGAGGGGAAGGGTAGGAGAGAGGGAGAGGGAGAGGGAGAGAAACATCAATGTACGGTTGCCTCTCGTGTGTCCCCTGCCGGGAACTGGCCTGCAACCCAGGCATGTGCCCTGACTGGGAATCGAACCGCGATACTCTGGTTCGCAGGCCCGTGCTATTTTTTCATAAATGCTGAGGATAGGCTCTATCCCACCAAGTTTTGTATTAGATCAAGTAAGGAAAAGCCCTGTGAGATGGTATTCCATAGAAGATGCTATTTGGGTCAAATAATGGCAATTCTCTTGGAATAAACAATTTGGGGGTTAAAACCCATTTTAACTCCTCTAGTAGTGACAAGGTTTCTTATTTTTTTCTACAGATATTATAACTACAGTGTTATTAGATTTCATGGTGACTGTGCAGCTGCGAAAAGTGATATGAAAATAGGTCAAGATAAGAGTGCCACAAAGCTCATTGTTCTCACCAATATTCAGCTGCATTTCTTGACAGTAGTCAACTGTCTAATGATTTTCTGTGTGCAAACTGTTCTTCTTTGGTTTACCTTTTTGACTCTTTTCATTATGCCATTCCTCCTCTTCCTCCTTTTTCTTTTTCTTTTTCTTTTTTCTGTCTTTGGATTATTTACTTGGGGAATATTCACAGGAATGGACCAATGTGTCAAAGGATATTGCATTGCCTTGAATAATTTCCCCTTCATATCTAATACCCTAAAGACTTTCTTTACTTAAATACCTCACTTGCCTGACAGACTTATCACAGTATGAGTCTACCATAATGGAGTCAGAAAGTGTCTTAATAGCCTCAGCTTCAACATTGCGAAGAGCTGAGTCCCGGTTACTTTACCAGCAACCAATTCACAGCTTAGTCCATCAACAGTGTTTCTTTAGTCCGTAACACTGGGGTTTGTTTTGAACCCATTTAGTTTGCCTTGATGATCATCCTAGTTTCCTTCTCAGACATGAAACTTTAAGATCTCCTCTTTTTGTGGTTCCCTGACATATTGTTTAGCCTGTGCTAATGTTTTCCTCGACTGAAGGAATCCTAGCCCTCATCTTACATGTTATTAATTAGTTGGAAAGACTTCTCATGGGGACATTGGGAATCCTTCTATAACCAGGATATATCCTTATCCCACTGTTCTATTGCCTGTAACTTGTCACATCTCATGGCTGGACCCTGTTCACTACATTCGAATCCATTCTGATACAATATTCATTTTGTTCTTGATGTGACCAGCCTTTGGAACTAAATTACCTTCCATATTTTTTTCTATACATAATTTCCACTTTCTCTACTACCTTTTTGGCTTCTATATCGTATATCTTGCCCAAGCTTCCACAAGTCTTTACTCTGTTCTAGGTATACCATTAATAAATATTTAATGGTCCCTAATACTTATTATCATATTGATTTAAATAAAAATTGTACATATTTATAGTACTAACAGTAATGTATCATTATTACAAACTCATAAAAGACACTTGGTGTTATTGATTTGAAAAAATAAATTAGTTTAATGAATACGAAATTACAAGGAATATTTTATTTTAAAAAAAATTTTTAAAGACTTTATTTATTTATTTTCAGAGAGAGGGGAAGAGGGGGAGAAAGAGAAGGAGAGAAACATCAATGTGTGGTTGGTTGTCACACGCCCCCTACTGGGGACCCAGCCCACAACACAGGCTGTGCCCTGACTGAGTATCGAACCAGCGACCCTTTGGTTTTCAGTCTGGTGTTCAATCCACTGAGCCACACCAGTCAGGGCAACAAGGCATATTGTGAAATGCAAGCAAAACACCTGAGAAGAGTGTCTTTTTGACATTTAGGGCATGACTTACTTTACCCTTTCTAAGTAACTCTTAGAAAATGTCCAATTATTATAAATAATTGCTATATATTATATTAAACCTTAATTTGTACTCCAAGCATAATAACATTTAAAGATAGCTTAAATTGAAAGCACAAAACACTGAAAAAGTTTTAAAGAGCTATCACAAAGAATATAGAAAAAAAGGAATGATGATAGCAAATGCTACTAAATTTTATTCTCAGCATTCTGACATCCAAATGATAAAGAGAAACATATTGGATTATTAAATTTTTATTATCCAGTAATCTATTTTCAACCATTTTGAAATACATATTTAAGAAATTTTGAGGTTATAATTTTTATTGCTGTCTGCTCAACTGAAAATCTACAAATATACTACCCAAAATATTTTTATTCCTTTCCTGATTTATATTAACCAGACATTTTCTGTTTTTCTGCTTCAAATTTTAGAGATTTACTTCTTTGATTTTTTCTTATGTTCTCTCTCTTCTTTTTCCCACCTCCACCTTTCTTGAGATTTGACCCAATATTAGAAAATCAGGATTCATGCTGTGGTTTAGGAAATACTGCAAATAATAATAATAAATCGCCATTCTATTTTACCTACTAGTGCCATCTAGTGGATATATGTGGGAATTGTGGGTTTATGCTCAAAAATGCTTAGAAGCTAGAAAGAAATCTTTTTATCTTCTTTCCAAACTATACATGATAAATACTTATTACCTCTTCAGTGGAGAAAAATAAATCAAAATGAGGAATTTTTGTAAAAACTTAAAATGCGACCTGTTATCACCAGTTTTGTTTCCATTAGGGTTTCAATCAAACATCATGTTAAAACTACATCTCATGTGATTTATAGTATTCTCTTCTTTAAATAATGAAATTTTCTCATTGTCTATATAAATACAGAAGGGTTATACCCTTTAAACAATGTAATAATAGCTGCAATTTATTGAGTATTTACAATGCATTTTCATTTAATGCTGTAAGGGAATACTATTATAATCTTCTTTGTATACATGAAACTGAGCATCTAAATCCTAAATGAATTTCTCAGGGTCTCCAAGGTAGGAAGTTATGGATCAAGCACTAGAATATAAACCTTTCTGGCTCTAAAGCAAATACTCTTAACTAGAGTCAAGGTTGTTGAACACAATCTGGTTACTGTTTTTCTCCTTTGATATAATCTACCTTCATTTGTTATAACCAAAAATATTGAATAACAACCAATTTTAACTGTTTCTATTTAAACTGAGGAATAGAAATGTGGGCTTTCTCTATTATTTTTAAATTTATTTATTTATTTATTTTGGGGGGGGAGAGAGGGACAGAAACATCAATGTATGGTTGCCTCTTGCACACCCCCTACTGGGGACCTGGCCCACAACCCAGGCATGTGCCCTGACTGGGAATTGAACCAGCGGCACTTTGGTTCTCAGGCCAGTGCTCAATCCACTGAGCCACACCAGCCAGGACAGGCTTTCTCTATTCTTTAACAGATAAGTGGCAAGCATGCAAGAATTCTCATACTGTAAAATGTAAAGATAAAGAGAATTCATGTTCCATTCTAGTCCTTTGTTATATCTTAAATAAATCGTATCATAACAATGCAAATTTTAAGACTTCCTTTACCTTGCCAACTAATAGAAATCTTCAAAGTCCATATATTTACAAAGAAGCATTACCATAAGGAAAATGACCACAAAGTCCCCGTGTGCTTCTCCCGGATTATCTAAGTAGCTTTGCACACCACACAGGTTTAATTTGGTTTTAGTGGTAGTGACAGTTAACTTATTTTGAAATATTGAGTAATAATAAAATAGGATATGAGATTCTTGTATTTAGCAAAAGAAAACATACTTTTTAAAAAAAAAAGATTTTATATATTTATTTTTAGAGAGAGGGAGAGGGAGGATGAGAGGGAGAGAAACATCAATCTCTTGCAGTTCTCATGCTCCCAACCCCCAACCAGGACACCTGGCTGCAGTTCAGGCATGTGCCCTGACCAGTAATCGAACCGGCGACCTTTGGATTCCCTAGCCAGTGCTCAATTGACTGAACCACACCAGGCAGAGTGGTTTGTTTTTTTTTTTTTTTTCATTAGGAAACCTTTTTTATTCCATTATATCCATTCCTTTTGCCATTCCAAAACATTCCTTCATTTCTACAGAATAATACAATGAGAACACAATGGAATTTTTAGCTTAAGTATTTAGGGAAAATAGAACTTTGAAGTGAAATTTTGTCATGTGGTGAGAAATGTATTTCAAGAATGGACATAGGAAAGATTGTATTGCCCATTTTTACCAGAAACAAAATTTGAAACTGGAATTCTTCATAACTGTAGGCATTAGTACACTACTTATTGGTACAAGGAATTTCTATCACTAGAGGTCTTATTGGATGATGACTACACCCATGATAAAAGAATGCCTGACCCCGTGTTATAGTAATAATAATAATCTATCATTTAAGCTATTATTTATGGATGCTTACTATTTCTTTGATATAATGCTTTACATGCATTTTCTTCACAACAATCCCATTGGGTGGGTGGTTATTGCTATTGTGCTTATTTTGTAGTGGGATAACGGAGGCTTCTGGAGGTTAGCAAACTTCTCCAAAATCATATAAGTAGTAAATGATAGAATTGATATTCCAATCTAGATTCTCGTGCCTCCAAAGGTTGTCCTCTTAACCAGTACACCACGTGAAATGCTTAACTTCTCAAGCTATGCAGCCTTAGATGGAAAATGCTGGGTATATTTACTGAGAGTCCCTCATCCTCTCATCCTTACTTTTTATTTTTAGAGGTAAAACTCCTACCCAAGTACCCTCTAGTGCTGAGGGCAGAGGTGATTCTTAGCCTTGTTCAGTGACAATTAGAGATTTGCAGCTGCCCAAAATAGAGTTTCCATGAGTAAAAACAGAAATTAATTCAATATGGGAAAATTAACATATTTACAAATTACTGACTCTATGCCAGAAATTATAGTATTTAATTTTTATGATTGTAATAAAAGAGATAGGAACAAAGTGCTTTGACATTTCTAAGAAGGAACCCATTACTTCTGCCCACTCAATTTAGGAAAAGTCCGGAGGAGGAGATATTTGGAATGGGTCTCAATTTTTGACATGGAGAAAAGAGAAGACATTTGTTAGAGGGATGAAGATGAATCAATGCATATAGGCATGAAAACAGATGGTAACTTTGGAGAATGATGAGTAATCTGATGTGACTGGATCATAAGAGTCATTGTTACAAAAAGAGAGTTTCACAATATGAAGGTGGAGATAAAGCTTTGGGCCAGATGATGTTTTGAATGCTCTGCCAAGGCATTTGGACATTATCCTCTGGGTACTAGGGATCCAGTGGAGAATTTTTTAGAGCAGAGGAATGGATAAACCTGATTTGCACTTAAGAAATAAAAACTCCTTGAGCTCAAGGTGAAAGATGAATTGGAGAGGGTACGAGTGCATGCAAAAGCAACTATTGCCAACGCTCCAATAAAAAGCTTATGAGACCCTGAAATAAAGTAGTAACAGTGGTAGAAAAATCTGAACCATTTTGGAGATCCATTCAATAAGATTTGAAACTGTGAAGGTGGTAAAAGGGGTAGAAGAATTAAAGATGATTTTAGGCAATATTCCTAATGACTGAGAGGTACAGGTTGATTAGAATAAAGCGAACCAAGAGTCCACTTTTATTATTCTGAACTCTCTACCAAATGTCAATTATATTGCAAGATAAAAAGGAATTACTCAAATTAGTTGAATTAATTATAGTTAACCTATATTCGCAGCAGATGTCACTGTAGTAATCGAGGAGGGCTTCTGGATCTCAACTTGGTCAAAGAAAATGTAGCTTTGGAAGATACAAAGATTTTCTCAAGAGATATATTTGACTGTATACATATATTTGACATAAGGACCACAATACATAATTATCCCCCGCTTTTTGGAGACTGTGTTTTTCAGAGAGGTTTTAGGTTCACAAAAAAATTGAATGGAAGGCACAGATATTACCCATATACCCCACATCTTGCTTATGTACAGCCTCCTCCACTGTCGTCATCCCTTATCAGAGAGATATATTTGTTACAATTGATGAACCTACATTGGCACAACGTTATAACCGAAGTCCACAGCTCACATTACGTTTCCTTCTTGATGATGTTCATTCTATATATTTTTACAAATATCTAGTGATATATCCTCCATTATAGTATCATGCGGTAACTGAGAAGAGGACCTGGCCCTTAGTCGGTCTGCCCTGGGCCATCCTGTCATGTGTGGGTTCTTGACTTCATGCAAGAAAGATTTCACAACGCTAGTCTATGTGATTTACGAGGGTACGTTCTTTACAGCTGGGGACAGTAAAACTAGGAAGGGCCGCCCTGGCTCTCCGGAAATGCTATAGGAAAGAAAAGAGCATGGGTGGGGCTGCCTTAACTAAGAAATCAGAGAAAAGAGGGCCTTGGAAACAGGTTCAGGGGGTTTCCCCCAGATGAATGGCTGCTGCTCATTGCTGCCCTGGTTGCAAGCCTCATGGGGTCCACTGGAGTTCAGTAAATGCATGTCTATGGGGGAAGAAGAGGGTGGTAGGGGAGGAGAGACAGGTGTGTTCCCAAGAGGGAGAGGGAGAGTAATATGCTGGATCCTTCATCCTAAAAAATTTTAAAGGTAGAGATCTTAGGGGAGATCCTAGGGGAGGAGCTCAATAGAGTATCATCAACTTTCCAGGTATGTCCTCTCAGGATTGTGGTCTCTGATAACTGGCCAGCACCAGGGCTGGGGGGTGCGGTGTTATTATTCAATGCACCTGGTCCTGAGGTCAGGCATGGCGTCTGTTTGTCTAGTTTTGCTGCTTTTCTGGGCCTGGAGCTGAAATACAACCGAGGCCTACATGTTATGTCCAGGGAGGTGAACTTCTGTACCTGGCTGTAAATTGCTCGGCCAGTTTGTTCAGCCATCAGTCCCCGTTTCCCTATTCCACTTGCCAAGAAATTTTCCTAGCTTCTTACTATCCTGTCTCATTCCTCCCTCAGAGACTTCCATCCCTAAAATCTTTTAGGGGTGATGAGGGAGGAGGGTTTCTTTCTCTTCAGTAACAGCTTCCTGCTGACAAAGGTCGTGGTCCTTGCCTATGACCTTTGGAATGTAGGGTATAGAAGTTTCTTCCTGTCTAATCTAAGGGAGAAGAGGGAATGGGAACTGAGAATGGAACAGAGAGACTCTTAGCTAATTCTTCCAAAATAGGAATAGGCTGGAATCCCCAAAGCATCATCATCTTGATATGGAATTGTTGTATCAGACTAAACCATCCAGTCCTGACATCGAGTCAATCCAGTCAAACTGTTGAGTGTGATTTCAGGAGGTGGCAATGCAGATGGGATTCTACAGGGAGGCATATGCTGTGTCAATAAGCAATCAGGTAAAAGAGGTCATAGTAAACACTCTATAAAAAGAGAAAGAACACAAAGGTTAATAAACATAGCAACTCATAAACCAGTTTCTGAGTGTTTTCTGAGTGTTTCTTTTGCTGGAATGAAATTAAACAAGGACAGTCTGATAGATCCTCCTTGTCTGCAGTTTAAATGATGTGGTTGGGTGCTCAGGTAAATTCTGTATGGTTGACACTGCATCAGTAGTTCTCAATAATCCCAAGTCAAAGGATGAGGAAAAAAATGAAACATTAGCTTGAAAGAAAACTAGAAAAATCCAGGATCTAACTCAGTTTGTAACTGAAAAATAAAACTTTAACTAGAGCCCAATACCTGCAATTGCGTATTGTAGATTTTACTGAAATAATTTTTCCCTCTGAAATCACTCTTATTTTTATCAAAGAGACTGCATGAAGTCCAGTTTCAATTTGGCCCAATTATTTACATAAACACAACAAGAATATTAATTGATCATACAGGCTCTTTTAAATCTGCTTTGCCAGCCCTGGCTGGTGTAGCTCGGTGGATTGAGCGTGGGCCTGCAAACCAGAGGATCGCGGTTCGATTCCCAGTCAGGGCACATGCCTGGGTTGCAGGCCAGTTCCCGGCAGCGGACACACGAGAGGCAACCGTACATTGATATTTCTCTCCCTCTCCCTCTCTCCTACCCTTCCCCTCTAAAGATAAATAAATAAAAATCTTTAAAATTAAAAAAAAAAAAAGGAATCCTACAAATAAATAAATAAATAAATCTGCTTTGCTGGAATTTCACAAAGAATCTTCAGATTGGGCTTTAGTCAGCCTCTCAGGGCAAAGAAGCCAAGCCACACAGTTGCCATATGGCTTTGCCTGCAATACCTATCATTTGGGTGGATTCCTCAAGTTCTTAAGATCCCCAGAATGTCTTGAGGTTCCTTTCTTGCCATCTTTCAGGAAAGCAACCTTCATTCCTTACCTGGAAAGACTGCCATGAGCCACATGACAAAGCAAGGGACCAGGCCATTGCTCCAAGGGGCTCTTACTGGCTTCAAAAATCAATCTTAATTCTTTAAGGCTTTCTGGTGACACCCAAAGTCCAAGCATAACACTTTTGACATTCTAGACAAAGACTTGGCTTAAAAAAACCACAGTTGGAAACTGGCCAACCTCTGTATTTTTACTCTTCCCCCTTTCTGTCTCCCTGCCTCCCTGTAGTTAGGCCTCACTCATGATCGGAAGCCTGCAGTGACAAGTGGTGGTAGACAGAAGGATTTGCGTGAATGGCTTCCTATTTTTTTTTTAACCTTCTCTATGCCTTCTTCCCCTGATTACTTGGCTGCCTCTAGTTTGTGAAAGATGGCTGGGTATTGCAGGAGAGGTGAGGGAAAGAAAATACACGTTATTAGACTTCTCCACTGTAATTTGGCACCTAATGATGTGTCGTGTGCTTGAATTCAAACATTTTCTCCCATGGATATTTCCCTTTGTGAATTACTGGGAAAATCCATTCTTATTAGGGATATTTCAGTGCCTACCCATTCTCTTGTCTGAGATATAACCCTTTCGCTGACTACTTATCGCTTTCCTCTCATTTACGTTTCTAGCAGTGATGACTTATCTTATTTTCTTAGGAGAGAGTAGTTTTTACTGGCAGGAATATCTCTAGGTATAACTAATCAGCTCTGCAAAAGTAGAGGCAGGGCTTTTCTGTTACTTATCTCTTTAATAAAGGGGATAGTATCAATAAGAAAGTGAGGTGTGGCCTCGCTCTCAAAACTATAGAATAATGATTCTGAGTGTGTGTGTCTGTGTGTGTAGGTACATGCTTCAAAGTTGAGGAGGTACTTCAAACTGCACATTCCCTCTGGAATACCTGATATGCCCACCTCCACCCCCTTGTTTTCAAATCGCTGCTGTGGTGAGCCCCACATTTTGATAAGATGTGTCATAGTCTTGACTGATTGGGTACAGAGAGGAAGATTTTGAGGTATGTGTAGATATACTCAGACATCTCTCATTCCAAGAAATGCAGATTGAAAACTCTTACTTTTTCCTTGTGTGCCCTCTCTGTTTTGAGTGTCTTCTTTTCCATTCTTTTCCTCTTTCCTTCTCTCACATACACTTGGATAATAATACACTTTTGCAACTGTGTACCAATATTGGATGTTTGCTCTTAGATTTATTCCACGATATTTGCTTGATTTTCTGTGTTTGCAGAGGGGCCGACACCTCTAGGGTGTACTTTTCAGGCTCCTGTGTCAGCTGTCTTCCTGGATACATCTTCTTTATTTTATTTTTATTTTTTATTTTAGAGAGGGGAAAGGAGGGAGAAAGAAGGAGAGAAACATCAATGTGCAAGAGAAACATCGACCCGTTGCCTCCCACAAATGCCAAGCCCACACCCAGGCCTGTGCCCCGAATGGAATCAAACTAGTGATCTTTCAGTTGGTGGAATGACACCCAACCAACTGAGCCACACCAGCCAGGGCTGGACACAGCTTATTGTAGGTAGTGATGGGATTTTTGAGAGAGAAGGGAGAAACCAGAATATTTCTCTGCCACTTATCTTCCTTGGTGGTATCTCTGGCAGCAGCTGTTCAAGTCTCTGGCTCCCACTGAATATGCCAGCTACTGTTCCAGTTTCCACCAGGTGACTGGCCGCTGAGATAAATCTCCATTTCCTTTCTTTGTCACTTCAGCCTGCGAGGTGGTAGCAGCTCCTTGTTGCTAAGATCTTTCCAATCTCTCAACCTTGCGTTTCCACCGGCATGTCTATTTCAGTGTGTCATCATCTCCCGGTGGGTCTCCTTGTCTGTACTGATGCCACTCATTCAAGATGCGGTCACATTTAATTTTTGTATTCCTGAAATTTTCTATGATCTTTCTCTGGTTGTTTATGTCTCTACTTTGCTTTGCCAGTGAAACTCGCTCCCATTTTTCAGACTATCTCCAACCTTTTCTTCCTCTGGGTTTCAGCTCAGAATTTTTTCTAGGAGGTTTTTCTCTGACTTCTTCCTTCTTTTACTCTGGATTAAGCGCCTTGATTCTGTACTTCCTCAATCACTAATCACACTATATTAGAATTGGATTTTTAAATTTGTGTCTTCCATTAGTCTGTATCACAATGGCTAAATTGATAGTGGAAGAATTTAGCATTATTTGCCCAATGGCTAGCAGGAAATACAATTCAATAGGTAACTGTTGGTTATATACTTATTGGTTTTTTTAAAGATTTTATTTATTTATTTTTAGACACTGGGGAAGGGAAGGACAAAGAGGAGAGAAACATCAGTGTATGGTTGCCTTTCACATGCCCCCTACTGGGGACATTGCGTGCAATTTAGGCACGTGCCCTGATTGGCGATCAAACTACTTGTTTCATTAACCTCAATAAAGATTGTACTTGTTTGTGTTCCTGTTTCTCCCACTAAAGCATGCGCTAATTCATTGCAGGCAATTATTGTTACTTTTCAAGTCTACAGGAACTAGTTCTCTCCCTACATAGCCAAACAAATGCATTTGCAGTGCATAGCAAACTCTCAAATGATTTTGAAGTTAACATCAAACCTTGTTTTTGATGAGGAGTTAATAGAGGTTAAGTAAACTTCCCAGTATCACAGAACTAGCATCTAATGGGGGGGTCTAAACTCTAGGTCTCCTGATTCAGAGTATATTGCTCCTCTGTATTTACCAAGTCCCTTTGATTTCAGTCTTTTCTCTTATACTATGAATTTAGTTCATAATTACTCTCTTTGTAGATCTAAATTATATAAGCCTTAATAACAACGGATCCTAGAATTAAATACTTTGCCCTATATTTTTTAAAGGAGGTAAATAACTAGCAATAATTACACTTAGAGATGAGAACCTAAAACAAATAAAAATATGCATCCACACAAAGCCTGTTCAAGAATATGTATAGCATCCTTTATTTTCACAGTAGCTCAAACTAGTAACAACCCCAAAGCTCATCTATATAACATGGATAATCAAATTGTAGTATATTTATAAAATGGGACACCAACTTAGCAATAAAAAGGAGTGAACTACTGATACATATAACAACATGGATATTTCCTATAACACTATGCTGATTGAAAGAAGCCAAACAGAAAAGAGTAGCATATTTGCTCTGTATAATATGCACTTTTTGCCCAAATTTTTGATGGAAAAATAAGGATGTGCATTGTACATGGGTAGTACTAATTCCATATCTATATAAATGTTTTTAAATATTTTATTTATGCTTATACATTAAAAGTGTAACTAGCCCTGGCTGGTGTAGCTCAGTGGATTAAGTGCCGGCTATGAACTAAAGGGTCGCCAGTTGGATTCCCTGTCAGGGTACATGCCTGGGTTGCAGGCCAGGTCCCCAGTGGGGGCCATGTGAGAGGCAACCACATATTGATATTTCTCTTCCTCTCTTTCTCCCACCCTTCCCCTCTCTCCAAAAATAAATAAATAAAATCTTTTTAGAAAGCGTAACTAGAAAGCAACAACAATATCTTACGTTCAAAAATAAATGTTAAATTCGTTTATAATACAAAAAGCAAGTCTCTAAATATAAATAAATAAATAAGTACTTGATTTAAAGAACTAAAATGAAAGATTTTTTTTCATGCAAGTTTGGTCCAAAAACGTGGGTGTGCTTTACACATGGAATGCATTATACATGGCCAAAATACAGTATATACTGTATGATTCAATTTGCATGAAGCTCAAAAACAGACAAAAACTAATCTTTATTGAAATAAAATCAATATGGTGGTTGTCTGTGTGTTAGGGTGTACATAGACTAAAAAGTAAACGTAAGACAAAGGTTCTATAACTTCCTTTGGATGGCAGTTACAAAGGTGTATATAAATTGCCAAAACTCATCAAGTTGAATGCTTAAGAACTGTGCACTTTATCATCCATAAATTATATATCAATAAAAGAAAGAAAAAAATTGAAGGGTATTTTTCATGGGCGACTTTCCATAAATCCTAAAATCACATTATATGCCTCTTACATAACAGGTTAGACCTAGATAATGATGTACAGCAATGTTGAATATTGCACGCCTAATATGATTACTTCAGAATTTGATCTAATGGAAACCTGGAAAATAATTACTGAGAATAGTGGTTAGTGTCAAATTAGCAGTCTCTGATCTAAAAGTAAAGTGAATAGCTAAATGTTAAGTACAGGAAGATGGTAAATGAAATTTCAAATGGAGAAGTTTACAGGGAAATTAAATTTTAAGTTGTCAGGTTTTTTAGGTACTCCTCAGTCTTTTAAAATTAGATTTATATTTTAAAAAATCTGGTTGGTATATTGAAAGGATATGCATTGGTGATTGAGTGTCCAAATTATTCTTTTTGTTGAAAATAAGTCATTGATTTATCATTAGTTGTCAGGTTGGATGTTGCGTAGGCAGCTAAGAAAAAAACGGGTCCCTGATTTACCTAATAGCCTAAGGCTCTCATATTTTAATTACCAATGCTCTCTGAAAATAGTCAAACATATTAACACTCATGCATCTTGTTTTGTGAAATACTTATTTACTTATTTTGACCTTCCTTCCTTCCTCCCCTCCATTTTCCCTCCCTCCCTTACCTCTACCTCTGTTTATATCTTCTTTCAGAAAGGTAATAATAATTATAACTAATAACAAGAAATTCCAGGAAAACATTTTCCCATTGTTGCTTTGGAATTTCACTATATTCTGAGTGCACAAAAAAATATAAAAGAATAATTTGCCTTGGTATCACAAATACTTATATTTCCCATAGTGTTCAAAGTGTACATTGCTTTAAAGTACACTCATCACCATCTCCCACATAATATTTCATTGAGTGCCTACTGCAAGCATTGTTACAGTTAATGTCTTTACCCTGAGAAAATGGTGATCTATTATGGTCTATAACTGGAAGCAGAAAATACAAAATATTTATAGGGAAGAAATAGTACTAATAGGATATTTTATAATAATAAAGAACAAATACAAAATGTAGCCTAATGCAAAAGTAGAAAATTCACTCTTTTTCAACATGCCATGGTATGCCTTATACATATGTGTATATGTATATGTATATACACACATATGTATATACACACATATGTATGTATACATATAATGTTAATCTGTTAACTCTATGGACAGTTTAATGCGGAGGCTTAACATTGAAAATTCAGGGTAAGGAATCACATGGAAATTATATAAAGCTTTTTAGATGATTAGCTCTGTTCTCTCTCTTTTTAAAAGATTTTATTTATTTATTTTTACAGAGAGGGGAAGGGAGGGAGAAAGCAAGGGAGAGAAACATCAGTGTGTGGCTGCCTCTCATGCACCTCCCACCGAGGACCTGGCCCACAACCCAGGCATGTGCCCTGACTGGGAATTGAACCAGTGACCCTTTGGTTCACAGGCCAGCACTCAATCCGCTGAGCTACATCAGCCAGGGCTCAGTCTCACTTTGAAACTAATAATACAATACGTCCCACTTTAATTGCATTTCCCCTGATTGCCATAGACAAAATAAACAGTTTAGTATTAAATGTTTGATGCTATTCAGTTTGGTAATCTATGTACCAAATGAGCTCTAAAGATTTGATAAAAGAAAACAGAAAAGATGATACCGGGCTTTGAACTCATGCCTTACTTTAGAGTAATATAAAGGAAAAGGGCATGGCAACAGAGAAGGATATGTAACTGCTCCGGAGGTCAGCTTCTCTGGTGACATCCTAGTGAGTTCATTAGCAATGAGTACACATTGATCATGATGAAACCTGAGTAATCTGATTAACGAATAAAACAGGCATAATTTGCATGGGATGTAACTGGAAGTAGAAGTTCTGTGCCCTTTTTAAGAAGCTCTATCCAAAGGTATTTGGAAGATAGGAATTGTAAAAATAGTATTAGTGTCCTGCTCTTAACTACTAGGCCACTTCGAATAAAGAAAATTATTTTCCCCGGAGTTTTCAGTACTGTGTGGTTTATGGTTGTCAACCATTACCCTCTCCCTGTGAAAAGCGGGAGCTCTACGCCTAGAGTTGCCCCTGAAAGGCAGCTTGAAATTGTCATCTTAGTTAGGATTCTTGTATGCAAGAGACCTCGATAGCCTGTGGAGGTTTAAGAATCCTTATCGAATAGTTTTCCACATCCACCGGAAATTGGAGTGGTCTCGTAGTAAGAAAATAGATTGCTAAGTGGTCAGAATTCAGTTCCCGGTGGTTTTTCTCTATTGAGAGCCGGGACTGGGGATAAAATCCTTTACCATGTCGATCCATGAATTTGTCCCAGCTTCCTCCTTTTTGCTGGCTCTAGGCTGTACTGTCATTCTAGGGCATAACAGCCTATCATTTCTCTTCAAGGGCCCCAGGGAGCTTTTGGAGTTCCCACTGATTCGTTAAGTACTGGCCAGGGCTAAGGGTCAGGGACAGTAAACTGCTTTTGTGAGCTGCTGCAGCTCGGGAGGAGACCAAATACTTCAGCAAGCACTGCTGCAGAGCTGGTGATGGCCCCTGGGCTGAGGCTTCTCTTTCCTCTGCCGCTTGGGCAGCTCTGCTGCCACATTCTAGGAACCTGCGGGGATAGCTTATGGCACTACTGACACCTTAAGGCAGATGGTGGCAGCTGGGGACTCAGAGGAACACCGGATGTTGCCTCGATGGTGTTTGCTCACGTACTCCTCTTCTCCCTGGACTACCAGCATGCACAGGTCCCCTCTGCGATCACACTGTGGACTTTGTTACGCTCTCTGGCAAAGCTAGGTAAGCGAGGAATTTCTCAAGGGTCGCCCAGAGAGTGACCTAACAGTGGGGCCTGTCAAGGGTTTTTTTCGAGGTGTTAAAAAAAGGGCGCTTAAAAAAATAGACCAGAGAAAGGCAAGCTGGAATTTTTTGCCTCCTTCTGTCTGCTGCAAGGAGTACTTCTTTCATAGAGTAAGCCCCCTTGCAGTGATTATGTTCAAATGCTCGTGGTCTCTCAGCAGATGGAGGCAGGAACAGATTTAGCACCAGACCTTAGACTACAGAGGGTCACCATTGTTCAAGGGTTGAGAAGACAAGGCTTTAAAACTTTCAAAGAGAGAACAGAGAAATCTTGTGAGATTGATTGTAGATGCATACTGATTTATACCTTTAATTGCCAGGTACTGAGAAAGTGGGACAAGTTTATTTCTATTTTTGGCAAGGTTATGCCTTTTTGCCACCACTCAGAATTTAAGGGAAAAAACAAACTAAGAATAAATCCAGCAAAAAAAAAAAAAAAAAAGACCTGTTATATTTTTACTACTTTGCCTTTAGTGACATGCTGAATTGCTCATTTTATGGCTCTCTGAAGGAGATTTATTCTGTTCTTCATTATTTGTTCTTGAATAATCTGTCTGGCTTTTGGCTTAGTAATATTAAAATCATGAGAGTCCTTGAACAGTTCAAAGCATTTATCATTGATCAATCATTTCTTTGTAGATTCAAAACCGAAAACAAAGCTATGAAAACATGGAGGAACTTGTAAATTTCATTTTACAATTAACTTGCTCTAAAATAAATCACATTCAGCATTCCAAATTTAAAGTGACTTTATAGATAACAAAGTCTTACCATTCCCGAATGTAGTATTTATAATGAAATCCAGAGATTCATAGCATGATAAATTACCAGAGCTGGAAAAACCCTTAGAGACAATTCTTGTGCAGTCTTCTCACTTTATTGATAGGAAATCTAAGGCCTAGGGGGAGAAGATGCTTTGTGAAGTTCATAAACCAAAACTACAATGTACTTCCACTTTGAGTAGAAGTACATGCTGTCTTGTGTGATTGTAATTAGCACTTGTAGATGGTTCAGGTTCTTTTAAATTATGTTTGTACTACTAGGGGGTGTTGACTGGAATAAATAGTTTAATTAAATGTTAATGTCAGGATCATAGGGTGAAAAGGGACTTTCCAATAGGTTATCCATCCCCATTTGTTTAATTAAGTAGGGCTTTACTGAGCTATCACTGAAAGATAATTTTTGGCTATAACCTTAGTAAGAAAATGTAAATTGAAGAATAAACAAACAAAACTCCTTCCATGTTAACATTCACTCTGCAAATATTTTTTAATACACTGTATGGGTGGGACATTATATGGGGCCTATGGGTTACAGAGATGAATAAGACCCCATCTTTTCTATGAGTTTTTAAATTATTTCAATTAATAGAGGAAATAAATGATTCTGTAAAAGATAAAGAAGGAAGAAGCATGGTAAAGTAGAAAGGGAAGATTATTTCCAACTACTTAATATTTGTGCAAATTTAGGAGCCAGTGCCTGGCACGCAGGCAATCAATAAGTAAGTATTAGATGAGTAAACTACTTCATTATGCCTCACTTTTATTGTTTCTAAAATGGGAATAACAGTATTTACATTGTTATGTTGGTGTGATAACAGAATCTAATAGGGGAATACATGTGCAGACACTTTTGAAGTTATTGAGAAATAAAGTCTAGCTTAGGAACCAATTGGATTTCTATTCCGAAAATGTATGTATTATTTACTTGATAAATATCCGTCAAGCTCTTCCTATGTCCCAGCAGTGTTAGAGAATAAATGTAAAAACTAGCCTTAAAGCTTTGAGAAATTTGTAGTCAAATTAATGAGCATGTATATTAGAAGAGGATTTCAGGAGGGTGTTGGTGAGGACTCAGGTATAGGAAGGGGATGGATCAGACGACTTTCCATCCTTTGTGTAGCAGAAATAGTTGATGATAATTAGAGTCATTGCCTTCAGGCCTCATGTAAGCTAGACCACGATGATGTGGCCTAAAATGTAGGGCAAAGGTAAAATAATGCAGGTTAAAGCACAGAACTGCTGCGTTTCCCTCGTGGAATTAAGAACTCTATGAGATTTTAAAAAAAACAAACAAACAAACAAACAACCTTTATAATTGGGATTGTAGTTTGATAATCCAATGGAAGAATTAATGTAAATCGATATCTGTCAATCCAATCAAGTGGCATTTTGGGGTAATTATAGGAACATTGGGCTGAGAGTCAGGAGACTTGGCTGGGTTGTCATCTCATTTCTGTCATATGCCGACTGTATAACCGTGAAAAGTCACCTTGCTTCTTTGGCCCCAATCATTTTCTTATAAATCATTAATTACGATTACTTATCAATGAAGAATTAGTCATGATCACTAAAGCCCCTTTTAGCTCTTGCTATTCAAAAGAGACTTTTGAATTACAGTTCTCATTTCTATGCTTTTTAAACCTTCTGATGTCTATCAGTATGATCTTGAGAAGAACAGAAGAATATTGCCAACTGATAAATGTACAAATGCATTGTTTGCATTTTAAAATATATGCCCACACTTGAAAATGATTCAGTAGGCACATGAATAATCTTGTTGTTAACTGCGTTTTATTCTAGTGTGCTTTTATTCTAGTAGTAAATATTTTCCATCATAAAGAATAATGTCTCCATTATGACACTGCATCTTTATTAAGTCATTATTAAAATGGAAAATGTGAAATGAATGAGAAGCTATTTTCCTGAAATCATGAGGCTTGACAAGAAGACTGGCATATAGAGATGATTGATAATAAAGATATTATAATGCTCTTATTTTTTCTCTTTGCCAGGATTTTACCTCTATAATAAGATGCCCACAGTCGTACCTGAAAGCTGCCTCTTGATATTTGTAGGTCTCATCATGGGAAGACTAATTCACAGTTTAAATGACAAATCCTCACCAGTCATAGACGGCGATATATTTTTTTCTGTATTTACTTTCACCGATAGTCCTTGATGCAGAATAGTTTATGCCCAGTCACCTATTTTTCAAAGACGTGGGGACCATTCTGTTCTAAGCTGTGGTTGACACTATTGTGGAATGCATCTGGAATAGGTCTGTCCCTCTATGGCAAATGTCAGGTGAAGTATCTCAAAATGGGCCATTGTTCCATCAACTTTGGTTTGGTAGTTTGATTGCTGCTGTACATCCCGCGGCTGTACTCTCTGTATTTCAAGACATTCATGTGAATGAAAGCGTCACCTTTTGGTATGTGGAGAATCCCTCCTTAAGGATGCTGTTGCTGTTGTTAAGTATCCCAGGCATGAGCTTTCCAGGTATTGCTTCAAGTTTCCTGATTTCAAGTTATCCCTGATATTTAAATAAGAATTGGGTTTTGGTTGAAGCCATAAGTGAGCACTTGAGTCCTAGGAGTAAGTTTATGAATTGAGAAAATATGATTTACTGAACATTAATAGGCTTTAGAAAATGTCAGTACTTCCTTGACACTTTATTAATCTTCTACCCAGTTTATTAAAGAAAGACTGGGATAAACCGACTGGAGGGCACGGTCTCCCAGTTATCTGAGACACAAATTCCTTAGCCATGAAGGATATCTTCACAGCCTGTCAGTTTTCAAACAGAATCATGCATAGTTTGACATAGATCTGTAGAAATATCTGTTGATATGAGGAAGCTTTCTGGTAACCCATGCTGGGAAGGAAATGAGAAATTGGACTTGAAAGCTGAGAAACCTCAAATTGGAAGAATTCATAGGGCATAATTTGACACTTTCGTGATTGATACATCCACTGTAATCTTTTTTTTTTTTTTTTTTTGTATGCAGGTGCTCTATAAGCTCTTTAAGTCTTTCCGTGAAAGGCCATCTATGAAACCAGTAGATACTTCGGCTGGGATAGGATTTTTGGGTTTTTTTTTTTTTTTTTTTTTTTTAGAAGCAGGCATGGTTGTTGCCTTTACCACTTGTGTTACCAAGACCACCTGGGTCCTCGAACATCTCTTTATCTTCTAATATAGTCATCTCTCCTACCTGACGGCTGAAATATTTCATCTCTCAGGGATTGTGGGGTAAGTATCTGGGCAAGTATTTGATTTGGAGAGTTTATTTCAGGAACTGAGTTTGATTTCCCACAAGGACTCTAGGAAATTTCATCTGCTAGAAATGCTAGGAGGAACCTCACCTTATGTGCTCGTAGAATTTCCCATTACTTCTAATAGGGACACTTTGCCATAGCACTACAAGTGTTGCTGCGGCCAAGTTTAGGCGCTCCCTGTAGAGATTACATGGCTACACCAAAACTCCCTTGCCTATGTTGGGTTTGGGGGTCAGTTTGAGCACCTAAACTGCATAACCAAAAATGCTGAGATTTAGCTTTGGGGCTACCTAGGGCGGTTTTCTATCTTTGATGCTCTTGTGGTAACTAATTACCTGACACACCACATAAATAAGCTTGGCATTAGCTCTTCATGTATAGATGCATTTTCTGCCATAGCAATGAAATATTTTTATGATTTTTTATAACCTACATGGAATATGCTATGCTTTTTGATTATCCATCACTGACATTTGACCAGCGATGACAGTATCTCATGTTTAATAATAAATTCGCAACTCAGCTAAATAGTACTAAATCTACATGCTTTTATATTAGGGTTTAGACAGACCATCCCATTCTAGGTTTTTTAAAGAAATAATGAAATACATTTTTCCAGTGTTGCAGGTTTTCTAGAAGCTTAAAAAATTGATTATTTTTAAACTTTAAAAACGTATAGTTGAAATACAATCATTATATTGTTTCCAGGTGTTGAACATAGTGATTTGACATTTATATTCCTTACAGTATAATCACAAGAACTCTGGTAACCATCCATCACCACGCGAAGTTATGATGATGATGTTGACTATTTTCTCTATGCAATACAGTACATACTTATAGCTTAACTTTTTGTAACTAGAGGTTTGTATCTCTTATTCCCGTTCACCATTTTTTACCTACATCCCAAACCCCCTCACCTCTGGCAGCCGTAAGTTTGTTCTCTGTATCTATGCGTCTGTTTCTGTTGTTTTATTTCTTCATTTGTTTCATTTTTTTAGATTCCACATATAAGTGAAATCATTGGTTATTTGTCTTTCTCTCTCTCTGATATATTTCAGTTAGCATAACACCATCTAGGTCCATCCACATTGTCACAAATGGCAAAAGTTATTTTATTCTATGTCTGAGTAATATTCCATTACATGTGTATCAAACATTATATCTATCTATCTACACACTATACACACACTATATACACACACTACACACACAAACACACTACAGACACACTATACACACACACACACACATTTTTTATCTATTCATCTATCAATGGACAACTAGGTTAGTTCCATATATCTTTTTGAAGTAGTATTTTTGTTTTCTTCAGATGAATGCCAGAAATGGAAATGCTGCATCATATGCTAGACCTATATTTAATTTTTTGAGAAACCTCTATACAGGTTTACAAAGTGGCTAAACCAATTTACAATCCCACCAACCGTACATGAGAATTCCCTTTTGTTCACGTCCTTGCTAAAACTCATTATTAATTGACTTTTTGATAATAACTATTCTGCCATGTGTGAAGTAATATCTCAGAGTGCTTTTGATTTGCATTTCCCTGCAAATTAGCACCTTTTCTTTCTTTCTTTCTTTCTTTTATAATCCTCACCCATGGATATGTTTATTGATTTTAGAGAGCGGAAAGGAGAGAGAAACATCAATTGGTTACCCTCCATACAAACCCCAACTGGGGATTGAACCTTAGGTATATGTCCTGACTGGGAATCAAACCCACAACTTTTTGGTGTATGGATGACACTGCGACCAACTGATCGACCCAGCCAGAGTGGTAAAAATATTTTTTTTCTTAAAAACGTGATGATGCTTTCTCCAGAGATTTCATTGCCTTTTTTTTTTTTTTTTTTTTTTTTTTACTTAACATTGCGAATTTCATCACCACAAAACAAGTGTTACAAGAAATGTTAAAGGGATTTCTTTAAGAAAGAGCCCTGACAAGCACGGCTCAGTTGGTTGAGCATCGTCCTTTTTCCTTTTTAATTCTTTTTTTTCTTTTGGTTCTCTGATTGGGTGATTTTTTTTTCTGCCTTGTCCTCTAATTCACTGATTTGGTCCTGTGCATCATCCATCCTACTGATTATTTTCTAGTATATTTTCATTTCCAATATGTTATTCTTCATCTGTGTGGTTATTTTTCATAGTTTCTATGTCCTTTTTCATGCTACTGAGCATCCTTATAACCATTACTTTCAACTGTGTATCTGATAAATTGCTTGCTTCCATTTCATTTAGCTCTTTGTCTGGAGAGTCCTTGTGTTCTTTCATTTGAATGAAATGAAATGCTTCTTTGTTTGCCCTATTGTCTGTCTCTTTGTGGCTGTTTCTAGGTATTAAATAAAACCGATATGACTTCCAGGCTTGGAGGGGTGGCCTTATATAGTAGGTATCTTGTAGGACCCAGGGGTGTAGTCTCCTTGATTGCCTGTGCTGGGCGCTCTAGGGATGACCTTCATATGGGTTATACGGGCCATCTTGTTGTAAATTGTTCTTTTTTTTTTTTTTTAAAAGATTTTATTTATTTATCTTTAGAGGGGAAGGGAAGGAGAGATGGAGAGAAATATCAATGTATGGTTGCCTCTTGTGCGTCTCCTGCTGGGAACTGTTGCTGGAAACTGTTCTGCAACCCAGGCATGTGCCCTGACTGGGAATCGAACCGCAATCCTTTGGTTCGCAGGCCCGCACTCAATCCACTGAGCTACACCAGCCAGGGCTGTAAATTGTTCTTGATTACCGTTGCTCCATACGTGAAAGGGCTCGACCCTCAGGCTGGCTGACTATAAGGCTCAACCCCAATCACACTGTGCAAACTGTTGTATAGGTGCTTTGTCGTAGTCATTTCCAGTCTGAAGGATGTGTGGGGATGATTTTTCTCTATGCTGTCATTTGAAGATGGCTGGTTTTCAATGTCTGCGTTTTTACCGCCTTTATGTTAACTGCACTGAATCCTCGTCATCTAGATAGACAACTGACCATTGAACACCAAGGGTTTGTACTGCGGAGCCCACTTATAGGTGCATTTTTTTCAATACCACCGGCCTTGGTGTTTGTGGGTTTCACATCCACAGATGCCTGATTGTTGGGAACTTCCTGATTAGTGGTTTAATTTTATTTATAGTAATCAGTATGCTTACATATTCTCTTTGTACCTGATTCTGTCTTAAAAGATTGTATGGTTTTGAAAACGTATTCATTTCTTGTAGGTTTTCTACTTTGTTCATGTATAGTTATTTAGCTGTTTGTAGTATTTATTTATGATTCTATGTATTTTTGGTATATTATAATGTATTAATTTGTGATTTTATTTATGTAGGCTCTTTCTATTATTTTTTCTTGATGAGCCTGGCTAAAGCTTTATCAAATTTGTTTATTTTTTTCTGACACCTGCTTTTAGTTTTTATTGGTCTTTTCTATTGTTTCTATTTATTTCCATTCTGATGTTTATTATTTCCTTCCTTCTACAAACTTTGCTTTGTTTTTCTGGGGTTTTTTTTTGTTCCTTTATATGTGAGGGTAGATTGTTTATTTGAACATTGTTTTGTTTATTTAGGTAGTCCTGTATCACTATGAATTTCCCTTTTGTAACTGCTTTTCCCATGTCTCGTATTTTTTGGATCATTGTGTTTCTGGTTTGTTTTTGACTCTAGATATGTTTCGATTCCTCCTTTGAATACACATTTAACCCATTGATTATTTAGTATCAAATTTTTTTTTTTTTGCCTCCAGGTGTATTTTTTCCCGTTTTTTTGTAATTGATTTTTAATTTTATACTGTTGTGGTCAGAAAAGATGCTTATATGATTTCAATATTGTTAATTTATTGACATCTTTTCCTAAGATGTTGTGTTAGAAAATGTTCCATGTGTACTTGAAAAGAATGTGTACTTAAAGTCACCAGAGGGGAGAAAAGAGGGAATTACAGGGGAAAAGGGGAAGGATTTACAGGAACAAGTATGAAGGACACATGGACAAAAGCTATGGGGGGTGGAAATGGGAGGGAGGTGGGGAGGGCTGGGGTGGTGGGTTGGGGTGAATAAAAGACAGAAAACTGTACAAGATCAACAATGAAAATAAAAATTGAAAAAAGAATGTGTACTCAAAAAGAATGTGTACTCAGCTGTTTGTAGTTGGAATGTTCTGTATAAATCCATTAAGTCCATCTGGTATAATGTTTCCTTTTTGGCTCATTTTTCCTTGTTGATTTTTTTTTTTGGTCTGGATAATGTATCCATTGTTGTAATGAGTTGTTAAAGGTCCACAGTATTATTGTAATACTGTCAGTCTATGCCTTTATATCTGTTAATATTTGCTATATGTATGTATGTTCCCCATTGGGTCCATAGATGTTTACAACTGTCATATCTTTTGATTGATCTCTGTATCATTATGTATTGTATTTTTTTTTGTCTCTTGTTACAGGCTTTGTTTTAAAGTCTATTTTGTCTGATCTAAGAATCACTACTCCAGCTCTCCTTTCGTTTTCATTTGCATGAAATATATTTTTCGTCTCTTCACTGTCATTCTGTTTGTGTCTTTTATTCTGAAGTATCTCTCTCATAGGAAGTGTATGAATGAGATTTTTTTCTTTTTTTATCCACACAACCACACTATTTCTTTTTATTACAGTATTTAGTCTACTTATATTTAAAGTAATTACTAATAGGTATGTACTTATTACCATTTTATTATTTTTCTTTCTTTTTATTGTTCTTTATTCATTCCTTCTTTTTTTTGCTCTTTTCTCTTGTGTATTAATCACTGTCTTTAGTGATATGAAGTCTGTCCAGAAAAAGTCTGACCATTGTTGATATAAAAAGAATGTTTTGTGCAACATCGATGTAACGTGGCAGCCAAGGAGAGTGGCCTAGAATGTGCATGCGTGAACAATGACAACTTTACTGTATTAGTCACTGTTGAGTGAGCGTGTGTACTGTGTGGTCGTTGCATTCCAAATGACTAAGTGAGTAGAGCAACGCATCTGCATCACATTTTGTGTTGAGTTTGAACATTCCTCCACGGAACCTATTCAGATGGTTCAGAAGGCTGCAGCTCTGGGCAACTGGTGACTGGCAGCTTCATCATGACAACGTGCCTACTCATACATCATATCTTGTGCAGTTTTTTTGTGAAATAGCCAATCACCCAGGTGACTCAGTACTTGCTACAGCTCAGATTTGGCACCCGGTGATTTCTGGCTTTTCCCAAAACTAAAATCATCTTAGAAAGGGAAGAGATTTCAGACTGTTGATGAGATTCAGGAAAATATGACATGACAGCTGATGGTGATTGGGAGAACTGTGTGAGGTCCCAAGGTGCCTACTTTGAAGGGGACTGAGGCGTCATTGTCCTATAGACAACGTTTCTGGTGTCTTGTAACTTCTTCGATGAATGTGCCTATTTCTCCTAGCACATGACTGGATACTTTGGGGACAGATCCCCCATGTTTCTACTTCTTGTCTGTCCATAATAGGTTTGTGGTTTGTGGGTACCATAACATTCAAATGTAACAACCTATGTGTTTAACAGTCTACTTTAAGTTCTTGATTGCTGAAGTTGAAGTGTACTCTACATTTTAAACTGACCTCTCATATTTATGTTTTGACATCACACTTTTACATTCGTGTGTATTTTTTAACTTATTATTATATACACACATGATTTCCCCACTTTTGCATTTTAACCTCTATACTACCTTCATAATTGGTAGATCTACAACTTTCACTAAATACTTTTTTATCATTAAGATTTCTCCCCTGTATTTTTTTAATTTTCATTTTTGGCTTTTCTTTCTCTGCTTAAAGAAGTGCCTTTAATGTGTCCTGCAGTCCTGGTTTAGTGGTGATGGATGCCTTTAGCTTTTGCTTGTCTCAGAAACTCTCTCTCTTCTTCAATTCTCAATGATAACCTTGCTGGGTAGTGTATTCTTGGTTATAGGTTTTATCCTTCCATCAGTTTTAATATATTGCGCCATTCTCCTCAGGCCTTAAAATTTTCTGCTGAATCCCTCCATATATGATTCAGGCACTTTTCAAACTGCTGCCTTCACACTGGAGCATGAAGTGAGTTTGTGCACAAGCACTTGAAAAGCAGAACCTCAGTCTCCCACAGCCCTTCCTGTCTCGAGTATAATCTGTGTGGGTTTTCAAAACCAAATGTTTACGGGACTCCTCTTCTTGGTGTTGGTCCCTTCAGAAGGGGAGTGCTGGGTGGAGCTCAGACCCCTCACCCTTCAGGGAATACCACCATGCCTAAGATAGTCCTCCCATTGGCGAATCACCACACTGGGTATGGGACCTGATGATGGAAATGAATCTATGACTGCTTACCCATCTCAACCTAGGGTCTTTATATGCTCAGTTATAGGAACTCTGTTCAGCGATTCTTAGGTGTTTCTCAGTGATGTTTCCTGAATGATCATTTGGGTGTGCTCATGGGAAGAGGTGAGCTCAGGATCCACCTACTCCACCATCTTTATCCCACCCCTAAAATCTGATTTTTAAGTTAAGTTCCACAGAACTAATGCTATTTGACTTTAGGTAACTCTAAATTTGAAAAGAATATACTGTGAATGTTAAATGTGACACTACAGTGGTTAAAAATAGTGTGTTTCAAATTAAATGTTGTAGGTTGAAAGCAAAAAAAAATATCTAGGGTTGGGGTGATTGTATCTTAATTGGTTGAGAGATATTAAATACTTTAAATTTTTTATTTATTTTATTTTTATTGAAAGAGGAGGTAGGTAGAATGAGAGGGGAAAAAAACATCGAGGCATGAGAGATGTTGCCACTCACACACTCCCAAATGACAACCTGGCCTGCAACCCAGGCATGTGCCCTGACTGGGACTTGAACCAGCAACCTTTTGGTTCACAGGCCTGTGCTCAATCCACTGAGCCATACCAGTCAGGGCAGTTTGTAGTTTTAATTGTCTTCCATCTTTACTGTCTTACCTATTATTAAAAACATGTTTTAAAAAAGCCAACATTTAATTTTTCTACTATAGGACATTTTCCAAAGCTTTTAATAGAGTATCCTTAAGTGGCTTCCTTCTTTTGAGCGCTCTGGAATTCTAAATAACTTGCAATGTGGAGATTGTTGCCATTTCTAGATTGATCACTGAAAGAACAAACCATAAAGAAATAGTCTTCTCAAAACTACTTTCATTCTGCAAAACAATCTCTGGAAGCTTACCTTTCTTGTAAATATCTAAGATCTTTTACTTGCAGTTAGAATTACATGTATTTTTCTTAGAACTGTATTTAAAAATCATGTTTCTTTTGACTGCCAAAGGTAAAAAACATTAAATTACTTAATTTTTATGAACACTATATTAGGCTAGGATTTTATGTGCATTTCTAGTTAAAAGTTATTTGTGTAAATATCCTTTAAAATCATATGTACCTGCATAAAACTTGTGTTTTGGGGTAGAACCCTGTCTTACCTAAAGTGCAATTATTTCGAAGATGGTGGAAAAAGAAGAGCACAAGTATTATTTCAAACTTTTGAGAGAATCCTTTTTAAAGACATTTTACAAATTGGGAAATTAATTCAGCTGAAAAGACTAAATGTAGAAATGAACATTGATATTTGGGTCATCTAAATGACCAAATTAGATAATGAAGATATTTGAACATGTAATTAAAATGGATAAAATAATTCAAGTAATAGTCAACGCACACATTTTAAATATTTAAAACATTTGAATAATTAAAATTGTATCTTTTGTGATGGAAATAGAAAACCTCCTCCAAAACCTTCTGAGGCTTAATTTCTTTATCTGTTAAATGTACATAATAATACCTACTTCACATAATGATTTTGAGTAATAAAGTAAAATAACGTATTAAG
This sequence comes from Glossophaga mutica, assembly GCA_039655065.1. NCBI lineage: Eukaryota > Metazoa > Chordata > Mammalia > Chiroptera > Phyllostomidae > Glossophaga > Glossophaga mutica. Next base: position 5,115,786 of record CM077318.1, on the reverse strand, counting down.
TCAATGCCATTTAAATACGAAAAGTAAATTTTAATCATTCTGTAGTTATTCAGTGAATCATTGCGTTAAGCATGAAGCAAAAGTATAATCATAGCTGCAATGTTACACTGGGAAAATTTGCTCTTCCTTTCATTTTGTTCTATTGTTCGATATTTTGAGAAATGTAGCACAAAACATGTGCATTCGGTCAAGCACTGATCAATTTTTCAGAAATGTATGAATCAGGTTCTACCAGGAGAATTACTGGTTCTTAGAATTGTCAATATCATTATTGATTTTTATGGAGGACAAAATAGGGAAGCCGCTTTCATGTATTAAGTCATTAAAATTTCACTAGGATTGTTAGACTAACCACTATTTCTCACCTAAAAGCATAAGTGATCCAGTCTTAATGATGGGTGATTTAAACAGTAGTATATTGCATCCATTATAGAACACATTTTTTTTCCTTTTCAATAATTCCTTATTTCTGAAGTAAATAAGTATGCATTTATTGATATTTTAAAGATAGTTTTTATATTATATTGTCTCCTACTTTAGACAGTTGTTGTTTAAAAAAATCCACCCATCAGTAGCAACAATTGCTATAGTACAAAATATTAAATTGATTTTATTATAATGAAAAATAAATTATATGCACATATTTATAATTAAAAAGTAATTAGTGGTTCTTCGAGATAAATATCCAAGGCTAGATTTCTATTTAGAAATTTAGCAATTGCACTTCTGGGAATTTATGTGAAAAAACCTGAAACACAAATTTGAAAAAAATAAGCACTCCCATGTTCAATGTAGTGTTATTTATAAAAGATATGGAATCAGCCCAAGTGTCCATCAGTAGATGAGTGGATTACAATGTGGTACATTTAGTTGGCTATAAAAAAAAAAAGAAATCTTACCCTTTGCGACAGCATTGATAAGACCTGGAGAACATTATACTAAGTGAAATAAGTCAGTCAAGAGAAAGACAAATACCATATGATCTCACTCATTTGTGGAATCTAACGAACAAACTGAACTAACAGGGAAAATGGGGATAGACTCAGAGAGCAGGTTGACAGCTATTATGGGGGTTAGGGAATGGAAGGATAGAGCAAAAAGCAAAAAGGAAAAGGAATTATGGACAGTGTGCTGATTGTGGGGGGAGAGGAATTTAAGGGGGATAAATGGTAATGAAAAATACAATAAAAATAAATTTTAAAAAATTTAAATATGCTTTTTAATCACCATTATTTTGTTACCTTTTTAAAAACACTGACATGTGAATTTGCCTCTCTAGTTTCTAATTGGTCTGTATTTTATTCATAAAATGCTTTGCTATTGTTGCCTACCATAATACATATGAGAAAAATGTTTGTTAATAACTCTCATTGGGTCAGACAGCTATGACCACATAATATTGCTTTTGAGAGTTTCAGAAAATAGTAGGCATTGTTATTAAATTTTAAATTGACAACACATCTTGGCATGATAAACAGATGAACAACTATTATTGCCTGGTGTTATTTATACATAAAATTAATGTAGTCTACCATTTGCTGCCTGAAAATGTATAATTATGTCAATGTTACAGTGCAGAAAGCACAAATCAATTTATTTCTCATCTTCCACCCACATATTATACACATTTTTAGACACAGGGTTGTATTTTCTACAGAAAATTATTTATGCAACTAGCATGTTAGTGATTCATATTCAAAAGCTTGAAGGAAATAATTTTACATTCCAATGAAAAATGAATTTCCAATTATAGTTAAAATACTCAAAGGATACTATTTTTATATACCATTTCTCTCCACCATAAATAACTATAAATTTTGTGTAAAAATGAGGCACTTATAGACCATGAGGTTCTAGAAAGATGTTTTGTATAATGACAGATATTTTTGTAATATCATAAATATATTATAAAGTTAATATTTTGATTTTAAAGTGACTTACAAAGCTAAGGCATTAGAATTTAAGAACACTCTAGCATTAGACTCCAGTTTTATGAGTTTCAACTTTACCTGTTGATAAATTTCATAATTAATCTATTTTACTATGAAATGCTTTATCCAACAAGGTGACATCAGCACAAAAGTGTCCTATAGAATAATTTTTTCTACACACACACACACACACACACAGTTTTCTAAATTTCCTTAGCTTTCAAATCTGTTGGGCTCTAGTAGAAGATCCCCCTTTGTTAGCTAAAATGGTAGAATGCTATCTGCCTGTAGAATACAGAGTTCATTAAATTTTAGAAGTTTGTCTTCTATCCCACTGACATACACATGACTTTAGTTGGCAACTGTGATTTTCATTATTTGCAGACTCCAGTTAAGTACATTCTATTTATATTTTAGCCTGGTTGACATTTTAAATACTAAATTTAAATTTAAAGTGGAGCCCTAACTCACAATATATACATATATAAAATCAGAACTTATAGCTACAGCTCATTTTTTATTTTAATGCTACACACTATTAGTTCAAAAAATATTCCTTAGAGATACCAAGTAAAATTATAGTTTCTTTAAAGTGTCATTTTCTTTCTAAATTTTTAGCAAGCTTATATAATTTTAGTCATTTGGAATAACTAAATGAATAGTTGTATATTTAATCACTGATATTAGAGCAAACGCTTAAACAGAAAATAATAAAGATGGCCACAATTGGTAAACAACTCCTCTGTTTTATCTCAAATTTTCCAAGAATGGAATAAAATAGGGTGTGAATGTGACTTCAACAAAGCTTATGGATGTGACTTCAACAAAACTTATATGGTTCACTCAGGTTGCTCAATTTTGAGATTGCTATGCCAATGATGTTCTCAGATACAGAGTAAAAAAAAAAAAAAGCACTGTATTTGTCATGTTTCTATGACTCACCACAATTTTCCTTATAGGGAAATGAATCCAGGAAGTAAGTAAATAATATTAACTATCTTATGTTTAAAATGATGCTTATAAAATTACTCAAGAACTGTAGGAGAATGAATAATCTCAGTGAGAACTTAAATAAAGAGATAGTAAGCATTTAAAAGAACATAGAAACTATAAGAAAGTCTGAAATGAAGAATAAACTTAAAGAACACAACAGCAGTTTAGATGAAGCAAAGGATCAAATCTGTGAACTACAGGACCAAATAAAAAACCACCCAAGCAGACCAACAACAGCAAAAGAATTTTAAAAAAGAGGAATGTCTAAGGGACCTCTGGGACAATATTAAGTATAACAACATCTGCATCATAGAAGTATCAGAAGGAAAAGAGAAAGAAAGGAATCAAGAATGTGTTTGAAGAAATAATGGCTAAAAACTGCCCTAACCAGAAGAAAGAAATAGTCCCACAAGTCCAGGAAGCACATTGAGTCCCAAATGAAATAAATCTAAAGAGGCCCACATCAACACACATAATAATCAGAATGGCAAAGGTGAAGAATAGAAAAATTTATAACCAGAAAGAGAAAGACAGTTACCTACAAGGGTGCTCCCATAAGGCTGTCAGGTGATTTCTCAAGAGAAATAGGCCAGAAGGTACTGGCACACAATACACAAAGTGAGGAAAACAAGGGCCTACAATGAAAACTACAAGCTCCAGCAAGGTGAGCATTTAAAATTCAAGGCAAAATACAATAAAAAATAAACCACTTCAAAAATAAAAAAAATAGAGGTTCATAGGGAGCTCCAGCCATGATAGGGGCATAGTCAGAAACACTTGCTTCCTCACACAACCAAAAGAAGGAGAACAACCAACTTAAAAACAAAAAACAACCTGAACTGTCAGAAAATCATTTGCATGGAAGTCCAACAACCAAGGAGTTAAAGAAACATTCATCCAGACTGGTAGGAATGCAAATGGGCAGTCAGCGCATAGAGGACACATGGCGAGGCAAAGAGGTAGACCACACGGGCGATCCCACAATCATGTGCAGGTAACCCAGGAGGAACACTGGGAAAGCAAGACAGACTGCAAAACCCAAGGTCAGCGAGGGGAACTAAAGACTCAAAACCTCTGGCTGTAAAAAATCTGTGGGGGTTGCAATGGCGGGGGAATCTCCCAGTCTCATAGGAGAGTCCCTTGGAGAGACCCACAGGGCCCTAAAACATAACACAAACCAACCCCCTGTGAATCAGCACTTGAAAGGGAACAATCCACTTGTGGGAAGTGCAGGAAGTGAGCGACAAAGTGGGTTGAGAGCCCAGCAAGTGGCATTGTTCCCTTTCTGAACCCACCCCCACAACAGCACCACAACTCAGTAAAGAGGGTTGCCCTGCCCTGCTGAATACTTAAGCCTCTTGCCCTTATCAAGTAACAGGTGTGCTGAGACAGAGAAATATGGCCCAAATGAAAGAACAGATCAAAACTCCAGAAAAAGAACTAAGTGAAGAGGAGATAGACAACCTATCTGATGCAGAGTTCAAAACACTGGTAATCAGGGTGCTTACAGAATTGATTGAGCTCAGCCCCAAGATGAAGGAAGAAGGCTATATGAATTGAAATAAAGGAAAAACATACAGGGAACCAACAGCAAAGGGAAGGAAATTGGGACTCAAATCAATGATTTGAAACAAAAGGAAGAAGTAAACATCCAACTGGAACACAATAAAGAAACACGAATTCCAAAAAATGAGGAGAGGCTTAGGAACCTCTAGGACAACTACAAATGCTGCAACATCCGAATCACAGGAGTATCATAAGGAGAAGAGGAAGAGCAAGAAATTGAAAACTTATTTGAAAAAATAATGAAGGAAAACTTCTCCTATCTGACAAAGCAAATAGACTTCCAAGAAGTCAAGGAAGCTCAGAGTCCCAAAGAAATTGGACACAAGAAGGAACACACCAAGGCACATCATTAAGTTACCCAGGATTAAAGATAAGGAGAGAATCTTAAAAGCAGCAAGAGAAAAGGAGACAGTTACCTACAAAGGAGTTCCCATAAAGCTATCAGCTGATTTCTCAAAAGAAACCTTGCAGGCAAGAAGGGGCTGGAGAGAAGTACTCAAAGTGATGAAAAGCAAGGACCTACATCCAAGATTACTCTATCCAGCACAGTTATTATTTAGAATGGAAGGGCACATAAAGTGCTTCCCAGATAAGGGCAAGTTAAAGGAGTTCATCATCACCAAGATCTTATTCTAGAAATGTTAAAGGGCCTTATCTAAGAAATAGGAGATCAAAAACTATGAACAGTAAAATAACGACAAACTCACAATTATCAATAACTGAACCTAAAAAAAAACAACTAAGAAAAACTAAGCAAACAATTAGAACAGGAACAAAATCACAGAAATGGACATCACATGGAGGGTTATCAGTGGGGGAGGAAGGGGGACAAGGTACAGAGAATAAGTAGCATAAATAATAGGCACAAAATAGATGGGCGGGGGTAAGAATAGCATAGGAAATGGAGAAGCCAAAGAACTTATATGTACAACCCATGGACATCAACTAAGGGATAGGAATGATGGGAGATTTGGGGGTAACTAAGGGAGGAGGGGGAGGAAAGGGAGAAAAAAAATGGGACAACTCTAATAGCATAACCAATAAAATATACTTAAAAATTAAAATTGAAGAAGGAAGAGCTTCCCAGACAAGAAAAAGCTAAAGGAATTGGTTACCATCAAACCAGTTGCAAGATCTGTTAAAAGGCCTTCTTTGAAAAGAAGGAAAAAAGAAATATATAAAGAGAGGAACATAAAGCATAAAATGGAAATAAATAAGTAACGTAACAGTGGTCATTTGCCAGTGTAGAGTGGCCGCACTATGCCACTCTACAGGGTCAATACTCTCTCAACCACGGCAGCTTTCATTTCCCTATACACCGAAAGAACATTGCGTTTATTATAATTTGTCCTATTAGGCAAATCTTATACTTGACTAAAACATTTTTTGTGGTTGATTATATTGTTTATGAATTATCTAAGAATTATAACTTAATATGACCACTGACTTTTTAAAGGGGTAGAACATTTGTGTTAATACTTTGTGTGATCTGTTTTACCCCCTCTCAGCTTATGAGGTAATATCAATCTCATTAAAATTAGGTTTGACTAGTACAAAATGATACATATTTTACATTGATCCAAAGATCAAATCTACTTGTAAAGTAAAACTTCACTAGTGCAAAAGCACAAATATTCTCATATTCTTCTTTTTCTCAGACTTGAGAAATGATTTACACATAAAGCATTGATTGCTACATTCATTGCTAATGTGTTAAAACAGCAACTATACATTCCAAGTATTATCTAAGTTTAGTTATCTACATATAATGACCTGGTGCTTGTCCGGTTCCCTTTTCAGGGTAAAATGCACTTCCTATTTTCTCTTCTTTAAAACTAAAAAGAGAAGCATGGAATTAAAACAAAACTTATAGTTGGAAGGAAACTTAAAGATAATTTAATCCAACTGTCTCATTTTTCAGATGAGAAAACTGATGCCGGAGAGATAAAAAGATGCATATACAAATGATTACATAGTTTAATCTTTCACACAGGAGCACAATGAAGTCCTGTAAACAGACCAGAATCTCTTCTACTTTCAGAAAATCCCTGAAGAAAACAATTCTACACAAAGTGTAGCCATTTAGAAACATAAATTGTGGTTAAAAACACATAACACAAAATTTACTATCTTTACTATTTTTGCATACATTTCAATAGTGTTAGGTATATTCACAGACAGCCGTTCATTTTTGCATAAGCCTATTTTGTTATCTTTTTTGAGACTAAAAGCCATACTATTTTATTAAAAGGTTCAGCTGTTTATCTACTCTTGTAGTGACAGCTCTAAGATGTGAAATGATAAGTAATGGATATAAAAGTCTTGCAATTTTGTTACTGTTACCTAAATATCAAATCCTATTAAATACAAATACGCTATTATACATAAAAGGCCAAAGAGAGATTGTGGGAGGAACTGTAACCATATCAGTGAAGAAGGTCACCATCTTTATTTTTATGTACTGGAATAAGACAAAAAAGAAACATTCTTCACACAAGCCATATAAATTATTTTATTTCATAATAAAATATAATTTTTGCATTTCTTTCATGCAAAGGAAGATTTAATTTCAGTATTATAAATTTTAGCATTATGAATCTGGGGGACTTCCGGCCAAGATGGAGGTGTAGGAACATGCGCTTTGCTTCATCGCACAACCGAAAAGACAACAAATTTAAAACAAAAACAACCCGAGCTTCCAGAAAATTAAGCTGTATGGAAGTCCAACAACCAAGGAGTTAAAGAAGAAACATTCATCCAGAATCATAGGAAGGGCAGAGACGGGCAGAATGGGCAGAGAGGATGAATGTCAAGATGAAGCACTGGCCCTGGCTGGTGTGGCTCAGTGGACTGAGTGCGGGATGCGGACCAAAGGGTTGCGGGTTTGATTCTCAGTCAGGGCACATGCCTGGGTTGCAGGCCAGGTCCCCTGTGGGGGGCGTTTGAGAGGCAACCACACAATGATATTTCTCTCCCTCTCTTTCTCCTTCCCTTCCCCTCTAAAAATAAATAAATAAAATCCTTTAAGCATTTTTTAAAAAAAGATGAAGTACCAGGCAAGCAAGGTGATGGCTGATGGACGGGTGAGGTTGCTGCTGGTGGATGGAGCAGTCCCACATTTGTGTGTGGATAAGCCAGGATGCACAACTGGGGAAAAAGATAGACCGCGCAACCTAACATTCCAGAACGGGTAAACTAAAGCCTCAAAAACTCTGGCTGTAAAAATCTGTGAGGTTTGCAGCGGCAGGAGAAACTCCCAGCCTCATAGGAGACTTCGTTGGAGTGACCCAGGGGATTCTAGAAGCTACACAAACCCACCCACCCAGGAATCAGCACCAGAAGGGTCCAATTTGCTTGTGGGAAGTGAGGGAAGTCACTGAAATTGGTGTGAGAGCTGAGCACGCCTCATTGTTCCCCCTGTGATGGTTCTGCCACAGGCAGGACCACAGCACAGTGCTGTGGGGTGCCCTGCCCTAGTGAATGCCTAAAGCTCCTCCCCTTACCACATAACAGGTGTGTCTAGACAAAGAAATATGGTCCAAATTAAAGACCAGATCAAAAGTCCAAGAAAAGGAACTAAGTGATGAGGAGACAGCCAACCTATCAGATGCAGAGTTGAAAACACTAGTAATCAGGATGCTCACAGAAATAAGTATGGATGAAAATTAGAGGAAGAAGTGAAGGCTATGCAAAGTGAAGTAAAGAAAAATATAGCCCTGGCTGGTGTAGCTCAGTGGATTGAGCACGGGCTGCGAACCAAAGGGTTGCCAGTTCGATTCCCAGTCAGGGCACATGCCTGCTTTGCGGGCCAGGACCCCCATGGGGGCCATGTGAGAGGCAACCACACACTGATGTTGTTCTGTCTCTCTTTCTCCCTCCCTCCCCTTCTCTCTAAAAATAAATAAATAAAATCTTTAAAAAATATATAAAGGGAACCAACAGTGAATGGAAGGAAACTGGGCCTCAAATCAATGATTTGAAGCAGAAGGAAGAAAGAAAGAAACAGTCAACCAGAACAGAATAAAGAAACAAGAATTCCAAAAAATGAGGAGAGTCCTGGCTGGTGTAGCTCAGTCTGTTGAGCGTGGATTTGGGCCTGCAAACCAAAAGGTCACCAGTTCAATTCCAAGTCAGGGCACATGCCCAGGTTGTAGGCCAGGCCCCACAGTAGGGGGTGCATTAGAGGAAACCACATACTAATGTTTCTTTCCCTCTCTTTCTCCTTCCCTTGCCTCTTCTCTAAAAATAAATAAATAAATAAAATATTTTTAAAAAATGCACAAAGCCTCACTGGTGAAACTCAGTGGGTTGAGCATGGGCTGCGAACCAAAGGATGGCTGGTTGGATTCCCAGTCAGGGCACGTGCCTGGATTGCAGGCCAGGTCCCCAGTAGGGGAATGTATGAGAGGCAACCACACATTGCTGTTTCTCACTCTTTCTCCTTTACTTCCCCTCTCTCTAAAAATAAATAAATAAATAAAATCTTTTTAAAAATAAAATTAAGTTAAAAAATGAGGAGAGACTTAGGAACCTCTGGGACAACTTTAAACGTTCCAACATCGGAATCATAGTGGTGCCAGAGGAGAAGAGGAAGAGCAAGTAATTGAAAACTTATTTGAAAAAATAATGAAGGAGAACTTCCCCAATCTGGCAAAGGAAATAGACTTCCAGGAAGTGCAGGAAGCTCAGAGAGTCCCAAAGAAGGTGGACCCAAGGAGGCACATCATTATTACATTACCCAAGACTAAAGATAAGGAGAGAATCTTAAAAGCGGCAAGGGAAAAGGAGACAGTTACCTACAAAGGAGTTCCCATGAGACTATTAGCTGAATCTCAAAAGAAATCTTGCAGGCAAGAAGGGGCTAGAAAGAAGTATTCCAAGTCATGAAAGGCAAGGACCTACATCCAAGATTGCTCTATCCAGCAAAGTTATCGTTTAGAAGGGAAAGGCAGATAAAATGCTTCCCACACAAGGTCAGGTTAAAAGAATTCATCACCAAGCCTTTATTGTAGGAAATGTGAAAGGGACTTATCTAAGGAAAAGATAAAAAATATGAACAGTACAATGACAACAAACTCACAACTATCAACATCTGAACCTAAAAAACAAAAACAAACTAAGCAAACAAGTAGAACAGGAACAAAATTACAGAAATGGAGATCACATGGAGGGTTATCAGCAGTGAGGGAGTGGGGGGAGAATGAGGGAAAAGGTCCAGGGAATAAGCAGCAGCATAAGTGGTTGGTACAAAATAGACAGGGGGAGGTTAAGAATCATATAGGAAATGGAGAAGCCGAAGAACGTATATGCACGACCCAGGGACATGAACTAAGGAGGGGGGGAATACTTGTGGGGGGGTGGGGTAGAAGTTAGAGGGGGATAAAGCAAAAAAAAATGGGACAAATGTAATAGCATGATCAAGAAAATATAGAAGACATAATATTTTTAACAAATTTTTTAACACCACAGTGAAACCATTATGAAGACATTTTCCCCCTGAGTTTTTATTATAGAAGCCTCTAGGGAAAATAATACTTGGCTTTGGTTGGCTGTTAATGTATAAAGAGGTCCGAGGTCCTTAGGTATAGCTGTTTCGATTAGTATCTCAATTACATACTCACTAGCTTCATCTCTGATTTTAGCCATTAAAAACCTATTGGCACTGGAGTCTAGACAGTCACATTGGGTGGGAGTCTCTGGGGTTAGAATGGATTACAATCACCCTTTTTTCAAAGTTCCTGAATGGGATACACTTTAATTCAAACAAGTATTTATGAGCTCCTATTACATGCTCAGTACTGTTCTCATTGTTATGGGAAATAAAAGATACTTTTAAAGTAAATCACTTGCTTTCGGAGATTTTATAATTGACTGAAATGAGGCAAAACATACATGTGAAAAAAATAGGTTGACTACAAGGAACATAAGAAACACTTAAATGTATGAGAGCAACTAAAAAAAAAAAAAAGGAGAAAGGAGAGTATGTAGAAAAGGGAGAAGAGTAGGCTGGCTTTATGGGTATATCAACACTGAAGACCTAGAGGCAGTAAGCATTTTCTCCTTGATTAATCCTTTTGCCTTTCATAATAACTTCTTGCAATCTTCATTCAGTATAGCACACTTTCTGATGCGTACTAACGACTGTAGATGATGAAGGCATGTGTTAATTAACTACTCCTTAAATCTTCCAGAATGTAATCAAAAGGCAACTATGTTTTTAATCTTATGCACAATTGAGCACATTTTATCCCAGAATTGTGAGCTCCTGTAACACAGTGACAATGTTTTCTGTATTTTTTCTGTTTCACTCATTAACTAGGATAACATAGATGCTGTTCAATGAAAAGAACCTGAATCCTTGAAATGTTAGAAAGATTTTTATTTAGGGCCATCCTTGAGTATTATAACTATAGAACAGAGCTTTAAAAAGCCTTGAAACAATGCTCTAACTTCACAGAACTTGGTGGGGAGCACTTAGACAGGCAGAGGCGTGAGTGAAAAGTACATCTCATGCATTAGAAGTGTTGATTAAGGGTGTTACTGAACAGTAAGCAGGTCCTGCTGCCTGATGCCACCCTTGAGGCAAAATTCTAGAGGCAAAGATTTGGTGATAAAGAAAAGAAGTCTTTATTCAAAAGCTGCACAATTTTGGATTGACAGCTTTCCACATGCAATAGTCACTTAAGCCTATCAATTAAGCCTAAAATCTTTAACTCTTTAGTTACAGCTTTAACCACTTAAGTCTATCAATTAAGGCTAGAATCTTTAACTCCTGAGTCCCCCTAACAATCCCCTGTTAGTCTTTAATTATCTCATTTCTAGAGGATCAGTTTACAAACTAAAACAATATAAGATATAAAAGCTACACAATTGACAGAATGTCAGACTTCTGCCTCAGAGCCCAACCCCTTTAGAACACCCAAAGAAGAATAAACCTGCCACCCTCTGCCAGGTCAGCCCAATCCTAGAATGAGCTCAGAGTTCCTTCTCCCATCCAAATATCATCCTTGGAGAAATGCAGGCAGCGCAGCACAATCACCCAGGAATCCTCAAGGAATAGAGCCAGAGAGCCAGTCTCTGTCCTCCTTTTATTCTAAATATTCTGCCCTATAATTCCATGTGCTCTGAAGATGTTCAGCTTCTTAGCCAATCCCGTCCTAGACTGTTTATCATTGCCTCGGGCAACAACATCCTACGGCCCCTCCTTTCTCCTCCCCAGTAATCTGATCAGATCTCACAGTATTAATTCCATCATTTAACAATTCTGGACCTTTGTAATCTTACAAGACAAGTGGGCAAAGGTCTCATTCTTCTGTAGCTACATCCTGCTGGCCATGGACATAGTACCCATTCCCTGGCATAGAGATCCCTGATAGAAAGGGGTTCTGGAGTGGAGGGTGGCCTTCACATGAGGGAGAGGGATCTTGCAAGGTCTAGGTCAGTTGGATGCCCCTGGGAAGTGGCAAGAACAATGTTTAAAGGATATCATTGTTGGACAAGTTGGCATCCTTGTCATACTCGAGAGGCAACAAATTTTGCAAGAGGATTAGAAAGCACAATCAGAACCATAACAACTAAATGTTAAAGGTAAGGACCAATTCTACAATATCTCCAATTAAGACAGAGTGGCTTCCTTGGAGGAAGGTGTGCAAAGCATGTGAGACCGGTCAAAGGCCCTTTGGACCACTATACTTAATTCAGAGTGAGGGGGAATATTACAGGATCCCCCTCTTTAACACTTCTGACCCCTTTCTGTCCAAACCATTATGGCAGGAAAGAGAAACAGTTTTAAGCAAAGCTGACAGACTGCTCCATATTTCACCAACTCAACCACTCGGTGCAGTGAAACTGTTGAGTCTCAGGAGGTGGCAGTGCAAATGGGCTTCTCAAACGAGGCCTATACTATGTAAGCAATCACCTAGGTAAATGAGGTCATAGGCATATGCCCTGTGAAAACAGAATGAAGAACACGTAGGCTATTTCACACAACAACCCACAAACCAGTCTCTGAGTCCATAAGGCTACCTTGTGAGAAGATATTCAGTAGCCAGCCTTTTGCTGGAATGATATTAAAGAGTAATAATATGACAAATTCTTCTTGCCTATAAATTGAACATTTCTGGTGATATCATCAGGTGCTGAATTAACATGTGTACACAGAAACCAGTTCAACTTCCAAGTGAGAACAAAACTTTGAAGACAGCTGCATTAAAATCTAATGCTGACCACTAAGGATTGTGATTTTCCTTGAAACACGATTTTTATCCTAAAGATCATCCTCATTGTCACTAAACAGACTGCATTAAGTCCATTTTTAATTTTTGCCCACTCATTTGCATAAACACAACAAGAGCAACAATTGATCGCATAGCATCTTTAAGTCTGTTTTGCTAGAACTCACACAAGGAACCTTTAGAATGAGCTTTAGTCAGCCCTTCAGGCAGGGCACGGGAGCCAAGCCACATATCTGCCATACAGCTTTCCCTGAAGTATATATATGCCTCAAGTCCTTGAGGTTCCCATTACGTCTTAAGATTCCTCCTTCTCATCTTTCAGGAAAGCAACCTGTGTCCAGTCTTCCCTGGAAAGATGGCCATGAACCACATGACCAGACAAGGTATCAGGCCATTTCTCCAGTAGGCTTTTGTTAGCTTTGAAAGTCGGTCTCAGTTCCTCAAGACATTCTGGTAACAACCAGAATCCAGGCATGCCTCTTTCAGACTTGGCATTCCAGTCAAAGTCTTGATCAACGAAACCACCAATTGCAATTGGTCTTCTCTGATTGATGCAAAGAAACTTCATGCAATCACACACTCATTAAGAATGCTAAACGAACACATCTGGCCAAGATGGAGGCATAGGTAGACAAATTGCGCCTCCTTGCACAACCAAAGCAAGAACAAATTTAAAAACAAAAACCAACCAGAATTAACAGAAAATCGAACTGTATGGAAGTCCGACAACCAAGGAGTTAAAGAAGAAACATTCATACAGACCGGTAGGAGGGCCAGAGTTTGGCAGCTGGGAAGAGAGGACTCGCGGCAAAGCAGCGGCTGGAGGACCAGGCGAGGTGGCTGCTGGAGGACCTGGGCAGGCAAGGTGGCAGCTGGCAGAATGGGTGGACCCACGTTTGTGTGCGGATAAACCGGGAGGAACAACTGGGGAGTGAGATAGTCCACACAACCCAGGGCTCCTGTGCAGGAAAATAAAGCTTCAAACCACTGATTGAAAAAACTTGTGGGGGTTAAGGCAGCAGGAGAAACTCCCAGCCTCACAGGAGAGTTCCTTGGAGAGACCCACAGGGTCCTAGAACGTACACTCGCCCACCCACACGGGAATCGGCACCAGAAGGACCCAATTTGCTTGTGGAAAGCGGAGGAAGTGACTAAAATCCAGCAGAGAGTGGAGCAAGCGCCACTGTTCCCTCTTGGACCCTTTCCCCACAGACAGAGTCACAACACAGCAATGTCATTTACCCTGCCAGGGTGAATACCTAAGGCTCTGCCCCTTACTACATAACAGGTGCACCTAGTCAAAAAAAATTACCCTAACGAAAGAACGGACCGAAATTCCAGAAAAAAAATACAACTGAGGGATGAAGACATAGTCAATCTATTAGATGCACAGTTCAAAACACTGGTAATCAGGATGCTCACAGAAATGGTTGAGTATGGTCACAAAATAGAGGAAAAAGTGAAGGCTATGAAAATTGAATTAAAGGAAAATGCACAGGAAAGCAACGTGATAGGAAGGAAATTGGGTCTCAAATCAACGGTTTGGACCAGAAGGAAGAAATAAACCATTTAATTCCCAGTCAGGACACATGCCTAGGTTGCAGACCAGGTCCCTAATAGGGGCCATACAAGAGGCAAGCACACATTGATGTCTCTCTCCCTCTCTTTCTCCTTCCCTTCCTCTCTGTCTAAAAATAAATAAGATCTTTTTTAAAAAAGTGTAGCACAAACACTTGAAAGATGGTTGAGAATCTGTTGAAAGTGATCCACATTCTGGAATTCTTTTTTTATTATTATTATTATTATTATTATTACATTTGGAGACCACAGGAGTCCATAGACACTAAGATGGAAGTAGGACTGATCCCTTTCTACCCAGTTTTTTTTTTTTAATTTTTATTTTAATTGTTGATCTTATACAGTTTTCTGTCTTTTATTCTCACCCCAACCCACCATCCCAGCCCTTCCCTCCCATTTCCACCCCCCCATAGTTTTTATCCATGTGTCCTTTTTACTTGTTTCTGTTTAAAGAATTTATTTATTTATCTTTAGAGGAGAAGGGTAGGAGAGAGGGAGAGGGAGAGAAACATCAATGTATGGTTGCCTCTCATGTGTCCCCTGCTGGGAACTGGCCTGCAACCCAGGCATGTGCCCTGACTGGGAATCGAACCGCGATCCTCTGGTTCGCAGGCCCGCGCTCAATCCACTGAGCTACACCAGCCAGGCTCACATTCTGGAATTCTTGCTACAAGCAAAACACCTGAGAATGTTAAATGTGTATGGGCTGCAATCAACAAAGATCAGCGACTGACAGTGCAAGAACTGGAACCTTACCTGGGGATTCCAAATACTACTGTGTCTAAGAATTTTTTTTTTTTTTGACACAAGGGGAGGGAGAAAGACAGGGACAGACACTTCAATGTGTGCTTGCCTCTTGCACGCCCCCTACTGGGGACCTGGCCCGCAACCCAGGCATGTGCCCTGACTGGGAACTGAACTAGCAAGCCTTTGGTTGCAGGTAAGCACTCAGTCCACTGAGCCACACCAGCCAGAGCTGTGTCTGGTGCGGCTCAAATTTTGACGCAGGATCTTGGCATGAAAATGCTGTGGTAAAATCTGTTCTGTGGCTAATGACTTCAATCAAACTGCTACCAATGAGCCAGATTTCCTCAAGAAGATCATAACCAGAGATGAATTGTGGGTTTATGGCTATGATCTGGAAACAAAGGCTCAGTTGTCCCAATGGAAGTCACCTGGTTCACCACACCTGAAGAAAGTGTGACAAAGTCACAGCAAGATCAAGACTACGTTAACTGTGTTTTTTGATTGGGAAGGTATTGTCCAGCATGAGTATGCTCCTCCAGACAAAACAATTAATAAAGGGTACTACCTCAATGTTCTTCATTAGATAAAAGATGCAATATCCTGTGGCCCTGGCTGGTGTAGCTCAGTGGATTGAGCGCGGGCCTGCGAACCGAAGGATCGACGTTCGATTCCCAGTCAGGGCACATGCCTGGGTTGCCAGGCCAGTTCCCGTCAGGGGACATACAAGAGGCAACTGCACATTGATGTTTCTCTCCCTCTCTCCTTCCCTTCCTCTCTAAAGATAAATAAATAAAATCTAAAAGGGAAAAAAAAAAGATGCAATATGATGAAAATGGCCAGAGGTATGGGCAACTGGTGATTGGTAGCTTCATCACGACAATGCATCTTCTCATGCATCATGTCTCCTGCACAGGTTTTTCATGAAACACCAAATCACCCAGGTGACTCAGCCCCACCTCAGCCCAGATTTGGCACCCTGTCTCCTGGCTTTTCCCAAAACTAAAATGACCTTTGAAGGGGAAGAGATTTCACACTATTGGTGAGATTCAGGAAAATATGACGGGGCAGCTGATGGTGATTGGGAGAACTGTGTGAGGTCCCAAGGTGCCTACTTTGAAGGGGACTGAGGTGTCTTTGTCTTTACAAAACTTCTTGTATTTTGTATGTTCTTCACTAAATGTCTCTACTTTTTATAGCATGTGACCGGATACTTTCTGGACAGATCATCACCTTTTTCCCACTGTCAATCAATAGTTTATTTGTTTTCCACTTGTGTGATGTCTGTCTCATCTGCTAGGCTATGGGTTCTATGAATACAGCAAAAACATGTCTTTTTTTCACAACTGTGTACTCAGAGTCTCCTACAATGTTGGATCCAATGAAATGGGCAATAACTTTTTTGAAATAAATAAATGTTAATTGGCAGTATGGCTATCACTTATGAACATGTTTGGTAGACCTTTGAAATCAAAGTCATGCATTTTTTAAAGCATTGCCTTTATTTTACTCAACTATTCGTTTAAGCAGGTATGCTAGTTATTACAAAACATTAAGCAGGTATGCTAGTTATTACAAAACCACATGGAATAAAAGTTTGTCTCTCAAGTATATTTTACACCTGCACATGAACAGATTACAATATACAATACATGCAATGTGTTGTATGAGAATATGTCACTGAGTCTGGTTTGTCTGACTCTTCATTTTAGAAACATTAATTTTGGTCTATCCCTGGTAGACTGGGCAGAATTAATGAAACTAAGAGAAGATCATGAACAGTGTGGATGGGTTTAAAAATGCAGATAGAGTCGGCCTTTTAAAGCACCAGGTCATTAGGCAGACCTACCTACTCACACTGGGGAGCTTTTTGCCTGGGATAAGCACTGCTAACAAAAATGCAGCTCTATTCCATGAAAGCACTGTATAATAATTTTTCAAATGTCAGAATGAATTTCGCGGAAACTCACAACGTAAATGTCACCTAAAAAGCGAGAATTACACAAAATTACTTATGGAAACCATGTGAATAGGATGATCCTCTGACTTTGGGCAATTCAAATGCATTTACGAAAATTGCATCGTTCCAAATTGGAAAGAAAGCTCTCTGGTGACATGCTCTTTTGGTTTGTTAAAGAAACCGGGGCCGCAGTAAGGTATTTCTGTCATTTAAAAGTGCCGAGGAGGTGATGAAGAGGTAAGGCACCCCTGAGTTTCAAACCTCATCATTAATGGAAATTATTACTTGTGTCTTTCCAACTTTATGGGGATGCATTTTCAAAGTGCCTTCGAAATAACTAAGTAGTCTGGAAGCTCATTTATATGCAGCAGGTCTTGTTATTTGCAGCCATTTTCTTCTCCCACATCCCATCCCTTGTTTTTGACTTTGGTCGATAACTTTCTTCAAGCCCCCGATTCCTAGGTAAACCCTAGGGCAAATCGCAACTCCTCTTGCTTTTCATCCAACCACACTTCGGTTTAAAAAAAAAATACTTAATATCTTGGATAGTTTCTAACTGTCCATGTTCTTTCCCCCTCTTGCTTTTACTGTCTTATTCCTCGTTTGACTCCAAAGGTGAACAAAAAATCATCACTCGGTTTTGCTGTTAGGCATTGCTAAGTATGCATGCATTCAAAGTCTACAACATTGGCATTCCACTTGCCATATTTCCATGATATGGCACTGATTATGTTAGGCCCAGACAAGTAAAATCATGTATTAAGTGAATTTAGGCTATTTAGTCTGTTAATGTGTTGAATTAAGAATTTAAGTCTATGTATAAATCAGGACTCTGAAAAGGACCTACAAAGGAACATTTTTCTAATAGGAAATTATATATGTAGAATTCATCACCCCTATGGTTCCTTCTGTGCAAACCTGAATGAAATCTTAGTGTCCTCCTTTTTACCTCCAAGTCTCTTCGGTCACGCAGTCTACTTCTCCACATTTCCTCTGCCATCATCTTTGTCTGAGCTATAACCATCTCTTATTTGGAATTCTAAAATGGTCTTCTAAATGTTCTCTTCATATTCATTCCAGTTTATTTTCCACAATCAGTTTTACATTCACTTGGAGTGATCTTTCTAAAGCGTAAATCGGGCAACCCATTTCAATCATCAACTAGTCTTAGGGGAAGAAAATTAGTGTTTTAAGTAAATATTTCACATAGCCTGAAAAGCTTTGCATTGTGTAAACCCAGCCCATCTCTTCAGTCTTAACAATAGTATGACTTCCACTGAAATCTACGACCTAGCCATTCGGGGTTTTCACTTTTCCTAATTCGCTGGGCTTTCTCCTACTATAAAGCCTTACCATTATTCTTACGACCTCAGCCTAGAATGGTTCTTTCCCCTACGTGTAGTTAACGTCTGCTCATTCTTCAGGTCTTAGATTGTGTCACTTTCATAGAGACAAATTTTCTTACCCTACAATTAAAGATGCATTACTTTGTCATAAAACCAGCTTTAAGTCCTTCATAATACTCATCTCAGGTTGTTGTTGTTGTTTATTCATAGATGCAATTACTTGAGTAAGGGCTCTCTCCCTGACACATTACACTGTAGGCCTTTTGACTTTACCTCCCCATTGTTAACTCCAGTGTCTAATACAGAATCTGGAACATATACATACTCAGTGAATATTGTGACACAACCTAATGAAGGTTTAATATAGAATGTTTCTTAAGTGAGATATAATCGGCATATATTGATATCAGGTGTGCAACATAATGGTTTGATATTTGTAAAATCTGTGAGGCGTTGGCTTCTTTTGTTATTCCTTTTCCCTCGTAAGTTAAAGCAACATGCCAAAAGGACTGCGATCCCATGTATTTTTTTTTTTGAGGACTGTTTTTTTTATTTGTTTACTTATCTTTAGAGGGGAAGGGAAGGAGAGTGGGAGAGAAACATCAATGTGCAGTTGCCTCTTGTATGTCCCCTGCCAGGAACTGGCCTGGCAACCCAGGCATGTGCCCTGACTGGGAATCGAACCGCGATCCTTTGGTTCACAGGCCCGCGCTCAATCCACTGAGCTACACCAGCCAGGGCCGATCCCATTTTTAATGTATGATGAACAATAAGGTCAAAATGAGGTACCTGGTGAAATTGCAATGAAAATATCTCACAGCATTTTGGTTATGTGATTTGACTACTTCCTTCTATTTTTGAAATATAGTGATAGACATTTTTCTGGGTTATATTAGATGACCTGGTTTTTTGTGTACAATATTCCCTATTGATCTTTGTGAGACAAAAATCATAGCACCTGGTCCACCTGAATTTTAAGATAATGTTCTAGATTCTCATCGTGGCTAGATTAAGACATGCGCATGTGCACACACAGATAAACACGCACACACTACCCAGGAAAATATCCAAGCACTAATTTCATATGAAAGGAAGAGTTTTGTGTTTCTAATTTTCTAGGGGATAACCGCCTGTTCTCTTGCTGACTTATTGGATGTCACAAGACGAACGGAGACTTCTCCAACTGTGAGTGAACAAATTCTCGTTCAGATAAGATACCTGTATATCAACTAGGTGATCTTGTTAACTGAAACTAACCGTTATGTGTTAGGTCCTTATGTGCTACGTCTTTTTATGTTTGGATTGCTCTCTTAATAAAAGGGGTCATTTTCTGACTTCTGAATAGGTTTCGTTGTGCCCATCGGGAATTTGAAAATCAAGAAATCATTTACTCTGTAAGGGATTCTAGCTTTTGCACTGTTACTATCCAACTTTCCACATTATCTTACAAAAAGTATTTTACATTCTTTGTGTACTTGTTTCCCTAACCAATAAATTTAAATGGTTCCTTACATGATCTCTGAGGGCCTATTCAGGTTGAATAATTTACAAATTATAAATGCTTTTATTATTATTATGTGTACTTTCAGTTCTTTATCATGGCCATTCTTAAAATTAGACTGAATTATCCAGTAACTTGGTTTATTTTTTATTTGATAGCATATTGCAATTGCTTATAAGCTGATATGTATAGCCATTCAATTCGATGGCTATACATTCAATACAATACAATATACACATAGTAATATATACTGTAATATATAATACAATACATTCAATTGGAATGTATCTCCTTGGCTTATTTTAGTTTTGGTAGAGTGTTTTTTTTTTTTTTTTTTAATCCTACATTTTTTTTTAAGATTTTTTTTTCTTTTAGATTTTATTTGTTTATCTTTAGAGGGGAAGGGAAGGAGAGAGGGAGAGAAACATCAATGTGCGGTTGCCTCTTGTATGTCCCCTGACGGGAACTGGCCTGGCAACCCAGGCATGTGCCCTGACTGGGAATCAAACCGCGATCTTTCGGTTCGCAGGCCCGCGCTCAATCCACGAGCTACACCAGCCAGGGCGGTAGAGTATTTTTTTAATAACATTGAGTACTGAGAAAGATAAAGATTATAATAGTCAAATTTGAAAATATACTATAAAATAGGTTACAATATTACCCAGAGTTAAGAGAAATATTACTTTATTTCAACATTAGAAGACGGTCGGAGAAATTGAAAGAAACACATTCTTTATCACTTGGTTTCATCTTCTTATAGAAATACAATTTGGCCCTGGCAGGTGTGGCTCAGTGGACTGAGCGCCACCCTATGAACCAAAAGGTCGCCAGTTTGGTTCCCAGTCAGGGCACATGCTTGAGTTGCAGGCCAGGTCCCCATTAGAGGGCGCAAGAGAGGCAACCACACATTAATATTTCTCTTCCTCTCTTTCTCCCCCCTTCCCCTCTCTCTAAAAAATAAACAAAATCTTAAAAAGAAATAGAATTTGTATTGTGTATTTACTACCCACAGTCAAATCTCCTTCTGTTACTACACAGATGATGCATTATAGAATTGTATACCTGAAACTTATATAATTTTACTTAACCAATGTCACCTCAATAAATTTAATAAAAAATTAAAAAAAACTAGAATTTAAATTGTTGCTTATCCTAGGTGAGCTGTTACAAAATATAACAATGAAAATATTGAAATATAGATAATATTAAGAGTGATTTCAAGATACTCTCAGATTTATTAATATTGGAAAAAATCTGGGAAGTTTAATCAAAGAACACTAAGCATCTACCTTGTATGTAAGAATGTGTATCATTAGGGCTGATTCAACTCTTTACATTCTTCAAATATTAATTGATTACTCAATGTGTAAAATAGCATATTGGAATTTTTATTAAGATCGAATGAAATTTTTCCCTGGCTGGTGTGGCTCAGTGGATTGCATGCCAGCCTGCAAACCAAAGAGTTGCTGGTTTGATTCCCAGTCAGGGCACATGCCTGGGTTGTGGTCCAGGTCCCCAGTAGGGGGCAAGCGAGAGGCAACCACACATTGATGTTTCTTTCCCTCTCTTCCTCCTTTCCCCTCTAAAAATAAATAAAACCTTAAAAAAAAAAATGTAATTGAATGAATTTTTTTAGGTTCTTTTTGGGGAAATTCATATTTTTCCTGCTTTTCCCCTACTATATGAATCACTTTTAAAGATTGCATATTTATTATATCGACAACAAATGATTTATTTATTTAACCAATTCATGAGACCAAATTAAACTTTTCTTTTCTTTTTCCAGCTTTTTAATTTTAGACATGTCAAAGATAGTTCAATGAATACATATATGCTCCTTATCTGGATTCATTGTTATTTTGCCACCTACTCCTCTTTCCCACCATTGACCCAGATATATCTGACCTTCTTTTTTTATAAATCTCTTAATAAAAGGTCCTTATTTCCTCCCAGACATTTATTTATGATGTTCTCTTATGTGCAATGATTATTTTTTTCCATATATACTCCCTTTCCTTTGAGGTCAGCCCACAACACACATTTTTATATAAACCTTCTATAACTCCGTATTTCCCTACTTCTTCTCTAAATTTGCCTTTTCTTGTTGCATTTATACATAAACATATGCCAAGTATGAATTATATTATGAAGTACATGCTTTGATCTCTATCCACTTATTAAAGTCTTGCCTCTCCAATACGGTTCCTAAGTCCTTCAAGGGCAGGGGTTTTATCTTTTATATATTTTTGTTTTCCTCAGTGTACCAAGCCCAGATCTTTGCTAGATGATTTAATCCCTCATATGATATCAATCGATATGTGTATTTTTAATATTAACTAGTGTCTCTGATGCTAGAGATACTGCAAGTATTCTCACATATAAATATTGATGCTCCTTTGGATTTCACCCTGAAAACAGTTCAGAATTAAGAAATAGGCAAGTCAGATAAAATCAACACTTTTGAAGGTGCCTTTAATGGATCCTTTTATTTGGAAGTAAATTGACCAGATTCCTTGTATATACTGTATGTTTGGAAGTATGTTTTGTTCTTTTTCAGCTCTTTGATCATTTGCTGGCTGGCATAGAAGGCGTATCAGGCCACTGGGGACAATATTACTGGCAAGACAAGTGAGGATTTGCCAAAAGTATGCCTGTGTACATGTGTAGAAAAAAGAAAATGAGCCCGTTTCTCATTCTGTAAGTTTCTTTTGGGAATAGTAGAGCTTTATTCATCTGCATGTCATAAAAAAGATGACAGCTAAAAAACAAAGCCAGAAATCTTTTCTCTGCTTTTCCTAACCATGAGAGACATGACTGACATGAAGTCCAGACCCAAAAATTCAGCATTATGTCATAAAGTTTTCAGACCATTTCTTTCTTTTGGGAATATTATACATAATTCCAGACAAAGGTGTTTTTATATCAGATCACATTATATCCTAATTAAAGCTCCTAATATCTTGACACTTAAAAATCCAAACATTTATTACTATTATTATTTTTTAATCTTCACCTGAGGATATTTTTTTTTAATTGATTTTACAGAGAAAGGAAAGGAGAGAGAGAAACATCAGTGTAAGGGAGAAACATCGATAGGTTGCCTCTTGTATGAGCCCCGGATGGGTATTAAACCTGCAATCTAGGGAATCAAACCCACAACCTTTCGGTGTAAGGGACAACACTGTAATCAACCAAGCCACCTGGCCAGGGCGAAAGTATCAGAACTTTTAATATTGGTTTAGCAATCTGGCTACTATTAGCTTTCCTACCTCATCTCCTGTTATTCTCCCTCCATATACTACACCATAGCCAAGTTTTCCTTCTCTATCCAACACATTAAGTTTAGTACTTTTCTACCTTAAAGCCTTTGCATAATCTATCTTCTGCCTGCAATGCTTTTCTACCTGATATTTGCACGCTTAGTACCTTCTTGTCATTTGTGTCAGCTTAAATTTCTTCTCCTGAAAGAGTTCTTCACTCACTACTCAATCATTCCTTATTATATTAAAGTATTGCAATTATTGTATTACAAGGCCACTGTAATCAAAACAGCCTGGTACTGGCATAAAAACAGGCACGTGGACCAGTGGAACAGAACAGAAAGCCTAGAGATAAACCTAAGTCTCTGCAGTCAATTAATATTCGACAAAGGGGGCAGCAACATAAAATGGAGTAAAAATAGCCTCTTCAACAAGTGGTGTTGGGAGAACGGGACAGCTACGTGCAAAAAAAATGAAACTTGAGGATTAACTTACACCATACACAAAAATAAATTCAAGGTAGATAAAAGACTTAAATATAAGCCGTGACACCATTAAAGTCCTAGAGGAGAACATAGGCAGGAAAATCTCAGGTATTTCACGCAGCAACATTTTTACAGACATGTCTCCTAAAAGCAAGGGACATAAAGGAAAGAATAAACAAATGGGATCTCATCAAAATAAAAAGCTTCTGCACAGCTAAAGAAAACAGTATTAAAATAAAAAGAGAACTGGCATTGTGGGAAAACATATTTGCCAATGATACCTCAGACAAGGGATTAATCTCCAAAATGTACGAAGAACTTACACGACTCCAGTCTAAGTAGACAAGCAACCCAATTAAAAAAATGGGCAAAGGACTCAAACAGACACTTCTCAAAGGAGGACATACAGAGGATAAATAGAATTAATTTCTGATAGTAAACTAAGTTTATTATTTTCACTTTAAAATATAACATGCTATACGTAACATTATTTTATTCTATGATTCTCTCTACCTGAAATATAAGGGGCAGGAGGGCAGAGACCCCTGACATTACTGGTAAATTCTCTAACTGCAGCTCTTAGAAGGATTCCTTTAGAGGAGCCTAATACATATTTTTATTTTTTTAATTAAAGATATTTATTACCGGAGTCCAGAAGAGAGCGGAACAGGCGCCATTCTTCCCTCTCGGACCCCGCCCCCACCTATAGCGTCACAACCCAGCGACTGGGCTGCTAAGGCTCCACCCCTCATACGTAATAGCTGCGACCAGACTAAAACCAAAACAAAACAAAACAAAAAACCCCACCAAAAATGGCTCAAACCGGAGAAAAAATGAAAACGCCGGAGTCAATTCCTCTAAGCAACGAAGAGATAGCCAACCTATCAGATGCACAGTTCAAAGCCCTGGTCATCAAAATGCTCGCAGAATTGGTTGATTTTGCTCACAAACTAGATGAAAAAATGCAGGCTACAATACGTGAAATGAAGGAAGACGCATAGGGAACCGATAGAGATGGGAGGAAAACTGGGACTGCAATCAATGGAGTGGACCAGAAGGAAGAAACTAACAACCAAACAGAAAAGAAGGAAGGAACAAGAATTCAAAAAAATGAGGAGAGGCTTAGGAACCTCCGGGACATCTTTAAACGTCCCAATATCCGAATTATAGGGGTCCCAGAAGGGGAAGAAGAGCAACAAGTGGAAAACTTATTTGAACAAATAATAAAGGAGAACTTCCCCAATCTGGCAAAGGAAATAGACTACCAGGACGTCCAGGAAGCTCAGAGAGCCCCAAAGAAGTTGGACCCAAGGAAGAACACACCAAGGCACATTGTAATTACATTAGCCAAGATTAAAATGAAGCAGAGAATTCTAGAAGCAGCAAGGGATAAGGGGACAGTCACTTACAAAGGAGTTCCCATCAGACTGTCAGCTGATTGCTCAAAAGAGATCTTACAGGCAAGAAGGGGCTGGAAAGAAATATTTGAAATCTTGAAAAGCAGGGACCTACATCCAAAATTGCTCTTTCCAGCAAAGCTGTCATTTAGAATGGAAGGACAGATAAAGCGCTTCTCAGATAAGGTCAAGTTCAAGGAGTTCATCATCACCAAGCTCTTATTATATGAAATGTTAAAGGGACTTATCTAAGAAAAAGAAGATAAAAAATATGACAGTGAAAAGACAGCAAACTCACAGATATTAACAACCACACCTAAAACAAAAGCAAACTAAGCAAACAGCTAGAACAGGAACAGAACCACAGAAATGGAGATCATATGGAGGGTTAGCAACAGGGGCGTGGGAGGAGGAGGGGGGAAAAGGTACAGAGAATGAGTAGCATAGACGGTTGGTAGAAAATAGACGGGGGAGGTCAAGAATAGTGTGGGAAATGTAGAAGCTAAAGAACTTATGACACAAGGACATGAACTAAAGGGGTGAATGTGGGTGGGAGGGGTGTGCAGGGTGGGGGGAATGATGGGGGAGAAATGGGACAACTGTAATAGCATAATCAACAAAATATATTTAAAAAAAGATATTTATTTATTTATTTATTTATTTATTTATTTATTTATTTATTTATTTATTTTTAGAGTGGGGAAGCAGGGGGGCAGGGGAGAGGGAGAGAAGCCTCAACGTGTGGTTGCCTCTTGCATGCCCCCATCTGGGGACCTGGCCCACCACCCAGGCATGTGCCCTGACTGGGAATTGAACCAGCGACCCTTTGGATCACATGCCAGTGCTCAGTCCACTGAGCCACACCAGCCAGGGCCTAATACATATCTTTAAATAAATACATGGATGGCTGAATAAATACAAAAGGGATTTTTAAAAAATGGCAATATTACCTGATCCCTGTGGCTCAGTTGACTGGGCATCGTTCTGCAAAAAATGGCAATATTAAATCTAGTTCTCAATTTCAAATCCAAATGTTTGAATTATTTTAAATTAAAATATACTCCTAAGTGCCCTGGTAGCAATACATATTAAAATCTGCTACTCCAGCCTAGATTCTTTGCAGGACCCATGATAAAACCAGATTCAGTTTTAGCAGAAAAGGTGGGGTACATGCACTAGGGTTGATACTTCATAGACATCCTTCCAGGAGAGGTGTCTTCCAAGATGAGGTTAAAGTCAGAGGACCAAGAGAAATTACGATAGTGGTCTCCCCTAAAGCAAGTTCATTTTTAACTCTCATAAACAATAGATTCTGTTCTTTTCCTTATACATACGAAGGCATAACAAAAAATAGGTCTTTTCTACATTTTTTTTTGTTTTTTTTCCCACTCACATAACCATAAAGGCTTTTTATTTATGTATTTATATTTTTAGTGTTGACACTATTACAGATGTTCCCCCACTTCCCCACTTTGCCCCATTCCACCTGCCCTGGCCCCCTACTCTGGCCTTTGGATGCTATATTTTAATCATAAGGAAAGAGCTCTGTCTGGTGTGGCTCAGTGGACTGAGCGCTGGACTGTGAAGCAAACGGTCACTGGTTCGATTCCCAGTCAGGGCACGTGCCTGGGTTGTGGGCCAGGCTCCCAGGAGGGGGTGTGCGAGAGGCAACCACATGTGGATGTTTCTCTCCCACTCTTTCTCCCTCCCATCCTCTCTCTCTAAAAATAAATAAATAAAATCTTTACAAAAAGGAAGAATGTATCATGAATGGGACTATACATTTACACCTATTATTTTGACTTTCCTGATAAGGCAAAGGCCGAAACAAGCAAATATTGTTATGATAAAACATTTGAACTAATTACCTGGCTTTTGGTTTAAGTATGTTTCATGTATTTTCACACACTGACTTTGTCTGTGGAGGAGCTACACACAGACTTTGAAAACTGTATGGTCGCAGAGGCTGGGATCATCTCTTTTCCTTCTTCCCCTTTTCCTTATACATTCTATACAAATATTGTTCTCCTCTAAAATAACATCTTTACAAGCCCATAAATTTCTGGGTCTGTTTTAATAGATAAAAATTGCTACTAAATATTCTAGAGGTTTATTTTGTTGTTGTGTTTTTTTTTCTGAGCCTGCTACTAGCCCGTTTTATTACTGAGCTAATTTCAGGTTGAAGGCTTGGAGTCAAGGTGGCCTTAGACTATTGGAGTATCACAGTATGCCTTATATTATGCAAACATTTTTTCCCCAGAAGAATAGACCTCAGTAAAGTCTTTCAGATGACAGTGCAGATTTTTAAAAATGTGGACTTACTGACCATGAATCTGTATTGAATTGAATATTTTCACTTAGGTGTTGTGAAACTGTAGTTTAACATAGTTTGTGTTTCATTCTTTGAGTTTATTATGCAAGTTTAAATTTCGTTTCTCTTAAGAACATGTTTAACAAAAATGTTTTATTCCTTTCCCCATCCACTGAAATAAACTGCATAAAAACCCTCTTCTTTTATGGACTTATCTGACATATAGACCCCTCATGGCTAGTATTGCTGTCTTTCGTGCAAAGTTCTGTTTTGGTTTGACTTTGTTTCTTAAGCAGTCTGTTTCCTTTGGCTTGATTGATGGTAGTGGAATAAAACTAAAGGTTTCATTTTGTTATAAGCACATATTTGAAATTAAATAAGAATCTATACGCTGGATTACTTTTTCCATTTAAACGGAGTACATTCACAGTAGACAGTGGTTAACTAGTTCTGGGATCTTCTGACTAAACTGTAAAAGTAGTAAAAAATGCCAGTAATTTCATAACATTTTTATTTGATTTGCTTCTTGAATGGGAATATTTCAGTGGCAGGTATCTGCAGATTTTGCTCAGAGAATATGATCAGCCCCAATCAAGCATCGTACCCCTTTATGAAAAGCTTGGCAGGGAACGTGCCACTGAGCTGGCAGAAGCAGGCCAGTCAACGTACACACCATCTAATGCACCTTTGCCATAAGTGTGTGTATTCAGGCGTGTGTGTATGTTATAATTTCTTTAGTAAGATGTCCTAAAACAACTACAGAGTTACTCAAAGTTCCTTCCCTTTAAAGCCCAGTTTGTTTTTCTTTGTGTCTCCTCCTAGAAAAAAAATATGAAGATAAGATCAAGAACTTTTTTTTTGAGTACCACATCCTGCATTGTGTAGCATAGAATGGTGAACAAAGCTTGATGGGATAAATACTGTGTATGAAACTTTAGCTTCTAAAAGTTTCAAAAGGTTATCTATCTTCCAGGAAGTCCATCTGTATTTATTTTTCATTTTGAGAATCACATTAGGTAAAATAATTTATCATTAAGTTTTGTTGATTAAGGACTGAACTCAGTGTTAAGAGGTGTTCAGTACTTGCTCGGAAGAATCAATACAGAATATATATATATATATATATACACACACACACAGAATATACATGTATATATATGTGTATATATATACAGAATATGTATGTATATATATGTGTATATATATACAGAATATATATGTATATATGTGTATATATACAGAATGTGTGTGTGTGTGTGTGTGTGTGTGTGTATACACACACACAGAGATTCTTGCTCGGAAGAATCAATACAGAATATATATATATATATGTTGGAAATTTTCTTGCTTTAGGATTTTACGAAGTTGTCAGGAGAAACTCGAGAAATCTTTAAAAGGAGGTGTCCTTTTGGTTAAACTTTTATAGAACATTTTTAATCCTGTAAGTATAAATCATTTTAACTGGTGTGAAGTAATTATAGCTGCATATTTAGCAGAGGACAGAGGGTTAACCAACATCATTGGATGCATCCTTTTCAACCAGCAAGTGCCTGTTTTGACAGAAGTACATTTCACCAAAGGGTAGCTGTTTTCTCTATTCTAGGTGCAGAAATCAATGCCTAAAATTTAACCCTTGTTTCATAGTTAGTAATTGGTTAGAACGATATGCAGCCCTTAAAGTGATACAAATATATACACAATGTGTATTGACATGGAACTATAGCCAAGACACAATATTGAGTGAAATAAGAAGCTTGAAAAACAGAAAGTATAGTAGATCATTTTTTGTAGAAAATGTAATTTATATACATTTATACGCATATAACTTATATGTATATTTACATAAAAATTCTCAAAATTCAGACATTAATAGTTATATGTGGTTATCTCTGAGAGATTATTTGATTTTTGTATTATTCTTTGTATTTTGATGTGTTTTACTATATACATCTATTAATTGTATAACCAGAAAAACTGTAAAGGCATTTAGAAAGAGAAATTGTCACAATCTAAAGTGAAATAAAGTGAAATAAAATTTAAGGTAAGAATAAACAAAAAGCATCTGAAAGTCAACAATATCACATTGGGTATCCTTTGGATTCCAATTTACTTAAGTTTAGGAATGCCTTTTCAAGAAGAAGTTAGCAAATAAACATAGGAAGAAGGTATCAAAATATATCACAAAATATTTTTAGTTTTAAGACATTATTAATAAAAATAGAGCATGCTTTCATTGTTGAGTTTTTGACTTGCCTTTTTAAAGCGAACAAAATGGTGTTGGGAGAGCTGGACAGCTACATGCCAAAAACTGAAACTTGATCACCAACTTACACCATACACAAAAATAAATTGAAGGTGGATAAAAGAGTTAAATGTAAGTCATGATACCATAAAAGTCCTAGAGGAGAACATAGGCAGGAAAATCTCAGATATTTCACACAGCAACATGTTCACTGATATGTCCCCTAGAGCAAGGGACATAAAGGAAAGAATAAACAAATGGGATCTCAATGAAATAAAAAGCTTCTGCGTGACTAAAGAAAACAGCATTAAAATGAAAAGAAAACCAACCCATTGGGAAAACACATTTGCCAATTATACCTCTGACAAGGGTTTGATCTCCAAAATATATAAAGAACTCACACGACTCTACTCCAGGAAGACAAAAAACCCAATCAAAAAATGGGCAAAGGACCAGAACAGACGCTTGTCCAAGGAGGACGTACGGAGGGCCAAGACACATATGAAAAGATGCTCCGAATCACTAGCCATCAGAGAGATGCAAATGAAAACCACAGTGAGATGCCATCTCACACTACTCAGAATGACTACCATCAATAAATCAACAAACAAGTGTTGGAGAGGATGCACAGAATAGGGAACCCTAGTGCACTTTTGGTGGGAATGCAGACTGGTGCAGCCACTGTGGAAAACAGTATGGAATTTCCTCAGAAAACTAAAAATGGAACTGCCTTTTGACCCAGCAATTCCACTGCTGGGACTATACCCTAAGTACCCTTAAACACCAATCCAAAAGAACCTATGCACCCCAATGCTCATAGCAGCACAATTTACAATACCCAAGTGCTGGAAGCAACCTAAGTGCCCATCAGTAAATGAGTGGATCAAAAAATTATGGTACATTTATTTACACAATGGAATACTACACAGCAGAAAGAAAGAAGGAGCTCCTACCCTTTGTGACAGCATGGATGGAACTGGAGGGCATTATGCTAAGTGAAATAAGCCAGGCAGTGAAAGACAAATACCATATGATCTCACCTTCAAGTGGAACCTAATCAACAAAATGAACAAGCAAGCAAAATATAACTGGAGATATTGAAATTAAGAACATACTGACAGCAAGCAGAAGGGAGGTAGGAGGGGATAATGGGGGGCAAAGGGGGAAGGGTTTTCAGGAACATGTAAAAAGGACACATGGACAAAACCAAAGAGGGGTAGGATCAAGGGTGGGGAGTGGGGCTGGCTGGGGTGGGGGGGAATGGTGGGGTAAAATGGAGACAAGTGTACTTGAACAACAATTAAATAAAAAATAAAATAAAATAAAATAAAAAGAACCTATTGCTAAATAAATAATAAATAAAGGAACAGTAAAAACTCCTGGGTTCCTTTTGATGTGTTATATCAAATGGGTCCTCTGCATTTGAGAATGGCTAGCTAGGGAGAAAGAAACATAGGTGGGTAACAATTTTATTCTATAAATCTTTTGATATATTTAGGAAGAATATTATCGTTGGTATTTTTTGTTGATCAGACCACATCTATATAATTAAACACAATGGAGAGCTCAATATGAATTTGCTGTATTTGAGAAAATGTATCTATATTATATATGTATTTATATATAACAATTTTGATTAATTCAGAACTCTAAACATGAGTTCCATTTTATCTAAATTACATAGATCCGCCATGGCTGGTGTGGTACAGTGGACTGAGCGCCAACTTATGAACCAAGGGGTTGCCAGTTGGATTCCCAGTCAGGGCACATGCCTGGGTTGTGGGCCAGCTCCCCAGTAGGGGGTGTGTGAGAGGCAACCACACATTGATGTTTCTCTTTCTCCCTCCCTTCCCCTTTCCCTAAAAATAAATAAATAAATAAATAAATAAAATCTTTTTAAAAATACACGGTTCAGCTCTAATCACTGTCTGAAATTACCATAGAAATATTTAAATTTCCCTTTGATTTAATAATATAAATATGCTATTAATTTAGTATAAGAAATATACTAAATAATTAGAAATTTGTATGCTTTTATTAATGACAATATCTTTTGGAATATTAATAGAGAATAAATGTTTAACTGGATGATTATCATAAAATATTGTAAGTTTTTATATACAGGAAAAGTCAATTTGATGATCATTATGGTATCATCCTTTAAAAACATTTCAAAGCCTCCCTGGCCGGTGTGGCTCAGTGGATTGAGCACCAGCCTGCAAACCAAAGGGTCCCCGGTTCGATTTCCAGGCAGGCTACATGCCTGGGTTTTGGGCCAGGTCCCCAGTAGGGGGCGCATGAGAGGCAACCACACATTGATGTTTGTCTCCCTCTCTTCCTCCTTCCTTTACTGTCTAAAAATAAATAAATAAAATCTTTTACAAATTTTCAAAGCCACTTTGTACAGAGTAGGACAGCTATTATTAATAGGTGTCCTAATATTATTATTAGTCACCAGCAGATACGAATTTTAGCAATTCCTGGCCAACAATTGGTATCCTTTTTTTTTCTTTATTTTAATAATAGCTGTCCTATTATTAACAACAGGTGCCAAGTCGCCAGTAGGGGGAGGAACCATACACTCCTATTTGTCTCCCTCCCTTCCTCCCTTCCCCTCTCTAAAAATAAATAAAATCTAAAATCTTTAAAATTAAAAGCAAATACTGTACGATTCCACTTATTAGCCTTTCAGGGCACCTTTGTAATGCCTCTATTTACTGATATATTAGCTTTAATGGATGTGTTTATGTGTCGAATGACTACTTAAAAATTCATTTACCTTTCTTTTTGCAGCCACAGCCATTTAACAATTAAGTCTACCCCATCCCCAGCACCTCTGGATCAAGACTTAATGCATAACATTCAAGAAATATTGACTACTAACCTTTTTAAAATTAAAAAAAGTGGTAAGTTCGTTCAGTACATTTTACCATATTAGTCACACAAATGGAATGAATGTACTTATTTTGTTTTGTACCGTTCCAAATGAACCTTCCCCGCTACATGTGCCACCGAATTATTGACAATTTAGATGAAATGACAAGTCAGTCTTTAAGTCACACACAGACTTCTTATTTATATGAAAGCACTTTAACAGTTTCTATTTAATTGCCAGTGCAGAGCATTACATGAGGCCCAAGGGCATGAAAAGTGATGACATTTTCTTAAGTATACATTTTTTTTGCAGTGACCCCTATTCTATTTAGCACATTATAAAACTTGGTTATTTTATTTAGTATTTTTGGTTAGTAGAGAGTTGCCAAATCTCAAATTTAAAAACTTATACTATGGCCCTGGCTGGTGTAGCTCAGTGGATTGAGCGCGGGCCTGCGAACCAAAGGATCGCGGTTCGATTCCCAGTCAGGGCACATGCCTGGGTTGCAGGCCAGTTCCCGGCAGGGGACACACGAGAGGCAACCGTACATTGATATTTCTCTCCCTCTCCCTCTCTCCTTCCCTTCCCCTCTAAAGATAAATAAATAAAAAAAATCTTAAAAAAAAATAAAATAAAATAAAAAATAAATCTTTAAAAAAATAATAATAAAAAAAATAAAATAAAATAAACTTGAGCCCTGGCTGGTGTAGCTCAGTGGATTGAGCGCGGGCCTGCGAACCAAAGGATCGCGGTTCGATTCCCAGTCAGGGCACATGCCTGGGTTGCAGGCCAGTTCCTGGCAGGGGACACACGAGAGGCAACCGTACATTGATATTTCTCTCCCTCTCCCTCTCTCCTACCCTTCCCCTCTAAAGATAAATAAATAAAAAAAATCTTAAAAAAAAAATAAAATAAAAAATAAATCTTTAAAAAAATAATAATAAAATAAAATAAAATAAAATAAACTTGAGCCCTGGCTGGTGTAGCTCAGTGGATTGAGCGCGGGCCTGCGAACCAAAGGATCGCGGTTCGATTCCCAGTCAGGGCACATGCCTGGGTTGCAGGCCAGTTCCTGGCAGGGGACACACGAGAGGCAACCGTACATTGATATTTCTCTCCCTCTCCCTCTCTCCTACCCTTCCCCTCTAAAGATAAATAAATAAAAAAAATCTTAAAAAAAAATAAAATAAAAAATAAATCTTTAAAAAAATAATAATAAAATAAAATAAAATAAAATAAACTTGAGCCCTGGCTGGTGTAGCTCAGTGGATTGAGCGCGGGCCTGCGAACCAAAGGATCGCGGTTCGATTCCCAGTCAGGGCACATGCCTGGGTTGCAGGCCAGTTCCCAGCAGGGGACACACGAGAGGCAACCACACATTGATATTTCTCTCTCTCTCCCTCTCTCCTACCCTTCCCCTCTAAAGATAAATAAATAAAAAAATTAAAAAAAAATAAAAACTTATACTATGATAAAATATACTTAATATAATACACCTAGCTCAAAGAGTATACAATATTTATTTAATAATTCTTAATTCTGGCCCTCGCCAGTGTGGCTCAATTGGTTGGAGTGTCTTCCTCTAAACCCAAGAGTCACAGGTTCGATTCATGGTGAGGGCACATGCCTAAGTTATGAGTTTAGTCTCTGGTTGGGGCACGTACAAGACGCAACTAATCAGTGTTTCTCTCTGACTTCGGTGGTTCTCTCCTTCTCCCTCTCCCTAAAATCAATACTCACGTCCTTGGGTGAGAATTAAATAATAACCCTGGTAATTCTTAATTCTGGAAATTCCTAACAATATTAGAATCTTATTAGAATCTTAATCTTTCTCCCTTCGCTGAGAAAAATCATCTTCAAATGAGTAGATGCAAATCTCATTTTGAAATTTAAAAATTTACTTTTATGTTAGGAACGGCTTGATTTAAACTTGTAGATTTAGAAGTCATTGTTGTTAAAATAATTTTTGCCTGTGTGCATTTTATAACCATATGTAAATAAAGGCCATGAAAATGACAGTTAACGTAAATGTTTAAAGCATCCTGTGTGGCAGTGTGTTGAATAACAGAGTTATTGTGTGATGGAGAGAGTTTGAGACTAGAAGTCAACAGATACAAAAATCACTTTAAGCTCTTGAGAAAAATTCTGGAAAATAATTACACTAATAAACATCTAATATTAAATGAATGTAACTTTTTAATGCAAATTTACAAGATCCCAATTATTGTCTCAAGTTAGTATACCAATGTAATATCTGTTTCCTATTTTCTCATTTATAAAAACTACTTCTTTCATTAGTGTATTTAGTAATTATAACAATTTAAACTGTTTTGAACACATGTCTACATTCCCCATTGTCTGCTTTTTTCTTTAAAGAAATTAAGTGTATTTTTCTTTTCTGAATGTAAATGATGCTGTAACCACGCAGCATGGGGTCTCTCCACTTGTTGCCATGTATGCTCATAATATGACCATTTGTGAAGAACAAAGTAAGCTTTTATTAACAGGGTTCCCAATTTGAGGTGGCTTGGAGCATTCCTGTTTTGATCTTTTCTCTTCCGGAAGACACAGAACCTCCGTTGCTCCCAAGAAGATTACAACCAAAAGCCACACCCAGAGGTTTTCCCGTTATTGCTTATCTGTCCTTTTTTGGAACAAAGGCTGTCCTTGCAAACAGGTCTCCATACTCCCTGGGGCGTGCACTTGTGGGTTTCAGAGTCCCCATGGCTTTGCAGCAGCTTCCTCTCTCTGGGTCTTCCGTACGCTGCCAGATCGCTCCACATAGTTGTGCAGGGGAAGCTCCATCTGCAAGGAACTTTTCAAGCTCTCCATCTGCAAGGAACTTTTCAAACTCATGCCTCCATGTGCTGCTCCCCGTGTAAGAGGGTGCAGCCAGGGGGTCCCCCAAATAGTGATTTGTAATGGGGTCCAGAACTCAGGGTGTCCAGGACGTATTTTGAAAATATAGGATGTCTTACCCTCCACAAGTCTGAGTTGGGGGATGGGACACATGGAGCAGGGCCATTGAGAGCTGTTTTGCATAGCAACAGTTTGCAACTAACCTTAGGCATGGTCATTGAACACATCTATAACCTTTAACTGGTTTCATAGATATGTTGAATAGCTGTGACCATGCTTTGAGCCAGAGATGGGAGTGACTTCCACTCAGGATGCAACTGGGAGGCAGCATCCCCTTTACAACGCTTGTGTGAGAGCTTGGAGTAAGAGGGGACCACAGGACTTTGGCGAGAGAAAGGTTGGGTCACTTGGCTTTGGTGAGTAAGGGAGAACCACATGGCTTTGGGGCTCCCTTTGCCACGCAGCTTAGGAAGCTGGAAAGCAAGACGTAGCAGCGATGCAGAGCTCTCTCTCTCAGCAGTTTGGAAGAACGCAGGAATGATGCTGCAGGAAGGAAAGGAGTGGAAGGACTCTTGCTGATGGGCCAGAAGGTGCTTCGTGGGTTTGGAATAAGAACTGGAGATCCCAGCGACACAGCTGATGGTGCCGGGAGCCGAGGGAGGCCTGGCAGACGAGCACGGATTGCTGGGAAGAACCGAGGGCTACCTGAGCCAGACTTCCATTTCTTTTGCTGGGATACGGTACCCAGGACTGGGCAAAGGGGGGACGGAAGGACTGTGTGTTTGTGGGTGTTCCAAGGGACTTTGGGGTCGCAATGAAGACATTAAGTCATTACTCTAAGTCTGTATAACTTTTTGAATAATTCCTTTCCTTTTCACCAATCTCTGCCATTGAAATATGTCCCTGGTGGCGGACAAGGTGAACCTAGTACTGGGGGATGCCAGGAGAAGGGGGGTTGTCCATTCAGTAACAGTATTTTGTTCCCCCGCACAGGTCCATTCTGTAACACCAGGGCTAGAGAGAGGAAGCAGGCCAGAACATGTGTGTCGTGCAGCACTAGGTCATAGCATCCCAAGACTTAGAGCCCAGTGAGGCATGCATCCCAGCGTGGGGCCCTGCCTCAGGGAGCTGTCTTCCAACCTCCTAGGCCCTAAGCTGGGGTGGGTCATACATCTGCTGCCCCTGCCCATGCAAGGCAAAAGCAACAGCCCCAGAAGTCAGGAAGCCAAGATAGCAAGAATGTGAGCTGCAGAAGCTCACCTGCTTTTAAAAGTCCTCTTCCAGATTGTCATGCACTCCAGAAGCCAGTGGGAGTGTCCTGCTTCCCAACCAATGAGGGCCTGTGATGGCCATCGTTACCTTTGCCCCTCTTCCATCCGCCACGTTTAGCAAGGGATAAAATCTCCAATCACACATGCTCTGTACAAGCTCCCTTCTGCTGAGTCAAGAGTTGCTCAGCTGCTTCGGGGAGTAACACATGTTGGTTTGTTTACAGTGATCGTTGCCTTTGTTTACAGTTTGTCTTGAGCAATTCTTCTGTTCTGGTGACCCTTCTGGTGGGAGGGGGAGCAGCCCGTTGTGCTGAGCCGGGGTCTTCCCCATTCTCCAGTGATCTCAGGTCCAACCTATGCCATTACAGTATCATGCAAAGATAAAGGGCAGAGTCTGGTTGGGAGGAATAGAAAAACCAAATCATCCAAGTAAACTCAGAGTTTGGAGAAAGAAAAAGTTTCTTGTTAGGCGAACTAATATTCAAATCTATCTTAAGAGAGCTCAAAATTCAGGGGTTTTATATTTCAAGAGAAGGGAGGATGAGCGAGGGACAGAGGTGCGTGGGGACACAAGACAGCCAGGTGCTGAGAAGGAGTCTTGGTAAAAGCTCAAATTTTCTAATCCCTTTGTTTCTGGTCGACCGGCACTGATTCCGAGTCTGGTTGTGCAGTGAGTACTTTGTGCTTACACCCCTACCCCTTCACTGACAAAGAGGCTGCTCAAGCCTCAAGCGGATTTCCTGTGGTTAATTAGCATATGTATAGCAGGAGCTATTAGCCAGCCTGAAGGCCCTCAGAAAGAGCAAGCATTTCACTTACAGGAGTAATAAGGAAACTTAGCCTTTATTGGACAGTTATTATATGTCAAGTACTGTGCTAATGTATCTAGAAACTTTTCCATTTCACTTAAGATACCCAATTTATTGAGGTACAATTATTCACAGTATTTTCTTTTAAGCCTTTCAAATTCCGGGAAGCTGGTAGTGGCATCGGCAATTCATTTCTCATATCAGTTCTTCACATCTCTATTTTTTCTGTCAGTTGAGCTAATAATTTGTTAATGTTTTTCATTAAGATTTTGTTTATTTCTATTATATTTTTATTCTCTCATTTATCTCCATTCCAATCTTTGTTGTTTCTCCTCTTCCAAACCTTTGCATTTAGTTTGTTCTTCTGCTAATTCTTTAAGGTGTGGGGTTAGGTTCTATGGCATCTTTTAGAGTCTCTATTTCAGATGAATATTTTGATGCTGGAGGCTCACAGAAAAGCCAAGGGCAGCCTCAATCCTGGGCAGCATCCTGTCTCTCTGTGCAAGAAAGAATTTGAGATCAAAACAGAAAGATTCAGTAAAAGGCAGAGGTTTTCTTCAAGTGAAAGCACCCACACAAGTAAGGAAGTGCAGGCAAACTTGAGAAGTGAGATACCCCAGAAGGTTTTGGGGGTAGCCTTACATTGGGTGTTATTGGGGACGAACTCACAAAGGGATGGATTTGGGCAGAGGGGAGGTGGAGAAGGTGAGGCACCTGTTTCCATGGGGGGGAGCAGTTTTTTTTTTCTTTATTTGGGCCTTTCAGAGCTGTCATGGCATTGGTGCTTAATGGATTCTGCTCTATCTTCAACACTAATGATATTATAATGGTATTATAATTGGTAATAGGTCACCTTTCGGTCAGGGTGCCTGGCCTAGCTGTATAGAACTAGGCCTGGTTTGTCTCCTTGGCTTCCTCGTGATAATGCAGACAGTCAGACAGACATGAGCAGAGTGAGAATGACACAGGCCAAGTCCAGAATGTCACCAGGGCAGAAAGTCCCAGGTGCCTGCCTAGCAATGGGCAAAACTGAGAAACCAATTATTGTGTGTAGGATGGGACCTCATCCTCAGTGCGACCTTTCCACCCCTAGGATATCGCTGCTCATTTGGTTAAGACCCTCTCCTGACTCTTCACCCCTGCCATGTTGCTAGTCATGCGGTAGACACCCTTAGAGAAGGAACTGGGGGCCAGAGACAAGTCTCCTGCGACTACCATACAAGGACAGGAGATGATGGGACAGACCCCCATAGGGCAGCTTGAACAAGGAAGTCATTGGCTTCTTCCAGCCAGGAAAAGCACCTTTGCCAACACTGCCTACCGGCTTCTTTTGAGTGCACTTTGCCTTTGCTTGCTGAATAAATTTTCTCTGATGATTTGAGTGCCTTGGCTCTCAAATCTTTTCTTGGCCAAACTTAAGGACCGAGGTCTAAATTTGCTGGCAGATTTCCTCTTACAAAACTCTTTTCCTATGGAGGGAAGGAATTAGCAAGCACTGGTAGCCACGGCGTACTTCTTCATTAATTAGGAGAAGCTTGAGGTGAGTGTGGTCTCAGAGTTCGGGGGGATCATAGTGCAACTATGATCTTTGCTTCAGGTTCTTTTGAAAAACATGAGTGGCACTTCTCCACTATGTTTTACGTCTTATGTTGTACATTTCTGTTGGTACACATATGTTCACGAAGCATCTTCTTCATGGTACCTATGAGCCTTGATTCCTGTGGAGAAACCTAGAGGGAAAAAAATTAGTGGAACAAACTACTTTTCTCATCATAGTATTTGTTGTCAGTCTACAACTGGCACTCATCTCACACTTAAATTCTTAATTTTGGTTCTTGAGTTCTGTATAATATCAGTAGATCTTGGTAGCTTGCTCAGTCATGTGACCCACAACTTCGTTCCTAAGGTGACTGAATCCTTAATTCCCCTTTTAGGTTAGAGTTGCTGCAGGTGCCAAAATATGCAGGGAAGTACTGACAGGTGATCAGATGTATCACCTAAGTTCCACATATTTTTCTTTTTGTAGCCATTGTGTAAAAGGAGCTCAAGGCCTTTCTTATTATCAGGGTTAGTAACCCTTGACATAGTGTCGAGTCCTCACCTACTGGTGCCTGGACCCAAGAAGCTCAAATATCCCAGTTGGCAGTTGTATCTTCTAGTTCAGCAGGACCATTTCTATAATCCATTAAACACAAGTGTATCTAATCACACAGATTCCAGAGACGCAAGGGCAGAAATACAAAGTCCACCAGTGGGTTATTTGGAGTGTTCGTAAATGGGGCCATTTTTTAAATTTTATTCTTTGGTTCTCAGATCCATGTTTCATTCCTGTTGAGGGCATCGTAACATACAAAGTTCTCTGAATTAAAGCATGTGCTTGGTCCGAAAGTAAGAAGTATGTAGATCACTGCCTTCAAACTATCCCTTCACCTGTACCTTAAGTTGGTCATTCCAACATTCTGCAGTGCTGGCCGGTCCTGGGTTGCGCAGTGTGTTACTAGAAGCATACGCCATGCTTGTGATCTACTCCCACACCTCACATCAGATATTCATTCAGCTTCCAAACAGTGTTGTCGTTTGAGGTCCTGCGGGCAGGAAAAGATAAAGGGATAACAAGAATGGGCATCTTTCCTTGCGAGGATGAATCACTGACTCTTCCAGGACACAAGGGATCCAACATATTTAGCTTCCTACCAAGTCGCTGATTGGTCTCTTTGAATAATAGTATATTATTAGGGGCATAATGTTCATTTTGTTGCCAGCTGGTTGAACATTAACTAGAAGTATCTCAATAAGATGGAATCCATGCTGTTCGGCCCATGTATACCCCCCATCTGTGACACTTTGCCATTCTATTCACGTGCCCATAGTGCCGGTTTTGGGGCGCTCGAACAACTGAGACTGAGTAATGACAACTGACCATGTCATTTCACCTACGCATTAGGTCTGTGCCTCTTCTATGTGGATACTTTGTGCTGGACATGAGCATATGATGTAAGAATCTCTTCCAATTGTGCCTACACCTATACATCTAGACACATACCTCTACTTCAGAGTGCCTTGTCTTCAATCTTTCAGTCCTTTTCATTTCAGGCTCCTGATTAGTTGGGTGGGCCATTGTCCATTCCTTAGAACTATGTATGATTTCACTTTGGGCTACTTCTATTGCCATATAAGTTAGATGACCAGACACCATTTATTTACAACAGGGTTTTCTGTTGTCTGGTGATGACTTCACTCAGTCTTTGTGTCTGAAAATATCTGCATAGTCTAACAACTAAAAAATATATATTTTGGGGGGAAGATACACAAAATATGTATGCCATCTGTGTGATTTATTAGGTCATGCTGCCTTTAGGCTTACTCCTAGTCCGTGGTGGAGAATGGTGAGGTACTGATAACAATTCATTCTTGCTCAATACAGTGTTCTCACTGAGAGAAGTGGTATCTCACTGTGGTTTTAATTTGCATCTCTCTGATGGCTAGTGATGCTGAGCATCCTTTCGTATGTCTCTGGGCCCTCTGTATGTCCTCCTTAGAGAAGTATCTGTTCAGGTCCTTTGCCCATTTTTAATTGGGATTGTTTGTCTTCCTGGAGTAGAATTGTGTGAATTCTTTATGTATTTTGAAGATCAGACCCTTGTCCGAGGTATCATTGGCAAATATTTTCCTATAGGGTTGGTTCCTTTTTCATTTTACTGCTGTTTTCTTTAGCCGTGTAGAAGCTCTTTATTTTGATGAACTTCTATTTGTTTATTCTTTCCTTTATGTCCCTTGCTGTAGAGGACATATCGGAGAAAATATTGCTGGGTGGAATATCTGAGATTTTCCTGCCGATGTTCTCCTCTAGGACTTTTATGGTGTTGTGACTTATATTTAAGTCTTTTTTACATCTTGAGTTTATTTGGGTATATGGTGTAATCTGGAGATCGAGTTTTAGTTTTTGGCATGTAGCTGTCCAGCTTTCCCAACACCATTTGTTGAACAGGCTACTTTTACTCCATTTTATGTTGCTGCCCCCTTTGTTGAATATTCATTGACCTTAGAGGCTTGGGGGCACAGAAGAGGCAGCCACACATTGATGTTTCTCTCCCTTTCTTCCTCCCTTCCCCACTCTCTAAAAATAAATAAATAAAATCTTTATCCATTCATTTTTTTTTTTGTTGTTGTTGTTGAGGTATTTGAAAATCTTCTACGTCAATCATGGATGTGTCAGTTTTAAACTTTTATTCTATTAGTTTTATCTTTTTTTATATGTTGAAGTTCTATTATCAATTGTAAAAATATTGCCTGGTTATTCTTTTTAGATTTTTCTTTAATTTTATAAACTATGTTTGTTCTTATTACATAGTTATTTTACCTTGTTTGATTTTGTCTGTTCTGTCAGCTTTTAAGATTATCTCCTCAACTGTTATATACCAGATACATCTGCATATGGATTTGTCTCTATATTGCTTGGAATATAAAGTCTATTTTAAGTCTGAGAACTTATGTCTCTTCAATATTTAAATAATTTTAACTCTTACCTCTTCAAATATCACTTTATTTATTATTCCCTTATTGCATTCTCCTGGAACTACTAGTACATCTATACTGGTACCCTTCAGTCGATCATCTTTTTAAAACCACTTTTCGTGTATCTTGTGGCATTTTTTTCTCTGTCCTGTGCTATGGATGAATTATTCAACACTGTCTTCTAATTTTTCTCATTCTCTCTTCAAGGTCTAATCAAAAGTTTATCCTGTCCAGCCCTGGCTGGTGTGGCTCAGTGGATTGAGCGCGGGCCTGCGAAT
Organism: Glossophaga mutica; assembly: GCA_039655065.1. Lineage (NCBI taxonomy): Eukaryota > Metazoa > Chordata > Mammalia > Chiroptera > Phyllostomidae > Glossophaga > Glossophaga mutica. The sequence continues at coordinate 5,073,631 of CM077318.1, read as the reverse complement.
CAAGGGATCGCGGTTCGATTCCCAGTCAGGGCACATGCCTGGGTTGCGGGCCAGTTCCCAGCATGGGACGCACGGGAGGCAACCATACATTGAGGTTTCTCTCCCTCTCCTTCTCTCCTACTCTTCCCCTCTAAAGATAAATAAATATTAAAAAAAAGAATGTCTCTAAATTCTATTAAAAAAAAAAGTTTATCCTGTCCATTAATACTTTTAATTACTCAAATTTTCTTTTTTAAATTTTGTAATAGGTTGATATTCATATCCATCTTTTTTTGCTGCTGCCTGTTTTTCTTTTTAGTCTTATAAATATATTCATGCATTTATTTTTGAGTATCCTAAGCATACTTATTTCAAAGTCTTTTACACTTCAATTAATAGTTATTATTATTAGCTTTTTGAATTAGAGATGCTTTTTCCCTCATTTCTTTTCAACTTTTCCCTTTCTAGCAGTTTTGTTGTTACCTCTACCAGCCACCTTATACCTTCAGTCCCAAACCTGTATGTCTTAGTTTGGGATACACCAGAATCAGAACCTCAAACAATAATTTTAGTTGAGCAGCGTATTTGAGACTTGATCTAAGGAATCACTCCAAAGGTAATGAAAAAGTAAGGAAGAAAAGGGAAGGTAGCAAAAAGGTTTTTTATTGAGAAAATTATCACTGTGGGATAAAGATTTATTTCCCTAGGGAATAATGGGATCTAGTATAAAATACCCACCTCAGACTTACCCTGCTAAAGGAATGAGGAACCTAGAATTTATCCACTAATTTTCTTTAAGCATTGGTTGAGGGCTACTTTGAGGGATATTAATTCCTTTGCACTTCTGGTTAGTGGCATGAGTTACAATTAGGGCATTTAGTGCCACAGATAACATGCAGGGAAGGAAACACAGTTTGGGGCATTTGATGGTCAGATTAGTGTGGGGCACTGATAGTTTCTAGTATATAAGATATATTTACGGTTCAAAACTGCTCACAGTCATGTGGGACATATTTCAGATTCAGTCACTCATCCTACAGGCGCATGAGTCAGTTCTGCTCATTATTCTGTGGTCTGTGTTCTTGCGATGCCCAAGGTATGTCGCTTCACATAAGCTGCCTTAAGCAGAGGTTGTTAACATCTTTTCTCAGCCTTCTTTCATGAGCAGGAGGACTGGATCCTAGATCCTGGCTTTAATCAGTAAGCCTGTTCCTAGTTTCCAAGATTACATGAAGCGCTTTCAACTCCCAAGACTCTTTGGGAGACTCATTCCTATGTCCCTGGACTGATTGTGAGCTCAGAGAGCAGCAGGTCATGATTTAAGCTTTCCTCGTTGCTCTATCTTTTTAAAATTGGATTCACAGAGTTTCTTCTTCTGGCCTGCTTGTGTCATTAGTTTTCACTATTTAGTTTTTACTTAGCATTATTCTGCGTTTGCTGCAAAGGGCACCTCAAAGAAGGAACTTCAAATTCCATGTCCACCGGCAGCCTAAGCCTTCTGTTCTGACTTCATATTCTCCAAAGGCCAGCTCCTTATTATCTTTAGAAAACTTACACACCGTTTCATTTTTGCCTGCCTCTATCTATTGCTCCTCTCTAACATCATCTTTGGATATCTGATTCCATTTTGGTTCCTGATGTTTGCCTCCATCTGCTGTCTCTGACCTCAGTTTGCAGGTTTTTTCTATAGCCAAAAAAAAAAAAAAATCTGATTTCTGCTTCTGCTGTTTCACTGTTGGTAAACAAAAATGCCTTTGATTTTTGGATATGGTGGGATTGCAGATTGGTACAACCACTATGGAAAACAGTATGGAATTTTCTAAGAAAACTAAAAATGGACATACCTTTTGACCCAGCAATTCCACTGCTTGGATTATATCCTAAGAATCCTGAAACACCAACCCAAAAGAATCTATGCACCCCTATGTTCATAGCAGCACAATTTACAATAGCCAAGTGCTGGAAGCAACCTAGGTGCCCATCAGTTAATGAATGGATCAAAAAACAATGGTACATTACACAATGGAATTCTATGCAGCAGAAAGAAAGAAGGAGCTCCTACCCTTTGCGACAGCATGGAAGGAATTGGAGAGTATCATGCTAAGCGAAATAAGCCAGGCAGTGAAAGACAAATACCATATGATCTCACCTTTAACAGGAAGCTAATCAACAAAACAAACAAACAAGCATAATATAAACAAAGACACTGAATTTGAGAACAGTCTGACAGTGTCCAGAGTGGGAGGGGAGGGAATTTCAGGGGAAAAGGGGAACGGTTTAGAGCAACAAGTATAAAGGACTCATGGACAAAAACTATGGGGGGTGGAAATGGGAGGAAGGTGGGGAGGGCTGGGGTGGTGGGCTGGGGCGGGGTAAAAGACAGAAAACTGTACAATATCAACAATTAAAAAATACTGATTAAAAAAAAGAAGAAAGAAAGAAAAAAAAATCTGAAATTAGGCTTCTTCTCACTCAACCATAGTTTGGCACTGTGTCCCAAACCCTGAAACATCGACCACACAGGGCCGTTTTCTACCTGATCTTTCTAAGAGGTGAAAAGGATCGGGCGCACTACTAACCCATGTGCACATCACTTGTTTAGTGTCTGTTACAACATATTGAAATATTTCCCTATGAGACTTCCTTTCTTACTAGCCTATGAACTTCTCAGGGGTAGGAAAAATACATTTAAATACTTATTTTTTAAATTTGATTTTTTTATACTGAGTTTTACTCTTACAGGCCAAACAAAACAGAAACACACCTACACAGAACCTATTCTGATTTTCACCACAAGATGGAACCATCAGTATTCAGATCATAAAGAAAGACAACAACAACAAAAATTACTTAAAATCAAAACTGAGAATTGATACAATTTTCAATTCTCTTTAAACAAATACTGAATAAGAACTGAGGCTTTGCTAGGGACAGAAAAGACAACTCAAGCTTTCTGTGATTTAGGCTTATGTTCCCTATCCTAAACTAAGAACATAAGTGATTTTTGAGAGAATTTATTTTTAGAAAAGATTGAACTGATTTTATATAAAGTGATTAAAGTAAATATTCATTATGTTTCAAAAATTAGAGCACACTTATTGCCAGTCTCATGAAAGATCTTTACAGTTAGTGTTTTTATTTTTAATTTTACATTTGACTATCCTGATGTCTAAAAGAGAAAAGTCTTAAAACTGTCTCCCACACTGAAACCTTATGAGTAATCATCAATTTTGTTAGCTTTGGCAAATTCAGGAAAGCAAAAAGCTGCCTCTTCTAAACATTTGGGAAGTGAAAAATCCCTTTTATGATTTTAATAAAGTCACTATTAAATTGAATGCTCCAATAGGATTATATTAATTAGTATTTTCTCCTCTTTTCTTTACCTCATTCATTGAACAAACATTTGTTGTCTACTTTAAGCATATGAAATAGGCCTAATTAGTTCCAAAACTTCTCTTTTATAAAAGAAGGAGAACAAATACCTCAAGTACCCCAGGGGCCCACTGAAATAACCAGTCATTTCTCAATTAAAAAGTTTCTTCCCTGGCTGGTGTGGCTCAGTGGATTCAGTGCCGGCCTGGGAACAAAAGGGTCACCGGTTCGATTCCCAGTCTAGAACACATGCTATGGTTGTGAGCCAGGTCCCCAGTAGGGGGCCCATAAAAGGCAACCATACATTGATATTTCTCTCCCTCTCTCCCTCCTTTCCTCTCTCTAAAAGTAAAATAAATTTTAAAAAGTTTTTAAAAAGTCTCTTAAAATGTGAACTTTGGGAAGGCTGTCAAACTTAACTAAAGATTATAACATAAACCTTTTTAAAACAATACATCTTTATGATAATCACTTTAAAAAATATTAATTAAACTTAAAATAGGTTTTCACATCAAATAATTTGTCCAGACCACATGATTCTGTGTAATTTATATAAGTGTTTACTTTCCTTAGGCCAATAAAATATTACCCCTAGTCATGCCAGCCGGAGGCAGAAAACGCACCACATGTAATACACAATTGAATACCTAGCACATGAAGACCATACATGTAATTCAAGTTACTAATTTGGCAGAGAAAGCACAAGAAGTTCTCCTTTGGTTGTCTTCTTGCTTTTTCCCTCTACCCAAAACTTTGGCAACTTTTCTAGTCCCCTTTAACTTATCCAGAAATTAGAACAATCTACTTTTTACATTTATTTATTTTTTTAACATTTTTTATTTATTTATCTTTAGAGGGGAAGGGTAGGAGAGAGGGAGAGGGAGAGAAACATCAATGTACGGTCGCCTCTCGTGTGTCCCCTGGCGGGAACTGGCCTGCAACCCAGGCATGTGCCCCGACCGGGAATCGAACCGCGATTCTCTGGTTCGCAGGCCCGCGCTCAATCCACTGAACTACACCAGCCAGGGCAGAACAATCTACTTTTGATTCTATTTCCTTAAAAATATATTGCCATAATTTACACCTTTTATTACCAGAGCCATATATTTTCCCCCAACTTAAATGTAAGCAATTAGCATTCTTTAGACTGAAAAATTCATGAATACATTTCACAAATCTTACCCTGTTTACTAGACTTTTAGTAAAAACCATTCCAATTAGTCTAAAATACGACCTAAGCTGCTCCTTTCCAAAAAAGAAAAGAAAAAAGAAAAAAAAAAACACCTAAAGCGAGACAACATTTCAAGAAGGGACTAGGACTAGTTGTAGCATCTTATCTCCTAATTTCTCTCTCTAAACCTAAGCTCACCTTCTAACTGCTGCACTTTTGCCTCGGCTGCTTCTTTGCCTCCAGGCTGGTCCTGTGCAAGGCCCGTGGGAGCATTGAGGAAGTCCTCCCAATACTGGTTACACCACCCCGGGGTTCCCCTGGCCATTCCCAGGACTCCCCCTCGGCCTTCCCTACCTGGCATGTCATCACATGCAGTCTACTGACAGGGGTATTTTCTGGAATACCCTGTTCATGACGCCAATTGTAACGCGGGAGCTCCAAGCTGGGGAGCTGCTTGATTGTTTGTGATATGCCAAAACAACAAACAAACAAAAAACAACTACAGGGGAGACTAGCAGATGCGGACATGCCGTTTATTACTCACATTGCAGGGAAGGGCATGGAAAGCAGCAGGTCGGTGTGAGAGACCGCACCTCCTCCTGTCCGAGGCTCCTTATAAGGAGTCCCAGACAAAAGGCAGCAAGGTGGATGTGCGACTCTAAATTACCTGACCTCAGTGAACCTGCGCAGAAAGAGAAGGTGAAGAAGCAGTCGCAGGACAAGAAGTAGTTCCCCAAAGGAGATAAGGAGAGAGTTACAATCCCTTCCCAAAATGATACACATTCCTTCTGGCCTGTGGCTGTCTGACCAGCCCTTGTCAGGGGTGGGGGGAGAGCCGTATCAGCATCCACCGCACAGCGCCTATTTTAAGAAAATGATCTTCAGTCGTTTCTCTAACCATTGGCTTTAGGGTTCGAGTCAATAAAATGTTGCATTTCCCGTTGGCATAGACTAAGTTGCAGTTTGTTATATAAATCACCAAATTGTCTGGTGGAGATTCATGTGATTCTCAGAAAAAAACTCCATTTCCTTTCCTGTCATAAACATTTAAATCATTTGTTGAATTCGCATTTTAGCGAGAAACATACTGTACTTGCATATAATTACAAAATATAAATAATAAATACAATTCTGAGTGCATTGAGAAGAGTGTTCAGCTATTCCTGGAAAACAATTTGAATGAAGGCGTGGTAGGAGAAGGATGTGGAGAGTGTTTGAGCAACAGTGGACTTGAATACACAAATCGGAAGGAAAGCAAAAGGATCGGGGGAGTGGAAATTTATGAGAAAATGATGTAGAAATGATACTTTGGAGACAGTGAAAAACTACTGAAATGTAAAGATGCTTCATGATCCCAATTTAGCATGGTACTCTTTATTCATTTGATATTTCTCTCATTAAAAACCGTCAGTAAGCTGCCAGAATGAAAACTGCACAGGTTGCATCAGGCTTATATTCATGAGTGACCATTCTTAGTTGATGTACAGTTACCTCATCAAAAGGAATTTAAGCCTCATTTTGACTTTTTTTTTGCCTTATAAAATATGCCAGACTGATGAAATCTGCCTGACTGTTATTCATATTTATTTGTCACAGAAGACAATTTGTAATTAAAGATTTCCAAGGAATACATTTAAATCATTTATGGTCCTTCAAGTTCTAGAAAAAAAATAATCATGCTGTAGCCACTAAATCCTGAATCCATATCTATAAGACTTCACATTTATAGAAGAAAAGGATAAAGTTTAATTTCCTTTGAACTCATCTTATTAAATTTATATGGGAAGAACAAAGAGACAAGCTGGATCAAAGTTTTACTTCTCACGATGAAATAATTTGATGGTAGGATGACTCAAATTATCACCAAAGGCACTTATTTTGATTTATTTTCCTTTGCCAGTGGTAAGAATTAAGGTGTGTAACAATACCATTACTTGTTAATTCATTTGACGCAGTCAAGCTCGAAGTTGCAGTGAAGAATGTGGGAACTGGTGTGGGAATAGAATGATCACTTCATTGCTTTGATAATCTTATTTTAAGAACTAGAGAAGTCACTTTTGATTTAGCTTTAAATCCTAGCTGTAGAACTCTTTCGTAGCCCTGCAGAGACCTAGCCTTCCTTACCAGCCCAGCCTGCCCCATAATCAGCAATCCCTGAAGCAGCAGAAGCTGGTAGCTCACGCATGACTAATCATGACATCGGACCACTGGCAGGGTAAAGATAACATCTTGACTTAAGTTTCGTTTCAGTTCCTCAGCCCTAAGGTGGAACAATCCCCTGTATACTGTCCCCAGACCGCACTGAGGGACACCAGAAAAGACTCCAGAGCTGCCCTCAAAACCAGAAGAAATGATTCATGACCCTTTCCTCACCTCTGCCCACCCAGCTGCCAGCAAGACCTCAAACCCCTAATCCACAGGGTCTTGTGATTTTGCCCTATATAATCTTCAAACTACATGCTGTTGGAGAGTTCAAGCTTTTGAGCATCAGCTTCTCGTTCTCCTGGATTGTACCATTCATCAATAAAATAGCCAATATCTCTCCACTGCAATTCTCGGTGTTTAGTGCTTGGCTCTGCTAGTGCTGGGTAGACTAACATTTTCAGTTCTATAACACACACACACACACACACACACACACACACACACACACACACACACACAAATGATAACTACCTGCAATTAGTGCCTCAAAACTCACAAAGGATACTACTTTAATTGGCACCACCTTGAAACCTACTTGGATGTGGAACAGAGATGAAGAAGAGAGAGAAAAGAGGAAATCTGTCCACTCTGCTCATGGTGGCAGGTTAGTGGTCAGTTTCTCTTTGGAAAATCATCTACAGCTAATTGGTGTGGTTTATTCTTTTCCAAATAACCTTTTGGTGCTTTTAGAAAACAGGAAGCTAATCAACAAAACAAACAAACAAGCATAATATAAACAAAGACACTGAATTTGAGAACAGTCTGACAGTGTCCAGAGTGGGAGGGGAGGGAATTTCAGGGGAAAAGGGGAACGGTTTAGAGCAACAAGTATAAAGGACTCATGGACAAAAACTATGGGGGGGGTGGAAATGGGAGGAAGGTGGGGAGGGCTGGGGTGGTGGGCTGGGGCGGGGTAAAAGACAGAAAACTGTACAATATCAACAATTAAAAAATACTGATTAAAAGAAAAAAAAGAAAAAAAAAAGAAATGGAACATTAAAGTTGAAAACAAAAACATTGTCTTTGAAATCTTAAAATTTTTTCATTGTAAGAGATGATATGACATAGAAGTTTCCATCAGTAGTGAGAGCTTTATTCCCGACTTTCCAGATATTCCTCACTACCCACTTTATTTTTTCTATTGAATCTACCTCTAGCGATTTCTTTTTTAAATTATATTTTGTCTATGCTATAATACTTGTCCCAGATTTTTCCCCTTTGCCCTCTCTACCTAGCCTCCCCTTTCCTCAATGCCAACATCATTGTCCATGTCTGTGGGTCCTCCATGTACGTTCTTTGACTACTCTATTTCTTATGCTGTTTTACATCCCCACAACTATTCCGTAACTACCAATGTCTACTTCTTAATCCCTTCACCTTTTTCACGCGCTCCTCCAAACCCCCTGCCATCTGGACACCATCAAAACATTCTCTGTATCCATCATTTTATTTGCGTTCTAATTCTCTATTTTGTATTTTAGATTTAATTGTTGATAGATATGTATTCGGTGCCATTTTATGATTCATGTTTTGATCTCCTTCTTAAAGAAGAACCTTTAATATTTTACATAATACTGGTTTGGTGATGATGAACTCCTTTAGCTTTTTCTTGTCTGAGAAGCTCTTTATCTGTCCTTCTATTCTAAATGATAGCTCTGCTGGGTAGAGTAATCTTGGTTGTAGGTCCTTGATTTTTATCACTTCATATATTTCTTGCCAATCCCTTCTAGCCTGCAAAGTTTCTTTTGAGAAATCAGCTGATAGTCTTCATGGCAACTGCCTTCTAGGTAATTAACTGCTTTTCTCTTCCTGCTTTTAATATTCTCTCTTTGTATTTAACCTTTGGCTTTTTAATTATGATGTGTCTTGGACTGGGCCTTTTGGGTCCATCTTGTTTGGGACTGTCTCTGCCTCCTGGTCTTGTATGTTTATTTCCTTCACCAAGTTAGGAAATTTTTCTCTCATTTTTTCAGGCAGGTTTCCAATTTCTTGCTCTTTCTCTTCTTCTGACACCCCTATGATGCAAATGTTGGTAAGCTTCAAGTGGTCCCAGAGGCTTCTTCCACTATTCTTTTTTCTTCTTGTTGTTCTGATTGGTGTTTTGTTGTTTTTTTCTTCCTTATCTTCCAAATCTTCGATTTGATTCTTAGCTTCATTCACCCTACTGTTGATTCCCTGGACATTTCTCTTTATTTCAATTACCATATTCTACGTTCCTGACTGGAATGTTTTGCATACCGTTGAGGTCCTCTCTAAGTTCCTTGAGCATCCTTATAACTGGTGTTTTGAATTCTGCATCTTATAGATTGCTTTTCTCCATTTTGTTTAGTTCTTTTCCAAGAGTGTTGTTCTTTCATTTGGGCCATATATATATATATATTTTTTTTTGTCTCCTCACTCTGGCAGCATCCTTGTTTCTTTTTATGTATTAGATCTACAGCATCTCCCAAGCTTGATAGAGTAGGCTAATTGCAGCTTTAGAACCAATGGCAGACAATTCAGTTCCTCTCCATATGTCTCTTTTCAAGCTGCTATGCCTACACTGGGACCACAGAGTAAGGGAGTCTGAGTAAGTCTATGTTTGGGCCTTTTAATAGGAACTGCCTGGGATTCCAGAAGCTTCTATTTTCCACTGTCTCAATCCCTGCTGGTTTTAATAGCCAGAAATTGTGGGAAATTATTTGCCTGGCACTGGAACCCTGGGCTGAGAGGCCTGGTGTGGGGCCGGGACTCCTCACTCCCAAGACATTCTTTTCCAGTTTTATCTGCCACACGTGTTGTAGGACCAGTCTGTTCCACATCTCTGCCCCTCCTACAGGTCTCGATGTGGTTTCTTCTTTCATTTCCTAATCGTAGGACTTCCCTTCAGCTCAATTTCTGACAGTTCTGAATAATGGTTGCTCTATTGTTTAGTTGTAATTTCGATGTGGTTGTGCGAGCAGGTGAGCTGTGTTTACCTACACCATCATCCTGACTGAAGTTCCTTTTACTGATTTCAATTTGCTTCCTTCTCTTTTACTGAGAATTCATTTACTTATTCCTTCACTCATTCTTTTACTTCTTCAATTCATGTGTAATGAGTGAATACCTAGTGTCTCATAAAAACATGTAAAAAATGTCCGAACGAGGGAAGAACTTTAGGTACTTTGTATGTATGAGACTTGAACGAAGACCAGTGTGGCCCTGGCTGGTGTGGCTCGGTGGTTTAGTGCTGGCCTGCAAACCAGAGGGTCACTGGTTCAATTCCCAGTCAGAGCACGTGTCTGGGTTGCAGACAGGTCCTGAGTATGGGACACATGAGTGTCAACCACACATTGATGTTTCTCTCCTTTTGTTTCTCTCCTTTCCCCTCTGTCTAAAAATAAATCTTTTTGTTTTTAAAGTACAAACATCAAAAAAAAAAAAAAAAAAGGAAGACCAGTGTGACTGGAGCATAATGAGTAAAGAGTGGAATTAATAAATGTTTCACAAAATAGATGTGCATTTAAATCTTTCAGTCAAAAATCTAAAATTCTTACCTAGAGTATATTGTGGTGCATATTTCTCTAAATTGTCTGTGCCTCAAAAAGGCAGTAACATCTTTTCTTTTTGCCAGAGGCAGGAAATGATGGTGGGCAAAATGGATGAATGGGATAAAAATGTTATAATCATCCAGTTACAAAATAAGTAAGTCTTAGAGCTACAATGTACAGCATAGTGACTATAGTTAATAGTACTGTATTTCATATTTGACACTTGCTAATAGATCTTAAAGTCCTCATTGAAATGGAAAAAAAAACTTCTTTGTAACTATAAGAAAAAGGTAGTGAGGATGAAAATTGTTTCTTTTTAAGTAGAGTAAACCCAAATCCATCCATTTTTATATCTGCAGTATTCACTACACATGAATTGCTACTTCTGGAACTTACTTATTTTGTACATTGCATATGCCCCTTTAAAATATGTCCTTGCAACAAATTTTCTGGATTCCGTAACCTTTTGAACCTGGATGTTTGGATTACCAAGGGAAAAATCAAACTACAGTTACTTTTAGAGAATATCATGGCAAAATCTTGTTACACTAAAAATCTTCAACTTTTATGGCTAAAGTATTTTTTTTTTAAATATTTATTTATTTATTTATTTATCTTTAGAGGGGAAGGGTAGGAGAGAGGGAGAAGGAGAGAAATATCAATGTATGGTTGCCTCTTATGTGTCCCATGCTGGGAACTGGCCTGCAACCCAGGCATGTGCCCTGACTGGGAATCGAACCGCGATCCTTTGGTTCACAGGCCCGCGCTCAATCCACTGAGCTACACCAGCCAGGGCAGGCTAAAGTATTTTTTAAAGTAAGATTTTATTAAGCCAAAAATGCTTGCCTAAAGAGAAGACCGCCCTTGGGGAATGGAGTCTACGCCAGGAGCATAACAAATTACAAAAGACAGTACGTCCACTGTCCCACAGTTCTGGAAGCTTTTTTATCCATCAGGTAGGAGGGAGGGGGAAGAAGTAATCTGAAAAAACTTACATTAGCTTCATGCAAGGGAGAGGAGAAGGTGCGTGGAGCCAGCTCTGGCATAGGTGTCGAGGCTGCATAAAAAATGTCCACTTCTGTAGATTGCTTCTGGGCAGCTGTCCAGAAAGCCCATGTTGTAAACAAGACAGGATCCCGGGGTTAGACGGTGTTGGCTAAAGTCATCTGCGGAAATAGCGACCTGGAAATTAATCCAAAATTCTAACAATCCAAACATGAATGTGAGAAGTCTTTTGTTAGCTGCCCAGCAGCCATTAACAGATTAATAATTCAGTCTCTTTTTCTCACTCACCAGCCCCTGTAATTTTACTAATTGATTGCTTAACTCCTTATTGAATTTATTGGGGTGACATTGGTTAATAATAACTTGAAGGATTTCTCCTTTAGGATAGTTTCTGAGCTATTGAAAAGAAAGTGGCACACCTTTAAGGGTCAGAGAAAGTGATGACTGCATTCAGTCAAAAATCCATGAAATGCCTACTCCGTATAGGCAACGGTGCTCAAGTAAACTTACTGAAACTCATGAGTACAATAAGCTAACCGTTACAGCAAAATTCAAATTTATAACTTTACATATAAATGGAATCAAAAGCCTTCGTTGAGTGATATTAACAGATATTAAGTGATAAAAGGACTCATTTTGGAGTAGATCATCATCAGTGATAACCGTATTGCATTATTTGAAAATCTTTACTTTCTACTTGGAAAAAAAGAGCATGCTACTGTTTTATGTACATACGTTTATGATGAGATATATAGAAGTTTAACCTGAATGGTAACTGACCTAAAGATACTCTGCAATGTAGCAGGATGGAACTTGGTCTAAATTTCTGCTGTCAATTTTCCTTTATCACCTTCTAAAAACTATTTCTTCTAAAAAAATCAATTAACTTGCACAATTCAGGTTTATTAAGAGATCTAGTTAAATGAAGTAATCTGGATAGTTACCTAGGTCCTAAGATACTGATAATATGGGTTTATTTTATTTGGTTTTGTTTTCTATGCCAAGACAGATGCAGGTGAAGATGTTTTGAATCGGAAGTCCCATAGAAATACAAAATGTCATTTTCCTAGAAAACTGAACTAATCTACATGACATAAGTATAACTTTATTGGCATTGTCTGTGTAGCCGTTGAGAAACTCAAGACTACTCTTTCTCCTACGCTTTCTCCTACTGGATGAAAGAATGTTCATCCAGTCACTTTATAAAAGTTTATAATCCACAAATTCATGTGCCTTTGAAATTCTATATCCCAGGCCTTGACAAGAAAAATCATCTCTAAATTGGTTTGGCAATGTTGTCGTTTCTTACCATACAAATAACAACTGCCAACTCAGATGGCCTTAGGCTAAAGTAACGTAAAACAATGATTGTATTATGTGTTTTTCCTGTGTTACAATAATTAGATCAAAGGTATAGCTTTGATATACAGCTATTACCACTTGCAGAGCACAGGCTATGTGTAAAGAAAGGCTTTGATTATAGTCATAGGCTATAAAAACCACAGGAGACTCTGTGATAAAAGTCAATACATATTGGTTTTAGTCTAGAGCACGTTTTTTTCCCCCAGAAACCACTGGGGGCAAACTGTTTTTGTTGTTGCCTTTTTAAAAATCGAGATATAATTAACATATAACACTGTGTACGTTTAAGATGTACAATGTGTTGATTTGATGTGTCAATGTATCGCAATATGATTACCATCATAACATTAGATAACACCTCCATTACATATTGTAATTATCATTATTTTGTGGTGAAAAAATTTAAGATATAGTCTCTTAGCAAGTTCAAAGTGTATCATACCATACATATTGTTAACTGCAATAACAATGCTGTGCATCATATCCCCCAAATTTATTTTTTTTTCTCTTTGGAAGTTTGCATCCTTTGACCAGCATCTCCTCAATTTACCACCCACCAGTCCCTGGCAATTGCCATTCTATTCTTTCCCTCTATGAGTTTAGTTTTGTAGATTCCGCATAGAATGCACCATGCAGTATTTGTTTTCTTTGTCTGACTTCTCTCACTTAGCACAGTGTCCTCAAGGCCCGTCCACATTTTTCGCAAATAGCAAAATTTACTTCTTTCTCATAGCTAAATGATATTCCATTCCATTGTGTGTGTCTCGTCTTTATTCATCGATCCACTGACGGATGTTTGGGTGCTTTCCATATCTCGGCTACTGTAAATAATGTTTCAATGAACATGGAGGTGGGGATATCTTTCCAATATCTAGATTATTTCCCTTGGGTATGTACGTAAAAGTAAGATTGCTCAATCACATCTTTACCAACAGTCGCCATCCATCTATCTTTCAATAGCCATTCTAACAGGTGTGAAGTAATGCCACACTGAGGTTTTGATTTACATTGTTTTGACGACGTTGGTTATCTTTGCATGTACCTGTTTGACATTTGTATGTCTTGTTTAGGAAATTTTTCCATTCAGGTACTCTATTTTTAAAATCTGATTGTTTGCTTGTTTCGTTATTGAGTCGCAGGAATTCTTGATACAGCCTTTTTATTTTGCTGAGTGTTTCTTTTGCTGTGCAGAAGCTTCCAAGTTAGATGTAGTCTCACGTGCTGAATTTTCCTTTTGTTGCTTAAACATTTGGCATAGCAACCAAAAACTTATTGCCAAGACCATTGTCAATGAGCTTCTTTCCTATGTTTTATGTTTTTCTAAGGGTTTTAAAGTTTTGGATTATATGTTGAAGTGTTTAATCTATGTTGAGCTAAATCTTCTGAGTGGTTTAAGGTAAGTGTCCAAATGTATTTATTTTTCTTTATGAGGAAATCAGTATCTAGGAACAAAATCTATTTTAAAAATATTTTTCAGTGGATGCAGGTGAAACCAAGAGTCCTTATGACTTAATTAAATTTAGCTTTAAATTTCAGGTCTAAAAATCATCTGTCTCTCTCTCATTCTCTCTCCCATAGTATAGTTAATTCTATCATAGAATTTTCAAAATTTCCTGTATTTTCACTATTCTCTCACTTGCTACTAGACATTCTTATATTGCACAGTCTAAATTTAGGAATCTGACACATTTTATGTAACTGGTTTAGTTAAGTATTATTTGGTAAATCTCCTTTTGGCCATTCACTTCATGGGCTTCTAGACAGTTTACGTTCCCTTGGATCATGTGACCAATCCTGGTTTTTCTCTGTCATCATTTTCATATAACCAAACACCGTACAACACCAGCATAGCATTTCTTCCTGTTGCAAAACATTTGGGTAGGGCAATTTCTGGTAGATGGAGTTGGGGGGGGTCAAATATTACAACTAAGATATCTTGTACATCATTCCTCTTCAAACCACTGATGAACGTTACTGCTTTGCCTTTATTAACTTCACATATCTCACCTGTAGAACTCTAAATGAGGTAGAATTGATCATTATCCCTTTCTACTCCAATATTCTAAGAAGTCTAAATGTACAATTAAAATGGTGAGCCCTGGCTGGTGTAGCTCAGTGGATTGAGCGCGGGCCTGTGAACCAAACAATCGCGGTTCGATTCCCAGTCAGGGCACATGCCTGGGTTGCAGGCCAGTTCCCAGCAAGGGACACACGAGAGGCAACCACACATTGATATTTCTCTCCCTCTCCCTCTCTCCTACCCTTCCTCTCTAAAGATAAATAAATAAAAAATCTTAAAAAAAACAAAAACAATTCTCAAGTAATACCAACTACCTCAAAAAAACTAAGTTGAGAATCGAACACTTTAAAAAAAAATGGTGAGGGGGTGGGAGATGAAGGTTTAATTTAAATTTGAACACTTAACGTTTAATTCTTTTAATTTTTTTTTTTTTTAGAGACATTTGGTATATCCTTAGAGATGGCGATATTTGAGGAAACAAGGGAGAAGAAATAAAATTAAATCAATTTTTGGAACAATATCTTGTCCTGGCAGAAAAAAAATTTGAAAGAATGATACATAATTGTTTTCAACTGAAGATAGCCGTTCGCATATAAGTGCTACCACTTAGACCAACAAGTGCCAAAGAGTTCAGTCTGATGAATATTCTTTTTATGGAAAGTATACATTTATACATTTATATGTATAATACTTTATTTAAGTATACATTTATATACATTTATGGGCAGGATCTGATAGGAGAGACTTCAGGGGTCGT
This sequence comes from Glossophaga mutica, assembly GCA_039655065.1. Classification (NCBI taxonomy): domain Eukaryota; kingdom Metazoa; phylum Chordata; class Mammalia; order Chiroptera; family Phyllostomidae; genus Glossophaga; species Glossophaga mutica. Next base: position 5,058,248 of record CM077318.1, on the reverse strand, counting down.
CGCAAGTGTGGGGTTTTGTCTGTAAGGCTTGCCAAAGAATCATTTCGCTTATGAGAGACACAGAACCAGAAGACAAGCGAGTAAATGAATGTGCTGATACAATGGAGGACTAGGCAGAGGTAGAAGGAAATTCTGGAGAGAGGTAAATGGTAAGGGCTGTCATCATTCATTCATTCATTCATTCAACCAATATTCATTGTGCAAATATTATCATTGTGTGATTAAGAGAATGGGCCTCAAAAATGAAGTAGACCTAAAACCTAAACCCTAATTTTATATTTACAAGGTGCATTCTTGAACAAGTTAATGAGCTTTTCTGAGTCTCTTCTCAACTGTAAACTTGGGAGAATACTAAGCATCTCCAAGCAGTGCTGTGAAGATAGACAAGTTAATGTATTTATGTTTACTAACACTCAGTATACTTTAAGTAATAACATTATACCTGTTTTATTTTCATACTTTTAGTATTCCTTATTCAACTCTTTCTGTATACGAAAGAAAATTGCCAAGCTGTGGCAGTGTAAGAGACCAGAGCAAGTATGAAGTGAATGAAGCGAGGGTTCTGGGTAAGTCAGATTTGCCAAGACATCCCTTGCAGTGCACTCTGGGAAATCTTTATGGGCCAGGAGACCATCTGTAAAGAAGCCAAACTGCAGTGAACACCAAAGAGGTCCTTCCAAAACCTTTAAGGTTTAACCACGGGATACATGGTTTGATTCTATTATCATAGGGTTCCGATAAGTTCCACATTCACAGTGTAATCAAAGTCATCATATGTCACGTAAATTAAATCGAAAGTCTCTAATACTTATGACATGCTGGAAAATCGAAGGAAACTTTTATTGTTTAGTGTGACAGCCTGATCCTCAAAATATTGTTTTTCAGAAAACAATTTGTATATAAGGGACACCACCAGCCTTTTAAGCAACATTTTTGCCACATTTTCTTAGTAGTCACTGATGGAAACTAATGTGCGGGGCCCGTGATAAGAAGCTGCTCTGTAACAGGGCATCACTGTTACCTAAAAGCAAAGGAAAATGGCATAAATAATTGTGCTGTAGAAAGCCTTTCTATTGCACCTTACCGATCACTGACAATTTACATATCTTAGGAAAACCTTTGTTGGCTTCTGTATTTCTGCACTATTATGTGCTTTTCTGGATAATTACCAGTTAATGTGAAAAAGCAGATGGAAAAAAACCTTGAAATTTCTGATAGAGAATCCTCAAACCTCTCCTCTTATCTGTGCATAGCAGCTTCCTGATTTCAAAAGAAGTTTCAAAACCTTTGTTAAAAATGTCTCTGATTCCCAGTTTGAATGAACCAAATGACATTCAGCTAAAATTATTCTGCTTTTTCCACAATTAAATTCCATTATCATGAACTGTCAAAGTAAAATGGAAGGCCTCTTAACTAATGTGTCATTTGTTTGCTTGGTATGTTTTGTGGTGTGAACTGTATAAAGCTGTGTGAAGTGTTTGTGTGTGCGGAGGGGAAACAATAACTGTAATTTTGCAACAATGTGTGGGCTGTATCCATCAGTCTCCTCCCCATTTTTCTCCAATTATCCCTTTAGAGAAAGGCTGACTGACCATTTAACTAAACTTAAGAAGGGGTAGACAGCTTCAATATGTAGGTCCTCTAAGTGACTTGTTTCCCTGACTTTGTCTATCATTTGTGTTAGATGTTAAGCAAACTCTAATGTCATAACTCCTATTGAAAAATCTATGATTACAGCATAATTCTTGGAAAAGATTGCAAGATTATATTCCAAATTCTATCACCAGAAGAGTGTCAGAATGTGTTTATGCCTGAGTGAAGAAGCAAAGAAATTACTAACCGCTGGTTGTGATGACTCTCACAGTATCACTCACTCCATCTCCCAACATCATCTTCTGCAAGCTTGTGTTTCATTCAAATAGCTACAGTGCTCCTATGAACACATGTTTGGGTTTGTGGAGCGTTTAGTCTTTGGAAAAGTTAGAACCCTTTTTTCTTACCTTTTTAAAGGAAATTTGATGTTAATGCTAAGTAAACTCATGAATTCTCTGTCAAATAATTATTAACTTCATGGAATATTTGTGGATATATTTAGGATCCCAGTCCAGCTTTTCATTCTTGTTCTCTTTGTACTTTTCCTGGCCTTCTGGGTATTCAGAGAATGTAAATAAAGAAAGAAAATATTAAACAATGCTTTCATTTAAATATTACATATACTAGATTTGTGTCCCTGATACATGGACGGCTTCCACAAATCGTGAGATGTCATTGTAAAAGGGTGATACTAATAACAATAACAGGCCCTGGCTGCTGTGGCTCAGTGGATTGAGCACCGGCCTGTGAACCAAAGGGTCATCAGTTCGACTCCCAGTCAGGGCACATGCCGGCATTGCAGGCCAGGTCCCCAGTAGAGGGCATGAGAGAGGCAGCCACACATTGATATTTCTCTCCCTCTCTCTAAAAGTAAATAAATGAATACAATCTTTATATAAGATCAACAATTAAAATAAAAATTAAAAAAAATAAAATAAAATCTTAATGAAAATAGTCACCACCACCATTATCATATCATCATTATCGTCATCATCATAATGGCTAATATTTATTGAGAGTTCACTCTGCAGCAGGTTCTAAGTTGTTTATAGTCACTAATTCATTTCATTATCACAATAATCTAATGTTGTAGGTACTATTATTGTTCATGTCGTATAGATGAGAAAAATTGGGATTGAACAAATTAACTAATTTCCCCAAGGTCACTCAACTGAAAAGTAACAAAGCAAAAATCCGAACTTTGTATTCTTCTTAAGTACTTGTACTTAAATAAATACTACACTGTCATGCAGGAATTCTCATTCTTCTTTTGTTTTTGGAATTTGGAAGTGTTCTCCAGTCCTCTTTCCCTGTTTTACTCTATGGTGTGAACCAGCAACCTTATGTTCCACCCTAAGTCTTGGGTATATTTTTCCATGCCACAGGAACACTTGGGAAGTAAACCTGAAAGAGTCTCTTCTCATTTTCTAACATTGCTATTAGCTTATTTTATACCAGTCCAAGCTTCTCTGCCCCATAAATTGATCGTATGTGTCTACTTAAAGAATCCTTATTTTCACCTCTCAACTTATGCCCCTACTCCTTGGTATAAAATGGCAATAGATTAGTAAGTATAAGTATGAGTTTGTTTTTGAAATGCAAATTAATCATGCTTAATTCATGTAGTAGAAAGAGGACGAAGCTTTATAATCTAAGAAACTCAGGTTAAACTTAGATTCTGCCACAAATGAACTCTGTGTGATTGGCAGTTTCGAAATTGCTTTGATAATCACTTCCCTTTCCTGTAAAGTAAAGTTAATGGCATCTCTCTTAAAAGTTGTAGTGTATATTAAATGAGATTACGGGTGCAAAGCGCCTAGGAATATGCTGACACATGGTAGTCACTCCATAGGTAGTAGTTGTTACTATTCTTGTTTTTCTTTTACAGATTATATATTGAAAAGAAGCAGGAGTGGGAAAAGGAGGGTTTTCTTTCACAAATGCAAGCTGTGAGAACAAAACAAGTATTAGGAAGCAGGGACAGATATCCGCTTGGCATCCCTGAGTGGGCTTCTGCAGACAATGTAACAAAATATTCAATGCATTTAATTACATTTATAACTGCATAGTACATGCATTGTACATAGCTATACAGTGTAAGTATATATAAATTTATATAAATATTCTTGGGGAAATAAAAGGTAGCAATATTTATTAATATTCTACAGTGCACTATGAATATGGTACTAAGAATTTTCACTAAAGGATATTATTTAACACACATATTCTCCCTAATATTTTTTTAATTTATTTATTTTTAGAGTAGGGAAGGGAGGGAGAAAGAGAGGGAGAGACACATCAATGCATGGTTGACTCTCACATGCCCCCTACTGGGGACCTGTCTTGCAACCCAGGCATGTGCCCTGACTGGGAATCAAACTGGCGACCCTTTGGTTCCCAGCCTGTGCTCAATCCAGTGAGCTACACCAGCTAGGTCCCTACTTAACACAAGAAAACCAAGGTTTGAAAGGGTGGAAGAACTTGAAGAACTTGCTAGTTATCACTCAAAAAAGTTCTAAGACTTAAGTTGAAGGCCAGCTGTGTCAGATTACAAAAACTACTGAGCAATGGGAACTTTGAGCTAAGCAAGTAAAACAGTGCTACAGACTGTACTAGCCGATTCGACAAATATCGAATGGCTTCCACATTGTAAAACACTGTTGTAAGTACCATCAAAAGGCCGGATATGAAAAAGCATGATTTCTGCTTTCAGATGCAATCATATTTATAATACAAGACATTGCTAAATACCATATAACTGGCATAAATAAAAATACTTTGAGATTTGACTTAAGGAAAAGGGTGTGGTGGTTAAATTTCGAAATGCTTGAAATCATCTACATGTGCATAAAATAAGCTTTTGTGGGCTAGCGTAGGGAAGTGATTGCCATCATATAGTGTGCGTAGTATGATGTATTGTGAGTCCTAGTGCAATGAGCCTACACATGACAGGTTGCAATACAATCACTTGTAAACACAGGAGGTGTTGGGGCTGGAGGGGAGACAGCTAGCTGGCTGGCTCTCTTTTAGGTGCATGGCCTTCAGTGAATCACCTAAGTTTCTGAGGTACGGTTTCTACAGCTGTATAATGCGCTGATCACATTTGGCTGTTGACGGACAGAAAGTGTGGTGCAGGACAAGCAGGATCAAATGAAGGAAAGAATATGAAAATACTTTGTAAAGAACAGAAATGTGGCACATCTGCCAGTCAATAAAAGTTATTCCTTCATTTTACTGGAGATACATGTGGCTTCTGCATGCTTTCAAATGCATAAATATTGACTGTGTGAGTCTGGCCGCCAGTTCTTTCTTGCTATTAACCAGGGCAAACCACTTCAAGGTTTTTCCTTCCTCCTTGACAGATACAACCATTATCATTATTGAGTGGCCTCAAGAGATAAAGGACAGTGATTGAGATCCATCCTTCCAGCCTGTGCCAGCATTACCACCTCTCAAGTTTTTGGGAGGGGACCAAAAAAACACAAGATGCGTTCTCAGGATCATGTTTTTCTTCTTCTTTATAGATGCCTTAATTTCACTTGTTCTTTAAGTGACCCAACATTATGCAACATGACTCCTTTGTCTCACTTTTCAACAATAATTTTGGTTACTGAAATAAACATAAGCATCACTTGTCAAAATGATAAACCTCTAGAGTACGTACCTGAAATGTGCTAAATGATTTACCTGAGAGTCCACAGACTGTTACTGTCTGCAACAGATAAGAATCTTTTGCCAGCATGGAGGTCAACTATGCCCTAAGTACATTATTTAGTTGGGCAGACATTTTATTTTTTGCAGGACTCTCCCAATGAGTACATAAATTTGCAATCTGGTGTAACCTCCTTCTTTTATTACAGACCTTCATTTTGAGCATCACTAATTAAGTATGATATTAAAAGAATATGCACTTATTTTGTTTGCTTTATTTCAAACTTTTTATATAACTTTTCTTAACAGTACAAATACTATCTTAGTCGATTTCTGCAGGTTTACATCTAAATGCTGTAATTGGATGATAGGCAGGGCTTACATAAAGCAATGCATTAGGGGTCTGGTTCTCCTTTTAGTCTCTTCAACAGCCTACAGCTGAGGGTTGTACCATCCTGATATTATACTGACATGTTGGGTGATAGCGAACTGTCTGAATCTTGTCTAAGACTGTTTTTGCCTAGACATAACATAGCCTAGACATTTTCCCTAGTCTTAAGGACCTGCCGTATCACAAAGCCTAGACATCGGTCCATCTTTCCTTTTAGATTTCGTAAACCTATCTAATCTATCATTACAGTACCAGCACGATCGCTAACAGGGTTTATCTAGGGCAGGGGTGTCAAACTCATTTTCACCGGGGGCCACATCAGCCTTGCAGTTGCCTTCAAACGGCCAAATGTAACTTTAGGACTGTGTACAGTCATCCCTCACTATATCGCGGTTCACTTATTGCAGCTTCACTGTATTGCGGGTTTTTTAAAAAGTATGTGTGTGTGTATATACACACACACATATATAAATAATTCTGTATTGTGGAGTTTTTGCTATATCACAGGATTTTGCAGTATACTGTACCCATATAGAATTTTATGTTGTTAAAATTATGTAGGCTTAAGAGTGTAGAAAGTGCTTAAGAGCATATGAAGTATTTATAAGAGTGTGGGAAAGGTTAATAAGAGAGTGGGAAAGGTTTATACGAGTGTGAGAAGGGTTTATAAAGCCTTAAAATATATATAAATAACAAAATAAATATAACACCGCTACTTCGTGGATTTTCACCTATCGCGGGGATCTCTGGAATGAAACTCCCGGGATAAGTGAGGGATCGCTGTAAATGTAACTACTCCTTAACTGTTAAGCGAGAGCTCAGCACTGATGCCAGGTAGAAACAAGGTGCTGGGCCGGATAAAACAAGGTGGAGGGCCGGATTCGGCCTGTGAGCCTTGTGTTTGCCACCTATGGTCTAGGGCATGTTGTGTGGCACGGTGCCTAAACCCCTTTGAGGGACTTTTAATGTCTATGCTTTTTTTTCTTTTGACTCTCTCCTTCAATGGAAACCTTTAAACTAGCTTGGAAATACGGATCTGGGGTAGTTTTTATCAATAGGCAATCTCAAAATTTATCATTTATTTGTTCAAGATCTGAATTCTTTTAGTTTTCCCATTGAAGATAAAAGTAAAAAGCCAAGAAAGTGTGTGCGTGTATTGTGGTCTACTGTTCTTGGCAAAATAAAACAGATTCTAGCTAAATAAAGGAAGAAAGAAGCAAATGTACAAGATCGTGTGACAGGGAATATACTTTTTATTTCAAATTATTTATTATTCTGCCAGATTTCTAGTTATTCGTATGCACACACTGCCATTAAAATATGGTTTTTAATTTTTGTGCCAGTTTTCAATAAAATATTTTTACTCTATAATCTACTTCAAATTATGTTAAACTATGAGATAATATCAACAGTGTTAAATTGGGTCAATAGTGATTGTAACTATTTATGTTTATCAATATGAGTTTAAACTGTGTGAATAACCTTACACATGGATTTGTTTTTACAATTCACCCATTGAGTTCAAACCTGCATTATTCAGGGATAAACTGGCACTTGCAGACAAAGTTATTTATATATATAAAAATACATATATTTTATTCATTCATTCATTCATGAACACTTATGGTTGTTTCCATGCCTTGTTTATGTGAATAAATGTGTCATGAACATGGGGATACAGATATCTATTTGAGATGGTGATTCTAACTTCTTCTATCCACACTGAAGTGGAATTGCTGGATCGTATAATTCTGTTTAAAATTTTTTAATAAACTTTCATACTGCTTTTTGTAACAGCAGCATCATTTTACATTCCTTACAAAAATGCTAAAGTATTCCAACTTATCTGCATCGTTGCCAACAGTTACCATTAATTTTTTTATCATAGCCATCCTAATGGTTGTGAGGCAGTATCTCATTGCAGTTTTGATATGCAATTCTCTGATTCCTGATGTTGAACATATTTTCATGTAACTGTTACCATTTGTACGTCTTTTCTGGAAAAATATCTACTCAGGACTTCTGCCCTTTTTAATTGATTTGGATTTTTTTTTTTGTTATTGACTTATATCAGTTGCTTCTATACCTTAAATATTGACTCCTTATCAGATATATAGTCTAGAAATATTTTCAGTCATGCCTTAGGTTGCCATTTCATTTTGTTGACAATTTTACTTTAGTGCAAAAGGATTTTGCTTTAATGTCACATTTGTTTATCTTTGCTTTTGTTGCCTGGACTATTGGTATCATATAAAAAACGTTCCCAACACCAATATTAAGGAATGTTTTTCCTTTTTTTTCTAGGCATTATATGGTTTTGGGTCTTAGATTTAAGTCATCTATTTCAAGTTAATTTTTATGAATAATGTGATATAAAGGATCAGTTTCCCTTTTATCTGCATGTGGTTATTCCGTTTTCCCAATATCATTTATTGAAGAGACTACCTTTCCACATTAAATATTCTTGGCTCCCTTGTCAAATATGAGATGACCATTTATACTTGGGTAATTTCTAGACTCTATTCTGTTCCATTTTTCTATGACTCTATTTTGATGGCATTACCATACTTTTTTTTTATTACAGCTTTGTTGTGTACTTTGAAATCAGGAAGTATGATACTTCCTAGTTTGTTCATATTTCTCAAGGTTGGATTTTTTTTTCAATTTCTGTAAAAATGCCATTATAATTTTTATTGGGATTGCAGTGAATCTATAGATGGCTTTGGGTAGCATGAGCACTTTAACAATATTAAGCTTTATAATCCATAAGCATGAAATATTTTCCCATTGTAGTTATTTTTAATTACTTTAATCAGAGTCTTACAGTTTTTTACATTGTATAGATCACCCACTTCCTTGGTTAAATTTACTATGAAGTGTTATGCTCTTTTTGATGGTATTATCGATTGTTTTCTTTTACATATAGTTTGCTATCAGATTATAGAAATACAACTGATTTTTTATTGACTTTGTATTCTACACCTTTTTTCTGTGTATGAGTTTTTATTTTCTTTGTTTACTTACTTCAACTTTTTCACCATCCACCCAACACTCCTCTTTCTCTGACAGCTGTCAGTCTGCTTTCAGTATCTAGCCATCACTTTCTAATTCGTATGCATATTTTGTTCATTCGATTTCACATATAAGTGAAATCATATGGTACTTCTTTCTTTACCTGGCTTATTTCACTTAGCATGATACTCTCCAGGTCTATCCATGCTGCTGCAAAAGATAAGATTTCCTTCCTTTTGGCTTGTGAGTAATATTCCATTGTGTAAGTGTACACTGATTTTTTTTTTTTATCCACTCATCCATTGATGGATACTTGGGCTGTTTCCATATCTTGGCTATTGTAAATAACGCTGCAATGATCATATGGGTACATATATTCTTTCAAATTAGTGTTTTGGGTTTATTTGGATATATTCCCAGAAGTGGAATTGCTGGGTCATATAATAAGTTTCTTCTTCTTCTTCTTCTTCTTCTTCTTTTTTTTTTTTTTGCGGTATCTCCATACTGCTTTCCACTTGGCTGCACCAATCTGTATTCCCACCAACAGAACAAAAGTGTTCTCCTTTCTCCACATCCTCACCAGCATTTGTTGTTCATTGATTTATTGATGATAACCATTCTGACAGGTGAGAGGTGATATCTCATTGTGGTTTTCATTTGCATCTCTCTGATGGCTAGTGATGCTGAGCATTTTCTCAGAAGTCTATCAGCCATCTGTGTGTCCTCTTTGGAGAAGTGTCTATTTAGGTCCTTTGTTCATTTTTAGGATTGTTTGTCTTCCTAGAGTTAGGTTGTATTAGTTTTTGATAAATTTTTGGATTAGCCCCTTATCAGATATTATGGGGAACATGTTCTCCCATTCAGTGGATGGTGTTTTCACTTTGATGATGGTTTCCTTTGCAGTGCAAAAGCTTTTACCATGATGTGGTCCCATGTTTATTTTTTATTTTTTCCTTTATGTGAAAAGATATATTGGAAAAAATATTGCTATGAGAAATGTTCAAGATTTCACCGCCTATGTTTTTTATAAAATTTGTGTGGTTTCAAGTCTTACATTTAAGTCTTTAAAACTATTTTGAGATTGAGCGCGGGCCTACGAACCAAAGGATCGCGGTTCGATTCCCAGTCAGGGCACATGCCTGGGTTGCAGTCCAGTTCCCAGCATGGGACACACGAGAGGCAACCGTACATTGATATTTCTCTCCCTCTTCCTCTCTCCTACTCTTCCCCTCTAAAGATAAATAAATAAAAATCTTAAAAAAAAACTATTTTGAGTTTATTTTTGTGTGTGGTGGAATAAAGTGGTCTAGTTTCATATTTTCTGGCACATGTCTGTCCAAGTTTCCCAACACCACTTATGGAATACACTATCTATGTTTACTCCAGTTGCATGCTGTGGCTAATCCCAGTAACAGAGATGGTAATAGAGGTGAGGCAGCCGAAGCCTGGCAGTCACTGTTACTGAAAGGAGAACAAAGCCACAAATTCAGCACCCATCCACTCCCGGCTCACCCCACACTCACACATTACAACTGAACCCAACAAGGGCACTTGGGACAGATCCTGCCGTGCAGCATTGCCATTGGGGTCTGGGCGCAGGAACCCTGCTGGGATGTCATGGGCTCAGCACCCTATTGCCTACCGCATTCCCTTATGAGGGTCGTGCCCTAAAACTGAGGGGACCTGGAGGCAGAGGAGATGCGCAGCTCTTTTGAGAACACTGGGCATTTATGAACCGCTTTGCAGAGATCCTAGAAGCCAGGGCATTGCGACAGACACTGAAAAGTTGCACTTCAGCACCACCTACTGGAAATCAAAGAAAGACGTCTTATCTGCTTGCTAAATAAGAAAAGCATCACTCTTAAAAGAAAGGAGATTTTATTCTCATAGATGCCTAGGCAGAGAAAGAATCCATCCAATACCACGAAAAACCAAGGAAACAAGACATATCACAGAGAAAATTTAAAAATTCCATAAAATAAATTTAAGTACATGGACACATGTGATTTCAATGACATAGAATGCAAGATAGCAGTTCTGAAAAAAACTCAAAAGATACATAAAACACAGATAGGCAGTTTAATAACCACTTACCAATAAAATCAATGAACAAAAGTGTACTTTACCCCTGAGATTAAAACTTTAAAAAAGAACCAAAGAGAAACTCTGGAAACAAAGAACTCAGTAAAAGAGATAAGCGAACTAGCAAACAGGAAATAGAACTGAACAGATGGAGGAAAGAATTAGCGATATCAAAGGTAGAAATGTAGAAATGACGCAGACTGGAGAGGAGAGAGACTTGAGAGTAAAAAATATGTAAAAGAATTGTACGAGAATGGACAGCACCAGAAAGAGCAATCTAAGAACAACGGGTCTACCAGAAGAGGACAGGGAGAATGGGACGGCCTATTCAAACACGTAGTTGATGAGAAAAAAACAAATCTTCAAATCCAAGAAGCAAACAAAACATCTAATTATTTTAATTTGAGAAAAACCTTCTCCAAGGCACATTATATTAAAACTATTAAGCATTATGCCCTCCCTGGTGTAGCTCAGTGAATCGAGCGCATGCTTGTAAACCAAAGGGTTGCCAGTTCAATTCCCAGTCAGGGCACATGCCTGGGTTGTGGGTCAGGTCCCCAGTAGGGGGCACTCCAGAGCCAACCACACACTGATGTTTCCCTCTCTTTCTCCCTCCCTTCCCCTCTCTAAAAATAAGTAAATAAAATGTTTTTAAAAAACATCAATGATAAATAATTCTCAAGTCGGCCATGGAAAAGAAGACAGTAACCTATGAAAGAAATCCTATTATACTATTATTGGACTTTTCAGCAAAAACTCTATAACCTAGGAGAGCAGAATCAAATAATCAACTATTGAGAGAAATAACCAGCCAAGATTAAGATATCCAGCAAAGTTATTCTTTAGATATGAAAAAATAAAGCCTTTTGTGGACATACAGATGCTGACGGAATTACTCATGGCAAGACCTCCAGTACAGGAAAGACTGAAGGGAGTTATTCGTCCTGAAACAAGAAGACAAAAGGATCCAAAACTCTGAGTAGGATGACTAACAGATGGACAGAAGCAGGAAATTGCAACTCTTTTTTTTCAGAATATAATTATTATGCAGTAAAATATAACACAAAGGTTAAGAGATAAAAACATTATAAAAGAAAGAAAAAAGACAATAGCCACTGCAATTCAGAAATGAACTCATAGCATAAATAGAGAAAAATTGTGACAACAGAAACATGAAAAAAGGGGGGTAAAGGTCTGAATCTACAAAGGAAAATGAGATAACATTAATTCAGAAGAAAAAGGACTAATGTCTATCTAAAACTGTATTTTCCATAAACTGACTGGTAACCACACACACACAAATTCAGAAGTGAGGCACATGACATAAAAAGTTAATGGGGGGAAATCACAGAATACCACTGAACTAAAACAAGAGACAGAAACACAAAGGAAAAGAACCAATGGAGGCACAAAGCTACCAGAAAAGATAAAATGGTTATAGAAAATCCTCACACATCAATAACCCCTCTCAATGTAAATGAACGGAACTCACCGATAAAAAGGCACCGTGTAGCAGACTGAATCCTCAAACAAACCCAAACATATGCTGCCTACAGAAGTCACATCTCAGCTGCAAGCACAAATATAGACTCTAAGTGATTTAATTTGGGATGTGGTTTTAATGTGGGAAATTGTTGCGGCCATGATTTTAAGTTCAAGCCAACCGTTACATAATAAATAAGGTGACGGGAGACATAAAATACTCTATGATACAGTAGTGCAGTAAATTTTTATAGAAGTAGTAAATCTCTAAGATGGGTAAAATTCTGACAGATAACAAATAAAAATACCACTTATTTCCCATGGTATGGATTTGATGGCCACCATAGTATTATCAATGGGTATCTATTAGTAACACTATAAATTATGGTGCTTATTTATTTATTATTTACCAAGCCTCTTTTTCTTCATGACCTTCTAACTTTACAGTTAACTACCCGCAGTAACAATATGTTTACATACACGATGAAAACCATCAATCATATTTAAACTTAAAATGCTTGTTTTCCAGGCTGGAATTGCATGCTGACTTAATAAATGAAAATAGGCACCAGCTATTTAAGCATTTGCCCAGGGGACTGTGGAATTGGGTTAGCATTTTAGAGGTCACCTTAACAAACTGCCTTTGAGTCAGGGCTATATCTACCAAAAATGCCTTACCGAGTCTGGCTGTTGAACTAAAAAGGTGGTATACTCCAGTATCATATAAAACCTTGGGAATGGGAATAAGGTTACTGATATGCAACTGACAGCTTTGAAGATGTGATCAGGGAGAAGCTGTGTAGGATAGTAAGAAGCAAAATATTGAACAGATGAAGATTCAAGCCCTGGCTGGCGTAGCTCAGTGGATTGAGCGCGGGCTGTGAACCAAAGGGTCGCAGGTTCGATTCCCAGTCAGGGCACATGCCTGGGTTGCAGGCCAGGCCCCTAGTGGGGGCCACGTGAGAGGCAACCACACATTGATGTTTCTTTCCCTCTCTTTCTCCCTCCCTTCCCCGCTCTCTAAAAATAAATAAATAAAATCTTTAAAAAAAAAAAAAAAGATTCAAGAACCTTGGCTCTCTCCTGGGTTCTGCTGATTATTGGTTGTGTGATTTGGATACTTTCCTTTCTCTGTGACCCAGTTTACTCCTCTGTAAAAGAGAGTGTTGGACTAAATGGCTCCTGAAGTATATTCCAGCTCAGTATATAAAACACTTAAAAATATTTTTTCACTTTCTACAAAGGACTTGAAGCAGCGATATTTTAGGATTCTCAGTACCACTTGTAAACAGAATCAGAGGGGACATTGGGGAAGAGAAATAGCCTGTCTTGCCTTCCTTCACACACTATGATATGCCTGATGACTATCAAAAGATTGAAATTTCAAGGAGTATGCTCATACCCCCACTTTCTTCCCCCTCCCTGTCTCAATTTTTAAGCTGTAGATACTCTTGAACTTTTGAAAATGAGCAAGACCTGCCTGTGGGAGAATTGTAATTGAGATAAAATATTTATCTTTGCTCCCTACACCTCCCCCTTGTGGGCTTATTTTACCATATCTAATGGTCTTTGTATTTTCTAGTGCTTCAACCCTGTCAACACTACTCCCAGGATAAGCTCTAAGTTCAGTTTCCACTCAGTGTTTAAGTCACTGTTCTTGCCATTCCGTGTCTGTATTGACACCGGGAAATGGAAGGGCCTGACAGAAACAGGCCGGAACGATATTCAACTAATACACATTAGTACAATTATATTTATTGCTAGAGCAATTTAAAATACTTTTCTACCAGTTGATAAATACCCAGTTCTGTGAGTCACCCAGTTGCTGTCCAGATAGACTGAAATCATCACCTGGGCCGCCGGAACTCCCCAACACGCGCCCGCAAGAGAAATGCAAGCCAGGCTGGCCTTGTTCCAGGATCCAGTCCCAGCTCTAGATCTATGTCAGATTATTTCTTTCTGGCAACTGCCTGCTTCTTACTTGTTATAAATATGTTTAATATCACTCTGGGAATAGACATAGGATGTGAGACAGGAGGTGGAATTTCTTAGCAATTAATTTTCAAATCTCCAAATTATACAATACAGAGCTATTACACCTCACCCTGTGTAGGGCTTATGCAGGATGCAGAATAAGGATATACTTCTGCTCATTCCCATTTGGGTAGGAACAAGCAAAAATTCTGCTTCATCTAATTCTCTCTTGGTACATTAGCAACTGAAATCTAGGCAACAATCAACAGTATAAAAATTGGTGGATGTTCATTGACTACAGTAACTCCGGGCACTTTTTCTGTCCATCCACCCACCTGTCCGTCCTTCCATCCATCTTTTTATCCATCCATCCATCCATCCATTTACCCACCCATCAATTGATCAATTAAGATGACTAAATCCATAATAAGAAAGAATTTGAATCCTCTATTTTGCAAGCTCTTAGGTAAGTTATTCAATACTTATACTCTCTAATTTTCTTCTCTATTTAGTTGGTATAAAAATAGTATCTGCCTCATTTAAATTTTGTGAGAATTAAATGATTTGCATAGCATTTAAGATGAAGGCTCAATAAGCGGTTAATAATAATAATAATAAGTTATTATTATTAATAACAGTATTCACGTCACTTTACAATGTATTTAAAAAGTTACATAAGTCTTTTTTGTCTTGAATGATATCACTGTCAAATTATTCAAGAATGTAGTTTTTCAGAAAAGATACAACAAACAACAGAGCATTTTCTGAGCTTATAACTAAACCAAGATAGCAAACATGTTTCCATTTCTAGAAGTAAAGGTCCTACATTAAAACAATTTTGACACACTGAGCAGGAATTATCGTCTTGAAATAGCTTCTGACAGCATGTCAAGGTTCCATTTCCCAAGAGAAAATTCGATCTCGAGAAAGCCATTCAACCTTCCTAGGTCTCCTTTTATAATCTGGAAAATAAATGCTAAATAACATGATATGTAAGGTCTATGCCAGCATTGAAACTACTTTAAGCACATATAGGGTGCATCTGCCTATCACAGAGCGAAAATTGAAAGTTCTGTTTTCTACTGAATGTATGGTGTACCAGACATAGAATTATCTGCCTGGCTTAATGGGGCGTAGGCCAGACTTTTCATACTATGAGGTGCTAGATGTTTTGGATCTGATACCCTACTCTCATTTCCATTTCTTTTAGGCTCATAGATAATGTTTCATAATTGGAATTTTGGTAATGGGATGAATGAGTTACTCCCAGAGCTTGTTTCTGACTATCAGGAAAAATAAATTGCCTCTTTGGAGGATAGGCTTAAAAAATGAATAAGAAAGTAGAAACAGATTAATAACAGCAAACCGATCACACAGTAGTATTTGTTCACAAAATATTTTTAAATACAGGGGTATGGCACAAATCATGCTCCCTTTTCATTACAAAATTTTTTTACTTAAAAATCATAAGCATTGTAATCCTGTAACATAACAATGTCATACTCAAGCACACATTTTAGGCAAAATGTTCACATTAAAACTACAAATGATCACACCCATATTATTACCCTACCAACCACACTCAAGCAGGTGTTACTTTTGCCAGATGCTGTATATTATTTCATTTCTGCAACAATTCAGCAAGGTTAGTCTTTTAAAAACATTTTTATTGACTTGATTGAGGTGACCTAGTCTGATGATTATCATTACACAGGAGAACATTAATGTTCACGTGGTAAAGATTATCCAGCTGTGGGACAGTGAAACTGAGATTACAAACTGACTTTTCACTTCATTTTAATTGTTTATATTTTACATGTAGTGATTACAATGGGTTTTAGGGAATCAAGAAAGGCTTCCTGAGGCCAGGCACTTCGGACAGAAGACATTTCTTACATTTTGTGACTGGAGCTTCTATACTTTGAAGTTCCTTGCAGTTTCTTTAAAAATGTTTTTCTTTTTTTTTGAGAATGACAGCTGGTGAATGATTTATGTTATTTCTAAGCACTGTGTAGAATCAAAAAGGAGGCCCATTTGAAGGCTCCATTTTCCAATGCGAAGAAGATTAGAGTAAAGGCATCGAGTGAGACCTTAACTGAGCTCAATTTTTCTCCCTTTTTATGTCCTCAATTAGTTTTGTAGGATTAATCACACCTTTAAAATAAGATACAAGTGGGCAATTTTACCCACAAAGCCCCTAGCAGATGCTGTTAACCACTTTTGAGCGCAATTAGTCCTATACACCAATAATTACAGCCATAGACATGACATGCTTTAAAAAAATTTCCCTGGTCAAAATTTTAAAGTGAAATGGACTTCTTT
This sequence comes from Glossophaga mutica, assembly GCA_039655065.1. Lineage (NCBI taxonomy): Eukaryota > Metazoa > Chordata > Mammalia > Chiroptera > Phyllostomidae > Glossophaga > Glossophaga mutica. Next base: position 5,041,741 of record CM077318.1, on the reverse strand, counting down.
ATGACTAAATTAAAGGAAACTAGATTGACAAGGCTAATAGGCAGCATTTATATAGAATTTATCACTTTGCAGAACGCTTTTAAACACATTGAATTTATTTCATTTTTACAAAAATTCGTGAGGTAGGTTGGTTTATCACCACCATTTTTGAAGTGAGGAAACCGAAGATTATAGATTTGATACAATTTTCTCAACTAACACAGATAGAAATTAATACGAAATGCAAAACCTTAGGATCTTGCTGCAAATCCTGACTTTTTACTATAAAATGTTGTTTCTCTTAGACTTCTTAAAAACCATCTCAGTTAAGCATATGAAATTACATTCATTCCTTTATTCATTTCTGTATTTACTCAAGACATTTATTAAATTTAAAACCCGGACAAAAGTTTTGGAGTGAAAATAGAAATTTTAGGATTCATCAGCAGATAAATGGTATTTGAAATCATTATATTGAAGGATATTGCCCAAGGAGAACATAAAGAATGGTAAGAGCTGTAGTTCAGAGGCAACACTGGAGAATAATTCCTCTTTGTTCATTTGGGTTTTTTTTTTTTTTTTTTTACATTTTATGCAACTGGGATACATGTATCAAAACTAAGAAATCAACATTAGTTCATTACTAGTAACACAACTACAAATTTGATTTGAATTTCACTTTTCTAACTGTTTTTTTTTCTGTTTCAGGGATATAATATTAGATATTTCCCACATTGATTTTACTTTTATATCTACTTAGTCTCCTTTAATCTGGGATAGTTTCTGTCTTTCCTTTATCATAACCTTGACAATTTTGAAAATGACTTTATAGAATGTTCCTCAGTTTCCCTTTGTTTATTGTTTCCTCATGATTATATTTGGGTTACAGAAATCATAATGTAGTATTATGAATTACATGATATTAAAATGACTTTTAACTGTTGGGGTCAACATTGATCATTATTAAAGTGATGATGTCTGTCAGGTCTCCCCACTGTGAAATTACTATTTCCCCTTCATATATTTCATTCTTTGGAATCAAGTTAACTAAGTTCTTCCTGCACTCAAGAGGAAGTGAATTAATCTTTACCTCCTAGATGGAGGAGATTCAAATAGTTTTCAGACATATGTCAAACCCTTCCAGTAATTACTAAATATTTTGAGCAAGTTACTGTGAGGTTATGAAACTATCCTGTTTCTTCGTAAAGTTTTACCTTCATTTTTTAACACTCATCAATGAATCTTGCCTATAGTAACAATTATTGTGGTGCGTTAATGGAATTTTTTTTAAATTCATCAATTTTACATTTAGAATTTAGAATTTTTTGTATGGAAGATTTACTCTATTTAATCACTTATTTACACTTTAGGTATGAATGTGTTTATTATATTCATTGGTTAAAGCCCAATAGTGTTGCTATTTGTTTTGTAGCTCAAATTGTTCCATCTTTGGCCACTGGGAGCTGGTTTGATTTTTGAGTCGTTTCGAGAAACAATGTTATTTAAAGTATAGTATTTTGGAAGTCCTGCCTTTGAAAGAGGCTCAGAAGGAGTTCTGAGAAATAATTGGAGATGCTGGAGTGTGTGATGTCACAAAATAAAAGACATTTTCAACAGTTACTGAGTGCTTGATTGACAGAGCCAAATGCAGAAAACCATAAAGATAACATGTAAAAACTAATTATTTGGTTTAACAAGGACTTGTTGGTGACTTCAGTGAATGCAGTGATGGGGATGGAAACAAATTAGAATTAATTATGATGATGGGGAAATGGGAAACCACAATGATACAGCACATTAAGAAGAGAAAAAAACAATAGCTAAATGTGGTCTTTAGAAGTACTTACCAGATTTTCAACAGCAAAAGAAACCATCAACAAAATGAAAAAGGAAACCACTGAATGGGAAAACATATTTGCCAATGACATATCTGACAAGGTGTTAATTTCCATAGTATATATAGAGCATACACAACACACCTATAACCAGAGTCATCAAGAAAAAAAGGAGGATCAAAATAAATAAAGTCAGAAATGAAAGAGGAGAAATAACAACTGACACCAAAGGAATCCAAACAATTGTAAGAAAATATTATAAACAACTACATGCCAAAAAACGGGACAACATGGACGAAATGGATAAATTCCTAGAAACATACAATCTTCCAAAACTAAATCAGGAAGAATAAGGGAATCTGAATAGACAGATTACACCCAGTGAAATTGAAGCAGTAATCAAAAAAACTCCCAACAAACAAAAGCCCTGGATCAAATGGCTTCACAGGTGACTTTTACCAAACATTCTGAGAAGAACATTTTTCCTTCTCACACTATTTCAAAAATTTCAACAAGAGAAAAGGCTCCCAAAACTTATTTTATGAGGCCAGCATTATCCTAATTCTAAAACCAGACAAAGACACTACAAATACAGAAAATTACAGGCCAATATACTTCATGAACATAGATGCTAAAATCCTCAAAACAAAAATATAAGCAAGCCAAATACAACAATGCATCAAAAAATCATACCCCATGATCAAGAGGGAAAATTTTTCTGAGAATACAAGGATAATACAATATCTTCAAACCAATAAATGTGGCATGCCACATAAAAAATTAAGGGTAAGAAAAAGCACATGATCTTATCAATAGACAAAGAAAAAGCATTTCATAAAATCAATCACACCTTCATCATAAAAACTCTCAGCAATGTGGGAATAAAGCAAGAACTTTATACCTCAATATAATAAAAGACCATATATGACAACCTTCTGCCAGTATCATACTCAATGGACAAAAAGTACAAGCGTTCCCTTTAAATCAGAAAAAGACAGGTACATCTGCTTTTATCTCTCCTATTCAACATAGTACTTGAAGTCCTAGCCACAGCAATCTGACAAGAAGAAATAAAAGGCATCCAAATTGGAAAGGAAGAAGTAAAACTGTCTTTATTTGCGGATGACATGGTACTGTGCACAGACAACCCCAAGGATTCCACCAAGAAACTACTAGAACTGGTAAATGAATTCAGCAAAGTAGCAGGATACAAAATTAATGTCCAGAAATCAGTTGTATTTTTATACGTCAATAATGAACAGAAAGGGAAATTAAAAAAAAAAAAAACAACAAAAAACAGTCCTGTTCACAATTGCTTCAAAAAGAATAAAATACCTAGGATGTAAAAGACCTATACTCAGAAAATTGAAATGGAAGAAGAAACAAATAAGTGGGAGCACACACTATGTTCATGCATAGGAAGAATTAATATCATTAAAATGTCCATACTACCCAAAGCACTCTATAGATTCAAGGCAATTCCCATCAAGATTCCAATTTTGGCCCTGGCTGGCGTAGCTCAGTGGATTGAGCGCGGGCTGCGAATCAAAGGGTCGCAGGTTCGATTCCCAGTCAGGGCACATGCCTGGGTTGCAGGCCAGGCCCCTAGTGGGGGCCACGTGAGAGGCAACCACACACTGATGTTTCTCTCCCTCTCTTTCTCCCTCTCTTCCCCTCTCTAAAAATAAATAAATAAAAATCTTTTAAAAAATTAAAAATAAATAAACAAAAATTAAAAATGATTTTTAAAAAAAGATTCCAATTTTGTATTTCACAAAACTAGAACAAATAGTTCAAATATTATATGGAACTACAAAAGGCCCTGAATAGCAACGCTGATCCTGAGAAAGAGGAATAAAGTTTTAGGAATCGCACTGCCTAATATCAAACCATAGTATAAAGACATTGTAATAAAAACTGCATGATACTGGCATGAAAACACACACATAGATCCATGGAAACAAATATAGAGCGCAGAAATAAACCTACACTTGCATAGTCGATTAATATTCAACAGAGGAAGCAAGCACATACAATGGGTTAAAGATAGTTTATTCAATAAATGGTGTTGGGGAAATTGGACAGATACACGCAGAAAAATGAAACTAGACCACCTTCTTATACCACTCACAAGAATAAATTCCAAATGGATTAAAGACTTAAATGTTAGACCTGAAACCATAAAAATCATAGAAGAAAACATAGGCAACAAAATCTCAGATGTTGCTCATAACAATATTTTATCAGATATATCTTCCCACGCAAGGGAAACAAAAGAAAACAAATAAATGAATGGGACTACAGCAAACTAAAAAATTTTTGCACAGCAAAGGGAAACATCAACAAAATAAAAAGACAGCCCACAGAATGGGAGAACGTATTTGTGGATGCATCTGATAAGAGGTTAAGCCCTGGCTGGTGTAGCTCAGTGGACTGAGCGCGGGCCTGTGAACCAAACGATCGCGGTTCGATTCCCAGTCAGGGCACATGCCTGGGTTGCAGGCCAGTTCCCAGCATGGGACACATAAGAGGCAACCATACATTGATATTTCTCTCCTTCTCCCTCTCTCCTACCCTTCCCCTCTAAAGATAAATAAATAAATAAATAAATAAATAAATATTTTAAAAAAAAGAGGTTAATATCTAAAATTTATAGAGAACTTACAAAACTCAACACCAAAATACCAAAAAACCCAATTAAAAAATGGGCAAGTGACCCAAATAGACACTTCTCCAAAGAGAACATACAGATGGCCAATAGACACATGAAAAGATGCTCAGCATCGCTAATCATTAGAGAGACGCAAATTAAAACCACAATGAGATACCACTTTACACCAGTCAGAATGGCCATCGATAAACAAACAAACAAGTGCTGGTGAGGATGTGGAGAAAAGGGAGCCCTAGTGCACTGTGGGTGGGAATGCAGACTGGTGCAGCCACTGTGGAAAACAGTATGGAGTTTACTCAAAATATTAAAAATGAAACTCTCTTTTGACCTGGCAATTCCAGTGCTGGGATGATACCCCAAGAATCCTGAAACACCAATTCTAAAGACCCTACGTACCCCAATGTTCAAAGCAGTGTTACTAAATGCATACCTATTGATATTTACATTAAATATGAACAGAATAAATTCTCCTATTAACATAAAGTCAATGAATGGTTAAAAAATAGACCACCTATATGCTACCTACAAGATACTCACTTCAGATATAAGGACACACATACAGACTGAAAGTGGATGGGTGGACAAAAAAGGTATTCTATGCAAATGGAAACCAAAGGAAAGGTTGGGTAGCTATTTTTATATCGGACAAACATACTTTAAAACAAAGACAATAAAAAAATACAAAAATGGGCCCTGGCTGGTGTCGCTCATTGGATTGAGAGTTGGACTGTGAACCAAAGGGTCATGGGTTCGATTCCCAGTCAGGACACATGCCTGGGTTGTGGGCCAGGTCCCCAGCATGGGGCGTGCGAGAAACAACCACACATTGATGTTTTTCTCCCTCTCTTTCTCCTCCCCCTCCTCCCCTCTAAAGATAAATATGTAAAATCTTTAAAAAAAAACAAAAATGGCATTACATAATGATAAAGGAGTCAATTCAACATGAGGATGTAACATTTGTAAATATTTATGCACCCAATATTGAATCACTTAAATATATAAATAAAATAACAATAAATCTAAAGGGAAAAATAAGGAGCTGTGCAATAATAGTAGGAATGTTAATACTTTCATTTCATCAATGTATAGATTATTCATACAGAAAATCAATTTAAAAACACGAGACTTAAATAACATTAAACTAGGCAAACTTAACACATAAATGCAGAGCGTTTCATCCAAAATAAACAATACTCATTTTTTACAAAGGTGCATGAAAAGTTCCCCAGGACAGAATTTTTAAAAGCTTTTAGTTATTTATTTTTATTTTTATTTTTTATTTTTTAGATTTTTATTTATTTATCTTTAGAGGGGAAGGGAAGGAGAGAGGGAGAGAAACATCAATGTGTGGTTGCCTCTTGTATGTCCCCTGCCGGGAACTGGCCTGGCAACCCAGGCATGTGCCCTGACTGGGAATCGAACCACGATCCTTCGGTTCGCAGGCCCGCGCTCAATCCACTGAGCTACACCAGCCAGGGCTAGTTATTTATTTTTAGATAGGGGAAGGGAGGGAGAAAGAGAGGGAGAGAAACATCAACGTGTGGTTGCCTCTCATGTGCCCCCTACTGGGGACCTGGCCTGCAACCCAGGCATGTGCCCTGACTGGGAATCAAACTGGCAACTCTTTTGTTTGCAAGCCAGCACTCAATCCACTGAGCCACACCAGCCAGGGCCCAGGATAGATTTTATATAATAACACTACAAAGCAAGTCATTATCTTTAAGCAGAATGCAATTATATCAACTATCTTTTCCAACCACAATTGTATGAAACTAGAAATCAGTTACAAGAATAGAATTGAAAAATTCACAAATATTTTAAGGTACAACAACATGCTACTCAACACCAACTGGGTAAATGAAGAGCTCAAGGAAGAAATCAAATAACACCTTGATAAAAATAAACATAAAAATACAGCGTATGGAAAGTTAGGGAATGCAGCAAAAGCAGTTCTAAAAAGGGTGTTCATAGTGCAAATGCCTACACATCAAGCACTGTTCAAAATCTCAAATAAAAAACCTAAATGTACACCCTTAAGGTTAAGGAGCTAGGAAAAAAACAACATTAGCAAAAAGACAGAAAGGAAACCAAAGGAAATAACGAAGATAGAAGAAATAAATGATAAAGAGAATGAACACACGAAAGAAAAGATAAATTAAAAATTAAACTAAGAGCTGTTTTTTTGAAAAGATCAAAATATGATAAGCCTTTAGCCATAATTAATAAAAAATGACAGAGGACTCAAATAAATAAAATAAGGAATGAAAGATATTTTGAAACTGGTATCACAGAAATACAAATAATCATAAGAGGCTACTTAAAAATTATATGCAAAAATTGGACAACCTAGAAAAAAATGAATAAATTCCTAAAATATACCTCCTACCAAGACTGAATCAAAAATAGAAAAATCAAACAAATTATTAGTAAGATTACATCGACAATCTAAAACCTCTCAACAAGCAAAATTCCAGGACCATTGGCTTCACTGTTTAAATATACAAAACGTTTAAAAAAGAATTAAAACGGTCGGGGGGTTGGAAATGAGGGGGAACGTGGAAAGGGCTGGGGTGGTGGGCTGGGTAGGGAGTAAAAGATGGAAAACTGTACAAGAACAACAATTAAAAACAAAGTTTTAAAAAATAACATTTTCAAAATTAACAAAAATTGAAAAATTGAAAAAAGAATTAATACCAATATTTCTTAAACTCTTTCAAAAAATAGAAGAGGAACCACCTCCAATATCATTCATTATACAGGGCCATAGAAACTTTGATAACAAGACCAGGAAAGGATGACACAAAAAAAGAAAATTACAAGCCACTGTTCTTGATAAGCAAAGCTGGAAAAAGTTGTCAACAAAATGGTACCAATGGAATCTGACAATCAATGAAAACATCATACACCATTGTCAAACGGGATTTATATCAGGGTTACAAGGATGGTTTAGTGTCTGCTAATCTATCAATATGACATGCTACATTAATTAAACTAAGGGTTAAAATCATGATTATCTCAGTAGATGTAGAAAAAGCATTTGACAAAATTCAACATTAATTTGTGATTGAAAAGAAACCTAAGCAAGCTAAGTAATGAGGAATGTACCTCACCATAATGAAGGCCATAAATGAGAATTCCACAGTTTACATAATACTCAATGGTAGCCCTGGCTGGCATAGCTCAGTGGATTGAGCGCGGGCTGTGAACCAAAGGGTCACAGGTTCGATTCCCAGTCAGGGCACATGCCTGGGTTGCGGGCCAAGCCTCTAATGGGGGCCACGTGAGAGGCAACCACACATTGATGTTTCTCTCCCTCTCTTTCTCCCTCCCTTCCCCTCTCTAAAAATAAATAAATAAAATCTTTAAAAAAAATACTCAATGGTAAAAGGCAGAAAGCTTTACTTGTAAGAGTGGGAAAAAGACAAGGATGCCTCCCCCCCTTCCCTACTTTTATTCAATGTAGTATGGGAAGTCTTAACCATAGATCCCAATTCTAGACTGCAAAGGACCAACCCTCTCAAAATTGACGGTCTCTCCTGACCTCCTACCACCTGCGCAAATTAATCTGAATCATGCATCTGAAGATAAAGTGATATTAAAATAATAAAGTAGATACAGGAGCTTGGAGTTTACACTGGTTTAATTTTCATCAAGATCAGACTGGCTGCCCTCCAATCCGGGGCTGTGGAGACAACCTGATGGGCTTAGGATGGGGTAGAATGGTGTGCACGAGGCAGCATTGGGTTTTGGTACCACCGCCATCTGTAATACCGACTAATCTCCAAATACAACCAAACTCTGTACCTTAAAAGAGATTAGAAAGGAAAATCTAAAATCGCAGATGGCATATTATTATGCATAGAATAAAAATCTACAAAAAACTGTTATAACTAATAAATTTTGTAAACTTTCAGAATAAGAAACGATATACAAAAATCTTGCATTTTATACAATAATCACAATCAGGCAATTTTTTTAAAAAAATGTGGGTTAAGGGAGGATAAATGGTGATGGAGGGAGAATTGACTTGGGGTGGTGAACACACAATACAACATACAGATGTGTTGTCGAATTACAGGTATATTATATACACCTGTATATCTATCCATGCTCTCTGCCCATTTTAAAAAATATTTTTTAAGTTGATTTTTATTTTTAGAAAGAGGGGAAGGAAGAAAGAGGGAAACATCAATGTGTGGTTGCTTCTTATGCACCCCCTACAGGGGACCTGGCCCACAACCCAGGCACGTGCCCCAAGGGGGAATTGAACCAGCCTTTTAGTTTGCAGGCTGGCGCTCAATCCACCGAGCCACACCAGCCAGGGCATGTCTGCCCATTTTTTACTTGGATTCTTTATTTTTTGTTCTTGAGTTATACGAATTGTATATTTTGGAGATTAGATTTTTATCAGAATCATTGTTCAAAAATATCTCCTTTGTATTGTTGGTTGCCTTTTTTTTTTTTTAACGGTTCCTTTTCTTTGCAGAATTTTTTTAGATTCACGTAGTCTTACTCATTGTTTTGCTTTTGTGGTCAAGTTCAAAAAACACCTTTGAGGCCAGTGTGCATTGAGTTTAGTGCCTATGTTTTCTTCTATGTACTTTAATGTTTCAGGTCTTAAATTCAAGTATTTAATCCATTTGAGCCAACTGTTGCATATGGTACAAGATAGTGGTGTAGTTTTATTCTTTTGCATGTTTGCCCAGTTTTTCTCAGTGCCATCTGCTGAAGACTTTCTTTTCTCTATTACATATTTTTGTCTCTTTTGTAAAAAATTAGTTTCCCATATATGGGTAAGTTTATATCTGTGCTCTTGATTTCATTCTGTTGCTCTGTGCATCTTTCTGACAATATCGTACCATCTTATTTTCTGTGGCTTTGTAATGTAGTTTGAATTAGGGGCATGTAATATTGCCAGCTTTGCACTTTTTGTTCAGGACTGCTTTGGCTAGTTAGTGTCTTTCCCAGTTCCATACAAATGCTAGTACTTTTTGTTCTATTCCCATGAAAAATGCCATAGATATTTTGATAAGAATTGCATTGGCTCAGACTGCCTTATGTGATACTGACATTTTAATATTAATTCTTCCATTCCATGAACACAGAATATCTATTTCCTTGTGTCTTCAGTTTCTTCCAAAATTGCCTTGTTTTCTTCAGTGTACAGGTATTTCACCTCCTTTGTTGTTTATTATTTCATTTTTTAATTATTCTTGTTGCGAGGGTAGATGGTACTGTTTTCTATAGTTTTCTTTCTGATATTTTGTTGTCAATACATAGAAATGTGACATATTTTTGAACATTGATTTTATACTATATAACTTTACTTACTTGTTTATTGTTTCTAACAGGTGTTTGCTTGGGTCTTCAGGGTTATCTTTACAAAAAAATTGTCATTTGCAAGTCGTGAGTTTTAATTCTTCCTCCCCAGTTTAAATACCTTTTATTTATTTTCCTTACCTGATTGCTCTGAGTAGCAGTCCAGTACTATGTTATATAACAGTGGCAAAAGTAAGCATCTTTGTGCTGTGATATTAAAGGAAAAGCTTTCAGATTTTTATTGTTGAGTATGGTGTTAGTGTAGGGCTTGTTATATATGGCATTTATTATTCTGAGGTATTTACTTCTATACTGATTTTATTATTTTTATCGTATTTTAAGATATCATAAAAAGGACACTTTGTGTCAAATGATTTTCTTGCTACAATTAAGGCCATGTGATTTTTATTTTTTTATTTTGTTGAGGTGGTATACCGTTTTGATTGATTGGTGGTTGTTTTACCATTGTTGCATCCCTGAAATTTGTCTCACTTGACTATGATGTATATTGTTAATGTATTGCTGTATTCTGTTCGCCAGTATTTTTGTTTAGAATTTTTAAATCTTTGTTCATTGGAGATATTGACCAGTAATTTAATCTTTCTGTGATATATTGCTTGGTTTAGATTTCCAGTTTCATGACATTGTGGTCAGACAATATGCTTGTTATGATTTGAATCTTTTAACATTTATTGAGACTAGTTTTTTGTCCCAAGACATGGTCTGCCCTCGAAAATGTTTCACACACACTTGAGAAGAGTATGTGTTGTCATTTGACATAGAAAGTTCTAGAAATACCAATTAGGTCAATTTGCTGCAATGTGTCATATGGTCAAAAATTCCTTATGAACTTTCTGCCAGAATAATCTGTCAATTGCTGTACACAGGGTATTTAAGCCCCCTACAGTAATAGTATTTTTGTCAATTTCTCTCTTTAGATCTGTAAGTGTTTTACATATTTTGGTGTTCTCCCATGTTTGATGCATATACATTAATAAATGTTATGTGTTCTTGACAAATTGTTCCCTTTATTATTAAATGTCCATCTTTGTCTCTGGTTATCTTTTTTTTTTTTTTTTTTGGTCTGATGTAAGAAAAGCTACCTCTAGTTTTCTGTGGATGCCCTTCTCTTGGACTTTCATCTTCTATACCTTCACTTTGAACCAATGTTTGTCTTTGGAGCTGAGATGGGTCTCCTATAGTTGGGTCTTTATTCCATCTCGCTACTGTGCGCCTTGATCCGTGAGTTCCCTCCATCTAAATTCATGGCGATTACTGACATATGAGGACTTACTACACAGCCACTTGGTCTTTTGTTTTCTGGTTGCTCTCTATCGCTATTGTTCATTTTCCGCTGTTCCTATCTGTTCTTTTAGTTTGATAGTTTTTTGTTCTTTATTTTTTTCTTATTGCTACACCATTACAGATTTCCCCGTTTCCCCACTTTCCCCCGCTCCACCAAGCTCCAGCCTTCACCAAATTGTTGCCTGTGTCTGTGATATTTTTCTTGGTGTCCTCTTTGGCTGCAGTACTTTGAGTATTGCCAACACATTTCTTAGGCTATCCTTTTCCTGATTCTTTGGCTGGGAGAAATAAAGAGGCTTTTCCTGGAACGATTTTGGTTTGTACCTGATTGCTGATGCTTCTAGGTTGGTAGCTTCTGAGCATCCTGCCTGGGATATTTGGGAGTCAGTAAGAAATCTCAGGAATCGCACGGCCATGTCATATTTTAATGTCTCAGATCCCTAGGAAATCCATCTTATTTTTTGTAAGTTTCAGGAACCCCCTACACTTGTCTTAATGTTTTGTTAATGTTTTTTATAAGGGAAGAGGGCCTGTGAATTGCCAGATTGATGACATACAAAATTATAATTCTGAAGTCATTATGTCAACATTATTGGTATGAATATTACAATTAAAGGTGTTTAAACAATAAATGTGGTATTATGCAACTGAAACAGTACTGGTTCAAGTGAGAGGCATATTGAAAGAGTAATTGGAGGCTTGGTCACTTTTTGTGTGCTTATTCCCCACTACTCAGCATTATGGTCCCTAACACCCAGTATATCTTCTTCTCCCAATCCCTAACTGTAGTTACATATTATATAAACAGTCTCTCCCTTATGCTGAAACTTAGTGATGACATGATTATCAGCTTGAGATTGTACTGTTTATGGAAAAAATAACCTTGTACCAAAAAAAAAAAAAAAAAAACCAAAAACATTTTCCAAGCACATTTTTCCTACTTTATAATATTCTTTCTCACACATTTTTCTCCTTTTGAGCACATAGAAAGTGACATGAACATTTTAATGTAAATATCTTCTTTAATATCTTGCATTTGGACAAATTGGCAATGCTGGAATATATTTTTGCCATCTCTGAAAATACATAACTCACATGTGTGTCTGCAACTTGTAGCTAGTAGTGTTGCTTTTTCAGACAGAGGTAGTGCATTTCATAAAAGTTATATTTCCTAGCATTATTCATATAAATGAGGTTAGTATTTGAGAGTATGTCATAAAAATATTTGATTATTCTGTTGCTTGCTCTGTAACTAAATAGATAGTGTTTATCTTTTTTCTGACCAAAAGAGGGCACTAGTGTTTCTTAAGTCAGGAACTCCAGGGTTGAGAGCTGAGGGGAATTTAGAGAGGTGAGGTTTCTTTTCTTTTCTTTTCTTTTCAGTTTTTTTTTTTTTCATTTCCAGCACTCTGGCTACTTTTATGTGAAACTTACTTTTATTATACATATGAATAGCTTAACAAGAGAACTTGGCAGGAGCTAGGAATCCATGAACAAATACTTCTGTGTGTCAGTTATAAGGAAGACCTTTGCCTGACTCATTAAGAGCTCAGTCATCCACACATTTGCTAGAGTGGAATCAGTTTAGATCTCAGAGGCTCCCTGAGGTTGGGCCTTGTTTTGGTGGGACTAAGAAAAGTGGCTGGGAAAACTTTCCTTAGCTGGAAAAAGTGGCAAGAAGCATTAGAATGCTTTTGAATGAAAAGAAATTATAAGTGCCTTAAGTATTATACAGGCTCGGAGTATTTAACTATGGTGATTTGAAAAAAATCTGTGGTTATTTGGAATTATTGATTTGAGTTTGGATAACTGCTTTTTTAGACTCTGCAAGACACTTATTGGATAAGAAAGAGCTGGGATTTTTTTCAAAAAAACCACACAAACCTTCTGTGTTTCAGATGGTTCATTTACTATTCAGTACGACATTTTTAAATGGATGCCAAAATCAGAGTGTGCTTTATTTGAGCACCATTATTTTAAAAAGTGGGAAGACTTCCATCTCAGCCAATGTTGAATTACTAGGCTTAACACAGGGCTTAGGCATAGTAGGCAAATAGCCATATGGTGGAATTCATGGGGCCAAAACTGCCTCCAAGGCATGTCTAACAATAAGGAGAAACCTAAATTTATCATTATTGCTAGAATTACCCCTTTAGGAAACTCTTTTTTTTAAAAAAAAACTTCAGGTATTTTATTGTGTTATTTTTCTATTACATTTAACCCACATAAGCTCCCCTCCCCTCAGCAATCACCATGCTGGTATAAAGAATATATGAAACTCAACACCAACAACCCAATTAAAAGATGGGCAAAGGACCTGAATAGACACTTCTCTAAGGAGGGCATACAGATGGCCCATAGACATATGAAAAGATGCTCAACATCACTAATCATCAGAGAAATGCAAATTAAAACCACAATGAGGTACCATCTCACAGCTGTCAGAATGACCACCATCAATAAATCAACAAACAAACAAACAACAAGTGCTGGCGAGGATGTGGAGAAAGGGGAACCCTTTTGCACTGTTGGTGGGAATGCAGACTGGTGCAGCCACTCTGGACAGCGGGATGGAGATACCTCAAAAAAGTAAAACTGGATCTGCCTTTTGACCCAGCAATCCCACTTCTGGGAATATATCCGAAGGAACGGAAAACACTAATTGCAAAGAAATTAAGCACCCCTACGTTCATTTCAGTGTTAGTTATAATAGCCAAGATATGGAAGCAGCCCAAGTGCCCATCAGTAGATGAGTGGGTAAAAAAAACTGTGGTACATTTACACAATGGAATACTGCTTGAATGTAAAAAAAACAACAAAAAAAGAAAGAAAGAAAAAGAAAACTTTATGTTTTGCAACAGTACAGATGGACCTGGAGAACATAATGTTAAGTGCATTAAGCCAGTCAGAGAAAGACAAATGCCATATGATTTCACTCATATGTGGAATCTAATGAACAAACTGAACTAACATGGAAAATAGATGGAGAGCAGGATGACAGCTAAGGGGGTCAGGGAGAGATTAGGGGTGGAGGATTGAGCAAAAAGGAAAAAGAGCTCATGGACAAGGAAACCCTTTATCCAAAATAGTTGTGACAATGCCAGCATCTGACTCAGCAGAAATGCACTAACAACTGAGTTAACCACATGGCCTGACATTTTGCACAAGGAATGACCTCTTACACAGGTAAATTTTTATGTGGGGGAAGCAGAAAGGAATGAGTTTAAAGGACAGAACACTTCGGAGACTCATGAGGTCCTGAAGGCTAAGCTGACTCATGGCTGCCTGATGTAACAGAACACATCTGATATTTAGTCTCCGCCTTCCTCCCAACAATCATCTGCGCAGTACCACTTCCTGGGTATTATACAACGCCATTTTCCTCTGTCACATTTATTATCTTCTCATTGTGATATAAGTTTGCAATTGGATTTAATTTTGATGCTTGTACCACCTTTTAAGTGTTGCTTGCCTAAGTGGCATTTGTCTCAAATATCCTAATCGATAGAACTTCCCATTGATAGTATTTTGTGATGTGAACAGCAAAAGAACGATCAAAACAGTTTTCCTTTATCCTGCTTATTCTAACTTGTTTAAACTTATTTATGTATTCTCTAGTACTTTAGGATACATAAATATTTGATGGGATAAGTCCCGTGACAGATGTTCAAACAGATATAAGGATACTTAACTCAAACATAAATGATTGCTTTCAGCATTTAAAATTTCAGGTAATGCTGAGCCTTTTAGAGAAAGCAATTTGAGCATTTTAAGAATTGTTAAAGAAGCTTACTGACTCACAAAGCTTAAGACTTTTTTTCAGTGTGACTTCTACATATCTCTAAACTGTAGGTTTCATGGAAATTAGCTGATCAGCACTGATTGCAATTATGATGTTTTTCTGTAGAAATGATTTTAACCTCAACTGGTCAATTCTGATTTTAATGCAGCCTTTAAATTTCTTGAAAAGTGAATAAATACCAAGCCAACAACGTTATGTAGACAGTAAGTGACCATAATAACAAGAGCACTATATGCTTTGCTATATCATTAATTGTGCTATTACCATTTGTTGTAATCTGCAAAGCCTGCCCTGCCTACTTCGATAAGGTGTCATGGGGTGACGTGAAAGAATGGCTATGAATAAATAAAAAGCACTCTACCATGTTGTTTCTGTTCAGGCCTGAAATAGTCTGTCCATGAGCCAAGGATTGCAAATTGTAGCCAATCTTAGGGGAAAAATTACATACAGAGCATTTACATTTGGATCCACAATTGTGTGCTAGACACCTGTGAGGCTATAGTTAGTAAGAACATAGCTTGGGATGAGTGTGAGTTCTACAAATACCATTCTTGTTAGATTTAGTTATACAACATAGAAAACTATTGCTATGGCAACAAAACAATTTTTGAGGACACGTCTAACAATGAAAGGACCACAGGAATTGGAAAGCACAAAGCTTTATACACTTAAGTAAGAACCATGTCTCTTTTTGTGAGTAGTAACAAACATAAAGAGACAAGTGTATGTCCATTGTAAGACTGTGCTTTCAAATTGGCTTCATCCCCAGTCTTTGGAAGTTTTCAGTCATTGAGAAATATTATACACATCCTGGTGCAATAAAAGAGGGGCTGTAATTAACCAATTCCAATGCATACCTTCCTGATTGATAACCTGAGGTTGCATGAGTTTGTGTTGACAATTTACAAAAAGCTCTGTTAATACCTATTTGCAATAGCTGTAGATGCACAGCCATTAATCACAGCCATCAGCAGGCCTCCTAGAGTGGTTTACAGCAAGCAGCTTTTAATGTATGTTTTGCTAATTGGAAGTTACAGTGGTTCTATGAATTCCCAGATGAATAACTACTTTGGTACTGACTGCCTGAGGAGGAAAAGCCCTCTGAATATTCCTCTAGAAAGTCAGTTAAAAATTATGAGAAATATTTTATTATTTGCTTCTTAACCCTGCAAAATTAAAAGGAAATCTTCCATGTTTTAATACAAAGTAAGATGATCTGGAATGGTGTGAAATTATATTTTTATTTATATTCCCCTAAATCTATATTTAAAATGGTGTCCTTTCCTCCACTGAAAGCTGTTGTTTTATGCATTTTTTTGTGTGTAGTTCCTTGACAGAGACCATTTTTCTTGCCTCTCAGGTGGCTCGTGTAGAGAGATTTATGTCCATTATGCAAAATCCTTTGTAGTATAACAGAGGCATAATCAGCAGAAAAGTCTGAGAAATCACCCACCATAACCCAAGAATCAAATCTTGGATTTGGGCCAGCTTCGTTAAGTTTCAAGAATCTTGCTTTCATTGAAATGCTGTTTTGGCCCTGATTCACAAACCTACAAGGACAAATGATATTTTCAGAATGAAATCATTAAGAAATAGCACCTAGTCAAAAGGCAATATTCTCAGACTATTAACACCAGAATACTGATCATATTAATTCAGACCTTGTGAATAATGCATAAAGAATCACTTATGTTAAAATCAGAAGTTGACAGTAAGTTGAATCAAAAAATAACAATCTGTATTTTCTACATAGTAAATGGTAATATTATTTGGGAATTTGGACAATTCAGCCATCATTTAAGAGACTTACCAAAGGCCGATAATACACACTCATCCCAAAGTACTTGTGTTTCAGATTGTTATAAATTACTACCACTTTAGTAGACTCAGTGTACCAAATAATATATAAAAGCACAATTTATGATATTCCTCACGCCAGCACATTGTAATGTGTGAATTTCAAAGATGTAATGAATAGAAATTTTGAATTATTACATAGATGATAATTTTAGACATTTTTAAGAACACTGATTTCTTTACCAGTGACCTAATCAGTTTACCAGAAACTAATATCTTTCCTACTCTTTACATTCTATTTATTTTTCATTCTCCGTATAGGATCCCATAATTTCATGGAAAACATCCAGTTTGGTTAAGACCCTAATGAAAAATACTTGCTAAATTTATGATGTAATTACCTCCTTGAAAACTGATTGTGGTCTACAATTGATAATGTTTTTCACAAATACTAAAAACATACATCCCCTGTATGTGTTTTACTGTTTTAGCTGATGTTCAGGATGGTTTGAGGGATGTTCAGTGATTTGTGAGTGAAGGTAATATCTACTAAAATAACATAGAAAATAAAACTTGCTACCAAAATGGGAATAATGTGTTTATAAGCACAATAATTGGAGATGACTAATTAAACATCAGCAAAGCTGTCAAGCTATTATTTATGAGTCCTCTCCAATCTGTCTGTGTCTCTTTCCTGCCTCTTGCCTTTCTCCGTTCTTATCCACTTACATTGTTAGTGCCCTCAAGATGTCCTCTGATTGCCCATGCTGTTCCCTGTAGGCAGCTAAATCTAAGTATCTGTCTCAAAATTATTTAGGTTCCCAAATTGTTGCTACTCCCCACATGAAAAGTCCCTGGTTTTACCAAAATTAAGTCCTCGTAGCATTAATGAGTACAGAAGTCCCGTGTGGTAGGTATGATTTGAAGATAGCAGGAAAAGAGGCTTGTTTTCTCTACTTTCCCTACTGAATCTGCCTGGAGTAGCAATTTTAAACCGTTGTGCCACAAGAATTTTTAAAACATCTAATACCTGACTATAGTCAAGGGCGCTTGACCTGTTTTCCCTTAGATTGTCAAATTAAAAATGACAACAGCCAACACGACAATAGCCATCTGGTGTGAGTGGATCAAAATTATACCTATTTTTTTGTCAGATTGGCAACGTGGATGAACCTAGAGGGTATTGTGTTAAGGAAATCAGCCAGACAGAGAAAGAAAAATACAGTTTCACTTATATGGGGTATGTGGAAAAGAAAACAAAACAAAAACAGTCTCACTGAAACAAAGAGACCACACAGATGGTTATCAGAGAAGGGGGTGGGGGGTAGTTAAAAAGGTGAAGGGGGATAGAGTCAGTAATACTGTTATATATTTGCACGGTGACAAATGATTACCAAGATCAGTGGGTACTCACATTGTAAGGTATAAAAATGTCTAATCACTCTATCAAAGCTTATATAACTAAGATAATATTATATACTAACTGCAATATATTCACATGAAAAGGTAACAGAAAAAATAGCTCTGAGAAAGTGCTAGACTACAATGAAAACACAGCAGAAATGCTGTGTAGCACGAAACTGAGAATGGCTACGCAGAAAAACATAAGAAAACATTTTACCTGTATCACCCATCCTCCAACGTGGAGCATTTCATACCAGAAAGGATCCCCTCAGAAGGATTCCACCTTATGAAGGAGAGGAAATCAAGAGGAACCCAGTCCTCGTCAGTCATGGACATTTGCAGCCTTTGCTCCTGAGAACCCTCCCAGTCTTCACTGATGTTTTTTTTTTTTTTTTTTAATTTTTTTCTTTTTTTTTTAGATTTTATTTATTTATCTTTAGAGAGGAAGGGAAGGAGAGAGGGAGAGAAACATGAATGTGCGGTTGCCTCTTGTATGTCCCCTGACGGGAACTGGCCTGGCAACCCAGGCATGTGCCCTGACTGGGAATCGAACTGCGATCTTTCGGTTCGCAGGCCCGCGCTCAATCCACTGAGCTACACCAGCCAGGGCATAGTCTTCACTGATGTTAAACCCAGATGATGGAGCTACCCGTAGTCTCTGCCACTTCATCTTCTCTCTGGAGCTGAAGATGTCATTGTAGTTATAACGAGTCTCATTGAGCCAAATTACTACTGCACCCAGCTCTCCCGAATCAGGATGGCATGGTACCTAACTTCCTACGGGAATGAAGCTGTTTCTGCACTGTACTGTGCGGCCTTATTCCTAAGTCACAGCTTTGACCTACCAGCATTGGATGTCGGATGCTGGGTTCTGAGTCAGGGATTCTACATGCCGCCGCCAGAAAATCATTGCTTCTGCCTTGTACGCCACCACTTAGGAATTATGTCACAGTTGTGATCATGTTGCTGCTATGCTGGCCTGAACCAAAGTTGAGACCCACCCTACCCAAGGCCATGCTGCCACTGTGCCTTGTCCTGTGGGTTTGGGCCACCAGCGTGCCCTGTTGTCCTTGGGACCATGCTGCACCCAAATCACCCGCAGGAGCCCAAGTTATTACAGCAAGCCCACAGACCTGGATGGATCCTGGTTTCACGGGCAGTTTACACATGCCTGCACCTCAGACACTGTAGTCAGCTCTACAGCAATTGTGACTGTGCCCCAAGAGCCATAATAGTAAGTTGTATCCCTGAGTTCAAGACCTTATTCTGTTGTCACTCTAAGTATTAGTGAAACAGACCCAAAATTGAAGGTGCATCCTCAGACAGACCTGCCATGGGCATAATAAAGCAGGACAGGGCGCAGCAGCCTTGGCTACTGAGAACCTCAACCATGCTCTTGCCACTGCCAACACAGACAGCCACAGACTCGGTCACTGAGGACCACTGCAGCCTTTGATTCGTTGGCCTCGGCTGACGGATTTGCATGGAGACCATGCCACTGTGCTCTCTCAAGAAAAGGGGATGCTGTACTTCAACCAGTCTGCAGCTACATCATCACCTGCAGGTGAAGGTGTCTCTTCAATAAAGTTCATCTAAAAAGGCTGACAGAGATGGGTGTTCCCTCAAACTTGCAGGCATAAATGCAATGCCACAACCCCAAAAGGAGGGGAAACCCTCATAAACACGTCTGAGATCTGCTCATTGAAACATCTGGAGGTGGCTGACTGGGAGTGAGCCAGGCAGGAAGGAAGGGCTAAAATCAGAGCCCTGACCTCCCTGCCAGTCTTGGGAGAGTGGAGGAATAAGGTTGCCACCTGCCTTCCCTGAGCCCAGAAGAGCAGAGATACAGCAGGACATCCGCCAGATTGGTCCGTACGCGTTGCGGCTGAGCCCAAGGAACGGGCTGAGCGAAGATGCGCAGCTGCAGTTGTGGGCGGGGGTGTGTGTGTGGGGGGGGGGGGGCTGCCATTGCCAGGCAGACAAAAGGAGCCATGGAGGCTGCACACCTCCCCTCATGCTCCCAGAGCTACCAGCGAGCTCAAGAAGAAGCTGCAGCAGTGAATGCTGAGTTGACAGAGCACATTATCCTCAACGCTTAGAACTGGAGAGACAAAAGGAATTTTGCCTTGGGTGGCGGTGGCAGTGGCACGCCGTGGCTAATCCCAGTGACGGGTGTACAGATTTGAGGCAGCTGGGATCTGGCAGATTACTACTCTCTGCATTACTAGAGAGAGACCAAGCCAGAAAGACAGCAGCCAGCCTCTCCCAGTTCACCGCACTCCCACCCGTCGTGGCCGCACTGATGGCAGGGGGCTGGGCTGGGCTTTCACAGGCGTGGAACCCCCATCGTCGAACACATCGCCCCACAGGACTGGTTTCCTGAGACCGAGGGGACCTAGTCACAGAGGATAACCGCATTTCCCCTGGAAACAAAGTGCGTTTTCCACCAACCCGCATAGATCATAGATCAAGAAGCCAGAGCACCGCCAGAAAAGTAAAAACTTGTGCGTCAGCGTCAACAACTGAAAACAAAACCTCTTCTTAATCAACCTACCAGAGAAGTGCCACTCTTAAAAGATATTCTGCCCTGGCTGGTGTAGCTCAGTGAATCGAGCGCATGCTTGTAAACCAAAGGGTTGCTGGTTCGATTCCCAGTCAGGGCACATGCCTGGGTTGCAGGCCAGGTCCCCAGTAGGGGGTGTGTGAGAGACAGCCACACATGGATGTTTCTCTCCTTCTCTTTCTCCTTCCCTTCCCCTCTGTCTAAAAATAAATAAATAAAATCTTTAAAAAAATATTCCCATAGATATCTAAGCAGAGAAGGAATCCATTGAATACCATGAATGACTATGGTAATGAAGCAGCAGAGAAAAACACTTTAAATCTCAAGAAAATAAACATAAAGACATGGAAATATGGGATTTAAATCACAGAGAACTCAAGATCACGGCCCTGAAAAAACTCAATGACACACAAATAAACACAGTCAGATAAACTCAGAAATAAAATCGGTGAACAAAATTAGTACTTTAGCAAAAAGTTTAAAAATTTTAAAAAGAATCGAATAGATATTTTGGAAATGAAAGACGCAAAATAGATGAAGAATGAACCAGAGAGCTTAGGAAATAGAGCTGACCAGGTACAGGAAAAAATTACTCCCCCCCACAAAGATATTCTCACACCTGTGTAAAATGGTTAATAATGTAACAAAATGTTAATGAAATAAAAGGGTTTAAAAATTTAGAAATTTAATTCCACGTACAGTAAAATCCCCTTTTTTTCATTACCAGCCCACATTTTATATGCAGAGAAATATGACAACCCGCAATTTTTTTCATTAAGTTAATCTGCAAAGCTAATAATTTGCTTCGACACCATACATTGCTAAAATTAAACCCAAGTGCTGTTAATTCAAGTCTACTTGTACTTTCAGAAAACACTGTACCTGATATGAGGCTTTTCATAAATCCAAAGTTTTTCAAATCTCTGCACTTAGAGTTGTGCATATTGAGTGCTTAGTGTATGTTGATAATGAATTTTTAATTTTACATAGTTTGGTCTGAGTTTTTGAACCCGCTGGGCATAATGACATATTTCACCCAATTGTTCCCTTAATAACAAAAGAGGTTGATTCAAAGGTACTTTACATTTGAGAATGTAATGACCTAATCATAACCCTCACATTCTACTATCATCTGTCCCCCTTGCCACTTATTCTTACTGTCAAATCAAAACGATGAAAGTGTCTCATGGCTTCACGTGTGTGAAACATTAATAAACGTGGAAGATAATCAGTAAATACAGGTTTTTGGATTTAAGCACTTTAGGTCATTTACCTGTTTCACAAGTAATCCCATATCATTTCATGAATAATCTTAGTGCATTTTATTTAAAAACCTTTACACAAATACCTTTTCTTCAACCATTTTACCTTTAACTGGAAGAAGTAAACCATTCTCTTGTGATTGCTGTCCTTGTCCTTGTGGGACATTTAAGGAGAAAATTCAAGGACTATTTCTTTTTTTTTTTTTAATCCTCACCCAATGATATGTTTAGCGTTTTTAGAGAAAGAAGGTGTTTTTCTCCCACATCGATGTTTCACTACTTCTTCCTAAAAATAAATAAATAAAATATTTTATTTTTTAAAAGATTTTATTTATTTCTTTTTAGAGAGAAGGGAAGGAAGGGAGAAAGAAAGGGACAGAAACATCCATGTGTGGTTGCCTCTCACCCCCACCCCCTCCAGGGGTCCTTGCCTGCAACCCAGGCATGTGCCCTGACTGGGAATAGAACTGGCGACTCTTTGGTTCTCAGGCCGGTGCTCAATCCACTAAGCCACACCAGCCAGGGCTAAAATCTTTTAAAAAGGAATTTACAAACACGACGCCAGAAGAAGTGAAATAAGGCAGTAGTCCCTTTTTTTAAAATTTTTGAGGTAACTTCATAATGCTTTCCGTAGTGGCTGCACCAATCTTCATTTCCACCAACAGTGCACAAGTCTTCCCCTGTCCCCACATCCTCTCCAGCACCTGTTAATTTATTACTGATAACTATTCTGACTGGTGTGAGGAGGTATCTCATTATAGTTTTAATTTGGATCCCTTTGATGATTAGACATTGAGCATCTTTTCATATATCTGTTGGCCATCTGTATGCCCTGTGGAGAAGTCTATTCAGGTCCTTTGGCCATTTTTAAATTGAGTTCTTTGTCTTCCTCACGTTGAGTTGTATAGGTTCTTTATAAATTTATGGAAATTAAACCTTTATCAGATGCGTCACCGGCAAACATGATCTCCCATTCAGTGGGTTCACTTTTCATTTTGTTGATGGTTTCTTTTGCACAGCAAAAAGATTTTAGTCTGATGTAGCTTCATTTATTTTCATTTGTTTGTTTGTTTCCCTTGCCCTAGGAGATATATCAGCAAAGAAATTGCTGAGAGATGACTTGAGAGTTTATTGTCTGTTTCGTTCTAGGAATTTTCTGGGTTTGTGACTTACATTTATTTTTTTTATCCATTTTTAGTTTGTTCTTGTGTATGGCGTCAGTTAGTGGTCTAGTTTCAATTCCTTGCATGTACCTGTCCAATTTTCCAAGCACTACTGAAGAGACTGTCTTCGCTCCATTGTACATTCTTCACTCCTTTGTCAAATATCAATTGATCATAAAGACATGGGTTTATTCCTGGGCTCTCTATTCTGTCCCATTGATCTATGTGTCTGTTCTTATGCCAGTTCCAGGCTGTTTTGATCACAGTGGCTTTGTAATATCATTTGATATGAGGTATTATAATACCTCCAACTTTGTTCTTGTTTCTCAACATTGCTGAGGCTATTAGGGATATTTTTCAGCTCTATGTAAATTTTTGGAATATGTGTTCTAGGTCTGCGAAATATGCCATTGATATTTTAGTAGGAATTGCATTGAATCTATAGATTGCTTGGGGAGTATGGACATTTTAATGATGATAATTCTTCCAATCCATGAACACGATATATGCTTCCATTTATTGATGTCTTCCTTAGTTTCTTTCTTCAGTGTCCTATAATTTCTCGATACAGGTCTTCCACATCCTTGGTTAATATATTCTTAGGTACCTTATGTTTTTTGGTTGGAATTGTAAATGGGATCGTTTTCTTAATTTTTCTTGAAGAAATTAAGAAAACTGGTTCATTATTGGTGTATAAGATTGGAACCAATTTCTGAATATTAATTTTGTATCCTGCTACTTTGTTTACTTAATTTATTAGATCTAGTAGACATTGGTGGAGTCTTTAGGGTTTTCTATGTAAAAGGCAATCTTTCCTGTGAATGAGTTTTACTTCCTCCATTCCGATTTGGATGCTTTTTATTTTTTCTTCTTGTCTATTTGCTGTGCTTAGGACTTCAGTACTATTTTGGATAAGAGTGGTGAAAGCGAACATTCCTGTCTTGTTGCTGATCTTAAGGAAAACACTTTTCATTTTGCACATTGAGTATGTTGTTGGCTGTGTTTTTCATATATGGCCTTTATTATATAGAGGTGTGATCCATCTAATCTCACTTTGGAATATTTCCCATAAATAGGCTCAGTAGACTGAATGCCACCTGCGAACCAAGAGTTGCTGGTTTGATTCCCAGTCAGGGCACATGCCTGGGTTGCAGGCTAGATCCCTGGTGGGGGGCACGCAAGAGGCAACCACACATTGATGTTTCTCTTTCTCTCTCTTCTCCCTCCTTTCCCCTCTGTCTAAAACTAAATGAACAAAATCTTAAAAATAGGCACCGGTTTTTCTCAAATGCCTTTTCTGCACCTATTGGTACAATCACATGTTTTTTATCTTTCATCTTGTTTTTTGTTATGTATCATTTATTGATTTGCAAGTATTGTACCAAACTTACATTACCAGAATAAATCCCACTTGATCATGTTGTATGTTACAACTTTTTAACGCATGTCTGGATCCAATTTGCTAATATTTTATTGAGGATTTTAGCATCTATGTTCATCATTGTTATTGGCGTATATTTCTCTTTTGTCTTTATTTGATTTTGGGATTAGAAGAAGACTGGCCTCATAAAAAGAGCTTGGAAGTCTTCCCTGCTCTTGAATTTTTGGAATAGTCTGAGAAGGAGAAGTGCTAGTGCTCCTTTGAATGTTTGGTGAACCTCACCTGTGAAGCCTTCCAGTCCAGGACTATGTCTTCTGGGAGTGTTTTCATTACTGCTTCAATTTCATTAGTTGTAATGGGCCCATTTAGGTCTTTTGATTATTCCTAATATGGTTTTGGAAGATTGTATGTTTCTTGAATTAACCTATTCAATTAGTATACATTTATTATTTTGTATTACTTTCAGGTATACAGAAAAGGGGTTAGATCTTTTAAATTTTAATTATTATAATACACATGTAGCTGTATAATGTTATAGATTCAATTTGCATTTCCTTAATAACTGGTGAGTTGGAATGTCTTTTTTATATCACTTGCCATCCATGTATTTTCTTTGATGAATTACCTGAACACTTTTTTTTTTTTTACCATTTTTACATTGGATTTTCTTATTTTTGAGATTTTATGAAACTTTTTTATAGGCTAGATAAAAGACTTTTAAGAGATATATACTTACCAACTATTTTTCCACGTCTATAATTTGTCTTTTTATTTCTTTACAGAGAACAGAAATTTCGAGCAGAAGTTTTAATTTTTTGAGATCAAACATTAATTTTTAATATATTTTCCATTGTTGTGAAATTCACGTAACTTATATTTAACTATTTTAAAGAGAGCAACGCAGTCTGTTAGTACACTTATGATGTTTTGCAACTATCAACTCTATGAAGTTCCAAAATGTTTTTTTAAATATTTTATTTATTTATTTTTATTATTTATTTATTTATTTGTTTGTTTATTTATCTATCTTTAGAGGGGAAGGGAAGGAGAGAGGGAGAGAAACATCAATGTGCGGTTGCCTCTTGTATGTCCCCTGCCGGGAACTGGCCTGGCAACCCAGGCATGTGCCCTGACTGGGAATCGAACCGCGATCCTTTGGTTCGCAGGCCCGCGCTCAATCCACTGAGCTACACCAGCCAGGGCTCCAAAATGTTTTTATAACCACAAAAAGATCCATTAACTAGTCACTCCCCACTACCTTCAGACCCTGGAAACCACTAATTTGCCTGTCTGTATGCATGTACTTAGCTCTGCTGGATCTATTACATAAGTGGAAACTATGATATATGGCTTTTATGTATTGATTCTGCTTGGCATATTGTATTCGAGGTTTATCCATGTTGTCGCATATGTTAGTATTTCATTTGTTTTTAAAACCGAATAATATTTTATTGTATATATGTACAACATTTTTTAATCCATTCATTCATTGCTGGACTTTCAGGTTGTTTCCACCTTCAAGCTACTGTGAAAGATGCTACTATTTATATTCCTGTACAAGTATTTGTCTGAATACACATTTTCAATTTTGGAGCGTATATAGTCAGGAATTGAATTACTTGAATACATGGAAATTCTGTTTAATATTTTGAGGGACTAAAAAATTGTTTTCCAGTCCTAACAGGTGTGGCTCAGTGGATTGAGCACAGGCCTGCGAACCAAAGGGTCACCGGTTCGATTCCCAGTCAGGGCACATGACTGGGGTGCAGGCAAGTTCCCCAGTAGAGGGCATGTGAGAGGCAACCACACATTGATGTTTCTCTCCCTTTCTTTCCCCTTCCCTTTTCCTCTCTCTAATATTAAATGAAATCTTTTAAAAAATTGTTTTCCATAGCATTGCATTATTTTAAGATTCACAATGTACAAAAACTCCAAATTCTCCATTGTCGCCAACACTTTTCTAATAATATACATTTTAATTGGTGTGGAGTATCTCATTATATTTAATTTGCACTTCCTTAATTACTAATGATGTTGAGCCTCACCTTATGTGCTTGTTAGCAATTTGTATATCTTCTTTAGAAAAAATTCCATTCAAACCCCTTGCCAATTTTTAATTGGGTGGTTTATGTATTTGTTGATTTATAGGTGTTCTTTATATATCTGTATACCATACCTTGATCAGATATATGATTTGCAAAAATGTCTGCAATTCTGTGGGGTTTTAAAATTTTTTCTCATATGACATTTTATTCTTTTTTCATTGTTGAGAAATACATGTTAAGATTTTGGATAACTTTTCTGATAGTGAAACTATAAAGCTATGTGCTGATATATTTAGGGGATTTGGGCCAGTGTTATAGTCTGTTTTATAAAAATATGACTTTTCCAACTGTACTACTTACTCTTGTCTCGACAGAAGTCAATCCTTTCTATCTGATAAGAACAAGCTCTTGAATAGTCTTTTTATTGAATTTCTAAATTTTAAATATCAACTGTTTGCCCTTCAATAGAAGCATATCTAATTTACAAACCATGCAAAAAAAGGTCTCCTGGGAAAAATGCCCACCCATACCTTTTCCTCTGATCCTACTCTGAAGTTAACTTACTTACTTATTTAGGTAGGTAGTTAGTTATTTTTAAGAGACATGGAATGGAAGGAGAAAGAGAGGGAGAGAAACATCATGGGAGAGAAACATCATGTGAGCGAAACATTGATTGGTTGCCTTTCATACACACCCTGACTGAGGACTGAACCTGCAACCCAGGCAAGTGCCCTCTGACTGGGAATCGAACCGGCAACCCTTTGGTTTGCAGGCTCGCGGCTCAATCCACTGAGCCACACCAGCCACGGCTATCTACAGGTAGTTTCTGAATGATTGCTTCACCTTCAAAAAAGAACAAATGTATAGTGAGTTTATGTAAAATAAGGTATAAAAGAATTTCAATGATCGGTCTCAATGTTGTCACCTTCAAACTCTAATGAATATTTATACTAATTATACCTTTGGGATCATTGATTTTACATTTAGCAGCAATTAAGTAAAACTTTATTCAAGACTTGCTACATGCTCAGAATTATACTAGGTGTTAAGGAAGATATAAAAGAAAAACAAACAGTTATTGTCCTTAAGAAACTTAATAGTTTACTTCGGAAGACAAGACGCATACAAATGAAACCCAACAGTAAGGGCTGAATACCAGTCAATTTTGCCCTCTGGAAAGAAGCTTATGTGTAACAGGAGCTTATAAATTTGAAAGTATAGCTGAGACTAAAGTAATTCTGGGAAGGTTTTATAGAGAGAATGGGAACTCAGCTGGACCTTAAAGTATTAATATATTTTTAATAGTGTGGCTTAGAAGAAGGTATTCAGTCTGGAACACAAGATAAATAAACGAACAGAGGTAGTAATTTGCATAGAATGCATGACGAAATGCACCTGACTAGACAGAATATGTTGGAGCTAAGTATTAGACAGTTACATAGAAATGATAGAATAAGAAGAAAGTTGGCCTTAAAAGATGAACACAAATTTTGCATTGTATATTGAATATAACAGAGATTTGTTAAAGTTCTTGAGCAGAAAAATGACCTAAAAAGAGCATTAAGGACTGAATGTTGTTATCCCCTCAAAATTCACATGTTGAGATCTAATATCTCATAGGATGGTGTTTGGAGGCGGGACCTTCGAGAGGTAGTTAAGTCGTGAGGGAAAACCTTCAGAAGTAAGGTTAGTGTCCCTATAAGAGAGGCCACAGAAAGGTCCTTTATCCCTTCTGTCATGTGATGAGGCAGTGAAAAGAAAGCCATCTATGAACCAGATCGTGGGCTTTCAACAGACACGGAATTTGCCAACACTTGATTCTTGGACTTCTCTGGCTTTGAAACTGAGAAATAAATTGAAGTTGTTTCTCAGCTATCCAGTCTATGATTGATATACACACACACACATACATGCACGTATATATGTATATATACATATGTAAAATATCATATTATATATTATAATATTATAATTATATATATTATATATTATATATGCTGGATGGACTAAGGCAGAGTTTTGTTTTTAGGAAAATATTCAAGCAATTAAGATTAGAAAATAGAGATACTATGATATTTGATGTTTTAATAACTCTTAGAATATTAATGATCTATCTTAAACTTTGACACAGCTGGTAACTGAATGTGATGTTATATAATTCAAATATCTTGAGAAGATTGTGAGTAAAAACTTTAGGTGTTATCTGAGTCTTTCTCTAGATTATTATTTCTACCTCATACTTGACATATTGGGCTGGAGATTTTTATTCAATGTTCTCCTGTAAAATCAGTAGAGTGAGCCACACATTTTCATTTTAATAACATCCGAAAGGCCACCTTTTCTATTCCTGTAAGATGATGTCAATTATGGAAATACAAAATGCATTTTAATGACATAAATGATCCATAGAAATATTATACTTATTGTGACCATCTGAAAAGTGAACTCCAAGATGTGGCAGAAAAATAAGTCCTTAAAACATCATTGTAAACAGGAGGTCTAAACTCACTGAATCTTTATTATATGCATGAATGGTTCCTGGAACAATAGAAAAATATGCAAGCAAATACGGCTATGTGAGGCAGATGTTGGCCTTCTTACCACCCACTGTAAATGGAAAGCAAGTTTCGGTTCTTGTATACAGATAACTGAGAATTAGCCTGCGCAGAGGAAAAAACAGTGAAGAAATAATCACCAAGCACGTCTTGCAGTACTTTGGTTACTGGTGGTATTCTTTTTAATATAACATGTAAGCTGAGTCTCAAATAGTCAGTTGCCGTAATATTGGGCAGGGGATAAGTTAAATTATAGCTGCAGAGCTGTCTAAACATAATCAAATAAATAAAATGTCCAACGAGGGAAATCGTGCATGGCTAACACCGCCAGAACAATGTTCTAAGGGCCAAGCCAGGAACCAAGGCATTTGCAGAAACTAGATTTCTTCTTTCCTAGAGAGTTGGCTCAGAATTCACTTCCTTCTCCTCCTTTGCTTTCTTTCTAAATGGCCAGCAACGAATTTGGCCCATGAGGGCAAGCGGACTAGATCGCAATCTGTATCACTCTGTGGCCGAGTCCCATATGGCTTAGGCACATGGCAGCAGAGGTGGTGACAAGAACTCTCATTCCTGGGAAACTCGGTGCCACTCCCTTGCAGGAGAATGTAGTGCACTACATGTGGGAATAATCAGTGGCAGACAAACCAGCCACAGACCCCAAGGGAAAGTAGCAGCAAAAATCAGGTCAAATTGGAAGTCTTTGCCAAGAACTGGATTTTTCAAAAATGGCATTGTTGAAAATTGTTCCTCTAAAACAATAAGCAGGGCGTGGGGGAAAATAGGTGGACAAGCTCCAGTTTCTGCTCCAGAAAATCATGATGGAGTACCTGGAAATAATTACAAGTCCATTTTTTTTGTTCCAGGGAGCAGACTGAGGAGATTATTTCAGCCTCTTTTCACATCGTGTTAAGTATCTTGTAAACATATGCTATTGCATGCTCAGAGGATGTAGGAATAATTAATTTATTGACTTGTTCAACATTTTTTAGTGGTTTGGCGTGTCAGTCAGCAATTAACAAAATATTAAGAGCCTACTCGGAACACCGCACCGTGCCAAAGGATGAGGGAGATTTCAAGTGGTATGTGATACTATGCTTGCATTCAGGAACTGACCGGGTAATTAAAGTCACAAAGCAAATATGTTTGCACTGAGAGGCTGCTGATTCTAAGCACCACACACACACAAAAAATGTAGACAGTAAGCGGTGCAGAATTTCCTAATGGGAGGATTCAAGAAAAAGATGAGTTCACAAGAGATCATAAATGATAGGTGGCTTATGTATGTGAAGAAAAGATATGTCAAATCAAGACCAATATGGAAAGAGACAGAGACGAAACTGATTGCGGTGCTGAGGCCACAGAAAGAAAATAATTCAACTGAACCAACGGGGAAGTTGAAACATTTTGTGATGAAACTAGCCCTGGTTGCTGTGGCCCTAGTGGATTGAGCACGAGTCTGTGAACTGAAAGATCACCGGTTTGATTCCCAGTCAGGGCACAAGCCTGGGTTGTGGGCTGGGCCCCCCAAAAGGGGGCATGCAAGAGGTAACTGATCAATGTATCTCCCATTCATTGATGTTTCCCTCCGTCTCTTTCTTCCTCCCTTTCCCCTCTCTAAAAATAAATAAAATCATTCAAAGTAATAAACAAATAAACTTTTTATCATGTAACTAAAACATTATTGTATAAAGAATGTTATAGAGGAAAGGATAAAATATGGCAAAGAGGGGAATGGTAGAGATGGATACAGACAGATATATTGAGGGACAGTACAGTGGTCCAAGCATGTGATAACATGAGGCACAATGTGAACCAGCACAATGGGAGAGAAGTTAGAAAAGGAACAAATATGAGACATATTGGTTAGGGAAGCATCTTATTTTGCAAAGAACACAATGAATTTGGAGGCAATGAACGTTATTTTAACCCAAATTCATTGCTACTTATATAAACTTGGTAACGCATCTTCATCACTGAATCATTTTTTCCTCATTTGAAAAATAACCGTTATCACAAAAACCTCTAAAATTTTTCTTGATAACTCTAAAATTCCATGATTCTAGGAGAATGTGGTACTGGGATTGAGACAGCTGAGGGGGAAAAAAACATGATGTAACTATAAAATGACTGTGAAATGTTGAAGCTGGGAAATTTATAGATTCGCTATACCTACCATTAGGCAAGATAAGATTCAGAGGTAGTAATCAGTTCTATAGGAATGTGGTGAGTTAATCTTTAGATGAGCCATGCAACATGCCGTAAAGACAGTCAGATGATTATATCCAGGAAGCAGTAGGAATTACAGGTTTTGATGTTGAATGAGATGGAATAAAAATCCACAGAGGCGATACCTGCTTTGCATGGTATTGAGGACCACAGAAAGAACCATACAAACTGAAACCATGTAACACAATCGTAATAATCAATGAACAAAATGCTATTGTTCTGTGACCTTTATTGTTCTTACTGAAATGGATTGATGTCAGCAAAATGATGAAGTAGGAAGCTTTAGACCTTTGTTTTTCCAAGGAAACATCAAGTAAATAAGGACAAACTGATTAAAAGAGTTTTGTGGGAGCTCTAGTAATCAGTCAAGGATCTACAAAAATCAAAGCAAATCCTGAATCAATGAAAGGGCAAGCTCGAAAATTCGATGCCTTTTTTTTTCCTATTTTGACCCACCCCTTCCTTAGTGTGGTGCAGCAGGAGGAAGCCGCTCAATTTCCGATTTCTTCTTCCAGACGGAAAGAAATGAGTGAGACATCTTTGCAACATTTCGGACTATTTGGGAGCTCCTGTGGGACAGGATTAAATCTGAAATGCCACAGAGCTCAGATAGGAATACCACAATATAACCCAAGTCTCAGGTTGGGATAAAACACAGAAAACAGTACTGGATTCTGCAGCATGTGAAAGCTACACGGGGAATACAGACAAGCAGAAGCTTGGAGATAAGATATTACAAGATGGGGAATAAAACAAAATGCCTAAGAGTCAAAAGAGACAAACAGAAAAGAGACAGTGAAATTAAGACATTTAAAAACAGCTGCGTATTTAGGGGGGTTGGAGGAAACGCATGCACACAAAGGACCAGGAAAATGCATGCTTAGTAAAGACCTGACTAAGTTTGCATGCCAGCCTAATTAGTGAGGTTCTTCACCTGTAAAGCCAGTCAGCAAAGACTAGAAGAGCCCAGTTGGTGGAGTTCAGTGGACTGAGTGCAGGCTTGTGAACCGAAAGGGTCGCCGGTTCGATTCCCAGTCAGGGCACATGCCTGGGTTGCGGGCCAGGTCCCCAGTGGGGGCCATGTGAGAGGCAACCACACATTGATGTTTCTCTCCCTCTCTTTCTCCCTCCCTTCCTCTCTCTCTAAAAATAAATAAAAACAAACAAGACTAGAAGAAGTGTTTTTTTTTCCAAATTTACAATTTTCAACAAATAATCATAAGGCATACAAAGGAAGAGTAGACATGGATCGTTTAAGAAATAAATATTCAGCTGTGGCTGGCATAGCTCAGTGGATTGAGCGCGGGCTGCGAACCAGAGGGTTGCAGGTTCGATTCCCGGTCGGGGCACATGCCTGGGTTGCAGGCCAGGCCCCTAGTGGGGGCCATGTGAGAGGCAACCACACATTGATGTTTCTTTCCCTCTCTTCCCCTCTCTAAAAAAAAATAAATAAAATCTTTAAAAAAAAAAGAAATAAATATTCAAAACCTGACCTCAAAGAAACGCAGGCTTGTGAGTTACTAGACCAAGACTTTAAAATAATGGTTTCAACATGCCCCCAAAACTAAAGGAAAACACAGGCAAATAAAATCAGGAAAACGACATATGAAACCAATGATAAAATTAACAAAGTCAGGGAAGTTATTTTTAAAATTAAGACAAAATTGTGGAACTAGAAAACACAATAACAAACAACATTTACTGGAGGTATTTTAAAAATGCACACTAAAACAGGAATAAAAATAGTGGACTTCAAGTCAGATTATTTGAAATTACTAACTCTCAAGAATAAAAAAAGAGGAGTAAAAAGAACAACAACAAAAAAAAAAAAGAAGAAAAATGAACAGAGCCTAAGAAACTGATGGGGTACCATAAAGAAGAATGATAATGAGAGTCCAGGAAGAAGAGAGAACAGGACAGAGAACTTATTTGAGGAAATAATCGACCCAAACTTCCTATTTTTAGAAATGACATAGATCGCCATGTAAAAGAAGTTTAATAATCCAGGATGGATGATTCCAAAGAGACCCACATTAAAACCAGTTATAATCAAACTGTATAAAGCCAAAGATAGCAAATGCTGAAAGAAAAAAAGCAAGTAATTACATTCAAGGAATACTCAATACAATTAGCAGTGAATATCTCAGGAGAAACTGTGTAGGAGAGAAAAGTTAATAAAGAAAAAACTGTCAACTGAGAATTCTATATCTGGCAAAAAAAAAAAAAGTCCTTGAAAAATAAGGAAGAATTTAAGACTTCCCCGATAAACAAAATTCGAATGATTGCATTAGCATTATATGTATCTGCTATAGAAAAAAACTGTTAAAGAGAGTCCTTCAAATTGAAGTGAAAGGACTCTAGCCAGCAAATCACATCCAGTAAAAAAATATAAAGTTCTCTGAAATTTTCTTCACATGGAAAAATGGGAGTGCCATCAGCTTCACGGCAGTCTAAAACATTCCTTTTTTTTACCCTCCTTTTCCAAAAAATAATTAGACATCCATCCAAGAACAAAAGCATCTTTGTGGGAGCTATGAGATTCAACCCCATATGCAGAGGAAAACAAGATCAGGCCCACCCACCTGTGCATCTGGTAATAGACAGACAGACTTCCATATGGAATGTGGAACTAGTGGGGGAGTCAACCTTCCGCAAGGCCTCCCATGGCAGTCATGAAAAAGACTTGGAGAGTGCTGCCTCAGGACATACCTGCGGATGAGAGGAAAATTGCAGCAGTCCTGCCTTCCTAAGGGGAGACTCCACGGTACCCTTGGGATACAAATTGTTCAGGCACAGCAGAGATGGTTAAGAAGTTTACCAGCACCCTGGCTGGTGTGGCTCCGTGGATTGAGTGCCGGCCTGAGAGCCACGGGGTCAGTGGTTCGATTCCCAGTCTGAACACAGGCCTGGGTTTCAGGCCAGGTCCCCATTGTGTGGGGCGTGAGGGGCAGCCACACAATGGTGTTTCTCTCCCTCTCTTTCTCCCTCCCTTCCTCTTTCAATAAATAAATAAATAAATAAATAAATAGAATCTTAAAAAAAAAAAAAGGTTTACCAGCACCAACCGCCACCCATTCCTATGCAAAACAAAGCAATGAATGTGTTAGGATGAGTGAATGCCCAGCTATCAGTGTTGCAGGACGCAGCTGGAAGAATCACACAGCAGAATCTCCATGACTGGGAAGATGCAGGAAATTGATAAAGAGGCAGATAAGAAAAGCAAAAGTCAACAAACGGATCGAAGTGGCTATTGCTGACCGCTCTTCGCAGAAACTCTACCCATAAACCTCTGGGAGTACCAAGCTGGGGACATCCTTATTGGGGCCACGGGTGCTCCCAATATCCTACAAGCTAAAGCCATGCTCCCCATCCCCACTTGTGTGCTCCATTTAACTGTGGTAAAAACTGACTCTGGTAGACAATGAGGGCACTCAGGAAACAGTTCACATCTGCAGGAAAGGGAAAAACCCAAAACTTGACTGATCATGCCACCATCAGAAAAATATAAAATGTTTTCAGTAGCCAGACTGGTGAGTTTGTTGGAACCAGAGAAAACAAAACACTTAAGAATTCTGCCACAAGGAGAAGCAGGAACAGTGAACCAATGATATCCATGCACAGGTAGAGAATACTCCATATAATAAGAGCAGCATGAAAAAAAAGTACTCTGAAGGCAACTAGCAAAGATGAAAGGAAGTATCTGTTATGTCAAATGTGAAAGCAGCAACAGAAAACTATACAATATAGAAAATTGCTCCCCAAAGGAAGGTTCAAAATGAGACATTTACCAAAGATATAGAAATTATAATAAATAATCTGGCAACAATTCTAGAACAGAAAAATCGAGTGAATGAACTAATAAATGCAACAGAGTGTATCTTCAGTAGAGGACAGCAAATGGAAAACAAGGTGATGGAGGACTCGGATGTTGGAAAAAAATTAGTTTCAGGTAATAGCGAATAAGTTTAGTAAGCAGTATCTATAAAAACCTATTGTTTCAGGAACTGCAGGTATGACCCACCCTGAGTGCAGGAGACCATAAGCAGTTCCACCTTTGTGCCTCAGGACATCTGCAAGCGATCACATGGTATCTGAGCTATCGTACTCCAGGGCGAGAAGCCCACAGCCCAGGACACAGATAAAGAATGCTCCTGGCTGGTGTAGCTCAGTGGATTGAGCTCGGGCCTGCGAACCAGAGGATCGTGGTTTGATTCCCAGTCAGGGCACATGCCTGGGTTGCAGACCAGTTCCCAGCAGGGGACACATAAGAGGCAACCGTACATTGATATTTCTCTCCTTCTCCCTCTCTCCTACCCTTCCCCTCTAAAAATAAATAAATAAATAAATATTAAAAAAAAAAAAAAAAAAAAAGAACGCTGTAGCTTTTTATTAGATTAACTTTTCCCCTGAACCCCAAACCCCTTACCTGCACTTTTCTTCTTTATAAAAGCAGTCAAGTTTAAAATGGAATTTAAGATGGTAGGTATGTTAGGGTACAAACCCACCATCTTTTCGGATCTCTGACCATATGAATAAAGGGCCCATAAAGATTCAATCCCTGTCTCTTTTATTGGGCCTGGCAGTGACAGGCAGCATGAATGCTGGCTTCTCCTGTCTCGAAGGGAGTCAAGAACACCCAATAAGGTTGGCCTGGCTGGTGTGGCTCAGTGGATTGAGCATGGACTGCAAACCAAAGGGTCGTTGGTTCGATTCCAGTCAGGGCACATGCCTGGGTTGCAGGCCAGGTCCTCAGTGGGGGCCATGTGAGAGGCAACGACACATTGATATTTCTCTCTCTCTTTCTCCCTCCATTCCCCTCTCTAAAAGTAAAAATAAATAAATAAATAAAATCTTTAAAAAAATAGAACACTCAATAAGGGAAGGGATTATCTCTTCAGCAAGAGGTATAGAGAAAACTAGATAAAACCACATGCAAAAATAAAATTGAACACCTATTGTGCACATTTCACAAAAATTTAACTCAAAATGTATTAAAATACCTAAATTTCAAACTTGATGTTGTAAATATTCTAGAAGGAAACATTGAAAGGAAACTCCTTGACATAAATCTTAGAATGGCTCTTTACATGACACCAAAACAAAAGCAAAAATCAGTAAGTGCAAATACATAAAACAAATAAGCTTCCGCATAAGCTTTGGCACAGCAAAATAGACTTTAAGAGAAAAAAACTCATAATAAACAAAGAAAGGCACTACACAATGATGAAGGATTAATTTACCAAGTATTTATAACCCTTGTAAACATAATATATATTTTCAGAATTTCTAAATACATGAAGCAGTCACGGACTGAATTGTAAGGACACAAAGACATCTTTAAAATAATAATAGGCACTGTAAAGTACAGCCCAGAAAATAAAAAATAGTAATAAGTAAAATGAAAATAGGCGACTTCATTATTCCACTTTAAATAATGCGAACAACCACAAAGAAGGCTGAGCAGGTAGATTCAAGACCTAAACAACACTAAACACAAATTGAACTTAGACGTATACAGAACACTCCACCCCAAAACAGAATACATATTTTCTCAAGTTTCTATGGAACATTCTCTGGGTTGGTCCACATGTTATTCCACAAAGCAAGTCTTAATAAATTTTAAAAGTCTGAATTAAAATAAAGTAGCTTTACTGATCACAATGGAATGATACTAGAAAATAGCAGAAGGCAAAATGAAATCCAAACATATGTAAAAATTAAACAACATACGCTTTTTTCCTAATGAGTAAATACCAACTCAATGATTAGAGATGAGTCACGTATCCTACCAATCTCACCCTTTGTCTTCTGATTCATTATTACTGCATATTCTATTTATGTACACACACACACACCCCTGTTTCTTAATTCTTTACTGGAGTCAGAGTTAAAATTAAGAAGAATATTGATATAATTCTTTTTATTAAATTATAATAGACATGTAACATTATATTACTTTCAGGAATGCAATATAAGGATTTGATATTTTTTATATATTTTAAAATGACAACCATAATTAAGCAACTTAACATTCAACTTTATACAGAGTAACATAACATGATTCTTTTGATTAGGATTTTAAAAATCTACTCTCTTGGCAACATTTATATCTTACTGACTATAGTGGCCATGTTAAACATTACATACTCATGACTAATTTTGTAACTGGAAGTTTGTTCCTATGAAACCCTTTCCCTGGCTGGTGTGGCTCAGTGGATTGAGTGCCAGCCTGCACGCATGCAAACCAAAGGGTCACAGTTCGATTCCCAGTCAGGGCACATGCCTGGGTTGCAGGCCAGGTCCCCAGTAGGGGCGTATGAAAGGCAACCACACATTGATGTTTCTCTTCCTCTCTTCCTCCTTTCCTTCCCCCCTCTCTAAAAATAATAAATAAAATTAAAAAAAAAAAAGAAACCCTTTCACTCATTTTGTTCACTTTCCCTACTTGCCTCTGGCAACCAACAATCTGTTCTCTATAAATCTGAACTTGTTTTTTTCTTCTTCTTTTTTTGATATGCCGCACTTAAGTGAAATCATTTGCTATTTGTGTTTCTCTGTTTGACTTATTTAAACATATGTAATCTTTTATAGTTTTATTTAATAACAGGTTATTTTTGTATCTCGGCTATTGTAAATGAAGCTGCAATGAATATGGGGTGCATATACAGGACCTGGCACAAATAACACCCCCTTTTAATTACAAACTCTTATTACAAAATCATAAGCATGTAATAATTCTGTAACATAACAATATCACACTCAAGCACACCATATGACATTTTAGGTGAAATGTTCAAATTAAAACTATAACTTATTACACCCACATGATTACCCTACCAACCACACTCAAGCAGGCCTTACTTCTGCTAGAACCTGTGTTTTTGAATTAGCGTTTTGGGTTTCTTTTGATAAATACCTAGACATGCAAATTGCTGGTTATTATGGTAGTTCTATTTTTTAATTTTTAGAGGAACTTCTATACCATTTTAAAAAGTGGTTACACCAATTTACATTACCACAAAAAGTACACAAGTGTTTCATTTATTTCACATTTTTGCCAACTCTTGTTAGCTTTTGAAAAACATACTCTTACAGAACTGATGGGTTCAAGAAGAAAATGTAAGAAAAACTAGAAATAATTTTGAAATAAATGACAACAAAACTCAACATACTAAGTTATACAAGACTATACTTTCAGGGATCATTTCTATAGTCCGTTACTAAATTATTGGTTGCTGTGACAGCAGTATGAAGAGAGAAATTGATAGCTATGAGTGCTTACATTAAAAAAGAAAAATTCGAAATCAACAACTTCAATTTATACCCTAAGGAACAAGAAAATAAAGAATGAACAGATTCAATCGAAAGATACCAAAAGGAAACAAAAAAATTAGAGTACAAATAAACAAAACATATAACAAAAGAAAATAAAACTAAGAGTTGGTGCTTCAAAAGATCAACAAAACTGGTATTTAGCTAGCTTGCATAAGCTAATAAACAGAAAACTCAAGTGAATAAAGAAAAAAATTAAAGAGAAGACATTATTGATTTTACAAAAATAAGTAGGATTATAAGAGTGCCATGAACAAATACACTTCAACAATTACAGAACCTAGGTGAAATGGACAAACTCCTAGAAACATACTACCTACCAAGACCGATTCATGAAGAAATACCAAATGCCAGCACTTATAACTAGAAAGACAGAATCATTAACCAAAAACCTACAACAATGGAAAACCCTGGAAACTAAGTAGTTAAGAAATAACATATTTCTCAAACTCTTTTGAAAAATTGAAGTGGATGTAAGACTTTCTAACTCATTCTGTGAGACCAGCATTACACTGGTATCATAGCCCTACAAAGACACTACAAGAAAACTACAGATCAATATGTCTCATGTATGTTGATGTAAAAATATGCAACGCATTTAGTAAAGAGGATTTAACAGCACATTTAAAAAGACCATATACACCATCCTGGCTGGTGTGATTCACTTGGTTGGAGCATCATTTCAGAAACCAGAACGTCGCCGGTTCAATTTCCTATCAGGACAGAGGCCTAGCTTTGCCAATTTGGTCTCTGGTCTGGGCAACAAATGAGAAGGAACCAATCCATGTTTCTCTCACATCAATGTTTACTCTCCCTCTCTGTCCCTCCTTTCCCCTTTCTCTCTCTAAAAAAAAAAAAAAAAATCAATAAACATGTCCTGGATGAGATTTTTTTTTTTTTAAAGAACTATTCACCATGACCAAGTGGGATTTATTTGTAGAAGGCAAGGATGTTTTTTGTGAATCAATGCAGTAAACCACATTAACAGACTGAAGGATAAAATATATACGATCATCTTAATTGTAGCACAAAAAAAGACAAATTTGAATATCCTTTTATAATAAAGGACTCAACCACCACCACCACCTAGAAACAGAAGACAGCTAAACATAAGAATGTCCTTATAAAGAAAAGACCATAGCTAAAACGACTCGATAGTAAAGCCTGAAAACATGTCCTTTAAGATCCAAAATATGACAAGGTTGCCCACTTTCACCACTTTTCAACAATGTGCTATGATTTCTAGCCAGATTATATAGGCAAGAAAAAAATTAAAGACATATAATTTTATAAGAAGTAAAATGATCTCTGATACAATCTTATATGTAGAAAATTCTTCAGCTACTACAAAAAAGTTTGAATTAAGCATTGTTGCTGGATTAAAATAGCAATACAAAAATTGGTTGCTTTTCTGTACATTAAAAATGAACAATCCAGAAAGATAATTAAGAAAACAATTCCAGCCCTTATCCGTGTGGCTCAGTTGATTGGTCATTCCTGCATTCAAAAGGTTGCAGGTTTGATTCCCAGTCAGGGCACATGCCTGGGTTGTGGGCCAGGCCCCCAGCTGGGGGTGTTAGAGAGGCAACCCATCAATGTATCTCTCACATGTCGTATGTTTCTCTCCCTCCTTTCCCCCTCTCTAAAAATAAATAAAATCTTTTAAAAAAAGAGAAGAAAACTCCCATCCAAGTACTAACCAGGCCCGACCCTGCTTAGCTTCCGGGAAAACTCCACATACAATAGCATCAAAATATGAAATATTTAGGAATAAACTTAACCAAGTGGGTGAGAACTTGTACTTTGAAAATTCTAAAAAGTTGCTAAAATAAATTTAAAAACTTCAGTATATGAAGACATCCGATGCTCATTGATTGGAACTCTTAACAGTGTTAAGATGCTACATCACTCAATGCAATTTATGAATTCAATGAATTCCTGTCAAAAT
This sequence comes from Glossophaga mutica, assembly GCA_039655065.1. Taxonomy (NCBI): domain Eukaryota; kingdom Metazoa; phylum Chordata; class Mammalia; order Chiroptera; family Phyllostomidae; genus Glossophaga; species Glossophaga mutica. Next base: position 5,001,154 of record CM077318.1, on the reverse strand, counting down.
TCCAATCATGTTTTTCCAGAAATTGAAAACATCCATACTAAAATTTATGAGATCTTATGCAATGCAAGGCAGCCAGTCTTGAAAAACAGCAAAGTAGGAGTGCTCACACTTCTTTTAAAATCTTACTATAATGATACAGTAATCCAACCAGTGTGATATTGACATAAAGGCAGAAATATACAACAATGGAATGGTACATGTAGCCCACAAATGTACTGTCATATACGACACATATATGGTCCCTTCTCTGTAACAGGTAAATCTCTAAAAGAGAACAGCTCCCAAGAGGCATTCCGGGACGATTTTACATGTGTTACTATTTTCACCAATTGGCCAGGTTCCTTTCCCTATTCACTATGACCGTGACTTGCTCGGGTTGTGTACGTTTGCAAGTTCCTCCGAACTTTACCCTAATTGTTGACATTTTCATGCTCTCATGTGGGGCACCAGAATGGATGAAGCATGAATACTTTTTAAAAAAATTTTAAATATTTTCCTCAGAGCTACACTGGAGAATGCAAAGGAAGCATGAGTGTTAATAAAATGGGCATATGGAAATGTTTTATATAAATGCTCAAGGAAGTGTAAGACCAAGCTAATCTTAATAGCATCCACGGAATGTGTGCAAGTTGTACCACGTATCAGACTGATCGAATCTTTTCTTTTTTGCCAGGACTTACTAGTAAGGCTAAGAGAAAAATTAGCTAATTTTGTACCCCTTTCCACCAATTTTCTATCCAGACCTAGCATTATATTAAATATATTAAAGGATTTAGAAAAACCCTCAAGAACAATGACAAGGCTGTCTTCTTTCTTTTGGATCATATTCTGAGCTCCAAAGAAGAGGTATGTGACCACCTTAGTCTAACACAGTGATTAAAAGTGTAAGGCTGGGGTGACAGAAATCTTAGATTTGAATCCTAGATGTCATTTACTATTTGTTGTAGTGTTAGACAAGTTACTCAACATTTGCTGCCTTATATTTTTGTCTATAACATGGTAGTAATTGTAGCATCTACAATAAAATAGTTGAGCGATATCGTTTACCTTTATAAAGCACTTTGAAGAGTCTGTGACATAATAAATGCTCAGTAACTGTTAGTTATTATCTTTCCCTACTAGCTGACACAGGTTATAAATGCATTCACGTGGTTTCCTTTCCTTTTATCTTCACCTGAGGGCATTTTCTTTTCATTAATTTTACAGAGAGAGGAAATGAGAGATAAACATCAATTGCTTTCTTTCTGGTATCCATCTCACTGCGGATCAAATCCGCAACCTGGGTATGTGCCATAACCAGGAATTGAACCCGCAACCTTTTGGTTATGGGACAATGCTCCAACCAACTGAGTCACACTGGCCAGGGCCACGCAGGTTTCTTTTTACTTTGATAACAAACACTGCAAGATTGTGTGAGCTGGAACAATTTCCTACAAGTACATAGTAGGCACTTAAGAGAAATAGTCGTTGATGGACGGACTCTGGTCAAGATGGTAAGTAGGAAAACACTGCTCCCAGAACCACATTAAAATTAAAATTATAGATCATTCTGAACAACCATCTTAAGACTTGCTGAACAGAAGTTCTATAGTTAAGACTATAAAGAACAAGACTAAGTGAGACTGGTAGGAGGGCAGAGATACAAAATAAAACTGGTCCTACACGCTTGTGTGGTGGTTGAGAATCTGGAGATTATCTCCCTCTTCCTCGATCTCAACCCCACAGGGCTTCCCGCTCCTGAGCTGGGAAGAGGAGCCCACACAACTGGCTGTGAAAACCAGCAGATTCCACCCTGGGAAGAAAGAGTGCTTCTGTAGAATCAGGTGTTATCTTAAAAGGATCAAGCACAGACTTACTCATTAATACTCACCCTAAGCTCCAGAAAAGGATCAGCAGCTGAAAAGGTACCAGGAACACAGGAAAAGCGCCAGACTTCAGTGCAAAGCCTGCCTCAGCAGCCCCCATTGTTCTGGTCCTGAGCCCTTCCCCCAAACAGCCCGCAGGCACAGATAGGCTCCAAACAAATCTGCATTAACCTGGTGAACAATGCTCAGCCCACCTTGGTGACTCCCTGACACCCAGCTCCACCCAACTTGCTCACCTCCTGCCTCCTCGGTCCACACTGCAGACTCTACTAAGATCTCTCAAAGGTCTGCCTGTCCTAGGTAGGTGGCAGCAAGGCCAGGGACTCTTGCTGACTGGTCCCAGGCCTGGCACTGGTACCGAATCTGAATCTGCATTCACTTGACAAACAACACTGGCGACTCCCTGAGAGCTCGCCCCGCCCAGCTTTTGCTCTACCTGAACCCATTTCAATGGCCTTTCCTGACGAGCAGCTACCTTAGTTGCAAATTAACAATTCAGATTCCTGGACCCACCTAAAGATATTTAAAGTTTGACCACTTAAGGCAACAATGGACAAACCTGAAGGACATTATGCTAAGTGAAATACCCAGGCACAAAAAGACAAATCCTGCATAATCTCACTTGCAATCTAACAAGGTTGAAGTCAAAGAGGCAGAGATTAGAATGATAATTACCAGGGCCTAGAGGGGTGGGGGAAGTGAGGAGATGTTTCTCAAAGGGTGCAAAGTTGCAGTTCTGGAGGATGGGTAAATCTAAAGATCTAATGCTTGGCATGCTGAGTATAGTTAGTAATGCTGTATGGAATACTGAAAATATGCTAGAAGTGTGGACTCCAGGTGCACACATCATAAAAAAATTACAATTATGAGGGAAGACAGGTAGTATGTTAACTATATTTATAACAATGAAATATCCAATTTTGGACAAATATTCCAGAAGATTTTGATGTAGGTGATTAGCACCCATATTTTGGGAAAAACTGTACTTAAAATCTGGAATGTGTTTAGCATTCGTTAGTTTTTACTCCCATCTTCCTTTTTTGCATGACAATGCAGGAAAAACAATAAAACATTTTTTCTGAATGCAGTTAGAGGTTTTTCTAATATCTATGGGCAAGGTTTCCCTCTGCATGGGCTCTCGGGTTTTCTACGTAAAGAACTATGCTGGCCTCTATGAACACGGCCTACTTGCTGAATTATCCAACTTGTCCTCGCCTCCAATAATCCCAGTCTTAAAGCCAACGTCTCAGGCTATGAAAGAATCCTTCCCACTGGGCTTTGGCAGAGTCAGCCTGAAAACAGGAGCAGAAGAACCAAAGTGGTTTGAGCACAGGATGGTTTTAGGGGATGATTCGTACTATTAATATGTCACAACAATAAAGTGCATGCTGCGACCTATCCATGGAACAAGAAGGAGCAGCCAGGATTAAATGGAATGCATTTCAACACACAGTGGCAAAATATTAGAAAAATATCCAACCCCCTAAATGAACAACTTACTTCCAAGAGGCTCAGATGTATTTTTTTTTTCTTTTCTATAAATGTGTCTATTTAAAAGAATCTTTGGATGGTATTAGTTCACTGAGGCTGTAAACAAGTAATTATATCAGATTTCAAACACCTCCTAGAATTTATTCATTTAAGCACACACAAAAACAGGCTAGGGCACAGGCACCACAACCATTTTTGTTTTGTGTTTTATATTAAAAGCTTAGAAAAAGATAAGCAGTTGCAAACTGAATTGGAAAGAAGGATCTGTTTTGCCTAATTCATCCCAAATATTCCTTTGAAGGGGCATAAATGTGAAATGTTCTCATTGAGCATTTAAATTTTGAGAATATAATAGATGCTACTATTGTTAAGTGCAGTCTATCAAGGAATAATTATTGCTGTCCTGACAATGTCTGTTCAAACAGTGTACCTGTTATTTTAAAAGATTTAAAACAAATTGGTAAGTGCTGGGTAGGGTAGAGAATACCTAAAAGGCCTTGATTTTCTGGACAAGATCAAAGTCTCTTGGTCAATCAATGCTTTCTGTTCAGTGAGCATGGATACACAGTGAGTTACATATCATGTCATTAATACATAGGACCATTTCTGAGTCTCCAAGTTTAGTTTCTTCTTGTTTGGACACACTTTTCTTTTTGGGTGTTTTTGGCACTGTACGTTATACGGAATTTAGGGTTAAAAAACTCTAGCTGGGTCATAACCTCATTACTAGCATCTTCTAAACGTGCATAAACACATTATTTACTCTCAGAGCATAGGCCCAGATCCTCCAAAGGTAAAACAATAATATTTCGTTACAGGTGTAGGGTGCTTTATAATTTAGAAAGTAATCCAATACGCACTGTCATTCTTGATTCTTGCAACAAGTGTACAAAGTAGACAGAGTTGATACCAGTATTCCATTTCACAGATTAAGATATCAAGTCTCAGCAATTTATGATATGCCTCAATTCATATTATAATTACCACAGACAGGAATAACATTCAGATTTCCTAGTGCCTAGTTCACAGTTGTCTCCATATCTATAATTCATGTTATGCCAAAGATGGAAGGAGCAATTATTGCCCCTGTTCTCATACATAATTGCTTTAAAAATGGAGAGAAATCAGGGTTTCACTTTACATCACATTAAATTTTGCTCTTCGGAAATGTGATGATTCTTTTCATTCAAGGTTTATTATGTTTGTTCTTTTAACCAGATAATGGACAATTGATAGTGAATGAAAGTATAGAAGCTAATGTTATTAAAGTGGACATGTTAATCCCCATAATTTGACCTCAGACTTCACAGGACAGTTTTATGTACTCTTCTCTTTGGCTTTGGAGAGAGAAGTTTACAAACTCTTTGAATTTGAAGGATGCAGACTCTATATTCTTGGTAAACCCATGGCCTGCTCTACAGTTTCATATATCAGAGCTGTTCAGTCACTTGAATTGAGTGCTGCTGATTGATTTTTTAACAAGTATTCAGTGTAATGCACTGGGCATGAACTAGAGTCATTTCTAGAACGAAGAAAAATAGTAACACAGCAGCAGCAGCTGAATTAGCTTGTTTTTAAGATTCTGCCCTAGAAAATTGAGCTTAGTCTCAATCCCAGGGAGTAGGGATTCTTATCCAGAATATTATTTTGTGCCCTGGATATTGACACAAACTCCCAAATAAAGTTCTGTGTTGTTTCTATCCTACAACCGTGTTAGTGATGTTTTTACCAATGCACACATTAGAAGTCAAGGTTCAGTACAAGTCTCTTAGAATCCAACTGTAGAAAAAATCCTATTTGGATGAACAAGACAAAAAAAAGGTTAATTTTTTTTTTTTAATGAAAGCCCCTTGTATTTTTACATTTAACATATCTCTTTTGGGAAGGCTTACTTATATTTCAATAAACTTTATTTTTTAAGCATGTCATTCTTTCCAGATAAAAATAAATCACTTCCAGCGTCATATTTTAATGTTCTCCCAATAAAATAGGCCATCTCGCATCTCCAGCAGGTTTAATTGTTATTACTTTTTGATGATATTAGAGAATCCCCTCAAAAAGAGTGTATATGATGTCACTTCAAGATATGGTGAGAGGTGTCACCAAGAATAATAGAACAGAAGAAACAATCAACCTGAATAACCAAATACAATCCTAATCTTGGATTGCCAAGCATTTTGAAAAATCTTAGAAGTCTGCCTTCCCAGTTTAGCATAACTGCAATTAGTTCCTTTTATCTGAGGTAACATGTACTTAAAATCTTAATCGGGAAATATGTAAAAGAGGCAAAAAAAAAAAAAAGCATCACGCTTAGCCTCTATTAATTTAAAATAGATGTATTCCTATGTATGGGGAGGCTGGACAGTGTCAAACAGAACAAGCCTTTAGTTTCTCTCTACAGTGAACAGTTCAAACTCTATCATCATGCCAGCCGTGATTAAGAATGATATAGCACATCATCATTGTCAACACTTTTCAGCCAATGTAAACCTTAGTTAGAAATGTACTTGTCAGAGGAAAATGCACCTTTGATTTCTATTACACTTTCCCAGTAATTGCTGTCATCAGTGGCAGGTTATTATTACAGTTGAATAGAGTTTCGGTAATTACTTTTGCACAGATTCCAACAGCTTTTAGATTGAAGGATATTCTGACAGTTTGAATACTCTTGACAACAATTACCTTTTTCCTGGTTAACACTGATTCAGGAAAATTAAAAATTAAATCCGTTCAGAGGAAACACTTATGTATGTCACTAGTAAGCAGGTTGATGCAAAAAAAAAATGTGTAAATTTTAGAATGAAATAGAAGTTTTTAAAGGTATTTTTCATTTATGTATTTTGGGAATTCAGCATTAAGGGAGATACAGACCATACTGGATAGATTAATGGTAAATAATATAGAATAATTACCTCAGTCCTCAATCCAATGACTAACCAAAATTACTGTACTAGTATAGTGTAAAAAAAAAAAATGTGTGCCTGAAAAAACATAGATGTGATCATTTACATATGCATGCTTATATTTATCTATGAATATGACTGTAAATGTCTTGATTAAATGGAGACCAAAGTACATGCACAGAGTGAAAATGTGTCTCTAACAGATATGAATTCTATGACAGTAAAACTGTCTCCTTATGCAAAGTCAAAAGGAGAATTGATATAATTCAAGAGAACATATAGGACCATTTTGGTATGTTTTTGAAAAATCTAGATAATCGAGACCAGAAACTTTGAAATGTAAGGTATTCTGATAGTAACTTAAATTCTGCATTCAGCTTTGTGGCACACACTTAAAAATGCCTGAAGTACAAAGTCATATTTGTAATCTTCAATTAACTATCACTTTGAAAAGTTATTTGTAAATGAAGGCAAAATACAAAAACTAAAAATGAATCCACAAAAAGGCTTTTTAATAGATCTAATTAAAATACTGGTTTCATAAAGATCTTGCTGCTATTCTCTGAAAATAAAATAAAATACTGGTTTCAGATGCAGGAATAAAGAATATATAGAAAGTACCAATAACCAAAATTGTATTTCTGTAATATAAAACATAAATGCTTCCAAAGCATAAAAGCATGCTATCCTGAAATATTAGAGGGGAAAAGAGGGGCAAATTACCAAATATGAAAACAATTAAGTTATTTTCCATGTTGTAAGAACACTTCCAATAGGTCTTTGGAAAACTAAATGTTCTCCCCAAAATAATAGTATGGAGAAAACTAAAATTAAATGCCATAAAATTCTATGTGCTACAAAAACTTTAAAAGCTACAGTTAACCCATTAAGGGTTATGTATGTGTATGAACACATTATGTTTCATATGATATTGATTTAATTGTGTTTTGTTATAAACAGAATGAAGAAATTAGTCCATCTGTATTGAAGAATTCATTTGAAATTACTATTGAGTTTTTTCTAGGAACATAAATAAGGTTCTCAAACAGATTACCAGGTCAGCAAAATTTATCACATCCTATATTAATGATGTTAATCATTAAATTCTCCCATTAATTACTAGGATAGCAAATACTAATAGATTCTTCAAAACTCTAAGTAATTTACAAATACAAGATATCCTTACTACCAATATACTTTACATTTCTCCATAACTGTCCCATTCAGTACTAATTTTCCTGCTTATCTATTACAAAAATATATGTGCCTACATATGCCACCTTACTCTTACTATAGTATGCTAAGAAAATTTATCTGAGAATGCAGCTCATCAGTATTGTGGTATAAAGTTCCAGCAATTTACTCTAAATAGTTTACCATTAACCATTTAAGAATTTATTCTGCCCTGGCTGGTGTGGCTGAGTGGATTGAACCCGGGCATTGGAACCAAAGGGTCGCAGGTTCGATTCCCAGTCAGGGCACATGCCTGGGTTGCAGGCCTGGTCCCCAGTACGGGGTGCACAAGGGGCTACCGCACATTGATGTTTCTCTCCCTCGCTCTCCCCCTTCTTTTTTCTCTAAAAATAAATAAATAATTTTTTAAAAAGAATTTATTCTACATCAAGGATTGCGGGTAGAATAATTTTAGATCTATGTTGACATGCAAGGTACAGTGGAGTGATGAGTACTTTGGCATAGGCCAGCTGGTATGTATATTTGAGCTGCGGGTTTTCCAAGGCCTGGAGGTAGGAAAACAACCATAAGAGAGTTGACATCAGGCTCATATTTGGTTAAATACAACCAAAGTCTTTTCTCGTTAAAAGTCTATTCTAAAAACAAAGCAACTAGGGAGGGCTGTGAAGTAGTTGGAAGCTAAACCCACCTCCTTTCAGCACAAAATGAAATTTCCAACTAAATTATAAAACAATGAATCTGAATAACCACCTGAAGACTAGCTGAACAAAAGTCTTATAACCAAGGATGTACAGAAGAAGCCCCATAGAGAGTTAGTCGTAGGGAGTGTGGAGACACCTGAAGGGCTGGCCCCCACATGCATGAGTTTTGAGAATCTGGAGGGGTTTCTCCCTAAGGACTGAGGGGTCTCAGCCCCACACTGGGCTCCCCAGCCCAGAGCACCAGAGTAGGGAAAGGGAGCCCACATAACTCATGACTGTGAAAAAAATCAGCAGGGATTCTGTCTGCCAGAGAGAGATTGGAGTCTGCTAGAAACCCAAGCACTCTCTTAAAGGGCCAGTGCACAAAATTTCGTTTTCAGGCACTCACCCAGGGCTGCGGTGTAGAGAAGGCAACTCCTAGCAAACTGGAGTCACACAGAGAAAAAATGTGTTGCGTGGTGATGAGGAGAGATGTGAAGGGTCAGTCATCAAGGTCCATGTGCTGAGTCCCTATTTCACGCTGCCCACAGACACCATCTTCCTCGGTCAAGCACTGTCCACAAAGCACCAGCCTTGGGAGTACTAAGCCAGTTCTCCAACGCCCATTGTCTCACCCTGCCAAGCTTGTAACCAGCAGAAAAGTCTACTAGAGCTCCGGTGTAGTGAGTCCTGCTTTGGGAAACAATTAAGGTGCTTCAGGAAATATATTCTCATACAATAATTCTTTTTTTAAAAGATTTTATTAATTATGTTTAGAGAGGCGAAGGGAGGGAGAAAGAGAGAGAGAGAGCAGTATCCATGTGTGGTTGCCTCTCATGTGCCCCTTGTTGGGGACCTGGCCTGCAACCCACTCATGTGCCCTGAGTGGGAATCGAACCAGCGACCCTTTGGTTTGCAGCCCATGCTCAATCCACTGAGCTACACCAGCCAGGGCCCCGTACAATAATCCTTAAACCATGGTTTCAAATATACAAGCTTAAAATAGTGTGTAATAAGAACTATATAGTAATATGGATAAGATTTCAGCCTTGATTGTGAATTTCCTTTTTCAGCAGTTAAATAATGCACTTTCAAATTTAAGCCCCAAAATAGCACTTTTAATATAAAAATTTCATTTGAATTATAATGTACAATACCTCCTTTTTTGGGAAATATGGTTTATAGTGCATGGTAAAAATGAATTCAGCCTAAAAAGTACAAATTACATAATACAAATACACTAAAAATGTAGTCTGTCTTTCAGTTTATATTCATCTTGTACTAAATTGTTTTACAAAACTGTTTTTCTCATATTACAACTTAACAAACACATACAAGGGTGGGAAAAAGCAGGCTGACAGTTGTTTATATGAAAGATACAATTACAAATAATCAATAATACAAGAACAAATCCATGTTCTATGTATTCACAACTGTAAACTTACTTTTGCCATTCCCTGCATAAAGTGAAAGTTTGGTGTTTGAAATGGCTTTTAGAATACTATTTGTTTAAAAAAGAGTATTGAATGTATTGGGGTGACATTGGTTAAAATTACACAGTTTGAAGTATCCAATTCTAAACCACCTCATGTCTATATTGCATTGTGTGTTCCCCACCCAAAGTCAAGTTTCTTTTTTTAATTTTATTTTAATTGTTGTTCGAGTACAATATTCTGTCTTTTACTCCCATCCCAGCCCACCCACCTCCCTCCCATTTCCACCCCCCCACCTTTGTTTTTGTCCATGTGTCCTTTATACTTGTTCCTGTAAACCTTTCCCTTTTTCCCCTGAAATTCCCTCCCCTCTCCCCTCTGGACACTGTCAGCCTGTTCTCTATTTCAGTGTCCCAAAGTCAAGTTTCTTTCTTTTTTTTTTTTTTTAAAGATTTTATTTATTTATTTTTAGAGAGGGGAAGAGAGGGAGAAAGAGAGGGAGAGGAACATCAATGCGTGGTCGCCTCCCACGTGGCCCCCACCAGGGGCCCGGCCCGCAACCCAGGCATGTGCCCCGACCGGGAATCGAACCTGCGACCCTCTGGTTCGCAGCCCGCGCTCAATCCACTGAGCCACGCCAGCCAGGGCCCAAAGTCAAGTTTCTTTATGTCACCATTTATACCCCCTTTACCTTCTATTAACTGCCCTCAACCCCTTTTACCTCTGGTAGGCCATACTGTCATCTGCATCGATGACTTTTGTTTTTTGGTTTGCTGATTTTCTTCACATTTTTCACCCAGCCCCCAACCTCCCTCCCCCGACATCTGTCAGTCTGTTCTCTGTATCTATGTGTCTGAACCTATTTTGTTTATTTGTTTATTTTATTCATTAGATTCCATATATAAGGAAAACCATATGGTATTTGTCTTTCTCTGATTGGCGAATTTCACTTAGCATCATGCTCTCTAGTTCATGCCCTTGCACATGGGAAAATTTCCTCCTTTTTTACAGTTGGTTAGCATTTAATTGTGTAAATGTACCACAGCTTTTTTATCCACACATTTACTGATGGGCACTTGGGCAACGTCCAAATCTTGGATACATTCTTTTGAATTAGCGTTTCAGGTTTTATATTTTTTTGGATATTTTCCCAATAATGGAATCTCTGGGACTTAAGGCAGTTCCATTTTTAACTTTTGAGGACACTCCATACTGTTTCCCACAGTGGCTACAACAATCTGCACCCCCACCAACAGTGCACAAGGGTTCCCTTTTCTCCACAGCCTCAGCAACACACGTTTGTTGATTTATTGATGACAACCATTCTGACAGGTAGGAGGCAATATCTCATTGTGGCTTAAATGTAAATGGATTAAATGCTTTAATTAAAAGACAAAGCATAGTGTAGTTGAATGGATCAGAAAACAAGCCCTTGTACGTGGTGTCTACAGAAGACCAACCTCAGAATGAAAGGTATGCACACACTGGAAGTAAAGAGATGGGAAAAATATTTTATGCAAATACAAATTTTAAAAACCTGGGGTAACAATTTTTTCTTAAGATTTTATTTATTTATCTTTTAAAGGGGAAGGGAAGGAGAGAGGGAGAGAAACATCAATGTATGGTTGCCTCTCGTGCACTCCCCTGCTGGGAACTGGCCTGCACCCCAGGCCTGTGCCCTGACTGGGAATCGAACCGCAACCCTTTGGTTCGAAGGCCCGCATTCAATCCACTGAGCTACACCAGGCAGGGCTGCAAGTCTTACATCAAACAAAATAGAACATAGGACCTGAAAAGACACTTCTCCAAAGAGGACATGCAGATGACTCATAGACATGTGAAAAGATGCTCAATGTCACTAATCATCAGAGAGATGCAAATTAAAACCACAATGAAATGTCCCCTCACACCTGTCAGAATGGCTGTCACCAATATATCAACAAACAAGTGCTGGTGAGGATGTGGAGAAAGGGGAACCCTTTTGCACCATTGGTGGGAATGCAGACTGGTGCAGCCACTATGAAAACCGTATGGAGTTTCCTCAAAAAACTAAAAATGGAACTGTGTTTTGACCCAGTGATTCTACTTCTGTGAATATATCTCCCCAACATCCCGAAGCAGTAATTTGAAAGACTATAGGCACCCCTATGTTCATGGCAGCATTATTTACAGCCAAGATATGGATGCAATCCACATGCCCACCAATAGACGAGTGGATAAAAGAAGTGGTGGCACATATACAAAATGGAATACTGCTCAGCCATAAAAAGGAATAACAATCTTTGTAACAGCATGGAAGACCATAGAAGATATTATGCTAAGTGAAATAAACCAGTCAGAGAAAGATAAATAGCATTCGATGTCACTTATATGTTTAATCTAATAAACAAACTAACAAAATAGAAACAGACTCACAGATATAGAGCAGACTGACCGCTGTCAGAGAGGAAAAGGTTTTGGGGTGGCTGTGTAAAAAGGGTGAAGGGATTAAACCAAAAAATCCTCATAGAGACATACAACAATATGGTGATAACCAGAGGGAAGGGGGGTGGTGGTGAAGGGATTTTAGGGTAAAGGATGGAAAAATGATGATGGAAGACATGACTTTGGGTGGTGTTGAACACATAATACAACATACAGATAATATATTATATAACTGTATACTTGAAAACTATATAATTTTATTAACCAATGGCACCCAAATAAGTTCAATTAAAAATTTTGAAAAAGTGATTACCGTATTTTTCAGACTGTAAAGACACACACTGGCCCCCACCCTGCCCCACATTTGGGAGGAATAATGGTTGTTAATGCTGCTGTTGAGTTCTGTTTACATTTACATTGATGAAATATTATGTTATGTATGTGATTATACCATATTTTTTACCACATTTTTTACCACATTTTTTGCTTCAAATTTTTTTTCCTATTTTCCTCCTCTAAAACCTAGGCGTGTCTTATGGTCTGAAAATACGGTAAGTTTCTGGAAAACTGCTGGCAACAAGGGTTGGCACAGGGTCAGACTGCTGAAAGGCAAATGGCCACTGATTGGCTATTCACTGCTATAAGGGGCAAGGACTGATAATGTCCACTACAAGGTATTTCTATTTTAAAGCAAAATTACTTGCAGTTATGAAAGGGTTCAAACAGACTATCCTTGGATGGAATTGGCAATTTTATATGGTGAGTTAGGACAGAAGGTGTTCTGTGAATGGGTGAGTGAACTGCGTTGCCTGCTTTTTATAAACACCTCTCTGAGCTAGCTGGATCAGGACTACATACTGAGGCACAGTAGTAAGTTTTTTGCTAAGTCATTGACCAAGTGAGAATACATATATGTTTTCTGAGATACCATTGTAAGTGTCTCCTATCCTTGCTCTGTCTCTTGAAACTAGGAATATATGATTACGATGAGAGGTCTGGGAGGCAGGGTTGATAGTATTGTTTTAGGCCTAAGAAAAAGGTATTGCAGAATACAAGGTTCTTATCAGCACTCAGAAATAATCTGTTTAGAAGTTTACTGTGAGAGCACGGTAATTGAAAACCTAGTATTGATGTAGAAATTATTAAGTTGCTATATATATCTTCTTTCAGGAATCAGACAACGAATGCCATCAACTTTGGCCGCAGCTATGTTACTCCAAACATCTGGACGGACGTGGAATATCTTGGTCAGATTCAAGCTATTTCAAGCTGGTTGGCATTTAGTAGCCTTACATCTGAGCATGTAACTGAAACTTTTATTTTATCTGGATGTTTTCGTGATGTATGAGGTCTGTCCAGAAAAAGTCCAGCCAGTGTTGACATAACAAGAATGGTTTGTGTGACACCAATATAACCTGGCAGCCAAGGCGAGTGGACTGGAATGTGCGTGCGTGAACAATGACGACCTCACTGTACTAGTCAGTGGGGGTGGTGGACGCCATTGAGTGAGCGTGTGTACTGTGTGGTTGTGACATTCAAAATAACTGAGTGAGTAGAGCAACAAATCTGCATCTAATTTTGAATTAAGCTTGAAAATTGCTCCATGGAAACTATTTGGATGACTCAGAAGGCCACAGCTATAGGTAACTGGTGACTGGCAGCTTCATCACAACAACACAACTGCTCATGCGTCACATCTAGTGCAGAGTTTTTTTTTTTGTGAAACATCAATCACCCAGGAAACTCAACCCTCTACAGCTCAGATTTGGTGCCTTGTGACATCTGGCTCTTCCCAAAGTTGAAATCATCTTTGAAAGGGAAGAGATTTCAGACCATAGATGAGAGTCAGGAAAATACAAGAGGGCAGATGATGGAGACTGGAAAAAGTGTGTGAGGTCCCAAGGTGCCTACTTGGAAGGGGACTGAGGTATCATTGTCCTGTGTACAATGTTTCTTGTATCTTGTGTCTTCTTCAATAAAGGTCTCTATTTTTTATGGCGATGGCTGGATACTTTCTGGACAGACTTCGAATACATGGCCTATAATAACAAAGGACTATCTAAGAACTGTTTTTATTTTTTAAATTTTATTTATTTATTTATTTATTATTTTAATTGTTGTTCTTGTACAGTTTTCTGTCTTTTACTCCCATCCCGGCCCACCACCCCAGCCCTCCCCACCTCCCTCCCATTTCCACCCCCCTCCCATTTCCACCCCGCCTAGTTTTTGTCCATGTGTCCTTTATACTTGTTGTTCTAAACCCTTCCCCTTTTGCCCTGAAATTCCCTCCCCTTTCCCTGCTGGTGACTGTCAGCCTGTTCTCAATTTCAGTGTCTTTGGTTATATTTTGCTTGCTTGTTTGTTTTGTTGATTAGGTTCCTGTTAAAGGTGAGATCATATGGTATTTGTCCTTCACCACCTGGCTTATTTTGCTTAGGATTATGCTCTCCATGTCCATCCATGCTGTTGCAAAGGGTAGGAGCTCCTTCTTTCTTTCTGCTGCATAGAATTCCATTGTGTAAATGTACCACAGTTTTTGATCCATTCATTTACTGATGGGCACCTAGGTTGCTTCCAACACTTGGCTCTTGTAAATTGTGCTGCTATGAACAGTGGGGTGCATAGGTTCTTTTGGATTGGTGTTTCAGGGTTCTTAGGGTATAATCCCAGCAGTGGAATTGCTGGGTCAAAAGGTAGATCCATTTTTAGTTTTCTTAGAAAATTCCACACTGCTTTCCATAGTGGTTGTACCAGTCTGCACTCCCACCAACAGTGCACTAGGGTTCCTTTCCTGTACAACCTCTCCAACACTTGTTTGTTGTTTTGTTTATGAGGGCCATTCTGACCGGTGTGAAGTGGTATCTCATTGTGGTTTGAATTTGCATCTCTCTGATGGCTAGTGATGCTGAGCATCTTTTCATGTGTCCCTGGACCCTCTGTATGTCCTCCTTGGAGAAGTGTAAGACCTGTTTTTAAATAAGCTTCAAAGAAATACCCACTCTTCTGTATGACTTTTTCGCTCCCACTTTAGATACTTTTTCCTGTACTAGAAATTAGGAGTGCTGCTCTGCAATTACATTAGCTATATCTTTGAAACACAGTATTCCACCTAAAGTAATATTGTCCATTATTAAATATCTGCTATTAATAAAGACAAG
Organism: Glossophaga mutica; assembly: GCA_039655065.1. NCBI lineage: Eukaryota > Metazoa > Chordata > Mammalia > Chiroptera > Phyllostomidae > Glossophaga > Glossophaga mutica. Next base: position 4,986,006 of record CM077318.1, on the reverse strand, counting down.
GCCGCATCATATAGCATTAGGAATGGCAAAGAACAAAGTTCAGAATATAAGCCAAAATATATCCCTATTGAGTTTTTAAACAATTATTTTATTGTTGTTCAATTACAGCAACAGCATGGATGGAACTGGAGAGATGTCCCTATTGAATTTTAAAAACAAATTCATAGGAATCTAGTAGACACGAATCTATTTGAAAACGTTAGTTTTAAATAACTTGTTCAGGGAGAGAATCGCAGTGCCAAGGGTGGCGGTGTTCTGTTTCGTTATTCATACATGGCTGCCAACGGACTGGCATAGGTGTGCTTCTAAAACTAATAAAGTGTTCCGTAAATTCATACACTTTATTAGCTGGATAATTGCACGTGGGATCGACGTACAATGATGTATACAATAATTTTTATACTGATGTTTACTCAGGATCTGGGGGATTTTTCCTACCATTTATCTAGAATTTTTAGGATACTGACAGGTAGACAGTAGGGGTTCAACAAATGTAATAAAACAAAGGAATGAAACTACCATTTTTGTCTATATGACAGATGCCACAAAAAGTTTAGCAACAAAGCATATTTGTATTTTTATTTAGATTCTTTAAAGTTGTATTTGTTATAATATTTTATCAAAGTAATACACATACACAAGGTTTAAAATCAAGTGTATAGTCTCGGCCTATTCTACCATTAATCCCAATGTAAAGATTGGAACTAAATTTTTCTAATTCTTTCATATTTTATTTTTTCATTTCAAAACCATCTTTTGGCTCCTAGTGAAAATTTCACTCTCTTTCCCTTCCAACATTACATCCTCACTCTTTTGATTATATTGGTTAACTTCTCATTTTAAAATACACTTTTGGCAAAATCGGGACAACTATAATTGAACAATAAAAAAAATAAAAATAAAATGAAAATGCATATGAGTAATTCAAAACTAAAAATAGACTTGTGTGCTCTCCTTCGTCGCTGGCCGGCCCTCGCCCCGTTTGTTCCTGTGTTCTGCCTCCCCTTGGGAGCACAGGACCATGTGCGTCTAGCATCTCCCGGGCCTACTGCAGATGTATGGACTCCGAAGGACTAAGCTTTAATAGGAAGCAGAAACTGTGGACATTGGACTTTGTCTTGGCCTTGCTGAAGTCAAGGTTGGACTTTTTCCATGGGGGGACAGAGGGAGATGGGACATTGGAAACCCAGGGGCGCATTTCCACCCGGATAAAACCTTACCACAAGGCCATGCTTCCCATACCGGTCCCTGGAACGCTTTCCTTGCAATAGCATGAAAGAGACTGATTTCCACCAACATTTGGCGAGCCAGCAGGAGTGGGAGGAGCTGTGGCTTGCGGTAAGAAAACTGCTCGATCTTCTCTTTACTCGTCTCTCCCCACCCCTCTGCTACTGCCCGCTTTTCTCCCGTGTATCCTCTCTCTGGCAGCCCTGCTCTGCTCAGGCTAGGCTTGGGAACGCTCTGTCCTGCGTGCAACCGGCCCCAGGGCTGTGGGTCCCTTTGGGACTAAGGGCAGCTGGGTGCCAGGAAGGCGGGGAGCAGACGCACACCCGCTGCTGCCTTGGATTGTACTCCCGGCACGCAGAACCCCAAGCGTGCCCAGCTGCTCCATCCTCATCCGCCGTGCGGGAGGGGGGACTTCCCACAGCCACTGCCAGCTCAGCTGAGCTGTGAGCAAAGTGAGGACACAGTTCCATTCCTCTTTCGCCTTCCCCAGCATCTTCAGACTACGCAGGCGCGCGAGCCAGCAGGCTCCTTGGCTCAGACCCTACTCTGTTCACCGGCCAGACCGTGTCTTGGGGATTTCCCCTCTTCAGACAATCCCTCTCACCCCCAGCCCCAGGGGCTTAGTTAGGCCCAGGCGCTGTGCAGCCTGAGGCCCTGCCTCATGGGGTAGGGGCCGGCAGAGAAAGCCACCGGCTGCAGCTGCTGCTGCTGCTGCCCCTCGACCCAGAGTCCCACCCCCAGTGGCCAGAGTTCCCCTAGCAACCACCTGGGGCTCCCAGCCACCGCTGCTCAGCCTGGAGCCCAGTAAATCTCAGCTTCTGTGTTTCAGGGCAACCACACTCCCAGTCCTCATTAATTCTCCTAAGGTGTACCTAATAAGTAAAAAAGCCTCAGATATAAGTGTTCATAGAAATGAAAGATTTATATTAACTGTTCTGGCGACTGATTAAATGTTTATTAGCTCTCTAGAGAAGGCCAATAGGATTTGCCCAGGGCCCAGGATGTTATGTTAATCTCTCTCTGGCTGGTCCACCGATTTCTCAGCACAGTTTAACAGGGATGCTCCCTCCCCTCCAAGGGGAGGTTGCTTCCCTTTACCAGGCGTCTTGGAGGGTCGAGGCTGTTGGGAATGTGAGAGGCAGGAAAATGGGTTACTTGCCGAACTATTAAAGGTCAGAGGCCATCGGAATCTCGCTTGTGGAGTTAAACCCACGTAGCTGTGTCTAATCAACGCTGAGTATTCATAAGCCTCTAGACCAGAACGAAATTGTATTGCTGCTTCAGGAAGGTCGCCACATCCAGTGTGCGAGGACCAAGGCACAGAAATTGCGGGGAGGAGTGCGGTGGGACACCACAGCCTGCAAAGGGGTCACAGGCCATCAGGGGTTTTGGTCTGTGACTGGGGCTAGGGAACATGGAAGACACCTCTGCCTCCCTCTGGTGCCCCAAATTTCCCTCTTTTACGAGGGTGAACGTTTCCTCTCTCTGAACAAAATAGACATTACAATCCCCAGCCACCGTGCCTCAAAAAACCTCTTTTAGGGTGCATACTCACTAAGGGACAGAAATTTAACTCTGGGTTTCTCCAGGAGGGTGCTTATAGATAATTGCTTTTATGGAACCAAAGTCTGCCTTTGATATGCAAATACCTTGTCTCCAAGAACTCATATCTGCACTATATTTTGGAATGCACATTTCTAGAAGGTAGAGCTTATCAAGAAAGAAAAGCCTTGGCCATCTGAGCCAGTCAATTAATTTCAGATGTGAAAACTTTGTAAGTCGGTGAGTTTTACCGTCTAACACCTGTCTCATGGAAGTATGTCTCTCAGAAGTGTTAGTGTGCTTGCCTGTAGAGGAGCCTGTGTTTCTTAACCTTATGGAATGTGTTTCCTAATCTAAGGAATGGTAATTGCCTACATTTAGCTGTTGAATACAGAGTTCAAGTTTTGTCCTTTTCACTCTGTTAAAATGGCAAGGATCTTCCTTTGGCTTCATGATTTTCTCCCTACCTGATCTCTCCAGACTGGCAGTTCTCAATGAGTGAGTCATGGCAACATATTTCTTTGCATAAATTATATAAGACCGGTTTCCGATTGTGGTTTTATTAACCAAAGCTTTGATTGCAATGTCATGTCAAAGAGCAACGTGCCTAAACTCTGGATTTGACATTGACTTTCAAAGCTCATAAAAGCCCACCGCAAAAATAGCCTGGTACCTCGGTTGGTCACGTAGTTCATAACAGCCTTTCTAGATAAGGAATGAAGGCTATGTTCCTTAGAGATGGCAAGAAAGGAACTTTAAAATATTCTGGGGGACCTCAAAAACTTGAAGAATTTACCCAAACTTATAGGTATTGTAGGCAAAGCCTGATGGCAACGGTGGCTGGGCTTCTTTGTCCTGAGGAGCTGACTAAATTCAATCTAAAGATTCTTTGTGAAATTCCAGCAAAGCGGATATAAGAAGCCTATATTACTATCTTTTGTTTACGTAAATAATAGGCCCAGTTAAAACAGGACTTAATGTAGTATCTTTGCTAAAAATGACAGTGATTTCAGGGGAAAAACTGTGTTTCAGTGGAAATCACAATGCCCAATCATGGTATTGGACTCCAGTGCAGTTAACAGCCTTCCACATTTTGTTTTCACTTGTAAGCTGAACTGGCTCCGGAATTCGAGTTGTTTTCAACCCTCCAAACTTATGTTTCATTTTTCCTCCCATCTTTGGACTAGAAATTATCATTAGGAACGAAACATTTTTCTGAGGCTTTGTATGCCATACAGAATTTACCTCAGCACCTGATGACATCACCGCAGATGTTCAAACTGCTGACAAAGACAATCAATCAAATTGACACACTTAATTTCATTCCGGCAAAGCCTTGCATTTGGAAGTCTTCTCAACTGACAGTCCTGAAAACTCAGAAACTGGTTTCTGATTTGTTGTGTTCCTTAACCTTTGTATTTTGGGTTCTTCCTTCTGTTTTCAGAGGGTGTATGCTTATATCTTCACGTACCTGATTGCTTGTTTACACACTATAGGCCATACCTCAGAAGCCCATTGGCATCGCAGCTTTTTAAAAGAAGATTCAACAGTTCGCCTAGATTGACTTGTTTTCAGAACTAGATGGTTGAGTTGGTGAAGTATGGGGTGACCTATGGGCTTTGCTTGAAACAGGTTTCCCTTTTCTGCCCTAATGGTTCAGGTACAAAAAGCCTACCATTCTTGGGGGGGGGGCTGTGAAATCTTAGAATGTTCCCCTTAACATAATGTGAGTTAAGTATAGTGGTCAAGAGGGCTCCAGACCAGTGTGCGACACCTTACACACTTTCCTCCAGGGAAGCCATTCCTCCATCTTAATCTGGGACACTGTAGAGTTAGTCCGTCCCTCAGTGACCTGGGTTTTTACCTCTCACCAGGCCTTGAGTTGCTATAATTCTTCTCGTTTTTGGACTATGCTTTTTAACGTTCTTGTCAAATTTGTCACCTCCAGAATACAACAAGGGTTCCAAGTTGTCCAGCAGTACCATCCTCTACAATTGCAATCCTCTCGACATCACGTATGCCACCTCCCAGTGACAGTCACTTGACTTTGAGTGTGCAAAATCACTCTTCCCTGGGTGAAGACTCCCATTCCCTGTTTGCTCCTTTCTTCCTTAAGCAGATAGGAAAAACCTCTGGAGATAGACTATCTTGACAGATTTTCAAAATAATATTTAACTGATGACTGGTTGCATGGCTATTTGGAGATGAGCAGAGTATTTGTGGGTGGAATTTCTTCAGAGAGAGCTGAGCTGTTCATGCCATGCACCCAAAAGTTTGGGCTGGTTGTACTCCTACCAACACTTTCAGGGGTGTCCAATCATTTGGTGTCTCTGGGCCACCCTGGAAGAAGAAGGGTTGTCTTGGGCCACACATTAAATACACAGCGACATGTAATCACAAAACCATCTCATAATGTTTTTTTTTAATATTTTATTTATTTATTTTTATTATTTATTTATTTATTTATTTATTTATTTATCTTTTTTAGAGGGGAAGGGAAGGAGAGAGGGAGAGAAACATCAATGTGTGGTTGCCTCTTGTGCGTCCCCTGCCAGGAACTGGCCTGGCAACCCAGGCATGTGCCCTGACTGGGAATCGAACCGCGATCCTTTGGTTCGCAGGCCCGCGCTCAATCCACTGAGCTACACCAGCCAGGGCCCATCTCATAATGTTTTAAGTAAATTTACGATTTTGTGTTGGGCCCGCGGGTTGCAGGTTGGACAACCCTGCGAAAATGAACTTTGGACGGCTTTGGTGAGATGATGACGAGAGCTTCATAAGTGTTCCTTACAGTGAGAGGGACAAAATTAACTTATATTAGACTCCTGCTAGAAAATCAAGATAATGAAATCTAGCTTTACAGCGACTATAAGAACAGTCGTGAAGGAGACGGGTCCATTTTAGGTGGCTCGCACCCTCAAAGCGCCCCTGAAATATACGGCAAGGCAATGCGTGCGCAGTTGTATATTGTGTTCAGTGTATATTGTATATTGTGAAACAGAGGTCTCCTTTTACAAATGCATTTCTAAGTGCAATTACCAAGTGATTTAACTGCTGGTGTAAATAACGTTTCCCCCTGGTCAAGGCAACAGGTGAAATTAAAATATGAAACGAGGGGTGAATTCCTGAATTTACAACATCCCAGAAGCCATGAGAAAAAAAATTCTATTTTAGTTGAAAAATCTGCCAAGTCTAGAAAATACCAATCAAACAATATCTTTCCTTCTCCCCAAGGTATCGATGTAGTGGGCATTTTATTCTCATGTGAGTTTTAAGATTTATCCAGAAATTGCTGATATTACGCATTAACCCCGTAATTACAATGGTGATATATAACTGCCTAGAAATTGGAAATAAATCAAGAATGTGTACATTGAAGGAGTAACAAAGATCAGATAGAGATTGAATGAAGAGCCAAAAGAAACATATAGGATGCTAACACTATCTCATTATCCAATGGCAGGCATCTGCAACTTGCAAAGAGAGAAATACTTAACTTTGAATAACTGTGTAAAGGTTGTTTGTTACATGGGCCTGGACATTTTTAAAATCCAAAATTAGACATCAAGTAAGCATATGACTGTATGAAGTCATTGTAACTGGGAACTTATACGATGTGTGGTAAACAGAATTCTAAGATAACCCCCCACTACATGCCTATCCCGTAGTGCACCCCCTGCATAACCTCTGAGATTATAAATGTTACATACTTTATTCCTGTGATTAAGGATATGTTATATAGCACAGTTTACTTTCATAGAGAGAGGTTACCTAGATGTGTCTGACCCAAACATACTGACCTTTGAAATCTAGATCTAGAGGTAGAGATAAAGACATCAGTTTAAGTTGTGAGAAGGATTCAATGTCAGGAAGAATTTCCATTACTGGATTTGAAAATGATCAGGTTGTGGCAAGGAATGTACATGGCCTCAAGCAGTTGAAAGTTGTCCCTGGCTGGAATCCAGCAAGGAAATGGGGACTCAATTCCACCACCATACCGACTTGAATTTCTCTAATAAACTAAATGAACCCGGAAGCAGATTCTTCCCCGGGGTCTTCAGATGAGAACTTACTCCATACGATAACTTATGGATTGTAAAACTTAGTCCTATCGTTACTTTACGTATTTTGAAAATGCCCAGTCCCATGCAATAAATGACTATTAGAATATCATTCCAAGATGAGTCTTTTTCTCCATCTTTTCAAGTAGAGACTTCTGCAAAAAGGCCTGCACTTTCATTTCAGCTTTGTGATTAATACCATCTCTCTAAGCAATAAGTATGCTGTCCCTGAGTTTTTCATCTACAGATTATAAATAGGGTTATAAATAGGTTATAAATAGGTCTTGTTTTAAAGTCACTAAGTTTGTGATTGTTTGCTATGCAGCAATAGAAAACAAATACAGATTTGGGTACCTGAAAGAGAGGTGCTACTATAACAAATAACTAAAAGGATGGATGTGACTTTGGAATTCTGCAGAGGATGAAAGAATTTTAGATGGCATATATAAAGCCTTGATTGACTTGATAGGCTCACAGTATAATATGGGCATTGCTTTTGGTTATAGATCTTTTTAAAGTGTTTTAAAATTTAAGTATAGTAGGGATATAACGTGGGGTTGGCCAAACAGTTTATTTGGATTTATCCATTCGATGGTTCTAGTTACGTTTAGTTGTCTTTAACTTCATTCGAAACAATTTTGTTAGATTGTATTGTGACAGCTGTCATATCAGAGAGCACTTAAGAAACATCACAATTGGTGAATTTTTGTGTAGCCATTTTAATATTGAAGATGGAAGAAAATATGCAACATTTTTGGCATACTATGCTCCATTATTTCATGAAAAGTAAAAATGCAACTGAAACGTAAAAAAAAAAAAAAAAAAAAAAGATTTGTGCAGTGTATGGGAAAGTGCTGTAACTGGTCGAACATGTCAAGGTGGTTTGTGGTTTCCTGCTAGAGATTTCCTGCTGGACAATGCTCCACAGCCAGGGAGAGCACTTGAAGTTGACCGCTATCAAATGGAGACATTCATTGAGAACAATCAGCATTACATTGTGCAGGAGATAGCTGACATACTCCAAATATCCAAATCAATGGAGTTATTGGTGACAATGAAAAATGTGTCTTTTATTTTATGGAAAAAACTAAATGGACTTTTTGGCCAACCCAATAAACATTATTTAATGCATTTCTTAAAATCCAGTGAGATAAAATGGTATTATTATTTTCATAAAACCAAGGACAGTACTGTGGTACAAAGATTCTAGGGGGCTTGCCAGAGTTCAAGTAGTTGCTAAAGTTGGAAGCTTGAATAATGAACTTAAGTTTTTGGGTTCCCGAGTTCTTACAGTTTCTACCACAAAAAAGCACCCCATAAAGATAAGAATAAAACTTACAATGTCTGACTCGCTAGTGAGACGGTGTGCTGTTGACCCAGAGCAACTGCCCACTAGAGAAAGAACTGAAACCTGGGTGCCTGAGTGATTGTTAACTGTCTCCACCTAAGAATGGTAGAGGGCTGTGTGAACAGGAACCCAAGTACGTCATTATACAATCAAGCAATTTTCACATTGAAATTCCAGTTGAATTATGGTAATAGTCAAAGACAAGGAGTCTTTCCCCTGAATTAAATCAGGAAGAAAATACTAACCACAAGAATAACATCTAAACTCCCTATATAATTTATAATGAAAAGGAAGGATGATTCCCCATACTGAGGTTTACAAAGATGAGTAGGAGACGTGGTTTGCCAGGTCATTGGCGTGGCAAGGTAGTATTTATTAACTTATCCTATTTTAAAAATAATTCATGCTTGATACAGGATATTTGAAATATTAAAAAAAAGCTTTACTAACAAAACAAAAACACTCTAATCTCGTTATGTAAACATAACCCTGTTAACAGCGTGGTTCATGCCCTTCCAAAAAATGGTTTTAATGAGTCCTAATGCACATGTTTGAAAATCTCCCTTTTGTTTCTTTTTTAAAAAGATGTTATTTATTTTTACTGAGAGGGGAAGGGAGGGAGACATTAATGTGCAAGGATAGCATTGATCGGTTGCCTCACACATGCCCAGTGACCTCTCGGTTTGCGGGATGATGCCCAACCCACTGAGCCACACTGGCCAAGGCTCCAAACGTCCCTTTTTTTTAAATGAGAGATCACAATTCCCTGAAATTACGTGGTTGGGAGGTAGCCGGTCTATCATTAAACCTTTCACACCCCTGCCCATTTGGCCCCAATGGCTCCGAAAATAGAACTTTGTTTCCACAATGGTCATAATAAAAATCAACAAGACGCAATTGCAAAATCCTCTTCTGATACCTTTTGCAAGCCATCACTGAAATAGACATAAACAACTTCTTTAGCCAACTGAGGCCTAAAAAAAGACCTAATTCTTTCAACCACCAAATCCTAATAGGCTTTTGTAAAGACTGTTTTCAATAGAAGCTTCTAAATAAAGAAAGACATTTTTTACAAAGAAACTAGCAAATTCTATAAAAGAAATGAAAGAACCATGGAGAAAATTACTTGCAGAATTTAATCAAATTTCATTAGTTAATTTTTAATAGAAATTAAATAAGAATGACAAAGTTGGTTCAACACAAGAGATGGAAAAAACCTACTGTAGGTACTTATGTGAGTTTTGGAAATATCTAAATATCCAGGAATGTCAAAGGATGGAATCACTTGTGGTTTAAGATCAAGACAAATCAAGAAATTCCAGTGTCACATCTAATAGAAAAAAAATCAGAGTAGGGACAAAGCCATATGAAACAACAAAAAGTAATCTTGTTAATTGTGTAGTATTTTACAGTGTTCAAAATACCTTTATGAATATCATTTTATTTATTTCTTAGTAAATATTATTAAAGCTATCAAAGCTTGTCCTGTTTTCAGTATATAAGTCCTTCACCTCTTTGTTAAATTTATTCTGAAGTAGTTCATTCTTTCCGTTACCGTTGCAAAAGAAGTCTTTTTTAAAAATTTCTTTGTCTGAAATTTCATCGTCAGTATATAGGGATGCGGTGGGTTTTTATACATTTATTTTGTATCCTGCAACTTTACTGTATTTGTTTATTGTATGTACTGTTCTTTTGTACATTTTGATTTGGAACCACGTGACTGTATTAGTAATAAAAAGACAAATACAAGAACTACTTCTCTACCCAGTGGGAATTATCTTCTAAATCAGGATCTCCAGTGGGCATGGGATTAAAATATAATTAGCTTCATAAAGAGTTTAAATAAATCTATGGATGACAACCATAAGAGATTATCCAAGAAAAAAATGCATTGTTTTGTACACAGTAGTGGCCTTCCTGCTCTCTAACAAAGCTTCTGACTTCAGTCTCAGAGACAGAAGTTTATATGGACATAGGGTCTAACCTAATAGGTGCTTCTTATGTTAATATGGTTAATAAGCTCCATTTTTTCAGGCAGCTGTAGTTTTGTAAACAGGTCAATCCCAGAGTAGGAAAGGTACGGACTGGTTTCTAGTTGCATAACAATTGAGACAATTTATGCAAAAGCACTGCGTGCTATGCAAATGTAAGGTATTATTATTGGAATCATTATCATCAAGTTTTGGAACTCAAACCTTTTGCTTTATCCATCATTATTCCCTCTGCATGTGTTCTTGCTCATTCTCCCAGGAATAAGTTTTTGTTTCTCTCATTTTTGTATTTATTGGTTTTAATAGGTTTTAAGAATTTGTTTTTCTCTCAAATGGTTGTGGAAACTAAAGAGCCTTTAGTAAAGAGGCACTATCGTTGTGGGCAAATGGAGTTAATGCTTGGCTTCTTTTTTAGCCTGGGCTGGTTCAGAGTTCTTAGGTCATTTTTATTATACGCACAGGACTACTGGGACTTTTTTTATAAGGCACAGAATAAAATGAATGGATATGAATTAGGATAATAGGCCAGTGTGCTTCATGGTTAGATAATTTTGTCTTTAAAAATATTGATTATATTTATAGATTGCCAGGTGCTTCTTTGGAAAAAAAAAAAAACAACATGAATTATTTGAGTATAGCAGCACGTAGAGAAAAAAGACAGAAAGACTAGTTAATCATTTGAATTCAATATAAACCATTTATTTTTAAAAGTCAGGTGACTTAATTAAGGGAAGAAAACCAATCCGGATCACATGTTAAATATTTGGTGGATTTAGTAAGCAAACTAGTATCTTAAGAATACCCATTTTTTTTTCCATTCTAATGTTTCCAGCAGCATATTTTCATTCTATTCTTTTGAGGAATTACTCCATCACGTTACATCTTACTTTTATTTTATTTTATTTTTGCCTTTTTTTCCCTAAAGACACCATTCCATTAGTTTGAGAATAGTGCTGCCTACTAGAATGTGAAAATGGGTTTCATTCAATTAATGAGCTGGAAACAGGGAGACATTCCATAGTAAATGAGGTTTACATATGATAATGTTGGATTTGTCATATAAGAGATTGCTTCCTTTCAACTCTCTGAAAGGACTAAATTTTGCTTTTGTACAGTGTGTACAATGCCAATAAAAAAACCCAGAAAAGCCATACAACATTAAGATGAATGTATAATAATTTTAATGAACAAAAATTATTGTTATTATTTTCTTACAAAAACAGACCAATGCTAAGCAGTAAATAGTTCAAAAAGCCAACAAATGAAAGTATGAAGGAATTAGAATTCTGGTTCTACAGTGTTTCTGTATGTAATTATAGCCACTTTCTTGTTGTCTAACCAGAAAAAAAATTGGTAAAATAGAAAAAAACCTGTTTTATTTGAAGCCTTGTGCTTATCCTATGGTACCTCATTACTATTTTGCAAAAGATGTATAACTGTTCTCAGGCTAATAAAACTTCAGTAAAATCATCACCGTTAGATAATCAACTCAAAATTAATGTCAGAGAGATATTAACGAAATGCAGTTCATAAGCACAAGTGTTTGTTGTTGTTTTTGTCTTGAGTTTGTTAAGGAATTACTGGACAAATTTCTTAAGTAAGCCTTTGGAAGTTGGGAGTACAATGTTTATGCCATTTTTCCTACTCTATCTCAGATACTTAATGAGTTTCCAAAGTGTTGATAGATTTTAGAGGTTTTGATTTAAAATATCAATTTATCAAACTCATGTTTGTCTTTCCATTTCACATGTGAACAATCTGTACTGAAATTGGCATTGTTAATTCTTCTTTTACAACAAAGACAAAAAAAAAACTCAAAAGGATGTAATACGTAAACTCCAAATGTAGCACAGTTGCCAGTCGCAGATAATAGAGCTATTCTCCTGAGTAAGAGACTATTAGAATATTATCTATTTGCTTTAAAATGTCATAAAAGCTTTTAAAGTGTTTTAAAAATTTTTCCTGTGGCTTTTAAGTATAGCTTTTTATTCAAGGGTATTTTCAAACTATGTATTTTCTCTAGATCATTTGTTTTTGTGAGAAATGCTAAATACCAATACTCCTAGGAGCCTAGACAAGCATTTGTTCAGTGTGAGATCAGGATTTCTGAGAGAAGCAGGTCCCTGAATTAACACTTTCAGAAGCTCTCCAAGAGTTTGTCATGTTCACTGAAGATCATCAAGCTCTGTTCTAATGACTGCGAAATATACAATGCAAATGAGCTAGGTTCAGCTAATTTACAGAGTTTGGAAAGCATATTTGTTTAAAATATGTTGAAGGTGCTTCTGCTTTGTCACTTCTCTGGGGGGTCAATGGACCATCATTACTTTTTGTTCACCAACCAAAATTTTATTTTTATATAAACCAATTTAAATTGCAGTAAAAGTATACAAGCATGTGTTACTGTTTATGTATTCTTGTTTTCATTTTAAAAGGACTTTATTTTTACTTATTTATTTCAAAATTTTTATTAAATTTATTCATGTGACATTACCATAATTAATAAGATTATATAGATTTCAGGTGTACAATTCTATAATACATCATCTGTATATTGCATCGTGTGTTCATCATCCATAGTCAAGTCTCCTTCTATCACCATATACTTGACACTTGTTACCTTTAACCCCTCTCCATGCCCTTCCCTTCTGGTAACCACCATAATGTTGTTTGTGTCAATGAGTTTGTTTGTTTGTTCATTTTTTGCTTTCAGTTTTATATCCCACATATGAGTGAAATCATATGGTTCTTGACTTTTTCTGTCTGACTTCTTTTATTTGCATAGTATTTTCAAGATCCATCCATGTTGTCACAAGTGACAGTATTCCACCTTTCCTTACTGCTGAGTAGTATTCCATTGTGTATATGAGGTCTCTCCAGAAGGTATCCAGCCACGTAATATGAAAAATAGAGACATTTATTGAAGAAGATACAAGATACAAGAAACAGTGTACATAGGACAATGACGCCTCAGTCCCCTTCAAAGTAGGCAGCTTGGGACCTCACACAGGTCTCCCAATCGCCATCAGCTGCCCTGTTGTATTTTCCTAAATCTCATTGACAGTCTGAAATCTCTCCCCTTTCAAAGGTGATTTTAGTTTTGAGAAAAGCCAGAAGTCACAGGCTGCCAAATCTAGGATGTAGCGGGGCTGGGTCACCTGGGTGATTTGATGTTTTGGCAAAAGACTCTGCACAAGTCACGATGCATGGGTGGCGTGTTGTGGTGATGAAGCTGCCAACCACCGGCTGCCCATAGCGGTGGCCATCTCACTCATCTGAATCATCTGAATTGTTTCCCCAGAGGAACATTCAAACTTTACACGAAATTGGATACAGATTCATTGCTCTACTTGCTCAGTCATTTTGAATTTGATAGCCACACAGGACACATGCTCACTCAATAGCGTCTACCACCCCCACGGACTAGTACAGTGAAGTCCTCATTGTTCACACATGCGCATTCCAGTCCACTGTCCTTGGCTGCCAGGTTACACGATGTCATGCAAACTGTTCTTGTTACATTAACAATGGCTTGAATTTTTCTGGACAGACCTCATATGCACCCCATCTTCTTTATCCAGTCATCTATTGAAGGACACTTTGGTTGTCTCCATGTCTTGGCCACTGCAAATAATGCTGCAATGAACATAAGGTTACGTATATCTTCGTGAAAAACTGTTTTCAAAATTTTCAGGTAGATACCCAGAAGAAGGGTTGTTGGGCCATAAGGTAACTCCATTCTTAATTCTTTTTATGAACCTCCATACTATTTTCCATAGTGGCTGCACCAGTTTACTGATCTACCAGCAGTGAATGAGAGTTCCTTTTTCTCTACAGCCTCTTCAACAGTTACTGCTACTTGTCCTCTTGCTAACAGCCATTGTAACACATGTGAGATGGTATCTTATTGTAGTTCTGATTTGCATTTTTGTAATAGCTAATGAGATTGAACATGTTTCCATATATCTGATGGTCATTTGTATGTCGTCTTGGCAGAAGCATCTGTTCAGAGTCCTTGGTCCCTGAATTTTATGAATTTGACCTCAAAGGTAAGGGAAGCAAAAGCAACAGAAATGAATGGGACTGTATCAAACTAAAAAGTTTCTGCACAGAAAAAGAAATTGTGAAACAAACACAATGGCAATCAACTGAATGGCAGGAGGTATTTGCAAACATCACTTCCGATAAGGGGTTGCTATCTAAAATATATGAAGAACTCACAAAACGCAACAATAAAAAACAAACAATCGCCCTGGCTGGTGTAGCTCAGTGGATTGAGCGCGGGCCTGTGAACCAAAGGATCGCGGTTCGATTCCCAGTCAGGGCACATGCCTGGGTTGCAGGCCAGTTCCCAGCAGGGGACATACAAGAGGCAACCATACAGTGATATTTCTCTCCCTCTCCATCTCTCCTACCCTTCCCCTCTAAAAATAAATAAATAAATATTTAAAAAAAAAAACAAACAATCCCATTAAAAATACTATATTTTAGAGGAGATTTAGGTTCAAAGCAAAATTGGACGGAAGGTACTGATTTTCAATATAACCCTTGACACTCCACCACCCCCCGTATAGCCTGCACCTTTGTCATCATCGTGCACTTGTCACAGTTTGTGACATTATAGTGACATGTTTATTTTCACCAAAATTCCACAATTTACACTGGAGTTCACTTCTATTGTTCATATACTCTGTGCTTGGTGAAATATATGCACCATTATCATATTATACAGAGCAGGTTCACTGACCTAAAAATCCACTGTGCTCTGGCTTTTCCACTTTTCCTTTCTCTTAACCTCTGGTAACTACTTATATGTGTTCTGTCTTTATAGTTTTGCGCTTTCCAGATGTCATACAGTACATAGCCCTTCTGATGGGCTTCTTTGACTTGGTAATACGCATTTGTTTTCTTCATGTTATTTGTGACTTGATAGCACATTTTTTTAGTGCTAAATAATCCATTGTCTGAATGTACCAGTTTAGTTATCCATTCACCTACCGAAGAACATATATGGTTGTTCGCACATTTTGGCAGTTATGAGTAAAAGTGCTATAGAGGTTTTTGTGCAGGTTTTGTATAGACAGAATTTTTCATCTGCTTTGGGTTAATACTAAGGAATTGTGATTGCTTGTTCCTATGGCAGGGGTATGCATCCTTTTGTAAAAAAAAAAAAAAAAACAAAAAAAAAAAAAAACAAAAAAAAAACCTCCCAAAATATCCAAAATGGCTGCACCCTTTTTCATTTTTACCACCAATAAGTGAGAGTTTCTGTTGCTCCACATTCCTGTCAGCATTGGATGTTATCAGTGCTCTGAATTTTGGACATTTCAATGAGTCTGAAGTGGCTTCATTACTTTTTTCCCCCCTAGAGGTATAAGAGTGCACTCTCTAACAGCTTCAAACCATAGGTCCCATAATCATCCTACAATATCTGAGCTCATACAAATATGTCAACGTAGCAATTATGTCTCATTTAAATTTGTAAATGAATACAACACAGATTCCCAGGCCACCAATTAGAAAGGAAATGTAAGTGATGCCAACCTTTGCATTCCTACAAAATGTCATCATTGTAGTATTTTCACTTTCGATTTTTGTGCGATGATTGTTTCAGTTTTATCTTTCCTAGAAAGTTCGAGGAGATATTGGTAGCTACTAAAATTCTATCTTGCTAATATCGACAGTAGTCATAGTAACAACCGCTAACCAAAATTCATAGAGCAGTTCTGTTGTTTAGCTAAACACATCCTGACCTGTCTCACTCTCTTAGTCCAAACTCTCAATAGCTTAGAGAGCACAGTAAACATTATAAATAAAACTATTGAGTGTAATAGGAGATTGAACACAAATCAAGCTATTGTACTTCCTTATTGTCTTAGGCAGTTCAGCCTGCCGTAACAAAATATCGTGGGCTGGGTGGCTTAAACAATAAACATTTATTTGTCACAGACTCGGTGTCTGATAAGGGACCTCTTCTAAGTTTGCAGATGCTGCCTCCTTGTTGTGTTCTCACATGGCAGAGAAAGAGAAGGCTCTGGTGTCATTTTCTTCTTATTAAAAAAAGCACTAATATCATCACGGGAACCCACCTTTATGACTCTAGCTAAGACTAATATCCTCTCAAAGGTGCCATCTCCAAATACTACCACTGTGGGGGTTAGAGCTTCAGGATAAAAATTTTAGAGGTACACAAACATTCAGTCCATGGCGTTCCACTCTGTCTTCCTAAAATTCTGTCCTACCGCATGCAAAATACATTCATTCCACCTTAACAGCCTTAAAAGTTCTACCTACTTTTATCAGTTCTAAAGTCTGAAGTTCAAAGTCTTGTCTAAATATTACCTACATTGGATAGGGATGAAACTAGCAGTATGATATTTTTTGGCAAAATCCCTCTCCAACGCTGAAACTGTGAAGCCAAAAAAAAGTATGCGCTCCCAAAATACAATGGTGCTGCGGGCACAGGGTAGATAATCCCTTTCAAAAGGGAGAAAAGAAGGGAGGAAGTGATTGGTCCCCAGCAAGTCCAAAACCTAGCAAGGTAAATATCATGGATTTGGAGTTTCAAGAATAATCCTTTTTGTTTTGATGCTCCCCACTCCAGACCCACCCGGCTGACAACATCACCTGAGGTATCAATGAGGCACCCTGTCCACCTTTGGCTTTGACTGGCAGGGGTCATGCTTCCTAGGGCTGGGCCAGGTGAGGATCAAGTTCTTACAGCTCTAGGTGGCCTTGCCCCCATTATTCCTATGATCTGAAAAGGGAAGGCTTAGGTTGGAAACTCTTTGGTCTGATGAAACTAAGGGAGTGGTCCTGATAAGCTCTGAATCTTCTTTGAAGATTCTCTTCCCTTTTTTTGAAGAATATGCAGATTCACACCTAAATACCATATTTTGGACTATAAGACACACCCCTCCCCATTTGGGAGGAATAATGGTTGTTAATGTTGCTGTTGAGTTCTGTTTACATGTACATTGGTGAAATATTATATTATTTATGTTATTAAATATTTTACCACATTTTTTGCTTCAAAAATGGATTGCGAAGTTTCATGCTAGAGATTTCTCACTGGACGATACTCCATGGTTGGAGTAAAGCAAAGAGCACCTTTAATGAAGGTAAAGAATGTGATGAATTTGGAGACTGAAAACTATGGTCAAATATGGCTTTTAGTATTCTAAAATACTGTAGTTAGCGCATCTGTGAGGGATACTGAGTTTTCATAAAGTTCCTACTATGTAATTTGATGGAATGTAGCAGAATTATACACACACACACACACACACACACAAACATATGCAGGCAGAGGTGCAAAGGGATTTTTGGGAAGAAGGATGGGTATTGATTCTGCAAAAGGAAGAAAGTAGAAGAAATGGGATAGGACAAATGTTTGTTCTGGTAAAAGATATTCAATAAGCCCTGGCTGGTGTGGCTCAGTGGATTCAGCACAAGCCTGCTAACCAAAGGGTCACCGGTTTGATTCCCAGTCGAAGTACATGCCTGGGTTGTGGGCCAGGTCCCCAGTTGGGGGCCTACAAGAGGCAACCACACATTGATCTTTCTCTCTCTCTCTTTCTCCCTCCCTTCACCTCTCTAAAAATAAATAAATAAATAATCTTTAAAAATTCAATAAAAGTAATTAGATAAAAACAGTTTCCTGTTGATTGAAGACAGTTGCTGAACATGTTAAAAATCTTTCATGTGGTTGAGTAGGAAATGAAAATTTGCTCTTTTTTTTTGTTTAACAGAGGAGTGGCATAATCACTATAATATATAGGATAGTTAGAAGAAAAAGAGTCTAGGCAGGAAAATCAATTAGAAGGCTGTTTTAGTCATTCTCTGAGTGAGAAATACAGGCAGAAATACCTTTAAAAAGGAGGTGAAAATGACATTGTGAAGGAAAAAAAATCAGTTTTTTAAAAAGTTGTTATAGCAGATAAAAATCGGCAGTTACTATACTATAATTGCATTGTAGGTAATTTCACAAAACCATGCCTGAAATAAAAGTATCTGATAGTGATAAATTTTATAATCTATTTTCTCAATGTTAATATTTAATAATATAAAGCTGGCACTGAATTTATTAAAGAAAATGCTACATTTTACTTTTTTAAATTTAGCTTTATGAGAAAAAATTCCACTTCATACAGAAATTCACCTTATTGACCCTCATTGATTTAGGCTTATCAAAATTAAGTAGAAGAGACACTTAACATTGAGTGCAATAAAAATGAATATAGGAGTTTCCATATGGCTGCAGATGAATCGTAGCTTTGCCCACTTGCTCCTGCTCCCAAACTGCATTTACAGCTGAACTTCGAGCAATCAACGAGCACCATCAACTGAAACCTAGCTGATATGCAACATTGTGACTGAGGCGTAGCGTACAGAAGATGCTACCTACAGACCAGAGGAGGGGTTGAGACATGGAGGGGGAAGACCCCCCACAGAGCTGCAGCGGGAGGGAGCCGGGAGAGCAGACAGATTTGCGGCTGCAGAGCCCTTTCCCCCAAGGAATAAGGAGATCTCCAACCCACGGAACACAGACGGGAAGAAGAGACTACGTAATGTATCGTCTGTGGGTGGGAATCAGTGGGGACCCACCAGGCCTACGAGACGCATGACGCACAGTGCACCCTCGTGGGGCCGAGCGCTGCTATTGTTGCAGCCCCAGCCTGGAGAGCTCACGGTGCAGCTGTGACTGCGGAAAGGCCAGACCCGCTCCCACGCTCAGGTCCCGCGGAGGAGTCTGCTGGCTGCAGCCCACAGCGACTTGATGCGCCGTATTTTTCTGGGGAGGCTTTGGGCACAGACCCAGACAGTGAGTTAACTGAGTGGCTTGGGGAAAGGGCTGGTCTCCCCCATCCCTGGCACATAGGCAGAGCTCTCCTCCCTTTACCTGTGGGGTCACTCCTGATGAGGGTTTAATCTCCAAAATGTACAAAGAAGACTTCCGGCCAGGATGGAGGCGTAGGTGGACACACTCTGCCTCCTCTCACAACCAAAATTAAGGACACCAAATATTTACAAACAAGAAAACAGCCAGAACTTATAGAAAATTGAACTGTACGGAAGTCCAACAACCATTCATCCAGACCGGTAAGAGGGGCGGAGTCGCGGCAGGAGAAAGTGGAGGTGCGGACCCAGGAACGCAAGTAGCAGCGGCTGGCAGTTCCCAGGTGCACGGGCGGCAGCTGGCGGACCCTGGGCACAGGGTGGCAACTGTGCACACCCAGTGAGGACGCACGAGGCGGTTGGCTGACCGGGTGGTCCCACATTCGCGCATGCAGATGGTCCAGGCAGAGGGGAAGTGGAGGAAGGGACTGGATCCAGGAGAGAGCAGAGCAGATGCCATTCTTCCCTCTCGGACCCCGCCCCCACCTACAGCGTCACAACCCAGCGACTGGGCTGCCCCGCACTGGGGAACACCTAAGGCTCCACCCCTCATACGTAACAGCCGCGACCAGACCAAAACAAAACAAAAACCAAACAAACAAAAAAAAACAAACAAAAAACAACACCAAAAATGGCTCAAAACAGAGAACAAATGAAAGCCTCAGAACCAATTCCTCTAAGCCATGAAGAGATAGCCAACCTATCAGATGCACAGTTCAAAGCCCAGGTGATCAGGATGCTCACAGAATTGATTGATTTTGCTCACAAATTAGATGAACAGCCCTGGCTGGTGTAGCTCAGTGGATTGAGCGCGGGCCTGCGAACCAGAGGATCGCGGTTCGATTCCCAGTCAGGGCACATGCCTGGGTTGCAGGCCAGTTCCCGGGAGGGGACACACGAGAGACAACCCTACATTGATATTTCTCTCCCTCTCCCTTTCTCCTACCCTTCCCCTCTAAAGATAAATAAATAAAAATCTTTAAAAAAAAAACAAAAAAAAACCAAAAAAAAAAAAAACAAATTAGATGAACAAATGCAGGCTACAATACGTGAAATGAAGGAAAACGCATGGGGAACCCATAGAGATGGGAGGAAAACTGGGACTCAAATCAATGGAGTGGACCAGAAGGAAGAAACAACCAACCAAACAGAAAACAAGGAAGAAACAAGAATTCAAAAAAATGAGGAGAGGCTTAGGAACCTCCGGGACATCTTTAAACATCCCAACATCCGAATTATAGGGGTACCAGAAGGGGAGGAAGAAGAGCAACAAGTGGAAATCTTATTTGAACAAATAATAAAGGAGAGCTTCCCCAATCTGGCCAAGGAAATAGACTACTAGGAAGTCCAGGAAGCTGAGAGAGTCCCAAAGAAGTTGGACCCAAGGAGGAACACACCAAGGCGCATC
The DNA here is from genome assembly GCA_039655065.1 of Glossophaga mutica. Classification (NCBI taxonomy): domain Eukaryota; kingdom Metazoa; phylum Chordata; class Mammalia; order Chiroptera; family Phyllostomidae; genus Glossophaga; species Glossophaga mutica. The sequence continues at coordinate 4,965,531 of CM077318.1, read as the reverse complement.
ATAATTACATTAGCCAAGATTAAAATGAAGGAGAGAATTCTAGAAGCAGCAAGGGATAAGGGGACAGTCACCTACTAAGTAGCTCCCATCAGACTGTCAGCTGATTTCTCAAATGAGACCTTCCAGGCAAGAAGGGGCTAGAAAGAAGTATTTGAAGTTTGAAAGGCAGGGACCTACATCCAAAATTGCTCTATCCAGCAAAGCTTCCATTTAGAATGGAAGGGAAGATAAAGTGCTTCTCAGATAAGGTCAAGTTCAAGGAGTTCATCATCACCAAGCCCTTACTATATGAAATGTTAAAGGGACTTATCTAAGAAAAAGAGAATAAAAAATATGACAGTGTAAAGACAACAAACTCACAGCTATTAACAACCATACCTAAAACAGAAGCAAAGAGCTAGAACAGGAACAGAACCACAGAAATGGAGATCACATGGAGGGTTAGCAACAGGGGTGTGGGAGGAGAGAGAGGGGGAAAAGGTACAGAGAATAAGTAGCATAGATAGACAGGGGGAGGGCAAGAATAGTGTGGGAAAAGTAGAAGCTAAAGAACTTATGACACATGGACATGAACTAAAGGGGGGAATGTGGGTGGGAGGGGTGTGCAGGGTGGAAGGGAATGATGGGGGAGAAATGGGACAACTGTAATAGCATAATCAATAAAATATATAAAAAAATGTACAAAGAACTTATATACATCAACACCGGGAAGACAAAATATCCAATTAAAAAATGAACAAAGGACCTGAACAGACTCTTCTCCAAAGAGGACATACGGATGGCTCATAGACACATGAAGAATTGTTCAGCATCACTAGCCATCAGAGAGATGCAAATTAAAACCACAACGAGATACCACTTCACCCCAGTGAGAATGGCCATCATTAACAAATCAACAAACAACAAGTACTGGCGAGGTTGTGAAGAAAAGGGAACCCTAGTGCACTGTCGGTGGGAATGCAGACCGGTGCAGCCACTGTGGAAAACAGTATGAATTTCCTCAGAAAACTAAAAATGGAACTACCTTTTGACTCAGCCATTCCACCTCCGGGAATATATCCAAAGAATCCTAAAACATCAATTCAGAATAATATAAGCACCCGCATGTTGATAGCTGCATTATTTACAACAGGCAAGTTCTTGGAACAGGCCAAGTGCCCCTCAGTAGATGAGTGGATTAAAAAAATGTGATACATCTACACAATGGAATACTACACAGCCATAAAAATGAAGAAACTCTTACCTTTTGGGACAGCACTGATAGACTTGGAGACTATTATGGTAAGTGAAATGAGTCAGACAGAGAAAGACAAGTACCATATGATCTCACTGATTTGTGGAATCTAAAAAAATAATAAATAAAGAAACTGCCCTGGCTGGTGTAGCTCAGTGGATTGAGCGCGGGCCTGCGAACCAGAGGATCGCGGTTCGATTCCCAGTCAGGGCACATGCCTGGGTTGCCAGGCCAGTTCCCGGCAGGGGACATACGAGAGGCAACCGCACATTGATGTTTCTCTCCCTCTCTCCTTCCCTTCCCCTCTAAAGATAAATAAGTAAATAAATAAATAAATATATATTTAAAAAAATAATAAATAAAGAAACAAACAAACAAAACCCAGAAACATGTGATAGATAGAATAAGCTGATGGTTGCCAAAGAGGATGGTTGGAGAGATGGGAATAAAAAATAATTACAATTGATTCCTGTATATCGATCCTCCAAAAAATGTAAGTATGTGTGGTGACAGATGTTATCTCAAGTTACTGTGGTAATCATTTCACAATATATACATATATTAAAACATTATTTTGTACTTTATTTTTTCCAATTTTTATTTTAATTGTTGATCTTGTACAGTTTTCTGTCTTTTGTTCTCACCCCAACCCACTACCCCATATTTTGTACTCTTAAACGTAACACAACATATCAAAGAGGGCATACTATAAACCATAATAACTAAGACAGTGGTTATTATCTCATTGTGGTTTTAATTTGCATCTCTCTGATGGCTAGTGATGGCGAGCATCTTTTCATATGTCTATGAGCCATGTAGTATTAGTAAAAAGACAGACCAGCCCTGGCTGGCGTAGCTCAGTGGTTTGAGCGCAGGCCTGCAAACCAAAGGGTTGCAGGTTCGATTCCCAGTCGGGGCACATGCCTGGGTTGCAGGCCAGGTTTCCAGTGTGGGGTGCGCGGGAGGCAACCACACATTGACGTTTCCCTCCCAGTCTTTCTCCTTCCCCTTTCTCTAAAAATAAATAAATAAAAATCTTAAAAAAATACAACTCTCCTGTTCTTTAAAAATATATATAAATAAAAAAAAAATTCCATACTGTTTTCCATAGTGGTTGTACCAGTCTGCACTCCCACCAGCAGTGCACTAGTGTCCCCTTTTCTCCACAACCTCTCCAACACTTGTTGTTTGTTGCTTTGTTTATGAGGGCCATTCTGACTGGTGTCAAGTGGTATCTCATTGTTGTTTTAATTTGCATCTCTCTGATAGCTAGCGATATCGAGCATTTTTTCATGTGTCTCTGGATCCTCTGTATGTCCTCCTTGGAGAGGTGTCTGCCCAAGTCCTTTGCCCATTTTTTAATTGGGTTGCTTGTCTTCCTAGAGTGGAGTCGTGTAAGTTCTTTGTATATTTTGGAGATTAAACCCTTATCTGAGATATCATTGGCAAATATGTTTTCCCACACAGTCGGTTCTCTTTTTATTTTAATACTGTTTTCCTTGGCCATGCAGAAGCTTTTTATTTTGATGAGATCCCATTTGGGAACAGGCTGAAAGTCACCAGAGGGGAGAGGGGAGGGAATTTCAGGGGAAAAGGGGAAGGATTTACAGAAACAAGTAAAAAGGACACATGGATAAAAACTATGGGGGGGTGGAAATGGGAGGGAAGGGCTGGGGTGGTGGGTTGGGGTGAGAATAAAAGACAGAAAACTGTATAAGATCAACAATTAAAATAAAAATTTAAAAAAAAATATATATATATATAAATAAATAAAATCTTAAAAAAAAAAAAGAAGGAAAAAAAAAAAAAAAGACAGACCAATAGATGCAGATAACAGATCAGAGTCTAGAAACAGACCCGGAAATATGTGACATAACTTTTTTTTTTTTTTTTTTTTTTTTTACCAAATGCCAAGGTAATTCAATGAAAGTCTTTTCAACAACTAGTGTTGTCTATTGGGTACTCATGGGGAAAAGATAAACTGTGACCTCCCCTACTTCACACCATACACAAAAATAAACTCAAAATGGATTATTATAGATGTAAAACCTAAAACTATAGAAGTTCCATGGGCTAGGCCAAGGTTTCTTAGATTCAGCACCAAAAATATGAAACATCTGGCACCTATAAGAGGCAACTCATCAATGTTTCTGTCTCACATGGATGTTTCTCTCCCCTCTCTTTCTCCCTCCCTTCCCCTCTCTCTAATCATAAATCGATAAATTAAAATTTATCAAAAATAAAAACTGAATCTTCAAAAGATATTAAAAAGAGCATGAAAAGACAAGCTGCATATTTGGCAAAAAAAATATTTGCAACATATGTATCAGTCAAAAGACTCATATCCAGAATGTAAAAATAACTCTTACTTTATCAATAATAATACAACCTCTTTTCTCACCCACAAATGAGCAAAAGATTTAAATAGACATCTCCCCATCGAAATGTGCGAATGACCAATAAATATATAAAAAGATGCTCAAAACACTTTAACCATTAAGAAAATTCAACTAAAATCACAATGAGAAGTTGCTGTATGCCCATTTGAGTAGTTAAAATATATATTTTTAAAAATCTGACCATGCCAGTCACTGGCATTGATGTGAAAGAAAGTCTCACATGTTGTTAGTAGAAATTAAAATTTTAGAAAACAGGTACTTTCTTAAAACATTACACATGCCTTCTTGTCCTAGCAAAAATGAAAACATATATCTCTACCAAGACTTATCTTCAAATATCTACAACAGTCTATTTGTAAGAGTCATGCACTGGAGGCCACTTGTAGGTTTGTTGACATGTGAGTGGATAACACATTGTGATATATCTATAGAATACATTATTGCTCAGCAATTAAATAAATGAATTACTGGTACGCTGAACAACATGGGTGAATCTCAAAATTATTAAAGTAAAAGAAGAGAGAAAAAATAGTGCAGATGGTATAATTCCATTTAAATATAACAAACCCAAAACTAGTCTACCAAACTCTCTATGATAAATGGAATCTTTTTGTTTTCTTTGCATTTCTCCTCAGAGTGTGAATGTGGAATGCCCCAGCTGCGGAAGCTGAACAGATGGCCACTGGTATAAGTAAATTACATGGAGCAAAAGAGAAAAACAAATTCGTAATTAGTATTTCAAATTAATATTTTAACTCATTTTACATCTTTACATTAAAATAATGGCTGTTTTCTAAAAATATTTTATTAATTTTTAGAGAGAGGGGAAGGAGAAAGAGAGGGAGAGAAACATCAATGTGTGGTTGCCTCTTGCTCACCCCTAACTGGAGGCCCGACCTGACCTGCAACCCAGGCATGTGCCCTGACTGGGAATCGAACCAGCAACACTTTGGTTTGCAGGCTGGTACTCAGTCCACGGAGCCACACCAGCCAGGGCAAAATAGCAACTGTTTTGAAATAAGAACTGATAAACACAGACAACAGTAAGGTGGTTACCAGAGGGAAGGGGGATGGAGGATAATAATGGTAAATGAGGTCTAATATATGGTAACAGAAGACTTGACTGCAGGTGGTGGGCACGATGCAATATACAGATCATGTATCATAGAAATGTACACTTGAAACCTGTGTGACCTTATTAACCAATGTCACCCCAATACATTTAATACAAAGAAAAGAAATAACAGCAAGTTTGGAGCTAGCAGAATTTTATTCATAGAAAATGTGCTCAGTGCTGACTGGTGTGGCTCAGTGGGTTGGGTATCATCCTGCAAAAAGAAAGGTCATTGGTTTGATTCTGGGTCAGGGCACATGCCTAGGTTTCGGGTTCAATCCCCAGCCAGGGTGCCTACAAGAGGCAACTGATCAGTGTTTCTCACATCAATGTTTCTCTCCCTCTCTTTTTCCCTCCCTTCCCCTCTCTCTAAAAAAATAAAATAAAATAAAATCTAAAAAAAAAATATGTTCAAAAGAAAGCAATACTTCATTGTCTGAAACTTGGCTAAATATTTTCTTGTGATGTCTGCTATGTTTTTCTGTATATTTAGGTCTGTACCTTGTCTGTGCATCTAATTCCATTTTAATATTTATCTTTTTCTAAATTTTTTTCCTTTATTTTAATTGTTGTTCTTGTACAGTTTTCTGTCTTTTACTCCCATCCCGGCCCACCGCCCCAGCCCTCCCCACCTCCCTCCCATTTCCACCCCCCATAGTTTTTGTCCATGTGTCCTTTATACTTGTTGCTCTAAACTCTTCCCCTTTTCCCCTGAAATTCCCTCCCCTCTGCCCTATCTATCTTTAAGACTGTTTTAAAATAGACACAGGTGTGAAGAGACACTATATAATCTCTATTTGAAGCATAAGTACAGTGGGAAAGTTTGAGTTTTAGTACCAATTCTTTAGTATCAATAACCAAGCACGATAGGGTCATAATAGGAACCACAAGGTGATTTCAAGAATGTTCTTTCCTACTTTGAAAGTTGGTTTCTCAAATTTGGATGTTATCACCAAGGTAATTTTTTTCCACTTGAATCTATATTATATATCTATATGTCTAAACTATGAGATAAGTTCAGTGTATGTATGTTTATGTCTGTGTGTCTGTGTGTCTGTGTGAGTGTGATCTGTAAAAGTTGGAAACTGGTATCCACTGAGGTACATTTTTAGCAACACAGAACATAAATGATTGACAGAACAAAGCATATGGAAACGAAAAAGAATCTAACCCACATTTAGATCTAAGAAAAAAAATATTTGCCTGAAGGGAAAATATTAATTAGTTTGTCTACATGCAAGATAAAAGTCTGGAAGACATATCCATCAAAAAGCAGTGGAATAAACAGCAAAATGGAAATTATTTGTAAATTGACAGTAAACTTGGCAAACATCGAGGGGTAAACAAGTTATTTGGCATGCAAGGCACTTCGGAATCACAGCCTCTGTCAGGAGGCATCTGTGCATAGATTCACTTATTTGACAGAAATTAACATTTTGCAGAAATCTTTGTTGCATGCTAAATATTTTTTACCCCTCTTAATTATTTTAATAGCTGATTCAGAATGTTCCATATAAACACCCAAAAGATGCTAAAATGCACAAAGTCAAGTCCAATTTTATCAATAATATAGAGTTATCGTACTCTGAAGTTGACTAAAATACCTACCAAGAGGTGAATTATTTAAGTGATATTGTTTTGAGATGAAACATGAGAATCACATAAATCAAATAAAGATCCTTATACTTGTAGAAAAGCTGAAATTGCTCTTTAAGAAAAAGAAAACATTTCACTCACTTTTACTTGAAAATAATTAAAGTCATTTAAGGGTCCAAAAGTCTGCAGACTAAACTATTTTCACTATCTTCAATTTATGACAAAAGTTTATAGAATTATTCAGATATATTAATAGATATGATGTAGCATAAAGAATATCACAGGATTTCAGGAATTCTGTCTTAGTCACTGACCATCAGTCAGTTAACTTCTCTTGTTCTTAGTTCCTTCAGTAATAAAGAGGGAGAGATTGAATCAATTTTTTTCTGAAGTCTTTTCAAATCTGCTATTTGGAGGTTCCAAGTTTTCTGGAATTTGAATATTCATTTTCAAAATCTCTTATGTTTAACTAAAAGTGAAAGTATCTCTCGATCAAAAATAATTTGCTGTGGTTGGTGTGGCTCAGTGGATTGAGTGCTGGCCTACGACGAACTAAAGGGTCACCAGTTCAATTCCCCGTCAGGGCACGTGCCTGGGTTGCAGGCCAGGTTCCCAGTTGGGGGCATGTAAGAGGCAACCACGCATTGATGTTTCTTTCCCTCGCTTTCTTCCTCCCTTCCTCTCTCTCTAAAAATAAATGAAATCTTAAGAAGATAATTTTTGCATTCTACTCTAAAGTCGTTTACTATTTGTGAACAAAAGTTCTGGATATTTTCAAAATAATTGAATCTTTACCTTCAAGGAAACAGAAGTCCACAGAGATGACCTGACTTTGACCTAAGTGTTATATTTAAAATAATCCAATGAGTAGCACAACTCATTGTAGCACAATGGGGATCACCCGAGGGAGGGAAAATCAGGGTCTGGGTGGAGGCGGGCAAAGGGGGGTAAAGTGAGGATAAGAGTAACAGCATAAACAATAAGAAATGAATAAAATAAAATAATCCATTATTATGTTTCAGGCCCTCTCATAAGCACTCCACTTTTATTTTCTCAATCAGTCCTTAAAACAGCATATGAAATAGGAGGGCAGTCTTATAGTAGAATCAGAATTAAAAGTAAGTCCCTTGATTGAAAGACAAGTGTTTCTACAGAATCATATTCATAAGTTAAGTAGGCAACTGCCTATTTAAAGTACACTTCAAAGAATTCTGTGGGCCTGCTGTTATACCATTAGATTCATTTCCACGCGATAATAACTCAGAATCTTCTAGAAGTTTCTCATTAAAAGTCACACAAATGAGGTAACACAGCGATCCCTTAGTGCTTGTCTGTAACAAAGATTTCACTTCTCAGTAGCAAAGCCAGTTAATCAGTTGCTTTTAATAAAGCTAGATACAGTAGGTCGTAAAATTCCTTATTATTCTAAATTATCCTTCTTACTATTTTGGTGTTACAAGGTGCTTCTCTTATGAAATGATGGTCTATGCCCAACGGAAGAGAGTATACTGCATGCCATCTGACAGAAGCAGTTTGTCACGATAGTTGACAAGCGGAGCCCTGGCTTTAGTTGTCTTGATTGTAGGGCATCCATTTTACATCTGATTCTTCAACCTTATGGAAGTGATTAAACTGCTTTAAAACTTACTTTGCTCAACTCTACAGTGCGGTTAATAACAGCACTGGTTTCACAATGTTGTTGTGGTTATAACCTGAGTTAATGCATATGAAGTGCTTTGCATAGGTCAATGGCATGATAAATATTAGCTGTTATCTGTATCATAGAGTGTGGGCATATATGTGTCAGTGTGCGGATGCATAAATGTGCGTGCGATTTTATATCTTTGCCTGGTAAAATAAAATGTCTGCAATCATTTCTTGATTTTCTTACTGGCCCGTGAAATAAAAAATTATTTCATTGAAATTATTGGTTAAAATCTTATAGGTTTTAGGTGCACGATTCTATGATACATCCTCTGTACACTGTACTGTGTGCTCACCACCCCAAGTCAAGTTCCCTCCCATCACCATCTATCCCCCCTTTGCCCTCTTCCACTTTCCCCTAGCCCCCTTCCCTCTGGTCATCACCAGACTGTTGTCTGTGTCTGTTTTTCTCTTAATCCCTTCACCTTTTCCACCCAGCCCCCACCTCCTGCCCTCTGACAGCTGTCAGTCTGTTCTCTGTATCTGTGAGTCTGTTTCTATTTTGTTTGTTTGTTTATTTCATTCATTAGATTCCACATATAAGTGAAATCAAAGGGTACTTGTCTTTCTGTGACTGTTTTCCTTCACTTAACATAATAGTCTCCAGCATGGATGGACCTGGAGAGAATTAAGCAAGCAATTTTGTGAGCAGATCTCATGAGTGCTACTTATCAAAACAGTGCTGAGGAGCTTTTGTTGCTGGATTGGCCAGGGTTCCCCAAAGTCCAATGTTCCTGAATGTAGCAGGTGAGTAGGCTGACCCTGCATTTTATAAGCCAGTAGTCATAGTAGAATTAGAAAAGGGATATATACAAAGCTCGCAACTAGCAAACATCTCCAATTAAAATAGCCCTGACATTTCTGTAAGTATAACTGGGAAGGTATAAAAATAAATCAGAGTTTAAAAGAAGTTATTTATTTCTCTGTTTAGCTCTGAAGAAAATCCTGTCTCATCCTTATTATATATGCAAATTTATAGGTTAACAACCTACACTTTACTATTGTTGAAGGTTATTTTTTAATCTTTAAGTGTTGGAGAACTTTTACTCATATACATACCTACAATAATTTTTAAGAAGGAAACAAAATGAAAAAGGGCATTCGGTATTTATGTAAATCTATTAGGTTTATTGGGAATCTATCCTTGCTTTCTAATCTGAGGATCTGCAGAAAAATTACAAGTGGAGATATGAGAGAAACCGAAAGACAGACACGAACATACAAACATGAACTAATCACTAAAAGCTGTATTTATTGTCATCAAAGTGATTAGGGTCCTGGCTGGCATAGCTCAGTGGATTGAGCGCGGGCTGTGAACCAAAGGCTTGCGGTTCGATTCCCAGTCAGGGCACATGCCTGGGTTGCAGGCCAGGTCCCCAGTGGGGGCTATGTGAGAGGCAACCACACATTGATGTTTCTCTCCCTCTCTTTCTCTTTCCCTTACCCTCTCTCTAAAAATAAAAATAAAAAAAAAGAAATAAAATATAAAAAAAAAAGTGATTAGGTGGTGGGCACAAAGGTGTTTAGTTGTTAAAACTAACTATGGCAGGCCCTGGCTGCTGTAGCTCAGTGGACTGAGCACGAGCCTATGAACCAAAGGGCTGAGGGTTCGATTCGCAGTCAGGGCACATGCCTGGGTTGCGGGCCAGGTCCCCAGTTGGGGGAACGTGAGAGACAGCCACACATGGATGTTTCTCTCCCTCTCTTTCTCCATCCCTTTCCTCTTTCTAGAAATAAATAAATAAAAATCTTTAAAAAAAAGTAGCTATGGCAGAATTGCTTTAAAGTCCCACATTTCCCATGCCACAAAGAGAACCGAAATTTCACACCTCTTGGAAATATTTGGCTTTCATTAGCTTTTCTAAGATGTGTCTTGACACACTCCATTAAATCTTTAGGAAAAGTCATTGGTAATCATACTTAGAGATAAAAATGCAGATGAATTTATTCCACTGATTTTAATAGAAAAAGACATTTGTATCTACAATAATAAGAGAATCTAATAGACTTGTCTACTTATTTAGTAATCTACTATATTTATGGTATTTTTAAAAGATAAATCAGTTCTAAATTCACTTTAAAGAATATCTAAAAGCCTATGATGTGGGGCACGTGGAGGAGAGAACTTTGGTAAGAAAGTGTCTACCATGCGATTCAATAAGTTTAAAATGCTTGAGGTACTCAAGAAGTGGCAAACGGACCCAACACAGCAGATATAAAGGGATTTACTAAACAATAAATTTGGGCAGGTAGCTTGAGCGCAGAACTTCTGCAGTCTTAGATTCTTGTTTGATGATAGAGAATTTGTTCTTGAGTCAAAGGAGAACCAGTTACGTTTTTAGAGGAGTCGAGTGTCATGATTTAAACTGAATTTTGAAACTATGACCCTGGGAGCGCTGTGACAGGTGTATTACAAACAAGTTTGGGAGTGCTGAGCATGGTTAAGTGGGCATTCGATGGTGTAAATACTATTTGGAAGCGATCAAGGCATACATTTTAAAAGCACGAGAGTAGAAAGAAGAAAATAAGAACAGTGCAAGCAAATGACTGCTTTGTAGAGAAGATTTTATATTATATAACTTTATAAGAATAATTCTTCTTCTGAAAATCCTCCCATCTAGATGGGACGACTTAGAATCATGTTCGAGGCCCGCTATTGCCCAATATCACTCTTCAACTGGAAAATCCCACATTTTCATCTTTGGTAAGAACTGAATTTGCAACTGAAATTTGTGGTTGGGCTTCAGAAATCTCCGTGAATCACCTGAAGTTACTTTGAAAATGCTTTCCCCATGTAAACCCTTCTCAATATACCTATGTGCCTTACTTCTTCATTCAAATCTCTGCTTATGGTCAGATTTAGGCCTTATTCAGTCACACTTTATGAAATGCCAAGCTCTGGTATCTCACCTCGTTTTACTCTATTTCACTAGCTGGGTTTTATTTTTCTTCCTGAGATTTATTTATTTGTTTGTTTGTTTATTTAGTGTGTATAGTCATGCTCCTCCTTTCCATAATAATTATGTAAGCTTCCTGAGTGTTTTGTTTGTTTCAGTCACTGCCCAGACCAATCAAGGCCTAATTTAATGCTGGAGAGTGTTGGTGCTCAATGACATACTTGCTGGATAAGTGATTAAATGAACGTGCGTAGGTGTGTTTTTAAACTCATGAAATATAACAGTGATGCGACCAATGCATTTCTATTTAGGCTTATTTCTCAGTGAATAGCTGATAGCCTGAATGGCATATTTGTAAATATTAAAGGCCCTGAATTTTTACTTCCTGAGTCGGAAAACTGACTCCATTATTTCCGAGCTTCACAATTTTAGATACATTAATTCTCTGTGAGCTTCGTTACCTTTACCTGTAAAATGGGTACACTAGTAGTCACTTCCTATTGTGGTTGTAAGAATTAAGTAAACTATGTCCACTGTTTGGTACATAGTTGCGATCGGCCGGGTGACTGATTTTTGGACAATTAGATAAAGATGGAAGTGAGAATCCCAGTTCCTAGCCAAAGCCTTTAGGAGAAGTACATGACATTGGTGGTCTCCTTGCCTAACGCTGTCACCCCTAGGAGCAGAGCCTTCCCAAGGTAGCCGCTGCCACATTTCACAGCTTCACAATGAACACAGGTGGGGCAGAACTGAAACTGACTGGAAATCTGCAAACAACTCAGCTGACCTGCAGCCTGAAGATGAAAGATGAATTAAGCAAGGTTTCTGCCCTCATCAGTGCCCTCTATTGTTTGAAATAGACAGAAACACAGCTAGCTACCTGAAGACACTTTGTTATTCACCATGTACGAAGAATATGTTACGCAGTTCAGAAAAGGGAAACAGCAGTTGCAGGCAAGTGAATCTGGGGAAAGTCTGTGGAAATTTGGACATCTGAGCTGACATTTGAAAAGTAAGGACTTTAAAACAGTAAGTGTGAACAAGTTTAGAGTCAATGTTCCCAAATCCTGAATAAGGGATATATGAGTTGAAAAATCAGTTACAGTATTCAAAGACTAAAACACTATATGTTCACTAATTTAGCAGTTTTCTGTCCCACACAAGGTAGCTTGTAGGTATTTACGCGCATCTTCATTCCTATTCATAAAGAGGAAAGGAGGCAAAAAAAGCATAATGACCTTTATACGTGTTTATAGAACTAATTTTGCTACTGCTATTTTAACTATAGGGATTAAACCCTAAGTGGTGGTGTGTATATGTCTGTAGTTTTACATACAGAGGGAGAGAGTACACTTGGAAACTGTTGTTTGGTTTTCTGAACTTTATGACAGTTCAATATTTTTTAAAAAAACAGCTGGAAATAAAAGCTGAATATTTCTGCATCTGCATTTTATTTACTTTCTCTCAGTGGTTTGGTAGAGAGGTTGTTCTTTTACAAATGCATCATTCATATGGCTTTGATTTAACTAGTTCACGAGTTGTTTACTGTAGAATGTGAATCTTGCATCTTTAAAATGCCTGGGACCTATTGAGACAACCCCCAGCCTATTCCCCTTACGTTTGGAGAGGTGTTAAACTTTCTGGAGAATTTACCTTGTAAGTGTGTGTGTGCGTGAGAATGTATATGCTTTAGAATGTATATCCATTACCTTGTGTGTACGTGAGAATGTATATGCTTGTGTGTGTGTGTGTGTGTGTGTGTAGTGTGTATTTATGCTGTAGGGCTTGGGGACAGGCAGTAGAAACAAAGAAGATTATATTCTGCCCATTCCAAAGTCTTATGTGTCTAGTATTACCTAAACAGTGTCCAGAAAATATAGCCCCATAGGGATTTCCGACTTCCTTTTAGGACATTTAATCGTGTTTTAGATTATCATCATCATCATCCTTATTGTTATTCCTATACCTAACATTTGTTGAGTGATTTGTTATGTGTCCGATGCTTTACACAGACTATATTTTAATACTTAAAGCATCCCAGTGAGTGAAATAATATTACTTTCCTCACTTTACAGATGAGAAACCAGATGAGACTTAGAATGATTAGTCAAATTGCTCTGCACCGTGCAGCTAATAAGTTGTGCAAGTAGAATTCATACTGAGGTCTGTCTGACATTAAAGGATCATATTCAAATCCTCACGTCTATACATTTCAGTCGGTTATGTAGATGACAATGAGAGTTTTCTTATCTATGCCAGTATGACACTTAAATAAATATTTAGCAGTTAAATACATATTGAATAAATGACAGATTTAAGAAAGGTTGGCTTTTTAATGGGAAAGTTCTATTTAATTGCTTGCCATTCCTTTTGGGGGGGATAATGTGACGTAATATAGATAGTGTGCTAAAGTAAGTGTTTGGCAGTTTCTGGAAATTGTATTAATATGCTGAATACACAATTTCTAAACGGCATTATATTTGTCAATGGGAATAAAACTTTGAGGAAATATGATACCATATATTTTGATGCTTTTTACCAATTACTATGAATCTGTGGCATCACATGTCATCAAGTATGTATACGTACATTTGATTTGTATATCATGCATTCTATACTCTTCAGCGCAATGTCAAAAAATACAAATTTACCTTAGTATTTCCTAAAAATAAAGTGTGAATAAAAGGGTAACTAAGCTACAATGGCATCATATAAAAAATAATGCCCAATATTCATGACTTTTCTGTTGTCATTTGTTGGGGATTAGTTATAACAGCATTTTACTCCATAAAAATAACTTTGTCATTAAAAATGTGGACCACAAAAATCAGATAGATTTAAACTCAAGTCCCAAGTCACTGTATGAGGTTGGGGAAGTTATTTAAACTCTCCGAGACTTAATTTGTTCATTTGCAAAAATAAGAATCAATAAATACAAAATGAATACCAGTACTTGCCAGGTACCACATTGATGCCATACAGAGATAACAAAAATTAATATAAAATTAAAATTATTAAAGTACCAAGAACTCAGATACATAATGCTATAAAAGCATATAATCCAGACGATTGATCGAAAAAGGCTGTTAGTTTACCTACAAGGGGAGCTCCCATAACTATCAGCGGACTTCTCAACAGAAACATTCCAGGACAGAATGAATTGATATGAAATACTCAGTGTTGAAAATCAAAGACCTACCACCAAGGCTACCTTACCCTGCAATGCTATCATTTAAACTGAAGGAGAAAGAAAGAGCTTTCCAGGTGAGAAAAAGGTAAAGGAGTTCATTACAACCAAACCAGCATTACAACAAATGTCAAAGGGCTTGCTTGAAGAAGAGAGGAAGGAAGAAGAAGGAGAAGGAGGAGGAGGAGGAGGAAGGGCAACAATAACAACAACAGAAGAAGAACATAGTTAAAAATAAAATAGCAATAAATATGGTTACATCAATAATCACTTGAAACACAAATGGTTTAAATGCTGCAATCAAAAGATATAGGGTAGTTGAACAGATAAGAAAACAAGACCCACATATACGCTGCTTACAAGAAACCCACCTCAGAACAAAAGATATACAGAGACTAAAATAAAAGGATGTAAAAAGGGATTTCATGCAAATAGGCAAAAAAGAAGTTGAGTAGAAGAGCAACAAGTATAAAGGACTCATGGACAAAAACTATGGGGGGGTGGAAATGGGAGGAAGGTGGGGAGGGCTGGGGTGGTGGGCTGGGGGCAGGGTAAAAGACAGAAAACTGTACAATATCCACAATTAAAAAATACTGATTAAAAATATATAAATAAATAAATAAATAAAAAAGAATGTGAACGTATAAAAAAAAAGAAGTTGAGTAGAAAACCTTATATCTGATAACATAGACTTGAAAACCAAGGCTATAGTAAGCGACAAAGAAGGACACTACATAATGAAAAGGGAACAATCCAACAAGAGGGTATAACACTAGTAAACATTAACACACGCAATGCAAGAGCATATAAATATGTAAAGCAAATCTTGGTGGACTTGAAGGGATAGATTGACAGTAACACAGTCATAGTAACAAATTTTTTTTTAAGTTTTTTTTTTATTTGTCTTTAGACGGGTAGGGGAGAGGGAGAGGGAGAGAAATATCAATGTACGGTTGTCTCTTGTGTGTTCCCTGCCGGGAACTGGCCTGCAACCCAGGCATGTGCCCTGACTGGGAATCGAACCGCGATCCTCTGGTTCTCAGGCCCGCACTCAATCTGCTGAGCTACACCAGCCAGGGCACAAATTTTAATAGCTCATTGATATCAATGGGTAGATCTTCTAGGCAGAAAATCAACAAGGAGACGGTGGCCTTAAATGATACCCTAGATCAAATAGATTTAATTGATATTTTCAGCACTCTCACAACAAAGCAGCGGAATATACATTCTTTCCAAGTGCACATGGAATGTTTTCTAGGATATGCCACATGTTAAGACACGAAACAAGTCTTAATAAATTAAAGAAGATAGAAATCGTATCGAGTATCTTCTCTGAGTATTTTTACTCAGCCGCAAAAACGAAGGAAATTTTACTCTTTGCAGCAGCATGGATGGACCTGGAGAGAACTATGCTAGGTGAAATAACCCAGTCAGAGAAAGACAAATACCATACGATTTCACTCATGTGTGGCATCTAATGAACAAACTGAACTAATAAGGAAAATAGAGACAGACTCATAGATATAGAGCAGGCTGACAGCTTGGGTTGGCCGGTGGGGGTGGGGGTTGGTGCATTGGAGGGATCAATCAAAAAAAGAAAAGAAAGAAATGGACACAGACAATAGTGTGGTGGTTGCGGGGTTGGGGGAGGGTATGAGTGGAGTTGGAAGAGGGTATGGGGAGATAAATGGTAGAGGAAAAAATAAAATAAAAATGATGTAAAATAATAATACCTGCTTTGTGGATTACATAATTCCAAAATATTAGATAAAGCGATAGATATAAAAGAGTCTTTTAGAATTGAGTTATCTAAATCTAAATTGCCAACATGACCTGGATTGGTATTATGCTGAGTGAAATAAGTCAGACAGAGAAAGACAAACACTCTATGGTTTCCCTTATATGTAGAATCTAAAACAATACAAAGGGACAAACAAAATGAAAACAGATTCATAGAAGCAGAGATCAAGCTGATGGTTGCCAGAGGGGAGGTGAGAGAGGGTATGGTCAAAACAGGTAAAAGCGAATATAGTCAATAATATTGTCATGTTTGCATGTGACAAATGATTTCTAGACTTAGTGAGGTGATCATATTACAAAGTATATACATATCAAATCAATATATTGTACATCCAAAAGTAATGTGATACCATATACCAACTTTACTTAAATAATAAATAAAAATACATGAAAGTATGACTAAAGCAAACTAGAGTCCAGTTCTAGTAGATTGTTCATTTTCTATCCATCCATCTATTAAGTATTTTTTGTTAGACTCTATTTTGAACACTCTGAGACATCTCAAAGAGATAGCTTAGGCCCAGTTTAAACCAGTACAGAATGAATTAGTTCAGAGTTTACTATGTTCATAGGAATATAACGATTTATAAGGTAGAAAAATACAGTCCTTTTCCTTCAGCAGCACCCATGATGCTACTAGCCCTTCCTTCAAATATATTATGATGCAAATACAGATAAAAATATACTGGAATTCTATTTTCCAAAGTGATTGATTGAAACGTGTCAAACCTTTGTACATGTACAAAACACATGTAATGAGAAAGTATAAGATGTACCCTCCATGTAACAGACACCACATTATGAACTTCTTGAATATTCAGAACCATTGAATTATTGTTTTTACGCAGTCTGGTTTATTTTCCTTCCCAAGGAACACATGTGTATCCATCCCCGTGTGAAGGAAGCATGCTTATAATTGGCCCTGTGCATTGATATTTTTTGTCTGTCATGTTCTCCGACCGACCTCACCTCTTTTAGGGTCAGTGTTTCGGCTCCTTTCTCATTGTGGCTGAGATGTGAAGTTAGGCTGTGACTACAGAATTTAAGACTTTGATGCTAATTGATGCATCTGGGGTTCAAACTTTTGACTTGGGCCTCATTAGCGCTAAAACAAACTGACATAATTGACACAGACAAATGTCTATGTCACTTAATTTGAAATGAACTAGGTATCTATTTGAATAGCAAGGGTAACTCCGATAAGAGTCACATCATTTAGAAGCCCTAAGCTTTACAAAACTCTTTGTAAAAGTAAGTCTTGTTTTTCCCCCATTGTTAAAACTTAGGTCCAGATGTAGGTCTTGAGTGTTTAGAGCAGTTGGTGGTAAAACTGCATCCTCATCACCAACATCCCTTGCTCTAGGGTTTTTGTAAAGAGCTGAATTGTGTGTTATTTAGTGTTACTTCAGAGAAATTACCAAATGAGGTGCTGGAGATTTTAAAAGGGCAAGAATTGTAAAGTGGCATTTCAGTATATTTGTAATAGTTATGAACACCTTTTCACTTCAAATATGAAAGAAAATAAAGCATTCACTTGAAGAGCAGTAGTTGAAAACATAGATGTTCAAAGAAAAGAGTTTTGCCTCTAAAAAGTAAAAAGTTTTCTCTGCTTTCACGCTACTACCCTCTACCTCTCCAGGTCCTGTCCTTCAGTGACACCCCTCACACACAGGACATCATATGTTGGCAATTTTTATATGTAAATAATACCAAATGCATAACTGATTATGTTTTGAAATTTTTTTCCAGAAGAATATGTTTCAACCCAAGCAGGTAAATAGGATAAATGAACAATGCATAGATTATTTACTATTTTTTAAAATATTTATTTATTTAGCCCTGGCTGGTATAGCTCAGTGGATTGAGCGCGGGCCTGCGAACCGAAGGATCGCGGTTCGATTCCCAGTCAGGGCACATGCCTGGGTTGCCAGGCCAGTTCCCGGCAGGGGACATACAAGAGGCAACCGCACATTGATGTTTCTCTCCCTCTCTCCTTCCCTTCCCCTCTAAAGATAAACAAATAAATAAATAATAAAAATAAATAAATAAAATATTAAAAAAATTAGTATAACTTCTTTAAAAAAATATTTATTTATTTATTTATTTTAGAGAAAGGGGAAGGGAGGGAGAAAGAGAGGGAGAGAAACATCAGTGTGTGGTTGCCTGTCGCACACCCCCAACCAGGGACCTGGCCCACAACATGTGCCTTGACTGGGAATCGAACTGGTGACCCTTTGGTTCACGGCCTGGCATCCAAACCGCTGAGCCACACCAGCCAGGGCAGATTATTTTAAACCGAAATTCACCGCAGGGAACATTACCGAAGAAGTTTCCAATATGGTTAATTGCCACAGTTGCTTCTAAACACGGGGTAATTTAATGTTTTTGCAGGTGAACTTAAAAAAAATCAAAGGGGACAATGATGAAAGGCAGTTTGGCTTGGTGCGGATGCCTCCAAATGCTCAGTCATAATTCTTGATTCCTCTTAAGAGTTCCAATCATACTTTTTAAATTCACTTCTAAGGTCTTTCCACCTTCTTATTTTTTCTATTTTTTTTAAGCTCACCATCATTTTCTGTCATCGAAACTCCGTACCAGACACTACTCAGTTATAAAGCTCCCTGCGGACTCCTTGACTCATGAGTTACCATATGATGCAGCAGTCTCTCTTCTAGGCATCTACAGGACAAGTTTGAAAACATGTACTTGCAAAGCTGTATACATCCCCGTGTTCATTGCAGCATTATTCACGGTGGCCAAGACATGGAGACTACCAAAGTGTCTTTCGATAGGCGATTGGCTAGAGAAGATGTGGTATATATATATACAACGGAATAGTACTCAGCCATAAGAAAAGATGATGGATTGAGCGCGGGCCTGCGAAGCAAAGGATCGCAGTTCGATTCCCAGTCAGGGCACATGCCTGGGTTGCAGGCCAGTTCCCAGCATGGGACACACAAGAGGCAACCATACATTGATATTTCTCTCCCTCTCCCCCTCTCCTACCCTTCCCCTCTAAAGATAAATAAATAAAAATCTTTAAAAAAAAAAAAGAAAAGATGAAATACTGCCATTTGCAACAACATAGATGGATCTTGAGAATATTATGCTCAGCAAAACAAGTCAGTCAGAGAAAAGCCAAGAACCATATGTGGGCTATAAAACTGAAACTCATAGACACACACAATAATGAGGTGGTTGCCAGAGGGAAGAGGGTGACAGGTAGCAAGGGGTAAAGGGGGTCAAATATTTGGTAACGGAAGATGATCTGACTTTGGGTGGTGGGCACACATTGTAATACACAGACCACGTATCATACAAATGTGCACTTAAAACCTATAGGATCCTATTAACCACTGTCACGCCAATAAATTTATAATTGAAAAAAATAAAAAGTAAACAAAAATAAATAGCATGTAAAAACAAATAAAAATGAAAAGGTATATTAAAATGACTTCTAAGATATTTTTACTTTCTTCGTACTTTTTCCTATTTTTTTTTTAATGATCATCATTATTTTCTGTTCTACAAGCTCCATACCAGACACTCCTCAGCTATAAAAACCGCTTTGGATTCCATCACTACACGAGTGTTGAAATCCATTTCCTCGTTCCCATTCCCATTGCTTCTCCCCTTATCCAGACCCCCATTACCTTTCATATGCATAATTACAGCGGTCTTCTAAGTGGTCTTCTGGCCTCTTTGTACTTCAAGCTCTGCTATAATTGGTTACCCAATCAATTCTACTAAATACTTGCCTAAATCATGCTCTCTTTTTAACTAAAATTCTTCTTTGATTTTTCAGATACAGGTCTTATTTCATATCACAGCATTTAAAACCCTGTATAATATAATTCAACCCTGATTTTCAGTTTTATCTCCCACTAGTCTTTTTCCAGGTTTCCTCTACTTCAGCTACGTTAGACTGTTTGCTGTGCCTTAAACATCCCCCATACCAGTATTATCATCCTGCAACTGATTACTCCATTTCTCATTTTTTGTTTAAATCCTCTCAACGCTTTAAAGTTCAGATCAAATGCCATTATGTTCCTACTATCCTTTTATACCCTGGAATAATTTATCTTGCCTCTGAACTCCCAGAATATTTTTGTATATTTGCTTTAACCTCTCTTATGCAATATATTACATTTGTCATTGTATTAATTATTTTCTTAATGACCTTATTTTATGCTCAGTTATACTATTAGAATGTCATCTCTTTGAAGGAAAGATAAGAATTCTTCCATATATATGTACATTTCATAGCAGAAACTTAGGTATTTTCATATTGAATAAAAAATAATATTTTAATTTCTAGAAAATGAAAAAAATCATTGAATAGCTTCTATTATTACTGTTATTTAGTGTATTTTTAAAGTATTTTTATTGATTATGCTATTACAGTTTTTCCAATTTTCTCCCTTTATCCCCATCCACCCTACCTCCCGCAACCCTCCAGCCTTCCTCCCACTTAGCTCATGTCCATGGGTTGTACATATAAGTTCTTTTAATGTATTTTAATGCATTTGATACATTAATTGATGTCAACCGCAAACAAAAATTTATTGGAACATTTTTATGGATCAGACACCCACCAAAATACTAATTTTACTTACTCTGTCTCTTATTTTGCTTTTCCTTCCAACTATAAAACAATGCCAATTTTTTTTCTGTTGGTTGGTTGATTTGCCGTGAAACATTTATCCAATAGTGAAGATAACGTGAATAGCAAAAATGATCCCTGATATGAAATTTTCCTTTTCTTAAAAAAATAATTTCTATCTCTTTGTTGCCTTGGAAAGTGAGTGAAGAATATAAGACTAAATTTTGGCCATCAGTTTATGGAGTACACCATTCAGGGCATCAAGTAGTATGTCAATATATTGTCTTCACCATCATAAATTATTTCAATAATAAAGGAACAGGGCTTTCTTGATCTTCCAGACAAAATAAAACTATTACTTATGATATTTTTTCCTGTTGAGTGTGTACTTCCTAATATTGTCATTGTCAGTTTGTATTTCAATGGAAGTGGAAAAATCTCACCTTATAATTTTAACTTTGCAATCACATCCTGCATATTGGACAGTGAAATCAAAGTAATTCCTGTCCTTTTGCATGTGCCTAATCTTCAGGGCCTATTTACATTTCATTGCAATGCGACAGCAGGGAGAGAGTAGCCACGTGTAAAAAAGCCAAGCCACCTTGTCAAGCGGAATATTTGAGTTAAATCTGAAAGAAAGAAAGGAAAAAGGGAGAAGGGGAAAGAAAACATATTTCTCCCGAAAACAAGCAGACTTTTTCAGGTTAACATTTTAAAGAAATAAACTAGTGTAAATATTAATCTATCCAAAGTACAGTTTTATTTTCAATTTAAATCCCTCGGAAACCCAGGGCGCTGTGTTTATAATAGGAAAACAGCGGATAGACTTGCCCTTCACTGGAGGGCAAGTCATATAGTCCTCGCCTTCTCTGCAAAACCATCAGGCTGGCAGTAGTGACAGATGAACAGCTTACCATTAATTTCCTCTCTTTCATGCCTTCAATCCAAATGGTGCATATTCTCCACGGGGAGGCACCAAGGTCTTTGCCTTTATTTCTCTTGCTAACTCACACTGACTTATAAATCAAATGCAGATAAGAAGAGAGGGCAAATATCAATCTTTATTTTTTTTTCCCCCGGCCCTTGCCCACTGGCACACTACTGAGCTTTGACTGAAAGGTTCTTCAAATTGTCCTGTGATTCATAGGTTAGGGAGTTCTCAGTGAGGACAAAACAACAAAGAAAATCTCAGAGAGAGAGAGAGAGAGAGAGAGAGAGAGAGAGAGAGAGAGAGAGAGAGAGAGAGAGAGAGAGAGAATTTGTATATCTTGGATTATAAATTATAAGCTTTGTGATTGCATTGTGTTTTAAAGGATGAGTTACCTAAAATACGTGCCTAGGATGTTATTTTCATCATGAGAACAAATCTGGAGTATAAAACCCTCTCACTCCTTTAGCATGGCTAGGAGAGCAGCATTCTTTAAAATGTTTCTTTACTTGTATTTCCCACCTTTAATGTAAGGAGCTAGTTTCTTAATAAAACTTGAAGAATTATTCAAAAGCAGACCCTTTGTCATAACTGATTTACTTTCCCCGAATTGGTATATTTGCATCGTGAGTGAAGTGTTTTGTAGAATATATTTGAAGTGTGGAGTTTGATATACTTAGGCTTTAGCACATGACTGGTAATATTTTATGTTTTTAAAAATGTGCCTGGTACCTTGTCCATGGTGAATGCTTAATAAATATTACATTTTTCAGATAGTGAAATATCTGCAGTCTGGGTTTGATTTTTAGTGCCGGTGGTGATCTTATACTAATATTTAAGATGGTTTAAGATGTCTTTTTTTCTTTTGAAGAAATAAGCTGCTTCCTTTGAAGGAAACATATTTACATCTTTGTTATATATATATATGTATATATGAGGAAGTTTTGACTTAAGTGCATGAAAATTATATTGAATTATAACAAATTAATCTTGTACTAAAAGTATATTCAAAATCAGTAGGTGATGCAATATGATTTTAAGCTCATGAAAGCTGATCTAATGATAATTGTCAAATTATAATATTATTTTCTTGCAGAGCATAAACCGTTTAATGCTGTTAAATGACTGCAAATGTTGGTGTCCAAGGCTGCCGGCTGGCCTTTTTGTAGGCGACATATCTAGGAATTCAGAACTATTTCATTTTCTATTTCTCTTTTTTAAGGCTGCAGGCACCATCTATAAATTACAACTGATGACAAAAGTGGAAGCTAACAGTGGCAAAATTAGGCCCAAAGGCAAAATAATTATATATACAGCCTTCAGCAGTAAGGGAGAGAGCCATCAATCAGCCCCCAATTATTCACTAGTTAATCAGCTCTGCCCTTCCTTTATTGAAGGGTTACAGTGTAATTAAGTTGGCAGCATCCTTTTAATTCATCAAACATACAACACATGGCAGTGTTTGCTGCAATTGGGGGACAGCACCTTTGTGAGTTTGACCCCTAGCACTGCTGCCGTAGATGAGGAAGACTTCAGAGGTAAGAGAGAATATTTATGCCACAGCACAGCAGTGAGATGGTGGTGTCTTCCTACGCACACCTAAGCTTGAGGCAACTCAGAGGACAGGATATTTCTGAGCACATTCAAATCCGTAACAGCAATCTTAAACATATAAATGAATGTGCACGACTGTGGGTATTTAGGTATGTGTGTGTAAATGGCGCATCTAGGAGATGTGAAAATGAAGAGATGTGGCTAATTTCTAAAATGCAAATAAGCGTTGACACCTTCAGAATACAAGCTTTGGGAGAATACCCACGTATTCCAATGTGACCACCATCATATAATCCTATTTGGAGGGAAATTCTGTAAACCTTCATTTAGAGTCAGTTTTTGTGGCATTGCAGAAAATTAGACAAATGGCATTATGCTCACGAGTCTAAGTGCTTTATTTTATTTTGATTTTTTAAAAGATTTTATTTATTTATTTTTTAGAGAAGGGAAGGGAAGGAGAGAAATAGCCATCTGTGGTTGCCTCTCGTGCGCCCCCTACTGGGGACCTGATCAGCAACCCAGGCATGTGCCCTAGAAACAGAATAGAACCGGGGACCCTTTGGTTCACAGGCCAGCACTCAATCCACCGAGCCACACCAGCCAGGGCTGTTTTCATTTTTGTTTTTGAAAATGGTTTTACTCTGCTTGATTGCCCAGTTCCTTTCAAAGTAAATTTTGTCTGTTTCCAAAAATTCATTACAAAATTCCTCCCTATTGAAAATGTTCTAAAAAGTCTGACAACAACCCTTAATAATTACAATAGCTACATTATTACTCCGCACATGGAGCCTCCTCCCTTGTGGACTGTAAAGAGAATGACATGTGGATATTTAAGGTGTGATGTGCTGTTTTTACAACTATTAGAGTTTTAGATTATTTTCTCATCTGGCTTAAAAGCTGTAACTGCACATCATTTATAAAGATAAATTCGCAAATCTTTTATTTCATACCATTTTCTAAAATCTGTCTAAATAGTTGCATCTCGTTTACAACTTGGAACTCAACAGTATTGTCTATTAAAAGCAATTCAATATGAAAAGTTTCAAGAATATATCAGAAAACTGACATATTTTATAAGGTGGTTAACCTTACTAAGTACACATAAAACACACACTCCCACACACAATGTGGAAATACAGGACCCGATGGTACAACAGTTAAACTAAATACTTTGAATCATGAGTGAAACAGCATGCAAGAAATGTGAAAATCTGAGGGTTTTAAAATCAATGTGAAATTGTTTTAGAGATTGTCTTTTATGTCCTCACTTTGTTTTACATTTATTTATTTGTTTAGTCTTTATCATAGATTTTAAAAAATAGAATGTATTAGTCCTGGCTGGTGTAGCTCAGTGGATTGAGCGCGGGCCTGCGAACCGAAGGATCGCGGTTCGATTCCCAGTCAGGGCACATGCCTGGGTTGCCAGGCCAGTTCCCGGCAGGGGACATACAAGAGGCAACCGCACATTGATGTTTCTCTCCCTCTCTCCTTCCCTTCCCCTCTAAAGATAAATAAATAAAATCTAAAAGAAAAAAAAATAGAATGTATTGGGGTTATCAGTGGGGAAGGGGAAGGGAGGAGAATGGGGGGAAAGTACAGGGAATAAGAAGCATAAATGCTAGGTACAAAATAGACAGGGGGAGCTTAAGAACAGTATGGGAAATGTAGCCCTGGCTGGTGTAGCTCAGTGGATTGAGCCCAGGCTGCGAACCGAAAGGTCGCAGGTTCGATTCCCAGTCAGGGCACATGCTTGGGTTGCAGGCCAGGTCCCTGGTGGGGGCCATGCGAGGGGCAACCACACATTGATGTTTCTCTCCCTCTCTTTCTCCCTCCCTTCCTTTCTCTAAAAATAAATAAATAAAATCTTTAAAAAAAAGAGTAGTGTGGGAAATGTAGAAACCAAAGAACTTATATGTACCACCCATGGACATGCACTAACATGGGGGAATGTGGGTGGGAGGGGGTGTGCAGGGTAGAGAAGGATAAAGGCGGGGGGAATGGGACAACTCTAATAGCATAATCAATAAAATAGATTAAAAAATAAAAATAAAAAAGAAGCAAAAAATAAAGTTGGTTTAACAGCATCTTTAAAAATAGAAAACAAGAGCACTGCAAAGTATAATGCTTGAATAAGAGGATGACTCAAGAAAATATAACAAAAAGCACTACCTACTTTTCCCTGTATAAATCAAAATAAAACAGACTTAGGTTCTTTCTTCATTTTTTTATGGAGCAGATTCCACTGAAGGGACGCAGTAGAAGGAGAACAAGGCATATCTTTGCTTTTTGTTCACCCTCATAAGCAAAGCCAGCACATGTTTTCAATGAAGTTAGCAAGGTGAAAGAATCATTTATAAGGGGACATTAATGGGGACATGGCGTTCTATATTTTCCTCAAATATCATAGATTATTCATTAAGCATGGGAAACTAAACAACAGGGATAATTCTACCAAATGAAATGCAATGATAATGGCTCATGCTTTGTTAAGGGCGAAATAGGTAGTAATATGAGGGAAGCAAAGGAGCATTTATGGTATTGCTTGGGTTCGATCTATCCCAGAAGCATTGAGGAAAGAATTATATTTAGGCTGCTTTTCTTCAGCTAAGAGAGAGCAGAAAGTTGTCCACTATTTTATGATGAAAGGGGTAACATCCCAGTGGATAGATAGTCTGAATCATTCAGGGGGAAACATTTGTATTCTCTTTGGAGGATTAAATTTACAGCTAGGATTACCTCACAGAGTCTGGTTTAATGTTCGCTAAAGAGAAAAGTTTCTGACTGCTTTTAGCCAGAAGTCCAATAACTTGGCTTACTAAGAAATTTTTGTGGAATGAAATAATTAAGCTTGGAAAATACCAAAATAAAAAGTGTGTTAGCAGTTGAAAAATGTTAGTGTTCATGCAGTGTTCACGTTTCTTTAAAAGAGGTATAGTAGAACTGATGTTTAATCCAACTGCTTTTAATTTTATTTTTAAAGTATATTTAATGGATTATGTTATTACAGTTGTCCCAGCTTCCCCCCTTTGCCCCCGTCAGCCTGGTACCACCCTTCCCTCCAGCAATCCCCTCCTTAGTTCATGTCCATGGGTCATACATATACATTCTTTAACTTCTCCATTTCCTATACTGTTCTTAACCACCCCCGTCTATTCTGTACTTACTAATTATGATTTTTAATCCCTGCACCTTCCCTCATTCTCCCCCTTCCCCCTCCCAGCCGATAACATTCTATGTCATCTCCAAATCTGTAATTCTGTTACTGTTCTGGTTGTTTGCTTTGTTTGTTTTTAGATTCAGTTGGTGGTTGTTGTGAATTTGCTGCCTTTTTAATGTTCATGGTTTTGATCTTCTTCTTTTTCTTATACGTTCCTTTAACATTTCATGTAATAAGGGCTTGGCAATGATGCATTTCGCTTTACCTTATCTGGAAAGTACTTTATCTGCCCTTCCATTCTAAATGATAGCTTTGCTGGATAGAGTAATCTAGGTTGTAGGTCCTTGATCTTCATCACTTTGAATACTTCTTGCCAGTCCCCTCTTGTGTGCAAAGTTTTTTTTGAGAAATCAGCTGATAGTCTTACGGAAACTCCTTTGTGGGTAACTCTGTTTTTCTCTTGCTGCTTTGAAGATTCACTCTTTATCTTTAACCTCTAGCATTTTAATTATGATGTGTCTTGATGTGGTCCTCTTTGGGTCCAACTTATTTGGGACTCTGTGATTCCTGGACATGTATATCTATTTCCTTTGCCAAATTAAGAAAGTTTTCTTTCATTATTATTTCAAATAAGTTTTCAATTTCTTGCTCTTCCTGTTCTCCTTCTGGCATCCTTATGATTTGGATGTTGGCATGTATGGAGATGTCCCAAAATCTTCTTATACTATCCTCGGTTTTTTGTTTGTTTGTTTTTGAATTCTTGTTTTTTCTTTCTGTTCTGGTTGAATGCTTATTTCTTCCTTATGTTCCAAATCGTTGATTTTAATCCAGGCTTCCTTCCCTTCACTGTTGATTCCCTGTAGATTTTGCTTATTTTCGCTTAGTGCAACCTTCATTTCTTCCTTTACGCTGCTGCCACACTCAATGGGTTCATTGGGCATCCTGATCACCAGTGTTTTGAATTCTGCATCTGATAGGTTGGCTACCTCCATTTCAGATAGTTCTTTTTCTGGGGTTTCGTTCTGTTCTTTCATTTGAGCCATATTTCTTTGTCTACTCAATTTGGCTGTCTCCCTGTGTTTGTTTCTGTGTATTAGGTAGAGCTGCTTTAACTCCCTGTCTTACTAGCATGGCCTATTGTAGAAAAGGCACCTGTAAATTGTGTGGGGTGGAGCCTTAGGTTATCACCAGGGTGGGGCTGCTTGCTTCACTACTTTATGGCTCTGTGTGGGGGAGGGTTTGGAGAGGGGACTGTGTTGCAGCCTGGCTTCTGGAGGTTTGCCTGACACTCGCTCCATTTCTAGTCACTTCACCCACTCCCTGTATGTGACTGGCACCCTTCCAGCTGTTGCCCTGGTAGTGAATCCCAGAGTGAGTGGGTTTGTGAATGTTTTAAGTTTGTGTGGGCCCTTTAAGGGTAGTTTTCCGCAAATCTGGCAGTTTCTCCCAATGCCCCAATCCTCACTGGTTTTACAACAGAAGTTATGGAGATTTATGTTCCTGGTGCTGGAAACCTGGGCTGTGCAGTCTGGCCTGGGGCTAGGATCAATTGCTCCCCAGATATCCTTCTTGATTTTTCCACCACATATGAATGTGGGACTTCCGTGCCTATTCTGCGACAGCCTTTACCTCTCTGCCCCACACCAAGCCTCTCTGATCATTTTCACGTCTCTGACCCTTCTACCCATCTGGATGAATGTGGCATCTTTAAATCCTTGGTGGCTGCACTTCCATCAAGTTTGATTTTCTGACAGTTATTTGAGATTTAGTTGTAATTATTTTTGTGGTTGCATGAAGAGGTGAAGCATGTCCATCTACTCCTCCATCTTGACCAGCAGCCCCCCAACAGTTTTCTTTAAAGATTCAGACATACTGTGGGTCTGATCTCGTTCCCTAAATCTAACAGGCCTTAGCCGTCAAAGTCTGAGCAAGTCTGGAGAGGATGTTACGTGGGTGGCGTTTCTGCTTCTCGGTACCAGAGTCGTTATAAAGGAGGCTCATTATTTTCCTTGTTCTCACTTTACTTGCTAAACAATGGAAAACTGTATCTATCCTCTCACAGAGAAACTACGTTTTACAAAATTGCTTTGCACAAAATATATATATTATACACATTTTCTTCATCTGAGATTATAGGATGCAAGTATACCCCTTCTTAGATCTTAGAAGGAGAACTTTTATATTTTGAATGTCCTTGAAGGAAGAAGAAAATATATCGCACTATTCACTTCATAGATCAGAGTGCAGCTCTTTAAGAAGGTGGATGATAACTTCTGTAAAATGTGAGCATTAAATATAATAATCGTAGCACTCATGTGACTCCGCGACTCTGTATTCTAATCTGCTTTTAATCCACAAAATAATCCCATGGGACAAAAAAGCGAAATAACTTACTCAAGTTTACACAGCTATGTGGAAGAGTGAGGACTTAAAACCAGCAAATAAGCTCCGTAATCATTTTTAACCGTTACACTGTTAACCACTATGATCTGCTGCGCTCCGAGGGTATAAAACTAGATGATTTAAGATAAATGTGTATTTCTTTGACTCATGACTTAAAATACCTGTGGAAGTTTCTTTCACCCCATTGTCAGAATAAAATAATGCTCTAACCTTTGGACTCATACACCAGCATAATTTTAACCAAGCATCCATTGTACGAAGAAGTTGCTCTTACAGAGGTAACCATTGTGAAAATTGTTGTGCACTGTTTGGGCTAATTATATAACCCTTTGAATAACCTTTACAAATTCTACATGAGTAAGCTTAACTCTTTAAAAACTCCATCTCTTCCTTGTACAAAGAAGGGAGAAACTTCTGTTTTTATGTACTACTTTATCATAACGGAGGTTAAAATTGTGTATTTAAAAACTTAATCACTTCACTTGTACACAAAATATTACATTGTAATCGGTACGAAATTTTTATCAGTAGAAAAACATGATCATTCTGGTCAGTCAGTGTATAATTTTATATAGTTTCTTCGGCATTTAAGTACTTCAGCTAATGAGCTAATTTGTATGAAAGTACTTTGTCAATAGCAAATATTATAGTACTATTTCTCAGATGGGATCAGCTTTTCTCTTTATTTAATATATTTCTTACTATTGATATATCACTTACCATACAGTTTTCTCAATCTAACAGTATAGTAGAATGAAGTATTCAAATATCAGTTTTGCGGATGTTAAAGTGCCTCTTGGGATGAGTAAATTATCTCAGGTTACTGTGAGTTGCAATTCACGGGACACAAAGTCAGTCCTTAAAACCATATGTCTCTTGTGCATCATTCCATGCTTGCTATTTAATTTCCTATAACACTTATTTCTTCAACTTGTTATTCCTTTCTTCAGGTTTATTATTCTTAATTGATCCTCATGGGTTTTTTGCTTTATTTCCGTCAAAGATATCATATATTTGATGTCTATAAGGAAGATTTAAATGACAGCTGTTTGCTTAATATGATGATTTCTGAAAGTTTTCTAATTATGAGGTTTTTATAATTTGAAATTAAATTTCAGTTTTCTTTTTTCCTTTTTTTTAAATGAAATTTAAATGTTTTTTTTTAAATTTATTATTTATTTATCTTTTAGAGGGGAAGGGTAGGAGAGAAGGAGAGGGAGAGAAATATCAATGTACGGTTGCCTCTCGTGTGTCCCCTGCCGGGAACTGGCCTGCAACCCAGGCATGTGCCCTGACTGGGAATCGAACCGCGATCCTCTGGTTCGCAGGCCCACGCTCAATCCACTGAGCTACACCAGCCA
Organism: Glossophaga mutica; assembly: GCA_039655065.1. NCBI lineage: Eukaryota > Metazoa > Chordata > Mammalia > Chiroptera > Phyllostomidae > Glossophaga > Glossophaga mutica. The sequence continues at coordinate 4,935,594 of CM077318.1, read as the reverse complement.
GGAATTTCAGTTTTCTTTGTGTCCTTTTATCAATCATGCTTCACACTCTGTAGCATTCATCCAGGCCCTAAACCTCAATCGTCTTTGATTTAAACTTTTATTTTCTTTAATTTGCCACATCTACCTCTTCACTTAGTAAATAGGTATCAAGAGACTTTTATGTATGAGACCTTGTTCTAGGCACTGGAAAAAATAAAAGGCCATATAAATTATAATTTTGATTCCATAACTTCACATTGTTTATAATTTAATTACGCACATAAGTAATATAGAGGTTCTTTGAGGATGCTGATAATGTTTTATATTTTTCACAGAAGTTTTAATTACATTTGTTGCTTAATATGTGTTGATACCTTATACATCATTTGTGGGAATGTAAAATATGACAGCTATTGTGGAAGATGTTCTGGCAGTCCCTCAAGAAGTAAAACATCAAATTACCAGATGAGGCGACAATTCTACTCTTAAGTATAAACCTGTAAGAAATGAAAAGTGGTCATCAAATGAAAACCTGTGTATGAATGTTCATAACAATACTAATCACAATAACCAAAAAGTGGAAAGAATCAAACTGACCATCAACTAATATATGGTTAAATTAATGTATATCCAGACAATGGGGTATTATTCAGGAAAGAAGTACTGGTATGTGGTACTATATAAATGATCCTTAAAAACGTTATGCTAACTGAAAAGATTAAGACACAAAATAAAACACATTTTATAATTGTATTTATATGAAATATCAAGAACATTTAAATCCATAATGACAGAAAATGGATTAGTGGTTGAAAGGGCTGAGGAAAAGGAGAAAAAAATGATTGATCAATGGGTATGGGTTTCCTTTTGGGATGATAAAAATTTCTCAAACTTAATAGCGGTGCTGGTTGAACAACATGAAGAATGTATTTCACCACAATGTTACATGGCATTGTGAATGTATTTAACCAAGAGAGTAGCTCTTATACTGCTGTTTCTCCCACAAAGGAAAGTGAGAATGTGTGTGAGTGCCTTGCTTTCTTAGCTCTGCAAGACACAGCGAAAGAGGTCCATTTCTTTTCATCCTACTGAGAATACTAACATGAACTACACAACTGGGATAGAAGGGGTGAAGGGAGACGATGGAAGAAGATAAACCAGGAAAAAGGGTTTGAAGATGGTAGTGGAGTAGGTGGAAGTTACATTGACCTCCTTCCAGGACCAAACTGGAATTACAGTGAAAATACAGAACAATCAACCGGAATAACCAACTGAAGGCTAGGTGAGCAGAGTCTTATAAGTAAGGATTTACATAGGAAAGCACATTGAGACTGGTAGGAGGGGCAGAGACATGAAAAGCGTTGGCCCTGGTCCACGGACAGAGGCTGATAATCAGGAGGAATATGTGAGCTGCAAAGGTTTCTCCTGGGGAGTGAGGTGTCTCAATCCTATGGTGGGATCCCCAGCCCAGAGCTCCAGAGCTGGGATAGATGCCCACATAACATCTGGCTGTGAAATTAGTGAGGATTCTGTTTGCCAGAGAGAGAAGAGAGTCTGCTAGAAAGCCAGGTGTCCACTTAAAGAAAAAGTGCACAAAATCTCATTCACAGCCGCCCAAGCTGGGCTCCGGGAGGGAGGGGGCCGCTTGGAGTGGACTGGGGTCCTGTGAGAAGAGACTGGGTTGTATGGCGTCAGGAAGAGAGCTGGGGTGATGGTCACCAGGGTCCCTTACTGAGTCCCTCTCCCTTACCACAGAGGTCATCTTTCTTGGGTTGATCACTCCCCTCCATGGGGTATCAGCCTGGGGGAATGCAATAGTCCTACACTCCCAAATCCTTGTTGCCCCACTCTGCTAAGCTCACACCCAGAAGAGGAGTCATCTTCCTGTGCTGAGGGCATAGAGGTCTGAGCAGACGCTAGGGGTGTCAGAGAGTGAGTTGTGTGGCTCTGGGGTGAGGACCATTCCCAGGACGTTCCTGTGAACCTGACTGGCATCACCCCTTCATAGGAAATCCACTTACCCCATTCTCTGGACTCCCAACAGCCCCACCTTGTCTAACTCAGGCCCTGCAGGAGGTCCAGACAAAATCTGGGACAAACTTTGTTGTGTGGCTTTAGGACTCGGGCCAATTTTCTCTCACACACCTTATCAGTACAGATCCCTCCTTTTACATGGCCAACTCTTGATTTCTTTTTTTGGCCTGACAAATTCTGCTGACCTCCCCCTGATGACTCCTTGACTCCCCACCCAACCAAATGTCTGTAGACACCCAGGGGTGGCAGCTAGCTCTGATGTACTCTGGGTCTTTTGCTGATTGGCCTCAGACTAAGAACAGGCCCGAGTTTAAATCTGTATCAGTCTGGTGAATGCTAACAGACCCTACGTGGTGACTCACTGAGAATCTACCTCACCCAACATGACTACCGCCGGACGCTCTTTCAGTGACTGAGCCTAACAGGGAGCAGGCATGTACAGGAAGGTAGAGGGGGATCTAGGAATATGTTGGGCCTTTCGTTGACCTGCCCTGGGCTTGGTGTGGTGCAAACTAGCATTGGTTCACAGCTTGGCCTTACCTACACACACTCAGGCCTAACAGAAGTAGCCACAAATTGTGGATTGCTTTGTAGCTCCAAACCAGTTGCCCAGGGACAGACAGCCACAGGCAGTGTCTGACATTGAGCTACACTGGAATCTGTTCCAAAAGGTCCTAGAACCTACACACACAGTGGAAAGCTTCAGAAAACATCAGAGCAAAATACAATTAGCTCTACTAGCAGCAAAACTAAAGGGAGATCTTAGCAGGCACCAGACCCTGAGAAGGTCACTTAAGCCTCATGTGTTTAGCACCACCTGCACAACAGCTAGTACATTGTGGTGGAGGTCAATGGCAACAGTCAGCCAGCCTGAGCATTGATCCCATGGATGAACTCAATTACAAGAGAATGGCTAATAGGACCCACAAAAGGGATATTCCTGGACCACCCAGCTCAGGTGATCAAAGAGAATGTGTCACTGGGTCCCACAGAACAGCTAAGATCTCCGTACCTAGACAGATAGATCTGTAAGGTCTTCCAAATACATAGAAACAAACACAGAGGCAACCCAAATGTGGAGACAAAGAAATATACCCCATTTGAGAAAATAAGACAAATATCCGGAAAAATAACTAAATGAAATTTAGGCAGGCAAACTACCAGATATAAAGTTCAAAATAACAGTTATAAAAATGCTTTAAAAACTTCACAGAAGGATAGATGAACTCAGTGAGAACTTAAAGAGATAACAAGCATGAAAAAGGACATAGAATCCATAAAAAAAGAACCAGTCAGAAATGAAGAATACAGTGTCTGAAATGAAGAATGCACTAGAAGGAGTAAACGGTAGGTTTGATTAAGCAGATGATAAAATCTATGGTTTGTAAAACAAGGTAACAAAACACTCAATCAGAGAAGCAAACAGAAAAGAGATTTTTAAAAATTAGGAATGTCTAAGGGACCTAGTGGCAACATCAAGTGCAATAACATTTGTATCATATGGGTACCAGAAAGAGAAGAGAGAGAACAAGGGTTTGAGGACTATTTGAAGAAATAACGATTGAAGATTTCCTGATCTGGTGAATGGAAATGGCTCAGAAGTCCAGAAATAACAGACTCCCGAACACGATGAACCAACAGGGCTCCACACCAAGACAAATCATAATTAAAATGGCAAAGGTTAAAGACAAAGAATCTCAAAAGCAGCAAGAAAGAAAACTAGTTATCTACAAGGGAACTCCCATAACACTGTCACCTCTTTACTCAACAGAAGCATTTAGGCTAGAATGGATTGTCATGAGATATTCAAGTGATGAAAAGCAAGGACCTACCATCAAAGGCCAATTTGCCCAGGAAGGCTATCATTTAAAATTGCAGGAGAAATTAAGAGTTTCTCTTTCAGAAAGAAAGAAAGAGCTAAATTATTGTATTATCACCAAACAAGAATTACAAGGAATATTAAAGGGTCTCCTTTAAAAATAAAATAAATTAAATAGGTACATAATTATAAATAATAAAATGGCCTCTGACTGGTGTGGCTCAGTTGAACGTCACTCCAAGGACCAAAAAGTTGTCAGTTCGATTTTTGGTCAGGGCATGTGCCTGTGTTTCAGGCTACATTCCTAGTCGAGGGCAAGTGAGAGACAACCAAGTGATGTTTCTCTCCTCCTCCCTCTTCCCTTATTTCTAAAAATAAATAAATAATCTAAAAAATAATAAAATAGCAATAAAATGTACCTAACAGCAATCAATTTAAATGTAAATAGCTGAATTACCAAGAAAACAAGACCCATATTTATGTTGTCTAAAAGAGGCCCACCTGAGAATGAAAGATACACACAGACAAAAAGTAAATGGATGGAAAAAGATATTTTATATAAACAGAAGTGAGAAAAAACAGTTGGGATAGCAATACTTATATCAGAGTAAATAGACTTTAAATCTAAGGCTGTAGTAAGAGACAAAGAAGGACACTATATCATGGTAAAGGGAGCAATCTGGGAAGAAGATACAATCTTTTTAAACATAGATGCACCCAACGTAGGAACACCTAGTACATAAAGCAAATCTTTATGAACATAAAGAAAGAGATCAACAGTAATACAGTTGGAGTAGGAGGTTTTACCACCCTATTGACATCAGTGATAGATCTTCCAGACAGAAAATTAAAAGGGGAAAAGCAGCCTTAGATGACATACTAGACCAGATGGATTTGTAAGTAATTGATGTTTTCAATGCAAATCACCAAAAAGCAGCATAATATGCATTGTTTTCAAGTACACATGGAACATTTTCTAAGATAGACCACATGTTAGGACAAAGAACAAGTCACAAGAAATTTAAGAAAAATGAAATCGTATCAAGCATGTTGGCAGGCCATGTCCCCAGTAGGAGTCACATGAGAGGCAACCACACATTAATGTTTCTCTCCCTCTCTTCCTCTCTCCCTTCTCCTCTCTAAAAAAATGAATAAATAAAATCTAAAAAAAAAACAACCCTGTGGTACATTTACACAATGGAATACTACTCTGCTGTGAAAAGGAAGATGTTACCCTTTTTGAAAGCATGGATGTACCTGGAGAACATTACGCTAAGTGAAATAAACCAGTCAGAGAAAAACAAATGCCATATGATTTCACTCATATGTTGAAACTAATAAATAAAAAAATGAGAAAAATAGAAACAGGCTAATAGATGCAGAGAACAGACTGACAGCTGTCAGAGAGGGGGGTTGTCAGCGGTCTGCGTGAATGGGGGAAGGTATTAAACAGCAGAAATTGGTAGTTACGGAATAGGCACAGAGATGCAGATGGCAGCATAAGGACTACAGTCAATAACGTCGAGATAACAGGGTATGGGGCCAGGTGGGTGCCTGGGGCAGCTGTGGACCAGTCTACAGAGTGAATGTTTTTCAGCCACTTCACTGTACATCTAAAGCTGGTGTGGAATGGTACTGAATGCAAACTGTGGTTGAAAAGATAACTAAATTAGTAAATAAATAAACAAATGTTTTCTACCAAAAATGAGCACAAAAGTAGGAAGTATTACATGCATACAATGGAATACCACTTGGCCCTCAAAGGAATAAAATTTTACCATGTACGGCTGACCGCATGGATGGGCCTACTGGGTCTTATGCTAGGTGAATTAAGTCACACAGAGAAAGACATACTCATATGATTTCCCTTATATGTGAAATCTGAAGAACAAAATAAATGAATAAAGAAAAAGAACAGCCCTGGCTGGTGTAGCTCAGTGGATTGAGCGCGGACCTGCGAACCAAAGGATCGCGGTTCGATTCCCAGTCAGGGCACATGCCTGGGTTGCAGGCCAGTTCCCGTCAGGGGACACACAAGAGGCAACCGCACATTGATGTTTCTCTCCCTCTCTCCTTCCCTTCCCCTCTAAAGATAAATAAATAAAATCTTAAAGAAAAAAAGCGTATTAAAAAAATTTAAAAAAAAAAAAGAAAAAGAACAGAGACTGAACTGTCAGCTGCCAGAGGGAAGGTGGGTTTTCTGGCTGGGTGAAAAGGTGAAGGGAATAAGAAGTGCAAGTTGGTAGTCACGAAAGAGTCACAGAGATGTAAAGTACAGCATAGAAAACAGTCACTAACATTGCAGTAACCGTGTATGGCGCAAGGTGGATACTAGGCTTACTTGGGGAGCGCTTCATAAATTATATAACGTCTAACCACTATGCTGTATATGTAGAATATGGAATGATATTCAATGTCAACTGTAGTTGAAAAGTAAAAAATAAAGTATTAAAGAAAAAACCCGTGAACCTAAAATATAACTAGAAAAGTTGACGCTGAAAGATGAAGGCTTAGTAAAATTATTATCATACATAAAAAATACATAAAACATAAAATGATCCAAGTTCATACATAGGGGATTATGACTTCAACATATCTGTTTTGTGGGGTATGGTACAATTCAACCTATACAGTTCCATAGTAAAATCAAGACTTTCTGAAAGAGAGGTATTGGGGAATAAATTTCAGCTACACTTTAGGCCTTCAATAAGTCACTTATGTTCTTTGAACTTTATTTCCTTATGCGTAAAATGAAGATAACAATATTTATCTCATCTTGTTTTTTGAAGAACAATGCTAGTGAATACAATAAACATGGAATACAGTAGGAGGTTCAAAAATGATATTTTTATTCACTCATCAACTGATGGGCACTTAGGCTGTGAATAAAAAAGTTGTGGTACAGCCCTGGCTGGTGTGGCTCAGTGGATTGAGTGCTGGCCTGTAAAGCAAGGGGTTGCAGGTTTGATTCCCAGTCAGGGCACATGCCTGGGTTGTGGGCCAGCTCCCCAGTAGGGGGCGCGTGAGAGGCAACCACGCATTGATGTCTCTCTCTCTCTATTTCTGTCTCCCTTCCCTTGTCTCTAAAAATAAATAAATAAAATATTTTCCAAAAAGCTGTGGTACATTTATACAATGGAATAGTATGCAGTCGTAAAAAAGCAGGAACTCTTACCTTTTGCGACAGCATGGATCAATCTGAAGGATATTATGCTGAGTGAAAAAACAACTGCCATGTGATCACAGTCATATGTGGAATCCAACGAACACAATAAACCAACCAACAAAATAGAAACAGAGCACCGACACATGGAACAGTCTGACAAGTGCTGGAGGGGAGAGGAAGAGGACTGGGTGAAAAATGGTGGTGGTAGTAACTGAAAAACATTTGCACGTGACCCATGGACATGGACAACGATGCGGTGATTGACTGAGGAAGAGGAGGCGGTGGGGCTGGGTGCAGGTGGCTAGAGGAAGAGGGAGTGGACTCAACTGTAATAGCATGAACAATAAAAAAGATACCTTATTAAAATTTTCCTTGTCGGATAAGTAGTAGACCAGCTGATATTTACTCGAATTAGCACTATCTAGTAGTATTAAATGACACGTATAATTTGAGTCATTTTATATGCTGTGTCTAATGCTTGCTGACATAATTTCTGCTCAACGCCTCTACATGATTATATTGTAAAACGCACCTTATGACATAGCAGATGAAAATAGTGCTGCTTATGTTTTGACACCGCAGATTCATTCATTTGAAAAAGTTCAGGAACTCTAAAGAGTATCCCCCATTAATACAATGGCTGCTTGGATACGAATCTTTTAGTTCAATCAAAAATTGAGCAGAGATTTATGTAAAATTTCATCCGCAGACAGGACAGCTTCTGTGGCTATGCCGCTGACAAACATCAAGGGTAGAAATGGCTCGCTTTTTCTTTGTAATATCATGTACATCTTCTGTAAAAAATTGACTTGGATTTGCTTGGTCTAGGAAGCAACATATGACTAATTTAAGTGTGTTGCTCTCAATTGCCATTTCCAGGCAGTGCGTGTCGGGGGTGGGGGCAGGTGCCGCTGTTACAAATGTGGAAGTAATGCAGATTTGAAGAACTGCACTTGATAGCAAACCACATGGAGCCTGCGCCCGGAGCATAAAGACTGCTGTCAGCTTCTCGAAACGTCAACTTGTTACAATTTCCAGAGACTCGCGGTGCAGATGTGTCAGGCAGAATTTGGCCCACAGTGTTTGGAATAAATACACTAATCCAACCTAATATCCAAAGGGCTATTGCTAAATCTAGGTGATCGGAAATTTGCACCACGCTTTTATCATTCTGGGTCCCAGATGGCCTTAAATGGGCATAAGGCATAATGAAGTCTGGGGTGATATTATATTCTTTGTTCGGAATTCACAGTCCAATCTTTTTTTTGGACTAGACGGGATGATTTCCTTGAAGTGCTAATATTCACTTTTGATTGATTCTGCAGACTGTTTTCAAAGTTCACAGTTTTATTTTATTATATTTTACTTTGTTTTGCTTTATCTTATTTTATTCTGCTTTATTTCATTTTATGGAAATGCATCTTTTTATTTATTTTATTTTTATTGTATTTTCCCATTACCATTTATCCCCCTTATACCCTCTTGGAACACAGTATTTATTTTAGATATAAATAGGATTACTAATAGCTAAAGGTCTGCAACAAAGGTATCCATTCATATGGCAATTCACCCTGGCTACTGCGGTAAAACTAATGTCTACTTTTCTCTCGGTTTATATCTACAGCTTTTAAAAAAGTATTTTAGCAATGGGGAAAAAAAATGAGCTATATCATAATGGCCAATGAGTTTTGTCAACGCATCTTTAAGCTGACAGTTTTATACATGGCTCTTTTGAATCCCGAATGTTGTAAGAAAGCAAAATAAAGCAGAGTTTGAAATGTGTGCTTGTTTAATACCCCTTGCACCGTCTCTAGCTGAGAATACAGGTGGCCGAGCACAAGAGTTCCTGCCAATTTCTAAAGTTACACTTTTATCCACTAAACAAGCATCCTGATCCGGGTTACCAAACAGGGCACTCAACAGGAGCCCCTGAGCATGCATATTAAATGTCACTTATGCCTCTGCCTGGGCCATCCACATTAAGGAATGCTTGATCTCAGTCTGTTTCACCCTTTTCCTGTACTCCGTGGCTTTGGGTAATGAACTTTCCCCAGAGACATTTCTCAGAAAGGATCTTCACGTAGAAAAGTTGATGCACATGCTTCTATTTTAAAAACCACATGTTCAGCACATTTTTCTTTTGTGAAATGGAATATGGTTTAAGTTTGTTTCAATCAAAAAGAGAGTTTGGCTGGAAAGACTTATGTCAAAGTGCAAAAGGTTTTATACACATTGAAGGTTTTTTCCTTCTTCTTCCTCTCATAACTGAAGAGGAGAAAATAATAAAACTCTTTGCCATAACAGCAGTTGATTTTTTACATATGGATGAATTTATAAGGCAGCTTGTTATGAAAACACCATCCTTTTTATTTATTTTGGATTCAGCTGATTTATTGTAAGAGTCACATCAAGAAAAGCAGCTCTTGCCTTTACTATGAAACTTAATATGTATGCAGAGTAAATATTCTCAATGTCTGAATTTAATGGATCATATTAAAGACCAATTCTTGAAGTAACTGCTATTGTATCAGCATGGTACCGAAGGAGTTTTACTTTAATAAATACCTCCTGTAATTCAGCATTCAGATTCAATGAAATGTGCATTTGAATATGGAAAGTCCCTGACCTACACAGTGAATAATCAAATTAAAATTTAGTTGCTTATTTCTAAATCATATAATTAAATAACAGGCAACAGCAACATAAAGAATTCTTGTACTTGACATTGTCTTGTAATGTCTGAGTTACTCAATGGCAGTTTAAGGATAAAATTTTGGGTGTTTGATGTCTTAAGAAAAGGAGATGATATTGAATCTTTAGATTCAAGAATCCCAAAAATTCCCATTAAAAATACACTTGATGAATTTTTATTTTATTTTTACAAGGTTTAAGTTCTCATGCTTAAAACCATGTCAAAATAGTTTGTCTACAGAGCATGCATTAAATAAAATCAACCAGGATTTATTGAGTATTCAACTTACTCGTGGCATAATAGTGGAATCTGTGAGGGCTACATAACAATGAGGCATCATCCTCATTCTCATGGAGTTTACTTTGCAATGTAGTTACAAAGACAAGACAAACATACATAAGTTAAAATAACATAAAGTGATAGTTTAAAAGATATCCTTGTGCAAGTGTCCAGTTTTTATCAATACTAATAACAGTATTGTTCTTTATTAGTCATTCATTTTTAAAATGTTCACTGAGTCCTTATCTTCCACAATCTGCGCCAAGAACTGACCTTGGGAAAAGTTAGTCCATGCTCTGCCTCCTCCATGGACTACTAGTAAAGAGTCAATGAGATGATGCACTTAGTCATATCCTCTAATATCTGTCACCCAGCTGACTCCATACAGATGTAATGAATGAGTAACAAACAATTGAATGGGCAGATTTAGACCAGGTTTACAATGTATTATCCACAACTGACTTGTAAGTGAAAATTGCACTTCACAAAACTTTTTTTGTCAATTCTCACCTGAGGATGTGTTTTTATGGATTTTACATGAGAGCGGGGGAGGAGGGAGAGGGGGAGGAGGGGGAGAGAGAGAGAAGGAGAGGGAGAGAGAAGAAGAAGAAGAAGAAGAAGAAGAAGAAGAAGAAGAAGAAGAAGAAGAGAGAGAGAGAGAGAGAAAAGAAAGAAAGAGAGAATATCTCATGTCTCTTTTTTTAAGGGTACTAATCTCATCATGAGAACTTCACCCTTTTGACCCAATTAGTTTCTAATGGCCCCATTATCCAAATACTATTATATTGAGGATTAGATTCAACATATAAGTCTGAGGGAGACACAGTCATGCAGGCCTTAACAATTGGTTAATTAATCAATTTAAATGAAGTTAAATTCAATATTCAATAATTACGCTAAATTCATGTGAACTCAATTGTGGTAAACTAAAAAATCAAGTGAGAACTGAATAGCTGTGATTATTATTTCCTTTTGGGGGAAGGAGGGTCAGAAGAAAAATGCATGGGAAGTTATAGTATAAAACACCAAGTAACTTCAATAGATATAAATATGCAAGTAATTAAAAGAGAAAAAATTATTCTTGTCAACTGTTTCTTCCTAAGTCACCCACCAATCTATAGCAAGATACTAGAAAGTACCTTGCTTGAAATAAGACTTGAAACTCTAACCAGGGTCAGTTAAGCGCTACAAACATGCAGTCTGTAGTTACAATTGCTCAGACAGCTACCATGAGTGCTTCTAGGATCTTTCAAGCACCCCTAGTGCAGTCAGGTGCTGGGATAGAAAACTCTCTTTGCGTGGAAAGAAAGTCCAGTCATTCCTGGAGTACATGTGGTTGGCATGGTCAGCTCAGGTTGGTGTAATAAATGACCATAGATAGGGTGGCTTAAACAACAGACCTATAATTTCCACACTTCTGGAGGTTGCAGGTCCAAATTCATGGTCCTGGCAGATTCACTTCTTGATAAGAGCGTACTTCCTGCCTTGTAGGTGGCTGTAGTTTTGTTGTGTCCTCAAATGGCAGAGAAAGAAAAGGCTAGCTCTTTTCCTCTTCTTATGGACACAAATCCCATCATATGCACTTCACCTTTATGACCTAATTGCCTCTCAACTGTCTCAGCTTCAAAAGACAGTAAGACTTCAACATATGAATTTGGGGGGATAAACAAATATTCAGTCCATAGCAATGAGTGATATCTTGCAATATCTGCCGGCCAGTTGATTCCCAGGATTGACTGAACCACTCTGGCTGTTGAGGTGGGTATCCCCTTCCTCCTGGTTATATCAGCAATGTATCTTGGTAACTTGAGATTAGTTCTGTATAAAGTAAAATATAGTATATTTTCCAGACCTCTGGACCTCTTCCTTGTGGCCCCTGGGATCCGATCTCTCCACCCTCTGTGTGGAAGACTTTGCAGAAACTATTGCTATTTCTATAGCAGTTTTTTTTCTTATTTTTTTTTTTCTGAAGTAGGTCCCAAATGGATAAGTACAACAGAGAAATCATGCCCATCTAGATCAAAAGTAGGACACATTCCATAATGGAACACTACTCAGTCATAAGAAAAGATAAAATACTGCCATTTGTGGCAATATGGATAGATCTTGAGGCTATTACGATAAGTGAAATAACTCCAGAAAAAGCTAAGAACTGCATGATTGCACTCAAGTGTGGGAAATAAAACGGAAACTTGTGGACACAGACAGCAGTGTGGTGGTCACCAGAGGGAAGGGGATGGTGAGTTTAGGGGTGGATGGGGCCTAATGTATAGTGACAGAAGATGATTTGACTTTGGGTGGTGGGCCCACAATGCAATATACAGATCATTCTTCATACAAATATACACTTGAAACCTATATGATCCTTTTAACTAATGTCGCCCCCAATAAATTTAATTAAAAAGTTTTTTAAAAAATCTCTCAAAAAAGTAGGACGGGTTGTCAAAGGGAACAAAATTTCGATTAAATCTTTATCAGTTAAGACCACAATGGGAATCCAAAACACTGTATGACAGCTTTTCTTGCAGTCCTAGAAGTGCTATATTTCCCTCTTGTAAAAATGACATGATGTAATATAGAAAAAAAAAAACTTATAAAAATGGTACACAGAGAGTCAAAAGCCTTCCATAAAAAAGCACATCTACAATTTGGAAACGGACTCTGAACCCTTCATAAGCGTACTCATACACTAATTGTGTGCATCAAATCTGTTTTCCTAAACCATCGACCTTTGTTGTCATATGATGAGGTTTGGGATTCAGGGAGTTTGATTACTATGACATCAACAGCCACTAGTTGGTAAGTTCCAGTACATTTAGAGTGAGTGTTCTTTTAAATTCTGGAGTGTCAATAGAATGGACAGAGGTATTACCTGCCTATTTAGGATTTGTATAAACTCCGTGGACTTTCTCCAGAAAAATGTAAATACACACATATGTACAAAATGTAGGATAGCATTGAGTAAGTTTATGGAACTACTGGACTCAGATTTTTAACAGTAACTTACTCTTTGAATCATTTTTTTCTACAAGTCATTGAGATGCCTAGATTGATGAATCTCAAAGAACAAGTAAGGAAGATTTTTGGAGAGCATTTGGCATAGCAGACAAAACAAATCCGTTTTAATAGAAGCCAAAATACCTCCTTTTGTATAGATTAAGGTTGGCCTAATGTCGTGGTGTAGTTTCTCAGGGTTTCATAGCTATTGTTAGGCTGATCAATATAAAGTAAGAAATTGAAATTTTAATACAAAGTTAACTTGTACTCATGTGACAGTTACATTATTCAAACTTCATGAAATGTTAATTTTTACAAATAATTTGGTTTTTTTTTTCAGAATCATTTATTTATCTCTTCTCATGATTAGTCTGAAGTGCGAAATACATTCTCTTATCAAGGCCCATAACTTAGAAAGTATTACGAAAGAATTTCTAGCAATGCCTTATCTACTTAGTTCCAAAATGTAAAAGATGTTTTCTGTTTGGCCTATAGATCGCATTGCAACTTGTCATACAGCATCTGCAAGCAGAAATGGGATGAAATACGAGTACCGATTCCTGCTGAATAAGTCGACAGTGTTGCATGTTGTGCTCATGGGAAGTAAGAAAAAATGGAGGCAAAGTTTAGAAATAAATATTAATGCAATTAAATAAACTTTTCCAAAAATATTACAAGAAAGGGACTGGGATTCTTTATTTTGTCCTCTATGTAGACTCGGCTGCACTTTTTTGAAACCATCTTAACACATATGAGTTCTGCCCTGAAAGTATCCAGCTGTGTTAAGATGAAAAATAGAGACAGTTACTGAAGAACATGAAAGGTACAAGACACATTGTCCATAGGAAAATGACTCCTCAGCCCCCTTCAAAGGAGGCACCTTGGGCCCTCACACAGTTCTCCCAATCGCCATCAGCTGCCCTGTTGTATTTTCCTGAATCTCATCAATGGTCTGAAATCGCTTCCCTTTCAAAGGTGATTTTAATTTTGGTAAAAACCAGAAGTTGCAGGACACCAAATCTGGGCTGTGGGGGGCGGGGTGGGCTGAGTCACCTGGGTGATTGGATGTTTCACCAAAAGACTCTGCACCAGATGTGATGTATGAGTGGGTGTGCTGTCATTCGTGGTGAATCTGCCAATGACCAGTTGCCCGTAGCTGCGGCCTTCTGAATTATCTGAATAGTTTCCAAGGAGGAATGTTCAAGTTTAATGCAAAATTTCATGCAGATTCATTGCTCTCCTTGCTCAGTCATTTTGATGCAACAGCCACACAGTACACATGCTCACTCAACGGCATCTACCACCCCACTGACTAGTACAGTGAAGTCCTCATTGTTCACGAATGTGCATTGCAGTCCACTCTCCTTGGCTGCCAGGTTACACTGATGTTACAGAAAACATTCTTGTCATTTTATCAATGGCTGAACTTTTTCTGGACAGACTTCATACACTTACCTGCATTGAATCAATATAACAGCTTAAATGTTTTCTTCTTAGGTATTTCCATAAATTGTAATTGAGAATGATATATATATTTTTTTTTCATAAAATTTAGTTTAACAGACATAATCCTTAGAAGAACACGGGATCCTTTAGCTTCTAGTATTCCTATTGGTTGCCTAGCCACTCACATTGTTTCCTTTTCTGCACAGAAGCTTTATAATTTGATGCGCCTCACTTGCTTATTTGTGCTTTTATTGCTTTACATTTGGTGTCATATCCAGGAAATCATTGGTGAGACCAGTTTTACAAGACTTTCTCCTGAGTTTTCTTCTAGGAGTTTTATGATTTCAGGTGCTACAATGAAGTCTTTTAGCCATATTGATTAGATTCTTGTGTGTGGCATAAAGTAGGGGCCAAGTGTCATTCTTTTGTACGTGCATTTCCAGTTTTTCCAATACCAAATGAAGAAGCTGTCCCCTCCTCATTATGTAATCTTACACCCTTGTTAAAGATCATTCCATTATACACACATGGGTTTGTTATTTGGATTTCTATTGTGCTCCACTGGTCCATATGTCTATCTTTATGTTAGTACTATACTGTTTTAATTACTGTTCCTTTCTAAGACTTGAAGTCAGGAAACATAATACCTCCTGCTTTGTTCTTTTTTTTTTTTTTTTCTTGTGGATGCTTTGGCTATTTGGTTTCCATTGTGTTGCCATATGAATGTTAGGATTTTTAAAATACATATTTCTTTAAAATGTCATTGCAATATTGATAGGGATTACAGTAAATCAGTAGATCATGTTGGGTGCTATGGGCATTTTAACAATATTAAGTTTTCCAAACCATGAACAGGGGATGTCTCTTCATATATTTGTATATTTTGAAAATGATTTCAACATTAAAAAAAATTTTTTTAGTGTAGACATCTATTACCTCATTGATTTTTAATTCTCTTTAATGCTATCATAAATGGGATTCATTTTAATTTCATTTTCAAATGATTCATTGTTAGTGTATAGAAACAAAACTGATTTTTTTCCTGTGGGTTTTATAGCCTGCAACTTTACTGAATTTGTTACTTCTAACAGTTTAGTTTTTTTGTTCTGAAATTGTTAGGCTTTTCTATATATAAGATCTTGTCATCTGAACAGAGATGTCCTTTTATAAGTTTTTCTTCAATTTGGAAGGCTTTGATTTCTTTTTCTTTTTTTTTTTTTTTTTTAAATTTTTTTTTTAAGTACTTTTTTTCCTTTTAGATTTTTATTTATTTATCTTTAGATAGAAAGGGAAGGAGAGAGGGAGAGAAACATCAATGTGCGGTTGCCTCTTGTATGTCCCCTGCCGGGAACTGGCCTGGCAACCCAGGCATGTGCCCTGACTGGGAATCGAACCGCGATCCTTCAGTTCGCAGGCCCGCGCTCAATCCACTGAGCTACACCAGCCAGGGCTTTGATTTCTTTTTCTTGGCTAATTGCTCTAAAGTACGGCTTTTAGCCCTACAAAGAATATAAGATGTGAGAGTAGGCATCTTGTTTCATATCTGATCTTAAAGATATAGCTGTCAGTTTCCCACGGTTGAGTATGATGTTAGCTGCATGCTTTTCATATGTTGAGCAAGTGTCTTATTCCTAGAGTTTTGAATGTTTTTATTATCATCAATAGACAATTGGATAAAGATGTGATACGTGTACACAATGAAACATTACTTGGCCATAAAAATGAGCACAATTTTACCATTTGCAGCAGCATGGTTGGACCTGGAGTGTATTATGCTAAGTGAACCAAGTCAGGCAGAGAAAGACAAATATATGATTTCAGTTATATGTGGAACCTAGAGAACATAATAGTTGAACAAACAAAACAGAAACAAAACAAAACAGAAAAAAACTCATAGATGCAGAAAAAAACTGAGGGTTGCCAGAGGGGAGGGGTGAAGGGGACTGGGCAATAAAGGTGAAGAAATTCAGAAGTACAGATTGGTAGTTACAGAATAGTCATGGGGATGTAATGTAGGGAGTTGCATCCTCTATGTTATAGGGAGTATAGTCAGTAGTATTGAAATAATTATAGTCAATAATATTTTAATAATTATGTGTGTTGCCAAGAGGATACTAGACTTAGTAGGGTTATCGCTTCCTAAGTTATATAAATGTCTAACCACTATGCTGTACACCTGAAACTAATATAAAACAATATTGAATATCAGTTGTAACTGACAAGTAAAAACGCATTGAATTTCATCACATGCATTTTTCTGTATCTTGAGATGATCATGTGAACTTTATCCTTTGTTCCATTAATGTGGTATGTCACATTCACTGAATTTCATTTACTCAAATGTTCTTGCATCCATAAATATATCTCACTTCATTATAGTGTATGATCCTTTTAATGTGCTCTTACATTTGGTTTGCTAGTAGTTTGTGGAGGATTTTCTGCCTATGTTCATCAGAGATTTTAGCCCACAGTTTTCTCGCAGTGTATTTTTCTGGCTTTGGTATGAAGTTAATGTTGGTCTTATAAAAAGAATTTGGAAGTACCAGTTTCCCTTGATATTTGAAAGTGAGCCTTCCTATAAAACCTTTGTAATTCAAAATGACATAAAGTGAAAAAGTAATTATCATTAATTTATATGGCAAAAAATTAGGTGTTCCTAGACCCCAAATTTAATAAATATAATCATTCACCATGATGGAAATGCTTAGTTATATCCATTTTACGCTAAGTGTAACACCCTTCCAAGTTCACTTAGGCTTTTCTGAGACCTTACAACATCTTGTTAACAGACAATTGTTTTATCTTAAAACAATTTAAGATAAATCACAGATGTCCACAAAAACCATTCACAGCTATAGCAGCTTGATGTTGACAGACTGCATGTAGTTCCTGGGGAAGGAGATTGGCTATTCCCTTCTCACTGAGACTGATGCACAATAATGTTTCATTGCAGAACAAATGCTGAACACTGTTCTCACTTTTCACCTTTATTTGAAAAGGTAAAAGTCCTCTTTGGATTTCATGTGGCTGGTCAAAGCAAAAACTAAGGTAGGTCTTTCCTAAAAAGCAAACTGGTATAATGAGAACTTTCAAATAGTGGAAAATACTTGTATTCCTTCCTCTTCAATTGTTTGGAAGAATTTGAAAAAGAATGATGTTAAAATGCATGGTATAATTTTCCATCGTAGCCATCTAGTACTGGAATTGCATTTGTTAGAAGGTTTTTGCTTAATGATTCCATTTCCTTGCTAGTTATAGAACTATTCAGATTTTCTATTATGATTCATTCTTGTGATGTTCGTTTCTTGTGATTTATCCATTTCTTCTAGGTTATCCAATCTGTTCATGTACGACAGTTCTTGGCAGTGATTTCAACCTTTATGAGAATTATTCCTGATTTTATTTATAAGAATCTTTTCTTTTGTTTCTGGTCTAGCTAAAGTTTTACCAATTTTCTTGATATTTTTATATAACGGACTCTTTTTATATTTAAAATGTTTTCATTATAGTTTACATTCAACATTATTTTGTATTAGGTTCAGGTGTATAGTGTAGTAGACAATCATACACTTTAGAAAGCATTCCCTCTGATATTTCCAGTACCCACCTTATAAACAACTCTTTTTTTTTAAATCCACACCCGAGGATATGTTTATGGATTGGAGAGAGAGGAGCACAGTAAGAGAGAAAGAGGAGAGGGAGAAAGAGAGAGGCAGACAGACAGAGAAAGAGAAACATGATGTATGAGAGAAACAACAGGGATGGAACCTGAAACCCAGGTATGTGCCCTGATCAAGGATTGAACTGTTAACCTTTTGGGGTAAGGGACAACACTCCAATCGATTGAGCCACCCAACCTGGGCTATAAACAATTTTTAATTTTGCTGATTTTTGTATTGTTTTCCTGTTATCCTTTTTGTTTACCTCTTCTCGTATCTGTTATTTTCTTCCTTCTACTAACTTTGAAATTAGTTTGTTCTCCTTTTCCTAGTTTCTTCATGTGTACATTTAGTGTGTTTATTTTATTTTTCTTTTTAAATCTCTTTACCTCTATATACTTGCCTCTTGGTACTCCTTTTGATGCATTCCATAAGTTTTGGTATGATCTGTGTTGATTTGTTTTTGTCTCAATATATGTTCTAATTTCTTTTGTAAATTTCTCCTTTAACTCATTGTTTTTTCAAGAGTGTGATGTTTACTTATCAAATATTTGTGGATTTTCTAGTTCTTAGTTCTCCTATTGATTCCTAGTTCAATTACATCGTGGTTAGAAAAGATACTTAGTGTGATTTCAGTCTTCTTAAACAACCCAACACTGCATACAAAACTAATAATAATAATAAAATAAATTAAGTTTCAATGATTGATCCACAATTCCAAGCATAAATATGGGCCAGAGAAAAAGAAATGCAACTTCCCAGCAGTTTCTAAGTATGTTACTTTGCCCAAGAAAGTGGGTGTAAAAACTGTTTTATAGAATTCTATACTCAGTGTAATTTAAAAGTAAAGTTAAAAGAGATATTTTATTTTTTCCTTTTTATTATTGTTCAAGGACAGTTATCTCCATTTCTCCCCCATAACTCCCCTCTGCCCCACCCATTCCCACCTCCCACCCTCGATCCTACCCCATTTTGGCTTTGTCCACGGGTCCTCTATGCATGTTCCTTGATGACCCTTCCCCTTCTTTCCTCCATTATCTACCTTCCCCCCACCTCTGGTTACTGTCAGTTAAAAGAGACATTTTAAGACAAAAAAGTAACAACCTATTGTGCACAGATCTACACTACATAAAAAATTAAAGTTTCTGAACTCTAAAACAATTGATCTTGGATTGAAGCAAGGAATATAAAGAAAAAGTAAAGACTACTGAAAGAAAAAACAAATGATTAAATATAAATTGAGCATTGTGGAGGCGTAAGACCTTCCTCCTTTTTGTCCCCCCTTTTCAACAACTAATTAGGCATCCACCCACAAACACGAGTGCCTCTTTGGCAGTTTTAAGATCCAGCACTACCTGTGCCCCCAGCAATAGGTAGACAGAGCTCAGTAAGTGTTACAGAAACAGCAGGAGCCAGTGATTGTGACCCAACAACTTTTGGTGGTAGGCAGGAAAAACCCGGAAAGCACTGACTTAGGCAGACACCCTCAGATTAGAAAGACTTTGCAAACTCCGGTCTCACTGTGGGGAAATTCCAGCCTGCTATTGCAAGAACAAGAACAAGAATAACAGCAGAATACAAGTGTTGGATGCATGAGGTAGGGTGAGAGGAACTTTGCAAATGCTTCTCTTCCGCAAGATGAGACGCAAAGCAGGACTGAACCAGGTGGGAGTTGCCTCTCCACAGAGGACGTGGCTACTAGTGAGAGAGCGCCAAGCTAACCCGGCCCTGTGTAGGACACTGGTGAGGAAACCCACTTCATTCCAGCGGCATCCGGAGTACTGATGGGGGAAAGGAAGATACTGGGAAAGAGACAGATGAGAATACCGAAGGGCATTAAAGAGATGCGTTTACCGCAGATGTTATCAGCTACAAATGGACGGTTTTACTTTTTCAAAAGATTTTATTTATTTATTTTTAGAGAGCGGGGAAGGGAAGGACAAAGAGAGGGAGAGAAACATCAGTTGTGGTTGCCTCTAGCGTGCCCCCTCCTGGGGACCTGGCCTGCATCCCAGGCATGTGCCCTGACTGGGAATCAAACCCGTGACCCTTTGGTTCACAGGCCGGTGTTGAATCCACTGAGCCACACCAGCCAGATGTGATTGTTTTACCTTTTAAAAATTTTATGTAAGCTTAATGGTAATCATAAGGCAAAAACTTAAAAAAATATATTCTAAAACGTTAAAAATGGAGAAACAGCACACTTCTACAGAAAATAACCAATACAGAATGGTAGGCAGTAGCAGAGGAAAAAAGGTTGCAGTGATAAACACCTACATTAAGAAACAAGATCTTAAATAAACACCCTAACTTTTCTCAAAGAACTAAGAAACAATATAACTACAGAATGGCCAAAAAAGCAAGAAACAAGGTGGCAGTGGTAAGCCCTTACATAATAATTACTCTTAATTTAATGTTTTAAATTCACCAATCAAAAGGCAGAGAGTGGCTTGATGGATTAAAAATGGCACTCAACAGTATGCTGCTTAAAGCCTATCCACTTCAAATTTAAGTACAGGAAGCCTCCTTTAGATTTTTTTTAGCATTATGCTAAGTGAAACAAGCCAGGCGGTGAAAGAGAAATACCATATGCGCTCACCTATAAGTGGAACCTAATCAACAAAACAAATAAGCCAGCAAAATAGAACCAGAGATACTGAGATAAAGAACAATCTGACAGTAACCAGAGGGGAGGGAGAAGAGGGATAATGGGGGATAATAGGGGAAGGGCCATCAAGGAACATGCATAAAGGACTCATGGACAAAGCCTCCTTTAGATATAACGGTACTCATAGGCTCGAAGTGATGGGGTGGAAAAGATATTCCTTGAAAGCGGAAACAAAAAGAAAGTGGTAATGGTGGCTATACTTATACAGAATAGACTTTAAGCAAAAAGGGTAACAAGGCACAAATATCATTATATTGGGATAAAGGGCTCAATTCATCAATAAGGTATAAGAATCTGAAATATATTTGCACACAACATGGGGATGCCTCACAATACTAAGCAAATACTACTAAGTCTGAAGGGAAAATACACATCATATTGACAGTAAGAGACTTTGGTACCTCACTTTCAATAATTATAACTCATCCAAGCAGAAAGTCAAGAAAGAAACATTGGACTTGAATCATGCATGAGACAAATTAGACCTAACAGACATTTATAGAACATTCCATCCAACAGCATTAGGATACACATTTTTCTGTGCACTCCAAAGAGTCTCCTGGATAGTTCATATGATAGTCCATAAAACAAGCCTTAGCAAATTAAGAAAACTGAAATCATACCAAGTATCTTTTTGACCACACTGTTATGAAAGTAGAAATCAACAACCAAGGAAAAGCTGGAAAATTTAGAAGCATGTGGAAACTAAACAACGTACTCCTGAACAACCAACGGGTCAAAGAAGAAATTAAAAGGGAAATAAAAATATGTCTTAAAAGAAATGAAAATAGAAACACAACACACCAAAACCTATGGGATACTACAAAAGCAGTTCTGAGTGAGAAGGTTACAATGATAAACACCTCCATTAAGAAACAAGATCTTAAATAAACACCCTAACTTTTCACCTCAAAGAACTAGAGAAAAAAGAACAAACAAAGCTCGAAGTTAGTAGAAGGAAGGAAATAACAAAGATCAGGAAAAAAAAATTGACACAGAGACCAGAAAAACAATAAAAATATCCAAAAAACTAAAAAGTGTTGTTTTTTTTTTCAAAAAGATAAAAAAACCCTGGACTTTTAGCTAGAGTAGCTAAGAAAGAAAAGGACTCTAATAAATACAATCAGAAATGAAGGGAAGGCCTTACAACTGATACTACAGAAATACATAAGATCATGAGACTACTATGAATAATTAAAGTCCTTATATGCCAACAAATTGGATAACATAGAAGAATTAGATAAAGTCCTAGAAACATAAAACCTACCAACAGGAAATAGAAAATCTGAATAGACCTATGACAAATAGAAGACTGAATCATTAAAGAAAAACCTCCCAACACAGAAAAGCCCAAGATCAAATATCTTCATTGGTGAATTCTATCAAACATTCAAAGCATTAATGCCAACACTTCCCAAACTCTTTTGAAAATCGAAGAGAGAGACTCACTTCCAAACTCATTTTTTGAGGCCAGCATTACCCTGATATCAAGCCAGATAAGGACGCACACACCAGAAACAGACTAAAGACCAATACCCCTGATGAACATGGATAAAAATATTCTCAAGAAAATACCAGCAAACTCAATTCAATAACACCATTAAAGAATAATACACAATGACCCAATGGGACACAAGGATGGTTCAACATATGCTCATCCATAAATGTGATATATCAAATTAACAGATTAAAAGACATGATCACATCAATAGATGCATAAAATACATTTTACAAAATATGTTTTTCTTGATTAAAAACCCTCAACAAATTAGGGATAGGAGAAAGAACATCAACATAATAAAGGTTGTATATGACAAATCCAGAGCCAACATTATACTCAATGGTGAAAAATAAAAGCTTTACCTCAGACAAAAGAAATAAAACAAGGATGCCCACTTACACCGCTCTTATTCAACATGGTATAAAAAAATCCTACCTCGAGCAAGTAGGGAACACAAAGAAATAAAAGGCATCCAAGTTAGAAATGAAAACACAAGTTAGAAAGGAAACCACCCACTCCCATATTGAAAATGGTCTCAAAATTCTTATCAGCATAAAGAATGGGAGAAAATGTTTACAAACTATATATTAGGTAAGAGGCTTATATCCAAAGTATATAAAGATTTATATACCTCAACAACAAAAAGAAAGTCTTACTAAAAATGGACAGAGGAACTGAATAGTCTTTTTTAAAAATGTATCTAAATGGCCAACAGGAATATGAAGAGATGCTCAGCATCACTATTATCAGGGAAATGCAAATCAAAATCAAGATGAGATGATTTTCATCAAGAAGACAAGAGAACGCAAGTGTTGGCAAAGATATGGAGAAAAGGAAACCTTTGTGCACTATTTGTGAGATTATAAACTGGTTCAGTTGCCATGGATAACAGTATGAAGGTTTCTCAAAAAATTAAAAGATAGAACTCTTATACGATCCAGTAATCCCGTGTCTGTGGTTATATCCAGAGGAAATGAGAACAGGAAATCAAAAAGATATGTTTTTGATATGTTATGTTTTTTGCAGCGTTGTATTAAATAAGGAAGATATGGTAACAACCTACATGTCTATTAATAGATAAACAGATAAAAGAGATACAAAAAGAGAAAGATAAATAGTTTATGTGGGATCTAAAATAGCAGTCCTAGTAGAAACAGAGAATAGAATTTTGATTAACATGAACTGGGGCTGGATGTATTACGGAGATGGTGTTTAAGGGTACAAACTTGCAACTAGAAGACAAGTTATAGAGATCTAATGCACAGCACAGTGATTAAAATCTCCAAAAGTGCACTACTTTTTCAAAATTACTAAGCAACTGCCCTGGCTGGTGTGATTCAGTAGATTGAGTGCCAGTTGATGAACCAGAATGTCCCTGGTTGGATTCCCAGTTGGGGCACATGCCTGGGTTGTGCGCCAGGTCTCCGGTTGGGAGCATGTGAGAGGCAACCGATCGATGTTCCCTGCACACATTGATGTTCCTCTCCCTCTTCTTCTTCCTCCCTTCCCCTCTCTCTAAAAGTAAATGAATCATTAAAATTAAAAAAATTACTAAGCAACTAGATCTAAAATATTCTGACCACAAAAAGGAAATCATAATGTGACCTGTTAGTGGTGTTAGCTAAAAGTATGACAGTAATCATATTGCAATACATAAATGATCTTTTCAAACTCATTTTACACCTGAAATTTTCACAATGTGATATGTAAATTCAATCTGATATACTAAATAATTAACTACATATAGATAATAAATGCATCTTCCTAAAAATGAAGTTATGTTTTTCTTGCAACATTTAAACATATATGTATGTTTGCATGTATATGTGTATATGTACAAGGGGGGACCCAATATTTTTAAAAAAACAATTGTGTATTTAGACTTCTGGTCAAGATGAAGGCATAGGTAGACACGCTTTGCCTCCTCACACAACCACAAAAAGAATTACAATTAAACCTCAAAACAAATAACATCTAGAACTTCCAGAAAATGAACTGTATGGAAGTATAACAACCAAGGATTTATAGAAGCCACATTCATCCAGACAGGTAGGAGGGGTGGAGATGAGGTGTGGCATGGACAGGCAGCGGTGGCAGTAGAAAGGGCAGTCCCACAGTTATGTGTAGTGGCTAAAAATCAGGAGGGACACCTTGGGAGAGAGTGATCCCAGCCCCAGGCTAGACTACATAGGTCAGGCTTCCAACACTGGCAAGATAAATCCCCATAACTTCCGGATGTAAAAACCAGTGGGGGTTGGGGGAGTGGAAGAAACTGCTGGATTTTCAGAAGACTGCGCTTAAAGGACCCACATGATCTTAGAGTGTATTCAAACCCACCCACTCTGGGATTCAGCACCAGGGCAACAGCTGGAAGGGTGCCAGTCACATACAGGGAGTGGGTGAAGTGACTAGAAATGGAGCGAGTGTCAGGAAAACCTCCAGAAGCCAGGCTGCAACACAGTCCCTCTCCAAACCCTCCCCCACACAGAGCCATAAAGTAGTGAAGCAAGCAGCCCCACCCTGGTGATTACCTAAGGCTCCACCCCACACAATTTATAGGTGCCTTTTCTAAAATACGTCATGCTACCAAGACAGGGAGTCAAAGCAGCTCTACCTAATACACAGAAACAAACACAGGGAGGCTGCCAAATTGAGGAGACAAAGGAATATGGCCCAAATGAAAGAACAGAGCAAAACCCCAGAAAAAGAACTAAATGAAACAGATAGCAAACCTATCATATGCAGAGTTCAAAACACTGCTGATCAGGATGCTCAAAGAACTTACTGAATTTTGGCAACAATATAAAGGAAGAAATAAAGGTTACCCTGAATGAAATAAAGAAAAATCTACAGGGAACCAACAGTGGAAGGGATGAAGCCGGGATTCAAATCAATGATTTGGAACATAAGGAAGAAATAAACATTCACCCAGAATAGAAAGAAGAAACTAGAATTAAAAAAACCTGAGGAGAGTATAAGAAGACCCTGGGTCATCTCCAATCATGTCAATATCTGAATCATAGGGGTGCCAGAAGGATAAGAGGAAGAGCAAGAAATTGAAAACTTATTTTAAAAAATCATGAAAGAAAACTTCCTTAATTTGGTGAAGGAAATAGACATGCAAGTCCAGGAATCACAGAGAGTGCCAAACAAGTTGGATCCAAAGAGTACCACACCAAGACACATCATAGTTAAAATGGCAAAGGTTAAAGATAAAGAGAGAATCTTCAAAGCAGCAAGAGAAAAAGCAGAGAGTTACCTAACAAAGGGGTTCCCATAAGATTGTCAGCTGATTTCTCAAAAGAAACTTTGCAGGCAAGAAGGGGCTGGAAAGAAATATTTGAAGTCTTGAAAGGCAAGGACCTACATCCAAGATGGCTCTATCCAGCAAAGCTGTCATTTAGAATGGAAGGGCAGATAAAGTGCTTCCCAGATAAGGTGAAGTTCAAGGAGTTCATCATCACCAAGCCCTTATTCTATGAAATGTTAAAGGGACTTATTTAAGAAAAAGAAGAAGATCAAAACTATGAACATTTAAAAGGCAACAAATTCTCAACTATCAACAACTGAATCTAAAAACAAAACAAAACTAAGCAAACAACAAGAATAGGAATAGAATAACAGAAATGGAGATCACATGGAAGGTTATCAGTGGGGGGCGGAGAATGGGGTGGATATGTACTGTGAATAAGAAGCATAATTGGTAGGAACAAAATAGACAGTGGGATAAGAATAGTATAGGAAATGGAGAAGCCAAAGAAGTTATATGCATGACCTGTGGACATGAACTAAGGGGGGATTGTGGGAGGGGAGGGGGTACTGGGTGGAATGGGGCAAAGGGGGAAAATTGGGACAACTGTAATAGCATAATCAGTAAAATATATTTAAAAATTATGTATTTGGTATTACAGGTTTAAGACTTCAGTCACCTTCAAAGTACACTTCATTTGATACAATGCAACTATTGAGACATTTTTCCACTGCTCAAAATAGGTTTTGAGTGTGTTGATGTTGATGACCTTTAATGCTTTCCTGCCTTTTTTGTTTCACCTCTTCCACATCAGCAAAATATTTCCCTTGGAGGACTTTTTTCATCAGGAAAACAAACAAACAAAAAAGTCACTCAGGGTGAGATTGGGTGAATAGGGGAGGTGGGGCATGGAGGTTACGTTGTTTTGGGTCAAAAACTCCTGAACAGTCAATGCAGTGTGGGCCGGTGTTCTCGTAAATCACCTATTTTGAAATGGGCAAACATGTAGAAAGAGTCTTCAAAAAAAATCCACTGAAGCCAAATGCAGCCTCTCACAACAACGCCAGCTGGCACACTGATGCAAATGGGTTCCCTAAACAGTCACCTAGCAGGAGAAACTTGCACTACAGTGGGCCTGCCCTCCAGAAGATAATTCTGTTTTTTTTGGGGGGGGGTGGGGTCAAAAAGCTCTCATACATTCACATATTGATATTTTTTTAAAGATTTTTTTTTATTTGTCTTTAGAGGAGTAGGGGAGAGGGAGAGGGAGAGAAATATCAATGTACGGTTGCCTCTTGTGTGTCCCCTGCTGGGAACTGGCCTGCAACCCAGACATGTGCCCTGACTGGGAATCGAACCGCGATCCTCTGGTTCGCAGGCCCGAGCTCAATCCACTGAGCTACACCAGCCAGGGCTCACATATTGATATTTTATGACAATGATTGTATGAATGATAAGAAAGGTAAATGAAATTGAAGTTTATATAGTCCTTGCACTGTTTGAAAATGGTAAATATACTATTTTTTAGTTTTAAGTCAATGATGCACGTTGTAATCTCTAAAAGAATAATACCAACAATATATATTTAATAACATAATATAGAAGAAACAGAAAATAATACATTTAGTTAGCTCAAATGATAGCAAAAAAGATGAAAGTAGAGAACAAAGCAAAAAATATAAAAATATAAAACAATAGTGCATGATAGCTATAAACCAAACTTCACCAGAATTTATATTAATTATAATAGACTAAATACTCCGTTTAAAAGGCAGAGAATTAAGACTGTACAAAAATCCATACAAACTCCACAATGTATGTATTTACTGAGGTACATCTTAAATAATGGGACACAGAAAGTTTGAAAATAATGTACACTTGAAACTAATACAAAATAATATTGAATTTAAATTGTAATTTAAACATTTTCAAAAATAAAATAGTCTGATATAGTGATGCAGACACCGGCTAGCAGTGTCCGAGTCATTATGGATGAAATAAAACATACACACGGACGACCGAGTCCCGTGGAGGAAAAAGGACGACAGCGTGGCTTTTCTCTCAAGGGGAGCAAAAGCCACGGCTTCCTCTGCCTTGACAGGCCTTTATTCTGTATCTCCTCACATTACAAGGTGGTCCACACTCACTCTGCCTGGGTTACAACAAAAGGAGCCAATGGCCCTCATCCCATCACAGAAGAAGGGTATTAGCAAATGAAAAGGCAAAAGTGGTTGAGCCGGTTACACTGGTCCCTGCAAGGTTTAGCACTTGCAGGGTGAGGGAGTTTAACTGGAAGCAAGTCTCAAAAGCAGCCTAGGTACCTTGCAAATCTGATTCCCCGTGAGATAACCTGTCTGTGTGCATCCCCAAGTGGGAGCTGGGCCCACGCCACGCCGAAGGGTCTCCCACATCTCCCCACTTTTGTTTTAATAGAACTGCTATGATCCCGCAAAGCTTGCTGTTTGCTGGTCTCCCACACGACCCTGGGAAGATACTTTGCAAATACATCAAAATACATAGAACATTATTATCATCAGTAAGCAACCAGTGGTTCCAGAGACCCACATTCTCAGATTAAGTCCAATCAATCATTGTCAGGCAGTAATGGTCAAATAGATAACATTCAAAGAACTCTGAGGGCCTATTGTGAGTCAGGGTCAAATAGCCAAAGGGCCATAAAAGTTTTGGGGAAACAAACTTATTTCAGGCTTGGACCCTTGTCATTTAAATTGAGGGTATCAGCAAAGTAGGTTTCACAGGATTCTATGCTTTCTTTCTTGCTTTCTTTCTTTCTTTCTTTCTTTCTTAGGCCTGATCGCCCCGGGCAACCTGCCCTTTCCAGCACAGGGCCGCACCCACCTCCGGCATTGTTTCAGGCTAAGGTGGGGACTTGTTGTTCTTACAGACAGAATGAGCACTCAGGCTATGTCCGGATAGCCAGGGGGTGAGGGTCCATCACCCTCTTTTTGCTGTGGCCCACCCCAGTCCTTCCATGAGGGCCATCCATGTGGTCATGCATATCTTAAGGGACCCCTCCCTTGAGGGAATCTTACCCATCACTGGCTAACTGACCAAGCATTCGAGGCCAGAGATGGATGAAGCAGAAGTGGCCCTCCTGCCAGGGAGATAAGCTCTGTCTCCCTAGTGGCTCAGGTCCTCTTGACAGAACAGACCCAGAAGAAGCGGGGCCCTTGGGCTCTTACTCAACCTAGCCATGGGGGATTACAGCCTCTGAGACCAGGCAGGGCAGTTCCCAACATCTAATCTCCCCACTTTTTCGTTTGTGAATGCTATTGTAGCTGTTAAACCTGTGAAACCTGCTATTTGCTGTTCCCAAATGCGATCTTAAGAAAACAACCTTTACACACACACACACACACACACACACACAAAGGATTAAGACAAAGGGGGATCCAAGGACTGCTAGGACCCAAACTTGTAAGTTCAGTGCATTGAAGCAGTTTTTAGGGTTCAACCATTGGATTTTATGGGGCATCAACGGGTTGTTGCTCTCTGCAGGAGGCTTCTGAGCCTCGGCCCCTGTCACTGGGGCAGGCCCCATCCCCCTCCATTGGCAGACCCAGGCCCATGAGTAACGGTGTGAGTGTCCGTTTTCCTCTGGTTGTTCAGGGTCAGCTGGACCATCTGGTCTGTCAGTCAATTGGTTCTCAGCTCCAGGTAGCAGAGCTTGGCGTCTGTCCCGCTCACGATAAGGCCTTACTCTTTTGGCTGGTAGCCAGGCAGGACCTGTAGGGATGGAAACACACACACACCCTCTTCCCCAAGTTAAGTGATCTACAGGGCCCTGCCAAGAGCCATCTCCCAGCGGATCTCTATTTAAAACCTGAGGATAAGATGACTTTGGCTCCTTGTTCTGAAAATGTTCCTCAATTGGAATACAAAGAGATTCACCACAATTTAGAAAATTACATGTAAACATGGCTAACATAATCAAATTTTTTGGGGGAAGGACTCATGACTCCCCCTTATTTCTGTTTTTTAAGAAGGTTTTTAAAAATATGACAAGCCCTTTCCACAAATTGTCTGACCGGTTGGATTGTAAGATATTCCTGCTTTATGTTGGATATTCCAACGCTGAAGAAAAACCTGAGTAGAATGGGCAAGGTGTACAGGGCATTATCAGTTTTAATTTGCTGAGACCGTCCTAAATGATTAAAGGCCTCAAGCCAGAGGGCTTGTATATTTTTAGCTTAGCTTGGAAAGACAGGCCCCTTGCTGTTTCTGCAAGCTGCAATGCATTCAGTTTTCAAGGAAAGTGGGAAAGATGGGAGGGGGGGGTGCTCTGAAAAAATATGTTTCACACAAAAAATGGTTGTGTCTGCGTCATTATGGATGAAATAAAAACATACACACAGACAACTGAGTCCGGTGGAGGAAA
This sequence comes from Glossophaga mutica, assembly GCA_039655065.1. Taxonomy (NCBI): domain Eukaryota; kingdom Metazoa; phylum Chordata; class Mammalia; order Chiroptera; family Phyllostomidae; genus Glossophaga; species Glossophaga mutica. The sequence continues at coordinate 4,905,705 of CM077318.1, read as the reverse complement.
AAGGACGACAGCGTGGCTTTTCTCTCAAGGGGAGCAAAAGCCACGGCTTCCTCTGCCTTGACAGGCCTTTATTCTGTATCTCCTCCCATTACAGGATGGTCCTCATTCACTATCCCCAGTTACAACAAAGGAGCCAATGGCCCTCATCCCATCACAGAAGAAGGGTATTAGCAAATGAAAAGGCAAAAGTGGTTGAGCCGGTTACACTGGTCCCTGCAAGGTTTAGCACTTGCAGGGTGAGGGAGTTTAAAAAGAAGCAAGTCTCAAAAGCAGCCTAGGTACATTGCAAATCTGATTCCCTCTGAGATAACCTGTCTGTGTGCATCCCCGAGTGGGAGCTGGGCCCACGCCATGCAGAAGGGTCTCCTACATCTCCCCACTTTTGTTTTAATACAACTGCTATGATCCCAGAAAGTTTGCTGTTTGCTGGTCTCCCACACGACCCGGGGAAGATACTTTGCAAATACATCAAAATACATAGAACATTATTATCATCAGTAAGCAACCAGTGGTTCCAAAGACCCACATTCTCAGATTAAGTCCAATCAATCATTGTCAGGCAGTAATGGTCAAATAGATAACATTCAAAGAACTCTGAGGGCCTATGGTGAGTCAGGGTCAAATAGCCAAAGGGCCATAAAAGTTTTGGGGAAACAAACTTATTTCAGGCTTGGACCCTTGTCATTTAAATTGAGGGTATCAGCAAAGTAGGTTTCACAGGATTCTATGCTTTCTTTCTTTCTTTCTTAGGCCTGATCGCCCCGGGCAACCTGCCCTTTCCAGCACAGGGCCGCACCCACCTCCGGCATTATTTCAGGCTAAGGTGGGGACTTGTTGTTCTTGCAGACAGAATGAGCACTCAGGCTGTGTCCGGATAGCCAGGGGGTGAGGGTCCATCACCCTCTTTTTGCTGTGGCCCACCCCAGTCCTTCCATGAGGGCCATCCACGTGGTCATGCGTATCTTAAGGGACCCCTCCCTTGAGGGAATCTTACCCATCACTGGCTAACCGACCAAGCATTCGAGGCCAGAGATGGTTGAAGCAGAAGTGGCGCTCCTGCCAGGGAGATAAGTTTTGTCTCCTTAGTGGCTCACGTCCTCTTGACAGAACAGACCCAGAAGAAGCGGGGCCCTTGGGCTCTTACTCAGCCTAGCCATGGGGGGTTGCAGCCTCTGAGACCAGGCAGGGCAGTTCCCAACATCTAATCTCCCCACTTTTTCGTTTGTGAATGCTATTGTAGCTGTTAAACCTGTGAAACCTACTATCTGCTGTTCCCAAATGCGATCTTAAGAAAACAACCTTTATATCTATCTATCTATCTATCTATCTATCTATCTATCTATCTATCTATCTATCTAACTATCTATCTATCTGCCGGAGGTGCCTGAGCCTCCGCCCCTGTCACTGGGGCAGGCTCCATCCTCCTCCATTGGCAGACCCAGGCCGGTGAGTGACGGTGTAAATGTCCGTTTTCCTTCTGGTTGTTCAGGGTCAGCTGGACCATCTGGTCTGTCAGTCAATTGGTTCTCAGCTCCAGGTAGCAGAGCTTGGCGTCTGGCCCGCTCACGATAAGGCCTTACTCTTTTGGCTGGTAGCCAGGCAGGACCTGTAGGGATGGAAACACACACACACCCTCTTCCCCAAGTTAAATGATCTGCAGGGCCCTGCCAAGAGCCATCTCCCAGCGGATCTCTATATAAAACCTGAGGATAAGATGATTTTGGCTCCTTCTTCTGGAAATGTTCCTCAATTGGAATACAAAGAGATTCACCACAATTTAGAAAATTATATGTAAACATAGCTAACATAATCAAATTTTGGGGGGGAAGGACTCATGACTCCCCCTTATTTCTGTTTTTTAAGAAGGTTTTTAAAAATATGACAAGCCCGTTCTACAAATTGTCTGACTGGTTGGATTGTAAGATATTCCTGCTTTATGTTGGATATTCCAACGCTGAAGAAAAACCTGAGTAGAATGGGCAAGGTGTACAGGGCCATTATCAGTTTTAATTTGCCGAGGCTGTCCTAAATGACTAAAGGCCTCAAGCCAGAGGGCTTGTATATTTTTAGCTTAGCTTGGAAAGACAGGCCCCTTGCCGTTTCTGCAAGCTGCAATGCATTCAGTTTTCAAGGAAAGTGGGAAAGAGGGGGGGGGGGAGGTGCTCTGAAAAAATACGTTTCAGACAAAAAATGGTTGTGTCCGAGTCATTATGGATGAAATAAAAACATACACATGGACGACCGAGTCCGGTGGAGGAAAAAGGACGACAGCGTGGCTTTTCTCTCAAGGGGAGCAAAAGCCCCGAGGCCTCTGCCATGACAGGCCTTTATTCTGTATCTCCTCACATTACAGGATGGTCCTCATTCACTATCCCCAGTTACAACAAAGGAGCCAATGCCCCTCATCCCATCACAGAAGAAGGACATTAGCAAATGAAAAGGCAAAAGTGGTTGAGCCGGTTACACTGGTCCCTGCAAGGTTTAGCACTTGCAAGGTGAGGGAGTTTAACAAGAAGCAAGCCTCAAAAGCTGCCTAGGTATATAGCAAATCTGTTTCCCCACTAGAGAACCTGTCTGTGTGCGTGGGTCCTGTGCATCTCCGAGTGGGAGATGGGCCCATGCCACACAGAAGGGCCTGCCACAATATAGTGCCATTTATTTATTTTTCTTTTACTTGTCTTGCCTTTGGGGTTGAATTCATAAATTGTTTCTATGATCAAGGTTCATAAGTTTAGTGCCTATCAATTTTCTATGTACTTTATTTCTTTTTTAAGATTCTATTTATTTATTTTCAGAGAGAGGGGGAGGGAGGAAAAGAAATATCAGTTTGTGGTTGCCTCTGGTATACTCCCCACTGGGGATCTGGCCCACAACCCAGGCATGTGCCCTGAATCGGAATCGAACCGGTGACCCTTTGGTTCATAGGATGGTGCTCAATCCACTGAGCTGTATCAGCCACAGCTGTACTTTATTGTTCGTATCTTATAATTAGATCTTTGATCCATTTTGAATTAATTCTTGTACAAGGGGACAAACTGTAATCTAGTTTCATTCTAATAGGTATGAGGTGGCATTTCATTGGAGGTTTGCTATTCATTTCCCTAACAGCTGGTGATGTTGAAGATCTTTTTATGTATCTGTTGGCCATTTGTATATCTTCTTGGGGAGAGGTGTCTGTTCATGCCCTCTGTCCATTTTTCAATTGGATTGCTTATTTTTTTTAGTGTTGAGTTGTATGAGTTCTTTATATATTTTGGATATTAGCCCCTTGTCTGAGTGTTTGTTTGCAAATAACATCTCTTATTCTATGGGTTGACTTTTTGTTTTGCTGTTGGTTCTTTCTTTTCCTGTGCAGAAGCTTTTTAGTTTGATAGAGTTAGAGTGGCTATTATCAAGAAGAGAGGTAATAACAAGTGTTGGAGAGGTTGTGGAGAAAAAGGAACCCTCATTCACTCTGGCGGGAATGTAAATTGGTACAGCTACTATGGAAAACAGTATGGCAGTTCCTGAAAAAACTAAAAATGGAGTCACCGTATGACCCACAATCAACTCTACTGTGTATCTACCTGAGAAACTCAAAAACATTTATTCTCAAAAACATATGCACCCCTATGTTCATTGCAGCATTATTCACAGTGGCCAAGACGTGGAGACCACCAAAGTGTCCTTGATAGAGGACTGGATGAATAGTATGTGGTACATCTATACAGTGGAATACTACTCAGCCATAAGAAAAGATGAAATGCTGCTATTTGTGACAACATGGATGGATCGTGAGAACATTATGATGAGCAAAATAGGTCAGTCAGAAAAATCTAAGAACCGTATGATTTCACTCAGATGTGGGATAGAAAACTGAAATTCAGAGACACAGACAGACAACAGTTATGGTGGTTTCCAGAGGGAAGGGGGTGGGGATGGTGGAGGGTAAAGGGAGGCAAACAGATGGTGATGGAAGATGAATTGAATTGAGGAGGTTAGGTATATGGTGGGACATACAGATCATATACCATTGCTATCACTTGGAATGTATATGACCCTGTTAACCAATGTAACCCCAATGAATTAATAAATTAAATTAAAATAATTTAAAAGGAAAATAATGTATGAAAAAGTTTACAGTGCACACACTATCTAGAAAAAGCTGGACTAGTTATACTCTACTCGGGAAAAAAATAGCTGTAGAACTACTACTAGAGATAAAGAGAAATACTTTATAAAGATAAATGAACAATCCGCAAGAAAGATAAAATAATTCTAAATTTAAATGATTCTAATAACAGAACTTCAAAATCTCCACAATAAATGTGAGAATTACAAAAGAGTAATAGGCAAATAGATTTTAACACATTTCTCTCAGTAACTGATAAAACAAACAGATCAATAATTAGTAAGAATCTACAATATTTGAATTCCACGAAAAAAAACGTGGTCATATATAAATAAATTCTATGTCCAACAACTGTAAAAATTTATCATATTTTAGCCAGTTTCAAAGTACAGAAACCATACAAAATATATTCTCTGAACATAGTCTAATTAAGCAAAATCAACAATAAAAATTAGAAAATCCCCATATCACTGTAAAGTAATAATGCACTTTTAAATGATTTATCGGTTGAAAAATAGACTAGGAAACTTATATTTGAAATTTGAAAATATTTTGAGCTGATAAGAACTGAGAAGCCCCTAGAAAAAATGATGAAGTAAAATATAAGTAGGAATAATAACAGCAATACTATCAATAATAGCACCTAAAACATCAGTTAATGTCATGCACCACGTTAATCATTTAATATATTCCAGATTCTGTACTAAAACCTTTACATGCATTATCTTTGTGTTCTTAATACTGGCTCTCTGTTAGAATCCCATAAAAAACTTTGAAAAAGTGATGTTCAGACTCCATCTAGACTAATTAAATGAACATCCCTGCAAGTGCGAAACAGCCATTGACATTTGTGTAAAATGTCCTTAGGTGATCTTAATACGAAGCCTGGATGAACAACTATGGCATTCTATGATTTAATCATTAAAGCAACCTTATGAGATACTACTATTATCGATGCCTTTATTTTTATAAATGAAGGCTGAGATAAAAAGAGGCTATATAACATACTCTGGGTCATACAGCTAGATAAGGTAATTAGTTAGCCAATCATTTCTTTCCTCAGCAGGAAATGCTGTGACCTCTCAGTCTTCTGATAGCTGCAATATATTGAAATAGTGGCTTTGGGCAGCTCTACTACTGAATCACATTGGAGTCCCTGACTGAGACTTTAACTCATCTCTCACCAATCCCTCTTCTGTGTACATTTTGGTAGAATGAAAAGTCCCACCAGTTCAGTGAAAACTTGCGTGGCCCTGTCCCCGAGTATACCCCTCATTTGCGGCACTGTGTGAGTGTTAAGTCCTCTGTGATATGAGCTCAAGGGCAGAGACTATATGCTATCTGCTTCAGCATCCCCAGAAGTTAGTTCAGTGCTTACACATGGAATGGGCCGAGTGGTGATGAATGAAGGAATGAGTGAATGAATGACTGACAGATGGAGCTTCTCTTACAATTATCGATGTAATTGTTAAGTATCCTTCAGTGTGTGGGCTTTCAACATATTGCCCTCTTCACCTTTTTTTTTTTTTTTTAAAGTAAAATAAGTCAGCCCTGTGGTTGTCTCAAGCTCAAAGCAAAGGGATAGTCAGCAGAATGGCGAAGTTGTTTTTCTTGATAGAAATCTAAAAGTTAGGCATGGTCTTAAAACTTCTTCAGTTGGCTTCTGGTTTCCTGTAACAGTCAACATGTATTTGGTACTTACCGTGCGCCAGGGTATTTTTGCCTGGCTTGTTGTAAACACTATGAAAGTGTAAACCGTTATGTTTTCACCCATCTTCTACCTACCCCTTACTCTTTGGTAACCATCAGCTTGTTCTCTGCAACTATGCATCTGTTTCTGTTTTGTTTTGTATATTCATTTGTTTTTTAGATTTCTCATATAAGTGAAATCACACAGTATTTGTCTTTCTCTAACTTATGTCACTTAGCATAATACCCCGTAGGTCTATGTATATTGTCACAAATGGCAGGATTTCGTTATTTTTTATTAGTGAGTAACATTCCATTGTATATATACCATACCTTTTTTATCCATTCATTAATCTATAGACACTTCAGTTGCTTCCATATCTTGGCTATTGTAAATAATGCAGCAATAAGCATAGGTATGTATCTTTTCAAATTAGTGTTTTGAATCTCTTTAAATAAATAACCACAAGTAGAAGAGTTGCAACAATTTTCAATTTCACCAGCGGTGAACAGCAGTTCCCTTTTCTACATATTCTTGCCAACAATTAATTATTGATTTTTAATATATTTTTTTTATTTATTTACTTATTTATCTTTAGAGGGGAAGGGAAGGAGAGAGGGAGAGAAACATCAATGTGCGGTTGCCTCTTGTATGTCCCCTGCCGGGAACTGGCCTGGCAACCCAGGCATGTGCCCTGACTGGGAATCTAATTATTGATTTTTGTAATAACCATTCTGACAGGTGTGAGGTGATAATTCATTGAGGTTTTGATTTGCATTCCCTGACAATTAGTGATACTGAGCCCCTTTTCATATGTGTGCTGGCCATCAGGGACGGAAAAATGTCTTTTGAAGTCCTCTGTCCATTTTTAATTGGATCTTTTGGTGTTACATTGTATGAGTTTATTATGTATTTTGGATATTAAACTCTTACCGGATGTTGCATTTGCAGATGTGTTGTGCCATTCAGAAAGCTGTCTTTTCATTTTGTTGACGCTTTTCTTCATTGTGAAAAAACTTTGTAGTTTCACGTAGTCCCGATTTTGTTGTTATTGTTGCCCTTCTTGCCTGATGAAACATTCAATTATGTATTGGTCAAAATGATGTCGAACAGTTATTTCTTATGTGATTAAATACCATATTCAAATTAATCCAGGCCACGTCAGCAGCCTCCTCTCCTTTTTACTCAACCCCTTTTTAACCTCCATTTACAGTGGCCTTCTTTCGGGTCTACCAAAAAGTTACCTCCCTTTTCACTTAAGGACTTTACACTTTCCCGTGTCTGCAGTGCTTCTCCTTGTACATAGTTTCAAGTTTCAACTTAGACATTATGTTCTCAGGGAGGTCTTTCCTCATCTCAACCCAACCTTCAGGTCTAACTCATCAACACTATTTTACTCTCTCATGAACACTTATATTTTTCTTCGAAAGATTTAAATCAACTTGAAAAACTTAAATAGCTTTAATTTATATTAATTGTATGATGTTTGGTTAAAGCCTGTCTCCTCTATTGAATAGTAAGTTCCATGAAGGTGGGTACCACATGTCTTAATTATTGTCTTATATCAAGTGCTTGGCACATAGAAGGCAGCCAGAAAATACATGTTGAAAGAATAAATAGAAGCAAGACTTGAAACATAGATTTCTTATTCCCAGGCATGTATTCCCCATCACTACTTGACTAAAACATCTTTGTAAATTATATTCTTAGCATATGACTACCTCTGAAGACAATGGGTCTCATAAAATTTATTCTATTCAGTAAAATAACATTTATATTTTCCCTAGATATTTTATTTTCAAGAAGCAAAGGACTTTGCTTCTTGAAGATAAAGAACCTGTTAATCTCCTTTAGTGGAATTTGGTTGGGAAACTAAGGTGTTCTTCCTCTCTCTGTCATTTGTGGTGCTGTGGACTTTGATCACTTTTCTTACCGACAATTGTCTTTCCAGATTAAATAATTCCAATCTTTTACATTTATTTTTTCTACTTAAGGACACTTCTCAGCTCCTCTGTTTCCCTTATCCTTTTATAGTGTTATTTTATTTTAGATAATCTAAATAAATGAACCCTATAACTACATTGACATCCCAATGGATGGTTTCACAGTGGAATTATTAGAGAACAGTCAAAAACAAACAAACAAAAAAAAAACAAAAGCTCTTTGGATATGTAACACATTAAGTTGTGGGAGATGTGTGTGTCTCCTTGTTTAGAGTTCCTTTCAGAACATTACCATAGAGATTATGAAAATAATTTTAAACATTTGTTATTTTACCCGATTGTTCCATCATACCTCTACCACCCATTATTTTAAGCATTTACTATAAGTTGGAATTTATCCAAAAACTCTTCATTACTTCTGAAGTTCACTTATTTATCTTTTCCAAAAGATGCCTAATAAGAATTTATAAAGGACACATAGGTATTATCTACTAAGAACAAAAAGATTAGGTCATCGCACTCTGAAAAAGGGGACTCAGATTGGTTGGAATTACTGTTTCCTGATGTTTCAAAGGAAATGTTGAAGTTAAGATGACATTGACAAATTGCTACTATTTATTTAAATGGTGTAATGCAATCTACCAGTAGTTCTACAATCTGTGTTTTTTAAGCAGTTGACCTGACCAAGTAATGCAAACAAATTAGCCTCCTGGGCCCTAACTATATTCTATAGGCAATTAAATATCATAATCTGTCATTATTTGATACATAAACTATAATATCTAAAACATTTTGTTGAATGGTAAAATTATAACACGTGTGAATGTTAAGCTCAGTGACAACCATTTCTATAAATTGCATGCTTAAATTATGAAGTTTAAAGCAGCAAAAAAAGTGAAGCAGCATAATGACTCTCTTAGATACATATCAGAGTCTGTTCTACTGCCTCCAAAGAGTTTTCCTCTGAGGCTTCCATCGAGTTCTTGCTCTCCATTGTGATATATTTTGTCTTGTTAGTTACTATCTTATAAATCAAGTACATTTAATATTAAGAAAATTTGTAAGTTAAACAGAGGCTATGAGTGATAAACAGGCTTTACTTGTGAGGTTTATCTAAAATTGAAACAAAGTCTATTTCTGCATAGGTACTAAAGGGAACAAAATCAATCTACATGTTTATGTATCTTTTCTTCCTAAATGTCAAAAGTTCAATGAACAAGCAGTAACTTGTCCACTGAAGTGTGAGTTCTATTCGGTTATCAGGTTGATCTCAACAATCAGTCCCAGTTACATATCCGCATGCTCAGTGATCAGCCTACAGATGATTAATAAAAATGGTAATGATGAAAACCTGAAAATCAATTTTTCAAATGTGCACATTTCAAAATATTTTACGTGACAATGACTCATATATAGCCTGTGAGTTTAACAAGGCTCTTGAGGCCTCTACAGGAAAAGTATATGAGGAAAAAAAGAAAAGTCCTTTATGAGGAAAAAGGAAACAAATTTTATTGCTTATAAAAATTAATATAAATGAACATGTTATTTGAAAGTATTTTTGTTCTTTTTTAAAATTACATTTTACTGATTATGCTATTACAGTTGTCCTATTCCCCCCATCATTCCCCTCCACCCTGCACACCCCCTCCCACCCACATTCCCCCCCTTAGTGCATGTCCATGTGTCATAAGTTCTTTAGCTTCTACTTTTCCCACACTATTTTTGCCCTCCCCCTGTCTATTTTCTACCCACCGTCTATGCTACTTATTCTCTGTACCTTTTCCCCCTCTCTCCTCCTTCCACTCCCCTGTTGCTAACCCTCCATGTGATCTCCATTTCTGTGTTTCTGCTCCTGTTCTAATTGTTTGCTTACTTTGCTTTTGTTTTAGGTATGGTTGTTAATATCTGTGAGTTTGCTATCTTTTTACTGTCCTATTTTTTATCTTCTTTTTCTTAGGTAAGTCCCTTTAACATTTCCTATAATAAGGACTTGGTGATGATGAACTCCTTGAACTTGACCTTATCTGAGAAGCACTTTATCTTCCCTTCCATTCTAAATGACAGCTTTGCTGGATAGAGCAATCTTGGATGTAGGTCCTTGCCTTTCAAGACTTCAAATACTTCTTTCCAGCCCCTTCTTGCCTGCAAGGTCTCTTTTGAGAAATCAGCTGACAGTCTGTTAGGAACTCCTTTGTAGGGGACTGTCCCCTTATTCCTTGCCGCTTCTAGAATTCTCTCCTTCATTTTAAGCTTGGCTAATGTAATTATGATGTGCCTTGGTGTGTTCCTCCTTGGGTCCAACTTCTTTGGGACTCTCTGAGCTTCCTGGACTTCCTAGAAGTCTATTTCCTTTGCCAGATTGGGGAAGTTCTCTTTTATTTTTTGTTCAAATAAGTTTTCCACTTGTTGCTCTTCCCCTTCCCCTTCTGGTACCCCTATAATTCAGACATTGAGACGTTTAAAGATGTCCTGGAGATTCTTAAGCCTTTACTCATTTTTCTGAATTCTTGTTTCTGATTGGATGTTTCTTTCTTTCTTCTGGTCCACTCCATTGATTTGAGTCCCAGTTTTCCTCCCATCACTATTGGTTCCCTGTGAGTTTTCCTTCATTTCACTTATTGTAGCCTTCATGTGTTCATCTAATTTGCGACTAAAATCAACCAATTCTGTGAGCTTTCTAATCACCAGTGCTTTGAACTGTGCATCTGATAGGTTGGTTATCTCTTGGTTGCTTAGAGGACTTGGCTCTTGGACTTTGATCTGTTCTCCTGTTTGAGTCATTTTTTTGGGGCGGTCTGGTCGCGGCTGTTACATAGTGAGGGGCGGAGCCTTAGGTGTTCCCCAGGGCGGGGCATCCCAGTCGCTGGGTTGTGACACTGTATGTGGGGGTGGGGCCCGAGAGGGAACAATGGCACTTGCTCCGCTCTCTCTCTTGTATTCCAGTCCCTTCCACCACTTTCCCCAAGCAAACTGGGCCCTTCTGGTGCTGATTGCCATGTGGGTGGGCTTGTGTACTTTCTAGGACCCTGTGGGTCTCTCCAACAAACTCTCCTGTGAGGCTGGGATTCTCTCCTGGCACTTCAACCCTGGCAAGTGTTTTCAATTGGTGCTTTTAGGCTTTATTTCCCGGCACTGGGGCCCTGGGTTGCGCGGTCTGTCTCGCTGCCCATTTTTACCTGGTTTATCTGCGCGCAAATGTGTGACCGTGGTCAGCCACCTTGTGCACCTCGCTTGGTCTGCTCTTTGCCTCCCTGTGCCTGGTAACCACTGCCTGCGCATTGTGGAGTGGACCACTAGCCGCTGCTGTTTCCTGCCGTGACTCTGCCCCTCTTACCGGTCTGGGTGAATCGTTGTCACTCTTCTGTACAATTCAATTTTCTACATGTTCTGCTTGTTTTTTTTTTGTTTGTTTTTATATTTTTGTTGTCCTTAATCTTGGTTGTGAGAGGAGGCACAGTGTGTCCACCTATGCCTCCATCTTGGCTGGAAGTCTGTGTTTTTGTTATTGAAAGTAAGTACTTTTTGCACAAAATGTGATTATTGGTAAATAGAGATATTCTTTATTTCGTTTAATAGAAATTATTATATGTTGATATAATTTATTTTATTAAAATGACAGTCATATATTTCAGTGTGCAATATGTTGAAAGCCTACACACTAAAGGACACTTAACAATTACATCGATAATTGTAAGCGAATTATAATTCCCTTCTCATCATCTGTCAGTCATTCATTCACTCATTCCTTCATTCATCACCAGTCGGCCCATTCCATGTGTAAGCACTGAACTAACTTCTGGGGATACTGAAGCAGATAGCATATAGTCTCTGCCCTTGAGCTCATATCACAGAGGACTTAACACTCACACAGTGCCGCAAATGAGGGGTATACTCGGGGACAGGGCCACGCAAGTTTTCACTGAACTGGTGGGACTTTTCATTCTACCCAAATGTACACAGAAGACATGATCAAAGCCAACTGAGATCACTCAAACGTGTCCCTCATGAACAGAGAGGTCTAGCTAACCTGCAGACCCATGGAAAATAATAAATGTTTCTCATTTGAAACCACTCCGTTTTGGTGTGGTTTGCTATGCTGTAATAGCTAACGAAAACAAATATCTTAAGAGTTATTAAAACTATTTTACCCATAAAAGATGTAACATGTGCACAGACTAAGAAGTATACAGGCACTGAAGGGATTGTGTTATTCCCAATGCTTTCTTGCACTGGTTCCAAACATGGTCATTTGGATTAAATTGTGTGCTTGCTTGTTACTGATTTATGACTCATTTAAATAAAAATAATCAGAATGTTAAACTGAAAATAATTTACTCATTCTCATGACACATTACAGTAGTTCTGTGGGGAAAAAAGGAGAACACTTTTTACACTATCTCTATAGCACTTGGTGTGGAATGTGTTCAAAAGATCTTTAAATATGTGAATCGATAAACAAATGCAGGAACAAATGTCTGGAAACAGTAGAAGTGGCAGTATAAATTGGTAGTGCTCAGCATGAAAGATAGAATCATTGAGGAGAGTGTGTGAACTTTCTGAAACAATTTCCAGGATTGCCAGGAGAAAATTGATATCAGCTCTAGGCTAGCAAAGAGGTAATAAGTAGTAAACCCTCATTGTTTAGGGATGTCAAGGAGAGCCTACGTGATCATCCACTACAGTTATCTTCAACACAGTATCTTTATCGGATAAAAGGATCAACATCTGAGGATCTTTCCCACTCAAAGGGAGTGAAAAATCGTTCCTTTGTTAGGAACATGGTAGTTAGTTCCTAGCGTTGGAATGATAATGTGCGTAAGTGATCATCTGCGTCGCTGGATGCAGCATTATGAGAAAAAGTCTAATGCAACATGTTGTAGCCCAGAAGGCATGGTGCGAGACAACTATGGGCTCAATTCCTGTTTGTGCTAATTAAAAAAAAATAAAATTTAACTTCTCAGAAGTTGATCTTCACATCTATTAGATCAGTGGAGGTATCGGCATTCAGGAGGGATCTCAAAGGTATAGACACGTTCCCTTAAAAGTGAAAGATTTGTCCTCCACATCAGGCACCCTAACCCTTACATCCTGCACAGCACAGGTGAACCCCAACATGCCTGGCTTGAGAAGTTATGGGGATTATGTACAGGAAAACTGTAAAACTGTAGCAAACAAAGAACCGACTCTTAAGTGGTTCACACTCTGCCTCACCACAAGATCCAGTGCAAAAACACCAGTTTGAAAAATGCCTAGACAATTTGTGAGGGAGACCCACTTACGAGTCCTAAAGAATCTGTCAGACAGGTTGGGAACTGTCGGACATCACTCCAGGTTCAAAAGCACTGGGGCAACATTTGTGTGATCTCATTGCACTTGCTAATGCCAACACTATGGTAGACCCCATTTTTGGAACTGTCTAACCTACTATAGCTAGTGGGACCATCCCACTAAAAGCCCTTCCCACCACCATACTATTGTAGCAGCCATGTGTCATAGCCAGGCCAGGCTTCAGCACAATTCACTGCCACCTTGAAACTGTCTTCTTACCACAGCTGGTGGGTACACACAGCTCACAGAAGGGATAGCCCTTGAGCACCCAGCTCCGGTGGTGAAAGTGGAACGCACTTTTGGATCCAGCATGATATCTACTGCATGAGGATTTTCCTTCAGGACTGATACATGTGGGTGTTTTGTTTAATACACAGAAGCATACACTGAAAGTCAGAAAAGTGTGGAGATGAAATAATATGAATAAGGAAAAAGCTCCTATAAAGTGAGTCATTGATGAAATGAAGATAAACAATTTACCTGATAAAGACTTCAAAGTAACGGTCAGAAAATGCGAACCAAAGTGGAGAGACAATGGATGAACAGAGTGAGATCTTCAACAAGAGTAGAAAACATCAGAAAGTTCCAAACACAAGTTATAGAGCTGAAAAATACAATAACTGAATTGAAAAATATACTAGAGGTGTTCAGCAGTGTACTAGATGAAACAGAAGATTGAATCTGTGAGTTGAATGAGAAAACAAAGAAACTCATTCAGACAAAGGAGCAAAAAGAAAAATAATTTTAAAAAGTAAAGGTACACTAAGGGACCTTTGGGACAACATCAATCAAAATACCACTTGCATTAAAGGAGACACAGAAGGAGAAGAAAGGCAGATAGGGTCAGAAAAGTGGTTTGAAGAATTAATGGCTGAAACTTCCCTAATCTGGGGAAGAAACTGTACATGCAGGGACAGAAATTGCAGAAAGTTCCAAAGAATATGAACCCATATTTATCCACACCAAGATGCATTATAATTAAAATTGTAAATGTAAAATATAAAGAAAAGATATTAAAAGCAGTAAGAAAAAAACAACTTGTTATATACAAAACCCCATAAGTCTATCAGCAGATTTTGCAGCAGAAACTTGCAATCTTTCAGCATGACAAATGCATAATTCAAAAGTAAAAACCTTCCAATCAAGAACTGTCTACCCAGCAAGGTTATTTAAAATTAAAGGAGAAAAATTTGACCTCCCTTCCCCTGTTCCTAAAACTAAAAATGAATAAAAAAAATGTGGGGAGTGAAAACTTAAAGGTTTGGAATATGTTCAAATGTAAGTTGCTGTTAACTCAAAACAGACCATGATGTGTGTGTGTGTATGTGTGTATGATGTTATATTAAAAACCTCATGGTAACCAAAAAGCAAAAACTTATAGTAAATATACAAAATAAAATGAAAATCATTATATACACAATGTAAAGCTAACACTAAAGAAAGTTATCAATCCACATGGGAAGAAATTAAAGAAGAAAGGAACAGAGAAGAACTACGAAAACAGCCAGAAAACGATTAACAAAATGTCAATAAGTAAATGCTTATCAATAACTTTAAATGTAAATGGAATAATTTCTTCAGTTAAAATGCATAGCCTGCCTGCATAGGTAAAATAAACAAGACCTATAGGCTGCCTACAAGAGGCTCACTCCAGAAGTACGGGCACACACAGTGTGAACATTAAGTAATAAAATAGATAGTCTATGTAAATGAAAACAGACTAGAAGGATTTGTAGCTATACTGATAGTAGCTATACTGATATAAAACTAAATAAACTTTAATACAAAGATTGTAATAAAAGATAATGAAGGGCACTACCTAATAATAACAGGGCTAATCCAGCAAGAAGATCTAATATTTGTAACTTTTATGCATCCAATATAGAAAAACAAAATATATAAAACAAATATTGATGGGCCTACAGAGACACATTGACAACAACACAATAAAAGCAGGGGACTTGAACAACACGCTTACATCAATGGATAGAACATCCAGACAGAAAAATCAATGTATCATGTATTAGGCCAGTGGAATTAGTAGGTATATACAGAACACTCTTCTCAAGTGCTCATGGAACATTCTGCAGAAGTGATCACATTAGGACATAAAACAAAGTCAGCAAATTCAACCAAATTGAAAGCATATCAATCATCTTCTCTGACATATGGTATGGGACTATATATCAATTTTAAAAGGCCAGTGTATAATTGAGAAATGAGCCTCATTAATAAATGGCTTTGGGAAAACTGGACAGTCACATGTAAAAGAATAAAACTAGACCATTCTATCACGCCATACACCAAAATTAACACAAAATGGATTAAAGACCTGAGGAATGTGCCCTGGCTTGGTGTAGCTCAGTGGATTGAGCGCGGGCCTGCGAACCAGAAGATCGCGGTTCGATTCCCAGTCAGGGCACATGCCTGGGTTGCAGGCCAGTTCCCAGCAGGGGACACACGAAAGGCAACCACACATTGATATTTCTCTCCCTCTCCCTCTCTCCTACCCTTCCTCTCTAAAGATAAATAAATAAAAAATCTTAAAAAAAAAAAAAGACCTGAGGAATGTAAAACCTCAAATCATAAAATTCATAGAAGAAAACAGACAGGAGGCTCCTTGACGTAGGACTGAACTACATTTTTGTACACCTTAATCCAAGGCAGAGGGGAAAAAAAAACATGATTAATTATATGGGAGTACATCAAACTAAAAAGCTTCTGCATAAGGAAAGAAACTATCATCAAAATGAAAAGGCAACCTACTGAAAGGGAGAAGATAATTGCAAATCATACATCCAACAAGAGTTAATATGAAAAATATATAAAGAACTCAATAACTCAACCACAACAACAATAAAAAGAATTAAAAAATGAGCAGAGTATCTGAATAGACATTTTTGGAAAAAGGGTAGAGAGATGACCAAGAAGCACACAAAATGTTCAATAGGACTAATTATCAGGAAGAATGCAAATCACAACTATAATGAGCTGTTACTTTATACATGTTAAAATACCTATTATAAAAATGAAAATAGGCAACAAGTGTTGTAGGGGAAGAGGAGAAAAGGAAATATATTACACTGTCGGTGAGCATGTAAACTGCTGCAGCCAGTGTAGAAAAGAGAATATCCTTCAAAAAGTTAAAAATAGAAGTACCATATGATCTAGCTATTTCACTTCTGAGTATTTATCTGGAGAATATGAAAACACTAATTTGAAGAAATATATGCTTCTTTATGTACATTTCAGTATTGCTTACGATAGCCAAGATATGGAAGCAACTTTGTTTTCCATCAACAGAAAAATAGATCACAAATGTATACTACTCAGCCCCCAAAAGGATGATGAAATATTGTCATTTGTGACAGTGTGGATAGACCTCAGAGAACTTACGCTAAGTGAAATGAGTCAGACGGAGGGAAGAAAAGTACTTTATGATTTCACTCATATGCAGAATCAAAAAATAAAGCAACACCCCCTATAGGTAAAGAAAACAGATTGGTGATTACCAGAGGGGAAAGGTGATGGAGAGAATGCAAAATGGGTAAAAGGGGTCAATTGTATGGTGAAAGATGGTAACTAGACTTCTGCTGGTGATCACTTTGCAATGCATACAGATGTGGAATTTACATGTTATATACCAATTTTTTTTCTCTATAAAAAAGAAAGAAAAACAATAGGGTAAAAAGCAGTGGGGCATCCATTTTCAAATTTGGTGTAAGTTGTCTCTATTCATATGAAGGCACACCTACAATACCCTTGTGGACTTGATGGTGCATCAAGTTCTTTTGAAGACCTTCAAGATTATCATGTCTCTTATGAGAATAAAACTGCCTGGTGTGTAGAGTGTCCGCTGCAGCATACAGGAAAGTTTCCATGGTAATCTCTTTAGCGTCATCAGAGGTGAAGTTTCTTTCGATCATGGCTTTTGAGAGAGAATGTCCAGCTCATGTTTATCTTAGTTACACAGAAGTCCTGAAGGAATTTTGATCAATAACAACTATTCTCATGTCCACAATATCCAGAGCACTTGTGGATAAGTAACCATAGGCAATCAAGTCATCTAAACAACATTTCTAGGTTCTATGACTAGTAGACTGACATTGTTTTTTAAAAATAAAACAAACAAAGAAAGAATGCAAGAGAATAGACAGCTTACAGCTAGATTCCTGTCATCCACTCACCCTCAGCTCTCCAGTAAGAAAAATTACATAGTCAAAGAGACCAAGTAGAAATGGATCATCACCAATACATGTTATGTTTCCTCCTTTTTTCTTTCTCTCATAGTAACTATTGTCTCTACTGGTGGATACCACCTTCTACTCTTCCAACATTTCCACTTCATCTTGCCTTCAGCATGCTGGCAGCAATTCCTAAAGAGAGTTAAATGAACACAGACCTCCAACGTACCAGCAATGTTTTGGAGGCAATGCTGAGACCTACTAACTCTTCCAGACTGGAGGTGGCAGGCCTATCAGAGATGAAGAGATCCTGAGAGATCTTCAGGAGCAAAGGAGGTATCATAATTGCATGAAGATGCTTGACTGTGAGGCAAGAGCAGTGGTGAAGAAAACCAGAGAATGACTCTCTCACCAAGTAGCATTAATTCTTTTTTTTTTCTTTTTTAGATTTTATTTATTTATCTTTAGAGGGGAAGGGAAGGAGAGAGGGAGAGAAACATCAATGTGCGGTTGCCTCTTGTATGTCCCCTGACGGGAACTGGCCTGGCAACCCAGGCATGTGCCCTGACTGGGAATCGAACCGCGATCCTTCGGTTCGCAGGCCCGTGCTCAATCCACTGAGCTACACCAGCCAGGGCAGCATTAATTCTTTTGTTTAAAAACACTGCTCAGGCCAAGTAAAATGCAGCTGAAGTCTGGATTTCATTTGGTTGGCCAAGATATGTGGTTCCACAAAAACCAAAGGAAAGTCTCTCAAATGTTGGAATTCTAGACTTTGCAGCAAATAGTTTTAGGATGCCTTGGGACTGAAGGACCAATTGGAATTCCCTTACAAACTTCTCAAAATTATACCAGTACTCCTGAAAAACATATTCCGGGGATTTTCTTGAAAGTCCTCCCAGTTATAACAAAATACTTTTCAGAAACATCACCTGTGACTCCGGCTACTCCCTTCAGAGCCAAACACTTTGGACCGCTAATTTGGATGAACTGTTAGGCACTTGCTTCTCACTGATGTTCACATGAACTATACCTTGGCCACCCTGGGCTCTCATTAGCTCTCCTGGATGGATGAGTAGGAGTAGACAGAAGACATGCTGGAGGATGAAATACCTACTTTAATTTTGATTTTGGTAATACAGGACTCAGAATCACTGTGTTCTATCAGGCAGTAATGCACACTTCTGATAATGTTTGGGTCCTTAAAAACAAGCCATGTTTAAAAACATGGAATGGAGTAAGAGATCTCAGAGGGGCTTGGGGAGGGGAAACTGGAAGAGATTAGTCCAACAACATATACATATTTATACATGGTTCATGGACACAGACAACAATGTGGTGAAGGCCGGAGATGAGGGTTGGGTGGAGGGGAAATGGGGGACATCTGTAATAGTGTCAACAATAAAATCACAGGGCCAAGAATGGCAGGACAATTAAAATTCAAGAAGAAATCATTAAAACTGCGGAATGAGATTCAGTATGTTATTTAATGCCTCTCACAAGTGTCAAATTCCAGAAATGATAAAAAATAGTCCTGATGTTTGTCACCCACGTGAAGATATACCTAGTTAGAAAGGGCATTTTGTGTGACATAGTGCCACAGACCTCTCTAAACTAATTTGTAATGCTCTTGGTTCCATCTGACCGAGCTAAATCTGTCAATATAAACTTATCTATATTCCTTTTACATATTATATTGTTGGTTTAGTGATAGAAATAATACCGAAGAGAGGATAGAGATGTTGCTCTAGTGAAGATCATATCCAGATAGGGGGTCAAGAGTGATACACATGGAAAGATAATTTAACCCCATGGAGTTTTACATTTGACAATGCTTCCCCTTATGCATAGTTTCATTACATTTTATTAAGAACCAAGATTGAGCAATATACTAATTTAGTGATGCAAGTTATGAATGAATGCTGTAGACAGATGGTATTTTCAGACCTCTCCAAAGGATTTCCTCTATTATAAAGAACTTGAAAGAAAGCTAGTATGACAAGCTATCGGTGATGTCTGCAGTTAAATTTGGTCATCAGTATTTGCCCACCAAGCTTGAGCACAGCTGGCTTCATTGATAATCTATAAGGAAAATTATGTGCTCAGGAATATCTATATGATAACTGCCTCACTGCCTTCCCTACCAATTCTATTTCAAAAGATGTCAATGGATGATTATTCCTCTTAGTTTTCAGGCTACATTCTTTTTTGCATAAGTGCGCCCTAAAACAGAACTACAACATTGGTGAGGTTTTCAGACTTCAGGAAGAAGTGAGGTTTTGCCTTCTCACTTTAGAAGTGGTGCTATGCTCTTTATAAGATTCAGCTTCACACATCAGTTTATTTAATGGTTACCTATCTGGTGTTATTACAGACATAACAGGAAAGCACATTTTATCCCTAAATGCTTGAAATTTTATCACTGGCAACTCTTCCTTCTGTATTCCTTTCATAACATGAAGACCTTCCTTTTTTAAGTTCTCCCCATCACTAAACTCATAACATGATGTGTTGTTGGGGTGGAGTTAATCCATGTTGTTTGATTGACTTAGCTTGACGGAATGCAAGCGAAAAGATTACAAATCAGTTAAAAAGGTCTGTGGCCCCGAGTCCGACAAGATGCCAATTACTAACTAGATGTGTCTCTGGGCAAATGATGAACATCAGACATTTTCTATCATTCTTAGGACTCAGTCCTGGTTGAAGGTATTGAATAACATAAAAAATGAAGTTAGCTGTGGTTGCTGTCTTAAAAAATACCATAGTGTCGTAGATATAAAAGTTACTGAAATAAATAATTAGATATTTAATCAATTAGACATTTGATGGCTTTATCAAAAGCCATAAACAAATACCCTCAGAGGCCAAGCAGGTAGGGAAAGCTAATGGATAATAAATGATAGGGAGTGGTGAGGATTGTAATAAAACATACATGAGCATGTCCTACCTAAAGGCTTCACATTTACAATTATTTTAATAGGCTCTATCTACCAATATATTATCTGTCACCTGCCTAGCATATCAGGGCTCTTTATCTCCCTGGAAGAAAAGAGGCTATAAGGGTTAGGGACAGAGTTGCATGTGCAGAAAAGTAAAACTCTGTTGATAGCTATGTGATGTCCAATTAAAATGTTTGTCATAAATAAAAGTACTTAAAATATATCATTATCTCACCTATAAGTGGAACCTAATCAACAAAACAAACAAGTGAGCAAAATAGAACCAGAGATGGAAATAAAGAACAAACTGACAATAACCAGAGGGGAGGGGGGTGGGGGATAATGGGAGAAAGAAGGGGAAGGGTCAAGTCAAGGAACATGTATAAAGGACCCATGGACAAAGACATTGGGGGAGAAGATTGAATGTGTGAGGTGGGGGTGGGTGGGACGGGAGAGCGGTGGGGGATGGGTACAACTGTAACTGAACAGCAACAAAAAAATTGAAAAATAGACTTCCGGCCAAGATGGAGGTGTAGGTAGATACACTGTGCCTCCTCACACAACCAAAATAAGGACAACAAAAAATTTAAGAACAAAAGCCAACCACAACCGCCAGAAAATCAAACTGTATGGAATTCCGACAACCAAGGAGTTAAAGAAGAAACATTTACCTAGACCAGTAGGATGGGCGGAGATGGTCAAACAGGGCAAGAGGACTTGAGGCAAAGTGGCAGCTGGAGGAGCTGGCGGTCCCACATTTTCATGGATAAACCAGTAGGAACCAATGAGGAGCAAGACAAATTGCTCAACCCAGGGTTCCAGCGCAGGGAAATAAAGCCTTAAAAAAAAAAAAACCTCTGACTGAGAACACCTGTAGGGGTTGAAGTGGCAGGAGAAACTCCCAGCCTCACGGGAGAGTTCATTGGAAAGACCCATAGGGTCCTCTCCATAAACCCATCCACCTGGCAATCAGCACTAGAACATACACAAACCCATCCACCTGAGAATCAGCACCAGAAGGGCTCAATTTGCTTGTGGATAGTGGAGGAACTGACTGAAAGCCAGCTGAGAGCTGAGCAAGCGGAATTGTTCCCTCTCGGACCTGTCCCCCACATACAGCGGCACAATGCAGAATTGTGGGTTAACCCAGCCTGGCCAATACCTAAGTCTCTGCCCCTTACTACATAAGAGGCATGCTGAGACAAAAAGAAAATGGTCCAAGTGAAAGAACAGGTCAAAGCTCCAGAAAAAATACAACTAAGTGATGAAGAGATAGCCAGCCTGTCAGATGCACAGTTCAAAACACTGGTAATCAGGATGTTCACAGAATTGGTTGAGTATGGTCAGAAAATAGAGAAAAAAGTGAAGGCTATGGAAAGTGAAATAAAAGAAAATGCACAGGGAACCAACAGTGATGGGAAGGAAGTCAGGACTCAAATCAATAGTTTGGACTGGAAGGAAGAAAGAAATATTCAACCAGAACAGAATGAAGAAATAAGAATTCAAAAAAAATGAGGAGAGACTTAGGAACCTCTGGGACAACTTTAAATGTTCCAACATCCAAATCATAGGGGTGCCAGAAGGAGAAGAGGAAGTGCAAGAAATGGAAAACTTATTTAAAAACGTAATGAGGGAGAACTTCCCCAATCTGGCAAAGGAAATAGACTTCCAGGAAGTCCAGAAAGCTCAGAGTCCCAAAGAAGTTGGACCCAAGGAAGCACACACCAAGGCACATCATAATTCCATTAGCCAAGATTAAAATGAAGGAGAGAATTCTAGAAACAGCAAGGGATAAGGGGACAGTCACCTACAAAGGAGTTCCCATCAGACTGTCAGCTGATTTCTCAAAAGAGACCTTGCAGGCAAGAAGGGGCTGGAAAGAAGTATTCCAAGTCATGAAAGGCAGGGACCTACATCCAAGATTGCTCTACCCAGCAAAGCTGTCATTTAGAATGGAAGGGCAGATCAAGTGCTTCCCAGACAAGGTCAAGTTCAAGGAGTTCATCATCACCAAGCCCTTGTTATATGAAATGTTAAAGGGACTTATCTAAGAAAAAGAAGATAAAAAATAGGACAGTGAAAAGACAGCAAACTCACAGGTGTTAACAAGCACATCTAAAACAAAAGCAAACAACTAGAACAGGAACAGAATCACAGAAATGGAGATCACATGCAGGGTTATCAGTGGGGAAGAGGAGGAGAGAGGGGGAAAAGGTACAGAGAATAAGTAGCATAAATGGTAGTAGAAAATAGACAGGGAGGTTAAGTACAGTATGGGAAGTGTAGAGGCCAAAGAACTTATATGTATGACCCATGGACATGAATTAAGGTGGGGGTAATAGGGGAGGGAGGGGCTGTGCAGGGCAGAGGGGAATAAGGGGGGCAATGGGACCATTGTAATAGCATAATCAATGAAATATGTTAAAAAGAAAAAAATTAAAAATAATATATATCATGGAATGTGCACATCATGGAAACAGTATGTAGTCATCTAAAGTTATGGTTTCAAAGAATATTTAATGGCATGGAGAAATTCCCGAAAGAACACTGAAAGGTCCTGGTAAAACTCTCCATGTAGTACAATCCTAACACATGGACACATTATGAAAAATAAAATCAAAATATTTACATTAGTTTATTCTGAACAGCGGGTTATCTAACCATCTTTATTTTCTTCTTTCTGTTATTTCAGAGTTATGCAATAAATTATATTGTTGTTGTAATCAGGAAAAATTAGAATTATACCTTAATAGGCATGCTAGTCTGAAGAATAAAGGGATTTCAGTACAGAGGGTACCTGGGTGGGTATACAGTAGAGAAAGGGTGAATCTCCCACTTCTAAAGTCATATAATCTAGGTAAATACAAAGAAACAATGCTATGTTTGTTACGATTTCGACTCATTCTAGGCTGCTTATGCTAAAACATATGCTGACTAGCAGATCCTGAACCTAATTTTATTATCTAAGGCTATAAAGATTTTTTTAAAGATTTACCAGTGCTCTCACTTCTCTGTTTACTAGTATAACTTCCTTCAATTAATAAGTGTATTTCTGAGGATATTTGTGTGTGCGTGCACGGCAGACTGCCTTACAGGAATAGAACGATCTTTAGTTGAGTACTTATTTTGTGTCACGTGGTATGCTAGGTATTTTCTGAACATAGTTTCACTTAATCTCCACAAGTCAGAAAATTAAGTACTGTGTTCCATCATTTACAGGTGAGAAAATGGAGACTCAAGAAAGTTAAATTATTTGCTCAAGGAAATTTGCACAGTTCAGGAGTGGCTAAGTTGAATCTGAAGTTCACTACAGTCTGGTCATAATTGGTGTTCCTTCTGTTATAGAATCCTGGCCTAATGTTTGCCAGCCAGCTTCTGAACCTTGGTTTTCTTTATCTTTAACACAAAGAGATGACAAAGTAAAAAAAACAACACAGGACTCTTTCAGTTCTCACATTTTATGTCGTTGCAATTGCAACCAGCCTCATAGAGACATTATGAGGATTTTGTGCAAGTGCCTTAAACAATGAAAAAAGTACGGTACTAAGTTCAGATGTTATTTTAGTAAATAAAATTTTATTTTGTCATCAAGTCACGTGACAATTGCAAGGCTGCTTTATCATTCCGGCTGACAGGTCTTCAACAGGGAGTTGCTTCTAAGATTTTTCCTTTCAATTTCCCAGGCTCCGAAAGTTTTCTTCCTGTTTCTCAGGCTCTATGTCTCTCTGCAAATAAGCAAATGTATGCACAAATGCTCTCTCTGTGTGTACGCGTATTGATGTGTGGGGGACCTTAGAAAATGGAATATTCTCCTTTGTAATGTGAATAGTCTGCTTTAATTGAATTTTCATGTGTGACTTGTTTTGTAGTGTTTGTTTTTCTAAATAGAGCCTACTTGAAGTAGAAGTAGCATGAAGTACAAACGGAGTAATCACCCCAAAGTAAGTGAAATGCTACTTCACGCTGTCAAGTTTCTTCAGGATGTTTTTTTTTAATGTATTATTACTAACATACTACTAGGAGGAGCCTACATTCTCTTTTTGATTCTGTCTGTAATTTAAATATTTTCAATGAGTTAATTAAAAAGGAATGTTCTTCATAGCTATTTCCTACTCTTCCCCAAACTCAGCTTCCCAACAATATTAACCAAGTTGTAGAATAGCAAAAGCCATTCACTACTGAATTTCTTGCAGTAATCGGCACAGAATGCTTTCCTGTCTGTGTAAATGGCTTGCATATGCAAACTCAAATTCATCAGGTTTAAATTAAGGAACACATATAACAAATATGAGAGGGTCTTCTTCGTCGTAGACTACATTTCTTCTTCTTCTAAAAAATGACGTATTTACATATATACAAAACACCATGCATTTGGACTTAACATATTTTACTTGCTTTCTTAGGAGGGAGAGGCAAGGGGTGTTTTATGAACATTCTAGAAAAAAATCGTTTTGATCTGTTCATATATTAAAATCATGGAACAATGTTTATTGTGACAGAATATTCACAAACCAAAGAAAAATCCCTGCAAGAAGTTTTAGCATGGGCAGTACAAAGTGAGTAACCTCTTCAAGAAATACTAGTTTAAAGTTAGGATGGCTATACTGCCTGTTCTATACTGAGTTGATATAGACTTGATTAGTGACATTTCAGATGTGTTTAAATTATGTACTGTGATGCTGTTGTCCTCTGTTTATCTTTTAAATCAGTAGTTTACAATTTTACACAAGCTAGAATATTTTTATTTTACTTTATTTTGGTCCGTTGCCAGAAGCAATAGAAGTTTGGAATAAATAAATTTAAGTGTAAATAATTACATTTATAGAAATAAATATTGTGCTCACTTTGGCCCCGCATATACTAGAAATAAATACTGTTGATTGAAATATGTTTAGAATTTGGATAACATTTTCCCAACCTATTGATTCATACTGACCAAATTTTTAAGATAGATAATTATTTGTCCTCATAAAGTCTCTGTTACTCTTACATGGATTATTCTTTGTGCTGGTATCTGAAAATATTTCCCCATACGAGGAACAGCAAACTTCACTAACATTTGGCTTAAGGGACAGGAATGGAAGTCCCTCTTTTTTGGTCATTGTACAAACTGTTTGACATAGTGTTACGTTACAGAGTTCAAATGAGAAGACTTTGCACAAATCTATATTAAACAGACCCAACAGGTTCAAATTATAGAGTCTATTGTCAGTAATTCCAATAGAAGGTAAACATGGCCAAAGCAGGTTCCATGGGAAACAAGTCGGAGGGTAGTCACGTACGTACCGGCAAGATATTACCATTAATTTTACTACAACAAACCAGATGGACTTTTATAGCTCAATTTCATCTTAAGTCACCACTACCTGCCAAAAATAGTAAACAAAAATAGGTAAAGAAAAACAAAGGTATTTAACAAGGATAACTGCAGTTTCTTAATTTGATTCATTTGCCTTAGTTGTATGTACATTTTTAGGTCTAATGAGTTGGGAGAAAACCAACACAGAAAGTAAGGGTTGCATTTGGCTTATGTGGTTGGTTTTGGATTAACTATGTTGTAAATAGCTTATTTTTTCATTCCTTTCACAGCTGAACAGTTTGGCGGTCCTTTGGAGATTACTAAATTCGCTTCAGAAGAAGTCTAGAAACCACAGTCAAAATATTTCTAGCTATGTTGTGCTGATGATGACAACATAATTCTGTTACTATCACATTTTTTTTACTGTAACCGTTGTCTTAATAATTGTACCGTAAATTAAAAAGTAAATAAATGGAAGATATTAAGCCAAAAATAAATGAAGAAGCCTTTTTATCATTTTGGTTTGTTTTAATATCAATTGCTTTGGAAGGAATTGATTCCTTTAAAAGGAAGCCTGACCAATCACAGCTGGATTACGAAATACAGCCCAACCGCGACTTTAGGAGATAAAGTGCAGATGTTCTGTAATAAAGGGAGGTAGAAATTCACCTGGGTAATCAACTTTGTGACCTCAAAGCTGCTTCACTGCTTACAGGGATATTCATTTAAGTGAGACCCACACCTGGTAGTAATGATCAAAATGTGCTGGAATATTTAAGATCCCATCATGCTGACATTCTCAGCAGCAAGTGTACAGCATACCCCGGGATTGAGGATAAAAGGATTGCTACAGTTGAGTTCCAGGTGTGAAGGAGGAGATTTATGACAACCGATTTATTATGACTTTCTTTAAGGCCTAGAATCCCTGCAGTAATTCACCTGAAGGCCCTAACAGCACTGCAGTGGTTCGCAAGCGCAGCTGATATACATATAAGAAAGCTTTGTTTCCGAGGGCATCAACTATTCAGATAATTGCACTTACTAGCTCACATGCCCCGCCTGACTTTGGAGATTAAGGCAAAATGGACGCTTCTCTGCTGCATAATATACTAATCCTTCCTACTTTTACAATCACTTTTACATTTGTTAGAAATAAAAAGAAAGGTGTCCCCAATGTTTCAATTCATTTGGTATGCCCCTCCTTCTCTATTTTTTTTAGTTAGTATATAATACTATATTAATTATTAGTTTCAGGTATGCAGTATAGTGATTTGACATTTTATAACTTACAATGCGATGTGTCATACACGCACCAAATACGTATGCTCATAACTCAGTAGGCAATGCTTTTTGCGTTGTCCTCTTCACATTACAATGCTTAGCATAATGTCTAAACCTCATATATAATAATATGGAATGTGTTAAAGTCAGAATTTTTTTTTTAAGATTGGAAGAAAGAGAGGGGGAGAAACATCACTGTGTGAGAGAAACATCGACTGGTTGCCTCTCGAGTGCCCCCTACTGGGGACCTGGCCCACAACCCAGGTGTGTGCTCTGATTGGGAATGGAACCAGCGATCCTTAGGTTCACAGTCCGGGGCTCAATCCAATGAGCCACACCAGCCAGGGCAGTTCTCACTTTTAACAGCCAGATATTGTTAAGATTGGGATGAAGTGCTCAACTTCATCACACGCATTTTAGTGCCTAGTTGGTAGGGGTCAGGAAACATGAATTCTGAATATCAGCTTTTATAAACTTGTCTCTTTCTTATAAAAATACATATTTAAATGTTTTTAAAATGTTTGATTTTCACCAAAGTAGGGCAATATTGTCATTACAAAAGAACTTTGATATGTAATTTAAAAATGTACACGAGGATTTGCAGATACTTGTGTAGTGTTAATTCAAAATGCTACACTCCCATATGTCTCTGAATACAGCAAACTATAGAAGAAAAGCGCAAGATTCTGAAAGTACCATATGGATAACTTGATTACTTAACCAATAAATAAATAAATAAATAAATAAATAAATAAATAAATAAATAAATACAGTGAAAAGAATTAGGATGTTTTTAGATGTTCAGTTTGAGAAAATTGTTTAGTTAGTTTAACTCTTAATCCTTCCCCTAAAAAATTATCACCAAACTCATGCGGTATATCAGACTGGTCTCTATTTCAGATGCGTGTGTCTGGGGATGTGAGAGACAAAGAGACGTGGAGAGCAAATCCTTCAGCACAGTTTACTATGTAATAACGTGGCTTTCACCTATGGGGACAAGTGTCACCCGAGTATCATTGGTCACTTAGCAGATCAAAGAGAAGAAAAACAACCCAGAGTCTGAAATGTCAAATGCCTGCTTTTTCCTTTCGCATGTATATTTCAAAACAAAAGCCAGGCTTTCAAAACAGGAGAATTTGGTAAGTTTCATGTGTGCTGCAGCTAGGCTGTTTCAGGCTTGTGTTTATATTGGATCCAAATGCTTCACTGACAGATGTGAGGCACATCCAAATAGTTGCTTCTGGATAAAGTTATTTACACTGAAGTTTGACCCACAAGGGCAACAGAGCAGCTAAGTACCCTGGGTAATACTAACAGACAGCTCTACTTTGCTCCAGATCATTTAGATTTAAAAAAAAAAAAAAACTTTCTGTAAACTTCAAAGCTTTTTACCCCAGCATGCATGCTAGTTTCCATGAAAATAAAATTTTGAAACCTATACCCTTTATATCAAAATATCAGGAAACAGGATCTTAGCATTTGGTCTCTGTCTCAAAAGCCTTCAACAAAATTGGCCACAGACCATTATCTGTTTTAGCTATAGGCCAGCAAGGTCACCAATGTGAAGGCAGTGGAATCATTATTGCATCGTAAGGTCCATTTGAAAAAGAATGTTGGAGTTAGATTGCAGGGAGGAAGGGTTTAATTTGGTCAGCCATATGTGTGCTCATCAGGCATGAATGTACTTATGTAACATGCATTATACTGTATGTGTTTGTTCCCAGTTCCTTACACGCTGTGGTACAAGAAGTGTCTGGACTGCGAGAATATTTTCCCAGTTAGTCTTGCTTTGATTTAAATATAAATCTTGAGTTAACCTAAGTTTAAATTTCTAACCCTTTAACAAAAGTTTAAAGGAAGGCTGGAAATGTATGGGAGACAAATTCGTTTTCTAATCTTTTATTTTAAAAGAAGGCTTCACGTAAGCATGGGGAATTTCAAATAACATTAAAGCCAGTATCACAACACAATCAGATGTTATCCAAGTCCCACATCACGTTAAGAAGAGAAATATTTCTTTGAAATAGTATTCAATACAACAATTTCCTCATGTATTAAAAGGATTAGCCTTTTGTACTTGAACTGTAACAGAGAACTTTCCTTTTCATTCATCCCCTGTCTTCTTTTATAGTAATATTGCTTTCCTTATTATTCAAGTGGAAAAAAGACAGCCTTCAAATCTGAAGGACAGACCTCCCCAACACACACACACAATTTGCAAATGAGCCTTCCTAGCATTGCAGTGAAGAAAAGCTTGCTTTTATGTTGTACATGTGATCCAAATTCTTTGACAAAAAAGTGAGTGTATTTTAACAGTTGTCAATAACTGTAATGCGCACCGCTCACTGAAGATGAACCTATAATTTGGCAATAGTAGATATGCTAATATTTTAAACCACAGTTTTCCTTTCATTTACCTATGGCAGTGATAACCTTTTAATTCCACCCAGGCCATTCATCTAGATTGCTGCTCATTTTACCAAGAAAATGTTTATTTATAGCCTGCAAGGAACTTAATACTAATGTGAATTTCAATCTGAGACAAATAAGAGGCTGTTTATTAAATGGAGTAAGTGGGCTAACTTTTTATTTAGGGGTTTGGAACGAGAAGAAGGTGTATTACTTCGAAAACAGGTAAGAAGGAAGAGAAGGAATTTCTTGATATAACCAGAGGCAGGGGAACAACTTAATTCCAAGCGCAGCGGCCTTTGCCGTGTGCTGCAATGGTGAGACAATTCTGCCACAAGAGTGACTAAAGAGGCGAAACATTCCTTCTTGCTTGGGAGAATCAGATGTTGCGCTACTTTCCTACTTGGGGAGACCAAGTTAAAGAGGAGCTCGAGTAAAGCAGAACTAAAGAAATGTTTGAAATAATAAACTGTTTCTTTTACTTCAGTAAGAGTTGCCAATAGTTTCAAAAAGCAAATAAGATAATACAAATGCTACTGTCCATTCGAAGCATCTCTGAGAAACCTGCCAAAGTCAATGTTTTATGAAATTTAAGATTGTTATTCCCTTTCCTGTGTGGGGGTAGAAGTAGGGGAAATTCCATATTTAAATTTCTTTTGCACAAACAATAAGAAGAGGGAAAAACAATTTTCTGTCCTTTTTTTCTCTGAAGAGCTAATTTATTTTAGTGACATGAAAATTATTAGGTATTTATATGTAATAGTATAAGAATATATTCATTATATTTCTAGTTTCAAAATCAGAGGCCCTTCACTCTACTATAAATCAAGTGAATAGTAAATCCATAGAGATAGACAATTTATCCCACTTAGAATAATAGAGAGATTTCTGAGCATTTTTCTCACTAGGTTACTGCCTGATTGTAGAAGAAAAAGGAGATTAGAAGGTTAGACACCAAAGTGTTAATGTTGAGTACTTTTATATATGTCTTTGCACTTGGTACTTATTTGAATTTCCTGCATTATCTCAAATATATTAGTAGGAGGAGTAAAAGTTATTATTTTAACTGTGGGTTTGACATTATCACATATATGCAGCATTTGAACCTTTTAAAATTAATCATTCCAATTCACGGTTTTGAGAATAGTGAGACAAACAGACAGGAAGTGGCAGTGAAAATATGTAGTTATTTTTCCATATATTCATTCTAGAATATTTCTTATGTGTCTCTCACGTACACATCGCTATGTTACATGCTAAATAGTTTCACCAGAACCTGACCATAGTCATATGCGGTTAGGGGTTGTACTGTAAAAGCTCAGTGTTATATGAGTAGGCTATGAGTACCAGGTGAGAGATTTGGATTTTATGTTGCAAGTAAAGAGGAGAGATTGGAGGTTTTTCAATGAAGAATATGATCTAAATAATGTCTTAGAAAGATATCGTTGCTGTCCATGTTTGTTGTGCAGCGTTAGAATAGCAGGAGTCTGGAGCAAAGAGGACCACTTACGAGGCTATTGCAACAAGAAGCCCCAGAATTACAATAATGTTATCAGTGTGCAAACGCTGAGAAAAAGCAATCTGTCTTAGTGTCTCATATGGCTGTAGGGTGAAGAGGGGCTGCTGGCTGGCCACAGAGAGGACGGCAACAAAATGATCTCTGAAGTTAACCTTGAAAGTGTAGGGAAATATTGTCGCATGATAAAAAAAAAAAAAAAAAAAATCCAATCCGTCCATAGTTGCCTCCGGCTGCTGCTGAGTTTTAGTTTTTGCAGGAAAGTTTAACGTTAAAAAAGGGGAAAACAAATTCCAGGCATCCTGTTACTTGGCAATAGTTTAACAAAAGGACCCAGGCTAAGGGATTAGGAGGCTATGGTAATATTCTGAGCCCTATCACTAGCCACTTTTCTGGGCCTCTCTTTCTCTGTCAGGGGACCGAGTGAAACTAGACTTCTCTCACAGAGACATTCACTGAGAGGTGGGGCAAGTGATTAGGTCTCCTCAGAAGGAAATTGACAGAGAAATCCTAGCTTCATTATGTTCCGCTCAATAATAACCGACTCACAGGGAAACAATGGCAATGGTTGAAATATCTGAGAAGCAGCGCCTAGTGGAAACCGAACAAGACTCTTTTGTGAGAAATAAACTGGTCTCCTGAAGAGGAGAGAGAGAAGAGTAAAATCAAAAGGAACTTAATGCCCTCTTGGTGATCTCAAGGTCTAAAATAGTGAATGCATGTCTATAAGCACCTTTTTTACTTTTCATTTCCTAGGCTGATTAGACCCATAGAATATTACAAGAGGCAAACTCATACTCAGGGGTACCTGGAGCAGGGGTTGTGAATGAAAGGGGAAAATCTAATTACATGACACTTGAAAATGGACTTCAGTTAAGAACAGCTTGAATTTTTGTCTCTAATACAATGGCACCTATTTTGCTTTCTACTGATAGTCTGATTTCACTGTTTTATTTGGTACAAGGTAAAACTAATATTTTATCTTCTGGGATATGACTTAAAATTTGCAGGGCATTTCAAATAAGCAAAATTGAATGGGAGAGAATTTTTTTCGAAAGAAAAAAGACCAAAAAGAGGCTCTAGGATTGGAGCATTTTCCACATTCCTCTTGTCATACATGCATGCTAAGTTGTTGATATTTATAAAACGAAACAGGCCGATAAAATTGTATATCCAAACGAGAGTCTAAACATGCTCACAGATTTGATCCAAAAGATGCCCTTTTAATCTAAGTGTTTACTTTTAAAATAGATCCTTGAATGCACATTTTGTCTTCTGATCAGCAGATTACTCAGCATCATGACAGTTTACTAAAATAAAGATAAATCCTGAAAGAAAATGTGATTTCTGAATACGAGCTGGCAACTTGAAGTCATTGAGAAATCCAGATGAGAACTGTATTCTCATCTGCTTGATTCTCACGATGCATAGGAGGAAACTGGATGTTGGCAACTTACTTACATTTTCATGATCAGTTGAACTGATCACAACCCGATTTAAAACTCAAAAAGTAAATCCACAACATAAATTGAGAGAAACTGAGGCTTATTCACTTTAAAAACCAAAGGGAGCACCCTGGTTGGTGTGGCTCAGTGCCAGCCAGTGAAGTAACGAGTGGCTGGTTCGATTCCCAGTCAGGGCACAGGCCTGGGTTGCGTCCCCAGTAGGGGCACGCTAAGGGCAACCACACATTGATGTTTCTCTCCTTCTTTCTCTTTCCCTTCCCCTCTCTCCAAATATAAATAAAATCTTTAAAAAAAACCCAAAAGGATTGAGGATAATATATTAATGTGAAATGGGAGGCTTACCCAAAGAGTCCAGATAAGGAGACAAAGCAGAAAATGTTCAGTTGAAAGCATTAAAATTATTGTTGTACAAAGAATTTTGCACAAAGTATGAAAAAGAGGAAAATACACTAACTGAGGTTTTGAAAGTGTTAATGCTGATAGAGAATAGTGATAGAAATCACTCAATAACAACCAAAAGCCCACATTAGGTGTTGAGGCAGACTTTGTTCCCGTGGAGGGAGAGGGCTTTGAAATAAGTCTACTTATGACCTTCCTGGGAATAATATATACAATAAATGCAACACAACTAAGCAAAATATGAAGATTGAAAGAAGCTTTGCGAGAACATTTTACTTGGGCCCTTCACACTGGATTTTAAGAAAGAAAAGTCAGTTATGCCGTTGTTGCCATTAAGACTCATTTCATAACCTACACAAGAACACCTCTGGATTCAAAGGAAAGGCTCAATTATAATACCTGAGATGAAAGTGATCATGGTCAAAACAGTCTCTCTCTCTCTCTCCCCCCCTCTCTCCCCCCCTCCTCCTTCCCCTCCCCCCGAATTCATTATTCTCTTTCTCTGAGAAAATGGTACACAAGCATTTCAAAATAAACACCTTTGGAATCCATAGGGAACAGGTCGCAATGAGCTCTGATCGCAGGCTGCCGGTTTGGGCAGCCAAAGTAGCAGTCTCAGGCACTAAGGCAGTTAGGATGACCTCTTTTAGTCGCAGTGTGCTTTGCGCATCCCGAAATAACTTCCAGCGTTCTAGCTCTTTTATTTAGCAATATTTCTATATCATTTCTTTTTCTCTGTCCTCTCACTTAGCAAACCTGCAAAATACTGAACCAGTTGAAAAAGTGACCGAAGCTTCTGATATTTTAGAAGTCTTTTAAATAGAAATGTTTTTTTAAGCACTGGTGGTAACTAAATAAGTGAAATCTGATGCTGAAAGAGTATGTTTATTTTATCGGGTGGTATAATTCCTGTGTGTGGAAAGTGGCGGTTCCACATTCCTGCACCCTTAACTAGTGGTCGGAGTGGCTTTATTTTAAGGGCACTTTTCTTAGGCCAACGGAATGCGGTCCAGTTCCTCCCAGATAATTTTCCAGGACTCACTGGCATTCCAAATCTTGAGCACGGCCAGCAAAAGTTTTGTGACTGTTGTGTCGAGATGCGTTCACTTGTGTGTGTGCATATGCATTGCCTGTGCGCTCAGGGATCCAGTAGCGTGAGTTGAGAAAGTAAACCATTTCCAGCTGGGGCTCAATGTCAACCCTTACACAATGTCAAGAATCACGGAGGGAGCAAGGGGCACTCACTGCCACTCTGCAGAACAGGATACTGGATACTGCGGATTCATCAACAGTGCTGCAAACAAGGGCCAGACACATAGAAAATCTACTTTCTTTAGGACCCTTTTTTCTCCGAGTTCAGCAGGAACTAATAGGTACAAGTGAGAGATGCAATGCTTCCTTAGAACGGTGCATTATGTTTTTGGGTCTCCTAGCCTCCCATTTAAATGTTTACTTAGTTATTGCAGAGCTTTCCTTCCATTTCCCTAATCCACATCTCTCTATTTCCAGCTGCTTCTCCATGAATATCTATGAAAAGACTCTCTGATAATCACAATTACTGGCTACTAGGTAGAATCCCCTCCAGAAGAAAATAGGACAGTGGAGGCAATTAAGAGCTACGACGATGAGGTAATGGGTTGTATAGTCTTTATTTGAGGGCTCCCAAATATCTTATCTCATAGGCCTAAGTGGCTACTGACTGATCCTTTTACAAGACTTGTCCAATTTAAAATAATTTCTTTCAATCAGTGCATACTGCTACAGCTTTTGGGTACAAAGGGGGCTCAATAAATTCTTGCTGGTTTGAGGTAGCTTGACTACAGACCTAATAAATAGATAGGAGTCTACTTGATGTAGCTGTAGTTTACAAAATAGCACTCATAGGACAAGAGACTTCATACATGAATCTAGGGAGATCATTTCCACATAAGGGCATCATGCAATATACACAAATTAATCTATGTAGCTATCCTAATGGTCAGGGGTCTTCTCTGCCCGTTCTTCAGGTTTTGACATGGTGCCCAGGCAGTGCACTCTGTCACTTACGTACGTCACATCCCTGTTTGATACAAACTGATTCCTCACATCAAACCACAGTAAACGATCAGTG
The DNA here is from genome assembly GCA_039655065.1 of Glossophaga mutica. NCBI lineage: Eukaryota > Metazoa > Chordata > Mammalia > Chiroptera > Phyllostomidae > Glossophaga > Glossophaga mutica. The sequence goes on along the minus strand of CM077318.1, from coordinate 4,871,030 downwards.
TGCATATTGGGAAAGCATGCTAAAGAATTGGGACGACAATCACGAATGAGATAAAACCTAATAAATAAATGATTTCGCTGCCATCAAAATGGATTATGTATTTAGGGAATATTATTTCATCCAAATAGAGAAGGCTTGGCTTGGATTTCCAACTGTCCATATTCAGTCATTCTCTCTTTGGGTACACAAGGGGCATTCAATCCAAATTACCCATCCTATATGGCTCTCTCTCCGTCTCCTGCTTTTTGTTCCCTATTCATTCCTTGTACAAAGCCTAGCCTATAGAAGGAGTGGCTTGAGGGCGCCTAGAGGCATCTTACATCAATGGCTTTGAGTTCTCCATTTAACTCTTCAACTGATTAATATTCTGTGTAGCCAGAAGCCAGCCTGACTCAGGGCCTGGGTTTAAAGAGCAGATGGATTATGGCCACTGCTCCTCAATTGATTCATTATTTAGGCCATTAATTTTCTTCTCACCAAAAACATCTGGCGTCTGATGCTTGGGGATAAACTGACATTAGCTGCAAGCAAGTTTAATAACAGGTTCATCATCTATGATTGCAGGTTAAAACCACAGACAAGAGTTCAGAAAGTGTGTAAGTATTTCAAAGGAAAGGACACTGTATAATCTGCTTGCTTTAGAAACATTCTCAGACAAAGAATTAATTTTGTTTTGTTTTGTTTTCAATAAAATCCCATTCACTCTTTGGCAATGTGACACCCCCAATCATTTTAATTGAGAGAATGAATATCAAAGAACTTTGCAAACTGTGAAGATAAACAAATAAATAACATTAGTATTTTATTTAGATCAGCAATTTGCACACTGGTGTGCTGCAAGAATTTTTAAAACATGCAATACATGACTATGTAGTCAGGGGCACTGACCTCTTTTCTCTTACATTGTCAAGTAAAAAAATGACAACAGCCAACACAACAATAGCTGTTCAGTGTGAATGAATCAAAATTATACCTATTTTTGTCAGATTGATCAAAAATATGTATACTTGCTATGCCACAGAATTTTCATGATTAGTTTATATGTGCCATGAGGTGAAAAAAGTTGAGAATCGCTCTTTTAGATTATAGGACTGCTAATGATATATTGAATGCATTTTATTTTTATATTGCATAATAGTCCATTGTTATTGGGCAGATCATTTTCATCTCCAGTACTACTAAATCATGTTTTGCTCATTAAGCTGACCCTTGTCAAACTAGTGAAAAGGTAGTACTACGACTCTATCACCCCTCACTTTTTCTTTTTCTTTTTTTTTTTCTTTCTCTAAGACTGAAACTTGTTCCTTTTCAGTGTTTCATCAACATTTGCTATCATAATACTATCTTGGGGGAAAGGTTCTGATATTAGTCATTCACATCTTAGTATAAATTTGACCTCTGTCTTGTAAAGGATTTATACTTCACAGCTAATATTTCACTGTGAAATGAAAGGACTCTGCCATAGGAAATTAGATTGCTAGTAAAGGGATAAAATATATGTGAACACACATATTTGTGTAGTTTCCTGTCATTTTGGTACTTCCTGCCATCTCTGAAAACACACTTGCATAGATGGCTGCCTATGTTGCCTCTGCGCCTAGCTGTCTGTTATTGGCTGCAGGCAGGTGTTTGGCACCAATCTATAAGAAGTCAAATACCCAGATTACTTGCCAAAAATAAACAGCTGTGTGGGTGGACCGAGCAAGAAATTCACAACAGACATCTGGCTTGGACCATCCCTGTGGGCTACAGCCTCAACATGTTTCATCGCGCTACTCCTCTGTCCCATGCAATGCTTGCTGGAAAACCACCCAAAGGTGAATTGACTAAGAAGGGTGAATGAGCCTCCACTGATCAGCCTCAGAGTTGGAAACCAGCACAGCCCCCAACTCCTAATTCAGCAGAAGCTGTGTGAGTAATTCTAGTACAGTCCCAATAGGAGCGACCGGTTATTTTAAAGGGTTTGGATCCCAAGTAGAGTGGACTTTGCTCCCAATTTTCTTTGAAAAGAGTTAAAGGGGATCCCTGCTTTCTCCCTCTCCCCACGGGTCCTTTATTTCTTTCTTATACCCTGTGTTTTGTTAGTTTTTTTTTTTTCCAGGGTAACAATGTTTTGACATGTGGCAGCCCTTAGAATGCACGACACACGTGAAGGATGAGAACTACTCCTGTGTTTTAGTGCTAAAGTCCAAAGACAGATACTTTCGGGATGTTTTCGAGACTGGAACAGACAAAGTCATTTCCGAGGCCAAGTTTAGGCAATTGGTCTTTTTGGCAGTTGGACTAATTTCTCCTCTCCAGTTCTTCTGACCACTGTTTACCACTGAGCACCCCATTCGCACCTCTTCCCACCACTTACGGAATTTCCAGAGTTGCTGAATTGCCTTAGAGTTGTGGCGAAGGATAATGCCCAGATTTAGAGATTTCCTACATCAGTTCAGCTTCAAGAAAGGATTCTTTCACCGACATTGCCTGCAAGGCTGCGCATATGCTACTCTGCCAAATAATTAGATATTTAATGCTATCTACTTATACTTGATACAAGAAATGTCATTTTAACGCCAAACAAGGAACATAGACAAAATCTCAGGTAAAAACGCCACTCACTTTATTGTTCATATTTTTCATGTTTCACTTTGACACAGGTCTTTTGGGGTCTAGATGAGGACTGGCATTAGGATCCCAGGGGTGCAGGCATCATCCAGATTCTCAGTGGGCACAGAAGCATAGGTCATGGAATTTCTGCCATGACATTTATATCCACAGTTTGCTTAAAATGCTATATCAGCTGGTGAATTCAAACATCTTTTACACATTTAGTTGTTATTAACAGGAGTGGCGTCGCTCATGAATCTTTATTGATGTGTGTGTGTGTGTGTGTGTGTGTGTGTATGTGTGTGTGTGTTGTGATTTGAAAAGTGCCTTGGAAAACCCCTTTCCTGGATTTGGTGCATCCTTATTTAAATTCTTCCACTGAGCATTGACTTGCTGGTGCTAAAAACAAATATTCTGTAAAATTTGAAATACCTCTGGAGAGTTCATCTTATACTCTGAAATGTTATCAGTGGTTTCTACTTTTTAAAAAATCCTCACCTAAGAATATATTCATTGATTTTTTTTTTTTAGAGAGAGAGAGAAAGAAGCGGAAGAGAAACATCAATGATTGGTTGTCTCCCATGTGCACACTACCCATTAACAGGTTTGTGGATCAAACCTGCAACCGTTTGGTGTACGGGATGACACTACAAACCAATGGAGCCATCTGGCCAAGGCAGTAGCTTCTACTTTTAAGCCAAATGCTGTCCTCCTGAAAATTAGCTCCAGCAAAGGCATCGAAAGAATGAAAGCTCTAACGATCTGAGGACAGGTTGATGGCCTGAAGGGTAATGCTGAACATGGAAGACAAGGACAGAGCTCTGACGGGCAGAGCCAGAAAGTCTGAGTGTCCTAGGTACCTAGAAGGCAAAGAATTGGAGGTTTCAGAAATGATGTCAGACATTGCTAACATAAATTTTAACTTTTCTTAGGGCATTATGACTATAGAGCAAATCTTGAATTCCCCATTTTTTAGAGTACAATAAGTCCTCATTTAATGTTGTCCGTAACTTTTTGGAAACTGAGAGTTTGAGTGAAACAAAAAAACCAAACCAATTTTGCTTTAGGCTAGTTGACATAAGCGAGAGTTAAGTTCCCACAGAATTTTTCTGGTTATAAAAACGTCACCAAACTTCTAAATAAATAAATACCCCGAATACTTCTAATACTAAGGATTGAAAAATATAACATACACCTACGTTTAAGAAATATTAATAAAGACAAGTAAGGTCATTATTTTCCAACCTGTTTATTCCAGTTCAGGCGGCAAGATGGGAACCAACCCTGGACAGGACGACATTTCACTGCGGGATGCCCTCAAACACACAACCATACTCATTCATACCGGGGCCACTTAGACAAGCTAATTAACGTAATGTGAGCATATTTGGCTTATGGCAGGAAACGGTGTACCAGGAATAAAGCCACACAGATATGGGGAGAACATGCAAACACAGGCAACGGCCTTGCCAGAAATTTATTTTTTCTCATCAACAATATAACAAAACAATGTTGAATGGAATGCCATTATTCTAGGAAGTGCTATCTTCTACTGTTTATTGACTCTATCCCCTATTACTCTTATCCCACATGTTTACAGAATATGTGATGTTAATGAGTAGTACCCCTTCTGATAACATAATGGTTGTGTACAGTATAACAGGGCCTGCACAGCTAATTGTAGCCTTTCCTAACGAACCTAGCTGGGGATCAGCCTGCCATTGGTACGACAGCTCTTAATATAACTATATACTTCTGGGTCCAATGTTAGTTCTCATTTTTAGAGATTTACACAAAGCACTTTATAACCCCGGACAGGAGGAATGTATATTCTTGTTGACTTTACCTCCTATGTCTGCTAAACTCAATAGCGGGGGCACATGGATATCAACCCAATTTCAGCGAAGGCAATTTGCCTTGCACCTTGCTTTCGTTTCTTGACATTTGGTCACACATACAACTCTGAAAAAATGACTCTTCACCAAGATGAGAAAACCACCTTTATATCTTTTAAATATCCCTTTGTTTATCTTATCAGAAACTTGAGACCCTGATCTTGCCATGACCTCTTGGTTCTCCTCGGATGGGTGAGTATGTAAGTCATACTGTGAGTTGGCCATATTCATTAAGCCTTACTGCTCCATGAAAGTGTCTTAATATCTTATTGATTCTAATTAGTACCTAGTATATTGTTGCCATTCAATATAAGCCTGTTACATCTCATCAAAATGAGGATTACACTCATAATGGTCTGATGTAATTCCCTAGGCAGTTGGGAAGAGAAAATAAAATCATCCAGCTAGTATGTGGTAAAGTAGTCCCATTCACTTTAGTACAAAATGATGCACTGTTTATCATGTGATTTCCTTACACTCTCCAGATTCTACTCAACAATGGGGATGGGGGGAAGGAAGGGAAGTACCTCTTCTGGCTGAAGTTGACTCTCCTGAGAATGTGGCAAATTAGAATGATGGAAGAAAACTTTCAAGCATTGTCTCTTTTCCAAGTACTTTCCAAGTACTTCATCAGTCCTTCACTTTTCATCCATAACTACTATGGATGAACTGTTAATTCTCAGTACCCAAACTCAAATATAACCCGATTTTCTGAAAGTCCTTTTTCTTTTGGGCTCCCTTGCAATGTATCATAATATTGAACTTATTAGTCAGGTTAAATTTGCCAGATAAGATACAGATCATTCTTGTTGGAACATTTGGGATCATATGTGAGTGTATAGGTGGGCATAGACTTATTTACTTGAAATGTTCACTTATATCCTTTTTAAACAAGTAGTACTTACTCAGTGAAGAAAATCAAAACTGTAGATCCACCAGTAGAGTAAATAAAAAATCATTCATAAGTTTACTACCTAATAACTCTAATTAATATTTTGAAAAATAAAAAAAAAGAGACACAGAACATTCTGGGTTTTTATTTGCTAAATTCTGGCCATCATAGAGAGACAAAGTGTGGCAGTGTAGTTCATACTCCGGCTTTGGCATATAGCAGTTACATAACCTCATTAAAATCACTCACTTCCTCTAAGCCTCAGTGTCTTCAACTGTAAATGGACATGAGGATAACATTTAGTTCATTCAGTTCTCTTAGAATAAATTAGATCATTCATGTAAATTGGTTAGTCCAATGCTCAATAACGTTTTTTTAACATTTTATTTATTTTATTATTATTATTTTTTTACTATTTATTTATTTATTTATTTTAATTGTTGATCTTGTACAGTTTTCTGTCTTTTATTCCCACCCCAGCCCCCCACCCCAGCCCTCCCCACCTCCCTCCCATTTCCACCCCCATAGTTTTTGTCCATGTGTCCTTTATACTTGTTCCTGTAAACCCTTCCCCTTTTCCTGACTGTCAGCCTGTTCTCCGTTTCAATGTCTTTGGTTATATTATGCTTGTTTGTTTGTTTTGTTGATTAGGTTCCTGTTAAAGGTGAGATCATATGATATTTGTCTTTCACCGCCTGGCTTATTTCGCTTAGCATGATGCTCTCCAGTTCCTATTCTTAAAATTATTTTATTATTGTTCAATTACAGTTGTCTGCATTTCCCCCCCGACTATCCCCCCTACCCCAGCCAAACCCACCTAACTGTTTTTTCATTGAGTGTGCCTGCCTATTTTAACTACTTCTGAAGGATATTTCAAAGAACCAAGGATTGTAACTCTGAAGTAAACAAGAGATAATGCACGAGAAACTTTAGGAGAGAATTTAGGGAATGTTGCTCTCTGGCAGCCTCTGCTAACTGCTTGAGTTTCTGAGAACAAAGTCTCTACTAGAGCAATGTTTGCTCAGTCTTGGAATGGCCTTCTTCAAGTATTTGAGGTAGACACGTAATTTAAGCTTACTAACACACAATTTGGAGTCATGCTCTGATAGCAAAGTCACCATGCTTATCTGAGCTTTTCTTCTAAAAGACAATGCCATGGTCCGGAATTCATTATTGCCTGTTTCTTTTCTGTACGAATAATTTACCTCCGTGTTTCTCAACCCCCTCCTTCATGCACTCATAACTTACCGCATAACTGCAATACTACCATATTAGTGTGCTGGGGCTCCCTTCACAAAATACCAAAGACTACGTGGCTTAAACACAAATGTTATTTTTCTCACAGTTCTGGGGGCTAGAAGTGCAAGCTCAAGATGTCAGCAGGTTTGGTTCCTTCTGAAGCTTTATTCCTTGGCTTTCAGGTCGCCACCTTCTTGCTGTGTCTCCCCAAGATCTTCCCTCTGTGCGCAGGTCCACATTGTCTTTCCTTGGGTCCAAATTTCTTCTGCTTACAAGGACAGCAGTGGGATGAGATTAGGATCCATTTCAGCCTCATTTTTTTTTTTTTTTGGAATGATTTTTAAAAATATATATTTTTAAATGTTTTATTGAACGTATTAGGGTGATATTAGTTAAAATTATATAGTTTCAGGTGTACAATTTTACAAACATATCATCTGAATGTTGTGCTGTGTGTTCACCACCCCAAGTTAAGTCTCGGCGCATCACTAGTTATCCCCCCTTTACCCTTTTCTACTTCCCCCATCCTCTTTCCCTCTTGTAATCACCATACTGTTGTTGTCTGTGTCTATCAGGGCCTTTTTTTTTTTTGCTTAATCCCTTCAGCTTTTTCACTCTGCCTCCCAACCCCCATTCCCCTCTGACAGCTGTCAGTCTGTTCTCTGTATTTATGAATCTTATACCCCAGTGATGCGCCTTCTGGGAGTACATCAGAAGAAACACTGATTCAAAAGAACATAAGCACCCCTATGTTCATTGTAGTGTTATTTACAATCGCCAAGATCTGGAAGCAGCCCAGGTGTCCATCAGTAGATGAGTGGATAAAAAAGATGCAGTACATTTACACAATGGAGTACTACCGGGCCATGAAAAGCAAGGAAATCTTCCCTTTTGGGGCAGCATGGATGGACCTGGAGAGCATATGTTGAGTGAAATAAGCCCTTCCGAGAAAGACAAAAACCGTATGACCTTGCCTATATGTGGAACTTAATGAACAGAATAAACCGATGAACAAAATAGCCTCCTTTTAATTTAATCACCTTTTTAAACGCCCTGTCCCCAAACACAGTTACATTCGAAGTACTGAGGTTTACAGCTGCAATATGTGAATTATGTGCAGCACAATATTCAACCCACAACAACCACGAAAAGTACAGTTTATTGGCTTTTGATTCTCATTGCTTTACATTGCTCAGAAGACAAGAACATAGTTTAGATGGAGGAAGCTTTTTGGTATCTTGGCAAAAACATATGTTATCTTCTCTAAACACAGTGCTGGTTTACTACTACATGGAAACAGCCATTGGAATAATAAATTCATGCCAGAATAATTAACCCATGTTTTATTTTTTTTTCTAGGATGCTGGTGATCAGATCATATTGTTATCATTGTATTCTCTTTTTTGTATTAAATAGATTTTACTTTTTAAATCAGTTAGTTTCACAGTAAAACTGAACGGAAAGTACAGAGAGTTTTCACATACTCCTCTCCGCCCCATCCTCCACATTGCTTCCATTACTATCAACACTTTGCAATAGAATGATGCATTTGTTACAATCAACCAACCTAAATGAACACGCAATTATCATCCCAAATCCTAAGTGTGTATAGGGTTCATTCTTGGCACCAAACAGTCTATAGGTTTTAGCACATGCATAATGTCACATAGCCAGCATTGTAGTATCGCACAGAATAGTTTCACTGCCCCCAAAATCCTCTGTGCTCTTCATACTCATCTCTCCCTCTCTCTAACCACTAACAACCACATCTTTTTACTGTCTCCATAATTTTGACTTTTCCACAATGTTATATAATTCAAATTATATAGTATGTCCCCTTTTAAGATCGGATTCTTTCAGTTAGTAACATTCATTTAAGGTTTCCATGTCTTTTCTTGGCTTGATAGAGCTTTTCATTTTAGCAATGAATGATACTCCATTGTCTGGATGAACCAACACTTATTTCTCCATGTACCTCATGAAGGACATGTTGGTCGTTTCCAAGTTTTGACAGCTATAATAAAAATTGCTGTAAATGTCTCTGTGCTGGTTTCTGCGTGGACATAAGTTTTCAAGTTATTTGGATAAAAACCAAGGAGTATTAGTGCTGCGTTGTATGGTAATAGCATATTTAATTTTGTAAGAAACTGCCAAATAGTCACATTAATTAATTTATTTTATATTTTTACAAATAAATATCAGAATATAAAGACAAACTATGATATCACAAACACCATGTTCAGAATGTATCTATAATATACATGGGTCGAGAGTCTAAAAGCATTATATAAAATTTGGGCACAATATTTTATATTTATGTAATTTGAATATAAATAACCACAGATAGCTTTGTTAATAAAGAGACCATAATAATGTGGGTATGAAGAGTCATTACAATTATACATGTTAAAATAGTTTTAAAGATAAACTTAAAATGCATTGAAATACATTAATTTAGGCAATTTAAAGTATTCATCTAAATATCTTTATTTATGTTTTAAATTTTTTAAATCCATTGTCGTTGGTCCTCATATTTTGATAGCTAAAGAAACTGATAGAGAAGTCACTTTTCCCTTTCAAGGTCAAACTGGGGCCAGAATCCAGGTCCTTTGATAAGTCAGCTCTATAGTCTTTTCAATGTTCACTGATGATTTCACTATTATGAGAAAACTTGATTCCCAAGAACTATAACTTTTAGCAGATGTTCTCATTCTAAATTCATGCAACATAAAGACACAGAAGATGTATGATTTTCCCATGCACACATAGAACCTAAAAACTCTCAAATGTATTTGTGGAGTTTGTCTTTTCTTTGGAGGAAAAATGAATTATTTCATACAAAATACAGAGAAGCAGAAGTATGGTACTTTGATTTGACATGAGATCTTAATTCATTACTTTGCTTGGTTTCCATGTCAAAGACATAGAAATTTTTGGTATATAATTGAAGCACTATGAAAAGTATTAGCTTTAAACTCACTAAATGAAAAGGTTAGAGTGCAAATATTATGTGGGCTGGCACATTTCTTTAAAACCTCATTCCCTTCATTAAAAGATCCCTATTAGAGTCACTAATTGGCAGATTGATCTGCCCCCCCCCCAAATTATCTAAATAAAAATGTGTCCACAACGCTGGCCTAATCAGATGGTAAAGCAATTATCATCAGTAGACTATCTTCTTTGTGAAGAATATGCTAGTAAATGTTTATAATTAATTAAAAATAAATCAGCCCTGGCTGGTGTAGCTCAGTGGATTGAGCGCGGGCCTGCGAACCGAAGGATCGCGGTTCGATTCCCAGTCAGGGCACATGCCTGGGTTGCAGGCGAGTTCCCAGCAGGGGACACACGAGAGGCAACCATACATTGATATTTCTCTCCCTCTCCCCTCCCCTCCCCTTCCCCTCTAAAGATAAATAAATAAATAAAAAATATTAAAAAAAATAAATCAGATAAATGTCTCCTTTTTAGTGTCTGTAAAGAACATAAATATTGTAGTTAAACTCCATGTGTCATTCTTTATATCTTAAATTTGAGCTAGCTTGAGTTGTGTGAATGTTCGCCCGCCCCCCCCCCCCGAGACACAGACACACAAGCATGCTGTTATTGGGTTGGCCAGAAAGTTCATTGAGTTCGTTCTGTAAAATAAAAGACACATGTTTCATTTTCACCAATAACTTTATTGATCTGGATATTTTGAGTATGTTGGCTCTCTCCCACATGCTTTGACGTTGATTGTTTTCAATGAATGTCTCGATTTAATCGCTATCAACTGCAACTGGTCTACCCAACTGTGGAGCAACATCCAGCGAGGAATCTCCAGTGAGGAATCTCCAGCATGAAACTTCACAAACGACTTTGACAATGTTCCATCAGTCGCAGCATGTTCTCCATACACGGTGCAAATCTTTTTTTTTGTGTTTTATTCAGTTGCCTTTTTACCTTTTTGAAATAATAAAGCATATGTCAAAATGTTGTGTATTTTCTTCTATCTTCAGTATTAAAATGGCTACGCAAAAGTTCACCAATTTTCATGTTTCTTAAGAATGCATGCTGATATGACAGCTGTCACAACACAATCTAACAAAATTGTTTCAAATCAAGTCAAGCACAACTTAGCATTACTACAGCCATCTTATAGAAACAACCAAACAGCCATTTCGGCCAAGCCAATACTAACATACCTCCATTAAAGAACTACCGCATCTACACACGTAGAATACATCAGACAGAGTAACACTTGTTGGGACTCAGTACTTTGTGGCTTTTGAAAACTTGAATCTGGAGGCAAGTAGATCTGTAAAATACCCTGTTAGAAATTATGAATACAAATGACATCTTGCTGTGAGTAGAGTGTTTTGACCAGTTCCTGTGATTGGGGAAGGATTCACTAGAAAAATAAAAGGTGTTATCATAAAGATGATGTAGATTTGTGTTTCTTGGCCAAAACCTGGTGAAATATTTCAACATGTTCTTAGAGAAATGGTTCACAAATAAAAATAATTATTTTATTTTTGTTTTGTGAAGGACCAAATCAGTATGTGTTTTAGAAGAGTTAGAGCCACCACTTCTCAGCCTTTTTGCTAAGATCAAGTGTAGAAACGTTAGACCCAAATTCATAATCCATTTTTCTTCTGTAATGGGACTAGCGAGCTTTTGTAGAGGTGATGATGTTACACTTTTGTGTGTGTGTGTGTTTTGTATTGTTTTACCTTGAGCCTGAACTTGTCTAGGTAGTATTCTTTCCATAGGTCTTCAAGGACAATGTAAGGCAGCAATGATATAGATGAACCTGGATTAGGAGAGTGTTGTGAATTTTCATCCCAGCTGTATGATTTACGTGGTAAGTAACTTTGATTCCAAGTTTTCTTTCATTTATACATGGGTGATGATATCTATCTCACAGGGCTATTGTGAGGATGTCAAGATGCAAAGAGGTAAGCATAGACGCATACAAGGGTTCTGTTTTTCTAACGATCAATCCAGTTGTTTTAAAAAGCAAGTGTAGGAGTTCATCATTACCAAGTCCTTATTACTTGAGATGATAAAGGGAATTATATAGAAAGAAGATTAAAACTATGAACATTAAAATGGCAATAAAATCCCAACTATTAATAACTGAATCCAGATAACAAACTAAACAAACAAGCAGAACAGGAACAGAATCATAGATATGGGAATCATTTGGAGGCCCATCAGTTGAGAAAGAGAAGGGGGGATGGGGTTGAAAGGTGGAAGGACAAAGAAGCGCAAATCAGTAGGTACAAAGTAAACGGGGTTGCTGGAGGGAATGGGAGTACTGGGTGGAGGGGGGCACAAGGGTTAAAATAGGGGAAACTGTCATAACGTAATCCCTAAAATATATGTTAAAAAACATCCTAAAAAATAAAAATAAAAAGCGAGTGTCAATCAAGCGAAAGCAATTTTGATTATTCTGGCTAAATAATACATTTTGTTTCCATAGGACAAGATTTCTGAGCCTCATCTGTACTGATTTCTCAATTACGTAAGATTTTTTAAACTTCATTGTTATTGTTGACACTATTTCAGATGTCCCGGTCCTCCCCCCTCCCCCACAACGGCCACCAGCACACTGCTATCTGTGTCTACGGATCATGCATGTACGTTCTTTGGTTAATCCCTCCCAGAGCAATTTATTTCAGACTTGAAACTCTATCTGGTCCACAATATTGACTCGTTGATCCCAGCATAATCACTGCTTCTCTTAGCCACTTCCACATTCTTTTTCTTTCACCAAGCTTTGAGAAGATAAATCGTTCTCTACAGCATGCAGACGCTCCTAGAGGAGAACAGGCTTCAACGGAAAGTGAACTAGAAAATGAAAGACGAAGTGCAGGACATTTCTCTCTTCTGACCACCTGCTTAATTTCTTCGGACCTTGATATTGAATAAATGGGGATTCAGTGTGAAGTCCAGATCTCATTGCATCCGCTACCTGAGATCCTGGCCAACCTTTGCGAGAACCACTTTCTTTCAATCCTACAAGTTTATCATCAGGCAAGTTATTTTAACGGTGTACGTGCACAAGCAGGCGGACACATGTTTCTCTTTCTCTCCCTCTCTCTGTCCCTCCCTCCCACCTCTCTCCTTGTGGTATTAAGTTCTTAAAGCATCTTAAAAGACTTAGATTAAGTGCAGAAATCATAAGGAATATTCAAAGCACTAGAAAGGAAATGTTGAAATTGGCCACCACACATTACCTTAAAACTGAACACTCTGCCCTCCAGCTGTGGGAAAGCTCGCATCGCATGGGAGGGAAGGGGAACTTTTAATTTTTAGAATGAGAGAAGTCATTTCTCTCTTAGTAGGCTACGGCAAACTCTCCAGAAGTCCAGAGATTAAATCTGAAATTGTCATTTCATTAGAGACAACTTGTACTTGCCCCGTTTGACTTTTTGCTTTAATAATAACTAGCCTCATTTCCCCCAGACGTCATTACTGGGAAAGATTTTGTAGAAAATAGAACGCTTTAATAAAGTTGCCATTAAATCAAAGAACAATAAACAAACTGAACCAAGTGAAAAGTCAGAGCTACGGAAGATGTTTTATCTTTCACACTTTTCTCCCGTTCCTATTCCTCTAGTATAGTACTTAGGTATAAAGCAATTGATCAGCAGGGAGCTGTTACCTTAATTATAAAATGAAACAACCTTGCTAATGTAGCCTGAAAGCCTGGTTAGTTCCCACTCCAGACTGGTAATTCTGAATGGGCTCCAAATCCAAACGCTTCGAAAACGCCGCTGTTGCCCGATTGTGATGTGAAGGTTTGAAACAGCTCTGCTGATTGGAGTCACTCTGGTCTTATTTATTTATTTATTTATCGGAACCTCATCCTTTGCCCTTGGGGTGGAGATGAAATGCTAACACTCCTTGGGTCCGGAGCAGCATGCACTTTCAAATAGTTCATTCCCAGGGAACCATTTGTTTGAGGCGGCTTTTTGTCTGCTCATCGGCCCTGGCCGTTAGGGCTCAGGCAGAGATGTGATGAGCCTTGCAGGAAAAATTAAAGAAGATGTAAACAGTAAATGCAGACATTTTGCAACATAGCTAAAAATAAATTGCACTACAGGCAATTATGCAAGTTTTACTGGATACATTAAAAAGACATTAAATGCACAGCTGTTTTAAGTGTCTTTTAAGCTGATAAATTAACTGTCTAATAAATTGTAAGATTTGTCAGCTAATAATGCTATTTTATCTGCTTTAACATATGCCTTCCTAGTTCATGAAGCATTATTGTAAGTGCCAAAAGGAGATAATGTGCATTTTACAGTGTTATGTCTTAAGTGGAATGGATCATTGGCCATGAAGAAGTGTGTTAATAAATCTCCTAGGCTTTGTTAATTGCACTCAATGAAGTGTCACTGTTAAAACACAAAAGATGTGATAGAGAAAGCTGAACATAATGTCTTTCAGTTTTACAATTAACAGTTCACTAGGCAAATCGACCAAAAAGACCATAATTTGTTGAAGCCTTATTAACTTATATTTTCCTAGTCAAGGTCATAATTGTGGATGGCTTTAAAGCAATGTTTTAATGCTTATCACAAAGAGTAACCTTGCTGGAGAGAAGGAACGTTTTTCCTCCGAGTGACATAAGATGCCTACCAGGTTCAAGAGAAATAAAGCAGCACCGAATCAAACATCAGTCTTTTAGAATCATTCACCATCAAGCATGTGTTTTGTCCTTGACTCGAGAAAAAAGCTATTTTGTATTGCTTGTCCCAAGATGGTAAGTAAGGGAGGGTAGTGTACACTATGAAATTCAAAGACACTACTTCAGAGGCCATTAAGTATAAGTCTTTGGCCATTAAAAAAGTAATAATAATAAATTTAAAAAGTTTAGTTTACGTGAAGTTAATGCATTTTTTCCTTTTGAATTCAGACAAGAGACACGAGTAGACTCAATTTTAAAACTTGACATGAAAATCTTTTCTCCTTTAAGTTTTGATTAACTTACAACAAGAGTCATTGTTGTTTGCATGTTAGAGCAAGAAGTGTTTTCTTTTCCTTTTAGTGTTAGTAATGTATCCTTGCTCAGTCTGATTATCTTACCAGTTTGCAATTCAAGAGGTGCATCGTTAATAACGCTGCGGCTTTAACAATGACTTTCACAAAGAGGGAACAATGAAACTATACACTTCCTTTAATATAGATGGAACTTTATCTTTTGGGCCAACCATTATATATTTCAGACATTTGTTTAAGTGTAAGACTTACAAAAATATGTAATGGCGGGGTGGATTGGATATGGAAGATGGGGGAGGGGAGGTTGGGGGAAAGTAATGGGGGAACATGAGGGCAACTGTAAAGGAATAACAGTTACTAAAAAAGATAAAAATCAGAAAGCATTTGAGGCAACTTTAGAAATTCTTCATTAGAGTCTTTGTTCAATTCCTGAGCAATTTATTTATTTATAAGCTAAATAAGAACATCCACCTTGAAGGATCATTGTCGAGATCAAGAAAGGAACTTTATGTGAAAGCACTTTAAAAAGCCAAATGAGTATTAGTTATTTATTCTCTTTCTTAATTTTTATTTGAATTTATTGGGTAACATTGGTTAATGAAATTATATAGGTTTCAGGTATACAACTCTATAACACATCTGTATGTCGCACTGTGTGATCAGCACCCCAAGTCGAGTTTCCTTCCATTACCATTTATCCCCCCTTTACTCTCCGATACCTGCCCCACCCCCTTTTCCCTGCGCCCTTTTCTCTCTTGTAATCATCATGCTCTCGTCTGTGTTTATGAGTTTTTTTCTCAATCCCTTCATCTTTTCACCCAGCCCCACAACACCCCCACCTCTCTGATGGCTCATCTATCTAGTTTGTTGGTTAGTTTATTTCGTTCATTAGATTCCACACAAGCGAAATCATTGTGGGTAAAAATGCCAATTGTATAATTCTATTCTTCAAAGCACTTTTGTATGTACTATCTCAATTTATCGTTAGAACCATCTCTTGAAAATGGCAGGACAAGTATTTCTAAGTGCAAATATTCTCTTATGTCCTGCTGAGTACAAGGTGTATTCTAGAGGTTATAATTCTATAACCAAGTGTGATACGGAGTTAATATATTTAGAAGGTTACCATCTGGTTGTGTAAGCATACTGGCATTTCAGTAGAGGTAAATGGCAGCATGGGGAAGCGAAATCTTCCTAAGCCTACTCAGTAAGGTTGGGGGCGGGAAACCCCAAGCCTTCAAATATATTTCAGCTCTAAAAACCCCTTGTGGTTGCGAAACAAATCCCCTAATTGTCAGTCCAATGCTCCTTCACATGCCCACACGGCTTCACTTAAGACCACACAGAAAATGAAAATGAAATGGGTCAAATGTTAGAAACCATTGTGGGAGTTCTAAAATCTATGTTGATATTAGGACCAGGTTGGATAGGACCAGAGTGAAAGAACTTCAGATCTTTTGTGTTATATTCACTAAACTATTTGAGCAGGGCTGTCTCAGATAGCTTCATTTCTGGCCAGACCACCCCAAAGAAGTAGGAAGTCCTCATTATCCTCACCACCAATCCTCTTTGTGACCGAGCGTGAATGGGATGATTTGATCTTAAGTGGAGATTATACACTGTGCTATGCCAGCCCGTCTTCAAATGAGCTTAAAAGAAGCTTTTAAAGATTATAAATCATCATTAGTGGAAACTAGATTGTTTGGGAGTGGTTTTTGTCCCCTTAAACTCCAAAACATTTTGATCACTTTTCTCTTTGAACTCCTACTTGAAGTTAGGAACTGCAAGGAAAGAAATACCATTGGTCCTTTTATTGATGTCTTGATATTCATGTGTAGAAAAGAAAAAAAAATATCAAAAGTTATCCAGGTTTCATGAGATTTCTAAGTGCATGACTGCTGTGTGCGCAGTTGAGAAAGTTAGAAGTATCTAAACTTCTAAATACAGTCAAGGAAAAAAGCATGTACCATATTGACCTCAGTATAAGAGTTATATGTTTTAAACAAAATGAATTAGAAGGAAATACATCCCGAAACCTGGAAAGATAAAAAGATAGAAAAGGATAGAGGGAGAGGAAGAGGGAGAAGAAGGAAGGAAGGAAGGAAGGAAGGAAGGAAGGAAGGAAGGAAGGAAGGAAGGAAAGGAAGGAAAGGAATACATTTAATATAAGAAATATAAGGAATGCCTTATATGAAAAGATGAGACATGCACATCTTTGGAGGCCTTATTGGTGGTCAGTGTCAATATTCCCATAAAACATGTAAAATATTTCAGATTCTAGCAAACCCAAAAGTTGTATCTTCCCCTATACACCAGTTCAAGTTCCATGGTGTAGTAGTAGTAGTAGTAGTAGTAGTAGTAGTAGTAGTAGTAATAAATAATTAGTTGAGGGCTTACTACATTGTATGCACTAGTGTAAGAACTTTGCTTATATTAGCTCATTTAATTTGGCAATGACATAATGGGACAGGTCATATAATTATGTTTCACTTAACAGATGTTGAAATATGAAGACACAGAGTTTAAATAACTTAATCTATATTACAAAGCAGGCTTAGCCTCGATACATGTGCAAAAATCTGGAAGGTATTTATCAACAGTGCGTTCACTGTTGCAACAACAGGTAAGCTAATGTCTGGAGGAGCTAGCAGGGTTATATTGGGCATGCAGTTCAAATACACTTGCCTCCCCCCCAAAATAATACATATACTTTGTTATAATAACTTTTAATATTTTCATTATTGCAGGCAATGCTTGTATTCTTCACAGACAATTTAGAAAATAGATATATAAAATTATAAAACGAATCGAAAGGTCCATATTCCACATCCAGCAAAAAATAACCATTACACACATGCACACATACCACACCACACACAGTGGTGCCCCTGAGTAAAACATGCGAAGCATAGCTTAGCCACAATACATGTGAAAAAAACCCCTGAAGGGTGTTTACTCACTGTAAGTACAATGTGAGAAAGAAGAAGGGAGTATCTCGGCTTCCAGGATGCTAAGGCAATCTTTAAGAAGAGAAAATTTTCTAAAAGAACGAAGCTCACAGGCTTGCACTAGTTGATATTACTTCACCTGGAAAACTATGTTTACTTATGGGCACCAGCCAGGATACTGAGAAATGAGAGTCTATTGATAAGAAAATGTCTGAAATGGTATAGGGATGTGAAAACATGTCAGAGGAGGAAAAATTGATAGACCTTAGAACTAAGAATGCTAATAAATTCAAGTGCCTTTAATTTCTATATTTAAATAGCTGAAAAGCTGTTATATGAGAGCAATATAACCTATATTACACCAAGTTAAAACAAAAAGATTCAATGATCATGGCCCTGGCTGGTATAGCTCAGTGGATTGAGCGTGGGCCTGTGGATCGACGAGTCACTGGTTCGATTCTCAGTCAGGGCACATGCCTGGGTTGTGGTCCAGGTCCCCAGTAGGGGGGACTTCAAGAAGCAACCAGACATTGAGGTTTCTCTCCTTCGCTCTCCCTCCTTTCCCCTCTCTCTAAAAATAAATAAATATTTAAAACAAAACAAAACAAAAAAATTCAATGATCATGAGGAGAACAAATGTAGAACTTATGGCCCGAGAAATTACTAAGTTCTGTGTCAATAAAAGTGCTCAAGCAACAACACCGCACATTGACACATTTAGCATGTTCTAGAGAGGATTCAGGGTTTGAAGGAAAACACTGAAGAGTCTCGTCTTAGTCCGATCTGGGCCACTATAACGAACACATCCTGGACCAAATAACTTAAACAATAGAAATGTATTTCTCACAGTTCTGGAGGGTATAAATATGAGATTACGTTTCCAGCATATTCAGTGCCTAGTGAAGGTTCACATTCTGGTTCACAGACGGTGCGTGCAGAAGGGGCAATGGAGCTCTCTGGGTCTCTTTTACAAGGACACTAATGCCATGCGCATGAACCCGACCTTCATGATCTTAATACTTTCCAAAGGTCCCACCTCCAAATACCATGACACCTAGGATGAAGTTTCAACATATGAATTTGGGGAGGAAACAAACATCCAGTCTGTAACAAGTCTCAAATTCCCCTTCTTAGTCTGAATCTATACACAAATCTTTGGGCCTTAGGTATTCCAAGACCTGGAAATTTGGGGGTGGGGTCCCTCTGTGAAATTTTGAAGATAATCCATTCTTATTTTTCGATACTCCTTTCCTCTGCTGAGATCTTTCACTGTTGCCTTTGGCTGCCCAATAGACCCCACTGTTAGCTCATCTACCATTAGGGGCTCAGGTAGACCTCATGCTTGTTAATTTCCTAGACTTCTGTCCTAGTCTTATTTTCTATTTCCTTAGACGCTACCGATTCAGACAATAATCCCAGGAAATTGTGTAATAATGGGTTAATGGTTTTTCCAGAAAGATAAAATATGTGCTTTCTGACCTTGGCTGGGTAGCTCAGTTGGTTAGAGTGTCACCCTGATATACCAAGGTTGCAGGTTCCATTTCTTGTCAGGACACACACAAGAAGCAGCCAATGAATACACGAATGAGTGGAACAACAAACTGATGTTTCTCTGTCCCTTCCTATGTATCTCTAAATTCAATTAAAAAATATGTGTGTTCTGTTAGTGACATCCCCATACAGTCAATCAAAGGATGTGAGGCCATTTCACAATGGAGTCACACACCTCTGCTTATTGCAGGTCCTTAAAAGAGGGTCGAGAAATCAAAGGAAATATGCCACAGAATGAGAGTTGTGAAAGGTGCTTTGTTCATATAGTTCCTCTAACATATTTACTCTATCAGTGATCATATCCAGAATGGAAGTCCAGAGACAGCCTCGGAATATCTGGTGGAGGTTTGTGGAATCTTCTTTATCAACAAAAATCTATAAAAGAGCATAAAATAACCTTTCTGGAATACTAATAATGCCCTTGGTTATTGTAATATGCAAAGCCCTTCCAAGGTAATCTCATATCAGTCTTTCAAAACTCTTTGAGGTAGATGAGATGGGAGTAATTATTCAAATTTCATAAATGAGAAATTTGAGGTTCAGAGTCTTTAAATAATTGCCTTACATTATCTTTGCCTAATTGTGGACAGAACAAAGAAAAAAATGAATTTACATATTCTAAAGCATTGTTTAGTGATATTTTTGATAATAATTTTAAAATTAAAAACAAACATTTAGTGAGTGCTTATTATGCAACTAACCCTACAAATAGGTAATTTCTACGTATTGTCTCATTGAATCCTTTGGAAAATCATGCCAGTGCTATATCTGTGGAAACTGAGGCTCATAGAGATTAGCGAGACTACATATTCAGTAAATGGGCAAGCTAGGATTTTAGGCAAAATTTGTCTGAATATTAATTTCCTATTGTTTTCTCTTTAAACCCACCATCTGTGTGTCGCACCGGTTCTAGAATAAGTTGTTTACTTTTAAGCTCTGCATTTCCAATTTGACCTTCTCTCTTCAATCATTTGTTAAGTGCACACACAGCATTAATTTCTTAGTTTAATAGCTGATATCTAATCATCAAAAGAGACACCCTTCATTTTAAAAATGTTTGAAACAGATAATACATATGTAAATGCATAATTAAATCTATATTATTTAATATACAAGGCATGTGTTAAAAATCAAAGAATACAAAAAGGAAGAGACTGAAAAGCAAGTATCTCTTTCATAAATGAACTCCCATCCCTGAGTTTCCCAGCAACCACACCCTTCCGGCTATCATCCTGTATCAAAAATAACCAGTCTCACTAGTTTCTGGTGTATCCATCCAAGGGTACTGTTTTTGTGTTTATATAATTGTATGTATACATGTACATATGCATGTACTGTATGAATATAAATTTAAATACCAATATGCAACTGTACCTGATATATATGAGCACATGCACATATCTATGGTAAAATTAAGGGCTCATGGTAAGTGTATTTTGTAACTTTGATAGGTATTGCTAAGTTATCCTCCAAAGAAGTTATGTCAATTTAAGTCCTACCAACAATCTGTGAGAATGCCTGTTTTCTTACAGCCTTTATGACACAGTACATAATCGAATATTCTTTAAATTTTTTAAATCACATTTTTATTTTTTTTAAAGATTTTACTTATTTGTTAGAGGAGAAGGGAGAGACAAAGAGAGGGAGAGAAACGTCAATGTGCTGTTGCCTGTTGCGCACCCCCTACTGGGGACCTGGTCCACAAGCCAGACATGTATCCTGAATGGGAATCGAACCAACCACCCTGTGATTCACAGGCTGATGCTCAGTCCACTGAGCCACACTGGCCAAGGCTTGTATATGTTTTCTATTATTGACATCGCGCTTTATTTCATATGTTTAAATGCCATTTGCATTTTTCTATGAATTGTCTTTATATGTGTTCTGATTATTTTTGTATGGGGGTTGTTGGCTTTTCTTATTGATTTTTGGAATTATGGGTATAATAAAAATATAGTGCCTTGACACATATATTTTACATTCTATTTTTTCCTTGTAATTTGCATTTTATGGTATATTATTCAATGCATATAATATAGGATGTGATAAAGTCCCACTTATCAAATTTTTAAAATTGTTTTTAGGTTTTGTCTGTTGCTTTAAAAAACCTTAAGTGGTCCAGGATTATTTAAATAAATTCACTTTATTTTATTCTAGATCTTTTATAATAACCACCCTTAAAAAGCCAGATTTGTGAATGAACTGTGACCAAAGCATAATTTGACCTCAAAGAAATTATTGGAACTGTTTGACATTTTTAGCAGACAAAAAAGCAATTATTGAAATATATGCATGATATATCAATTTTAATTCAGTTACTTATTAGGAAAGGCTTAGCCAAAATTTGTGAAATATGACAAAGTAAACTAGACAAAGGAAACTTTGGTTAGAATCATGAATGTAGGATAAAGGGAGACAAACAAAAGACTTCTCACACCAGACAGTAAAAAAAAAAAAAATTGTGTGTACATCTACCTGTAAATAAATGGTCAGAAGTATTGCTGAAAGGTGCTAAAGGTGGCATTGGGACTGGGAATGACAATAAGCATTGGATAGTGGGATTTCTGCCATGCGCGAACTAATTTACTTCCTCACAGAGAAGTTCATCCTACTGACAGAACTGTTTTCCAGAGATAAAAGATGGAGGCTCTCACACTAAATTAAGGATACATGAAGCATGCGTGTATTTCCTCCTGCTAAACTCTGAAGGGCTTGCCTGTTGGCAGAAATGACCCATTATGACTTAAACAGATATCCATCTGTAATACATTAAATAAATTAAAGGCTGAAATTACTTAACTGATGCTCAATATATTTGTCGAAACAATAAGCTTTGAGAAAAGTGGATGCAGCTTTATTTCCCTAGGAAATTTCAATAATTCATTCAGTAGATGAATGCAAACCAATTTTAGTGCAATGTAACTAGTAGGCAAGACACTCAATTTCAGGAATGTGAAGAATGCTGCTTTATTTTGGCATAATCATGGTCTCCCTAAAAGCCCCTTTTTCCCCCTTGAAGATTGTCAAATTATACATGTTTCTTTCTTTACACTTCACAGCCAGTGCAGATTAGTACAAAAAGCTTCGATTTATCTGAATAATTTTGCCCCATCATTCACAATAAAGATGAAGGCCAGCAGATGGGAAGAACGCACACAGTGGTTCTATGAATGGCTCAAGTGCGTGAAAGCTGAAGGAAAAGGTGTTTCTGAATTTGCAGCCCCTGCCTCCTCATTGTCCATAGCCTCTCTCATACCAAACAAGATGGTGTTAGAAAGTGGTTGCGGACAGCAAAGAATGGGAAAAGCGGAGAAAAATATACGCAAAAGCAGACTTATTTTATTAGGGACTGACCCAGGGAGAAATGTTAAATTGGTAAGGTGTATCTTTGCTGCATGCCCCAGCCTTCTTTATGCTGTCACTTGGTCCCTCCTGTTGCTTTTGTATGTTGGTAGCTGTGAAGACAACTTCTGCTGGAAAAAAGCTGCCGAATTAACACCACCTTAAATGACCACAAGATGCATGTGTATAAGGTCCATCAAAGCCAAAAGAGCAATGCTGATCCATAGCCTAGTTTAGGGAATAAGGCCATGAGCTTTGGAATAAAACACAGTCCCCACAACATCCTAACTTTGTGACCTCAGAGAAATATCTGATTCTTTCTGATGCTCTGAATCCTCAGGTTTTGATCGGGGTACTTAATTCACAGGGATGTTCTGATAATTAATTTAGAAAATATATAAAATTGTCTAAATTGCTTGGCATATGATATACATGGAATAAATGCTGACTATTGCTATGTGGTTATTTTTCCCTCAATGCTGCGGTGTGTACATGTCTAACCCAGTGCCTAGAACATAGTGAGTACCCAAAGGAAATGCTAGTTGAATCTGAAAGGCATGTGACTACCTGTTTCGCACCAAAATGTTAACAATTTAGTTGATTTGTTTAGGGTGAAGCAAATTAGATTTTTATGCCTTTATAGGAAAAATTCATTCAGATGCTAATACCTTAATTCAAACTCATGAATCATTAATGGTGCATATTCTAAATACATACCTGGGTAGAGAAGTTAAGATTCGGAGACCTTTATTTTATCTATTAGGTCCCAACAAAAGCTTATGATGGGAAAGTAGAATGTTTGTGACTAGCACCATGGACTTGGGATTTAAAATGATTTGGAGTTAAGTCCTGGCTCCATCAATTTCTAGCTTTGTGACCTTGGGTAAGTCACTTAATATTTCTGAGCCTTGGGCCAGAACTCAAAGCATGCTCTTTTTATTGTTATCAGTTGAGACACAATATTGTCTTTACTATAAACTTTAAACATAGGGCACAGAAATTCTATAGTATAGGCAAACCCTGTAAAATGGATCCAAATGAAAGAAATGGCTAACCAGTCTTAATAAGTATAATAGAGTGCATCTCAATTAAAGCCCCGATATATGGAGTTATACATTCATAACACTGTGTACATATGGATGCACCTCCTGAAACCCTTCATGAGTATCTTTATAATATTGCACTTTCAAATCACAGTAAATGCATTTCCTAATAATCATCACAGGGTAGAATTTAGTTTAGTAGCATGAGGGAATTCTTAAAAGCAGTAACACTCCTTTCAGATACTCCTAATAACCTGAGATTCTAGTACAAATGTACTAACACTAAATGTCCAAAAAAAAAAAAGAACTCCATCATTCTGGTCTTTATGCCTCGGCATGGGTCAAAAGCTAATTGTAGTTTAAAATGCATGCATTTCAATTGAAGTGGTCTGAAAGCCAGTAACGCTATCCAACGCCTTAACGGTAGAATCTACTGCTTATCTGTGCTTTGCAACACATTTTATTTCCCTCTTGCAAACCTCTGTGTTTTACCTACTTTAGTGACTGTTTCGCTTCTCAAAGATAAAATTTAAAGCGTTTTTATTGTAAATAGCACTTTAGTGTTGAGAGTTACACGGCGTTTCAAAACTGGTGACTGCATTTTCTCTCCTTAGCAAGTAAAATGTGAATAAATAGTGCGTATAGGGAGTAACATGATAAACTCCTACTTTCAAACATTGTCACCCTGTCAATTCAACCAAAAGACAGGGCATCAACCATTCTATTCCTTTTTCCCATTGATCCCATAAAAGTATATGAGATCATATTCCTTATTTTGTCTGCAAATGCCACTAAAGGTAACCTCATGGGTACGTGTAGATGAGTTAAGCATAGCGATTCAGTAC
This sequence comes from Glossophaga mutica, assembly GCA_039655065.1. Classification (NCBI taxonomy): domain Eukaryota; kingdom Metazoa; phylum Chordata; class Mammalia; order Chiroptera; family Phyllostomidae; genus Glossophaga; species Glossophaga mutica. The sequence continues at coordinate 4,846,694 of CM077318.1, read as the reverse complement.
CCAGCTTGTTTGTGATATGTTGGCACCATCACTGAAGCAACTCTGCAGCTTAATCAGTTCTTTAATTTCTATAAGTTAAGTAGGACAGCTACTTAACTGAAATTCTCTCCATTTCAAACTGGAGAAACTAAACCACATAAAATTGTCCTACACCTCACAGAGCATCTCTTCTGCAGTAAATCCTGAGGTGGAAGACACAGAGATGAATCAAGACATGATCCCTGTCCTAGAGGATTTCAGAGACTCATGAATGGGAAAAATTTATAAAGATGTTTAAAGACTTAGTAGTAATGTGGAAAGTATTATGACAGGATTATGCCTCAAGTGTTATGGAACCCCAGAAGAGGAAACGTTTTTTCTTTTAATTGAATGAAAATTCTTAAAAGATTTAGTAAAGGGGCATTCCAGCACAAGCAAGAGGAAGGAGATGTAAAGGTAGATAAGTAAGTAATGAATACGATGCTTAAAAAACTATAAACTATTTGGTGGAGGCTGAAGTCAGGGCAGGTTTCTTGGGCATGTGACCAGTGTAGTTGCACACAAGCCCCTACGTAGAATGACCCTATGCTTGATTTAATAACCTGTCATCACTATTTTGAAATTATTAATATATTTTTTAAAAGTTTTGCACAAATTGCATAGCTGGACCTGGTGGCACTGAAAGGTGACTATGAGGAGACTGTTGAGAAAAAAAGTTGGATTAGGTCCCACTTAAAGCAAGCAAAATAGAACCAGAGACATTGAAACTAAGAACAATCTGACAGTAACCGGAGGAGGGGGGGAGGGGATAATGGGGCGAAGGGGGGAAGGGTTTTCGGGAACAACTATAAAGGACACATGGACGAAACCAAGTGGGGGAGGGAGGTGGGGGTGGGTGGGGTGGGGTGGGGTGGGGGGTAGTGGCGGAGGGTAAATGCAGACAACTGTACTTGAACAACAAGAAAATAATTTTTTTAAAAAGAAGCTGGAAAAATGGTAGCCAAGGGCCCATTCTTGAAGGTTACTTTAATCTCTGCTAAAAAGGGTGATAAAGAAGCACTAAAGAATTTTAAGCAGGGAAGTGGCATAAGATTTTTACATTTTCCGAGGATGGCGTATATAGAGAGATGATGGAGTATAATTGCTATTGCACAGGTGTGGGTGTTCTCAGGATCAGGTAGCAACATTTAGATAAGCAATAAAGTCAACAGAGAAATAATTTACAAATCATTATATATTCGTCTCGACCTCTTGTGAGTTTTAGGAGAGAACCTTTTGTCCATCCCCATGGCCACTGCCTTATTTTCTTTTCTCTTTTTTATTGTATTTTTCCATGACCATTTAACCCCCTCGTCCCCCTCCTCCCACAATCACCACACTGTGGTCCACGTCCGTCAGTCCTTTTCTATTTTCAAACATATAATTATATCTCAACTTCAATATTTCAATATTTTTCTAACAGCCTTCAGTTCACCCTTACCCCATTCTCTGACTGTATCAATTTGTTCAATCAACAACAATTATGTATTTCATATATCATGGACACTTTTATAATGTCACATAGGGATAAAGCATTGATATTATATATATTACAAGGTATTTTATTTATTTATTTGTTTTTTATATAGTTAATTCTTTTAATATTTTATTTATTTATTTATTTATTTATTTATCTTTAGAGGAGAAGGGTAGGAAAGAGAGAGGGAGAGAAACATCAATGTGTGGTTGCCTCTCGTGTGTCCCCTGGTGGGAACTGGCCTGAAACCCAGGCATGTGCCCTGGCTGGGAATCGAACCTGGATCGTTTGGTTCGCAGGCCCGCGCTCAATCCACTGAGCTACACCAGCCAGGGCCAATTACAAGGTATTTTAATTTCATCACATAAACCTCTGCCTTATATTGTAATTTTCTCTGTTTTTTAAATGCAATATCTATACCCATAGAACATTTCATAATTTCTTATTTCAAAAATTTCAGTGCTGCTCTGTTATAGTACAATGGATTATAGCACTATGTTGTCCAACTTGTTCAAAATTCTTTTAATAAAGCTTATACTTCGACTTCGGATGAAATATATATATACACGCCTTTCTTTAGAATAGTCTCCAGAGAAATTAGCTTGAGCAATATTTTATGTGAATATCTTATCTTATGATTGTATATTTTTTCCCCAAATCATTGTTTTTGGAATGTCACTTTTATTGCATATTTTCATGCATTCCTTTCTGTAAAGAGGAATTTTATCTATTTTAAAATGTTTAATCCTTTTAAATATAAAATAATCAAACTTAGGTTTATATTCTTTAAGCTCTCTTTAATATTATTAATGAAAAGGAATTGTTTCCTACCAAATAACTGTAGATAGTGTAAATTCAAAATTAGTTTTGTTTTCAGATAGAAATCAGTAGTCGACCTTTATTTAAGGATCTTTTGTTTTTCACTAAATTTTTGTAGTGCATTTTTATTTTGTCTAAATTAAATGTAATTATTTTAACAGCATTTAGTTGACATTCCATCAGGTGTCTAAGGATGGTTGTAAAGGTAAAATTAGTATCTGTTAAATTAAGATGTTCTATCCTCATGGCAGACACAGACATTATTGTATATAGCTTCTCAACTTTTAAAAGAAAAACTCATTACTACCAGCACAGTTGAGGCCGTATCTCCCAGTATAAACTTCATTATGTTCTATATGTGCTCTGTAAGTAGCACAAAAAATGCTTCTGCATTTTCAGCTACGATTTTGTCTCACATACCATTTTTTTAAAAACCAAACTTGTCAGTATCAGTAACATAGGCTTGTTATAAACAATCCTTTAAATCCAAATCTGAAATTGAAAGTGGCTTAGTTTTCAGTCTCTCACAAAATTAAAACCTGCACTTTTTATGTTAAATGCTATTTATTCAACATGATTTTCCTTGCTGTAATTTAGTTGTACTGAATAAAATTTACTTTTTAAATTAAATGATTTATTTTCTCATTTTAATCTATTACATTAAAATAGCATTTTTAATTTTGCATGGTGGAAAATAAGCATTTACTTTATTTTTTATTCATTTTACAAGTTTAACCAAGATTTTCAAAATATTGTAGTACCTAATAAAACTATTTTTGTATTTTTCTGTAAATACAGTGCAATACCATGCATGCTAAATGTCGGGCACATTATTTTAAGGACACCGTGACAACATTTTGTACTTGCCTTTACTTGTCTTTGTTGAACAACAATTGATACTGTTAACCAAAAAGTTTTTCTCTCAGTTCTCACAATTATATTTATGCAAGTACATTTTCTGTTCTTTCAGTTGCGAATCTATCGCAGTCAGAGTGACAAAATACATTGTTTTTGAACGTAGTACACAAAATTCATTTTCCACAGTATATTTATCCATTCAAAAGAATTTAGATGCTACATGAAATACTATACGTTCTCCTATGCTAATCCAATTGGAGGAAAATATAGCATGAGTAAAACTTGGACTAGGCCTTGTTAGAAACATTGTCGTGTTGTTTTAAGGACATAACAGCTATTTTCCATGGTCACAATCCAATAAACATGATAAAGATTCAGAAGTTACATCTTTAAATTTTTTGTATTTTATGAATGTAATTTTCTTCATCATCTAATGGTCTGGACAGAGTTTCATTTGTTGCTTCTGAGTTGTGAATTTGATAGGAGTATTTTTTCTTTTTTTCATTGTTGTGGTTAGGAATTAAATATCTATGCAGTTAAAAAATGATGCGTGTATTTTTATCTGACCTGTTCAAATTGTGGACCTAGTGCGAATAATTCCTTTGCTCAAATTCTTTGTTTTGATCAGGAATTAACTTTACACTACATAAAGAATGCCTAATGCCCTCCTGTATTGTTAATGAATTTTGTGGGGATCATGCTTATCAGAAATCTGCTGTCATGTTTCTTTTTGTAAAAAAAAAAAAAGTTATACACACAAAATCTACTTTGCTTTGTCTTTAGTTCTTCTTTTTTAAGTTTTTAAATTTTTTTGCATTTTTAATTGTTGTTCAGTTGCAGTTGTTCCGATTTCTCTCCCATTGCTGTCCTGTTACACTTTTAAGTTATCTGTTTTTAATTTTTGTTTCCTCATGTTAGTAATTTAAAGGATTAAAAAAATAGGTGTACTTAAAGGGCATAAAATTGTACATCTTTTAGCAAAATCAAACAGAATAATTATTTATGCTTTAATTTTTCTAGAATATTAAAATAACTTATTAAATGTACAGGAAAAATAGAAATTAATGAATGTCAAATTTATAAGTTCGAAGTTGCTCAAGTAAGTTTGAGATTTTTTAATTTAATTTTCTGAAACTAAATCTTATTAAATTTTATAAAGTAAAGCTCTTTGTATTTCTAACATTCCAATATTTATCTAATTGCCAAATATTCAATATCATGATTGATTCATGTGAAGTCTAGAACTGCATATCTACATATATGAGTAATACAAATTATTCAAGAATTTTCACCAAATTGTTTATTGGAAAATATTCCTCAGTTGATAAGTGTGCACGTCATGGGAATTCATGAGTATGTCTAAAACCATAGATTGGGACATAAAATAAGAGCAATGCATGTTCAGCACCACTAAGAAATTATGCATTGTTATGCAAGTATCTATGACAATAATAATATCCGAGAGAAAAATATACGACAAGTTAAGTTACATCTTCAATTATCTAACTGTCTCTGCTGCCTAATTGTTCCTCACTCTCCAAAGAAGTGCCCATCTCCAACATTAGTATAATCCACAAACTTTCACGTCACTCGACTGCAGTCATTGTTTGGTTCAAGGACATAGGGTCAGGGATATGGGGGAGAGTTTGCCTGGAGCCTGAATAGTACCAGCTGTAAGACTGGGTGTTTGGAGTGTTCGGTCATGCTATGTTACTTCTGAGGACTGAATCTTGAGTGAGGCCAATGTATTCTTTAATAAATTCATTTTTATGTTTTAAATAATAAGGGTGCTTCAAAGCAGAAACCTCAATGTCTGAAAGTAGTAGACATACGCAATATTGAAAATAATGATTTACAGGATAAAAAAGACAAAATCTCATTATGAATCAGACATAAGGAGTGAGAGACATGCTGGGAATCATTTTCTAGATATCCGGTTTGGTCCATGGACAAATTATAATATAGTTAATAAATATTTGAATGTAGAATGTGTAACAGGTTTTGGGTAAAAGTGTTGATTTCAATATTGGACCTGTTAAAGAAGAGATGATTGTATGATATCAAGGTGGAAAGAGCCAATATACTGTTGGAAATACATATGATGATCATAAGTTCTAGACTTTGATAAGAGAAGTATTTTAGTTAACCAGGGTCAGAAATTATAATAGATATTATATTAGCTGACAAATTTGGGTAACATTTCCTCCAGACTTTATCACTTAAATGTTAAGAGAAATGACAGAAACAATACACTTAACAATATATGCATGTTGCAATATTCCAAGGAATCCGTGTGTCTCCGTAAAAATAACAGAAAAAATATTCATCCGACTCTACCCCTCCCAATTTTAGCTCCAAGACATTAAGAAACTCCATTAGCTTCTCTAAACCTCAGATATTTTTAAGAAAAATGAAGTTAATATGTACTTATAACATTTTAGGTTCTTTTTGCTTGACAGTAACAGAAAACCTTGGCTCAAACAACTTAAACAATATGATTTGTATTGACACTGCAAAAGACCGAGGTTCTTGCCACGGTTTTACTGTGTCATTGTAACCTTTTAAGCTTAAGTCTCTTCATGGAGGCAAGATAAGCTGAAATACTTTCAGCAATCAGGTACAGACATAAACACGTCCAGAAGAACAAGAACAAGAGGTCCTGCTTCTTGCATGTATCTGTTATCTTTTTATTTAATCATCAGAGAGTGTTCTCCCTGGAGGTTCCCAGACTTTCTCTCAGGTCCCATTGGTCAAAAGTTCATCCTGTGCCTATAAACAAATTATTGGCCAGGAAAATGACATACTAATCTAGCCTGGACATTGTCATTCATCTGTTGGATTAGAAAAGGCATTGGCTTCCTTAAATATAAAACCTTAAGGGGAAAATCCATATGTTAATAAATAAAAATATGAGCTCTATTAAGGAGGAGAAAAGGGGAAGCTGTAATCAACAATGCCTGCAATAGTGCCTGTGGCAGACCCTTCTGCGTGGCGTGGGCCCAGCTCCCACTCGGAGATACACAAGACTCACGCCCACAGTTAGGTTCTCTCGTGGGTCATCAGATTTGCAATATACCTAAGCTGCTTTTTGCTGAAATCTCCCTCACCTTGCAAATGCTTGTTGTAACTTCCTAAAATCCATGCTAAACCTTGCAGGGACCAGTGTAACCGGCTCAACCACTTTTGCCTTTTCATTTGCTAATATCCTTCTTCTGTGATGGGATGGGGGGCATTGGCTCCTTTTGTTGTAACTGGGGCAGAGTGAGTGAGGACCATCCTGTAATGGGAGGAGATACAGAATAAAGGCCTGTCAAGGTGGAGGCCGCAGGGCTTTTGCTCCCCTTGAGAGAAAAGCCACGCTGTCATCCTTTTTCCTCCACCGGACTCGGTCGTCGTCCGTGTGTATGTTTTTATTTCATCCATAATGACACAGACACTGCTAGCCGGTGTGCGCATCAAGTGCCATAGAAGAGTTTTTGAATATTAAGTAAGATAACATACATTAAAGTATGTGGCCTATAAGAACAGCGAAATTACTATAAGACATATAAGAGCAGAATTTAAGTTCCTGGGAATAGCAAATAAAATTTTTAATATCACGATCAGAAATGATTATGGGCTTAGTACCATACTTGGTACAAAGTGGGTTTATGGAATGTGGAGAGTAGACCACATTTGATCGTATTAAGCTTCACTCTTGTTTTCTGGTTCTCCCCATCTCTGGGTGCTATGATGGAAAATAATATGCAATAAGCCAACTACAAAATCAACAAAGCTTGAGATAAATCTGTTGCATCTGATTTTGTGTTTTAAGGAAGCTGTATTTCTTGGCCAGTGTCATGTGTATGGACACATTAAGACTATTTTATCGTTGTATCCACGTTTTTTTTTCCTCATCACTTATTGAATTTTTAGAGAAACTAGGCAAAATGTCAATGTGTGCAATTGATCAGAAGAAAACATTTGTTTGCTTTTTGTGATGGAAAATGAAAGCCATTGAGCTAAGTTTTAATGATGGCTGTGCTGTGGTGGTCCCCACAGGTCATGATGAGCAAAGCTGTTCTCCCGTAGTAGCCGAGGCTGAGCGGAAATCTTCCCAGAGGCTCTCTCCTGGATAGATAATGCATTCTATGTTTTCTCTGGCTTCTTGGATTAGAAAAGCACCGGAGAAATAAGGAAAAAGGCAGATAGCCCGCAGATTTTCTGAATTGTCTGTGTTGACTGATTTGAATAAGAACAAAAGTGAAAAGGCGGGACTCTCGCAACTTCAACCTAAAATTGATCCCATCCAGTTTCCTCATTAACCAAATTGATTGCAGGGAACCGTCTACATGACATTTGCAGATGTTTAGGGATCTGGATTAGAGGGTGAATGTATATGTGAGTATATGTATATAATTTGTTAATATGTTATATAAAATATATTATACACTATGGCTAACTTCTACACTCAGCAGATACAGTCTCTCTTATGTTCCAGCCAAAAAGTTGTGATGTGATGTGACTCCAGAAACAGGATGCCAAAACATCTGGTCAGCAGGACGTTGCAAATACTAGAACTCCATGTTCTTTATAGTTGAGAAAGGTTTATAACAACAAACAGCTTTAGCATTTTACCGTAGCTGTTGGTAAGCAAAGAAAAAAAAAAGGGGAAAAAATCTTCTAAAAGCACTATCCGCGTACCTGCACTGGAACAACAGTCATCTTTAGGTCCAGAAGGCTGAGAGGGATGACTTCTAGAAAGCATACTGGGAAAGTTCCAGTAAAATTTCATTGTTTGTAAGGCAGCTCACTTTTGCGTTTTCTAATTTCTGGACGATTGATAAATGTATAGTGTTTCTGGGTGAGTCTACTTGTTAGAATGGACATTATTGTACATAACCTCACCACACAGTGCTTGTGGAATTAATTTTTAAGTGTGGTATGGTTACAGGTTAATAAGTTACAAGTACGAAAAATGAAAAGGACCCACGGACACGGAGAACGGTGTGGTGATTGCAAGGGGGAGTGCCGTGGGTGGAGGTGGAGGAAGGTATAAAGTTGATAAATGGTGATGGAAAAATACAATTTAAAAAGATGCTAAAATAAGTTACATGGATGTTTGAAGAATTCCAAGAGATAACACGTTAGAATATCTAGAACAAACCTAATACAAAGCAAATGTTCAATACGCTCTCTTCTTTTTTTTTTTTCTTTCCTAGGTCACATAAATTGGTAAGGGTTTATTTTACTGTTATTAAAGGTTATTTAGCCACTAGGAGTGAACAAAATTTAGAGGTTTAAAATCTAAGGTTGAAGAGGAGTTAGAAAACAAAAGCCAAGGCAAGTTTTTGAGGGAATGTGTATTTTTTTCTACATGTTTCCTGTTGGCTTTCCAGCAACAGCAAAGGCATCCTTAGAGTAAATGACTCTTCTTCAGAGCTGACCCAGGCTTAGTCTTTCTCACATGGCAAACTGCTCCCTTTTTGCAAGCCTGGAATATGTCAGGAGAGTTCATAACCAGGAAGGATTGAAACTAGATTCACCTAGGAACATTCTGAAACAGGTTTCTTTGCTAGAGGGGAATCTAGGCAGTGGGCACGGAAGAAAAAGATTAATTTTCATTTGGGGAAATTCTAATTTGAAACATTGCCCCCCCCATTTAATGCTTTATTATAAACTCCAGGAGTCAAAAGGCTATGGTCATGACAGCGACCAGAGAGGAGAGGGGAGGGAATTTCAGGGGGGGAAGGGGAAGGGTTTACAGGAACAAGTATAAAGGACACATGGACAAAAACAATGGAGGGAGGGTAGAAAGGGGAGGGAGGTGGGGAGGGCTTGAGGGGGTGGGCTGGGATGGGAATAAGAGGCAGAAAACTGTACTTGAACAATTAAAATTTAAAAAAAATTAAAAAGGCTATGGTCAGATCAATGATTTGACCTTTGAGGACCTTTGGGATATGTGTCCCTCCGCTCCACAATATAAGGGTGGGAAGTTCCCCTGTGACATTTTAGGCAGCACAAAAGTGACCTCACCACCCAGCCACAACCCACGGAGGCACACTTTGAAACCACCAAGGTGCCAGATAACTTCCAATATATCTATTTCATTCACTGGCCTGCTTGTACTTTTCTTTTTATAGACTTGCACAGATTATGCCACATTTAAAATTAATATTTTTGCACAGCTTGCATCATTCGCACAGATGCCCTGGTAAGAATAATTAAATATATTCTCAGTGGGTGGAATTCTTTCTTTCTCCTTCCCATCTCCTTCTGTGGAACATCTGTGGGCGATCCTTTTAAATAGGGCTGGCTAGTTCACAAACAGAAGATGTCTCTGTGCCATATTATATATACTCGGCTATAATGCTTTCGTTAATTTGTAAAACTTGCCACATGGTACGTGATAGACGTACGATGATTGGGGAGTAGGAAATAAGAAAATTGGCCGAGCAAAGCAAATTGCGAGTGAATACAGGAATTATGATGATAGGATCAATCTCTGGTCAAGCCAGGGTAACATCTGACTTTACCCAGGGGTCCCTGGCTGCGGGTCTATCGCTGCTCTTTGCTAACGCTTCTTTCCAAAAAGCAATTCTGCAGTCATTAATTACGGCTTTGAAGACTTTAGTATTTCTTTTTCTTCAGACACAGAATAATCTTCACTCACTCTTATCTGTACAATTCCTTACCACCTAAAACCACTTCATGTCTCATTTCAAGTCTCACTTCTTGCTGGAACCTGTCCTTGATTACTTCAACCCATATGGCTATCTTTTCTTTGAACACACATCCATCTATCATATAAGCCTCCCTTTTGATTTTTAATATAACACCATGCCTTGTGGTGTTGTCTTATACTGGTTTATGAATTGTTCAGTAGCTATTAATGCATATTTATCTTGTCTTTTCACATATGGTGAAGTACTGTGAGGAAAGAATTCCTATTATCTGCTTTTTTGTGTCCTGCAGCAGCTACATCGGGAACTTGTCTGTGGTGCTCACTTTGTAAATATGTGTTAAAGCGATGTGGAATAAATTTCACGTTGTCACATGTAAAGATTGTTTAATTGCTCAGGTGTTTACAATCTAAGATTATAGCTGACAACAAAGATCTTATTTTGTGATACCTTTTCTTTAAAAAAATTTTTTTTTTTAAATTTTAATTGTTCTTGTACAGTTTTCTGTCTTTTACTCCCATCCCGGCCCTTTCAATTCCGTCAGTAGTGATCTCAATATAGAGTCCATTTTTTCAATTGTCCGGGCTATTCACCATCTACTTATCCAGGTGTTGTTTGGAACGTTAAGAAGCAGTGCTCACACTGAAAAGCTTGGTATATGTGTTTCTGGATATAAATTAAATTACCTCTAAGGGGTATATAGGTGACAATATACCATGTGGTGGTTATGAACCACAAAGAGAAAATCTCTTTATAGGTCTTTTGTCTTCCTTTTACTTTCTCCTGGAAATTGAGAAAAATGCTACGTGGGTTTATACAAACCGAAGACTTGCTCATCATCGGCAGTTCCTGTTTGTGCTCAATCACGCCCCCCCCCCTTACATATTATTTTTAAACTGGAAATTTCTTGGGTTAGAATGGAAATGATCTGTTCAAACTTTCCTAGGAGTACTTTATATGTGACAGCAAGCCATCTGCTGCAGCGTTCTTCAAAAGAGCTCCACAGGCTCTAGGCTGCATCCTTGTAGCCTAGGCTATCTCATATGATGAGGTGTTTCAGATATTTTAATAAGTACGCTCCTTTGGAACAGCTTTGATGTGGATCTAACAGAGTACATTCAATTTGATGGCCAATATGGCCGGAATGAGCTGACTTTTCACAATATAAGAATGGAAATTCACCAGAAGTGAAAATGCAAACTGTTAGGATACATTTTCTTAACTGTGCTTGAAGTCAGTAAATTTAGAGAAAATTGCCAGGGCATGGTGAAAGGGAACTTGGGGAGCACTTTCCGAATACTTAAAAATAGAGCTGTTTTTCCCTTTTAATTACTTTTATATTTTAGAAAGGGGAATGCACACCAGGATTTTATATTCTCAAGTTTTAAAAGATTTCAGGGTAGGGAAGGACAACATTGTACGTCAAGACTCCAAACTCCCGACTGTATACAACCTATTAAAATATTTCAAATTTTCACTTTCTGGCCTACAGCTTGTTGCTCATAGATCACCCTACTATCTAACTGAAAACATCCATGGAGAATAAAAATAATCATCCATGTTGCCCATTTTAATTTTGACTATTAACTAGAAGAAAGTCCTAATTAAACTAAGAATTTTTAGGGAAATACTAAATCAGGCTAGTGTTTTGAATTAAAGAAAAGATTTCTTAACATAAATCAATAATTATAGCTAATAAATGTGAAAAAATCAGAAAATAGTTAAGTTAATGAAACTTAATACGTAGATTGGAAAGTATAGCTCACTCCATTCTCATCCTGCGTGTAGTACGGTCATCATCTTGCTATCAGGCAGGCTCAATAAACAATATGTCTACAATTCCTTAAGATTCTAAAATTCCAATATCTAAAATTCTAGGAAAAACAGAAAAAAGAGAAATGCATAATACAAATGTCTATCACAATTTTTAAAAATTCCCAGATCTTTGGTGCTCACAGACTTTATGTTCTTTTTGAGGCAAGTATAAAAAATACAATATAGAGAAATGCTAATTTCATCACTATTATTACAAATATCACAAAATGTTACTTTTAAGTAAATGAAGTAATTCAAGTTTTTAAAATCTAAGTGGTAGCAGACTAAGAACAGTAATGCTGAAATAAGTATTTCAATATAAAAATTAATAATGCACAAAGACATAATTAACTCCTGGTAAATTTTATAGAAATGTGTCCCCAAAGTAACTACTTGTTGGGAAATTGTTTTCAAAATCAGAAAAAACATGGAAAGAAATGACTGGTGCTGCAACTATATTGAAACTCTAAGTAATGTCAAAACCAAAATTTATTTCATGCACATATAGTTGGTCTAAAATGAAACTTAGCTTAAATTCGACTTTAGTCCTGGTGTAACATATTACAGAGCTCTACACACAGACGCATCTACAAAATTATATGAGTGGAAAACGCAAGTAACTAATGGTAGTCACTTTACAAATGATTAATTTGATTGATATTATCCACAGATGGTCATGTAATTATTGCCAAATCAGAATACTTACTATAAATCAATTAAATATAATTGCAAAAGAACACAACATGAAAACTTCTACACATACAAGGAGAAAATCAACCGATACCAGCGAATCATACTTGGAGTGAAAGCAGTAGTTAAACTACCTAACACTTAGTTACCTTTTGGAGCTGAAATGATCTATTATAAACAACAACTTGTCTGTTTTTAGCTTGTCAAAATTTAAAAAGAGTTTCTAAACCCTTTATATTGTTTAATCCTTATAACAACCGTATGGACTAGGTAGCACTGGAATTATTATATTTGTTGAACATAACGTACATAGAAAAGTGGTTTTGAATTAAAAAACAATAAACACAACAATATAAATAAAAACCGGCAAATAGATGATATGATCACAAATGTAAAAAATAGCATTTCACAAGACCACATTAGAAGAAGTATAAAATGATGGCAAATATGGTAACATAATGTGGATGGAGGAACATAAAATTGGGTTTGGATTATGCCTCTGCTATTTACTTGCTGTGTAACCATGGAAAAGCTACTTAATCGCCTGAGTTCAGCTACCTTATTTATAAAATGGAGATAATAATCATGGTAACCAGCCTAGTGCCTGAGACACAGTAGAGGCCCAATAAAAACAGATAGTTATTGTTATTATTATTATTATCCACCTGAAAAGGGATTTCATCATTAAAGCCCACCTCCTCTGTGAACCTTTCTTGTAACTCATCCTCCACCCAAAATTGTGTGCTTTTTCCTCTCTCCAATAACACCCTGTTCTTCCTTTATTATCAGACTTGTCATTGTTTTAGATGAATCGGTTTTTGTGTCTGTTTTCTTCCCTAAGACTGACTTCTTGAGACTGGGGTTTTTGTTTTATTTCATTTATATCTTCTGCATACAGCACAGTACTTGGCACATGCCAGACAGTCAATAAATCGTTGGTACAAGAATATACAATGACTATGTTCAAAAACTTCAAGGCCATGTTTAAGGGCCTTTGGCATTGTACTCTGGGTTCCATGGTGTTAAGTCACGAAAATTTAGGAGTGTATAAACAAAACCAGAAAACATTGATAATGAATGTTCTATTTACCAAAGGTTTCAGGGAATTTTGAATACCTAGCAATTGGCCCTACAATGATTTATGGTGAAGAATGTTTATAGCAATAACAAAAGAAACAAACTCTGAGCAAATATCTCAAAAATGGTTCTCACATTCTAAACACTCTATTACAACCCTGCAGTACCGGTCGTGAATATGTAAGAAGTTAATGTATGAAATATCCTCCCAGAAGTCATTCAATGTTTGCAGGCTAAGGGAGAGGAGGGAGGGGGGAAGAGAAGGACAAGTGTGTGGGGAAAGGGAGAGAGAGAAAAGAAGGAGGAGGAGAGGGTTAAAATGAAAAATGTGTATGATGGAAGGGAAAGCAAGATTTCAATCTCAATGTGGTCTGGAGTGACTGCTCTTGGTTCCTTGTCTGCCTTTCTCAAATGTGCTTTAATAGAAAGCAAAATCACTTAGAAACTATAAGGAATAACATGATTACTATTACGAATGTCATTTAACTGAACAAGGGTGCTTTGAAGATGAAATGAAAAAAATAACCCTTATTTCTAGTTAATTAGATGCAACAAAGGAAAAGCAGTTTTAGAATGGTTGAAAGTTGACAGATGACACATTTGTTTGGGAAAGGACTATTTGAACACTTGTGGAATCCTTTTAAACAAATATCTGAAAAAAAAAAACCAACTTCTAATGAGTCCTTTATGTACTGTTTGTTGAGAACTATGATTATTTTCATTGATATTTTACCCTTCTTTATTTTTATATCTTTGTAGGAAGTATTCAGTGTTACATAAGCAAGAGAGCCTTAGGATAGGCTGGCTTTTGAACCCCATCTTAGCTTAACATTTGTTTCTGCATAAAATACTGTATACACCAGGCTGCATAAACAGCAAGAAGCTAAAACATCCTACAAAATGGAAACTGCAATCTAGTAAATTTGCAAAGGTTGATAAGATAGTTAAAAATGTTCTTCAACAGTCAAGGAAAATCAAGTTATGTACCTTTTGGTTATGGGGCATTCATCCTTTTTTTTTTTTTTTTTTTTTTTTCATGAAGCGCAGAACTGCAATTAGCCACTTCTCTGCGTAATTCTGCAGATGTCCAAAAAAGCAGAACCCTTAGAGTGGGCCCACATCCTTAGACTGACTTCTCTTTTCCCTATATCTTTCCTCAAGACAGTTATTCAATTCAAAAACCGTTTCCACAGCATCTTTAACTCTTTTTAAAGCTTATCTTGGTGGCTTCTCTGTAAGATACTGCAGTGTGCTAAGCCTTGTGCGACAAAGTAGGTAGCCTGGTTCGGGAAGGAAATTTGTTGAGACTTCTCATTCATAGAGTACTTTCACATCCCTGGAGAGGTCTAATGGGGCTTGATCCTCCGTTTGCTTTGATATGTAAATGGTCATATTGCTTTCTCCCAGGGGACCCTGGAGGTCTGCCAAAGCACATAAGGGTAAAATATCCTTCAGGACAGAGGCTGAGCTGCCTAGAACAGCCAAGTTTGTGTTTGGCCTTCACAATAAAATACCTTTGTTAATAGTTTTTACTTCCAATAAAAATGTTTATATATTTACTCAGCTTAGTCATTTTACTTAGCCAATAGTTAGAAAACAATAGTTTTACAGTTCTGTTTTTCTGGGGGATGTGTTACTAAACTTATAGCTTGCCTTTTTAGATGCTATTTTTGCTTCCTTTGACGTATTGCATAAAAATACCCATTTTGATTCTGTATTTTTAAAAGGATTTTGACATTTTAAAAGAGCCGTTTTTAAAATAACATTTCTCCTAGCTGGAAGTTGGAACAAAGTTTCGGCTGCATCCTTCACTGAAGAGAATGACTATCAGAATGGGAAATTGCTAATGTATAGGAAGAAAGGATAGTGTTCATCCTAGATCATACACAGCATGTTTGGAAGGAAAAGCGAGGCTGAAAACTTAAGTGGGACCTTTGTCCTTGAACCATATTTATCTTCTATCTCTTGACTTCCTTGTAATTATTTCTGTTAATTTAATATAAAACCCATAACATAAAAGCAAATAATTCTGGTGATTGTTATGACTGCCTTATATCACTGATATCTCCTCTGAATTGACAATTCTTGCTCCTTTCTTGACTCTGAAGCATTTAATTAGTGATTCTTATCATATATTGTAAACTATAGTATTACTGATAACCTTTTACGTGAAAGCTGCCATTATATTTAAAACCCTTGCCATTTTTATAGTTAAGGCACAGTTATCCACTTTAACAGTCTAAAACTAGGTAATTATAGATTAATTTACAAATAAGTTTATTGTAAATTACACAAAGTACTGTACAATATTAAGGTTCTTAAAATATCATGTATTTGTGATGGAAGTAAATTGAATGAGTTTTCCTTTAAGGAAGAGTAATAGTGATTTTATTTGGCAATATAATAGTAGAATTAGACATATAGTTTGATGGAATGAAAAATAAAGTTGTCTACTAATTTCTTCACCCTTTCTTCCAACTCCCTCCCTCCTTCCTTCCTTCCTTCCTCTTTTTCTCTTTCTCTCTCTTTCATTGCTTCTCTATCATTCTTTTTATCTATAGTTCTATTAATTCTGCATATCTATTTTTATTTTCTTCTATAGTCACCATTCCTATCTCAATCTCTAAAAAATTATTTCTTCTCCCTGTTATTTGATTTACAAAACCCCCTTTAATTTATGAAATTTCTTTACTCAAATTATAACATTCACAGACTTTCCCAAACTCTAAAATTCAGAAACTCGTGAAGCGATAAAGATAAAAATAGCAATAGCATCTACTTTCCCAATCTTAACATGATTCTCTCTGATGTACAGGAAAACCTCCTGTACTTGGAAAATTGCTGACTTTTACTTTTGAAACATTGCAGCTTCCTGACTGTAGCTTGATGTAAATTTTGCTTATAACACCTCAACGAAACAAATAACTCGTTCTGGTCAAGCACAGGGATATTATTAAAATCAGAAACAAATGATGCAAGGATAATTTCATGGATCTTCATTTCTTAATAGAAAACTATACTGAAAATAACTGAAATGACAATATATAAAATCCCCTAAGATTCACTCCAAAATAATATGTATATAAATACATTGGCTAAGTAAAAATTATAGTATACATTCATTTATAAAATATATTTTAACATTCTATTGGAAATTGACAATGCTGACTTTATGCTTGGAAATATGCAGGGAAATAGGTCCAGTTCTGGATATTTATAGCAAAGATCATCTAACAATAATGCAGAGAATTACAGAAGGAAATTAATTTGCTTGCAGTTATGATGATTATTTGTACTTCCTTTCCCAGCTTTCATTCATAGAGGTCCGGTTTCAGTTTCACCATGAAATCCCTTTTGTAGTGTGGTTTGAGAGAGAGGTGCTAGTTTATTTTCTAAGGTGAAAAGATGCAGAGTAATACAAAAGTAGAAATTATTGAAAAGAACTAAGAACATACTGTCAGTCATTAAGAGAGTGAAGAAGTTCTTCCTAGGTACAGTTGGCATCCAGAACATCTGGATATTTGGGCTTATTGACAATTTTCAAAGGCACATCATTCTCACAATTTGTTCTAATTTATTATTTTTTTTAAATAAATTCATCTCCTTGTGAGTTTGTTGAATGCCACGTTGCTTTGAAAATTCAATATTCGTTACATTGTTAAAAAGTAATTTATGGGGGGCAGTGGTAGGGGAAATACAGACAACTGTAATCGAACAATAAAGTAATTTTTTAAAAAGATAATTTAATCATTTAACTTCTATTAATAGGTTAAAGACATCTTAAATGTTTTTTCCTTTATTTTAATTGCTGTTCTTGTACAGTTCTCTGTCTTTTACTCCCATCCTGGCCCACCGCCCCAGCCCTCCCCACCTCCCTCCCATTTCCACCCCCGCTAGTTTTTGTCCCTGTGTCTTTTATACTCGCTGCTCTAAACCCTTCCCCTTTAAAAATTTTTTAAAGGTTTTATTTATTTGTTTTAAGAGAGCGGGGAAGAGAGGCAGAAAGTGAGGGAGTGAAACATCAGTGTGTGGTTGCCTCTCATGTGGCCCTAAATGAGGACTTGGCCTGCAACCCAGGCACGTGCCCTGACTGGGAATTGAACTGGTGACCCTTTGGTTCGCAGCCTGTGCTCAATCCATTGAGCTACAACAGCCGGGGCAAGAGACATCTTCATATTGTTTTTCAAAAGGAAATATCACAACGAAGCCTGTCATATCTTGCAAACAACTGCTTATTTTAAGCAACTAAGTTGCCCTTTAGAAATACTTCAAACATTTTTTGTTTTTTATTTTTTTAATTATTTTATTGCTGTTCCATTACAATTGTCCGCATTTACCTCCCACCACTCCAAACATTTTCGACATCAACAAAATAAACAAGTCAAACAAATTTCAAAAATAAATGGATTGGCAAAAGAAAGTCTTTGCCCCTCGGTCACTACCATTGATGTATTTTAATTATCAAAGACCTTGCAACCTGGCCCCAGTCACTAAAGCCTGGAATAATTCACTGTGGTGAAAATGCCATAAAACAAGTAAAGCACTTCTGTGACAGAAGCAGTTGATGCAACACTGAATGAATAATTGAAGAAGCCTCAAAACCGAAAGCCTGTAATATTTGTGATGCGGCCTCAGAAAATGAAGGTGTCTTTTAAGCAGTATTCCTGGGATACTCTAAATTCCTCCATTGTCCATTTCCGTATCCCACCTCTCCAGATTTAACAAAGCTCTTTTTGATGACTTCCACGTTTTGCCCCCTGGATTGATCTATTGAAATTGGGTTCCACCACAGTGAGTTCCACTCATACTACTAATAATTGCTCCTTTCAGTAAATTTCCAAGGACTGCTTCTCCAATTCTCCCCAGTATGCCTCATTCTGTTAGTAGTGTTAGTAATTGGTTACCTATGTAGTATTAATTGACTCAACAAACTCATTCATCAAATAGTTATTGAATGTCAATTATGTTAGACATCGAAGCATAAATTCCGTATTTAATCAAAGTATTATACAAGGGTTCCCAGATTTCAGGGAAGTGATCAAAATTTACTGTTTTAATATACTGAAGTGATCCCACTATTCGTTGTTCAACAACAAGGAAATCTCCTTGGACTCAGTTTTATTGTCTGTAGAACAGAGGTTACAGTGACTTAAAGAGAACAGTGTTGTTTTGAAAAACAGAGAGCCACACAATACTGGATCATAAGATCTTATATAAAAAGGCATGATTAGCATTTTTAATGAAATAGAATAGATTAGAAAATAGCACGGCATGTTTTAACATTATACGGGTTTGTGAAAACTTTCATTATTAACTATACATGTATATTGTATAGTGGGTGGAAGTATATTTTTGTTGCGAGTAATGGTATAAACTATATTTTCTTAATGTGGATTCTAAAAACAACTTTCAAAGCCTATGAACTGGGAGACTCAGGGAATCTGGTCTGTTAAATATTTTGTCAATTTTCTATTTGCTATTTCATCCCAATGGGCCTTCTAGATGAATTGTGCTTTTTATCTGGGTCAAAGTATCATGTCATTTTACATATTGCAGTTGACCAAAAACATAAGGACTAATGATGAGATCATCTTTAGCTGATTAAACTGAAATGATATCCTTGTTTTTTATGACTTTTTAATTGATATCCTTATTTTTTATGACTTTTTAATTGAGATAACATTGGCTTATAACATTATATAAGTTTCAGGTATACAATATTATAATTCGATAACTTTATACACACACCATCCACAGTCCAGTTTCCATCAGTTACCATACATTATTGCTCTCCTTGTACCATTCTTGTCCCACGGTAGAAAACAATATGTCATTTGTACCTATAAGTTTATTTTTGTTTTGTTTTGTTTGTTTACATTTCCTGTTTTCTTGTTGTTATTTTACTTTCTACATATGAATTAAATCATATGCTTTTTATCCTTTTCTGTCAGACTTATTTAACTTAATGTAAAACCCTCAAGGTCCACCAATGTTGTTGTCAAGGATGATATTTCATTTTTTTCTGGGTGAGTAGTATCTCATTGTTTATATATACCACATCTTCTTAATACATTTGTTGGCCAACGCTTAGGTTGCTTCCATGTCTTGGCTATTGTAAATAATATTTCAATATGCATAGGGGCACATAGGGTATGTTTTCAAATTAGTGTTTTCATATTCTTTGGATAAATACCCAGAAGTAGAATAGTTGAATCATACAGTACTTCTCATTTTTTTGAAAAACCTCCATATTGCTTTCCATAGTGGTTGCACCAATGAACACTCCCAACGGTAAGGTACTAGAGTTCCTTCCTCCCCACATTTCTCCAAAACTTCTTACTTTTTGTTTCTTTGGTAATAGTCCTTCTAACAGGTACAAGGTGATACCACATTGCAGTTTTGATTTGCATTTTCCTACTAATTAGTGATATTGAATATTTCCACGTGTTTATTGACCATGTATATGTATTCTTTGAAAAAAATATTTATTCAGGTCTTCTGCACATTTGAAAATTAGGCTGTTTGCTTTTCACTTGTTGAGTTGTATGAGTTATTTATATATTTTGTATATTAACCCCTTATCAGAAATGCCAAATGCAAATATCTTCTCTTACTCAGTTGGTTGCCTTTTCATTTTGTTTATGGTTTCTTTTTCTTTTAGTTTGATGCACTCCCATTTGTTTGTTCACTGTTGTTTACCTTTCCTTTGAGTCAAGTCCACAAAAATATTTCTTTTTTTAAAGATTTTATTCATTTTTAGACAGAGGGGATGGAGGGGAGAGAAACATCAGCGTGCGGTTGCCGCTCACATGCCCCCCACAGAGGACCTGGCCTGCAACCCAGGCATGTGCCCTGACTGGGAATCCAACTGGCAACCCTTTGGTTTGCAGGCTGGTGCTCAATCCACTGAGCCACACCAGGCAGGGCCAAAAAAACCATTTCTAATACTGATGTCAAGGAGCTTACCCCTATTTTTTTCTTTTAGGAGCTTATGGTTTCAGGTCTTACATTCAAGTTTTTAATCCATTTTGAGTTAATCTTTCCATATGGTGTCAGATAGCAGTCTCGTTTCATTCTTTTGCATGTGGTACTCTAGTTTTCCCAACACAATTTATTAAACAGTCTTTTCATTCTCCATCATATGTCTTTTGCTCCTTTGTTGTAAATTAGTTGTTCATTATGTTTGAGGGTTTATTGCAGGCTTTCAGTTCTGTTTCACTGACTTTTGTGCTCATTTTCTATCAATAAAATACTGTTTTGATTATTGAAGTTTTGTAGCATAGTTTGAAATCAACAAATTTGATACCTCTGCCTTTGCTGTTTTTCTCATTACTGTTTTGGCTATCTGTGGTGTTTTGTGGGTTCATATATACGTTAGGATTTTTGTTGTATTTCTGTGAAAAAAATGCCACTGGGATTTTGATAGGGATTGTATTGAATTACAAGATTACTTTATATAATATGGGCATTATAACAATATTAATTCTTTCAGTCCATGAGTACAGACTCTTAATTTCTTTGTGTCTTCTTAATTTCTTTCAACAAGGTCTTACAATTACAATCTTTTTGATACAGTAAATCATATTGAGGTATGATTAATAGAAATACATCTCTTTTTTCTTAATAGAAAGAAAAACTCTGAGTAAATGGGACCAAGTCTGGCTTAATTAATGGAGGAAATATAATTAAGATAGATTTTGAATATGATGCATTGCCTAAAGAGACTACTCAGTGAGGTACCACAAGGGAGAGTAGTGATGGGAAGACTTAAAGAGCCATGGGAAGCACGAGACAGCTGAGAAGGTTGGAGCAGTAAAATGTGCACGAGACTTTGAGAATCAAGTTCTAGTACATGTTTGTCTAACATAATTGCACAGCAATTTAATAATTATGGTAATGTTGATTATAATAACAATTAACATTTGTTATTCACTAACTACAGTCTAGGCACTATTCTAAGAACTTTATGTATACGTTATTTTGTTTCTTCTTCACAGTAGTCATAAGAGGCAGTTTTAATTTTAATCCCTATTTACAGATGAGAAAACTGAGGTAAATAAATTATTTGTTGACCATAGGTTGTATACAAGACACAATGTTAGGCATTTTAGATTCAAAGATGAGCAAGATATTTTCACCGCTCTCAAGGATTTCACTATGTAGTAGAAGGACAGGCATGTGAACATATAATTATAACCAAATAGAATACAATCTAAACAAGAATTGCATAAAATCACAATGAGGAGTAGAGAGAAGAAAGCAAACTCCTTAGTATTTAAAAAAGGCTTCATAAACTATATGATATGAGACCTGTTCTTGAAGGATGGGTAGGAGATTTTTAGGTAATTAAAATAGATAAGATAATTCTATAGAGTTATGGATTGCTCCAGCAGAGTTCTGGAGGAGGATAGTGTATTAAGGGATGTCCAGTGATATCTGATAAACCTGAAACTTCTCCCATCCATCTTGGTTATATACTCTGTGGTTTAATAGATCAAATTTGTACCCTTCTCCACTTGTCAAGCTCTTGTCTAAGGAAGAACTGATATTCCTTCTAGCCTGCTTTGCACTCATTGATTAAGTGATATTGAGCAAATCATTAAACTCTCTAAACCTCAGTTCCTGACCAATGGAATAGTTTTGATATATGTAGGAGAAAGGTAATAGGAGAACTATGACTCATGTGTTCAAGCTTTATAAAATACAAGATGATATGTATGTAAAGGATAGTTATGTCAATATGTAGGTAACCCAGGGCTGATTTGGAATGGGGCACATGATAGTAATTATTGATTGTTTTCTTTCAGTGATAATGAGGAAGCAAGAAAAAATACGACGAATACAGTGTGATACAGAGGGTGACATTATGGGAGATGGCAGACTAGAAAGAACCAGGAATCTATCTCTGCACCAAGACAACAACTGTACTGGCAGAAGCTTCTAGAACAACTATTTTTGAATTCTGTATCTATTTGAATCCTTGCAGTTTCCAAGGGAAAGTTTGGCTGGTTAATTATGGTTAATATTGGTCAGTTTCATCCCTCACTGTGATAGTTGTGCCAGGCAGCAGTGAGCATCATGACACGCAGTTCTGGTTTGTCTTGCCAAAGCCAGGATAGGAATGAAGGACCTCGTCCTACAGATGTTGGGGTTCTGTGTTCTGATCCCTGAAATGCAGGCACATAAACTGGCTTCCTGCCAGTTTCACTATCAACTTGCTAAAGCAGCATCTGGGGGATTTAAAGAGGCTGTGCCTGTTTTTTGGACTTTCAAAAACAGTTGTATGTATGAAGGATTTTAGAAACTTCATCACACATGCTATAAAAAAAAAAAAAACAGAAGCTCAGAAAAGACCTGAGAATGTACTAAGTTTTAATCTCAGGTTGATCCTTGGCATAATAACACACCACAACAACAAAAACAAAAATGGTAATAACAACAAACCCTGGGGAAGGGAAAGAATATGATTCCCAGAATGAATATGTAATAAAATTCAACTGGTACAACCACTATGGAAAACAGTATGGAATTTTCTAAGAAAACTAAAAACGGATCTGTCTTTTGACCCAGCAATTCCACTGCTGGGATTATATCCTAAGAACCCTGAAACACCAATCCAAAAGAACCTATGCACCCAACTGTTCATAGAAGCACAATTTACAATAGCCAAGTGTTGGAAGCAACCTAAGTGCCCATCAGTAAATGAATGGATCTGAAAACTACAGTACATTTACACAATGGAATTCTATGCAGCAGAAAGAAAGAAGGAGCTCCTACCCTTTGCGATAGCATGGATGGAACTGGAGAGCATAATGCTAAGTGAAATAAGCCAGGCAGTGAAAGAAAAATACCATATGATCTCACCTTTAACAGGAACCTAAACAACAAAACAAACAAAGAAGCAAAATATAACCAAAGACAGAAATTGAGAACAGGCTGACAGTGACCAGAGGGGAGAGGGGAGGGAATTTCAGGGGAAAAGGGAAAGGGTTTACAGGAACAAGTATAAAGGACACATGGACAAAAACTAGGGGGGGTGGAAATGGGAGGGAGGTGGGGAGGGCTGGGGCAGTGGCTGGGTTGGGAGTAAAAGACAGAACATTGTACAAGAACAACAATAAAAATAAAATAAAATAAAACAATATAAATAAATGAAATCTTAAAAAAGAATGTGTAATAAAATTCAAATGCCTTGTTTACAACAACAACAACAAAATCACAAGGCATACAAAGAAATAGTAAAGTATGTTCCACTCAAAGGAAAATATACCTGAGGAAGCCAGGATATTGGAGTTGCAGAAGAAACATTTAAAACGAGTAACTAAAAGATTCTCAGACTTAAAGGAAGACATGGACAAAGGCAGGAACACAAAGTATGGAAATATTAGAATACCAATAAAGTGATAGGTCTTATAAAAAGAAATCATAAATAAATTCTGGAACTGAAAAGTACAATAACTTGAATGAAAATTATACTAAAGGACACAAAAGGAGATTTAAGCAAGCATAAGAAAGAAATCAGTGAACTTGAGGATAGGAACATTGAAATCATTGAGCTTAAGGTACAAAAAGAAAAAGATATCAGGAGGAGAAGAGATAAAGGGGCAGAAAGAATACTTGAAAAAATAATGCTTGAAATTTCTAGAATTTGTTGATGTATAGGGATATATGAATCAAAGAAACTTAGTAAAATTATGTAAACTTTATGTAAAATTATTTACTGCCCAATGACCCAACAGCTCTTCTCTTAGCTACATAAAATCAAAAGAATTGAAAAACAGAGATCAAACAGATACTTGCATAGCTATGTTTATAATAGTAGCATTATTCACAATAACCAAAAGGTGGGACAACCCCACTATCCAAGATAAATCGATGAATAAAATGTGATAGGTACATAAAAGTAGAATATTATTCAGTCTTAACAGAATAAAATTTTGCTTTCTCACAAAATGGATGAACCTCACAAACATGAGGCTTTATTAAATAGGCCAGGCACAGAAGGTCACATACTGTGTGAATGTGTTTATAATTTGTCTAGAATGGTAAATTCATAGTTAGAAAGTAAAGTAGAGTTTGCCAGGACTTGGAAGGATGGGGGAAGGGAGATGCATTATTTTATGAGTATTGAATTTTTCTTGGAGGAGATGAAAAGTTTTAGATATACACAATAGTGATAGTTACACGTAATTGTGAAAGGCATTTAATGCCACTAAATTATACTCCTACAAATGGTTAAAATTATAACTATTATGTTATATATATTTTAACACAATTAAAATAATTATAATTAGGGGAAAAACAGTTATACAAAAGAGGTGGAAGAAGACCAAGAAAAGAAGAAAACTGACACAATGAGTACCTATGACCCAGTCCATAATGCTAAACATTGACATATAAATTATTGCATTTATAATGACAATGAGAGGCAGGTATTGCTATTGCACAGCCGAGGAAGCCAAGGCTCAGTGATAATAACCTAAGGTCATCCGAAATCACCAAACACTCCATGATATATGAGTAGGATTACACTCCAAGTTAACTGACACAAAAGTTAATGGTATCAAACAGCTTTCCTACTGGGAGTAGAGTATTGTTTTGTAGTCTGTGGTCATTTCTATATTCTGAGGAAAATAGAATCTGAAGGCTTTATGATCCAAGCATCCAACACTGAGACAAAGTTACATGCTATGTCCAAATCCAGACATTCTAAGTAGAGGAAAAAAATCCCTCAAAACGTGCAAGAGATCCAAGATTCTATAACACTTGTACTGGCAATTACTGCTGACATTTAAACATCATTGCTTTCATGTCATTGTAATGGGGTGTGGAGTGAGGGTCCCCTGAAAAGAACAGATCATATTCCTCACAACCCTTGACTGGGGCAAGGGGGAAGTGGATGATACGGTGTTTAAGATATTTTGCATAACAATGGCAAGTTAATAGTGCCTTTCTTGAAGGGGAGAGGACTGTCACCCAGGGCCAAACATGTACAGGACTCTGACAGCATTCAGGGACTTGGAACAAAGCCAGGGGATCTTATACAGCACCTGCGTGACAGGCAGGGGGCAGATTCCCACCCTGAAGTCACGGGGAACTCTTGCCCTGACAAAAGATGGCACCGAAGGAAGGTAAAAGACATATAGCAGAACTGGCAAAAATAGCGCATCATAGGAGGGGCTGGATACGAGTGCACATAGGAAGTTCTAGGCCGAACATTTAAAACAAGGGCAGGCTCAGAGAAAAGAAGGATGAAGCCATGCAGTAAGAAAGGGTGTAGTTGAGAGTCGGTGTGTAAGAGGGAAGCCACAAGGTTAGGAGTAACAAGACAGCGGCAGAGCTGACAGCTGTGCCAGGACCTGTCTTACCAAACACGGGTTCTTGGGAAATTCCTGGAGCTGACCTGTGACTGGGAACGCTCAGCTGCAGACCTGGGTTTCTGAAAGACGGTACCTCCGACTGGCAGAAACAACTAAATGTGGGTTTAAACTTTGATGTAGAAGCTTACTAATACTGCAACATTTAGTACATTGTATAGCCTCTTTTGAGCTTAACTTTCCCAATAATAATATCCACCTGAGAGTGTTAGAAATATTGAAAATGTGAACGTATGTAGAGTAGCACTTAATGACGGATAACTTTTAAACATTAAACAGTAAGGGTGGTTTTTGTTTGTTTGTTTGTTTGTTTGTTTTCAAGTGCTGTTTTCTTTTGAAATCCATTGAGTAAAATAAGAGCATTCCGAGAAAAGCTTTTCCACCTTCATTTAAATAAGGAAACTAGTCAAAGCTCAAACCATAACTTAGGAAATAACTAACAAATACCACGAAATCTACTTTGAAAGAAAGTAGCATGCTGAGCAGGGACAGAGTCAATTATTTGATTCATTTAAAATATTTATCGAGTATCTCTTGTATATTAGGCACTACGATAGTGGCTAAGAATATGATGAGCCAAGAAAAACAAAAAACCTGACCCTGTTGTTACCATGAAGAAAAATGCCTTTTTGGACCTCAAAGAGGAAATAGAAATGTTTCCAAAGTTGGGAATCTTTCTGAAAGGGATATATAAATATTCTTTTGGGTAAGAGAAATAAATATTCTTTATTCCAGTGATTGAACTTGAAGGTATGAGTAGGGTACAGGAGATATATAATACTTGCACATAAACTGCAGAAGTAAAGGAAGAAAGAAGCATGAAGAAACAAGGATAAGAACGTGCACTATAAGAGAAGCTGTCCAAGACAATGCAAGAATTTTGACGGTTCTTCACAATCTCAAAGAAATTATAGACATCATAGATTCCCTTAAAATTAGTCCCCCAAAGGGACTTAAAAATATAGAAGAATAAAATCTAACTGGTATAGTTCAAGAAGTAAAAGAGAAAAACAAGAAGATTAAAGCCACACAGTCTATAATTGAAAACACAAGAATAGAGTATATTGGCTCAAGAGAACTTAAATTACAAAGAAGTGAACATATACAAATTATCATAGAGTTAATAACTAAAGAGTACGTAAAAGAGAAATCCAGTGCATGAATAACTGGGACAAGACAATTTTGTTTGCACGTATATGCTGTGAGCCTAAGGCTAATATATAATTATTCAAATGATGAAATCAAGTCTCAGTTAAAGCGCTTATCTAAGGTTGTACCACTAATACTTTCTGAGCAAAGGTAAAACACATGGATCTCCATTCTGGAAGTTAATAATCTTTTCTCTGTACCAAACAGCCTTCTTGTGTATTTAGAGGGGGCTGCCAAGCCTTAACGGCTCAATGGCTCAGGTGGTTTTGATTTGCCTGGAGAAAGGACAAAGGTAGTAGCAGAAAAGTGAGCATAATCAGAGGACAGGTTTTTCTATCAGTCTCTTTTTAGCTTTTTTTCCTGGATGCAAGTAGAGCCAAATGAACTGACCGTGTTCTCTCTCATGAGTCTCAAACCAGGCTCCTAGGTAACTAGTAATGTTTTCTGGCATCAAGATCCCTATAGCTGCTCCCAATGAACATTTGCAGTAGTTGGATTTTATGAATTTTGGTGGATCTTGCTGAAATTTTTCATCTTTGTAAATCCTCAAAGTAGAAAATTCCTAAGACTATTCTATACTTTCTATATGTTTTTATACATAGTTTATTAACTTGAGGTCAAACTCAGTCTTTGCAGCCTTTCACTGAAACCCACTCACTTAACCTTTCTTTGTTTTAAATATTTACATTTTTTTCAATTACACTTTACATTCAATGTGATTTTGTATGTAGACTCTAAAGACCAATATAAATGAACAAGCAAAACTGAAACAGACTCATAATACAGACTGATCCTTGCCAGAGGGGAGGGGTTGGGGGTTTAGGTAAAAGAGGTGAAGGGATTGAGGAGTACAGATTGGCAGTTACGGAATAGTCATGGGGATGTAAATTACAGCATAGGGAATATAGTCAATAACACTGTAATAACTATGGTGCCAATTGGGCACTGGAAATATCAGGGGGAACACTTTGTATAGTATATCATTGTCTGAACTTTTCTATACCAAAGAAATGGTGAGCACTCCAGGCAATGCTACTGTTTGAAAATTCAAACTCTTAGTTTCCAATAACCATAGCTCTGCCCTTTTTTGACCCCATCCCCTGCCTGCTTCTACTGATGCTTCCATTTACCCTCCCAGTCACAAGGGAAATTAGCAATAGATAAAGGGTGGTGCATTAGATCATTTGCACTTAAATGCCTCTCTCCTCCATATGTAATCAGGAGAACTGAAAAGAGGTGAAAGGGAAAGAAAGAGTGGGCAGCTGTGAGAGCATTTTGTTGCGAAACAAATATGCTAAGATGTGTCTATTCATGGGGCTTTATAAGACCTATTCTTTCCAAATGAGGGGATTCTTTCTTTTACCCAAAAGATAAGATAATTAAGAATTATGAGGCTTAAATTCTTGGAGACTCCGAAGTAACTACCTGACCTGGCAAGGTAAGTTCAGTTCTAAAGTATTTGAAATAAAGGGTTAAAAACACAAACAACCATTGGTTTGAAAAGAAGGTTTTTTTATCTCACACAAGGCATTCTCTCCAATATCAAACATCATACAATGTTTTACGATTTATTAAATGCTTTACAAAACACTTTCCTGTGTACTGTTTTATTTAATCCTCACTAAAATACTAGCTAATGAGTCTGAATTAATATTATTAGATAGATAGTAAAAATATTATTTTAATAGTTGCTCCAAATGTTTCTTCTTCAGATAGAACTGTTTTACCTAGGCAAATACCTCGATAGGCAGGAGTAGCGATAGCAAATAAAGCCCTAAGGACAAAGAGAAAAATGAGCACGTTTTTATTCTTAAAAATCTTTATCATGTGATGGGCAGTTAGACAGACATGACCAGAGCAAGGACAATGGGCCAGTTACAGAAGGTCACCAGCGTCGAAAGACCCAGGTGCCTAGCAACGGGCAAAGCGGGGAAAATAAGGACATGCCCCAAGGGTACCGTTCCTCCCCTAGCATGTCGCTGGTCACCCGGTTTGGACCCCTGACTTTTCACATGGCTGGTCACGCAGCTCGGACCCTCCCCCAACCCTTCCTCCCTGGCGTGTCCCAATCATGCAGGTTGGACCCCTTAGAGGGGAGCAAACAAGGGGCCAGAGAATAACCCTTAAGCATGAAGCCCCCAGGGCAAAATGAGGTTCTGACCCACATCGAACGCATCAAGCCCGCAGGTGCATTTCAGCTCAGGCCCAGGAAAGCAGCAAGACCAGACAAGTGACTCTGTAAGAGGGTGCAGCCAGGGGACTCCCAAAAGAAGGATTTGTAATGGGGTCCAGATCTCAGGGTGTCCAGGAAATATTAAAAATACGGGATGTCCTCACCCCCACAGGTCTGAGCTGAGGAGTGGGCTACATGGAACAGGGCCATTGAGTTGTTTTGCATAGCAACAGTTTTGCAGCTAACCTCTAGTATGGCCATTGAACACATCTATAACCTTTAACTGGTTTCATGGATATGTTAAATAGCTGTGGCCATGCTCTGAGCCAGGGAGAAGGGAGTGACTTCCACCCAGGATGGAACTGGGAGGCAATTCCCCCTGGTTACAGCACCTGCCTGAGAGCTTGGACATGATTGGCTCCATGCCATGGGGCCACGCCTGCCCAGACTCACTGTGGCAGCCCAGTAAAGCTGGAAGGATATGGGAGTGCTGGCAAGTGCTGGAAGGTGTAGCCAATTATGGGAGGAGTCGGAAATGGGGCTGCAGAGAAACATTGGCGTGGGGATTTAAACCCAGATGCGGTAGCCATTGAGGGGAGAACTACATGCTTTTGGCAGAGTGGGGACCTCCACAGCCTTGG
The DNA here is from genome assembly GCA_039655065.1 of Glossophaga mutica. Taxonomy (NCBI): domain Eukaryota; kingdom Metazoa; phylum Chordata; class Mammalia; order Chiroptera; family Phyllostomidae; genus Glossophaga; species Glossophaga mutica. The sequence goes on along the minus strand of CM077318.1, from coordinate 4,816,938 downwards.
TGAAGGAGAACCACGCGACTTTGGCCAGAGTCAGGACCCCCGCAGCCATGGGAAGATCACCACTTGGCTTTGGCAGAAAACCATGTGGTTTTGGCAAAGTGGCGATGCCTCCCCTCCCCCCACAGCTTCGATGGGGGACAGCAGCGTTGGCGAAAGTGAGGGCCCCATGGCTTTGGAGTGCTCCCTTTGGCCACATGGTTTAGGAAGCAGGATAGACTTTGCCTGGAAGAAAAAGGAGAAAGGACTTTTACCAACGGGCCATGAGAAGGTGCCACATGACTTTGGATTCATTGGCGATCCCGGCGACACAGCTGATGGAGCCGGGAACCGAGGGAGGCCTACCAGCTTAGCACAGATCACTGGGAAGAACCGGGGCCTGCCTGAGCCACAGACTTCTATTTCTTTTCCTGAGATACGGTACCCCAAACTGGGCAAAGTTGGTGGGGGGGGGAGTACTGTGTGTGTTTTAAGGGACTTTAGGATTTTGATGAAGATATTAAGTCATTACTCTTAAGATTCAAGTTATACAGACTCAAGAGTAATGACTTAATAATTCCTTTCCTTTTCACCAATCTCTAACATGGAGAGCTATAATTTCCTGGTGGAAGGCAAGGCGAACCTAGTACAGGGGACCCCAGGAGAAGGGGGGTTCCATTTGGTAACATTGTGCGACCCCTTCTCTGGTGGCCAATCAGGGAGAATCATGGGAGACCACATGTGCAGTAGCTTTAAGGTAATACAACTACTTGCACATGCGCAGTGAAATCCCGCCAAAACGAGCCAGGAAGGATCCGCCCTATAAGAGTAGAGTCCCTCCAGCCCATGAGGTCAATCTCTGCTTGGAGTTGGCCTGCTCCCATGTTCTCTGCTGTAAACTCTGGGCGTTCGGTTCAATTCTTTGTCCCGATCATCAATAACCTGGTTACCTGTGGCCACCTGTGACAACTCCATGGCTGACATCAGGACCAGCTGCACTGACTAATGACCCCTTGACCTGGTGCCCACCCATCAGCAGAGACCATGAGCCTGGAAGTCACACCTGGAAGGCTGATGAATATTCTATCGGGATGCTCCCCTGAGACCTCCAGGCAAACACCTTTGAGGCAGAGGACCCAGGGCGGCTCTCCTCAGCAGCACATCCCGCCTTTCCCATTTCCCCTGCCCCCCCTTACCTTTACCCTCCTCTCTGCTAAGCTCAGGAGCCCTTCTTTTCCCTCTGCAACTTCTTTCCTGAGCCCATTTCTTCTACGGCTCACTTCTACCTCTGTAGGTTTCTAAATAAACTTTCTTGTATAGTTTGAACTGTGGCTCTGAATTCTTTCCGAGCCAGAACTCAAGTACCAAGGTTGCTAGAGCCAGATTCAATCTCACTTTACTAGTCGAACATCTGGTGCCAGTTTCACTACCTCCGAAAAGTATTTTTTGAGGGAGGGGGAGTGCGCAAAAAAGGAAAGGAGTCACTGAAAGCAGAGCTGAGGATGAGCAATAAGGTGGGAAGCTGAGCCTGAGAGAAAATACAATGTCCAGTGAGAAATTGCTGTGACTGCAATGACCAAAGATTTGGGAAGGATGGAAATAGCTTCAATTCAATTTTAAATTGCCCGTTACACTTCAGAATTCATGTTCCACCCTTGCATAGATTGTGCAAGCTTATTTTAGAGAGCAATGGAATTAAACTACAGTCTAGCAAGGACATAAATTGCACAGAAAAGGGACACAATGTGAAAAGTGAGATGATCTGGAAATGTAACCAATTCAGTAGAAGCAGGAATTCAGAGTCAGGAATGATTAAGAGAAACAGAAGAAACAGAAAAGTAGCTTGAGCTATGGGACATGAATAATGGGACCCCTGTATGAGGGTCTGAGTTACTGTCATGCAAGATTAATGAAAACATTGACTACAACTGTTACAGTTATATATGCAAAAATGTAGATGTACTGACTTTAATAAGTTTGTCTACATTTACATAAGTAGTAAGAATTTTCACTCACACCTAGACCCAGGTCTGTCTGATTTTATCTCATTCCTGTTGCGTGCTACCACAATCTTCTACATAATAAGGTAATTAGGTACACCATCTTAAAAAGCCCTGTGGGCCCTCGCTCATTTCCTAGTTTCTTGTTTAAAGATTTAATCAGAAAATCTCAAGTCACAATGGAAAAAACTGAGAGAACAAATCAAGTGGTAGGTTACATTAAAATAACTCGGAAATAAAAGAAGTTTAAAGCAAGTCATGCTGTCTCTGCTTATGTCAGACAAAACAGACATTCAAACAAAGATTGTAAGGGGAGACAGAGAAGGTCATTACATAATGATAAATAGTTCAATCCAACAGAAGGATATACCATTTCTAAATATGTATGCACCAAAATAGACAAAATAAATATTAACAAATTAAAAAATATATAGCAATATCATAATAGTAGGAGGCTTTAATATTGCACTTTCATCAATACATAAATCATCCACACGGAATCAATAAAAACATTGCCTTAACTGCACATTAGGTCAGATCAACTTAAACACATATGCAGAGTATTTCATCGAAAAGCAAAAAAAATATACATTCTTCGCAAGCAAACATTGAACCTTCTCCAAGAGAGATCATATGATAGGCCACAAATATAATCTTCATACATTTATGACTATTGAGGTCATATCAAGCAAACTTTTGAAAACAGTGGTATAAAACTATAAATCAATTACAAGAAGAAAGCTGGAAAATTTATGAAGATGTGAAGATTAAATAGCATGCAACTGCAAAACCAATGCATGAAAACCTTAAAAGATATAAAAAATTTGAGACAAATGAAAATGGAAGTACAACACACCAAAACTTATGGAATCCAGCAAAAACTGTTGTAACAGGGAGGTCCATAATAATAAATGCTTATATAAAGAAACAAGAAAGATATTAAGAAACAAGAAAGACCTTAATTAAATAACCAAACTTTACAATTCAAGAAATTAAAAAAGAAAAGCAAACAAAGCCCAAAGTTAGTACAAAGAAGGGAATAACAATAATCACAGCAGAAATGAAATAGAAACCAAAAACAATGAAAAATATCAATAAAATTAAGAGCTGTTTTTTTAAACAGATAAACAAACAAACAAAAAACCTTTAGCTAGACTCCCTACAGAAAAATAAAGAGAGAGGACTCAAATAAATAATGTCAGAAATAAAAGAGGAAACATTACAGTTGATTCCACAGAGATGCCAAAAACATATAAAACAACTATCAAAAATTATGTAACAACAAATTGGACAACGCAAAAATGAATAAATTCCTAGATACATGCAATGTACCAAGTCTGAATCATGAAGAAAGAGAAATCTGAGTACATCAATTACTAGTAAGGATATTGAATCAATACTCAAATAATATACAAAAAACCAAAAGACCAGTAGCACAAGTCTTTACTGGTGAATTCTACTAACATTTAAAAACAAATTAAGACAAGCTGTTCTAAAAAATATCCAAAGCATTGGAGAGGAAGAAATACTTCCAAACTAATATTGTGAGGCCAGCATTACCCTGCTACCAATAGCAGAAAAGGAAAACACAGAAAAAGAAAATTATAAGTCAATATGCCCGATAAACACACAGATAAAAATCTTCAACAAAATATTAGCAAACCAAATTCAAGAATATTTTAAAAGGACCATACAATATGATGAACTCAGATTTATTCCAGGGATTCAAGGGTGGTTCAAGCAGAGGCAAATCAATCAATGTGATACACCAAAGCGAAGGATAAAAATTATACGATCATCTCAATAGATGCGGAAAAAAACACTTGATAAAACTCAACAGCTATTTATGACAAAACTCTCAACAGAGTGTATATAGAGGAAACATCCTTCAACATATTGTAGTAAAGGCCGTTATGACAAGGCCACAGCTAACATAATACTTAATAGTAAAAAGCTGAAGGATTTTTCTCTAAGTTCAGAAACAATACAAGGATGCTCACTATTGTTATTTTTACTCAATATAATATGGGAAGGCTAGCCAGTGCAATTAGGCAAAACAGAGAAAAAAAGTCATTCAATTTGGAAATGAAAAAGTAAAACTCTCTCTATTACAGATGAGATTAATATATACATATGTATATAATGTTATATATACAATATATGAAGTCTGTTTGGAAAAAAAATCTAGCCATTGTTAATATTATGTAACCTGACAGCCAAGGAGAGTGGACTGGAGTGTGCATGTGTGAACAATGACGACTTCATTGTACTAGTCAGTGGGGGTGGTGGACACCATTGAGTGAGCGTGTGTTCTGTGTGCCATTGCATTCAAAATGACTGAGTGAGTACAGCAATAAATCTGCATCGAATTTTGTGTTAAGGTTGAATGTTCCTCTGTGGAAACTATTCCAATGATTCAGAAGGCCTCAGCTATGGGCAATTGGTGGTTGGCAGCTTCATCATGAAAATGTACCTGCTCGTGCATCACCCCTCGTGCAGAGTCTTTTGGTGAAACCTCAAATCACCCAGGTGACTCAACCCTCCTACAGCCCAGATTTGGTGCCCTATGACTTCTGGCTTTTCCCAAAGCTAAAATCACCTTTGAAAGGGGAGACATTTCATACTGTTGATGACACTTAAGAAAATATGATGGGGCAGCTGATGGAGATTGAGAGAACTGTGTGAGGTCCCAAGGTGCCTACTTTGAAGGGGACTGAGGCATCATTGTCCTTCTTGTTTCTTTTTCAATAAATGTCTCTATTTTTCATATTACATGGCTGGATACCTTCTGAACAGGCCTTCTATATTATATTGATTGGAAAATTATTTAGCCATAAAACAGAAGGAAATCTTTCCCTTTATGACAATGTGCATGGACGTAGAGTGCACTATGCCAAGTGAAATAAGTCAGACAGAGGAAGACAAATAATGTCTGATCTTCCTTACATGTGAAATGAACAACAAACAGAAAAAACTAACTCAGATATAAAGAAAAAATTGGTGGTTGTTCTGCACTGTTCTTACCAGAAAAGGAGAGAAGAGGGGAGAAGCTGAAAAGGGAGAAGGGGGTCAAGTGTATGGTGACAGAAGGAGACCAGATTTTGGGTGGTGTTCACACAATGCAATATACAGATGAGGTAGCATACAATCGTACATTTGAAATATACGCAATGTTATTATCAAATGCCACCCCAATGAATTTAAGTAAAAATAGTGTTTGTCAGAGGCAAGAGGTGTTCAGTGGACAAAATGGGTGAAAGGCGATCAAAAGACATAAACTTCTAGTTATAAAAAAATGAGTCAGGAAGATATCATGTGCAGCATCATAAATATAGTCAATTTATACTATATTGTATATTGAAAATTGCTAAGAGTGTATATTTTATTTTATTTTATTTTATTTTATTTTATTTTATTTTATTTTATTTTATTTTTTTCAGAGTTAGATCCTGTCTTTATTGAAAATGTTGGCATTTTGTTCATCATGGATTTGGGGAGTATGAATTTTGGTTTTTAGATATATTGCAGGAAAAAAATGTTTATTTTAATGACAAGGTTTTTTGATGCCCCCTTACGTTTCACACCTGAGCCAAGGGCCTTGCTCACTCTAGGCCTCACATGCCTCACCTGGTCCCGGTCTGTTGCTCTCTTCCTGCAGGTCCTGGCTAGGACCTCCAGATAAATGAGCAGAGGCTGAAGTTGCCTCCCACCACACACACACACAACACTAACAGGAACAGAACCACAGAAATGGAGATTACATGGAGGGTTAGCAACAGGGGAGTGGGAGGAGGAGGAGGGGGGGAAAAGGTACAGAGAATAAGTAGCATAGACGGTGGGTAGAAAATAGACAGGGGGAGGGCAAGAATAGTGTGGGAAATGTAGAAGCTGAAGAACTTATGACACATGGACATGAACTAAGAGTGTATATTTTAAAATTCTAATCACAGGGGAAATAAATGGTGGCTATGTATGGTGACAGATGTTAACTAGACTTTTGTGCTGGTCATACTGCAATGTATACAAAAATCAATTCATTATGTTGTACACCTGAGAGTAATATATTGTACATTGATTTAATCTTAACTTTTAAAAGTTAAAATACATGTTATTTATTTTTCTAAAATAAAGTTTTAAAAAAGATTAAAATAATGCTTAGACCTTTCTATTTCATTATTTGAATGACCAAATAATATAGAAGCTGTATTTCTTACAGATTTCCCAACTATGCAAACACACTTCAAAAATAAACAATAGCAGGAAATACACTTAATGGAAAAAAGATTTAATTTACCACTTCTCCATGTGATTAACTATTATATGAATGCATGAAAGCAATTATATAATTGTTAGGTTATTTTCCCTGGACAAATTTGGGATTCCCTCATTTCTTCAGTTCTTTATTTTAAATAAAATTTTTTTTGGTTGACATTGGACTCACATATTGTTGGGTTGGTTAAAAAGTCTGTTTAGTTTTTTCCATGAAATAGAAGACACATTATTCATTTTCACCAATAACTTTACTGATTTGGATATTTTGTGTATGTTGGCTATCTCCTGCATGGTATAATATTGATTATTCTCAATTAATGTTTCAATTTGATTGCTATGAACTTCAACTGGTCTATCCACCCATGGAGCATCATCCTGCAAGAAATCTCAAGCATGAAATTTCACAAACACTTTTTTAAAAAAATTACGTTATGTGAATTTCTTAAATTTAGATTATTTTATTGTTCAGTTACAGTCGTCTCCATTTCCCCCCATCACTCCCCCTCACCCCAGCCAAACCCACCTCCCTCCCTTGCTTCCACCCCTTCTTGGTTTTGTCCATGTGTCTTTCATAGTAGTTCCTGGAAACCCTTCCCCCATTATCCCCTCCCACCTCCCTTCTGGTTACTTTCAGATTGTTCTTAATTTCAGTGTCTCTGGTTATATTTTGCTTGCTTGGCAAAAACTTTTGACATGTTCAATCAGTCAGAACATCTTCTCCATACACTGCACAATTCTTTTTCGTTTCAGTTGTGTTTTTACCTTTTTTTTTAATAATAAAAGACAATATGAAAAAAATGTGCATTTCTTCCATCTTCAATATTAAAATGGCTACAGAAAAAATCACCAATTTTGATAAGCTTTTTAAAATGCACACTGATATGACAGCTGTCACAATACAATCTAACAAAATTGTTTCGAATGAAGTTAAAGACAACTAAGTGCTCCTAGAGCCATCTTATGGAAAATAAACAAATGAACTCTTAGGCCAGCCTGATAATTAGCTGCAATGAATTCTTGCTGTAGTTTTGTACTGACATTTAAGTGCTGATTTTGTCCTATAAATGAGGATTAAAAGATCTTCACAAAAATATAACTGCTGAGATGAAATATATTGATACATACCACCCCGCTTTAGAAACATCAAAATAAAAAGGAGAAAACATGTGTTAAATGTCACTCAGAAAATTTGTGACCGATGGCATAGACAACACGGTTCATCCCAACTCTTATTCATAGAGAACACATTGTCCAAAATGGTAAAGAAATAATTGCCTGCCTGGCCCTGGCTGGTGTGGCTCAGTGGATTGAGCGTGGGCTGTGAACCAAAGGGTTGCAGGTTCGATTCCCAGTCAGGGCACATGCCTGAGTTGCAGGCCAGGTCCCCAGTGGGGGCCACGTGAGAGGCAACCACTCATTGATGTTTCTCTCCCTCTCTTTCTCCCTCCCGTCCCCTCTCTCTAAAAATAAAGAAATAAAATATTAAAAAAAAAAGAAATAATTGCCTAATGACTAAAATTACTTTAAAATCCATGGTTCTACAAGAAATTATTTTATTTCTTAGTTCTTACCATCTGATGACACTTGGAAGAATCACATTTTGTTTATTGCTAGAACAAACCCCCAAAATAATAACTTTAAAATTTTTCTCATATTAATAATAATCATGTATGAGAATTTAAATAGAGACACAGGAGTTTGCTAAAGTTTGCAATTTCTTCAGCCATTTATTTTTATTTTTTTTAAAGATTTTTTTTTCCTTTTAGATTTTATTTATTTATCTTTAGAGGGGAAGGGAAGGAGAGAGGGAGAGAAACATCAATGTGCGGTTGCCTCTTGTATGTCCCCTGACGGGAACTGGCCTGGCAACCCAGGCATGTGCCCTGACTGGGAATCGAACCGCGATCCTTCGGTTCGAAGGCCCGCGCTCAATCCACTGAGCTACACCAGCCCGGGCTCTTCAGCCATTTAATAATATCTGTATGTGAAGAAACTTTGCTAAGTTAACCATAATCGTTGACTGGTGGGATGTGAATGGAATGTTAGAAACATGTGAACTGAAGTTCTGTAATCATTATATATAGAACCTTTATTTTAAAAAGTCAATTCTATACTAAAACTAGGAATGAAAGTGAGGTATTTCTAAATTTTGGTAAAAGTGGATCATTTTTGTTTGGGTATTACAGCAGGAAGAATTACACCAATCTGTCATGTCACCTGAAACAGACAAACCTTTGTACTATGAATACTGTCAAACATCCCTTTGGACTATACCAAAAGATACAGTTGGAGTTATCTGTGTTTTTCAGTTGTTTAAATTAAGATTCTGGAATTGGGGTTTGGTGGTGTGATGTGTTGCTCACAAGTGGCTGGAACTCCTACCCCTAAAGGATTTTTGAGATTGAAGAATATTTAATCTCCCCTTTTGCCTTCATTCTAGTTCCTCTTTCCAAGTTGGTGGACAATTTGGGGGGGGGGGTCTGTTTTTGTTTTGATTGGTGCTCTCACCATTAATCTCAGTACCCTTCGTTCTGGATTGTCAAATTTTCATAAAACATGTTTGCCATTTTTGAGGTAAGAGAAATCAGGTCTTATTGTCTGCCAGAACACAATTTATATGCCTTATTGGCTCCATTAAACTTTTCAAAAACTTTAGCATTTGTGACCTTTTCCCACTGCATTTAACCACCTATATAACTCCCTTCATCCTTTTCGGTCCCATTGCGCTGCCCCGTGCCACCCGAGCAGAGACTAACCCTGAGACTAATGATTAGAAAGGGAAATGGTTTCTCTTAAGAAAAGTTAGTTCTGACTGCTAGATTTTTGAAGCTTTTCTTTGTACCATTTTAGATGCAAAAAAAAAAAAATCATGGAAGATTGCGTATTTGGGTGGTACTTCTCAAATAACAATTCTTTCAGTCTCTTGAGAAGATTGTAGGTGAATTTTAAAACTTAACACTTTGCTTTTGGGGAACAGAACCTCTTTTCATCTTAAGGTAGATTTTCTGATGCTTTTAGACATCATAGCTCATTAGTTCTGTTCCTGTCATCCTAATTTGGCATGAGTGGGTTGAAGTCATCCTTATACTGCAGTGTTATGAGCAGGGCTGAAGCATTAAAAACTTAATAATAATGTCTGCTATTGTATAGAGTGAAATTAATAGAAATTAATGCAAAATACTTGACATAATCTAAAGATCTGTGGTCAAATTCTTCAGTGTGGTTTACCTGGAGTAGTGGTACACACCTAAATCATTAAGTGAATAAATTATTTAAAAAAAACAAAAAAATCAATAAATGAAGAAGATGGAGAATGATGACAATGGAGAAGAAATATTGGTTTCGTGTCCAAATTGAAGTGTTAATGGCATTTAAAAAAAGGCTGCCCAACTCAAGTACTATTGAGAAATTAATGTTGATGGCACAACAAATACAGATTCTTAGAAATTGTGATTTGTTCTGTAATTTTATTGCCTGCCTACACTAAGAAGCTAAGATACTGGAATATTAAAATTCTCACATCCCTGTGGGTCTGTGAAGTAAGCATGCTTTATTATTGACAGAACTCTGTATTTATGCAGTCAGTAATAAATGGGTGTGGTTTAAATATAGGACAGATGAACAAGTTTAAGATCTGTGTCTTGGTCGTTGTCCTATGCCTCTTAGTGTAGCTGCACCTACCGTAATAAAATACATGACACTAACAGAAGTTTAGCCAAGCTACAAAGAAATATCATGATGAAGAAATATCAAGAAGACCGTGAAGAAATATCAAGTTATTTGCGGGGGAGATGAGATGGCTAGTTTTGTGTTAACTAGGCTAGGCTATGGTACCCAGTTATTTAATCAAACACTAACCCACATGTTGCTACGAGGGTATTTTGTAGTTGGGGTTAAAATCTACAATCAGTTCACTTTAAGGAAAAGAGATTACCCTGGATAATGTGGGTAGGCCACACATCCACCCAGGTGAAAAGCCTGAAAACAAAAAGAGAAGTTTCCCATACAAGAAAAATTCTGCCTCAAGTTTGAAGCACCAACTTCTGAGTTGCCATCAGTCAGCCAGCCCGCCCTACAAACTTTAGACTTGCCAGTCTTTACAATCATGTGAACGAATTACTTGAAATCAAATCTGACTGTGCCTTTGTGTTTCTGTCTCATTTTCTGCCTCAGTTTGTCTCTGTCTGGGATGGAGATATATATAAACACACACACACACACACACACACACACACACACACACACAACATATACACACATGGAGAACATGTACCATTGGTTTTGTTGGTCTGGAGAACCATGAGTGATTGATACACTGAGTTATAAATGTTCTAAAAGCTCAGAGTTGGTCTTCACACTAGTAATCACATTACTAACTATGCTATTATTCAGGTCCAATGAGTGTGTAAAGGGTTGCTAAATTCTAAGCATTGGCAGTCACCTAAAAGGTCTCAGACTTGGGAAATCACTTTAACTTAAAGTTTTGGTTGGGCTTTCTTTATTTAGCTTGATGTTCTAGTTAATTAACTGCAGTAACCAATAAACCCCTAATCTCAGTGACCTAATGCATAATTTACTTCTCCCCTACATCAGAGGGGGAGGCTTTCTTCAGCTCTTCTAGCTTTCACTCAGAGATCTTGCATCTCATGGAGGTTATAATCTTCCTGGGCCAAGATAGAGGTATGTGTTTCAGCTAAGTATTGCTGCATAAAAATTTACCCTAAAACTTAGTGTGTTAAACAACATACATTTGGTTATCATAATTCTTGATTTGGGGCAGAGCTTAGGGACAATTTGTTTCTGCTCACACGGAATTGGCTAGAACAGCTCAGCTTTGGATAGAAGATCCAAGATGGTCTTACTCATATATTTGATGGCTCAGTGAGGTTGGGTAGAATGTCTGGGGGCTGTCTTGGACTCTCACTCTTCCACTGAGGTCTCTAATATTCAAGGGCTTATCTTTCCTGAACTGCCTTCTCTTCAAGAGGGAAAGCAAAACTACCAGGCTTCCTAATGGTTGGGTTCATCACTGGTTGGGTTCAATACTTGCGTTCTGTTGGTTACAGAAAGTCAAAAGGTAACCTAAAGTCAAGAAAGGGAGATAAAAGTCCAACACTTGATGGGAGAAAAAATGTGAAAATATATACATGGAAGAATTTGTAATTTTGTTTGCAAAAACTATACCACAGTAACCTCCAAGTGCAAAAGATCAATGGAGATATTCAGAGTGGAAGACCAGGCTATGTTTCATCAGTGTGAAGAAAACATTCAAGCAATGTTCTAAACTTCTTTCTCCCCAGTTTCAAGAGGAGAAAATATGATGTTCAGCATGTTTTCATGTACTTGTTAGAAATTTGTAAATCTTTTTCGAATAAATGTCTATTCAAATTTTTGTATAGTTTAAGTTGGGCTGTTTATTGTCTTATTATTGATTTTAAATGTATTTTTATATATTCTCAACACTGGAAACTTAAGAGATACATGATCTGAAAACATTTTCTTGCAATCACTAGGTTGTCTTTTCACTTTCTTGATAATGTCTTTTGATGGACAATTTTTAAAAAATTTGATGAAGTCAAAATTATGTTTTCTTATTTTGTTGCTTGTGCTTCTGGTGCCATATTTAAGAATCCAGCCCTGGATGGTGTGGCTCACTGGATTGAGTGATGACCTGCTAACCAAAGGGCCATTGGTTCAATTCCCAGTCAGGGCACATGCCTGGGTTGTGGGCCAGGTTCTTGGTAGGGGCATGTGAGAGGCAACCACACATTGATGTTTCTCTCCTCTCTTTCTCCCTCCCTTCCCCTCTAAAAATAGATTTAAAAAATCTTTTTTTTAAAGGAGAATCCATTGCCAAATCCAAGGTCATTAGTATTTACTCCTATATATTCTTCTAAGAGTTTTATGGTTTAGCTCCTAAATTTAGATCATTTATATATTTTGAGTTAATATTTGTATGTAATATGGCATAAATGTGCAATCTCTTTCTTTGTCATGTAGGTATTCAGTTCTCATGTAAGAATTTGTTGAATAGACTGTTTTTCCCAATTAATGAACTTGGAACTCTTGTCAAAAATAATGGCTATAGATGTATGGACTTGTTTCTCAACGCTCAATTTTGTTCTGTGGGTTGAGATGTCCACCTTATTCCAGCACATACTGTTTTAAATACCATATCTTTGAGATTAGTTTTGAAGTTGGGAAATATAAGTTCTCCAGAATGTATAGAAGCAAGACTAATTTTTGTGTGTTTTTCTTACACTTTGCAACTTTGAATATTTTCTTAATTGGTCTGAGTGGCTTTTTTGTGGATACTTTGAGATTAGATAGATAGATATGATAATAATTCGATTCTGATTTAGGAGACCTTTATTTCTTTGTCTTGTCTAATTGCTCTGTCTAGTGATTTCAGTAAAATGTTGAATAGTAGTAGTAAAAGTGGACATTCTAGTCTTATTTTGGATCTTAGGAATAATTTCAGTATTTCAACACTGAGTATTATGTTAGATATGGGATTTTTATACAGGCACTTATTATGTTGAAGAAATTTCCTTCTGAGTGTCTTTATCATGGAAATATGTTGGATATTGTCAAAAGGATTTTCTCCATCAATGGACATAATCCTGGTTTGTCTTGTTTCCTTCATCTCAGGAATTGATTAATTTCTCATGTTGAAACAACATTGTATTCGTGGGATTTATCCCACTTGGTTAGGGTGGAGGATCCCCTTAAATGCTTTTGGATTGTTTTATTTTTGGTCTTTTTTCAGGAATTGGCATCTCTATCTAAGGGATACTGCTGTGTAATTTTTTCCTTGTAATTACCTTATCTGGTTTGGGACACAGGGTAATGCTAGCCTCATAGAATTAGGTTCAAATTATTCCCCCATTCTAATTTTTGCAAGAGATTAAGAAAGATTGATGTTCATTCTTTAAATATTTAATGGAATCTAGCCATGAAACCACATGTTCCCAAAATTTTCACTCATAGAGGGTTATTATTTATTCAATCATTGTTTTTATTCTTTATTCTACTAGAGTTGTCCCAATGTTTCCCTTTTGCCCCCCTCCACCCAGCCCACCCAATTGCCCATAGTCAATCCCCACACTGTTGTCCACGTCCATGGGTCATTCATGCATGTTCTTTGACGAGTCCCCTTCCCCTTCCTTCCACCATTCTCATCACCTACAGCTATCAGTCTGTTCCATGTTTCCGCATCTATGGTTCTACTTTTCTTGTTAGTTTATTTAGTTCATTAGATTTCAGTTAAAAGTGAGGTCATATGGTTTTTGTCTTTCACTGGCTGACTTATTTCATTTAGCATAAGAGTCTCTAGTTCCATTCATGCTGGCGTGAAGGGTAGGCGCTCCTTCTTTCTTTCTGCTGCATAGTATTCCATTGTGTAAATGTGCCATGTTTTTTTTTTTTTTAATCCACTCATTTTTAAATCCACTATGTGCCCACTCAAGTGACAGGTACTTGGGCATGTAGTGGTTCTGCGAACATAGTGGTGCATATATTCTTTTGAATTGAAGTTTCTGGATTCTTAGGGTATATTTCCAGCAGTGGGATTGCTGGGGTCATAAGGCAGTTACATTTAAATTTTTGTTTGGAATTTTCATACTGTTTTCCACAGTGACTGCACAAATCTGCATTCCTACAAACAGTGCACTTGGGTTCCCTTTTCTCCACATCCTCACCAGCACTTGTTTGTAGATTTGTTTATGATAGTCATTCTGACAGGTGTGAGGTGATATTTCATTGTGGTTTTACTTTGCATCTCCCTGGTGGCTAGTGATGCTGAGCATCCTTTCATATGTCTATGGGTCTTTTGTATGTCCTGCTTGGAGAAGTGTCTGTTCAGATCCTTTGCCCATTTTTTAATTGGGTTGTTTGTCTTCCTGGTGTTCAGTCATGAGTTCTTTATATATTTTGGAGATTAACCCCCTGTCTGATGTATCATTGGCAAATATGTTCTCCCATATAGTCGGTCCCCTTCTCATTTTAATGCTGGTTTCTTTAGCCATGCAGAAATATTTCAATTTGATGTAGTTCCATCTATTTATTTTTTTCATTTCCCTTGCCTTAGGAGATATATTGGTAAAAAGATTGCTATGTGGGATATCTGAAATTTTACTGCCTATGTTTTCTCCTAGGACTTTTATGGTATCATGACTTATATTTAAGTCTTTTAAACATTTTGAGTTTATTCTGGTACATGGTGTAAGTTAGTTGTCTAGTTTCATTTTTTTCACATGTATCAATCCAGTTCTCCCAAAACCATTTATCAAAGAGATTGTTTTTATTCCATTGTACACTTATGCCCCACTTTGTCCAATATGAAAGGGATGGGTTTATTTCTGGGCTCTCTATTCTGTTCCACTGATCTATGTATCTGTTATTATGCCAGTACCAGACTGTTTTGATTACAGTAGTCTTATAGTGTAGTTTAATATCAGGTATTGTGATCCCTCCAACTTTGTTCTTCTTTGTCAGGATTGCTGAGGCTATTACACCACAATCAAGTGGGATTTACCCCAGGGATGCAAGGATGGTATAACATTTGCAATAAATATAATACATCACATAAACAAAATGAAAGATAAAAACCAATGGATGCTGAAAAAGCATTTGATAAAATCCAGCACGCATTTACGATAAAAAGATTCACCAAAGTGGGAGTAGAGGGCGCATACCTCAATGTAATAAATGCCATATACGAGAAACCTATAGCCAACATCATCCTCAATAGACGAAAACTAAAAATTTTCCCCTTAAGATCAGAAACAAGTGTCCCCACTTCCACCACTCTTAGTCAACATAGTATTGGAAGTTGTAGCCACAGTGGATCAGGCTAGAAAAAGATAAAAAGGCATTCAAATTGGAAAGGAGGAAATAAAACTGTCATTATTCACGGACATGACAGTGTACATAGAAAACCCTATAGTTTCCACCAGAAAAACCTACTTGACCTAATAAGTGAATTTGGCAAGTTAGCAAGTTACAAAGTCGATATTTACAAACTGTTGGCATTCTCATACACCAACAATGAATTATCGGAGAGACTAAGGAAAAAAACTAATTTTCTATAGCAACAAGAAAAATAAAGTAACTAGGAATAAATTTAACCAGGACATAGAAGACCTGCACTTGGAAAACTGTACAACACTGAAGAAATGAATTGAAGAAGATACAAATAAATGGAAGCATGTACTATGTTCATAGGTTGGAAGAATTAACATTATTCAAATGTCCATACTACCCGAAGCAATCTGTAGATTCAATACAATTCTTATTAAAATACCAATGGCATATTTCACGGGTGTAGAACAATGTTCCAAAAATTTATATGGAATCAATCATATTTTTATTGTTACGCTCAGATTTTCTATTTCTTTTTGAGAAAGTTTTGGTAATTTTCCGATTGTAGGAATTGTGTCCATTTCACCTAGGTTATCTAATTTGTTAATGCAAATCATTTATAGTATATTTTTATAATCATCATGAAAAGTGGGACATTGCAATCTCCAGACATTATTGTAGAACCATCTATTCTCCCTTTGATTCTATCAATTTTTATTTCATATTTTGGGGGGCTCTGATGTTTGATGCATATGTTTATAACTGTTATTATCATCTTAGTGTATTGGCCCTTTAATAACCTATAATGTCTTTTTCTCTTGCAACAGTTTTTGGCTTAAAGTCTTTTTTATCTGATATTAATATAATATTCCAGTTTTCTGTTGGTGGCTGTTTGCATGGACTATGTCTTTACATTCTTTCACGTTCAGTATTTGTACTCAGTAGCTAAAGCAAGTAACTTGTAGACAGCTTGGAGCTGGATCATGTGTTTCTTGCAATCTATTATGGTAATTTATGCCTTTTGATTGGAGAGCTTAATTTATTAACATTCAAATAAATAAATATCAAGAATTTATTTCACTCTTTTGGTTATTGTTCTCTCTGTGTGTTATCCCCTTTTTGTTTCTCTTTCCTTCAATCATTGCTCTTTTACTGTTGTTTAGTTGACTTTTTGCACCGTATTATTTTTATTATCTTTTCATTTCCTTTTGAGTATATCTTTTTATGTATTTTCGTAATGTTTACCTGAGGTTTACAATTGCCATCCTAAATTTATAACTTTCTATGTTAAATCGATACCAACATTGCTTCAATAGCTTACAAACGCTTTAATCCTAATCATCCCTGAATTTATTTAAATTGTGTTTTTATACATTGTATGCTCAATAACATAGATTTCTAATTATTTTTATGTACTTGACTTTTATATTATGTGTAAGAAATACAAAGTGGAGTTATAAACCAAAAATACAGTAATAATGACTTTTGTATACCTTTAGTGGAAATTTTTCTTTCTTTGTACAGTTGCCAGTTGCTGTCCTAGTATCCTTTCATTTTACCTTGAAAGACTGTCTTCGGCATTTTTTTTTTTTTTTGAAAAGGCTGATTGGTAAAAATTCCCTGAAATTCTGTTTATTTGCAAATGCTTTAATTTCTCCATCATTTCAAAAAAAATGGTAAAATATGCATGATTTTTAGCATCTTAACCTTTTTAAGTGCACAATGGGGTGCATTAAAGAACATTTATATTGCTGCATGACTATTACCAGCACTCATCTGGTAAACTCATTTCATCTTGCAAAACTAAAACTCTGTATCCATTAATCAACAACTTCCCATTACCAAGGTAGGATAAAGGGCAGAAGCCAAGCCAAGAAAAACAAGAAACATAGCGACTTATTCAGACTTGATAGCTTCAATAATACTAGGTAGAGTTACATACAAAATCCTGAATTTCACCGCAAAAGAGTTTGATAAGTAGACAAAAAAGAACAGATTAAAACTGTCTACTCCTTTTTAGCTTGATTTGAGATTAATCTCAGCGATTGGAGTGGAGTTGATTCTGCAGGTGATATTAATATGGGTGTGGAGAGTGAAAAGCACAGTTGAAGAAGGGAAGAAAGAGTTAATTTTTTTTCACCCGGGCACTGAAGATCCTGGGTGAAGGAAGGGAATTTGTCAGGTTATTACAACATTCTACATTTAACAGTAATTCACAGTTTTCCCCGTAAATATAGTCTTTTCTTATACATTAACAAAATTGTTAGTACTTGCTGAAGTCTATATTTATGCCTCAGCTGGAGACTGCAGTACCAACCCGTGTTTGCAGCAAGCTGTGGCCATATGGCTAAGTATTGGCTAATGGACTGTGAGAAAAGTGGTGAGTGCAATACCTTGAGTTTTCTGCTTAAATGTAAAAGCCTTCCTGGTGCCCTTTCACTTTTATTCTTTCTTTCCAGCTGAAATGAGAACACAATGATGGAGGAGCCGAAGCAGCCATTTCGGATGAAAAGATGAAAGTTGCATTTCGAGGATGTTAAGGCAGCAACATAGGAGGGTCCTGGTTCCCCAATACTTGTGGAGTTGGCATATCAACCCTGAATTACCAACCCAGACTTTGTATGAGATTCAAACAAACTTGTATTTCTGTTAATCAACTATTGTTTTGATTTTTGATCTCTGTCATAGCAAGTGAGCTGGGATTGTAATTAATACACTTCCAATGGTTAGCTTTGGGCTACATTCCACAGTTCTCTCTTCTGAGGCTCATAAGTTAAATAGCTGTGGCCGCAGAGCTATGCTCAGGGCGAAGGACTCTTTCGATACAGCACAAATAGGTAACAAAAAGAAAAACACAAAAGTGAAATGCTGCAGAGGCCTGGTGCTCTCTGACATGATTGAGATTTGTATTTATTCACAAATCCTATCTCTTTTTACCTTCATGAGTCACAAATCACTGTCCAATCCCTAACTGAAGCAGATCATGTATCAACTTAAAAAACAGCAATTCCGATTCAAGCTGCTGATACGTAGACCTAATTTTGAATTCACTTCTTTCTAAATTATCCTAGATTAGATTTTCACCACGTCCTACAATAGATTCTTAAAAATGTCTTGATGTGAATTTTTGCCTTCCTAAAAGTCACTTCTATGAAGTCTCTAAAATGTTTCCCAAAAATTTTAATGCTTTTTAAGCTGCAAAGTCATATAAAGTCAGAGTTGAAAGAAAAATTCAGCAGTTCTGAACTATGGCTGTATATTAAATTCACTGGGGCTATGCTTTTGGAAGATACTGATGTCTAATCTACACTGCCAGAAATTGAATAAATTGTTTTCTAGAAGAGAGTTGAGTCAACAGCAGTTTTTAAAAGCTTCCCACAAAACTCTAATGTACAACCATGTTCAGGGACCACTGATCTAATCTCACTCTTAGTTGTATATTAAAAATGATACTCCTGGCATGATACGAATATGGATTATTGATGTAGCCCATCCTCTTTGTTCTATAGATAGGAAATGAAGATAGAGATAAGTTAAGGGATTAAATCAAGTTGGGTGAAAGACCCAGATTGAAGTCAATATAGAATCAATTTCCCAGTCCATTACTTACTGCATTCTAGCATGCTATGTGAAAGTCAGTGAAAGTGTTACTAGAAAAGGGTGTTATATGGGAGAAAACAAAGTTAGGAAATTTGAAGTAATTACAGGGAGACTCTAAACGACAATGACATGTAACTTCAATAAGACTGGTAAGAAAGGTAACAGAAATTCATTCCGTTAATTTTTTTCTAGATCGTCTGCTACGTGCTCACTAATGAGGTGTATAATAGGAATATAACATGGGCTTTCTAGTCTCAAAATATTATTGTACAGACACATGATGGAACCAAACCGATGAAGTCTAAAGGGGAAGCACATCGCAGCCACGTCTTTCTTCTTGTTGCCGAACGATGGGGCTGTCATTTAATAGGTGCTCAGTGTTTACAGAGGAAATGAATATATTTAATATAAGTAGTAAATACGATAGAGGCTTAGCAAAAGGAGAACTAACTTCAGTTTTGATAGCCAGGTAAAACTTCACGGAGGAGGGATTTGAATTTACTGTTGAGGAACAGTGTAAGTATGAAAGTAGGGTTAAGTATTAAAGAAGGGGCAGGTAATCCAGGGTTAGAGAGCATGCACAAGTATGCATAAGAGAATTACGAATGGCATGGATGGTTGGCATAGAGGAGACTGACTGGCTGGAACAGAATTATTTGGGGGGTCAGTAAAAAAAGACCAGCTGAGGTCAGATTGTAGAAATCCTTAAATGGTTCTCAGCTGAGAATTGGATCTTGAGGACAGCTGGTGGCCATTTGTCATTTTTGAACAGGCAGATGATAATGAAAGTCAGAAAAAGAGGATCCTTGAGACTTCATACTGATTCCGTTTTACTGAGAAATAATTTTAGTGTAGACCAGCTCTACTCACCTGAAAAAAAGAAAAAAATGCTGCTGCCATGAAGCAGTTAGAGTTTATAATTGACAGTATATTTAAAAAATTACATTGTTAAGGAGGGGATTTCTTCAGGGTTATATACATTTGCACTCTTATAAAATAGACCATCTTCAAGAGACTGTTAACATAGTCAAGTGTCTTGGGTTCAGCAGAATATTTATAAATAAAACAATATACAGCAACAAGTGAGTGAATTGATAGTATTTTTGTTTGGTCATCATTGACATCTCTTGCTGAAGGCCAACGAATTTCACTTTAAATTCTTAGGCCAGTTGTTAAAAAGACTAATATTCTCATCATAAGGTATTTTTTTTAAACTTGAGCTAGGTGTATACACTTAAAGATGATAACATGAAAATTTACAAAATTATCTGACACTGGAGAGATATTACAAGGAAATTTTGATATTTCACTGCAAAATATTGCCAATTATGGAAGCTGTCAATTTAACAATAGGCTTATTCACTATGGTGTTTGATTAATGTGAAATTATTCAGTTGGCTACCTTGTAGTTGGCCTATTTTTGTGTCCAATTAGTATGCTAATAATGGTAATTATGTTCTATACTGCATGTCTCATCACCTAGAGGGTTTTTAAAATGATAAAATAATGAGAATAAACAAGCTGATGCTGACATTCACTGGGCCATTCTAATTACTTACTGAGAGCACACTGGGGAATCAACACTCAACCAGAGAAAATGATTCTTGCATACTTTGTTAAAACTACTCATTCCAAAGAGCAGTAACAGTTTGCTTTTGTTCTCTTTATTACTGAGACATTTTATATGCCCACCACATTTTTATTTTCTATATTTTTGGTATTTATTAAAAAGAAGATAAATTACATTTGTCTGTTGTAACTAGTATTTGTAGAAGGAGATCAGAAAACAAAGAATGGAAAATTGGTCAGTTTTGCACCTTTGCACCCAGTAGCTACCATTCATATTTTCTTGCCACTGTCTATAAAAGAACAAAGTAAAAACTAAACAAAACAAATTCCTTCTACAACGAACTCTACTTGTACTCAGGGGAATACTGTGAGAGGGGTGACTTTTGCTCAGTCCTCAGTAAGGTAACCAAACACACTAGTGTGCAGGAGGGATTGCTTCTCAAAATAATAAGAAAAAAAGCTGATTTTGTTTAGTTTACAGTCCCATATTTTTAGAAGGACAAGTTATCTGTATTGGAATACTACCATGAAATTATTGATCAAGCTATTATGATACTTTATAATTATATTATTACAAAATGTATTTTGTAATTCAAACTACGCCAAATTTAAATGTGTAATAGATAATTGATACCTTCATGGCTTCCAATATAGATATGAAGTAGATTATCAAATTTATACTGTAAATCATTTATAGCTAAACTTGTAGTTTAGACGTTCACAAAGTAAATCAAAACATTACACAATCTGCCCTGGCTGGCGTAGCTCAGTGGATTGAGCGTGGGCTGCGAACCAAAGGGTCGCAGGTTCAATTCCCAGTCAGGGCACATGCCTGGGTTGCAGGCCAGGCCCTTAGTGGGGGCCACGTGAGAGGCAACCACACATTGATGTTTCTCTACCTCTCTTTCTCCCTCCCTTCCCCTCTCTAAAAATAAATAAATAAAATCTTTAAAAAACAACAACAACAACAACAAAAAAAATTACACAATCTCTTTCTAACCATCTTTAAGAGAGTAAAGCAAAGAGATTTCCATTCTGTGGAATCTTCATGACGAGGTAGTGAAAGCACTTGACTAAACTTCTCATCCTTTAATCATGTGATTAGAAACTGTAATACAAGCACGGTTAGGTTAGTTGTGTTATCTGATCTTTAGTTATCTCAACTGCAAAACAAAAGGGTTGAATTAGCCCTGAGTTTCTAAAATTGTGTTCCATGGGTCTATTAAATCTCACCTGATTTTAACAATTTTGCCTAAAGAAGGGTTTCTGTGGTCAAATCCATTTTGAAATTCCAGAGTAATCCAAGGGAAACATATTTGTATCTACTGTAGAAATTCTCAAAGTATTTAATATATTAATTTACCTTATGGCTTGTACATTATTGTGATATAATATGTAGCATTTCTCGATTTGATCATTAAAACACATTTGTCAACAATATTTTAAAATCTCATGGGCAACCATAATTTTGCAAAGTATAGTTTGGAAAATATTAGCCTAGACAAATTTTTTTTTTAAATCTTCTAAGTTCTAATATATTTTTTCTCACTAGACTGTATGTTTTATGACAGTAGGGATAATACTAATCTTGTGCAAAGCATAGTACTTTCACAAAGTATATTCTTAATAAATATATGGCACATGAATAAAGAAGTGAGTTAATGAATTAACTAATACACGCATACATAAATATATTCTACGAAAAGACAGGGTATAATGGAAAGGAATAATTTTGGGGTCATACTACTCTCTTGTTATAGATTGAAATTTCTTGTTCAGATGTATTTGGCTTGCAGCGAAAGCAAAATGACAATCTTTTCTTGTTATCATTTTAATCTCATTCCTTATCGACTGGATAGGAATAATATAGTTACTACTTATTGAGCAACAACTAAATTTTTGGTGCTGTGAAAATGACTTTGTTTATATTAAGTAATTGAATCCTTTCAAACATCCTATGTGGAATATATTATTTCTTCTCTATTAGAGAGAGTTAAGAAAAGGTCCCACAATAAATGGCAGTTCTAGAATTCTGAAGTCAAAGTCTGACTTAAGAATATGAGCTCTTTTTCATGTTTTAATATGTTTATTGCTTATGCTGTTATAGTTGTTCCAATATTTCCCTTTTTGCCCCCTTCCCCCAGCCTACCCTCTATTCCCAGAGTCAATCCCCACGCCCTTGTCCATGTCCATGGGTCATACATACATGTTCTTTCACTAGTCCCTTCCCCTTCTTTCAGTCAGTCCCCACCTCCCCCTCCCCGCTTACAGCTGCCAGTCTCCCGCGTTTCTCTGCCTCTGCTTATATTTTGCTTCTTTGTTTATTTTGTTCACTCGATTCAAGTGAGATCATACGGTATCTGTCTTTTATTGTCTGGCTTATTTTATGTAACATAATAGTCTCCAGTTACATCCATGCCGTCACAAAAGGTAAGAATTCCTTCTTTTTTTTTTTTTTTTACAGCTGAGTAGTATTCCACTCTGTAAATGTACCACAGCCTTTTTATCCACTCACCCATTGATGGACACTTAGGCTGCTTTCAAATCCTGGCTATTGTAAAAAAAATGCTGCTATGAACATAGTGGTGCATATATTCTTTTTAAAAAGATTTTATTTCTTTATTTTTAGAGAGAGGGGAAGTGGGGGAGAAAGAGAGGGAGAGAAACATCCATGGGTGGTTGCCTCTTGTGAGCTCCTTACTGGGGGGCTGGCCCATAACCTAAGCATGTTCCCTATCTGGGAACTGAACTGGCGACCGTTTGGTTTGGACGACAGCACTCAATCCACTGAGCCATACCACCCAGGGCCATATATTCTCTTGAATTGGTGTTTCGGGTTTCTTTGGATATGTTCCAAAATAAGTGGAACCACTGGATCAAAAGGCAATTCCATTTTGAATTTTTTGAAGAAATTCCACACAGTTTTCCACAATGGCTGCACCAGTCCCATTTCCACCAACAGTGCACTAGGGTTGTCTTTTCTCCACAACTTTGCCAGCACTTCCTGTTTACTAATTTAATTACGATAGCCATTTTGGCAGGTATGAGGTGGTATCTCATTGTGGTTTTAATTTACATCTCTCTGACGGCTAGTGATGTTGAGCATCCTTTCATATGTCTATGGGCCGTCTGTATGTCTTCTTTGGACAAGTGTCCATTCCAGCCCTTTGCCCATATTTTAAGTTGCATTATTTGTCTTCCTGGTGTTAATCATGTAAGTTCTTTATGTTTTGGGTGATAAAACCTTTGTTCAATTTATCATTGCCAAATATGTTTTCTCATACAGTTGATTCCTTTTTCATTTTGATGATTGTTCCTAGCTAGGCAGAAGCTTTTTAATTTGATGTCATCCCACTTGTTAATTTTCCTCTTTGTTGCCGATATATCAAGAAATATATTGGCAAAAAATATTGCTATGTTAGATATCAGAAATTTTACTGCCTATGTTTTCCTCTAGGAGTTTTATGGTATCACAACTTATATTTAATTCTTTTATCCACTTTGAACTTATTCTAGTGTGTGGTGTAAGTTGGTGGTCGAGTTTCATGTTTTTTTGTAAGTACTAGTCCAGATATCCCAAGCCCATTTATTGAAGAGACTGTCTTTACCCCGTTGCATGCTTTTGCCCCATTTGTCAAATGTTAATTCACCATAAAGATATGGGTTTATAACTAGGCTCTCTGTTGTGTTCCATTGATCTATGTTTCTGTTGTTAAGAATATGAGCTTTTAACACTTATAAGTCTCACTATGAGGTCCTTTGACTTGTTCAATATCTCAGAACTTATTAATGAGCAAAATATTTCATGATGACCTAGAAAAATCCATCCTAGTGGGTCTATGGTAACAGAATAATCCCTGGTTTGTTTTTTTTTGTTTTGTTTTTACCTCCCAGGTTTCTCTGTGATCAGTGCAGAATTAACTGCTGCATGACAACTTACAAGTCAATCCAAAAATACATTTATTCCACATATTTCTACCTTGATTTCTTTCAAGATGAATCAAATTACCCTATGTAGTAAACTAGTACTATTTCTATTTTTACTAATGAGCAAATTAAAAAAAAATTCTATCACTATCTTGCTTTATTAAGTAAAAGGCAAGATGAACATTTACATCTGTCTGTACCTACCCAAAGCAGATACTTTTGACTAACATTAGATAGGAATTTTATTCCTTCTTGGAAGCAGAGAGCATTCTTGTAAATCATCCATTGTATTCAGTGTGACATGGTTACATAGGAATGTCCTGAGCTGCAAATTAATATTTAATTGTGTGACATAGAAAATAAGCATTATGACTTTATTAAATTAACATTTGTTAACTGGAGCACAGGTTGTCTGATGGTGAGCCACCGTTCAACAAAATACCACAGTAGCAAAAAATAAAGCTACACTGCTTTCTTATACCACTTATAAAAATAAACTAAAACTGGATATAATTTAGCATGATAAAACTGAAAGTATAAATCTTATAAAAGAAAACATATCCAGTAAACTCTTAGATATTTGTCTCAGCAATATATACTTACTTTTGGATATAACTCCTCAAGCAAGGGCAACAGATTCAGAAATAAACAAATGGGACCATGTGAAACTCGAGAGCTTTTGCACAGTGAAGGGAACCATCAACAAATCAAAAACCAACCAAATGAATGGGATAAGATATTTGCAAATGGTATATCTTAAATGGGATAATATGAAATATATACAGAAAACACACTCAATATCATAAAACAAACAAAAAATCCCATCATAATATTGTAGAGGGCCTGAAAAAACATTTCTCCACAGAAGTCATATAGATCGCCAACAAACATAAAAAGATGTTAAAAATTATCATTAGGGAACTGCAAATCAAAACAAGGAGATGTAACCTCACACCTGTCAGAATGGCTATTATTAAGAAGTCTAGGAGTAACACGAGTTGTCAAGGATGTGGAGAAACTGAAACTCTTGTGCACTGTTGGTGGGTTTGTAAATTGATGTTACCACTAGGAAAACAGTATGGAGATTCCGCAAAAAATTGAAAAACTGAACTACCATATGACCCAGCAATTCCACTTCTGAGTGTTTAGCCAAAGAAAACAAAACCACTAACTCAGGAAGATGTGCACCCCCATATTCATTGCAGCATATATTTGTAATAGCCAACATATGGAAGGAACCTAGGTGTCCATCAATACATGAATGGATAAAGAATGTGGGGTATGTACATACAATGCTGTATTACTCAGACATAAAAAATCTTGCCATTTACAACAATATGGATAGAGCCAAAGGGTATTATGTCAAGTAAAATAAGTCAAAGAAAGACAAATACCACATGATTTCACTTATATGTTGAATCTAAAAAGCAAAGCAAATAAACAAAAAATAGAAACAAACTCATAGATATAGAGAATAAAGTGATGGTTTCCAGATTGGGGGGGGGATGGGCGAAAAAGGTAACCAAGAATAACATTTACAAATTTCAAGATTCAACATAACAGCAAAGTAGGTGGAAATTACCCTCCCCTCCCCTCAGGACCCAGTAGAAATTACAACTGAATTATAGAACAATCAACCGAAACAGCCAACTGAAAACTAGCTAACTAGAAGTGTTATAATAAAGGGTATACAGATGCCGCATCAAGCCTGGTAGGAAGGGCAGAGACACACGAAAGGGGCTGGTCGCAAACCTGTGTGTGACTGTTGAGAATCCAGAAGAATTTCTCAGCTGCAAAGGGTCCCCCTGAAGAACAAGGGATTTCAACCCCTTCTTTGGCTCCCCAGCCCAGAACATTGGTGTTGGCAAGAAGACCCCACATGATATCTGACTGGAAATTAGATTCTCACAAATCTGCCTTTGTGAGAATAGAGACTGCTAGAAACCTAGGTGCCCTCTTAAAGGGCCAACACACAAAATCTCATTTGTGGCTACTCACCCTGGGCTCTGGCAGAGTGACTGTAAGACTGGAGTGATACAGAGAGAGATTGGATTTGTGATTTTGAGGAGGGGACTGAAGAGACCGCTGCCAGTTCCCTGTGCTGAGCCCCTTTCCCATGCTGCCCACATATGCCATCTTTCCTGGTTTGGGCGCTCACCTGTGGCCTTATCATTTCAAGCTTCTGCCACGTGGAAGAGTCAACTAGCTGTGGACAGTCTGGGCTCACACTGCAGAATTTCTCGGAAGACTCTCAAGGAGGCATGTGGGCAGACTCACAGGGTATCAGAGACAAATGGAGAGAATGAGCTTTAGGGCAAGGGCTCATTTTCATGCACCCAACTGGGTACATGCCTCCCCACCACAGCATCTGCCCGAGGAGATGCAATTGTTCCACCTTCCTGTATGATTGTGATCTCACCCTGTTGACCTCATGTGCTGCAATGGAGTCTGCTTGCTGTGGCTAGCCTTGCCTTGCATTGCAATCCTTCTTGGAAAACTTTCAGAGAGGTTCAGGCAGGCTAAGGGGGTATCACCAATGCACAAGGAAAGGCTGAGTAAAGTGGCTTTAGAAAGAAGGTCAATTTTCCCATGACCACCACCAGCAAACCACCCCCCATAGCACTGGCCTCAGGAGATGAACTAACCCCATACTCCCAACTCACTATGGCCCTGAACTGCCAAGCTCGAATGCTGCAGAGAGGTCTGCTGGCTGTGGCCAGCTCCAGCTTTCTTTGCAGTCCTTGTAAAGCTCTCGAAGAGGTCCTGGCAGACTCAGGAAGTATGAGAGACACACAGGGAGAGACTGAGATGTGTGGCTTTGGGGCAAGGGCCGTATTTCCCCACATGACCAGACTGGTGCCACATTTCTGTTCAGTGCTCTCCCTGGACAGCACCAAATTTAATTTGTTTTAGCTTGATGAATTCTAGTGCCCCTTCTGTGATGACTCCCTGAGACTTCGCTGCACTACAAAGGTCCACAGGACCCAGGTGGATCCCTGGTGGATGGTGGTTGTTCTTGTGGCGCGCTGAAGTTCTCGCTCAGTAACTTCTGACCCAGATATGGCACTAGGTTTGAATGTGTATCAGATTGGTGAATACCACCTGCCCCTGTCTGGTGACTCACCGAGAACCAGCCTCACACAACTCAGGTAATATCAGAGGCTCTCTTGGTGACTGAGCCTAACAAGCAGCTAAAAGGTGGAGGTAGAGCTCAAGGTGCATTGGACTTTTTCATGACCTGCCCCACACTGAGTAGAGACAGCTGCCAACTGTATATAGCTTGCACCTCCTAACAGGTAGCCAAGTATGGTCACAGAAAATGTCTGACTTTGATCAGCACCGGAGTCAATCGAGGGAGTCCCCAAAACTAACACACCTAGTGACAAACTTTAGACCACATCAGACCACAATCCAATTAGCTCCACAAGTGGTGCACCCAAAGGAAGATCATGACAGTCCTAGACAAAGCTGGGACAAATTCTGCTTCGTTGGTCAACCCCTGCATACTAGCTAGTACACTGTGGTCAACATCAATCCTCACAGTCAGTCAGCCTGATGGTCAATCCCACCCATGGACAGTCCAACAGCAATCAACATTCAACCACAAGAGCAGCGCTAACATATACAAGGGACATTTCTGGAGCACCTAGCTCAGGTGATCAGGGAGACAACAGCAATGAGATCTATAGGATGCACATAGCGTAAAACCAAGAGTTAGAGACATAGCAGATCTACCTAATATACAGAATCAAATACAGAGATGCAGCCAAAATAGGAAGACAAAGAAACATGCCACAAATGAAAGAAGAAATCCTCTAAAGAAGAAGAACTAAATTAAATGGCAGCAAGCAATCTACCACATTCAGAGTTCAAAACAATAGTTATAAGGGTGCTCAAGGAACTTAGAAGGAAATTTGATAAAGAGATAACAAGCATATAAAAGGACATCGACAGTTTAAAAAGAACCAGTCAGAAATAAAGAATATAATATATGAAATGGAGAATAAACTAGAAACATTTAATAGGAAACTAGATGAAGCAGAAACTCAAGCCAGCAATTTGGAAGACAAGATAACAGAAAACACAATCAGAGCGACCTAAAAAATAAATTAAAAATGAGAATTAGATGATGAGACCTCTGTGGCAACATGAAGCATACCATCCACGTTGTAAAGGTACCACAAGGAAAAGGGAGAGCAAGGAATTGAGAAACTATATGAAGAAATAATAACTGAAAAGTTCCTTAACATTGCAAAGAAAAAAGACATGCACATAAGTTCAGAAAGAGCAGATAAATAAGCAAATACATAAATAATTATTTATTTATTGATCAATAAACAAGCAAAATAAGCCAAAGAGGCCCACCTAAAACACATCATAATGGAAATGGGAAAGGTTAAAGAGAAAGAGAGAATCTTGAAGTAGCAAGAGAAAGACAGTTACTTAGAAGAGAACTCCCCTAAAACTCTCAGCTGACTTCTCAACAGCAACATTTCAGTCCAGTGGGGATCTGCATAAAGTATTCAAAGTGAAGAAAAGCAAAAACCTGAAATCAAGACTATACTACCCAGCAAGGCAAATCATTTAAAGTTAAAGGAGAAAAAAAAAAAAAAGTAAAGGATTTTAATACCACCAAACAGTATTACGAGAAATGCTTGCTAAAGGGACTTCTTTTTGAAGAAATTTTAAAATAGATGAACATAAATATGTATAATAAAATGGCAATAAATACATACCTATCAATAATCACCTTAAATGTCCATGAGTTAAATGCTCCAATCACAAGATATAAGGTAGCTGAATGGAGTAAAGATAAAAAGATCCATATATACAAGGGGTATCCCCCAAAATGGAATTATCTTCTGTAGGGTGGGTCCCCAGTAGTACAGGCTTCCCTTGCTAGGTAGTGCTCTAGGAACCCATCCGTATCCATGAACTAGCTGGTGTTGTTGTGAGAGGCTGTGTTGGGCTTCAGTGAATTTTTTGAAGACTCTTTGAACACATTTGCCCATTAATAATGGGTGATTTATGAGCACACCTGCCCACACCTTGCTGAGTGTTCAGCAGTTTTTGACCAAAAACAGGATGACCCCCATGTCCCACCCTCTCTATTCACCCAATCTTGTCCCCAAGTGACATTTTTTTTTGGTTTCTTGTGATGAAAAAAGTCCTCAAAGAGGAACTTTTTGCTGATGTGGAAGAGGTGAAACAAAAAACGGCAATAGCACTAAAAGGTATCAAAATTGATGAGTTCAGAAACTGTTTTGAGCAGTGGAAAAAGTCTCAATAGGTGTATTGCATCAGATGGAGAGGACTTTGAAGGTGACTGAAGTTTAAACATGTAAGAATAAAAACACAATTTTTAAGAAATAAATTTTGTGTTTTGGGGGTCTCCCCTTGCACGTAGTCGAAGATACAGAGTGAAAGTAAAGGAATGAAAAATATTTTATGCAAATGGAAACATCAAAAAGCAGGGGTAGCAATAGTTATAACGGACAAAATAGACATTAAAACAAAGACTATATGCAGAGACAAAAAACAGAGGCTTTAATGTGTGCTTTTATAAAACACAATAGACTGACAATTAAATATACTGAACAAATTAGAATAGCAATGAGTAAAGTAATTTGCAATTCAGGCCTAAATATAGCTTTGAGCCTAGTTGGGAGCCAGATAAAAATATTGGAAAATAATCCTAACTAGCAAATGTAGGAGACCATTCTGTGTGGCGTGGGCCCAGCTCCCACTCAGAGATGCACAGGACCTATGCCCATGGATAGGTTCTCCTGTGGGGAATCAGGCCTGCATTGTACCTAGGCCTCTTTGAGACTTGCTTTTGCTAAAACTCCCTTGCCCTGAATTGAGGCAGCAAGGGCCTACTGTAACTTCCTAAAATCCGTGCTAAAACTCCCCAGTATGGAGTGTAACCGGTTCAATAACTTTTCCCTTTTCGCTTCCTAATATCCTTCTTCTGTGATACAATTAGCAGCTTTGGCTCTTTTGTTGTCTGTAAAAGGTAACCCCCTAAAGTGAACCTGGGCATAGTAAATAAGGACCATCATGTACAGTGTGCAGAAAAGAAATAAAGGCCTGTCATGGCGGAGGCCACGATTTTTCTCCCCTTGAGAGAAAAACCACGCCGTCCCTTTTCCTCCACAGGACTCCGTAGTCCATATGAATTTCTCATGTCTCATCCACAAAGTGGCGGACCCCACGAGCTGGGGTCCGCATCAAGCAAGTGGTGCTAGAGGCAAAACTGGAATATCCCTTAACAGATTTGTCAAGGTTAAGGGATTTGGTTGTTTCTAATTCTATTGGGGAAAGGTCTTTATCCAGGTAGCACAAACTGCCTTTTGGGCTGCAAGCAAATAATCAAGCAATCTTGTCAAGAACCACTCGAGCTAGCGAATCTGAAGATATTTGTTGTGCTTATTGGCTCTAGCAGAAGAGCAGGCTATTATGTGAACAATTCTGGTTAGATTTCACATCATTATATCTATCTAAGCAAGGCTAAAGCCTGCCTGTGAGCCTACAATTCTAACAAGGCAGTTTTCTCATACTGATATCAAAATTCTATTTGGCATTTTCTTTAAGCTATATCTGAAAAACGTGAAGAGGAATGGGACTGATGAAAATCAGAAGCTATAACTAAAAATAATCTCACATTCTTTACATGTTTTCTAGTGCTGACAATTAAAAATTATACAATTGGAGTTTAGTTATGTGCGCAAACTAGTATTAGAATTCAGACAAAGTAACTTTACATCCACAGAAGTACCAGAATCATTTTCAGATTGACAAAGAGGCATAATAATGTGTAACCAGCTGTTTGTAAAATTTATAATGGAAAAGAATACAAAATCTTTACGAATATAATGTCAACATGTGACAAATTATACCAATTAAGCAAGCAGCTCAAATTTATAAGGGTAAATAACAAATATCGCCATATCTCTAAGCATTATCTCAGTGTCAACTTGGTTTCACCTAAAAGTTTTCTTATTAGTAGAAAAAATTTATATGTTATTCCTCTTCCAATACACCATCTTACTTATAGAGATGGAAGGAAAACAATTCAATTTCTCTATCACTTTTACCCATATTCATGAATCTGATATTATTTTTATTGTAGTATTTAGGCTAAAGTAGGTGTTCTAAAGGATCAAATTAATTGAATTTTCTTGGACCCAGAATATTGCTGGATTGTACAATAAACCTGTTTGTCAGAAAGCAATGTCTCTGGTTGAAACATTTTTTGAATCAACAATTGAGAAGTGAAGATCAGCTGCCAATAAAGACAGACTGTTTCCTAATTATCAGATGATAGTTTGATTTTTTTATTGTTGTTCAAGTACAATTGTGTCCATTTTAGCCCCACCATGCTCCCCTCATCCCACCCATCCCCACCTCTTATCCTTGAACTGATCTTTTATATCAAATTAAAATTTCTCAGGGAATAGGACAAGGTTTTATTCATTTTCTCTAACCTCTCTAGCACCTACGTAAGTGTTGTGGACATGAGTACCATTTGGTGGATGATATCTGGAAAAAGATTATCTCTGTCTCAGAGAAAACACTAACATATCACATGGCACACTTTACCTCCTATAGCAATTTACAGAATTCCTAAATTTTACATTATGATAGATGGTATCCATGTTAATAATTGTTCATATGTTAGGACTAAAATACTTCACTTAAAATACAGTTCAATTCTTAAGTATTTTTATTGATTATGCTATTACAGTTTTCCCAATTCCCCCCATATCCTCCCTCTGCCCTGCCCCCCAACCCTCCATCATTTCCCTGCCCTTAGTTCATGTCCATGGGTTGTACATATAAGTTCTTTGAGTCCTGTTTCCTATACCATTTTTATCTCTCCCCATCTATTTTATGCCTACCAATTATGCTTCTTCTTCCCTCTGCCTTTTCTCCCCATTCCTTCCTTCCCACTCCCCACTGAAATCCCTCCATGTGATATCCATTTCTCTGATTCTGTTTTTGTTCTAGCTGTTTGCTTACCTTTTGTTTTCATTGTTTTTCTTTTTTCTAGGTTCTTTTGTTGATAGTTGTGAGTTTGTTGTCATTTTACTATTCATATCTTTGATCTTCTTTTTCTTAGATAAGCCCATTTAACATTTCATATAATAAGGGCTTGGTGATGATGAACTCCTTGAATTTGACCTTCTCTGGGAAGCACTTTATCTGCCCTTCCATTCTAAATGATACCTTTGCTGGATAGAGTCATCTTGGATGTAGTAGGTCCTTGCCTTTCATGATTTCAAATACTTCTTTCCAGCCCCTTCTTGCCCGCAAGGTTTCTTTTGAGAAATCAGCTGATAGCCTGATGGGAACTCCTTTGTAGGTAACTCTCTCCTCTTGCTTCTTTTAGGATTCTCTCTTTACATTTAACCTTGGGTAACTTAATGATGATGTGCCGTGGTGTGTTCCTCTTTGGGCCCAACTTCTTTGGAACTCTCTGGGCTTCCTGGACTTCCTAGAAGTCTATTTCCTTCACCAGATTGGGAAAGTTTTCCTTCAATTTTTGTTCAAATAAGTTTTCAATTTCTTGCTGTTTTTATTCTCTTTCTAGCACCCCTATAATTGGAATATTGGAATGTTTCAGGGTGTCCCAGAGGTTTGTAAGTCTCTCTTCACTTTTGTGAATTCTTGTTTCTTCATTTTTTTCCGGTTGGATGTTTATTTTTTTTTCCTTTTGTTCTAAATCATTGATTTGAGTCCTGGATTCCTTCCTGTCACTGTTGGTTCCCTGCATATTTTGCTTTATTTCATTTTGGGTGTCTTTCATTTGTTTTTGTTTTTTTTTTTCATTTTTCAACCAAGCTCAATCAGATGTGTGATCATTTTGATTACTAGAGCTTTAAATTCTCCATCAGATAGGTTGGCTGTGTCCTCATCACTTAGTTCTCTTTCTGAGGTTTTGCTGTGTTCCTTCATTTGGGCCCTATTTCTTTGTCTCCGGGCACCTGATAAATTGTAAGGGGGCAAGGCCTTAGGTATTCACCTGGGCAGGGCAACCCTCCTTGCTGTGCTGGGGGCACTGCCTGTGGGGGAGGGGCCAGAGAGCGAACAACAACGCAGCTCACCTGCTCCTCTCTAGCGCATATTCTGATTTGTGAGACTGGGAGTTTCTCCTACCACAGGAACTGCCATAGCTCACAGCCACCTCTGAGTATGTTTAGCCTTCACTCAGTCTCACCTGTGCGGTCCGCCACCTTACTGGTCTGGTTGTTCTGACTGATTTTTTTTCCTTTAATTTCTTGGTTGTCTGAGTTCCATGCAGTTTGATTTTCTGGAGCTTTTGATTGTTTATTGATTTTAGATTGGTTGTTATCCTCCTTTTGGTTGTGTGAGGAAGCGAAGGGTTTCTACCTTTGCCTGCATCTTGGCTGGAACTCCAAAATACAGTTCAATTTTTTAAGCACTGACATGATGTGAAAGATAAGGAACTCACAAAAGGAAGTGATCTTTAAAATACTGAACTCTATTTAATACAATTAACCCCAAGTATGAAATAGGTAAATTTAGAGCCTTATGCTGGCAGAAATACTACTGTCCTGATATTAAAACTATTGATATTTACCTCTTAATATCAACATTAAAAATCCTTCTAGCGATGTAAAAGGAATGATTATCATTTAAAATTTTGTATGTTTCATCAAGTAGCAGTACTTTTTTCTACCAGTGCAAATGCAATTGGTTTCATTGATTGGTTCGGAAAAAGTAAAAATGCATATGTCCAAACCAACTCCTTATACAGGGACGTGTGAGGCTCTAATTTTTTCTTAATATGTACTTATTACTCCATTAGGCAGTGTGTGAAATTACTGAAATATCAACTTCAATTGTAGAGAGGCAGGACCATGTTGAAAATGGCTGTTTCCTGCTATAGTTGTCTTACAGAAAGGGTTTTTATAAAATAAAAAGTAAGGTTAGAAATGGTCGAGAGCCCAGAAATAAACCCAAGTCTCTAAGGTCAATCGATATTTGACAAAGGGATAAGAAGCATAACATGGAGTAAAAATAGCCTCTTTAACAAATTGTGTTGGGAGAGCTGGACAACTACATGCAAAAAAATAAAACTTGATCACCAACTTACACCATACGCAAAAATAAATTCAACGCGGATAAAAAGCACACCCATAGTACAGAAAAACTTGTCCTTTTTAATGGAGCGAGAGACCCTCATTTCATTTCTGTATTTCTTAAATAAATTAATTACTATCTTTATATAAATCAATTCCAATCTTGTTTATTTGACCATACATTAAATTTCTTCTTTTCAAGATTTCCCTTCTACAAACGCTGTGCAAATTTCACAACCTATCTGCAACTGTCATAAACCTTTCAGCATTTTATTATTCAAAAAAATCTGGAACAAATGAGGCTTGATTTTAATCTATGCTAAATGACTATCATTTTCTTAAACAAAACGTATTTTCATCCTCATACCTTCTTTTACCAAGCACAAATGTCATTTTCCATTTGTAATCATTTTAAATCAACATATCGTCCTAATCAGGCCTTTTTCACAAGTGGGTGGATCTCAGTCTGAGGTATCTTGTGCCTTTTTAGCCTTGTAAAATAGCACACTAAAGTTTCCAAACTTATTACCCTGGTTTTTCATCTGGTGCGAGCCCCAAAGATAGAGGAGCAATGGAAAACATGTCCTTTTAAATTAAATTAACAACCTTAAACTAGTTTTTATTCACTGGAGATTAATCCTAGATTAAGTGCACTTGAAAATCAATTAGGTTGGATTCTATTATTTATCTAATTTATACAGGTACTAATTTAAGTGAATACATTCCTTTACAACCATTTTCTGAAATTACAATTCAATCTTGGCAATACTACCGGCAGTAGAAATACATAGTTTATAATATATATATATTATAAATAAATAAGTAAATAAGTAAGTAATATATATATATATATATAGAGAGAGAGAGAGAGAGAAACATAAACAGAGATTTCAGAGCTTTCATTTTAAAATGGTATATTTTGTGTCCCAGGCACAAAAACACAAAACTCAAAAGGGAAAGGAGACACAAATTATGTTTTAACAGAGTAAAGGTTTTAATCAGATGGTCAAAGATTGCATGTTATAAGAATTTCTTTAAAGCAATGAACTATAGCCATGATCCCTGAAAGTATAGATACCATAAAAGTCCTAGAAGAGAACATAGGTAGGAAAATCTCAGATATTGCATGCAGCAGTATTTTCACTGATATGTCCCTGAGAACAAGGGACATAAACGAAAGAATAAACAAATGAGAGTTCATCAAAATAAAAAGCTTCTGCATGGATAAAGAAAACATCAGCGAAATGAAAAGATAACCAACCATATGGGAAAACATATTTGCCAATGATACCTCAGACAAGGGTTTGATGTCCAAAATATGTAAAGAACTCACATGACTCCACTCCAGAGCACAAACAACCCAACTAAAAAATGGGCAAAGGACCTGAACAGACACTTTTCCAAGGAGGACGTACAGAGGGCCCAGAGACATATGAAAGGATGCTCAGCATCACTAGCCATCAGAGAGATGCAAATTAAAACCACAATGAGATACCACTTCACACCGGTCAGAATGGCCATCATAACCAAATCAACAAACAAACGCTGGTGAGACTGTGGAGAAAAGGGAACCCTAGTGCACTGTTGGTGGGAATGTAGACTAATGCAGCCACTGTGGAAAACAGAATGGAATTTCCTCAGGAAACTAAAAATGGAACTGCCTTTTGACTGAGCAATTCCACTGCTGGGAATATACCCTAAGAACCCTGAAACACCCACCAGTCTGAAAAATAAATATATGCACCCTAATGTTCATAGCAGCATTATTTACAGTAGCCAAGTGCTGGAAGCAGCTCAAGTGCCCATCAGTAGATATGGTTAGTAACTGGCCGTGTTGGGCCTGAGGGTATGTGGAAGAGGCCACATAGCAAACCAAGGTTGCCTGCCACCAGTAACAGGCCTAGAGCCCCTCAGCTAAATGCACTAGGCACCCTGAGGCCTGCTGTTAGCTGCCCACAGCCTTTAAGGCTCACCTTCTGAAAGATCCTTGGGCTCTTCATGAGCTGAGTGAGGCATGGTCTCAGGGAGTCCCCAAGGTTGAGTTAGTGGTGTTCACCAGGCTAATGCAGACATAGATTTGGCTGTGTCGAGGGAAGGATCAACACAAAAAAGATGTCACCTGCCTGCCACCTGTGTGGGAAAAGAGCTCAACACAGGGACAATGGCTGCTATACCTCTAGCCTTTGTCCTGAAGCCACATAATGCAGTTTTTCCCTGTATGTCTCTGACATTCCCTGAGCTGCAATCTCTCTGTCAGAACCAAGAGTGATTATATAAATAGAGTGAGTCTATGCATGAGCCCTTTAAGAGGACACCTGGGTTTCCAGCAGCCCTATGTTGCACCCAGACAGATGGATCCTCCTCTGATTTTCACAACCAGATGTGGGCGGCTTGTCTTCCAGCACCGTTGCTTCCAGCTGGGAAACTCAGTATGAGGCTCTGCCCGGTTGCTCCCCAGGGGGCGGGTGCTTTGCAGCTGACATCTCTCCGAATTCTCAACTGCCACACATGGGTGTGAGGCCGGGCCATTTCAGGTCTCCGCCCCTCCGACCAGCCTTAATATGACTTTT
This sequence comes from Glossophaga mutica, assembly GCA_039655065.1. Lineage (NCBI taxonomy): Eukaryota > Metazoa > Chordata > Mammalia > Chiroptera > Phyllostomidae > Glossophaga > Glossophaga mutica. The sequence goes on along the minus strand of CM077318.1, from coordinate 4,780,056 downwards.
TCTTATTTATACTTAGTTATAGGACATTTTTTCCCAGCTAGTCTTTACATGGTTCTCCAGGTTGGTTGCTCTACAGTTTAGTTATAATTTTGATTGATATGGTCACAAGAGGAGGTGAACAGTGTTTACTTACTCCATCATCTTGACCAGAACCCCCTGAAAGTATAAGGAAACACCAAACAGAAATCACAGAGCTGAAGAGTAGAATATCTGAGCTGAAAAATACAATGAAGTAGTTTAATAACACAATCGATGAAGTGGAAGAAAGAATCAGAAAAATCAGAGAAAGGGAACTGGGATTCATCAGATTATAGGAGCAAAAATTACAAAAATAAAAGTAAATAGAGCTTGAGGAATTTATTGGGCTTCAAAAAGGTCAGTAGTCACATGTCAGGGGTCTCATAAGAAAAACAAAGGAGAGAGTGTGGCCAAGAAAAAACTTGTTTGAAGAAATAATAGATGAAAACTTCTCAGTACCTGAGGAAGTAAACAGACATACAGATCCACAAATAGCAGAGAATTTCTAGTAAGAATGAAGAAAGGATAAGGTGACGATGATCCACTTTCATGACTTTGCACTATACATGACATAAAAGTCATGTACAGTACATGACTTTCATGTATTTAAATAAAAGCAGCAAGAGGAAACCAACTTGTTACATAAAAGATAATGACACAGAATTGTCAGGAGATATTTCCATAGAAATATTGCAGGCCAGTAGGGAATGGCAAGATATATTTAAAGTGCTGCGGGGGGAAAACCCTGCAAACCAAGTATATTTTATCTAGAAGAGTTTTCCTTCAGAAATGGAGAGATGGTTTATCAGACAAGTGAAAGCTAAAGAAGCTCAGCAGCATTATGGAATGGGGCTTTTTAAATTTATATAAAATCATGTTAATAACTAACAAGAGACTGTATGAAATTATAAATATCTTTTTAACTTTATTTTTATTGTTTTCTTAAATTGTGATTTTTTATTGTTGTTCACATATGGTTGTCTGCAATTGCACCCCCCCATCCCTGCCTCCCACCCTCAATCCTAACCCCCCTGGCTTTGTCTATGGGTCCTTTAAACTTGTTTCTTGATGACCCTTCCCTATTTTCCCCCATTATCCCTCTCCTCCCTCCCCTCTGGATACTGTCCATTTGTTCTTTATTGCAGGTCTCTGGTTATATTTTGCTTGCTTGTTTGTTTTGTTGATTAGGCTCAACTTATAGGTGAGATCATACGGTATTTGTCTTTCACCACATGGCTTATTTCACGTAGCATAATGCTTTCTAGTTCCATCCATGCTGTCACAAGGGGTAGGAGCTCCTTCTTTCTTTCTGCTGCATAGTACTCCATTGTGTAAATGTACCATAGTTTTTTTCTGCTCATTTACTGATTATTTTTATTGTTGACACTATTACAGAGGTCCTTATTGTCCACCCCCATTGCCTTCCTCATTTATTTGTGAAGATATATGAACCCCTATGTTCATTGCAGTATTATTCATGGTGGCCAAGACATGGAGACAACTAAAGTGCCCATCAATAGATGATTTTATAGAGAAGATGTTGTGCATATGTACAATAGAATACTACTCAGCAATAAGAAAAGACAAAATACTGCCATTTGGGACAACATGGATGGATCTTGAGGATATCATGCTAAGGGAAGTCAGACAGGAAAAGTTAAGAACCATATGACCTCAGTCACATGTGGGATATAAAATTAAAAGCAACAAGTTTACAGACAAGAAAAACAATCAAACAATACTATTATGCTTTTTCAATATGTTCCCAGCTCTACGTTTTCTACCTATGTATATCCTACTTCATTATACAAGAATAGTCCTAAAATAAAATATTTTCTGCAGAATTCTGATTATTTTTATATCTAAACCCAGTCTCTAAATTCCAATTATTTGCTTCATAGTTAATTGAAGTGCTTATCCTGACTGTGGAATTGGAACCAAATACCTACCAAACTTTGGTCAAGATTCTCTCCTTCACCCATGCCCCCATACTTTGGTTCATTCTCAGCCTAATTCCACATTCAATCCCTCCATAGTGGTCCTTCCAGAGGACAGGTTGAACTCATGGTAGACTTTCTCCTATCTGTCTCATCATAAGTCCTGGACCTGTTAATCCCATCACACAACTTCCACACACCCAGTTCTTTGGAGACTTGCCTATTCCTTCCTATGAAAGCCTTTTTTTAAACCTAACTTCGAGATGCTTTTTGATCTCATTGTCAGAGCATTCTCTCTAGTGCAAAACATGGCTTATAGTATTAAACCAGGCTTTGCCAGCACCCTAAGTTTTGCCTTTCATAGTGCAAGATCATAAAAAATGGAAATATTATGGGTCTCAAAAGAAGTCAGGCTTTTATAATGCTCAGCTTAAGCTTCTGTTTCTCATGTGACTGTAGCACACCTACCTCTACATGAGAAGTATCTAACAACAATAGTTATGGGCAGTATTTTATAGATGCACTAATAACTGAAAAAGAAACACATTTTTATTTCATAGAAAAGTGTTTTGGAATTTTTTGACATTAGAATAACATTATAATATAAGAAAAATGAATGAAATTGACCTCAAATTTCAAATTTTTTCCATTTTTAGACAGTCACCTCCTAGAAGGCAATACACACAGTATGTTTTTTAATGTCTTGCTCACATTATAAAGCATCTAGCAAATGACTGTCTTTAAAAGTTCTCACGAAATTTTCAGCAGAAAAGTGTATATTTTTTGGCACCATTTCTCACTTCTAGGACAGCGGCTATTCATACACCCAATCTCTTGGTTATATTTGTTTCTTTCATGTTCATGCCTCAAATCAGTGATGCCACATTCTTACATATATTTTAATGGTACCAGGCACATTGTTTTTCTAGAAATTTTCGAAGTTGAACTAGTTTGAGTTGAGTTTCTGTTATATGTATTCTAGATGCCTGACCAATACTGGATCATATTGTCTAATCTACTACAAGTGTGCATTGAAATTTTGCTTTATATAACTACATTTTCAAAACCATAACACTTATTTTTCTCTTTATTGTAGTGCATGACTTTCACTATACTGTGGTTTGAGAAAATATCCCATCTGGATGTTTAATAAAGATTAATATCATAGGACTCTTCTAATTTTAGCTTTAAGCTAGTTAAAATGATAGGATTTACAAATAGTTCCATGATCTTGCTTTTTCTAATCTTCCTTTTATAAATAATTCTTCAGGCCAAGAACTTCCAGACCCAATATGCTTAACCAAAAAATATTTAGGTTTTCAAGTATGAATCAAGATGTATTTTTTTCAAAATCGTGATTTTTAATGTATTTGTGAAACTTGGAAAATAATTCAATAAATATAACTAGAGTAAGTATTTTTTTAAAGATTGGGAATACTGTGCTACAACATCCTGAAACATGTTGTAAAGTAAAACATTTCTTCAGGGTACGTATGATATTAGAAAGAATTTAGTTGAATTTTGCTTCAGCTGATACCTGTTTTCTAGAACATAGTACTTCCGAGAGAGTTAAGAAGTTTGTCAAAATGCAATCAATAGGAATAATCAGATGCTGTGCAATCTATGAAGCCTGGTTTCAGTGGTATTAATGATAATGTAGATGACCTTAGGAGCTTCACCTTTGGAATATATGTGCTGTACATTCTTTTGAAGCTTAAAGCAGAAAGACCTTTGCAAAAATTCCACAGTTACAAATTTAAACATTGTGTATTGATCATTTCATTAAGCCTAGGTATTTGAGGCCATGTCAGTTTTAGACCGTAGTACGTAATGATGAAGCAGGTTGACCTTCTGTGGCAAATTAACCTTTTTTGTCCCCAGGTGAAGCATCAAAACAAATCAAAAAATGCCTACAAATTGATAATGCTCACATTTTGACTACTTCACCTGAATAATAAAATATCCTAGCTTCCTAGAAAGAATACTAATGCAAGAATGACAAAGATATCTATGTAACAAATAGGTTCATATAAATACTTATTCCTTAATTAAAATTATATGGTAATCTATTTTCCTCTTTTTAATATTTCTTTGTGTATTTTGTTTCAATATGCTGAGAAAACATGGACCACTCACTTTCTTATGTATTTTTACTTATGAAAGAACTAGAGAATAAATTATGTGAGTAGGGCCCTAACTTATCAGGTCAGTGAAACAATCCAGTAAACATAAAAATGCAAATGCCTAGGGCCCACCCCTAGAGATTTTCATTCAAAAAATGTAGAGACAAACTAGAAAATCTTTGTTTTTCACAATGTATGTGGGTGATTCTACTGATCAGTGGGGTCTGAGAAACAATGAGGTAGACCATGTTTAAGGTGTATTTTAACTCACATATCCTGTTTAGATTATAAAATTTTAGATCACAAAATTGTTTAATCTGTGTTAAGAATCACTCATGAATTCTATCACTAGTTATTAGAATTTACTTTCTTCCTTTTTTCCTTTCACCAACTTTATTAAAAAATTGTAGATAAGTCAGTTGATTGCCTATCAACTACTCAATTTACCTTTTTGTTTTGTGTTAGTTGAATCCTAAATTTGTTCCAATGTCTATTTAGTAAATATCGATTAGGAGACTTCTGGTAAAGATGGCAGCATAGGTAAATGTGGTACTGGAATACTCCCACAACCACATCAAAATCACAACAAAACTACAGAACAACCATTATTCTGAACAACCTGAAATTCAGCTGAATGGAAATCCTACAACTACGGATTTAAAGAAGAAGCTACATCGAGACTGGTAAGAGGGGCAGAGACAGAGAACAAGCTGGTCCCACACTCATGTATGGCAGATAAAAATTGGGAGGAGTATCTCAGCTCTAGAGTTCCCTCCTGAGGAGCCAAGGATCCCAGCCTAGGGTTCCAGTGCCAGGAGAGAAGTCCCCATAAATTTTGGCTATAAAAACAAATGGGGTTGTGACTGAGTGAAACAGAGGCTTCTAGAGTTCCAGCAGTTCTTCTTAAAGAGCCTATGCACGTACTTACTCAGATTCACTCCCTCTAAGCTCTAGCACTGGTGCAAAAGCTTGAACAGAACCAGGGACATACAGGAAGGAACTGAATTATATGGCATCAGAGAAAGAGCTGGTGGGGGGCAGATTTCTTCTAGTCAAAAGTACTGGCAGATGCTACTGATCCTTTGCTGAGCCACTCCCCACACAGAGCTAACAGGCATTGCTATATCTGAGTCTCCATCGACCTGGCTCACACTGTTCACCTGCCCTGGTGATTCCTTGAGTCCACACCCCACTCAACTTTCAGGCTCACTCAAGTTGTTTCCGGTGGTATTTCCATATCAAAGTCCTGTCTCACTTCATGCTTCAGACTTTCCTAAAATCTCTCAAACAAGCAGCCTCTGGCCTCAGTGTGTCCCATACCTGCTAAGTGGCCCAGCATTTGTAGAAGCCAGCCTTGCCTCACAGCTTGGCCTCTCATCAGCACCTCCAAGCCCAACACAGGTAGGACTCACCTTTCACCTCCCAGAGGCTCTGAAAATCACATCTGAAAATCACTCTGTAGCTCATGCCAAGTGGTCCCAGGAAGAACACAGGTAGTGGTTCACCTTTCACCTCCCAGGAGGCTCCAGAGTCAGTGCACATGGTGGACAGCTTCACACCATACCAGTTAACAACATTATCACCTCCATGAGCGACACACTCAAGGGGCGGACTCGATGAGCACCAAAGCCCCATTGAAGAAAGCCCTGCTCCATAGGGTCAGATTTTGAACAGCAGCTCCTCCACTGTAGTCTCAGCCAGTCCTTGCAGTTGCTCAGCCTGGGAGTCAGTCCCTCCTAATGATAGCAGCAGCAATCAAAGCTCAACCACAACAGCAGTGCACACAGCCCACAAAGGGATGCACCTGGAACACTGCGCCATGGGTCCCTACAAGACACCTACTACACAAGACCACTCTACCAAGTCCAGAAGACATAAGAGCTCAGCCTAATACATAGAAACAAGTAAAACAGGGAAGCAGACAAAATGCACAGACAAGAAACAAGTCCCAAATAAAAGAGCAGGAGAAATCTCTAGAAAAAAGGACCAAATGAAATGGGAGTAAGAAAATTACCAGTGATAGCCCTGGCAGTGGATTGAATGCCAGCCTGTGAACCAAAGGGTCGTGGTTCGATTCCCAGTCAGGGCACATGTCTGGGTTGCAGGCCAGGTCCCCAGTGTGGTGGGGATGAGAGGCAACAACACATGGATGTTTCTCTCCCTTTCTTTCTCCCTCGTGTCCCCTCTGTCTAAAAATTAATAAATAAAATCATTAAAAAAAAGAGAATTACCAGAGACAGAATTTAAAACAATGGTTATAAAGATGCTCAAGGAACTTAGAACTACAGCATGAAAAATGACAAGAAACCATAACAAGAACCAGTCAGAATGATAGATGCAGTAACTGAAATGAAGAATAATTTATAGGGTCAATAGTAGAGTAGATGAAGCTGAGAATCAAAACAGCCATTTGGGATATAAGAAAACAAAAAAACATCCCATCAGAACAGCTAGCGAAAAAGATTCCAAAAAAGACGAGGATTGTGTAAGAAACCTCTGGGACAACTTCAAGTGTACCAATATTCTCATCATGGGGGTGCTGGAAGGAGAAAGGAGAGAGCAAGAAATAGGGAGTCTATTTGAAAAAAATAATGACAGAAAACTCTTCTAACTAGTGAAGGACGTAGACATACAAGCCCAGGAAATGCAGAGAGTCCCAAACAAAATGAACCCAAGGATGCTCACATCAAGACACATACAATTAAAATGCTAAAGGTTAAAGGCAAAGTGAGAATCTTAAAAGCAGTAAGAGAAAAGCAGTTACCTACAAGGGAACTCCCATAAGACTGTCAGCTGATTTCTCAACAGAAGCTTTGGAGGCAAGAAGTATTCAAAGTGATGAAAAGCAAGGACCTACAACCAAGATTACTCTACCCAGCAAAGCTATAATTTAAAATTGAAGGAAATATAAAGAGCTTCACAGACAAGACGTTAAAATTCATTACCACTAAACCAGTACTACATAAAATGTTGTAGGGTCTTCGTTAAGAAGAAGAAAACAAGATTAAAATATGAACAATAAAATGGCGATAAATATATATTTATCAATAATTACATCTAAAAACAAAATAAACAAGCAGAACAGAAACAGACTCATAGATACAAACACCATTTTGACAGTTCCAAGATGGGAGGGAGGATGTGGGTGGATGGAAAGGTGAAGGAATTAAGAACTACAAATTGGTTGTTACAGAATACTTGTGGGGATATAAAGAACAGCATAGGGAATATAGTTAATAATGTTGTCATAACTATGTATGGTGTCAGGTGGGTACAAGGTTTATTGGGATGATCATTTAGTAAGTTATATGTCTAATTACTGGGTCGTACACCTGAGACTAATATAATATTGTATGTCAACTGTAATTGAAAATAAAAAAATGATTAAAAATAAATATATACTGATTAGTCTAAATCAATCATATTACACTGATTCTAATCACCAGAAATTAGTTGATGTGATACTATATTAATTAGTTCTAGACAAATTAACCTGAGGGGAAATCTGCTGTAGGGTTTCTGGGAAAGGTTGCTTTACTCTTAAAAAATCAGGGAAGAAAGAGTCTACATCATTTGGCTAGAATTATGACTACCATCTTGTGATTATGAGGTGGGCTAAGATCATACACTATTCATACTACTGAGAAGAGAGTGAAAAAGTGAAAAGCCTGATGGCACCATTGAGTAGCTGCATTAACCAACCCCGCAAGATAAGCCCATTAGCCCTGCCTGGTGTAGCTCAGTGGATTGAGCGCGGTCCTGTGAACCAAAGAATCTCGGTTCGATTCCCAGTCAGGGCACATGCCTGGGTTGCAGGCCAGTTCCCAGCAGGGGACACACGAGAGGCAACCATACATTGATATTTCTCTCCCTCTCTCCTACCCTTCCCCTCAAAAAATAAATAAATAAAAATCTTAAAAAAAAAAGATAAGCCCTTTAGTTGTTTTTGTTTAAGTGCATATTTCAGCTTTAGTAATCGCAGTTATTCTTAAGGACAGTATCTGTGAATCTTGGCAATCATTTTATAATTACTTATGTGTCTGTAATGGTTGGCAAAAGCTCTATTTTGTGAGTCAACAACTTGGTGTGCGTCCTTCTATTAATTCCCAATGGCTGCCAAGGCAACTCACCACAACCTTGGTAGCCTGAGACAAGAGTAATTTATTCTCTTGTGACTCTTGAGACAAGAAGTCCAAATAAACAGAAGAGTGGTGCTCACTCTGTGACTGTAATGAAGAATTCATCCCTTGCCTCTCTCCAAGGCTATGGTGCCTGCCAACAGTGGTTGGTGTCCCTTGGCTTGTAGCTGTATCGCTCCATTTTTCCTGCCTCTGTGCTCACATCATTGTCTTCTCTGTGAATCTGTGCCCTCTCCTCCGTATGTCTCTCATAAAGATTCATATCATTGGATATAATGGTTATCAGGACAATCCTGGATGACCTCCTTATCTCAAGATCCTTGCTTTAATCTAAAAAGAACTTTTTTCCAGACAGGGTAACAATTACAGATTATAGGAATTATGATGTGGACACATGTTGGGAGAGGAGGCTGCCATTTAGGCCACTACAGCCCTGATGATAGTATTTGGTGTCTGAAGATATGGATTCCTATTCTATTTTTACCCCCATTTAGTTGTGTGACCTTGGATGATTCACTACTCCTTTCCAAATTTCGTCCTGAGTTTATCCATCTGTTCAACTGAAATAAATTCGCTTGAGTGTTTTCCAAATGTGTTCATCCTCTAAATTCTTCTAATCTCATATTTTTATGGTACTTTATGCCATAAGAAGTGTACACAGAGAAATGCCCAACAGAACCTTGTGATATTTTATGAAATTCTAAAGTAAGTGTTTAGGTACAAAATGCACATGGGATCTATGAAAGGATTGAATACAACAGAGCAATAGACAAAATATTTTATAAAGGTTTGTACCTTGTAGTCAAGCAGGAAAGGAGTTCCATTTTTTCTATTGCTAAAATATATAACTTAAAATTTACCATCATAACACTTTATAAGTGGACAATTTAGTTGTGTAAAGTATATTCATATTGTAGTGAAACACATTCCAAATCTTTTTAATCTTGCAAAAAGGAAACTGCATACTCATTGGATAACTCCTCATTTTCCTCACCACGTAGCTTCTGATAAGCACAATTTAACTTTCTTTTTCTTTTTTCTTTTTCTTTTTTTTTTAAGATTTTTTATTTATTTATCTTTAGAAGGGAAGGGAAGGAGAGATGGAGAGAAACATCAATGTATGGTTGCCTCTCATGCGTCCCCTGCTGGGAACGTTGCTGGGAACTGGCCTGCAACCCAGGCATGTGCCCTGACTGGGAATCGAACCGCGATCCTTTGGTTCGCAGGCCCGCGCTCTTTTTCTATTAATGTAACTACTTCAGATATTTCATATAAGTAGATTCATACAGTATTTGATTTTTTTGCGACCAACCTATTTCCCTTTGCATCATGTCCTCACTGTTTATCCGTGTCATATGACAGGTATGTAGATATCACTTTTTATTTGTTCATTCATATATCAGGGGTTATTCAGGGTTTTTCCAAATATTTAGTTACAAAAATGGATGTATAAATATCGCCCCATTATTTGGCTTTCAATTCTTTAGGATATATACCCAGCAGTGAGATCACTGGAGCATATGGCATTTCTTCTTTTAGTTTATTTATAAAACTCCCATACTGTTTTCCATAGTGGTTTAACCCTTTTAAAATCCCACCAATGTTCATAAGAAGTCTAACAATCTGGTTTTGATGTGCATTTCTCTAATAATTAGTGATGTTGAGCAATTTTTATATGTATGTTAACCATTTCAAACTAATCTTTGGAAAATGTTCAAATCATTTGCTCATTTTTAATCATTTTTGTGGCTGATATATTCTGACTATGAACTCCTAATGACATATATGATTCGGAAATATTGTTTTATTCCATAGTTTACTTTATTGCCCTGTTTATTGTGTTCTTTAATACATAAACATTTTTAAATTTTATGGATTCCCATGTGTTTATTTTTGCTTATTTTGCTGTTTTTGATGTCACACCCAATAAATCATTGCCAGATCAGATGGATTAAAGCTTCCCCCTTATGTTCAATTCTAAAAGTTTTATATTTTTACGGGTAACATTTAAGTCTTTAATCTATTGTGAGTTACTGTTTGCTTAAAATGTGTTCTACTTCACTTTGTTTTTGCGTGAGGTTATCCAGTTTTTACAAGTACGCAGAAGACTTTGTACTTTGTTCTTTGCCCACATGGTGGTATTGGCATACTTGTCAAAGACCACTTGACTGTGAATACAAGGCCTTATTTCTGTTCTCTCTAGTCTACTCCTCTGGTCTATTTGACTATCTTTATGACCTTAACTATCAGACTTGGTCAAATTGAGCCTCTGGTAATTTGTCAATCGGAGTTCAGGTTTTCCTACTCTGTTACTGGTTCCTATGGCTATTTCTGCTCATGGAATTTGCAATTCTCAGTATTGACCTGTATGACTCTTCAATTCTGCAAGCAGTGGTTGGCCCTGTCACCTGTCCTCTTAGACCTATGAAGAATTGATGTTTCCATTTGTTGAGCTTTTTTATTGTTGTTAGGGTAGTATGTCAATTTCCAAGCTCCTACATGCTGGACTGGAAAAAAAACCCAGAATCTTATTGGTAAATTTTTCAAGTATTAAAATAGATTTTTTAAAAATTTAAGGCTGATTCTATAACTTTTATTAAATTTCTTCAATTCTAAATAACATATTAAGCTGTATTTCTAGGCAGGAATTAAACATAGTTTGTTTTATATTTTAGCAATTTATAAATTTTGGAGTCTATTTGAGGTAAGTTTAATACATTGAGTAAATAATACTGTGACTAGTTTCCCTCTTGTTTTAAATAATGCAAGGAAACAAGTGTAATATTTAGCTTTCTATAACTGTACTATTTAAAACATGAAAATTCATATATATTTTTATTTTTAATTAAAATTTTGTGGCGATGTTGGTTAATAAAATTATATAGGGTTCAAGTGTACAATTCTGTAATAAACCACCCTTTAATATGGTATCTTGCCCTTCGTATACATTTTTGAATTTGTTATTCTCTTATTTTTGAGATTTTGGACCTACATTTGTAGGCTGTTTTTCTTTTTTAAACTGTGTTTGTTTTTGGTACCATTTCCTTATAAATGAGGTACCAAGGCTTTTCTACTTGTCTGTTTTATATAAGAAACTGTGTAGAAATAGTGATTTTTTTTTCTTTAACTGTTGGTGGAAAGAGACATTAAAGCCATATGGGACTGAAAAAGAAGTTGGAGGTTTTAAACTATACATTCAATTTTTTAAGTATGTTTATTGATTATGCCATTACAGTTTTCCCAATTTCCCCCCTTTATCCCCCTCCACCCTGCCCCCCAACCCTCCAGTATTCCCCCACCCTTAGTTCACATCCATGAGTTGTACATATAAGTTCTTTGAGTCCTCTGTTTCCTATACCATTTTTATCTCTCCCCATCTATTTTATGCCTACCAATTATGATTCTTCTTCCCTCTACCTTTCCTCCCTTTGCTCCCATTCCTCCCTTCCCACTCCCCACTGAAATCCCTCCATGTGATGTCCATTTCTCTGACTCTGTTCCTGTTCTAGCTGTTTGCTTACTTTTTGTTTCCGTTTTTTCTTTTTTCTAGGTTCTTTTGTTGATAGTTGTGAGTTTGTTGTCATTTTACTATTCATATCTTTGATCTTCTTTTTCTTAGATAAGCCCATTTAACATTTCATATAATAAGGGCTTGGTGATGATGGACTCCTTGAATTTGACCTTCTCTGGGAAGCACTTTATCTGCCCTTCCGTTCTAAATGATACCTTTGCTGGATAGAACAATCTTAGATGTAGGTCCTTGCCTTTCATGATTTCAAATACTTCTTTCCAGCCCCTTCTTGCCCGCAAGGTTTCTTTTGAGAAATCAGCTGATAGCCTTATGGGTGCTCCTTTGTAGGTAACTCTCTCCTCTTGCTTCTTTTAGGATTCTCTCTTTACATTTAACCTTGGGTAACTTAATGATGATGTGCCGTGGTGTGTTCCTCTTTGGGCCCAACTTCTTTGGGACTCTCTGGGCTTCCTGGACTTCCTGGAAGTCTATTTCCTTCACCAGATTGGAGAAGTTTTCCTTCAATTTTTGTTCAAATAAGTTTTCAATTTCTTGCTGTTTTTATTCTCTTTCTAGCACCCCTATAATTGGGATATTGGAATATTTCAGGGTGGCCCAGAGGTTTGTAAGTCTCTCTTCACTTTTGCAAATTCTTGTTTCTTCATTTTTTTCCGGTTGGATGTTTACTTTTTTCTTTTTGTTCTAAATCATTGATTTGAGTCCTGGATTCCTTCCTGTCACTGTTGGTTCCCTGAATATTTTGCTTTATTTCATTTTGGGTATGTTTCATTTGTTTTTTTGTTTTTTGTTTTTTCATTTTTCGACCAAGCTCAATCAGATGTGTGATCATTTTGATTACCAGAGCTTTAAATTCTCCATCAGATAGGTTGGCTATGTCCTCATCGCTTAGCTCTCTTTCTGAGGTTTTGCTCTGTTCTTTCATTTGGGCCCTATTTCTTTGTCTCAGGGCACCTGATAAATTGTAAGGGGGCAAGGCCTTAGGTATTCACCTGGGCAGGGCAACCCTCCTTGCTGTGCTGGGGGCACTGCCTGTGGGGGAGGGGCCAGAGAGCGAACAATGCAGCTCACCTGCTCAGCTGTAGCGCACTTTCCAATGAATGCTCATGTGAGACTGGGACTTTCTTCCACGGTGGCAGCCCCTGCCATAGTCCACAGTCAGCTCTGAGTCCCAGTTTCCTCTTCAGCCAGCCCCTCCTACCTGGTCTTCTGCCTTGCCAGTCTAGTTGTTCTGGTTGATTTTTCCTTTAATTCTTTGGTTGTCAGAGTTCCGTGCAGTTTGATATTCTGGTGCTTCCGGTTGTTTATTAATTTTAGATTGGTTGTTATCCTCTTGGTCGTGCTAGGAAGTGAAGGGTTTCTACCCATGCCTCCATCTTGGCCAGAACTCCCTATCTATTCAATTTTTGATAAATATGACAATTAAAATAATCTATTCTTTGAGTAGTTTATATATTTCAAAGAATTGTTCTATTTCACCCAAGTGTATAATGTGTGTAGGTAATGGTTGTCATAATATGTTTTGTAATGCCTGCATGATCTTAAGTGAGACCCAATCTTGTGTTTCCAATATTGCAATTTCTCTCTTATTTTTACTTTTACGGTATTTCAAGAGACCTATTGATTGTAGTAATATTTACAAAGAACAAGCTTGTTAAGATATATAAATGGTGACATCAAACATGTGAAAGGGGGAGAAATGAAAGAATATATTCTTTTGTGTGCCATCAAAGTTAAATTGCTATCAATATTGAAATAGACTGCATTCGTAAGCTGTTTTTTTGTAAACATAATGGAAACAATGAAGACAACTAATAGATGAAAAATCAAAAGAAGAGAATCAGGCATATCAATAAGAAAAATTAACAATTTATAAGAAATAAAGCAAGCAACAAATAGCATATAAATGAAATTACAAAATAATCATAAAATAATAACATAATAATTCATTACCTATGAATAATTACTACATGTTAATAGACTGAATTCTTCAATCAAAACATATGGAGAGGCTGTAAAGAAAACAAAACAAAAAACACAGGGCCAAACCCTATACTGCTGACAAGAGATTCACTTCAGATTTAAGAACATATATAGGCCCAAAGTAAAAAGATGTCAAAATGTGATTCATGCAGGTGGAAACCAAAACAGAGCAGCAGTAACTGTACTTACATCAGACAAAATGTATTTAAGTCAAAAATGTTAACAAGAGACACAGATGGCTATTGTATAATGATAAGCATGTCAAGTCATTAGTAAGATTTAACAATCATAAATACTTACCCTGCATTGTAGCACCTAAATATTTTAAGCAAACACTAACATATTTGAAGGGAGAAAAAATATAATATTAGTAGGGGACTTCAATCCCCAATTTTCAGGAAAGGATAGATCATCCAGACCCAAAAAAAAATCAACATGGAAATACTGGACTTAAAACAATTCAGATTAAATAGACTTAAAAAATATATAGAGGACATCCTATCCAACAGCAGCAAAATGCATTCTTTTTCAAGGACACATAGAACAATCTCCAGGATAAATTAAATAACAGCTCACAAATAAGTTTTAGAAAACTGGAGAAGAGGAAAATCATACCAAGTAACTGTCGTGACTCCTGTGGTGTGAAGCTCGAAATCAATACCAGTAGGAAAGCTGGAAATTTTTAAGAAGTGGAGATTAATAGGAAAGTTCCTGAACAACCAAGGGGTCAAAAAATCAAGAAACATCAAGAAATATTATGAAACAAATAAAACTAGAAGCACAACATATCAAAACTAATTGGATGCTACAAAAGCAGTTCTAAGTTTATAGTGATAAATGACTACATTAAGAAACAAGACAAATCTCATATAAACAATACTAGCATGCACCACAACAAATGAGAAGAGCAACAAACTATCGCCAAAGTTAGCAGAAGCGGGAAAATAACAAAGATTAGGGCAGAAGTAAATAAAATCCAGTCTATTAAAACAATGGAAAAGATAAAATAAGCTGACGGTTGTTTTATAAATGTAAACAAAATAGTCAAAACCTTCTGTGCAAACTCAGGAAAACTCAAAGGACTCAAATAAATATAATCAGAAATGAAAGAGAAGACATTACAACTGATACCACCAAAATGCAATAGAACATAAGAGATTACTATGAACAACAATTAGCTAACAAATTAGAAAGCCAAGAGGAAACGGGTAAATTCCTATAAATATATAGATTGATGTCAATGAATTATAAAGAAATAAAAAGATCCAAACAACCACTAATTTTGAGGAGGGAGATCGATTCAATAACCACAAAAGAAGAGCCCAGTTCTGATGGTTCCAGTGCTAAATTCTACCAAATATTTAACCCTGCACAGGTCGTGACTGATCTGAGAGATACAAAGTCTTTTAGTAAATATTGTTACATATATCAGGTGCATAGGGTCAAGGTCATGACTAGCTTAGATGTTATGGCACACACCCGATATATGTACCAATATTTTAACCCACTGGGTCAGCCAAAACTTCTCAAAATCTTATAAAAATAGAAGAGGAAGAACATTCCCACGCTAATGGTATAAGACCAGCATAATCCTGATATCAAAGCCAGATAAAGATACTATAATAAAATGAAATTACAGGTCGCTATTCTTATTTTGTTAATTTTGTTTTAATTAAATTTATTGAGGTGACATTGATTAATAAGATCACATAGGTTTTAAGTGTACATATCTATGATACATGATCTGTGTATTGAATTGTGTGCCCACCACCCAAAGTCAAATCATTCTCCCATACCATATATTTGGTTCTTATTACCCTTTACTACCCCCCATACGCCTTCCATCTGGTAACCACCATACTGTTGTATCTATGCGTTTCAGTTTTATATCCCACATATGAGTGAAATATGGGTCTTAGCTTTTCTGAAGGACTTATTTTGCCTAGCATGATATTCTCAACAACCATCCACATTGTTGCAAATGGCAGTATTTCATCTTGTCTTATGGCTGGGTAGTGTTCCATTGTATATACTCATTGAGGACTAATCATTATATCTTCCTTGGGCACAATTCTCACCAGGAGTACTCTACATGTTTCATAATATTTTAATTAAAATGTATTTTAAAATGCCTGTTATATAGGTATTACTGTGATGTATGTTTAATGGTAAGAGAAAGTAACTGATATTTATGATAGTAATAACAAGAAGCATTTCCCAGCATCTATTGTATGTCAGGCAATATATTACATAGTTTCAAAATAATGTTTTCAGATGGTAATCATCCTTATTTTACCAATGAATAATAGTGGTTTAGACATGTTATTTACTTATTTGCTCAAAATCACAAAGCTAGGAAATACATACATGTATCAAACTCGGATCTGTTAAACTCCAGAGTAACACTGTCCACCTATGACAATGAAAATGTTATCTATCTATGTCTAATATGGTAGCCACTTGCCACATGTGGCAATTATATACTTAAAATTTGTCTAGTGCAACTGAAGAATCCATTTTTATTTAATATTAATTTAAACTTTAATTGTCACCTGTGGCTAACAGCTACTCATTTTGGCAATATAGATCTAGAATCGATATCCTTAACCACCAAACTACGTCCTCTTTATTGATAACTTTTATGGGCAAAGTTTTGACGTAGGTAGTCTACATTCTTTATGTCTTTTAATCCTAATGACAATACCATCAAATAATTGCTGTGATTATCCACTTTCTTTTTAATTTTGAGGAAATGAGGCACAAAGGTCACACAGCAAATAACTGGAGAGGTCAGAATGAAAAATTTGATCTGACTCAAAAACCCTTTCATTTCTGCTATCCCACACTGATGTAACCATTGTCCATCTGCTCAAGGAGCTTACACAGTAATTAAGCAAACAAAAGAAAAGAACTTACACTCGTGGAAGAATTAAACCATAATCAATTCAGTATTAAACCAAGTACTGAATTGTGTGATACAGACTAATTACTTATGTAAAATACTGAGCAAGGTGGCCTAGACTAAGTAAAAATGTGTTTCTTAAAGGACATACAACTCAGCATTATTTGGATACACAGAAAGGAGGGAACATTACAGACTTGGTGAAAAAAGGCACAAACAAAAACCAGAAGTGAACTTTTCCCTTCTTGGATAATTTTATCAGAGTGAAAAAAAAAAAAAAAACTGACATGGCTGAAGTGAAGCTTTCATATTCAAGAAAAGAAGGTGAAGGGTTTGTACAAATTAAATGGAATGTAATTCTGGAGGGCCTTGAAACTCATACTGAGGAGGACAGGTTTCGTCCCCAAGGAATAGGGTTAAGAATGAAAAAGTTTATTGTGGAATAACAGCTGGGGATAGAAAAAGTTGGTTAGGTTCACAGAGACTCTTTCTAATCATCATGTGTATAAAGATTAGTCCAGCATAAAAATAAATCATAACAGCCCTGGCTGGCATAGCTCAGTGGATTGAGCGCGGGATGCGAACCCAAGGGTCGCAGGTTCGATTCCCAGTCAGGGCACATGCCTGGGTTGCAGGCCAGGCCCCTAGTGGGGGCCACATGAGAGGCAACCACACATTGATGTTTCTCTCCCTCTCTTTCTCCCTCCCTTCCCCTCTCTAAAAATAAATAAATAAAATCTTTAAAAAAAAAAAGATTGCATTAAAAAAATAATAATAATAAATAAATAAATAAATCATAACAACATTTCCAAAGGAATCAAAAGTCCTTTATATAACAGTCTCCACAGCATTGGAGACATAAGGAATTTGATAATAAAAATTTTGTGTTTGAAATATTCTCTGTCCCAAGAATCCATGTTTGTTTTTCATGAGTAGAGATTGAAATTTTTATAATAGGATCATGTATATCAAAAATAACACCCGAAAGAAAAATGTAGCCTCAAATCTAGAGAAAGTATCGAGACTCAAGAAATTTAGTTTGAAGGGGAGTCCAAAGGGAAAGGTTAGAGGAATACTGTTACTGCTATTAGAAGACTTAAGGTAGGGAAGAAAAAGCATCATTATGTGCTGTTTGGGAAGTTATTTAGGCACAGGTGGTCAAATGATTATAATGCATTATTGAGCAAAACCCAGAAAATTTGACAACTTTTAGCATTACCTACAAAGTGAGAAGCCAAAAATATTCTGTCTAATCTTTAAAAAAAAAAGATTGAGACACTCCAAAATGGAAGTCTTTTTAAACTTTAAAATGTCTCTCAGGATAAATAAAAATAAGGTAAACAGTAATTCTTGCTTTGTTTCAGAGCAAACCATACTCATTAGACGCACTGTGTTGGGATATGAGTAACAGTGAAACAGTTATTTCTCTTACCTGAATTTTAATTAAGGAGTAGAAAACTGAGCTGTGTGATATTCAGCAAATCCAGTCACAGACGTCTGCTGAAAGTGCATGATAAATTTGAGCAAGCTGGTGTAATGGAAGCATGGGACCGAGGGGAAATAGAAAGTGCTCAAAGGTAAATGAATGTATGCCCACGGGTTAGCACACCTTCCAGAAATAATTACAATCCAGAGGGTGGGAAGTGGTGGGTTCTAAAGGTCAGTGTAGACGAAAGGAGAAATGCAAAAAGCAATCAGGCATGTGGAAAGAGCATGCACAGGTTATAATACATCAAATTGAAAGACTAACTCCAATTATATCTTAATGAAGTTTAAGGGAGCACAAAGAGTGATTTTAAACACAAAAGCAAGAAACAACTTTCATCCCCTAGGATATACTTTTTAAACCTTTCATCCCCGGTAGTTATCAACTGCATGTATGGCCTCTAGAAATTAGTATGCTAAGCTGAACCAACTGGATGGGAATAACTATTCGTAGGGCTTGTTTCCAAAGAAAAGTATTGTTTAGAGGAGCAAAATTATAAGCAGTTTGTAAAGCCGTTCAAAAGTCATTCAGAGCAACTTTTGTGACTAAATTGTAGTGATCAAGTCACATTTTGCTTTAAAAGGTTGTGACAAATACAGCTGAATTAAAAAGAAAAAAGAAATGAAAAGATGTTTCACGAGAGGATGATATTAAATAATAGAGAACTTTTTAGGGCCTGAATATCCAAATCAAGGAATACAGGAAGAAGACTGATTTAGGGGACTGGGAGGGGGGAAAAAAGGCAATTGGTTCCTTTCACAATATTAAAAGAAAAAGGGAAGAAAAATTTATGATCTTGCTTTACTCAAATAGATAATGTTCTTGGAAATGCTGTGCCAACAAAGGAGATGAACTTAATACCAAGTATATCAAAGTTGGGGCTTCTCGGAAGCGGCAGACAACACTTTACTGTGCTTAGAGAAGAAACGCACACTTCTGTCACATTCTGTATAGTACCTGTCAACAGGGTTAACTTTTCTATGCACAGAACAGGGGCCAAATGGTAAGCCCACATATGTAAAGAAAAGTTTGGGCCTCGAGACTTCGTAAATTTTTGATATCTACTTTAACAGAGCTTGAACATGTAGAACCATGTTATTTGTTTCCAGGCACCACTGTGAGCTTCTCTGATTCTGTAATTAGTTTACAGTTGTCCCAGTGGGATTGCTGTAAACTTCAGTAATCTGGAACCTGGATCCGTGATATTTGAGGACCGTAGTTTCCCCAAGACACATTACATGTTACATATTTGTATTCCCCCCACCCTCTGCCTATAGTGGGAACATTTACTTCATCCTTTGGAGAAGTTATTACATACATTAAAATAATCCTTTTCAAGAACTAATTACCAGACTTCTTAGGACTGAGGTCAATTATACATCAGAGCAAAGAGAATATTTGATTGTTGCTGTCTGCCTATATATAACAGATGATGTGGGATCTTTTCTGAGGCTCCCCAAACATTTTTATTTTCAGCCTCAATAAAGATCAAACCACATAACATTTCCTTAGACAACTCTCACTCACTTGAATCAGGAAGAGTTGGCTGCACTGGTCTCACCCACGAGGCTGTATATTGCTCCATACTTCATTCTGTGTGTTTAATCCCCCCACCCAGTGCTGCCTCCTGCTATCGTTTCTTTCCTTTTATCTTTTCTCTTCTCTTCTCTTTCCTTTCCTTTCCTTTCTTTCTTTTTTTTTTCTGTTTTTGCTTTCTTTATTGTTGTTCAAGTACAGCTGTCTCCATTTTCCTCCCCCCACCCCCCACTAATCTTTTCGTAACTGCTCATATTTCCTTAGGTTTTGGACTCACTGTCAGAAAGTCCAGCTCAATGCTCTCCCTGCAACACCCTCCTACATAAATGCAGTAGAGTTTTCCGAAGCCATGCTTTTTCTTTTCCTTCCACTCGCCACCTGGATTTGGCTATATCTGCTGATTCAGAAATCTACCGAATGCCTTTCTGTACTGATACCGTATTAAGCACCGGGCATACAATGATGTACATTAGGAGGATTGTATATTTTCCAATAGGGAGAGAGGAGCAATAAATAAGTAAGTAAATTAAGTTTCTGGGTCCAATATATACTGTGAAGAAAATAAAGGGGATAGTATGATATAAAGCCATGAGGGATAGTTTAATAGAGCCAGAAGAGTTTTCTAAGGGTGAGGGCATTTTGGTTGTGACTTAGAGAGTTAGTTATAAGAAGCCATGTGAATTTTCCTTCCAAAATATACATACTTATTTGTTGCACTTCACCGTTCTGAATAAATCTAGATCGAAGATACTGTTATTTTGTGATTGGATGACCTGGATTACAGATTCTTCATGGACTATCATGCAACTGCTTGAAAGTAAAAATCTCAGCATAAAAATGTATGTAAGCCATTTCATCCTGACACTGCCAACATTCTTGTGTATCTTACTACTGATACACTATAAGTTAATTGCTTCCCAGTACTACACATGATCCTAATCGACTCTGAAAATGTTCACAAAGTCTTAGTCTTCCTTCGCCTTAATTTCATAATCTTTAAAATAAGATTAGATTACATGTTTGATTAGGATTCATTCAGGATGGAATTCCACCATTGAAATATTTCCTCGTGAGGTGACCGTGACTACTGCGAAGGAGCGCTGGGCAAACAAGACGAAAAGAACATAATAAACGGAGAGGCAGGAACAGACGCAGTGCGGCGCACCCACACCTGCCAACCTGGGACAGCGAAGCATGTCAGCCTGCAGGATTTAGCTGGTTTATCAAGTACATTTTGATATCATCTTATCTCAGCCTATTACATCTCTTCTTTTTATTTCCATAAACTATCCATAGCGTGTTATTTCTCTTTCTATTTATAGGTGTACGCTTCAATAACATTAAGTGTATTGTGTACCTTTCACTGCTACTATCTATACACAAAACTTTGTTCTCATTACCGACAAAAATTCTGTATCCACTAAACCATAACCGTCCATTTTTCCTGTCCTCATGCTTACTACCCTCCATTAGACTTTCTGTTCATGAATTTGTTTATTCTGGGACCCTCATGTAAGTGCACTCAGACAATATTTGCCCTTTTCTGTCTGGCTTATTACAGTAAACATAAAGGTGAGGTTTTGTTTTTAAGATTATATTTTATTTATTTATTTATTTTAGAGAGAGGGGAAGGGAAGGAGAAAGAGCTGAGGAGAAACATCAGTGTGTGGTTGCCTCTCACATGGCCCCCACTGGGGACCTGGCCTGCAACCCAGGCATGTGCCCGGACTGGGAATTGAACTGGCGACCCTTTGCTTTGCAGGCCCGTGCTCAATCCACTGAGCTACACTACCTAGGGCGTACACACACAGTTTTAAAAGTACTTCTCTGTTATAACGTATGTCAAAACTTTGTTCAGTTTTATGGGTAAATAATATTCCATTGTATCCATATTTACTGATGGACATTTGGGTTGTTTGTGCCTTTTGGTTATTTTGAAGACTGCTTTTATGAACACAGTGTAAAAATCTTTGTTCAAGTCTCTGGTTTTAATTCTTTTGGATATAAATTTAAGATTGGAATTTCTGGGTCACAGAGTAGTTCTATTTTTAAATTTTGGAAAAATTGTCAAATTTTTGAAAAACTGGAAATTTATTGACCAGTCACTGCACCATTTTCCATTCCCACTGGCTAGCCACAAGGGTTTCAATTACTCCACACCTGCACCAACACCGTATTCCATTTTATTGATTAGATTCATCCTAGCAGGTGGAAAGTGTTATCTCATTATGATTTTGAATTGCACTTCCCTCATGGTTAATGATATTCAGAAATGCCTATTGGAGGATTTTACCCATTTTTATTGCATTTATTGGAGTGACATTGGTTAATAAAACCATACAGGTATCAAGTGTACAGCTCAACAAAACATCATCACCCAAAGTAAAGTCTCTTTCTGTCCCCATTTATCCCTCCTTTGCCTACTTCTACCTCCTTCCAGCCCCCCCTTTCCCACTGGCTGTCACTATAGTGTGATTCGTGTCTATGTGACATGTGAGGCCTGTCCAGAAAGTATCTCGCTATGTAATATGAAAAAGACACATTTATTGAAGAAGATACAAGAAACACTGTCCATAGGACAATGACACCTCAGTCCCCTTCAAAGGAGGCACCCTGGGACCTCATACAGTTCTCCCAATCACCATCAGCTGCCCCATCATATTTTCCTGAATCTTATTGATGGCCTGAAATCTTTTCTCTTTCAAAGGTGATTTTAGTTTTGGGAAGAGCCAGAAGTCGCAGGGCCCCAAATCTGGGCTGTAGGGAGCCTGAGTCATGTGTGTGATTTGATGTTTTGCCAAAAAAACTGCATGAGACGTGATGCATGAGTGGGCACATTGTCATGATGAAGCTGCCAATCACCAGTTGCCCATAGCTGCGGCCTTCTGAATCATCCAAATAGTTTCTGCAGAGGAATAGTCAAGCTTGACAAAAAAATTACATGTATATCTGTTGCCTAACTTGCTCAGTCATTTTGAATGCAGTGGACACACACGCTTACTCCGCAGCATATACTACCCCCACTGACTAGTACAGTGAAGTCGTCACTGTTCATGCATGTACATTCTAGCCCACTCTTTTTGACTGCCAGGTCACATCGATGTTGCTCAAACCATTCTCATTATATTAACAATGGCTGGACTTTTCCCAACAGACTATATATATACATATATAGTTCTGGTTTTATTGTTGCATTGTAAGAGTTATTTATACATTCTGGATATTGATCCTTTATCAATACATAATTTGCAAGTGGTTTCTCCCAATCGGTGGGTTACCATTTCACTCTGTTGATTGTGTCCTCAGATGCACAAAAGTTTAATTTTAATAAACTCTAATTTACGTTTGGTTTGTTTCCTATGCTTTTGGTGTCATATCCAGTAAATCATTTCCAAATCCAATGTTATGAAATTTCATCTATGTTTTCTTCTAAGAGTTTACTGCTTTAGCTTTTAAGTTTAGGTCTTTGATCTATTCTGAGTTCAATTTTTATATGGTGAAATATAAGGGCCAAACTTCATTTTTTTGTGTGTTGAATATACAGCTTTCCCAGCACTATTTGTTGCAAAGAATGTTTTTTCACCATTCAATGGTCTTGGTCCCCTTGTTAAAAATCAATTGACCCTGTATGTGAAGGTTTATTTCTGGGCCTTTTACTCTATTTATGCGTATTTATGAATAGAGAGCCCAGAAAGGATATAGGAAAAGATATGAAGACATTTGTAAGAACGCTTATCCTCAAGGAACTTACAATTTTATCAAAGAGTTAAGATATTTTAACTAAATGTTCAATTTAACATCAACAAAATGTTACAGAAAAATGGGAGTCATACTGGGCTAAAGGAGGGAGTTTGACAATGATGATAAATTGGATAAGATGGCCTGAATTAATTGGGCCTTTACCAGTACACAGAATTAACCCTGGCTGAGTAGCTTAGTTGGTTAGAATGTTGTCCTGATATGCTAAGGCTGTGAGTTCAATTCCTGGCCAGAGCACATATAAGAATCAACCATTGAATGCTTAAATAAGTGGAACAACAAATTGATGTTTCTGTCTCTTTCCCTCTCTCTATTTCCCTTCCTCTTTCTCTGGAAAATCAATAAATAAAAACAAAACAAAATACATAAAAGTAGACAAAGGTTGAGAAGAGGAAAGCGGCTGTTCATGAAAATAAATCAAAGAATCTTCTTGTTATGGGAAATAAGTAACTTATCTCTGAAGTCAACTAGGAGTAAATAGTAATTTCCTATTTCAGTCAAAGTATATAAAGGGTTAAAAAGTAGGTAATCTATAGCCTTCCAATCTACAAACTGCCTCATTGTTTTGTAACCTAGGTATATCTTTAAGGCCTCCATTAACAATTAATAACCTTTCATATAATAATCTTACAAGGTGCTCACTTCCTACAGTGAAATCACTAAATTTTTACAGTTTTCCCATGTAACCACTAGAGGGAGAAAACTTTTCCTTAAATCTTGATCTTTGGTTTATCTTTGCCAGAATTGATTTATTAGAGTTGTGAGGGAGAAAACGTGGACAGTTTCAAGTGTTTGAAGTTCGAAAGTAACATGCGTGCGTAATCCAAAGTTTCTTAATATCACTTTTAGAAAAAAAATCAACGGACTTTTTTCCTGTTTACCTACAAATTTGAACAGAACCATTTTTAAAAATTTCATTGCTGATATTAAGCCTTGCATGAAACCCTCTCATTATAATTATTCCTATAGTGTCTAATGATGGAATTTTACTAGAAAGTAAACACAGTGGTGCTTACCAACATACAAGCATTCGGTGACTTCTAAAAGCTCACACATTTATTTTGGGAGAAATCAGTTATGA
Organism: Glossophaga mutica; assembly: GCA_039655065.1. Lineage (NCBI taxonomy): Eukaryota > Metazoa > Chordata > Mammalia > Chiroptera > Phyllostomidae > Glossophaga > Glossophaga mutica. Next base: position 4,755,563 of record CM077318.1, on the reverse strand, counting down.
AATATACTTTGTTAATTCTGATACTGTAATTTAGGTAGAGCTAGCATATAATCAATGATAGCTTAAACAGAGAAGCCACAACTTAAATAGCAAAATCATTTGGAAATGTTTAGCAATCTCTCCTTTTCTGGTTATTACTATTTCAATGAGATATTTATCATCTATGCTGAACTTGTGAGAAAGAGAATAGCCATGTTTTCTTTGCCTTACAAAATCACCTAAGAGTTGACGACATGGGTTAAAATACTTTCACGCAAATAAACTGGAACATTAGGCATATCTTGCAAAACTAACAGCAAATAAACTAGTCAAGCTTCTAGATGATTTTCTTACCAAGTGGGAGCAGAAAACTAAAAGAGCTTTAAATAGTTGATCTTTAATAAAAAATAATTGGATATCAGAGATGGCAGTGAATGATTTAATGATATCAACACTCCAGATTAGCACATATTTCTCTTTTAAGTGTTATCATGAGGGTGCTATCGCTTAAAATAAAAAACACTACTGTGTGAAAACGCTAGTAAGTTTCATGTTAATCTGTATTGAAAGTTCAGTCATATTTGTACAGGAATTTTCCTTCTAGTCAGTTTGTACATTTGAAGGAAATGGCCAATGTATAATATTCTTGCTTGTCTAAAGTGGGCAATGTAAAGCCACAGCTGTTGGAGTGTCCAGTCTCAGCCATAAGAGTATTTTTCTGTACTTCTTGCCCACACATTCATTGTCTCAGTGGCAATGAACCAGAAATAGGAGTTAATCACTGTCAAAATCAGGTGTTGTGTTCACAAACATACATGATGCAAGGGTTTCAATGTCCCCAACACAAGACTTTGTTAAAAAAAAAAAAAAAAGAAGTATAGAAGCCTTTCTTCCCCAGAACATGGCAAAAAAATAAAAGCATAGTATTGGAAGTAGAGTCTAAAATTAGAGCTGATGACAGAGAAATAATTTTTATGACCAAAGGAGGGGCATTAAACCATCATTAATGAGACAAAGAAGCTCCCTTTCCCTGAAAAGCCTCAATTTTACTTGCAGGAAAGGAGCATTTAAAGCACTGTGGCCTTGCCCACCTTTCTCACATTTCAGACCCACAATAGCAGCCTCCAAGTCTTGCCTTACTGGAACCAGCAACCACACCGAGTGTTGGGTGTGTTCGGATGGCCATATATAGCCTGTGTCATTTATGTATATTTTGTTTGCGTCAACTTCTTGCAAACAGAGCATGGCCGGTTGCCGTTTGCCAAAATAACTGAGCCCAGTGTTCTCTCTCCCTATCACATGATGGGGGTGACAAAAACATCTTTTCCTTCCTCTGGGTTTTTTTTTGTTTTTGTTTTTGTTTTTTTTTTTTTTGGTGTTATTTACTGTGAAGGTCAATACAGGAAAATAAAGAAATAAAGTGGAGTGTGGCTATGCCCCATAAGGAAAGAAGTCAAATAAGATACATCCCTGATTTTCTTCCAGATGTCACAACCACTGTTGCTACCTAAGAGCGCTGAGGGGTCAAGTCGGAGGCACGCGTTCATACTTGGTCTTCTTAGTTGGTTCACCTGAGACTGATCTGAAGGACTCCTACTGGGTTAGAGACAGGAGGACTAAAAAAGGCCAAATGTTATGTACCGACTATTTGTATCCCCCTAAATTTCCTATATTAAAATCCTAAGTCCCCATAGACTGGTAGTACGAGGCGAGATGAATAAAGTGTGCGCTCTTATGAAAGAGCCTCCAGAGAACTCTTTCAACCTTCCTGCAACAGGAGGACACAGCAAGAAGAGGACTGACTGTGAATCAGGACGACTGCACTCACCAGACACTGTATCTGCTGGCATTTTGATGCGGGACCTCTCAGCCTTGAGAAATGAGAGAAACGAATGCTTTTGATTAAGCCTCCCTGTCTGCGGTGTTTTTAGTATAGCAGCTCAGAAAGATGAGATGCAAACTAAAAGACACGACAGAACTTTAGCTATTGGGGCAGCAACAAGGACCACAGCTCCAGGGGCAGCTTCCAGCTTTGCAGGAGTAGGCAGAAGCAGGTTTGCGGTTGTACGGAAAATAACGCAAGAATAAACTTTGTGTTTTGTTTTACTCACCAGTGCAAACCTACTTTTGCCCCCCCCCCCGCCCCGCCTGCGTGTGTTGGGGTGAGGGATAAGCAGGATGGACCATGTCCTTAAAATTCATACGCTGACCAAAAATAGGTGGTCAGGTCTGCTCCATCACCATTTACCCCCCCCCCCCCGACCCTCTACTATCTCCCCCACCCTCCTTCCCTCTGGCACTCACCATACTGTTGTCTGTGTCTAAGAGTTTGCTTTTTTTTTTTTTGGTTTAACCCCTTCACCTTTTTCACCCAGTCCCCCAGCCCGCATCCCCTCTGACAGCTGTCAGTCTGCTCTCCGTATCTCTGTATCGATGAGTCTGTTTTAATTTAGTTAGTTTATTTTGCAGTTTAGATTCCACATAAAAGTGAAATCATATGGTATTTGTCTTTCTCTAACTGAATTATTTCACTGAGCATAATGCTGTCCAGTTCCATCCATGCTGTGTCACAGAAGGTAAGATTTCCTTCCCGTTTTTAAAATACGGCTGAGCAGTATTCCATTGTGTGAATGTACCACAGCTTTTTTTATACACTTGTCTACTGATGGACACTTAGGCTGCTTCCAAATCTTGGATATTGTAAATAATACTGCAGTGAACACAAGGGTGCATATGTTATTTGGCATTGGTGTTTCGGATTTCTTCAGCTATCTTGCGAGAAGTGAAATCACTGAATCATAAGACAGTTCTGTTTTCAAAATTATGAGGAAACTCCATACTGCTTTCCACAGTGGCTGCACCAGTCTGCATTCCCACCCACAGTGCACTAGGGTTCCCTTTTCTCCACATCCTCTCCAGCACTTGTTGTTTGTGGATTTATTGAGGATAGCCATTCTGACAGGTGTGAGATGATATCTCACTGTGGTTTTAATTTGCATCTCTCTGATGATTAGTGACATTGAGCATCTTTCCATATGTCTCTGGGCCCTCTGTATGTCCTTTTTGGAGAAGTGTTTATTCAGGTCCTCTGCCCGTTTTTTAAAATGGTTCATTTGTTTGTATGGGGTTTTTTTGGTGTTGAGTTGTATAAGTTCTTTATACACTTTGGATATAACCCCTTACCAGATGTATCATTGGTCAATATGTTCTGCCATTCAGTGGGTTGTGTTTTCATTTTGTTGATGTTTTCCTTTGCTGTGCAAAAACATTTTAGTTTGATGCAGTTCTGTTTGTTTATTTTTCTTTGCCTGAGGAGATAGATCAGAAAAAATATTGCTAAGAGTAATGTCATAGACTGCACTGCCTATGGTTTCTCCTAGGAATTTAATGGTTTCGAACGTCACATTTAATTGACTTCTCTATTTCAATGGGTGTTCCTATTGTTCTGTAACAAGTCACCACAATTTTAGTGAATTCGAAAAGCCACAAATTTATCACCTTATAGTTCTTGAGGTCAGAAGCCCAAAATAGGTCTCACTTGTCCACATCAGCAGGGCCATTCTTCCCAAAGACTTCAGGGGAAAATCCATATCCTTTTCTTGTCCAGTGTTTATAGGCTGCTAGTATTCTATAGCTTATGGTCCCTTCCTCTCTCTTCAAAGACAGCAGTGGACATTCATGGGAATCTTTTTACGTAACATCACTCGGACAAACACTTTTCCTTCTGCCCCACTTTCAAGGATCTTGGGATTACAGTAGGTGCAAATGCATAATGTCTGTATTTTAAGATCAATAAATAGTAACCTTAATTCCATCTGAAACCTCTGTTCCCCTTTGCCATGTAACATTTCATGTTTAAACGTTTTGGGAATTAGGACATGGACATCTTTGGAGGGTTATTATTCTGCCTATCACACTGTGTTACCAGTCATTCCTTAGACATGTGTAGTTTATTTGAGGCCAAGTCAAATTCTTTTCTGAAAGTAGGTAGGTGTAGGTAGGTATATTTACAACTTTACTTGTTGAACGTAACAACTGTACATCAAGTCTCCACTGATTTATTGAAAATCAGTTGAGTACCTAATATGTCAAACATAAAAAATATGACATGATTCCTACTCTTGAGAAGCTCTTAATTCTACAGTTGATAGATTTTTCAGAGGTAGACATTTCTCAGTCTTTTAGTTTTCTGATTCAGTGTCTGCTACCCCAGCTGCTTTGTGTAGTGAATGATCTGTAAGCAAATATGTAAATATTTTTAGGGAACTGCATAATCAAAGGAGCTCTGTAGTGAATCTTCATGTAAAATATTTTTTTCATAGTGCAATCACTTATGATGTATCAATCTTGTAACTTCATATTTTTACATAAAACTACTAATTTTAAGAATGCCTGCCAAATTCTACCCTTTATCCCAGTCAAATAAGCTACAGATTGTCTAGGCCAACAGCATCATCTACCTGCCATTTTAGGAACCAGCTAATCTCCTTTTCATTCCCTCCCTCTTCCTCCTTAAGGAGATTATGCACATTCTACCTTTCTTCTTTTACTTTGTGTCCCCCTGTTCAAATTTCAGTTAATTTTAGTTAGGTCATAGAATCTTATTTAATCCATACATAACTTAATTTTCTTAGTCAAATATGTCCCTTTAATTACATAAGGATCTCCCTTGCTCGCAACTCATATTTTATTTCATTTTCAAATTAAACAAAAAAATCCCAAATTCTCTACTAATGATTTATAAACTTATGCTTAATATTTACCATAGGAGCACATCACATATTCTTAAGGGATGTTTGAGAATGAAACATGCCATTATAGATAACCAGTATCATCAACCACAAATTGCCTGAAAGTACCCAGACACCCTCATCTAAATTTTCCAAAATATATATATATATATATTTTAAATTTTTATTTTAATTGTTGATCTTGTACAGTTTTTTGTCTTTTATTCTCACCCGAACCCACCACCCCAGCCCTCCCCTCCTCCCTCTCATTTCCACCCTCCCATAGTTTTTGTCCATGTGTCCTTTATACTTGTTCCTGTAATTCCTTCCCCTTTTCCCCTGACATTCCCTCCCCTCTCCCCTCTGGTCACTGTCAGCCTGTTCTCAATTTCTGTGTCTTTGGTTATATTATGCTTGTTTGTTAGTTTTGTGGATTAGCTTCCTGTTAAAGGTGAGATCATATGGTATTTGTCTTTCACTGCCTGGCTTACTTTGCTTAGCATGATGCTCTCCAGTTCCATCCATGCAGTTGCAAAGGGTATGAGCTCCTTCTTTCTTTCTGCTGCATAGAATTCCATTGTGTAAATGTACCACAGTTTTTTGATCCATTCATTTACTGATGGGTATCTAGGTTGCTTTCAACACTTGGCTATTGTAAATTGTGCTGCTATAAACATAGGGGTGCATAGGTTCTTTTGGATTGGTGTTTCAGGGTTCTTAGGATATAGTCCTAGCAGTGGAATTGCTGGGTCAAAAGGTATATCCATTTTTAGTTTTTTCAACCTCATATTTGTTACACCCAGAGGTTAGCACTTCTAAAAGTCAGGATCCTAGGTCACAGCATGTTAAGACTATGATGATAAAGGGCACAAAACACCTCTGATATATATATAGATTCTTCACACACAACTGGGACAAGATTTTGCACTTTGGCATCCGAGCTGAGATGCTTTTTCAGTAACTCATTATGACTATTCTGTAAGAAAAGGGGCTCACAGGTTTTCCCTCCTATTAGCTGTTTAAGCTTGTACAACTCATATAACCTCTCTTAGGCACAGTTTTATCATCTGCCAAGTGTAGCTACCCTTCCCTTTGCTCATATTATATAGCTCCTTTACCTTGCCCCTTAAGAGGTCCTGAGTTTTAGACAAGGAAAGGTCCGCTATGAACAAAGAGCAGCTCGTTCAGACCTTCGAACTTTCAGACTGAAGGTCTACCACCCAGGAGCGAAATCAGCAGAGAAATTCTCAACTCACTGTCATAATCATCACCATCATACCACCAACGCCTCACTTTTATCCATCATCTTAGACCAGGGATGTCAAACTCATTTTCACCGGGGACAACATCAGCCTCAAGGTTGCCTTCAAAGGGGCGAGTGTAACTTTAGGACTGTATAAATGTAACTCCTCCTTAACAGTTAAGCGAGAGCTCGGTGCAGCCGCCGGGTAGAAACAAGGTGCCGGGCCGGATAAAGAAGGTGGAGGGCCGCATTTGGCCCGCGGGCCTTGTGTTTGCCACCTGTAGCTTAGACTGTTCCAGGTTTAAAGTGCCTCAATTAGGCTTAAGCATAAACCATTTTCTTAAAACCATCATGCATGCCTACTACACTTGAAGGTCACAAACACGTAAGGCACATTGTGCAACAGATATATTTTAGTAAGTACCTTCGCTTAGGTGAGAAATATACTCTATTTTCATTTCTTGGTGTCAACATAAGAAGCATCCAAACTTGTAGGAAAAATTTGTATGGGTTTATTTGAACCAAACTGATGACAATGGCCAAGAAGCAAAATCTCAACAGTTTCAGAAAATGCTACAGAAAATGGCAGTTTGCACCTTATCTTATATGATGTCACCATTAACGGGAACCTAATCGACACAACGAACAAGCAAGCAAAGTGTAGCCAAAGACATTGACGCTGAGAAGAGGCTGACAGTGATCAGAAGGGAGAGGGGAAGAGATAAAGGGGGGAAAGGGGAAAGGGTTTATAGGAACAATTACGAAGGAAGTATGGGCAACAACAAGGACGGTAGAAATGGGGGAGGGAGGCGGGGAGGGTTGGGGTGGTGGGGAGAAAAAGGCAGAAAACTGTACTTGAACAATAAGAAAAGGAGGAATAAGGGAGTTAGTTACATGAAATCCATCAGTGCTAGATTAGGGAGGTGGGAGAAAACAAACTTTTGGGATTGGATAAAAAGTAAAATGGTAGACACATACTACTTTTACACAGGTGGGTCCAGGATAGTTAGCAGTTACCAATTAACAGGGTAACAATAATAACGAGGGGATTTATGGTCTCCCTCTGGTGCTGCGCCTGTGCTTTGAGAGGCCTTGAAAAAGGAAATTTGACATAAAGTTATGTGATCATAGATGCAAAAAGACAACAGAGAGGCTTAGTTAAGGTCAAGATTGACTTTTGTCAGGGAAGATTCCAGGTTAGGGCATGACTGCCCACCATGACTTGCTTTTAGTTGGAAATTGTTAATTTTAGATGATCCTTTGTGGTTACTTTTCATCTTTGAGCTTGCAAGGCCACCACGCAGGCCTCCCCTGAGCTTGTCAACTTAGTATGTGGTCCCCTTTCTTCCACACTGGGTTCCATTGCTTTTACTTCTACAAGAAGCCTCTTCACAGATTTATATCAACTTGCTGGCCCCAGAAGATGTTCAAATTAGCAACCTGCTCAGCTGCTTTTTTTTTTAACTTTTAACTCACTCATCCTGAATTTAGGTGCTGACAAGATCAGCCCAGCGCTGTGTGCTCTTTGACACACAACCAATACTGAAAACTCAGTCATGACTTTACCATTTCCTGACCAATAATCATTTTTTCCTTTGAATTTGGTTCCAGTTTATCATAACATTATGATACACAATAATCTAGTGTGCACTCAACCTTCTGGGGACAAGCCTTCAGAAAACTTGGAGTGTGGCTGTTAGTTTCCAGCATAGAACCAACATACGGTAATCTAATGTGCCTTTACAAGTAACAACACTCAAGAGAAATAACAGACTAATTCATCTATCTTATAGTGATTCTTATTACTATTTTGGCTTCAATGAAATATTAATGTGCTAGTGAGATTATTGGCTTCTCTTCTTCTATTGCAAATATGCAATATTTTTACTTCCGTAGGCTGACCTGAGGCTTCAATTTCTCTTTTAATTGCTCTTAAATTAAAGACTATTAACCAAAAAACCAAACTCTTTATATAATTATAAATTGGCAATAAACCTGTATTGATTTTATTAAAAATTAATAAATATGAAAATGTAGAAAATAATCATATCCCTCAGTTATTACCAAATGTTTGAGCAAGCTAACTATGCAGCATGATTGGAAGGATTGTTTAGTGAAATCCCCTTAACCAGGTTATGGAATCTTATGTCGGCATTATACCATTATACCTTTATTTCTTTGGGATTTGAGTCTTTTTTCCATTAAAGAGGTCACCGTACAAGTGTAAATAAAGTCGAAAGTGCTAAGTGTTAGCAGATAAGATTAATTAATGTGATAGGCAGGATTCTAATAATGACCCCCTGTGATGCTCTCTCTCGTATGTTCTCTTCCCTTTGTGTAGAACCTGCAAATATAATGTGACATCACCCTTGTGATTATGTCACATTATATGGCAATGCAAATCTATCTGGGTGGACCTAACCCAATCCTATGAGCCCTTTAAGAGCATAGAGTTTTCTTCAGCTAGTGGCAGAAGTGGAATTCCAATACTTGAAGCATGAGAAGAATTTAATGTTTTATTTCTGGCTTTAAAGATGGAATATGCCATGTGAAGACCTCAGACCTACAACCAGAAGGAACTGAATTAGAGTACAATGTGAATGAGTTTGCAAGCAGATTCATCAAGGAGCTCCCTGGTGAATGTCAAGCCAAAGCAACATCTTGATTTTGGCACTGTGAGATCCTGAGTAGAGGAGAATCTAACCGAGTCTTCTAGGACTTCTGACTTATAAAACTCTAAGATAATAAATATGGGTGTTTAAGGTGCTAAATTTGTGATAGCTTGTTGCTTAGCAATAGAAAATGAATGCAACTGACAGTCGTAACACCTCACACATTCATTGGTAATTACTCACTGAGAGGAAATAATATGGAATTAGTTCAAATAGAAGGGATGTAGTCATGTACTGGACACAATATCAGTCACAGTTTATCTTAGGTCCAATCCTAAGTACTGCTCTATTAGTAACCTTAAATTACGCCAGTGTCTAGTTCTAGTTTGGTAGTCAATTGCTTTCAGTTGTTTTCAAGTCTGTGTCTCAGGACAACAGGTATTTCTAATAACCATGTAAATTGGCTACAACAAAATTTTAAGCGGATCCCCGCAACGAGCAATACAGGCTCGTTATCAATTCAAGGTACTATTGCCCCCTCACATTTTGGCAGGTTTGATGTCATTTTTGAACTAATCCATTGTCCCTACAGAGAATAGTAGTAACATCTGCATGTTGACTTTTCTTGGTTACCATTTTAGTAACGATATCCTTCAAACAATTATTTCAGCCAAATATTTCCAAGGTTGAGCAAAGAAAGTTACCCAAAGTTTTCTGCCATATCTTGTTTTGTTAATTCATTCTCAAGCTTTCCGAGTGTGCGGTCAAGGTACAATATTTACAGCATGCTATTTTATTTTTTTTTTTATTTTATTTTATTTTTTTTTTTGTCTTTAGAGGGGTAGGGGAGAGGGAGAGAAATATCAATGTACGGTTGCCTCTTGTGTGTCCCCTGCTGGGAACTGGCCCGCAACCCAGGCATGTGCCCTGACTGGGAATCGAACCGCGATCTTCTGGTTCGCAGGCCCACGCTCAATCCACTGAGCTACACCAGCCAGGGCTACAGCATGCTATTTTAAAGATTCATTCATTTATAAGGCACTTTATGTCTGTGACCCAGTATATTGTGCAATCTGTTGTCAACTGCACATTTCTAGTTGCTCATTGAGGTCAACAGCAGCAGGCGATTCGGCCTCTCTAGGGTACAATCTCAAAACCCTTGGAGCAAGGGCTTTTAACAACCCTATTTCCTCCCTATGGAATTGATTTTCAACCTCTGTTCATAGGGTCCCTCCTGTCTTGGCATTTAAAACTAAATGTTTGACATATTTGTTTGCTGCTGCAGCCAAAAACTCTTTCTTATTTTTAATGCCATTTTTTTTTCTCTCCCAAAACCATGTGCTTTTATGTCAATGACAATTCAAGGTGCAATTATTGTTCCTTGATTTAATAACTTGGAAAAAAAGCTATCCTCACCTCCAACAATAATTCCTGCCAGTTAGAGACTAGACATTTTTTTTTTAATCTCCAACTGAAGTGTTTCACTTGCTAAGATTAAAAAGATGTATCTAAGATGCACTGAGCCAGCTGCCACCCACCCTCACCTTCCAGCTCCCATTCTGAAGCCTCATGGTAATATGTTCTTCTCCTAAGGTCATCTTGTCAAGGAAAATTTCACCAAGGAAATAAATAAACTGCAGTGTATGCTTTTACTGGGCACTGTTGACCTCTGTAGACATGATTTAAAGGACATTATTATGGATATCATAGGAGTCTAATGTAAATGATGGGGAAAGCATAGGTCATCACATCTTAATAAATGTAGCATATATTTCCCAAGGCTAGAAATGGCAGAAATTGGAATTGAAATTTTACTACTAAATTATACAGCCTAGAAAATACCGTGATGCCTGGCATGCTTCTCCCAAGAAGTTTTGACAACATTGTCTAGGTAACACATCAGATCTTACCAAAAAACACAGAACTTTTAATAAAAATATTGTTGAAAACATAGTCTTTTATAGTACTCAATAACCCATATATAATGATTTATACAATTAACTTTTAAAATTCAATCCTAGACAAAATTTTTCTCTCCCAGAAAGTAAGCCCATTTCCATTGTCCAACTGGCACCACACATATTTATTGCAATATTATCAACTATATTCCCTATGTTTCACTTTACATTCTTATGACTATTTTGTAACTACCAATCTGTACTTCTCAATCCCTTCATCTCTTTTTACTCAGTGCCCCATGTACCCTCCCTTCTGGCAACCACCAGCTCACTCTATATCTATGAGTCTATTATATTGTGTTAGTTTATCTTATTCATTACATTACACATATAAGTGAAATCATATGGCATTTGTTTTTCTCTGACTGACTTATTTCACTTAGCATAATACCCTCTAGGTTCACTCATGCTGCTGCAAATGGTGACATTTCATTATTTTTTATGGCTGTGTAATATTTCATTGTATATATGCAACACATTTTGTCCACTCATCTATTGATAGACACTTGGGTTGTCTCCATATCTTGGCTATTTTAAATAATGCTGCAATAAACAAAGGGGTACGTATATTCTTTCAGATTAGTGTTTTGGGTTTATATGGTTGTATACCTAGAAGTGGGATTGCTGGGTCAGAAGGCAGTTCCATTTTTAATTTTTGAGGTATTTTCATACTGCTTTCCACAGTGGCTGCACCAGTCTGCATTCCCACCAACAGTGAAAAAAGGTGCTCTATTCTCCACATCATCACCAGCACTTTCATTTTTTTTTAATTTATTGATAATATCCATTCTGATAGGTATCAGGTGATATCTCATTGTGGATTTAGTTTTCATTTCTCTCATGATTTAGCATTTTTTCTTAGGTCTATTGGCCCTCTCTATGTTCTCCTTGGAGAAGTGTCTGTTCAGTATTAGCCCATTTTTTAAAATTGGATTGTTTGTTTGTTGGTATTGTGTTGTATGAGTTCTTTATAATTTTGGATATCATCCCTGTGTTAGATGAATCATTGGGAAATATGTTCTCCAATTCAGTGGGTTGCCTTTTCATTTTGTTGATGTATTTATTTTTGCTGCACAGAAACTTCGTAGTTTGATGTAGTCCCAGTGTTTATTTTTTCTTTTGTTTCCTTTGCCCAAGGAGATATATCACAAAAGATATTACTGAGAAATGTCTAATTTTACCACTTACGTTTTTTAAAGTTTTTATGGTTTCAAGTCTCACATTTAAGTCTTTAACCCATTATATATTTATTCTTGTTATGGTATAAGAAGGTGGTCTAGTTTCATTATTTTTTGCATGTCTCTGTCCAATTTTTCCAATACCATTTATTGAATAAATTATCTTTATTTACTCCATTGTATGTTCTTGTGTTCATGTCAAATAGTAATTGATCATAGGTGTGGGTCTATTTCTGGGCTCGCTATTCTGTTTCATTGATCTACATGTCTGTTTTTATGCCCATACCATGCTGTTTTATTTATTATGCCCTTGTAGTATAGTTGGATATTAGTTGGCATGATAGCTCCAACTTTGTTCTTTTTTCCCCAAATTGCTGAGGCTACTAAAGATCTTCTGCGGTTCTATATAAATACTTGGATTATTTGTCCTAGTTCTTTGAAATATGAGTTTTGTATTTTTTAAAAAATTGTGTAATGGACTAAGACAATGGGAGGGAGGAGGATTGAATGTGGGAAGTGGGGGTAGATAGGCAGGGAAGCGTAATGGGAAAAATGGGATCAACTGTAATTGAACAACAATAAAAATTTAAAAACAAATAAATAATAACAAAACTGTGCCACAAAATAAAATAAAATAATTATGTTGAATATATTTATTGTTTTGGGTAGTATGGATATTTCTTTTCTTCCTTGTTTAATTTATTCCTAATTATTTGCATGCAATTGTAAATAACATTATTTTCTTAGTTTCCCTTTCGGATAGTTTATTATTTTTGCATTGAGTCCATCTCATTTAGTTCCTTTTTGGAGATGACTTTTCTTTTTTCATTTGGGGCATTTTTCCTTTTCTGCCCTTTTTGACTGCATCTCTGTCTGTTTCTATGTTTTAGGTAAATCTGGTATGTCTTCAAGTTTCGGCAAGGTGATTATTACGTGCTGTTCTGTGGGACCCAGTGGCACAGCCCCCTTGATCATCTGAGCTGGGTGTTCCAGGAATGTTCTTTGTGTGGGTAGTGTGACTACCGCTGTTGTTGTTCAGTCTGATCGCTGTCGTACCATCCATGCATGGGGCCAATGACCAGGCTGACTGACTGTGTAGCCTCAACCCTGTCCACAGTGTATGAACTGCAGTGCAGGTGCTGCCACACAAAGTGGAATTTGCTTCAGCAGGGTTTAGTGCCTGCTAAAATTTCCCTTTGGATCTGCAACTTGTGGAGCTAATTGGATTCCGCTCTGATGTTGTTTTGAAGATAACTATTGCATGTGTTGCTTCTGGGGTTTCTTGGGAGGGACTCTAAGCCTTCCTATCACAGGAACGAAAACATAGGCTCTGGAGTCGGTCTTTCCATGTGTTGATTCTGGTTTTACTTATTACTAGTTCCAAAAGTTTGGGCAAGTTACCAAAGATTTATGTTACTCTCTTTCCACATTGGTAAGATGAATATAATAAGAATACCTTGTTCACAGGATTATAGAGAATTGATTACATTAACAGATGTAAAAATCCTACAAGAGTGTCTGGCATATAATAAGCACTGAAAAAGCTTTAGTTAATATTGCTACTATCTTATGTGGTGACATTTCCAACACCATGGCTGTAGTTTCCAATCTCCTTGATTCACTGATTTATCCACACTCAGTATCATTTCCCTTCACCCACAGCCACACTTTATCATCCCCCGGTACTCTTCTCATGTATAAAATATGAAATTAAAATGTCCAGCTCTCTGATCATAACTATTTAACTTCTCTGCTCCTGCATTCACTTCTTCCACTGTGTTTGCTTTTTAAAAATATCATCGAAACTCTTATCATTGACTGTCCATAAAATTCATTATCCTTTCTTTCTTTGCAATAAAAGTGCAAGGCACATAGCTGACAAGCTACATTACATTCCCACCCTCCGTTGAGTTGCGTGCATCTGTATAACAAGTTATCATCAATGCAGTGTGAGCGGAAATCATGTTTTCTACTTGTCTTTTTTATTTGCTCTTTTCCATTCTGCCAGATAGAGGCAAACAATGTTAAAGTCGTAGTCACGAGCTGGAAAAGTGAAGTGAAGAAGTTCTACCTTCCTTTCAAGAATACTGGCCTTGAATTATTTGTGAGCTAAAATTATAAACTTACACTCTGTGTAAGCTATTTTTCATGTAACCAATGGAAACTCCCAGTTCCTTACTATTAACCATTTTTCCTCCCTAGGTAGTCAAAACCTTCATCGCTGTAATGACTCACTAATCAATGTACTCATCACTTACCTCTTTCTTTCCACCACACTTACCACTATAATAGATAATGTGATGCCCCTTTCATAGTCATTCTTTGGGGTTGTTTCAATCACTTGGCTGTTGGAATTATAAGTTATTGATAGCTCATAGCTCTGTCCATTATTAGGAATTAACCTTTGCTAAGGTTATGTCCCTTTCCAGAGGACAGTTTATATCAGTCTTTCTATTGCAGGAATATACAAGCTCAGTAACTTTGCTTTAATTTGAAACAATTTTGAACGGTCATCCAAGATCCGGAGATGCCCAGAAGAGTGGCTAAGATCTCAGTTTTAACTAAATACATTGTGGATCATTTCACCCTTCTGCTCAATGCAGCCTTCCTTACTTCATATCAACAAACATACCTTTTCATGCAGTTATCATTTCAGAGTCTGTTCCAGGGAACTCAGTCTAAGACACCTGGTATGTCAGAGATTACTAACTGCCTATCCCGACAGCTATTCATCTTTTCTCCCTCAAAACAGAACCCAAAATTTTAGCCAGACACCTCAGAACACAGAATAGAGATTACATTTTCCACATTCATTTGTAGCTAGGTGCGGCCATGTGACCTCCTTCGAGTCAAAAAGTTGTCATCGGAAATTTTATGGGACTCCTCTGGAAAGGTTAATTAAAGGAGGCTGACTCATCCAGGGAGTCCGCATTTTGCCCTTTGTCCCTGCTTTCTTCCTGCTGTGGTAACACAGATCTAACAGATACATATAGCTGTCATCTGTGCTATGACATGGCCTTGATAATAGAAGATCTGTACTAGGAATTGGAGGAGGTAGATGGAAAGGAACTGTATCTCCAATAACTGAAGCCGCAATATCAGCCCTGATTGCCTACTCTTAGACTGTTTTCACTTATTCTGTCGACCTCCATCAAAATAGAAATACACTTAATTCTCTCCTATTAAAAAAAGTTTCCAAGACTTTAAAAACAAAGAAAAGGAAAAATCAACCTCATACAAAATTTTCGTTTCTGTCCTACCTCTTCCTTTCCCTTCACAGTTAAGTTCTTGGCACGGTTGTCTATATTCATTGACTCCTCTTCCTTACTTCCAATTGCCTCAGTGCATTCCATTGCAAAATCTCTTTTTCACCAAAAAAGAAAGTCCTTTACCACCTGACTATATATACACATATATTTCACACACACACACACACACACACACACACACACACACACACACACACTCTGTCTGGAAAAAAGTCCAGCCATTGTCATTGTAATGAGAATGGTTTGTGCAACATCAATATAACCTGGCAGCCAAGGAGAGTGGACTGGAATGCACAAGCATGAACAATGATGACGTCACTGTCCTAGTCAGTGGGGGCAGTAGACACGGTCGAGTGAACGTGTGTACTGTGTGGCTGTCGCATTCAAAATGAAAGAGTAGAACAATGAAGCTGCATCAAATTTTGCTTCAGCTTGAACATTTCTCTGCGAAAAGTATTTGGTTGATTCCGAAGGCCGCAGCCATGCACATCTGGTGATTGGCAGCCTCATCACAACAACATGTCTGCTCACACATCACATCTCCCACAGACTTCTTTTGGTGAAACGTCAAATCACCCAGATAATTTAGCTTCACGACAGCCTACATTTGGCATGCTATGACTTCTGGCTTTTTCCCAAACTAAAATCACTTTTGAAAGGAAAGAGACTTCAGACCATCGATGAGATTCAGGAAAATATGACAGGGCAGCTGATGACAAGTGGGAGAACCGCGTGAGGTCCCAAGGTGCCTACTTCGAAGGGGACTGAGGTGTCATTGTCCTATGAACAGTGTTTCTTCTCTCTTGTATCTTCTTCAATAAATGTTTCTACTTTTCATAGTACATGGCTGGATACCTTCTGGACAGCCCTCATATATGGGGGTGACCCCCCAAAAAAACAGGATTATCTTCTGGAGGATGACTCCCTTGTAATTCAGGCTTCTCCTGCTAGGTGAGTATTCTAGGAACCTGTCTGTATCAGTGTACAAGCTAGCATTGTTCTGAGAGGTTGTGTTCGGCTTCAATGAACTTTTTTAAATGACATTTAATGTGTTTGTCCATTTCATGATGGGTTATTTACCAGCACACCTGCCCACACTGCACTGAGCGTTCGGCAGTTTTTGAGCAAAAATGGCATGACTCCTGTGCCCCACCCTCCTTTTCACCCCATCTTGCCCCAAGTGGCTTTTTTTTTGTTTCCTCAGATGAACAAATTCTTAAAAGGGAAACTTTTGGCCCATGTGGAAGAAGTGAAACAAAAAACAGCAGAAGCACTAAAAGGCCTTAAAAATTGGCAAGTTCAAAGTCTGTTTTGACCAGTCAAAAAAATGTCTTGATAGGTGTATTGCATCAAATGGAGAGTACTTGGAATGTGACTGAAGTTTAAACATGTAAGAATAAATATATAATTTTTATAAATAAATTATGGGTTTGGGGGTCTCCATTCATGTGTGTATGTAATGTCTGTGGATTATACTTTCTCATATTTAATTGTTTACTCAGGTGTATTTTCAAACATTTGACCATGCTCTCTTCCTTAACTCATTCAAAGATAAATTTTCAGAACATTGAAAACCAATGATTTATCAGTAGATGAGTGGATAAAAAAACCATGGGGCCTTTACATAATGGAATACTACTCAGCCACTAAAAAAAAAAAAGAAAATTTTACCCTTTGTGATAGTATGGATGGACCTGGAGAACATCATGCTAAGTGAAAGAAGTCAGTCAGAGAAAGACAAATACCATGTGACTTCACTCATATGTGGACTCTAATGAAAAAATTTAACTAACAAGCAAAACAGAGACAGACTCATAGACAGAAAGCAGGATGACAGCCAGAATGGGGGCTTAGGGGGTAGAGGGACTAAGCAAAAACGAAAAAGGACTCATGGACATGGACAATAGGGTGGTGATTGCTGGAGGGAGAGGGGTAAAAAGGGGAATAAATGGTAATGGAAAAAATACAATAAAAATTAAAAAAAGAAAACTAATGATTGATCTTTTCATATATACCATCAATTGCTTAAAATCGTGGAACATTTTCTCCAGATATTTAAACCTGGCTATGAAAATGCTGAAATCTAGATAGGGCAAGAAAAGGGTGTCTTGGTGTTCATTACATAGGCTTTCATTTATTCTCTTTCTTAGCTACCAAATATTATCACCAGCCTTTTACCATGACCAGTGAGCAAGATTCCAGAGAATTTTTCACTTAATTTTTTTAAAGAAAATATCTAATGCCTTAAGGACCGAGATAGATAATGGCTTGCCTAACCAGCAGGAAGAAGAGATGTGGATGTCTAAATGCTATTTTGATAAAGTTTCAACATACTCTTATGCTATAGCTACATTAATGTCACATTTTATTACATCTAGTGTCTCTCATTTCTGGGACTTTCTGGGGTGTGGTTTCAGAAAGGACATGGGAAAAATAAGTGTAGTCAGTCCTGAACTGCACATGTAGAAGCCCATGGAAAGCAGATTTAGTTTCAAGTGCATTTTTTTCCTTCTATGCCATCTCAAAATTTATCTGAGCTGTAAATAAAGATCTTAAAGAAAGAAAACTGTACAAGAACAACAATTAAAATGAAAATTAAAAAAGAAAAAAGATCTTACAATGTATTACATTAAATGATAAGGAATAATGATCTTATGGAATATGCATATTACCTCATGCCTGTTAGAGTGGCCATTTTTGAAAGTCAAAAGATAATAAGTGCTGGTGTGGGTATAGAGAAAAGGGAATACTCGTGCACTGTTGGTGGTGTTGTTAGTTGATACAGCTTCTATGGAGAACACTATGGAGGCTTTCAAAAATTAAAAATAGAGCCCTGGCTGGTGTAGCTCAGTGGATTGAGCGCGGGCCTGCAAACCAAAGGATCGTGGTTCGATTCCCAGTCAGGGCACATGCCTGGGTTGTGGGCCAGGTCCCGGCGGGGGACACACGGGGGGCAACCGTACATTGATGTTTCTCTCCCTCTCCCTCTCTCCTACCCTTCCCCTCTAAAGATAAATAAATAAAAATCTTTAAAAAAAATTAAAAATAGAACTACTCCATGACCCATCAATTTCAATTCTGAATAGATATCCAAAGGAAAAACTGACTCAAAAATACACCTATACTTCACGCCCACGTTTATAGCAGCATTAATTATAATAGCCGATACCTAAAATGACCTAGTAGAAGAATGGATAAGGACATGGTTATATGTATAATATATAATATTATAAATATAAGTAAGTTATAAATAATATAAATATAAGTATAAATAATACATATAATGAAGTATTTAACCACAAAACTTGAGGAAATTGTACCATTTGTGACAACATCAAGAGATCTTGAAGATATTCTGGTAAGTGAAATAAGCCAGAAAGAAAAAGATAAATACTATGTGATCTCACTTACATATAGGATACAAACAGAACAAAACAAAACAATACCAAAGTCATTGAAGGAGGGATTGGATTTTTGAGAGTAGGGAGGTAAAAATTGGAGGAAGGTGGTCAAAATGTATAAATATCCAGTTATAAGATAGATAAGTACTAAGGATGGAATATAAAACATGGTGACTACAGTTAATATTTCCGTATGACTTACAAGTAAGTTGTTATGAGACTAGATCCTAAGAGTTCCCAATACAGATGTTTTTATTGTATCTGTATGAGGTGATGGATATCAACTAAACCTTTTATTGTAATCATTTCACAATATATGTAAATAAAACCATCATGTTGCACACCTTAAAATTATACAGTTATATATGTAAATTATCAGTAAAACTGAAAAAAAATACCACTTTACTCAGTCTGTAGTTTGATTAGCACAAATTTATGTATTTTATGACAGCAAGCATGATCCTTATTTACTAAATATTTGTGGACAAAGAGAAAGAGAAGCAAGGAAATGGGGACTTGGAAATTAGGAAGTGGATACTGAAGACAAATTTCAGCAAGTCCATGTTTTTCATCCATCAAGACAGGTGTTTATTTCGTTTTGTTTTCTTTTTGGTTGTTGGCGTATTTGTTCCCCTTTAACTAATTTCCTCCTTCTTGCCTTTATTTTTCCACTAAAGCAGGCAAAACACCTACTTGTCTCAGGCACTGGAACAAGGGTTTGTTTCTGTTTCTCTATTATGCATAATTTATTGGCATTTAGTAAATGTTAAATGATATCATCACGCAAATTCAATGCTACTGAGATCAAATGTTCAGTAAATTAAATGAGCAAGTCATATGCTGCCTAAATGATTTTGATTGAATTGGAAACACACACAAACATCCTGTAATAGAGCAAAGCATGCTTTTGACTTTAAGTACTCTCATTTTGGATTCATTGGGCTTTATTTTTGCTAGTAAACATTTTCATGCTTCTATCTCTTTGGCAATAAGCTCATCATTTAAAAGGGGAAGAAAGGCATTGTCTATCCTCTTTTCAATTATCTTCTTAGAAAGAAGCTGAGCCAGATCTAAGTTTCTTGTCTTAATGTACAACATGGGGGTTAAGAGAGCTAGGTCAAAAGGCTGCCTATCTAGTTCAAGGTCTGAATCTATCATTTATTAACTGTGTGATCTTGGGCTCCAATTGTTTATATTTCTTATGCTTCATTTCCTTACTTACGAAACAGAGATATAACACCATTTATTTCTTAAATTTAAATATGACATCACATATAAAATAAATGCTTGATAGTTCATACTTCTAATGATTTATATGATATCATTAAGTATCAAAGGTAGCTGGCAAAGGTATTGGCAAGATGAGGAAAAGAACCTTTCATATATGTTACCATCTGCTGGCCTTAAGGTGTACACAGTTCAGGCCAGCAGATGGTAATCACATTTTGGTATGTTGCTGTGTGGTTGTACAATGGGAATTTCCTGGAAACTTTCCAAAAAGTAACCCTCCGCACACTAGGCTATATATTTTACATATCCCTAAATAAACCAGTGATTCCAAATGAAACTTCAGCATTTGTCCTCATATCTTGTCGTTTGTAATCTATTGAATAAACATCGGCTAGAATCTACCATGTGTAAAACATTTCGTTAGGCTCTTGGCTCACAATAATTATTATCATACAGTTTATAAACACAACTGGTTCGTAGTCTACTAGAAAGTAGGAAAAACAAACATTACGGTTGTAATAATATTGCAATATATACATGTATTAAACAACACTTTGTTGTACACCTTAAATTTACACAATATTATATGTCAATTATATCTCAATAAAGTTGGAGAAACAATAATAATAACTATAATTTATTAGGTGCTTATTGTGTGCATGGCTCAGGTATTGTTACTTGTCCAGACAAAACCATAAATCTAGTCGAACAATTTAGGGGAAATAGTATATTTGCAATTTTAACATCAACTATTTGACTTCAGAGATCATACACTTAAGTTCCACTGCTATGCTGTACCTATAATGACACAATTTCAATACTATGCAATTAATTTATAAATACTGCAAGAGTTTTAACCTCAAGCCTCACTATTCCTATTCTTTCCGCTAGAAATAAACTTCTATGTTTTCACTACATTTTCTATGTTTCGTCCCCTCCAAGGGGTGTCCAACCTCTTGGTGTCTCCGGGTCACGCTGGAAGAAGAGTTGTCTTGGGCCACACATTAAATACATTGTGACACATAATCACAAAAAAAATCTCATCTATTTTAAGTAAATTTATGATTTTGGGTTGGGCCATTGTGGGCTGTGGGTTGGATACCCCTGCACCTTCAGATGTCATTTTACCTTAAATGTCATCTCAGAATGATCTACTTTCTTTAACCTATCTAAAATACTGCTACTTTCTTACCCTTTACTTCAACACAATATTATTTATTTTAATAGATTTTATCATAATTCATAATTATAAGTATATTCACATTTATTTTGATTTTTCTGACTCTCACACAGGCTTCATGAAGTCTGGGACTTCTTTTATTTACCACTTCTTTAATGATACACATTCATATGTCTGGGACATAGTAGGTGCTTAAAACATATTGAATGAATAAATGAATGAACTCATATTCAAATAACCTCAGAACTAAGAGTGGCCTACTCTATTCTAAATATCTATATTATTTGAAGCCAAGAGGAAAGGTATAATTATCACACCTGCTACTACATCATGAGACAATTTCTAGGTTGTGTAATTTGTTCCTTTGGAATAGAGCTAATTCCACTAAGGTATTCCTCATCACAGGAGGTACATACTTTTCAACTTTCAAAAAACCACTTTTATAAGTGTTTACAGATGGTCAATGTTCAGTTCTTTTACAGTAAAGATTTATAAAGTAAGTACAGAAGCATGATATTTTAATAGATTAAAATGACACTTGGTCTCAATTATATTAACTTAAAACAGTAATACAGTTTCATAACAGAATAAGTGAAAACTTCAGCTCATGATTTTCCATTTGTCACATAAGAAAAAATGTTCAGTGCATATTCTTTCCAGATTATCTCTTTTCCACTTTAAATTCTGCCAATACAGGAATTTTTAACTTGCAGAATTCACATTTTAAGGTCCCTGATTTTTTTTACAGAGCCTTCCTTACATCTGTTTAAGCGGCCTATAATAGAGTCCAGACAGTTTCACTCTGGAATACCATTTCTTATTCTTTCATTTTCTAAAATACTCTAGCACCTCAAAATTCCTTTTGAAGATTATTGGAGAACAGAAACATCATCACGCAAAACTGAAGAATTTCAGTATGTTTCTATTTCAACACAATTGACTAAGTAAATTTTTATTGTCATTCTTCCACAAACATCTATAGAATAATAGGAAGTACAAACATTATGAAGGAAATAATCCTATAAGAGATAGAGAAAATAAAATCACCAGCTAATGAGAGCATATTGACAAGCAAAGTAGAACAGACTGTGTGAACAAGTGTGGAAATGGCATCCAGTATTTCCAGAGAGAGATCATAGAGGTTCTAGAAAGGTGCTGAATTTCAGAGCAATATGGAGTTGATAACAGGGCAGCACCACTACTTAGCACCCCTCCATACACATGCACACCAACACACACACATACACCCCTTCTAAGGTGATCAGCAACTTTGTATTCTCCTGTGGACAAAATAACCCACATGGGAATCTTTTCTAATGAAATACACTACGTGCGTAGAACTAAGCCTTCCAGTGTGGGATATAATATACACGAATAAATATCTCATGTTTACATTTGGGGGAAGTCCCATATCCTCGCACCCTAAAAAGAGCAAAATTTGGAAATTGATATATCTTACCCATATACCCATACATACAGATCCCACACTCAAAATTTTCTTTAAATAAAGAGGTCAACCACAGACAAACTACTTTGTTAGTCTTCTTTAACCTGTCTGCGGTGTACTAGGAGAGGTTACAAATGGTGTTTGTCTGTTCCCCCTTAGCTGAACCTATTAGCTGTGGAAAGTTGCTGAAAAACATACTGTGATATATAAAAAAAAAAATATCCAAACCTACCTGGAACAAAGATTGCAGTAGACACATTCAGTAGAGCACCTAAGCCTTGGAAGAAAAGCTAGGAAGAGACATTCTTTGGAATACCTGGGAATTCCAAAGCATTTGAATTTAGAAAGCCACACAGATGCTCAGGAAAAACACATGCGCAGAAAAGTTCTACAACTTTAAGCTTTCACTAGAGGTGAAAAGAACTCTTCAACTCTTACAGGCATATCGCTAATGACCTGCCTACATGTTAAGGGAACACCCCAACACTCAGTCAATGTGAAAAATATGATATATTTTTTCTTTAAATCTTCTGGCATTCAAAGAAGTCTTTGTCAAAACACTAAGTAAACTAAAGGGAAGACTGCAACAATTGAGAAAAACAAACCTTGAGGAACAGTGAGAAACCAATTTCCAGAGTTATGCCATTATAATATTTTAATGTTTTCAACAAATATATTTCAAAGTGTATGAAGAAACAAAATCTATATTCAAAGGGAAACTTAGTTGACAGAAACAATCCTTGAAGAAGCCCAAACATTGAACTTAATGGACAAAAACTTTAAATCAACTGTCATAAATATGTTCAACAAGCTAAAAAAAAAAAGACAAAGAATTCAGAAATAGGGAAAATAATATATGAAAAATGAGATTATTAGTAAAGATATATAATTTATAAAAGAAGCCAAGAAACCCTCTAGAGCTGAAAAATACAGTAACTGAAATGAAAAAAAAAAATTCACTAGAAAAATTCAACATCAGACTTGAAGATGCAGAAGAAAGAATCAGAAGACATGAAGATAATACAATTAAAACTGAGTCTGTTGAGCCCTGGCTGGTGTGGTTCAGTGGATTGAGCACCAACCTGCAAACCAAAGGGTTGGGTTGGATGCCCAGTCAGGGCACATGCCTGGGTTTGCGGGCCTGGTCAGGACCCCAGTAGGGGGCACTCGAGAGGCAACCACACATTGATGTTTCTCTCCCTCTCTCTCTCCCTCCCTTCCCTTCTGTCTAAAAATAAATAAATAAAATATTTCTAAAAAATTTAGTCTGTGGAGCAGAAAGAAAAAAGAATGAATAAAAGTAAATCTGAGTGACTTGTATAAGTACCATATGAGAGTCTCAAAAGGAGAAGAGAAAGAAAAAAAGGCAGACATAATATTTGAAGAAATGATGACTGATTATTTTCCAAATTTGATGAAAGGTATGTACCTAAGCCTACATATCCAAGAATCCCAACAAAATTCAAGCAGAATAAATTTAGAAAGCTACAACACTGCAAGACATTATAGTCAAATTGTTGAAAAACAAAGGGAACCTGTGCAGCATGAGAAATGAGATTCTTTACCTGCAAGAGGTACTCAATAGGATTAGTAACTAATGAGAAATCGTCATGTCCAAAAGGTAGTGAGCCAGAGCATTTCAAGAGAGAAATGAAAAAATTTAAAATCAAGAATTTACAATTTCTGTATTTGACAAACTATCCTTTTAAGCATGAAGGGATAATTAATAATTTCCAGAAACAAAAACTAAGAAAATTTATTTCTACAATACATGCACTGCAAAAAATTGTAAATGGAGACTTCCGGCCAAGATGGAGGCGTAGGCGGACACACTGTGCCTCCTCTCACGACCAAAATTAAGGACAACAAATATTTAGAAACAAGAAAACAACCAGAACTTATAGAAAATTGAACTGTACGGAAGTCCAACAACCATTCATCCAGACCCGGTAAGAGGGGCGGAGTCGCAGTAGGAAAAAGTGGAGGTGCGGACCCAGGAACGCAAGTAGCAGCGGCTCGTAGTTCCCAGGTGCACGGGCGGTGGCTGGCGGTCCTGGGGCACACAGGCGGCAGCTGGCGGACCCCGGGCACAGGCGGGCAACTGTGCAGATCCAGTGAGGACGCACAAGGTGGCTGGCTGACTAGGGGGTCCCACATTCGCACACGCAGACGGTCCAGGAAGAGGGGAAGTGGCGGAAGGGACTGAATCCAGGAGAGAGCGGAGCAGGCGCCATTGTTCCCTCTCAGACCCCGCCCCCACATACAGCGTCACAACCCAGTGACTGGGCTGCCCCACACTGGGGAGCGCCTGAGGCTCCACCCCTCACTACGTAACAGCACGCGCGCATGCACAGATAATCCAGGTGAAGGGGAAGCAGTGGAAGTGACCGGAGTCCAGAAGAGAGCGAAACAGGCGCCATTCTTCCCTCTCGGACCCCGCCCCCACCAACAGCATCACAACCCAGCGACTGGGCTGCTAAGATTCCACCCCTCATACGTAATAGCTGCGACCAGACTAAAACCAAAACAAAACAAAACAAAAAACTCCACCAAAAATGGCTCAAACCGGAGAAAAAATGAAAACGCCGGAGTCAATTCCTCTAAGCAACGAAGAGATAGCCAACCTATCAGATGCACAGTTCAAAGCACTGGTCATCAAAATGCTCACAGAATTGGTTGATTTTGCTCACAAACTAGATGAAAAAATGCAGGCTACAATACGTGAAATGAAGGAAGACGCATGGGGAACCGATAGAGATGGAAGGAAAACTGAGACTCAAGTCAATGGAGTGGACCAGAAGGAAGAAATTAACAACCAAACAGAAAACGAGGAAGAAACAAGAATTCAAAAAAATGAGGAGAGGCTTAGGAATCTCCGGGACATCATTAAACGTCCCAACATCCGAAGTATAGGGGTCCCAGAAGGGGAAGAAGAGCAACAAGTAGAAAACTTATTTCAACAAACAATAAAGGAGAACTTCCCCAATATGGCAAAGGAAATAGACTACCAGGACGTCCAGGAAGCTCAGAGAGTCCCAAAGAAGTTGGACCCAAGGAGGAACACATCAAGGCACATCGTAATTACATTAGCCAAGATTAAAATGAAGCAGAGAATTCTAGAAGCAGCAAGGGATAAGGGGACAGTCACCTACAAAGGAGTTGCCATCAGACTGTCAGCTGATTTCTCCAAAGAGACCTTCCAGGCAAGAAGGGGCTGGAAAGAAATATTTGAAATCTTGAAAAGCAGGGACCCACATCCAAAATTGCTCTTTCCAGCAAAGCTGTCATTTAGAATGGAAGGACAGATAAAGCGCTTCTCAGATAAGGTCAAGTTCAAGGAGTTCATCATCACCAAGCTCTTATTCTATGAAATGTTAAAGGGACTTATCTAAGAAAAAGAAGATCAAAAATATGACAGTGAAAAGACAGCAAACTCACAGCTATTAAGAACCACACCTAAAACAAAAGCAAACTAAGCAAACAGCTAGAACAGGAACAGAACCACAGAAACGGAGATCATATGGAGGGTTAGCAACAGGGGCGTGGGAGGAGGAGGGGGGGAAGGTACAGAGAATGAGTAGCATAGATAGTGGGTAGAAAATAGACAGGGGGAGGGCAAGAATAGTATGGGAAATGTAGAAGCTAAAGAACTTATGACACAAGGACATGAACTAAAGGGGTGAATGTGGGTGGGAGAGGGTGTGCAGGGTGGGGGGAATGATGGGGGAGAAACGGGACAACTGTAATAGCATAATCAATAAAATATATATTAAAAAATAAAAAAAAAAAAAAAAATTGTAAATGGAGTCTTTTCTGTTGAAATGAAAGGACACTGAACAGCAACTCAAAGCCATATAAATAATAAAAATCTCCACTGAGGTAACTATATAAATAAGTATAACAGCTATTATTATTATAAATTCGAGTTGTAGCTCCTGTTTATTTTTATGATACAAAAAGGAAAATATAAAACAATAATTATAAGTCTATGTCAATGTGCACGTTATATAAAGTTCCAATCTGTAAAAATAACAATAAACAGGGTTAGGACAAAGATTAATTAGATTGCAGTGTCTACATACTTTCAAAACTAAATTGTTACTCTATACACTAAGTGGTTTTAAGTTTTAGAAGTTATAAATTCCAAGGTAATGAACAAGAAAAATAACTAAAAAATATACAGAACAAAGGAAAAAAGAGGGAATTCATATCGTACATTACCAAAAATATCAACCAAAGTTTTTTAAAAGTAGTAATTACACAATGGAATTCTATGCAGC
Organism: Glossophaga mutica; assembly: GCA_039655065.1. Lineage (NCBI taxonomy): Eukaryota > Metazoa > Chordata > Mammalia > Chiroptera > Phyllostomidae > Glossophaga > Glossophaga mutica. The sequence goes on along the minus strand of CM077318.1, from coordinate 4,729,056 downwards.
AGAAAGAAAGAAGGAGCTCCTACCCTTTGCGACAGCATGAAAGGAATTGGAGAGTATCATGCTAAGCGAAATAAGCCAGGCAGTGAAAGACAAATACCATATGATCTCACCTTTAAGTGGAACCTAATCAACAAAACAAACAAATAAGCAAAATACAACCAAAGACACTGAAATTGAGAACAGGCTGACAGTCACCAGAGGGGAGAAGGGAGGGAATTTCAGGGGAAAGGGGAAGGGTTTAGAGCAACAAGTATAAAGGACTCATGGACAAAAACTATGGGGGGTGGAAATGGGAGGGAGGTGGGGAGGGCTGGGGTGGTGGGCTGGGGCGGGGTAAAAGATTGAAAACTGTACAATATCAACAATTAAAAAATACTGATTAAAAATTAAAAAAAAAAATAGCCCTGGCTGGTGTAGCTCAGTGGATTGAGCGCGGGCCTGCGAACCAAAAGATCGCGGTTCGATTACCAGTCAGGGCACATGCCTGGGTTGCCAGGCCAGTTCCCGTCAGGGGACATACAAGAGGCAACCGCACATTGATGTTTCTCTCCCTCTCTCCTTCCCTTCCCCTCTAAAGATAAATAAAAATAAATAAAATCTAAAAAAGGAAAAAAAATTAAAAAAAATTAAAAAAAAACAACTGAAAAAAATAATAAAAGTAGTAATTAAAGAATTGGGAAAATACATATTAAACTGATGGGAAAATAGTTAAATGACAGGAGTAAGATTCTATCACCAATTTAAATGTAAATGGGTAAAATTTTTAAAATAAGAGACAGATCATGGAAGAATAGATAAAAAGGAGGCACAATGCGACTGTATCTATTTATCATCTACAAAAGACTAACTTTAGATGCAAAGAAACAAAGCAATGGAAAATAAAGTGATAGAAAAAGATGTTCCACTAAAATATTAACCAAAGGAGAGCTGGAAATGTTATATTATTATTAGTCATGTAGATATTAAGCAATAAAAGACTGCAGGGCATTAGGAAGTACACTATCTATTGATTAAAGGTCAATCTACCAACACTGCATAGGAAGTATAAATATGCAAGTCCTTAACAACAGAGTTCCAAAATATATAAAGCGATAACTTTCAAAATTAAGGAGAGAAATATGCAAATATAGAATAATAGATGGAGACTTTAATATCTCACTTTTAATAATGTAATAAACAATAAAACCGAGTAAAATATAAAGAAACAGAAGACTTGAACAACTCTCTAGAGCAGTAAAACCTAACATATATATGAGGAGTACCCCGACTGAGAACACTCAATTGTCATACATTCTACTCAACAGCACATAGACAGGCTATTGTCCAGAAGGAACCGTTATGTTAGGTGACAAAACAAGTCGTAATCGATTTTGAAAGACAGAAATCATTAAAGTACCTTTTTTGAAAACAATAGAATGTAACTAGAAATAAATAACAGAAAGACAATGGAAAAATTCACAAGTATATAAAAAATAAGTCACATAAACTTATATAAGGAAGGAGCTAACACAATAAGTCACAAATTAGAAAATACCTCAATACAAATAAAAATAAAACATAACCTACAGGCAGGGCCAATACGGCAGTGCAGAAAGACCCTAAACTTACCTCTTCCCATGAACGTAAGAAACACACACCTTTTTAGACAGTAATTCCTCCTGAAGGAGAACTGGGGGCTGATTTGAACAGCTACTGCCCAACAAACTGTAGAGGCACCACACAGAGAACGGTAGGAGAGACAGCAAAAATGGAATCTCACCACCGATCTACAGTAGGGAGGGATAACGCCGGCAAGCCCACATGCAAACTTGCCTGCCTGGATTACACACTAAGAAACTTCATTTACTTAACCCTACAGCATCTCTCAAATGGGCAGACATCTGCTGGAAGTGGGGACGAGGGCTGGGTGGAGGTGGACAAAGTGGGGGATGGGAACATCTGTAATAGCACAAACAATAAGAATAAAGGGAAAATAGAATTTAAAAAAGCACATATATACAAAATTCACCAATGTCAAGTTGCCATAAAAATTTTGAAAATCAGCCCTGGCTGGTGTAGCTCAGTGGATTGAGCGTGGGCTGTGAACCAAAGGATCGCGGTTCAATTCCCAGTCAGGGCACATGCCTCGGTTGCAGGCCAGGTCCCCAGTGGGGGCTATGTGAGAGGCAACCACACATTGATGTTTCTCTCCCTCTCTTTCTCCTTCCCTTCCCCTCTCTCTAAAAATAAAGAAATAAAATATTTTAAAAATTTTTTGAAAATCTTTTTCTTAATTTCAATTTTTTCTTGCCATTGTTCAGTTTACAAATCAGCTCCAGTCCTCAGACACTCAATGAGTAGCACCGGCAAAATGCATTTTAATATGCACACGAATCATGTGGGTATTTTGTTAACATCCAGGTTCTAATAGTTCTGGAATCAGGTTCGAGATTTGGCATTTCTAGAAATTTACCAGGGTAAGTCTACAATGCTGTTGGTCTGTAAAACAAAATTTCAGCTATTCAGCTGTAATTAGATGATGTGCTTCCAGTGGAAAAAGATTGCATATATTCATTTTTATAATTCTAGTGCCCATCACAATAGCTACAGAAGAAAAGTTTAGTTTGCTCTGGCTGGTGTGGCTCAGTGGATTGCACACGTACCTGTGAACCAAAGGGTTGCCAGATCGATTCCAAGTCAGAGCACATGTCTGGGTTGCAGGCCAGGTCCCCAGCAGGGGGCACACAAGAGGCAACCACACATTGATGTTTCTCTCCCTCTCTTTCTCTCTTCCTTCCCTTCTGTCTAAAAATAAATAAATGAAATCTTTTAAAAAAAGAATAGTTTAGCTTGTAGAGAATACTCGACTTTATGACCTTTCTACTTCCATGGACCCCTGAACTCTCTTTAAAAAAAAATCCAATTTATTGCAAATGTATACTTTTATAAAATACATTTGAGATAAATTACTAGAAAAGTGAAATTAAAGTGAAAAGATATATAAAATTCAACACATTTTTGGATGTTGCAGCAATGTCAGATTTCATGCATTTTGATTCTGTCTTGTATTCTAAATTCATGAAGCTGTATTAAGGAGAGCATTTCTTGAATCCCCCTGGTCTCGCGCAACACTGATTTTGTAACAGTGATGAGGGGATGGTGTTTTTCAAACAGGTAAAGTGTTCATTGTTTTCAATGCACTGTGATGCAACTACTGCTCTGAAGAGACATTGTCAAATTTTTATATTTTGTTTTTTTTTCTCCTTTCATTGAGGTGACTACATTGACTGGTTTAACCTGTGAAACTAGTTATGCATGCAAAATAGGATGAATATGGTAGGTGCTGGGAAACTAGGCAGCAAAGCTTCATGAAAGCTGTTCTGAGTATTGTGTTAATAATTTCAATAATGCATTACCTTTGAGGCATGGCATTTTACCAAGCTTGTGACTCATGTCACTGTCATCAAGCTTTTCTCTGCTTCATACCTACCTTCTTTGGGCAAATTGTGACATGGTGGTTTTAGCAAAAGAGCTTTCAAAAAGCTTCCAAAAAGACTTATGAGTAATCTCCAGCTTCAGAGAATTCTGTCAAAATCTGATTTGAAGTGTGCCACACAAATGAACCTGCTTTTAGAATTACAGCAAATGGTTCTTAATAGAATATACAGATAATGTATTATAGAATTGTATGCCTGATACCTATATTATTTTATTAACCAATGTCACCCCAACAAATTCAATTGAAGTGAAAAACAGCCCTGGCTGGTATAGCTCAGTGGATTGAGTGCCAGCCTGCAAACCAAAGGGTAACTGGTTCGATACCCAGTCAGGGCACATGCCTGGTTTGCAGGCCAGGTCCCCAGTAGGGCACACGTGATAGGCAACCACACACTGACGGTTCTCTCCACCCCCCCTTTTCCCTCTTTCTAAAAATAAATTTTAAAAAATCTGTAAAAAAATAAAAAAAAACATACCGATATAAACATTCATTAAAAATAACAAAATGAGGTGGGAGAAGGGCTGAATAAAACATTGTGTTTAACCAACCACTTCAGATTCCATTAATGGTTTAAATGACAATGTTTAATGCTTGCCCACTTGCTGAAGGTGTCCTTCGAAAAGTCCCCGTGTGTTCCTGATGTCATGGGACTCCTTACATTTGCTTTCTCCTTTGGAGCATTTCTATCACTGCTTACCAAGATATATATTCAGAAACTGAGAACAGCCTTAAAGGATCTTATATGTTAACAAAAAAATCCAGCTTTAGATTCCCTTAGAATACAGTCAAAGATTTGCCAATTGGTGTATGACTCGATCAATAACACTTTTGATATTTGTGGGAGGTATGTTATTATTTTATGACTTATGCATGTAAATTTATCACTTGAGTCCAATTCTTTCCTTTATCACTTTAATTTTGGTAAATGAGGACTACTTTAAGGAATGTTAGGTGTGGTGTAAGACAGCTACAGAGATTATCAAAATGTGTGTAGTATGTCTTTTCAGATTACTTCAACTGCTTCCCCACCACATGTAAGCTCTATGAGGGCAGGGGTGTTGCCTGTTTTTGTTACTGCTGAAATTTTAGCATCTAGAACAGTGTCTGGCTTATTGAGGGTGCTTAATAAGTATTTGTTCAATGAATGTTCAATTGTTGTCTCAAACATTATACTCAAAAGTATAAATATGATTAATTGATATCTATATCTAAACATAAAATGAATTAGCCCAGTCTTTAATATTGGTGAACTTAAGCAACATTAAAAAATTTTAAAGAGAAGCTAATCAATTTATGCATTTAAAGACATACTTACATTCAATACATAACCTTTCTTACTAACCCTTAATATTGTTGTGAGCAAAGAAGCATCACCAAAAGTAATCACTCACACATGTTTCTGTCCTTCCACAATGCTAGGTTTATTATGGGTGGCCCCACACAGCCACTGGAGCTGAAGCCCTACTGCGCTCTGACCATGATTGTGACACAGCTAAGCTCCAGCAAAGAATGGTTGGAGCTCTCAGTTGTTACAGACCACAGTGGTGAAGGCCCCACTCATATCAGTGTCCAGATGGAGTCCTTATCCCAGTGTTTGAACTTGTGGTTTTGGGATTCTGGGACCTTCTCAAGGGCACTCCTTGTTAAACCCCATTACCTACATCCTGGGCATGTTGCCACTTGACATAACTGTTACAGCTGATAATGACTCCATATTGGATTGTCAAAAGTGTCCAAAAAGTCCGTTCTGGTTTTTACTTATACAACAACTCACTCACAGCTTAATTTAAGTCTGCTTTTAACTGCACATTGAATTATAATACTTCGTTCCAATTCATTCTGAAGCTTATCTTAGAGTCAAATCTCTCTTATCTTTGGTTATACACGGGTCTGAAACTTAACACAGGTCTCTTTGGGAAGAAGAGCATGCCACTACCAATGGCTTAAGGTTACTTAAACAGAACAAACTGTTTTTAGAAATCTCTATATCATAGCATCAACCTGAAGGAAACCCTCATAGGACAAAGGGAAAACCGAGGGCACATAAAAGTGCCCTTAAAATGCTCTGATCTCATCTCTATGCCCTCTCCCAATCAGAAATTCACTTTCTGTTCTTCTTTTTTATTGTTGTTCAAGTACAGTTGTCTCCATTTTCCTCCCATCACTCCTCAAGAAGAACACTCTGTGCTCCCCGCACAAGGCAATCTCTATTTCTAGCCATTTAATAGTGATTAGAAATTTTCTGGAAGCCTATAACTCTCCTGTTTGCCATTGGCACATGTTGGTTTTGGAAAAGGATGTCCATTGGCATAGAACAACCCACTGTGAACAGAAATCTGAAATGATATCAACGGAATTACCTCTCTCCTTCTTTCCTCATTGTGCTAGAGCCACAATAAGGTCCTTGCTGTCCCTTAGAACATTCCAGGAACATTGAGGTCTTCCTTGTTTACTTTCCTTCATAGTATTTATCACCACCTGTCTTTCTATAGGTTTTACTTACTCATATATTGTCTGCATCATCCCTATTTTTTAATTTGACAAATACATTGATAGCTTAGTGTTTTGCATTTATGAACATTAACTCTTTTTTCCTGAGTCAAAATTACAAATTTGTTTTATTTTTATTGTATTTTCTTCCATTACTATTTAACCTTATACTCCCTCACTGCAATCACTGTCATCTGTGTCCATGAGTCCTTTTTCTTTTTGGCTTGATTCCTTCACTCCCTAACTTCTACCCCCCCAGTAACTGTCAACCTGCTCTCCATCTATGAGTCTATCTCTATTTCACTTATCTATAATTTTCGTGGTAGGTATACACTATTCGTGCATCTATTTTGCAAATGAGGAAAATGGCCAATAATAAATTAACTTGAACAAGGTCGTACAAATATTAAGCGTGGAGTTGGAATTAAAATGTAGATAACATGGCCATGGCCAGTGTGGCTCAGTTGTCTGGAGCATCATCTCATGACCAAAAGTTTGAGGGTTTGATTCCCAGTCAGGGCACAAATGATCCCTGGTCCAGACTCCTCATACAGGAGGCAACCAACTGATGTTTCTCTCTCACATCAATGTTTCTCTTCTCCCTTCCTCTCTTACTTCCTTTCTCTCTAAAACCAATCAAAAATGTCCTCAGGTGAGGATTTTAAACAAATATAGATAATATAGCCCTGGAATCCATGTCTGTAAACAATATGGTATATTTAGAATGTAAGATTCGTAAGGGCGGAAAATTGAGTATTTTTTTTTCCAGTGGTGTATTCCCAGTGCCTAGAAGAATGATTGGCCCACAGTAGGTTCTCAATAAATACTTGTTGAATTTATCAATGTATTACTTTGATGGTAAAGAAACACGTAACAATGTCTTCGTACTCTACTACAGTTTCTCCTGGTAGTTTGGAAAGTTGGTATTTTCAGCTAATTCATGGAATTTTGTCCTCAGAGAGGTCTGTTGATATGGATGGGCACATTAAAATTACTCAGTGAGTTGTACAGCAGCATAGTGTTGTTGAATGGCTGTCAAAATGTGTTACGAGATTCTTAGGAGGACTCTTGGTGCTGTGAAAAAGGATTTGAACACACTGATGAGACTTTAGGGCTCTGCTCCCCCAAACTCTGCTTCAAACAAATATCTCCTCCTGTATCTGTTTCCTTTTTTTAATCTTCAGATGTTCCTAAGGATTTTATTTGAACAAGAAACTGAAGACGCTTGGAAGCTACAGTCACAGTGGAAAGAATTCTGCCTGAGTCCAGTCAGCTTACCACTTTGGTTCTGCCTTCTTCAAGGTGTTACTCAGAACATGAAATGAGATGATTGTAACAAGTGTCTTTTAGTGTAATTGGGATTCATCTCTATTGTGAGCAGAACAGGTGGTCCCCTATCTATCAAATAACTTTTCGCCCACCTTGCCACTAAATAAAATAATTTTTCTGAACAATAATAAAATAATTTAAAGTAAAAAAATAATTTTCCCCATTCACTTGCTGCCACGCCTGTAATTTGTGCCCTTAAAGTCACTGCGTTTGACTAAGGGAGTGTTTTGACATGCTCTTGCTAAAATATCCTGAAAGCGAAATTCATCCACCACAACCAATTAATGCATTCATATAAAATCATTTATCAGATTTACACGTATCATTTAGCAAGAGAAAGTTCCTAAAGGAATGGGAACGTGGAATGACAAATATCAAGGACAGAGGAATGAAGGACTTTGAGAAAACGAAGATAACAATCCCTCATATCATTTAATTCTTTACAGTCTTTGCGCCATTTTCACATTTTTCATCTATTTTGTCTTCACAAGGATACAGAGGAAATATATATACATACACATAATTTTACAGATAATGAGACTGCAGCTCAAGAAAATTAATCTGACCTGTACCAACCTGAAAATTTACATTGAAATGCCCTCTCTCTAATGCATAGATGACTCGTTTAAATAATTTCTGCCAATTTGGTTCAGTTTACATGTTTTTTCTAAAGAGCATTCTTTGATCCCTATAGATTTGAAAAAACACTTCCAGGATGTTGTGCTTCTTAAAACATAGCCAATGACATATTAGTGTGATTTTCTGCTCAATGAACTGTTTTCAACTGCTAGATTTTAAGTAGTCCTGATGGAAGAAAACCTGTTTATCTTGCTCAGTATTTTTTCTGTACGTAAATTAGGGCCTGGCAAATATATAGCAGTTGTTCAACATATTTATTGAATAAATAAATGATCTACAAATGTTCAAAAGTATATTGTACTGAGTGGAAGTTGGGTCTTGGCAGAGTTTGGTCACCATTCAAATGTAATAAATTATACCTGGATGAAATTATTCAAAATTATTTGGCCTAGAATTAGGCCAAAGGTAATGCCATTTTCCTTGACTACAGGACACCTTTCATGTTTTTTCTTAAGAAAACCCTCAATCCAAATATAGTCATTTATAATTAATACTTGTCAAAACTAAAACCAAGCAGATTGGTGTTGTATGGTAGCATAAATTCAGAAATCATTATGCTCCTCTGGTTTTCTTGTATTGTTCATTTTCACGTAGGGACTTGCTTTTATTTTAATTTTTGCAAATGTGTGACATTAGTGGAAATCATTACATTAAGTTAATAGGCTTAGAGGCAATCCAGAAAACTAAAAGACATCTCAAGCGTGTTCTTAATTTTCTTTATTAAAACTCAATTTTTAAAAACTTTAATATAAATTTAAATCAACTCTATTACTACCATATTGATTAGTGGATTATTTAAATATTGGCCTCTGTGAGAGACATATTCTTGAGCTTAGCTTTTATTATTGTTTTTATCATCAGTTTGCAACCACTGTAAAACTGAATGCCTTTTATAAACACTTAGTTGGACACTACCATGCTATGAATTTTAAAAACTGATTTTTGTTTGGTTAGCAGATTTTGTTGTCATCCTTCTAATTAATAGACTCTATACTGAATGTATCTCAGAGTGATGAATTAATAGAGTTACTTGTTATGGTCTTATTATATTCCTAGTGACAAGTGCAGTTTGAGAAAACATCTGGGAAATTCAGTCCACAAACGATTCTGCCATAATGACCACATCAAGCAAGGGATTACCTTCATCCTGTTGATATTTTTTACCCCATTGATAAAAGGAAAATACCACACTCACAGAGTGCTGTTAATGCTCAAAGTACCATTTGTGTGTTGGAGAGATTAACGAATATTTTAAACTAAAGTTTCAAAACAGAAGTCAATATACAAATTCCTGAACTGCATCCTGAAGATTTCAGATTGTCAAAATTATATAAAATTAAAAGTTCAGATGTTGTACTTATTAAATATTCACTCATGTTAAATAATGTTAAATGTAGAACATTTATTGCTATTGACAGCTCTAAAATTTGGTGAAGAAAGAGTATAGAAATATATCACTTTTTAATGAATGGTTACAAAGTAATCCATTGATAGTGAAGAAAAAGCAAGCAATGTAAAATAAACAAAAATAGCAGTACATGCAATCTTTCTCACATTAACTTCCTATAGCTAGTGAACACAATTTCTGGGGTATAAGATTTGATTTTCTGATTTGGCATTAAATATTTGCTTCTAATTATAGTCTTATGTGAGACAACAACAAAAACTAATTTGCATTATTAATGATGCAAGTAATGTGATGTTTAGTCTGCTCAGATTGGTAATAAAGAGAAAAGCGTGTTGGAGATTTACTTTATGTTTTTCCTTTGGAAACCAAGTTGAAATGATAAAACTTATTTAATTAACTACTTCAAAATTATATGTTTCATCCAACTAAGATAAACAGGGGCGTGCTGTCTGAAATGGAACTAAAACTACAAAGTTTCCATTTTCATTCTAATAGTCTCCAGGGAGAAATCAAAGGATTTCTTTCTTTCGACAGTTTGGGTGAGATGATATTTTGAGATGGTGAGAGATGCCAAACTAGAAAAACAGTAAAGGAACTCCTCCAAAGATTTTTGTTTTTGTCCCCACAGTTGTTTGGCTTTTTCTCTCCTTTATTCTCCTACTGATTTAAAAAAAAAAATGAAAGAAAAAAACATTAGAAGGGACTAGAAAAATGCCATTCTTCTCAGCCAGGAAGCAGCAAACCAGTGTTTGTATCTATAGTAATTATTTACCAAGCCATGCCTTCCACAATCTGTTTTTTACTTACAGTTTTACCTGCTTGCTGATAGACAGCCCAATGTGAACTAATCTGAAAACCTAACTTAAATGTAAATGAATGGGAAATCGCTGGAGAACTCGAAAAATGGAATCCTACTATTTCGTTTCATACATTGCCCTATCCAAAATATTTGCACTCATCTTTGAGCCTAGATTCTAGAAGGTGACCCATCTCTTGACACGAACTAGAAAACAAATCAAGTATTTAGATACTGTATCTTAATGATGTACAAAAATTAGATGATTCAAACATCTCAATGTTGCGTATTGTTAAAATGAAATATAAGAAGTATTTGCAATTCTTTGGTCATTACCTAGAAGATGTTTTGAACTCAGCTTGGCCAGTGCAGGCTAATGCAAAATGTGTGGATTATAAATACATACAGAACTTAGTTCATAACATAAAAACTGCACTAGATATAAGCTTTGCATGAAATATTCAAAATCTCTCCATCTCGATAACCTTATCTACAAAATGAGAATATTAATAGTATTTGCTTCATAGAATTTTGAGAATCAAACAGAAAATTATACATAAAGCACATACCACAATGACTGGAACAAATATGCGATCAGTAAGAAATAGCCATTATTATTGCCACATCTGAGTTTTAATCCTACAGACAGCAATGTCTATTAACAAATAGTTTCCTGCCTTTCGCATTTTTTATTACAGCATTGGAAAGGTGGTTAACTTGTTCAATTTTCTTTCCATTTTTATTTAAAAATGTTGAAAGGAGGCTTTCATTGAAAAGTGTCCTCTTTGATCACTATTCCTACCATGCTTCATCTTCAAACTGTGCCTTAGTTGCCTGTGAACTTAAAATTATGGAAAAACATATCTGAGGTGAAAAGAGGCAATGTAAATCAGACAGAAATGTCTCATATAAACCCAGACTATGAGTGGTAAGCTGATTTTTGATCTTGCTTCCTGAAATGTCAAGTTTAGGACAATATTCCGTCCAGCCAATCTTTGGGACTGGGAATTTTATGCTTTCCCTTGAGGAAAAGAAAGCCTTTGCATGGCAGGAAGGCAGAGGTGAGGGGTTAGTTTAAACATTCGCCAAAATCTGGAAAATAGAAGTGAAATAACAGAATAATGAAATCCTGAAGGAGGCTTGGGATTTTTAAACCTTTGGAAAGCCTAACAATGAAAATTAGCAAATTGCATCCATTCACTGGTCCTGACTCTAGAAGAAAGGTTAATGAAACAGGTTCCCTTCATTTATTTTTATTAAGAATAGTTAGTATACAATATTAGATTAGTTAAACTAGATTCAGGTGTACAACATAGGGATTCGACATTTCTATCCGTTACAGTGCGATCACCCCACTAATTCTAGCAATCATCTGCCACCGTGCACAGTTATCACAATCTTACTGAGTATGCTCCCCTTCACTTTTGCACCCATTCTCCCTTCCTATCCCTTCTGACAACCATGCCATTTGTTTCTGTTCCTGGGAACTCTGGGTTCTGAAATAATGTTATGCTTACACAAAAGTTGCAAAAGTGGTACAAAGAATTGTACCCCTGTACACCCCTGCTGCGGTTTTCCCTGAGTTAACATACTACATAACCACATTACAATTATCAAAAGCAGTAAATTAACATCGATACCCTATACTAATCTACAGAGCTTATTCACATTTTTCTAAATGTCCGGCTCATATCCTTTACCCGGTTCAGGATAATGGACTAATTGTTATGTGTCTTTAGTCTCCTTGAATCTGGAACGGTGTCCAAATATTTCTTTGTCTTTCATTATCATGTCACTTTTGAAGAATAAAAGCAATAGAATCCCCTTCATTTTGCTTTACCTAATGTTTCCTAATGATAAAATTCAAGTTATTCATTTTTAGCAAAGATATCACTGAAATAATGTTTGTTGCCTTCTTAGTACATCATATCAGAAGGTCCATGATATTGGTATAACTCATTATTTGGGAAGTTAGCCTTAATCATTGGTTTAAGGTGATGCCAGGCTTCTTATGTGCAGAGTTAATATTTCCCCTTTATAATTGATAAGTATTTTATAGGTAGATATTTTGAGGCTGTATAAACTATTTCTTTTAATACATCTACATACTATTTTTATGATCATTGTTAATTATCAACTGAAACAATTATTGTACTGTTTAGCAGTGGTAATTTACTATTTCTATAATCCCTTCTACATTTATTAATTTACACTACATTGTCCTTCATCGATGTATTTGTTTATTTGTGTTACTACAGATTCATTTATTCATATATTATTCAGTAGATTATAATCCATTACCATCATTTTTTGTTAATTATTTTCTTTTGGTGGTTGGGAACCCATTTAAATTGGATTCTGAAGATAGGTTGTCGTTTCAGTCATCATACTTTTAGGAAAAAAGCTGTTTTTAAATAATATTTACATGCTAGAAGCTATTTTTATTTTGGCTATTTTCAGGTTCCACAAGTAACCAGGGTTCATTTTATTTGAGATAGAGACAGTTGTCAGTAAATTATTTTTCATTCCTTCACCTCAGCATTAAAAAAAATCAGTAGCAAAGCTTAGTGGACTTTTAATAATAGGGATATTTGACTCTAAAAAAATCTTTGATTCTTATCTAATAGAAAGAGGTGCTGGTAGTCAGTTGACAGATTTTTTTTTCCAGTAAATTGATGGGGATTGGAGCTATTTAAAAAGATGAAGGATATGTTTTCTTGGAGATTACTAAGGGAAACAAAGTTTACCCAGAAGTGCAAAAGCAGAGCAACAGAACTTACAAAGGAAGATTTGCTGTGTATCTCTAATTAAAGAAGAGATGAAGTTCTTGGCCTTCTTTGGCATGTAAATGTTACATCACCAAAAAGACAGTATTGATGACATTCTACTGCTCAGCTTGGGAAATAGCTGTAATACTAGAAATATAAGAGCTATTGTTTCACATGCAAAACCAAAGGGATAGAAGCTGTTGGATTCAGTAAAAAACCTATCATTGATGAGTTGTAAAAATGAGAAAAACTGAAGACTTCTTGACAGGTGAATAAGATTTATGTGTGGCAGATATAAACTGAATAGGTTTTAAGGATGACAGATATAAAAATCTTCTTTAAATAACTCCTTGCCTGATTCTTTCAGGTGGAATAAGTTTTTCTTATAAATCCTCTTTATATGCGCTTCAATATTTTCCACTCCCAATGCATATATTTTTATCTTATTCTTAAAACTATAGTTTAAGCCAAAGTTGAAAATACTAAAAATACAGAAAGGAATATACATGAAACATCTTTCCTATCTTGTGGGAAAAACACATCATATAATTCAAAGTGTTCTGTTTTTATTCCAAGATAGTATGGTTCTAATTCATCTCTTCTCAACCTAACTTATAAGTTATAACTCAACCTAAGTTATAACTTATAACTAAGACAGTCTTCCATTAAGTTAATATATTCGCTTCACTATTGAATTCAGAGTAATAACTTATTCAAAATTATGGTGAAACATAGCAAATCGATTTCTTTTATTAAAATCTTTTTGACCAAAACAAATAATTCCTAATTGGTTAACAAAAAACACATGCACATACACAGAATATTTGTAGATTTTTCTTTTATAACAATTTTAATGATGATATAAACATCAACATCAATTGTTTAAATAAAAAGGTATTATACAATATTCTTATATTACAATGGATGTTTCTTATAAGAAAGTCACTAATTAGTATCTATGTCAGTTAATTCCATGAAAATTAATATGTTTAATTAAATATTAGTTTTTTTAAGCAATACTGATATTTGCTAGGGTAGAGGGACAGCATCACTAATCAGCTTCTTAGAGGAAATACGATTTAATTTTTCTATTGAAATAAATGCATCATTCCTGTGTAGTGAGATCCTCATTTATATTTCATGGGAAATTTATAATCGTATTTATACTTGAGAGTCAGTGAGCTCTCACAAAGTGGACTAACCTGGTACAGCTTTGAGTTATTAGAGGGCAATGTAATCCTCCCCAAACTTCGACTAGAACTTAAAACTTTAAATTCTCAATGTTCTCAAGAAGTTTCACTTACCACAAGAAGTACAGTTTCCACTAACTGGTTTCATTTTTCCATGCCAAGGAGGAATCTTACAGGAGCAGAAAGTGTACAGTTGCCAGGCCTCAAACCAACGGCAACTTGGAATTGAATTTGTTCCCATTCTAAAGTGATAATGACTAGGTCCATGTCAACTTTGCCCAAATAAAAGCATTTTCACCTCTGAGGGACCACGGCATATTAAACAACTGATCAGCTGCCCTTAACACCTTCAATGTACATATCCAAACACAGGCACTCTCAACTATACCAAGCCCAAGCCCACCACACATTTCCAGCCTTGTAAACAGCATCTGGAGCCCAGGGAAGAAAAGAGGGAGTTATTTGCATCTGACTCAGGCAACTCAAAATAAATGGATAGAAAAGGCAAGAGCAATGGCAAGTTGTATACTGTCAGCAATGATGAAAATAACAAAGGAACATGTGTAATCCATTATACACATTTTATACTATCCACCTCCCTTGTGAACCAGCATTTCTGTGGATTAGAGCAGCTGCCCACTATCCAATCAGGATGATTGAGGCATGGGTAAATTTAAACCATTTGCCCAAATATTTTTATGAAAACCGAGAAATAGGATTGTGCTTCAGAGATGTGGGATCTCAGGACAATTCTGAGATGGGGAAAGAAGACGTGGAGACTGAAATTACAGAATTCCTAACAGCTGATCAGTAAGAGTAGCAAGAACCTGTAGTTATTAGATCTATATCTTCAGTCCTTAGTCCTTTGATTCTGCTCTGCTTCTTTGAAATTTTAAAAGCCTTTTAGGATATTAACATGAAGACCAGAACAGTTCATTTTAGAACACATTAGAGGTTTCTGATACAGCCAGATCCAATACTTTCTCCCCGAAGAATGACATTCCCACATCACTTTAATACAAATGCATACGTTTTCCTCTGAACCTCTTTGGAACATATTATTTTGATCACTTATTGCAATACAGATGATTACTCGTACTGCCTTATAGCAACTCACCTTTTTCTGGATTTTGCTTTATTTGTATTATTGTAGGTTTCCTCATGTTACATTTTTATAGTTCCAGATGATTAGCTCCTTGAAACTAGAAAGCTTCTGTTGCTTCCAAGCATCTCTCCAGTGCTTACTGTATGCCTTTTACATACAGAAGTTTTTACTATAGGAGCACTAATTGGGGATAATCAGGAATTAGGAAATATGGAATCTACTAAAAAGAAAAACTCCACTTGTAATTCAAAAGATATCGAATCAGACCAGGAAACTGAAAGTGCATAGCATAAAGATGTGGTATTTTGGGTCTCTAACTGATTCCTTTCTTAAATATGTTCTTATTTCTAGTTGCTGGTGTTAATTACTACTACATCCAATTTTAATTTGAAAGTAGGTTTCCTTTGGCTGTGGCAAACTGAACACTCCATTAATTGATTTGAAACTCTATTGTAATCATTTAACTCTCTTCTTTTCGTGAATCATAACTATGTTATAAATAGTTACTCTTTTTAATATAAATGAACATTTTTCTAAATACATTACTGGTGTATGAAAATGGGTTACGTATTGGAGCAAAGGAGCCAGACTGTCCCTGGTGTTAAGAAAATCTAGTCTAGAAGCATAATGTATACCCATATGGTCACAGACAACAGGTCGTTTAGGCTTGCTGTGAACCATGCATGATTTAAATATTCTGAAAGTGCATAATGTAGATCTTAGCATACATTTAGAATTAAATTAATGTTATTCATGATTATTTAGTAGTAATATTTAAATCCATCTAACAGGGATAGCAGAGCAGAGAAAGGAATCTAATTGGCTGCCAGTAGCCAGCAACATCCTAACTATTAATCTGGGGTTCGTGGAAAAGACCTTTAGACTTTTAGGAAGTGAATCAATGAGCATTTATTTCCAATTCTAAAGGGACAGGGACACAAAAACAAGGGTTCATACATTGGATATGAAGACGAGAATCCAGGCAAGATTCTAGTTACAAAAGAACAGTATGCCCAAGACTGACACCAGATAAATAGCAAGGAAAATATGACCCATGGTGAAGTTGTAGTCCAACTTATCTTAGCTCCTGATTGCAATTATGGATTGGAGAAAGGGATGATTACCTGGGCCAAGGGGCTCCTTTTATTAAGAGCAGGGAGATTCAAGGGGTACAAATCAGTCCAAGAGACTATCTTACGTATTTTTCCCCAGTCTCCTTCTTCAGCATAACTAATCCCTGTGATCTACCATAATCTAAACTGAAAACGCATAGCTGCCACATACTAGAGGTTGAGTTGAGAGAATCATAGTTATCGCTTAAGATTACAAAGTGAACACTATGACGATTACTGGGAAATTCACTTTGAAAGGGACTGAGAGAGCAGTCCAAGCAGTAGACCAGAAAACCAGCCAAGTTTAATAACTGTTAGAAGTCAGGCTGAAGCAGAAAAAGGAAGACAGTCCAACTAGGATCCCAAAATGCAAGGCAAGTTTGAAAAATCTTCGGTGACTAGTTCAAATAGAGAATGGAAAATATGAAGCCATACCTGGGAGGTAATAATTTGCGTATGGAATTGTTAAAGTCAGATTTGTCAAATGGAGCTCAAAATGGCCAGGTAAACAAAGACCATATCCAAAGGCTGGTTAAAAAAAAATTTATTGAACAAATGAGGACTGAACTCAGAAATTCAGTTTTGCTTCATGAAGAGCAGATACTAGTATAAAAGTGGAGATTTTGTCCCTGGCCTGGTGGTTCAGTTGGTTGGAGCATTTTCCTGTACACCAAAAGGTTGCAGGTCTGACTCCTGTTAAGGGCACATACCTAGGTGACAGTTCAGTCCCTGTTTGGAATGATGTTTCTCTCTCGTGCTCTCTCTCCCCAACTCTTCCTCTAGCTCTTCAATAAACATATCCTCAGGTGAGAATTAAAACAAAACAAAAAAAAAACAAAACAAAACAAAAAAAAAAAACAGTGACGATCTGCCCTGGCTGGTGACTCAATGGATTGAGCACCAGTTTGGAGACTGAAAGGTCGTTGGTTCAATTCCCAGTCAGGGCACATGTCTAGGTTGTGGGCTGGGTCCCCAGCTGGTGGTGTGAGAGAGGCAACTGATCGATTGTTTCTCTCCCTCTCTTTCTCCCTCCCTTCCCTTCTTTCTAAAAATAAATAAGTAAAATCCTAAAAAAAATTAAGATCCTGCATCTGACAGATTAAATTATTATTTTTCAAAGAGCACTAGGAGTTTTTATAACTCTCTGAAGATGGGATCAGTCTTTTTTTTCTTTAAGGAGAGAAGCAATCTGATTGGAAAAAACAAATAAGAGAAAGAGAAATGGAATCAAGAGTCCGAAGTTCTAATTTAATTTTTGCTATAATGCTATGACCTTGTGCAAATCACTTAACTTCTGTGTCCCTGCTGTGTAATAAGAGTAACAATACCTGAGCATTCACTTCTTCGACCAGATATAATTTAAAGTGAAAGGATCTAAGTATTTGATTTTTTAACAAATTCAGCAATAAAATAAAATATCAGAATGCTGATAATTTCTCAAGTTACACTCATCTTTTTGATTATACAATTATTTTTTAAGATTTTATTTATTCACTTTTATTTTTTTAAATATATTTTATTGATTATGCTATTACAGTTGTCCCCTGTCTCCCCCATCATTCCCCTCCACCCTGCACACCCCCTCCCACCCACATTCCCCCCTTTAGTTCATGTCCATGTGTCGTAAGTACTTTAGCTTCTACATTTCCCACACTATTCTTGCCCTCCCCCCGTCTATTTTCTACCCACCATCTATGCTACTTATTCTCTGTACCTTTTCCCCTCTCTCCTCCTCCCACCCCGCTGTTGCTAACCCTCCATATGATCTCCATTTCTGTGGTTCTGTTCCTGTTCTAGATGTTTGTTTAGTTTGCTTTTGTTTTAGGTGTGGTTGTTAATAGCTGTGAGTTTGCTGTCTTTTTACTGTCCTATTTTTTATCTTTTTTCCTTAGATAGTCTCTTTAACATTTCATATGATAAGGGCTTGGTGATGATGAACTCCTTGAACTTGACCTTATCTGAGAAGCACCTTATCTTCCCTTCCATTCTAAATGAAAGCTTTGCTGGATAGAGTAATCTTGGATGTAGGTCCTTGCCTTTCATGACTTGGAATGCTTCTTTCCAGCCCCTTCTTGCCTGCAAGGTCTCTTTTGAGAAATCAGCTGACAGTCTGATGGGAACTCCTTTGTAGGTAACTGTCTCCTTTTCTCTTGCTGCTTCTAGAATTCTCTCCTTCATTTTAATCTTGGGTACTGTAATTATGATGTGCCTTGGTGTGTTCCTCCTTGGGTCCAACTTCTTTGGGACTCTCTGAGCTTCCTGGACTTCCTGGAAGTCTATTTCCTTTGCCAGATTGGGGAAGTTCTCCTTTACTATTTGTTCAAATAACTTTTCCATTTGTTGCTCTTCCTCTTCTCCTTCTGGTACCCCTACAATTCAGATGTTAGAATGTTTAAAGATGTCCTGGAGGTTCCTAAGCCTCTCCTCAATTTTTTGAATTTTTGTTTCTTCATTCTTTTCTGGTTGGATGTTTCTGTCTTCCTTCTGATCCACACTGTTGATTAGAGTCCCAGTTTCCTTCCCATTACTATTGGTTCCTGTACATTTTCCTTCACTTCACTTAGGGTAGCCTTCCTTTTTTCATCTAATTTGTGACCAAATTCAACCAATTCTGCGAGCATCCTGATTACCTGTGTTTTGAACTGTGTGTCTGATAGGTTGGCTATCTCTTCATCGCTTAGTTGTATTTTTTCTGGAGCTTTGATCTGTTATTTCGTTTGGGCCATTTTTTTTTTTTGTCTTGACACGCCTGTTACGTAGTGAGGGGTGGAGCCTTAGGTGTTCACTTGGGAGGGGCAACCCAGTTGCTGTGTTGTGACGCTTTATGTGTGACAGGGGTCCGAGAGGGAACAATGGTGCTTGCTCCACTCTCCGCCGGATTTCAGTCACTTCCCACAAGCAAACTGGGCCCTTTTGGTGTTGATTCCTGGTGGGTGGGCTTGTGAACATTCTAGGACCCTGTGGGCCTCTCCAACAAACTCTCCTGTGAGGCTGGGAGTTTCTCCCGCTGCCTCAACCCCCACAGGTGTTTTCAATGAGAGGTTTGAGGCTTTATTTTCCCCTCACTGGGACCATGGGTTGTACAGTCAGTTGTTTCTTCCAGTTTATCTGCACGTGAATGTGGGACCAGCTGGTCTGCAATCAGTCACCTTGCCGGGTCTGCCAGTTGCTGCCTTGCCTGCCCGGGTCCTCCAGCTGTGGCCTTGCCATGAGTCCTCGCCACCTGGCTGCCTGTCTCCGCCCCTCCTAGCAATCTGGACGAATGTGTCTTCCTTAACTCCTTGGTTGTCAGACTTCCATCAAGTTCAGTTTTCTGTTAGTTCCAGTTGTTTTTTGTTTTTAAATTGCTGTTGTCCTTTTGGTTGTGGCAGGAGGCACAGTGCGTCTACCTACACCTCCATGTTGGCTGGAAGTATTTTTTCACTTTTAGACAAGGGGAAGTGAAGGACAAAGAGGAGAGAAATATCAGTGTGTGGTTGCCTCTCAAGTGCCCCCTACTGGGGACCTGGCCTGCAACCCAGGCATGTGCTCTGACTGGGAATCGAACTGTGCTCAATCCAGTGAGATATACCAGTCAGGGCTGATTATACGATTTTATATAATACAAATTTAAACACAAAAAACTCAATTTTCATAAGAAAGAGGTAGATTATTTCTCCAACGGCAAAGCACACACTCAGGAAATGGATGTTCTGAAATAAGTAAGTCAAAGGGATATAACCAAGCATTCAAAGAGCATCCACTTACAGCATTTTCAGGATAGGAATTTCCCCTGCCAAAAATTTCTTTAAACTTCCAGCCAGCAGTATGATTGAGGTGCAATTGAAATATTATTAGGGAGAAAACAAGAACGAGCTGTAGACTTTATTCTATAATTGAATTAGTATAACAGTTTTGTATTGCTAGGCTCAATATGGAGAATTGGACTCAGTAACTGTCAACAACCAACCTGTGATCCTGGAGCCACAGGTACCACTCCAGAGGCTCATAGGAAGCCCTTGAAGGAAGCCAGACAGAAAAAAATGGGTTTCGTTATAATTTTCATTTTTGCTTTATATAAGAGTTATATCATGTCATTTGAAAATGCAGATGAACAAATAATGTAGATTTTTAATTCTTCTCAATATATGGTAAGGGTGTCATCTTGAGAAAGTCATTGTGTACAATTTAGGATTCAGATATGCGTTATGGAAGGCGTATGTTGCAGACTGACCTGAGTCTGCTATCATGAGGGTTAAAGATCCTACTGGGGAAAAGTCATCTCAGCAAAAGAGAGAGCACATAAAATATTGACCAAGGACAATAGACCAGCATAGGATGAGGAGACTATTTTATACCTATTAAAGTGACTGGTTCAGATGGTTCTTCAATCAGTCTCAGTCCTAAGATGAAAAGTCTCCCTGAAGTGTTCTTCCCCACCCACCAAACCACACTTTCTTTTTTTTAAACCACACTTTCTTTGACTTCACATCTCTTCCTCAAGAAAGACTTTTCTGATCTCCTTTTTTTTTTTTTTTTTTTTTTTTTTTTAACTTATTATCACTCTCATAGCACCAGTCTTCCTCTGGAATCTTCATCATACTTGTAATGTGGCATTTATTTATATGTTTATTTTACTATTATTTCATTTCTCCTGCTAGTTCGTTGCTCCATGAGGGCAGAAACTAAGTCAGTTTGAGTTTAATATTGTATTTTATGTGTCTAATACAGTACCTGGCACTTCGCAGTATACACTTAACTAATAAATATACCAATAAATTATAGAAGGTAAAATTGAAAGTAGTCATTTTATTAGAATCTCTGCAGGGCATTAAAAACTGCAAGGTAATAACAGTGCATTTACTGATAGGGGTACTAACGGCTTCAGTGGCAAGATAACTTGATAGCAACGTCTTACAGATTTCTAGGCATCAGCACTTAAGAAAATATTGTTACTTTTGTCCTGACAAATTAACATCCTGGATGGAGATTTTGGTGCCTTAGGCAGTAGACATCATAAACATGATATAAAGCAGGAGAGGATAAAATTGGAATTCTACATGGGAGTCAAGTAAACTCAGTTCATGGATACCTGCATATTATTCTTGATATTGGACATAAATAGTTGGATTAAAAAAATTTGAGAGTTGAATTTGTATTCCTAAAATTGCAGGTGGAAACAGATGCAGAAAAATACAGCTGTATCATATTTATTATGACCTTATTTTTCTCTTCTAAGCTGGTGTTGTTCCAGAGGCTTGAGTTACAAGTATAGGAAATTTAGCTAGCTATTTAAATTATGAATAGCAATTTGACTGCAATCTTTATAAGCAAGACTTGTGAATTGCCCTCTTTTATTAAATAGTCTGTTCTTATTGACCAGAAAAGAACAAATGATTTATGTGTGTTAGTAAAATCTTGAGCCCATAAATATACATGATGTAACTATAAGATAAAGTTTGCCAGGTATTACCAAGATTAATTTGGTACTTGATGTCTGTATGTAGATCTAGATAGGACATAATTTCTTTGTGGATGCTCTATTAAATTTTTTGTAGTACACACTTTTGCCATTTGTTTTCAACTAAGAAGGCTAAATCTCATGCTTAAGCCTTATAACCAAGAATTTTTAAGTGAGGAAATAAAGCTCTTGTGTTTTTATCAAAATATATTATGCCGACGACAGCAAACTAATATAAGAATTATAATATAACCAATAGAAGGATCCTGAATATAAAAATGCTATTGGAAAATGTTCTAATTAATTTTATTCAAATTGAAATTATTA
The DNA here is from genome assembly GCA_039655065.1 of Glossophaga mutica. Lineage (NCBI taxonomy): Eukaryota > Metazoa > Chordata > Mammalia > Chiroptera > Phyllostomidae > Glossophaga > Glossophaga mutica. Next base: position 4,706,974 of record CM077318.1, on the reverse strand, counting down.
TTCTAAACAGAGCTGTTTCTTTTTTTCCACAAATTATTTCTTTAAGTTGAATTTTTTAAAAAAATGGAGTGTCTTTTCTCCTTCGTTGTCTTTATATTTACTTTTTAGGAATGCTTTACTATTTTCAAAGGGCTCAGAGAGTATTTGTAATTTACTGAGCCATTAATTGTCTTGTATGCCTTTAAGATAATCTATTTTTATTCCTGTTGAATGTTTACCCAGAAACATTGGAGACAGGAATTTGCAATAAAATGTATGTTTAATCTTACTGGAGTGATTATCTTTTCCTGGAAACTAGATAGAATAATTTCCCCCTCACTTACATTTTAGAAATGTAAATTCCAACTTTACAGTTTTTTTCTATCTTGTGTCCAAATGACTAGATTATTGACAAGATTGGTTCTTAGAGAAAACTAAATAATATATTTTAGGGTCATATAATACATGAAACAACCGTTATCATTCCATTATAGACTTAGAAAGTAACAGAATGAGCAATACTTGTACCTTAAGAACTAAAATTAGTTTCAAAGACTCCATTACATCAAAGGTGCTTAAAGAGAGAAAAACTTGTAAAAGTTATGACTTATGATTTCAAAATGAGAAAAAATAAGTGTGTGGGGATGGCTTGGTGTAAGATGCATCGATATGAACTCATGTGTTTTTAATGTATCTAATAGAGATATGTAGAAATGAATATAAATATGTATATATATTTATATGTTAATACGCACACTGACATGTCCTAGTTCTATCCACTGAGAGACTCTAGTTGTGACGCTAAAAGTAGCAAGGGGCAAACATAGAACCCAGGTCTTGCTTTCCAAATACCATTCCCCAATAAAAAGAACCAAGGCTCCTTCATGGTGCAGTTGATTGCAGGACTGAGGGAAAGGAAAATGCATGAAAAGCCTAGAGCATCTTATAGTGTCGTAATGTAAGGAACTGCACAGAAAAGAACAATACTAACAACTAAAATAAAGGGATATGTTAAAAATACAGAAGTGCTGACCTGAAAGAGCTCCCAATGGCCAGAGCTTAAACATTTTGAACAACAAAATAAATAATGTCACCACTATATTGTGACCCCAAAATATAAATAGATATGAGGTCCATAATGCTATAAATAAATGATTGAATAAAGAAAGAAATGGCGGACAGACACAACCTCTTTTTTACAAAATTATGGTAATTTATAACAGTAGAAAGAATGAAACAGAATGTCACTATCAGAACATCTAACTAGGAATTATCAACAATGGATGCTAAAATTAGTGGGCAAAAGTTTAAGGAAAACAAGATATTTGCATAGCTTCAAGTATATCTCTAAAGATATTTATTAATTACAAAGGGAGAAATAGTCATTTTACAGTGGAGAAAATTGACAGACATCCCATTAACCATATAATCAAAGTTAACTTCACCACTAATAAGACATGCTGATGAGGTCTGTCCAGAAAAAATCCAGCCAGTATTAATAGAACAAGAACAGTTTGTGCAACATCAATGTAACCTGGCAGCCAAGGAGAGCGGGCTGCAATGCACATGCGTGGACAATGATGACTTCACTCTACTAGTCAGTGAGGGTGGTAGACACCATTGAGTGAGCATGTGTACTGTATGGCCATCACATTGAAAATGATGGAGTGACTAGAGCAATGAATCTACATCAAACTTTATGTTAATCTTGAACATTTGTCCATGGAAACTATTCAGATGATTCAGAAAGCCACAGCTATAGGCAGCTGGTGATTGGCAGCTTCATCATGACAATTCACCTGCTCATGCATCACGTCTCGTGCAGAGTTTTTTGCTGAAACATCAAATCACACACATCACTCAGGCTCCCTACAGCCGAGATTTGGTGCCCTGGAACTTCTGGCTTTTCCCCAGACTAAAATGACCTTTGAAAGGGAAGAAATTTCAGACCATCAATGAGATTCAGGAAAATATGACGGGGCAGCTGATGGCAATTGGGAGAAGTGTGTGAGGTTCCCAAGGTGCCTATTTTGATGGGGACTGAGGCATCATTGTCCTATGTAATGTTTCTTGTATGTTCTATCTTCTTCAATAAATATCTCTATTTTTCTTCTTTAAAAGATTTTATCTATTTATTTTCAGGGAGAGGGGAAGGGAGGGAGAAATGGAAGAAGAGAAACATCCATCTGTGGCTGCCTCTCATGTTCCCCCTACTGGGCACCTGGTTCACAACCCAGGCATGTGCCCTGACTGGGAATTGAACGAGCGACCCTTTGATTCACAAGCTGGTGCTCAATCAACTGAGCCACACCAGCCAGGGCTCTGTTTTTCATACTACATGGCTAAATGCCTTCTGTACAGACCTTGTATTTACATCATATACCTAGTAATATAATGAACTGGAAAAGGCACATCCCTGTGAAGCATTCCTGCCAATAACATATAACCTTGGTCTAGTCATGAGAGAATATTACATAATCCCAAACTGAGAGATATTAGACAAAGTATCTAATTAGCACTTTAACAATGGTTAAAGTTATGAAAATAAGGAAAGAATGAGAAACCAGCACAGACTAAAGAGAACTAAAACTAAATACATTGTGGAAAGGATTCCAGAACAAAAATAATAATAATAATAATAATAATAATAATATAAATGGAAAAGTGGAAATTTCTAATAAATTCTGCAATTTAATTAATGATATTGTACTAATGGTAATTTCTTAGATTTGATGATTGTACCATGGTTATGTATGTTATCATTAGGGAAAGCTGAGTACAAGATATGCACCAACTCTTTATAATCCTGACATTATTTAAATTATAAATATTTGAATATACAGGCTATGTTTTATCAAAAAAAATAAGTTTTCCACAGCAATAGAATTTTGTCGAAGTATTGAAGATGTGTTACATTATATTCCTAGCAATATTTTTTGAAAGACTGCAAGCTACATTCTTTGAAAGTCAGAAGAAGCTTCCCCTCTTTAATACAATCTTCTCAAAAGTATTATAAAAAGTTTGTTAAAAATTAGATGACAGTCTGTTCCATTCATTCAAAAACTCTAAACAGTTGTATAAATGAAGGGACTAGTAACATTTCTTTTCACTAAATTTATTGGGATAACATTGGTTAATAAGATCATGTAGGCTTCAAGCATACATTTCTGTGATACATGATCTGTATATTGAATGGTGTGCCCACCACCCAAAGTCAAATCCTTCTCCATCACTGTTGATTTCACCCCATTTACCATTTATGAACCTCCCACACCATTCTCTCTGGCAGCCACCATACTGTTGTCTCTGTCCATGAATTTTCATTTTTCTTGTTTGTTCATTTGTTGTTTTCAGTTTTATATCCCACATATCAGTGAAATCATATGGTTCTGGACTTTGTCTGTCTGTCTTATTTTGCTTAGCATGATATTCTCAAGCTCCATCCATGTTGTTGCAAATGGCAGTATTATTATTTCACCTATTTCCTCTCTGATGAGAGATGGAAAGATATCTCCTAGCAACATTATGCTAAGCAACAAAGGAGGCATAGGCTAATTTAAGCTCCTTTGTATGCTAAGTGTCATTTTTGTAGCTGGCTTATAGGACCGAAGGTAAATGTTACATGTCCTTAAGTTATCTCTGAAGGACTCATTGCCGTGGGCAATGAGGGATGTTCACATATGCTTTGTTAGTGATCCTTTACAGTATTTCTTTCTCATACACCAACCTATCAGCATCAGCTATTAAATTACCCTAAAGACATACTAATTGGGCCTGAGCAATTCTCTTAACATCTGTAAAGTCCTCCAGAAAAAATAACCACTTCAAATTCCTACACAATTGTTGATTTGATTGCTGCCCACCAATCATGCTGGTTCCATGCATTTAAGATATGTGTGCGGTGGGCACTGACTATATGCTTTTAATACGTGGAGGTCACTGTTAAAATACTTTTTGCTCAAAAATTCTCTTCCACCCTGAATCTACTGTCTGAACTCAGCATCACTGGATGATTACTTATTGGCCTACTTACTAGTCATGAGTATTTGATTTAGCTTAATGCTATCTGTGATATACTTATATGTAAATATTTCATATATGTATGTAAATATCTTTTAATTCACTAAAATAATATATAGCAAACGGTTTATACTTTCTAGTTTTATAAATATATATAAAATTTGTATGAAATGTAGATCTTTTATATATGAATATAAATAAATTATATATCTCTGAAAGTGTATACTTGAATATCCAATCTTCACAAAAACCTGGTATTATTATTTAGGCTTTATAGATAACAAAGCAAAAAATCAAGGAGGTAAGATGAATTGCTTAAAGCCACATTGTGTGAAATTGAATTGGGACTAATGTTCAGATATTTGGATGACAAGCTTATCACACTGGAACAGAATATGAGACAATGTGTCGGATCTCTTAACCCTGTGCCTTCCCATCTCAAAAAGGAAACTCTCTTTAGGTTCTCAACTGCAGCATTTCACCTAGAAAGGTAATTGCTCTTAGCCAGTGGGAAATAGTTGCCAAGTTTCATGCCCAGGACTACTATTCTCCTTCTCTCCTCACTACCAGAGATACTCTTCACAAATCACAGGACAAAAGTAAAATGAAGACTGGGCCAAAAGCCCCTGATCGTGCTATTTTCCTTGTCCAAGCTAAAGATCAAAATGTCTTTTACCACAATGCATTTATTCAACTGAGTGGTCATTTCTATTTGTACTATAACTCAGAAAATAATGAGTTATATTCTGGAAATTGATTGAGAAAGCTGACTTGTACCTAAATTTGCATTCAATAAAAATGCACTCCAGAATTAAAACAGTGGTCTAACGAACAAAATTGTGTAGAAAAACCTCATTGGCCCCTTGCAGATAGTTTATATAATTGAGATAGCATATTATCTTACTTTTTTACACCATCCACATTGTTATTATTCATTTGTATGTTTACTTCTCAAATAATATATTACTTAGTTGTTACATGGGCTTATATTTGAAAATATCCAGATACCCTGAAAATAATAGTTTTTCCAGGTAGCTTTGCTCCTGTCCCAATCAAATGTTCTTTGATTTTACTTTTAGACACACTCATAGATAGGGTAAGCAAATAATGTGTTGGGAATTTTATAAGTTCTGATTTAGTTGAACTGAGGTGTGTCTTGGCTATTTTAAAACTCCTTAGCTGAATCAGCTGCATACTGATAACTGAGAACCACTGACCTAAATTAAGGCATGCCTCCTCAATTAAGTCATCATCAATTATTCTGGTTCATGTAACTCAATCTCCACAGAATTAATATTTCCTTATAGACACCATTATACAATAGTGAACTATAATTAAAAATATTACTAATTTTGAGCTGTTCATCCTAGCTAGAATATAAGCTTATTGTGAATGAGAACAGTCATTTACTTTTTTCCTCTCTCCAACATAGCACTTTAATAACTAAAACATGAAGCACCTAGTGTGTGCCACATGCTCTTATATGTACTTTTATTTATATATTATTTCATTTAATCCATGAGAATTGTCGTGCAATAAATATTATTATTTCCAACTAAGAAATGAGAATTCCATGGTTTAAAGAGTTTAAATAAGATCACCCAAGAATACCTGGCTGGTGTAGCTCAGTGGATTGAGTGCGGGCCTGCGAATCAAAGGATCGTGGTTCGATTCCCAGTCAGGGCACATGCCTGGGTTGCAGGCCAGTTCCCAGCATGGGACACATAAGAGGCAACCATACATTGATATTTCTCTCCCTCTCCCTCTCTCCTACCCTTCCCCTCTAAAGATAAATAAATAAAAAATCTTAAAAAAAATAAATACTGTTAGATACAAAAATATTTATTAAAAAAAATCACCCAAGAATATACAGATAGACTCTTGGCTACAGAGAGTTCAAATTAAATTTGATCTAAGGTTTGTCTGGGTCCAATGTCAATGCCTGCTCTTTCTACAACATTAGTAATTTTCACCTATTTCCTTAGTAATGGAACACTTTTTTTCCCTCAGAAAATATCTGACATGGAAGACCAATGCATAAAACAGTCCTGCCCTAATTGAACAGAGTTGGTAGGTGACTTAGACTTAGACCCCATCCACTTTGTCCCATTTCCCCCCTTCCACTGAGTCCCTACAACTCACTCTCAAGTTGTTTCTGAAATGATATCTTGGAATACTGTCAGACTGTGAGAAGAACAATTGAAAAATAATAACATGTTGCTCCACATTACTGGGTACATAGCAGGAGCTAGAAACAAATGACTATATTCAGACCATCACTATGCTATGGAGAAGTTTCAATGAGTAGAAAGGAGAAAGCTTGGTTCTTAACGAAATTAAGGTGAAAAATTTTTTAAAAAGATAGAGGAATAGGAGCAGAAGATATCAGGTTAAAATATAGGAGGTTGAAAAGGGGGAAAGAGAAAAAGTGAGAGAAAGAAGAGACCTGAGCTTTTTTTGCTATATAGAGTCAATATATAAGAAAGAAGAAAGGAGAAAGGAGAAAGAAAGAAAGAAAGAAAGAAAGAAAGAAAGAAAGAAAGAAAGAAAGAAAGAAAGAAAGAAGAGGAAGGGGGAGACAGAGGGGGGGGGAGAGAGGGAGAGAGAGAGAGAGGGAGAAAGAAAGAAAGAAGGAAAGAAAGAAAGAAAGAAAGAAAGAAAGAAAGAAAGAAAGAAAGAAAGAAGAGGAAGGGGGAGACAGAGAGAGAGGGGGGGAGAGAGAGGGAGAGAGAGAGAGAGGGAGAAAGAAAGAAAGAAGGAAAGAAAGAAGGAAAGAAAGAAGGAAAGAAAGAAGGAAAGAAAGAAAGAAAAAGAAAGAAAGACATAAATAGTGGCCTAGTTCTTCCATTAACCTCTGGGATTGAATCAGTCCTTCAGATGCTCTAAGGCTTAGAGTCTAAGCCATTCCAAGCACAAATTCTTGGCATAATCAGTTATGTCAACAAGACTTAGTCCTCACATGTTCTAAAATAATGTAGGAAAGGTTGGTCCAGGAGGTTCTTGTTTTATAAAAGGAGAAAAAAATCGGTAGAACTAGCAGCCATATATTTCTCTTCTGACAGCTACTAGGAAGTCTCGTCTGGACAGATGTACGTAGTTTTCCACTTGCTGTCTAAAATAGCCAACCCTTTCGGCCATGTGAGACAAATGCCAAGTCTAAGTTGCCATTTGAATACATCTTTGGTAATATTTAATAGGATGAACTGATCCAACTTAAACTTTTTCCTCTGCCAAAGAACTCAACAGGCTGAAGAAAATCCTGCAGAGTTCCAGACAGGATACAGTACACCAAGCTAGTGTCAACAGCAAAGAATACCACTTAAATTAGTCTTTTATGCCAAAAGATTTTGGTTTTACACGAACAGACTAGAACAGGGATACCTAATTCTGATTCAGGTGCTGTTTATTAGCTTATGAGGCATTAAGAAATTATACATTCTAATTTACTCTAATGATTTAAAATCTATTTGATACTGTATTTTCCTAGACAGATTATTTTCAAAAAATATAAACATCAGGACATTAGACAAATTTCAGAGAACTCAAAAATGAAATAAAATAAATGTTTCTAGATTGAGTCCAAATTAAAGCCTTTAGATATCAGATCTTTGGCAGTCATTTGTCAGTGTTATAGACCCTACAATGTAGCATAATCAAAGATCTCTTTTTGGTTTGGACACTAAATGATAAGTTCTACCCGACCAAATATAAGGCAATGAGTTTGTGTTCCCTCTATTTAAAAGTCAGTTGCTTATCTGTAATCATTCATTGAACAGTATTTGAGTTTCCACAATGTTCTAAGCACTGTTTTACAGCAGAAAATTAGACATAGCAGAAAATGAGATAGACAAGGTACCTGCTCACAAGAAACTTTCATTTAAAAATGGCAAGATAGATAATGCATAAATAAACAATAAATTAAAGTTTAGATCACGACAAAAGGCAAGAAGAAAAATAAAACAAGTTAATTGCATACCGAGTTGAGAGCTACTTTAGATGCTCAGGGGAGGCTACTACAAAGAAATGGTATTTGAACAATAAGCTGGGGTGGTGGGCTGGGGCGGGGTAAAAGACAGAAAACTGTACAATATCAACAATTAAAAAATACTGATTAAAAATAAAATAAAAAAATGAAAAAAAAAAAGAGCCAACCAAGCCAAGATCTTGATGAACAGCAGTGCAGATAGAGGTAATAGGGAGTGCAAATACTATAAGGCAAGAAAAAGATTGATGTTTTTGAGGAAAAAAATAAGAAGCCTATGTACTAAGAGTATTGTGAGTGAGGGAGAAGGTAGGGGGAAATGAGAGTGGAGAGGTAGGTAAAAGTAAGATCATGTAAGACCACGATATGCTGTTTATACTTTACTATAAATGCAATGGATTTAAAGTGCAGCTTTAAGCAGAGAAGGAAAAGACCTTATTCACAATTTTAAAATAACCTATTGGATCCTCTGGGAAGAAGAGACTCTTTGGGAACAGGATAGAAGCAAGAATACCAGTTAGAATGCTACTGCAGTCATCCTGGAAAGGATGGTGGTGGCCACAGAGATGATGAGAAGTCTTAAAATTATAGCAGACTAACATAAACCAAAAAATTATTTAAATCCATATACTGGCAAAGTAATAGGATACATTTAAGTAAAAAGCTCAATCCAAATTACATCTCAATATTTATTTAATTAGGTAAAATTAATATTTATATCCTTCTTATTTGGAAAAGTATCAGTTGAAATTTCTTAAAATAAAAATGTAGCTACAGCATGGCTATTACAATGATAAAACAACGAAAGCCAAAAATACAGGCAAAATAAAAAGGGAATTAAAAATCATTTGCTGTAGTTGAACATAGACACTTTTGTTTCAAACTTCCAATTAGCCAGGGCTAATTTATCAGACAGAATGCTACTTATCAAGAGCAATACATTTTTCCCCTTAGAATTTTTCCTCCTCTAAGGTAATGTTATCCTATGAGTCTATATACCTAAGGACATAAAACAAACCCTAAGAGATATTGGTTTCACTCTTACTATTATTTAATGATATTGGTTTGACTATTACTATTATTTTAATGTAATTATTTTTTACCTTTTCTTGTATGTAAACACTATTGTTACTGAATAACAATGCTGACTATTTCTGATCTAATGTATCTTCACAGCATCTAATAAAAAGCAAATCTGATCAAATTAGTTTGTGTGACTTAATTCTCAAATTAATACCCTTCTTTGTATAATGAATTACTTATTTTTAACATTGGTAAAATAATGATAATAATAGGAATAGCTATTACATTTCCTAAGCACTTACTATGTTGTATGCACCTTCTATAGACTAATAGCTATTACTATTATCCACATTTTATAAATGACAGATTAAAATTTAGAAATATTAAGTAAGTTAAGCACAAGGTCACAGCTAATAAATGACAGAAGCGGCACCCAAATTCAAGTTTGACATGGAAATTCATGACCTTAATAATTACTGCATTTAAGTGGAGAGCATTTTTAGGATTAGAAAGGATTGGGCTTTACGATAGTAGTTGATGTAAAATGATAATATCATGTATGAAATCAATGTGTTCTCCACCTGATTGTGGATATCTGAGTCAGGTGGTGCTGTAATCTGCTTTGATTTAACACTGTGTTCCACCTTTTTTCAAAGATTACTACATTTCCACGGGATAGTCCCAATTTCTGTCTTCTTTCTCAGTGCAAGCATTAATACCATCCCCTTTCAATCTCAAAAGTATTCAGGATTGGTTGATAAATTACTTTGCCATCTAGCTTTGATCTATAGCAACGCAAGTGGTTAGTGGAAATTAAAATACTTTCCCCATTGTCAAAGGGGAAGATGTTGGCGATGTGGATGGTAGATGAGCTCACTTTCTCATGCACCCAATTGGGACACCTAGCCAATCTTTCAAAGAACAGAGTGAACAGCCAACATAATCCCAGCTGATATGAAGTTTGGAAGCCAAAGAGTACCGAGGACACTTAAAAACAGGTGGTAAGGAGATGCTGTAGCCCATGGGAAGGTCCCTGGGCCTTGTGCCTGAGACCACACTGCTGCAGGAGCATTGGAGGAGAGCCAGGTCAGTGACAGCAACCAACCAGCTCCCTCCCTTCCCAAAGAGGGGAAGTCCCAGACCCACGCCAGGAGAAGCCTGGATGCTTAAAGTCACTGGGGGGATAAAAAGGCAGTAAGAGACACACAGCTGTAGGCATACCCCAGCTGGGACAGTAGCAAAGGAATTGGGGAGCTGGGTCACATGTGGAGCTGGGAGAAGAGAAGGGCCATGACCAGTCATGTCCCAGACTCAGGAGTGGTCAGAGAGTTGGTCTGTGTGGAAAACCAGGCGCTTGCTAGGATTTTCTATGTACATTATCATGTCAAAGGAGCTCCTACCCTTCGCTACAGCATGGATGGAACTGGAGAGCATTATGCTAAGTGAAGTAAGCCAGGTGGTGAAAGACAAATACCATATGATCTCACCTATAAGTGGAACCTAATCAACAAAACAAACAAGTGAGCAAAGTACAACCAGAAACAGAAATAAAGAACAAACTGACAATGACCAGGGGGAGATGGAGGGGATAACGGGAGAAAGAAGGGGAAGGTTGTCAAGGAACATGTATAAAGGGCCCATTGACAAAGCAGTGGGGGGTGGGGTAAGATTGAGGGTGTGAGGTGGGGGTTGGTAGGGCTGGGAAGAGCAGTGGGGGGAAATGGAGACAACTGTACTTGAACAACAATAAAAATAAAAATAAATACATTTTGAATAAACTGCACAAAAACATACTTTCCCCATTGGCACATTCCCCTTCTGAGGTAAGAGTGTCGTGGCCAGAACACTTTGGAATCAATTTATCTCCTTTAATCTTTACTTTAAGAATATGTTTCTTAATTTTCTCAGAAGTGCTAAGGCACAGAAAGAGCACATGGTGAGAGAGGGAGTAGTTGATGAAGATACACCTTTCTGAAACAATTTTGCTGAAAAGTCTAGAGCTCCAATTGGATCTCTTGCCGTTTACCTATCTGATCAATTTCTGCTTGTCTGCATGTTTTGCCTGTACTTTCAAGTAACAAGTTTTTTTCCTATTAACAAATCCTATGTTGTAAATTCTAATACCAAATAGGGATTCTGCTTCTTGGCCCCTTGTGGTTCTTAGCATCTTCCTATAGAATCACTTTAATTCACATCTGCACTATATACAAAGGCAATTGCTTAACAAAAGAACCATAATGAAAACATGCATTACTGGCCAGGATACTTTTTAGTAAATGACATCCATTAGGTAGCAGCATGGTCCATGGAGAAGGAAGCAAGCAGCTGTGGAATGTGGGAGATCTAGGATCTAGTCCTGCCTCCACCCCAATCCTGTAGCCCTTGGGCAAGACATATCTTTGCTATGAGCCTCAGTTTCTCCATCTGTAAAATTAGGATTTTGTATATAATGATTTCTACGCACCTTTCCACTTCAGACTTTCATTTTACTCACAGAAATTTATGACATTTTTATTCTCCACGTGGAAACTGTGATTTCAAGAGCTTTGCAAATAAACTTGAAGAAATTCTAACAGAGGTAAAATTTGATTATCTAATGGAGGAATGGAGAGTGGGTGTAAGTAAAAGCATGCAAACATGATTACTAGGAGCATATTTATACCCCTTAAAAGAACAAACTGTTTTTAAGCACCTTTGAAGCATTCATTTACATACAAATCCATTTACATACAAATTCTTGATGACAAATAATTCTCTATTCATTACATTAGCTCCCAGAGGCCCTGTACTTGGCAATACTTTGTTAGCTTGGTTCAAGTTGCCGTAGCTCCTTCACTGTAATAAAACTGCCTTTCAAATATTCTGTCACTTTTTAATTAAAGAGGTTTAATTAAAAAAATTATTCAGATCCCCAATTAGACTGAATTAGCAAGGTTTTGCGTTACCACATTTTTGTTCATTAAGCTCCGCCAAGGCTCTTGCCTCGGAATAACCATCTCCAGCTGTGCCCTGGCCTCTTCCATAACTCAGTGAGTGTGAGAAGCACTGTTGCCCCCTGAGTGCCCACTTTGCCAGGGGCAGCCACATGGACCTAATTGGAAAGTGTCTGTTCCTGCCCTCTGCAAATATTTTCCTCCCGTGGTATCTATTCATTCTTTCTCCCCATCCTGGCTGACATTATGGGAATCTACCCCAGGCTTTTCTTCTCTTGGGCATAGCACTCGTTTTGGAAAGAGCTAGAATAGACATGGTAAAACACTTCAGAAAACCTCTGTGTCCCCAAAAAGCATCTGGAGAGTGTATAGGCCAGACTATCTCAAAATGTGGTACAAGAACTACCTGCATTAGTGTTACCTAACACATTTGTTAAAAATTTAGATACTTAGAAATCATTTGTATGAGGGTTGAGGCAGGATCTTTGAAGACAGTGCTAAGAGATATATTCTTTACAAGTTCCTAAGATGATTATGACACACACTAAATTATGACAATTGCTGTCAGACACAGAATGGCTGACAATGAAATGAGGAAGATACAGCAGTGGGAAAAGCTTTGGTGTAACTAATGCTTGTATTCATTATGGCAAGGTAGTTCTCTTAGGACTCATAAAAACCACAGTCCTGTAAGTAATAATTGTTTATAACAGATATTAATTATTGACTACTTATCATGCATCAGGTATTTTACTAAGTGCTTCATCATTGCCATTATCCCAAGGAAAAACAGATACCATTTATAGATCTCAGTTCATCTTTTATCAGTTTTATCCCATTGAATACCCTCAACAGTCTTATGAAGGAGGCACCACCATCATCATTATATTCCAGATGAGAAAATAGAAGCTCAGAGAAGTAATTTCCCTCCATTTTGAGTACGCAGTAAAGTGGCAGAATCTGGAAGTGAGGGATTTTTGTCATTAGTCAATGACCTCCAGAAGGACAAGGGCAAGCCTCCTTTGACTAAAGTACCAATTCCCAAACTAGACCTTGTACACAGAAGTGGCCTAGCTAGTGATAAACTGAAATTAAGCTAAGGCTGGTCTTGAGTGCAAATGAGTGTAGGATGAGCCTCTACAGTGGAGGCCTTGAGAGGATCCAACGATTACAAGGCTTACCCTCACCGCCCTCCAGGAGACTCAAGCACTTTGGTTTTCAGAATTTCTCTCCTGTTGATTTTGTGATCCCATGTAAATGTCTTTCATATTTCCTTAATACTTCCAGAAGCTAAGAGGCTTCAGTATGGATCCTGATAACCCAGAAGTCCCTATCTGGCAAAACTGATGTGTTTCCTCCCCTTATTAATATTCTCTGTATCCATCCTATTGCCTCTTTTCCTGTCTGGACATGTGGACTAATGTGATAAACTAGTCTAATAAAAGATGTTACAACAAATAAAAAAGATATACGTTACTTTTTCCCTATATGTAAAAAAAAATCTTTCAGACTTTTAATTCAAAGATTAACTAATGGTGGAAATTCCAGACAATGTTGCAGCCACTGACATGAGTAAGTTTAGTCCCAGGTGAAAGGTTAAGGGCATTAGGTAGATACATAAACCACACCATGAAACTATTAACACATGATTTCCTTCCAAAGTTGGAACGTTGTCTGTGTACTAGATTCCAAATAGCATCAAAATGATTGTCTATGTTTCAGGATACTCATCCTCTTAGATTTTCCATGATTACATGGAATAGTGTGCTCACAGGTTCACATTCATTAAAGGGCCCCACTGTATCAGCAATTCCAAAGTGGTGCTTTTCTCCTTCTGAGTGTTAATTCACATGATAGTTGACTCACAAGAAATCAGCCTCCTCAAAGTGTCACAGGCTAACATCATACAGAGAATTTCAAGAAGCTGGATTTATTCTGTAATATATCCTTTCCACAGATAAGCAATATGAAGAGAATGCAATTCGTGGTAAAAAAAAAAAAGTCAATCAATTAAACATCAATTAAATAGAGACTAAATGCACTCATGAGGGACAATAGAAGTGCAGTACAAAAAAATCAGGAGCAAGCAAACAATTGGGCCCTGGCTATGGCCTAACAGGCATTCCCTCCTTGCTTTATGCCTACAGCATCTGAGAGATACATAGGTCCTGAATGTGCCAGCCTGCAGTGTGAGGTAAAGGTGAGAACTTTGAGATCATTCCCCTTTCTGTCACACTTTGGCTTTTCCCCATCCAGTGTGAAGATCCCTTTTAAGGAACCCCCAATTTTAGGAGGTGAAATGTGCTGATTACTGAATGAACTTAGTATCTTACTCATCATTAAAAACAAATCTTTACACTTCCAGCCAAGATGGAGGCATAGGTAGACACACTGTGCATCCTCCCACAACCAAAAGAAGGGCAACAACAAATTTAAACAAAAAAATGACCAGAACTTCCAGAAAATTGAACTGTATGGAAATTCAACAACCAAGGAGTTAAAGAAGAAATATTCATCCAGACCAGTAGAAGGGGCAGAGATGGGCAGCTGGGGGGAGAAGACTGATGGCAAGGAGGCAGCTGGAGAACCAGGGTGGGAAAGGTAGCAGCTGGTGGACCAGGCAAGGTGTGGCTGGTGGAGTGGGTGGTCTGACATTTGCATGCAGATAAACCAGGAGGAATGACTGGAGAGTCAGACAGACTGCACAACAAAGGGTTCTAGCATGGGGCAATAAAGCCTCAAAACCTCTGACTGGAAAAATCTGTGAGGGTAGAGGTGGCAGGAGAAACTCCCAGCCTCACAGGAAAGTTCATTGGCGAGACCCACAGGGTCCTAGAGTGTACACAAACCCACCCACCCAGGAATCAACACCGGAAGGGCCTAATTTTTTTGTGGGTAGTGGCAGAAGTGACTGAAAGCCAGCAGAGAGCTGAACAAGTGGCATAGTTCCCTCTTGGACCCCTCCAGCACAGAGAGTGCTACAATGCAGCAATGTGGGTTACCCTGCCCTGGTGAATACCTGAGGCTCCGCCCCTTAACAGGTACACTGAGACCAAAAAAATGGCCCAAATGAAAGAACAGATCAAAACTCCAGAAAAAGTACAACTAAGCAATGAAGAGATAGTCAACCTATCAGATGCACAGTTCAAAGCACGGTAATCAGGATCCTCACAGAATTCGTTAACTATGGTCATCAAATAGAAGAAAAAGTGAAGGCTATGAAAAGGGAAATAAAGGAAAATGTGTAGGGAACCAACAGTGACAGGAAGGAAATCGGGACTCAAATCAATGCGTTGGACCAGAAGGAAGAAATAAACAGTAAACTAGAACAGAATGAAGAAACAAGAATTCAAACAAATGAGGAGAGGCGTAGGAAATTCTGGGACAACTTTAAACGTTTCAACATCTGAATCAAGGGGTACCAGAAGGAGAAGAACAACAGCAAGAAATGGAAAACTTATTTGAACAAATAATGAAGGAGAACTTCCTTAATCCGGAAAAGGAAATACACTTCCAGGAAGTCCAGGAAGCTCAGAGTCCCAAAGAAGTTGGATCCAAAGAAGCACATAACAAGGCATGCCATAATTGCATTACCCAATATTAAAGATAAGGAGAGAATCCTAAAAGCAGCAAGAGAAAAGGAGGAAGTTACCTACAAAGAAGTGTCCATAGGACTATGAGCTGATTTCTCAAAACAAGCCTTACAGGCAAGAAGGGGCTGGAAAGTATTCAAAGTTATGAAAGGCAAGGACCTACATTCAAGATTACTCTATCCAGCAAGATATTATTTAGACTGGAAGGGCAGATAAAGTGCTTCCTGGATAAGATCAAGTTCAAGGAGTTCATCATCCCCAAACCCTTATTATATGACTAACGTTAAAGGAACTTATCTAACAAAAAGATAAAAACTATGAACAGTAAAATGACAACAAACTCACAACTATGAACAACTGAACCTAAAAAAAGCAAAAACAAACTAAGGAAACAACTAGAACAGAAACAGGATCACAGAAATGGAGACCACATGGGGGTTATCAGCGGGGGAGTGGGAGGGGAAAAGAGGGAATATGTATAGGGAATAAGAAGCATAAATGGTAGCTAGAAAATAGTCAGGGGAGGTTAAGAATAGTATAGGAAATGTAGAAGCCAAAGAACTTATATGTACCACCCATGGGCATGAACTAAAGGGGGTGGATGCCGATGGGAGGGGTGTGCAGGGCAGAGGGTAATAAAGGGAGGAAAATTAAAACAAATCTTTATATGACTCGAATGAAAATGGGTTTTAGTTTATCACTGTAGCCATTTAATCTGCTTTAATCTTTCTTAATTTTTTTATTTTAATATCATTTTATTTCAACTTCTTAAATAAGTGGAGTCCAGCTAGTAATAAAACAAGTAATAAGAATACCTGCTGCTCTCTAATTTGGGATAGTTGAATAAATTTGAATAAAATAGGTCATAATCTTAATAGGGTTGAGGAAGTTCCCTTCTATTCCAGTTTATAAAGAATATCAGGAATGAGTATTGACTTTTGTTGACTGCTTTTTTTGAGTCTATTTAAATTATTATGATGTTTGTATAATTTATTCTATTAATACTGGTGTTATTTTTTGGATTTTTGTATGTTAAGCCAACCTAGAATTCGTAGTACAACTCTCAGTTGGTCATGCTATATAACCTTTCTTACATGTTTCTGATTTGGATAGCCATTATTTTTTCAATTTTAATCTATATTTGTGGCAAATATCAGTATGTAGTTTTCCTCTTCTGATATATTTGGCTTTGAAATAAGGGTGATACTGATTTCATAGAATGAGCTGGAAAAGATTTCATTCTTCTAACCTTGTGTTTATGAAGAGATATTTGATTACTAATTTAATTGCTTCATTAAACTTTTATTCATATTTCTGATTTCTTGTTGAGGGAGTCTTGGTAATCTGTGATTTTAGGGCACTTGTCCAGTTCGTCAAGATTGCCAAATTTGTTAGCATAGTGTTTTACAGTATATTCTTATAATCATTTTAATTCCTGATGTGTTAGTGGTAATGTTTTCTTTCATTCTTAATTCCCACAGTCTGCATATTTTTTCTCTTGCTTAGTTAATGTAAACTTATGTCAAAGAACCCATTTTTCTTTCTTTTTATTAAATTTATGGAGGTGAAATTGGTTAATAAGACTATATATATATCAAGTATATATATCTATAATATATGATCTTCATATTACATTGTGTGCCCACCACCAAAGGTCACAATTTCTTCTGTCACCATATATTTGACTCTATTTACCATTTATTAATCCCAACCTCCCTTCCTCTAATAACCATCATGCTGTTGTCTGTGTTTATGAATTTTTGCTTGATTTTTTGTTTATACATTTGTTGATTTGTATTATATCCCATATATGAGAGAATCACATGATTTTTAACTTTTCCTGACTGACTTATTTCGCTTAGGATGATATTCTCAAGGTCCGTCCATATATTTGCAAATGGCAGTGTTTCATCTTTTCTTATGGCTGAGTAGTATCCACGTATCACATCTTTATCCAATCATCTAGCGAACGATAGTTTGGTTGTTTCCATGTCTTGGCCACCATAAGTAAGGCAGTGAACGTGGGAGTTCTTGCAAATAAATGTTTTCAAAATTTTTGGGTGGGTATCCAGAAGAGAGATTGCTGGGTCATATGGGAACTCTATTCTTAATTTTTTTAGGAACTGCCATACCGTTCTCCATAGTGGCTGTACCAGTTTACATTCCCACCAGTAGTGAATTTTTATTGTTGACACTATTACAGATGTCCCCCTTTTTCTCCCTTTGCTAACCTCCACCTAGCCCTTGCTCCTCAAACTGGATAATATCAATTGACCTATCTTGAAGAATGGTGATTTTTTTTGTCTTGGCCAGGCTCTATTGTATATTTTTCATTACAATTATTTTACTTTTTCAACTGAGGAATTTTTCTTTGGCTTTTTAAAAAAATGTATCAATGTCTTTATTTTTTTCCTATTTGATGTGATGTCATCCTTATACTTTGCTTCATTTTAATATGTATGTTTCCTTTACTCCTTTGACCATATTGTAATAGCTCATTTAAAGTCTGTGTCTAGTAAGTCCAAAATCTGGGCTTCTTACGGGACAGTTTTTATTTATTTATTTCTGCCTATGGACCATATCTCCTGTTTCTCTCCATATCTCATTTTGTCTTGAAAACTGGATATTTTAAATATTATGTGGAAATATAATGTGGCAACCATAGAAATAAAAAATCCCCCAAGATTTTATGCAATTATTGTTGTTGTTATTGTTGCTGCTTATTTGTTTAGTGGTTTTCCTTGACAACCACTGTAAAGTCCATATTATTTTTTGTGTGTGACCACCGAAGTGTGTTTGATTAACTTAGTGGTCAGATAATGACTGAACAGACACTTTCTTAAGTACTTTAAATCAATAACCATTCTGCATTTTGCCAAGGGTCTTTGTGTGTGTTGTGGCATGACTTCAATGCTTATGTAGTTCATAACTCTTCCATCACCTTCACCTCCTGTATGCACAGGTGCTCAATGTCAGCAAGAGGTGAACAATCTGGGCCTTCTCTATTATTTCCTGGGAATTCACATATCCCTACTTTATAGACTGTGTGACAGAGTTTTCCAAACTCCCTGTAGATGTTTTGTTTTACAGACATTTATTTAAATTTTTGTCAGGTACTTGTTAAACCCAAGAGATATCATAGCTTCAGGCAGCTGTAATGTTAAATAATTGCTGCTTATTGCTTTTGAAAAACACCCTGAGGATACAGATTCTTTTTGCAGAATTAGCTCTGAATTATGTAAAAACAAAAACACTTTGATAATGGTTTTTTTTTCGCAAAGATCTGGGAGGTTGTTTGAATAGTGATAAGACCCTGGTGACAGAGCTTTTTCCTTTCCCTGGTGACTACAAGACCAATGGTTTTTACAACTATCATACTTGCAAGCGTGCTGGTTTTCAATGTCTGCTGGTGTTGCTGAAAAGAGAAGGGTATGGTAGGCAAATTTACATCATCACGAACCTTACTGTTCTTACCTAGCTTTAACAGATATTTATCTTGAACAAATACTCCTCAGACTTTGCTTATTCACAAGAGCTTTGTAAAAAGTGATTTTCACTAATTGTATTAAGTTTTCTCAGTGGCGTGTATACACAAAAGTACTCATCCCACAATTCTAGAAGTTCTACTCTGTGTAATTAAAATCTAACACATAATTCCTTTTTGCTAAAGATAAAGATATAAAATATCATGGCTATTTACTAAATTAGACCTGTATTCCAGTATTAATAGCTATACATTGAGCATAAAAATATACACATAATTCTTTCAGCATAGATAGAAGAAAATTCATTGTGAATGACATTACTCATAACTACATGATCCCATAAAATTGTATTCTACAGAATTATACTTTACCACTTTATGGCTTAATTGATAAGAATTCTCTAGTGAATTCACTTATTTCTCAATCAATAATGATAGATACATATGTGCAAAGAAAGAAATAGGTATTCATATATATTTCATATTCACCAGTCTCTGCATAATATACTTACATATTGTCTTTGAGGTTATCCTTATTGTTATTAATGCTGAATGTCCTTAACCCTTGGTCTCAAAAGTTACCAAATGAAATATACATCCTGCCACTTACTATATTCTTTTAAGTGTTTAGTGGGAAAGATTCTTTAATATTTATGTTTTTCTGACAGAAAACACTTCCAAGGGCATATTGAACCTTTTCAAAATACGTTGGAAGATGGAGTAATTACATACACACTGAGTTGTTTTTCTAAATAAATGATGGGCTTTGTTCAGACACTTGAAGAGTTACTCATTAGTGAATAGGCTGATGTTGCACAGCAGTGAGTGGAGGAAGCCAAAATACCCGTTTTAACATGCAAAACTCTATAACAATATACAATATTTTGAAGATGATGATGAGATTGGATGATTACCTTGCAGTTTACTGTTATGAAGAAGTGAATCTGCTCCTTCGTCACTGGATACCTCAACAAACTTTTGATAAAACACAGACTTTCTTTGAAAAGTTGAGGGATGGAACTTCCGGCCAAGATGGAGGCGTAGGTGGACACACTGTGCCTCCTCGCACAACCAAAATTAAGGACAACAAAGATTTAGAAACAAGAAAACAATCAGAACTGATAGAAAATTGAACTATATGGAAGTCTGACAACCATTCATCCAGACCGGTAAGAGGGGTGGAGTTGCGGCAGGACAAAGTAGAGGTTGGCGGACTTGGGCTTGCAGGCAGCTTGCGGCTGGCAGATCCCAGGTGAGTTGCTAGTGGGCCCCGGGAACAGGATGGCAGCAATGCGGACCCAGTGAGGCCAAGCAAGGCAGCTGGCTGACCAGGCAGTCTCACATTCGCTTACAGATAATCCAGGAGAAGGGGAAGTGGCAGAAGGGACTGGAATCCCAGAGAGAGTGGAGCAAATGCCATTGTTCCCTCTCTGACCCCGCCCCTACACACAGCATTACAACCCAGCTACTGGGCTGCCCCGCCCTGGGGAACACCTAAGGCTCCACCCCTCATACGTAACAGCCACGACCAGACCAAAAACAAAATAACAACAACAACAACAACAACAACAAAACAAAATGGCTCAAATGAGAGAACAACTCAAAGCCCCAGAGCCAATTCATCTAAGTGACCAAAAGATAGCCAACCTATCAGAGGCACAGTTCAAAGCCCTTGGTGATCAGGATGCTCACAGAATTGGTTGATTTTGGCCACAAATTAGATGAACAAATGCAGGCTACGATACGTGAAATGAAGGAAAATGCACAGGGAACCAATAGAGATTGGAGGAAAACTGGGACTCAAATCAATGGAGTGGACCAGAAGGAAGAAACAAACAACCAAACAGAAAAGAAGGAAGAAACAAGAATTGAAAGAAATGAGGAGAGGCTTAGGAACCTCCGGGACATCTTTAAACGTACCCACATCCGAATTATAGGGGTACCAAAAGGGGAAGAGGAAGAGCAACAAGTGGAACACTTATTTGAACAAATAATCAAGGAGAACTTCCCCAACCTGGCAAAGGAAATAGACTTCCAGAAAGTCCAGGAAGCTCAGAGAGTCCCCAAGAAGTTGTACCCAAGGAGGAACACACCAAGGCAAATCATAATTCCATTAGCCAAGATTAAAATGAAGGAGAGAATTCTAGAAGCAGCAAGGGATAAGGGGACAGTCACCTACAAAGGAGTTCCCATCAGACTGTCAGCTGATTTCTCAAAAGAGACCTTGCAGGCAAGAAGGGGCTGGAAAGAAATATTCGAAGTCTTGAAAGGCAGGGACCTACATCCAAGATTGCTCTATCCAGCGAAGCTGTCATTTAGAATGGAAGGGAAGATAAAGTGCTTCTCAGATAAGGTCAAGTTCAAGGAGTTCATCATCACCAAGCCCTTATCATATGAAATGTTAAAGGGACTTATCTAAGAAAAAGAAGATAAAAAAATAGGACAGTGAAAAGACAGCAAACTCACAGCTATTAACAACCACACCTAAAACAAAAGCAAACAACTAGAACAGGAAGAGAACCACAGAAATGGAGATCACATGGAGGTTTAGCAACAGAGGAGTGGGAGGAGGAGAGAGGGGGAAAAGGTACAGAGAATAAGTAGCATAGATGGTGGGTAGAAAATAGACAGGGGGAGGGCAAGAATAGTGTGGGAAATGTGGAAGCTAAAGAACTTATGACACATGGACATGAACTAAAGCGGGGGAATGTGGGTGGGAGGGGTGTGCAGGGTGGAGGGGAATGATGGGGGAGAAATGGGGCAACTGGACTAGCACAATCAATAAAATATATTAAAAATAATAATAATAATAAAAAGAAAAGTTGAGGGATTATAGGAATCAAACTCTGATAGAATTTACTTATCTAGAACACGCCAGCCCTAAAGTGGGATGTATAGTTCAGGTTTATTTTTTGTTTTTATTAATTTATTATTTTTTCACTTTATTTTTATTGCTGACACTATTATAGATAGCCCCATTTCCTCCACTCAGCCCTTACTCCCCTTCCCTCTGACCATCCTCACCCTGTTGTCTGTGTCTCTGGGTCATGAATATATGTTCTTAGGCTGATCCCTTCACTTTAGTTCAGGTCTATTTTTACACTCAATAACTTATTTATGCATCCCTAATATTCACTACTGTTAAAAATTGTTATTTGTATATATGCATTTTTATCCATGAGTGTTTTTAAAAATGTATAAGTACCATATTTTCTTTACCTCCAAAATATATGAAATGTCCACCACATAGGAGATGCTCGGTTATAACTTCCTAAAAGTAAACAAAGTTGTTATTCATAAATAAAAAAAGCTAAGCAAAGGCTAAACACCAGAATACTGAATAATGGAGGAGAAAAACTTATTGAATGCATACTGACCACCAGGCACTGTTGTAAGCACTTTGCATGCAGTAATTCAGTTATTCATTTTAGAAGATAAACAGATAACTGGAGATAGATGATTTGCATCTGACAAACAGAGTGGTCAAATGTCTTGCTCCAAATCCCCACAGTAAGGAATAGATAAAGAAATAAACTGCAGGCATCCAATAAGTACAGAAGTAGTTTATTTTCTTTTAAAAAAGTATAATTTTATGCTAATATCTTGACATAGCGAACCCCAGTCCAATTATTCATCAAATGACCATTTTGGGGGCTTTGTGTATCTTTTGAAGTTATGTTGTGGAGGCTGTAGAGGATCATAATGTAAGAACCATTTGCCTGGTTCAGGTGATGTTATCCTAGAAAATAATTAATATTTAAGATAGTACATGTGATTATGAAAAAATCACCTAGTTTCCCTCTGCATTTGAATAAAAACATCTCCCACAATGTATGGGAAAGGGCTAATGAAACAAACTCATTGGCTTTACTGAATAGTTGGGTAAATTCACCAATTCCTTTAAATTGTACGTAGAGAAATTCTAAGTAGAATAAAAACTATAGAGCCATTGTCACTTAAGGGAAGTAATTACTGTAATGGTGGCCAAACTACTCTCCTTGTTATCATCCTGTTTCTCTATCATCCATTCTTCCTCTCTCCTCCAAACACTCCCTCCCTTGCTCATTATGTTGCTACCTTCTGGTAGTTCCTTCTGCAAGCTGCTTTCCTTCAACATCATTCCAAAAAAGAATATATAAAGTTCTATTGTTACAAATAACAGAAGTATTTGTGCAGATGTTAGTAAGAACATAATTTCTAGTCAGCTTTGCCTTGTTACTGAATAGAGGATGCCACAAAATAAAACTGAAAGACAAGGGTCAATAACTCAATAACTATAGTTAACTCAAACAATGCACGAGACTTCCTGAGTTTCTATCTGTGACTCTGCGAGTTGCTGGCTGTATGATGTTCATAATTTTAATTAATTTTACTCTGTCTCAGTGGCTTCATCAGTAAAATAGATATAAGTGTTTGTTTCATCATATTTTTAAAAGATTTTATTTACTTTTAGAGAAAGGGGAAAAGAGGGAGAAAGAGATGAAGAGAATCATCCTTTTTCCAGAGGAACATCGATCAGTTGCCTCTTCCACATCCCCAACTGGGGACCTGGACCACAATCTTGGCATGTGTCCTGACTGGGAATCTAATCAGTGACATCTCAGTTTGTAGGATGATGGCCAATCTACTGAGCTACCACTCAGGGCTGCTTCATCATGTTTTCGTGAGGATTAAAAGACATAATAAAATGTGCTTAATTCAATGACTGGTTTATAGTAATTCATCAGTGAATGCCAAGTACATTGTTTATCATCATCATCATCATCATCATCATCATCATCAATTTAAATGATAAAATTCATTAATGTTTTATATGAGGTTCATCTTATTATCTGGTACATGCCATATCACCTAACACAAATATTATTGTATTTAATCATAAAAACAACCCTATGTGGTACATACATTTCTTTCCAGTTTCAGGTGAGAACACTGATATACAGAAATGTTGGTTTAGAAAGTTAGATCTGAAAGTATGGAAAACTAATTGAGGAAATGCTGTCTTAAAGCCACATCTATAATAATAATAATAAATTATAAATATTTAGACGTATTAAAGTTGAAACACTTCTAACTGGTGTGGCATAATGGTTAAGCACCTGAGTTCTAATGTCAGATTTCTTGATTCAAATTGTAGTCTCACCCCTTATAAACGCTAGAATCTTAGACAAATTACTTAATCTCCCTTAGCCTCAGTCTCCTCATCTGTAAAAAAAGGACATAGGAGTGTCTGCTTTACAGCATTTATTAAGATTGTAATTACAGATGCAATATGCCCAGAATAAACCCAGGCATACAGAAAGTATCCTGGAAAGTTAGTTAGTACTTATTATAAATAAATGAGAAATGCAATTTTCCCATGTGGTATGATTTTCACAAGCAATTATCTTTCCAGACATATTTTATAGCTTAGAAACATGACATGCTGACATCGCACACAAAGCTGACACACTTAGCCCACCCAAAGTAAAACATGTGCTTTCAATTGTTTTCCATCAGTAGTAGCAATGGCTTTGCAGAAAACATTTTCATTGCGTCATATAGTCTTGTAAATAAACCCCCCTTTTGCCAGCTCACCAGCCAGGATCCGGACAGCCTACGTTGCCCTTCCAACAACTGACCTACTGAATAAAATATTTCTAGGTTATCCTAACACACCACAGGTACAAATAAAAGCATAAGAAGTCAAATTTACTTAGCCCTTGTTTTCAGTTATTCCTTGAAATTAAGCTTCATTAAATTTCAGGATTCATTGATATTTTATCAGAAGCAAAGTATCTGTTTTGCAAACAGTATGGGAGAATACATAATACACTTTTATATATATATATATATATATATGTGTGTGTGTGTGTGTGTGTGTGTGTGTGTGTATAAACTTTTTTATCAGAATTTTATATAGCACTTATATCTATAGAAAAGGCTCACTTTTTCTTACATGTCTACATTTCCACTACTTTTATAGGAGAAAGTCTGTTTTTAAAAGCATTGTAAATGAATGATTGAATAAATAAATGAATGTGTGAATGAGGGACTAAGCTTTCCCCCAAAACACACAAAACATTAGTCAATAAATTACCATACCTAAATACTAACTGTTTACAGGGTCCATTTTTACATTAGTTTTTAAGAATGATCTTGAAGAGGAACACAAAACTATGTGGTTACTTTTATCACTAAATAAATATCATTTTTAAATTTATTTTCTTTTGTTTTTTACTAAGAAACATATATGCATAGAATAATTTTAATAAAATGCAAGTACATGAATTTTAAATTCTTCATTTATAATTCTTCTTTTTCAAAATTATTTTATTGTTGTTCAATTACAGTTGTCCGCATTTACCCCCACCACTCCCCTCCACCCCAGCCATCCCCACCTCTCTCCCTTGCTTCCACCACCCCCTCGTTATTGTCCATGTGTCCTTTATATTTGTTCCTGCAAACCCTTCCCCTTTTCCCCTGAAATTCCCTCCCCTCTCCCCTCTGGTCATTGTCAGCCTGTTCTCTATTTCAGTGCCTTTGGTTATATTTTGCTTGTTTGTTTGTTTTGTTGATTAGGTTCCCCTTAAAGGTGAGATCATAGGGTATTTGTCCCTCACTGCCTGGCTTATTTCGCTTAGCATAATGCTCTCCAGTTCCATCCATGCTGTCACAAAAGGTAGAAGCTCCTTCTTTCTTTCTGCTGCATAGTATTCCATTGTGTAAATGTACCATAGTTTTTTGATCCATTCATTTACTGATGGGCACCTAGGTTGCTTTCAGCACTTGACTATTGTAAATTGTGCTGCTATGAACATAGGGGTGCATAGGTTCTTTTGGATTGGTGTTTCAGGGTTCTTAGGATATAATCCTAGCAGTGGAATTGCTGGGTCAAAAGGCAGATCCATTTTGAGTTTTCTGAGGAAATTCCATACTGTTTTCCACAGTGACTGCACCAGTCTGCAATCCCACCAACAGTGCACTAGGGTTCCCTTTTCTCTACATCCTCTCCAACACTTGCTGTTTGTTGCTTTGTTTATGATGGCCATTCCCATTGGTGTGAAGTGGTATCTCATTGTGGATTTAATTTACATCTCTCTGATGGCTAGTGATATTAAACATCTTTTCATAGTTCTCTGGACCATCTCTATGTCCTCCTTGGAGAATTGTCTGTTCAAGTCTTTTGCCCATTTTTAAATTGGGTTGTTTGTCTTCCTGCAGTGGAATCATGTGAGTTCTTTATATATTTTGAAGGTCAAATCCTTGTCTGAGGTATCATTGGCAAATATGTTTTCTTATATAGTTGATTCTCTTTTAATTTTAATGCTGTTTTCTTTAGCCATGAAGAAGAAGAAGCTTTTTAATTTGATAAGGACCCATTTGTTTATTCTTTCCTTTATGTCCCTTGCCCTAGGGGACATTTCAGTGAAAATATTGCTGTGTGGAATGTCTGAGATTTTCCTGCCTATATTTTCCTTCAGGACTTTCATGGTGTCATGGCTTATATTTAAGTCTTTTACCCACCTTGAATTTATTTTTTGTGTTATTTCTACTTTTTCTAGGATCTATATAATTTATGGTTTTGCTAGTATTTTCAGTTTCTTCAAATTTCAGACCTTTCTATAATGTTAGCCACAAATAATGTTATATTATATTAGATATTTCAGCAATATTTAATGCACAGCCTTCTTACAGAAGGATTTTGGATTTTCAAATGAACTTTTCAAACTCCCATTTAAGCATGAAGGATTTGTCCCATAGGAAGATCCTGGAATAGAACGTGCCATAATACGTACCTTCCTCATAGCTTACCACAAATTTCTGTAACACTGTTATTGTTTAAAAAACAAGCAAATCTGCTGTTTATAATTTTACACTAATGCAGGGTCTTTTACAAGCTCCATAACATTATAACAAAGAGAGGCAAGTAGAAGAGAGGAAGGCAGTAAATTCAATTGCACTTAATAAGACTCATAAGTAAAAATAAGTGCATTTGTCAACTGGCAAAAAAGAACTCTCTAAATTCAGAAGAAAAACTATATTCTCCGCTTTAAATATCAAAGAGAAGGTGTTCTGAGTCCAATTAATGTGTTTTAAAATAAATGCTTTCGTTTAAAAATATTGATAACCAGAGGGGATGGGGGAGGGGGTAATGGGGAAAGAAGGGGAAAGGTCGAGTCAAGGAACAAGTATAAAGGACCCATGGAAAAGGACAAAGGGGGGTTGGATTGAGGGTGGGAGGTTGGGGTAGATAGGGTGGGGGAAGTAATGGGGGAAAATGGGGACAACTGTAATTGAACAACAATAAAAAAATAAAAACTAAAAACATTAATTGACAAATTGAAGTTAAATTAATTAAAACTAGGTAAAATTATATTTTATCTATTCTTTTAAATTGTTTTCATGTAGTTAAAATCTATTGTTGGTTTTGTTTGTTATTTTCCTTTGGACAGCATAAAACAAGCTTTCTCTGCATTTGGTCAGGCCATGTACAAAAGGATTCTTTAAATGCTTCTGGCCCTCACACACAGAGACAATTCATATGGATGTTATATATCATTTTCTCTGTTATGTGACTATGAAGCCACTCTACAGCTAACATATTTACTATACAAGTGGCAAGGAAATAAATTGACACTGAAAAATGACCATCTCAGGCAACGCTGAGCTAAAATCCTGCAGCATGAGGAGAATAAACCATTAAAGAAATATCAATAACAGGACAGAAAATGTGAACTGCTCATTAGGGATAATTTTCATTTGTTGAACTCTGGATTTTCAAATTTGAAAATGGAGAAAGCATCTCTGAACACATGTCAAGAAAGTATTGACACATTTAAAGTAGTCTCTTTTTTTAAATTTTATTTTTCAATCACAGTTTACACTCAATACTATTTTGTATTATTTTCAGGGGTAAAGCAGAGTGGTCAGACAATTATATAATTTCTATAGTGTTCCCTTCAATGTTTCAATTTTCCTCCTAGTACTGTACGGAGTTCTTAAAATTATTGACTATATTCCCTATGCTGTATTCTACATCCCTGCGACTGTTTTGTAACTACCAATTGTACTTGTTAATCCCTTTACCTTTTTTAAAAAATTCAGTTTTGTATATTTAGAAAAAAAAACACTATCACATAATAATAACAGCTACTATATTTGTACTTTTAGGGAGTGCTGGAAGTTTTTTTTTTTAATTTTAATTGTTGTTCTTGTACAGTTTTATGTCTTTTACTCCCATCCCAGCCCACCTCCCCAGCCCTCCCCACCTCCCTCCCATTTCCACCCCCCCCCCAGTTTTTGTCCATGTGTCTTTTGTACTTGTTGCTCTAAACCCTTCCCCTTTTCTCCTGAAATTCCCTCCCCTCTCCCCTCTGGTGACTGTCAGCCTGTTCTCAATTTCAGTGTCTTTGGTTACCTTTTTACCCAGCCTCCAACCCCTCCCCTCTGGCAACAATCAATCCGATCTCTGTATCTATGATTCTGTTTCTGTTTTGTGTGTTCATTTATTTTGTTCTTTAGATTCCACATACAAGTGAATTAATACGGTATTTGTCTTTCTCTGACATATTTCTCTTAGCATCAATAGATGAGTGGGTTAAAAAAGTTGCAGTACACATATGCAATGTAAATATTACTCTGTCACAAAAAAAGGAATCTTGCCATTTGCAACAACATGGATAGACCTAGAGGGTATTATGGTAAATGAAATTTGGGGCATCCAATTTTGCTTGTTTTTCTCAAGCATTCTTCTACATCCAAAGTCTTCAAACATATTTGATGCCAGTGATAATTCCCCTGTTAATTAGGCACTGTACACAGCAAAACAACCTGGCTGAGCTATGGGTTTGAATGTTTAGTTTGAACACTTTGCTTTGTCTCCAGAAAGAACACAAACCAAGTAATACAGAAGTATGGAGTACTTAGGCTTAGACAGATGTAGTGGATGTTCTAGTTTAATTGCAGTTTAATAGCTTTCAGAACTATATAAATTTGGCTCAGGCTCAAGTTAAGTTCCATGTATGTGTGTGTGAGTGTGTAAAATATTTGTATTCCGTCCGTAACTCATTATCAGCACAGTTCACTTTGGCTACAACATCTGGGTCTAGAATAGTTCGGATCCTGCTGTTTACAAAAGAGACTAGAAGCTACAGGTTTTCTGAATAAAGGATTTCGAAAAAATTTTAGTCCAACCATTTCCCTTCCCTCCACTAAAATAAGCCAGTCTCTAAATACATTTATATTCTTCCATTCTCTGGCTCCAGAGAAAGGGCTGCACATCTGGGTAAGTCAACTAGATCATTGTTTCCTGTAAGACACACAGCATTCTTCAGAAACTGTAGAGTTTTATGTGATCGGTTATGAAGTCATAGTTTATAAGACTTTGGCTGAGAAACTGCGAGCGCCAGTGGCAGAAAATAGCAAGTAGATCCCCACTAACATTGCTGTATAAAAGTTTTGTTACTGACTGAAGCACACTTGCCAGTCGGTAGAAGGAGGAAAGAAAATGACCATAGGTTGAGAACACACTATATTCCCCCAAATTTGGCTCTGTGTTCTCATGTAGACAATCTCATTTATACTCAAACCAACCCAACAGCATATGTATCATCACTCCCCCAATGTTAGATATGAATAGACTATTGGCCCATATAGGGTTAGGTAACTTGTCCAAGGCCACGTGGAGTCATATATGGCAGAGCCTAGATTTGAATTCTCTCAAACGCATGCTCCTTTTCTTTCTAAGAAGACGGAAAGTAGAGGTAGATGGGTAAATTTTGTCCTCCTTACTGGATAGGTAACCTTTAGATCTTGCTTTCCTGCTTCTTTTTATGGAGTTGCATCCTTCATTCTTTTATTTTTTTTTTAAAGATTTATTTATTTATTTTTCTTTAGAGGGGAAGGGTAGGAGAGAGGGAGAGGGAGAGAAATATCAATGTACGGTTGCCTCTCATATGTCCCCTGCTGGGAACTGGCCTGCAACCCAGGCATGTGCCCTGACTGGGAATCGAACCGCGATCCTCTGGTTCGCAGGCCCGCGCTCAATCCACTGAGCTACACCAGCCAGGGCTGCATCCTTCATTCTTTTAAATACGGCTCTCACCAATTCTTTCTGTGCAGTTCTACATAGTTATCTCCTGTACTTCTCTCCTTCGACTTCAGTAAATCAGGCAATAACCAATAGCAAATACAGAAGGTACGAAAAATGTAATATAGCTATTCTTTAAGAATAGTACACATAGAGTTGCTTATTTATACATATAGAAAGATTCTTCTGGATATAAGCACAGATGTTCTCAGAGAAATTATAAGTATTAATTTTGTTATTACCTGCATTGATGAAAGGAAATTACATTATGTACACAAAATATGAAATTCAATTGAAATAATACCAGTAAGTATTTGTTACAAAGTTAGGTGCCAAGTTCTGAGGTAGACCTTAATATTGGTATTCTAAAACTTTAGTATGCATAGGAAATCTTTTGGGAACTTTTTTTAAAAATGCAGATTCCTAGCCACTCTCCCCTGAGAGATCCTAACTTAGTAGACCTAGAATGTGCTCAGGTATTTACAACTTTAATAATCACCCCAGGTGAATTTAATGTTGGTAGTCCTTTAACCACATTTTGAAAATAAATTTTGTAAAGTAAATCACATACTTCGGGTGTGGGTGGTATAGCAGAGAATTGAAATCAGTTTTGAATTTTACATTTCTTAATTTATTTAAGACAATGTTGTTAAATCCTAATCAACTGTACTTGGCAAAGATGTTTCCAGAAATGTGTCCTGTCATTAATGGGAGAATAGGAGAATAGCAACATAAGATACAAGATTCAAAAGAGTAAAAGTGGGGATACAGGGAAACTTAATCAAATCAACAAAAGACAAGAAAGGAAGAAAAAGGAAAACAAAGCTATGTGGAAAATATAAGATGACAGAAATAATTGCAATATATCATTGATCACAAAATTGTGAAAGCATTGAAAGTGCACATTAATTCTCAGGTTGTCGTTTTTAATCAAAATACATACTATTTAGAAGAAGTCAAATTAAAACAATATTACAGTACATTGCATACCAAAAAAATAAAACGATGGAAATAAATCTGCCAGGAAAACACTAACAATGCAGATTTCTCAGTATTGCCATGTAAAAGTTTGATAATTTTTGTTCAGAATTTACTTTTTTAAAATCCTCATTCAAGGATATGCTTAGAGAGGAAAGAAGGAGAGAGAGAGAGAGAGAGAGAGAGAGAGAGAGAGAGAGGGAGAGGGAGGGAGGGAGAAATATCAGTGTGAGAGAGAAACTTTCATCAGTCATTGACACAAGAGAGCGACATCAATTGACTGCCTTCATACCCTCCCTGACCAGGAATCGGACCCACAACCTATGTGTGATGTGTCTTGACCAAGTATAGAACCTGCAACCTTTTGTTGTACAGGTCAATGCTCCAACCAACTGGCCACCTGGCCAGGGCCAAAATTTACTTTTTTAACAGGTGCTCCAAGTAGCTCTAAATGCAATTAGTTCTGAAACTATATCAAGAAAAGCTTAATTAGATTTTAATTAAACACATGGTTTCTGTATTTCACAAACCTAAAAAGTAATTCATACCTGCATTCAGACTTACATTTTCACATCAATAGGTTTCAAATTATGGGAAATTTTTTTAGTCAAATAGTGATGCCATGTAGGAGGACCAACATCTAGGAAATGTGGTATTTTTTCAAATCCCATTATTGTGCCTTTTTTCTTTTCTTTCCCTTCCTATTCTTTTGCTGTAAAACTATCCCAGTTGATACAGGCAGCTCAACTCTGAATGGGTACAAGGTATCATCTGTTCTCAGAAAATAGTTCAAGTAAAGCACAGTAAATACATTTTTAAACCTTTTAGTTTATTTTTATTTTAATAGTCTATTTTTATTGGCTTTTTCATTACTATTTATCCCCCTTATACCCTCTTTAACCTCCACCCACACCCTACCCTCCACAGACACCACACTGCTGTCCATGTCCATGAGTCCTTGTTCTTTTTGGCTCAATCCCTCCACCTCCAACTGCCCTCCCCCAGAGCTGCCAGCCTGCTCTCCATCTGTGAGTCTGTCTCTATGTTGCTTGTCAGTTTATGTTGTTCATTAGATTCCACAGATGAGTGAGATCATATGATATTTGCTTTTCTCTGACTGGCTTATTTCACTGAGCATAATGTTCTCCAGGTCCATCCATGCTGTCACAAAGAGTAAAATTTTTCTTCTTTCTTACAGCCAAGTAGTATTCCATTGTGTAAATTTCAATTCCACTGTGTATATTTTAATGCCAACGTTAATCTAAATAATCACCACAGGCCTCTCCCAAAATGACTCATCGATATTTTGAAGGGAAATTTACTTCCGTCAGCTAATGGTATCTTGAATATTAACATGCAGTAAACATTATAGTTTGGAGGATCTGACACTCACAGTATGGGTTACATTTATCTAATGTGCAGATTGATTGGTTTATCCCAATACCTAAAATAGGGCATTAAGAGACATATAATGCATTTCAAGAGCAGAGTTGAGTTACTACCTTTTCAACCTCCTCTCTAACCATTTCTCTATGTGAATTGTATATGCCAAAAAAATCATGTCACTGTATACCTTCCGAGTTTTCCCACTTCTAAATACGTTTTTTTTTTTTTTAAAGAGGCTGTTAAGAAAATTAAAGAAAAGCCATAGAGAGGGAGAAAATATTTTAAAAAACATATATCATATATAGGTCATATATATAGAATATATTAAGAGCCATTATTACTCAATAATAATAACACAACCTGAACTAGCCAGTGCAGACATTATAAGGTGGAGCCATGCCTAGCTTGTTGAAGGAGGCTACTTTGACAAGAATACAGTGACTGAAGAAGAGAATACAGAAGACAAGGACTGATCATTAGGGCTTTATAAGTCCTAAGGTCTCTGTTTTAACCTTGTGTGAGATGAGAGCATAATAGTACAACAGATCTTGACCTTGAAGATTTTGCATAGAATTCAGGAGGTCTGTGAACCTAGACAGAAGAAATCACATCTTTATTTTTACTAATCCCAAACTGAAATTTGGCATTTCCTTCCATTATGAATGGAGCAATGAACCACAGTAGTTATAATATTACTTGTAATTTTGTCACAAATAGAAAACAAAGACAGTTTCATATCATGTTATAGTCATTGCATATATCTGAAAATATCATTCATACTTACTACAGTTTTGAAGTTATGGTAGCTATTGGACCTGACTCTAGATCTTATTTAATGCATTAAAAAACACATACAGTACTATGTCATAAATTTGCTTTTTAATTACTTTGACTATGTATTTTAGAATAACTCATTTGCCCTGTTTTGTTTTAAAATTTTTATGCATTTTTAAATATTCCATGTATTTTTGTGGAGAATAAATTACTGATAGGGAAGATAGACCAGTTAGGAGTTTCTTTTGGTGATCTAGGGTGGAAATTATGATTCTCAGACCAAAACTGTAGCAGAGTAAGAGATGAAAGCAGTGTGATTCTTGCTGTATTTTGAAGCTACAGCTAATAGACTTAGCTGATGGATGGGATTTGGAGTATGAGAGGCTGGCATGTGTTAAGAATAACTAAAATGTTTTTGCAAATCTTACATTTTCTTATGTTTTTGAAATATTAAAACAAAGGTAGAGATCCTCACAGATAAATCCCTGCCATATACTTCCCCAGAGACAGTGAAACTGAATATGAAAAAGGTAAAGAAGATGATGGCAGAGGGGGACAAATTGTTATCTTCAAGTAATAGCCAGTCATGCCTGTCTTGACATTTTATTGCCCTCAGGAATTTTATTTGAAATTAAAGAACCATAACCGAGTAAAACAATAAAATATAATTTTAATATAAATTATATTTTATAGTTTATGCTATTACAATTGTCCCAAATTTCCCCCCTTTCCTTCCCTCTACCCAGCGCCTCCCACTCCGTCAGGCAATCCCTACACCATTGTCCATGTCCATGGGTCCTGTGTATAAGTTCTGTGGCTACTCCATTTCCTATATTGTAGTTTACATCCCCATTGCTATTCTGTAACTACCTGTTTGTGTTTCTTAATCCCTACACCTTTTTTGCCTGTCCCCAACCCACCTCCCATTTAACAACCATCAAAACGTTTTCTTTATGATTCTGTTTCTGTTCTGCTTGTTCATTTATTTCATTTTTTAGATTCAACTGCTGATACATATGTATTTATTCCCATTTTATTGCTCTTATTTTTGATATTTTTGGTCTTTTTAAAGAAGACCCTTTAATATTTCATGTAATAATGGTTTGATGGTGATGAACTCCTTTAGCTTTGTCTTGTCTGGGATGCTCTTATCGGTCCTTCAATTGTATTTTTTTTTCATTTTTTAAAATTCTTGTTCAAGTACAGTTGTCTCCATTTTCCCCCACCCCTACTGACACCAACCATCCCCACTTCCCACCCTTGATCCTACCCCCACCTTTGGTTTTGTCCTTCAATTTTAAATGATAGCTTTGGTAGGTAATCTTGGTTGTAAGTCCTTGCTTTTCATTACTTTGAATATTTCTTGCCAATCTCTCTGGCCAGTAAAGTTCCTTTTGAGAAATCAGCTGATAGTCTTATGGGAACTCCCTGGTAATTAACTAACTGCTTTTAAGCTTCTGTCTTTGTCTTTAACCTTTGGAATTTTAATTATGATGTGTCTTGGTGTGGGCCTCTTTGGGTTCATATTGTTTGGGACTCTGCTTTCTGGACTTGTATGTCTACTTCCTTCACCAAATTAGGGAAGTTTTCTGTCATTATTTTTTCAAATAGTTTTCCAATTTTTGCACTTTCTCTTCTCCTTGTGGCACCCCCATGATGAAAATATTGGTATACTTGAAGGTGTCCCAGAGGCTCCTAATGCTATTGCCATATTTTTGTTATTCTTTCTTCTTGTTGTTCTAATTGGGTGTTTTTTGCTTCCTTATATTCTAAATTGCTGATCTGATTCCTGGCTTCATCCACTCTAATGTTGATTCCCTGTAAATTGCTCTTCATTTCAGTTTGTGTCTCCCTCATTTCTGTCTGGTTCTTTCTTTTGGTTTCTTTTTTATGTTGGTGAAGTGTCCAATGAGTTCCTTGAGCATCCTTATAAGCAATGTTTTGAACTCTGCATGTGAAAAATTGCTTGTCCACATTTTGTTTAGTTCTTTTTCTGGAGATTTGTTCTGTTCCTTCATTTGGGCCATGGTTCTTTGTCTCCTCATTTTGGCAGCCTCCCTGTGTTTGTTTGTATATATTAGGTAGAGCTGCTATGATTCTCTGTCTTGGTAGTATGGCTTAATGTAGTAGGTGTCCAGTAGGGTCTGGTGGCACAGCCTCCGCTATCACCCAAGCTGGGCACTCAAGGATTGCTCCTCATGTGGGCTTAGTACACCCTCATCTTATAGTTGAGACTTTATTGCTGTTGGCACTTCAATGGGATTTACCCAGGCTGATCAATTGCAAGGACTGGTTGTGACCACTGACCACTCACCACCATAAAGGGTCAGCTGTGCAGGGGCCCACTCCACAGAGCAAGACTTACTTCCACAGGGCTCTGGTTCCTGATGAGGCCACACCTTGAGTGTGTCACATATGAGGTAGTTGAGTAGTGGTGCTCTGACGCGGTCTGTAACTGTCCCCAGGGTGTGCAGGCTCTTTGGCCTCCCTAGAGGTGCCATCTTGAATGGAAATATTCAATAAAAAATAATTTACAAACTTACTCCTCAGTCCTATGGAATATATATGGTGTGTCCTGAAGACAAAATTGCCTAGGTACCCCAAAGTTGCAAAATAGGAAATGGGAAGAAGCTGTGCATACTTCAGGCAAAAATGTGTTTTAAATCAACTACTGTGGTATATAAAATATGTGGTCTATTTAAGTTGTGGATCATCTGAAATTTAAGGTGAAAGCAGGAAAAGCACCTAGACTTTCCCATAAGATTACACTGAGAGAAATACCCTTGTGCAAAACAAAATTCTGTCCTTGACCATAGGACTCACCAATGTGAAAATTTCCACATCTTAACATGTCTGTCATTAACAAGAGATTCAGAAATGTTTTCTGTTGTTCCACTGCCTTATAATGGGGTGGGGGAAAACAGGCTGGTGACAGAAATTTTATTTATGTCAGGACTTTTTTAAGTTTAATTAAATTCAAAACAATTTAAAATGGTAAATTGGTTTTCTAACCAATTATTTCAAGAATATTATTAATCTCAGTTAAGTATTTAATGACCAAAACAGTGATTTAATTTCTAAACTTTCTACTTTTTAAATATAGAATATTAGAATTTTATAAGAAGCTTTAGAAAGATCCAGAATGCTATGCTTTACATCTGAAACACATACACAATAATACTGAATATAAACTACACTAGAAAATAAATTTTAAAATTTGAAAAATTTATAAAGGTCCAGAATACATAATCAAATGATTATTTCATTTCAAAGAATAGTGAAACAAGCAACAGTTCATTTTTTTATTCCTTCCTTCATCTTTTTCTAGGTTTATTTTCATTAGCAATCTTACATTTTCTGAAAGATAATACCCAAATGGGAGAAATTAAGACAGAACTGCCAGGGGATGTTTATTGTTAGATGTGGGATGCATTCATCAGATTGTGGTTCCCAGAGAGAGCAATCAAGATTGACTTCTGGTTGAGTGTTTGCTGACACCTTGCTACCTGGGATATCATATGCTCATTCTGACTAATGCCTCTAATCTTCTTACAACTTGATAGTAGAAAATAAATGCAAATTTATGAGATAAGTGATCAGTGTCAAGAGTTCAGCCAGTGTAACTGTTCTTAAATCATCCAAATCTATAATCGCTGCCTGTTCCAAGTCTGGGTATTTATCAAAAACAAAAACACTAATTTGAAGAGATGTATGCAGCCCTATCTATGGTCATTGCAGCATTATCTACAATGGAGAAGATATAAAAGCAACCTAACTGTCCCATGATAGATAAACACACACACACACACACACACACACACACACACACACACATATTTCCAGACTATGTATGCACATGTTATAATATTTTGTATTATAGATATGGTTCTAGACTATCTAATCTATTTATCTATATATAATATATACCTATACACATACATATATATTTACAATAATTTGCCATTTGGGATAACATTTATGAACTCAGAGGGCATTATGCTAAGTGGAATGAGTCAGACAGAAATATGATATGTTTTTATTTAGATGTGGAATCTTAAAAAGCAAAAGAAACAAACAAAAACAAAATAGAAACAGACCCACAGATACAAAAAGCAAACTGGTGGATATCAGAGGGTGAAATAGTTGCACGTTGGGTAAAATAGGTGAAGGGATTAAGAGGCACACACTTCCAATTATAAAATAAATTAGTCATGAGGATGTAATATACAGCATAGTGTATACAGTCAATAACATTGCAATAACTTTGTATGGTAACAAGTGGTAATCACATTTATTGTGGGGATCATTCTCTAATATCAATATCAAACACTGTATATCAATATGGAATCACTATAATGCACACCTAAAGCTAACAGGATATTGTACATCAATTATAAGCCAATGGGGAAAAACAGAATACAATTGGCTTTGAATTTGCACAAATTTATATTTTAATTTGGCAGAAAGTTGGAAAACCTTCAAAAGGAACATTGCAAATTGCCAAACTCTAATTGCCAGGCATTGTGGGAATACTTTTAGTATCTATCCTGGGTTTTGTACAGAGATAATAATGTCTTCTTCTTCCATTTACTACTCTACGGTTGATCAAATTCAATGAGGTTTTATTTACTTAACGTTTCCAAAGCTACTAACATATAATGTAAAATGTATCAACCGAGCCACTAATATGATGAAAAATTGTAAAGGCAAAATCAATGTTCATTTAAAGGCAATTAAAACAAAAAAGAAAACCTAACAGTTTTGGGGACCACTTTGTGTGGTATCGGAAATTGTAGCCCTGGGCAAGCAAGGCCTTGCCTGTAAGTCTTGACTAGAAAGCTGGGAACACTGGTCACAGGAATGACCCGATACTAACACTGAGGGTTCCGTTGGGAAATCAGGCCTGAAGACTACATTGTATCCTTTCAAGCTTGCTTTGCTTTGCTTTGCTTTGCTTTGTGCAGCCCTGTTGATATAAACCAATGTTTAAATTCAAAGCATAAGGGAGTGAACTCTTAATCTCATGAGCCACGCCTTAAGGACCCTCTGGTGTCAGCATATCTAACAGACCCTGACCTGAGGCAGATCTCTGTATTGTTATCTATAGATAGTATCTGTTTTCTGTAACTATGGCCCTTAGACATTGATTGATGAGCTTTGCATGCAAACACTATACCCCTGTGCATACCCATCCCAATAAAAACCATTTCAGAGAAGGGCTTGGGGAATTCTCTGCTAGAGGGAATCACCACCCGCTTTCCCACTGGAACAACAGATTGTGTCTGGGATGACTCATTCTCCTCTGTGGTGGCTGGGAGAGATCTGTGGGATGTGGCATCCCATATAACAGTATCTTTCATTTTCTGTTCACTTAACATACAACATTGTGCGGAAGTATTGACATGAAAATACATTTTCAGGCAGAAGATTTCAGCAATCATGTATGAAATCCTATTTTATATACCGTTTTCAATAAATGGAGCTAGAGTTTTAGAAACTG
Source organism: Glossophaga mutica (assembly GCA_039655065.1). NCBI lineage: Eukaryota > Metazoa > Chordata > Mammalia > Chiroptera > Phyllostomidae > Glossophaga > Glossophaga mutica. The sequence goes on along the minus strand of CM077318.1, from coordinate 4,668,251 downwards.
AACTGTATCTATTTGATGAAATATACAGATTTAAAAGAGTTGTAGAATTAATTTTTCCCTTCCGCAATGGAAAAGTTAATTGGTTTATTTAAAAAAAAATGACAGTGACGTATCTCCTTGAATTCTCCGCCCCTTCCCTCCAGGTAGCTCTGTTTTGGCTACTCCACATTTGGAGCTGAACCCATACCATGTGTTCTTGTACACAAACAATGCCACCCTATTTGCTCAATATCCCCAACCCACTCTCCCATCAGACTAATTGGAGGCCCCAAAATGAAGAGATAGTAGGGAAAATGAGTGATTTGGGGCCATCAGAGTGGAGGACTACATTACCTTAGAGGCAGCGAAGAAGACTAGTGTTGACAATGAATGAAGACAAAAATACCTATCCTTACTTCCAGGAGAAGAAACAAATTCAGTACTTCCATGTACAGTTTACAGAAACATTTTGGTCAATAATCCCCCCTGATCCCTGCATACACGCATAGGCCACTGCTATGGTTTGAATGTTTGTGTCTCTTACCCAAATTAATATGTTGAAATATTTAGGGTGAAACCCTCATAGATGGAGTTACTTTTTGCAAAAGGGGCCCCACAGTGACCGCTCAACCTTTTCATTTTGTGAGGACACATCAAGCTACCATTTACAAACCATAGAAAAGGCCTTCACCAGAATGTGAACATTTGGGCACCATGATCTTGGACTTCCAGCATCTAGAACTGTGAGAAACAAATTTTTGTTGTTTACAAGGCACTCAGCCTACAGTATTTTGTTATAGTAGCCCAAAATGACTAAGAAAACCAACCAAGTAAAGTTTTTGGAACCTTGTAGATTTATGAACAATCTGCATTCATTTTTATTTAGTACTTATAAAAGCTTCTGATATGTTGGGTTTAATAATATCATAACTGACAGTTTATTAAGTGAGTTCAGCCTAAGATGTACTTAATTCCTGGTGAAACACTACAAGGCCTGGGCAAATAACACAACTGTCTCAAGAAAAAATGTCCATGACCCCAAGAGTGATCTGACTCTATAAATTAGCATGAATTACAAAGATGCCTAAAAGCATCTGACCTATACACAGATAAAAATACAATCTTCAAATTAAAAATAGGTACATCTCTCAAGAATACATAAATGTGTATTTCAATGAACTCAAAATAATTGAAGTTGTTATGGATGTATAGATGGAAAAAGTGGACACTAGCATCACTTTAAAAGGTAAATGAGATGGAACTGGAGAGCATCATGCTAAGCGAAACAAGCCAGGTGGTGAAAGACAAATACCATGTGATCTCACCTTTAACAAGAACCTAAACAACAAAACAAACAAGCAAAATATAACCAAAGACACTGGAATTGAGAACAGGTTGACAGTGACCAGAGGGGAGAGGGGAGGGAATTTCAGGGGAAAAGGGGAAGCGGTTTACAGGAACAAGAGTAAAGGACACATGGACAAAAACTATGGGGGGTGGAAATGGGAGGGAGGTGGGGAGGGCTGGGGCGGTGGGCCGGGATGGGAGTAAAAGACAGAAAACTGTACAAGAACAACAATTAAATTTTTTAAAAAAGACAGACCTGAAGCAGAGTAACAGAATTAAAAAAAAAAAAAAAAAAAAGAGAGAGAGAGAAAGCAAATGAAACCGAATTTTGAGGCTTCACTGAATTTGAAAAAGTCACATTTCAGATAGTGGCCTTTTTAGTTTTGCATGTTTCTATCACCGTGCTGCTGGGTCACAGCTACATCCTACCATTCCAATCCTGCCATTTGTTTGGCACAGTTATTTAGAGTGATTTTTTTTGTGATGTGAAGAATGATTTAATATTTTCATTTTCATCAATATATGTGAATATGCCTAGTAGCTGGGAAATGTATTATACTTCTAGACCAAGGTTTTTCAACAATATCACTGTTGACATATGGGGTGATGTAATTCATTGTTGTGGGAAGTTGTCTTATACATTGTAAATGTTTAGCATCACCAGTGGCCTTTACCCACTTGATATCAAATAACATCTTGCCCTTCCAGGTGTTTTAACCAAAAACATATCTAGACATTGGTAAATGTCCCTGGAGGACAATATCACTCCCAGTTGAGTACCACTGCTCTGGAAAAAAAATTTGATCAGTTACCTACTTGTTTTACATGACTCCCCTCAAGAAATTCACTGTCTATTCCAATGGCTCCTGTTTGGTATCGTTGGAGTACAGTTAAAGAATAGAAGTTCTGTCACTCTCTGGAGTGGATCTTAGCTGGTAATTTAACTTGGATTTCGAATAAAGCCATTGATATTAATTTGAGTGTTTATTCTATGTTCCCAGATATGGAAACACATGCAAACACACAGAATCAAAAAATATACAATTTATGTCTTTTATCTGAACCACATATTCATTCATGACTACATATGTGTAATTCAAAAAGCAATTATTTAATATGCTAAAACGTACACAGTAAGACATTTTTATCTGATGCATTTTTCTCCTCTTATGCTTTGCTCTGACAAATATTTCCCTAAGGTTCAACTGTGTCAGGGATGGAGAAGGGAGTCCGTCATGGAGAACTCATTCAGCTGCTCAGCCCAACAGCATAAATTTGATCTTGTAATTAGTATTCAACTCAGCATCTTGGACAGAAACCAGTGTTACAGCCAAGAGGTGGTTTAAATCACATAAATCATAGATCAATGACAGAACTCACAGAACTGGATAGATTACAAAAGTAAAGCTTTAGTTAAAAATAGATTAACTGTTTCCCTGCAGGAATTTTTTTAATCCCCCCAAAATATATAAAACAAAAAAAATAGATCTAATTTTTTTTGTAGCGTATGCATATAATGTAAGTTCAAATATACTTTTCCCTTCACAGCCACATTGATATTTTGGAAATGTAGAAATGTACATGCACTGTATACCAGTGAAAATATTCTACATTTATAACACTTTATTATTTCATGATATTAAAAGAGCCACAAAATATGTGTTTTATAGTGGCAACAGTGCAATAGTGATGTGAAAGTTGTTTTACCTTCCTTATTTTATGAGTATCAGATTTTAAACTTCAAACTCAATCTAGAAAATGTTTCTATGTTTTAAGAAACAATGGATATCTTTTAGTCTAAATTCTGTAACTCAAAAAGCATTATAGATTTTGAAGTTACAGTAAATAAAACTACTAAAATGGTAAGTTCTATAAATTTTTATAAGAAATTATCTCATTCTCAAATAATCATCTCATTAGCTCTTTTCACTATCTGGTTTTAGAATTCAGAATCATTCCCAACTATGCAAAAATGACTTGTAATAATTTAAATATATATATGCTCAAATGTGGCATATTATACAGTTCTCAATAAAATTAACAACTTAATTTTAAGTGCCATAAAACACCTTTTTTTTTTTTTTTTTTGAAATTCCAAATCTGACTCCTTCTACTTTAAAATGGGAATAGCTTTGATTCCTGGCATCAAGGAACATACCCAGAATAAAAAATAAAGTTTTCCTAATCTTACAATCCCAGACCACTAAAAAAATATCAAATAGGTAAAATTCAGAGTTCGGGTACACCATCTCATCTTGTCACTTTAGACAATTTTTCTTGGAGTTCACTTTAGACATTTTTTCTCGAAGTAGGTAAATTAACTTGCAGATTCAATTCACTGGAAAATGATCAAATATAATGAAAGAAAAATTGAAACAATACAACTGAATTTTAGAAATGTTACTCTAAAGGAAAGAAATTTAATTAACAATTTTCTGAGATGTACCAATTACAGAATTAGTACCAACATATTAAAATGTGTTTTAAAATGATGACAACATGTAAGCAAAATTTTTCACTGTTTTGCCTCTCATGTTTTATACTTAGGAAATATTCTCATGCTACCTCTTTATGAGGAAAATGCAAATAACTTCCAGATCATAATCACCTTACTAAACAAGAAGGTAAAAACCACCATCTTAAGCAATAAAGCTTTTTTATATGTATTTTAAAAATATGAGTACTCAAGTGGAGAAATCAATTTTAAAGTGTTGCTACTAATTGCTACATAAAAACAAAACATCTACAAGACAAAATTGAAAGAAAGCATCATGCTGTCTACTGTTTCATGATTTATTATTTGCTACTTAGACAAGTTATATTTATTAAGTCCCATATAAGTTTCTAGAAGAATCATGTAAATGTCAGGGTATAACTTTGGTGTTTGGGTTGATTTATGTAAATCCATAATTAATATATGAAAACAGAATAACTATTTTAATATAAAACTTTATAGTATTTTTAAATTCAAACTCTCCAAGACTGTGGTTAACTTACTCCAAATTATGTTTCTGTTCTCTGTCTACTATAGTCAAAACTTTAACATTTGTCTAAAAGTATATAATATATAGAGTTATGATATTAAAAACATCGATCGCATTACTGGAGATCCAGTTAAAGAATATTAACTACCCACATGGTGCTTAGTCATGCTCCATGAAAGGGTTATAAATCACAAAACCTTCTTTTCATAGTTTTAGATAGTAATATTTCAAGGTCTTGATTATTTAGACATATTTGATGGATGATGTAAACAACAGACACTTTTAAGTTCAAAGATATAATTATTATTTTTCTAAAATGCAAGTAGAGTCTTCTGAGGAAAAAAATCAACAATAAAATAGAACTGCTGCTTCAAGTTGTGAACAGACATTTGAAATATTTCTTTTCAATCTATAGGAATGACTATTCTGGAGTGAGATAAGTTTACAGCACTTAAGTCCATCTTCTGTACAATTTATGAGAAGAAAAAGGCATTCTTTTTCTAAATGGCCTTTAGAATTCACCTGATGAAACACGTGAGACATTAAATGAATGAAGCTGAAAATGCAGCCATAAAAGTTTATCATTTTATCCAACGATTCAATTATGTCAGTTTTTAAGTCAAATTTTTCATCCAAAATGAAAATAGCTAATATATCACTGGGAACATTTATTAGAGATTCAGACTCTCAAGTATGTATGCATTTTAATGAGTCTGGATAACAAATGTTTTATAAAGAACAAATAAAGGGGAAAAAAAGAGTTTGGGAAACTCTACCAGATCTGTTGCAAACTAATGGAATTTTTAAATACCACCTAATACAAAGCACACTCTATAGCTAGTCATAAGATTAAAAGCTTTTCAAGTTGCTATCTTGGGAAATTTCTTTCAAGGAAATTACTACAAAGCCTTGTTTTAGTAGGTTCCCCTACTGTGCTTCCCACTGTGTTTTTTTAATAAGGAAAGCTATCCATCCGTAGAGGTGTATCCTGTTCTCCATGCTTCAGCGTCAAGCAGCAGGCAGATACTGTAGACACTCGGTGTTTGACTCTTTAATTTTCACTCCATAATGTTAATGCCTCCTTTTGCTGACTGATGCATGTATGTTAGTGGTTGTTTAATTATGGGTAGGCACAGATTCTCCCCACCCCATAAACTCCCCCATTTCTAATCACACTCAGAGAAAACAATACATAATCTCAGGTATCTTCATGGATATAAGGTAAGAGGTGTTCAGTGTGATCATAACAAAAAAGTCGATGTGTATGGTTCAAATTATTATAAAACAGAAAGCATATTTAATAGCACACGCAATTTTACTATTAATATATAAAAAGTAAACACCAGAAACTACTTTAAAATTCTAAATTCTTAATTGTCATTTAACATTCTCAAGCTATGCAAAATACAACTGTTAAACTACAAAATCATTTAAAATATTATGGAGAACTCAGAGTATCTTATTAACATTCACGCAATCGGAATTAAATTAACAGAGATGAAAAATATTTTTAATGCATGGAGACCTCTTCATTTGTTATTTAAAATTTTAACACCAATTGTCTCTTTTGGGGAAAAAAAAAACATAGACCTCTTTTATGAAACATGTATCACAAAATGGTATTTTACTGAAAACAAGAAAAAAATAAATGTATGCTCACCAAGGAGAAGATCTAATGTATATTACACTTTCGAGGGAACCAAATACGGATTTGGCTATTTTCAGATTAGTTTAACCTCTCCTTAAAGATACTTTGTATTATCGCATAACAGAAATTGTGTTATTGATGAATCTTAAAATTCCGGCCTCCTGTAGGGCAGGGAAGAGTAATGGGGAAAAACAGGGATAACTGTAATTGAACAACAATAAAAAAGAAAGAATAAAATTCCTGCTTCCTATAGAGTTGTGTGTTTTTTTATGAAGGCCCAGATATAGCCATCAAGGTTAGGGCAAGAATTCTTGTGATCTATATTTCACTACCAACACCAGTTACATCAGGAAAATGTGTACTTATCCTCACTAAACAAATTAGTTAGAATTGATGACATAGGTAATGTAAAAAGGCATGTGAAAACTGTAAAATTCCCTACAAATTCACAAAACATTCATGCTATTTATATCACGTACATATAGAATACTACTACTTCTCCCCACACAACATACCCAGTCGAGGGAAAATAATCTCTTGATAATAAAAAGCAATATGTTTTATGTTCTTTAGTTCTGATTTCCATAGCTAACAGTGACAAATACTTTGCTTAGGAAGAGCTTTTAAAAGAAAGCTTCTTTAAAAAGAGCTTCTACCATTCAAAGATGGGCAATGAACCCTCATATTTTAATGCTTCAAATATCAAATAAATAGCAAGGAATTTTAATAATGGTGATTGAATTTCACATGTAATTAAATCAAAATTGGTAGATAAAAATGAGATTGTGCAAAGGCTAGTGGTATAGTGCCACCGGTATTGGGTTGTGCTGCATCCATGACAACTGAATGGAAGGTTGCGTTCGCTACCATTATCTTACATACTCACAGCTGAATGCTAATGCAGCTATACTGAGAAAAATCAAGTTTCAGATCTGAAGCCACTGAACTTACATACACTGTGCATGGAGTTACAAATACAGAAAAGAACGGGAAGATATATGACAGCATGGAGATCTCGCAAAAGGTTATTATTTTAAAGTGTACATAGATAGGCTCATTGCCAAACATTCAAAGAATATTTATTAATGCAAAAGTAAATTTAGGAAAAAGGAATATTTTGTTTCTAGAATGTTTTTGAGAGCGTAATCAGCAGACTAAGAGATTATTCAGTTTCTCCTCTGCGTTAAAATTGAAAATGGACTATTTCTTTCAAATAAGCATTGACTTAATAGGGTATTGTCTAAGCTACCTTTGAAAAAGAGCCTGAGAAAAGGGAAATTAAATGCAATTATATATCTTTTACCGATTTGATTAAATAAAGCTTTGCTACTTTTTAAAAAATAAAACAGGAATACAGTAACCAAGTTTCATATTCCTCTTTTCCCTTGTTTTAAAGATGAGAATCTATCACTATATGTAAATAGGTGATGATGATGATGATGATGATAAATGGTAGATGATAGACAGATAGATGATAGATAGTTTATGAATTCCCTGTCTGACGCAATCCCATATTGAACCTAAACTATCCAGGAGGCAGTAACTTAGTAAAGTCCATGACTAAATGTAGCTGTCTTATGATGGAGATTCTAATTACGTTACTGTTAACCTTGCCATCTTCTCAGAAACTAAGAGATCCCTTCTGGAAATTCCTTTCCTATATGGCAGCTAATTTTTCTTCTCTAATAGAATGGTTTTTGTGCCTATACACAGACATTGTGAAATAGAAATTAAGGTTAATCCCATCATTATAAAATAGAGACCTGGAAATTAGTCAAGTAACTGGAATAATGTCTGTTATCAAATTACAAAACCAATACAGATAGACAGACAGAAATGCACACGCGTAGTATGAGGTAAAGATTGAATTATACAGTTGACAGCAGGGTTTCCAAGCAGCGATCTTATGAATTAGTGCAGAGAGTGACATGTTTACTTCCAAGTTTCCTTTCTATCCTGTACACCTTGACATTGGTTATGCTGGCAACTTTAGTATTTGCTCTGGTCTATGGGATAATTTGAAATAGGAAATATTGGTCTTAAGTGTCAAATAAATCTGAAATTATCACATCTTCCTTTAATTTTATTTTAAGAAGTCCTCAATGTACAATTTAGGCAATTGTAAGAACAGCTCAAGAAAAGAATTTATTACTCAGTCAAAAGTGAGCTATTGGTCTTGCTTCATCACTTATATTGATTAATTATAATAGATAACTACCAAACTTTCTTCTTCATTACTGTACTAACATGGGCAGAGTGTTCTGCACATTTAGCCCGTATCAACAGTAATTCATTTATTTTTCTCTAAATCACTAAATAAATGTTTATCAACCATTTATTGTGTGTGTCAGTTACTAAGTCATAAGCTACTAAACTTGTTAACAAAAAGTAGTCCAGAGTAGTATTGTGGACTCCAGTGCCAAACTGCCCGAGTTCAAAATTCATTTCCATTACTTAATAGAGCTGTGTGGCCTTGGGTAACTTACTTATCTTCTCTGTGCTTCTGTTTACTCAACTGTAAAATGTAGATAAAAATATTACGTATCCATAGTGTGTCATAAGGATTAAATGAGGTTATTGCAGTAAAGCACTTGGCCCAGGAATTGTATAAAACATGTTAAAATGTATTTGTTAGAATAATTATTTCTCATCCAGATGAATCACCAATGAACCACGTAAAGACTGGAACTACAGTCCCAAGATGACAAAGACCACAATCTTAACTAAAATTTTGTTACAAGACAGAAACTGGATTAAAAAAATTAAAAGCATGAGGCTCCCATATAAAAGCAGCCCTAGCAATAGTAGATTCATATTGCTGAACATTGTAAACTATGAATCCAACTACTGCATATGACTGAAAAATTCTGCCTGGAGAATCAACAAAATGCCTAAATTACATTTGATTGTCAATATGCCAATGTACTACATGGAATGAATGCTTTGCTTATTATAACAGACCAGGTTTCAGTTTTCACAAAACAGTTAAGTTTGTCTTTTTATATGTGTCTTCCCCTATCGTCCTTCCTATCTACCCCATTTGTGTTTTCCTTTCCTAATTTGCTGCTCAAGACATCTCCTTTAAGGTCTTTTCCTCCCTCTAGCTTTGCCTATTTTTTAAAATTCTCGTCTAAAGATATGTTCATGAACTTAGAGAGAGGGTCAAGGAGGAAGGGTGGGAGGGAGAGAGGAAGGGGGAGAGAGAGAGAAATATTGGTTGTCTCCCAACCAGAGATGGAACCCATAGCCTAGTACATGCCCTGATTGACAATTGAACCTGCAGCCCTTTGGTATAGGGGATGATGTTCCAACCAACTAAGCCACCCAGCCAGGGCCAGGTTTGCCTATTATATATGACCTCAATTTTAAATGCTCCTTTCCACTTCAGTGTACCATTGTATTTAATCAGACAAAGATATATTTTCCCGTTATAATGGTATTAGTAACTAATACTTATAGAACACTTACAATGTAGCAGAATCATCAAGAGGCAATTCACAATTATCTTATGTGTCTTTATATCTGTATGGTATAAGTTGTTATTGTGATAGTCATTTTATAAAAAAAGGAAATTGAGACTCAGAGATGATAAGTGACTACACTTTTAGTGTAGAGAACATGTTTAATAATTAATTTTTATTTGCTGCAATAGAGTGAACTGCCTTTGTGGAGCCTTAAGAAATGCTAAAAAATGACCATATCTTTGCCATTGTCTTATTTCAATAGTTTTTATATCCTTGTCTATATCCTGTTGCTTATAATGAACAAAATTACCATAAATGTTGCCAAGATTAATATTTTTTATATTTTAATTTGTTCCTGAGCTCTCAAACCATGTGTTAGGTTAAGGACAGGGACATGAATAGAAAGAGCAACATATGAAATTATAAAGACACCTGACTCATTTAAGTAACTCAATCAATACTTGAAATATTTTATAAAGTCCACTAATATAATTTCTCACACTTGAACTACGACACATGTTTCTACAGATATGAGCGCAATTATGGGGGCAATGGTACAAAATATTTGACATTAGAAATGTCCTGGGAAATCAATCCCGAGCATATGATCACTATATCTATCCAACGAAATGCAAGTAGGACTGAATTGAGCAGATGTTTTAGCGCCATGTCGGCATAGACTTAATTTGTGAAGATTTTATGCATGTTTCAGAAAAGGTCTGTATAGCTGTATTTCAAAATTGTTTGGATCTGTCGGTTTTAAAGTGTTTAAAATATTCAGAACAGCAAAAGGGCAGAGCCCTCTGTGAGGAGCAGTAGAGTTCTAACAGGAAGCCAGACTGGAAAATGCAGAGTTTGGCTAAAGTGATCCCGTATGATGTGAATCACTCACAAAGAGAAGAAAATCTTTCCCAAGGTTACCGGAAAAGGAAAGTCCCAAAATAGCTAACTCTCCCCAGTTTAAGGCGATAGCTTACACTTTGGAGCAGGGCACAGAATAGCTGTGTCCTGAATTCCAAGGCATAAAGCCACCCAAACTGATTCACCCTGGCTTAAATTCTCAAATATTTAACCATTCGTTCTGACAGAAAAGTTCCTCCAAAGATTTATGCTTTCTAACTCAGGTTGCGCAATCCTGCCAAATTACACAAATCTCCTTTTTTGATCGGTCCATAGATTAGTAAAACTCCTCTTTTTCCTCACAAACAGGAACAATCTCTCCTTCCCTTGACCCACCAATGTTATCTGAACCTCTTTCTAAACACTGTTTACTGTGCATTACGGTTAATTATATTATAGTCTTTTTTTTTACTAAGTGTGGGTGCTTTAAGGTTAATTGTCATCTTTGCATCCTGTTGTTGCCTAGCAAATGGTCAACACATAATCTTTCAATCAATGGAAAGATGCTACAGATACAATGTAGCTTTATTTTAGCAAAGTCATTGATAGTTTTTCATAGTATCTTTGGAAACCAGGTGGAAAATATAAGCTATATGACAGTATCATTAGGAGAGGTTGCACAAGATTTTATAATCGTACAAAGAATATGAGTTAATGAACCCATATCACCTTGTAAAATATTCCCTGTCATGGTCAACGTGTAGATATAAGTAAAGGTATTAATGACTTGCTGTTCAACTCAATAGATGACAATAATCTAAGAGATAAAGCAGGATTTAAAAATCTAAAAAGTTAGACAAAACCTAACAGGATGGAAAATGGACAACAAAAAATGTAAGTTCTCTACGAATGATTGATTTAAAGTCAATTGTGCAAGTACAGACTAAATTTACCTATTGCTACTATTGCTATAAAATAGATCTCAAGATTGGGTACAAGATTAAAATGACCAACAATAGGAGGGAAGTCACATAAGTCACTCAGCTGATTTGTGAGTCACTACCTTGCTTGGAGTTAAACAATTGAGTTCAAATATGCCATCTATTAACTTTGAATTTTTGGATATCTTACTCCGCATCTCTAGTTCTCAGTGTCTTTATCTACGAAAAAAGGATAATAAAAGCATCTACCTCATAGGTCTAGGACGAAGATGAAATTAGATAATTCATGCAAACTGCACGGGAGTTTCTGACACATATTAAAAAACTCAAGATAATGATAGCCCATGGCAAATAAGTATTTCTGGACAAAAGTTATCTGTACTGCTCAGAATAAATCCAAGATATGGAAGCATCCCAAGGGCCCATCAGTAGATGAGTGGATAAAGCAACTGGGGGACATTGACACGCCGGAAGACTACTTGGCTATAAAAAAAGAAAGCCTTATCCTTTGCGACGGCATGGATGGACCTGGAGAACATTAAGCTAAGCAAAATAAGGCAGCCCGAGAAACACAAATACCATATGATTTCACTCACCTGTGGAATCTAATGAACCAACTGGACTAACAAACAAAATAGAGACAATCTCACAGATAGAGAGCAGGCTGGCAGCTCTGGTGGGGCCTGGAGGATGGAGGGATTGAGCCAAAAAGGGGGAAGAAAGAAAGAACTCATGGACACAGGCAACAGTGTGGTAATTGCTAATGGGACAGGGGATGTGTGAGGGTGGAAGAAGGTATAGGGGGGATAAATAATGATGGGAAATAAATGAATAGCAATTTCAAAATACAGAAAATAAAACAGAAATGCTTGCAGTGTTTGTACAATGAGTCCAAGAATGGCATGATGAGAACAAATTATATTACTTTATATTAGAAAAATAAGTCGTAAACAAATTCTGCACATATCGCTCTCTCAGTCTCATGTTCCTTAAGACATGTTTTAATTGCAATCTGTTCTGCAGCCTAAGTGTCACACTTATCCTTTCTTCTATGGGAAAAAGAAATGGCAGATTTCCTTGTCCCTCACCTTACCCTAGTAACAAACTAATCAGTCACTGTGAGTCAAGAGGGACCTTCATCCCATGGAATTAACACTTTGGACTGTTGTCAAGGGGAAACCAATCTCCAAGAAAATAAAAGAGGGCCTAGAGGTTAGAGAAAAGGCTTTAGTTTTTGCTAAATGTCCCAAGGTGGCGCAACATCTGACCTTCTGATGACCCCATTGAGAACAGATGGATTGTGAGCGAAGGCATTTTCTATCTATAGTCTAGCTACATTCATATTTCCAAATGAGCACTGTGAAGAAATACCATTATTGTTAATGTTCCTTTTCCCGATCTACATTTCAGATAATACCCATCCTTCCGCTTGATCAGCTCTACAAAGAGAAATTTGAATCAGGAAGCTGGTGAGCTCATTTTCCAGTTCAGAAATTCTTAAAAGAAATTAGCCCCTAGTTAGGTAAGTATTTTACTGTAAATTAATTTTAGATACTGTAAGAAGTGACCTCAGATGTTGCCCCATCTGTTTCTTTTGACAACAGCTTTGCTGTTTGAAGTTGTTCTTCAAATTTCACCAGCTCAAGGAGAAGAGTTTCTTCTGGAGAGTTCCCAAGAAAATCTCCACACCAACAAATATCGTCATTAGCTCTCCAGAAGGCATGAAAATTCATCAGGGCTTCCTCTTTCCAGCTGGGTAAAACTTGGGAGGTGCATATATTAAAACGCTGCCAAGTCTTTAAATTATAAATTTTTGTTAAGTTTCAAACACATTTGCAAATTACTTTCTGTACAATAAATATTCACTGTCAGTCTTTTTAAAATCTGAAAAATCTTTAGGGGCATAAATAGGTTTCTATTTGCTAATGTAGGAAAAATGTAAGTGTTAAAATGCCGACTATTGGAAAATCATATAAGGAGAAGTTAGTTATTCTGTCATTTACTCTGTGCCTGGTTAGCTCTGTTGGCTAAATCATGACATTAATAAGATCATAGCAGCAAGTTTTATCTCCACAATGGCCAATTAGCATCACCTCTTTTCAATAACACAAATTGCAACCATCACTTTAGTGAACCAAAAGCAAATGCCTGATATTGTGCCAATGGAAATCAGGTGAGTGTGACTGGCTCCGTGCAAACCCATGATCAGGATGTCTCTCAAAGGGTAAGCTCTCCAGATGAACTACATATACAAAAGCCAGCATGAATAGTAAGTTAAACAATTAACATTTGTATAACATTTTGCAAGTAAAGTATATTTACATATAGCGGGGTACTTGATTTTCACAACAGTTCAATGAGAGGGAAGGAATTACCTTGGTTTTATAGAGAAAACATTTCCTATCCTTTTTTTCAGCTATAATCAGCCCTTAAGTCCTACAAAGAGAAGGAGAATTTCACAACTTTAAATACTAACAGAAATAAGAAGAAACATTTTACAGCTTTGAAACTTTTGATATGCGAGTGAAAAAATATTTTAATAGAATTTTCAAAAAATAGACGTTAAATGTAAAGCTGGCTCAAGCCATAGAATATGCATTTCCTTTAAAATCATCAAAAAATCTAATACTAAAGTGAATTTTCTACCCAGGTTCTCTGGAAAGCTCTTCAGTTTCCCACTTTATATAGACAAAGGTTTCCGATCAGATAAGGCTTAAAAATTCTTTCTTCCCATTCTAACACAATAACCCTATGAAATAGGTATTATTTTATTGTTACAGATAAGAAACAAATTCAGAGATTACGCTATTTGTCCATTTTCTTTAGATACAGTATTTATCTGCACTTAGGAGTTGCACAATTAAAGATCCATAAATCATGAAACCAGTCCTTAGAAAATATTAAATTATTGGCCATCAAATAAGACCTGCCCATCTGGTTTTTGTTCCACTTTGGGTTACTCATAATTCCATAGAGCCAGTCTAAATTATAAGCAATTACCAAACATAAGCAGAAGGTACTCACAGGTTTTAACCCCTTTTTTCTTGGCCTCCCCTTCTATAAATGCTGTAGTTCTGATTCCAGGTATTCAAAGTAATGACTTCACTCTTTATCTAAGGGTAACAGAGTGTTTATCTTCTCACCCCGAATTAAAGAAAAATAAGTTACAGAGCCGTGTTAAGAGCAGAACTAAGAGCTGGACAGTTTTTCCAAGGTTGTTTAATTATTTTTTGTTACTAAATTAGTAGACTTCAATTAAGTTAACAAATAAATACCCAGTACTTTTGGTGTCCCGATTTAAAAAAAAAAAAAATCCCTTTCTGTCATAACACTCTTCTTTTGGCAGCACCTTCCTGGTGAGCAGATTCTAGAAATGTTAAAATTCACTGGTCATTTCTATTTTGTACATCTCACTAGCTTCATTTTCTGCCATAAGGAGGAATATTTAAAAGAGAATACAAGCAGATTTTTACAGAGAAAGAACCTCTGCAAAGTTTTAGCAGCAACACAACTTGTTTTCATTTCCATAATTTTACAGACCCAACAAAGTGTAGACTTCATCAGTTTTGCTTCACATGAAAGGTTTCCCGTTCAGTACAATTCCTTGTTATCCATTCCGATTCAGTTTGCAAGGGTCCTCCAATATGTTCTCATTACGTATAGCATTGCAGTTATCCATGTTAATAGAAGAAATCTTTAGAAGATCTTATTAGAAAATTAATATGATAACTATGGTGATCTAACATTAAGAGAGTGGAAAACTAGTTATTATTTTTCCCAATTCCATGTTAGTAATTATGAATAAAGTGAAACGTAAGTTTACTCTTCTTCTTCAGGGCAATACACTTGGTAGAACTCAGAAAAGAAAGAACTCTCTGCTTCACAACCACGAAGTCTCTAAATAACATTAATTGTATATTGTCAAATGAAAAGAAAAAATTCTGTCTTGCTTTGAGGCAGTTGTCTGAAGCAGTAATAAAGTCACTAAAAGTTGATTACATCCTGTTAAACCAAAGTGATTGTTGAAGACTAAATATAGTTAACAGAATTTTTATTTTAAAGAAACAAGCTCATCAGTCTTAAAATTTTTTTCATATTTAATCTTATTTTATCTCCAAGAGTAGGATAAAAAACAGCAAAAAAGGGAGTGAGTTAATATTTAATCAGGTATTTGTGACCACTACAATATTATTTGAGAGTATACGTAACACTCTACTTAAAAGATTTCTAACAAGAAATTGTTTTTTTTAAAAAAAAACATTCTTATGTTTTCAGCTGCCTCATAATAAAAGGCATTTCTGCTCATATCCTCACTTTCCAGTTAAGTGTGTATAGAAACATCGCTGTCCTTTTGCAGATTTTTGAGAGGAAAATATTTGATTCTAATAATCCCTCATATTTTCCTTTAGTGTCTCCTACAAATTCTAACTATATAAAATCATCTGTTTCAATGTTGCCTTAAAATTCATTTCATTCCAAGCCAAAAATAATTGGAATACCTCTACACCTCATAACTACGTTAATGTACCCTATTTTTCAAATAAAAGCTTCTGGTTTGACTCACAAATAAAGGCAGAAAGCCAAAACATAAGAACAAAGTAAAAGAGTCATCTAATTTTATAAAATTATATCTATGGGGTTTAAGTTTCATTGCCGTATGAGCACACATGCCCAGCAGCACATGCTCCAATGTGTGTTTGTGTATGTAATGATTAAAAATTTACCAAAAGTCATGAATGTCATTTCACTGTCACTTCCTTTGATTAACCTTCACCTGACCTCACTCCCTAAGGCGATTTCAGATTCTTTTGTTTCTGCACTTGAATTCTTCAGTCAAGCAGGTGAGTTTATTAAAAATCGGCCATTAAAAAGAACTCCTCAAAAGCCATTTTTTGTGATCTTTTTACAGATGTTTGTCATGAAAATAAAATTATTTTCCATTCAATTCAGAAACTCTTTGTGATTATTCAATTGGTGGCACACCTTAATTCACCGAGGACGGACCTAAACTAGGCAGTTCTGCAGTTTAGCAATTTTTCCCATGTCAGTAAAATCAGCACAAATGATATATAAATATAAGGAGCGATCAGACACTATTGTAATCACATGAAGTGCATGCCTGCAATTGAGCTGTAAAAATGTATATAAGCATTCATAGAAGTTACTAGTATGTTATAAAATGAAAAGTGATAAACAAAGAAAAAAAAACTTGGTTTAAAATTTTTTCAAAACATTTCTGTCCTACATCATGGTCTTGGAAGCCAGTCTATTCTATCAGAACAGTTGCCTGAATGAATGGATTATTAGGTGATTTCCTATTATTTGTTATAAAAATTAAAAGCGACTATTTAAATTTTATTTAAAAATTCAGTTCTAAAATAAGAAAATCAGCAGCAATTTGCCAATATTTCATAGAGAAAGCAAGGATGTACGGAAAGAGAAAGGATGGTCTAAAGTACCAAAAATAAAAAGGACCTTTTGAAAAGAATTAATATGGTAATCGACCACATTCCAGCGTTCTTCTCATACGGTTCTTCTCCTTACCCCCTTTCATCCTTCCAAAACTACATGGGCAAAAGTATCATTCCAACTTATAGTCGCAAGAGAAAAAATAACACTTTAAAATGGAGGGACTGAGTTCTTACCAGTAACCAGCGATCAATCACTCATCATCAGAACAACCAGAGGGTACAGCAGGTAGAACAGCACCTAGGCAACATACTTGCCAAAAATCTTATTCAGCCTTTAGACCTAAGTTTCATTGTACAGGAAATACAGGGATGTGAGAAATGAATTAAGTACCACAAGAAAAGATGTAACTCAATTCAGAAGATCAAACATTCTGTATAACCAGTCGCCATCTCTTTAACAGCTCAAGTTTATAAAGAAAAAATAATGGGGTATCTGTTAGATTGGAAAAATTAAGCATAATGTTTGATCAGATACTGATTCGGGTAAGCTATATAAGACATTTTGTGGACAATAGGAGGATTAGAATATGGGCTAGAAATTAAATTATATCAAGCAATTGTTTTTCACTAATAATTGTTAAAATGATACTTTTTATGATATACAAGTTGTCTTTAATTTTCAGGGAATCATATGCAGAAAAGCATGGGTAAGATATCATGATATCTAAAATTGTCTGTAAAATAATTCCAAAAAATAGATGAAACAAATATGGCAAAATATTCAGACTGATTAAATCTTAGCAGCGAGTATATGGAGTTCATTATATAATTCTTTCAGCTTCTTTGTACATTTAGAAGATTTTATAATAAAGAGTTAAAAATACATGCACACACCAAAAGACCTTAAAAAAAAACAAACCAGCGAGTACTTCAGCCAACATTGAAATTCTAAAACAGAACGTTTCCTGTTTTCTCTTCTCTCCACTTGCATTCAATTCCCTCTCCCCTGCCCCCAATTTCACGATCCTGAGCCTAACATTAACTGTTTCCCTGCTCCTCCAACTGCTTTCTACTTCTTCATCAAAACTAAAATTCTCAGGTTAGGGTCTTGGTATATGTGAATATTAGGGCCCTGATATAAGAAGCTACTTCCTTTCAGAAAGCTGGAGGGTACGTCTTGAACCAGAACTATTCTGAGATCTTTTTAGGCCTTAGGTACTCTTAGATTTGGAAGTCCTGTCCCACATCATATGAGAAAATATTAAACTCTATCTACTTGGACATTAAATAGAATTTTTGATTTAAAAGTCTAAGCAATTTTATTATTATAATTGCATGTTTGGCAAGAAAAAAAAGTTGTGATTTAAACTTTATGAGATTTACATGGAATTTCAAAATCGAGTCCCAGTTAACTAGTTGATAAGTTTTCTAGGATGTAAAGGTGGTTAAACTTTGATATTAACATTGTCTTTGCATATTTTAAAGACACTGCATATTTTTCAGCTTCTGAGAATGTTTACAGGTTCTTGAAAAGCTTGAATTTCCTGGCCTGGACATAAAAATATGAGACCATCAAATAGGGCAGCTACTCCTGAAAAACAGCCCTGCCTGTCCCAGGTTTCACACATTTTGGGCATTTATCTTTATTAATAGGCAGTGTGCATAAATGACTCATATTTCATTGAGTTAGAAATAAGAGTGTTTACTGGAAGGTTCTTAGAGGGGCACAAATCTGAAAATGTGGGTATAATGATGTGTCAGTACACATGGGGGTGCAGATGGGTGCACGACTATTGGCCGTTTTCTAGTTAGAGGGTCCTGCGTTTTGATCAGAGTTCAGAACTATTTGCGATCATCACTGCCCCGACTCCACAAAGGGAGTCACTGATTCTAGTCTAACCAGCTCCTTTTAAAGATGGGAACACTGCACAACAGGAAAGGCAGTGCACAAAGGTGCCTCGCTGGTCAGGGTCTGGAGATTGAGTGTCGTATCTCTAGGTCCTCTACCCACTCCCTGAGGTGGGTCCTAAAGTCCATCTTAGGATATTGTGCTATCACTGTATTTCTTTAGGCCTAAGCATCTTCGGGAAGCTCTCTGACTCCCACGTGGTTTAAGATACTTATAATGTCTTACAGCCAAGCTGCAACAGTTCAAAAGGAAAAGCCAGGCTCTACCTTTGCTAAACTGAATATAACCTATTGGTCTCTAGCGTCAAAAGAGATCTCACTTGACTTTATTGTGCAAAATTCTTAGCAACATGGAGGTGGGCTTTATTTTCGAATTCCTCTGATGGACCCATAATCACCAAGGTGAAAGAAATCATGTATGGTGGGTTAACACAGGAGCCTGAAAGTCTGGCTTTCTTCTTTAATTCAGCTACTAAAACACAGAACACAATCACGGGGCTCAGTAGTTATCTCAGGGTGGTCCCTAAACCACTTCGTGACTTAGTTTCTTTCTCTGGAAAATAGCAATATTGGTTCCGAGGTCACCTATGTATGACCCTGTGGCCCATAAAAATTACTACATGTGTAGGAATTTTCAATATATTTAGACAAATGATATCCCATCAGTGAAAAATCAACAAAAACACAGTACAGTCTAACATGATGTGTCCTGAAAAGCAGCATCTCTGCTATTTAATCTGTTCTTTGACCTCTTCACCCAAAACTATTCTAGATAGTTTTCTTCTCCAGGCCCACTTTTAACTTCATCTAATGGTCACATCAAGGAAAAATGGAGGACTTGTCTTAAAATAAATTCTATAAACAAATCTATAAAATAAGTGCTTGCTTTTTTTTGCTCATTTTTGTACATTTTTTTCCTGTAATTGAAAGGGTCTTTTATTTAGAATTAGAATAATAAAATAACACATTAGATCTTAAAGTGTATCCTTCCTCAGGCTGCACTTATGTAAAAGGTTATATAGTACAACAGTTATTAATCCTTCTTCACTTTGACAATTGATTTGAATACAGCGTCTGTTGTAGACTATAATACAAGATCACAAAAGTTCAAAACTAATGTATTGCTCTTTGTTCCACCCTGTAAAACGTGCACCTTATCAAAACTGTTACTGTCATATTGATATTGTGCTGAAAAAATGCAGATTAGCTATTAAAGGCTTCTCTTTTTAGCTACATTCATGAATTACTTTGTAAAATCTAAGAACTGTGGTGAAAGGGGGGAAAAAAAAACTTCAGATGAGAATTGTGTAACAGAGTGGAGAGGCAAGTAGGAAAAGGGGCCCCATAAAGGCTCCATTCCTAAATTCACTGGTGTAAATTTAAGAAATTTACATATTTAAATAAAACACTGATTGTAGTTAGTATGTGCAGATATTGAACTTGAAACTGGAAACTAGCAGTGGAGAAGACATCCGTTCCCATTTGGACCAGTTTCAAGTTTCCAGTTAAATAATACCTGCACGTATAGAACATACACCTCAGCAAAGTTCTGCTCAGATGCCAGTATTTTAACAGACTGGAATGGTTTGGCTCACGTTCGTGAGGCAAACCTACTGCATTTAGAGGCTAATAAATTCCCAGTTAAAGTACAAGTCACTCATTGATTTTAAAAAGAAAAATCTCTAACTCCACTCTGTTCAGCGATTGTTTACAGAGAAGGATAAAATGTAGCTAGCTTTGTTTTTCAATTAGGTCTATTCAGAAAATTCATCAATCTTTTTCTCCCCTGCCCTTCTCCATTATCACCTCACCTCTGGAGGTCAGGAGGGTGCACAAGCCCACATGGGGTTAGATGAAAGAAGGGAGGAAAGAGGAAGTATTTGACTGCAAGCCTATTTGAGTAAAAACTGCACAAAACCCGAAAATAGATGCTGAAATTGACAGTGGGTTTTTATGCTGCCCCCAGGCACTGATACCTTTAACTCGTATGCATATTTACATCTGTGTATTCTACTGTTAGGTGGCAAGCAGTTACCACAGCAACCTCCAATTCACTTGGCAGCTTGGCTATTGCAATAACGTCAGGAGAGTTCTGCCCATAGGAAAAGAGGTAGATGTAAAATAGCGGTAAAAACAGTGTATTGTATATACCGGTGACACCTTTCAGCGGAGAGCATTCACCTTACAGCATCTTTGTTCATGCCATCTAGCTACTTAATGGTAGAACTGAGAATGTATTCCAGGTCTTTCAATGCTGCATCTCTTCCCATTTTCCACTCCATTTCCACTGGAGTTTGTAAGATTTTGAGTGCTTTAATATTGGTTAAAAATCTCCCAATTGTCTTTACACGTTTGAGTAGAAGGCTTTATGTATGTATGTATGTATGTATGTATGTATGTATAATCTATTCTTCACTTGGGCTTTTCACTTTTACTTTACTATTATGGAAATTCTAGCTTTAAATATTATGTGAATCAGTAATGATGCATTTAGCTTTAATGTTTACGCAGATAGGGAGGATGAAAGAATTAGCTTGTTAGAAGAGTAATCCCATATAATTCTTTTCAGTGGAGCATATTTCATTTAATACTATGTAGACTTCAAGTCACCTTAAGAACTGAAGGCTTTCGGTGTACAAGATATCTAATAGCAGACTGCAGTTAGTTCCAAGTACGTATTTCATCCCATCGGTGCAAAAATACAAGCGCAGTGGCAAGTAAAAAAAAAAAATTCTCATTTTCTGAGAATTTTGTTTTATGTTTCTGTTATACTGCTTTTAATTTTTTTGTGCTGAAGGTTTGTGCTTTTATTATGCAAAACATAATCTTTCAACAATATTTGCATGTCCAATCTGGAGTGCTACAATCTACGTATCTCATTATTGACTTACTTTAGAAATTAAATTTCCAACATACATCAGTTAACATCAATGTTCAAATAATAGGATAGGTGATTCCAATTTCCAAGTAACTTTTGGAAAAAGATTTTAAGCCTTATTATTAAATATATTTCCAAAACATATTGAAATATGTGCAGATAAAAGTATATTTTGTCCGGGATATAATTTAGAATTCTCCAGGGGGAAAAAGGAAGGGTAAGAATGGCAAACTGTTTGTAATTACTGATCTGAGCATTAAGCAAATGAAATTTCATTGTTATTATTCTTTCTACTTTCAGATATATTTGAAATTTTTCAAAGTCAATGTAAAATCAAACTCCTCCAAGATTTTGCCCCAGTAGAGTTCAATAAATATAATTTAACCTTCTTTTACTTAA
Source organism: Glossophaga mutica (assembly GCA_039655065.1). Classification (NCBI taxonomy): domain Eukaryota; kingdom Metazoa; phylum Chordata; class Mammalia; order Chiroptera; family Phyllostomidae; genus Glossophaga; species Glossophaga mutica. The sequence goes on along the minus strand of CM077318.1, from coordinate 4,646,452 downwards.
GTGAAGAAATAGCCAGATAACTACATGCCCTACATTTTACATGTTAGCACATTTAATTTTCACAGCAACCATTGTATGAAAAGGTTACCCAATTTTACAAACGAGAAGCTGAAAGCTGAGAATTGTTGGGAGTTCTGTATGACGACAAAACCCTCTGGATTCTGGACATTTCCACTTTAATGCATCTGCCTCACATCATCTGACACTAGAAACACTAGTAAATACGGGAGAGTAACCTAGATATGTTCTAAGCTCTGGAATGTGTTTGTATTTCATTTGTGTGTTACTAATTCCCTAATAAGCATTTGTTTTGAGCTTTTTGTTATTTGTAATCGTCACCTTTCAGTCTCTGAAATGGAAGAAATAACATGAAAATTCAGGCTATAGTGTTGAAAGTTAAAATACGATACACTGTTTGAGATAGCCTTATGCTATCAGGATGCTGTAGCTAAAAGTTAGCTATAGCTGGAAATCCTGTAAATCCTGCACATTTATTTGCTAAATGTGGAAATCCGAGGTTAGTAAAATATTCTATTTGAGTCATAGTAAATTGAGGTTTTAATAAATACTGACAGACATATGTAAAACACTGTATCCTTTACAATGGAGCGGAACTCTCAAATCTGAAATATTGCTGGAAAGCATGACTTTCTCTCAAGAATAGGTTCAAAATACTAAGTAGAGTCTGAATCAAGATTTTCATAATGAATAAGTATTGCTCTTATAATAAGTGTCATTTTAATTTTAAAATAAATGGATTTTCAGTTTAAAATATTTAACTACATACTTCAACATAAATACAATGGTTTTATTGTTTTATTTGTTTTTAGAGTAATAATTACTTCTTTCAGCACTGAAGGGCCACAGAGCTTTTCCATAGCCCAAACAAATTAATTATATTATCTCTATTCAAAAACCTTACTGATTTGGTTAGTTTACATTTGTTTCCGAAATCCCTGCGATGTTTTATTAAAATAATTTATGACTGAAAAAAAAATTAGAGAAGACACTCATCCATTATAACCACACACATGCACGATCTCACAGAGACACACACGAAAGTCTTTCATTTTAAAATAAAAGTAGAGATCTCTCCAAACACTAAATCTATGGGAGTTTAAAGTAAATCAATGAAAACAAACTTAAATTATTAAATACAATCTTAATTTCTTTGGAGCGATTTTTTCTTTCTGCTATGAAATATTTAAGTGTGTTTGTGGCAGGAAGGGTTTTCAGGAACTATTGTAAAGGACACATGGACAAAACCAAGGGGGAGGGTGGAAGCAAGGGAGGGAGGTGGGTTTGGCTGGGGTGGGAGGAAAATGCAGACGACTGTAATTGAACAACAATAAAGTAATTTAAAAAAGAAATATTTAAGTGTATTTAATTGTGGAGTGGAAAGGAGAAGGAGACCAATGATAATCACCAAGTAACCAAAAATAACCAGACAATTTGTTTGATTTAATGAACTTGTCAATTTAATTGAGTTTAATGTGTTATTTGACTTCCACAGCCATCATAAAATAAAGCAACTGTTATTTTCATGTGGTTTGCTTACAAATATTGCTCACCTCTAGAACTTTATAGGCAAACACAAAGCCCACTAATACAAACACATATGAGTTTTTTTCACTCAGTCCAGAAAAATGATCAAAGCTCTTGCGTGTATCTAGACATGATTAGTATCTTCTAGTGCTTTCTGGCACCTTCTGACATTCTGTTTTATCCCAAATTTGGACTCAGTCTGGGCAAAGCTGAGATGGATGATTATCCTCATAGAATTCAATTCATGCTGAGATTATGCGTTCATCCTTTTATTGGTCTATACAGGGTGTGGAAGCCATCAACAAAAACAAACCCTCCCAAGCGAAGAACAAAAAAAAAGAACTCAACAATTGTTTCAAAAATTTTTCTTCACAAACATAAATCTTAGAAGATTGAAGGAGTGACTGAATCAAATAAGAGCAAAGCCACTGATTAAAACAGCTAAAGTGATGTTTGTAGGGATATATGGCTGATTTGCTGCCGTCCGGTAAATATGCTTCTCATTTAACAAAATCAGTTTGCGTTCCCACTTAATTTATAATAAAAATCTTTGAAAAGTGTTAATTCATAGTCCTTATAAACAATGGAGGACTTATGTTTTACCAAACACTTGACTTCCACTCATTGCTTATATTTCATTTTACATTAAAAGATACTTAACTTGTTTATTTTCATGTGATACATTATTAGACTGCCTGGTTGTATACTCATATCCCATTCTATATGAGTCATCTATCTTCACTTTTCTTTTACTCTGAAACTTTACACCAGAACACTTGTTTCTCCCATATATCTGATCATCTTGGCTCATGCCGCCTGTCCGCATCGATGTCTTTATAGCTCCAGCTCAAATCATACTTACTTTATGAAGTCCTCTGTAACTTCACCAACTCACACAAATTATCCCCTTTTCTAGGCTGCCAAATGTGGTTCTCAGAGAGTGGCTCAAATAAGCTTGTAATTTTCTATAACGTTTCCATGTACTTTATGACATTGAAATGATTTCCGTTAGGGTACCAGTCTTAATCTGCCTGTTTGTTACTGTGTGGACTATTCACAGATGGTGCGAAAGCAGTTGGGGTTAAATCTGCTGGCACCTTAGCAAAAATCAAAGCAATGTCACCAAATTGTTAGTAGTTACAGTATTGTTCATTTCCATACCCACGCAGGTAAAAAAAAAAAAAAATCAGTTTCGCATAAAATATCCTTGATAAAATAATAGACTGTTAATTAAATTTGAATTCTTAAATACGCAATTTTGCGATAATTTTGTGATAAAATGTCAAATACAGATAAAACAAGTTTGCTGTATGCTAACTATGATGGGTGTCTCCGAGAAAAGCAATTGTCTGGTTGTTCGAGGTACAATCTGCTACTTATTTTTTTAATAAAACACATTTTTACTTGAAGTAATGACTAATAGACAAACTACAGTTATTTACGTTTGGATATTTAGCACACGTTGTGTCAAAAATTGAGAAAGCAAGACAGTCATTTAAATGAAAAAAATTTACATTTTTTGTTGCCATTAATAAAATTTGATCTTTCAGGCAAAATTAATAGTTTTGAAAATTTGCATTTGCCACCGTGAGCTTGGCAAGCTCCCAATAATTAAAATTGTTATTATGACAAGGGCGTTGTAGGTAAGGATTACGGTTTTTAATGTTATATAATAAAATGCTGCAGTGTTTAGAGATTTTTTTTGTAACTCACTGCACATTTTTCTTTTTTATTTTATTTTATTTTATTTTATTTTTATTTTTACTGTTGATCTTGTACAGTTTTCTGTCTTTTACTCCCACCCCAGCCCACCACCCCAGCCTTCCCCACCTCCCTCCCATTTCCACCCCCCCTAGTTTTTGTCCATGTGTCCTTTATACTTGTTGCTCTAAACCCTTCCCCTTTTCCCCTGAAATTCCCTCCCCTCTCCCCTCTGGTGACTGTCAGCCTGTTCTCAATTTCAGTGTGTCAAATACATTAACATGGTTTTGTATTTCACCTTATTACCATCTTATTGCAACAAACATTTATCAAGTTTTGGCACAGTAGGAAAAAATTGTTTCCATAATTATCTGAAAAAAGTTATTAAAAACTTCAAATTACGTGTCTGTGAAATGCTGGATTGTCTTTTTATATTTTGACTGAAAGAAGATATCACAAAAGACTAAATGCAGAAGCAGATATCAGAATTCAGGTGTATTAGGTGTATTATGGTCAAACCAGAGTGATGAGATAGACCCTCAACCCAAAATTTCGTTAAAATGTTGCCCCACACACACACACACACACACCCCCCAAAACGGTATGCAAAGGTTTATTACACCCATAATAAGACTTTGTGAGGACAGCAGGGAAGTCTCCCAAGCAGGTCCAAAAATGTCTTGGAAAAACAAAATCAAACAAACAAAAAACGTGAATGGGCTTAGATTTGACTTTGTTTAGGGAATGGCTGTACCAGGACTTGGATGTTTTCAACTTCATACTGGTGTCGAGGGAGTAGTGTGTATGTGTTCTTATCAGCTGGCCCAGATGTGGGACAAGAGTGAAGGAGAGACAACGGGGACTGGAAAATTTGCAACAGTCAAACCTTAAAAATGAAATCAAACACTATATTAAAACATATTTTCTTTTAGATAAAGCATTCAGAAAAGTTGCACATGCTGGAAAACAAAGCCACTGTTCTCAGTAATTTTAATTTGGTTTGGAAAAATGTAATTTTATCTTCAAATCTGTTATTTATGGTAATATATATATGTATAGTTGTTTTATTATTTTATCTTTAAGAGTATTTTATATAAATATTTAAATTAAGTTTATTTAATAGACAGAAAAGGTTATTATATAATAAAAAGGTATCAATTCATTAATAGGATATAACTATTGTCAATACTTATGTATCCAATATTGGAGCACCTAAATATATGAAGAAAGTATTAACATATCTGAAGGGAGAAATGGACAGCAATACAATACTTCAATACTCCACTTTCAACAATGGATAGATCATTCAGTCAGAAAATCAATATGGAGACATTGGACTTAAAGCACACATTAGTCTAAATGGAACTAATAGACATTCCATTCACTAGCAACAGAAAACACATTCTATTCAAGGGCATTTGGAAAATTCTCCAGGATACATCAAATCATAGGCAAAAAATAAATAACTCCTTAAGAAAGTTAAGAAGATTGAAATAATATTAAACATCTTTTCTAACTGCTATTCTATAAAACTAGAAAGTAATTAAAAAAAGAAACCCAGAATATTCACGAATATATACAGATGAAATAAAATGCATTTGAACAATCAGGGGGTCAAAGAAAAAAATCAAAAGTGAAATTAAAAAACTTTTGAGACAAATGAAAATGGAAACAAAACATATCAAAACTTAAGAGATGCAACAAAAGCAATTCTAAGAAGTTTTTAGCAATAAATGCCTACATTAAGCAAAAAGAAATATCTCAAATACCTGTCAAGAAACTATAAGAAAAGTAAACTAAATGAAAAATTAGGAAAAGGAAAGAAATAACAATGAGTAGACATAAATAAAATAGAGACTGAAAAACTAAAAATAAGATTAACGAAATACGGAGCTAGGGTTTTGAAAAGATATACAAAATACACAAAAAACACATAGAAAATCCTATACACTCCACCAAAAAACTACTCAACCTAATAAGTGAATTTGGCAAAACAGCGGGATAAAAAGTCAATATTCAGAAATTGAAGGCATTTTTGTACACCAACAGTGAAATATCAGAAATAGAAATCAGGGGAAAAAAATCCCATTTGATATAGCAACAAGAAAAATAAAGAACCTAGGAATAGCTCTAACCAAGGAGGTAAAAGACCTATACTCAGAAAACTACACAACACTGAGGAAGGAAATCAAGGAAGACACAAATAAATGGAAGCATATACGGTGTTCATGAATTGGAAAAACTAACATCATATAGATTCAATATAATCCCTATTAAAATACCAATGACATATTTCACAGATACAGAACATACATTTCAAAAATTTATATGGAGCCATAAATGACCCTGAATAGCTGCAGCAATTTTGAGAATGAAGAACAAAGTGGGAAGGATCACCATGTCTGACATCAACCTCTATTACAGAGCCACTGTAATCAACTACAAAGCCGCTGCAAATAGTGTATCTGATAAGAGATTAATATGCAAAATATGTTAAGAACTCATGCAACTCAAAAATAATAAAAGCAAATAATCCAATTAAAAATGGGCAAAGGACATGAATAGATATTTTTATAAAAAAAGCAAATAATCCAACAACAAAACAAACAAGCAAGCAAAATACAACCAGAAACATGGAAATAAAGAACAAACTGACAGTGACCAGAGGCGAGGGAGGAGAGGATAATGGTGGAAAACAGGGTAAAGGCCGTCAAGGAACATGTATAAAGGACACATGGACAAAGCCAAAGGGGGTGGGTTCAAGGGTGGGAGGTGGGGGGAAAATGGAGACAACTGTACTTGAACAACAACAAAAAAATGGGCAAAGGATATGAATAGATATTTTTCCAAAGAAAAGGTAATGGTGGCCAACAGGTGCTCAGTATCACTAATCAGCAGAGGAATGCAAATCAAATCCACAATGACATATAACTTCACACATGTAAGAATGTCTATTATCAAAACAACAAGAAATAACAAATGTTGTTAAGGATTTGGAGAAAAAGGAACATTTGTGAACTGTTTGTAGGAACGTAAACTGGTTGAACCAATATGGAAAAGAGTACGGAGGTTCCCAAATAATTTAAAAATAGAACTACGGGATGATCCAGTGATCTCCTTTCTGACCATATATCCAAATAAAGAAATCACTACCTTATAGAGATACCTGTAGTCCCACATGTATATTATACACAATAGCCAAGGCATGGAAAGAATCAATGAACACTATATATATATATATATATATATATATATATATATATATATATATTCATTTAATATATCATCATCAATGAATATATATAACATATACATATATGGATTGTATATACATGCATACATATTATAATTATATGTAATGAATTATTATTCATCCTTAAAAATAAAGAAATGTTGCCATTTCTGACATTGTGAATGAAACTGAAAGGCATTATGCTAAGTGAAATGAGCCAAACAAAGAAGGCAAACTCTGTATGGAATCAGGATTTTGTGTAAATAAAAAAATGCTCAAACTCTTAAAAACAAGAAGTAGAAAAGTAGTTTCCAGACTCTAGGAGTGAGAGAAACAGACGGTTTGGAAAAATGACAAAAATTTTCAGCTAAAACATAAATAAGTTCTGACAGTCTAATGTACCACATGGTTAACTGTTGTTGATTACAATGTACTGTATAATAAAAATTTTCTAAGTGAGTAGAACTTAAATGTTCTCACAAAAAAGGTAAATACGTGATATAATAAACGTGTTAACTAACTAAATTGGAGGAGAATCCTGTTGCAATGCATACATATAGCATATCATCATGCTGTACATTTTAAATATCTCAGTTTTGTCAATTATACTTCAGTAAAGCTTAAGAAAAAATAAAATATACAAAAAATATCTGAAATAACCAAACATTATACATTAAAGAACCTGAAATACACTTATTTTTATCAGTTTTTAAATTTCCTGAATTTTAATTTCCTTTTTTAGTTTCATTTCTAAAGTATATTTTATTGATTATGATACTGCAGTTTTCCCCCTTTATACTTCCTCTGCCCTGCACCCCCAACCATCCGGCATTCCCCCTCACCCTTAGTTCATGTCCACAGGTTGTACAAGTAAGTTCTTCAAGTTCTCTATTTCCTATACCATTTTTGACCTCCCCCCGTCTGTTTTATGCCTACCAATTATGCTTCTACTTCCCTGTACCTGCCCCCCCGATTCCTCCCTTCCACCTTCCCACTGAAATCCCTCCATGTGATGTCCATTTCTCTGATTCTGTTCCTGTTCTAGCTGTTGGCTTACTTTTTGTTTTTTAGGTTCAGTTGCTGATAGTTGCGAGTTTGTTGTCATTTTACTGTTCATATATTTGATCCTTTTCTTAGATAAGTCCCTTTAACATTTCCTATAATAAGAGCTTGGTGATGACGAACTCCTTGAACTTGACCTTCTCTGGAAAGCACTTTATTTGCCCTTCCATTCTAAATGATAGCTTTGCTGGATAGAGCAATCTTGGCTGTAGGTCCTTGCCTTTCAAGATTTCAAATACTTCTTTCCAGCCCCTTCTTGCCTGTAAGGTTTCTTTTGAGAAATCAGCTGATAGCCTTATGGGAACTCCTTTGTAGGTAACTGTTTCCTTTCCTTTTGCTTCTTTTAGGATTCTCTCTTTATCTTTAATCTTGGGTAATTTAATGATGATGTGCCTTGGTGTGTTCCTCTTTGGGTCCAACTTCTTTTGGACTCTTCCTGGAAGTCTATTTCCTTCGCCAGTTTGGGGAAGTTTTCTTTCATTATTTCTTCCATTAAGTTTTCAATTTCTTGCTGTTGTTCTTCTCCTTCTGGCATTCCTGTAATTTGGATATTGGAACATTTCAGGGTGTTCCAGAGGTTTGTAAGCCTCTCTTCACTTTTCCGAATTCTTGTTTCTTCATTCTGTTCTGGTTGGATGTTTATTTCTTCCTTTTGTTCCAAATCATTGATCTGAGTCCTGGTTTCCTTTCTGTCACTGTTGGTTCCATGAATATTTTGCTTATTTCATTTTGAGTATCTTTCATTTTTCTGAACAAACTCAATTAATTCTGTGAGCATTTTGATTACCAGGGTTTTAAATTCTCCATCAGACAGGTTGGAGAATAGATATAAATTTCTATATCCTCATGGCTTAGCTCTCTTTCTGAAGTTTTGCTCTGTTCTTTCATTTGGGCCCTATTTCTTTTTCTCAAGGCACCTGTTAAGTTGTAAGGGGGCAGGGCCTTAGGTATTCACCTGGGCAGGGCAACCCTCCTTGCTGCACTGTGGTGCTGCCTGTGGGGGAGGGGCCAGAGAGGGAACAATGCAGCTCGCCTGCTCCACTCTAGCCCCCTTTCCAAAGAACCCTCCTGTGAGACTAGGAGTTTCTCCCACCATGGCAACCCCACTGTAGTCCACAGTCGGCTCTGAGTCCCAGTTTCCCATTCAGCCAGCCCTACCCTTGCAGTCCAACACCTCACCACGGGTTATCTCCGTCCACAGTCTTACTGGTCTTATGCAGTCTTACCAGTCTTACGCAGTCTTACCAGCTGTTTCAGCTGATTGACTGTTTCTTAAAATCCTTGGTTGTTGGACTTCTATACAGTTTGATTTTCTGGCACTTGTGGTTGTTTATCAATTTTAGATTGGTTGTGAAAGGAACGGTTTCTATCTATGCCTCCATCTTGGCTGGATCTCTGAATTTTAATTTCTAATATAGTAAATATTAATAGAAAGAAGTCACAAAATACTAAAAGCTTTTTTTACAGTATTTAATATAATGAATAATATATTTAAAAGTGTAAATAGTTCTTGAGACTAAAGCATTAGAAAGCCATAGTCCTAGAATTTCAAGATTACTATAATTCTTCTAGAAGTATAACTTATTCTTTTTTCATCAGCAACACAATTTGTCAAATAAAACGCATGTCTTAAGATATTATTTCCCATTTTCCTGGAATGGTCTTTTAACTCCTCCCATCTCTACCTTTTATAATTCGGCTACATGTAAATTATTTACTTCAACTACTCTTAATATCCAGCAATTTCACTGCTATAAATATATCCTCATAATAAACTTAATCACTTACAGATAAATGTACAATAAAATTCACTGCTGTAATGATTGTTAACAAAAAAAAACTAGTAACAAAATAAATGTCTATCAACAAAAGACTAGTTAAATAATATATGGCACATTCAAATAATGTGAAGGCATATATGTAATGTAGATGTGTATACATTGACATAGATAATATTAAGAGGGTAGATCACATTAAAGAATAGTGTATACAATAACATTCTAAAATTCTAAATCTTTTTTTTTAAAGAATTTATTTATTTATCTTTAGAGGGGAAGGGTAGGAGAGAGGGAGAGGGAGAGAAACATCAATGTATGGTTGCCTCTCATGTGTCCCCTGCCGGGAACTGGCCTGCAACCCAGGCATGTGCCCTGACTGGGAATCGAACCGCGATCCTCTGGTTCGCAGGCCCGCGCTCAATCCACTGAGCTACACCAGCCAGGGCTAAAAATTCTAAATCTTTATAAATAAAATCTTATTGGAAAAAAATAATAGCATAATCAAAATTAAAAGGAAAGTGAAAAACTGTTTACGCTGTACACCTGAAATCGATACAAAGTAATATTGAAAGAAAACTGTAATTGAAAAAAATTTTAAAGTGTATAGGTGCTAAAGAAATAAAGAATTCTCTGTATGGCATAGGGAAAGCTGTTAAAAATTTGACAAAAGGTAAATATTCTCAACATGCATAGAGTTCTCAAAAGTGAGGTCAGTATGGTAGAGCAGGTAGAACTTGAATAAAAGGGAACCCTCATGCATTGTTGATGGGAATGAAATTGTTATCACTATGAAAAACCATGGAGGGCCCTCAAAACGTTAAAAAATGGAACTGCTCTATGATCCAGTGATTTCACTTATGGGAGTATATCTGAAGAAGTCTGTAACAGTAATTCAAAAAACTATATGCACCCTTATGTTCATTGCACTGCTTTTTATAATAGCCAAGTTATGGAAGTAACCCATGCCTACCAAAGGATGAGTGGATAAAGAAGTGTGGTACGTATATGCAACAGAATAGTAGTCAGCCATAAGAAGGGATAAAATCTTACCATTCGTGACAGCATGGATGGACCTAGAGGGTATTATGTTCAGTAAAATAAGTCATTCAGAGAAAGACGAATGCCATTGATCTTACTCGAGTGTGGAATGTAAAGAACAGAATAATCAAACAAACAAAATTGAAACAGAGTCATAGAGAACAGACTGATGGTTGCCAGAAGGGAGGTCGGTTGGGAGACTAAGTGAAAGAGGTGAAGGGATTAAGAAGTACAAATTGACAGTTACAAAAGAGTCACAGGAATATAAGGACAGCATAGGGAATGTAGTTAATAATATTGCAATAACTATGTATGTTGCCAGGTGGGTACTGGAAATATTGAGGGAAACACTTTGTGTTTCTCTCAAGAGTATGAGTATATGATTGTCTAACCACTATACTGTATACCTGAAATCTATACAAAATAATATTGTAAAGTCATTGAGGAATAAAAACATTTTAAAAATATACTGATGTCTGAAAAAACTCTCAGAAAGTAATTTTGCGAATATTGAAAAAGTGATTCTAAAGTTTATATAGACACAGAAAGTCCAAAATAGTCAACACCATATTGAAGAAGACCAAAAAGTTGGAGAATTGATACTTCCTGGCTTTATGATTTATTATAATTTGACAGTAGTTTGTGAAACAATAGGCAGATCAATGGAAAAGAATAGAGAGCCAAGAAATAGGCACACGTAGGTATAATCAATTTTAACGAGAGCAAAGACAATACAATAGAGCATAAAAGTAGTCTTTTCAAGCAATGATATTAGAACAACTGAACATCCATATGCAAAAAAAATGAGTCTAGACCCAGACCTTACATTTCACAAAATTAACTTAAAATGAGTCACAGGTATAAATATAAAATGTAAAACTATAAATTTCCCAGAGGATACCATAAGAGAAAATCTAGATAACATTGGCTTTGCAATGACTTTTTACATATGATGCCATAGGTATGATACATAAATTGAAAAAAAATTGATAAGCTGGACTTCATTAAAATAAAGAATTTCTGTGCTGTGAAAGACATTGTCAAGAGAACAAGACACAAACAAAAAAATATATTTTCAAAAGATATATCTGGCAAAAGAAGTGTTATGAAAAAGGTATAAAGAACTCTTAAAACTGAACAATAAGAAAGCAACCATCCCAATTGAAAAGTGAGTCAAAGACTTTAACAGATCTCTGAAAATGCCAAATAAGCATATGTAAAGATGCTCAATATCATTTCATCAGGGAAATGCACAATGCTTAGAAAGGTCAAATCTAGTCCTGGCCAGGTGGCTCAGTTTGTTGGAGCATCGTCCCACACACCAAAAGGCTGCAGGTTCAATTCCCAGTCAGGACACTTACCTAGGTTGCTGGTTTGATCCTTGGTCACGACATGTATGTGAGGCAACCGATTGATGTTTCTCTTCTCTCTCTCTCCCATCAATAAAAATATCCTCGGTTGAGGATTTAAGAAAAGAAAAGAAAGGTCAAATGTAACACTAAATGCTGATGAAGATGTGGAGCAAGAGGAACTCCCGTTTATTTATGGTGGGAATGCAAAATGGTGCAACCAATGTAAAAGACATCTTGGCAGTTTCTTATATAACTAAACACAGTCATTCCACATGATATGGCAATTGTGTTCCTTATATTTACTCAAAGGTCTTGAAAACTTTTACTCACACAAAAATAGACATGGATCTTGATAGCAGCTTTATTCATAATTAAAACTTGGAAGCAACCAATATGTGTTTTCATAGGTGAATGGGTAAACTGTGGCACATTCAGACAATGGAATAGTGTTTAGCACTAAAAAATTAAAAAAGGACCTATCACAATCTGTAAAGACATGGAGAAACTGTAAATGCATATTACTAAGTGAAAACAGCCAGTGTGGAAAGCCTACATATTGTATGATGCCAACTGTATAGCTTTCTAGAAAAGGCAAAACTAAAGGTATGGAGACAGTAAAAAGAGTTGTGATCACCTGGGGTCAGAGCAGAGAAGGTATGAACAGAGTACAGAGGATTTTCAAGGCAGTGAAACTACTCTGCATGATACTATATCAGTAATTACATGTCATCATATGTTTTTCAAAAACCATAGAATGTGCAAAACCAAGAGTGAACGCTAAATCCTATGCAATGGATGATAATGATATGTCCATGTGGGTTTATCAGTATAACAAATGTACCACGTTATTATTGAGAGATGCTGATAATCCAAGAGGCTACTCATGTGTGGGGGTAAGAGGGCCTGTGGACATTTTCTGTACCTTCTGCTCAATTCTGCTGCGAAACTAAATGGCTCTAACAATAAAGTCTATTTTCCACTCCATGGACATAATAAAAAGTAAAGGAAACATAGGCTCCAAATAATATGTACAATATGACCCTTTTTATGAGATATAATACATATATAAGTATATATTCCTGACTAGAGTGCATATAAAAAGCTGTGTATCCAAATAATAGTAGCAGTTTTCTTTGAATATGCATAAATGTTTAAGCCCTTTTAATTTTCTAAATTTGTAACTTTATACAAGTTTTTAAAAAGTTAAAGCTATTTCTACTTTGGAAATGATCAGTAAGTATAGATATTTAGGGCTTTTGGTGACATATTTTTGTTTTCAAGCAGTATATGTTTGTATTAATGAAGCAAAGATCAAAGATGTTTTACATTTACAAAAAAAGGCTCGTACTGTGTTCCTATAGTTTTGTGAGGCTGCAAAACAATACCAAACTGTTTCTGCTGTTGATATGGCCTCATCTTTCAATATAAATATGTAGCTGAAATCCATAAAACCAAATATGATTCCTCCAAAATAAAAAGAACATTTGTGTTCCTTCCCATCCTTCCTGAAGACTAACATATACAGTGTTAAGTACTTAGTATTATCAGTTGTCCACTATAGAGAAAGTCTCAGCAGAGAAAATATTTTATAAAGATATTATATATGCAAAACTGTAAGTGGAAACAATGTCAAAAATACGGGTGTTCTTTATGTACAGGAGCGCATAAGACCGTTTTTTCTTATTACCTCAGACTTCTCAGAGAAACTTCTAATGGAAACTGTCCTTTCAATGAAATAGTATGCACACATAGGAAGGATTTACTGCAAGAGGGAGGAGATACTGTTTGCCTTAAAAGGCAGCAGATAGTCATAGAAATTTCTTCATAGAGTATAAGCCAACATTAAGTCACAGGTTAACTCTATTATTTTTATCCTCACATTGTTGTGATTATTCATAGAGGTCTGGACCACGTAGTATGTCCTCATTTACTAACATGTGCTCCCTCTGCTGGATTCCTGGCCATACAACAAGAGAGAATAATGGGTAAACAATTTTATTATTCTTGGGTCATTCTAGCTGTGTTGTGTGAAATATAAAGTTACTATTAATGTTAAATTTAATCAATTTAATAAATGTCATATCTTTGTGACCGTCATTTTGTCGTGGCTTGGACCATCTTCTGTTGTTCAGGGATCATGAAATATGCATTTATTAACCCAGGCTGCCTTTTGAGCTGGACATTTCTAATAGTGATTTTTTTTTTTTTTTTTACTACAGGTCCACTGTCATCTTTGCTTGAGGTTGATAACCTTATTTTTCTGTTTACTTATAATTTAAACTTGTATTTGGTGATCTACTTCACATTTACTTGTTGATTTTCACATTCTTCTATCTCTGGGTAACTACAGTCCTGGTTACCCTGGTACAATCACAGATTATATATTGTCCTTGTAAAAGTATAAAATAAAAAGTGATCACCCTACATGACTTACTCATCACCTGCTTGTCACTACCTACCTGGCTATCAGAGTCATATGTCTGCTATTTTGAAAAAGTATAAAGTGCTGAATCTCACCTATCCTACTCAAACTCCCTTAATCTTCTCTTAGAGAAAAATTAATCTACGACCAAAATGGTGGATGACCTAAAAGATTTGGTGACTATGATAAAAAGCAAAAACTGTTGTTGACTTTATAAAACTGCTACTTTAATAGGGTAACTCATAATGGCAAAAAGTGTACACCTTGCCTGCTCACAAATTCTCAGATCTCTCTGGGAATGATACACTTTGATTAACCAAGAGCTATTCCTAGGCCTTTGTACTTTGATGCGGTTCTTGTCCCTTGTGTGCAGTTAAAGGGATTGCTTTATTCCTGATTACTTTTCTGAACTATTATGACTATGGAAACTAAGGGCCCTAATAAATAAAAGAGAATATCCATGAATGAAATAAAAACGACTGCATTGAAAACAAATGCACATCCCACTTCCAAATTCTCTATTTCTGATAGACTAAATCAGTTCATAAAAATTAATTAAAAATGTACAAAACAGATGCCTCTTTAAAAATTATTTCAATTCTAGTCCTTACAACTGACACATTATGCATTCAGTTTGCTCCAGGGTGCTCAAGTTGCATCAGGAAAAGGATTAGTTTTTTAATTAATGCCAATAACAATAACAATGGTATATACTAATAAATAGGAAACCAAAAGCTCCAAAGACTACATGTAAACTACTGAGAAACCATCTTGGACTTTATCTAAAGTGAGATAAAATTTCAGGGTGTATTTTAAAGCAAATTAAAATGTCTAAATTGAATGAGAAAATATTGCCAAGACATAACTTGCAAGTAGAAAATAGAGATAAATTATGTGGTTTTTATCAACAGTTTAAAACTAAGTAAAATTCAATAAACTCACTTTATAGATGTCTACACAGAAAAATCATTAGTGTTTAGAATATATTATATGCATGAGACATTTATCTACTCTATAATTGAAATATATTATCTTTTCATATAATTATTCAACTCCCAAAATATTTACAAGTAGTCCTTACAATATTTAATAAACTACCTTCCTTCTTCTCTTAGTCATAAGGCAGATTTAAAAATAAAGATAATTTATACATCTGAGAATAAAATCAATTGAAAGAATGGGGGAATGAAGCTTTCTGAAGCTGGAGCTTTTTTTTGGTGAACAAACAGAATTTTGAACAGCAACAGAAATATGAGTAATTGAAGCAACAGTATCTCCTATATTTTAAAGCTGACAGAGTGAAGCTACAAGTTAGTTCTGGGCAACAGAACAATAACCTCAGTGTTTTAATGCTAGTGAAAGCTGAATGAGAAAGACTAAAAAGACAAATTTATTAGAAGGAAGGAAGTTGATTATCTTAAGATACCAGTTGTCCCTGGTCATGTAAATATTAAAGGGCAAAGTCAACAATAAAATAAATAGGAGCTAAATGAAATAAAATGGGTGTATTTTGAAGGAAAACAGAAGAGAAAGGCAGGAGGAGATAGAGGAAATGAACATGGGAGATAGATTCTAAATAATGTATCATGAGGATTCAACATTACATAATAAAGTGAAACACAAAACATGTTTACCAAAGGGCTCTAAACAAGAAGAATAAGGACAACTCTGACGAGTTTTCTTAGGTGTTAATGTTTTTTAATGCTTGCTGCTAATGTTTTTCTGATCTCTCCCATTGTGATTATTCTAAATTATGACATATAAATCATTTTCAGATGGATTTCATGTCCATTCAATATTATGAATGAAAATATAAAAGAAATGAATATATTCATAAAACTAAAATGGAAATCTGGCCATTTTAGATATTTCAATGCTCTAAAGCAGGGGTCAAAGTATTTCAGAAGTGGGGTGCCTAATTGCTGACCTCTGGTGTTTTTTTATATGAATTGCAGGGACACAATGTGAAGAAGTAGAAAAAGATACCTGCGTTAGAATACCGCCCCTGCTCCATGGTTTCAACCACACAATTATAAATTAATTGCATAAACACTTTAAAATATTTCCTTTCAAATAAAAAACCTGACCATATCGAATACTGTATCTTAATCAATCATTCATTCAAAAATCATTTAGTAAGTCCCTATCATGAGCTAGAAATGGTGCTAAGCACTTCTGATAGAATCAGAGGCAAAACGGAAATGTCCTCTGCCCTAATTTTTATTGAGGACATAGAGACAATTCCTTTCAAACAGCCCTAAGGTGCCCATAGTTTAGATGCAGGATGAAATTTAAATTTTATTTTTCCTTTTTATTTACTTTTGGAGATCATGAATTTAATTTAATGTAATAAAGAATATTTCCCTAAGACAATCAATGCAGAAATGAATTTTTATCCTTCATCTTAGGCCTATGTAATTTTTCAAAAACAATATAATTACACATATCAGAAAAATATAAGAAGCATTAGAAACAAATATACAAACACAACTACAATCATTCTTACAGGAGAATCATCTGTCACAGCTTATAAAACATAGATTACAAAAATATATCATACTATAAAAAACTTGCAGTATCTGTCAATGACAGGAAACTATAAGAGATATGAAATATAAAATACAATGAAGTACCACCTCACACTTGCCAGAATGGCTACCATCAACAAATCAACAAACAACAAGTGTTGGCAATGCTATGGAGAAAAGGGAATACTACCGCCCTCTTGGTGGGAATGCAGACTGGTGCAGCCACTGTGGGAAACAGTATGGAATTTCCTCAGAAAACTAAAAATGGAACTGCCTTTTGACCCAGCAATTCTACTGCTGGGACTATACCCTAAGAACCCTGAAACACCAATCCACAAGAACCTATGCACCCCAATGTTCATAGTAGCATAATTCACAATAGCCAAGTGCTGGAAGCAACCTAAGTGTCCATCAGTAAATGAGTGGATCAAAAAACAATGGTACATTTACACAATAGAATACTATACAGCATAAATAAAGAAGGAGCTCCTACCCTTCGCAACAGTATAGATGGAACTAGAGAGCATTATGCTACGTGAAAGAAGCCAAGCAGAGAAAGATAAATACCTTATGATCTCACTCACATGTGGAATCTAATTAATAAAATAAACTGATGAACAAAAATAAAACCAGAGGCATGGATACATGGAACAGACTGACAGATCTCAGGGGGAGTGGGTGGGGGGACTGGAAGAGATTAGCCAAAGAACATATATGCATCTATGCATGGTCCATAGACACAGACAACAATGTGGGGAAGGCCAGTGGAGGGGCAGCAGAGGCTTGGTGGAGGTGGAAAAGGGGGGGGGGAATGTGGGACATATATAATAATGTCAAAAATAAAAATAACAAGAAACTGGACTTCCGGCCAAGATGGAAGTGTAGGTGGACACACTGTGCCTCCTCACACAACCAAAATTAAGGACAACAAATATTTAGAAAGAAGAAAACAACCTGAACTGATAGAAAATTGAACTGTACGGAACTTGAACAACCATTCATCCAGACCGGTAAGAGGGGCGGAGTCGCGGCAGGAGAAAGTGGAGGTGCGGCCCAGGAATGCAAGCAGCAGTGGCTGGCAGTTCCCAGGTGTGCAGGTGGTGGCTAGCGGACCCCGAGCACGGGGTGACAACGGTGCAGAACCAGTGAGGCCATGCAAAGTGACTGGCTGATGAGGCGGTCCCACATTCGAGCCCCGATAATCCAGGCAAAGGCGAAGTGCTGGAGGGGACTGGAATCTGAGACCTAGCAGAACAAGTGCCATTATTCCCTCTCGGACCCCGCCCCCACATACAGCTTCACTACCCAGCAACTGGGCTGCCCCACCCTGGGGAACACCTAAGTCTCTGCCCCTCACTACATAACAGCCACGACCAGACCAAAAAAAAAAAAAAAAAAAAAAAGGCTCAAAAGGGAGAATAGATCAAAGCCCCAGAGCCAATTCATCTAAGCGAGGAAGAGACAGCCAACCTATCAGATGCACAGTTTAAAGCCCTGGTGATCAGGATGCTCACAGAATTAGAGATGGGAGGAAAACTGGGACTCAAATCAATGGAGTGGACCAGAAGGAAGAAACAAACAACCAAACAGAAAACAAGGAAGAAACAAGAATTCAAAAAAATGAGGAGAGGCTTAGGAACCTCCAAGACATCGTTAAACGTCTCAACATCCGAATGATAGGGGTCCCAGAAGGGGAAGAAGAGCAACAAGTGGAAAACTTATTGGAACAAGTAATAAAGGAGAACTTCCCCAATCTGGCAAAGGAAATAGACTACCAGGAAGTCCAGGAAGCTCAGAGAGTCCCAAAGAAGTTGGACCCAAGGAGGAACCCACCAAGACACATCATAATTCCATTAGCCAAGATTCAAATGAAGGAGAGAATTCTAGAAGCAGCAAGAGAAAAGGAGACAGTCACCTACAAAGGAGTTCCCATCAGGCTGTCAGCTGATTTCTCAAGAGACCTTACAGGCAAGGAGAGGCTGGAAAGAAGTATTCCAAGTCATGAAAGGCAAGGACCTCCATCCAAGATTGCTCTATCCAGCAAAGCTGTCATTTAGAATGGAAGGGAAGATAAAGTGCTTCTCAGATAAGGTCGAGTTCAAGGAATTCATCATCACCAAGCCCTTATCATATGAAATGTTAAAGGGACTTATCTAAGAAAAAGAAGATAAAAAATAGGACAGTAAAAAGACAGCAAACTCACAGATACTAACAACCACACCTAAAACAAAAGCAAACTGAGCAAACAGCTAGAACAGGAACAGAACCACAGAAACAGAGATCACATGATGGAGAGTTATCAGCAGGGAAGGGGAGGGGGAGTGAGGGAAAATGTACAGGGAATAAGTAGCATAGATGGTAGGTAGAAAGTAGACAGGAGACGATTAAGAATAGTATAGGAAATATAGAAGCCAAGAACTTATATGTACAATCCATGGACATGAACCAAGGGGGAAAATGTGGGTGGGAGAAGATGTGCAGAGTGGAGGGGAATAAATGGGGGCAAAAGGGACAACTGTAATAGAATAATCAATAAAATATATTAAAAAATAAATGGTGTTGGGAAAATTGAACAGATACATGCCCCCCCAAAAAACACCCCAAAATGAAAACTAGAACACCAATGTACACCATACACAAAAGGAAACTCAAAATGGATAAAAGACTTAAATGTAAATCACAAAATCATAAAAATCCTTGAAGAAAACATAGGTAGTAAAACTCAAACATATCTTGTAATAATTTGTTGCTAATATCTCTGTTATAATAATTGAAATAAAAAATAAACAAATGGAGTTACATCAAACTAAAAAGCTTCTGCATAGCAAAAGAAATCATCAACAAATGAAAATACAACCCACTGAATGAGAGAACATATTTGCTAATGATACATCTGATAAGGAGTTAATCTCCAAAATATATAAAGAACTTATAGAACTCAACACCATGAAGACAAACAATCCAGGTAAAAAAATGGGTAAAGGACCTGAATAGACATTTCTCCAAAGAGGACATCAGATGGTGCATAGACATGAAAAAATGCTCAATGTCACTAGTCATCAGAAAGATGCAAATTAAAACCACAATGAGATACCTCACACCTGCCAGAATGGCCAACATAAGCAAATCAACAAACAAGTGTTGGAGAGGATGTGGAGAAAAGGGAACCCCAGTGCACTGTTAATGGGAATGCAGACTGGTGCAGCCACTGTGGAAAACAGTATGGAATTTCCTCAGAAAATTATAAATGGAATTGCCTTTTGACCCAGTGATCCCACTTCTGGGAATATATCCTAAGACTCTTGAAACACCCATTTGAAAAACTATGTCCATACTGGTATCATAGCAGCAATACTTTCAGTAGCTAAGATCTGAAAAGAGCCCAAAGCCTATCAGGAGATGAGTGGCTCAAAAATCTGTGGCACATTTACACAATGGAATATTACATGGCCATAAAAATAAAGAACCCTTAACTTTCTTGTTTGCATTTTATTTTATTTTAATATTTCATTTTATTGTACCTTTCCATTACCATTTATCCCCCTATACCCTCTTGCACCTTCACCCACCACCTCCACCCCTTCACAATCACTACTCTGTTGTCTGTGTCCATGAGGTAAATCTTACCCTTGGCAACAACACAGATGGACCTGGAGGTTATTATGCTAAGTGAAATAAGCCAAAGAAAGACATATAATTATTGCATGATCTCACTGATATGTGGAGTCTAATGAAGAAAATAAACTGACAAACAAAATAGAAACATGCATGGACACATGAAAGAGACTGACGACTGTCAGAGGGGAGGGGGAAAGAGGATTGGATGAAAGAAGGTGACAAGATTAGCCAGAGAGCATACATGCGTGACCTATTGACAGCCACAACAGTGTGGTGATGTGGGGGGAATAAAGATCTCTGCAATAGTGTTAACAATAATAAAAAAAAAAAGGTGGAAAATAGCCTTGGCTGTTGTGGCTCAGTGGACTGAGCACAGGCCTGTGAACCAAAGAGCCCAAGGTTCAATTCCTAGTCAGGACACATGCCTGGGTTGTTGGCCAGGTCCCCAGTAGGGGACCTGAGACAGGCAACTTCACATTGATGTTTCTCTCCCTCTCTTTCTCCCTCACTTTCTCTCTCTCTAAAAATAAATACAATCTTTTTTTAATATATATTTTATTGATTGTGCTATTACAGTTGTCCCATTTCTCCCCCATCATTCCCCTCCACCCTGCACACCCCCTCCCACCCACATTTCCCCACTTTAGTTCATGTCCATGGGTCATAAGTTCTTTAGCTTCTACATTTCCCACACTATTCTTGCCCTCCCCCTATTTTCTACCCACCGTCTATGCTACCTGTTCTCTGTACCTTTCCCCCCTCTCTCCTCCTACCACCCCCCCGTTGCTAACCCTCCATGTGATCTCCACTTCTGTGGTTCTGTTCCTGTTCTAGTTGTTGGCTTAGTTTGCTTTGTTTTAGGTGTGGTTGTTAATAGCTGTGAGTTTGCTGTCTTTTTACTGTCCTATTTTTTATTCTCTTTTTCTTAGATAAGTCCCTTTAACATTTCATATGATAAGGGCTTGGTGATGATGAACTCCTTGAACTTGACCTTATCTGAGAAGCACTTTATCTTCCCTTCCATTCTAAATGACAGCTTCGCTGGATAGAGCAATCTTGGATGTAGGTCCCTGCCTTTCAAGACTTCGAATATTTCTTTCCAGCCCCTTCTTGCCTGCAAGGTCTCTTTTGAGAAATCAGCTGACAGTCTGATGGGAACTCCTTTGTAGGTGACTGTCCCCTTATCCCTTGCTGCTTCTAGAATTCTCTCCTTCATTTTAATCTTGGCTAATGGAATTACGATGTGCCTTGGTGTGTTCCTCCTTGGGTCCAACTTCTTTGGGACTCTCAGCTTCCTGGACTTCCTGGAAGTCTATTTCCTTTGCCAGATTGGGGAAGTTCTCCTTGATTATTTGTTCAAATAAGTTTTCCACTTGTTGTTCTTCCTCTTTCCTTTCTGGTACCCCTATAATTCGGATGTTGGTATGTTTAAAGATATCCTGGAGGTTCCTAAGCTTCTCCTCATTTTTTTGAATTCTTGTTTCTTCCTTGTTTTCTGTTTGTTTGTTTCTTCCTTCTGATCCAGTCCATTGATTTGAGTCCCAGTTTTCCTTCCATCACTATTGGTTCCCTGTGCGTTTTCCTTCATTTCACTTATTGTAGCCTGAATTTTTTCATCTATTTTGTGAGCAAAATCAACCAATTCTGTGAGCATCTTGATCATCAGGGCTTTGAACTGTGCATCTGATAGGTTGGCTATTTTTCCGTGGCTTAGAGGAATTGGCTCTGGGGCTTTGATTTTTTCTCCAGTTTGAGCCATTTTTGGTGGTTTTGTTTTGTTTTGTTTTGTTTTGTTTTGGTTTGGTTTGGTTTTGGTCTGGTCTCGGCTGTTACGTATGACGAGTGGAGCCTTAGGTATTCCCCAGTGCGGGGCAGCCCAGTTGCTGGGTAGCCCAGTTGCTGGGTTGTGATGCTGTTTGTGGGGGCGGGTCTGAGAGGGAACAATGGCCCCTGCTCCGCTCTCTCCCAGATTCCAGTCCCCTCCGCTGCCTCCCCCATGCCCGGACCATCTGCGCGCACGAATGTGGGACCACCTGGTCAGCCAGCCGCCTTGCGCGGCCTCACTGGGTCTGCACAGTTGCCACCCTGTGCCCAGGTCTGCCAGCCCCCTGCACACCCGGGGTGCATCAGCCACTGCCGCCTGCGTGCCCGGGCCCGCACCTCCACTTTTTTCTGCCTCGACTCCGCCCCTCTTGCCGGTCTGGATGAATGGTTGTTGGACTTCTGTACAGTTCAATTTTCTATTAGCTCTGGTCGTTTTCTTGTTTCTAAATATTTGTTGTCCTTAATTTTGGTTGTGAGAGGAGGCACAGTGTGTCCGCCTACGCCTCCATCTTGGCCGGAAGTCCCTCGGTAAATAAAATCTTTTAAAAAATAACTGGATTAGACCACTAGGGGCCCTCCAAATCAGGAAGATTATGGTTCACTTCCTCTGCACCTCCACATGTAATGCAAAAATAATATGGAACTAGATATTAGATGAAAAGTATTATTTTTTATTATAAATGACACAAAATTACATGAGTGCTGAAATTTAAATATTACTAATCACATGATGGTGGTGCCCAAACATGAGACCAGTATTCAAGGTGTAGTCTGATGTTCATGGAGCAACACAAAGTTTTATTACCGCCATTAGACAAAATGCCTTGACTACAGGGGGGAGCCACATAATATTTCCTTAATTAGTCAACATAATTATCAAAGCAGTCAACTTTCCCTAATAAGTTAATTTGGTAATTAGTTATTGACTAGGACAGTCGTTTTACTGAATCCACAGACTCTGCCAATTGTAACGTACATAACACAGTAGCAGCTTTCTCCCTGGTTTCATTCCTTTTGCATGGTGAATACCTCGTCTTCATCCACTTTAGAAAGTTAGCTATGAAAAAGAATGACATTTTCCTTTCAGATTTAACTTTTGTTCAAAGTAGTATTCATTTATTTTACCTCTGGGTCTGCTGCTGTTTTGTCTTTATCACTATGAGCAGTTTGGTATTGGAGGAACTATTGTTTCATTAAGTAGTAATTCTCTTTCGGAACTTTTCAGCAGAGTTTGAAGCGAATAAGGAAAAGGAAAGAATTTTCCCATTTTTCCTTAACCTACTTTCTTCTACTATTCTAACCTCAGCAAAGAAGTTAGAATAGTAGAATTCTAACCTCAGCAAAGAAGTTAGAATAGTAGAAGAAAGAAACCTTTTTTTTTTTTGTTTTTTTATGTATGTTTTGTTTTGCTTTGCTTTTTGATAACAAAAATCATACCAAATTTTTGTTCTGATTCGTTGCATCCACTACTTTTAAGAGAGTGGGTTTTGAGAGTATATATTATAGCATTAAAAAGTAAAGGATGGGAATACAATATTTTAATCAATTAATGCAAATATTATAACTATTTTATGATTCTGAACTTAATTTCTCTCATAAAACCTGATATGAGAATTTAAAATTCCAAACATTAATTTATTCATTCATTAATTCATTCAATATTATTCACTGTTTTCAATTTAATAACATAAGAGATTTTAAAGTGAAGAGTTGATTTGGAGAATGCAAAAAAAAAAAAAAAAAACAGTTCCTGGTTGGGTACAAATATTTCTGGAGTAATTTTGGAGGGACTTTATCATATTATTCAATTGCCAAATTATTGCTGTCAGAAAGGAGACATGACAATGAAAGTCTTAAATATCTTAGTTTGAATCTCCATTTTCCCACATTCTTGGCCCTCAGTACATCTTCAAAATAGGGATAATGATAGCATTGGCTCTTACTATGTCACAGAGTTTGTGAATATCAAAGGAGGTAAGGGATGCATTTTCTGACCACACTCCAAGTAACAAAAGACTCCCAGATAATAGTCTTGTGAGAAGCACCTCAAATGTGTTTTTGTGGTAAAAATTTTTCATTTAAATTACTAATTTGTTATTGTTTTTAATGTCTGTTATTCTTCTTGAGACTAAGATCTTGAGAATAGGAAAAGCCTACTGTCTTGTATTCCTGTGTATCTCTGAGAATGAGCATAATGAGTGATACAAAGTAACCAATGTATAAATATTTGATGAATGAATGAAAACACTTGGTAAATTTTATAGCAATTTACTACTTTTGCTATTACTATGCTATATTAAAAGTGATGAAAAAACATAATCTTACTGCAATCTTACCACAAAAAAAGAACGCATGAAAAATTTTGGAGGTAATGGATTTATTTAGTACTTCCTTATGGTGACGATATCACATGTATCCTAAATCATCAAAATGTACCCATTAAAAGTGTGTACATTTTGTATATCAATTATATTTCAATAAAGTTTAAAAACAAAAAACAGCGATCATACTAAAATCAGATTTCACAATCTAAATGGTATCATAATTTTTAATATTAAAAATATCAAATCAGTGAATTCAAGTGAATTTAATTATCAATCAGCATTCTTATAAATACCACTGTTTTCTGCATCAAACATTACTTTTTGATCGTGAAAATACGAGCTATTCTCAAATGTATTATGTGCTACAGCATTCTTGGATCTTATCTAACTACAAAGAGCAGTGCCAATCCAAGCACTGAATCACTGAACTATCATAAAAATTTATTTTTCTTTCCTGCATCCTCACTTCTTTCTGTTTGTGGCTTCTCATACTGGAGCTTCATTAGGCAGTAATATAAAGGGCAGAGTGACCAAACTTGAAAGATTAATTCCTCCTACTTCTGAGACGTGATTTTACAAAAGCCATGTTTATCAGCCATCACACACCGTCTGCACTCTCTCTCAGCCTACCCCCTGTGACCCTTCAACATGCACGCACAAAATCATCTTACTCTCATAAGGACCAGAAGGTGCTCAACAATCAAAATGGTTTAAAAAACACTATGGCTGCTTAAAATGTGTTGAGTTTCACTACTTTAGACTATATTTTCCTAATGTGCACCATTAACTTGGTGCCATAATGTAAAACATTTCTCATTTTTATGAAGAGTTATTGTTTCTTCAGTTTATTAGGGGATGCTTAGCTGTTTTAATTTGCACAGAGTGAAAAGAGCTTCCAAAGTTTAATCTGAATAGAGGGTCATGATGACCTCTAGTAACTGGTTTGGTGGTTTAAAAATGTACTCATTTTTATTCTTTATAGGGAAATGCATATAGTCATAAATCATATTCAACTAGGAAATGTGTGAGGAATTTCTTTATGATATAAGGACAGAAAATGTAACCTTATTTAAAATTAAATCAGATAGAATTAGTAGTCATGTTATTAGAGACAGGATAAATGTCAAGAATTCATTACTTTGTTTCAAACTTAGTTTATCATAAATCTGCCCTATGACACATAATAACTTGTACTGTTTTGCAGGTTATTTGATAGCAAGTTCAACAGTGTAGGTGAGTGACAACATGAACTGCATGGTAATGACTCTCCAGGGAAATCAGCCTTTAGGACACAGACTTAGGCATATATGGGCTTTTATTCAAATTGAATAAAAACATATGCAAAAGTTTATTTTTGCTCTCATAAGACCATCAGCTAATATACAGAAAATCAATTCAAACAGATTAGTAGGCTTGAAAAAATAACATAACTGAAAAAAATATATTGACTCTCTTAGTATAAACTAAAAATATTTAGCATCTTGTGTGCTGAAACGCTTGAGTTGATTGTACATAAAAAATTTTATGTGGTTTTGGTCTGTTACAGAACTATGTGTTAAAAAGAATGGTAGTCCAATTTGATTTTTTATGAAAAGCTAGAATTAATTAGAAAGCACATCAACTAATCATTTTTAATTGTTCTATATGCAATAAACATGTCAAAGTATGAATGTGAACAGCATCAGTTTAATGGTTTTCAGAATGCAGAACATATATCAATTGAAACATACTAAGTTTTCTGCACGTCATTAATAGACATTAACATGATAGTAATGTTTTTTTATCCTAGAAAATGAATTAAGCTTAAAATTTAAAATTTAGTAGTTATCTCGTTTTTCTCCAGTATATGGAGAAATGTCTATATTGGAAATATGCAGTGAGAAATTTCCACTTAAACATACATATCATGCTCCTAAAATTCTAGACACAGCCCTTTCAAGTCCTTATCTAGGGAGATGCTAGCAAACTGCGCCCCCCCCCCCACATAGTGATATAAAAACTCCCACAACATGAGCCTTCCTCCTGAGTTGTCGCTGTGCATTGAAAGTTTGGATTGGTTAATTTAGTCTCTCTCTTCACTAAGATTTTCAGGTTTACAACTTTACTATTTCTGCTTATCACACGACATACATGTTTTCCTTGAAAAGTTTATGTGTGAAAAGATAATGCACTTTTTGAGAAGTTTGCAATTATTTTGTGAAAGAAATAGCCAAAATTTATTCTAAATAAAAACTTGAGATGTTTGAAATGATCCTACATGGCTCATGCAATCAGATACACGTTATAGTTGCCAAACACTCTAATTTCCTTTTAGAACTAAATTGATGTGTCCCTTTGTATGCATTGAAAGTCTGACTCGGAACACATCCCAGGTCACTGAAATAAAAATTAGGCTTTACTTTCAAATGTTCTTCTTGTGTTTTAAATATTATCAACACATTCTAAATTTCATCCTTACTTTACAGTATGTCTTCAGGATGAAGAAACAGAAAGTTTCTGGTAGATTTTATAAAAGAAAAAAACATGGGACTGAAAGAGACTCTAAAGGTCATTAATAATCAAAGAATTGCATTCTTATACACATATTGGCAAGTTACACATTTCCAATGACCAATTGATTATGCTCTTTTCCTTCACATGGCAGCGTATCCATTAAAAGAACAGAAAGAAAAATTTGTGCAAGTACCATATAATACATATAGCATAAATACAGAACAAACATGAACCTTAGGAAAAACAATACTCATTTGATGGCTTGTGTGAGAAAATCTGTGTTAGAATAAAAGTGCAATAATACTACCACTTAATCTTTTCTATCCTTACTTAGTATTAATACATCATTATTTTAAACATACTTAAATCACATTAAAATTTGAACAAAAAACTGTGTAATAAATATATATGTACACTATCATGCCATCTGCAAACAGTGACAGTTTTTCTTCCTTCTTTCCAATTTGGATGCCTTTTATTTCTTTTTCTCATCTGATCGCCACGGCTAGGACTTTCAACACTATGTTGAATAGAAATGGTGAAAGCAGACATCTTTTATCTTGTTCCTGATCTTAGAGGGAACGCTTTTAGTTTTTGCTCATTGAGTATGATGTTGGCTGTAGGTTTCTCATATTTGGCCTTTATTATGTTGAGGAATGCTCCCTCTACTCCCACTTTGCTGAGTGTTTTTATCACAAATGACTTCTGTACCTTATCAAATGCTTTTTTTGCATCTATTGATATGATAATGTGATTTTTGTCTTTCATTTTGTTTATTTGGTGTATTATGTTTATTGATCTTTAATATTGTACCATGCTTGCATCCCTGGGATGAATCCCACTTGATCATGGTGTATGATCTTTTTAATATATTGCTGGATACAGTTTGCCAATATTTTGTTGAAGATTTTAGCATCTATGTTCATCAGTGATATTGGCCTATAGTTTTCTTTCTTTGTTGTGTTTTTATCTTTTTGGGGATGTATTGTGGATGCAGTTTGCCAATATTTTCTTGACGGCTTTAGCATCTATGTTCATCAGTGATACTGGCCTATAATTTTCTTTCCTTGTTGTGTTTTTATCTTTTGGGGGGGATTAGAATGATGCTGGCCACCATAAACAAATCAACAAACAAGTGCTGGCAAGGTTGTGGAGGAAAGGGAACCTTCCTTCATTGTTAGTGGAAATGCAGACTGGTGCAGCCACTGTGGAAAACAGTATGGAATTTCCTCAAAAAACTAAAAATGGGACTGCCTTTTGGCCTCGTAATTCCACTGCTGGGTTTATACCATAAGAATCCTGAAACACCAATCCAAAAGAACCTATGTACCTCATTGTTCATAGCAGCACAATTTACAATAGCCAAATGCTGGAAGCAACCTAAGTGCCCATCAGTAAATAAGTGGATCAAAAAAACTGTGGTACCTTTACACAATGAAACACTATACAGCAGAAATAAAGAAGGAGCTCCTACCCTTCACAACAGCATTGATGGAATTGGAGAGCATTATGCTAAGCGAAATAAGCCAGGCAGTGAAAGACAAATACCATATAATCTCACCTAATAGTGGAACTTAATCAACAAAACAAACAAGCAAGCAAAATACAACCAGAGACATTGAAATAAGAAAAAACTGACAGTAACGGGGTAGCAGGGGGAGAGGGATAATGGGGCAAAAAGGAGGAAGTGTTGTCAAGGAACATGTATAAAGGACCCATGGAGAAAGCCAAAGGGAATAGGATCATGGACTAGAGGCAGGGAGGGATGGGGCGGAATAGGAGTGGAGGGGGGAAAATAGAGACAACTGTACTTAAACAATAATAAGAAATAAAAATAAATCATATAAAATAGTACTCTTTAGTACCTAATACTAAGCTACTACTAATTGATTTGTGAATCATTACTTGCATACATCAAATTTTTCCCTTAAAACTTTCCAGTAACAATAAACAGATAGTTATTAATTCTCAATTATAATAGAATATTGAGAAAATGTTCTCAAAGATCTAAATATGAAAAATAAATGTTATTCAATAACCATAATGTACTCTTGTTAACTACAGTTATTATTTTGCTGAAATGATTGGTTTGGAATCTACCTTGGTAGCATATGTAAACGATGTACTATGAAAATATTCATATATTAGCATGTACAAATCCTAACAAGCATAAAGCTTCTGAAAGCTAATTTAACAAAGCTATTCACAGATAAACACAGGAAGTCTATTCTTGGTTTTTCCTCTGTGTGGTCTTTTAGAACTATCGTTATCAGTTTCCTGTTTATTATTGTGCTTAGTTTAAAGGGAATTTGCCAAAGAATCCCTGGACTCCATTTTTTATGCCTTTTGCAGAATAAATTAATTTCTGTTGAAACCTAATGTACCTCAAATGCCATCTATCAAATGTAGGATTAATGAAGAGCCTGTATATGTATTTTTGTGTAGCTTGCTGGGGATGGAGAAACAAAGAGGAATACCTTGAAGAAGTAAAAGAAAAATTACAATATAATAAAGTCAATAGGTTTTAAATTTTAGGCAATGACATTTAAAATACAATAAAATATCATAGCAAATTAACATGGAGCAATAGATGTCAATATTTTTGTACCCATTTACACTGTTCTGCATATCAATATCAAATGCTTGTTTAATTATCCACTTTCCCCATTTTTAGTAGACTAAAAAAGTATATTATTTTAAAGACAATTATTTATCTTCCTATGAAAAATTAATTACTGATTTTTAAACTTACAAAAAGACAAAGTTTTCAATTTTTTTGTTATTGTTGCTATTCAGACATTTTTTACAATTAGAAATGTTAGGGTTTAAAAAGTCCTTGTATAGATTTAAACCTAAGTTGAAGTTAGGCTTCTAAAAAATTACCCAGACAGTTCAAATTTAAACTCTTAATTATGTTAATGTGGTTATGGATTTTTGTGGGATGGAGGTGGGGATGTATATGGAGGGGTGTTTGGGATCCTCATATGCTCTATCCACAGAAATTATACGAGCTGTCTGAATTTATCACAAAATTGCCTCTCTCTCTTTCTTTTTACTGACCTTGAGAGGAAAATAAAGTTATACTAAAAAGTCACCTGACCAGTCCATGAGTAATACATTGTTTAAACTCAGTTAAAACATTAGTTAGTTATCTGTACCTTTATTAACTCACTATTAATAAAGGCATAACAATGATCATCTTATTCGCCTTATAAAAATTTTGTGAGAATAGAATCAGATAATATAGTTTAAGGGGAAACCACATTGAATTAAATGAACATTTTTTTCTGTTATTTCTTGAATCCAAGAGGATGGAGCATTGTACTAGTTTCTCATATTTTGAAATATGAAAGCATAATACAGGGAGGGGCAAAAGTAGGTTGAGAGTTGTTTGTTGAAAAACAATATAATAATTAATAAATACCAATACAAGAATAAACTCTGGGTTTTGTGTACTCATGACTGTAAACCTACTTTTGCCCCACCATGTATATTAGGTAGGCAATATATAAGAACACTCTGCTCAGCAGTTTTTTTGTCTAGCTTTATGTGCATAGGAACCAGCCTGGAATTTTGTTCATATGCAGTTTCTGAAACAGTAGATTTGCAGTGCACCTGAAGTACTCCATTTTGCTTTTCTAAAAGGTCTAAAGAAATGAGATGTTGACCACTTTGACATTCCCCTTTATGGGGGGGGTCCCATTTTCCTTATTAGCCAAATAGAGATAATAATCCAAACCCGATGTCCTCCAAACCTTGTTGAAAAGATAAATATATATCATTGTTAATCCATTTTATATGACTATAAGTTAAAGACAACCTTTCAGGTAAGAATCCTTATTGATAATTCATGGAGATTAGCTGAGTGGGTACAATGAGTTTAGCACTATGCTATTTGAGAAAGTGGTGTTATTTACAATAGTCAAGATCTGGAAACAGCTCAAGTGTCCATCAGTAGATAAGTGGATAAAAAGGCTGTGGTACATTTAAACAGTGGAATACTATTCAGCTGTAAAAAAGGAGGAACTGGACTTCGGGCCAAGATGGAGGCATAGGTGGACACGTTGTGCCTCCTCATACAATCAAAATTAAGGACAACAAGGATTTAGAGAGAAGAAAACAGCCAGAACTGAGAGAAAATTGAACTGTATTCAGGTCCAACAACCATGCATCCAGACCGGTAAGAGGGGCGGAGTCATGGCAGGAGGAAACGGAGGTTAGCGACCGAGGCACGCAGGCAGCTGCTGGCAGACCTGGGCTGGCAGGCAGTGGCTAGCAGACCCCAGGCACAAGGCGGCTGGCTGACCAGGTGGTCCCACATTCCCATGCAGATAATCCAGGCAAAAATGGGGAACAAGACAGAACTCACAACCCAGTGCCCCAGCACCAGGAAATAAAACCTAAAAACACCAAGATCCCGCCCCCACATACAGAGTCACAACCCAGCGACTGGGCTGCCCTGCCCTGGGGAACACCTAAGGCTCCGCCCCTCACTACGTAAAAGCCGTGACCAGACCAAAAAAAAAAAAAAAATGGCTCAAATGGGAGAACAGATCAAAGCCCCAGAGCCAATTGAGCCAATTCATCTAAGTGACAAAGAGGATAGCCAACCTATCAGATGCACAGTTCAAAGCACTGGTGATCAGGATGTTCACAGATTTGGTTAGTTTTGGTTGCAAATTAGATGAAAAAATGAAGGCTAGAATAAGTGAAATGAAGGAAAATGCACAGGGAACCAACAGTGATGGGAGGAAAACTGGGACTCAAATCAACGGAGTGGACCAGAAGGAAGAAACAAACATCCAATCAGAAAAGAATGAAGAAACTAGAATTCAAAAAAATGATGAAAGGCTTAGGAACTTCCAGGACATCTTTAAATGTTCCAACCTCCAAATTATAGGGGTATCAGAAGGGAAAAAGGAAGAGCAACAAGTGGAAAACTTATTTGAACAAATAATCAAGGAGAACTTCCCCAATCTGGCAAAGGAAATAGACTTCCAGGAAGTCCTGGAAGCTCAGAGTTCCAAAGAAGTTGGACCCAAGGAGGAACACACCAAGGCACATTGTAATTCCATTAGCCAAGATTCAAATGAAGGAGAGAATTCTGGAAGCAGCAAGGGATAAGGGGACAGTCACCTACAAAGGAGTTCCCATCAGACTGTCAGCTGATTTCTCAAAAGAGACCTTGCAGGCAGGAAGTGGCTGGAAAGAAGTATTCCAAGTCATGAAAGTCAGGGACCTACCTCCAAGATTGCTCTATCCAGCAAAGCTGTCATTTAGAATGGAAGGGAAGATAAAGTGCTTCTCAGATAAGGTCAAGTTCAAGGAGTTCATCATCACCAAGCCCTTATTATATGAAATGTTACAGGGACTTAGCTAAGAAAAAGAAGATAAAAAATAGGACAGTAAAAAGACAGCAAACTCATTAACAACCACACCTAAAACAAAAGCAAACTAAGCAAACAGCTAGAACAGGAACAGAACCACAGAAATGGAGATCATGTGGAGGGTTAGCAACAGAGGAGTGGGAGGAGGAGAGAGGGGGAAAAGGTACAGAGAATAAGTAGCATAAACGGTGGGTAGAAAATAGACAGGGGAAGGGCAAGAATAGTGTGGGAAATGTAGAAGCTAAAGAACTTATGACACATGGACATGAACTAAAGGGGGGAATGTGGGTGGGAGGGGTGTGCAGGGTGGAGGGGAATGATGGGGGAGAAATGGGACAACTGTAATAGCATAATCAATAAAATATAATAAAAATAAAAATGGAGGAACTCACCTTTTCTAATAGCATGGATGGAGCTGGAGATTATTATGTAAAGTGAAGCAAACCAGTCAGAGAAAGACAAATATCATATGATCTCACTTGTATGTGAAATATAATGAAAAAATAAACTGGGGAACAAAATAAAAACAGTCATGGATACAAGAACAGACTGACAGCTGTCAGAGGGGAGGGAGGAGAGAAGGGCTGAATGGAAGAAGGTGAAGAGATTAGCCAAAGAACATATATGCATGGCCAACAGACACAGACAAGAGTGTGGTGATGGCCAGAGGGTAGGATGGTGAAGACTGTGTGGAGGTGGGAAAAGGGGGGAAATGGAAACTTCTGTAAAGTGTAAGCAATAAAGTTAAAGTTTGAAAAAGGTCCTTGGTCCAAATAAAATTCAATGTTAATTTGTATATTTCCATTTTTTTCCAGTAAAAGCAGTATATTCTGATTAGTTTTTACTTTGTCATGGTGGTAAATGTTTGCTGTGTCTGCTGTTGAATGACTGCTCTACTTAACTGAATAATAGTTTTCAAATACTGTAAAAATAATTCCTTAATTTTTGGTACTACTCATAGTGTCACAGCTACAGGCACATTACTCTTGTCAATTTAATCTGCATTGTTACCATTTGCTCCAGCATATTCTTAAATTTAGTCTAAGAGTTTGAAAAATTTTTAATGTGGAGACACAGTGTAAATATTTTGGGTTTTGCAAGTTGTGTAGTCTCTGTTGCAACTACTATGTTCCAGTAAAACTTTGTTTACAAAAACAAGTGGCAAGCTAGATTTTGCCCATTGTCTCCTATGTTAAAAAAAAATCAACAAACATGATAAATCGAATCCTTATTTGTAGCATTTTCCAATTTCCATGGCTCAAATTCTCCCACAATGTTCGCTTTCAAGCTACTAACATGATGTCACTGAAGACAGAATCGGGAAGCAATGTAGAATGGTCAAAATTACAATACACTTGTATAGTATTATGATTATGTAGGTGCAATAAATGTAAATAACCTTAAGAGTACAGATAATAGTAAAATGAATTAAAATCATTAAGAAATAATAAATAAAATCATTAAGAAATAATCATTAAGAAATAAGTACTTGTTTCCTTTGTCCTTTGTTTTTATTATAATTTATTTAAATGTAAATTTATGTAACTTAATAATGGATGATATAACATCCAGCTAACAAAATTCAGAAAAATGTAACTCCTGGCTCATAAGAGCCAATAACACAATTTCCTGACAAGAATAAGTTTAATTGTGCATTTTCACATCTTAGCCACTTTTTTTGATACCAGACAGATGAAGCCTTGGAGTGAGAAAACAAACTGTATGTTCCTGTTTCTACACCACTATTTGTGCTTCTCTGAATTATGGAGAATAGAAATATTCTTCAGAATGTAAAATGGCAAAAAATATAGGAACATAGATGAGGTGGGAAATAAGTGAAAAGTAGCAAAGATGGAAGTCCTACATACTAAATTTTCTATCCCACCACTCACATAAAGACAACAAAATTTATTGATAACAAGAGTATTCATGTGTATACCAATGAAGCATGCAAAAATTTAGACCCCAAAAATAAATAACCTCAAAATAAGGGTTTTTTTGCATCGAAGGAGAAAACGCTATACATAAAAAATTACTAAATAATGTTGGCCCAAACCCAAGTAGGTCGTATTGAAGTGAAAGAAAGTGTAGAGGAAAGAAATAACATCATTATTTTTAAGGGCAGAGGCAGTCAAACCACATGGTATAAAGGCAAAAATCTTAAATTGTTAAGGGTGTTGCTAGAAATTTCTTTTGCATTCATATGCGGCACTCCCATAGGATTCAGTCACGTAAGACTGACATGGATGGATGAAATTATAAGTGAAATGATTCTCACCAAATCATCCTTATTTGTAAATAATTAAATTCCTTGTGTTCCTTTTTTTATTTTTTTATTTTTTTTTTTTTTTACAATTCAACTTGGAAAAGAGGAAAAACTCATGACTTTGTGTCTGGTATATACTTCTTTGTGGCTGAATATTTTCAAACTGCATTATTCAGCCAAGCAAGGAAACTTTCACACTTGATGACTTCTTTCTGCATCAAGCATATTTGACACAAATAAAACCCTGAAAACTCGAAAAATAATTGTGAACATATATGTTTAGGCAACTGTAATGGTACTGACATAGAATGTGAAGTAGTCCCCCCCAAAAAAGTAGCTAAATGGATATCAAAGAAAATGATATGTAAAACATATAACATATACAATGTATAAATTGTGTTATTTTGTTTATGGAAATCATAAACTACATATGTTAAAATGAATTTCCTCACTGTCTTTCAGTTACATTCTCTACTTTATGAGAAACAAATAAACTTAAGGAATGAGTCTGCACACTCTAGTCATGCTGTAGAACATTTCTGAGAAATACCAAAAAAGGTGTGGGCCATAAAGCTACTGTATGTTTTTGCTGAATTGTTTTTTAAAAGCCCATCCCAAAGCAAAGGAAAAGATCACAAGCAACTGGGAGCCTTTTGAAGTTTATGAATAATACTTGCAAAGGCAACCAGGAATCAATTGTCAAATTATTAGATAAAATGTTAATCAAGGTTTAATTTGCTTAGTAAGAAACCCCATCAGAGAATCTATTTTGCTGAGAATTAAGGTATCCAGACCTACATACTAAATAATCAGATAATAATGAATCATTTCCATTATTTCATTCAATCCAAAGTAGGCAGTCTCTTTATCACAAGGGTATATATTCAGATGCACCCCATTTGTTGTTGGAACAACCTCCTAATGACTTACTTTCCTCTGGTTTTTCTGATGCTCCTTTTCATTCCATACACTGATGTCTGAATTATGTTTCTGAAACGCCAATTTGCTTGTGGTACTCTTCTGCTGAAAACCTTTCAGTGACTCTTTATTGCTCACAGGTCAATGTCCAAGTTCCTCATCTAAATATAGGCCAAAACTACTCATTTACACAATGGAATACTACACAGTAGAAAGAAGGAACTCCTGCCCCTGTGACAGCATAGATGGAACTGTAGATCATTATGCTAAGTGAAATAAGCCAGACAGTGAAACACAAATACCATATGATCTCACTTATATGTGTAATCTAATGAACACAATAAATGAATGAACAAAATAGAAACAGAGGCATATATACATGGAACAGACTAACAACTGCCAGACTGGGAGAGGATGTCTGGAAGAAAGATGGGAAAGGGATTAGCCAAGGAGTTAAGGAAATTGATGGATCGAGGGGAGGAGGATCAGCTTGGTGGAAGGTGGTCAAAGGAGAAAAATCGAGGAGAACTGTAATAGCATAAACAATTAAAAAATTAAATATTTAAAATAAGTATGATGTTGGCATAAAAACAGACACGAAATCAATGCAACAGAATAGAGAGCCCAGAAATAAGTCTCTACTTATCTGGTCAATTAATCTACAACAAAAGGGGTAAGGATATACAATAGGGTAAACACAGTCTTTTCAATAAGTGGTATTGGAAAACTGGACATATACCTGACAGATAAATAAAAACAGACCACTTTCTTACATTCATATACAAAAATAAATGCAAAATGAATCAAAGACTTAAACATTAGACCTGAGACCATAAAACTCTTAGAAGAAAACACAGGCAGTAAACATTTTGATATCACTCTTAGCAATATCTTTTTGGATATATCTC
Source organism: Glossophaga mutica (assembly GCA_039655065.1). Taxonomy (NCBI): domain Eukaryota; kingdom Metazoa; phylum Chordata; class Mammalia; order Chiroptera; family Phyllostomidae; genus Glossophaga; species Glossophaga mutica. The sequence goes on along the minus strand of CM077318.1, from coordinate 4,610,056 downwards.
CTTGAAACAAAAGAAAAAATAAAAAAGGTAACTACATCAAACTAAAAAGATTTTGCACAGCAAAGAAAACCATCAAAAGAAACAAAAAGATAATATACTGAATGGAAGAATATATTTTCAAATGATACATCCAATAAATGGTTAACATCCAAAATGTAAAAATAACTCATACAACTTAACACCCCCCAAAAATGAAACATCCAATTAAAAAATGGGCAGAGGACTGAATAGACATTTCTCCCAAGAGGACAAACAGATGGCCTAAAGATATATGAAAAGATGTTCAACATCACTAATTACTTGGTAAATGCAAATTAAAACCACAATGAGATATCAACTCACACCTGTCAGAATGGCTATCATCAATAAATCAACAAATAAAAAGTCTGGGAAGAATGTAGAGAATAGGAAACCCTTGTACACTGTTGGTGGGATTGTAAATTAATGCAGACAATATGGAAAACATGGAGATTACTCAATAAATTACAAATAGGGCTGCAATGTGATCCAGCATTTCTACTTCTGGGTACTTATTTGAAAAAAAAATACTAATTTAAAAATATGTATGCACTTTTCTGTTCATTGCAGCATTACTAATGATAGCCAAGGTATGGAAGCAACCTAGATATTCAATAGATGACATCAAAAGAAGATATGAAGGACTTCTGGCCAAGATGGAAGCATAGGTAGACACATGGTGCCTCCTCCCACAACAAAAAGAAGGACAACAACAAATTTAAAATAAAAAATCACCAGAACTGACAGATAGTTGAACTGTATGGAAGTCTGACAGCCAAGTGGTTAAAGGCGTTAATTCATCCAGACCCATAGGAGGCAGTGGCTGGAGGACCCAGGTGGGCAAGGCAGCAGCTAGGGGACTGACTGGTCCCACATTTGCGTGAAGAAAAACTGGGAGGAACAACTGTGGAGCCAGACAGACCACACAACCCAGGGTTCCAACGTGAGGAAATAAAGCCTCAAAACCTCTGACTGAAAAAACCTGTGAGGGTTGATGCCATGGGAGAAACTCCCAGCCTCACGTGAGAGTTCATTGAAGAGACCCACAAGGTACTAAAGCACACACAAAACCACCTACCTGGGAATCAGCACCAGAAAGGCCCAATTTCTTTGTGGGTAGCGGTGGAAGTGACTGAAATCCGGAAGAGAGCCAAGCAAGCTGTATTGTTCCCTCTCGGATCCCTCTCCAACATACAGCACCAGGATAGAGTGATGTGGGTTGCTCTGCCCTGGTAAACACCTAAGGATCCGCCCCTTACTACGTAACTGGCGCACCGCGACAAAAAAAAAAAAAAAGCCCAAATGAAAGAACAGATTGAAGCTTCAGAAAACATACAACTAAGTGATGAAGAGATAGACAACCTATCAGATGCACAGTTCAAAACACTGGTAATCAGGATGCTCACAGAATTGGTTGAGTATGGTCACAAACAGAGAAAAAAGTGAAAGCTAGGAAAAGTGAAATAAAGGAAAATGTACAGGGAAGGAAACTGGTACTCAAATCAATGCTTTGGACGAGAAGGAAGAAATAAACATTCAACCAGTACAGAATGAAGAAATAAGAATTAAAAAAAATGAGGAGAGGCTTAGGAACCTCCAGGATATCTTTAAATGTTCCAATATCCGAATCATAGGGGTGCCAGAAGGAAAAGAACAACATCAAGAAATTGAAAACTTATTTAAAAAATAATGAAGAACTTCCCCAATCTGGTAAAGGAAATAGGCTTACAGGAAGTCCAGGAAGCTCAGAGAATTTCAAAGAAGTTGTACCCAAGGAAGCACATACCAAGGCACATCATAATTACATTACCCGAGATAAAAGATAAGGGGAGAATCTTAAAAGCAGCGAGAGAAAAGGAGACAGTTACCTACAAAGGAGTTCCCATAAGACCATCGGCTGATTTCTTGAAAGAAACCTTGCAGGCAAGAAGGGGCTGGAAAGAAATATTCCAAGTCATGAAAGGCAAGGACCTATATCCAAGATTACTCTATCCAGCAAAGCTATCGTTTAGAATGGAAGGGCAGATAAAGTGTTTCCCAGAGAAGGTCAAGTTAAAGGAGTTCATCATCGCCCAGCCGGTATTACATGAAATGTTAAAGGGACTTATCTAAGAAAAAGATGATCAAAAATATGAACAGTAAAATAACAACAAACTCACAACCATTAACAACCAAACCTAAAAAGAAAAAACTAAGCAAACAGCTAGAACAGGAACAGAATCACAGAAATGGAGGGTTATCAGCAGGAGAGTGGGAAGGGGAGAGAGGGGGAAAAGGTACAAGGAATAAGTAGCATAAATGGTAGGTAGGAATTAGATGGGGGGTGGTTAAGAATAGTATGGGAAATGTAAAAGCCAAAGAACTTATATGTATGACCTGTGGACATGAACTAAGGCTGGGAATGTGGATGGGAGGGGGCGTGCAGGGTGGAGGGGAATAAATGGGGGGAAATGGGAGAATTGTAATAGCATAATCAATAAAATATATTTAAAAAAGATGTGATATATAAATATGCAGTAGTATATTACTTAGCAATAAAAAGAATAGAATCTTGCCATTTATGACAACATAGATGGATACAGAGGGTATTATGCTAAGTGAAATAATTCAGACAGTAAAAGACAGATGCCTTATAATCTCATTTATGTGTAGAATATGAAAAAATGAATAAATAATATAGAAACAACTTCACAGTTATAGAGAACAAGCTGATGGTTTCCATAGGGGAGGGGTTAGGGAATGAAAATAAAAAATAAAAATAAAACCTGTCATGATCAAAGGAAGGAAGGAAGAAAGGAACGAAGGAACAAAGGAAGGAAGGAAGAAAGGAAGGAAGGAAGGAAGGAAGGAAGGAAGGAAGGAAGGAAGGAAGATGTGCATGTATCTTTTCGATTTAGTGTTCTTGTACTCTTTAAAAAAAAACAAATTAGGATAGCTCGGTAATATGGTATTTCTACTTTTAATTTTTTGAGAAGTCTCCACACTGTTTTATATAGTGGCTGCACCAGCTCACAACCCCACCAACATTGGAAGAGGGATATTTGTTTTTCACATCCTCCTCACTTGTTATTTGTTTTCTTTTTGATAATAGTAATTCTGAGAGCTGAGAGGTGATATATCACCGTGGTTTTGATTTGCATTTCTCTGATAATTAGTTATTGAACATCTTTTTTTTTTTTTTATCCTCACCGAGGACATTTTTTTTCACTGCTTGTAGAGTGTGGGGAAGAGAGTAAGAAGAAACATTGATGTGAGAGATAAACATTGTTTGGTTGCTTCCAGACATGCCCGGACCAGGGATCCTAAGTGTCTGGACCAGAAATCAAACCTGCAACCCAGGTATGTGTCCCAACTGGGAATCCAATCCACAGCCTTTCAGTTGCAGGATGATACTCCAGCCAACCAAGCCACACCGGCCAGGGCTGGTTGAACATCTTTTCATGTGCTTTATGGTCACATGTAATATCTTCTCTGGAAAAATGCCTCTTCATATTCTCCTCCTGTTTATTTATCCTCACCTGAGGACATTTTCTTCATTGCTTTTAGAGAAAGGTGAAGGGAGAGAGGAGGAGAGCAAGAGAAACATTGATATGAGAGAAAAGCACAGATCAGCCACCTCCTGCGTATGCCCGGACTGGCAATCACATGCGCCCAAACCACGGAGTGAACCCGCAACCCTTTGGTTACAGGACAACGTGCCAATCGCTAAGCCAAACAGACCAGGGCTCCTTATTTTTTTAATTGTTTTTTTTTTTTTTATGTTGTTGAGTTGTGTGAGTTCTTTATATATATTTTAGATATTAATTTTCATCAGATATATAATTTGCAAGTATCTATTTCTCATTTTAAATATTTAATTAATTAATTTATTTTTAGAGAGGGGAAGGGAGGGAAAAAGAGAAACATCAATATGTGGTTGCCTGTCACGTGCCCTGTACTGGGGACCTGGATCACATCCCAGACATATGCCCTAGATTCGGAATGGAAGTGGTGACCCTTTGGTTTGCAGGCCAGGGCTCAATCCACTGAGCCACACCAGCCAGGGTGCAAATATCTATTGCTATTTAGTAGTTTGCATTTTTGTTTTTTTGATGGTTTCTTTTATGGTGTAGAAGATTTATAGTTTCATATACTCCCATTCATTTATTTTTCTTTTTGCTTCCTTTGCCTTTCGAGTCCTATCACAAAATACATTGTTAAGAACAATGTTAAGGGACTTTCAACCTATGTTTTCTCTTTGAATTTTATAGTGCCATGTGTTACATTCAAGGCTCTAATCCATTTTTAATTATTTATACTGTACATTGTAAGATACTGGTTTAGTTCCATTCTTTCCCATGTGGAAGTCCAGTTTTCCCAACACCATTTATTGAAAAGACTGTCCTGTTTTCATTCTATGATTTTGACTCCTTTGTCATAAATTGGTGATCAATATATGTGCATATTTACATCAGCACTCTGTAGTTTGTTCCATTATTTCTCCTACTTAATTTTATGCCAACGCCTTAATATTTTGATCACGATAGCTTTGTAGTATTGTTTAAAATCAGGAAGCATGATATACCACATTTGTGCCACCTCAATATAATTTTGGCTATTATGAGTTTTTTGTGCGTCCATACAAATTTTAAATTATTTCTTCTTCCCTGACTGGTGTGGCACAATTGGTTTGGTGTCATCCTGCAAAGTAGAAGATCACCAGTTAGATTTCTTGTCAGGGCACATGCCTGGATTGCAGTTTTGGTCCCCAGTCAGGGCACATGCTAGCGGCAAACAATTGATGTTTTTTTCTCATATTGATGTTTCTCTCCCTCTCTTTCTTTCTCCCTTCCCCTCTGTAGAAAACATATATATATATATATTTATTTTTATCCTGTGAAAAATGCTCATGGCATTTGAGGCAGATTAGCTTTCAGTATGAAGATTATATTGGATGCCAGGGACATTTTGATAATATTAATATTTCCAATTATGAAAATAGAATATCTTTTTATAGATTTGCATCTTCTATTTCTTACTAATATCTTATCATTTACAGTGTATGGGTTTTTCATATCCTTGGGAAAATTTATTCCTAGCTACTTTATTATTATTGATACAATTTAAATGGATTATTTTCTTAATTCGTCTTATAATTTGTTAGTAGTGTATAGAAATGCCCATTTTCTGTGTAATGATTTTGTATCCTGTGACTTGGCTTAATTAATTTCTTAGTTGTGACAGTTTTGGAGTGGAACTGAAGGTTTTCTGTATGATATTGTATAAAAATAGTAGCAGTTTTACTTTTTTTTTTTTACAATTCAGACAATTTTTATTTCTTTTTCTTGTCTAATTGCTATGTATATGACTTCCAATCCTATGCTTACTAAAAGTAGTGAGAGTGAGAATTCTTGTTTTGCTCTTAATCTTAGAGAAAAAACTTTTAACATTTTACCATAGAATATGATGTTAACAGTGAATCTGTCATATATAACCTTTATTATGTTGAGTTATGTCCCCTCTGTAACCTATTTACTCATAATTTTTATCATAAGGAAATGCTAGATTTTGTAAAATGCTTTTTCAGCATCTATTGAGATGATTTTATGAATTTTATCCTTAATTTTCTTAATGTGTATTATGCTGTTTCATTTGTGAATATTGGACCATTCTTGCAACTCTGGAAAAAATCCCACTTGATCATGGTGTAATATCCTTTTAATACATTGTTGAAATCAGTTTGCTAATATTTCGTTGAGAACTTTTATATTTATGTTTATTAGGGATATTGGGCTGTAATGTGTGTGTGTGTGTGTGTGTTATCCTAGTCTGTTTTTGGTATTTGGTACAGGGTAATGCTGACTTCATAAAATGAGTTTCGAAGCTTTTCCTACTTTTCAATTTTGAGGAAAATTTTCAGAATAATAAGTATTAAATCTGCTTTGAATGTTTCATAGAATTCATCAGTAAAGCCATCTGTCCCTGGACCTTTTGTCTGCTGGGAGATTTTTTTTATTGTTGCTACAATCTCCTTAACAGGAATCAGTCTCTTTCGATTTTCTATTTCTTCATGTTTGTCTTGGAAGATTGCATGTTTCTTAGTATTTATTTCTTCTGAGATGACCAATTTCTTGGTGTATAATTAATTGTTCATAGTAGTCTCATAATTTTTGTATTTATGTGTTATGAATAATAACTTGTATTTTATTTCTGATATTATTTATTTGAGCCCTCTGTTCTTCTTGGTGAGTATAGATAAATATTTGTCAATTTCATTTATCTTTTCGAGGAAGCAGCTATTACTTATCAAACCTTTTTATTGTTTTTAGTCTCTATTTTATTTCTTTCCAGTCTATGATTTTTATGTCCTTCTATTGACAACACTTGAGCATTGCATTTCTTCTTTTTATATTTCCTTTAGGTGTTACGTTAGATTGTTTATTTGAGATTTTTCTCATTTCCTGAGGTTGGCCTGTATCACGATGAACATTTCTCTTACAACTGCTTTTGCTGAATTCCATAGGTTTTAGAATGTTGTATTCCCCTTTCATATCTTCGTTGACCCATGTTTTTAATCTCCATATGATTGTAAGTTTTCCAGTTTTCGTTTTGATTGATTTTCCGTTTCATACAATTGTGATCTGAGAATATATTTGATATGACTTCAGTTTTGTTAAATTTATTACACCTTTTCGTGGCCTAACATTATCTATCCTGGAAAAATGATCTATGTGCACTTCAGAAGAATGTGTATCCTGCAGTTTTTGACTAAATTTACATATAATTTCCATTTTGTCTGATATATCTTTTAAGTCTGATGCATCCTTATCTGAATGATGTACCCATTAAAATAATTGGGTTCCTAAAGTCCCCTATTGATATTGTATTGCTGTCAATTTCTTCCTTTATTTCCGTTAATATTTGCTTTATATGTTTGTGGTGTTATGTTAGGTGCACATAGATTTATAAATGTTATATCTTGTTGAATTGACACCTTTATCATTATTTAGTTCCATATTTGTCTTTTATTACAGTCTGCTTTAAAAGTCTATCTGGTGTCATATAAGTATAGGGCCTTCAGCTTTCTTTTTCAGTCTCTGTGTGTGCATGTATCTAAAGTGAGTCTTTTGTAAGCAAAATACATATAAGCCTTCTTTAAATCAATTCGACCACTCTATAGTTTTATTTAAATTTTTATTCATTGATTTTAGAGAGAGGGGGAAGGGAGAAGGAGAAGGTAAGGGAAAGAGATAGAGAGAGATTGAGAGAGACCAATTTGTTGTCTCCTATCTATGCATTTATTGGTTGATTCTGACTGGGAACCAAACCCACAACCTTGGCATATTGGGATGATGCTCTAACCAATTGAGCTACCTAACCAAGACTAACACTCCTTAGTTTTAATTGGAGAATGTACTCTATTTACATTTAAAGTAATTTTAGATAGTTTTGTACATATTGTCTTTGTGGTAATTGTTTTTTTTTTTCTGGCTGTTTTATAGTTCCTATAAGTTTCTTCTCTCTTAGCTTTTCCTTCTGGTTTCAGTAGTAGTGGAACCTTGGTTCTTGAATTTAATTCATCCTGAAAGCTGTGTCAAGAAGCAATTTGTTCAAACAGGGAATATCCTTTGTCACCTGAGAGATGTATGACTGATGATACAGGTATCAACATGAAAACAGGTTGTCAGATTGAGAACTTAGAACCAGTTTTGTTCAACAGCTGAGACATTTTTTTCTGTAAACAACTTGGTTGAAAATTGAATTGTTCAAGATGGGAGATGTTCAAGAATCAAGATTTGACTGTACGTTTTGTATCTACTGTAGGTTTCTGCTTTGCGGTTACCATAAGACTTACATATATCAGCCAATATTTATTTTGGTCTATTTAAAATCGATAGCGAGTTAAGATTGAACATACTCTAGAACTCTACATTTTCACTCTCCTCTTCACATTTCATGTTTTTGATGTCACATTTTCTATCTTTTTATTTTTTGTATCCCGTAATTGTTTTAGTTATACTTATTTTTCCACTCTTGTCTTTTAACTTTCGTATTAGCTTTACAATTGTTGAGTCCACTACTTTTACTATATACTTATCTTAACCAGTGAGATTTTTCTTTTGTTTTGTTGTCACCTATTAGTACCCTTTCTTTTCAGCTTAAAAAAATCCCCTTTTCCCATCAAGGAACATGTATAAAGCACACATGGACAAAGCCCAAGGGGGTAGGTTTGAGGGTGGGAGGCGGGGATGGGTGTGGTGGGGGGCATGGTGAAGTGAAAATGGAGACAATTATACTTGAACAACAATAAAAAAATTCAAAAAGTCCTTTTTTCTTTTGGATCAATATAACTGGGATAAACTCCCTTAGTGTTTTTTTTTTTTTTTCTTCCTTTGTCTAGAAAACACTGTCTCCCAATCCATTCTGATTGATAATCTTGCTGGTAAAGTATCCCTGGTTAAAAATTTTAGCTTTTAGCACTTTGACTATGTCATGCCATTCCTTTCTGACCTGCAACATTTTTTAATGAAAAATCTTCTGATAGGCCTAGAGGGTTTCTGTGTGTGTATGTAACATGTTGTTTTGCTCTTGCTTCTTTTAAGACTTTCTCTTTAATTTTAACATTTGACATTTTGATTATAACGTGTCTTGGTATGAATCACTTTGAGTTCACATTATTTGAAAGTCTCTGTTCTACCTGGATTTGGATGCCTGTTTCCTTCCACAAGTCAAAGAACTTTTCAGCCATTATTTCTTCAAATAAGTCCCTGTCTCTTTCTCACTCTCTTTTCCTTTGGGGACAAATGCAATATAAATTTACTTCTGCTTAATATTATTCCACAGATGTTATAAGCTGTCTTTACTTTTTAAATTCTGCTTTTTTCTATTTGCTGATCTATTTGCTCTGTCTCCCGGATCATGATCATTCTTTCTGCTTCATCCAATCTACTGTTGAATCCCTCCAATCTATTTTTTATTTCATTATTCCATAGCTCTTTGACCTCTTATTGGTACTTTCTTATATTTTCTGTCTCTTAATTGAAGTTCCTATGTATTCATCCAATCTTCTCCTGAGATCAGTGTGCACATTTATGACTATTATTTTAAACATTTTAATAGCTAGATTACTTATCCGTATTTTATTAGGGTTTCTCCCACTAATGTTTTGTCTTCTTTTTTTTCCTTTGGAACAAATTCTTATGTTTCTGTTTCTTGCTTGACTCCGTTTGTTTCTGTATATGAGGTGAAACAGCTGTGTCTTTCAGTCTTAAGGGAGTCTTCACAAGAAAACTAGGCTTATGTTTTAGTCTATTGTCTACACAATGCACAATACCTTGTGGGTGGTAGCTTACCAAAATCCCTGTCCTTGATCGTTTCAGTCTTGTTGAACACAAACCCCATGTCCACCAGAACCAGGCATTCAACAGGCATCTCCTCTGCGTGGAGTGTGTGCAACCTCCAATTCTGGAAGGGCAGGGCTGTGAGGGAAAAGCATCAGGCTAGACAGAGTCCACCTGCCAGGCATGGCAGGGCAGGGGTTATGGTGGAGGAAAGCCAGGCTAGAAAGAGTCTGTCACTTGGGTCTGGTGAGATGTAGGTCAGCGTGGAGAATTTTCATGATGGGTGCCACCATGGAGGAGCGCTAGGCTGGGGCATGCAGCTTGGGCAGGGCAGGGCTGCAGGGAGGCACCAGCACCTGGCTAGCAAAGTAGAAGGAGAATACGAAAATGATAACCTGACATTACCTCCATCTCTGGAGATAGTTTGGACAGTTCCCTTCCCTTCTCTCATATGCCCTAAGATTGGTCAGTCAGTATCTTCCACATACAGGCCAAGCACTTTTCAAACTGCTTGCACCGTGCTATGACTCAGAGCAAGCGAGTTTGTGCATGAGCCTTTTAAGAGTCGATTCTCAATTTTCTACAGGCTTTGGTTCTCCTGGACCTAAGCCCCACTGGTTTCCAAAGCCAGATATTATGGAAGCTCATATTCCAGGTGCAGGCCCCAAGGCCTGGGATACTTGATGTGGTATTCAAACCCTTTATTTCTCACGAAGAAGATCCATGTTTGTGATATCCCTCTTAATTGCTGCCATGCTGGGGGTGTGGATACTCACAAGACAGCATATCTGCCCCCCTACCCATCTCAATGTGGCTTATTCTTTTTGTCTTCAGTTGTTCAATAATTGGTCTGCTTATCTTCCAGTATTTTTCAGAGGGAGTTGTTTTACACATACTTGCAATTTTGGTGTGTCATAGGGAGGAGGTAAGTTCAGAAGCTTCCTATGCTGTCACACTGAACAGTTTCCAAATGTCCATTCAACACTCAGAAACCCACAATATCAGACTAAAGAAAAAGAATAAGATGATTATTTGAATACATGGAAAAACTTTATTTGGCAATTGGAGTTCCCTTAATGATTAAAAAACTTTAGTACACCAAGAATAAAAAGAAACTTTGTTTACGGTATTGGAAAAAGAAATAACAACATCTGCTGCAAAATCACACTTATTTATGACACGCTGAAAGCATTTGATTTGAGATAGGGAGAAGGGCAATGACACCTTAAAAGCAGGTCCTGGCTAACGTAGTAAGTTCAGAAAATGGTTAACTCAACAGAAATATTTTAACAATGTGAATTTGTTAAAAACATATCAGAAGACTAAAAAGCCCGTTGGGAACACTGAGGTAACAAGACCGTCACTTCAAGAGCAGAAACCACCCCTAGGGCTGGAGAGACAAAGGAAAGAGTTCAGGGCCATCAGAACCTAGAAGATGGATAGCTTCTAAGAGTTGGTATTCAGTTCTCTATGAGATGTGTTGCATGGCTAGTGATGGTATTCAGGAGCTCGAAGACGGGCCTAATGCAGTTAAGATGCAGACATTTGATGAGAGGCTATAGCTAATATTAGCAACGTTTCTCAGTACTTCTGAGGAAGCACAATGAAGCTGGGTCTTGGATTAGGAAAACTACAGAACGCTACAGCCAACTGTTCCTGAAACCAAATGTCATTTCTACAGTTAAGGGCTATTGGTGGAATGATGTTCACAAGAATAAGGAGCAGAGAGAAAAAGAAAGTATCTTCTGACCTCCTCTAACCTTAATTTTTTTTTCTCTAATGCCTACTATTGAAAACATCTAATGTGGAACCAGCTTTCAAAGAGGAATGCACTGTGCTTTAGCTCCCAGCACCACAGAGCAGAGTATAAAAGAATATATTTAGAACAGAGAGACAATAGCTTAGTAATTCATGTAAAAGTGAAATATATAAAGACTATGTTTTATATCTGTATTTTCTACAGTAGCAACTCTAATACTTCAGCAACATTTATTTCTTGCTTACATTACTCAAGGATTGTGGGTTGGCTGAAGTATATATATATATATATATATATATATATATATATATATATATACTTCACCTGTCTTCTTATTCTTAGTCCCAGTTTAAGCACTAACTCCTATCTAGGATGTAGTCTCTTCAGACAAAGATCACACAAATGCAAGAAAGCCTAAGCCAATCTACAAGGTGTCATTTAAAGCTTCAGTTCAAACGTTGAAAAAATATATTAATTCACATGCCAATGGTGAAAGCATGCCATACGTCCAATTCCCAAGTCAGTGATGTGTGAAGTATAGCCCTGACATGGGTCTAATGGATGGAAAGGGATACACAAACAACTCACGAGGCAATGGTCTAGGTTGTATAATCCTATTTCACGGAGATAGTGAATAGCTGGGGAAAATAATCCAGTACTGTACAGATTTGAAAGGAATAAATAATACGATACTTCTACATTATATGTTTGTGCTCCTAGAAAATTCAACAGTACCTAAATGTCAAATTTGAAATTCATTAAAGTATCTAGCAACATGGATAGAAATAAAACAACAAAGTGAAAAAAATAGATTATATTTCTGTACAATAGTAACAAATGTTTATAAAATTTTTTTCAAAAGAATGGCCTACACAAAAGTTCAGCAAATAATAAGAAAAATTTCTATGGGAAAAATATAAAACTTTAAGGAAAGGAATTAAGGACCTAAAAAACATATAGCAATACCATGCTTATGGGTTGAAAGACCCGTCTATGGTATAAAAACATATATAAATGCAATGGTATCTCAAGCAATATGACAGTAGGATTTTTGTGAAAATTGACAAAATTATTCTAAAATTTATATGGAAGCACAAAAGGCTAAGAACAGGCAAGACAGCCTTTATGAAGAACAAATTGGAGCCAGATAGTTAACAAGATTGGTAAAGCATAATGATATTTGGACAAAAATACCAATGAGGCAGAATTGAAAACCTTAAAATAGAACAATGCTTATAGGCCCTATTGATTTATACAATTTTAGTAGTCTTTTCAATAAATAATGGTGGGACAACCAAGTATCCACATAGGAAAAACAGAAATTGGAGCCCAGCCTCAAAATAATCCCGTATAGATTACAGGCCTAAATTTAAAACACAAAGGATGATAATATAAAAGAATGTCTTTATGCCCTCAGGATAAGATAATATGTCACAACACATAAAAAGCACTAACCATAAGAGGACAGATGAGTAATTTTGACTTCTAAAATTAAGAACTTATATTTACTAAAAGAAACATTAAAAAAGTAAGAAGGAAAGGCGCAGAATGGTAGACGATCATTGAAAAAATATCACCAGCAAAGGGATCCTTTGCGGAACACAGAATTATTCCAAAGCCATGAGAAAGGCAATTCAATAAATATGTGCAAATGTCTTAAAATCTTTACAAAAGAAGAAATCCACCTAGCCAACAAATATATTAAAATTCATTTAAGCTTATTAACAATTACATAGATGCAAATTAAAATCAGTAAATACCCCTACATACATACCAGATTGTCTAAAACTTAAATCTGAAAAACATCAAATGTTGAAACATAGAACAATGAGAAATGTTACCCTAAACATGGTATGGACTAGGGATTGATAATTTGTACAATCATTTTGGAATAATCTAGTGAAATTAGAGATATCTCACAACTCCAAGTCTATATTCCTAATGAATACATAAGAATTTCCATAACATCGCTGCACGTAGCCAAAACTACAAACAACACAAATGTTCAACAACAATACAAAGAGATAAGTGCATTTTAGTATATTCACCTAAAGGAATACTATACAGCAATATTAATGAATATTCTGTAAGTGGTACAAGAGTGTGGATGAATCTCACCAATATTCTGTTGAGCAAAAGCTGCCAGACACAAAATATCACATAGTGTTATTCCCTTTATATAATGTTCAAAAGTATTCCAAATGAAACTATGTGATTTAAGAATTACAAAGGGAGTTGCTTTACAATTATTTTAAATTTGTATTTTTATTTATAGTATGCAAGTTATAATTCACAATAAAATGTCATTTAGGTTCTCTGATTAGTCAAAATACATTTTACAAAGTCTTTAGTAAAAAAAGTTAGGCTTTAATCTGGACTGTAAAATTCCAGGCATAGTTCTTAACTTTCCTGAGCCTCCATTTTTCCATCTGTAAACTGAGAACAGTTATATCTATTCGCTCCAAAGTGACAAATGTGATCTTGGATATGAAAGTGCACTGTAGGCTGGAAAGCGCAATGCAGGTCAGGGGCAATAGCTATGATTCTCTATTGCTGAGCCTACATCAGGTTAGAGGGAAAAGGGTTAGAGGAGAAAGATTATGAGGTCCAGATTACTACAAGCAGGCATATTCGTAGCATCTTTTAACCATGAAAACAAACAAACAAACAAAACCCCTAAAAAAAATCAGGTAAGATCTGAAAAACTAGAGCTTGAAACAATTTAGAGGAAGAGACAAAGGCATCGACGCATGAGAGCAGAGAAAAGAGGTGAGAACTCTTCGTGATAACCCAGGTCCTTTAAGATACATGTCAGTTATATTTGGTATCATCTAATGAAAGAATAAGAGAATTTAATATAGGTTTTTACATCTAAAAAGAATATTTTTAAAAGTTTTTTCCTGTTTAGAGGTAAAACTCTTTGGCAAATACACTTATATGGAGATAGCTATACACATAACTACCTTTTACTTAGTATTTTACCATATTCTGGGCACAGACTCATCTATGCTAGAAACTATCCCAATATTACTCTGTTTAATTTTTTTTTAATTTTTATTTTAATTGTTGATCTTGTACAGTTTTCTGTCTTTTATTCTCACCCGAACCCACCACCCCAGCCCGCCCCACCTCCCTCCCATTTCCACCCCCCCATAGTTTTTGTCCATGTGTCCTTTATACTTGTTCCTGTAAATCCTTCCCCTTTTCCCCTCAAATTCCCTCCCTTCTCCCCTCTGGTCACTGTCAGCCTGTTCTCAATTTCCATGTCTTTGGTTATATTATGCTTGTTTGTTTGTTTTGTTGATTAGCTTCCTGTTAAAGGTGAGATCATATGGTATTTGTCTTTCACTGCCTGGCTTACTTCGCTTAGCATGATGCTCTCTTAAGATAACCCTGAAACTAGGCAAATGTCTTATCTCCATTTTACAAAGGAGGAAATTGGGGCTTAGAGAGTTTCAATGGTTTTCCCATACATCTAAGTAGGAGCAGAGTCAAGGTTTGAATGCAAATATGATTCGTACCAAATCTAGGTTGTTTCTACTATTATAAATGCTCTCTTTTGTTACTTAATGATGGTAGAGAAATATGGTAGAACAAGTAGTTTTGAGGGCCAGTCACAAAGCCAGGTGCTTTCGTATGTTAATTTACTTAATTCAACAGTTATGTGAAGTGAGATGCTTTTTATTAATCATCTTAAAGTCTTTGCATCTTAAACAATTGGTTCTGTTGTTACTTTTAGATATGTCATTATCATTTTAAATATGCCACACAGAGCATTTTCTTCAGGCAATCCCAGTTCATTATTTCTATAGATATGTCAATCAGAATTTACATATGTGTATACATTTGCAGTTTTTGATAAAATAATTAAAAATTCTACTGGATGAAATTTTAAAGTGTTTTCAAACATACATTTGGGATCATTGAACAATATAACTATTTCACAATTTGAACTTAATATCCTAAATACTGCTGCTTTAAAACAGTGGTTATGAGAAAGTAATTTTTTAATGAAAACTGAATTTGCCACTTTAAAAAGATACTCAAAACAAAAATATTTAGAACCCATTTTCAACAACTTATAATAGGTTGCTTAATACATCTTAATCTAGGAGTAATTTCAGCTAACAATTTTTAGAGAATTAGTTCATCGAAGGTCATGAGTTACTGTATTTTGCCATGTATAATACTTTCACATGTACAATGCGTGCCCACATTTTTGGACCAAACTTTCAGGAAAAAAAAATTTGATATTGTAAATCAATTATTTATTTTTTTATTTATTTATATTTAGAAATAAAACTGATTATTATATTCCAAGATATTGTTTTGCATAGATATCATTATTGCTTTCTAAAGTCACACGTTTAATGCATAAGCATAAATAAAAGAATTAAAAACATTTACACAGATACAGAATTAGTACTACTCACGTACAATGCACTTCCTTATTTTCCCCTAAAAATTTGGGCCAAAAAGTCCATAT
This sequence comes from Glossophaga mutica, assembly GCA_039655065.1. Classification (NCBI taxonomy): domain Eukaryota; kingdom Metazoa; phylum Chordata; class Mammalia; order Chiroptera; family Phyllostomidae; genus Glossophaga; species Glossophaga mutica. The sequence continues at coordinate 4,594,473 of CM077318.1, read as the reverse complement.
TATACACGGCAAAACATAGTATCTGGTCTACTCTCACTCCGCCCTCCCCTATTACTCTTCATGATTCACATATTAACATCGCAGTAGCGCAGCTACAGCAGACATCAATTCTTGTGTATTTACTCTTTAATACTAGCTATGTAAAAATTTTTCCCAAAACATTGTTGCTGATTAGCAATATAGAATTATAATTATATATTTAAGCATATTATTGATGTACTGTATTTTGCCATGTATAATGGGCATGCATGTTTTTGGCCCAAACTTTCAGGAAAAAAATCTTTTGTTTTAATTTTTTAATTCAACTTTTATTGATTTATATTTAGAAACAAAACGTGTAATTGTATTCCGGGATATTATTTTGCATATGGATATTGTTATTGCTTTCTAGAGTTACAATTTTAATGCGTAAGCATAAATCAAAGAATTAAAAACATTTACATAGATCTAGAATTAGTACTACTCATGTATAATATGCATCCTTATTTTTCCCTCAAATATTTGGGCAAAATTGTGTGTATTATACATGGCCACATGTGATAAGTAAGAGGCAACCAACAAGAAGATAACTGAATCTTAACTAGAAGGAAAAGACAAATTTTAAAAACTATAGACCAATTATCTTAAAGTTGATGCTCAACAAAATTCTCAAATAAATTATTTTAAAAAATTGTAAGAACCTTACCATTTATCCGCCTATACACTCCTCCACCACCCTGCCTACCCCCCAAATCACCACACTGTTGTCAATGTCCATGCATTTTTTTCTCCTTTTTAAAAATTTGTTGCTGAATCCCCCCATACACCCACCTAGCCCCTCAACCTCCACCCCTGACAGCCATCAGCCTGCTCTTTATCTATGAGCCTGTCTCTATTTTGCTTGTTAGGATTATTTTGTTAACCAGTGTCACCCCAATAAATTCAATAAAAAGAAAAAAATGAGATTAAAAATTTTTTCAAAAATTTAAAAATATCCAAGGATGAGCATTGGTGGTCATCATGGATTAACCAAAACTAGTCACATTGAACCAATATTATTTCTTTTTCTGATAGGATTACTTAGTGGGACCACTACACAAGGTAGCCTTTTAACAAATCATTAAAAATTTCTTGTTAGTGGTGTTGATTATGTGATTATCTAAGGTTTCTTTTGACTTTAAGACACCATGCATTTTACCTGATATACATGAGCTAATTTTTTATTGGGTAACAGATTCATAATTTCATATATACATTTTCTAAAAGGGCACTGGTCATTGGATCTTTATAAACCTGAACAGAAATCTCAAGTGGTAAAACTTTGGTTTTGTCTTGAACATTTTTTTCAATGTAGACTAAGATATACAAGGATCTTTGAAGTACATGACACTATCCTAAGAAGGATAGCTAATATTTGCAATAACAAAAACACAATGTGTGTGTAACTGTGTGTCCATAGACTGGGACTAAGAACAAAAAAGTGATAAAACATTTTACAAATAAATTTCAGTTCAAGTATAAATTATACTATACACAGTAGGTATAGAGTGGACAAAAATAATTCTTATGTATATTATGGTGCATGCTTAAGATAAATTAGTATGCAACCTCTAAAATATAGTTAGGGTTTGTAACAAGAGAGAATTCATATAACATAGAGTTGAAAAATAAGCAGATAAAATTACTCATAATGTATTATCACAATTATGTTACAGATATTTAAGAGCAAAAAAATAGGAGGGAAGTCACAAAAATGTTAAATGGGAAGTAGGAAAGTTATTTCCTTCATAGCACTTTTATGAATCTTACATGTATAGTAAAAAACTGAATGCAGTCCTGGTTGGTGTGGCTCAGCAGATTGAGTGCTGGCCTGTGAAGCAAAGGGTCGCCAGTTCGATTCCCAGTCAGGGCACATGCCTGGGTTGCAGGCCAGGCCCCCTGTAGGGAGCATGTGAGAGGCAATCACGTTGATGTTTCTCTCCCTTTCTTTATACCTCCCTTCCCCCTCTCTAAAAGTAAATCAATAGAATCTTTGTTTTAAAAAAGCTATAAAAATAAAGTTACAATTAAAAATAAAAAACTGAATGCAGTCTTAGGTCAAATTAGCAAAATTATAGTTTATTATTCAAAAAGAACAACAGTTCTACTTCTCACATCTCACCTACTTTATCTCACTGTATATTAAGAGTAACTATGGCAGCGAGTAAAGTTTATGGAATCCAGAATAACAAGTGCTATGGACTGACTTGTGCACCATCCCCAATCTTTTGTTGAAGATCAATACCCCAATGTAACTGTATTTGGAGATATGGCTTTTAGGAGGTAATTAGGTTAAATGGAATCACAAGGGTGGGAAGCTAATCCTATAGGATTTATGAGGAAAAGATTTCTCTGCTGATTCTGCTAATCTCTCTCTCTCTCTTTCTCTCTCTCCCTCTCCCTCCCCCCCCCCCTCTCTCCCCCTCTTTCCCTCCCTCCCTCCCTCCCCCGCTCTCTCTCATTCTGTTTTGTGAGGACATGGAATGAAGGCCATCTGCAAGTCAGGAAGAAAGCCCTCCCCAGCACTCAACTGGGGCTTTGTGATCTTGGATTTGGGGAGGGGAGCATAAGGAGAGTAAAAGTTAATGTAAAAAAAAAAATGGGGGTAAAAGGCAGAAAACTGTCCTTGAACAACAATTAAAATAAAATAAAATTAAAATGCAATAAATTTAAAATTTTAAAAATTCTGTTTTTAAGTCATCTAGTCTGTGATATTTTGTTATGGTAGCCCAACCACACTATTAGAGAAAGTCACCTTCAGTGATGAGTGGGTGCAGTAATGGGTTATTCAGAATGGGGAGGAAAAAGAAGCGAGGTGGGACAGATAAATTGTTTGCAGACATTTAAAGACATGTCATGTGGAAACAGAAAGACTCTTTCCAAACTAGAAGGTTGGAGCACCTGGGTGCAATATAAGATATATTTCTAACAAACTTGTGCTAAAATTAGATGAGCTGTTTTTGGAAGTGAACTCCTTACCAGTAGACATATCCCAGTAAAGCCTAGAGGACCATTGCTCACGAATGTTGTGCGAAATATTTCTGCATTAATTTAGATGACTTTCGAAGTCCCATCTAACTCCAACTTTCTGTCTCAAAATTTCATCCTAACATTCCACACTGCTAAAAGCTGTCATAATTTTAATTCCCATACAATATATTAATTCTCCCTAAAAATGTCTAAATATGGCATCTGTGTTTTCATTTCATTCATTAAAAATGAAGAATGGAGCAAGGCCTGATACAGAGCCTTACCCCACAGTCTTAGAACATTCCTATTTACTGGTCATTAACAATTTCTATAATATAGCTGTTCTTTAGGTGATGATTTTTGCTGGTTCTCTATACCTGTCTGTACCTGTGATAATTGTTTAAAATCCATTTTGACATTAATATTTGCTTAGAAAAATTAACATTCTTACTCCAGCTGATCCACTTATTTGACTAAAACCTAATTTCTGCCAATATGAGTAGTGATAATGAAAGCAATGATAAAATAAGAATTTTAAAATGTATAAATCTTTGAGAAACACACTTATTTTCTTACACAAAAAGAAAAACAATTAAAGCACTGCATATTGATCATAATACCAAGCCTTCACTACCATTTATAACTCTATTTGTATGAGATAGTATTTCTGAATGTAAACTCAGGACAACTGGAAAACGTCTCTTTCCACTTCAGTATTAGAAGTAGACTCTTAGTCTTGGCAGAAATACCAACATCTGTGCCCCAATCCTACTCTTATCATGTTTTTTCTGGAAGGGGGTTCTGGATAAATTCCAGGGAAAAGAAACATCTTACAGGGACTATGGTTTCCGAGGAGGATCCACATGCCAAGGATAAAAGTTGAAATGTTTGGGAAAGCCCCACAGGGGCTCTTGTATTAAAGGGAGAAATTTGCAGCACGATAACTAGATTCTAGAGGAAATGCCAGAATACAAAGAAAACTACAGGATTTGGGGTGAAGAAGAGGACAATCATAATGGCAAGTGAGTGGTAGCAGGGGCACTAGTGATACAGTAGTGTCTGAGTAGGCCAGCAGGGGCCATGCTTATGCATAGTTATTTTTAAAAAAAAAACAGCCCTGGCTGGTGTAGCTCAGTGGATTGAGTGCTGGCCTGTGAACCAAAGGGTCACTGGTTCGGTTCCCAGTCAGAACACATGCGTGAGTTTCAGGCCAAGTCCCCAGCTGGGGTCGTGTGAGAGGTGACCAACCATTTGATGTTTCTCTCCCTTCCTTTCTCCTTCCCTTCCCCTCTCTCTAAACACACACACACACACACACACACACACACACACACACACACATTCACACAATGGAATACTATGCAGCAGAAAGAAAGAAGGAGCTCCTGCCCTTCCTAACAGCATGGATGGAACTGGAGAGCATTACGCTGAGTGAAATAAGCCAGGTGGTAAAAGAGAAATATCATATGATCTCACCTATAAGTGGAACCTAATCAGCAAAACAAAAAAGCAAGCAAAATATAACCAGAGACATTGAAATAAACAACAAATTGACAGTGACCAGAGGGGTGGGGGGAGGGGGATAACAAGGGAAATCAGGGAAAGGGTCAAGTCAAGGAACATGTATAAAGGACCCGTGGACAAAGCCAAAGTGGGGTAGGATTGAATGTGGGAGGTGGGAGGTGGGGGGTGGGCAAGGCAGGAGAGAGTAATGGGGGAGAAGTGGGGACAACTATAATTGAACAACAATAAAACAATTTAAAACTAAAAATAAATAAATAAAATTTAAATACATATTGGGAAAGGCAGGCAATATGGAATTGACATAAAACCAAATTAACGTGAACTACAGAACTCTCATAATAAAATAATGAAACAAATATATTTTAAAATCATTAACACTCAATGAGCATTACTCTAAGTCAGGCACCATGATGAGTGTTTTATATGCACTATGTCATTTAATTCTAATAACAAACCCATGAAGCATAATAGGTTCTAGTGCTATCTTCGTTGTTCTAAAGAAAAGTCAGAGTCTCAGAAACCATATGTAATTTACAATCTTTTATTAAGTGGCAGGACTGAGATAGAAACCTGGGTCTGCCTAACTCTCACCTTAACTCAATGAAGCTCTGTGCTATTTGTAAAAGTTTCCACATTTAAGCCCAAAGGTCTCTCACAAGTAGCATACTAATTTCATTTACACATTAAAATATTTACCGGTAAGAAAGGCGCATCTTTAGATTTCTATTTGAAAAAAAATGAAATCAGAAGACCCATCACTTAAAAATGTATTATTGTATTTATAGTTTTGTTGGATACTCCTGCTTTCAGATGCACCTACTTCTAGTGTAACTGATCATGAGAATATATTTTCCAAGGATAAAGTCTAGTTTAATTTACAAGTTCCGCAGTTGCTCTCAGTGAGAACTAAAGAATATTTGGCTAGGTCCCATGGCCATATTTCTTAATTTAGGGGAAACCACAGCTAGTCAATGTGTTGAATATTTAAAAGTGTATTTCAGCTCTCAGTACTGTCTATAAATCATTTCACTTCTATGCCCCTCAACCTCTGACAAAGCATTTTACTGTAAACAAATTTTGGGGCCACTGTGTGATTATTCCCACTTGGAAAATATGCCGTTTCCCTTCCATGAAACTAGAACAGAAGGTCTGAGAGAAAGGAAATTATTAAGCATTCTACTGAGTTTTTTTTCCCCCCAACAAAAACTAAGATAGAGGTCAATGAATAAGTATGTGCAGACTGGAACTTGAATCCTCTAGGGTGACTATAGGCTAATTAATAATTAATGCCAGAGCCATGGTGTTTGAAATGCAGATGTGATAACTGGCAGTGCTGTTCAGAGGAAGCAGATTTAGATGCTACAGGGAATAGACACTCCCTTGCCGGCTGGCTCAGAGAGCTAGCCTGGGTGCAAAGCAGGGCCTATGGTTTAGATTATATTCCCCTCAGCTGTTAATTACCTGAACCTACTTTGAAGTTCTACTCTTTTTATCCTCTGCATGAAAAGAGATTGGTTCAGCCAAGGGACTTAGAGAAATGATCAAATACATGGGGTGGAGGGAAGGGGGTGGGAATAGAATTTCATATATAAGAAGATAACGAAGAAAAACACATAGTAGAACATACAAGAACATATATTATTAGAAAGTGTCAAATTGTGGCTCATTTTTTTCAAACACATCGTGTTTCTCAGTTGTTCTAATAAAGGTGATTTTAAGTAAATATATAAACTTTTCCCAAATGTGTATAACAGAACTGCCATGTGTATTTACTGCATAAAGTGGTGCCTTGACTAGAGACAGGTGTTTTGCAATGTTACATTTAATTTAATAGAGTCATTTAAACTTCTTCATATTGAAGCTACTTACTGATAAGGGCAGTATTAATTTTTCAATGGTGGAGACTATAGGATATTAGAAAATTGCGGAAATAGAATGCAGTTGAAAGAGATCTAAAAATAAATGATGGTAGGTTTCATTGAATAAAAAAAAAAAGCACCCTGACTTGTTTTGAGGACACGCTTGTGAATGTACACAAGTTAAAGAAGCTTGGCCATTAACTATTTAGCAAGTGGATCACAACGTGACCGCATTAGGTGTTAAGCTGCGGTTTATTTGTTTGTTCGCTTGTTTTTTTCCACTTTAAGTGTTATTTTTAGTCCAGCTACTCCAGCAAAGCAATTTGCTGAGATACATGCTACTCACACATGAAGAAGATCTTCTCTTTGGATGCAAAAGCATGCGATTCATCAAATAGTTGGTTTTAAACTGTGAGAGTATCCATGAGTCTTTTTGACAGGAAAATGGCAATAAAAGTACCACCAAAAATGTGTACATACGATGAAACTGACACCTGTGGGTGCAGTGCCATCTGACTAAGGTAACAGCGAATGCACGCTACTGAATGAATGAATGATGATGAATGAATGATGATCATTGGCTCAGACACAACACGTAGACCTCCATTCAGTGATCTAGGTTTGCAGTTCTATTTTATTCACTTTTTATTTCCATTTAAAGGGCGAGCACTTTTTGGATAAATTCCGCAAACTTCTCACTCAGGATGAATAACTAGGAATTTTCTTATTGAAATGTATTGTTCAAAATGCAAATTTCCAAAAATGCAGAGTTTGCATTGTTGTACAATTTCAGTTTTGTTAAGCAAGAAAATCTTCATCTAACTGAAGTTCTTCTATTAAAGGCAAACACATTGAGAATTTTTATAAATTATGTGTGATGCAGCTTTCCCAGTTATAGTTTTCATTCTAAGAACATAAGCACAGGGATAGGCGAAAGCAAATTTGCGGTTGTTCGTATGGGAAAAAAGAAATAAATAATACAATAATAAATAAATGATAATACAAGAATAAACTCTGTATTTCGCATACTCACAATTATAAAACATTTGCCCACCCCTGTATATTGACACTAATATTATATAAAATTAACAACAAAACCAAAATCTATTGCCAAGCAATTTTGATTGTTACTTATACCGGCATAAGGCAGGAGGGTCAAATCACAGAAAACAGAGTCTACTTTCGCACTGACTTTATCCCCAACTGGCTACCTCCGCAGCATTATACTGTTCGAGTCCAAAGTGTTACTGAATATGTAGCAATTTTTCCAGGCTTTAAACATAAACTTTGTATGTTGAGTTTCCTGCTACTAAGAAAGAAAGAGAAATGGAAGGAAGGAAGGAAGGAAGGAAGGAAGGAAGGAAGGAAGGAAGGAAGGAAGGAAGGAAGGAAAAGAAAAGTGAAGTGCTCGGAAGTTTTAAGCGGCAAACCAGAGGGGAAACTTTTGAAAACTCAGCCACTCAGATCAGTACCATAGCTCTTTTCCTCTATGGACTTTCATGATTATACACATGCTGTGGGTAACGCTTAATTTTAAACCAAACACAGAACGAAACACATTCCCCACACTGGAACTGCAGTTACTCTTCAAAGATGAAGTCCAAACTTTTGAATTAGTGCTCCTCAAGAGCAAATGAAACTGCATTCGAGACCGATCATGTTCAGGCTTCATTTAGGTTCTTTTATTTTAATTTTGTTATAGTAACAATATGCTAACAGTTGTACTTATTTATATATTTTTGATTTATATTTTAACACTTCCATCGCTTGGTCGAGCCAATTTAAGGGGAAAGACATTTGAAAACATTATCTTCGCCTAGATTTCAGTGGGAACAAGTGGTAGCTTAGGGGATATAGGAGCAACGGAGACACAAAGTAAAATATTCCAGTCGTGCCGTGACAGCATTAGGTTCAACTTTTCACTTTATTTCAGCCTGTATGTTTACATCCCCACTTTTCTCACCTCCGCCTGACTGTCTCTCAGACTAACAATTGCATATTTTGTAAAGACTTGCTCAATTTCTTAAAGCACATCTTCGAAAGTTTTAATGGGATCTAAGTGCATGATCTTGTATGAGTTGAAGATTTGAATATATTGGAAAATCATTTCAAAAAGCACTCTTCCCATAATCACCAATATTTAAGCATAGAAACTTGAAGCCACAGTTTGTAGGCCTTTTATACTAATTTGGAATGACTGGAGTGTTCTTCTCTATGTTCAACTCTGTTTTAAACGTTTTTTTTTTCCCCACTCCTGATCTAGGCTTTCCACAGTTCATTTTCTAGCATGGTTCATATTGTAAAACTGCTTGTGACTGGAGACTCCTACACATGTACACAATGTTCTGACTCTCTCCACTGCAACCTAAAATGTGGTTAGATTATCTAATTTGTTTTGTGTCCTTTTTACCTGCAGCTACAAGGAGACTGAAATTAAGTTCTCGGGACTTTATTAGGAAAAAGCATTGGAAAAGTAAATAGATCTTAACAGAATTTTTTTTTTTTGCCTCCATTCTGAGTGACGTATGTTGCATAAGTTATGCACTGCAAAGCGGAGGAAGACTTCTTTACCCTGCAAAAGGAAAAGTAAAACATTGAAAAAGAATTTTAATGAAATCATAACATTAAAATAGTTTTATATTAAACCCTGCTAATTTTCTAGGTGAAGTCTGTGAAGTGAATTTGAGGAAACATTAAAAGGGAATTGAATTTGCATTCCTTATGCTACAGGCACATGTTTACATGACCTTTAAAACAGAATTAAAGCTGTATCATCAGCAGCTGTAGGCAATTCACATTACTAAGGCAATCAAATCAGAATGCTAAACTAACTATAAAACATAAAATAAACTGATATAGAATCATCTCAACTCACTAGATTTACTTGCAATCTACTTACACCCTACTAGCCATTTCAAAGCAGTTTGCAAATCCACTAAGTCAGAGATACTCCAACAATCTGAAAACAGTGTCCAGCTATAAATAATTATGCAAGCTAGGAATACTTTAACATATCCTTCTCAACAAACCTCCATCATTCATCAGAACTAGCTTATTTAATGATCATTATTTACTTTCAACAATTAACTCCAAATGTAAGCGTTCATCCCATGAAGATATGTTATACAAGGCAGAGAGGATTTCTATTTCCAAAGAAGTATTTGGAAGAGTTTATAAAGAATGCTTTAATGCTAGTAAAAGTTAACTGTACTTTTTTTTACTCTAAACTTTATTGTCTTGTTCCCTGACATTCTGCACACCTTTCGATATCTATATTTTGGTTTCTTTTAATAGCATGTACAGGTATGACTCCTTTTAAAATATGGTAGGATAGATTATAAAATAGAGTTTTAAATCCAATTGCCTGGGATGCGACTTTATGTAGAGAAATAAAACTAGAGAAGTAAATACATCTATAATGCAAGTCATCTTACAAGAAGAGTTTTTAAAAACCTTGGTCTCTTTTGATTTCCAGTAGTAAAATCTCAGGAAAAACAATGTAATATTCTATCTTTCCTTTTATTTGTGTTGTGACTTATTTTCCTCTCTTTTAGCAAACTTTGCAGATTCCTGAATAATATTGAAAACATAGAGAATATGCTTAAAATGTAGTTCTGTTACTTCAAGGAGTAAAGAAAAGGGGGAAGATTGAAATGCTTATCTTCATCATTAATGTGGGCATTTGTATAGGACTAATCTCAGCCCTTTACAAAGCTGTCAACTAAATGTTCAAAGAACGCTAAACTTCCACAGCTGTAAGACTTAGTTTCTTCTGAGCTCAGACCCATATGTAGAGTTCAGATCCTTTTTGAAGTCAATTTACACACAAATTGATTTGTTTTTCAATATGCATAGTTTCACCATGTAAGCACTCTTCACTCTCTCTCTGTCTCTCTCTGTCTCTGTCTCTCTCTGTCTCTCTCTGTCTCTCTGTCTCTCTGTCTCTCTCTCTCTCTCTCTCACACACACACACACACACACACACACACACACACACATGTTCAGGATCCATTTGTTTAAGGAGGGGTCATATCTAATGTTCACAACAAGCATCAAGCACCTGGGGAAATACTGTGTTTAAAGATAAAGATGAGAGTAGATGTGATTGAATTATAGATTAACTAAAAACAGTAACCCCAATCTCTCTCAGAAAGTAGAAGTAGTGAAAAGAAGGTAGGTGAGGGAAAGGAGAGAGCTTCATTCTTACTATCATCTGAGTCAGTAAAACGTAGTACTTAGGATGTACAAAAGAAATGTGCGTGTTGGTATTTGGATTATCCTGAGTTTCCTGAGAAGCCTAAGTTTTCTCTTGCCCTTGTTAGTTGGTAGAAACAGGAAATTTGTTATTTTTAAGGAGGATTGGCATGTTTAAGTCCTGCTACCCTCAACGTGATCCGAGTTAACATGTTAGTGTCTGGACAAAATATTTTAGGATGACTATCACCCCCAACACACACATAAAGAGTCATGGGGGTGGTACTCATCTAAGTACACCCAAAAGAACGGTATCCCTGAGGCAGAGCTGTGGTAACATATGACATTTGGTAGAAGAGACTGGGTCTTGCCTCCTAAGAAAGGGTTATTTTGAGTACCTTATCTTTGCGCCTGTCTCCAGAGGGGGACATTGGAAATTAGGAATGGTCAAGGGGCCCACCTGGCAAGGAGTAGAGGCTGCCCAGGGAACAAGAAAGCTAGGCTAGCCTTACCAGGCCTGGGGGATTCTGAGAAACTTACCTCTATCAGGTTCCCCCAGCTCCACACAGCTGAAACAGGTGCTTTGGTGTGAGCTCTTCTACATTGTCACTCACTGCCTCCATTTCCAACCATGGAATCAGACCTGCCTCCATCCTGCACACCCTGCTCTAAATAAAGGGTGATGACTTGGGAAGGGCAGGCCAATGAGGGCCAGGAGGCTAGCAAAAGAAGCCCCTCTCACTGGCTGCCTGGGTATCAGAATAGGACACATTTGGCCCAAAGAATTGTCATACACCAAGGTATCTTAAGAGAGGATCTCTCAGTTTAACAGCCTCACCCTTGTCCTGGCCCAACAGCCTCTGTTTACGAGGCAAAGACCTGCTCTGGCCATTGGGCTTCATCCCAGCATTTTAGCCAGGCAAGCTCAAAGGTAGCAGTTTCTATTGTTGTCCAGATACCCACACCCTCCCATCTTACCACTGAAGTGATGCATGGAACTTTAGAGTCAGCTCCTGAATTTGCCCTGGCTGTGACTCTCTGCAGGTTGGACCTATCAGACAGCCTAGCTTAGATTCATGGCCTGGGTACCAGACCCGCTAAGGGAGAAGGCCTGGTGATGGGCTGGGTTCTTCTGCTGGCTACCTAAGCACTTGTAACTTAAAAAGAGATTTCAAAAAGTTATCAGCTACACAACACACACACACACACACACACACACACACACACACAATTGCATGTATCTGCTGGCAGAGGAAAACCCAAATACCAGATCGAGTGGATCTTTTCTCCAAACAGGAGAGTCAAATTGATTGCCTCAATGGGGAATGGGACAAAATGCAAAAGTTGTCCTAAAGATAGCTGCAGGACATTTTAAGAGCATAGGGGAAACCAACACCCCACCTCAATAATCACAACAAAGGAAACATGAATATTCTTGTATAAAATTGATTTTCAAATTCCTTGCAAAGTGGGTTTTTGCCCCCAAAGACACACACACACACACACACACTCTCTCTCTCTCTCTCTCTCTCTCTCTCTCTCTCTCTCTCCAGATATGTATAGAAATGGATTTAGATATATAGCAATAGAATATATATGTATGTGTGTGGGGGGGTGTGTGTGTATAATCAGTTTTTCTCAGAATTGCCAGCCCTCTTCCCTACCTAATCCCATGAAAATAATAGAAATTTCTTAGTAATGACAGCAGGTTAAATCTGATTGCCTGCTTATTTTCGAATGTGGCATAGGTTCTTTACCAATGTGGGGTCCAGAAATAGTAACATGAGCTCCCAACACTCAGCAGATTACTTACTTAAAATATTTTCCTAGAAGGAGCCTATATTTTGGTCTGTAATCACATTTTCCATAGTTCCATCACCACATGGGGATGCAGAATGCCAGCTATTTCAATAAATAGTATTTACTAAGGAAGTGGCGGAGCGAGTGTAGGGAAAACACGATCTCAGTTATAAGTAAAGTCAGAGCATTCTTACAAGATTGCACATTAAACCTTAATCTGTGCATGAAGAAGGAAGAAAATTGCAATTTTGGGCATCTCTATTAACTATTAAAGTGACATAAAAACCTTCTAATGTGCAACTCAGTGACTTATCGATGCTTCAGATACCGATTTGCAGAGTTTAAAGTAATAGGTCATCTGTGTATGCCCTGTGATTGATCACGTAGCTGGAATTATTTTTTCCACCTTTAAACACTCCTTACATTTCTTAAGAAAAAAGTCAAGATACAAATAAAAACCTCCACCACAATTTAAATTTGAAAACATTCTGCTACTCCATTAAAAAAAAAAAATTCCACATGGAGTCTGTATTATATAAAACCATCAACTGGATTCTCCAAAACTAGGCTCTGTCTGCGATGAAAAATAAGTAACTGGCAAATGCCCACAGTAATTCCTAGACACCCCAAATACTGGTGCCGGGAAAATGATAGCCACGCAGAGTCCTGCACAATAGCTTGTCTCCATAGAGCTCTTTCCCTGGGACCCTTTAAGAGAGGGGTTCATGCCCTGACAATGGCAATGGCAAGAGAAGAAGTGACCTCAGAAGAGAAACTGGGACTGGATCAACACGACCTTGCCAACACAGTGGTGGGAGCCGGCATCCTTTCCCTGGGCAGTGAGGGTCTCTATTGTCCCTGTCTATGCTCTAACCATCCTGTCAGCGGCCCCAGCCACACAATGCCTAAGCACTTCCCCACTGACATTCGATTTTGCTAGCGAATGACTAGTGTTCTCGAAGATCGTGCTATTTGCATTAAATTTTATGATGAATATTTTATTTTTTAAAATTACTGTGTATCTGCTGTGGCATTCTCTGTATACTACCACTCCTTCCCCTCCCTCTACCTCCCCCTTTTCATCTAAAGATTTGTTTCCTCACATTAGAGGAAAGCCAACAGAGATCTAAAAAAAAAAAAAAATACAGTAACTGAGCTTGAATTCATATTGGCAAATGTATGTTAATGCTGGCTAATTTTTAAAAGACTTTCCTCTCCAAATATTACGAACCCTCTACCTTCCCCCACGCAGTTTGCCAAGAATGAAAAGACAAACAATAACGACAACAATGACAACCAGAAGAGTGGGCTGGCGCTCCGAAGGGCAGCTGTGTCTCACACCAAGAAAGTCTCATGAGCTCAATGTACAAACACCAGGAAAAAGGGTTCTTTCTGTGCTTCTTTCAGAAGCTATTCAATTGTTTCCCTTCCCTTATTAGCTCCCCAGTTATAAAAAGAAAATGTGTACTTGTCGCTACCAAGCCCAATCTAACTCGTCCTGTTTCCAGAGTAAACTTGTATTGAAGGTGAAGTTTTCCACCTCAAGGTCATGCTTATGAGTCTGGAGCTTCATGGTATATTACATACATTCAAATCTGGCCTTTTGGACTTCTTTCCTGACCCTGCTCTCCAACCCTCGCCAAGCCCAACCCCAGACTGCCTCCCCCTCCTCCAATTTGTACGGATAATGAGAATGCTTCCTAATCTGTACTCATATGTGCAATCTACAAGAGGCATCATCCCCATGGCTGGGGTGCTTTCTGAAAGAGCCTGGTACAACCTGGACCACATGAATATGCTTAATTTCTTTTGTGAGTTATTCCTTGCTTAGCAAGGGGGGTGTGTGTGCGTCCTGGGAAGACTCTTAAGAGTTATTATCTATCCTCAAATCTTGTGAGAGAGGAGAGTCACTGTGAACCTCTAGGATACAGATAGTTGAATGAACATACAAGTAAATCAAGCCAATCTGACTTACCTTTTGAAATTAACTGAATTGCCTTCCTAGAAATCAAGCAACGTGATGCATAAGGTAAGGTGGCTGATTGTGAAGGCAACACAAGCAGGTGTGAACTTAGTGTCTTGCACCACTAACCTGGCAAGGGAATGGAAACCTGTGCTTCCTTGCTCGAGCTGGGCGTGTGGACTTGCTAAAATTGCATTTTGTCCACTTGTAAATCAGGCTCCTCTCCAGGACAACTTTTAGCTGTTCCAGCCTAGTAGGGTTAGGGAGCTATTATTATCTTTAAACCACATCTCTAGAGGGGGTGAGGTAAATCAGATCTGGGGACCCAGCGGTGGACTTCAAGATCAAGGCGAGGACAACGCCAAGCTATGCATAGAGCCCAGTTACGAAAGAGAGCAGGTTTACCAGTGGTAACTTGGAATTTAAGGCAAAATTCGGTCTATGAAAATAAGTTACCAACTATTTGCAACAGTAGCTTCACATGGATTTATTTTTCTCCCATGTCCAGATGGGGTCGTCTATTGAATGGGGCTCTTTTATTTTGCATGGGGCAGGGGATTTGTGACCATGGTCCCCCCTTTTATTCCTCTCTCTATGGAAACCCAGATCATGGGGAGAAATATGCAAAGCTAAATAAAGAGAAGCCACAGAAAGGAGCGCTTGAGAGCGGCATCTGTTACACTTGGGAAGTTAGACTGACAGGAGAGGGCGAAGGAAACCTCTCCAGTAGATTAGTTAGAACAGCAAGAAGATTTGACTATATGCAGATATTTTCTTCAGAAACAAAACACCTTACGTGCACAAGAAGATTCTATCACAGCTGCTCCTGGATGTGCTTGCATGTGAATTTAATAAGTGATATCTATATCCACGGGAAATAATTTTTTAAACAAATAGGAGAGTGAGAGAGACAGAGAGAGAAATCAGAGGGAGGGGAGAAGGGAGGGAAAAACAAAGAAAGGAAAGGCAAAAGAAAACAAGTACTTCAGGTTTTGCTCCTGACAGAAGGCATTCTTACATTAAAAGACAGCAAAACGAGGGTGTCAAAAACCTGTCGCTGGGTATAGATGCCTCCTATTCGATTCCCCCCACCCTGCCCCCCGCAAGCCTGGGAACAAATGGTCTGAACCTTTTTTTTTCTTCGTGTCTGGCGAAACCAGTTGCCCAGAGCAGAGGCCAAGGGCAAGAGGAAGGTTGATTGTAAGGACTCAGGCAAATCAGGCTTGGAAAAAGACCCTCTTCTTCTTCATGCAAAAGCCTTATCAATTGATAATTGCCTTAACCCCCTGAATGGTCAGACTAAGATTAGCAACTCTTTCACCCAAACGCAGCTGCAAGGTGGGGGTGGGGAACCCACCGCCGCTGCCGCCAACAGCAACATGGCAATGATCATGATCTTTTTGCTAGTACGGTTTCATCGATGTGCTTCCTCCTGACCTCTAAAGTGATCCACAGACTGGCAAGTGAACCCTCGATCGGGTAGCCTAACAGAGCACCTGAGAAGTTTTATTTTTCGTTTGATTTTAGCAAGTTCTTTTTTTTCTTCAGGAAGCAAGAGTTCAGACACAAATGAGGCTGCATTCTTGCAAAGGAAGATACACACAGTTGGCAGTAAACAAACGGCGTTCCTAAGCAGAAAAAGGAGAGGAGAGGAGGGAGAGGGGGAGGGAGGGAAGGAGGGAGGGGAAGAGAGAGAGAGAGAGAGAGAGAGAGAGAGAGAGAGAGATTGATTCTAGGTTAAAAGCAGATAAACCTTTACAATAGGGCACCGGCAAATGAAACCACAATTTCTGAGGACATGGGGGGAACATGGTAAACGATCCTAGCTGCCAATAATTACTAAGTGTTTATCCTTTTTTTAAAGAAAGAGAAAAAGAAAGAAATATTACTCAAACAGATGCTAGGTTTTCCTGCCTAATAGACACAATTTACATTTACCAACATAAGCTTCTATTGCTCTGTGCTCTCACAAGTAATTACTTATTTCACAGGAAATAGATGCTCTTTAGCTATATAAAGGAATGGCAGAATAAGCTCACCTTGTTTTTATTTTTCTCATTTTCCTGCATTTTCTTCAGATCTGTCTTCTTAGAGAAACTAATGCCTTAATGACTTTCTGGTAGCTGCAAGCCTTCTTTTATTTCTGCTAAATATATGAAAATGTATGCAAATTTAAATCAAGCTTAACCTAGGAGCTCTTGCAATATATTTAATGGAATTTCAAACCAATAAGGGAACTCTAATGCTGTCTTCTGTGAGTGCAAATATAATTACGCAGCTAGGTTACCTCCAAAATTATGCAATGAAAGGTCATTTTTTAACTTCAGAGATCGCGTTGTGTATCCAGTATTTCACCGTACTCTGCTTACAAGCTAAACCTTTGCATGGGGCTTTTCAGCAGAAAGACTTATTCTTCCCAAACTTCTAAGAGCTGAGGTGGCGTACAAGTATTTCTCCTTTTCCTCTAATCAAAAATTAAAACACTCCTGTTCTCTCAAGCTGAAAACTAATTCAAGCTTGATGGGGATGATGGGGGTAGTGGTACTTAATGCCAAACAGTTCTCTTCTCTTCTCTTCTCTTCTCTTCTCTTCTCTTCTCTTCTCTTCTCTTCTCTTCTCTTCTCTTCTCTTCTCTTCTCTTCTCTCTTCTCTCTTCTCTTCTCTTCTCTTCTCTCTTCTCTTCTCTTCTCTCTTCTCTTCTCTTCTCTCTTCTCTTCTCTCTTCTCCTCTCTTCTCTCTTCCTCTCCTCTCCTCTCCTCTCTCTGGCATAGTAAATGATTCCCATTTACTACTACAACTTGTCTGTGATGATGTTGGGGGAATGGATATTTGTGAAAAACAATTTCCCCAAAGGACAGCATCAGGCGCGGTGGCCAGAACGTTGCCCTGCATACCTATTGGGACTAGGTCGGCTGAGAGTCTGCGGTGAGTGTAACGAAGGACTGCCAGCTTCAGCAAGCACTACGTCTGACAGAAGTTCGGGAACCGCTGATGCGAGCTGACATAGAGCCATAATAAAAACGAACTCTTCCAATTCACCAACCGTTCTGGGAGGCCAACTTCAAAATAAGTGAAGGTTGACAGGATCACGTTTGATTTTTACTTTCCCAGAATCTTCCAGTTCTTCATGCCTTACAGCATTTTTGTTTTTCACCAGAAGAAACTGGGTATGTCTTAGATGCTTTCTGACCTTGGTATTGAGTTCCTTATAAATGGAAAATGAAATACATAAGGGCCAAAGTAACTCTTATTGGAACCACGGATTTCGGTCTAGAGATTCTGGTTCCTATCGAAGACGTTCCTTTCCTCAAACTTTGTAGCAAGGTTTTCTTTCGCATTCCTCTGTACACAACTAACTAGTAAGCCAAATGAATGTGAGAAAAATCCCATACCCACTGAGATATAGATGGCATTTAAATTGGTTATATTGTTTTCTTTAAATTTTTTTCGCTCTCCATCTGGGTTAACCTAAATAATCTAAAATAAGTTCTAAAGCCATTTTGCCGCCTCACCCCCATCAGCGTCCAAATGCACACACACACACACACACACACACACACACACATCCCTCTGATCTTCCCTCCCCACCCCCCACTACCAACATAGGCAAAGTAAATGCTGGTGGTGGTGGTGATGGTATAACCGAATAAGCTGCTGCCGCCACTCAGCGCGAAGCAGCCAATGGAGCAGAAACATTTGATTCACTTCCTGCTTGGGTCTCCCTGAAACTCTCAGAGCTTCGCCAGCTTCATTTGGAAAACTGGCCCAGCCTCCCGCACCGCCATTGGCTGAACCCGCGGCAGGCCAGGCTGGGACACGCCGCGATTGGCCGAGGTGGGTGCCTGTAACTCGCTCCGGCTGCTCCGGCTCCCCAGCACGATAGATGTCAAAGGCTGAAGCTGCTCCCTTTGCCACATTATAACTAGTAGGGGATCCTCACCGACCATGGCCACAGCTGCGTCGAATCCCTACAGCATTCTCAGTTCCAGCTCTCTGGTCCATGCGGACTCCGCGGGCATGCAGCAGGGAAGTCCTTTTCGAAACCCTCAGAAACTTCTCCAAAGTGATTACTTGCAGGGAGTTCCTAGCAATGGGCATCCCCTTGGGCATCATTGGGTGACCAGTCTGACCGACGGAGGCCCGTGGTCCTCCACACTGGCCACCAGCCCCTTGGACCAGCAGGACGTGAAACCCGGGCGCGAAGACCTACAGCTCGGCGCGATCATCCATCACCGCTCGCCTCACGTCGCCCACCACTCTCCGCACACCAACCACCCCAATGCCTGGGGGACAAGCCCGGCTCCGAACCCGTCCATCACATCGAGCAGCCAACCCCTTAACGTGTACTCGCAGCCAGGCTTCACCGTCAGTGGCATGCTGGAGCACGGGGGGCTCACCCCACCACCGGCCTCCGCCTCGGCACAGAGCTTACACCCGGTGCTCCGGGAGCCCCCGGACCACGGCGACCTAGCCTCGCACCACTGCCAGGACCACTCGGACGAAGAGACACCAACCTCGGATGAGTTGGAACAGTTCGCTAAACAGTTCAAACAAAGAAGAATCAAGTTGGGTTTCACGCAGGCCGATGTGGGGCTGGCGCTGGGCACACTGTACGGCAACGTGTTTTCGCAGACCACCATCTGCAGGTTCGAGGCCTTGCAACTGAGCTTCAAAAACATGTGCAAGCTGAAGCCGCTGCTGAACAAGTGGCTGGAGGAGGCCGATTCCTCCACGGGGAGTCCGACCAGCATTGACAAGATCGCCGCACAGGGCCGAAAGCGCAAGAAGCGAACCTCCATCGAGGTGAGTGTCAAGGGTGTGTTGGAGACGCATTTCCTCAAGTGTCCCAAGCCTGCCGCGCAGGAGATTTCCTCGCTGGCAGACAGCCTGCAGTTGGAGAAAGAAGTGGTGCGTGTGTGGTTCTGTAATCGAAGACAGAAAGAGAAAAGAATGACTCCACCAGGGGAACAGCAGCCACATGAGGTTTATTCGCACACAGTGAAAACAGACGCGACCTGCCATGATCTCTGATCGCAGGGAGGGAACAAGTGACCCGCCGCACTGGGAGCAGCGCGGACCTCTCTTTCTCTCTGATCCCCTTCCTTTCACTCCAGCTTTATTATTGTTACCTTTCCACACCTCTCTCTCTCTCTCTCTCTCTCTCTCTCTCTCTCTCTCTCTCTCTCTCTCTCTCTCTTTCTCTCTCTCTCTCTCTCTTTTTGCTTTTCTTTCGCCCTCCTCCCCCTTTTAACAGGGGATTCTAACTTATATTAAGAAAGGAAACACACATGCATTCAAGGCTCCTTAACACTGATAACACGGCTTCATTAAGCAGTCCGAGCGGGAACTTCATATCCTTCGCCGCCTGCGGAACAGTTCTCTCCAGCCTTTTCTGTTGATCAATATATATTGTTTACTTTGAGTAAGAATTGTTTGGTTACTCCTCTCTAGGAAGAGCAAGGAGTGGGGGAACTTGGGGTTGGGGCAGGGATGGGGGAGGGAGGTGGGAAGACAGATGTGTGCCTCTGATTAACCTTTCAGCGCCTTGGTTACAGCAGCTGTATTTCAGGTGAAATCTGTTTTACAATAGACTAGTTTTGCATTTTGGAAAACTTCTATAGCATTTCTAAGTGTCTGCGGTGTTTTACTACAAGCTGTACACAATATTTGTGAGATGATTTGTATCTAATCGACCACTCCACAGTATTATTGCTATTATTATTATTCCTTCATTGAGCTGATGGTTTTTTAATTGCTTCGAAAAGGGAGGGGAGGCTGGAAGGAGGAGGGTGAGAGAGGTGCCTATCATTCACTCACCCCCCCCATCCCAAATCTGTAAGGAGACGAGAAGATACAATGGAAAGAGTTGTTGGTGATGATATTGACGAGATTTTATATATGTATATAAATTTATATATATATAATCTCACCAATATGCATAATCGTTGTTTCGTTTTGTTTTTGTTTTGTTTCTTCCCCTGTGAGCGGAGTGCCTAGGATGGGCAGAATAGGCAAGCTGATTGGGTTTGCAAAGTGGTGCGAAGCGGAGAGGCGATTTTGAAAGATTCTGCCCTCCCTGCCAGAATTGCGGAGCCCCTCCCTGCAGGGCTTCCGCAGTGCAAATCTGGGTGCCAGACCAGGATTCCGCCGCAGCGCTCGGGCGCTGGATGTCGGCTCGAGGAGCCGAGAGGCTTCCGAACCTGCTGAGGTCCGGGGTGCCTGCGCTCGGAACTCCCCGAGGCCTGCCCCGAGGTGCCTCTCCAGGCCAACCGCCAGCGCTACCCCGCCTCGGCCCTCCCAGGCGAAGGACTTTGCCTTTACACGCTATTGATTTCGCCGGAGAGGACGCCCCGGAGACGCTGGCGACAGACTGGGTCAGCACCTCGAAGGTCGGTTCACCTCCAGTTCAACGCCCGCTCCTTGAATGGGAGAACTTCGGGGAGGGGTGGCGAGGGCCCTCCTCCGCTCCGTGCAGAACAACAGTGAAATGATTGGCAAAGGTCACAGGGATTTTGGTCTAGCCCCGTAGCACATCCTCTCCCCTGTATATACCGCTGTCGCTGAGTTGGCTCACACGGGGAGCCATCTCCACGCCTCGGAAAAGCACAGCTGGCGGAAAGTCCACAGCGACGATTGGGCTAGTTAGTGAGCGCCCCGGCGTATGAATTTCTGTTTTTTATCTCTTTTGTGTATGTGCGCGTGTGCGCGTGTGTGCAAACGTGTGTGTGTGTGTGTGTGAGTAGATAGTTTTTTTGTATCGTATTACTATTTACAAAAAACAAAAACTACAAAAAAAATCGCGCTAGGCTATGTAGAGATTCAAAAATACGTGCAGTTGCTGTGGCTTTATGACTAGCTCTCAAGTCCACAGGCCAGGTCCAGAGAGACACCTCTTTCCCAAGGAGCATGCATGTACTGCTGCTTGCCAGACCGGCCTGGGAGCTTGTGTGCCAGGGCTGGCCGCCTAGATTGGGCCTCCAGGCTCAGCTGTGGTAGACAAAGCTTCAAACTACCTACCTAAGGACCAGATAGCCTAGGGTCCCTTGTTGAGGATGCACTAGTAAGGGCTGCCAGGACTCTGGTCCACCACACTGTGTGCCCCCCAGCCGCAGGTTTAAGAGCATGAGTTAATTCAAATCCCAGACCTTTTTTCCTTTTTTGTCAAGTCTTTGAATTCTGTTGGTAGTTGGGTTTTTAGTTCTGGGATGTTTTTTTTTCCACATTGAGTTCATGTGTTAAAACTGTTAGGCTTGTTTTTGTTTGTTTCGATATTTTTCTTTGCAGTTAAGCGCTATGGTTCAAACCTGAGTTAACCCAAATATTTCTGCCGACTTTATAATTGTACAGTTTTGTATATTAAACGTTTTTGAAGTTATTAATTTAAAGAAAGATCATTTAGTTTATTCATTCAGTAACTGATGTATAATAAACGCTATTTTCATTAAGAGTTGCTTTTTCAACTATTTTATTCAAATTGCCTATTGCAGTTGCCAGCAATTATTTATTTTCAATAAATTCTGCATTGTGTTAAAAAGGAGACTCTTTGAAAGATGAGTTGGGTGTCAAAAAGAAAACGATTCGCTGTAATGTTTGATGTGAACAGTTTTAGTCAAGGGGTTTATATTGACACAATATTTTATTGTTGTAAAAGATTAAAAACGTTTAAATAAAACATTTTTCAAAAAAAAAATCTGTTTTTTTCCCTCCTGGCTGTATCGTGTGGTAGTGTGTGGAATGAAGCATTTAAACAGAGATACATTCCCATTAAACAGTGCATCTGCTTTGCTTCAGGTTAGAAATCATTAGTCATTATTTTGATTCTTGATTCTTTCCCTCTGACTTTTGGCCTTTCTTACAGTTGCGTACACAGCAGGGCCCGTTATCATGCCCAAGCCCAGGGCCACAGTCAGGCAAAACACACCCTGAATGTTGGGAAACAAGGCAGCTTAAGAAAGGCGGACAGGGCAGGACGTTCATTTCAGGAGGTGCTATCTTTTTAAGTTCTCAGAAAGGAGTGTATCTCCTTCTAGTCCGAAAGATAAACACTTCTCTGAAACGGTGCCTCCTGAAATTGGACCCGTACCTTGTCTGCGTCATTCACCTCACCCACTTCTCTTCTTTTTCTTTCCCATTCCTGCTGAGTGCCCTTTTGGTGAGCTCCTGTCCTCCTGAAAGAGGATGACTATATGTAAGAAGTGCTGCCCTTTTCCTTGGGTCCGGAAACTGGAATAAATTGTCCACTTTGTATTGCCCTCTAAGGCTAAATTGTGTTCATTCCTGTGTGAATTAGGGGGGGAAGAAAATAGGATTACACAGAGACATTAGGAGGAAAAGTTTGTTTTACTACTCTTCATCTCATTTTTATATACCATTTCACCTCTGTTATTTTATCCCAAGACCGTCTATAAAATAAGGGAGAATCACCTGTAGTGATGGCTGAGGGGTAATTTACTAAATCTGAGGCAGTTATGTTTTAAGTCTTTGTATGTAGAAGCATGCTTTATCCAACTTTTTGTTGTAGATGCATATCAAGCAATAGACAAGACATTTAACTATAATTTCCCCAAAATAAATATCCTCCTCGATTCATACTCTGAAGTGGTTTTTTTGTTGTATGAAGCAAAATTATTTAATCATTTAATAGGCGATGATTATCACATGTAATGTCTTGCATTTTTCAGATTGCCTAATCATTTACAGCTGCACAGTGTACCATACACTTGTGAGTGTTGTATAGAAACTCTGCTACATGTTGTGTGTATACTCACGAGCATGTTTCTCTTTATAAATAATACTGATTCTATAGAGATGTGTCTACAGACACGAAATCTGTAGTCTTAAACCTGTTGGTTCTCTTTTGGTTCTTACCAACTAACCTCTTTCTCTTTCAATATCATATAAATTTTTTTAAGTAGTTTTTTTTTTTCAATTACAGTTTACATTCAGTGTTATTTTGCATGAGTTTCAGGTGTACAGCACAGTGGTTAGACAATCATATACTTTACAATTTGTTCCTCCTGTTATTTTCAGTACCCATCTGACACCATACATAATTGTTACAATATTATTGACTATATGTCCCATGCTGTACTTAACATCCCCATGATTATTCTGTAACTACCCATCTGTACTTCTCACTTCCTTCAGCTTTTTCACCCAGTCCCCCAATCTCCCTTCTGGCAACTATCAGTTTGTTCTCTGTATCTATAATTCTGCCTTGAATTGATTAAAAAACTTATAGTTAGTTGTTCTTACTAAAGTACACAGAACCCAACTACCAGTACATTCGGAACTCTTTAATGGAGCCATACGCAGATATGCTACAAGATACTTATATAAATATAAATAGACATTTATCACGATCGGTATTTTTACTATTCGCTGCTGATACATATATTTGCTACATATTTATGAGGCTTGTTTCCTTTATTGTCTCTTTTATTTCTTTTAAAAATATAAGTCAAGCCTAGTTAGCTTTTACGATGACCTCCTTACCAACCTCATTACATCATTAATATTAAATTTTCATTAAAATTGAAAGGAGCTTGGTTCCTCTGACTGGGGTTTTCTTTGTTTTGAGGTTGCCGCCACCCCATCCCCAACCAAGGCCTTTGCAGGAGAAGCAGCTTTGGCCTCGGTTTCTCTCAAGCTTGCGCAATACTGGTTTTTTCTCACATAATAATTTGTGAGTTAGGAACAACAATAATGCTTCACTTTATTTAACAGGGTAAAAGCAAAAAAAAAAAAAAAAGCTTCCTCTTCATCACCTCATCAGAGCAATAGAAGATACTGGGGGGTGGGTAGAGTGTGAAAAAAGTAAGCATTTAGGTGCTACAGATACGTAAATGAGGTCACATACATGGATCATGTATGCAATTGTATATAGACAGACATAGGTTGATTGTCTATATGGCAGTGACTTTCTGAATACACAACAACATGTAAATGGATTATTAAACTCAAGCGTGTATCTTTCCATCAAGAAAAGAAAAGAAATATCATGCCTAGAAGTCAGTTTCTTATCTTTGAAAAGAAAAGAGTAGGGAAACCATTGTCTACATTAGTACATGAATTGTGTTTGTCTTTAATAAAATAAAACACGGTTCCTTTGGAAGTATTTAGCATTTACATATTTCCCTTACTCCCAAGTCAGGATGTTGTTGTTGCATTAGTTGCCTGTAGGCTACAGGTAGGCTTACCATAAATATCTGTTTTTATTTAAATTATATTTTTAGTAAGAAGGGAAGAGAAGAAGGGATAAAATGGAGAAGTAGAAAGTGATTAGAGTTTAAGATGTAGTTTTCCAAAGAAAAGAATGTATTTTTTCCACCTGTTGAATCTTTAAAGACACATGTAGAACCTTAGAGTTGAGAAATCACATGTACAATTTGATATTTAAAAATCCAAACATGTGACCCTTTCAACAAAAATCTTGAAGAGAAAGTAACAATGAAAAACAATACCATGTGACTTGATATCATTTACACTTATCCATTCTCTAAAATAAAAAAGATAGAATATGCTTTATACTTGCCCTAGACAGTAGTTTTAAAAATAGCAATCCTCTACCTAACTCATTTACATATGTTAATTTTAAAGCATTAAGAAAAGTGAATATGAAATATATTTGAAATCAATTAAGGTGTTTTTTTCTTTTTTTATAAGAAAATAAGTGTATCTTTTTTAAGAGCACTGCTGATAGAACATTTTTTTTAAATTAAAGAATTATTTAAAAGGATACTATCTTAAAAACAAGTTCCAGTTAACTTCTTTGACATCTGAAAGGGTGGGGGTTAGAGTAATACATACACTATAGACCTCTACTATTTTTTTGTAAACGGAATTTACAAAATTAAACTTTCGTGCCTTCTGTTGAAGAAAATGCATTAGATCACCGTGCTTTCTTTCACAAACATGAGTATAGAACTTATACCTATCCACACGTGATCTAACTCACTAGCTAAAAAAACAGGTTCTCTTTACAACACTATTTGGTATCAAGGAGGATTTAATACAAGATGGGTTCATATTGGATGGCTTCTAAGGGGGCTTGTTTTTTTCTTTTTTATTGAATTTGTTGGGTGAAATTGGTTAATAAATTATACAGGTTTTAGGCGCACAATTCCACAACATATAATATGTATATTGTATTGTGATCAGCACCCCAAGTCAAGTCTCCTTCCATCCCCATTTATCCCCCCTTTACCCTTTTCTACTTCCCTCCATCCAAAGGGGGCTTGTTTAATCAACTATCAAAGGGGCATTATGTACGTTGGCTTCCCTCTCTAAGGGAGGAAATCATGGGATAGTTTGATTTGGGGTGAAACTCTATGGTATTTCATACATGTGTATATACAAATCCCCACAACTGTAAACGTGCTCCCTCTTCCTTCCCCTCCCCCTCCCTCTATCCCTGCACTTGCACACAGACGGGGTGATTTAACAGAAAGCAGACTGTCGTCAAAGACAGAAAATAAATCAACTCATTGACCAATTCATTAGGTATGTTTCTTCATCTCTCCAGCTACTTACACTGTGCCCACAATATTCTAGCATAGCCAATTGAAAAGAGAAAAAAAATCAGTCTATCAAACTCTTGTTTTATCTATATAATGTCGAAAAACCCTGGTTTGAGTTATCCTCCCCCACACTCTGACACACATTGAATTGACTGCTTGCATTGTCATGTATCAGCATTGATTCTTTTATTTTTTTAAAGATTTTATTTATTTTGTTTTTAGACAGAAAGGAAGGTAGGGAGAAAGAGAGCGAGAGAAACATCTATGTGTGGTTGCCTCTCGTGCGCCCCCCACTGGGGACCTGGCCTGCAACACAGACATGTGCCCTGATTGGGAATCGAACCAGTGACCCTTTGGTTCGCAGGCCGGCTTTCAATCCACTGAGCCACACCAGCCAGGACAGCATTAATTCTTGAGGAAGGGTCTCATAAACATTTTCTAAAGATTTTATTTTTACAGAGAGGGGAAGAGAAGGAGAAAGAAGGAGAGAAACATCAACGTGTGGTTGCCTCTCGTGCGCCCCATACTGGAAACCTGGTCCACAACTCAGGCATGTGCCCTGACTAGGAATCAAACAGGCAATCCTTTGATTTGCAGGCTGGTGCTCAATCCACTGAGCCACACCAGCGAGAGCCGTATAAACATTTTAATATTGATTTTTCTTGTCTTTCCAGTTATTTATTCACATCCTGGAGAATCTCATTATAACATGGCTGATTATCTCCCAGATTTGACCAGACCAGAGTCCAGCCTTTGCTCTGCCCCCTCCTTTTCACAGATGTGGAAAAGTCTGCTATAAAAGTGAGCATGTAAATTGGGTTTTGTATCCCCCCACCAAACAAATATTAAAAAGAGTTTTCTTCCACAGAATTTATATCTCATAAAAGATTTTCCTTTACCTAATACTTACTGTCCTAAGAACAGAAAACCACACACACACGTATACCACCTGCTAAGATAAAAGACCAAAAATAGAGGGCTATGGATGAGGGCAGTAGTTTACTGGGCCTCAAATGACACATAATTTCACACTGTAGTAACAAAGCTCTGTGGGTGAACTTAATACACAGGGAAATATTATTTTCTTCATGTTTTACTATTCACAGTCTACCTGTGGAGGTGTTGGTGGTATTAGTGTTTAATTAACATCAGTTTGTTTTAATTGCCACAGAAGCACATGCATACACATGTAGAAAAGATCATAATCAAATAAAATGCTGTGTCTTAAACCCATGGTTGCCTAGAAAAGAAAATCAGATTTGTGAGATTTGTTGACATAAGCAAGGACTGTGTTTGTCCAGAGCACTGTACGATTAAAATAGCCACTGTTAAGGGATAAAGATTGACTTGCTCAATGATAAAGAATGATTTTCTACAGTGAATTCCTTTCATCATAGGAAGCAGAGCCACATATGTTTAACCTATAATTCTGAATTTCGAGCCGCTTGGGTGAGAGTGGTTGAATTATAAGCATATTTTCCATATTCACTTTAATTTTCGTGTTACATCCTATGAGAAAGAACCTGAACTTCTTCAGATTTTACATTAAAAGTGAAACTACTTTTAATTGATTTTTAATTAAAAATGGAACTGCCTTATGACCCAGCAATTCCACTTCTGGAAATACATGGAAAAATCCCGAAACACTAATGCAAAAGAATATATGCACCCCTATGTTCATTGTAGCATTATATGCAATAGGCTAGTTAATAGCTGCGTGGATAAAAAACCTGTAGTATGTTTACACAATGGAATACTTCTTGGCTGTAAAAAAAGAAGGGACTCTTACCTTTTGCAACGGCAAGGATGGACTTGGAGAGCATTATGCTAAGTGAAATAAGCCAGTCAGAGAAAGGCAAGTACCGTATAATTTTATTTACATGTGGAATCTAATGAACAGAAGGAACTACCAGGCAAAAGAGAGACAGAATGATAGATAGCAGGCTGGCAGCTGCTGAGGGGTGGAGTTAGGGGGCTGGGAATGGGAGCTGGAGAGATTGAGCAAAAAATAAAGAAAAAGAGAAACAAACTCACAGACACAGACAACGGTGAGGTGATTGCTGGGAAGAGGTGGGGTGGGAGGAGGTGGAGGAAGGTCTGGGGGGATAAATGGCGATAAAGACTTGACTTGGGTGGTGAACACACAATACTACGTACAGATGATGCGTTGTGGAACTGTGCACTTGAAGCCTGTATACTTTTGTTAGCCAGTGTCACCCCAATAAGTTCAATACAAAGGAAAAGAAAGTTGAAGCTACAATATCATTTCAAAGGAGCTCTTTCATCCACCTTGAGTTCTCCCTCTATCACTGTCCATCAAGAAGTGGACAGTGTTAGCTCTAACACAGTGCTCCCCACTGGCCTTCATAGGGCAGGTTTAAGAAAGTTGGTATGGAAGGGATTGTAGGACAAGAAGCCTACTGCCCACCCTAAGGGCTTCAGTCTCTCATCTACCATGGAAGTTCACGTCTACAGCTTAGTGCTCTGATTCTGCATGTACTGTTGTAATATTTCCTGTACAATTAGAAAGCTAACTGGCTCTGTTTTCAATAGATTGAAAATACATCTACAAGTGGAAATTTCAGAATTGCTGATCAGAAATAATTTTATTTTCCAGAGCTTTCTCTTCCACCGCATTTGTGCTTTGTACTGTGCTTCTGCATTCTTCAGAGAATTCACAAATAAAAGAATTTAAAGTAAAGGCAATAATAATCTTTTAAACGTATGCTCCTTGTGTTCCTTTCCTCTGTAAAAATCTCTAAGCACTTTAGAAATGATGTGTGCACTATACTCTGCAACAACCAATATGCAAATCACAACAAAATGACTACTTCGGGTCACATAAAATGACCACACTCAGTCCAGGCAAAAACTCATTAATATCAATAGGAGTCCTGTGCACAATTGAAGGGCAGCATATGCAATGGGTTGCATTCATTGCTGTGTGAGAGTATAAAAGTACAAGGGCTCACATTGCGAGGAAATAAAGTCTTACATTTTCAACTCATGTCATATAGGAGGAATAAAGACAAATAGAACTCACGCATATTCATTAATGGTTGGCCAAATTCATTTTCTGAGCCTTTTTGAGAAAAACGAACTATGTGGTAAATGAAAAATCACTGATACTCAAAAGTAATTGTGTACTTAATATGTGTAATATTTTAAATTAAAATCATTACAAACATCATAGAAAAAGCTTAAAAGGATAAGTAGTCAATTTTAAAATCACAGTCTCTCGGTTACTTCTAATTATACACAGACATACAAAATTAGAACACACACTCTGTAATGATTGTTTTAAAAGTAATCATGGAAACAGTTCTTAAGCTAACATTCACCATGTGAGTAACTCCCCCTCCCAACGAACATATCCACATTTTGGTCTGTATTTTGTGAAAATGACAAAGCTGTTCAGATGGTGGGGGGTGGATGCAGTATGTTTCCAATGTATTAAGGTGAAGGGGACTCCCAGGGCAAAAACCCTTAATACTTTAGTAAAGTGTGATTTATGTTCTGACTCACTTTTAACCCTTTGACAATGAGATGGGTGATACAAATAGCAACTCGTCTTCAGCGAAAGCAGTGCAAACTATACTATCATTACCTTCTGCTACTATGCAAACAGTTTTTAATTTTTTTCTGAAAAGCACATTAAATAGTATCCTACCTGCAAGGAAGCAGAGTATTTACTGGACACTATTTATTGCTCTAAACTCTTTGTGCCTTCCCTGACCCTACTGCATGCCTCTGGCTGTCAGAATTGTGCAGCACCTGCTCAAAGCTCAATGTCAAATTAAAAAGTGACAAGAATGAAGAAGCATAATAATAGCTTAAAGCTATTCTCCACCTTTCCACATACACACATATGAATTTCCAGCAAGTAATTGTTAGCTGGAAAATATGTCCAGATTATATAAATTGGTAGAATAAAAATAGCAACAACATTCAATTTAACCAACATATTTATTGAGTGCATAGTATTTGGAAGACATTGTTAGAGTGGGATGTAAAGAATGTGGAATAAGGTATAAATTTTGCTTTTAGGAGCTAACAATGTCTAGTGAAAATACAAATAAGAGGAATGTACACAATTAATTGTTAATTAAATGAGAGCTGGAGAGGGCTGGAAATATGTACTATTACCAATCTGAGTGCCACTAATCTATATTTTTATTATTAATTTTTAACACGCTTTCATGCCAAAAACAGCATTTATTTGTGCTAAGTTCATAATATTGTACATCTTTGTTGATCCTCACGTATATGCTATTGTTAGTCAACTTATATGTATACACACTAAAATTATATATAGCATGATGTATGAGTTTCTAAAATGGAATTTAGCCCTGAAAAACTTGAATTACTTTTGTAGGAAATTTTCTAAAAAGTGATAAACGGTGGAAGAATGAACACACTGCAAGCTTCTCAAGCTTGCTTTCTATGTTTTCCACACTTTGAAAACTTGGGATAAAGATCACCAGTGGAAAAGATTCCCCTCCCCTATTTTCATCTCTTTCCCCAAGAGAGAATGACTCCATCCCACAGTTCTTCAAATCCTAAGTTGTGTTTGAGTGTAGGAGGAATAGAACCCTCACTGACAGATGTTGGAAACCATACTCCAGGACAACTAGATTCTGTACAAGTGTTCCACTCTCACCATGGATTTCATTGTATGAAATTTATGACATGGTAAAAAACGGTAGGCAAAAATTCCTGTTGGAAAACTTAAGGGTATTGTGATTTAAATTTTAAAAAAGAAAAACACTAGTCTGGCAAGCACTTTTTTGTAATCAAATTTTTCCCAGATAAAAATCAGCCTCATTGAGATTTTTTTGTGCTTTTCTGTTGACTAGCAATGGATTAAATCATATATATGAATTCAGAAACCTATGGGGAAATGACACTGATGATTAAAGTGTAACTGCTTAGTTTACCTGTTGGGATGCTTTTTCCATATTGAAGACAACTAAATCTCTAGCAAGAAGTCATCAAGTATACAACACATTTTGTCTTTTTTATGTTTTCTTTATGCGTTTTTCCATTTTCCAACTGCATTCAACAAAGTGAGTCTTGTAGCACTATTTCAAAATTTCAATTATTTGAGGGGAAATATAGTCAGTGTGAAATATATTCCCTAACACTTGTAGAAGAAATAATCAGATGAATAAGAAAACCATTGTAAAGGGGCCTGTATTTGCACTCTTAACTAAGCATAAGTAATAGGACTCAGGGGCATGCTTGTCTTACAGGAATGGGCTACAAACACTGCGGACAATTCATGACTGCGCTGTCTTCTCAACCAAGCCTTCTAAGACAGACTTACTGCTGTTAGCCACACTCTTTAGGGAACAGAGAGAAACTTTGGGTACAGTCACATAAGTGCAATAACAAGCAGTGGGCTAATGGGGCCCTAATCGACTGAACAAATGCATTTGAGTTTGTCAAAAGCCAATCCAGATGTATCTGTCAATGTCTTGGTTGTGATATTATATTACAGTTTTACAAGATGTTGCCATTGCCATTGGGTGAAACCTGGTAAAGGATACACAGACCTTTCTTTATTAGCCCCTACGACGTCATGTACATCTTCAATTATCTCAATAAAACTTTTATTTAAAAAACCATGGCACAAATTTAACAATTAAAAAATAACTGGTACAAATACTTTTCATGACATTCAGTAATTTTCAGGACTTTAAACATTGATCATTTATTTTTCTGGGTTTTCCTTTTTGAAAGGGAAGGAGATGGTGTTGGAGAGCAGTATCTCAATAAAACCAGCCTAGCTCTGAGTTCTTTTTTTTTTTTTTTAAATCAGTATTTTTTAATTGTTGATATTGTA
Source organism: Glossophaga mutica (assembly GCA_039655065.1). NCBI lineage: Eukaryota > Metazoa > Chordata > Mammalia > Chiroptera > Phyllostomidae > Glossophaga > Glossophaga mutica. The sequence goes on along the minus strand of CM077318.1, from coordinate 4,562,781 downwards.
CAGTTTTCTGTCTTTTACCCCGCCCCAGCCCACCACCCCAGCCCTCCCCACCTTCCTCCCATTTCTTGACCTAGAAATAAGCTCCTGTTGTGAGGTGAAAATAGAGACAACTGTACTTGAACAATAAAAAAATAAATTAAAATAAAATTTTAAATAAGCTCCTGTCAACTGGTACTTATAGAGCCCACAAACACACTCTGACTCTGGAAACCCCGGTGATTTCCCTGAGATGCTTTCTGGTTGGTTTTTAGCTTGTTCTGAACTGACTTGGCTATTTACAAAACTGGTCTTAGCTCCAACTCCAGGCAAGGCAACACAATGAACTAGGTACCCAAGTGATAATCCCTCAAAAGCTAGGTATGGACTTTCTGGGAAGATATAGTTTTAATGACTGAAGAATCATTCGCTAATTCAACAAACATTATTGAGCACCTGTCACATCTCAGAATTTTATCATCAGTACAGTTTTGGGGTATATATGTTTGTACTCTGAAGTTTGACTTGTTTTTTTTTTTTTACATTATTTTTTATTGTATTCTTTCTATTACCATTATCGCCCCTTTATACCCTCTTTCCTCTCCACCCACACCCTCCCTACCAGCAATCACCACACTGTTGTCCATGTCTATGATTTCCTTATTTTTTTTCCTTTTTTGCTCAATCCCTCTTGAATTCTAGGTCTGCAGCTAAACAATGCGTGGAACATCGAGCAAACCCTTTGAATTCTGGCTTTAATTTTATCATCTGTAAAATTGGAATAATAATAATTGTATCTAACAAGTAAGGTTGTTGTAAAAATTAAAAATATAATCCCTGCCAAATGCTTAACTTAGTGCCTGACGCATGGTAAGTACTCATTTGATGTTGGCTCTTATGGCTCTCTCATTTTTCCTCTTTATCTACATTCTATAGTTATAAGGAACAGTTGAAATATAGTTGAAATTTATCTAAATAGAATGGAAAAGAAATCCGTTTTTCGTATTTACTACTGTGGTGCCTCACAGCATCTGCACCGCGCCACCCACTGCAATACACGTGAGAGTTGACATTTATATCAGCAACACGCTTGATGGCTTTACCCAAGGTTACGTGGAATTCCCTGGACGTTAACTGTGATGCAAAAGCTTCAGAGTTATATCATGAAGACAACCTGGAATCTGTTCTCATTTAATTTTTAAAAAGACAAATAATACACATACTTTGCTCTTACAACTATCATTAGTAACACATCCTTTGTGACACACCTCACAACACATTAAACACAATCATGTTGTTACACCAACTTTCGAAATTGCTTGCATGCAGGGATGTCCACGGATTTCCTAACCTAAAGCATAGGCTACTAATACTTGTGTTCTCCGTGTTTAAGCATTTTAATGACTATTATATTTTATTCCTATTAAGAAGGGGAATTCAAAAGTAATTCCACTGTAATAATGTAGGACTTCCGAGAAAAGAGGGTTAAATATCACTTTTGCATTCGCCATCACTTAAAAATTTACATTATCCTATTTATGTACACATTTATAACTTAAATCCAAGAAACTTCCCCTGAAATGGTGAAATCTTATATATTCTAGGTTGGCAATTTTCAACCAGTGTGACACAACAATTTTTAAAACATGCAATACCAGACTACTTATTCAGGGGCGCTGACCTCTTTTCCCTTAGATTGTCAAATAAAAAAAAATGACAACAGCCAACACAACAATGGCCATCAGGTGTGAATGCCCTGTCTTGAACCATCTATATATAGGGCATATAAAAGAGTTGTATCTTACTGGTCACATCAAATAATAAGTTTGCAGTTGATTGGTTAATTCTTGGTACCAGAAATCCTTATTACATTATACAAGTGTAAGTACCTGATTTTTTAAAAAATCATGCTGGATAAAAAAAAGGTAGGTAATCACTACTATTATTTTTTATAAATCAATCAAAATTACACCTATGTTATTGTCAGGTCAGCAAGAATGTATATCCTTTGTGTGTCACAGAATTTTAGTAATTAAGTCTATGTGTGCCATGAGATGAAAAAGGTTGAAAATCACTGTTCTAGGTGAAAGAATAATTTTGACCTTTACAGGATTTCTGCAGTTTGATTCACTGCCCATTCTATTCTTTCTGTTTACAGTCTTGGTAAACTGTAGGAATAAATCATTATGGGCAGCCTATCAAAATGCAGAATATTGAAAAGGTTAAAGTCTGTGTTTATGAGTCTATTAAATCTTTATAGTCTTTCACAGACTGCACTGGACATTAAAAGCATTGTATCTCCTGCTGGTAATAAACATTGCAACAAGAAAGAAGTGGGCAAAACAATGCCATTCTTAAGGAAAAAATTGTAACAACACTACCAAGCAACATAATACGTATTAATTTGTTCCCATGACAATAATTGTAAGAAAAATGGAACATAGTGCAAACTTAAGCACTGATCATGATGGAGACAAGAATCATTAAGAAAATAAGAAACACAAAGAATGTATTCCTTAGAGTAAAAACTTACATTTGATGCTTTGGAGAAAAGTAAGGAACTTGGCAACTCCCACAAATATATAACCACGAACCAAGACTTTTTTCTAGCCTTTCTAGTCAAGGACTGGTCACCAATGTGATTTCTATTTGTTAGGTAACTAATATAGCTTCATGTGTTATTATTTACATGTCTGTTTTATATTTGAAACTTACTGTTATTTGCCTGTATAATATCTTGAAGCATCTAAAGCTTCATAGGATAATTATGATATATAAAAATGTTGTTTTTGTCCGATCATTAGATCAGATATTAGTACTTTTTATAAGTCAAGAAAAATCTTCCATATATTATCATCACCCAAATTAACTGTATTTAGAATTTCTCCTTTAGGGAAAGCTAAAACATCTTGGTGTACATCAAACAAATTGCTAGATGTCAACTGCAGTTATAGTGATCTTGGTTAAAATATAATAATTCATCTCTTTTGTTTTGAAAGTGAATTTAGTCAAATTTCTCAATTGTACTACAAATCCTAGCAAAAAGGAATAGAACACTCCTCTTATAAGTATGTTTTCTTGTGCCAAAGACAAATGAAGGGACATTTTAGGTTCTCTGAAACTGTGGTTTATATTATATAGAGCTAATGAAAAATACCCATTAGCAGTTTGACAATATCCATATTTAAAATATATAATTTGAGAATATCAGTGGAAAATGAATTACTGATTGACTAACACAATAAGATCTAGTGATTAATACATAATTTAATTTGAAAGATAGAATTCTAAGCTGCCTTTAGATTATATAAATTATCTTTTTATGTTCCCAGCATGTTTTTGAGAAATCAGACACTCAAGTAAATAGAAGAGTAAATAAGAAAAATAAATTTTCCTTTTCAAGGAAAGAAAATAAATGAATTTAGAACTATCATAATGACTTAATTTTAACACACAGTGGTTTTCTAGAGTCCTTGTGAGCCTAGATGCTTCATGCTGATAGAATAACATTCAGTATATTGAACGAGAGAATAACAAAATTTTTATAAAGGCCTCTAGGTTCCCCTGAAAAACATTTTGAATAGCATAAAATTTATCTTAGGCCCTTATCTCTGGGTTTGTTGCACGGTTACTCTTGGCTGCCCAAGCCCTGTATCCCCCTACCAAGGCCTAACTATCGCCTAAGTGTTTTCTGATTTCTCCTCCCTACTTCGTTGGAAGACTATTCCCTCATATAATGGACTCACCATCTTTGGACCACATACCTTCTTAGTATTTTCTCATTTTAAAAGATTACTTATATCTTTCTGTCCCTGCCCAAGAAGCCCACCTGCCTTTCAATTAAGAATATTCACAGAAAAGAGCTCTGTCTGGCGAGACTCAGTGGATTGAGCATGGCCTGCAAACCAAAGGGTCGCCAGTTCAATTCCCAGTCGGGGCACATGCCTGGGTTGTGGGCCAGGTCCCCAGCAAGGGGTGCACAAGAGGCAACCTCACATGGATATTTCTCTCCCTGTCTTTCTCCCTCCCTTTCTCTCTCTCTAAAAATAAATAAAATCTTTAAAAATATTCACAGAAAAGATTCATATTTTCCCTATTTTAATATCAGATGTTTATCAGAGGGTTATAGCTTTATACAAACAACAATAACTGCTACTACTTATGTAGTAATCACTATGCACTATTATTCTAAGTACTTTACATATATTAGGTCATTTAATTCTCATAATCATCCTAAAATGTAAGTGTTATTATTTTCATCTGCATTTTACAGAAGAGGAAACTTAGATCATAGACTATGGATATTGCCTAAGGTCATGTAGCTAATGTTAGTGACCTTCAAACTTGGACATCAAGCTCCGGAATCTGAGCTCTTAAGCACTCTATTATACTGCCTCCCTATAGTAAGTGTATCTAACGCAATTTAATTTCCATCCTCAGCTGTCCCTGTTGATTTTTTTCTTTGTGTCACGGTGCTTTCTTCATTTATGTATATTTTTATGCATGTCTGTGTTTCCCATAATAATGTATCTTTATTTTCCAGGATTAAGAAATGATGTAATTAATTAAAAATTAGAAAGTTCCTGTGCCTGAGACCCATAAGAGTAAAAGCATATCTATAAGTTGGGGATTTCCCAAAGTTAATTTGTGTTATATCTTTAATTTAATAAATTTAAAGCTTTCTTTTGAATTTCTTCATTTGGAAACTATATTACAACATTTAATAAATCACTTTTTATCTCTATAATAATGATTAAGTAAATATCATCTAATTTTATTTTGTTACACAATTATTTTCATCTTATGATCAGATGCTGAAACAACAGTTTCAGTTATCTGTTTTAAATTAAATAGTTACTATTTGATCTTGAAGTCAGGGACTGTACCTTACTTCCCCAAAATTTAAAGCAGAACTGAGCCTTGGCTGGTGTGGCTCATTGGACTGAGATTCGGACTGCAAAGCAAAGGATCACTGGTTCGATTCCCATTCAGGGCGCAGGCTTGGGTTGTGGGCCAGGTCCCCAGTGTGGGGCACATGAAAGGCACATGAAAGGTTTTAATACATTGATGTTTCTCTCCCTCTCTTTCTCCCTCTCTTCCCCTCTCTCTAAAAATAAATAAATAAAAACTTTAAAAAATAAAGCAAGGCTGAGTCATAACACATATACATAGTAGATATACATAATGTATATTCAATAAGTACATTAAATACATGAATAAAAGCAACTAGTAATGATTACTTGCCCAATAGAAGGCACTGTGCTTCATGGTTTAACTACATTATGTTGAATCCTTTAACAACCCAAATATAAGATAGGTATCATTATCATGATTTTTTTTTAAGATTTTTATTTATTTATCTTTAGAGGGGAAGGGTAGGAGAGGGGGAGAGGGAGAGAAATATCAGTGTACGGTTGCCTCTTGTGTGTCCCATGCTGGGAACTGGCCTGCAACCCAGGCATGTGCCCTGACTGGGAATCGAACTGCGATCCTTTGCTTCGCAGGCCGGTGCTCAATCCACTGAGCTACACCAGCCAGGGCTCATTATCATGATTTTTAAAATTGGAAAATTGAGGTTCAGAGGTTTTATTTCTACAAATTACTTATTGATGGAAGCATCATTCAAACCTATGTTGTATTCCAAAGATTATGTGCTTCTCATGACATCATTTTGCAAGGATGAGTGAATGGGTAGGTGGTCAATTTTCTTTCATTTTGGATAAACAAAAGTTGTAATCAAGGTTCTTATCTCAGTTCTTAGTTAAAAATATTTCTTAGCGCCAAAAAAGAAAGATATAAGGAGGCTAAAAAGAGATCATTAAAGTGGAATATAAAACAGGTGAAAGGAATAAGTAGGTTTATATTCTTATACCATGTTATCTGTAACTCTATTCATGCTGTATTATAATAGGTTATTTAATTGTCCATCTTTCCAACTACACCGGGTTCCCCTAGGCCAGGGAAAATGTCTTTTATTCATTATAAATTTGCCTATTGCAGGATCTGGTACATAATAAATGGTGAGAAATGTAGAAAATGACTGCTAGGATTATACCCTAAGAACCCTGAAACACCAATTCAAAAGAACCTGTGCACCCCAATGTTCATAGCAGCACCATTTACAATAGCCAAGTGCTGGAAGCAACCTAAGTGCCCATCAGTAAATGAATGGATCAAAAATCTATGGTACCTTTACGCAATGGAATTCTATGCAGCAGAAAGAAGGAAGGAGCTCCTACCCTTCGCAACAGCATGGATGGAAACGGAGAGCATTATGTTAAGTAAAATAAGTCAGGCAGTAAAAGACAAATACCATACGATCTCACCTTTAACAGAAACCTAAACAAACAAACAAGCAAAATAGAACCAAAGACACTAAAATTGAGAACACATTGACAGGGACCAGAGGGGAGAGGGGAGAGAATTATAGGGGGAAAGGGTGAAGGGTTTGCAGGAACAATTATAAAGGACACATGGGCAATAACAAGGGGGTGGAAACAGGAGAGCGAGGTAAGGAGGGCTGGGATGGTGGGGAGGGGTGCAGGGGGAAAGGCAGAAAACTGTACTTGAACAACAATAAAAAATGTTTAAAAAAAGAAATGTGGAAAATGAGAAGAGGAAATTAGGAATAAAAAAGGAGAGGAAGCAGCACAAAAAACAGCTTTGGAGCAAAAAGCTGAAATGGGGACAGACATGTAGCTGACAGGCTCACAAACTCAAATGCCTTCAAGCTAATGAAATAATTTAAAGGAGTGATTACAGTCTAACACAGCTGAGCATTAGACTTTAAGAAGTAGCACGGACTGAGATGAACTGGGGAACACATGCTACTTCTGAAGGCATTACATAAAAAAAAAGAAAACTGAAACTGGATATTAGCTAAACAAACTTTGTGTAGAAACTGGATTTGCACAAGAGGAGAAGTATAAGACTCTGGTCCCCAGTGACTTAGGTATAACTAGAAATGGATGGGACAATATCAGTTATCCATCCTTTGAACAGATGTCTTAAATCCTTTCCATTCAACAAATGTTTTTTTTGGTGTGTGTTTAGTATGTGTAGATATTGGGCTAGGTCCTAGGGACAAAATGGCAATCTTCCCTCACATTCTATTGAAGGAGTTACACAAGCAATACTAACAGATCTAGCCTCAATCATTTTATAGTCTAGGAGACACAGAAGTCTTGCTATAGTAGTATTCCAAAGTCTGTCTTTAACGTCTTGCTTTCTCTCTTTCTCTAATTCCTCACTTTACATCATTATTCTCTACATCATCTTCCAGTCTCATACTCACTCTGGCTATCTCAAACCCCCTTTTGTACCTTCCTTCCTGAGAAGTGCTTCAATTTCCTTCTCAGTTTACTCAAGGAACCTACGCATGAATTTGAGCAGTGTATTAACATTAAAATAATAATAGGTATTTGAAGCTGCTGATTTAGGACACTGCAGTTTATTCTATCTCATTTTAAACACCCTTTGTAAAGAGATAATCTAAGATGTACTGTCTTTAATTACTGGCTGTGTTTCAAGTATATGTCATGTCTCAGCAAAACTCTGTGTTTCTTACTTAGTTTTAGTTTTGTTTCTGGACCACTTATACAGAGTCTGTTTATTCTTGGTATCTTTTCATAGCACATAGAACAGTGATTAATTCAAAAAAGTTGTAAATACCTACATATACAAAATATGTTTGTTGATATCTGATCACGACTAATGCCTCCTTTATTAAATGATAAACACACAGTATGCATAAGCTTCCCTGAGACTAAACATGCTAAAGGTTTGTCTTGTTTTGGGACATGCATTTTCACTTGTATTTCAAGTGCATTTCACAGTTGGCTCCTTGTGTGCATAATCTAACATAATTGGCCACTTGCCCTTTTTTTTTAGGAGATTCAGTGGCAAAGTGCAGGTGCACTTTTGGGACCTATAACTAGTTGCAGCTGAAAAAGAAATGCAAAAAAAATTTAGAAGCCTAATTGTGATTTCTTGATAATTTGTCTCTTAATGTTCTAACTCTAGCAGCCATCAAATCTTTAATATTTTCCCTTCAGCTCCATTGTTAGAGATTTTTTTGAAGTTTAAAAAAGATAATTTGCTCTAAAATAAAATTGGAGCATGCAAGTGAAAAAAGAAACAATGAAAAAATATATTGAAACCAATTTCTGCAGAAACTCTATCAAGGGGCATTGGAAAGATTGAAAGTAGACTTGAATGAAATCTCCATTTTATACACCATTTTTCTCTTCTTTGGAGAATTCCTATTTGAGTGAATTTACATTCTGTACAGTATTAGGACAAATCATGCAAAATGAATTCAGGACCCAGGAGCAGATCATGAAAGTCAAACTAAAGTTTCACATGATAGAGGCTTATCAAAAGGAAAATATAATTTAGATATTTTTTTGCTATTGAGTTATGGAGTTCCTTGTATATCTTGCATATGAGCAAGTCATCAGACATGTGGTTTGCAAATATTTTCTCCTGTTCCGTAGGTTGCCTTTTTTTACTTTGTTTATTGCTTTCTTTCCTGTACTAAATTTTGTATGTGTAGTCCCACTAGTCTATTTTTACTTTTGTTGCCTGTGTTTTGGGGGTCATATTCAAGAAGATATTGCCAAGATCAATATCAAGAAAAAACTTAAACCCTGTTTTCTCTTAGAATATTTACAGTTTCAGGTATTATGTTTAAATCTTTAATCCATTTTGAGTTGATTTTAGTATACAATGTAAGATAAATGTTCAATTTATTCTTTTGCATGTGGATGTACAGTTTTCCCAACACAATTTATTGAAGACATTCCCTTCCTTGATGTATATTATTTCTTCCCTTCTCAAAGATAGGTTTTCCATAAATGTCTGGATTTATTTCTGATCTCTGTTTTGTCCCATTGGTCAATGTCTTTTTTAGGACAGTACCATAGCTGTGTAATATATTTTGAAATCATGAAGTGTAATGCCTTCTGCTTTGTTCAAGATTGCTTTGGCTAGTTGGGGTCTCTTGTAGTTCCACATAAAATTTAGATTATATTTTTCTATTTCTCTAAAAAAATCTCATTGAAATTTTGAAAGAGATTTCTCTAAATCTCTAGATTACTGTGGATAATATTAATATTTAAACAATAATATTTATTCCAACCCATGAACACTGTATGTCTTTTCATTTATTTGTTTTTTGTTCACCAGCTTTTATACAAGTATTTATTTCACTTACTAGGTTATGTCTATTCTTAAGTATTTTTAAAAACAGGCAAAATGACTTAATAAATATTTTTCTAAATATTTCACAGCTCCACGAAAATGCACTCAACTTTACTAATCATCAAGGAAACGTAAATCAAAGCCACAATTAGATATGTCCTCACACTAATGAGGATAGTTATTATAAAAAAAAAGAAAAAGAAAACAAGTATTAGAAGGAAGTGGAGCCCTGGCTGGTGTAGCTCAGTGGATTGAGTGCGGGCCTGCGAACCAGAGGATCGCGGTTCGATTCCCAGTCAGGGCACATGCCTGGGTTGCCAGGCCAGTTCCCGCCAGGGGACATACAAGAGGCAACCGCACATTGATGTTTCTCTCCCTCTCTCCTTCCCTTCCCCTCTAAAGATAAATAAATAAAATCTAAAAGGGAAAAAAATATTTTAAAAAAATTAAAAAAAAAAGAAGGAAGTGGAGAACAAAGAACCCTTGTACACTGCTGATGGAGATGAAAATTGGTATAGCCATTAACAGTATAGAGGTTCCTCAAAAAAATTAAAAGTAAAACTACCATATAATCTAGTACTTTTGGACTTATACCTAAAAATATGAAATGAATATCTCAGAGACATCTACCTACCTGTGTTGATTGCAGAATTATTTACAATAGCAAGGATATGGAAATAGCCTAAATATCCATCTGATGAATGGATAAAGGTCACGTGGTATACAAACACAAAGGAATATTATATACATTAAGAAGAAGGAAATACTACCATCTGTAACAATGTAGATACTTATCTTCAAACTCATCATGAGTTATACATTAAATATGTGCAGTTTTTGTATATCAAGCATACTTCTATAAAAAAGGAAAGATAAAATTAAATTCTGTCATACATTAAGAGTGACTTCTGTAAAAGAAAAAGTATTCAATAAAATGAAGAAACCTACTGTCCCATATCACTCTTAGATTTTGAGCAACTGTGGCTCTCTGCTCAGTAGTCAACCAGAGGGGGTCTTGTTTGGCTATTGTTTTAATAATACTGTGTAGTAAACCACTCACAAACCACAGTGAATTACAACTCAAGCTTTTATAATTCTCACTCACGGGTGTTTGACTCATTTGCCAAGCTGACTTAAACTCTGGGTTGATTGGACTCAGACACACCATGGATTGGATTTAAAACTGTTCTTCATTTTCCTCATTTTTCTTCTTGAACCAGTATGGCATACATTTATTATAACAGATCACAGGAGGGCAGGCCAAATAATCCCCATGTATTTTAAACATCTACTGGCATCATTTCTAATAACCTTTTATTGGCCAAAACAAATCACAAAGTCAGATATACTACACCCATATTGGGAGGATACTACAAATGTACCTGTCAAAGTGTGCGCATGTATAGTTCTATTAACAAGGAATTGAAAGATTAGGACCAATAATCCAATCTCTTACAGTTGGTACATCAACACTGACTCTGCCTAATTATGGTGTCTCTAGTAGTTTCAGAAAACAATCATACAAAGGATTGCTGAAAGAGCTAGAAATTTTTAGCCTGAAGAAGATAAAACATGTTAGGGATGATAGAAAAGGAATTCTTGTTTGGGGGAAATGTTTGGACAAAGTGTCTTCTAGCTCTAGGAGAATTTGTAATTAATTTAGACATTTCTTTGCATGGAGTATTGTTTAGCAGACTGGGGAGAAGTGGGGTAGAGTAGTTGGGGCAGAGACTTTGTTCACAAGGTGGGACTTCCATAAGTTGTATAGGTTGCTTTCGGTAGTGTTGCTTTTAAAAGAGAAGGGCATCTCATTATTCATGTTGTTATATATGAAGTCTGTCCAGAAAAAGTCCAGCCATTTACATGACATCAATGTAACCTGGCAGCAAAGGAGAGTGGACTGGTATGTGCTTGCAGGAACAATGACAACTTCACTGTACTTACCAGTCAGCGGGAGCAGTAAACACCATTGAGTGACCGTGTGTACTGTGTGGCCATTGCATTCAAAATGACGGAGCCAGTAGAGCAATGAATCTGCATCTAACTTTGTGTTAAGATTGAATGTTCCTCTGTGGAAACTATTCCAATGATTCAGAAGGCCGAAGCTATGGGCAACTATTGATTAGCAGTTTCATCATGACAATGTACCTGCTCCTGTATTCCATCTCATACAGAGTTTTTTTGGAGAAACATCATATCACCCAGGTGACTCAGCCCCCCTACAGCCCAGATTTGACACCCTGCAACTTCTGGCTTTTCCTAAAACTAAAATCACCTTTGAAAGGGAAGAGATTTCAGACCATTGATGAGATTCAGGAAAATACGACAGGGCAGCTGATGGTGATTGGGAGAACTGTGTGAGGTCCCAAGGTGCCTACTTTGAAGGGGACTGAGGTGTCATTGTCCCATGTACACTATTTTTTGTATCTTGTTTGTTCTTCAATAAGTGTCTCTGTTTTTCACATTACATAGCTGAATAATTTGATCTCAGGGTTCAATGGCTTGTTTCAAATGGAGAATAACATAAGCTGTCTTCCGTCACAGTTTGGAGACATTCTATTTCCTCTTTAACCAGAAAATTACATGTATAATCTTAGCAGATCATCCCCTCTCCTCTCTTCATTTGCAAAATTGGAGGGGGTGGTTGAACTATGCAATCTCAAAGGAAAGGGACAAGTATGTTAGCAGTGTGCTTGTATATGCCTTACACTGTGTTTTATGTTTTCACGGGCTCTTGACACTCTGGAAGTCTTTGTATTTATGATTTTACACTGCAAGTTACCACCTGTATGTAACGGTACTCAATAGCAGGACAATTTTGTGAACAAATGTTGCCATCTAATGGTATTTTCATAAAACTGTTCATAAAATTCACATCTGTGACCTTTCTCATAACATTCCCTTCTTCACTTTCTTCCTCAAAAGGTAATAGCCACTGATTTATTCAGCCATAAAACATAGCATGGTAATGGATGATCTGAAATCCTTTAAAAGAGCTTCAGTTTCAATCACTCTCAAGAGATGACCCAGTGGTCAGAGAGCTGAATTACAACCTACTTACTGAGGTTTCAATAGACTTCAATATTAATGATAATAGCTGTAGTTTATTGAGCATCTATTTCACGCCAGAAACTATGCTAAATGCTTTAGATGTATAATTTTATTTAATCAATGATCTCTTCTGTGCGCATTCATAGTCATGACCACTTGGGCTGCAAGAATAAATACAGACAATTAATAAAATCCTGCATGTCAAACCAGCAACGAAAGTTCAACATAATTTAAATATTTTCCCTTGAGGTTCAAATACTTTTCAAAATTGAACATACTCCACAGAGTGCCCTTATTATAATTTCTTCATGAAATGAAATTTTATTACCTTGAACTGTATATTCCAATACTGAGGAAAGCATTGGAAATATTTTCTGGGAAAATAACATTATTAGTACGCCTCTAGATTTGAGGTATATAAAGTTCAATTTTTAGATCAATAGTATTTTTTGGACACAATCTCTGTGACAACACATATTAATCATACTATAGAGTTATTCTCATAAGTTTAGTCCACATTTATTCAGAATAACAATACTTATTGACTACTTATTAAGTACCAGGCACTGTTCAAAGCATATTTTACATAAATTGCATACATTTACATAGTACATCAACTCATTTAGTCTTTATAACAATCCTATAAATATGTATTATTATCATCTTCATTGTTCTTATAGATAAGAAAGTGAAAACAGAGATGCTAATAAACTTGATCAAAGGCGCACATTAAAAAGAAGAATAGGATATGAATGAGGCGATTGGCTCTAGAATATGTTCTCAAAATCACTATGCTATAATGCTTCTAGACAGTTAGGTAATGGGGCCTAATATACCTGGTTTAATCAATTCTCTCTTTGATTTCTATGAGATACTCCAAGACCCTTAATATAAAGTACTCTTTTGGCTCAAATTATTTTGAGTTGGGCTTCTAATACTTGGAATCAAAAAAGCCCTATCTATGTACCATCCCATTACAGAATTCTGATTCTAAGAATGTATTTACGGTTTTTACCTTCCTCAGTGGGATATTCACTATATTACAGATAATACAGCTATCTAAAATCTACCATGTGAATAAAACCCAGATCAATAATCAGTGATTACAGAAAGATTTTCTGGCCACCTTACTCAAAAACAAACTCTTCCCTGATCTCCTAAAGAATTATCTCTCTTTTATTTTATAACCTATGATTCTTACTCCATACTTTTTTTCATTAGTATCACATTATTAGTTAAAATTTTGGTTTAGTTTCTTGTGCATGTCTTAATACAACTATTAGAATGCAAATGAGGATATAACAAGGGTTTTATTATTAATAATAATTACTTTATTCTTTGAAAGCATGGTGAATGGTAGGATTTCAATACAAATTATTGAATAAATGAATACATTAATGAATTAATGAATTAATGGATAAATAAGTCTCAGAGTTAGCCAGTAGTATCCTTCTTATATTTCTATGTTATTAGTGATAATGATGACTAGCTCTGTTAGAAAGCTCTGATGGACCTGGAGAACATTACGCTAAGTGAAAGAAGCCAGTCAGAGAAAGACAAATACCATATGGTCTCACTCATATGTGGAATCCAATGAACAAAATAAACTGAAGGACAAAATAGAAATGGAGACATGGACACATGGAAGAGACTGACAGCTGCCAGTGGGGATGGGGACAGGGAGCTGGATAAAAGATGGTGAAGGGGTTAACCAAAGAACATTTATGTATGACCCATGGACACAGACAATGATATGGTGATTGACTGAATGAGGTGGGGGTGGAGCTAGGTGGAGGTGGGCAAAGGGAAAAGAATGGGGACAACTGTAACAGCATAATTAATAAAAATAAAAAATAAAACCTAAATTGTTTATTTCTGGAATTTTTTTCTTTAATTTTTCTCTTTTCTTTTTTTAAATTTTAATTACTGTTCATGTACAGTTTTCTGCCTTTTACCCTCATCCCAGCCAACACCCCCACCCTCCCCACCTTCCTCCCATTTCCACCCCCACCTAGTTTTTGTCCATGTGTCCTTTATATTTGTTCCTGCAAACCCTTCACCTTTTCTCCTGAAATTCCCTCCCCTTTCTATATTTTCAGGCCATGGTTGACCATGGCTAGCTAAAACAATGAAAAGTGAAATTACAGATAAGAGGGACTATTTGTTACATAAGTGTTATGAATTTGTAATAAGAAGTATTTCAAACTATGGTCTCATGGTTTGGAATAGGGCAGAGAATAGTAGAATATGTATTTTTGCTTTTCTAAAAATCTGGCACTTAACTTCTGCACTTCAGTTTATGTAAACCTAGAGGAAATGCAAACAAAAAAAGAACTTTGGAAAATGTGATCATATATTCAACTCTCTGTTTAGACAGACAGCATCATAAATCATTTGAATGCAGTTTGGGGATGTTCCATGAATTTTTCCTTCCACATTCAAATGATTCCAAGATGGCTAAGACAATCCTTACAGATATGGCTGTCAAATCAGTGCGGGGAATTCTACTCAAATGATATAGCTCATGAAGAAGTTTGTTAACATATTATCTGGACAAGGTGAACATAGGAGACAGAGTTTGTTTGATGACTACTTTTCCAGAGCAGGAGTGAAAAATCTATCAGTAGTCTTCTATTTGCAAGTGAAACCTAGCTCGGCTGTTGCATCTGCTTGGTTCTATAAAAACATAAGTAGTTGATAGTGTTTACATGACAGGATAACAGTGGGCCAGTGTAGAAACTTGAATTCCAAGTAACTGGCATGGAAAATGAATTCGACTCATTAAAAGGTCTGTGAAACAGAGCCCTTTGAAAATCATCTTGACAGTCATTTAATAAGTACTGGACACTTCCAGACAACTCCACTAGACTCTTTCACATTTCACTTTCCTCTTGGTGTTCCTTGCAGCCAGTCTGTGCTGCCTGTTAAGTCATTGCTGTGAAGAGGAAATGCTTTACAGGAGAACCAGCAGCAGACACTCTAATGTGTGTATGCACAAACATAAGATATATTTTTCCTTGGAAAATTATGGCAATTTCCCAGGCAAATTTTCAGAACAAGGCATAGCCAGAAAGGCTCTGTAGCAAAGGGAAGATTGTTTTTGGGACTGCAGCTCTGTTGATGGGGATTCAACCACAGGCTGTCAGTGTTCAACATCATTAGCATGATGTCATATGTATGGATATCAGTAGCCTGACACTACACTTTACATCTGACCAGATATATCTCAGCCTAGTTTGATGAGACAAAAACATTCACAGAATGTCAGAGCTTGAAAAATCTTATGAGACTACTGAATTTTCCAGGGGGGTCCTGAAAGGTACCATTAACCACCCAAAGTCACATTCAAATCCAAATCTCTAAGTCTGACACAACCTAAAATTCTCACCAAGGACTTGATTTTTGAAAAGTTAGGCTAGTGTAGAAATCAGGAAAGGAAAGGGAGAAAACAGTAGATTTGAGTAGGCATATTCATCAGTTCAGCACCCTAGCAACTTGGGGGCATCCCACCCAAAGTGAAGTGGAAAATTGAAGCAATTAGGTAAGTCATTCAGTTCAAAACACACTCATTTGAAATAGTCAGATAATTGAAGCAATAATTTTTTGCCTTGAGTTATCTCGATAGTTGTATCAATTATCCACTCCACAGTGTGTGTAGACTCAGACAGTCAGAGTGATCATAATTATAACTACTTGACCTTAACCTGATCTCTTCCCTTGTAAAATAGTTACTAGTATTGTCACACATGGACAGAAACCAAGGCTGGCCTGCTGGACTGGTCTGGAAATGGGTTCTTGCAGAGTCACAGGAAAAGCCCTTCAGGGACTCACACATAGGAAGATTTAAGAAATAGTGACAAGATTTAATGGAAGGGCACGGAGGACATAGATGCCCCCGGAGAAGCTGCTACACTACCTCATCCATGACCAGGTGGCTTAGCTCCATTTTGCCGTGAAAGAAGCCCCGCACCCTCTGGGACTGCAAGCCTGTGCTTGTCCTCACCACACCAGGAGGAGGGTCTTGGCCCAGAGCTGCCAAACCATTAGCCTGCCATCCGAAGCTATAACAGTTCAGCACAGTCTCTGTTCCCACCCAGCCCACATCCGGTGCCTCACTCAGACCTGTGCAGCTGTTACAGAGACAGCTACACGAAAGAATCTTACGTTTTTGTTAGGCTTTTTATTACGTTTCCTTGGACTTGGGCGAGATCAGGCTTTCTTTCAAACTATCTAATATCTTCCTAATTCTTCACAGGCTCATGCTGGATCCTCTTCCTCTCCATATTCTTTCTCGGATCTTTCTGGACTTCATGTCCTTATTCTATCTGACCCTTTTCCCAGATATTCCCAGTCTAGACTCGTCCCCTTTATGGTCACCATTTTGGTTCCTATTGCAGATGCCTCCAAGTGTTCCTTCGTCGTATAGCTTGTATTGTGCATGCCTCAGTAGAAGAACCTCCCCCTAAGCCGTTTTGGCTTCTAATGTGCATATGCCCATCAAAGGAAATTCCCCCTTACTGCTTAATCGTTCCTCCAGGTAATCTATGGGAAGGGGCCAGTTGTGCCCTGGGGAGATTAGAAAGCTGGACTTTCCTGCTTATTTCAGGACTAGCATCCATTTGGCAGAGAATGTAGCTGTCTGTCCACTGGGGTATCTGTGAAGCTGCTGCTTCTTAGTTAATCTAGCTTAATCAGATGTCTGGCTTCCTTCTCTTTCATTAATATCTAACTACCTACCTACTATAACACCAGTAAATGTGAACCTAAAGGCAACTTGGAGGCAATGCGAGAAAAAGATTGCACTGCCCTTTAGGTATCTCCAGAAAGAATGGAAATGGTGAAATAGAATGTGTGAATTGTGCGTGTGTGTATGAAATCACTTTGAATTAAGAAATTGCACTTCTCAAAATCAGTCATCAGAAATTGGGCATTGCCTAAGTACAAGAGATCAAGAGAACTTTTCCTAACCTTTAACTGAAGGAATTAAATTTAGATACATATATGATAGATAGACACATATTTTTCTGTTATGAAAAACCAAGGCCAATAGATTTTTAAAACAGGTTAAACTTATCACTTTTACACATTACACAAGACACTTTATGGCCTGTTTTCAGACAAGAGCTCAGTTGCAGAAAGGCAGGTCAGGTATGTCTAAATTGTAAACCTCTTCTCCATACAAAGATGTGACTACTTAACAAATGGATGGATGGAATTTACCATGCACAATCCAGTCTTCGTGAGTTTTTACTGTTTTCCCATTAAGGTTGAAAATGCTATTTCTTTAACATTTAACAAATAAAAAGTTCAATAAAGTTTGTTTGTTGGATCTAACTTTGGCGAAAAGAGCACAATGAAGAAATAGCTGGAAATTTGTATACAAACCTTGTGCTGCTGCGGAGGGAAGAGGGTTTGTACATATTTACAATTTGACATCTCATTTTTCAAACAAGCCAGCAAAATAGAACCAGAGACACTGAAATAAAGAACAAGCTGACAGTGACCAGAGAGGTGGGGGTTGAGAGGGATAATAGGGGAAAGGCCACCAAGGAACATGTATAAAGGCCACATGGACAAAGCCAAAAGGGGTAGATAGGATCAAGGGTGGGACATGGGGATGGGTGGGGCGGGGGTGCATAGTGGGGGCAAAATGGAGACAGCTGTACTTGAACAACGATAAAAACGTTAAAAATAAATAAATAAAAAGATTTAAAAGTGAACTTTTCTTCTTTTTCCCACTACTATCAGGAAGTCTTGTCCATGTAAAATAGTAGTTGAGTGCATGGTGGCTGAGTTCAAATTTTAACAGCCACTCACCAGCTATATGGATTTGGCTAAGTGTTTTAACCTCTCTTATGGCAGAGGGTTAAGTGTCCTTAGCTGTAAAATGAAGGCAAATGATGCTGTCTATCCCCTAGTGTTGTTTTCATGATCAAATGCTCAGGAATTAATTAAAATTGTGCCCACTACATAGTGGAGACCACTCTAAGCATTAACTATCACTAGGATTTCATTTTCCTTGATGGTATGTGGGTGGAAGAGCACAGATTGACATTAGAAAGTGAATGTCAGTACAAGTTAGAGATACTCAAGGGTAATTAATTCCCTGCTTGAGCTTACCTTAAAAAACTATGACATCAGTGCATTGGAGGGAAGCTTTTATTGGTTGTTCTAATCACCTCATTTATCAATGAGGACACAGGCCTAAAAAGGAGTGGATTTTCTTAAAGTTATATGGTTATGAAGCAATGCAGCTTGACCAGATACCTGGGACCTAGGAAAGCTTAAAGTCTCAAGTGATCAGCCTTAATCTTATAAAAGAGGTATGTTTTTTTTTTTTATTTCTATCACCAAGTATATATAAACATTAATTTGTATATGATCATTTCCTTCTCCTTCCTTTTATTTAAAACTTTACAATTTTTCACCTTTTTTTTTCTTGCTGGAAAAAGTAAAGAGGTACAATTGAGAGGTATTCCCATGGGAAATCTTTTTTTTTTTTTAAAGAATTTACTTATTTATTTTTAGAGAGAGGGGAAGGGAAGGAGAGAGGGAGAGAAACATCAATGTGTGCTTGCCTCTCACATGCCCCCTCCTGGGGATCTAGCCCACAACGCAAGCATGTACTCTGATTGGGAATCAAATCAGTGCCCCTTTGGTTCACAGGCTGGTGCCCAATCCACTGAGCCACACCAGCCAGGGCCCCATGGGCAATTTTTAGAAACCTTAATACAGGCTCTCTGCTCCTCCTGTTCAACAGAGAGCTGTGTCTTCCTGCACAGTGCCAGCCTCAACCCTGAGACATGATGGTGAAGGTTGGAGTGAACGGATTTGGCCATATTGGGTGCCGAATCACCGGCGCTGCTTTTTACTCTGGTAAAGTGGATGTTGTCATCAATGACCCCTTCATTGACCTCAACTACATGGTCTACATGTTCCAGTATGATTCTATTCATGGCCATTTCAAAAGCCAGTCAAGGCTGAGAATGGGAAGCCTGTCATCAATAGAAAGTCCATTTCCATCTTTCATGAGCGAGGTCCCACCAACATCAAATTGGGTGATGCTGGTGCGGAGTGTGCTGTGGGGCCCACTGGTGTCTTCACCACCTTGGAGAAGGCTGGGGCTCACGTGAAGGGGGAGCTAAAAGGGTCATCACCTGTGCTCCTTCTGTGGATGCTCCAATGTTTGTGATAGGTGTGAACCATGACAAGTATGACAACTCCCTCAAGACTGTCAGCAATGCCTCCTGCAACACCCGGTGCTTGACCTCCCTGGCCAAGGTCAGCATGACAACTTTGGCATTGTGGAAGGACTCATGACCGCGGTCCATACCATCACTGCCACCCAGAAGACTGTGTGCAGGTGGTCCCTCTGGGAAGCTGTGGCGTGACAGCCAAGGGGCTGCCCAGAACACTGTCCCTGCTTCCACTGGCACTGCCAGAGCTGTGAGCAAGGTCATCCCTGAGCTGAACGGGAAGCTCACTGGCATGGCCTTCTATGTCCTCACCCGCAATGTGTTGGTTGTGGATCTAACCTGCTACCTGGAGAAAGCTGCCAAATACAATGACACCAAGAAGGTGGTGAAGCGGGCATCAGAGGGCCCCCTCAAGGGCATCCTGGGCTACACTGAGGACCAGGTCATCTCCTGAGACTTTAACAGTGACACCCACTCCTCCACCTTCAATGCTGGGGCTGGCATTGTTCTCAGTGACCACTTTGTCAAGCGCATCTCCTGGTATGACAGTGAATTCGGCTACAAAACAGGGTGATAGACCTTATGATCTACATGGCCTCCAAGGAGTAAGAGCCCCCTGGATCATCAGCCCCAGTGACAGGAAGAGAGGCCCTCAGCTGCTGGGAGGTCCTTGCCTCAATTCGATCCCCCAACACACTGAGAATCTCCTGACCTCCAGTTTCCAACCCAGACCCCCTGAAGAGGGGAGGGTTTTAGGGAGCCCTCCCTTGTCAGGCACCACCAATAGAGTTCACTGTAGCCACTTCCCAAAAAAGAAACCTGAAGACATTTCAGAAACATTGTGGTATAGCATACTTTGATTTAAAGGAATTTATACAGGGAAAGCAAACCAATGTGTACAGCAATACTTACTTTGTTTTCTTCCAGAGCTATAAGTTTACCTAATTGATGTTTTCCCATATGTCAGAGGGCCTGCCATTGAAAAGAGACACATAATGGTAACTAAGGGTTCAGGCAGGCCATGAAGCCATATTCCTGAGTTAAAATTCCTGCTGTGTTACTTAATTTCTATGCAACCTTGGGCAAATTATGTTGTCCTAAAATTGCTTTACATAAACATCTGGCAACACAGGAACTCGGAGGAAGCAGAGATCAATGAAGGCTAATGTGCTTAGGAAAGGCTTCTTGGAAAGGTGAGACTAAAGGATAATTACTGTTTGGAGATGTAGTTCTTTTGGGCAAAATTGGTCAAACTACATGAAGTTTTAGTTTCATTCTTTTCTTTCAGTTCCACTAATGGAGACACTGCCAAAATCACCATAGCAGCTCCTTTTTTGCTGATTTGCAAAGAGACACTCTTCTGAAACCAGGAGATCATATTTCCATATCAAAATGATTGAAAAGCAGACATATGGAAAGACTTTAGGACACCTTTTAATATTTAAGTGAATGTAGTTATTCCTCAGAGCAAAAGATCTGGTGAGAGATTGGCAGTTGCAACCATAGTACTCAAAACTGCATCAGGAAAAAGGATGCATTACATATGCCTCTGAAATCCAAGCCATCTGATTGCAAAAGGAGAAATAAATAACAGAGAGAGCAACACTGCTCTCTCTCGCTTTTGTTAAAATCCCTCCCTTGGTATTTTAAAATCATTACAATGGAAATAAAAGCAACACAAAATGAAGGGGAAAAGGAAGTGGGGAAATAGGTATCCCCCCAAAATTTAGACTGTGTATTCAAAATGGAAAATCATAGCCCAGAGATCTCTGAATCCCCCTTCTCCAAAAATAGTTGCAAAGGGCCTTCCTCCCACACTGGAACTCTGTATGTTTTCAGCATTAAGTTTCATTCCCTGCATGTCCTTAAATGGTATTTTAGATGGTGTGTTATATCAAAAAATAATTAAAGAAATAAAAATAGAAGAAATGATTAGGAATGGTAGTCTCATGGAAAAACAGGACATCATGTTTGAGAGGGACACTCCATGTAAAGCCAATTTCCATTTTTACCTATTTTTTTGTCATTGTCATATGTTGCTATCTCATAGAAGTGCCTCTAGGAAAAAAGAAAAGACAGTCAGAGAAAGTTAAGAACACTATGATTTCACTCCTGTGTGGAATATAAAACTGAGAGCAACAAGTGAACAAAGAAGACAAACAAAGAAAAATTCATAGACACGGACAACAATACGGTGGTTACCAGAGGGAAAGGGGTGGGGGGTGGGCAATAGTAAAGGGTAAAAGGGTCAAATACATGATGGCAGAAGATGTGACTTTGGGTGGTGGGCACACAATACAATATACGGATCTTTTATCATAGAAATGTACACTTGAAACCTATATAACCTTAGTAACGAATGTCAACCCAATACGTTTAATAAAAATAAAATTTAAAAAACCTACATAAAGATTAATAAACATGTACTAAATGTAGGGGGGAAAGGAACGTATTGAGTAGTTAACTGTGCCCGTTTCTACTTTCTATTTCCATGCTTACTATTTGGTCTCGAGCATTTTATTATTTACAGTTAGCATTTATTTCATAATTTCAAATGGAAAGGATGTCAAGGGGTTGGTATGGTTGGGCTTCAGTATTAAGTAATTTTGCCAATTTGTTTTGCTCTCCTTGCTGCTCCGTTAGTTTCCCAGTTATTTCATCTGTCCTGCAGCTACACTCAGTGTGGGGGAATCACAGCTGATCACAAATCGGTAGATCAACATTTCAAAAAACCAGAAATCCATGGCTTAATTGTGACTGCACATTCTCTGTGTAGGGGAGCAATGAGATGATATTTTTGAATATTTTCCTATGGTGCAATTCAGTCTCAAACATCAGGTGGGCTGGTAATATACTTAAAAAGGAGCTACCATTTAGTATCGCCTCTTACCAATGTCCTATTTTATACCAAAAACATTTTTTAATCCTCACCTGAGGATATGTATGTTTATTGATTTTTAGAAGGAGAGGAAAGGCGGGAGAGAGAGAAACATTGATGTGAGAGAGAAACAATTATCAGTTGCCTCCTGTATGCACCTTAACTAGAGATAGAACACGCCACCTAAGTTTGTGCCCTAACCTGGACTGAAACCAGGAAACATTTTGGTGTATGGGACAACACTCCAACCAACGAAGCCACCTGGCCAGGGCGATACTGAAAACGTTTTAATCATATTTTTTCTCATAATGTAATTATCAGCCTTCCCATTTAAAATACTGCATGAGAATGACATATTATGGCAATATATTAAAGAAAATAATTCAGAATCATTGATGCTAATCTCTGTCCACATTTGTAGTTGAGATGCTCAATTATAAAGGGACCAGGAAAATGCCCTATCTTATAAATTAGTAGGATGGGTCCCAGATTAAGGAACAATTCCTTCAAGGTAAATTTAAAAGTGAAGCATGTGAAATGGAAGTTTTTAGGATTTTGCACTAATGTTGCTATTAAAAGGAGTTCTTGATTTCCAGAACTATGTGGTTATTTATCTAAAAGACTTAGAAGCACAGAAAACTGAAGTACTGTAAAATGTTACATAGTAATACAAGCATATGTTTATCATTATGAATTTTAAAGATTTAAAGGAAAGGGCCTGACGGCTTTGGAAAGTCATATTATATTTGTATCTCTTTGCAGGGGGGAAGAGTGATGTTAATATTGGTTTCAGATTTGTGTCCTTATCCCCATTACTCCTCTTCCCACCACACTGTTTTTCTGGATACAAGGAAAGGAAAGCTGGTGAGACATAATTTACATACAGACATTGCTTTAGTTTTTTTTTTTAAATTAATGTTTGATCGTGTAGCTACTTTATCTTTCCTGTCAGATTCATTTCTGGTCCCTCTGAGTTGCAAAGCATGGGAAATTTCTTGAGTGACAAGTTGGGAGTGATACTTTCTTTTCAATTGCTTTTTTTATTGTTGTTCGAGTGCAGTTGTTTCCATTTTCCGCCCACCATGCTCCCCTGCTCCACCCTTCCCCACCTCCCACCCTTGAACCTACCTCTTTGGCTTTGTCCATGGGTCCTTTATACATGCTCCTTGATGGCCCTTCCCCTATTATCCCCTCTCCACCACTCTAGTTACTGTCAGTTTGTTCTTTATTTCCATGTCTCTGGTTGTATTTTGCTTGCTTGCTTGTTTTGTTGATTAGGTTCCACTTACAGGTGAGATCATGTGGTATTTGTCTTTCACTGCCTAGCTTATTTCACTTAGCATAATGCTCTCCAGTTCCATCTATACTGTCACAAAGGATAGGAGCTCCTTCTTTCTTTCTGATGAGCAGTATTCCATTGTGTAAATGTACCAGAGTTTTTTGAGCCACTCATTTACTTCCAGCACTTGACTATTGTAAATTGCGCTGCTATGAACATTAGGGTACATAAGTTCTTTTGAATTGCTGTTTCAGGATCCTTAGGGTATAATCCTAACAGTGGAATTGCCGGGTCAAACAGCAATTCCATTTTTGGTCTTCTGAGGAAATCCCATACTGTTTTCCACAGGGGCTGCACCAGTCTGTAATCCCACCAACAGTGCACCAGGGTTCCCTTTTCTCCACAACCTCTCCAACACTTGTTGTTTGTTGATTTTGTAATGATGGCCATTCTGACTGGTGTGAAGTGGTACCTCATTGTGGTTTTAATTTGCATCTCTCTCATGGCTAGTGGTGCTGAGCATCTTTTTGGATGTCTCTGGGCCCTCTGTCTGTCCTCCTTGGAGAAGTGTCTGTTCCAGTCTTTTGCCCATTTTTTAATTGGGCTGTTTGTCTTCCTGGAGTGGAGTCATAAGAGTTGTTTATACACTTTGGACATAAAACCCTTGTCTGAGGTATCACTGGCAAATATGTTTTCCCATAGGGTTGATTCTCTTTTAATTTTAATGCTGTTTTCTTTAGCTGTGCAGAAGCTTTTTATTTTGATGAGACCCCATTAGTCTAAGAAATAAAGTAGGAGGGATCACAATACTTGATATAAAACTCTATTACAAGGCCACTGTAATCAAAACAGTCTGGTACTGGCATAAGAGTAGATATATGGACCAATGGAACAGAACAGAGAACCCAGAAATAAACTCAAGTCTCTATGGTCAATTGATATTTGACAAAGGGGGCAGGAGCATAAAATGGAGTTGTATTGGCTGTTCATATAATATTGGATATTAACCCCTTGTCAGAGCTGTTGTTTGCAAATATCTTCTCCCATTTGGTTGGTTGCCTTTTTATTTGATGATGGTTTCCATGTGTTGTTGTAATACTCTTTAATTAGTGCAGCAATTATATCTGGGTAGCAGAAGTCCTAGAGGGAACACTAAGAGGGCACCTACAGGTTTCCTTTCCCAAAAGCCTCTGCTAAAATTGCAACACTATATCCCTACTTCACTTTCTGTAACATTTTACTTTTCTCGCTCCAGTTTTCCTCAAATTTATTCTGGCTGTCAATTCTATCCTGACCAACACCAATTTACCACTGTACCTCTCTCCCTCACATACAACTCAGCTGTACTTCAGAAGTTTTTTTCCCATTTCCCCACAAACTTCCACCTCCCAAACCTCTTTTTCTTCCTGTAAAACTTGATTTTCCAGATGAATAGAAATTTGATTAATAAATATGTGGCTTTTCCCAGTCCTCCAAAGGCCCTAGGAAAAATATCAGTGAAAAAAGTAATAAAATATTTAAAATATGTGATTTTCCCATTTTAAAGAGTAGCTGATAGGACAGAATTGGGATGGTGGCCAAAATGGAGGCATAGGCAGAAATGCTTCACTTCCTTGCACAACCCAAAGAAGGATAACAACCAATTTAAAAATAAAGAACAAGGAGAACTTCCAGAAAAATCATTTGCACGAAAGTCCAACAACCAAGGACTTAAAGAAACATTCATCCAGACTGGTAGGAGGGGTGGAGATGGGAACCCTGGGACTGAGAGGATGCACAGTAAGGCAAAGCAGCAGACCACCTAGGCAATGCCACATTCACTCACAGATAGGCCGGGAGGAACAATTGGGGAGCAAGGGAGACTGAGAAACCCAGGATTTCAGCAAGGGAAACTAAAGACTAAAAACCCCTGGCTGTGAAAAATCTGTGGGAGTTGCAGGGGTGGGAGAAACTCCCAGCCTCACGGTATCTTTCTTTGGAGAGACCCACAGGGTCCTAAAACATACACAAACCCACCCACCTGGGAATCAGCACCTGAAAGAGCACAATCCACTTGTCAGAAGTCAGGAAAGTGTTGGAAAGTGTGGTAAGAGCAAAGTAAGCGACATTGTTCCCTCTCTGACCCCTCCCCCACAGACAGTGCCACAGTGCAGAGACATGGGTTGCCCCACCCTGGCAAATACCTAAGGCTCTGCCCATTACTATGTAACAGGTGTGTCTAGACAAAGAAATCTGGCCCAAGTGAAAGAACAGATCAAAACTCCAGAAAAAGAACTAAGCAATGAGGAGATAGACAACCTATCTGGTGTAGAATTCAAACCACCACTAATCAGGATGCTCACAGAATTGATTGAGCTCAGTCATGAAATGAAGTAAGAAATGAAGGCTACACAATGTGAAATAAAGCAAAATATACAGGGGACCCACAATAAAAGAAAGGAAACCAGGACTCAAATCAACAATTTGGAACAAAAGGAAGAAATAAGCATCCAACCAACAGAATGAAGAAACAAGGATGCAAAAAAAAAAAAAATGAGGAGAGGCTTAGAAATCTCCAGGACAACTTTAACGCTCCAACATCTGAATCATGGGAGTGCCAGAAGGAGAACAGGAAGAGCGAGATATTGAAAACTTATTTGAACAAATAATGAAGGAAGATTCCCAAATCTGGCAAAGGAAAGAAACTTCCAGGGAGTCCAGGAAGCACAGGGAGTCCCAAAGAAGTTGGACCCAAGGAGGAACACACCAAGGCACAGCATAATTACTTATCTAAGATTAAAGAGGAGAGAATCTTAAAAACAGCAAGAGAAAAGGAGACATTTCCCTACAAAGGAGTTCCCATCAGACTGTCAGCTGATTTCTCAAAAGAGACCTAACAGGCAAGAAGGGGCTGGAAAGAAGTATTCCAAGTCTTGAAAGACAAGGACCTACATTCAAGATTGCTCTATCTAGCAAAGCTATCATTTAGAATGGAAGGGCAGATAAAGTGCTTCCCACATAAGGTCAAGTTCAAGGAGTTCATCATCACCAAGCCCTTATTATATGAAATGTTAAAGGGGCTTATCTAAGAAAAAGAAGATCAAGCCCCAGCTGGTGTGGCTCAGTGGATTGAGTGCCAGCCTGCAAACCAAAGGGCTGCTGCTTTGATTCCCAATTGGGCCACTTGCATGGGTTGTGGGCAAGGTCCCTAGTAGGGGGCACACAAGAGGTAGCCACATGTTGATGTTTCTCTCCCACTCTTTCTCCCTCCCCTCCCCTCTGTCTAAAACTAAATAAATAAAATTTTTAAAAAAGAAATAGAAGATCAAAAGCTATAAACAGTAAAACAATAAGAAAGTCACAACTATCAACAACTGAACCTAAAAAACAAAAACAAACACTAAGTCAATAACTACAACAGTAACAGAATCACAGAAATAGAGATCACATGGAGGGTTACCAGTGTGGAAGGGGAGGGCAGAATGGGTGGAAAAGGTACGGGGAATAAGAAGCATAATAGGGTGGCACAAAATAGACAGGGGGAGGTTAAGAATAGTATAAGAAATGGAGAAGCCAAAGAACTTATATGTATGACCCATGGACAAGAACTAAGGGGGGGAGGAAACACTGGATGGTAGAGGGGGGTGG
Organism: Glossophaga mutica; assembly: GCA_039655065.1. Taxonomy (NCBI): domain Eukaryota; kingdom Metazoa; phylum Chordata; class Mammalia; order Chiroptera; family Phyllostomidae; genus Glossophaga; species Glossophaga mutica. The sequence goes on along the minus strand of CM077318.1, from coordinate 4,535,573 downwards.
TACAGGGAGAGGGGGATAAAGAGAAAAAATAATTGGGACAACTGTAATAGCATAATCAATAAAATATACTTAAAATAAATAAATAAATAAATATATATATATATATATATATATATATATATATATATATATATATATATATATATATCTTTAAAAAGAGTAACTGATGGACCCAAATGAATTATGCATCATCACTAATCTTCAATTGTCTACACATATATACACACATACTCACAAAGACAAATTGGCTTTTTGTATTTTATGCCTAGTACACAGTATATAGTACTTCTATCAACTTCATATATGAGAAGTTCAGGGCACAATATATTGGTAAACTATTTTTGTTAGGATGCTTTCCTTAGGTCACACATTCATCTTTTTCTTGTAGTGCTGCATAGAAGAACTATGTAATGTTATTTACTACCATGAGAAAATACTATAACCTTTTACTGATGATGATGATGATGATGATGATGATGATGATGATGAAGATGATGATGATGATAATATATGACTTTTGAATCTGGTTAAGAAAGACCATCTTCATTCCACCATTTTATTGAGGATTGTCTTAGAGTTAGGCTTACTTATTCATAGTGACATAATTCAATTAACTTGTGCTTGCTTCGAGTCTTCCTGACCTCCCACGTATTGTGGGACCACCAGCATTCTGTACTTTTGATGCATCACAAAAGTTATATACAAAAGGGTGGCAATAAATAGTAAATGTGCATATTTCCTCTGCTCACAAACATGCTCCATTGTTAGTAGACTTTAGTTAGAAAATACCATTCTAACATTAAATTAAGAAATCCAGGACACTGGTGGATGAGTTTTAAATCAACCATGGGGCTCTTCTGTGCTTGAGGCCCTGTGCAATTCCACAGGTTGCACATCCATGATGCCAGCCTGTGTGTGTATGAATACACCCACGAGAAAGAGCTTTTCCTTAGAAGCCATCAATCAGGGTTAGAAATATTTAGGGCTTTACTGTTGAGAATCCCAACTTCTATGATGGAAAAAGGACACAAGGGTATAAAAATACATAGTCACTCATGGGAGCATGCCTGTGCCTTTGCCTTCCACCTTTTCTTCCCTGCCCCAGGAACGTTACTTTTGCCTTGCTCTCTCCTAAGCTCCAAGGGCCCTTCTTTTGCTTCTGCCTCTGTAACTTGTTTTCTGAGCCTACATAACCCAGCTGGCTCACTTCCACTATTTCTGTAACTTGCTAAACAAACTTTATCTAATAATTTGAAATATACACACAGTCAAATTACATTAATTTCCAAATAATATTATTCAACCCTAATTACCTCCAAAGACCCCATCTCCAGATACCATCACATTGGGGACAGGGTTTTAAGAGATGCATTTTGCAGGGACACGAACTTTCAGTCCATAACATTCCACTCCTGCCCCCCCCCAAATTTACATGCTTTTCACATGTAAAAAACATTAATTCTATCTCATCGGTATTAACTTATTCCAGCATCAACTCGAAAGTCTAAGGCCCAAAGTTTCATTGAAGTATTATCTAAACCAGATATACGTGAAAGTTAGAGGCATGATTCGTTCTGAGGTAAAATTCCTTTTTAGCTATGACTGTTAAACCTGACAAGTTAAGACATAGGTTAGACATTTCCATTCCCAAAGGGAACATTTGAAAGGAAGAAAAGGATGATGGGTCCTAAGCAGGTTGAAAACCTAGCCAGGCAAATTTCATTAGATCTTAAGGTCCAAGAGTAATCTTTGATCTGATGCTCTGCCCTCGTGCCCATTGAGAAAATAGTGTCACCTCCATGTTTCTGTGGGGAGACTACATTCCTTCTGCCCTCTGCATGGATCTCACCCAAGTTACTATGTACCAAGAAGGCCCTACTCCTGGGGCATGGGGTTATGTCTCCCTGGCCCACTGAAACCAGACAGGTGACCCCACTTTTTGAAGCCAAGGAGGAAACAATCTTCTCCCTGTGTCTGTGGAGGAAGTGGCAGCAATGATGGTTTCTGAATCCCCTTTTAATTCTGTCCTATTTCCTCTACGTCCTTTACTTCATACAGGCAGTGTCTTTGCAGGTATAATTCCATCTCTGTTCCTGGCTTGTGTTAAGCTGGCTAAGTCCCTGAGTCATACCCATGATTTATTTTTTATCAAATTGTTGTTCAACCACACTCTTAAGTGTTCTTTTGAGAATGAGCTTTCTCATTTTATTGCACTATGAATGGGCTGAAAAAATTTCCAAACCTTCAAGTTTTTCATCCTACTTGCTTAGCAATTCCTTCTTCAACTCATCTCTCTCCTTTCACATTTTACTATAAGCAGTCAGAAAAAAAGCCAATACGCTCTTTCAAAATTTTGCTTACAAATCTTTTCAGCTAAATATCCAATTTCATTGCTCACAAAGGTAGAGCATAGTTCAGCCAGGTTATTTGCCACTGTATAACAAGGATTGCCTTTCCCAAAGTTTCCAAAAACATGTTCCTCATTTGCATCTGAGACTTCAATAGATACGCCTTTCATATACATATTTCTAGCAGACACCTCAAAATCCTTCCAGCCTTTAGTCATTATCTACTTCCAAAGACACTTCCTTATTCTGAGGTGTTTGTTACAGCAACACCTCACATCTTGATATTAAAATATGTATTGGTCATATCAGGCTTATAAAAATGCAATAGATGGGGTGGCTTAAATAACAGAAATTTATTTTATCATAGCTTTGGAGGCTGGAAAGTCCAAGATCAAATGCTGGATGATTTAATTGTATGTGAGGAAAGATCTTCTTCTTCTCACTGTGTCCTCACTTGGTAGTGGTGGGGAGAGAGAGATGAGAGGAGAGAGAGAGAGAGAGAGAGAGAGAGAGAGAGAGAGAGAGAGAGAGAGAGAGAGAGAGAGAGGGAACTTCTTTGGTGTCTTTTGTTATGAGACCACTAATCCCATCAGGAGAGCCTCATCTTAATTACCTCAAAGAAACCAAATTACTACCCAAAGGTCTCACTTTCAAATAGTATTGTACTGGGGAATAGGACTTCAAGACCCAAACTCTTTTTATGAGGCAAGCATCACTCAATCCCAAAACCAGATAAAGACACAACAAAGAAAGAAAACTTCAGGCCAATATCACTGATGAACATTGTTGCTAAAATCCTCAACAAAATATTGGCAAATCACATCCAGCAACACATTAAAAAGATCATACATTATGACCAAGTGGGATTCATCCCAGGGATCCAAGGATGGTACAATATTCGCAAATCAATAAACGTAGTACATGACATAAAGGAAATGAAAGACAAAAATCACATGATCATAGCAATAATGCTGAAAAAGCATTTGATAAGGTACAGCACCCATTTATGCTAAAAAACACTCAGCAAAGTGGAAGTAGATGGAGCATTCCTCAACCTAATAAAGGCCATATGCGAGAGACCTACAGCCAACATCATACTCAATGGGCAAAAACTAAAAACTTTCCCACTAAGATCAACAACAAGACAAAGTTGTCCACTTTCACCACTTCTATTCAACATAGGATTGGAAGTCCTAGCCACAGCAATCAGAAAGGGAGAGGAAATAAAAGACATCCAAATTGGAAAAGAGGAAACAAAACTGTCATTGTTTGCAGATGACATGACAGTGTTCATAGAAAATCCTATAGACTCCTCCAAAACACTGCTCGACCTAATAAATGAATTTGGCAAAACAGCAGGATACAAAGTCAATATTCAGAAATCAAAGGCATTTTTGTATACCAACAATGAAATATCAGAAACAGAAATCAGGAAAAAATAATCCCATTTGATATAGCAACAAGAAAACTAAAATACCTAGGAGTAAACCTAACCAAGGAGGTACAAGACCTGTACCCAGAAAACTATACAACACTGAAGAAAGAAATTAAGGAAGACACAAACAAGTGGAAACATATACCATGTTCGTGGATCGGGAGAGTTAACATAATCAAAATGGCCATACTACCCAAAGCAATTTATCGATTCAATGCAATCCCTATTAAAGTACCAATGACATACTTCACAGATATAGAATAAGCACTTCAAAAATTTATATAAAACCATAAATGACCCCAAACAGCTGCAGCAATTTTGAGAAAGAAGAGCAAAGTAGGAAGGATCACAATACCTGATATCAAACTGTACTATGAGGCCACTGTAATCAAAACAGCCTGGTACTGGCATAAGAACAGCCTGGTACTGGTATGGGCCAATGGAACAGAATGGAGACCCCAGAAATAAACCCAAGTCTCTATGGTCAATTGATACTCGACAAAATGGCAGCAACATAAAATGGAGCAAAAATAGCCTCTTCAACAAATGGTGTTGGGAGAGCTGGACGGCTACGTGCAAAAAAAATGAAACTTGATCACCAACTTACACCCTACACAAAAATAAATTCAAGGTAGATAAAAGACTTAAATATAAGCCATGACACTATGAAAGTCCTAGAGGAAAATATAGGCAGGAAAATCTCAGACATTCCATAGAGAAATATTTTCACTGAAATGTCCCCTACAGCAAGGGACATAAAGGAAAGAAATTTGATGTCCAAAATACATAAAGAACTCACACGACTCCACTCCAGGAAGACAAACAACCTAATTAAAAAAATGGGCAAAAGACTGAAACAGACACTTCTCCAAGGAGGACATACAGAGGGCCCAGAGACATCCAAAAAGATGCTCAGCATCACTAGCCATCAGAGAGATGCAAATTAAAACCACAGTGAGGTACCATTTCACACCAGTCAGAATGGCCATCATTACAAAATCAACAAACAACAAGTGTTGGAGAGGTTGTGGAGAAAAGGGAACCCTAGTGCACTGTTGGTGGGAATGCAGACTGGTGCAGCCACTGTGGAAAACAGTAGGAAATTTCCTCAGATAACTAAAGATGGAACTGCCTTTTGATCCAGCAATTCCACTGGTAGCAATATACCCTAAGAACCCTGAAACACCAATCCAAAAGAACCTGTGCACCCCAATGCTCATAGCAGCACAATTTACAATAGCCAAGTGCTGGAAACAACCAAAGTGCCCATCAGTAAATGAGTGGATCCAAAAACTATGGTACATTTACACAATGGAATACTATGCAGCAGAAAGCAGGAAGGAGCTCCTACCCTTCGCAACAGCATGGATGGAACTGGAGAGCATTATGCTAAGTGAAATAAGCCAGGCAGTGAAAGACAAATACCATATGATCTCACCTTTAACAGGAACCTAATTACCAAAATGAACAAGTCAGCAAAATATAACCAAAAACACTGAAATAGAGCACAGGCTGACAATAACCAGAGGGGAGAGGGGAAGGGATAATGGGGGAAAAGGGTGAAAGTTTACAGGAACAATTATAAAGGACACATGGACAATAACAAAGGGGGTAGAAACAGGGGAGGAAGGTGGGGAGGGGTACGGTGGTGAGTAGGGGTTGGGGAAAAAGGCAGAAAACTCTACTCGAACAACATAAAAAACGTGAATTGATGGTGTAAGATATGAATAGAGACATATCACTACAGACATTAACAATGTCCAAATAGAAGAGTGTCTACATTTGAGTACAATGCTAGAGAGTTGAGCACTGCAGATTCTTGAGAATCAGAGCAACATGTTTGGACTTATATTTATGAAGATAAATCTCATTCCAGTGGGACTAAAGGATTGTAAGGAGAGGAAGCGGGAGATACTGTGATTGTCTAGGGAAGGGACAATGAGGATGTAAACTAAAGGTAATGGCAGTGGAAATGGAAAGCAACAGGTCAATGTAAGAAAACCTAGCCCTGGTTGGTGTGGTTCAGGGGACTGAATGTGGCCTGCAAACCGAAAGGTCACCAGTTCGATTCCCAGTCAGGGCACATACCTAGGTTGCAGACCAGGTCCCCAGTTGGGGGCTTGTGAGAGGCAACCAATCGATGTATCTGTCACACACTGATATTTCTTTTCCTCTCTTTCTCCCTCCATTCCCCTCCCTCTAAAAGCAAATAAATAAAATCTTTAAAAAAAAGAAAATCTGGAGAAAGTATTTATGGGACTAATTGACTGGTGCAATGAATGAGACAAGTGAGAGAAGAAAAGATGTAAAAGGTGTATTTGAGATTAGTTTTTTTGGCAACGGAGTTGTAACAGATCTCTGTTACAACTGGGTTATATTTGGGTTAATTTGGGTTAACAGAAAACCCAAATTATCTCAATTCCTGTTACTGAAAGTCTTTTCAAAACCTACGAGTTAGTCTCCTTTCCAAATTTATTGAGTACTCTAATGAATATAATTGTTTCCTTGTAATTAAAGATTTGCAAGCCCCTAGGAGTATTATTTTGAAAATTTAATTCCCATTGTACAAGACTATTGATGTGTGTGTGTATAGACACATGCATCTATATAGGAAGGTTGAATATACTTTGAATATGTACTGACCGTCAGATACCCTGGGAGTTAAAGTATCATGTTTCTCTGCTTCTTACTATTAATGTGCTTAGAGTTATTCTCCTGTCTCCAAAACTTAGTGTAGCAAAGATTCTCATTTATTTTGATTTCTGGTCACTATTATTTTGCATCTTATATTTTCAATTTTAGTTTTTTAATTTTGTAAAAGATTATATCACACTAATGGTAGAATTATATTATTTCCTTTAGAGTGGGATATCATTAAAATGTTTGCTGTATCTTAGGAGCAACTTTGTGTAGCCTAACTATAAATATGTTGACAATATTCATCTCATTTGATTTATAAAGCCAAATGCAAATGTTTTCATTTAGCAGAATTTCAATATGTAGAAATTTTAACACATATTTCAGTCATATGATTGATCCTACAAATAAGATTTTTACAAATTTTTAAGACTAATAATAACAATTGGGTATAGTGCCAATTTAAAAATTTTGTAGTAGAATATATATAACTTATGCACTGGCTGGTGTGGCTCAATGGATTGAGTGTCGGCCTGCAAACCAAAGGGTCGCCGGTTCAATTCCCAGTCAGGGAACATGCCTGGGCTGTAGGCCAGGTCCCCAGTAGGGGGTGTGTGAGAGGCAGCCACACACTGATATTTCTCTCCCTCTCTTTCTCCCTCCCTTCCCTTCTCTCTAAAAATAAATAAATAAAATCTTTTAAAAAGAATATATATAACTTAAAATTTGATATTTTAAATGTTTTAAGTATACAATTCTGTGGCACTGATTATATTCACAACACTGTACAACTATCACCACTATATATATCCAATTTTTTTTATCATTCCAGACACTCTGCATCATTTAACAATAAATCCTTATTCCTCCTTTCTTGTTGTCTCTGGTAACTGCTAATCTACATTCTGCCCTTATGAACCTGTGTACTATAGATAATACATGTAAGTGGAATCATTCAATGTTCATCTTTTTATTCTTAGAAAGAATATTCAATATGAATAGAGAATTCAAGTTTCATTCATATTGTTGGATTGTCAGAACTTTATTTCCTTTTATATCTGAATAATAGTGCATTGGATGTATACATATTTTGTTTATCTGAGATACATGCGTGCAATTACATATATATATACACATATAAATATATGCATAATTTTAATTACAAAAATTCTAAGGGTTAATATTTTCTGAATATAAACCAGATAGCATTCTTTTCTAAGTGATCAAGGAAATAGCTCATATTTTCCTTGTTAATTGTTTCTGTTGCATTTAAAATATTTAAAAGCTGTTTTTATATTTATTTTTTTTATTTTTCCAAAGAGAACAAAAATGTTCTATCCTCTGTGGTGCTGGGAAATTTTTCTATAACCTGTGGAAATGGTTGCTATAGGGTATTATTGAATCTTAGCAAGACTTTTTAAAAGGGGTGAAATATATATAAATTAGAATAGACTGGCATACTACCTAAGATAAAAATACAGGGACTATCAATTCTCACGCTTTAGTTTATATGTTGATCACCACCTGAGGTCAGAAACACATTTTCTACTTTTGTATAGTGTTTCGCAATTAGATTCATTCTGGTGGGGTGAGGTATGATTTTTTAGGGAGGCATACGGTTTTAGCCACCTTTGGACAAGAAGCCCAACTTGGTGTCTCATGGGTAAGATCTGCTCTATTTCAATCTAATTAAATTGTGCAATGTGGTATTTTCAAGGATATAGAGGATGAAACAGACAACCAGATTACCATACTTTACTAATAAGTCATTGTCTTTGCAGTACATAATTATGAAAAGAATGCATAAGAGTGTTTGGTTAATATTAAAATGTCTGTATGACTAGTTGGTGTCATTTTTTCACGAGTTCCTTAATAAAAATACCATACATAAACTGTCACAGTATAAAAATGTCAAAATGTGCTTAAAATAAAAATCACCTAAAGCATTTGTAATTGTGATTTTCTGTCATCAAACATCCTGAAATTTAAGACTTCAAGGTTATTTTAATTTACAGTATGGCCCCCTAAGCTACACCAAGATAAATGTGGAAATCTCAGAGTATACACACCCTTTATTTACAATGCTCATTTTGAAAAAAAGCTTTTGAATAAAATTTGTAAAGATATATTCTGTTGTTCAGCAACTATTTCGCCTTATTTGAACACTTAATATCTTCAAACTTCATTCCCATTTAGTTCTCATCATTGTCATGGAAAGAACATAGAACTGAGAACCAAATCAGTCAGGTTCTTGCCTCAATATTTCTGCCAATAAATTTAGGAAATTAATTAACCTAAGTGATGATTAATTCTTGGTTCATATAATAAAACAACTGGTTCAATCTTGCAAGAGTGATTCAGCCTTTATTTTAAGTTTTATTTGCCTTAAGGGTGGGAATACATTACCAGATAGATGTCCTACTACCAATGTGAATTTGGAATTCATCAGCATATACTAGCTTTCAAATTATACTTTATGTCAAAATTATCTGCTACACCTGTTTAATTTGGAGATTTCTGGGCCCAACCCCAGAGATTCTGATGTTTTAAAGTGTGGGTTTGGGCCAGGAAACTCTATTATAAACAAACATACTAGGTAATTCTGGACTTCAAAAATCTCTGCATATGTATTCTAAAAATAATAGCCTGTGCTCTGGATTGCATTACTTAATATAAATTCAATTCAACAATGTCAATAGCTGTTAATTTCCTAAGTGTTATTTGGCCAAAGGTAGTTAATTAATGATAACCAACTATATACCTTGATTTTAACAAAATGTCATAAATGTAAACTTCCTCATGGCCAGTAACAGGACAATTGAAAGCAAAAGTGCCTGGCATGCTCACTTCTACCTACAAAGACATTATCAATTTAATGATAAGACTTCTAAATTATTAAATCACATGTCTCCATGATGGTCCCTATAGCTGATTTCTAGACTTTCAAAACAAGCTCACAGTGGACTCCTCATTGTGCCTGATAATGCTAAAGTAGAATTTTGATAATATCAAAAGAAAATAGCCCAAATTTGAAGGAAAACTTTCCAATGTATTCTGACAAAAGCATACATTTACTAAGAGATCAAATTGTATATTAATTCAATTGCTCTAGCACCTTGAGCAAAAACTTTCTAGTGTTTACTGATCATTGACTAGTTTGTCATGGTGTTTTGTTGTGCATTTATAAAAGGGACCTTCCTACATCTCCTGCTGATGAATATTTAAACTTTAGTAAGTTCCTTCTAAGCCATTATGCATTTTTTCTTTTTCTCATTGTTGATCAAGTACAGTTGTCTCCATTCTCCCTCTACCACTTCCTCCCCTACCCCCACCTCCCCCTCTCAATCCTACCCACCTTTGGCTTTGAGAATACATAATGCATTTTTTAATCAGTATTTTTTTAATTGTTGATCTTGTACAGTTTTCTTTTACTCCCCCCCAGCCCTCCCAACCTCCCTCCCATTTCCACCCCCTATAGTTTTTGTCCATGTGTCCTTTATACTTGTTGCTCTAAACCATTCCCCTTTTCCCCTGAAATTCCCTCCCTTTTCCCCTCTGGTCACTGTCAGACTGTTCTCAGTTTCAGCATCTTTGGTTATATTCTGCTTGTTTGTTTGTTTTGTTGTTTAGGTTCCTGTTAAAGGTGAGATCATATGGTATTTGTCCTTCATTGCCTGGCTTATTTCACTTAGCATGATGCTCTCCAGTTCCATCCATGCTTACATAATGCATTTTTTAACCACCAGTTTACCTCTTAGATTACTTCTCTCACCACTGGTGAGAAATCTGGAAGCTGCCAGCATTATACTTTATTGTGAGCATGACTTACTGTTTCCTCTGATTGATACAAAGTTATCAATCCCCCCAAACCCTCTCTTCTTGGCTTTTCATGCCATTTAAAATAGTCACTTGAAATTCTAATAGAAAATAACTCATTGCTATTTGCATACTATGTCATTAACTACCAGACAAGAAGGTTTGGACATGACTTATTATGACACAATTTTACAATGACTACCAACACCTTTGATGTTTTGAATACCATTGTTTAAACTCATTTTGAGGAATAAGGTAGCTGTCTCCCTGATATCTTTATTTCTTGGAGACAGCTGATCAGACTCTTTCTATACTGTATGATCCACATTAAGTCATTATCTATGCAGTTCACCCCATTAATTCTGCTACTTATATCAGCAAAGTTTTGGTGCTTGGTCCTGTAGTAGTGACAAGCATTCCTAGAAGCTAATCTGACAGATAATGACTCCATTAAGTGTTGAATACTAATTGGTTTACATCAGAGGCCTGAAACTAATTGATGTAAATAAATTAGCACCTGAGTACATATCACCTCAGCTTTGAGTTCTCAAAACATCAATGATTTCTAAAGTTTGCATCTTCAGTAAAATATAATACATAGAAAATTTGTGAGTAATTAAAATGTGGCAATGAGTTAAATATCAAACAATAGGAAGACAGCTTTTTAAATATTCATTTGTAGGCAAGGTGGCATATATTTATGAATTATGTTAATAATAATTACATACATAGTTGGATTTCAGCTAGCACAAAGAGCATATTTTTTCACCATGATTATTCTTCAAATTAGAATGTAACACCACTATTTATAATGCCTTAAGAAGTCAAAGAATATGACTAATAGAACTAAAATGAATTCTAATTTGGCAAAATTTTACTTTATTTCAAAATCAAGTTCAGTTGTATTTTATTTTCTCTGTAGGCTTGACATGTCAATCTGAAAAGCAACATAAGCCAATAGGTTTATAGCAGAAAACTTAGACAATAAAGAAAAGTTTAAAAATAATTTAAAATTTACCACAACACTACTTCACACTATCAACAATTTTTGTATGTTTCCACCCTACTATTAATATGCTGTGTAGTTACAGTCATATTGAATATTAACTATATGTCCTGATTTTTTTCTTATATGTGCATTTCTTCATTTTACTACAGCCTATTCATAAGAATTCTTTTAATGAGAGAGAAAGAAAAAGGGGGAGGGAGATGGAGAGATTATATATAATCTCCATTCACATATATCCAAAATCATTTCTTCACTCATTGGGTGTTTGAATTATTTCTAATATGTTTCTACTTTAAATGATACTGTAAAGACTATCTATACCCTCATTATATAGCATATGCTTATGATATATTTCCAGATGTAAAATAACTGTTCAAAGAATGTGCTCTTGCTACATATTGCCAAACTGTTATCCAAAAAGATTATTAAGGATGTTCACACAGAGGTGGTAGAACAAAATTAGACAACAACATCTCCTTCTCAATATCCAACAAAATTAATAAAAACAGAAAAGTAAAATAAAATAAATAATACAATTTTATATATTTATTTTTTACATCTTCATACTATGAATTTCAAAGTTGATGACAGTAGAAAAAACTGGGTTCCTTTAAAAAAATTAAAGTGAAATTCACATAACATACAATTAACCGTTTTAAAGTGAACAAGTTAGTAATAAATACAATGTTGTGCAATTGCTCTTTTTAGTATCAAACTTCATTATGCTGGAAGATCATGCGGTACCCAGTAAGTAATCACACTCCATTCTTTCATACCTCATCCCCTTGCAACCATGAAGCTGCTTTCTGCCTGTATGGATTTTGCTATTCTGAATATTTCATATAAAAAAATCATACAATATGTGACATTTTGCATCTGGCTTCTTTCACTTAGCATAAAGTTTCTGAGGTTCATCCAAGTTTTAACATGTATCAGTACTTCATTTTTTTCTGAAGGCTGAATAATATTTCATTGCATGTATATACCACCATTTGTTTAACCATTCACTCATTGATGGATATTTGGGTTGTTTCCACCTTTGGGCTATAATAAATAATGTTGCTATAAACATTCATGTACAACTTTCTGTGTGAACATATGTTTTCACTTTTCTTGGGTATATATCTAGGAAGTAGAATTGTTGGGTCATATGACAATTCCATTTAACTTCTTGAGAACAGCTAAACAGTTTTTCAAAGAACCTTTATCACTTTACATTGCCACCATCAAGGTATGAAGTCCTATTTCTCCACATCTTTGCTTGCTAATTTCTGTTTTCCCCCTGTAACCACTCTAGTGTATGTGAGGTAGTATCTCATTATAATACTGATTTGCATTTTCTTAATGACCAACGATGGGCATCTTTCTGTGTGCTTCTTGGACATTTTTATATCTTGTTTGTAGAAATGGTTATTCAAGTCCTTTACCCATTTATAATTCAGTTGTCTTCTTTATGTTGAGTTGTAAGAGTTCTTTATCTATTCCACTCCACATACTAAACCTTATCAGATATGTTATTTGGAAATATTTCTCCAATTCCATAGGTTACTTTTTTAATATTCCTAGTAATGTGCTCTGATGCACAAAAGTTTTTAATTTTGATGAAATCCAATTTATCCATTTTTTCTTTTGCTGTTTGTGCTTTCAATGTCAAATCTAAAAATCCATTGCCAAATCTAAAATCATGATGATTTGCCCCTATATTTTCAAATACTTTTATAGTTAACTTTTATAATAGATTGTTGTTCCTTTATGAGTTAGTCTTTGTATCAAATGAGGTAGGGGGGTTCAACATCTTTTTTCTATATGTAGTTATCCAGTTGTCTAATAGGGTTTGTTGAAGAGACTATTCTTTCCACATTGAATTGTCTTGGAATTATTGTCAAAAATCAATTGCCCATAGATGTTAGGGTAGATTTGTTGACTCTCGATTCTATTCCATTGGTCCATATACCTATATTTATGCTGGTCATATACTGCTTTGATTCCTGTAATTTTTTCTACTACTGTAAATGGAATCATTTTCTTAATTTCCTTTTTCAGATTGTTCATTGATGGTATAGAAACATAACTGATTTTTGTATGTTGATTTTGTACCCTGAAACTTCATTGAATTTATTCATTAACTCTTACAGTATTCTTGTGGATTTTGGTGGTTTCTTATATACAGAATCATGGCATCTGAAAATACAGAGAGTTTGTCTTCTTTCCCAATTTTCCTTTTTCTAATTTATTTGGCAAGGACTTTCAGTATAATGTTGAATAGCAGAATAAAAGCGAACATCTTTTCCTTGTTCTTTATTGTTTTTATTGTTATTCTTTTGTTGTTCAAGCACAGTTGTTTCCATTTCCCCTCCACCATGGTCCCATACCCTCTTTTGGCTTTGTCCATGGGTCCTTTATTCCTTAGCATGGTGAATGGCATTTATGATAAACCCACAGCTAATATCACACTCAATGGTGAAAAATTAAAAGCTTTGCCACTGAGATCAAGAACAAGGAAAATAACCTTTTCCACCATCAGTTTTGAATGGTGTAATTTTACATTCCGTTAGTGACTTTCCAAACTATTTTTGTAAAGATTATAATGTTTCTCTTATATGGTTATTAAAGTCTCTGTTCCATGATTCCTACCATCAAGCCTGTGATCCTGCAGAAATTTTCTTGGATGCCTAGATCAAATGAGAAGAGAAAGCATAAAATATGTTTGATTTCTTTGAATTCTTTCAACAGATGCTACCTGGCAAATCATTTAGGTATGAGGAAATTGACATAATGGCCACTTGTGTTTGTCCATGATGATCCACCAGGCATATCAAAACACAAAGCTACAAGTTTTGTATTTATTATTCATGTATTTATATTAAACTTATTGTGGCATCATTTGCTTATGCCATCATATAGGTTTCAGATATACATTTCTATGATACATGATCTGTATTATTGGATTGTGTGCCCAGCACCTAATGTCAAATTATCTTCCATCACCATATAATTGACCCTGTTTACCGTTTACTACCTCCCCACTCCCTTCCCTCTGGTCACTGCCATGCTGTTGTCTGTCTGCGCCCATGAGTTTCTGTTCTGTATCCTAAACATGAGTGAAATCATATGGTTTTGAGCATTTTCTGACTGACTTACTTGCTTAGCATAATATTCTCTAGATCCATCCATTTTGTCATAAATGGCAGCATTTCATCTTTTCTTATGGCTGAGTAGTATTCCATTGTATAGATTTGCCACATCTTCTTTATCCACTCTTCTATGGAAGGACATGTTTCTTTGTCTCCATGTTTTGGCCACTGTGAATAATGCTTCAACAAACATAAGGGTGCATATATCTTTGCAAATTGATGTTTCCAAGTTTTTTCATAGATATCCAAAAGAGGGATTGCTGGGTCATACAGTAACCCTGTTCTTTTTTGAAGACCTCCACACTGTTTTCCATAGTGGCTATACCAACTTACACTCCCACCAGCAGTGAATGAGGGTTCCTTTTACTCTACAATCTCTCCAACATTTGTTATTACCTGTCTTGTGGATAACGGCCATTTTAATAGTTGTGAGGCAGCATGTCATTGTACTTTTGATTTGCATTTCCCTAATAGCTACTGAAGTTAAAAATATTTTCATATATCTGTTGGCCAGTTGTATGTCTTCTATGGAGAGGTGTTTGTTCATGTCCTCTGCCCATTTTTAATTGGATTTTTGTTTTTTTGATGTTGAGTTGTATAAATTTTTTATATATTTTGGATGTTAACCCCTTGTTGGAGCTGCTGTTTGTAAACATTTCCCATTCATTTGGTTGACTTTTTTTGGTTGCCATTTTTTTGTTATGTAGAAGGTTTTAGGTTTATATAGTCTCATTCATTTAATTTTGCCATAATATTCTTGTTTGAGGGTAAAATTCATAAAGTTTTATCCACTACCAATATCCATAACTTTAGTATCTACGTTTTCTTATAGTCATTCTTTCAGATTTTATATTTAGGTCTTTGATCCATTTTGAATTGATTTTGTACAAGGGGACAAGTTATAATCTAGTTTCATTCTTTTGCATGTTGCTTTTCAATTCTGGTACCATTTATTGAAGAGGCTTTCTTTTCTCCATTGTTTTTGACTCCTTTGTCAAAATTATTTGCCCATATACTTGTGGTTATATTCCTGGGCTCTCAATTCTGTTTTATTTGTCTGTATGTCTGTTATTCTGACAATACCATGCTGTTTTGATTATCATAGCACTGTAATATAGTTTAAAGTCAGGTAGTGTGATGCCTCTAGCTCTGTTTCTTTTTCTCAGGATTGTTTTGGCTATTCAGGGTCTTGATTCCATCCAAATCTGGTGATTTTTCTTCATTCCAATGTCATTTCTTTAAAAATGACATTGGAATTTTGATGGCAATTGCATTAAATCTGTATATTGTTGGGTGAAATGCCCATTTTAACTGTGTTGATTCTTTTCATTCATGAGCCTGGAATATTCTTCCACTTTGTCGTTGTTTTTTTAATCTCTTTTAATAATGCTTTGTAGTTTTCAGTATATAGGTGCTTTATATCTTTTGTTTAGTTTATTCATAGGTATTTCAGTCTTTTAGTTGCAATTGCAAAAATAATTGCAACTAAATAATTGTTTTTTAATTTCTTTTTATGAAGATTCATTATTTGTATACAGAAAAGCAGTGGATTTTTGTACATTGATATTCTATCCTGCAACTTTACTGTATTTGTTTATGGTTTCTAATACTTTTATGTGAGGTCTTTAGGGTTTTCTATATGTAGAATCATGTCATCTGCTAAAAGTGACACTTCTGCTTTCTTCCCAATTTGGATGCCTTTTGTTTCTTTCTCTCACCTGATAGCTTTGGCTAGCAATTCCAGACCTGTGTTGGAATGAGGAATTCCAGTGTTTTATGAGGAATGGTAGCTGCTATGAAAAATGCCAAAATTCAGAGCAACTTACCAGCCTCTCTATTCATCTCACACTTTTCCAAAAAGATTTTTTTTATTTACTTTAGACAGAGGGGAAGGGATGGAGAAAGAGAGGGAAAGAAACATCAATTTGTGGTTGCTTCTCACACACCCACTACTGGGGATGTGACCAGCAACCCAGGCATGTGCCCTGATTGGGAATCCAACCAGTGACCCTTTGGTTCACAGGCTGGCACTCAGTCCACTGAGTCAAACCAGCCAGGGCTCATGTAGCACTCTTATGGATACTGCAAGAGTTTCACTGGATTCTAAAGTCTGATATAGTTTACTCTGACATTATTTTACCAAATAAATTATTTCAGTCAAGGTACTAAATCCAGGAGCTTTTAATTTGCACTCTTCTGAGACATCATATTATTAGCTATTTTTTAAAATTTACTTGACTTTTGTTGAAATAGTAAATTAGTCTTGGAAGAACAACAATGATTATGCTCCCTCACTTGTAATGTGACAGTTGCAGACATAGTCGAGGAGGTGCTCTTGACCCACACTTACTGTGTCTCCATGGGTAGGTTTTGGTTCATCTCTTGGCCTCTCACATCTAGTTTCAGCCATTTACATTACAGCTGGCATTTCTGGTATAAGTAGTTAGTATACAAATCATTTAGCCTGGAGAGCCTGTACTGTGGAAAGAGGGTGAACCTCATAATGTAGAGAATGTTCCTGAACAATTTAAAGAGCAGGAAACTGAGGAAGATGTAAAGGCACAAAATAAACAAAACTACTGTAGCAAGAAGTCTACAACTAGCATCACAACTTTTTAGGACAGCAAAAGAGATATGACAATCTTTTAGAACTTATGCCGTGTTTTTTGGACTATAAGATGCACTCCCCACCCCCAAATTTGGGGGGAATAATGGTTGTTAATGCTGCTGCTGAGTTCCATTTACATTTAGATTGGTGAAATATTATGTTATTTATGTTATTAAATATTTTACCACATTTTTGCTTCAATTCTTTCCCTATTTTCCTCTAAAACCTAGGTGCATCTTATGATCCGAAAAATGTGGTAATTTTCAGTATCTAATGCTTAATTTCAGAAATTATTCAGTGTGAAGACAAAAGGACATAAGTTGACTAAATCTCAACACAGGACAGTTTAAAATGTCTCCAAAATATGAGCAAAGACCAAGTTCTGGACAAGAAGTTTCATACAACTTCACAGAAACTCATACTAACTCTTCATTTTCAAGTCAAAAGTTACATAAATAATAGACAAAACTGAAAGACACCAGCCCTCAAAATATAGGAAGAAAAATAAGGGAAGATTAAAGGTATCAAAAAAAGAAAAATGAATAATGTCAAAGAAAACATATCTACACCACATAAAGGCAAATATGAGTTTCAAAAGTTGCTCCTATTAAGTATAAACAAGATAAGACAAAACCAAGTTACACCATAGTATTAAAAAGGTATAAACTGAAAATAAAAATGAAATAGCATAAGATGCAAATGACTGATGAATAATCTACTCAGAAAGAATGTAGCCCTGGCTGGTGTAGCTCAGTGGATTGAGCGTGGGCCTGCGAACCGAAAGATAACGGTTCGATTCCCAGTCAGGGCACATGCCTGGGTTGCCAGGCCAGTTCCCGGCAGGGGACATACAAGAGGCAACCGCACATTGATGTTTCTCTCCCTCTCTCCTTCCCTTCCCCTCTAAAGATAAATAGATAAAATCTAAAAGGGAAAAAAAAAAGAATGCATAACTGACAGTGACCAGAGGGGAGGGGGATAAAGGGGGAAAGAAGGGGAAGGGTTGTCAAGGCACATGTATAAAGGACACATGGACAAAGCCAAAGGGAGTAGGTTCGAGGGTGGGAGGTGGGGATGGGTGGGGTGGGGGGCCGAGGTGGGGTGAGGGGCCGAGGTGGGGTGAAGATGGAGACAACTGTACTTGAACAACAATTAAAAAAGATAGTGGAATGATGTATTCAAAATACTAAAAGAAAGAAATCACTGAACAAGAACCATATATCTAACAAAGTTATACTTTAGATATAAAGGAAAAATAAAGGCTTTCTAAGACAAAAACTGAAGGAATTTACCACCACAAGACCGATATTACAAGAAATGTTGAAAGAGCCTCTTCTACCTAAAACGAAAACACAATAGTACACGGAACTTTGAGTGAAATGACAAACATACAGACAGAAGCAGGTAATTGCGACTCTATTTTCAGAATAAGTTGTCGAACACGTAATATAAAGGTTAAAGGAGAAAATGTTAAAAATCACTCAATGGCAATTTGATAACAAATGCACAATGTAAAAAGGACTCATATGTGACACAAAGACACAGTGGGAGCTCTATGGTAACTATTAGACACTTTATAAAAAACCTTAATGGTAGCCACAAAGCAAAAATTCAGAGCTGCTGCGCAAAATATTTCTATAAAAGCAAATGGAGAAAGAATCAAAGAAAACAAAACTAAAATAGCAGGCAGAAACAAAAAAGAAAAAAAATAATGAAAATCCAGAGCAACCAGAAAACAAAAGATAAAATGATTATAGTAAGTCCGCATATATCAGTAATTGCCCTAAGTATAAATGCATTGTACTCACGAAAGGCACATAGTAGCAAGATGGATTAAAAAACAGGATCAAACTATATGTTGACTTTAGGAGACCAATCTCAGCTCCAAAGCTAAACACAGTAGAAATGTATACTTGAAACTATATGATCTTATTAACTGATGTCACCCCAATAAATTTAATTAAAGAAGAAAGCTGGAAAATTACAAATATGTGCAGAGTAGACAACATTCCACTGAATAACTATTGAGTCCAAGAGGAAATAAAAGAAGAAATAAAAAGCTACATAAAAAGAAATGAAAATAAATATACCACATACAAAAATTGTTGTGATGCAGTACAAAACAGAAAATTTACAGCAATACAGGCCTATTCTACAAACAAGAAAAATCTCAAATAAGCAATTAAACATTACATCTCCAGGAACTAGAGAAAAGAGTATATAAAGTCCAAAGTTAGTAGAAGGAAGGAAATAAAAGCAATCATAGTAGAAATAAATGAAATAGAGAATATAAATACAACAGATACATTAATGAGCTGGTTGATTGAAAAGATAAACAAAATTGACAAATCTCTAGTTAGACTCAATAAGAAAAAAAGAGAAGACTCTAGGCTATATATAACCAATTTGGACAGCTTAGAAGAAATGTGCAAATTCTTAGAAGCTTACAATCTTCCTACACTGAATAATGAAGAACTGGACAACCTAAGTAGATGACTCACTAGTAAAGTAATTGAAACAAAAATCAAACATCCCCAATAATAAAAGTTCAGGACCACATGGTTTCACTGATGAATTTTACCAAACATTCAAAGATTTAATGCCTATCTCTATCATACTCCTGCAAACAATTAAAGAGGAGGAAGTGCTTCCTAAACCATTTTATGAGGCTACATACCCTGATACTAAAACCAAATCAGGACATCACAAAATAAAAATTATAGTCCAACATCTCTGATGAACATAGATGCAAATATCCAGAACAAAATACAAATGAATTGAATACAATTCATGAAAAGTTTCATACACCATGGATACAAGGATGATTCAACATCTACAAATCAATCAATGTGATATGCAACATGAAAAAATAAAGGATAAAAATATGATTATTTCTATAGATTCAGAGAAAAAACATTTCCAAGAAACAATATTGATTAACGGTTCAAACACTCAATAAAATGAGTATAGAAGGAAAGTACCTCAACATAATAAGGCTATCCTATGGGAGACCCCCCAAAACTGGAATTATCTTCTGGAGGGCAGGCCCCTTGTAGTAGAGGCTTCCCCCACTAGGTGAGTGTTCTAGGAACCCATCTGTATCAGTGTACCAGCTGGCATTGTTGTGAGAGGCTGCATTCAGCTTCAGTGATTTTTTTTTTAAGACTCTTTCAACACATTTACCCATTTCATGATGGATGATTTGTGAGTGCACCTGCCCATACCAGGCTGAATGTTCAGCAGTTTTTGACCAAAAATGGCAAGATACCTCTGCCCTATTCTCCCTGTTCACCCAACTTCACCTGGAGTGAGTTTTTTTTTTTTCCCTTGATGAAAAAAGTCCTCAAAGGATAATGTTTTCCTGATGTGGAAGAGGTGAAACAAAAAACAGCTGAAGCACTAAACTGAATCAAAACTGACAAGTTTAAAAACTGTTTTGAGTAGTGGAAAAAATGTCTCAACAGGTGTATTGCATCAAATGGAGAGTACTTTGAAGGTGACTGAAGTTTAAACATGTAAGAATAAATACACAATTTTAATAAATAAATTCTGGCGTGGGGGACCCCTCTTACATGGCAAATGTTCAGCTAATATCTATTCAATGGTCAAAAACTGAAAGCTTTTTCTGTAAGATCAGGAACCAGAAAAGGATGCCTGCTCTTGATACTTATTCAACATAATACTGGAAGTCTAAGCCAGAACTATTAGACAAGAAAATGAAATAAACAGCATCCAAATTGGAAAAAAAAACAGTAAAACTGTCAATATTTGCAGATAATATGATTTTATATGTAGAACACCCTGAAAGATTTCACCAGAAATTATTAGAAAAAAATACAGTGAAGTTTCAGGATACAAAATCAATATACAAAAATTTGTTGCATTTCTATGTACTGATAACAAAATATTAGAAAAAGAAGGATAAAAACAGTTCCATTTACAAATGCAATAAAAGGAATAAAATAAGTAGGGATACACTGATCAAAGGAGTTGAAGGACCTGTATATTGAAAATTGCAAGGCATTGTCAAAAGAAATTGAAGGAGATACAAAGAAATAGAAAGATAATTCATGTTCATGATTCAGAAAAATTAACATGGTTAAATGGCATATAATCTAAGAGAGATACAGATTCAATTCAATGCCTATGAAAATTCCAACGGTGTTTTCCACAGGAATAAAACAACAAATTCTCAAAATTTTATGGAACCGCAGAAGATTCTGAATTGCAAAAGCATTCTTGATAAAAAAGAATAAAGACAGGTATCACTTGCCCCAACCTCAAACTGTACTACAAAGCTGTAGTAATCAATGCAGTATGGTATTGGCAGAAAAATAAACAGAGCAATGGAATAGAATTGATATTCCCAAAATCAATGCATACATAAATGGACAATTAATTTTTTAAAGATTTCATTTATTTATTTATTTTTAGAAAGGGGGGAGGGAAGGAGAAAGGGAGAGAAACATCAATGTGTGGTTGCCTCTCACACGTCCCCTACTGGGGACCTGGCTCACAACCTAGGCATGTGCCCTGACTGGGAATCCAACCAGTGACCCTTTGGTTTGCAGCTCACACTCAATCCACTGAGCTACACCAGCCAGGGTGAACAACTAATTTTTGACAAAGGAGCCAAGGCCATACCATGGAGGGGAAAAAAGCCTCTTCAATAAGTGATGTTGGGAAAATTGGACAACCACATGCATGAACAATCACTAAACTAAACTACCATGTTACACCATATGCAAAATTTACCTTAAAATGCATCAAAGACTTGAATGTAAGACCTGAAACAATAAAGTACATGGGAGAAAATACAGACACTAACTTTATGGACATTGGTGTCAGAGGTGTTTTTATTCACTTATCTTCAAAAGCAAGGAAGATAAAAGCAAAATAAATAAGACTACATCAGACTAAAAATTTTCTGCACAGCAATAGAAACCATCAACAAATAAGGTAACTAACTAAATGGGAGAAGATATTAGCAAATGATACTTCTTATAAGGAGCTAATATCCAAACATAAAAAATGCATGCAACTGAATACCAACAGCAAAAAGTCAGCAATCCCATTTAAAAAATGGGCAGAGGATTTGAATAGATATTTTTACAAGGAAAAGATGGATGGCCAAAATACATATTAAAAGAAGTTAAATATCACTTGTTATTTGCAAAATACAAGTCAAAACCATAGTGAGATTGCCTCATACCTATTAGAAGGGCTACTATCAAAAGCCCAAAGTAACAAGTGTTGGAGAGGGTAGGAGAAAGGGAAACCTCATATACCATTGATACTGATGTAAATTGGTGCAGCTATGATAGAAAATAGTATGAAGATTCCTAAAAAACTTACAAGTAGAACTACCGTATAATCCAGCAATTCCTCTTATGGATACTTAGTCAAAAATTTGAAAGAAGACACTAGTTTGTAAAAATATATGTACCTTTCTGTTAATTGCTGCATTATTTACAGTAGGCAAGACATAGAAATAATCTAATTTTCCATCAGCAGATAATTGGATAAAGATGACATATGGTCATCTTTAGAGTGTTATATGGTACATGTATGTGTGTTAGAAACTACTCAGGCATAAAAAAGATGAAATATTACCATTTGTGATCACATGGCTGGATTTTGAGGGTATTATGCTAAATAAAATAAGTCTGATGGATGAAGACAAAAACCATTTGATTTCACCCTTGTAGTACAAAACAAAAGGTAACAAATGTACTAACAAAATACACAAAAGAAACTCATAAATACGAACAAAAGAATGGTGGTTCCCCCACAGGGGAAAGGGACAGGGCGTCAGGGCAAATTGGGTAAAGGCAAAATACATGGTAACACAATGGAACTAGACCTTGGGTGGTGAACACACTATAGAGTATACAGGTATTTAATTATAATGTTGCACACCAGAAAATCATATAATGTTTTAATTAAATAAACTTAATTAAAAACTCACCAACTTACACAGTCATAATTGGAGAATTTTATAGTAAGGTTGTTTTATAAAATTATACCTCAGCACATCTGATTTTAAATGAAGAACACAAACTGAGGGACTAGCGTTCTCATTATGCTGTTCTACTTGAAGAATACTTTGTAGTTTATACAGTTCTTCGCACACACGATCTTCTTTTACTTTAAACAGGCAGACTTTGAAAAGTGTGATATTAGAAAAATGTATGAAACACGTGCAGTCCTTTTGAATTTTTTCTTTTTTTGTCATCAGAGCCCCCTGTTCCTAGAAGATAGAGAAGCTACAGTCGCTTTCCCTGTATCATTTAGTATCTCAGCAGGAAACAAATGGCACACTCAAGAGGATTTAATTTAAGAGACTTTAATAAAGGTACTTTTTTGCAGAGGTGTTATCAGGATTAAAGAATCAATAAAGAATGATGAAATATCTTGAGTCTAGCAACAGTGTTAAATCTTTACCACTTGTAGGTCTGAAGGGGCCTGAGAAAGCACTGTTCTACTAGAATACGTCAGGAGCTAGAGCTGAAGGAGAAGAGGCGACCAACAGGAACCCTGGTCACACAGCTGTTGCAGAAAGAAGGAAAAATATACCATAACCCCTGTCATCTGTACCCCAATTTCTTACCTCATATTGTGGAATCCAACAGAAAATCAGAAGGCAAGGGTTTGTTTGTTATACAGTCCATAGAGATCAGTGTTTTAAGTAACAGAGCAGTTAGCAAAGGTAAGGAGTAAATATTTCAGGAGTAGGAAGCAAATAGAGACTATACAACACACCCACCATTTTATGAAGAAGTTTGTCCCTATAAAATGCTATTACTTTAAACAGTCCAGCAAAGGGCTGACAAGGACACTTAAGTGATGTGACAGAAAAGACACCCCTGAAATGCTATTATATTAGTGTCTTCCTTTGGATTTTAACAAATTTCTTCATCTGCAAGAATCTTCCTTATTTTTTCTTCTTTTATTTTTTTAAAGTAAAAATGAGTCTAGAAGTGGTAATACCACAACATGCTAGTGCTTAAAGCAGGGAAATTAGACTACTGTCTGCCAAATCTAGGTTGTGGTGATGCCATCCAGGAATAGGAGAGTTGTCTTGAAAAAAAGAAACAATTAAAGAAATGAATAACCCACTGCTGCCAAGGGTCAGAGCTAGTTGGTAATGACTGCTGGCCCATGTCCAGTAGAGTAGCCTGGTTAGAGCCTAGTCAGTTTGATAATAAAGCAAAATGCTACACTTACGCTATTTACAACACATCTTCTCTTTCTGACATTTTGCAAGAACTGGTGAAACATTTGCATGCTGCTCAGAAGGTTTTGAAGGCCAAAACATTGTATGAAACTTCCTGCTTAAAATACGAAATAAAACTTCTGTTTCTAACACACATGACATTTAGGTTTTGAAGCAGTAAGCAATTATTGTTGCTCTTCAATGCCTAACACCGACTTCACAGCTATTTCCTTCTTTCCGACACTTTTATAACTACCCTGGGAAAAACAGTTTATCTCTTAGCCCAGGCCTTCAAGTTCAGTATAGTAAAAATCTATTTACTATTAAGGTAGATGACAAACTAAAAGACAAAATTAAATGTGCAAATTTTTGCAACCTACCCCTTTAATCCTATCTCTATCCAAAAAAAAAAAAATACTTTTTGTTTTGTAAACTTTATGTTATAGTAAATTATTTTTTTCTGCCAATAAGCAGGTTCGAGACTACATGTTAGGTGCTTTGAAGACATTATCAAATTCTTTATTATATACATAATTATAAGAAAGTGCAGAGAGTTTAAGTAGCTATACACTGCTTATATTTCAAGTAAAAGGCAGAAATAGAATTTTAACACATGTATCATTTTCTTGAGGTATTAGTTATTCTTCTATACTGCCTTATTTTCCCTTTTTTTTTTTCAATTTTCCCCAACTGTTCATCTATCTGAACTGAGTATTTCCTGATATCTGGCTGGAGAAGGTCTATCTACCTTCTAGTTCATTCATATTGAATGTTTTCTAGGAAGACATTACCCTGCCCTCTTATTTAAAATTAGTCTGCATTATCTGCATGTTTTTCACTTTTGTAATATAACTTCTCATATTCTAC
Source organism: Glossophaga mutica (assembly GCA_039655065.1). NCBI lineage: Eukaryota > Metazoa > Chordata > Mammalia > Chiroptera > Phyllostomidae > Glossophaga > Glossophaga mutica. The sequence goes on along the minus strand of CM077318.1, from coordinate 4,510,503 downwards.
CTTATTTTTCAGTTATTTTAAAAGTATATAGGACTTCCAGCCAAGATGGAGGCATAGGTAGATACACTGAGCCTCCTCACACAACCGAAAGAAGGACAGCAACAAATTTAAAAACAGAAAACAACAAATTTAAAAACAGAAAACAATCAGAACTTCCAGAAAATGGAACTGTATGGAAGTCTGACAACCAAGAAGTTAAAGAGTAAACATTCATCCAGACCAGTAGGAGTGGTGGAGACAGGCAGCCAGGCTGAGAGGACTTACGGAAAGGTGGCCACTGGTGGGCTGAGCGAGGCAGTGGCTGGCAGACCGGGTGAGGCAGCAACTGGCAGAGTGGGCGCTTCCACATTTGCATGTGGGTAAACCAGGAGGAACAACTGGGGAGTGAGACAGACCATGCAACAAAGGTCTCCAGTGTAGGGAAATAAAGCCTCAAAACCTCTGACTGAAAAAACCTGTGGTGGTTGAGGCAACAGGGGAAATTCCCAGCCTCACAGAAGAATTCCTTGGAGAGAACTACAGGGTCCTAGAACACACACAAAATCACTCACCCAGGAATCAGCACCAGAAGGGCCCAGTTTGATTGTGGGTAGCAGAGGAAGTGACTGAAAGCCAGAAGAGAGCTGAACAATCAGCATTCTTCCCTCTTAGACCCCTCTCCCATAGAGAGTTCCACAAGGGAACAACATGAGTTGCCCCACCCTGGTGAATACCTAAGGCTCCTCCACTTACTATGTAACAGGTGTGCCAAGACGAAAAAAAAAAAAAAGTCCCAAATGAAAGGACAAATCAAAGCTCCAGAAAAAAACAAAAACAAAAACAAAACAAAACTAAGCGATGAAGAGATAGCCAACCTATCAGATGCACAGTTCAAAACACTGGTAATCAGGATGCTCACAGAATTGGTTGAGCTCAGTCACAAAATGAAGGAAGAAATGAAGGCTACACAAAGTGAAATAAAGGAAAATATATAGGGAACCAACAGTGATGGGAAGGACACAGAGACTCAGATCAACAGTGTGGACCAGAATGAAGAAATAAACATTAAACCAGAACAGAATAAACAAACAAGAATTCAAACAAATGAGGAGAGGGTTAGGAACCGTCGGGACAATGTTAAATGTTCCAATATCAGAATCATAGGGGTGCCAGAAGGAGAAGAGGAAGGGCAAGCAATGGAAATTGTGTTTGAACAAATAATTAAGGAGAACTTCCCCAATCTGGTAAAGAAAATAGACTTCCAGGAAGTCCAGGAAGCTCAGAGAGTCCCAAAGAAGTTGGACCTGAGGAAGCACACACCAACGCACATCATAATTACTTACCCAAGATTAAAGAGGAGAGAATCTTAAAAGCAGCAAGAGAAAAAGACACAGTTCCTTACAAAGGAGTGCTAATAAAACTATGAGCTGATTTCTCAAAAGAAACCTTACAAATAAGAAGGAGCTGGAAAGAAGTATTCCAAGTCATGAAAGGCAAGGACCTACATGCAAGATGAGTCTATCAGCAAAGCTATCATTTAAAATGGAAGGGCAGACAAAGTGCTTTCAAGATAAGGTCAAGTTCAAGGAGTTCATTATCACCAAGCCCTTATTATATGAAATGTTAAAGGGACTTATCTAAGAAAAAGAAGATGATCAAACATATGAACAGTAAAATGACAACAAACTCATAACTCTTAAAATCCAAACATAAAAAAAAACAAATAAGCAAAGAACTAGAACAGAAACAGAATCACAGAAATGGAGATCACATGGAGGGTTATCAGTGGAGAGGGGGAAGCAGGAGAATGGGGGAAAAGATCCAGGGAATAAGAAGTACAAATGGCAGGTAGAAAATAGACGGGGGAAGTTAAGAATAGTATAGGAAATGTAGAAGCCAAACTATTTATATGTACAACCCATGGACACGAACCGGGAGGGGGTGAATTCTGGTGGGAGGGGGAGTGCAGGGTGGAGGGAATTAAACAGGGGAAAAATGGGACAACTGTAATAGCATAATCAATAAAATATATTTTTAGGACTTCCAGCCAAGATGGAGGTATAGGTAGACACACTGTGTCTCCTCTCACAACCAAGATTAAGGACAACAAAAATTTAGAAACAAAAAAAAATCAGATCTGATAGAAAATTGAACTGTAAGGAAGTCCAACAACCATTCATCCAGACTGGTAAGAGGGGCGGAGTCGGCGTCCGGCAGAGAGAGAGGTTGCTTCAGGAAAAACCAGTGGTTGGTGGTCCCGGGCTCGCAGGCGGCGGCTAGTGGACCCCAGGTGCTGGGTGGCCACGGGGAGACACAATGAGGCACACAAGGCGGCTGGCTGACCGTGGACACAGGTTTGCACGCAGATAAAGCAGGTGAAAATGGGGAGTGAGACAGACTGCGCAATGCAGGGCCCCAGCGCCGGGAAATAAAGCCTAAAAGCACTGATTGAAAACACTTGTGGGGGCTGACGTGCTGGGAGAGACTCCCAGCCTCACAGGAGAGTTTGTTGGAGAGACCCACAGGGTCCTAGAACCTACACAAGCCCACCCACACGGGAATCAGCACCAGAAGGGCCCAATTTGCTTGTGGGAAATGATGGAAGGGACTGAAATATGAGAGAGAGTGGAGCAAGCACTATTATTCCCTCTCTGACTCTGCCCCCCACATACAGTGTCAAAACCCAGCAACTGGGCTGCCCCGCCCTGGTGAACACCTACAGTTCTGCCCCTCACTACATAACAGGCGTGACCAGACCCCCTCCCTGCAAAAATGGCTAAAATGGAAGAACAGATCAAAGCCTCAGAGCCAATACATCTAAGCCATCAAGAGATAGTCAACCTATCCGATGCACAGTTCAAAGCACTGGTGATCAGGATGCTCACAGAATTGGTTGAATTTGGTTGCAAATTAGATGAAAAAATGCAGGCTACAATAAGTGAAATGGAGGAAAACACACAGGGATCCAATAGAGATGGGATGAAAACTGGGACTCAAATCAGCGGAGTGGACCAGAAGGAAGAAAGAAACAACCAAACAGAAAACAAGGAAGAAACAAGAATTCAAAAAAATGAGGAGAGGCTTAGGAACCTCCAGGACATCTTTAAATGTCCCAACATCCAAATTATAGGGGTACCAGAAGGGGAAGAAGAAGAGCAACAAGTAGAAAACTTATTTGAACAAATTATAAAGGAGAACTTCCCCAATCTGGCAAAGAAAATAGACTTCCAGGAAGTCCAGGAAGCTCAGAGAGTCCCAAAGAATTTGGACCTAAGGAGGAACACACCAAGGCACATCATAATTCCATTAGCCAAGATTAAAATGAAGGAGAGAATTCTAGAAGCAGCAAGAGATAAAGGGACAGTGACCTACAAAGGAGTTCCCATCAGACTGTCAGCTGATTTCTCAAAAGAGACCTTCCAGGCAAGAAGGGGCTGGAAAGAAGTATTCCAAGTCATGACAGGCAAGGACTTACATCCAAGATTGCTCTATTCAGCAAAGCTGTCATTTAGAATGGAAGGGAAGATAAAGTGCTTCTTAGATAAGGTCAAGTTCAAGGAGTTCATCATCACCGAGCCCTTATCATATGAAATGTTAAAGATACTTATCTAAGAAAAAGAAGATCAAAAATAGGACAGTAAAAAGACAGCAAACTCACAGATATTAACAACCACACCTAAAACAAAAGCAAACTGAGCAAACAGCTAGAACAGGAACAGAACCACAGAAATGGAGACCACATGGAGAGTTATCAACAGGGGAGTGGGAGGAGGAGAGAGGGGAAAAGGTACAGAGAATAAGTAGCATAGACGGTGGGTAGAAAATAGACAGGGGGAGGGCAAGAATAGTGTGGGAAATGGAGAAGCTAAAGAACTTATATGTATGACCCATGGACATGAACTAAGTGGGGGAAGAATGTGGGTGGGAGGGGGTGTGCAGGGTGGAGGGGAATGAAGGGGGGGAATGGGACAACTGTAATAGCATAATCAATAAAATTTAAAAAAAGACCCATGGACTAGGACAATGGAGGGGGAGGATTAAATGCGGGAGAGGGGGCTGGGCAGGGGAGAGCAGTGGGGGAAAAATCAGGACAACTGTAAATGAATAACAATAAATATTTTTAAAAGAAAAAATATATTTTAAAAAAGTATATAATCCCTTTAATTAAATATTAAGGCTTTCACCCACAGCATGTATTATAATCACATAGATTTGCAGATAGTAGACTCTAACTCAAATATTTTATTCATCCATTTAATAAACGTACATTAATTGGATGTGTGTATGTGCAAGTATGTGAGTGTGTATTCTTACCCAGACAGAATTTAATCCAACATCATCAAAATGCCACAAAAAATGTCCCAGGACTTTTTTTTTATAGCTTAGTTTCCCCATGAATAACAAGACTTCACTCAAGTAAGGGCAATGTACGTTGTAGAAGAATCAAATTTGGAGTCAGGTTTGGCCAAAAGTCTGTATGATGTTTTCCGTAAAATAAAAGACACATTTTTCATTTTCACCAATAACTTTATAGATTTGTATATTTTGAGTATGTCAGCTATCTCCCACATAGTAGAACGTTGATAATTCTCAATGAATGTCTCAATTTGATCTCTGTCATCTTCAACTGGTCTATCTAACCGTGGGTCATCATCCACAGAGAAATCTCCAGCATAAAACTTAGCAAACCACCTTTGGCACGTTGGATCAGTCACAGCTACTCCTCCATACACTGCACAAATCTTTTTTGCATTCCAGCTACATTTTTACCTTCCTTGAAATAGTGAAGTATAATATGCTAAAAATGTTGCTTATTTTCTTCCATCCTCGATATTAAAATGGCTACACAAATATTCTCCAATTTTGATGTTTTTAAATGCATGCTGATATGACAGCTGCCACAAGCAATCTAAAAAAATTGTTTCAAATGAAGTTAAAGACAACTAAGTGCTACTAGAGCCATCTTATGGAGAAAACCAAATGAATGTTTTGGCCAGCCCAATACATACAAGTAGACCTGCTTGGCTTGATTTGGGGTTCCAAAATGTAGTAGCTATGTGGTCTTAAGAAGGTCACTTAATCTCTTTAACCTTGGTTTCCCCATCTATAAAGTGGAAACTAAATTATTTATATTGATATTAATATTTGAAGTTAAGGTCCACTTACCTAGAATGCCTTATCATTTCTCTTATTTAACATACATGCATACATATACACTTTGGCTAATTCATTTATGAATAAATCATGTTCAGACAAATATCTTTTGGAAACTGTGACACTCCTTCTCCCTTACACCAAAACTTTTCTGTTATTCTGTGTGGTACCAACACCCAGAACAGTGCTTGACTATAAATAAGATCCTTAATAAATATTTGTTGACTTAATTAAAAGGCCTCCTATGAATATAGTATCTATGATTTCATTGATTTTATTTTGTCAGATCTCAGAATCATTAGCTACACTCTTCTTCCCAGTATTGTCTTCCTCTTTAACTTGAAAAGCTATTTAAATGTCTACTATCGAAGCATTCATTTGGGCCCAGAAAGTTCTAGTTCTAATACTACACCTAACAACTGAAAGTCTCAATAAACATTTAGCAGTAAATGTTCCCTAAAACTTAAAAGTCTGTTAGTAAGATTAGTTGGATATAACAACAGAATGTAAGGCATTAACAAACATGCAAAATTTACTGAAGAAAAATTAGACTAGCATAAAATTCCAGACACAGTAGCTCAATACCACCCTTGTGCTAGGTAACCAGACCTTGCACTTTTGATAATACTCCAGCACTTGCCTCTACAAGGCCAAGGCTATGTATTCCACTTGAAGACTTAAACTCCCTTTCTTTTATTTTCGTTCAATTACACTTGTCCCCATTTCCCCCCATTACTTTCCCCTGCCCCATCCACCCCCACCTACCACATTCAGCCCTCTCCCTCATTGTCTTTGTCCATGGGTCCTACATACATGTGCCTTGAGGACCCTTTCCCTTCTTTCCCCGTTATCTCCCTCCCCTCTGGTTACTGTCAGTTTGTTCTTTATTTCAATGTCTGGTTATATTTTGCTTGGTTATTTGTTTTGTTAATCAGGTTCCACTTATAGGTGAGATCATACGGTATTTGTCTTTCACCACCTGGTTTATTTCACTTAGCATAATGCTCTCCATTTCCACCCATGCTGTTGCAAAGGGTAGGAAGCTCCTTCTTTCTGCTGCATAGAATTCCATTGTGTAAATGTACCACATATTTTTAAGCCACTCATTTACTGATGGGCACTTAGGTTGCTTCCAGCACTTGGCTGTTGTAAATAAGGCTTCTATGAACGTTGGAGCATATAGATTATTTTGAATTGGTGTTTCAGGATTCTTAGGGTATAGTCCCAGCACTGTTACTGCTGGGTCAAAAGGCAGTTCATTTTTAGTTTTCTGAGGAAATTCCTACTGTTTTCCACAGTGACTGCACCAGTCTGCATTCCCACCAACAGTGCACTGGGGTTCCCTTTTCTCCACGTCCTTGCCAGCACTTGTTGTTTGTTGATTTGTTTATGATGGCCATTCTGACCAGTGTGAAGTGTCATCTCATTGTGCTTTTCATTTGCATCTCTCTGATGGCCAGTGATGCTGAGCATCCTTTCATGTCTCTGGGCCCTCTGTGTGTCCTTGGAGAAGTGTCTGTTCAGGTCCTTTCCCCATTTTTTAAATTGAATTGTTTGTCTTCCTGGAGTGAAGTCATGTGAGTTCTTTATATATTTTGGACATCAAATCCTTGTCTGAGGTACTATTGGCAAGTATATTTTCCCATATAGTTGGTTCCCTTTTCATTTTTCTAATTTTTTAGCCATACAGAAGCTTTTTATTTTGATGAAGACCAATTTAGTTGTTCTTTCCTTTATGTCCTTTGCTTGAGGGAACATATCACTGAAAATATTGCTGCATGGAATATCTGAGATTTTCCTGCCTATGTTCTCTAGGACTTTTATGGTGTCATGACTTACATTTAAGGCTTTTATCCATCATGAGTTTATTTTTGTATATGGTATAAATTAGTAGATGAGTTTCATTTTTTTGCATGTAGCTGTCCAGATCCCCAAACACTGCTTGTTGAAGAGGCTATTTTTACTCCATTTTATGCTTCTGCTCCCTTCATTGAACACTAATTGACCATAGAGACATGGGTTTATTTCTGGCCTCTCTATTCTGTCCCATTGATGTATGTGTCTGTTCTTATGCCAGTACCAGACTGTTTTGATTGTAGTGGCCTTGTGATATAGTTTGATATCAGGTATTGTGATCCCTCCTACAGTTCTTAAAACTATGCTTCAGATACACAAATTTGTATAATTTCTATTCAAATATTCCAGAATCTTCTGTCTAGGACCAAAGGCGTCTCTTGCTTATTGGCATCCTTCTAAGAACACACTGATCCACAACAGGTTTATTTCTCCTTTGCCTGGAGGTGCCCAAGAGTCAACCGTTTTCTAATTGAAAGAGGTGGATGGAGCTTGAATACATGGACAGGTATGTACACACACATACCCAAGAGTCCTTTGTGGTGCTGGACAGAACTAAAGTTGGGAACAGAAGAAAGGTGAAATGTGTGCTCTAAGATTCCTTCCTTTATATTCTTTCGCTAGAAATAGAAAGTGTTAAAGGAGGGGCTGTAAGAAGCCAGTGTAGTTTGGCTAACCAATCAGAAGAAAGAGAATGGACTTGGTTCAAATGCAAAATATTTTTCATCTTTCCATCTTCTTAGGATACCTAACTTGGTTCCCCTGGGCTCCCCCTTGTCTTCCTTCCTACTGTCCAGGGCTCATAACAGGACAGCCTTACCTACACCTTTCTCAGATCTATCAAAAAATTATGCCTCCATTTTTCTCCACATCTTTGAGTCAAATTTTATATTCCTTAGAGTTCTGAATTTTGTTAAGCAGGCAAAAAGGATTTAAAATCAGAACTTTCAATATATTTGAGCCCATATTCATAGTTAATTATAAACTTAAACAAGTACCTTTACCTCTCTAAGTGATAACATACTATGTGCAAAGTATTTTAAGTGTATAGTGTGATGCAAAAATATGTTTATAGTTGTTCATATGGAAAATAATACAATTATCAATAAAGAATAATATAAGAATAGTCTCTTTTTTGGTACTTGCAACTGTCAACCTTCTTTTGCCTCAAACTTTATAATCATGTTCGACATCTATCAAATGGGGATAATAATATCTTCTTCACAAGTTTCTTATTAAATATAACAATAAAATAATAACATCAGAACTAATATTTATTGAACCATACACTATGAAAAACACTTTAAATTCATTATATGACATTTATTCCTGCAAAAAAATAAAAGTTAATACTGGTAGAAAACAGTTTACAAATGAAGAAACTGAAGTAAATGAAGTAAATTTTATCCAAGTCAGTTACATAAGTAGTAGATCTCAAAATGAACCTTAGTTTTGTTTGATTCTACAGTTTAACATGATGATATATATGAAAATGTGTCAGTTATTATAATTTTTATAAATAGATAATTGCTAAGTGCTAATGACCACTTAGAGTTTAATTATTTGATCCTTCTAAGTGTGTGTATTTTAAAGAGGACTATCCATAAAACAATGTTTTACTTTGGAGAAAGGAATCTTTAATGGTTGAATTTCAGACATTGGGATATGGAAGTAAGGGCCTTTTATTCACACCATTTAAAGCAGTGGTTCTCAACCTGAAGTGATTTTTCTCCCTAGGGGACATTTGGCAATGTCTGGATACATTTGAATTGGTACAGCTCCTGGGGGTTGTGCTACGGGCACCAGGTCAATAGAGACCAGAGGCGCCGCTAGACATGCTACAATGCACAGGACAAGCCCTACAACAAAGAATTATCCAATATAAGATGTTAGCAGTACGAAGGTTGAGAAACCATGTTGTAGGTGGCCCTTGCTCCTAGAAGTAGTATCTGGAAATAATCCACTGAGATTTACCTCCCTATCATGTTGACTCTTGGTTCACCCTTCTGTAGACATTTATCAATATTTATTTCTGCATTTAGGTTGCAAATTTATGAATGTTTCAACCATTAGCTTAGACTTAGGTAGATGCAGAAACTCAATTTACAGAGTGTTTTTTTTTTTTTTTCATTTGTAAAGATCAGTAACACATTTGTCTTAGCACATAACTGAGAAGCCTCATCAGGACTCTTAGACTTTGTATAAAGTTGGCTTCAGGAACTGCAGAACAGCATGCAGCTCAGAGAATTGAGGGCCTTATGGTCTTGGTCTCATGACACATTACCTCAACCAAAGCTTCAACCACACATGAGTTATGAGACTGTTCAAGATAAAATATTTGGGTTACAAATAAAATCCATCTGTCGCTTGGGTTTTCTCCATCAGACAATTTAAAAGTATTTCACTGATAGAACATTTCTAGCATGTATGATTCCAGTGAACTTTATAAAACCACTCTCTTATATCCTAAAAATATTCCTGATACTGTAGGTGCATAATAATTATGGTCAACTTAGAAAAATGGGAAGCAAGGCAATTACTAAGAAGCAAACTTTGCTTTTATCAATCAAGACTGCAGCCAACAATTTTAGTCTTAGATTTCTCAGTCAAAGCACTAATCGTTTTGTTATGTTCCTATTTAGCTCCAATCATTGACCCCAGTAACTGGCTACTGACTTAGAAAAAAATACATGTTAAAGTGACCACCACCAAAACCGGAAGCCGAAGTCATTTCACTCATAGTCTTGGGATTCTCAAAGGAGATCAATACTAAAGGCAACATTTTTGAGGAGAACTGTGGAGGAGATCAGATAGAGGAATGCAAAAGCTCACCTTTACATTTCTTTCTTATTAAAATGCAATGGTGACAGACCACAAATCACCACCTTTTGGATTATATTAACCGCATCCCCTAATACATCACAATGCTGAATAGTAAATGAGATCATTAACATTACTAAGCTTTCCAACAACTTTAAAATATGTTATTACTTAAGTATCCAGGCAGCAGTGTGTTATATTTCAATTCTGAGCAACAAGCCTTTCAGAAGAAGCGGACGGGAGTGATGGCGGTGTTTGCCCAGAATTCCATCACGTCAGGGTGATCGTAGTTGAAGCCTGGGTACTTGAATATTAAATTTTAATAAATTATTTCGCAAGAGTGCTTTTCTCTGAAACTTTGATAGAGCAGGCTAAATTTAACCAGGAGCCCAGAGTCATTTGAAAATACAAGCAAATATATAAGCAACTGCACCTCGAGGAAGCAATCAACATTCCATAGTTAAGATTCCATTGCATTCAATAGTTAACACTCCATTTTCCCCTGCTTGGGCCAAAACTTTGTAAACGGAGTAAGCGTTCAACTTAAAAAAAAAAAAAAAAAACCAAAAAAAAAAAACGCTCTTCAAGGGACTAAATGTGCTAGGAAAATGAGTATGATTAATATATGTTCAAATTCACATTGCAACACAGGGCAAGTCCAATGCTACCCTTTCCTTTCTCAAGGCTAGTGCTCAGGCTACAGACAAAAGAGAGAAGATGAATGATGAGTGTGACTAAAGTGGACCAGTGCTAAAGTTTAACCAAAGGACTAATTCCCTTTGTAGGCACAGTTTACATTAGAAGAACAGTCCTAGAGCTTCAGGAAGATTCATATATTTTTTCTTATAGCATATCTGCCTGAGAGGAAGATATTTACAAATCTGAACTAGTGGGAAAAAAAACATGAGCTTTGGAGTTACATAGGCCTAAGTGTGTATCCTAGTTTTCCCATTTTTCTAATTGGTTGATATCAGGCAAGATTCTGAATTTCCTAACTTGCCCTTCCTTCCTTCCTTCCTTCCTTCCTTCCTTCCTTCCTTCCTTCCTTCCTTCCTTCCTTCCCTCCCCTCCCCTCCCCTCCCCTCTGCTCCCCTTCCTTCCTTCCTTCCTTCCTTCCTTTCTTCCTTCCTTCCTTCCTTCCTTTCTTCCTTCCTTCCTTCCTTCTTACTCATTTATTACTGAAAGTAAGTACATGTAGTATTTTTCTGCAAAATATTTACTGATTTTTACCTGGCCAGGTGGCTCAGCTGGTACACTGAAAGGTTGCAGGTTCAATCCTCAGTCAGGGCTCATGTCTAGGTTGCAGGTTTGGTCCCTGTTCGGGGCGCATATGGGAGGCAACCAATTGATGTTTCTCACATTGGTGTTTCTCTCTCTCTATTTCTCTCTCTCTCTCTCCCCCTCCACCACCCCCACTTGTCTCACTTAAAAATTCAATAAGCATGTCTTTGGGTGAGGATTTTTTCAAAATTACAGATTTTAAATGAACAATGTTAAATACACTTCTCAGTCATTCCTGAGTTTTCTAACCTTTAAATGAGAATATAATATCTGTTTCTCTTATAAAATATATAATACAAAAAGCACATGGCAGTTAGTGGGCCTTGAAAAGTATACCCTGTAATAAGCAAGGTTTTCTCTGACTTAGCATTATTCCCTATCTTTTACAGATAAAGAAATTGATATTTAAAGTGGCCGTCATTTCTAGTGAGTATTATTTTGAGCTTGACAATTTCCTGGTGTTAACAAATAACTAACGTGGGACAAAGAGAATATATACCATTCTCCAGGAATTACATATGTAGACTGCCCAATCTACAGTAGTTTCTTCCCTGAAAAGGGGAGCCACAATGTCAGCAGGCTCCACTCTCACACATGAAAGCCAAGAGAAAAAATCCTCATGCAACTTAACATATCAGAGGAAACAGATGATTAAGAGCGTGGAAACTAAAACCCAAACTTTGGGTTCAAATCTCAGCTCTGTCCCTTACTAGCTGTGTGATTTAGGCCACAGCTCATATTACTTACCTTGTCTTCGTCTCAGTTTCTTCATTTGTAAAATGGGGTGACAGAATCTACCTCATAGTGTCCTATAGCTGGATCATACCTCCTCATAGAGAATTGGTTTTTAATTGTAATGTGTTGTTTTTTTTTTAAGTATTTTTTAAATTTATTATTTATTTATCTTTTAGAGGGGAAGGGTAGGAGAGAAGGAGAGGGAGAGAAATATCACTGTATGGTTGCCTCTCGTGTGTCCCCTGCCGGGAACTGGCCTGCAACCCAGGCATGTGCCCTGACTGGGAATCGAACCTCAATCCTCTGGTTCGCAGGCCCGCGCTCAATCCACTGAGCCACACCAGCCAGGGCTGTAATGTGTTTTTTAACTGGATGTTAAACATAGCCATTATTAAAACTGAATTATATAAACTTAAAATTAAGTAAATTTTATTAAAGAAAGTGAATAAATACTGAAAACCTTTTGTTACTGGACCACTTCCATGTGGGGGGCTGGCCCTGCCCCAGTATGGTCCAGGAAATTTCATGTCTCAGGTAACCTCCAAGTTCTTGACTCAACCAGGAAAAATTTCAAGGATGATTCCAAGTGAGAAAAAAGCAAGTTTTACTCAGGTAGGGAAACAGAAAGAGGACAGGGCACAGGTGCTGCTGTGAAAAAAGTGAGAAAAAAAATGCATCTGAGTGGATGCGGACCAACTCACTAGTGAGTTGCACACGGTCAGTTAGTTCTTGGGATTTTATGTTTCCAAGGAGGCAGCTGTCTGGAAGATTTGCGGTGCCAAATTATGACTCTGCCTTCTTGTTGAGAAGGGGTCTTTTTCCTAATATGGTCCTTTCGGAGGTGGCACGGAGTTCTTCAATTTCTGTTCTCCTCCTACTTGTGGTATCAATTTTATTATAATGATTGCATAATGAGCTTTGGGGTCATTCTCTGGTTGGTTTTTCTTCCATCCTGGATTAGACTGGATCTAACTGGTGTTTGTTATCTACCTCCCTGACTGTGGTGATTTAAAACACCTGCTCTTAGACATCTTCGATTAGGAAGGATAGGTATTGTGATTGTTAGCTGGATGTTAACTGCTCACCCATTCTGGTCATTCGTTTAGCCTTTTGTCTCAGTTTCCTCATTCCACTTGCCAAGGAATTTTCCTTAGTTTCTTACTAACCTGCCTCACCTAGTTAGCTTAACACCAGGAACAAACCTGCTGTCTAACAAAATCAGATTTCCTATCCCATTGCAATGAGAGATATTAGACACTAGAAGAATCATGGCACATCTCCCAAACAAAGGAGCAGATGGAGTTATCGAATTTTGGAGAAGAATGGAGTTAGGTGAAATTTAAATGAAAGGGTTTCGATACACTCAAAGCAAAGCAGGGCTGTGTATACAAGAACCAACATCATGTATGGACTGCAAAGGGAACTCAGGGTCCTGTTTCCTTGGAACTGCTATGTTAAGATACATATGGACATTGTGTCTAGAAACTATCTGAAACTCTGAACCTGAACTGCAAATCAAGATTGCTTTCCCGAATCAAAGTGACTTAGATTTTATAGACAGGTGTGGGATATTTCATTCTTACCAATATAATTTAAAACAGTGAAGTTTCCAAAATATTTTAGGGAGCAGTGTTCTCTAGTGAGTAAGAGTGCAATAACCACTCAAAGGGGGATGAAGGGACATCTTACAGTTGCAAATGAATGTGGGGAAAGTATTGTTTCTTGTTTACATCACAGCTGACTTTATCTCATCGTTTATTCCAACTCGATTATTGGCAGGGGAAATTTTTACAGTTCAAGTTCATTTCTATTTCCCACAATTCCTAATTATGTAATATATAGGGTCTGGCACAGATAACATCCCTTTTTATTACATAAAAATATTTCATTACAAAATCATAAGCACATAGTTCTGTAACATAATAATATCACACTCAAGCGCACCAAGTGACATTTTAGGTGAAATATTCAAATTGCTGTCCATCTCGTGCAAGACATTCACATACCTACCCTATCAACCACACTCAATGGCGTTCCTTCTGCTGGACCCTGTATTTTTACTATTATCTGTGTTCTTGAGGTTATTTACATCTATTTCTATCTACATGATGGAAACACTACATAATGATTTGCTACTGCACACCTTTCCCAACTGCATTTAGCAATATCATGCTGCTAGCTTGAAAATGACCATAGTAGAGTGTTTATTACCACCCAAATCAGAGCACTACACATTAGGTTTTCTTTTTTCTCCTCAGAGCTGGTTGTTAAAGATTTACCAGCACATCACTGTTCATAAGTTTATTGTGAAGACTGAATAATTTAATGCATGCAAAGTGCTTACAGAAGTACTTAAATCCGTAAGAATCATTAAAAAATGTTAGTTATTATTATTAGCATGAGGAGGTGGAAGACAAGGAAGAATAGTAGTAGTATTAGTAACTATTAAACACACTTATAAGAATTTAACATTTTATGAAAAGGGAACCAAGTGTAAGGGAAAATATACTTGCCAATGATACCTTGGACAAGGGCTTGATTTCAAAATATATAAAGAACTCACATTAAAAATGCAAAAAAGGACCTGAACAGACACTTCTCCAAGGGGAACATACAGAGGGCCCAGAGACATATGAAAGGATGCTCAGCATCACTAGCCATCAGGGAGATGCAAATTAAAACCACAGTGAGATACCACTTCACACCGGTCAGAATGGCCATCATAAACAAATCAACAAACAACGAGTGCTGGCAAGGACGTGGAGAAAAGGGAACCCTAGTACACTGTTGGTGGGAATGCAGACTGGTACAGCCACTGTGGAAAACAGTATGAATTTCCTCAGAAAATTAAAAATGAACTGCCTTTTGCCTCAGCAATTCCACTGCTGGGAGTGTACCCTACGAACCCTGAAACACCAATCCAAAAGATCCTATGCACCCCAATGTTCATAGCAGCACAATTTACAACAGCCAAGTGCTGGAAGCTACCTAAGTGCCCATCAGAAAATGAGTGGATGAAAAAACTGTGGTACATTTACACAGTGGAATACTATGCAGCAGAGAGAAAGAAAGAGCTCCTACCCTTTGCAACAGTGTGGATGGAACTGGAGAACATTATGCTAAGTGAAGTAAGGCCAGGTGGTGAGGGACAAATACCATATGATCTCACCTATAAGTGAAACCTAATCAACAAAACAAACAAGCAAGCAAAACAGAACCAGAAACATTGAAATAAAGAACAAACTGACAGTAACCAGAAGGGAAGGAGATAGAGGACAATGGCACTAAATAGGGGAAGGGTCGTCAAGGAACATGTGTGAAGGACCCATGGACAAAGTTAAAGGGGATAGGATTGAGTGTGGGAAGCAGGGATGGGTGGGGTTGGGGAGATTGGTGGGGGGAAATGGAGGCAACTGTACTTGAACAACAATAAAAAAAAAAGAATTTGACATTTTATAGTATGTGTACTAGGAAATGGTAAGATGGCACCCAAAATCTTTTGTCCCTTATGTACATGGCCTGCATAATCCCAGGGACTATGGTAACTACTGATCTCATAAGTAAGTTGTATTATATGGCACACAGCTAATTTTATTTTTATTACATTGATTGAAGTGACATTGATGAATAAAATTATATAGGTTTTAAGTGTACAATTCTATAGTACATCATCTGCATATTGCATTGTGTGTTTAGCACTGAAAGTCAAATCTCCTTCTGTCACCATATATTTTACCCTCTTTACCCTTTACTACCCCAACACACTTCCCTCTGGTAACCACCATACTGTTGTCTGTGTCTGTGAGTTTTTTTTTTGTTTGTCTTCTTTGGTCATTTGTTGTTTTAAGTTTTGTATCCCACATATGAATGAAATCATGTGGTTCTTGACTTTTTCTGGCTGACTTATTTCATTCAGCATGATACTCTCAAAGTCCATCCATGCTGTCACAAATGGAAGTACTTCATCTTTTTCTCATGGCTGAGCAGCATTCCATTGTATACCTGCACCGCGGCTTCTTTATCCAGTCCTCTATTGAAGGGCACTTCAATTGTTTCCATGTCTTGGCCACTGTGAATAAGCCACAATGAATATAAGGGTACATATATAGTTACAAAGAAATGTTTTCAATTTGGGGGGGTAAATACCCAGATAAGGGGTTCCTAGATCATGTGGTAACTTCATTCTTAATTTTTTGAGAACCCACCAGAATTGTCTTCCACAGTGGCTGCACCAGTTTACATTCCCACCAGCACTGAGTGAGGGTTCCCTTTTCTCCACAACCTCTCCAACACTTGTTATTGCCTGTCTTGTTGTTAATACCAGTTCTAACAGGTGTGAGGTGGTATCTCATTATAGTTTTTTTTTGTTTTGTTTTGTTTTTTAAATTTTTATTTTCATTGTTGATCTTGTTCATTATAGTTTTTTTTTTTAATTTTATTTTAATTGTTGTTCTTGTACAGTTTTCTGTTTTTTACTCCCATCCCAGCCCACCTCCCCAGCCCTCCCCACCTCCCTCCCATTTCTACCCCCCCCTTGTTATTGTCCATGTGTCCTTTATACTTCTTCCTGTAAACCCTTCCCCTTTCCCCCTGAAATTCCCTCCCCTCTCCCCTCTGGTCACTGTCAGTCTGTTCTCTATTTCAGTGTCTTTGCTTATATTTTGCTTGTTTGTTTGTTTTGTTGATTAGGTTCCTGTTAAAGGTGAGGTCATATGGTATTTGTCTTTCACCTCCTGGCTTATTTCGCTTAGCATAATGCTTTCCAGTTCCACCCATGCTGTTACATCTCATTATAGCCTTGATTTGCATTTTCTTAATAGCTAGTGAAGTTGAGGATCTTTTCATATATCTGTTAGCTATTTGTATGTCTTCTTAGGATAAGTGTCTGTTTAGATCCTCTGCCCATTTTTTAATTGGATTGTTTTTTATTGTTGCTATTGTTGTTGTTGAATTGTATGAGTTCTTAAAATATTTTGGATATTAACCCCTTGTTGGCGGATTTGTTGGAAATATCTTCTCCCATTCAAGTGGTTGCCTTTTTATTTTTATTTTTAGATTTTATTTATTTTTAGAGAGAGAGAGGAAGGGGAGGAGAAAGAGAGGGAGAGAAACATCAGTGTGTGCTTGCTTCTCATGCACCCGCCACTGGGGACCCAGCCCACAACCCAGGCATTGGACTGGGAATTGAACCGGCGACTCTGCAGCCTCTATGCCTGCACTCAATCCACTCAGGGCTTTTTTTTTTTCTTTCTGGTTTCTTTTGCTGTGCAGAAGCTTTTTAGTTGATATGGTCACATGCATTTATTTTTTGGTACAGGTAATTTTAAGATAGGGAGATTAGGTGGGCCAGACCTTTTCACATGAGATCTTTAATTCTGAGTCTAGATGTCAGAGAGCAAGTAAGTGAGAAGTTTGAAGCATGACAAGGATTTTATGCATTGTCGCTGGCTTGAAGATTGACAAGACTATGTGTCACAGAATGTGGGTGGCTTCTAGGAATTAAGAGCAGTCCCTGGCTGACAGCCAGCAAGGAAATAGGAATCTCAGTTCTACAACTGCAAGGAAATAAATTCTGTCAATAACTAGAATGAGCTTGGCAATTGCTTTTCCCTTGAATCTCTCATACAGGAATTCAGTGTGTCCCACATCTGGATTTTAGCCTGTGCACAGAACTCAGTCAAGTCCACCCAGTATTCTGATCACCATAATCCTGAAGTGATAAATGAATGTTGTTTAAAGACACTAAATTTGTGGTGATTTGTTACAAAGGAATTTAAAAAAAAAAAAAAAGCAACTAGAGCCCTGGCTGGTGTGGCTCAGTTGGCTGGAGCATTGTCCCATAACCGAAAGGTTGTGGGTTCAATTTCCAGTCAGGGCACACACCCAGGTTGTGGGTATGATCCTTGATCTAGGTGTGTATAGGAGGCTATACAAATTGATGTTTCTCTCTCTCTCCCTTCCTCTCTTTTTTCCTCTCTCTTTAAAATCAATGAAAAAAGAAATGTCCTTGGGTGAGGACAAAAAAAAAAAAAGAAGACAAAAACATAAATATGAACTTAAAAAAAAAACAACTAAATTCCTCAAGATTATTTCTTTTTTGTTATGTGATCAGGTTTGGGAAAATGAAATATAATAAAATCCTTATAGTAAAATGGCCATGCACTGTTCCATAAGGACATCAGGAAGAAAGGGGCTGGAAAAGCAAAATACATCATAAAAATACAGACAACATTCTTGCATCCCTTCTCTCACCATCAATACCTTTAAATTTAGAGCACAATAAAGAATAAAGGAAAGTAACCTTACATATTTTCTCCATGTAGACCAAAAATTCCCTTCTTTTAGAACCTGGCTCCCTGGACTGGAGTTAACTCTGCTGTAGGGTAAAAGTCATCTTCTCCAAACTGAAACTACAGCCCCTATTTCCTCAAACTCTACTGACTCAGACCTGTATCTCACTTCAAGGATAGACTTCAGAAAAGCAAAGAAAAAAAATCCCAGTGGGTAGACTGGTATGTATTAGCCCATTAAGCCCTGTGTAGCATCCCAGAGCTTCATACAAGAGAAGAACAGGGTAGGATAGGGAACAGTGCCCTTTCATCTAAGTTCGAGTTTTGTGAATGAGCAGTAGAGAAACTGTGTGGGATTTCACAATGGACATACAGTAAATCATCTCAACCTCAGTTATTGTGAGGATTAAACATAATAATTTATAAATATGTTTTAAATTTTATTCGTGTATTTTTAAAGAGGAAGGCAGGGAGAAAGAGAGAAAGAGAAACATCAGTGCATGGTTGCCTCTCATGAGCCCCCTACTGGGGACCTGGCTCACAACCCAGGCATGTGCCCTGACTGGGAATTGAACCGTTGAAAATTTGGTTCACAGGCCAGCGCTCCATCCACTGAGCCACACCAGCCAGGGCTAAATATAATAATTTATATATTAATAGATTGCTTGGTACATGGTAGGTGCTGATTTTTCTATTCATTCAGATTTTATTAACTATACCGCTGCTTGTACTACTATTAATTGTATATCACCCAAGGACACACCATGAGTTAGAATAAAAGCTGGGTCTAAAGTTCCAGTCTCATTTTTCTAAGGTTGTATATTGTAAAATAGTATAACAACATCAGTAATAACTACCAATTATTGAACACTTTACATGTGGCACTGCTGTGCTAATACTTTGACCTTTTACCTTAAGAAGGAGGAGTTGTTCTCTTTGGGGCTGAAGAAACAGAAGTAAGGCTCAGAGTTTGAGGATGTGTCTGTTGCTATGAAAAATTCCACCATCGTCTACCACCACAGTGATTCACGAATACCTCACTATAAATGAATTTTGTTCTGCTTTTTCCTGGTGGACTCAAAGAGGGTCATCACAAAAAAGAACTAGAACGAGGAGGCTGGAAGCTAAAGGTAAATCTTTTTTTATCTATTTTCCCAAGCCTGATTGTAGCTGTGATATATAAACTTCGTGCAGACTATTGAAAAGTAATCAATCATTATGTATTTATGACACCTGACAAATATTTATATCATTGCCATTTTAAGCACCTATAATTTTACAGTATGTTAGTGTTATTATCAGTATTATTGGATACTTACAATGATTGGTCCCTACTTATGCCATTCACTCTGCTAGGTATTTTATATTTTTCATGTTAAAATAACCTTATGTGAAAACTATTAATATTCCCATTTTTAAGGAAGGAAATTAAAAACGGTTGATAACTTATCCCAGGTCACAGAGCCTCTAAGTGGCTTGAGATCAGGTATGACTGGCTCAAAAGTTTAAATGCTTAAGTATTAAACTGCACTAATTCTTCTTAGACTATAAACTCAGTGTTGTCTGTAGCAACACTGGATCAGGACCAAATGAGCAGTAACTTTTCAAGCACATGGACGTTCATATAATCAGCAATATGCTGTACCTGTACATCAGGTTCTCATTGGAGAGTACAACCTAGACTTGGTGTTGCTCGACACTTTCAAAATCTAAATGGAAAGAGCTTATATGTATGCAGAAGTCTCTGAATGGGGACTTACGCCCACTTGGATGCTTTACAATCTATTGCTGACTATAACAAGAGAAATGTGATTATAGACTATGGGTTACTTTATTTCGACATTGCATAGTTCTATAATCATTTTTGGGAAGACCACTTTAACATGATGAAATCAGTCCACAATTTGCAAATTTATTAAAAACAGGCATTAAGAAACATGTTGGTGTATTTACTCTGGAGGCGTTGCTGATATTACTCACACATCTTCTTAAAGAGTGTGTATAAGAGAATAGTTCTCTGATCTTAGTAACAATAAATCTTCTTAACAACTAGCTGAAATCTGTTCTTCACTTTTTAAAACATTTTATTTATTTTTAGAGAGAGGGGAAGGGAGGGAGAAAGAGAGGGAGAGACACAGCAATATGTGGTTGCCTCTCACACACCCCCTACTGGGGACCTGGCCCGCAACCCATACGTGTGCCCTGACTGGGACTCGAACTGGTGACCCTTTGGTGCACAGGCTGGCACTCAACCCACTGAGCCATACTAGCCAGGGCTAAATCTATTGTTTAGAAAACTTGAACCATAAAGTGATAATGTTTCCCTCTTTGCATTGATAGCGTAAAAGTTCAGAATCAAACATGTAGCTCATGTTTACCAAATGAGAATAAATTTTCAAGCAGCATTTTGCATGTTCCGTGCATTCATTGTTCATTAGCTCACTGCTATTTTCTAATTTTCTAAGTTTTACAGGTGCCATACATATGTGTAGTGGTTATAATCATAGACTGTACAGTTAGATTGTCTGTGTTTGAATCTACTTCCTGTCCCTTTCTATGTGATCTTGGGCAAGGTATTTACCTAATCTGTACTTCAATTTCTGTATTTGTCCAGTACACATCATGATAGTACCTACCTTCTAGGATTGTTATAAGTATGATATTGAGGTAATATATGTAAAATGCTTAGAACAGAGCCTGACACTCAGCAGCACTGCACTGGATAACTCCCTCCAGAGGATATTATTTACCTAGAATGCAGTGTGGATGGCACCTCCCAGATTTGGACAAGGTAGTGGCTCTGCTGAGCCATAGTAAATGCCATGTACATGTTAGCCATTTGTTATTACTGTAACATATTCATAAAGTACAGTTATAGTGGACAGAAATAAATGGTATTTAACCTATTTTCTTATCTCCACGTTTCCACGGAGTAAGGTGGATGAGTAAAAACCGCAGCTGTCAGGCGACTTTCTAACGTGTGCTTGCAAGGTTGTCTCTCTACCAGAGCCAGCTGTAATCTTCTTCTGCTACTGTATTGTCTACAAGGACAGTGAGAAGAGAGCATCATTTGACATCCAAATATTATATGGCAATATGATGTTAGGAAGGCTATTTCATCAGACTTGTTATTCTAACTTTAAACAGCAAATACGGCATTAAGTAATTTTTAATTTGGCTTGTACCCATAAACTTTCTTAAGGGTTTGCTGTGATTTTCTAATACTACGGTTACTGGGTTAAACTTGACATTTTAGGGCTCTTTGGTTTAAAGTGTCATTTGGAGTGAAGAAGATATTTAAAGATTTAATGTCAAATAAGTATGTACTTCCAATATACATACTCCGCTACCATCACCATCACCAATATTGCTTTCTATAATTTGCTTAATCTACCAAATTGCCTGTCAATAACCATCTTGAAAGACAGAAATGTGAGAATGCAAAGAAAGGCTTGCAGGGGTTTGAAAAACACATGAATGTCAAAATATTAAAATTAAAATATTACATATAAATTTTATTAATATAATAGTCTCATTTCAGATGAAAACAGACCTAGGAGAAGAGGATTTTCCCCTTGGAAGGCATAGAATACATCTATTTGGTTACTGGTTTCAAAATAAGGCAGATAGTTCAGAAGGCAAACACTTGTCAGAATGACCACCACCAATAAATCAACAAACAACAAGTGTTGAAGAGGTTGTGGAGAAAGAGGAACCCTTGTGCACTGTTGGTGGGAATGCAGACTGGTGCAGCCACTGATAAAAGGATTGCATTAGGTAATATTTAAAATGCTTAGTAAATGTCCTGGTACATAACGAGTGCATAGTAGAATATTATCACTCATATTTTTTTAAATTCAAGTTTTGGTCATTACTGATCAATTTGTTACCATTATTTTCTTTCTTTTTTTATTGTTGTTCAAGTACAGTTGTCTGCATTTCCCCCCATAACTCCCCCCCACCCTAGCCATCCCCACCTCCCTCCCCTGATCCCATCCTAATTGGTTTTGTACATGTGTCCTTTATAGTTGTTCCTGAAAACCCTCCTCATCCCCCCCCAATATCCCCTCCCCCACTCTGGTTACTATCAATATGTTCTTAATTTCAATGTCTCTGGTTCTATTTTGCTCGCTTGTTTGTTTTGTTGATTAGCATTATTTTCATAGAAAAGCAATACACAGATCAAATGGTACAATTACAGAATAGATTCTAAGCTATAGATTCTTGGAAAAATCATTTTAGCAGTGCCGTGATTATAATTAAATTAGGTCAAAAAAATTCCAATTATCAACAGTTTTAACCAAGAGTACATCCTAGCATGCATTCTTTTTATTATTTATCTTAATAGCTTTATACAAACAAGTTGTGTTGTCTGTATTACAAACAGTTTTATGGATAATTAAAACTGTAGACCAATTACCACCGGAAAGACCAACTTATCTTAAAGGACTTTTTTTGTCCTTGATAGGTGTTTACCGATGTTTTTGTAATCAATCTTTAATAACTCCATTCGACATGTAAAAACATTTAACTATATGGAGATACATTTTAAAATGATCTAATTGCAGTTTCCTTGCAGAAATCCCCTCATTTTTTAAGAAACACTCTTACTGGAATCTAATTAAAAGTATTTTTTTTCAGTGTGCTGTCTAATGTTCCATATATGTACCCTTTAATTGGTCATATTGTATAATTTTAACTGATGTAATTTAATATGTTTTCTTTTAGCTGCAGATTCTTGGAGAGTGACCTCTGTCACATTCAGTTTTGAAATGAATAAATTAGGTCATATTATGTCAGCGAAAGCATTATAAATGCTTGCTCTCTCTCTCTATATATGCATATATATATACATATATATATAATTAGTATAGTTATAATAGAAATAGGCTAGGCATCTATTATATCTAACATTTTAAAATTAATATTTCTCTTAGTATTCATTATTAACTCATTTATCATTTCATACTACATGATCTGCTTTTTAGTTTTAAGGATTTTTTTCTTCTTTCAGTAATTCACTTATGTTAATGAGATTATAGCCACAGAAACTTTCGAAAGTACAAACTTATGGCATAACTCTGGAATTATGCGATCTGACTGTACTCAACCTTTTTAAATTTAGTAAATGCAGTTGTAACTCTCTGAGGGGACAGAGCCAGTAACACAGTCAATTCTAGCAGAAACAATGAACTTTTAGTGACTAGCCATACACATGCTGGACCAATGAGATAGGATCACTGATGGATTGGGAACAGTTCTAACCAATGCAGAATTTTTAGTATGTAACGCAATCCCATGGACATGACAAGAGAAAACATACAAGAGGAGATCTTAGGCACTAGAAGAGGATCTGCGTTTCTTCTTACTTTTTACTCTGAATAAAAATAAACTCCCTACTAGCTCCATATTTATATTTCAAATGAACTTCTTTAGAAGTGCAAGTACCATCCCCCATTCTCCCAAACTGTGTTTTTAAGTATTTTTATTGATTATGCTATTGCGGTTTTCCTAATCTTTCCCCCTTTATCCCCCCTTTGCCCTGCCCCCCAACTCTCCAGCATTCCCCCCCTTCAGTTCATGTCCATGGGTTGTACATATAAGTTCTTTGAGTCCTCTGTTTCCTATACCATTTGTATGTCTCCCCATCTATTTTATGTCTACTAATTATGCTTCTTCTTCCCTGTATCTTTCCCCCCACCCTTCCCCTCCCCGTCCCCACTGCAATCCCTCCATGTGATGTTCATTTCTCTGATTCCGTTCCTGTTCTGCTTGTTGGCTTAGTTTTTGCTTTCGTTGTTTTTCTTTTCTTTTAGGTTCATTTGTTGATAGTTGTGAGTTTCCTGTCATTTTACTGTTCATATTCTTGATCTTCTTTTTCCTAGATAAGTCCCTTTAACATTTCATATAATAAGGGCTTGGTGATGATGAACTCCTCGAACTTGACCTTATCTGAGAAGCAGTTTATCTTCCCTTCCATTCTAAATGACAGCTTCGCTGGGTAGAGCAATCTTGGATGTAGGTCCTTGACTTTCATGACTTGGAATACTTCTTTCCAGCCCCTCCTTGCCTGCAAGGTCTCTTTTGAGAAATCAGCTGACAGCCTGATGCGAACTCCTTTCCTCTGGCTTCTTTTAGGATTCTCTCTTTATATTTAATCTTGAGTAACTTAATGATGATGTGCCTTGGTGTGTTCCTCTTTGGGTTCAACTTCTTTGGGACTCTCTGGGCTTCCTGGACTTCCTGGAAGTCTATTTCCTTTGCCAGATTGGGGAAGTTCTCCATTATTTGTTCAAATATGTTTTCAATTTCTTGCTGTTTTTATTCTTTTTCTAGCACTTCTATAATTGGGATATTGGAATGTTTCAGGGTGTCCCAGAGGTTTGTAAGTCTCTCTTCACTTTTGTGAATTCTTGTTTCTTCATTTTTTCCCAGTTGGATATTTATTTTTTCCTTTTGTTCTAAATCATTGATTTGAGTCCTAGATTCCTTCCTGTCACTGTTGGTTCCCTCAATATTTTGCTTTATTTCAGTTTGGGTATGTTTCATTTGTTTTTTTTTTTTTTCATTTTTTGACCAAGCTCAATCAGTTCTGTGGGCATTTCGATTACCAGGGCTTTAAATTCTCTATCAGATAGGTTGGCTGTCTCATCATCACTTAGCTCTCTTTCTGAAGTTTTGCTCTGTTCTTTCATTTGGGCCAGATTTCTTTGTCTTGGTGCACTGGTGTGGTTGTTCTGGTTGACTTTTTCTTTAATTCCTTGGTTGTCAGAGTTTCATTTTCTGGTACGTTTGGTCGTTTATTGAATTTAGATTGGCTGCTCTCCTCCTTTTGGTTGTACGAGGAAGCAAAGGGTTTCTACCTACACCTCCATCTTGGCCAGAACTCATATTCTCCAAACTGTGTAAACTAGAAACTTTCAAATGATGCGTGGAACCTCCTGCACAACATGGTTCCTGTGCTCGCTGATCGTGCAGGCACATGCACACGTGGCGGGATGTATCAGTAAACCCTAAAGATGCCCACAGGGTAGCCTTCACAATTTTAAACGCACATTTCCTTTCATTCTGAGGTTATTCTTGGGGAATTTAGACTCAGAAACACTGTATGTACACAAAGATGTATGTCCCGGGATGTGCACAGCGCCATTATTAGTAATAGCAAAAGACTGGAGACCAGCAAAAGTCCATTACTAGGGAGACGGTGAAATAATTTTGGTACATCCACGCTAGAGAATGTGGTGAAGAAGAGGAAGAGTCCATGTGTGGCATGGGGAATTTCTAAGATGCACTGGTAGGTAGAAAAATTCAGGTTGCAGGACAGTGAGTGTAAAATTATGCAATTTTTTCATGTCTTTAAAAATAAAGCTTTTTTTGTGTATGCATATTTAGGTTATTAAAATACACTAAATGTCTAGAAAATTATGAATGGAAGCTAATGATTTTAATTATTTCACTTAAAAACAGTTTTGTTTTTCCCTTTCCCCAAGATATTTTAATGTCATTTGGTTAATAAAAATAACAAGTCTGAACTTATGAATGAGAATTTTCATGAAAAGAACATTTTGAATAGTTATTATTTGAAGGTTAGGGTAAGCATGCCCCCTTTTTTTGTGAACGCAAGCCAATGCTTTTAAAATTACACTTTGGGAATAATCTCTAAGACACAGTTTCACAACATTTTGCATTCATTTAAAAGAGAAGTATATTTTATTTGTCTCCTAGCCAACATTTTGAAGTCTCCCTCCTAGGCTTCTGTTCTTTTTTTAGGAGCCCCTTAGGACTGCTTTGATGCTCCTCGAATGAAAGATTCTACACTCTATAACACATGAGATTGTCAGAATTGGACTCTTTCCCAGAATGAAGGAGATTGCTGGAGGGAGAAGAATTTAAATAGAACTATATCCAATCCATCCTGAGCTGGTATTCCTATCATCAATATTTTTTTTAAAAAGTGCTGGCAAGGACAGTAAGCACAGCACTAAACCTGAATCACTGAAGCAAGCATCATAACTTTCAACAATAAACATATCTTTTTTTTTGTAACAATGTTTCCTTCCTAGTGACACACTCAGCTCCAATAATTTGTGGGTGAATGCTCAGTGCCCCATGTTATAATTAGGGAACAAAATGACCCAGAGCCACAACTAAAAGACTACCTTTGTTTAGTTAACTCACCAGCCCTATTAATGATAATAAAATATTTATATACTCATACAGTTTTGTCATTAATTTCAGAGAAAACTCAGATTAATGACCAACAATACTAAAGAAAATTCATAGTATATTTTACATTGAATGTGATGTCTTTAATTCTAAATGAGGATATGTATAACCATAAATACTTTTAAAGCTGCTATAGGTCTTTCTTAAACCTAATGGAAAGTGTTAAATGATGCTAAACTAAGGGAGATTGTAGGGAGAGTCTAAATAGCAAAGGACTAGGCAGTGGCAAGCCTAATGTAGTCTTAAATTTGTTAATTGTTGGCTTTTTAACTTTGGGAAAGCAGTTTACTGTATCTGAGTTTGAGTTTAGCGGTCAGTAAAGTGAGGATACTAATATGTTCAGTGTCTCTAATATGGTTATGCTGTGAGGATTAAGTGAGGTAGTACATGTGGAAGCAGTTTTCACAATGGGATCACAGAGAGTAGGTTGTATGGTACCAAAGGATCAGCCTCTAATGCAAAAATGTCAACCAACCCGTTTTCTCAATATGACACCAGTAAAAACAGATTTTGTTAATGATTTCACAAAGTTGATTAGTTGCTTTTGGTGACTTGTAGTACAACCCCAGCAAGTTATAAGAAGCGCCACTATTTACGCTAAATGAATTTACATTTAAGTTTCTGATCTCTAGTCGAAAGTGTCAGACTGCCCTCTGCAGTTCTCAGAGGAAAATCACATTTGTTTAGGATGAATCAGATGAAAATTCTAGACAACTTATTTGAAAAAGAAAATATAAACCAGAGGGGAGAGGGGAGGGAATTTCAGGGGAAAAGGGGAAGAGTTTACAGGAACAAGTATAAAGGACACATGGACAAAAACTAGGTGGGGTGGAAATGGGAGGGAGGTGGGGAGGGCTGGAGGGTGGGCTGGGGTGGGAGTAAAAGACAGAAAACTGTACAATATCAACAATTAAAATAAAAATTTTTTGAAAAAGAAAATATAAATCAGGATAATGAGAAACTGGCTTTAATTCACTTTTTCAGCTGTATTTCTCGCCAAAGTTACCCTCACACACTTGAAGCTGCTTGGTACCCTGAATGAGCCCAGAACTTGTGTTCCCTGTGCATTGTACTCCTGCCTGTAGTTCTTTCCTCCCTGACCAATCAGAACACCGCACAGCACCTCTGCCTCCATCATCACCTTGCACTCTCCCTGTCTGTGTGCGCGTGTGTCCAAATTGTGCTCTTCTCATAAAGACACCGCTCACTGTATTAGGGCCCAATTTATCCAGTACGTCCTCATCTTAACTTGATTACATCTGCGAAGACCCTATTTCCAAATTAGGCCAAGATCACAGGTACCACATGATAAATATATCTTTACGTGGGACATGGCTCGATTCACAAAACTGGGTGTTGGATTTTCTTCACTACTTAGAGGCATAGCTTCTAGGATTAAATCCTCTTATATATCATCATTTTCTTTATATCTCCCAACTTTATTGAGACATAATTAACATATAAGATTATGAAAGTTTAAGGTGTAAAATGTAAGGGTTCATTATATGCGTATATTTAAAAATGATTACCACAGTATGGTTAGTCAGCACCTTAATCACACAGTATAATTACCATTCTTTTTTTAAGTATTTTGATAGGTTACGCTATTACAGTTTTCCCAATGTTCCCCCTTTATCCCCTGTCCACCCTGCACCCCCAACCCTCCAACATTCCCCCCCTCAGTTCACATCCATGGGTTGTACATATAAGGTCTTTGAGTTCTCTGTTTCCTATACCATTTTTTATCTCTCCCCATCTATTTGATACCATTCTATTTTTTTTGTTGTGATAATATTTAATGTCTACTCTCTTTCCAATTTTCAGGTATATAATACAGTATTGTTAACTCTATTTGCCATATATCTGCAATTTGCCATTGCGATATCTTAGATCCCAGGAAGTTCTCCATCTTATAATTGGAAGTCTGTGTCCTTGGACATCTCTGCGTTTCCTGCACCCTCAGGCCCTGAACACCTCTATTCTACTATGTGTTTCTGCAAGTACAACATTTTTACATTTCATGTATAAGTGAGATTGTACATTTTTTCTTTCACCTCCTGATTTATTTCACATTAGCATGATGCCTTCAAGGTACATTTATCTTGTCACAAATGGCATGATTTCTTTCTCGTAGCTGAATTTTTCCATTGTGTATCCCTCCCCTCTGACAGGTGTCTGTCTGTTCCATGTGTCCATGTATCGGTTTCTATTTTTATCCTCAGTTTATTTTGTTCCTTAGATTCCACATATGAGTGAGGTCATATGGTATGTGTCTTTCTCTGACTGGCTCATTTCACTTAGCATAATGTTCTCCAGATCTATCCATGCCGTTGTAAAAAGATAAGGTTTCTTCTTTTCATGGCCACATAATATTCCATTGTGTAAATGTGCCACAGTTTTTTACCCACTCATCTACTGATGGGTACTTGGGCTGCTTCCAAATTTTGGCTATTGTAAATAATGCTGCTATGAACATAAGGGTGTGTTTTTTCTTTTTAATTGGTGTTTTGGGATTCTTAGGGTATAATCCCAGCAGTGGACTTGCTGGGTCAAAAAGCAGTCCCATTTTTAGTTTTCTGAGAAAATTCCATACTGCTTTCCACAGTGGCTGCACCAGTCTGCATTCCCACCAACAGTGCACTAGGGTTCCCTTTTCTCCACAGCCTCGCCAGCACTTGTTGTTTGTTGATTTACTGATGGTCGTCCTTCTGGCAGGTGTGAGGCAAATATCAATTGTTTATCAACAAATGGTTTGCAAGTATTTTTCCTCTTTAGTAGCACTTCTTTATATTTTGATGATTATTTCTTTTGCTAGATGAAAGGTTTTCAGTTTAATGTAGTCCCTCTTACTAATTTCTTTTGTTGGTTGCACATTTGGTGCATTTTTTCATATGCCTGTTGGCCATTTGTACGTCGTCTTTGAAAACATCCAGTCAGGTTCTTTGCCCATTTTTAATTACGTTGCTGTTTTACTACAAAGTTGTGTGAGGTCCTTAATGATTTTGGATATCGTTGTCTTATTACAGGGGTGTCAAACTCATTTTCACCGGGGGCCACATCAGCCTTGTGGTTGCCTTCAAAGGGCCGAATGTAACTTTAGGACTGTGTAAATGTAACCACTCCTTAACCAGGGGCAAGGAGCTTGGTGCTGCCGCTGGGTATAAAAAGGTGCCGGCCGGATAAAACAAGGTGGAGGGCCGGATTCAGGCCTTGTGTTTGCCACCTGTGTCTTATCAGATAATTTGTTTACAAATATTTTCCCTACTTCACATGTTGCCTTTTCATTTCATTGAGGGTTCCTTTACTGCACAGAGGTTAAGCAATTTAGTTTCACATATTATTTCTACTTTATATGCCTGTTTGTGCTTTTGGTGTCATAGCCAAAAAAACTCAATGTCAAGAGAATATCAAGAAGATTTTTCTTACGTTTTTCCTATAGAGTTTGCTTTTACTGTATGGATGCACAACTGATTTTTGTCTGTTGATTTGGTATCCTGAAACTGTACTAAATTTTATCTCTAACAGTTGATTAATTGTAACAGCTCTGAAGGAGTCAGAATAATGTTTGTAAAACATTTTCATTGATAATGCTATTCACATATTTGAAAGTATTCAATATACCTATTTCCCACAGAATCACATCCAAACTACTTTACATAAAATTCAAATTACTCTATTGTTTTGTTCTAAACATATTATCACCCCAGCATTATTGCATTTTGCATCCCCACATTACATTTTAGTCAAATCAAATGTTTGCCAACGTGTGGCTCCTGTTTAACAACTTTACTGGGTTTACATTTGTTTTTAATATTCCCTTCTTCTAAAATCTTTTCCTCTCAGCTTCTTAAAATCCCACTTATTCTTCTGGATTTAATTTAAACAATCTTTCAATTGCTACCAATGCATTTTTAGACCACTTTAAATTCTTATATTCTGCTTTCTGTTACACTTAATCATACATATTTTATGTATGCTCTATCACCTCTACTTGAAGGGTGAAATCATTTTATGTTCATTTGTATATTCCTCTATAGTGTCTAGTACATAAGACACCATCAGCAAATGTCCATTTAATTAAATTTAAACTGAAAAAATATTTTCTATCTTGCCAAAGTTGCTTTTAATAAAAATCACAAAGAAATCCAGGACTAAAATTTTTAAAAGTTACATTAATAATGACATTAGCAACATTTGTGGTTGCATATTAGAAGGGCTAGAGTATATTTCATGGTTCAACAATGTATGCAATTCTAAAACTATGACAAATCAATGCTGCAATAAGAAACAACACATAGAAAAACATAGAGCTTTAAAGTTCTACATGTGACGTTGTGAACAAAAAGAGGGGCCACCTTGATAAGCCAGAGGGGCTCAATAACGCAAAGTAATCACACAGGATGTTTTTTATCACAAAACAACTTCTAACTGACCTCTCTATAATGGAAAGTCACATACTAAGGCCTATGTGATAGATTTACCTTTACATCAAACAAACCTTATTCATTGTTTTTGTGCCTCTAAGATTACATACTTAAAAAGTCAGAATGATTTCTTCTCCAGGCCTCCAGAATTAAACACCCCTGATACTGGAGCAAAACAACCCCAATATTCCTCATTATTGTATTTTACCCTCATAGCTCTGTAAATTATGTAGGTTAAATATTAACTACCATGCTCCCACCAATGTAAAAAGCAAAACAAAAGTATCCTTCATTTCACTGTTTATCTAATCCTCAAGATTTCCCTACTTTACTTTCTGCTCTCTTCTTAATTTACCACCAATAGATTTCATGTAACTTCCTCACGTTTTATTATCTTATTATAATGTATAAAATGAATGGCAAAACTGCTATTCCTCAGGGCATTTTCTCAGTCCTTTGAGGTTTTTGCTTCTGGTACTGGACTTCAACACTTTGACTCAAATAATCCCTTTAAACATTTAGGTTTGGAATTTCTTTTTTTTTAATATATTTTATTGATTATGCTATTACAGTTGTCCCATTTCCCCCCTTTATTCCCCCCCACCCTGCACACCCCCTCCCACCCACATTCCCCCCTTTAGTTCATGTCCTTGTGTCATAAGTTCTTTAGCTTCTACATTTCCCATACTATTCTTACCTAAAACAAAAGCAAACTAAGCAAACAGCTAGAACAGGAACAGAACCACAGAAATGGAGATCATATGGAGGGTTAGCAACAGGGGAGTGGGAGGAGGAGGGGAGGGAAGGTACAGAGAGTGGAATTTCTTTTATCAACATCTATTTTGGTGACTCAGATATGACTCCAAAGAAGACTGCCCAGGACTAACCTGTGACCCCAGACACGGTGTAACGTACGACCAGAGGCCCGCTGTGGCCAACTGTCTTCCCACTTTGCACAAAGTGATCTCAGGAGAGTTCTGTTCTGAAATTCAAGACCTCCCTTATTTTAGTTGCAGACTCTGATTTTATTTGAGTTTTTCTTTAAAAATCCTCAAGATGGCAGTAAAGGATAAAGAAAAGGAAGAAAGGGTGGCTTTTTTTTTTGTTTGTTTTAGTCTTTCAATTGCGATTGCTTTCTCAAAGTCTAAACAAAGAAACAAATAATCTTTTGCTAATTAAACGAGAGCCAAACACATTCAGCTTGAAAGACGAAGGGGCACCTACTACCTCCAACTTGCATTTTGGGTGTTCTTAAGAGACTAAGAATGTTTGTGGAGGTGCATGGGGGAACTTGCAAGGTATAAAGTGGCCCCACAGAGAATTTCATTACATTATAGTTAAATAACGAACTCATCCAGGCAAGTACAGAAAGACCTTTTATCCAGCACTCCAACTCCTCATGACAGTGTTCAATTGCTGGACAGAAAAACAGAAACACATGAGAGGGTTTGAATGACTTGGGACGAAAAGACCTGAAGCGATGAACCCACAAGCAGAACACTATGACCCACGACATAATATCCCTAACATCTTGTTCACATTCTCCAGCTTTCAGAAAGAAACTAAACTGCTGGGCTACAGAGTAGATGGTAGCTGTGCCCACCTGCTCCTGCTCCCAAGTGGCATTTACAGCTGAACTTCGAGCAGTCAACGTGCACCATCAACTGAAACCTAGCTGATATGCAACATTGTGACCGAGGCGTAGCGTACAGAAGATGCTACCTACAGATCAGAGGAGGGGTTGAGACATGGAGGGGGAAGACCCCCCACAGAGCTGCAGCGGGAGGGAGCCGGGAGAGCAGACAGATTTGTGGCTGCAGAGCCCTTTCCCCCAAGGAATAAGGAGATCTCCAACCCACCGAACACAGACGGGAGGAAGAGACTACGTACTGTATCGTCTGTGGGTGGGAATCAGTGGGGACCCACCAGGCCTACGAGACGCATGACGCACAGTGCACCCTCGCGGGGCCGAGCGCTGCTATTGTTGCAGCCCCAGCCTGGAGAGCTCACGGTGCAGCTGTGACTGCGGAAAGGCCAGACCCGCTCCCACGCTCAGGTCCCGCGGAGGAGTCTGCTGGCTGCAGCCCACAGCGACTTGATGCGCCGTATTTTTCTGGGGAGGCTTTGGGCACAGACCCAGAGAGTGAGTTAACTGAGTGGCTTGCGGAAAGGGCTGGTCTCCCCCATCCCTGACACATAGGCAGGGCTCTGCTCCCTCTACCTGTGGGGTCACTCCTGATAAGGGCTTAATCTCCAAAATATACAAAGAATTTATACAAGTCAACATCAGGAAGATAAACAAACCAATTAAAAAGTGGACGAAAGACCTGAACAGACACTTCTCCAAAGAGGACACACGGATGGTCCATAGAGGTATGAAAAGATACACAACAATCATCAAAGAGATGCAAATTAAAACCATGAGATATGACCTCACACATGTCAGAATGGCCATCATCAATGAATCAGCAAACGACAGGTGCTGCTGAGGTTGTGGAGAAAGGGGACCCTAGTGCACTGTTGGTGGGAATGCAAACTGGTACAACCACTGTGGAAAACAGGATGGAGGTTCCTCAAAAAATTACATATGGAACTACTTTTTGACCCACCAACCTCACTCTTAGAAATAAAACGAGTTTCCTTAAACATCAATTCAAAAGAATATATGGACTTGTGCGTTTATTGCACCATTTTATACAATAGCCAACAAGATCTGGAAAGAGTCCGAGTGCCCATAAGTAGCTGAGTAGATAAAAATGTTGTGGTACACCACAATGGAATACTACTAGCCCATAAAAAGAAGGAACTTTTACATTTTGCAACATCATGAATGGACTTGGAGATTATTATGCTAAGTGAATAAATAGTCGGAGAAAGACAAATACCATATGATCTCACTTAGATGTGGACTCTAATGAACAAAATAAACTGAGGAACAGAATAGAAACAGGCATGGACACATGAAACAGACTGACAACTGTCAGCGGAGAGGTGGATTGGGGGATTGGATGAAAGAAGGGGAAGGGATTAGCCAAAGAACATATATGCATAACTCATAGACATAGCAGCAGTGTGGTTATGGCCAGTGGGAAGGGGGTCCAAGGTTGGGTGGAGATGGCCAAATGCCGGGGGGGTGGGACATCTGTACTAGTGTAAACAATACAAATAAACTAAAAATATTTAACAGTAAGTTTATTTGGTCTGATATAATTATTAGTACCCCAGGTTTTTCATTCCATTTTCATCAAATATGTATTTATATTCCTTTGCTTTTCAGTCTTTGTGTGTCTTTTGTTCTGAGTTGAATCACTTGTAAATGGCATACAGGTGGGTCTTTTTCCTTATCTAATCAGCCCGCTGTATCTTATTAAGATTGGGGCATTTACACTTTAAGTGATTATTGATAGATATATATTTATTGTCATTTTATCTTTATAAATATGTTTTTCCCTTTCTTCTTAAAGAAGTTCCTTTAACATTTCTTGTAATACTGCTTCGATAGTAATGGACTCCTTTAGTTTTTTTTTTGGTGTGTGTGTGGGGGGGTGGTAGCTCTTTATTTCTTCTTTACTTTTTTTTTATTTTTAAGTATATGTCATTGATTACACTGTTACAGTTGTCCCAATTTTTTCTCCCCTTTATTCCCCTGCACCCCTCCCACTGTCCATCATTCCCCCCTTAGTTCATGTCCATGGTTCGTACATATAAGTTCTTTGGCTTCTCCATTTCCTATACTATTCTTAACCTCCCCCGTCTATTTTCTACCCACCATCTGTGCTTCTTATTCCCTGTACCTTTTTCCCCATTCTCCCCCTGCCCCTTCCCTGCTGATAACCATCCATGTGATGTCCATTTTTCTGATTCTGTTCCTGTTCTAGTTGTTTGCCTAGTTTTTGTTTTTGTTTTTCAGGCTCAGTTGATAGTTGTGAGTTTGTTGTCATTTTTGATCTTCTTCTATTTCTTAGATAAGTCCATTAAACATTTCATATAATAAGGGCATTATTTCTTCTTTAATTTT
The DNA here is from genome assembly GCA_039655065.1 of Glossophaga mutica. Taxonomy (NCBI): domain Eukaryota; kingdom Metazoa; phylum Chordata; class Mammalia; order Chiroptera; family Phyllostomidae; genus Glossophaga; species Glossophaga mutica. The sequence continues at coordinate 4,475,722 of CM077318.1, read as the reverse complement.
AAATAATATCCTTCCTGATTAGAAAAGTCTGGTTGTAGAAACTTGCTTTTCATCACTGATTATTTCATGCCAATCTTTCTAGCCTGAAATGTTTCTGTTGAGAAATCAGCTGACAGTCGAATGGGAATTGCCTTGTAGATAACTATCTTTCCCTTACTGCTTTTAAGACTCTCTGTCTTTAACCTTTGCTATTTTAACTATGGGATATCTTTCTGGGGGCCCTTTGGGGTTCATCATTGTTTGGACTCTCTGCATTTCTTGGACCTGAGGGGGTTTTTCTTCATTAGATTGGAGAAGTTTTCAGTTATTAATACTTTAAATATTGTCTATTCCCTTTCTCTTCTCCTATTACTTCTACGCTGCAGGTGTTGTTATGCTTCCTGTTGTCCCAAAGTCCCTCAAACTATCCAAATTCTTTTAATTCTCTTTTATTTTTGCTGCTCCTATTGGGTGTTTTCTGCTACCTTGTCTTCCTCTTTTTCTGCTTCATTGAACCAAATGGTATCACTTCAATTAATGCATGTGATACTAAAGTGATACTAAACCTACACTTAATAACTTTAGTGATTACTAAACCTACACTTAATAACTAAACCTACATTTAATAACTTTAGTGATATTAAACCTACACTTAATAACTGACCTAATTGCAATTTTAACCTTCAGCAGAAAAGCAATCTTAATCAACCTGTCTAGAAATTTTTGGTCAACAAAAGTAATGTAATCTGCCACTTGGGCCTACTCCATCCTCTTAAGAAGAAGACGGAATCTGCATAACAAAATCCTTGCCATTCTGTTCTCCCCCCTCCAAAAAAAAAATGTTCTAGCCTAAAAATAATCATGTTTTTTCTTTTTCTAATAGCTTGCTTGCTCCAACCATCTTTCTAAGAAAACCTGCCATTTTGTACAACCCCTCAGAGTGCCCTTCTAGTTGCTAGATGGGATGGTGCCTCATTTATGAATCACTGAATAAAGCCAATAAGGTACTCAAATTTACTCAGTTGAATTTTGTTCTGTGAAACCATTCATTCATTGATGGACACTTGGGTTGTTTTCTTTTATGGGCTACTGTAAATAATGCTCCAAAGAACTTGAGGATGCAAATATCCCTTTGAAACAGTTATTTCATTTCCTTCATATGAACACCCAGAATTAGGATTGTTAAATCATATGGTAGTTCTATTTTTAATTTTTTAAAAAATCCTTCCATATGGACTTCCAGCCAATATGGAAGCATAGGTAGATACACGGTGCCTCCTCACATAACCAAAAGAAGGATAACAACAAATTTTAAAACAAAAACAACCAGAACTTCCAGAAAATCAAACTGTATGGAAGTACGACAAACAAGGAGTTAAAGAAGAAACATTCATCCAGACCTGTAGGAGGGGCTCAGTGGGCAGATATGGTTTCTTAGCATATGGTTACTTAGGACACATACTTTACATTTCTAGGATATGGTATGTTAGAATATGGTTTCTTAGGATATGGTTTCTAAGAACACATAGTTTGGAGTCCTAGCATATAGTTTCTCAAGATATGCTATCTTAGTATACATAGTATGATTTCCTAGGAAATGGTTTCTTACAATACATATTTTGGATTCCTAGGACATAATCTCTTAGAATATGGTACTTAGGATATGGTTTCTTCGAACGCATAGTTTGGATACCTAGAATTTGGTTTCTAAGGATATGGTTTCTTAGGATATCATTTCCTAGGATACGGTTTCTTAGGATACATATATGATTTCCTAGAATATGGTTTCTAAGGATATGGTTTCTTAGGATATGGTTTCCTAGGGTATGGTTTCTTAAGATATATATTATAGTTTCCTAGGATATACTTTCTTACCATATAGTTTCTAAGGATATGTTTTTGTCAGGATCTGATTCCTTAGGAAACATACATGGTTTCCTAGGATATGGGTTCTTAGGATGCATAGTTTGGATACCTAGAATTTGGTTTCTAAGGGTCTGGTTTCTTAGAATATTGTATCCTAGGATATGGTTTCTAAGGACATTATTTCCTAGGATATGGTTTCTGAGGATACATAGTATAGTTTCCTAGGATACCCTTTATTAGGATATGGTTTCTTAGGATATCATTTCCTAGGCTATGGTTTCGTAGGATACATATATGGTTTCCTAGGATATCCTTTATTAGGATATGGTTTCTAAGGATATTGTTGCCTGGGATATGGTTTCTTAGGATACATATATGGCTTCCTAGGATATGGTTTCTTAGAATGCATAGCTTGGATACCTAGAATTTGGTTTCTAAGGATATGGTTTCTTAGGATATTGTATCCTAGGATATGGTTTCTAAGGATATTGTTGCCTGGGATATGGTTTCTTAGGATACATATATGGTTTCCTAGGATATGGTTTCTTAGAATGCATAGCTTGGATACCTAGAATTTGGTTTCTAAGGATATGGTTTCTTAGGATATTGTATCCTAGGATATGGTTTCTAAGGATATTGTTGCCTGGGATATGGTTTCTTAGGATACATATATGGCTTCCTAGGATATGGTTTCTTAGAATGCATAGCTTGGATACCTAGAATTTGGTTTCTAAGGATATGGTTTCTTAGGATATTGTATCCTAGGATATGGTTTCTAAGGATATTGTTGCCTGGGATATGGTTTCTTAGGATACATATATGGTTTCCTAGGATATGGTTTCTTAGAATGCATAGCTTGGATACCTAGAATTTGGTTTCTAAGGATATGGTTTCTTAGGATATTGTATCCTAGGATATGGTTTCTAAGGATATTGTTGCCTGGGATATGGTTTCTTAGGATACATATATGGTTTCCTAGGATATGGTTTCTTAGAATGCATAGCTTGGATACCTAGAATTTGGTTTCTAAGGATATGGTTGCTTAGGATATCATTTCCTAGGTTATGGTTTCTTAGGATACATATATGGTTTCCTAGGATATCCTTTATTAGGATATGGTTTCTAAGGATATTGTTGCCTGGGATATGGTTTCTTAGGATACATATTATGGTTTCCTAGGATATCCTTTATTAGGATATGGTTTCTAAGGATATTGTTTCCTAGGATATGGTTTCTTAGGATACATATATGGTTTCTTAGGATATGATTTCCTAGGCTATGGTTTCTTCGGATACATAGTATAGTTTCCTAGGATGTCCTTTATTAGAATATGGTTTCCTAGGATATGGTTCCTTGGGATATGGTTTCTTAGGATACATATATGGTTTCTACATTTTCTAGGGGCAGATATGGGCAGCCAAGTGGAGAGGAGTCATATCAAGGCAGTGGATGGAGGACCCAGCAGAGTGGCAGCTGGTGGACAGGGTGATCCCACATTTACCTGTGCATAAAGTGGGAGGAAGAACTGGGGAGTGAGACAGATCATGCAACCCTGGGTTGCAGTGCAGGGAAATAAAGACTGAAAGCCTCTGACTGAAAAAACCCGTGAGGGCTGTGGCAGCGGGAGAAACTCCCAGCTTCACAAGAGCATTCATTGGAGCAACCCACTGGGTCCTAGAACATACACAAACCCACCCACCAAGGTATCAGCACCAGAAGGGTCCAATTTGCTTGTGGGTAGCAGAGGAAGTGGCTGTAAGCTGGCAGAGAGCGGAGCAAGTGATACTATTCCATCTTGGACACCCCCACCCCCACAACACGTGGCATCACAAAGCAGCTATGTGGGTTGTCCAGCCCTGAAGAATACCTAAGACTCCACTCCTTACTATGTAACGGGCATGCTGAGACAAAAAAAAAAAAAAAAGTGTCCCAAATGAAAGAAGAAATCAAAACTCCAGAAAAAATGCAACTAAGCAACAAAGATGAAGAGATAGCTGACCTATCAGATGCACAGTTCAAAACACTGGTAATCAGGATGCTCACAGAATTGGCTAAAATGGTCATAAAACAGAGGAAAACGTAAAAGCTATGAAAAGTGAAATAAAGGAAAATGTACAGGGAACCAATAGTGATGGGAAGGAAACCAAGATTCAAATTAATGGTTTGGAGCAGAAGGAAGAAAGAAACATTCAACCAGGGCAGAATGAAGAAACAAGAATGTTTAAAAAATGAGGAGAGGCTTAGGAACCTCCAGGACATCTTTAAATGTTCCAACACCCAAATCATAGGGGTGCCAGAAGAAGAGGAAGAGAAAGAAACTTATTTCAACAAATAATGAAGGAGAATGTCCCCTATCTGGCAAAGGAAATAACTTCCAGGAAGTCCAGGAAGCTCAGCGAGTCCCAAAGAAGCTGGACCCAAGGAGGAACATACCAAGGGAACATCATCATTGCATTAGCCAAGATTAAAGATAAGGAGAGAATCTTAAAAGTAGCAACCGAAAAGGAGAGAGTTACTTACAAAGTAGTTCCCATCAGACTGTCAGCTGTCTTCTCCAAAGAAACCTTGCAGGCAAGGAGGGGCTGGAAAGTATTCCAAGTCATGAAAGCCAAGGACCTACAAGCAAGATGATTCTATCCAGCAAAGCTATCATTTAAAGTGGAAGGGCAGATAAAGTGCTTCCCAGATAAGGTCAAGTTGAAGGAGATCATCATCACCCAGCCCTTATTATATGAAATGTTAAAGGGACTTATAAGAAAAAGAAGATCAAAACAATGAACGGTAAAATGACAACAAACGCACAGCTATTAACACTTGATCCTAAAACAAAAACAAAATCTAAGCAAACAACTAGAACAGGAACAGAATCACAGAAGTGGAGATCATACGGAGGTTTATCAGGGAGTGAGTGGGAGAGGGAGAGAGGGGGAAAAGGTACAGGGAATAAGTAGCATAAATGGTAGGTAGAAAATGGACAGTGGGAAGTTAAGAACAGTGTAGGAAATGTAGAAGCCAAAGAACTTATATGTATGACCCATAGACATGAACTAAAGTGGGGAGATGTGGGTGGGAGAGAGAGTGCAGGGTGGAGGGGAATAAAGGGGATGGATGGGACAACTACAATAGCATAATCAATAACATATAGTTAAAAAAATCTTCCATATGGTTGTCCATAGTGGCTGTACCTATTTACATTCCCAGCAAGAGTGTACAGAATTCCCTTTTCTCCACATCCTCACCAACACATGTTGTCTCTTATGTTTTTGGTAATAGCCATTCCAACAGGTTTGAAGTAGTATGTCATTGTGGTTTTCATTTGCATTTCCCTGATAATTAGTAATGCTGAGCATCTTTTTCTATAGCGATCAGCTATTCGAATGTTTACATTGGAAAATTTTAGGTGCCATCCTAATTTTTAATTGCACTTTTAAAAAACAACTGGGTTGTCTATGTCTCATATATTTTGGATATTAGTCTTTCATCCAATACGGTTTACAAATATTTTTATCTCAATCCATTGGTTGCCCCTTCATTTTGTTCTATGTTTCTTTTGCTGTGCAGAATCTTTTTAGTTTGACACAGTGCCATTTGTTTATTTTTTTAATTTTGTTGCTTGTGTTTTTGGTGTCATATAAAAAACACTGTTATGACCAATGTCAAAGACTTTTTCCCTATGCTTTCTTCTATAGAAAGTTTATTTGTTAATTACTGTCTTGACCTACTTCAGTCTAGTATGTTGAATATTTTTATCTCTTTCACACATTTCCATTTATCTAACCAAGTTCCCAAATGTGAGTGTAATCTTTATGAATTTGGAGATATACAAGTGGCTTTTACATTACTGGCCAAAGAGCATTGAAATAACTATAAATTTCATACAGTATTCATTTCCAAGAAGATCAAGCCAATGTATAGGTAGTTGCCTTGACCTTTCAATTAAAACCCATAAGAAATAAAAACCCTGAACATTAAAAAAAATCTTATCTGTCACAAAAAATGGTGTATTATGAATATGTGTCTGTGGATATAACTTTCTAAATGAAAACTGCAGTGATTTGCCTGTGCAGCCCAATTTTTATAGGAAAATATCACACTGTTAATACCAGGATGCTTGAAAATAAAAATAAAAATTTGCTTAAAGCTAAGGCCAATTGCCAGTGGTTTACAGTAGCTTAAAAGACACACAGATAAAATGTGATGGAAAAGTCACGACTTTCCTAAAAAATGGCATTAGTCTTATAACATATTGACTATTACTAGACTATTAATTGAAATACAAATACCACGGCAAGTTGGTTGATAGATTAGAGTTCAATAAAAATAAGGCCAAGGTCCAAGACTCTCATTTCTACAGAATTAGTCATCTTCTCTCTTATGATCACAGACAATATCTGTAATATCAGCCAGCTATTTTTCAGATAGACACAAAGGAAGTGGGATCATAAAATTGAATCAAACTTCCCACTGCCAATGCAAAAATTTCATGCCCTAAAAGCAATGTCAGTAGCGAAATCTTTGATCTACAAATAATCAGCAAAAATAATTTTTGCGGTCCATTTATATGTTCAAGAATGAGCACATACTTACTTTGTTAATAAATAGATCCAAAGAAATTTTCTCTGGTTTCTTCATCATTTACCACCTTGTTTTTGTATTTTCTTAGTTAGACTGTTAGTAATTATGCATTTAGCTGAAGACATTAAAGATTCCTAACTCAAATAAGCTTATGCAACCAAGAGACTTATTTCATTACATAGCAGGATGTTTAAAGGTAGTATAAGTTTTAGGGTTGGTTAATTCAAGAGATCACCAATATCATAAAGAATATAATTTATATCTCTAAATTATACCACCTTAGTTGTTTAGCTTTATTTTTTTGTGTGGTTCTCTTTAAGGTTACAAGATTACTGTTATACTGGTTTCAAGAATTGCAATCAGACACAAATGTTTCTAAGAGATGAAAGTGGACTGTCTTTTCTGGTAATTCTTATTTTAGACTATGGGAACCCTTTCCAGAACTCTTTGCTCATATATCATTGGCTAGAACTTGATATCCCTACCCCTACATTAGTCAGTAACAAAAAGTATTAAACAATGACTTAAAGCAACAGTGGTTTACATTTAGAGCTCTAGATAATTTTGTCCTCTTTTAAGTTATATAGGGCAAGTATAAGTAATAAAACAAAATTAGGGTTTTGTTACTAAGGAAAAATGGGCAAATGTATGTTGGTATATAACCAATTATACCTACTATGGACCTGTAAGTTCCAGAAGAGTCTTTTAAAGGTTAAATTATTAGCATCTAGTACACTATCTGGCATAAAGTAGTTCCTCAATAATTACTTTTTGAATTGATTAGTAACTCTGCTTGGCAAGCAAATAACTCTGAGTAATGGAGAAAGATCTCCCAGAAAAAGTGATATTTGATCTGGTTTTTGACTTTAAAAAAGGCATAAAAACAGAGAGGGAGAAAAGTATCAGAGACAAAGAGACACACTAGAAAAAGACACAAAGTCATAAATGGACATGGAAGTTTAGATCAGTTGCTATTACTTTCTGAAAAAAAAAAAAAAAGAACAGAAACTGCCATTGACAACAGCTTAAACCATAAGGATATTATTGTTTTCTTAACAGGATTTCCAAAAGGAATATTTCCATAATTCATTTGGTGGCTTAGTAATGCCATCAAGACCCAGACTCCCACTATCTTTGTTCTCAGTTATCTTTAGTATTGTCAATATACCCCCTTATGTTTGCAAGATGGCTACTGTACTTTTGAGTATTATGCCATCACATAGCAACAGACGAAGCAGGAAGAAGGTAGGGATTTTATCACAAAATAACATCTCCAACACCTCCTAGAAGTATTTTTATTTATTGTTATCTCAATCTAGGTCAAGTGGCCACTCCTAGCTTCAAGGAAGACTTAAGAAGTATGTACATGGACTTTGTAGTTTCCATGGTGATGACAAGCAAGGAAGACAGAGGGAGGGAAAAATATTGGGCACACAACCAATAAGGCTTATCACAACATTTTTCAGTGGGTGTGGGTCTCAAGGGTATGAGGAGAATGACCAAAAAAGAGAAAAATGAATTGAATTCACATGTTCACATACTAAAATGTGGGAGTTTCATATGTAGTGGTTATCATCGTAAGGAACAACAAAAAGGCAGTGCATGGGTGTTACCTGTCTATTTTTCTGATTCCTTCTTTTGTAAAAAATGTCACCATTTAAACAACGAGAAAGAATAAATATCTAAAGAACTGTGTCGCTGACTTTCAGTTGTCTTCTCAAAGTTTAGTCACCATTTAGTTGTTATGGGTGTTACATGTAAATACAACATTTAGTAAAGTTTTCTCATATGTTTTAGACAAACGCCACTTTTAAATGACAAATTCTTTTTTGAAAACATTTTATTTATTTACTTTTAGAGAGAAGGGGAGGGAGGGACAAAGAGAGGGAGAGAAACATCCATGTGTGGTTGCCTCTTGTGTGCCCCACACTGGGGGCCACCCCACAACCCAGGCATGTGCCCTGACTGGGAATCGAACCGGCAACTCTTTGGTTTGCAGGCTGGCACTCCATCCACTGAGCCATACCAGCCAGGGCAAATTGCAAGTTTTCTGATTTACAGTTTTGCGTGAGCATGTGGTTCTAGCATATGTTTGAAAAGGTGAACTTCTGAGCACATGGTTCAAGTAAAATATTCTAACAAGAACTATACAACAGTACAATATTTGCAATAGAAGAACTATTGCAATATTATCACTCAAGATCTGTAGAATATCCACTTTTGTATTATTTAAGTTATTGCCTGTCAGCCCTATATGTCAACCTCAGTACAACTACTTTTTATCATACATTATCTTACATTATTTATGCATTCAACAAATATTTATTGAGTCCCTATTCTGAAGCAGTAGGCTGGTAAGCATGAGTGATTGAACTATAAACAACAACAAAAACAAACCAGCAAACCCCAAAATGGAAATAGCTATACCTCCATATAGGGTTTGCCCTGGAAGTTCCAGGTAACACAAAATTGTTGGGTCAAATTTGACATCCCATTTTGTGTTTTTTAGTTTGTTAAAAGTTTCATCCAACTGAATGTCGGTCACTTCAAATGTCCTTTTGACAAGCCTTGAGGTGTCCATCCTGAAGGATGGACATGTAACAATCATTACTATTATCTATCGATCAAAGTTTGATAGTGCACTCATGAATAGTTAGAGTTGAGAACCATTGTTCTAAGTAGATGGACATTCATCAGGCTTCGTTTAACATGCTGGACCTTCTTGGGTAATGGTGAAAATAGGGCTTAGAAGGGCCATTGCAGATTATATTTTTTACCTTAAACCCTAACACCCATGAAGATGTAGTTTTCACAATTATTGTCATTGAATATGATTGCCAGAAAGGATGTCTGATTAGTATGAAATGGCAACATTAACTTCGTGGATCAATAGTCTACATGCAAACGAATTCAGATTTCTTTGCTTTATGTAGAACATATCTACAAAGAATGCATCCATTTTTTAAAGGAATATAGTCCTCCTAGATCCCTAACATTTTATATCACCTCAGGTAAACTAGTTATGAAGTTCATCCTTGTTGCAGATTGAGACACTAAGGGAAATGTAATTGGCTTGTCCAGGGCCATCTAATTAGTGACAAGGTAAACATTTCAATCCTGGTTGCCTGAATCCCAATTCAATATGTTTTTATTGCCAAGGGTATCCTTTCAAATCAGTCCATCTGCACAATAAGGACCAGCAGGGGTCAGTGCAAAATGAAAATGCAACACAGTCACAAAATCTGGCTCAAAATTAGTGACTAACATTGCTCTCTAACTAGTAGGTGGCAGATTTATTCTTAAAATCTTATTTTTTTAGTGGTTATTGATATCAATGATGCTTCCTTAGTGAAAGCAAATACCTGAGATAGGCAATATTTTATTATGTGATAATAGATTCGATTAGATAATTTATATGTTTATTCAATAAAAATTTGTGAATGCCATCTATTTCCCAGGCACTGTTCTTGGCAGTGGGGATACATCAGTATATAAAACAGAGAAACATTATATTAAGCATAATATAACCAAAGACACAGAAATTGAGAAAAGGCTGAAAGTCACCAGAGGGGAGAGGGGAGGAAATTTCAGGGGAAAAGGGGAAGGAACAAGTATAAAGGACACATGGACAAAAACTATAGGGGGGTGGAAATGGGAGGGAAGAGGGGAGGGCTAGGGTGGTGGGTTCGGGTGAGAATAAAAGACAGAAAACTGTACAAGATCAACAATTAAAATAAAAATTAAAAAAAAAACAGAGAAACATCTTTGCCCTTATTGACTTTATTTTCTATTGGTAGGAGATAAAGAAAAAAGTTCTGTAGAAGGTAATAAGAGTTAGGAAAAAATAATAATAGGGTGACAGGGAGGCCCAAAATAGGGTAGAAGATGTAAAGAGGGCTTTATGTTCAAGTAAAGTCGTGATCTCTTGACAGTCTGCTTGTAAATGTTGGTAAAGACTGAAAGTGATGACAAAAAAAAAGGGGAATGTGTGGAGGAAAATGGAGACAACAATAAAAATGTGGGAAAAAAATCAATCAGTCAATAAAAAGGGGAATGTTTTCTTCTGTTTCTTCAAAAGTCAAAATAATGTTTGAAGAAGCGCAGGGTATATGAGAAATGTCATAGTATACGTCTATATGGTATTACAGTTTCCTAAATTCTATGCAGGTACAATGTCATTAAAAATAATCTGGGAAAGCTTTGAGGTGAAAGAAAAGAGGCAGCAAGTGGAACAAAATAGAAACAGGAGGAGACATGCGCAGTCTTGGTCTTCTTGGTATTAAATTGGTGATGGGGCCCTGGCTGGTGTGGCTCAGTGGATTGAGCATGGGCTGTGAATCAAAGGGGCACTGGTTCGGTTCTCAGTCAGGGCACATGCCTGGGTTGCTGGCCAGGTCCCCAACAAGGGGCACATGAGAGGCAGCCACACATGGATGTTTCTCTCCCTCTCTTTCTCCCTCCCTTCCCCTCTCTAAAATAAATAAATAAAATCTTTAAAAAAAATGGTGATGGGGCCATACAAGGCATGTACTGTACTTCACCCCAACATATTTAGTAGTGTGTACTACAAGGTATTCCCTGGTTCATTTCCCTGTTCATTTTTCCCCTAAGATTCAAAGTTCAAATGAGCAATAATATGTACAAATAAAAAAATCAACATTTTGATTTTATTGTCTACAATAATTAGAATAATCACTTTAGAGGTTTATATTTTTGTAGTTATTATTTAGTCAGTATACCTTAGGTATAGCTTAGAAATGTTGAGGTTTTGTTTATTAAAGCTCTGTTTATGTTTATATCATCTTGTGTTTTAATTGATTTATCATGTAACTTAAAAGAATAAAAAAAGGGTTTACAGGAAGTACTATAAAGGACACATGGACAAAATCAAAGGAGAGTGGAGACAGGTGAGGGAGGTGGGGCTGGCTGGGTAATAAAAAATAAAATAAAGTAAAATAAATTGAAGTAGTTTTTTATTAAGATTATTTTTAATTGGGCTTTCCTTAGCAGTTTTTATAGATAATGTTAATTTTTTTGACAGTAGAAATAATCCAAGAATAGAAATGTTGTGACTATGATTTCTATTTTCAGTTGAGATGTTTTACATATATTGTTAATATTAGTTTTTGGTTGTTGATATATACATAGTATATATAAACTTTTTTCAGTATGATATATGATAAATAGCATTTTAATAAATTAAGTCTGAAATAGTTTTCTTATGTAAATCTTCTGAGTAGTATGTACATTGATCTAAAAAAAATCCACAGAAATTAACCTTTAAAAAATTTTAAGTGACTTTAAATTTCAAAAGATTACATGGAAAAAATAAAAGTATAATTGAATAATTAAAATTTTGATGTGTTTTTTCTTTGCACAGTAAATATATTAGGTTTATATGCTTGATATCCAACTGTATGTACAGTTTTATATTCCTGATTTTTTTAAATGAAATTTTGGGGATAAAGTGAGTGTAAAACAGACATGAGTATTGCCATTATAAAGTTTTAATCTAGTCAATAATGAAACCATTCTGTAAACTTAGAAATTTATGTTTTAAAATGTAAATATTTTATGTAAAATTGTAGTGAACATTTATCATGCCAAAATAGTAAGTAATTTAGGATAAATTCGTAGGAGTAGAAAGACCGGGTGTTGAGGGTATGGAGATTTTTCAAGGCTGTTTACACTTTGTTATTTCTTTTTATTATCCTGGTTTATTTATAGTTAAAACTTGAATGGATTTATATTAATTTTGTTCAGAAGTCAATATTGTGTGACAGATTTGTGAATTTACTTTGACCGATGGAGGGTTTTTGAGAGATTACAGTACGGAGCGTCTCGAAATCAGTGCTGGCCGATTTTACTCTTAACTCACTGGCTGTTCCTTCTCCGTGTGTTTGTATTAAAAAGAATTAAAAAGTATTAAAAGCTCAGCGCAGTTTTTATAGGTACCTGTTCGTGTGTCTTCAGGACCAGAGGACGAAGTGTCCCTGAACTTGATCTCGGCGATCGTGCCTCCCTGGGTTGAGCGTGTTGGAAACGGCGAACTTCGCCAAGGCTGTCGCCGTCGCCGTCGCGGTCGCCGACCTTCGGGACCAGGAAGCGCCACCTGCTCAGCGGCAGGAGGGGCGGGAGGGCTGGGGACGGCCACTCTTCCCGTCCATCGTTCCCGCCTTCGCCTTCTGTGTCTTTGGAGGCGGCAAATTGTGGGGAAACCTGGGCCCGCAGCGGCCCCCGAGGGCCGGTTAACGGCAGCTCAGCCACGGGCGGGCGGACGGCGCGGCGGTCAAGTTCGCCGCTTGGATGCCCGGCAGCGGCGGCCAGGGCCGAACCGGCTGCATCATTTTCTGTGTATTTCTTTTCTTGACTTTTACTGAACATTGTGGCTCACAGCTGACAAGTGTACGACTTTATCCCCCATTATCTGTAAGTATTACACGTTTTACCTTTGCTTAATTTACAAGTCTAAAAAGAAACTGTACTCACGTTATTTTATGGGGAAATCACCGTGAATAGATATACATAGTTTTTAAGGGAAAACCTGAATATAAAGATAACGTACAAAATTACAGCCATGCTTTGCGCGCAAATGTTTATATTCTTTTGTTTTATTTTCAGAGCATATATTTCTTTCACTAACACATACAGACACACGTGTATGCATCTGTGTGCACATAGAAATGCTCCAAACTACTGTTAAAATACATGATCGCACGTGTATAGGTTTGTAAAACTACCACATAGATTCACTCAAGGAAAAGCGGATCCTGTTACTCAAACTGCACTGTGAGATATGGTTACTCTGTGATGTCTCTGTACCTCCCTCTGGCTCAGAGCCTCTTTATGATCTCACCACTAAACCTTGCCAGTTCAGACTTACTTTCCTGAGGTCCTGGCAGCATAGAGGCCAGGGAAATGTCTCTTCTAGGATTGTAAGTACTCTTTTTAATACTTTTCACTGTTTTTAAAAGCTGTCGTGCTCAATTTAACTGCATATTTATACTGGTTCACATAAATAATATTTCTCTTATAATAATTTTATTTGTAAATTAAAATTTCTGTTTGACACTCACAGATGCAGGAATATCTTCAGGGCTGTGCTGTTACATTTGCCTACTTCCAGCTCTTTCACAAAATAGCTCCATAGTCTTGACCTTATTTTAGAGAAAAGGGAAGGAACTAATGTGTGAAACCACCAGAAAGTGGGAAGCAAGATAAAACATACTAAGACCTGATGCGTTTTAATACACTTCACTGTATGTGTTAGGAGAACTAGATCATTTCAACTTCTGACAAAAACAAAAACTTTCTAATATTTCTAATTACAGATAAAGTATACTGAGTTCACTCTCTAAAAGGAGTCATTATGTGGGTAATGAAACAACGGTGTTTCTGCAGGCTTTAGTGGCTACATCTTTCAATATTGCTCAGTATTTCAAAAGGCTATGTTTTCTTAAAATATTGTGAAAATTAATACTAAAATTACAATGACATAGGGCGTATTGACTTAGAGCTAATAATGAATATTCATGTGTATTAAGATAAACCATATCAGATTATTCCTATTAAAACATTTTAACTGATAAAAATGTATTATGGTTCAATCTAATGTAAAAAGCTTATAAATAAAAATCATTAACAAAGATACAATTAAGGTGGCATAAAAATAAAGCATATTACCAAAAATTTATAGAAAAACATCTATCAATAACTGGTAAACACACAAAATGGTGTCTAACCTGAATAATGAAAACAACATTTAAAAATCTTTGACTTCAAAATTCACCTGTTAAAAATCTACAAGGCTTTTTTCTTGTTAAACAACACATCCTGTAATCTTTGGATCTTTTGTATTTGTATGTGTCGCTTTCACAACAAGGCAATTCTATAACTTTGAAAGAAAAAGAATGATTTTAGCCAGAAATTAAAATTGAGCTCTCCAGTGCTTTTATAAGGATATGTTTAGTTGGATGCTGCCCACACCTATTACTGCTTACATCACAAAGTTCTCAGGATTATGTTATCATTGGGCATTATCCCTATCAAACACACTTTCATCAGCAAAGTTATCTACTTCCTCTGTGAATTACCTCCACTTTCTTTATATAAAACTTGCCTCTTTCTCAAAACCAGTTTTCTTTTTTAATTAGATTTTTTACTGTTGTTCAAGTACAGTTTTTTGCCTTCCCCCCCACCTCTCTGCTCCACCCCAGCCATCCCCACCTCCCTCCCCTGATCCCACCCCCCCTTGGTTTTGTCCATGTGTCCTTTATAGTTGTTCCTGAAAACCCTTCCCTCTTTCCCCCAATTATCCCCCTTCCCCCTCCCCTCTGGTCACTGTCAGTTTGTTCTTTATTTCAAGGTCTCTGGTTCTGTTTTGCTGTTTTCTTGATAGCCACCGTAGTGGGGGCTGTTTTCCTTTCAACATCTACTCTTAACTCTGGACCAGACATGAATTAGGTGTCTGCTCGGTTTCCCAACAGGATTTCTAAGTCATTCTTGTGTTCCCTACAGTTCAGGAGCTATGGGTCTCATGTCTTCAGATTATGTCATGTTACCTTTTCTTCACAATTTCACATTTACGTTTCTTTTTCCCATCACCACTTTTTCCTCCCATACCCTCTTCCACCCCCACCCATCCTTGCGCTCCCACCTTGCCATCACCATCATGTTGTCCATGTTCATAAATTCCTTCTTTTTTTCGTTCGCTTAATCCCTCCACCACACCAACCCTTCCCCCAGAGCTGTCAACCTGCTCTCTGAGTCTGTGTCTATTTTACTGCTTAGTTTCTTCATTAGATACCATATATGACTGAGATCATATGGCACTTGTCTTTCTCTGACTGGCTTACGTCACTGAGCATAATGTTCTCCAGGTCCATCCATCCTGTCACAAAGGGTAAAAGTTTCTTCTTTTTATAGCTGTGTAGTATTCCATAGGGTAAATGTACCACTGCTGTTCTTTGCACTCCTCTACTGATGGACACTTGGGCCACTTCCAAATCTTGGTGGCTGTAAATAACACTACAGTGAATATAGGACTGTATATATTCATTGAAATTGAATTCAGGTTTCAGGTTTATTTAGATGAATTCCCAGAAGTGGGATCACTGGGAATTTGTTATATGTTATTGGTGAGTCTCTCTTTCCATAGTTTGAATATTTGGTTCCTCTGGTTCTATATCTTTTTTTCTTTATTTCTTGCTTCCTGATTCACTTTATATTAACCAAACTTCTCAAATTTCCTTTCTATTTTGTTGTTATATATATTTACATTATACTTTCATAGTTATCTTATAGGCCTCAAAATAATCCTTTCAATTATTACAGTTTAGTACAAATTACTATTTTTACTACTCCCCAGAGAGTGGAAGCACGTTACAACATTTTACCTCCACTTATTCCATTCTCTTTTATGCGCTATTACTACCATAAATATTATTTTGCATAAAATTCTTTTATTTTAAAGTCAATAGATTGCTACCATTATTAATTGTAAATACTTCATATTTTTGCACCCATGTATTTACTTATTTTCATGGTCTTATTCATCTTGTATTAACCCTACATCACCTTGTCTCATTTTCTCCCACCTAAAGAATTCTCATTTGTATTCATTTAGTGCTTTCTACTGGCAATAAAACTGACACATTTTTGTTTGCATACAAAGTCTTTATGTTATTAAAAATATGTTTGCTTTGGAAAAAATCCTAAATTGAATTTTTTCTTTTATACCTTTAAAATATTCCTTTGTCTTCTGACATCTCTTACTCATTTTCTCTTTTATGTCAACATATAGTTTGGTCTTATGTACCAAAGAAATATTCACACAATGATCTATAAAATTAAAATAAAATCCTAATATGCTTTGAAAGGACAAAAACTATTCAGAGTTGTAATTATATTTAAGCTTCTAATAACCTCAGACTGAGATTGCATTTATATAAAGCAAGCATAACATAGCATATGGCTAAATTGTCCTTTTTCTGACTGCTCTTTGATTGCTTTTTCTACTGTTCTCCAGAGTGAGGTACATGTACAAAGTAATCCATTTAGGTGTATGAATAAGATATTAGAACTTCAACTTATGTGTTTTATTTCATCTTTAAAATTGTCTATTTTAAAGTGTGATTTATGTCATGTTATTACAGTAAAATATAAATTATACACAAATTGTACTCAAAAGTTAGTTTTGAAAACACTACTTTCAACTGTAGAAAAGACATCAAAATCAATGTTAAGTGCAATGTCTTTTTCCGAGAATATGAAAACAATAACTCATTCAAGCAGGTTAGCTTTTCAAACTAAAATTCCCAGATCACAGATCAGAATACCTTGTAGCTGCACTATTGGATGACCATGATTTGAATGCAGACTAATTGATCAATTGCCTTTGCAAAGGCAAAAAGCACAAGCTTGAACTATTTCATTCATCTATGAAGTTTTCTCTTGAAAGACTATTCAGATCATCGGTTCTTAACCAGAACTGAGTATCCAAATAACCAGAGAAATTTTTTAAAATACATACTTGATTAAGCACAGCCACAGATTCTGCTTCATGGATCCAGGAGTTCTCAGGAATATTTACTTTTCTCAAAATTTCCAAGTTAATTCTGATGTTTATTCTCAGTTGAGAACCACTAGACTAGAAATTTTTATTACTCAATGTCTCCAAAATCTTTCCTAAGTCGGTAGTTATTTAATGATGAGTATGGACCAGGCTTTGGGCTGGATACTAGAGCTTTATTTAGGAAATGAAAATGTATTTCAGTAAAGCATAAATATGTTTGACCATTTTTATGTGTTTTTGTGTTTGTTTACTGATTTGATGATTTGGAAAAGGAAAAAAAACTCTAGAGCATATGTGTATGGAACTATAATCTCAGAATTAGGAATGGTCACAACTCATTGTTCCTGCTAATAAGGAAATATTATTTTAAAAATAAATTATACCGTGTATATTCTCAGTACACCATGTGATTATCACCAGATCAAGTTGGTAATTTCCAAGTAAAATATATCATGGACCAATTTTCCCTGTGTCTAAGAACAATTCATAATCCAGATCAATACTTACATATGCCACTACCACACATTATTATTGGTTTGATTTTATTAGTGGTACTGAAAAAAACTGAAAAATGTGTTTTTTTTTCAGAATTTATTTAGTGAATTTAGAAAATGTGTGGGCTTACTATTATTTTAGACCTTTACACTGGAAAAATTGGAGGGATACTGGCTGGATTTACTGTTCTACAAATTAAATAAAATATTTTATATTGTTTTACAATATATCAAATTGGCATTTAATTTCAGCTTTTGTTCCATTATTTATTTTTGTTCAAGTTTCTGGTGAGAATACACTTTCATTCATCTGTAACTTGATTTAGAGGAAAGTAAGTGTGATATGAATTATAAGTATACTTTTTTTAGATATGGAGTTCTTAGAATGCATAAGACTTTCTAGTTTTACTATTGATGGCTTAGTAATATTATCATTATGATATCTTTTATTAGCCATAGTATACATTCAATTAAAGCATTTTCTTTTTTTTTTCAACAGACAAGAAGTAAACATCGAAGCATATGATAATACCTTGCAAAGTAAGAATTTAGTCTCTTTGGAGTTCAATACTATTCATATTATATTTGAAAGTACATTAAGGGATAAATTACTAGTATCTACCACTCAATATGATAAAGCAAAGAATGCCTTGAATTTTTGTTACAATTTAGGAGAATGATTTGTGTGTGTACGTGTATGCGTATGTTGGTATGTGTGTATATGTAAAATATTTCTAGTCTTGATGGGGGTTTTTACTCACCATGTTAAAAAGAAATAGTTCATTTGTTCTTCCTTATAATAAAAAACAACTTTAAATTCATAAGGTTTCCTTGTGTTTAAAATTCACAATAACAACACCAAAAGTAGAAAACAAAAATATAGTTTAAAACATGAAAGTGGATGGTCTGTTTGTTACACAGACACTTTAGAAATCTTCTCCTTAATAAAATGAACTTACATCTGTCTGCACGGCTACAACATTTACCTATTCGTTCTAGTTCCTCCTTCGGCAAACACAAAATTGAAGCTTCTAACTTTGTGATTAAGAGAATGAACGCTGAAGTATAAAAGACTCATGGACAAAAACTAGGGGTGGTGGAAATGGGAGGGAGGTGGGGAGGGCTGGGGCGGTGGGCTGGGGTGGGAGTAAAAGACAGAAAACTGTACAAGAACAACAATTTAAAAAAAGTTAAAAAAAAAGAGAATGAACACTGAAACCAAACTATCTGTGTTTGAATTTTAATTCTTCTATTTACTTTATGATTTGGGGCAAATGATATAACCTCTTTCAGTGCTTTATTTTTCTACATCTATAAAACGGAGGCAACTATAAATTACATTATCTAATTAAAACTGTTGTTCGAAGATTAAATGAGCTCATATGCATGTCTGGCACATAGTAAGCATTATGTTAGTGTTAACAGTTGCAGCTATTCTATAAATGCTATTACTAGTATTCCATATAATATCTCCTTAAGTATTTAAATGTGGTGATCAAATTTTTTATTAGCCTTCCCATCTCCAGGAGAACTGTCTGTAGTTACCTTAACAGTTTCTTTTTTTTTCATAGCTACCAGATATGGTAATTCTCCTGATAACTGTATTTTGGATACATTCAAGTGTGTATATGTTCCATTAGTAAATTTTATTTAATTCCTTGGGGTGGCATTGGTTAATAAAATTATATAGGTTTCCAGTATAAAATTCTGTGATGCATCATCTGTATATTGCATTGGGTATTCAACGCAATATACAAACTCAAGTGTTTTTCCTTTTTAAAAATAGAGTTCACAGAATTGAATGCAGTATTTGAGTCTCTGGCCTTGTGTCTTGAAATGTCATTGAGGTCAGAGGAGTGCTAAACGAAACATTTAGATTTAATCAATTGAGACTTTTACTAATTACTTTATTCTCAGCATTGAGCTAGCTATTATGGGGACTATACAAGAAGTCACATTGTCTATAAGCTCATTAACCATTGCCCCCCAATAATTTTAATTAAAATTTAAAAAAATTACAAATGTCATTTTAAAATATAATTATTGTTAAATGGGGAGATAAGCTTTTATGGGAAAATCTCATTGAAACCCCTAAGTGATTTATAAACTACAAACTCCAGGGGGAAAGGAGATATTTTGAGTTATAACTTAATTTAACAATATATTTCTTACTCATGAATATTTCAGTGCATATGAGGGTCCAGCTTCTAATTGCAAATTGTTTATTGCCTTCTCTTATGTTAGTGAATGAATCAAGCAGAAAATTATGTAATCAAGAATACTTCACTTTAACATTTCCTAAACCACCTCAGCCAGGCAGAGAAAAGAGATCAAGACTTTCAGAATTACAAGTCACAGTTCCTGTGAGTAATGAAAAGGTCATTTTAAAACTAAATTTAAGATTATATAATAAATAAATATAGGTATGTATAATTTTAATTTTACTACCTCTTGGAAGCAGATATTTTAAAATTTATAATTTTTCTTAAAACAGTTGCCTTCACTTACCTCATATTTAGCTTTTATTTATATGTGCCTCTCCATTTCAAAGACATTATACAGCTAATAGAATAAGCAAGCTAGAGAACCTAATGCTGCAAATGGTGGCATCTCTCAGGAAACTTTTACCAGCTACAAAAATAGAATGGAAGGACAGATAAAGTCCTTCTCAGATAAAGTCAAGTTCAAGGAGTTCATCATCACCAAGCCCTTATTATATGAAATGTTAAAGGGACTTATCTAAGAAAAAAATCAAAAATATGACAGTGAAAAGACAGCAAACTCACAGCTATTAAGAACCACACCTAAAACAAAAGCAAACAGCTAGAACAGGAACAGAATCACAGAAATGGAGATCATATGGAGGGTTAGCAACAGGGGAGTAGGAGGAGGAGAGAGAGGAAAAGGTACAGAGAATGAGTAGCATAGATGGTGGGTAGAAAATAGACAGGGGGAGGGCAAGAATAGTGTGGGAAATGTAGAAGCTAAAGAACTTATGACACATGGCCATGAACTAAATGGGGGGATGTGGGTGGGAGGGAGTGTGCAGGGTGGAGGGGAATGATGGAGGAGAAATGGGACAACTGTAATAGCATAATCAATAAAATATATTAAAAAAAGAAAAAATATATATAAAATTTGAAAGTTAGAACATGAGCTGATCTTGATGAGATTTCAGAGCTTCTCCATTTTCCTTAATCTAAACTAGATACTGGAAGATTCAGATTTTCTACTGCTTTTATAAAGTAGTCATTCACTAGCAAAAAGAAAGGCTATGTGTGTGACAAATGCCCATAATAAGCAGAACGTGGTGGCCTTGTATGTGTGTGGGCAAGGCTGCGAACTCCTGGCTACCAGTGTGCAGCAAGTGAAAGAAAGTGTTCACAACAGTGAAAAGTTAAGCATTATATTCCCTACTATGTGTTAAATATTCTGTTAGATGTTAGAGTTTCATTGATGAGTAATAGATATACCTAATGCATATTTCTGTTTGTGTATCCATGCACTTACCTCAGGAAACAAGCGTTATCAAGAATCTCTGCACAAAAGAGCACTACCCTTCCCCTCTTCAGATGTGACTATTGAGGGCAGTTATGGGAGTTTGATTCCAGATATTTTTCACTGAATTTACACACACACACAAGGTGCCACTATGAGCATCTTCCATTTGCTTTTCTCCAGTAATAGCGTGTCCTTGGCATATCACAGTCCTTCTGTTTCCTACTCAGCAGGTGTACCTCACTACAAGCCCCCATTATTAATTTGCCCTTCAGTCACTGCCAGTTAATAAACACATGTTTTTTTTATATAAAAAAATGAAAGAAAATTAATCAAGTGAAAAAAAGGACTACTGCTCAGAGGTCAACCCATGCTGATATCAAAATATGTTTTAAGGGCATCTCCCAAAGCAGAGTTACATTCAGTGAATTTATTTAAGGATCATTCATTATATCTGTAGTGATACAAGTATGGGCTTCTGTTCATGGTCTTCCTTTAGTTCCATATGACCATTTCATTGCCTGGTGATGTCTCCACGGAATAGTTGAAAGAATATAAAAAGTAAATGTAAAATTAATCTATGTGGCCACTATGACATTCAGATTGGTCAAATGTTTGGGTGGGGGTTTAAAAAATTACACTACTTCACCACAAATTAGTGTGGATCAAACAATTGTTTCATTTTATGTCCTTGCTTTTGACAATACTTCACAGTAGGACTCCCAGGCTTTTAATTTGATCAGAGACTTTGAAAGAGGAGTAGAAATGAGGTTAGGCCTGAAGCCAACAGCTATCACAAGAATTGTCATGACAAACTTGATGGGCATAAGGTTGTTTTTGAACTAACTTGAGGGTGAAGGATACGTGAAATGTTCCAAAAGATTTCTTGCTTTGAGCTCCAAAAGGAGCCCAGTATCAATTGTAAGTAGAAGCCCTGCAAAATCATCAATATGGATCATTGTGGGGCTGCTTCAACCCCAATATGAACCATTGAGAAAAACCTTAGGTTTTCTGTAAGGTAAAGTAATTTTATTTTTAAAGTAAGTTTATCTCACATAAACACAAAAGCACATATAGGACACTGAAAAATAAAACAAAAAAGTTTTAAATGGATGGTTAAAAAGAAGCTAAACTATTTTCAACTTTCACAATATAGAGGTATACCTCATTTGAAATCTGTTTTTGATTTTATGACATTTTTAAAATTAAATTTATTGGGGCAACATTTGCTTATAAAATTTATTATAGGTTTTAACTGTACAATTCTATGATATGTTATCTGTATATTGCATTGTCAAACATTCTTCTTATTATCCTAACCAACCTTTTTAGAGATATGACAAAAGAAAATTAGAGGAAGTCCATAAACCAGCTCAGATATGGATAAGGCATTTTTTAAGAAAAAAATTCCAAGGGCCATCTAATTACTTCACTGTCAGAAGACAGGCTCTCAGTAATCATCCTTATACTCCTCAAACCCATCCTGAAAAGCTAGAATCTGAAAAGTCAGAAGATTCCAAGAAAAATACTGGCCCACATGAAAAAACACCAGAATCCAAAGAAACAGCAAATGATAAAAAACCTAGAAGAGGAAATAAAACTCCATCAAAATCATCACATGAACGTGAACTATCTAAGAAGTTGAAGTACAAATCAGAAACAAACCTAGAATCCAAAGATTCTAAGGCAGTCTTAATGAAGGATCGAAGAAAACGTAAGAGGTATTTTAAAGTTTTCAAGAAGACAAATACTGAATCCTTATGTACCCAAAAGGATTCTAAGACCTCAGAGAACAATTCTGATGCCAAATATGAGACCTGCTCAAAAAACAGTGAAAATATAGATTTAATGATATCTTTAGAGGAATTTGGTGCTGAATCCATGGAATTTGATATGTGGTTGAAGAACTGCTCACAGAATAATTCAAAGAAGCCTTCAAAGAAGGAAGCAAGTAAAAGCTCTGATACTGATTCTGTAGATTCAAAAGATGTAAAGAAAGGTAAGAAAAAGAAAAAGAAAGACAAGAAAGATGCAAAGAAGGACACAGAGTCTACTGATGAATCTGACATCTCAAAGGATGAAAAGAAAGTCTCAAAGAAGGCTAAGAAAGATTCAAAGAAAAGTGACAAAAAGAAAGAATCAAAGAAGGACGCAGACTCTACTGATGCAGAATCTGAGTCTGAATCAGATGCAAAAAAGGGTAAGAAAGATTCAAAGCATAAGAAAGGTTCAAAGAAGGATGACAAGAAAAAGGATGCCAAGAAGGACACAGTATCAACTGATGCCAGTCCTCAATCTGAAAAGATTTCAAAAGAGGGTGAAAAAGATGAAAAGATGGCTAAGAAAATGTCAATAAGATTTGACAAAAAGAAGTCTGCAGTAAAGTCTGAAGAGTCTAGTGAAACTGAATCTGATTTGGATAGAAAAAGAGCTAAGAGAGGTTCAAAGAAAAATGTCAAGAAGCAGGATTCGATGAAGAAGATAGAGTTTACTGATACTGAATCTGATGAGTCTTCCAAGAAAGACGCCAAGAAACATGGATTGATCAAAAGTTCAGATGTTGAGTCTGATGATTCGATGTATCGATTTGGGGCTAAAAAGAAAGGAGTTCAAGAATCAGATGCCACCTCTACAGATTCACAGGGAGCGCTGGAACTAAAAAGAGATGTAAGAACACCATTCAGAAAGACCACATTCAAAGGAAAAGAAAAAGCAGTTGGGTGTAGAGTTGTTCCGCCAAGAAGTCCACCACTACTAGCAACTCCTTGTGACCCTATTATACTATCACCTAAGATCAAAGGTCGATGTCACTGCAGGAGGCATCTTCCACCACCTCCAAGACCAAGATATGCTCCTTTGGTATGTTTACTCTGTTTTATTTTAGAGGCAACTGTGTTGAAAATGAAAGTTATTTTAAAGATTTGAATTCCTGTTTTCTCTAAAGAATAGTGCTCTTTTACTGCAATATTGACAAGTTTGGGACTCTCAGGTAAGGAAGATAAAGGATACTTCAAAGTTACTCAAAAGGATTGCAAAACAAATGTCAGAAGTTAAGAATAATATTTAGACTGGAGCATAGAGAACTAGCTTGTGACTTAAGAAAGCCGTTAAAATTACTTGTAAATGGAGTCATGTTACAAAAGTAATTCACTGTTCTATAAATAAGCAAAAAACAAACATGGAAATTGACTAACACTTGTACAGGGGCAAATTTAAGTAAGATATAAATACATCTCCTAGGAAGTTTCTGAATATAGCATAAACATAAGCAAAATACAGACAGGGCTTATTGGAAATATAACATGGGGATTCAGATGGGCAAATATTAAATTATTTAATTTATATCTCAACTAACCTTCTTTATGTACCTTTATTCTTACTGATAATCTGTCCTTTAGGGGATCTCCTCTTCTATTCTCCTTCATCCAAAATCTGGCTACAAGAGGAAGCTTAAGTAGACATCTCACCTTGGATGGACGGGCCCCTTGTTTTCCTCTGTTTATGGCTTTCTCTGTTCTTTGGTTGAGGTGTAGTTCATTTGCATGGCTTCTGTGTATCAGTCTGTGTTTCTCTCCTTTCTCACACAATGTACTTTGCCTATTTTCAGTATGGTAGGGCTATTGCACTGTCTACTGCTAAAATCAGAAATCTATAGATAGAGCTGGATCTTGACTTTGAGCTGCTAATTTCAATTAATGTCCTTCTATTCTTTTTCTTTTAATCTGGTGGGAACCTCCATTTGCTTTTCTTTTTTCTTTTTTTTTGGAATGTATACATTTCTTTTATGTCTCCCAAAAAAACCTGGACCTTAAGTCCATTTTCTCCTAGTGGACTCAAAAAGTCAGCTTTGAGACTCGAAGCTGAAATAAGCACATCCTTGTTTAGAGGTTTGTCTTAGAGGATGAGTCAATGGGTGGGTAGTCATTAGGGCAACAGAAATGAATATATTGCTGGACCATTTTTAAGGTAAATGACAGAAAAGAACTTCATATAGCTGGATTGTTTTCTACAAGCAGTTTTTATGCAAAATAAGTAAAATGTGAGAAAACAAGTTGGGGCCAAATATTAATTTATGAAACACAACTTCAGGGTTGTGTTCTGGGTTTGTATATATTCACCAGCAAGGGTCTTTAATAAATGTCCATATGGATAATTACCATCCAGTGGGGCTCCTCCACCCCTACCGCTTCATTGAAAGTGCTATTTTCAAGATTACCAAATACCTTCTTGGGGCCACAGCGATGGGTCTCTTCTCTCTCCTCACTTTATTCTACAGTCCCATAGCATTAAAGCTAGCCTCTCCTTTCTAAGAACACTTACTTTACTTGACTTCTATAAATCCATGTTCTCCTGTTTTCCTTGCACTTACTGATAGCTTTTTACTATTTTTATGGCAACCTCTTCTACCTAACCTTTAATGAGGGAATGACCTAAAACTTGGTTTTGAATCTTCCTTATCTACACTCCTCCCTTGGTGACTTCACTAAATTCAATGGCTCTAAATACCATCTATGTATTGATGAGTTCAGAATTATTACATATAACTGTGATTTTCCATCAAGTTAAAATAAATAAATAAATATTTTCTCTTAACGTAAGAAACCTTAATAAACCATACTGTGTATCCTAAGAAACCATATCCTAGAAACCACATCCTAGGAAACCATATTATGTATCTAAGAAACCATATGCTAAGGAACCATATCCTAGGAAACCATACTATGTAACCTAAGAAACCATGTCTTAAGAAACCATATCCTAGGAAACCATATTCTAAGAAGCCATATCCTAGGAAACCATACTAGGTATCCTAAGAAACCATATCCTAGGAAACCATATCCTAGGAAACCATACTAT
Source organism: Glossophaga mutica (assembly GCA_039655065.1). Taxonomy (NCBI): domain Eukaryota; kingdom Metazoa; phylum Chordata; class Mammalia; order Chiroptera; family Phyllostomidae; genus Glossophaga; species Glossophaga mutica. The sequence goes on along the minus strand of CM077318.1, from coordinate 4,449,880 downwards.
GTAACCTAAGAAACCATGTCCTAAGTAACCATATCCCAAGAAACCATATCCTAGGAAACCATATTCTAAGAAGCCATATCCTAGGAAACCATACTAGGTATCCTAAGAAACCATATCCTAGGAAAACATATCCTAGGAAACCATACTATGTAACCTAAGAAACCATGTCCTAAGTAACCATATCCCAAGAAACCATATCCTAGGAAACCATATTCTAAGAAGCCATATCCTAGGAAATCATAATATGTATCCTAAGCAACCATATCCTAAGAAACCATACTATGTATCCTTCCTGCACTCACCAGAGTCCTATTGATTATCATAGCAGGACATAAATAAGGCTATTGACATGGTTCAGGGTCAGCTGGGTTTACACTCTTGAGTTAAAATAATTTGCATTTGAAATTATGTTTGTAAAACTTGCCATGTTTCTCAAACATAGATGAAGAATTCTTCATATTTCACTTCATGAGGTAGATAATTAAACTGTTCTGCTTAGAGTGTTTGTTTTTTACTCCATTTTTCTTTTTTATTTAGGTATATTTGACATATAACATTATACTACCTTCAAATGTACCTTATAATGATTAAGTATATATTTTGAAAAATAACCATAAGAAGTTCAGTTAACATCCATTACCATAAGTCACAAAATGCTTTTATGTGATGAAGCTTTTAATATTCTCTTAATACTGTCAAATATATAATATACTATTATTAAATATAGTCACCATTCTAGACATTACATCCTTGTGACATTTATTTTATAGATGGAAGTTTGTACTTTTTAACCCTTTCCACTAATTTCACCCACTCCCACCATCCCTTCATTTGACAGGCACCGATATGTTCTCTGTATATATTAACTCTTATTTTTGTTTTGTTTTGTTTTGTTTTCCCACATATAAGTGAGATCATGCAGTATTTGTCTTTCTCTAACTTATTACGCTTAGCATAATTCCCTTAAGTTTCATGGATGTTGCTGCAAATGGCAAGATTTTCTTTTTATAGCCAAATAATAGTCCATCATGTGGTGTGTATACATGTATGTGTGTACATGTGTGCATTCATGTATTTGTGTGATGTGTATACATATGTGTACACATATACATGCCATAAATGTACACATATACATACCATATTTTCTTTATCCATTCATCGATTTTTGGACACTAAGGTACATATACCTTTTTGTTTTCTGTAGATAAATACCAAAAGTGGAATTGCTGAGTTATATAGTAGTTTTATTCTTAATTTTTGTGAAGAACCTCTATACTGTTTTAAAAAGGGACTGCACCAATTTGCATTCCCACCAACACTGAGTGTCTTCCCTTTTCTCCAGAAACATTTCTATTCTTTTGGATGATAGGCATTTTAAGAGGTGTTATGTGATATCTCATTGTAGTTTTAATTTGCATTTCCCTAGTGATTACTGATGTTGAGCATCTTTTTATATGTCTATTGGCTATTGATCTGTTCTTTTTGGAAATATGTCTATTCAGCACTTGTTTTAATTGGATAGTTTGATTATCTTGCTATTGAGTTGTATAAATTATATACATATTTAGATATATGTAATTTTCCTCTGTATCATATATACAGCAGTCCTTTTTCTTTTGAATAATTCGTATTTTAAAAGTGCTTTTTAATGGTCCCCTGTAATAATTTTTAATCAAATACTATAGACTTGTTCCCATCCTTATTCCTTTGTGACCTCTTGCTTTCATCAAAAATGTTTCTCCTCCCTTAACTTCCCTGAATTTCCACTACTATAGGTTTTTTTCCTTCCTCCCTCTCTGTCTCCATTTGGAGCCCTTATTCTGTCTGATTCAAAACAGTTTTATATGGTTTAGTTCTTGGACATCCTCAATTCTGTACATACTGTTTTGGGGAGCATTCATCCATCTATTATTATGGCTTGTATATTTCACTTCTCTGTAGGTATTTCCAAATCTATATCCCCAGACTATTTTCTCATTCATACTCTTATCTTCTTTTAAAACATTCAATCAATTTCTAAGTTGCAGAACACAGAAAATAAGTTTAAGACAACTCCACCATTAAGTGGCAGTTTTTGTGTATGTGTGATTTGAATTAAGTCATCTGTAATGAGAAGACTATTACCTAACTGACTCATTATAACAAATTATTTTTAGGCTCAAATGAGAAAGAGGGTGTGAAAAAATTTCTTAATGATTTAAATTAAACCTAAGGGAAACAAATTAGCTTGCCAAAAAACTCATCATTTCATTCAGAATACATGGTAAAATGTTTACAGTTGTTAACAAGATCCTAGGTAATCCGATTTGTGGTTCTCTCTGATTTTATTTTTCCTGTTCATGAATCTGATCCAGCCACACCGACCTCCCTATCATTCCTTGAAAACCTCAGGATCATTATTTAGGATTTTTGCCCTGGTTTTTCCCTCTACCTAGAACATTATTTCCTCAGATTTCCATTTGTCTATTTCTCCCCTTCAAATAATTTGCTCAAATGTCAATTTCTCACTGTGGCTAATCTGATCATACCTTTTTTTTCAGTTTTTAAACCAAGTTCTGGCCAGTTTTATTAAAGGAAAATTTTTCATGATTTCCTTTTTTCACTAGTCTATTCTTTCATGCTTTTATCCTCACCCCTTGCACTCCAATTCTCACCTCATCTACTTTTTTTCCATAGAGTTTGCTACCTTTCACTACATAATTTACTTATTATGTGTGGTTTGTGGATCTGCTGGTAGAAAGTAATCTCTAGAAGGACAAAACTCTTTGTTTACTAATATTACCCAAATGCCAAAAAGAGTGGCTGGCACTCAGTACTTATTGAATAAGTCAATTAATGTGGCATTTATTAGGTAATTAGAAAAATGAATACAAACAATTCTGGGCATTTTCAAGAATTCAGATGATGCTGGGCAGTATGAATTTTTAGTGCACCCAGTTCAAGAACTAACTTATTCATTCATTCATTAAACCAGAGTGAAGAAAGTAATATTTGACCTGGGTCGTGAAACATAAGAACAGTTTTGACATGCAGAGACTGTGGATAAGTTTCTATCCATGAACATTCGGCTAGTTAATAGTGGAGCCAGGCTATAAAAATGCTTTATGAGATGGAAGATCAGACTATGATGTTGAAAGATGATATTAACATAGGGAACAAACAAAATTTACAGTCCAGAAGCCAGGCAAAATAAATGGTGGGAGAGTCACAGAGTTGGAAACTGGCATAATAAGCATGATGAAAAGCTAAGGAACATAAAACCAGCAACAAAAAAGTTGTTATGCCTCTACATGAGATTTTTTTTTAAAAGAAATACTACAGAATAAAATAAATAGAAGGAAGATGAACTAAGTTCTTTTTTTGGTAGCTAAATTGTAAAAATTTAGACTCATAATGTAGCATGCCTAAGACTTGGTTCCTACACAAATACTGGTGAATGGACTAGAATTCAGTATTTGTCATCTTTCATGGAATACTGAAATCATCCAGGAAAGTTGTTGAACATGTACATTGTTAACTCCATCTCAGAATTTAATTTGGTATGTCTGGGGTGGAATCCATCGACCTGTCTTTTAAATAAATAATCCAAACTTATATCCAAGTTCTCTTCCACCTAGTGCATTATGTGATTTGATATGGTTCATAACGCAACAGAAACTCTCTCTAATAGATAAATAACATTTTACTCTCTCCTCTCCTCTCCCCTGCCCTCTCCTCTCCTTTCTTTTCACTTTATATCTCAGCCTGAAGCAAAGTGGATTCAAAAGCTGCTCTGAAGAACAATTGAGCGCTTCGTTTCACAGGATGACCTTACCACAGTAAACTCCAGTTACTCTCAAATGAGCATTTCTACTTCTGTGGGACTGTAATGAATAAAAACAAGTCTTCTGTGAGTACCAGGATGTGATTTTTTTTCGCATGTAATTTACAGAGGTGCTTTATAGAAGTGTGTGCTTTATTTATTAAATGCGTGAACAAAAATACTGCAGCATTTTACCCCATGTTCTGAAGCTTGAGTTTAGAAGCTGTTTCTGAGTTTAGCTTAAAAGTTAGTGATCTTCCTTTAGATGCACTTATTGTGTTGAATTTCTCTTTTATTTATCATTAAGAAAGAAGAAATACAATGGAAGGAAGTAAACATATCTTTCATATCCTTAAGAGAAATAGAATTCTATGTATGCAGTAATTCTCATTTCCCACAAATGTATACAGAGTTCTCAATGTAATCATTTACCTTTAGGCAAATTTCCCTTTAGTTTATTTAATAAACTGCAAGTATCCCTGGAATAAAAACACATATCTGTCAATTATTTTACATCTTTTCATGCTTATGCTTGTCATATTCCTTCCTGAGATTATTAAAGGGGTATGGAAGGAAAGATAAATAATACATAGATAGATAGATAGATAGATAGATAGATAGATAGATAGATTGATTATTGTCTTAGTACTACAAACTGGATAACATATAAAAACAGAAATCTATTCCACATCATTCTGGAGGCTGGGGAGTCTAAGGTCAAGGTGCCAGGAGATTTAATGTCTGTTAAAAGCCTACTTTCTGGTTCACAGACAGGTCTTCTCACTGTGTCGTCACATGGTGGAAGGGGACTAGTAAGCTTTGTGGAGTTTCTTTCATGGAAATACTAATCCAATTCATGAGGGCTTCACCATCTCAAAGCACTTCCCAAAGGTCCTACCTTTGGGGCATTAATCCCCTTCCTAATACCAACACACTGGGCATTAGAATTTTAACGTGAATTTTGGGGAGCATAAATACTTAATTTATAACAATGATATATTTGCAGATGAAGTTTGATATAAATATGGAGACAGCTTTAACTTCACCCAGTCTGCTTTCTACGTTTTTGTTATAATTTTCACTTCCGTGTGTTCTCAGAAATGACTGCATTTCAGATCCAATCTTAAAGAGGTGTCATTTTCCCAACCCGTCTGATTATTTATATATGCCCTAAGTTACTAGTGGTTTTAATTGTAACATTATAAATACAAAAAGTTTAGAAATAATCCAATTACTTATCAATAAGTGATTGATTGAAAATATAATAGTAATTCTCCACAATGAAATGCAATGTGAGTGTGAAAAGGAATACAGAAATTCTCTATGTGGTGAGATGGAAAAATCTCCAATTTAAATTTCAGAGAAATACATCAGGGTACTGAAGAGTCTATATGTTTTACAAGTTGTAATATTTTTTAAAGATTTTATTTTTTATTTTTAGACTGAGGGGAAGGGAGGGAGAAAGAGAAGGAGAGAAACATCCATGTGTGGTTGCCTCTCACGTGCCGCCTACTGGGGACCTGGCCCACAACCCAGGCATGTGCCTTGACTGGGAATCGAACCAGTGACCCTTTGGTTCTCAGGCTGGTGCTCAATCCACTGAGCTACACCAGCCAGGACTGAGCTGTGATATTTTTTAAAAGGATGAAAGAGGATATGCATTATATATAATATATGTATATATAATATGTATACATATGCATATTATACATAGGTATATGTATAATTATATGTATATATAATATGTATGTATACTCATACATAATATAATTATACATATTATATATTATGTATTCCTATACATAATATATATTATGTATAATTATATATGTATAATTATTTCCTATACATAATATATCATATTATACATATAATATAATTATACATATTATGTATAATAATACATATAATTATAATATGTATGATAATAATTATGCATATTATGTATAATGTTATAATTACACATATTATGTGTAATTGTGTGTATAATTATATTATACATATTATGTATAGGAAATACATAATATATTATACATATTAACTTTTTAAAAATATATTCCCTCCGGAAGATATCCAGCCATGTAATATGAAAAACAGATTTATTGAACAAGATACAAGATATAAGAAACATTGTATGTAACTCAATGATGCCTCAGCCCCCTTCCAAGTAGGCACCTTGGGACCTCACACAGGTCTCCCAATCGCCATCCGCTGCCCTGTTGTATTTTCCTGAATCTCATCAACGGTCTGAAATCTCTTCCCTTTCAAAGGTGATTTTAGTTTTGGGAAAAGGCAGACATCACAGCCTGCCAAATCTGGGCTGTAGGAGGGCTGAGTCACCTGGGTGATCTGAAGTTTCACCAAACAGCTCTGCGGGAGACATGACGCATGAGTGGGCGTATTGTTATGATGAAGCTGCCAGTCACGAGCTGCCCACAGTTGTGGCCTTCTGAGTCATCCGAATAGTTTCCACGGAGGAATGTTCAAACTTAACACAAAACCTGATGCAGATTCATTGCTCTACTCACTCAGTCATTTTAAAAGCAACAGCCACACAGTGCACATGCTCACCCAACAGCATCTCCTGCCCCCACTGACTAGTACAGTGAAGTCGTCATTGTTCACGCATGCGCATTCCAGCCCACCCTCCTTGGCTGCCAGGTTACATCGATGTTGCACAAACTGTTCTCATTATATTAACAATGGCTGGACTTTTTCCGGACATACCGCACGTGTGTGTGTGTGTGTGTGTGTGTGTGTGTGTGTAAACATTTATAAAGAAGTTCTGGAAGGATATAAAATAAAATAAAAGTGATGACCAATAAAGGAAAAATGGTGTTTGGAGAAATAAATAAGAGGAACAGGGATTCAATTGGATCCACTGCTGATATTCAGCCAGAATGAAGGAATAGACCTATACTGGTTGCTAAAATACAGTTGACCCTTGTACAGCATGGGTTTGAACTGTGTGAGTCCATGTATACATGGATTTTCTCAGTAAATATGAACAGTACTCTAAATGTATTTTCCTTATACTCTCTTAATAACATTTGCTTTTCTTTAGCTTGCTTTATTGTAAGAATACAGTATATAATACAGATAACATACAGAATATGTGTTAATCAACTGCTAACGTTATCAGTAAGGCTTCCAGTCAACAATGAGCTTTTAGTAGTTAAGATTTTGGGGACTCAAAAGTTATACATGGATTTTCAACTGCATGAGGGTTTGGCACCCCTAATCCCTGTGTTGATCCAGGGTAAACTGTACTTACAAAATAGTTGGTAAATGGTGGCTACACTGTTAACCCTCCAGCTTAAATGCCACTCTGGCCTTCGCCCTGGAACATGAGGTATCTTCCAGGTATCAAAAGCTAAAACATAATAAGAAATATGAAAGACTTATTAAAGGAAACTCTGGTGAAGGGTAAAGGAGGAAGGAAGCAAGAGTAGGGCGGGATATCCTTGAGACCTTCAAACAGTTCTAACTGACCCTTGTAAAAGAAGAAACGAAAGAATGGAAAGCTGGGTAAGAAGAGCCTCAGACTCTGGCGGCTCAGTGAAAGTCCCAAGCAGGCCACCGAGGAGCCCTGCAAAGTGGAACTCCCTTTTGACCCAGAGATCCCGCTTCTGGGAATATACCCTAACAATCCCCAAACACCAATACAAAAAACCTTTGTACCCTTATGTTCATAGCAGCGCTATTTACTATAGCCCAGTGCTGGAAACATCCTAAGTGCCCATCAGTAAATGAATGGATCAAAAAACTATGGTACATTTACATACTGGAATACTATGCAGCAGAGAGAAAGGAAATCTTACTCTTTGCAACAGCATGGATGGAACTGGAGAACATTATGCTGGGTGAAATAAGCCAGTCAGAGAGAGACATACTAGATGGTTTCACTTATATGTGGAATCTAATGAATAAAATAAACTGATGAACAAAGTATAGAAACAGAAGCATAGATACATGGAGCGTAGTGACAGCTGTCATGGGGAAGGGGGGCTGGATGAAAAATGGTGAAGGGATTAAGCAGTGAACATTAATGCAAGAAGCAAGAACCCCCAAAGAGTCTGTTATTCCCATTATGTTTAGGAAACAGTGCCAGGTTTGAGGAAGCCAAGACACAGAATACACAGAACAGAGTACTAGAGAGGAGAAGTCTACACAAATCAGAGCTCTGGAGACTTGTAAAGGCTACCCCTCCAGTGTCCCACTAAGTTCTCATCATGTATGTAAAGAAACCTAACTTCAGACCATCAGAAAGGGGCCGGCAGAAAAATTCCTGAACCTCTGACAGGGGCTTAAAGACTTCACATTCCCAAAAGGCAAAGTCGAGAAATCTCCTAATGAGTGGGACATCAGATAAAGTACTCAGAAGAATATTACCTCGGTAGAGAGGACAAATTAGTTTAGACTAAAATACTTTGGTAACTTCTGCTATCACTTAATAACTCATAATTTTTTTAAAAGAAAACAAAACAAACTTCAAAATAAACTGCTTCCAAATATCTTGATTGTGTCCAACAGCAAAGTTTAAAAACCAAAGTAATAATAAACAAATCTGGCACCCAACATTATACAATTCGCAATTTTTGGCATCCAATCAAAAAGTACCAGACAAGCAAAAAAGCAGGAAAATAAAACCTACAATGAGGAGAAAAAATCAACCAATGGAAACAACCCCCCAAATGACACAGATAATTAAGTAGACAAGGTTATTAAAACAGCTATTGCTGAATGTATCCCACATGTTCATTGCTCACCCACAAAGTCATAAATATACTTTGTTATGTTAAATAACTTGGGATGGACTTTCATGTATATGCAAAACAGAGTCAAGATGCATTTTCTTTTTGCTCTGTGAGTATTCAATTGATCAAGCATCAATAATTGACAAAGAGTGTTTTTTTCCCTTGCAATGCAGGTGTAACCATTGTCACAAGTGTTCATATATGAACATCTTCTTTTGGTCGTCTATTTTGTTAGTCTATTTTTCTAAATCTCCATAGTTTTTCTGCCTTTAGGAAACTTTAAAGGAAAGTGACACCTTCGGGGCTCATTTCTGGTGGTCTCTTTCCCCATGTTCCCCAGTTGCCGGTTCATAAATCCACCTGTGACACCAAGATGATCCTACCTGCCCCTTTTTCGACAACGTGGCTTAGAGTCATGGTGAACTGAGTCGTGTCTGTCATGCCTGACTCACAGCCACAGAAACTATGGAGAAAGAGGGAGTTGCCTTCTTTCAATCAGTGGTATCACTTTGCCCTAAAGTCACTTCCCAAACCTTGGTCTTTCTGTACTAAAGTTGTTAGACATTCAACTACGAATGAGATCCCAGTTGCTTCTTCAATGAGACACCCCCAAACATCATGAGTGAGTTTCTTGGGGCCTCTGAAATTTTGAGTATCTCCTCCTAGGAAATATTTCTGTTGGGATGCCTAAATTATTTCGCATCTCAGTACTGAAACATCTCTAAAATAATGCGTGCACTAGTCCTTCCAAGACAAAACTATATGTTTGTGAGGTCTGCTTCCATTATTCTGTACCTTCAAAAATGGGGCTCAATCTTAAATCCTTTATTTTGGAAATGGTGGCATTCTTCTTTATCTCCACTAGGGGTCATAAAAGCCCTACTTTTTTTTTTAATGCTGCTGTGGTTTCAAAGTAATAATTCAATTTCATATACAAATGCATTGACTACCCTGTATAGAGTTTTAAGCTGCACAGTTATGCTTGGGAATCACAGACAGTTATTATTGAGAATAAAATTTCATCAAAATTTGACAGTTTTGATTAAACAATCACCACTGAAATATGTGCAGAGAGGAAGTAGCTCATTTTATTTTCAAAACTGCACACAAAGTTCTTGGCCAAGAAACCCTGGGTGTCTAAATCATACACCGTATTTCTATTTCATTTCATTTCATTTCATTTCATTTCATTTCATTTCATTTCATTTCATTTCATTTCATTTCATTTCATTTCATTTCAGAAAGTATTAAGTGGTTATTGAAATGCCAGACTCAGTTTATTTCACTACCTACTTCACACACTCATATTATACATTGAAATATTAAGCATTTTTATTGTTGTTCAAGCACAGCTGTTTGCATTTACCCCCCACCACTCCCGCCTCCACCCCAGCCATCCCCACCTCCCTCCCCTGCTTCCACTCCCCTGCTTTGGTTTTATTATTTTCTGTTTCTATTTTTGGAGTTTATTGGGTGGCATTGGTTAATAGAATTACATAGGGTTCAGGTGTGCAATTCTATAGCGCATCATCTGTATATTGTACTGTGCGCCCACCACCCCAAGTCAAGTCTCCTCTGTTTATTTTTTGTAAGAATGGTTTCCCATTACCTAACTCTTTTCTGTTTAACATGGTTTTTATGTACGTTCAAGCCAGAGTGGTAATGATGAGCTCAACCCCTCCCTAATAAAATGGTACATGTGAGTAGTATTTAAAAAAAAAGGCTAGTATCAACGAAACATAGAAACTTAGTGACATTCTTCAAATGTAGCGAATCTCTTTAAATGTACCTTATTTTCTCCCTTTTAAATAGATTTATTAAAGCTTGCTACAGTGTCTGCCATCTCCTCTCCTTTCTTTCCCCGTTCCCCAAGTTTATTGAGATATAATTTGCATATAACTTTGTGTAAGTTTAAGGTGTACAACATGAAAATTAGATACACTTATATTATGAAATGATTACCACAATAAGGTTAGTCAATAAATACCTCACATTATATTTATTTTGTGCTGAAAACATATAACGTGTTGTCTTAACAAGTCTCAAGTATGTAATGCAGTCATTATGCTGAATATTAGATTCCCAGAACTTATTCCTTTTTCAACTGGAAGTTTCTACCATTTGACCAACATCTATGCATTAGCTGCAACCCCCAGCCCCTGGACACCATTATTCTGCTCTGTTTCCATGAGTTTGGGTGGGTTATTCCTCAACTGCACATAAAACGGAGATCAAGTATTTATCTCCCACTCTTTTATTCATTCCACTTAGCATAATGCCCTTAAGGTCCTTTCATGTTGTCATAAATGTTAGAATTTCCTACTTTTTATGGCTGAATAGCATTCCATTGCATATAATACTGCATTTTTTATTCGTTCCTGTGTTGATGGACACAATTTGTTCCCATGTCTTGTCTACTGTGAACAATGCTGCGATAAATGTGGGCACAAATAACACTTTGGAATGGTAATATCATTTCATTTGTCTACATACTCAGAGGTGGGACTGCTGGGTAATATGATAGCTCTATTTCTTTAGTTTTTGAGTGCTCTTCCTACTCTTTTCCAAAGTGGTTGTACTAATTTACATTCTCACCAAAGGCATGCGAGGGTTCCCTTTTCTCCACATACTTGCCAACACTTGCTATTTTTTTGTCATTTTTTTAAAGTTTTATTGAAATACAACATTCATACATTTAAGTGTACAAATTTTATACTCATGTGCAACATTTTTTTTAAAGATTTTATTTATTTATCTTTAGAGGGGAAAGGAAGGAGAGAGGGAGAGAAACATCAATGTGTGGTTGCCTCTTGTATGTCCCCTGCCGGGAACTGGCCTGCAACCCAGGCATGTGCCCTGACTGGGAATCGAACCGTGATCCTTTGGTTCGCAGGTCCGCGCTCAATCCACTGAGCTACACCAGCCAGGGCTTTTTTTTTTTTTGTCATTTTGATAACATTCATTTTACCAGGCTTGAGGCGATAGCTCATTATGATTGGGATTTGCATTTTGCTGATCAATAGTGATGTTAAGCATCTTTTCATATACCTCTAAGCCAGCCGTTTGTATCTTTTCATTGGAAAAGTGTCTATTTAGGCTCTCTGCCCATTTTAAACCTCATTATTTAGGCTCTTTTTTTGCCACTGACATATATTTTAAATATTAAGACCATAACAGATATATGATTTGTATGTTGTAGCCTGTCATGGCCAGGCAGGTTCACTGGAGATTCCGGGAGACGGAGTAATATTCGTGGAGCCGTTGGGATGTCTTGACACGCCTTTATTCATGGGTGGGCAAACACACGCTGCAAGCTGGTGTCCCCCTGCACGTCCCTGCCTGTCTCTCTAGGACACCTGCACCACCAGCATGGCACACAGTAGAATATTAAATTGTTATGTCTAAATGCCTACTTGAAATTGCATTGTAGATCTTACTAGGCATCTCAAACTTAGCATATCTCAAGAACACTCTTAACCCACCCTGAATTTATTCCTCCCTAATCTTTTCCATCTTAGTAAATGACACAGCCGTTCAGCTCTTTGATCTTTCAAAGCCTGGATATCATCTCTATCTTCTATTTTCCTTCTCCCCCACATGTAAGCAATCAGTAAGACTAATACACCTTGCTTCCAAAGTCATTCTGAATCATCCCACTTTGCTCCGTCTCAATCCCTACTACCTTCCTGGTGCCAATCACCATTTTTTTTTTCCTGCAATACTGCTAGAGTTACTACTAATTAGACTTACTCTCTCTGCTCCGCACTGCTTAAAACATTATAGTGGTTTCCTATTACATTCAGAGTAAAATTCAAACTTCTTTCTTAGGCTTTCAATGCCTATATAATCTAGGCCCTATCTGTTTTCCACCCTCACCTATATCATTTTTTCCTCCTCTTCTGATCTAGCCAAAGTGGCATCTTTTGTATCCCTCATATTTGCCAAGATTGTTTTCTTGCCAAGCCATTACATAGGCTGTTTCCTCAGTTTGGAATGCCCCTTCCCAGATCTTTACATTACTAATCCCTGCCATCACTTAGTTTTTTAAGCTTCAATGTTATTTCTTTAGAGAAGCCTTCTGTGATGGCTGTATCTTATGCTATCCCCTCCCCAAGCAGCTGTCCAGTCACTCTCCAAACCCTGAATCGTACTTCATTTCTCTTTATAGAATGTTTCTTTATCTAAAATTATATATTTATTACCATGGCCAGGTAGCTCAGTTGGTTAGAGCATCACCCCATATGCCAAGGTTGCAGGTTCTATCCCTGATCAGGGCACATACAAGAATCAACCAATCAAGGCGTATATAAATGGAACAACAAATCAATGTTTCTCTTTCCCGCTGGACTCTAAAAAATGAATTAATCAATGGATGCATATAAAAATGGAACAAAAATGACCGTTGCCCTCAAATTTTAACAAAATGAAATTTTTTTTTATTCATTACATTCAACAATAGAATTCAGGCTATATTCACCTGGTGAAAATTATCATTTTTTTTATTCTTGTATCTACAGTTCCAATAGCAATTTATGGAAATTCCATTTTATGCTTCTTCCCCCTTTGTCAAATATTAATTGACCATAGAGACTTGGGTTTATTTCTGGGCTCTCTGTTCTGTTCCATTGGTCCATGTGCCTGTTTTTATGCCAGTACCAGGCTGTTTTGATTACAGTGGCCTGGTAATACAGTTTGGTATCAGGTATTGTGATCCCTCCTACTTTGTTCTTCTTTCTCAAAATTGCTGCAGCTATTCGGGGTCGTTTATGGCTCCATATAAATATCTGAAATGTTTGTTCTATATCTGAAATATGTCATGGGTACTTTAATAGGGATTGCATTGAATCTATAAATCCCTTTGGGTAGTATGGCCAGGGTTTGATCCCCAAAATACATAAAGAACTCACACTACTCCACTCCAGGAAGACAAAAACCCAATTAAAAAATGGGCAAAATACTTGAACAGAAACTTCTCCAAGGAGGACATGCAAAGGGCCCAGACACATATGAAAAGATGCTAAGCATCACTAGCCATCAGAGAGATGCAAATTAAAGCCACAATGAGGTACCACCTCACACAGGTCAGAATGGCCAACATAAGCAAATCAACAAACAAGTGTTGGAGAGGATGTGGAGAAAAGGGAACCCTAGTGCACTGTTGGTGGGAATGCAGACTGGTGCAGCCACTGTGGAAAACAGTATGGAATTTCCTCAAATAACTAAAGATGGACCTGCCTTTGACCCAGCAATTCCACTGGTAGCAATATACCCTAAGAACCCTGAAACACCAACCCAAAAGAACCTGTGCACCCCAATGCTCATAGCAGCACAATTTACAATAGTCAAGTGCTGGAAACAACCAAAGTGCCCATCAGTAAATCAGTGGATCAAAAAACTCTGGTACATTCACACAGTGGAATTCTATGCAGCAGACAGAAACAAGTTTATACCCTTTGCAATGGCATGGATGGAACTGGAGAGCATTATGCTAAGTGAAATAAGCCAGGCTGTGAGGGACAAATACCATATGATCTTGCCTTTATCTGGAATATAATGAACAAAAGAAAAAAAGCAAACAAAATATAACCAGATTCAGTGAAATTAGAACAATCAAACAATAGCCAGAGGGGAGGGGGCAGGGGGCAGTGGGGAGAAGCATTTTCAGGAACTACTGTAAAGGACATGTGGACAAAACCAAGGGGGAGGGTGGAAGCAAGGGAGGGAGGTGGGATCGGAGAGGGTGGGGGGAGGGGTGAGATGAAAATACAGACAACTCTAATTGAACAACAATAAAATAATAAAAAGAAAGAAACCATATCCTGGGAAACTACATCCTAAGAAAGCATACCCTGAGAAACCATATCGGAGGAATCCATACTATATATTCTAAGAAACAATATCTTAAAATCCATATCCCAAAAAACCATATCCTAAGACAACATATACTAAGAATCCAAACTGTGTATCCTAATAAACTATATCCTAAGAAACGATGTCCTAGAAAATCATTATATGTATCCTAAGAAACCATATACTAAGAAACCATATCCTAGGAACCCAAACTATGTATTCTAATGAACCATATGCTAAGAAACAATAACCTAAGAAACCATATCCTAGGAAACCATGTATGTATCCAAAGAAACCATATCCTAAGGAACCATATCCTAATAAAGGATATCCTAGGAAACCATATATGTAGCCTAAAAAACCATATCCTAGGCAACAATATCCTAAGAAACCATATCCTTAGAAACCAAATTCTAGGTATCCAAACTATGTATCCTAAGAAACCATATCCTAAGGAACCATAACCTAAGAAACCATATCCTTAGAAACCATATCGTAATAAAGGATAACCTAGGAAACTATACTATGTATCCTAAGAAACCATATCCTAGGAAATCATATATGTATCCTAAGGAACCATATCCCAAGAAACCATATCCTTAGAAACCATATCGTAATAAAGGATATCCTAGGAAACTATACTATGTATCCTAAGAAACCATATCCTAGGAAATGATATCCTAAGAAACCATGTCCTAGGAAACCATATATGTATTCTAAGAAACCATATTCCAAGGAACCATATCCTAAGAAACCATATCCTTAGATACCATATCATAATAAAGGGAATCCTAGGAAACAATATGCATCCTAAGAAACCGTATCTTAGGAAACAATATCCTTAGAAACCATATCCTAACAAAGGGTATCCTAGGAAACTATACTATGTATCCTAAGAAACCGTATCTTAAGGAACCATATCCTAAGAAACCATATTGTAATAAAGGGTATCCTAGGAAACTATAATATGTATCCTAAGAAACCATATCCTAGGAAACCATATATGTATCCTAAGGAACCATATCCTAGGAAATGATATCCTAAGAAACCAAATCCTTAGAAACCATAATCTAGGTATCCAATCCATGTATCCTAAGAAACCATATCCTAGGAAACCATGTATGTATCCTAAGAAACCATATTCTAAGGAACCATATCCTAAGAAACCATTTCCTTAGAAACCATATCATAATGAAGGATATCCTAGGAAACCATATATGTATCCTAAGAAACCATATCCTAGGAAACCATATATGTATCCTAAGGAACCATATCCTAGGAAATGATATCCTAAGAAACCAAATCCTTAGAAACCATAATCTAGGTATCCAATCCATGTATCCTAAGAAACCATATCCTAGGAAACCATGTATGTATCCTAAGAAACCATATTCTAAGGAACCATATCCTAAGAAACCATTTCCTTAGAAACCGTATCATAATGAAGGATATCCTAGGAAACCATATATGTATCCTAAGAAACCATAGCCTAGGAAATGATATCCTAAGAAACCATATCCTTAGAAACCATAATCTAGGTATCCAAACCATGTATCCTAAGAAACCATATCCTAGGAAACCATGTATGTATCCTAAGAAACCATATTCTAAGGAACCATATCCTAAGAAACCATTTCCTTAGAAACCGTATCATAATGAAGGATATCCTAGGAAACCATATATGTATCCTAAGAAACCATAGCCTAGGAAATGATATCCTAAGAAACCATATTCTTAGAAACTAAAATCTAGGTATCCAAACTATGTATTCTAAGAAACCATATCCTAGGAAAACATATATGTATCCTAAGGAACCATATCCTAAGAAACCATATCCTAAAAAAAGCATATCCTTAGAAACCATATTGTAATAAAGGATATCCTAGGAAACTATAATATGTATCTTAAGAAACCATACCCTAGGAAACCATACCCTAGGAAACTATATCCTAAGAAACCATATCCTTAGAAACCAAATTCTAGGTATCCAAACTATGCATTCTAAGAAACCGTATCGTAAGATACCATATCCTAAATACCATATTCTAAGAAACTATACCCTAAGAGATTATGTCCTAGGAATCCAAAATAAGTATCATAAGAAGCCATTTCCTAGGAAATCATACTATATCCTAAGATAGCATATCTTGAGAAACTATACTAGGAGTCCAAACTATGTATTCTTAGAAACCATATTCTAACAAACCATATCTTAGATATCTAAACTATGTACCCTAAAAAACATATGCTAAGAAACTATATCCTAGGAAATCATAATATATATCCTAAGGAAGCTTAAGAAACCATTTCCTAAGAAACCATATCCTAGGAATTCAAACTATGTATTCTAAGAAACCATATACCGAAAATCCATATTCTAAATACCTATATTCTAAAAAACCATATCTTAAGAAACCACATCCTTAGAAACCATATTCTAGGAATCCAAACTTCATATGTTAAGAAACCATATCCTAAGATTGGCTTACTATATCCTATAGTGGCTTACTTTACAATATTTATAAAACTACAATGTCTAATTTCAGAAAATATAACAAATGCATCTGAACCTCTTGATTCAGGAGGGAAAAGGCAAGGTCTAGGTCCTAGCCTGCTTATGCAATGAAGTGGAACAGAAGGAAAAGTGAAGGAGAGCTACGTTTGCTTTAACAGAGCAGGTTCTAAATCTAGAAGAAGCCAGTAGTAAAATGACTTAAAGTCTACTTCCAAAAATATGTCTCTACTCTAAAAACAAAAAAAAAATATGCCTCCAGTCCTGGCTGGTGTGGCTCAGTTGGCTGGAGCATCACCCCGTACGCAAAAAGGATGTGGATTCAATTTCTGGTCAGGGCATGTATGGTAGGCAACCAATTCATATTTCTCTCTCCCAGATGTTTCTTTCTCCCTTCCTGTTTCTAAAATAAGTATATCCTTAGGTGAGGAATACACACACACACACACGCACACATAATGTCTCCAACCCTGTCAGTTAATCTATCTCTCCAAGTAAAGAGGAGGGCACTGGGAGAATCATGGGAGAAACAAACTGTAGTCAACTTTTACCTCTTCACCCTGCCCTACAAGTTGACCTGAAATTAAGTCAGGTATAGCCAGGTATAGGCTTATTTCAGGGCCCCAGTGACCCAAAGTGCATTATCTTGGAAGCTGATGCTTAAAAGACAAATGCACACTGAAGTAACATTTTAGTGGGTATAAGTTGCTTATGAAGTACTGTAATTAGAAATGGTGATCAGATATTTACTAAATGGTTGGGGGCACGGGAAACGTAAAAGCAGCAGTAGCAAAAGAGAGATGAAAAAGAGGTGGTCAAGGGGAAAGCAATTTTTGCAGACTTCCCAAGTTTGCTCTAGGTCTATGTTGCTTACGTTTAAGAAGTTGTAAAACTGTGGTACATTTACACAATGGAATTCTATGCAGCAGAAAGAAAGAAGGAGCTCATACCCTTTGCAACAGCATGGATGGAACTGGAGAGCATCATGCTAAGCGAAATTAGCCAGGCAATGAAAGACAAATACCATATGATCTCACCTTTAACAGGAAGCTAATCAACAAAACAAACAAACAAGCATAATATAACCAAAGACATGGAAATTGAGAACAGGCTGACAGTCACCAGAGGGGAGAGGGGAGGGAATTTCAGGGGAAAAGGGGAACAGTTTAGAGCAACAAGTATAAAGGACTCATGGACAAAAACTATGGGGGGTGGAAATGGGAGGAAGGTGGGGAGGGCTGGGGTGGTGGGCTGGGGCGGGGTAAAAGACAGAAAACTGTACAATATCAACAATTAAAAAATACTGATTAAAAATAAAATAAAAAAATGGAAAAAAAAAAAGAAGTTGAGAAAAATTCAAGAGATGCATGGAGATCTTGATTGCTGGGCTCTAAATACATTTCTGAACCTTAAATGAAATCAAGTTGCATGTGTACAAATAGCTATTATATCCTAACATGGCCTAAAAACGTTGGAGATGGGAGAGGCGGAGGTTATTGTTCTACGCGATGCCAATCTTTTTTTGGTGCTTGACTCCAATCTTAAAATAATTTTTCAAGATTTAGAGACTAAGACTTTAATTTGTTCTTAATGCATAAAAGGTTAAGTTGCCACTTTAAATAACCTGCAGACAAATGCATTTCCTGGTAAGTTCTAAAATTATTGTAACTCATTTCCTTTTTCTCTTTTTAAAATTGTTTATGCTATTACAGTTGTTCCCATTTTTCTCCCTTTCCCCCTTCCACCCACGCCCACCCGCTCCCCTCCTCTGTCAATCCCCATATCTTCTTCATTTTCTTAAATCCTCTTGCCTTATAAGCACATTAGAAGAGTCATCCTAAATGAGAAAAATATTACAGTTTCAAACATACCAAGGTATATACGTAAACAAATACCTTGAAACACCTTTTTTACAACTGGCTCCTAAACAATGTACAGCTACTTTCAATGAACTGTGCAAACAGCTGCGCATGTTTATAAAAGCACACATTGTTTTATACCCAGAAATGATCAAGCAAGGTCAACTGTAAATGTTAGAAAGTTGTAGCCTTTTTATTTAGTACCCAGAAAATGCCAGTCATTTAACATGATATGTTGATAAATGTTGTTCACAGAGTTTTAACAAAAACAAAATAAATATAATTTCTATGTCATCTTTGGCATGTTGTAAATTCAAAATCATAGCCATTTCTTTAGCAGCACTGTGAAGGGGGGAGCACTATAAGTACAGTACTGGGGTGGGGCTTACATGAAAAATGTAGAACAATGAAAACTCTCATGTCAAAAAGAGCAATGCTTCAAAAAACCAGTTATAAAGTAAATGATGGTATAAACTCCATGATGTAGTCGGAAGAAGAAAATACAGTTATTTGAACACTGGGGACCTTTTCTTTCAATAGCCGCATTTACATTTTTAAGTACACATGAATGAAATTTACACATGACTGTTATTTAACGCCATTTCTGTCTGAAGAGTGCAACGAAAAGCCAGTGAATGTCATATTTTCTATGTCATGAAATAAGTGTAGGAGTCCCAAAGACAATGTTTGGGGTTTTTCTAACTGTGGCTACAGCCAACTATTTACTCTGCATAAACACAATGTTAACTAATATTACATGTTTAAAAAAAAATTTAAACACAGAAACACCATATTCTCCCTTTTTTGTACTGTGGAATTTAGTGCAAGATAAATTCTCCTTTCCAAACCATGCTGGCATTTGAATATTTCATTAGGATTTCTTATATAACTGTTAAAATGGCTATTTCTTGTTAGAACGCTTTTGCGATGTTAAAAAAATATTTATCATATTAAAGAACAAATTTACTTTGTTTTTGCTACAAATGGTCTCAACTTCATAGAGAGTGAACTTGAAAACGCAAATGTGACCTGAGCAATATTAGTTGATACAAAAGAAAAAAAGCAAATAACCCTAATTGGTCACATTATGACAATTTATTAAGAAACTAAAGCACTTAGTACAAGGTCTAGAACTGTCCCACATGAAATTAGATACCTAATGAATACTTTCTGAAGAGACTGATTTACGTAATTAGACAAATAGAATGAAAGCAAAACAGATGCTCTACCGTCCAAGGTTTAGAAATGGGAATACGGAGCAAATCCGAACTCAGTAATCACATACATATTAATTCTAAGAATTTAGCTAAGATTTCTTGCTGGCCAACAAACTAAAAGATACATAATTTGTGCACTAGAATATAAGGAAGCAAGCTTGAATTTCTGTATTCTAAAAATACTTTTCCTTTCTGTTTTTGCTTCAGAGTTCAAAGAAAGTTATGCGTAGAATTTAGGAGTTACTGTACTTCCAAGTATTAGCAATCAACCTGAATTTTAAGTAATCAAGCATTTTCTTCAAATTGCATGATGGACTTCACTATATAGTAAGACTGAAAGCGGGAACAGTGCGCCCATGGTGAAAACGTATTTGTGAGAAACCACTGTCAGTGCCGCTACAGTCTTGCATAGGAATGCAGAAAACACACTGCCGAGTTGCTCTACTATTTATAGCAATCATTCATTTTGTGATACATACCAAAATAACCCAAATATGAGCTGAAAATGCAAGAAACTGTTCTAAAAGTTTGATTGCGGTTGACCAATTTATACTCAGTATGGCTTGCATTCTTGTTGAGAAATATTGTGATAAATAGGATCTCTGGGTCCTGGAATCTAGACAAAGGGTCTGGAGACTTGGACCCCCACGGACAGTTTGCATTCAACCTTTCTGTGCTCTCCTTTTCTCTGGAAATACAACAGGAAGGGAAGCCCGGGGACACGGGAAGACTCCTTATGTTATCGGTCCTGTACTATGAGAAACGGAGATTGCAGATAAATATTGGTTTCCCTCCACACCATTCTGTCATAGAAAGTCATTGTGATTAAAAAGCGTGGAAGGTCTGAAGGGAAAACGTAAATGGAGAAGTAGAAAGACAAGAACTGTGCAAATAGTAACAATAATAAATGAACGAACGGCAATTTATCGGGGCATGCTGCGTAAATGCCTTGCCCGAAATGTCGTCCCTGATAATAATGAAAGTTTAAATTGATCTCATTTGGTTAGGTGGCCCGAAAAATCCAGCAAGTAGAAACTCGCTTGATCAATAGACATCTTTCCTGAAAAATGCCAATTTTCTACTAGTCACTGCTGGAAAAATGGGAACGAAATAGCTCTTCTTTGACCTTTTTCACTGAAAATAGCTGCTCTGTGAACATGGAAGTCCAGATTTGAGGAAGGGGAAGGATGTGAGGTTCTTTGGGGTTACCGAATCTTTCAGGAATAATTTAATCATAGAGTCCTCTGGGAGGTAATTAAATAGGATAGCACGCAGGGGCTGGACAGCCAGAGGAAGAGAATAATGTAGAGAATGCCAACGACATGCTTTGCCTAGTTTAAAGCCTAAGTTTTCTAGTTAACCTTAAGGCCAAGAGAAGTGGTTCTCTACCTTCTTCAGATATAAAGGGTCTCTTATGGTCAGGAAAAATACTATTCAATCAATAGAAATAAGTTGCTGTGGTCAGTACTATTTTAGCATGTTTTAATAAAACACCAAGCATCTGTCCTTAAGTTTGTGGGTTGCCTCGAGATAGGGAATCCCTTTGGGCTAACCGGAGGTGCTATCAAAATGTTTTACTATGCTTCATTACCAAAGGCAATAAATTATAAAAATCAATGTTTAGGTATTACTGGATCTAACAAAATAGGTTAAAGTTCAATTTTCCCACAAAGTCACCATCTCTGGCACTACATTTTAATTTCCTTGCAATTGGTTTCCTGAGTTTATTCATGATACTATGTGCTTTAGGACATTAGATTGTTAGTCTATCTGGGTAAAATTGATATTTTCCCTTTCAGGAAAAAAAAAAACCCAAAACCCTACAATATCTTCTCCCTTCCAGACAACGATAAAAAACCCAGACTGTGCTATCATGAAACACTACCAAGAAACATCAACTAGAAAGAAAAGCAATGCAAAATCATTGTTCATGAATCCATTAGAAACCAAGTATTCTAAAGTCTTATAAAAAGGATGTTTTACTGTTTAATCATTTATAGAAGCCCCAGCAAAAAAAAAAAAAAGTCCCATTTATGTCTGTGTTTGTTGCTATGCAGTTGTAGCCAAAATAGACATGATTAGGCATCACTACTTGGGTTCCTTCTAAAAAATGAGGGTATAGTTTAAACCTTTCACTTAAAATAAGGTTGCCTCCTACATTTATTAAGCTACCATGTTTGAGTTTCCACCAGAAAACTCTTGCACAATTGTAAGAAAAACCCAGTAGCACATGTTTCTTTTACACATTGTGAGTCCTCACTCAGTGATGAGGAATCGTGGTGTTCACTGCTTAATTCTGATTGTTCCTTTCATGAAGGACTGTATGGCATGACCATTCTGTGCAAATTCATTGACAAATTAACTAAGATCATCTATTTTTTTAAAAAAAACTACTGATTATGGAAAGACAAAGTTATTTTTTGATCAGTTTTCATTTTCCAATTTCACTAACCGTAATTCTATTACTAGAAAAGCACACATGGAAATAGTATCTCTGTTCTGAAAAGTTTAACATCAAAATCATACCTCTGAGTTTGTCGTATTAATTTTCATAGGAAGCCATAATAGCACAAAGAAGATAATGGCAAGACAAAATAAGTGCATGAGCACACACTGTTATGTGCAATTACATATAGTCATACAGCAAAACGAGGAAAGAAAAAGCCAAATTGGGGCATAAAAATGGACAAGATATAATACCAGTCTATTTCTAAGTAGTTTTCCATGTGACATTAGGTGTTCTTTAATGTCTTTGAATTACTGCAAAGAGACATTTCAAAATAAAGACATATACTTTACACGTCACACCCAAAAAACAGATCTTTGTGCAGGGAATATATATCACTTACATTATAGAGAATATGTATAGTTTCTTTTATTAAATACCAAAGTTATGTCTCCTAGGCTAAATTGTATACTTCGGTCAGAAATCAACTCTCTCTCTGAACTAAGCAAAATAAAATACACAGCAAACAGTACACCTAGCACGCACAAGTAGTTCATTTATATTCACGAAACAAAACTGTTAAATCCTCCAAGTTTACATTCATGTGTTCTTTCTGTCAGTAGTAGTAGTAGTAGTAGTAGTAGTAGTAGTAGTAGCAGTAGTAGTAGTAATGGTATCTTATTCAACAACACAAAAAGATTCTTTAAAATTTCATCATTTAGATAATACGATACCTAATACACAGTGGTTCTGAATCATAAATTGAATAAGACCAGATCAACTTGGCCGGATTTGTTTTATAATATAATTTAAAAATGTGTTCAAATTTTATGTAGATTATTAATATTACTTCCTATTTTAAAATGTCAGTTCATCTTTTTGAAAGTTTAACTATTACTGTAGCATTGTCTAAAGTTTACTGAAATGCATTATACTATATCATCATGTGTGCTAAGCTCACAAGCCCACTACAGGAAAATTTCAACTACATTGCCATAGGATTCAAGGGAGCCTAATATGCTACACTGTAATTCAAAGCACATGGAAGCCCAAAAACCAACAGTGTAGTTTCTTATAAGAAGGAACAACAATGTCTAAATCCAATTGGTTCACCTAAAAGTCAGCTTACATAACACCAAGGTAGCGTGAACAGCATGTATTTTATTTTTGAAGGCTTAATTACGACCTATTCGGTCGGTCAGAACACCGATATGAAGCCTTTGACTAAAAAATTCTTCACCTTTACTCCAGTTCCTTTAGAGGTGAAATTTACAGAAGCCTTATGGAAATCGTTATTTCTAGATGAGGCCCTCACTTATGGGCAATATACAGGTCTGACTGCACGCATTATCTGTGATTTAATTCTTCTGTAAAAACTTTGGCAACAACCATATCAGGAGTTCACATATTAGCACAAGTAACTTTTTCTCTGGCACCAAACTACCGTGTCTACATTTCAGTAACTACAGAGTGGAGTTACTATGAAATGAATGGAGTCCTTTGGTTGTGCACAATAACAAGCTTCTACAAGACATTTTCAATTTGTTTTTATTTTTTTTAAAAAGCCTATCCTTCAGGATCTGATGTTTAAAAAAAAACAGAAATTGATTGGCATTATAGTATCATAGTTGCATCTTGATTATTGGTAATGATCCCCCCAACCATTATTGTATAAAACCAGAAAAATGATTAAAGTAACATTATTTAAAAGGAACTGTTGAAGTGAGTGTGCAGAGAAGTTGTTAGGACCTTATGAACACCAATTATATACTTAAGTGATTCTTGGACGCTACTGAAAAACAACATTATGAATATTGTGGACCTGTGTATGTTTAATTTTTAATCTCACTCCCCCTAAATAAGGAGGCTTACACAGAATATTCAAGTAATGTAGCAGAAAACAATGCCTTTAATATAAGATTAGGCAAAAGCCACACACTGAATTTTCTCTTTGTCCAGTTTGGCTGAGAAGCACTGGAAAGCTTACAAGCCAGTGGAGGTGCGCTTCTTCATGCTCCGCCGCTGAGCTAAGCTTGAGGCAGCAACAGGCTCTAGGACTGGTTGGAAGGTCTTGCGAGTCAGGGCCGAGTATGTGGCAACTACTGCTCCCTAAAATAACGAGAAATATCATGAAGTGAATAAAAATCTCTGGACATGAAAAAAAACTTCCAGAATATCATGAGATATTTAACTAGAATGCAACTTTTTTTTTCTCCAGGAAAATAATTGAGAATACTTGATTTGTATATTGATATTCCCTCGATGAATTAATACCTGATGACTTGTATATTTTTTATTTCAATAACTATGTGTCTTACAATATCTCACTATATCAGTATTTGATCACTAATTTAATATGCTTTTAAATTTTACCATCAGAAAGGCTGTCGGTCAAGAAGGTCAAGAAGAGGCCATGTTTGTTATTTTGAAAAACAGAATAAAACAAATCTACAAATACATCTTTAAACAATAAAGATAGCTCAAGGTAATTATCTAAGTGTCATCAGTTGATGGCATGCAGTGGCTTTATTAGGTCTCGAGCATTTGGAAGGTACAGAAAAGCATATTTTACCTTAATGACATGTGACGTATCATTTCTATTTGGCTGATCACTCGCCAACTGGTCTCTGTGGGTTATCCATGAGTGTTTTAGTATTTGTTCTGTAGTGTACCTCTGATGTGGGTCCATATGTAGCATATGGGAAAGCAAATCCTAAATTAAATGAATATGTATATGAAACACAATATATCAATCAAGTGTTTAGTAAATATATATCATTTCAGATTTTCTCAAAATAGGAGAGCATCAGCATATTTTCAGTCTCTTTGATTTGACCTACCCTTAGCAAAAACAAACCTATACTCTGAATAGTTAACTGTCAAAAGAGAATCTTGAAATAGATTCTTCAACACACAGCCAATCTCTATTATTTCTAAATCAGGGGATACCAAATCTGTGTAACTGGAATGCGGTTAGTGAAGGAGAAGGAAAATGTAAAGTAGCAGGAGTTATCCTGGAGTGTGCTAAATGTTTAAGAGGAGAAAGGAATTAGTGATCTTAGCTGGTAGGGTGGGCCCCAAAGTATAAGGGTATGTGTATAAAGATACATGACGGAAGGGAGGGTTTCATGTTGTTAATTCACCCAGCAGCTAATGGTTTACTGTATAAAATACTAAAGAAAGCAAAATATAAATGGTTTACTGTATAAAATGCTAAAGAAAGCAAAATATAAATATAAAAAAGGTTAGGAGCTGACTGATAGCATAGTAGTGTTCAGAGTATCATATATTTTTCATCAGAGTAACTGTGACTGTGGTTATTTTATCTTTGATAATAGACATTATAAAAGTAATAAAACCTAATGGTGAAACCCAATTGTAAATATATGAAATTATGTATTAATTTTCAAAAATATTTTTTATTTATTTTTAGAGAAGGGAAGGGAGAGAGAAAAAGAGGAAGGGAAACATCAACGTGTGGTTGCCTCTCACGTGCCCCCTACCGGGGACCTGGCCTGCTACCCAGGCATGTGCCCTCACTGGGAGTCAGACCGGTGACCTTTTGGTTCGCAGGCTGGCGCTCAATCCACTGAGCTATACCAGCCAGGGTGAAATGCCAGGGTGAAATTATGTGTTAATTTCAAATGAACTCTGTAAGCACGTTATTGAGAGAAAGGAGAAGTAAACTCTCCTTAACAAGCATCTTCTAAAATAGAAACAAAATCATCATTTTGTAAACTTTTCATCAGTACCAGAAGCCATGAAACTGAAAACTCTAAGGAATAACATCAGAATCTGAAGAACAACGGAAATGATTGAAACTATGCAAAGCAGTAGAAAAACCAATAAAAAATCTCCTGGACAAAAGGACAAATGGGAATAAATAAATGGAAAGTAATATAAAAAATATTAACAGTGGTTACTTCAATAAAACAGACCTAAATGATAATCATAAAAATGACAAATTTTCAACAGTACACCACGGACTTCTCCCTCTGGCCAAGATGGAGCACCAGGGGCTGGACCCACCCACCTGCTT
This sequence comes from Glossophaga mutica, assembly GCA_039655065.1. Taxonomy (NCBI): domain Eukaryota; kingdom Metazoa; phylum Chordata; class Mammalia; order Chiroptera; family Phyllostomidae; genus Glossophaga; species Glossophaga mutica. The sequence continues at coordinate 4,423,398 of CM077318.1, read as the reverse complement.
GAAACAACCTTCTCACCTCCTCCCCTGCAAAAACCCGTAAGTACAGGACACAGAAGCTTTCAACAGATCAGAGAGCAGGCAACGAAGGAGAGTGATCCCTAAGAGACAGGAAGCGATTCAAGTAAGCCACACGATTACCCCGGCTTACTGCCTTGAAGAGAGAGGTTTCAGGCTCTCGTGCAGATAAAAGAAACCCGGGCGGAGCCCGGCAGTTGCCCTGAGGAGATGGAACTGAGACTTAGAGAAGAGCCGGGTGGACAGAGAGTTAGGAGGGCAGACTACCGCAGAGGGGAGAGGACCCGAGAGAAAACCACAGCGGTCCGAAGAAGGCCTCCTGTAAGTACTCGGGAGATTCCTGGTAAACCTGCATGTGTGCGTGGTGGCGGGGGAAGCCCAGCAAAGGCGACGGGAAGAACCATCTGAGAGCACTGTAGAGAAATCAGAATTCCCACGTTGGAGAATATTGCCTGTTGCCACCAACTACGCTGGAAAATCTCCTAATTCATGAAGTATTTGGTAAAGTACTTAGAAGCAACTTGCCTGAGTAGTGAATAGCCCAAGACTGGAAAAAATATATTAAAAGGAAAACCTAAAACTACCAAATTCTTTCTCCAACTTCACTGTGATCCAGAATAAATATTTATAGAAATAACAATATGTCCTGCATCCACTGCAGTAAAATTCACTATGCCTGGCTTCTTAGCAAAAATTGCCAGGTATACGAAAAGAAGGAAACTAAAATGCATAATGAGGAGAAAAAAAAAAACAATCAAAATTGACCCACGACTGACACATGTTAGAATCACCAGATAAGGACATTAAAATATTTAAAATTCCATTCCATATGTTCAAATATTAAGTGGGAACATAGCAGGTATAAAAAGATAGAAACTGAACTTCTAGAGATGAAAACTAAAATGTGAGACACAAAATAAACTAATGACATTGATAGCAAATTTGGTATGGTGAACGAAAAGACTGATGAAGACACAGCAATAGACACTATCGAAGAGAAAGCGTGTGAAACAAAAAAGCTAAAGAGAACAGCAGGAGTGAGCTGGGGGACAGTCTCAAGCAGCAGAACACATTTAGTACATTTACTGTGCCAGAGAAAGAGGGGGGAGAAAAAGTATTCGAAGAAATAAAGCCCCCAACATTCCAAATTTGATGAAAACTATAAACCCACAGATCCAAGACACTCAATGAACACCAAGTACAGAGCTTACAGTAAAACAAACACAAGAATAGCAGCAGATTTCTTACCAGAAAAATTCAAATGACAACACTATAGACCTCCTAAAAATTAATGGGTCAAGGAAGAAATCAAAAGGGAAATATAACGATGAACAAAAATGGATTAATAACATACCAGAACTTACAAGAGGCAGCAAGAGCAGAAGTCTAAGAAGGAAGTTTAAACCAACGAATGCCTACATTAAGGAAAAAGAAAAATCTCAAAAACACAACCTACGCTTTTACTTCAAAGTCCTAGAAAAAAGTCCGAAATTAGCAGATGAAAGCTGGTAACAAAGATCAAACAAGAATAATGACATAAAGGCCAGAAAACAATAGAAAAGATCAATGAAACTAAGAGCTGGTTTTTGAAAAGATAAATAAAATTGACAAACCTTTAGTTGGACTACTCAAAAAAAGACTCAAATAAATAAAATAAAAATAATACCATAACGATACCAATAATAATTATAAATAATACCACAGAAATACAAAGAATCATACGAAAGTACTAAGAAAAACTGTATGCCAAAGAACTGGATAAACTAAAAAAATGGGTAAATTCCTAGGAACATATAACCTACCAAAACTGAATGGCAAAGAAACAGAAATCCTGAAAAGACCAATTAGGTGAAAAGAAACTGAAGCAGTAATCAAAAACCCCACAACAACAACAACAACAAAAAAAAAAACCACAGGACCAGATGGTTTCACTGGTGAATTCTACCAAATAATCAAAGAAAAATTAATGCCCATTTTTCTAAAACTCTTTCAAAAAGCAGAACAGGAGTAAACACTCCCAAACTTATTTTATGAGGCCAGAATTAGTTTGCTATCAAAGCTAGGTAAGGACACTGCAAGAAAAGAAAATACAGGTCAATATCACTGATGAATATACATGTAAAAATTCCCAACAAAATCATAGTAAACTGAATTCAACAGTACATTAAAAACAGCATACAGCATGATTGACTGGAATTTCTCCATGGGAAGCAAGAATGGCTCAACACACACAAATCAATAACTGTGAATTCCCACACTGATAGAATGAAGGGCAAAAATCATATGATCCTCTCGATAAATGTAGGAAAAGCACTGGATAAAATTCAACATCCTCTCATGATAAAACTCTCAGCAACTCTATTCTCTGCTGCATTATTTCTGGTTTATTTTTTATTACCACCTTCCATTCGCTAATTTTGTATTTTTAAGGTCCTTTTGGTTTTAGAGAAAATACACCTTAATGTAATAAGGCCATATATGACAAGTCCACAACAAATATAATACTCTGGTAAATGACTGAAACTATTCCCTAGGATCAGAGCAAGACAAGCGTTCGCTCTCACCATTCCTATTCAAAATAATATGAAAACTCCTCGCCAGAGAAGTTAGGCAAGAAAAAGAGATAAAACATCTCTGAATCAGAAAGGAAAAGTAAAATCATCTGTGTGCAGATGGCATGAACTTATATACGCACAGCATTAAAGACTTCACCAAAAAACTGTCAAAATAAACAAATTCAGTAGCTGCAGGATACCAAATCAACAAATGAAAATCAACTGTATTTCTGCAAACTAACAACTATCTGAAAAAGAAATAAAGAAAACAATACCATTTATAAAACACCAAAAACAATAAAATATTTAGGAATAAATTAACCAAGGAGGTGGATTTCTTTATACACTGAAAAGGATAAAAAATTAATAAAAGAAATTTAAGATGACCCAAATAAATGGAAAGATATCATGTGCTCAAGGATTGGAAGAATTAATATTATTTAAATGTCCATATTACCCGAAGTCATCTACAGATTCAATGCAATCCCTCTAAAAACCAATGGTATTTTTTTCACAGAAATAGAAAAAAATCCTAAAATTCATATGGAATCACAAAAGACCCTAAGAAGCCAAAGTAATTCTGAGAAAAATAACAAAGTTGAGGCATCACTTTTCCTTACTTCAAACTATATGGTGCTGACATAAAAACAGGCACATAAACCAAAAACATAGAACTGAGAGGCCAAATATAAACCAAGTGATCTGTGGGTAGGCAATATTTAATAAGAGGCCCAATACTTAATGGGATAAGGATAGTCTCTTTATTAATAAACAGTGCTAGGAAAAATGGAAAATTATATCCAAAATAATAAAATTAAACCACTGGTTTACACCACACACGAGAATTCATTTGAAATGGGTTAAAGGCTTTAAGACACGAAACCATGAAACTCCTACAGAAAAAGCTTCTCAGCATCGGTTTTGCCAATGATTTTTTGCATACGATACCAAAAACATAAGCAACAAAAGCAAAGACAAACAAAAAAAGTGGGACTACAGCAAACTTAAAAGCTTCTGCACAGCAAAACAAACAGTGAAAAAGATAAAAATGAAACCTATGGAATGGGAGAAAAATTTGCAAACCAAATATTTGATATAGGGTTAATATCCAAAATATACAAGAAACTCCTACACATCAACCACAAGGAAACCGCACAAATAATCTGATTTTAAAAAATACAAGAGGATATAAAATATAAATAGACATTTTACAAAAAAAAAAATGGCCAACAGGTACATGAAAAGATGCTAAATATCACTAATCACCAGGAGAACACAATTAAAAAAAAAAATGAGATATGAATTGCAGCCAAGAGGAAGGTGTAGGTAGAAATGTTTCACTCCCTTGCAAAACCAAAAGAAGGATAACAACCAATTTAAAAACAGAGAATAAGCAGAACTTCTAGAAAATCAAACTGCATGGAACTCCGACAACCAAGGAGTTAAGGAAACATTCACTCCGACTGGTGGGAGGGGCAGAGACAGGCAGCCGGGTGGAGAGAATGCATGGCAAGGCAGTGACTTGAGGACCAGGTGGGCTGGCTGACGGGGAAACTAAAGACTCAAAACCTCTAGCTGTAAAACCCTGTGGGGGTTGCGAAGGTGGGAGAAACTCCTAGTCTCACCGGGGAACGGAGTTAGTCGGAAAGAGCAGAGCGAGCCAGCAGCATTGTTCCTCTCTGACTCCTCCCCCACCGACAACATCACAATGCGGTGAGGAGGTTGCTCCACCCCCTTACAGGTTAACACGTGCAGCGAGACAAAGAAATCTGGCCCAAATGAAAAACAGATCAAAACTCCAGAAAAAGAACTAAGCGATGAGGAGATAGACAACCTATCTGATGCAGAGTTCAAAACACTGGCAATCAATATGCTCAGAGAATTGACTGAGCTCGGGACTTCTGGCCAAGATGGAGGCATAGGTAGATACACTGTGCCTCCTAGCATAACCAAAGTAGGACAATAAAAAATTTTAAAAACAAAAAACAACCAGAACTGCCAGAAAAATCAAACTGTATGGAAGTCTGACAACCAAGGAGTTAAGGAAACATTCCTTCAGACCGGTAGGAGGGGTGGAGGGGGACAGTGAGGTGGAGAGAACTCAAGGCAAAGCAGTGGCTGGAGGACAGGGTGAGGCAGCCGCTGGTGAACTGGGCGAGGTGGCTGGAGGAATTAAGTGGGGAGTGAGACAGGCCGCCCAACCCAGGGTTCCAGTGAGGGAAAATGAAGCCTCAAAACCTTTGACAGAAAACACCTGTTGGGCTTGAGGCAGCGGGAAAAACTCCCAGCCTCACAGGAGAGTTCGCTGGAGAGACCCACAGGGTCCTAGAACGTACACAAACCCACCCACCCAGGAATCAGCACCAGAAGGGCCCAATTTTCTTGCGGGTAGCAGAGGAAGTGGCTGTAAGCTGGCAGAGAGCTGAACAAGCAGCATTGTTCCCTCTTGGACCCCTCCCCCACATACAGCACCACAACCCACTGGTGTGGGTTGCCCCACTCTGGCGAATATGTAAGGCTCTGCCCCTTACTAGGTAACAGGTGTGACGAGACAAAAAAAATATGGCCCAAATGAAAGAACAGATCAAAGCTCCAGAAAAAAATACAACTAAGCTGAGATGCACAGGTCAGAACACTAGTAATTGGGATGCTCACAGAATTGGTTGAGTATGGTGGCAAAACAGAGGAAAAAGTAAAGGTTATGAAAAGTGAAATAAAGGAAAATGCACAAGGAGCCAACAGTGAAGGGAAGGAAACTGTGACTCAAGTCAATAGTTTGGACCAGAAGGAAGAAAGAAACATTCAACCAGAACAGAATGAAGAAACAAGAATTCAAAAAAAATGAGGAGATGCTTAGGAACCTGTGGGACAACATTAAACATTTCAACATATGAATCATAGGGGTGCCAGAAGGAGAAGATGAAGAGCAAGAAATGGAAAACTTATTTGAACAAATAATGAAGGAGAACTTCCCCAATCTGGCAAAGGAAATAGACTTTTAGGAAGTCCAGGAAGCTCAGAGAATCCCAAAGAAGTTGGACCCAAGGAGGAATACACCAAGGCACATCATAATTAAGTTACCCAAGATTAAAGATAAGGAGAGAATCTAAAAAGCAGCAAGGGAAAAGGAGAGAGTTACCTGCAAAGGAGTTCCCATAGGACTATCAGCTGATTTCCCAAAAGAAACCTTACAGGCAAGAAGGGACTGGAAAGAAGTATTCAAAGTCATGAAAGGCAGGGACCTGCATCCAAGATTGCTCTATCCAGCAAAGCTATTATTTAGAATGGAAGGGCAGACCAAGTGCTTCCCAGACAAGGTCAAGTTAAAAGAGTTCATCATCACCAAGCCATTATTATATGAAATGTTAAAGGGACTTATCCAAGATAAAAATATGAACAGTAAAATGACAACAAACTCACAACTATCAACAACTGAATGTAAAAACAAAAGTGAACTAAGCAAACAACTAGAACAGGAACAGAAACACAGAAATGGAGATCACACGGAGGGTTATCAGTGGGGAGGAGGAGAGGGAGAATGGGGGGAAGATACAGAGAGTAAGAAGCATAATAGGTAGGTACAAAATAGAGAGGGGTAGACGAAGAATATAGGAAATGGAGAAGCCAAAGAACTTATGTGTATAACTCATGGACATGAACTAAGGAGGGGGGAATGCTGGAGGGCAGCAGTGTGCAGGACGGAGAGGGGATAAAAGGGAAGAGAAAATTGGGACAAGTGTAATAGCATAATCGATAAAATATACTTAAAAAAAAAGAAAGTGAAAACAAATATATGGCCATGTCCTAAATGCTTACAATACATTATAATTATTGTTTCCTAGGAAAGATACGAACGGAATGCTGATTGGTTTATGCTATCAAATGGCATCATAGCAGAAGTAACATTTTGCTATGTTCTTTTAAAGAAATTGAAGTTATTTTAATAGGACTTAATTTATCTTATTTCTTTTTAACCTTCTTTAGAAATAAGTAGGAAGATCTCCTTGACAGAATGACAGGTAGGTGATGGATGACAAATGAAAGAGCTGAAGTGTCATTATCTTAAGTAATATTCACTGAATCTTCTTGATAGCTAAGAGGAAAATGAGCTTACCACACAGTTCACAAAAATCTGTCACTTCCCTATGAATAATTTTCCATTTTTTCAAATGGGTGCAGTAGTGCTGACCAGTTAAAAAAGAAGATACTGAGCTATGACAAGAAGGATCACTTATATATAATCACTTGGGTATTTAGTTAGATAACCTAATTGAAAGAGAACCATTACTAATGAAAATGATTAATGTAATTTAACCTAGACCTTAATGATTTCTTTTTTATACTCATTTTACGTAAAAGCCAGCAAAACTCCAAATTCATTAAACATATATGAATACAGGAGAATAGTAATTTTCCTATTTTCCTATTTTCACAATACTCAGGTGGCAAAATCAATTTAGGTTTAGAAACAATAGTTCATCATTTCTCTTTCAGTTTTAATCATGTGAGTGAGGTAAACCATTTTATCACACTTATTACTAATTATACTATAAGCACTTCATTTGGTTTAATGTATTACAATTCATACTTCCTCAGCATAAAAGACTGAGTTCCACATATACTTAATACTTTGTGTATTGATCACAGGTAACAACAAATAACTTATTTCTCACAATAAAACTAAAAAGAGAATTATAATGATTGCCTTTGCCTGTGTATTTCCCTCGCTTAGTTTATACATTATAGTTGTTCTCCAGTATAATTTGTCACAAGATACTTGAAAGCTCTGGTACTAGAAGTCCTAGAAAGATTTCAATGTACTCTTTTAATTGTAAAAATGCTCTGCAATATAGATTACATAAAGGGTAATAAGCTTCAGTATACTGATAATCAGCTCCAGCTCTGCCCATGATTAGTGTCTGACTATGGACAAGATAGATTCCACACACCGTGGTTTACCTATCTGCAGAATAGTGGACCAGATCTCTTCAACCTCTAGAAGTCTATGACTTGTAAATACACTAACAAACTACTCTTCTATTAAATGCAACCTAAAGCCAAAAGGGAAAAGAAATACATATGTAAAACTTGACCACTTATTTAAAATTTACAGTCATTCACAAAAAAAAATTATGTTTATATAACAGACAAAATAAGCTTACTCTGTAAATTAACAATGCAAGGTATGAACGTCTAATCACTATGCTGTATACCTGAAAGTAATATAATATTGTATGCTAACTATCACTGAAAAATAAATTTTAAAAATAATCTAAAATATTAAATAGCTAACGAAACAGTATTCATTATGTGACATGTGTAAGAAAATGCAAAAATGAATACGACATTTAAAGCTCTCCAAGTGAGGAGACTAAAAAATGTATACGAAGGTCCATGTGAGAAGGGAGAATGTAATAAGCTCTCTAACAAAGCATGTATCATGTTGTAATGGGTAGACAGTAAGAGGAAAGTAGAAGCTATTATTTTTTAAAAGAGGCAAAGGAAGAGGCCATAAATAATCATCCCACAAGAACTTCTACTGAGCAATTCTTTGCTGGCCAAGGGGATATGTACGTGAAATAAGTAACATTTTACTTATTTAAAATATTCTAAAATTTAGATAAGATGGTCCTTTAATTCTTCAGGCATTATTGTGTTTATTCTTTTCAGAGAGTGCGTTTATTTATATTCAGAGAAAGGGGAAGGGAGGGAGAGAGGGAGAGAAACACTGATGTGTGAGGGAGAACATCAATCAGCCGCCTTTCACACGCACCCCACTGGGGACCGGGCCTACCACCCAGGAATGTGCCCTGACCGGTAATCAACTGGTGACCCTTCGCCTTGCAGGACGACGCCCAACCAACTGAGCCATACCAGTAAGGGCAGTGTTTATTTTTAATATGGAGTGACACCATAAAAGATTCTTCTCCCCGTCTCCCCATGTTTACAAAAGGGAAGCGCCAATGCTAATGTTCTCTAAGCCTGGGGTTCGGAGGTGAAGAGATGGCTGAAACTATTTAAGCAATAAGACACAAAGTTATATGACTTCCACTATCACCCCCAACATTTAACTAAATAAACAAGGTCTACAAACTCTGCGTGGACAGGAGCCAAGCAGAAGCAATCTTCTGTAAACCTCTGCTGGTAGTGCTAAGAGCAAGGAAAGCATTTGAAAGGGAAAAGGAGCTCGTAAGGAACTAGAATTAAGTAAAACAAGTGTTATCAGGTGACAGCATATACCCCAGTTCTCACAACTAAACAAAACTAGTTTAAGGGTTCATGAACAAGAAGGGAAGATTAGTTGACCTTACCACTAATTTAAAACAGAAAAAAAATTAAAGTGTTAAAATGTACAGAAGACAGTTTTTTAAAAGATTTTATTTATTTATTTTCAGGGAGAGGGGAAGGAAGGAGAAAGAGAGGGAGAGAAACATCAGTGTGTGGCTGCCTCTCAGGTACCCTCTACTGGGGACCTGACCCACAACCCAGGCATGCACCCTGACAGGGAATCGAACCAGTGACCCTTTGGTTCGCACTCCGGTGCTCAATCCACTGAGCTACACCAGCCAAGGCAGATAGTTTTTAAAAAGATGCATAGATTCCATTTGTTCGGGAAGTTGCCACTGTTTTTAGGAAAGTTTTGAAGACGGAACTAAAGCCACATCATCCATAAAAAGAGACTACATGAAAGGCCTTGTGATATATTTCAACAATATTCCCCAGTACCTTTTCGTATGTTATTTCTTCAGAATATCAGACTAAAAGAGGTCAGAATAAAACCAAACTTTAATATATATTATTCATTAAGCACTAGACAGATCTAAAAATAATACACATGGAACATGGAAAACTAAGTACGACTGGCACATAAATCCCTATGTATTTCAATGTTATATTCATTGTTGCCAAAATAAAAATACGACAAGGCATAAATAAACCAAAATGCATAGAAATGGAATTTGGAATTTTGAAGGAATCAAAGAAAGAATTTAGCCCCCACATTTTGCAGCTAGTTAGTAGATCAAAACTAGCATTCTACTACGCCACACAGCACACTTGTGTCATCGCTAAGATCCAAATGTAACCCCTTCTGTTTTTCTAATGTTTAAAAGATACTGACAATCACATGCCCCACTTACTTATTCTACAACGATCAGGATATGAGATTCGCTCCATAATACACCTGACAAATACAGACTAGACTATAACTTGAAGAGTTCAGCAATTTCACATTAATGCAACAACATGAAATGCATTTATAATTGATACCTTTGCTCCATCTGAAATCTTGTCCCAGTTTCCACCACTCAAAGAAAACTTTCCATTGCCTATACGCAGTAGGATCTCTTCAGGAGTATCGTTGGGGCCATTAGCAAATGGAGTGTAGCTATTAATAAAATAGATTTTAATAAACATGAGGGCCTAGGATACATATCAAATCTAATTGGAAGTGGTGGATGTAAGAGTGCATGCACATATTTACTATAGCAAATTAAGAATATCATCTAATATTTCCCTTCACTGTGCATATCCAACTTAATACTTCAAACAACGACCTTAATCCTAATTAATTAATAAAGAGTCCAGTGTACATCAATGTTTTTTTACCTGTGATCAATGTAAAATAAGATAAATGTGGCTTTTCATGTAAAGCTAGTATTAAAATCAGACCAGAATTAAACACACAAATTTTGTATTCTCCCAGGTATAAGTTAGCAAAATAAATATATCTACTATGAGGAAATGGTTCATTTTAAATGTTCATAGAAATGCATTTATTATATTGGTTCAATTTTATGCGTTAGTGTTTTAAAAACATTATCAGTGAAAAGAGACTAACAATAATTTTAATTAATGTCCATGAAAATGGGTTAAATTATCAAAATAACGAAAAACCTCTATAGCCATTAAAATTATTGTGTGGATTCACGTTCATAGACAAGAAGACAGATACATTGTACAAAGGTAAAGTAGTTAAAAAATTAATTATAGAGTGACAAAAAGTGATCAGTTTTATACCACTTCAACAGATGGAACTGAAAATGCTATTCAAATGTTGGAACAAAAAGACTGACTGTTAAAAAGTATGAGAAATATATCTTAACATGTCAATGTCTTAATTTCTTCATTTAATAATTAAGTTGCTATAACACTAAACACACATATATACGCTAACAATCACATTTTGTTTAGTCATAAAGTAAATAAGAGGAAACAGCAATCCAGAAATGGTATCCTATAGTTCATTTGCAAATGTTAGTCATCCTTGATTTTAGCACTTGCTTTTGGCTGTAACTAAATTTTTTCCAAAGTTTACTAATATATATTAAAGCTATGTGGAACCCACTGACATACGTACTCATCACCAAGCCAATAATTTAGTAACCATTTTCACATATTTATAAATCTTTTATTGTATCAAGCACATTTCAATTATACTAAATGCTTTTTTCTGATAAGTCAAACACAAATGCACTATAACTACCATATAATTCTTCAAATTCCATTCTAAGCATTAGATTTTGTTAAACTTACCCTTTTTCTACAGCTATTAATTTTTACTCCTAAATAAAAATATTGAGAGTAAAACAGCACTTGTAAATTACCAACACTAACATAATCCAATTATTACCTTTTAAAAATATTTTTCTTAGCCCTTTAAGAGAAGGTAACCATGTGTATTTCTGTAAGTTAGCATTTCGTTATTACATATATGTTATAAAGCTCAATCTTACTAAATCTCTAGTGCCAGGGGAGCCAGAATTCAAGTACTTTAAAAAACATTACTTCAATTTCCACTGAAAACTCTTTTAATTATGTATCTTCATATTGCCTCATAATGCCTTGCTTTATGTTTTTTTCAATTTTATAAGTAAATAATATATAATATTTTGAAATGTTAATAGAATTTTCCTTAAAGGTAATTTTCATCTGTCCTCATTTTACAAAAGAAAGAGGTGAAATTTAAATAACGGTGTGAATTATTTTGTGTACAAAAGGTTTCTTACCCAGCCAACATTGTGTAAAAAAGGACTCCCAGACTCCAAATATCACAAGCGGCATCATAGCCCTGTCGCATAAGAACCTGAGAAAGAAATACTTAAATGGCATTACCCAGTATAAACTCCGTTTTCTCATCTGAAAGTTGTGCTTCTAACAATGTCACAAATGTTTGCAATTTAAAAACTTAATTATTTGAGTCTTTTCAAAAATAGATTGACATAATGTTAAAAGCAAAAATCTTTTGCTATTAGCAAGTACTGAATAAATGGCTATTAATAAAGTAAGTAACATGGGTCATACAAAAAACACCCTTGTAAAATACGATCCCTGACCTTAATGAGCTTTCATTTCTCCTGTTAGGAAAAACAAATACAGGCATCAAAATTTAAGATTAATATATAGAGAAAACTTAATACATACTACACACAGTTCTCGCTTTAATCCTGACACTGACTCTGCGAGGTAGATATTATTTCCACTCTGAAGACAAGGAAAGTGAGGCAAATGTTCAGGAATTTGCCCAAGACCACAAAACTAGTAAGTAGTAGAACAGGCATTCTTACTCTACGGCTTGTGCTTCTGTTATCTATGCTACTTGCCTCTTTGCTACATAAGAGATGGTAAGATAATATATGATCTTATGAAAGAAAGATGAATTGATATTTTATATATAAAGTTTATGCCTTGAAAAGACCAGTATGTTTCTGGAACACAAATACACATTTGAGAAATTCTGAATGGTTTCATTAATTTTTCATACAATAATTTAGGTACCTCGTGTTTTTGCTCTTGGCACTAGTGTTAATAAAAATCAAATAATACATTTATTATATATTCATGTGAGTTTTCTCCATGAGCTTAATAAAGTTTGTAGAAAAACAGATGAAATGCAGCCTTTTTATTTGGAAAAATAAGCCCACTGTTAAGGCCTTTAGGCATAGGAACAAAATAGACACATTATGAACGCATTAACAGTGGGGACTGTATAACTACCAGCATGGACATTTCATTTGTAAAAGGCTAAATATATTAATATTTGTCTTTGAAAATTGCCAGACATGAATAATGAGCATCTAACTTAAAATGCAAGATATAATGGGTTTTTTCCTAGTTAAATTGCATTTACATAAACACACATATGTGCAAAACTGAAAAGCTGAAGCAACTATCAAAATACTTAGATAACTAACTGGCTTATGTAAGTAACACAAGGAGGGACTACAACAGCCCTAGTAAATAATGAGGCACAGCTAAACCTCTCAAAGCAGGGTAAACCACAGCTGGCGTGCATTCGTCAAACATAAACCCCTCCTGTTTTCTTTCCTACTCTATTTCTTGCCTCGTCACCTCTTACAGTTCCAGGCGCCATCACCATGATCCCCCCGGTTCTCTTATGGCAGTATTTTTATTATTGGTCTGACTGAGGTCAGCATGTTTCCTTCTTTAAATTCTTAAAAGATTTTATTTAATTTGAGAGAGGGGAAGGGAAGGAGAGAGAGAGGGAGAGAAACATCCATGTGTGGTTGCCTCTTGCGCGCCCCCTACTGGGGACCTGGCCTGCAGCCTAGGCATGTGCTCTGACTGGGAATCGAACCAGCAATGCTTGGGTTAACAGCCCAGCCCTCAATCCACTGAGTCACATCAGCCAGGGCTGAGGACAGTATTTTTAAAGTGTCCCTGTCTACAGCCAAGATTGAGGGACTTCCCAGGAACTTGTTGGACAGGTGAAGGTTAGTCATTGTCAGCTATAGGTATTTCACACTCCCATTTCCTTCCTAGGTAATGAGAAAAAGGGCACAGGATGCGTCGTATTGCTTACTCTAATTAGGACCAACCATATTCACCACACGCTTAAACCCATCTTGTACGGGTACAGAAGAGGCAGTCCACTTTTGCCCTAGAGAGGGCCTCGATGCCCTATAATGTTAAGAACATACGCCCATAAAAGAAACAAGGCACGGTACTGGGATGGATGAAATCGTGAGTGCGGTGCAGAGCGTGGGCTTAATACCTTCCCACTTGCTTGAAGTGAAATATAAGGAGAGAGAAGTCACAATTAAAGTAGTTAAGGCTATTACCTTTTTTCTCTCTTGGTTTTACAAATGAGCAAAAAGTAATGTAGACAAAGGTCCTCATTCCCTTGCTCTGAAGTTCCCCTTAATTCATATTTGGAGCAAAACATATAACAGCCCAGAGTACAGCGAGGCAGAGTAACTAATTTCACACTTATTTTATAAAGAGCTGAAGGAACAACATCCATCCAATTTATTGTAAGTTCCTTTAGTTTGGATACATTTTAGGCCTCCAGAGACATTAACTATCACTTGCATACTATAAAGGACTTATTTTATAAAATAATAAAATACTTTTGGAGACATTTATTTTGTGACATAGACATTGTAGAAAAGCGCATCAAGCATGTAACTCCTAAGAGGTTGACTGAACTGATGCATATCAAAAAGTGATTTCACTCCTTATTGTGATGACATTGTAATTAGTTTGGAAAAGGACTGTAATGAAACAATATATACCCCCATAATGCTCCTATATATTCAAATATCTGCATATGTACTTGAATATTTGTAATTCTAGTTTAAAAGACAAGGCATTTCATATACTTCAAATACTAATTTTTTAAAGGGTCTGAAATTTCACAAACAAATCTCACCCAAAACCTCATTCATAACAATTTACACATATTCACTGTTAGGTAGCAGAAGCTTCAGCACTTGATAATAAAACTTTTCAGAGCCTTCTTTTTAATTTCTATTGAGTTTATTGGAGTGATATTGGCTAATGAAACCACCTAGGTTTCGACCACACACTTCTCTAATAAACCATCTATATACCGTATTGTGCGTTCACCACCACAAGGCAGGTCTCCGCCCCAAGTCCCCTTCTGCCACCATTTATCCCCGCCTTTCCCCTCTCTTACCTCCCCCACCCCCCTTCCCTCTGGTAATCACCAAACTGTTGTCTTTGTCCACCAGTTTCTTTTTCTTTGCTTAATCCCTTCAACTTTTTCACTCTGCCTCCCAACCCCCCTCCCTTCTGACAGCTGTCAGTCTGTTCTCTGCACCAGTGCCTCTGCTTCTATTTTCTTTGTCAGTTTCTTTTGTTCATTACATTCCACATATAAGTGAAATCACATGGTGCGTGTCATTATCTAACTGGCTGACTTGACTTAGCATAATATTCTCCAGGTGCCTCCACGCTGTCACACAAGGTAAGATTTCCTTCTTTTTTATAGCCATATAGTGTTCCATTGTGTGAATGTACCATGGCTTTTTTATCCACTCATGTACTGATGGGTACCTTGGGCTGCTTCCAACGCTTCGCTATTGTAAATAAAGCTGCAAAGAACATAGGAGTGCATATATTCATTTATATTAGTGTTTCATGTCTCTTCAGATATATTCCCAAAAGTGGAATAGCTGGGTAATGAGGCAGTTCCATTTTTAATTTTTTGAGGTAACTCCATGCTGCTTTCCACAGTGGCTGCACCAGTCTGCATTCCCACCCACAGTGCATGAGAGTTCCCCTTTCTCCACATCCTGGCCCGCACTTGTTGATTTACTGATGGTAGCCATTCTGACCAGTGTGGTGATATCTCATTATGGTTTTAATTTGCACTTCCATGGTTTTTGTGAAGCTGGGTATATTTTCCTATGTGAATTGTTCTTTATTTCAATTAGTGTAGCCTTTGTTTCTGACTGGATCATTTTTATGCTGTTAAGGTTCTCACTAAGTTTCTTGAGCATCCTTATAACCAGTACTTTGAACTCTGCATCTGACGGATTGCTTATCTCCATTTCATTTAGCTCTTTTTCTGGAGTTTTGATGTGTTCTTTCATTTGGGCCATGTTTCTTTGTCTCCTCATTTTGGCAGCCTCCCTGTGTTTGTTTGTATGTATTAGGTAGAGTTGCTTTGACTTCCTGTCTTGGTAGTGTGGCCTAATGTAGTAGGTGTCCTGTAGGGTCCAGTGGCACAGCCTCCCCTGTCACCCAAGCTGGGTACTCAGGGTGTGACCTGCATGTGGGCTGAGCACAGCCTCCTCTTGTAGTTGAGCCTTGGTTGCTGTTGGCAGATCAATGGGAGGGATTTTCCCAGGCCAGTCAGCTGCAAGGACCGGCTGTGAGCACTAACCACCAACCTCCCCCCTCCAGGGAGGATCAGTTGTGCAGGGGCAGGGCGGTGGTGCTCCCATGTGGTCTGTAGCTGTCCACTGGGTGCAGTGGCCCCCAGGGTTTCACGGGTAGTGCAGGCCAAGGTCAGCCCCAACCCGTGTTTTGCCCCAGGGCCACCCTGCCTGAGTTATAAAGCAATCTGAGATGGCTGCTTCTTGGGCTGGCTTGGAGATTTCCAGGCGAGGCCAGCTGCGAATCTGGGCTGCCAATTCTGGCCCTAGAGCTCACTGAGGCCAGCTGCTGCTTGCTTGGGAGGATTTAGGAATTTGTGAAGCAAGATCCAAGACTGGTCATTCATATGGAAAAGCATCTTGGGTGGAGCAGAGTCTGGGAAGTTCCAAGGCAGGTCAAACAGTGTTAGCCAGGTTGACGGAATACTAGATATGGCACCAGTATTGTGTATACTGCCAGCGCTGTGTAGGGAGGGCCCAGAAAAGGGACAATTGCCTCTGCTTGCATTGATGCCAGACACCTCAGCCTCCCCCTGCACACCACTGGTTCCCCTCAAGTCACCACCCACTTGCCGGAGCCCATGGGGAGTGAGTCTGAGTACCTGCGTCCATGTGTGGGTTTTTTAAGAGGAACTGCTTAGGGCTCCAGAAGTTTCTTCCACTGACTCAATCTCTGCTGGTTTTTGCAGCCAGAAGTTGTGCAGACTTATCTTCCTGGCACTGGAACCCTGGGCTGGGGGGGCTGATGTGGCGCTATGACTACTCACTTCCAAGATATCCCTCCTGAATTTTTATCCACCACACGTGACGTGGGACTAACCTGTTCCTCACCTGCGCCCCTCCTACCAGTCTGGGTGGATGTGGTTTCTTTAATTCTGTATTTGTCAGACTTCGTTCAACTTGATTTCTGTCGGTTCCGAACGATGGTTGTTCTGTATCTTAGTTGTCATTTTGCTGTGGTTGGGCAAAGAGGTGAGCCAGGCGGGCCCGTGCCACCGTCTTGACAGGAATTCCCCATTTCTCATTTTGTTTATTTGGGTTCCCTTTATTTTTTCTCTGGATGAATCTGGTTAAAGGTTTGTCACACTTGTTTATCTTTTCAAAGAATCAGCTGTTCTTCGCATTGATATTTTATATTTTTTATACTCTATTTCATTTATTTCTGCTCTGATCTTTTTTTATTTTTTAAATTTTATTTTAATCGTTGTTTCTGTACAGTTTTCTGTCTTTTACTCCCACCCCAGCCCACCACCCCAGCCCTCCCCACCTCCCTCCCATTTCCACCCCCCCTAGTTTTTGTCCACGTGTTCTTTATACTTGTTGCTCTCAACCCTTCCCCTTTTCCCCTGAAATTCCCTCCCCTCCCCCTCTGGTCACTGTCAGCCTGTTCTCAATTTCAGTGTCTTTGGTTATATTTTACTTGTTTGCTTGTTTGCTTGTTTATTTCTGCTCTGATCTCTATTATAATTTCCTTGCTTCTATTTACTTTAGGCTGTTTCTTGCTCTTTTTATAGTTCCTTTAAGTGTAAAGTTAAGTGATTTATTTGAGATTTTTCTTTTTTTTTTTTCTTGAGGTAGGCTTGTAATGCTATGAATTCCCTTTTAAGCACTCAAACCACTGAGCCACACCAGCCAGGGCTCCTTCTCCTTCTCAAAGAAGACCCTTTAATCCCTGGCTGGAGTAGCTCCGTGGATTGAGCATGGGCCTGTGAACCAAAGGGTCACTGGTTCTATTTCCAGTCAGGGCACATCCTGGGTTGTGGGCTAGGTCACCAGTAGGGGGCGCTCAAGAGGCAACGACACATTAATGTTTCTTTCCCTCTCTTTCTCCTCCCCCCCCCCCCAAAAAAAAAAGAAGACCCATTAACATTTCTTGCAATACTGGTTTGATGAAAATGAACTCCTCTAGCTTCCTCCTGTCTGAGAAGCTCTTTATTTCATCTTCAATTTTAAATAATAGCCTTGCTGTGTAAAGTCGTCTTGTTTGTAGGTCCTCGCTTTTCATCACCTTGAATATTTCACGCCAAACCTTCTGGCTTGAAGTGCTTTGTTGGGAAACCAACTGACAATCTCATGGGAGCTCCCTCGTAGGTATGTCTTTCTCTTGTTGCTTTTAATATTCTCTCTTTGCCTGTAACAATTGCCATTTTAATTATGATATGTCTTGGTGCGGGCCTCTTTGGGTTCAACTTCTTTGGGAATCTCTGTGCTTCCTGGGCTTGAGTGTCTTTTTCCTTCACTAGGTTAGAAAATTTCTCAGTCATTATTTCCTCAGTAAGGAACCTCAGTAAGGTTCTAAATCCCTTGTCTCTCTCGTCTCCTTTCCTACCCCTATAATATGGATGTTGTTACGCTTCACGATGTCCCAAAGGTCCCTTAAATGATCACCATTTTAAAATGCTTTTTGCTCCTTGCTGCTTGGATTGAGTGTTTCCTGCTACCTTGCTTTCAATCACTGATTAGATCATCTGCTTTATCCAATGTATTTATTACTTCTAGTATCTTCTTTATTTGAGATATTATATTCTTCATTTCCGACTGGTTCTTTTTTAAGGGTTCTATGTAATTTTTTATCATTGCTATTCTTTGTCAAAGTTCTCACTAAGTCCCTAAAGATTCCTTATAATCACTTCTTTTCAACTCTATGTCCGGTAAATTGCTTACTTCCATTCCATTTAGCTATTTTTTTAAGAGATTGCTCCTATTCTTTCATTTTTGATATTTTTCTTTGTGTCCCCGTTTTGGCTGCCTCTTTGCTTGTCTCTGTGTATTAGGCAGATCTGCTACGACTTCCAGTCTTGGTAGGGTGACTTTATGTAGTAGGCGATCTGTGGGAGCCAGTGGTACGATCTCCTTTATTACCTGAGGTGGGGGCTCCAGGAATTTCCCTTGTGGGGAGTATGTGGGTCCTCATGCTGTAACTCAGTGTTGATTTCTATTGGCCTGTACGTACATGGTGTTGACTGTCATGCTGTACGACTGTACGGATCAACCTGTACCTCAGTTTACAAGCTGCTTTACAGGTGCTGACCACACGAATCAGAATTCCCCTCACCAGAGTCTTGTGCCTGCCGAGATCTCCCTTTGGATGTGCCATTTGTAAAGCGAATTCGATCCTGCTCTGATAATGTCTGAAGCTGGCCACTGGGTGTGATGGTTCTGGGGACTCTTGAGAGGGACTCTGGTTGGTGCTGTCTAATGTCAAATGCTGCCTGTGACTGGCCATGGGTACCTGTTTTGAGCTACAAAGCAACAAAAAGTTTGTGGCTGCCTCTACCGGGCCTAGGTTTGCCGAGGAAGGACCAAGCTACACAGCAAGTCCAGCTTTTACCAGCACCAGGCACAGGGGAATGTCACCAAAAGTCCCAAGGCACCAGAAGATCCACCTCTAGCAGCCTTTGCCTATTCGCTGTCTGTTCAACTCAGTCACTGAGACAGTAGTCCCTGACCCTGTCCACACAATTCAGTCTGTCCCAGATTCTGCCCAGAGCTTGGCGGGGCGGGGGGGTCTGTCAGCAGTTGGGAGGGTGGGGATGCCAGCAGCCCAGAAGGTAGGGCTTGCAGATCTGAGGGGAGGCTGCCAGTCAAGTTCATGGGAACCTGAGGGGAATGGCCTCCACCGTATGCTACACAACTCAGTCACTGATGCCCGCTGAGTCCGCCCAGACTTCTACACCCTGGCCCAGGCAGCCGACTCCTCAGCAGGGCACAAGCTCTGCAGTGTGGGGTGACGGGGAGTCCAGAAGGTGGGGCTAACGCCATACGGAGGGGAGTCCTACACTCAAGAAAGATGGTATCTGCAGTGTGGGACAGTGACTCGGCACAGGTGTCCTGGTGGCTGTACCTTCAGCTCTCTCCCCAGAGACACGATTCCCAGTCTCTCCCTCATCCTACCCTAGTCTGCTCCACCCTCTCCTCACCAGAGTACACGGTGAGTGGCTGCAAGTGAGAATTTGTGCATTGGCCCTTTAAGAGGATGCCTGTGTCTCTAGCAGACGACTGCGTCTCCCTGGCAGACGGAATCCCCACTGATTTTCACAGCAGATGTTATGTGGGCACCTCTTACTGGGTCTGGTGCCTTTGGGTTGGGAAGCCTGGTTTGGAGTTGACATCCCACACTTCTCAGGGGGAATCCCCCACAGCTGTGATATCCCTCCAGAATGTCAGCCACCACCCCTGGGTGTGGGGCTCGCCCTTTTCACCTCTCTGCCCTTCCTAGCAGGCTTGATGTTGCGTCTTTTGTAAACCCTTGGTTGTAAGTTATTCAGGTTGATTGCTCTACATTTTCATTGTAAATCCAGTTTGGTCCTAGGAAGGTGGATGTGATATCCACCCGTCCACCTTCTCTGCCACCATCTTGGATCACCCCCTCAAAGCATTTTGAAAATACAAATATTAGCCAAAGGTAGTTCAGGCACTAGTTACAGAGACGTGGCATCCACATGCCCACCTGAAAAACTTCACTGTTAGAATGGTGAGAGTGTCTCGCTATAATGGCAGTCTGTTAGGATAAAAAATTATCAATGGTCTATATTCTAGTCTGTGGGCTTGCACTCATTTAAAAATATTTACCAAGCCATTAATCTAAAAATGTTTACCTAACCATTAATCTAAAGACAGGCATACCATATATTTTTCATTTTAATGTCTGTTTTTGAGATGTTCATTTGGAACACGTTCACCCCTAACCTTTTCCCAATGACATATTTCCATTATATCCAGGTGTCCAGGTCCGTAAGATTAAGTCAGTATTAAGAATTTGGCTATTAAAATGGTTATTCTTTATTCTTCCGTTATACCTACTGCATAAACATATTAGAATACTTATGATGACCATATAGCCTATATTTAACAGAAGAGCCCTATATAAAATATTCTGTCCTCCCGTATTATATGAAATCATTGAAATCCCTGAGAAAGGCTAATTTTTTAATGTCTAAGTTATATCTCTTCCACTAGGGGTAAATACAATAATCCCTTCTTGGATCATGCATGTGTTCCAATTTGTATTTGGGGAAATACAGTTTCTACATATTTTAGTTTGATAAAAATTTGTACATGCATTATTCTATGAACTTCATTAAAATACAGATTAAAGCACATTTTCTGGATACGTACATAATTTCTCATAGGGCAAATCTCTTATGAAACCCCTATAGGTGTTATGCTTCTTCCTCAGCATCAACACCTTAAAGATTTAACAAATTTTAACTTGGGCGATTTTCTTCAGAAACTTGCTGTTCTGCTTTCTACATTCCTATTTTCATTATTAGAAACATTATTTCTTTTTCTAATAGCTACATTAAAATAAACAGTTGTTGACATTCAAATACAAATGGCTCATGCTAATCTGATGTGCCATATTATCCTAAAATGGCTAGAATTCAATATAAAAATAAAATCAGAAAACATGCACATGAGGTAAGAATTCATCCTCGAATTATTTCATTCTTCTTCTGTGACTTGGAAATTTCAATTTTTCAAATGTGCAGATTTTTTATTGTATTTTGATTTGTGTTGAACATATGATTCATGTGAGTTAGTGATGCTAATAAGCTATGAGAACAGTATCTGACTTACAAACAAAACTTGAAAAGAATCTATATAAGCAATGCCATCCTTGATTCATTCTTTTATCAACCGTACTTTCAATTGCTATGACAGTTGTTACTGTCAGAACTCCTCATGAGCAGAACCTCCCCAGCCTTACCTTTCCTGACTCTTTCCTGCAAGATCTATGTATGAAAGCTATTTGCCAAGAAAAAACTGACTGCTTACAAACTCCCTGCGAAGCTGTTCTCTCCAGGAACTAGCAGTTCCTAAAAACAATCAGGGAGGGCACCGCCTGTATATATTACGTATAATACTAAACAGTATAAACTACCTCATGTTCAGCACAAACCAAAATATCTGAAAATCTATCGTGGCTTTGTTACTAAGTGAATGCTGGGTTCTGAAAATGTGATTTAGGTACTCTAAGCCTCGGTTCTCCCATGTTGAAGGTGGTGTTATCTCTTCTCTCCCAGCTCTAAAAGGATATAATTCTAAAACTTGTATATCACCTAACACAATAAAATAGTCTGATTATTAGACTCAAGATGGTCTTATATGCTACCTCCTAGTCTGAATATTTATATTAGGGGTTATCAAAATTCACTCACTGAAAGAGCTTTATAGTTGAGAATGGACAAGATAACACAGATTTTTATCTACCTACTATAGCATATACATGCCATCGGATACATTCAAATTAAAGAAAAAGATTGAAAAGCAAAAACTGAAGTTTTGAAAAATACCTCTGGTGCTACAAAGTTTGCTGTGTAGCATGGAGTTAAGAGAAGTCCATTTTCTCCTCGAAGCTGTTTTGCAAATCCAAAATCACAGATCCTAATGGAGTCTGGACTGGCTGATTCATCCATGTATAAAATATTACTAGGTTTAAGATCACGATGAACGACCTGGAACATAAAGGAAAAAAGCATTATATTTCTATAGCTAAGTAAATCTCTGTGAAATACAATATTTTCACTTAATATACTTCCAGGTAAACAACCTTTCTTAATCATAAAATTCTGACAGTGATACTTTGTACAGTGCTGAAAGCCTGAAGGAATCAGAAGGTATAATCGCTGTCAGATGGATGCTCTACTTTCTATTGAAGCCACCAGTTTCATTAACAACTTCCAATCTCAAAGGATCAAAACTCAGCTCTCATTTCCCCTTCTGGTTCTGATGGACCAAGACCCTACTTAACATGCCCCTCCTCGCAGTAAACAATTATAAAACCTGTACGTAACTTAAAAAATCAACTACCTGAAGGCGCTGGGGAGTAAACAGATGCGCAGAGACTCCGGTGGGGAGTGAGCACTTGGCTGGAGGAGGGACTACAGGGGGCTATGAGAATGGCTCTCAGGTTAGGATTAGTGCAGTGCACATGGCACTCCATTGTGGTGAAATTCTCCGTATGATGATTTTCCCACTGATTACTATCCATTTCATTCCTCAATCAGTTTACTACACTGAAAGATCTTTAAAGACAAGGACCTAGTCTTATTCATATTTGAATCTGCAACACTCTGTATAATGCCTGTTGTATAGAAATGCTCAATACATCTCTGTCATTAACTGATTTAACTGATGTAAGAACTGGAAGGTTTCTAAAATAATGACCTGAAAAAAAGATGCTTAGTATTGCCCACCACCCAAAGTCAAATCATCTTCCACGACCACATATTTGGCCCCCTCGCAATATACAGATCATGTATTATAGAATTGTACACTTGAAACCATATGATCTTATTAACCAATATCACCTCAATCAGTGGAATTAAAAATAGATAAATAAAAATACACATACGTGAAAAAGAAAAGACGGTTATTTTCCTCTTACAATTTCCAGCCACCCTTCATTTTACAGAGTGTTGATAAAGACAAGCGATTAAATTATGAAAGGTTTACCCCTTTAGTATTAAACAGTTCATATTTTGTAATACTAAAAATGAAGTCTATTAAAGCAAACACAAAAATGACTACTGGCTTATTTTTCTTTTGTATAAAAGGGAACCATGGAGAATTTTCACTGTGACAATTCTGAGTTGTCCAGTATTTTACTGTTTGCACTTACATGCATACATATCCACTATTACAACTAATTCAAACTTAAATCTTTAAATTATTTATGACTTTGTTTCCTTGTGGAGGTGTATATAATAAAAGTTGACCTTTTTGGGTAACATTGCCTTTATTTATGAACAGATGAGAAACAAAATAACAGGCCTGCTCCATTATTACACATTTGGTTAGATTAATACCTCAAAGGTTTAGAATCCAAATTTCTTACTGTATTTGGAGGAGGAGTTGGCAAGGATCAAGATATATAGTCCACTTACTTCCAGAAGGTTATGTTAGGTACAGAATAATTTGAATAATACCCACATGTCCTCAAATAATTTTTTCTGTTTCATTTTTAAATTTGATTATGTTTAATAATTCGAAAGCCAGGGTTACATACATTTATATAATCCAAATCACTTCTAACACCAATATGCTATTAAATTAGGACCAATAGGCAGAGTGAAGAGAATTAAGAAAGCATTTTCCAACTTCCTAAATCTATAACCTTCACTATTTTATGAGTTTTATTAGGACATTTTCTATAAAATATATGTTACAGAAAAAGTAATTCATTTTAAGCGGCAGCCCTTACATATTATTTTATGAACGTATAAGTCCCAGAATTCAAGGGAAGAATATAACCACAACTTACTCCTTGGCAATGAAGATAGTCAAGTGTCTTAGTTATTACAAACAGCACATCGCTAGCTTCCCGTTCCGAGAAACATGTTTGTTTGAGAAGATGGTCCAGTAGCTCTCCTCCTTTCATCAAATCCGTGACAAGATAAACATATCTACCATCATCATAAACCTGAAAAAGAAGGCGTTTTAAAAATGTTCTTATTTATAATTACAATTCAGAAATGTTAGATTACACTTGCTTTTCTAGTGAACCTCCGATGGTAAAAAATACATTTTTTTTTTTTTTTTTTACTGTTAATATAGTTCAGGCTGCACGGAGGATCAGATTGGCCAAACAACCTCTTATACAGTCCTGTGACACCACGCTCAACATAATTTTATTAACTTTTCAGGCTGCATATTATACTTCATCAAAGGATATAAATGGAAAAACAGAACTCTGTGCCTCTCAAATGGCATCTGTCTCATTTTGGATCATATTATAGACGCTTCTCTTCCGTACTAATAGCATGCATCCATCTGGCAGTAAGTATATTATTAGTTTTTTAATATCCTCCCCACAGTCCATTACCTGACACGGTGTCTTAAATGTTTGTTGAATGCGAACAGTATATCAAAGAGAATAAATAGAAAAAACGTGTACACTTTCACTCAGGACCTCCGAGGTCGATTACATTAGATAAATAGGTAGAGGGATGTAAGCTACGGTTTAAAGGTTACTAATCAAAAGCTGTATCATATTATCCAAAACAAACTGATTGAGGTGATGGCCGGTGTGGCAGCCTTCTCTAAAGAGAAAAGAGCATTATTTTGTTAGGTGACAAGTCAGCATTCGGTAACAACTGTTTTTTGAAAGGAGCAGATTTTTGTCAAAACAAGTAAGATATTGGAACATAACAGAAGGCACAAATAAATTATTTGTTCTTATCATTCGAGACTTTAGGGACTCTCTATGGAAAGGTCAGCCCAGCTAGCTAGGAAGACAGGATCCCTCCAAATAAGAACAGCGGAGATCTGAGACCGTGTTCAGGACAACGACCGAACCCCTCCGCAGCGAGCAGAAATGAACAGGTGCTTTCACTGGGGTCTTTCCTCAGGAAGCTCTGTGTTTACACAGGTATGGGGGGGATGATGACATGTAGAACATTTTTCCACCCTCTACCCCTGGTGACACCTGCTTCACACGAACGTCCAGACTGCGATCTATGTACAGTTCTGAGCATCTTTACTTTGAAAAAGCTCAACATCCATTTCTATATACCAAAGCAGCAGGCTGAGTTTTTTTCCCTTTCAGGGCTTTCCACCAAATTAGAGCTAACTTAATCTCACTTTAAAGTGCAACAGGATAAGGATACGCAAGACTTGCGTTTGTTGACACATGAAGAAGAGACACTGCCCCAGAGGCACTGCAGTAAGAGCACAGAGCAGGCGGCCAGCTCTGGGGGTGGGGGGCAGGGTGGAAGGATTGGGCAAAAAACAACGAGAAAAAACTCGTGGACCTGAACACCAGCGTGGTGATTGCAGGGGCGGGTAGAGGGGGGCGAGCGGAGGTGTTAAGAGGTATGGGGGGGGTAAATGGTAATGGGAAAACACGATAAAAATAATGTAAAAAATCAAAAGAATAATAAAAAGAACTGGCTCTGCCTGATGGCGAGGGCTCCAGTCTCCACGCAGGAGGAGGGTCATTGCCAAGTCCGGCTTCTGTTTGTGCCCAGATCAAAACGGACCATAGGTCCCATCACCACAAGGTCGGAGCACGCAGCCCCAGCGGTCCAGATGGCAGAGACGAGTCAGTGAGTGCCTCTCTGCCGCAGCATGAGCGTGTCCATGCACGCGCTGACCGTGCTAAAGGAACAACACGAACGTCATCTACCTAGGAGGCGATGCTTGGGTTCTTGTCCAGGCCAAACGATGTAAACACAGGTGATGAGGCCCCCACACATCACCGCTGAGATTATTTAGTCTAACTTTAAATTAAAGCAACGCACGATGCCTTTTTAAGCACAAGGACAGGCTTTATACTAATGTTTCTCCAAAACTAATTATGTCTCCAGTTCTAGCCTCCGTTTAAGGGATTAACCCCCCACCGAAACCTTCCTATGTCAGAGACAGGGTAATAGGGAAGTGGGTGCATGGCACCCTCTATCCAGAGTCACTGGAAGAGAAAGCTCTAGAAGCTGGTGGGTGTGAGCGCATCCAAGACACAGGGTTTGAGACAATGGGTCTGTGATGGTTATTTCTTCCCTTTGATCACTTGGATGTCCATCTCTGGCAACTTGAAGGCTGCTGGATCTTCTGCCATCTGGGTGACCTGCGTGCTTCTGCCATCTGGGAGACGTGCGTGCAGGTCAGCTCCACTGGAGGTGGTTTCTAGGGCTTGGGTGGCAAAACCCCCCTGAATCAGACTTCCAGAGGGCTCTTAGTCTCTCCAAAGAGACTCCGTTTATCTGCCGAGTTCTGTCTTCATCCCTGCTTCCAGGATGCATGGTGCTAAGATATGGGCCAGGTAAGGCTGGGGAAGAGCCAGAAGAGAACCAGCCTCCAGGCTCCTGCTTAGAGGAAGAGTGTGGGCTGTTGAGGGAGGACTGGGCTAAAACCAGGTGTATCTCTTCTCTCATGATCTCTCCACTCCGTGGTTTTAATTTGTGGAGCGTTTCTGCCACTCAAAGGTACTTGGTCTCCTTGGTGGTAAGGCCATTGCAGGGTGTGTAGCCAGTATCTCTCAGCTCTGCCCGTTGCTCAAAATGCTGAATACTCTCCTGTGTTTGTTTTGTGACCAGAGAATTCACGATGACATGGGTGGCTTTAGCCTTCAGCACAGAGACACTGTCCATACCGTCGATGGCCAATGACAGGATCATGGGAGGAGAGGACACATTGAAAGACTGGGATCCACGTGCTTTTTCTAGATAGATTTCAGAGCTGAATCCCTGCCACTGGAGTGAAATGATGTGATGATTACATTCGCAGATACGTATTAATGACAAACATTGTCCAAATGCCACACATCAGCTAAGTTGCTTGGGAAGAGTCCATTCATTCCAGAGGTTTTGTTTCACCGCCACGAAGCCGCCTGCAGCCTGAGCTTCAGCACTAAAAAGGCTGTGAGGACCCATGTCTCTCTAGAGGTTGTGGTGAGGTTGGGACCCAGGCCATGGTATGATTCGCGCTGTGTCAGCCACGACCCTAAAGACCTTGGGCACCAACCAGGGAGCATAAACTCTGTAGTATCTCTAAATGCGAGTTATATGTTCACTTTACGAAACTATAGAGTATTACTGTTTTACACACAATGGAATTCTATGCAGCAGAAAGAAAGAAGGAGCTCCTACCCTTTGCGACAGCATGGAAGGAATTGGAGGGTATCATGCTAAGCAAAATAAGCCAGGCAGTGAAAGACAAATACCATATGATCTCACCTTTAACAGGAAGCTAATCAACAAAACAAACAAACAAGCATAATATAAATGAAGACACTGAATTTGAGAACAGTCTGACAGTGTCCAGAGTGGGAGGGGAGGGAATTTCAGGGGAAAAGGGGAACGGTTTAGAGCAACAAGTATAAAGGACTCATGGACAAAAACTATGGGGGGTGGAAATGGGAGGAAGGTGGGGAGGGCTGGGGTGGTGGGCTGGGGCGGGGTAAAAGACAGAAAACTGTACAATATCAACAATTAAAAGAAATTGTAAATCAACTTAAAAAAAAAACAAAAACAATCCACAATGCAAGAGCCCATTTCTGCACAGTCTAGAAAGTAAAATGTAGAATTTGGCAGGTTCCCACTCTCTGTATTTATAGTACCACAGAATAATAAATGGTGCTGGTTATAATGTTAACTATATAGTTAACTAGCCAAAATATATTCACGTAATCAGGACACTCTCATTTACCAACAACATAGTTCCTTTCGGATGTTCTATAAGGAGGGTAGGAATACAGAATCATGGGGGAGAAAAGAATTAAAGTAGCACATTTAAGAATCATCAGATTTTGTTGCATGACAGTAAATATTCCGTAGACATGAAAGGTCAAAAAGAAAATAAAGTGCCAAATTATAGCTTCATTAGCTTAGCCCTTGAAATAGCTTAGATTTTAAATACCTACATCCTTCAAAGTGATAATGTTGGGGTGCTGTCCATATCGCATCAAAATTTCAATTTCTTCTGAGGGATCTCTCTTATTTTTGTCAATGATCTAACAAATAAGACAAGAAAAAGTTTAGATAATAAGACATGATTTTCTTTGCCTAAAAATTAATGATATTATTCTCAATTTGATTATATTTTAAGTAAATGCTTAAAACTCAAGAGTGATGCTTGTCTCATATTATTTTAACATTTAGAAATGTCCTATAACTAAAACAATAATAAAAAGACCACTTTCCTTAACATTATATTCCATTTAATTGAAGCTATACTAACTCATAATGTGATCCACATGTAACAGTGATTGTCACAGTTACTCAACCTTAACATACTACATTAAAATAAAACTATTCAGAATCAAGACAGTCACAAGACACATTGTTTCCCCAAATTAAAGCCTTAGAAAAAATTCAAAATGAAAATATTAAGTTTTAATAGTTCTTCATCATTATTTTATCTCTGCACTTCTTCACTAGCTCCACTGGAAAATTTCTGTCAGTTAACCTGTCATTTAACTCACATACATAAGACAAAAACAGTTATGTTCAGGGACAATACCTTCACTGCAAATTCCATGTTGGTAACTGTATGTATGCATCGCTTGCAAACAGAATAGGAGCCAACACCTATATCTTCTTTCAATTCATATATTTCATCAAATTGTGCAGCATTTCCATTTATCTGTTTTTTTCAAAGTAAAATACTAAGAATAATGAAATACTTTCACATTTTTATCTTTTCTCCCAAATATTTATAGGGTTGGACAAAAGTAGGTTCACAGCTGTTCATATGGAAACTCAGACAACAATCAATAAATAATAACACAAGAATAAACTGTGTTTTGTGTACTTACAACTGCAAACCAACTTTTGCCCTACCCTGTATTCATCTTAAATCTTTAAAAAAATCATGAATAATCCAGTTTAGAAAACTTTTATCAGTATATATGAAGGGATTAACCAGCTCTGAGCTGATCCTAAATTGTAGGCCTTCTAGATCCCCAAAGCCAACACAATAAATCAACTGGCTTACATATCACCATTACATTTCCTTGTCAAAAGAGATTACATAAATATAACTAAAGGTTAGTACTGTTGGCCTGATTTTAAAACATATGGAAACATCTTCAATTCATTATTATATGAAGGGGGACCCCCAAAAAACTGGAATTATCTTTTATGGAAGGTCCCCTGTAGTACAGGTTTCTCGACTAGGTAAATGTTCTAGAATCCATCTGTATCAGTAGACCAGACCGCATTGTTGTAAGAGGCTGTGTTCGGCTTCAGTGAATTTTTTTGAGGACTCTTTTAACACATTTGTTCAGTTTATGATGCATGATTTATGAGCGCACCAGCCCACACTGCTCTGAGTGTCCAGCAGTTTTTGACAAAAAAATGGCAGGAAACCCCTGAGCCCCACCTGCCCTATTCACCTTATCTCGCTCCAAGACTCTTTTTTTGTCCCCTTCCCCAGTGAAAAAAGTCCTCAAAGGGAAACATTTTGCCGATTTGATAGAGGTAAAATAAAAAAAGCCAGAAGCAGTAAACAGCATCAAAATCAATGAGTTCAAAAACTGTTTCGAGCAGTAGAAAAAACATCTTGATAGGTGTACTGCATCAAATGGAGAGAACTTGGAAGGTGACTGGAGTTTAAACATGTGAGAATAAGTACACAGTTGTTTAAAAAATAAATTATTTTTGGGGGGTCCCCTCTGGCCTCATACACAGAAATAAATGAAGTTAAAAATCATGTAAAATTATTATAAATCTATTAAAAATAACCAAAATATATAATTATCCCTAAACAAATAATCTGATTAAGTAAAATTTACCTGAACAATTGGTAATACATTTGCACTTGTGATAGGGGTAATTTTATATTCTTCTGCAATTGATGTTGCAACAAAGCTGAATCCTTTGAAGAGTTGATGAGCATTAGCACTGGCTGGCAAACCAGGAGAATCTAATGTCCAAATAATTATATTTAATTAGAATTACCAAGATTTATGGGATATAAAATGTTGGCATTTCTTTGAATATAAATGAAAACATTAAATGTTATCATCAGACATACTATATCACTTATTTGGTTTATTGTATGTTATTTGTCTCCCCACCCTACCATGCAAGTTCCACGTGGACTGAAATTTTTGTTTATTCTGTTCTGCATCCTCACTGGTGAGTGTATTACAGGTACTCAGTATTTGTCGAGCAAGTGTATGAAACAGATTCTATTAAAAGTAAACCTAAGAGTCAGAATAATATATCTCATGTCTTGCCTCCTATCCCCTACCACTGAATATATTAATTAGCATATCAAAAGACTTTTAAAACAAAAAATTTTACCCTTTGCTCTAGTCCCTGCTTCTCTGATAAACATTTCCCATTTAAAGCCTGTAGTTGAATGTTACCCAAGCAAAGGTATATGTAGAATCCACATTTCCATAAAGAGCAAACTAACCCTACACAAGTATATAATTCTTTTAGTTTTTACTTAAGAAGCTGGTATACTTTTTCACCATCTAATTCAGGGGTGTCAGACTCATTTTCACCGGGGACCACATCAGCCTCGCAGTTGCCTTCAAAGGGCCGAATGTAATTTCAACTCCCTAACAGTTAAGGAGTGGTTACAGTTATACAGTCCTAAAATTATTTTGGCCCTTTGAAGGCAACCGTGAGGCTGATGTGACCCCCAGTGAAAATGAGTCCGACACCCCTGAAGTTGAATAAAAGCTCTGATGTTACACATAAACATGCATCACCTTTAGGTGTTTTTGCAGTGAATTCTGGGTCAAAACAGAAAGTATCATCTGGCTTTCCAGAAGCAGGTTTGAAAGGAGGTTGAACTTCTCTTTTGTATAATTTCTAGGAGCAACAGGACAACACAAAAACATATTAACACTTACAGTTATTATACTCGCCCTGGTTCGTGTGGCTCAGTGTACTGAGCACCGGCCTGCAAACCACAGGGTCGCCAGTTCCATTCCCAGTTGGGTCAAACGCCTGGGTTGTGGGCCAGGTCCCCAGTAGGGGGCGCGTGAGAGGTGCCACAAAGTGTTTACCACACTTTGCTATTTCTCTCCCTCTCTTTCTCCCTCCCTTCCCCCGTCTAAAAATAAAATAAATGAAGTCTTTAAAAAATTATTATACTTAAGGAAAAGCAAAACATAGTGCAGTCCTGAACAGAAAAATTACAATTTCATAAATGAAATTTCAATAAGATTCAGATACCTGTTAACCAAATTTCAAATATTTGAGACAGAATGAACAGAATCAAGTGAGATTACAAACAAGTACTGATGCCACACGTTACATTTACAAAGAATAATGGTGCTGAGTTTTGGATATCAAAAACAGTTTTGAATTTTTGCTGGTAAAATAACCATACAGAATATGTCACACTGTTACCATGGAGCAATAACTAATAACACTCAATGATTTCAAAAGTAATAATTAGACTATCTGCAATAACTATATTCAAGATCTGTATGGAAAATGTCCAGCCATTGTTAATATAATGAGAATGGTTTGTGTGACATCAGTGTAACCTGGCAGCCAAGGAGAGTGGACTGGAATGCACAAGCATGAACAATGATGACTTCACTGTACTAGTCAGTGGGGGTGTTACGCACCCTTGAGTTTGCGTATGCACTGTGTGGCTGTCACATTCAAAATGACTGAATGAGTAGAACAACAAAATCTGCACCAAATTTTTCACTGAGCTTCAATATTCCTGCATGGAAACTATTCTGATTATTCAAAGGCCATGGCTATGGGCAAATGGTGATTGGCAGCTTCACCATGACAACA
Source organism: Glossophaga mutica (assembly GCA_039655065.1). Taxonomy (NCBI): domain Eukaryota; kingdom Metazoa; phylum Chordata; class Mammalia; order Chiroptera; family Phyllostomidae; genus Glossophaga; species Glossophaga mutica. The sequence continues at coordinate 4,391,475 of CM077318.1, read as the reverse complement.
CGCCCACTCATACATCACATCTCATTCAGAGCTTCTGGCAAAACATCAAATCACCCAGGTGACTCAGTCCCCCTACAGCCCAGATTTGACCCCTACGACTTCTGGCTTTTCCCAAAATTAAAATCACCTTTGAAAGGGAAGAAATTTCAGACCATCGATGAGATTCAGGAAAATACAATGGGGCAGCTGATGGCAACTGGGAGAACTGTGTTAGGTCCCAAGGTGCCTACTTTGAAGGGGACTGAGGTGTCATTGTCCTATGTACAATGTTTCTTGTATCTTGTACTTCTTCAATAAGTGTTTCTACTTTTCATATTACATGGCTGGATACCTTCTGGACAGACCTAGTATTTCACCTAAAATATTTTGTTTTCCCATAAAATATGCATTAAAGGTATTATCTAGGGATCTTATCATAGAATTCAAAAGGTTAATCTTGACTAACAATCTAACTTCTCAACATTTACGTTTCTGAAAGACATAAAATCTTGCAGTATATGAACATCTACCTTTTTGGGTAACTCTACATTTTTTAAATGCTAACAGACCCATAGTAGGGGAAAATTAATAGAAAATTAAAATAATTTTCATTGATTTTTACATAAACATTCCATTGTTTATTTAAATTATGAGCAATGACCATAAACTGTTCAGATATAAGAATGATGGTAAATAAAAATTTCTAGTTTGTCCAGTTTAGGGAAAAGGAAGAGTATGGAGGCATTACTAAAAAGTGACACGTAAACAAGGACACCAAAAGAGCTGTGTACACAAATATGGCAAAGGGAACTCCCGTGTACCGTGTGAATTGAGTGGCCTTTTAGGGTATTCACATTAAGGATTTACAAAAAAATAAATCAAAATATTGCCTTCTAAAATGTGTTCTATAAGCCATATTAAATGATGATTTGATCGGCAAATAGTGGCTCTCTACCTCTGCCCTAGAATTCAAGACATTTTCTTTTGAGAAAATGTTCAATACCAACACCAGAACTAGAAAATCAAAAACACTTACCTGATAGTACATATGATTGATAGTACATAAAATACCTAAAGCTGTGTTGCCAAACAGATAACAAAAATGGGTTTCTCTAAAAAAAGCTTACTAGCCTAGGGATTGCAACTTTACACACACACACACACACACACACACACACACACACACACACACACACAATCACCTAGCAGAGTTTCACGATGTTTCTGTTTTCACATCTTCTCAAAGTTTAGTGAAATACCTGTACCAAGATATTCAGCCCTTAAGAAATTTAATTTTTCTAATACATGACAAAGAACCACTTGAAATTAAATAACATCTTGGATTCTTCAGAATTCATTTTGTGTAATAATCTGCCCTATCATTCCTCCCTTTTCCCCTTTCACATTCTCCTCCTCCACATTCTCCGACCTGGAACGGGGAGAATATTAACCACACTTAACAGGTAAAACAAATGAGAAACAAAAATTTAGTAAATATCGCCCACACATTTACTGGTTCAAGGTGTTTTTATTTACAGGTGTAGCATATTATGGCAGTTACCTTGACCCAGAAGATGTCTTGATGAATTTGCAACAACACAGATGGATCCTGAGGGTGTTATACTAAGTGAAATAAGTCAGGTGTGAAAGGATAAAACCATATGATTTCACTCATATGTGAAATATAAAACAAAAAAAGAAATGAATGAACAAACAAAAGGAAAAAAAAAATCAAGCTCATAGATACAGACAACAGATTGCTGGTTACCAGAACAGAAGGAAATTGGGGAGAGGTTGAAATGGGTAAAGCTGGTTAAATACATGAAAACTAGACTTTTGATAGTGAGCATGCTACAGTGTATATAGATATTGAATTATAATGTTGCATACCTGAAACTTAAACTATTAACCAATGTTACCCCAATAAAAAAATTCTCATACTAGCAAAACAAATGAATTTATCAGCAAAGTCCATATATTACCATTTACTCTTCAGTTCTGAATCATATTAAAATTACTCAATAAGAAACTTTCTACTTAACTTACATTCCAGTCAACATTTGCAAAAAAATTATGTCTTTTGATTTCCTCAACTCCTTCTGAACCTATAAAAATAGAAAGACTTTTTTACTGGTGTGACTTTCTTAAATCTTTATATGTGGCTTTCAGGCTGTTATCTATAAAGAGGAGTACACATATTTTATACATTCCTTGTAGTGTAAGGTTTATGATTTCTCATTTGATATTTTAGTAATTGGTTCTTTCAATTTAATATGAAAAAATAATAAATATTACGCACATAGAATACCATGAAATACTAAAATACCTTCCAAAGCAAATCAAAATCATGTTTGATATGACATTAAAATGTAAGTAAATGTTCTTTTCTTCATATTGAACTTATGACCTCAGATTTATATGCCAAATTAAAAAATACAATGTAATAAAGTGACTGAAATTTTAACATAAGGACATAAATGGGATAAATGATAGGATTACCTGAATGGCCAAATAACAAGCAGTTATGAAAACATAGTATTTACCTTGAAGTACATTGGGAAGGGAAAATAATTATCTTGAAATATCTAAAAGGATTACCTGTACCATTCTGTGAACTATTTCAAAAGAGGAAATCCACATTCCACACATAGTGATGTATATTAAACAGAAGTACTGAATAGCTAGATCACTCCATTTTTAATCATAGACATAACAGAACTTACTGGACTCTTTGCATATACAAAATGCAAAGTTCTAGGTATAAATGTATAGTGGCAGTAAAGAACGCAAGCCAGAATACATAAAGTTATAATTATCCTCTCAAAGCATGCAGTGTATTTTTACAAAAGCTAAGAAAATCAACAATACCCAATCTATTTGCCGGATTCCTTTTGAATAACATCCTCAGCAGACTTTGTGCTTCAGCACTAAGAAACTGAGGCATTCCAAGTTTTGCTCTGGAAAAGATGATTTTAGAAAATTTCATTCAAATCTAGCCACAATTCTCAATTTAAAAATCTCCAAAAGAACTTTAAAGAATGCTTTCACAGTGGTAAAAAATGTCCTCCATATGATAGGAGAAGAAAATAAAAGACAGCATATAAATGTTCTTTTGTATGAATTTAAACTCACAACAAATTTCTCAAAACTGAAAGCAAAAAATTTCCCCCCCAAAAAATAATGTTTATACTTACTTTAATATCATATTCATGGTCTCATTTCTGTCTTTACCTTGAAATGGCAGAGTACCAGTAAGCATTTCAAACTAAAACAAACAAACAAAAAGATAACAGAATCAATTTAGCACAACTTAGAATACACAATGAAATTCTTTAGGAAAAAATTGAGACTTGTAATACATGATCATCAAATCACACAATCTATTGTACATGATGATATGACAAAACAGGAGCAAAAAAATAAGTCACTTAAGGAAATACACTTCTGGTACCCCACTATACGTAACTCAACTGATAGGGGACCAGTAGTAAATTAAACCAGCCAATTTTCCTCAGTGCTGTTGGATTTGGTTAAGTTATCAAAGAAATTTGGAAATAGACATAAGGCATTTTCTTTGCAAAGATATGCTCTTAAAGCAAACAATTTAACCAACAAAGGAAAGCAAAAATAAGCATTAAACCATTTCAAATTTATAAATTATCAAGACAGATTTAACCATTCTCATTCCCCTCACTCTTCTAAAAATAGGAACCAAAAAGGAGAAGTTACACACACACATACATACAACACGCACTCACCAATAACTTCTTTAAAAGGAAAAAATTGAGACAGTTGTATACATCATGAGGAAAACATTTTCCCTAAAAGATTTAATTGCCATGTAAATGAATAGAATGTTAATTAATGGTATAAAAAAAGACTAGGTCTAAAAATGATCATCATAGTACATTAAAATTTTTTTATATCAATATTAAAACCTTAAACTTAGATTCAATAATGGCTTTGGCCTCAGTCCTCTGTTCATTTATGAACTCACAACCTTAGTTATTAGCTTATCCATTCAACTCTGTCCTCTATCCTGATGACTCTCAAATCTGATTCAGCCTCAATCTCTCTCAAGCCCCAGTTTTCCCTACCAAATTGATACCAATGGTTCTCAACTGGAGGCTGAAGGGGTAGCTCTGAGAGTCAAAGAAGAGGGAAAAAGAAGGGAATTATGATGTATGGGAATCATCTCTCTTAAGCTCCAATCTCCCACGCCCAAACCTTTGAAATGTCTTTAAGATTTCCTCTTCTATATTCTACAATTTTACAACTGTTTTGTAAGGAGACCTCGTTGACCTTTCTACTTCTAGTTTCCTCCATTTACAATCCAGTTATATAATTCTGTCAAGGCTAATCTTCTCCAAAAAAACATTTCTTCCTATAATTACCATCCCGTTGAAGAATCTGCAAAAACTTCCTGCTACCCAGAAAATTGCATGCAAATGCTTAAGACTTATCGCCCCATTTCCTCCACCATCACCCTCATTCTTTGCTACTATTCTAGTCAACTTATTCTCCAGGTCTTTGCTAATATGATCACAATATTATCCTGCTTGACGTGTAGCTACTTAAATTTTATCCACCTTTCAGGGCTGATTTGGAGGTCCATCCTCCACTTTTGATACATCAGCTTATATTTAATCGTAGCCAAAATTTCTGAGGTACTTCCAGTCAGTTTAGGTAGCTATCCCAGTTGTTTCCTCAACCAGACCGCACGCCTTCTTAGGTCATAGAAAATGCCAAACATTGTACTTCTAGTCAGTTCCCACCCCACTGCCTTCCCCAAATGCCAGTCTTACAAAAGGCGCTCAGTATATTGATGTGCATCATATGAAGTGTCATTCACTGATAAATAGGCAAAATGGATTATCAGGCTTCAAAAGCAAGCTGTATCTAATTCAATAGCTATTCATTTATTATCCTAATTAACACTGCAACTTACATGCTTAATATTTTACCAGATTAGTCAATATGCCAACTATAGTAGGTACCAAGGGAGACAAAGGGGAGTGTGACATACGGCTGCTCTCCTCAAGGGGCTGGAAATCTTACTATGGACATGCTTGAAACAACTTGACAGTAAGGCAATATATGGTAAGGTGTTCAATTCTATGATAATTAATTAAAATACTACATAACTACTAAAACCTGGTAGACGTTTTTCTATTTTTTTTTTACAGTTGAAATACAATATTAAATAAGCTTTGGGAGTATCACATAATAATAAAACATTTATGTATCTTATAAGTAGCCATGTCCCTATAAAATTATTCTAATATTATTGACTATATTCCTTATGCTGTACATGTTATATGATGCTTGGTGACTTATTTTATAACTAAAAGTTTGTACGTCTTAATCCCCTTTACCCTTTTCACCCAGCCCCCACCAAATTCCCCTGAGGCAGCCGTAGGTCCATCAGTTTGTTCTCTGTGAGTCCGTTTCCATTTAGATTTGTTTGTATTATTTGTTTAGAGTCCACATGAAAATGAAATCATTCAAAATTTGTATTTCTCTGTCTTATTTCACTAAGCCAAATACTCTCTGGATCCATCCATATTGTCTCAAATGGCAAGATTTCATTCTTATTTATGGCCAAGCAATATGCCATTGTGTAAATGTACCACATCTTTTTCATGCATTCGTCTATTAGTGGATACCTAAGTGGCTTCCATATCTTGGCTGTTGCAAATAATAATGAGATGAGCACAGAGGTGCATATATCTTTTCAAATTAGTGTTTTCATTTTCTTTGGATAAATACCCAGAAATGGAATTGCTGGGTCCTATGGCAGATCCATTTTTAATTTTTTGCGGTTACGTTGTACTGTTTTCCACAGTGACTGCACCAATTTAACATCCCACCAACAGCACAGGAGGGCTCCCTTTTCTCCACAACCTCTCCAACACTTCTTACTTCTTGACTTTTGATGATGGCCATTCTGACAGATGTGAGGTGATTTCTCATTGTGGTTTTGATTTGTGTATCTCTGATGATTAGTGATATTGAGAATATTGTCATGCATCTACTGGAATCTGCATATCTTCTTTGGAGATATATCTATAAATATATAGTTCTGCTCATCTGCTCATCTTTTAATCAGACTTTTTATGTTGACATGTATGAGTTCTTTATATATTGTAGATATAAACCCCTTGTAATATACATCATTTGCAAATATTTTCTCCCATTAAGTTGCCTTTTCATCTTGTTGATAGTTTCCCTTAGTGCGTAAAAGCTTTTTTAGTTTGCTATAGTCCCATTTGATTACTTTTGCTTTTGTTGCTCTTGCCTGGAAGACATATCTCCCCCCAAAATATTGCTAAGACCAACGTCAAAGAGTTTACCATGTTTTTCTTCTAAGCACTTTAATGGTTTCAAAAGAAAGCTGCCATTCGCCTTTTTATCTAGTCACTTTAAAATAAATCAGAACGCCAAATCCTAATTCTCACTGTAAACAACTAGCCAAACACAAGTTTTAAAATAATAATCATGAATCATTGAAATCCTATTCTCACCTGACACCTCCTCAAATTTAAATTTAAATTTTCTAAATTCTACTGAATTTCTATTAGCATATTTTTAAAAAATAACACTACTTACCATAAGCACACCATATGACCACCAATCGGCACTCTGGGAATGACCTCTCCTATTTACTACTTCCGGAGCCATATACTCCACTGTACCACAAAATGAGTAGGCCTTCTTTTCTTGATCTACTGATTCCTTGCTGAGTCCAAAATCTATAATAACAATTTACATAAAAATGTATCTGAAGATCTTCAGAAAATAGAAAATAGCAAAAGAAACAAAATTATGTATTTAAACCTTAAAATTATTCATGGATGGTCTACAGTTACTGTTAAGAAAGTTGTGATACCACCAATAGAAAATAGGCTGCATTTAATAATGATACTCTTTAAGAGCATTTAAAGTTGTTCAGTTAAATCTCATCTGAAAATATGTTTTCATATCTATACAAGAGTAACATTCAACAATTTTGAGTCAACAATTAAATCAAAGCTGTCATAGAGGTCTAAGTTTTTAAAATATACTAAAACAAAAGAGATAGTAACTTATACTTTTAAAAATATTGAAAAAGCTTCTTTTGATTTAGCTTTGGTGAGTTTCCAGTTTTGTTTAAGGCCTTCAGAAAGCTAAAAGTATGAATATACAAAAATTAATCTTACTTTTATATATTAGCAATGAAAATTTAGAAGTTGAAATTTTAAAAGTGCCATTTATAATAACACCAAAAATACCCTTGAAGTCCATAAGTATAAATACACAAAGTATATGGAAGACCTGTATGCTGAAAACTAGGAACACTGATGAAAGAAATTGAAGTAGATCTAAGTAAATGGAGAGACATACTGTGTGTATGGTTTGGAAAATTTGGTGTTGTTAAAGATGTCAATTCCCCCAAAACTGATCTAAAAACTCAATTAAACTTTAATAAAATTCCCAGCAACTTTTTTGTAGAAATTAATAAGCTGAATAAAATAAATAATATATATAAAAGACAAAAGCAATATGATACTCAAAACAACTTAGAAAAAGAAAATAATTGAAGAACTTATACTACCTGACTTCAATACTTATTATAAACCTACAGTAATCAAGAGAATGTGGTATTGAAGCAAAGCTAGACCTATACACACAAATAAAGGAACAGACAATCTCCAAGAACAGACTGACACACACAGTCTATTCTGCTATAATGTTTGTTTTGAAAACCCAATTTTTTTCTAATGCAATTGATACACTAGGAAACAACTTGAGAATAACATGAATTTGAATATTATATTTTATGTTGGGTTATGTTCAATTTGTCTGTAAGAAGCACGAGATGAAACGCCAGAGAACTGCACCTAGCTGATCCAAGCCCAGTAGAAATTCACACATTCACACACTTTAAACATCTACCAACTATTTCAGCTCATCATGTGTGTTATGAGCCACTCCTGTCCGCCTGTGGTGTTATACTTTCCTCCCAATTCCAAATAATCTACCTTCCACCTCTTCACAGTAACTTAAAAACTTCAACCTTTCTGACAGTAATTCCACAAGCGCATTTAAGAATTTTTCAGGATGAGGTACCATATTTATTGCAGTATTTATATACTCTTAATAATTTAGAATATGTAAAACAATGATAGCATTTTTATCAGTTTCCTATCTTGCTCTAATGTGTCGATGGTTATATAATTACCACTAAACTCCTAACCCATATTCAACATAAGTCCCATGCTTTTTATGATGCAATACATAATAAAAATCATTGCATAGTGCAATGATTTTTAAGATCAAATGTGTTACATTATAATAGAACTGGCTATATATTGTCAATTGATTTCTGACAAAGACCTAAAAGCAATTCCATTAAGAAGGTCAGTCATTTTAACAAATGGTACCAGAACAACAGGATATTGACATAAAATTCTATATCCATACTATAAATAAACATTAAATAAATATGAATCATAGAACTAAATGTGAAATGTAAAAGCTAAAATTGTAAAATTGCCAAAGAAATATAAGAGACTATATTTGTGATCTTGGCTTTGGCAAGGATTTCTTAGATATAACATCAAAACTACAATCCCTAAAATAGAAGTGTTGGTAACTGAACTCTATCAAAATCAAAAACTTCTTTTCAAAAGATACCATTGAGAAAATGAAAAAGAGGCTGTAGTCTGAAAGAAAATATTTGCAAATCAGATATCTGATAAAGAACTTCTATTCAGAAGTAAAAGCGAAGGCACAGGAATAGAGGGACAATGGAGGGGGATGGACTGTGGGAGTCAGGGGATGGGGTAGGGGTGAGCAATGGGGGAAAAGGCAGGACAAGTGTAACTGAACAACAATAAATAATAAATAAATAAATGAATAAATCTCTAGCCCAAATTTTGTTAGATTTGTTTATAAATGTTTTTGTCTTTTGCAACTATGTACATGCCAATTTTAAAAAATTAAATTTTTCCACTAACATAAACAAACATTCATAATTGAATAATAAGAAAACAAACAATAAGATTTTTTTAAATGGGAGAAAGATCTGAACAGACACTTCTCCAAAGAAATAAGTACATGAAAAGACGCTCAATGTCATTAGCTACTGAGGGAAATGCAAATTAAAACCACAATGAGATACTATACTATATGCCCATTAGTAGAGCTAAAATAAAACATGCTGCCAGTACCAATAACGGTGAGGGCGCAAAGCAAACGGAGCTCTCACACACTGCTACTGGGTACGCAAAATGGCACAGCCACATTGGAAAACATCTTGGACTTTTCTCATTAAGTGAAACATGCACTTACCACGTGACCAAGCAATCCCACTCCTTTGGTATTTACTCAAGTGAAATAAAAGTTTATGTTGACATAAAACCTGTACATGAATATTTATAGTGGCTTTATTCCTCACTGGTGAATTAAACAGGAAATAACCCAAATGCCCCTTAATTGGGGACTAGATAAACAAAGCATGGTACCATCATAAAATAGAACATTACTCAGCAATTAAAAAAACAGACATTGGTGCATGCAACAATATAGATTAATCTCAAATGTACACTGGTATATGCAACAATATAGATTAATCTAAATAAATGAAGCTAGACTCAAAAGACTATATATATATACACTTTAAGCCCATATTACACGTGGAAAAGGTAGAACCACAGGGCCAGAGAGCAAACTGGTGGTTGTCTATGGATAAAGGGAGGATTGACTTATAGTGGGGAATTTGGGGGTGGGATGAGATGGAATTTTTATATCTTGATATTGGTGGTAGTTTTAAGACAGTATGTATTTGTCCAAGCTTGCAAAACAAACTGTGCATGAAAGAGTAATTTTTCTTAAATTAAACTTTATATATTCAGACTATTAAAAACTTACTGCAGTTATGCGAAGTAGTACACAGATGCTGTTTACCCTTCACCCAGTTTCCCCCACAGTGACATCTTACAAAAACTATGACAACATCACAATCACAGTATTGACAATGATGCTGTCAAATTACAGAATAAATCCAGCACTATAAAGATCTAAAGGGTAACTTTTACTCCATGTAAATTATACCCTAATTCTATAAATGAGGAAAGCCATAAGCCCTGTATTATTTTTAAATAAAATACCAACATTAATACCTCAATTTGGAGACCAAAGAAACTGATTTTCTCATCATGCTCGATATTTTAATTTCAAAATCTCTTATTGTATAATAACGTATTATGATTTTCAGCATATTTAAAAATATTTTCAATGTCCTGCTATGTTCTTTTTTTATTGTTTTTCAAGTAAAGTTATCTCCATTTCCCCTACTCCACTCCCCCCACCTGCTGCATATCCCATTTCAAAAGTAAATGTAATAAAAGCTATTCTTCAAGGTCAGTTCAGCTGAATATAACAACTTTGTAGAGAAGAATGTTGGCATCTTTGACATTCCAGTGACAAGAAGAAAAGGAAGAGAATTTTCTTATCCAGAATTAGTTTTCAGAGATTCATGATACTCATCGAGGTCCTTTGCTGTACTATTTCTGACAAAATGACATTAAACACTCGAATTGGCTCACTAATGAACTGAACATTTATTTTACATTAAGGGTTAGCTACAGGATTTAAAAAGACATGTTAATCAGTGGTTATTCCAAGTCACTAATTTGAAATAAAAAGAAAATGTGGAAATCAGCTATATAAAGGTTTTTTGGAGGTTGGAGACAGTGATATTTGTGTAACTGTAAATAACTTTTATGAGACTTTAAAATTTTAAAAGCATACCCAGAACACAACAATTTAATGAGTATTTACTATTACTAAAAGTAATCTCAGTGATTAATTTGCTGATAATCATAAAATTACTTAAAATTATTTTCTTATTTATACATTTGTACCTTAAATATTTAGCTGAAGTGCACTATGATTTAAATTTCTGACACTCTATGTATTTATTTCCTCTCTTTATAGAAGTTACCCCTGAGTTATGCCCCTCAGGAAACAAACAACGGCAACCACAGAAAGTTAAAATCAATTGTGTGTTCGATATATAATTTTAATGGCAAATTATGAGTAAACATTTTTTATAAACCGAGGAAGTCATATTAAATAGTTTTTTTTTTGGGAGTAAAAGACAGAAAACTGTACAAGATCAACAATTAAAAAATAAATAAAATAAATAAATTAAAAATAAATAAATAAATAGTTTTAAAACAGACTAGTGGTGGGTGCTACAGAAAAGATATAAAGACAATATAAATACTATGCTAGCAAATATGCAGATATTTTGGGGGTATACACTCTCATTCTACTGATCTTCTGCTGCTATACAATCATACTCTCAGTATGAGGTAAATCAAGGTCAAAGCACAGTGAAACAAGGCACCTTTCTATAGTCCATTGCCATTCAGAGCAACCTATTAAACATTACGTTCATTCTTGTGTCCGGAGTAATTGTAAAGTAGACTTATAAAAATAAAGGTGTTGCCCTCTCCTAAGATTATTATGGGGAAACACAGAATGAGGGTGAAGACCGTGTCCAGATGGGACATTCCTATATCACTACAGCCCACTGCTATAAATGACAAATAGCAATTAATCGACTACTTTTGACTATAGTATTTAAAATACAAGGAAGAAATGAGATAGAGAAAGAAAGAACGAAGGAAGAAGGAAGACACAGAAGGGAAGAAAGGAAGAAAGGAAAAAAGAGGGAAAGAGAAAGATAGGAAGAAAGAATGGAAAATTGAAGAATAGAAAATTAAAAGGATTTTTAAAATACCTGCTGTGAATGGTCACATGTTAACCAATCCTATTGGACTGTTGAGATGTTACATCTGTAAGTTTATTACTCATTACAAAACCCTGAATCAGGTTATGATCATAAAACAGTGCAGATTATCTATATATTTATTACTGGAGCCATTTTAAAGGATGAATATATGTGTATATACATTTTTCAAGATGGCTGCAGACTCGGTGGAAACTACACTCAGGTCCTCCCAGCACCAAACCATATTTACAGGTGAATTATAGAGCAGTCAACCTGAATGACCAACGGAAGGACGGCTGAACAGGAGTGTTATATCCAAGGAGTTACGGAGAAGCCTCCCGGAGCCTGGTAGGAAGGGCAGAGACGCAGCGGGGGCTGGCCCTTGCACCCACATGTGGCAGCAGAGAAGCGGGAGGGATAGCTCAGCAGCAACCCCCACCCCCCGGCGCCCCCGCGAGGAGCATGAGGTCTTGACCCCATGCCAGGAACTACACCCCAGAGCCAGGGCCGGGGGACGTGGGGCCGGCACAGTGCCTGGCAGTGAAAATCGGCAGGGATTCTGTCTGCTGTGAAGAGGAGGGCGTCGGCTAACACCCCAGGCACCCTTCTAACAGACTGACACGCGCTCTGGAAAACTCGCCCAGGGCTCTGGTAGCGGGAAGACAACGCAGGGCACACAGGTAGTACGGCTCTGAAGACAAATCTGGAGGGTCAGCCACTGAGGTCCCTGTTCCGAGTCCCTATCACATACCACACTTAGAAGCCACCTCTCCAGGGTCGAACAGTCCTATTTTCACAGCACCAGCCCGGGGAGTGCAGTAACCCAATCCTCCAAAGACTTGTGACAGCACCCTGCTGGGTTTTAGTGCCCCAGAAAAGACCGGTGGCTGCACCCAAGAGGGCCCTCTGGTGTAGTTCTTCTCTGGAGAAACTACAGGCAGACACTGAGACAGACATTGAGCTGTGAGGCTTTGGAGTGGGGGCCAGTCATCACCCCTCCTGCAGGTTTGTTTTGTCCTACCTTCCCCAGTCCTGATGGCCACACCGTGCTGGGCTCAGCTCCCCCAGGGGGGAGGCAAAGGAAGGGCTGGTAAGACTGGGACATCTGTGGCACTTCTCCCTCAGAGGCCCCAGTCTGGGGCTCAAGTGGGCATGGCTAGGGAACTGAAGGAGGCGTGCAGCTTGCCCCCAGCCTACGGGCTTGGCCAGTACCACCCCCGATGGGCAAGATGGACGAATTCCTAGAAATATACAATCTTCCAAAACTGAATCAGGATAATCAAAAAATCTGAATACACCAATTGCAACTAATGACTGAAGCAGTAATCAAAAAACCCCCAGGAAACAAAAGTCGTGGACCAGATAGCTTCACAGGTGAATGTTACAAACATTCCAAAAAATTCAAGAGGAGGGAAGACTTCCAAGCTCATTTTATGAGGCCAGCATTTACGCTAATTCCAAAATCACGTAAAGCTACTACAAAGAAAAGTATAGGCCAATATCTCTGATGAACATATATGCTAAAATCCTCAGCAAAATATTAGCAAACCAGATCCAGCAATATATTAAAAACATAATACACCGTGATCAAGTGGGACTTATTCCAGGGATGCAAGGTTGTTACAATTTTCACTAATAAATAAATGTTATACACAAACAAAATTTAGAAAAAAATTTTACATGACCTTATCAATAGATGCAGAAAAAGCATTTGCTAAAACCCAGCACTAATTTATGATAAAAATTCTCTGCAAAGTGGGAATAGAGGGAACATACCTCAATGTAAAAAAGGCCACGTATGACAAACCTACAGCTATCGTCATACCTACTGGGCAAAAACTAGAAATGTTTCTTCAAGTAAAACTGTCATTATTTGCAGATGACACGATACTGCATATAGAGAGCCCTGAAAATGCCACCAAAAGACTACCAGAACTGATAAATAAATTCAGTTAAGTAGCAGGATACAAGGAATAAACTCAAAATGGATTGAAGACTTAAATGTAACCTGCAAAACAATAAAAATCCTGAAGGAAAACATAGGCAGTATAATCTCAGACATTTCTTGTAGCAGTATTTTTGTCAATATATCGCCTCAGACCAGTGGAACAAAAGAAAAAAATAAACAAAAGGTACCACATCGAACTAAAAATCTTTCGCACAGCAAGAGGAACCAGCAACAAAATGAAAAGGGAACCCACTGCATGGGAGAACATATTTGCCAGTGATACACCTGACAGAGGATTAATATACAAAATATATAAAGAACTTATAAAACTCAACACTAAAGGGGAAAAGAACAATCCAATTTAAAAATGGGCAATAGGTCTAAATAGACACTTTTCCAAAGATGACATACAGATGCACAATGGACATACAAAAAATGCTCAGTGTCACTAATCATTAGGGAGATGTGATTAAAACCACAATGAGAGATGAGAGGTCATCCCACACCTGTCAGAAAGCCTACCATCAATAAATTAACAGCCAGTAAGTGCTGGGGAGGATGTGGAGAAACAGAAATCTTTGTGCACTGTTGGTGGGAATGGAGACTGATAGTGTGAGCCACTGAGGAAAACAGTACGGAGTACTATCAAAAAAAATTGGGACTGACTTGTTTTTTGAATCCTCACCCAAGGATATGTTTATTGACCAGAGACAGACAGACAGAGAGAGAGAGAGAGAGAGAGAGAGAGAGAGAGAGAGAGAGAGAGAGAATGAATGAGAATGAGAATGAGTCGCTTCCCATACCCTCCCAGACTGGAGATCGAACCAACTACCCAACTACCTTGGAATATGGCCTGACTGGGAATCGAACCCACAACCTTTTAGTGTATGGGATGACTCTCCAACCAACTAAGCCACCAGGCCACAGTTGGAACCGTCTTTTGACCCAGAAATTCCACTTCTGGGAATATATCCAAATAAAGCCCAAACACTAATTCGAAAGAATATATGCACCCCTAGTTCATTGCAGTGTTATTTATCATAGTCAAGATCTGGAAACAGTCCAAGTGCCCATAAGCAGATGAGTAGGTAAGAAAGCTGTGATACATTTACACAATGGAATACTACTTGGACGTAAAAAGGAATGGAATCTTACCTTTTGTGACAGCATGGATGGACCTGGAGCTTATTAAGCTAAGTGAAATAAGTCAGTCAAAGAAAGACAAATACCATATGATTTCACTCATGTGGAATCTAATGAACCAAATAAACTGATGAACAAAACAGAAACAGAGGCCTGGATACATGGAACAGACTGACAGCTGTCAGAGGGGAGGGGGACTGGGAAACTGGGTGAAAAAAGGTGAGGGGATTATGCAATGCGCACACACAACAGTGTGGTCATAGCCAGCGTGAAAGTGGGGTGGGGGTCGGTGGACGTGGGCAAATGTGGAGGAAATGGGGACAGAGAGAGACTTTGCTTTTGGCAATGAGCACACGATCCGGTGTGCAGATGATGGTTTGCTGATTTGTATACTTGAAACCTGTATGGTTTTCTCGACCAGTGTTACCCCAATAAATTCAATAAAAAATATATATCACATTTTTTCCTGTTACAAGCCTTGTATCCCTTGCCTATAAATTAACACTGATTCTAACTACTCCTTCCTCCTGATCTAGTTTAAGTCAGTTTAAGTCTAAAAGCTGTCAAAGCAGAATTCACCCAGTTAATCTTACCGTAGAAGAGAGATACAGGTATACGAGTTATTCTACTCTGTTTGCACCTCCCTTCTCATACCTGACCAATGGGTATGATTTAGTTAAAAAAAAAAATGAGAAGCATTAAATTCTAACTAGCTTTTCAACTAAAGTTCAATTGCTGTAAAATAAAATTTATATATTGAGTAAGAATGTCAAAGCTCTAATGTTTTCATATGTTTTCTTCTCCCTTCAATCCTTTCAAATCGATTTTGCTTCCTTTACATATAAATAAGGGAATGAGGCTATGAATCAGTGAGACTCACTAAACTTTATCTGAACTTTATCCGATTTGCTTGAGTTTTCAAGTTTACAGCTTCATACTTTATCTTTACAGTGAAGCAGTATCCTTAGGAATTTTAAAGCAAAAATATGTATTACATTTACATACATTACATTTACCTTTAAAGTGAACCAGTCCACAATTCTCTGTAAAACCACATGTTAATTTTATCTTCTTTAACATTCTGTTAATTAAATACATAATTTGCTATCTATTTAAAACGTAAGTAATCTTTTGAGATTAGCTCAGTCAGCAAAGTGCCCTGAGTTCATCCAAGTTGCTGTACATATCAAGAATCCTCTCCTTTTTATGCGTGGGTAGTGGTATTCTACTGCATGGATGTATCACATCTTGTTCATTCATTCACTCTTTAAAGGACATTTAGGACATTTCCAGTCTTGGCCTATTACAAATAGAGCTGCTATGAAAATTTATGTATAGGTTTCTGTGTGCGCATAGGCTTTGTTTCTCCAGGGCAAATGCCCAGATGTGTAACTACTGTATGATTCTATTTATATAATACTCTCAAAATAACAAAATTAGAGATATAGAACCAATAAGAAGTTGCCAGGAGTTAGGGAAAATGTAGGGAGTGAGTGACAGTAAATGCACGGCACAAGAGAGTTCTTTTGTGCTTGCAGGACAGTTTTGCTTATTGATTGTGTTGGTAGTATTCACATCTATATATGTGATGAAATGTCACAGAATTATACACAAAGACAAACAAAAACCCAAATGTATGCAAAAACTAGTAAAATCCAAGTAAAGTATACAGTCCAATTATTTGGACCGATTTCCTGGGTTTGATAGTGCAGTGCAGTTTTGTAAGATGTCACCACTGAAGGAAGCTGAAGATTTTTGTAACTTATTGTAAATCTGTAATTATTTCAAAATAAGGTTTTTTACAATGCTATAATAAGGATACTTTATGCCTAAGAGGCCTATGAGAACTAGCACAGTATATAAACCCTCGATATTAAAAATAAAGTAAAATAAAACATGGTTTTGCAAATCAAGAAGAAAATGAACCTTTGATTGTAAACACTTGGTTTAAAAGTCTACAATTCACTGTATTTCAAATGTGATAACTACTTATGATAATATTTAAGTCTAGACCAAAACTAAGATGATGTGTTTTTTACTTAGAAAGCCAAATGTCATTTCTAAATTAGGACAGCAACTTTATTGTACAATTTTTGGTATTATAATTAGGACATATTGAAAGCTATCTTATCTACCTTTTAAATGAAATTTAGTTCACAAAAGAGATGAACAAAATGCAAATTAAATCAAAAGAGAGGAAAAAAGAAAATAGGCTTAGATAAATATACAATAAAATAATAAAAAATATAAAACAAACTTAGGTAGAATAAGAAAATTTGCATACCTGTTAACTTGATATGTCCTATTTCATCAAGCAGAATGCTGTAAATCAAAATTCACATTCAACAAGATGGAGTAAAATAGTTTATATGAAATATTACATAAAGACCATCACAAAGTTAAAATAGGTCAGTACTTATTTGAAATACTAAAAAAAATGGTAAATTTAAAAGCAGTATCTTGTGAAGATTAATTTTATAAGTTTCATATAATTGTAAAGTTCATATATATTTTCATATAATCTATAAAATACAAGACTTAATGGAGAAAAAAGTTTTTATATAACACTGGTAAGAGCGATAAATAAGAGAATATAACTGTACTTTTCGGGCTTCAGGTCTCTATACACAATTCCTAATCGGTGCAGATGATCCAAAGCAAGGGCTAGTTCTGCAAGGTAGAATTTCACGTCTTCCTCTGTAAACAGAACCTAAAATAAAATAATAATTTACCATTTGATTGTTTTTTCAATGCTGAATTTTTTAAAATTTACTTCTTTACAAACCAACAGACAAATCTAACAAGAAAGAAAATATGAGTCGATAGATGAAACTAACCCCTTTAAAAATCCTTCTCTTCAATATTAACTATTTTAATGTTAAACTTCCTAAAACATATTATGTAGTTTGTATATCTTCTTACACTGACAACACTGTACAGGATTTACTCTTTCTTTTAATGGCATAGTGTCGTAATATGATTATTAATTTTCGTACTCTACTACAGTACAGTGATACCTGCAAGATCTTTGACGTATACAGGATATTTTGGTTTAGCATTGGCAATTCCACTATTTCTACAATTTTTGTCTTTAACTGTCTATTACGTCTCAGAAATTTCTCTGAGCAGCTCTGTTAAGTCCAAGCCTCTACTATACCAACACAAGGTATTCAATTAGCAACTCATATTAAACACAGTCATAAAGCAAATCTCTGACCTCAGGGGTGGCGCCAGGCCTCTTCTGCTAGTAAATTAAATGAGTTTAAAGGTAATGTATTCCTTGATCTTTTGTGCCTGGGAATACAGCTGCTATGATGAAGTGAAAAGAGCAACTAGACTTGGAATCAGAATTAATTAAACAACAGTAATGTCTGCTATATCTATCTAAGAAGGTTGTTGTGTCAAAGTAGCTTACGTGGGAACAAATTTCACACATTGTGAAATGCTATGTGTGCAACCATGAGGTATTGTTACAGATTTATGTCTATGTTCTTTCATAAGTGTTAATGTACACACAAAATTTGGCACCACTCAACCATTAGATGTAAGTTTTAAATTTACCAAGGGCTTCCAATTGGCAAAACAAATAACTTGTCTAGAAATTGGTTATTTTCATTAAAGACATTTGCAGATCATTAGAAAAGGGTAAAACTTGAATGAAATATCATAAAAGATTTTATAACTAGCTTGCCCATTTAGAGTTATGGCCACTGAATTACACAATGCAGACTCAGGTTAGTAGTAAATTTGCAGAGAAAGAGCAGTGAGATACAAATTTAGATACTCAATCTACTTTTAAAAATGATTTATAGAAAATGACTGTTCGTTATCTAAGTTTCAAGAGAGTTCATTTAATATAATGCTAAAAGTAGGAGAACATCATTTTTCACTTGATATTTTATTAAGAATAAAAATACTTGTTACTTATTTAACTCCTGAGGAAGGCTAATAAAATGTTCATTGAAACCTAACACATAAGAAAAACCTAAGCAAAAATCTTTCAACCTCTAAATTAAAGAAACTATGCCTAGGTTACAGTTTATGGCAAGCATATTATCTTGTCATAAAGGTGTTTCTGTGGAAAGCCTCGTGATGCATGTATATAGGAAACTTACTGAGTAGAAGTTACATGCCAGTCACTTTACATTTATTAGGTTGTTACAGTCCTCCAAACAATGCTATGAGGTAAGTATCATCATCACTTTACATTCAGTGATGAAACTAATTTGCCCAGAATAAAAGAGCAGGCCCAGGATTTGAACTCAGGAATACTTCTCCCTGAGAACTACCTCTTCCCCATAAGCAGCTTCTACCATATGTTACATCACAACTGTTTCTATAAGTTTTAGGTTCACTACCATTACTGTTTTCCTATTCACTAATTATTCTATCATAAATGACCCTGAAAACGAAATTAACCTAAAACCCTAGTACCCTGGGATAAGCACCGCTATTCTTTTGCTGTCTTATCCTCAAACCATGTATGTATATATGTATGTACGTATACATGTGTGTATGAGCATATGTGTTTTAACATATTTGAGATCGAACTATATATGTATGTATATATGGATATATAAATGTGTGTATACATATACACATACATATATAGACACACACCAAGGGTTTTTAGTACTCCTTTCCCCCTACTTATTATATCATAAGCATTGTCCCATATCTTTACAACTTATAAAGAAGTTTCAATTAGTGTTATAATATCAACATGCTGATTTACCATAATTGACCTAAATTTAGGTTATATCCAATTTTTCATTATTTTAAATAATTATTCAATAGGCATATATATTTTTCAGTATGCATTTATGCATTCGATTATTCAATATGCATTTATATTTATGGTTATGTCTCCAGTATGGGTTCCTGAGAAATAAAACAAGAAATACTGGGTCAAGGAGACTAAATCGTCCAAGATTCTTGATAAATAGAACAAAATTACTTTCCTAAAAGGTTACAATAATTCCCACTCCCATTAGCAGTTTATAAAAGCATTTTTCTTACCACATCCATAATAGCACTGAAGACTGCCCTTTTAAAAATCTTTCCGAATGTGACTTTAAAAATGTCATCAATTGTTTTAATTTACATTTTTATTGTTAGGCTACACATTTTCTTCACATTAGTGGATTATTGTTTTAATGAATTATCAGTAATGTTTTCGCGTATCTTCCAGTATCGGATTAAATGTTTTTCCAATTAGTGCAAGGCTTTTAAATACTAAAAATGTCAGTTCTCCATTATATATTACTTGTTAGTATTTTCCCCAAATTTGTGATGGTTTTTGATGTTCAATAATTCACAATTTTATGTAGTCAGTTATATATAATTTCTCTGTAATTTCCTTCATCACTTTAATGGTTAAAGAGACCTCCATTCAATGGTCTACTACACATTCAGCTACATTTTCTTTTAGGATAATTATTTCCCCAGATTTAGCATTTTAACAAAAGTCAATTTTATCTTTGGAAACAGATGGCTATTTAAAATGATTTTTTTGTGTGCAATAGTGTCAACGAAAATAAATTAAAAATAAATACATAAAATGATATTTCTGTAATATCTAACCAATTTCTCATATACATGTTTACTGAACAACCACTCTCTTTGCCATTAACTTCTGACTCTTTCTCTAGCTTAAAAACATATGGTAAGTCATATATACCAGAATATTCCTGGGCTATCCAGTATGTGTCTACTCTTCTGTTGATACTATGATTTGCTTGTAACAGCGGCTTTATAAGGTTTAAAACAAAAGGCAGAGCAAGAAAAGATTTCTCTTTGTTTTTAAAATGTCTTAGTTCTTTTCATTTGTTTACTTCTCCAGAAAAGCTGGCAAAATCATTCTATCAATTTCAAACAAATAAAAATTCCTATTGGGAATTTGTTTGGAATCTCTTCAGCCTATAAACTAAAGAACTGGCAACATTACCATTATCAGTCACTTATCCCAATACATTTTCTTTATATTATCAAAGCAGGGCACAAACTAGGACTTTTGTGTGTTTGTGTGCATGTGTATTTTGGACAAGAGAAATTTAAGGAGATACTGTTCACTCTAAAATACACATGAGGCACATTATAAAATTCTTTAACATGTAAAACATGTAATTTTTAAAAGTCTTTTTCTAAGGCACAAATAATAAGTCCTCGTTTTGGAGGATATAACAGTTTTCTGAACACACAAGTGAAGTATAACCAATCAACAACTTATTAATAAGCTGTCTATAGAGGTAACCATTAAATCATTTTTCAAAGCCTGTTCAATGAATATACTAATTTATTGTCTTTTGGGAAATGCATTTAAAATGCTTGCTCTTACCTAATATTCCAGACTTAGGAATCAAAACTTACTGACTGCATCTCTGTGCTAGTATGGGTTTAGATAGTCCCACATCGAGAATGGAGGTCTGAAGAGTTTAAAAGAAAATTAGAAATGACTACAAGGATTCTCAAACACATTATTGATAGTTCTACACTCTAACTAAAGAGTTCACGACTACTGGAGCCTTGTTATAACTGTTTGTCCCTCTATGTCTTGGGACCAGCTTTTAACAAGGTCCTTTAAAGACCCTCCTTGGAAGGGGGCCCTAGACAGACGCTACCGCAAACTGAATTCCGTTCTATAGTAAACAATATACCAAGATCGCAGTCTATGTGCATGCATAGCATGGTCTGCGCTAGAGGGAGACATATATAAACCAGAGATCTTAGCCACTTAACACTGGGTAGCATCCCAGAAGCACACTTCTTTTAAAACAGCAAGTTCCAAAGTTCTGGGAATCAACAGTAGCTCTCCCACACTCAACAGTTTAATTCTGCAAGTGAGATGTTGAACCACATTCACCCAGTTGAAGTGCTATCCCCAGACTACCACTTTAAAAGAAAATGAAACAGACAAGGACAAGATTTACTTTCCCACCTGAAACCAGTAAAGAACAGGACAAAATATATGAAATGACGCTTTTCAAGACACTGAACATCAAGCAACAAAAGGACAGTGAATACTAACAGATGGGAAACAAACGAGACAAGCCCTACATCTGTCCTAGCTTACTACCTGGAAAGACTTGGCTTCAAGCAGCAGTGCAGGGAGGGGTGAGACATAATTTGCATATGACATGACATTGTGCATAGAGAACCCTAAAAATTCCCCCAAGGAACTACTAGAACTGATAAATGAATTCTATTAAGTAGCAGGATATAAAATAAGTATCCAGAAATCAGTTGTTTTTTTCATGCACCAATAATGAACTGTGAGAAAGAGAAATTAAGAAAACAATCCCATTTACAATTGCATCAAAAAATAAAATATCCAGGAAATGATTTAAACAAAGATGTAAAATACCCGTACTCACAAAATTGTAAGACACTGAAGAAAGATATTGAAGTAGATACAAGTAAGTGGAAGCATACACTGCATTTATGGAAAGGAATAATATGCATCATAAGAATGTCCATAGAACTGAAAGCAACCAAGAGATTCAACATAATTCCTATCGAGATATCAATGGTTTATTTCAAATAACTAGATAAAATCTTCCAAAAATTGATATGCAACCACAAAAGAGCCTGAATAGCCACAGCAATCTTGAGAAGGAAAAACAAATTTGGAAAAATCATGCTACCTGCTATTAAACTACACTATGAGGCTATAGTAATCAAAACAGCATGGTACTGTCATAAAAACGGAGATATAGATCAAAGGAACAGAATAGAGAAACCAGAAATAAACCACACCTTTATGGTAAATTAATATTTTAGAAAAGAGGCAAAAACATACAGTGGGGTAAAGATAGTCTGTTCAATAAATGGGGTTGGGAAAATTGGACAGATTCTTGCAAAAAAAAAAATGAAACTAGACCATCTTCTTACACCATACACAGTATAAACTCCAAGTGGATTGAAGACTGAAATGTTAGACTGAAAACCATAAAAGTCCTAGAAGAAAACAGGTACTAAAATCTCCAACATTTCTGGATGATGTATTTGTTATGATTTTCTGTCAATGGAAACAAAAGAAAAAATACAGAAAGGGGACTACATCAAACCAAAAAGTTCTTGCACAGCAAAAGAAACCATTAACAAAATTAAAAGAAAACCCACCGAATAGGAGAACATATGTGCCAATGATACACCTGATTAAGAAATTAATTTCCAAAATATATTAAAAATCTTATACAACTCAACACCCAGAAAACAAACAATCCAATTAAAATATCTACAAAGGACCTGAATAGACACTTCTCCAAAGAGGACATACAGATGGCCAACAGACATATAAAACAATGTTCAACATCAGTAATCATCAGAGAAATTAATACTAAAACCACAATGAGATATCATCTCACACCTGTCAGAATGGCCACCATCAATAAATAAACAAGTGCTGGAGAGGATGCGGAGAAAAGGGAACCCTAGTGCACTGTTGGTGGGAATGTAGACTGGTGCAGCCACTGCAAAAACCAGTATGGAGTTATCTCAAAAAATTAAAAATTGAACTGCCTTACATCCCAGAGATTCTACTTCTGTGAATATATCTGAAGAAACCTGAAACATTAATTTGAAAGAATACATGCACACCTACATTCAGTGCAGTGTAATTTATAATAGTCAAGATTTGAAAGCAGCCCAAGTGTCCACCAGTAGATGAGTAGGTAAAACAACTGTGGTACATTTACAAAATGGAGTACTACTTGGACATAAAAAGGAAGGAAATTTTAGGTCCAGCATGGATGGACCTAAAGAGCTTTAAGCTAAGTGAAATGAGCCAGTCAGAAAAAGGCCAGTACCAGATGATTTCATTTATAGGTGGACTCTAATAAACAAAATAAACTAACAAAATAGAAACAACTCAGAGATAGACAACAGACTGATAGGTTTTAGAGGGGAGGGAGGCTGGGGGACTTGGTGAAAAGGGTGAGGGAATCAAGCAAAAAAACCCCAAAAAACTCAAAACCCACTCATAGACCCAGACAACAGCACGGTAATTACCAGACAGGAAGGGGGCAGGAGGAGGTTGAGGATGGTAAAGAGGGGTAAATGGTGATGGACAGAGACCTGACTTAGGGTGGTGAAGAGCCAGTACAATACACAGATGATATATTATAGCAACTTACATAAATTTATTAACCCATGTCACCCCAGTAAATTTAATTAAAAATGTGTAATTGGCATAAAGAAAGATGAATAGGTAAAGGATCTAGAAATACGAGGTCTGTCCAGAGGAAGGCCAGCCATTGTTAATACAATGAGAATGATTTGCATGACGTCAATGTAACGTGGCAGCCAAGGAGAGTGGACTGGAATGTTCATGCGTGAACAATGGTGACTTCACTGTACCAGTCAGTGGGGGCGGTAGACACCGGTGAGTGAGCATGTGTACTGTGTGGCCGTGGCATTCAAAATGACTGAGCAAGCAGAGCAACTAATCTGCATCCAATTTGTATTAATCTTGAGCATTCCTCCACAGAAATTATTGAGATGATTCAAAAGGCCACAACTATGGGCAACTGCTTATTGGCAGCTCTGTCACGACAACGTACCTACTCAAGCATCACGTCTCACGTAGAGTGTTTTTGTGAAACATCAAATCACCCAGGTGACTTAGCCCACCTTCAGCCCAGATTTGGCCCCTACAACTTCTCGCTTTTCCCAAAATTAAAATCACCTTTGAAAGGGAAGAGATTTCAGACCATTGATGAGATTCAGGAAAATACGACGGGGCAGCTGATGGCAAGTGGGAGAACTGTGTGAGGTCCCAGGGCTGCTACTTTGGAGGGGACTGAGGTGTCATTGTCCTTTGTACAATGTTTCTGGTAT
The DNA here is from genome assembly GCA_039655065.1 of Glossophaga mutica. Lineage (NCBI taxonomy): Eukaryota > Metazoa > Chordata > Mammalia > Chiroptera > Phyllostomidae > Glossophaga > Glossophaga mutica. The sequence goes on along the minus strand of CM077318.1, from coordinate 4,366,786 downwards.
CTTATGTCTTCTTTAATAAATGTCTGTATTTTTCATCGTACACAGGTGGATACCTTCTGGACAGACCTCGTACACCTTCATATTTCAGTCAATTGACTTTCAACAAAAATGCAAGGTAATTCATTGAAGAAAGCACAGTTTTTTTCCAAAGATGATGGTAGAACAATGGATATCTATATACATGGTGGGCAAAAGTAAGTTCACAGTTGTAGGTATGCAAAACAGAGCTTATTCTTGTATTATTATTTATTAATTATTGTTATTTTCCACACGAGCAACTGTAAACCTACTTTTGGTCCACCTTGTATAAAAAAAGCACTTCAGCTACAACACATACATATCACTAATACGAAGATGAGTTCAAATGGTATATAAACTGAAATGTAAAACCTAAAACTATAAAAGAGGAGAAACTCTTTGTGACGTGGTATCAGGCAAGCATTCTTTAAACAGGACATCAAAACATAATTCATTTAAAAACACACATATTCATAGCTCTTGAACACAGACAATAGTGTGGTGAAGGCCAGAGGAGGGGGGTGGGGGCTGGGTGGAAGTGGGCAAAAGGGAGGAAAACAGGGGACGTCTGTAACAGTGTCAACAACAACAACAACAAGCTGTAAAGCAGGAAAAGCCTGGGAAGTGGGAATGAAGTGAATTAAGGGCTAAGGAGGACATTCACATTTTCCTACATGTATATTTGTATTAAAGTTTTTTTTTAAAAAAATACATACATCAGATTTCATCAAAATTAAGAACTTCTGCTTTTAGAAAGACACTGTTAAAGAGCATAAAAAGACAAACCATGGACCAGAGGAAAATACTGGCAAGCAACATGTATGATGAAGGAGTTACCACCCAAAATATATGAAGACTCTCAAAACTTAGTAAGAAATAATCCAATAAAAAATGGGCCAAAGACTTAAACAGACTTTTTATCAAAGAGGATACACAGATGTCAAATAAGTACACGGTGAGATGCTCAACATCGTTCATCTTTAGGGTAATAAAATTCAAATACTTATGAGATGGCCATAATTACAAAAAGACTGACCACACCAAATGCTGGCAACGATGTAGAGGAACCGAGACTCATAATGCTGCTGGTGGGGATGTAAAAATTATATAACCACTTTGGAAATCAGTTTACCAGTGTCTTTAAAATAAGTTAAAACATACATCTACCATATAACCCATTCATGACTGGGGAGAAAGAAGGATGGATAAGTAGAACGTGGAGGATATTTAGGGCAGTATATGATACTATAATGATAGATACATGTCATTAAATGTCCTTCCAAACCCACAGAATGTATAACACCAAGAATAAAACCTAATGTAAACTATGAAAATATATTTATGCACATACACGTATTTATAAATTTATTTATATATAAATATAAGGGGAAGGGTCATCAAGGAACATGTATAAAGGCCCCATGCACAAAGCCAAAAGGGGAGTAGGATTGAGGGTGGGAGGTGGGGGTGGGTGGGGTGGGGAAGAGTGGTGGTGGGAAAATGGAGACAACTGTACTTGAACAATAAAAAATATTTCAAATATATATACAACCTAGTCATTATACTCTAGATATTTAACCATAAAAATGAAAACGTATGCCCATACAATAACTTGTATGTGACTATTTGTAGCAGCTTTAATAGTAATATCCAAAAACTACAAACAAGTCAAATATCGCTTAACAAGTGAATGAATAAACAAGTCGTAATGTATCCATACAGTGGAATATTACTAAGGAATAAAAAATGAATAAACTATTGGTACATGTAACAACATAGATGAATCTCAAAATAATTATGCTGAGTGAAATAAGTCAGACAAAAAATACATACTATAGGATTCCATTTATATAATGTCCTAGAAAATACAAACCAAACAGAAAAGCTTTATCATGAGGCACAAGAAAACTGTTGGGATAATGGATAAGCTAATTATTTTGATTGTGATGATGGTTTCATAGGTATATACAAAGGTAAAAATTTATGAAATTGTGTGCTCTAATACACACAGTTTGTTGTGTGTCAATTATACCACCATAAAACTGTTTTAAACATAAATAATTTAAATACTACTGCCAGAGGCATTTTAGTAGCTTGTGTAGCCAAAGATCTAGGCTTGCCCTTATGTTTCATCCAGCTATTTAATTGATCTTGTGCCTAACAGAATAATGAGTAGCACACTGAGATGATCTAAATAACAGGCACAGAAAATGCCATTAATTGGCATATGCACTAAATACTATGCAATGAAACAAACGGAATAATTATCATTTAAACTTTCTATAGGAAAAAACAAAAATGATTTTTCAGCCTTGTTTTAAGACAATATAGTAAAGATTAACAAACAGATACCTCTTTGGATAATCTTGTGAAGACATCGCCTCCCCTGAGAAAATCCAATATTAAATACAGCTTCCCTTCAGTCTGAAAGGCTAATCAGAAAATAGAATGTAGTAACAGAACAACCATAAAGTCTTAAAAAGTTTAGTATACTTTTAAATTAGCATATATGTTTAGAATTGTATCACTAAACACAATATGGCAATTAACCATTTACTCCTATGGTCTATTATTGGATAACATTGTCAAAATTAAATCTGCTATTAAAATAGCTATAAAACCCTTCCCAGAACATAATCACCTTTGGATGTGGCTTTACACAGAAACTTCTACCACCCTCAATTTTCTCGATTTATTGAACATCATGTTATACTGCTATGCCTGAACTCTGCATCTCCACCTATTGCAAAGGTAGTAATTCTTTCAAGCTCAGCCAAAATGCTGCCTCCTTCCTTTATCTATTAAACTTTCCACTACTAAGGATTTACTATTTTTCACGTTTCCCTACAGCATCCTTACCCTCTTCTCAATCATCATTACTTGCTACTACTTCTGAGCTCTCACTCTACTTTATTTATATTTCTCTTATGGTACTCACTCCATTTGATTTGTATAATTTGTTCACATGTCTGTATTCTGTATAATTATAAATTTCTTAAGAGCAGAGATTGTGCCCTGACTGGTGTGGCCCAGTGGATTGAGCACGGGCTGTGAACCAAGGGGTCACTGGTTTGATTCCCAGTGAGGGCACATGTCTGGGTTGCGGGCCGGGTCCCCAGTGGGGGCCATGTGAGAGGCAACCACACATTGATGTTTCTCTCCCTCTCTTTCACCCTCCCTCCCTGTCTCTCTAAAAATAAAGTTAAAAAGAGGGATTACATACCATAATGCAATTTGACAATAAATGGATGATTTACTTCCACCAGTATATCCCTCTCCATCTTTGTCCGAACTCTGTCTCGAACTAAAAATTACAGAGGGTTAGAATATATTAGTATTGTGTATAATTTCCATAGATATCCCATAAAAATTCATCACAAAATATAAAAATATAAAATATAAGTACCTAAATTTGAAGTCTATGTATTCCTTAACAGTAATTACCATATTCTCAGTCAATAAATTAGTTTATATCTCAAGATGGGTTAAAGCGACATAAACAGGTATATGACTAATATGCATTTATTATGTATTAATTTTTAATTGTTCAAATGAGTTTAGTAATTAAAACTGTACACAGTGCTATTTTTATCAGAGCCTACAAGATGGTGTATAAAAAGTATACGCAGGCAGCTGTGCAGGTAATAGGTAATACCCACACAGATGGAACAGAAAAAAAATAAAAGAATATTGCTTAATAAAATAAATTCATATTAAATAAAATGTGTCACTTTTTATACCATTAAATTTTTATCAAGGTATACGCTCACTAAATTAAGACATATCAACCCTAGAAATAGCAATTCCTAGCTATAAAACTGTAATGATTACTAACTGAAAAAAAAAAAAAAACTAAGTCAGACAAGAAAAGTCAAGAACCATATAATTTTATGCATATGTGATATATAAAACTGAAAGCAAGAAATGAACAAAGAAGAAAAGCAAACAAAAATTCATAGACACAGACAACGGTACGGTGGTTACCAGAGGGAAGGAGGTAGAGGGGTAGTAAAGGGTAAAGGGGTCAAATACATGATGATGGAAGAAGATCTGACTTTGGGTGATGTCTCATGGAATTGTACACTTGAAACTTATACAATTTTATTAACCAATGCCAACCCAATAAATTTAAATTTAAAAAATAAGTTAGAAAACTAAATCTACTGAATCTGCACAAGCAATACACAGCATATATCTTAAAACAAGCTTTACCAAATTCTATTTTAATAAGCTTTCTCATTTTCTACCTTTTAAAGAAGCTTTTTTTAACACCTTCATTGCATAGAGCTGCCCAGCATCAGGACCGGTCTTCTTTCTAACAAGAAAAACCTAATAGAAGAATTTTTAAAAAGTAAAATTTACATTCAAGTTATTTTTGCTGTACATATATTAGCACACACATATGTCCTTATATTTTTAAATTTCATAAAGATATATACCTTTCCCTATAAATCATATATTTTAGTTAATACTTTGTCATTTTTATTCATTAAACCACACTTTCATACAAACTATGGTAAAAAAATTAAATAGATGATATGGTCATGGACGATGAGAAGTTTTTGATATAAAAGATAAATAGCATAAAAAAATAATTTAAGCTAAAGGAGCTCCATTTTAACTTAATACAGAGAAACCATTGTAGTGACTGTTAATTTGATATCATGATTTCTACTTCCTTATTGGTCCATTCTAGATGTTACCAGGCGTTTTAATTTCTAATAATAAATCAGGTGCAATTCTTATCTATCTGCTTGGTAAAAAGAATCATGATGAGCCCTGGCTGGTATATCTCAGTGGACTGAGCACTGGCTGGCAAACCAAAGAGTTACTGGTTCGATTCCCAGTCAGGGCACATGCCTGGCTTTCAGGCCAGGTTCCCTGGGAAGTAGGGGGCACGCAAGAGGCAACCACACATTGATGTTTCTCTCTCTTTCTCCCTCCTTCCCGTCTGTAAAACTAAATAAAATATTTTTAAAAATCATGATGACAAATTACCTCAATAAACAAATGAAAGTTAAACTGTTTAAAGTTACCAATCAAGCTTAAATGATATTATGACTCATGGAAAGCTAAGTTTTTAAAAGCCTGCTATAAAGATAAATATGAATAGACTGCAGTTTTATAAGTTATTAGTTAAATGGGGTTTTAAAAAATAATTAGCATAATCTGTTCATTGCCTCAACATGCCTCCCCACCTCTAGCAACTTCTTTTTTAAATCCTCACCTGAGGACATGCTCATTGATTTTAAAGAGAAAGGAAGCAGGGAGGGAAAAATAGAGGGAGTTAAAGAAACTTCGGTGGGAGAGAGAAATATTGATTGGTTGCTTCTCCTTGGCACTTTCACTGGGAACCAAACTCGCAACCTTTCAGTTTACGGGGCAATGCTCCAGCCAACTGAGCCATGTCAGCCAGGGCTCCAACTCTAGCAAGTTCTATTCATGTGTTGCCATCATTCACAGACTAGAGAAGTAACTGTTTATTTGTTCATCACATGATTTGTTCTTTTGAGGTATTCAGGGTGCACTTTCCTAGCAAAAAAAAAACACATGTCACTCAGCTCTTTTCCCGATGATCAATTACAGAAGTTGCATGGCTTAAAATTACTGTATCTAAAAACATATCTATCCTCATCAGAGAGGTTTATTGTCATTCATTCTAATCCAATTATTGGACACTGTCCACAATAGAAATAAGTGAGTTATTCCAATATACATTTCTCTTGGTGCTATAGACTTTTATATTTTATTTTAAATATATTTTATTGATTATGCTATTACAGTTGTCCCATTCCCCCTCCCCTTTATTCCAATCTGCCCTGCACACTCCCTCCCACCCACATTCCCCCCTTAGTTCATTTCCACGGGTTGTACATATAAGTTCTTTGGTTGCTTGACATACTTTTCCTACACTATTCTTAACCCCCCCATCCACTTTGTACCTACGAATTATGCTACTTATTCCCTGTACTTCCCCCCATCCCCCTTCCCTCCCATCCCAGCTCATAAACCTCCATGTGATCTCCATTTCTGTGATTCTGCTCCTGTTCTAGCTGTTTGCTTAGTTCACTTTTGTTTATCTTTTTACATTCAGTTGTTGATAGTTGTGAGTTTCTTGTCATGTTACTGTTCATATTTTTTATCTTCTTTTTCTTAGATAAGTCCCCTTAACATTTCATATAATAATGGCTTGGTGATGATGAACTCCTTGAACTTGACTTTATCTGTGAAGCACTTTATCTACCCCTCCATTCTAAATGAAAGCTTTGCTGGATAGAGCAATCTTGGAGGTAGGTCCTTGCCTTTCAAGACTTGGAATACTTATTTCCAGCCCCCTTTTGCGTGCAAGGTTTCTTTGGAGAAATCAGGTGATAGTCTTACAGGAATTCCTTTGTACATAACTGTGTCCTTTCCTCTTGCTGCTTTTAAGATTCTCTCCTTATCTTTAATCTTGGGTAATGTAATTATGATGTGCCCTGGTGTGTGTTTCCTTGGGTCCAACTTCTTTGGGATTCTCTGAGCTTCCTGGACTTCCTGGGAAGTGTATTTCCTTTGCTAGATTGGGGAAGTTCTCCTTCATTTTGTTTTCAAATAACTTTTCAATTTCTTGCTCTTCCTCTTCTACTTCTGGCAACGCTATGATTTGGATGTTGGGATGTTTAAAGTTGTCCTCGAGGTTCCTATGCCTCTCCTCATTTTTTTTTTTTTTGAATTCTTCTTTTTTTCATTCTGTTCTGGTTGAATGTTTATTTCTTCCTTCTGGTCCAAACTGTTGATTTGAGTCCCGGTTTCCTTCTCTTCACCGTTGTTTAGCTGTACATTTTCCTTTAGGTCACTTTTCATAGCCTTCACTTTTTCCTCTATTTTGCGACTATACTAAACCATTTCTGTGACCATCCTGATTACCACTATTTTGAACCGTGCATCTGATTGGGCAGCTACCTCTTCATCGCTTAGTTGTATTTATTCTAGAGCTTTGATCTATTCTTTCATTTGGGCCATTTTTTTTCTTGGTGTATCTGTTGCATAGTAAGGGCCAGAGCCTTAGGTATTCACCAGGGTGGGGCAACCCACATGGCAGCTTTGTGATGCTGTATGTGGGGAAGGGTCTGAGAGAGAACAATGCCACTTGCTAAGCTCTCAGAAGACTTTCATTCACTTCCTCGGCTACCCACAAGCAAATTGGGCCCTTCTGGTGCTGATTCCCAGATGGGTGGTTTTGTGTACGTTCTAGGGCCCTGTGGGTGTCTCCAGTGAACTCTCCTGCGAGGCTGGGAGTTTCTCCTGCTGCTGCAACTCCCACAGGTTTTTTCAATCAGAGGTTTTGAGGCATTATTTCCCCGTGCTAGAATGCTGGGTTTTGTGGTCTGTTTTGCTCCCCAGTTGTTCCTCCTGGTTTATCTGCATGCAAATGTGGGAACACCAGCTGCGCCAGCCACAGCCTTGCCTGGTCCTCCAGCTGCCACCTTGCCATGAGTCCTCTCCACCCAGGCTGCCTATCTCTGCCCCTCCTACCGGTCTAGATAAATGTTTCTTCTTTAAATCCTTGGTTGTCAGGCTTCTATACAGTTCGATTTTCTGGAAGTTCTGATTGTTTTTTATTTTTAAATTGGTTGTTGTCCTTCTTTGGGTTGTGTGGGGAGGCAAAGTGGGTCTACCTACACCTGCATCTTGTCTGGCAGTCAACTTTTATATTTTCCATTGAGAATTACTCAGTGTTTGTGGAAGACAATAAAAAAAAAAAAAACACCCAGCTTTAACGATGATTAAAGACAATGTACAAACCACAAGACATTTTAAGATATAAACATGTTTTTTTCAGCTACTTTTTGATAATGAATCAATTACTTAACAGGGAAAGGGTTTGGTATTCTCAAAAATTCACTTTCAGTCCTGCGGTGTCTTTACTATCACAAAAGCCAAAAAATGGTATAATCCAAGGATGTTAAAATGTATGCTTTGTTTACATATGCCCTGGCATGTGAAATACAAGGAAGACTAGTGTTACAATTTCAAACAGGTATTCTTGTGTTTTAGGTTCTTTTGAATTGGTATTTCAGAATTCTTAGGGTATAATCCCAGCAGTGGCATTGCTGGGTCAAAAGGCAGTTCCATTTTTAGTTTTCTGAGGAAATGCCATACAGTTTTCCACAGAGGCTGCAGCAGACTGAATTCCCACCAACAGTGCACTAGGGTTCCCTTTTCTCCACAACCATGACAGCACTTGTTGTTTGTTGATTTGTTTATGATGGCCATTCTGACCGGTGTGAAGTGGAATCTCATTATGGTTTGCATTTGCATCTCTCTGATGGCTAGCGATGCTGAGCATCCTTTCATATGTCCCTGGGCCCTCTGTATGGCCTCCTTGGAGAAGTGTCTGTTCTGGTCCTTTGCCCATTTTTTAATTGGGTTGTTTGTCTTCCTGGAGTGGAGTTGTGTGAGTTCTTTATACATTTTGGAGATCAAACCCATGTCCAAGTATAATTTGCAAATATATTTCCCATATAGTTCATTCCCTTTTCATTTTGCTGATGTTTTCTTTAGCCATGCATAAGCTTTTTATTGATGAAGCACCCCCCCATTTGTGATTGTGTTTTAAAATAATTAATGTAAGTTGTTTGGTATACTACATTTCAATCCACACAACATAAATGATAATACCATTATCCTTAGTGCATTTAGTACGGAATTGTATATTCATCCTTCATGATGATAATGCATGCTTCCTTAAAGTACAATTTTACAAATGATTACAGTAGCGTTTTCCCCTATTAAATGGATTATAAAGATACTTAATGCTTCAAGGCTTCGTATAGGCTAAAATTCCTTTAATTGTGTTTTAACAATGAACTTTTGCATAAAAAGTTAAATAAGGCTGCAGCCCCAAATTTCTTGGAATTGCTCCTACACTTTTCTGATTCACAGCCTTGGCCAAATTCCTAAATAGGTTCAGCATATAACAAGTCGCACCCACACAATGCCTACACAAATGATGTAATACTGACAAGCAAGCATGTTCACATGCTGGGAAGAAAAAAGCTACCTCCTTAATATTTCTTTGGTGGATGAACTGCATAAAGATCACTACTCTGCACTTTAATATCTGGGATTTTACAAAGGCTTCTATGATATACTTGTTAAAGCACAGACAAAGCTGAGTGTTTCCTGAATGTAAGGACTACATTGACAACTTGTCAGAATGTTGCTATATTTAAAGTGAAGAAGTTATTGAAGATATTTCATTATATTATACTGTATTCTCCTTATAAAGAAGACCCATGAGAAGAACTGCTCTAGTCTGTTTGATCTGCTTGTACATTGAAGGTACTGTCAAATAATCACACAGTTAAACATATCAGCTTCTTTATAATGGCTGCCAAAAATTTTAAATCTTCATTTTTGTCCCACTTCTAGAAGATGTATATGCCCTTATGCCATGCATTTGTGAACAACAGAGTATATTTCTGGCTTCATGTAATCTTTCCTGGTCTAATTTTTCTGCTTCCATCATCTTCTCCAGTTATTTTATTTTATTTACCATTCATCTATAAAACTGTTAAATGCTTTCAGAAACAAAGCTGGATATAAATAAATACACATGCAAATAAATACATACAATTACTTTTAATGCCTTGAAATATTTGCCTGGTATGATTTTATTTAAGTTGATATTTAAGCACCTGTACATTTGGGATAAGAAAGAACTTCATCTATATTCTAAAATTAATATTACAGAAACATAATATAAATAATTAAATGAGCATTATATTTTTAAAACCTTTGTAAAGTAAAGGTGTGAGCAGAATGCACACATCTACTCTACAGGTCAATTCTATAAAGATCCCCAACACACACAATCTTTTAAAAGCTCCTTCTAGTTTTAGTCTCCCCGGGACAACTATCCAAGTCCTATCTCCTTGTCTTCATGTGTCTCCTGTATCAATTCATTGTTAAACTACAATTCACTTTAATTTGTCCTTTTTGTGTTCTGGAAATGTTTCTCTATACTTTAACTGTTATATCAATACCATACAGACTACTTTAAGATAACGAACGCCTATTTTATATTCACCAATACTACTTTAGAAACTGTTTGGCATGCACCAGTATTCAGTAAGTATCTTTCTTTTAAAATGTTTCAGAGTGTAATAAATCACCACTACTCCAACTGGTTTACTCTTTCCCTTTGCAATGAAATCTCAGCCACCGTAAAATTAGTAGTTTCTCCTTTTCTTTCTCCCTTAAATTGTTGTTGTTACGTGGACACGGCCAACAATATGGGGATTGACTCAGGGAGGTGGGGAAAGGCAGAAAAAGCAGGAACAACTATAATAGCATAAACAATAAAAATAAATAATTAAAAAATTGTTTTTGTTGCCATTTTCCTAAGGACTGTTACTGGGTGCGTGCAATGATTTTCATGTATTTGATGTTAGGTGCACAAAAGTCAAGAAGCAGACCTACATCCTTCTTTTTCAAAAATCACATGCCATTGAGCACTTAATAAACTCTTTTAATAACAAGTTTCACAGGTAATGTTTCTCAGTTTTGCTTTCTCCCATGAAATTTCAGCTTCTTGAAAGGAAGGAGGTTCACACAGTAATTATTACTCAGTCCCTACCCTTGCTATACTTTATACACATACTGCTCTAGCAGATGATAGATGAATTCATGCATTCATACATGAATTGATACATACATTCTGACTTCTGTGATAGAGCTAAGGAACACAGATGAAATCACCAGGAGAGAACGAGCTGCGATCATGTTAGCATGTGAACAGGGAAACAAATTTTTTTTTTTTTTTTTTTTTTACCAAAACCAAACTACCTTGATTTAGACAGCTAATAAATAGCCTGCTATATTTTGTTCTAGAGAGATACATGAGCTCAGGGGATTGGAAAACTTTGATTGTTATAAAGAAGTATAAAAAAATGGGACCAAAAATACAACAGAAATAAAATGAGTAAAATTAGGAAGTTATCTTTGTGTGTATCCTTTGATAAGTATAGACACAGCACAATTAACAGATTTCTATCTATGTGTGCACTTTTTTGCTAAGTGTTTAGAAGAGAAACAGATGTGGAAAAAGCATTCATTACCTTTCCAAAGGATCCCTGACCAAGAACTTTGAGCAAGTCAAACTGTGCAGGGTCTGCTTTCTCATATCCTTCCTTAACATGATGAGTAATGGGAATTTCGTTAACAACTCCTTCATCCTGTAAAAATGAAATCCAAAGAATACTCATATCCAGTTGCAGCATCTTATGATAAGCTTAGAGGCAGAAAACATACCGGAAATACATAATGTAATAGCCAATCCCTTCAATCTAGCACAGAGTTTTACAGGCTACTATCATCCCCATTTCCCTGTTTCCTAACAAACATACACTACCACCAACATTCTTATTCTATAATTTCATGCAAATAGGAGGAAATCAAATCTACGCTTCAGCCTTTCTTCCCAACTAGTTACAAGAAAAACATAAAGAACAAAGAGTCGTAAGACCCTCACTGCAATGTAACTTATGAGGTGGCTGCAGAGAAAGTCAAAAGATAAATAAAACTTTGTAAACTGTAGAGGCATGGCAAATAAGTGTGAACCCCGAGATTTCTTTTAAATAGTATTCTCTAAACCCTTTTGAGTGATATATAAATATTTAAATGTCCAATAAGCCGCATCATTGAAAAAAACCTGGCATCGACACACAATCTGCCAAGCCCAAACCACCCTATTTTTATTAAAACATTGTACATAAGTTATGTGCCAGATGTCCTAATACTTGGTTGAGGCGGAAAGGAAACCACCAAGGGGATGTTTCTTCTCTTGGATGTGCGGCACTCTGCCGCTCTGTGAAGACTGCACCCAAGCAAGGTGCATGCTTGTCACTAGAGAAGCACAATAGCTAGGATAAAAAAAAAAAAAAGACTTCACCTGTATTACATATCACAAAATAAGAGCTGGGACAGATTATCCAACCTTCTCACTGTACGGAGGAGAAAACTGATATCTAGAGTTTAAGTTCACATGACTAGTTTACCGCAATGCCTAGAAGTCTTGATAGCTTTCCATTATACAGGATGTTGCAAAAGTGGGTTCCCACTCATTCATGTGAAAAATACCACAATAATTAATAAAAATAACACAAGAATAAAGTCTGTGGTTCGTGTAATTAAAACTGTAAACCTACTTTTGCCATACCCTGTGCCATGTCATTGTGAGCTGGATGGCAAGAACGTTCTCAATAAATTTACCCTTTATTAAATGGAGTAACCAATGGTGACTCTGGCCAAAGTGAGCAAGAGCACAGACCCTAGTAAACTAGGCTTCATGCTACCTAAAATAACTTCCATGTTACACAGGTAGTCAGACATTCACTCTCTCAAGAGGGGTATCTAGGCAGAGAAATGTTATCTTTACTTAATAGGGACCACTGATCAGTCAGATATGGAGAACCAACTCTAAAACAATAACTGTGGATGTTTTTATACATCGATATAGCATTTCGCGGGACCCTTTTAAGTAGCTATGAGACTGATTTTTCACCTTTTCTAAAGTCAAGAACTTCTTTTGATGTTATCTTTTATTTCTTCTTTGACCCAGTCATTTTTTTAGTAGCATGTTGTTTAATCTCCACATATCTGTGGGGAGGGCGGGGGTTACTTCTCCTTGCTGTTCATTTCTAATTACAAAGCACTGTGTTCGGAAAATATGCTTGGTATGATTTCGAACTTCTTTTACTTTATTGTTTGCACTGTTGCAGGTGTCCCCCATTTTCTCAAACTTTGACTCCCTCCACCCAGTTCCTGCTTCCCCTACGGCCTTTACCTCATCATTGACCATGTCCATAGGCTATGCATATATGCATATGTTCTATGGTTAATCTCTTCCAGTCCCCCCCCCAAGCCTCACCTGAGTTTATTTTGTTCATTAGATTCAACATGTAAGTGAAATCATATAGTTCTTGTCTTTCTCTGACTGGCTTATTTCACTTAGCATAATAAGCTCCAGCCAGGTCCATTCATGCTGTTGCAAAGTGCAAGAGTTCTTTCTTTTTTACAACTGCATAGTATTCCATTATGTAAATGTACCATGAATCTTTACCCACTCATCTACTGATGGGCCCTTGGGTTGTTTCTAGATCTTGGCTATTAACAGATAATGCTGCTATGAACATAAGGGTGCACATATTCTTCCTGATTGGTGTTGTGGGATTTTTAAGATATATTTCCAGAAGCGGGATAACTGTGTCAAACAGCAATTCCATTTTTCGTTTTCTGAGGAAACTCCATACTGCTTTCCATAGCAGCTGCACCAGTCTGCGTTCCCACCCACAGTGCACTAGGGTTCCCTTTTCTCCACAACCTTGCCAGCACTTGTTTGTTGATTTATTTATGCCATTCTGACATGTGTGAGATGATACCTCATTGTGGTTTTTATTTTTATTTCTCTGACAGCTAGTGACATTGAACATTTTTTAATGCCCTTCTTAAATTTTGAAACTAGTTTTGTGACCCAACATATGGTCTGTCCTGGAGAATGTTCTATGTACACTGGAAAAGAATGTATAATCTGATGCTCTGGGATGAAGGCTGTGTAAATGTCAATTATGTCCATTTGGCCTAATGTGTCATTAAAGGTTGATATTTCTTTATTGATTCTATGTCTGAATGATCTATCTATAGCTATCAATGGAGTATTTAGGTCCCCTGAAATGACTGAGTTTTCATCAGTTTCTCCATTTAGTTCTGTTAGTAGTTGCTTCATATATTTCAGTGCTCCCTGACTTGATGCATATATATTAAGAAGTGTCATGTCTTTTTAATGTACTGTCCCCTTTATTATTATAAAATGCCCATCTTTGTCTCCTGTTACCTTTGTTATCTTGAAATTCATTTTGTCAGATGTAAGTATGGCTACACCTACATTTCTGTAGATGCCATTTGCTTGTAGAATCATTTCCTACCCTTTTACTTTGAGTCTATATTTGTCTTTTCAGCTCAGATGTGTCTCCTGAAGGCAGCATATGGTTGGGTTTTGTTTTTTGATCCAGTCTGTTACTCTGTGCCTTTTTCATCAGTGAATTCAATCCATTTACATTTAGGGTGATTACTGCCATATGAGGATTTCCTACAACGATTTTATCTTATGTTTTCTGATAGCTCTGTGCTTCCATTGGTTCTTTTCATTGTTTCTGTCTGTTGCTTTTGTTTGATGGTATTCCATATTTTCCCTAATTCCTCTCTTTTTTTTTAAACTTATGTGTCTCAATTTTGGCTTTTTTTGTGTGTGTAGTTACAATTAGGTTTATGAAAAAGAGTTTCATATATACACAGTAATCCTCTTACTTTTGAATGCATCTCATGTCCATCCTCCTTTGCAAATTCAGACCCTTACCTCTGTCCCTTTTATATTTTGGTTGCCGTATATTATTCCTTTTTACACTGTGAAATTTTTGGTGATCTTACTCGTATCTTTGTGACATTTTGGTCTTTGTTTCAGGTAGAATAACCCCCTCGAGTATTTCCTGCAGTGGAAGACATCTAGGGATAAATTCCCTCAGCTTCTGTATGTCTGGAAATGTCTTTATTTCTCCCTCATAGCCAAAGAATATCTTTCTGGATATATCATTCTTGGCTGATAATTTCTCTCTTTTAATAGTTTGAATATTTGGTTCCACTCTGTTCTGGCTTCTAGGGCTTCTTCTGAGAAGACTGATGATAATCTAATGGCCTTTCCTTTATAGGTTACTTTCTTCTTTATAGAGACAAATAAGAATAACAACACACATACAAAAAGTTTAGAAATGTAGCAAAAGCAGTAATAAGTAAGTTTTTTATCAATACAGGCCTATCTCCAGAAACAAAAATTTCAAGTAAACAAACTAACATTATAGCTTAATAAACTAGAAAAGAAAAACAAAAGAAGCCCAAAGTCAGTAGAATAAAGGAAATAATAAAAATTGAAGCAGAATTAAATGAAATAAAGAATAAAAAGACTATACAAAAATTAATAAAACAGAGAACAAGTTCTTTGAAAAGATTAATATATTTGACAAACCCCTGGCGAGACTCATTTAGAAAAAAGAAAAAGCTCATATAAATAATCAGAAATGAAAGAGAAGCAGTTACCACAGATATTACAGACATACAAAGAATCATGCTAGAATACTCTGAAAGACTATATGTCACCAAATTCAATAAACTAGAAGACATAGGGAAGTTCCTAGGAATATATATTCTTCCTAGACTGAATCATGAAGAATTAGAAAATCTAAATAGACTGATCAACAGTGAGGAAACTGGAACAACCATCAAAACCTCCTAAAAAGTTAAAGTCCATGACCAGATGGCTTCACTGGTGAATTCTATAAAACATTAAAAGAAGATTAGACACTTATCCTTCTCAAACTCTTCCAATAAACTGAAGAGGAGGAAATACTTCCTAACACATATAATGAGGTCAACTCAACCCTGATACCAGAACCTGGAAAGGATCACACACACACACACACACACACACACACACACACACACACACAATGAGAGTGACAGACCAGTATCTTCTTATGAATACAGATGCAAAAATCCTAAACAAAATACTAGCAAATCACATACAATAATGCACTAAAAAATTAATACATCATGATCAAGTGAGGTTCATTCCTGGGGCACAAGTATGGTTCAACATATGCAATTAGATCAGTGTAACAGACCACTTTAATAAAATAATGAGAAAAACAGTATGATCGTATCATTAGATACAGTAAAAGTATTTGGTAAGATACAACATCCATTCATGATTAAAACACTCAATAGAATTGGTACAGAACAGAAGTATCCCAACATAATAAAGGCCATACATGAAAAACACTCAGACAGTATCATACTCAATGGTACATAACTGAAAGCTTTTCCTCTAATATCAGGAACCATAAAAGGATGCCCACTCTCACCTCTCTTATTCAACATAGTGCTGGGAGTCCTAGCCAGAGCAATTAGGCAAGAGAAAGGAAAAAAAAGGTATCCAAATTAAAAATTAAGAAGTAAAAGTGTCACTCTTGGCAGACTACATGATTCTGTATACAGAAAATGCTAAAGAATTCACCAAAGAAACTATTAGAAACAATTCACAAATACAGTATAGTTGCAGAATACAAAATCAATGTACAAAAATTCACTACATTATTATATACTAGCAAATAAATTTCAGAGTAAGAATGAACAAAAGCAGTTCCTTCTGCAATTGAAGAAAAATAATAAAATGCCTAGAAATAAAATTAATGAAGGATGTGAAGGACCTACATACTGAAAACTACAAAGCATTATTACAAGATAAAAAAAGCACAATGAAATGGAAAGATATTTTGCGTACTTGAACTGGAAGAATCAACATAGTTAAAATATCCATATCACCCAAAGCAATATACAGACTTAATGCAATCCCCATCAAAATCGCAATGACATGTACTAAAGAAACAGAACAAAAATCATCAGATTTGTATGGAACTACAAAGGACCTCAAATTGCTAAAGCAATCGTGAGAAGAAAGAATGAGACTGGAGGTATCACACTGACTATGAATTATACTAAAAGCAACAAAAATCAAAACAGCATGTTACTGACAGAAAAACAATCACACAGACCATAGAACAGATTTGAGAACCAAGAAATTAACCCACATACAAGTGAACAAATAATTTTTCAACAAAGAGTCAAAAATACATAATGGAGAAAAGCAAGCCTCTTCAATAAATGGTACTGGGGAAATCGAAAAGTCACAAGCAAAAGAATGAAACTAGATTATAGTTTGTTCCCATATGCAAAAATTAACTCAAAATGGATCAAAGATCTAAATATAAGATCTGAAGTAATAAATGACAAAGAAGGTACCCTCATTCACTGTTGGTAGGAATAAACTGGTACAGACACTATGGAAAACAACATGGAGGTTCCTCAAAAAATCAGGAATAGAGTTACCATATGACCCAGCAACCTGTCTTCCGGGTAGCTACACGAGAAAATTCGAAATCGCTTACTTGCAAAGATGTATGCACCCCTATATGCATTGCAGCATTATTCACAGAGGCCAAAACATGAAAAAAAACGAAGTGACAGATGATTGGATAAAGATGTAGTACATGTATACAGTGGAATACTACTCAGCCATAAGAAAGGATAAAATACTGCCATTTACGACAGCGTGGATGTATCTCGAGGACATTATACCAAGCAAAATAACTCAGAAGGAAAAAGTTACAAGCCATATGATTTCAGTCCTATGTGGGATATAAAACTGAAAGCAACAAATGAACAAACAAGAAAAACAAAAACTCCTAGACACAGACAACAGCACGGTGGTGACCACAGGGAAGGGGTGAAGGGGGTAAAATATATGGCGACAGAAGATGATTTGACTTTGGATAGTGGGCACACAGTGCAACATAAAGATCAAATATCACAGAAATATACACTTGAAATTTATATAATCTTATTAACCAGTGTCACCCCAATAAATTTCATAAAAAGTTTAAAAGAACTCTTTTAAATGAAAATACATATGCTTTGTAGCTGATATTTTTTGATTATTTTAAAGTATAGCATATTTGTATAAACCTTTGCAATAAAATATATGTGTACCAAAAGAAACATCAGACTGTATACTCTTATTAATATCATAGTTAACTGAGTTTTTATCACATATCATTAATGCAGTTTGCAAAAATGGAACATACAAAAATATACTGCTTGAAAGTTTTCTCTAGCCAAAAGAACATTGCTGAAAGAGTCGACAGACTTCATAATGTTGTTCCTACCTCTGCCATGTGTAAGTGAAGCAGTCTTCACCAAATCAGAAATTACCCTACTTCAGTGCTCTCACGTAACAAACTGGTTATGTTAGATGGATCGTTAAGGTCCCCTCCAAGGACGTGATTCTATATTGAGCACAATACGGTATTTTTATGTTTAAGAAGGCACTTCAGTGTCAGCAGTGTTGAAGACCATTATAAACCTGGATTGCCACTTAAAAAAAATGTTCACAGTCATGAAACAACTGTACTCTCTTCCAGTTAATTTCACTGACCCTAAGCAAGTCTTCCAAATAAAAGTGTTTGTCCAATGCCTCTTCTCCTAATTAAAACCCACATATTCCATCCTTTAAATATGCTAGGTAAAATAACTCAGTCTGAGAAAGACAAAAGAAATATCGTATCATTTCACTGATATGTGGAATCTAAAGAACAATATAAATGAACAAACAAAACAGAACCGGACTCATAGATGCAGAGAACAGACTGATGGCTGCCAGAGGGGAGGGGGGAAGGGATAATGGGGAGAAGGGGGATGGGTTTTCAGGAATTTGTATAAACGACACATGGACAAAACCAAAGAGGGTAGGATCCAGGGTGGGAAGTGGGGATGGCTGGGGTGCGGGGGGAGGGGTGGGGGGAAATGGAGACAACTGTACTTGAACAACAATAAAATAATGTGGGGGGAAAAAGAACTGAGATTACTTTAACACCACCACTACCTGCAGAAACAGTTGATTTTTATACGGAACATTTCAAAGGAGAGTCTTGGACAAACCTAATTTAAATCCCTCAGCTGGTTCCTATCCGAGAGAAATCCACTTATGAACCAATTTTGTGTGGAAGGGGACATCAAAGTTGATTTTATCCACAACTAAATAAGAAAAGGAACGTGCTTTCCTTATTTCCCACTTCTTTCAATCTGCGCAATACATGGCTGACCTAACATGAGGCACACTGAATCATAAGTTTTGATTCTGCTACTTGTTAGTTTTATGACCTAGTGTAAGTCACAACCCCTCCAGCTCTCAGTTGATTTATCTGTACAATGAAGATACTAAACTACTGTATCTCAGGTTACTTACAGCTTTAAAAAACTGTAATTCTATGAAAATATCTACAGAAATGAAAATCATAAAATAACAACATAAACAGAGATGTCTACCTTAGTCATACCCTCCCTAAAATCTTAACATCACTCTTCTGTAAAACTAGATTTTGTAAAATGAGAGACTAGTATACAGGCCTCACATAGAACAACCTAACAGCTAAGCATTCTTTAAAACTAGTTAGAAATTTCTAAAATAATTTAGATGTAATCCTTTTTGAAAGAAAGCAAACTGATTTTAAATGACCGCATGTTATCTTTGTAAATATTTCCATGTCACGTCTCCTTTCTACCCTGAAGAGGAATACAATCTTATTTAATTTTTTTCATTCTGGTTGCATTTCTTTAAGTATAGTTGGTCTTAGTTTCAGGTGTACAATATAGTGACTCAACCTTACGATGCAATCACCTCGCTGAATCTAATCATCTGTCACACTGCAAATTCATCACAATATTATTGACTATATTCCCCTTCACCTTTTTAAACACATCTCCCTACCCTAACCCTCCCCCTGGCAACCATCAGTTTGATCTCTGTTTATATGAATCTGTTTCTGTTTTGTTTTGTTTGTTCATTTGTTTTGTTTGTTTTAGAGTCCACATATGAGTGAAAGTTTAATTCAGAGGATTATGTATTTAAGTAATACAGTTTCTCATATACTAGCAAGGGAAAATTTCATCCATTACACTAAAATGGATAAATTTCATGGCATAAAACTTATATCTGAATAAAGTTGTTTTAGAAAATCATGTGTAAGAGTGTCTGATGAGAAATCCGTCTTATATTTTGACCTGCTATTGTTTTATTAATAATTGGATTTGCTTATTATTAATGTACCTGAATAAATTCCTTTAACTGACAGATTTTCTGCTTTCCAATTACTCTCTGTCCTTTGATTCTAAAAATGTAGCTTAATAAATTAGCATGAGTACTTACTTGGCAAGAATCTGGTTCTCCCTCTTCCATTGGCTCATCAACCATTTTAAGATGATTTACCTGCAAAATATTGTTCAGAAACTGAAGTTCAAGAGTACTAGAACACGAGAAATAACTAAGAAAAATATAGCCCTAGGCATTTCTCTTCACAATCTAACAATATCCACACTTACTGAAACACAAAAGGACAAAGGACATACAGAAGGTACTTAGAAAAGGACCATTAATTTAGATTGCAGATTGTCTTTGAGGATCATTGAATTTCAGAGGCAAATGTTTCATTTCACATTATTTAGAGCTTTGCTGTGATGAGTGAACATATGACATGTGTACTTTCATTAAGACTGTCCTCAACCAGATATTTATGAGATGAGAGAAAACTGCCACAGGAAAAAAATCTACTGTGGGGATATAGTCAAAGCAAGTTAGGATGTGAAGAGTTTTACATAATTGCTCTGTTGTGAATCCCCTTCCTTGCTTTCAGTTCGATTAAATTTTGAGTTACTCTACAGAAGAATGAGCTGTAGGAGAAAAATGTAAGTGGTTGTGGAAAACATATTTGAACATGCAAAGCTCAGTAGGTAGTAATATTTACTCTTCAAGCAGGCCTTCGGGAAAGAGTAAGTGGAGAGGACGCGGAACAGGAGTCCATAAGCCCGAGCCCTCGGGCCAAATGCAGCCCACTATCCGTTTGCGTAGATACATTGTTACCGGAATGCAGATATCCATTTGTTTCCACGTTCTCTCCCGCTGCTTTCTCACTGCGACCGCAGAGGGGAGCAGTGGACAGAGATCCTATGCCTACAAAGCCTGAAATGGTTACTATTTGGCGAAGAAAAAGCCTACCAACCACTGGTCTAAGATGTTTTAAAATGAAGCAACAGAAAGATGGTCTAAACGAATGAATCTGACCAGTGCCTATTTATGAGCCCTCAGAAAAGTAAAAAGTATGAATAAATAGAAAGAGAAAACTGAATTAAACAGAGCTTTTAGTGACAACCCAGATGGGATAAGCCTGTCCCTCCTCTGATGATAAACTAAAACCTTTAGACAAAACACAAAATGAACTACCTGAGAACTCGTAAAATTAATTAATAACATGAAGTTCATGGAGGGAGATTAAAATTCGAAGAAAAACCAGCACTGTAGCGAGTTGCTCCAGTTTATTTTCCACCTTTATCTCCTGAGTTTGACCCAAAGAGAGACTGATTCATGGCATTCTTCAATGGGCATAAAAAAATTTCAAGCAGAAATTCCACTTTCTGAACAGAGAACCAAGAAAAAGATGTACTTTGAGCAGGTGAGCATAAGAATTCCAAATTTTTTCCCACTTTTTTTGTTTCATTTTTTGACGCCCAGTCCTGGTCCAAAACAAGTCCCAATCAAGATAAGACCTACATTTCTTTAGTCAGAGGAACCAGAAAAACAGGCCCATAGGATAAGAAAGGTATGGAGTTAATCACTGTTTTTTTTTTTTTTTTCATTCTCTCCTTCACTTCACTCCAAGGGTAGCCTCAAAAGGGCAGAGCTTTGTGACAGCATGAAAGGCTAAGGCCCCGAGAGAAACTCACATTGCTGGGCAGATGAACAACGATAAAGGGTCCATGGTAACTGGAGAATCCATAGAAGAAATCATGGGGAGGATAGAATGGGAGGAGATCCCCTAATTTTCTCTATGAAGAGACAGGAGTCCTGGTGTCAACTACAAACTGTGGAATAGAACGAAAGACACCTAACGAAGCTTTGAAAAATGAACCGCGGTATCAAGAACTGCTCAAGCCTCAGACTAGCCACTGAATTAGCACATGCACTGAGTGGCACATGCAGGGTACTAACACAAACACTCGGAAAGCATAATTAACACGGGAACCATCATCCCGAGAGGGCGAGGTAAAACGTTAAAGCCTCAACCTACCCAGGTAGATTTTCTGCTGGGAAAAAAAGTCAAAATCAATAGGCTTCAATTATAGAATAACTCCATACTGAAGTATCTAACAAGGATTGAAGCGAATAATATAAATATGCTTTTGGGTAAAAAAAAAACAAAACACTCAGATGAAACGATAAAAAGTTATAAGCAGACAAATAGAACCTATAAAAAGAATCAAATGTAAGTAATTGTAGAACTAAAAATTATATATATGAAATTTACAAAATCCTGGATGAGCTCAATGAAAAATGGAGATGGCAGAAGTACAGTCGTACCTCGTTACTCATCAGCTTCAGAACTCATCAAACCATTTTTATGAGAAAAAAAATGTTTCAGCACTCGGTGCTTGCTCAGGACTCATAGCACTTGGCTAAAACTTGCATCAGTCACCATGCCATCAGGCAAGAGAAAATACCTCATTGTTCAGCACTCATCAGACTCAGCACTCATCTCAAGTTCCAGAACGAATTAACAAGTACCAAGGTACCGCTGCAATAGTAAACTTGAAGATGGATCAATAGAAATTAACGAATATGAACAAGAAATTGAAAAATTATCCAAAGCAAATCAACAGAGCCTCAGAGACACGTGGAACAATAACAAAAGATCTAAAATCAATCTCATTAATATCCCAGAAAAAGAAAAGGGTGGTACAGAAAAAAATACATAAATAATGCCAATTCCATTCATGTAAAATGTTGAGAAGAGGAAACTCTAGACAGACAGAAAATAAATTAGTGGTTCCTTATGGCTGGGGGTCGATAGATGTGAGTGACAGCTAAAAAGTAAAAAGATTATTTCCGATGTGATAAAAAATGTTTTAAAACTGACTGTAGTATTGACTGTACATATATGACAATATACTAAAACCAATTAGGCTGTCCATTTTAAATGGGCAAACTGTATGTTTCTATAAATTATGTTTCAATAAAGCTGCTTTTTAAAAATGGTTGAGAATTTCACCCTGGCTGGTGTGGCTCAGTGGATTGCGTGTGGCCCTGTGAACAAAAGAGTTGCTGGTTCGATTCCCAGTCAGGGCACATGCCCGGGTTGCAGGCCAGGTCCCCAGTAGGGGGCGTGCGAGAGGAACCAGATATTTATATTTCTCTCCCTCTCTATCTCCCCTCTCCTCTGTCTAAAAATAAATAAATAAAATATTTTAAAAAAATAAAAAATGGTTGAGAATTTCCCAAATTTGGTGAAAGGTATAAATTTACAGTTTCAAGAAGCTCGGTGAACACCAACAAGAACATAATTAAAGAAAGCTACCCCAAAAAATATTTCAATAAACTATTCTAAACAAAATGAAAACGGCAAAGTCTTGACATCAGTACAAGAAAAACAATACATTACATAAATATCAAATGAAAGAAGATTTCTTTCAAGAAGTCATGAAAACAGTAGAAGAACCGTCAGAAAACAGTGGAAGAATATGTACGTGAAGTAAACATAAATTTATGTAACACATAAAAGTATACATGAATATGTATAGAAGCTTTGTCCATAATTATCAAAAACTGGAAACATTCCAGATGTCATTCAACTGTTAAGTAGAGAAAAAGAAAAGCATTCATCAATAAAAAGGAAAGTACTAATACTTGCAACAAAATGGATAAATCTTAAATGCATTTTGCTAACTGAAGAAATTTAAACCCAAAAGAACAATATGTATGACAACAAGTATATGACCCTCTGAAAAATTCAAACCTATGGTGAAAGAATTCATATGATTGGTTTCCAGAGGAAGGGGATAGAAAAAAGTGTATACCACTCAGTAATGAAGAGGAATGATCTATTGGTACATTCAACATGGATAAATCTCAAATATATTATTGTACTTAAATGAAAAAAAAAAAAACAGCCTCAAAAGCCTACATGCTATATGATTCCATTTATGTGACACTCTGTAAAAGGTAAAACTATAAAGTATAAAGAAGAGATTGGCAGTTGCCAGAGGTTAGAATAGGGGTAGCGGTGCACTACAAAGATGCAACAACGGGAATTTGGGGGGAGGGTGATGAGACTATTCTGTATCTCGATTGTGATGGTGATTACACAAGTCTATACATTTGTCTAAGGTCAGAATCATGCAAGAAAAAAAGAGTGAATTTCGCTACATGTAAATTTTAAAATAAATGTATTAAGAAGTAAATTGCCAAGCACTGTTTATTTGACTGGGGCTTTCTTCTAAAAAACCGAATGAGGAATACATAAAGTCATCGCTAACGTGTATTTTCTAATAGATCTACCAGTCCTTATCTTACCTGATCTTGCTGCAGCACGCTGCAGCGGACCATTCTCTCTTACTTGAGTCTTTGTCTTCTATGAGAACACTTTCATTTTCTTTTACTTTAATTTATTTGTTCTTTTTCAAAATCCTTGAAATATTTTAGGTCCTCAGGAATTTGGTCTCCTCATCTCACTCCAGATAGCTAATTCTTTTTCCAGACAGCTAATTTACCGACAAGACGCACATTTTCCGAGACTCCTCTTCTCAGTTCTTGATCCATATACCCAAGCGCATATTTGACATTCCTACTTGCTTATCTCATATGC
The DNA here is from genome assembly GCA_039655065.1 of Glossophaga mutica. Classification (NCBI taxonomy): domain Eukaryota; kingdom Metazoa; phylum Chordata; class Mammalia; order Chiroptera; family Phyllostomidae; genus Glossophaga; species Glossophaga mutica. The sequence continues at coordinate 4,342,427 of CM077318.1, read as the reverse complement.
CTCTCAAAAATAACCAATACAAAAAGGAATTGGTGACCCTCTAAATCTGCTTTCCTCCAGGGTTACCAGTTTCAATACATAGCACTATCTACCATCTTATCTCAAAGGCACAGATAGACTATGGGGGATGGGAAAAAAACAGCGATGGACTTATCATTAACATGTAGGAAAAGACACATTCAACAAAGCAGTCCGCAAACCAATTTTAACAGGATTCTGATGACTGAAATTTGACTACAAAATGACTCTCAGGATACTTCCCATTGATACCATCTCATGACTAATTTATCATAAGACTGCGAGTATGAAGGAACTAGAGATAAAATAAATCTAAATAATCCAAAAAGATCGCTGTATCCTAAAAATCGTTTCAGTGTACAGAAAGAGTCTTTTAAAAACAGACCCTCCATTACTCCCACCTCATCCACATTCAGCAAGGTACCAAGTTGTCACAATAGGAGTATTAATTCATATAAAAGACCTCAGTATTCACTGATATTTACTAAAATGTAAGTCATTTTCGCCTGTATGAAAACAAAAATATTTTCAGAATTCTAGAGGACATTAAACATTTATTTCAAAAATAACATTTGCAATTTAAAAAGACAACTACACACACTGTTTCCCCCAATTAAGTGCCAAATAAGGAAGAAACAATCTCCTACAGAAGACTCTGAAAAGCTTATCAACAATTATAAAGGTAACAATAACTCAGGTACTCCAAAACCCAAGCGAGCAGACTATCCTAGTAAAATTACTTACATCTTCTCAGAAAATCATGAAATAGATCACTTTAAAAGATTCTTGGCTTATATTTAAGTCTTTTACTCATTTTGAGTTTATTCTGGTGTATGGTGTAAGTTGGTGGTCTAGTTTCATTTTTTTGCATGTACCAGTCCAGTTCTGCCAACACCATTTGTTGAAGAGACGGTCTTTATTCCACTGCATGCTTATGCCCCTTTGTCAAATATTAATTGACCGTAGATACTTGGGTTTATTTCCAGATTTTCTATTTTGTTGCATTGACCTATATGTCTGTCATTATGCCAGTACCAGACTGTTTTGACAGTGGCTTTGTAGGATTATTTGATATCAGGAATTGTGACCCTTCCTACTTTGTTCTTCTTTCACACCATAAAAGCTCTAGAGGAAAATATGGGCATGAAAATTTCAGATACCCCACATAGCAATATTTTTGCCGACATATCTCCTAGGACAAGGGATATAAAGGAAAAAACAAACAAACAGGACTATATGAAACTAAAAAGCTTCTGAACATTTAAAGAAACCACCATCAAAATGAGAAGGGAATCAACCATATGAAAGAACATTTTTGCCAATGATACCTCAGACAAGTGTTTGATCTCCAAAATATATAAAGAACTCACAAGAGTCCTCACCAGGAAGACAAAAAATCCAATTAAAAAATGGACAATGTGGGGAGAGCGGGGGTGGTGGGAGGGGTGGAGGGAAAAGGTAGAAAACTGTACTTGAAAAACAATTAAAAAATGTTTTAAAAAATGGGCAAAGGACCTCAACAGACACGGAGGACATACAGAGGGCTCAGAGACATATGAAAGGATGCTCAGCATCACTGGCCATCGGAGAGATGCAAATTAAAACCACAGTGAGATACCACTTCACACCGGTCAGAATGGCCATCATAACCAAATCAACAAATAAAAAGTGTTGGCAAGGTTGAGGAGAAAAGGGAACCTGCGGGGGGGGGGCCCTGTCCTGGGCGCCAGGTGTGGGGGGGCTGCGCCCGCAGAGCCCCATCCCTCCGTCATGAATGAAAATAAAACTACCAAGACATGATCTGCTTGGGGAGGAAAGGTGTTGAAATTCTCAGAGGAGGATGACCCAAAGCCCCTTCCTCACTGGGCTTTTATTGGGTTCAAATACACAGGAATGCAGGTTTAACATGTCAAAGAAATCTGAGGGCTTAATCTGAGTCAGTGTCTGTCAGGAAAGGGGGTTGCCAAACTTTGGGAGACATACCAATTTCCTCCTCCGACCCTTATCATTTAAATGAGAGCACTCTCAGCAAAGCAGGTTTCACAGGAGTTTACGAATTCTTTCTTATGCCTGATCACCTGGGGAACCGCTCTAGCCAGCACAGGGCTGCACTGCTTGCCCTCATAGTTTCAGGCTTAGGAAAGCAGAAGACATCTCCCAGATGGAAATGGGGACTCTGGCTATGTTAGAACAGCCGGGGGGCGAGGGTCCATCACCCCCTCTTTGCTGCAGCCCCCGAGTCCTTCCATGAGGCCTCCCAAGTGGTCGTGTGTGGCTTAGGTTGCCCCTCCCATGAGGAGTCTTACCCGTCATTGACTAACCAACCAAGCATTGGGGCCAGAGATAGAAGCAGCGCTCCTGCCAGGGAGATAAGCTTTGTCTCCTTAGTAGCTCACGTCCTCGTGACAGAACAGACCCAGATGAAGTGGGTCCCTTGGGCTCTTACACAGCCCACCATGGGGTGAGTGAGGGTAACAACTCCTGAGACCAGGCTGAACAGTCCGCAACAGGAACCCTAGTACATTGTTGGTGGGAATGCAGACTGGTGCAGCCACTGTGGAAAACAATATGGAATTTTCTCAAAAAACTAAAAATGGAACTGCCTTTTGGCCCAGTGATTCCACTGCTAGGACTATACCCTAAGGATTCCAAATCACCAATTCAAAATAACTTATGCACACCTATGTTCACACAGGCACTATTTACAATAGCCACGTGCTGGAAACAGCCTAAATGCCCACCACTTAATGAGTGGATCAAAAAACTGTGGTACATTTACACGATGGAATACTATCCAGCAGAAAGAAGAAGCTTCTACCCTTTGCAACAGCATGGATGGACCGGGAGAGTACTATGCTACGTGAAATAAGCCAGGTGGTGAAAACCAAATACCATATGATCTCACCCCTAAGAGGAATCTAATGAACAAAATAAACTAATGAACAAAATAGAACCACAGGCATGGAAACATGAAACAGCCTGAAACTGACCAGAGGGAAGGAGGGAAGGAGATAATGGTGGAAAGAAGGCAAAGGGACTAGACAAAACAAATGTATGATTGACGCATGGATATGGACAACAGTGTGGGAATTGACTGTGGGAGTGGGGTGGGATGGGTGGAGGAGGGGAAAGGGGGGGAAATTGGGACAACTCTAATAGAATAACAATAAAAATTATTCAAAAAATAAAAGATTGTTGTCAAATAGAGATACTATAGTGAGATACTGTACTCACTCGATCTCAGAAAATCACATAGGTCATCTCAAACCTCTCGTTTTCTTACTACTAATGACAAAAGCAGTTAAACATAGAGAACTGAACCAAAAAAATATATATCTATTTTCCCCTCAGATCCTTAGAATTGGAGGTGGTGTTGGAAATGGAGAAATGAACATATAAATACATATAGTTTTATAAAAGGGTTATTAACTAACTGTCCACAATAACTCCGTTCCTCAGTGTTAAAGTCAAGACCAATTAACAGAGCTCATGGCTTGATACTGAAAGACATACATACTGAAGAAGGAAGTAGAGAGATAAACAAGTAAAAAAGAACAAGGTAAGGGTAAATGAGAAGAAATATGGGTGATAATTATTAACAAAACATGTACAGGACACCAGTCTTCCCAACAAATTTGATAGTGTTATAAACTTTCAAGTGGTCTCTGGGATCCCCAAATTCCACCTAGTAAACAAAAGCATGATATTTATACAGTACCTAATGTTAAAATGTTTAAGAAGTTCACTTCTAGAGAAAATCTGCTCTCTCAAATGAGCTCCAAGTTTACAGGTTAGCCACTGACAGATATGGAAAGAAGAGTTCATTTTTTTTTCACTACCTTTAAATAACTACAGCAAATTAGATCTAAACTTAGAGGTGAGTCCACATCTGCCTAGAATAAAGGACTATGTATGATGAATTAGCCCACGGCAAAATTAAAGAAAGCTCCCAAATTACCCATGAGGCTAAGTGATTCCAAGATGAGCAATTCTCAGCTCCTGGTGCTCATGCCCTCGCGTAACGCTCAGCGCTTTGAGTGGACTGCACCTGTGCCTTGCTTCCACAATCAACGGAATACTGGAAAGGTGATGGGATTTCATTTCAATGCTGTTATATAAGACTCAGGAGACTCTTTTTGCTGGCCTGATGGAAGTGGTCACGTTGAAGAAGTCCACGTAGCATAGCAGCCTCTAGGTGTTGTCCGTAGCCTCCAGTGAACACCCCAAAAGAAGCTAGGGTCCTCAGTACTGCCACCGCAAGAGAAGGAATTCTGCCAAGAATCTGAGAAAGTACAGCATACTCTCTCCAGTCAGTCCTCCAGATAAGAATGTAGGACAGCTGAAATCTTGATAACTGTTTGTGGGACCCTAAGAAGATGATCTAGTTGAGCAATGCCTGAACTTCTAACCAATAGGAGCTGTGAAATAATAAATATCTTGACTTAAGCTGCTAAATTTGTGGTACTGTTATGCAACAATTAGTAATTAATACAATTAGTATTACTATTGTATAAAAATGTAATTTAAAATTATCCCCTAAAACACACTTTGTACAAAATTATAGTTTAACATTTTTACAATATTATCTTCACGTATTAAACTCATGTCCTCATTCTCATTTGGTAGACATGAAACAATAACTTACATACTAGTAAATGAACTACAAAAAATAATCAAGTAAAGCCAAATTCCTGTTAAACGAAAATAAAAATTAAACTACCTAAATAATTTTGGTTTTAATTAACTTAAGATTGAGTGGTTACATTTTTATCCTTTATCTTATTTGCTGAGAAAATCAATTACCAACTTTATAAACACAGCATAGGAAGTAAAATGTCATATTCTTTAACAATCAGGGATATCGCAGTGTCTTAAGAACCATCCCTCTATATACATAAAATGGAATATTACTCAACCTTTTTAATAATATATTTTATTGATTATGCTATTACAGTTGTCCCATTTTCCCCCTTTACTCCCCTCCACCCTGCACACCCCCTCCCACCCACATTCCCCCCCTTTAGTTTATGTCCATGTGTCATAAGTTTTTTAGCTTCTACATTTCCCACACTATTCTTGCCTTCCCCCTGTCAATTTTCTACCCACCATCTATGCTGTTTATTCTCTGTACCTTTTCCCCCCTCTCCTCCTCCCACTCCCCTGTTGCTAACCCTCCATATGATCTCCATTTCTGTGGTTCTGTTCCTGTTCTAGCTGTTGGCTTAATTTGTTTTTCTTTTTGTTTTAGGTGTGGTTGTTAACGATTGTGAGTTTGCTGTCATTTTACTGTACATGTTTTTTTATCTTCTTTTTCTTAGATAAGTCCCTTTAACATTTCATATAATAAGGGCTTGGTGATGATGAACTCCTTTAACTTCACCTTATCTGAGAAGCTTTATCTGTCCTTCCATTCTAAATGACAGCTTTGCTGGATAGCGCAATCTTGGATGGAGGTCCTTGACTTTCACGACTTAGAATACTTCTTTCCAGCCCCTTCTTGCCTGCAAGGTCTCTTTTGAATAATCAGCTGACAGTCTTATGGGAACTCCTTTGTAGGGGACTGTCCCCTTATCCCTTGCTGCTTCTAGAATTCTCTCCTTCATTTTAATCTTGGCTAATGTAATTATGATGTGCCTTGGTGTGTTCCTCCTTGGGTCCAACCTCTTTGGGACTCTCTGAGCTTCCTGGAATTCCTGGTAGTCTATTTCCTTTGCCAGATTGGGATAGTTCTCCTTTATTATTTGTTCAAATAAGTTTTCTACTTGTTGCTCCTCTTCTTCCCCTTCTGGTACCCCTACAATTCAGATGTTGAGACGTTTAAAGATGTCCTGGAGTTTCCTAAGCCTCTCCTCATTTTTTTTTTTTTTTGGAATTCTTGTTTCTTCCTTCTTTTCTGTTTGGTTGTTTCTTTTTTCCTTCTGGTCCACTCCATTGATTTGAGTCCCAGTTTTCCTCCCATCTCTATTGGTTCTGTGTACATCTTCCTTTATTTCACTTAGCATAGCCCTCATTTTTTCATCTAATTTGTGACCAAATTCAACCAATTCTATGGGCATCCTGATTACCAGTGTTTTGAACTATGCATTTGACAAGTTGGCTACCTCTTTGTTGCTTAGTTGTATTTTTTCTGGAGCTTTGATGTGTTCTTTCATTTGGGCCATTTTTTTTTGGTCTGGTCGTGCCTGTTATGTAGTAAGGGGTGGAGCCTTAGGTGTTCACCCGGGCGGGTCAACCCAGTTGCTGAGTTGTGACGCTTTATGTGAGGCAGGTGTCCAAGAGGGAAGAATGGCGCTTGCTTTGCTCTCTGTCTGATTTTAGTCACTTTCCCTGCTTCCCCCAAGCAAATTGGGCCCTTCTGGTGCTGATTCCCATGTGGGTGGGCTTGTGTATGTTCTAGGACCCTGTGGGTCTCTCCAACAAACTCTCCTGTGAGGCTGGGAGTTTCTCCTGGCACCGCAACCCCCCACAGGTGTTTTCAATCGGCGTTTTGAGGCTTTAATTCCCTGTGCTGGGACCCTGAGTTGCGTGGTCTGTCTCGCTCCCAGTTTTGCCTGGTTTATCTGCACGTGAATGTGGGACCACCTGGTCTTCCAGCAGCCTTGTGTGCTGTGCCCTCCAGAATCTGCCGCCTCGCTGGGTCCACTCACTGCCACCCCGTGCACCTGGGGCCGCCAGCCACCGCTTTGCTGCAACCTCTTTTCGACCAGCTGCCTGACTCCGCCCCTCCTAACAGTCTGGATGAATGAGTCTTCTTTAACTCCTTCGTTGTCAGACTTCCATACAGTTCAATTTTCTGTCCATGTTGGTTGCTTTTTGTTTCTAAATTGTCGTCCTTATTTTGGTTGTGCGAGGAGGCACAGTGTGTCTACCTATGCCTCTATCTTGGCCAGGAGTCCCCAGAATATTACTCAACCTTTAAAAGGGAATTCTGACACATGCTACAACATGGATGAATCTTAAAGACATTACGCTAACTGAAATAAAGCCAGTCACAAAAAAAAATACTGTATAATTCCATTTATGTGAGGTATCTAGAACAGTCAAATTCATAGAGATAGAAAGTACAATACTGGTTGCCTGGGGCCACAGAGGGAGAAATAGAAAGTTATTGTTTAATGAGTAAAGAGTTTCATTTTGCAAGATGAGAAGAGTTCTGTACCTGACTGGTGTGGCTCACTTGTTTGGGTGTTGTTACACAAAGCAAAAGGTTGCCAGTTCAATTCCCAGTCAGGGCACATCCCTGGATCACAGGTTTGGTCCCCAGTTGGGACATACAAGAGGCAACTGATCACTGTTTCTCTCTCACATCACTGTTTCTCTCCCTCTCTTTCTCCCTCCCTTCCCCTCACTCTAAAAATACATAAACAAAATCTTAAGAAAAGAGTTCTGTACATTGATTGTAGAGCAATGTGAATGTACTTGACACTGTAAACTTAAAAAATGGCTAAGATGGCAAATTTTATGTTGTGTAACAATTTTTAATGCTATAAAAATAATAAAATAATAATTCTACCATATTCCATAAATTTCTTGTCATAAGCATCTAAACTTAAAGCCACTTGTGGACAAATGCTGTGCTTTATTCATGAGGCAGGCAGAGTAGTAATATCACAAAAAGAGCAATGGTTTGGTTGCAAACAGACCTAGGTTTCAATTCCAAAAGTGTACTTTTACTGCCTTGAAAAAGTTTCTACAACCTTCTTAGTTTCGATTTTTTCATCTGTAAATAAACAATTTAGGATTGTTGTCAGGATTAATATAATGTTCTTTAAGCATCTAGCACAGTATCTGATATGTGCCCAATAAAAGCCTGATGTGTGAATATTTTCCTGACAAAATACAGAAAAAGTATATGAAACATTTTAGTTAATAATTCACGAAAGGTGAATACTGTTTCCTGTATACAAAATAATACATCTGTGAATCAAACCTTACCACTACTCTATCATACAGTACTGACTTAATAGTTTTACTTTTGACATGTCATATTATTATGGGATGATGACTTCTACCAGAAGAACCATTTTTGGTCAACTTTAAAATAATCTTCCAAGTGAAAATCTTCCAAACCAATCCAAAAAGGTACATACATACTAATGCATATATACCTTGCTTTAGAGAACACAAATTGAAGGGAAGTACGAAGTATCTTTGTATATTACTATAACAAATTTTATAAATTTCACTAACAGTCTTTTTTTGGGGGGAGGGGTACATTTCCAAAACTATAGGTCTTTTTGTTTTGCATTTCACATAGAAGGTTGGTTTAATTTATACCTCGAGTTTTAAAACACTAGATATTTTCATAGGTTTATTAATAGTTATGACCATTCCCCCAGTAGACATTTTATCTTTTTAATCTTTTAAATTGAACTCTATATTCACCACAGTACCTATGGAAAATTGGATGGTGCCTACGACATTCATGTAAAATTATTTCTTTTAATCTTACATGGCTTTCTAATTATATAATATTCCTGCAGTTTTTACCCCAAACGCTTTATCATTTGAAACCCACTCACCTAACCACTGTCATTGCTTCAGTGAAGAAATAAGAAAGAACAATTCTGCACGAAGTTGACCTGATGGAATTGTCTTTCAAAGAGTCTCAGGATCTGCAAGTGTGCACCACCTCCGAGCTATTCATTTAGGTGGGTATTTAAAACCAGTTATAATAATCTGCTATAAAATAAATTAATTGGTAAAACATCTCCATGTTCAAATCAAATTATAAAAACAGAGTCCAAATTTAAATATGGATGATCTTTGAAGTATTTAGCATTCTGGGTTACCTGTGCTTTAGAACATCAACTCATCTTTACCAAGATTCAATGTTGTATCTTCCCTTTTTCCTTCCTCTTTACCATACGTAGACTTCTATTCATAAATACTGTATTACTTATTAAGTATCTGTTCTGTCCCTCTAACAGACTACAAGCTCACTGAGGGAAGTGATCACACCTGATGATGTTCTATAACCCCCCCCCCCCCCAGTAAATAGTATAGTCTCTGAAACATAACAGAACCTAGAAAAATACTTGTGGAATGATTGAATTTGTAATGTGAATAAATATAAAACTAACTTCAATAATAAATAACTGCCATAGATTTTTCTTAGATAGTATTTTCTTACTTGAAACATTTAAAAGCCATTTTCAAACCTAATTTCATAAAGTATTTCCAATGAGTCAGTTTGCTTCTCAATTCTGAATTTTAAATTCTGATAGATAACAGAAATTCAGCTCTTTCAAAATCATTTTAAAAAGAACCTGTACACAGATTGGGTCATTCATAAGGTTTTTAAAAAGTATCTGACAAATTCTTGGTATTTCATATCTATATGCAAATTAATTCAAAAGATATTTTTTCAGTTAGATTCATCACCCTGAAATTTGTCAGCAGCATTAGCACAGACTTCACTTCACAAAACATATTCTGAAGCTATTAGTCTAAACTGGGGCCAATAGCCTAAGACTATTTTTTATATCTTTAAAGAGTTACTTTTAGAAAAAGAATATGTGATGGAGGTTACATGCAGCAAACAAATTCTAAAACTCTAAAATACTGATCTGGATCCTATCGAGGGTGGGAGGTGGGGATGGCTGAGGTGGGGAGGAGGGGTGGGGGATAATGGAGACAACTGTACTTGAACGATAATAAAAAATAAAATAAAACACTTATCTGGCCCTTGGCCTAAACTATATATTTTTAAATATTTATAAATTAATTAAATTTTGGATGACACAGGAATGGCAACATGAGAGATCTCCTTGGTCTCTCCCCTTGAAGTTTCAACAGTTCGCACAGCTATAACTCAACAAAGGATCCGAGAGATCCACTCGTTGAATCATCTGAAGGTGGGCAAGTGGGAACAAACCAGGGAGGAAAGAAGGGAGAAAAGTTGAGATGAGACACAGGCGCAGCGCTACAACCAGGAGCTCACGGCTGGGCTCAGCCCAGACAAGGGAGGAATCAGGCTGTGGCTGGCACTCACTTCAGCTGGTAGGAGCAAAGAGATTTGGGGGGATTTCCTGCAGGAGTGAGCGGTACACGTTGGGGATGAACCCAAAGACCTGGGCGGGGACACAGTGCCTGTGGCCACGGTTGTCAGGCAGTCCACATTCCGGGCAGAGAAACAAAACCGCAGAGCCTAGCCACCCCGTAACCTCCCAGAGCCCACCTCCCTTTGCCCTTGGTGTCAGGTTGTTGAGCACTTTACCTGCAAACCCAAGAATTTAGACTACAGAATCGCTTATTTCCCTGACCAAAGGGGGCACTCTGTGACTGGGCCTGGGGCCAGGACACAGTGGGGACCACACAGAGATCGAGATCACCTTTATCAAGAGAGCCAAACGACAAAGAAGCCAGCTGGGATCCCATAGACCGGTACGAACCCACACATTGCTACCCTGATGACAGCCTCTGGCTCCAGAAGACAGCCTGGAATTCCATGAATTTGGAGACTCAACACTCACTGCATTCCCCTGCAGTTTTGGGCCCCCGGGACTGGGGCAACCAGAGCACAAGTGAGGAATCAACCTACCCAGGGAAAATTGCCAGGTAGAGATCTGAATAGCCAGAGAAGAGCAAGAGAGCTAAAAACTGGTGATTCAGTGCCACCTACTAAAAATCAATAGAAAGAACTCTTCATATTGATCTGCTAGAGAAGTGCCAGTAATACATAGATGCCTACACAGAGAAAGAAGCCATCAAATAACATGAACAATCAAACTAACAAGACAGCTCAGAAAGGAAAGATCTCCAGGGGGGGGAAGACACAACTTCGAGATATGGAAACACGTGCTATAGATGAAAAAGAATTCAAGAATGCAGTTATGAAAAAATATAGACAGGCAATTTAATAAGCCCAGAAAAATCACTGAACAAAATGAGTACTTTACCAAAAGAATTGAAACTTTCAAAAAGAACCAAACAGAAATTCTGGAAATGAAGAACTCAATAAAAGAGATCAAGAATGAGCAAGCAAGCACAGGAAATAGTCAACCAAATGGAGGAAAGAATTAGTGATGTAGAAGATATAAACCTAGAAATGATGCAGAAGGAATAAGACAGAAAGTTGAGCATAAAAAAATATGAAACAACTCCACATGAACTGACTCCATCAGAAAAAAAATCCCATTCACTACAGCAACAAGAAAAATACTTAGGAATGAACTTACCCAAGGAAGTAAAAGACCTGTATTCAGCAAACTACACAACAATGAAGAAAGAAATTAAGGAAAACACAAATAAATGGAAGCATACACCGTGTTCATGAATTGGAAGAATTAACATCATCAAAATGCCCATACTACCCAAAACGATCTATAGATTTAATGTGATCCCTATCAAAATACCAATGACATATTTCGCAGATCAAGAACAAATATTTCAAAAAATTATATGGAACCATAAATGACCCTGGATAGCCTCCACAATTTTGAAAAAGAAGAACGAAGTAGGAGGGATCACAATACCTGATACCAAACCATATTACAAGGCCACGGTAATCAAAACAGCCTGGTACTGGCATAAGACCAGACACATACACCAATGGAACAGAATAGAGAGCCCAGAAGTAAACCTATGTCGCTATGGTCAATTAATATTAGACAAGGAAGCAGGAACATAAAATGTTCCTCTTCAATAAATGGTGTTGGGAGATCTGCACAGCTACATGCAAAAAAATGAAACTCAATCACCGACTTACACTATATACAAAAATAAATTCAAAGTGGATAAAAGACTTAAATATGAGTCGTGATACCATGAAAGTCCTAGAAAAGAACATAGTCAGGAAAATCTCAGATATCCCATGCAGCAATATTTTCATCGATATGTCCCATAGAGCAAGGGATATAAAGGAAAGAATAAACACATGGGACCACATCGAACTAAAAAGCTTGCGCACAGTTAAAGAAAACATCAGTAAAATGGACAGAGGACCAACTGTATGGGAAAACATATTTGCCAAGGATACACTGGACAAGAGTTTGATATCAAAATATATAAATAACTCATACAACTCCACACCAGGAAGACAAACAACCCAATTAATAAATGGGCAAAGGACTTGAACAGACACTTCTCCAAGGAGGACATACAGAGGGTCCAGAGATATATGAAAGGATGCTCATCATCACTAGCCACCAGAGAGATGCAGATTAAAACCACAATGAGATACCACTTCACACTGGTCAGACTGGCCATCATTAATAAATCAACAAACAAGTGCTGGTAAGGTTGTAGAGAGAAGGGATCCCTAGTCCATTGTTGGTGGGAATGCAGACTGGTGCAGCCACTGTGGAAAACAGTAGGGGATTTCCTCAGAAAACTCAAAATCAAACTGCCTTTTGACCTAGCAATTCCACTGCTGGGATTACACACTAAGAATCCTGAAACACCAACTCAAAACAACCTGTGCACCCCCATGTTCGTAGCGGCACAATTTACAACAGCCAAGTGCTGGAAACAGCCTAAGTGCCCATCAGTAAATGAGTGAATCAAAAAACTGCGCTACACTTACACACTGGAATACTATGCAGCAGAAAGAAAGAACTACTACCCTTTGCAACAACATGGATGGAACTGGAGAGCATTGTGCTAAGTGAAATAAACCAGGCAGTGAAAGACAAATACCATATGATCTCACCTATAAGTGGAACCTAGTCAACAAAACAAAAGTCAAGCAAAATAGAGCCAGAGACATGGAAATAAAGAACTGACAATAAGCAGAGGGGAGAGGGATAAGAGGAGAAAGAAGGGGAAGGGTTGCCAAGGAACACGTATAAAGGACCCATGGACAAAGCCAACAGTGCGGGGGAAGGGGTATTGAATGTGGGAGGTGGGGGTGGGTAGAGCGGGGGAGAGCAATAGGGGGAAAATGGGGACAACTGTAATTGAACAACAGTTAAAAAAATGTCATATCTTTCTCCCTTAAGTTTAGACACATTTAAGATAAAACATCTCTTCAGGTAAAGCATGTACATCGGGTGTTAAAATTACTGTATTTCCTCTTAAAGTCTATCCCCAACTACTGTATAGGAGAAGTAGACAGATCCTATAATAATAATAATTATCCATGACCTTTGAACTTTTTGTTAGAGATTTGAGAGGTATTTTATTCAAAATGGAGTCACTATCCCCTTACTTAGCTAGTAATAAGGTATGCAGATTATACAACCTCTGAATTATAAGGCTAAACTATGCCAAAATAAGGACAACACTAAAATTTTGTTTTTATTGTTATGAAAAAGCAAAATTTCAAACTACACAGCAAAAGCATACAAGACAGCTTAAATACGTCCTTTGCCTCATCATATCTTAAAATAGCAGAATAAAATATACTGAAAAACATTACAATTCACAGAAAATTTATTTTAAAACTAATTGCTTAGGAACTGATATTGTTTCTTTTTTTTCTTGTTGGATGAGAACTACATATTTATCTTTTAACTTTGGCCTCCAGTTGTGATTCTGTATCCTTGGCTATACATTACAATCTGGGCAATGGTGCCCAGGCTCCCACCAGAGAAGTTAATTATGAATCTTAGCAAGTAAGGCGCTATCATGGAATTTTTAAACTCCTCGGTATATTTAAAATGCAATCAGAGTGATTAGAAACACCAGCCTGAGGAAATCCAAGGCCAAATTTGCAATCCGACTGTATTTCAAATGTGCAGTATACCTCACCTTCCCTGGGTTCTATTTCACCCTCCAAACCTCACCTCCTTTTTTTCATACACTTGATCATTTATAGTTTTCCTAATCTTCAATATCAAAATAGTTTGGTACTGGCATACCTCATTTTATTGTTCTTTGCTTTATTGTGCTTTGCAGATATTGCATTTTTTTTGTGTGTGTACAAACTGAAGATTTGTGGCAACCCTGCATCAAGAAAGTCTACCCACGCCATTTTCCAAAAGCATTTGCTCATTTCTGTCTGTGGCACATTTTAGTAAATCTAAAAATATTTCAAACATTTTCGTTGTTATTATATTTGTTGTGATGATTTGTGATCAGTGATCTTTGACGTGACTATTGTAATTATTTGGGGGAGCCGCAAACTGTGTCTATATAAATATGATGCACTTAGTTGATAAACGTTTTGTATGTTCTGATGCCTACACTGACCACCCATTCCCCAGTCTCTCTTCCTCTGCTCGGATCTTCCTATTTCTAATTTGCAACAATATTGAAATTAGGGCAGTTAATAACCCTACAATAGCCTCTAAGTATTCAAGTGAAAGAAAGAGTCACATGTCCCTCACTTTAAATAAAAACCTGAAGATGATTAAGCTTAGTGAAGAGGGAATGTCAAAGCCTAGAGAAGCTGCAAACTAGTCCTCTGGAGACTAACAGCCAAGTTGTAAATGAGGTTTAAGGAAAGAAGCCATACAAGTGCAAAGTGAGGGAGGGGGTGGTATGAATGTGGGAGGTGGGGGTGGGCGAGGTGGGGGGGGTAATGGGAGGAAAATGAGGACAACTGTAATTGAACAACAATAAAAAATTTTGAAATAAAAAAATTGCAAGGCGAAGCAGCAAGTGCTGATGTAGAAGCTGCAGCAAGTGACCCGCAAGATCTAGCTAGGACAATTAATGAAGGTGGCGACACTAAACAACAGATTTGCAATGTGGATGAAATGGCCTTACATTGGAAGAAGATGCCACCTCCAATTTCATAACTAGAGAAAAGTCAGTGCCTGGCTTCAAAGCTCCAAAGGACAGGCTGACTCTCTTGTTAGGAAATAATGCACCAATTGCCTTTAAGTTGAAACCAGTGCTCATTTACCATTTGGAAAACCCTAGGGCCCTTCAAAATTATGTGAAATGGACTTTGCCTCCGCTCTATAAATAGAACAACAAAGTCTGAATGACAGCACATCTGTTTACAACATGGTTCACTGAAAAATCTAAGCCCACTGTTGAGACTTATTGCTCAGATTTTTTAAAGAAAGATTCCTTTTGACTCATTGACAATGACCTGGCCACCCTATGTATGTATAGCTCTGTGTATGTGTGTGAGACAGAGAGAGGGGGAGAGGGAGAGAGAAATGGAATGAGAGTTTTATGTATGATTTGCTGCATTTCAGAGAGTATTGGAGATGGTTTATAAGAAATACAATTCAATAAAGGCATACTTTGGAGATGTTGCTAGTTTGGTTCTGGACCACCACAATAACGCGAATATTGCCATAAAGCAAATCACACGAATATTTTTGGGTTCCCAGTGTATATCAAAGTTACGTGTACAATACACTGTAGTCTATTAAGTGTGCAATAGCAGTATGTCTAAAAATGTACACGAACTTAAAGATTCCACTCATTGACAGTGACCTGGTCACCCTATGCATAGCTCTGATGAACATGTACAACAAGATTAATGTTGTTTTCATGCCTGCTAACACGTCCATTCTGCAAACCATGAGACAAGGGGTAATTTAGACTTTTAGGTCTTATTACCTAAGAAATACATTTTGTAAGGCTATCGCTGCCACAGATTGTGATTCTGGATGGATCTGGGTAAAGTAAACTGAAAATCTCCTGGAAAGGATTCGCTATTCTAGAATCAATTAAGAACATTAGTGATTCATGGGAAGGGGTCAAAATATGAACATTAACAGGAATTTGGAAGAAGTTGATCCCAACCCTTATGGATAGCTTTGAAGAGTTCGAGACTTCCGTGGAGAAAGTAACTGCAGATGTGCTGGAAACAGCAAGGATTAGAATTAGAAGTGGAGGCTGAAGATGTGACTGAACTGCTGCAATCTCATGATGAAACTTTAATGAATGAGGAGTTGCTTCTGATGAATGAGCAAAGGAAGTAGTTTCTTGAGATGGAATCTACTCCTGGTAAAGATGCTGTGAAGACTGTTGAAATGATAACGAAGGATATTATTACATAAACTTAATTGAAAAACCAGTTGCAGGGTTTGTGAGGATTGACTCTAATTTTGAAGGAAGTTTTATTATTTGTAAAATGCAATCAAAGAGCATCATTGCATGCTTCGGAGAAATTGTAAGAGGAAGACTCCATCGATGTGGCAAACTTCAATGTCGTCTTATTTCAAGAAACTGCCACAGTCGCTCCAACATTCAGCAAGCACTGCCCTGGTCAGTCAGCAGCCATCAACATCCAGGTGAGACCCTCCACCGGCAAAATGATTACCACCCACTGAAGGCTCAAATGATAGCAGGTTTCATGTGACTGGCTTTATGGAGATATTCACTGTATTATGGTGGTCCAGAACCAAACCAGCAACATTTCCCAAGTATGCTTCTATTGAATTGTATTTCTTATAAACCATCTCCAATACTCTCTGAAATGAAGCAAATCATACATAAAACTTCCTCCCTCCCTCTCTCTCTCTCTCTCTCTCTCTCTCTCTCTCTCTCTCTCTCACACACACACACACACACACACACACACACACACACGGCAGGACATCAAGCACACAAATAGAGGCTAAAATCTAGCAGCAACATCAGTTATGTAGAATGCCACAATTCAGAAAACATCTCTATTATCTACAAAAGAGAACTTAGGCTTAGCTCTAAATCTATCTCATATTCAACCTCTTTCCTATCGGCAAGAACATTAAATGGTCTGGAAATTACATAAAAGTGTAAACATTGTATAGGAAATTCTAATAAAGTACTAAAAGGCTTATCTCAAGATGACAAATGCTCACCAGATCTTTCAGAAATGCTGCTAAAGACAAATGACAGTGTCCACCAAAGGAGAAATTACAGGAAGGGGAAAAAATCCTGTATTTCCTCCTCGAAATTATAGATGAGGAAGACTATGAAAGGAATGGTATTAAAACAATATGGCCCAAGAAAGCAGCAGCACCAAGACAGGCCTTACTATGGAATGAGGTAATGATTAGCTCTCTTGCTGAAATAATCAAGGTAGGGAAACACAGAGGCCCTGCCCTGAAGGAACTGACCTGAATATTTCCAGACCAAACTTGTTTAAAGAAGATAGTCTTTGGAGGAACTGGGAAGGGACCAGCAAGGGGGAGGGGCTCATAGCACCCTTTCTATTAGAAATAAACCTTGTGAAAGCATATAAGAAATACAGATGTCCCTGTTGTCTCTTCCACATTATAGAAAGAAGCACCAATCACTATTTTAGAGCAGCCCTCTGCACCCAGGGGCTGCTGACTATTTAAGATGAATATTGATAAAGCAAGAATTACAGGTCTAAAGATTATTTTAAAAGCATGCAAAATTTTTTAGCTAGTAATAAGCACACCCACCATTAGTAGCAAAAATTTTAAGCATGCCAAGCATGACCAGAAATCTTCAGAGTGTTTTAGAGTGTTTTCTTCCTATTCAAAACAATGTGAATGAGGGAGTTCATTTTAGCTTTCTATCTACCCATTGTGCAAAGATGTATTTATTTTTGTATTAGTCCAGTGGCTAGTATAGACACTTACATAGGCAGAATGATATTAGATATCTTAAATTGAATTAAGTCCTACCGCAATACTGCTAATCTCTGTGGTTTTTAATTCTTTCCTTTTAGTCTCCAAAATCTAATCAGTTTCCAAATTGTAACTTTCATTTTTGCAAGGCCTCTACCATCAGTGCTCTCCTTTCTACCCCTCCGCCCTAGTTCCAAAATCTCACTACTAGCTCCACTGACTAATACGATTGCCTCCTAGCTGGTATTCCCCACCTTCAGCCTTTCCCCAAATCCAATCCATCCTACACACTAACCAGTTATTCTTCAAAGCGCAGATCTGGTCATGCCACTCATGTCTTCAAAGAACTTCAGTAACTCCAATTTACAGAATAACACTGAAGCCTTAAACTGGCTTTAAAAGCCCATACAATAAGGGCCTAGCCTACTACGTTTAATACATTGCCCACATTATCTCACACTATATTCCCACAGTCACATCACAGCCTTATATCCTAGCACTATCGGATCCCCCCTTCCTCCAAAAGTACCTCCATGCCTTTGCTTATATTGTCCTTATCCACCATAAATAAGGTCCTTTCATCTGTGAAAATATTACAGACTTCCAAAGGCCCTGATCCAATTCCAACTCTTTCACAGGGCCTTACCAGATCGATCCTGAAACCACAACCATAAGTACCTCACTGCCGCTTGTCTTGTAACTTGTATAACAACAATTTCTGCATATGTCTATGCTGCTTATCTGAATGTAAACCCACGGGGGTGGGGCAGACTGCCCGCCTTGTACCCAATAAACATTGGAAGAAGTAAACCAATTCCTACTATGAAAAAACTTCACACTAGGGGGGAAAATACCAAAAAATTAAATGTGGAACACTTCATTCAGCCAGTAACAAAAAATGAAGTTGTCTCTTCTCATCCCGCAAAGTATTCCCAACTATAACCTCACATTTACCCCTGAATCACCCTATCTGTGATTATAAATATGATTACTATGCTCAGATGAAATGATCAGATCTAGGAAAAAGGTGTTAAAAACTGCTCATAATAGGGAAAGCTAGTTTTTTCTCTGTTTTAGCTACGGCAGTGGCTATGTAAATCCTAAGGTTTTAATACAGGTGACAGCAATCCAGAGTTTAGGGAAAGGGGCATGATGATGACTGCAGGAAAAGAGAAGAAACTACTGTGTAGTTTGAGAGCAAAGGACCTTACAAAGTGTATTAAAGCCAGTACAGCAGTTTAAGAGATATAACAAATCTGTTAAGATGTTCTTTCTCCCGTTTACAGATGAAGAAACTGAGGCTCCGGGAGATTAGGTAACTTGCATGAGTCACATGGCTAGTATGAACGCAGCTGAGATCGGAACCCAGAACAACCACTCCGGAGCCGGTGTTATTTTCTCTGTTACTACAGCTTGTCATGAAATTAATGTAAACTAGCAGTTTTTTTTTCTAATTTGCCATATATTTGCAATTCTGGTTAAATTTTTAAAGTATGTGGCCTTAATACCATACTGTTCTTTTTTCCAGTGAACTGTATTACACTCAAAACTAACTTATTTAGACAGAAGTACTATTGATAAATGAAAATCAAAGTACCAATTATAATTTAATACACAATATTATGATATATTCAATTTTAAAACTCTGCCATTAAGTTGTCTGTCAAGAAACAAACACTCTCACCAAAAAACACACACAACTGACTGCCCAGCTGTAATGAACATGGCACTAACTCATGAAAAGTTCACCTTACTAAAAGATGTTGTTCTTTTATGACCCTTGCCCAGATAGCCAATACCCAGCATACCTCAAGTAACACCTCTTCCATGATCCTGACAGAATCAGGCAAGAGCTAAAATTGTGGGTGCCTGAGAGGCGATGTCGTTTGAAGTCCCAAATCTCAGTAGACCTACCTGAGACTGTCCGTGCAAGACCTCTCACAATCAAATCTTCTTGCTTATCCTATTTCCTTTCTCCCTAAAACCCTTTCCCCAGAAGCGAACAGAGCCCATATTTCTTCCCTTTTTCAGGTCCATTCTCCACTACAACCAAGCTAGTTCTTGTTTGATATGTCCAACACATTTTCCCATAGGCCAATTTTACAGTGTTTAGGCTCTTCATCATTATACATTGTTATTGTGCACTGGTCTGAAAATGTAACTATCCTTAATGATTCTTCCTATGGGAAAACATGTTAAGAGTCTCACACAACCAATTTTCATACTTCTGAATAATGATTCAAAAGTTAACAATGACCCACGAAACAAGACAGGGAAAAGATACTGAAAAACACTCCACAACATAATAGTGTATCCAATCTTTAATTTTATAATTCAACACACTAGAAATCGACAGAAAGTACCGCATTTGCCCTTAAATTTAATAGATTCTTCATTACATTTTCTTTAAGGATTCTAACATAATTTCAAAATACAAGGTCTAGCACAAATAACGCCCATTGTATTACCAAATCTTGTATTAGAAAATCATAAGCATGTAATTCTGTAACATAACACGATCACACTCAAGCAGACCATCTGACATTTTAGGTGAAATGTTCAAATTAAAACTATAAATGATTTCACCCATATTATTACCCTACCAACCACACACAAGCAGGCCTTGCTCCTGCTGGACCCTGTATATGTTCTACAATGAAAGCACCCTCAGTCCCAAAAACTATCACAATTGGGGGCTGCAAAGCTGATGCTCAAAGGTTAATGTTTCTAAAGCCAACAGCAACAAACATGTAATTAAATATCAATTCTGGGAAGTAAAATTGTTTCCTTTTTATCAAAAGAATACAATTATAAACAAAAAAAACAACAAAAAAACTCTTCTAAGTACTGAGCGGGTGTGGCGATATGGAGCATGTAGCTTTCACCTAGAATATTTTAATTAAGTAACTTTTCGGGTTAAATATAACCAATCATTAACTATTTTCGACAAAGAAGGCAGAAACACTATCTTCACATTATGTTTACCTTTCGTTTTACTTGACAGGGATTAACAATTTCCACTTGAGTATTTTTCCAAATTGCTGAGGTAGAAAGACCCATTGTTTAAATCTCTATAATACCTAAAACATACTGCAAACAATAAAAAACCGTATGTAGTAATTACAATACAAAACATTTCTACATCGAAAGGTAACAAAACTAATGAAGTCAACAGGCATGCAAAAGGCTGTGCCGCCTCTCCTCCCATCCTTATATCCATGCATTCAACTGGTTTTATAAATGAGATGCCTGGGTGTAAACAAAATTCCTCTCTTCTTGAACAGTCTTGCTAGAAAATTCTTGCAAGCGTAAAACAGTCCCATAATCCAAGAAGAAATGAACTCCTCTTCACCTGTCCTGTTCTGAAGAGAGTTAGATTAAAGTGTACTTTGGAATCGCTTCATTTTGTATTAAAAGGTTTCTTATAAGTACAGAAGGCTCAACTTTTGACTCCTGAATGTGTTTCCACCACATTTGTTGTTAAATGTTATCCTAGCAGGCACTTTTAAACCCAGTTCAGCTGAAAATTGAAAAGGCAAAAAGAACGAGTTAAACAAGAGTTCAAAGTGTGTTGTTAAGGATCCAGCAACACTTAAAGACAAATTTGCACCTTGGGACGTTGAGGATTTTGAGCTCTACATCAAAACATCCAACTGGGATTCAGTTGGGCATTCGAGTATTTTTTAGGAGGTCTATGGTGGCCTCTACTGGAGTACTCAGCTGTCAATCGATTAAGTTGTCAGGAAAGGACCAGACTTTGTGTCCCAAAAGTCTCGTTATTGTGTTTAAATGCCGCCTGGTTTTAATGGTAACAACAAACAACAATAAAGCAAAGTACCTGCGCACATCTAAGTTCTTACTTGCACAGCTGATCAAAGTTGAGCCAGAACAGTTTCAGAAGAAGAGCGGGAGGAGAGGAGAACCAAACTATCATGGTTAAACTTCGCTGTCCTAGCAAAGACACGTCTCGTAAGGGCTGGGGTTTAGTTTGCGTCCCTTCTGGACCAGCGGGGGGCGGGGACAATAGTTGTGAAAGGCAGAAAGAAGAGGCGGAGGGAAGAGGGCGGCACAATGAGGGGACCACAGAAGAGGCAAGAGAACATCACCTGAATGTAGATGAAGAAATCCGGCGTGCAGTTCATCTGCATCTGGGTTGCTACAAAGAACTACAGGAAGCCGCACAGAAGGGACAAAGCTAACGAACTAAGGAGCGCTCGTCCCTGGGTGCAAATGTCCCCAGAGTTACTTTAGTCACCTTGGTGTGTTTTCCTCGCGCCGGGTCCCTTAAGCACCCGGGATTCAATAGCGAGCGGGAGTTAGCAGCTGCGCCCCAAAGTGTCGCCAGCGAGAAAACCGGGAGCCGCGGAGAAAGAGGGACGTGCGGACCCCAGCGCGACACCTGACGCCTGCCCCAGTCCCGCTCTGGGTCGAGGAGTGCGGAAACTTAATCCGAACTCCGCCCGAGCCCGCGAGGCAGGCACGCCGTCCCCCAAGCCCGAGCCAGCTCTGTAGTCCCCGGGAGAGAAAGCACACTCGGGGCCGCGCTCCTCCCGCCGCCCCGCTCCCCGGCGCGGGCCCACGCCCCTTCTCTCCGCAGCCCCGCGGCCGGGGTCCGGGGGGAGCGCGGGCTCGGCTGCAGCCCCCTCGGCCGGCACACTGACCTCGCCGCTGGTCGCGCTGCCGCCGAAAACCTCCATGTCTTCGTCCCAGGGCTCCTCCGGAGGAGCGAATGGAAGCATCGCCCCTTCAGGAGCGCTCGAGCAGGAGCTGCCAACCTCCGGCACCGCCGCGCATCCTGGCTTTGGAGCTTGCCCGCCGCCGCCGCCGCCGCCGCCGCCGCCGCGACTCCCAGCCCCGCCTTCGGCGACCGCTGCCCTCGCCACAGTGTCCCCCACAGGCTGGGAGCAGGAGGTCACCCCCGCCGCAGGCTGCTGCTCCCCATAGAGAAGACAACTCTAGGCTGCCTCTCCGGTGGCCGCCGCTGGGCTCCGCTCAGCGCCACCGCCGCCGCCGCCGCCGCCGCCGCCGCGACTGTCGCCTGGCGCTCGCCGCCCCCCGCCCCCACCCCCACCCCGCCTCCCCGGGCCCCCTCCCCGCTCCGGGCTCTGTCAATATGGCGGCAGCGGCGGCGTTACCTGTGCGGCGCCCGGAACCCCCCACGGCGGCGGCACAGCAGCGTCACCCGAACGTCAATGGAGATTCCCCAGCCTGCGGTGATGGGGGTGTGGGAAAGAAGGGCGGGGGTGGCTGCGGAGGACCGCGTGGTGGGGGGCGGGAAAGAGGGGAGGGGGGCGTGCTGGGCGCGGGAGGCGGGAGGCGAGGAGTAGGAGCCAGTGCTAGCGCCCGGGCGAACCTGCCCGCCGCACGGAGCATGCGCGGCGCGGCTCACACATGCTCAGCAGGCCCTCTCCGGTCAACGAGGCAGCCTCGCCGGCGGGAGGACTCCCAAAAGGGATGCGGGCGCTCGGGGACCCTTGCAAACGGCGGAGGGCTCCGCGGCAGGGGAGGACGCCGGGAGGAGCCGCCGGCGAGGCGCCCCAAAGCAGGTGTCCTGCACACCGAGCCACGCCCATTTTTAGACTTGGTCACTGATACCGGGGCGAGGATTTCAGTCCATGAGACGTTAGCCGCCGAGAAGCAGGACACAGGAAGAAAATGCATTTAAAACTAATTAGTGCGTCTGTCCTCGCGAACTCCCCTCCCCTCCCGCTCGACCCTCTGAGGCTGTTTCTGCTGTTTGCCTTCCTACTGTGTGAACACTCGAAACATTACGATGTTTCTAGTGTTCGCACACACAGACACACATACGTCACTTACTACGCTCACAGCAGTAAAGGTGAAATATACATGAGTGGGCAAAAGTAGGTTTACGGTTGCAAGAGCGGAAAACATTCAGTTTCTTTTTGTATTATTATTTATTAATTATTGTATTATCTTTCATTCAAACAGCTGTACACCTACTTTTGCCCACGCCGTAAAAGATAACCTCATCCCCACCCGGCTTTACCGCTTTGCTACTCAAAGTCACATTATACTAGGCGCTGGTGATACAACTGGGATAAAGTCCATTCTCATACACGGGACATGATCAAGATCCTTCTCATCAAAACACTTTAGAACCCAAGGTAAACTTACACCTTCCACACTTCAAACACACTGAAAAGACAATGGTAACAGCGGATAAGGTGGCTCAGTACCTTGGACAGTTTTCTACTTGTGGAGATACAACACAGCACTCCCTACCTGAAGCTGGTGTGTTGTGCTCGCAGAAAACAATCAACTGTGCCTTGCATTTATTTCACCATCTGGCTTCCAGCGGACTACAGAGGTTGGCGCCATGAATTGCAAACAAAGATCTCTAATAGTGCCCTCCCAATTACTCTGTGTAAAATCCCAGGGAGAAACCTTTATGAATGTGATTCTGCAAAACTGAAAGAGTCGAGAATAGTGGATGAATGGGGCTACAAATAGTGAGAATATATGAGCACGCACGCACACGTGCATGAAGTTACATTTGGCCAAAATGACCACAGTGTTCTTAACTAAGGCCAACCTTTTTGAGCACTGCATTGCATCCCTTCTTTCCTACTCAAAGGCTTTGTCCTCCAATCCCACCCTCTTCCATTTCGCAGCAACTCTTTTCATCCTCAACTGCACTTCTCCACCAGCAAAAAGCATGATGTTACTGATTTCAACTTACTGGTGCACTTCGTGACTCTGTCTCTCTTGTTCATTTTCTTCCTACATCATCAGCCATTTCTTCTCAGTGCTCTTTGCTGGATCATCCCTCATCTCCCCAATCCCTAAAAGGTGTTGACTTCAAGGCTCAGTCCTCCACTTCTATTTCCTGCAACATCCTATATGGGATATCCCCATACCTCGTCCTGTTCCACTGCTTTAAATCCCACGTGTATGCTCAAGACTCTTACGTTTTATCTTCAACTACAAACTCTTAAAATCAATACTTGTATATGCAGCTTACTTATTCTACTTGGAGATTAACGGGTATGTCAAACTTTACCTATTCCAAACCAAATTATTGATTCAACCCCAACCAACCTGACCTTCAGACTCATCCAGGGAAGTTACTGACCTCCACCATCCACCTAGTTTACTGCTCAAATGTTACTTCCAAATCCTTCTATAACCACACTTTCTAAAACACCATCCTCATACTCTCTAACCTCATCCTGCTTTTTCTTCATAACACCAATCAACACGTGGTTATGATGCGGTTTAAATTTATTCCCCACAGCACCTAGCATAATGCCCAGAACATGATGGGACTCAGTAAATATTTTCTGAATGAATAAATTTGCTCTTTTGTTTGTGCATTTACTAAATACACCATATCACCTATCTTAGGAAGCTCACTCACTGTGAATGTATTACTTTGCTTCTATATGAAAGTTAGCCTTTATCTATGTTCATTCATTCATCATTCCCCTTAGCATATACACATGCACACATCTCTCATTAAAAAAAGTTACTAAAACTCCATCCTCAACTCAATGGTTTTAATAGGCTCCTGTTTCTCAAATGTTTCAATCAGTTAACAAGTCTTTTATTTTTATCTCAGCTATTTTTTAAATGTCTGTTCCATCTCCAATGCCTTTGCCTCGATTCAACTCATACATTTCTTTGAACTAATGATACTAATGATCTCTTGCTACTGGTAATTCTGACTCTAAATTTATATGCTCTCTCTTTTCAATCCATTCTCCTCACTGGCAGCCCAGTGGTCAAAATTCTTCAATGATTTTCAATCATTTCCAGTGAACTATCCAAACTCATTTATCTCTGAATGCAAATGCTCTCACCATCTAGCCTCTGACTGTCTTTCCAGCTTCATCTACCACCTCATATTCCAGTCAAATCTATGCACATGTTATTGTCTCTTCCTTATCCTAATCTCCCTGGACAACTTATTCTTAATAGGAATCAATGCTAACAACTATAATTTACTGAAAACCCACTATGCCCCAGGCATATGCCCTTCACAAAATCATTTAGTCCTCATGACCACTTGTAAAAAAAAAAATGTGTATTTTACAGATGAGGAATCTGAGCCTGGAAAAGTCTCAGTGCTTTTTCCAAGACCTTACAGATAATAAATGGGAAATCTAGAATTAAAACTAGATCTGCCTGGATGCCAAATGTTCTACCCCACCCTGGTGCTCCGTGAAGCCTGTCTGATCTTACCCCACACCATACTCTCATTTCATTCATCTCCGGGGAAAATCAGTCACCCATTCCTTTGTATTTCAATAACATCTTTCCCATATCCGTATTTCGGCATGTCTTTATCTTTCTTTACCAGCAAACTTTGAATTTTATTTTGTGTGAGTGAATTAACCTACTAAGCTCTTCACAGCTACAATGTAACTTCACAGCTACAATGTAACTGTGACATTCACAGCATATGGCTGGTGTTCAATAAATATATTACACAGAGAAACAAAATTTCTCTCCTCTAGCCAGACATTGTATTAAAGCGGATACAAAAATGTTTGGCAGTACTTAACTCTGCAGAGTTTAATGCTTATTGGTTCTGTGTTGACTCCGTATATCGAAGACATATCATTTGCTTTTTTAAGTTGCTAGTAAACAGGGCCTACTGGATCTAATTCTACTAGCTGAGAAGGCCCTTGGATTTTTGGTGAAAATCATGATGGCTTTATTTTTAGCACAACAGCAATTATTAGGGAACACTTGACCTTCTCAATCCTCTGCAAATTGTACACAGAGGAGATTGTTGCTTTCTTCTCAGTCATCAGGAAAATTTTCTACATACCTATGTATCTCTGCATTTCCAATTACTGTAGCATTGCAGTAAAAAATTACACAACATTTGGCAATATTTTGGTGGTTCTGCAACTGGGAATGTACAATATCTGGTTTCTAAATAATATGTTATTCATAATAAAAGATGATAAGATAGGCTCCACCACCATTAGAACATTAGAATGTGTTCTGAGTATTTCTAGGACTAGGGAAGGGTATTCTTAAACCTCCACACTGACTTCTTTACCCTAGGACAAATGATATACTTTGGATGACTAGGATCAGGGGTGAAAGATGTGTAATTTAACTGAAAATTTTAACTGATCCATATGGAGATAAAAACCAATTCGCCTTGCTCTACTAAGAGAGTGTGAAATATGAACCCAGGGCCTTTGATCAGCAGTTCACAGACCACCCACAGATCCTACATTGTTGTTCTGATTTCTATACTGTGACATATGCAAAATAATGCATGTTTGGAATATAATTATAGAAAGAGCCATACAGTCTATCAGTATTCTCTGACTATTTCCCCAAAGTTTATAATCCAAATAGCTGGGAAATGGTGAGCCAACACAGGGCGTAAAAAGCACTCTCAGAAAAATATTCAAATATTTTATTTTGAAGTTTATCTGCTTTAAAGTATAAAAATGGGATTTGTGCACAGAGCCAGGGTACTTTTAAGTGTTTTAGTTTTAACGAATATGTATTATTTTTCATTCTTAGGAGTGTCAGAGAACTTTTATTCTCTAAAACACTAAGTAACTTTGGGTCCCCTAAAATCAATTTCAGGAGGGGGATCAATTAATACATACTTGTGAAATATAAGCTCATTATTACCTTTTTGTTGCAATGAATGTTAAATAATAAATAATTATGACCATAGTTTAATAGTTTTTGCTCTTTGAACAGTAAATTGTGTAGTACATAGAGAGTGAAATCCCTTAAAGATATTAGAGAGCAGGAAGATTGGTAACCATTGTTTGTAGTCTAACTCGAGATTTTTATGAGAGATACTCACATTTCATGATTTAGCTAGAACTGCATATCATTTAATTTTAACAATGCCACCTATTACAAATGAGTTGAGCTCTATTATGTATAAGCAAAATATCAAATGGTAAAATTTAATTTTATTGTTATTTCTAAATCTTTTGAAATAAGTTCAACATATTTGGTTATAATGTTATTTTCTGAGGGAAAACATAGTTGATCTTGCCAGTGGGTTTGCCGAAATGTTACAATGATGAATCTACTAAACAGGAAGTGAATTTCAAGGATGACATACATAAATCTAATAATCAGCCATAGTTAAAAAAACAAATACACTTTTATAAGCCAAAGCAATAATGCAAGATATGAAGGTAATCCGGCTGCCCGCATTTTTCACAGGTTCACCAAGGCTGAGTCAGCCCATGTGATTGGTTATTCTTCCCTAACCCACTTTTCCATTTAGGTCCCTTGCAAATCTAGGAACTCTGTTGAGGAGAGTTCTTTATGAAAAAAAGTTGAAGCAGCCTTTGATTAAGGATATGGGAATCACTATATTACCCTATTCAAACTTCTGACATATTACAAAATCTGTAAAGCAGTAAAAATTTAAATGCACACATCTATCAATTTGCCTAGTTTCAGACTGTCATTTGCATATAATTTGCAAAAGTGTTATCACCTATGATAAACACATTGGATCCGAAATGCCATGACTGAAGTACAGGCAAAGGATTTCCATGAGCTCATGGATACCTGCTCACTCGGTTCCCTGGTATGATTTATGTTAAACTGAACCAGATAATTTCACGCTTACAGTCATCATTCTAACATTTTGGCAAACCCACTGGTAAGGTCACACTTACAGTCTTATTCACGTTGTACTCTAAGTCACTGGCGAGTGTGCATCATCTGCAGGGTTTCGTCGAAGCACAGATTACTGGGTTCCAGTGTTTCTCATTCAGTGAATCTGGGTCGGTGGCTGAGTGTTTTCAGTTCTACCCAGTTCTCAGGTGATTTTAATGGTGCTCGTATGAGACCACACTTTTTAGAAACACGGCTCTAAGTTACAACTAGCTAAAGTAAGAGATATTTTTTAAAGTAATTTCATTCAAAAAGCCTAAGTGATTCATTCAAATTTCATGTATCTTGAATGCATATCAACAATGAATAGGGACGAGGAAAATAAATGAAAATTTAAACTACAAGAGAATTTATAGAAGAAATCTTATATAAGGTACAAACTCTATTGAGGTACTTTAAGACCTCCTTATATAAAAACAGCATGCTAATAACTACTTATTAGTGTGCATAGCTGAATGTAATAAAAATGCCTTTTCCCTCAGGCCCTGTTTAGGAATTTAACTGGGAAGATGGGAAAATTTGGTGGCTACGAAAGAAAAATACACACACACACACACACACACACACACACACACACACACATTCTGTCCACAAAAAAACGCCAGCTATTGTTAATATAATCAGAATGGTTTGCACGACATCCACGTAACCTGGCAGCCAAGGAGAGTGGACTGGAATGCGCATGTGTGAACAATGACGGCTTCACTGTACTAGTCAGTGGGGGTGCTAGGTGCCATGGAGTGAGCGTGTGTACTGTGTGCCATCACATTGAAAGCATCTGAGCACATAGAGCAATGAATCCACATCAGATTTTGCATTAAGCTTGAACATTCCTCCACAGAAAATATTCCGACCATTCAGAAGGCAGCTATGGGAAAACGGTGATTGGCAGCTTTATCACAACAACGCACCCACTCATGCATCACGTCTTACGTAGAGCTTTTTGGTAAAACATCAAATCACCCAGGTGATTCAGCTCCCCCACAGCCCAGATTTGGTGCTCTGCGATGTCTGCCTTTTCCCAAAACTAAAATCACCTTCGAAGGGGAAGACATTTCAGACCATCAGTGATATTCAGGAAAATACAGCAGGGCAGCTGATGGTAATTGGGAGACCTGTGCGAGGTCCCAAGGTGCCTCCTTTGAAGGGGATTGAGGCATCATTGTCCTATGTACAATGTTTCTTGTATCTTATATCGTCTTCAATAAATGTCTATTTTATCTTATATGGCTGGATATCTTCTGGACAGACTCTCTCTCTCTCTCCATATATATGTTTCATTCAGACTGGGCACAAATAGGGACAGATAGGGGCAGGTGTCAAAGTTCTAGGTTAGTTGCAGTCAACACCAAACCAAAGATAAGCAAATTAAAATTAGGAAAATAGGTAGACATTGCTATGGATATGGGCGTAGGGTTCTTGTCAAGTGGATCAGGACAACTTCAAGTAGATGTGGTGTAGTACCCTGGATAGCTCCGTGGAAGAGAAGTTGCTTTCAATCAAAGCCAGGCCTCACCAAACTAAGCTTTTTTTTTTTTTTTTTTTTTTTTTTTTTCCTATTTAGAGCCCTATTTCTTGATAGAATTCTGAATGCTAAAGGAGCCCACACATTTATGTAAGCTTGTGTCCTTGGGAACTAGGGGGTGGAGAATTATTTTAATATTCCAAGTAACATTTGAACACACTGTCAGATGAAAAGGGTACATATTTTGATCTAACTTAGAGCAACAGAGACATCCATAATCCCAAGTAGGTCTATGTCAGGACCCTGATATATTTAAACAAAACAACACTTTTAAAAACCAAGAATCAGTTTCCACCCTAAAACTGCTAAAACTGGTAAATATTTTTTTTATTATTTTTCCTGCATTTAGTGAATAAGAGTTCATTTAGCTCCTAAATTATTTATTGAATTGACTTGTTGTCTAGTTTCAAGCTGTTTTTAAAATAAATATTATGCAAAATAATCTTGTAACTCCTTAAAAAGTTCCTAGAAAGTACATCCTACATAAGCATGAAAAGTTCTTAAAGGCGGCTTAGCTTCTATCTAACTTCTTTGCTTTTTGTGCCTTGGAGTATGATCTACTATACTTAAATGGGCATTTATTTGAAGCAAGATTAAAACCTATGTTTCATAAAATTACATATGCTTAAGGTGTACAATATAATTTGATATTCATGGTGAAAGTATTACTACAGTCAAGCTAATTTACATATTTTCTTACAGTTACCACTTTTTATGTGATAATAGCACCTAAAATTTATTCTCAGCAAATTTTCAGTATTCAATACAGTATTATTAACTGTAGCCATCATACTGTAGATGATATCTAGAATTATTTATCTTACATAATTGCAACTCTGTATCCTTTGAGTTCCCCATTTCCTTTACCGCCCTAGCCCCTGTAACCACCATTCTATTCTTTTTTCTATATATTCAATCTTTTTAGGTTCTACATATAAGGGACATCATGTAGTATTTTCTTTTCTGTGTCTGCATGACTACACATAACATAATGTGCTCCAGGTTTATCCATGTTGTTACAAATGGTAGGATTTCCTTCTTTTTATGATTGAATAATATTCCAAATATAATATTTTCTTTAACCATTCATCCATCCACAAGTACTTAGTTTGTTTCAATATCTTAGCTATTGTGAACAATTTGCAATGAACTTGAGAATGGAGGTATCTCTTTGAGGCACTGAGTTCATTTCTTTTATGTACATACCCTGAAGAGGGATTCCTGGACTACATCTATTTTCTAGCTTTAGTAAAATTTACCATTAATTGGAGATCCAATAATGGCATTTCTTGTCTTCTGAATTTTAATCTATTTGAATAAAATAATCAAGTTACAGTCTTACTTAAATGAAAAGCTATTCAAACTGAATCTAATATCATACCGTAGAAACATTTTCTTGTTTATCATATGACATTGAAATGAGAATAAAATTTCTTAAAAACATAAATAATATTTCTTAAGTCATAAGAGATTTGGCAGCCTTCTAAATAATAAAATAATAGGGCTGCAAACACCCTAGCACTAGAATAGATAATGAAGCCTATATGCAAGGGAGAATGACACCAAAGGACACTCATATATGTCCTCTTCATCAACATTCTTTAAACAAATTGATTTTTTAAAAGATGATAGCAACTTGAATTACATTTCAGCCTAGGATGTAAAAAAGATGGAAAGTGCATCAGTTCTAGCCTATCAACAACAAAAAAGGCAAAAAGCAACAAAATCACAACTTTTTATATTTTTATAATTTCTTAAAGATTTTATTTATTTTTAGAGAGAGGGGAAGGGAGAAAGAGAGGTTGAGAGACATCAATATGTGATTGCCTCTCACGTGGGGACCTGGTGCACAACCCAGGCATATGCCCTAACTGGGAATTGAACTAGTGATCCTTTGGTTCACAGGCCTGCATTCAATCCACTGTGCTGCACCATCCAGGGCTATATTTTTATCACCTTTTATTGTTATTCTGTAAGAGATGTCCCAATTTTTCCCCCTTTACCCTCCTCCAACCATTTTACCCCCCATTCCCACAGCCAATTCCTACACTGTTGTCCATGTCCATGGGTCATTCATACATGTTCCTTGACTAGTCCCTTCTTCTTTCCTTCCTTATCCCCCTCCCCCATCCCCTGTTGTTACTTTCAGTCTGTTTTATGTTTCCATGCCTGTGGTTCTATTTTGTTAGTGTAACTTGTTCCTTAGATTCCTCTTATGGGTTAGATCATATGGCATTTGTTTTTCACTGACTTATTTCACTGAGCATAATACTCTCCATGTCCATCCATGCTGTTGCAAAGGGTAGGAGTTCCTTCTTTCTTTCTGCTATACTATTCTATTGTGTGAATGTACCACAGTTTTTTGATCCACTCATTTACTGATGGGCACTCGGGCTGCTTCCATCACTTGGCTATTGTAAATAGTGCTTCTGTGAACATAGGGGTGCATACATTCTTTTGAAATAGTGGTTCAGGATGCTTAGGGTATATTACCAATAGTGGAATTGCTGGGTCAAAAGACAGTTCCATCTTTAGTTTTCTGAGGAAATTCCATGCTGTTTTCCACAGTGGCTGCACCAGTCTGCATTCCCACCACCAACAGTGCACTAGGGTTCCCTTTTCTCTGCCTCCTCATGAGCACTTGTTGTTGATTGATTTGTTTATGATGGCCATTCTGACCAGCATGAGGTGATATCTCATTGTAGTTTTAATTTGCATATAAGGGGATAAAAATAGTCTGTTCAATAAATGGTGTTTGGAGAACTGGACTGGTACATGCAAAAGATGAAACTAGACCACCAACTTACATCATACACCAGAATAAACTGAAAATAGATAAGAGATTTAAATGTAAGTTGTGATACAATAGAAGTCCTAGAGGAAAACGTAGGCAGGAAAATTTCAGATATCCCATGTAGCAATATTTTTTGATATATCTTCTAGGGCAAGGGAAAGAAAGGAAAAAATAAACAAATGGGACTATATAAAACTAAAATGCTTCTGCACAGCTAATGAAAACATCAGCAAAATGAAAAGGGAACCAACCATATGGGAAATGTATTCACCAATGATACCTCAGACAAGGGTCTGAGCTCCAAAATATATAAGGAACTCATACAACTCAACACCAGGAAGACAAACAATCCAGTTTTAAAAATGGGCAAAGAACCTGAATAGACACTTTTCCAAGGAGAACATACAGAGGGCCCACAGACATATGAAAAGATGCTCAACATCACTAGTCATCAGAGAGATGCAAATCAAAAGCATAACATTTCTCATACCCATCAGATAGCTGAGGTCACAGGGCAACAGAGTAGCCTAAAATCTAAGGAGAAAAGGAAAGCAAGCACTGGTTCACCTATAGCAGAACACAGGGGTAAGAGACACAGGGTACCATAAAATACTAAGGAGAATTGAATGAAAAAGTTTTAATGAATTGCTACGGACCATATGTCTAGAAGCATGAGATTATAGAACTCTTCGGAGCTGTAGACACAAGGGAAGTTGACATCCACTCTCAGGCTGTCCTCCACAGGCTTCACTGAACATCTAGTGATCATGAAAGAGATGAGTGGCAGGGCAGAACACCAGATAAAGCCTTCCTGAACATTGCAGGAATGCAAAAGGGATACAGCCACTGTTGCAGCAAAGGCAAACATTCTGCACAAATGCTGCTGGGTGATCAGGGAGAGGAGGGGAAGGAGGAGGAAGGAGAAGGAGAATCCTTTCATTCCTTAGCAGAGGGGCAGAAAGCTGTCCTAGACCCACACAATTAGAGGTTTGCTACCACTGACAAGGGGCAGAAAACTCCTTCCATCAAAGACACACCAAATATACAAGGTGAAATTTGCCTGCCATATGGAAGACAGGAGGCATCACTAAAAAAAAAAAAAAAAAAAAAAGCCCCCAAAATCAAAACCCTCCACTCTGAAAACCAAGGACATGTGGCCTAACGCCGAGGTTAAACCAGGACAATAGAGAAACCACCTTGTTCTGCCAACCATGCTAGCATGCACAAAATAAAAAAGCAACAACAAATTAGTCAAATATGGGTCATACTGTAAAATGAAAAACTAAACCTTTTAGAAGAAAACATAGGGAAAATCTCTGTGACTTAGGGTCACAACTGAAGAGCTCTAAAATATGACACCAAATCCATGATCCATGGAAGGATAAATTGATGAATTATACCTCATCAAAATTAAAATATTTTATTCTGAGCCATAGGCAAAATAATGAAACTAGACTACTGTTTGTCCCCCATACAAAAATTAACTGAAAATGGATCAAACACCTAAATATAAGACTAAGACAAAAAAATTACATAGAAGGAAACATATGCACTAAATTTATGGACCTTAGTTTCACGGAAGGTTTTATAAATTTGACCCAAAGGCAAGGGAAATAAAGGCAAACATAAATAAATGGGGTTATGTCAAACTACAAAGCTTCTGCACAGCAAAAGAAACCACCAACAAAACAAAAAGGCAACCAACCAAATGGGAGAACACATTTTCCAACAACCACTCCTACAAGGGGTTACTATCCAAAATATATAAAGAATTCATGCAACTCAACACCAAACAATCAAGTGAACAATTCAATTAAGAAGACAGCTCTCCCAAGAAGACATACAAATGTCCAACAGATATATGAAAACCTGCTCAACATCACTAACAATTAGGGAAATACAAATCTAAACTACATTGAGATACTACCTCACACCTGTTAGTATGGCTATTGTCAAGAAGACAAGTAATAGCAAGTGTTGGAGAGGTTGTGCAGAAAAATGAACCCTCATTCACTGCTGGTGGAAATAAAAACTGGTACAGCCACTGTGGAAAACAGTATGGAGGTTCTTCCAAAAGTTAACAATATAGTTACCATATGACCCAGCAACCCCTCTTCTGAGTATCGACCTGAGAATTTTGAAAATATTTATTCACAAAGATATATGCACACCTATATTCATTGCTGCATTACTCACAGTGGCCAAGACATGGAAACAACCCAAGTGTCCTTCCGCAGAAGAGTGGATAAAGAAGATGTGGTACATATATACAGTGGAATACTACTCGGTCATAGGAAAAGATAAAATACTGCCATTTGTGACTACATGGATGGATCTTTAGAATATCATGCTACATGAAATAAGTCAGACAGAAAACTTTAAGAACCATATGATTTTACTCATATGTGGGATATAAAACTCAAAGCAACAAATGAGCAAACAAAAAACTGCAAACAAACAAAAAATCATAGACACAGATAACACTGCAATAGTTACCAGAGGGAAGGTGGGTGAGTTAGTAGTAAAGGGTAAATGGGCTCAAATATATGGTGGTGGAAGCAGATTTGACTTTGGGTGGTATGCACATAATATAATATAAAGATGATATAGAATTCTACACTTGAAACATATACGACCAATGTCACCCCAATAAATTTAATTAAATATATTTTATTATGCAAAAAGTCTTACAAGTATGAAAAATAAATCACAAACTCAGAAAAATATGGACAAATCACATACCTGACGAGATCTGGTTTCCCGAATGTATAAACAACTCTGTAAACAAGAGGGAAAAATCACAAAGAATGTAATTTAAAACTAGGAAAAATAGTGAAACAAACACTTCACCAAGCAGTAGATATGTGTGAACAAACACATATGTAAAGATGTTCAACACTCACAACACCAAATGCTAGCAAGGATATAGAGCAACAGGTACTTTTATCCATTGCTGGTGGGAATGCAAAATAGTATATCAACTTTGGAAAATAAAACGTTAACATATGATCCAGAAATTGTACTTCATAGTTTTGAAAATGTAGGCCCAGATACATTGATGGTTCAATTTTAACAAATACTTAATTAAGAAATAATACCAATTCAAAAAGGAGCTCCTACCCTTTGCAACAGCATGGATGGAACTGGAGAGCATTATGCTAAGTGAAATAAGCCAGGCGGTGAAAGACAAATACCTTATGGTCTCACCTTTAACAGGAACCTAAACAACAAAACAAACAAACAAGCAAAATATAACCAAAGACACTGAAATAGAGAACGGGCTGACAGTGACCAGAGGGGAGGGGGGAGGGAATTTCAGGGGAATTTCAGGGGAAAAGGGGGAAGGGTTTACAGGAACAAGTATAAAGGACACATGGACGAAAACTGTGGTGGGGTGGAAATGGGAGGGAGTCGGGGAGGGCTGGGGTGGTGGGCTGGGTGGGAGTAAAAGACAGAAAACTGTACTCGAACAACAATTAAAATAAAATTTAAAAAATAAAAAATGAATAATAATAATACCAATTCAACACAAGCTCTCCTAGAAAATGAAGGAGGAAACAGTTTCCAAGTTGTTTATCATTCCAATATTAATCTAATACTAGAAAAGACCAAGATTACAAGAAAAGAAAAATACAGACCAATATACTTCAAGAACATAGATGTAAACATTTTCAATAAATATATAGGCAGAGTCCACAAGCTGATTAATTAAAGAAGAAAATACATTAAGACCAACAGAGATTTTTCATGAAAATTAAAGGTTAGTCCAGCACTGGAAAAGAAATCAGTGTAATTCATCATATTAAGAGACTAAAGTAGAAAAATATTCTTGATTGTTTCAGTAGATGTAGCAAAAGCATTTGACAAAATCTGACATCCATTCATAAGGACAAAAGATGGCTCAGCAAATTAGGAACAGAAAGAAAGTTTTTCAACATGAATAGGGATATCTATGAAAAACATACAGTTAACATTATGGATAACAAAAACACTGAATGTTCTCCACGGGGTTATCAAACCCCGTGCATTTGGGGGTTTGATTGGGGGTTATCAAAAGGCATACAGACCACAGAAGAGAAAAAATAAAACACGTCATTCATAGAAGACATGATCGTCTACGTAGAACAAAACTTAAAAATATTAAAAATCTACTAGAACAAGTAAGTGAATTTAACAAGGTCATAGACTACAGTATCACTATACAAAAATCTTTTTACGTTTGTATACTATCAATGAATAATTAGAAGTTGATACTAAATAAACTACACCATTTATAATAGCAAACATATGAAATACTCAGATATAACTCTAACAAATTTGTATAGGATTTGTTTGATAAAACTACAAAATGTTAATGAAAAAATCGAAGAGGACATAGATAAATGGAGAGATGTACTAAATGCATAGACTGATTTGAAGACAGTATTATTAAGATGTCAATTCTCTCCAATATGATCTATAGATTCAAACGAAAATCACAGTTAGATAATTGATAAGCTGATTCTACAATTGATACAGAAAGGCAAAGACCTAGAATAGCCAAACAATTCTCAAAAACAACAAAGTTGAAGATTTGCAGTATCACACTTCAAGACTGATAAAGCTGCACTAATCAAAACTATTATTGAAGAAAGACAAATGAATAAATAAAATACAATGCAATACAGACTCAGAAATAGAGGCATACATACATGGTCAAATGACTTTTTACAAAGTTGTAAAGACAGTTCAATGGAGAAAAAATAAACTTTTCAACAGTAGCTATTATAAAAATTGGGCACGCATGTGGAAGAAAATGAACTTTGGTCTATTCCTTGCAGCGTACACAAAGAGCAATCAAAATGGATATAAACATAAATGTAAGAGCTTAAACCGTAAAATTTCTAAAAGAATGAATATAAAAGGCAAGAAAAATTTCGTGACATTTCGTTAGGCAAAACTTTCTTAGATTCGACCCTGAACGCACTATCCATAAAAGGAAATAAAAGGACGTCATCAAAATATAAAATGTATAGAAGACGGCAGCATAGGTAAACACGGTACTCACCTCCTCCCACTAACCACATCAAAATTATAGCTAAACTGCAAAACGACCATCATTCATAACTGACGAAATCAAGTGGCATGGAAGTCATATGACTAGGGAATTAAAGAGGCGACATTAAAACCGGTAGGAGAGGTGGAGACACAGAATGGTCTGGTCCCACGTCCATGTGTCGTATATAAAAATAAGGAGGGATATGCTGGCTCTGGAGGTCCCCCCTGATGAGCGAAGTATCCCATCCCCACACCAGGCGCCCAGCCCATTTTTTCAGTGCCGTGAAGTCTCTATGACTTCTGGCTGTAAAAAAAAAAAAAAAACCAGTGGGGATTGAGAATGAGGAGGCTGCTGCAGTCCAAGGTAGTAACTTTCTTTTTAATTTTGGGAGTACATTTATTAAATCTGGGGACGGTGAAACAAGGAAGGGCTTAGGACTGAAGAAGCAACAGGAGACAGCCTTTCGGGGATGCTTTGGTTCACTGAGAAAGAAGTCAGAGAGAATGGGGCCTTGGAGAGAGGTTCAGGGGGGTTAGCCCAGGATGAGCTACTGCTGCCTACTGTTCCCCTGGTTGCAGGTTTCGTGGAGATCCTTAGAGTTTAGGAGATGCGCCCCTGAGAGGGAAAATGGCATGAGCAGGCTCCCACGGGGGATTGTGCATGCCCACGGCGTTCCTCTTAGAGGGCCTACACAGACTAACTCAGACTCACTCCTGCTGAGCTCCAGCATGGTGGCAGCAGCTTGAAAGGTGCCAGAGACATACAGGGAGGAAATAAATTGTCCAGCATCAGAGTGAGAGCTGGGGGCGGCTTTCTCCCAGACGGAAATGCTGGCAAAGGCCATTGTTCATTTTTTGAGCTCTCCTTCCCCCACAGAGCCAGCAGGCAGGGCCGTAGCTGAGACTCCATCAACTTGTCAAACACTGTTTGCTCCACCCTGGTGATTCCCTGAGACCCTGCCCCACCCAACTTTAGGACTCACCCAAGCGGTTTCCAGTGGCTTTTCTAGAAGAATGGCCTGGCCTGTCTTGGCTCATACTTCAGATTCTTGAAACCTCTCAAACAAGCAGCATCTGGCCTCAGGGAGGCCTGTCCCTCTCACTAAGTGTCCCCAAGCCTGCAATAGCAGCAGCCAGCCTTGGTTTACAGACTGGCTTTGCCTGGGTACCTCCAAGCCCAACACAAATAGCAGCCACCTGCAGATCACTTTGTAGCTCATGCTGGGTAGCTCCTGGCAGAATACAGGCTGTGGCTGACCTTGGCCTGTACCTTCTGAGAGCCCCCAGAGTCAGCTCACCCAGTAGGCAGCTTCAGGCCACATCAAAGCACCACCCAACCACCTCCATCAGCAACACACTCAAGGGACAGATTCAGTGGGTACCGGAGCCTGCTGAAGTAAGTCCTGTTCTGTCGGGTGGACCCCTGCATAGCAGATTCTCCACTGTGACAGAGGTCAGTGTGGTCAGAGGTTGGGTTTTGGAGGTTGCAACCAGTCCTTACAGCTTATCAGACTAAGGGCAAATCCCTCACATTGACATGCCAACAGCAATCAAGGCTCAACTACAAGAAGAGGGTGTACACAGCCCACACAGGGGGCACACCTCAAGTGCCCAGGGTGACAGGGGAGGCTGTGGCACTGGACCCTAGAGGACACCTACTACATTAGGCCACTCTACCAAGCTCGGAAAAGTAGCAACTCCATCTAATGCATAGAAACAAACACAGTGAGGAAACAACCAAAATGAGGAGACAAAGAAACATGGCCTAAATGAAAGAATAAAACAAAATTCCAGAAAAAGAGCTAAACAAGATGGGTACAAGTAATCTACTAGAAGCAGCATTGAAAACACAGGTTATAAGGATGCTCGATGAACTTAGTGAGAACCTCAACAGCTTAAAAGAAAAGGATCAGTCAGAAATGAAGGATACACTAACTGAAATAAAAAAATTATAATTTACAGGGAATCAACAGTAGAGTAGATGAAGCCAAGAATAAAATCAGTGATTTGGAATATAAGGAAGTAAAAAATACCCAGTCAGGACAGAAGAAAAAAATCCCCCCCCCCCCTCAAATGAGGATAGTGTAAGGAGCCTCTGGAACAACTTCAAGCATATTAACATTCGCATCACAGTAGGGGGCGGGGCAGAAGGAGAAGAGAGTGAGCAAGAAATTGGAAACCTATTGGAAAAATAATGACAGAAAAATTCCCTAACTAGGTGAAGGAAATAGACATTCAAATCCAGGAAGTATAGAGAGTCCCAAACAAGATAAACTCCAAGAGGCGCATACCAAGGCACATCATAATTAAAGGTTATGGCAAAGGTTAAAGACAAAGAGCAGCTTTCTTAAGAGCAGCAAGAAAAAAGCAGTTAGTTACCTACAAGGGAGCTCCAATATGACTGTCAGCTGATTTCTCAACAAATTTTGCAGGCTAGAAGGGAGTGGCATGAAATACTCAAAGAGATGAAAAGCAAGGACCTATCACCAAGATTGCTCTACCCAGCAAAGACATCCTTTAGAATTGAAGGGCAGATAAAGAGCTGCCCAGACAAGATAAAACTAAATGAATTCATCACCACCCAAACAATATTATATGAATTGTTAAAAGGGTGAAGAAGAAGGAAGAAGGAAGAAAGAAAAAGAAGAGGAAGAGGAAGAAGAGGAGGAGGAGGAGGAAGAAGAAGAAGAAGAAGAAGAAGAGGAGGAGGAGGAGGAGGAGGAGGAGGAGGAGGGGGAGGAGGAAGGAGGAGGAGAAGGAGAAAAGAAGGAGAAAAGGGAAGGGAGAGGAGGTAAAAAATATATGAACAGTAAGATGGCAAAAAATACATACCTAACAACAGTTGAATCTAAAAAACAAACAAATAAGCAGAATAGAAACAGACTTACAGATACTGATAACAGAATGATGATTGCCAGATGGGTGGCAGGTTGGAGGGTTGGGTGAAAAAGTTGGAGGGATTAAGATGTACAAATTGGTAGTGCAGAATAGTCACGGAGATGTAAAGTACAGCATTGGCAATATAGTCAAAATATTCTAATAATGATGTATGCTGTCAGATGGATGTGAAATTTATCAGAATGATCATTTAGTAAGTTACATAATGTCTAATCACTGGGGTATACACCTGAAACTAATGTAATGATGCATGCCAACTGTAATTGAAAAATAAAAAAAAATGATTTAAAAAAGAGAAGTCAGATCAGATTAAAAGAAAATTTAAATGTCTGCTCTTGTAAGACAGGATTTAAAAATGAAGAGACAGACCACAGGACAGGAGAAAATATTTGCAAATCCTATATCAAACAAAGGACTTTTATCCAGAACATATAAGGAACTTAAATGGAACTGCCTTTTGACCCAGCAATCCCACTTCTGGGAATATATCCAAAGAATCCTGAAACACCCATTTGAGAGAATATATGCAACCCCTATGTTCATAGGGGCATTATTGACAATAGCTAAGTTCTGGAAACAGCCCAAGTACTCAGCAGTAGATGAGTGGATAAAGAAGCCATGGTACGTTTATACAATGTAATACTACATGGCCATCAAAATAGAGGAACTCTTACCTTTTGCAACAGCAAGGATGGACCTGGATTATTATGCTAAGTGAAATAAGTCCGTTGGTGAAAGACAAATACCATGTGATCTCAGTGATATGAGGGATCTAATGAACAAAATAAACAGGAACAAAATAGAAACAGATATGTACACACGGAACAGACTGACAGCTGTCAGAAGGGAGGGGGACTGCATGAAAGAAGGGGAGGGATTAGGCAAAGAACACATGTGCATGACCCATAGACTCAGTGGTGATGGCCAGAGTGAAGGAGGGGTGAGGGCTCGGTGGAGGTGGGCAAGCGGTAAATAGGGACATCTGTAACAGTGTCAACAGTAAAAATAAATTTAATAATAATACGAAGAAAAACAATGTTTTGTTTTTAATTTTTTACTGTTCCTTTGTTTTATTTATTTTTATATATTTTTCTTTTTAAAAAATTATTTTACTGTTGGTCAAGTACAGTTGTCTGCATTTACCCTCCACCACTTCCCCACATCCCAGCCATCCCCACCTCCTTGCTTCCCTTGCTTCCATCCCCCCTTGCTTTTGTCCATGTGTCCTTTACAGTTGTTCCTGAAAACCCCTCCCCCATTATCCCCTCCCCCCTCCCCTCTGGTTACTGTCAGATTGTTCTTAATTTCAACATCTCTGGTTCTATTTTGCTTGCTTGTTTGTTTTGTTGATTAGGCTCCAGTTAAAGGTGAGATCATACGGTATTTGTCTTTCACTGCCTGGCCTATTTCACTTAGCATGATGCTCTCCGGTTCCATCCATGCTGTCGCAAAGGGTAGGAGCTCCTTCTTTCTTTCTGCTGCGAAGTATTCCGTTGTGTAAAAGGTACCATAGTTTTCTGATCCATTTGCTTACTGATGGGCACTTAGGGAAAGTGCGAATTATTTGGACACCTCACCAAAGAAGATATACTGATGGGGAAAAAAAGCACATGAGAAAATCTAAACACATTAATCATTAGGGAAATCCACATGAAAACCACAGTAAGACATCACTGAATACCTGTTATGGACTGAATGTTTTCTCCCAAAATTCATATTTTGAATTTCTAATACCCAATGTGATGGTATTTGGAGGTGAGGTCTTTGGGAGGTAATTAGATAATGAACATGGAGCACCACGCATGCTATTAGTGCCCTTATAACAGGTATTCCAGAGCACTCTTGTTCTCCCTCTCTCGCTCTCCCCTTCTGCCACATGAGGACAGAACGCGAAGATGGTAAGAACCAGGAAGCTGGTGCTTGTAGCACCTGAGTCTTGGACTTTCCAGCCTCAAGGACTGTGGAAAATACATGTTTGCTGTTTGAGATACTTATTCGATGGCATTTTGTTATAGCAGCCCAAGTGAATGGAGACACCACCTATTAGAATGTCTAAAAAACAAACACACAAACAAGTAAAAGTTGACAATACCAAGTGTTTAAGAGAATGTGCAGCAACTGGAACTCTCTTACGTTGCCATCTGGAATGCAGAATTTCCCAGCCACTTTGGAAAACAGTTTGACTATTTCCTATAAAGTTAAACATACACTTATCAAATAACCTAGCACCCACGGAAAAGAAAATATATGTTCTTACAATAACCTGTATGTGAATGTTTATGGCAGCTTTAATCATAATGT
Organism: Glossophaga mutica; assembly: GCA_039655065.1. Classification (NCBI taxonomy): domain Eukaryota; kingdom Metazoa; phylum Chordata; class Mammalia; order Chiroptera; family Phyllostomidae; genus Glossophaga; species Glossophaga mutica. The sequence continues at coordinate 4,299,787 of CM077318.1, read as the reverse complement.
CCAAAAACTGGAAACCACCAAAATCCCTTTCAACTCTAGAATGTATATACAGACTGTGATACATTCATCGAAGGGAATACCACTCAGCAATAAAAATGAAGGAACTGCTGGTAGCTGTAACAACATGCATGAATTGCAAATACTACATTATTCCGAGTGGAAAAAAAAAAAGCCGGACTCAAAAATCTTCATACTCTATTATTTCATTTGTATGACATCTAGGCAAAGGAAAACTATAGGGCCAGAAAACATGGATTGCCAGGAGCTGGAGGGAAAGGGAAGGGTTTTGTACAAAGGCTCAAAAGACCTTTGTGGCGTTATTGAAAATGTTCTGTAGTTGTGGTTATGTGACTGTAAGTGTCTGTCAAAATTTATAGAAGTGTACTCACGCAGTGGTGTTTTATGGTATTAAAAGTATTCATTAGTAAACCTGACTTATAACAAGGGCATTAAATAGGCCAAGAGGAAGAAAATACACACATGTAGATGTACAAAATATGAACAATAGTGGAAGGGAATGTTAAGAGGGTTGAGGATTGTGTTGGGACAACAAAGAATAGACGTTGCAACATGGCATTTTGAGGCTGAAGAAGTGTATATTAAGGATAGGAAACCTTTGTGACCAAACTAGCCTTGTTACCTTGGTTATGGGTGTGGGTGTTTATGTGCTGATTACATAAGAACACATCAAATCCTTTTTAGCAATAGCCTGTTATGTCACCTGATTTTTCCCTCCCACTAACATACTGAGTCACTGTTTTTCCAGAGTATCTGTGCAGCACAAGCAACATATTGCCTGCTATAGTGCAGAGCATCCTAAAATTGGAGGCCCAGAGGGATAGCTCTGATACGCTCTACCCGAGGGTCAACTGCCCCACCTAAATGATTTTTGATGGATACACTCAGAAAGGAGCACATTCAAATTTAGATACTTAAAAAATTATAATAAAAAGGAGATGATTATTCTTTATGGCCCTGAAAGTAGATCAGATTCATGCCCTGAGGTTACAGTTATTTTAAAAAAAAATAAAAAAGAATTCAATAAGATATTACATGAGATCAGTGAGACATTGACTAGAAAGTTATTTTAAGTAAATCCCTTTGATCTGTGGGTAGATATTTGTATATGTTTTTTTAAATGTGGCTACAGTAGAGCTGAAATTAGTTTATTAAATGGCAGAGAAATCACTTACCTTTCCTAAGTGTATTTTAGTCACATTCAGTTAACAATATACAAGACTAGAAATCATTATTTGAGTGCTCTTAGATTCATTTTTCTTTGGAATCTGTGAAATGTATATGGTTAAGAATGTATATTTGGGAAAAATATCATTAAAATGTAACATTCATATCAATATCGCAGACATAAATATGCTACATGTATAGATTTTGTAAATACTGATGTTGGAAATATCTTCTTGAAGTAAAAAGTAATGCTACTTCTTACATACTCCCTCTCATAATTTCTTATGACCGTTTACAACTATGCTACCAACTCTGATTATCATATTAGCACATTTTGCATTATTGCAAATTTAAGATAGAAGTATTTCATAAAAAGAAAAAAAAAACAAAAACTTATTTGAAGAGAAAAAAATAGCCGCAATACCAGTCTGTTCAGTAACTAACACCCCTCCCAACCAGGTGGCTACATGCCATGCTAATTATTCCATTGCTCAATCTTAATTACAGCTCTTTTTTAGAAGGTAGATTAGCAGTGGAAGGGTTAGAATTATTCATTAATATATACTTTACATGTAATTTATTTAACCTGCCTATGCCCCGAAACGATTTGAGGAGCCAGATTGTTTATACTCACTGGAGCAAAGAAATGGGAATTAAATAAATGACTCATATTAATAGAAGTTAAATTATCCATAGATGCCACCCATCCTCTTTGCTTTGAATACATCAAATTTGTAATAACCAGCTGGTTGCCTTCCCGGTACCCCGCCTCTGTCAACCTCACTTCCCAGTCCCCTCCCACTTCTGCCTTCCCACTTCCTTCTGTCCCCATGGTATGTTCAGGCTCCCGCAGCCCCTTGGCACCCTCTCCATCCCCTTATTCCATTCTTGCTCCCAGACAACATACTCTTATTCTCTCCTTCGTACTGTCTCCTGACTACCTCAACATTTTCTCACCAGACCCAGGTCCTAACTCTTTGTCACCTTCTCTCTCACTCCTTTATGTCTTTCCGGATCTCCTGCCCCGAAGCCCTTTATGCTCTAGGAGCTTATCTGATTTAAGGACCACTCGTCAATTACCTTGTTAATGCTACTTTGATTACCACCTACTGGCTACCACTACGCCTTCTGAACACTTCCACCTGCCTTCTAGCAGGTCTTTTTCACTATCTACAGGTAAACTCATTCCAAAGTGGTCTTCTTACTGCACCTGTTAAATTCTAATTACTCACCTCTCATGGCATATGGGCCATCATGCTTTTGACTGAGTTCCTATTTTCACGTGTTCTGATTTCTAGTATCCTTACAACATAATATAATATAAATATGGGCTGCTAGAACAGCTGAGTATGCCTAATAAATGGATAGGAGAATTATAGAACATATTTTATGTTAAATAATCAGATTTCCAATTTTATTAAGGTGGTAGAAAGACCAACGGGCATGCTTTTATATAAGAAATTTGAAAAAATATGTATCACATCTCCTGGTAAGACTCTTTCTAAACACATTTCTCCTTTAGTGACTAGGATGGAGAACTAGTGGCAGTTAAACTATGGAAAGAGTAAAGATCATCAATAATGTATGAAAAAGGAATAAGAACTTGGGCACAGAGGACTGAGGATTTAGGGGTCAGAGAAAATATTCTACATAGTATTATAATGATAATCATGCTATTATACTTTTTTCCAAATTTATAGCATCTACAACACCAGAGTGAACGCTAAGATAAACTGTTGACTTTGGATAGTTACTATGTGTCACTGTAGGTTCATCCTTGATACAAAAACTGTACCATTGTGGTGAGTGATGTTGATAATAGAGAAGGCTATGCATGTGTGTGGGCAGGGGGTATACAGAAAATCTCTTCCTCTCTATTTTCTTGTAAATCTGAAACTGCAGTAAAGAAATAAAATCGTATTTAAAAAAAAAAAACTCGGGGCCACACTCTCTTTAAACCCTTGGAAGTGTGGTGATTATAAAGTCTCTAGTGAATAACTTGTCTGTGCAATATTGACCTCCAGTGACCTGAGTCAGTACAGTAAAAACTTTAATTCTGCCATTGGCAAATAAGTAGGGACCATCAGACTAGTATGCCTACATGATGGTCTACCCATAGCTATCATCTGCTGTTGGCAAAGGGCACTCTTAATTCACTTACCAACCGGTAGTGTGCTTTTCTTCCTGGCCTGCTGATTCTGTCTGCTACTACCCAGTGATTTCAGGAAGTTGTCATTTTGATAAACTCTACACAAATGACTAGATAGGTGCGTGGAGTCTTTATAATTTGTCTATTCAGTCCTTGCACCTCTGTTAACTCCTCAAATAATGATACTTATCAGTCCTAATTGTCTTACTCTGATATGGCTATCCATCTACTGAGGCCTGAATTAATGTCACCCATTTCTTTTCATCTGTACTATAGAAAGAGAACAATGCACTATTGATCTCAGCTTGATTAGAACCAGCACTAAAACCTTTATCAAAAGCACAGTGCTCCGCTCAGATTACACTATCTCCATCTACCATAGAAGCTAATATGCTTGCAATTTAAAAGCAGATTACTTTTACTTTTCAACTTGTACTTCTAAAACTAATCTGCATTTTGAATTATATGCCTAATGAATAAATTAGACTTAGATCCATTGTATATGGTGTGTCCCATTTACTTGATTTACAAATATTCATTCATCATGATAAATATCCAATGTTGTTTTCAGAGACAAATATCAAGCTTCCAGAAAAATATTTAATCAACCTGACCTTATAACCATTACAGAAATGAACTTCGTATCATCACTGACACATGTTCTCTTAGTTCTTTTTTTTTTTTTAGTCCTTTGGAAAAAGAATTTGTTTCCAGCTAAAATATTTGTAATTGTTTTCTGCTTTAGTCTCTCTTGGAAATAAATGGATAAAATAAGTAAGGGTAACTTGTAGGAAAAAGTCATGAGTAAAGTATCATAATATAAAACTTATTTTACATTGCCGGTACTATTCCCCACTGGGCTTGAGCTGCCAGTATCACGGTGAAATGCGGTTCTGCCAGGAGGCTGGCATTGCTCCAAAGGAACAACTCCCAGTTGCTTCAACTGCCAAGCATTCCCTGTCAGAATCTCCGAAATGGTTTTGTTCTAAAACAGATTTTGGGGGTGAAGAAGGTGGGAAGTCCTAGAATAAACAAGGCCTAAACTCTTGTCCCCCAAAGCTGGGAGTCTTTCAAGCCAGAACAGCTCACTCAGCGCATATTATATCAAAGAAATGCCTTGACCACACTGTTGCCAGGAATATTTGGCTACAAACTCCTGTCAATCAACTATTCCATTTGGGAAATTCCCCCATCGTAACATCTGGTCCAGAATCAGCTGCTCTTTCTGCAAAAACCTCAGTCAAACAAAGATATCTCTGCCAGGCTCCCACCCACCCTTTTGATTTAACTTTCTACCCATTTCCCCAGATAAAACCTTACTGCGACAGAAGATTCCTTCACTATTTGGGCCCTCCAGACCTCAACTCTACCAGTCCTAATATCTAACCTGCTACTTTTGATTATGCAATTACGTTATCCTTTTTGTAGACCCAGCACGAGACCAACTCCACAGGGAAGATCCCAGCCCTCACCCTGGAGGCAAGCCTGTCTCATCCACAGTTATTCTGTGTAGAAATAGAAATTAGCTGCCAACAGCTTTGTGTTGGCTACATGGTTATGAGATCTTCCTTTCACAGTACGTCAAGTGTGCATAAGTAGGAAATCCACAAGAGTTTCACTCCAATTCTTTTCTGCTAACCTGAGCCTTGGCAGCATAATTGATACTCATTAGCTCCTACTGGGCAGTGCTGTGTCAGTCTGACAGAAGTAAATTTTATTAAGACTATGTCACCACAGCACTATTCTTGGCAATGTGTTTAAAAATATTTATATCGAGATATCTCACTAACTATTGTCAAGCTAAAGTACAATAATCCATGTGTAAAAGATTTGCAAGATAGAGTATTATAGAACTTCAAGGGATTACAATGCCATTTAATAAGTTAGCTTTGTTTCAACGTATCATCTTTAAAACTGACCTTCATGGTCATTCTGAATATCTGACATTGTAATTGGAAATTTAATAATGTGTAGTATACTGTGAAATCTGCAAATTTTTATCTTGATGTAGTTGAAGTCACAGATCTATTTTCTAATTACATCATTAATAAGAGACATAAAGTTGTTCTTGATGGAGATTATATTACCTCTTTATTCTCTTCTCTGAAGTTTATATATATATATATATGGTTGGCCAAAAAATCCATTTAGTTTCTTCCATAAAATAAAAAATACACTTTTCATTTTCATTAATAACTTTATTGATTTGGATAATTTTTGAGTATGTTGGCTATCTTCCACACGGTAGAACATCGATTATTCTCAATTACTGTCTTGATTTTATCATGATCAACTTCAACTCATCTACCCAACCATGGAGCAGAGTCCAGTGAGAAATCTCCAGCGTAAAAGTTTGCGAACCACTTTTGACACATTCAGTCAGCCACGGCACCTTCTCCACACACTGCACAAATCGTTTTTTGCATTTCAGTTGTGTTTTTACCTTTACCTTTCATAATGTGCTGGAAATGTCGCTTATCTTCTTCCCCATTCAATATTAAAATGGCTACATAAAAATTCCCCAATTTTGATAATTTTTTGAATGCGCACTGATATGACAGCTGTCACAATATGATCTAACAAAATTGTTTCAAATGAAGTTAAAGACAACTAAGCACTACTAGAGCCATCTTACTGAAAAAAACTGCACAAACTTTTTGGCCAAATATATATATTAATGATTTTTTTTTCATTCTGAAGAGAAACCAAAGGATTTTAGCATGTATATAAATTGAGAGTAAATATGTAACATATAAAGTATCTAGAATCTATCTATACCTGGTATTTTGCATATTATTCTTCTAGCAATCCAACGAATACTTCCTAAGCATCTACAGGCACTCTACTAGGTAACGGTGATAGTAAAGTGAACAAAATATAGCAGCTCATGTCAACAAGAAGTCTAGTAAATTTAATGTGATATCCTGGATGAGAACCTAAGCCAAAAAAAAAAAAATACATCAAGTAAAAACTAAGGAATCTGAATAAACTATGGGCTTTAATTAGCAGTCATGTATCAATCATTAGTGTTCAATATACCTATTTATATAAAATGTTAACAGTACAGTAAATTAGTGTCGGGTAGATGGGAACTCCATACTATTATCACAACTTTTCTGGAAATCTAAAACTGTTTCCGAACAAAAAGTTCACTAAAAAAGAAAAGTAGAGTGGGAAAAGAATACTGAAGAATGGATAAAGAAATGCATATTTCTGTGATAAATTTTATAATCTAAATACACATAAGGTGATTAAGAGAACACAAAAAGGGTGCGAAAATCAGTGTTGTGGCAATCAGTGGGTGGACTGATTGACAGATGTTGGGATAGTTTCTAGGATATGACTTAAAGGAAAAAAAGGGGAATTTGTTTGACGTGGTTCGCGCATGCCCCAAGGATGCAGGGAGGGAAAGCAGAGAGAGAGGAAGATTAGTGGAGACAAGGATATTCCAGGCAAAGGAAACAGTATGTGTAAAAGTCTTGAGGCATGAGAAAGCCTGTTGCTTTGGGGCAACCAAATAGGGTGACTTTGTGTTGAGCAAAAGGTAACTTTGTGTGTGAACTCTGACATGCATGATGCATAATATTTCTGGGAAATATGGATTTATGATGCCATCATTTGTTCATCCATTGAATTTACCCTGGTAATTTGACCATTTTCTTTTATAAGTCACCTGTTCTACCCTTTCCCTGCATTCTTCCATCCACATATAACTATCCTGGTAGTTACATGATGGAAATCAGCAATACTTAGCACTTGATAGACAAATTATTTCCTCAAGGACAAATGATCATTTCCAAGAATACAACAAATGAAAGGTGGGTTTGGAGCCGGACTGACTTTTGATGGATGCCAGAACTAGAGATTACAGATTTCATAAGAAAAAAAACCTACTATAAATGTTTATGCCAGAGTGCTTACGCCAAACATTCAACTGGGTAATCCATTTTAGAATAAGTCTGAATGATTATAAAACATCTTTGGGCTTTTCTATATATAATTTTAGGTTCTTCCCTAATATACCCTTTAGGTTCCCTCGTAACTTTCTGATCCTTCCCCAGTCTTCTATGATGCCTACTCTTTCTATGAGGACCTATAAAATACAGACGTTTTTCCTTTCATCCCCCCATCCATCAATCATCCTGTAGCTTCGGTCATCCTGTTATAAACCGATAACTCCTAAATCATTGTCTCTAATCAGATTACTTTCCTGGACTCTAAATATAAACTGTGAATAGCTGCTAAACATTTTTATATGAAATTCCTCAGTCACCTCAAATTCAATGTGTCAAAAACCAAAGTCATTATTTCTTCCATCATAAAAATTCTACTATTGGTATTTTTTTGCTACCTTTGTTAATGCATCATCCTGCACACAGTCATTTGTGCTAGAAACATTGTCATTATCTTTAACTCCTACATTTTTCTCATTTCCCACATCCAATTGACAAATTTGGACAGTTTTGTACAAATGAGACCATTATATCTCTTTTCCAGAAAATATTCAATGGACCTTGAATGTACCTGAAACAAACTCCAAACGCCATCCAATGATCTATAAGGCTCTATATACCTCTCCAGCCTCATAATACTACTAAATTCTGGGGAGACTGATTATTTTCCCCTATTTTTTCCTCATGCCTTATATTTCACCTAGAAATCCATGATTTACATGGTTTACATTGGACCCACCTAGGGTCCAATGTAACTGACCCTTTCCTTTCCTTAGGAAAGCTTTTTCTGACTCCACCCCTTCCAGTGCATTAGAATCTCCTGTCTAGTATTTTCAAGGCATTCTATTGTCCTTTTATGTCACTTATTAATATCAGAGCTTACTACGAGATAGGTGATATTTGTATCTCTACTTAATAGGCAAGGAGTCTTCAAAATGTTAAATAATTTGTCCTAGGTCACACAACTAACAAGTAATGAAACCTGGGTTCAAATGTGAACAATCCAACTGGTAGCCAGTACTCTGAACCACCATATTACACTCCATCCAAATTCTGGAGGACGATAAATATCTGTGTTGTTTGACGCTGTATCTTCAACAGCTAAGTTGGTTCCTGGCACATAAAAGGTGCTCAGTAAATATTTGCGAACGAATTAATGTATGTATGAAGAATCCCTTAGATCTGTATTCTCCATTCCCCCTTTTACTGGTTCCAGTTCAGTCGCTCATCATGTCTCACATGGAGTCTCTCAGGACCCTCCAAGTAGACTCCTTAACTTGCCTTTTGGAGCTACACTGGGAGTCTAGCTTATAAGGCCTCTGAGACTTTTCCCCTTTCATCTCTCTGGCTCTTCACACATATCCTTCCCTTGCAGATGTGTTACGGAGGAGACCAAGATATTTCCTGACCTTCAGAAGTGCACAATTTAATGTGGAGGACAGACTCATACATTGGTAATATTATTAAAAAGCAGATTGTATAATGTCAGTATGAACGTGAAAATATTTTTCTTACTAGAGTATGGGAAAATAAAAGAAGGCCTTTTAGAATTTAAGATTTGAGCTGGACTTTGAAAAAAGGATACAACGATCTTTCTAACACATATATCTGATCATGTCATCTCCTGGCTTAAAAACTTTCAATGATTGTCCATCAATTCAGAATTAAATCTAAACTTAGTAGCATACAAGACTTTCTATGAACTGGTACCTGTATAATCCTCCAGCCTCACCTGCTGATAAATCCCCACTTACACCTTATATTTCCCTAACTATGCCATGTTGCCTAAGCTTATACGCCTTTATATAAACCATGTCTGTATCTCTCTATTCCTCTCCTTATCCAAGTGACTCAAGTTTCTCTCATAGCCTAATATAAGCAACCCCTTTCTCTCTGATATTTTACAGAGAGAAATATCTCTCTGATATTTTATAGAGAGAAATATCTCATTGACAGCAGATTAGGTCAAATTCCTCTCCTTTTTTTCTAGTAACATCACATACCTTTACATCATAGCACTTACGGTCTGTATACATACATTGATTATGAGATTATTTTATTACAGTCTGATTCTTCCACTGAAAATGTAAGCTATAAAATGGCAGAGCCATGTTTGCTTTTTCTCACCAGTATAGAACCTCATCATCCACCACAGCTCCTGGCATATAGTCAATGCTCAGCTAATAACTTGGATGAATAAATATGGATCCCTTGTGCTACCTCTTTATTTTGTACGTATCTCTTTTATTGTACTTATCTGTGATTATCTGTGTACATATCTACTTCTCGGATTAGCTTCAAAGCAAAAAGGCTCTGATGAAATTACATACGTGATATAAATGGAAGCACCAAAGAAAGGCTTCAGGGATTTTCTTGTTTATCTGTAAATGAGGAAAATTTGGCCCATATATAAAAATGTGCCCCGAATCATATAGCTAGTAAATATTATAAATTGGATTTCAAACAAAACTTCATAATATAATAGACGTATTTGTAAATGTGGCATCTATTCTCTGACAATTGTTTGAATGACTGCTCTATTTACATATCTTTTTTCTCATCAACAAGTAGTAGAGTGATATAGCAGCTGACAGACTCGGATTTAAATTATTCCTTGGACCATGTATTAGCTATGTCATCTTAGGAAAGACACTTTAAGCTCTTTTAACTTCCAGTCCCTCAATTTTTAAACTTATGTCAGCAAACATAATGCATAAAAATGCCTACATTTGAACCTATGCACCCCAATCTTCATAGCAGCACAATTCATAATAGCCAAGGGCTGGAAGCAGCCTAAGTGCCCATCAGTAAACAAGATGATCAAAAAACAATGGTACATTTACACAATGGAACACTATGCAGCAGAAAGAAAGAAGGAGCTCCTACCCTTCACAACAGCATGGATGGACCTGGAGAGCATTATGCTAAGTGCAATAAGCCAGGCGGTGAAAGACAAATACCATATGATCTCAACTGTAAGTGGAACCTCATCAACAAAACAAACAAGCAAGCAAACTAGAACCAGAGACATTGAAATAAAGAACATACTGACAATTACCAGAGAGGAGGGGGGTGAGGGATAATAGGGGGAGGGCCATCAAGGAGCATGTATAAAGGACACGTGGACAAAGCCAAAGGGGGTAGGTTTGAGGGTGGGAGGTGGGGATGGGTGGGGCAGTGGTCTGTGGTGGGGTGAAAATAGAGACAACTGTCCTTGAACAACAATTTAAAAAATGCCTACATTTGGAGGGGGAGGAAATGAGGCTGGAGGGTGCCATGTTAATGGTTAATTATTACAAATGTATGTCCAGCTGTCACTAATTAATATTGATCACACTGTACCAGAATTCAGATATTTGTGTGATCTGTTTTCATGGTTACACAAACATCCTTAATTTCAAAATCCTAAATTCATTGAATCTACAACCTGTTCCATAGTCACATTATCTAGACTGATTTGCTTTTCTGCTTTCCTGATTTGCAAGAAATGATGATAAATTAATTACCTTGCATTTTCTATTGCTCTAAAATACTGTTCAGCAATAAATGACTATGGTTGCCTTGTTTTTGCTAATAGTTACAATTGCAATTAACTGATGTTGGAGTAAAGGTGCATGCTTATAGTAGAAAAATGACATAGTAACTATTCAGCCACCACTGTTTGCAGGCGCTTGTTAGTATGCTCTGTAGTATTTGACTTGCTGCTATTTAAAATTTTAATTTTAGACCCTCTTTTTTTCTCATTACACATTTTTGGTACAATTCCCCAGCAGTAACTGCAAGAGACATCTGAGAACCTCTGTCATCTTTATCTCCTTTCCTAATAAGCTTATTCTCACAAGGATAATTTAGAATTGCTATTTGTCTTCAAACAATGCATTTCTTATCGGGAATCAGTACATTATACATTGCATAAATTAGCACCATTGCAGTCAATGTTCAGACACACATAAACCAGTGCAGAAGTTGAGAACTGAGGCAGTTTTCTGCACAAATTTTACATTTGTAAATATTTAACATCAACATTCTTGCCAGCTTTCAAGTGAAACACATTTTGCTTAAAACATTTAGGTACTATAATTGAGGTCAAAGGAGTCAACTTTTTGTTTAAGTCATGTGTATAATTATTCCAATTTTCCACTTCACTTTGGGTGAAGCAAGTAGTTAAGGGAAATTTTCACTGACAATTTCAGTGAGAAAGATAGTCAGAAAACCCAATGTTTAATAACTTTAAGCCCAAACAAGTTGGTAATTGCATGAAATTACCAATTGTTTGGTTATCAAGTCTTGGTGCATGTAGATATAGCCATGGTGAAATTGGAATTAAGACAAAATAAACATCCCTTTAGCATGCCTACCATAGTGCTCAATCATATATACTCAGTGAGTTAGCATGTTTAAAATTATTTTCTTTAATTTCCCATTTTATTTTTTGAAACAAGTTTATGGTATGAGAATTTATGTCAGTAGAGAATAAAAAAATGAGCTGCGCTGCAGCTAACTTAGTCTCATCCAATTGTCACAAACGTGTTCTTTAGACATGGAGAAAAATTCTAGATAAAAGTAAGAACTAGAATAATTTGAAGACCTAGAAATGTGATGATTATATAGAAATATTTTCACATATATCATTTTTATGTTGCTAGAACACAGCCTAGGAAGTCAGGATAAGCAAATGACAAATTAGTAGGCACTTTGAGAACTGGATAAAGAGGTTGGTGTTAAATATTTACAAATGTAAAAGAGGTCTGGGAAATCTTAAAGTCTATGGAACTGTTTAAAAACACACCTGAGGGAAAATGCTATAAAAATTATAATGAAAAACAAAATGGATATTTAGGAATCCAATTTTCCTCTTTGAATTGTTGATATCGAGGTGAATGAACTTTATTTCACAGACTTCGACTACTTAAAAGGCTTTCCAAACATATATTAACACACCCATTTCGCCATAGAGCAAAATAGTCATTTTACAAAGTTAGCTTTTTGCCCTACTCAGATAAATCTCAGAGGAAAAAAAAATTTTTAATCTATATTTACTTTTAAAGAGTTCTGCTTTTTCAGTACTGTAAAGTGAGGAGAGGTGTTACATAAAAACAAAGTTCTAACTTGCTCCACTATAATTAAAGCTCGTCTCTCCTCTGGGCTGACTTGAGTGGATTATGTTGAACAGCTGCCTGATCCACCCTTTTTACTCCTCATATGATATCTTTCCAAATATTTGAAGACTTTTTGGTAAGCTAACACTTCAGTTCACTTAGACTTCATTTACAGGAGGAATTTTTTTACATCTTTCAAAGGAATCACTTTGCCCTTCTTACCTTTGCCCTTCCGTAAATACTCCACACCTCATTTAAGACACAGATACTGAAACAATATATTATTGCACATGAAAGACATGCTAAAAACCTAACTGATACAGAATGTCCCCTTTCCTTCTTAATGCTATTAATATATCTATGTCTATATCTTTCTATGAGGTAATACTCACCATTTTCAACCACATATGACATTCTATTGATGGCATTATTGATCTATGACTTCCACAGTCTCAAGGCAATTATTTGCTACGCTTATACATAACCAATCCAGGCAGGACCATCTTGTACTCATTTCTGTAATTTGGCATTCCTCTCTAAGTGACCTCATCTTTAATAGACTTCATCTTGTTTATTTTTACTCACTTTGGCCTTGTAATATTTGTTTAGAATCCCAATTTTTTCCCACTTCCCCAATCTCCTATACCCACAAAGGCAGAAATTTTTCAACTGTGTGAGTTTTACAGAGAAAGTCTCAGTATGACACAGCTATTTGGTAGATCTGCACACAGTCATAATACTAAGACATTCAACATTTCCCACTCCTTTGCCCCTTAGTCACACTTTAATAAGTCCCAAAGCTTTATTTCTAGATGCTCTTACCTGATTCTCCTGTCTCTGGTGATGTTCGAAGAATGGAAAGCAACAGTACAGCCTTAAATTGGAGTTGGCCCTACGGCCAGACATTCTATGATGTATCCTTCTAGAACTCATTGCACCTCCAAGTGGACTCTGTCTATAAGTGTGTTCCCCCTGGAGTACAGCCTAAAACAAAACAAAACAAAACAAAACAAAACAAAACATGTGACTCAGGGTAGAACGGTGGTGGGGCTGGGAAACATGGCAATTCAATACATGGGAAGGGGGAGGGGATGGAGTGGGGAAGAAGTTCCCAAAATAGTAGATCTCACCTTAACCCTTGCTCTCTGGAGATGAAGAAAGGCGTTTATGCTGGTAATAATAATAATAATAATAATAATAATAATAATAATAATTGCAACTCTTTAAGTCAATTGTTCTCTTAGACAAGAGGAAGAGAATGAAGAAGAAAAGCCTATGGAAAGCCTAGACTTGGTCACATATCCCTCCGGCATGGAAGGAGAAAATAGGCTGAGTTATTCCCTTTTCCTCTATTTTCTTCTGGGATCTTCACGTATTCTTTCTCACTTAAATTCCTGGCATTCCCATCTCAGAACTGTTTCTATCCTTGTGCAGTTCCTGACATAAATATACCCTTCTACCTCAGCCCAGGCCTTCTCGGCCACCAGCCAACTGGCCATGTCCCTTCTATCAATAATTAGATTGTGCCTAATTATACAGCATTTAGATGCTACAAATATCAACATGAGTAATTAACTTGGACTGTGAACCCAATTGACAGCGTCTACTGTGCCATTAACATTTAATATATATTAAGTTATAATAAACCAGTGGACTATTATGTCAATGTAAGTTTCTGGTGAAACAAAATAGATTATAGCAAGCATTAAGGCTTTGGGGAGATTAAAGTATTTATCAATTGAAAAGATACTTCACACTTCAGTTTCTCTGGTAGATGTAGGTACAGTTATTTTGCAATTTAAAGCACTTGGATTTATGTGGGACAAAGGACAGCTGGAGTCTGACATTGAAATTTTATTTATTTATAATTTCTACACCACCACCTTCTAAAAAGGATTCAAGGCAGCTGACATTTAATTGGAGATGTGCTATTGTCAATTAATGTTGAAGTATTTCATGTAAATATTTTATAAAGATTCTATATATTTGCACCATTCTTGTTTTTATTTAAATATCCCCAAATAACTAAGCTGAAAAACAGGTTTTAGCCTTTTATTTTATTATTATATTTAATAATCCTAACCTGAGGATATACTTATTGATTCCAGACACACACACACACACACACACACACACACACTCACGGGGGGGGAGAAATATCAATCAATTGGTTGCCTCCCATACGCACCCCAACTGGAGATCAAACCTACATATATGTCCTGATGGGGGATCGAACCCACAGTCTGCTGGTGTATGAGATGATGCTCCAACCAACTGAGCCACCTGACCAGGGTGGTTTTATCCTTTTAACGAGAACATTTACTAATGATGAGCACTGTACAGTGTATTACTGTAAAGGACAGATCTTTATTCTATGGAATGAATAGGTAACAGAACACTTTTCTCCATCAAACTAGTTTCCCTATCTCCGTCCTTTTAAAATCTCTTCAGTAATGTACTGTAATAAAAAACGATAGAATGGGCCCCATTAGAGGAAAATATTGGGACTACTGCCTGACATTGTCTTTTCATTTCTCATTCTTCAAAGGCACCCTTTGAAACATTGCTTCACATTGGCTTTTAGAATCAATTACCAAGATCACCAAATTTTCGATTGTCGATGGCCCTGGACTGAATTAATAGTTGTCTATAAGGGTTGTAGCTGATGTGAATAAAAACAATGAAAATAGCATCTGTAGACAAGAGCGTTTAGGTTTAAAGAAGAAGAAATGCAAAAAGAAAGGGAAACAAATCTAGGCTAGGCAATGAGCTAGATGCTCTACATAAGTCACCTCATTAAATCCTCGATATTCACAAAATGGATAATATCATCCCCATTTTTCTGCGAAGAAAACTGAAGATCAATTAAGTGCCCACAGTGAATTAGTGGCATGACTCATACTGAAATTAAATTCTGGACCCAAAGGCTGTGCTTTTTTTCACTACTCGCCAATCTGGTAAAGGGAGAACATACTGAAAAATGAGGAACAGAAACAAAAGCTAATTTCCAACAGAGTGGCTACTCATTCTTTTCCCCAACAATAAAACAAAATGATATAGCTTCTCTATTTAGTTCTAAAATATATTTACATGTTCTTGTAAATAAATTATGTTTATAAAAATTGGTGTATGAATCACCAATCCAAAAGAACCTATGCACCCCAATGTTCATAGCAGCACAATTTACAATAGCCAAGTGCTGGGAGCAATCTAAGTGTCCACCAGTAGCTGAATGGATCAAAATACTATAGTACATTTACATGACGGAATACTACACAGCAGAAAGAAGGAGTTCCCACCTTTTGCAGCAGCATGGATGGAACTGGAGAGCATTATGCTAAGTGAAATAAGCCAGGCGGTGAAAGAGAAATATCATATGATCTCACCTATAAGTGGAACCCAATCAACAAAACAAACAAGCAAGCAAAATACAACCAGAGACATTGAAATTAGGAACACACTGACAGTGATCGGAGGAGAGGCGGAAGGGGAATAATGGGGGAGAAAGTGGAAAGGGTTTTCAGGAACATGTATAAAGTACCCATGGACAAAACCAAAGCGGGGTAGGATCAAGAGCAGGAAGTGGGGATGTCTGGGGTGGGGGGTGGAAATGGAGACAATTGTACTTGAACAACAATAAAAAAGTTTAAAAAAATTGATGCAAACTTTTGCTTTTCTGAATTCAGGAAATAACAAAAATAAATTCTGAGGATTAAGACTTAGAGCTGTTATTTCTAAGCATTAAATACCATTAGTATTCCAAGCTGCCAAACTTAGCTTGTGTGTTTGCAATCTAATCATTTGCTGCCACATAAACTCTTGGGGATGCATTCCAAAAGTCACATTTAAAAATTGTCAGGGTATATTATTAATGATTAAGAATGAGCTGACATGGATGTAACATTGATATTCTAGCATTGACTGTACGATCAGCTAAAGGTCTTTATTGGCTCTGTACATTAGTTGATGGTTTGATAGATTTGATGATGAAGTAGATTTCACATGCAGAACACACATGTAATAATTAAACATTTTAATTTTTAACAACTTTCTGGAAGCATAGGTATACCCAACTTTGAAAACAACTATTATGTAACCCTACTGCTCCATCTGGCTACCACCTTACTATTTTTTTCCTTTCATGGTCAAACTTCTCAAATGGTCTACGTAAGTTTTTTCCTGTTTTTATTTCTATGTACTCTCTGTCTCTCTCCTCTCTGTATGTGTGTGTGTATGTATGTGTGTGTGTGTATATATATATATACACACATATATATATACACGTGTGTATATACATAGTCATACATATACAATCACTTCAATTTTTACTTATGCTTCATCTCAGTAGGACAGCTGCTTCCTCAGAGTTCACCGATGATCTCTGAAGAAACCCACCTTCTCTCTTCACAACACACTGCTGTCCATCACCTCCACCTTGAAATTCTTTCTTCCTTTGACCCGCATGACAGTGTATCTATCCTGAGTCTTTCCTTTCTCCCCATATATTCATTCTTTATTTGCTCCACTGGTTATCCTTCCTTCAACACCTTTCTGTGGTCTTAGTTTTTTTTTTTCTTTATTTATTTTAATTGTTGTTCTTGTACAATTTTCTGTCTTCTACTCCCATCCCAGGCCACCGCCCCAGCCCTCCCCACCACCCTCCCATTTTTTAATGCCCCTGCTCTTTTTTCACTCTTTACCTCAGAAATTTCATTCATTTTTATGCTTTCTATCACATCTGTGTTGATGACAGCTAAAGCTAGATCTTCAGGCAACATCCAGTTTCATACTTCTTACTGAAAATGTTTACATGGCTATTAATCATTATTACAGATTCCTCAATTCCAAAATATAACTAATCATAGTTCCCTCAAAATTGTCCTTCCCCTTCTCTCTCCCCTGTATCTTAACACTTTCCCGCTCTACTAGTTTTTTCCAGCATCACTGAAAAATGCTTAAGTCTATATTTAAAAATAAACAAATACGGTTTTTGAATCAGATGCCCCCTCTAGTTATTGCAGTATTACCTGCTTCTCCTTAATAACCAAATTTCTTGAAAGAGTTGTCTGCATTTGCTGGTTCAATGTCCACGTCTTTGTCCAAAATATCCTTCAACTTACAATACTCTTGTTTCCACTCCACTGATCCATGGGGATTGCCACAGTCTCCAAAGACCAATATATAGCTAAATCCGATGGTTACATTGATTTCTCCCTCTTACCAGTATACCTCTTATCCATTTGGTTTCTAAGACACTGTCCTGCTTTTCCTCCTATCTGTGAGGCTACTGCTTCATTGTCTTTTTTGGGGGGAACTCTACTTCCATCTAAAGTTTCTAAAATATTGTTGTTCCTCAGCGTTCTACCCTCAGCCATCGACTTTTCTCATTTTACACTTTCTTTTTTTAAATTTTTATTTTAATTGTTGATCTTGTACAGTTTTCTGTCTTTTATTTTCACCCGAACCGACCACCCCAGCCCTCCCCACCTCCCTCCCATTTCCACCCCCCCATAGTTTTTGTCCATGTGTCCTTTATACTTGTTCCTGTTCATTTTACACTTTCTTGTCGAGGCAAACTTCTTCCTATGTGCTAATATGTCACAAATTTCTTCTACAATCCAGACCTCCCTTTTAAACTATTACATATATTCATTTGAACTTCCTCCAGGCTACTCTAATTCAACATATGCAAAACTGAATTTATCAACCTCCATCCCCAAACCCAAAATACTAGAACTGCTCTTCCCCCTTTGTTTATATTCTCAGTAAACACACTCACCAATTATCTCGTTGTCCTAAGCCAGAAACCCAGTTGTCAACCTTGACACTTCCTTTTTAACTGAACTTCTCACCATGTCTCAGTCATGATCAGTGATTTCACAACTCTGTGCTTTTGCTAACAGTGTTTCCTGTGCTTACAATGCTCTCAATGCTTTCTCTTTACCTAGGACATTTCCTACTTACCTCGCCCAGATTGACTATTGCAAATTTGATGTTAAGCACCCCTCCAAGACTTCATTCCTCTGAGCTTCCATAACAGCCTATTCATAACTTTGCTATAATAATTGTCCCCCTGTTTCATTCATTTATCTGTGTCTGCCATAAGATTGTAAGTAATGTGAAGATAAAGGCTGTGCCTTAGTCATATTAGTATCTATGTAGTTAATATAGTATCTGTGCCTTAGTCATATTAGTATCTATGTAGTTGACACTTCAAAATGCTCATTGAATATATTTCTAAAATCTTAGCAAAATGAAAAAGGCAGACAGGAAGGAAAAAATAGAGAAATACGTAAAACAGATTTTGGTAGGAAAATGTAGAAATGTTTAACCTATAGAAAATTGAGGTAATTCCTTCATTTCTCAACATTAACACTTTTAATAATTTTTATCTCATTCTTTAAAAATGCGCTGTTCATTCGAGGGTTATTAGAAAACACAGATAAATTTTAAAAAGCAAATAATGTCCTACAATGGTACCTTTATTCTTTTTTGATTATTTTAAAATATGTTTATAATAAAAAAAATTATGAAGAATGTTATATAACAAGTTCCTGTGTGTCCGTGATCATTCTTCAACAACTCTTAGAGATTTCCCAACCTTTCTCACATAGTTTCATTCCCATGGATTTTTTTAAACCTAATGCTCAAAAACTTGTTTTTTGAAAACCAACATCTGTCATGCTTTAAAATTAAGTTGATACTTTTCTGTCTGAAAACTATTTTACGTTCATAGGAGCCAAGTATCAACATCTCCCTTTCCTCTAAATACTGTACTTTGCCCTGTATAATGCACAATTTTTTTTGCCCAAATTTTGGACGGAAAAATAAGGGTGCACATCGTGCATGGGTATAACGACTACATAACATGAGCATGCCGCGTACAATGTGCACAAAAGTGTGGGTGCGCATTATGTATGGTAAAATACAGTAAACCCTTTTCGGTTTGTTGCAGACAGCTGTTACATTATCCCTTATCCTCTCTTCTTCAAACAGAATAACCTTAATTGTGTTAGGGCCTAATCTGCATCTTGTTGATTATTTGGGTTCATTTTCCGTAGAGTCCCTCCAGTTTTTCCAAGTCTTAAAGCAAACAAAACGCTATTTCCTCATTTTCTTTTTGGAAAAGAGCCATTTTAATAGGGGACGAAGGTCTGCATTTCAACAAAACACCAGGAATGCTTCTGTCTTTTCCAATCCTCTGTTCAAGACCAGATGAAGGCAATGTCTTTTTTACTTATTAATTCGTTCCTGAAAATTAAGGTGTTCAAGGGTTAAAGAAACACTAATGTATCTGTCCATACAGTTTCTAGCTCTTTATCAGTGCTACTCTTCTTCACAGCCATACTGCATGTAAAGGGATTTGTGCACGCTCATTGATTTCCTACTGACTCATTTTACTGGGTTGAAGCTGCTATTTTTCACCCTTAACTTTCATAACCACCTACACAATAGAGACAAAAGAGTTTCTCATCACTCCACAATCATCCTTACATGTGGCTCTTCACAAAGAAGTCTGTTCACCAACCCAAACTTTTTGACAAAATTGTTTCCGATTAATTGATATTATACGCCACTCATTCGAAAACTTTTCTCCCCAGGTCTATGCTCAGTGTCCACAGGAAAGGACAATGCCCTAGCCTCCCGTGAGCCAGGCTGGTTTGTTTCTTTTTCCTCTGTGAACCTGAAAAGAAAAGGACCAAAAAGGTAGAGGAAGTGGCCTTTGGTTATTAAATGTCTACTTTCACTACCATGGCCATCTTCGGCTAAAGTCTAAAAAAGAAAAAAAAAAAAGATGCCATAGACAGAGGGCAGGGAAAGGAGCTTTTTCTGGCTTTGTACTTATATCTTCTGTCTCTATCTCTTCTCTTCCAATCCCTGCTCATAGGATGCCCAGACCTCCACTGTCTATTATCTCCTCAAACGCCCATATTCCCTATTCAAGTGTGTCTCGATAGAGTTTCCATCTATGCTCTGGGTCTTTCTCCTGTTTCTCACTAGCAACTCTTGCCTATATTGTGTGTTATCCTCAAGGATTTACTAGGCACTTGAAACTGATCTGAGAAAACAGCCCATTTCAGCATACTGATAGATGATAAAAGCCTAATGAGTTTCTGCTTTAAAGTAGCAAATTAGGACTGTGATAAGAGACTTCCACATCTCCTTAACCCCGAAGTGTGATACTTTCAGGTAGTATGGAAGATTTTTGAGAAAGAGATTTGTGGCCTCCTCTAGTACTCTTTAAGTCATCCTCTGATTTAGAATTATAGGATTATGATTCTATTTAGAATCCCTTGAGCTTCTGTTGCAGATGATAACAGCCACAGTTTCCTTTTTCTCTCCCTTTCATTCTTACCTATCAAGCCCCACCCCCTATCAGATTCAGTCAATGAAAGTAAAAGACCTCTAGAGCTTATCGAACATTGCCTGTGGCCATCTTTTCCCTTTCTTCCCCTCCATAATTTGTGCTCCCAATTTGGAAAGTGCCTGTACAAAGTGGCCCATCTTCCTAATTATGTATATATACTCAAAAGGCCTCTGTAACATGCTCTTTGTATAAATTGAAAGAATAAACAAACCAGTAAAACGATCACATTGGTTAGCACTTAGGGGCAAATGGACACTCTGAGTTTTAGTGCCCTTTTCAATCCCACACTCCTGGCAGTACCCAATTAGTGCTGTGCTTTGCAAGGGAAAGCCAAAGGGGGATATTTAGTATCCAAGTAGCCCTAGCAGAGATCCATTCTGTGCTACACTAATAAAATCATTAGACCACACTCGGTGAGTTACTTATATACATGCTGGGGATGGCATTTTAAAATGTTAATACCATGGATAAATCCAAACCCATTTCAGAATTGCTCATACGCTCGTTTCAAAATACTAAAGTTCAAGTATGTTTAATTATTTTCCGTAAATACCATGCTGAAAGCCTTTTTTGGTTCATTTCAAGTGAAGAAAATCCATTTTCTCCCTGATGTTAATAACTCAAATGGTAGAGGAAAAAGGTTCTATTTACTTTTATTTTTTTATCTCAGATTTTTCTAGCTTAAGCTCTGGTTTACATAACACCTATCATAGAAGTTCTAAAGTGAAAGATCATACAAATCATCCGAACAGGATTTTTGAAGGAAAAATATTTGGTAATGTTACACACAACAATTTCTCCTTAGCGATGAGCTTAATGGGCTTATTTTATAGACTATCGCCCATTGCTTTTAAAGTTACCTTTGTCTTTACACTTGCCATGAATCACTATTCACTCTCCATCTCCCTTTCTGTCCCTACGTCTCCTATCTCCCTCATTCACACCTACACATTCATTCACAGTCCACCTTGTCAGACACTAAATGAACAAACATTGTTTGTTCTGAGTCATAGAAGTCAGTTACAGGTGTTAGAATTCTGCCTGCCAATCTGCCTAATTACTGACCAAACACTGCATCAAAAGTTGCAATAAGCAATAAGCAGAAGGAGCAAATGCTGTCAATTATCTTGGGAGAGGGTGAACTAATAGGCAGAGATGATGAAACATATTTCCCTTGGCTTTTAGCTGATATTCATTCTTAATTGAGTTGCTTCTTAAAAGCCTGCCATGGGTTTTTACCTGAGATCTGGAGTGCATTTTGCAACAGCCTTTCTCCGCACCTGGAAAAAGGAATGATGTATGGCTGCAGTAAAAATAAAAATGCTAATGTACACATGAGTAATGTTTTTCTCCACTGAATTCAGGCTATGTGGAATCACTCACTGATGCATGTACTGATTTAAATCCAAATAGTCTTTGAAATTAATAACCTATTCAACATTCTTGGGGAAGATTATGGCCATGAAGGCAAATATTACAGTCTCCTTTTAAGATACATTCCCACGATAAGTCAGATCTCTTAGATTTTCAATAGAAATTGAAAGTCTAGTGTAAGCTCTGATTTGACAATATACAAATCGCCCGACTCAAACTTTTATCCCAATGAGCTCAATGCGTACATTTATTCCAAGAGTTTCTCTGTTTGGATAGTGGACGAGATTCAAACTTTCCTTTCAGTTGGTTTTGGGTATCCAGACGGGCAGAGACTACTATGGTTTTATTTATTTTTTCATTTTTTGTTTTTTAATATATTTTATTGATTATGCTATTACAGTTGTCCCATTTTTTTTCCCCCTTTATTCTTCTCCACCCTGTAGCCCCCCTCCTGACAGCATTCCCCCACTTAGTTCATGTCCATGGGTCGTACATATAAGTCCTTTGGCTTCTCCATTTCCTATACTATTCTTAACCTCTCCCTGCTATTTTGTACCTCCTATTTATGCTTCTTATTCCCTGTACCTTTTCCCCAGTCTCTCCCCTCCCCCTCCCCACGATAACCCTCCATGTCATCTCCATTTCTGTGATTCTGTTCCTGTTCTAGTTTGCTTAGTTTACTTTTTTTGTTCAGTTGTTGATAGTTATGCATTTCTTGTCACTTTACTGTTCATATTTTTGATCATCTTTTCATTAGGCAAGGCCCTTTAACATTTCATATAATAAGGCATGGGTGATGATGAACTCCTTGAACTTGACCTTATCTGGGAAGCACTTTATCTGCCCTTCCATTCTAAGTGATAGCTTTGCTGGATAGGGTCATCTTGCATGGAGGTCCTTGCCTTTCATTTGGGCCATATTTTTTGTCTCAGCGCACCTGTTACATTGTAAGGAGCTGAGCCGTAGGTATTCGCTGGGGGTGGGGGTAACCCTTGTCACTGTGTTGTGGCACTCTATGTGGGTGAGGGGTCAAGGAAGGAACAACGCCTTTTGCTCAGTTCTCAGCTGGCTTTCAGTCCCTTCCCCTGCTACCCACAAGCAAATGGGGCCCTTCTGGTGCTGATTCTGGGTGGGTGGGATTGTATACATTCTAGGACACCATGGGTCTCTCCAACAACTCTCCTGTGAGGCCGGGAGTTTCTCCCACTGCCGCAGCACCCACAGGTTTTTAAAGCCAGAGGCTTTATTTCCTTGCTCTGGAACCACAGGTTGCATGATCTGTCTCACTCCCCAGTTGTTCCTCCGAGTTTATCCGCATGCAAACGTGGGACCGTCTGGCCCACCAGCCTCGGCCTTGCCACGCATCCTCTCCACCCTGGCTGCCTGTCTCATCCCCTCCTACCAGTCTGAATGAATGTTTCTTCTTTAACTCTCTGGTTGTAGGACTTCCATACAGTTCAGTTTTCTGACAGTTCTGACTCTTTTTTTGTTTTTAAATTTGTTGTCTTTCTTTTAGTTGTGCGAGGAGGCAAAGTGTATCTACCTACATCTCCATCTTGGCAGGAAGTCGAGACTACCATGGTTTTAGACGGAGCAGTTGTTTGGGGGATAGATATAATATTTACTTGGTTTCTAGATTTTATTTATCTTTTTCATGACTGTAGTCCTTGAACTGATTTAAGGAGTGGACTCAAGTTACAAGCAGGGAGGCACCAGAGGAAATATTAGATTGAATATAGGGACACCTGGTTTATTCAAAACACTTGCCTCCTAACTTCTTTCCTCTACTTGCAGAATCACAGAGGAAAATCACTTAACTGCACTGTGACTGCCACTTCACAGTCTATAAATTGGCATAAAAAGAATGTGTTCTACATTTTTAAAATTACACACAAAACTTTAATTACACTTTTTAAAAAGTTCAATTTGCATTATATAGTCAATAAATAGTTGTCAACAGTGTCAGTTTTCAAAGGAAATCATAAACTCCAAGCTGTATCCTCACGCTTTCATTTCACCACTCTAGCTTTGTCTTATCAAATTACAAGCGGAGTCTCCCCTCTAGAGCTGTATTAAAAATCAAATGGCTCATGCTTGTGGAGTAGTAATAACAAAAAGACCTAAGGATAAAGCAGTCCACAAAACAGAATCACCTGTTTCTGAATGTGCCTAAAAGCAGTTTACTGTAACTAGATATGAAGGTAAAGAGAGAGAGAGAGAGAAAGCAGTTCATTATTCATCACTTAAGGCAGTCATAAAAAGGTACACATTTTCATTAACCGTGGGTTGAATCATTAGACTACTTAAGTTACCTAATCCATATTCAGTGCTTGTTCTGCTCTGTTAAATGAGTACCGCAAAGGTGGGTAGATTGCCTTTAAATAAGATTCCAATTGAGAGCTTATTTCTCTTGTGAGCCAAAAACAAAAGCTCAAAACTTCAGAGGTAATTTTTTTCAGCTTTTTAGCAGTATAAAGTTTTGTGTCGACCCAAAGATTTCAGATGGGTTAAAAATCCATCTTATCTAGCAATAACTTTGAAGTTGTTAATTCGTCTTCCCTCGCTTACTCTCACCACAGTGTTGCCCCATGATATGCCAGCTACCATTGCTTTCTACCCATCCCATTCTCTGTTCCTTAGTTTTCATATTTCCCTCTGCTTCCTTAATTTTCCATTTTAATATCTTCTCATTCAAACAAATCATTGCAAAGTCACTTTGCAATCTAGTCTGTAATCCTTGAATTCTGACAGCTTTAAGGTGCTTCATCTCATTTTTTCTCATTTTGAATAATCATTTTTCTTCTCCAATCTTCCAGAAAAAATTGGAGGAAGATAGGTATGTAAGAAAAAACATCACTATTTCATTTCTTCCCCTCTATTTCAGGATATATATATATATATCTTGGCAATAAATGTCTACCTCTATTTCCTCTATAGCCCATTATTCTCTCTTTTTTTTTGTTTTTGGAATCATTATTATTATCTTTACATTTTCTGCAACAATCTTTTCTTCTCTTATTAAGGTTTTTCCCACTCTTTAAATCCTCCTATAATTTTAATCCATTTTATGATCTGTAATTTTAAGCTTTGATAGTTTACCACTCGGGAGTTTCATGACTCCTTTGCTGACACAGTCTAGGAAATATGGTTTGGTTGAAATGAAAGGTACTTTTTAGAAAGAAAGCAAGGACAATCTTTTAAAGTGCTTTTAAATATTTTTTCAGGATAAATTTTGGCTGAACCCTTGGTTAGGAAGAGAATCATAAAGGTTTCTGGAGAGATTATCTCAGTCATCAGTTACAGGCAGATATTATACCATCCAGCGTACATCATCAATCACAGTCTCTTACGGAGAAGGGTAGTGGCTGTGGTGTCGCACATTGAGTCAGTGTGTCCTTTTTATTTCCCTATGGTTTTCCCTCTGCTTTTCATTGCTTAGTGTGATATTTAGTCATTTATAATACTAATAATAACAACGTCCTACAATATGACATCTTATTGTCCAGTCAGCCTAGGTCACCTGTCCCCAACAACT
The DNA here is from genome assembly GCA_039655065.1 of Glossophaga mutica. Lineage (NCBI taxonomy): Eukaryota > Metazoa > Chordata > Mammalia > Chiroptera > Phyllostomidae > Glossophaga > Glossophaga mutica. Next base: position 4,274,124 of record CM077318.1, on the reverse strand, counting down.
AGATGGTGATCTACCGGTAGATCTCCAAGCCTTACCTGGTTGATCTCCAACCCATGTAGATCGAAAGTTAGAAGGCGGACATGTAGGTGGGCTTTCCCAACCACATGTTCCTCTCTGAGGCTTACAGACAGGCCCAGAAGAAGGAGGTTGCTTGCAACATTCTTGTTAAAGGGGAATTAATCCTTTACCTTAACAACGGAAATTCCCCTGCATGCCTGCAACAATCACAAAACTTCAGTTAAATGTAGGCGACTCTTCATCAAGAAATGGTTGCTTTCAAGATACTTTGATAATAACAAAACAGGGAAATAAAAGTAATATTTTGAAGGCTTATTTGTGGATGGCTTGATTACTGTGACCAAAAAGTGAAAAGGCAAAGCAAAAGGAGGGTCTTGCTTCACTGAAGTCAGTCTTAAATTGTGAACAGTACAATGGATTGTTACTACCCAGTGATTGGGTACTACAAAAGATCTCAAGAGCCACCAAGACAGAAGTCTCAGGGGGTTAGGAATTACTGGATGATTGGCTGAAATATGAGTCAATCAATCACCAAGTCACATTTCCAAGGACTCACATTAAATAGACAAGGGGAATGTATTTATGGTATTCTTATAAAGTCACTCGACTGGAAACTAACAAAACAAAGGATAGGCCAGCAACGGTTCCCTGTGGCTTTTCTCAAACTTTCCCCTTGCATCCTCATTCAGAAAATGAAAGTTTGTGAAAAAGACAAAATATTGCAGATTGGCATAAGGCCATTGTGGAATAAAACACTCCAACTACAGCTAAAATCAATGCCATTACACAGGAGATTGCAGAAGAATACAGACTTAACCAAACGGTACATAAAGAGCCCCTGCAGCTGATAAATCAGAACATAAAACTATTGCTTTAAGTGATGAAAGAGGACAAAGAAAGAGCAAATGGTGCCTGTGAATGAAAGACTTTATAAATGACATCATAAAAACCATTTTAATGTTATTGTGAACTTAAAGTTACTAAAGCTCTGTTGGACAAAATTCCAGTAATGCTCTCCTCCAAAAGATACATATCATCAAATGTGTCAAATATATAAAATAGTCCAAAGAAAGCACAGTGAATTTATTTTAAACTATTTCTTTCCTGTTAAAGTATTTATTTAAAGGTTATACCTATAAAGAAGAAAGAACATCCTAGCCTAAAGCCCACAAAAAGAAAGGTGTGTCTCGTAATAGTAGATATTATGGACATCACAGTGCTGTCTACAGGAAGTATTAGTCAATAACCTTGAATAATTTGTTATGAAAACTGGAATTTTACACTAGCACTAGTGTAGCTGTTCTTTGAAGCACTAGCCTCAAAGAGCAGAATCTGAGCTGGGCAGAAGAGGAAAACCAGTCACCTATTCACAACTGCTCCAATTTGAACGTTAGGAGAATGGGCACTCAATTATAACATTTTCCATTTTAGGCAACCATTTGGACAGCAACAAAATACCACAGCACTGAAGCAACATGTTCTAAACAAAATGGGAAATTATTTAACAGATAGTCAAATTTTACCCTCTAGATTATCTGAACAAACGTTTGCTATCCAAACCCATTTGCCATCTAAAAGTACTAGTCTCTGGACTGCTGCATAATTTTTAGTACAAGATGCTTATGCCAATACCCAGAGATATTTCAAAATATTTCTTGGTTATATTGTAAAAACAGCACTAGACAGCCCTGCTTTAAATTCCACCATGTGGACATTTAACATATAATTTTAGAAAATACCCACTCCAATTGTGACAGGAATGACATTATGAATGATGAACAGGGCAAATTTTAAAGCAGCCAAAACAGGTACTTGATTTAAGGTATGATTGAAGAGGCATTGGGAAAGGCATATGCCCCATACTACTACTTTAACTAATGGTTGAAATTCCATCTTTAGTGATTCATTAATTTAAGGGTTTCAAGCTGGTACATTTTAGCGCTTCCTTCAACCCCAAATTAAAATGCAATTATTCCTGAAGAAGGCCAAGGGTCAATCGTTTTGTAATTATCAGTTATTAACACCATAGCACTTTATATCAGCTACATTTACAAATATAGCCACTAGTTGAGAGAACAACACTCTATGGTAGAAAGGGCCCATATGGCAAGACTGCAGCAAGAGAAGATATGAAAATAAAATAAAGGAGGAAGGCAACTTTCCTTAACTTTTTTTTATTGGGGCAAAAGTTGGTCCTGTCTACAGACTTGGATAACATATGAAGCAAAATTCCTGTAAAGACTATGAGTAGAATTAAGGACATGGGTATAGGGGTTAGCATTGTAAATACAATAAGGACACTTATCCAGTGATAGAAGAGACTATTGAAATTATAGAGAATGAAAAGATAGAGATTTGAGGTGGAGAGAACGAAAAGGGTTCATTAATACAAACATCTATTTGGCAGTGTGAATGTAAGGACTGTTGAGATGGAAGTGATGAGGATGAAGTTGGCATTTAGGATTTAAGGATACTAGTAATCACTAACAAATATGATAGAGGTTTATTAAGAACCTCGACTTCCTTTGGTGACACTTGACTACCCACTTACAGAAATGGACAAAAGAGAAGGTTCAGACTACTAATGACATATTATTGTATGTCTCAACTTAAAGTTGCAATTGAACCACAGGCATTTCACATGGAGACAGAGAATATTGAAAATTTGAATTGCTCCCAAACTGTCACATGAAGTAATCCTTTTAGAGCAAGTATGATTATAATCTATATAAGAGTGTCAGGAGGGAGGGGGGGCATAAGGGGGCTAAATGGTAATAGAAAAATACAATAGCCTGGGCTGGTGTGGCTCAGTGGATTGAGTGCCAGCCTATGAACACAAGGGCTGCTTGTGAGCCTTTGCCGGACCCTTTCCGGGTCACATGCCTGGGTCAGGTCCCAGTAGGGGATGCACAAGAGGCAACCACACATTGATGTTTCTCTCCCTCTCTTTCTCCCTCCCTGACCCTCTCCCTAAAAATAAATGAATAACATCTTTAAAAAATAAAATTAAAAATTTTTAAAAGAGTGTTGGGGAAATGACTAGCTCTACACCACTGATATGATGAATGGGAGATGATACTGCACATAGAGAACCCCAGCGATTCCACCAAGAAACTACTAGAACTGATAAATGAATTCAGAAAAGTAGCAGGATACAAAACTAATATCCAGAACTAATTTGCATTTTTATATGCCAATAATGAACTAACAGAAAGGAAAATTAAGGAAACAATCCCATTCACAATTGCTTCAAAAAGAATAAAATATCTAGGAATATACCTAAGCAAGGATGTAAAAGACCTGTATTCAGAAAATTATAAGACACTGAAGAAAGAAATTGAAGAAGATACAAATAAGTGGAAGCACATACCACGTTCATGGATAGAAAGAATGAACATCATTAAAATGTCCATGCTGCCCACAGCAATCTATAGATTCAAGGCGATTCCTATCAAGATTGCAGTGATGTATTTCCCAGAACTAGAACAAATATTTCAAAAATTTATATGGAGCCACAAAAGGCTCTGCATAGCAACAGCAATCCTGAGAAAGAAAAAAATTAAGTTGGAGGGATCACGCTACCTAATATCAAACTATACTGCAAGGCCATAGTAATCAAAACAGCATGGTACTAGTATAAAAACAGACATGTAGATCAATGGAACAGAATACAGAGCCCAGAAATAAACCCACACCTTCTTAGTCAATTAATATTTGACAGAGGAAGCAAGAACATACAATGGGCTAAAGATAGTTTATTCAATAAATGATGTTGGGAAAATTGGACAGATACACGCATAAAAATGAAACTAGACCACCTTCTTACACCATATACAAGAATAAATTAAAAATGGATTAAAGACTTAAATGTTAGACCTGAAACCATGAAAATCATAGAAGAAAACATAGGCAGCAAAATCTCATAGCTCATAGTTCATAGCAATATTTTAATGGATATATCTTCCCAGCCAAGGGAAACAAAACAAAAAATAAATAAATGGGACGACATCAAACTAAAAAAAATTTTGCACAGCAAAGGAAAACATCAGTAAAATAAAAAGATAACCCATAGAATGGGAGAACATACTCACCAATACATCTGATAAGTAGTTAATATCCAAAATTTATAAAGAACTTTTAAAACTGAACACACACACACACAAAAATAATAACCCATTATGCTAAGTGAAATAAGCCAAGTGGTGAAGGGCAAATACCATATGATCTCACCTATAAGTGGAACCTAATCAGCAAAATAAACAAGCAAGCAAAATATAACCAGAGACATTGAAATTAAGAACAAACCGACAGTAACCAGAGGGGAGGGGTGAGGGGGATAACGGGGGGAAAGTGGAAAGGGTTTTCAGGACCATGTATAAAGGACCCATGGACAAAACCAAAGGGGGTAGGATCAAGGGTGGGAAGTGGGGATGGCTGCGGTGGAGGGGGGAGTCGTGGGGGGAAAAATGAAGACAACTGTACAATTGTCCCTCGCTATATCGCGATTCACTTATTGCAGCTTCACTGTATTGCGGTTTTTTTCTTTTTTTAAATATATCTTATTGATTATGCTATTACAGTTGTCCCATTTCTCCCCCACCATTCCCCTCCACCCTGCACACCCCCTCCCACCCACATTCCCCCCATTTTGTTCATGTCCATGTGTCATAAGTTCTTTAGCTTCTACATTTCCCACACTATTCTTGCCCTCCCCCTGTCTATTTTCTACCCATCATCTATGCTACTTATTCTCTGTACCTTTTCCCCCTCTCCTCCTCCTCCCACGCCCCTGTTGCTAACCCTCCATGTGATCTCCATTTCTGTGGTTCTGTTCCTGTTCTAGCTGTTTGCTCAGTTTGCTTTTGTTTTAGGTGTGGTTATTAATAGCTGCGAGTTGCTGTCATTTTACTATACATGTTTTTTATCTTCTTTTTCTTAGATAAGTCCCTTTAACATTTCATATAATAAGGGCTTGGTGATGAACTCCTTGAACTTGACCTTATCTGAGAAGCACTTTATCTGCCCTTCCATTCTAAATGAAAGCTTTGCTGGATAGAGTGATCTTGGATATAGGTCCTTGCCTTTCAAGACTTCAAATACTTCTTTCCAGCCCCTTCTTGCCTGCAAAGTCTCTTTTGAGAAATCAGCTGACAGTCTGATGGGAGCTACTTAGTAGGTGACTGTCCCCTTATCCCTTGCTGCTTCTAGAATTCTCTCCTTCATTTTAATCTTGGCTAATGTAATTATGCTGTGCCTTGGTGTGTTCCTCCTTGGGTCCAACTTCTTTGGGACTCTCTGAGCTTCCTGGACTTCCTGGAAGTCTATTTCCTTTGCCAGATTGGGGAAGTTCTCCTTTATTATTTGTTCAAATAACATTTCCACTTGTTGTTCTTCCTCTTCCCCTTCTGGCACCCCTATAATTCAGATGTTGGGACGGTTAAAGATGTCCCGGAGGTTCCTAAGCCTCTCCTCATTTTTTTGAATTCTTATTTCTTCCTCATTTTATGTTTGGTTGTTTCTTTCTTCCTTCTGGTCCACTCCACTGATTTGAGTCCCAGTTTTCCTCCCATCTCTATTGGTTCCCTGTGCATTTTCCTTCACTTCACTTACTGTAGCCTGCATTTGTTCATCTAATTTGGGAGCAAAATCAGCCAATTCTGTGAGCATCCTGATCACCAGGGCTTTGAACTGTGCCTCTGATAGGTTGGCTATCTCTCGGTTGCTTAGATAAATTGGCTCTGGGGCTTTGATCTGTTCTCCCGTTTGAGCCTTTTTTTTTTTTTTTTTTTTTTTTTGGTCTGGTCGCAGCTGTCACGTCACGATGGGCTGAGCGTTATGCGTTTCCCCAGGGCGGGGCAGCCCAGTCGCTGGGTAGTGACGCTGCATGTGGGGGGCAGGGTCCAAGAGGGAACGATGGCGCCTGCTCCTCCCCCACCCTTCGCCTGGATTATCCGCGGGGGAATGCAGGACCCCCTGCTCAGCCAGCCGCCCCCCGCGGCCTCACCAGGTCTGCACCATTGCCCCCCCTCCCCCCGTGCCCGGGGACCGCCAGCCGCTGCAGCCCGTGCACCCGGGTCCGCCAACCTGCACTTTCTCCTCCCGCGATTCCGCCCCTCTTACCGGTCTGGATGGATGGTTGTTGGACTTCTGTATAGTTCAGTTTTCTATCGGTTCGGATTGTTTTCTTCTTTCTAAACCTTTGCTGCCCGTAATTTTCGCTGCGCGAGGAGGCACGGTGTGTCCACCTGTGCGTCCACCTGTGCGTCCACCTTGGCCGGAAGCCGTATCACAGGTTTTTAAAAATCCTTCCGCAGACAAGTGAAGTGCGATACCGCAAGGCATGACTGTATACTTCACTGGTGAGTACCCATATAGAATCTTATATGCTGTTGAAATGACGTAGGTTCGAGAGTGTAGAAAGTGTTTAAGAGCCTATGAAGTGTGCTTATAAGAGTGTGGGAAAGGTTAATAAGAGAGGGAAAGGTTTATAGGAGCGTGGGAAGGGTTTATAACACCTTAAAAAATATATAAATAATAAAATAAATATAACGCTGCTACTTTGTGGATTTTCACCTATCACAGGGGTCTCTAGAACGTAACTCCCGCGATAGGTGAGGGAATCGCTGTACTTGCACAATAAAAAGTAAACAACCCAATTAAAAAGTGGACAGAGGACCTGAATAGATGCCTCTCCCAAGACATACAAACGGCCAACAGATATATGAAAAGATAATCGCAGGTTCACTAGCTATTAGGGAAATGCAAATCAAAACCACAGTGAGATGTCCTCTCGCACCTGTCAGAATGGCTATCATCAATAAACAACAAACAGCAGGTGCTGGTGAAGATGTGGAGAAATGGGATCCCTTTTGCACTGTTGGTGGGAACACAGACTGGTGCAGACACTGTGGAAAGCAGTATGGGGATGCCTCAGAAAATTAAAAATGAATCTGCCTTTTGACCCAGAAATCCCACTTCTGGGAATATACTCTAAGAATATTGAAACTCTAATTCAAAAGAACATAAGCACCCCTACGTTCATTGCTCCATTATTTACAATCACCAAGATATGGAAGCAGCCCAAGTGTCCATCAGTAGATGAGTGGATAAAACAACTATGGGACATTCACAAAATGGAATACTACTTGGTCATAAAAATAGAAGAAAATTTTACCCTTTGAGACAGTATGGCTGGACCTGGAGAATATTTTGCTAAGTGAAATAAGGCAGTCAGAGAAAGACAAGTACGATACGATCTCACTCATACGTGGAATCTAATGAACAAACTGAACTAACCAGGAAAATAGAGAGACTCCTAGATGGAGAGCAGGATGACAGCTAAGGCTGGAAGCAGGGCGAGGCATGGTTAGTGGTTTCAGGGATTGAGCAAAAATGAAAAAGGACTCATGGACATGGACAACAGTGTGGTGATTGCTAAGGGAAGGGAGTATAAGGGGACTAAATGGTAATGGAAAAGTACAATAAAAATTACCATAAAATACAATAAAAATGTTAAAAAAGAGTGTTGGGAAAATGACTGGCTCTACGTCACTAATACGATGAGTGGGAGATGGTGTTCTTTGATTATGCTATCTAATAGTAAAATCTGATGTAATAACTCAGTTTCACTGTCCTGAGTTATGTTGGTTTAGCCAAAATTTAAAATATAAAACTACATTAAATTATCTTAAGGCTAAAAACACATAGCTTGGTTAGTGGCACTGAAATGTTTGTTGATTTAGGATAGGGATAGTGATAATCATTAAAAATAACACTCAGATACAATTCTTTGTAAATTCATTAAAAATAAAATAGTCTGCATCCTTTAGAAAAACTAAAAAATGGCATTTTGTTTGCAAAGGTAGAATGATTGAGGCAGACATTTAACTTAGACATATATGTGTCAATTCTTAAATTATATTTGGCCAAAATAAGTAATCATCCCAAGATTCACCAGTAAATTAAGAGAGCTTGACATGGAAAAACATAGGGTTGATTTAAAAAAGAGGCAAAACCTCAGCAGTTTTGGTTCACCGGCAACTAGCTCTCAAACAAAGCTGGTAAAATAATTCTACGGCTGGTTCTTATCATCACAAGATGCACTGAGAAAGAACAATAACAACAAGCGAATCGAGCCTGGTCCAGACAAAGAATTTGGCCATTAAGTAAACCCTCTAACAGAGTGAAGTCTTCAGATGTTGCTATTATGCTTACTATTGAACTTTATGTAACACTTGCACAGTTTACAAAGCCTTTCACAAACAGTATCTCTCTGTTAGTCATCATAACCACCTATTTGGGATTGGTTTCCCATAGACTAAGTAGTTTATCCGAGGTCACAGCAACAGAGCCAGAACATAAATTCTGACCATTAGGTTCCTAGCCCCTCTCAATCTGTATCTCCGTGCTTGTCTCTCGATAAAACTAAGGCACTCCCTCACCTTGTGAAAATAATGGCAATGAGCATAGTTGATCTTAAAATATCATGAAGTATTAGACCCTTATACAAGGGTCTCTCTTATGTATATCAATTATATAACAATAAAACCATTAAAAGTAAATTAATTAGGAAAGAAGAACCAATGTAGAAATCACTAGGGAACAAGCAGGCTGGAGAGTCAATCAGTAGCAACTGTGTACTTGTCTTTCGTTAGTACTTTTAGTGTAATGTTTTCCAAAACTGGCCATACAAGTTAAGTCTGCTCTCATAAGGTTTTGGGATCCCCATTTTGAAATAAGTTAACCTCATTGTCTAGATGTCAAAACTTTTTTCCATCATATGAATCTTTCCAATTCTTTATGTATGCGCATGCGGAAAATCTCCACAAAGCAATAACTCTCATTTCCAACATGCGTGATGACAGTATGATAATATACTCTAAAAAAAAACACCCAAACTCCATCCTCCTCAATATCAGGAAGTTATTTGTACTGTCCAAAGCCTAAAAACTGGTTTTGAAATACTTAATTTTTCAAAGTTGAAATACAGTAGTCTATTAGTTTCAGATGTACGACACAGTCATTAGACATTTAGATAACATGACACCTGTAGAAATTTATTCATACATCTTTATAACAAATCTAATTCTGTAGTGGAGTACATTTGAAAGTTAAAGGTCTGACAACATACTATAAACTGCAGTAGGAAGTGTGGAATAGCGATCACTATAGAGGCCCTAACAACTCCAGAAAATATGTTACTCAACTGGAACTACTGAAAGCAGTACATCTTCAGCAAACTTTAACTTGCCAAATCAGAAACCGGTCAAAAATATGCCTCCGGGATTTTATCAGTTTGAAATGATGAAAAGAACATATTCTCTTCAACGGTCAAGTATTGTTTAGAAATTTGCTACAGTAACTGCTCTGGTTCACAAGAAGTAACCTACATGAAGTAGCCTACACAGTATAACACACTTCATTGCGTTTTTTTTTTTTAATTGTGCACATATTACATAACCATCAATGAAAAAAATGTTGGTAAATAGAGAGAGTACATCATTTCATCATGTGGGTGGGCACATCCATGAATTACACCCAGGCTCACTAACAGTTTTTAAAATATCTGATTGATGTGGAAGCTTAGAAACCAATTGTATCCTTGTAGCTTCAAGTTGCAAAAATCAATTTTGCAATGATTTAACAGATTGCTTTGGCATGGGAGAAACAGAGTAATCAATGGTTATGTCAGCAGCCTCTTTGTCATAGAGACCTTGAAGAGGTGGTTATAATCAGTCTGAAGCAAGGAAAAGCCACTGCTGCCAATATCAGCATTGAGTGCTCAGTTTCTTTGGTGCTGAAACAATCTGGCAAAAACAAAAGGAAGAAGACTTGGGGCTTAAAACACACAGCTAGCAATGAATAATGTATATATTAACTATGATAGTAAATTGGTGCTTAAAATGAGAACAGGAGAGATTTATAGAAGCAACATGATTTATATGCTAAATACCATACAGAAGTGAATTGGAATTGTTCTGGTAACTCAAAGGGAAATGCTAGAGCTGGCGGCTGGGTAGTAGAGAGAGGAAGAGCAGAATTTACCAAGTGTCTTTGTAATATAAATAGGAAAGAAATAGGCATTATCATCTATTCACTCAACAAATCTTTTGCATCAAGGCTACTTCATACACCATTTCTGAAGGTTTTTGAACAAGCTAACAACACAAGCCCATAATTATACAGGAATGAGCCAGTTAGAACTTGTTTTCATTCCTTTTTCTTCCCAAGAGGCAACTTTATCACACTGCTCTGAATTTATAAGGAATTTTTCTCCTAAGACTCTTAAGTCATGTCAGATGTTGGATCACATTTCTTTCATCTCCATGAGGGGAGGGAGGTCAGGCCTGATTATTTCTATAAACATAGCAAGCTTATATGATTTGTAACAATTCACTCAGGTAATCATAGGATGTTGGTAATAAGATATAGCCCCCAGTTCAACTCTGACTCCCAAGACAAGGAGAAAGAATTGGAGAGAATGCTCCCTGAGAGCATGTTTTAGGAAAGAAAAGTGGCATTTCATGCACAGTACACTTATTTTCTTCCTAAAATGCCTTCCTCAGATGCAGTGAAATTCTGAGTAGCCAAGGAGAATAAATAAATATTTGAATACGAACTTAGGAAGTCCTGTTTTTCAGTCTGCCGGATCAACTTTAACCTACTTGATTGTAAAAATTGGAAAGATTTATATGAGCGCTGAACTTCAAGGCTTGAAACCTAACTCTCAGGTTCAGAGAGAAAACAAATTCCAATCTAATTTCACCCACTTAGAAACATTTGATTGCCTACCGTATTGCAAGGAACTGTTACAGGAGAAGATAAAACACACTGGTCATGCCTGCTTGCCTTTAAGTAGTGCATATTCTTAAATAGTAGCGATGAGGCATACATACAAAAAATGGGTAGAGTAAATTGGATCAGGACAAAAGAGGCAATTAGGAAGCTGTTACAATACTGCAGTAACCCATGTTATAAAAACTAATTAAGTCACGAATTAGTGTAGTGGCAGCAGAATTGGAAAAGGAGATACAGATATGAAAAATGTTTCTGAAATAATAGACTTGGCAACTAGCTTTATACAATGGATGGGAAAAGACAAATAATGACTTCCAAGGGAGTTTGAGTGACTAGGAAAATAATCATAGCCTTGATAGATAAATGTGAGTTAATAGGAAAAACAAGTGGTATTTCATCCAAATACACTTATTTTCAGAATCATAAGGGAAATGGAGGCATTCGATTTCAGGCATGATGAATTTCTAGCAAGTTCTCTGATCTTAATTTCTATCATCCTCTGAACCAGTGCTCTCTCAGTTTTCTGCACCTAATCAATAGATTTTGCATATGTCCTCAAAATTTGTAGGTCGGTTATATTAATGGATCCATCTAATTACATATATTATAAAATTTACACAAATGTTAGAAAATGTAAAAGAATGAGTTAAAAGTAACTATAAATAGTTATACTAGTTTTCTTCCCATATCCCAAAAGCTTGTTTTGCGTAACCCATGTTGGAGATCACTTATCTAAACAATTTAGCTATAACTTGTCTTTCTAATTTGCAAAACTGTAAAAAAATACTAACCCAAGTTAAATGATAATGACTTCAGGTTATAGGAGACAAATCATACTTTGCATTTATAAGGTATAAAAATAGTAAATTTCTCATGATTAATAATGTTCTCTATCTTTCAAGCTTTGGCATCAATTCAAAAGGCAGGGAGGTTCTTATGTACTGGATCAGTTTCTCATGTATCTTGCACTAATGAAACTTTACAAAATAGAAAATTAAGAATCCCTGAGAAGATAGTCCCCCAAAATAGAATAACATGGAAGTGACTCCCTATTTACCACAGCTTCTCTTTGTTTTTATATTTTGTGGAGGAAAAAAATTTAACATTCACATCAACTTCAGGAAGTACCATTCATCTGAAAAAAAATCAAACCCCAGAAACAGGGGCTACAAAAAAATTAAATGACTTGCTCAAGGTCACTTAGCTAATATGTGCTAGAGCTCAGATTTGAGTCCAAGTTTTGACCTCAAGTTAGACTCTTTTCACTCCACCACAGTTGACTTAAATCCTGTTCTTTTTGTTTTCTTTTTTGGTTTTGTTTTAGTTGTCTTTATCAATATACATTCTTTAAGTGTTCCATCTGCTGTTTAACCCAACTGCAGAGAAGAAACAAGACTGCTTAAAATGAGTAGAAAAAGTGACAGACTAATACTTCTCTTGTTCATGTCCTTTTCTAATAGACAATGATTATGTTCTCTCAATTTTCCAACTTGTCCGTGTATCGGACTGACTTCTGGGTCATGTTCGTGTTAAAAATGGCTGCTTCTGAAATATGAGCTCCGCCAATCAAAATTTGCCATTTCTAGGGTTGGGCAGGACAGCACAAGTGTTCTGTAATTTTTCCTTATTAGATCCCGATAACTTGAACTAGCAAGACAAAGACCACCTTATAGCAGGCATAGCTTTCCTGTTGTTAGGAAGGACAAAATGAGCCCTGAGGTAATAAGAGGATTTATAGTTAGGTAACCAACCATTGACCAGATGTATTAATTCGTTGTTGACAATGGTGGAGCATTATAATGCTCTCTTATTTTATTCACATTGTTATCAAGGCCTTAAATGAAAATTCAACAGGAATGCTTTTTAAATTGGCAGATGACACAACTGAAAAGAAGAGTACATCATCCCGATGCCAATCAGAACGGATGGGTAAAATCTAATCACATGAGATGTAAGAAGTAATTAATACAAAATATCTTAATTTAGTTTATAAAGTTAACTATATGAGGAAGTCTGCCTTACCCATAGTATGCATAAAGTGGTCCCTGGAAAATAGTTTGTTGATCACAATCACAATAAGTCAGTGGAGAAAGATGGCTGTTGAAAAATGAAAGCCCAAAACGGAAAAGATAACCACCAAAAGACAAAGCTAATGCAATTTACAACAAGGTTTCAGAAATTTTAAGGTCTCTGAAATAAGACTGATTTCTTCTCCTTTTGATAAGGCAAACGTGTAAATCATCAACTAATAGCACTTGTACTGTTTTAATAACTGAAACATGAGACACATGAGGGGTAATATAAATCAGATTCCTCCACAGTGTTACTACCTGATTATATGCATGATGTACTCTTGAAATTTACCCTTATGCATTTAGGTATTATTGTTGTATATTGTCGTTTAGTTTTAAACAGTAGTGACACATCTCAGGACACAGAAGAATTCAAAGTTAGGGCAGCTGTCAGACTGACCTCTATAGCTAGGGAGTTACTTGGTTCTAGAGAGAAGCCCAGCTAGTCCTGTGGTTGTAGGTAGATAGAAAACCTATATCACAATTAAGAACAGTGGTTAGGCAGTCTGCCCGGGTATGTCTGTGCTCAGTAACTTGCCTAAAGTTACAGTAAGGACATTAAGGGCCCTAGAGAAATCACACTTTTTTCTCCCTCTTCAACATGGATTACAGGGGAAAATAAGGATTCTGGGAGTGAAAGAGTAGTGACTTAGAGATCAGCTTGTGGGCACATGTCTGAAAGAGAGGGCAGGGAAAAGCCACCCCTGGCTGCTGCACCTTGGAGCAGCTGGGGTTTGCTGTAGATGGGGGAAGGTATGCTTATATGTTTGCATATGCATGCTTCAGGTCTTTTAGTACCAGTGGATGAAATGCCTTCTTTACTGTCCGTCTACCCACAGAGGTACCTCACATTACAGCCCCAGGGACATCAGTCCCACTTGTCATATTCTAGGAACAGTTCCGCCCACTCGCTGGAGGTGGGGGTGGGGGGGAGAAAAATGTCCATTTTTCAACTCATTTTAAGAACAATGCTTGAAGGTAATGATTTGAAGAAAGATTATCTGCTCAATCTCTGAGTCACTCCTTTTCTGAATGCAAATATTCATGTCCTGCTCTAGAATAGCAACCACACTTCAAATGGCTGGCTGCGGTCAGAAGACAGCCCAGTGGTCTTCACAAGAGCTGTAACACACCCCTGTTTGTCTCCAGTGCTCTGCAGGAAGAAAAACCAACGAGTTAGGCCAAATTATCAGCTCGAACGGCAGAAATGGACATTTTTCCTAAGAAAGCAGTAACTAGCAACTATCAATTGGACAAGAGGGAAGAGAATGTCTGCTAAATAAAGTAAACTTGAATTATGGAAAGCCCTTCTAATGTACTGAGAAAAAGGAGCCCAGCCCCCAGGAATGATCAGTGACAATTCTGTCCCTCACTCCGGGCCTTCCGTGCCTGTTCCAAGAACACTCTTGAAAAACTACTCACCACAGAGAGGTTGGCCCTTCGTACGTGTCCAGAGGCAGCCAGCCTGTTCCTGTGGGAGTGCACAGGACAGGGAAGCAGGAGTCCTGCTTTCCAGTTCCACCTCTGCCACTGACTCGTTCTGTGACCTCCTTCACCTCTAACACCGGACCTAACCAACTCACAGAGGTGCTAGAAAAACCCACTGAAATCACAGACGCGAAAGCACTTTGCAAAGCATGAAGCACGGTATAGGTGCGAGGGATCATAATCCGAATAGAGTCCATGCCAACCCCTCTGGCATTACCCTCAAGGCTTTCTCGGGTTTGGCACAGGATTTCCAATTCCCTGATTGCTCCCTCCAAGTCCTACCTGGCTTGGGAACAGTAGGTTTCACCGTTCTGTCTCTTGCCAGCTTCCTCCTTAATGAGGCCAACTGAATGTAGTTTAGTCAGCTCTAGTCTCTCCTAGCAAGGTCCAGTCTTCCTCAGGAAAAGACTCCGCCCATCTATAAAAACACCAACAACTCTTCAGGCACAAACTACCCATGTGGTAGGTGTGAGGTGGGGGAGACAAAACCTGGAACAATCTACAGGTCCAGAGGAGAAATCTGTGGTTTGACTGAAACTTGCTTGTGAGGCTCTTAGTGCCCAGGATATTCATTCTCTCTCTCTCTCTCCCTCTCCCTCTCCCTCTCCCTCTCTCGGTTGTCATACCATAGCAATCAGAAATCTTACTTGACTGCTGCTGTCTGCTCCTGAGTCTGTGCTGGCTAATCTGTCTGTCTTCTCTCTACCACCTTGAAGATTCTAATTCAGTGGTGCCCATTTATACACACCCAACAGTGGCAGGACTCCAGAAATCTCTATACCCACCAATCATAAGTCAGAACTCCCAAGTTTTTGGCCAGGCCTGATTTAACCCTCTCTATGTAGACATTACAAGAGTGTTGTCAGCTTCATAACTGAGGGCAGGAGTTGGACTCAGAATCGAGAAGCTGCTGTGTCGTGCCTGCTGTCCAGACCCTAATTCTCTGTGCTGGCAAAGCAGAACGAGTCTTACTCATAAGCCACATGAGAATAATAGCAAAGAAGTCAAGTCCTACAGAACAAGGGGTTGAAGTGTCAAACGGATCCAAAGGGGAAAAACTAAGGTCAGAGACATGGGTGTCATGTTAAAACAGAAGGAATAGGATACGCACAGAGTTAAAATTGGCAGTGGGATTAATGCTTACAGATCCAGGCTTGGCACCAAAGCACATACCAAAGCAGGGTCCTAACATTCAAGCAGAATTTGGTAACTCGACATCCTAACTGGCATGGACAGAAGTAGAGTCTAAAGATAAGACACAGGGGGAAACAGGGTACAGACTGAGCCTAAGAATAGTGCCCTAAGCTCCCATACACTCAGATGGGTCCCCATAGTACAGAAGCCATGATATGTCTGAAATTCTTAGGCTATGAGTAACAATTTTAAAGGAGCAACTCACCTGGTATAGGAAAACAGGGAGCCTATGGAGGAAAGTAGGGCTGTATGAAGGTTCAGAGTTGAAGCTCAAGCAGGATACAGGTTCTGGGGTATTATACTGGGTCCAACAAAATCATGGTGCAAATAATGTGCCCAAATAGAACATAAAGATTGCCTTGCAGGTTTGAAGATTAGGGTATTCCAACTCCTATTCAGTCCTGAATGGCTTGTAAGCAAACTGCTTCTCTCTCCTCTCTTCATGCCCTCTACTGCTTCTTGCTCATTTATCTCCATACTTATTTCAAGTTCAGGTTCATTTGTTTCAGGATACGGGATAGTATGCCAGGAGAGAGGCCTGCTGTGGTAACTCTGCTTCTCACCACATGTCAACGGCCATAAGTTACAAAAACAACAAGGAAAATGGTGTCATCTCTTTTCAGGACCTGCTGTGGCAAAAATAATCCATCCTAGAGGTGTCAAAGGACTATATCTGATGTAGATCATGCTTCTCATTCATAAAAAACAACTACACACATACCTGGACATCATGGAATGGGAACAGATGAAAAGCATTTGGCAGAGTAGGGCCCAGGTGGTAACAAGATACTGTGCCAAAGGCTGAAGGTATAAAATGGTAACTGGATGTTGGAATAGACTCTGTAAAGCGCATCATGGGAAATGAACTAAATCTGTTCTTAAGCTTCTCCCTGCGAAATAATGCGCACATAAAATTTTCTTGTAGTAACTGGCATTGCACCTACTTAACACAAGACCTAGTACATAGTAAGTACTCAATAAGTGGTTGTGATTGGATTGATCATAAATTACACATCAAATCAGCCAGGCAAAACTTTCCAAGCTCTTTAATTATAGCTGTTAAAAGGATGTAAAGTAGCATTAAATTTCCTCACATAATGAATCAGCTACTTGGAGAAGTAAATTTACATAGCTAAAGTCTTCTACTTTCCTCTCATGATTTAAAGGCCGCAGTTTTGTACAATGTTTTCCTTCATTGTAATGGGAAGCGATCTAAGATCCACCCATAAGAGAGGGCAATGGCAGAAAGAGGAAGGAGACCAACCAAACATGGTAAGGAATCCAATGGTAAGGGAAAAGAAGTATCCCTCGTCTTGTTAATGTGACTATAAAAGCTTGTTTTACAGAAAACCAATGGCTAAGAAGAAAAAAAAAATATATATATATATAACCAAGGATTTCTAGTCAACAATTACTACTCCAAACTCCCTCGATTCAATTCAATTAAACTTCCTTTTTCAGTGAATAAAATCCTAATTCTTTATTATTCCCTGTCACTTGAAGTAAAAAAAAAGAAAAAAAAAATCACAGGTCTGTCAGGATGATCAAAGATGTGCAGGGTCAATTAGCTATTTTTAACCATCCTTTTCAATTACAGTTGACATTCAATATTATTTTACAGTAGCTTCACATGTATAACATAGTGGTTAGACATTTATATAATTTACTAAGTGATTCTCCCAATAAGTCTAGTATCCACCTGGTACCATACATAGTTATTAAAATATTATTGACAATGGTCCCTCTACTATAATTTACATCCACCCCGTGACTATTCTGTAGCAACTAATTTGTACTTATTAATCCCTTCACATTTTCACCGAGCCCCCGACCACCCTCCCTTCTGACAGCCATCAGTCTGTTCTCTATTTATGAGTCTCTCTGTATGTATGAGTCTGTTTCTATTTTTTATTTTTGTTCTTTAGGTTCCACATATAAGTGAAATTATATGGTATTTGTCTTTCTCTGTCTGACTTATTTCACTTAGTATAATATGCCCTAAGTCCATCTGTGTTGTTTGTAATGGTAAGGTTTCATTCTTTTTTTATGGCAGAGCAATATTCCATTTTATAGATGTACCATATCTTCAAGTAGCTTTAGTTTGAGGGTAGCATCTATTTCTTTCTGCTTGATTTGACCTACTTGCTGGGTGCCATTGTACAGGTATAGATCTTAGCCAAAAGGGATTAAGAAGCCTGTCAGTGAATAACACCTTTATCAGATAGCCAAGGAGAGAGACAGTGGAATCATTATCTCTCTTGTACTTTACCTAAGTAATGTGAAGTAAGATAAAAAAAAACTAATGATATCGCATTTCTTTAGAAGCTTTTTTAATTTAGCATTTTTACTTCCTTAGTCCTGTATATTAACATAAATTGGTGAATAGTTATTGTATTTCAAAATTTCTATTTTCTAAAATCCCCCAATAATAAATGTGTCTTTTTTTTTTCAGTAAATGTATCCATTCTTGATAATTGGGCAAAAGGAAGAATCATTATCTCTTTTTATCTGGTTCCTTCCCTAACAGTGAAAATAGTAGTCACTTAGAGGTTTTTCTCCTGCATATCAGTGGCAACCTTTGTGGCCTATCTCTTTGCTGATAGATATTTGGTTCTTTCCTTGCTTCAGTTTCTCTTCCGCTGGCTGTTTTATTTTCTCCCCTCTTTGCCCAACTTTCTTCCTATTTCTTCCCCTTTCCTTGCCTTGCTGAAATGTGTTGGCCTCATAACGTGCTGCCAATCACTTTCCCTAAAGTCATTTGAAACCTGGATATTTCCTGATGCCCTTGGCCCCCAGTTCATTCTAAACTCATAAATAACAAGTTGAGAGGAAAGAGTGGACTGAATCCAAATCAAATACAAATGTTGAGAAAAGTTGCACATCACCTTATTTAGTATTTTTCTAGTTTGTTAATGGTTTTCTTTATTCAAATTGTAAATCATGAATATTTACAGGGTATTTCTGTATTTTATCTACTACATGTTATGAAATATCTATACACAGAATGTTCCAAGTAATATTAATTATACAAAATACTGCAATTCAGTTGTTTTGGGCAGGAATTAGAGATGTCTTGAAGAAACTCTTTTTTTCATAATGTTTTATTGTTTATGCTATTACAGTTGTCCCACTTTTTCCCCCTTCACCATCTCCACCCAGCCTGCCCCCCACTTCCATAATCAATCCCCACACCATCGTCCATGTCCATGGGTCCTTCATGTATGTTCTTTGACTAATCCCTTCCCCTTCTTTCCCTCAGTCCCCACCTCCACCCTCCCCACTATCAGCTGTCAGTCTGCTCCAAGATTCTATGCCTCTGGTTCTATTTTGCTCACTAGTTAATTTTATTTGTTAGATTTCCTTTGTAATTGAGATCATAAGAGAGAAGGAATTCCTACCTTTTGTGACAGCATGGATGGAACTGGAGAGCATTATGTTAAGTGAAATAAGCCAGGCAGTGAAAGGCGAACAAAATAGAAGAAACTCCTGCTAGAGAATCAGCCTGCTGTGAAGGAAAGCACTGAAGTAGGAGTTGAGATCTGCAGTCATTTAATTCCTGTGTAACTTTAGGCAAGTGATTATCCTTCCCCAAGATAACAGCAGCAATAACAATAGTATTGTGCATTACGTATTTACTACGTGTCAAGTGACAAAAGAAGTACATATCTGCCCTCTCCCATTTAATCTTTACAACCTACAAGGTAAAAACTATTTCAATCATCACTTTATAGATTAGATAAGTAAAGCTCAGAGAAGTTGAGAAAATTACCCAAAGTTGCACATAACCGAAGAACTCTGCGCATTTCAGAATTGAAGTCCAAGCAGCCAGTAAATATCTGAATCAGGATTTTATCCCTGGTCTGACTCCAGAGATGTCACTTTAACCAGTATGAAATGCTGCTCTTCGCAATATTTTATTGAGCCTTACTTTCTGCATTCATAAACATAAGGTGGTTGGATTAATCTCTAAGGGCCCTTTCAGTGCAAACAGATTAAGAGATTTATATCAAAGGAATATTTAGCTCTCTAGTGGCTGCTAAAATAGCCAATAAGAGCCCAAAACTCTGATTAAATTGTTTCTGTCACATCACATGGAGAGGGCCAGGTCATGCCAATGCTTTTCTTTGCGATGTTGGGAAGGAGGAATACATAGCATTGATAATGTTTTAAGTCATAGGTCAAAGGTAGGTAAAAGCCTAGCATTTCCATCCGGAAACTGAATAACTGGGAGAAATTTGTGGCTTCTCAGCTTAGATCTAATATATTTGCCAGGGGAAAAAAAATGAGCACTGTCTTCCAAGAGTGGAGACCAGCCCTGTACAACAAATTGGTAGCCAGTAACTTTAGCAAAAAGCATCTGAATCTACTGACAGTTCAGCAAGGTTTGACTTTCAAAGAGGAGAATCCTTGGTATATTAATTTCAGAGTCTTAAATAACAAATTACTACCAGAGAATAATATTCCAGAAGAGAAATTTATGCTTTTGGTTGACATACCAAAAGGCGTGGGGCACTGGTGAGGCCAAGATTTATTCTGGGAGTTATTTTCCCTCTACATTCTCTTTATTTAAGATCTTGCCTACTAACGTGGCTTCAACTGTCGCATCTATGTGGATGACTCCCAAATCTATATCTGCAGTCCTATCCTATCACACTAACTCCAAATCTGTATCACAGCTGCCTCCTGGACATTTCCACACCGAGCTTTTGACGCCGCTTCAAACCCATCAAACCAAACCAGATTCATCATTTTACGTTCCAAGCCAGTTCCCAATAAAACGAGAAAAATGATTTAACATTTATAAGGACAAGTACAAATACAAAGTATTATTATTTAGTCGATGTCAATAATAACATCGTAAAATAGAGTCTTCTTCCCTTGTGAGATCTCTTGTATCTCTGCTCCTTTCTTTCCATTTTCAACATCATCACCTCCAGACTGATGAATCCTAAATCTCTCTGTTATGTAAATGAATATAAATATGTAAAGCACCTGGCACACAACGGTAATCAAACGGTGTTAGATATACTTTCCCATACTAGACATACGCTACTTAGATGTCCCTCTGGAACCTCAAACTCAGCATGTTCTGAACTGAATAAATTTCCAGCTTCTCCTGACTTACCAATATTAATTATTAGCACCATACTTTAGTCACTCAAGTCAAACACCTGAGGGAAAGTTTTCTTTTGGATTAATTAATTAATTAATTAATTAAGCAAGCTACTTTAAAATGGAGGCAGAGCTGCCATCCCAGAAGAACTGCCTTAAATGTCTTAAGCCTCAAATCTTTTGGACAAAATATCATTTGGACTGGGCCTAAAGTATCATTGTGTCCCCCGCCCAAGAACTGTTTACAAAAATAAGAAAGCAGAATTACGCCTACTGGACTGATGGCTACCAGACTAAAAAGTAAACACATTCTTTAGAATTAGCATCACTGTATTATGTAATTTGCATTAATATAGATGTCTTCCTTCTATTGATGTAATTGTTCCCCTTCCCTTTCTCATAAATACCCACTCATCAGGAGCATTATCTGAGCTTCTGCCTAAATCAATGATTCCAGAATAGCCATTATTGATCTCAAATAAATGTTTGTTGCCTCTCATTCTGAAAGGCCTTTTATTTTTAGCTTAGCACTTTGAAGGTTTTCACTCTTTTGGTACCTGTAATTTCTCAAGTCTCTCTGGTGTTTCTTTTCCATATATCTTGTTCTCTGTGTCATCATAGCCACCAGCCTACACAAAGGTCTTTTGACTCAGACATACCTAAGTCTAAATTTTGACAACTTACTGTGTGATCTTGGGCAAATTGTTTTAACCTCCTTGAAAGTTCCTTCCTCTGTAAAATGGTGACGGCATTAGCTAAATCATGAGGTTGTTTTTCCGGATTAAATGAGATTATTGTTTGTACAGTATTGATAACAAAGTAACATCTCAAAAATGTGTTCCCACACCCTCCCACACAATTGGATTACATATAGCTTCTGTTTTTTATTTCATTTGTCTCTGCTGTAATCTTTATTATTTCCTTCTTTTTGATGAGTTTTAGTTTGGTGTGCTGTTCTTTTTCAACTTCTTTAAGGTGTAATGTTAGGCAGTTGATTGGAGATATTTCTTCTTTTTTTAAAAGACTTTATTTATTTATTTTTAGAGGGGGGAAGGAGAAAGAGGGAGAGAAACATCAATGTGGGGTTGCCTCTCACACGCCCCCTACTGGGCACCTGGCCCACAACCCAGGCATGTGCCCTGCCTGGGAATCAAACCAGCAACCCTTTGCTTCTCAGGCTGGCATGCAATCCACTGAGTCACACCAGCCAGGGCTATTTCTTCATTTTTAATGTGGGCATTTACAGCTATAAATTTTCTTCTGAGCAGTGTTTTTGTTATATCACATCAGTTTTGGTGTTGTATTTTCATTAATCTTAAAGTGCTTTCTAATTTCTCTAGGATTTCTTCTTTGATCCATTGGTTGTTTAAGAATGTACTGCTTAATTTCCATGTATTGGTGAACTTCTCAGTTTTCCTTCTGTTATTGACTTCTAGCTTCATCCCATTGTTGGTGGAACGTACTTTGTAAAATTTCGATATTTTTAAATTTAGTAAGACTTCTTTTGGTACCTAACATATGGCCTATGGAAAATGCTTCATCTACACTTAAGAAAAATGCACAGTCTACTTTTTTGGGGTGGAGTATTCTGTATATGTTTATAATGGTTAGTTGAATAATAGAGGTTTTTAGGTCCTCTATTTCCTTACTGATCCCTGTCTAGAGATTCTATACTTTATTGAAAATATGGAATGGAGGTCTCTAAGTATTCTTTTTTAAACTTTCATTTATTGATTTGCGAGAGAGAGAAAGAGAGAGCGAGATTGATTTGTTGTTCCACTTATTTATACATTTATTGTTTGATTCTTGTATGTGTCCTAAGCAGGTATTGAACCCACAACCTGGGTGTATTGGGACAATGCTTTGGGGATTGTTTGGAGCTAACTAGCTAGGTCCAAACTGTTCTTATAAAACTGTTTATTTCCCCCTTTCAGTCAATCAATTTTTACATTATATATTTTCAATCTGTTGTTAGATGAGTAAATGTTTAAAATTGTTATATGTTCTGGCTGTATTAAACGAAATGTCTTATTAATATATAGTAAATAGCTTTATTTGTCTTTTGTAACATTTTGGATTTAAAGTCTTTTGTCTGATATTGGTATAGCTACCTCAGCTTTCTTTTTAGTTACAATTTTCATGGGCTATCTTTTTTTCTATCTGTTCACTTTTAACCTACTTGTGTCTTTGGGTCCTAAGTGACTACCTTGTAAATAATATAAGGTCAGATCATGGCTTTTTTTATCCATTCTGCCATTCTATGTCTTTTAATTGGTGAGTTTAATCCATTTACACTTAAAGTGATACTAATGAATAGCTTATTTCTGCCATTTTGCTCTTTTAATATATGCCCTATAATTTTTTTTTTTTTTTGCTCTGAACACTCCCAAATACCACTTTCTTCTGCGTTTGGTTATTTTTTCTAGTGTACCATTTTTATTTCCTCTTCATTTTCTTTTCTGCATGTTTTAGTTATAATCTTAATAAATGACATGGAACTTATAGTTCATATTCTAAAATTATAACAAGCTAGTTTTAATTGACACCGAATTAGCTTCAAGAACCATGCATTAATTTTGCTATCTTATTCTGTTCCTCCCTTTATATTGTTATTATTGTCACAAATTAAATCTTTTTACCTTGTATGCTCGCTAACATAGATTTGTAATTATTTTATACATTTGTCTTTAAAACCATATTTAAAAAACATAAAAAGGAGTTACAAATAAGGAATTCAATGAAACTAGCTTGTATTTTTACCTACATAGTTACCTTGACTGGATATCTTTATTTCTTCATATGACTTTGAGTTACCATATAGTTTCCTTCCATCTCAGCCTGAAGGGTCCCCTTTAGTGTTTCTTGTGGGGAAGGTCTAGTGGCAACACATTCTTTTAGTTTTTGTTTATCTGAGAATGTCTTAATTTCTACTTCATTTTTGAAGGATCCTTTTTCTTTTCTGGGTGTAAAATTCCCCGTTGACGTATGACCTACCATTTCCACTCCTAAGATTATATCCAAAAAAAAAAAAATTGACAGCAGGGATTTGACCAGGTATCTGTACAGACTTAGTACAACAAACTGAGACCCAAAAAACATCATTTAAGAACTAAAGTAAAAAAGCAAGAAACTAAGTAGAATGGCTACAATTCAGATTAATAAAATAGAGGACAATTTCGAGAGGGTCACAGTGAATGTAAAGGATAAAAAGAAATTAAGTGAATTAAAAATGGTAAAGGTAAAGAACAAAGAAAATCTAGCAAGGATAATGCTGAAATAGAATAACTTATGTTCTAAAGTGGAACAGAGAAAGTATTAGGTGATGCAGAAAAAGTCCCTGGAACAATGAGAGAACTATATTTGCAAATCTAAAGACTACACCATATATTTCAGGTAAATCAGGCAGATATTGATTGAAATCAAGTCATGTCTAGATCACATTATTTTTTTTAAAGATTTTTATTTATTTATCTTTAGAGGGGAAGGGTAGGAGAGAGGGAGAGGGAGAGAAATATCAATGTATGGTTGCCTCTCGTGTGTCCCCTGCTGGGAACTGGCCTGCAACCCAGGCATGTGCCCTGACTGGGAATCGAACCGCGATCCTTTGGTTCGCAGGCCCGAGCTCAATCCACTGAGCTACACCAGCCAGGGCTCTAGATCACATTATTAAACTTGAAAGAAAAAGAAGGCAGCCAGGCACAGAAAGCATTGGAAGACAGAGGTAAGATACGTGTTATTCCAAGTCAAGGTCATGTATTGACCAGTCATCTCCGTTAGTATATGATAGTCCCTAGAACTTGATAGATTTACCAGGACCTAGAAAGCAAGAACAGGAACGAACAATCTGATTTACTGGAGCCTTAGGTGCACTAAAGCAACAAGGAAAAGGCTCTGAAGTGTCACCGCCTTCTAATCAGGGAAGTAGTTGGAGAAGACCTTACTTCATGCAAGAGAGAAAAGACAGCGCCACTTTGACAGAATTGTTGTCAGTAGAATGATCAAGGAACATTTAGTATAGGGTTATAGGGTGAATTCTGGGCCAGAGGCCAAAACTGGATGGGGGTGGGGGTGGTGACATGAGCAAAGGGTCTGGTACATAGACAGGGCGTATCTTTAGAAGGCAAAGTTCTCCCCACTGAGAGCTTCAAGAGCAGCGACCTATGAGAGAAGCGCCAATTTTGCCACTTGACTAGCTATATAATCTTGGACATGTCACTTCCTCTCTGGAGGTCTCAATTTTCCTCTCTTTAGGGACATTCTTGATATTCCTGAGTTTCTCAAACCTTTGGGCCCTCTCCTTTTTCAGGCTAGGTTAAATCTGGGATAAAGCTCCCTAACTGGTAATGACTAGACATCCATTTCCAGTCGTGATCTTTGGCAAAAGAATGAGGTTGGAAAAGCTTATCTCTGGAACTTCATTTTGCTGCTTGTTTCAATTCCTCCCTGAGTTTCTTCCACAGCTAATCCAAAGTCCTGCAAAGGTTAGCTGATGATGGTTTATTTGTGTTTGTTTTGCCATTTGAGTCTTTTTGAAAAATTTTATTTATTTTCATTGTATTTTTTTCCATCACCATGAAAGGTAAGGCAATGAGAAAGGATTAGGGAAGTATTTATGGAGAGGAGAGGTTAATATTGAAAGTGTGAATATTTCGGGCAAGGGGAGTAGTCTATTTTGCTGGACACACAGGGGAGATTTCTGGGCGAGATGGGATAGAGAGGGTAGATTAGGGTCAGATTGCCGAGGGCTTTAGACCTCACGCTGAAACATTCGAAATTAATTTGATTAACAGTGCGGAGCCTTTGAAGGTTTTTCTCCCAAGGGATGATAATGATGTATGTGAGCAGGATGAAGCACAGCTCTAGAAAAACTCAGTTAAAATGCAAATTATATTCCCTGGGTGGGTGATGCATTAGTTCATTAGCACTTATCAACACCATAGAGAGAGAAAGAGTCAAAGTGTCCCGAGGCACCGGGTCACAGGCACAAGACCAAGCAATACTGATCAGGAAAGAAAAGGGAGCAAAGAAGGTTCAGATGTACCTGCATGGATATTGCTAGGAGGCCCTGAACAGATGGACGTCAGCAGAAGAGCAGCCCTGGGCCTGCGGGGATGGAAGACAAAAAGGCACTGAGAGCTGGGATGCCAGGCTAGCTCCTGGGTCCAAGGACACTGGCTGAAGAGAGCTTCTGGCCCAGGAACAGCTGTCTTTTCTGCTCCCTGGAAATCATACCACGAGAAGTTCTAGTTTTAGGATCCGGAAAGGTATTTCTTTTACAATACCTCGAGAACTCTAAGAAAACTGAAACACTTAATGCACATTGATAGGGTTCTGGTTTTACCACTTCTCATAATCTTCCGTTTTCACTTCTGTAAAACAGGGATAATGCTTGTTTTGTCCAACATAAACTTGAGGGGAGAGAGTCAGGGGGTCAGATGAGATGGTAGTAGGTGTTACAGAATTCTGTAAATGACAAAATGCTCGACCGGCGTTTGGGAAGATGAGTATTAGTATAGTTTTCCTTTTCCCCCAGAAGTACTAGGCAGAAAGCTGGGTATTTTGTCATATGTATCTACCAAACATTTTTTAAATTATTTCATTTATTTATTTCCAGATAGAAGGGAAGGGAGGGAGGAAGAGAGGGAGAGAAACATCAATGTGTGGTTGCTTTTCACACTCCCCTCAACTGGGGACCTGGCCTGCAACCCAGGCATGTGCCCTGACCTGGAATTGAACCGGCGACCCTTTGGTTCACAGGCCGGCACTCAATCCACTGAGCCACACCAGCCAGTACCAAAACTATTTAAAGTGAAATGAATTGCTATAATTTAATGTATTTCCACAGGCTTATACAGAGCTAAAAATCTCTAACAACAACAAAAAGAAAAAAAAAGTCCTTTTTAAGAAAAAGTAGTATATGATCAAGCTCAATTACGTTCCAGTAGACAAACTTGAAAGAGAGCAATTATTTCCCTTTACTTTTGCTGCAGCCTCTGTAAGATTTATGTCTAGGCTGTTGAAGTCCAAATTTGCTCCAGACAATCACCACTTCCTAATTAAATGCAGGTTTGGAATACTACTCTATGCGGTTGAACTTTTAAAAAGCAGCCTAGCACAATTTATTTATTTATTGAAGCAATTTCTTTTGTTTAATTTTAATATAAGAAAGTGACTAACTATTTTGCTCTAAAAGCTTTATATTAATATTTATGAAACTGAGGGTCCTGATAATTCTGATTTGATTTAAACTGGAGTTTGAAAACAATTCTTTCTTTCTTCTCTCAGGACACTTCACTGACCTGACCTTTGTTTCTCACTTTGAGGGTTCTTGATCCCTGAGGCAACAGAGGACAATAGCCCTATTCTGACTAATGGTTACAAAGTTTAAGCCTCAGCAGGCTAAAGACAACACCTTAATCTAAGTGAAATTTCAGCTCTTGAAATTTAAGGACGACCCCCTCGGCTACCTCTCTCTCCTTGAAACTGGAGTTTGGACACTGGCGCTGACCTCAGAGTTGTTCTCAAAGCCTAAAGAAATGATTTATGACCCTTATCTCATCTTGGACCAAACAGCTCTTAAAATGACCCTGAACCCCTAATCCAAGGTGTTTCATGATTTTGTCCTACATAATCTGTAACATACACATCACCAGGGAGTCAGTCACGTCTTTCAGAACACAAACTTACTGTCTCCCAATTGACCAATTATAATAAAACTAATTTTTTTTCTTTACTGCAAAACCCTGGTCCTGCGTTTTTTTGCCAGACCTTGCAGGCAGAATGAACTTAATTTGCGGTCTACAGTAACATTTATTGATTTCACCTTATCTGGGTATATTTTTGTTGAAGCCTTTAGATCATACAAGACTTTGTTTAAATCCAAAAGAGGAAGTGTTGAAGTCTTTAAATGTAGAAATGTATTCCCTTCATTTTCAAGTCACAGTCAGTCTTGTGGGGTTTACGTAGGTCCGGGTGTATCAAAGCCGCCTGAGGATCATTGTGGTACAATGAGTTTGAAATGGTTGTAGCTCTTCATTTTTCTCCTGGTTCTCTGCTTCCTTAACTATGTTCCAACCTGGCTGGACACACCCAACAGAAATTAATTCTTCTGTATTGGCATAGGTCAGAAAATGGACATAGGGATAAGGAAAAAGGTAAGATTTACATATGGAAAGCTCAGGGGGGGTTTGCTTAGATTTTTTTTATTTATTTACTTTTAAAGAGAGGAGAAGGGAGGAACAAAGAGAGAAGAAACATCAATGTGTGGTTGCCTCTCACACACCCACTACTGGGGACCTAGCCTGCTACCCAGACATGTGCCCTGACTGGGAATCGAACTGTAACCTCTCAGTTTACAGGCCAGCACTCAGTCCACTGAGCCACACCAGCCAGGGCAGGAAAGCTCAGTTTTAAGAAGAGCAAATGATGCAATTTGAGTTAGAAAACCTGAGTTTAAGTCCTAGGCCAGATATTTACTACATTAGGAAAGTCACTTTCACCTTCGAGACCATAGTTTCTCTATATGTGAAATGAACTCTGGAGGGGAAGCCATCTGAGGTCCCTTCTGTTGCCATCAGCTGCATGTCCATGTCTGAGAGTATAAGGATACAATTCTGCCCATTGGCCTAGGTGAGTGATGTCAAGGGACATGCTAATACGGTGGTTTTGTGCCTAATTATTTCATTATGTTATATGGGTCTCTTAGCAAAATATCATGGAAGACCACTAAGTACTGTCCTGGGTGTCAGCTTTAGACACTGCACAAGGCCTTTCCGATGTAACTCATCACCCACGTAGCAGTATCTCAAACAGTGTCACTTGAGATCATCCTCATTAGAATGTTCCAGGGTTCCCTGTCAACCTTCTGAATCAGAATCTCCTGGGTATACGAGGACTGGCAATGTTCCCCTTATCAAGCTCCTCAGCGAATTCCAATGTCCACCGAAGCTTGAGGATCATGGGATACAAGGTTAGACCCATTCAAGGATATGTCAGGTACAGGGAGAAACAGGAAGAAATAGGAAGATTGTGCCTTGAACACAGTGCTTGTTGGGGTGGGAAGAAGGTGGGCGAAAAGGTAGTCAGGGCAGTGAATGTGAGGAAAACAAATCTCTGCTTATAGAGCAGAACATTAAAAACCATTGAAGAATAACAGTAATTTAAATAAATAAATGTGTGCCCTGGCTGGTGTAGCTCAGTGGATTGAGCGCGGGCCTGCGAACCAGAGGATCGCGGTTCGATTCCCAGTCAGGGCACATGCCTGGGTTGCAGGCCAGTTCCCGGCAGGGGACACATGAGAGGCAACCGTACATTGATATTTCTCTCCCTCTCCTTCTCTCCTCCTCTAAAAGATAAATAAATAATTAAAAAAATCTTAAAAAAATAAATAAAAAAATAAAAACTTTAAAAATAAATAAATAAGTGTGTGTGTGTGTGTGTGTGTGTGTGTGTGTGTGTGTGTGTGTTTGCCAGGGGCCTCTCTGCACGCCGAGGTGCCAAAGCTAGCAGGAGAAATAATGGGAAGAGGGCCAGAGGAAAAGGGAAATGTGAAAAAGGTAATGGAAACTGACAGATGAGTCAGGGGGAAAGGAACTAAAGGCGGCGGCGGGAGAGAGATTATAGGAAACAAAGAGAAGGTAAAACTAAGCCATGTAAAATGTAAGGTACCAAATAGAAACCAGGGGGCTGAACAAAGCTGGAAATGAGAAAAAAGAAAGCTCAGCAAATGGTTTACTGAGTAAAACTCTAATTTGTCACATGAAAGGCAAGTTTGTTTGGTTCTGTATCTAACCTGGAGTAGGGTCCATTGAAGGTCTTTGCGCCCCATACAAATGACTTTCTCCTTGAGATTGGAAGCAGGTTTCAAGGTTGTTCCTGCCTTTAAACATCTTTAAAGAGCAGGGTTTTTTGTTTTTTTTTTTTTTTTTTTTTTTTTAAGAAAAAGAGAAACATTCTAATGCCTTTGCACATAGTTTTATACTAATTTGCCAGACAGACAGGTCCTTACAGGTGGGTAACAATGTTAGCCTGAGGTGCAGTGATAGAACCTCTACCTTGTGATTTGAGGTTAAAGGGTTCCCACTCAGAATCTCATTCCCCACAGTCTTGGTCTGAAATTCCCAGGAAAGAGTCACTCTGGTTCTTTGGTTCGCTTTGTCTCAATAGCCCCTTTTAAAATGCAAATGTCATTCCTGGAAGAAGTAACACGTTAACCAGTTCACACCATTAACATTCATTAGTTTCTCAGATTAGCTTTCACAAGTTTACTTAGAGCAAGGCCCTGAGGGAATGGCATAAATCCCCAAATTTTTGGGTGGGAAAGTGGTCAGGAGGCCAGAAAGGTACTGGAAAAGTAAAGAACAAAAACTAAAACAAAAACAAGAAACAAAACCTGGAAAGCACCTTGTTTCTAAGACTCTGATTTCATTTAAGATTGACCCTGGAAGACGTGACTGAGAAGGGCTGGAAGAAGCTGGAGAAGGAAATATAAGATGTGTTCCTTCAACAGTATTCATGGACTGAACATTTAGGGTAGAAGAAAATGTTGGGAAAAGCTGTAGACGCAAGAAAATATCTTGGGATGGGAAGGTGGTGTGGAGAGAGATTAAGCTCTGAACACCAATTTCTTATTGTTTCCCCAGGGAAATGTTTTAAAATTATTATTCAATTACAGTTGCCCCAATTTCTCCCCCTTTGCCTTCCTCTACCCTGTAACCCTTTGTCTGACTTCTCGACATCTCAGTATTCTCATTTGCTCAGATAAAGGGACAGGGCCCTGGCTGGACTGTGAAGCGAAGGGTCGCCAGTTGGATCCCCAGTCTGGGCACATGCCTGGGTTAGGGACCAGGTCCCCAGGAGCGGGTGCGTGAGAGGGAACCACACATTGAGACTTCTCTCCCTCTCTTTCTCCCTCCATTCTCCTCTCTCTAAAAACAAATAAAATATTTTTTAAAAAGATAAGGAGCCCTGGCTGGTGTAGCTCAGTGGATTGAACGTGGGCCTGCAATCCAGAGGATCTCGGTTCGATTCCCAGTCAGGGCACATGTCTGGGTTGCCAGGCCAGTTCCCAGCAGGGGACGCACGAGAGGCAACCGTACATTGATATTTCTCTCCCTCTCCCTCTCTCCTACCCTTCCCCTCTAAAGATAAATTTAAAAAAATCTTTAAAAAAAAAGATAAGGAGAAAGGAGTAGATAACATCTAAACTAATTCAGGGGCTAACATTCTGGGATTTTTTTGGCTTCACAATATGATGATCTAGAGCCTTCAGTTCCTGCAAAAGTTGAGTTCTTAGTGTTCTTACTATCAACAACCACTCTGCTTGGGAGTGTGAAACAAGGAAAAGACTTAGATAATAACTACTGGCTGGTCTATCTGCTGGTGAAAATCCAATAAATCACAAATTGGTTTTGAATTAATGAAGCAACTGCATTCTCACAGGGTTTAAATGCCTAGATAGAGGGTCGAATAGCTAGAAAGAAAGTATAAAGACTCTTTGCCCTTTCAGCTTTCTTTCAGAGAATGGGACTTATGAACAATAATGTCTCTTCCTAGACAGGCAGTCAAGAAAAGAAAAGGTTCGCAAATTTTCACTCTGTTGATGATTCACCAAGATCCATTAAACTTAGAAGAAATGGCTTGGACAGTGTATGAAAGATGTATCATAGGATAGATGACATCATTCTCAATAAACTACACACACACACACACACACACACACACATTTACAATGTGTAATGTTCAATAAAACTCTCCCAGCCCTTATAGTAACTTACCTAAAAATGATGCATTTAGTGGTACTGAAATAGAATGTCCTTCACTGTGTTCACAAGTAAGCAGAAGCTTAGTAACCTTCAATTTTCTGTTTTAATATGGAGGACAAAGACTTACTGCCTACAGAGCTAGCAAAATTAGTCGCAAACTCTCAAAGCTGGAAGGGCACCAGAGATCATTCAGTAGAACCTTCTCATTTTACAAATGTCAACATGATTTGGTGAGGGTGCCACAGTGATTTAAAGGCAAAACTTAGGTGCAAAGCAAGTCTCCTGACTGCCCATAGAGGCGGTGTGCTATCATGTAAGAGTGTGATTTTTAGAACTTTAGATCTGCATGCAAACATCAAAAATACGACTCACTAGCTATACAACCTTAAATTAGTTACTAAACCTCTTTAAGCCTTGGTTTTCCCATCTATATAATGGGGATTAAAACATCTGCCTTGTAGCTCTGACTGGCGTAGCTCAGTGGATTGATTGCCGGCCTGCAAACCAAAGTGTCACTGGTTTGATTCCTGGTCTAGGCACATGCCTGGGTTGCAGGCCAGGTCCCCAGTAGGGAGCATGTGAGAGGCAACCTCACACTGATGTTTCTCTTGCTCTCTTTCTCCTTCCCTTCCCCTCTTTCTAAAAATAAATAAAATATTTTTAAAAATTTCCTTTGTAGAGCTCTCATGAGGATTATATATAATATATATTATATATTATATATAATATATAATCTTAAATTCACATGTCAAGAAACAATATAACACAGTGGTTAAGGGCATGTATTTTGGAGCCAGATGGTCTTGCTTTGAATTATGCCCCACCACTTAACCTCTCAATTTCTCAGTTTCCCCATTTGTAAAATATAGGTTCTAACAGTTTTTACTTCATACTTTCACATATAAAATGACCTGACACGTAGAAAATTGTATAGATGGTAACTCTTATTATTTTCTGCACCACCACTACCTGCTCACCACTTCCTCCACCTCATTTACTTCTTTTTTATGATTGTTAAAGTAGACTACCAAGGTTGGGGTCCCAATAATACCTACTTTCTCCACTGGCAGGCACTGCAGCCTACTGTCAGTATTTACAGAGTCCCAGGTTTCAATAAAGTCATTGACAGCATACACTAGTATAGAAATATGGATGTGTCAGGGAGAACACTCAAGCCATTACCACTTTAGTCAGAATGATCGAATTAGCTCCGACTACTTATTTATCAAGGACTTCTTGGTCAGAAACTTGAGAGTCTAACTGAGGTCGATGAAGCCTACAAGCTTTGAAAATTAAGGAGGGACACCCAGGTAAAAATCCATAGGAAGATGTGTTGGGCACCTCTGTGAGGAGTGGGGTTGGTAAAACAAAGGGAGGGAAGGAAGAAGAGTAGAAGGGTCAAAAGCAAGTATAGCCCTAAGCAACACTGCCACTTATACCATTTCCCTGGCCAATTCATACTGCTTTTAAGACCACCTACCCTCTGGACATTAGCAAATCAATGCTCCTAAGGTCTTGGTGACTTAACGTGTTGCTCTTCCAAGGAATATAACCAGACTTCATTTAACAAATTGCATTCATTTTTTATTTTTAGTTTTTGATTGTTGTTTAAGTATAGCTGTGTCCATTTCCCCCCACCAAAGGTTGTTTTATAACAAAATGGACCTTGGTAGTATCTCAAAATGGATCTAAAAAGTTAAACTAGAATTCTCTGGAATATCTAGGTGGGAGCAGCAGTAACAATAATGGGGAGTTCTAATGTCCAGCTTTCCTAATTCTGAGGTAGAAACGGAAGCTGAGTAGAAGTGCCACCATCAGGAAGCAGAGTACAGGGAGCACCACGTGTGAGTATCAAGCCAGCAGTTTCCAGGGCAAGGACTTTTCATTGAGGTGATATTCTCCCTTGTTGCAGACGGTTCAGCCTGGTTTCAGGAGTTGTAACCCTCACCCCATGGTGTGGGCTGAATAAGAGCCAAGGGACCCACTTCATCTGGGTCTGTTCTGTCACGAGGACGTGAGCTACTAAGGAGACAAAGCTTATCTCCCTGGCAGGAGCGCCGCTTCTGCCTCATCCATCTCTGGCCCCAATGCTTAGTTGGTTAGTCAATGACGGGTAAGACTCCTCATGGGAGGGGCAACCTAAGCCAGACACGACCACTTGGAAGGCCCTCATGGAAGGACTGGGGGCGCTGCAGCAAAGAGGGGGTGATGGACCCTTGCTCCCCCCGGCTATTCTGACATAGCCCGAGTCCCCATTTCCGTCTGGGAGATGCTTCCTGGGCCTAATCGGCTGAAAGCCTGAAACTATGCCTGCGGGTGGTGCAGCCCTGTGCCGGCCAGGACGGTTCCCCGGGCCATCCGGCATAAGTAAGAATTCGTAAAATCCTGTGAAACCTGCTTTGCTAAGAGTGCTCTCATTTAAATGATAAGGGTCCGAGGAGGAAATGAGTATGTCTCCCAAAGTTTGGCAACCCCCTTTCCTGACAAACACTGGTTCGGAATAAGCCCTCAGATTTCTTTGACATGTTAAACCTGTATTCCTGTGTATTTGAACCCAATAAAAGCCCAGTGAGGAAGGGGCTCTGGGTCATTCCCCTCTGAGAGTTTCAACACCTCTCCTCCCCAAGCAGATCATGTCTTGGTAGTTTTATTTTCATCTGTGACGGAGGGATGGGGCTCTGCAGGCGGAGCCCCCCCACATCTGGTGCCCAGGACAGCCCCCCCCCACCGCACTCCCTGAGCTTTCGATGTTCTGCAAATCTCTATTTTTCCACCGTTCTAACCAATGTTCTTCCTTTCCATGAAATTTCTGATGCCCATGTGGGTTATTAGAACTTTTGTTGTTGTTGTTTTTAGAGGTTTCAATGATTCCCATGGAAAAAGAATGGACCTTCTCAGAACCTTTCAAATGGTCCCTCTCACACACCTGCCTATTGGTAGGACCTCACCCAGACGGTCAGTCAGTATGGGCTGCATACAGAAGTAGAAGAGCCCTGAATATAACATTTCCTCACCTGATGCTTTGTCAGAGTTCAGCCAAAGATTTAACCCAAGTATCGAAACATAAAGATTCTCCCTTCCCACTCCGCTACACAGAGCAGCAGCATTTCGAGAAGTGTTTGTGCAGCGAGATCCAAGGTGGCTCACAGTCAACCGTTTCATTTCTGTTCAAATGGCTTACAGAGGCACCCTGCAGCTGGCAGCCTCCTCGTTGCTTTACTCGTTACACAGCAAGGTGTGACTTCCCCTGAGAGGGGAAATTACAGTTCCTACTATAACTGACAGATTGCTCAGATGGATTTGTATAAGCAAAGCTTCCCCTATCCTGATTCAGGCCAGAACAGCGATAAACTAGGCCAGTGGAATCCATACCCCAACAAATGGACTTTGAGACAATGGAAAAGTATTGATATCTGTTAACATGTCACCACTCTTCCAAAAGAAGTTTGTTTTTGCGTCTGACCCAAGCACTGAAGCCAGCAATGTACACTTTCCTTCCACAAAACTATCTTTGGTCTAGTCTGTGATCTGAAAGGCAACTAACCACTGGAGAGTCAAAATAAAATTGAGGGAACTTAAGTAGGTTTCTCCTAACTTTAGTATCTGTACTAATAAGACAAGGAGGATCCTATATGGTGTGACCAGGGTATAGTGAGAAAGCACCATTTCTCTCAAAATATCTCCCTCTATTAAACGGCTAATGCCTCAATATCTGCCTTTCTTTCATTTAAATACACACTTATAGTGTGTACCACATGCTAAGAACATGCTGAAGAACATAAAACGGGTCTAGAGAATCTTCAGACGGGGAAAGAGAGACAATATAAAAAGCTTTTGGAAGCTGACCTGTGGGTAATTGGGGCGTGGAGTGAAAAAGGGATAATCACCAAGAGAATAAAAGAGTTAAGAAAGGAGAGAGTTTCCCCGATTTCTCAAACGTGGTCCGAAGGGCACTCCAATTAGTTCAATTGGTGATCATACCTTTTAACAAACTAGCACCCTTCTTAGTTTGTGGGAGACAATTGTCCTGCAAAAAGTGATGTTACACTTTAGATTTTGTTTCTTTACTTTTCAGGTTTTGGACTGATACTTGAATAGGCAATTTATTAATTTAAACTAATTTAAGATACGTAAAATTTAATACAGTAATAAAATGTTCACCCATGTTGTTAGCATGTCAACGATTCAGAACTCTTGTTTTGAGCGTGAACAAGCAGGTAAATATTTTGCCATAGCTTGTTGAGATTTTTCTCTGTCTTTCTAAATCCTGAGCAAACAGGATTTATCAAACATACATCCTAGTGTATGTGCTTTTTATAAACCAACTTTGAATATGTTTACAGATCACCATTTTCACATTGTTAGCATTGACAGATTGCCACAAGTACCAACACCGGCTTACCAGCATTTTTTATGTGCTCCCTGACACGAGTAGACAATGATACCAGTGATATTCCGGGACCTAGTTGGTAAATAAGACACACTCTGCAGCAGAAATCTCACAGCCTGACATGGCTCATGTTCAAAGATTAGAAATTTGTCTTCACAATATCTACTCTCTACTTAAGTAAACAGTACATTGATTTCTTCTTAAACGTATACAATTAATTCCTTAGTAGAGCTCATACCATAAAAATACAAAAGATGTTAAAAGCATAATCACAATAAAACATTTCTCTAGATTGTAAAATATTACCTTGCTTTATGTGTAATGTACTATTGATATTTAACATAACAATAAAATCCTAGTGGCGGTCCATTTTATATGGTAACTTTTTAGTGATGTAAATTTGTCAATTTCTGGTACACTATCTACGAAAATGACTATTGGGCTAGATCAATTTATTAGAATAGGTTTTACCTATTTGAGAGTTTTCAATCAGAAGTCCTCTAAAAAAATTCCCTGTTAAAATAATTTGTTTTGGAAAATGATTATACTACATAAGAAGAGAGATCTGTTTACTGAATTTTGAATGAAAAATACTTGCATAGGACACTAAGCAAATGGTTTTGATTTCTATTGAATGATTTATATTTAGAGAAATTAAGAAATTAACATTGATACAATACTATTAACTGGTTTATGAACCTTGGTTGAATTCCACCAGTTTTCAAAGGAATATACTTTTTTTTTCTTTTTTAGGATCCCATGTTCAATTTCCTTGGCATGTCTTCTGTGTCCTCTCTGATCTGTGACAGTTCCTAAGACTCTCCTTGCCTATCCTGACCTGGTCATGATTAAATTGAGATTATTTTTATTTTTTAAGATTTTATTTATTTATCTTTAGACAGAAGGGAGGGAGAAAGAGAGAAACATCAGTGTGTGGTTGCCTCTTGCACGATCCTTACTGGGGACCTGGCCCATAACCCAGGCATGTGCCCTGACTGGGAATCGAACCAGCGACCCTTTGGTTTGCAGGCTAGAACTCAATCCACTGAGCCACGCCAACCAGGGCCTAAACTGGGATTCTGTATTTTTGTATGAATACCACAGAAGTGACATATCCTTGTCAATTCATCATATATATCTTAACACTTGTCGCATTAATTTTAATTGTTTGATTAAAGTGGTGACTGACAGACTTCTATACTGTATAGTAACTATTTTCCCCTTTGTAATTAATACATATCTTATGGGAGAAATAATTTAAAATTACGGAAATATCACATTTTTGCCTACTGATTTTAATATCCATTTATAATTTTAATTTACCACAATTATTGTGGTGTTTGCCTAATGACACTTTTCTATTTCCATCATTCCTTCTATATGTATTTACTGAAATTCTTCTAAAACAAAGTTGTTTCTTCTTTCTCATTTATTTATTTAGTCATTTTAGATATAGACAGACAGATGAATATTTATGTTATTCTATATATAGATTATAATCCAACACTATCATTATTTATGAAGGGGGATGCAAAAAACAATAAATTGTTTTAATAAATAAACCCCAGGAATTATTTATTAAAAATTGTGTATTTATTCTTACATGATTAAATTTCAGTCACCTTCAGAGTACTCTCCATTTAATGCAATACACCTATCAAGATGTTTTTTCCACTGCTCAAAACAGTTTTTGAATTCGTAGATTTTGATGCCTTTTAGTGCTTTTGGCATTTTTTCGTTTCATATCTTCTATATTGGCAAAATGTTTCCCTTTGAGTACTTCTTTCATCCAGGCAAACAAAAAAAAAGTTGCCAGAGGCTAGATCAGGTGAATAGGGAAGATAGGGCCTGGGGGTCATACTGTTTTTGGTCAAAAACTGCTGAACACTTAGTGTGGTGTGGGCTGGTGTGCTGGTAAATCACCCATCATGAAATGGGCAAATGCATTGAAAGAATCTCAAAAAAAAAAAAAAATCAGTAAAGCTGAATTCCACCTCTCACAACAACACCAGCTGGCATACTGCTACAGATGGGTTCCTCGAACACTCCCCTAGCAGGAGAAGCCTGCAGTACAAGGGGCCTGCCCTCCACAAGATAATTCTTTTTTGCCAACGCCCCCCCCCCATATTCTGTTGCTCAAATTGTTCTGGGGTTTCATTTCATTTTTTCTGTCTTTCTTTCTTTCTTCCTTCCTTCCTTCCTTCCTTTTTTTTTTTTTTTTTTGGTCATTGGGACCTCCTTCAGGCTAGCTTCGCTGTCTCTTTGACAGGACTTCTTATTTTTTGAGCACTTCGTTACTTTCTGATTCAACAAGATGCTCTAGACTCATCTTTTATATTCCCTGCTCCAGGCCAATAATTAGGCATTTCTCCATGGAGCCTTGGTTCCTTTTATGGGAGAACAGTAATGAGTACCCAAGATCTGGAAACTAGGTATCTTCATTTTTCCTGGGGCTTATTGCTTCTAGGCCCCCTTTGTGGACTGAGATAGGCAGCATATGTATGTATGCTAACTCACACATATGAACGCAGATTTATTATTTATGTCTCCATTCATCTGCATCAATATAAGCAAACATGAATTCATACTGATGTCTCTTCCACCTCCAATTCTAATTCAAAATAACTGAGTTCATTCCAGTCCTCCCATTGTTACTATTTGTAACTTCTCTGACAGTGAGAAGCCTGGTTCTCATTATCCATAATCCTGTATACACATGAAGTAATTTCAGCTGATTTCTGGGCTTTCTTTTTTACTGCGTAGATTTTTTTTGTTTGTTTGTCTTTTATTTTTTGTTGCTGTTCAGTTACAGTTGTCCCCATTTCCCCCCAGTGCTCTCCCCCACGCCCTCCACCTCCCACATTCTATCCCGCCCCTCCCCTCTTGTCTTTGTCCACGGGTCCTTCATGCGTGTTCCTTGATGACCCTTCCCCTTCTTTCCTCCGTTATCCCCCTCCCCCTCCCCTCTCTGGTCACTGTCAGTCTGTTCTTTATTTCACTGTCCCCGGTTCTATTTTGCTCACTTGTTTCTTTTGTTGATTAGGTTCCACTTATAGGTAGATCATTTTTTTTAAAAGTCTTATTAATAACATAAGAAAATGAGCCCTGGCTGGTGTAGCTCAGTGGATTGAGCGCGGGCTGTGAACCAAAGGGTCGCAGGTTCGATTCCCAGTCAGGGCACATGCCTGGGTTGCAGGCCAGGCCCCTAGTGGGGGCCACGTGAGAGGCAACCACACATTGATGTTTCTCTCCCTCTCTTTCTCCCTCCTTTCCCCTCTCTAAAAATAAATAAATAAAATCTTTAAAAAAAGTAACATAAGAAAATGAACGTTTTACTGTAGAATAAGATTAATAAAGGGAAGCAAGATCGAGAGTAAAGCCTCCCTCTTGACTGCTTGAATCACATAGACAAATGTCCCAGGTGTTATGGACTCTATTCTGTCCTTTACATGCAGTGTGACAATTATTAACCGACTTTCTGGGTTCACAGGAAGACAATACGCCTGGTTTCCTTGATATCTCACTCATCTACATGGTAATCAGTGCACCAGGAAGATTAGGCTAAAGAATTATAACAATAATGATAACAACTAACAAAGACATGATTGATTTCTTGTGCGAGGCACTACGCTGACTGCTCTTGTAGGCATTAGCCCATTGAATATTCACAGCAGTCCACAGTAATGTAAGATTTTTTTTTCCAATGTCCTTACAAAGAAAGCGAGACTCAGAGACTTATATACTCAAGATTACCCAGCAGAAATGATCACACAGACCTTTTTGATTCCAGTGTCAGCATTCAAGCACTATTTCTCATTGCCTCTCTACAGTATAGCATGCTAGTGAGAAAAAGAAGTTCAGCAGCGATGGAAAAGGTGCTGCTACATGCTGTGAGTGACAAACAGAGTTTTCACAGACCAATTCTAGGGTTGTCAATAGCCTTAGCGAGTGTTTTTCATACTGTTATCTAAGGACCACTTGTAGGAGAACCAAGATGTTTGTAAAAAACGACATTTCCTCGGCACCTTACCAGAATTTCCACACTCGTATCTCAGCAATGGTGCCTGTAAATCAGCAGTTTCTACAAGTATCCCAAGTTATTTTTCAGTTTGCACACCACTGGTGTAAACTACATTCTCCTTGTAGCTTGTTGGACATCGTCTGGTCACAAGCACAACAACTTTCCTAGTGCAGAACACTGCGGCCTTTAGTTTCTCGAATATATGAAAGTATCTGGCATCACAGGTTTATCAGCCTGTAAGTGCAAACCAGGCAGAATCAGATTATGTAAGAAATACCCATTGCGTCTCAGAAAGTCATTGAAAGTCTAATCGCTTCTTTTTCCCAAAGCTCTTGCAATGTTGAAAGTAAATAAAATAAAGTGCTCCTGTTTCCTGTTATTGGGCTGGCCAAAAAATTACGAGCACCTCCCCTCCCGCCGCCGTAAGATGGCTCTACTAGCACTTAGTTGTCTTTAACTTCATTTGAAACAATTTTGTTACATTGTGTTGTGACAGCTTTCGTATCAGTGTGTATTTCATAAGAAAACATGAAAATTGGTGAATTTTTTGTGTAGCCATTTTAATATTTAAGATGGAAGAAAATAAGCAACATTTTTGGCATATTATCCTTTGTTATTTCAAGAAAGGTAAAAATGCAACTGAAATGCAAAAAAAATAAAAAAATAAAAAAAAAAGATTTGTGCAGTATATAGAGAAGGTGCCGTGACTGATTGAATGTGTCAAAAGTGGTTTGTGAAGTTTCATGCTGCAGATTTCTCACTGGACAATGCTCCATGGTCAGGTAGATAAATTGAAGTTGATGATGATCAAATTGAGACAGTAATTGAGAACAATCAATGTTAAACCATATGGGAGATAGTTGACATACTCAAAATATCCAAATTAATGAAGTTATTGGTGAGAATGGAAAATGTGTCTTATTTTACAGAAAAACTAAATGGTCTTTTTGGCCAACCAAATATTTTATAAGGGCTGTGAGTAACTGCAAAATGCTAACAATCAGTTAAAACCAATAGAGGAGTTTATACCATAATTTGTAACACTTTTTCCCTAAAAGCAATAAAGAATTTGCAATGTCAGGCATTTCCGGGGAACACAAAACCTCAGGAATATGAAAACAGAAAGAAATGATTTAGTCAGGGTTAAGACTCAAAATTTTTGGGGTGCACAGTTATCTTTACTTTTTAGTTCCAGTTGTGAATAGAATCTTAGATTATTTCTAATGTAGAGAATATATTGATTTTTATGTATTTATTTTATAATGGCCCATGATACTGAACTGTTACTAGCTTTGCATTTTTTTTCATTTTAATTTCTTGGGTTTTCCAGATTGACAGTCACATCATTTGCAATCATTGTGTTTTTTCTTATTATATAGATTATTAGTTTCAAAAGTTATTTAACTAAGTAGTGCCTCAAATATTTCACCATTGAGTATATTGTGAGTTAGATTCAGATACGTTTTCTTTTTAAGTGTGATAGTTATATTAAACTCATTTTTAAAAATTTTTCCAGTTTTTTAATTATTGTTTAACTATAGTCGTCTCCGTTTTCCCTCTACCACTCCCCTCTGCCCCACCCATCCCCACCTCCCATCCTTGATCCTAACCTCCTTTGGCTTTGTCCATGGGTCCTTTATACGTGCTCCTTGATGACCTTTCCCCCTTCCCTCCCTGTTATCCCTCACTCCCCTCCCCTGTGGTTATTGTCTGTTTGTTCTTTATTTCAGTGTCTCTGGTTCTATTTTCCTGGCTTGTTTGTTTTGTTGATTAGGTTCTACATATAGGTGAGATCATATGGTATTTGTACTTCACCGCCTGGCTTGTTTCATTTTTTTATGTTAAAAGAAAACACTTCTTATGTTTTACTAAGAGTATTTTTTTTTCAATCAGGAATTGATGCTGACTTTAGCCTTTAAGGCTTTTCATCTATTGAGATATTAATATTGTCAATCTTTACCTCTTGCTATAATTATTTTGATCATGCCTAATACTAATTTATCCTTTCGATACACAAATAAATCCTACCTGTTGGTTGCAAAAAAATTGTGAGACACAATGCTTCCTCGTTAAATGTTCATTTAGATAATACCATAAACTCGGAAACCACAAAGTTATATTTGTTAGTGTACTTTTAAATATAATACATCCTTATCATTGATCCTTTTTCAATACATACATCCTTATCATTGATCCTTTTCCTAATACATCCTTATCCACCTTTTTCTCCTCCATCACTCTTTTGCCACGGGAAATCTGCCAAATCATTGCTTTGGGGCAGCAGTGTCCACAGCTTTCACAAAAGCTTTCAGTAGTTTTGTAATCCCAACAGAAACAATATAGCCTCTTGATAGCATCTCTAGATCTGGTTACAGCTGTGGCAAAAAACCATACAGACCTGCAGCAATCTAGAAAAATTATTAGAACCTCGTATCAATTTCTTATGCAGGTTATAGATCTACCAGAGCCAGATAGATACACTGTAAAGTTCATAAAGTTGAAGCTTCAGGGTCTTCACTGGCATAGGTTCCTTTCACAGCTCTGAGAGGCACACTAGCAACGGCTTCACGTGCTCACATGCCTGTGTGAAATTTGCAAATCAAAGTGTTCATATTATTGTTCTTACGTAGAGCATGCCGTTTCGTATACATTTTAAGCTCTATAAAACCTAGATCCAGTTCTGGATCTGCCATAGCATATGCATTTTCTAGTTCCTAAGTAGTTAGAACCCTGTGGACTGGGTCCCTAATAAACACACCTGGTGCCATATCATGCTTAGAGTCAATAACCTTACCTCAAGTGTGGCTCTCCAGCTTGTAGTTCTGAGGTCGGCCAGAGTATACAGGAAAGAAGCTATCTTCTTCCTTCTTTTTTCATTTAATGAATGACTTTCTTCACTTGACTACTTTGAAGGCAACTGTGGGTTGTTTTTTGCCCTTTGGAGTCACAGCGAGAGGACTGGCTCATGCAAATAGTTCTCTATTTCACCATACTCCCTATTTCTAAGCTTCCTCCCTACAAACAGTAAGGGTCGTGACCCTGGCCCGAGCTCTGTTTTCTTTTCTGTCCCACTTATCAGTATGTAATCAAGATCTACATTGAGATGAATGCATTTTGTAGCCTTCAAGGCTGAATTTAGCTCAGTGACACACACCTGTGTTCCAATCTCATTTCGAAACAATGCCAATATTATTTACCTTCCAGTTCTGCGCGCAGTGACTTTGGACAATTTTCACTTGCAAAGAACATAATTCAGTTCTCAATATCTATAATGACAAACAGAAGAGTGCCTGAATATATGCCTCACAGCAGAATTACGTGTAATAAACAGAAGTGGGCTTTCAGTCTGCAAAGCTGGAGCTACCTGCTTCAGTAACAACAACGAAAAAACACCACTTCTCGAATATTCACTGGATACATGCTATGATACTAGGTGATCCCATGAATTTATGCTCTTTAGGGAAAATAGGCCTCCTGTTTTTTGGGAAGCTCTAATTCAGAGTTGGAGCTTTGCATGGCTAGCTACTCTTAGGTCAGAAAACAGAACAGAAAAAAATCAGAATTAAAATTTTCTATTTAAAAGTTGGTTGAAACAAAATAAAAAAATAAGGGCATTGAATTA
Organism: Glossophaga mutica; assembly: GCA_039655065.1. Classification (NCBI taxonomy): domain Eukaryota; kingdom Metazoa; phylum Chordata; class Mammalia; order Chiroptera; family Phyllostomidae; genus Glossophaga; species Glossophaga mutica. Next base: position 4,230,647 of record CM077318.1, on the reverse strand, counting down.
TAACCACTGGTGTATACAGAAAATAAGAATTTATCAGCCATATTGATATAAACAAATCATTGAATAAGTAAACAATTGGGAGAGAAAAGAAAGTAATAAACAGTAGTGGAAGTTCAGCTAGTAAGTGCAGAAAAATAGTGGAAATAGAAAACCACTATTTGGCAAACATGGCAATAATAACATACTCTCAAAGTATCCCCCCACAAGATAATTAGTGATTAGTAATGGGACAAATGAGCATCATAATGTTAGGGCCCGCCTGTAGCGTATGGGTTGCTCATGCAGGACAGATTTCACCACACGAGTCCACGTGACTATGAGGGTACATTTATGAAAGCTGGGACAGTAAAACAAGGAAGGGCTCAGCATAGAGGAAGCCCCAGCAGAGAGCCTCGGCAGGGCCACTGTGGTTCTCTAGAGACAGTACAGGAGAGGAGGGAGCCAAGGTTAGGGCTGCTGTTGGCTCACTGGGGAGTAACAGTCACAGTGACAGAAGTGAGCCAAGGTGGGAAGTCCAAGGAAAGGGGGCCTTGGAGACAGGTTCAGGGGATTAGCTCGGGACAGCAGTTTGCTCCCCTGGTTGCAAGTCTCATGGGGACCTTCAGGGTTAAGAGAAAGCAAATTCACTGAAAAAGACTTGAATAGATGGACCCCGAGGAAGGCACATGCTAGCTTCTTTGTCTTGAGGGTTTTAGGGTCTGGGAGTTTAGGGGAGGTCTCAGGGGAGGGTCTCAATAGAATATTCATCAGCTTTGTGCGATGCACCTAAGTGAGATTTATTCCCTTAGCTTCTTTTGTCCTTGGGTGTGGTTGGCAAAAATGGCATTAATTGGATTTCCATCTATTTCCCTGAGTAGGGTGATTTAAGCTATTTACCTCCTGGTTGGGGAGGAGAAGTGTAAACCATTTACTCTAAGTGCCCTTGGTTAGGGAAGACAGGCTTTTGCAATTTACTTGGTGATTGTAAACAGCTTGGCGGTTTAACTATCTGTCTGAGTTTCTCTATCCCACTTGTCCTGGTTTACTAGCGTGTCTCAATATCATTCCTGATATGATACACTGAGAGACACACATTATTTCTCTGGTATTTCTACCAAAAGGCATATCTGAGCACAAACTTAAATTGAGGAACACTCTAAAAAATAGCTTCAGGACTTTCATTTTTAAAAATTTTATTGTATTTCTCCATTACTATTTATGCCCCCAATACCCTCTTCCACCTCCACCCACTCCCTCCCCTACAATCACACCACACTATTGTCTGTGTCAGTGAGTTACTTCTTTTTTCCCCTTCTTTGCTCCATCCCTACACTTCCCAAACCCCAAACCCCTGAGCTGTCAGCTTGCTTTCTATATGACTCTGTTTTTTGGTTAGTGTGGTTTGTTCATTAGATTCCACATATGACTGAGATCATATGGTATTTGTCTTTCTCTGACTGGCTTATTTCGCTTAGCATAATGCTCTTTAGTTCCATCCAAGCTGTTGTAAAAGGTAAGATTTTCTTCTTCTTTTTTTTTTTAGAGCTGAGTAGCACTCCGTTGTGTAAATGTACCACAGCTGTTTTACCCACTCATCTACTGATGGGCACTTGGGCTGCTTCCATATCTTGGCGACTGTAAATAACACTGCAATGAACATAGGATTGTATATATTTTTTCAAATTAGTGTTTCATGATTCTTTGTATAAATTCCCCCAAATGGAATTGCTGGGTCATAAGGCAATTCCACTTTTAACTTTTTGAGGTACCTCCATACTATTTTCCGCAGTAGCTGCACCAGTCTGCATTCCCACCAACAGTGCACTAGGGTTCCCTTTTCTCCACATCCTCTCCAGCACTTGTTTGTTGATTTATTGAGGATAGCCATTCTGACAGGTGTGAGTTGATATCTCATTGTGGTTTTAATTTGCATTTCTCTGATGAGTAGTGGCATGGAGTATCTTTTCATATGACTATTTGCCATCTGTATGTCCTCTTTGGAGAAGTGTCTGTTCAGGTCCTTTGCCATTTTTTAATTGGATTGTTTGTGGGTTTTCTTTTTTCTGGTGTTGAGTTTTAAAAGTTCTTTATAAATTTTGGATATTAACCCCTTATCAGATGTATTGGTGAGTATGTGCTCACATTCAGTGGGTTGTCTTTTCATTTCGTTGATGATTTCCTTTGCTGTTTAAAATTTTTTAGTTTGATGTAGTTCCATTGGTTTATTTTTGCTTTTCTTTCCCTTGCCCAGGGAGATAGCTCAGAAAAATGTTGCTGCAAGAAATGTCTGAGATTTTATTGCCTATGTTTTTTTTTCAGGATTTTTATGGTCTCGAGTCTAACATTTAAGTCTTTAATCCATTTTGAGTTTAGTCTTGTCTGTGGCTTAAGAAGGTTGTCTACTTTCACTTTTTTGTATGTATCTCTCCAATTTCCCCAACATCATTTATTTAATAAACTATCTTTAGCCCATTGCATGTGTTGCCTCCTTTGTGAAATATTAATTGTCTATGAAGACATAGTCTATTATTTTTGGGCTCTTGATTTTGTTCCATTGATCTATGTGTCGGTTTTTATGCCAGTACCATGCTGTTTTGATTAAGTGGCTTTGTAGTATAGTTTGATATTAGGTAGTGTGATTCTTTCAACTTTGTTCTTCTTTCTCAAATTTGCTGTTGCTCTCCTGGGTCCTTTGTGGTTTCATGTAAAGTTTTGAAATATTTATTCCACATCTGTGAAATACACCACTGATGTCATTATGGGAATTGTGTTGAATCTATAGATTGCTTTGGGTAGAATGGGCATTTTAATGATGTTAATTCTTCTTATCTATGAACACAGTATGTGCTTCTACCTATTTGTACCTTCTCCAATTTCTTTCATCAGAGTGTTATAATTTTCCTAATATATATATCTTTTACACTTTTGATTAAATTTATTCCTAGGTATTTTATTCTTTTTGAAGCAATTTTGAATGAGATTGTTTTCTCAATTTCCCTCCCTGATACATCATTATTGGCATATAAAAATGCAACTGATTTCTGGATATTTATTGTGTAACCTGCTACTTTACCGAATTCATTTATCAGTTCTTGTAGTTTTTTAAAAAATATATTTTATTGATTATGCTATTACAGTCATCCCACTTCCCACCTTTATTCCCCTCCACCCTCCATACCCCCTCCAATATGTATTTCCCTCCCTTTAGTTCATGTCCATGGGTTGTACATATAAGTTCTTTGGCTTCTACATTCCCTACACTATTCTTAACCTCCCCCTGTCTATTTCCTGCCTATCATTTATGCTACTTATTCCCTGTACTTTTTCCTCTATTCTTCCCTCCCCTTCCCCACTGATAACCCTGCATGTGATCTCCATTTCTGTGATTCTGTTCCAGTTCTAGTTGTTTGCTTAGTTGTTTTTTTTTTTAGGTTCAGTTGTTGTCATTTTTTAGTTTATTGTCATTTTACTGTTCATATTTTTTATTATCTTCTTTTTCTTAGATAAGTATCTTTAACATTTCATATAATAGGGGCTTGGGGATGATGAACTCCTTTAATTTGACTTTATCTGGGAAGCACTTTATCTACCCTTCCATTCTAAATGACAGCTTTACTGCATAGAGTCATCTTGGATGGAGGTCCTTGCCTTTCATGAATTTAAATACTTCTTTCCAGCCCCTTCTTGCCTGTAAGGTTTCTTTTGAGAAATCAGCTGATAGCCTTATGGGAACTCCTTTGTAGGTAACTGTCTCCTTTTCTCTTGCTGCTTTTAAGATTCTCTCCTTACCTTTATCCTTGGGTAATGTAGTTATGATGCACCGTGGTGTGTGCTTCATTCGGTCCAACTTCTTTGGGACTTTCTGAGCTTCTTGGACTTCCTGGAAGTCTATTTCCTTTGCCAGATTGGGGAAGTTCTCCTTCATTATTTTTTTCAAACATGTTTTCAATTTCTTGCTCTTCCTCTTTTCCTTCTGGCATCTCTACGATTTGGGTGTTGGAATGTTTAAAGTTGTCCCAGAGGTTCCTAAGCCTCTCCTCATTTGTTTGTTCTTGATTCTTCGTTCTGTTCTGGTTGAATGTTTATTTTTCCTTCTGGCCAAAACCATTGATTTGAGTTCCAGTTTCCTTCCCTTCATATTGGCTCCCTGTACGTTTTCCTTTATTTCACTTTTTATAGCCTTCACTTTTTCCTCTATTTTGTGACCATACCCATCCAATTCTGTGAGCATCCTGATTACCAGTGTTTTGAATTATGCATCTGCTAGGTTGGCTATCTCTTCATTGCTTAGTTGTATTTTTTCTGGAGCTTCCATCTGTTCCTTTATTTGGGCCTCTTTTTTTTTGGTCTCAGCATGCCTGTTAAATAGTAAGGGGTGGAGCCTTAGGTATTCACCAGGGTGGGGCAACAAGCATTGCTGGGTTGTGGCTCTGTATGTGGGGGATGGTTCTGAGAGGGAACAATGCTGCTGGTTCTGCTCTCAGCCAGTTTTCAGTCACTTCCCTGCTACCCACAAGCAAATTGGGCCCTTCTGGTGCTGATTCCCAGGTGGGTGGGTTTGTGTACATTCTATGACCCTGTGGATGTCTCCAACAAATTCTTCTGTGAGGCTGGGAGTTTCTCCCACCACTTCAACCTCCACAGATGTTTTCAGTCAGAAGTTTTGAGGCTTTATTTCCCTGCACTGGGACCCTGGGTTCCGTGGTTGGTCTCACTCCCCAGTGTTCTTCCCCATTTATCTGTACATGAATGTGGGACTGCCCGCTCCACTCGCTGCCACCTCACCCAGTCCCCTAGCTGCTGCCTTACTCAACTCGGTCCTCCAGCCACCACCTTGTCGTGAATCCTCTCCATCCTTCTCCACCTCTCCTACAGGTCTGTATGAATGTTTCTTCTTTAACTCCTTGGTTGACGGACTTCCATAGAGGTTGATTTTTTCTGTCAGTTCGGCTTGTTTTTTTGTTTATAAATTTGTTGTTGTCCTTCTTTTGGTTGTGCGAGGAGGCACAGTGTATCTATATATACCTCCATCTTGGCCAGAAGTTAGTTCTTATACTTTTTTAGTGGAATCTTTAGGGTTCTCTATATACAGTATCATGTCACCTGATAATAATGACTGTTTCAGTTTTTCCTTTCCAATATGGATGACTGTTATTGCTGTGGCTAGGACCTCCAGTACTATGTTGAATAAGAGCGATAAAAGTGGACATCCCTGTCCTGTTCCTGATCTTAAGTGGAATGCTTGTAGTTTTTGGCCATTGAGTATGATGTTGGCAGTGGCTTTGTCGTATATGGTCTTTATTATGTTTAGGTATGTTCCCTCTATTCCCACTTTGCTGAGAGTTTTTTTTTTTATCATAAATGGGTGCTGGATTTCGTCAGATGCTTTTTTTGCATCTATTGATATGATCATGTGGTTTTTATTCTTCATTTTTTATGTGGTGTATTATGTTTATTGATTTGAGGATATTGTACCAACTGTGCGTCCCTGAAATAAATGCTGTAAGTACTTTAAAAAAGTGTTGAGGGTATGAGAGACAAAAAGTAGACTAAGAGACATTCTTCCAGGTTAAAGATGTCTAAGGATATATGACAACTGTAAATGTAATATATGATCTTGAATTAGATATTAGATCACAAAAAATACATTAATGGGGCCATTGGTGACATTCAATAAAGGTGTATAGGTTAGATACTACTTTAGATGACTGTTGATTTCCTGATTTTGATAGTTATGCTATGATTATAGATGGTGAATCAGATTTTTTTTGTATAAGTTTTGCAACTTTTTTCCAAGTTGAAAATGTGGTAACATGCAGCATTACAAAATTAAAATACATTTTGAAAGTGACTCATACTGTAACACAACAGATACTTATGTTCCTTTATTAAGTTGATATCACAGTATAGAGAGATGGGAAGCTTCCTAATATTGGCTTGAAGATATTCAATGTATCATGTACTGAACACATTCTATATAGTAGGTACAGCAACGTGTGAAAGACACTAAAATGACTAAAACCTAGTCCAAGGCCTTAGTGTAATAGGAAAAAAGACATACTCAACAAAGATGAAGAGCTATGATTAGTGCTATAAGAGAGAGGCAGATAGCATATTATAGGCACCCACAAGAAGGAAACTTATTTTCTTGTCTAAAATATCAGTGATAATGCAATTGTGAAATTAATCTTTGGACCAGGCTTCAAAGGATGGCAGAATTTTGACAAGTATAATTTGGGGATATGGTAATAAAGGAGACCCAAAGCTAAGAGAATACTGTGAATAAACCTCAGAGGAAGAAAGAAAATTCAAAGACTACTCTTTTCCTAATCCCCAACACAGCGCGTTTGCACATTTTTTTCTTGGGCCACATTATTGGAATATAATTTTATTGTTATAATTTTTGGTTGCTCCCGAAAATTGCAGGTTAATATTCATAAAACACAGGTTTGAAAGGTACCATAGAGACCTTTGTATCCAGTCACCTCATTTTGGTACTGGAGGAAAAAAAGCGGTCCTTCTAAACCCTTAAATAGTTAGTGGCCATGGTAGGATTAGGACCCCAAACCCCTCCCTCTCAATTTTGTACTCTATCTACTCTAACATTGTCAAACTTTTAAGTAAGCATTGTGATGTGAGCCAGACACATTACGATGCAGATAAGGAATCTTCACACTGACTTCTGCAGATTCCTATTATTCCCAGAGTCAAGTTATACTGCAATTCTGTATATCATCATTGTAAAGCCCCTCCTATCTTCATTATAAAGCTTTATGTTGACAATGGGCAGAGAGGCAGTCTGAAGGCATTCTCTGAGAGCCAGTAAATAGCCAGATCTTAGAAAACGTTGATGGGGATAAAGTTTTATTCTCCTATAAATTCACTGATGAGCTCATTTCTACTAGCTATAATTGATTGATGAATGATTCCTTAGTCTGAAACAAATCAACAGAAAGCCAAATTATCCTGTCATTTGTGTTAATATCTTTTCAGGTAAAGCCTTCATAATCATCCCACACATGCTACCCTCAGGATCATGTGCTTTCCTTTTTGAGAAGATGACTTATGAATTCTAAAAATGAATTTTCTGAAATAATAATGTCTCTGTAAGGCATGAAGCTAGGACAGAGCTCCAGAGACAGAGAGTGAGGGAATTAGGTCAGTGGCTGGGAATTAATACTTTCTGCTCCTTACCAAAGCAACGGACTGTATCTGCTCTGAAGGCCCATTCTGACAATTTTCTCCTTGATGTAAAAAAACCTCCATATTATTCTCGATATATCATTCTCTTTTTGCATGAATTTAGGCAAGATTTATGCATGTAGCATGAACAATTGTGAGAGGGAGGCAATGGGGACTTTGACATTTTCTCACCTCACTGCTCACCAAGCGTGCAAGGTCAACAGGAGGTTTAGAGACCTTTTGGCATTCTAATAAGCTTGCAGGTAAATCTTAAGATTCAAATTCGAGTAGAACTAGCCCCTGACATGCCCACAACCAAGGTTAAATCCATTTAAATTTAAACCCAAGTAACCAGGCTGGCCATGAATAACAATTAGAAAAGCACAAAGCACAAAGAGAACGTAGGGATAGATTTTGTGGCTGTGTTACTATAGACAGCCAGAACACACGCACCTGGTGGCAGGGTGAGCACAGCCCGTCAGGCCACTTCAGAAGGGTAGGCTGTGCAGGGGGCTGCACAGAGGACATGGGCATGCTGGGATCCAGGGTTACCGCCCCAAATCCAACTGGCTCCCCTGGGTGTGTGGTCACCGTGCCCAGTGTGGGAGGCAAACTGAGGTCTGCGGCACCTCCAGGATTCCTGACCTTCAGTCCTGTAGCACTCCCTTCTTACTGACCCTGATATGGTAGACAGTCGGGGAGTCTCCCCTACTGGCCAAGATGGAGCAGGAGGGCCTGAACACATCAAAAGATAGCAAGATAATTGGATAGAAATAAAATTTCTCCCCTCCCATCCCTATAAGAATCACAAGCTTCAGCTGGAAGGGGACATAATCTTGGAGATGGGTCTCCACCATTTTCCAAGTTTGTGGCACCTGAATAAACCTCTTTCATTCTGCACTGGTAGCTGTCTCACGAGTTTTGGCTTTTGTTTCAGCAGGCAAGTGAACCTGTGTTTTCCGTTAAAGCTTCTGAGTAGAAGAAATACTGAAGTTTCTATTGTTGATGGATTAGTACAGGAAGAAATAAAGACAACTAGCTCTGTAACTCTCCCATTTAGGAACAGTTGTTATTATCAGGATCACATCCAGAGAATCATGAAGTCCTGACTTCTTAGCCAATGTGCGTGTATCCCTAAAATTAGTATGTCCAAGTCGGTAATTTGGGGAATAATATGAAGCAGAAGGTAAAGATTAAAATCTTACGTTACCTTTCTTGTTTTTGTTAAGTTTCCAAATTTTTTCATGCCCCCCCCCAGTTCAGTTCTCCCACATTGGAAGAAATGCCTAAGAAAAATACCTTTTGCAATTTACCACTACTGTCTGATCTTTTCCCTCCTATAATCAAAATTTGCCTATCCTCTCTCCCATTTATATACCCCTATACTTATTTTTCATTTAGTGGAAATTCAAGACAACCTTGTAATCTGTTTGATTTTGAGAACCCTGCTCAAGGAAGAACTACTTGAGATGGTTGAAAATCTTGATTGTGTAATATGTTCCCCATTTCAGATAACATTTCTATTCTAACAAGGGCTTTTAATCCTTTAAGACAAAGAGTGACAAATTAAAGAAGAGGTGACACTTTGCTAATTAGATGCCTTTTATTGCTTTCCACATTACTGCATAGAGCCAGCCATGTATTTCATCCTATGGGTATGGCTGTCCTTACTACAGTAGACAGCCATCTGGACAGTGTTAACTGCAGAGACACTACAGCCAGTTTCTTATTCTGTATTCTGTGGGTATATTTCTAATAAGTTAATAATGTACAGTATAAACATATCAAGCTGATTTTCTAATATGAGGAACATAGTTACTAATTTGAGTTTTTCTTAAATTCTCCCCATCCTACCCATACATAGATTTCCTTTCTTTCTCCCCTAGGACAGCTCAAATAGCTTCCAATATAGCAATTATTATTAGCTCGTTTGAATCCACCCCCATCTGGATACTGCTAATTAGCTGCATTTATGGATGGCCAGCATCTGAGAATTATACAATGCGAACAGTCATGAGGAATGTGACTTTTAATCTTTATATCATGAAGCGTCTTTGTAAATGGTTCTATCCATTCTGAGCAAGGGAGAGTCTTCATAATTCAGATACTGATAAGTATGATAAGAATAGAATTTTCTGCTTTGTATGTTGGCTACAAAACAGTTTTCAACATAGTAAATCAGAAATTGGAAGCCACTTCAAATTAAACAGCACCACACTCAATATGTTACTCATTGTGTTCCGTGGTTCCTGTAATAGGTTCAAAAGCAAAGAGTTCCACGTCTCAGTCCTGGGGAAGCAAATTATCTCCAGGGGTAGCATGGCATTCTCCGAAAGGAAATTATCTTTAACTCTTTACTGAAGGAAAAAAATATAATCCAGAGAAGCATTTTTAAGAAACAGGTGACATCAATAAAATCAAACAGCTCACAAGGTTTTCCTAATTTACCCCCAATCAGAAATAAACGCAGGAGTGTATATGTAAAGTACGTAGGCAGTAAGAAAGCTGAGGACACAGTACCCTCACCTAAGTCTCTCAGTACACCAGTTTCAGGCAAAAGCTGGGCTAAAAAATGTCTTACACAGTCCCCTAAGGTCAATGTCCCAGGCAAAAAGTCTTTTTTAGAGTAGGAAATTCCAACTCATTGGTAATATAACACGTTAGAATTCAGTCTTCATAACATTTACCAGTATTATTAATTCAAGTAACTTATGATAATATTGAGAAATTTGCAAACCAGTTTTTGGTTTCTCCTTCCAATTCTAACATATCTCCTTTCTCTTTGTTCACCCAGAGCTTATTCTGTAGTGCATTCTTGCTAATTCCTGCTAAAGGCTTTATATCACTAAAACTTTAGCATTGCCATTCAGACAAGAATGTTGAACAGCTAGTTTAGGTGAAGCTCCTTAAATGTGTAGATATGGGGCCAGAGGTAAGGGTGGAAGGCTTGATTCATAAAGTTACTTGGGTCAGTATCTATGTGTTATTGGAATGCTACAAGTAAAGAGGCTAAAGTTTAAATATTACAAATAAAGATCCACTTCCTTTTCTTTTTTCCAAAGCAGCTGTAATATATATATTGTTGTTGCTGTTGTTCAGTTACAGATATCCTGCCTTTTCCCCCATTTCTCACCCTTACTGCCCCCACCCTGCTCTGACAGTCAATCCCCCTTATCATCCATGCCCATGAGTCCTCTATTTCTGTTCCTTTGCTTGCCTCTTCCCCTTCTTTGCCCTGTTATCCCCCTCCCCCTGGTTCCTTTTCTGACTCCTGTAGCATCTTATCATGCAAATTATTTTCCATAGAAAATTAGCTAGTACTAACAGGCTAATCTTGCCTACCAATTCTGATAGCTTCCTTCTTTAAGTCTCCATGATATCCTTCCCTGTTATTTCCCTTACTCTCCTTTGTCTTATAATTGTTGGTGCCTTTGTCTTTATCCCTCTACCAAACTAAAAGTACCCTGAAGACAGAGACCATGTCTTATTTATTTATTTGTTTGTTTATTTATTTATTTATTTCCCAGAGCATCCGGCTTCACTATATACAGAAAAAATGCTTCGTGAATTGTTTGTTGAGCTGAATTCAAGAAAAAGATAGGCCAATTGTGGCAAATTTATATCTCATTAGAGCTAACCCAGTTTGGGGTCATGACTTACTGGAACCACAAAAACAACCATTGTTGTTTACACAAGTCAGTATGTTCCCCAAATACTTAGGTTGCTCCATATGATACGTAATGAGGACAGAAAGATATGCCTGCATACTTTTTACCAGAATAGCCTGTCTGGTGTGCTAACTAACTAAGGTTTCTTAATGTGTTCCTGGAAAATGAACACAATAGCATGGGTTCAGGCCCAGACAATTTATCATCCTACCTAGCAGTGATTACACGGTAATATGGAATAATATTGACTTCCTCAAGTGTTATGCTGACTGACTGCATTGAAGAGGTTACTGACAATACAAGTCCCTGAAGGGATTCCTTTCATTTCTGACAATCCCTTTATAATAATAGGCAGTGCTTTGCAAGGTTTTTCACATCATGGCACACATATAAATACTCTGTATGGCATATTGGAGTAAACAAATGAGTTTGTGAGTGATCAGAGGTAATATCCAGCTACCATGAGTTCTGCCTGGCCACCCCAAAGGCTGAGGAAAAAAAAAAAATCAATATCCTAGCACACCTGAATCTATTCCCAGTTATCTATTGCCGGGTACACCAGTTTAGAAGCTCTCTCACACAATGTAGAATTGTGGCATAGTGACAGTATCCAGCCTGAATTTGGCAAACCAGATTATCCACCTGTTGGAGATGCTGCTTCTAGGAAATAGTATATGATAAAGGAGGGGGGTTGAGGGTGCAGGGAAAGGATCTGCTGACATATAGAATTTTTAGCGAGTTCCCAAATCCTAACAAGTTATATGAGCTTCCGTGGCTACCTCTCTCAAAGGAATATAGGGTTAACACCGGTAAAACTGCCGAAACTCATATTTTCTGTTCAGGCTATTGCAAACACTCCAGGGAGATAGGGAAATAAGCAGGTGAAGAAAGCTAAGGAGACACCAGAGTGAGGGAAGAAGCAAAATCAACCCCAGAGTTATCAGGGATTATCTGTACCCAATGAAAATCCAAACCAAGCTCTTTAGTTTGCCCCAATAGAAAACTTTATAAGCCATGCAATCATCATGAGGGGACAGAAATAAAAAATAAAGTCCAAATTTCTTGTCATAAACAGAATAGTCAGCAGTGAGAAAGCTAAGGCTGTGATCGATGGTTGTGTTTTTTACCTTTCCTTAGCAGTACATTATTAGTTCAAAGAGTAGTACTAGAGGTCTAGGCATGAAAAATTGCCTCTGGTTGGACCTTCTCCCACATTCCGACCTTATTTTTAAAGAAAATGTAATTTTTCTAAGAGTTCCTCAGAAAGTCAGACTGTCTTTACATTAAAGGTCAGGCTGAAAGTCATCCCGGAAATGTGTTTGATCATTGCACACCTAGCTCAAGTTAAGTAGAAATTTTACACACCTATGAAGTGAAAGCCCAGAGTAAGTTTTAAGAAACATGACCTTGAATGTTTATGAGCTCTTGAGAAGCAATGTTAGTACATCTGTATTACTGTGCTGCCCCCTTGTAGTGAATGCAAACAAGAAAGCTGATTAAGGAGACTAGCAGTACCATCTTTTTCATTTCACAAATAAAACCTCATCCAGTGCTTGAGATGAATGGGATGTGAGACTCTAGGCTTCCAAAAATAGAACAATGATCAATCACTCACCATCATCTTGCTGGCCTTTTTAAAGGTTGCAGGTACATAGGGCTATCATTGGCTGCTTTGCCTGAGCTGATTGATCAATTGAGTCTTACAGCCAACTACTTTGACAGATTCTTTTCTTCTAGCTGACAGAATGGATTGGTTATTTTGATATCAAGTAGGCTAAGCCTCAATATATTCAGGGAATCTTCCTAGTGGACACTTTGTATAGAAATCATTTCATTATAGGTAGAGAAAATAATCTTTTACAGAATTAATAGCTGCTGTTTATATCAGGGGATTGGGAATTTCTAATTTTATTCCAAGTGCAGCTTTCCATTTTTAAGATCACCTTGAGTAAACCATATAACCTCAGAGAGGCTTTAATATTCTTCATTTACGAAATATAAAATTATATCAGCCACTTAATATGATGTCAAATTGTATTTTATGGTTGTGTTTTTCAATGTCTGCTCTGTATCCTTGTCAGTTCAAGCATCAAAGCCTCAGTATCGTCACTTGCAACTCAACTAATACTCCCCTGAGATTGTACTATTGGAACAGCTGATGATTAGTATATAAGAGGCATTCTACCATAGTTTACACAGACCGAGAGCTACCCCAGTTATGGGATCAATCTCCTGACTCAAATTCATTTTCCACTTATATTCTTTATGAAGCCACAGGGAAGCATTACTAATAATTTCCTATTGCTTAAAAACTGGAAAGAGAGAACCCTGTGGTAGTGTTGTCTGGTTCTCTGAAGAAATAGAAGACAGTATTGTTTATCATTGCTTGAAATGTAGTCAGACCTACCTATTACCTTTCATATTATGCATGTATAAAATAAGGTTAATAACATGTATAAGAGTATTTCATCTCACCAACTATGTACATATTTATCTATTATTAAGTACTACAAAAATCTCATTTTAAAATAATATTCCAGTCCATACTACCCAAAGCAATCTGCAGATTCAGTGTAATCCCTAGCAAAATTCAAATGGCATTTTTGGCTGAAATAGGGAAAGAATCCTAAAATTAACATAGGATGTCAATGTATCCCAATTGCCAAAACAATCTTGAAGAAATATATTACAAAGCTACAGTAATCAAAATAACTTACGGTCTGGGCATAAAGACAAACACGTAGAACAATGAAATAGCATAGCGATTCCAGAAATAAGCCCTTGTTTATATCATAACCTATGGAATCGGTGAAAATAATTGCAAATCATTATTTCTGATAAGTGGTTTATATCCAGTATATATAAAGAACTCCTGCAACTTAGCCCCCTCCAAACAAATTATCCAATTAAAAAATGGGCAAAGGCACTGAAAAGATATTTCTTCAAAGACAATATACATATAGCCAACAAAAATATGAAAAGAAGTTTAAAATGACCAATCATGACAGAAATGCAGATCAAACTGATGAGATATCAGTTCACATCTATTAGATGACCATAGTAAAAAAATTTTAATGAGGTTGTAGAGAAATTTGAATGCATGTGCATTGCTTGGACAAATATAAAATGGTGCAGTCACTATGGAAAATGTTATGGCGAATCCTCAGAGAACTAAAAATAGAATTACTTTATGATATAGCAGTTCTATCTCTGGATATATGAAGTCTGTCCAGATGGTATCCAGCCATGTAATATGAAAAATAGAGGCATTTATTGAAAAAGATACAAGAAATATTATCCATGGGACAATGACACCTCAGTCCCCTTCAAAGTAGGCACCTTGGGACCTCACACAGTTCCCTCCAATCACCATCAGTTGCCCCATCATATTTTTGTGCATCTCACCGATGGTCTGAAATGCCTTCCCTTTCCAAGGTGATTTTCATTTGGGGAACGGCCAAAAGTTGCAGGGCGCCAAATCTGGGCTATAGTGGGGCTGAGTCACCTGAGTGATTTGATGTTTCACCAAAAAACTCTGCATGACATATGATGCATGAGTGGGTACGTTTTCATGATGAAGCTGCCAGTCACCATTTGCCCATAGCGGCAGCCTTCTGAATCATCTGAATACTTTCTGCAGAGGAATGTTCAAGCTTAATGCAAAACCGGATGCAGATTCGTTGCTCTACTTGCTCAGTCATTTTGAATGTAAGTCACAGAGTACACATGCTCACTCAACAGTGTCTACCATCCCCCCTGATTAGTACAGTGAAGTTGTCATTGTGCACACATGTGCATTCCAGTCCACTCTCCTTGGCTGCCAGGTTACATCCATGTCATGTAAACCATTCTCATTATATTAATAATGTCTGGACTTTTTGGGACAGATCTCATATATACAAAAAATTGAGAGCAAGATCCCAAAGAGATATATTAGCATACTTATGTTCATTGCAGCATTGTTTACAATCATCAAGAAGTGGAAGCAGTCCAAATGGCCACTGACAGGTGAATGGATTATATATATATATATATATATATATATAATATTCCATATATAAATATTCCATATATATATGGAATATTATTCAGCCTTTAAAAAGAAGGAAATCCTGTCCTATGCAACAATATGTATGACCCTTGAGGATATTATGGTGAGTGAAATAATCTAGTCACAAAAAGATAAATACTGAATGACTCCACTTAAATGAGATAATTAGAGTAGCCAAACTCATCAAAATCAAAAGTAGAATGGTTTCTAGGGGCTTAGGAAAGGGCGAAATGGGGAGTTGTTCTTTTCTGGGCACAGAGTTTCAATCTCACAAGATGAGAAGTTCTAAAGATCTGTTATACAACAATGGGAACATAGTTGATATTTTACTGAACTGTGTACCTAAAAATGATTAAGATGGTAAATTTTGTATTTTGTGTGTTCTTACCACAATTTAAAAAATATTCTCAAAAAATTATCAGCTTATTTAAAAATATATTTTATCAATAATTATATGCAAAATCATTTTATGAAAAGTCATGTTATGTGTGCCCAAAGTCATTTTAATTAGTACTTTAAAAGGTTCACATCTTTGCATACATTTCTAAGATATTATATTTCAATCTTTAAAATGTGGCTTAATTGTAACACTTGGCTAAGTCACACAAACTGTATAAAACTATTTTATTTCTCTAAACTATTGCAGTCTAAGAAATGGAGCTCATTGGAAATTCTTCATGTTATAATAATAATATGCAGTCTCACTTTAAATATTATGTTCAACTCCTGTCTTTAAAAACACAAGCTCTTTATCTTACTCAGGAGGTTCTCAGGAATCTCAAAGGACCTGTGTTATAGCAATTTGTCCCCCAAGCCCCTCTATCTTTTTTTTTTAAGGTGATAGGATACAGAAGATTGTATTACAGTCCTAGGATATTATCATCGTATGCCCTCTCAGCCCCTGGTATATGACTCAACGACATAGGGAACAACAGCCTTCTTAAGCAGAAGTAATCCTTATCTGAAAATAAGGCATTGGCTTACTATAATGTATTGTAATAAGATTATATAGTCAAATAAGTGGTGCTCCCTTCAAAGTAATGAGTTTGAGAAGCTACACATTTTATTCTAATGATACTGCCTTTGCTCTAAACAATACATGAGCTTCCCTTTTAGGACGGTAAGCAGAGCCTGCTTATGAGCCACATGCAGAAATCATTCTCGCTGGTTTACAGTCACATCTTCTGTAATGTATGAAACAAAATGGCAGGGCCGTTTTTCTCATTGGGAACCCATCTGAGATTACCTACACACTGCCATTATGAATGAGAGAAAATTCAGACCTGGCTTAAATGCCCAACTACTTGCTAAAACTTTACCTGATTTTCCTCACCAGAGTGTCACTTTGATACCTTTCTCAAGGCACTGAGGTCATATTAACTTGGATAACATTTTCGTTCTACACTTTTCCTCCTTTTAATCATAAATTCTTTAGGAACATTCAGCTTTATCTCTCTCTCTCTCACACAGTAGGCTATCAATAACCATTTCTTAAATGAATGAATGACCAAGAGGGGAACCACTTTTAACACTGAATAAACAAGCTTCCTAGGCCTTGTCTATCTCATTTATGAAATGGGAACCCTAACAGTCATATATAGTCTCAAGGAGGTGGTGAGAAGCAAATCACGAATGCTGAAAAGTTCTTCGAAATTACTAAGGGAAATAAAAATGTAAGGTATGGTTATTAATTCTTTTAATTGGTTTAAATGAAAAGTATGCAAAACATTCAAACACATATGTGTTGTCACTGCAGTGAAATATAGATTAATCTATTACCTTTTCTGCTCTCAAGTCGTCAACCTTCTTCATAACACTTTATCATTCCTTAAATTATATATTGATTATTTTGGTCTCTTCCACTAAAATAAAATCTTTAAAAAGATAGAACTACTGCCTGTCATGTTCACCGTTGTACTTCCACTAAATGTTTGTTGAATGAATGAATGGTTGGTTATACCTAGTAGAAAACATAAAAGTTTAGAAAATATTCAACAAACATTTACTGAACTAGTACTACAATAGAGGATGCAAAGGTGAACAGAAAATGCAGACATCTGACACAGAAGGCAAAATATGAACAAAAAGGTGATAGAGGTAGAATATGGGCAAGTGGAGATGAAGTGAAAAGATTCTAAGCAAAAGTAACAGCATAAACAAAACCATAGAAGGTAGGAGCACTTGGTGTATAGGTACGCTTGGGAAACCCAGATAGTCTGATAAGTGGAAATGATTGAGTCCATACTGTGGAGCGCTGTGAATACCAAGATAATTCAGGCAAACAAAATTTCCATCTGAAGAAAGTGGAGTTTTGTACATATTGCTGGGAAGCAGGGGTCAGATTTGATGACTTAGAGAAGTTCACCCTAGACCCATTATTTCCTGACCCTTTAATGCTGTTGCCAGTGTTATTTTAGTTTAAAATCCAATTATAACAAAATGTAGGGTCCTAGAGGTCAGTTTTATTCAAAGACATGTTCTGACCCTGTAGAAAACAGTTTTTGGGACATTTAGAGAATCTATGTGTTTTTTATTTTTATTTTTTATTTTTATTTTTTTGCCAGTAATGAAAAATCTAAACCAAAACAGGGATCAACTGGCTTTAATGCCTCCAACAAGAGATTGCTTCTATTTTTTTTTTGTTCTAATTTCTATAAATCAGTAAAAATCAAAGAGTATTAAACTATGGCTGAGCAAATGTAAATGAGATTTTGATCAAGTGCTTTCCAAAAGACTAACCACCAGAAGAAGGAGATAAGAAAGTCACTCAATCTTGCTGGTTGCCCAATTTCAAGGAGACTTAGTGATACTTTTTTTACAGAATTATATGTGAACATGAGAACTTTTCTCATTTTTGTCAGATCTTAATGATGAGAATTTCACTTCATTCTAGTTTCACTTCATTTACACACACACATACCTATGTGTAAAATATTAGGAAATGCAGATGTTGTTTTATTTCATTCTCACTGAAAACTGAAAAAAAAAAAAAAACAAAACCCTACAACCAAATCAGTTATTTGAAATAGTGTCCTCTTTGTACACTCACTCTTATGTGGAACTAAGTGCTTGATATCAGTCATCTTTTTTCTTTTTTCAAGTAGTTTTCTGCCCATTACCCCCATCCCATTCCACCCCCCAGCCCTCCCCACCTCCCTCCTGTCTCCACCCCCCACATTGTTATTGTCCATGTGTCTGTTATACTAGTTCCTTCAAACCCTTCCCCTTTTCTCCTGAAATTCCTCCCCTCTCCCCTCTGGTCACTGTCTTCCTGTTCTCAATTCCAGTGTCTTTAGTTATATTTTGCTTGTTTGTTTGTTTTGTTGATTAGATTCCTGTTAAAGGTGAGATCATATGGTATTTGTCTTTCACTGGCTGGCTTATTTCGCTTAGCAGGATGCTCTCCAGTTCCATCCATGCTGTCACAAAGGGTAGGAGCTCCTTTCTTTCTGCTGCATAGAATTCCACTGTGTAAATGTACTGATATCTGTCATCTTTATCCTCCATCCATTCTTCCATCTGAGTATCTATCTATTCATTAAACAAGCATTTATAAAGTATGAACTCACTTTCAAATAATACGTCAGGTGCTACAGGTACTGTGCTTTGTCTTTCTCTTAATAAGTTGACTTACATTAATTTTTAAATTTTTTGTATTGTTCTTTTGAGGGGAGAGAGACAGAGAGCGAGCAAGAGAGAAACATTGATTTTGTTGTTCCGCTTATGCTTCATTGGTTGATTCTTATATATGCCCTGATCAGGGATTGAACCCCCAACCTTGATGTATAGGGATGATGCTCTAACCAACTGAGCTACCTAGCCAGGGCCTCATTGGCTGAATCTTCTTTGTGCCCTGACGAGAGATCAAATGTGCAACCTAGGCATATTAGGACAACCACATTTATTTTCAGTATATCCACATGTGAATTTTAGAATGGATCTAGAAATAAAATGTATTAACCTATAGATGGAGGCATTTAAAAAAGTTTAAATAACCAGACGGGAGGTGGGAGTGCATAATTGGGGAAAATAGGGGAAGGTCCATCGAGGAGCATGTATAAAGGACACGTGGACAAAGCCAAAGGGTTAGGTTTGAGGATGGGAGGTGGGGATGGGTGGGGCAGGGGGCATGGTGGGGGGGGGAATGGAGACAAATGTACTTGAATAACAATAAAAAACACTATACAAAAAAAGTTTAAAACATTCGACAATTCATTTCATTTTTAATTCCCAGTGACTGAATGAATTACCTCAAGAAAAAAATGTTCTTTTTGAAGTCAGTTGACTTGAATTGTAATTACTTAATGAATTGAATCTGTGTTTCTGACTTTTTTAAAGGCAATCTAAGAATGTTAGAAGAAATTTTGCAATTTGATCATTAAAAGGCTCTTTTATCTATCATTCTTCAATAATAAAATCCATTTTATTTATTGTTAAATATGTAATAAAACATTTTTGTTGGTTTTAATTGATATAGTGATGGTCAGTGAAAAGAACACTGAACTTAGAGTGAATATCCTGGGTTTAATTTTCACTTGAAATTTATTTATCATTTATTTGTTCTATGCATATAGGCAAATCATTTAATCCTTTTTGAGCTTCAGTTTCCTCATCTAAAAGTAGGAAAATAAGGCTGCCTGGTCTACTT
This sequence comes from Glossophaga mutica, assembly GCA_039655065.1. Classification (NCBI taxonomy): domain Eukaryota; kingdom Metazoa; phylum Chordata; class Mammalia; order Chiroptera; family Phyllostomidae; genus Glossophaga; species Glossophaga mutica. Next base: position 4,211,119 of record CM077318.1, on the reverse strand, counting down.
TGGGGAATTGTTATGAGAATTAAAAGACATAATGGATATGAACAACCTTGGTAAACAGCTGGATGCTCTTTAGGTATAAAAAAAAAAAACTTTCTTTGTTTTTCTTCTTTAGACTCCATATCTAGAAGGATCAATCTGTATTGATTAAAGTGAAGCTGCTGAAAAATATTAAAAAATTGTAGAGTCCTTTGGACAAAAAGAGGTATTTCAAGTGAAAGAAAAAATATGAAAAACAATCCTCCCAACTGCCTTCTTTATAGCAATATATTAGGTAGGCTACAGTTAGTTATATTTGGCTCAGGATTGTTGTTTTTATTCTTGTAATCTCCAATCCAGTCTATCAGTTTTGCTCTGAGTTTGAAACATTCACCAGTAGCAGAGCGGTCCCTAAGGGATGGGGAGTATCACTCCAGGCCTCATGATGTGCGTATGTGTGTGTGTGTGTGTGTGTGTGTGTGAAGGGTGGTACTTAGTCTAGGAACTTGGAAATGACTAAAAGAGGCAGACTGTAGGGGAGAAGCTGATCGTTCTTTTACATGGCACTTAAATGAAAAAAAAAAAAAAAAAAAAGGCCAGAAGTCCAGTCCATTACTTTCTCACTAGAACGAATAGACTACAATATCTATAATTGTTAACATGGTGCCTGTCTTGCTCATAATTGTGCCTAGTACACTGCAGATGTTTTATAAATATTAACTGATATTCAACCTAAAACAAAAGGCTCCTCTCCTTTTTCTGTTGTCTGTTTTCTACCCCAGACTCTTCCACAAAACCTCCTAAATTTATATAGTATTATTATGTAAATATATAATAATTTATACTATACTTATATAGTATTATATCGTATTTTCTATTTAAGGCCTAATTTTATCTAAATACATATCTAACAACAATTGAATTTAAAAAAGCTAAACAAACACACAGGAAGAGACTCATAGATACAGAGAACCTTTTGATGGTTGCCAGATCAGAGGATGAATATCAGTCTCAATGTGGTTTCTTCTTTAATTCCATAGTTGTAGGACTTTCATTCAGCTAGATTTCAGGTGGTTCTGAATGATGGTTGTCCCATAGTTTAGTTGCAATTTTGATATGGTTGCAGGAGTACTGCGTTTACCTGAAAACTTTCATCTTTTAAAAGGCACTTTACAAACACTATTAAAAGGATTATTTTATATTTATCTTTTTGCAGCTATGTAGGAAATTCAAGCATAGTTGTAATCAACGACAGGTAGCTTCATAGCATGGACATGGAGGAAGACATAGTTAAAGCCTTCTAAAAACAGAAAGCTTTATTTTTTTTAAAGACTTGTTCTTAAAGAAAAAAAGTAAAAAAAAAAAAAAATTAGGAGGTGCCCTTGCTGGGTGGTGTAGTTGGTCAATACAGCATACCATATACCCAAATGTTACAGGTTTAATCCCAGGTGAAGGCACATGCCTGGGTTGTAGGTTTGATTCCCAGTAGGGGTGTGTACAGGAGGCAAACAATGTATGTTTTTCACATCGATGTCTACCTCTCCCTTTCCCTCTCCCTCTCCCCCTCTCTCTCAAATCAATGAAAACATCCTCAGGTGAGAATTTAAAAAAAGAATTTAAGAAGCACAAGCTCTCTTTGCCTAATAATTTGGAGATTCGTAATGGGAGTAAACAACTATATTTGCTCATTCTTACACTTCTCCAAGGAAGACATATATGGAAGGCCCAGAGACATATGAAAAGATGCTCAGCATCACTAGCCATCAGAGAGATGCAAATAAAAACCACAATGAGATACCACTTCACACCGGTCAGAATGGCCATCATAACCAAATCAACAAACAGCAAGTGCTAGAGAGGATGTGGAGAAAAGGGATCCCTAGTACACTGCTGGTGGGAATGTAGACTGATGCAGCCACTGTGGAAAACAGTATGGAATTTCCTCAGAAAACTTAAAATGGAACTACCTTCTGACCCAGCAATTTCACTGTTGGGATTATACCTTAAGAACCCTGAAACACCAATTCGTTAGAATCTATGCACCCCAATGTTCATAACAGTATGACTTACAATAGCCAAGTGCTGGAAGCAGCCTAAGTGCCCATCAGTAAATGAATGGATCAAAAAACAGTGGTACATTTACACAATGGAGTACTATGCAGCAGAAAGAAAGAAGGAGCTCCTACCCTTCACAACAGCATGGATGGAACTGGAGAGCATTATGCTAAGTGAAATAAGCCAGGCAGTGAGGGACAAATACCATAGGATCTCACCTATAAGTGGAACCTAATCAACAAAACAAGCAAGCAAGCAAAACATAACCAGAGACATGGCAATTAAGAACAAACTGACAGTAACTAGAAGGGAGGTGGGAGGGGATAATAGGGGGAAGCGGGAAGGGTTTTCAGGAACACCTAATTTTTCAAAGCACACCAAGCTCCTGGACATCAGGGAAAATACTCTTTCCCATACGTCTCCAAGACTCTATATAGCGTTGCATATATAGGTAATCAGTAAGTACTGTGTAAATGGATGTTAAACTGGAGCATTTCCGCTGTGCTTTGTAAGTTGTAAAGTGCTTTGAAAAGTAGTTAATTTGATTCTCACAGCACTGTGAGGGGCAATCAGAGCAGGTATTTTTATTTCCTAATGGAGAAATTGAGCTTAAAGCATTCACAGCTTGAGCACAATCACATAACTACGGTTCTTTCTTTTCCACCACACTGAATTGTACCTTACTGGACAAAGGAAAGGCTGAAGAACATCATTGAAGGTCTGGGAACTTTTCGCCTCGAGGATTTCCACCCTACAAATAAAAATGTTTGTACTGGAAAAAGCCCAAAGCAAAACGAATAGAGGCTTAGAATATTGTGAGTTTCCAACCAGGATGAGGAGGCACATTAATTATTGGATAAGTAACTTTGTTATATATATTTTTTTACCTTGATAATGTTTTGGTTGTTAGGATTTCTAAATGCTTGTACTGAGCTCCTTTCTTTTTTCTTTGTGGTTTCCAGTAAGCATTCATGTCCGAATGGTTCAATGTTACTTATCTGAGAGATTGTGACGTCTTTTGTTTGTAATGTCTTAAACTTTTGTTATTGTTTTGCTGTTATTCCACTTAATGTGTATGCTAATGCTTTGGAAATGGAAAATGAATACAAAAATATATGAGGTTATACCGGAAAACATATCTACTTAAGTCTTAATATTTAATTGACCCAGTACCTATATTAGTGGATTAAGAAAAATAACCTTGCATGTAGTAAGCAGCCTTAGCTAAAGTAAACAGCCCTATCATCTGACAGAGCATGCATCACCTAAGTATTTTGAAGTGGTGTATGGTTAGAAAGAATAACCCTTAAGAAGGTAAAACATGCGCCCATGAATAGACTGGAAGGAAAACACATGTAAATATGAAACATGCAGTTAGAAAAACTATGATGCTGTTTCAAGTGATAACACATGCTTGAACAGCATAGGATCGTTTATGTAGTCGAGAAAGAACTAGACTACATAAACGAACCAGTAATAACTGGCTTGAATTCACTTTTTTCTATTGCTCTAAAAAGTTCCCTTGTGCCAACTTACAGTCTATCCCTTGCCCCTACCCCAATCCCTAGGGATTAGAAATCACTGATCTGATTTCTGTTTTTATAGCTTTGCCTTTTCCAAAACTTCAAATAAATAGAATGATACAGTACCAAGCCTTTTGTGTCTCTTTTCTTTTTTTCTACATAGCCTAATGTCTTTGAGGTTCATCCAAGTTATTACATGTATCAGCAATTTGTTCCTTGATTCACTTGATTGGAAACTAAAGGCAAGCCAAAACAAGGCAAGTAATACAACATTTCTGCAGATAATTTCAAAGATCTCTCATAAATTTACCTGCATGCCCCACAAATTAAGCCGGAGATAGCATTCGATATATAAACAGTCAAATAAATATTTAAAGAGGTATTCTTTTCCACAATGAGATTGCGCTACCCTTTAAATGTGATAACCCTGCTAGTGTATGCAAAATGTGGGTGAAATTGTTTTGAGTTGTGTTTTGAAGATACTTGCATTAAGGAATTTCTGCACAGGACAAAATTGGTGGGTAAGAATTGTCTTTGAATCTTTTCAGTCTCCTTTTCTGTAAGTAATAATGACAGCATTGGCTAACATTTACTGAGCACTTACTGTGTGCTGAGCACTTGATGATAGATTATTACATTTCTCATAACAACTTGAAATAAGTACTGTCATTATCACAGTTTTTAAAGAAACTTCGAGTTCGAACAAGTTGTCTGAGATCATACAGCCAGTGTTAAAACTGAGATTTGTTACTGAAATTTAACTCCTACAATATTCTACCCTAACCCTTGCACTTTACTACTATACATACATTTAACCCTCTAGATTTTAGAGTGTAGAATTCCCTCTCTCTTGCTCACCAGTCACTTTAGTGCCCTCCATTGTTATGCTTCCCTCAAGACTTTTACAGGTTCTATATTTATCCTTCTCCAATTGTAATTCCCTACCCTGCTAACTGTTGTGCTCTCAGCGTTCTTCACCCAATGATGCAAAGGATGCAACTGATTAAGCAAATGCCACTATGGTATGGATACTTCGTAGACCCCGTTATCTTTTTCAGGAATGATTGCAAATCATACCAAACTATCTTCATTAAATTACTACTAATAAACTTCTAAAAGAGGTATGGGAGCTGGAGGAAATGGACAGGAGAACCTTCCCAGAGTCCATTATTTTATGCCATTTAAATAACCATAAGGTTGACTATATCCATCCACATCTTCCTCTGGTGCTCTGTGACTAGTGATAGACTGCAAGACAAGATCACAAATACAGGTACACGCTGGTCCTGTACTAGAGGCTTTTCCCCTTGTTTCAATTAACTGATCTGAATGGAGATCAAACCTGTGACCCGAGTTTCAGAACTATGCTCCGTCCAATTCGAGCTAACAAGCATTATTGATACTAGTTTCCAACATTATTGAAACGGTACATTGAATAGTCTCCTAAAAGCTCGAGGAAGATATTAATAAGCCTCCCTGAAGATCTAATTTTTCACTACACAGGCATGTAGGTGTTGAGAAAGATTAGAGTTTCATGTGGGCTTAGATCACAAAGGAGTTACTTGATTACAATAGTCTTGGTATACATTATATTACAGCACAAAACGTAATTATTTCACAGCAAATTCCAGAATTGTCAAACTTTCCAAACTTCCAAACTGGCTGAAGCAGAACACTGTAATTAAAAAATATAGTCTTATTCTTTAGAGAAAAATAGAAACTGTGTTCTGACTGACTTATTTAAAAATGTACTACTATAATTGCATATTTTTGTTCTATTTTTAAATTTTGTAACAGTTTACTGATATACATAATAAAAATACCACTTGGACAAAAGTATTAAGGAGAGCTATCTTGCAACTTGCAGATAAAATATAGGAACTTTTGTTGCGGACCATTCAGCCTGGTCTCAGGAGTTGTAACCCTCACCCCATGGTGGGCTGTGTAAGAGCCCAAGGGACCCACTTCATCTGGGTCTGTTCTGTCACAAGGACGTGACCTACTAAGGAGACAAAGCTTATCTCCCTGGCAGGAGCACCGCTTCTGCCTCATCCATCTCTGGTCCCAATGCTTAGTCCGTTAGTCAATGACGGGTAAGACTCCTCATGGGAGGGGCAACCTAAGCCAGACAGGACCACTTGGGAGGCCCTCATGGAAGTACTGAGGGGGGGGGGGCTGCAGCAAAGAGGGGGTGATGGACCCTCGCTCCCCCGCAGCTATTCTAACATAGCCCGAGTCCCCATTTCCGTCTGGGAGATGTCTTCTGCTTCTTAATAGGCTTAAAGCCTGAAACTGTGGGGGTGAGCGGTGCAGCCCTGTGCTGGCTAGAGCGGTTCCCCAGGTGATCAGGCATAAGAAAGAATTCGTAAACTCCTGTGAAACCTGCTTTGCTAAGAGTGCTCTCATTTAAATGATAAGGGTTGGAGGAGGAAATTGGTATGTCTCCCAAAGTCTGGCAACCCCCTTTCCTGACAGACACTGACTCAGATGAAGCCCTCAGATTTCTTTGACATGTTAAACCTGCATTCCTGTGTATTTGAACCCAATAAAAGCCTGGTGAGGAAGGGGCTCTGGGTCATCCTCCTCTGAGAGTTTCGACACCTTTCCTCCCCAAGCAGATCATGTTTTCACAGTTTTATTTTCATTCATGACAGAGGGATGGGGCTCTGCGGGTGGAGCCCCCCCACATCTGGCGCCCAGGACAGCCCCCCACCCCCCCGCAAACTTTGTTATTCTCAAGGTAAATAGGTAACATCATTTGTTTTAAATCTAGGGCAAGAAATATAGTTTTAATGTAAAGCAGTTACTTGTTAATCCTCCAGAACAAATGAATTTTCATCATTACAAAGTTTTTTTTCTTGTAAATTAAAAAAAAAAAATCCTCCTTTATGTCCAAATGTAATTGAGAGTAAAATAACTTGGTGACAACTGCTTACATGAGCAAACGTTCTCAATACATCATTAAGAAAAAAAGCTGTACACAAAACTGCATATTCAGTATAATGCCAGTTTCGCTGAATATATGTAATATGCACATGAAATGACTAGAATGTAATATAATAAGATGTTAACAGCGATTATTATTGGGTAGAGGATTACAAATGTTTTTGCTTTTCTTTATATTATCTACATTTTCTAAAATGTCTACAATGAACATGAAATACACAAAAATAGTCTCAAAGGATATGAAAACTTCATTCCGTTATGTACACACTTATCCATCCATCAGCCTGTCTTTTAAATAGATTTATAATGATTCCCACTCATTTTTTAAAACAAAGGATTTCACCACTTTGTCAGTGTTTTGGCAGATCTGAGAAAGACTTGGGTCATTTGAAGTGTATGTTTATATGTGAGTCTCTCCCTCCCTCTTCTTGAGTTCCAGAAGCAGAAATAAGGGGCCCTTGGAGCTTGGAAGCAAGAAGGAAGGGGAAAGGTAACGTGCCTGGTGGGAAGAGCAGGGGGACTGGAAAAGTATAGGTCCGTTCCAGAGAGAGAGAGAGAGAGAGAGAGAGAGAGAGAGAGAGAGAGAGAGAGAGAGAGAGAGAGGGCGCTCCTTGCAACATTCTTGAAAAATGTATCACCTTGGAAGGAAAACTGCTGATGTGCTATTTGAAACTCACCCCAGTCCTGGTGGGGTAGCTCAGTTTGTTAGAGCATGATCCCACATACCCCAAGGCTGAAACTTACCCCTTGCTGTCCCACATTAGTTAAGCAATATGAAGAGTTTTGATGGGTATAAGACTTTGAAAAGAGAGACATGGATATACTTCACCCAAATTAAAAGCATGCTCAGTTGTGACTGATATGGCTCAGTGGGTGGGGCATCATCCTGCAGACTGAAAGGTCCCTGGTTGGGGGTGTGTACAGAAGGAAGCCAATTGATGTTTCTTGACCTCTGTTCCTCCCTTCCTCCCCCTCTCTCTAAAAATAAATAAATAAAATCTTAAAATCTTAGACATACTCTCCCCACTTTAAAAAAAAAAAAAAAAAAGCATGTTCAACTGGTGTCAAAGGGAGCCACAAGATAGATGCCATACCAGCACTTTAAAAAATCTGTTATAAAAGTAGCATTCTTTGTTTATACTGTGATGATTTCCTGGGTGATTTAATCCTTTAAATGTATTATCATGGGCAAATCTATTCACTACTACAGAATATTGACTGTATTCTCTTGGTGTCAGAGTAATTCTTTGTTAAGTACATGTCAGCTTGGAAGTCAACCAAATTTTCACCTGTGTACTCCATTTTCTCCCTTTCTGGACCCCCCAGGAAGTTACTTTTCTCTGCATTTTTTCGGAGGTCTTTTTACAAGAACCTTATTTTTGTGAGGTAAAATTATCTCTAAAAGGATATGGTGCTTGTAACACAACTTGGGGAAATAAACATTAAAATAATGAAATAGAGGTCTATTACTTGGAAATCATTTATTGCCTCTATAAAATTTAAATAAAAACCCTACAAAAGTTCATATTACAGTCTGATACAGTTTTAAGGTGATAGTATGTTTCAGAGGTAGTACCAGTAAAATGGGATGCAAAATTTCTAAAATTAATTACTTAACAAGTTAATGCAAAATAAAATTTCAACATGGAACAACATATACTCAGTATACACTTTAATGGAACAATCATAATTACATTTTCATGAAAATATCACTTTATTCTCTTTTAGCCCTTAGCAAATCTGCTATTAGTAAATGTTTATTTTAGGTAATGGTATGTTGACTGTAGTCTCACAAGTTAACAGGTTCCTCCGTTATATCATCTCCAAAACATAGCCTGGTGAAGAGCATGATACAGTGCTATCTGCCAAGGATAACACCATCTTCAAAGATGAGCCTATTTACTCATCACTTAGACACTATGGTTCTTATAACTCCTTTAAAAGGCTAATGTATTAGAATTTGACATTTTTAGGATCTGAATGAAAATGTAAGATTCTGTATATATACACACACATATATTTTTTAATAAATGGTATTCCTGGTACACCATCACTGCAATGTGGTGGAAGGACTGCAGTTCAAGTTTTCAGAATGTCCCTTAAAAATGATTATAAGCTATCAGGCTCACATGAGGAAACTGTTCCTAGAAAATAGGTGAAATGCCCTTTCTCCTCAAAAAAGGCAACAAAGTCAATCTTAGAGTCTAGAACTCTTTTAAATACACACCTTGGGATTTATGCTACAAATTTACAGATGCTGACTATGAGAGGGCCTTCAAATAGGTGTCGCTGTGTTTGGAAAACATGACCTCTTGGACATAGTTTGAAGTCTTGGTGGTACACAGCACAAGATGTAATTGGACTGCAGACTATTCTTCTCCAACAATAACAAATACTTCTATCGCATCATAAGAAAAAGTTCTGCTGTTAAAACTGATCTTACGAAACATTCCCAGGTCCCATGAAAAGGCTGATTTTCTTTTAGGTTTTCCTTGCATGTGTTAATTTTCCTATTCGCCACGGTAACCGCAGTTCTCTTTTTCTTGTGGATAATTTTAGTTTGGCTGAAATGAGGAAGGTATCTTGATGCTTTTGTTTGTTTTATATTTTAATACATATTTTGGAAGGTAAGTGATCTTAGATGCACATTTCCTGCTTAGAAACTGACCGGCTATCCTAAACTGAAAGCAAACAGCAAAGTCAGGTAAAAGAAAAAGGGTTTTCACCTGACATCTGTTTTTGCGAGAGATGGTTCAGATACTGTGGTCCGTTTTAATATTGTGTGAAATCCCTATAGAAAGAAACGCTGGTGGTTTATTTTTCCCTCCCCCCAGTGATAAAGATGTTCACAAAAAACTCATGAACTGATATTTTTCCTCCTCTAAAATGTCTCAAAACCAATTCCAATCTGTATGTATGAAAATATATATTTTCTTCATAATAGATTTTTAAATCTTGACCATGGCATGTTTTTCATTCTGCCAATTATGATTTTCCTTTCTGGATACAGCTATTTCCTTTGGTTTCTGCTACAGAACAACCATATTTCATTTCAGAAAATGTTTTAATTCCAATGATAATAAAGTAAATAATCCTGGTGCTGAAGCAGAAATACCGAAACAAAGGCATCCCTAAGTGTACTGTTATGATTGATGCAGTTTCTATTTTAATGGAACTTTAAACAGAGACAAAGGAAACATCTATGCAAGTAATTCTAGGAATTGTACCTAGCAGAATCCTTAAATCTATTAAACTTTCTAATTAAATACATTTTATTACTATCCCTAAAAAAGTAAAAGAAATTAATTGTTTTGAAGTTTATGGCTTGCTGAGGAATCACAATCTAATGTCCTTATAGCAGGAGGTCAATGAATATTATTTGGTTTAGTGAGTAAATGCTGAGATGTGACAAATAAAATCCATAGAGTTGAAAGCTGTAGACAATCATCCATCCTTACTTTGTAACAAGAATCAAATAAGAGAGCCTTAAATTGAAGCAGAAACATTAGAGTTTAAAGATAAACTCAGTGACTAGGAAGGAGATCTTAAGCGAGGCTTGAAGGCTGGAATTTGTTCATGCTACATTAATGAATGATCTCTACATTTGCTGTATGTTGTAGGGATTCTTTATCTCCAGGAGAAACAGATAAATTTAATCCTAATATCTGATGTTCTGTTGTTACTCAGCACTCTTTTTTTTTCCCTGAATGAAATCTGACTTGTCAGCAGAGTACTAAACATTGTTTGCAATGAACCATATGGCTGTTAGTTAAAAGGAAGCATACCTAACCATTGATACATTTCTATTAACAAAAGAACCACAGTAAGATGGCAGCAATATTAAATTAAACAGCTGACAAAATGAAGGATTATCAACCGTACCTATTTGTGTGTGTGGTAAGGGGACATTTCAAGATCAAAGTAACTGCATTTCTGCGTTGGTAAATTTGTATCTGAGTTCCAAGATCAAAATTGGTTTTTCTTAAAAATTACAAAAACAGCCCTGGTTGGTGTGGCTCAGTGGATTGAGTGCTGGCCTGTGAACCAAAGGGTCACTGGTTCGATTCCCAGTCAGGGCGCATGCCTGGGTTGTGGGCCAGGTCCCCAGTAGGGGTGTGTGTGAGAGGCAACCAGGTCCCCAGTAGGGGTGTGTGTGAGAGGCAACATACTGCTGTTTCTCCCCCTCTCTCCCTCTGTTTCCCTGTGTCTAAAAATAAATAAATCTCTTCAAAAATTACAAAAATATCTGACATAGAAACTTGATGGCCAAAAGAGTGATCTAAGCTACTTCATTCATTTTTTTTACATTGTTGAATTTTTTTTCTTTATTCTTTTATTTTTCAAATACAGTTAACATTCAATATTAATTTTTAATAGTTTCAGGTGTACAACATAGTGGCTAGACAAGTATAACTTAAGAAGTGATACTTCTGGCCCTGGCTGGTGTAGCTCAGTGGATTGAGCTCGGGCCTGCGAACCAAAGGATCGCGGTTCGATTCCCAGTCAGGGCACATGCCTGGGTTGCAGGCCAGTTCCCAGCAGGGGACACACGAGAGGCAACCATACATTGATATTTCTCTCTCTCTCCCTCTCTCCTACCCTTCCCCTCTAAAGATAAATAAAAATCTTTAAAAAAAAATAAAAAAAAAAGAAGTGATACTTCTGATACTTCTAGTACCCACCTGACACCATACATAGTTATTACAATACAGGGTGGGGCAAAGGTAGGTTTACAGTTGTTTGTATGGAAAATATACTTCAGTAACTTTTTCAATATATAGATAGTAATTTAACCACACAACATGATTCCACACTGCCAACTCCAAAATATATGATACTGTGTGGTCAGGGAGAAACTGGCATTTTCCTTTTTATGGACCCTGGTAATGCCATCCGGTACTGGGAAGGGAAAGTCTGCAAAGAATTGTCTACATTGTGTTGCCACCTGATACCTGCTAATAGAATGACTGGGTAGCATGTTCGTACAATAGCAACCAGGAAATCCGGAGGGCTGTGACTTACAACCAAAGTTGCGTAACTCTTTCTGAATCTTATCCTTGGCTGATGGCGCTGTACAAGCCGCACGTGGAAATGAGGTAAAACTTGTGGCAAAGCTGAATGACTAGATTTAAAAAAATCTTAGTGGCTTACCTTGACTTGTTGTTTCACGAAATGTAAAAAGTAAAAAAAGATATTATGAAGGTGGTGATAAACTTCTAATATTTGTGCAACATTTCATCTAACTCGGTTACACAATTTCACTAGTAGAATGTGACTCTTATCAATAATTGTCATTTGCAGCAATGAAGAATTCCCATTCAGACTATTCTTTTCAACATTTTGTTTCTGTACACTTAATTTATTTAACTTTACGTTGGTGAATTATTTTTCTATAGTGCTTTCCCCCCTCCCCCCAAATATTTGGGTTAGTTAATGAAGACTACCAATAATTTACAATTATATACTAGTCATCACTTCCATTTTCAATCATTAGTTTAAGTCAAATTCTCGTAGAGTTTGGAAAATAAATCCGAAGACTCTTCCAGGTTAAATCACTTTCAAGGTTTTGTTTCAATTTTCAGTCCACTTTCCTGAGTAAAAGTGTGTGTTAGGAAAAAGAGAGGGAAAGAAAGAAGATACGATGGTGACAAAAACAATAATCAAGCTTCAGTAAGCAACTTGATAAGCCATGTTGAGAAACTTTTGGGTCTCTGTCCAAAACTTATTAAAACTAAGATTCTTCTATAAAACTAAACAAAAATATTAAAAAAATGAGACACTATGCATTTCATAGTTAATTTGCTCAACATTAAAGTTATTTGTTCAGATTTCTATCAGTTTGAGAAAAACTGTTAAACAATTTTTAAATTTCACACATTTTTTGAACTGTAGCCATTCTATCTTGCCTATTCTTCACCATACAATGCTTTCAATAATATATTTTTGCAGCTGAAGACTATCAGGGAAACAATGCAGTTATCTTGGAAAGCACACCTATTAGGCAGCCTAACGGCTGTATCATACACCTGCCCCCTCAAATCACACACTGTCTGAGGCATTCTTCTCTGATAAAGAAGACACGCTGAATGAGGTATCGTCAGGCTCCGGTGAGGCATGATTGAAATCCATCTCTTCTAATTCAGGAGGTAAATCTGACAGCAGTGCCTGAGGCAGAAAAATCAATATTTTTGAATTAGTATGTGGACAGATTTCCCCCCAACTTTATGTTAATAGTTAGCCCTCTCATGTTGATTTTTTTCTTATGGATTTTAAAAAGGAGCATTTATCTTTCAGGACTTTATAAGATATCTCACCTAAAAGAAAAAAAAATTAATACACTATTAAGGAAGTAACGATGTACCAGATCTCGAGAGTGTGGATTATATAGAGTAGAACCTTGGACAAAAGTGAAATCAGGAATGAGATGAACAACTATTCTGTAACAAGTACTTGGAAGTGTTTGAGATAAGTGATTTCTATACTAGTTTTGAGTGTTCACTGATCACTGCTAAAGGACTTTAAAATTATATCCCTTATTAAAATATTCCTGCCTAGTTATGCTGTCTTTTAGAGAAAAACACATTTCACAAAAGGCTATTTTATACTTCAGTTGGAGGAAGAACTTAGCTATTAAGAGATAAGTTCAACTATTTTACTTTAGACTAAACTTTAACAACTTGAAAAGACTAAGCTATATATTTTTTTTCTTTTCTTAGGCTATGCCTATATATCTACAGATGGCCAAGCACCCACTAGGGTACAAGCTGAACCAACAGATTTAGCTGGGTAATGATGTATCTAGAGGGCTGGTCATTTCTCTGCTGGAGTAATTAGGATAAGTCAAGAGCCAAGAACTAAGCTTTGCCATGGTGTAATTGTTTCACCTAGAGTTGCAGAACATGCATCCACTCTAGAGAAATAAATGATTAATCAAGTTTTATATGGCTGACAGTGTTGATGCCTACTTGTCTATAAGAAATTGTGGAGTAAATTACTGATGTGCTACTCCCAAGACTAAAAATAATGTAAGCATATCTGGGCAGTTTTTAGATAGCATTACTCGTAATGTGGACTTTGTATGCAGTGGTGTATAAAGAAAGACCAAGGGAGCAGAAACAAATGCAAGTTTCTTACTCCCTGATTAAGGAATAGAAAGACAGGGCATGTTGAAGAACATATGAAATCCACTGCTGAAATAAGACAGTATTGTCATATTCTCTTATGAAAACAAATGAGAACTAAAATCCTATGCTTTTTGTCTCAAATAGCCGAGAGGCAAGATGAGAAACTTTCTCCCTTTTCTGAAGCTGCATAAGGAAAGACTAACTCATGTCTGAAAAAAATGAATTTATTTTATATTATTAAGTCATTCTTGAATATCCTGCTGAAATTGAGAGCATTTAGAAAGCAGTAACCTATAAGTACTACATGCTATTTTAAGGTGCTAGGTTGCACCATAAAAATAAGACACAATGCCATTTTCTTCTGTAACAGTTGTTTACCACTAACCCAGTCTAGGTGAAACAAAGCTTTTGCTGACATTGGCTGATCATGGTTTATAAGGAATGTATCACTGGATTTAGTTCACTTTGTAATTGCGAAGAAGCTATATTAGAGAGGGCAAAGTGCTTAGAGTACTGAAAAATCAAGTGGATGGGCAGACTTAGTGACAGTCTAAATTCTAGGGGGGAGACCTTAAAATCAAAGAAGCACAATTAGTTATTTCTTTGTGATTAAACTTCACATAGTTGTCCAATGAAATGAGTGTAGTATGAAATAGAAAAACTTTATTATCTGAGTCAATGTAGGGCTGTATTAGTCTAATATACTAATACATAAAGATGGCTTCAAAATTTTTTTTCAGTATCTTACTAGATTGCAACATTGGCACACTGAACAAATCTTTGGAATATGTCAATTGCTAGAACTGCCTTTTTCGTAGGTACTAACATGATTAACTTTTCTTACTACAGGTTCTTAATCAATCTATCTTCAAGTTTGACTGAGGGCCACTCTTCCCAAAAGATTAGAGCACTTCCCAAATATAACATCAGTCTCTCTAACACTTATTCTGTGCCCGAGGGAGTGAATGCCAAGTTCCATTATGTTAATCATTCTCATCTTACTTGCAAAGTGGAGAAATTGAAGTTCAAGAAAGGCAATTGTCCTGGCTAGGATCACATACTGAGTTATCAGGGGAAGACAGACGGTAGCTAGTGATAGAACAGGGTTGGCAACATTATTTTTATCTTAAAATGGCCATTGATTACAAAAAACCCTTTAAGTAATATAATATTTCAGTCAGACTGTATCATATATTTTTTAAAGCTGGGGCTGCTGCATTGGGGCAAAATATTCTGTGTGCCACTCATCTCACTCAACTGACCCAAATCAAAATGAATGGAAAAACACTTAAGATTTTTTTTTAAATGGGAATCCAATGAAACACATTCCTTCTAGAAATAAACCTCGAAGAATTTCATAGTGTTAAATCAGTAATTTAAGACATCATCTGAATAACTTTTATGGGATACTATTAGTGTCTGCTGTATTTTGAGACCATATTTTGAGATCCATTATACCTGATATCAACTATGAAAATTAGTAGTTTCTATTTGAGTGCTTTATTTTGTAAGCTATGACTTTTAGTACGGTTTTTGTGTAACATTCTCTGTTTCTCAGCCAACATTTTGTCCATATCTTAGTTCATTAGTCTTTATCAGAAGAAAAGTATAAGAGAAAGAGAAAAGTAAAATGTAGTTACTTTCCTTATTTGTTAGTGGTTTTAGGGGAAAGAAGCAACCTATTAACATGAGGTTAGAATTAGCAAAGAAAATGTAATTTGTATGTTATTCTTAGATATCAAGAGACACAGACACCTGCCATTTAGCTGGCTGTCTAACTCTGAATTCAAAACCAGACTGACTTTGGGGATCAGGACCACATTCTAAGTTATTCCTATGGTTGGACCTAATATTTTTCCAGTTATCTAAAAGTTACAGTACCCATAGGACCATGTTCAGGACCATCAACTTATTCTGTAAAATCTTTAGCTTAGGTTCATAAAAAACAAACACATTTTCAGCATGTCATGGGATACGCATAACTCACATAAGAAAGCAATTTTCTTTAAAAAATCTGGCAAAGGTAACTAAAGATTGATGTCTTGGGATGTCTCTGTGTGTGCCACAGGGAGAGCAAAATCCATGAAACTGGAAACATAATGTGTGTGTTAGTTTGAACCTCATCACTAAATTATTTTACTTTAAATTTTGTTGTTCTGTATTTCAGTGAAAAATAAAGACTTTTTCTTTTTTAAAAAAGGGAGAATAGTGAGATACTAAGACTCTATTTTCCCCCTGGAGATGTGTGGGATGATACGTGCAGTCTTGTTAGGATATAAGGGATAAATTTTTGTACTCTTGAGGTTCTTTGCTGAATAAAAGCTTCTTAGACTGATTCTTAATTAGTGGTTACCTTTGTGACATATTACTCATACTGAACTTTTCTAACAAGGAATCAACAGGGCAGTATACAACTCAGAGGCAAATTTGTTACCATTTATGTATTAAATAGGCCACTGCAGTTCTATAATTCTTTTTAGCAAGCATAATAAATTGTTATAAAATTTCATTCACAAAGATTTCCAAATATGTGCCTCTCCAGTTAAGGTAGTGGTCTTTACAAACACTTTGAGAATTTCTTTAAAATTATTATATTTCAATCCCTATTTAGCCCTGACTGTTGTGACTCGGTGGGTTGGGCATTGTCCCACACACCGCAAGTTCCCCGGTTCAGTTCCCAGTCAGGACACGTGCCTGGGTTGCAGGCCAGGTCCCCACTAGGCAGTAGGGGGCGCGAGAGAGGCAACCACACATGGATGTTTCTCCCCCTCTCTTCCTCCCTCCCTTCCCCTCTCTCTAAAAATAAAGAAATAAAATCTTCTTAACTTTATTTAAGATTAACTTGGAATTAAAGCATACTAATCAGTTATTTTCATTTTCCACTAAAGCAGCGCACAAACCTCTGAGTATGTAATATCAAAAACTGTGCTGAAAAAGGTTCTAAGCAACAAATCTTTCCTTGATGGACAGCAGGGATGAAGTATAAAAATACATATACGAAAAACCCAAGGGTGACATGCCATTATTCAACACGATATATTACAGCTTACTATTCACTTCTGGCACCTACCTGTTGCTGTTCCTTATCCTCAGCTTTCATAGCTAGTATCAAGCTTCTAACGAACGTCTGAAGTTTAAAGTACTTTTGCTTTTGAATCTCTAGCTCATGTTCAATGAATCTGACTTCTTTATTCTGAAGGAGAAAACACTATAATTACCCTATGCAAACATAGGACTATACATAGCTGTTGCACAGTAAAATTCTAAAAGAGCAATAAAATTGGAGAGGCAGTGAAGAAGATAAAATTTTAGCATAAAGGAATATAAAGCGCAGAAGGAAATTGTCCTTTTACTCAAAGGCTATTTTTAAGCAAATCACTAACAGAAAACAATTTGCTACAAATCCAGTGAAATTAATTTCAGTAAGGAAAAAAAATCAAGAAACAGTTTTCTCCTTGGAAAGACTTCTCCTATATTAAACCTAGTTAGCATTTGAATCAAGATTAAGAATAGACAGAGCTCAATTAACCCTGGATAAAAAGGAATTGCAGGTGCATTAATGCTGAATGTACAATACACAAAGGCAAATACTGAGAGCTAAAAAGGTTATAATTTTTTTCCAAGAGACTAAACTTATTACTAAAACAGTTTTAAGTGGTTTGCTAAGCACCCCTGCCTTTATATAGGAGTCTGTTACTCAGAAAATATTTCCAAATCACTGTATAGCACTAATTCGAGACCAATTCTCTCTTCACTCTCTTTGCTTGTTGTGTAGGGAAAAAGGAGTAGACTAGGATTTTGGAGGATTTTAGTGCCAAGACTATTAATGTGTGTGTAAACGTGGGCACCAGTTAACTTTTCTGTGACTTTGTTTACTCATCAGTGAAATGGATATAATATTAATAATTTTTGCTTCTTCTAGTTTTGAGGGTTATAAGGTTCTTACAAAAAAAGTGGCCTTCAAAGTGGTTTGAGTAGATTTACTATTAAAGCTACAGTAGTCAAGAAATAAAGAATACATAGTATTGGCAAAAGATTGGACACATAGCTCAGAGGAACAGAACAGAAAGTCCAGAAATATGAGTGCTAAACACGGTCACATACATTTATCTGGTTGATTTTCAAAAAAGGTGCTGAAGCAATTCAATGGACAAAGAAAGGATAGTTTTTCAAAGCACAGTGATTGAACAATTGTAAATGTATATCTAAAAAATAATATCAACTCTTACCTCACCTCATATACAAAATTTAACAAGAAATGGATCATATACCTAAAGATAAATCCTAAAACTGTAAAACTTCTAGAGAAAAACAGATGAGAAAATCTTTGTGTCCTTGTGTTAGACAAAAAGATTCCTCAAGGGGACACAAAAAGCACGAAATGTAGAAAAGAAAAAAACTCATAAAAATGTTTGGTTTTCAAAAGACACTGTTAAGAAAATAAAAATACAAGCTACACAGTGGGGGAAAATATTAGTAAGTCAAATATCTGATAAGTACTTGCATTCAGAACACAGAAAGAACTGTTACAACACAATTATGAGATCGGAAACAAAGAAAAAGCAGGCAAAGTATTTGAACCCACACTGCATCAAAGAAGATGGGTGAATGAGCAATAAACACATTAAAATGCTTAATGTCATTTGTCATTAAAGAAATGCAAAATAAAATTACAAGGACTAATAAAGACTACCAACATATTACAATGGTTAAAGTTAAAGAAACAGACAATAGCAAGTGCTGATAGGAAGGTGGACCAGTTTGGAGTCTCGTACATTGCTGATGAAAGTGTAAATATTTTTCATCCACTTAGAAAAACATTTTGCAGCTTCTTATAAAATTCAACTTGTCTTTCTTACCATCTGACTGAGCGGTTCTGCTCAAGTATTTATCAAAGGGAAATATATGTCCACAGAAAGACATGTATAAATATTCCTAGCAGCTTTATTCACAACAGCCAAACACTAGAAACAACACAAGTGATCATCAGTAGATGAATAAACAGATTGTAGTCATGGACAGACAACAGTGTCCCCTTGCAAAAACATATTTAACTGTATAAGGAGGTGAATTTTATTGCGTGGGAATTACAGGTCAAAAACCTGACTAAAAATGAAAAGTAAATTATTAGTTGGCCCTTTTGCTAAAAACAAACAAACAAACAAATAAGAAAACCCTGAAAACAATCTATGAGTAGTGTTTGCAGCTGGAGGATTGGTCTCAACGTGCACAGCAGGGCCTTTAACGGCATTTTTTCAAAAAGTTTCATGAAAGACATTAAAATTAGTTAATTTTAGGGACATTTTTGTTGTTTGAGATGAAAGGACGCAGTTGCATTAGTCACACTGAATCTATGAACATGCTTATTACATCAGCTATTTTATCAGCTCAATTTAGAACTTATTTTACCTAATAAAACTGCTTCTTTTTTAGACTGTCATATCAAGTGAATCATCTGCAAATGATGATTCAAGCTAAATTCCTCATCCAAAGACACTCTATAGCAATCTACAAGACAGCGTTATAATAAATTTCAACATGCTCCTGCCATAATACACTCGACTAGTTCTAAATATATAGATGTTTTTGGGTGCTTATTGTCAGAATAATAGCATCAGTAAAGTGCTGACCAGGAAGTCTTTTCAAATAATAGCCATCATTATCTTAGCGTCTCCTTTGAATGCATCGTCCTTTGGAACTGCACTCACAGTCCATTAAAATTTTTTAAAAACATTAATTCACATTTGCAAAAGTCACGAAGCATCGTTAGTATGCAGATCTCTAATTTCTCATGTGAACGTGCCTCCTCCTCCTCAGTATTTACGCAATGTTTTAAAAACACAAATGGCTTTGAGATCATTTAAAATTACAGACATTTCTTCTCAGAGTTGCTTTTTGCAAGCCTATTAAATACTTCCAAGATTACAGGCAATAATTTACATGAACTTTAGAGAATGCAAGATGTAGCTCCGTTTTTAAATATTAAAATCTTCCCTACGTTGAAGTAAGTTCTGTCAATTCTTCTCCAAGATGACTGTAGGGAACATTCGAAGTGTTATTTTATGATATAGTGCTTATGCCTCAGAGACTGAGATCACCAACTTGGCTCATAAACATTTTCGGTGAGTTAGAACTCCTAGCAATATTTTTAGGAATATATCTGAATCCGGTATGACCGAACTGAGCACTGCTGGTTGCACAGTAACAATGATCAAATGTACATTAGAAATATTCTTTCATTTTGCCACAGTGAATTTCAAGAATAATGGGAGACTTGTTTAATTTAGCAAATGAAAAAGTTATCATGATCGAGCTTTCTGTCTTCATTGATTCCAAGGACTTTAATGTATTCACTCAGGAATTAGTTACTGGAAATCTATGAACTAAGCACTAGACCAGATAATATATAGATAAATATCTCTCTACCTTCAAGAATCTTACGATGAATGTACTTAAGGAACTGACAAAGCGATTTTGATCCCCAAGAAATGAACACGTATGCAAATAAAGTACCAATGTTCTCTGAAGAAAGATTACATTTCTAAACTGATAAGGATGTTTTAAATCGACATCCTGAAATCAGCAATGAGAACTGCTATAAGAGGTTTCACTTACCCTTACTTTAAGCTAACAAAATTCACAGATGAAGTGGACCAAAGTATTTTAAATAATGATTATAAAAATATATTTTTACATAGGCCTGATGTTTCTTAGAGTTAAAGAAGTTTATATAGGATGGCAATATGTTATAAAAGACATCCTTAATAGGGCAGCGAAAGACCCCTTGTTCCCAAAGTGTTTACCACAACGGAAAACACTGAATCACTGAATCTTCTGTAGAGTTCAATGAAAATGTTAATTTAGATTTCTAGACTGGACACTCTGCCCTGCCCTGGCTTTTAGCTCCAAGACTTCTCAAGTTTGCTGGAACACCAGAGGGGAAAGGTCCTAGAAAGAATCCTCAGAGTTCTGGGCCCAGCCCTATCTGAACTGTTTGAGAGTGTTAAGCGCAGCACACTTAACAGCTGTGCAATCCAGTCCTCTTGTCTGTAGTTTCCACAGCCTGTGCCAAGCAGAGCCATTTTAATCCTGAACTGGGTATTTAGAAATATATGATCTTGAGGCGGAGATGATAATGATCTCTTGTACTTTAGAACCGACAACTTTATTTCGTGATATGGAAATACAGTTGAAATGCAAGATTGTATTGTGCTCTTTGACCATTGCGAAAAGAAATTTTGACAGATAATTTCCTTTTATGTTTGCAATGTTCAATATTTTAAAGTCTGACATGTTATGAACATTTGGAAAACAATCTAAACAATCTGTTGAATGTCATAACTTTCAATTATAGTAAAACTTCAAAAAATTGAGAAAATGATAGCTGTTGTCTTTTCTGATTAGATGGTACATTATTCTCTGTTAATATCTAAATAATAGTCTCTGCTTTGACCTCTTATGATATTCTAAAAAAGGGGCTTTTGTATATGGAAAGAATGATTCTGTAGCCAAAATTTCAGAAGGCCCCAAAGTTACCTTCCAAGTTATCATGCTGATTAACAAAAAGAAAGCAATTCTACGTATATGCAGGAAATATATTAACATATGGACAGATAGCTTATGTCAAAATTTAATAAAAACAAACTTGTGCACGGCATGCTGTCAAAGTAAGCCTTTCAGTTTAGTAACATGTGACATTAAGAAAAGGTAATTTCCATTCGGAGTCATTAAGTATTTGTTTTAGGGATTGCTTTTCAACTTCTACAATGGGTATACTATTATATTTTAACAAATGGCCTTCAGAAGCTAAAATTCAAGATAAAATTAACAAACAAAAAATCTGGAAAAAATTTCCCCTTTACCATCTTGTAAAAATGAATATTCATTTAAAAAGCATTGCCATAAATTTCACATTAACCACCATTATACCTTTCACCAAGGTGCTGCATCACCTTGTCATACACCATCAATTCCTACTCCTACCAAGAAAACTTTGTGCTTATAACTATAACCGCTGAACCAGCCAGTATTAGTTAAAATGCCTGGAACCTTGACTGATCTCCAAGTTGTCTGAGAGGGGCAATGTGGAGCCCCAGGATGGTAAAGTTATCAAGTGGGAGTGAAATAAACCAGTACATAAGTACTGTAACAGCCTGCCTCATTTAATACCTTCTCTTGGAGAGGGGAGGGAATTTCAGGGGAAAAGGGGAAGCGTTTAGAGCAACAAGTATAAAGGACACATGGACAAAAACTAGGGGGGGGGGGTGGAAATGGGAGGGAGGTGGGGAGGGCTGGGGCGGTGGGCTGGGGGCGGGGTAAAAGACAGAAAACTGTACAAGAACAACAATTAAAATAAAATTTAAAAAAGAAAAATAAATAAAAAACAAAAAACAAAAAGTACCTTCTCTTAATGAGCACACAATTTGAAATTACTTTTACCTTATAATCCAAGAAGGAATTCACTTGTTCTACTTCAGAATTACTCATCATGTCACTTTCTTCATCGTCAATAATTTCTATTTTCTGTAACACACAGTTTTGATAAATATAGATCTGCTCATCATCACTACATTCAACAACACATAGAGCACATACATTTGAAGTTCAGTTTTCGTTATGTGATTATCTAGTCAAGAATCCCCAGAGTAAACTCTGATAACTGACTGATTATACTTTAAAATAGAAAAACAAAACAAAACAAAACAAAAAAAAACCTTTCATGATGACACCTCGAAAAAGGCATTCAAATTATGCTTAAATAGCGCCCTCCAGTGACGGGGAACTTGTTTCGTATAACAGCAGTGTTATGCTAATCATACCTAATTGGTTTAAGGATTTCCTTTTTTGAGTCCCCACACATTCTTTGCAATTTCTAATGTAAAATGTCAACATATGACATGTAGTCCTGTTAAATACAGTTTAAAAAAATCACTTATTTACTTCACTCCATTAGCCAGACCATTGAAAACAGACATGTATGATATAATGATCAAACTAGCATGGCTATTTATTTCCTTCACTGGACAGTAAGAAGGAAGAGTGAGAGAGATTCTAAACGCCCCTTAGCTTTTGAGTCAAGGTACAGCATAGTTTGGACAGTATCTTGCAATAGAAGGTACAAATTAAATACCTGCCAAAAGAATAAACAAAACAACTTAAAAAGAATAACCGATCAGCTCCAACCACGGGAGCCAGGCAAGTTCAGTAATAATGGAATATTTTTTTGAAAACCAAAATTAAGCCCTGGCTGGTGTGGCTCTTAGTTGGTTGGAGCATAGTCCTGTAACCTGAAAGGTTGTGGGTTTGATTACCAGTCAGGGCTCATGTCTAGGGTTTGGTCCGCAGCTGGGGTGTGTTTAGGAGCAACTGATCAATGTTTTTCTCTCACATCAGTGTTTCTCTCCCTCCCTCTCTTCTTCCTTTCCCCTTTCTCTAAAATCAGTGAGCATGTCTTTGGGTAAGGATAAAAAAAAAAAAAAAAAAAAAAAAGATAAAATGAACTCTAATATCTCATTTTTAATTTTTTTTTACTTTTATGTATAAAACCACAGTTAAGGAAAAACACTTTTAAACATTTAAACCCTGCCAACACAAAAGGAATTTTTAAAAAGAGAAAAGCTAAGCTAGAGCTAGTCACTAGGCAGTATTTTAGGAGCAAGCACATTAATAGCAACACGTCGTGGGCAGAATCTAAAATCAAGCTTCCTACCCAGCAATATATATGGTGATTAAAAGTTGCAAACAATCTTGGAATGATCATATTTGACATATTCTCTACGAGAGTACAATAGCAAAACAGGGTTTGTGACCTGCAGGCTTCTGAGTCAGGAGGACAGCTGCAGTGAAATTGCTTCCTACCGCTGCCTGGAGATAAAGCTAATGTTTTGTTTTCAATTATAATCACTATAAACTTAGTGCTTAATCATGTTGGCTCCTACCAGACCTCAGATTTGATCCTTTTTTGGTGCCGTTTTTAGATTCTCAATATATTTGTATAGGTTCTGGGAAAAAGTAGCTAAGTCATCTAAGGAGGATGGCACCAAAGGCCGCTGCATAGATTTGTGCATATAAATGGGTCTTATATGTCTTTGTGATTTGTTATCCATGAATAATTGGGGACATTCAAAAGTTACAGGCAGAGAAGATCAACCTTTGAAAGTTTGGACTTTTGTCTCTGAAAATCAATCGTTCTTGAGGAATTAAGTGCCTAAGTGACTGTGAGTCATCCATGCCATGACTTCATTCATTATCTTCAAATGCCTGCAGCAAAGGAGATCCAGTTCAGAGAAATTCAAGCTAAAATGAGCATGTCTTTAGGGGAAAAAAGTTTCCAATTTTTAAGTAACCATATATAACTGGTATAGTGTATTTCAAATCTACAGCAGAGAATATTATTACTTGGTGGGATTTAAGAATATTAGCACAGTTAAGAATTATGGAAAACAATTATTACGAGCGATATAATGAAAACATGACTTTGCCTCAAAATAAAGGCTTGTTTTCCTATGTGCTCATTGAATTTAGTGTTAGAGGGTCAAACATCAACTTAAATCAGGATTAAAATCAATAAAATGCAACCCTGAACTATATATTGATGGTTATCAAAAAAGAACAAAACTGTATTTTATGTGCTTAACTTTTATTAAGGAGATGTGGCAGGATTATAGTGTCAGATAACCAATGTTCGTAATGAAAGCAAGGGTAAATCTTGCAGTTATCGCCATTTTGTAACAGAAAAATCCATTATAGGGACCATTTTTTAAAGGTTACGATTAAACATAAAACACTGTTTAAAAGGTAAAAACAAAGCACAATAACATTCTCCTTTATGTCTGACTTTAATAACATCTCAGTATCTATATTACTTTATAAAGTCAGAATATAAACAGGTAGGGCCAAAACAGCTGCTTAAAGGATGACTCCATCTACATAACAATAATGTTTATATTTTTACGAAACTGATTTTAATCCACACATAACCTGTGTCTGCCTGCCATTCAGTTGCCTAATGCTCTTTCCTCCATTTCTACAATTTTTATGATAACTACTAGAGTTCAATTACCTAGAAAGAAGAAAAGGTTCCAAACAGAGTATATAACATAAGTATGGTCTAAAGAGAGACCCTAGACTAAGGACGATTTGGATACAAGTCTCAGAACTAACAAAAGTTTCTTTGATAATATCAGGCTAATCTCTGTTTTAATTTTGCCATCTGTCAGATGAGAAAAAAATTTGCTCTTTGCTAAATGTGTTGAAGAACATTAACTTGTTATGTGTAAAACATCCTATGTGTAGTAAGCGTAAGGTTTTTATATTTGCAAATCTCCAAAATCAAAATATGAGGTTGAATTGACAGTGCTTTAAATTTCATTTGTTAAACCCCCAAAGATATATAATTCCATTGCTAACAGTTTTGTTTTAGCTTGAAAAGTGGAGCAAGACTTTGTTCTGACAACACTAATGTTGTCATCGACGCAAAACATATCCCCGAAATTCATCATGTAATGAGGAAGTAACTTCAAACTGTACATACCACATTATCTTCAGATACTGCATGATTGTCCTCCTCCTTACTAGCCCTTCTTTCACTAGGAACAACTTCATTGGATTCTTCTACAGAAAAAAGAAGACATGATTCAATTTTTCATCCCTCAAAACCTATTAAGAACGCTTCCTTCAAGAACAATTAAATAATTGATTTTTAAAAGGCACAAGTGGCAAATTCACTCCATATATGCTTTGATGAGCAGTTCTACTTCTAAAATGTGTTCTCACCTTTAACAGGAAGCTAATCAACAAAACAAACAAACAAGCATAATATAAACAAAGACACTGAATTTGAGAACAGTCTGACAGTGTCCAGAGGGGGAGGGGAGGGAATTTCAGGGGAAAAGGGGAACAGTTTAGAGCAACAAGTATAAAGGACTCATGGACAAAAACTATGGGGGGTGGAAATGGGAGGAAGGTGGGGAGGGCTGGGGTGGTGGGCTGGGGCGGGGTAAAAGACAGAAAACTGTACAATATCAACAATTAAAAAATACTGATAAAAAAATTAAAAAAAAAAGAATCACATGTCAAATTAGCAATAGGGTAAATATTGGATATAAATCACTCCAACAACAAAAAAGGAAATAATATTTACCAATAATTTTGCTGCTTGAGGATAAATGTAAAAATGAAATAAAAATATTCCTACTTTGGGAAAAAAAAAGGAAATAAATGTGGGTAGGTAAAACTACAAGGATGGTCACTACTGCATTGTTTATAGCTAAAAACAAAAAAGAACCACCATAAGAAGTCATTTAGGGCCTATCCCTACAATAAACTCTGTGAAGCTACTAAAAATGAAGTAAAAGAATAGTGGATAATAAACAAAATATGCAAGATCTATTTCCTGTAATGAACATATATTCCTTTTATGATCAAAAGGTCATATTCTAAAAATGAGAAATAAAAAAATGAAAGAAAAAAATAATTCAGAGAAACCAGTCCCCTAAAACGCTCTGTGCTGAGCTAGGGGAGGTGGCTAGCTCACGGCATCGGGCGTGTACTATATAACCACCAGTTTTACATCACCTCCACTTCTCGGGAAGACAGGGCAGCAACATTTCCCCCTGTTCTTTCTGCAGTGCCATTTTGAGGCAGGATAAGTAAAAAGTCCCTGGGCAAGTGGAATTAGGGAACTTGAGACAGCTAGTTGAACACAATGGCTGAGCAATTTACAACCAGATCAGAAGGTCACTTCCCTAGAGACGACACCTAGGATTCAGTTGTATTTTCCGCCTCCGGGCCCAGAAAAGCAGCAGAGTCATGGGATTACTTAGGACCAGTTTCGATGACTAAGGACCCCCTGCCGGGTCACTGTCCAATCAGTGGAGACTATGACCCTGAAAGGGCGAACTGATGAATATTCTGCTAAAACCGCGTCCCCTGAGTCCTGCCCTAGGGTTCCCGCCTGCAAGAGAGCTTACAAAAGCCACAAGACAAAGTCCCAGAGCAGGCTGCTCTCTGGGGAGAAGCACACCTTTCCCTTTCTGCTCTTCTTCCTTCACTTCTTCCCCCACAGGCATGTATCTCCTAAACTCTAAGGGACGCCAAGACTTGCAACTGGGGGAGCAGTGAGCAGCGGCAGCTGGTCCCAGGCTAACCCCCTGATCCTGTCTGTAAGGCCCCCTTTTCTGTGACGTCCCAGTGAGCTAAGGCAGCCCTGCCTAGCCCCTCCTGTTGCTTCCTCTATGTAAGCCTTTCTTTGTGTCACTGTCCCCAGCTTTCATAAATGTGTCCTCATGGTATTCATACCTCAAATATGAATAGAGAATTAAAGCTTAAGTATTCAGGTGAATTCTACCAGAGTTTTAATGCAAAGTGCAATTAAATTTTTTTAAATAAAGAATGGTCCCCAGACAGAGGAAACTATTATCTTTTGGCTATTTAGACATTTCAAATCACAGGCATTTCAAGTCCTATGTCATCAGAAACTAAATGAAATAAAGGGAGGAAAAATTGTCACCAAATTTAGTTCAGAGCTGGTATTAGTACTGGGGCCCTCAGAATAGGGGTAATATTGCTCATTGACAAGATCATTACTGGAATCATTCTTTGCCTTATATTTCCATTCTCACTTGCTCATAACTTTGTACACAGTTCTGCTTTACCCAAACATATTTATACATGATTAATTATTTTATAAAATGTAAGTAAACACTGTTTTGAGGCTTTCTAAAATAGAAAGGTATGAAGTCACACAGCTGAGTAAGACTTTTTTTTGTTGCTGCTTACAGATAGCTTCCACATGAGTGAAAGTTTGAAAGCTAAATACTGTTAATGTGTCTGTTATTCCTCAAGAAAAGCAGCCTTGTGAATTGGAAATTAAACAAATGAGTCAAAGTATTAATCAGTCAAAACTCTAGAGGGCACTTAACGTGGTGGCCATAATAATGGTATGTAGATTTATCTTTCGTGCACATACCCACATAATAGATACAGCTGAAGTAAGACTTGGTTATGAAATTTAATGTATATATATAGACGGTAGTTGTTCCTATACGTTAAGCAGTTTGCTTCTCAGAGTAGTAGAAATCTTTAAAATTGCTCAACGGTAAATATATTTGGCAGACATAGAACTTGAAATTAAGGAGCTGAGTCATCTATTCTGCTAGGGTTTGCAGTTAGGTGAGGGGTCAAGCTGGGTAGCTCTTTTTTTTTTTTTTTTTTTTTAATCAATACCAACCTCTTTTACTCCATACAGGGAAAGGAAAAGGAAAGCGGAGAAGTTAAGGTGGGAGGTACAAGGTAGAAGTTAGAGTTAAGTCAGAGGCTTTGCATCAGGAAAGTACCTATTTTCCCAGAAGCAAAAGAATGGAATTGAAACTGCTGAAAGATCAACAGCACTTTTTGGTGACTTTGGCTAAATCTGGCTTTTACTGTGTTTTAAAAATGATTCTTGTTTTAGCTTGTAGAATTTTTTTAAATTGATTTTAACATGTAAAATGTAAGACCTGATTTAAAGGCATTTTTTCCTTAAAGATTTGGAAGACTAATCCTGTTGAATCAACAGCCATATTAAAAAGGACCCTGAATTTCAAGTTATTAGGTTTTTGAAGTAGTATGGTCAGCTACTTATTATTCTGTCTGTCCGTCTCTAAGAAGTCATGTAATTAATGGAAATCTCAAAGTAAACATACATATAACTATATTTTCATAACTGGAAGAGGATATGGTTAGTGTATTTTAAAGGTATGATATTCATCCAGGCCAGATGATGTAATTCACTTAATCATTACAAAAAGATCACACAGTTAAATCACTCAGATTACTATTCTCCACCAGCAAAATGAGGAAGCGAATAGGACAGAATTAGTATAAAACATAACAAAAAAAAGGTTCTTTTTAGTAGTTGATCATTCTTTTGTGTTCTTCTGGTGCAATTTTGGATGAGAATGAAAAGCTTACCATGCAGCTGTGAAAAATAAGCCACTGAGAGGAATTCTAGACACTCTCACTTCCCATCAAGTATGTTTTGATTCAGGCATTAAATTCTCTCTTATTTTTCTCATTACATCTTGATTACTATGCCAGCTGTCTAGAGAATACACTATTAAATGACAAAGGATTCCAGTGTAGAAGCAGTGGTCTATTAGCAACCTTAAAATTTATTCACTTTTCTCCATTAACTCCTTATTTTTTAAAATTACCTTTCAGGTGGGGAAGTGGGAGTTGGGGAATGAAATTCTCCTTAGGGGGTTTTGTAATTTCCTTTTATCAAATTATTGCCTCACAACAGGAAATGATTTTATTTGAAGTTAAATGGTATTTTTCTCCTGAAATAGGGCCCTTGAAATACTTTCCAAAGCTTTCCAAAATAAAAATACCTGTGAATACAAATAATTCCATTTCTTTTAAAACATTTGACCAAATGTTTCGGGGACTTTAGATTTGTAGTCCAGTAAGCTGAAAAGAAAGTGAAACTGCATTAAGTTTACAAAAAGTATTATTAGGAGGCACAGCACATCAAATACCTTGAGAGCTTCCTTCAGACAAGCAGATGGATACTTCATCATTTCTGTCATTATCCTCTTCTACTTCAGGACCAGCTTCCTCTCCTGTTGTGAGTGCAGACAAAGAACCAGACTCTGGCTGCTCAGAAAAATCAGCGGGACCTCCCCTTGGAGGTGGAACTTCAATCCCCATTAAACGATATTTCCTCCTTCGATTCCCAATCCAAGTCTTTATAAAAGAAATACAAGAGGAAGCTTTGTAAACATAGAAACCTTAGTAGTTCTGGTCATTATAATAATGAATGGCTGCTCCATAAAATATGATTAAAAAGAATGAATAGGTACCTAGAATAATAAAATTATATTATTACTCAATAAATTAAAATAAAAGAATTGTTTTTGCTTATATATATTTTATTAGCAGAAAGATAGTTTTTATTTAAATATTCACACTTTAAGAAACATGTAGTCTATTGTAGAATGCTTTTTTATTTTGTTTGTTGTTTTTTTCGGAGACAATAATTCACCAAATCTTTCAAAAACGAACAGGAATTAGTTCTTTTTCTAAAGGGACAGGCACACAGCTATAATTATAATTCATCTCCTATTTTGCACCTTGTTCCTCTCGGGTGAAAACGTGCCTTCCACTAACCTCGTTCGGCTTCATAATGGTTACCTGGTTATTTCATGTCTTCTAAAATTTCATTTTATTAGATTTAGAACCATTTTTAAACTTTTTTTTTTTAAATCGGTGAATTTTTTTTTTTAAGATTATTTATTTATCTTTAGAGGGGAAGGGTAGGAGAGAGGGAGAGGGAGAGAAATATCAATGTACGGTTGCCTCTTGTGTGTCCCCTGCTGGGAACTGGCCTGCAACCCAGGCATGTGCCCTGACTGGGAATCGAACCGCGATCCTCTGGTTCACAGGCCCGCGCTCAATCCACTGAGCTACACCAGCCAGGGCTAAACTTTTTATATTAAAATAATTTTAAAGCCACAGAAAGTTGCAAAGATAAGTCTCAATTCAGTTGCCTCCAGTTAACATTTGACATAATTCTAGCACAATAACAACAGGAAACATAAAATATGTGTATACACGTCCATGTTCTTTATCACATCACTCTTCTCCCTCTCCACTTCCAACACCTGGCAACCACTAATCTGCATAATTTCAACTATGCTATATAAATGGAGTCATATAGCATAAGAGATTTTGCAATGGGCTTTTTTTTCACTCAGCATGGTTTTCTGGATTTATTTAGGTTGCGTGTATGAATAGTCCATTCCTTCTTTATTGCTAACTACTTAGCAATAAAAAAATTCCATGAAATGTACATACCATTTTTTCCTGATTTTTCCCTCCATAATTGTTTAACTGTTCGCTCTATGCAGGAAAATGGAATCGTTCATAAATTTTGTCTATTACATATTGAGCTTCTATGAATAGTCATATACAGGATTTTATGCAGATATGTTTTCATTTCTCTAGGATAAATGCCCAAGAATGCAATTGCTGCATCATGTGGTAATTGTATGTTTAGTTTACATTCACTAAACTACCAAATTGTTTACAGAGCAGTTGTACCATTTTACATTCTTACCAACAATGTATGAGAGATCCAGTTTCTTGGCATTCTTGACAGTATTTGGATAGTATCTTTTTTATTATTATTTTAGCTGTTCTCATAGGAGCATGTAGAGATCAATGATGGAGTTCTTATTCGATTTCCCCAATCGATACTGATGGTGAAAATCTTTTCATGTGTTTATTTACCATCCATATATCCTCTTTAATGAAGTGTTTCTTTATGTCTTTTGCCTATTGTCTAATTGAGTTGTTTTCTTTCATGTTGAGTTTTGGGAGTTCTTTATGTAGTCCATATATGATGTATTTGTCAAATATGTGGTTTGCAAATATGTTCTTCCCAGTCTTTAGCATGTATTTTCATCATGTACTGTGCAACACATTTAATTGTTACGATGATCAAGTTTTTGCTTTTTTCTTATACAGAGTGTGCTTTTAGTGCCATTTCTAAGAATTCTTCACCAATCCCTATGTCCAAAGAATTTCCCCTGTTATCTTCTCAAAGTTTAATAGTTTTAGTTTTTGCTTTTAAATCTATGATCCATTTTGATTTTTTTGTTTAAGATGTGATATTTAAGATCAAGTTTCATTTGTTTTCCTACAGATATAGAATTTTTCCTGCACTTCCTTAAAAAGACTTCCTTTATTGAATAGCTTTTTCACCTTTCTCCAAAATCAATGGTGTGGGGATTGACTGTGGGAGTGGGGCGTGGGCTGGGTGAAGGGGGGCAAAGTAAGAACACTGAGACAACTGTAATGGAATAGCAATAAAAAATCAACTTAAGCTGGTCATATTTGTGTAGGGCTGTTTCTCGGTTCTGTATTCTGTACCACTGACCACACAATATCGATTACTGTAGCTGTATAATAGGTCTTGAAGTTGGGTAGGTGTATTTATTCTACTTTGTTTTACCCAAATTGTTTCAGTTATTCTAGCATATTACCTTTCCATATGAATTTTAGAATTATCTTATCTACATCAACAAGAAATCTTGCTGGGACTTTTATAAGAATTATGTTAAACCTGTGTATCAATTTTGGGAGAATTTACAGTTTTGCTATGTTGAGTCTTACAGTCCATGATCACAGAAATGTTTTTCCATTATTTAGAACTTCTGTGATTTCTTTCAACTGTATTTTATAGTTTTCAGCATGCGAGTCCTGCATAGGTATTGTTAAGATTTACACTTAAGTATTTGCTTTTTGAGTATTTTGCAAACACTATATCCTTAATTTCAGTTTCAATGTGTTCACTTGTACTATATAACAGAGTTGCTTTTTGTAAATGGATCTTGTATACAGAGACCTTGTTGAATGCAGTTATTTGCTGCAGGAGTTTTTTTGTTTTTGTTTTTTTTAATCGCTTGGGTTTTTTTTTTTTTACATAGCCAACCATGTACATCTTTTATTTACTTTATTACATTATTGTTTTGGCTGGCCAGAATTTCCAGTACTGTACTGAATAAAGGTGGTAAGAGTAGACACCCTGTTTTGTTTTTGATCTCTGGGGAAGAGCATTCTAATTTTTCATCATTAAGTATAATGTTAGCTGTAGGTATTGGAATCTTTCTGGAGGAGGTTTTTATAAAAAAAATAAACAAACAAACTTGTTTTAATTGTATTTTTCCATTACCATTTACCCCCCTTATTCACCACTCTGCCCAGCAATCACCACCCTCTTATCCATGTCCATGAGTCCTGTTTCATTTTTGTTAGATTCATCCACTGCCTAACCCTGCCACCTGTGGAGGAGGTTTTTTAATGATGAATCCACCCAATGTAGTTCATATTAGATAAGTTGTGGTACTGTTCACTCTTCAAGCATTGACCCATGTCCTGTGAACTCAAATTTGTGTGCGTAGAGTTCTTTGTAGCATTCTCTTATTATCTTTGCAATGTTTTTTAATGTCTATAATGCTGTCCCTGGTCCCCTCTGATGTTAGTATTTTGTGCTCTCATGTTTTAATTTGCACATCTTGATAAGATGTTTGTTAATTTCACTGATCTTTTCAATAAGCTCGCTTATTTTTTCCATTGGATTTTTCTATTGTTCATCTTTGAATCTGTAGCTTGGCCTGTGAATTTCAATTACAAGTGCTTCTCAGCCCCCACCCATTTAAGTGGGACCAAATGACTAAAGGGAGCTGAAGTTTGTTATTTCACTCATTCAGCTCAGCTAGGCTCTGACAAATCTCCAATACGTTAGACTCTGGTAATACAGCTGTCCTTTAGTGCAGACTTTGTTGAGAAGAACAGAACATTCTGGCATATTGTATTTTAGTTTTTTTAATTAAATGTGTTGGGGTGACATGGGTTAATTAAATAATATAGGTTTCAAATGTAAAATTCTTTCACACATGATCTGTCTATTGCATTGTTTCCCCACCATCCAAAGTCAAATCTTCTTCTGTCACCAAATATTTGGCCTCCTTTATCCCTGACCGCCCCCACTTCCCTCTGGTGACCACCACACTGCTGTCTGTGTCTGTGAGTTTCAGTTTTGTATCCCACACACGAGTGAGATCATATGGTTCCTAGCTTTTTTTTTTTCCGACTGACTTATTGTGCTTGGCATAATATTCTCAAGATTCATCCATGTTGTCACAAATGACAGAATTTTATCATTTTTATAGCTGAGTAGTATTCCATAGTATCTATGAACCACATCCTTATCCAATCACCGATCAAAGTACACTCTGATTATTTCTATATCTTGGCCACCACAAATAATGTTGCAAAGAATATAGGGGTTCATATATCTTTGTGAATAGATACCCTCTTCTATATTCCATTGAATACGACCCAGAGAAAAATTATTTTATTATGTAGGGCCTCAGATTCTTCATCTGAGAAAACTGCAAAATTAGGAAACTGGTTTCCAAATTGTTAGTCTACTGGATAATCTTCGTCCCTTCATAAATCTGTAGAATAACACTGTATGTTTTTCTTTTTTAAAAAATCATTGTTGTTCAAGTAAAGTTGTCTCTATTTTCCCCCCACAATTTCCCCTTCCCCACCCACCCCCACCTCACACCCTCAATCCTACCGCACTTCGGTTTGTCCATGGGTCTTTTATACATGTTCCTTGACAACCCTTCCCCCCTGTTAACAATACAAATATAGTGGCTATTAAAAAATTGGACTCTCAGGCCCTTTAAGCTTCTATTTCTATTAAGTATATTTCTATTAAGATGACATGAATAATATCTCCAACTGCTCTTATTTTGTGGGTATATTATCACATATTTGCAATGTGTGTGCTGTACAAGCAGGTGTACCTTTCTATTAATACAGTAGTTAAAAAGCAGGCATGATGCATTTTCATGGAACTTAAACTTACAGCTTAGTACAGGTATAGAAAATAAGCAAATAGACAAGAAAATATAGATTACAAACTTTAACCAAGTATTACAAAGGGAAAAAAACAGATATGATATTTAGCCACAATACTATGGTGTAATAAAGTGACCTCTTCCAAGTTTACCCGATCATAAGGATTATCAGAAAGAAAACATACAGATTCCCAGGCCTTTCCTTGCAAATTGTGATTTAGTAGGTCTGGGGTGGGGTGATCTGTTTTTAAGAACTGTGGAAGTTAATTCTATAATAAAGCCTACACTGGTGAAGCAGAAATGGAAATAATGTTAGACTGGCAGTGCAGAGATCTGGCCTGTAGTCATTTACTGGCAAGCTGTTCCCATATCTATCCTCATTTTCCTTACATGAAATAAAAGCATGCAATTCAATCTCAAGGTGCCCACCAGCTCTGAGTCAATGTCTACGGTAGACAATACAGAGTTTATTATTCTTTTTTTACACGTACATTAGGGGTGAAAGGTTATATATAATGCACAAGTAAAAGTAAAAACAATATAATTGAAAAGCATTCTTCTATTTAAAGACATTTCAAATGTAACCCTGCTCCTTGGAAAATAAACATAATGTAAAATGTAAAAACATACATCTGTTTTCCATGAAATTTATTTAAGTCTTTCAAATGTATTTTAAACATTCAAACATATGTTGTTTATACAGAAATTTGACCACATATGAGTACATTTTGACATATGTCCACTATAACCACATACAGATGGAAAGAATCGGCATTAAACTAAATTGTAGAGTGATAGGGGAAGAAAGTATTTTTGAGAATTTATGGTACTTTACACTTGTTATCCACGTATATTACCTCGAAATACTCCTCTACTATCTCCATTTACTGTTAACTGAAGCACATTATAAAACTTTTACCAGGCTAAATTCTAAGTTCTTAGGAGAGCTGCATTTTTCCATGGCACTTAGAAGTTTTGGGGTATCCAGTAGGTGTTCAATTTACCTTTGATGTATGAGTAAGTCAATAAATAGTAGACATTAACTTGGTAATCACATTCCATGCTAAAGAAATATGTGCACATAATAACACTCAATATGGTTAAAATAAAAATATGTCAAGTCTGCTTCCTAGCCTTTTTAAAAGCATAAGATATAAGAAGAAAACACGCATCTGAAATTTCCAAATTATATGACAGGTAACAGTTAACTAGACATCCCGAGGTAAACTTCATCCTGGTGATTAATAACTACAAAGTCTATTAGGCTTAAAAATACCTACTAATTTCCCCTAAATCTCAGGAATATATTTATGTGGTTAACATATTCTTGTTTGGAATTAATCTACCAAATATGACAGAAGAGGCTACAACACATCAACTCTTCAAATTTTCTGTCTGCTGCAGGCAGGCTGGCATTTTACAGAAATAACTAGAAACGAAGGATAGTAATCTGTCCCCTATCCTTTCCTCTAGTAAAAGTTTTAACTAGCCTTAAGCAAGAATATAAGGGTAACACTTCTTTTTGTTTTAAATGTATGTTAGGACTTTCTTCAGGGATTAAGGGCTCTGTATATAGCAATGGCTCAGTGAATGTCCCAATATCGTGGGCTTTGGCCAGTTTTTTTACAGCAATTGTGCCTAAAATCTGTTGGTATTGAAGAGAATCATAGCTAGGAACCCTGTGCATACCTTTTGTTTCATTTTGGAAAAGTATGTTTTTAGGAATATTCTGTCATGTGTCTTCTCTCTCCTGTGGTATGGGGTCTCAAGGAGACCCTGTGGCAGTCAATGGAGCTTAAAAGCTTCCATAATAGCACATGACATTTATTAGTATGAGTGGCAAATTGAATGCAAGCAAAAGTGAAAAAACAGGAGCAACCTTGGGAGATAAAATCGAGGACATCTTACTGAAAGTATAGCAAATGGACAAAAAGATTGAAAATGGAAATCTCAGGGTAACTGTTATGCTCTAGGTGCAGAGTAACCCATCCAGATTGGAGCAGGTTATAAGATTCCAGGAGAAGTTTCTTCAAGATGATAAAACTGTTACATTACCAAAGGCACATAAATGTATTGAGAAGAGATATATGCAGCTGGGAAGGCTTTGCAGATAAATTAGTAGCAGGTACCTAGAAAAGTAAGCAAGCAAATGTACAAAAACCAAAAACTAAGTAATGAACTCTAAAGGAACAAAATAATGTTATGCAGAAAAGGAAAATAATAATGTGACACAACATAATTCAAATGTGAAAAGCATATAAAATATCAAACTAACACAAATTATATAAAAACTATACTGGGAAGATAAGAAGAGAGGTATATGTGTAGGTGAAAGAATTAATGAAGAGGTCTTGAATGAATTTTTTAAAAGCCTTGCATTTCATATTAGAATATTGGTCAAGAATGCCTAGCACTGAAAAATAAAAAAAGTAGCAATAAAAACATATTTGAGAGAGACTTCTAATTGTTCTCCAATATGTCTTCTCTCCCTTCCGGAATAATAGAAATTATATTGGATTCCCACAATATTGTGGGAATCCAATATAATATAACTACATTTAGTTATATGTGGGAATCCAATATAATATAACTAACTACTATATATAACTAACTACATTTGCAGCTTCTTTTCAATTGGGTATGGCTAAGAGACTAATTATTAGCCAGTGTTGTATAAGTGAATACGTCTTTTGGCAGTTCCTGCAAATCCCCTTTAAGAGATGGCTGGTACACAACCATTGCTCCTCCTTTCTTCCCATGCCTGTCATGCTGCCTGGACCATAAATGTCATACCTTTGGACCCTGAGGCCAAGGGATACATTGTAGGGATGGCAGAATGTAAGGGGTAATGCACTGATGTCTTTGAGGGTTTCATAGTGCAGAATTCGTATGCCAATTCCAAATTTGTACATGAAACTGAAAGATCTTGTGTAAGCCACTGATATTTCGAGTCTTTCTCTTACAACCAAAGCTACTTCTAATTAATACAGGACATTATTCATAGGTGGAGGTAAATACCAAAGGAATCGTCTAAAAGAGTGGGAAGTAGTTGACTTTGGCTACTGGAAAATGGTAGGAGAGAAGGAGTGAAAAGTGTTTTGTATTAAGTTGTGTAGAATTTGATTCCTTAAGTGATGTGCATGCATAACTCTGATTTAAAAGATAAAAATGACAATTACAACAAAAACGCATCTCCACATTTTCCTATTCTTAGCTTTTGCTTAGGATCCTCATACCATAATTCCGCTCCAATTTTTCTTCAGTCATTTGTATTCTCATGTCATCCCTTTAGTTAGACTCTGAGTGCCTTAAAAAGAGGAAAGGTGTCTAATGCTTTTCTAATTACTTGTTAGTATATGTAACACACAGCATGCTCAGTAAATACAAGATTTATTTTTATTTCCCATCTGGATCCTAGCAAAATAAAAAGCAAGGCTCTCAACAGGACAGTCTTTTGAGAATAGTATTTATTTTGATAAATCTGTGCTCTATGACTTCTCCCCGTACTTCTCCATCTTTTTCTATGTATTATGAGAAAATATTTCTTCCTATAGAAGAGTTCTGTATTTTGTCACTTCTTTAATAGTACTTCCCTCTTACATTTTGGGACAAACCTTTAGCGTGAGCTGAAGCTTACTCATACTTGCTCACAAAAGCCAACTCTTGGCATTTCTTCCGAACTACATTGAATGAACGATAGAATCAACCACAATGGGACTCTTCATACCATAGAAATCAACAAATGTTTTCCTGAAAGGTTTGATTGTTAAATATTTACCGGTACACCATGCCGCTATCTAAATCTTATACTGACATCTTTCTTTTTAAAAGTTTTTATTGTTATTCAATTACAGTTGTTCCCATTTTTCCCAGAGTACTCTCCCCTGCCCTACCTACCCCTCCTCCCACATTCAATCTTCGCCCCCCATAGTCTTTGTCCATGGGTCCTCTATACATGTTCCTTGATGACATCTTTCAAATGGAATGAAAAATGCTGTTCCCAAGGTTGACCAATATAAATTTCAATCTATCATTCATTAAATAATATGTGACGTATATTTCGGATCACCTCATGTAAATCTTTAAACAATGGAACATAAACATTTAAAATAGCATATACTTTACTCATTTAATATGTACAATGAAGAGTTTTTTAATATAATCAGAGTTGTGCAACAATCACCACCATCTAATTGCAGAATATTTCTATTATGAAAAAGGAAAACCTATACCTTTTAGCAGTCACTCCCCATTCATCCTTACACCCAGCTCAAGGCATCCACTAAGCTGGCTCTGTCAGTGTGGTAATTCTGGACATTTCATATAAATGGATTCATACAGTATGTGGTCTTTTGTAACTTGTTCTTCCACTTAGTATAATGTTTTCAAGAGTCATCTATTTTGTTACATGTTTCAGTATTTAATTCCTTGACATAGCCCTACAACAGCTCGTTATATGCATATGTCATATTTTGTTTACCCATTTACTTGATGGACATTTGAGTTTTTCTACTTTTTGGTATTACGAATAATGCAGTTAAGAACATCCATGTATAAGTTTTTGAGTGAACATATGATTCATTTCTTTTGGGTATACACCTAAGAGTGGGATTTCTGGGTCGTACAGTAAATCTGCTAATTTAGAGAACTGTTTTCCAAAGAGGCTAAAACATTTTACATTTTTACCAGAAGTGTATAATGATTCTAATTTCTCCACATCCTAGCTAACACTGGTTATCTGTCTTTTTGATTCTAGCCATCACAGTAGGTGCTGAGTGATATCACACTGCCATTTTAATTTCCATAATTATAAATAATGTTGAACAACTTTTTGTGTGTTTATTGGCCATTTGTATATATTCTTTAGATAATGTTTATTCAAATTTTTTGCCCATTTTTTAAAAAATTGCATTATTTGCCTTTTATTATTGATACGTAGGAGTCTTTACATACTGTGGATACAAGTTGCTTATCAGATATAGGATTTGACCATATTTCCTCGCATTATTTGGGTTATCTTTTTCACTATAGTGATGGTATTATTTACATCCCTTCATATAATTTTAAAGCTTTTACTTATGACACTTATCGATCACACCATAAAAATTATTGAAAATGTCTTACCCGAACTATTTCACAGTCAACATTTAATTCAGTTGCAACTGCTTCAATTTTCTCTCTACAGATTGAGCCAAGGCTGGTCATGCCGTTGTCCCAGTACTTCTTAAGGGTGGCTAAGTCTCTGTCACTGAACTGAGTGCGGTCTTGGAGCTGTAGAACAAATTTTAAAAATTAGAATAATCAAAAGACAAAATATTATAAGACCCTGGCTGGATAGCTCAGTTGGTTAGAGCATCGTCCAGATACACCAAGGTTGCAGGCTCGATCCCTGGTCAGGGTACATGCAAGAGGCAACCAACGAATGCACCAATAAGTAGGACAACAAAACTCTCTCTCTCTCTCCCCCCGCTTTGTCATCAATAAATAAAAATTAAAAATTATAGATAGTATCATCGTGGTGAGACATGGTAGGTTATTTTCAACACACAACAGTAGCTACATTAATTTCACAATTCTTACTGTGTTCCCCCCCATTTTGAAATGGGTATTTTCATATTTATTTTTATAACATGAAAGTGTACTAGAATAATATAGACAAAAAATTTTAACTGAGAGTAGTTAAGCAATGTTGCTCTTAAGTGGTTATAATCACACAAGTAATTCATGTAATTATAAAAAATACAGATACTTTTTAAAATGAACAGAATTTCAATTAACCACACTCCTGGACATAACACTTGTTCACATTGTAATGTATATTCTTTCCACCTTTTTTTCTATGATACATACATTCACATTTATACTACATATATTGAAAATATAACAAGGTCAGGATTACATCACTGTGCTGCCTTTTTATTTATTTATTTATTTATTTATTTATTTATTATTATTATTTTTTTTACTGTGCTGCCTTTTGATGACTTAATCTAGATTTCCATTCAGATAGGTCTCCTACTAAATTTACAATTACTTAAGAAGATGGGTAAAAAGTATGAAGATAATGTAGCCCTAAGAAAACAATCATATTTATGGCTTAAAGAAGTTTCATAACAAGCCTATCCTTTTTGTTCTTAGGCTTTTAAACCAATAAATTACAGACTTTATATATCACTTTAACTCAGTGAATCCTGTAGGCATCCCTAGCATGTAAATTAGAAGCACGAGAGAATAATACCCTCTATTTTACTGATAAGGAATCAGGAAGAAAGGGTCAGAG
The DNA here is from genome assembly GCA_039655065.1 of Glossophaga mutica. Classification (NCBI taxonomy): domain Eukaryota; kingdom Metazoa; phylum Chordata; class Mammalia; order Chiroptera; family Phyllostomidae; genus Glossophaga; species Glossophaga mutica. The sequence continues at coordinate 4,170,801 of CM077318.1, read as the reverse complement.
GACACATTTAACAGGACACAGAGAAGCCATGGCAGAGCTGGAAATAGAAATACATCTGAAACTTTTCCCTACTAGCTTTATACCTATGATGTTACCAGCTATCTCAAGAGGTGGTGAAAAAAACCTAAAAATGAATTTTAATTAAAAATATGTCCTGCCAAGCCCTATATGTGTATGTTTGTGTTTGTGGTGCAAGTGACAGTGACAGAAAGAGCGTAAGAGAAAGCGTGTGAAAGTGAGTGAGTTGAGGGCAAATGTTGCAAATTATGACATGAAGCATAAGGTTCTATTGTTCCTGTTGCCTAAGAAGATACGGTCTGGTCCCACATGAGGACTAGACTGCAAGTCCTTTTAGACATATGCTGCTTTCAACATTTCCTTTCTACCAGAAGTTTAAAATAAAACACTTTCCCAAATTGGATTTGGGTAGCAATGGAAAATAATATATATATAACATGACTTAAAAGAATTATCATAGCTAAAACTGACATTAATACCAAACAATAGGAGCAAATTTGTTTTAAAGCTACATCCTTTCAAAAAGGAATTGGAGCTATCAGGAGGAAAATCAATAAATGAATTCTTAGTTTTGTACTATGATAGTGAAGTTACGTTGTATACTTACGTGTGTCTGTTCCTAAGAAATGCAGTATACTTTGTATGTATGTTAATTTCCTGATTGCTACATTTGTTCTCCCACTTCTTAAAAAACCCCATAAGTAACATTTATTTCACTTACTAGTACAAATTACATGTTCCCGATGAATAAATCAAAACATGCCATCCAAGCTTTTTAATCAAATGGAATAACCCTCAAGTTATTTACAACATAAAAATCTCATTAGGTGCCCATCCTATATTGATTGTTCAATAGCTGTGGAGCTAAAATTTTCAATATAAAACTCAGAGCAAAATTAATGGTAATAAGGTTCTAAGTCCATCATAACAGGCAGCATAAATTGCCCATATTTTTCCATTGCTGTTGCGTCAAATTCATCAGTGCAAGCTAGTTTAAATTACTGACAGAAAGGAAGACATAATGTACAGAAAACTGAAACACATGCAACCACTTAATTTCTAATTCATTTAGAGGACATCTAAAGCTGATTCACCTCTTAAAATGAACTAAATAAAACCTTATTTAATTTGTTAGAAGTGTGCTGGGGTCTCAGATTGTTAATAGGGTGACCCATTATGATAACACCTATTAAGTAGAAGCTTATGAGGGAAGAGTGGTTATTTTTAAAGCTTCTAAGAGCATATTTTAAATAATAAAATAAATGAAGTAATAAAAATCAATTAGCGTTAAAACTGAATACCCATTTGCTAGGGAAAAAATGGCGGACACTTAGAAGAAAAGGTTGTTTCTTCCCTGAGGAAATCTGAAACGGAGATTAGTTTTTTGTCTTCCTATTGAACTTTAAAGCCTCTTTCAAGTTACAAGACATGCCACAACCTAAACACTGGCTCAAGTGAGGGAGGCATGTTTGGCAAGTAGATTTTGTAAAAAGAGTAACATTCCAGTAACCCTGAAATTCAAGGTGATATCTGAGGCTTGGCCCAAGTGACCAGATAATTGTGTTGATTTCACTTAGATTACATTGCAGCACAATAGGAATATTTTGGCCTCTTCACCAACCTCAACGACATTTCGAGGAATTAAGTTCTTTGCTTCCCTTTTAAAAGTAACACAAGGTGAGCTCTGGCTGGGTGGCTTAGTTGGTTAGAGCATTGGCCTGTGCACCAAAATGTTGCGGGTTCAATCCCCAGTCAGGGCACATACCTACTTTGCGGATTCAAACCCCAGTTGGGTGTGTACGGGAGGCAACTGATCAATGTTTCTCTTTCACATCAATGTTTCTCTCACTCTCTCTCTCTCCCTCCCCCTTCCTCTTCTCTAAAATCTATAAACATCCTCACATGAGGTTTAAAAAAAATAAAAAAAAACAAGGTAGCAAGATTCTGGTATTGGAGAGCAGGGTTTCTGGTTTTAATTAGGTATTTCAGTTAAATGTAGGTAGAGCTGAACTATATATTTGGACTCAGGCAAACCCTTCAAAATGAGAACTATCAAAATTTTATTTTTAAATGTACTTTTCTATTGCAGATGACATGCAATATTGTATTTGTATGGATGTACAACGTAGTGATTAGACATTAATATACCTTACAAAGTGATCATCCCAGTAAGTCTGGTACCCATTTGACACCATACATGGTTATTATATTATTGACTGTATATTCCCCATGCTGTACTTTACTATTGACTATTTTCAAACGAGCATTTTGTACTTCCTAATCTCTTCACCTTTTCATCCAGTCTTCCAAGCACCCTCCCCTCTGGCAACATCAGTCTGTTCTCTGTATCTATGAGTCCGTTTCTATTGTTTGTTTATTTTGTTCTTTTGGGTTCTGCATCTAAGTGAAATAATGTTGTATTTGTCTTTCTCTGGCTGACTTATTTCACTTAGCATAATATCCTCTAGGCCCATCCATGCTGTCACTAATGGTAAGATTTCAATCTATTTTATGGCCGAGTAATATGCCATTGTGTATTTGTACCACTACTTTCTTACCCATTCATCTATCGATGGGCACTTCGTTGCTTCCATACCTTTGTTAATGTAAATAACACTGCCGTGAACAAAGGGGTGCATATATTCTTATGAATTTGGGAGAGTTGTTCCAATATTCAAAAGTGGAATGGCTGGGACATAAGGCATTTTCATTTTTAATTTTTTTGAGGAAGCTCCATCCTGTTTTCCACAGTGGCTGCACCAGTCTGCATTCCCACCAACAGTGCATGAGGGTTCCCTTTTCTCCACAGCCTCGCCAGCACTTGTTGTTTGTTGATTTATTGATAGCAGCCGTTCTGACTGGTGTTAGGGGATATTTTATTCCAGTTTTAATTTGCATTTTTTCTGATAATTAGTGCCATTGAAATCTTTGCATGTCTATTGGCCTTCTGTGTGTCTTTTTGAAGAAGTGTTAATGTAGGACTTCTGTACATTTTTCAATTAAATTGTTAAAATTATTTTTGTTTTTGAGTTCTTTAATTTTTTTGGATATTAACGCCTAAGGATGTATCATGGGCAACTATCTTATTCCATTCAGTAGGTTGCCTTTTTGTTTTGTTCATCGCTTCCTTGCTTTACAAAAACTTCTGTTTGATGTAGTCTCAATTTGTTTACTTTTTCTTTTGTTTCCCTTCCCCAAGGAGATATATAGGAAAATATATTGCTAACAGAAATGTTAGAGATATTACTGGTAATGCTTTCTTCTAGGATTTTAAAAAAATATTTTATTTATTTATTTTTAGAGAGAGGGGAAGGGAGGGAGAAAAAGAGGGAGAGAAACATCCATGTGTGGTTGCTTCTCATATGCCCCCTACTGGGGACCTGACTCACAATCCAGGCATCTGTCCTGACTGGGGATTGAACCTGCAACCCTTTGGTTCACCACAGTCCAGACCCAATGCACTGAGCTACACCAGCCAGGGCTCTTCTAGGATTTGTATGGTTTCAAATCTTACATTTAAGCCTTTAATCCATTTTGAGTTTATTCTTGTGTATAGTGTAAGAAGGCAGTCTAGTTTCATTTCCTTTACATGTATCTGTCCAAGTTGCCCAACACCATTTATTGAATAGACTGTCTATACCCCATTCTATGTTCTTGCTTACTTTCTCGCATTAATTGGTCATCTAGGTGTAAGCTAATTTCTGGGCTCTCTATTCTGTTCCATTGCTCTATATGTATGTTTTTATGCCAGTCCTTTGCTGTTTTGATTATTAGAGCTTTGTAATATAGTTTGACATTAGATAACCTGAAATCTCCAACTTTATTGTTTTTCTCAAGATTTCTGTGGCTCTCTGGGGTCTTTTGTGGTTCCATATAAATTTTTCAATTACTTGTTCTAGTTCTGTGAAATCACCAAGAGTATTTTAATAGGAATTGCATTGAATCTATAGATTGTTTTGGGTAGTAGGGACATTTTAAAGATGTTACTTCTTCCTATCAATGAGTATGGTATATGCTTCCATTATGTTTTTTATTCAATTTCTTTCTTCATAGTTTTATAATCTTAAGAGTACAGGTTTTTTACCTCTTTGGTTAAATTTATTCCCAGGTATTTTATTTTTTTATGCAATTGTAAATGGGATTTTTTTTTTTGTTTCCTTTTGTAAAAGTTCATTATTGGTGTATAAAATGCAATCAATTTCTGTATATTTATTTTTGTACTGCTAGTTCACTAAATTTATTTATCAATTCTAGTAGATTTAGGTGAAATCTTTAAGGTTCTTTATATACAGTATTCTGTCATCTGCAAATAATGACTGTTTTTCTTCTTCCTTTCCAATTTGGGTGCCTTTTACTTTTATTTCTTGTCTGATTGCTGTGGCTAGAACTTCCAGTACTATGTTGAATACGAGTCGTAAAAGTGAATATCTTCGTCTTGTTCTTGATCTTCAGGGAAACACTTCTAGCTTTTCCCTACTGAATAGGATGTTAGCTGTTTGTCACATATGGCCTTTTTATGTTGAGGTAGGTTCCCTCTATTCCCATTTTGATGACGGTTTTTATAATAAATGAATGCTGGATTTTATCAAATGCTTTTTCATCATCTATTACCATGATCATATGATTTTTACCTTTTGTTTTGTTTTTGTGGGGTTTCATGTTAACTGATTTGAGGACATAGTATTTGCATTCAAGGAATAAATCCCTCTTCATATATTATGGTGTATGATAATTTTAACATATTGCTGAATTCAGATTGCTAATATTTTGCCAAGGATTTTACCATTTTTGTTCTTCAGCAATGTTGGTCTATATATATCTATTTTTTTGTCTTAGTAGTGTCTTTATCTGGTTTTGGAATCAAGATAATACTGGACTTGTAAAATGAGCTTAGATTTATTCCTGCCTCTTGAATTTTGGAAATACTGTGAGAAGGAGAGGTGTTAATTTTCCTTTGAATATTTGTTAACATTCACCTGTGAATTCACCCTGTCCAGGACTCTTTTTTGTTGGGAATTTTTTAATTACTGTTTCAATTTCATTGTGTAACTGGTCTGTTCAGATATTCAGTTTTTTCTTGATTCTGTCTTTGAAGAGTGTGTCTCTAGGAATTTATTGATTTCTTCTAGATTGTCCAACTTGTTGGCATATAATTGTTCGTATATTTTCTTAAAATTCTGTACATTTTTTGTGGTGTCACTTGTTATTTCTTCTTTTTCATTTCTGCTTTTTTTTTATTTGAAACATTTGTCAATCTTTTCAGAAAACATTCTCTTGGTTTATTTATCTTTTGTTTTATTTTTTAAGACAATTTTTGTTTATTTGTGTTCTAATATTTAATATATCCCTCCTTCTCATTTTGGGCTTTTTTCTGTTACTCTTTTTCTAGTTCCCTTAGGTTAGATTTTTAAATTTCAGATTGCTTATTTGATGTTTTTCTTGTTTTTGGAAGTAGGCCTGTATTGTTATAAATTTTCCTTTTAATACTGTTTTTGCTGTGTCCCATAGATTTCAGGTTGTTTGTGTTTGCATTTGTTTTAAGATATCTTTTGATTTCTTCTTTGATTTTATTGTTAATTCATTCATCATTTAGTAACATGTTATTTAACCTCTGTGTGTTTGTGCATTTTTCAGTTTTTGTGTTGTGATTTACTCTTTAATACCACTGTTGTCAGAGAAGTTTCTTGATAGGATTTAAATCTTCTTATATTTAATGAGACTAGTTTTGTGGCCTAACATGTGGTCTAATCTGGCAAATGTTACATGTGCACTTGAACGAAATGTATATTCTGTGGCTTTGATGTTAAATGTTCTGAAAATATCAATTGACTCCATCTGATCTAGTGTGTCTTTTGAGGCTGCTGATTTCTTGTTGACTTTCTGTCTAGAAGGTCTATCCATGGACATCAATATGGTGTTAAAATCCCAACTGTGATTGCATTTCTGTCAATCTCTCCTTTTATGTCCATCAATATTTGCCTTATATATTTAGATGCTCCTATGTTAGGTACATAAATGTTTATAAGGGCATTTCATCTTGTATTGATAATTTATCACTATGTAATGACTTTCTTTGTCTCTTATTACAGCCTTTGTTTAAAGCATCTTTTGTCTGATATAAGCATTGCTACCCTGTTTTATTTTCATTTCCATTTGCATGAAATGTCTTATTACATCTCTTCACTTTTAGTCTGCGTGTCTTTTGATCTGAAGTGGGTGTTTTTTAGACAGCATATAAATAGGTTTTGTTTTCTTATCCATTCAGCTACCTTGAGTCTTTTAATTGGAGTATTTAATTCATTTTATATTTAATTATTGATAGATACATATTTATTGGCATTTTATTATACACATTTATTTTTTTTTCCTTTTTAAGGAAGAACCTTTAACTTTTCTTGTAGTATTGTTTTGGTGGTGATGAACTTCTTTAAATTTTTTGTTTTGGGGAGGCTAGCTATTTTTTCATTAAATTTAAGTGGTAGCCTTGCAGGAGAGCTGTCTTTGTTGTAGATCCTTGCTTTTCATGACTTTGAATATTTTGTGCCAAACCCTTCTGGCCTGAAAATTTTCCATGCAAGAATCAGCTGACAGTCTCATGGGAGCTCCCTTGTAGGTAGGTAACTGCCTTTCTCTTGCTGCTCTTAAGATTCTTTCTTTGTCCTTAACTTTTGCTATTTTAATTTTTGGTCTTGGTATGGGCCTCCTTGGGTCCACCTTGTTTGGGACTCTGCACTTCCTGGACTTGTGTTTCTTTTTCTTTCACCAGGCTATGGAACTTTTTAGTCATTATTTATCCCAATATATATTCAACCTTTTGCTCTATCATTTCTCCTTCTTGTACCACTATGATGCTAACATTGTTGTTATACTTGAAGTTATCCCAAAGGTCCCTTAAACTGTCCTCTTTTTTTAATTATCTTTTTTTTTTCAATCCTCCAATTAGGTGCTTTCTGCTAGCTTATCTTCCAAATCATTGATTTGATACTCTGCTTCATACATCCTGCTCTTGATTCCTTCCAGTGTTTCCTTCATTTCAGATATTGTATTCTTCATTTCTGACTGGCTCTTTTTTGTTTTCTATGTCCCTTTTTACGTTTACTATCTTTTGTTTAAGTTCGGACTCGACCCATTTTTCCCTTAAGTTCCTTGAGCATTTTTTTTCTTCCTTGAGCATTCTTAAAACTATTGCTTTGAACTCTGAATTTGGTACCTTGCTTCCATCCATTTCAATTAGATTTTTTTCTGCAGATTTCTACTGTTCTTTCATTTTGGATGTTTCTTTGTATCCTCCTTTTGGCTGCCTCTATGCATTTCTTTCTGTGTATTAGATTGATCTGTGTCTCCCAGTCTTGGTGCGGTAGCCTTATGTAGTGGGTGTCCTATGGGGCTCAGTAGTACAGTCTACATGACTGCCAGATGTAGACGCTCCAGAAATGTCCCTTGTGTGGGTTATGTAAACTCTCTTGTTGTAGTCGAGTCTTAGTTACTATCGGTTTATCCATGGTTGGGGTTGACCCTCAGACTAGCTGACTGAAGGTTAACCCTGACTACAATGTACAAGGTGCTGTGTGGGGGCTGATTCCACTAAGTGGAATTTGTTCCAGTGGAGTCTAGTGCTTGCCAAGATATCCATTTTGGTGTGCCACTTAGGAAGCTATTCAGTTGTACTCTATTGTGGTCCAAAGTCCACCACCAGTTGTGTTGATTCTGGTCCTCTTGGGAGGGACTCTGGGGCAGGTCAATGTCAGACCCTGCCTGTAACCAGTCCTGAGCTACATGTTAGAAATTACAAAGTGATCCACAGTTGGTGGCTGCCTCTACTAGGCTTGGGTGCTCATGGGAGGGGCCACCAGAGTTGGCTCCTACCAGTACCAAGTTTTGGGCAGGTCAGCAAAATGCCCAAGAGTCATAAGGGTAAGGTCAGTAGAGTTAATCAGGCTAAAACAGGTTAAGATTTGGCCCAGTAGAGGGACAAATTTGCACAGGAATGGTGGCACCGATCAGTTTACCCAGGGAAAAATATCCCACACCCTAAAGTCACACAATTCAGTCTCTCCTTATGCATTTCTGATATCCCCTGAGTCTTCCCAGACATCCCTGATAGATTTCTAAGAAAGATTGTTCCATGGGTCCATGCTGGCTGCAGCTAGCTGATTCCTCAGCAGGGCTTGATCTTTGCAGGGTGGGCTCACGAGGAATTGGGAAGGAGGGGCTAGTGTATCTACACAGTCTGATGCCCTGTGGCAGGGAGTCCTTGACCCAGGGAAATGATATCTGTGGGTAGTGTGGGGAAGGGACTAAGCATAGGGACATTAGCAAGTGTCCCTCCAGCTCTCTCACAGAAACCATACAACCCAATCTCTGCATGTAGGACTCTAGTCTTCTCTGAGCTGCTGTCCCTCCACCAGAGCTCAGGGTAAGTGGCCCTTGAAGAGGGTGCCTAGGTTTCTAGCACTCTCCCTTCTCTCCCAGGTGAGTGGAAATCCTGCTGATTTTCACAGCCAGATGTTATGTGGGTTTCTCTTCCCAGCACTGGCGCTCTGGGCTGGAAAACCTGGCATGGAGCTGAGACCCCCTGTTCCTCAGGGGCACCAATACAACTGATACCTCTCTCTAGATTGTCAGCCACTGCACACAGGTGTTGGACCAGCCCTTTTCATTTATCTGATCCCACCTGCCAGTCTTTATGTGGATTCTTCTGTAAGTCCTTGGTTATAAGTCTTCTGTTCAGGTAGTCTTCAGTTGGTTATTCAGGTTGATTGTTCTATAACTAGGTAATTCCCATTTGGTCTTGGGAGGAGGTGAGTGTAACTTGTGCCTACTCTGCCACCATCTTGGATCTCTTACTTCAATGCTCTTAACTACTACATTGCATTCCATCATATGGACAATTTCTGATCTACTTAAAGATTTATCTAATACTGGATTTTTAGGTGGTTTCAGGTTATTGCTATTAAAAACAATGTGGAAGTGGACACTTTCATAGATATATCTTACTTTATATTTACAATTATATGTAATAAAAAATTCTTAACCATGTGTTTTGATCACTTCCACTGTTTCCCATTGATGGAGAAGAGATTCCTACTCTGATTATGAGGATGGTGGAAAAAATGACTCCCAACACCAGACAGATGCAATCAACTCAGTATATTATTTTCTTATACTCACAAGCAAGAAGAGGAAAACACTGGATGACACACAGGGTGACATAAAGATTCTACTTGGAAACAGAATGAATAAACAGAGGCTGTGCTGTAACTCCTGAGGTTGGTAAAATCCCTTTATCCTACAGGAGTATGTGATTGGATTTTTTAATCATTTTGAAGGCTGAAATATATTTATATGTTAGTCCATATTTTCCTATATCTATATCAATGCTAGATGAACTTTGTAATTTTTGCTACTTTACTAAAAACTAAACAGTAGCTTCCCCTTATCTGTGGTTTTGCTTTCCAAAGTTTCAGTTATCCATGGTCAACCATGATCTGAAAATATTAAATAGAAAATTCCAGAAATAAATGATTTGTGAGTTTTAAATTGTGTACTGTTTTGAATCATGTGATAGAATCTTGTGCTGTTCTGCTCCATCGTGGATATAAATCACTTTTTTTCTAGCTGTATACTCATGCTGTATACACTACCCACCTGTTAGTCACTTACTGGCTGTCTTGGTTATCAGATTGCCTATAGCAGTGCTTGTTTCAAGTAACCCTTATTTTACTTAATAATGACCCCCAAACAGAAGAATAGTGATGCTGGTAACTCAGATATGCCAATGAGAATCCATAAAGTGCTTCCATTAAGTGAAAAGTTGAAATTTCAGTACTATCCACTGAAGATCTTCAAACTTATCCCCTTCAGGTAAGAAGGGGTACCATATCTATCTTGTGGTTTTGACGTATATTTCTTTAACCAAGTATTTTGATATTTTATTTGCTTTATATACAAAATATCTCAGAATTATTGTGGGTTCAATTACGGGCTACCACAATTAAGCAAATGTTGTTGTAAAGAAAGTCACATAAAAGTTCTGGTCTTCTAGTGCATATAAAAATTATGTTTACACTGTACTGTAACTTTAAGAGTGCAATGGCATCATGTCTAAAAATGTACATACCATGATTAAAAATACTTCACTGCAAAATAATGCTCACCATCATCTGAGCCTTCACTGAATTGTAATCATTTTGCAAGTGAAGGATCTTGCCTTGATGTTGATGGTTGTTAATTGATCAGTGTGGTTGTTGCTGAAGGCTGGGGTGGCTGTCACGATTTCTTAAAATAAGAAAACAATGAACTTTGCCACATTGATTGACTCTTCCTTTCACAAAATGATTTCTCTGTATAATGTGATGTTGTTTGGTAACATTTTATCCATAATATAACATCTTTCAAAATTGGAGTCAATCTTCTCAAACTCTGCTGTTGTTTTAGCAACTAAGTTATGTAATATTCTAAATCCTTTGTTTTCATTCATCAATCTTCACACTGCTTTCACCAAGAATAGATTTCTTACCAAGAAACCACCTTCTATGCCCCAGCTGGGTAGCTCAGTTGGTTAGAGCATCATCCCAAAATGCCAAAGTGGCAGGTTTCATCCCGCATCAGGGAATGTACAAGAATCAACCAATGAATGCATCAATAAGTGGAACAACAGATCGATGGTTCTCTTTCTCAAAACCAATCAATAAATTTTAAAAGATACCACTTCCTTTGCTATGTCATACGAAGCAACCCCTCATTCATTATAGATTTATAGTTAGATTATAGCAAAGCAGTCACATCTTAAGGCTCCACTTCTAAGTATAGTATTCTTGCTACTTTCACCACATCTGCAGTTACATCCTCTACTGATATCTTAATTTCCTTAAAGTCATCTTTGAGGGATGAAATCAACTTTTTCCAAAGTCTTGCTAATTTTGACATTTTGACCTTTTCCCATGAATCACAAATGTTCTTATTAGCATCTTAAATGGTGAATCTTTACCAGAAGGTTTTCAATTTACTTTGCCCAGATCCGTTAGAGGAATCACTATCTATGGTTACTATGGCCTTGTGAAATACATTTTTTTAAAAAAATATAAGACTGGAAGATCAAAATTACTTCTTGATCCATGGGCTCAGGAATGGATATTGTTTTAGCAGGCATGAAAACAACATTAATATCATTATACAGCTCAACCAGAGTTCTTGGGTGGGCAGTGGCATTGTCAATCAGGGTAATATTTTTAAAGAAATCCCTTATCATTAGTTCTCAACAGTGGCTTAAAATATGCAATACAGTATGTTGTAAACAGATGTTGTCATCCAGGCTTTTTGTTTCATTTATAAAGCATAGGCAGAATTGATTCAGCATAGTTTCTAAGGGCCCTAAGATTTTCAGAAAGCATTTCCTTTTACCTAAAGTCACCAGCTGCATTAGCCTCTAACTGGAGATTCAACCTGTCTATTGAAGCTTTGAAGTCAGACATTGACTTCTCCTTTCTAGCTATAACAGTGTTAGATGGCATCTGCTTGCAATATAAGGCTGTTTTATCTACATCAAAAATCTATTGGTTAGTGTACTTACCTTCATTAATTGCCTTAGCTAGACCTTCTAAATAACTTGCTTCAGCTTCCACAACAACACTTGTTGCTTCACCTTGCAATTTTGTGTTATGTCGATGGTTTTTTTCCTTAAACCTCATGAACCAACCTTTGCTAGCTTCAAATATTTCTTCTGCAGCTCCTTACTTCTCTCAGCATTCATAGAATTGAAGAGATTTAGGGCACTGTATAAGTTTAAGGCATACAGCATAATGATTTGACTTACATTTATTGAGAAATGATTACCACAATAAGTATTGTTAATATACATAACCTGATACAAAAGAAAGAAGGAGAAATATTTTTCTTGTGATGAGAGCTCTTAGGACCTATTTTTAACAACTTTTAAATATAATATACACCAATGTTTATAGTCATCATATATATATTATGTCCCTGGTATGTACTTACCTTATTTTAGGAAGATTGTACATTTTGATCACCTTTATTCAATTCCCCCCACCATTTTTATTAATATATAGGCAAAGTACAAAGGCATTCTGCTTAACCCTTATTTTAATGAATCATGTTTCTCAGTTAGCTTATTTAGATAAGGATTGCTTGATGCTTTAAAGTCAAAGTTACTGGAAAGTTTAATCAGTGTCTAGAATTTTCTGTATGCCAAGAGCAAATACTATATTCTAAGGTGATTAATAAAATGTTAGTCACTGTGATTTTTTTTTCCAAATTCTTACTCTAGAAAATAATTCCAGACTTTAAAAATGTGTTTTTTTTTCTGGTGATGTTCTTCAGAATGGCAGCATGAGAGGACCTCCACGACTGAATGTCTGAAGGGTTTGCCTATTGAGACGTCTCAAACTGGAACTATTGGAGCAATCAGGGTATATAGGACACCGGGAAAAACAAAGATGGCCACAAACGCAGTTTGGTGCATGCTGCAGCCCAAGCAGCCATGACAGTACTAAAACACCAGGGTGCAGCCCCCACTGGATAGACAAACTAGAGGGGAAGAAGTAGCAATCAGTGTTGTATGGCTGGTACACACTGAGGCTCAGCCCAGTGTTGGGGGTTGGAAAGTGGTACACAGGATGCCAACATTGCAAAAACTACCATGACCAGAAAAACAAAGCTAGAGATGTGAAAATTCCAACCCATCCTACTCTGGACCACTCAGCACAAAAATCATCATGGAGCAGATTACAAAAGGACAGAAACAACTTTACAGCCCAATTGGTCTGTACATATTGCAGATGGACCTACTGCAAAGCACTGAGTTGAGGTTGTGCCAACTCACCTTCCCCTAACTTCCCCTCCTCTACCTATCAGGGTGCAGCCTCAGAGAAACAGCTAGGACACCTTAGAGAGAATGGCATGCCTGGCATTTTCTGGTTGCACAGAGGCAACATGAGGTTCACAGTGGCCAGAAGATCCATAGTCAGCATGTTACAGCACAAGAGGAGTGCCCTGAGTCCAAGGCAACTGTACAATAAAGAGGATGCCTACCTCGAGTGCTTTTCACTGCATAGGGGACATCAACCCACAGACTTCCCTGAAACCCCAGTAGTGAAGCTAAAAGAAAATAAAAACTTTCAAGTCTTGGACTTCTGGCCAAGATGGAGGCGTAGGTGGACACGCTGTGCCTCCTCGCACAACAAAAATTAAGAACAACAAAGATTTAGAAATAAGAAAACAATCCAAACTGATAGAAAAATTGAACTATACAGAAGTCTGACAACCATTCATCCAGACCAGTAAGAGGGGTGGAGTCGCGGCAGGAAAAAGTGGAAGTTAGCGGACCAGGCGCGCAGACAGTGGCGAGTAGACCCCAGGTGCACAGGTGGCGCTAGGGGACCCTGGGCACAGGGTGGCAACGGGCAGACCCAGTGAGGCTGTGCAAGGTGACTGGCTGACCAGGTGGTTCCACATTCGCACTCAGATAATCCAGGCGAAGGGGAAGCAGTGGAAGGAACTGAAATCCGAGAGAGCAGAGCAAGCACCATTGTTCCCTCTCGGACCCCGCCCCCACATACAGTATCACAACCCAGCAACTGGGCTGCCCCGCCCTGGGGAACACCTAAGGCTCCGTCCCTCACTACGTAACAGCAGCAACCAGACCAAAAAAAAAAAAAAAAAAGGCTCAAACAGGAGAAATGATCAAAGCCCCAGAGCCAATTCATCTAAGCGACCAAGAGATAGCCAACCTATCAGATGCACAGTTCAAAGCACTGGTGATCAAGATGCTCACAGAATTGTTTGATTTTGCTCACAAACTAGATGAAAAAATGCAGGCTACAATACGTGAAATGAAGGAAGATGCACAGGGAACCAATAGTGATGGGAGGAAAATTGGAGCTCAAATCAATGGAGTGGACCAGAAGGAAGAAACAAACAACCAAACAGAAAACAAGGAAGAAACAAGAATTCAAAAAAATGAGGAGAGGCTTAGGAACCTCCGGGACATCTTTAAATGTCCCAACATCTGAATTATAGGGGTACCAGAAGGGAAAGAAGAAGAGCAACAAGTGGAAAACTTATTTGAACAAATAATAAAGGAGAACTTCCCCAATCTGGCAAAGGAAATAGACTACCAGGAAGTCCAGGAAGCTCAGAGAGTCCCAAAGAAGTTGGACCCAAGGAGGAACACACCAAGGCACATCGTAATTCCATTAGCCAAGATTCAAATGAAGGAGAGAATTCTAGAAGCATCAAGGGATAAGGGGACAGTCACCTACTAAGTAGCTCCCATCAGAATGTCAGCTAATTTCTCAAAAGAGACCTTCCAGGCAAGAAGGGGCTGGAAAGAAGTATTTGAAGTCTTGAAAGGCAGGGACCTACATCCAAAATTGCTCTATCCAGCAAAGCTGTCATTTAGAATGGAAGGGAAGATAACGTGCTTCTCAGATAAGGTCAAGTTCAGGTAGTTCATCATCACCAAGCCCTTATTGTATGAAATGTTAAAGGGACTTATCTAAGAAAAAGAAGATAAAAAATAGGACAGTGAAAAGACAGCAAACTCACAGCTATTAACAACCACACCTAAAATAAAAGCAAACAACTAGAACAGGAACAGAATCACAGAAATGGAGATCATATGGAGGGTTAGCAACAGGGGAGTGGGAGGAGGAGAGAGGGGGAAAAGGTACAGAGAATAAGTAGCATAGATGGTGGGTAGAAAATAGACAGGGGGAGGGCAAGAATAGTATGGGAAATGTAGAAGCTAAAGAACTTATGACACATGGACATGAACTAAAGGGGGGAATGTGGGTGGAAGAGGGTGTGCAGGGTGGAGGGGAATGATGGAGGAGAAATGGGACAACTGTAATAGCATAATCAATAAAATATATTAAAAAATAAAAAAAAAATTCATGTCAGTATTACCTATAGGAAACAAAGACCTCTACCAACCAACCTGCTGAACAGTTAGGACTAAAGAAGAAAAAAAAATACTCCCACAAATGTCCAGACTAAGAAAAAACCCGTGAAACACAATGAATAACCAAGCTAAAAAGGGAGGTCAGAAAGAAAATAAAAAACCCCCAGAAAATAAACTAAAAGACATAGAAGATTTAACTGATGGAAAATTTGAGACTAAAGTTTTCAAAAAACTCAATGGCATACAAAAAACTCATAAAAGAAGTTGAAGCTCATAAATAAACTCAATGAAAAAATGGTGTACTTTATCAAAGAGTTCAAAACTACTGAAAAAGAACCAAACAGAAATTCTGGATCCAAAGAATTCAATGAATAAGAAAAAAAGAATGAACTAGCAAGATTAAGAAATACAGCAAATTAGCCCTGGCTGGTGTGGCTCAGTGGATTGAATGCTGGACTGTGAACCAAAGGCTTACTCATTCAATTCCCAGCTGGGGCACAGGCCTGGGTTGTGGGACAGGTCCCCGGTGGGAGGTGCATGAGAGGCAACCACACACTGATGTTTCTCTCCCTTGCTTTCTCTCTCCCTTCCCCTCTCTGTAAACATGAATAATAAATAAATAAAATCTTAATAAAAGAAATACAGCAAAATAGATGAAGCAAAAAAATTATTGATATCAAAGATAGAAATCTAGAAATGACTTAAGAAAAAACAGAGATCTGAGAGAAAAGAAATGCAAGAACACTAAGAATTTCTGACTCCATTAGATAGACAATATAAGAATAATTGATATAACAAAAGGAGAAGAGAAAGAGAAAAGAAGAAAAAGCTTATGCAAACAAATAATTGATGATAACTTTCCAAACCTAAGGAAAGAACTAAAGTCTCAAATCCAAGAAACTAATGAAATACCTAATTACCTCAATCCAAACAGATTTTCTCTAACGCACATTGTATTAAAGCTGTCAAAAATGAGCAACAGACAATTCTCCAGGCACCCAGGCAAAAGAAGATAGTAAGCTATAAAGGAAACCTTATTTGATTATCATAAGATTTTTTTAGCAGGAATCCTATCAACTATGCAGGAGTGAAATAAAAACGTTTTTTAAATTTATTTTTAAACTGGGGATGGGTAGGACAGGAGGAGAGTAATGAGGGTAAATGGGGACAACTGTAATTGCACAACAATAAAAAATTTATTTTTATTTTTATTTTTTGTCTTTCCTCAAATGCTTTGAGATACTTCAATTATATATATATTAGGTCACTTGAAATTTTTCCACAGCTCACTGATGTTCTTTTTCTGTTTTTTTTTTTTTTCAATTTGGATATATTATATTGCTATGCCTTCAAGTTCACTAATCTTTCCTTTTGCAACAGTAATGTTCCATGAGTACCTTCCACTGTGTTTCCTCCAAAGACATTGTAGTTTTCAACTCTAGAAGTTGTTTATGTCTCTTTATATCTTCCATGTTGCCACTTAAGTTTTAAAACATCTAAAATACAGTAATAACCCTGACTGGTGTGGCTCAATGCACTGAGTGCTGGACTGCAAACCAAAGGGTCACCAGTTCGATTCCCAGTCAGGGCACATGCCTGGGTTGTGGGCCAGGTCCCCAGTAGTGGGTGCGTGAGAGGCAGGCACACAACGATGTTTCTCTCCCTCTCTTTCTCCCTCCCTTTCCCCTCTCTAAACATAAATAAATAAAATGTTAAAATAAAATAAAATAAAATAAAATAATAAAATAAAATGTAGTCATAATGGTTTTAATAGCTTCTTCTGCTGATACTAATGTATGCATCAGTTCTGGTCATTTTAATGTAATGATTTTGCTCCATATCATTGGCCATATTTTCCTGCTTTTTTATTTTCAAAAATTGTACTATATATTTTCAAAAATTGTAGTAATTTTTGATGGATGACAGATACTACACATTTTACCTTGTTATATGTCCTTACAGTTAGGATTTAGCTTTGTTCTGGGATCCCGATACGTTATTTAGGAACTGATTGATCCTTTGTGAACTTGCTTTTAAGATTTGGATTTGTTAGGCACAATAAGAGCAGTATTTAGTCTGTGATAAGTTTTCTGTGTATTTTACACAATGGCCCATAAACTATAAAATTTTTCTTTCTGTTTGGTTGGAAAAGCACTATTACTGGTCCGTATGAGTACTGTTATTTCTACTGTTTTTAGAGGGTTCTTTTTCCAGACATGGTTTCTCCATACACAGGGGTTCTCTATGCTCAGCTGACTTTCAAGGGTAACCTTTTGCAGATTTCCTGTGTTCTTTTTCTGCATAGTGCTTGCTTCTCCAATACGCTGTCCTGCAAACTCTCATCACCTTATTCTCCCTGGACTCCTACCTCCATTCCCTCAACTCAAAGAGCATTTCCAGGCCTCACCTGGGCTTCTTTTCTCTGCACCGTAGTCTCACAACATCCTCAAGGCAGTACTAGCATCACTGCCACCCACTGCTGGCCTAGACAGTCACTGAGGTGGAGACACACTATCCTACCACCTGGCTTTCATGCTCTTATATAAATAATCCCTTCCTTCTGAGTATGATGGGACCTGTGACTTGCTTTTAACCAACAGAATATAACAAAGATGATGAGGTATCACCCTTGTGATTATGTTACATTATAAAAGACTTTTCTTTTTTTAAATTATATTTTATGCTATTACAGCTTTCCCAATTTTTCCTCCCGTTACCGCCCCTCCACCCTGCCCCCCTCAACCCTCCGGCATCCCCCTTAGTTCATGTCCCTGGGTTGTACATATAAGTTCTTAGTGTTCTCTGTTTCTTATACCATTTTGACTGCTCCCCATCTATTTAATACCTACCATTTATGCTTCTTCTTCCCTGTACCTTCCCTCCCATTACTCCCCTCCCCCATCCCACTGAAATCCCTCCATATGATGTCCATGTCTCTGATTCTGTTCCTGTTCTAGTTGTTTGTTTAGTTTCTGTTTTCATCGTTTTTCTTTCTTTAGGTTCATTTGTTGATAGTTGTGAGTTTGTTGTCATTTTACTGATCATATTTTTTATTTTCCTTTTCTTAGATCAGTCCCTTTAACATTTCATATAATAATGGCTTGGTGATGATGAACTCCTATAACTTGACCTTCTCTGGGAAGCACTTTATCTGCCCTTCCATTCTAACGATAGCTTTGCTGGGTAGAGTATTCTTGGATGTACATCCTTGCTTTTCATGACTTTAAATACTCTTGGAAAGAAGTGCCCCTTATTCCCTGTAAGGTTGGTTTTGAGAAATCGGCTGATAACCTTATGAGCACTCCTTTGTAGGTAACTCTTTCCTTTCCTATTGCTGCTTTTAAGATTCTCTCTTTATCTTTAATCTTGGGTAACTTAATGATGATGTGCCTTGGTGTGTTCCTCTTTGGGTCCAACTTCTTTGGGATTCTCTGGGCTTCCTGGACTTCCTGGAAGTCTATTTCCTTCACCAGATTGGGGAAGTTTTCCTTCATTATTTGTTCAAATGAGTTTTCAATTTCTTGCTGTTGTTCTTCTCCTTCTGGCCCCCCCTATAATTCAGATATTGGAACGTTTCAGGCTGTCCCAGAGGTTTGTAAGACTCTCTTCACTTTTTTGAATTCTTGTTTCTTCATTCTGTTCCAGCTGGATGTTTATTTCTTCCTTTTCTTCCAAATTGTTGATCTGAGTCCTGGTTTCCTTCCTGTCACTTTTAGTTCCCCGAATATTTTGCTTTATTTCATTTTGAGTATCTTTCATTTGTTCTTTCATTTTTTGCCCAAACTCAAGCAGTTCTGTGAGCCTTTTGATGACCAGGGCTTTAAATTCTCCATCAGATAGGTTGACTATGTCCTCATTGCTTAGTTCTCTTTCTGAGGTTTTGTTCTGTTCTTTCATTTGGGCCCTATTTCTTTGTTCGAGGCCCCTGATAAGTTGTAAGGGGTGGGGCCTTAGGTATTCACCAGGGCAGGGCAACCCTCCTTGCTGCCCTGCTGCACTACCTGTGGGGGTGGGGCCAGAGAGGGAACAATGCAGCTCACCTGCCATCTCTAGCGCACTTTTCATCAAAGTTTCGAATTCTCATGGGAGACTGGGAGTTTCTCCCACTGCGTCAACCATCTGGGTCCACAGCTACCTCTGAGTCTCAGTTTCCCTTTAAGTCAGCCCCCCTCCCACCACAGCCTGCCACCTCACCACAGCCAGCCCCACCCCCATGGTCTGCCACCTCACTGTAGTTTCTCTTTGTCTGCCACCTTACAGGTCTGGTTGTTCTGTTTGACTGTTTCTTTAATTCCGTGGTTGTTAGAGTTCCATGCAGATTGATTTTCTGACACTTCCGGTTGTTTATTGATTTTAGATTGGTTGTTATCCTCCTTTTGGTTGTGTGAGCAAGTGAAGAGTTTCTACCTATGTTTCCATCTTGGCCAGAACTCCTATAAAAGACTTTTCTTGCTAGTAGAGTCAGTCTAGAGACTCTTCCAGTGTCTTCAAAAAGTGGCTATTTTTTAAAGAGCCTATATGACAATAAATCGTGGGAGGCATCTGGAACTGGGTGGCCTCTAGAAATTAAAGAGGGCCTCTAGACACTAGAAGTGTGGGCAGCCTCTTCTAGGAGATGAGTCAGCAAACAGCAAATGAGAAGACAGGGCCTCAGTCTTACAGCCACAGGAAATAAATTGTTCCAACAACCTGAGTTAGTTTATAAGCATATTCATCCTCATTCAACCTTCCATATGTGAATATAGCTCAGCCAACACCCTGACTGCATCATTGTGAGACCCTAAGCAGGAAATCCTGACCCAAATAAACTGTGAGATAATAAATGGATGTTATTTTCAGCTGCTAAAATCATGATGGTGTGTTAAGCAGCAATGGATAGCTGATACAGATGCCTGGTATGCAGTAGTTCAGTTATCAACAAATTCTTTTAGTTTTCTCTCATTTAGCAATATCTTTATTTTTCCTTGATTCTTGAAGGATAGTTTTAACAATCAGAATTATTAGTTGAAAGTTGTTTTCTTTAAAAATGTGAAAAATATTGCCCTTTTTCCCTCCAACATTTCAGATGAAAAATCCATTACTGATATTTAAATTGGCATTTTCCTATAGATAATACATCATTTCTCTCTGGCTTATTTAAAGATATTTCCTTGTCTTTAGTTTTCAAGAGTTTAATTATGATGTGTCTGGGTGTGGATTTATTTGCATTTATCTTGCTTAGATTTCACTAAGCTTCCTGGATCTGTAGGTTTATGTTGTTTTTCCCCAAAGTTGATGTGTTCAGCCATTATTTCTTTAAATATTTTTTGAGTCCCATTCTCTGTCTTTTCTTTTTATGATGCTCCAATGATGCAAATACAAATATTGAATGATATCTTAATGCCATACAGGATTCTGAGTTCCTGTTTATTATTTTGCAGTATTTTCTCTATGCTGTCCCAATTGGGTCAATTCAATCAATCTGTCCTCAAGTTCAGTGATTCTTTTTTTTTTTATCACCACTCAAATACTGAGCAATACAGAAATTTTAAAAAAATCAGTTATTGTATTTTTAGAACTGAAAAATGGTTCTTTTATAACTTTGATTGCTCCTTTGAGATTTTTATTTGTTTAAAAATAATTTGTAATTACTTGTTGAAGCATTTTTATAACGGATGCTCTAAAATACTTGTCAGATAATTCCATTACCTAATTCACCTCAATGTTTATTACTGTTGATTTTCTTTCATTATTCAAGCTGTGCTTTTCCTGGTTCTTGGTGTGACAGGTGACTTTCAATGATATCCTCAGCACTTTAGCCATAATAGAAGATTTTTGTTCTCATTTAAATCTTTCTATTTTATCAGGCAATCAACCAGTTGTGTTTAGCACAAAGGTTGTGGCCTACTTTTTATTTTATTTTCTGTCACCATTTATCATTCCCTATACCCTTTTCCACTACCACCCATCCCCCTCCTACCCTGCAATCACTACACTAATTGTCCATGTTCATGAGTCCTTTTTCTTCTTTGCTTGATTTCTCCTTCCCCCAGCACCCCTCACTAGCCGTCATCCTGCTCTCCATCTATGAGTCTGTCCCAATTTTCCTTGTTAGTTCAGTTTGTTCTCCCATCCAAATACTAACCAGGCCCGACCCTGCTTAGCTTCCGAGATCAGATGAGATCAGGCACGTTCAGGGTGCTATGGCCGTAGACTTTCAGTTTGTTCATTAGATTCCCCATATGAGTAAAATAATATGGTATTTGTTTTTCTCTGACTGGCTTATTTCACCTAGCATGATGCTCTCCAGGTCCATCCATGCTGTCAAAAAAAGTAAGATGTCCTTCTTTTTTACAGCCAATTAATGATTCAAATAATATTTTTATTTTCAGAACATTTGTGGTATTTTAACTTGTTTGGTATATATGGTGCCACTTGGGCTTCCACTGATCCATAGTGCTACAATCTGAAGGGAAAAAGGACCTTTACCAGCCCAAGGGTTATTGTGGAAGATACTGCCTATCAGTGTCACCCCACGGATCAGTGTCTCTAGGTGGAAAAATAGATTCTCCATCAGATTCTTCATCCTTCAGGGATGAATAACACACTTCCTGGGCTGAGCAGTTATGGTGTCCTGATCACTATTGCTAGTACTAACCAAGCCACCTGATTATGTAAGTGGGAAAGAGAAGTCTCTGACCTACAGAACCAAAGAAGCTTCCCAGGCCAGGCCACATTTTGTTGGTTGCTGCCTGGTGTCTCCAAGTAAGTGAGGAGATGTTCAGACCCAGCATGGGAAAAAAAGCACTTCTCCTGGCCACTTATTGTTACTGAGGTTTCCGGTTGATCTCCTTGGGCTGAAGTAACCAAGCTCACTTCATATCTGTGGGACTCCCATCTCATTAATGAGAGGAATGAGCCTATGCCGGTTGTCCTCTCATGTTAGATTGGGGGTAATGGGATGCCTAACTTGTGTCACCTTCTGCTGTTACATGGGGGCAAAATACCATGTAGTTCCTCTAAGTCTTGGAGTCCCTAACCAGCTGCTTTCTTTCCATCCCTCAGAGTTCTCCTTTGGGGGCCTCCTATATTATTTTCATGGTATATAGTTTTAGTTTGTGGGGAAAAGAAAGGAAAAGCAGTCTATATAATCCTGTCTAGTACTACAGTCCTAGCTTCCATTTTATTAACCCCAAACCTACCTAACGTACAGTAACTTGAGTTATATTTCTAAAAATCTACTAGTCTCTTTTAAGATTAAAATCCTTTTCTTACCTATGGACCAGTTATATCAAAATCTACTGAGATACTTATTACAATGAAGATATATGGGTTCTACGCAGACCAACTGAATGGGATTTGTTGAGAGAACACAATTTTAATGAAGTTCTGTTATATTAACATTATAAACATCACAACAGTTTTAGCATAAAACAAAATAAGATTATTAAAATATTAGTTATTCATCACTGTTAAATACCAAAATGTTCTAATACTAATGTAAATTATTAAACTTGACTGACAGGTTTATATCAATAATAATTCAATTATATGATCAAATTAACTGGGTTAATTAGATGTAGAAAAAGTACAATATTTTATTAATTATCTCTGAATGCTTTTTAAAACTGCAAATACCTGCTGAAAGATTATTCAGAGTGCTGATTACTGCATCTTATTTAAGGTTACTTTTGTTGCACATTTAATTAATATGATCACAAAATATATTCTTTGAGATAATGCAGTCTTACTGAGGTTCGGTTTTGCCAACTTTACCAATATCATTACAGTTTTCTCAATGGCATTCCTACTAACAAAGGAGGGGAAAACCCATTTGCTGCTTTAAAGGAAAGATTACTTACTGCTCTTTTTCTAGAACACCCTGTAATCCAAGGCACAGTAAGGTTTCCTGAAATCTGTGGAAACAACAAATGGAATCTCTGTAAGGTATACATTAGCACTACTTGGAATGCTGATCAACACCAAAAAAATTCATATAAGACTTCAAGAGAGGTTTGCATTCAAAGCATATTCCCCCCATAGACAATCCAGTTTCCTTACTGAACACAACAGATTGAAAGGGCCTTCCTTGGTGGGAAATTTCAGAAGTGAT
The DNA here is from genome assembly GCA_039655065.1 of Glossophaga mutica. NCBI lineage: Eukaryota > Metazoa > Chordata > Mammalia > Chiroptera > Phyllostomidae > Glossophaga > Glossophaga mutica. Next base: position 4,147,768 of record CM077318.1, on the reverse strand, counting down.
GCAAAGTTCCCCTGGAAATTCAAGAGAAATTCTAGGACATTGTTGGCGCCTGGAAGCAGAGTTTAGAAATCTATGGGAAATAAAATTTCATAATAAAAATGCAGTGCTTTGTGGACTGAGTAACAATAAATAAATTATTAATGATAGTCATCATGCTGTATATTAGCTCTTGAGACTTACTCATCATACATAACTGTAAGCTTCTTTTTAAGTAGAAACTGCTAAGGCAAATAGCCAGCAATGGCTTATTACATCAGCATTACCACACAAGGAGATAAATGCTACTCCAGTTGTATTCTGGGGAGTGTCTATAGAGACCAAGGCAGTCCTGTAAGTTGTGAGTTAGCCTGTAATTCAACATACTTTTCCTGGGACGCACAAAGATTCAGAGTACTCCGAAATCTTGTCCTCTCCTTTTCCCCCAAACACGTACCTCCTGAAAGACTGATAAGGCAAATCAGTCTTGCTAAGTGGTGGTGGTGGAAATGTGGTATTCAATTAAGCATTTATTGTATTTGATATATCATATTCAAGCATGGCCTATGAATTACTGTTATGCCTATTAATGAGATGTGATGATTAATCAATGTAAATTGTAAAGTAATATAGTCAAAATACTTTGAAAATAGTTTGAATATTTTGAAAAGATTCAAAATCCAGGTAGATTATCACTGTCCCTGGCCATTAGACCTGCCATTTTACTTTGAGTTCACTAAATCAACATGCTAAGGACAGGCTACAACTGATATAAACTGCAAATAATACTTTTAAGAAAAAGTTGTAACAATACATTTACTCAAGTTAAAATCCCACTGTGGTAAAATGTCCCCAATGTGATGCTATATTCAATTACTCATTATTATTTAGTTACTTTAAATCTATTCCTCAGTTTCCTGTGTTTCTGGTGAAACTCAGAACGGCCAGGCATTGTAAGCTTTGTTGAATCACAGTACTTTATACATATATTTCCATCCAATTTGGAAAAAAATTTTGCTGCAATAATGATGACAAAGTGTCTTCCCTACCAGAAACTGTGAAATGTAGTATTTCAAAGGAGCAAGGTAATATACTTCTTGTTTAAAGGATATTTAAATTCCAAATACATTTTTCAACACTCTGGTTGGGAAAACTGCAAAATTAATCTACAAGGAGCCAAGACTGATTCAACAAGTATATTAGAATTTACACATCCAAATGAGTACTGCATGTTTCCAAGTAGAAAACTTAGGAAGTTGTAAAGTCATTACACTGATATTGCCATTGTTGAAAGCATTTTGGGAACTTTTCTTTGGAATTGTCAGTTCATGACTCACCCAGAGATTCTGTCTCATTATCTCACATTACTTTTACAATAACTGAAAATATAGCAGCCTAGATTGAACATCCATATTATTCACTAAGTATGACTAAGAATAAATTCCATTTATCAAATATACCCTCAAATGACAAAGATTCGTCATCACTGAAAGCTTTTAAAGGAATCCTACAGGCCCTTGAAACAATTGTAAAGGACTTCAAAAACTTTCTGACAAATTGAACATTATTGAAATAAGTATAGATAACTTTGCAAAGTAACTTATTTGAATTCTGTTCGAATATTTATCAGGCATCTCTTCTATACGAGGTGCTGTTTTAGGTTCTACAGGAAATAAAAAAGATAGGTAAAACATAATTTCCTGGAGGGCAAGAACTATGATCGGAGAGGGACAGATAAGACAGGTACATAAATGACTTTAATACGAAGAAAGCTATGATAAGTGTCATAAGGGCAGTGCAATAAATGAAGTGCTATAGGAGTTCAAGATATGGCAAAATTACATCAAATTTGAGGATTGATATCTCAGCCAAACCTTAAAAGATGAGCGGAATTTTGATAGAAATAAAAAAGAGCATTTGGGGAAAAGGAGTAGCATGAGCACAGCGGAGGAGATGGGTAGGGTATCACTGGGAATTGTCAATTCGACTAGAACTAGAAAGGGAATTGGGGTCACTTTGTGGAGGTCATGAACGACAAGGTGTATTTATATCTAACTCTGTACAAAATGGGGAGCTGTCACAGGCTTTTGAGCAAATGGGTCGTATGGTCACAATTGTATTTTTATCCATTTGTATGATTAATTTGACTAAAGGTTTATAGTGAATTGAATAAGTATAGAAACTTTAATAATAGTTTTGTCAAGAGGTAGGTAATCCAGACTTGGAACTACATTAGGGGAGGTAGGAATTGAGAAGAGAAATATAAAACATAGGTATTTCCGAGGAAAAGTCTTGTGCATGAGATAGAAGAGAACTAGACAGGGTGGAGATTATTGGAGTGGCTCTACCAATGGCTGTCAGGCTCAAATTAATGGAGAGGTGGAGAATCACAACTTTGAATGTAAATGCAAGCAAGTGTTGCCCTGGCCAAGTGTCTCAGTTGGTTGGCGCATTGTCCAGTACACCAAAGGGTTGTGGGTTTGATCCCCGGTCGGGGCACATGTCTGACTTGTAGGTTCGATCCCTGGTAGGGACAGGTATGGGAGGCAACCAATCCATCCATGTTGCTCTCTCTCTCTGTCTCTCTGTCTCTGTCTCTCTGTCTCTCTCTCCCCCTGCTTCTTTCTCTAAAATCAACAAATATATTGATTTTTTTTCCCTCGGGCAAGGGAAAAAATAAATACCAGGAAGTGACTAATGCTGAAGGTCGGCTACTCTTGACTAAGAACAGATACATTAGTTGCATGTAAATTAGAGTCACATCACGTGGATAGTTAAGGTTTGTGAATTCAACTATTATATGCTTATCTTTCTCATGGAAAAGCATAAACTATACTTAAAATAGATACCATATGTCAGAATATCAATTATACATTATACACACATCGCTTTGATGATTTAAGAAATTTTTACTATATTTCATTTTATATAATTTAGACCCTAAATACAATTTGGCTATAATATTTCTGTTAGGCTGTGGACTTACTAATGGCAAGCTATTGTGCTTAAAACAATTAGTATAGCTACTTTTATTTTATTTTATTTTATTAATTTTTATTTTAATTGTTGATCTTCTACTGTTTTTGGTCTTTTACTCCCATCCCAGCCCACCACCCTAGCCCTCCCCACCTCCCTCCCATTTCCACCCCCCTCCTAGTTTTTGTCCATGTGTCCTTTATACTTGTTGCTCTAAACCCTTCCCCTTTTCCCCTGAAATTCCCTCCCCTCTCCCCTCTGGTGACTGTCAGCCTGTTCTCAATTTCAGTGTCTTTGGTTATATTTTGCTTGTTTGTTTGTTTTGTTGATTAGGTTCCTGTTAAAGGTGAGATCATATGGTATTTGTCTTTCGCTGTCTGAGATACTAAAGTATAGCTACTTTTATATAGACACATGGAATACACACAAAAATGCATTTACTTGATTTCAAAAATCTTTCTGTTATAAAGACAATTCTACACATATGTTGGATATTCTATTTAAAATTTTTCAGGCCAGCTTACGGGTTTAGTAAAGTTCCTATGTGAAATATATTTTATGTGAGTCAGAAAAATACAGTATATTATTAATTAGCATGTCATTAAATGAAATTTGATTAACTGAAACAATCAGACAATAACTACGTCCTTCAGCAAAGTTCAACAGTAAGAGATTTATAAATCAGCGTTGTAGCTTTCCATCAGCTGTTTTGGTATCAGTTGAGCATTCAAACCTATCAATCATTGTTTTAGTAAGCAGTGTTTCCTAGATGTTTTTCAATTATGAGGTATAGGCTAAAGAGGACACTGCTAGGCATGTGGTAGACAATCAATAAATATAGGCTGATTGATTGAATTCACCTGGGCCTTCATTAGGTACCAGCTTCACTTGCTGAAATTTAACAAAAGGCCAAGAGTGCAAATATACAGGAGATGATTACATGGAGTATGCAGTAGGAAGAGGGGAGTAAGTTGCTTCAGGTTGAAAACAATGTGTTCAGGAGCAAAGCAGAAGAGATGTAGTGGCTTATTTAAAAATATTCCCTCTCTTTTCTCTCCACCAAGTCTGGAAAAGCCTTCAGACGTTACATAAGCCTTACAAGTTGAAAATTCAGTAACACAACTTTTAGCCAAGCATCTAACATTTTTTAAACACATGAATTTTCTTCTGTTAAGTAACATGAAACCCAGCGTTTAGAAAATTTTACTAGCCTTAAAAGTTCTTGTAGTTTATAACAAAATTCTAATTGAGAGTTTTTCCTACGTGATTTTAGCAATGAAAATTTTACAAACCACAAGAGATTGAGATCAGAAAAACTGGAATTCCAAGATGTTTCAAGCAAATTATAAAAAGTACTCAACATAATAAACCTGATTTCACCATATTGATACTAAAAATTCTAGCTGTTAAAAACATGGAAACACTTAAGTAAAATAATATAAGCTAATATATAAAATGATCCCATTCTGACCCAAAGGCCGTAGGTATACAGTTACAAATCTGGATTTCCTGAAATTATACTTTCTAACATGAAATATTACCTTAATTCTACCCATGTAAAAAAAGACAGACATTTGAAGACATACAAATTATTTACTAACTTTAGAAAATAAATCATCAACAGTTAGCTTTAAGTTCTAAATATAAACTGAAGTGAAATATTTTATTACTTGTGTATTCAGAGATCAGCTCCCTAAATAGCAAAAGATTTATTGCTCTTGTCAAGCTATGATCCTTGCTGAGCTGGGCTTGTGCTCTTAACATGAATTATGGTTCCATGTCTTTATTTTGCACATGGCTCCTTGTTTAACCAAAACACAGGCAGGCATTTAAAAGAAATCAAACAGAAAGGAAGGTATTAATGGAGGAAATGAGTCACAAAAACATAAGGCATACAAAAAGTAACAACATAATGGCAATAGTAAGTACGTCACTATCAGTAATTACTTTAATGCATATTAGCCCCTTATTAGATGTACAATTTATAACACAATTTTTTTCTGTCTTTCCATGGGTTGCTTTTTGTTCCATTGATAGTATCTTCTAATGGACAAAAGTTCGTTTTTTTTTTAATTTTGATGTATTTTATATATTTTCCCTTCATGCTATGCTTTTGGTGTCATATTTCAGAAATCATTGCCAAACCCAATTTCATGAAGCTATTTTTCTGTCTTTTAAAAAATAATTTTATAGTTTTAACCTTTATGTTTAGGCTTTTGTTCCATTTGGGCTAATTTTATATAGGGTATAAGGTAAAAGTCTTTTTTTGGTTGTTGGTGACCAAAACAGCAGGAGTTAGCTATACTTACATTAGACAAAATAGATTTTAACCTAAAAATAGTAAAAAAAAAAAAACAACATTAGGTAGTGATAAGGGAGTCAATTTACCAAGAAGATATAACAATCAGAAATATTTACACTATTCACAAAAATTAATTCAAAATAGATTACAGACTTAAATATAAAACCCAAAACCATAAAACTTCTTAAAGAAATCATAGGAAAAATCACCTTGACATGGGTTTTGGCAAAGATTTTTTTTTTTGGTATGCAACACCCACAGTACAATCAACAAAGCAAAAAATAAATTATGCTAAGTGAAACAAGCCAGGTGGTGAAAGACAAATACCATATGATCTCACCTTTAGTAGGAACCCAATCAACAAAACAAACAAACAAGCATACTATAACCAAAGACACTGAAATTGAGAACAGGCCGACAGTCACCAGAGGGGAGGGAGTTTCAGGGGAAAAGGGGAAGGGTTTAGAGCAACAAGTATAAAGGACACATGGACAAAAACTAGGGGGGGTGGAAATGGGAGGGAGGTGGGGAGGGCTGAGGTGGTGGGCTGGGATGAGAGTAAAAGACAGAAAACTGTAGAAGAACAGCAATTAAAATTAAAAAAGTGGTGAAACAAATTAATGAATAAATAAATAAACAAACATATGGGGCTATATCAAGCTAAAAAAATTGGCACAGCAAAAGAAACAATCAACAAAGTGTAAAGATAATCTAAGAAATGAGAAAATATTTGCAAGTCATGTATCTGATAAGGGCTTAATATCCAAAATATATAAAGGACTAATTCAACTCAATATCTAATAAATCAATTAATAATTGGACAAAGAAACTCAGTAGACATTTTACCAACGAATATGTAGGAATAGCTAACAAGTACATGAAAAAGTGCTGAACATCACTAATCAAAAGGAAAATGCAAGCCAAAATCACATATGATATCACCTTAGGCCTGCTATGATAGCTCTCATAAAAAAAAAAAATAGAGATAAAAAATGCTGGCAAGAATGAGGATAAAAGTAATCCTTGTGCATTGCTGAAGGGATTGTAAATTGGTGCAGCCACTATGGATAACAGTTTTTCAAAATATTAAAAATAGAACCATCACATGATCCAGCAATTCCACTTCTAGAAATGTGTCCAAAGTCAGTGAAAGCCCTCTATCAAAGAGATGTCTCCACTCCCATGATCATTGTAGCATTAATTACAATAGCCAATATATGGAAATAGCTTGTGTCAATCGACACTTAAATGGATACAGGCCATTCCATATATTGGCTATTGTAAATAATGCTACTATGATTATATAGGTATAGGGAAAACTACATATATGTATGTTGCTAGGAAAAATATTCAGCTGTCAAAACAAGGAAATCATGCCATAGGTGACAACATCTATGGATGATGGGTGATGGGGCCATTATGCTAATTAAAACATATCATACAGGGAAAGGTAAATACTGTATGAACTTACATATACATGGAATGTAAAAAAAAAATCTCATAAAAAAGAGATCAGAATTATGGTTACCAGAGGTTGAGGGGGATTGGATGAAGGTGTCCAAAAGGTACAAACTATCAATTATAAGATAAATAAGTACTAGGAATATAATGTACAATATGGTAACTATAGTTAACACTGCTGTACAATATATTTCAAAGTTGTTAAGAGAGTAGCCCCCAAGGGTTTTCATCACAAAGAGAAAAAATACTGTTTTCCTTTTCTTTTTCTTTTTGTTTCGTGTATATGATGATGGGTGTTAACTAAATATACTGTGGAGATTCCACAATATAAGTAACGGAGATTATTTATGCTGCATGACTTAAAGTTATACAGTACTGTATGTCAGTTATAGCTTAATGAAGTTGAGAAATATATAAAAATGATTACTGAAAAAATACAGACAAAAATATACAATACTTCATATTAATAGAATACAAATGCACATGAATTTCTCATTAGATATGAATAGCATTTGACAAAAATAAATAACTTTTCATGATAAAGTCACTAAACAAGCCAGGAATAAAAGAGAACCTCCTCATCCTGACAAAAAGCATATACAAAAACTAACAGGTAACATCATATTTAATTGTGAGTGACTGAATGTTTTCTTATCTGCGCTTGTATATGGAATCCACTAGTGTCTACTATAAGTAATATACTTGTTTTGAGGATACAAGTTTGATATACAAAAATCAGTGACCAATCTAACAGTTAAATTAAGACAAATTTCATTTAAAATAGCATCCAAAATAGTTACGTACTTTGGAATAAGTTTTAAAAAATGAATGCAAGAATTACCTACAAAAAACTAAAACACATTATTAAAAAGTTAAAGAAGATGTAATAAATGGAAAGGCATACATGGATCAGAAGACACAATATTATTCATATGTTAATATTCACAAATTGATCTTTAATGGAACACAGTGTTTACCAATAGTCCAGGTGGTTTTTTGTAGAAATTGACAAGGTGATCCTAAAATTAATGTGCAAATGCATGGTACCCAAAGTAGACCAAATGAATTTGAAGAGGGATTCAGCTGGAAGACTCACTTCTCAATTTCAAAACTTACAACAAAGTTATAGTAATCAAAGAAATGTGGTATTAGCATAAAAATAGACATAAATAAATATATGTAAATGATATATATCTCAAATAGAATTGAGGGTCCAGAAATAAACTGTTACATATGATCAAAAGAACATTCAATGGGAATGTATACTATTTCATCAAATAGTGTTATGACAACTGAATATACATGGACAAAAGAGTCAAAGTGAATGCCTACCTCATACCATATATCAAAAATATCTTAAAACCGATGAAAAGCCTATATGTAAAATATACAAGTATAAAATTCTTAGAAGGCGACATGAAAGTCCATCTTTACTACTTTGTCTTAGATACAATACCAAAGGTATACTACAATAGAAAAAAAGGTAAATTGTACTTCATCAAAATTAAAAACATTTTTGTATAAACAGTAACCTCAAGGAAGTGAAAAGACAGCGTATGAAATGGGAGACAATATTTGGAAATATATATATAATGAGGACTAGTATAGAGAATTGAACACTTAAAACTCAAAGAGGAAAAAACAACTAATTTAAAAAATGGGCAAATTGTGTGAATAAACACTTCTCCAAATAAGATATTTACATGGCTAATAAGCACATGAAAAGAGGGTTAACACTGTTAGCTATCAGGGGAATGCAAATCAAACCCTCAGATATTTCTCTTGAAATATCTCATGGGTGAGATGTTTGCCATCCATGACAGAATCTATAATCAAATTGACTGACATAACAAGTGTTGGTAAGGATGTGGAGGAACTGGACCCCTTATACATTGAGGTGGGAGAGAAAAGTGATATAATCACTTTGGGAAAAATTCTGGCAGTTCCTCAAAATGTTAAGCATGGACTTACAGTATGAACTAGAAATCCATTCCTAGATATATAGCCCAAAGATTTGAAAACATATGCCCCTACAGAAATTTGTATATGGATGTTCACAGCATTCTTCACAACAGACAAATGTAGAAACAACTCAAATGTCCAGCAACTAATGAATAGCTACTGCATTTTGCTGGATATAATGCACACCCATAGTTTTTGTGTGCATTATACCTGGAATTATTGTACCCATGCTGTGTAATAATTGTACCCATGTATAATGTGCACTCCTAATTTTCCCTCAAAAAATTTGAGCAAAGAGTGTGCATTATACATGACAAAATACAGTATATACATAAAAAGTAACATCAAAGAGCAATAAAATGAAATGTTGACACTTACTACATCCTGGACAAATCTTGGAAACATTATGCTAACTGAAATAAGCCAGTCACAAAAGACCACATTTTATATATACAATTCCATTTATAATAATACTAAAATAGGTACATCCGCAGAAATAGAAAACATATTAGTGGTTGTCTAGTGCTGGGATGAGGGCTTTGGTGTGCTAATGGGTATGTAGTTAATTTTTGAGGTGACTGTTCTAAAATTAGGTTGGGGTGCTGTGTGAACAACTCTGTGGATATATTTTTAAAAAATAATTATACACTTCTAATATGTGAATTCTATACTATGTGAATTATATCTCAGTGAAGTTGTGTAAAAATTATCCCTGTTAACGAAAGCCATTCAACAGAGATTACTGTTACTTTTTTGAAGTTGAATATTTGCCTGAGAGTTATTGAATGTTACTGACCCTCACTTTCCTCAGGTCAAAATATCATTTGTATTATTTAGAATGCCATGATATTTAAAGTTTCTATAAATATTAAACTTTCATGTTTATTTTAAAAGATGTACCAAAGCCCACAAATACTGATGGAAGTTTGCAGGCACTACCAAAGCACTTTCACTAAGATACATTGTAGTTATAAAGTATCTTTTAAAGGAAGCTCAAATTGCTCTACTTTCATTAACTCCTAAATCTTTATGAAGTTCATGAAAGATGGGAATCCACATAATAACTGCAACAAAAAATCTTGCAGCACTTATCTTTAAGATGTTCCTGTATCTTCACATAGATGATTATCAATTATTATCTTTAATCATCAAAACACTATGATAGTGCACTGAGAGCAATGCTATGAAGAGTGGAACAGTACTTTGGAGACCAATACGGTTGCAATTTGCCCTCAAAGGAGTGAGGTTAGCCTGGAGAGTTTTTGAAATAGAACTGGGCTATGGTATTTTGGTATAGTCACCTCCTGACAGTTCCATTACGGCAGTAATAATAACCCTTATTATGATATTATATTCCCAAGTGGCTGCAAAACTAGAGCTGATTTCAGCCGTTTAGCATCCCTTAGAATTCCCTCAGTTTGGACTCATTCACTTAGATAGCTTGAAACTAGACTATCCTCCAGGAATAGTTGGAAGATACCAGCTGTAACAGAAAGAAGAGGCAGATATCTCTGTTATGTAGTCCCAGGGTCAGAAACTAAGTAGAATTGCTTGTTTGCTTGCAGTTTCAAAGGTAGAAAGCTCCCAAGATGACCATAGGTTCCATTTTTTTTCTAAGTTCTGACGTTACAGTTATACAACTTGGTAATGAGCATCATTAAAATCTTGGAGGATAACTAACATAAACTGAATGCTTGTATCCCAGCCATAGTCACATGTTGAAAGCTAATTCCCAATGTGATGGCATTTTGAGGTTGGACTTTTAGGAGGTGCTTATGTCATAAGAACAGAGCCTTCATGAATGGGATTAGTGCTATCACAAAAAAGGCCCCACTACTCCTGCCATATGAGGACACTGAGAAGATGGCCTTCTATGCATTAGGAAGCAGAATCTCACCAGACACAATCTGCTAGCACCTCGATCTTGAACTTCTCAGCCTCCAGAACTGTGAGAAATAAATGTTTGTTGTTTAAGCCACTCAGTCTATGGTATTTTTGTTATAGCATCCCAGATAGACTAAGATGCTAATCTTCATGGAGTACAGTTCCCCAGGCTGCCTTGCTTTCTTCAAAGATTAACTGAAAGAAGGAGTGGATGATGCTCCAAGGGTTCTCGAGATTAACTGAAAGAAGGGGCAGATGATGCCTCAAAGGCTCTCTGCAAACAATCTCTACCATATTGTCTCAAGCGAAGTTGGTGGAGGTCTGGTATAATACAAAGGAAGTTGATAGCTGATCTCTAGTCTTCTCTCAGCCAGCACTACAGCTATTTTTTCCTCAACTACCTTGTGCTATTGTAGGCTCTGAGATATTTTACTTGAAATGGAATGTAAAGAAGACCTAGACTAGCATAATTTTATTGACTTTATAACTAAGAGATTTTAGGTACAAGGAAATGTATATACCAGGGAACATACAAGGAGCCTCACACAGATTGTGCCATTTCATCATACAGTATTTCTGAAAAGTAGGTATCATTAACTATATTATGCAAATGAGAAAACTGTCACACAGAGAGGTTACATCACTTGCCCGAGATCACACAAGTAGAAAGTGGCACAGTCTAGATTAAATAAGCCCATGCTCTAAATTGTTATGTCAAACTTCCTTTCTTTAAAATGATTACCATTCAAAAAAAAAAAAAAAACCTTGCTAAATTTTATTCCATTTAAAAAGTTCTTTTATATAAAACAACTTGAGTCCCTTTAAAAGTTCTGTCAAGAAAATATAGAGACTATAAAATGGTATAACTTTAGGTTACATTATCCTTAGAGGAGCAGTCAGCTTATGAAAAATTAAAAATTAAGTGTTATACTCTCAGACGTCCAAATACTTTGATACAGTCGACATTGTTAGGGTGTATGGTAAAGCTGAAACAATGTTTCTGAGTTGCATCTTGGTTCTGCCACATACTGCTTTTGTGATCCTTCTGAACAAGTTATTGAAATATGAATTAAATGTCTGTATGTCTCGCTCATATGGAGATTAAGTGAGATTGGGTACAGAAAGTGACCAGTGGAACCTGGTATGTGTAAAACCTTCAACAAATGCTATATGTGATTGTTATTACTACTATTAAAAACAACATTGAAGGTATAAAAAGTACAGAAGACTAGGGAATGAAGGGGCATGTTGGCAGGATATTTATGCTATGATTCCCTGTTAGTTTAAACATGCTTTAGGAAAGAGCAAATACATGAAAATCATTAGACTCTCAATAAGAAATGATACTAATTATGATGATGGAGTCCTTTTCGGTTAGGCCTAAGTGCCAGAGGGTTACTTCCCATAATCTGTTACAGCTTATCATTTCGAAGTAAGGAGTTATAAGATGGAGAGAGTAAAGGTAAGGTTATTTCTTATTTTAATTGCGAATAGCCTGCAAGCATCTTAAATCCAGATAAAACTTAAATACTGTGTTGGAACAAATTAAAGAGTCTAGCAAGAAAAATGATGACTATCCGTGCTCTGCTATTCTAATTTTCTGAATCAGATTTTTCAGGGAAGATCTATAACCTTAAAAGATGTCTTAAGGTAGGCTTATACCTCACTCTGGAGAATATTTGAAGCATATATGTAAATAATTGAATATGTTAAAAAGTAAAGAAATGACACATTTTTGCACAGATCTGAAATTGCTTTACTTTTTTACTCTGATTATGTCTCTTTCTTATACACATTTTTAAAAAGACTATTTGATTAATAGCTCTATTCAATGAAGCATCTCCTTTTTTTTTTAATAGTAAGCTTTTTTTGTTTTAGAAAAAGGAGTTGGCTGAGTTACCGTAGGCCCTGACTTCTCAGTCATCATCACCTAGAGAAATGATTGACTTCCCAGGCAATGTACCCAGGGAAAACAGTACTCATCTGGTGACATCTCTTCACACTGCAAGTAAAAATCATTACAGGAATATTTTGTGTTCAAGGGGATGAACCTAGCCAACTTAGTTCTATTTTAGTGATGGCAAATGTTTTGCTTCCCATAAGGCTACTATTTCCTGATCAAAATTGTTTTAAATATCATGAGAAAGTTGCCATGTTATAAAAAAGGACTATATTCCACAAAGAAAAACTTACCATTATTAAAATCCAACAAAAAATCATAAGATTCTTCAAGGAAATGACCCCAAACCACCATGTTGGAGCAAAAAAATCTCAAATGACTTCGAAATATGAGTTAGGTGACCCAGGTCCCAGGTATAACTGGATACCAACACCATGTTTTATACCAAGCAACGATTTAAAAAAAAACTTTATAAAATAAACTTACACATTACCTGATAATTATTTTGGTTTTGTGATAACCTCAATTGGTTTGATGATGCAAAATGTGAAGAAAAATTACTCCGTGATGGATTTGTATTACTGTAAATCATAGTAGATGCTGTATGTAATGAGGTCCGTGGTATCAAGTGGTAGTCTCTGTTTTGATACAGTACATTGTCTGAGAAGTCTCTAATATTCACCATTTGTGAATTTGGCATGTTTCTTCCTGGTCCTGGCAAAGCGGTACTTTGGTTCTCACCTCGCAGGGAACTGCAACTTTCATAAAATCTTGAGTAGCCTGGTACCTGCGCTCCCATCAATGCCAACTCTTCCTCTCTGGCATACTCATCATCGGCATCTCCAGTCTCCATAGCAATGGACAAACAAGTTCCCTCTGCTGAGCTAGACTTCTGTGGGGTATTTCCTCCCAGAATTCTCTGGGGATAATCACTGACTGCCAAAGAAAATACTTCACGGATTTCCAAGTTTTGTGTTCTACAGTAAGGATCTCTAATAGGTGGCTTTTGCCCGCTTAAGTTATGTGACGCTAGACCTGTGTGTTCAGGCTTATACGGTCTTTGAATTCCAGCTGGTTCGATTTTGCAAGGTCGGTGGCACACGGATGGCTTTTGAGGTACCGTAATCTCAGGGCCTTGCACTGAAGAGCTTCCATAGTTTTTCTTGGTGTATACTGAGTTTCCAGCATTTAGAACACTTGTCTGTCTTGACAAAATAATTGTTTTTTCACCTAAGAGCAGAGAGGCGTTTTTACAGTGTGCTACTTGTCTTTGAACAGGAATGTGCAGCTGAAACTCAGCATCATTTTTATTGGCTGTTTTCTGGATGGGGATTTTCTGTGCTTCTGTACTTTGTGTATTTGTATGTTTGGTTGTCCCTTGCTTACTTAACGAACCGGCTGGACTGTATATTCCAGTTACAATGACATCATTATTGGCAGATGACCAAGAAGACTGTTGGCTTGAGGGTCGAGCAATATTCACCACATTTCTTACTGTGATGTCTGGAGCTGTCAGCGGGGTACTAGAAACAGTTCCTGTTGTTGCTGCTCCTGATTCAGAACTTTTGCTGCTCATTTTTCTTCTCTTATTGCCGACCCACGTCTGGAAGAATAAAAAAATGATTATGGAAAATTTCTTAACATAAAAAAGAGATAGAAATTTTTTAATTTTTTTAAGATTTTTATTTATTTATCTTTAGAGGGGAAGGGTAGCAGTGAGGGAGAGGGAGAGAAATATCAATGTATGGTTGCCTCTAGTGTGTCCCATGCTGGGACCTGGCCTGCAACCCAGGCATGTGCCCTGACTGGGAATTGAACCGCGATCCTTTGGTTCGCAGGCTCGCGCTCAATCCACTGAGCTACACCAGCCAGGGCTGGATAAAAAGTTTTTATGTGATAAATTATATTATTATTTGTCAGGGGACCAAAGCCTATATAAATTAAAGAAAAAAGATATAATAAAATTAAAAATAACTACAAGATCAGAGATGATCAAAGACTTGCAATTAATAACTATTTAGGAACTTTCATAAAAGAACTGTATTGTTGTTCCGGTCCTCAAAACCCATCCAATCTGTAGCAAGAACCTTAAAAATGTTTTTATCTTTTGATCTAGTAAATCTCCTTCTGTGAATTTATTCTAAAGATGATCATAGATACATACAGAGTTTATATGCAATAATGTTCATCATATATTTCCTTCTAATAGTGAAAAATTGGAAGCATACTAAAGGTACTTAATGAGATTGAAAAATATTTACAATAGTGTTAAATAAATATGTGTATATACTTGAAATCTTCAGGTTTAACAATGTTTGTTCTATTAATATTTCATAACTTGGTTAATGTAATATTGCTAGATATTTAGATTACTTTTAGAAATATTAATTATTATAAAACATACTGTGATATACATCATTGTGCATGTATCATTGTGCTATTGGTCTGTTAGAATGTAATTCTGGAAAGAAAACTGATGTGATTTTTCTATATTTTCAAAGTCCCTTGCAGTGTATGTACAAGAGTTTTGGTTTCTCCACACCCTTACCAATACTTTGCACTATCTTTTTGTAGTCTCGTAGCCCAAGAGTTAATAAAGGATATATCATTGCTGTTTTGATTTGAATTTCTATGGTTACTATATTACTTTGATAGAATTGCTTACCCATTTCCTTTACTCATTTTTATATTGGATATTTGTTTTTTAAATTGATTTATAAGAGCAATTTTCTACTAGAGATAGCAATACTTTGTCATAAGTTGAAAATATTTTTCCCACTGTCATTAATTTATGGTAGTTATTTTCTTCTTTACACTTTTCTTTCCTTACCAAATTTTATGCCATGAATATGTATTGCTTTTATAAACAGAAAATATATTATTAATAAAAATAACAACAGTGGTTAGCATTTTGGATTTCATTACAAAATATGTACTTTTATATAAAAAATGTATTATAATAATCTTATTATGTTGTACCATGATTCTTCTTAAAATGTGCAATAAGAAATATTGCACTCCATAATGTGATTAGTAAACTTTATAATTATTTTAAAATGTTCACTGTATTATAAACTATCAACATGTTAATCTATTAATAATTCTTAAAAATAAATAAGTAAAAATATTAAGTGAACTATCTTTGCTGCAAGGTGTATTTGGTTAACTTTTATGTAACATGTTTTTGAAGACTGCAAAAATTATCCAATTTGCAATGTTTATTTATACTATAAACAATATTAATGTTGATGTAATACTATGAATAAAATCTATCATGCGTCGATTATCCATTATATGTTTACATATATATTAGCTTCTTTGCTAGGTGCTATTTTTCAAATTAAATAAGTGAAGAAACCGAGGTTTAGAAATGTTAAGTGGCTTGTGGATACCTGCCACAAGGATTCAAACTCAATTTTCCTTGATCTCAAAGCATATTCTCCTTCCACTATGGTGAGAAATTCCTGAAATGATCATCTCTGTTGGCCATTTTATACTTTTATAATTAACACTTCTGTAATAAAGAAAAATGTTCCAGAAACGGAGATGGCTCCATTTTGCTTCACATGAGGAGATAGAAATTTTAAATTAACTCTGATTTAGTTTTATTAAATACTAGAAGTGAGAATTATAAGCAGAGGGACAAATGAATATAAATGTCACAGAAGGAAGCAGGGGAGAAAATCTAAAATGTTGTAAAGTATATACTCAAGAGAAATGACTAAAAACAAATGCTTTTGCATAAATATAATTTCAATGTATGGTTCAAAGAGGTAAAATTTACACATATTACAAATAAGTTACTTTTATATTACTTTTCATATATGAAAAATTACAAAGGAATTATGATGCATAATTTTTATAGAACTATATAAGCATTATATTTAAAAACTTTAAACAGAAAAGCATAGTGAACTGGTAAAATTTGAACTCAAGAGCTACTGCATCTCAAGGGTAGCTTTGCAATATTTCTAAACAAACAAACAAACCAACCAAAAAAACCCCAGCCTATCATGTTCTCATCAGAATACCAGCATACCCACCTTAATACAGGAAGTTTAAGAGTAATCTCAGTGCACTGCTAATTTATGGCTTACTTCTATAATGCAAATATTCATTTACACAGTTCACTAGATATTTATATTATGTACTCATCACGAAGTAAAATTTAGTACAATATCATGTGCATAGGAAACACAGCATCTAACCAGAGGGCAGCCAACATAGATGTCACGAGATTCATGTGTTTTACTAAAAGTACAACCCCTGACCTTACAATCCACTTAATTTTGATCTATATATAACTTTACCAAACCCGGTATCCTAATCTATAACAAATTAGGAATAACAAATATGAGGGGCCTTGGTGATTGAGATTGCTTTTGGAGGCACCTTGTTAGCACCAAACTAAGAATGTTTACTAAATATATATTGCTCACTAAATAGGAGAAGAAAAGAAAAAAAAAAAAAAACCAAGAGAACCGATGTGAGAAATAATTAGTCTAGTGTTCTTTAGTAAAGGAGGAAATCACCTCATATACCTTACCATGTTGTAAGCATTATTATGTGAGCACAATACAATAATTGATCTCCGTAATAAAACTGAGTCAAAACGTAAGGGTTTAATTATTTAAAATATTTTCTATTGAAGTAAAGTAGTAAAGTACGTACTGAGAAATATTTTCCAATTAAAATGTTGAAAATAAAGAAAATTCATTGTCTGAGGTTAGCAAATAAATGAATAAAATTTTCTGAAAAGTCATTCAGTTACAGATTCCAAAATTTACCAATGCTCATAGAATATAAATGATTTCACTTTACGAATGCCTCACTGATGAAAGAGAAAAAATGGGTCAAACAAAATTGATATGATGATTCGGGTTTTGGATTAACAAAGTGATACTGCATACTGGGTCATCAATCCTCAGTGTCCGTAAAATTCATTTCAGTTCTCTCTTAGAAAACCATTTTCTCCAAACTTCTTTTCCTTTTTTTTATACCTTCCTCTCTGTTGTCCTGTTCCATTACTACACTGTATTTATTTTTGCATAGATATTTTAACCGTTTAAGTTCTGTTTACATTAGGATCAAGTTTAGTAAAAGGGATTTAAGGGTTTTTTTTTTTTGAGGTAAGATACAATAGATACTATATTAAAAACAATAAAAGGTCTCTTTCAAATAGACCATACAGACCAAACAAAATGCTGGGGGCAGGGGAGGTTGTGGAATGATGATGAGTCTATACACAACTCCCTTCTCTTCTGACTAGAAAAGCCACCAAAACTGTGTGGGAATTCCGATTAGAAAGACTCAATTTCCGTACAATTGACATTTCTCCTATAACAGAGAATGAATCTGTTGTACACAATCCCTTATAAATGTACATAACATTTTACTTGTGAGCTTGCATTCTATGAATTTATTTCTTTTATTCTCATTGTTTGTTTTAGATTTCACACCAGTTGGAGCATAAATACAAACCTGTGCATTTCAGTACTCTCAATATTCAAGTACAATCAAGTAAGTTATTAGGGAAGATTGCAGTAACAACTTGGAAACATGAATGGTCACAGTCTACCAAGCAGCTGTGTAAGAAGGCATTTCACTTTAAAGTAATGGTAAAATAAAATGAAAAAAAGAAGAAAGACAGAAGTTATCATAGGTGCGGGAGGAATGAGTTTGTACTTATAAAATGAAATCTCATCAATTTGAAATATCGCACATTTTATATAACTTTTTCCAAGGCAACTATTTTTCTCTGAGGTTTACTAAAGGTATTTCAAAGAGGGAATTTAAAGCTACCAATAGAAACTACTTTTAGTTCTTACACAAACCTGAATATGATGGTTCATCTCAGCCAATAAGCAACACATATCATGGATATTCCCAACCCCCTAGAATCGGTGGCACAATTCTCTATGAGAAAACGAATACATCATTTAGTCTTTAAGTGATAGATTTCTACCCTGGCCCGGTGGCTCAGTTGGTTAAGCATTGTCCTGTGCACCAAAAAGTTGCGGGTTCAATTCTCGGTCAAGGCACATACCTAGGTTGTGGGTTCGATCCCTGGTGGGATGTGTACAGGAGGCAACCAATCTCTCTCTCTGTCTCTGTGTCCATCTCTCTCTCTCCCCTGACATCCTCTCTCTCTAAAAACAGTTAACATATCCTCCACTGAGGATTTAAAAAAAGGGAAGATAGATTTCCCAAACAATTCTGCTTATCAAGATATATATATATTTTTTATCTTTAGGGTCTTTTAAAATTCCTCTAAAAGATAAAAAACCCTCAAAAAGAGACACTCTTTCTTTTTTACCAAATTACCCTAATGAATGACAAGGGTGGGAAAGTTGGTAATATCTAAACCCCTAAAGTTTCGTGCCAGGAGGATTAATAGCATGTCCAGGCAAACATGAAAGGACCTATGCACTCAGTGAAATTTGTGACTAGTTCTGTTAAATTTATCTCTTGCCTCCTCTCTGTCACCTTCTCGTTGCCTTCACAAACGTTTGGCAGCTCTGGTTTTTACAGATGAATAACTATGATTGTCATAAAGGAAAATTTCCTCCCTTGTGATTTCTTGTCCATTATTCACTACCTCATTAAAATGCATGCATTTTACTTAAAAGGCAGAAGAAGTATTCACAAGAAAGCCTAGATTTTCCTTAAAAAACAACAAAAATACTAAAGTCATGATAACAGGTGAGAAATTCAGATACAACAAGAAAATATGCTAGATACACAATAATCCCCTAGTAAATGCCTGTTTTACTGATATAATTTTGTAGAGTTGTATCTATATTAATTCTACATGTAAAGAAAGCATAAGATTAACAACTAATTTTAAAGGTACTCATTAATTCAAAGGACTGGGAGTTTTAAAGATGTTTACAATGCAAAAAATTTTAGCTTTTTCCAAGTATTCACAGAAATAAATACATACTAGTTACTTAGGTCTATGTATTTAAAATTAATATTTTTATATTAGAGAATTGAACCTGTTTATAAAGTTAGTGACTTCATGCCCTGATAATTTTTCTCATACTAAGCAATTATCACTTGTAATGAAGAGCTATAAATTCGAGAGTGTAAGACCTCAATACTTACCCTGACTACACTGAAGTCCAGCTTAGTCTCCTGTGCACACTGTAATATGAGCTGAAAGCAATTTTTACTTTGATTTGTCATTCCATTTTCATAATAACGCTGCAAAATCCTTTGTTGCTCTACAGTAAATACAGAACGTAGATTCATCTAAAAATAAAAGAACATACTCTGAAAATTGGAATAAAAATTGGGTATGTGTAGAATTTGCACACTTTAAAAAAACAATTTCCGTGCTTCAAAGCTGCAAGATTATTTTTAAATCAATTAATCCCCAGTAATGGGCAATAATTTATGTGCTACAGGGAAACAGGTTCTTACTGAAAATTGTGCATAGTGCAAACACATTGAATTTGCTCAGAAAAAGTAACAACTTTACAGGCAAAAAAATGAAAGCCCTTATCTGGGTAGTGTCAGTACATGGGGGAAAATAAAGGCTCTTTCAGTGAAATAAATATTTATGGCTAGTAAAGACAGAGATGGTGGTAGCCATAAGTGGTCAATTATCAACAGAGACACTCACTGTTCTTTGTCAAGCAAGGCATCTGGCATATGTCTTATAGCCAGAAGCTGTGCTCTGGAACAAAAGGGTGCATTTATTTTTTTCCGGGATAAGGGGGTCTTTTTATATATTAAAACAAAACCTCTTTTTAGAGTTTAAAAATAAACAAGAAGGTTTAGTGACTGTGAAAATTGCTTTAGGCAATACTAACCAAAATAATTACTTTTAATAAATAAAGTATACAAATCAAAATTCAAAATCATATACATTTTACTAAAAAGAGCTCATGCAAAAACTATGAACCTTGTAATTAAATTAACACCATCATAATTGGGGAAGACAAATGTAAAAAACACGTTATCCACTTTATCCTTTAAACACTTTATCTCATCAATAGGCAACATGTTCAATATTAAGGTAAAACAACACTGTTAATCTCACAAATAAAAGGCAGGTAAAAATGTAATTAGATTAAGACAATTGCAGGTCCTTGTTAAAAGCTGTCACACTGGAAGTGTTATTGCTAAAAGTTGGCAGACAGAAAAAAAAAAAAAAAAACCCTTCCAGAGGAAAGTGTCTCTTCAAAATTAGGAAAACAGCAACAACAAAAAAACACTAGAAACCAAACCAAACAGAAATTATTCCAGTATACTGAGTATGGAAACAACCAGGTACAATGACAAAAAAAATTAATTTCCTTTTCTCTGAATATTTGTTTTAAATAACCAAGCATTCTCATAAAGAAATTAAAGATAGTCATGCATCCATCCTTTGCATTTGTACACCTGAATTTCTTTCTTGCTCATACAAACATCATCTTATCTAATATTAAAAGAGCTGATTAAGGAAAATCAAATGCTGAACAGGGCACAAAAAAGATGAGAGTAGAGTTTCTTCCTGAAACTTTCAGAAACAAGTAAGTCCCCTAACTTTCTGAAGGGGATATCATTCAAGTACACTGATGTGCAAACATAAAGCTCTTATTTTCAATCTGACCAATTTTGAAAGATGTTGGGGCCAGAGGACAGTATCCATCATGGCAATATTTAGTATTATGGCTTCCAGGTTCCAGAGCAATTTGGGGTTCCTCTTCAATAACAGTTTAGCTACAGTCACAAGAGGAGTCAAAAGATGATGATCAAATACCTGAAAAACCTCATCTGGTATG
The DNA here is from genome assembly GCA_039655065.1 of Glossophaga mutica. NCBI lineage: Eukaryota > Metazoa > Chordata > Mammalia > Chiroptera > Phyllostomidae > Glossophaga > Glossophaga mutica. The sequence continues at coordinate 4,126,533 of CM077318.1, read as the reverse complement.
GATTTTGGAAGCAAGGAACGTTGGAATAAGTTTTGGGGAGGGGAATAAACTTCAATTCACTAATGCATAGTCAAGATAATGGCTCTGATCCTTTTCTGCAGGACAGTAACCACCACAAAAAGCATAGGGTGCAAGATATGGGTGATCCCCAAGTGTGATGATACCTGCCCTATTAATACAGGAATGTTTTATTATTGGCTGGCTACAACCATTGCACTTATGCAAATATACGAACCTTTAAAAACACAGCAGGTCCATGTATTGGGGGACCCCCACACAGACAGATTTGTTGGAGGATAGATTGTAATCTGTGAAAGAGGGTTAGGTGTACCTTGTGACAGATTCAGATGGTTGAGGATTCTGTTTATGCTGACATTCAAATAATTGATAAAATATTTGGGTATCTGAAAGGAAGAGATTAAGAATTTTTAAAAATTACTCTTAACAAGTGTTGGAACGAAGCCCCAGTTACTATGAGCCAAAGAACAAAATACCTAGAAGAGCTGGACTAAATCCACTTGGCTCTAATAATATTAAAGGTCAACAGTCTTTCACTTAATAATAACCAATCTTCTGTATAATTACTACATGTTGTAGTCCTTTCCAAGAGAAAAATGGGAATAAATCAGCCTTAAGCAGGGTTGCAAAAAAAAAAAACAAAACAACAACAACAACAAAAAAAATGCTGCAGGTCGTTTCTCACTGATACTAACAGCCAAATATAGGTAATGAATATTAAACAGATTTCTAGAGTCAACAATGCTGTGAACATTTCATCTCTACCCTTAAATTCAGTAGAAACAAACTGACAGTGACCAGAGGGAAGGGGAGAGGGGGATAACAGGGGAAAGAAGGGGAAGGATTGTCAAGGCACCTGTATAACGGACCAGTGGACAAAGACAAAGAGGGGAGGATTGAATGTGGGAGGGGGAGGGGGATGGTAGGGGAAAGTAATGGAGGGAATATGGGGACAACTGTAATTGAACAGCAACAAAAAAAACAGAGAAGGATGGCCACTTCGCTCAAGAGATCTATACATTTTCTTGCAAATTATGCCAAGCTCATTCTTTACCACGATAACAAGATAAACCCCTATAAACAAGATATTTGTCACAATGGACTACTACTCATCCATAAAAAAGAAGAAAATTTATCCCTTTGCGACAGCGTGGATGGAGCTGGAGAGCATTATGCTAAGTGAAATAAGCCAGTCAGTGAGGGACAAATACCATATGATCTCACTCATATGTGGAATCTAATGAACAAACCGAACTAACAAGCAAAACAGACAGACTCACAGATAAAGAGCAGGATGACAGCTGTTGCGGCGGAGGTTAGGGGGTGGAGGGATCCAGCAAAAAGGAAAAAGAACTCACAGACATGGACAACAGTGTGGTGATTGCTGGGATAAGGGAGCATAAGGGGACTAAATAGTAATGGGAAAAATACAATAAAGAATACCCTCAAATGAAGAAAATATACATTATTATATTATCATTAAAAAGACTAATCCTATGACCGTTTTCTATGTGATAAGAGTTTGATCTTTTAAAATTTTGAAGAGTGCAAAAATTAGGCACAATCCCATTGAGTATTATGTCTACGTATGCAGATGCCTCCTCATAACTTTTTCATTCCATATTAAAGTAGATGAATTCCTCTATTAAAATTAAGCTATTTAACAGTGTTTTATTTAGCCAAGGTTGATTAAGTATAGACTAATAAACCAACACCATTAGGGGAAGTCATCAGAAGGCATGGCTACCAGCTGACCCAGGAACCGGACCCTGGGAATAAGAGGCTCCTCATCTCCTCCTATGTCCTTGGAATGTGCATTTTGCTTGCTTACTAAATCTATCCCTTTGTTTATGAAGCCCGCTACCTTCAGGTCTATAGGGTCTGCCTCTTTATTCTGCCTTCCCTGCCATCTGCATACAGGAGCCAGTTACAGATTACACCTGAGGAGATCCTGACCAGGTCTGTGAAGGAATAATTGGTGAGCCAGCCAGGAGAAATGGGCTCTCAAAGACATGGGCTTGAGATAGAGGCATCTGTGGAGGGGTATCCCACATTGTCTATTGTTCTCTATGTGGGGAGGGATGGCCAAGGTATCAGGTACTTATAGACTGCCATGTCAATATGGGGACACCTCAAAAATGTGAGGAACAAACATTGTAGCAGAGAAGGAAAGCCAAGGTTGCCACAGTGGGCGAGCCTCTATTGTGGACAGTTCAGATCATCTAGGAGCTAAAACTCAACTTAGAAAGTTGAAAGAGCTGAGATTGGAGGACATGTAGTTATCAACTTCTCTGCTAGCTTCAGGGCTGGCAGACAAGGTGGGAGAGCAAGATAATAGGTTTGAGACCTTAAAGTGCTGTTTTGCAGAAGTATGAGGACACAAAATGCTACAGATTAAGATCCAGAAAGTTGTGAAGAGAGCGTGATTAGAATTAAGAGGTGGAATCTAAGAGATGGGAACCCTGGGAAAGTGATAAAAATGAAGAGGAGGATGGTATAATGATTAATGAGTAAAGAGATAAAACACTCTATGTCATTAGATCCTTAATACAAAGGAAATTTTTAAATAACAACGACCCCCAAAACTGCTTAGAACAAAACTTATATTATTTTTCTGTCCCTTGAAGCTGAAAATCTTACCATGTTTTTAAAATGTAAACACCCCAGCAGACAACCAAAACATTATCCACAGAGACTGATGGGGAAAAAAGTCTTTATAAAAATACAAGCTACTGTGGCCAACACTGATATATAAAAGAGCTAAAGTTTTTTGTTTGTTTTGTTTTGTTTGTTTTTGTTTTTATAAAACTACTAGAAATAATAAGGCTAAAAGAAAGCAACTGTATATGAAAAGTAGGGTGTGTTTTTGGTAGAAGAAGATATGAGAAATGAAGAGGCATTTCTACAGGAGGGAAAAAGAGAAAGTAATTTTGTCTTAAAATAAAATGATTGTTCCAGAATGAGAAAAGAAAAAGATAGAACATATCCTAATTATATTTAACAGTTGCAGACAATTTGTAGAAAAGGACTCTTAAAAGGGAATTTTACATGAGGTCAAGCTAAGATTAAAATGGATTCATTTACGTTAAAGAGACAAAAAAGCGAACTTTAATATCAAAAGCACACTGACACAAAATAAGAATTTGGTTTTCGCTCTGTTAAAAAGACAAGAATTTCTTGGATTTTTGATCTCCTCCTAAAAAGAAATTGTAAACAAAGTTTATCTTTAATGAAAACTGCTAAAAACAAAGAGCCTGTGTTTTATCTCCTTTAGGTCTTTGATTACTTAAGAAAACTGAGCCCTGGCTGGTGTAGCTCAGTAGATTGAGTGCAGGCTGTGAACCAAAGGGTCACTGGTTTGATTCCCAGTCGGGCACATGCCTGGGTTGCAGGCCAGGTCCTCAGTAGGGGCCACAAAGAGGTAACCGTACATTGATATTTCTCTCCCTCTCTTTAAAAAAAAAAAGAAAGAAAGAAAAGAAAACTGAGTGTTCTCTATGAAAAGGGCTAAGATTTTTACAACTATATAACTCTTTGAATATGTCAAATTTTGTGGAAAGCAACGTCAAATAAAAAGTGGTCTTAAATTTTCTATTGGGTATATTTATATGAAATTCCTTAAAATGGATATGTCCTGATATAAAGTTATCAGTCATAAATAACCAAATTTCCTTATCAATTTTATCATTTTCTTTTCTGTATGTGAACTCTTATCAGATATTCAACCATCACGATTTTTGAGTCTTTTGTCATTTGCAGACAGTTATTGTTTTACATTGCTGCTTTCAGAAAAGTGTTCCTACAAAGATGCTTCAACTTCCAGGAGGTTGATGGAAAGACTCTGACAAGTACAGATTTCTGATAACTAAGATCAATTTGCCTTCATGTGGAAGGGACAATAATGAATCTTTCAAGTGTTTCTCAAGACTAACTGCACAGCCCAGTACGTCATGAGATATGGCTCTTTTATATACCAGTGTCGGCGAGAGCAGTTTGTATTTTTAAAAAGGTTTTTTTTTTTTCTTCAGTCCCTGAAGAATCCCTGAGATTTGTCCTTGTTCTCCTGCCCTGTATTAGTGACACTGGACCATTACATTGATTATATAATGTTGACATGTGACCAGAGGGGAGGGGAGAGAGGGATAATGGGGAAAATTGGGGAAGGGCCATCAAGGAACAGAAATAAAGGACACATGGACAAAGCCAAAGGGGGCAGGTTCTAGGGTGAGAGGCAGGGATGGGTGGGGTGGGGGGGGCCAAGGAGGGATGAAAATGGAGAGAACAGTACTTGAACAATAAAAAATAAAAAATAAATGTATGAAGACTTGTTTCTGCTGCAGGCCACTGAAGGCTGTGCTAGAACATCTGTGAGGTAAAAAAATCACTGGTGAATCCACAGAAAATTCAAGGCCCAAGCACGACCCTGAAGTTTTGGGATTCCCTTGATCAGGTAGTACATGTGTTTCCCCGGAAATTCTGTTTAACAAAGTGCAAACTTACCCAACCCCTAAGACTTCATAGTGAATTTGGAGTTGTGGAAGATTCTTATTCCCAACTCGACAGTATCTGTCCTCAACAGTATCTGTTGAGTCATCCAGCGTCATAAAGGTATAGAAATCACTGGAAAGGATCATTGCCACAACTGTTACCATGGATCAATCTGCTACGTTGCTGAGAATCTCAAGCCCCATCACACCTGGGAAAGGAATTATCTACTGGAATTTACAATGAGACATTCCATCGGGATGGGTGAATTATTTCATATACCTGGGTAAGGGGGAACTATGCAATCTCTACTGGGATCCCATTGTCCTAGTGCAAGCTGGTCCTATTGAAATGCACTGTCCATATCTGGAATGGAACATGCACCATTGAAAGAGAGGAGAAGGTGAGGGTTCCAGTCTGGCATATCCCACCCCCAGCCCATCACCTTATGCCTGACAGTGCTGCCTCCCCCAGCCAACATGTCTGGTATGTACAGCAGGTCAAGCTCCTAAAGCTGCCAGTCACCCTGTCCCCTCAAAACTAGGCAGGTTCATTCTGCTTCCGATTTTTATGATCTTTTGGCTTCAGTCTTTGTTCCCTTCACTGGCCTGGAGGGCATTATAGCACATCCTTGCTAAATTTACCCATGAAGCCTTAAATAACAGCCAACAAAACCTATCCTTACTCATCACTGAAATGTTTCTAATAAAAAACCTATCCTACAAAACAGAATGGCCTTGGACATTATTGAATGTTTTATATTCATCCTTGATGAGTCTGTTAATGTGTCATCTTTATTAAATCACATCAAGATGCAAGTAGATGCCTTCTGTGATCGACTCCTATTCTAAGGAACTTAGCCAATCAATGGTTCAAACAATGGACGCCTGAGTGGGAGAAGTTGTCACTGATCTTAGAAGTTATTGTTTCAACCTGGGTTTTCTCTCGCTTGTGGCTGTACTGTCGGCATGGCATCTGCCTCCAATGCAGCCAGATATCCACCGAATGAGCCACCTCCATGCTAATAAAACCTCTTGCTTACCACGCAGGACATTGCAGAAGAGGGGTGCAGGTGTAAGAGTTAGTTACAAGGGACCAAACATTGGGGGAGGCCATCAGAAGATGTGAGTGACACGATTCTCGAATTGGACCCTGGCAATTTAGAGGATCCTCATCCATTCCTCTATCCTTGGAATGTACATTTTGCTGGCCTTTGTGCTCCCACAAGCTGCTCCCAGGATACAGCCTTAAAACAGAACTGTGGTATTGAGACTATCTGAACTGGGGACATGAGTGAAGTCTGTTAAGGCCTCTACATATTAACTGAAGATCCTGGAAGGCAGGTGCAGAAGTGTAGTCATCTTACAGTCACCCTAGAAAAGCCTAGGAAGTTCCTTGTTCATTAAACCTACCGCCTTCCAATCTGAAATGGCCTGCCTCTTTTATTCTTTATTTTTTTAAAGATTTTTTTTTATTTATTTATCTTTAGAGGGGAAGGGTAGGAGAGGGAGAGAAATATCAATGTACGGTTGCCTCTTATGTGTCCCATGCTGGGAACTGGCCCGCAACCCAGGCATGTGCCCTGACTGGGAATCGAACCGCGATCCTCTGGTTCGCAGGCCCGCGCTCAATCCACTGAGCCACACCAGCCAGGGCTGCCTCTTTTATTCTTATTTTGGTCTCTCCTTGCTTTCTGTGTATTAGTGGAGGAACAGTTTCAGATTATACCTGAAAAGCTCCAGCCAAATTTGCGAAGCAACAGGCACTTTGAAATTAATGAAATGTTAACATGTGTGAAAGAATTGCTACAGTAAATCTGTAGCTATCACTTTAATCTGTCATTTACATTTAATTAACATTGTCTTTAACAGTTGTATTTATCTTCTTTTATAATTAACTTGTCAGAATTTGCTGGTATTGAAAAAATATACACTTTAGCATCCTCTAAACATGAAGCTCAAGTAACAGACATAGTGTCTATTGTAATACTATGAACAGATATTCACTGTTTATTTATTGGGCTATAATTACTGAATCGCATTGCCCACATCTCTTATCTTCCATTTTTGATATATAATATGCCTCTATCACTTAGGTGGAAATATGAAACAGGAAACTTTGACAACCTATCATTTGAGTTTCTCGGGACACAAAGATATTGTACACTGACCTCATAAAAAAACACTTAAAGTTCTATGTGATTAGTATTAATATTTTCCAGCTACAAAAAAGCTACATCTATGTATATATTCATAGTGAGATGGGCACAAACTGCAAGACAATTTTATATATACATTCTTCATGTAAATATATGAAAAGATATACAGCTACAGGCACAATATCTCTACTACATGTTTAATGTATAAATTCAAAGAGGATCAATGTTTAAAAAAAGCATTATCAACAACACTAAAAAATTAAAAGCGCCTTATCAAGTAAATATGCTAGATCTGTGATTATTTCATCAACTATAACTTATTAACTTTTATTGATACTTGCTTTTATCAAAAAGTGGTAATATTTAAAAAAATAAAATACCTTTAAGCTATAAATACCTTATCATACACTCAGATACCAAGATTCAGGTTATAACAAATTTTTTAAATATCAATTTCAAACAGATAATCAGTTCAACAGTAGAAGCATAAACAGAGTCTCAAATGGATAATTGAGTTCCTGTAGCCTTAGCTCTCTTTCATACATGCATACAGAATATGTGAGAACTAATGACCAATGACATATAGCATCTCTTCATAAGCTAAATAGTACCTTGATCCATACACATCTGTTGAATAAATTGTGTAGCTTTTTATGTTTCTAGCCCTAAGCAAATTGTGCCAGTAAATTACTTCTGCCTTTAACAAGATAATGAAAGTGTTTCCATTGCCACAAGCATTTACCACTAACATCGTGCAATTCACATTCTAAGTTAATACCTTTCAAATATAGGCTGTGTTTTAATTTACTATCGAAGAAAGCTCTGCAAAATTCATTATAGCCACATACTGAAAGATATTGTTAGTAAGTTATTCATTATATCAAAATTATATGTCTCTTGGATTTCACTCTACTCTGAATTTATCCTTATTAGATCTCTCTTAACCTTTTTTCATCATCCACATAATTCCATCTTACTCTATTCTACATCTTCTCTCACTCTACTTCCAGCAAGAATTTTGATTGGTAATTAAATTTTGTGTTAACGGTATGGTGGTTACTAAGGGGAAGGGTATGGGGTACAGGGAGGTTGAAGAGGGTAGAAGGGATCAAATATATAGTGATGGAAAGAAACTAAACTTTGGGTGGTGAGCCCACAATGCAATATACAGATAATGTATTACAGAATTACACACTTGCAACATATAATCTTATAAACCAATCTCACCCCAATAAACTTAACTTTAAACATTTTTGTTCTAAAAAAGTTAAAACCCTATTTCTTCAATTAGGCTAGATATTATTTTAGTGTTTTGTATATCAGATTTACACTGTATATATTAGATTTAAGGGTAGTTTTACCTAGAAACAAAGAGGTGGAATATTTCTTTCTTTATTTCCTTCCACTCCTGCTATTACTTCAAAAGCCTACAAAACTTAGGGGGAAATGTATATTTCCCATTCTTTGGGGGTTAGAGCAAGATTCCACAAAGCGCACGATCTAGTGATAAGTAGGTAACAGTATACAAATGTACACACATATGTAGTGTTGAAACAATCAATATACAAATGAAGTAGTGGAAGCATAAATTTATTCCCACAAATACTTTTAACAGACTAAGAAACTGCTTCAAGACTTAAAAGTCTCATCAAGCACAACCCAAATATGATAGCCGCAGTAAAGCCCCTTCCTTTCCTCTTCCTTTGAAAGAAGAAAACAGAAACAAAATTATTTCTATACAGCCAAAAAATATTTTTATGTCTCTGTTTGACAAACTCTGCCTTAGGGTACTCAGTTAATTCCATAATATGTCTTTAACCAACTATACTTTTATAAAAAAAATTTATTTTAATTGTTGTTCTCGTACAGTTTTCTTTTACTCCCATCCCAGCCTACCGCCCCAGCCCACCGCCCCAGCCCACCGCCCCAGCCCTCCCCACCTCCCTCCCATTTCCACCCCCCCCAGTTTTTGTCCACGTGTCCTTTATACTTTGTTGCTCTAAACCCTTTCCCTTTTCCCCTGAAATTCCCTCCCCTCTCCCCTCTGGTGACTGTCAGCCTGTTCTCAATTTCAGTGTCTTTGGTTATATTATGCTTGGACCTAGGTGCCCATCAGTCAATGAATGGATCAAAAAACTGGTGCATTTACACAATGGAATTCTATGCAGCAGAAAGAAAGAAAAAGCTCCTACCCTTCGCAACAACATGGATGGAACTGGAGAGCATCATGCCAAGAGAAATAAGCCAGGCAGTGAAAGACAAATACCATATGCTCTCACCTTTAACAGGAACCTAATCAATAAAACCAACTATATTTTAATAGGTTTTTTTTTTTTAAAGAGAGATGTTTTGTCTTTATATCTGGTGGAAAAGCTCTGTCTTTGGAAACCCAGGGGTCTGCAGACCTCAGTGTGACAGACACTGGCCTATGTTATGTTAAGCTTATGACATTAACATAGAAAACACATGTTATTGCCAAATCATATACATGTTTATTTGAAGAGTGGGGTTAATATTGACCCCCAATGCTTTTATTATCACTATATTTCTCCTGCCTTGTCATATTTCTCATGTGGATATGAGACAAAAAGAGAGAGATTGTTACACAACTAACATGCTCCTGGGTATTTCATCACAATGATATTTCTTGGTGTTAAGCAAACCAGATTTGAACACACAGGGTATATTATCCAGAGTTCAATCATGACCATATTGAGCAACTGTTATTATTTTACTGCTACTATTTAAATCAAGTAACCTAATAACAATTTCCAAAAAGATTTTCAAAGCTACTTGGATGCTACAGATTCACTGGTGAATTGCGAGAACACATATTGCTCCAATATACTTTACAGTAGTGAGAAATCAGAGAAAAGTATCTTGCTAAATAACCCTTTCCTTTCCAAGTCATGGGTTTCAAAAGCTGCCAATACATAGATGTATTGCCGCAGATATTTTGACAACTTACTCATTTAAATTTATATATTAAGTATATATCACGTTCATAGCATCATTAATACACGATGTTCTCAACATAAGTCTTAAACCAGTTTCAAAGGGGTCAAAGAAAGTCAAAAGAACAAAGGTGTTCTCAATAATATCTTTATCACTTGGCTTTAAAATTAAAGGTTAAAAAGTGGGCAATGATTGTCAGGGACAGTAGTTATTATGATACAGCTTCTTGAAAAAGAGCTTAACACAATTTTGAAAGCCTTACCTGCACTTAATACTTTATTTTTCAATTAAAGTTCACATTCAATATGATTTTGTATTGGTTTCAGGTGTACGGCATAGTGGTTAGACAATCATGTACTCTACAAACCGGTGCTCCTTCCCTGATATTTCCAGTACCCACCTGGCACCATACATAGTCACTATAATATTATCTCCTTGATTCCCTATGCTGTTTTTTACATCCCCATGACTATTTTGTGACTACCAATTGGTACTTCTAAATCCCTTCACCTCTATCAACCCTCATTTTACTAATGAAGGATTTAATAACGTATTATCAATTTTAAATAGAATCATAGAAATTTTTAAAGTCAGCGTATCCTTAGAAATTATAAAGATTGTATACTCATTTCACAGTTGAACAAACTGAGGGCCAGAGAATTGAAGTACAGTGTTTCAGAACTTGTTTTATGAAAAATGTCTAATGTTTATACAGTAAGCTCTTTAATGTCTAATTCACTTTGTTCAACACCTAATATATTATAGAGCACAAATTTCCTAAATAAGTGTTTTTGAAAATGATGATACTTAGATATCAACAAAAGGACAATCCTGATTATATTCCTTTGCTAGGGCTGCTGTAACAAAGTACCACAAACTGGGTGGCTTAAACAGACATTTATTCTCTCACAATTCTGAAGAAGTCTGGACTCAAGGTGTTGGGAGGGTTGGTTCTTTCCAAGGACGGTGAGGGAAGGATTTGTTCTAGGCCTCTTTTCTTGGCTTATAAATGGCTACCTTCATGATCATACAACATTATCCTTGTATGTGTGTCGGTATCCAAATTTCCTCTTTTGATAAGACACTAGACATATAGCCTCTACACATGTGAAAATTGCCGAGAGGAAATTCAGAGGGTTTTTCTATGACAGCCAGCTCTTAGAATTCGAAGTTGTACAAGGAGTCAAACTTTTGGTACTTTTCACATAATCAATGCTAAGTTGAAAAAAAAGGGGCAGAAGCATAAAGTAGAGTAAAAGTAGCCACTTCAACAAATGGTGTTGATAGATCTGGACAGAGAAATGCAAAACAATGAAACTTGACCACCAACGTACACCATACACAAAAATAAACTCAAGATGGATAAAAAATTTAAATAAAGCCCTGGGTGGTATAGCTCAGTGGATTGAATGCCAGCCTGCAAAACAAAGGGTTGCTGGTTCAATTCCCAGTCAAGGCACATGCCTGGGTTGAGGACCAGGTCCCCACTGCAAGGTGTGTGAGAGGCAACCACACATTGATGTTTCTCTCCCTCTCTTTCTCCCTCCCTTGCCCTCTCTCTAAACATAAATAAATAAAATCTTTTTAAAAGCTTAAATATAAGTTGCAACATCATAAAAGTCCTAGAGGAAATCACAGCAGGGAAATAGATATTCCACACAGCAAGATTTTCACTGATATGTCCCCTAGAGCAAGGGATATAAAGGAAAAAATAAACAAATGGACTCATCAAAATAAGAAAATTCTTCATGGCTAAAGAAAACTTCAGCAAAATGAAAAGGGAACCAACTGTATGGGAAATACTGGCCAATAATACCTCGGACGAAGGTTTGATCTCCAAAATATATAAAGAACTAACATAACTCCACTCCAGGAAGACAAACAATCCAATTAAAAAATGGGCAAGACCTGAACAGACACTTCTCCAAGGAGAACATACAGAGGGTCCAGAGATATATGAAAGGATGCTCATCATCACTAGCCACCAGAGAGATGCAGATTAAAACCACAATGAGATACCACTTCACACTGGTCAGAATGGCCATCATAAATCAACAAACAAGTGCTGGAGAGGTTGTGGAGAAATGGGGAAGGGGATTCTAGTGCACTGTTGGTGGGAATGCAGACTGGTGCAGCCACTGTGGAAAACAGTATGGAATTTCCTCAGAAAACTAAAAATGCAACTGCCTTTTGATCCGGTAATTTCACTGCTGGGATTACACCCTAGGAATCCTGAAACACCAATCCAAAAGAACCTATGCACCCCAATGTTCATCGCAGCACAATTTACAACAGCCAAGTGCTGGAAGCAGCCTAAGTGCCCACCAGTAAATGAGTAGATCAAAAAGCTATGTTCATTTACAGAATGGAATACTATGCAGCAGAAAGAAAGAAGGAGCTCCTACCCTTTGTGACAGCATGGATGGAACTGGAGACCATTATGTTAAGTGAAATAAGCCAGGAGGTGAGGGACAAATACCATGTGATCTCACCTATAAGTGGACCTAATGAACAAAACAAACCAGCAAGCAAATAGAACCAGAGACACTGAAATAAATAACAAACAGACAGTGGCCGGGGGGGGCGGGGGTGGACAATAGTGGGGAAAGGGGGAAGGGTTTTCAGGAACATCTATAAAGGACACATGGACAAAGCCATAGCGGGGTAGGATTGAGGGTGGGGATGGGAAGGTTGGGGGGAGTAGTGGGGGAAAATGGGGACAAGTTTACTTGAACAACAATAGAGAAAAAAAGAAAAATAAAATGTTTCCCTTTACATTAAGCGGTACTAGCTTGGAAAAGAAAAAAAAAATTGACCTTTAGCATATTTTAAGCATTCATTGATAAAAGTGAGCCTATAGATTCTAAATAAAATTCTTGACTGTTAAGTTTATTAATTTACATACATATTAAAAATAACTTCATGTTTTCTTAGAATAGTGGAGATGAGTCAAGTGTGAGGAGATTTCAACACAACACATGCTTAGTCTATGAAGGGCAAAGCTATTTGGAGAATGGGTGTCAGATAATTACTTTCATAAATGGCATAGCTATTTCATCCTGAAAACATACCATTGGTAGACTAAGCTAACCAAATAGCAAAGTATAATGTATAAAGAAATATATTAAAACAATATATTAGTGTAGTACAAAACTTATCTCATAATTTACTTGTTCACAAAACAATCAAGAAAGACTTTCACCATTACTTGGTACTTGACAATAGAAACGAATAGTGTATGGGTCTGTCTGCATGCCTTCTGCCAGTGAAGCCAGAGGAGGTCAATGCAATGATACCTTTCTCCTAAACGACAGCTTTTCTATTAAAAAGTTCTCTTCACTGAGAGAAAAAAGAAAATGTCATAGGCATCGGAGACTCAGAAAGAGACAAATTAGGGAGAAACAGACACACACTTTCTAAAAACTATAAAGAGGAACCTCCTTCTAGCTCTGCAACCTATAACCTAATAGTTAAGAGTGCAAATTCTGCTTTAAAGTCTTGTACCTGCCACTCATTACTTGTGTGACCTTGAGCAAGCACAGTGAACAAATGGTTGTCTACCTGAGAAAAGTGCCTGCCTGGGGCATATATGTAACATGTTTGTATGGCTGTTGTTAAGAACCTTTAAAAAATTGCCCCCAACTGCAAAGGAAATGAGATTAAGAAAATGTTCTCTGAAATTTTTGCCTCTCTGACAAATAATGTGTTTAAAGATTCTAAGGATCAACCCAATTGACATAAGTCTAGTTCTAAAACAACAGGAGACCAAGAAGGTATGACAGATGCTCTTGTAGATTTCTTTACAGATGTAAAGTACACAGTATAATCTTATTTATTCATTTGCCATGTACCTAGATCTCTGGTTAATCCAGACAATTTTGCTACTAGTTGGCATAAGGATGACTCCATTTACTTGCAAAGACAGGTTTCAGTTTGGAAAGGTCTCAGGGTGCCAGTGACGGCTTCTGAATTTACTTAACTTTACCAGCTCCCTTCTTATGTAGAATGTATCCCTCTAAAATTTTTACTATTTACTTCCAAACCAGTATGCCTAGATATAATGTACTCAGTGGAAGTATATTAACACATACTCAATTCCATATTTAGATAAGTGGCTCCACTGTAAAATCAAAATTAACAACTCAAATATTTTTATCTTGTTGGAGATTAACATGAAACAAAAATATCATTGCCTCTGGAAGTACAATGCAATTTTAAAAGCACTATTAAATAATGTTTAAAAACACATTTTATATACAATTTCATGCCATTTTTTAACCAAGACTGATAGGGTGTGTTTTAATAAAATACCTAAGAAGAAATGTAAATATACAACATTTGGTCAAGATTAGAAATGACTGATTTTGTAGAAATAGTATGGTGTTCATGGAAACCATTATGGGGTTTGGAGGGGGTGGGAGGAAAGGGTGGGGAGGAAATACAGACAACTGTAATTGAACAACAATAAAATAATTTAAATTAAAAACCACATGCAACATGGACATAATAATATAAGGCAAGCTATAAGCAAGTGAGAAATATAACAACTGATGTAAGAGTTCTAGGAATGTTGAGCTTAACAAGGATTGGGTTAGGCTTGGAAGGCACTGATGGAGAGGTGTAACTTGAGTCAAGCTTCCAAAGTGGGTAAAATATGAATAAGCAGAAGAGAGGGCAACTTGGGTGAGAGAAGTGGTATTGATGTAACTAGCAGAGTTCTGGGGGTAGATTGCTCAGGGGGCATTAAGAACAGTCATGCAGTGAAGAATAAAGAAAAATAGGGAACCTCTGGTACAATGAAACCAGATTATGAAGCCATTTGCACTCCAAGTGTAACTGGGCTTGGAACAATAGATTATAGAGAGCCAAGATTTTGGTGAAGAAAAATGACATGATGAAAGCAGTGTTCATGGATCATCAGCCTGATAGCATGAATTAGGGATCTGGGGCACAAAGGAAGGCTGACTAAGAAGCTCGTGAAGTGACTGGATAGGTGGTGAAGAGATTTTAGTTGCAGGGTAAGAGAAAAATGGTGGGAGAAGGCAGCCCTGGCTGGTGTGGCTCAGGGGATTGAGTGCAAGCCTGCAAACGAAAGGGTCTCCCATTGGATTCCCAGTCAGGGCACATGCCTGGGTTGCAGACCAGGTCCCCAGTAGGGGGCGCTCCAAGGGCAACACCCACTCCCTCTCCTCTCCCTCCCCAACCCTCTCTAAAAGTAAATACATAAAAATTTTTTTTTAAAAAAACTATTTTAAAAAGAGAGAGAAAAATGGTAGGAGAAGGGTTTCAAAGGAAAATTTACCAGGACTTGATAATCCCTTAACTATGATGAGAAATGGAGAAAAATCCAGTTTTTGCTGTGAAATAGTCAAGACTTCATGATCAGGCAGTGGAGGACAATTAATAACACTACCATACAATTTGTCCACCAAGGACAAGCAAGTTGTTTCTCAGAGTTGGTAAGTTTTGCAGCCCCTCTCAGTGAAGGGGTCTCAAAATAGGATTTGATTTCCGTGGTTCTACCAGAGACACAGAGGAAGAAGAAAGAAAGACTTAGCAGCAAACCTGAAGCAGAGACCAAGGCTTTGCAAAAGATTGTTCCGAGAAGGAAAAAAAAGACAAGAAAGAAAAAATGTCTTACTTTGACTCTCCACAATGGACCTCACTCTGAGTATCTCCAAAGAGTTTAAGTTTCACAATCAGTGACTGGCACCCCACGTCAGAGTTCCTCGATGACTAAAAGTGTGATTTACTTAAATAATTAGTGCTTTTTAGTTTTCCAGATGGTTTCTCGTCTCAGTAATTTCTATTCCACAAATACCTCTCTTGAGTTCTTTTCATTATTCCACCCCTGGTATCTGTAGATTAAGAATTTTCCTTCTTAAACTCATCAGGCCCATTTTGGGTCTGGATACTCTCAGTAGGCCAGATTCTAAAGGAACTGACAGATCACTCTTCATCAACTGAACTTGAAACATCACAGGGCAAACCCTTAACCCTTCCCAGATTCTTCCCAGGCATAGCTCAACCCCACCCCCTCCAACGACACGAAGAAGCGCCTGCGCGTACTCCACGCCTATTCTCCTGGCCAAGAACTCCCCCCTCCAAGTAGTTAATGCGCAGGCGCAGCACCCTCAGTGCGTTTGAGTAGGGCTGTGAGAAATCTACTGTCCAGTGAAATCTAGAAGTGGTAGGATTCATCCCCCCCCTCCCAGCGCTCCTTTCTTCCGAGGCAGAGGCGCCACTTCCTCCTATTCCAGGGCCAGAAGCGCGTCCCTAAAGTCGCCTTATCTCAGAGCAAGGTCCTTCGCTTGCTGGCAATGCTCACTGTATCGCTATCCTCAGCTAATTTCTAACCTCAAGCTGCCGCCAGCCTTCGCGGGGGTACAGGCAGTTGGCTCCCCCAAAGCTGCACCAGTTTGTTGGCAGCCTCTTTAGGCCTCTGAAGCGACGGGGTGCCCACTGGGCAGAACATTAACTAGGTCCCCTTCTCGCCTTCCTTCGCCCTTCACACCCACCCTGTCTGGGTGCTTACCTCGGGTGTGGTGAGGTCACGGGAGGGATCAGGGGATCCCAGATCAAGTCACAGTTGGACCCGGCGAATTCAGCAAGATTTTTCCTGGGTCTCCACTGCCTCCTCAGACAATGAAATCAGCGTGTCCGATCATCAATTCTCATCATGATCGTGACGTCACGAAAGACAGCGGCCAATGGGAGCCCGAGATCAGCTCCGGACAGTCCCTGGCCTCAGCCCAGAACACAAGAGTAGGGAGGGGGAGGGGAAGGGGAGTTAGCTGCCTGCATTGGGGCTGCCTCTTCCCCACCTATCTGAGCCGCGTTCAAGGCCAGGCCTCTCCTTGTCTCTCTGTTCCTGAAAGGCTGTAAACGCCCAGCATCCCTGTGGTAATTATATGCCAGCCATACGAGCAGGTGTTGCCTTGTCTTCCAACTTGGGATTCGCTTTCAGCAGAATTGTAGAAAGCGTCTAGAATCAAACGATCACATACAGAAATACAGATTGTTGTGGTCAGCGTTCGATTGACAGTGTTACTCAAGTCAAGAACGGGTTCATTGCGAGCCTTTGAACTTGTCAATAAGAGACAGTGTACGGTTTTATGTGACCTGTTGGCTATGACTACGGAGGCAAGCAATTAAAATTGTGGGTTCTGGTCATCTAACCTCAATCTCTGTTCTAGAAGTTACCTGAGTGCTCACCGTTACACAATTACAGAAAAATCGTCAAGCCATAAGTTATATCATTTAACACTCACTTGATATACTCCCAGAATTTGTTGGATGCCATGAGAAACGTAGACATTATTGTACAACTTACATCATTTGGAAGATAAAGATAAGTCTAGATTAAGCATTCATAACAATAAAATAAAGTACATGGTAATGTGCTCAGTCATGAACTGCAGACAAGTGCTACAATCGCTTAATAACTGAAAACATTAGTGAGGGGATGATAGCTGGAGAAGCATTCTATGCTGTAGTCGGAGCGTGAAGTGGTCTGGAGTGGTGGTTAAGAGAGGATGAAAAGCATTGTCATAAAGGGGAAGGAATAGGCAAAAGTAAAAAAGTACAGATATGCATGATGTGAGGAGGTCCATCATGAAATCAGCCTGACCTATAGAGGGTATACGTTGAGGACTAGTGCGGAATACAATAAGCTGATAATAAAAGCCTTTAAAGTAGGCAAAGAACCTTGATGTTAGTAAAACCTGCCAAAGGTCCTAAAAGCAGGCTTCCTCGACCCTCTACTGTCAGATGATCAGAGCAGTTTGCATGATTCTTTAAAATTAGAGGTTACATCATACCCAGGTCCAGAATATCCAGTGTCTCCCATTCACATATACTATAAAATGCAAACTTCTTACCATAGCTGTAAGGTCCTGAATGATCTGACTTTTGCCGTCTTTCCGGCCTCACCTTCTACCATTCACTCACTTTCCAATCATACTGGGCTTCTCTCCACTTCTCAAACAAATTAAGCTCATGACCACATCAGGGCTCTTTCACTGTTGCTCCCTCTTCAAATGACTAATTCTCACACTTGACTCAAATTTCTGGTCAAATATAACCTTTTTAAAATTGTTATATTTAAAAGCATTTAAACGTTAATTTTAAAGAGGTTACGTAACTCCCTTAAAAGTAACTGTTTTACATTTCCTGATTTGCAAATATTGTACCACCCTTGCATCCCTGGGATGAACCTCACTTGATCATGGTGTATGACCTTTTTCATGTATTGCTGGAAGCAGGTTGCCAGTATTTGGTTGAGGATTTTAGCGTCTATGTTCATGAGCGATATTGGCCTGTAGTTTTCTTTCTTTGTGGTGTCTTGGTCTGGTTTTGGGATTAGGACGATGCTGGCCTCGTAAAAAGAGTTTGGGAGTCTTCTTTCTTCTTGCAGTTTTTGGAATACTTTGAGAAGGATAGGGGTTAGTTCTTCATTAAAAGTTTTGTAAAATTATCCCGTGAAACCATCCAGTCCAGGGCTTTTGTGTGCCAGGAGTTTTTTTTTTTTTTTTTTAATTACTTCTTTCAATTTCACTAGCTGATATTGATCTATTCAGACTTTCTGCTTCTTCTTGACTCAGTTTTGGAGGATGATATGTTTTTGGAAATTTGTCCATTTCACCTAAGTTTTCAAATGTCTTGGCATGTAGTTGTTCTTAGGAATTTCTTACAATCCTTTGTATTTCTGTGGTATCAATTGTAACTTCTTCTCTTTCATTTCTGATACTATTTATTTGGGTCCTCTCTCTCTTTTTCTTGATGAGTCTGGTTTATGGCTTGTCAATTTTGTTTCATTTCAAAGAACCAGCTCCTGGATTTATCGATCCTTTGAATTGTTCTTTTATTTTCTATTTCATTTAATTCTGCTCTGATCTTGATTATTTCCTTCCTTCTACTCACTTTAGGCTTTTTGTTTGTTGTTCTTTTTCAAGTTCCTTGAAGTGTAAAGTTAGATTGTTTATTTGAGCTTGCTCGCTTTCTTTCTTCTTTCTTTCTTTCTTTCTTTCTTTCTTTCTTTCTTTCTTTCTTCTTTCTTTCTTTCTTTCTTTCTTTCTTTCTTTCTTTCTCCTTCCTTCCTTCCTTCCTTCCTTCCTTCCTTCCTTCCTTCCTTCCTTCCTTCCTTCCTTCCTTCTTTCTTTCTTCTTTCTCTTTCTTTTTCTTCTTCTTTTTTGAAATAGACCTGTAATGGTATGAATTTCCCTCTTAGGGTTGCTTTCCCTGTATCCCACAGATTTTGGATTGTTGTGCTCTTATTTTCATGTGTTTCAAGGTATCTTTTTTTTCATCCTTGACCTCATTGTTGACCCATTTATTGTTTAATAACAAGTTATTTAGCTGCCATGTCTTTGCGTATTTTTCAGTGTTCTTCTGGTGATTTATTTCTAGTTTCATAGCATTGTGGTCAGAGAAAATGTTTGATATCATTTCAATCTTAAATTTATTGAGACTTGTTTTGTGTCCTAATATGTGGTCTATCCTAGGAAATGTTCCATGTGCATTTAAAATGTATGTGTATTCTGCTACTTTGGGGTGAAATACTCTGAAGATATCAATTAAATCCATTTGATCCAGTGTGTCATTTAAGTCCTCTGTCTCCTCATTAGATTTTCCATCTGAAAGATCTATCCAATGAAGTAAAGGAGTGTTAAAATCCCCACTATGACTGTATTTCTGTTGATCTCTCCTTTTATGTCCATCGAAGTTTCTTTTACATATTTGGGTGCTCCTGTGTTATGTTCATACATGTTTACTAGGGCTTCATCCTCTTTTTGGATCGTTTCCTTTATCATTATGTAGTGTCCTTCTGTGTCGCTTACTATAGTCTTGATTTTAAAGTCTATTTTGTCAGATAAAAGTATTGCTACCCAGGCTTTTTCCCCCTTTTCCATTTGCATGAAATATCTTTTTCCATCCCTTTAGTTTTAGTCTGTGTGTATCTTATGATCTGAGGTGGGTATTTTGGAGACAGCATGCAAGACTTGTTCAGAAAGTATCCAGCCATGTACTGTGAAAAATGGAAACATTTACTGAAGAAGATATAAGATACAGGAAACATTGTCCATAGGACAATGACACTTCAGTCCCTTTCAAAGCAGTCATCTTGGAACCTTACATAGTTCTCCCAAACACCATCAGATGGCCCATCATATTTTCCTGAATCTCATCGACAGTATGAACTCTCTTCCCTTTCAAAGGTGATTTTAATTTTGGGAAAAGCCACAGGTTGCAAGGGCACCAAATCCAAGTTGTAGGGGGGCTGAGTCACCTGGGTGATTTGATGTTTCACCAAAAGTCTCTGCATGAGACGTGATGCATGAGTGGGTGCATTGTTGTGATTAAGCTGCCGATCATCATTTGCCCATAACTGGGGCCTTCTGAATCACCCAAATATTTTCCAGGGAGGAATGTTCAAGCTTAATGCAAAATTGGATACAGATTCGTTGCTCTACTCCCTCATTTTGAATGCAGCAGCCACACATCACACATGCTCACTCAATAGTGTCTACCACCCCCACTGACTAGTACAGTGAAGCTGTCTTCATTTACACACGCAAAACCAGTCTACTCTTTTTGGCTGCCAGGTTACATCAATATTGTGCAAACCATCCTTGTTATATTAACAAAGGCTGGATTTTTTCCAGACAGACCATATGTATAGATGTTGTTTTCTGATGCATTCAGGTACACTATGTCTTTTAGTCGTAGCATTTAAGCCATTTACATTTAAGGTATTTTTGATAGATGCATATTTATTGTCATTTTATTTTTAAACTATTTTTTCCGTTCTCCTCCTCCTCCTTCTCCTCCTTCTCTTCCTCCTCCTCCTCCTCTTCTTCTTCTTCTTCTCTTCCTCAAGCAACCTCTTTAACATTTGTTGCAGTACTGATTTCTTTTTAACATAGTCTTTTAAATTTTTCTTGTCTGGGAAGCTCTTTATTTCTCCTTCAATTTTAAATGATAGCCTTGCTGAGTAAATCAGCCTTGGTTTCATCTCCTTGCTTTTTGTCACCTTGAATATTTCACACCATTCCCTTCTGGCCTTAGATGTTTCTGATGAGTAATCAGATGCCAGTCTAATTGGTGCTCACTTGTAGGTAACCACCTGCTTTTCTCTTGTGGCTTTTAGGATTCTCTCTTTGCCTTTAATTTATGCCATTTTAATTGTAATGTGTTTTGGTATAGGCCTGTTTGTGTCCATGTTGTTTGGGACTCTCTGTGCTTCCTGGATTTGTATATCTTTTTCTTTCACCAAATTATGGAAGTTTTCAGTCATTATTTCTTTTTTTATAATTTATTTTTAAAAGATTTTATTGATTCATTCTTAGAGAGGGGAAAGGAGGGAGAAAGAGAAAAATCAATGTGTGGTTGCCTCTCAAGCGCCCCCTCCTGGGACCTGCCCCACAACCCAGGCATGTACCCCAACTGGTAATTGAACTGGTTCGCAGGCTGGCACTCAGTTCACTGACTCACACCAGCCAGGGCTCAGTGAATATTTCTTCAAATAGGTTTTCGATCCCTTGCTCACTCTCCTTTTTCTGGCATTCCCATAATGCAGATGTTGTTATTCTTCATGTTGTCCTAAAGGTTTCTTAAACTCTCCTCATTCTTTTAAATTCTTTTTTCTTTTTGCTGCTCTGTATGGTATTTATTTTCCTACCTTGTCTTCCAAATCGCTGATTCAATTCTCTGCTTATTTGCATATAACCAAATTTGAATTATTTTGAAATCCTATTTTACAATTTGTCACTCAACATAAAGTAAACTTTTTCTTACACCATGGCTTTCTTAAATTTTACAGCCTACAATAATTTAATCAAACCTCATTGCTGAACATGCTGGTTGTCTTCAATTTTGTGATACTGCAATTCTGCAATGTGTACCTTTATGCATAAATTCTTTGAATTGCTGGGTCAAATTTCATGCATATTTTTAAGGCTTTGATTCCATATTGCCAAATACCTCTTCAGAAAGATTTCTACCAAATTACAGTATCACCAGCAGTAGGCCTTCTGACTGACTCTGGATATTATTAACATAAATTGCCAAGTTTATAAGAGGAAAGAAGGACATTTCATTTTATCTTGCATGTCTTAAATTCCTGTACTTTAAAAAATATTCTTTTATGAAATGCTTAATTATGATCTTAGCTCATAATATTCAATATACAGATCACGTATCCTGGAATTGTACTCTTAAAATAGAGTTAAGAGTAAAAATCCAATAGATTTTATTCAGACCAAACCTAACTTCTACAAATTGCATTTTTTTCATTTTTTGTTTTTAGTTGGCTCAGTAAATACTAACAAAATATCACACAATCAATCTTAACAGAGAACTCTCAGTTTTAAAGGTATGTTTTTAACTTCAGAACTTTTTCCCAATTTTACCTTTCAGAAAAGTGATAAGTACTTTTACTGTATATGTAATGAAGTGATATGCCAACTACCAGCATGCTTTCCAATCTTTCATATGTACACATTTAAATGATCTGTTTTTTAGATTATGCTAGGAAAAGTTATCACTTGATTCTCTGTTATGTAGTCCAATGTCATCTGAAATTACTCTTAGTCATTTTGTAGTTTTGGGTTTATATATAATGCACAGTTCATAAAAACTGGGTCTACAAACAAAATATTTTTAATTCTGGGGAATTACATTTTTTTTTACTTAAGATGCCTAGAGAAGGGGTCTGAGATCATGTAGCCTCAACTTTGCAGTAATGATTTTTCTGGGCTAGGTCACAATAAGATTTCTATCATCAAAAAACTTATTGCACTAGTCATTGCAGAGCAAAGGTCTGCAAAAGAAAATTCAATTTGCAATTTCTTCCTGTCCTCATAGCAACATGACACTTTTTCTTATGTTCTCACTTGTACATGGAGGCAACAGATTCAGACTTAACCTCCTATATAAAAGACACTGAAGTTTTTCTCAGTTACTGACGCCTTTCTTTACTAATTCCTCTACTCCCTCAGAAGCCAAAGAACTGTTTCATTACACCCACAACCACCAGCATAATTCTGCCAGCAATTTAAAATTAAGCTCTTTCCAAGGGTTCCATTTTAGCACTGGACACTTGCAAATCAGTTTAGATGAACACCATGGCTTAAAGCTAGAATTAGATCATTGTTTATAGCATTACAAATATTTTGTTCTTCATACATGACTGACGACTGATGAAAAGTATAAAAGCCTAAAGCTATCTTAGAAATAGTGTACTTTACTTCAGCAGCACAGAGGCAATAATGTTACTAAATACAATTACCCCTACTCTCCTTCAGTCTCCTAAAATTATTCTAAAGGCAATGTCCATTGAGGGAAGTATCATTTTTAAAATTAATAATATCTAATTATAATTATTGTTGGTAATAATTAGTCAAATGTGTTGTTTCTTTCACCCAAACTCTATTAAAAGCAATGCCATCTTCATAAAAATCTAGTCACCATATACCCTTTACTCACTTCCTCACTTCTAAATAGTTGTCGTCAACTTGATTTTGACTTTGAAATTTTTCTTTAAAAAACATATATACTTTGTGATCATGCTATTACAGTCCTCCCATTCCCCCCTTTATTCTTCTTTGCCCTTCACCCCCCTCCTAAGTTCATGTCCATGTGTCATACATGTAAATTCTTTGGCTTCTACATTTCTAATACTACTCTTACCACCCTCCTATCCATTCTGTACCTACCATTTATGATGCTTATTCACTGTACCTTTCCCCCATTCTCTTTGCTCTTCCTCCCCACCGATAACCCTCCATGTGATCTCCATTTCTGTGATTCTGTTCCTGTTCTAGTTCTTTGCTTAGGTGGTTTTTTGTTTTGTTTTGTTTTCGTTTTTTTTTTTTTTTTTTAGGTTCGGCTGTTGATAGTCGTGAGTTTGTTATCATTTTACTCTTCATATTTTTGATCATCTTTTTCTTACATAAGTCCCCTTAACATTTTACATAATAAGGGCTTGGTGATGATGAACTCCTTCAACCTGACCTTATCTGAGAAGCACTTTAACTGCCCTTTCATTCTAAATGATAGCTTTGCTGGATTTAGTCATCTTGGATGTAGGTCCCTGCCTTTCATGACTTGCAATACTTCTTGCCAGCCCCTTCTTGCCTGTGAGGTTTCTTTCGAGAAATCAGCTGATACCTTTATGGGAAATCCTTTGTAGGTAACTCTCTCCTCTCATCTTGCTACTTTTAAGATTCTCTCCTTATCTTTAATCTTGGGTAATGAAATTATGATGTGCCTTGGTATGTGCTTCCTTGGGTCCAACTTCTTTAGGATTCTCTGAGCTTCTTGGACTTCCTGGAAGTCTATTTTATTTGCCAGATTGGGGAAATTCTCCTTCATTATTTGGTCAAATAAGTTTTCGATTTCTTGCTCTTCCTCTTCTCCTTTTAGCACCCCTATAATTCAGATGTCGGAACATTTAAAGTTGTACTGGAGGTTCCTAAGCCTCTCCTCATTTTTTTGAATTCTTGTTTCTTCATTCTGTTCTGGTTGAATGTTTCTTCCTTCTTCTCCAAACCATTGATTTGAGTCCTGATTTCCTTCCCATCACTGTTGGTTCCCTGTACATTTTCCTTTATTTCACTTTTAATAGCCTTTACTTTTTCCTCCATTTTGTGACGATATTCAACCATTTCTGTAAGCATGTTGATTACCAGTGTTTTGAACTCCCCTGCATCTGATAGGCTGGCTATCTTTTCATTGCTTAGTTCTATTTTTGGAGCTTTGATCTGTTCTTTCATTAGGGCCATATATATATATATTTTTTGTCTTGGCATGCCTGTTACACAGTAAGGGGTGGAGAAGTCCATGTCACTGCTTTGTGAGGGGTAGTCTGAGATGAAACAATGCCAATTGCTCGGCTCTCTGCTGACTTTCAATCACTTTCCCTGATACCCACAAGAAAATTAGGCCCTTCTGGTGCTGATTCCCAGGTGGGTGGGCTAGTGTATGTTCTAGGACCCTGTGGGTCTCTCCAAAATCTCTCCTGTGAGGCTGGGATTTTCTCCCACTGCTGCCTCAACCCCCACAGGTGTTTTCAATCAATGGTTTGAGGCTTTATTTCACTGCACAGTAGCCCTGGGTTGCTCGGTCTGTCTCACTCCCCAGTTGTTTCTCCTGGTTTATCTGCCACGAATGTGGGACCACCTGGTCTGCTGTCAAACTAACTGGGTATCGAACTGATGACCCTTAGGTTTGCAGGCCAGCGCTCAATCCACCAAGCCATACCAGCCAGGGTTGAAAGTAGATTTTAAAACTTGTAACCAATATCAATTTCATAATATAATGCATTAGTGAAACACATATAGGGAATATTTTTATTATATATTACACATAATACTATATTTTCTTTTATTATGAATTCAAAATGTTTTATAGTGGACCTCATGTGAAGAAGCATTTTATGTCAATCACGAAAGCGAATGGCTTGGTTGAAATGTGTGAAGTACTAGTCAAATTATTTTTTGAAGTATGGGGTTGTAAAGCAAAACACAGTGGTACAATTAAAACCTTAAAAATAATATATCTTTTCCTGCACTCCGCTATTCCCAGGACTGAAAAAATTGCCTTTTCATTTGAACCCTTAATAATAGCCTTTACTGACATTCTGCAACTCATGCTGATCTCTCTCTCTTTCCTGGACTCCTACAACACTGAGAACCAGCACCACACAATTTTGCACTTAATTGTTATAATAGTTTCATGACTCAGTTTTCTCAAGTAGAGTGTAAGCTCCTTAAACTGCAGAAATAATGTCTTATATTTATCTTCCCAGGCACAAAATTGGATAATTGTTGATTAATAACTGTAGCCAATAATTTTCTTCGTTTTCAGTGTTTTCACTATTCTTATTTGGGGCTGCTCAAGAAAGGTCAGCCTCTAATAACAAATTTACTATGCATTCAACAGTATCTTTTAGTGTTAAAATAGAGTTAGTTAAAAGCTCTAGAATATCAAGATATATTTCATATGCAACATGAACTTTACAATATGCCTTAGTATGGTCTGTAGAAATGATTTGTCTTAAAGGGAGGATGTACTGTTCTGTACTAAAAACTCATTCAGCAACATGTATTGGACAGCTATAATGGATTTGGCATTATTTAAGGGGAGGAAATGGATGCAAAAAATATCCCTGACCTTTAAGGAAAATAACTTATTCCCAGCACTCTGCAAGCTGCTTTACATAATATGATTTAATTTTATACTTTGAGGAAGGTATCGTCACCCCCATTTTACAGAAAAGTAAACTGAAGTTTAGAAAGGTTAAGTAATTTTCCAAAGGTCACAGCTTCCAAATGGTAAAAACAGAATTTGAACTCATGTCTATCTTCAAAACCTGACCTGACAGTTTTATAAAAGACATAATCACATGAAAAATGCTTATAATGTAATGTGATGAGTGTTATAATAGAATGTATATGAAATACTATGGGAAAACAAGAAAGTGAATGGAGCACAGAGAAGGTACTGATTAATACTTCCTGTGAAGAAATAAGGCAAAATTCTCAAGAGTCTAACTTATTTCTATGCTCTCATAGTAGCATGTTACTTTCTTAAATAGCATTAATCATAGTTATTTTATATTTTATGAGTAGTAATTTAATTGTCTCCTCTGATAAATTGTAAACTTCATGATTTCAGAGACTATTTCTAATTTTCATCATCACGCACCGTGTACCTGGAACATAGTAGAAATCTAAGAAATATTTATTGAATGACTGGATGAATAAATGTTGTGAGATTTGAGTTGAGCCCTGAATGGTAAGTAGAAGAGTACAAGGTGGAGAAAAGGAGAAATGGCCTTTCTAGAAGACATAAACTGGGCAATAAAGTTCTTGATTGATTGGAGGAGTGTAAGCAATTATTTTAAAGTTTTCTAAATCTATATCCCAAGTAACTAAATATTATTCTCAGTCTTCAAAAAGTTACTCCATATGTGATAGAAGGTAAGATTATATTCAATGTTTTACCTTGCTCTGAATAGGATACCGGAGCAAAGATGGCATAATTGGTAGTTTTTCCAGAAATTTAGAAGACTGCTTCAAACATATATTCCAAGAGCTTTATATTTAAATCTCACATAATAGAGTTAATAACAACTGTGGTATGACATTAAAGAATACATTTACAAATAGAACTCACTAACAGAAAAGAAAGAATCTGACCAAAAATTGCATAGAGGACATGAAGAAACATTTCTCCAAAGAAAACATACAATAGCCAACAAACACATGAAAGGATGTTCAATATCACTTGTCATCAGGGGAATATGAATCAAAACAACACTTAGATAACACATCACAGCAGTCACAATGGCTATTATCAAAAAATCAACAAATGGCATATGTTGGTGAGGTTGGGGACAAAAGGAAACCCTCGTGCACTGCTGGTGGGATTGCAAATTGGTATAGCCAGTGTGGAAAACAGTATGGAGGTTCTTCAAAAAACCTAAAAATAGCACAAAAACCCAGAAATCCCACTTCTGGGCATTTATCCAAACAAAAACAAAACACTAATTCGAAAAGATAAGTGCACCCCTATGTTCATAGCAACATTATTTACAATAGCCAAGAGAAACAACCTAGGTGTCTATTTTATACAGATATAAAATAGAATATTATTCAGCAATAAAAAAGAATGATTTTTTTCCCATTTCCATTTGCAACAACATGAATGGACCTAGA
Source organism: Glossophaga mutica (assembly GCA_039655065.1). NCBI lineage: Eukaryota > Metazoa > Chordata > Mammalia > Chiroptera > Phyllostomidae > Glossophaga > Glossophaga mutica. Next base: position 4,099,197 of record CM077318.1, on the reverse strand, counting down.
GGGTATTAAGCTAAGTAAATTAAGTCGGACAGAGAAACACAAATTCTGCATGGTTTCAATTATATGTGGAATTGAAAACAAACAAAAAAACAAACAAACAAAACAAAACAGTATTATAGAAACAAAGATCAAACTGACGATTGCCAAAGGTAAGGGAGCTGGGAAGATGGCTGAAAAAAGTAAAAGGGAATATAGTCAATGATATTGTGTTATCTTCTCTCGGTGACACATGATTACTAAACTTAGTGTGGCAATCACATTGTAAGGTATATAAATGTTCAATCACTATATTTTACAACTGAAATAAATAAATATTGTATACCAACTATACTTAATTCAATAAAAACAACTATATTAAAAAAACTGACCTCAAAAAATTGAAATGGCATCGGATTCATTTTGCATTAGTTTACTACAAAAAAAAGAACGTCAAGGTATTGAAATTATGAAATAGTAAACATACTTATAAAACATTTATAATTTTATTTTTTAAAATTTATTATAATCAACTTTTAGAAGAATGCCATTGGTCAAAGATCACATTCTGTGTGCAAGTATTTTCTTTTTTACAAACTGAAGATACCGAGGTGAGCAAGTTTATTTTCACTATTTGGAAAGAAATGCCATCTAATTAGTAGACTCATTCCAAAATCACCTTTGACCTTGAACGAATATTTTTTATCCTAAAATTCATTTATAGTTTTTATTTTTTTAATTTCAATTACAATTACATAAATATTCTATTAGTTTCAGTTGAACGACATAGTCTTATATCTACATAATTCTGGCCTCTCAATTATAACTAGCATTGTGTATAAAATAATGAAATCTATGTGAATTCATACTATCAATATTAAAATTGATGTTAGTATCCAAAATGAATTTGAGCAGGTTTGAATCATAAGAGTTGTAAAACATGCAACCTATGTTACCTAGATGATAGCCTGGAATGTGTGGGTGTATTCTATCCAGCAGTACGTTTGAGGTCCCAAATTGCTTTTTTTATTAACTTGCAGATTTTATATAATAATGACATCTTTTAAAAATCTTTATGTTTTGTAGGGCAGAGGTATTTAGACCTTCCCTGAAATTAATTTACATTAGAAGTCCTTATGAGTTCTTCCTTCACTTTTTTTTTGTTCAAGGTTATGTTAATCTCAGACTGAAGAGACTCAGCAAAGAAAAGAGTTTTTACACAATTGTCTACGAAAACAGTTATTATTTACTCTGATAATAGAGGACACATATAATGAGTAAGTGAAACCTATAGTATTAGAAGCCTTCATGTAACTAGGCACTGACAAGTTCTAAAAATAAGTTTCTTTGTGCATCATCTCACTAAAGTGATATAGTGAAGATGGTGAGAAATATAATTTATTTCTATTTTAATTAGCCTTTTAATTTATTTCTATTTTATTAGCCTTTTAATTGCTAATAAGGAAACATTAACTAAACATTAGAAAAGCAAATGTATTTTTTAAAAGTCCTATTATATATATATATTTATATATATATATGAATAGATATACATTCTTCATAAACAATTTAAAATATCACACTTTCTTCCACACACTCTCCAACACTTATTACTGCTTGTTTTGTTGACAATAGCCATTCTATCAGGTGTGAGGTTGTATTGCCTTATAGTTTTGATTTGCACTTCCCTACTAGCTCATGAAGTTGAACATCATTTTATATATCTGTTGTCCATATATCTGTCTTCTTGGGAAAGGTGTCTGTTCAGGGCTTCCGCCCAATTTCTAATTAGATAGTTTGCTTGTTTGGTGTTGAGATGTATGAGTTCTTTATATATTTTGGACATTAACCCATTGTTGGAGCACTTGTTTGCAAATATCACCTCCAGTTCCTCAAAAATTAGGAATAGAGTTACCATATGACTCAGCAATCCCTCTTCTGGGTATCTACCTGAAAAAGTCAAAAATATTTTGTAAAGATATATGCACCCCTATGTTCATTGCAACATTATTCATGGTGGCCAGGACATGAAAACAACCATAATGTCCTTCAACAGATGACTGGATACAGAAGATGTGGTACACATATACTATGGAATACTACTCAGCCATAGGAAAGGATGAAATACTGCCATTTGAGACAACATGGATGAACCTTGAGAATATTATGCTAAGAGAAATGGGTCGATCAGAAAAAGCTAAGAACTATATGATTTCACTCATATGTGGGATATAAAACTGAAACTCATAACACAAACAGTCTGGTGCTTATCACAGGGAAGGGGGTAAAGGGTAAAGGGACCAAATATATGGTGATGGAAGATGATTTTACTTTGGGTGGTGGGCACAGAATGCAATATACAGATTATGTGTTATAGAAATGTACACTTAAAACCTATATAATCTTATTAACCAATGTCACCCAATAAATTTAATAAAAAGAAATAAATAAGCTTAAATGAATAAATAAATATATTAAAATATTAAAAAATGATAAAAATGTCATCTTGAGGTTATTTTGGTGTATGGTGTAAGTTGGTGGTCAAGTTTCATTGTTTTGCATGTAGCTGTCCAGATCTCCCAACACCATTTGTTGAAGAGGCTATTTTAATCTGTTTTATACTTCTCCTCCCATTGTCAAATATTAATTGACCATAGAGACATGAGTTTATTTCTGGGCTCTCTATTCCATTCCATTGATCTATGTGTCTGTTCTTATGCCAGTACCAGACTGTTTTGATTACAGTGGCCTTGTAATATAGTTTGATATCAGGTATTATGAGGCAATTCCACTGCTGGCAATTCCACTTCTTAGGATTATACCCTAAGAACCCTGAAACACCAATTCAAAAGAACCTATGCACCCCAATGTTCATAGTGGCGCTATTTACAACAGCCAAGAGCTGGATGAAACCTAAGTGACCATCAGTAAATGAGTGGATAAAAAAACTGTGCTACATTTACACAATGGAACACTACACAGCAGAAAGAAAGAAGGAACTCCTACCCTTCATGACAGCATGGATGGAACTGGAGAGTATTACACTAAGTGAAATAAGCCAGGTGGTGAAAGACAAATACCATATGATCTCACCTATAAGTGGAACCTAATCAACAAAACGAACAAGGAAGAAAAATAGAACCAGAGACATTGAAATAAAGAACAAACTGACCAGAGGGGAGGGGGAAAGGGGATAATGGCTGAAAAAGGTCATCAAGGAACATGTATAAAGGACACATGGACAAGGCCAAAGGGGGGTAGGATCAAATGTGGGATGGGGGTAGTGGTGAGGGAAAAATGGAGGCAACTGTACTTGAACAACAATAACAAATATATTAATGTATATACATATGTATATAAAATAATAAAATGCCAAATCATCTGGCTACATAGTAAGAATACAAATGGGGATATAATAAAAAATGTGATCAGCATATTGAATATTTATTGTCCAAATACTTCCAGAAGACAAAAGTATTAAAATCGCTTATTTGTTAATTTCTTAAGTGTGTTGCCATTACTTTCTCCCACATCGATACCATTAACATTGGAATCTGTCCAATAAACATTTCTTGAAATGGTCATCATGCAAAATGTGTATAGTGGGGAAGAGATTGTACAAGCATGAATTAAATACAGTTGTAATTTTCAAGGAAATTGAAAATACTGGGGCAAGACATGCACACAATTAACTTAGACTCACATATGAATAAAAATTGCACTCCAAATCACATTTTGTGTAATTTACCTGCCACAGTTAAAGTGTCACTTTTCATGATATAATTCTTTTTTTGTGAAGCTTACCTGGGTGTTCAAGGGAAGAAAAAAAGAATCAAAGATACTACTTTAGCAAACCTTACTACCAAAATTTCATAGTCTTGTTTCAGGGTGAAAGTGGATCTGGATAACAAACCACATACATGAAATGTGAAAACATCTGTGAAGGAATGTACCAAAAAAGGGAAAATAATGTAATATTGAATGCATTAATCTTCAGGAATTATATTGAGTAAAGGTATGCAAGCAGTTTGAAAAAATCCTGAGTTGTATTTTTATTCTTTTCACCTTTTTTTATTGTTGTTCAAGCACAGTTGTCTCCATTTCCCCACTGCTACTCCCCCAAGAGTTATATTTTTAAAACAGCTGAGCAAAATACCATAGTGGTTATGAAATCTGAGTTCATATTCACAAAATTGTTTTTTTAATAGGCTATGTATTCTACTAGCAGTCTAAAAAATCCAGTTTGCCTTCTTTTTAAAAAGACTTTATTTATTTATTTTGAGAGAGAGGGGAAGGGAGAGAGAAAGAGAGGGAGGGAAACATCAATGTGTGGTTGCCTCTTGAGTGCCCCCTACTGGGGACCTGGCCTGCAACCCAGACATGCACCCTGACTGGGAATTGAACCTGCAACCCTTTGGTTTGCAGCCCACACTCAATCCACTGAGCTACACCAGTCAGGGCCACAAAAGTGTTTAATGCTGATGAAAAATAAGTCATATTTGTCACCTATATGATGTACACAGCAACTCTTAACCTACTCCAAAAAGCCTTCTCTGACCTCAAGCTACATTGACTTTAAATAATTCCAGAATAACTTGATTTAGTAGTGAAATTCAGAGTACACAAGGGAAGATTGGAGAGAAAACAATGCCTTTGAAATGTTGATCACATTAGATGAGTTTAGCACAATTAGCCCTAACCTTTGACTTACTTGTTGAAGACACGAATTACCAAGCAAACATAGTGTGATTGATGTGTTTGGAGTATGAATATAGTACATAATTCTTATAAAGTAAGTTGTGTGGATGTTGAAAACAAATTTGCAGGGTACTGTGTCTTGAAAAAATTTTTACCATTTATTTTTCTTTTTTAATATATTTTATTGATTATGCTATTACAGTTGTCCCATTTCTCTCCCATCATTCCCCTCTACCCTGCACACGCCCTCCCACCCAAATTCCCCCCTTTAGTTCATATCCATGTATCATAGGTTCTTTAGCTTCTACATTTCCCACACCATTCTTGCCCTCCCCCTGTCTATTTTCTACCCACCATCTATGCTACTCATTCTCTGTACCTTTCCCCCCCTCTCTCCTCCTCCCACACCCCTGTTGCTAACCCTACATGTGATCTCCATTTCTGTGGTTCTGTTCCTGTTCTAGTTGTTTGCTTTTGTTTTAGATGTGGTTGTTAATAGCTGTGAGTTTGCTGTCTTTTCACTGTCCTATTTTTTATCTTCTTTTTCTTAGATAAGTCCCTTTAACATTTCATACAATAAGGGCTTGGTGATGATGAACTACCTGAACTTGACCTTATCTGAGAAGCACTTTATCTTCCCTTCCACTCTAAATGACAGCTTTGCTGGATAGAGCAATTTTGGATGTAGGTCCTTGCCTTTCAAGACTTCAAATACTTCTTTCCAGCCCCTTCTTGCCTGCAAGATCTCTTTTCAGAAATCAGCTGACAGTCTGATGGGAACTCCTTTGTAGGTGACTGTCCCCTTATCCCTTGCTGCTTCTAGAATTGTCTCCTTCATTTTAATCTTGGCTAATGTAATTATGATGTGCCTTGGTGTGTTCCTCCTTGGGTCCTCCTTCTTTGGGACTCTGAGCTTCCTGGACTTCCTGGTAGTCTATTTCCTTTGCCAGATTGGGGAAGTTCTCCTTTATTATTTGTTCAAATAAGTTTTCCACTTGTTGCTCTTCCTCTTCCCCTTCTGGTACCCCTATGATTCGGATGTTGGGACATTTAAAGATGTCCTGGAGGTTCCTAAGCCTCTCCTCATTTTTTTGAATTCTTGTTTCTTCCTTGTTTTCTGTTTGGTTGGTTGTTTCTTCCCTCTGATCCACTCCATTGATTGCAGTCCCAGTTTTCCTCCCATCTCTATTGGTTCCCCATGCATCTTCCTTAATTTCATGTATTGTAGCCTGCATTTTTTCCATCTAATTTGTGAGCAAAATCAACTAATTCCATGAGCATCCTGATCACCAGGGCTTTGAACTGTGCATCTGATAGGTTGGCTGTCTCTTCACAGCTTAGAGAAATTGGCTCTGGAACTTTGATTTGTTCTCCAGTTTGAGCCATTTTTGGTGGGTTTTTTTTGGGGGGGGGTCTGGTCGCAGCTCTTACGTATGAGGGGCGGAGCCCTAGGTGTTCCTCAGGGCGGGGCAGCCCAGTCGCCGGGTTGTGATGCTGTACGTGGGGGCGGGGTCTGAGAGGGAACACTGGCCCCAGCTCCGCTCTCCATTGGATTCCAGTTCCTTCCGCCACTTGTCCTTCGCCTGGACCATCTGCGCGCCTGAATGCGGGACCACCTGGTCAGCCAGCCGCCTTGCGTGGCTTCACTGGGGCTGCACAGTTGCCCCCTCTGTGCCCGGGAACCGCCAGCTGCCGCCTGTGCACCTGGGAACTGCCAGCCGCTGCTACTTGCATGCCTGGGTCCGCACCTCCACTTTTTCCTACCGCGACTCCGCCCCTCTTACCGGTCTGGATGAATGATTGTTGGACTTTGGTACGGTTCAATTTTCTGTGAGTTCTGATTGTTTTCTTGTTTCTAAATATTTGGTGTCCTTAATTTTGGTTGTGAGAGTAGGCACAGTGTGTCCACCTATGCCTCCATCTTGGCCCGAAGTCTGTGTCTTGAAATTTTAGAATATCTATTTTTCTCATTTGGTTTTAATAAAGTCCATAGAACAATTTGGTACTAGGGGAATTCATTTTTTGGTGTTTGGCCTACTTTGATGGAGGTTAAAAAGAAACTCCTACAGCATAAAAACCTTTAACTTCCATCATAAAGTTATGTCTGTTCCAAATTTAGCTCTTTTAAAATAAGTGGCTTGTGTAAAGTGTACTGATTCAGAATTCCCAAAAGGTAGAGCCATTCAAATGATTTATCTGACACATTATTTTCCTTTTCAAAGTTTTAACTCTTCTCCACAGATTTAGGGCATTAATGGATTGTATCGTGATAGACTGTGTTAATAAGTGGTATAAACATTATAACCGTTTTAAAGAGAAAAACATTAACATTTCTCATTCCCCGCCCCCAGTACCAAAATAAATCATTCTTTCAAGGCAACATGAGAAAAAAGAAATTTTGGAAATAGTCTCAAAATAATAAAACAATTAGAGGTAATATTGCTATCATTTTGTACCCTGAAATTAAAATGCTAATCAATTGCTGTGAAAATATTGGCCAACATGAAAAGATACTTTAGCATAATCAATAAAATTATCTTTAGATTTTAACCAGAACTTTCATGTTAATTAGATTGCCTAAATCTCAAGAATTTCCAAATGATAATACCTTTTGATGGCCCACTGTTCTTTTACCAATCTAAGAGAAATCAAGAAGTCATAAATCATACTAGCTTTGGGGTTGAAGTTATTAGACATGGGTGTAACTTTAAAACCTCTTAAAACTTAGGAAAGTACTTCCAGCCAAGCAATAATTAATGAGTCCAAACCTATCAAAAATTACAAATATATATGAATTTTAGTACAGTCAAATGTTTTCTCAGCATCTTAAAAAAACCTCAAACTCGCCCACTTCATTTTTACTTTGTAATGTCATATATACGATGTTAATGCTGACCATAATTAGAAAGAGTGACATTACAATATTTCTGTGAAGGATAGAAAGTAAGAAAAAAGTGGCTGTAGAGTCATAGGAGCGGTTTTAGCACATATCTAATAGGCACCAAATTATATCCCCACTTTTTAAAATTCAGGATTACTTAAAGCCCTCAAAATCAATTCCTGCCCTCACATCACAGTAGCACAATCCATTTTCTTGTACATTGTCAGATATTTTAATCTCACAGGATTTTAACAAGAATGGTGATTTGCTGCGCTTTGAGTAAACTCCCCCATCGTAACTTTTGTAACAGCAGAATCTTCCTCTAATTCATCCTTAGAGCCTTTAGACAGCCAATTAGTAAATTGTCATTTCTACATTTACCCCAACTGAGGTTCTGCAGCAAAACCACAAAACACAGGTGTTATAAAATCTGGATTTTTGAACAATACTCCCTTAATTCTATGCTTTCTAAAACCCTAAATTCATCAGAGAAAGGTACAAACTTTTAGCCTAAATATTATAGAATGGAATTTATTTTGTAAAATGTTTTTGTTGAATTCATTAGGGTTTCATTGGTTAGTAAAATGATATAGGTTTAACTGAACAATTGTATAATACACATCTGTATATTGTACTGTGTGTTCCTCGCCCAAAGTCAAGTATCTTTTCCTGGCCATTTATACCTTCTTCCGTCTGCCCCCACCCTCTTTCCCTCTGGTAATTGCCACACTGTTGTCTGTGTCTATGAGTTTTTATTTTTATTTTTTGCTTAATCTCTTCCTTTTTCACTCAGCCCTACAACCCACTCCCCTTTGAAAGCTGTCACGCTATTCTTTATTTATAAGTCTGTTTCTGTTTTGTTTGTTAAATTATTTTGCTCATTAGATTCCATATATGAGTGAGAACATATGGTATTCGTCTTTCTCTGACCGGCTTATTTCACTTAGCATAAAATCTCCAGCCCCATCCATGCCGTTGCAAAGGGTAAGATTTTTTACAACCAAGTAGTACTTCATTGTGTAAATGTACCACACCTTTTTTATCTACTCATCTACTGATGGGCACCTGGGCCACTTCCAAATCTTGGTGATTGTAATTAACCTTTCTATGAACAGAGGGGTGCATATATTGTTTTGAATCAGTGTTTTGGATTTCTTAGGATATATTACCAGAGGTGAAATTTCTGGCAATATATTGCTGGTCATAAGGCAATTTTATACATATAGATCACCAACAGGCTTATGAAAAGATATTGAATGTCACTAGTCATCAGAGGAATGCGGATTAAAACCACAATGAGCTATCACCTCAGACATGTCAGAATGGCCATCATTAACATATCAATAAACAACAAGTGCTGGCGAGGATGTGGAGAAGAGGGAACCCTAGTGCACTGTGGGTGGGAATGCAGCCTGGTGCAGCAACTGTGGAAAACAGTATGGAGATTCCTCAAAAAACTAAAAATGGAACTGGAATGGTATTTATTCTTCATGTGATCACAAATCTCATACAATTCTTTGTGCTCTGGAACTGAGGCATGGGCAGAAAGCTAATGTAGCTGCTTGTTGGATTTTAAAGATTTTTTTGGATTTGACACATCGGTCCTGCTAACCCCGCTAAGATTCCGAATAGATAATTATTATGGTATCTTCATTATTTCATTATGAGAAAGATGCCCTCTAATTTGGTATCTGTTGAGGATTTTTAGCACATGGAACAGGAAGAAATAGGGGCACCTAGGGCTGAGATTGCAAATTTCCCTGGTTCATTCATTTACTCTTTCATTGATCAGTCAATAATTAGTTATTGGCCACCTGTTATGTGACAGGTACTATTCCGAGTGTTAAAGAAACAGTGATATATAAGATAGATAGCATTCCTACCCTTATGGAGATTACGTTCAAGTAGAGGCAGAAAGAAATGAGCAAGCAAACACATGAATAAAATAATTTTGCTAAATGATTAAGTGTTGTGAATGGAATTGTAAAAGAGACAAAAATGATAGATACTGCACTCCAGTTGGAGGGAATCGATACAGAGCACTCTGATCCAATCACTGGGGAGGAATGAGGAGAGGCCATAGGTGGAGGTTTCCCGAGGCAATGGTAAACAGTCTACGGTGGGATTAGCTGAGAAGCTGGATGCCTCCAGAGCACTTGGAAATATGGGCCAGAAAATACAAAATAAAAGAAGAGCCCTTGGGACTCTGAGAGTGGCTGGCTCTTGGGCTTGGGTTCGCTAGGTCATTGGCTTGCTCTCTTCCTAGGGGATGCCTGGATGATGAAGCTGCAGCCGTGTACATTTCCCAATGGAAGGTAAGGTATTTTGGATTGGAAGAAACTCCCTGCACAGCCTAGGGTAGGGCTGGCCTGGCAGCGGGTGGCAGGGTTATTCTTCTTTGGGTGTTCTAGAGGGGATGGGTGGGCTCTAAGGCACAAGTCTGCCATTCTTCCAAAATTGTGCAGCTTTTGTATCTTATGTTGTTTTAGCTTGTAAACTAACCCTAAAGAAATAAGATAATTAAAAAATGAACAGGGGGATTATAGGTCTCAGGTGTTAAAGAGTTTAGCCTTGATAGGTTTAAGTGATTAAAACTGTGGCTAAAGAGTTAGCGTTTAGCCTTAATTAATAGGCTTAAGTGACTGATGCATGTGGAAAGCTGTTATTCCAAAATTGTGAAGCTTTTAAATAAAGACTCCTTTCCTTTCTCACCAAACCTTTTCCTCCAGAATTTTGCCTACGGGGTGGCGCCGGCAGCAGGACCCTAGGTGCTGTTTGGTAACAGGGCTACTGTAGAGCAGATGAAAAGGGAAGACCTCTCTGAGGACGTCTTGGTTCAGCGGAGACACCGTTGACAAGGTACCAATCACATGAAAAACTGAGAACAGATAACTTCGTGGAGTCGTGATACAAGGTTGACAAGTTCAAAACAGATAAAAAGCCAGTGGGTGGTGGTACAATTTATTGAGATGGGGAAGACTGAGGAAAGGGCAGGATAGAGAGGTAGAAATCAAGACTTCCATTTTGGCCACGTTAAGTTTGGATATCTATCATATAACAAGAGGAGATATAAATCTGACAGTTGGATATGAGTTTGAGGACCACAAGAGATACAGAGATGAGATATATTAACTTGGTAGTCATCAGAGTATAAATGGTTTAAAGCAATGGGACTGTGTGCAGTCACCTAGAAAGGTATATGTAGAAGACATCCATCAAGTCTTATTCTTTTTAAAAATTATTATTTATTGTTGACACTATTACAGATGTCTCCACTTGGTCCCCCTTGCCTGTCTCCACCCATCCACCATCCTCTCTTCCCTCTGGCCATCACCACACTGTTCTCTGTGTCTAATGTTTCATAGATAAGGAAACTGAGACTAGCTTTGTTTCCATTAAACATATATGTACTTTGTCTAATCCATTTAACTTCTTTGATCCAGTCCCCCTCCATTCTCCCCTCTGACAGCTGCCAGTCTGTTCCATGTACCCATGCATCTGTTCCTCTATTGTTTGTCAGTTTATTTTATTCATTAGATCCCACACATAAGTGGGATTATATGGTTCTTGTGTTTCACCAACCAGATTATTTCACTTAGCGTAATAATCTCCAGGCCCATCCATGTTGTTGCAAAAAGTAAGAGCTTCTTATTTTTTATCACTATGTAATATTCCATTGTATAAATGTACCACACCTTTTTTATCCACTCATTTACTGATGGGCACTTAGGCTGCTTCCGTATTTTGTCTATTGTAAATGATGCTGCAGTGAACATAGGGATACATACACTCCTTTGAATTGGTGTTTCAGGTTTCTTAGGATATGTTCCCACAGGTGGAATACCTGGGTCAAAAGGCAGTTCCATTTTTAGTTTTCTGAGGAAATTCCACACTATTTTCCATAGTGGCTGCACCAGTCTGCATTGCTACCGACAGTGCACTAAGGTTCCCTTTTCTCCACACATTGCCAGGATTTGTTGTTTGTTGATTTATTGATGATGGCCATTCTGACCAGTGTGAAGTGGTATCTCATTGTGGTTTTAATTTGCATCTCTCTGATGATTAGTGATGTTGAGCATCTTTTCATATGTGTATGGGCCCTCCATGTGTACTCTTTGGAAAAATGTCTTATTGAGGTTCTTTGGCCATTTTTTAAAAAATTGGATTGTCCAGGAGAGAGCGGAGCAGGCGTCATTGTTCTCTCTCAGGCCCCGCCCCCACATACAGCTTCACAACCTGGCGACTGGGCTGCCCCACCCCGAGGAACACCTAAGGCTCTACCCGTCACTACGTAATAGCCTCGACCAGACTAAAACCAAAACAACAACAACAAAAAAAACCCACCAAAAATGGCTCAAACCGGAAAACAAATAAAAGCCCCAGAGCCAATTCCTCTAAGCAGTGAAGAGATAGCCAACCTATCAGATGCACAGTTCAAAGCACTGGTCATCAAAATGCTCACAGAATTGGTTGATTTTGCTCACAAATTAGATGACAAAATGCAGGCTACAATACGTGAAATGAAGGAAGATGCATGGGGAACTGATAGAGATGGAAGGAAAACTGGGACTCAAATCAATGGAGTGGACCAGAAGGAAGAAACTAACAACCAAACAGAAAACGAGGAAGAAACAAGAATGCAAAAAAATGAGGAGAGGCTTAGGAACCTCCGGGACATTGTTAAACATCCCAACATCTGAATTATAGGGGTCCCAGAAGGGGAAGAAGAAGAGCAACAAGTGGAAAACTTACTTGAAAAAATAATAAAGGATAATTTCCCCAATCTGGCAAAGGAAATAAACTACCAGGACGTCCAGGAAGCTCAGAGAGCCCCAAAGAAGTTGGACCCAAGGAAGAACACACCAAGGCACATTGTAATTCCATTAGCCAAGATTCAAATGAAGCAGAGAATTCTAGAAGCAGCAAGGGATAAGGGGACAGTCACCTACAAAGGAGTTCCCATCAGACTGTCAGCTGATTTCTCAAAAGAGACCTTCCAGGCAAGAAGGGGCTGGAAAGAAGTATTCCAAGTCATGAAGGTCAAGGACCTACATCCAAAATTGCTCTATCCAGCAAAGCTGTCATTTAGAATGGAAGGGAAGATAAAGTGCTTCTCAGATAAGGTCAAGTTCAAGGAGTTCATCATCACCAAACCCTTATTATAGGAAATGTTGAAGGGACTTATCTAAGTAAAAGAAGATAAAAAATAGGACAGTGAAAAGACAGCAAACTCACAGCTATTAACAACCACACCTAAAACAAAAATAAAAACAAACCAAGCAAACAGCTAGAACAGGAACAAACCAGAGAAACTGAGATCACATGGAGGGTTAGCAACAGGGGAGTGGGAGGAGGAGAGAGGGGGAAAAGGTACAGAGAATAAGTAGCATAGATGGTGGGTAGAAAATAGACAGGGGGAGGGCAAGATTAGTGTGGGAAGTGTAGAAGCTAAAGAACTTATGACCCATGGACATGAACTAAAGGGGGGAAATGTGGGTGGGAGGGGGTGTGCAGGGTGGAGGGGAATGATGGGGGAGAAATGGGACAACTGTAATAGCATAATCAATAAAATATATTTAAAAAAATTGGATTGTCTTCCTGGTGTTGAGTTGTATTAGTTCTTTATATGTTTTGGAAATTAACCTCTTATCAGATGTCTCATTGGCAAATATGTTCTCCCATGCAGTGGGTTCCCTTTTCATTTCCTTGATGGTTTCTTTTGCTGTGTAGAAGCTTTTGGATTTGATGTAGTCTGATTTCCTGCTGGTTTCTGACTCCCTCATCTCAGAATTCTGCTGCTTGATACGTTGACACCCAACTTACCCACCCACCCACAAGTTCCCCCACTTAGCTCGCACACCATTGTAAATGCTGACTCAAATAGAATTACCTAGTGAAACACTAAGTTGTATATTAACACAGATGCTTTCTATAAGCAATACTTTCTTGCCCACAGCCACCTCTTTAGCACTTAGAAGCAACTGCATAAGTTCCTCAATGAGATTTCCAATACACAGAAAAAGTGATATGAAAATCTCTTCAACTGATGTCATAGGGAGCGTTTGTATTTCTTTCTTAGTCACCAGGAAAATGGTAGCCTTTTTGTCAGGCTATTTTTAACTGCAGCTTTTTTGTACTCTACGGTCCTGGCCTCTTGAAAAATCTGTTTGCTGGTTCGGTGCCACAGTAATTTGCCTGATGTCATACATTTCAATACTTTCCTCATCTTACATGGACATCAATTTTTATCATAATTACTGTGGTGAAAGTGTCATAGTAAACATAAAAATCAACAGAAATTTTGAAGTTAATCTATGTTTCTATTGGCAGGGATGAGTTTACAGTATATAATAATTATTGCTAGGTTAGACTATGCTTTGAGCTTGTTTATAAGAATAACTTACTATGATTAAGTAATGTTTAAAATGATGGGGTTGATTAAGGAAGGACATGGTTTAAATGTTGGGAACAGCTTTTTAAACCTAATAATTAAACAAAAATTATTAAAAATATTAAAAAATAAAATAACAAAATGTTCAGAAATATATGGCCAAACAAGAAAGATTTCAAAGCACCAGGACTTAAAAATGTCTGTATGAAAAACAAAAAGAGGCTATATCAGTATTCCCTCATTTTCCAAAAATAATAGAGAAATAATATTATCTTATATATTATTTCCAGGTGACAAGGTGCTTCCTAATCTTTAATATGATTGTCAGAATGAAGCAATATTTCATAGATAAGGAAACTGAGGCTATCTTTGTTTCCATTAAACATTTACTTAACAATAGAGTTAAAATGAACAGAAATTTCCTTGTCATCTGACATCAAGTCCAGCACACTTTTTCTACTTCACACTCAAGTCTTCGCAAACTTCCCTTTTCAATTCATGCCGTCTCTTTTTAAAAACACCAGTATCGATAATTGAATTGCTAGGTCATTTGCTTTGACTTAGAGAGGCTTACAATAAAGCACAAGGAAAGCAGAACACTTCTAACATCAACATATGCAGAGACTCCGTCTGCTTATAACGCTGAGCTACAGAAATAAAACTTTGAAAGTCCAGGGAAAGAACACATTTTCTGTTATTGGTTCTGTTTTCTCTTCCATAATAAACTGGCTTGGCTCTGGGGAAGGGAGAGAAACAGCAATGATGGTTGCGCACTGCCTCTTTTATAAATACGTAAATGTAAAACATGATGTATAATAGATATGTAAAACATATGAGTCAGTGAAAGTGAAATGCAGGTTTTCCTGATGCACCGCTAACATACCTCATCCTCAGACTTATTTCAGTTACAGGTAACTCCAACTATCTAGTTGTTAGGCCAGAAACTTTAGCCATCTTGAACTCCCTTATTTCTCTGCTACCACACATCCAATCAGTCAGAAAATACTACTGGCTCCATCTTCAACATTTAACCAGAATTTAGAACCTTCTCATTACTTCCACTGCACTGTTGTATATGATCTGGCTTCTTGTTGCTTCTGTGATCTCGTCCCCTACAACTCCTGGGAAGAAATAAGCTTAAAATCCCTGCTGAAAAGGGATGCTTAGCAGATTGAGGAAGATCAAAGAGGTCACAATTCTTAACATAGCAGCCAGAATAATACTGCCTATCAGGAGATTTTAAATCACTGTACTTTTGGACTATAAGATGCACCACCTGCCCCCGCCCCCCGAATTTGGGAGGAATAATGGTTGTTAATGCTGCTGTTGAGTTCTGTTTACATTTACATTGGTGAAATATTATGTTATTAATGTTATTAAATATTTTACCACATTTTTCACTTCAAAATTTTTTTTCCTGTTTTCCTCTAAAACCTAGGTGCGTTTTATGGTCTGAAAAAAACATGGTAATATTTCCTCCAAAGGGAATGTTCTTTCTTCAAATTTTCATAACCCTTGGCTCAAATTCACCTTTTTCAGTGTGGTGTTCCTTGACTACTGTACTTAAAATTATAACCTCCCAGCTCCAACATTCTTTGTCCTCCATTCCTGTGTAATTTATTTTTTATTTTTAAATTAAATTTATTGGGGTGACAATGGTTAATAAGATTATAGGTTTCAAGTACACAATTGTATGGCACATCATTTTATATTGCATTGTGTGTCCACTTTTTTAATTAAATTTTTTTCTACTGTTGTTCAAGTACAGTTGTCTCCATTTTCCCCCCACTCCCACCCATCCCCACCTCCCACCCTGGATCCTACCCCACTTTGGCTTTGTCCGTGGGTCCTTTATAAATGTTCCTTGACAACCACTTTTATCCAAAGCAGTAAAACATCATATGACCTATTTTAAAATTTTGCTCATTTTATTATTGCCTATCCCCCCCCATTACAATGTATACACCATGAAGGCAGAGATTTTCCTAAGTCTTTTTAGTCCATTGTCATATCCCCAGTAGACATTCAGTTAATATTTATTGAACAAGAACACGAATAAATGAAACATAAGGCTATGGCAAGAAACATTGACACTTTCCATGAAGTCTTTTGATTGCTGGACTTTTCTCAGCACAATAGCATTATTTTAATTATCAAGGGTTGATAATTATTGGGAACTCTAGAACGTGTAAAAATCATCCTAATGCTTCCTCTTTTATAAATACATTCTGATTTGGTTCATATAATATGAATGAAATGTTAAGATGAGCAATAAGCTACTAATGTGAACTGAGAAAACAGGTTGCCATCCACACTACCATTCTTCAGTTTTCCATATTACTGAGGCTATACTCTATCCACAAAAGTACAAAATTGCCATATACAATGATTTTCTCCCTTTTCTTTCCCAATGACAGATTTTATAAGGGAAATTAGAAGTAGTAATGGGTGGGGTGAAAATGGGGACAAGTGTACTTGAACAACAATAAAAAAAGATTTAAAGCAAAAAAAAAAAAAGTAGTCATTTCAAATCTATTAGCAGACTTCTATATAATATCAAAGAAAAAAAAGAGTCCCAATTGCAAAAAAAAAAAAAAAATGGTTTTTCAGTGAAGATTGTCTTGTTTTTACATAACACTGTATTCTCACATGCAAAGTAGAAGATAGGTATATAAAAAACCACTGGGTCCTATCCCCACCCTAATTCTGTCTTATTAAATAGAATGGTAAATCATTAAAGTAGCTGACCCACTTGGTGAAATTAAGTGAGAAACATTCTATGTGCACATATGGACCAAAGTTTGAAAGCAGGCATAGTAGAAATTATGGAAATGTACCGTAATGGGTGTGGCATGGAAAGGTCTTTTCTTTTCGAATAGACAAATACACCACGGTGAACGGAAAGTAGTATTCGGAAATAATTGTCATGAAATTGTAAAGTAGCATGGCTGGAAGGGATCATGGAACTTGTCTTCTGAGTACAAAAGAGTCTTCTCCAAGGCCATGTACCTTTTTAATAGCAGGTTAGGATATAGGTTTCAGATCTCTAAACTCAGTACCAGGGCTACTTCTATACTATGCTGGAGCTGCTTAAGAAATAAAGTAAGACATCACTTTTCATGATGAGCTCTCAGGACTGTATTCTTGTAAACACTAGAAAATTTAATTTCTTCATTATGGACAACAAATGCATGGTGCTTGATTGTTATTAACAAAAATTGTTCAACAGATGGCATTTTGCCTCACAGTGTATATGATGTTCCCTAGTTACCAAAACACATGAAAAAGGTAGAGTGGGCTGTAATCTAAGTTGTCAATTACGCGTGGACACTTGGTAGAGGTACTTTTAAAAGGGAAACATGATATGTGAATGTGAATGTAATGTTCTTATTTGTGCTCTTGAACCAATACACAAAGTAGAGAGAAGGGGGTAAGGATCAGGAATAAACGAGCATAACTGCACAATGATGCTACAGCTGCTGTACAATCCTGATTACAAGGCTAAGGCAAGAGACATGTATTCAAAAGTCACTTATTAAAATCTGCCTTGACTGCCCTCCCCATTGCCAGCAGAATTTTAAAGAAATCCAAAGTGTATCCCCTTCTAAGAAGATGCTTCTGCTCTGGTTATATTGTTTTTCTTGCGGGAGGTGTCATTGTGTGATTAACAACTAGTTTCTCACCATTTGTAACACATTCTCTTACTATTATGACTATACAAATTCTACTGTTTCTTCTACACTCAACTCAGGTCTTAACTCCTCTTTGAAGCTTTTCCAGTTATTAATGCTCATAAGGGGCTCTGATGGCTCTGAATTCCTAAGACCAGAATCACAGAATACTTCATATCAGTATTTCATATTTGTAAACTCTTTTATATTTATACACTTGGTCAGCCCAACACAACTGATATCTTTAGAGCAGGGACCTTAGAAAGATTTTTATCTTCCATGGATCTCAGGTTACTCATCAGTAAAATGAAGTTAATTGTAGTTATATCACAGAGCTCTTGTTAGTAACATGGCTAGCAAAGTGTCTAGCACATAATAGACATTCATCAATGCTAGTTCAAGTGTGTGTGTGTGTGTGTGTGTGTGCATGCATGTGTGTGTGTGCACACATTACCTATTTTGCCTAACATAGGGACTTGCATATTGTATGTACACAGCAAGTTCTGGCTGAACTAAACACATACATACACACACACACACACACAAAACAGAACAATACAAATCATTTTCTTTTTGTTGTTAGACGTGGTGCTGCTGGTGGTAGAAATGTGTATTTATGGGCATGTTTGGTATAAAAGATGAGGGGAAAGAGGGAGGAAAGAAAAAAGAAACTGAAGATATACCTCTGAAACATTACAATGTCCAGTTATCCTCATTTCACTCAAAGTGGTGCTGGGAGTATAAGGAAAACAGGAAGAGGTAGCTTATATAAAATGACAAGGATTTACAACCAATTCATGCATAAAGAAGTGGAACAACAAATCAATATCTCTCTATCTCTTTGTCACTGTCTTTGTCTCTCCCCCTTCCTCTCTCTAAAATCAATAAAACAATAAGGGTTTACTGTGGTGAATTACCATTTGTTTAGGCATTAAAAATAAAAAACTGTACTTGAACAATAAAATACATACATACATACATACATAAGCACTGAGTATTCTTTATTAAAACATGACACAATAACACCTGTCCAACCCTGCCAGACACACAAAGTCTGTTTATAATAGCTGTCCATGAAGCAGCACAAAATACTCTTATATTTACAAAGGATCAAGTGCCAAGAAAAAGAGGTTATATCAAATAAAACTGAGTAAGAAAGACCAGATTGGAATTCCTCAAGCATTAATAGAAAATTCCCAGACACATGGACGATGTCCATAGGACTTGCCAAGGCCTTCCTGGGTGTTAAGTGTAGAGTTTTCTTGGCAATCATGTCTATTGCTTAGGCTTGGAGACTGACACTAAATACCTTGAAAGGCTATAATTATGTCTCCTCAGGTCATTTCATATGGCTGTGTGCACAATAGGGTTATTCAGTAGTAATAATTATCACTCTTATCATTTTTATATTACAGAGGTATTTACTATTTATAAAGCACTTCCACATATATTCAGATTCAACAGACACCTGAATTCAGCTATGGCACCTATTATATCATAGGAACTTTTACATATATTTTCTGTGCTCCTTACAACATTTTATAAACTAGTAAAAGGTTCTCCCTAATATTTTCAGTACCCACTGGCACCATACAGTTATTACAATTCTATTGACTAAATTCTTTATGCTGTACTTTATATTCCCCATGACTATTTTGTAACTACCAATCTGTACTTCTCAATTCACTTTGTAATGTATATGATTGTGTAGCCACTGTGCTGTATACTTGAAACCAATACAAAGTAATATTGAATGTAAACAGTAAATTTTTAATTTTTTAAAATTTGTATTGTTCAGATAGAGTTGCCCCATAAGCGTAAAAGAAAAAAAAAAATGATGCAAGAACAGAGGAAAAATTAGAATGTACTTATTCATATTTTGCAGATGAGGAAACTTGGGGCTCAGAGAAACTATGCTTTTCCAAGATCACAAGGGTGATTAATGGCAGAGCTACCATGAAAATGTTTGATTTATAACCCTAGACAAGTTCCTATTTTCTACTTTACTACAGTTAAATTCTTTTCAAAGTATATTTTATTGATTATGCTATTACAGTTGTTGAAGTTTTTTTCTCCCATTTCTTCCCTATCCCCCCTGTACCCCCTACCCTGCCCTTCAGTATTCCCCCCCTTAGTTCATGTCCATGGATCGTACATATAAGTTCTTTGACTTCTCTATTTCCCAAACTATTCTTAACTTCCCCTTATCTATTTTATACCTACCAATTATGCTTCTTATTCCCTGTACCTTTTCCCGGTGATTCTCCCCGCTCACCCTCCCTGCTGATAACCCTCCATGTGATCTCAATTTCTGTGACTGTTCTAGATGTTTGCTTAGTTTTCATTTTTGCTTTTTAGGTTCAGGTGTTGATAGTTGTGAGTTTGTTGTCATTTTACTTTTCATAGTTTTGATCTTCTTTTTCTTAGGTGAGTCCCTTTAACATTTCATATAATAAGGGCTTGATGATGATGAACTCCTTTAACTTGACCTTGTCTGGGAAGCACTTGATCTGCCCTTCCATTCTAAATGATAGCTCTGCTGGATAGAGTAATCTTCGGTGTAGGTCCTTGCCTTTCATGACTTGGAATACTTCTTTCCAGCCCCTTCTTGCCTGCAAGATTTCTTTTGAGATTCAGCTAATAGTCTCATGGGCACTCCTTTGTAGATAACTCTCTCCTCTCATCTTGCTGCTTTTAAGATTCTCTCCTTCTCTTTAATCTTGGGTAATGAAATTATTATGTGCCTTGGTGTGTGCTTCCTTGGGTCCAATTTCTTTGGGACTCTGAGCTTCCTGGACTTCTCTTTCTTTTGTGGTTTCCTTCCCTTCACTGTTGGTTCCCTGTACATTTTGCTTTATTCCACTTTGTAGAGCCTTCGTTTCTTCCTTGATTTTGTGACAGAGGTCAATCAATTCTGTGAGCATACTGATTACCAGTGTTTTGAACTCTGCATTTAATAGGTTGTTTATCTCCTTGTTGCTTAGCTTTTTCTGGAGTTTTGATCTGTTGTTTCATTTGTGCCATATTTCTTTGTCTCAGTGTACCTGTTATGTTGTAAGGGGGCAGAGCCTTAGGTATTCCCAGGGTGGGGCAACCCTCTTTGTTGTGTTGTGGTGCTGTCTGTGGGGTAGGGGTCAGAAAGGGAACAATGCAGCTCACTCGCTGCGTTCTAGCCCCACTTTCCTATGAACTCTCCTGTGAGACTGGGTTCCCCCCTCTTCCACATTCACAACTCACACAGGATTTTACAGCTAGAGGTTTTGCGTCTTTAGTTTCCCAATCAGCCAGCCCCTGCTTGCCTGAGTGGTCCATATAGCCTCCCTGCGGGTTGTCCCCACACAGCTTCCCAACTCCACCCTTCCTACAGATCTAGATGAATGTTTCTTTAACTCCTTGGTTGTCGGAGTTCTATGCAGTTTGATTTTCTGGTAGTTCTGCTTGTTTATAAATTGGTAGTTCTGCTTTGTTTTGAAATTGGTCGTTATCCTTCTTTTGGTTGTGTGAGGAAGTGAAGCATTTCTACCTACGCTTCCATCTTGGTGGGAACCTGACAGTTAAATTCTTAGTAAATCCTTTTTTTGTGAATTCCTGACACTTGAGGCTTAACCTGTTAAAAAAATTCAGTTCAATTCTCAGACACCACTCTTGCTTTTACTACTTGTGACACCATCATTCACCTGTTCTTCTAGAATAACAAACAAAATTATTTTTTTTAATTCCTTTCTTTCAGTGCTTCTGTTTACCATACTGCCATATCTAATCTAATCTAAATCCTGATGAGTATTCTTCTACAGATACGTTAAAGTTATGATTTTTCCTCTGTGGTACTCAAATTTTTCATCTATAAAATGAGGGGTGTTGAACTTGTGTTCTTTGAATTTCCTACTAGCCCCAATAGTCTAGGATTATAATAAATATATGGGAATGTTAATAGTTTCCATTTCTGGTGGTGTAATTTCTTCCATTATTCCTTATTTCAACAAATTCATATAGTAAGGGCTAGGATACAAAAACAGGCTTCCACTAATTACTTCAGAAACATGGGAAGGAAGTGGACAGTATGATGCATCATAAAATAGGCCTTCATTTTATGTCTGAAATCTGTGTTTTCATTGATCTCCACAAACATGAGTTACTGTTGTTGTAATTTGAAAAAAAAAAAAAAAACCAAAGGAACTTAAATATAAAAACAACCCATCTATTCCTTCAAGAAGTATTTTTCAAGCATTCAGTACCTTCAAATCCTGTGGAATACAGTGGTGAACAAGACAGATATGGCTCTTGCACTCATGAGACTTAAAATAGTGACTTAGAAACTTAAAATAGGTTCTTTGAAGAAGTATAATAGGGACATCTGACCTACTTAAGATGTGTTTCTTGGAGTGTGTTCTGGAGATTGCTTGCATCAGAACCACTTAAGCCCTTGAAAAATTCAGATTCTCAGGCCCCGCAATAAAGTTATTGAATCAAAAATCTGGATGTAGTGTCTAGGACTCTCAAGTTTTATTTTTTTTAATTTTAATTTTTCAATTACAGTTTACTCTCAATATTATTTTGTATTGGTTTCAGGTGTACAGTATAATGGTTAGACAATCATATACTTTTCAAAATGTTCCTCCTAAACTTTCCAGTAACCATTTAACACCATACATAGTATTATTGACTATATTCCCTATGTTGTTTAACAAACACTGCAAGAGGTTTTTCTATGCATTGTAGTTTGAGAAGCTCTGTTCTAAGGCATGATTAGTCTTACATTTTGTTCTTTTTATGTATCTGCATTATCTACAGTTTCTTCAGTAAATGTGAAATACTTAAGAAAAATCTTAAAATTTAAGAAATTAAATCAAATGTGTGAGTTAGACTACTAGTTAACAGAAATCATTGGAGTGATCAGAGTGTGGTGGATTTTAAGATAAAGGACCAAAAGTTAGATTTTGAAGGTTGTGATGTCAATAGATTATCTGAAAAAAAAAAAATCCAAAAATACAGCAGAGTCTGATAAGAAAAACATAAAAATAAGAGTCAACAAAATAAAATTCGGGGATAAATGAAGCAAATCTTTCCAGAACAGAGTTAACTCAGGGCGGAATGGGATGAGGTTAATGGGCATAAGGTAATATATCAATGAAAAGTCTTGTTTTCAAGCTGAGGTGTTTTGATTTCATTTAGGTTAATCAAAGGATTTCTCTGAGCAAGGGTGGATGAGATTATGCAAATCATCCTTTCAAAAGATGCACTGGGTAGTGTTATGCAGACTAGAGAGAAAATGAGGAAACTAGAATAAAGGAGATTAGCTAGAAAGACCAGTAGACTAATGCATATCATTTTATGAGGTTTTGAACTGCAGTGATAGTTTTAAAATTTGTATTGAATGAGAGGTTAGGAATAGTGACTGGATTTTTTTTTTAATTCAGGTTTTAAAAAGTATATTCTCTATGTTTTCTTGTTTCTTTTTTTTAAAGATTTTACTTATTTTTAGAGTAGGGGAAGGGAGGGAGAAAGAGAAGGAGAGAAACACCAACACGTGGCTTCCTCTCATGCACCCCTCACCGGGGCGCAGCTTGCAATCCAGTCCTGTGTCCTGGCCGGGCACCAAACCAGGGACCCCTTGGTTCACAGGCCAGCACTCAATCTACTGAGCTACACCCATTGGGCCTTGTCGTTTTTTCTTAATAGGCATAGTCTTTTCCTCTTTGATTAGAGGACAGTGTTTTCTGTATTAGGATATTTGGCTCTTTCTTACATATGATAAGCTGATTTGCCATGCTTAAGGACTGGCCCATTTGAACAGTTGCTCTATATATTGTAAATTGTTTAGTAACAAACAATTGTTCTCTTTAAATGCCCAACAAACAAACCAACAGAACTGCTGTTCACTTTACCAGCGTTTGTGTTATAAGGTCCTGAGAACAAAGCTCTTAAGGAGCGTTATCCTGTAGTTTCAGAGTCCAGCAAATCTGGTAAAGGAAATTTTTGTCTGTATTTAGATAACTGTTTAACAGTCGAGCTGAAGGAGACCATAAGGATTATCTAGTCCCACTATCTTACTTTACAAATAAGGAATTTGAAGCACAGAGAAGTCAAGCAGCTAAATTTGCATCAGCCAGTACACCAGGGTCATAGTAGAATCCAGTACTCTGCTTCCTATGGGGGAAAGAGTTCATCTGTTAATGTGGCAGATGCCCTCTCATAAGCATAGTCATGGGGTACCATATAGGCTAATATTAATCAAAATGTATCAATATGTCTGTGAGAAAACCAGGCATAAAATTGAAAGTCCTCTAGGTCCATATTTCTAGTTTTAACTGAATACACTACCCCCTCAATTAACTAACCCCTCAAAATGTTTCAGGACCTTAGCTTTAAAGCAATGAGGCAAGATTCTAGATTTTCCAGTTTTGTACATTTAACATCAACTAGAACCACATGGGTGCCAACACTATCCTTATATTTAGATGGCCAGGGATAAGGGTATGAGGATAAAGAACGAGGGAAGACTTAGTTATGAACTGAACTAAATTTACCCAGAGAACAAAAACTGAAACAGTTGTTGTAGTACAGCTCATGTGTTGCCAGAAACAGCGTCGCTCTGGTACCAAATGCAGCAGCAATGCAGAGAGAGTGTGTCTCTGTCTCTGAGGGGGATATTTCCTTCCTCCCATGGGGCATATGTTTCAAGTTATAATTATAATCTCTGGCCAGGAGAGGATTTCTCCAGCACCCCGCCCCCCACACACACAGAATTGACATACACCATCAAAGTTATTTATGGATTTATCTCTTGATAAATCTAAGTCCGAGTTATTGAAGAGTGCTCACCTTTTACTGCCAGGCATCTCACTAAAAGATCCAAGCCAACTGTCAGCTTCCCTTTCCTACATACACCCTTACAATGACCAACTACCCCATGGCCAAGTAAGGGTGCATTTATCTGCTATGCAACAACTGAACTTGTTTGGGGAGGAAACAGTTAGTTTTACCTCTCTATGTCTCTGTCATTCTGTCTCTGTCTGTCTGTCTGTCTCTCTCTGTCTCTCTCTGTCTCTCTCTCTCTCTCTCTTTCTCACACACACACACACACACACACACACACACACGCACGGCAGAACCGTCAAACAAGACCGTTATCTCGTGTTTGGGTACTTGAAGCACTTACTACATACTCTTTACTTTGCCCAGACATAAAACTTTCTTTACTATTTTCAGAAAGTGATTCAGAGGTAGAGATCCTGTAGAAGAGGAAAAGAAAATATCTTGGATACTGGAAAACTCCACTTCAAATCATACACACGAAAGCAGTTCATAAAAGCACACTCCCCAAAACATAGCTCCTTCTTAATTCCACATTTGCCCGCACTCCCTTTCCACTTTCACAGTGTAATCATTTTCCCTACTGCTAGACTGACCTTAAATCACAAAGTTCCAGCCGTCCCACTTTCCTGTGCTTCAGAGCAGCTCTTCTAAGCTCTACTGATCTGTTTGCTTAAATAACAGCTTTAGCCCAACCCATTAAAATATTTTGGACAAACTGATTCTGCCGTTATTGACCCACCGATTTAGCAACTGCTATTCTCAGGACAGAGATTTCTGTATTAGATAGCTCATAGAAATAAACTCGACTATTTTGTGTCAAGTAATTTCAATGTACTAAGCGAAGGAGTGACATTGTGTGCTTGTATGTTTGGAAGGGGGGCACATGGGGGGGGTTGCTCAAGGACAAAATAAACAGGCTCCCTCTAAGCTCATAATACTTCCAATCTGTTGAGAGGAGAAAATATTAAAGCTCCCTAGAATTTAAAACATTTTTTTAAAAGAACAGGGAAGAAAAAAGTAGGGAAGTGTCACTCGAGCTGCACTTTAGATCCAACAGATGATGATAAGAAAATTATTTAGCTACTTCATTTCAGTTCAAAGTAGATAAGACCCGTAGCATAATAGTTTTCTCTGAACTTCATCAACCAACGTCTTCAAACATTCTCTGGAAATTCTAATCCCTCTTTTCTGATACTAAAGGCTCATCTCAATATTTCACCGTGTCAGATAAAATATAAAATATAAAACTGCTCAGATGGCAGCGATTTAAAGAATTTCATTGCGAAACTTCTTGGCATTTTTGATATGTCCACAAAAGACACAGGAAAATTTAGACTAAAAATTTGGGTTATAAATGTGTTACCTTGTTACTTAAGGCAGCTATTTGTAAGGGAACATGTTCTCGGCGAGATTGAACATAAAAAAAATTCAATACTTGATCGCACCATTGCTTCATTCTCATTCTCTCCTCCCGCCCGCCGCCTGACATGAAACATTCTTCCATGAAATGCCATTAATAACTATAGCATTTCCAGACATGCTGTGCAGCAGGATTCAGACGACCAAGTACATGCAGCAAACTGAATAGGGTCGTGGCTGCAAGTCGGAAGCATTCAGATTCCAACTTTGCCATTAACTAGTTGTGTGACCTGGGGCAAATCCTGTAATTTCTCTGTGGTTCAGCGACCTATCAGTTAAATAAGGGTGTTGGACTATATAATCTCTTATGGCCCTGGTAAATTTCAGACTCTATCAATTTAATTTAAAAGTTAGTTAACAGATACCAAAACTGCCCTTTTACCGCTGAAATTTCAGTGTAATGTTTTATACATTTGTATACATTGTCTTATTTGATGCTCACAAAAGCCCAGAGGTAGGCATACATCCTCACACCTCCATGAACTATAAACAAGTTAAACCTCAGAATGTTTAAGAGTCTTTTAACTAAGATCACTCAATAAGTGGTAGTGATTCAAAGGCAAGTATTTCTGACTGTGATCCTTCTCATACCACTAAACAAATAGTTGATTACTAATAAGGTAAGCAATTCCTCCAAAAGGTAGAGAAATCAGGCTTACTTCTTTAAAATTAACTATATTCACCATGCTGTGTAATATATCCCCATGACTTATAACTGGAAGTTCGTGCCTTTTGTTTTCTTCAACTATTTCCTTCACCACCTGCTGCCTCTGGCAACAACTAATCTGTTCTCTGTATCTACGAGCTGTTTTTTTTTTTTTTTAATTCTCGACACTATTACAGGTGTCCTCAATTTCCCCTCAATTAGCACCCCTCCACCCAGCCCCCACCCCCCAGACTTCACCATTGTTTGTTTTAGATTTCACACATAAGTGAGGTCAAATACTATTTGTATCTGTCATTTCTACTAGCATAATATGCTGAAAGTCTATCCATGTTGTTACAAATAGTAACGTTTCTTTTTTATGGGTTAATAGTATTCCACTTGTGTGTGTATCCACAGAACGTCACTGCTACAAATTCAGTGTGCCCAGGAGTCCCTGATTTGAAGAGAGAAACTTTATTCCAGTGAAAGCTGTTTGAGGAAAGCAGCTTCAAGTGAAGCCCCACAGCAGCTCAAATGAAAGTCTCAGCTGCTCAAATAGCTACACGTTACACCCCCAATGGCTCCGCCTCCAGCTGGGGAAAAAGCAGTCTTCTATGGAAACCAAAACTGAGCTCCACCAAGACTGAGGGTAAAGATGAGTTATAACATGAGAAGTTCCCACCCCTGCTCCCTGATTGGCTCACTTATATGCAAATGAATATTCCAAGTCCACGTTAGTTCGAGTGGTCCAAAAAGCACTGTCCTGGTTGGTCCTTGTGGAACTACTGTGGTTGGTTGGTCAGTAAAGATGCAAATGAGAAGCTAGTCCTCCAGCTCTGATTGGATGGAGTGCATCTCAGCCCATCGGGCAAAATGAGATTCCGGAAATTCCTTTAAGAAGGATCAGCTTAGATAGGAAGCATATACAGTACCGGAGCCCTGGCAGCTCAATCTGTGGCCTGTATCTGATATTATGCAGTGTGGAGTGTAAACAAGGAAGCTATGGATTTCACCTGGACTAAGCAGGCTGTACTCACACTAGGAGAGTTACAAAAACAGACTCTATGACGTCACCGTTGCGGCCTCTCTCTAAAAGCTCATTGGAGGCATGGAAGGGAGGGTCTGTTTCCTGTGACGGCTCCGCTGGGTGCGCAGACACCTGCTTAGGTGGCGGGTCCATAGGCAGGAAGATGGTTAGCGCCCCATGGAGCTCAACTACACTATGCTCCGCAATGGGTTCCATCAGCTTGGATGAGGGGAAGGTTTACACGCTAACCTACGAATAAACTAAACACATACAAATAATGTAAAGTGACGCTCTGCGCGAGCAAGCAAGATACAGAATGCCTGCTGCCGCCTTAAAGCTGTGCTCCGTAAGAAAAGCATAAGAACACACGCCTTTCTATCTAAACACACACTTCAACTTTAAAAATGGATCATTGAATTTTTGTATTCTTTAAGAGCATTGTTATGGTTTGAGCATGTACAGATTCAGATCTAAGCCTCTCCTGTGGACTCCTTCCTTATTGTTAATGCGTATTCTCAAAACCCAGGGACCCAAACACAGTCGTATAAAAATTGGGGTATAATATCCTCCATTTCGGTAATACAACCCTCCTTCCTCCCCTCTCAGCTCAAGGTTATACAAATACTATTTTTTTGTGCGTGTTTTTTAAAGGCGGTTTTGTGATGCCTTTTTTTTTTCTTTTCACTTACGTCACAGACGGAAGGGACGTCACAGACGGAAGGCAGAAAAACAACAGGGAAAAACCAACCGAAGGAGAAGGAAGCCTCCGCTTCTGCAGTGATTGGTCCTGGAGAGGAGCAGTTGGTTGCTTCCCTCTCTTGCCGCGGGGAACCTCAAATGTTGAAGCCTGAAGCTTCAGTAGGTGTGCAGGTCCAGTCCACTGGTTCCCCTTGCTCCTCCCTCCCCTCTCCCCCCTCCCCTTCCCCGTCCCCCTCCCCCGGTCCCCTTCCCCCTCGGCAGTCTTGGGGTCCAGGCTCTGCTTTCTGGGCCTGGTGCAGACTGGACTCAAGTGGTACTTTGCTCTCCCGGCAGACCCGGAAGCGGCGGGGGTCGCGGGTAATCAGTTTGCGGGGTGGGGGGGGAACTGCGGGGGTGGGGCCGGAAGCGGCGGGGTCGCGGGTAATCAGTTTGTGGGGGAAGCGTGTGAGACCCGGAAGCGGCGGGGGTCGCGGGTAATCAGTTTGTGGGGGAAGCGTGTGAGACCCGGAAGCGGCGGGGGTCGCGGGTAATCAGTTTGTGGGGAAACTGCGGGGGGGGGGGGGAGGGGGCAGAAGCGGCGAGGGTCGCGGGTAATCACTTTGCGAGGCTGGAGCCGGAAGCGGCCGGGGTCGCGGGTAATCAGTTTGTGGGGGAAGCCTGTGAGACCCGGAAGCGGCGGGGGTCGCGGGTAATCAGTTTGTGGGGAAACTGCGGAGGGGGGGGAGGGGGCAGAAGCGGCGAGGGTCGCGGGTAATCACTTTGCGAGGCTGGAGCCGGAAGCGGCCGGGGTCGCGGGTAATCAGTTTGTGGGGGAAGCGTGTGAGACCCGGAAGCGGCGGGGGTCGCGGGTAATCAGTTTGTGGGGGAACCACGGCGGGGTGGGGGGGACCCAGAAGTGGCAGGGCTCGTGGGTAATCACTTTCCAGGGCGGGGGAGGGGGGGCCGCGGAGGGTGGGGCCCAGAAGCGGCCGGGGTCACGGGTAATCAGTTTGTGGGGGAACCGCGGGGGGCCGGAAGCAGCCGGGGTCGCGGGTAATCAGTTTGTCGGGGGCGGGGGCCCAGAAGCGGCGGGGGTCGCAGGTAATCAGTTTGTCGGGGGGGTGGGGGGGAACCGCGGGGCGCCCCGGAAGCGGCCGGGGTCGCGGGTAATCAGTTTGCTGGGGAATTGTGTGGGGCCCAGAAGCTGCTGGAAATTCCTAGGTGCAAGGCTTGCTCTGTGGACCGCCAGGCTCCCAGCAGTATCATGGAGGGCGGGTTGGATATGAAGTTCATGTCTGTTGCACACTGGGTGATGAAGCTCTGCTGCTCTTTGGGGATGATCTGCTTGTTCTCCTCGGCCACCGGCATCTTGGAGAGGAAGTGGTCGGAGAAATCTTGCCGGACCACGGTAGCCTGATTCTTTTTGAATGTGCTTACTAGCGGCAGTTCCATTTGGACCAGCTTCTCCTTGGACCAGATGAAGTTGTCAGTGCAGATCTACACCTTCTCTGCTGTCGGGGGAATGGCCTCCTTCATCTTC
Source organism: Glossophaga mutica (assembly GCA_039655065.1). Lineage (NCBI taxonomy): Eukaryota > Metazoa > Chordata > Mammalia > Chiroptera > Phyllostomidae > Glossophaga > Glossophaga mutica. Next base: position 4,069,454 of record CM077318.1, on the reverse strand, counting down.
AAGGCCATGAGCAGGCAAGTGGCCCCCAGCATATGCAGGCAGCTCTTCTTTATTGACACCAAGGACAAGAAGAAGTGATTTAGGTAGTCCATGGGCAGTGGGAAGACCTTCTCTGCGTACTTCTGCTCCTTGCAGACCTCCAGCCCCCAGGTGGCCACAATCTTGGATATGGATGGCGGAACCTCCTTTTGCACACACTTGAGGTAGGACACGGAGGGCGCGCGGGTCTCCTCCGCTTTGAGCATGGCCCGGAGCACATGGTCGTTGAAAAGGTTGGCGTCCAGGTAAGTCCGGTGGATGGTCTTCACCTCGCAGCACAGGAGCTGGTGCTCCATGGCTGGGGCTCTGCTGGTTGCCTGGGCCTGGCGGTGGCTGGGGGGCTCGGTCCATGCTCATCTCTAGCTCCTGTGCCCTGTGCTCTCCCGAGCTCCCCGGAGCTCTTCTGCCCCTTGCCGGAGAGCACGGACCCTCTGTTACTGTGCCGACAGCCCTCTCCACAATGTTTTCTATAGTGGCTGCACCAATGTACATTCTCAGGAATAGAGCACAAACGTTTGCTTTTCTTTTCTTTTCTTTTTTTTTTTATTTTTATTTTAATTGTTGATCTTGTACAGTTTTCTGTCTTTTATTCTCACCCGAACCCACCACCCTAGCACTCCCCTCCTCCCTCCCATTTCCACCCCCACATAGTTTTTGTCCATGTGTCCTTTATACTTGTTCCTTCCCCTTTCCCCCTGAAATTTCCTAATGCTTACTTGTCTTTTTTATGGTAATCATTCTAACAGGTGTGAGATGATATCTCGTGGTTTTGATTTGCATTTCCCCGATGTTAAGCATCTTTTCTTGCATCTGTTGACAATCTGTACGTCTTCTTTGGGGAAAAAAAGTCAATGCAGGTCCTCTATCCATTATTTCATTGATTATTTTTATACTATTGAGTGTTTTTATTTTCTTCTTTGAGTTTCTTATATACAGAGTCTGGCACAAATAACGCCTCTTTTTATTACAAAATCTTTTATTACCAAATCCTAAACATGTAATCCTGTAACATAACGATATCACACTCAAGCACACCATAGGACATTTTAGGTGAAATGTTCAAATTAAAACTATAAATTATTACAGCCATATGATTACCCTACTAACCACACAGAAGCAAGTGTTTGTTCTGCCAGACCCTGTATTTTGCATATTAACCTCTTATCAGATTTGTGATGTGAAAATATTATCTCTCACTTAGTAGGTGGATTTTTCATTCTATTGATGATTTCCTTTGCTGTGTGAAAGCTGCTTAATTTGGTGTGATTTCAGCTGTTTATTTTTGCTTTTGTTCCCTGTGCTTTTGGAATCATTCCCAAAAAATGATCACCAAGACTAATGTCAGAGAGTACTGCCAATATTTTCTTCTAGGAGTTTTACGGTTTCAGGTCTTAGAGTCCAGTCTTTAATCCATTTTGAGTTAATTTTTGTAGATAGTGTAAGATAGTGGTTGAGGTTCATTATTTTTCATGTGGCTGTCCAGTTTTCCCAAAAACATTTGTAGAAGAAAGTGTCCTTTCCAAATTGCATATTCTTGGCTTCTTTATCTTAAGCTAATTCACCATATTTGTGTTGGTATATTTCTAGATTGTTTATACTACTCCACTGATTTATGTTTCTATTTTTATGCTAATACTATACTGCTTTTATCACTAACTTTGTGATATAGTTTGAAATCAGGGAGCATGATGCCTGAAGCTTTGTTCTTATCCTTCAAGATTGATTTGCCTGGTTACTGAGTTTTTTTTTTTTTTTTTTTTTTTTGTGGTTCCATACAAATTTTAGGATTGTTTGTTATATTTCTGTGTAAAATGCCCTTATAATTTTGATAGGAATTGTATTGAATCTGTTGATTGCTTAGGCAGTATGGACATTTTAATAATATCAATTCTTCCAGACCATGATCTTAGAATATTATTTCATTTATTTGTGTCTGTTCCAACTTCTTTCATTAGTATCTTATAGTTTTTGTTGTACAGTTCTTTCATGTTCTTTATTAAATGTATTCCTAGGTATTTTATGGTTTTGATGTGATTATAAATGGATTTTTTTCTTATTTTTTTTCTGGTACTTTGTTATTAGAGTATTAGTGAATTTTCCAGTTCTCTTCTGGTTAAATCAGATTTACTTTTATGTATATAGAAAGATAGAGACCAGACCACTTCTCAGTGCTGACATAATTCCTTATGCCTACTCAAAATATCAATTTTACCTGAAATTCAACATGTCCAATAATGAAATAATGGTCTCTCTACCATCACCATCCACACACACACACACACACACACACACCCGGAGGGAAGTGTTCCCTATCCAGTTTGGCACTTAAGCAACACAAGTGTCACCCTTAGCACTTCCCCCCCTTACTTCCCATAATGTATCCATAACTAAAGCCTTATGTTTACTGCCTAAATTTATCTAAATATATCTATGTGTAACCAGCTCTATTCCCAATACACTATCCAAAGTTATCGTGTCTGGAATAGGGAAGATAGTCACCTAATCTATCTTCTTGTTTCCACTCTCCCCCTTCCCTAAAATATTTGCTTTCCATTCAGCAAATTCCAAATCATAATAATAATTGCAAATTCAGTCATGCCACTCTTAAATCCATTCCTTGGTATTTCACTGCATTAAGTGTTAAGCATTAGTCCTAGCCTCCAATACTTTGCACTGCTTCTAGAGTCTACAACTAGAACATCATTTCAATGCAATCTCCTCCTCATTCTCTAGGGTGTTTGAGCCACATTGGCCATCTTTTAATTCCCAAACTGCCATGTTACTGCCTACAACGGGGTCTTCACACATACGGTTCCCTTTGCCTGGAATGTCGTTTAGGGATGCCTGGAGAGGAAAGTGGTATCCTCCTTCCGTAGTAGAATACAGGAAGGCAGCAAAACCCTAACGCGGTGATATGTTACCAATGGGATAGGTGTGGGGTTCACCCTGAGACAGTCTTAGGAGTAAGAGATAAAATGGCATTTCACGGTGCTTTGGGGGCTTTAAAGAAAAGAGAACGTAGAAGTAAACTGTCCTAGCAGATGCCAGCCTGATAAATCAAGACCCACAGAAATATTCCCCCTCTACAACTGATAACTACAAACCACGTAAACCCAACCTAATGCTGAAATTCAGAATCAACCCATGGGAAGACGAGGAAACATTTAATGGGATGGGAACTCATGATACAACTTCAGTTCACTTATAAAAAGTGTTTTATTTCTTGCACACGTGTTTTGGGACTGAAATCTGTACTCTCTATAATATGCTGAATATACATTACAGTAGAACCTCGGTTCTCAAACTTATTTTTTTCCAGAAGGCTGTTCAAGAAGTGGTTTGTTTGAAAAGCAAATCTCCTTTGTTGCCTGAGGGATGTATGACTGATTATACAAGTATCAGCATTAAAGGGTTGTCGGGTAGAGAACTGAGAACTAAAGTTTTATTCAGCAACTGAGACATTTTTTCCATGAACAACTTGGTGGAGATCCAAATTGTTAGAGATAGGAGACATTCGGGAATTGAGCTTTGACGTATTTATTTTGTGTGATTGTTCAATTAATGTCAATTCACTGCACAAGATTGTAAAGTTCATGGGAATGGAGACTGCTTCTGTTTAATATATCCACAACACTATCATATTTACTGATACATAGTTTGCACTGTTTATTTTCTAAGTGTATGATTAGACAAAAATTACAATGATAAATGATCGATTTTAAAAAGAAAACCCTGAATTAACTTTGTAGGGCTGCAATAACAAAGCACCACACCTAGGTGATTTGTAACAACAGAAATGTATTGTTTTACAGTTCCGGTGGCTAAAAGTCTGAAATGAAGGTGCCGTTAGGGTAACGCTCGCTCTGAAATCAGTAGGGAATCTTTCCTTGCCTCTCTTAACTTCTGGTGGTTTGCTGGCAATCTTTACAACTTTTTTTTGGCTTGCAGCTGCGTTACTCTAATTTCTACCATTGTTATCACACAGCATTTTCCCTACGTGTTTTTGTTTCTTCACTTGGTCATTTTTTGTGAGGATATACCAGTTACATTGGGAGTCAATCAATGTTTCTCTCACATTAACGTTTCTCTCTCTGCCTCTCTGTCTAAAAAACATCCATAAACATGTTTTTAAAAAATAAAAATCCCCATGTGCTCAGTGCTACACAAGAGAACTTGCGTTGTTAAACATACAAAAAACAAATAAGTTGGCAAGAGCCAACAAATTGCAAACTACCCAGCTTACAGACTGCAAACAATATATAGAGAGAATTTTGGCAATGTAGCCAGAACATCCAGCATTGAGTTGGTTTATACTCATGTAGCCATTACAAGTGTGCTTTCCTCTCCACACCAGACATTTAAACATTTCAGTGTTTAGGTTTATTATCGCTACATTTGGCTTCTTTAAATAAGTATATAATTGAGTAACCAAAGGTTGTCTCAAACAGTGGAAACTGCCATAGGTGTCATTGTTATTTTAAAGTACAGTGCATGCATGCGAACCACCCAAATCGATTATAAGACTAGTTATAAATGTTTGTACATCTTTCCTTAAGTAGGCACGAGGTGTGCTTAGTTTCTCATTTTTAAGTTTTTTTCCCCCCAACTTTTCCAAGTGAATGGGAGTTGTGGTAGAAGTTACAGAGGGAAAGAAGGGATTAATAGGAGAAACTAAAACTACCTGGAGAGTAAAAATAGTAAATTTAGTTCACCATCAAACAGAAAAGTAATGAGAAGGTGTTAGGTAATATTGAGTTGAAAATCCTAAGCCTGTACAAAGCCCCAGGCAACCTTTTGAGGCTTGGTTATTATACATATATGTCCCCCTTTTTCTCTGCCAATGATTTATGCCTCATTACTGGTGTCTTCTCTACAAGATATTTTGACTTTTTGACAATAAAATTTTAAAGAGTGCTTTTGGGCCAGAAAAAATATTTATACGTTTATAGTAGATAAACACATACCTGGTTCACTTTTGTTTTCTGGACCAACCTGGTATGTGTGTATTGTTGTAAACCATCATTTCCTTTGGATTTAATTAAGACTATAAATTCCCAAGACCATGAACCTCATCATCTCTATATTCTGATATACACATACTGTGATGCCATGAGACTTATCCTCTCAAGTGTCTAGGTAACATGTGCATTTGGTCTGATTATACTGGGGTAAACATGCTTCTTCATAATGATGTCTCCAATCGTGGTTCTGGCTGTAATTCTAATCAGCTCTTAAGCCGAATGCTTCTTTTTGCAGCCATGGCTACACGTAGTCACTGACACTGGCACCTATTAGGAAGTCTCTAAGAGGTACAAAAGTAAGGCATGCAGCTGATTATTGAGTCTGATATGATTTCCAGAGAATTTCTAAGGAAGCATACAAACTGCATTCATCACAGAAACTCTCTGTAGGTTTACAACAGCTCACAATCTATGAGTTCAAAGAATTGAACCGAACAGAATTAATCAGGATTGAGTGTCAACTACGTTGTTTCTAAATTGTTTATTTCTCCCCCCAGGGATTATTTTCAATCCCAATTTAAACAACAGAATATGGTTGCCTTCATTCTCAAATACATTACAGGCTAATTCCATATAACTCGAAACAAATTAAAGTTATGTTGCACCAGACAGTTTTAAAAGGCTGCCTTATTTTTCAATAGACAATGTATATGCAATATGAATTGATATAATATCAAGCCCCTTTATGTTCTTAATATAACTGACCTTACAACTTCTAAGTTTTATTAACCCTTTGCAACTTTTAATAAAAGGTAAATATATGCCAACCGCATAAAATTGATGGAACACCAAAGAGAACAAAAACAAAAACGTCATTTTCTATATCACCATCCAGAGAAAATCATTGTTAACATTTTTGTGTATCGATACAGTCTAACTTTGGTTCTCAGACATCTCCCATATCAAGCAATTCAGTTCTTGATCAAGTTGTTCACGGAAAAAAAAATGTCTCAATTGTTGAAGAAACTTTGATTCTCGACCTGACAACACTTTCATGCTGATACCTGTATGAACAGTCACGTATCTCTTAGGCAACACACAAAGCTGATTCCGTTTTTGAACAAATAGCTTCTTGAACAGCCTTCCAGAAGGAATTAAGTTCAAGAACCAAGTTGCCACTGTATATTTTAAGTTACTTTTATAGCTACATTTTTGTATATATCCCAAAGTGGTTCCATGTTGTACAAACTTTTTTGAAGCCTATATTTTAACTTCGCACTGGGGTGTATTTTCCCATGTTAATAAGTATTCCTCAGCAACATGATTTTTAATGGCAGTGCACCTTACCTTCGTGTTGACTTACTATAGTTAAAAGAATTTTCTATTACTGGACAGTTTGATTGTTTCTAATTTTCCAATATTATAAATAATATGAAAATCTTTATGTATTATACTTGCATACATCTTTGATGATTTCTTTAGTATAAATTATTATGAGAGAAATTGCTAGGTAAAAGTTCACATATATTTTAGGACTTCTTATGTTTGTTGCCAAACTATTACTGGCATTATCATAACATGTTTATATTACATATCTGTAGCATGTTGCTGTAGAAAGAGAACCCATCAGTTTTTTTAATATGAAGAAACAGCCAGTTGAATATTTAAATATTTATACTTAGTTTTGCACATGATAAAACATCTGCACTTACATGCATTTATTTCCGTCTAGCTATTAATTATGTGCCAAACTAATGTACGCTTTTTTTATTATATTCAGGACACTACACAGAAGCTTTTACCTTAATGCAGATATCACTAAATGAGAATGGAAAAAGCAGAGCACCAAGTAATTTTCCATCGGCAAAGTTGAGCATTTCCAGAGTGCGTGTTCTCTGGACATACAATGTAAATGAAAGTGTAGTGGGGTCAAAATGGCATGGGACTTTCAACAGTCCTATATCAAGTGCCTACTTTGCACACAGTGTTATGCTAACTACCATGAATTTGCATGTTCATGGAGTGAGGGAGAATGGTGCAAATTTATATATAGAAGCACAGCAGCTCTGCTTTCAACAACTGCCAGTAAATGGTTGCTAGAGAATGAGATACTTGATTAAAATGTTTTATGGGGGATGTAGTAAAGCCATCTCACCAAACAAAAACAAATCTACATGAGTAGATCCAAACTATAACATTTGGTTTCTAATGATCATAATTAAAGTTCTAATAACTCTGTATTTTAATTTTGGTACTATACTCCTAATATGAGAAAGGACTTTCCAAACTCATGCTATAATGCAAAAAGAAGTAATCACAGATTGTATACAAATGGCATATTTTCAAATCAGTCTGGACAGTGTTGCTCCATTGTGAAAATTGTTGTAGGAGAAAAGAATAGATGATCATAAAAGGAAGACTGACATGGGTATAAAGAGAGGTCAGATTCATGGAATGCCTTTGTGCTATGATTTATTAAATTGGTTTACATTGGTTCTTTGTTCACTTACTGTGTTATCAGCACTGTGCTAGGCTCTATGGAGAGAAAGACAAGCAAATAAGGCAAGGTGCTGCCCTTATCTAGTGGAGAATAACAATGGGAAATAATAATAATAATAATAATAATAATAATAATGGATAATTGATATTGAAGGCTTAATATATGGATCGGGGTTCTTGGTTGCAAGAAAACAAATGACTTCGGATAAATTGAACCAAAAGGGCAGTTCATATACTGCCAGTCTAATGGGACCAGAGAACCAAACTTGAAGTTTTCACAGGTTGCACTAATGAAATCACAGACACTAGAAACCACTACTAGATCTTACACCATCACTATTTCTAGCAATTTGTCATAGTTGCTGCTACTGGCTCCACTCATCACCAGAGCTATTTCTAGATGATCCCAATGTCCTCACATTTCTAGCTTCTATTCAGAGGTTGGTGTGTGATTATGATTGGCAGAGGCTTAATATTCTCATGTGTTACTTGCGAGGGAGGTTGTGAAAATAATTTTCAGTTCCTATAGTGGGAGGTGAGATATGCCTCATAAAGTAAAGGATTGCCAAAACATAAGCAGATTTTCAAGATGCTATGCAGCTATAAGGAATTATAAATATCCATTATGGTTAGATACTATCCTAAGTAATACATATATGTGTGTATATGTATATTTGTGTGTGTGTGTGAGAGAGAGAGAGTGTGTGTGAGAGGAAGGTCTGTCTGGAAAAAGTCCAGCCATTGTTAATATAACAAGAATGGTTTGCACAACCTTGATGTAACCTAGCAGCCAAGGAGAGCGGACTGGAATGCACACGCATGAACAATACCAGTCAGTGGGGGCAGTAGGCACCATTGAGTGAGAATGTGTACTGTGTGACTGTCACATTCAAAATGACCGAGTGAGTAGTGCTATGCGTCTGCATCCAGTTTTGCATGAAGCTTGAACATTCCTCTGCAGAAACTATTCAGGTGATTCAGAAGGCCGCAGCTCTGGGCAACTGGTAATTGGCAGCGTCATCACGACAGCATGTCCACTCATGCATCCTGTCTCCTACAGAGTTTTTTGGTGAGACATGAAATCACTGAGGTGACTCAGCACCCCCCCCCGCAGCCCAAATTTGGTGCCCTGTGACTTCCGGCTTTTCCCAAAACCAAAATCACCTTTGAAATGCATTGAATGCTTTGGAAGTCATATGAGTCAGCTCTCCTTCCATTTCATTGGTCAGAACTACCCATGTAATCATGTTTATGTTAAAGGGGGTGTAAAAGCATAATCCTCTATATATCCATAAATAGAAAGAGAAGTAGGCTTAGGGGGAATAGTAATAATGTCTACCGCAGTAGACACTATTTTTAGTAGCGCCTTCAATTTTGAAGAAAAGTAAGCAGGGTTTAAGTAAGGCTGTAGTAAATAATGGGACTGCAATATGAATTTTTAAAGATTAAGTTTTGCAATAACAATGATACCTGATATGCATTGAGAAACACTAAGCATCATTTTAATTTTCACAACAATCCTGTCAGATAGGTTGCATCGTTGCCTCAGTTTAATAGACAAGAAAGCTCAGACAGTTTCACTAATTTTCTCCAGTTTACATAGCTGGTAAGTAACAGATCAAGTTTAGAAGCAGTAGTGTAATTTCAAAGCTCGTGTTTTAACCACTCCACAGCTCCCATATACTATGCTTTCTAACACAATATAAATAATGGGTAGTTTTCAGCTGATTTGAAATAATATAACTGACTACTCAAGTGCTTTTCTAATAATACATAACTCTTTAGAGCCCCAAGAAATTTTAGAGATTGTCTAGTTCAATTATTTTCTTTCACATTAAGAGATTGAGGCAAAAAGAGAGAAAGAGGTTTATGTAGAGTCATTGTTATTCAGTGGCAGATCCAGGACTCACGTGCGGACGCGAAGCAGCAATTGGTCATGCATTGAAGCCTGCAGAAGTTCTCTTAATCTTCAGATGTTAGGATTACCTCAGAAGCACATCCAGGCTCATCAATATGTCATTTTTCCTTTATTCACAAAGGTATTCTCATTTGTTTGCAGGGAGACTATAGAGTAGAGAGAGAGAGAGTGGGAGAAAGGTAAACATATTTGGGTAGACCCATTAACAAAATCTAAGAGGGGATGATCTATTAAGGGTCTTACTGTACCTGTTTCTACTTTAATTGTAGAAAATTGTAGTGAACTGATTAAAGGAAAACGGATAGAAAAGTGCTTTATCATGGTCAGTTAATGAATGTCTATCACATTGTACTAAATGGACCGAAGTCAGAAATTGATATAAAAAGGTGAGATGAGAAAAGATGAGCAGGTTTCATGTTCTGCTGCCTAGAACCCTTTGTAGCATTTTATTACCATTTCAGTGTATATTTGTTGCGATAGAATAGCTTGTTTAGTAAATGTCAATCTTATAGGAAAGTATTTCTTACTGTTATTTATATTTTAGTTAGCATAATTTTATGGGGATCTTAATTACACAGAGTTCTCAGTGCGTTTTTGGAATTAGTGGCTGGAAACCACTGTTTTAAAATCAAATCAGTATTTTTAGCCCTTTATTATTAGTAGAAGGCACCACGTAAGGTGTTTCATCAACTTTTTATAATAGCTTGAAATTCAGGGGCAGTGAGACCAGATAGAGAGGAGGAAGAATTTAATTATCGGTAGTATAAAATCACCAGTGCTTAAGATGAAAGCTATAAAGGTGTCCTGATATATAAATAGTGGCTTTTATGAGAATGTAGTAGTTAGATGTTGGACAGAGTCCATTTGTATTAATAGCTATACAATTAAAGTTGATGTTCTTTGATGGTTTTATACAAGTGATTACAGATATTATCATTGAAGCTTTAACATGAATTTTGCACCTCTTGGAAATTCCTAAAACCAAATTAAGAGCTATAAGAAACTTCCTCTAACCAAATTGTCACACAAGAAAAGCAGAAATCAATCTATCTATCTACCTATCTATCTATCTATCTATCTATCTATCTGTCTATCTCTATGTTTAAATTAGGCTTGGAAAGTATCAAAAGTAAGTTACAAGCTTTGAAAAACTACTTTTGGTGACATCAACTGGAGAAGAACCTATCGAAAACCAAAATGATTCTTTCTAACTAGCAAGTCCTGACTTTTTATTTCTATTTTATTTTTCCTTTTCCTTATCTTCCACATCCAAGAAGTGGCTAAGTTCAGAGCTATGGGGAGTCTCAACTCCATCCTTTCTTTGCACTTATCTTAACCCAGACTTTTAATAGCCTTTACTTAATTTTTCACAATCTCTCTCCCACCTTGCAGGCACCAGCCTCGGACCTCCCTGTGCCCAGCCATGGTCACCCCCACCGTATTCTTCAACATTGCTGCTCACAGCACGCCTTTGGGCCGCGTTTCCTTCCAGCTGTTTGCAGACAACATCCCAAAGACGGCGGAAAACTTTCCTGCTCTGAACACTGGGGAAAAAAAGTGTTTCGTTATAAAGGTTCCTGCTCTCACAGAGTTATTCAGGATTTATGTGCCAGGGTGGTGACTTCACACACCACAATGGCACAGGCGGCAAGTCCACCTATGGAGAGAAATTCGATGATGAGAATTTCATCCTGAAGCACACAGGTCCTGGCATCTTGTCCAACGCAGATGGCTCCCAGTTTTCATCGTCACTGCCCAGACTGAGTGGCTGGAGGGCGAGCACGTGGTCTTCAGCCCGGTGACAGACGGCATGGGTGCGGTGACATCCGAGGAGCGCTACAGGTCCAGCGATGGCAAGACCAGCTAGAAGGTCACCAGTACTGACTGTGGACAACTCTGACACATTGGACTCGTGTTTTATCTTACCCACCAGACCATTCCTTCTGTAGCTCAGGAGAAGACCCCTTCACCCCCATCTGCTTGGAATGTTCTATAATCTTCGTGCTCTCAATGCAGTTCATTGGGTTCCATGACTTCCCTACCCCTTCCAAGTCTAGCTGGATTGCAGTTAAGTTTAGGATAATGAAATAAAAACTAAACAACAACAAAAAATTTATAGTATCTCCAACTGGTTTTCCCACCACTGACCATTTCTCTCTCTTACCTCATGGTTCACAAAATTTATTGTGCATCCAAATCATGTTTTAAAACTTACCAAAACACAGATTTTAGGTTCCCGCCCACAGTTTATGACTCAGTAGGTCTCTATGGGCTCAAGAATTTGTACTTGTAACTAGCAAATCAATGATGTTGATGCTGCCAGTTCTGGGATCACACTTGGGATAGTCTGACTTTAATCCACTGTTCTTCCTGTATACTTCTTCCATGTCTACCTTCTTAATAAATAGTTCTGATTGTGTTTTAATTTCTTACAGAATTTCCTTAAAAAATAACATTTTTTTAAATTCTGAAAGCTTTTTTCTACCTTGTAGCCCCAGCTATCTTTCTTGCCTTATCTTCTACCTTTACTCTAAATAATGTTAGGTTACATAAAAAAGCCTTAGAGTAGATGTATTCAGTACTTGGGTTTGAATTCTATCTCCGTTTAATTAGCATGGAGTTGAGGAACTGTCTTCAGTCTTAGTTTCCTAGTTTGTAAAATGAGCATAATAGCACCTACCTCTTCAGTTCATTAGGATTATATTGATACACACAGAATACTTAGAATAATGCCTGGAACTCAATGAATGGCAGTGGTCTAAATGACCTGCATGATCTAATACCTGCCTAGATGCATCATTCTAGCCCTATCTTGTGTATTTTGGTCAAGTTAAAATTTTCCGTTCCTGGAAACCAACATACTGTTTTTTACTTCAGGGTCTTCACACATTCTGCTGTTTCCTCTACCCACAGCATTTTCTTCAGGAGCCCTTCCCTGTTATTTAATCTGGAAACACCTTGTACTTCCTTGTCACAGATGACACTACTTTTCTGTGTAGTTGTTTCATGTCAGTTTCCCCACTTCTCCGTGAAGAAAAGGAACATCTTTTTTGCTCATACTTTATATCTCAATGTCTATTCTACTGTCTCTTAATCTGCTTTGTTCACCTAACTATATCATGAACATACTTCTAGATTAATATTCAATACATACAGATCCACACATTTATTTTAATGGCTGTACAATAGTCCATTTTATGGATGATCCATTATTTAACCTATTTATGGGCGCATTGTTACACATTTTTCAATCATTTAAACTAAGCTCCAGTAAACTGTTTGTACACTTGCCTTCTTTTTGTATATTGCCTTCTTCTTAGAATAAAATCCTAACAAGAGACCTTTCTTAGTCAAAGAAGGTGAGCTTTTAAAATTCCATAACAGTATGGAATTTCCTCAAAAAAAAAAAATGGAACAGCCTTTTGACCCAGCAATTCCACTGCTGGGATTATATCCTAAGAATCCTGAAACACCAATGCAAAAGAACTTATGCACCCCAATATTCACAGCAGCACAATTTACAATAGCCAAGTGCTGGAAGCAACCTAAGTGCTTCAGTAAATAAGCACTTAGTACATCAGTAAATAAGTCATCAAAAAACTGTGGTACATTTACACAATGGAACACTACACAGCAGAAAGAAAGAAGCAGCTCCTACCCTTCATGACAGCATGGATGGAACTGGAGAGCATTATGCTAAGTGAAATAAGCCAGGCAGTGAAAGACAAATACCATATGATCTCACCTGTAAGTGGAACTTAATCAACAAAACAAGCAAGCAAAATATAACCAGAGCCATTGAAATAAAGAACAAACAGTAACCAGAGGGGAAAGGGGAGGGGGTAATGGTGGGGAGAAGGGGAAGGGTCAACGCAAGGAACATGTATAAAGGACCCATGGACAAAGCAAAAGAGAAGTAGGATTGAGGGTGGGAGGCTGGGGTGAATAGGGTGGGGGAAAGTGGTAGCAGGAAAATGGAGACAACTGTATTAAAACAACAGTAAAAAAAAAAAAAAGTTAAAACTTCCAGTTTTCAGGCATATAAAATCTCAGGAGTCATCACTCCTTTCAACAAGAAAAGGCAGGGCACATTGCAAATCAATCTTTTTCCTCGTCCCATGAGAGGACTGAGGTCACAGGACAAACTGCCACCCAGATATCAGTGAGCAGAGGCAAACCCAGAGAGTAGCAGCAGAGATGATCATCTTATCTGGACAGAAGTGCTGGAGACATAAAGTTTACAAGAACACTTAATAATTTGGACAAGCTGCTGGAGGCTGAGCAAAAATAATACATCGCAACCAAGTGGGGTTCATTTCAGGGATTCAGGGCTATGTCAGTACTTAAAACTCAACTGATCTAATTCATCATGTTAATACCCAAATAAGAAAAAATATGATCATATTAATAGATGCAAAAAGAGCACTTCACAAAATAGGATACCCATATATGATAGAAATTCTCAAAAACTAGAACTAATCAGAAACTTCCTTAACTTAGTAAAGATTATAAACGATTTGCCCTGGCTGGTGTGGCTCACTGGATTGAGTGCCAGCTTGCAAACTGAAAGGTGACAGGTTTGATTCCCAGTCAGGGCACATGGCTGGATTGTGGGACAGGTCCCTAGTAGGGAACACTCAAGGAACAACACATTGATGTTTCTCTCCCTCGTTTCCCTCTCTTCCTCCCTCTGTTCCCCTTTCTCTGAAAACATAAATAAAATAGTTTTTTAAAGACTATAAACCATGAAGTCATATCTAACATCATATACAATAGTGAGATTGAGGGCTTTCTCCTTAACATCAGGAAGAAGGCAATGGTATCCTCTCTCATCAGCATAGTACAGGATGTCTTAACCTGTGTGATTAAGCATAAAAAGGAAATAAAAAATAATTTGAATTGGAAAGGAAAAAATTAAACTCTCTGCATTCGCTGTTCACATGATTGTCTATGCAGAAATGCCAAAGATATACAAAATGAAAAACTGTTAGAACTGCGAGTTGAGCTTAGCAAGGTTGCAGGATAGATGAGCAACACATGAAAGTGAATTGCTTTCCTATATACCAGCAATAAACAACTGGAGTTTGAAATAAAAACTACAACTGCATTAAAATAAAATACTCATGTCTAAATCTGTGCAGAATCTGCATGCGTACATACAACTGAAAAACACTAATGAATGAAATCAAAGGGGATATAAATGAGAAACTGTTCTGTTTTGATGGATTGGAAGACTCAATATTGTAAAGATTTCATTTTCCCTAGTATGATCTCCACATTCAACATAATCCCAATCAAAATCCCAGCTGAAGTTGAGTGTACTCTAAAATTTATATGGAAAAATAAGGGACAGAATAGCCAACACAACTGTTAAAAACATGAACTAAGTTAGAAGATTCGCATTACCTCATTTCAATACTTACCATCATCAAAGTTACCCTAATGTTACATTGGTAAAAGTATAGACACATTGATCAGTGGGAAAAGAATAAAGAGCCTAGAAATATACTCAGACCAATATAACTGACTGAATTTTAACAATGGTGCAAATAGTCTTCAATAAAAAATGCTAATATGTTCAACACATGATGCTAGAAAAATTGGAAATCTATATGCAAAAATTTAAATATAGACCCAGATCCTATATTTTACAGAATATTTAACTGAAAATGAATCATAGACCTAAATACAAATATAAAACTATAAAACTTGTAGAAGAAGTCATAGGAAAAATCCATATTGCCTCAGGTTTGGTAATGAGTTTTAGTTACAACGCCCAAAGCACAGTCCGTGAAGTAAAATGATAAATGGACTTTATTCAAAATAAAAACTTTTACTCTGTGAAAGAGGGAGAGAATATTCTCAAATTCAAAAACCTTTAAAGAGGCAGACTTCCAGCCAAGATGCAGGCGTAGGTGGACACACTCTGCCTCCTCTCACAACCAAAATTAAGGACAACAAATATTTAGAAACAAGAAAACAATCGGAACTGAGAGAAAATTGAACTGTACGGAAGTCCAACAACCATTCATCCAGACCGGTAAGAGGGGCGAAGTGGCGGCAAAAAAAATTGGAGGTGCGGACCCGGGAATGCAGACAGCAGTGGCTGGCAGTTCCCAGGTGCGGTGGGTGGGGGACCCCGGGCACAGGGGGGCAACTGTGCAGCCCCAGTGAGGCCGCACAAGGCGGCTGGCTGACCAGGTGGTCCCACATTCGCGCGCGCAGACGGTCCAGGCGAAGGAAAAGCGGCGGAAGGGACTGAATCCAGGAGAGAGCCGAGCAGGCGCCATTGTTCCCTCTCAGGCCCCGCCCCCACGTACAGCGTCACAACCCAGCGACTGGGCTGCCCCGCCCTGGGGAACACCTAGGGCTCCGCCCCTCATACGTAACAGGTGCGACCAGACCAAAAACAAAACAAAACAAAAAAACCACCAAAAATGGCTCAAACCAGAGAACAAGTGAAAGCCCCAGACCCGATTCCTCTAAGCCGTGAAGAGATAGCCAACCTATCAGAGGCACAGTTCAAAGCCCTGGTGATCGGGATGCTCACAGAACTGGTTGATTTTGCTCACAAATTAGATGAAAAAAATGAAGGCTAGAATAAGTGAAATGAAGGAAAATGCACAGGGAACCAATAGTGATGGGAGGAAAACTGGGACTCCAATCAATGGAGTGAACCAGAAGGAAGAAGCAAACAACCAAACAGAAAACAAGGAAGAAACAAGAATTCAGAAAAATGAGGAGAGGCTTAGGAACCTCCAGGACATCTTTAAATGTCCCAATATCCGAATCATAGGGGTACCAGAAGGGGAAGAAGAGCAACAAGTGGAAAACTTACTTAAACAAATAATAAAGGAGAACTTCCCCAATCTGGCAAAGGAAATAGACTACCAGGAAGTCCAGGAAGCTCAGAGAGTCCCCAAGAAGTTGGACCCAAGGAGGAACACACTAAGGCACATCGTAATTCCATTAGCCAAAATTCAAATGAAGGAAGGAATTCTAGAAGCAGCAAGGAATAAGGGGACAGTCCCCTACAAAGGAGTTCCCATCAGACTGTCAGCTGACTTCTCAAAAGAGACCTTGCAGGCAAGAAGGGGCTGGAAAGAAGTATTTGAAGTCTTGAAAAACAGGGACCTCCATCCAAAGTTGCTGTATCCAGCAAAGCTGTCATTTAGAATGGAAGGGAATATAAAGTGCCTCTCAGATAAGGTCAACTTCAAGGAGTTCATCATCACCAAGCCCTTATTGTATGAAATGTTAAAGGGACTTATCTAAGAAAAAGAAGATAAAAAATACGACAGGGAAAAGACAGCAAACTCACAGGTATTAACAACCACATCTAAAACAAAAGCAAACAGCTAGAACAGGAACAGAACCACAGAAATGGAGATCATATGGAGGGTTAGCAACGGGGGAGTGGGAGGAGGAGAGAGGGGAAAAGGTACAGAGAATAAGTAGCATAGATGGTGGGTAGAAAATAGACAGGGGGAGGGCAAGAATAGTGTGGGAAATGTAGAAGCTAAAGAACTTATGACACATGGACATGAACTAAAGCGGGGGAATGTGGGTGGGAGGGGGTGTGCAGGTTGGAGGGGAATGATGGGGGAGAAATGGGGCAATTGTAATAGCATAATAAAATATATTAAAAAAAAAAAAAAAAAAAAACCTTTAGGCCCTGGCTGGTGTAGCTCAGTGGATTGAGCATGGGCCTGCGAAGCAAAGAATCGCGGTTCAATTCCCAGTCAGGGCACATGCCTGGGTTGCAGGCCAGTTCCCAGCATGGGACACACAAGAGGCAACCGTACATTGATATTTCTCTCCCCCTCCCCCTCTCCTACCCTTCCCCTCTAAAGATAAATAAATAAAAATCTTAAAAAAAAAAGGCTTCTTTAAAAAAAAAAAAACCTTTAAAGAACTCTTAGAACTTAACAAATAAAAAGCTAACAATGGGATTAAAAATGAGGAAAAGAGATTAACAGACTCCTTATTAAAGGCAATGTGTAGTTTTCAAGTATGGAAAATATGCTGAAAGCAGTTCTCATTAGGAACATGCAAATTAAAGCAACAGTGAGATACCACTATGATCTTACTTATAATGCTATTAATATCTTTAACAAGATGGCAAATAACAAGCAATAAAAATTATTGGAGAGAATGTGGATCAATGGCAACACTCTTTCATTGCTGTTTTTTTAAAAAATTCACTTATTAATATTGTTATTCTATTACAGTTGTCTGAATTTTCCCCTGTTGTCCTCCTCTGCCCATCCCACCCCCTGCCCACATAGTCAATTTCCACACTGTAGTCAATGTCCATGGGTTATTCATATATGTTCCTTGACTAGCCCCTTCTCCTTCTTTCCACCCCTTTCCCCTTCCTTCCTCCCCTCTGGTCACTTTCAGTCTGCTCCATGTTTCCATGTCTATGGTTCTGTTTTGTTGATTAGTTTATTTTGTTCATTAGCTTCCTGTTACGGTTGAGATCACATGGTATTTGTCTTTCACCGCCTGGATTATTTCACTTAGCATGATGCTCTCCAGTTCCATCCATGCTGTCATGAAAGGTAGGAGTCCTTTCTTTCTCTCTGCTGCATAGTATTCCATTGCGTAAATGTATCACAGTGTTTTGAACCACTCATTTACTGTTGGGCATTTAGGCTGTTTCCAGCATGTGGCTATTGAAAATTGCTCTGCTATGAACATTGGGGTACATAAGTTCTTTTGATTTGGTGATTTGGGATTTTTAGGGTATATTCCCAGCAGCAGAATCACTGGGCCAAAAGGCAGTTCCATTTTTAGTTTTCTGAGGAAATTCCATACTGTTTTCCACAGTGGCTGCACCAGTCTGCATTCCCACCAACACTGTACTAGGGTTCCCTTTGCTTCACATCCTTACCAGCACTTGTTGTTTGTTGGTTTATTAATGATAACCATTCTGACAGCTGTGAGGTTATATCTCATTGTGGTTTTAATTTGTATTTCTCTGATGGATAGTGATATTGAGCATCTTTTCATATGTATATGGGCCATCTGTATGTCCTCCTTGGAGCAGTGTCTATTCAGGTCCTTTGCCCATTTTAAAATTGGATTGTTTGTCTTCCTGGTGTTGAGTCATATGAGTTCTTTATATATTTTGCAGGTCCAACCCTTGTCCAATGTATAATTGGCAAATACATTCTCCCATATGGTCAGTTCCCTTTGCATTTTGATGATATTTTCTTTGACCACGTAGAAGCTTTTTAATTTGATAGAGTCCCATTTGTTTATTCTTTCCTTTATTTCCCTTGACCTAGGAGATATATTGGTAAAAAATATTGCTACATGGGATATCTGAAATGTTGCTGCCTATGTTTTCCTCTAGAAGTTTTCTGGTATACTAACTTATATTTAAGTATTTTATCCATGTTGAGTTTATTGTCATATACGGTTCATTGCTGTTGAGAATAGGAAATGGTCCAATCATTCTGGAAGCTATTTCAGCAGTTTCTTATAATGCTAAACATAGTTGTAACCAAACAATCTAGCAATTCTGTCCCTAGGTATTTTTCCAAATGATTTGAAAACTTACGTTCACACAAACCCTTAAGACAAATGTTTATGACAGCTTTATTCATAATTGCCAAAATCTGGAAGTGCCTGAGATGTCCTTCCATCAATGAGTGCGTAAGCAAACTGTGGTACATTCACACAATGGAATACTATTCAGTGATAAAAATGAATGAATCGCCCAACAACATGAATTCCTTGATGTATACTTCTAAGTAAAATAAATCATTCTCAAATCTTACATACTGTATAACTCCATTTATATGACATCCTGGAAAAATGAAAACTATAGACACAGTAAACAAGTAAATACCTGCCAGGCATTTAGGAGTATCGACTAGGTGAAACCCAGTGATTTTTTTTTTAGGGTGGTAAAACCACTGTACATGGTATTGTAGGGGTGGATGCATTACACAATGCATTTGTGGAAACTCATAGAAATTTACAGCACAAAGAGAAAACTTTGGTATATTCAAATCAAATCCAAATAACTAGGAGATAGGAGGAATCACAAGATAGAATGTTGATTGTGACAAAATATTCTAACACTATGCAAACATCAAAGAACCTCACTGAAAAAGATGGGGTAGGGGGGTAAGACGCTGACCTAAGTAACTCTGGAAGTGAATAGACAGAAAGACTAAAGATAATAAAGACTGTACACGCATACTGTAGTTTGTTGATACTTGTTTCCCACAGGATATGAGTTAACAATTCTAAAATTATTATACTTGAGTTGAACAATTAAGTAAATGATGGCAGAGAGTGGGAGGGGAAGTTAAAGACAAGTAAGGGGGGAAAGGCTAGAATGATCCTTAGGGTCATGGATCAGTGTTGGAGACATTACTATAAACTCATGTTTAGTTTGATATACTTACAAATTAATATATACAGAAATAGTAGAGATATGAATATATATGGGTTAGTATACAAATGCCTATTTCCTCATTCTGCCACCTGAAAGGGTCTAGAAATAAAAACACTGCGGTAGCAATGAGCACACCTAAGAACCCAAATTTGATTGGTGATATCATACTCCAACAGAAGAAACCTAGGCTCCTTCAAGAGATGAAAGATTAGAAAACTGAAGCAGGGGATATACAAGATGAGCCCGAAAAAATGTTTTAGTCCCTGAAAATAAAGAAGTACTCAAACATGTGCACAGAAAAAGAGATTGAGAGATATTGAGAGAGAGAGATCCCGAAAGAGAGGAGAGAAGATGTGAAAAGATAATAGCAGACAAATGAAAGCATTCCCAATTAACAAAGCTAGAACCATTGGAGCAACAGAATAACTAAAATGGAATTGGATTATAATCCAGAATATAAAATACATATCCATGAATGAATACTAATTTAAATAAATAGTTGGATAAGTAAATAAAAAAAAAACTAGACAAAAGTTCCATTCAGAATAATTCCAAATAATTTATGTGGATAGTCCACCTCAAGGAAATACAGTTTCCACTACTGAAGTGTGGACTACATAAAGTATGGTATGATACAGAGGAAAAGCAGTAACTTTACAGTGGAAAAGCCTGACAGATGCTACTTTGGTGATAACTCATGTCGATGGCCTGTACACTTGATATGATGTGATAAGAACTGCCTTTTACCTCTGTGAGGTTCTTCCCCAAAATACGTAGTGCCAGTCTAAGCATGAGAAAACCTTCAGGCAATCTCAAATTGAAGTACATTGTACAAAATATCCAACCACTGCTCCTTGAAACTCTCAAAGCCATTAAAAACAAGACTGACAGCTAAGGGGAGTGGGTACTGGATGAAAGAAGGTGAAGGGATTAGCCAGAGTTCCCATAAGACTGTCAGCTGATTTCTCAAAAGAAACTTTGCAGGCTAGGACTGGCGAGAAGTATTCAAAGTCATGAAAAGCAGGGACCTACATCCAAGATTGCTCTACCCAGCAAAGCTATCATTTAGAATCGAGGGCAGATAAAGTGCTTCCCAGATAAGGTCAAGTTAAAGGAGTTCATCATCACCAAGCCCTTATTGTAGGAAATGTTAAAGGGACTTATCTAAGAAAAAGAATATCAAAACTGTGAAAAATAAAATGGCAATAAATTCACAACTATCAATAATTGAATTTAAAAAAACAAGTAAGCAAACAACTAGAGCAGGAACAGAATCATAGATATGGAGATCGTTTGGAGGGTTGTCAGCTGGGAGGGGAAGGGGAAGAATGGGGGAAAAGCTACTGGGATTAATAAGTACAAATTTGTAGGGACAAAATAGACAAGGGGATGTTAAGAACAGTGTAGGAAATGGAGAAGCCAAAGAACTTATATGCATGACCCATGGACATGAACTAACAGGGTGGGGGGGAATACTGGAGGGAATGGGGGTACTGGGCAGAAGGGGGCAAAAGTGCAAAATTAGGACAACTGTAATAGCATAATCAATAAAATATACATTAAAAAAGACAGAAATAGAACACCTTTAGGATCACCTTTCATGATTCATCTCAGTTACTATCTTCTGCCTCTCTGTTCCTCAGTTGTAATATTTTCCCACCTCCTTGTTTTTCTTTAGCTTAATAACTACAGTATTTTGCCATGTATAATGTGCGCCCACATTTTTGGCCCAAACTTTCAGGAAAGAAACCTTTCATTTTATTTTTTTAGTTCAATTATTTGTTTATTTATATTTAGAAGCAAAACTAATTATCGTATTCCAGGGTATTATTTTGCACATGGATATCATTATTGCTTTGTTGAGTTACACTTTTAATTCATAAGCATGAATAGAATAATTAAAAACATTTACATAGCTATGGAATTAGTACTACCCATGTATAATGTACATCCTTATTTTTCCCTCAAAAATTTGGACAAAGAGTATGCATTATATATGGCAAAATATGGGTAAGTATGTGTTCCTAAACAAAAGTGTTTACTTTTGCTTTTTTTTTGCAATTTACATAAATGAAATCATTTTATGTAATGACTTTGGATAGCTTCTTTTGTGTTCAACAGGAAGTTTGTGAAATTCATGCTGTATATTTCTGTAGTTTGTTAATTTTTACCGCTCTATACTTTTACATTTTATGTAAATAACCACTTATTTAACAGCAACAACAAAATCCTCCACCAAGATGAGTCTGAAAAAATCATCACAACCCATAGGAGCCTCATGAAACATGATGAATAAATGTATGGTGATATCATGAATGGGATCTTAGAATAGAAAGAGTATTAGGTACAAACCAAGGAAATGTGGAGAAAATATGGATTTTAGACAATAATAATGTACTGGTATTTGTTCATTTGTTGTGATAAATAAACTATAATAATGATAGCAATAAGGAAAAATAAGTGAGGTATACATAACTGTCTATAATATTTTTGAACTGTCCCTTAAATCTAAGTTTTAAGTTTACTAATTATTTTTTAATGTATTTTATTGATTACGCTATTACAGTTGTCCCATTTCTCCCCCATCATTCCCCTCCACCCTGCACCCCCTCCCACCCACAGTCCCCCCTTTAGTTCATGTCCATGTGTCATAAGTTCTTTAGCTTCTCCATTTCCCACACTATTCTTGCCCTCCCCGTGTCTATTTTCTACCCACCGTCTATGCTACTTATTCTCTGTACCTTTTCCCCCTCTCTCCTCCTCCCATTCCCCTGTTGTTAACCCTCCATATGATCTCCATTTCTGTGGCCGAGACCAGACTAAAACCAAACCAAACCAAACCAAACCAAAACAAAACAAAAAAACCCATCAAAAACAACTAGAACAGGAACAGAACCATTTTTGGTGTTTTTTTTTGTTTGTTTGTTTTGTTTTGGTTTTGGTCTGGTCGCAGCTGTTACGTATGAGGGGCGGAGCCCTAGGTGTTCCCGAGGGCGGGGCAGCTCAGTCGCCGGGTTGTGACGCTGTACGTGGGGGCGGGGTCTGAGAGGGAACAATGGCGCCTGCTCCGCTCCCTCCTGAATTTCAGTCCCTTCCGTGGCTTCCCCTTCGCCTGGATTATCTGCGCACGCACTGTTACGTATGAGGGGCGGAGCCTTAGGTGTTCCCCAGTGCGAGGCAGCCCAGTCGCTGAGTTGTGACGCTGTACGTGGGGGCGGGATCCTAGAGGGAACACTGGCCCCAGCTCCGCTCTCCATTGGATTCCAGTCCCTTCCGCCACTTTTCCTTCGCCTGGACCATCTGCGCGCCTGAACGCGGGACCACCTGGTCAGCTAGCTGCCTTGCTCGGCCTCACTGGGTCTGCACAGTTGCCACCCCGTGCCCGGTGTCCCCCACCCGCCACACCTGGGAACTGCCAGCCGCTGATGCCTGCGTTCCAGGGTCCGCACCTCCACTTTTTCCTGCTGCCACTTCGTCCCTCTTACCGGTCTGGATGAATGGTTGTTGGACTTCCGTACAGTTCGATTTTTCTATCAGTTCGGGTTGTTTTCTTGTTTGTAAATATTTGTTGTCCTTAATTTTGGTTGTGAGAGGAGGCAGAGTGTGTCCACCTACGCCTCCATCATGGCCGGAAGTCTAAGTTTACTAATTATTTTTTTTTAAAAGAAACTGGGCTAGAGTATAGATTTCTACTAGTAAATATAATTTAGTGATTACAAATTTTAATGGTAGGTCAAGAAGAGGCAAACAAACCAAAGACAGAGAGTAGAACTCAGGAATTACACTAATGGAAAGAGTACAAGTTTAAGGTGGCATTTCACTAAGTCTGAAAAAAATGTGGAATACTTAAAAAATAATGTTGGAACATTTTTAAAAATTCAAGGTATGTTTAACAAAAGATAAGACATTTGAAGTGATTGAGGGATGAGATATGTGATGAAGAACAGAGAGAAAAGACAGGACAGGGATATGGGGAAATTTCAGAGTTAGTATAATGGTAGTTACAAGCTTTATTCTTTGAGACAGGCTTACCAAATTTTGAGTGCTGACTCCACCAGTCAGTAAATATGTGACTTTTGGTAACAGTTTTTAAATATTGGAGAGGGCAGTTAATCTGTAAAATGAATATAATAGCTTCCTTTCTAATAAGGTGAACTAATTGAGGCAATTCATGAAAAAATCTTAATGACTACTTAGTACAAGGAAAGTGCTAAATAAATTTTGTTATAAAAAATGCAGTGCAGTTAGTTGTTTTTTACAATAAATACAGTGTTGAGTTTTCATTGATTTTTCCAACACTATAATTATCAATCTTTTTCCAATTTCATAGGTGAAAAATGTCACCTTGTTGCTATAATTTATATTTCTTTGATTATTAGTGTGGAAAGAATATTTTATTATCTCATTGACCATCTATGCTTCTTCTTTTTTGAATTTCTCATCAAAATCCCAGAAAGCAATTTTTTCTGATTGTTTTATATTATTTCTTTATATATTAAGGGTAGTCAAACTTTCATATTACATATGTTGGAAGTATTTCCCCCAAAGCTAATTTTTTGCCTTTTAAATTTATTTGAGGACAGATAATTTTAGAGGTATTTTCACAGTTGCACTTTATAAGAGGATTTTATCCAAAGCAAAACAACCTTCAAATCAAAGTTAGAGTGTACTTTAGTTCTTACAGCCTTATGACCCATTCATCTCTACCAAACCCAAACACAACACCAGAATTTCATTCTATAACTTTGTTGAGAGATGATCATCCATGCTCTGCTTGAATACTTCCAATTATGAGAGTTCTTTACATTGTGGCACTGAGTGCATCACTTTGGACAGTTTTAGGTATAAAGTTATTTCTGTATTGAACTCAAATCTATCAGTTTACAATCTCTGTAAGTTAAAGAGAAAACAGTTATTTTTTCTCCATATGACAGCCCTTCAAAAATACATTAAGGCAGACCTCATTCTTCTCCTCAGCTTTCTTTTTTTTCTCCAGTCTAAATAGTTGTTAGTATAGAATAAACTTTTGACAGTTAAGGCTGTGATTGTAAGGAGTAATTTATTTTTCATTGGAATAAAAATCAGTAGATGCTTCCTGAACCTATGAATCTTTCATTTATTCACAAGATTCTTCAGATAGGAAGGTAGAGGGGGGGAATTAAATTTGCCCCATTGTTTTAAATTTGCCTCACTTTTTCCTTTTATTGAATAGTTATTGTGATATATATATATATATATATATATATATATATATATATGAAATTCAATATATATGAATTTTGAAATTCACAATTCAACTGCCCTTCTAGGGCAGTTGCAATAAGAAGAACATCACACTGAAAAGGTGCATAAAATAAAACATTTAATAATTTACAGGAAATTTCCATATTCTCAAGTTTAGCAGCTAGTCATCCCAGGGTGCTGGCTCTTGATCTGCCTTCTATTTATAGATTTTGAGAGCAAAGTGAAAGTTATTCAATAAAATTTAACCTAACAAATGTTTATGTATGCACAAAAATCTTACAGATAGCTTAATAAACTAGAGAATGATAACAAATAAGAAATAACATTTAATTTTAACAGAAACAGAATATTTCCTAGCATCTTAACAATGTTATTTTTTCTTTTTATTATTTTGGCTTTGTTTTTAACATTTGAATGTTTAAATATATGAGCTATATCTTGTGCACTAACAGTGTTATTTTTTGAAGTAATAATGACTAGAGTTTTGTAGCAGTGAAAATTATCCTTTTTAACCATTTAAAGAATGCATTAAAAAAGGAATGCGCTTTTAAAATTTATTTATATTGTATTTTTTCCCATTACCATTTACTCCCTTATACCCTCTTCCACCTCCCCTGCCCCCTCACCAATCCCCACACTGTTGTCCATGTCCATGAGCCTTTTTTCCTTTTTGCTTGATCCCTCCACCCCTTGACTACCTGTCCCAGAGCTGTTATCCTGCTCTCTAACTATGAGTCTGTCTCTATTTTGCTTGTTAGTTTAGTTCATTCATTAGATCCCACATATGAGTGAGATCATATGGTATTTGTCTTTCTCTGACAGCATACTTCACTTAGCATAATGTTCTCCAGGTCCATCCATACCGTTGCAAAGGGTAACATTTTCTTATTTTTTTATGGCTGAGTAGTATTGCATTGTGTAAATGTTCCATAGTTGTTTTATCCACTCATCTACTGATGGACACTTGGGGTGCTTCCAAATCTTGGAGGTTGTAAAAATTGCTGCAGTGAACATTGGGGTGTGTATATTCTTTCAGATGACTGGTTTGGGTTTCCTTGGATAAATTCCCAGAAGTGGAATTGCTGTGTTATAAAGCAGTTCCATTTTTAGTTTTCTGAGGAAACTCCATACTGCTTCCCACAGTGGCTGCCCCAGTCTGCATTCCCACCCACAGTGCACTAGGGTCCCCTTTTCTCCACATCCTCACCAGCACTCGTTGTTTGTTGATTTATTGATGATAGCCAGTCTGATCATTGTAAGGTGATACCTCATTGTGGTTTTATTTGCACTTCTCTGATGATTAGTGATGTTGAGAATCTTTTCATATGTCTATTGGTCATCTGCATGTCCTCTTTATAGAAGTGTCTATTCAGGTCCTTTGCCCTTTTTTAAATTGGATTTTTTTATGTTAAGTTTTATAAGTTCTTTATAAATTTTAGATATTACCCTTTTATCAGATGTATTACAAATATGTTCTTCCACTCAGTGGGTCTTTTCCTCTGTGGATGGTTTCATTGGCTGTGCTAAAACTTTTTAGTTTGATGCAATCCTATTTGTTTATTTTCATTTTGTTTCCCTTGCATGAGGAGATATATCTTATAAAATATCACTATGAAAAATGTCCAAGATTTTACTGCCTATGTTTTCATCTAGGAGTTTTAGGGTTTTTGGTCTAACATTCAGACTTTATGCATTTTAAATTTATTCGTGTGTGTGGCATAATAAGATCAGTTAGTTTCACTTTTCTGCACATATCTGTCCAATTTTCCCAACATAATTATTGAATAAACTATCTTTAGCCCATTGTATGTGCTTGCTTCCTCTGTTGAATGTTAATTGACTATAAAGATGTGAGTTTATTTCTGGGCTTTCTATTCTATTCCATTGATCTATGTGTCTGTTTTGATGCCAGTACCAGGCTATTTTGATTACAGTGGCCTTACAATAGTATAGGTTGATATTAGGTAGTATGCTTCCTCCAACTTGGTTCTTCTTTCTCAGGCTTGCAGTTGCTATGTGGGGCCTTTTGTGGTTCCATATAAAAATTTTAAATACTTGGTCTAGTTCTGAGAAACATATTGTTGGTGTCTTGACAGGAATTGCATTAAGTCTATAGATTGCTTTGGGTAGTATGGACATTTTAATGATGTTAATTCTTACAATCCATGAACACGGTATTTCCTCCCACTGATTTGTACCTTCTTCAATTTCTTTCTTCAGTGTCTTATAATTTTCCCAGTACAGGTCTTTAACATCCTTGGTTAGATGTATTCCTAGGTATTTTATTCTTTTTGGTGCAATTGTGAATGGGATTGTTTTCTTAATTTCCCTTTCTCATAGTTCCTTGTTAACATATAAAAATGCAAATGATTTCTGCATATTAACTTTGTATCTTGTTACTTCATTTATCAGTTCTAGTAGCTTCTTGGTGGAATCTTTAGGGTTCTCTATGAACAATATCATGTCATCTGCAAATAAAGACAGTTTTACTTCTTCCTTTCCAATTTGGATGCCTTTCATTTCTTGTCTGATTGCTGTGGCTAAGACTTTCAGTACTGTATTGAATAAGAGAAGTGAAAGTAGACAGCCCTGTCTTGTTCCAGATCTTAAGGGGAATATTTGTATTTTTTGCTCATTTGGTATGATACTGGCCGTGAGTTTGTCATGTATGGCCTTAATTATGTTTAGGTATGTCCCCTGTATCCTCACTTTGATTAGAGTTTTTGTCATCAATGGGTGCTGGATTTTATCAAATGCCTTTTCTGCATCTCTTGATATCGTCATGTGGTTTTTATCTTTCATTTGGTGTATGTGGTGTATTACATTTATTGTTTTTGCGAATGTTGTACCAACCTTGCATTCCAAGAATAAATCCCATTGATCATGGTGTATGATCTTTTTGATGCATGTCTGTATGAAGTCTGCTAATATTTTGTTGAGGACTTTAGCAACTACGTTCATCCTGAGGTATTGCCCTATAATTTTCTTTCTTATTTTTTTTCAGCGTCTTTATATGCTTTTGGAATTAAAATAGTGCTGGTCTTGTAAAATGAGCTTGTGAGTCTTCCCTTTTCTTGAATTTTTTGGAATAATTTCAGAAGGAGAGGTGTTAGATCTTGGAATGTTTCGTTAAATTCACCTGTGAAGTCATCCAGTCCAGGGCTTTTATTTGTTGGGAATTTTTGATTACTGCTTCACTTCACTGGGTGTAATCTGTCTATTCAGATTCTCTAATTCTTCCTGATTTAGCTTTGGAAAATTGTATGCTTCTAGGAATTGATCCATTTTGTCCAGGTTGTCCAGTTTGTTGGCATATAGTTGTTTATAATATTTTCTTACAATCCTTTCTATTTCTTTGGTGTCAGTTGTTTCTCCTCTTTCATTTCTGATTTCATTTATTTGGCACCTATTTCTTTTTCTTGGTGAGTCTTGTTTATCTTTTTAAAATTTGTAAAAAATTTATTGTGGTTCAGTTATAGTTTTTCAAAGAATGAGCTCTTGGATTCATTGATATTTTGTATAATATTTTTAGACTCTATTTCATTTATTTCTCCACTGACCTTTATTATTTCCTTCCTTCTACTTACTTTAGGCTTTGTTTGTTGTTCTTTTTCAGGTTTCTTTAAGTGTAAAGTTAAATTGTTCATTTGACCTTCTTTTTGTTTTTTTAGACAGGCCTGTAATGGTATGAATTTCCCTCTTAGGATGGCTTTCCCTGTATCCCAAAGATTTGGGGTTGTTGTGTTCTCATCTTCATTTGTTTCAAGGTATCTTTTTTTAAGACATTATTTATTTTTAAAGAGCAGAAGGGAGGGAGAAAGAGAGGGAAACATCAATGTGTGGTTGCCTCTTAAGCACCCCCCACTGGGGACCTGGTCCACAACCCAGGCTTGTGCCCTGACTGGGAACCAAACCAGCAACCTTTTGGTTTGCAAGCTAGTGCTCAATCCACTGAGCCTCATCAGCCAGGGCCATTTCAAGGTATCTTTTTATTTTTTCCACGACTCATTGTTGACCCATTCATTGTTTAATAACATGTTATTTAGCTTCCATGTCTTTGTGTATTTTTCAGTGTTCTTTTTGTGCTTAATTTCTAGTTTCAAAGCATTGTGGTTAGAGAAGATGCTTGATAAGATTTCAATCTTCTTTAATTTAGTGAGCCTTGTTTTGTGACCTAACATATGGTCTATCCTAGAAAATGTTTCATGTGCAGTTGAAAAGAATGTATATTCTGCTGCCTTGGGATGAAATGCTCTGAAGATATCAATTAAATCCATTTAATCTAGTTATTTAAGGCCACTGTCTTATTGTTGATTTTGTGGCCGGAAGATCTATCTTTTGAAGTCAAATGGGGTGTTAAAATCGCTTACTATGACTGTATTTCTGTCAATCTCTACCTTTATGTCCATCAGGATTTGCATTACATATTTAGGTACTCCTGTGTTGGGTACATAAATCTTTACTAGGGTTATATCCTCTTGTTGGATTGTTAATTTTATCATTATGTAATGTCCTTTTTTGCTTTTTTTAATAGCCTTAGTTTTAAAGTGTATTCTGTTGGATATAAATATCGCTATCTCAGCTTCCCCCCTTTCCATTTGCATGAAATATCTTTTTCCATCCTTTACTTTTAATCTGTGTGTATCTTTTTTTTTTCCTGAGGTATGTTTCTTGGAGACCACATGTATAGGTCTTGCTTTCTTGTGCAGTCAGCAACCCTATATATTTTGATTGGAATATTTAAACCATTTACATTTAAAGTGATTATTGATAGATACATATTTATTTTTTAACTATTTCCTCTGATTTTTTCTTCTTCTTTTTCTTCTTAAAGCAAGCTCTTTAACATTAGTTGCAATACTGATTTGATGGTAGCAAACTCCTTTAGGTTTCTTTTCTGGAAAGCTCTTTATTTCTTCAGTTTTAAATGATAGCCTTGCTGGGTAATGTAGTCTTAGTTGTAGGTCCTTGCTTTTCATCACTCTGATTATTTCATGCCAATCCCTTCTGGCCTAGAATGTTTCTGTTGAGAAATAAGCTGACAGTGTTATGGAAGCCCCATTGTAGGTACCTAACTGCTTTTTTCTCATGGCTTTTAAGGTTCTCTTCTTGTCTTTAAGATTTGCCATTTTAATTATGTTCTGTCTTGGTGTGGGCCTCTTTGGGTTCATCATATTAGGGACTCTCTGTGCTTCCTGGACTTGTGCATCTTTTTCCTTTACCAGGTTAGGGAAGATTTTGGTCATGATTTCTTCAAATACGTTCTCAATCCCTTGCTCACTCTCTTCTCCTTCTGTTATTCCCATGATGTTGGTGTTGTTATACTCCATATTGTACCATATGTCCCTTACACTCTCCTCATTTTAAAAAATTCATTTTTCTTTTTGCTGCTTTGCTTGGGTGTTTTTTTCTACCTTGCTTTCCAAATCACTGATTTGACCCTCTGCTTCATCTAACCTACAGTTTATTCCTTCTAGTGTTTTATTTACTTCAGATAATGCATTATTTATTTCTGATAGGTCCTTTTTAATGGTTTCTATGCTTTTTTCGTGCTGTTGAGCATCCTTATAATCATTACTCTTAAACTCTGTATCTCATAA
Source organism: Glossophaga mutica (assembly GCA_039655065.1). Classification (NCBI taxonomy): domain Eukaryota; kingdom Metazoa; phylum Chordata; class Mammalia; order Chiroptera; family Phyllostomidae; genus Glossophaga; species Glossophaga mutica. The sequence continues at coordinate 4,038,779 of CM077318.1, read as the reverse complement.
ATTGCTTGAGTCCATTTCACTTAATTCCTCATCTGAAAAATTCTCTTGTTTTTTTTTTTTGTTTGTTTGTTTGTTTTAATCTGTGGCCTGTTTCTTTGTCGTTTCATTTTTTGTGTGTTTGTTTCTTTGTATTAGGTATATATGCAAAGATTCTAGTGTAGTCGTTTGTTAGATGCTGCCTGTGACTGGCCCTAGGCAATGTGTTTGGAGCTATCAGTGATCCACAGCATGTGGCTGCCTCTGCTGAGCCTGAGTGTTTGAAGAAAGAACAAAGCTGTGCACAAAGGTCAGCTTTTATCTGCACCAGGCCTGGTGAGGGGTCCGTTAAAGTCTCAGGGCTTCCAGAGATCTGCCTTTGCCTACAGGTTTTCTATTTTTTCTTTTATTTTCTTCTTTTTTTTAATATATTTTATTGATTATGCTATTATAGTTGTCCCATTTCTCCCCCGTCATTCCCCTCCACCCTGCACACCCCCTCCCACCCACATTCCCTCCCTTTAGTTCATGCCCATGTGTCGTAAGTTCTTTAGCTTCTCCATTTCCCACACTATTCTTGCCCTCCCCCTGTCTATTTTCTACCCACCGTCTATGCTACTTATTCTCTGTACCTTTCCCCCTCTCTCCTCCTCCCACTCTGTTGCTAAACCTCCATATTATCTCCATTTCTCTGGTTCTGTTCCTGTTCTAGTTGTTTGCTTTTGTTTTAGATGTGGTTGTTAATACCTGTGAGTTTGCTGTCTTTTTACTGTCCTATTTTTTATCTTCTTTTTTTTTAGATAAGTCCCTTTAACATTTCATATAATAAGGGCTTGGTGATGATGAACTCCTTGAACTTGACTTTATCTGAGAAGCACTTTATCTGCCCTTCCTTTCTAAGTGAAAGCTTTGCTGTATAGAGCAATCTTGGATGTAGGTCCTTGCCTTTCAAGACTTTAAATACTCCTTTCCAGCCCCTTCTTGCCTGCAAGGTCTCTTTTCAGAAATCAGCTGACAGTCTGATGGGAACTCCTTTGTAGGGGACTGTCCCCTTATCCCTTGCTGCTTCTAGAATTCTCTCCATTTTAATCTTGGCTAATGGAATTACGATGTGCCTTGGTGTGTTCCTCCTTGGGTCCAACTTCTTGGGGACTCTCTGAGCTTCCTGGACTTCCTGGAAGTTTATTTCCTTTGCCAGATTGGGGAAGTTCTCCTTGATTATTTGTTCACATAAGTTTTCCACTTGTTGCTCTTCTTCTTCCCCTTCTGGGACCCCTATAATTCAGATGTTGGGACATGTAAAGATGTCCTGGAGGTTCCTAAGCCTCTCCTCATTTTTCTGAATTCTTGTTTCTTCCTTCTTTTCTGATTGGTTGTTTCTTTCTTCCTTCTGATCCACTTCATTGATTGGAGTCCCAGTTTTCCTCCCATCTCTACTGGTTCCCCATGCGTCTTCCTTCATTTCACGTATTGTAGCATGCATTTTTTCATCTAATTTGTGAGCAAAATCAACCAATTCTCTGAGCATCCTGATCACCAGGGCTTTGAACTGTGCATCTGATAGGTTGGCGATCTGTTTGTTGCTTAGAGGAGTTGGCTGTGGGGTCTCAATTTGTTCTCCGGTTTGAGCCATTTTTGGTGTTTTTTTGTTTTGTTTTGTTTTGTTTTTGGTCTGGTCGCAGCTGTTACGTAGTGAGGGGTGGAGCCTCAGGCGCTTCCCAGTGCGGGACAGCCCAGTCGCTGAGTTGTGACGCTGTATGTGGGGGCGGGGTCCGAGAGGGAACAATGGCGCCTGCTCCACTCCCTCTCTCGGATTCCAGTCCCCTCCGCCACTTCCCCATTGCCTGGATTATCTTTGTGTGCGAATGTGGGACCGCCTGGTCAGCCAGCCGCCTTGCGCAGCCTCACTGGGTCTGCACAGTTGCCACCCCGTGCCCGGAGTCTGCCAGCCGCCGCCAAGCCTGCAGGTTTTCTGTTAGGCTTACTCACTGAAATAGCCTCTAGCTGTTTTCCTCAGCTGCAAGGATTAAACATCACAGGTTGGGGCAGAGTAATTCCTGCAGGTGGGGCTCTTGCTTCCCCTCAGGCTGATGTCACTCGTAGAGGGGTGCTCTGAGAAAGATGGCTCACGTGGTATGGGGAATGACTGAGCACAGGGATCCTGGTGCCTGACCCTTCAGCTCTCTCCCCAAAACCACCAAACCCAGACTCCCCTCATGTGGTTCTAGTCTTCCCTCCCTCTGCTGGAGCCCAGGGTAAGTGGCTGCAATTGAAATTTTGTGTGGCGATCCATTAAGAAGCTCTCTGTATCTCTAGCCATCTCTCCCTGGTGAACAAAAACCCCACTGCTTTTCACAGCTGGATGCTATCTGGATTCCTTCCCTGGTTCTGGTGCTACAGGTTGGGGAGCCCAGTTTGTGGTTTAGACCCCATACTTTTCAGAAGGAATGATCCCTGCAGCAGAAACATCCATCTGGGCCCTGGCTGGTGTAGCTCAGTGGATTGATCACGGGCCTGCGAACCGAAGGATCGCGGTTCGATTCCCAGTCAGGGCACATGCCTGGGTTGCCAGGCCAGTTCCCATCAGGGGACATACAAGAGGCAACCGCACATTGATGTTTCTCTCCCTCTCTCCTTCCCTTCCCCTCTAAAGATAAATAAATAAAAACTAAAAGAAAAAAAAATCTTTAAAAAAAAAAAAATCCATCTGGAACTTCAGCTGCTGCCCATGGGAACTCCACACTTGGGCTTCCACACTTCCTACCCGTCTCATTGTGGTGAAATGAATTCTTCTGTAAGTCCTTGGTAATAAGACTTCGCTCCAGCTAGTATTCAGTTGGTTATTCAGGATGATTTTTCTATAATTTGGCTGTCATTCCACTTTGGTCCTGGGAGGAAGTTAGCGTAGCTTCCATCTATTCTCCCACCATCTTGGATCAACCCAAGATGTTGGAATGCAGACTGGAATGTTGGTTGGAATGCAGACTGGTGCAGCCACCGTGGAAAACAGCATGGACCTTCCTCGGAAAACTAAAAATGGAACTGCCTCATGACACAGTGATTCCACTTCTGGGAATTTCTCACAATAATCCTGAAGCACAGATTTGAAAGAATATAAGCATCCCTATGTTTATTGCAGCATCATTTACAATAGCCAAGATGTGGAAGCAGACCAGGTGCCCATCAGTGGATGAGTTGAGGAAAAAAGCTGCAGTAAATTTACACAATGGAATACTCTTTGGTTGTAAAAAAAAGAAAAAGAAAAAAATCTTACCTTTTGTGACAGCATAGATGGACTTGGAGATTTTTATACTATGTGAAATAAGCCAGTCAGAGAAAGACAGATACCATATGATCTCATTTATATGTGGACTCTAATGAACAAAATAAACTGGGGAACAGAATAGAAGCAGAGACATGGACACATGAAACAGACTGACAACTGTCAGCGGGGAGGTGGATTGGGGGACTGGATGAAAGAAGGGAAGGGATTAGCCCAAGAACATATATGCATAACTCAGAGTCATAGCAGCAGTGTGGTGATGTTCAGCAGGAAGGGGGTCCAAGGTTGGGCAGAGATTGGCAACTGGGGATGTATGGACATCTATAATAATGCCAACAATAAAAGTAAAGTATAAAAAGCCCTTTGATACCCCCAACAAGAAAATGCCTCATGAGAAAATTATTTTTCTCCTTTGTCTAGAAGAGAGATAATTTTGTTCGATGTGGGAAACATCAGCTTATTTGTTGCTGCTTTTCAGGAATTAACAAGTGCTGAGTTATTGCATGTTCATCTTGAGAAAATTGCTAAGGGCCCGTGTTGTATCAAATTACCTGTGTGAACTGTCTCTCGTGTGTGCATGTATCAACATTTTTTCTATATCGAAACTTTCTTCTATTTGCAGAGGAAATAATTAGCTATTTGCTTGAAGCTAGTACAGTCTCATTTTTTTCTGTTTTACTTCCTATTTTTCTCTTCTCTTGAGAAATTTCAAAGATTAACTGACCAAAAATAACTCAGTTGTAATGTGCACACTGTAAGAATATCTAGACCAGATAAATAGACTGGTCAATTTATTATGTCATATTGTTTCATTTAATATCGTTATAAGTTAATTTTATTTTAAAGCTATAGTTAAACATCTTAAATTATTACTTTTTGTATACTTTCACTTCTGTGTATGCCTAATTACACATACTGCATATATAAGTATAGATTAATAAACAATTTACTACAAAGTGTGACATAAATAATGTACCAAAGAAAAAGCCTTGGAGAAATTTAAAGAGGCTATCATTAATTGTCAGACATAACGCTGATTAAGAAAAAAGAAATGGGAAAAATTAGGATGCTGCTTTTCTAAAGATAAGGCTTGCACAGTTCCCTATGGTGTCTGTTCTCAGTTTCTGCAATGAATAATAAACCCAAATTTTCAATTATAGGGGTGTTCTGGTGGTATTTTGTTAATAGGCATTTTGTGTGTATAATTTTACTATAATAAGCCATTGCGTGAATTTGTTTCATTCAACATACTGAGTTAATTCCTTGATAATTTCTTCTTAATCTTTCTCTCTTTCTGTTTCTGAAATACCTATTAATTAAGTGTTGGACATCCTGAGGTAATTGTCAAATTCTATTATCTTTTTCCCTATGTTTTTCATGTCTTCGATTTCTTTTCTATGTTTAGGGACATTCTGACAACTTCACCTTTTTAAACTTCTCCTTATACTTTGCTGCTTGGACAAAGTTATGAGATCCAGAGTATGGATAGAACACCTGGAGAATATGGAATTACCTTGAAAGACTAAGTGGGATACCTCAGAATTGCAGAGAAAATTTGAACACCAAACCTAGTCACATCTATTGATCTAATTACCACTATAGAAGGAATTAGAGGTAAAGATAAACATTAAAGCCACCTGAGAATCAATCAGCCAAATCTGGAGTGTGGGAAATTCTACATGGCAAATGACTCAGTTCATTCAGCCAGCAAATTATATGGAAAAAAGTGAGAGTGATCTAAAGATGTAAAAATATTTAAGAGACATAGCCGCTAAATGCATCAGGTGGTTCTGATTTAAATACTTATTCAAACAAAAAAGCTGTGGAAAGAAAACACTCAAGACAATATGGAAAATGGGACCTAGACTGGTTGTTTGAAGACAGTAAGGCATTACTTTTAAGTTTTGTTGGATGTGATAATGGTATTAACTATGTACTATTATCCATACATTTTTGTATGTTTGAAAATTTTCATCATAAAACTATTTTTAAGACTGCAAGGAAAATGGTACTGAAGTCAAAACCATGGCAATGACATTTTCATGTTATGGTTTGCCACTAACTTCTCAGCCAAAGAAGACTTCCAGAGAAGGGGTGGGGTAAAGAAGGGAGAGGAAAAGTACAATTGCCATATCACAGCACTGAAAGCCTATAAAAAGCCTGTGAAGTAAGGGGTTGTGTTGTGAGTCCCACCTAGCTCTAAAACATAGAAAATCAAAGCTTGACACACTGAAGGGAAACTAAAATAACAGAACTGGTGAGAGGTGCTCCGAAATTAGAACTCTCAAGTTGCAGATACCCTTGGTTCTCGTCCCTTTCCTCATCTTATTATTCGCCAAATTCACCATTCCCATGTAATACGAAGAATCATCAAAAAAGAACCTGCATTAAACATGCACCTAGATATTGCAAAATAAAAGGAGTAAAAGAACATAAGTATACATCAAAAGGAAAACATACAGTTCCAGATATATATCCCAGGGAAATATTTAAGACATCAAAGATAAATAGCTTTCTAGTTCCTCAAATAAACCATAGACAATGTTAATTCTTTTAAAAAGGGATGGATAAAGTGTTCAAGAAGGGGAAAGTGTGGTTAAAAAGGGGGGGATTAAAATGGAGGCTGACAGACTTCAGAAAACCGGTCAAATTGCTTTTCTGGAAATCTACCCAAGCAACTAAAGTATGGAGGCCAGTTTAAATGTCCAGATACCTCCTTCAGTCTAATCTTAATTTCATGGGACCTAGAAGTTAGGCTTCCTGGTTAGTGATTTGAGATTGTAGCCATTTACTTCTTTTATCAAGGCTAGAGTTTTATTTCCTCATTTTCCATTCTTATTGTTGATATTGGTGGGTGTTAAAGGAAAAGATACGATAAAATTCCCTTTATCCTCCCATCTCATACAAATAAAAAAGTAGAGAATGATTGTTCTAAATAATCTTGTCCTTTAAAATGTAAGATATTACCTATTCTTTCTTTTAGAGTTGAGGCAACTGAGACCCATAGAAGTTAGTGACTTGCTTATGTCACTTCATTATATGAATCATTAAAATTGTGGTCTTTTATTAAAATACAGTGCCATTTTTAATTAGAAAGTCATATAATATACAACATTCCTAGGAAAACTTGGCCCGGTATCAGGAAACAAGTGAAGTATTGGCATTTGTACATATGACTGAAATCTAATAAAAAGAGAACAATCATTATCACCAACAAAAAAGACTGGCATTCAAAGTGTGCCATTTATTATTGTGAGAAATTGTAGCCCAGTTAATGAGGTAGAGCGTCATGGAAAAACTATAAAATATAATATAAATTTCAATTCCACATTCTGAAAAGTGACCCTCTTGCTATCCTGATGGATAATGTAAGTAATGCTTTTTCAAGTAAAAAAATAAGGCATTTATTGAGTACACTAAAACTGGGACAAGAAGATCTCCACTTCCCCTAGAACTCTGGCCTTCACAGCTTATTTTTTTTCTATTTTCTGCTGTTCTGTTGATTTTTTTATTTAAAGAAATGTTGTTGATGTATGCAATATTGTCTTTTTATTATTTTATTTTTAATTGAATTTGTTGGGGAGACATTGGTTAATAAAATCAAACAAGTTTCAAGTGTACAATTAAAAAACCCCGTAATCTGCACACTGCATCATGTGCTCAATACCTGAAGTCTCTTTCTGTCCCCATTTATTCCCCCCTTACCCTCTTTCACTTACCCTACTCCCTTTTCATCTAGCGATCACCATACTGTTGTCATGTCTCTGTGTAATGTGTATATGTGTGTGTGTGTGTGTGTGTGTGTGTGTGTGTTCACATACGCTAGAATAAAGACACTCTCTTCAATAAATACTGTTGACAAAATTGGACAGGTACATGCCAAAAAAAAAAGAAAGTAGACCACCAACTTACACTATAGAAGATAATAAACTCAAAATGAATAAAAGACAAATGTAAGTTGCAAAACCATAAAAATCCTAGAAGAAAACATAGGCAGAAAAATATCAGACATCTCTCGTAGGAATACTTGACTGATGTATCTCCTCAGGCAAGGAAGACAAAGGAAAAAATAAACAATGGGACTGCATCAAACTAAAAAGCTTGTGCACAGCAAAAGAAACCATCAACAAAATGAAAAGGGAACCCACTGTATGAGAGAACATATCTGCCAATGATACATCTGATAAGAGTTTAATTTCCAAAATACATATAAAGAACTTATACAACTCAACACCAAGAACACAAACAATCCAATTAAAAAGATGGGCAAGGACCTGAACAGACACTTCTGCAAGGAGGACAGACAGAGGGCCCAGAGACACATAAAAAAATGCTCAGCATCACTAGTCATTAGACAGATGCAAATTAAAACCACAATGAGATACCACTTCACACAGGTTAGAATGGCCATCATAAGCAAATCAACAAACAAGAGCTGGCGAGGTTGTGGAGAAAAGGGCACCCTAGTATAGTGTTGGTGGGAATGCAGACTGGGGCAGCCACTATGGAAAGCAGTGTGGAGCTACCTCATAAAATTAAAATGGAGCTGCCTTATGACCCAGTGGTACTATTTCTGGGACTATATCCTAAGAATCCTGAAATACTAATTTGAAAGAAAATGTGCAATTTGTTCACATTTTGTGCAATCGTTCACCACCATGTTCATAGCATCGTGATTCACAATAGCCAAGATCTGGAAACAACCCAAGTGCCCATCAGTAGATGAATGGATGAAAGAGCTGTGGTCCATTTACACGATGGAATACTATTCAGCCATAAAAAAGAAAATCTAATATTTTGAGACTTTATGAATTAACTTGGAGATTATTAAGCTACATGAAATAAGCCAGTCAGGAAAAGACAAATGCTGTATTATCTCATCTCACTTATATGTGGAATCTAATAAAAAATAATATAACAAACAAATGTTTATTTACCAGTATTAGATCTGATACCAACATCAAATTTATTAATCACTTTATTGCTTCTTATATCCTCTACCCAAAACATAAATATTTTTTCTAGCAGTGAGGGCCACCAGATCAGAATCAGGAAGTTGCTTGTTAAGATGGAGTCACCGAGAGAAAAAGAGGTCATAAAATGGCTTTCAGGGATATTTCATTGCATTACAGGTAATAAACTCTTTATTGTATCCTAGAGTACAGTTTTTAGTACTCTAAAACATAGCCAGGATATTATGTCTGGCTAACATGGTAACTATTCAGGAGGACAGGACTGAGAGACACGTTGAACGTTATTTCCCCAGGTTTATGTTTCTTGGAATGCTAATCTCACCATTCAGGTATTTTACTGACTTTGATTTTTCTCAGATAAATCTCAAGTGTCTTTGTAGTTACTAACTCCTACTTTGCAGTAATCCTGTTTTGGAAGAATGTCCTTAGTGGCTTCAGGGAAGGCCTCTAGAAACCTATTTGCTGTATTAGATCATTTGAAACCAGTCCAACTTCTTCAGTGCAGAGCCGGAAAAGAGAAAACTCCAGAGAGGTCTCAGCAATTAGTAAAATTCCCTACCAGACAGCAATCACTTATAAACTGACTTGGAGGAAGCAGGGGTACAGGAAAAGAGGGTGTCCTTTCCTTGACCTAGTATTCATTTCATTTTACCACAAAGGTGCGTAAAAAGGGGGGTCCATATAATTGTTATTCTATCACTTTATCTGTAATACATAGAGATTAAAGAAACATCAACTTTTAAAGAGTTTTCTCCTCCTTAAAAATCATAGCTTGAGCCCCCTAGTTTTATGTGCTTGTTCTCTCTCCCTCTATCTCTCGCAAAGTGGGGGTACACATGCCAATACTCTTGTCCTTAGATACGATGATATTCCTTTCCCTACATGATATCCAGTCTTCCATTCCACCCCTAAATCCTACTGCTACTCCTGCTAGCTCAGGAATACCAGAGAGGGAGAAAATAGTCCCTAACTACTGATTCAGGCCTAGCTCAAGCTCTGGAATCAACCTTGTTCCTAATGAGGAAGAAATCAGTAACACATAAGTTTAATACCAAATTAGTCTTTCTGCTCCAACTTTCTATTGTGGTAGAAAATGCTCTGGGAATTGGGTTCTTGCTCTAAACTCCTCCCATTAGTTTTGCCTTGTTCTTCCCTTGAGTCAAGTTCTGCTCTGATATACTGTGGTCAGACACTCTCTACTGGCCCAAAGTGATACCGACTACTTGCATATGCAGGCTTCTTTTAAAATAATCACTAATTCCTGAGACTTCTTCAAGTTTGCCTCTTCTTGATGTCTGGACTGCCCTTCTATCAAATGATGTAACTGCATAAACTTTTGATATTATTTCAAGGATGGTTATTTTATAAGTAAACAGTGTCTAAAGATATTTTAGAAGAAAGTTATTTGGCCAGCTCACATTGCTGAGTGCTACTCTCAACTGGGTATTAGGAGGTATTAAGGAATCATTGTTAATTTTGTTAGCTGTAATAATAGCATGAGAGCAGTATGTTAAAAAAATAAAACAAAGTCTTGCCCTGCCTGGTGTGGCACAGTGGATTGAGCACTGGCCTGCGTATCAAGGGGTCACTGGTTCGATTCCCAGTGGGGGCTGGGTCCCCAGTGGGGGGCATGTGGGAGACAGCCACACATTAATGTTTCTCTCCCTGTCTTTCTCCCTCTATTCCCCTCTGTCTAAAAATAAATGAACAAAATCTTTAAAAAAAGAAAACCAAGTCTTTATCAGTTAAAGCTGCATACCTACATGTTTTGATATAAATGACATATCTTAGATTTGTTTTAGAATATTCATGGGAAAAAAAGGTAAATGTGGAAAGGAGTGGGGTGAATATATGAAATAAGATAGGTAAAATGTTAAAATTTGTTGTAAATTGCCCTGGCTGGTGTAGCTCAGTGGATTGAGCTCGGGCTATGAACCAAAGGGTCGCCAGTTTGATTCCCAGTTAGGTCACATGCCTGGGTTGGGGGCTAGGTCCCCGGTAGGGGGTGCGTGAAAGGCAACCACACATTGATGTTTCTCTCCCTCTCTTTCTCCCTTTCTTCCCCTCTCTCTGAATAAATAAATAAAATCTTTTAAAAAAGTTTTAAAAAATTGTTGTAAATGGGTAATGGATACATTGGAATTAACTATACCATTATTTCTAGTTTTCTATAGATTTGAAAATTTCCATTAGAAATTTTATAAATATGATTCTCTCACCAAAATATTAAATACATGTATATATAAGCATGTGTACATATATATATTTATAATGTTAAATCATTGTGGTATAGTTGAGAGAACATGGACTTTGGTATTAACTACAATGCATCTGGTTCCTAATCCAGGCTTTACAACTGATAAATTGTGTGACCTGAGAGTAAACTGCTTAATCTCTTTAAACTTTGGTCTAGTTAATTGTAAAATGGTAATGCTAATACCTATCTTGTAGGACTGTTGTGTAGATAAAATAGTATCTAGTACATAGTATGTATGTATGTATGCTTGTATATATGCATGTAATGTATGTAATACATATTTATCTATCATCACTAGAAGTCCTTCAGAATTCCCTGGTCATTCAAAAATGTATGCACACTTATATGAAGCACACAAATATGACATGATTAAATCAGCTTTTCTTATGTTCTGTCTCACCAAAATATCTTCACATTTGAGTTGTTGGGTTAGGGATTATTTTGTTGTGGGTTTTTTTTTTTTTGTTATTCCCATGAAAAAACATCTTCTAGCATTTTGCAAATGGGAATTGAGACCTGGAAAGGTAAAGGCACTTTCTTAAATTCACACAGATAATAAATGGCAGTGTTATGAATATTATGTATTCTTAGATATACTATTTATGTCTTCTATTTTTTCTACCTCATCAATTTTCTATGTTTAATCTTTGAGTTACCTTAGTTGTCTTCTCCATGCACTAGGTAGGAAAAGGAGCAGAAACATCAAAACACCATCTTTGGCTTTTAAAACTCCGGTGATGAACTGAAAAAATCACTCTTTTTTCTTTTTCATTGAATTTACTGGGGTGATGCTGGTTGACAAAATTATATAGGTTTCAGGTGCACAATTCCATAAAACATTGCCTATATACCTTGTTCTGTATTCACTACCTCAAGTCAAATCTCTGTCCATCACCATTTATCCCCCCATACCCTCCTCTACCTCTCCCCAAACCTCTCTCACTCACCATAAAAATCTTAAAGATGGAGTGCACTGAAAATAATAGAAAAGTACACACAACTTCCCTTGACCAATGAAGATGTCATAATATGAAAATCCTCAGACTTCTTTGTGTGGCAAAATGCCAGCCCACTGAGAAGTTAATATATTGGTAAATAGCATTTGCAATCCTAATGAAAGCTTAACAAATTCAACAGACTCTTAACCTTCATACAATCACTCTTAATGAATATGTTTTATTTTAAAAGAGTGGTTGTTTTGACTTTAAGCTTTGTTCCTGAAAATGCTTTCAATCTATTCCTTCCTTTTTGCAAGTAAATGGTTTTTTGATTTTGTAAACATCCCACTAAACTTGGGCTCAGCAAAACAGATTTACCCTGGGGACTGCTTTCTTTGAAATTAACTAAATCACACACTCACACACATGTGCATATATACAGATTATTCTTAAAGTATTAACCGTTCAACCCATTTGTCAAACATAAACCTCAACTGTTTATTTCCTAAATTGAAATTAGAGAACACTGACTGGCTTGACTAGACATAGATAAAGCTTCATCAGTGTGGTCACTAAGAATTTCCTAGCTGGAAACAAGGGCACCATGATGGTTTTCTGTCCAGTTATTCTTACCTATCCACTTGCCTATGCAAAGGAACAGCAGATTGCCAGAAATAGTTGGGACTAGGCATTACAACTAAAGGAAGGTCATTATGGTAATATGACTAGGTCATTATTACAGGAGGTCATGCAATTATTTTCTACCCTATTGAAGGAAGAACAAATACTTGTGTCTTTGAAAACAATAGCATAGGAAAGAGGCAATATTGTGAATGGCCCACAATAAGAGCAATGATTGAACCCTGATTATTTCTATCAGAAGGGTTCTTAAAATAATACAAATAGAACTAGGACACAGTAGACTATAAGCCCTTCTTGTTTACTTGTATTTTTATAATGAATTATGCATATGAAAAGGGTAGAATGATATATAGGAGCTCATATATGATTTAATTATGAGAAAGCAAAGCCAGTATTTATCTTTGTGAATATGATAATTACTATGCAAATAAAGGACTACTCTACAAAAATACCTTTGTGTGTACATGTGTGTGCACATAACCATAAATGGCTAAAGCTAAAAAAGGCATTTGAGAACATTTAACTCACCTTATTATTTTACATATGAAGAAACTGGAATACAACGAGTTGTAATTACTTGACTAGGGAATAGCAAAGCCATGATTAGAATTCAGCTTTCTTCAAACTTGAAGCTACTGTCTAAAATTGAGAAACGGTGATGAGGGCTTTTAGTCAGAGTACCTAAATCTGCAATCTTAGCGCTCGCCTTTCTTAACTATTTGACCTTACCCAAGCTACAAATCTCATTGTGCCTTGGTTGACTTTTTACAAAATGGGCATAACACTGGCTCCTCATTATTAGTGAACAGGTGATTAAAAGAGTCCCTGGTGCATAATAAGCACTCAATAGATGTTCATTATCCTTATTACTAATGAAAGTCTTTTCTACTTACCATGACACCCATTTACACTTTAGAAAAACACAAGGTAACTTTCTGAATCATTGTGGGATCTTTAGAAGGGCATCTGTGTGCAATAAACAAGAATTGTAGATGAATGCTGTTGATTTAATCCTCTTAACTAGTGTGTTCATGCATAACCTCCTTTATATAATCTGTATTGATTTTTTTCCATTACCATTTAGTCCCCGTTTACCCTCTCTCCCCACTGCAGTTACCACACTGTTGTCTGTGTCCATCGGTCCTTTTTCATTTTGATCAGTCCCTCTTCTTGCTAACCTTTACCCCATCTGTCATCCTGCTCTCTATGATCTGTGCACATTTTCCTTATTAGTTCAGTTTGTTCATTAGATGCCACACATGAGTGAGATCATATGGTATTTGTCTTTCTTGGACTGGCTTATTTCACTGAGCGTAATGTTCTCCAGGTCCATCCATGCAGTTGCAAAGGGTAAAATTTTCTTCTTTTTTATGGCCCAGTAGTATTCCATCGTATAAATGTCCCATAGTTGTTTTACCCACTCATCTACTGATGGACACTTGTGCTTCTTCCATATCTTGGTGATTGCAAATAACACTGCAATGAACATAGGGGTGCCTATGTGTTTTTGAATTAGTATTTTGGGTTCCTTCAGATATATTCCCAGAAGTGGGATCTCTGGTCTGAAAGGCAGATCCATTTAGAACTTTTTGAGGTATCTCCATACTGCTTTCCACAGTGGCTGCACCAGTCTGCAGTCCCACCAACAGTGTACAAAGGTTCTCCTTTCTCTATGTCCTCGCTTGCACTTATCGTTTGTTGATCCTTAACTGGAATGTTGTAAGCAGCCATAAAATCTATAGCTACATGTTCCAGTACTTATAGCTTCCATCCTCAGAACATCAAGACAGCAGTGGTAACTTCACCAAGAACATTAAGTTGGTCTTTAGTGAGTGCATCCATTAAGTAGCGGCCTGCTGTGTTCCAGGAAGGTGCCGATGGTAGGGTGGGGTATGGGGAATGGAAAGGAAAATTGACTTTCAGAATGGGGAACAAATACAATCTATCACTCTGGCTACTAGTTGCCTTGGAAACAAGCCAATAATGACCAGTGCACAAAGTATACAAAATACTTTCCTTTAAATGAGTTTAAAGCTCCATTCAGCAGGTCGGAACATGAGTCTGGGTCAAGTTACCCCTTAGTTAAGTGCATATGAAAGTAGCGCTGAAGAGGGACAAGGTACTGTTCTCAGCTGGTTTTAGAGTGCTATTTTCCTATGTCTTTAATGCTCACCCAAGGATATGTCTTTTAATTGATTTTATTGAGAGAGCAAGAGGAGGGAGAAGGAGAGAGTCCAGCCAGACAATTTTTATTATTATTATTATTATTTTTATCAATACAAGGCTAAAGAGTAAAACATTAGCTAAACTTTTTGAGTTACTGGTGTACTTAAGGCTTAAATCTAGACATCTGGGTTTCTTTTACCCAATCCTCTTTCTACAAATAACTAATATTTACTCAGTTCTTACTCTACAATCTTCAGTTTCTTCATAGCATAAAACAAAGATAATACTTAACTTAGAGAGTTGTAGTGAAGATTAAAGAAGATAATACATATATTGCACTTGGAATAGTGGCTGGCACTTCACAAGTGCTCAGAAAAGGTTAACTGCTATTCTCATACTCTAATCTAGAGAAGGTGTTTCTTAAAATCTGGTGTTTAGAATAGCATCCAGTGTATGTTTCTGCTCCAGATCTCACTAGTTGTATTATTATTGTTTCTGGTATCAGGATATGAGGTTGCCTCTAGTACTACGATATAAGCCTCTAGATTTTGTACAGGAGCTTTCACAGAAGCTTATTAAGTAGCTAGTTCAAGTTTATCTAGCAATTAAGTGGTGAAGTTGGGGTTCAAACCAAGAGTCTTTTCACAGAGCTTGGTACAATACATAGTAGGCACTCCATTGATCTCGTTAACAGTGAATAAATCACTCTCAATTTTATTTAGTCCTTCATTCACTATATCATTCATTAAATATTTATGTATCTTCCTTGTTCAGGGTATTATATTTTTATTAACAGTCTAAGAGTTCACTGGCATTTCGGAGAACACATTACATTATTGACTTATGTTGAACTAACTGCCTTATCAGATTTAATTCCCTTGATTGCATTCTTATTTACCCTATATTTCTGTATCTGATTCATATGGATCTCATGAGAGATCCTGTCAAAGATCCAGCTAAACTCCAGATACAGTCTTCTATTATATTTTATTTTAAAATTAGATGAACATTCACTGCAGTACAATGTTTAAGTATTAGAATTTGGAGTCAGACCTGGGTTTGAATCCAGGCTACTTTCTAGCTATGTGGGCTTTGACATGTTATTTTTAAAGTTTTTTTTTTTTAATTGAATTTATTGGGGTGACATTGGTTTATAAAATTATATAGGTTTTAGGGGTACAATTCTATAATATATCATCTGTATATTGTATTGTGTTTCCACCACCCCAAGTCAAGTTCCCTTCTACCATCATTTCCCCCCCCTTTACCACCTCCTAACTCCCCACACCTGACTTTCCCTCTGGTAATCACCATACTGTTGTCTGTCAGAGTTTTTTTTTTTTCTTTGCTTCATCCCTTCACCTTTTTCATCGAGCCTCCCTACCCCGTCCACTCTGACAGCTGTCAGCCTTTTCTCTGTATTCTTGCCTCTGTTCCTATTTTGTTTTTCAGTTTATTTTGTTCATTAGATTTCACATATGAGTCAGATCATATGGTATTGGTCTTTGACTGGCTTATTTCACATACTATAATTATCTCCAGGTCCATCCATGCTGTTGCAAAAGGTAAGATTTTTGTTTTTTATGTTCAAGTACTATTCCATTGTTTAAATGTACTGCAGCTAATTTATCCACTCATCTACTGATGGGCATTTAGGCTGTTTCTACATCTTGGCTATTGTAAATACTGCTGCTATGAACATAGGGGTGCTTATGTTCTTTTGAATTGGTGTTTTGGGTTTCTTAAGGTATATTCCCAGAAGTGGGATTGCTGGGTCATAAGGCAGTTATGTTTTTAATTTTTTGAGGAAATTCCATACTGCTTTCTTTCCACAGTGGCTGCTTCAACGTGCATTCCCACCAACAGTGCAAAAGGGTTCCTTTTTCTCCATATCCTAACCAACACTTGTTCGTTGATTTATTGATGATAGCCATTCTGGCAGGTGTGAGGTGATATTACATTGTGGCTTTAATTTACATCTCTGTGATAATTAGTTACATTGAGCATCTTTCGATATGTCTCTTGTCATCTGTATGACATGTTACTTTTTATTTGGCTTAACGTCTCTAGCCTTGCATCTTCATCTGCAAAATGGAAATAATTATATCATATAAGGTAATGCTGTAGCAATATAAAATGATAAGAGATAGTAATGAGATTGATAATACAACTGTAAAGCAATTTTAAGGACTAAATGTACTTGAAGTATATTTGCTGTGTCTGGCACATTAGTAAGTTATGTTATCACTTTATCCCTTAAATGGATATAGTAAATACATCATATGGTGCATGCAAATTGCCCGGCATATGGCTGGACCTCCTCCACATACTCTCCCCTAACTCCCTTCCCTGCACCTACTTTCCTATTTATCCTTACAGCCCATGAGCTCAAGTGCAGACCTGGGGCAGATCAGCTTAGAAAGCTTGACAATAGCTTATTCTTCACATTTCCTTTTACCTTCTGTTCGGTTCCCAGTTGGTGTCTGTTCTATGAGACCCACAAAGCTTCCCAAAAGATATTAGTTTTCCAATGGTGTTTTCACAGACCACTGCTGAACTGGAGGCCATTTAAAATGTTTATTCTTTGTGGATCTGGGCTCCATCACATGTTGTGAGTTAGCGATGAAAGACAAAACGTCTGAGCTGGTCAGTCGTCTGTGTGGTTTCTCCTCTCTATGAAACAAACATGCCTCATGACTTGGTATAAATGAGCCTATATAACAGTCTCTCACGGGTCTGTTCAATTTGGGTTTTTACAACACAGTTCTTAGCTGCTCACAGTTGTGTTTCGGTGTCCCCTGACTGTATAGAGGAGACACAAAACCCATCACGGAATTAGCAGCTTGCTTCATTTCTGTATGTTTTGGTATTAGATTACTCTAGGTAAGTCACTTCTAATGTCTAGGTCTCAGTTTCTCCAGTTATGAAATGTAGAAGTCCCTTGTATTATTTATAATTTTAATGTTTATGATTCTATGTGGTTTGGGTTTCTTTCCTGTCCAGTTTATCTGACAGCGATAATACGTCACATTTACAGCGGTATTTTATCTTTTTTTATGACAGGGCTTCTACAAAAATAATCTGACATTATCCTCACAATTATCCTGTAATATCCATAGGGCAAAGAAACTTGAACATAGCATATAGAGGTTAAATGACTTGCCCATGGTCATACAGCATATTAGTGTCAAAAGACCCCAGTTCTTCTGACTCCTTACCCTGTGTAACTACACAGAAAGATGAATTACTCTAATATGGCTGTGTGCTGAAAGAAACCCCATTTAAAAAATCGTATCACCTGTAACTTTATTATTTTTAAGGTGATTTGTCTTCATTATTTTTAAGAGGATAGAGCTGTCACTTTCTTCAGTTATTTATTCCTGTGTACAAAACCTCCTACACGCAACATACACCGATAAACATTGTCTGGTAACCATTATAACAGACAACAAGCTTTCAAGACCTGAGTAACTTTCTCAGGGACTGTTATTTCATAATACACATGTTGTGAAGTTCTTTTCCCCCTCACAAAATTGATGCAAGTTCGCTAAGAAGTAGATGAAGACCTTTAAATGGATGTGCCTCCTAGACACGCGTATCCAGAATTATCTACAATAACTGTACTTAACTAGACTTAGCAATTCATCAACCTCACCTTTTTAGAATGTCATTGGGAACCAATAAAGAAATAAAACTATTATCTGGGCAATGAAAATGATTGTTAAAAGCCAATGCACGCTATTCAAAGGAGAATCCCTTTGAATCTCTATCTCTACACTTCTCAGGAGACTGGTTATCTGGTTTCTAAATCCTCTGTGTATTAAAGTGAGAAGAGGAGCTACAAAAGGCAGTCACACTGACAGCCAAACTGACAGCTGACAGTCTGACAAAAGACGAGGAAGAGACAGAAAAGCAATAAAGCCCAGAAAATGAACTCGCAAAGAACATCAATCTAGATTTATTTAACAAGGGAGGAATCAGACCTTTAGAGTATCATTGCATAATAACAATATACTATTTGGATTCCAAATTATGTCCCCAATTCATTAAAACATTAGCTGAAAAGAAAAGGTTAAAAAATACATAGATTTTTTTTTTTTTCCAACCACTCCGCACCCCTCTCTCCTCTGGCAAAAAATATACTATTGTATGCCAATGATACTTTAATAATTTTTTTCTCTACTTAAAGGAACAGGAAAAAATTCTAAGGAGCAACAACGTTCTCAAGTGCCAAACTTGTTTGAAACATGGGAAAAAATGAATACACCTATTAATTAGGTTTTGTTTTAATTTTTATTTCTTTTTACTTTAGTGTATGTCAGCTTCAATCAAAATGAAGATAGAGATGAGATTGTTTTATTCTGAAGGAGAGTGGTTAAGAAATAAACATTAACTATCCTGAATACTGTGCTGATTGGAATGACTCATTACTGAAGGTTCTTCATAGTTGGTTTACCAAAGTTTTATAGCAAATTAGTCAGCATGAGTGATCTTTTCCCTAACTTGGCCATCACTGACAGAGAACTGTCTACACTGGAATATGCTAAGTTGACCCTCAATTAGTTCCTTTCTGGGCATGGTGAAGTCACAGAGCACTTTGGGCAAAGAGATACTAAATCCTGAAGTGGCTGCAAGTCCCTTTGAGCAAAAGAGAATGTTTACAATCACCATAAAGATGCAAAAGACAGTAGACCTATATTCCTAGAATCAATGTGCCCTGCGTTAACTGTATGCGTACCTTGTAGATATAGAAAGGGGGGGTTGTCTTTATAATATGTAGTCTCTTTCCAAAAATTTATGCCCTAATATATTACAAAAACTTATTAAACCCTATGAAAATGCAGCTGGGAACGCTTTAATCCATCTTCCTGTTATTTGGGGTTGTTACTCTTTTCTACCTGTGGCAAATAATATGAGGATGAGTACAAGAGGGCTATATACTTAGTATTTTTAAAAAATGGTATACTTAAGAATTACCTTTGGGAGCTAAATGAAAAATTCCATGCTGAGCCAATATACAATGAAGAATTTGGGAGGAAGGAGGACATTTATTCAGCACTGACAAGACTATGATTCTTTATTGTGTTTTATTCTGTGTTTCCAAATTCTGAAAATAATATTCTAAAATTCAAATTAGGGTCATATATCCTAAGATTCATGTATCTTTTCTGAATTCTAAGGTTCAACTCTGCAGCTTTATTGCTGATGCCAACTAAATGATTATATTTACGTGTTTCTTTAAATTTGAATAGCAGCCTATTTCTAACAAAGATAAGACAACCAGTTGAGCTGTTTTCTCCTATGCTGAAGAGACACATTCTTGAATTGACTGAGATGGGAAGGCTTCAGACAATTTTGAGCCTAAAGACCCATAAGCCTGATTTGTTCCAAGGGACCTTTAGTTTTATACTTCTAGGAGTCTAACACACAGATCTTGGTATTGAAGCTAATTGCAAGGACATATAAACTAGATTAGTTTCTGACTCGATATATTGCTGCTCTAAGTTCATTGAGGGTGTTGTGCAGCAAACAAAGTGTAATAGGTAACCCACAGGGCTAATTGTGCTTATTATTGGTTTGGTGCAAAAATAATTCACACATACACACACAACTCAGATCAAAACTTATTTTGGGGCTACATTGTAAACCGGTAGCACATTCTTTCTCTGCAATGCTCTGAGAGGGAACAATTTCTCCCCTCCCCTCTCTTCCCCTCTCTCTCCGTTTTTCTCTTCCATTTTTCCCTCCTCTTCTGTCCCCTCCTCTCTAATTCTGTAGTAGCAATGGGAAAGTATTATAATCAAAACTGTTAGGCAAGGAAGATACCTCAGCATATCTTGGACAGAAGGTAATGTTTTCTACACATTTGGCATACATGTTCTGCTTCTAATGTAATTTTTTCATCTGGTTTTGAGGTGGGGATGGTGAATCCTGTTGGATTTAGTCACTTGTGAGTTCACTCTGAATGTATTCATATGCTCTGTCATACAGTAGTTTCTCTTAAGCCTGATTAAATGAAGCTGACTGAGCTTCACAATAAGCACGCTGCCGGAATCTGCTTAGCAAGAAGTGCAGTTGAAATAGAATGCTTCACTAGAGAAACACAGGCGAGTCTATATACTTCTTTATGTGCTGCCTGATATATTGGTTTTATATTTGCTTGGCTTTCAATTTCTCGGTTTAGATGCCTTTTTCTTCTTTAAAATTACATGATGTAGTGCAGGCAGAAATCATGCACGTATGCAGCACTTGTGGAGAGTTTTCAGGCAGGTTCACGGGAATGCCGATGAGGTCTAGAATAAAAGATTATGCTAATGTCACTGAACCCAGTTAATAGTCCAGTTTCTTCCTTGTTGAGTGTGTATTTGTTTTGAAAATGCTTATGCTCTAGTACGATCACTAGTATAGTAGAAGGTACCGTCTACTCAGTGTAGAAACTGTGATAGAAAATGACAGAGACTGCCTTTCCTGTGAGTAGAAAGTCACGAGGGAAACTCCTTAGGAATACTTAGGAACCTTTCTCTGGCTATAAGTCTGTAGTTAATAATATGTAGGTAGAAAGATAGAAAATATTTCTTGTTATAAAGAGGTGCACTAGATGCTGAGTTTTTAAGGTGGGTTAAATGATTACAGTCTGCTACTGTACATGAATGAAATCAGTGTTTAAAATTAGAGTAAAAGAGGGACATTGGAGAAGGATTGATTTTCTTATGCATGATTTTACACTATTCTAATGTAGTTAAGTGCATATTTATTAGTTACGCTGTTGAGAGTCGAAAATTGTTTGCTTTTTGGAACAATGCACAAATAGGCTGTTTACCTACCTGTTACACTGGTAATATTTTCAAAGACATTCGTACTTTGTGGAAGAAAATAATTCCTATTTTACTGAAGGATTGTACCTTGCCAGAATTCATTACACACGACAAAATTAGTCATTTTTATGTTAATTTTGCTTTTTGATTAAATATAAGCGCAGCCACAGATTGGTTTTACTTATTAACACTTTCCTTTACAAAACCCAGATATCCCTAACATCCATGGCCAGCTTGTTAAGAGTTTGTTTCCAGAGTACAGTGACTGTCTATTCAGACTAGTGGAAATGTTATTTACCCTAAGTGTTTTATTCCTGCTGCTTTCTGGTGTGACTGGATAACTGATAGATACTTGTGTGTGTGTGCACAGAGAGAGAAACAAGCCCTCTGTAAAAAGATGAGATGTGTCAAGTACCAAAAAAGTTGTCAATACAAATTATTTTCAAAACCGCAAAGGTAGATGAGCAAAAAGAGAATTTATGATGACAATATGGAGTAAGACAAAGCTTAGAGTGATCAAATCTCATTGATAAATGACATAACACTTGTTGCTACTTTTCAAACCTGCACTGACACCTTTGTAGCAAATTTAATTAAATCTTGGTTAATGTATTTGCTTGTTATTAAAAACTTAGTATATATGAGCATTTCTCTTGTGAGTATTTAGTTTGCCATCGCCACATAATCAGTTGTGCTTCTTAGTAGCTAATTAGACTTTTCATCTTATTTTTCTTAAGATTTCATTAATGTAAATAATGGGAAAAGCACTCATCAGTCTAGTTTTCCAATGTTCTCTAACATGTCCTCTACAAGTCACTTATTAAATAAGACAGTTTGAGATCATCTTACTGTAGAACCTTGTAGGTTTGTAGATATGCATGAAAGCATATATAAAGCGACAATACTTAGTTACTAAATTTATATGCCTATTTTTGAGACTTATAACTATCTTGGAGTTACTGGCTCTACATGTAGCCTGGGATATATTTTCAAACCCAGAAAAAAATGTCAGAGAACTGTGCTTTATTATGTTATGTGTTCATGTATTCACTAGAGATTTATTGAGTGTTTAGACAATACACCAGGCACTTCAATACAGAGGTTCGTCAAATACATATTCCCAGCCATCGCTCCTATCCCACCGATGGGGAACATACAGAAACACAATTCTGGGACGCAGCAATTTGAAATGCCTCTTTAGGCAATACTGATTCAATTTGGAAACCCTGGGCTAAATAGCCCTCCACATGGAGGACTGCGCTTTAAAGTGTTTATGTTTCATGCCAGTAAGCCTTGACTGTGAGTTTTCATTGGAAAAAATGCCATTTAAAGGCTTAAGCAGCACCATGCTGCTTTAGTTTTTCACTTACAAGAAGGACAATTAGTTCAGAAGAAACTTTCCTGTCATTTTTCCGACTGTTGCCACTTTACTACCTGCATTGGCAGATGGCTATTTCATTACTAATCAAGATAAACTTTGAGGTATTGCTGGTATTCAAGGCATATCTACTGTTGCTACAGAATTGCCTGAGACTCATTCACTGGCTGGAACCTACCTTTCAAATATATTGCAATGCCAAAGATTGATCAGAAATCATCTTTCACTTCCTCATGTATTCTGGCAGTTCTTTTGTGTTAATTATGTTCATTTAAAGTCTACAGTGTGACTGTGAGAAGTCCGCCATTTCCAGCATATCAAAGATATATAACAAGAAATGCAATTATAGGTTTAAAGCTGATAAACTATGGCATTTAGTCAGTTATTTGATTATTATAATTAGGTTGTCCTGGCACTGACGGTACTGAGGTTTCTGTTCTTTATTTCGTATGAATAAAATTATAATTTTGATATAGACGTATTTAATAACATTTGATAAGAGTCTCAAATACATGTATCTCTGTGTAATGATTATGGCAATATGAGCTAAAGTGGCGAGTGCTTCATCCTTCATTAGCGAAGACTGATCAAAAAGGTGTCAGCAGACTACACCATCTTCTACTGCTAATTCACAGCAACAACTCAATAAATCACCAAGTATTTACTAAATTTTTTATGTATCAGGTACATGTATGAAAGGTAGAATAAAGTCGCAAGTGTTATATTCTGTTCAATTTTTAATTCATTAGTTAGGTAAAGGCTGCAGCTAAATGCTAAGCCTATTTTGAAGCTGGTGCACTTAAGCATTGGCTGTGTGCGGTCAAGCAATTTTTTACTCACTGATTATAATGTACCCATTATAAAAAGGAATGCGTTTAATAATCAGTTACAGGATTTTGAAAATGTTAACAAGAATCAACTTGGGGTTTTGGATTGATTTTACAGTTTGTGAATTATACAAATTATTCTCCTGTCTTTTGTTCATTTTTCTACTCCCTGAAATCTGTACAGGCAACACTTTATACATTCCATTTTGCTATTTATTAGTCTCTGTGGGAAAAGATTTAATGGAAGAAGTTGAAATAAGAGATTCGAGATGATCTGTGAATTGATTTCAATTATCTATGCTCTTTATACATTGGTATCATGGTTGAGTAGAAGTTGACTGTAATATCAAACTCTAACTAAGCATACCAGTCACATAAAAGAAGGCATCGGTATTTTTGTTCTAATTTGAAAAGTAACTAGACCTTTCCTCAATGCAGAAGCAAAAAAGAAAAGCAGATAGTGTGGAGAATTTTGCTACCCTATAAAGCCCCGACTGAGTTTTACAACTAACAAAAGGCTTCAAAATGCAGAGGGCTATTGAAGAATAATTTACAGCTGGGAATGTAAGCAGAACACAAATGTAACAGACATTACCATTTAAGACAGCGTCTCTCGTATATCCAGTAGAGAGGTTATTTGTCTACCCTGATAAAGTGTGAAGCAGGTTTGGTCATGTGTAAGGTGATGGGGAACTGCCACAAGCAGGTGGGTTTGGACCCCCCTCCCTTTCATTATCCCATATGGAAATCGCAGAAGTTAAAAAAATCTAATCTCAGTATCGCTAGCTATCAGAGAGATGCAAATTAAAACCACAATGAGATACCACTTGACACCAGTCAGAATGGCCATCATAAACAAAGCAACAAACAGCAAGTGTTGGAGAGGTTGTGGAGAAAAGGGGACACTACTGCACTGCTGGTGGGAGTGCAGACTAGTACAACCACTATGGAAAACAGTATGGAATTTTCTAAAAAAACTAAAAATGGATATACCTTTTGACCCAGCAATTCCATTGCTAGGACTATATCCTAAGAACCCTGAAACACCAATCCAAAAGAAACTATGCATCCCTATGTTTATAGCAGCACAATTTACAATAGCCAAGTGTTGGAAGCAACCTAGATGCCCATCAGTAAATGAATGGATCAAAAAACTGTGGTACATTTATACAATGGAATTCTATGCAGCAGAAAGAAAGAAGGAGCTCATACCCTATGCAACAGCATGGATGGAACTTGAGAGCATCATGCTAAGGGAAATAAGCCAGGCAGTGAAAGATAAATACCATATGATCTCACCTTTAACAGGAACCTAATCAACAAAACAAACAAACAAGCATAATATAACCAAAGACATGGAAATTGGGAACATGCTGAAAGTCACCAGAGGGGAGAGGGGAGGGAATTTCAGGGGAAAAGGGGAAGGATTTACAGGAATAAGTATAAAGGACACATGGACAAAAACTATGGGGGGGGGTGGAAATGGGAGGGAGGTGGGGAGGGTTGGGGTGGCGGGTTCGGGTGAGAATAAAAGACAGAAAACTGTACAAGATCAACAATGAAAATAAAAATTAAAAAAAAATCTAATCTCAGTTCCTTAAATATTGCCATTACAGAAAAATAAACTTTGCAGAAGGTAAGGCAATATGAAAAGTGAGAAAGGTGAAAGTAAATAGCAGGAATATAGCAGTCACACGATGGGAAACACCATCGATAGGGATAATATACGAGCAGTTCTTGATTATTACATGAATGAGGTTCACAGTGGTATGGATATTTATAAATTGTGTATATTTAACCAAATTTGCTATCTGTTACATAATACATTATAAGACTTTTTGGAGTGGGGAATGGTGAATTTAACCTCCTAATTACATGTTTTTTTTTTTTAAAGAATCTTTTTTTTTTAAAGATTTTATTTATTTATTTTATTTTTAGAGAGGGGGAGGGAGGGAGAAAGAGAGGGAGAGAAACATCAGTGTGTGGTTGCCTCTCACGTGGCCCCCACTAGGGGCCTGGCCTGCAACCCAGGCATGTGCCCTGACTGGGAATCGAACCTGCGACACTTTGGTTCGCAGCCCGCGCTCAATCCACTGAGCTACGCCAGCCAGGGCCCCTAATTACATGTTATGTGAGGCTTACAAGGGTAAGGGAAATACGGTAGAGGGCAGGGGAAAGCAAGATTGGGACAAAACAATGCTATGGGTAATCCATACTCGGTTAAAAGAGACTTAGCTGTTTATTTTGATGTTACGTTTGATATTGTGGCAAATAATCACTGACAAAGCTCTTTTTCTTTTATATCTGTAGCTTCTGCAGATGTCCTCAGAGGGTGTAATTTTAATACAATGAAATAACATAAATGGCCTAGTTTTCTAAGTGTGTAAGGTTTTTGTGCATATATCAATATGTATTACGGTTACAGAATGCAGGGTTAATTTGCCAGACTTCATGTTAGCCATGGAAATTCTAGAGTCCTTCAGTTGGGAGAAATGTGGGGGGAGTATGTGTGTGGGAGTGATAGAGGCAGCGTGATGAACTCAGATACAATTTCTCTCATCTCATGAAAGTAGTTAACTATGTGAATTACACTCCAGATACATTTTGGACACCATGGATGAACCTAATTATTTTGACTCCATTTTGAGTAAAACACCTGCTTTATTAGAGTCAGAGATTGCGTCTGGTCCATGCAAGTAGGAATTTCACTGTCTTTGTGTCACCTCTGTTTCTGTTTGGCCTTTCTGAAAACTCACTTGCTAACTCTGCCTGGAGCCATCGTGCTATTTCTATCATTCTATTTATTTGTTGTTCTTGGTTATTTTATGTTTAGGTACTTTTACTATTCAATCTCTGCAACTCTGACAGGAACGGTTGCACCTGTAATTAATGAAAAACTTTCCCAGCTAATTAATACACACATAATAAAATAATAGTGGCCCGATTGCTCTCTGCTACAGGAGGAAGTCCATTTTGTGACAGATAAAAATGTTGACTTCCAAGACTGTAAGCTTATTTGGTGACTGTAGGTTAACTGAAGTGCAGATTTTTAAAATCCATATTCTTGATTTAGATATAAGTACAACTATTGAGTGGCTCAGAGAAATAGTTAAAAGAGAAAAAAAGAGAGAAGGAAATTTTTCAGATGCTCCTCAAGGATACACAAGGAGTCTTCTAAAATGGTTTATTAAATATTTTAATAATGTAACAGTTTAGAGTTAATGTTTCATTTTTTAATGATAAATATGAAGGGAGAAGGTTTATTTTTACTGATGATGTGGAAATGTTGCTTGGTGTGTAACAACAAAATGAAGAATTAACAGAATAATTGCATTCTTTAAAACTGACATCCAAATTAAATGCCTCTGTTAATGTTTCATTGCTATAAGATGTTAGTAATGGATTTTCAAAGGTCTCTGGTAATATGATTTTACCCCTTTATATTAATAATTACTTTCTGTTATTATGAAGTTTCTGTTTACTCTTGGATGGTTCATAATTGTGAAAAGGAATTCTAAATGTCCTTTGTAATTTTGGGGGCAAACATAGAAAACATTTAACATGTCCAGCTGCTGTTTAAACAAACAAACAAACAAAAAAAAAAACCCTTCCTTCTTATTTTTTTAAATTATAGTTGACATGCAAATTTATATTAGTTTTAGGTGTACAGAATACTCATTCAAAATTTGTATACTTTATACAGTGACCACCATAATAGGTCTAGTAATCACCTGTCAGTGTACATAGTTATTAAGATATTTTTGACTACTTTCCCTGTGCTGTACTTATCCCCATGACTTCCTTTAAGTACTGTGGATATAAACAACCTGACCTTTCTTGTTTCCCAGTTGATTCTGAGACCTAAGCTAATTAGAGAATTTTGCATAGTACCATTATTTTTGACATTGTTTAACCAGAAAATATCAGAGGACATGTTTTTAAAATGGCAAAAACATACAATGGAGTAAAGACAGTCTCCTCAAGAAATGGTGTTGGGATAAATGGACAGATACATGCAAAAAATGAAACTAGACCACCAACTTACACCATACACAAGAATAAAGTCAACATGGATAAGTTTTAAATGTAAGTCACAAAACCATAAAAATCCTCGAAGAAAACATAGGCTGTAAAATTCAGACATTTCTCATAGCAATACATTGCTGGATTATATCTCCTTGAGAAAGGGAAACAAAAACATTTAAACAAATGGGACTACAACAAACTAAAAAGCCTTTGACAGCAAAATAAACCATCAACAAAATGAAAAGGCAATGTAATGAATGAGAGGGGATATTCACCAGTGATACATCTAATAAGCGGCTAATTTCCAAAATATATAAAGAATTTACACGTCTCAACACCATGACAACAAACAACTCACTTCAACAATGAAATTTAAAAATAATAAATAAATAAATAAATAAATAAATAAAACAATTACTAAATTATAAAAAATAAATAAACATGTAAAGACCCTAAAAAAAAAAAAAAAAAGAAAGAAAGAAATGGGCAGCCCTGGCTAGTGTGGCTCAGTTGGTTGGAGCATTGTCCTATAAGTGCAAGGTTTTGGGTTTGACTCTGGCCAGGGCACATGCTTAGGTTGTGGGTTCGGTCTCCAGTCCAGGTGCGTATGATCCCCACTCCAGACGCCTATGGGGGGAAACCAATAAATGTTTCTCTCTCACATCGATGTTTGTCTCTCTCCTTCTTCTCTCTAAAAACAATGAAAAAACATTCTTGGGTAAGGACAAAAAATAAAAAGAGATGGGAAAAGGCCCTGAATAGAACCATCTTCAGAAAGGACATACGGGTAGTCCATAGACATGTGAAAAGATGCTCAAGGTCTCTAATCATCAGAGACATGCAAATTAAATCCACAATGAGATACCACCTCATGCCTTTCAGAATGGCTACCATCAATAAATCAACTAACAGCAGGTGCTGTCAAGGATGTGGAGAAAGTGCCCTTTTGCACTGTTGGTGGGAATGCAGACTGGTGTGGTCACTGTGGAAAATGGTATGGAGATACCTCAGAAAAATTAAAAATGGACCTGCCTTTTGACCCAGTGATCTCACTTCTGGGAATATATCCAAAGAAAACTGAAACACTAATTGAAAAGAATATATGCACTCCTATGTTCATTGCAGCATTATTTACAATTGCCAATATCTAGAAACAGCCCAAGTGCCCAGTGGTATCTACTGATGGATAAAAAAGCTGTGATGCATTTACACAATGCAATACTACCAGGCTGTAATTTAAAAAAAGAAGCTTACCTTTTGTGACAGCATGGGTGAACCTGGAGATTATTATACTAAATGAAATAATCAGAAAAATGCCCTGTGATCTCACTTATATGTGGAATCTAATGAACAAAACAGAAACAGAGACATGAACACATGGAACAGACATACAGTGGTCAAAGGAGAGGGGGTTTGGGGGAAATGGGTGAATAAAGGTGAAGGGATTGAGGGGAAAATATATATAAACTCTGTCCGAAACATATCCAGCCATGAAATATGAAAAATAGAGACATTTACT
Source organism: Glossophaga mutica (assembly GCA_039655065.1). Taxonomy (NCBI): domain Eukaryota; kingdom Metazoa; phylum Chordata; class Mammalia; order Chiroptera; family Phyllostomidae; genus Glossophaga; species Glossophaga mutica. The sequence goes on along the minus strand of CM077318.1, from coordinate 4,009,979 downwards.
CAAGGCGATACAAGATACAAGAAACATTGTACATAGGGCAATGACATCTCAAGTCCCCTTCAAAGTAGGCACCTTGGGACCTCACACAGTTCTCCCACTTGCCATCAGCTGCCCTGTCGTATTTTCCTGAATCTCATCAATGGTCTGAAGTCTCTTCCCTTTCAAAGGTGATTTTAGTTTTGGGAAAAGCCAGAAGAAGTCTCAGGGCACCAAATCTGGGCTGTAGCGGGGCTGAGTCACCTGGGGGATTTGATGTGTTGCCAAAAAGTCTGCATGAGACATGATGCGTGAGCGGTTGTTTGCGTTGTTATGATGAAGCTGCCAATTACCAGTTCCCCATAGCTGTGGCCTTCTGAGTCATCTGAGTAGTTTCTGTGGAGGAATGCTCAAGCTTCACCCATCCCCCCAAACCAAAGTCTCTTTCCTTCCCCATTTATCCCCCTTTTGCCCACCTCCCCCTAACCTCCCACCCCTCTTTCTCTCTGGCTATCACTACACTGTTGTCTGTGGTCTGTTCTGAAAAAGTCCAGCCATTGTTAATATAAGGAGAATGGTTTGCGCATCATGGATGTAACCTGGCAGCCAAGGAGAGTGGACTGGAATGCGCATGTGTGAATAATGACAACTTCAGTGTACTAGTCAGTGGGGGCAGGAGATGCTCTTGAGTGAGCATGTGTACTGTGTGGCTGTCGCATTCAAAATGAGCAAGTAGAACAACCAATCTACATCAAGTTTGCGTTCAGCATGTATCTTGTATCTTCTTCAATAAATGTCTCTAGTTTTCATATTGCATGGCTCGATATCTTCTGGACAGATCTTGTGTATCTTTACAAACACATTGTTCAAAAATTTTGGGTATAATTTTGTAAGTCGGCTTGCTGGGTCATATAGTAACTCTATTCTTTCTTTTTTTTTTTTTTTTGAGAAGCTTACATATTTTTTTCTATAGTGGCTATATCAGTCTGCATTCCCACCAGCAGTTCCTTAGGGTTCCCTTTTCTCCACAAGCTCTCGAAACTCATTCTCACCTGTTTTGTTGATAATAACCATTCTAATAGGTGTGAGGTGGTATCTCATTGTAGGTTTTTTTTTTTTTTTGCTAAGATCCTCAACAAAATATTAGCAAATTGGATCCAGCAATACATTAAAAATATACACCCTGACGAAATGAGATTTATTCCAGGGATGCAAGTTTGGTACAATAGTTGCAAATCAATAAATGTGATATATCACATAAAGAAAATGAAGGATAAAAATAACAGGTATATCAATAGATACAGAAAAAGCATTTGATATAATCCAGCACATATTTATGATAAAAGCTCTCAGCAAAATGATAATAGAGGGCTCGTACCATAACATAATAAAGGCCATGTATGGAAAACCTACAGCCAACATCATACTCACTAGGTAAAACTAAAAGTGTTTCCCTTAAGATCAGGAACGAGACAGAGATGTTCCCTTTCACCACTTTTACTCAACACAGCACTGAAATTTCTAGCCATAGTGATCAACAAAAAAGGTGTTATAAATGGAATGCAAATTGGAAGAGAGGAAGTAAAACTTTCACTATTTACAGATGACATAAAACTTTATATATAGAATCCTAAAGACTCCACCAAAAATCTACTAGATTTAGTAAGTGAATTTGGCAAAGTAGCAGGATACACAATTTAGTATCTCATTGTAGTTTTGATTTGCATTTCTCTAACAGCTAGTGACGTTGAGCAAGCACCATTTCATGTATTTGTTGGCCATTTGTATATCTTCTTGGGAGAAGTGTCTGTCCTGGTTTTCGGCTCATTTTTAAATTGTTTTGTTTGTTTGTTTGTTTGTTTGTTTGTTTGTTTGTTTGGTGTTAAGTTGTATGGTTCTTTGTATATTTTGAATATTAACCCCTTGTCATAGCTGTTGTTTGGAAATATCTTCTCATTCGGTTGGTTTCCTTTTGTTCTGTTGGTAGTTTCTTTTGCTCTGCAAAAGCTTTTAAACCTGAAACGATAAATTACATGATGAAAATATGAATAGTAAACTTGTGGATCTTGGTCTTAGAGAAAATTTTATGAATTTGACTCTGAAGGCAAGGGAAATAACGGCAAAAATAAATGAATGGGACTATTTATAGCATTTTGATGCATAGAAAAGTTTTTAAAACTTTTTCATCACAGACTTTTTCAGTAGTTCTTATGCTTAGAAAGTCCTTACGAATCTTATATCCAACAAATATATAACCTTATTTCTTCATTAAATGTTTTTTCTATTGAATTATTTGGTCTATTTTGAATGAACTTCTATATCAGGTGTGAGTAATGATACAGCTTTGTTAGTTTTTTCCCAATTAGCTAAAATAATTGATTGTTAGAATTTATTGAATAATCCTTCTTTTCCATTGTGTTGTGATTCCATGAGTCTGAAAAAGTTGTTTTCCTCTACAAAGCTACTACAATAATATTCTTCCCTGAAAATTGTGAACAACCTTGTGCATTCCAAAATTATACCATACTTCTATGTATACACACCCCATGCTCTTTGATCACAGGGGCCTTAGCTTCTTTAAATATTCATCTGCCCTCCACTCTCCTAGTACCTAGAAGAGTGCTAGGTATAAGAGTAGTTGTTCAATATGACAGAGTAGCTAATTGTTATAACTCCGAAACTGAACTTTCTCAGTTTGAATCCAGGCTCTGCCGAAGATTACATTTTGCAAGTAACTTCTCTAAGTCTCAGTTTCAGCATTTGTGAAATGGAGGTGACTATTTCGTCATACCTGTCTTGTAGAGATTTTGTGAGAATTAAATGATATAAAGCATGTGAAATCTTTAAGTCAGTGCCTGACACAGAGTGAGTACTCCAATGTTGACACAATTTGTTATTATTGTTGAAAATGTTATTATTATTATTATTATTATTATCATTATTATTACTACAGTAGCAATGGTGAGGGTCAGCACTAACAACAGAAGGGCCTAATGAGGATGGAGATGGTCAATGCCCCCTAGATAGAAACTGATGTAGGAGCAGAAGCACTCTCTGAGATAACATTGTAATGATAGGCTCCGTGGCCCCCTCTGTGTCATAGTGTCATATGCCAAAAGGAACCAAGGGACAAAGGGAGGAAAAGTGCCAGAAGGAGATTCTCTAGATATTTAGGTTCCATGCTTATTCTATCATTTTTAAGAAACAATAGAAGAATATGACCATTTCCCCCTATTGGTTGTGGTGAGGCACTAATGTATAAATTATTTTAAACAGCTTCTTTGTTGACTTGATTTGGACTTAAAATTAAACAAAAATCAAAGAATGTTACACAGGAGAAAGCATCTAATCTAAACCCCTTATTTTGCAGATGAAGACACAGACTGGCTCAGAGAGGTTAAGTGACTTACTCAAGATTACTCAGATGTGAACTTGGATTTTGAACTCAGGATTTCTGAAATATAGCTACACATTCTTTAAATTTGCTCTCTACCCATAAATTAATTGGAAGATAGAGATAGAATACTGGAAAACAATTACATAATTAGTAATGTTATCTCAACAAATTTCTAAGACTCCTAGCAATGCTGCTCTGTGTTACAAAGTACATTTAATGGATGATAATAGGATGCTATGATTAGAGATCAAGATAATTTTAATTATGAAATTGATAGCATTAGTACATGAAACACGGTTATCAAATTTGAGGTTAAACAATAAAATGGACTGTGCTTAAACTGTGCCTTGTCTGGTAATGACTTCATGTAAAGCCAGTTATTCCAAGTTGGTGCTGATTGAGCTCAGAGATTATCCTCAGAGCAAACGAGTGAAAAGGCACGTTCCAATTTTACTGTTTATACATAAACACTTCATAAATGCAACTTATTTTTCACTGGTATTATTCCTTGATCTTTTTATTACTAACGGGCTATCCAGAGACAGACATTCAAATAAAATATATTAATTCAGTTGCTAAACTGAATAACTGGGCTGCAATGATACTTGTTCAGATGAATTAAGTCTGGATAAATTGTTTTTTCTTAAAATGTAATTCCCTGATTTCAAACTGGCTCATAAATGAGACAGGATTCAAGAAGAAACAGAGATACTGGTGATGTTAGTGGATTTTAGCATTCCAATCACACAGGACTCTTGTGACTCCCTTTCATTTTTTTTCCTTTTCATTTAATCAGCTATTTGCTTTGTGTTCTTACAGTATGTTGAATTCTTGAGCTTGTATAATATTTTTAAACAGTGAATTAAATTGTGGGCACAACAATAAATATAGATAATATGATATGTGCATAGCTCAGAAGGTCTCAGTTCTCTTCTCCCAAAAACTCTCTCTCTTTGATTCTCCACAGTAGGTAATAAAATTCTAAAATCCTAAAAACTGGCAAATGGCAGTATATCTGACTGTTATAAATTACGCCAAAATGTTGATTTGACTCAGTAGCAAAATGAGTCTCAGGAACAACTTAATATCTATAACAAGGTAGAGAAAGAGAAAGAATCAACAGCACAATTTCAGGCATAGGTACTTTTGTTTAGACTTATCCATGCTTTTCTTACTATGCAAATAGAGAAACAAAATGAGGTATTTATTGCTCCAGTCCAAAATAGGCCTGGAATGCTTGAGAACATATGTTAGAGTCCTATCCTTCATGTCAGCTGTGCCCCTGGCATGAAATCAGGCGTGATACTTACGAGGACCTTTTACCAATAGGACAGTCATGATTAAACAGATGAAGAGAATTCTCAGCAACTATGCTCATCTCCAGCTTTTCTACCCCTTCCTACACTATATCCTTTTTTCAATAGAAAATTGAAATGGCATTGTAATTTTAGGCAGTCCTATTGCACCACCGTAACCAGTTAAATTGTCAGGCCCTTTAGGAAGGCGAGTATTTTTCTGTCAAGTATTGCTACTGGAAAATGTTAAATTATTGTAAAAACCGTAGAGCAGGTGGTCAGTATGAAAACCAGACTGTGATGAGCAATCTGCTCTTATCTCTGTGTTTGTCTCTTCCCTCTAATAGGCTCATTAGGGGCTTGCACATGAGAGAGAAGATTTAGTGTTGAGCTCTCTTTTCTAAATGTGCCTGTTCTGTTGCCTCATTGTAGAAAGATGGAAAAAACATTAGAGGCCATTCTGCCTTACTCTGTGACATGAAAAACAAAGTTTTCCTTTATCCTTGTTCTAATATTGTTAAGGAAGAAGGAACTAGTTTAAAAGAACAAAGAAAATTGTATCATTTACATGAATACTATTTCTATGATATAATGGTTTGCCTTCCATTCACTGTACAAAACACTTTGTCATAAATTATCTCACATGATCCTCAAGGAGCACTTTGTGGTGTGATTGGCCCCATTTTTCAGATGCAGCAATTGAGGCTCATACATATTAAATGAATTGCTCAAGGCAATTAAGCAAAACAGCATGAATGAGACTGCTGCATTTCTAGGCAAAGGGGGAAAATGGCCGAGAAAGTCAAGACAGAGAAATAATTTAGATCACGCGTGGCTTGAGAAGATTCATTTTTTCAGTGCCAGAGGTGGTGGGTATAAGGCCCTAATATTTTCCCCCAGGCTAATGGAGGAATTTTGGATGTAGTCTAAACCAGTACAGTGAAATCTCCATTTACAACCCACCTAGGAAAAATACTAGTACAAGTAAGGATTTTCAATCTGTTCAGAATCAGTGCACCATGTCAGTGCTTTGGAAGCATCTTATTTGAAAAGTCAAATAACTTTGGAATAGGCAAAAAACGGTGTAAAGGCATTCCTAGTAAGAAATAACTTGGCCTGTAGGATAGGTAAAATTACTATTATTAAAATTCTAAAGGGGATGTACTGTCCCCATGCACAGACACTTATGGTTTCTGACGTTTTCATAGATACCAAGACACTTCCTTGGTGAAGGAGAAATATTGAGAAAGTATGGGTAACTACTTTTGCTATGGCAACTATACTATTTTCCCATGACATTGAGTCACTAAGAAATCTGAGGACTTTCTTTACAAATAGATGGGGGAATATTTCTTGCGGGACTTAGATCGGTAAAGCACAGTAAGTGTTCAACAAAGCTATATATGTATATCGCCCTCCAGATACTTTTAGTATTTGCTCTTTTTAAAATATTTTATTTATTTATTTTTAGAGAGGGGGAAGAGAAGGAGAGAGGGAGAGAAATATCCATGTGTGGCTGCCTCTCATGTGCCGCCTACTGGGGACCTGGCCCACAACCCAGGCATGTGCCCTGACTGGGAATTCGAACCTATGACCCTTTGGTTTGCAGGTTGGCACTCAACCCACTGAGCCACACCAGTCAGGGCAATATTCGCTTTTTTGACATGAGCTCATCTCCCTTTAATTTTTTGCAGTGCCTTCTTTAAAGAGAAAATCTATTTGATTAGTTTGATAGTAGAACAGATTCAGTTAGGAAAGAGGCCAGAGAAAATATCAAGTTTTCCTTCTGAGGTAATTGTGCTGAGATTTGAGAGAGGAAAAACTGATAGAAGTGAGAGCCAAAGCATAGGAATGGCCCTTTGGCCAAACTGTTTTTTTTTTTTTTTAAAGATTTTATTTATTTATTTTTAGAGAGGGGAAGAGGGGGAGAAAGAGAGGGAGAGAAACATCAGTGTGTGGTTGCCTCTCACGTGGCCCCCACTGGGGGCCTGGCCTGCAACCCAGGCATGTGCCCTGACTGGGAATCGAACCTGCGACCCTTTGATTCGCAGCCCGCGCTCAATCCACTGAGCTACGCCAGCCAGGGCTCAAACTGTTAAATAGAGCCAGTTTTCTTGCTTAGTTCAACTTCCCACCTTTCTGTCCATGTATCTGTTGCTGGTATATTTTCTCCTTATCATATTTAAACTTTAATGTCCTCTGCCTCAGTCTCTTGGCTAGGGAATTTATAAACTGCCAGTAGTTTGTTCATGAACACAAATAAGGTTGAATGTGTCATCCTCTGGACCTTCAGATTTGGGCATTAACCAAAAAGATGGGGGTTAAAATGTGACCCACGGTGTCAGGCTACTAGCTAGTGCATTTCAGGTATAGTGTGTGCTTTCTATGTCCCCCATGTAACTCTAAGTACATAGATTCCCACTGCAAATTCTGGCAAAGGATTAAAAAAGTACGAATGTTATTGCGGTAAGAGGGGAAATGGAAGATGTAGTTCAATTTAATACTGCCAATTTCAAAAGATGAAATATTCTACACTTAGTCGTATTGAAGTGATTTATAAAATTAGTACCACGTAGACTTTCTGCAGAATGGTTCTCGCTGGGATAATTGACACATTCCCTATGCTTAGTAGTACACATTTAATAAGGGCCATACTGAGACTGCAATTCAGGTCTCTTGAGTCCAAAGCCGTTTTTTCCAACATCGGAATTTCCACACAAGGTGTCATCCTCTCCTTGCTCTCTGTCTTCCATGCTTGGATCCCGTGGAATTCAATTCTGTTTATTCCTATTCTCCTCCTCCTGCCTCTTCTGTCCACCTCTTTGGTAGCTCCCCTCTTGTGTGTTTTGACATTCCCATTCACTTTGAACAAACGGTCCATATCTGTCCATGTGTAAGGAATGTAGAACCAGTTACCTTGGGTTCAAATTCTGAATCCACCACCTATTAGCTTATGCAGGTGAACTTAAGCTGGATAATTGACCTGAACTTACTGTTCTGTAAAATGGAAGGTCATTAGTTCCTATATTACAAGGTTGTCCATTGGATTACATGAGCCAAAATATGTAAATCACTTAGAACAGTGCCAGGAGTATTTTAAGTGTTTAATAAATGTTAGCTGAACGGCATCTTTCTTCCATCATCTCAATAAAAGCACAATTTTACCTGAAATAATACTTAGAATTTTATCTTTCCCCTGTGCTTTTCATTCTCAGTGTAGGTGGACTTGCTTGTGTCTACAACTGCCACTCCACCTTAGTATTATCTCCTATGTTCATCCACTTTTCCCTCTGCTCTAAAAGGATGTGTTCCTGTTTTTCTTCATTAATCCTTTATCTCCCCTCCTGTTAGTAAGTATTTTTCTTTTTTAAATATATTTTATTGATTATGCTATTACAGTTGTCCCATTTCTCCCCCATCATTCCCCTCCACCCTGCACACCCCCTCCCACCCACATTCCCCCCTTTAGTTCATGTCCATGTGTCATAAGTTCTTTAGCTTCTACTTTTCCCACACTAATCTTGCCCTCCCCCTGTCTATTTTCTACCCACCGTCTATACTTCTTATTCTCTGTACCTTTTCCCCCTTCTCCTCCTCCCACTCCCCTGTTGCTAACCCTCCGTATGATCTCCATTTCTGTGGCTCTGTTCCTAAGAAAAATACTTGTGCTGCAGGAACAGAGCAAGTATTTTTCTTATATTTTTGTTCTTCCTTTCTCCACTAGCTCCTTTCCCCCAGCCTGCAACTATCCTCAAGGATCATTTCCTTCCCTCAAATATTCCCTAGTTCTACTGGTTACTTAAATTTTGGTCCTATTAAGCTTTTTAAAGGCAGGTGTGTGGCATGAATTGTGAAGGTAGAGAAAAAATATTACAACTCCTCTCTAATATTTACAAGTTGGATAATGTTGAATATGTCAACATCTCCAAGCCATTTTTTTTGGTGTAAAAATAGAAAAAAGACAACTACTTCATTTAATTGTTATAAGAATGAAATACTATGTCTTAAGTGCTTTGTACAGGTGACATTCTGCTTCTTGGTTTTGGCGCAGTTAAATAGAAGTGCTCATTTTGGAAAAATTCATTGAGCTGTACATTTATAACTTGTGCCATTTTAGTACGTATGATTTACATTATATTTAAAAAATTAAATGATAACACAGTTTCTGCCATCGAATAAATACTCAATAATTGTGGCTATTGTTATTTTAATGGCTAGTAATTGCACTTTGGATACCACTTATACCACTGCAATTTCATCAGTGAACTCTAATCAATATATCCAATACCTTTTCCTGTTTGAAGAATAAACACTTTCATTTGAATCTTTTCTTCTGGTGGCTTCCTCAATGTGGCCGGACTATTCCATTCAAATACCAATTAAATCGGGCAGGCTTTTGTTAATAGATTTCTCTTTAATTGTGGAAAGCTCTGTGAACACACACACACACACACACACACACACACACACACACAGAGAGAGAGTTTTTCTAGAGCCATTATCAAAAAGTTCATCAGAGAGGTTAGTTTTGACCTGTTGAGTTGATAAAAACAGGTGCAGAGATGGATATGCACGCAATGTGGAATTTGGGGATCAGCTACATTGAGCAATAGTTTAATTCCAGAAATAAAGAATATCATTATGGAGGTATCTAAAAAGTTTATATTTGCCAGAGTAAGAGGAGGAATAGCAGTGAAGGGACAGAAAAGGTGTTTTTGAAAAGGTAGGATTGGAACCACAGTTCTGTATTTTCCAGTAGTCAAAATTGTGCTTATGATATCTAATAAATTTTCCTCAATCTGTGTAGATAAAATTGAAATAATTGCAACATAAAGGTGCAAAAAGTCAGTGATGTTCCTATTTGAAATGTGGCAGAGAGAACACTAAGACAGGAATTAGATAATCTGAGTTCAAGTATCAGCTCTCCTACTTAGTTAGTATGGCTGTTCTGGGTAAATAATTTAAACCCCCGAGCTTCAGTTTTCTCATCTTTTGATGAATATAATAGTCTCTCCTATCAATAATTTTCAAAACTTTGCTGCGTGGCTCAAATAAGATAATATATGTAGAGATGCTTTGCAGCTCACATGGCATCACACAGATGCGGGAGATGATTTGTAAGGTACTTGTTACATCTCCCCTCCCATGCACCTGCCATGTGATTGGATCTAGTACAGTACAGCAAATGATGTCAAGAAGAGCGATGACCAGTAGATGGATGAAGCCTGTAGCTTAGTGGAATAGGTTGTATTTTGGGAGGCATTTTCCAGAATACAGACCTGGTGGTGAGCTCTGTTGCTTTTGAGTCAGTGTTGTTTCAATTCCATCCTGAATGTGACAACCTGCTGCTTATTCATAGGTGAGTCACTCTTTCCTACAAATTTACAGTCAAATCTCGGTAATCAATTGTGCCTGATTTGTATGGGGTTTCAGTGAAGAAATAAGAAAGAAAAATATTGGAGGTGCTTTTGTTGCTACTGCTTTTATAAGCTAATTTTGTAAAGATGAACAGATATTTCAAGAGTTAAAGGATCAACTAACGATGTGCTCTATTTAGATTCTCAGAAGGATGTTTGTGAGTTTGTAATTTGGAGAATTGCATTTTATTGTAAATGCTAACTTTCAGGTTTAAATGTTTGGTAAATGGGACTTTAAAAATGTTATATTTTTAATTTAATGTTTCCTGCTTATAACAAATCAGAGGAGTATGTTGTCTGAGATACTTAAGCCTTACAAAAAAGGCAATGGGAACTATAAATCAAGTGTGATTGATTACAAGGTTAAATTTAATTCATGGTCTTACTTATATCTTAATAAAATAGGGAAATGTGCTCCTAGCAGTTTTACCCCAATCCTGCTATGAGGTAGAATTTTTCAGATGAAGCAGAAGAGACAGGAAAAAAAGACAGATACTATGTTTATGAGATGATATATTCAAAATGGCAAATCCATAAGCTCTCTGAAAAGCTTGGGAAGCTGTAATTTCTATACTAATGTATGGTATAATTATTATTCTGGAAATTGTGCCAGTGATTGTTTGCAAATACTTCCCAGCAGTAATATGAAATCCACCAAATACAAAGTAGTTGCAGCATATATCAGAATAAGTTACTGGTTTTTATTAAGTTTTGGTTAATAGTTTTTATCAAGTCATAGATTTAACTGGCTGTTAAAGTGTAGCAGTGGCTATGTATTCATAAGAATTCGGTTTGGTTTTCTGGCAAATGGTAAATCACTGGTTGTAGGAAATAAGATGTGAATGAAAGTCCTTTAAAATCTGTGAGATGATATTTATAAATTGTACTACAGTGCTTTTCATTCTGTTTTCTTATTATATATTTATTTAAATGTTAATATATAGATTATATTTATGACAAACAGACAGGGGATTGAGGAGTAATTAAACCTTGGCAGGTTTTCCTGATTATCATTCAGTACAGAAAGCTACTGCTAAATTACAACTTTACAAGGGAGGTTGGCAACAATTATGAACAATTTAGCACAGATTAGTTTATCGGATTAACTTGCATGAAGCTGAAACTCTGGGGAATAACAACAAATGAAGTGTTATGCTCCAGCACCGAAGAGATATATGCCATTAATTAAATAAGAAAAAATAAAATTTGCAGTATTTGAATGTGCAAGTTCTAATCTAGTTTATGTAAATACACAGGCTTTTAATGACACATTCAACTATCAAAAAGATAGTTTTGCCTGTGTAAGTTCAAATGTTATATAAATAATAATAATAATTTAATTTTTTATAGCAGGCATATCTAAGATTCAGAGGTCGAGCAAACAGGAGAGAAACTGCTTGGAGATAACCGATTAAGGTGGTCAACATGTCTTTGTAGAAGTGTTTGTGGGCTGGAATGTTTTAGTCTGCTTGCTGATTTTAATAATTCATTTGGTCAGAAGTAATTCATATATGTTCACACTTGTAAAACAGTCATTCACTATATTGCTTGTAACTCTTCCCACTAACCACCATCCCCTGCTTTCCTTACTCATCATTAGGTTTTGGATGTTTTGGGGTTGTTTTTTCCACGGTACTTCTTGTGTTCAGATCCTGGAAAAGAGAAACTGTATGTGTGATTTCTGACCAAAAGTTTCTCGATTTGCTTGTCATGTCATTTAATTCTAGTGTACATGGTGTTTGGTGGAAGGACCACTGAAGTGAGGTTCAGATATGTGGAGTCTGTTTGTCGTACTTCTACTAAATTGTGTGACTTGGAACAAATCTCTTCTATCTAGGCTTCAGTTTCCTCATGTGTAGATGAGGGGAGTAGGAAACATGATTTTTTCAGGTTTATTGTGGTTATATTCAGCATTAAATTGTTTTATTTGGTGGGGCAGATGTCCCAGTTGGATTATATGGTATGTGTAGGGAAATGCTTTATAGGGATTTTAGTAGGAATTTTGGTTTAGTTTATTACAGGTTTTAGATGTTTGCTCTGATAAGGGACTTGAAACATGAATGTGTTCACCGATTATGGTACCATATATGGGCACAAGCTTCAGCAATGCTTGATGCAGGGAACTGCGTATTGAGATACCACATTGAGGGGGGGCCCTGATAGCATGAGAAAGTAATTTGAGCTTTGTTTGAAACAGGGTTCACAAATTCAGATGGTCAAGGGATTCAGTGATCTGGTGATAATTGGAAGAAAATATTCTTCTAAGTTTCATTTTGAACACCGATCAGTAGTGCAGGTCTACTTTAAAAGACAGAAAACTGTACTTCAACACCAATTAAAAAAAATAAAAAAAATAAAGGCATTATGGAAATCCACAGCAGTTTAAAATCAGAGCAACTTGAACTAATTAGTGGAATGCAGGGGTACTAAAGAACCTAGCTCTAGTATTCCCCTCCCACCCTTGCTCTCTGAAGTGTGGGTTTCAGTTTGATGGTCTATAAAGTTAAAATAAGAGAGGGCAGAAGAAGTGGATTTCCTATAAACACTAGGGCAGGACGAATTTTCACCTCAGGCTCAGCATTGTAGCAACCTCGCTTTATTGAGAAATGTGTGACCACCTGTTGCTTCCAGGCTAGTTTTCGTAATTCTCACCGGGGGACATGCTAGTTGACTTGGGAGAGAGGGGAAGGGAAGGAGAGAAAAATCCATCGTTTGCCTCCCATACGGTCTGCAGCAGGGGATCTAACCCGCAACAGAACAGGCAACGAGGACAAATGTGTTGACAAAGGAATGGAGCTCGTGATCTTTCCGTGTAGAAGAAAGACGATGGTTCAAGCAATTCAGCCACACCGGATAGAGCCGAGTTTAGTTTAGGTTTTTTTTTTTGTTTTTTTTTTTTGTCTTGCTTGGAATTCAGGCTCACTCTCATTGTGTGCGTGTTTGTCGGTGCATGTGCAATCTGGTGAGAAATCTTAAAGTGGCTCTGCGAATATTTGGGAAGCATCGCGAGGAAGAGAAACTTTTTCGACAGCTATTAAGCGCGTGCGAATGATGGGCAGCAGCTCCTGCGCTGTAGGCCCCGCCCCCACCCACGCGGCTCACCGGGCAGGGGCTACGTCACTCTCTGCGAGCAGCTCCTCTGCACGCGCGGGGCCGTGGGGGCATGAGGTGACGCAGTCGAGGGGCGAGAGACGGCCGGGAACGAGGTTCCCCCGAGCCAGCCACCGCTGCGCTCCTGGGGGGAGGAATTAACAGTTCTCAGGCGAATTTGTTTGAAATCAGTAACCCGGTAACCCGCGACGCAGTCTGAGCACAATGCGAGTACTTTGGGAAAGGGAGGAGGTGGGGGGCCGCGGGGAAAATGGGGGGTGGCCCTCAGGCGGTTTCTGGTGGGTGACGGTTGAGTTACTTCAGCCTGATACCTCAGCTCTGAGCCCCACATTGTCCAAGGGAGTCCCAGAAGACCAGTGGGGGACCGTTGGGCGAGGATAGGACTAGGGGACCGTCCCACGGGAATCCCAGGACACACGAAAAGGGGGTACAGTCATGGTAATGTTGCCCAACTGACAAATTGGCGGGAAGAGTCCAGAGATTCGGTGACTGTTAGGTGACAGTCCTCCCGGGCCCCGAGACACTTTTAGGACCCTACGACTTTAGCTCAACCCAAGGAAGGTCTCCCACAGAAGTTTAATAGTTGGCAACCATAAGATTCTTTTCCATCTGCGTCATTTCCATGGCGACCATTGTAACCTTTCATTAGAGAACACTTCTATTTTTTTTTTTAGTCGTCTCTGTGGATGATTTTCCCTTTATGATAACAATATAGTAATCTCTCTAATCATTATTTATATTATGACCTTACAGGAAGAAAATTGCCATGCTGAAATCAGCAAATGATATGATTTATAGTTTCTCGTCTCTTTCACGTTTTAACACACTGTCTAGGCTATGGGTAATAGGGTTCCTATGGTTGTGCGTTTAAAATGCATTACGCTTAAGTGAAATGCTAACAATTACAGGCCTTTCAGCTTCCAGTTTATCCCCCTACACAGGCTATATGCCTAACCCCTGTTAATATAAACAAATGTACTTAGAAAACGAATTTCCAACCTATTCAACGCTCATAACAATAGACTGAAGTCTGGAAGAGGGAAATTTCCCACTACCTTTCATCACTCATTTATTCTTTTATTGTTTTTGTTCCCATTTACCCTCTGTTCCTTTTTTGGAGGTAGAGGGCACTTTTAGAACTAAAATGAAAAAACTTGGTGAATGTTATACATAAACAGCCATATGGATTCACAAAAGGTGAAAACAGGCAATATACCTCTCATGTGTAAAGGAAGAAAACAATAAAAGCTGGAAACAACCAAAACAACACAAACACAACAAAGACAAAACAGAACCAAAAAGTCACTTGCTTAGCCTCAAGAAGTAATATAAATATTAAATAGCAACAAAAAAAAAAAAAAAGAGAGAGAGGAAAACCGCTGCACACCAAAGCCCTTATTCCTGAAATTGGAGGATATTGGACGTTATACAACCACAGACAGGTTAACCGTATATTTTAATCAATGAAAAATTCCCTGTCCTTTGCATACAGTAACCACGTATTACCTATTTCTGAAATGTGCTTCACTAAAAATTGTTTTCAAAAACTCTCTTCTAAATGCCAAGACTTTACTGGTTCTCCGTTACTAATTTTCTTTCTTTCTTTATTTATTTCAGAGGAACTGAGACCTTTTGCAGGTTCAGTTCGCCGCTGGAACCTACCCAGGCCTGCATTTGTTTATCCACACGCTTAACCCTGTACAATCTCTCCTGCCTTCATATGTCAAGTGAAAACAAAATCTGAGAAGGACGAGGAACTTGCTGATGGTGATAGATCCGTAACCACTGTCACCATGAATTCTAAGGCTTCACGTTATATGACAGTAAGCGTCAGGATTCTTTCGGATCCTTGTTTCCCTAGCAGCGTTTGTTTTCAGTCTGAATTTGTCCCTGAAGTACGTAAGGCTAATATTTGATGAGAGGTTCTAAAAGTGTCTTATCTAATTTGTAACCGCTACATATATGTAACTATTACATTTCAATCTATTAAAATTAAAGAAAATTAGAAATTCTGCCCTGGCTGGTGTAGCTCAGTGGATTGAGCGCGGGCCTGCGAACCAGAGGATCGTGGTTCGATTCCCAGTCAGGGCACATGCCTGGGTTGCAGGCCAGTTCCCGGCAGGGGACACACGAGAGGCAACCGTACATTGATGTTTCTCTCCCTCTCCCTCTCTCCTACCCTTCCCCTCTAAAGATAAATAAATAAATTCTTAAAAAAAAAAAAGAAAATTAGAAATTCTGTTCCAAGTCTCAGTAGCCACATTTTCCGTGCTTAATAGCCGTATGTGACCGGTAGCTACTGAATCAGATAGTGCAGATACAGAGTGTTCCAACATTATAGGAAGTTTTCTGTTGGCTGGTACTGGTATACAAACCCTGTCACCTCCTTACCATTTCTTTAGCGTAAAACGTATTCAGAAAAAAACCAGTATTCTTAAGGGGCAAAATAAAGGTAAGTAAAGATATGCTGTAGTAATTCAAGAAGCATCTGTGCAACGCAGGGCTTCAGTTGAACGGCTGAGTGAAGAGGGAAACATCACTCATCTAATTTGGTAAAATTTACATTGGGAAAGTCAGATCTATATTCTAGTTTTCTTCCCCTCAGGAAAGTCTTTGGCTATGATTTTAGACCATTTGTTCAACATGAACATTAGTGATTTCTATTTGTAAAACACTTCTGTATATATGGATATAAAATGTACACAGAACAGGGTAATGGAAAGGGAAAATGCTTGCTTCCAAAAGCATCTCTGTTATCACAATCTTTTAAAATTGTCATTAACATATGTTTTGTATCTTCCCTCCCAGGGGTTTCAAGAGCTTAGTAACACAGGTAGAAACACCGTAAGCTTCCAAAACTACCAGCGCTAGGAACAATTCACATTTCTGTAATGAATGTTTTACATTTTAGAAAGTATTATCTTTCTCATTTTTTTTCTCTCCATGGGTCTCACAAAATACTCTTGATATGTGTCAGACAAATATTACTTTTTTTTCCACAATGTTCCTTTGTGTTAAGTCTTCTTTGGCTTGACACAGCTGTCACCTGCTGCATGGAGCTGTCACTTTTCCTTACAGTTAAGCATGAAGAAATTTATATTTGTTTTATTTGCCTTTTTAATTTTATGGAGGTAACATTCACATAACATAGAACTAACCATTTTAAAGTATGCAATTCAGAGATTTTTAGTATATTCACTTATGTTGTGCAACCATCACTCATACCTACTTCCAAAACATCTTCATCACCCCCAAAGGGAACCTTGGCCCCATTAAACAGTCCCTCCTCCCCACCGTCCCACAGCCCCAGGCAACCACTGAACTTTCTGTACCTATGGATTTTCCTATAGTGGATATTTCAACTAAATGAAATCCTACACTGTGCAACCTTAGCTGTCTAGCTTCTTTCACTTACCATAATGTTTTCAAAGTTTATCTACAGTGTAGCGTGTATCGGTATTTCATTCATATTTATAGTTAATTTTTGGTATTTTAATAAAAGACACTCAATAAATATTAGCTAATTAACAGTAGACTATATTCCCCCAAACTCTCACACCTGACAGCATATGCTAATTTATGCAGTCTCTATTAATAGATAAGACCTGAGCCTGATTACATTGTTATTTCATTCTTAGACACTCAGATTATCTAACCCTTAAATATTACCCAGCAAAAGATTTTCTCTGTTTATCCATTCTGAGACATGATGCAATCATTTTGTCTTTTCCAGCGAGAACCTACATTCATATCCTCTCCGACTGAAATTCGTCTGTGGATAGAAGGTAAGATATTTTGAAACATCTTGGCTCTGCACATCACATTTCATCTTTTCAGGCTCAGCTGCCCAGATTTCACACAACATTAATATATACCAACACATTATTTTGCACTTTGTCTATAAAAGATAATTCAATATTAAACAGTTGACTCTGCAATCTATAACTTTAATATCATTACATGTTTTATAAACATTCTAAGGATGATTTCCTTGATTTCATTAGTGTTTTTTTTAAAGATTTTATTTATTTATCTTTAGAGAGGGAAAGTGAAGGAGAAAGAGAGGGAGAGAAACATCGATGTGTGGTTGCCCCCTGCTGGGGACCTGGCCCATAATGCAGGCATGTGCCCTGACTGGGAATCGAACAGACGACCCTTCGGTTCGCAGGCCAGCACTCAATCCGCTGAGCTACACCAGCCAGGGCTGATTAGTGTTTTTATAGTATAAATATTGAAATTAGTGTATTAGTTACTTTTTAATTAATATATTAATTTGTGATTTTTCAACTAATAGAATTAATATTATTGGAAGCAAGTGAGCATTCCAAAATAATGACAGTAGATGAATGGTAAAGTGTACTACTTAACAAGTAAGACTTATATTCTTCCGTTGGAAGGAACCCATGCTGACTGAGGGAATGGATTGGATAGAGAAATGCAGTAAAAAATGACTTAAATACAATTAATTTAATTAAATTTATTATTAATTATAATTTATTACCTTTAATATATAGTTAACCTTTGAGAGCAAAGGATAGGCCTGCCTCCATCATTTGCTGTTCAAATTAATAGATACTGAAAAATAATGTTTGCCAATTTAAGACTGAGGAAAAGATTCAAAGTCTTCTTTTAACAGGTGTCTTTATTGGCATTATACCAAAAACCATTTTAGAAAACATTGGCAATGGTTAACATTTTAAAATTATAGATGATGATAATTAAAGATGACTAATTACTATGAAGCTTTGCTTTAATGCAGTGTTTTCTTTAGGTAATGATTAGTAAAGATGGTTTAGCGTATTTTGTTGTGCTAAGTAAAATGGATTAGGTAGTACATGGATGGAAATAATACATTATAACCAGAGAATTATACTAGCTTCCTAAGTTTTAATTCCCCATCCATAAAATAGATTCATATTAAGATTTCCCTCATATTTGGTTGAAAGCATAAAGTTATCTAGAACAACATATGTAAGCATTTATTATAAAGGTAATTTAAATTATGTTAATAAAATTATTTTTATGTGGAGGCATTTCAGTGATGAATAAATTCCAAGTTTCTTTCAGTTCCTATTTTAATTCTAAATTTTATATATTTTTTAAAGATTTTATTTATTTTTAGAGAAAGGGGAAGAGAGAGAAGGAGGAAGTGAGGGAGAGAAACATCAATATGTTACTGCCTCTCATGCTCCCCGCACTGGGGACCTGGCCCACAACCCAGGCATGTGCTGTGACTGGGAATCAAACCGGTGACCCTTTGGTTCGCAGGCTGGTGCTGCATCCACTGAGCCATATGAGCCAGGGCTAACTTTTATAATTTTTAACATCATAAAACTTAAACATGGTATAGTCACTCTGATTCGGTAGCTTAGGGAAGAAAATCGTAGTTCCTGCTTTTGGAAGGGAATTCCAAGTTTTCTCAACTGCTGTTGCTGTTTTTTCCTCAGTAATTCCTTTTAATTTTCAGATCTTGCATATGCAAACAGCCAATAATAGTACTCACAGAAGAAAAAATGTCTTCCGCCCTTGTGCTCCCACAACATTTCTTTTGCTTCTTGAAACACTTTCTGGCTAATATTTTATTTTTTTCATGGGTGTGCTTTATGTTTTCCCTAACAAATTCTACGTAGTTTGAAGGTTAGAGATAATGTTTTTTGTCTTTGTATCACTGATAACACTCAGCACAATACCTTGCAAAGCATAGCTACTTAGCAAATATTTTTTAATTGACAAGATAATGACTTTAATATTCCCATTCTATAAAGTTGTCTTTATGACCAGAAACTTTCAGGTTGCCACTTTTAGTCAACTTTTCTTTGGTGATATTGGCATATTCTTATAACAATAATTGTAAGAGAATTCAAATAAACAGGTCAGGAATTACAGGTATCTGACCTCAATGCTTTTAATTTTCTGATCAAATATAATATTGAAGACCCTTTTTATTTACTGGTATCCTAGCTTCAATTTAGTCTTTGACTCATGGTAAGTTACAACATTATTAGAAAGGTAAAAGGTTTCTGTTATCTCAACAGAAAACCAAAATTATTATACCAGTTTAACTTCCTGGCAACCCTTTACTCTGTTAATTTACAAGAAAGAATTAGAGCAGGGTAGCACTATTGAAATTGAGAATGTCAGTTTTTTTAAAGGTAGCTGTTATGGCCCTGGCTGGTGTGGCTGAGTGGATTGAGTGCCAGACTGTGAACCAAAGGGTCGCCGATTCGATTCCCAGTCAGGGCACATGCCTGCGTTGTAGGCCAGGTCCCCAGTAAGGGGTGCGCGAGAGACAACCGCAGATTGATATTTCTCTCCCTCTCTTTAAAAATAAATTTAAAAAATCTTTTTTAAAAAGGTAGCTGTTATGTTAGAATATCCAAGATATTATTATGCATAAACAGGTTACTCTGGGAGTATTGCTCATGTAACACTGTCTATTGAAGTTAGCGTGCAGTTGGAGACTCAAAATGAACTTTAGAGGAATACTATGGTATAGAAAATGCCAGTGTTTAGAAGAAACGTTATTAATCTTTAATTTCAATTTTTTAAGCATTATTGAAGGAGGAGTCTATAGGATCCAAGTTGCATTTCTAGCACAGTACAGATTCCAGGCCTTTCAAATACAGTCAGGTTCTCCCTAGAGTCAGTGAAGATTTTAACCAAAACTCGACTGGTATGGATTTAACTACAGGATTTTTTTAACACTTGTTTTTTATTGAGGTATAATTGAAATATAACATTATATTATTGGTTGTGATATGTTCTTAAATACAGGAATTTTCTGGGTTTTAATACCAAATAGAACAGGTGAAGCATCTTGAATCCATTGAAAGAACACGGAGTGAGAGTTTAGAGACCTTACTTCTAGGCTTGATTACACTACCAAACTCCATTGTGATCTTAGATAAGCCACTTGACCTGTAGGATTTCTAAAGGTTTCTTTATTTCTTTAAATTGGCTTTCTTTATTTCTCTTTTTTATCTTGGCAATGCAGATATGTATGCCTGAGAGGTGAAATGCAATGAAAAGTAAAAATCAATAACAACAGAAATATGTTGTAAAGGTTAAAGTATAATATAAATATGAGATGTATTTTATTCTACTTATTTTTTATCTCACTACCAAATAAGTTATTGTTATTATTATGCTAGTGGCTGCCCCGTCAGCAGTACCAACATATTATTACTATTTGTGTACTTTCTTGGACCTGACAAGTTTAGAAGACCGTTAGCTCTAGCTATATATGGGTTTTAATAACATGAAGTCCAGTGTACCTTACAAATGTACCTTTTTTAACTTTGTGGGGACATAATGAATTAAATTTGGGAGCTCAAAAATTAGGAAAGAACATAATGGGCACTTAAGGACCTCTCTTTTCACTGCTGACATGTATTCACATTGTCAAATTCATTGGCTATGCAGGATGTATTTGATAGAGAAATCATTCTGCTATAGTGACTATGTCAATATTGAATTTATTATTGTGCAAGAGACCTGCGAATGAGCAGGAGATCTTCAAATTAAAAATCAGTAAAGGATGGTAGGAATCAAAACACCAGGAAAGAGACCAAGTAATTATTACAGCCTGTTTCCTGAAACAATAAAAATACACACATTTTGGAAGAAATTGGGTATAAATCACCATTTATAAAGTATGATGCATAAGAGCAAAAATATTTGTGTATACAATGGAATTCTTTGCAGCAGAAAGAAAGAAGGAGCTCCTGCCCTTTGCAACAGCATGGATAGAACTGGAGAGCATTATGCTAAGTGAAATAAACCAGGCAGTGAGGGACAAATACCATATGATCTCACCTTTAACAGGAACCGAATCAACAAAACAAACAAACAAGCAAACTATAACCAGAGACACTGAGATTGAGAACAGACTGACAGTCACCAGAGGGGAGAGGGGAGGGAATTTCAGGGGAAAAGGGGAAGGGTTTACAGGAACAAGTATAAAGGACACATGGACAAAAACTATGGGGGGTGGAAATGGGAGGGAAGTGGGGAGGGCTGGGGTAGGAGTAAAAGACAGAAAACTGTACAAGATCAACAATTAAAATAAAAAAAGGAAAAATATATTTGTGTATAAGACTCTTTCAAATGCCTCTTAAACTACATTTCACTGACAACGAGCTGTGGTGTCTTTATCTCACAACTAAGACTAGCATAGAGTCCCAGGATGACACTTCTGAAAAAAAAAGATTAGAAAAAATGCCACCTTTCCTAGTCTGTGTCCTTATTCAAACTCTGGAGATGAGGATTTGACTGTGATGATGAACACCAGGTTAGGATGACTACAACTACTATTTGTAGACAGGCGGAGGCAGAATTACCAAAGTAAATTATTGACTTTCAGATTGTAAATTGGGCACTTGGGAAAACTGCCTTAGTTTTCAGAGTTCCAGATGCCATTACTGGGTATACCGATGCAATTGTTTCATTTAATAGTCTCGTGTTATAGTTGCGTAGTATGCATAGAGCAGAAGAAACTTGAAAGCATAAAGACTGGGAACAGATTCCCACCATGAAGAACGGCCATTTTCTCTACTGGTTTTCAGAGTTACTGGGGGTTAAGCACTACCTATACAGTTATTTACCTGCAGTATTTTGATAGTGGTTTAAAGTAATTTACCCAAGTATTCCTATTGTGTTCATCAATTTAATTTGCTTGTTTCTGGGCTTTTTGCTTTTGCCCTAAAAGGTCGTTGGAAAAGTGATATTTATAGTAAATCCTCCTTATCTTTTTTTTATAGTTTTCTTCCAAAACAGATCTTAGGTCTATCTAAGACTGCAGTTCTTTAGCCAAGGTTTGGTATTATGAGGCTGCTGTGCTTCCCCCAATCCTCATCATGTCCCCAACCATCACGAGCTGAGCTTTTAAACAAAACTAAAAGATCCTCATTTATTTTTGGTAATGGTCTGGGTAGAAGACAGAAAATGTCTTAATATCAGGTATATAAATTGAGTAGTGAACCACTAACAAAAGGAATCATGCTTATTTGCAGAACCCAGTTTTCCCCCTGAGACATAAAAGAAACCAGAGGTTTGAGGGGTTTTTTTTTTTTCCTAATATACTTTATATTTTAGGGCTGTTTTAAGTTCACAGTAAAATAAAGCACAAAAGGTAGAGAGTTCCCACGTAACCCCTGCACCTACACATGTAGTCTCCGCCACCTTCAACATTTCAAACCAGAGTGATGCATTTGTACAACCAATCAGCCTACACTGGCACGTCATTAACACCCAAAGTCCATAGTTTGTATTAGGTTTCACTCTTGGTGTTATAGATACTATGAGTTTTGACAAATGTATATGATATGTACCTGCAATTTTATTGTCATATAAAATAGTTTCACCGCTCTAAAAATCCTCTGTGTCTGCTTATTCACCTTTTCACCATAGTGCATGACAACCACTAATCTTTCTATTGTCTCTCAAGATTCGCTTTTTCCAAAATATCGTAGTTGGTATTTTATAATATGTAGTCATTTCAGATTGGCTTCTTTCACTTAGCTATGTGCTTTTAAGGTTGTCCCATGTCTTTTCACAGTTTCCTAGCTTATTTCTTTTTACCATGGAATATTTTACTGTCTGGATGTCCCAGTTTATTTCTCCATGCACCTACTGAATGGCATCTTGGTTGCTTCCGAGCATTAGTAGTTGTAAATAAAGCTGCTCTAACGTCTGAGTGCAGGTGCTTGGGTGGACATATGTTTTCAGCTCCTTTAGTAAATACCAAGGCGTGTGATTGTTGGAGCATATGGTAAGTATGTTTGCTTTTGTAAGAAACTGCCAAACTGTCTTTTAAAGTAGCTCTACCATTTTTCATTCTAATCAGAGATGATGAGAGTTCTTTTGCTCCATATCATCACAGCATTTCTTGTTATCAGGAGTTTCAATTTGAATCATTTTTTTTATCAAATCATTTTTATTGTTATTCTATTACAGTTGAACCATTCTTATAGGTGTGTGGTGATATCTCATTGTGTCTTTTTTCATTTTAAAAAAGATTTAGTTTATTTATTTTTAGACAGAGGGGAAGGGAAGAAGAAAGAGAGGGAGAAACATCAGTGTGTGGTTGCCTCTCACGCACCCACTACTGGGGACCTGACCCGCAACCCAAGCATGTGCCCTGGTTGGGAATTGAACCAGCAACCCTTTGCTTTGCAGGCTGGTGCTCAATCCACTGAGCCACACCAGCCAGGGCTCTCATTGTTTCAATTTACAATTCCCTAAAGTTTTTTATTTAAAATTTTTAAATTTTTTAAAATTTTAATTGTTGTTCTTGTAGAGTTTTCTATCTTTTTTTTAAAGATTTTATTTACTTATTTTTAGAGAGGGGAAGAGAGGGAGAGAAACATCAATGTGTGGTTGCCTCTCACATCACCCCCACTAGGGGCCTGGCCTGCAACCCAGGCATGTGCCCTGACTGGGAATCGAACCTGCGACCCTTTGGTTCGCAGCCCGCGCTCAATCCACTGAGCTACGCCAGCCAGGGCGAGTTTTCTATCTTTGATTACCATCCCAGCCCACCACCCCAAACCTCCCCACCTCCCTCCAGTTTCCACCCCCCCTTGTTTTTGTCCATGTGTCCTTTATACTTGTTCCTGCTAACCCTTCCCCCTTTCTCCTGAAATTCCCTCCCCTCTCCCCTCTGGTCACTGTCATCCTATTCTCTATTTCAGTGTCTTTGGTTATATTTTGCTTGTTTGTTTGTTTTATTGATTAGGTTCCTGTTAAAGGTGAGATCATATGGTATTTGCCTTTCACTGCCTGGCTTATTTCTCTTAGCATAATGCTTGAGAATTCCCCAAATTTGACATTGTAATTTTAAACAGAGATATATTTGTTTTATATTGAAAATATTTAGCCAAACACACATTTCCTTTTTGCTTTCAACATTCCCTGTTTTGCTTTAAACCATCTTTCTGCTATCATTTTATTTTTTCCTGAATTTCATCCTTTGGAAGTTCATTTAGTGAAGGACTGAGAAGTCTTAACTTACAGTTTCTCCATCTTCTAAATCATTGCCATTCTTTTATATCCAATGTGAAGATTACATGTAGTTCTATAACTAGTTTTCCAACATAACACCTTTGTATTAGTCCTTCTGATAGGGGCCCAGAAATTGCTATTTCTCTGGGTGGAGTCCACAGATACATTTTCAAATGAGAATGACTACTGTACTATGGTCATTTTCTGTTGCCTGTACAAGCAAGTCTAAGATTTGTTCTATCCTTCTCTTTTGCATCAGATGCAAAAATCTGGGAGGAGGTCTTGCCTAGATCTTTCACGCTGAGAATTTATTCCTGGTTCCAGGGCCTCCTTTTGTATCTCACATGAGCAGATTTTTTTCTGGAGAGCCAAGACCTGTGGACTTGGCAATTTCCTGCGTAATACTGGAGTTCTCCCTGTAACACCTATCACCTGTATCTTCAGAGAGAAGGGACAACTCTCATTTATTTTCAGTTGTTCCATTATATCAAGTCATTATTTGTTTTTTATTGTTGTTTGTTTTTTTTGTTTTTTGTTTTGTTTTGTTTTGTTTTGTTTTGCTCAGCCATGAGTTCTGTTACTTTAATCTGACCTGACATAGAGTCGCAGCTAAAGATATCCAGGGATATTTGTATTATATGAGGATAGTAGCACCTCTTAAACTCAGTAAATACATTCATACCAATGCTATGGGCCTTGAATGTTTGACAAAAGACAAGGAACCACATGATTCGACTCTTGGCTGACCCTTTACCAGTTAATTTGTCTTGAGAACCTTATGGTGTCATTTAGCTTATCTTGATGGACTCATTGTAGATTTCCAAAGAGAAACGATGAATATT
Organism: Glossophaga mutica; assembly: GCA_039655065.1. Classification (NCBI taxonomy): domain Eukaryota; kingdom Metazoa; phylum Chordata; class Mammalia; order Chiroptera; family Phyllostomidae; genus Glossophaga; species Glossophaga mutica. The sequence goes on along the minus strand of CM077318.1, from coordinate 3,984,940 downwards.
CATGCCAACTTCTGGTTTTCCCAAGCAAATAAACACCATCTAGATCTAAACCATAAGAAAAAGTTTGGAATAAAATGGTTGCTGTTGCCTGAAAGATCACCTGATAGGCAGAAAAATAACAAGCTATAAAACTCTTATAATTTTTTTATCGTTCTGATTTTTCAGCATGATTCTGTTTATCACTTTTCACATAACATCCACTTAAATCTGTGAATAAGAGATGAATTTGCTTAGACATCCTAACCACTGAAAACTGAACATTAAATCCATGTTTTTTAATTGTTGTTCAATTACAATTGTCCTCATTTTCCCCCCATTATTCTCCCCTGCCCTACCTACCCCCCACCTTCCACATTCAATCCCTCTCCATTGCCTTTGTCCATGGGTCCTTTATTCATGTTCCTTGACTTGACCCTTCCCCTTCTTTCCCCTGTTATCCCCCTCACCCCTCCCCTCTGGTCACTGTCAGTTTGTTCTTTATTTCAATGTCTCTGGTTATATTTTGCTTGCTTGTTTGTTTTGTTGATTAGGTTCCACTTATAGGTGAGATCATATGATACTTGTCTTTTACTGCCTGGCTTATTTCATTTAGCATAATGCTCTCCAGTTCCATCCATGCTGTTGCAAAGGATAGGAGCTATAAAACTCTTTTTAATGCAAAACATTTTTAGCATTTTAAAAATTCAAAAAGTGTTTTCGGTGTTTTATGCTCAGTAACATTTTCAAGGAAATAAATGCATTATTTCTTGTGGAAGGGGCTGAAGCTACAGTACATTTTTAATTTTCTTTTTATTTTTCACGTGTCATTCAAATAATATACACAATAGGCAGAGACTAGTAAATTCTGTTACTTGCTGATGAACACAAGAAAATAATGGGTACTTAGTTACTGGGCTGTTTAGATTCATATAGACAGAATGCTCCACCTTGGTGAAACCATCTTAATTTTATAGACATACATATTTCTCATACAAAAAAGTAGCCATTGACAGTATATCTCAGCGGTGTTAGTGATCTTACAGAATGCTGAGTATACAGGGTCTGGCAGAAGTAAGGACTGCTTTGGTGATGCTGGTAGGGTAATAATTTATAGTTTTAATTTGAACATTTCACCTAAAATGTCATATGATATTCTTGAGTGTAATATTGTTATGTTACAGAATCACATACTTACGATTTTGCAGTAAAAGAGTTTGTAATAAAAAAGGGGAGTTATTTGTGCTGGACCCTGCGTTTCGTTAGTCTCTTTTCATGAAAATGTGGTATATCATATTTTTTTCATGTAATTGAAGATGCTTTCCATTGTATTGATTATCTGTTATAGGTTTTCCCTTGCCTCCTACAACAATTCATTTTTTTTTTTTTTTTTAGTTATGGTAAAAAACAGGGAACATAGCTGTGGGTATAGCAGAGTTTGATGTTTACTGCTATGGACAGAATTGTGTCTCACCATAATATGTATGTTGAAGGCCTAATCCACATTGAGACTGTATTTGGAGATAGAATCTTTAGGAGGAAATTAAGGTTAAGTGAGGGCATAAGGGTCGGGGAATAATTCAATAGGACTATTGTATTTATATGAAAAGGAAGAGATACCAGAGTGCTCACAGAACCTGACCATGCTGACACCTTGATTTCAGACTTCTAAGTTTCAAATCTGTTAGAAAATAAATTTCTGTTGTTTAAGCCACCTACTCTGTGGTATCTTTTAGGGCAACATAAGCTACAACACTTATTATCATAAAATCTTAATTAACTAGATGATGTAATTAGTAGTCTTTACTTTGGACTAATGAATTTTTATCTGCAATATAAATATCATAAGAATATGTAGGAACATGGTATATGCTTCCATTTGTTTGTGTCTTCCTTGATTTCTTTGAGAGCATCACGCTAAGCGAAATACACCAGGCAGTGAATGACAAATACCATATGATCTCACCTTTAACAGGAACCTAATCAACAAAACAAACAAACAAGCATAATATAAACAAAGACATTGAAACTGAGAACAGGCTGACAGTCATCAGAGGGGAGAGGGGAGGGAATTTCAGGGGAAAAGGGGAAGGGTTTACAGGAACAAGTATAAAGGTCACATGGACAAAAACTATGGGGGGTGGAACTGGGAGGGAGGTGGAGAAGGCTGGGGTGGTGGGCTGGGGGCGGGGTAAAAGACAGAAAACTGTACAATATCAACAATTAAAAAATACTGATTAAAAAAGAATATGTAGGAACATAAAATAAATATTGAATAAAAGCAACCTCAGGGTTTATCTCAAAGTCAGTAGGTACACAGGTAGTTCAATCTCTAATACCATGGGCATCTGCAGCCTTATATGGTGCTTTGATTTTCAGAACAATTCCCTGAAAATACTAGAGTACTTTTGTTGTCAGATGTTCGTTAGAGTAATTAGACTGTGCATACTAAGATTGAAAAATAGACTTAGACATTTTAGAAAGCATTACCAAAGAGAGTTCAAACAAGTTATTTGATATTAGCTCTCTGCCAAGTCTGAGCATATTAACCAACAACTCTGATACCTGAACATTGTAAATTTTATTATAAATTTATTATGAAAGTAATTAACATATAAAACTCATATTTAATAAACTTTTCATAAAGTACTGATTTTTATTCGATATTTGTATATACTTTGAAATGATCACCATGGTAAGTCCAGTTAATATCCATTACCAAAATACAGAATTTTTTACTTATGATGAGCACTATTACCATTTAATCTCAGCAAGTTCCATATATGCCATACAATATTGTTAACTGCGGCTACCATGCTGTATATTACAGCATAGCATTTATTTTATAACTGCAAGTCTGTACCTTTTGACAACCTTTGCTCATTTTGCCCAATCCCAGCCCCAGTCTTTGCTAACCATGAATATGTTTTCTGTATCTATGAGCTTGTTTCTTGTTTATTTGTTTTTCATATTCCACATATAAATGTGATTACATGATATTTGTCTTTCTCTGACTTATTTCACCTAACATAATGCCCTCGATGTCTATCCATGTTGTCACAAATGGCAAAATTTCATTCTTTTTTATGGCTGAGAAATATTTTGTGTGTGTATGTTTGTGAGATTTTTATCACATTTTCTTTATCCATTTATTCATTCAGCCATCAATGTATGTTTACATGTTTTTATATCATGCCATTGTAAATAATACTGCAATGAACATGGGAAAAATATATGTATGCATATTTTTGAATTACTGCTTTTGTTTTCCTTGAAAAAGAAAGTGAAATTGTTGGAGTATATGGTAGTTTTAATTTTACTTTTTGAGGAAACTTCATGCTGTTTTTCACAATAGCTGCACCAATTTGCATTTCCACCTACAGTGCTCAAGGGCTCCCTTTTCTCCATGTCCCTGTGAACACTTATTTCCTGTCTTTTTCCTCAATATCTTATTGTGGTTTTGATGCATTTTAACTAGATTATTTACTTTTGCTACTGAGTTGCGTGGGATTTTTTTTATCCTCACCAGAGGATATGTTTATTGATTTTTAGTGGGAGGGAGGGAGGGAGGGAGAGAAACATTGATCGGTTGCCTCCCATACTGACGCCAACCAGGGATCAAACCTGCAACCCTTTGGTGTACAGGATGATGCTCCAAGAAACTGAGCCACCTGGCCAGGGCTGTATGAGGTTTTTATTAATATACTTTAGACATTAATTACTTATCAGATATATAATTTGCAAATATTTTAGTAGGTTTCCTTTTTATTTTGTTGTTGGTTTCCTGTGCTGTCCAGAAACTTTTTTGATTTAATGTAATGATTGAATGATTTCCACTACCTGTGTTTTGAGTTTGATGACTCTTCTATTTGATCTAGTTTGCTAGTGAACTCCTCTAGTGAATTAATCAGGTCAGTTATAGTATTCTTAAGTTTCAACATTTGTGTTTGGTACTCTCTAAAGTTTTCTAGTTGTTTTTATTTTTTAATTTACTTTTGTTTTTATTTTTAATTTTTTAAATTGTTGTTCAATTACAGTTGTCCCCATTTTTCCCTATTACTCTCCTCTGCCCTATCCACCCCCAACCCCTACATTCAATCCCTTCTCCCTGTTGTCTTTGTCCATTGGTCCTTTATACTTGTTCCTTGACTTGACTCTTCCCTTTCTTTCTCCCATTAACCCACTTGTGCCTCCCCTCTGGTCACTGTCAGTTTGTTTTTTATTTCCATGTCTCTGGTTCTATTTTGCTCATTTGTTTGTTTTGTTGATTAGGTTCCATTTATAGGTGAGACCATATTGTATTTATCTTTCACCACCTGGCTTATTTCACTTAACAATACTCTCCAGTTCCATCCATGCTGTCTCGAAGGGTAGGAATTCCTTCTTTCTTTCTGTTGCATAGTATTCTATTGTGTAAATGTACCACAGTTTTTTGATGCACTCATTTATTGATGGGCACTTAGGTTGCTTCCAGCACTTGGCTATTGTAAATTGTGCTACTATGAACATGGAGGTTCATAGGTTCTTTTGCATTGGTGTTTCAGGATCCTTAGGGTATAATCCCAGCAGTGGAATTGCCAGGTCAAAAGGAAGTTCCATTTTTAGTTTTCTGAGGAAATTCCATACTGTTCTCCACAGTGGCTACACCAGTCTGCATTCCCACCAACAGTGTACTAGGGATCCCTTTTCTCCACAACCTCACCAGCACTTGTTGTTTATTGATTTGTTTATGATGGCCATTCTGACCTGGTGTGAAGTGGTATCTCATTGTGGTTTTAATTTGCATCTCTTTGATGGCTAGTGATGCTGAGCATCCTTTCATATGTCTCTGGGCCCTCTGTATGTTCCCCTTGGAGAAGTGTCTGTTCAGGTCCTTTGCCCAATTTTTAATTGGGTTGTTTGTCTTCCTGGAGTGGAGTTGTGTGAGTTCTTTATAATATTTTGGATATCAAACCCTTGTCTGAGGTATCAGTAGCAAATATATTTTTCCATACAGTTGGTTCCCTTTTCATTTGATGAGCATTTCCTTAGCCATGCAGAAGCTTTTTAATTTGATGTAGTCCCATTTGTTTATTCTTTCCTTTATATCCCTTGCTCTGAGGGACGTATCGATGAAAATATTGCTGCATGGAATATCTGAGATTCTGCTGCATGTGTTCTTTTCTAGGACTTCCATGGTGTCACGACTTATATTTAAGGCTTTTATCCATCTTTGAGTTTATTTTGGTGTATGGTGTAAGTTGGTGGTTCAGTTTCATTTTTTGGCATGTAGTTGTGCAGATCTCCCAAAACCATTTGTTGAAGTGGCTATTATTACTCCATTTTATGCTTCTGCCCCCTTTGTCGAATATTAATTGACCATAGAGACATGGGCTTATCTCTGGGTTCCCAATTCTGTTCCATTGCTCTATGTTTCTGTTCATATGCCAGTACCAGACTGTTTTGATTACAGTGGACTTGTAATATAGTTTGATATCAGGTATTGTGATCCCCCTACTCTTCTTTCTCAAAATTGCTGAGTCTCTTTAGGGTCATTTATGGTTTTACATAAATTTTTGAAATGTTGGGTTTATATCTGTGAAATATGTCATTGGTGGTTTAACAGGGATTGCATTGAATCTATAAATTGCTTTGGGTAGAATGGCCATTTTGGTTATATTAATTCTTCCAATCCATGAACATGGTGTGTGCTTCATTCTTGATTTGTTTATTCATTGTTCTCCTGAACTTGGTAAGTATCTTTTTGTATTATTTGTGTAATCAATCAGGGTCTTTTGTATCCGTTTCACTGGGTTCAGACTTTGGATTATTATCTTGCTTGGAAAATATTTCTATATAGAAAATATTTCTATTTATATGCTTTTTTTTTTTCATTTTTCTTAACTCTCTGTGTTGGTGGCTGCACATTAGACGAATTATCCAGCAGGCCTAGTCTCCACACACTGGCTTCGTAAACAGAGAAACTCCTCAGCAATCTGCCTAGCTAGAGTTTTTTTGGAGCTCCCAAACCCTTATGCTAGTTCAACCTCATTTTTTTCAGCAACCCCCAGGTGTCTAGAATATGCCAGGTCTCATAAGCAATCTCAGAGAACCAAGATTGAGGAAGAAGTCAATTCCTCAGGAAGCCTCCAAATTAATTGGATTGTTGAATATGTAGTGCATTCTTTCTCTCCCTTGGTAGAAGTTGAGACTTGGGGTTGTTTATCTGATCATTCTGCTGAGCCAGGAGTGTGCCTATGGACAATGATATCCTGAATTGCTGTCTTAGTTTTCCAGTGTCCTGGGTGGCTAGAATATGCCAGCTCTTATCAACATGACAAACCAGGCTATCCAGAATGAATCTCTGTGAAAGTTGTGATTTTTGGCACTTGGCACACCTAGTTCCTTACCCATTGGGAAGATAGAAGCTAGCTATGTGCACTGTTAGTCTCCTTGGTAGCTTCCAGAGTAGTTGGGGCATTGGATGTATGGTTTACCTCTTTTCTTCTCTGGAGAGAAGCTGAGAGCTGAGGCTTTTCAATTGTTGCTCTTTGCTGATCTAGAAGGAGTGATTATGGTGACTGCCAACTCAGACCTCTCTGTCTCTGTTCTCAGTAGCTCAGGGTGACTAGACTATGCCATGACCCTTCAGTGCTCTGACACAGGATAGCCTCTATAAAAGTTGGGCCATTGGATATTTGGTGCACCTCTTTCCCTACGCAGGGGAAATCTGGAAGCCAGGTGATTTTATTTCAATCATATGGAATTGTGCTAATGGGAAGGATTATGACAAAGGGGTATCTGGAATTTCCCTCCTGGCTTAGGTGTGGCTGGTTTTGCACGTAGTGCAGAAGATTTGTTTAGTTAATGAGTTTCTCACAAAGGGAATCTGTCTGTGAATTGTTGTTGAATCACGGGGAGAAAGATGACCCAGGGCTTCTTATTTTGCTCTCTGACTGACATCCTTTTTTTTAACCCACAACTTTGCATTTCTCTATACTTCTCACATAATCACTACTCATAATTATAGTTCTTAAAAGTATATTGCACTTGTTTCCTATGTCTACTGTAATAAATTACCACATACTTCATAAACTTAAACAACAAGTTTATTATTTTGCAGTTCTGGTGGTCAGTAGTCCAAATTCAGGTTCACTGGGCTAAAGCCAAGGTGTTCACAGGGCTGGCTATTTCTGGAGGATCTAGGGAAGAATCTGTTTCCCTGTATTTTTTACAGGGAGCTTCTGGAAGCCTCCTAAATTTCTTGGCCAAAATCACTTCAACCTTTTGCTCTCATTGTCACATCTCCTGTTACTCTTCTGTAGTTGATATTCCTTCTTCCCTCAACTGATAAAGACACTTGTGGTTACCTTTAAGTCCTGACCAGATAATCCAGCATCTCCCCATCTCAAGATATAACATTTAATCATGCCTACAAAAGCCCTTAGGCCATTCATTTACAGGTTTCAGGGATTAGGATGTGGATATTTGAGGAAGCAATTATTCAGCCTACTACATATATGTATATGTAATGTGTTTTGCGTGTAATAGTGTCAGTAGAATTGTCTACTTTGGGGACTCATAGGTAGATATAAATTTATTATACGCATATACTTGAATAAATATGTTTCTGGTTTAGGTCTGCTTCTGTGAGAACTGAAAAAACAAATGAAGATAGCATAATGGGCAGGAGGCAGCTTTAAGCATTTTAAAATACTATACGGTAAAGATTTTTATGGATTTTGCCTTTCTTGTCTTCCACTTGCAAGGCTACAGGCAATATTTAAATACCAGGAAAGTTTCTAGTAAAGGAGGAAGGTTGGAGAAAACGTTTGGTGCTAGAGGAAATAGCAACAGTGGAAAATGTGGTATTTCAGGGGCAGAAAAATTGATTTCTTAAAATTATTTTAATTGAAAATGCTACTCTTTTCATAGCCAAGCAAAACTAGTCAAATGATTACAACTGAGGAATCATAGCACTGCTTTTTTAGGAGACACTGAAGGGTTTGAATAAGTATGAAGAATTGCCCAACTTCGATTCAGGTGAGAAAGCAATACAGTATGATTGACGGCATAAATATTTACATACACTATCAGGGGACTATCTAGAAAATCTAAGAAATGTGCTATAGACAATAATTGGCTCTAGGCTTTCCTTTTGGAATGTAAGGTGATGCACAGTTAATGAATTCTGAACAAGTTCGAACTCCAAAGGGGACTGACTCATCCTGTTTCTTTTTTCTTTTTCTTTTTTATTGTTGTTCAACTACAGTTGTCTCCATTTTCACACCACCATGGCCCCCTGCCTCACCCATCCGCGCCTTCAAACCCACCCTCTTTGGCTTTGTCCATGTGTCCTTTATACATGTTCCTTGATGGACCTTGCCCTGTTTTCTCCTATTATCTCCCTCTTCCTCCTCCCCTCTAGTTACTGTCAGTTTGTTCTTTATTTCAATGTCTCTGGTTCTATTTTTGCTTGTTCGTTTGTTTTGTTGATTAGGTTGCACTTACAGGTGAGGTCATATGGTATTTGTCCCTCACCACCTGGCTTATTTCCCTTAGCATAATGCTCTCCAGTTCCATTCATGCTGTCGTGAAGAGTAGGAGCTCCTTCTTCCTTTCTGCTGTGTAGTATTCTGCTGTGTAAATGTACCACAGTTTTTTGATCCACTCATTTATTGATGGGCATCTAGGTTGCTTCCAGCACTTGGCTGTTGTAAATTGTGCTGCTATGAACGTTGGGGTACATAGGTTCTTTTGAATTGGTGTTTCAGGATTCTTAGGGTATAATCCCCAAAATGGAATTGCTAGGTCAAAAGGCAGTTCCATCTTTAGTTTTCCGAGGAAATTTCATACTATTTTCCACAGTGGCTGCACCAGTCTGCATTCCCACCAACAGTGCATGAAGGTTCCCTTTTCTCCACATCCTCACCAGCACTTGTTGTTTATTGATTTATTGAAGGTAACCAATCTGACAGGTGTGAGGTGATATCTCGTTATGGCTTTAATTTGCATCTCTTTCCTGATTAGTAACGTTGAGTATCTTTTCATATGTTGATGGGTCATCTGTGTGTCTTCAGAGAAATGTCTGTTCAGGTTCTTTGTCCAGTTTTTAATTGCATTGTCTTCCTGGGGTTGACTTGTATAAATTCTTTGTATATTTTGGAGATTAAGCCCTTATCAGGAGTGACCCCACAGGTAGAGGGAGCAGAGCCCTGCCTATATGTCAGGGATGGGGGAGACCAGCCCTTTCCCCAAGCCACTCAGTTAACTCACTCTCTGGGTCTGTGCCCAAAGCCTCCCCAGAAAAATAGGGCGCATCAAGTCACTGTGGGCTGCAGCCAGCAGACTCCTCCGTGGGACCTGAGCGTGGGAGCGGGACTGGCCTTTCCGCAGTCACAGCTGCACCGTGAGCTCTCCAGGCTGGGGCTGCAACAATAGCAGCGCTCGGCCCCGCGAGGGTGCACCGTGCGTCATGCGTCTCGTAGGCCTGGTGGGTCCCCACTGATTCCCACCCACAGACGATACATTACGTAGTCTCTTCCTCCCTTCTGTGTTCGGTGGGTTGGAGATCTCCTTATTCCTTGGGGGAAAGGGCTCTGCAGCCGCAAATCTGTCTGCTCTCCCGGCTCCCTCCCGCTGCAGCTCTGTGGGGGGTCTTCCCCCTCCATGTCTCAACCCCTCCTCTGGTCTGTAGGTAGCATCTTCTGTACGCTACGGCTCGGTCACAATGTTGCATATCAGCTAGGTTTCAGTTGATGGTGCACGTTGATTGCTCGAAGTTCAGCTGTAAATGCCACTTGGGAGCAGGAGCAGGTGGACACAGCTATCATTCATCTGTAGCCATATTTGGACCGAGATCACTTTAGTTTTTAATTGTGTTTATTGCCATGCTGATTTAAAATCTTCTATTTATAAGATTTTGAAAACAATTGTTATAAGTTTTTGAGGTAATAAGGCCTAATGGAAAAGGCTTCTAATTATGTCACATAGAAATTATGTTGTCTTGGACTAGTCACTTATTCTACTGAGTTTATTTCACCACTTATAAAATGGGGCTAATACTGTTCTCTTAGAGTTTTTGTGAAGATGAAATGAGACACCACTTATAGAACATGATATCTATATCTTTATCTGAATCTATATATCTCTGCCACCTATCTATATCTGTCTATCTATCTATCATCTATCTATCCACCTACCTACTAATGGGGATTTAATTTCGGAAGGAGAAAATGCACTCACAATTCTGACCTTTGCATCTAATTTACCCCATTAACTAAGCAATTATTATACCTACGCCATAAATACATGATACATACTTTTTGTACCAGAAGTCAGTTTAAATCATAAAGATTTGGTACTAACTTCTTTTTAGTGTACCTTGAGTCATTTCTCTTTTTCCTGCCAAGTCATTTCCCCTGCTTAGTGATCACTCTTGCTTAGTAGAGAGGAAACTGAGACTGAGAATATTAACTGGGTTGTCATGGAAAAACAACAGAGGTAGAGATCAAAACCCAGATTTGCAATTTTTTTTCCATTCTACTGTTTAAAGGAGACTGTATAGATAAAAGTAAAATACACTACTTTCTCAAATAAATGTTTATTTGTATTCTAATGTAACACATATTGGATATAAGTGGAACTAAACATATCTTGGCAATTTTATACAAATGTAAGAAAGAAGGGAAAAAGACATATCTGCCAGCTGTGTTAAAATGACATCATACAGCATTATGTCTTTTCTATCACTAAGAACTCAAAATACTCTAAAGCAGTCATTAAACAAACTTGTCAACAAATGGAATTTTGTTTGCAAACTGTGAAAAATATTACACATAGGAGTTGGCAAGTGTTAATTTGTATGTCTGCATTTCTTAGTTGTTTCAGAACCTGAAAAACTTAGGAGTGGGAAAAATGGCAAATCATAGTAATATGGGATAGGAAAAAGAAAGGTCTTATTTGGAAACTACAGATATAGATTCAGTTCTGGGACCAGATGAAAGAACTGGAATTTTTTCTTATTGTTATTCAATTACAGTTGTCCCAATTATTCCCCGTCACTCTCTTGTGCCCTACCCACCCACTGACTCCCTCAGTCAGCCCCCACCCTGTTGTCCATTACCATGGCTCCTTTATATATGTTCCTTCACTAGACCCTTCCCCTTCTTTCCCCTATTATCCCTCTCCTCCACCCCTCCCTCTGGTCACTGTCAGTTTGTTCCTTATTTCCATGTCTGTGGTTCGATTTTACTCATTGTTTATTTTGTTCAGTACTTTCCACTTATAGGCGAGACCATATGGTATTTGTCTTGCACCACCTGGCTTATTTCACTTAGCATAATGCTCTCCAGTTCCATCCATGCTTTCTTGAAGGGTAGACGTTCCTTCTTTTTTTTTTTGCTGCATAGTATTCCATTGTGTAAATGTACCATCGTGTCTATTCAGGTCCTTTGCCCATTTTTTAACTGGGTTCTTGGTCTTCCCGGAGTGGAGTCATGTGAGTTCCTCATATATTTTGGAGATCAAACCCTTGTCCAAGGTATCATTGGCAAATATATTTTCCCATACTTTGGGTTCACTTTTCATTTTTCTGATGTTTTCCTTAGCTGTGCACACTACAAAGTCATTTTTTAAATTATTTTTTTTCATTTACAGTTTACATTCAATATTATTTTGTAGTGGTATCAGGTGTACAGCATAGTGGTTAAACAATGATATGCTTTAAAATGTGTTCTTCCTGATATTTCCAGGACTCACCTGGCATCATACATTTCTCCTTTTGAGACCCCTGTAATGAAAAGGTTGACCTGGTTGATGTTATCCCATAAGTCCCTCTTTTTTATCTTTATGCTTCTCTGATTGGGTGGGTTCCAATGTCCTGTATTCAAATTCATTGATTTTTAAAAACCTTTTCTTTATCTAATCTGCTCTTGAACCTTTCTATTTGTATTTTTACTTCAGTTATTTTTTTCCTTAGCTCTGTGACTTCTATTTGATATTTTCTTATATTTTATTTTTTAAGATTTTATTTATTTATTTTTAGAGAGGAGGAAAGGAGGGAGAGAGGGAGAGAAGCATCAATGTGTGGTCACCTCTCAAGTACCCCCTACTGGGGAGCTGACCCACAACCCAAGCATGTGCCCTGACTGGGAGTCAAATTGGCAACCCTTTGGTTTCCAGGCTGGTGCTCAATCCACTGAGCCATACCAGCTAGGGCATTATTTTCTTATATTTTCTATGTCTTCATCAATACTCTCTATTTGTTCATTTATTGTTCTCCTAAGCTCAATGAGTACCTTCATGAGCAGTGTTATTTTGATATTTTTTATCAGGTAAATTACTTATTTCCATTTTATTAAGGACTTTTTTGACATGCAATATTGCTTTTTTTTTTTTTTCTTTTGGAATGTGTTCCTTTGTTTCTTTACTTTCTTTTACTCTCTTTGTTGGTTCCTGTGGGTGTAGGAAATTAACCTTATCATTCAATTCTGCCCTTGTTTTTGGTTGTTTATCAATTCTTTGTGATTGTTCAAGAACTAGTTCTATTTCTTATGATTTCCATTATTTGAGGATGTGCTAACACCTGTCAGTGTCTACAAAGTGAATATCTGCTAGCAGCTAGACTGAGGCTGATTGAATACCAGACCCCCAAGCAACTTCTTTTAAACTACAGAAGTATACCTCTTTCAAAGGAACACTAGGAGATGAGCATCTTTTGTCAGCTCCCTCTGAGCTGAGTCGTGGTATAACAGCTAGTTAAGAACTGTTTCTTCCTTTCCGATGGTCCTGTCAAACTTGTGAATATAAGCCTTGCTACATACCTGAGATAGGTTATCAATGTATGTGTCCTCTGTGTGGTAGACAGAAAAGTTGGGGCACCAGACATGCACACAAGGTCCTTTCTCAGAGATATCAAAACCTGGGGTCAGTCAGAGGGAGAGCACAAAGATTGCATCTACCAGCTTCCCTGGTACCTGAAGAGTCTTGTGTGTTTAATTAGAAGCCTGTTCTCAGGCCACAGCTATAAATATAAGCAAATAGACCACTTTCACAGAATGTCTAGGAATGTGTTTCAGTGTGCAGTCTCTGTGTTGTGCTGTGGTGTGATGTGTAGCCAGTTAAGAACTGTTTGTCCATTTTTAACAGTTCCATAGGACTCATGAACACAAGGCCTGCTGGCCACCAGAGCTGGGTGACCAATGGTCATCCCCTGAGTGACAGACACAAAAACTGGGACAACCAGACATAAAAACCAGAGCACCAGACATGTGTATAAGCTCCCCTCCAGGAGATATGTATGATCTGGTGTGTGGCTGGGGGAGAATGCAAAGATAGTATCTACCTTCTGAGGACTCCGGAATGGATTACAGTGTGCCCATAGATGTGTGTTTAATAAGAAGCCTGTATTAGGATAAGGTAATAAGCCTTTTTCACAGAAAGACTGAGTGTCTCAGTCTGTCACCTCTCTGTTGTGTCATGGGGCAATTTCCAGTTAAGAACACTTTCTCCATTTTTTGTAGTCTTGTGGCACCCATGAACATGTGAGACCCATTTCCCCTGGGTGGCAGCCAAAAATATTGAAGTGCTAGATGAGTGTACGAGAACCTTTCTGGGTGATACCAGTGGCTTAGATTTGAGGCAGAGGGAGAGCACAGAAATAGCACTCACCAGCCTGCATCTTTGTAGATGAGTATTGAATTAAATGCCTACTCTTAAGACCAATGCTTTAAGATATACAAGCAACCCTCTTTCACAGATGTTCTGGTCACTTTTAAGTTGGATGCCTCTGTTCTTGGCCTTGAGCTGGATGAGTCCCTGCCAGCCCTTTAAGACTGTTTCTTAGTTTGCTATAGCATTGTGGATCACCTGGATGCAAGCTCCATTGACTTTCAAAGCTAGATGTTTTAAGAACAATCTGACAGTAACCAGAGGGGAGGTGGGAGGGGATAATGGCGGGGAGGGAGGAAGGTTTTCAGGAATAACTATAAAGGACACATGGACAAAACCAAGGGGGGTTGGAATCAGGGGATGGAAGTGGGGATGGCTGGAGTTGGGGAGGGGGAGTGGTGGGAAGAAAATGCAGACAAGTGTACTTGAACAACAATAAAAAAAGAATTCCAATAAAAAAAGAATTCCAATACAAAAAGAAAGTCCAACTCAAAAAAAAAAAAAAAAAGCTAGATGTTTTGGGGGCTCAACTGTCAATTGTAAGTCTAAAAGTTGGGTGCTGGTGTGGGATTTAAACCTTTCACTCTTCAGGGAGAAGCCTGAAGTTGTCTGTTACCTCCTGATTCTGGATTGCCACACTGGGGTTGGAATTTATATCAAGATTGTGTCTCAGCCTCTCATACCTTCTTTGATGTGGATTTTCTCATTCGCCCAGTGTGCAGGACTTGCTCAGCTAGTTTTGTGGGGTTTTTTTCCTTAGAGAAAAATGTAGATTTAGTGTGTCCATGGTAGGGGGTGGGTTCAGGTTTCTCCTACATTACCATCTTGAAATGGAATTTCTATGTTTTCCTTTCTAATTTAAACATTTCACTTTAAGAATCATGTGTACTTCTACTTCGCAGTGTTCTGTGTTAAGATTTACTGTTGAAGTAAAATTACCTACATAGTACTAGCATAAGTGAATTATCGAGAACACTACTTATCCCATTCAGAGAAATGGAAGCCTTTTGCAGTGCTCAATTCCTAACAGCCCTTCCTAAATAGATGAGATTTGAACCTCATTCAGTTTAGAAGGAAATGTATCTAGCGTTATCTCACAAAAGTTAAAACCACATTAAAAACTCAAGAAATTAAAAGTAAAACTTGATAGATTTGTAGTTTCTCATGATCTGATAGTTGAGCTCCCCCTTCCTATGTTCCTATTCTGGTCTGTGGCATACATTTAAATTTAGTGTTTTCAATCAATAAACAGATATTTATTAAGTACTCATGTGTGCAATGCTTGGTGCTTTGGGGGAATACCGTGAAGTATATGAATCACAACCCCAGTCGCAATGCATATGAGCTGGGTAGATAAAACCCGAAGAGATGAAAATTAAACTACCAGCTTACAGCTAAAGAATGTATACGATGTGTGTTATTTACAATATCAACAGCTCAATATTGGACAAAGGCTGCTCTCTGCAGAGCACTGCTAGCTTGTAGGGAACCTCTGTGTGAATTATAAGTTACCCGCTCCGGGCAGCAAATTAGAAACAAGAACTCTTTCTCTTAGCAGATATAACCCCTTCAGAGCACGGCTTAGAAAATTGACTGCCTTTAGGTGAAGGAAATATTCAGCTTCACATCAGAAACCATAGCTTTAAAGGCAGAGCGCTGCTGAATTTTAGTCTCCATTTGCTGCTTAAACGAGGTCCTCTTTGCACAAATCCAAAACCATAAACTGTGACCTTGTAATTCTGCTGAGGTTTTGTCGTGGCAAAGATAGTTCAGAATAATCTATAACATTGTTTACTTTGTTTCTCATTTATTTATCATCTTTATGCAAGTATTAATGGAAAAGTGAAAAGTTGAAACAAAGAAAAAAGGGCAAATTATTACTTGGTTTCTTGATTAGTAAATTAATAGAAACTGTAGGCTAAAATGGGATTAGAGTGTTATATATACCTACATATTAGAGTCAAGGGTAAATCAAATCTTCTTATTTGTTAGAAATTAAGGACTTTTGGTATGGTGTCTGAATTCAGGCTACTTTTAAAAGAGTTGTTTTCCTATTTTTTCTTGAATGTGTTTGGAGGCATCATTTTTTTTAAGTACATAAAATGTTAACATTGGAACGAATTTTGGCTGTGAAAATCTATGAACTCATCTCCTGTATGGGGATACATAAACCCCACAGAACAGAAATTGAGAGTAAATTATTAGCATTTGTGACATTGAAGCCAGGATAATGAATTTCCTTTCTAGGTATGGTGCTTTGTGGGCCAGTGAGACTACATTGAGAGCCTGTCAGACTGTATCGAGAATATCTTGATAGACATCTCAATTCTTTCTACTGTACTTTGGGCAAATATAGTGGGCAATTTTCTTGCAGAACTCCTAGAGTCTACAGTGACAGCTGAAATAGAAACTGTTGGTGTAAGTCATTCATAGCGGAGCTAATGTGTAGTGGCAATTTCATACTGCCAGCTTGAGAGTAGCAAAACTCACCTGGTTTGAGACACAAAGTGTTATTTAATTACTCTAACATTCTAAAAGAACCATTGTACTTCATCTTCATAAGGTGGGACATCGCTACCTGTATGCTGACTGGTTCTTGTCTGGTGTTTTTCAAAACAGCTGGAGAATTTTTTTTCTGGAAAAAAATCAGCAAGATATGGATGAACATGTATATATCCTGACCTTCAATGAGGTCATAAGAATCTCCCTAAGTTTATGGTGCAAGTATCTCAATAATATACAATGTTAGACAGATCTAATGTTTACAAATATTTAGTTTGATCTGGGACTTGATATCTGCTGGTGCATTGCTCTTATTGTTAGACTTGCAATGTACACACTAGCTTTATTGAAATAGTTCTCTATCCCTTGGGAATAAAGTTTTGCTGGTCCCTGCATGACTGCAGGTAATATAGTACTTAACACAATATAGTAGGTGCTGAGTCCATGTGTGCTGATTGGACCATCAATACAGTCACACACACTGAAGGCAAATGTGTAGCATCTCTTCTAGTTCAGACAGGCTCATGACTTCAGTTTATTTTAGGTTGGATAGTTCCTAGTACTACCAATAATGTTACGTATATATTGGACTTTACTATGGGTGTTAAACTTTTGTTCCTATGGGACTTTACTTTTTAGGACAAAATTACCATCTAATTTCCCCAAAACATAGCCAATGTTTCTCAAGAAGGATGCTATTGATATTTTGGGAGAGATGGGAGTATAGATAGGGGTATAATTATTCCTTGTGAGGGACTGTCCCCAGCAATGCAGAATGTTTGGTATTCCTGACTCCTTCCCAATAAATATCAGTAGTGCTCTGCAGTTGTTCTGATAACCAAAGATACTCCTATACATTTACGTACTACACCAAGGGAATTGTGGAGTGCCTTTTGTTGATATCCACTGAGTCAGTGTGTAGCATTAATTTGCACCTGACTTGCATTTATGAGATTATCTACTGTGTTCTATAACCCATTCTAGGAGCAAAGAAGGGTACAAAGATACATTTATGCATGCTTCATAATTTCTGTTACCTTTCAGGCAGGTAGAGAAACAACATATGTCAGTGAATAAGTACAACATATGGAAGGTATGTGTGAAAAGAGAGAGAAACACAAAAGAAACTGAGATTAATATGTATTCAAAGGAGATATAGGATTTTAAGTGAGTGGTGATTTGGAAGATTTGGGGTGTGAGGCATAGCATATCAAAAACAGAGACATGGCAAAATTTTGATGTTTGCAGGAATGTGAATAATGTGGTTTATTTGACTAGAGGGTTTTTGTGGAGGAGGAATTTGAAATGGAGCCAGGTTATGAAAGGCCTTGAAATCCAATGAAAGTTTTATGTACACTTTGTAGAGTGAAGGGCCATTGAAGGCTTTCAAGCAAGGAAAGGAAATCAGAACACTGAGGCAATTAGTTTTTTAATTTTTTCATTAAATTTGTTGGGGTGACTTTGGTTAATAAAATCGTATGTTTCAAGCATACAATTCTATAACACATCATCTGTATATTGCATTGTGTGCCCACCACCCAAAGTCAAATCTTCTTCTGTCACCATATAGTTCACCTTTGACCTTTACTAAGCCCTCATCTCCCTTCGCTCTGATAACCACCATACCGCTTTCTATGTTTATGAGTTTTTGTTTATTTCTTGCTTTCATTTGAATGAACTCATATAGTTCTTCATTTTTTTCTGATTTATTTCTCTTACCAAAATATTCTCAAGGTCCATCCATCTTGTCACAACTGGCAGCATTTCATCTTTTCTATGGCTGGGTAGTACTCCATTGTATGTATGTACCACATCTTCTTTATCCAGTCCTCTACTGAAGGATGCTTTGGTTGTCCTCGGGTCTTGGCCACAGTGCATAATGCTGCAATGAACATAGGGGTGCACATATCATTGCAAATAAATGTTTGAAAATTTCCAGTTAGAGATCCAGAAGAGGGGTTGCTGGGTCATATGGCAATTCTATTCTTAATTTTTTGAGGAGTCTCCATATTGTTTTTCATAGTGGGCGTACCAGTCTGCATTCCCACCGGCACTGAATGAGGGTTCCTTCTCTACACAACCTCTCCGACACTTGTTATTACCTGTCTTATTGATAATAGCCATTCTAATAAGTGTGAGGTGGTATTTTTTGTAGTTTTAACTTGCATTTACCTAGTAACTAGCAGTTACTAGTGAAATGTTACTTAACACAATCATAAGCTAAATACGTAAAGATAGTAAGTCCATGTGGTACAATCAGAAAGACAGAATGAAAATGAATTCTTTTCTGCATAGGCAGTTGAAAAGCCTGCCAATGGCCAGCTGGATTTGGTTTGCAAAAATAAGGAAAAGAGCTTTCTTTAAGAAAAGTAAAGCAGGAACAAGTATAAAGGACTCATGGACAAAAAGTATGGGGGGGTGGAAATGGGAGGGAGGTGGGGAGGGCTGGGGTGGTGGGTTGGGGTGAGAATAAAAGACAGAAAACTGTACAAGATCAACAATTAAGATAAAAATTAAAAAAACAAATAAAAATAAAATGCACGCATAATCCATTTAATATTTCAAACAATGAAGTACAAAGCGGATTTGACTGCTGTCCTAGTCTGTAGCAATTTCCCATGGATATTCAGGAAGCCCAGTTTTCGTTCATGTCAATTGTAATACTGCTGAAAAAAAAAATTGAAGGAATGGGTTTTGAGATAATGGTATAAATATTTTAACTCTGGACACAATTTCAGTTTTACCCTTGGGGTATTTTTGGCTTCATTTTGCTTTTTGTTTGTTTTTCTTTTTGCAATAATTAAAAAGTTAAAAGTAATTTTGTACTTTTTAATTTAATATTCAGTTGTTTCAAAAAAAAACTCTACTAAGGATCTGTAGCTAGGTACAATGAAAATGGTCTGATTTTAGGCAACCAGTAAGCTAAGGGCCATGAATAAGCCTCACTCTAAACACCTCTGAACAAGTGAGAGTGAGTTTCTCCCCGGAGATGCATTCATTTTGTACAATTATCTTAGTTGATGTAGATATTGCATCTTCACATGATTGTCACAAATATCAATCTAAGAAAAAAGTTATTTTTAGTTTTATTTCTAAAAGTTATTTAGAACTTTAACACCTGAATTTTCAGAATGTGTGTACGTATTTTTCCGTTTTTGAACTTCTACATTTATTTGGCTGGGGTAATTTTTTATTGTTTTTTTGGGGGGAGGGTTAAGTAGAAAAGTATTAGACATGTTTATTAAAACACTGTCTATACCTTGTTTTTCAATAAAATATAATTTCAAATATATTGTGTAATCCCTCATCTGTTAAAAATGGAAGCAGTATGTTTGTGAGTAGATGTGAGTTAAAGTATTGGGTGGTAGTGTGTAATTCCATAGCTGACAGCACTGAGTGAAGAAAGGAAGTACAAAGGCCTCAAGACCAGCTTTTCAAAAATTTACAATTTTATCTAGGATCTGTTTTGAAAATTATGCGTGTTGAGGCAAAGGTTTATACTCTAGACAGAAACAAAATTGACTATCAACAAATGTTATTTCATCTGTGCCATTTTTAATGTTTTAATGTTTTGGTCCCTTATCCACTTTGTGACTCACTTATGTAAATATTATAAATAAACCTCCCACCTTATCATTTGACATGGATTATTTATTTTTAACATTCTTAGAAACATCTTTATTATAAGTGTTCTTACCCACTTCACTACATGTATTGCAGAATGTGTATAACTACCATTCTCTGATAGTACACTCTTCTCTAAGTATGCAAGGAAATTCTTCTAAACATCTTTATTACAAGTGTTCTTAAACACACTCTACATGCACTGCAGAATTTATATAATTTTCATTTACTGATATAACACCAATATATGCATAGTAAATAAGTAGTGGTCTTAGATACATCTTTATTACAAGTGTTCTTAAATACTTCACTACATGCATTGCAGAATGCGTAGCTATCGTTCACTGATATTATACTCTTTTCAAAGTAGTATTTAAGTAGAAAGTACTTGATAATACAATAGCAAGACAAATACCATATGATTCCACTTATATGTGGGATCTAATGAACAAAATAAACTGACAAAATATCCAATAGGACCAGAGGCACTGATACATGGAAGAGACTGACTGATCTCAGAGGGGAAGAGGGTGTGGAGGACTGGATAAAAGAAAGTGAAGGGATTAGTCAAAAAACATACATGCATGACCCGTGGACACAGACAATAATGTTGTGAAGGCTGGGGTGGGGGTACACCAGGTGGAGGTGGACAAAGGGTGGGCGATGAGGGACATCTCTAATAGTTTCAACAATACAAAAAGGTCACACCAAGAAGTAAATAGATAAATAGCACCACACGCTTTTCAAAAATTAGGAAGCATGTCTCTTGCAAAATGCACATATATACATACACAAACCAATTGGCATACCCCCTTGGAATTTCAAATATATATGTATAAAATGCGTATTATATTTTTCCTTTGGATTATCCATATTCATAGTCTTATTAAAGAAGATAACACTGCCAATGGACTTTGTAATTTCAAATACCATTTTTAAATTGTCAATATTTAGGTAGAATTTTACCATAGATTACTCATTTAATTTTGACATTTCATACCATATGTTTATTTTCAAGCTAGTTTATTTCTACAATATCTTTGCTATATTTTAAAGTAAGTCTTATTGGATGTAGTCCATTTTTTTTTCTCTTGCTTCCCTATATCAGAAAAACTATTGCTATGAGAAATGTCTGAGATTTTCTTGCCTAAATTTTCTTCTAGGATTTTTATGGTTCCCAGTCAAACATTTAAACTTTAAAATATTTTGAGTTTATTCTTCCGTATGGCGCAAGAAGGTGGTCAAGTTTCATTTTTTTACACTTTTATCTGTCCACTTTTCCTAACACCATCTATTTTTTTTAATAATTTTTAAGTGTTGTTCAAGTACAGTTGTCTCCATTTTCTGCATGGCTAAAGCAAACAGTAGTAAAATGAAAAGGGAACTAATACCATCTATTGAATAGACTATTTTACCCCATCGTACGTATGTTTTTGCCTCCTTTGTTAAATATTTATTGACCTTTACTTACCATCATTCCTACGTATGATTGATGTTTTGTAACATCAAATTGAGGTTAAAGTTTTCTGTTGGTCGTAGGTTTGTTTTGTACATTTGAAATTTCTGGCTATCTCTGAATTCTAATTTTGCTCATAGAAGTATGTATAGGTTCAAAAACTTGGTTTTTATGAACTGCTAATTTGAAGAAACTTTCACATAAAATATTAACAAGCACCTGTTGCTTGAAATTCAGTAAATGAAGAGCTTTGAAATACATTTGATGTCATTTTGGCCTTTTTTACTATTTTAAGTAGGTGTCAATTCCATATAAATATAGATAGATGAAATTTTCTTAGCTGTTGAGTTTTACAAAATTCAAAATGCTTTCGGTTATAGATACATCTATTTAATTTTCAGTGCTGGTATTGGTTTACATAACTGAATTAGCCAATTTGTGACTAGTACAACTCAGCAATATATTGATTTTTTTTCTACTGAATTCTTTGGTTTTTTCATATTTTTTAAAAATATATTTTATTGATTATGCTATTACAGTTGTCCCATTTCTCCCCCATCATTCCCCTCCACCCTGCACACCCCCTCCCACCCACATTCCCCCCTTTAGTTCATGTCCATGGGTCATAAGTTCTTTAGCATCTACATTTCCCACACTATTCTTGCCCTCCCCCTGTCTATTTTCTACCCACCCTCTATGCTACTCATTCTCTGTACCTTTTCCCCCTCTCTCCTCCTCCCACGCCCCTGTTGCTAACCCTCCATATGATCTCCATTTCTGTGGTTCTCTTCCTGTTCTAGCTGTTTGCTTAGTTTGCTTTTGTTTTAGGTGTGGTTGTTAATAGCTGTGAGTTTGCTGTCTTTTCACTGTCATATTTTTATCTTCTTTTTCTTAGATAAGTCCCTTCAACATTTCATATAATAAGGGCTTGGTGATGATGAATACTTTCCCTGTTCTCTTCTAAAGTCATAGCACATAAAAATGAGAATGCAAATTAGCTTCAAAATAATATTTCAGTAGTCTGCATACAGTTTGATAGATTTTTGACATACAGAATTGAATATTGAAGCTGTATTACAGGTTGCTTAGAGTGGTAGCTATGGGGTTACAATTTCCTTGTGTAGGAAATGTGTATGAAAACATTGACCATTCACTCACATTCTTTCTGATTTCTCATCTCTCTGATTAACTAATGCCTATAATATTTCTCATTCACTTAACTCTTGGGAGTATTTCCTTTTTCTTTTTTTTTGTAGTGGTCTTATTTAAATAAGTAGCTCATTGAATAATATGTAAATATTAATTCTGAAAAAGTATTTTTAAGTTTTCCTTTTTATTGTTGTTCAATTACAGTTATCCAAATTTTTCCCCTGTTGCTCTCCCCTGCCCTGCCCACCATCCCCCACCCACTCTGTGAAGGAGTATTTCTTTTGTGGGACATATATTTTATTAATATTTTGTGTGCATTTTTGTTTATTTACCTAAAATCACATTGTAAGCTCTTTAAATGCAAGGAGTGTGTTGGATTTCATCCAATCCCTACAATTTATATCAATTTCTGTTCACATAGAAAGTAGTCATTAAATATTCCCTGAACAAATGAATGAATAAATGTAAAAAATGGTGAGTTATACAGACAGATATGTATACAGTTATACAGACAGTTATGATATTTCCCAAAATTAACAGATACGGATAGCTGGCTGCACTTAGATTACTCTGACGTTGTGGTCAGCTGTCTCATACCTTCACGTACGCAATTCCGGAAGATGTTTTGTGGGCGGGTATCACAGAAGCCATTTTCAACCTTTGGGAAAAAAAAATTTTTAACTTCCGGCCAAGATGGAGGCATAGGTGGACACACCGTGCCTCCTCGTGCGACCAAAATTAAGGACAACGAGGATTTAGAGGCACGAAAACAGCCAGAACTGATAGGAAATTGAACTGTAAGGAGGTCCGACAACCATTCATCCAGACCGGTAAGAGGGATGGAGTTGCAGCAGCAGAAGGGAGCGGAGTTTGGCGGGCCGGGCTGGCAGGCAGTGGCTAGCAGGGCCTAGGCGCAGGGGAGGCGGCTAGTGGACCCCGGGCACAAGGCGGCTGGCTGACCAGGCAGTCCCACACTCGCGTGCAGATAATCCAGGTGAAAAGGGGGAAAACCCAGGGCCCCAGAGCCAGGGGAAAAAAAAACCTAAAAACAGCGACACCCCTCCCCCACATACACGCCACAACCCGGCCACTGGACTAACCCGTTCTGGGGAATTTCTAAGGCTCCGCCCCTCACTGCATAACAGCCCCTACCAGACAAAAAAAAAAAAGGTTTAAACGGGAGAACGGATCAAAGCCCAACCGCCAATTCATCTAAGCGACCAGGAGATAGCCAACCTATCAGATGCACACTTCAAAGCCCTGGTGATCAGGATGCTCACCGAATTGGCTGATTTTGGTCGCAAATTAGATGAACACATGAAGGCTACATTAAGTGAAATGAAGGAAAACTCACAGGGAGCCAATAGAGATGGGAGGAAAACTGAGACTCAAATCAATGGGGTGGACCAGAAGGAAGAAAGAAACATCCAATCAGAAAAGAATGAAAAACCAGAATTCAAAAAAATGAGGAGAGGCTTAGGAGCAGGCAGGACATCTTTACACATTCCAACATCCGAATCATAGGGGTATGAGAAGAGGGAGAGGAAGAGCAACAAGTGGAAAATTTATTTGAGCAAATAATAAAGGAGAACTTCCCCATTCTAGCTAAGGGAATAGACTTCCAGGAAGTCTAGGAAGCTCAGAGAGTCCCAAAGAAGGTGGACCCAAGGAGGAACACACCAAGGCACATCGTAATTACATTAGCCAAGATTAAAATGAAGGAGAGAATTCTAGAAGCAGCAAGGGATAAAGGGACAGTCACCTACTAAGTAGTTCCCATCAGATTGTCAGCTGATTTCTCAAAAGAGAGCTTACAGGTAAGAAGGGGCTGGAAAGAAGTATTTGAAGTCTTGAAAAGCAGGGACCTACATCCAAAATTGCTCTATCCAGCAAAGCTGTCATTTAAAATGGAAGGGAAGATAAAGTGCTTCTCAGATAAGGTCAAGTTCAAGGAGTTCATTATCACCAAGCTTTTATTATATGAAATGTTAAAGGGACTTATCTAAGAAAAAGAAGATAAAAAATAGGACAGTAAAAAGACAGGAAACTCACAGCTATTAACAACCACACCTAAAACAAAAGCAAACTAAGCAAACAGCTAGAACAGGAACAGAACCACAGAAATGGAGATCACATGGAGGGTTAGCAACAGGGGAGTGGGAGGAGGAGAGAGGGGGAAAAGGTACAGAGAATGAGTAGCGTAGATAGTGGGTAGAAAATAGACAGGGGGAGGGCAAGAGTAGTGTGGGAAATGTAGAAGCTAAAGAACTTATGACTCATGGACATGAACTAAAGCGGGGGAATGTGGGTGGGAGGGGGTGTGCAGGGTGGAGGGGAATGATGGGGGAGAAATGGGACAACTGTAATAGCATAATCAATAAAATATATTAAATTAAAAATATATAAAAAACAAAAATAAATAAAAAATAAAGTCTAGCCTGAAACTGCAAATATATATATATATATATATATATATATATATATATATATATATATATATATTCAAGTATGGTTTTCTGCCTTCCTACCCATCCCTCCCCACCACCCCAGCCCTTCCCACCTCCCTCCCCTGTTTCCACCCACCTTGTTATTGTCAGTGAAGGGTTTACAGGAACAATTATAAAGGACATATAACCATTTTCAATCTTAAGCCATCTCAATTACTATGCGAAGTAATACAACATAGTGGTTAAGAGTCAGAAATCTGAGTTAGACTTTCTGGATTTAAATCTTGACTCAGCCCCTGACTAGCTTATGTGTTCTTAAGTGACTTACCTCTCCTTGAGTCAGTTTTTACATCTATAAAGTGAGGATAATAGTATTTACTATGTCATGGAGTTGTGAGAATTGAAAATATGTATGAAAAGTACTTAGAACAGTAGCAAATATTACTTCTTTTATGACAATAAATCCCACAACTTCTTAAAGTAAAAAAAAAATCCAATTATTTTTATTTATCCACAAAGCACATAGAGTAATCTTGATGGCTTATTTTGGTCCCTATAAATATAAATAGGGTGATGACTATATAAATTATTCATATACTTGGGAAAATACATTAAAGTTTTTGCATGTACATATTCACATACATAAAATGTTTAAGAATAATACTGTGACCTAAATATGTAAGATAATACTATTAATAGCAAGCTTTGATGGGACAGAGTGTCATAGGGTGAAAATGGAAATTCTGGGTAAGTGTGGGTGTTTATATCATATAATTCAGCTTGAATGTTACAGAGGTCCAAGTTGATATCTTAGTATTAAATCATAAAATTCATCATTGGCCGTAATTTGAACACCATCGCTACATCTGTAAGAAAGAATATCAAAATACAGATGGTTTAAAATCTGAAAGATAGTGTTGCTGATATTGAAAGTGAGCTTTCTGCTTTCAATCAGTTTTTCTCTCTCTTTTTTTTTTTTTATTGTTTGTACAATTACAGTTGTCCGGACTTCCCCTCCATTATTCTCCTCCATCCCACCCACCCCCACCTCTCACATTCAGTCCTTCCCCCACCCCCATTGTCTTTGTCCATGCGTCCTTTATACGTGTTCCTTGATGACTCTTCCCCTTCTTTGCCCCATTATCCTGCCCCCCCCCTCTGGTCACTCACTGTCAGTTTGTTCTTTATTTCCTATCTCTGGTTTTATTTTGCTCACTTGTTTGTTTTGTTGATTAGCATTCTGAATATAAAACAGCTAAAAGTCAAAACCAAATTTTATTTTATATTTAAAAAGATTTTACTTAGCCCTGGCTGGTGTGGCTCAGTGGATGGAGTGCCAGCCTGCGAACCAAAGGGTCACTGGTTCAATTTCCAGTCAGGGCACATGCCTGGGTTGTGAGCCAGGTCCCCAGGAGGGGGCTCATGAGAAGCAACCACACATTGATGTTTCTCTCCCTCTCTTTCTCCTTCCCTTCCTCTCTGTCAAAAAGTAAATAAAAATTTTTAAACATTTTAAAAGATTTTATATATTTATTTTTATTTTTAAAATTTTAAAAAAGATTTTATTTCTTTTTAGACCCAGGGGAAGGGAGGGAGAAAGAGAGAGAGAAACATCAATGTGTGGTTGCCTCTCTTATGCTCCCCACTAAGGACCTGGCCCACAACCCAGGCGTGTGCCCCAGACTGGGAATTGAATCAGCGACCCTTTGGTTCACAGGCTGGTGGTTAATCCACTGAGCCACACCAGCCAAGGACAAAAACCACGTTTTATGTCAGTT
The DNA here is from genome assembly GCA_039655065.1 of Glossophaga mutica. Lineage (NCBI taxonomy): Eukaryota > Metazoa > Chordata > Mammalia > Chiroptera > Phyllostomidae > Glossophaga > Glossophaga mutica. The sequence continues at coordinate 3,958,358 of CM077318.1, read as the reverse complement.
CAGAAGTCCATTTTTGGTATTATTATAACATATTATGAATATATGCTCTTAGTTGTAATCTCTGACTGTGCCTGCATATTTGAGTCGCTTTTGTTAAATTTTGTACTTAAGCATTTCTGTTAGGACCTACAAAAATGTGTCCCTCCTAAGCCTTTCTAACCAAAAATTCTGAATTTAAGATGGAGTGCTGGAATTAAAAGTATAAATAACTTATTAATAATGACAAAAGAGCTACAAGCAATTCTATGCCAGTAGAATTGTATAGTTATCTTTACAAGGAGATACATAGTTTCTATTTTTCATGACATTTGCTCTTCCTCTTTTATGCCTTTTTCAGAGTTGGATTATAGTTTTCTCGTCTACGGAGAGAACTTTGAAAGAGCAGGAATCAATGGGGAGAAGCTATTTAACATCACACGGCAAAAACTTACAGAACTCGGCATAATCCGGATTGATCACCAGGATATCATATTAAAAGCAGTTTCTAATCTTAAAAAGGTAAGCATAGTACTGTTCTGTATTGCCTATCTTTCTAGTTAACAAAAATGAGTTAAAAGCAAGAAATGTGTTTTCGTTGACTACATGGCTTAGAGTAAATTGCAGTTTTTCACCTTTGCAGTTCAAAGGTAATTATGACTGATATGGTCTTTAGTTATTCTGCTCAAGAATTCCATGGATGCTTCTCATTTTTATATTTGAATGCTGGAACTGTCTGAAATGGCTGCTATTTCTTTCTCTTCCTTGAGGACATGTGTCCCATTATTCTTAGGAAAAGTACAGGATATTATGCCTAAAGTTATTTCCTATCAGAAATGCAAGTCAGAGATAGAGATTCTAGAGAATTAGTTCACAAACTCTTATTAGATCAAAGTATTGAAAGGACTGGTATATCTACCGAGGTTCAAAATCAATCAAGGGATTAAGATGTACAGATTGGTTGTTGTAGAATAGTCATGGGGATGTAGAGTACAGCATAAGGAATATAGGCAACAATATTCTAGTAACTATGTATGATGTCAGGTGAGTGCAAGATTTATCAGGATGATCACTTACTAAATTATGTAATGTCTAATTACTGGTATGTACTGAAACAAATATAATAAGGTATGTCAGCTCTAATTGAAAAATAAAAAATGATTTTTAAATGAGAAAAAAGAAGCAAAATAGAAATGGTGGCAGGTTATGAGAAAGCACATTTTGCTCGATTTAAGAAATAAAATTCTGCCCTGACTGCTGTGGCTTGGTAGATTGAGCATCAGCCTGCGAACCATAGGGTTACTGGTTCAGTTCCCAGTCAGGGCACATGCCTGGGATGCAGCCAGCATGAAAGAGGCAACCACACATTGAGGTTTCTCTTCTGCTCCTTCTCTCTCTCTCCCCCTCTGTCTAAAAACAAATAAATAAAATCTAAAAATAAAGAAATAAAATTCTGATAGTAATATATCCCCTTGATAGATAGTAAACTTACTGTTTTTAAAATCAGATGGAGTTGTTGGAGTTGGCTTTGGGTTAATTTGTGCTGTTGATGAGATGTTGGACTTAGGCATTAAGGTACCTTACATTTCTAGGATTTCTGTTAAGTTTTGCTTCCACAGAAAGTATTAAAAAGAATTTCTATAGTTCCCTCAGGAGTCTTCTAATTCTGAAGTAAGGAACATCATTAGGCTATATAATCTCTATTGACCATGGGCTTTTTATGTATGCATATGTATATCTATTTTTCCATTCCTTTATATTTCCTCTACATAGCTTAAAGAAAAACAATCACCCACGCACCACAAAATACCATGTTACTCTACAAAATAAAAACAAAACAAAACAAAACAAAAAAACTGTCCTTAAGGTATGTGTGCTACTTTTCTACTCTAACAGTCAAATGTAATAGTAAAGGCAACTAAATCTATATTATGATATCTTGATTATTGATCTGAATATAGATGAAAATATCGCAAGTCCAAAGCTAGTTTAGACTATAAAAATAGATTAATACTGTAAGTTACCTTCTTCCTAATCACATGGTGAAATAATTTAAAATGATAAATAATTTGACTGAAAAATGACATTACAGTCATGTGCCACATAATGGCATTTCAATCAATGATGGACATGATGTATGACACTGGTCCCATAAGATTACAATAAAGCTGAAATATTCCTATTGCATAATGATATTATAGCCATCTTAAGGTCACAGAGCAGCATATTACTCACATGTTTACGGTGGTGTACATAAACTCACTGTGCTGCCAGTTGTATTACATACAATTATGTGTAGCATATAATACTTGACAATAATAATAAATGCCTATGTTACTGGTTTATATTAAAATATCAGTAAATCAATAAAAAATGATGAGGACACGATCAAGGCCAGACACAATATACCAGACAGCTGTCTCTGAACCTAGAAATACAGTTGCCATTTTATGTAATAGTCAAGTTTACCCAAAACTCAATAAATGCAAAAGTCTAACCTAGAACTATTTAACCCAGGGAATTGTGAGGTTTTCATTATTTCAGGGCTGTGATCATACTAAAATCCATTCATCCATTCAAAAAATATTTATTGAGGACCTTTATTAACTTCAGTGATTCAAGCCATGTCACATGCATAATTGTATCTAATGAATTTCATTTCCCATGTTTTCACTTGACAATCTTAAAAACACTTTTATTTCTAATAGATTTTAAAATATTCTAATATGTCCTCTCTCTTGGATGAATTTTATCTTTCTTTGTTTATAAGAACACTGAATAGTCTTTTGAAAAGTAAAATTCTGTGTATTTTTTCTTCATATTCCAGTTAGACATTACAGGAGTAGGACAGTATGTATATTTCATTACACATAGTGTTGCAGTAAGTTAGATATTCTGCTGAGACTATCAACTAGCAAACACCATGACAGTCCTTGAACACTACCTGAATACACTGGGTGTGTTGGTCATAAAAGGGCTCAGTTTTAACAACAGTCACCTAGACCACTTAATCACCAGTTTATTTATATATGGAACATTTTTGCTGGAGACTATTATTTATATCAAAGTTTAAGTAGTTGTTCCCCATGTAATAGAATACCATTTTAAACTATACGATGGGAGAGAAACTCTAACAGTATCAATTTCTCTCAAGTATCCATCCATTTTCTAGAATATCTTGGCATTAAAACTAATCTTTTCTTGTTCTTAGATAATCTCACAAATTAATTTTGTGACTATGCTACCATGTTATCCATCCTTAGCAGGATGTTTCAAAGGAGCTTCCTTTCATGAAAAGGAAAAAAAGTATCTGTAATATATAACTTAGTGCTTCTGTCAAATTCATTGAGTTACATATGAGCAAAAAGACCTTAGAAACCTATAGTCTCTAACTGTTTTATAAGCATATTTATTTTGCCTGGTATGCCTGATTAAAGATATATTGTCTGGGTAGCCAAGCTATAAAGCATACTTTATTGAATATAAGATTCTATTGTTGAGGTGTGCTATTATTTCATTTAGCACTATGAAAGAAAAAAACCCTACCAATTTAAGCTAGTCCAATGCTTTCTTCACACATGGATAAACAATTATATCCTGATTTTAGAGATTTTAAAATAAAAATACCCGCTTCCTCCAATCAATAAAATATGGTATTATGTAAGACTATATGGTCCCCAAGATCTGAGTTGAGACAGTATTTTGAAAAACTAAACTGAAAAAGTGTACATGTTCTTAGAGGTCATGGAGAGATGTTATTTTTTTTCATTTTCATTTTATTTATTTTTAGTTATTTATTTTTATTGAATTTATTTGGGTGACATTGGGAGAGATGAGTTTTTATAAAACTGGTTAAGCAGTTACCTTTGGTTGGCTATTTCTGTCTCAAATTCTGAAAATTAGCCAAGTATCATATCATATATCATATCTTAACTGGACATCTGGAGCTTTCAGGATGGAATCATAATAACTCCATTTGAAGAAAAATGCTCAAGAGAATGTGAGCTGAAAACAATCAAACAGAAACGTAGTCAGGATACAGGCTCGGAATAACATGATGTCTTAGGGAAGAGGAGAATTTTTTTTTTTTAATTTTGGGGTTTCATGGAGGGATGAATCTTGAAAAATGAGAGGAGGCCTTAGCAATCATGGAATATAGCTATTCTCCTTGTCATGTAATTGATATAAATTTATCATAATTTCTTTATTGTCAACTGGAAAGTAGATATATGGACCACATACCTACAGATTTCAAATATATCATAAGATATAATTAAAAAGTACATAATAAATAATGATACAAGACAGTTTTTCAGCACATGCTGTATTATAATTTTTAGTTTTTTAAAATATTTTATTTTATTTATTTTTTAAAAGTTTATTTACTTATTTATTTTTAGAAAGGAGAAGGGAGGGAGAGAGGGAGAGAAACATCACTGTGTGGTTGCCTCTCATCTGCCCCCTACTGGGGAGCTGGTCCCCAGTATGTGCCCTGATTGGGAATCTTGACTCTTTGGTTCATAGGCTGGCACTCAATCCTTTGAGTTACACCAGCTAGGGCTAATTTTTTAGAACTCAAATATGGTTTATGTGTGAGAGAAGGTAGAATATCAGGGTTAGAAATATCATTTTGAAGGCTAACACCATAATGGAAACTTTGGAATGTATTTTTGGAGAATATCAGAAAGCACAAGTTATAGATTTTGAGGTAATAATTGTAATAATATTAGTTGACTTTATGTAGTAAGGAATCATTTATAAAGTACTATCTCATATTATAGTCTGATTTTAATATCTTCAAAGTTAAGAAAAGAACATCAAGCATGCTAAAATACTCAATTACAAGTTAAAAAGTGATACAGCTAAAAAAAAAGAACATCAGGTATAGATGCTACCATGACCATTTTATAAATGAAGAAACTGAGTACTATCGAACTTAAATTGCCTTAATCCATGATTGCTTGATGAATAAAGAATGATGTTGAGTCTAGAATGGAGGTTTTCTTGCTCAGTATTCTTACAATCAAACAAAGCAGGAAGCAGAGAAGGATGAAGGGTGAAGGAGAGAATGAATGAGAAGGATCTATAGGCTATCAGAAGAGCCAAGAAATCACTACAAGTGAGGGAAGATATATATATCTGTGAAGGACTCTGTCAGCAGAATCAAATGTTCCATATAATTAAAGTTGAAGTTGTGTGAAAATAATTACTGACAAGTAATATAAGTAGAAATTCAGCTCTCAGAAGAGTAGGGAAGTTTCTTTTTCTGGAATGAAATAATTTGAATTAATTAAACTACAACTCTCCGATGTGTTCTTTTAGTATTACAGATCACCATAACTACTACCACTGCCATTTAGAGAGTTTGGAGAGTCTTTTCAAGGATTTACAGTTCATCATTTATTCTAGTAAAAATAACAGGGACTAATCAGTAGGATATAATTTTTGCAACAAAGTAGAAAAAATAAAATGGAGATAATCATTTTAAAAAGTCCATACTGTAATTCAAAGAAGTTTTTCCTTATATGGAAAATTAATTTATTTCTGTGTTATTTTCTAAATTTCTCCTCAAAACTAGCTCATGGATAAATCTGGGGTAGAATCTATCATTCCATAAAAATAAACTTAAGTTGTGACTTCCTGTTTCAGCTTTTCAGTACAAAAAATACCATCAAGTATGGGTTCATATTTTATTTCATGGGCGTTTTTCTTGTACATGAAAAATTCAGAAAAAGATAAGAGAAAAACAGTCTATTGTTTTCCTTATGCCACTACTGCTCAGTTTTGTGTCAAATCTCTTATACTTTAAGTTTGGCAAAGAACACCAGACATTATGGAAGTTCACTTTCCTACGTGACCCATCTTGAAATTTCAAGTAAAAGAATGTAAAAGTGCCTACCTTCCCTTCCATGGTGGAACTAATTATTAAACTACACTAAAAAATTCCTGTGAAATCAGACTCACAAGCAGTGTTTTCAGATACTGAAGCTATTGTTCCCTCCCTCTACTCTGTGAAATAGATTACTGTGCAGCGCCTTTAAAAATACATCCAGTTGCCTCTTTGTCCCACGTTGCTGTAACACATGGTTTTAAGTTGTAACCATGTTCGAAGAATGGAATGTGATTTAAATGATGACAAAGCAGATAGTTTGTTGTTCAGCAGTCGGAAGAAAAGATTAGTAACTGTTTTCTTCAAAACTTAACTCATTCAAGATAATTTACCTGCAAAGAACTTCTTTGGAAATTGTCTATGAACAAAATCTTAAAATCTTTATCTCCCATCCAGAAAACACAAACCTTTCTCCCATGTGCAGATTTTTCATTAAGATGCTCTTTATTCCTCTTCTTTCTTAGTACAATGAAGTTAGATTTTAATAGCTCTCAACTGGTTAAATAGGAAAAAAAACAGTTAATTCATTTACTGAGGACGTTAGAGCAACAAGTTAATGGGTGGCAAATTTGAGGAACTTGAATTATAAAGAAAGATCTTTAAGTGAACTGGGAAAAAGGAAATAGCTAGATATCTAAATCAATGTGTTGCATCATAATAGTGGGAAAGACAAGTTTTATAGTTTTGGACTTCTTATGAATGTAAACTGGACCTAGTCTTCTTCTGCCTTCTGTGATACCATAGTTATGGATAACTAATTGTATGTTCTAAAACATTATCACCTTTTTTATCTTCATTTCATTCTTTGCTATAATTATATTGAAGTTGCTCTAAACTCACTGCTCAAATACTTGGGCTTTTTTATCCAGTGCTAAATGGGTGGCTTTGTCTTGTGAAGGGTGCCTATACAACCCATTTTCATATGTTAGGTTTTAGAATTCCTGTTATGCCTTATCATCAGCAAATGTTTGCAAATAAAATCCATCTGCCTGTCTTTCTATTTTTTGGCATTCCAAGAAAAAAACTCCTTAAATAATTATAAAGCTATGCAACTTAAATAACTCTATCTTTTGGGTGTTTCTTCTGCAATCTCATTTTTCTAGTCCTATTAATAGAAATTAAAGTTAAATATAAGGAAGAAAGATGTGTAACACAAAAATTAATGTCTTGCCAACTGTTTGAGTAGCTATCTGGTTCAACGGTGGCAGATTGCATGATAGTCCAGAAGTTAAGAAAATTACCTTACTAACTCACTAAGTGATTTATTACTTACATAGCCTAGAGACCAGGAAGTTCCTCAAGTTCATTCATAGTTATTAAAATTCCAGAATTGGTAGCTAGTTGATTTTTATATTGACACTGAGGTAAGTTATAGTTGTGATGGGGGACTTCAACTATTTGGACAGCTGCTGGAAATGTCATTCTATTAATAGCAAAACATGTGTCTGACTATGCCTACCATTCCCTTCCTTCGTTACTACTTACTAACTATAAGATGACATGGTCTCCCTTTCCCGAGGCTTCTATGATTTCTTTCTTGGTCAGAATTTGGACCAGAAAAACTGTTCTTGTCATGGTTTTCTTTTCTGAGAAATGAAATTGCCAAGAGTGCAAGTCTCCAGACTCAGGTGAATTTTATCTCAGGGTATGACAGTGGGAACTAAATACATATACATATTATTTCAGAAGCAGGATCAGTAATTTTAAGGAGGAGATGCCAGAAGCTTAAGAGATAATTTTTTTTTTACCTTAAAGAGATGTTTTCCAAAGTTTCTCCAAATGTAAATATTCTGTAAGATGTAGAAATGCTGGTTATAGATACAGTCAGATTGACTTGTAGATGACTAAATAACTGCACTGAAATAATATTATTTAATGCATTTAAGCTTCATTCCCACAAAAATATAATTGAAATGCACTGTGCAAAAATTACTCACATAGTTCATCTTATCTTTTTTTAACAGCTTAGCTTCTTTAAAATCCAATTTCCTCTTTATTGGCTGTTTTTTCTTCATAAGTTATTTTGATTTTTTTCCCTTAGACCAAAATGGAAGAGCAAGTTATGCAACCAGAACATCAGGTAAGAAAACAATAGTAAAAACAACAGCAAAAATACATATATAGAAGATAATTGAGTACAAAGTAATTTGTTATAATATTAAGGACCTAAGTGTGATGAGACCAATGTATTTTACTTACTTAACTTTATGGTTCAAAATATAATTACTACATTGCTTTGGAATTGCTGCTATTAAAAGCTGCCTGTAATGCGAGGGGAAAAGTGAATCAAATGGGATCTTTTCTGTTTGGTACGCCAAACATCTAGCTGGAAGCATGCGGATGACTGATCATTTCACTTCGCATAGGGACTATTTTCATTCTGTTTCTGTGAAAGAACTAGCACCTGATCTTTTCTGGTTCTGGGATTTTGGCTATCAAAGTAGTTGGATACCTTGTCATTCCCCTTCTTTTCTCTATTATTTCAGTTATGTGTGTGAGATATGGTGTGTACTGTTGTTCAAGTTATTGCTAGACAATTAGAAGTTAGTGTTTTTACTACCGTGGCAGGGTTTCTAAGTAGTGGGAATTTCTCGGTTTTTCCCATTTCTTTGTAGGGTGTATATATGTTCACCAGAGAATGTCATAATTAATTTACCAGTGTACTAAAGATGTGCAAGTAAGGAGTGTTCACAAGTGAATACACAGAGGAACTATTAAAGCATGGATATATTTCATCAAAGATATAATGATTTATCCATTTTCGGTCACAGAAATTACCTGAAAAAATTATTATACAGGGTCCAGTACAAATAATGCCTGTTTTATCACAAAATCATAAGCACGTAGTTCTATAACATCACAATATCACACTCAAGCGCACCATCTGACATTTTAGGTGAAATGTTCAAATTCAAACTATAAATTATCACACCCATATTATTACCCTACTAACCACTCTTAAGCAGGCCTTACTTCTACCAGACCCTGTATATGGTTAAGACACAGCAGGTATGGAAAGGACCCTTAGAGGTCTATTTGTACATTTCTTTATAGGCAGTCAACTTAGTGTAGACTATTTATTTATAAGTTCATAATTTATAGATTAAAAAACATCATTATCATCCTTGGTGGGATTAAATTGGATATGAAAAAATTAATTAGAAAATCTGATGGTCTTTTGTTAACAGTGAATAAGATTGATATTTTGAACCTAGCCCAGATTGTAAAGAGATTTTCTAACTGGTTTTGAGGATTGGTATGGATTCTGTGTTGAATTCTGAAGTTCTTGGGAATTCACTTATTTTCTGGTTTTAATCACTTTCAATCTAGTGTTACAGCATATTTTTTTACTGTCTGTAGTGGTGTGGTCTCCAATTGGATAAGACAAATATATTTATAATTGTAAACTAATTGTTGTCAAATGTAGAGTTCTCAAGTAAGGTTTTTTTTTGTCAAAACCCAGCAAACCCACTTCTGGGAATATATCCTAAGAATCCTGAAATACCAATTTGAAAATTATATGGACACCTATGTCCATAGTAGCATTCTTTATAATAACCAAGATCTGGAATCAGTCCAAGTGCCCATCAGTAGATGAGTGGATGAGAAAGCTGTGGTACATTCACACAATGGAATAGTACTTGGCCTTAAAAAAGAAAGACACTTTACCTTTTGTGACAGCATGGACGGACCTGGAGATTATTATGCTAAGTGAAATAAGCCAGTCAGAGGAAGACAAATACCATATGATTTCACTTATATGTGGAATCTAATGAACAAAATAAACTAATGAACAAAGTAGAAACAGAGGCCTGGACACAGAACGGACTGACGGCTGTTGAATGGGGGGTGGGACTGGATAAAAGAAGGTGAAGGGATCAGCCAACGAATGTATATGCATGACACATAGACATGGACAATAGTGTGGTGATGGCCAGAGGGAAGGGGGGTAGGGGCTGCGTGGAGGCTGGCAGAGGGATGGAATGGGGCCATCTGTAACCGTCTCACCAATAAAAATTTAAAAAGTGAAAGAACACTCATATGTCCACAAAAATGCTTTTTGCATTAATTTTACCTTGGGTCATCACTTTAATGTATCCACAGATACCTCTGGTTGTTGTAGATTGTTGCTTTATTTGTTTTTAACCTAAGGCCATTATGGGAACTATATTGCTATAGTTGAGTATATGACAGCCCTAATGAAATCACATCTCTAAATTATTGAGCAGAGTGGTTTTGAATTCAAGCTCTAGAGTCAGTCTGCTTGGGTGTACATTCCAGATAAAATGTATTAACTTTGACCTTGCTCACGTTACTCAATGGCTCAAAGTTTTGATTGCTTTATCTGAAATGTGATTCTAATTACAATGTTAATTTTTTGTAAATATTACCTGAGATAGTTACCTTTACTTTTGGAAAAGATTTTATTTATTTATTTTTTAGAGAGGGGAATGGTGGGAGAAAGAGAGGGAGAGAAACATCAATGTGTGGTTGCTTCTCGAGGGCCTCTACTGGGGACCTGGCCCATAAACCAGGCATGTGCCCCAACTGGGAATCAAACCAGTGACCATTTGGTTTGAAGACCAGCACTCAATCCACTGAGCCACATTACCCAGGGCAACTTTTTTATATATAGTGCTTAATAAAATACTAGCTGCAGTTGCTGTTTCTTCCTCTTTTTCTCCTTGCCTTCTTTCCATTCCTAAGCTACTCTATTATTATTATTATTGTTGTTGTTGTTGTTGTTGTTATTGTTCTAGACCATGGTCCCCTGACTTTCTCTCCAATCCACTGTACATAATTCAGCCACAGCAATTTTGCCTTGTCATTATCCTCAAACACTCCCTTGTACAAAAACCTAAATGATTAAAATCAGACTGCCATTAAAGTCCCCTCATGGATTTAATGCTTATCTATAATACTAGCTTTCTAAATCATTTCAGCATTCCTGAATTCCTTAGTTTATTTCAGGCAATTAAACCCTCTTTCTGTTACTGTTCAAAACAACAGGTAATAAGAATAAAAAAGAAATGCCAGCCATCTTGATAAGTTATGATGATAACACAAAAAGGAATAATAGTAACGGGTAGCATTTGTAAGTTTTACTGTCTGCAGAACACTCATATGTACATAAATATAACTATATTATATATATGAGTATACACATACACACTTTCAGGCTTACAAAATGCTTTATGCATTTTTTTCTTAACTGATATTTTTTCTCAAACAAGGAGCAAGAATTTCTCTGGGGGGGGAGCAATATACATAAATAATACTGATATATGCATTTGGGGGTTTTAGAACAGACCACAAATAGTTTTTTTTTTTTAAAAAGAGAATGCTGCCCTGACTAGTGTGGCTCAGTGGATTGAGCACTGGCCTTCAAACCAAAGGGTCACCAGCTCGACTCCCAGTCAGGGCGCATGCCTGGGTTGCAGGCCAGGTCCCCAGTGGGGGCACGTGAGAGGCAGCCACACATTGATGTTTCGCTCCCTCTCTTTCTCTGTCCCTTCCCCTCTGTCTAAAAATAAATGAATAAAATCTTTAGAAAAAGAGAATGATGTAATCCTTCTTAGAACAGACAAATTAGTGGGTTCAGAATTGTTTGTCAAGTCTTTAGGGATAAGATTCCAACTAGTAGTGTGTAAGGAGGGGTCATCACAAATTAAAAAACAAAAAACAGTTTGAGCAAAGGAATGGAGATTGGAAAGCACAACATGTGTTTGGGAGATAATGAAAGACCATAGCCTTTCCTATAGAAATGTAAAAGAAGATTTGGTTTTGGATTTCTATGAATTAAAGGCGTGGAGAAGTGAAATTCTAATATGGAGTCCTAACCCCTTGACTAATAAGGCCTAAGAGACTATGGTTGGCTTTTTGTATAGGCATTTTATAGGTTCATTTTCCCTCATGATTTTGTTATCACCGCATTTCATACATCACATCTCAAAATACTCAGGAGGATTCTTTTTTAAAAAGATTTTATTTACTTATTTTTAAAGAAAGGGGAAGGGAGGGAGAAAGAGAGGGAGAGAAACATCCATGTGTGGTTGCCTCTCACACACCTCTACTGGGGACCTGGCCCACAACCCAGGCATGTGCCCTGACTGGGAATCTAAGTAGCGACCCTTTGGTTTGCAGACTGGCACTCAATCCACTGAGCCACACCAGCCAGGGCAAGAGGATTTTCATTACCCTTGATGCCATGCATTTTTTAGATGGCAGGAACTTTGTATTCACTCTTTTCTGTATCTGTATATCAAAGTCTAACTTCTTTAGGCATAATGAATAAAAATTAACAAAGTAATGAAATGATAAAGCACTAGTAAAAAAATTAATGAAAATATGAAATGAGAAAGCTGATAAATGCTCAACAACTAGCTCTCTGGAAAAATAAGCATGATATATAAATATAGATATAGATAAGTATATAAATATAGAAGAACATGCATAATATATGTACTGCTATTAAAGATACATAAAACATAATTCACAAATAATAAAATACAAAGTATTCTTTATTGTAAAGTCCACATAGCCAATTGATTTTCATGAAATGGTTTCACTGATTTTTGATTCTTGTATTGTAGCCAACTATGTTTGCAATTAGCAAATGAATATAACTTCACTGTGAATATTAGGTGATTTTTTTCATGTTAATGCATAAACAAAAGTGAAACTCTTAATATGCATATTATAAGTTCACATTTTCATAAATAACATTAGATACTTTCTTGTTCAATCAAATTATAGTTTATTTTTAAAAATACATATTTTTTATTATTGTACAGTTATAGTTGTCCTGCTTTTTCCCTGTTGCTCTCCCCTGCCCCATTCCACCCATTCCCACAGTCAAACCCCCCCATTGTCCATGCCCATGAGTCCTCTATCCATGTTCCTTGGCTTACCCCTTTTTTAAACTCAGAAAAATATTTACTCAACTTTTGTGACATCTAGAACACAACTTCTATAGACACAATAGTCACACTTCTACATTTAATCTGTATTATTAACATTTATCCTTCACTTCATAAATCTAAATAATGAGCAAAACAATCAAGATTTGATTTGTAGAATCAGAAGCTCATTATTTTCTATAGTGTAAATATTTCCTCTGCAGTTAGTTTCAATCTACCCATATAATGGAGTTGGGAAAACATGTACAATAGTACACCACTAAATAGATACAATAGATGTAAATGACTCAAGAGAACAGATAGTAGTAAAATGTAGTAAAATAATAAAGATATAGTAAGTTTTGAGCATTTATTACCTTTGTTTTCAACATAATTTAATTATAAGTTTATTTATTCATTTTTAATAATGGCTGTGTTTAATAACTAGCTTGCAAAATTCCTGATAATTTACCAATTGTCTCTAGCAAGCTAATAAGAGCTAGCTTTAGTATGCCACTGGAAATAGTGTAATTAATTTATTAAAAGCCTGTAAGTGATCCTGGGTATTATCAAGAATATTTTTAAGTTGAGTACATATAGGTACAGCCACTACAGAAAACAGTATAGAGGTTTCTCAAAAAACTGAAAATAGAAATACCATATAATCCAGCAGCCTTACTTCTGGGCTTTTATCCAAAGGAAATAAGAACAGGATTTTGAAAAGATATATATGTTATACATACTATATTTATTATACATGTTTATTATACATATGAATATATATTTTGTGTGTGTGTGTGTATGTATATATATATTTCATCCATGAAAAGGAATGAAATCCTGTCATTTGCAACAACATGGATAGACCCTCAGAGCATTATGCTAAATGAGATAAATCAGACTGAGAAAGGTAAATATTGTATGCTATCACTTATATGTGAAATCTAAAATAGCTAAACTCACATCAAGCACGTTGACTCACTAAACATTAATCACACAGAGGAACTCACTGTAGGAAAGTAGCAGTTGTTAAAATGATTACTACCTATAAACTCTGCATAAATGTAAAGGTCTGCATATTGAATAGTATTTTTAAGATTTCATTTATTTATTTTTAGAGAGAGGAAGGGAGGGAGAAAGAGAGGCAGAGAAACATCCATGTGTGGTTGCCTCTCCCAAGCCCCCTACTGGGGACCTGGCCCACAACCCAGGCATGGGCCCTGACTGGGAATCGAACCAGGAACCCTTTGCTTTACAGGCTGGTGCTCAATCCACTGAGCCACACCAGCCAGGGCTGAATAGTATCTTTAGTATTGATTATTTGTGGTATTTTTATAGCATATCTCATTAGGACTTTCAATAAATTTGCAAACAATAAGTACACCACCAAATATAATAGGAATGGGAAACTTCCGGATGGGAAAACAAATGAAAAAGAATGGGGAGTCTGAGGTGGAGGTGACTGAGGCATGGTGATGGTAGCAGGAGGCATCCATCTCAATAGGTAACTCCTGAAATATGTAACTCCAGGAGTACTTAGATTTCTATTGCTGCCATAACAAATTACCACGAACTTTGTGGTTTACAACAACACTAACTGATTATTGTATAGTAATATGAATCAGAAACACAGTAGGAGTTTCAGTGAGCTAAAATCAAGGTGTATGTAGACATGCTTTTCTTTCTTGATGTTCTAAGGGAGAATCCATTTCCTGTTCATTCAGGTTGTTGGCAGAATTTAGTTCCTCACAGTTGTGAGGGCTGAGGCCTCTGTTTCCTTGCTGGATGCCAATGAGAGCAATTCCCAGCTTCTAGAAGCTGCCTATATTTTTTTACCTCCTAGCCTCCATTCTTCACCTTTAAAGCCAGCAATGGCTGATTGAATCTTTCTCATGCTTTGAGTCTCTCCTACCTCTTCTTTTATTGTTACATCTCTGTGACTTCCTTTTCTGCCTTATTCTTCTACTTTTAAGGGCCCATGTGATTGCACTGTACCCACAATAATAATCCAGGGTAATCTTTACCTGTTTAAGGTCAGCTATTAAACGACTTTGATTCCCTTTTGCCACATAACATATTCACAGGGTAAGAAAGAGTGTAAAAATCCTGAGTCCATTGCCTAGCATACAGTAGGGGTTCAATAGATAATACCTGTTATTATTAGAAGTTATTAGTTAATTTGCTCTTTCATTTGAAGTAATTTTCATTTAGTCCTAAGTCATTAATATAGACCATGATTATAATGCATATTTACAGCCAAATCATTATATTTCACCATAAAAAAATCACGAAGTATTGGTTTCTGGCATTTAGGGATCTAAGTTACACAATTAATATATCTAATAATGAAAATAATTTAAATAATAAACTAATATATCATTATAACTTTTAATAGACTTTTCATTAGTTATCAATAACAGATCAGGGTTTTCTCTGAACAAAGATATTTACATTGCTATATTTGGCTATTCAGCTGTGTAAAGCTGTAAGCCATCTTTGAGTTAAAAAGTTTCTACTGCATGATTACTCTATGTACAATTAGTTACTGAGCCCTGCTGATTTTTCCCTTGTTATGTCTTTGAATCCATCTCTTCTTATTCATTCTTACTAATGAGAAACAATGTGTAGCTGTGCTAGCTAATGACTCACAATGAACAGAGACGGCAGTCATAAAAATCAGGGGGGTGCTGAAGAATTATAAAATAGTGATCATCAGTAGTGGTTTTCATTATTTTAAACATGGTAGTTGTTGGAAAGATTATGAGTCTAGTGGCAAGGAACAGACATTTAAGTGTTTGATTTTTTTTGTGTCAGGATCTAGGAAAAAGGAAAAGCCTCTACACATCCCTCTCTTTCTGGTTTTTTTTTTTTTTTTTGTTGTTGTTGTTGTTGTTGTTGTTGTTACAAACTATTTCCAAGCCCTAGATATTCAGGAAACAAGATTAGTTATAATAAAGGCAAATATATAGGATAGGAAACTATATCCCTCTCTATCTCTGCTTATATCCTCTAAAGATTTATGAAAACATCCTTTGCTTTGTTAAAAGCAATCTGATTTTCCCTTTTAATGATACTGGTATTTGAAAATCTACACAGGATAGTAACATTTCTTTGTAAAATATTTAGGCACTACTAGGCAGCCCATCCCCAGAGATCAGGACATTTTAGCTCATTCTGCCTCTAACATGCTATCTTTTGACAGTACTTGAATGACAAAAGTGAAGTTTTGGAGCATAACTGATCCTTTAGAAGTAATATCTTTTTCTGGAGTACAGTGTAATGCTTAAATGCATGGCCTCCAGAATCAGACTAGCTGAGGTGTAGTACTTCTAATAATTTATTTTTGTGACCTTAGAAAATAATTATTATTTTAACCTAACATTTTTTGACTACTTATCATGTATCAGGTACTGTCTTAAGTAACTTAAAGCAATTATTTAATTCTCTTGCTTTTTGCTTCAGTTTCCACATTTTTAAATAAAGTTAAAATTTGGTTACAGTAAAATTGTAATAAGGATTAAATATGTTAATGTAATAAGAGTGAGGATGGCCTGAGTCAAAAATAGTGCAAGTTAACTGTTATTATTATGATGATTATAATTAGCCCATTCTAGTCTTCTGCTCCCTTTCAAAAATGCTAGGACCTAAAAAATATTTTTTGAATGTTCTGGCTCCTTAACAATTCAGCAGGTGCTGAGCACATGTTGTTAACTGATCCTAGAGAACAGAGTAAAGCATGTGACTCTTTATAAATACGGTTGCAACTTCCCTCCTGCCCCATGGGCTGTCAGAGCTTATAGGAGCTCAGTTTTGGGTTTCTCTACTTTCAGATTGTTCTAAAACCCTAGTAGCTCCACCAAAGACTTTGATTTTTTCCATATGAGGTAAAATGTGAAGATGTAATCTATGAAAGTTGCTTCATCTTGAAAATTAGATCACATTGGGTTTATTCATTTCCAATTCAACCCCTGTATTTCTGGACCCATGAATTATTTGATTATCTTCATTACCTAATTAAAACGGAAAGCTTTTCCCTGCCATGTACTGACAACTGACATTGTATGAATTATAGTTGATGTAGGTCTTCCTTAAGTAGGATTTTACTGTACCTTAGACTTTTTAAACATTTCATTAAGAATTTTCAAGACTTGTATCTTAATGTAATGGTAGTTCTAGTTTCACCATTCAAAGAAAATTTCCAATTTCATATCAAAAGCTCCTTAGAGTGTTCTTTTTAATCCAGTATTCTTGGACTTTTTTCCTATTAAGTCCAAATCCATCTAAGTATTGGTGATTTTTACATCCTTCTTTTCTCTTTCCCTCCCCTTTCAACTACACAGCACACATCTCCTTCCTAATAGTTCTAGCCTGGATAGTGCATGGTAGCAGCTATTTGGAAAATATAACCTTTTAAGCCAATGCTCCCTCATGCCTTTTCCACGAGTTTTCTGTCAGGAGAGCAGACATTAGAGTAGATAAATGGATTCACTGAGCTTCTAACATTACTTACCCATCTATTAGACTCCAAGAGAAAGACAACAGGTAGTAAGCAGTCCATGTTCCTTAGCCCTTAGTATATGCTACCAAACCCAGCATCTGAGGACTTATCACTTAGTAGTCCAAGTCATTTTTAATCACAAATTCCCCACAATCAAAGGATTCATGCTACAATACCATAATTTTGTCACTGAGCTGTTACCAGAAACCAGCTTGTGATTATGTTAAACTTCCATCCTCAATAACTACCAAAGCTCTCTGCTATCAGTAGAATTGAAAATAACCAGGCTCAACTTTTACATTTAACATCTGAAGTTTGTTCTCTTACCTTAGTTCAGTTGGTTGTGATTAATTCTTCAGTACAGTTATTCTCTTACTTGCTGTTCTTTATATGCATATTGTGACAAAATTGTGGAAATATGTGAGGTCTTGTCATCGGTCATTGCTTGATGTAACTTATTATCTATGTGGATAAAAAAAAAAAAAAAAAAAAACCTTTATTTTACTTTCTACATGTCCACAGTGATATGACATGATTTTTTCAGTATGCCTTCTCAATGGCATACTATATTACTATTAAATTAATAAGTAGCTTCCATATTTTCTATTTTCTATGGAAATAGAAATGTTTCATTGCATCAAAAATCAACTTACACCTGGCAGTTCAAGATTGCTATTCTAAATTCAGTCATGATATTTGTGAAGGCTGTGTTGCCTATAGATCAGATGTGTTGAGTGCCTTATACCTTCTATTTTTATTAAGTTCAGGGTGTATCTTTGGAGGTGCAATTAATACAGACATTTTCTACTTGGTTTTATAATTCTCTCTAAATAATAAGGAATTTTAATGTGACATATAGAAAAATACAGCATGGATGATAAATTACTGAAAAGTACACTTTAAGAAAAATATAGTGGAATGTGCTATCCTGAATGTTTTTACTTGATTTGAATGAAGTATGTTATTTTGAATCAAATTGGCTTATTCATGTATATATTTATATTTGTGCTACCTTGTGGAAATAACAGCCTCACTACTATAGAATTAAGAGACTAAATAGGTAAATGCAATAGTAAAATCAGTCCTTCTCCTGAAAGGCTGAGCTGTCTAGAATATTATTTTGTTAACTATAAAGTTTGTGTTCAGAAGGACCTAGCCATGTCTTACTGTTGGTCTTTGTGTTACATTGTTACTGTGGCTTTTCAATAATCTGCCCTAAGGGAGTGGTGTCACCAAGATGGTGAACTAGGAGACCTCAGGTTCCATCCTTCCACAAAGACCAACAGTTAGTCATGTCCATGAACAAAAGCAGCTCTGGGAGAGCTCTTCAATCCAATTAAGAAACTTTAGCAACACAGCAGAACAAGAAACTTGAGAGTAACTACACAGGAAGGGGGGGAAAAAGCTTAATTTTGCTTATATTGTCTGACCCTTAAGGCGGCATTGCTCAGTACCAAAAGGAAACTTCCCAGCTAGAAAGAGTTCTTCTCACAGGGAAAGGAAATGTGGGGTGAGAGAACTGTTTCCCCGGCCTTTCAAAAATACTCAAGGGAGAAAAGATTGTCTCCTCAATAAATGGTTTGGGAAAGCAGGATATTCCCATGCAAAAGAATGAAACTCACCTCTGTCTTACACCATTCACAAAAATCAACTCTAAATGGGTTAAAGACCAAAACTGAAGATCGGAAACCACAATGCTAGAAAGAAACACCAGGGTTGGCAATGACTTTTTATTACATGACACTGAAAATACAGGCACACAAAGCAAAAAGAAACAGTGGGACTGCATCAAAATAAAACCCTTTTGTACAGCGATAGAAACAAGTAAATGAAAAGGTAACCCACAGAATGGAAGAAAATATTTCCAAACCATGTATCAGATAAGGATTAATATCCATAATATGAGGAATTCAGACAACTCAGCAAAAAAATAATAACCCATTTAAAATATGGCAGAGCATCAGAGAGATGCAAATTAAAACCGTGAGATACCAGTTCACACCGGTCAGAATGGCCATCATAATAACCAAATCAACAAACAACAGGTGCTGGCGAGGTTGTAGAGAAAAGGGAATTCTAGTACACTGTTGGTGGAAATGCATACTGGTGCAGCCACTGTAGCAAAACAGTAGAGACTTTCATCAGAAAACTAAAAATGGAACTACCTTTTGACCCAGCATTTCCACTGCTCAGATTATACCCTAAGAAAACTGAAACACCAATTCAAAAGAACCTATGCACCCCGACGTTCATAGCAGCATAATTCACAATAGCAGCACAATAGCCAAGTGCTGGAAGCAACCTCAGTCCCCATTAATAAATGCATGGATCAAAAAACTGTGGTTCATTTACACAACGGAATTCTATGCAGCAGAAAGAAAGAAGGAGCTCCTACCATTCGTGACAGCATGGATGGAACTGGAGAGCATTATGTTAAGTAAAATAAGCCAGGCAGTGAGATACAAAAACCATATGATCTCACGTATAAGTGGAACATAATCAATAAAACAGACAAGCAAGCAAAACATAACCAGAGACATTGAAATAAGGAACAAACTGACAATAACCAGAGGGGAAAGGGGAAAGTATAATAGGGGGAGAAAAGGAAAGGCTCATCAACAAACATGTACAAAGGACACATGGAATAAGCCAAAAGGGGTAGGATCAAGGGCAGGATATGGGGATGGGTGGGGTGGGATGGAGTAATCAGGGGAAAATGGAGACAACTGACCTGGAGCAAAAAAAAAAATAATAATTAAAAACAAAAAGTTAAAACAAACTAGAGCTTCTGGCCAAGATGGAGGCATAGGTGGACACACTGTGCCTCCTCTCACAACCAAAATTAAGGACAACAAAAATTTAGAAACCCCCCCAAAAAAACCAGAACAAGTAGAAAATTGAATTGTACAGAAGTCCGACAATGATTCACCCAGACTGGTAAGAGGGGCAGAGTCAGTGGCCGGTAGAGAGGGATCGTGGCAGGAAAAAGCAGTGGCTAGTGGTCACGGACGTGCAGGCGGCGGTTACCGGGCGCAGGGAGGCAACGAACAGACCCAGCGAGACACACAAGGCGGCTGACCGTGGTCACACTTCGCGCGCAGATAAACCAGGTGAAAATGGACAGCGAGACAGACTGCGCAACCCAGGGCCCCAGCGCCGGGAAATAAAGCCTAAAAGCACCGATTGAAAACACTTGCGGGTGTTGAAGTGCCGGCAGAGACTCCCAGCCTCACAGGAGAGTTTGTTGGAGAGACCCACAGGGTCTTAGAACCTACACAAGCCCACCCACATGGGAATCAGCACCAGAAGGGCCCAGTTTGCTTAGGGAAAGTGGCGGAAGGGACTGGAATCCGAGAGACAGCGGAGCAAGTGCCATTGTTCCCTCTCGGACCCCGCCCCCACATACAGCGTCACTACCCAGCGACTGGGATACCCCGCCTTGGGAAACACCTAAGGCTCCGCCCCTCACTACGTAACAGCCGGGCCGAGACCAAAATAAAAACAAAAAACAAAAGAAACAAAAACGGCTCAAATGGGAGAACAGATCAAAGCCCCAGAGCCAATTCATCTAAGCAACCAAGAGATAGCCGACCTATCAAATGCACAGTTCAAAGCACTGGTGAGCAGGATGCTCACAGAGTTGGTTGATTTTGGTCGCAAATTAGATGAACACATGAAGGCTACATTAAGTGAAATAAAGGAAAACTCACAGGGAACCAATAGTGATGGGAGGAAAACTGGGACTCAAATCAATGCAGTGGACCAGAAGGAAGAAAGAAACATCCAACCAGAAAAGAAGGAAGAAACAAGGATTCGAAAAAATGAGGAGAGGCTTAGGAACCTCCAGGACATCTTTAAAGGTCCCAACATCCAAATTATAGGGCTACCAGAAGGGGAAGAGGAAGAGTAACAAGTGGGAAAGTTATTTGAACAAATGATAAAGGAGAACTTCCCCAATCTGGCAAAGGAAATAGACTTCCATGAAGTCCAGGAAGCGCAGAGAGTCCCAAAGAAGTTGGACCCAAGGAGGAATACACCAAGGCACATCGTAATTACATTAGCCAAGATTCAAATGAAGGAGAGAATTCTAGAAGCAGCTAGAGATAAGGGGACAGTCACCTACTAAGGAGTTCCCATCAGAATGTCAGCTGATTTCTCAAAAGAGACCTTCCAGGCAAGAAGAAGCTGGAAAGAAGTATTCCAAGTCATGAAAGTCAAGGACCTACATCCAAGATTGCTCTATCCAGCAAAGCTGTCCTTTAGAATGGAAGGGAAGATAATGTGCTTCTCAGATAAGGTCAAGTTCAAGGAGTTCATCATCACCAAGCCCTTATTATATGAAATGTTAAAGGGACTTACCTAAGGAAAAGAAGATAAAAACTATGACAGTAAAAAGACAGCAAACTCACAGCTATGAACAACCACACCTAAAACAAAAGCAAACTAAGCAAACAACTAGCACCGGAGCAGAGCCACAGAAATGGAGATCACATGGAGGGTTAGCAACAGGGGAGTGGGAGGAGGAGAGAGGGGGAAAAGGTAGAGAGAATAAGTAGCATAGACGGTAGGTAGAAAATAGACAGGGGGAGGGCAAGAATAGTGTGGGAAATGTAGAAGCTAAAGAACTTATGACCCATGGACATGAACTAAAGGGGGGGAATGTGGGTGGGAGGGGGTGTGCAGGGTGGAGGGGAATGATGGGGGAGAAATGGGGCAGCTGTAATAGCATAATCAATAAAATGTATTAATTAAAAAATAACACAAATTAACATTGTAAAAAATAAATAAAAATTTTTAAAGAATCAGGCAGAGAACCTGATCGAATATTTCCAAAGAAGACATACAAATGGCTAGCACGTTCATGAAAGGGTGTTCGACATCAATAATGAACAGGGAAATACAAATCAAAATCACATGTGCTATCCCTTCAACATATTAGAATGGCTACTATTAAATAGAGAAGAGATCATTTGTTGGCAGGGATGTGCAGTGTTGGTGGGAATGTAATTGGTACAGTCACTATAAAAAAAGTATGGATGTTACTCAAAATTTAAAAACTACCGTATGATTCAGTAATTCTACTTCAGGGTATAATGAGGTCTGTCCAGAAAAAGCCCAGCCATTGTTAATATAACAAGAACGGTTTACGTGGCATTGGTGTAACCTGGCAGCCACGGAGAGTGGACTGGAATGCACATGCATGAACAATGACAACTTCACTGTACTAGTCAGTGGGGGTGGTAGATGTTGTTGAGTGAGCATGTGTACTGTGTGGCCATCACATTCGGAATGACTGAGTGAGTAGAGCAACGAATCTACATCAAATTTAGTGTTACGCTTGAACATTCCTCTGCGGACACTATTTGAATGATTCGGAAGGCTTTCAGGGACAACGCAATGAGTGCAGCTCAAATTAAAGTGTAGCACAAGCATTTTGAAGATGACTGAGAATCGGTTGAAAGTGATCCATGTTCTGGAGGGCCTGCAACATGCAGACCATGTGAGAACATCGAATGTGTACGGGCTGCGATCAACAAAGATTGGTGACTGACAGCGTGAGAACTAGAAGCTGATCTGGGGATTCCAAAAAAACGACTGTGTCCAAGATTTTGATGCAGGATCTTGGCATGAAATTCATCATGGCAAAATTCATTATGTGGCTTTGGCTACCAGAGCAGAAGGAACATTGTGCTGTAGTTGCTAATAACTTGATTCAAACTACTACCAATGAACCAGATCTCCACAAGAAGGTGATGAATAACCGGAGATGAATTGTGGGTGTGTGGCCATGATTCAGAAATGAAGGCCATGTCATCCCAAAGGAAGTTGCCTGGATCTCCGCACCCGAACCCGAAGAAAGCTGGCAAAGTCACAGCAAGATCAAGACCATGTTAGACTACGTAATAGCTGTGACCAGACTAAAACCAACACAACAACAACAACAAAAAACCCACCAAAAATGGCTCAAACCGGAAAACAAATAAAAGCCCCAGAGCCAATTCCTCTAAGCAGTGAAGAGATAGCCAACCTGTCAGATGCACAGTTCAAAGCACTGGTCATCAAAATGCTCACAGAATTGGTTGATTTTGCTCACAAACTAGATGAAAAAATGCAGGCTACAATACGTGAGATGAAGGAAGATGCATGGGGCACTGATAGAGATGGAAGGAAAACTGGGACTCACATCAATGGAGTGGACCAGAAAGAAGAAACTAACAACCAAACAGAAAACGAGGAAGAAACAAGAATTCCAAAAAATGAGGAGAGGCTTAGGAACCTCCGGGACATCGTTAAACGTCCCAACATCCGAATTATAGGGGTACCAGAAGGGGAAGAAGAAGAGCAACAAGTGGAAAACTTATTTGAGCAAATAATAAAGGAGAACTTCCCCAATCTGGCAAAGGAAATAGACTACCAGGACGTCCAGGAAGCTCAGAGAGTCCCCAAGAAGTTGGACCCAAGGAGGAACACACCAAGGCACATCATAATTACATTACCCAAGATTAAAATGAAGGAGAAAATTCTAGAAACAGCAAGGAATAAGGGGACAGTCACCTACAAAGGAGTTCCCATCAGACTGTCAGCTGATTTCTCAAAAGAGACCTTCCAGGCAAGAAGGGGCTGGAAAGAAGTATTCCAAGTGTTGATAGGCAAGGACCTACATCCAAAATTGCTCTATCCAGCAAAGCTGTCATTTAGAATGGAAGGGAAGATAAAGTGCTTCTCAGATAAGGTGAAGTTCAAGGAGTTCATCATCACCAAGCCCTTATTATATGAAATATTAAAGGGACTTATCTAAGAAAAAGAAGATAAAAAATATGAAAGTGAAAAGACAGCAAACTCACAGCTATTAAGAACCACACCTAAAACAAAAGCCAACTAAGCAAACAAGTAGAACAGGAACAGAACCACAAAAATGGAGATCATATGGAGGGTTAGCAACAGGGGAGTGGGAGGAGGAGAGAGGGGAAAAGGTACAGAGAATAAGTAGCATAGATGGTGGGTAGAAAATAGACAGGGGGAGGGCAAGAATAGTGTGGGAAATGTAGAAGCTAAAGAACTTACGACACATGGACATGAACTAAAGGGGGGGAATGAGGGTGGGAGGGGGTGTGCAGGGTGGAGGGGAATGATGGGGGAGAAATGGGACAACTGTAATAGCATAATCAATAAAATATATTTTAAAAAAAAGACCATGTTAATTGTGGTTTTTTAATTGGGAAGGTGTTGTCCATTATGAGTACACCTCTCCAGGCCAGACGATGAATAAGGAGCACTTCCTCAATGTTCTTTATTGATTGAGAGATGCGACAGGACCAAAATGGCTGCGGCTACGGGCAGCTGCTGAGTGGCAGCTTCATCAGACAACGTGCCCGCTCATGTGTCACATCACTGTCTCCTGCAGAGTTTTTGGCGAAACGTCAGATGACTCAGATGACTCAGCCCCCCTACAGCCCAGATTTGGTGCCCTGCAACTTCTGGCCTTTCCCAAAACGAAAATCACCTTTGAAAAGGAAGGGATTTCAGACTGTTCGTGAGATTCAGGAAAATACAATGGGGAAGCTGATGGCGATTCCAACAAAGGATGATATAGACAGTGTTTTGAACAGTGGAAGAGGTGCTGGGAGAACTGTGCGAGGTCCCAAGGCGCCTACTTTGAAGGGAACTGAGGCATCCTCGTCCCATGTACACTGTCTCTTGTGCCTTGTTTCTTCCTCAATAAGTGCCTCTATTTTTCCGTAGTGTGTGGCTGGATACTTTCTGGACAGACCTCATCCATTCCAAGAAAATCAATTACTGTCTGAAAAAGATATCTTCACCCACATACTCACTGTCTCATTGTGGCATTATTCACAGTAGTCAAGACATGTAGAACAAACTAAGGGTCCATTAGCAGATGAATGGATGAAAAAGAGCACCGTATACCAGTGGCCTTTTGTGTTTGGCTTAAAATTTGCTAATTGCTGTGTGGTATGGGGAAACCATTTATGCGAGTTCGCAACTGCAAAATATTTTTACAACTATAAAGTCAGAAAATATATTTCCCATTAACTCCTTAAAATTACTGGAAGGTTAATTCCAGCTGATGAAAGAATTAATAAAATAAATTATTCTAGAACACAGAGGTTGTAGTATAAAAGAAACAGCAATGAGTAATGGAACTAGTAAAGCATAGTTTGTCAAGATAATTTCATTAATATGGTTATATAATTAATGCAAAATTCTGAAAAACTCTTTAAATACAAAGTATATACCCCCAAAATGTTTATCTATTAATATCTTAATGATAATATCTCTAAAATCCAAGGTTATATTAACAAAAACTGTTGGCATTGATAATTTAATTTTGATATCTATAAATAAGAAAAGTAGAAAACATCATTTTATATTACTTTTTTCATATTTTAAAACTGTGAAAGAAGAAATAAGAACATACCTTACTTTGTCGATCAGCAAATGTAAAGCAAACTTATTTGCAGAACATACATGCTACCAAACATACTTATTCATCAGGAATCTGGAAGATGACCTATTTTTAGATTGATTTGTGAACTTTAAAGTGAAAAACTAGATTAATTTCTTCCAAAGAGGAGGCTACATGTTGCCATTATTGCAACTCTGTGACTATTTCTGACCGCTATTTGATAGGCCCTGGACAAAGTGTGACTAATGAGAGTGTTTGCACACATATTCATGCTAAGAGAAAACATTTAAATTAGACAAGTGTCTAACTACTTGAAGTGCTACATTTAAATACCAGTACCAATGAATAATCTTACATCTCCTGTATGCTTAAACTACCAGTTCGCAGAAAGGATTATACATAGTTTCTAGAACTCTGAAATAATTGAAATGTAAGGAACCTTTTTCCTGTCTCTTAGATCTGTACCCAATCCTCTGTAGTATTCAAACTAATGTAGGTCCCCCCTCACTAGCTTATATTGTAAAAAGGAAATGAGGTAGGCGTGTACTATAAGGCAGTACCAGAAGCAACATGTCCTAATTGTAGGCAAGTAGTAGCTGTTGTCGCACTCTAAAATTATATACCTCAAAATATCCATCGGTGAGCCTTATTCTTTCAGGCCCTTTGCGTAACTATGACCGTGAATGATATAAGTATTACCAGAAACAATGTGTAAAGAACGAACAATGATTGATGGTAATTTTGCCACTCTTATATTACTTTGGCTAAACGGTATTGCTGTTGAACCCATTTCATACTTATAGTTTGTTAGATAAGTGCTACCTTCTTTGTTTCGCCAAATTCCCATTTTACTTTCAGCATGACAAAAAGATGGCCACCAGATTCAAAAACCAAAGTGAACATCTTGAGCTCGCTACTGATCGAGTTCGTGTCATCATATCGGAAAGAAGAACGGCGCGTACTCTACATGACACTAGTGAGCAACCACCTCATAACATTATTGCAGCTGCTTTTGATCTGATTAATGTGGTCGAGATGATATTAAACATTTTGCAAAGGTAAATTACAAATATATGATCCGTAAAGCCTTAAGACTGTTGCATTTTCCCACTTTGTCCTTCTTCAGAAACTTATGTATGAATTGGATTTTATTTCTCCAGTATTTTTCTAAATATCTAAAGACAATTAGATATTTTTATTGATGCTCCGAGTATCTCCCTAAGGGAAACAACATTATTATATGGTCAATGAACCAACATTTGGTCATGTAACTTTTTTAATAGAAAAAAATCATTTTACGGAAATAGTCTATACTTTACAAAGGATTCATTTCGCACTCCCTTTGTAGATTGAACTTTGCTGCTACATTAGAAATAGCCCTTGTTTTTTGACAGTCTTTCTGGAATGGCCAAAAGTTACACCAAAGTTCTAAATTACCACTGGGGACTCTTTACAACATCAAAATAGTTGTTTTCTTTATACATTAATTACATTAGTTATCTTCAGTAAAAAAGACTCAGTCTTGTTTTTAAAGCTGTGTTACTAATAGAAAGCTATAGAAATCAAAGGTCGTAACAATCTCTGGGTAATATATTGATCTTCTTTTGATAATAACCTTTAGGTAACATCTTAATATTTCAGTTTCATAATTGTTTTTATCAAATTCTATAGTCAACTCTACATGCTGCACACAAATGAAACATTATGTGGGTATTTATTCCTTATAACCCAGTGACAGGTTAGATAGTAAGAGAGGGAAGCATGCTTTTATTTACTTAAAAAATGCATGCTTTTATGATCAATGAGAGAAGTATAAGAGGGAGAAATCATCGTACTTTTACCTCTTTGTTACCTGGCCTCTTACCAATTACTTATTATCTCTTTTCATGGCCATTGATACTTGATTTTCTTCACATTAAAAAAAAAAAAGGATGAAATGACTGACACACTAGTTCAAAAAATGTCAAGTTGAATGTTAAAGGAAATTTAAGAACTTTACCAGTTCCACACTTTCTCTCCCCTGAGCCCCTTATACACATCTATCTGGTAGATAATAAGCTGAACAAAGTAAATAATTGGGATCTTTGGAATGAGTTCAATTTAAGGAGAACAGTGAAAGGGATAACGGGCGGACAGGAAAGACAGCCACGTGACTGAGTAGTGACAACAAAGAGGACCCTCCCCCTCGATGAAATATAACCTGCTCCGCTGAGAGTTGATAACTCAACGTGTTCGGTTTTCTTATCTTATTGAAGTAGTCTCATTACAAAATTCACATCCCGGTGTCAAGATTAACAAGCACTCTTTGACACAGTTTCACTCCATCACCAACTTGAGGGCCTTCTTGCTCCCAATCAGTGATTCCGGAGAAGACAAAGGGAAGGTTATATTGCTCTTGTAGTATTTTGTAGCATTTAGTCCTTAAGACAATCAGTCAGATTCCTCCTTCAGAAATTATTTAATCTGTACAAAGAGACATCATTTAATAACGTTGGAATATGGAAAATGTGTGGCTCATCTTAACATCTTTCCTAACTTTGTAAAGATTTTAAAGGTTACTTTAAAACATTACAGATACACACAGTCCTTGCTCAAAGATTAGTGATTACTAAATAAGAGGTATTCATAACGAGTAACTTTTTTACTAAGCTGAAAATTTATTGAGCATTCTAAATATGATCTTTGCAAACATAAAAGTGTTATGGATGAAACATAAAAAGCACAGTGTTATGTCTTGCACCAGAGATAGTTGCTATAAAAACACTTATGTACTTTTAAATTTCTCAGCTTTAATTGTTTCCAATTTTCCAAAGGCCCCCCTAGAAAAGTCCATATGTTTTGCAAATTGTGTCAGATACTCATCTGGTATATTCTGATCAGATAGTAACATGGATTTTAAGAATGATTGGGGCTCAGCCTAATTGGATTTCCTATAGGATAATTAAATTTGTCTTAGAAAATATCTGGTTGAGTATCAATTGGAGGAATTGCTTCTTCTTTTCTCTCTGAAATTGAATAATTGTGTTACTGGGCAAAATTATTTATATAGTTTATC
The DNA here is from genome assembly GCA_039655065.1 of Glossophaga mutica. NCBI lineage: Eukaryota > Metazoa > Chordata > Mammalia > Chiroptera > Phyllostomidae > Glossophaga > Glossophaga mutica. Next base: position 3,929,615 of record CM077318.1, on the reverse strand, counting down.
CCGAAATAGACCTTATTTCTGTGTTTTTAAAATAAAACATGTGAAAGATGCTATTAAAATATACATTTTCCATTATTAGTCTCAACATTAATTTTTCTCAAACTGTGGTTCAAGCTATTATTTGATTTGGTTTAATAAAATATGATTCAGGACTAAAATTATTTCAGTTTTATTTTTAAAAAGGATATAAATCTAGTGAGTCATCTTACTAATAGCAATAATAAGTATTTTTGAGAATTGAAGTTAATTCAGGAGTTTAGTTCTGGAAGTCATGAAAATGGTTAGAGGTAATTATGTGACCTCTCCCAAGGAAGTTTGCTCTCCCTTTTTTATATTTGTCTCAAATGTTTAGTTTTTTTTAGTGAGTTACCTGGAGTTTTTTCAACTGTACTGCAGTGTATGAAAGGTTGACTTTATAAGCACTATAAGCTTACATTATAACATAAAGCTTCATTTGTGCTGCTTTATGAGTAGTAGAAAAGATTTTAAGATTTACTATAAAAGTCAGGGGTTTTAGAAAGCTCTCAATCATGGCATTAAATGGAAATCTTAGCACCCATTGACAAGGATTTATCTCATTATGATATAGGAAAATTTTAGTCATTAAAATTTTAGGTGGTTTACTGATTTGAGGGAGACAGAATTTATAACAAAATCCATTGAAGATGGTAATAGAGTAACTGTAAACCACTTAATCCAAGATAACTACCAAGATTCTACTTGTAAGGAAACACAAATGATTGGGTTTTATGTTGAGAATTAAGGGATATAATGGGGTGAGACTCTACATTGACCCAATGTTTTCCTGACTGTTCGCTTTTCTTTTTTTGGTGGGGTGAGGAATGGTAGCTCTAGAAATAGATGCGAAGGGAAACGCTGCTGCTTATAGAATTTTGCTCAAGTTTTACCTTGGGCACAGTTACAGGAGATTGTCCTATGTATCTTGCCACATAAGGTTATAATCTTAATTATCTGAAGTACTTTGGGTCATTGCCCATATTCTTATGTGCTTTAGAAATAGACCTCCAGAAGATGGCACTTTCATATAAACACCAGGGATTGTAATCTCCTAGGAATTTAGGAGGAGTATAATTATTTTTCCTTTTTAATTCTTGAAAATACAACTTAACTTCCCCTGTGTGACTAAATATGACTTCAATACTGTAATGCTTGTTAATTTATTCTACAAGTGACATTCTGACCATTACTCTCCATTTCTGTAATATAATAGGATAGATAAATTGAGTGATCATTTTCCAACAAAACTGTATAAGTTTTATAACCTCATTCAAATTACTACTTATGATTAAAGGTCCCTAAAGCTACAGAAACCTGAGAGCTATGCTACATTGAAAAATAAAGACAAGACTTTCAATCTGCATAATGTCCAAAGTAAAATACATATTTTTCAATTGTGGCAAATAAAATGACCAGATATAGCCCGCTTTTATTTTCCAAGGGATATAAAACTTATTTGTGGATATCATAATTTGTATATGATGATTTTTCCTCCTTTTGTTATTTTCATTTCCTTTACCCTTTAGCCAAGGTAAAGGAAATAAAAAAACAAAAAGTCACCTATTCTGCCTTCAACCTTTTTATGGTAATTTGAAAACAAGAATAACTACTTTTAATTGTGCATCTACAATCCTACCAGTTTATTGAGGCCATAAGTATATTGCATTGATCAGCTTTCCTGTAAATTTTCTAGTGTTTTTATATAATGTTGTAATGTCTAGAAATTAGGTATCCTTGATACTTTTTCAAAATTATAGAAAGCTCTATCTATTGTGGATTTAATGTTCAGTTTCCTAAGGTGTAAAGTGTGGCATTCAGTGGAACTGAGAGTGATGAAACTTCTTGTAATCCTTCCCTGGCAGGCCTCCACTTGATTGCATGTCAGAATTTGCCAGTCTGAAAATTCATCTCATTAAACATATCTCATTATTGCACTATTTCTGTGAACAGGTAAGCCATCATTTTGTTGTCTGTTCTCCACACATCTCCACATGCATTTACCCATGAGTTCTGTAAATTTCTTTTATTTTCTTTAGATTTTATGTATTTATTTTTAGAAAGAGAGGAAGAGAAACACCAATGTGTGGTTGACTCTTCATGCCCCCTACTGGGGACCTGGCCTGCAACCCAGGCATGTGCCCTGACTGGGAATCGAACTGGCGACCATTTAGTTTGCAGGTCTGCATTCAATCCACTGAGCCACACCAGCCAAGGTGTAAATTTCTTTTCAATGATGCCTAAACAACCTATATCTTCTTTATCACTTTGAGTGTCAACACTAAATACAGATCCATATTTTGTTATATATAACTACAGTATTTGTGTCACTAATGACAAATTTGTCAACTCAAATCTATTAACTATTCAGTTAGAATTTGCCACTATTGCTCCATTATTCTAAATAAATATTAAGCTGTTTAGAAACTTTCAAATGCTCATTATTATCCAGTAAAAATAGTCTAAACTTGTATATAGCAAGTTTACCATTCACAACCCTCCTTAGTATATAATCATCTATTATATTATCCTTCTGTTTTATGTTATCCCTGTAGTATGGTTAATACATTTTACTCATTCATTCTTTACTAGCAGGAATGTTCAAACCATGGCCTACAGGCCACATGTGGCCCAGGATAGCTATGAATGTGGCCCAACACAAAAGTGTAAAATTACCTAAAACCTTTTTTTGCCCATCAGTTTTCATTAGCGTTTCTGTATTTAATGTGTGGCCCAAGACAACTCTTCTTCCAGTGTGGCCCAGAGACGCTAACAGTTTGGACACCCCTGCTTAGTGTTTTATGTACAATTCCATATCTATCCTTTGTATCATAATATTTTCTTTACTAGAATGTACTACCATGACTTCTCTTTTTGTCTAATTAACATACTTCCTTTAAGAAATAGTTAGTATATTCATTTATTTGTTCATACTTCCATTCATCCATTCATCAATCAAAAAAGTTGACTCCTGTAATTATCATTTTCAAAAATTCAGCACATGATACTTTGTAAGCATGTTTTAATTCCATAATCATTTGAGGGTTGGCTATATGTAGATACATGATCTAGGCTTCATAGATGCGACATGAATGCAAAAGAGAGAATTATTTAGTAGAATAATCAGATATTTAAACAAGTGATGTTTAATTTTTAGCATATACATCATGTCTTAAGTAGATTTTAAATCTCTTGAGATAGGAATTATCTCACATTATTTTATATTAAGATTATTCAACATAACCTTTTCTACATATGAGCGTCTAATAAATATTTTAAGTGAAGGAACTCTTACCCTTTGCAATAGCATGGATGAACCTGGAGACTATTTTTCTAAGCAAAATAAGTTAGTCATGAAAGACAAATACCATATGATCTCACTGACATGTGGAATCTAATGAACAAAATAAACTGACCAACAAATTAAAACCAAAGGCATGGATACATGGAACAGACTGACAATGGCCACAGGAGAAAGGGGGACTGGATGAAAGAAGGTGAAGGGATTAGCCAAAGAATGTACATCGATAACCCAAAGACACAGATAATAGTGTGGCGATGGCCAGAGGGAAGGGGTGTGAGGGCAGTGGGGAGGTGGGCAAATGGGAGGAAATGGGAAACAGCTGCAATAGTGTCAACAATTGCAAAAATAAGATATGTCGTCTCAAATTTCATCATCTGTTACAAAGCATATTAAAAATTGTGAAACAGTATTCATTGTAATAGGTATGGTGTCCATGTGAATTGTATTTCTTTTTTCAGAAATTAGTTCAAAGACTGGCTATGTGAAAATATGCAGTAATAGTAGCTGACGCAGGGGAAAGGAGAAGTCAAGGAACATGAATAGAGGACTTGTGGGCATGGAAAATGGGGGTGATTGACTGTGGGAGTGGGAGGGGGCAGGGCTGGGGAGAGCGATGGGGAAAAAGGCAGGACAACTGTAACTGAACAACAATGGAAAATAATAATACTAACACTTATGTAGCAAATAATACTTGTCAGTCACTGTTCTAAGTGCTAGATATAAATACTGATTTTAATCTTCAAATCTTCATTCAAGTCTTTTTTTTTAATTAGTATTTTTAATTGTTGATATTGTACAGTTTTCTGTCTTTTACCCTGCCCCAGCCCACCACCCCAGCCCTCCCCACCTTCCTTCCATTTCCACCCCCCATAGTTTTTGTCCATGAGTCCTTTATACTTGTTGCTCTAAATCGTTCCCCTTTTCCCCTGAAATTCCCTCCCTCCCCCCTCTGGACACTGTCAGACTGTTCTCAATTTCAGTGTCTTTGTTTATATTATGCTTGTTTGTTTGTTTTGTTGATTAGGTTCCTGCTAAAGGTTTTTCACTGCCTAGCTTATTTCGCTTAGCATGATGCTCTCCAATTCCCTCCATGCTGTCGCAAAGGGTGGGAGCTCCTTCTTTCTTTCTGCTGCATAGAATTCCATTGTGTAAATGTACCACAGTTTTTTGATCCATTCATTAACTGATGGGCACCTAGGTTGCTTCCAGCACTTGGCTATTGTAAATTGTACTGCTATGAACATAGGGGTGCATAGGTTCTTTTGGATTGGTGTTTCAGGGTTCTTAGGATATAATCCAAGCAGTGGAATTGCTGGGTCAAAAGGTATGTCCATTTTTAGTTTTCTTAGAAAATTCCGTACTGTTTTCCATAGTGGTTGTACCAATCTGCAATCCCACCAACAGTGCACTAGGGTCCCCTTTTCTCCACATCCTCTCCAACACTTGTTTGTTGCTTTGTTTATGAAGGCCATTCTGACTGGTGTCAAGTGGTACCTCATTGTGGTTTTAATTTGCATCTCTCTGATAGCTAGAGATATCGAGCATCTTTTCATGTGTCTCTGGATCCTCTGTATGTCCTCCTTGGAGAAGTGTCTGTTCAAATCCTTTGCCTATTTTTTAATGGGGTTGCTTGTCTTCTTAGAGTAGAGTCTTGTAAGTTCTTTATATATTTTGGAGATTAATCCCTTGTCTGAGGTATCATTGTCAAATATGTTTTCCCATACAGTTGGTTCTCTTTTTATTTTAATACTGTTTTCTTTAGCTGTGCAGAAGCTTTTTATTTTGATGAGATCCCATTTGTTTATTCTTTCCTTTATGTCCCTTGCTCTAGGGGATGTATCAGTAAAAATATTGCTGTGTGAAATATCTGAGATTTTCCTGCCTATGTTATCCTCTAGAATTTTAATGGTGTCATGGCTTATATTTAAATCTTTTATCCACCTTGAATTTATTTTTGTGTATGGTGTAAGTTGGTGCTCGAGTTTCATTTTTTTGCATGTAGCTGTCCAGTTCTCCCAGCACCACTTGTTGAAGAGGCTATTTTTGCTCCATTTTATGTTACTGCCCCCTTTGTCGAATATTAATTGACTGTAGAGACTTGGGTTTATTTCTGGGCTCTCTGTTCTATTCCACTGGTCCATGTGTCTGTTCTTGTGCCAGTACCAGGCTGTTTTGATTACAGTGGCTTTGTAATACAGTTTGGTATCAGGTATTGTGATCCCTCCTACTTTGCTCTTCTTTCTCAAAATTGCTGCCGCTCTCCGGGGTCATTTATGATTCCATATAAATTTTTGAAGTGTTCTATGTCTGTGAAATATGCCATTGGAACTTTAATAGGTATTGCATTGAATCTGTAAATTGCTTTGGGTAGTATGGACATTTTGATGATATTAATTCTTCCGATCCATGAATACGGTATATGCTTCCATTTGTTTGGGTCTTCCTTGATTTCTTTTCATTCAAGTCTTTTGACTGGCTGAAATGTCTTTAGCAATGAATTCGGGTCATGGTGGTTCAACTATTATCTGCATTAATCTGGAATGGGATTTTGGTTTAAGGGGCCTCTTCTCAAATCTGTCCCTAGTATTTCTTATTTTACTGTGGCAGAAAGAATAATAGGAAATTTTATGTCTTATGAAAAGCCTCAAAATTAGACTACAACTTTCAACAAAGTCACTGTAGACTCTTACTAGACCAACTCTCCCACTGAGAAAAAAATTGGAAAATATGGATACAATAAAATAAACTCCTCCGTTTCAGGGCATCAAAAGGATTAAAGTAAAGTGAACACAAATGCAAGGTTACAGAAATATTGAAAGCAAAGGAATGGAACAAAATATATCACACAATCTAATACATATCTTAGTTATATTAATATATACTACTAGTATAACTAATTATATACTAATTTATATATATATATATATTTGTGTGTGTGTGTGTGTGTGTGTGTGTGTGTGTGTGTGAGGGGAGGACAAAAACCAAAATTTATTTATGAAAATTGTGTATTTATTCTCACATGTTTAAACTTCAGTCACCTTCAAAGTATTCTCAATTTGATGCAATACACCTACTGAAACTTTTTTTCCCATAGCTTAAAACAGTGTTTGAACTTGTTGATTTCGATACCTTTTAGTGCCTCTGCTGTTTTTGTTTCACCTCTTTCACATCGGCAAAACGTTCCCCTTTGAGGACCTTTTTCATCTGGGGAAACAGAAAAAAGTCACATGGGGTGAGATCAAGGGAATAGAAAGGGTGGGGTACGGGGGTCATGCCTTTTTTTTTTTTTTTTTGTCTAAAACTGCTGAATATTCAGATCAGTGTGGGAAGGTGGGCTTGTAAATCACCCATCATGAAACGGGCAAATGCATTGAAAGAGTCTTCAAAAAAAAAAAAAATTCACTGAAGCCAAATGCAGCCTCTCACAACAATACCAAATGGTGCGTTGATGATGCAGATGGGCTCCTAGGACACTTGCCTAGTAGGGGAAGCCTGTGCTACAAGGGCCCACCCTCCAGAAGATAACCCCCTTTTTTTTTTTTTTTCAGTGAAATCATATGGTATTTGTCTTTCTCTGACTGGCTTATTTCACTTAGCATAATGCTCTCCAGGGCCATCCATGCTGTCAAAAAGTATAAACTGTTTTTAAATCTATTTATGTATCATTTATAATATATTTTATGGATTTATTTGTGTGTTTATTTATTTATTTTTGAATTACAGCTAACTTTCAATACTGGTTTCAGGCATAAAGCATAGTGGTTAGACATTTATAACATACTAGATGATCCGCATGTTAAGTCTTGTACTCACCTGACACACTAAGTAATTATTACAGTATGATTGACTATATTTCTTAAGCTGTACTTTAGATCCCCGTGGCTGTTTTTTTCTAGCTGGCAGTATGTACTTCTTAATCTCTTACACCTATTTCACCTGACCCCTCACCCTTCCTATCTGGCAATCATCAATTTGTTGTCTGGATATCCAGATTGCTTCCACATTTACTATATTATGATAAGGCGTTACATGGCCCTCTGATGTACTCTATACTAGTGGAAAATGAGGGTAAAAAGTGTAAATACTCTCAATATCCTTCTAAAACTAATTGTAACGTAATGAATCCCCTGAAAGATCATTGGGGAAGTACAGATTTTCTCAAACCACACTTTAGAAATCTGCTCTAGAGTAACCATGGAAAAATAGTAAAATGAGGCATGAGTTGAAACCTAATTAATAATACAAATATTTAATACAATAGCCTGATAATTTCAAATAAAGAGCAGACTAAACAAAGAAACTAATGCTATAGAAATAATACAGATACAGCCCTGGCTGGTGTGGCTCACTGGATTGAGCACTGGCCTGCAAACCAAAGGGTTGCCAGTTCGATTCCCAGTCCGGCCACATGCCTGGGTTGTGGGCCATGTCCCCAGTGGGGGGTATGGTATGTGAGAGGCAACCACAAATTGATGTTTCTCTCCCTATTTTCTCCCTTTCTTCCCCTCTGTTTAAAAATAAATAAAAATGTTTTTTTTATCTGTAAAAAATAATACAGATGCAACTATACCATCAATTACTTTAAGTGTAAATAACACTCAATTTAAAGGGCAAGGATTTCGATACTCTATTAAATAGATCTAAGTGTTTTTTTTCTAAGAGTTACACTTTATATATAAGGACACATTGAAACTGGAAGGACAGGAAGAGGTATATCATGTAAAACTAAAACTAAGTGGTATTTCAACAACCTGGGTGACTCTTAACTGATAATGTGATGACTGAAAAAAAAATCCAGAGATAAAAGAATATATACTATATTTTTTCATTTCTGTGAAGTTCAACACATACAAAAATAACTGATTATGAAATAGAAAATTGGTTACCACTTGGAGTATAGACTGAAGGAGCATGCGAGAACTTTATGGGATGCTAGAAAATTTTCATAGTCTTACTTGTGTTGTTATTATACATATATAAATACGTGCATATATTTATTAGGCATATAAAAGCATATGCAAATATATTGAAGTCAAGCTATATATTTGGGAACTACTGTACTTGTATTTTATGTATTATAATATAAATAAATAAATTTCTTAAAAAGATCCTGTGGTCCTGGCTGGTGTGGCTCAGTGGATTGAGCACCAGCCTGTAAAGCAAAGAGTTCCTGGTTTGATATCCAGTCAGGGCACATGCCTGGGTTGCGGGCCAGGTCCCCAGTAGGGGGCTGTGTGAGAGGCAACCACACATTGATGTTTCTCTCCTTCTCTTTCTTCCTTCCTTCCCCTCTCTCTAAAAATTAATAAATAATATCTTTTCAACAAACTGTGCTACACAGAAGAATCGTTAAACATGCCACTTATCTTTATAAGCTTTGACTGTTAAACAAGGTTAATTCTGTCAGCTGAGGAAACAATGAAACTCAGATAGTAGATAATGATAACAAAAAATGTAGAAGAGAAGAAATTGGAGTATAGAGTTTTAAGGTCATTGTGTTGATCAGAATAGAATGTCTTAATTAAACGGATTAGTTCTGCTATACATGTTAAAATGTTTGGCTTAAAAATACATTAACAGTGCCCTGTTGATTGTGGCTCAGTGGACTGAATGTGGGCGTGTGAACCAAAGGGTCGCTGGTTCAATTCCCAATCAGGGCACATGCCTGGGTTGCAGGCCAAGTACCCAGGTGGGGGCGCTCAAGAGGCAGCCACACATCGATGTTTCTTTCCTCTCTTCCTCCCTTCCGCTCTGTCTAGAAATAAATAAATAAAGTCTTTAAAAATACATCTTACTTATAAGTGGAATGTAATCAACAAAACAAACAAGCAAGCAAAATATAACCAGAGACATTGAAATAAAAACAAACTGCCAGTAACCAGGTGGGAGGCGGGTAATAGGGGAAAGAAGGGGAAGGGTCATCAAGGAGCTTGTGTAAAGGACCTTCAGACAAAGCCAAAGCAGGGAAGGATTGAGGGTGGGAGGTGACGGTGGGGGGACAGGGGAGAGTGGTGGCAGGAAATGGAGACAACTGTACTTGAACAACAATGACATTATAAAATATAAAAATAAAATGAAAATAAATAAATAAAATCTTTAAAAAATACATAAACAGAATGTGTAATTCTTTACTATAGAGTGGAAAACAAGGAGAATGAAGAAAGTGTGTTTTATTAAAATGCAGGGAAGACAGGAAATGAGCCAAAAGAAATATGATACATAGAAGACAAAAATTAGATGGTAGAACGAATACAGATGTATCATAATGGCAATAAATATAAAAACGATGAAAGGCATCCATTAAAAGACAGAGCCTCTCAGATTGGTGCTATTTCCTCCAATTCTGAAGGATTCCTTTCTACAATTTTGAAATGAATAGATTATTTGAAACACACTAGTATTATTATTTAATATTTATTCTGGGGCTTTAACTAAAGAAATTGTAGATTATATAGCAACAATTATATTTTCTTCTCTTGCAGCCTGATCTCAACAATGAAATGGAATCTGATATCATAGATGTGGTAAGTGGCCTTTTAAGATCTTGTTTTATAAAATAAAATATTTCACACATACTATACATTTTCGATGCTAGAATACTAAATAATTATATTTCTTTTAGTGCTCTATATACAAGTATAGATAAATATATACAGTAAATGTTTAAAGCATAAAGTGGTTTATGTTTTCTGTCACACAAATGAAATTGGTTTTTAAAAAGGAAAAATCTAATGTTTCTTACAGAAGGTAATATTCTAAACTGTGAGACAGAAATAAACCATAAATTAATTGAAAAGATATAATTTACAATGAGCAAATATGAGGAGTATATTTTCAGCATATTCAAAAACAAAAATAAAAATAGTTCCTTTATTCACATTACTGATTTGGTACACTTTTTCCCTGAGAAATAATTTGCTTGTGTGCTGCTTTCTTTGGTCAGAAACTAAACTATATGTTGGAGTTAATTACTCAAGAGAACAGACCTTAATACACTATATAAGACAAAGTTTTTTGAAATTATGTATAGCAGATATTGGTGTAGAGAAAGTTATCTTCATAAAATTCCATTGTTTGGAAAATATATTTTTCTTATTAATTTCCAACAACAACAAAAAACCCCTCTTCAATCTGTATATGTTGCCTTGGGGACCTCTGTTCATTCTTTCTTTCTGATTAAATAATAATAAAAGTGAGAATAACAGACAGAAAACTGTACAAGATCAACAATTAAAATAAAAATTAAAAAAAAATCTGATAGTACTCTTTAGAATCACAGGTTGCCTGAAGTATTTTAGATGTGCCTGAAACAATTAGAATTAATTAATTATATATTTCCCTTTCTAGATCAATCTAGTATTCATTTGAGGAAATTTAAGAGGGTCAAACACTCCCATAAGTATGAATCATTTAGGTAGCCATTTAGTTGTATTTTTTTATTTGTTTGTTTTGTTTTGACCATTCTTTAGCACTTGTTTCATGGCAAAACAAAGTATCTATACTACTTCCATTTTTCATATAATATCTGGAACAAAAGGTAAAATGCCTCTGCCTTAGAAACTGCCTTTTTTTTTTACAGTTTGCTAATTGTTCAATGTAATTATTTTGACTTTAAAACTTATTCCTGGTCAGAATGAAAATTTTCCTGTGGGGCATACAGTATGTTAAACAAGTTCATGCTTTATATATTTTTAATTTTTATTTTCTATTTTTATTTACTTTTTGGAGAAAATGTTTCTTTTTTCTTTTTTTATTGTTGTTTACTTACACTTGTGTTGCCTTTTCCCCACAGCTCTCCCCTGCCCCATCCACCCCATGCCCACAGTCAATCCCCCTATTTTCCATGCCCATGAGTCCTCTCTTCATATTCTTTGACTTGCCCCTTCCTCTTCTTTCCCCATTATCTTCTTCGTCCCTCCCCTCTGGTCACTGTCAGTTTGTTCTTTATTTCAATGTCTCTGGTTCTATTTTGCTCTTTTGTTTGCTTTGTTGATTAGATTCCACTTATAGATGAAATCATGTGGTATTTGTCTTTCACCGACTGGTTTCTTTCACTTAGCATAATGCTCTTCAATTCCATCCATGCTGTTTCGAAGGGTAGGAGCTCCTTCTTTCTTTCTGCTGCATAGTATTCCATTGTGTAAATGTACCATAGTTTTTTGATCCACTCATTTACTGATGGGCACTTAGGCTGTTTCCAGCACTTGGCTGTTGTAAATAGTGCTGCTATGAGCATTGGGGTGCATAGGTTCTTTTGAATTGGTGATTCGGGATTCTTAGGGTATAATCCCAGCAGTGGGTTAACTGGATAAAAAGGCAGTTCCGTCTTTAGTTTTTTGAGGAAATTCCATACTGTTTTCCACAGTGACTGCACCAGTCTACATTCCTACCAACAGTGTACTAGGGTTCCCTTTTTTCCACAGCCTCAGAAGCACTTGTTTGTTGATTTGTTTATGATGGCCATTCTGACTGGTATGAAGTGGTATCTCATTGTGGTTTTAATTTGCATCACTCTGCTGGCTAGTAATGCTGAGCATCCTTTCATATGTCTCTGGGCCCTCTGTATGTCCTCCTTGGAGAGTGTCTGTTCAGGTCTTTGTCCATTTTGGAATTGCATTTTCTGTCTTCCTGGTTGGAGTCCTGTGAGTTCTTTACATATTTTGAGAAAGAAGAACAAAGTAGGAGGGTTCCCAGTACCTGATATTGAACTATATTACAAGGCCACTGTAATCAAAACAGTCTGGTACTGGTATAAGAACAGACACATAGACCAATGGAACAGAATAGAGAGTTCAGAAATAAACCCACGTCAATATGGCCAGTTAATATTTGACAAAGGGGACAGGAACATAAAATGGAGTAAGAATAATCTCTTCAATAAATAGTATTGGGAGGTCTAGACAAGTATATGCAAAAAAATGAAACTTGACTACCAACTTACACCATACATTAAAATAAACTCAAGAAGGATAAAAGACTTCAATATAAGTCATGACACCATGATAGTCCTAGAGGAGAACACAGGCAGCAAAATCTCAGATATCCCACACAGCAATATTTTCACCGATACATCCCCTAGGACAAGAGATATAAAAGAAAGAATAAACAAATGGGACTACATCAAATTAAAAAGCTTCTGCATGGCTAAAGAAAACATCAACAAAATGAAAAGGGCATCAGCTATATTGGAAAACATAATTGCCAATGATACCTCAAAGAAGGATTTGATCTCCAAAATAATTATTTTTTATTTTTTTAAATTTACAGTTTACATTCAATATTATTTTATATTAACTTCAGTTGTACAGCATAGTGATTAGACAATTATATACTTTCCAAACTGGTCCCACTGATATTTCCAGTTCCCAACTGGCACCATACATAGTTGTTACAGTATTGCTGGCCCACAAAAAACAATGAAACCTAATAATTTGTGACAGCATGGATCGACCTTGAGGATATAATGTTAAGTAAAATAAGTCAGTCAGAAAAAGACCAATACCATATGGTTTCACTTACATGTGAAATATAAAGAAAAATATAAATGAATAAAAAAACAGAAACAGACTGATGAATACAGAGAACAGAGTGATGGTTGCCAGAGGGGAGGAGGTTTGGCAGGCTGGGTGAAAAAGATGAAGGGATTGAGATGCACACTTTCTTAGTTACAAAATAGTCATGGGGTGTAAAGTGCAGCACAGGAAATATAGTTCATGTTTGCTTTTTAAGTGCAAGAAAGTTTTGGGGTCCCTTTTGAAAAACAGTTTTGATAAGGGCAGGGTGAAATAAAGCATGAGGACATTCAGTTCATAGATGTAAAATTGGAGAAGTAAGGAATAGGAGGAAAATAGGCTACTTGACAGTTCTCCTAGGGATAGGAAACTTTGCTCTTGAAGTATTTGTTTTAGTTAAATATCAATCTATTTTAATTTCAGTAACAAACTAAGAACCACCAAGGATATAGTAAAAATGAAGTGGCTCTGCATTCTGTATCTGCCATAAATCATCATCACGTGAACTCAGAGGAGGCCTTTTGTTTGAGATTATCCTATTTAGGAAATCATGAAAAAGACTTATTTCATTAAATTCTGTATTCTTTTGTAGATTCGAAGGTTGTAATAACTATATGTTATATAAATGAAATGAATTTTAAGATTTCTAATAGATACTGCTTTTTAAACATAGAGAAATAAATTTTAAGTGGTTTTTCTTAGTGATAATTTAATAAACGTATGTTACTTAATATTTTATTTTTCACTCTGGTTTCTCCAACCATTCCCTACCCTTACCTTCCATTTTATTTTTATTTTTTTAATATATTTTATTGATTATGCTATTACAGTTGTTCCATTTCTCCCCCATCACTCCCCTTCACCCTGCACACCCTCTCCCACCCACATTCCCCGCCTTTAGTTCATGTCCATGGGTCATAAGTTCTTTAGCTTCTACATTTCCCACACTATCTTGCCCTCCCCTTGTCTGTTTTCTACCCACCGTCTATGCTACTTATTCTCTGTACCTTTTCCCCTCTCTCCTCCTCCCACTCCCCTGTTGCTAACCCTCCATGTGATCTCCATTTCTGTGGTTATCTTCCTGTTCTACTTGTTTGCTTAGTTTGCTTTTGTTTTAGGTGTGGTTGTTAATAGCTCTGAGTTTGCTGTCTTTTCACTGTCATATTTTTATCTTCTTTTTCTTAGATAAGTCCCTTTAACATTTCATATAATAAGGGCTTGGTGATGATGAACTCCTTGAACTTGACCTTATCTGAGAAGCACTTTATCTTCCCTTCCATTCTAAAGGACAGCTTTGCTGGATAGAGCAATTTTGGATGTAGGTCCTTGCCTTTCATGACTTAGAATACTTCTTTCCAGCCTCTTCTTGCCTGGAAGGTCACTTTTGAGAAATCAGCTGACATTCTGATGGGAACTCCTTTGTAGGTGACTGTCCCCTTATCTCTAGCTGCTTTTCAAGACTTCAAATATTTCTTTCCAGCCCCTTCTTGCCTGGAAGGTCTCTTTTGAGAAATCAGCTGACAGTCTGATGGGAACTCCTTTTGTAGGTGACTGTCCCCTTATCCCTTGCTGCTTCTAGAATTCTCTAATTCATTTGAATCTTGGTTAATGGAATTACGATGTGCCTTGGTGTGTTCCTCCTTGGGTCCAACTTCTTTGGGACTCTCTGAGCTTCCTGGACTTCCTGGAAGTCTATTTCCTTTGCCAGATTGGGGAAGTTCTCCTTTATTATTTGTTCAAATAAGTTTTCCACTTGTTGCTCTTCTTCTTCCCTTGTGGTATCCCTATATTTCGAATGTTGGGACGTTTAACGATGTCCTGGAGGTTCCTAAGCCTCTCCTCATTTTTTTGAATTCTCGTTTCTTCCTTGTTTTCTGTTCGGTTGTTAGTTTCTTCCTTCTGGTCCACTCCATTGATTTGAGTCCCAGTTTTCCTTCCATCTCTATTGGTCCCCATGTGTTTTCCTTCATTTTACGTATTGTAGCCTGCATTTTTTCATCTAATTTGTGAGCAAAATCAACCAATTCTGTGAGCATCCTGATCACCAGTGCTTTGAACTGTGCATCTGATAGGTTGGCTATCTCTTCATGGCTTACAGGAATTAGCTCTGGGGCTTTGATTTGTTCCCCAGTTTGAGCCATTTTTGGTTTTTTTTTGTTGTTGTTGTTGTTTCGTTTTGTTTTGTTTTGGTTTTGGTCTGGTCGCAGCTGTTACGTATGAGGGGCGGAGCCTTAGGTGTTCCCGAGGGCGGGGCAGCCCAGTCGCCGGGTTGTGACGCTGTACATGGGGGCGGGGTCCGAGAGGGAACAATGGCGCCTGCTCCACTCCCTCCTGAATTTCAGTCCCTTCCGTGGCTTCCCCTTCGCCTGGATTATCTGCGCGCGCACTGTTACGTATGAGGGGCGGAGCCTTAGGTGTTCCCCAATGCGGGGCAGCCCAGTCGCTGAGTTGTGACGCTGGACGTGGGGGCGGGGCCCAAGAGGGAACAATAGGGCTTGCTCCTCTCTCCCTTGGAATCCAGTCCCTTCCGCCGCCTCCCCCATGCCCGGGCCATCTGCGCGCCCGAGTGTGGGACCACCTGGTCAGCCAGCCGCCTTGTGCGGCTTCACTGGGTCTGCACAGTTGTCACCCCGTGCCCGGGGACCACCAGCCGCCGCCCGTGCACCTGGGAACTGCCATCCGCTGCTACTTGCGTGCCTGGGTCCACACCTCCACTTTTTCCTGCCGCGACTCCGCCCCTCTTACCGGTCTGGATGAATGGTTGTTGGACTTCCGTACAGTTCAATTTTCTATTAGCTCTGGTTGTTTTCTTGTTTCTAAATATTTGTTGTCCTTAATTTTGGTTGTGAGAGGAGGCAGTGTGTCCGCCTAAGCCTCCATCTTGGCTGTTATTTTTCTTTATTCTTAAGATTTTCTCTTTCTATTTTCTTTTCCTTTTTTCCCCCTCTTACTGCTTCATATGGGACCTAAAAATAAAGTATTGGGGTGAAGTTCAGGAAATGTTCATAGACTTTGAGAATGTATATGATGTTAAAATATTTCAACCTTCAGAAACTAATTAAAGAACCACCTAAAATCTAAAGGATTGTTATATGCCTCTGTCTACATTGCTTGTGATTTACAATTATAGCTATGTCTTCTAAGACATGCTTCCTCATCAAAATTATATTGATATTAAAGTGATGTATGGACATGCAGAAAAAGGAAAAATATTGTCTTTCTCTTTAGAGTAATCTGTTTAAAGATTTCCTAAGTGTCTAATACCTGGTACTAATATTAAACTCTCCTCAGAATCTCACAATTTAATTATATATTGGTTCAATGTCAGATCAGGGATCCAATTTTTGGTATACCTCAATTAAAATAAATAATATCCAAATATACAGGGTCTGGCACAATGATACCCCTTTGCATTACAAAAATCCTTTATTACAAAATCATGAGCATGTAATTCTGTAACATAACAATATCACACTCAAGCACACCTTATAACATTTTATGTGAAATGTTCAAATTAAAACTATAAATTATAAGCTAGGTGGTGAAAGAGAAATACCATATGATCTCACCTGTAGGTGGAACCTAATTAACAAAACAAACAAGCAAGCAAAGTACAACCAGAGACATTGAAATAAAGAACAATCTGACAATAACCAGAGAGGAGGGGGAGAGGGATAATAGGGGATAATAAAGCGGGGCCATCAAGGAACATGTATGAAGGACACATGAACAAAGCCGAAGGGAGTGGGTTCCAGGGTGGGAAGCAGGAGTGGGGGAGCAGGGAGGGTGTGGTGGCCTGGAAATGGAGACAATTGTACTTGAACAACAATAAATAAGAAAGAAACAAACTATGAATTATTACACCCATATTATTATCCTACCAAGCACATTCAAGGTGTTATTTCTGACATACCCTGTATATTTTTAAACTTGGAAGGCACTTCAGTTTTGGTCTAACCACCCACTCTAGTATTTGAATAACCTCCTATACAAGAGGAGAACCGCCCCCCCCCCCAAACCAGTGGCTATTTGGAAGAAGTATGTTCTAAGAGGAGACATAAAAATCAAAGCATGTGAAGCAGGTGCATATCTGATGTATTCCAAGAATAACCAGAAGGCCAAGGTGGCTTGAATAAGATGTCAAGGGGAGAGGGAATAGGGAGTACAGAAAACAAAGCTGAAGTCTAAGAGCAAATGAGTTGAGTGGCAGATTTTATAGATAGTGGGCCACTGTCAAGCCTTAATTTTTTTTTTTTTTTTTTTTTTTTGGCCTTGACTGGTGTGGCTCAGTGGATTCAGTGCCAGCCTGTGAATCACAGGGTTACCAGTTCAATTCCCAGTCAGGGCGCATGTCTAGGTTGCAGGCCAGGTACTTAGTAATGGGTGAGCAAGAGGCAATCACACATTGATGTTTCTTTCCCTCTCTTCTCCCTCCCTTCTCCTGTCTCTAAAAATAAATAAATAAAATCTTTAAAAAAGACTTAAGTTTTCCCCCTCAACATTTTATTATTTAAATTTTCAAACATATAGAAAAGTTGTAAGAATTATACCACAAACACCCATACCCATACCACTTAGATTCAACATATAACATTTCTGTATTTGCTTTATCAAATATTCATCATCTATCCATCCCTCTATCTACCCACCAATTCATCTTATTTTTTATGGTGCACTGCCATTTAAGTTGTAGAAATCAGTACACTTTGCCCCAAATACTTCAGCATGCATATTATTAATGGAACTTCAATACTGGTTTTCAGTTCAATTTTATAGGTAAAATTTACAAAAAACCAAAATGCACAAATCTTAAAGGTGTCCTTTTGTGGGTTTTTACAAACATACACACCTGTTTAACCCAAACCGTGGTGAAGATATAGAACATTACTGTCACCCCAGGAATTTCCCTCCTGTTCATTCTGAGTCATACCTGATGCTCCTCATCTGCTTTCCCACCCTCTCACTAGGAGGTAACTACATTTCTGATTTTTCAAAACCTCAGATTAGTTTTGACATTTCTGAAAATTTATATAAATGAAATTATACACTATGTGCTGTTTAATGTAAGGACTTTCTCACTCAGCACATTTCATATCAATTTTTACTATGAGTTGATTTTTCTTTTTGTTATGTATTATGCCATTGCATATATACACATATACCCCAATTTATCTTTTTATTATGTAGCTGGAGGTTTCTATTATTTACAATGTAAGGCTATTATGAATAAAGTTTCTATGACTATATTTCATGTAAGGATTTTTAGAGATTATTTTTAGAGCAGTCTTAGGTTCACAGCAAAATTTACAGGAAGACACAATTTCCTGTATATTTCAGAACAGTACATATGCATAAACTCCCCCATTATCAGTGAGTCCCACCAGAGTGGTACATTTGTTATAAGTGATGAACCTAGATTGACACATCTTAATTATCCAAAGTCTGTAGTTTACATTATGGGCCTGGACGCGCTGTTGCACATTGTATGGGTTTGAACAAATGTGCAATGACGTATAGCCATCATTGTAGTATCACAGAGTGTTTTCATTGTCCTAAAAGACCTCTGTCTTCTCTGAATATTGTTTAGTCTTTTTGTGGACATATGCTTTTATTCCTAGAAGTACCTACGAATGAGGTTGCTGGGGGAAGATACATGTTTAGATTTATAAGAACCTTCCAGAACTATCCCCATAGCAGTTATATCATTTTACACTACAAGAAAAATGTAAAAACAAATTTCAGTTGCTCCATGTCCTCCAAACATTTTGGTATTCTCAGATTTTTCAATTTCAGCCATTCTGGTGGATGTGCAGTGGTATCTTATTGTAGCTTTTATTTGCATTTTGGTGTTGAGTACTTTTAAACATGCTTTTTACGCCTTTACATAAATCCCTTTTGTGCGTATAGTGTCTGATCAAAACTTTTGTCCATATTTTTTTAAAAATTAGTTGTTTGCATTTTTATTATTGAGTTATTTGGGTTCTTCATGTAACCTGAATACCAGTCTTTTGTCAGACATTTAATTTATGAGTATTTTCTCCCAGTGTAGGTTTGCCTATTCATTTTCTCAATGGAACTTCTTGTTGAGTAATAGTTTTTAATTTTAATGAAGTCCAAAGTGTCATTTTTTTCTTGTGTCTTGTCTAGAAAAACATTGTCTATCCCAAGTTGTAAAGATGCTCGTTTCTATTTTTATCTACATACTTTGTAATTTTAGTTCTTATATTTAGATTCATGATCCATTACAAAGTATGTTTTAATATAGAGGTTATAGATTATTGCATTTTCCATGGATATTAAATTGTTCTAGTGCCATTATGGAAAATAGTTTGCTTTTTCAATTGGATTCTTTTAGTGTCTTTGTCAAAAATTTAATGATTATATAAATGAAAGTCTGTTTATGGACAGTACATTTTTCATTTCCTATTAGTCAGTTTTTATGCTAATACCACACTATTTTTATTATTGGGCATTTGTATTAAGGCCAGAAGTCAGATAGTGAGTAAATTTCTACCTTAGAGTCACACACGTGAATTCAAATATCATATCTTTAGAAGGACCCAATTGAAACTATGTATGTTAACTCATTATACAGTGCACAGTGGTGCATTAACATATTATTTCCTGCAGACATATCAGTGCTATTCAGACGAGGCTTTTTCTTGTTTTGTTTGTTTGGACTTGAAGTAGAATGGAGCCAAGGAGTAGGCAGGAGACAGGTGTAGCCTGAAGCCAATGCTGGGGTTCGAGTCTATCTTGAAATAGTGCTTACATTGGAAAAGAAAAACATAGTGGAAGAAAAACTATGAGGTGAGGTTTCTACCAAAATTGGAAGGTCCATTCCATCCTTGACTCTGTAGTTTCCCAGAATTGTTCCCCCATTGATATGAAGCGCATCAAAAGGCGTGGTAGATGAGGAAGGAGCTTACTACTCTTTAATCATTGTCAAAGTACAAGGTCTGTCAGGAAGGTATCCAGCCATGAAATATGAAAAATAGAGACATTTATTGAAGAAAATACAAGATGTGAGAAACATTATATGTAGGACAACGATGCCTCAGTGCCCCTCAAAGTCAGCACCCTGGGACCTCACACCATTCTCCCACTTGCCATCAGATGCCCCTGTCATATTTTCCTGAATCTCATCAATGGTCTGAAATCTCTTCCCTTTCAAAGGTGATTTTAGCTTTGGGGAAAGCCAGAAGTCTCAGGGCACCAAATCTGGGCTGTAGGGGGGCTGAGTCACCTGGGGGATTTGATGTTTCACCAAAAAATTCTGCATGAAACGTGACGCATGAGTGGGCGTGTTGTCATGATGAAACTGCCAATCACCAGTTGCCCATAGCTGTGGCCTTTTGAATTATCGAAATAGTTTTTGCAGAATAATGTTCAAGCTTAACATTAAGTTTGATGCACATGCATTGCTCTACTCGCTTAGTCATTTTGAATGCTACAGCCACAGTGCACATGCTCACTGTGTCTCAAAGCTGTCTACTGCCCCCCACTGACTAGTGCAGTGAGGTCATCATACACATGCACATTTCAGTCCACTCTCCGGCTTCAAGGTTACACCGATGCCATACAAACCATTCTCATAATAAAAATAGTAGGACTTTATCCAGACAGACATCATATTTATAACTTTACATTTTATTTATATTTATTTTTTATTTTTTATTTATTTTCCATTGTTGTTCAGTTACAGTTGTCCCCATTTCCCCCTCATTGCTCTCCCCTGCCCGTCCAACCCCTGCTCCCAAAGATAATCCCCACCTCATTGTCCTTGTCCATGGGTCCTTTGAACCTGTTCCCCTTCTTTCCCCCATTATCCCCCTCTCCAAATCTCTCTGGTCACTGTCAGCTTGTTTATTTCAATGTGTCTGGTTCTATTTTGCTTGCTTGTTTGTTTTGTTTAAAGGTTCCACTTATAGGTGAGATTATATAGTATTTGCCTTTCACTTCCTGGCTTATTTCACTTAGCATAATGCTCTCTAGTTCCATCCATGCTGTTATGAGGGTGGGAGCTCCTTCTTTCTTTCTGCTGCATAGTATTCCATTGTGTAAATGTAGCACAGTTATTTTGATCCACTCATTTACTTAGGACACTTAGATGGACACTTAGGCTGTTGCCAGCACTTGAGTATAGTAAATAGTGCTGCTATGAGCATTGGGGTGCATAGGTTCTTTTGAATTGGTGATTCAGGATTCTTAGGGTATAATCCCAGCAGTGGGTTAACTGGATAAAAAGGCAGTTCTGTCTTTAGTTTTTTTTTAGGAAATTCCATGCTGTTTTCCACAGTGGCTGTACCAGTCTACATTCCCACCAACAGTGTACTAGGGTTCCCTTTTCTCCACAACCTCACCAGCACTTGTTGTTTGTTGATTTATTAATGATAGCCATTCTGATTGGTATGAAGTAGTATCTCATTGTGGTTTTAATTTGTATCTCTCTTCCGGCTAGCGATGCTGAGCATCCTTTCTTTTGAGCCCTCTGATTGTTCTCTTTGGAGAAGTGTCTGTTCAGGTCCTTTGCCCATTTTTAAATTGGATTGTTTGTCTTCCTGGTGTGGAGTTGAATGAGTTCTTTATATATTTTGGAGATCAAATGCTTGTCTGATATATCATTGGCAAATATATTCTCTCATACAGTGGGTTCTTTTTTCATTTTGATGATGGTTTCTTTAGCTGTGCAGAAGCTTTTTAATTTGATATAATCCCATTTGTTTATTCTTTCCTTTATGACCCTTACTCTAGGGGACATATCAGTGAAAATTTTGCTGCATGGAATTTCTGAGATTTTTCTCCCTATGTTCTCCTCTAGGACTTTTATGTTGTTATGACTTATATTTAAATCTTTTATCCATCTTGAATTTATTTTGGTGTATGGTGTAAGTTTCATTTTTTTTTTTTTTGCATGTAGCTGTCCAGGTGTAAGTTTCATTTTTTTGCATGTAGCTGTCCATTCATTTTTTTTCAATTTATTTTGGTGTATGGTGGTCGAGTTTCATTTTTTTTGCATGTAGCTGTCCAGATCTTCCAACACAATTTGTTGAAGAGGCTATTTTTATTCCATTTTATATATTTCTTCCCCCTCTGTCATATTTTAATTGACCACAGGCACATAGGTTTGTTTCTGGACTCTATTCTGTTCCACTGGTCTGTGTTTCTGCTCTTATACCAGTACCAGAATGTTTTGATTACAGTGACCTTGTAATATTGTTTGATATCAGGTACTGTGATCCCTCCTACTTTGTTCTTTTTTTCCAAAATTATAAATGTATGTATCAAATTAAAATATTTACCAGGGATAATATATGCATTTGGTACCAGTAGAAACATGGATTTTTATCTAAAAGTTTTTTCAAATTGTTTAGATCATAAAGTATTTTGTTCTTTAATGTTTTATTTGTTTTTATTAGTAGTCCATATAAATTTTCTAAATATGATGGGAACCTTACTTTTTAAAAATTTACATTTTGCTTTCACTATTGTTTTGTATTGGTTTCAGGTGTACAACACAGTGGTTGCTCTTTAACCATTTAAATCTCTGTGTTTTCCCATGATCCCCTTCCTCAAAGTCAACGTTAATCATTTTACATATGTCTTGGAAATGTTTAAGAATTGCTTTTATTCCCTCATACTCATCAACAATACATATTTATGTAGTTCTATTGTATATTTGAAATTTAACTATGTGGTAGGGATTTGGAGTTATGTATAAGCTACAACTCCCCCCGCCCATATGAGATTTGCTGATTGCTAAGTAGGTGTTTTTTGGGGCCATTATTTATAACTCTTTTCTTTTATTTAATGTTTTAATTTCCCTTCTTAAATTTTTACTGACACTTTAGAATCAAATTCTCTGGTATAAAAATATTAAAATCAACAAGTCAAATTTCCTTTAGAGAGTTTGGTGCATTTAAAGGCAATGGCAATAGGTTCCCTGAGTGCATATGTACAGGGATATACAAATATTCCTGCCAAAAATGCAGTAAATAGATACTTATGGAGTTCATGATAGGTAATTTTAATATTTACCGTCTTACTCTGTGGATGGAATTCTGGGTGATACTTAAGTTCTTAGGCTCTTCTGCCTTTTCTGAAAGTTTCATGTCATATGTGTATGTATGTATGTATAGGTATATGTGTATATATGTGAATATATGTTTGTATATATGTGTGTATGTGTATGTATACAATATATACACATATATATTTAAAACTTTTTACTTCTTTTCACTCATCTGTATGTTGCTTACACAGCAATTGAGACTATCTAAAAAATTACATACTTTACAATTTTGTACCTTGATATTAAACACTTGACTCACTCTGCAAACAAAAAATGTATATATTTCTTCCTGTTGATGAGTTATGTATGTCTTTAGTATGTTTTCCTGAATATAAATATAAGTACATGTATTCAATTTTTGAGAAGTAGAAGTTACGAAAATTGCCTGTTAGAAATGACATTGATGTAAGTTTCATGAATCTTTTCTCTGTTCTTTTCTAGTGCAAGGGTGTGACTAAAATGTGTAATTACATAATGGATCTGCCACCTGAAATCACTGGACCAGAAGAGATGTCACCTAGTGTGGAAATGGTAAGCAAATTTTTAAAAATATTTCTCATTAATATAATATATTTAAAAAAATTTTAAATGTCAATCAAATCCTAATTTAACACATAATCATTTAGGGGTTTTGTGGGGGTTCCTTTCAATGTTGCTCAATGTATTCAGTATATAAGATGATGTCATCATATCTTGCTTTTTATATAGTTATTATATTAATTTTGAGTGACTACATTATATGCAATTGAATTTATAACCCATAATTTATTTCATTATTTAATTATGGTTGGATTATTTTGATTGCCACCAGTTTTCAGGCAATAAAAATAAAGCTGATATAATTATCTTTCTAGGTATATTTATCTTTAACCATTGAATTAATTTCCTTGAATATATTCCTATGATTCTGATGATTATAGTGATAGAGTGTACAATTATTTTAAGATTATCAAATTATCTTCCAGAAGAATTCTACCAAATTAAACCTTCATTTTCACCAGTATTAGACTTTATTTCTTTCTCTTATTCCTGCTATAATTATAAAATCAAAACTTATTTGTGTTTTAGGTTGTATTTAATTGCTTGGAAATTGTTCTTATCTGATATATATGTTTCTACATTTTTCTCCATTTCTTTATTATTAAAATTATTTTTTCTAATTTAATAGTAATAACATATAAAACATGGAAAATACAGAAAAGCATCTGAATTGTTTTACCCATTAACAATATTTATATATTTTCTTCCAGTGTTTCTTCTCTTCATATTTTGCCTATATTGTTGTGACATACGTATTACATATATAAGTATATATATTCATTTTATATACTTATATATAAGTACATATATTCATTTTTATTCATAAATACACATATAACTTGATCATATAAACAATTCATTTGATATCTTTTATTGTTGGCATTCAAGTTATTTCAAGTTCTTGCTATTACTGTTGTATATAATACTTTGATATATATAATTGTACATCTTCATACATTAATTTTTCTCAGACTTAGTTGCTTAGACATGGAAATACTGGGTCAAGGGCTATGAACATGTTTAAGGTTTTTAATATAACTGAAAAATTTCTTTCATAAAAGGTTATATTAGTTTACACTAGAGATACTTCATCAGTCACATATGTGCATAACCATTTCATTATACATTTACAATTTAATTATCTAGGTGAAAAGTAGTCATAATCATAACCCTTGTCATATTTTATTTCTCTTACAATTAATGAGATTTAAGTTTCCCATTATGTTTACAAGCCATTTTTATTTTATTTTTGCCTGAATTGCCTGCTCATAACCTTTGTCCATTTAACTACTGGAGTCTTAGTGATGATTTATATGTATTTTACATTACTCATATGTATTCATTCCAAATATATTATAAAGATTTTCACAGTGCTTTGAGATAAGGAATTTTTTAATTCGGAATTAAGCCTGGAAATTAATTACCAGTGAAGTCAGTTGCACGGTTTAAGTGCATTATTTTAACCCAATCATGATATGATTATATTTATCTTAGTATATATATGAGTTTCTAGTACTTTTAAAGAGTAATGTAGTTATGAGTTACCTCTCTTTAAGCAGAGGGGAAATAAACCACACTTGCTCAAACACAAAATATTATTTAATATGAAAAATATTTAAAGTTCTTATTTAAGTAACTATTCAGATGCCACGCTTGCATTTTTTAAATCATTTTAATCCACTGCCAAATCTTAATTTATTGTTTCTATGAAAACATAACAAAATAGTTATTACAGTTGCCCATATGGAAAACCTAATCTTAGCATACTGCTTTAATGAAGGAGAGGTGGCAGAGACCTTTAGTATAGAATTATTTGGGTTGAAATAGTCAGTTAATGACCTAAAAAATAAATAGGCTAATATCTTATTTTCAATTGTATTAAGGATGGAATGTCATTAAAGTGTAAACTGCATGCAAAAAGAATGTGACATTTTATGCTAGTAATGATGACATGCACAAAGTAATCATTTAAAATATTTAATAATAATTTGGTTCTCAGTTGTAGAGTAAGCTAGAATATTAACTTTATTGTGTAAAATACAGAAATCTAAAACATGTTAGGAAATAAATTTTATAAACGAGGGAGCAGATAAATTGGAGCAATATTAGAATTTAGTATAGGTTTTAGTTTTCTTGAAATCTGACTTTACCACTAATGAAAACTACATGTGACCTTGAACAAGTCGTATTTCCTCTTTGAACCTCAGTTTCTTCTATGTAAAATGCGAGGTTTGAGTGAATTACAACTGTGGTCACTTATATAGCTCTGTGAATCTAACGTGGTTTCACTGGCCCACTATTTTATTCCGTCCCACAGTATTCTCTCAAAGAAATGATTAACTAGTGCCTATATTCTGCCTAGTAATTAATTAATTCCTAACATGGAAATGGATTAAGTATTATTGATTTTCCTCAAAATGTTAGTTTTGTAGCTATAGATTTTGATGTATTGAGAGAAGGAGAGGTTGTTAAGAGTTTGAAGGACACGAAATAAAATTCTCCTAACCTACAATTGCTGAGGAGATCGAGAGAGAGAGAGAGAGAGAGAGAGATAATGAAATATGGAATGAGAAAAATCACAATGAATTATAAATTTTAAAAATATGACAAATATTACAAACATTAAATATTCTTGGGGCCTTGGAAGGGCCTTATACAAGTGAGAGGCCCTAAAACTTAAGCTTCATTGGCTTCACAGTACATTCATGTCTGGAATTAGACATGTTTTTTCCTTTGTGTACTTCTCTCTGGTCACTCCTTATCTTCAACAGTCCTTCTAACTCCATGGACACGAGTAACATGAAAGAAGAAAACTACATTGGAGGCCAAACAGGAAATATAGAGATACAACTTTTGTGTCCCCAATATACCAAGCCAGTATCTTTCCCTCTATGATCACTGCCTGAATTATTCTTACTATATTATATTAAACACTAGCCACAAAGTTGCAACCTTTTGGGGGATGAGTAAAAAGTTTATGGGATGCTTTCACTCAGATGGCTGAAGAGCCCTACCCACAAATGTGAGCCTATACCAACCACAATAGGAATAACTAGGAGGTTTTCCATCTGGGACCACTATTTCATATCTAGGGAAGGGTACTGGCACGTTGGCATCATCTCTACCAACATCGTGTTACACTCATCTTTCATCTGATATGCCTGGCTCCGTATGCTTTCCGTGCACTTGGTTTGTGGATAGTTTTAATCATTGATCTGATCAATGATTGTGAAGACCCAATATGTTTTCGTTGAAATAGTCCATACATTCTTTACAATCTAATATTTGTGTTTTCTACTATGATTTTTCATTCAGTTTCCTCTGTGTTTTGCATTCACCTAAAATACAGTCTTTGCAACATTGCAAGGCTCTCTGTAGTCAGTGATACCACGCTTAAGTTTGAGATCTATCATGTTTCAGGAAATTGTGACATCTACTCCAAGTCTTGGTTATCAGCATCTGCAATCCAAAACCAAAACGAAAGACACAAAATTTCACTGTACTTTTGAAATATACAATATTCTAATTAATAAATATGGGTACAAAACCATATGCCTTGCTGAGAAAACTGATTAGCAGTAGAAGAAATCTACCCAGAATGATCAAATGGCAGGAAAAATCAACCTTAATGCTCTACAAAAGGATAAAGCTAAGAAGTAAAGACATTTATCTAAATAAATGGAAAGTTGATCTAGGAATTTTGTCAACAATGAAAAATCTAACAGGCTACTTTATGGACTTTCTGTTTTAAAATAAATCAATAGTAGAATTATTTCTAAGTGTGAGAAAAGTTATGACAACATTAAAAATACATGTCTGTGTGTTGAAATTTTGCATGGCTACAAGGTATTTTCATTGTAAAGATGCATGTCTAAAAGGAGTGTTCCGTGTTTCCAAAATGTGTCATTAGCATACATTCTGAAAAATCTATCATTTACTTCAAAAAAGTACCTCTGTCCTTCCACTTATAGAAGCAAAGTTTCAGATTCCATGTATCCACATGTGACAATGGCAAATAATGACAACGTTACAAAATCACCCAACTTCAATGGCTCATGTCTGCTCAGGAGAAGCCTAGAACCACTTGCCTGGTATCTTGTTTCCATTCAAGTGTCAGGACCCAGGGGATAACACCAGGGGCCAGCACTCAGACACTAGGCAGGCCGTGTGTGCTTGGTGGACCTTTCTGCGGTAACCCTTTGACCAATCACCCTGACAGGCTTCTCAGTAACAGTAGCTTGTCTCGGTCAGCTAGCTGTACTCAATTGTCCTCATCGGGGAGATGCTTTGCAGTAGCTCTCATAGAAAAGAAAGAAGTATAGATTGGAAACTCACAAAGTTCCTGCCTGTCTATCTGATCCCCTTCTTTCTCCCATTCCATCTCGCTTCTTAACTTTTGTCCTCTTTCTCACACTTGCTCTAAGCGTGATATGATCACTTACCTACGCACAGCTTCCTTCCATGAGTATATATCCCCTCGTGTTAGTGTCAGTAAATATCAATGCTGCGAATGAAAATTTAAGTGATGTCCATGACGCTAAAAACAAGCCCTGGAAGACACAATTCTACACACCTTATCCTTTTGAATAAGAAAGCACCACTTCCATTTTTTAATTTGCACGTTTTTAAAACTTTATTTATTGATTTTTAGAGAGAGAGAGATTTGTTGTTCCTGTTCCACTCATTTATGCATTCGTTTGTTGGTTGATTCTTGTATGTGCCCTGACCAGAGATTGAACCCACAACTTTGGCCTATTGGGACAACACTCTAACCAGATGAGCTACCCAACCAGGGCAAAATCTGCATGTTTATAAATAGTCAATATTTATGCCACCTCACAGTTTACTTGTATATCCACTGTTGTTTTTTTTTTAATACCATCACCTCATTTGGTCCTCAAAAAGACTCTGTGATAGACAGGATAGGACCTGTTTTCATACTTATTTTTAAAACTAAGAAATGGAGGCTCAAATACGTTATACCACTCTCTATGCCTGCTTGTCACTGCTGTCAAGTTCAGCTGGATTGTCAATAATCACTTACTTATTTAATCATCTATGATCAGCTGTCTTTTCTCAGAAGCAAATCCAAAGCTTTCTCACTCCAAAAAAAGGCCCCCTATCCAACACCAGCTTCCTTTGAATCTCAGCTTTGGCCTCACCACCCCCTTCAGCAAAAATACTGGGCCAATCAGTCATGAACATCCTGGAAATACCTCCAGTAATGGTGGACTTGGTATTTTGCGTGGACTTGGTCATTTTAACGTCCTGGCTGAAAACAATCAGAAAAGCTTGACAAATTTTAAAAGCATTATAAAGAAAAGAATCAGTGCAAAATATGGGGCCAGGAACTGGGAGAAGAAGGAAATGCAATGCAAGCCAGAAGAAAATGGAACGCTATTTCTAAAATGAATTGAAAAAGCTGAAAGAAAATGACTGCCAATTTAGACTTCAATTACCCATAACAATATCCTTCAAAAACAAGACTGAAATCAAAACTTTTGGACAAACTGAGCTGAGAATGTGTTACCAGCACACGCAACTAAAAGGTGCTCCTCAGAAGAAGAAAGATGATCCCAGATGGAAACTCAAAGAAGGAATGAAGAGCAACAAAACTGGTAAATATATATATAAATATGAGTGATTATTGATGGGGTAAAATGGTAAAAATAGCAATGATAATATGAGATTTTAAATACGTAGAATTGAAAGTCATTACAATGGTAGCAGAGAAGGCGGGAGGAGGGTAAATAAAGTATGCTAAGATCCTTGCACTATTCAAGAAATGAAAAAGTACCATACTTTGATAATCCACAGGTGCTCATAGTAGCCACTAAAAGAATAATAAATTAATGTATAACTATCAAGCGATATAGGAAAAAATTGAAAATGGAAGTCCAAAAGAAAACAAGAAAGGAGAAACAAAAGAAAGGGGAAAATGGACGTAAAAAGTGTAAATCAGGTGGCAAGGTGGTAGATTTAAACTCAAATACATCAGTAATAATATTCAATGCAAACAAACTAAAAGCTCAACGTAAAAGAAAAAAGAATGTTACATTAGGTATAAAAATCCCATCTATAAGCTGCTTACAAAAGACATGCCTACAATGAAAAAAATGGAATATTTGAGAGTAAAATGATGGAAAAAGATACACCACGCAATTACCAAAAGAAATTTGACATATTAAACTAAGCAGATTTTAAGGTGGAAAACGTTACTGGAAATAAAGGTGGATGTTTCATAAGTTAAAAGATTAGTTTCATCAGAAAGGTAAAACAATTTTAAATTTGTACGCATATAATTTTACTATAATCTGAAAATAATTAAAGCAAAAAATGTGAACCTCTTCATCTTCTTGCGCTCCCACCTTCCAGGTGATTCTTACTCACAGGCAACCTTAGTTCTACTCCTCCAGGTGCAGAGAACATATTTCTTCTAAGTGTGGTCTTCTCATTTACTTCTATTCATTTTCATTGCCCTTTTAACTTTCCTTCTCATCTGCTCCTTTCATTCTATCTATTACTCATACCCAAATCTCTCCCGTCCCCCCAAATAAAATACTCCTTTATTATTTCATCCTGTAAATACTTCACTGAACTTTTCCTTTACTACTAAGCAAAGTTTCCTAAGAAGACAATCTATGCCATCAATCCCTTATTTCACATCCACTGCTTAATCAACAGAAACCATGCTTCTGCACTCATTACTCTACCGAAACTTCAATCCTCATCTAATTTTACTTATCTGCAACTTTTAACTGAGTTGATCACCACTTCTCTGAACCTCTTTCTTCCATTGGCTTTTGAGACAACTTGCTCTCTGAATTCTTCTCCCAACTATCTGGCCATTTTTCTCAGTCTCCTTGATTGGATTCAGATTTCTTATTCCATAAATATTCCAATTTCCCCATAATTTATCCGGAGGGTTTTTTCTTAGGTCCCTCTAACTCAGTATTCCTCAATCTTTTAATCACATAAATGAGAATTACTTAGAGGCGCTTGTTAGAAATGCAAATTTGTAAACTGTACTCCCACACCTCTGAATCAGAATCTGTAGGGATAGGGTTCAAGAATGTGCAATTTTTTTTTTTTTTACAAACTCTCAGTAATTCTAATGCAGGCCAATCTTTGAGAAGCACTCTTTTTCCTTTTACCTAAAGAAACTCTCGTGTTTTTTAAACTATTACTTACATGCTGATAAATTTCTAATCTATAATTCACCAAGACTTCTCCCCAAATCAAAACTTAATTATGGTTAAACCTTTTGTGTAGAGAAAGAAGGCAGAGGAGGGATTTAGCTAAAATCTGTTCTACAATAGCTTAATATGAAACATGATTATTCAAACTGCAGAGTACTTCACTAGGAGTCATGAAACAGTTTTAAGTCTTGGATCTATTATTTACTAATCATGTGACCTTTCAATTAACTGAACCCCACACAACTTCGAATCCTCATTTGTAAAACTAAAAGGATTATAACAGTTCATCTTTAGGCCATGTAACATTAGAGAAGTTATTTAACTGTTGTTAGTTTTCTCAGATGTATAAAGAAGTTAATCATACCCAATAAGGTTATTGTGAAGATAAATTGAAATATATTTAACATGTAGGAAGTGCTCAGTAAGAATGAGAGAGCACGCTATTATTACAAAAAGTATCCTAGTCAATATTCTAATGTTTCATCTGTTAAAAGGCTGTTGTTTATAGTGCATTTCAACAAATTATATACCTGCTTACTTCCTCTTTAAAAGCAGAAATATAAATGAAATTACACAAGTGTCAATTTTAAAAGTTGATTTTTTAAATGTGCAAATATTCTAGAGGCATAATTATTTTTGTAGGAAAATGTCATTTATGTGATTTGGCTGCCTTTGAAATAGAAATTTTCTGTAAATCTATAAATAGTTAGATTTGATAAACAACCATGATGAGCTTTTGCAGAAGTAAAAAACTGTGAGATGAAATTTCAAAGAAAGTAATATTTTGCCTCAAATTAATGTACACCAGAGTAGGAGTGGAGAAACCTTTTTACTCATTCCCTTATTCAATGATTCATTCAGTAATCCTGTTTTGTAATTATATGCCAAGCATTCTGCTTGGTAATGAGAATGTACCCCATCTCTCAGAGTTCACAGTCTAACAAAGGATTGTGAACAAAAAGAGTTGTTATTTTAACAGGCAAAAAAGTCAGCTTCTAATGCCTTGATCATGTGACCATTCTAAATGAATCCCTTCAAAAATTTCTTTTGAATGGTGAAAATCATAACAGAAAATGAAAGCATTCTTTTGAGGCTGGATGAACCAAATCAGTGCCCAATGATTCATCTCAAAATGTGAAATTATTAGTAGTTTGTAGAAGATAACAGTTCATGTGGTTATGATAGTTTATCTGACTTACAATGTGATGTCATGGTAGCTCCACCGTTTGTCCAGCATTAATAAATGTTTACTAACAACACCCAAAAAGTTTCAGTAAATCTCAGTAATGAAGTTATGTTCCTATACTCTAAGATAACTTTTTCAAAACTGCTTCTAGTTCTAACTAGAAACATTTAATTCCAAAGCAGTTAACTTTGTCTGATAATTTTATTTATTTTTAGACGGAGGGGAAGGGAGGGAGCAAGAGAGGGAGAGAAACATCAATGTGTGGTTGCCTCTCACGTGCCCCCTACTGAGGGCCTGGGTGGCAATCCAAGCATGTGCTCTGACTGGGAATCAAACTGATGATCCTTTGGTTCACAGGCCTGCGCTCAATCCACTGAGCCATGGCAGCCAGAGCTGGTAATTTTATTTTAAATAAAATTAACAAATGCCTTTACAATTATGGGCCTTTTTTAAAATGTATTTTTATTAATGTTTGAATACAGTTGTCTCCATTTTCCCACCACCACTTTCGCCCACCCTACCCTCTCCCACCCTCAATCCTACCCTCCTTTGGCTTTGCCCGTGGGTCCTTTATACTTGTTCATTTATGGCCCTTTCCTTTCTTTCCCACTTGATTATCCTCCTCCCTCCTTTCTGGTTACTGTCAGTTTGTTCTTAATTTCAGTGTCTCTGGTTCTATTTTGCTTGCTTGTTTGTTTTGTTTATTAGGTTCCTGTTAAAGGTGAGATCATAGGGTACTTGTCCCTCACTGACTGGCTTATTTCACTGAACATAATGCTCTTCAGTTCCACCCATGCTGTTGCAAAGGGTAGGAGCTCCTTCTTTCTTTCCGCTGCATAGAATTCCATCGTGTAAATGGACTATAGCTTTTTGACCCACTCATTTACTGATGGGCATCAAGGCTGCTTCCAGCACTTGGCTGTTGTAAGTCAATAAATGTAATACATCACATAAACAAAAGACAAAAATCATATGATCATATCAATAGATACGGAAAAAGCATTTGATAAGGTACAGCATCCATTTATGATAAAAATGTTCAGCAAAGGGGGAGTAGAGGGAGCATTCCTCAGCATAATGAAGGCCAAATATGAAAAACCTACAGCCAACATCCATTCTGAGCCATTTTAAAGTGGGGGTTGTGAGCAGGACCTTTTTTCCTGGTGCAAGAGAGAAAGTTGGTTTTAAATATTTTGGAATTAACAATGGACACTTTTATTGTTTTTTACATTTTACAAAAACAAACAAAACATGCATAAGTTATATGCAATTTTCTTTTTCTTCATAGATACAAAACAAAGATTGAGTGTGTTTCCCATTTTTACTTTTTCTGCATATGTAGAAATCCGATAGAATATTTTTACAAAATTACCATGTACTGCTAATTTCCACCCCTCTCTAAAACCTACTTTTCTGTAGGGTATTTCATCAAATGAAAAGGGATTAAAGTGTGAGCAACACATCAAGAAGTTTTTCACAGGCTATAATTACAAGACACTTCAGATGGAATTTAAAGTAAATGAACTTTTCATTTTTGACTTTAATATTTAGATTTACAATCTTTATTGTGAAATCTCAGTACACCATCTTGTTCTACAGCCTATCAAGCCAGCCAACATGCATTTTCTTTAAAATATTTCTCTTATAATTTACCAACATGTTAAGTACTCATAATTTTGAGGCAACCTACATATCTCCAGTTTTTCAGCTATCAAAGATTTTGGACAAATAATAAAATAATATGCTACTAAGTATCCTCCAAAATATAATAATATGGAAGATGCTGATAGAGTGTGCCAGGTTTTTATAGGGAATTATCAGAAATAACAAATCACAAGATTTATTGTTACAACATACTTTATGGTTATATTATTTTGAGCTTCACTTCTGCTGAGTAAACTTGAAATTTTCAGAAATCTGTCAGTGAAAAAGATTTAGCTTAAGTACTTATCACTGTTTACTGAAAATAACAGTGATTCCAAAGATAATGAGAGGAGGAGAAAGAAAAGGAATGTGCCGATATTGTGCAATAAAAGAGAAAGTCTGACAGTTCTGGGGGTTCAGGGGATGCAGGGATTGACCAAAAACAGAAAGGATTCACAGACATGGAAAAAATAATAAATTTTATACTGTGATTTTTATCTTGAGAAATTGGAAGCTTCCTTAACAAAATTATGAAAGTCATACTAAAGTGCAGGTATTGATGAATATAAATTAATTCAATATTTAACAGAGTTTTAAAGGGTCATGTGATAACCAGACTAGTGGAAATAAGAGAATAGATTTTGAGTAAAGAATTTGGGCCCTGGTTGGTATAGCTCAGTGGATTGAGCACAGGCCTGTGAACCAAAGAGTCACTGGTTCGATTCCCAGTCAGGGCACTTGCCTGGGTTGTGGCCAGGTCCCCAACTGGGGGCCTGTGTGGGCAACCACACATTGATGTTTCTCTCCCTCTCTTTCTCCTTCCCTTCCTCTATCTCTAAAAAATAAATGAGTAAAAACTTTTAAAAAATTAGATGAAGAATTTTGAGAGGTACTCCTGTATCAGAGAATCCTTAGCTTGGGAAATGAAATGGGATTCATATTGAATCTGCTCTTAACTTCCTTTACACTTAAATTACTTCTAGCTTTCCTTTAAGTGATTCACAACCCTGACTACAATCTGAATGATCCTGCAGCTTTAAAGAAACATCGATGCTCAGGCTGTGCTCTACAAAGATTCTAATTTAATTTTGGGGTTTTTGCATTTTAATTTTTTTAATTTTGTTGAACTTATTGGGATGATATTGGTTAATAAAATTATACGGGTTTTGCGTGTGCAAAATTCTACAATACATCATCTGTATATTGTATTGTGTATTCACCACCCCAAGTCTAGTCATTTTCCATCATCATTTATCCCCCTTTAACCTCTTCTACCTCCCCAGCGCCCTTTCCCTCTGGTCAATACCATGCGGTTGTCTGTATCTACAAGTTTTTGTTTGTTTGTTTGATTGATTATTTATTTTGCTTAATTACTTCACCTTTTCACCCAGCTCCACAACACCCCTTCCCTCTGACCATTGTAATTTTTTAAGTCACTCAGTTCTAATATACAGTCGAGGTTGACAGCCACAGCCTTTAAACATTTCTTAGCTAGCTTTAGGGTAATTTATTGGCTACAGAATCTTAATATCAGTTAAATTGGGAATTCCTTATAGCAACTATGTAGAATAATAAATTAGTGCCCTGGGAAATCATTTAATTTCATGCTTACATTTTATAAATGAATCTGAAAGCTCATCTTGTCTAAATGACTTATCTATACTGAAAATGTAGCCTTGTTTCTTTTCAGTTAAACCTATTTTAAGCAGAGTCCACGTATGAAATTCTGTATTAAGCAATTGAAACTTATTTTCAAGAATATGTCAGTGCCCACTCTGAGTCAGATTATGTAAGTCAATTAAGTCAGTAACTCATTCTATAAGGGAATTGTTATCACTTCCATTTTAGAGATTAAGTACATTAAGTTAATTCCCTAAGTCACGGAGACAATAAGTGGCCGAGTCAAGATTTAAACCTAGTGAGTGTCTGCATCATAATACCAAATCCGTGAGATGGGTTTTCAAATGTATCTATTTATTGCTTTCATCTACAGAGCCTTTCTGATAAGTTTCATGTGTATGATGAATATTTAATATGATATAATATTTTACACCATTCCATTTAAATTTCAAAGACAGAGTCCTAAAAATATTTCATTGAAATGAATCTTGCTAATAACAGGAATGCTACTACTGAAAATATTTAAACAAGTACCCCCTTCCTCTCTGGTAACCACCATTGTCTGTGTCTGAGTTTGTTGCTTTCTGTTTTATATACCATTTATGAGTGAAATCATACATTTTTTATCCTGTTCCATCTGACTTATTTCACTTAGCACGCTATCTCAAGATCCATCTATGTTGTTTCAAGTGGCAATATTTCATCAGAAATGGGGATTTTTTAATTTTGTACTTTGCCCTGATAACACACTACCTCAAATTTAAAATATGCAAGTTTCAGGTAGACTTGAAAACTCAAATTAATCCAACACTTAATATTTCAAATCACTTGATGTTTCGTGTAAAAGTAATTTAAAAAATATTGAAATTCAAATTGCATGCCATTTTTTGTCAACTAATTTACTCTTTGGGTGTTTGAAACTTAGTTTGCTTAATTTATATTCCTTTCCCAAGATTTGAGTAAGGGATAAATAAAGCTATTTGATAGCTGTGTACTCTTTGGTAAATACTGATGTGTTTTTTTCCCAAATATTTTATAACAAAGCAAAAATGATAGACTTTTTTGGCTTTGGTGAAATTTACTTCTAATTTTTTCTAACAATGGAATCTAATTACATATCCAGGGTAGATAAAAGAATTATATAAAATTAGAAATCTCTTAGATTGCATTACCACTGCAAATATATTTTTTACCAATTTCATCTGAGCTAATTTTCAGTAAAGAAATAAACCTTGTAGCAGAACAGGCTATGTTTACCATAGACCAAGAACTGTTCTATACCCTCTACCTATATTAACTAATTTAATTCACATCAATATCTGCTATTATTAACCCTGTTTTATTTTTATTTAAATTGTTCTTTTTTAAGTTTTATTTATTTATTTTTAGAGAGGGGAAGGGAGAAAGAGAGGAAGAGAAACATCAATGTGTGGTTGCCTCTCATGCGCCCCCTACTGGGGACCTTGCGTGCAACCCAGGCATGTGTCCTGACTGGGAATCAAACCAGCGATGCTTTGGTTTGCAGGCCCGTGCTCAATCCACTGAGCCACATCAGCCAGGGCGAGGTTCTTTATTCTTAATTACTAAACTATATTTCTACTCCAAAAAGAACTTATTTTTTATTTGACACCTATAACACTTTGTTAGTACGTATGTGTGTACTTGCCACATTGTGCCTTATGTGTGGTATTCATTTATTCCTTGTCAAACCATGTATTATATTTGGTTCAGAAGATGTAGTAATTAAAGTGCTGATCTCTGTAATTTCATCCGCTGTGTTATCTTGAGTGATTTTTTTTTTTTTTTTTTCAATCTCTGTGTCTTAACGTTCTTATCTGCAAAGAGAAAATTTTAGGTTGTTATCTCCAGGGTCTTCAGCTCTTAAATTTTATTTGGATCTCATACTCATATTCACATACATTAACATTTGGTAGTTTTTGTGGGCCACGTGGCATTAGAGTCCTGTTCCAAACTTCATTGAAAGGTTATTTCTTCTTATGCTTCCATTACAAATTTCTTACAGTATTCCTGAATCCAATGATGCATTTCTTTTATATCAGTGCATCTTCAGTTCTTTGACTTTATTATTCAGTTTAGTTCAACAAATATTTATCAAGACCCTACTATATGCTAGAAATAAGAATTGAAACTAAATACGATGTAGTTTCTGCCCTAGAGATGCTGGCAATCTAATTAGTGATTGATTTGTGAAAACTTGGCTAATGCCTAGTCTCAGAAAATAGCTTGTTCTTTTAAAAATTTTTTCTGTATCTTTTCACTTATGACAAATATCATCAGATGCAAATTAATTCCCAACTGTCTCTTTTAAGTATGTCTTTGGTAACTGATTTTATTACACACCTGTTAAGATTAAGAAACTAACCTTGTAGCAAACTTTTAAGAAAAAATTGTTTCCCTCTTATATAGCATAGCATATTTATTAGTTAACATAATACATTTAAAGCAAATAGGGAAAGTGTATTTCTTTAAATTTCTTATATAATTTTAAAAGGAAAAATTTGTCATGAAAACTTTTGTCACTAATGAAATCGTGTTGCTAATATAAGGGAAAACATATATGGCTATTCAATCTATTGTGTATATTATATGATATAGTATACATTATAAATATATAATATGAAACTGTATTATAAAATATGGGATTAATGTATAACATACAATATTATATATCATTATATATATATGAGTATACATTTATATGTGGTGCACTAAACATGATTCATAGCACTTTTTTCTAGCCTGAAAATGAATTATTTTTTATCAAATAAAATTAGACTTCAGAGTTTTTTTCAAAAGATTTATTGATTATGTTGGTTTGCCACCACATTTTTAAACTGAGTAAAGTAAAAAGTGAAAGTTCCTCCCCCAGAGTTAACCATTTAATTGTTAACCATGTAATACATATTCTTACTGACTTTTTCCAATTCATTCGTAGACCTAACATTTAATTTCAAACCATACCAATTATTTAAACATGGGGTAAGTTAGACAAAGAATGAGAGAGCAGAAAGACTCAATTGCATAAAGCTGAAATAAGATAAAATGTATCCCACTCTAACGTTAAAAAGTGTTACTCCTTTTTGTGTTAACCTGCATTGTTTTCAGCGCTCAGCCTTAGAGTAGGAAAGACCTTGAGTTGCTATTTTCAATTCTCACACTATATTTTGGTGAGGTAATCAGTACATGGCTTCACTTGTAACAAAAAATGATAAAATAATGGTTGAAATACCCTATTCTGAGGTTTCTTTGTCAAAGCTATAACCCATCAACTTTAATTTCATTTTTGATTAAACATATTTTTATCTATCAAATTATCTCGAATTAATTAACGCTTGGGATTTCTTTCGAGAAACTCTGCTAAAAACGTAAAATATGATATTACTAGATCACTGTAACTGTGAGAGTCAACAAGTATGATTGAATTTAACTGTCAGTATGCTAAATGGGTGAGGATAGTTTTAATAACTGAGTTGAAAAATAGCACAATACTAGCTAATGTTGATAGCAGGAAAGAATCAACACATCTGTGAATTATTTTTTACACATATGTTATATTTGTGTTAGTGTTAATCAAAATACTCTAATGAATGGTGTGAGTACTCACTCATCAGGGAAAGTGGACTTGAATTCCCAAAAGTATCTTTGAATTTCACCCCTCAGTTTTCACAGTAGAGACCCCACAAATATTTTTATGATGTGACATGTTACAATTTTAAGGTGTTTTCTTTTTTTATTTTATTGTTGTTCAAGCACAGCTGTCTGCATTTACCCCCCTACCACTCCCCCCACCCCAGCCATCCCCACCTCCCTCCCCTGATCCCACCCCCCCCTTGGTTTTGTCCATGCGTCCTTTATAGTTGTTCCTGAAAACCCTTCACTCTTTCCTCCCCTACCATTATCCCCTCCCACCTCCCCTCTGGTTACTAATGAATGACTATCCTTCACAATTAATGTATAGATTTATTAATTTGCTGCTAATTTTCATATTCTGAAGACAAATACTAATTGTTAGCTCATGGTCCCATGTGAAAAGCACTTTATTCATTATTTTATTCTATTTAAAGAAGAACCATGTCATGAAGGTATTAATAGTATCCCTATTTTACAAATGAAAAAAAACAGACTTAAAGAGCTTAACTTGCCAAAGGTATACAGATTATAAATGTCAGAATCAGGATTCAAAACCACTGGGTGCAAATACTATGCTGCTAATCTTTATATTTAACTGCTGTTATAGTAAAATAATTGATTATAAAATGTAACATAAAACAACTATTGCTCTCTGACCTTATTTGTAAGTGAAGTAGGTTCATGAATCAAAGTTCCTTCTCTAATATCAAGCATATATTCATTTACATAATCAGTACACTCGCGTTTAGAAAAAGTAAATAAAAAAGTAACCTGAAACTACCTGAGACAAATATTATCTACTTAATAATATCATTATTGAATAGTTTTAGTGCTGTTAATTTTGATATGAGGTGACTGACTTAGACCGTGATAAGGTGAATACTTTTCATATAATCTTAAAATTCCAATATCTTAAAGTCAGCTTTAAAGTGATAGTATAAATAATCTAATCTAACTCTGTACCCTCTAGGTGAATTTTCACACACACACGAATGGCCCATTTTTGACATTTTCTTTCCATTTA
The DNA here is from genome assembly GCA_039655065.1 of Glossophaga mutica. Taxonomy (NCBI): domain Eukaryota; kingdom Metazoa; phylum Chordata; class Mammalia; order Chiroptera; family Phyllostomidae; genus Glossophaga; species Glossophaga mutica. Next base: position 3,889,848 of record CM077318.1, on the reverse strand, counting down.
TATCTACTTATTAAAGTGTACTAATATTTTTTTCCAGGAATAGAAGAGAATTTCAGATGATCCAATGTATTAATACATACTGTATTTCTCCAAATGCTCATATTAAGTGAGGCAATATCAATAGGCCACTAAGCCATAAAATATGAGTTAATATTTATAAAGCACTAAAAACACAGCCTGCCATATATAAGTGCTATGTAAGGATTGTTAAGTAAATATATTCATATCATTATAATATAAATTTAAGCTTCCATATTTATTAGGCTGGTTTAATGATTAAAAGTGTTAGCTACAGCACCAGACTACTTGAGTTCACATCCCAACTCCATTACTTACTGACTGCGTGACTTTGGCCAACTCAATTTGATTTTCTAGCCCTTCATTTTTTCATCCGTTAAATAGTACTTAACTCATGAAGTTGTTGTGAGAATTAAGAGTTAACGTGGAATAATGACAGACATACAGGAAGCACTCAATAGCTGTAAACTGTTTATATACTCCCACTGTACATGTACATGGTTTATGATCTGATTTTTTTCCCTAAAAATATTAGCAGGCTAATTAGGATGTCTGACCCTTTTATAAATAACCATGGTTTCCTTTTCATAGCACATTCGGCTTGATATTTAATGGACTTTTTACTTTTGCTTTTAGCCGATTGCCATTGACTCTGAATTAATGAGTTTCTCAGTGGAACATGGACCTGACTGTGTGCTTCCAACTGGAAATTCATCAATGGTGAGTGGGCTGAATTTTCTTTTGTGATCATTTAGAAGGTAACTGTTGAGGGACGATGCATACGCTTCACCACTTCAATGATGTCCCACATATATCTTGAATTTAGGGACCTAGATAGAATTTGTTTCATTGCAGTACTATTTGGACTCAAATATTATCATGCTACCATAGATTTGAATTAACATTCCCTTTCAGTGATCGTATAAGAATAAAGATTTGTTCATTCATTCATTCATTCATTCATTCAATAATTTATTGAACAAACAGCTTAAATGCTATTGGTGACTATTCAGGCTCTTCCCTTCCAAGGAAACATTGGCTAATATTCCACATTTGACTATGGCTGACTCATCCTTCTGTGGAACTTTATGTAACAATTATTTTTTGTGCCCTTCTTACTTTTTCCTAATTTCTCTAATTCTCAATTGCTTTTTACCAGCTTTTATTCCTTAGAATGGTACAACCCCCTATCCTGGATTCTACTAGCCATACCAGACTACTACATCTGCAAACACTCCATGTTCTGTCACTCTTGGTCCCTTTTGCTTATATTTTTCTCAGTGGTCATATTTCCTTTCTCTTCCTTCTCTGCCTGAGTAATTCTTATTTATTCTTCAACATTCAGGTCAAACATTACTTCTTTTGTGGTGTCTTGCCTAATGCCCTCAGGTAGAATTAATCAGTTTATGCTTTGTGACCATATGTCACTTTACAATAATACTGACAAACAAGACATCGCACTCTCTTTTAGTCAGTCTGTGCTTTTTTTTAACTGATTTTTGTTATTGCAAGAAATGCATAGTACCTTGAACATAGAATGAATTTAATATTTGTTTGAATGAATGAATCAATGTATGATTAAATGTGTTTAAGAATGGGTGGATTGGTAGATGGATGGATGGCCATGGTCCCATGGTAAAGCCAGGTGGGAAAACCGTGAACGAGTGTAAGTAAACCAAAGGTACTATTTCAACCAATAGGTTCAAAGAATAGGAAAACAGAAGTTCAAGCAAAGTCTGACAAACACAGTGAGTTCTGTTGCTTTTAGTCAGCTATAGCCATTCCTTCTGCCCAAGAAAAGGAAACCTTCAAATCGAGTCCTAATGTTATCGTATCATTTACTTTTCCAGGGTACAAATGCATTTTGGAAATATGTTTACCACACACTATATAAGTACAGTAAAAATAAAATTATTTAGCTACTTTAATAGAAGTAACTACACTGGGGGGTGGGCTGGGATGAGGGTAAAAGGCAGAAAACTACTTGAACAACAATTAAAAAAAAAGAAGTAGCTACACAGGTGATATTCATAAATTATTCACATTCACTCTCATGCAACTGAATTGAAATATAACATATTTAACAATAATAAATGACTCTGTCTAACAAACTCAATCTTTAATTAAGAATCACATAAACATAATTGGCAAGTTTCTCATTATATAATCTATAATATTGATTTACAAAGTAAAATGCATAGTTGACTATATTTGCATAAGACCCATATCTTATAAGTGTTATAAAATATTTAAAAGGTAGAAATTAATCTTAAATTCTTCTTGGAAAATGGGGGTTCCGGAGTGCCAAGCAGCCACCTTGAAGGGGAAAATGTGGGTAAAGGAGTCCTCATTTGGTTTATTAATCTTTAAAAGCTAAATTATGAGGACTAAAGGGGTGCTAATTAACATCTAATTCAGAAAGTATTGTCATCATTTTGTTTGTGGCAAGTCATCTTCAGTGTTCCACACATTGTACAAGTGCTTTTTGCTTGGAGACTGATATTACGTGTGTCTAAATGAGTATGAAAGTAAAAGTCCAGACACATTGTGATAATGATGATTCAGTTGTCTGTCTTTTTCCAGTCTCGTTATAAGAGATGTAAACCTAAGGGTCTATGAAGAGAAATAATAGATGTAATCACTAAGCCTATCGCTAGAAGAGTAAAAGTAATTTTTACTTTCAAGAACCACTTAAAATCTCTTTTCCACATGTTTTTTTCAGTGTAGTTACATGGAAGGACATTAGAAACAATCAAGTATAGGTCTAAATAGTAATAATAGCTATCATTCATGGAGTATTTACTATGTACTGAATATTATGATAATCACTTTATAAGTAATGATTTGTTTACTTTTTTACCGACCTATTGCATTAGATATTACTATTTTCCCATTTTACAGTTGAAGGAATGGAACCACATAATCTAAATAACATGCCTAAAGTCAATTAGCTATTAAATAACAGGCAACCTGACTCCAAAGCTCATGCCCTTTTTCAATATGCTACACTGCTCCTACATTTCCTATCATTTGCCTACAGAATTGCTACAGTGACCACACTCCAAAACAAAGTTTTGCTTGGTTTTCTTACTCTTCTGCCCAAAAGGCTTTTGAGATTGACCTATCTTAAATCAAGGCAGGACCATGGGATTGTTAGTGATGTTAGAGTTAACTCAGTTTCTGAATGGCCGAAGTGCAGTGGTAAAATATTACATACCTCCTTTTAAGAGACCATTTGCATTGAGAAAGATTGTATAATCTCTTCACTGGGGGGAAAAAGAACGGTCTTTAAAATTCTACTTTTATATTTTGTGCTTCTTCCTGATGAACACAGAATTTTCATTATTTTTTCATTAGGCTGTATTGTTAGTGGCCTATGTGGTACTAATCAAAATGTGGCTGATGTTGTAAATAAGAGCACTTAAGAATCCTTTATAACAAACAGAAATTTTCTCAAAGTAGCAGTACTGAAGAAGAAATATGGGATTTTTGGAAAGTTTCAATACAAGGCTTTTTCTTGTCTAGTAGTAACCACCAAGCAAGAAAGGCATAATCATATTCCAGATTTCATATAGCGAGATCTATAATATTTTATCTCCATACCAATTCAACGCATAACATAATTAATTTTACTGTAAGTTGAGAATTAAAGTCTTGAGTGAGCTGAGTCCACAGGAATTAGTAATGGCCTAAGGGCAGGGTATGGCAGAATCTGTATAAAGAGAATTCCCCTGCAATGCAAGCAGAATATCAATATTTTGTTTTCCACTTTTTTTGCAAATGAATTATGTTCTGAAGTCTACAGTAAACAAAAGAATGGGTATCTGATTAAAAGACCAGAAAAGATGTCGTGAAATTATGTATAGAAAGAACTCAGAGTAAATCATATTTAACAAATACATATTGTAAAAAGCCTGGTAATAGTTCAACTGCCATAGATGTTACTCTTAGTGAATGTATCACTCCATAGACACTCACTTTAGCTACATACTATCTGAATTAGACATAATTATTTTATGATTTCTTTATATTGCTTTGGACCCCAAACCATTCTTGAATTTGTCTGGTTTTACTGTGGACCACACCATAATGTGGAGGGCAAATGATTTAATAATTTGGCAGTTGTACGTACTTGAGGTGTTTATCAAAGAAGGAAAAGGAGCCAATTGTATCAGGCAGGGGTCTTCCTTTATAAAAATCTATATATGAATCAGGCCTTAATAGAACATATGAAACAGGTCAAAGCTGTTGACCCCAAGCCTGTTTTCGAATGGATTTAGAATAGTTTGACCAGTCTCAGTGAATCTGTGTTGAATGCCTATATCGAAATGTGTAACTTGGCCCTGGACGGGTGGTTCAGTTGGTTGCAGTGTCATCCCGTGCACCAAACGGTTGCATGTTCAGTCCCTGGTCAGGGTACATACCTAGGTTGTGGGTTCAATCCCTGATTGGGATGCATATGAGAGGCAACCTGTTGATATTTTGCACTTCTCTCTCTTCTCTCCCTCTCCCTCTCCCTCTCTCCCTCTCCCTCTCTCTCTTCCTCTCTCCCTCTCCCTCTCCCTCTCCCCCTCTCCCTCCCTCTCTCCCTCTCCCTCTCTCTCTTCCTCTCTCCCTCTCCCTCTCTCTTCCTCTCTCCCTCTCCCTCTCTCCCTCTCCCTCTCTCTCTTCCTCTCTCCCTCTCCCTCTCTCTCTCTCTTCCTCCCTCCCTCTCTCTCTCTCTCTCTTCTCTCTCTCATCAATAAACATATCCTTGGGTGAGGATTAAAAAATAGAGTATAGTTTGACAAGTTACTGGCCACGCTCATAATTTTTCCATTTGAATCAGTTGTCAACATTTTTTTCTTTTTAAGCATATTTTATTGATTATGCTATTACAGTTATCTCCATTTTTTTCTCCCCTTTATCCCCCCTCCACCCTGCACCTCACACCCTCCAGCTACCCCCTCCCCTTAGTTCATGTCTATGGGTTGTATATATAATTTCTTTGGCGTCTCCATTTTCTGTACTGTTCTTAACCTCCACATGTCTATTTTATGCCTACCAATTATCCTTCTTATTCCCTGTACCTTTTCTCCCCCATTCTCCCCCACTGACAACCCTGCATATGATCTCCATTTCTGTGATTCTGTTCCGTTCTAATTATTTGCTTAGTTTCTGAGGTTCAGTTGTGGGTTTGTTGTCATTTTACTGTTCAAAGTTTTGATCTTGTACTTCTTCTTAGATAAGTCCCTTTAACATTCCATATAAGGGCTTGGTGATAATGAACTCTTTTAACTTGACCTTATTAGGGAAGCACTTTATCCTCCCTTCCATGCTAAATGACAGCTTTGCTGGATAGAGCAATCTTGGATGTAGGTCCTTGCCTTTCATGACTTGGAATACTTCTTAGAAAGAAGTGCCACTTCTCGCATGTAAGGTTGGTTTTGAGAAATCAGCTGATAGTCTTATGGGAATTTCATTGTAGGTAACTGTCTCCCTTTCTCTTGCTGCTTTTAAGTTTCTCTTGTTATCTTTAATCTCGGGTAACTTAATTATGATGTGCCTTGGTGTGTTTCTCCTTGGGTCCAATTTCTTTGGGACTCTCTGAGCTTCCTGGTCTTCCTGAAGTCTATTTCCTTCACCAGATCAGGGCAAGTTTTCCTTCATTATTTGTTCAAATAAGTTTTCAATTCTTGCTCTTCCTCTTCTTCTCCTGGCAACCCTGTGATTCAGATATTGAGATGTTTAAAGTTGTCCAAGAGGTTCCTAAGTCTGTCCTCATTTTTTTGAATTCTTGTTTCTTCATTCTGTTCCAGTTGGATGTTTATTTCTTCCTTTTGTTCTAAATTGTGGATTTGAGTCCCGGTTTCCTTCCCTTCACTGTTGGTCCCCTGTATATTTTGCTTTATTTCACTTTGGGTAGCCTTCATTTCTTCCTTCATTTTGCAACCAAGCCCAATCACTTCTGTGATCATCCTGATTACCAGCGTTTTGAACTCTGCATCTGATGGGTTGTCTATCTCCTTCTCGCTTAGTTCTTTTTCTGGAGTTTTGATCTGTTCTTTCACTTGGGTCAGATTTCTTTGTCTTGACACACCTGTTACACAGTAAGGGGCAGAGCCTTAGGTATTCACCAGGGTGGTGCAACCCATGTTGCTGCATTGTAGCACTGTCTGTGGGGGAGGGGTCAGAGAGGGCACCATGCTGCTTGCTAGCTGGGCTCTAGCCCCACTTCCAGTGAACTCACCTGTGAGACTTGGAGTTTCTCCTGCTTTCATAACCCCTACAGCTATAGGTTTCGAGTCCTTAGTTTCCCATTCCACCAGCCCCTCCTCACCGTGTGGTCCACTGCCTTGCTGCAGGTCCTCTCCACCTGCCCGGCTGCCCATCTGTGCCCCTCCTGCCAGTCTGGATGAATATTTCTTTAACTCCTTGGTTGTTGGAGATCCATGCAGTTTGATATTCTGGGAGTTCTGGTTGTTTATTTTGTTAATTGGTTGTTATCCTTCTTTTGGTGGCGTGAGGAAGCGAAGCATTTCTACTTACACCTCCATCTTGGCTGGAACTCTAGTTGTCAGTATTTTTAATGAAGAAAAATTTTTATTAAATTCTGGGTTTAAAATGCCTTTGAAAATCAACACCTGGAAACACTAGTCTCTCATTTATGCATGGTAGCAATCTTTTAAAATATTGCCTACCCCTTTAAGAATGGAGCATAAATTCTTTAGTTTGCCACAGTGCCTACTATTCTCTCTTTTATTATATCAAGTTTGTATTTTTTAATTTTTATTTGAGTTGTTGTTCAAGTACAGTTTTCTGCCTTTTACCCCCATCTCAGCCCAATCCCCCATTCCTCCCCACCTCCCTCCTGTTTCCACCCCCCCTTGTTTTTGTCCATGTGTCCTTTATACTTATTCCTGCAAACCCTTCTCCTTTCCCCCTGAAATTCCAAGTTTGTATTTTTATGTAAGTTATTCCCTTGGGCCCTGTAGCATTTGTGGCAATGGACTACTTGGGACAGTACTGTGGTGGCCACTTTACATATTCTGTCTCTTGTAATCCACATAATAACACTAAACGGTACATAGTAATACCCCTATTTACAGATAAAGAAGCTAAAAGATAGATGGCAAGTTTGAAAGATACCATTTTAAGATGTTATTCTCAGCATACTTATTTGAGGAATGAATAAATCATTCTAGAAGCTGTACTGTTTTTTGCTACATTACACTGTCCTTTATGATCTGGAAACAAATAAATCATCCCCAACCCTCTCTTCCACAGATTAGTTGGGTTTTTTTTTACTATTGCATTATATGAATTGCTTTATTTTTTTATATTTAGCCCTTATCAGATATATGGTTTGCAAATATTTTCTGCCATTCCATGTGTTTCCTTTTCATTTTGTTGATTGTTCCTTTCCTGTGCAGAAATGTTTCAGTTTGGTATAATCTTCCTTTTTTATTTTTGCTTTCGTTACCCATGCTTTTCATGTCATATTCAAAATAACAGCGAAAACCTAATGTCAAGAAACTTTTCCCTATTTTTCTTCTAGGTGTTTTATGCTTTCAAGTCTTACACTAAAATCTTTAATCCATTTTGAGTCAATGTTTGTATACAGTATAGTGGTTCAATTTCATACTTTTTTATGTGTCTATTCAGTTTTCTTAGTACCATCGATGAAAAGACTATCTTTTCCCCATTTATTTTATTCTTGGTACCCTTGTCAAAAATAGTTCTACATATATGCATGGGTTTATTTCTGAGTTTGCAATTCCATTCCATTGGTCTGTGTATCTGGTTTTATGCCAGTCCTATACTGTTGTGATTACTATAACTTTTTAATATAGTTTGAAGTCAGTAAGTGTGACACCTTCATCTTTGTTCTTGTTCCAGATTGCTTTAGCTATTTAGGGTATTTTGTGGCTCCATGTGAATTTCAGGTTTTCTTTTTCAATGAAAATGCCATTGGAATTTTGATAAGGATTGCATTGTACATGTAAATAACTTTGGGTTTTATAGACATTTTAACAATGTTACTTCTTTCAATCAATGAGCATGGAATATCTTTATTTTATCTGTGTTTTATGAGATTTTAGTGTACGGATCTTTCACCTCCTTAAATTCATCCCTATTTTTAATTTTTTTGATACCTATTCTTATTTTTTTATTTTTTTATTGTTCAATTACAGTTGTCTCCATTTCCCCCATTACTCTTCCCTGCCCTACCCACCCCCACCTTCCACATTCAATCCTCCCCCTGCCATTGTCTTTGTCATTGGATCCTTTATGTATGTTCCTTGACTTGACCCTTCCCCTTCTTTCCCCCATTATTCCCCTCCCTCCTCCTCTCTGGTCTCTGTCACTTTGTTCCTGATTTCTATGCTTCTGGTTGTATTTTGCTTGCTTGTTTGTGTTGTTGATTAGGTTTCACTTATAAGTGAGATCATATGATACTTGTCTTCGACTGCCTGGCTTATTTCACTTAGCATAATGCTCTCCAGTTCCATCCATGCTGCTACAAAAGGTGGGAACTCCTTCTTTCTGCTGTGTAGTATTCCATTGTGTAAATGTACCACAGTTTTTTTATCCACTCATTTACTGGTGGGCACTTAGGTGCTTCTAGCACATGGTTATTGTGGCTATTGTAAATTGCACTTCTATGAACATTGGGGTGCATAGGTTCTTTTGAATTGGTGTTTCGGGATTCTTAGAGTGTAATCCCTGCAGTGGAATTGCCAGGTTAAAAGGCAGTTCTGTTTTTAGTTTTTTAGGAAATTCCATACTTTTTCCCACAGTAATCAAAGCAGTCTGGTACTGGCATAGGAACAGACCCCATCGATCAATGGAACAGATTAGAGAGCTGAGAAACAAACCCATGTCTCTACAGTCAATTAATGTTGACAATGGGGCAGGAACATAAAATGGAGTAAAAATAGCCTCTTCAACAAATGGTGTTGGGAGATCTGGACAGCTACATGCCAAAAAATGAAATTTGACCCATTCTTATTTTTAAATAACAGATGATAGCTTGTTTTTATCTACTTTGCACAAATACATCTTTAATGCTGTAACTGGAAGTTTAATTATGATTAGTAAGAAAAGATCAAAATGAAGAACTGACCTATTATCTAGGACTTTTCTACATTCATAAGTCACATATATTTCCCTAGTACCGCTGCCGGAGTTTTTTAATTGCCATAAATCAATCTGATCCTTGTAATTGCTAACATTTTCATTAGCAAAGAAAAATAATGTGCTTGTTGCTGCTCAGCAATTTCTTATATAATCAATAGTCACCAAGGCTGCAATGAAGTGTTGCACTATAAGTTTTATAAGCTAATAATTAAAAGGTTGATTCATTAATTGATCTATAGAAATCATTTTTTCTCATTCCTCTGAATTACATCAATGACTTGGGAACTTGTCAGCAAATCAATAATGTGAAACAAAAGTAATAGAGATGTAATTATTATTATTTCCTTATCTTTGCTATAATATATTAATTCACTCATTCCCAGTAACTATATGCAGAGCCTCCTGCTTAGTTTTGGCTATTATTTGAAGGCATTGATTTTAAAAATTGAGAGTTAAAATTATGGGTTTTTCCTTCCTAGTTACTTACATTATGGATAGAAATAAAAACTTAAACTCAGGGGCTATAATCAGAAAACTTCAGCATCCTGGGAGGTATCTTAAATGATTGGAGCAGGCCAGATATTTAAAGATCAGAAGTAGTTTGGAAAGATATTGACCAGGAAGCATAGATATGCCTAACTGAAATTAAATTCAAATATTTTTAAAAGATTCTATCAGCTTAATATGATAAATTTTAGAATCAGCTTGGACTGATAGGCTATTAATATAAGGCAATAAATAACCAGCTTCAAAAAGTGTACAGGCAAACAAAACCAGTTCTTCGTGTAGTGATATTTAATTTGAATTCAAAAGATTTCATTGGAGAGAATGGAATAAACCTTACAGGCAGGTGGAATTCTTTCCATCTTGTCCCTTGCCTCAATATATGAAACTTAAAAAAAAAAACTTCTTGGTAATTTATGAAAATAATATCCTCAGTACAAATTAAAAACCAAAAACTTGTTGTTATAGATGATATTCAAAACTCCATCCCCCAAGTTATATCCAATTGCTGACAAGAATTGCTTCCATTAAATAACAATTTATTTTATCTTAGTTGAAGTTAAATTTAACATTTTAGAAAAATAATTTGGATTAGATGCTTTGATCTGAAATTAACTTCCTAATGAAAACATTTTTAAATTTAGGCAAGTAATATGGATAGTTATCTTTAAGATGAAGTCACAATGCCCTCTACATATTTTGCCTTTATATCCTTGTATGAAGTAAAACCCTGGTTTAATCAATTTTAATAGGTTACTAAAATAGGTTGTCAAATTATTGAGCATGATTTGTCCAAATGCATATTATAATAAATGCCAAAGCTAAAGTTTAAAATAAAATTAGAAATTGTGTAATGTGATTCAACTTTTTAATTAATTAAATTTTTATCAGGAAGAAATACCACTTTGAAAGAAATTTGCATTGTGGGGCGCAGGACAAATGTAACAAGGAACAGATACATGTTGGTAATACACTATTATTACCATAGTTTGAATACTTCATTTGTTGGCTCTAAATAATCTAAATCTATAGTTAGAGCCAACCTAAACAAATGGGTAAAAAAAATACTAACATTTATTAAATGCCTAATAAGAACAAGACACTATTCTCATTAGAATCTTGTGAAATGGAAATATTATTAACAGTTTACAGATAAAGAAACTGAGGTTCAAATATGTATGTATCATTACTTAGCTAAGATCTCATAGCTTATATATAAGTGGCTTAGGTTGAGTGGTAATTCAGATCTCAGTGATTCCACAGTTCACATTCTTCTTGCTACACAATACCTCTTAGGTAGTAGAAGTTATTTATCTGAGACATCACCTGAGTCTCTCCAACCTCCCTCAACAGATTGCTTTAATGCTTAGGATTTTCATTTATTTTGAGCCTCTTAAAGGATTGAGTATTTTAATTATGTTAAAGTCGCTATATTAAATCAAGAGGGGTCACATCAGTATAAGCATTCTCACAAATTTAGAAACAGAACTTCAAGGAAACAATATAAAATAGTTATATGTGTTAGGAAAAATGCTATTTGCATGAACTTGGTCATTGGTCTCTAATAATAGGAAAAGGATCATCAGAATAAGATTCCCTTAATGTCATCAGATCATTAGACAGAGACTGTGTAAGGAATATTGACAGGAAACTAATAGTTATCTTCACATCTACTTGTTTTTTAAATTAATACCTTTCCCATTAAACTAACTATAATCTGCTCAAGGGCATGGGTAATGTCTATTTTTATGGACTATTATAATTTTAACACTTAGAACAGTACAAAATATATAATCAATGATCAAGAAATAGTTACTGAGTGAATGGCCAATGTTACTACTGCAGAGGTGTGTATATCCAACTCAAAATGTAGCCAGATACCTGCCATAAAATTTTGAGCTTATCAGTATACAATTACGCACAGAGTCCTAAGCACTCCAGTTTTAACATTAAAATATTTCCTCCTACTCACATACAGACTTTCATATTTGCAACCCTCCAACCATTTACTGAAAACACTACCTTAAAATATATTTATTTTTCATTTTTATTTATTTATTTTTAAAGAGAGAGGAAGGGAAGGAAAAAGAAAGGGAGAAAAACATCAGTGTGTGGTTTACTCTTATGTGCCCCACAATGGTGACCTGGCCTGCAACCCAAGCATGTGCCCTGACTGGGAATTGTACCATTGACCCTTTGGTTCGCAGCTCATAGTCAATCCACTGAGCTACACCAGCCAGGGCATATATTTAGTAGGAATCATCAATACATGTCTATAAAGTTTATGATATTTACTTAAAAGCAATTCAGTGTCCATCATTAATATAGCATAAATGAATAAAGCAACAGGATGAAAGGTGAGTGCTAAAAATAGACTATTCTAATTGGTGATAGTATTCTGAATAATAGTCATGGATTTTTCTAAAGAATGAAGTTTCCTTTATTTATTTATTGTTTTTCAGTTACAGTTGTCCCACCTTTTTCTCCATTGCTCACCCCTACCCCATACCCCTTACTCCCAGTCAACAGCCCCCATTGTGCCCATGAGTCCTCCATTCATGTTCCTTTGCTTGCCCATTCCCTTCCTTTCCCCCTATCCCCTACCTGCTCCCCTCTGGTCACTATCACTTTGTTCTTTATTTCCAAGTCTCTGGTTCTATTTTGCTCACTTGCTTGTTTTGTTCATTAGTTTCCACTTACAGGTGAGATCATACTGTATTTGTCTTTTCACCACCTGGCTTATTTTACTTAGCATAATTTTCTCCAGTTCCATCCATGCTGTCATGAAGACAGGATCTCCTTCTTTCTTTCTGCTGCGTAGTATTCCGTTGTGTAAATGTACCACAGTTTTTTGATCCACTCATTTACCTATGGGCACTTAGGCTGTTTCCAGCATGAATATTGGGGTGCATAGGTTCTTTTGAATTAGTGTTACAGGGTTCTTAGGGTATAATCCCAGCAGTGGAATTGCTGGGTCAAAAGGTAGTTCCATTTACTGTTTTCTGAGGAAATTCCATACTGCTTTCCACAGGGGCTGCACCAGTCTGCATTCCCCACCAACAGTGCACTAGGGTTCCTTTCTCTCCACATCCTCTCCAACACTTGTTTGTTGATTTGTTTATGATGGCCATTCTGACTAGTGTGAAGTGGTATTTCATCGTGGTTTTAATTTGCATCTGTCTTATGGCTAGTGATGCTGAGCATCTTTTCATATGTCACTGGGCCCTCTGTATGTCCTCCTTGGAGAAGTGTCTGTTCAGGTCTTTTGCCCATTTTTTAGTTGGGTTTTTTGTCTTCCTGGAGTGGGGTCATTTGCATTCTTTATATATTTTGGAGATCAAACCCTTGTCTGAGGTATCATTGGCAAATATATTTTCCCATATAGTTGGTTCTCTTTTCATTTTAATGCTGTTTTCTTTAGCCATGCAGAAGATTTTTAATTTGATGAGGTCCTATTTGTTTTTTCTTTCCTTAATGTCTCTTGCTTTAGGGGACATATCAGTGAAGATGTTGCTCCATGGAATGTCTGAGATTTTCCTGCCGATGTTTTGCTCTAGGACTTTTATGATATCATGACTTACATATAAGTCTTTTATCCACCTTGAATTTATTTTTGTGTATGGTGTAAGTTGGTGATCAAGTTTCACTTTTTTGCATGTAGCTGTCCAGATCTCCCAACACCATTTGTTGAAGAGGCTATTTTTACTCCATTTTATGCTTCTTCCCCCTTTGTCAAATATTAATTGACCATATATACTTGGATTTATTTCTGGGCTCTCTGTTCTGTTCTATTGGTCTATCTGTCTGTTCTTAGACCAGCAGCACAATTTATAATAGCCAAGTACTGGAAGCAACCTAAGTGCCCATCAGTAAATGAGTGGATCAAAAAACTATGGTACATTTACACAATGGAGTACTATGCAGCAGAGAGAAAGAAGGAGCTCCTACCCTGTGTGACAGCATGGATGGAACTGGAGGGCATTATGCTAAGTGCAATAAGCCAGGTGGTGAAGGACGAATACCATATTATCTCACCTTTAACTGGAACATAATCAACAAAAGAAAAAAGCAAACAAAATATAACCAGAAACATTGAAATTAAGAACAATCTAATGATTGCCAGAGGGGAGAGGGGTGGGGACAGTGGGGAGAAGGGTTTTCAGGAACTACTATAAAGGACACATGGACAAGACCAAGGGGGAGGGTGGAGGCAAGGGAGGGAGGTAAGTTTGGCTGGGGTGGGGGAATGGTGGGGGGAAATGCAGACAACTGTAATTGAACAACAATGAAATAACTAAAAAGAAAAAAATTGATGAAATAAACATGGATCAATTTGTGAAATATTCGTTTGACATTCTTAACTGACAAATAGCTGAATAAATAATAGAATATACAGCATTTATCAATGCTGTGAAGTATATTAATTCAAAAAAGAAAAGTTAAGGAAAAAGTTTGTATTTATCCTGAAGATACCTCTCTAGGTGCATTTTTACTTATAGTTGTTTAAAGAGGCATTTTGATTTTCCCAGGATTAGGATGGAAATAATTTTTTGCTGTTTTTTTTTTTTTAATAATAACAGACTGGTCTATTATCTGATAATTTTCTGTCTGTTTCTAGAATTTTAACATTTCCCCAAAATAATTTGTGCTGTCTGATGGATGGATTCATATTTGCTAAGAACTTGAGCTTCTTAAGTTTTTTGCTAAAATCTTGAACTACTTTTCCTAGTTTTTGATAACATTCCACCATTTTTAGAAAGTATACTTTGGCTAGTGTTCAATCTTTAGTGTTTCTTTACAGCTTTCTAGTTGTCTGGGTTTTGTTTTTTTGTTTTGTTTTGTTTTTGTCCATGAAAGGTTGATAGTTTATGTAACAAACACTTACATTGTGTTTACTATGTGCTAGACAGTATTCTACACACTTCACAAATATTTGCTTGATAATCTTCATAATAGTTTTAAGAGATAAATGTTATTAGTTATCTCAGTTTTACAGATGAGGAAGCAAAGCACAGAGAAGCTAAAATGAGTAGTCTAAATTCACACAGCTGCTTACAGGTAATGAGGCAGTCAGATTAAAGAATATGTTATTCTTAGCCACTCATTACATTGTGCTGGAAAATATAAAGCTTTGACTTATAAGATAGTAAGTGTAGAAGAAATTATAGCTAATATTATTATTGTTTCATTTTATTTTCTTATTTCTATATAGTAGCTAATGTAGTTTTCAGTTTGAAATGTTTAGGTAACCATCCAGCCTGTTGCTATTTGTAGTTATTAAGAAAAACATTGAAGATGGAATGTGAGCCTTTTGTTTTTTACTGTAACTAGGGGGTCAGAAACTGTTTCCCAAGAAAGATGACATCCAGATGTTGGTCTAGAAGTATAAGGAAGTGTCAGCCAGGCAGCATGCGTAAAGGGGAAGGACAAGGGGTATGTGTGCGGGGGGGGGGGTCCTTTGAGCAGCTAAGTACTTCAGTATGACTGGGGTATAAGTTTCATTCATTCGCTTGCCAAATATATATTGAACACCTATTAGTTCCAAGCACTAAGTTAGATACTTAGGGCAATTTACTGAGTAAAAAATCCTTACCCCCATGGAATACTCATTCTTGGTGGGTGTGACAGACAATAAACTGTTGCAATATAAGCAAGAGTTCTGAAGGGACTCGTATTAGAGAGTGTAAAAGGGGAATTTGACCTAGTCTGAGGGGGTCAGAGGCAAAAATCTTGAGGAAGTGATCTTTAAGAAGAGATGTGAAGGGTAAGTGTGAGTTACCCAGGCAATTATTGGTTTGAGGTGGGACTGACTGGGGGCGGCGGATGTAGGGGGAAAGAACTGACATGAAAGAAGTAGGCAGGAAGGAGCTAGATGATCAACAGCTTCACATTTCATGTTTTGAGAAGCTTGGTCTTGATTTTTAAAAGAGTAGGATGTCGCTGAAGGATTTTAATCAGAGAGATGTCTGATTTGCACTCTAGAAATGTCATTTGGGTTATGATGTGGGATGAAAATAATAGATAGGGCAATGATGGAGTCGGAGAAAGCAGGTATGACTCCCAGATTCTCAATCCCCTAGTGATATAGCCCTTCTTGTGTCATTTTTACCTGTCTAACTTCATTTGAGTTTCTCACCTACCACTTTTTAGTCATTCAGATTTTAAAAATAAATTTGAATATATTGAGGCATTTCCCCCCTTGAGAAGTTTGATAAATTATTTATAGAGATTTCCTGTGAAAAATCCATAAATATTTAAAAGTTGGCTGTCAATATTTCACCGAGCTACCCAGAGACCTTGGGACCTATTGGACATCTTTAAATATGCATATATAACACAGAACCCTATGAGTACAAGGAGAAATACATATATGAAAAGATTCAATAGATAAAAACTGTAATATTGAGTTGTATTTGTTCATATTTTAAACTTCTTATGTTTTGTGTTATAAGATAATCAAGGCTAAATGGTTCATTTTTATACAGCACTTGTTTAGAATATCTCATAACTCTACTTAACTTCATATTTCTGAACTTCAGATCCTTGAAAATATGGGGGAAAACAACTCATTAAATTTTGTTGAATGATATGGGAAAGAGTAAAGTATGTTTCAGATACAGTTTTCAAATATCTCAGTAGTTTGGAACAAAACAATTAAAAACTATCTAAAATTTCTTTACACCTAAATACACTTTATTTATTTATTTTTCAAATGTATTTATTTTATTTTTGAATCTTTTATTGTTGTTCAAGTACAGTCGTCTCCATTTTCCCCTCACACTCTCCCCTGCCCCACCCACCCCCACCTCCCACCCTCAATCTTATCCTGCTTTAGCTTCGTTTACATTATAAATAATTGTAACTATCTCTTTGAAGAGAGGAATTCTAGCATAATTTCCTTCTTGTGACAGTTGAATTTTCCTTCTGGAAAGGATCAGATTAGTCACTCTTCTGAATCCCATAAATAAGGCACCTCTATCTGCCAATATTCCTTCATCTTGGGGTTAAATTTACACACTTTTTCCTACCTTGAGAGATATATATTGCGTTTTTCAGAATCAACGAACAATTTGTGTCTCACATCAGAGACAAAAATATTTACATTTCTTTGCACGAAAAATTTCACCTTCTCTTTATCAAACCTTTGGGCTAATAATGTACGATATGTGAGAATTGAAAGCAAATGGCACAGAATTGCTCCATAGCTCTTACATCTCCAGAACTAACTTCATTTTCTCTCAGGAAGTGTCTAGATCTTCCTGGTGATTTGATATGGCTCAGTTCATTGTAATGAAGGTACAACCCAGAGAAATAATTTCCAAAACACATAGCAACATCACATATGGTAAATGAGGTTAGATTTCAAAGATGGAGTCAGAAACACAGCTCAGTAGAAAATGTTGGAACACTATATATTTTCCTACCAAGAGCTCTGACACTGAATTAAGAAAGAAATCAATTCCTTAATATGCCCCAAGCAGATGGTTACTGCATTAGTTAGACTTCATTCAATGCTTTGACTTTAGTGCCAAATTGGGTGGCAAATTCTATGTTAGGTCTTACCAAATATTTTGGTATAAATTCTGGCTGAACATTTCTGGCTGAAATGTCTCCATTATAGGAATGAAAAAGTTATCTCGTTGTGTCAAGTAAGACAAAGTATTCTCATCTCCAAGCCCCCTATAAAGAATAGGGCTACTCCATAGACATCATGCAAAATATAGCTACTGTGTTTCATTTATTTTTCTAGGCTGCATATAATTTTATGCCATTTCTTTCTAATCTTCATACTCTTCTGATTCTTCATATTCTCTGAACATTGGCTTTTTTTCCTACTTCTCTAGGCAAATGACAGACTTTGAGTTTTCATTGTGTCAGAGATAGCCTATCCTCACTTCAAATAAGAGACAGAAAAAAAATAACCCCTTCTGAATTCTAATTCTAAATCCCCAGGAAAGAGAATCTAATTGCCCCAATTTAGATCAATGTCAGTTGTCTAAAACCAAAGTACTAAGTAAACCAAAGCAGCATTTGTTTATTAAAAAAAAGTAGAGGCTCAGCAGACACCTCACAATGTGTCTATCATGTGTGCCCTTATAGATAAAGATATATTCTGAAATTTTATTTTGAAAGAGGTTCTCATTATGGCTTTCCCTTAAGCACAGATGCAGCGAATGAAGCAACACCCTCCCCTCATCAGTCAAAGTGCCTGAGTGTGCTATGCTTCATGTTAAGTGTAACTGAGGAATTATAACTTTGTTTATGATTTGTTTTGCTTTGCAGCCAATAGCTATAAGAAGTTCAATGAGTGAACATGAATTTCTCCTTCAAGATATGTCCCTTCAAAATGAAATGGTATCTTACAGATCTGAGTGTTTTTCTCCAGAAATGCTGAACAGTCCAAGGTAAGCCTCACTGAAAATCAGATCTACATACATAAAACCTTAACTTGGAGTAGCATCTAGAAATAGTTTACTTTTATTTTTCATTACATTTTAAGATAATATTAATTCCAAAAAGAATGCCGTATTGATTGGAGAGGCACAAGAAAATAATATAGTGCAAGGAAGTTGCTCAGCCAGGTAGTTACTTTCAAATGTGTTGGAAAACAGTTAGTATAGAGAGTAAACGAAAGCGAGTGTAAACATGCCTATACCGCATGTTGGTATTCTTCCAATTTTTTACGATAAACCTAGCAGTGTCTCTCGCTTTCTACAGTTAGATAGGTAGAAATATATAATCTATAATATGTTATTACACAGGGTTTTTAATATAGAAATAATATAATTTCTGACATTTGATGAGTATTTAAAAAATATTCATGTTTGTCCTTTATTTAAACAGTGAAGGAGCAGTTATGATGCCGCCTGACAAAGGAAAAAAATCTAAGGCAGAATGTTCTGATACAAAAGATTTCGAAACTTTAGCTGGCTTTTGGGACTATGAAAGTCTTCAAGAAATGCCAGTAATTAAATACGGTTTCTTCTTGCCTGATTCTGAGTCTGAAAAAGGCATGATTGGTTCTGACTCTGATAGAGGCATTGATTTTGATGATGATTCAGAAGACGAATCAAAAGACTCTTACTCACCAATATCGGGTATGGACTCGGACTCAGAAACATACCCCATGGACCCAGACGCTATGAAACACCTGCTAGAAGGAGAATACCACGTGGCCTCAGGTGCCGTGAAAGACACGATGCAGTCGGAGCAGCACCTAGTGGGAGCTGAGCAATTTCAGGTGGACTACGACATTCTGAAATACTGGATGGAGTCAGATTCGGAAATATATCTGTCAGACTCTGACAGTGAAAGACCTGACATGGACTCCGACTCAGAAAAATGCCCCATAGCTTCTGCATCTGCAAAACACGTGAAGGCAGACAGGTGCCAAATGGCTTCAGATTCTATAAAACGCCTGGTGGCGTCTCAAAGACTGATGGAGAGTAAACAACACAGGATGATGGTTCCTGCTTCTGAGAAGGATGCGATGGGCTCTGACATGGAAGAAGATCAAATGGACTCAGCCTCTGCCTCTGGGGTACAACTAACAGGGAAAGGAAAACACCAGGCGAAGACTAGATTGGAGAGATACGCAGTGGACTCTGACTCTGAACCGTGTGAGAAGGACTTGAACTCAGAACGACACGCACTAGCTACAGTAGCTGCGGAATGTCTCCTGGGGACTAAAACCTACCAGCTGAGCACTGACACTGAAGGGTGCTGGATGGATTCTTCCTCCGAAAGGCACGCAATGGACTTAGATTCTGAAAACCTACGGATGGCTTCTGATTCTGCGAAACACATGAAGAAGGCCAAGAGTTGCCAAAGTGAATTTGCATTTGAAACATTCCAGGTAGACCTCAGGCCTGAATCCGAAAACTCCAGTACTGACTCTGAAAGACAACAGTTCTACCTTGACTATGGTGCATACTGGGTTGACTCTGCAAGCTATGAATATATGTCTGCGAGAGTTCAGAGCAGTTCTGAAAGACGCCAGGTTGACTTACAAAGACATCGGGATACCTTTGAAAGACATCAACTAGACTCTGATTCTAAAAGGCGTGGAACAAATTCTGAAAATGAAAAGTATCAACATAAGTTTGAAAGTGAAAGACGCATGCTGAAGATGGAGAGGGGACAGGGTATGACACAACTGAAAAACGAGAGACTTCAAAAGGATAAAGAGCAGGAAAAATATGACATACGTCCTGACAGTGGAAAAGAGCACTGGACTGCATCCGGCAATGAAAGACAGCACCTTGACGCAGAGGATGAAGCCCAGCGGCTTGGTGCTCGCAAGAAGGGTAATCGTCCACCAGGTAAGCTTAAATGTGTGCGGGTTTGTTTTGTTTTGTTTTTTTTCCAGCATCTATTTTTTTTTTTATTGTTGTTCAAGTAGAGTCGTCTCTATTTTTCTGCCACCACTCCCCCCCACACTCATTCCTACCCCGCTTTGGCTTTGTCCATGGGTCCTTTATACATGTTCTTTGATGAACTTTCCCTTTTTTCCCCCCATTATCCCCCTCACCCCTCCCGTCTGGTCACTGTCAGTTTGTTCTTTATTCCCATGTCTCTGGTTCTATTTTGCTTGCTTGCTTGTTTTGTTGATTAGGTTCCAGTTATAGATGAAACCATACGGTATTTTGAAAGCAGCTTGTTTACAAGTTTAATTACTTATGTGCTAACACTTCGAAAATGGCATAGCATGAATAGATTTGGGCTTGACATTATTTTATCCAAAATTTAGAGAAAAAGCATCTTATTCCCATTTCCAATTCATTTTTAAAAATTAGGCAAATCATCTCTCTTTACTTATCTGATTTCTCTCCTTATCTTAGAAGTAATCATCTCAGATGGTGTTTTTCTTCATATTAGTTATTTCTCACAGAGCATTTTAAATACAACTCAAAGCACAAGAATAAAACTAAGAACCTCTCCCCCGAACATTAGTTAAAAAACCTTCCCTTTGAAATTATAACAAGAAGTTCTATGCCTCAATGAAGTCCAGTGAGTTTTCAAAAACAGAGTACTTGAAATAATCATATTTAATGTGTTATCAGTTTTCCACTTTAATATACCATTTCTGCACAAATCTTGATATTTGTTATATACAATATCGACTCTTCCTTGTCATATGTTTTTAAGTAGAGTGGACTATCAAAATTAATAAAATAAAACATACTATATTTTTTTGCATTTACTAACATAAAGTTTTATCCTCTAGCCACTATTAATTCACTTGGAATAACTGATACTTTCTTTGAAAAGTCAGTTTAAAATATTTATCTGATTTTATATATTCCCTGAGAAAAACTGTTACAAAGCATTAAGTAATGAAAGAAATTAACTTTTGAGATCCTCTTACAAAGCAGCATATTGGTGGAGTGGTGAGAAAGTTATGCTACCTTATATAAAGAGGGAAAAAACTTAAAACAATGTTTTTTACTGCATTTAAACTTAGTAACACAAAGTTAATTCTCCCTTAACTCAGTATTGTTCTATTGTAACAATATTTGCGATCCTGTAATAGTTGCATTAATCAGCATAGAGATTCACATTCTCATCCCGAATCAGTTTTTAATATTCTTTTTAAAATTTTATTGTTGTTTTTAATATCTTCAAACACCATCTGATAAATGTCCAGTGATATAGCATAATTAACTTCTCAAGAACTCAACTGCATTGTTATTGATGTGCTTTGTAAAATTTTGTCAATTAAATGTGTGCTATATGCTCAGCATATATTATAATAAATATGTAAAAGTATGATACCTTAAATATATATAGCACCTTTCAAAGTCCATTAATGTAAAAATAATAACAGCATCTGATGTTGTCAAGCACTATGCTTCACTAATTACATGCATTACTATTTCTAGCTTTTACACTATTGTTATTCTCCCATACTGATAATAGCTAAATTTTATATAGCACTACCAGGAACCATTCTGAGCACTTTACATATACAAATTGTTAGTACCAATTCAGCAGTAGTAATTAATTAATACTAATTTACTAGTTTTACATGTGGGATGAAATCATTAAAACCTCACAACAAACTTAGGAGGTAGGCACTGTTATCATCTCTATTTTATCAATGAATAAACTGAGGCACAAAGAAGTTATATAAATAACCAAGGTAACACAATCAAGGAGATTCAGGATGTGAACCTGTGTTCCAAAATCTGTGCTATTGAGCATGAAGACATACTATCACTCAGCTCTAAGGGTTATGTACTATTTCAGTTTTACAGTGAGGATGATGAGACTAAAATGTTCAAGTGACTTGTCCTGGAATTTGACCCTAGGTTTATTTGACTCCAGAGCCTGAGTTCCTAATCGGGTTTAATTAGGTTACCCATATTTCCACGCTTGCTTAACTTCATGATCTTCTAATTTACAAAGAACTACTATACTATAGCATTATTGCACCCACCGTAAAAATTAGAAAACTGAGGCTCAAGCAGATTGCTTCACTAAATGCCACATACATACTTATTGGCAAAGCTAAAGCATAGAAACATTTAGCCTAGTGTTGTCTGAGCTGCATCTGTGACTTCATGAAGTTACAATCTAACTGAGACTACAATACTATTGCAATGAAACTAGTCAATTAACTATATTTTCTCTGGGTCTCATTATTTTTATAAAAGGCTTGGACATATTTTAAATATTTGCAGTCAGGCTGTAATTATCTAATTTGTGGATTATTATTCATATAAAACATTCATTGATATATGGCAAGCCATAGGTGGATGCCCTTAGAAGCATAAAACCAAAATTCTGCTAGCTGTTTCCACCCATCTTTAGCTGTTATATATTGAAACTATAAACTGATAGGCTAAATGTGATCTGTAAAATCCTAGAAATAAAACGGAAGGCTGCTCTTTGTGCTATTTATCTCATGTTCACTCCCAAATGAGTGATACGCTCCTCTTAAAGTCAGCTTGCACAGTGTCTGTTCCTTCTCTGTGTCATGTTACTTTATTTATTTTTTATTTTTTATTTTTTTCCCTTTATTTTAATTGTTGTTCTTGCACAGTTTTCTCTCTTTTACTCCCATCCCGGCCCACCACCCCAGCCCTCCCCACCTCCCTCCCATTTCCACCCCCGCTAGTTTTTGTCCATGTGTCTTTTATACTTGTTGCTCTAAACCCTTCCCCTTTAAAGAGATATTAGGAAAAGCAGCTTTGCTGCATCTTCCAGGAAGGAATGAAATCTCTTTGCTCTGAGACTGTGGATTCTAAATAGTAATAGTTTTTCTCTTAAGTAAATGAACAGTTGTTAATTTGTATTTTATACTTTTTACAAAATCCTTTTCCTGAGAACAGTCCAGAGCTCATTGACATTAACTCATTTTCTTAGTTCCTATCTTCATAAGTCATAATGATGTTTATAATTTATGTTGCACTTTAAATTTTTACATCAAGTATTGCACTAGCTTTTTGGGATCCTTGAATCGCGATGTCCATTTTGACTGACATGCACACATAATTATATCCCCTCAGCCCCATACTCCACCGTAGCCTATGGTTAGCCATTCTTTCTATTTTTAAGAAATTGTAGTAAAATTTCCATAACATCAAATTTACTGTCTTAACTATTTTAAATGCACAGTTCAGCGGCGTTATGTACATTCGCATTGCTGTGCAACCACTCTCCAGAACTTCTTCCATCTCACAAAATAAAAGTCTAAAAGTATGAGACAATGACTCCCCCTTTTCCTTTCCCCACGTCCCTGTCAACCACCATTCCACTTTCTGTTTGTGTGATTTAGACTACTCTAAATATCTCATATAAGTATCTCATATAAAGTATGTGAGTGTACAAATATTTTGTTGAGATTCTGCTTTAAATTCTTTTGGAAGTAGAATTTTTCAGAAGTTGAATTGTTGGATCATATGGTAATTTTATTTTAACATTTTTTGAGAAACCACCATCCTGTTTTTTATAATGGCTGTATCATTTGACCTTCCCACCAACAGTGGACAAAGGTTTCAATGTTCCCACACCTTACCAAAACTTATGTTTTTGTGTTTTTGAGAGCAGTCACACTAATGGGTGCTTGGTAACTAATTTTTATACCAAGTATTTCATTTATTAGGACAAGAAGTGGCTGCAGTGCTTTTAGAAAGAGTTAAATGAACATCTGCTGAATTCCTATATGGGAAGCATATATTGCCAGTATATGGTAGAATATTTTTAACTTAGTTTTCCATATTGCTTTAATAAACTTCATGAAAATTGGGGAGAGGATCACCATTACTGACAGATATATTTGAAGAAAATTGGTATCAGAAATATTTTTCTATTGCAGAATCATATAACATGAATTTTCCTTCCTACACATTTTATTAGGAACTGGAAAGTAATTGAGCCTATTTAATATATTTACAGGTTTTTGGAGGCCTCTTTTCCTATTACCTTCATCTGGCCAAGCAAAGAAAACTGAGGAAAAATACTCTGTACAACCACCTGGTGACAAAGGTGAGTATATTGAATAAAAAAAAAATGCCAAAAATTTTCATATATTCTGTCAATATCTAGAAAAATTTATTTATTTGTAAATATTTTTTATTTTTAAGTTACAGTTGATGTACATTATTATGTTAGTTTTTGGTATACAGTCCAAGTGATTAGACTTTTACACAACTTACAAAGTGATCCCCCTCATAAGTCTAGTATCCATCTGACATTGTACATAGTTATTACAGTATTATTGACTATATTTCCTATGCTATACTTAACACCCCCATGACTGTTCTGTAACTAGCAATCCGTACTTCTCAATCCCTTCACCTTTTTCACCCATTCCTCCAAACCCTCTCTCATTGTCAACTGTCAAATTTTCTTTGTATCTATGAGTCTGTTTCGGTTCTGTTTGTTTATTTGTTTTCTAGATTCCACGTGTAAGTGAAATCAAACAGCATTTGCCTTTCTCTGTCTGACTTATTTAATCCAGGACTTGTGGTATCAGGGATGCTCTAGGCAATATCCAGGTACAATAATTCTCTAGAAGGATTTGTTGGAATCATCAGCAGACAGTAGTTCTCATGACTATGATTTACTTTAGCAAAAAGATACAAAACAAAATAAATAAAATAAAATAATACAATAAAATAAAGGAGAAAAGACACAGTAAGTGAAGTCTAGTGGAAACTAGGTACAAGATTCCAGAATCCTCACCCCCTAGAATCAGAAAAGGCGTTTCATTCATTCACCAACAAGTTGTAACAACATGTAAGATGTGTTGTCTGCCAAGGAATCTCATGAGATTCTCAGTGCCAGTGTGTTTTAAAACAGTTTCATTAAGGTATAATTCACCATTAAACTAGACAATTCAATGATTTTAAGTACATTCACAGATATGTGTAACCATCACTATAGTCAATTTTGGAACATTTTTATCACCATGAAAGTTAACCCTGTACTCTGTAGTTATAACCCGCCTATGCTTCCTATTCCCCCTAACCCTAAGAAACCACTAATGTACTTTCTGTCTCTAAAGATTTTCCTCTAGTAGACATTTAATATGAATGGAATAATATAATAAATGGACTTTTGTGACTGCATTCATTCAATTAGTATAGTGCTTTCAATGTTAATCCATATGGTAGCATTTATCAGTACTTTATTGTTTTTATAACCAAAAATATGTTTCATTGTATATATGTTCTACATTTTGTTAATACACAAAGAGGGGTGGGCAAAAATACCAGAATTACCTTCTGGAGGGCAGGTCCCTTGCAGTACAGGCCTCCCCGTACTAGGTAAATGTTCTAGGAGCCCATCTGTATCAGTGTACCAGCTGGCCTTGTTGTGAGAGGCTGCATTTGGCTTCAATGAATTTTTTTTGCAGACGCTTTTGACGTGTTTGCCCATTTCCTTATGGATGATTTATGAGTACACCTGCCCACACTGCGCTTAGTTTTGAGCAGTTTTTGACCAAAACAGCATGATCTCCGTGCCCCACACACCCTATTCACTCATTCTTGCCCTGAGTAACTTTTTGTTTGTTTGTTTCCCTGGATAAAAAAAAAAGTCCTCAAAGGGAAATGTTTTGCCAGTATAGAAGAGATGAAACAAACAAACAAACAAACAAAAAAATGTCAGAAGCACTAAAAGACATAAAAATCAATGAGTTCAAAACCAGTTCTAAGCAGTGGAAGAAAACATCTTGAGAGGTATAGTGCATCAAATGGAGAGTACTTTGAAGGGGACTGAAGTCTCAACATATAAGAATAAATACACAATTTTTTATAAATAAAATCTGGGGGTTTAGGGTCCCCCTTCATATTTGTCCGCTGATGGACATATGATTTGATTGCACATTTTGGCTACTATGAATAATGTTGCGATGAACATTTGTGCATATAGATATATGTTTTCATTGCTCTTGTCTATATATCTGGGAATGGAAGTGTGGGGTCGTATGGTTACTGCACGTTTAATTGCTTGAGGAACCGCCAAACAGTTTTCCAAAGTAATTGCACAATTTTACATTCCCACCAGCAGCGTATGAGTATTTGTATTTCTCCACATCCTTCTCCACACTTGTCATTATCTTGCTTTTTATTTTTTATTTTTTTTTAAGAATTTTTTTTTCCCTTTTAGATTTTATTTATTTATCTTTAGAGGGGAAGGGAAGGAGAGAGGGAGAGAAACATCAATGTGCGGTTGCCTCTTGTATGTCCCCTGACGGGAACTGGCCTGGCAACCCAGGCATGTGCCCTGACTGGGAATCGAACCGCGATCCTTCGGTTCGCAGGCCCAAGCTCAATCCACTGAGCTACACCAGCCAGGGCATTTATCTTGCTTTTTAAATTTGAGCTATCCTAGTGGTTGTGAAATGCTTTCATTGGTGATATTTCTCTGATGACTGATAATGTTGAACATGTTTTGTACTTTTGACCATTGTATATTTTCCTCTGATAAATGCATATTTGGACTGCCTTTTATATTTTTATTATTTTTATTGAGTTGCAAAAGTTCTTTATAAAATCAGTAAATATGTTTCTTATCAGATATATGATTTGCAAGTATTTTAGGCCATTCTATGGGGTGTCTTTTATTTTCTTTTTGGTGTCCTTTGACGCACACCATTTTAAAATTCTGATTAACTCCAAATTATCTACCTTTTTCTTTTGTTGCTCAAGATCTGGGTGTCATATCTAAGAATCACTTGCAGAATCAATGGTGTTGAAGACATCCACCTATTTTTCTAATATTTTTATTTTAGTTTTTATATCTAGTTGTGTGATCCATTTTGTGGTGTGTGTATGCACGTAGGTGATGTGAAGGAACAATTCATGCTTTTGTCTGTGGCTGCCCAGCTGAACCAATACCACTTGTTGAAAAGTCTATTCTTTCCCCATGGAATGACTTTGACACCCTTCTCAAAAATAAGTTGACCAGAGACCAGTAAGCTTTCCTTCTTGGTCTCAGTTCTATTCTGTTGATCTGTATGCCATCCTTATGCCAGCAGGCACATTGTCATTCTTTTTAGTAACCTCTAAAATCTGGAAGTACCAGTATATGTAATCTGACTTGTTCTTTTCCAAGAACATTTGGCTATTTCGGTTTCATTGCAATTTCATATGACTTTTAGGGCTTGTCAATTCTTACAACTGAGGTTCTAGTAGAGATTGCACTGAATATGTAGACCAGTTTGTAAAGTGTTGTCATCTTAACAGCATTGTCTTCTAATCCATAAACATTGAATGTTTTCACGTTAATTTAGACCTTCTATTTTATTTATTCATTATTTATTTTTATTGAAGTATAATTGGCAACATATTGGGTTGTTTTCAGGTACATGCGAGTGATGCAACATTTATAGACATTATAAAATGATTACCACAGTAAATCTAGATACCAACTGTCAACATGCAAGGTTGACACAATATTATCTTTTTACATTTCTTTCAACAATATTTTGTAATTTTTAGAGCTGGAGTTTTTGAACTTTTAAAAAATTTATTACTATAGATAGACGGATAGATAGATAGATATTATTGTTG
This sequence comes from Glossophaga mutica, assembly GCA_039655065.1. Taxonomy (NCBI): domain Eukaryota; kingdom Metazoa; phylum Chordata; class Mammalia; order Chiroptera; family Phyllostomidae; genus Glossophaga; species Glossophaga mutica. Next base: position 3,862,183 of record CM077318.1, on the reverse strand, counting down.
TTTAGTTACAGTTGTCCCCATTTCCCCCCCAACCTACCCACCCCCACCTCCCACATTCAATCCTCCCCTCACCATTGTCTTTGTCCATGGGTCCTTTATACATGTTCTTTGACGACTCTTACCCTTCTTTACCCCATTATCTCCCACCCCCCTGGTCACTGTCAGTTTGTTCATTCTTTCCATGTCTCTGGTTATATTTGGCTCATTTGTTTGTTTTGTTGATTAGTTTTCACTTATAGGTGAAATCATGTGGTATTTGTCTTTCCCTGCCTGGCTTATTTCACCTAGCACAATGCTCTCCAGGTCCATCCATGCTGTTGTGAAGGGTAGAAGCTCCTTCTTTCTTTCTGCTGGGTAGTGTTCCTTTGTGTAAATGTACCACAGATTTTTGATCCATTCATTTACTGATGGGCACATAGGTTGCTTCCAGCACTTGGCTGTTGTAAATTGTGTTGCTATGAACATTGGGGTGCATAGATTCTTTGGGGTCGATGTTTCCAGATTCTTAGGATATAATCCCAGCAAACAAAAAAAGACTTGAATGTCTCTAGTCTCATCTCTCCCAGAACTCAAATGTCTCATATTTCCTTCTAATATAAACTCCACAATCATATCTCTCATCCCATACTCTTTCTTTTCCCCCTTCTCCTTCTCCCCCTTCTTCTCCCCCTTCTCCCCTTCTCCCCCTTCTTCTTCTTCTTCTTCTTCTTCTTCTTCTTCTTCTTCTTCTTCTTCTTCTTCTTCTTCTTCTTCTTCTTTTCTCTCTCTCTCTCTCTCTCTCTCTCTCTCTCTCTCTCTCTCTCTCTCTCTCTCTCTCTCTCTCCCCCCTCACTATCTACCTCATGTACAAACAGTAGGCATACATATTTTATTGATGTAGTTATAAAGGCATTTATGAAGAAAAGCAAGAATGAATTTTGAAGTAAATTTCATGCATTAAGTGAAATAAAATTAAAACCTCCATCCAAATAAATTTAGGACACCACCTTACCTGTTACATATCTTAATCGCCCAACATTCTTAAACCTAGACATCTGATGTATAGGTGGAAAGGCTTCCTAAGTTGACATAAATATTGTGGGAAATTAGAGCTGAATGAAAATTGAGCAAAATGTATACTTTGATTTTTTTTACATTAGTAATTTGATGTAACACTAATTTCAGAAATTTAGGAAAATTCAAAAATAAATGTCTTTCCTGAAAAAAGATCACTAGTATTATTAGAATTTCAGTCTATTTTAGCATTCCTTTGGCTTTTAGTATCTTAGATTTATTTGATACACATTTAATATGCTTAATATTTATTTGAGGTGATCAAAATTAAATCCAAAGTGAATTAGACAAACTATGGTCTATCCACACAATGTAATAGTGTATATTCATAAAACTCTAATGTAGAAATAGTGTTGAAATAGAGAGGCATTCACAATATACTGCTAAATGAGAAAAGTAGGTAACTAAACAATGTACATTCAATAAATATTTCTAGATCCTTAATTAGTGTCAACTCTCCCTTTGCCTCCACTGCCTGTTCATACAGGGCATAAAGGTTACCCGGGGCAGGGGGAACCTAAAATCTTCTCAAGCCCTTTTTGGTGAGGAACACACAAGTAGAACAAGTACCGTTGTCTCCTTTTCATCTCATTCTTAGTATGGTGCCTCACTCTTGATCACAATATGAGATATTAACAAATTTAGCAACACAAACTCTTATATTGGACATATCCTTTTTCAAACAGCATTTTTCTTTTTAAAAAGATTTTATGTATTTATTTTTAGAGAGAGGGGAAGGGAAGGAGAAAGAGAGGGAGAAAAAGAAACATCAGTATGTGGTTGCCCCTTGCACACCCCCTACTAGGGACCTGGCCTGCAACCCAGGCATGTGCCCTGACTGGTAATCGAACCAGAGACTCTTTGGTTTGCAGGCTCATGCTCAATCCATTGAGCCACACCAGCAAGGGCTCAAACAGCATTTTTCACTGAGTTTAAAAACCCTATGTACCTTTAATACCTATATACTTCCAGTTTGCTTTCCAGTCAGACTGTTTATAACTGTTTTAGTACACTCCACTATTATTTTGAATGTGAAGGAGTTAAAGAAATAGTCAAATTATATCACTGTTTGTTTCTGTTGGGTCATAAGTCTTTGTTACTAATTTAAAATAGGACTATATGAGTAAAATATGTAATACATGCTACTGAAGACCAGAGCCCTTAAATCCAGGGTCCAGCAGAAGTAACACCTACTTGAATGTGGTTGGTAGGGTAATAATACAGGTGTAATAATTTATAGCTTTCATTGGAACATTTCACCTAAAATGTCATATGGTGTACTTGAGTTTGATATTATTATATTTCAGAATTACATGCTTATGAATTTGTAATAAAATATTTTGTAATAAAAGGAAGTGTTATTTGTGCTGGAACCTGTATAATATTAATATTTGTTGACATTTGACTCAGGATAGAAATTTTACAGTTGTGCTTCTAATATTGATTATAAAGCATAAAAATATAGACTACCAAGATCTTACATCTTTTACATTATATAAGTACCATTGAAAGCTATCATGATACCAGGGGCAACATACTGCCTTCACGTATTTATAAAAATATGAGCTTATTTTCTTAGAAATATATCTATGAAGGATATGCAATAAAAAAGATTAACTGTAGACAAAGCCATATATAGAAAAGTTATCTCTCTTATAAATGCCTAAAGATTATGAGTGTGCAATTATAACTTTATCTGAATGGATTCTATGTGACCTTAAGGGAAATTTGATGAGAAGACATATTTCCTTTTTTTTAAAGTTGTTATGAATTTCTAAGTTTAAACTATCACCCAGCATTCTTAGACACTTTTCCAGGTATGATTTTTGTTCTTGTAGCCAAAACAAAGGAAAAATGGTCTTAGGACATTGAGGGAATAATAGAGGGTGCCTTCTGCTTTTAAAATTAAGTCACTTATTTTTATTTTATTTCTGCCTACTTACCTGGAAAACAAGACTATTTCATTATGACATTTATTAAATGTTTTAGTTCAATTTTAAAGCTAAGCTATTGGTATTTGTCTAAATTTCCAGAATCATGTGCCAGTGAGTTCTTGATGGTTATAAAAATTGATGCTACATAATAAATTTAATATCATAAAATCTGTAATTTTGACATATCAAGCCTAAGGAAATTTTGTCTCCAAACATGAAGATTGTATACCTTATAGAGATATTATTCCAATAATGAATAAATTGCTTGTTTTTCTAGAAGTAAAACAAAAAAAAAAAGAGAACCTCTCTAGGAACCAAGCTGTGTAAAACAAGGATTATTTTGGCCCTAACATGCCAATCATTTTCTTTACAATGAGTTATTTTCTAAAAAGTAAGCTCTCACATCCGAAGAGTGTAAAATCTGAGATTAATGCTGATGTCTCATTTTTTTCTGTCTTAATAAGCTCAAGATGACACCCGCTTAAGCAGAAAATTTAGGATCTTGGCTCTCTTTTGAAATATTGAATAGCAATAACCAATTAAAGGAAATGACATTTTTCCCCTTTGCACAGCTTTGTGTTGTGATGTGAGTGTTAAAGTTGAACTTCATTATGTTTCTTACTATTCTCACTCATATTTTATTCTTCTGTCTCCAGAAGTTTCTGGAATTCAACATGAAGGACACCTGAGTGATGAAAAGATTGTAAGATGCAAAGAGGTATCTCCAACTGTCAGTGACAAGCAAGCCACACAAGAAAAGTTAAAGGAAAAGCACAGCCACATTTCTCCAGACCCAAACACATTAGTGGGTGACAAGGATCAAATTGATCCTAGCCACAGAAGTTCTTCCTGTAAGAGTCATGGCAAAAAATATAGACAGCTACAGAGTTTTCAGAGTTCTGGGTCTCAAATTAATCTCCTCAATGCTGAAGATAACAAATCTGAAGTTTCAGCAACTGACTGCCACCCTACATCCATGAGCCCCAAAGCTCATAGTGATGCCATGGACACTAGAGCAACAATATGTTGCAAATGTTTCATGGAAATCAATAATTCTTCTTTCCATAAATGTCTGGGGAATTCTAATAATGATTCAGACTCTGACTGCTCTTTACAGCTCCAGAGTTCCTTTTGTTCTAAATATTGTCTGAGTCCCAGACCTATTAGACAAGGTAAAACTTCTCAGATAAAGAGCTCTTTATCTGAAGCCCTGGATCTGGAACATATGGGGGGCATCCGCTGTCCTAAGCATCGAAGAGATTCCAAACATTCTTCAGGTTCAACTTCCTATTTACATTGTGACAATTGCTTGGCTTTCCAAAATCTCATACGCTCTACTGTTACCGATACCTTTCCCATGAATCCTGAAAATACTACAAGTCATCACAGTACCTCTGAGCCAGATAACATTATCAATGTCAGCAACGTTACTGGCCTTGAAAGTGAGGTCCAATTTAACCTTACCACCCAACTTGAAAATGAGGCCAGTTCTGCTAATGAGACTGAACTGGTGAGTGGTGACAATCTCAAAAATGAAGCCATCGCCAAAGACAAGCCTCTTCTCAAAGATGAGAAAGACCATGAAGATGAGTCAGACTCTGAAGATGAAACAGAATCTGAAGATGAGGAAGATGCTGAAAATAAAAACAACACCAATGATAAGAAAGATCCCAAAGATAAGTCTGACCATGATGATAATGATCCCAAAGGCAGCAATTCCGGAAAAGATGCAGATACAAACAACGGATCCGATTCCAGTGGTAATGCTGACCGTACAAGTGGCCCTGATTCCAACGGTGATGGTAACTCTAACAATGGAACTGACTGCAATGACAGACCTGACTCAAACGTTGATAAAGGCACTAACAATGATGCTGACTCCAAACGTAGCACTGATTCTGAGGAGGGAAAATACACCAACAATTTAGACAATGCCTCTGATCTAGACAATGGTCAGCACCGTACTGCTGACTTCAGAAAAAGCACTAATCCAAACCATACCTGTGAGGTCCAAAATGGAACTGGCATGGACTGCACATCTAATCCCAACTATGATGCTGGCCTCAGCAGTGCCACTAGGTCAGGCAGTGGCGTTTACCTCTCCGATGGTACTGGCACCACCAAAGAAGCTGGCCCCAACAACAATAGACCTGGCCCTAATTTAAATGAATCTCTCCTCCAAAACAATGGCCCTGGGCCTCAAAATAACAGACAGTGTCTCAAGCTCCCTGGCTTCAATAACAATGGCTCTGGCTTCAACACCAACCGTATTCTCAGCAACAGCCCAGGTCCCAATGATGATGTCTCCATTCTTGAAGATTACCCTGATTTTAATGATAATGCCAGGCCTTACCATGCTAGTCAAAATAGTCTTTTTAGTTCTAAGGATGTGGATGTTGATTCCAACTATGATACAAAATCTACCAGTGATTTTTACCACAATTATTCAGCTGTCCCAAACTATTACTCAGATCCTGACTATGTTTCAAGATTTATCCACATAGTAGGTTCTAGTTTTGCAGTCAGTCCCAATAATATCACCAAAAGCAACTATGCTGTAAGACCCAGCTCTACTGATGGCGATGGCGATGGCGATGGCGATGGCGATGGCGATGGCAATGTCTCTGATGGCGGCAACAGCACTAGTTGTGGGGGTGCTATTAGTCCTAGCTATATTGTTTTTACAAGCTATGCCTCAGATACTATCCATGAGACCACGTTTTTTTATGTTAATGGCTCCATCTTTGTTACCACCCCCAATTATAATGCCATAAATACTATTAATTTTCATGATTCTACTAGTACCACCAATATTAATTTCTCTAAGCCTAACTTGGAAATTGGTTCTAATTTCTCTATTCCTAATACTGTTTATGGTGGCACTCCCACTTTTGCTGGCACTAATTATATTTTCACTCCTGAAAATTTGACCACTTCCACATCTTTTGATTTATATAAGTTCGGTGGAAATTATACAAGTGCTGACTACCACAAATTTGATGTCTACACCAAAGCCAGTGATGGCTCTATGGACTCTGTCTTTATGCATGCGGCTGAGTCCAAATATGTCCTTGATGCCAAAGAATCTGGCCTTTCAAAATATTTCTCTAGCGTCCAGAATCCCATTGGTATCAAGGATCCTTCCAGTTTAAACTTCCACTACGATTCAAACATTGTGCTCCTGAGTTTTGATATTATAGTAGGAGCTGAACAACCAGATGTGAAGTTTGCAATATCGTCAGGTGCTGTGAATCAATTTGTTAAGGTAAGTTTATAAACATGCAGATTCTGAATCTGTTCTCCATTTTCTATAATTCAGAGTGTTAGCTAAATTGAACAGGGGCAAACAATTATTTATGTAGATATGCTAGCTGTGAAAGAAAGTAGACAAGGTGTGCAGTATTACTTCTCCCATGACCCCTGTAGACAGCAACGTTGTTTTTCACTTGAAAGATCCATCTGCTATACAACTTACAAATATAAAATAGTTTTAATTGCACCGTGGCTATCTTGTTTATTACTATGTTAAGGGTTACATAGCCCATAAACGTAAGCCTAATCACAAACAACATCATTTGATCCACCTCTTCTAACCTGTACATGACCTGGTATTGGTTCTTTCCCTCTATGTACAGAGAGAGAGAGTAAAGCTAAATGATCTGTAACTAACATGCATTGAGATATTTTAAAACAACTCTCTCTCAAAAATCCGATTTTGTGTAGGAATCTGTCAGAAATGGCCATGATATTCTAATGTCTCATTTAAATAAGTAGAATTACTTTGGTGACATGATATTAGGGAACAAAGAACACCAAACTATGCCACTTTTGAGTTAAAATTTGCTTTTTCTTATTTTTTCCTGAAAATAAGTAAAATTACATTTTAATGAGTTTTTATCAAATGTTTCTTCTAGCACTATGAATTGCATGCACAAGCTAAGATTGCTAAATGTTTGAAAAACTATTTTTGACAGCAGCAAGTAACATTCCTTTTGATGAAACTTTGTGAACATGTCTTGAGACAAAACTAAGTTGATACAAATTGAATTTTAGTCTTGTTAGACCTCATTAGGATGATAAACAAATACATTTAATTTGGATGGTAGTGTCTGTCTGTGTAAATGTGCAACTTGAAATAATTTTCTACTTGAATGTATAATCGAAAGTAATTGTGCATTTAAAATAAGGTATATATTCTTATAACCAAAATGAAAGGAGAAAATTGGTATCTCTTTAATACTTTTATTTTAATAGAGAACAATTTTGTGATTTTTCTCAAGAGAACATACCTTCCATGGAAACAGTTGTAATTACATAGTATGGTTTTATAGCTTCTCCCTACATAAATTTAAAGGTAATAGTGGCCAATTATAAGTAATAAAAATGATATTGCTAACATAAAAGTCTTAACATTATAAAAAATAGATGTTTTCTTCAGTTATTTTTACCAATGACCTTTTACAGTAGTATGAAAGCATTTAAGTATTTTATTTTATAGATTTGGTGTTTCTGGCTGACTGAAAGTATGGTGGTGAATTTTAGCTTACTTGTTAAAGAATATAGGTGACACTTTGTAGTTCACATCATACTAATAGCTCTCTTTCATAACTTGGGGCACGTAAAACACATTATGTTGATTTTAGATGTCACTGCCTGCAAAGTAGGATACTTTCCCTTCCATCAAAACATCAAAATTTTCAAATGCAAAGTGTTTGATTCCTCAAAAACATAACTATGAAATGCTTCCTAATAAAATACCTAGTCATATAAATACTATGCTTTGGGAACATGCATTTTCACATTTTGCCCATGACTAGATAATGACAATATATGCAACCACTTTATTTTCATGGAAGATAGACAGTCTTCACAACACATTCATTAAATAGCTTACAAAACTGTGTATTTTGCATGCCTTCACTACAAAGCATGTTTCTGGAAGAATTATTGCCTTCCCTTATAGTTTTGGCATCTCCACAGTTTTCTCGTTTATTGTGTCTTTGTCCATATTTTCATCACAAACAACTGTTATGGGAAGAACAGAGGTGTTTTCCCCATTTAAACAATTTGTGATGTGAAAGAAGCTCACTTTTAAAAAACTAAAACTTTTCAACCAAACATAAGTGGAACAAACCAACTCAACATCCAAACATACAATCAAGCCATTTGTACCATGTTCATTCTTTCCATAGGTATTGAATAATTAAACAGTGTAGAAGGCTCAAAAATATACAGACCACGTTAAAAACACAGATAGTGCCCTCTGAAGTGCTCACAGCCTACCTGTCTTAGTGGGAAAAGAAGCGGCTGTTTGAGGGTAAATTCTGTATGAAGACAAATAAAAGGGCATCATAGTGACTTTCCAGAACAGTTGGAAACATTTTAAATGTTAAGATCACAACAGGACACCAACGTATTAAAATGGTTGGAATATGTGTGTGTGGATTATTGTTCTGTGTTGCATGTTTCAGAAATAACTATGCAAGCTTATAACTCCTGAAACATCATCTTCTTCTTCTTTTTTTTTTTTTTTTTTTTTTTTGTGAAGCTCAACATTGACTTTCATGGATAGTGGTGTTAGAACAATATTACTAAGAGCCTTATGTCATTTAATAAGTTATCTAAAAGTTATTTACAATTCTGTACAAACTACAATTTTATATAAAAGATAAAGTTAATAGTAAGTGTGCCTTTCTTAAACTTAAGGTGTGCAAATAGCTTTTACATGTAAATAAGGTTTACTCAATAATTTAATTAGTTTAAGTCCTTGATAGATTCTACTGTACTTGAGAAGAACTGCAATAAGGTCATTTAAATAGTTGGCTGTTTTTGATTTGTGGTGGATTTTTTTTTTAAAAAAAGATGATTTAGCAGAGACACGAGATAAAAGTTTTCATATAATACAATTGATTGTAGCTGGAGTTTTGAAAATGTGGAGTTACATAGGCATTTCTAGGGACAGATGCTTGAACATACTAGTCAAATGTGTTATGCTTTTTGCATCAAAGTTTTCTTAAATTAGTAGCTCTAGTAATGGCCTCAAAAATTAACCAACAAAAATAATTTTTATAAGTGTTTCGAACATTTCAGGAAGCCAACAGATAAGTCTTGGTTCAAAAAAGGCTAAATTTGCAGTATATCTTCAAAAGGAAGATCGGCTGAAGTAGCCAAAAGTTTTCATACTTTCATTTCAAAATGGTCCACCCAGTTTTTCATTTCTTTCTGTTCATGTGGCCATGAGGATACATAGATAGGTTTCATTATTCTGCTTAATGTTCATTGAAATAAATCTCAAGCCTAACCTTTAGGCAGGCAAATATATTATTTTGCTGTGTATAATGCTCACTTTTTGCCCAAATTTTTGAGGGAAAAATAAGGATGCTCATTATATATGGGTAGTTAGTGGTACATATAATTTCTTATACCGTGTATCTTTTCTTGTGTTTTGTAATTATTCGTTACTTAAAATTTCTTGTACTATAATATGTTAAAAGTAAATGCTAAAATTCCTTTGTAATGCAAAAAAACAAGTATCTAAATATAAATAAATAAACAATTGAATGAAAATTTAAAATGAAAGACTTTTTCCTGAAAGTTTTGGCCAAAAATGTGGGCACACGTTATACATAGCAAAATAGGGTATTTAATCCATGTAATCCTACCTAATATCTTCTTAGTTAAATATATTAAAATACAGAGAAGCAGTTTCTTCCATTGCTAACTTTTTAGGAATATGCTGTGTTTTGTTACAGTGGAAGATGTTTTCTGTGGATTTTCAGTTTAAGATGCAACAATACCATCTCCTATGCAAAGATACTGGCTACTTACTGAAGGTCTGTTGTTAAACTGCTGAGGCCATCTGTGTGCCAAACTTTTCCATAAAGTCAGTCATTTAGATAGCAATTTGATAAAGTTTCTTCACAATACTAAAAGTGCTTCTATGGTGTCCTATTGCTTGATTCCCTGTTAGGTAAAACAGGGTCCTGAAAGGGTTCGATTAACATAGAGTGAACCGAGTTGTAATCTCCTTTTGGAATGAATTAGTAAAAGATCTCAAATTGGATGTAACTCAATAAATAATATTGAACAATTCTAAAACTTCCTCCTGCTCACAATGTGATCTGGCCATTGTGTTCTCAATACTTTGGGAGAAAACAATCATTCATCTAATAAAAGATCACAGTCTCAGAATGAATTCAGTATTCCCCTTTCATGTATGCTATGTATAGTTTTACAAGACACCGCAAACCTGCAATGGGTCTAAAGGAGAACCAGTTGCCCCAAGTTCAAAGCAAAGAGCACTTTCTTACTGCCCCTATTGCAGTAACAAAAACTGTGCTAATAAACGTCATTCTGTAGGAATTTTAGAATCAAATATTTTCTGTGATTAGCTGAAGGCTGTTTTCCCCAGTCCCCTTGAATGTAGCAACAGGGTCAATGATGCATGATCTCTAGGCAGATAGAGAAAAACAGGCCAAATCAACTTGAGTCCAAAGAGTGGTAAAGACTAAATTAGGAGAACTTTAAGACTATCTTCCACTCAACATTATAAATCTTGAATAATTGACTAAAGAGGCATTTTATTCTCAAACATTTTACCAGAATTTTAAATTCCAGAAATGTTTGCCTCGATGACATCAGTGTGGATGTGGTGCATTCAACAGCTGCAGCATCCGTGTAATCTGTGATGTTTTCCCAGTTTGAAAAAACCGAGGCAGCTGTGTCTCAATTTATTTCATCTCCTACACAGAGGGCCAAGTAATAGAGTACATTTTGACAGTTTTTATATCTGACTTTGGACGCATTGGGAGTCAAAGAAAATATAAATGAAACGATTAAATAAGCAAAGTATGAAATTTCAGTTTTGCCCAATCCGCTTCTAAATATACCTAGATTCATTCAGCAAAATGTTTATGGAATAGAGAGCATTAATCCAGTGTAGTAGAGTTCTTCAATAAAATGAAAACTGATGATAAGAAAGTAGCAGTAAGAAAGGAATGTATTGGAAGTGAAGGCAAAGAAAATAATGTTACGTGGAGAAAAAGAGATTATTGTGTAATAATAAACAGGATTTCAATAGTCTTTATTTTTAAAAAAACATATCATTGAATCTGAATTCTGGCTAGTTTAAGCCCATTTGTATAAGAAATATTTTTCTTCTACATCATCCTTAGTAGTTCCTGGCCTGCCCCTCTCTTGCAACGTGCACACACACACACACGTTGCAAACATGAAAAATGTTAAGTACCCTATGTTACCAAACGCTCACTTATTTACTACCAGTTTCTGTTTTGCCCATTCTGAGGGACTCCATCTCCCTAATCTTGCTTCACTCAGAAAGTAATCAAGCTGTCAAGCTGTTCTGAGCCAACTGTATGACCTGGTTGCTCACTCTGGAACCTTCACTTCCTAATATATTCCCCACTGCTTCCCTTTTCTCCTCTCACAGAGAGCCTCTGCAGACACACATACCCCACAGATAACTTCCTCTGCTTTGGGGGTACTTTGGGGACCACAGCCACCATCGAGCTTTTACGGTGATTTTAATAAGGAAATTATTTTTTATTACAAACAACAATATTATAAATGAATTTCTGTAACGCAGCTTTTTTTATAAGTTGGGAAGAATCTGTTTGTTCACACTCTCTATCTTGCTACTTCATGAATAAAAATATTTCTAGTCAAGTAGTAAATGCAGTGGAAACAGGAAAAAAGCATCAGCAATATTTTATTCCATTTTGTACAACCTATACCACCAATGGACACTGGTAACAGTCAAAAAGTGCAGGTCATCCAATGTGACTGCATAATGATAGATAATGAAGCAAGCAAGGTTTTGTCCTAGCCCTAAAAAGAGCATTTCTAGATAGTTGCAAATGCTCTGAAACAGATAAAAATGACATATTGCTAATGTGAGAGTTTTAAGGAAAAGGTCAGAAAAATCCAATTCTGAATGTGATTATTTTCATGGCTTCTTACTACTCTTGAGTGTAGTTTTTAAATAGAAGGTGATGTAACATCAAAATTGGGGAGACATCAGTGTTGAATTGGAAAATACATAAATTTCAAAGTAAATCTTTATGCAGCCATTTAATAACCAACATTTAGTAGCATTACTATCTGATATGCATTCTTGGGTTTTACATATATTAGTTTATTTAATTATCTCAACAACTCTATTAGGTTACATAATTTTCCCTATTATTCCTAGTTTTCAAATGGGAAAACTAGAGGTATTAGGTAATCACGCAGCTACCAAGTGAAAAAATAATCAGAACCTATAATTTAAAAATTAGAGAAAATAACGTGTAATAAAGATGTCAAGTATTGTAAACATTGTTTTAATCTAATATTAGCAGACACCTAATTTACAAAGTGAGCATTACTATGGTTCCATCTCAGTAGTTTTAGAAGAGTCAATATTGTACCTGTGATTGCTAGGTGATCATAGAAGTTATTGGGAATGGGTATGAAGCTTTTGAGTGTTATAATATCCAATATTTTCTATTACATAATCTATTTAAAATAGCTTAAGTAAGAATATATTTCGTCATTACAACTTTTAACTCCCAAGTTTTTTTTTTATCCTATTGTTGCAGCTCAACCTCCAGACAGGTAGCAGACAAAACCTTGGCCATTGATTAATGAAAAGAATACCTTGAGATGGAAAATACAAAGGCACAGCCAAGAAGGTTTTGAGGATGTGAACAAATAACTTCGAAAATTTTCAGAGATCTCTGAAGCAACTTTTAATAAACATCTCTGAGCAATGTTTATTTTATGTTCATTGTCGTATCTCCTCCCCGTTACGTGACCCTGCCTTTATTATTTATTGGGACCTACAATGTTAGCCACAACAAAATTGCCCCATTCATATTACTTACTTCTGCCAGAATCTGAAATTAAGAAAAGGACTCACTGTGGTCCTTTCTAGAAAACATATAAAAAACTATTTTGTGTTGCTAATTAGTCAAATATTCAATCAGATTTTTCAACCACAAATTCTCTCCATCTTTTTTGTAAGTCTCTATTCCAGAAGAAGGTCTTAATTTTGACAAATCTTATGACCAATCCTTTTAATATTATTATGGCCACTCTAGGTTTAATATCACCCACAATAAATTATCTCATCATTAGTGTCATTTATTACTTTATCGTTTTTTAGCGTGGCACACAAAATTAAAATGGTTAAGACTCATCAGTATTGTGTAGTATTTGCTTAACTTGATATTTATCTCATTAGACTTTGCTAACCCAGAGAAAATGATAGCATATGTTCTTTACCAAAAAGCTTTAGAGATGAATGATTTGTATGTAATGTGGCTATCTCTGGAGCTCTTGCCCATGGCAAGAGAGCCAAAAAATAGTGAAATAACTAAAATAAAATTGCATTTATTTTATTTGCAGTTAGAAACAGGTGCTAGGCTGCCAGATGTACTTCAAAACAAACACCTGTTTGTGATCCATAATGATCAGATACACTTTAAGGACTATAGGACCCATAGGCAATCAAACCATGTTAAGCTACCCAACATTCTATAAGATCCACACAAAATGTCAACACTCTCTCTATATGCCTTATTTTTAAATACTTAATCCAACCCTCCAATCCAGCTAGGTGAGTCTCCTCAATTTTTCTCTACATTGTCTTGTTTTTGTATACAGGCACCATATTCTATTTTTGTACCTTCCCTTAACTCAAAGCTGACATGACCATTGAATCTTCAGATTTCTGTGAACATTATTAATTCCATTCCCAAATTTCTATTCTCAAGGCCAGGTGAGGAAGATCACAGCACATTTGGGCAACCACCCATAGGTTGGCATGCAAATAGTACATGTGACTAGGGCCTAACGGGAAGTAAGATTGGAAAAGTAAGCAGGAGCTTTGTCTGACATAGTAGGAAATTTAGACATCATCCTAGAGGTGATGGGTAGCCTTTAAAGGTTTATAAGCTTGTGTAGCAATGTGATATGATTTCACTTTAGAGACATTACTCTGGATGATGGCGTAGAGTATTAATTGAAAAAGAAGGTATAGAGGAAAAGTAGCAGAAGGATATCTGTTAGGATATAGCTGTGGTAGTCCAAACTCTGATTCAGAAGGGTTTGAAATTATCACTAAGTAATAATAATGGAGAAAAGTGAGCAGATTTGAAAGTTATTAAAGCAAAATTGCTGGAATTACTGAATTAGTCCATGTAAGAGGAAAGAAAGAGTTTAGTATTACTCCCAGCTCTCTGATGTGGAGAGATGGTGGTGTCATTAATCAGCTTGGGAAATAAAGAAGGAAAAGAGGGAGTGGGGGTGATATAAGTTTGTGAAAAATTAACATGAAGATTCGTAAGTAACTTTTAGTTGGTGGTGCCCACAATTCATCTAAGGTAAACCCTGAGCTTTAGTATACCCAAGATGTAGAAGAAAGTGCACAGTGTAAAAAATTTCTGATATTTGCTCAAAGCATTGTCACAGTGTTTGATCTCAACAATTACTCTTTGAAGTCCGCATTGCATGTAGTAGCAGCCTTGTTATACATAAAAAGAAGAAAACATAGGCCCAAAGACAAAATAGACTGTTCAAAACTTCAGATATAATAAGTGAAGAAAATTTTGAACTGAAACCATTGTATGGCTGTGACAGGTCCCAGAAAGTAACTCGTGGCTCAGAGATAGTGCTTGTAACAGAGATTCCTATTGTATTTTATTTTCCTTTTAAATTATTCTTTACTTTCAATTATAGTTCATATACAATATTATATTAGTTTCAGGTGTGTACCCCAGTGATTATACATTATATAAATTACTAAGTGATCATCCCAATAAATCTCATACCCACTTGACACCACAAACAGTAATTAAAATACCATTGATTATATTCCCTATACTGTACTTTACATCACCATGACTGCCTATAATATCCAATTTGTGTTTCTTTTTTAATATATTTTATTGATTATGCTATCACAGTTGTCCCATTTTTCCACCCTTTATTCCCCTCAACCCTGCACACCCCTCCCAACAGCATCCCCCCCCCCCATTAGTTCATGTCCATGGGTCCTACATATAAGTTCTTTGGCTTCTGTGGCTTCTACATTTCCTATGCTATTCTTAAACTTCCCCTGTCTATTTTGTACCTACCATTTATGCTTCTTATTCCCTGTACCTTTTCTCCTGTTCTCCCCTCTATTACTCCCCCACTGATAAGCCTCCATGTAATCTCCATTTCTGTGATTCTGTTCCTGTTCCAGTTGTTTACTTAGTTCACTTTATTTTTATTTTTTAAAATATATTTTATTGATTATGCTATCACGGTTGTCCCATTTTTCCACCCTTTATTCCCCTCCACCCTGCACACCCCCTCCCACCCACATTCCCCCACTTTAGTTCATGTCCATGTGTCATAAGTTCTTTAGCTTCTACATTTCCCACACTATTCTTGCCCTCCCCCTGTCTATTTTCTACACACCATTTATGCTACTTATTTTCTGTACCTTCCCCCCTCTCTCCTCCTCCCACTCCCCTGTTGCTAACCCTCCATATGATCTCCATTTCTGTAGCTCTGTTCCTGTTCTAGTTGTTTGCTTTTGTTTTAGGTGTGGTGGTTAATAGCTGTGAGTTTGCTGACTTTTCACTGTCCTATTTTTTATCTTCTTTTTCTTAGATAAGTCCCTTTAACGTTTCATATAATAAGGGCTTGGTGATGATGAACTCCTTGAACTTGACCTTATCCGAGAAGCACTTGATCTGCCCTTCCATTCTAAATGACAGCTTTGCTAGACAGAGTAATCTTGGTTGTGGGTCCTTGGGTTTCATGACTTGGAGTACTTCTTTCCAGCCCCTTCTTGCCTGCAAGGTTTCTTTGGAGAAGTCACCTGAAATTCTTCTGGGGACTCCTTTGTAGGTAACTGTCTCCTATTCTCTTGCTACTTTTAAGATTCTCTCCTTACCTTTGTTCTTGGGTAATGTAGTTATGATATGCCTTGGTGTGTGCTTCCTTGAGTCCAACTTCTTTGGGATTCTCTGGGCTTCCTGGAAGTCTATTTCCTTTGCCAGATTGGGGACATTGTCCTTCATTATTTGTTCAAATAAGTTTTTAATTTCCTGTTCTTCCTCTTCCCCTTCTGGCACCCCTATGATACAGAATGTTTAAAGTTGTCCCAGAGATTTCTCAGCTTCTCTCCTCCTTTTTTTGCATTCTTGTTTCTTCATTCTGTTCTGGTTGAATGTTTATTTCTTCCTTCTGCTCCAAACCATTCATTTGAGTCCCAGTTTCCTTCCCTTCACTGTTGGTTCCCTGTACATTTTCCTTTATTTTGCATTTCATAGCCTTCACTTTTTCTCTATTTTGTGACCATATTCAACCATTACTGTGAGCATCCTGATTACCAGTGTTTTGAACTCCCCTGCATCTGATAGGTTGGCTACCTCTTCATCAGTTAGTTGTATTTTTTCTGGAGCTTTGATCTCTTCTTTCATTTGGGCCACATTTTTTGGTCTCAGCTTGCCTGTTACATTGTAAGGGGTGGAACTTTAGGTATTCACCAAGGTGGGGCAACCCACCTTGCTGCATTGTGGTGCTGTTTGTGCGGGAGGGGCCCGAGAAGGAACAATGCTGGTTGTTCAGCTTTCTGCCAGCTTTCAGTTACTTCCTCCACTACCCACAGGCAAACTGGGCCCTTCTGGTGTTGATTCCCAGGTGGGTGGTTTTGTGTGTGTTCTAAGACCCTATGCATCTCTCCAATGAACTGTCCTGTGAGGCTGGCACTTTCTCCTGCTACCTTAACCCCCACAGGTTTTTCAGTCAGAGGTTTGAGGCTTTATTTCCCCCACACTGGAACCCTGGGTTGCTCAGTCTGTCTCACTTCCCAGTTGTTCCTCCTGGTTTATCTGCACATGAATGTGGGACCGCCCACTCTGCCAGCTGCCGCCTTGCCTGATCCACCAGCCACCACCTTGCTGCGAGTCATATGCACCCTAACTGCCCATCTCCACCTCTCCTACCAGTCTGGATGAATGTTTGTTCTTTAACTCCATGATTGTCAGACTTCCATACCGTTTGATTTTCTGGCAGTTCTGGTTGGTATTTATTTTTAAATTTGTTGATGTCCTTCTTTTGGTTGTGGAGGAGGCACAGTGCATCTACCTATGCCTCCATCTTGGCTGGATGTGCTCTCTTTGTCTTTAAAACTTGGCGTCATTATTATGCTGTATCTTGGAGTAGGCCTCTTTGGGTTCATCTTGGTTGGGACCCTCTGTGCCTGAACTTCAATGATTTTTTCCCCTCTCCAAGATCAGAAAGTTTTCTGTCATTATTTTTTCAAATGGGGTTTCTATTCCTTGTTCCTTTTCTTCTCCTTCTGGTATTACTATGATTTGAGTGTTGTTGCATTTCATGTTATCTTGGAGTTCCCTTAAGCTATCTTCATATTGTTTTAGTCTTTTTTCATGCAGCTGCTCTACCTGGGTGGTCCTTTGCACCTTGTTTTCCAGCTCACTAATTCAGTCCTCTGCTTCATCCAGCCTGCTTGTAATTCCTTCTAGTGTGTTTTTTTATTTCAGAAATTATATTCTTCATTTCTTCTGGGTTTTTTATAGTTTCTATTTCCTTTTTTCATACTGTTGTACTTTCCACTCAGCTCCTTGTAGTTTTCTGTGAGTTCCTTGAGAATCATTATAACCATTCTTTTGAATTCTATATCTGATAGTTTGCCTGCCTCCATTTCATGTAGCTCTTTTAGTGGGGAGTCTCCCATTCCTTTTGATTGCATGTTCTTTTTTGTCTCCCCATTTTAGGTGACTCTTTTCATTTGTTTCTGCACTTCCTGATGTTCTACTTTGCTAGCTATCTTTGTAGAGTTAACTTCTATGGTAGGAGCTCTTTGTGATTCAGTGATGTGGTCTCTTTCATCTCCTTGTCTTAATGCTCTAGGTTTTCCCTTTCTTCTGTTTGTGTGGGCTCTCTTGTTGCACTTGGGTTTTTACCTGTTGTTGGTTCCTTTGTTGGTGGGTTCTCTCCTCCAGCAGGTATACTGGTGTTCATAACTCCCACCTAATCTTGTATGTGATCAGTGGCAGGGGGAGGCAAAATGGATTAAGACAGCAGGAGAGTATTCTATGGGACTTAAAGTACCAACAAGTAGAGAACAGATAGGAGATCCTTTGTAGTTGTACAGTGTAAACTGTGATATTTCACCCAACTAGCCACTTTTTCTATAAGGTAAAGAAGAGATAAGACTCTTATTAGAGGCAAGCAGGAATGTGAGCTGAATCCAGAAAACAGAGTGCTTGTGTGAGGTTAGATGGTGAGATATAGTGAGAGTAAAGGATAGAAAGTAGGTGTAGTGTGCGAGAGAATAGAGTTATCCACAGCAGTAATAATACTCAGGAAGATAGTGAAACGGACTAAGACCAGGACAGGGTGCTGTGTAGTATTTACAATAATATGGAACAACAGTTATTTACAATAACACTGTGAAACAATAATATGACAAGAAATATATGACCTGAATAAAAAAAATAGAAAGTTTGCCCTGGCTGGTGTAGCTCAGTGGATTGAGCTCGGGCCTGTGAACCGAAGGATCGCGGTTCGATTCCCAGTCAGGGCACATGCCTGGGTTGCCAGGCCAGTTCCCGGCAGGGGACATACAAGAGGCAACCGCACATTGATGTTTCTCTCCCTCTCTCCTTCCCTTCCCCTCTAAAGATAAATAAATAAATAAATAAATAATAAAAATAAATAAATAAAATTAAAAAAAAAAGAAATACTGCAAAAAAAAAAAAAATAGAAAGTTAGAAAGTCCACGACCGGGAAGTTTTTGGAACACAAGTGAAGTGAAAGAAGGAAAACTAAAATGCGAAATAAACAAGAGAACAAGGAGGACCAGGGGAACAATGCAATTAAACAAAGAAAATTAAACAGGATGAAGAGAAATAAAAAATACTAATACAATGAAATAAAAATAATGAAAAAAATAATAAAGGTAAACAAAAAATACAAGTCCCATTGGATAGCAAAGTAAAATTTGTCTCAGTTGCTCAGTTATTGGCATTAGCCTTGTGCTCCCTCTCTGGATCTGTCTCTGGTCCTTACACAGCTCCAGGTCTTATTTCTCACACTTGGGGGGAAAAGAAAGCTTCCTGCTGACTTTAAACCTGCCAAGAGCCAAGCGAGTTCTGCTGGTCGTCCTGGTTGCTGAAGGCAGAGTGGGGGCTGAGCTTTGCTTTTTCCTTTTCCTGTGGTTTTGTGAGGTTGGGGGCCAGGTCCGGGCAGCAATAGTCACAGTTGCCTCGCCTCCAACCTAGGCCCTCTGTGTGCTGGCGGGCCCCCACTGTCCACCTGCACCAGCCTGGCACCTTTAATCCACCTGTTGTGCACTGATTAGGAGCAACTCAAGCTCCACCTCCTCCCTCTTTGCTGGCCTGCTGCTATGCACTCTCATAGTCCCTTGAGAACAGTTCAGCTCCCCCACTAACTTAAGTCTCTCCGGGGACTGCTAACTCCCTGAGCCCTGCTGCTCTCCTCTGGAAGGTACATGCTATGTGCCGCCTCCTCCCTCTTCCCTAGCCCAGCCACTGCGTGAGAGTCCCTTAAACTTCTTTTGAGTAAAACCCTTTTGCTTAAGCCTGCTGTTCTTGACAAGTGCCTGGCTTTTCACACAGCCCAACTCTCTGACCAGACCGGAGACTATCCATGTCAGGGTCCAACACAGCATAAGTCTTCTTTCTCCCTTCTCCAGGTGTCACCTGGTTCCCCAATTTCTCTGGTAATGACCTAGCTGGCGAGCACAGACCCAGTGGGTGAACATCATCTCTGTGTGTTGCCCACTTCATCTTTATTTCCCCTAGTGACTTCAAGCATCCGGGTCTCTCGTGGTGCCCCTCTCTCTTCCCTGCTCTGGTAGGGGAGGAAGCCGCGGAGTCAGAATAGCTGATCTGGCTTTCCTCCAGAGCCCCTCCAATAGCGTCCAACCCTGGTGCCAGGCCGGGACCGCAGCAGCTTTGGTCCCTGCTCAGGTCCCAGGGAGCTTACCAGCCGAATGCAATCTCCTTACCGTCTGTTTTTCGATCTCCTCCACAATTTTGGCCTCCGAACTTCATATAAGCTGGAATTCCGTTGCCTGCTCACCCTGTTCCTCAGAAGATTGGCTAGCTGTTCAAGCTGGGTGCAGGGGCAAGTGGGCTCTGCTCCCACCTACCTCCCCACGATCTCCTGCTTCCCATTTTCATTTTCAGTACCAATGATGAACTATCAGAAAGGCAAACTAAGAAAACAATCCCATTTACAATAGCACCATAAAACCCTAAGAATACATTTAACAAAGGAGGTAGAAGACCTGTATACTCTGAAAATTATAAGGCACTGAAGAAAAAAATCAAAGATACAAATAAATAGGAACATACACCAAGTTCATTTATAGGAAGAATTAACATAATTAAAATGTCCAAACTACTCAAAGCAATCTATAGATTCAATGCAATTCTTATCAAGATACCAATGACCTATTTCACAGAATTAGAATGAATATTCCAAAAATTCATATAGAACCACAAATGACCCTGAATAACAACAGAAATCTTGAGAAAGAAGTTGGAGGAATCATACTACCTGATATCAAACTGTACTACAAAACCATAGTAATCAAAGAACATGTTACTGGCATAAAAAGAAATATAGATTAATGGAACAGAATAGAGAGCTCAGAAATAAATCCATGTTTATTTGGTCAATTAATATTTGACAAAGGAGTCAAAAACATTATGGTCAAAGGCAGTCTATTCAATAAGTGGTGCTGAGAGAATTGGACAGATACATGCAAAAAATGAAAGAGACCAACACCTTATAACATACACAAGAATAAACTTAAAATGAATTAAAGACAAATGTGAGACTTGAAAACATAAAGATATTAGAAGAAAACATAGGCAGTAAATTTCTATTTCTCTTAAGGGTATTTTTTCTGATATATCTCCTCAGGCAAAGGAAACAAAAGAAAAAATAAATAAATGGGACTACATCAAAGTAAAAAGTTTTTGCACAGGAAATGAAACCATCAAAAAAACAAAGAAACACCTGGCTGGTGTAGCTCAGTGGATTGAGCGTGGGCCTGTGAACCAAAGGGTAGTGGTTCGATCCCCAGTCAGGGCACATGCCTGGGTTGCAGGACAGTTCCCAGTGACAGTTCCCAGCAGGGGATGCACGAGGGGCAACCATACATTGATATTTCTCTCCATCTCTCCTTCCCTTCCCCTCTAAAGATAAATAACTACAATCTTTAAAAAAAAAAAACAAAGAAACAACCTCCTAAGTGGGAGAACATATTTGCCAATTACACATCTGATAAGGAGTTATCCAAAAATTATAAAAAATTCATTCTACTCAACACCAGAAAAAAAAAAAACAATTCAATTAAAATATGGTCAGAGAATATGAATTGACACTTCTCCAAAGAGGACATACAGATGGCCAATAGAGATATGAAAAGATGCTCAGCATTACTAATTATCAGGGAGATGCAAATTAAAACCACAATGAAATTTCAGCTCACAGCTGTCGGAAAGGCTACCATCAATAAATCAACAAGTGAAGTACTATGCTCAGTGAAATAAGTCAGTCAGTGAAAGACAAATAATACTTTCTTTTTTAGTGGCTGAGGAGTTCATTGTTTCTTTTTACCATTGAAAACTGTTACTGACATGAAATCAGAAATAGTTAAGGAGAATGATTATTTGTACATCCAGCAGAAAAACAAATCATTCTGTGTAAAAATTTAGCATGGAAAATTTTCATATCATACCGAGATATACTGTCAGCTTGGAAACTGACTGATCAAGGTAGTGCCAGAGTATAAGAAACATATTGTTACATGTATTCATATAGAAAGTCCATTATACATATAATTTCCAATCAAAAGTTGTTTGCTTTAACAACGTACATACATATTGTGTTTTTTAATTTTATGATGGTTCACATCATGTGCAGTTCTAAAATTTGCATGAACTTCAATTTAAAATGAATTGATAAAAATGCACAACCACTAACATTATATTTTCATCACTTTATCATGACTTAAATGTCATCATCAATCATCAGGGAAATGCAAATGAAAACCACAATGAGATATCACTTCACATGTATCAGAATGGCTATTATAAAAAAAAACAACAAATAAAATGGTTTGGCAAGAATGTGGAGAAAAAGAAATCCTTTGGAACAGTTGGTGGAATTTTTAAATTGATGCAGCCACTATGGAAAACAGTTTGAAAGTTCTTTAAAAAGTTAAAAATTGAACTAGCATACAAGCCAGCAATTTTACTCCTGGGTATTTATTCAAAAAAATAAAAAAGCACGAATTTGAAAAGATATATACACCCCTATATTTAATTAAGCATTACTTACAATAGCCAAAATATGAAAGCAACCTGAGAGTCCATTGACAGATGAGTGGATAAAAAAGCCGTGGTACCTTTACACAAATGGAATATTACTCAGCCATAAAAATGAAATATTACCATTGCAAGAATATGGATGGACTTAGAGAGTTCTTGCTAAGTATAATAAGTCAGACAGTGAAAGACAAATATCTCATTATTTCACTTATGTGTGGAACCTTAAAAACAAAATGAACAAGCAGCAAAAAAGGAAAAGATTCATAGAGTAAAGGTACAAGCTGATGGTTGCCAGGATTGGGGTGGTTGACAAAGGCAAAGTAAAGAGGTTAAGGTGCAAAATTTTCAGTTATAACATAAATAGTCCTGGGGATGTAGTGTGCCATATAGAAAAAAAGTCAATAATATTTTAATACATTTCTATGGTGAAAGAAGGTTACCTTCTTTCTGTAACCTTCTGGTGAAAGAAGGTTACGAGGCTGTTCGTGGTGATCACTTTGTAAGGTATATAGAGATGTACACCTGAAACAAATGTTTTATGTCAACTATAATTTTTAAAATGAAAAAAGGGTGGTTCTTTTAAGTAAATTCCTAGTGAAAAATACTGCAAGGGGAACAACTTATTTGAAAAAAAAAAAAACCTTCCAAGTTTGAAACTGTCCTTTACAAACAATCTGATTTTAAAATCTAATTAAAATCCCTTTTTATGAGGCAGAGTAGTTCCCAAAAGCCCTGTAAATGAAAATGTTTATATATATATATATATATATATATATATATATATATATATATATATATATGTATGTATGTATATGGCAAGTTACAGAGAGTTGTAGTGGAATGGGCACTGGACTGAGTTAATAGAATTCAGTTTTAGTACTGACATTGTCAGCAAGTAGCTATGTGATCTTGGACAAGTGAATTTACTTCAGTGTTTCTTATTTTTCTTCATCTGTAAAATGATGGATTTGTAAGAATGCGATTTTTTAGCCATGGCATATTATGTATAATACATATCCTCTTTCCTCCTTTAAAAAAATATCACAGCTCAGTCCTGGCTGGTGTGACTCAGTGGACTGAGCTCCAGCCTGCGAACCAAAGGGTCGCTGGTTCGATTCCCAGTCAGGGCTCAGGCATGGGTTTCGGGCCAGGGCCCCAGTGGAGGGTACGTGAGAGGCAACCACACATGGATGTTTCTGTCCCTCTCTTTCTCCCACACCTTCCCTGTCTATAAAAATAAGATAAATAACATTTTTAAAAATAAAGTGAGCTTTCAAGGTCTGTTTCAGCATTAACTTTTTATAAACGCAACAAGTGTAGTAAAGGTAAATTTATTGACAAATTTAAAACCAGTTATAAAATAAGTCACAGAGATATAATTACAGCATAGGAAATATAGTAAATACTATTATAATAACTTAGTTCAGTGACAGATGATTACTAGATTTACTGTGGGAAACACTTTATAAAGTACATAAATGTTGAATAACTATGTTGTACACCTAAAACTAATATAACATTGTATGTCACCTATACTTTAAAAAATTTTGGACTTTTCACTAATTCGTAAGAATTTCCTGTAATTATCATGAAGTGATTAGAGTACAAGAATCATGTCAAGAAGGTTTTGAAATCCATAATAGTGTTATTTAATTCAGCAGCTGTTGCTGATGCTTCCTGATGGTCACGTTCCATATTTTCAGGCCTGTCTTATTCCTTAACATAACTGTTAGTAATGTGATCATCTCAAAAGAATAAATAACTTCTAAGGTTTTACATGACCATTTCCCACTATTCTGCCAGAAAATTACTATTATATTCTCTTTGCTTAATGAGAGATTCAGCTCAATTCATAACTGAACTGACAAAATAGAGCACATTAAAATATAAAATGCGCCCTGGCTGGTGTAGCTCAGTGGATTGAGCGCGGGCCTGCGAACCAGAGGATCGCGGTTCGATTCCCAGTCAGGGCACATGTCTGGGTTGCAGGCCAGTTCCCGGCAGGGGACACACAAGAGGCAACCGTACATTGATGTTTCTCTCCCTCTCCCTTTCTCCTACCCTTCCCCTCTAAAGATAAATAAATAAAAATCTTTAAAAAAATAAAAATAAAATAAAATAAAATATAAAATGCTCCGAATGTTAGTGAGTAATGATAACAGGACAGCTTTCAGATCACCGTAATGTAACCCCAGTACAAGGAGCATGTATAAAGGGTGCAGGGACAAACCCAAAGGGGGTAGGATCAAGGGTGGGAGGTGGGATGGCTGGAGCAGGGGAGTTGTGGGGGGGGGCGGGGAATGGAGACAACTGTACTTGAACAACAATAAAAAATAGAAATAAGTAAAACGTCAAAAAAGGTAATAGGAAACAGTTCAGGAAAAATTTGATTGTGGTAATAATTGTGCCCTGTCTTATTTAGTGTGACAGCTCTCAGTCACCACTCTCAATGGCCTCATTCAAAATCGGCAGAGCTTAGTAGATTCCACTAGGAAATGCGACTTCAGGAAAGGGAACTTCCATGGAAAGGAGGATTTAACCATTAGGAAGAGTTATGCGAACTTCCTGAATTGTTTTCCTTATTCACGTTTTAGTAAGAGCGATTGACTACGTTGCCATATTTGTGGTAATTTGGGTCTTATATTTGGAAAATGGGCAATGTCATGATTTTGGCTTAGTCATTTGTGCTACGTTTTCCGCATCATTCCATTTTAAAATATGATTTATTGGATTAAAATTCTATCAGTAAATCACAGGAGTAATATTACTGAGATCCATTGGTGAACACTTGTGGATAAAGCAAGTAAAAATGTGATTCATTTACAACTGATAACCACTTAGGAGTCCTGACTGCAACTGTAATATTTGGACTAAGTGATTATATTCCAGGAGCATTCTAAATCTTAATATTTTTCCGTCTGGTAATTGTAGAAAAGTCTGTTAAATATTTAAGTAGTCTTGACAGAAATAGGTAGTTAAATACGCATACAGATGTGGAAATATGACTTTTTCATTTTCATTTTCATTTTTGAGTTTTTCTTAATTTTTTAAATTGTTGTTCAAGTACAGTTGTCTCCATTTTCATTCCACCATGCCACCCCCCCATCCCCACCTCCCACCATTGAACCTACCCCTTTTGGCTCTTTCCATGTGGCCTTTATACATGTTCCTTGCTGGCCCTTCCCCTATTATCCCCCATTATCCCTCCCCCACTCCTCTCTGGTAACTGTCAGTGTGCTCATGATTTCAATGCCTCTGATTGTATTTTGCTTGTTTGTTTTGTTGAGTAGGTTCCAGCATTTATTTCCCAGGGATTTGTAGGAATAAAGATAGGTCCTAGAAATTCACAGCAATATCGTATACAAAAAAACTTTGTGGATAAAAATCACCCCCAAAACCACCAGTCTTAAACTCATCTTAACCACAATGCATTACTTTTTATTTTTCCCCATTTAAAAAAATACATTATATTGATTATGCTATTACAGTTGTCCCATTTCCCCTCCCTTTATTCCCCTATGCCCTGCACACCCCCTCCCACCCACATTCTTCCCCCAACTTAGTTCATGTCCATGGGTCGTACATATAAGTCCTTTGGCTTCTCCATTTCCTATACTATTCTTAACCTCCCCCTGTCTATTTTCTACCTATAATTTATGCTACTTATTCCCTGTACCTCTTCCCCATCCACCCCACCCCCCTGATAACCCTTCATGTGATCCCCATTTCTGTGATTCTGTTCCTGTTCTTGTTGTTTGCTTAGTTTGTTTTTGTTCTTTTTTTTTAAGGTTTGGTTGTTGATAGTTGTATTTGTTGTCATTTTACTGGTCATATTTTTTATCTTCTTCCTTTTCTTAGATAAGTCCCTTTAACATTTCATATAATAAGGGCTTGGTGGTGATGAACTCCTTTAACTTGACCTTATTTGGGAAGCACTTGATCTGCCCTTCCATTTTAAATGACAGCTTTGCTGGATAGAGCAATCTTGGATGTAGGTCCTTGACTTTCATGACTCGGAATACTTCTTTCCAGCCCATTTGTGCCTAGAAGGGTTCTTTTGAGGAATCAGCTGACAGTCTGATGGGAACTCCTTTGCAGGTAACTGTCTCCTTTTCTCTTGCTGCTTTTAAGGTTCTCTTACCTTTATCCTTGGGTAATGTAGTTATGATGTGCCTTGGTGTGTTCCTCCTTGGGTCCAACTTCTTTGGGACTCTCTGAGCTTCCTGGACTTCCTGGAAATCTATTTCCTTTGCCAGATTGGGGACATTGTCCTTCATTATTTGTTGAAATAAGCGTTCAATTTCTTGCTCTTGCTCTTCCCCTTCTGGCACCCCTATGACTTGAGTGTTGGAATGTTTAAAGTCCAGGAGGTTCCTAAGCCTCTCCTCATTTTTTTGAATTCTTGTTTCTTCATTCTGTTCTGGTCAAATGTTTATTTCTTCCTTCTGCTCCAAACTGTTGATTTGAGACCCGGTTTCCTTCCCATCACTATTGGTTCCCTGTACATTTTCCTTTATTTTGCATTTCATAGCCTTCACTTTTTCCTCTATTTTGTGACCATATTAAACCAATTCTGTGAACATCCTGATTACCAGAGTTTTGAACCGTGCATCTGATAGGTTGGCTACCTCTTCATCAGTTAGTTGTATTTTTTTCTGGAGCTTTGATCTCTTCTCTCATTTGGGCCATTTTTTTGGTTTCAGTGAGCTGTTAGTAGTAAGGGGTGGAGCCTTAGGTATCCTCCAGGGCCAAGCAACCCACATTTCTGTGTTGTGGCGCTGTATGTGGAGGAGGGGTCCGAGTGGAAACAATGTAGCTTGGTTAGCTCTTGGTAGGCTTTCCGTCCCTTCCTCTGCTACTCACAATCAAATATGGTCCTTCTGGTGATGATTCCCAGGTGGGTGGTTTTGTGTGCATTCTAGGACCCTGTGGGTCTCTCCAATGAACTCTCCTGTGAAGCTGGCAGTTTCTCCTGCCACCTTAACCCCTACAGGTCTTTTCAGTCAGAGGTTTTGAGGCTTTATTTCCCCTCGCTGGAACTCTGTGTTGCTTGGCCTGCCTTGCTCCCCAGTCCTCCTGGTTTATCCACACACAAATGCGGGACTGCCCGCTCCACCAGCCGCTGCCTCTCCTGGTCCGCCAGCCGCTGCTTTGTTGTGAGTCCTCTGCACCCCAGTTGCCCATCACCCCTCCTACTGGTCTGAATGAATATTTGTTACTTAAATCTTTGATTGTCAGACTTCCATACAGTTTGATTTTCTGGCAGTTCTGGTTAGTATTTATTTTTTAATTTGTTGTTGTCCTTCTTTTGGTTGTGTGAGGAGGCACAGTGTATCCACCTATGCCTCCATCTTGGCCAGAACTGCAATGAGTTACTTTTTAATTCAAGTCAGAATGGGATATGAACCCTGACCTGGAGTGACTATATTCACTTATTGTTATGCTAAACCAATCTAGAGTAATGGATAAAAATATGAACTCTGGAATCAGAGTGGTTAAATTTGAATCTTAGTTCAATCACTTAACAGCATCAATATTCTGCCCTTATTTTCTTTATGTAACAAGAAAGTAATAATATCTAATTCATAGGTGTACCGTGAAAATTTAATTAGTTAACATTTGTAAAGTTCCTATGACCTGTCACTATTCAAAGTGACAGGTCATAGGAACTAAATACATACTATATAAATACATACTATATATTACCTACTTTTTATTCTCTATTTTTCTTTATTTTCAATTCCAAGGAAACTGAGAGGAAAATATACCTACCTTACTTATACTTATGGTATTATGCAAGATTGATCTTAGACAAAATATGAATTCAATGACTACCTTGAAGAATTTCTGCTTCCAAACATGATGATTTAATTGGTACTCTGATGATATAATTGATACCATGGTGAAGTAATTTATACTAGATTACCTCCCCCACAGTAAACAATTCTAAAACTGGATAACCCATTTGGAACAATTGTTTTCAATTAGTGGACAATAAGCAATGTGTAACTGTGATTCCGGAAGGAAGGAAAACTCACAGGATGAACCTGTGTTAAACCAGCTCTCTGTCTGGGGACAACGTTCTAACCGAAGCACAGAGAGCTAGAGGTCACATAATACACAATGGTCACAGTGAGCTGAGATGCCAAAGATCAGAGTTTGAGGCAGCTCGAGTGTGTGGGAGTTGTGGGAAGGAGTGTTAAAACAAGAAGGGAATTGTGTGGAAAGTGTACCCCAGGCTTTGTTTGTGGGGCCTCACCTGAGTTTATGGCCAGGGGCTGGAACATACATGTGCAGAGTGAGACCACCTGAGGCTTGCCAGACTCAGCAGACAAGGACTTTATTATAGGTGTTATAAATAGGTTACAAGAGTTAAAGGAATATATATGAATGGATAATAAATACCAGCAAAGAAATTTAAACTCTTTTTGAAAACCAAGGGGATACTAGTATTAGAAATTATTAATGACTAGCATAAAAGATTCATTGAAGGAGGGCTTAAAAACAAGCTGGAGATGGCAGAATATTTGGTAAACATGAAAAGAGAAAAATTATTGAATAAGAAGAATTGAGGAACATGAACTGAAGAAACTAACAGGGTGTCAGTGAACTCTGGCTCAATATAAAAAGATATAAAGTATGAATAATTAGAAAAGAGTGATTCTGGGGCTGGAAAAACTTGAAAAAAACATCCCAAATTTGATGAAAAATGCTAGCCAACAAAATCCAACAAGCTAAATAAACTTTGAGCAAGATGAATATATAGAAACCAACCTTAGACATACAGTCAAACTGATGAACATCAAAGACAAAGGGAAAAATCTGAAAACCGTCAGATGAAGTGCATTACATTCCATTTTACTTGGTAAATATTTAGGTTATGGGTCACACAGGATATTTGTGACATATTCCTTATTTTTAAAAATAATTTAAAACTATAAAATGTTTTTATACCATGGACCACATAAAAGTGGCATGGATCATAGTTTGCTGACCACTGATATACAGGAATTATCACTTATTTCTTTTTTTCCTTATTGTTGACACTATTATAGGTGTTCCCCATTTTCTCCCCCTTTCACCCCCCTCCACCCAGCCCCCATTTCTCCTCTCCTGGCCTTCAGTACATTGTTGTCTGTGTCCATGGGCCATGCGTATGTGCATATACATTCTTTGGCTAATCTCTTCCAGTCCTCCCAGCTCCTTGCCCTCTGAGATCTTTCAGTCTGTTCCATGTATCCACGCCTCTGGTTTTATTGTGTTCCTCAGTTTATTTTGTTCATTAGATTCTACAAGTGAGATCATGTGGTATTTGTCTTTCACCAACTGGTTTCTTTCACTTAGCACAATGCTCTCCAGGTCCATCCATGCTGTTATGAAGCTCC
This sequence comes from Glossophaga mutica, assembly GCA_039655065.1. Taxonomy (NCBI): domain Eukaryota; kingdom Metazoa; phylum Chordata; class Mammalia; order Chiroptera; family Phyllostomidae; genus Glossophaga; species Glossophaga mutica. The sequence continues at coordinate 3,832,426 of CM077318.1, read as the reverse complement.
CCCTTTCTTTCTGCTGCATAGTATTCCATTGTGTAAATGTACCACAGTTTTTTGATCTACTCATCTACCGATGGACACTTGGACTGTTTCCTGATCTTATAGAATTATCACTTATTTCTTATCAGAAACCAAGGGAACCAGAAAATACTGGATTGGCATCTTTAAAATATCAAAAAAGGCCCTAGCTGGTGCAGCTCAGTGGATTGAGCACAGGCCTGCGAACGAAAGGATCGAGGTTCGATTCCCAGTCAGGGCACATGCCTGGGTTGCAGGACAGTTCCCAGTGACAGTTCCCAGCAGGGGAAGCATGAGAAGCAACCATACAATGATATTTCTCTCCATCTCTCCTTCCCTTCCCCTCTAAAGATAAATAAATAAAATCTTTAAAAAAACAAAAGAAAAAGAATACTGTCAACTTAGAATTCAATATCTAATAAAATACCCTTCAGAAATTGAGGTGAAATAAACTTTATTTTGGTGCTATGTTCTCCTTTATGTCTCCTAGTGTTCAAACTTCACACACATTTGTCTTGCTTAAATACTCCACTCAAACCATTTTGCTGTTCTCTCTCTGCTCAGGTCCCTCACGTGGCATACCACATCACATTTTACTCTCTCCATGAATGTGACATTTTTCATGTATTCTCTTGAAATTATCACATGCCATATCCTCTCATAATCTTGCTTTTTTTAAATCAAATCCACACTAAGGTTTTATAGTAGCCCCCCTTATCTGAGAGGTTAATTTATAATACCCACCAGTGGATGCCAGAAACTGGATAGCACTGAACCTTATATATGGTATATTTTTCTTATAAATGGGTATCTACGATAAAATTTAATTTATAAATTATGCACAATAAGAAATGATAACTAATAATAAAAGAGAACAATTATAATAATATACTGTAATAACAGTTCAGTGAACATGCTCTCTCAAAACATCTTATTTTACTGTACTCACCTTTTACTTAAATTAAAAACTTTACAGCTTCTCTTTGGCATGTATAAATTGGCAACACCAGTCTTGTATTTTGGGTCTATTATTAAGTAAAATAAGGGTGACTGTAACACAAGCACTGGGATACCACAACGGTTGATCTGATACCCATCATGGCTAAGATGTGACTAATGGGCCAGCAAGTGCTGGACAAAAAGGTGGTTCATATCCCAGGCAGGATGGAGTGAACTAGCTTGAGATTTCATCATGTTACTCAAAATGGGGTACAATTTAAACATGTGAATTGTTTACTTCTGGAATTTTCTATTTAATGTTTTCAGACTATGATTAACCACAGGTAACTCAAACCATGGAAATTGAATCCACAGAATAGAGGTTGGTGAGCTACTGTAAGGGGTTTTGCTGGCTACCATTAATCGAAGACAGCCTAACATCTTAGGAAAATAACAATTTTATGTGTCTGTTGTATTGGACTCATTAAAGAATCCTCCTCTGTTTTTTTTTTTTCCCCATAAGGGCCATCTCATGATGATACAACAAAAATCATAAGTCCATGATTGTAATGATCTCAAGTATATGAAGACATGTAAAAAAATCTATTATCTTCATAGTTCAGCAGGTAGTCTGTTAATTACTGTGTGACTAAGTAACAGTGGTAAGTTTTTCAAATCAGCCAGTTACAAATATAAGAATACTCATTTAAATGCCCTATTGCTTAAAAGGCTAATAACACCTCTGCAGATAAGCATGCTACATAAATCCCTGCTGTTCAAGTAATGTATTTCAAAGTTTTTACCAAGTGAGATGTCCTTGCATGGAGATTTACAAAACTTCTGGGAAGTAGCGAAAGCAGTAATAAGAGAGAAGTTTATATCATTACCACCCTATCTCAAGAAACAAGAAAAATCCCAAGTAAACAGCCTTACCTTGTATCTTAAAGAACTAGGAAAAGAACAACAAAAGCAACTCAAAGTCAGCAGAAGAAAAGAAATAATTAAAATCAAAGCAAAATTGAATAAAATAGAGAACAAAAAGATTATACAAAATATTCATACAAAAAGAGCATGTTCTTTGAAAACATTAATAAAATTGGCAAACCTCTGGTTAGAGGCACTAAGAAAAAAAGAGAAAAGACTTATCCACACAAAATCAAATCTAAAAGAGAAGTTACCACAGACATCACAGAAATCCAAAGGCTCAAACTAGAGTACTATGAAAGACTATATGCCACCAAATTCAATAACCTAGAAGTGGATAAATTCCTAGAAACATATAACCTTCCTAGACTGAATTATGAAGAATTGGAAAATCTAAATAGACATATAAACAGCGAAAAAATTGAAACAGCCATCAAAAACCTCTCTAAAAGTAAAAGTCCAGGACCAGATGACTTCATTAGTTAATTCTACCAAACATTGAAAAAAAGATTTGATTCCTATCCTTCTCAAACTCTTCCAAACCCCCCCCAAGAGACAATACTCCCTAAACACATTTTATGAGACAAATACAACCCTGATACCAAAACCTGGCAAGGAAAAAATACACAAAAAAGAAAACTACAGACCAATATCTCTGATAAATACAGATACAAAAAAATCCTGAGCAAAATATTAGCAAACTCAAGATAGCAATGCATTAAAAAATAATAAATACATCATGACCAAGCAGGGTTCATTCCAGGAGCACAAAGATGATTCAAGATATGCAAATCAATCAACATAAAACACCACATTAACAAAACAAAGCATAAATATCATATGATCTTATCAATATGTGCAGATAAAGCAGGTCATACAATACAACATTCATTTATGATTAAAACACTCAATAAAATAGGTGTGAAAAGAAAGCACCTCAACATAATAAAGGCCATGTATGACAAACCCTCACCCAATATCATACTCAATGATGAAAAACTGAAAGCTTTTCCTGTAAGACCAGGAACAAGGCAAGGATGCCCACTCTCACCTCTTATTCAACATAGTTCTGGAAATCCTGGACACAGCAATCAGATAAAAAGAAGAAATACCCTGGCTAGTGTTGCTTAGTGCATTGAGCATCAGCCTGTGAACCAAAGGGTCACAGGTTTGATTTTCACTCAGGGCACATCCCTGGGTTGTGGGCCAGGTCCTCGTAGGAGGTGCACAAGAAGCAACCACACATTGATGCTTCTCTCCATCCCTTTCTCCCTCCCTTCACCTCTGTTTAAAAATAAATAAATAAAATCTTTTTAAAAAAATAAGAAATAAAAGGCATCCAAATTGGGAGGGAAGAAGTAAAAGTGTCACTTTCTGCAGGTGACATGATTCTATATATAGTAAACCCTAAAATCTCCACCAAAAAAATTACTAGAAACAATAGAGAAATAATCTTGCAGGATACAAAGTCAATGTAGGAAAATCCTGCTTTTCTATAAACTAACAATGGAACTTAAGAAAAAGAAATGAAAAATCAATTCCTTTTGCAACCAAAAGAATAAAATACCTAGGAATAAACTTAACAAAGGATGTGAAGCACCTATTTACTGAAAACTAGAAAGCGTTATTATAAGATTGAAAAAGACATAATGAGATGGAATGGTATTCCATGTTCATGGGTTGGAAGAATCAATGTATTTAAAATGACTACATTACCCAAAGCAATACAGATTTAATGTAATCTCCATGAAAACCCAATGTCATTTTTTCTTTTTTCTTTTTTACTTCTATTTTAATTGCTGTTCTTGTACAGTTTTCTGTCTGTTACTCCCATCCCAGCCCACCGCCCCAGACCTCCCCACCTCCCTCCCATCCCCCCCAGTTTTTGTCCATGTGTCCTTTATACTTGTTCCTGTAAACCCTTCCCCTTTTCCCCCTGAAATTCACTCCCCTAAATACCATATGATCTCACCTTTAACAGGAACCTAAACAACAAAACATACAAACAAGCAAAATATAACCAATGACACTGAAATTGAGAACAGGCTGACAGTCACCAATGTCATTTTTTAAAGAAATAGGACAAAAAATTGTCAGATCTGTATGGAACCACAAAAGATCCTGAATAGCCGAAGCAATCCTGAGGGAAAAAAGATCGAAGCTGTAGGTATCATACTGCCTGACTTAAAATTATACTACAGAGCTACAATAATCAAAACACCATGATACCGGCCCTGGCTGGTGTGGCTCAGTGGATTGAGTGCCGGCCTGTGAACTAAAGCATTGCTGGTTTGATTCCCAGTGAGGGCACATGCCTGGGTTGCAGACCAGGTCCCCAGTAGGGGGTGCACTCGAGGCAACCACACATGGATGTTTCTCTCCCCCCTTTCTCCCTCCCTTCCTCCTCTCTAAAAATAAATAAGTAAAATCTTTAAAAAGAAAAGAAAAAAAACATGATACTGGCAGAAAAACAGGCAGACAGAACAATGAAACAGAATTGAGAGCCCACAAGTATGTGGGCAAATGATTTTTGACAAAGGGGCCAAAAACACACAGTGAAGAAAAGAAAACCTCTTCAAAATTGGTGAGCAACATGCAAAAGAATGAAACTAGATTATAGTTTGTCCCCATGTGCAAAAATTAATTTCATTCAAAATGGATCAAAGGCCTAAATATAAGATCTGGAACAATAAATTACATAGAAGAAAATATAATGCTAATCTTATGGACCTTGGTCTTAAAGAACATGTTATGAAATTTGACCTGGAAGGCAAGGGAAGGAAAGGCCAAAATAAAGAAATGGAACTATATTAAATTACAAAGCTTCTGTACAGCAAAAGAAACCAATAATAAAACATAAGGCAGCCAAACAAATGGGAGATGATATTTGCAAACAACGGCTCTGACATAGGGTTAATATCCAAAACATATAAAGAACTCATACAATTCAACACCAAACAATCCAATAAAAAAAATGGGCAGGGGACTGGAATAGAGACCTCTTCCAAGAAGACATACAAATGGCCAACACACATATGAAAAGATGTTCAACTTCACTAGCTATTAGGGAAATGCAAATCAAAACTAGAATTAGATACCACCTCAAATCTGTTAGAATGGCTAATATCAACAAGACAGGTAATACGTGTTGGAGAGGTTGTGTAGAAAAGGAAATCCTCATTAATTTCTGGTGAGAATGTAAACTGGTACATCCACTACGTAAAACAGTATGGTGGTTCTTCAAAAAATTAAGAATGGAGGTATGGTATAACCCAACAATCCATCTCCTGGGTATCCACTCAAAAATTGATAAGATTTATTCACAAAGATATATGCACTTCTATATTGATTGCAACATTACTCATGGTGACCAAGACTTGGAGACAACCATAGCAACCTTCAAAAGAGGATTGAATAGAGAAGATGTACATATACACAATGGAGTACTACTCAAGTATAAGAAAAGATGAAATATTTCAATTTGTGAAAAGATGGATGGACCTTGAGAATATTATGCTAAATGAAATAAGTCAATCATAAAAGCTAAACACCATGTGATTTCTCTCATGTGTAGGATATAAAGCTGAAATTCATACGTAGACAAGACTATGGTGGTTACCAGAGGGAAGGGAGTAGGGGGGTAGTAAAGGGTAAATGGGCCAAATATATGGTAACAAAAGATGGTTCGACTGCAGGTGATGGGCACAAAATGAGATATACAGATCATGTATTACAGAAATGTACACTATGAGTGTACACTAAATGAAACCTATATGAGCTTATTAACATCAACCCAATAAATTTAATAAAAATAAATAAATTCATATTTAACAAATGAATCTCTTTAAAAAGTAATAGGTGTTTTTCTTTGTCAATATACTTACTTGTTATTTTTTAAAGCTATGGATGCTTTCCTCCAACTGTTACAAGGAAAAGAAAAAGAAGCAGAAAGACAAAAATCTCAAAAATTCCCTCTCAGGCTAATTCTGTTTCCTATTCTTTTTATGTAGGTGATGGATATTGTCAAAAAATCACAAAATCACTAGTTTTGCTGAATTCAAATATAAATGTATGTAAATATAAAAAGGATTAGATTCTAGAAATCAGTGAGGTGCCGTTTAATTTCAGTCTAGTATTTAAATGCTCCAAATAGGCCTTAACTATTTTTTATCTAACACAAATAATTTTGTTGTGCAAAAATTCTTCACTCTTTAGTTAGATGTAATATGAAGTGAAACTATAACTGTAATTTGTTTGGTTTTTATATCATTCTCTTCTGTTCTTTTACATCTCCTTTCCATTTCTCTTCTCCCCTACCACTTCTTCCCTTCTTGTTCTTCTTCTTTCTCTTCTCCTTCCTCTTCTTCCTCCTTCTGTTCCTCCTCTTCCTCTTGTCTTCCTCCATTTCCCTCCCTCTCCCCTCCCCTCCCCCCTCTTTTCCTCTGCCTCCCTCCTCCTTCTTCCTCTTCCTTCTCTTCTTCCTCTTCCTTCTCTTCTTCTTCTTCTTCTTCTTCTTCCTCTTCCTCTTCCTCTTCTTTCTCTTCCTCTTCTTCCTCCTCCTCTTCTTCTTCTCCCTTCTTCTTCTTCCTCTTCTTCTTCTTCCTTTCCTTCCTTCTCTCTTCCTTTCTGCCTTGTTTCACACATTCATTTACTTTTTGTATCCTTTAAAATTAGATATCAGTTATCACACCTAAACATTACATATGTCTTTTAATGTTTAAGACATCTTTCTACTTAATCACAATACTATTATTACCCCCAAACAAGATTTTCAAATGTATAGTTTATATTCAAATTTTTACATTTTCTCAAAATTATTCTCCAGATATATTTTTTGTTGTTGTTCAAATCCAAGATCCAATCATGGAAACTTTGGGTGTCGTATCTTTTTTGTCTCTTTTAATATGAAAAAAATCTGACTGCCTTTTCAAGTAATCCATGCTATTTGTCTTGTAAGCTGTCTCACAGTCCGGAATTATTTATTTATTTCCTAGTGATTGGGTTCAGACTAAGCATTCTTAGCAAGAAATCTGTGTAGGCAGTGCTTTGTATTCCCCACTGTATCACATTAAAAGGCACATCATGTCAATTCTGTTAGTTTGTTTAAAAGATGTCCACCATAGCTTTCCCTTTCAAAGGCACATTTTTTATAACTACATGCAATGATTGTTTTTGAATATTTTATTTATTTTTAGAGAGAGGAGAAGGGAGGGAGAAAGAGAGGGAAAGAAACATCAATGTGTGGTTGCCTCTTGTGCACCACCTACTGGGGTCCTGGCCGGCAACCCAGACATGTGCCCTGACTGGAAATAGAACTGGCGACCCTTTGGTTCACAGCCCATGCTGAATCCGATGAGCTACACCAGCCAGATCTCAAAGACACATTAAAAAAATATTATTGTTCAAGTACACTTGTCTCCATTTTTGCTTAAATTAATGAGTAATCTGTGGAGTAATACTTCATGTGCATATAAATATCTGACTCTATAACTACCATTGATCCAATTGTTTAAGCATCCAGTGATAATCTTTGCATGAACCAATATTATATTGGAAATTATAAGATGGTGATTTTCTAATTTAAAAAATTATTGGCTAGCATTCTTCTGTAAGGAAGAGATTTCCCTTTTCCTCCTCCTGTTTTTAAGTAGGAATTCATGAAGACTCCTGGACTTACACTTAATTAAATGTGTTAAATTCCACAATCATTATTGTTTTTCAGTTTCCATTTTTTTCCAAATTTGACTAATCAGTGTCTCTTAAAGCTAGTTCCTATGTTCTTTTGATATGCCCTAATAGTTTTTAAGCACTGCCTTGTTTTTTAGTACAATAAGATGTTCCAGAATCACCTTGTCCTTTTTCTGTACCAGACTTAGAATCAGCCATTGGTCCAAAGAACCTTGTCCCTTTTTATTGGGGAATGATATTTAGAAACCAAAACATAATCAGTAGTGTGCTCATGGCTACTGAAGTGTTATTACTTGTAAGCTTCTTTCTATAAACAAAGCTAGAAAGGCGCGCGCGCGTGTGTGTGTGTATTTAATCATATGCACATACTAGTAACACTATTTCAAATTTAATATCGCAGAGTCATTTCCCATCTTCCCCATTCCATATTTGTTACATTTTTATTTACCAACCAAGAGACACCTGTTTTTGAGTACTAGAAACATATTTATTCATATAACACAAAATCATCTAGCTTAAAACACAAAAAATATCATTTCAGGATCACTATACTAATACTAGTACAAACAACAATTGAAAAAATCAATTGCTGTTGAAGGTTTTTGTTTTGTTTTGTTTTGTTTTTGTTTTTTAAATATATTTTATTGATTATGCTATTACAGTTGTCCCATTTCTCCCCCATCATTCCCCTCCACCCTGCACACCCCCTCCCACCCACATTCCCCCCTTTAGTTCATGTCCATGGCTCATAAGTTCTTTAGCTTCTCCATTTCCCACACTATTCTTGCCCTCCCCCTGTCTATTTTCTACCCACCGTCTATGCTACTCATTCTCTGTACCTTCCCCCCTCTCTCCTCCTCCCACGCCCCTGTTGCTAACCCTCCATATGATCTCCATTTCTGTGGTTCTGTTCCTGTTCTAGCTGTTTGCTTAGTTTGCTTTTGTTTTAGGTGTGGTTCTTAATAGCTGTGAGTTTGCTGTCTTTTCACTGTCCTATTTTTGATCTTCTTTTTCTTAGATAAGTCCCTTTAACATTTCATATAATAAGGGCTTGGTGATGATGAACTCCTTGAACTTGACCTTATCTGAGAAGCACTTTATCTTCCCTTCCATTTTAAACGACAGCTTTGCTGGATAGAGCAATTTTGGATGCAGGTCCCTGCCTTTCAAGACTTCAAATACTTCTTTCCAGCCCCTTCTTGCCTGTGAGGTCTCTTTTGAGAAATCCGCTGACAGTTTCATGGGAACTCCTTTGTAGGTGACTGTCCCTTTATCCCTTGCTGCTTCTAGAATTCTCTTCTTCATTTTAATCTTGGCTAATGGAATTACAATGTGCCTTGGTGTGTTCCTCCTTGGGTCCAAGTTCTTTGGGACTCTCTAAGCTTCCTGAACTTCCTGGTAGTCTATTTCCTTTGCCAGAGTGTGCTAGTTCTCCTTTATTATTTGTTCAAATAACTTTTCCACTTGTTGCTCTTCCTTTTCCCCTTCTGGTACCCCTATAATTAGGATGTTGGGACATTTAAAGATGTCCCGGAGGTTCCTAAGCCTTTCCTCATTTTTTTGAATTCTAGTTTCTTCATTCTTTTCTTTTTTATTTTTATTTTAATTGTTGATCTTGTACAGTTTTCTGTCTTTTACTCCCACCCCAGCCCACCACCCCAGCCCTCCCCACCTTCTTTTCTGATTGGATGTTTGTTTCTTCCTTCTGGTCCACTCCATTGATTTGAGTCCCCGTTTTCCTCCCATCACTATTGGTTCCCTGTGCATTTTCCTTCATTTCACGTATTGTAGCCTTCATTTTTTCATCTAATTTGTGAGCAAAATCAACCAACTCTGTGAGCATCCTGATCACCAGGGCTTTCAACTGTGCCTCTGATAGGTTGGCTATCTCTTCATTGCTTAGAGGAATTGGCTCCGCGGCATTGATTTGTTCTCCGGTTTGAGCCATTTTTGGTGTTTTGTTTTGTTTTGTTTTGTTTTTTGTCTGGTTGCAGCTGTTTATGTATGAGGGGCGGAGCCTAAGGTGTTCCCCAGGGCGGGGCAACCCAGTCGCTAGGTTGTGACGCTGTACGTGGGGGCGGGGCCTGAGAGGGAACAATGGCGCCTGCTTCGCTCTCTCCTGGGCTCCGGTCCCTTCCTCCGCTTCCCCTTCGCCTGGATTATCTGAGCTAGAATGCGGGACCACCTGGTCAGCCAGCCACCCTGCGCGGCCTCGCTGGGTCAGCACAGTTGCCACCCCGTGTCCGAGGTCCACTAGCTGCCGCCTGTGGGCCCGGGGACCGCCAGCCGCCGCCTGTGCACCTGGGCCCGCACCTCCACGTTTTCCTGCCACGAGTCCGCCCCTCTTACCGGTCTGGATGAATGGTTGTTGGACTTCCATACAGTTCAATATTCTGTCAGTTCTGGGTGTTTTCTTGTTTCTAAATATTTGTTGTCTTTAATTGTGGTTGTGAGAGGAGGCACAGTGTGTCCACCTACGCCTCCATCTCGGCCTGAAGTCTGAAGGTTTTTTTCTTTTTTTTAATATACATCTAAATGGGGGTGCATAGTCAGAGTGACGTAATCAAATTTACTTCAGTTATTATTTCTGTGTGCTTATGTTATTAATTTGATAGAAAACAGGGTTAATTTTTCCATTCGTATTCAGTTTTAGGGCTTTCTTTTTCAATCTTTTTATTTAACTTTATTTTTAAAAATATAGCTTCGTGTTTGGTGAGAAAAATGAAAATTATATAAAAAAGCTTTACTCAGAGAAGTTTCACTTTTATCACCATCACCTCTACTCCATTACCATTCATCTAACAGATGTATCCATTCTCATTCAACTTCTCATTTTGCTTTCTTTACTTTTTTGCTAATATAAGCATATATACAAACATATTCTTAAGAAACTGCATTTTTAAATGTTATTATAAGTAGATTGTAACAAAACAGATTTTCATTTGTGGCAGAGCAGTTACCAAATGCCTACCAGTTACTTTCAGTTAAAAAAAAAAAGTATGATTTTTTTCACTGCAAGGACCAAGGTATGAATACAAATATGTTCTTTTCCTTTGATCACCAACTTATTTGAAATATAAACAAATGAAAATAATCTCCAAATGTACTTAAACCACTTAAAATGCAACTTTTCTCTTTAGGTAGAGACTCTTCTGGATCTTAACACATACGGAGCACATTTCAGAGTTCTAAATATTCTAATAGCTAATCCTTTGTTATTGTTTCTTTGTTTTTTTACAGTCACTTGACAACTACTGTGGTATTTGGAGGCCTTTGAGAGGACTCATGCTGGGAACAACTGAAATACCTTCTGACGGATATGCCTGGGGACCAGCAGAGGGACCTTCTCAGGAATCGCTCAGGGGAACTGCTAGGGAACTTACAGGAGGACTTTCTATGGTGTCTGTAGAGGAACGTACTATGAGTCTTGCCAGAGGCTCTTCTGTGAGTCGTGAAAGGGGATTTGCTGTGAGACCTGAAGTGCAACCTACTGCGACTCCTACATGGAGACATGCTTTCAGTGCTGCAAGAGGCTATGCTGTGACTCCTGGAAAAGGGTATTTTGAGAGATACACTAGGGTTCATGCAGTAAGTCCTACTAAGAGACTTGTGAGTCCTGCAAATGGCCGTTTTATGAGTTCTGCAAGAGGGCATGCTGTGCCACAGGCTAGGGGATACGCTGACAGTCCTACCCCGGGACTCCCTGTGAATCCTGTAAGAACCTATGTTCTGAGTCCTACAAGAGAGCATGCTGAGAGTCCTACCGGGGCACTTGCTGTCGATTCTGGAAGAGGCTATGTTGTGGATCCCGGAAGAAGACATACCAGAAGACCTGCTAGCGCACATCCTGAGATCTCAACAACATGTGCTGTGGGTATTCCCAGAGGGTATGCTGACAGACAGCCAAAGCAACAGGTTTTGAGTCCTACCAGCAGCTATATGGTGAGTTCTGCACATGGACTTGCTGTGGCACAAGCAAACAAAACTATACTGACTCCTGCAATAAAATCTACAATGAGATCTGCAGAGGAACTCATTCTAGGGTCTGTGGTAGAACTTACTGTGAAACCTGCAGAAGGATATACTGGAAAAACTTCTAAGAGATCTGCAAAACTATCTAACAGGTAAGATTTTTTTTCACGTACCATTCCATATAACAAGTACTATATATACTTCTTTAAAATAAGATTGTATTTTCATATGCACACACTTGCCACCAAGTGTGAATCAAAGGACATTGTGGAAGCATCATATTAAAGAATTTGAACATGTCTTGTGACTTTTAAACAATCTTCGAGGGGCAGAGTGGAAACAACTGTAATTGAACAGCAATAAAATTTTTAAAAGATCTTCTTTTTGTAAAAAAGCATAGTTTAAAGAAAAAGTACTTTGCATGTATCTCCATCATTCCTTAGTTTGGGGTAAAATGAAAACAAGAAAGCATTATGTTAGATATATCTGTAAACTGACCTAATTTTTCAAAAATAACAAAATCTGAAAGATAGTCATGATTTCGAAATATCCCCCCAAAATGAGAAAACACTTTTTTAAATTTTTCCACATTTTTTATTGTTGTTCAAATACAGTTGTCTCCATTTTCCTCCCACTGCCACCCTACCCCAGCCATCCCCACTTCTCACACTTGATCCTACCTGCCTCGGATTTTGTCCATGTGCATAAGGAAACACTTTCATCAACATTTTTAATATTTAAGAGGCAACAAAGTTCATAGAAAAAATAATGAAGTTGTAGTAGAAAAAGAGTGTACAAACAATTTAAGTAACAATGTTGAGTTATATTCTGAACTATTTTCCACTCTGGTAATATTCATAAAATTTCAGGTTTCACCCAAAATATCAGGTTTTTAAACATTTTTCATTATTTTCCTACATCTACTCATACTTCACTAAATCATGCAATATAATATTTGCTTTACCACTTTTAAATCTTTATTTCATTCAGAGCTTTATTAAGACAGAAAGAAAACAGTATCAAGTGCCTAAAGTAACTTAAGCACCACATCTCAAGGCAGGTATCTAAAATGTAACCCAGCACTAAGAAATATGTTGGAAATACTTATTTTGTTCAACCCCTATGATTATTGGCATTTTGAAGTCTCTCATATTATAGAGAAAAATTACCAATTTAGAGAATGAAATTTGCCATCAAGCCCTCTCTGGAAAACCTCTTCTTGGAAAATTGGAAAATATATCAAAACTAAAACTGACTATTGCCTTTGTTAGTACGATAGCAGTACTTCTTTCCTTTCTATAGAAGTCCAGATATCAATATGGTGCTACTTATTTCTTCTAAAGAATGTTTGAGAGCATCATGCTAAATGAAATAAGCCAGGTGGTGAGGGACAAATACCATATGATCTCACCTTTAACTGGAACATAATCAACAAAAGAAAAAAAGCAAACAAAATATAAGCAGAGACATTGAAATGAAGAATAATCTAGCAATAGCCAGAGGGGATGGGGGGACATTGGGAGGAAGGGTTTTCAGGAGCTACTATAAAGGACACATGGACAAAACTAAGGTGGGGGTGGAAGCAAAGGAGGGAAGTGGGTTTGGCTGGGGTGGGGAGAGCGGTGGGGGGAAAATGCAGACAACAGTCTATTTTTTTAATTGGTTGATACAGTACTTTTTGAATTACTTTTCCTAAATTAAAAATGTCTTTATATTTTTCCTAGGTCTACTACTGATGGAAATCAAAACAGATTGAAATTCCCAATTTCAAAGGTAAAATCTACACAATTATTATCTGTACTATCCTGTGAGTCACTTTTTTCATTCTTTAAGACTTTGAGGTTATCCTTCCATATCAGTTGTATAGATTCACTTTATTCTAGCTAGCTGCTACATAGTATTTAATAAAAATTATAAATGAATATAATTAGGAATATATATTGAAAGATATTTGGAAGGCTACACACTAAAGTATTGATTATATGGGAGAAGAAAAATATTCACAAGTTACTGCTTATATTTCTATATTGTTTAAATATTTTTGTTTGAGTGTTTTACCACGAGTCACTGTTATTATTATGATGCATGATAAAATTAAATAAAGGTAGCCTGTAAATACAATCATGTTGAAATCTTGGTTGGCTACCTTTGCATGTGTTTTTACAAAGTCTAATAATAAGATAAATTGACTATATTCTTTTACTATTTTTTCTAAAAAATGAATGCTTTAAATAAATGTTCTATTCACAAAGCATAGCTGAATAAAGATTGCTGTTTGCCTTGACATTCTTGACCTGAACCATCTCTTGGAGTCCTACTAGCATAAAAGAGTCTGCGGAATGCTTCTTACCTGCATGAAATTGTGAATAACTTGAATGTGTTTAAACAAGGAAATGTGGGACTAGAGTAATTGTCTGGCAAGTTATAGGCAGCAAATCATGTTTGTTAAATGAAAGAATAAAAAAAAAATAGTTCCATCACCAGGACATTCAGAAATGTTAGATTCTGTATCAGAGCTTGGAGAAAATACCTCATTTTCACCACAGTTTTTGTTATCATCTTATGAGAATTTCCATTTTCTTTTTTTCTATGAAGAACTGAAACTTTTCTTTGGTTATATCTTGGCACAGAGCAATATTTCTAACTTACTATAATTAAACTAAATATACCTACACACTCAATACTTGTTCTCACTGAGCTAAAAATAATATTAATGGTAACAGATGGTCGGAATTGGATTAGGTGAGGTTTATAAGCACAGCTCACTTCAGGGACATCTAACCCAATTCTTTCCTTCCTAAAACGTTCATTTTTTTCTATCTGAAAAAGATTCTCAGTGTTCAGAAATATTCCCAGAAGTGGAATTGCTATGTCATAAGGCACTTCTATTTTTAGTTTTCTGAGGAAATTCTGTGGTATTTTCCACAGTGCCTGTACCAGTCTGCATTCCCACCAACAGGGCATGAGGGTTCCCTTTTCTCCACATCCGCTCCAGCACTTGTTGTTTGTTGATTTATTGATGACAGCCATTCTGACAGGTGTGAGGTCATATCTCATTGTGGTTTTAATTTGCATGTCTCTGGTGATGAGTGACATTGAGCATTGTTTTTCATATGTCTATTGGCAATCTATATGTCCTCCTTGGAGAAGCATCTATTCAGGTTCTTTCCTCATTTTTAAAATGGATTTTTGGGGGGAAGTTTGGTGTTTAGTTCTGTGAGTTCTTTATAAGTGTAGGATAGTAACTCATTATTAAATGTATTATTAGTGAATATGTTCTCCCATTCATGGGTTGTCTTTTTATTTTGTCGATGGTTTCCTTTGCTATGCAAAAACTTTTTACTTTGATATAGTACCATTTGCTTATTCTTCTCTCGTTTCTCCTCTGCAAGAAGATATAGCATACAAAATTGCTAAGATAAATGTCCTAGATCAGTAGATGAGTAGATAAAAGAGCCGAGGTAAATTTGCACAATGGAATACTACTCATCCATAAAAAAGAAAGCCTCACCTTTTGTCATAGCTTGGGTAGACCTGGAGGGTATTATGCTAAGTGAAATAAGTCAGAAGAAGACAATATCATGTGCTTTTACTTATACGTAGAATCCATTGGACAAAATATATGAACAAAATAGTGTACAAACCCATAGTTACAGAGAACAGAATAACAGCCATTGCAGGAGTGGGGAGTTTGGGGCTGGGCAAAACACATGAAAGGATTAAGAAAAAAAACCTTATAGGCACAGACATCAGTACCGTGATTGCCAGAGGGAAAGGAGGGTGAGAAAAGATAGAAGAGGGTAAAGGGAAATCAATGATGACAGAAGGAGATTAGACTTTGAGTGGGGAACACAAAACACAAGTATATAAATTATATACTATAGAATTATACACCCGAAACCCATTTAACCTTATTAACCAATGTAATGACAATAAATTTAATAAAACAAATTCTCAGTGTTAAAAATAGGGTATATACAAAGATAAAAATAATATTTTATTTTTTTAATTTTTAAAGTCTATTTTATTGATTATGCTATTACAGTTGTCCCATTTCCCCCCTTCACTCTCCTCCACCCTGCACACCCCCTCCCACCCACATTCCCCCCCTTTAGTTCATGTCCATGGGTCATACATAGAAGTTCTTTAGCGTCTACATTTCCCACACTATTCTTGCCCTCCCCCTGTCTATTTTCTACCCACCGTCTATGCTACTCATTCTCTGTACCTTTTCCTCCTCTCTCCCCCTCCCACCCCCCTGTTGCTAACCCTCCATGTGATCTCCATTTCTGTGGTTCTGCCCTGTTCTATCTGTTTTTTTAGTTTGTTTTTGTTTTTGGTGTGGTTGTTAATAACTGTGAGTTTGCTGTCATTTTACTGGACATGTTTTTATCTTCTTTTTCTTAGATAAGCTCCTTTAACATTTCATATAAGGGCTTGGTGATGATGAACTCCTTTAACTTGACCTCATCTGGGAATCACTTGATCTGCCCTTCCATTTTAAATGAACACTTTGCTGGACAGAGCAATCTTGGATAGAGGTCCTTGCTTTTCATGACTTGGAATACTTTCCAGCACCTTCTTGCCTATACAATTTCTTTTGAGAAATCAGCTGACAGTCATGGAAATCCCTTTATAGGCAACTGCCTCCTTTTCTCTTGCTGCTTCTAAGATTCTCTCCTTATCTTTCATCTTGGCTAATGTAATTATGTGCCTTGGTGTGTTCTTCCTTGGGTCCAATTTCTTTGGGACTCTCTGAGCTTCCTGGACTTCCTGGAAGTGTATTTCCTTTGCCAAATTGTGGTAGTTCTCCTTTATTATTTGTTCAAATAAATTTTCCACTTGTTGCTCTTCCTCTTCCCCTTCTGGTACCCCTATAATTCGGATGTGGGAATGTTTAAAGATGTCCTGGAGGTTTCTAAGCCTCTCCTCATTTTTTGAATACTTGTTTCTTCATTCTTTGCTTTTTTTAATATATATTTTATTGATTATGCTATTACAGTTGTCCCATTTCTCCCCCATCATTCCCCTCCACCCTGTACACCCCTCCCACCCACATTCCCCCCTTTAGTTCATATCCATGTGTCATAAGTTCTTTAGCTTCTACATGTCCCATACTATTCTTGCCCTCCCCCTATCTATTTTCTACCCACCATCTATGTTACTTATTCTCTGTACCTTTTCCCCCTCTCTCCACCTTCCATTCCCCTGTTGCTAACCCTCCATATGATCTCCATTTCTGTGGTTCTGTTCCTGTTCTAGCTGTTTGCTTAGTTCACTTTTGTTTTAGGTGTGGTTCTTAATAGCTGTGAGTTTGCTGTCTTTTCACTGTCCTATTTTTTATCTTCTTTTTCTTAGATAAGTCCCTTTAACATTTCATAGAATAAGGGCTTGGTGATGATGAACTCCTTGAACTTGACCTTATCTGAGAAGCACTTTATCTTCCCTTCCATTCTAAATGAAAGCTTCGCTGAATAGAGCAATTTTGGATGTAGGTCCCTGCCTTTCAAGATTTCAAATATTTCTTTCCAGCCCCTTCTTGCCTGCAAGGTCTCTTTTGAGAAATCAGCTGACAGTCTGATGGGAACTCCTTTGTAGGTGACTGTCCCCTTATCCCTTGCTGCTTCTAGAATTCTCTCTTTCATTTTAATCTTGGCTAATGAAATTATGATGTGCCTTGGTGTGTTCCTCCTTGGGTCCAACTTCTTTGGGACTCTCTGAGCTTCCTGGACTTCCTGGTAGTCTATTTCCTTGGCCAGATTGGGGAAGTTCTCCTTTATTATTTGTTCAAATAAGTTTTTCACTTGTTGCTCTTCCTTTTCCCCTTCTGGTACCCCTATAATTCGGATGTGGGAACGTTTAAAGATGTCCTGGAGGTTTCTAAGCCTCTCCTCATTTCTTGAATACTTCTTTCTTCATTGTTTTCTGATTGGTTGTTTCTTTCTTCCTTCTGGTCCACACCATGGATTTGAGTCCCAGTTTCCTTCTCATCACTATTGGTTCCCTGTACATTTTCCTTTATTTCCCTTAGCATAGCCTTCATTTCTTCATCTAATCTACAACCAAATTCAACCAATTCTGTGAGCATCCTGATTACCAGTGTTTTGAACTGTGCATCTAGTAGGTTGGCTATGTCTTCATCGCTTAGTTGTATTATTTCTGGAGCTTTGATTTGTTCTTTCATTTGGGCCATTTTTATTTTGTCTTGACTCACCTGTTACGTAGTGAGGGGCAGAGTCTTATGTGTTCACCAGGGCACGGCAACCTGTGTCACTGTGTCGTGATGCTGTATGTGGGGAAGGGGTCTGAGAGGGAACAATGGCGCTTGCTCTCCTCTCTGCTGGATTTCAGTCACTTCCCCCACTTCCCACAAGCAATTGGGCCCTTCTTGTGCTGATTCCCATGTGAGTGGGTTTGTGTACATTCTAGGACCCTGTGGGTCTCTCCAACAAACTCTCCTGTGAGGCTGGGAGTTTCTCCCACTGCTGCCTCAACCCCCACAGGTGTTTTCAATCAGTGGTTCAAGGCTTTATTTCCTCTCGATGGCACCCTGGGTTATGTGGTCTGTCCCACTCCCCAGTTTCACCTGGTTTATCTGGGCACAAATGTGGGACCATTCAGTCTGCCAGCAGCTGCTTTGCTGGGAGCTGCCTTGACTTTGCCCCTCTTACCAGTCTGGAAGAATGTCTTCTTTAACTCCTTGGTTGTTGGACTTTCATACAGCTCAATTTTCTGTAAGTTCTGATTGTTTTTTGTTTTTAAATTGTTGTTGTCCTTCTTTTGGTTGTGCAAGGAGGCACTGTGTGTCTATCTACACTTCCATCTTGGCTGGAAGTCAGATCATACTTTCTTTAGTAGCCAAATGTGAGAGCCAACTTTGGGGCATTGACTGGACATGATTCTTTTTTTTTTTTTCTTTTCGTTCTTTGAGTTTATTAGAGTAACACCTGTTAATACAATTATAAAGATTTTTGGGTGTACAATTCTACAACACATCATCTGTACACTGTACCATATGTTCACACCCCAGGCCAAGTCTCCATCCATCACCACCCACCCCATACCCCTCTGCACCACCCTTACCACCTCCACCCCTCACAGCAATCACTACACTGTTGTCCATGTCCACAAGTTCTTTCTTTTCTTTTTTGCTCAATCCTTCACATTGCAGTGTTTAGTAGTATTTCTTCTTTCTTTTATTACATTGACAATTTGTGCTTCTATTTTCCTTTTTAAATGATCAATGTCTCTAGCAGTCTATCAACTTTTTTTCCAAAGGCCAGCCTTCAGTTTCATTAATTTTCTGTAGTGTTTTTCATTTTCTATTCCATTGATTCCTAGCAGCACAATTTACAATAGCCAAGTGTTGGAAGCAACCTAGGTGCCCATCAGTAAATGAGTGGATTAAAAAACTATGGTACATTTACACAATGGAACACTATGCAGCAGAAAGAAAGAAGGAACTCCTACCCTTTGTGACAGCATGGATGGACCTGGAGAGCATCATGCTCAGTGAAATAAGCCAGTCAGTGAGGGACAAGTGTCCTATGATCCCAGCTTTAACAGGAACATAATCAACAAAACAAACAAGCAAGCAAAATATAACCAAAGACACTGAAGTTGGACATGATTCTTCTGATAGAACCTCATTAGAGTGTTATGAATGAGGTGAAGGAATCCTGAATAGTTTAATGACATTACTTGTTTCTATGAAGTACTCAAATAGAAGTTCCATCTGAAGACTATTAGCATGAGTGTCTAATTTAGGAAAAGGAGTGACAAAATAAAAAAGTAGCACTTATCACTACCTGAAATGATATCATATATTTATTTACTTGTTTATTGTCTGTGTCCTCCCTTCAAAATTTAAACTTGAAGGCATGAAAACCGAGGCATTGTTTTGTTTGCCATTGTGTCTCCAACACCTAAAATTATGGCTGGCACATTTAGGCATCAAAAAAATATTTCCTGAATTAATTAATTAAGTCAAATTATGACTCTGATACCCTTTGAACATAATGTAACTTTTGCCTGTGCTTTTAAAACCTTTTTTAGATCTCTCTTTCATGTCTATTCTATATGCCTAAATAACAACATCTTATTCTTTATGTTAATGAAGCCAGTGCCTTTAGTCTTTAAGCATCCCTGCCTACAGGTGTAGTGATTATTATAGATTAGTGGGGGAAAGGAGAGTACGAGATCTTGAAAATAACACTAATTCCTCTGATAAAGAATAAACTGACATCCCTGGCTGGTGTGGCTCAGCGGATTGAGTGCTGGTCTCCAAAGCAAGGGGTCACTGATTTGATTCCCAGTCACTGATTTGATTCCCAGTCAGGGCACAGGCCTGGGTTGCAGGCCAGGTCCCCAGTACGGGGTGTGCTAGATGCAACCACACATTGATGATTCTCTCCCTCTCTTCCCCTCTAAAAAATAAATAAAATAAAATCTTTTTAAAAAGTTAAAAAAAGAAAAAGAAACTGATAGTAACCAAAGGGTAGGCGGATAACGGGGGAAAGTGAAGGGCCATCAAGGAACATGTATAAAGGAGATGTGGACAAGGCCAAAGGGGGTAAGATTGAGGGTGGGGTAGGAGAGAGTGGTGGAAGGGAATGGAGATAACTGTACTTACACAACAATAAAAAACAGTCATTATTAACCTAAGTTATCAAATATTCGGGAACTGTATTTATAAAACATGAACACAAAAATTATTTTCCTAGATGTAAACCCAAAAGAGAGGCAACTAAAAACAGATTTCGTTATATTAATTAATAATTCAAAAATTGAACATGCTAGGGACTTACATGGTATAAAGTTAATCTAATTGTACATGTGTAAAATACAATCAGATCATTATAAACAATGAGGTTCAATAAGCAATGATTCCAAATTTTTCTACAAATTCACAGCAACACAAGTGGAATGAGCAATATCTAACCATTTTGAATCCAGATCACATTTAGGGTATCTAATAAGTCTTGTTCTATTTAATAAAACTCACTCTGCCTGTCCAGAAACTGCATCACATTTTGGTTTTGTACTATATAAAAGATATAATTTGATGCTTTAATCGAGATCCTGTTTAGATTCCCTCAAGTGTACTAATAAAATTTATTTAGTATTAAATGAATTCAGTACTTGTTCTTCTTGTATTTTAAATGTTACTCTCTTGGGTAAGTAATTAACATGTGATTTTACTGATAATATTCCTAATGAAATTTGCACCATGCTCTATCCAAAATCATTAAACATAGTGCCTCTCATTAGGTTTGTAAATGTATCTTTGATGAAAATGTACAAAAGAGATGAAAACGAGGTAACTTTGTATGTTTTCTTCCGCATACCATACTGTCAGGTGAAGTTGCTATGTAGGTATTTTTAAACAAACTTTTGTTTTAAATGATTAAACTTAGAAAGCACCTTCTTGTTGAGATATATTTTCCATATATTAAGAGGAGATAGAACATTGCAGATGGATTACCACACATTCACCCTTTTTACACATCCCCCCCTTTATCCTACTTAAACCCTCCTTATACACATTTTAGTCCAAGTAGGGGACCAAATCTTAACTTGATAATTAGCTTCAAGGTAAGTCTCTAGCCAAGCCTCAAAACATCCAGGGAAAATGTTCCAGAAATATGTTTTTGCTTTTGTTATATCTAAGCCTTACATCAGGCAGTAGCATGTAGTCATTTGGATTCAGGGAACACAGTTTCTAGAAGTATTTTGTTTTGTTTTGTTTTGTTTTTACTAATAAGATATTTCAGATTGGACAAATTAATTTATTTGAGCCTTTGTCTCTATGATGAGGTGGTGGAACTAAATATCCTCAGACTTCTGAATAGATCTCGTATTTGATGAATCTCAGTATAGATATTGGCGAGATATTTTATAAGCATCATGAATTCAGGGACTCTACCTTGTTGTCTTTATAACCACTACATTCAATAAATATCGATTAACATCAACTGAAATTTTCTCAGACTGAGAAATTGGTACTACCTACATTTTATAAACCAAGAGGGTGAAAATTCTGTAGCTACTCCTCTTTTATTAATATACGAATCTCCTCACAAGAAATAAATTCGCAAGAAACATTTAGCACTGCTATGTACTAAGCACTGAGAAAAATGCTATTAAACTCTCCATGGTATATGATAAACTGGAATGGATATTGTTTTTAAAAAAAAAAAAAAACCCACTTTAGCCCTGGCCAGTGCGGCTCAGTTGTTTGGAGCCTCATCCTGAAAACCGAAAGGTTTCAGATTCGATTTCTGATCAGGGCGCATTCCTAGGTTGCAGGTTCAGTCCCCGCTCAGGGCTCATAAAAGAGGCAACCCATCAATGTTTCTCTCCCACATCAACGTTTCTGTCCCTCACTCTCTCCTTCCGCTCCCTCTCTTTAAAATCAATAAATATGTGTTCAGGTGAGGATAAATAAAAAAAAAAACACTTTAAAGACATGCTAATCTGTACTTACATGTAAGCTATGCCTAATAAAAACTCTATTTGGGTAACAGGGTGATAGCCTACTAGTCTTATGCACTTATTGGCATAACAAAAACAAAAAGAACTTTCAGGAAGCCTAACTGTATAATATTGTTAACTAGTGTTGCCTCCATAAATTCAATAAAAAGAAAAAAACAAAACAAACAAAAAATCCAAATGACCCTACTGGGGATGCTACAGAGATCAGAGGAAGCATTTGAACATGAGCCTAAGGCTGAAAAAAAAAAAGCCAAAAAAAAAAACCCTTTTAGCTGATAGGGGTTGAGCTGAGGAACAGTGGCTTTATGGCACTCTCTTATAATTGGGGTATCAGTAGCCAGAGGGGTAAAAATGAGCATGCCATAATAGTGTTAGTGGATGAGGTGACAATGAGGAAACTAACCTGATAAGAATACCACTTTTTCTACTAGGATGTAAAGGAAACCAGGATTGGCTAGAGAAGGGCTAGGTTATAGAAGCCTAAATAGGGCCAAACATGGGCATGACACAAATATTGGGATATAATAGCCCTTAATTTTTTGACCTTAATTCCATTTACATCTAGTTTACGAAGTAAGAGGAAAAAATTATTCTCAAAGCAGAAATTTCTTTATGTAGTCCACTTGGTGAGGTGCCAAGAAGTCAGCATGCCCTGTTCTCAAAATGCTGCCACCAGCACTTAGAGGTGACCCAAGTTTGACAAATGGGAGTTTTAAAAAAAGTGCCCCCAGCCCTACTCCCAAGTCAAGATTCAAGTAAAGAAAAGAGGTGATTTCCTGGACAGACCGGAGTCATGATCATTTTTTGAAAACCTAGCATTTTGATTTCATGAAAACATAGCATTGCCCTGTGAGAAAGAAAACACTTTGCAAAGGCACCGTGACACAGCAGACCTGGTGTGTGTGCTTTGAGGGGGAGACAGAAAATATAAGTCTATATAAGTCTAACTTACATGACCCTCCATGAGCACTGCAGATGGAGAGAAAGGTGTTTGGGCGCGAGGAAAGGCAAAGAATGGGAAAGCTATTTCACACTATTATCTCGAACTAAGCGAAGAAGTAAATAAAGCCACTGTTTTTCTGCCCTGTTTTAGGAATTGCTCTACAACGTGGCTTCAACAGACATCCACTTTGCCACTTTGCTGGATGTTATTATATATCCTTGATAACATGATAAACAAAACGCCTTACAAAAAGGAGCAACTTGAACAGGGACCAAGAAAGTTATGAGCTATGTCGAAGCTCCCCTAGCAAATTAGAAATAGTGCTAGTACTAAAACCAGGATCCTCTAATTCCTGGAGAAAGACTGCTCCAAACTAATGTTCCCACTGGTACCACATTAGCAACATTCAAAAGGAAACTTCTAACTACTCTAAAGTTGGACCTCTTGTAATTTTGATGCTTTTTAGTCACAGAACTTATAAATCTTCCTTTAGTCACTTATTTTTAATACTAATGGAAATGTTCCAGAAATATTTTACATCTAATAGAAGATCAATGTCAGAAGTAAAAATTTGTATGAAACACTGAATTTCTTCATTTAAAAATATAATACAGTAAAAATATATGTACATTAGTACTTCAGTATTTGGTATAATATAGCAAGTCAGTTTTGAAAATTAAAGAGAAATGGTAAGTCTGACTCCTAAAATCATTTACCAAATTATGTTTTCATTGAAACCTTTAGTAGATTAATAGACTTACTGTATTTTACCCTGTATAATGCATACATTTGGCCCAGGTTTTTTGGGGAAAAATAAGGATGCACAATATACATGCACAGTACCTGAAATACCTTGTATCTGTTCTTGTGTTTTGTACTTATTTATTAGATAAAATTTCTTGTACCATAATATACTCAACAATAAATTTTAAAGTTCCTTTATAATATAAAATAAGGGTCTAAATATAAAGAATTAAAAGTTGAAACAAAATTTTTTTTTCCTGAAAGTTTGGGCCAAAAACGTGGGTACACAATATGCATGGCAAAATGCAGTCGTTTCTAAAAAGTAAATGTAAAATTTGAATTTTTTTAACCTGCTTAAAAGATTTTATCACATTTAAAAACAGGTTTGCTAATGACATAATGTTTGTTCGAGATCATCAAACATTCACAATTAATATACAACATTTATGTACAAAAATATATACAGCAATAACACAGTCAACAAATTTGAAGCAATATCGGGACAATTTTAAAAACGTAACTGCCATTTTAATTTTTAATGCAAATTAAACCACACTAGATGCCTTCCAGAGAAATTATTTTAAAATAAATTAAATGTTGTGATAAAATAAGTGACTTAAATCTCCAAATGAAATTCACTGATTTATTGGTTTTTTTACACTTTTTTTTTTTTTGCTGTTACATTTTTTGTATTGTCTGTGCTTTTTTTAAATTGTTGATCTTGTACAGTTTTCTGTCTTTTACCCCCCCCAGCCCACCGCCCCAGCCCTCCGCCCCAGCCCTCCCCACCTTCCTCCCATTTCCACCCCCCATAGTTTTTGTCCATGAGTCCTTTATACTTGTTGCTCTAAACCCTTCCCCTTTTCCCCTGAAATTCCCTCCCCTCTCCCGTCTGGTGACTGTCAGCCTTTTTTTATTGTTGTTCAAGTACATTTGTCTCCATTTCCCCTCTCGAATCCCCCCCCCCAGCCATCCCCACTTCCCACCTTTGATCCTATATCCCTTTGGTTTTGTCCACGCGTCCTTTACACAAGTGCCTGAAAACCCTTCCCTCCATCATCCCCTCCCACCTCCCCTCTGGTTACGCTCACTTTGTTCTTAATCTCAGTGTCTCTGGTTATATTCTGCTTTCCTGTTTGTTTGTGGGTTTTTTTTTTTTTTTGAATAACTATATTTTATTGATTATGCTATTACAGTTGTCCCATTTTTCTCCCCTTTTTTCCCCTCCGCACTGCACACCCCCTCCCACCCGCACTCCCCCACCTTAGTTCATGTCCATGGGTCGTACATATAAGTTATATGGCTTCTCCATTTCCTATACTATTCTTAACCTCCCTCTGTCTACTTTGTACCTCCTAATTATGCTTTTTATTCACTGCACCTTCTTCCCATTCTTCCTCTCCCCCTCCGCACCAATAACCTTCCATGTGATCTCCATTTCTGTGATTATGTTCCAGTTGTAGTCATTTGCTTACTTTGTTTTTGTTTTTGCTTTTAGGCTCTGTTGTAGATAGGTGTAAGTTTACTGTCATTTTACTGGTCATATTTTTTATCATCTTCTAAGTCCCTTTAACATTTCATATAATAAGGGCTTGGTGATGATGAACTCCTTGAACTTGACCTTATCTGGGAAGCACTTCATCTGCCCTTCCATTCTAAATGACAGCTTTGCTGGAATGAGTCATCTTGCATGTAGGTCCTTGCCTTTCATGACTTGGAATACTCCTTTCCAGCCCCTTCTTGCCTGCAAGGTCTCTTTTGAGAAATTAGTTGATAGTCTGATGGGAACTCCTTTGTAGGTAACTGTCTCCTTTTCTTTTGCTGCTTTTAAGATTCTCTCCTTACCCTTATTCTTAGGTAATGTCATTATGATGTGCCTTGGTGTGTGCTTCTTTGGATCCAACTTCTTTGGGACTCTCTGAGCTTCCTGGACTTCCTAGAAATCTATTTCCTTTGCCAGATTGGAGAAATAAGTTTTCAATTTCCTGTTCTTCCTCTTCTCCTTCTGGCACCCCTATGATTTGGATATTGGATCATTTAAAGTTGTCCTGGAGGTTCCTACACCTCCCCTCATTTTTCTGAGTTCTTGTTTGTTCATTTGGTTCTGGTTGAATGCTTATTTCTTCCTTCTGTTCCAAACTGTTGATTTGAGTCCCGGTTTCCATCATTTTACTGTTTGTTCCCTGTCTATTTTTCTTTCTTTCACTTTTTCCTCTATTTTGCGACCATACTAAACCATTTCTGTGAACACTCTGATTACCAGTGTTTTGAATTGTACATCTGAAAAGTTGGCTATCTCTTCATCACTTAGTTGTATTTTCTCTGGAGCTTTGATCTGTTCTTTTGGGGGGCATCTTTTTTGTCTTGGTGCACCTGTTATGTTTTAAGGGATGGAGCCTTAGGTATTTGCCAGAGAGGGGCAACTGCATTGTGGAGTTGTATGTGGGGGAGGGGTCCAAGAGGGAACAATGCCAATTGCTCAGCTCTCCACCAACTTTCAGTCACTTCCTCCACTACCCACAAGCAAATTGGGCCCTTCTGGTGCTGGTTCCAAGGTGGGTGGGTTTGTGAACTTACCAGGACCCTATGGGTCTCTCAAATAAACTCTCCTGTAATGCTGGGAGTTTCTCCCTCTGTCACAATTCCACAGGTTTTTACTGCCAGAAATTTTTGAAGCTTTATTTCCTTGTGCCAGAACCCTGGATTGCACGGTCTGTCTTGCTCCCCAGTTGTTCCTCCCAGTTTTCCACAGGCAAATGTGGGATCTTCTAGTTCACAAGCCGCCACCTCGCCCACGCGATCCACCAGCTACCGCCTTGCCACCGCCTCGCGACACGACCTCTCTACCCCGGCTGCCCGTCTCCGCCCCTCCTACCGGTCTGAATGAATGTTTCTTCTTTAACTCCTTGGTTGTTGGACTTGTATATAGTTCAATTTTCTGGAAGTTCTGTTTATTTTTTTGTTTGTTTTTACATTTGTTGTTGTGCTTCTTTTGATTGTACAAGGAGGCAAAGTGTATCTACCTCTGCCTCCATCTTGGCCGGAAGGAAAATAATGAAAAATGTAATCAACTAATGGCTTTGTTTTCTCTTAAACAGGCTGTACAATTTGGGAAGAGAAACACCTGTGATATTTTTAAATCTTTCATAGAAATAATTGTGTGCAGTCTACCACACTAGAAATTTATTACTGAACTTCTCACAGAATAGGGAGCAGAAGTAGATGTGTCATTTTCAGCTAGGTATGAAATGCAAAGTGTCTGTTACTAAGAATTTGAATGTGTTTGAGCAGTTCTACCACTGTGTCCTGCCTTGTGTAGTCCTCAACTCAAGTGAAACTTCTCAGCCTTGTTGTGAAAAGCTGACCTCTGCATAGTGAGGTGTTTTAGCAGCATTCTTCACCTCTACCTAGATGCCTCTCAAGTTGTGATGACCAAACATGTCTCTGGATATTGCAAAGTACCCCAAAAGAAAAACAAATCACCCCCACTGAGAACCACTGGATTAAAGGAGCTTTCTGTACAAGAAAGAAATCCCAAATGGGAAAAAAGCATTATTTTATTAATAATGGGCAAGTCTCTCGTATTAGCTCCAACTTTGTACTTTTATTCCAACTGGTAAACTGTGCTGGAGTACTGCTTATGACTGGAGGCGTAAATGAGGTTTTCTACTTCTTCCTTGTGAAATTCTTACCACATTGAATGCGAATAGTTTCTACTCATAACTACTTCAAACCTACAGTAATTATTAGACTGCTTCTTTTTTACCTAATCATAAGTTTTGAGAACAGTGTTTCAACATAGCTGACTTCCTTTCTAATCATATGTATTTTATTTTATGCATGTAAAGATATTATTCTAAGCATGAGTCCACAAATCTGAACAGACTCTGAAGAGTTCCATAGCACAGATATTCTGATTTAGACATTCCAGGAGGCATGAGGAGCTGAAGCTTAGTCTGAGAGCTCTCAAAATATCTGAATAGTGGTATAACAACATCTATACATTTATGTTGTTTAAAGACTTGGTAATCATTTAAAAAATATCAATTCTATCTTTGGGCTTTCATCTTGATATATTTCTGTTTTGACTTCAGTTTGTTATATTATTGACTGCTATAGTTTTGAAAAATAATAATAACTGCTATTGTTTATTGAGCACCAACTCTGCACCAGGCATAATACTAGGTGAATACAATGTGAATATCATTTGCTATCATGTGTTAATATGTACAGATCCTTGGGCTATGGACAAAAAATATTGGTCCAAGAGACATAGTTCTCTCCGTGCTTTGCCACAAACCGTGGTCTTGGACAAATCTCTATATTATTCAGAAATTATTTCTTTACCTGTAAAGTAGGAATGATTGTATCTGTTATACCAACCTTGTAAGCTTTTTGAATGATCAGCTTAAAAAATAAATATGAAAGTGTAATGTATGACACATTATGAAAACTTTACACGTATTTAATAGTTGATATTTTAAAATTTTATATCAGTAAATTTTATTCTTCCAAAAATAAAAAAAGAAATTGGCCTTGCTAACATGTGTATGCAGAAATATCTTTAAAAAAAGGAAAGAAGATATCATAATGTAAGTATTTGTCTCTGTTTCATCTTTAAAAGGTATACTTTCTATTATTTCTTTAAAAATGGTAAAACCTTAATGTCAAATATGAAATTTTAGATTTAGCCACCGAAATTTTATGTAATATTAAGTGCTGGGTAGCTAAATATCCTCTTTTTTATTAAATATGGGTAAATTTAACTTCATATACATAAACAAAAATTTTTACTTTATCCAGTAAGCTGAATGTCTACCTTGATATGCAGCTCAAACTATGTGTTATTATTTCACATATGAATATTTTGGAGGTGTTGCAAGATAAATATACTGTCATTAATGATAAGGATGATAATGATGAATTTTAAACTATAGTTTTATTTTTTATTATTTTAACATTAGTGGTGAATCCTTTTTATTATTTACTTAAAATTGCTGGTTCAGTGTGTAGCCTGAATATACGAAAACTTTACAAAACTTCAAAATCAGAATAGATGACTGTCTAAAGACAATACATTTAGGAGGAAATGCAAACTCTATAAAAGATTCAGGGGTGTTTTCTTTCGCCGTGCAGAGGCTTTTTATTTTGATGAAGTCTCATGTGTTTATTCTTTCCTCTAGGTCCCTTGTTCTAGGGGACATATCGGTGAAAATATTGCTGTGTGGAATATCTGAGATTTTCCTGCCTATGTTCTCTTCTAGGACTTTTATGGTATCATGAATTATATTTAAGACTTTTATCCATTGTGAGTTTATTTTTGTGTATGGTGTAAGTTGGTAGAACAAAGTAGGAGGGATCACCATTCCTGACATCAAACTATATTACAAGGTGATGGTAATCAAAACAGTCTGGTACTGGCATAAGAACAGACACATAGACCAATATAACAGAATAGAGAGCCCAGAAATAAACCCAGGTTTCTATGGTCAATTAATATTTGCCAAAGGGAGCAGAAGGATAAAATGGAGTAAAAATAGCCTCTTCAACAAATGGTGTTGGGAGATCTGGACAGCTACATGCCAAAAAAAAAAAAAAAAAAAAATGAAACTCAACCATGGGAGTGGGAGTGGTGACAGAGAGATGAAGACAACTGTACTTGAACAACAATAAAAAAAAATCATAAAAATGTAGGGGAAACAATGGAGAGAAAATATCTGAAATGGTGGTATAATGAAATCTATACATTCATGTTGTTTAAAGACTTGGTAATCATTTAAAAAAATATCAATTCTATCTTTGGGTTTTCATCTTGATATGTTTCTGTATGTGTGTATGTCATGTTCCTTCTCTTTTATCACACAATTAAAAATAAATACATTTCATATGAAGCTGAATGATAAAGACTAAAGCAAAGCATATTAGAGTGTGAAGATAACCACAAAAAGAGGTAAAAATAGAAACTGTCAATAATATTTTTTTGTGTAATGTGACCATTGGTGATAGGCATGATGTGGGAGAATTTTAGGTTTTATGTGGATATGTTTATTATTCTTCTTATTAATAAAAATTCAAATACAATAAAATGGAAAGCTTCCATCAAAAACAAAAAAATGACAAAATAAAAATCAGGAATTATTAGCATAACAATTACCATAGAAGAAATGGAAAAATATTTCAAAATGCCTCCTATTAAGGAAGCCAGCTCAAAAGTTTTTATGAACAATCTTTCATCAAATTTTAATGTAATATATCATTCTAATGTTGTATAAACTTTTTTGAAATACCATTATCTTGCTTACCAAAAACAAAACAAGAAGGAAACTACCAGCGTAGTCAGTTATGAACATAAATGTAAAATTTTGAAATATATATTAGCAAATTGATTCCAGTAGTTTATTAAAAGAACAATGACAGAATGCTAAAGGTTTAGTGCAGAAATTCAAAAATTAAATTAAAAATCTAATTCACCACATTAAGTTAAAAGAAGAAAATTCATATATATGAACAACTATAGACACAAAAAATTTGATACGTTTAATAATAATTCCTGATTGACTCTGGCTGGTGTGGCTCAGTGGATTGAGTGCCAGCCTGCAAACCAGAGGGTCTCCAGCTGAATTCCCTCCAAGTCAGGGCACATGCCTGGGTTGCCGGCTAGGTCTCCGCTAGGGGGTTGGTGAGAGGCAACCACACATTCATGCATTTCTCCCTCTCTCCCTCCTTTGTCCTCTCTCTCTAAAAGTAAATAAATCAAATCTTAAAAAAATAAGTCCTGATTTAAATACAAACTCTTCTGTATTTTTTCAGCTATTGTTATACTTCTACAGTTTTAAAATTAAAATGTTATTGTCTACTCTGTGAGAGATAGCACCATAATCCTTATGAATACACTCAACCTGATAGATTAATGCTATCCTTTTCTTTGTAGGTGTTTATACATTTTTTGTTTATGAAGGCAAAAGCCCAAAACTGGTTCATTTGTAAGTTTCTGTTAGTTGGCTTAGTTCCCTTCTGTTTCTTGGAAATGCAATTTTCTCAACTGCTGTTTATATACAGCCAAAGCACAATATTAACATCTGATTCTCTGTCTCAGAGATGTTACAGCATTTTTCAATGGTTGCATTAGCAGGTATTTATTTGTACATGTGATGTCACAGCAAAATATCCTGTTAGCAATGGTTCATTGAAAGGAATGAACACATGTGGGGTCTAAAAACTGGACATGACCCCAACTTTAGTGCCTATATTTTCCTTTTGTCAGTCATTTTTCAAACTACCCCAGTTTCCCAATGTCATTTTAGTGGAATTAGAGTAGAACAATTTGAACCTGTTTAAGAAGTTACTATCCACTACAATTATCCATTTATCCAAACCTGCTATTATGCATGCTGCCTGGGCTTAATCATCGACAGTGATAGCATCAGAGCAATGATTTGGCCTGACTGGTTCATGTGCACCAGCCAATTAGATTATAAATTTGGGTAAATTATGTGGGCCAATAAATGAGGTTTAAAAAAATACAGGTAAAATAAAATAATGTGGTTGATAATTCAGTTTTTAAAACCAAGTAGAAAGGGAAATAAAAGATCTAACAGGGCTACATGTTAGATGCCTATGTGTTTTTTTCATAATCCTTTACTTTTCATCCTCCAGAAAACACAGAGTAGTCATTCACACATAGAAAACCCAGTGTTTTTCCTCAGACAGACCTGTCTTTCAGACAGTTTTTTTTATAACATTGTGATGAGACCATTCTTATAAGAAGCCTACCTTCTGGTGAATCCTAATATCTGAACATATTTTTGCTGTCATGATAATTTTGAGCACCATGCCCTGAGTGAACAAGGCCTGCATTGTAAAGGTGACATTTTAATAAACCACGAGGACATTCATCCTTAATTTGAAAGCAGCACAGACTCTTAAAGAAAACCTTAAGCAATTTCATTGTGGATAGGCAGCTAATATAATAGGAGATCTAAATTCTCAGTCAAACTTTATCGCCAGCTAGTAATGACATTGCCCATGCCACTAGACTTCTGTTGGGTATGTTTTTCTACAAATAAAGCAAAGAATTAGCTAAATGATTTCTAAAGCCTCTTGTAACTTTCTGCAGTTCTAATGTACTAGAGAAGGGTTTATCTGGAAACATCTTCATTCCACAGTAGAAGGAAATGGTAGTGGTCCTAATCTAATGTAGTAGCTTTGCAAATACCTATATTTGTGGGAAAACACACAGGAAAGACGTAGTACTACTAAAGAACATTAAAACATTAGAATGTAACTTAAAATTCTGAGATAAAATGTTCTTTGTAGTCATACGCTCTGAAGAGGTAGCTTAGAAAAAATCTATAGCTAGATTTGGCTTCGTGAAGAGGCCTGTATTTTGGGCATAAACTCTTCAAATAAAAATAACTTAATTTGAGGGGCTAGCCAACTGAAACCTGC
Source organism: Glossophaga mutica (assembly GCA_039655065.1). Classification (NCBI taxonomy): domain Eukaryota; kingdom Metazoa; phylum Chordata; class Mammalia; order Chiroptera; family Phyllostomidae; genus Glossophaga; species Glossophaga mutica. The sequence continues at coordinate 3,800,259 of CM077318.1, read as the reverse complement.
TGGAGAACTTCAAGGTTCTATCCATAGAACCTTGTGAGAATATAGAATATTATAAAACTGACTAGAGTAAAGCAACAGCAATTGGGTAATAAGTGTAACTCCTACCCAGGAGTGAAGAGTTTTTAAAAATCCAACTATAAATTTAAATGTTATTCAGTTGTAAGGCAATTATAATTAGTGTAATGTAAACTGAATTTTTGAAGGAAAAGGCTTAATATTGTAAATAAATTTGCCTTGGAATTTTAAGGAAAAGAAATAGATGCACTGGGGAGGAACTTGGTACATACAATTGTTGTACTTTGAGACAAAAAAAGTTTTAGTTCATAATGTTTACCACATACTTATTTTTTTAATTTTTGTAATCTTGATTTTTCCGTTACCATTTTGGAGACAAAATTTAAATGTTTATTATATTGAGATGTTTTGAATGGATGAAAAAACACAGATTGGTGTTCAATAGCTATTATTTTCACTTAAACCATAATTTATTTAAATATTAGGTAGATCTTTGTGGTTTCAGGCTATTTACATATGCAGGGAATAACCCAAAGTATTTGGGTTAAAACCGTCCATGACATCCATTATGTAATATTAATAAAGCGATAGCCAGGAAATAGGAAAAAATGTTCCAAAATACCAACAACTATAAATAAGAATAAACTTAATGTAACATGTGTAAGTCATACCTGGAAGAAAATGCAAACTTATTCAGAGAGGAACAAAGGAAGCTTTGAAAAAATGTTACGTGGTGATGCCCCGGCCTTAGAGTTCTCAATCTTGTAATATGGCAAATTTTCTCAAATTAACTATAAATATACTGTTATTTTCACTAAAAGTTTAATGGAATTTATTTGGAAGTTCACCTTAGCTCTAAAGGTTTATCTGGGAGGAAAAAAAAAATCAGAAACAAGCATGAAAAACACCTAAGGCTAATTAGGAGAAACTCTACCCTAATAAATCCCACAATGCAATCTAAATGTATAATTAGTATTCTGTTGTACTGGCAAAACAAAAATATATAGAAATTTAAATAAAACAAATTATAAAACCCAGAAACAGACTAGTATAAAATATTTTAAAATGTAATTATATTTCAAATGTATGAGGACAAGATAGATTGTTCAATAGATAGTTTGGGGCAACTGTCAAAATATTGGAAAACAGGCCCTGGCTGGTGTGGCTCAGTTGGTTGGAGCCTTATCCCATAACCTAAGGTTGCAAGTTTGATTCCCAGTCAGGGCACATATCTAAGTGGCAAGTGTGATCCTCGGTCTGAACATATACAACAGGCAATTGATCCATGTTTCCCTCTAACATTGATATTTCTCTGTCACCCTTCCTCTCTCTCTAAAAGCGATGAAAACAGCGCAGGCTGGTGTAGCTCAGTGGATTGAGCGCGGGCCTGCGAACTAAAGGATCGCGGTTCGATTCCCAGTCAGGGCACATGCCTGGGTTGCAGGACAGTTCCCAGCGACAGTTCCCAGCAGGGGATGCACGAAAAGCAACCATACATTGATATTTCTCTCCATCTCTCCTTCCCTTCCGCTCTAAAGATAAATAAATAAAATCTTAAAAAAAATTTAAAAAAAATTAAAAAATAAAAGCAATGAAAACAATGTTCTTGGGTGAGGATTGAAAAAAAATACAAAAGAGAACTATACCTACATCACTATATTATATTATATCATACAAAAATAATTCCAGAATTATTGACTTAAATGTAAAAAATAATTAATTGTAAATATGATGCTAAAAGAGAAAAAATATTAATACATGTGACTAAATAATTAAAACATATGTGCATATAAAATGGCATAAGAAAAGTAAAATACAAGATATTTGGGGGAAAATATTTGCCATATACATGACAAAAGGTTAATATCCTTAATATATCAGTGAGATGAAGATTAACAGACCAATAAGAAGTAAATGGTGAGAAGATGGTTAAAATATGAACTACATATGGCCACAGTAAATAAAATATAAAGATATTGCCATTTGCAGTGAGAAGGAACATTTTGTCTAATATTGATGGATTGTTGTATTACTGTAAACTTATGAAAATGTCATGATAACATTGTGATGGCTTACAAATTAACTTTATTCCTATTTGTTTTTTCAGTGTCTCTGTTTAGAATGGTCTTACCCTCGTTTTTTTCTTAGGAAGACCAATATTTTTGGTCTAGAACTCGATTTTATGCAATGGCCTGTACTGAATTGGGCCATGGGGAATGCAAGGGATGGCTTTGGAAAAAAGAGAAGTCTAGAGGAATCTCCTTTTTTAGTTGGAAAAGATACTGGTTTGTTTTGAAACAGTCAACTCTCTACCGGTTGTCCCACCTGAATGTAAGTGCACCAGGAAAGAAGAAAGTCCGTCTATTACCACTGAGTTCGAATAATTCTTAATCTTTGAATAGTATTAGGGAAGTGAATGTCTGACAAATAGAAGGATGCTCATAATACCTAATGTTAGGAAATAGACCACTGATGTTACTACTGCCTAGAAACTAATTTATAGGAAAGGCGTTGTAATTAATGATTTTGAAACCAAAAATACCTGGTTTTTTATCCAGGTTCTTTTACTTAGATTCAAGAGATTGGTTGTGTTACTTAACTTCTCTGAGACTCATTTTCTTCATTTTTCTCAAGGCAAGTAATATTTGCCTACTATTTTTATCCCTCATATATATTGATCTTCTCCCTCTCAACCTGATTCATCTCATACACTTTTGAACATGCTGCAGTCTTTTTTGTTTAAATAGAAAGCAGATAAATGTGACACGTTTTAGTGATTTTGAAAGCACTGTAAGACCAGGTTGTTTTTTGGTTTTGTTTGTTTGTGTGTGTGTTTTGTTGTTGTTCAAGTACAGTTGTCTCCATTTTCACCCCTCCATGGCCCGCCGCCCCACCCATCCCCACCTCCCAGCCTTGAACCCACCCCCTGTGGCTTTGTCCATGTGTCCTTTATACATGCGCCTTGATGGACCTTCCTCTGTTTTTCCCCATTACCCCTCTCACTCATCCCCTCTGGTTACTGTCAGTTTGTCCTGTATTTCAATGTTTCTGGTTACATTTCGCTTGCTTGTTTGTTTTTGTGGAGAATGGACAAGATCATGACTTTGTTGTTGGACACGTTGAGCACTGGGTGTCCTTAATATATCCCAGTGGAGAAAGCAAGTCTCGAGAAAGCAAGTGGAGAAAATAAATACCCAGCTTTGACCCTAACTCTGTCTTTCACAGTCAAAATTCTTTTTTTCTTTTTTATTTTATTTTTTATTTTAATTGTTGTTCAAGTACAATTTTCTGCCTTTCCCCTCACCCCTCCCCACCCCCCAGCCTTCCCCACCTCCCTCCCGTTTCCTCCCCCCCCCCTTGTTATTGTCCATGTGTCCTTCATAGTTGTTCCTGCAAACCTTTTCCCCCTTCCTCTGAAATTCCCTCCCCTCTCCCCTCTGGTCACTGTCAGCCTGCTCCCAATTTCAGTGTAGCGATCTTCAGACTTGCTGTCTCTGTTATCTCTCTCTGCAATGCTCTCCAATCTTTCTTCCACCCCCATTACTCCATTGGAAAATGTTAATAAGGTTACCATGAGCCTCCATGTGGCTAAATCTAGTAGACATTTTCAAACCTTACCTTAACTTATCCTGGTTTTCCTCCTACATCTTCTACCATTCTTCATCTGTCACTTTTGCAGGATTTCCCTACTCCCCCAGACTATTAAAAGTTGGAGTTCTTCAGGGGTCAGTTCTAGCCTTTCATTTCATTCTATGCTCATTCTAGATCATTTAGCCTGTGTCTGTGACTTCATTTAATGCATGCATACACATCACATACTTATATCTACACCCTCAAGTGCTATTCGGACTTTGAAGACTCATAAGTTCACTTTATCTCTCCACTGGGATATCTCAAGAGCACCTATTATTCAATGTACACAAAACAAAAATTATGATCTCGCCATCCTCAAACTATGTTTTCTTCCAATGATTTCCCTCTAAGGAGTCACCCTCAAATCCTCCACTCTTTCAACGCCTGTAGCTACTCATAATAAGTCTGGCCAATATTACCTCCTCAGTATCTTTCAAATCCATCAATTTCTCCATTGCCACTGCCTTCACCAAGTATAACGCATCATCATCTTTCACCTGAACAATTTCAAGAGCCGTTTAACCTGTCACTCCACATCTATTTTTGCCTCCCTCTAACCTGTCTACCACTCTACTCTGACAGATTCTTAAAAGAAAATTTGATCATATCACCACTAACAAACTTCGCCCAACTCTCTCATCTGTAATACTTATGTAAAACCATCAATAACTTCCTATTAATCTTAGAAAAATATTTAATGTGGTTAATATAGAGTACCATGCCTCATATGGATTCCATACCTCTCAAATCACATCTTGTACCATGCACCTTCGTAATTTTTACACTCTAGTCACACTGGCCTCCTTTCATTTCCTCTAATGTGCTATGTTCCATCTACTCACAGGACCTCTGCATATGCTATTACTTCTTTTTGACACTCTCACCTGATCAACTCCTGATCTCCCTTCAGATCTCACTTCAATACATCACTACTTGAGGAAAGCCTTCCTAATCTCACCCTAACTTGATCAACTCTTATTAGCTCTCATAGCATCACGTACTTCTCCTTCATACCATTTATTATACTTGTAAGTTTATATTTTTATTTGTAATTGTATTGATGGATGTATCCCCATGAATCATAATCTTTCCTAAACTCTCTCTCTCTCTTTCTCTCTCTCAAATTCATCCCAAATAGATCAACAAAGTGTTCAGCGTGTGGCATAATGTATGTGTTCAATAGATATTAGTTGAATTAATGAACAGTTGCGATGATTAAATTAATTAATGTATATAAAGTACCATTGCACAATGCCTGTCACATAATGGGTCCTCAATAAACATTACTTTCCATCATATTTTTAATTTTCTCATCCCCAACCAATGTTCAGAATATTCTACTTCAAGTATAAAACATTTTAAGTGCAATCTTGCAATATCAAATCATTTATGTTGTTTTCATAGCCCTACATGGTGAACATCATTTACCTTATCCCTATCCAAATCAAACATTAAAAAGTAGTAAATTCTAGCCAACGTGTTTTCATTTCATTGGCATAATATTCTCACAATTAATTAGACTAGTACAAGCTGAATCAAAGTTCCAGTGCCTTTTTTAATGGGCCCACTTTTGTGAGTATTTTTCCCAGGTGGTCCTTTGTTATTAAATGTATGAGATTTTGATTTTTTAATTCAGTGATTGCTGACTTTATATTTTCATATAATTTAAATACTTCTATAGAACCCTTCCTTAGGAACTTCAATGCATGATGCATTACTTACTTCCTTAGGAACTTCAATGAATTACAATATAACAACACTCTGCTCCTCTTTCTTATCCTTGAAGAAATTGTGACTCAGAAAGAATAAGTGACTTGATAGACACTGGTAGAATTACAATCGCTAGACCTTACTAAGCTCATAAGTTAGTTAGACAACGTTACTAACCTTTGTGTTCTTTTCTGACAATTTCTTAGAAAGCTAATAGATTGTCTGTAATATCAGAGACCAGGAGAGAGAAAATAGGATAAGAAAGACACAGGAGTAATAGCCATATTCCAGATACTGGTCTCTGATGCCCATACACTAAACAATTTAATGCTGAGTTATTTCATTATTAGGTGTTTTTAAAGAGCTTTGGAAATAAAAATAATAGGTATGTGTGATTGTTGTTCTCTATTAGGCAACTTGAGGTTTAGAAATGTGGTAAATATTGCTTTAACCGCTGTGTTTGCTGGTCTTTGTTGGAATACTGTTTGTCTGCTTTGAATGTCCTAATAAGTTGAAAGCTATTCACATACTTTGAAGTAACTGCATAATCATTTACAGATGAGTTTGTTGTCACCGTCACTGGTTTAATGAATACACAGCCCATTTGCTTTGCACAGAGTTATTTAAGTGCATGCTAAGCAAACTGCATTCTTGAGTATGCTGTCTAGAAAAATGTGGTCATCACTACCTTGCTGACCTGCTTCTTGGCTCTTCATTTCAAAGTTTAACATTGTCTGTGAAGTCTTTTCCTTGCATTCTCTTATTCTTTCCTTCTATTTTTTGTAGGATACCAAAGGCAATGGTTTTATATATCTACCTGAATTCAGCATTAACTTGGCTGCACATCCCAGAAAAAACAAGTAAGTAAAAGTAGATCCATAAGTCCAAGGCCCAGATCAGCACTGTACAAGAGAAATATGTAATGTGCTCCACATATATAATTTTAAGCTTTTTAGCAGGCATATTCTTGGTCCTTTGGAATATTGGTGTTCCAGAATGATGTTGTCATTAGAATTTATAGTTAACAGATTCCATAAGATTAACACTTTAATTGTATCATTTTTAAATGGGCACACTACTTTAGCCCATTTTTCACTTTCCTTCACTTTCTTTGCAAAATATCCAAAATATCTGCTACCCTCCTTTGTAAAAAGAAGCATATACAATCTTTTTATCGAGTCTTTCTCTCCTTAATTTACTGTATTATAATCCCTAGTATTTTGCAATGTTCTTCAAGTGATACATTGTCATTCCTGTAGCATGATTTCTATAATCAAAAATATATACATATAATCATTAACAAGCTTAGAAGGAGGTGATTCAATCAGCATGAGGTTGTTATCTTTGCTTTTGTTTATTTACTATGGTTTAATAAAGTAACATACACCAGCTTAGTTCTATCAACCATGGGCATATAGGAAATCAAGCAAAGGATCAAAAAGAAACAGTGACTCTTGCATCTGCTGTGGCTAATATCTTAGAAGACAGTTGATAATTCAGTTAATGGTTAAAAATGTATACCAAATTTTTAAAAAATTTAGTCTATTTGAGAACTCAAAGACAAATTCACCACCCATAAAATAGTAGAAAACCATCTAGGAGTCAAAGTTTTCCATGCACGCTGGTATATCAGAGCTATAAAATTAAGACGTTGGGGGATGCTAGTATAAAACTAGGATATATTGAAAGGATGCATACATATAAGTTACTGAATGTTATGCTTCCTCTATGGTGTTAGTCAGACTCTTACTGTTGCTCATCTTTTTTTTATCACACTTCAGAACAGATATGATGAAACTTGAGAAGACTCAGGGAATACAAATAAATTCAATCAAAGGGATATAAAAATAGATTCCATGAAGAAACCTTAAAGAAATTATTGTGGTTCCGTGGTAGAAAGAGTGATATAATTATATAATGTAAAATTTTTGAAAAGTATATGGCATGACAGTTGAAGAATTGAAAAGAAAATTGCAAAGAAATGTGTTTACATTGAAGCAAGAGAGCTTGAATTACCTGTAAGGTGGAACGTATGATCAGAATTGGCTACTGAGGAAAATGATATAGTTTTCACCTTTTAATATCTTAAACTCTCTCAGAGCCTTTAAATACTCAAGCCTGAAGTAAGAAGCAGAAATGAATTGTTCTCTTAAGTAGCTTTCCAGCTACAAGACTGCATAATTTTCTATTGTGAATTTGAGAGTTTGTCTAAATAGTATTTAACTGTGTGTCAAGCATTGCTGTGGAAAACAGCATAATTTTTCCACACCTGACCTGCAATATAGAGGAATGATTTATCTAACAGCAACAGGGATGAGGACAGAAAACTGTTTTTATTTTCAGAGACAGTTAACCTACTCAAAGTTCAAGTCACTTACCATTAGAAGTAATTCACTAAATGATAACAACAAGACAATCATACGGATCACATCTCTCAAATTTTGTGTGTACTAGTTAAAAGTTTCTTAAATGACACATTAGATCAGATGGAGTTAATTGATATTTCAGAGCATTATGAAACAGGAGAATATACATTCTTTTCCAACGCACACAGAATGAGCGTTAGTCCCAATAGCCAAGATATGCAAGAAACATAAGCGCCCATCAATGGATAGCTGGATAAAGAAGATGTGGTACATAAATACAGTGGAATATTATTAGGCCATGAAAAGAATGAAACCTTACCATTCGTGACAAACAGTCCAATTTAAAAATGGGCAAAGGACGTAGAAGTACAAATATTTTAAGCCAGAGTGTCCATTCTTACAGCCATATGTGCTCAGATCCTTTTGAACATTGCAGTATTTATAGAATGTTTCTTTCCTTAAAAAGTACTTGAAAAATTCGGACTTCTAAAAAGCCCAATTGTTGTCACCTACTACCTTGTCAGCGCATACTTTTTTGCCAGGTACTATATAGTAAGCACTTTCAATACACTGTTTCCTTTAATACTCACAATGACCCCGTGGGGCATTATCCTAATTTTACATATGTAAAAACTGAGAGGTTAAATTAACTTTCCACAGTAACTCACCTAGTAGTTGGCAGAGTCTGGATTTGACTCAAGTCTGGTTGATTCCAAAGCTTGAGCTCTTCCCTCTACATCATGCTACAGGAAACTTTAAAAATATGCATATGCACTATAGGAATAGGAAGGCGGTGGCAAGGTAGGTGGGAGCTGAACCCACTTGCTTGTGCACCCAGCTGGGACGCCTAGCTCATCTTCCAAGGAACAGAGTGAACGGCCAACAGAATTCCAGCCGATATGAAGTTTGGAAGCGAAAGGTTGCAGAGGACGTTTAAAAACAGATGGTAAGGAGATTTTGCAGGCTGACGGGAGGGTCCTCAGGCTCTGTGTTGGAGACTGTGGAGGCTGCGGCAGCTCTGAAGGAGAGACAGGTCAGTGATCGTGACTTGGTGGCTCCCTCTCCTCCCAGAGTGTCGAGTTCACAGACCTGCACCAGGAGAGAGCCTGGATGCTTAAAGTTGCTAGGGGAGAAAAGACACCATAAAAGACACACAGCTGGCAGCGTACCCTGGCTGGGACTATGATCGCTGGGTAGGACGGTACCGGAGAAATTGGGGAGCCAGGTTACAGTTCTAGATGGGAGAAGAGATGGACTGTGACTGACTATGACCTGGATAGTCTCTGGACTGGTCCAGAGTGTGGAAAGCCAGGTGCTTGTTAGGAATGGCCTGCCTACAAACAAGGGGAATTGGCTCAAAAAAAGGCTCTCAGCTTCTGTTGCAAGGACCACTTGCGCAGCCTGGGCCAGCAAAGAGGGAGGAGGGGGGTGGATTTGCTCCCACTCAGGGTACCTCAGGGACTGATCAAAGGGAGGCAACAGGGGCTCGGAGAGGTGGTAGCACCCAGAGAGACTCAATAGAGGACCTAAACTGCCCTGAAGGGACCTTGGTGCATGCTCAGGCCCAGGCCAATGAAGAGGAAGAAGGAGGTGTGCAATTTGCTCCCACTCAATGCACCGCATGGACTAATCAAAGGAGCGCACGATGAGGCGGACCGTAGGCACCGGGCTGGCACATATGTATGGTGGAAGTGTGGGCCACGCAACAGGTTTGAAGGTCGTGGAACGGAAACTGGACACCTGTGAATATGGTAGCCCAGACCGAGCCCCGAAGAACCACAAAAAAGGAAAAAAAAATGGAGCACAGCCCCATCTGACTGCAGCGCTCAGGAAACCCAGCAAAACCGTCTTGGCAGGTTTCAAGTCAGCAAAAGGCCTTTTCCACCCCAAGTGTAAGACAGTAAGACCTGGAGCTGTGAGAAGACCAAAAACAGATCCAGAAAGAAGTCAGAAGGCAAACACCAACAACTGAGACAAATATCACTTTGCTAGCCTTCAGAACTTGCATTTTTTTTAATTTTATTTATTTTATTTTTATAGTTGATTTCTCTTCTTTCTGATTAGTTTTCTTGTTTGCTTACTTTGTTTTATTTCATTGTTTTATTGATTTTCTTTATTCTCCCTTTCATATTACATTCTAATTTTTCTTAAACTTCACTCATATTCCAATAACACATTACTCTTGGTCTTTTACTTTTTATTTTTTCTATTCAGATTGTGATTAGAAATAATGATAAGAAATAATCTGATATTTCTTATGTTATTGTTATTAAAAGCTCACAGAGCACCCGTCCCTGGTCTTAATCCATTTCACCATCTTCCTGAGCTTTATTACATTTGTGATTAACTCTATTCTCTCACACGCTATGCCAAGTTTATATCCCCTACTCTCATCATATCTCACCTTGTAACCTTGCATACATACTCTGCTTTCTAAAGTCAGTTCACATTTTTTTCCCTTCTAAAAAGAGTTATCTATTTTTCACCTTTTATAAAAGTGGCTAGTTGGGTGAAATATCATGGTTATTGCTGTACTTCTCCAAAGGATCTTCTATCTCCTCTCCACTTGTTCGTACTTTAAATCCCATGGAATTCTCTCCACTGTCATACTCTACTCCACCTTTGCCTTGCCCCTGATCACATACAAGACAAAGTAGGAGTTGTGAATACCAGTACACCCACTGGAGGAGACAACCCACCAACAGAAAAAACCCAACTGCAACAAAAGAGCCCACATAAACGGAAGGAAGGGTAATCCTAGAGCATCCAGACAAGGAGATCAAAGAGACCACACCACTGAGTCCCACAGAACTCCTACCATAGAAATTCACCCTACGAAGATGGATAGCAAAGCAAAGCATTGGGAATTGCAGAAACCAACAAAGAGAGTCATCTAAAATGGTGAGACAAAGAAAGAAGCCACAATCAAAATGAATAGAAGACTCCTCACTAAAAGAGCTAAATGAAATGGAGGCAAGTATACTTTCAGATATAAAATTAAAAAGAATGCTGATAAGGATGCTCAAGGAACTCACAGATAACTCCAAACAACTGAGTGAGAACTACAACAGTATGAAAAAGGAAATAAAAACTATAAACAAGAACCAGGAAGAAATGAAGAATACAATTTCTGAAGTAAAAAATACACTAGAAGGAAATACAAGCAGGCTAGATGAAACAGAGGACTGAATTAGTGAGCTGGAACACAAGGTAGAAAGAAACACCCAGGTAAAGCAGCTGCACAAAAAAGGACTCAAAAATATGAAGATAGCTTAAGGTAATAGAGGATAACATGAAATGCAACCACATTCAAATCATAGGAATATCAGAAGGAGACGAAAAGGAGCAAGGGATAAAAACCGTGTTTGAAAAAATGACAGAAAACTCCCAAACCTGGAGAGGGAAAAAGCCACACAAGTTCAGTAAGCAAGAGGGTCCTGGTCAAGAAGCACTGAAAGAGGCCCACTCCAAGACACATCATAATTAAAATGGCAAAATTTTAAAGACAAACAGAGAATGTTAAAGACAGAAAGGGAGAAGCAGGAAGTGACAAACAAGGGAGCCCTGATAAGGCTAGCAGCTGACTTCTCAAGAAAAATACTACCAGCCAGAAAGGCAAGAAATACTACAAGTAATGAAATGCAAATGCCTGCAACCAAGGATACTCTACCCAGCCAGGCTCCCAATTAAAATGAAAGGTGAAATAAGGAGCTTCCCAGACAAAGGTAGACTCAAAGAATACACCTTCACCAAACCAGCACTGCAAGATATGCTAAAGGGATTGCTTTAAAAAAAAGGAAGAAAAAGAGTGAGAGAGAGGAACACAGGTATAAAGGGAGTAAAATGTCAATGAATAAGTACCTATTAATAATAACCTTAAATGTAAATGGATTCAATGCTCCAATCAAAAGACATAGAGTAGCTGAATGGATAAGAAAGCGTGACCCACATATATGCTGCCTACAAGAGACTCACCTCAGAAAAAAAGACCTACACAGACTTAAAGGAAAGGGTTGGGGAAAAATATTCAAGAAAATGGACAGGAAAAGAAAAGCTGGTGTAGCACTACTTATATCAGACAAAATAGACTTCAAAACAAAGACCATAAAAAGTGACACTGAATAATACCTCATAATACTCAAGGGAAAAATTTACCCAAAAGACATATAAACATTGTCAACATATATGCACCCAACATAGGAGCACCCAAATATATAAGGAAAATCTTGGAGGACTTCAAGAAACATATAGACAGCAACACACTTATACTAGGGGATTTTAACACCCCACTGTCAAGAATTGGTAGATCTTCCAAACAAAATATCAAGGATATTGCACCTCTGAACAACACCCTAGATCAAATGGACTTAGCTGATATATACATATATATATATAGAACCTTTCATCCCAAAGAAGCAAAATACACATTCCTTTCAAATGTACATGGAATATTTACAAACATAGACCTCATGATAAGACACAAAACAAGCCTCAACAAATTCAAGAAAATTGAATTCATATCAAGCATTTTCTCAGAACACCATGGCCTGAAACTAGAAATCAACCCCAAGGAAAAAACTCAAATTCATGGAGATTGAATAGCATGCTATTAAACAATGAATGGTTTAATAATGAGATCAAGGAAGAAATAAAAGTTTCTGGAAACAGATGAAAGTGAACGCACAACAATCCAAAACCTATGGGACACAGCAAAGGCAGTCCTGAGAGGGAAGTTCATAGTAATGCATGCCTACCTAAAAAAGATAGAAACGTTTCAGATGAACCACCTAACCCTACATCTACAAGAACTAGAGAAACAACAACAAATAAAGCCCAGAGTGGGTAGAAGGAAGGACATAACCAAGATCAGAGCACAATTAAACAACATAGAGACTAAAAGAACAATTCAAAGGCTCAATAAAAGGAAAAGATAAACAAAATAAAAGAGCCTTTAAGCAGACTCATCCAGAAAAAAAAAAGAGAGAGGACCCAAATAAACAAGATCAGAAATGAAAGAGAAGAGATTACAACTGATACCACACAGGTACAAAGGATTGTAAGAAATTACTATGAACAACTATATGCCAAGAAATTTGAAAATCTGGGTGAAACGGACAAATGTCTAGAGAAATATAACTTTCCAAAAATGAATGAAGCAGTAGAAAGCCTGAACAGACTGATAACACCTGATGAAATTGAAGCAGTAATCAAAAAACTCCTGGCACACAAAAGCCCTGGATAGGTAGGCTTCACAGGAGAATTTTACAAAACAATTAAGGAAGAGCTAACCCCTATTCTTCTCAGACTATTCCAAGAATCCAAGAAAAGACTCCCAAATTATTTTTATGAAGCCAGCTTCATCCAAATTCCAAAACCAGATAAAGACACAACAGAGAAAGAATACTACAGGTCAATATCACTGATGAATATAGATGCTAAAATCCTCAACAAAATATTGGCAAACCACATCCAGCAACACATAAAAGACATTCATCCCAGGGATGCAAGGTTGGTTCAATTTCTGCAAATCAATCGATGTAATACATCACATAAACAAAAAGAAAAACAAAAATCACGTGATCATATCAATAGATGTGGAAATAGCATTTGGTAAGATACAGCACCCATTTATGATAAAAAGCACTCAGCAAAGTGGAAGTAGAGGGAGCATACCTCAACATAATAAAGGCCATATACAGGAAACCTACAGCAAACATCATACTCAACAGGCAAAATCTAAGCTTTCCCACTAAGATTAGGAACAAGACAAGGATGTCTGCTTTCGCCACTTCTATTCGACATAGTACTGGAAATCCTAGCTACAGTGATCAGACAAGAAAAAAAATAAAAGGCAACCACATTGGAAAGGAGAAAGTAAAACTGTCACTGTTTGCAGATGACATGATAGCACACATAGAAAACCCTATAGACTCCACCAAAAAACCATTTGACCTAATAATGGAATTTGGCAAAACAGGGGGATACAAAGTCAATATTCAGAAATCTAAGGCATTTTTGTACACCGACAATGAAGTATGAGACACAGAAATCAGGAACAAAATCCTATTTGCTATAGCAACAAGACAAATAAAGTACCTAGGAATAAACCTAACCAAGGAGGTGAAAAATCTTCACTCAGAAACCTACACAACACCAAAGAAGAAAATTAAGAAAGACACAAATAAATGGAAGCATATATCATGTTCATGGATTGGAAGAACTAACATCATCAAAATGTCCATATGACCCAAAGTAAATTATAGATTCAAGGCAATCCCTGTTAAAATACCAATGACATATTTCGCAGATATAGAACAAACATTTCAAAAACTTACATGGAAGCATAACTGACCCTGAAGATCCACAGCAATTTTGAGAAAGAATAATAAAGTGGGAGGGATCACCATTCCTGACATCAAACAATATTACAAGGCTATGGTAATCAAAACAGTCTGGTACTAGCATAAGAACAGACACATAGATCAATGGAACAGAATAGAGAGCCCAGAAATGAACCCAAAGCTCTGTGGTCAATTAATATTCAACAAAAGGAGCAGAAGCATAAAATGGAGTAAAAATAACCTCTTCAACAAGTGGTGTTGGAAGATCTGGACAGTTACATGCCAAAAAAAAAAAAAAAAAGAAATGAAACTCGACCATCAATTTACACCATACAGAAAAATAAACTCAAGTTGGATAAAAGACTTAAATATAAGTCACAACACAGTAGAAGTCCTAGAGAAGAACAGAGGCAGGAAAAATCTCAGGTATTCTATGCAACAGTATTTTCACCAATATGTCCCGTAAAGCAAGGGACATAAAGGTAAGAATAAATAAATTGGACTTCATCAAAACAAAAAGCTTCTGCACAGCTAAAGAAAACATCAGCAAATGGAAAAGGAACCAACTGTGTGGGAAAACATATTTGCCAATGATACCTTGGGCAAGGGTTTGATCTCCAAACTAAATAAAGAGCTTACACCACTCCACTCCAGGAAGACAAACAACCCAATTTAAAAAATGGGCAAAGGACCTGAACAGATACTTCTCCAAGGGGGACATACAGAGGGCCCAGAGGCATATGAAACGATGCTCAGCATCACTAGCCATCAGAGAGATGAAAATTAAAGCCACAATGAGATACCACTTCACACCGGTCAGAATGGCCATCATAAACAAATCAACAAACAAGTGCTGGTGAGGCTGTGGAGAAAAGGGAACCCTAGTGCACTGATGGTGGGAATGCAGACTGGTGCAGCCACTGTAAAAAGCAGCATGGAGTTGCCTCAGAAAACTAAAAATGGAACTGCCTTTTGACCCAACAGTTTCACTGCTGGGATTATACCCTAAGAACCCTGAAACACCAATCCAAAAGAACCTATGCACCCCTATGTTTATAGCAGCACAATTTACAATAGCCAAGTGCTGGAAGCAACCTAGGTGCCCATCAGTAAATGAATGGATCAAAAAACTGTGGTACATTTATGCAGTGGAATACTATGCAGCAAAAAGAAAGAAGGAGCTCCTACCCTTTGCGACAGCATGGATGGAACTGGAGAGCATCATGCTAAAGGAAATAAGCCAGGCAGTATATGAGAAATACCGTATGATCTCACCTATAAGTGGAACCTAATCAACAAAACAAACAACCAAGGAAAATACAACCAGAGACATGGAAATAAAGAACAAACTGAAAGTAACCAGACGGAAGGGGGAGTGGGATAATGGAGGAAAATAGGGGATGGGTCATCAAGGCACATGTATAAAGGACACGTGGACAAAGCCAAAGGGGGTAGGATTGAGGGTGGGAGGTGAGATGGGTGGGGCAGGGGGTAGTTGTAGGGGGAAAATGGAGGCAACTGTACTTGAACAACTGTAATATAAAGAGAGAGAGAGAGGATGTGTGTGTGTGTGTGTACTTTCTTCTAAGAGAAAAATTAAGTCCTCCCTTCAAGGAATTTGAATTTAACCTAGTGTGTGTACCTATTGATTCATAAAAATGTTACTCCAAGAAGAAAGTTTCTGAACAAGTCCCACACCCCCTTTTACAGAAAAGTAGCATTAGCAGTGTTTCATCTGTGCCTAGTAGGGACGGTGCCTACCAAGCAGCATCCATTCGTCAAATATGTATTGAATTGAAAAGCATTAATTAACTGGAAATTCATACTATGTTAAGAGTAATGTTCTAACAAATCAATGACAGCATCCTCCTCTCTTGCTTCAGGGGAGTAGAACTCTTGGGACAAGACAGTACCGAAAGGGCTGTTCTTGTATGAAAGGCTAACTCAGGAAAGTCTCAGCCCCTTAAAGTGTCTTGTAAGCAATACCTAAAAGAGAACCATCCAGGGTTTAAATTATTAGAAAAATGAATAAAAGCAATAATATACTTACCAAAAAAATGACAGAACACCATCTGTTACATTTATTACACTTAAATTGCTGCAACTGGAGGTGTACCTGTCTTATCAGAAGCTAATTTTAAGAAGACTAAAACCATGGAATGCATTCAATGATGAATGGGGGACTTATGTAGAAAATTTCTCTTAATTCTAATGACACTTTTAAAAAGTCAGTGAATAGATCATCCGGACATATCAAAATAAAACTAGAGTTACGAGGTTAGAGATACAAGCAAAATGTCACTGTACCAGAAATGATAGAATGCTCAAAACAAGAACCTGAAAGCATCGGCAAGAATTAAATAAGAAAAGTGGATAAAAAGTGTCTGCCCCTTTTTCTCTAGTGTATGCCCTCCTAGGAGGACACCGATTAGTGTTATTTGGAAATTTCAATAATGCTTGTTGGAAGGGGTTGAATGGAGTGAGCAAATGATGACTGGGCTGCAAGAGAGCTGTTAATTGTCTAAGAGACACAGAACATTCTCGGAGCACTGTACTAAAAGTCAGCATTCTACTTAAGTGTCAGCCACTACCATGTCACCTTTAGCTAGTCATTTAATCTCTGGACTTTTACTTACTTGTATACAACATGGAGATAGTGTTACATGGTTGCTGTGACCCTTTTCTGGTTAAAATACTAAATGTTTAAATGGTGGTTGTAAATAAAACTGAATTATCTGCTTTCTGCCTTTTTTCCTCTAGTGCTTTCCAAGCCTCCCATGCAAGAATCAAGAGTTTCTGCTTTGCTGCTGAGTGTTCAGATGAGATGAATTAGTAAGTAATCTCTACTTATTCGTTGATTCAACCTGTATTTATTGAGCTTTGATTATGTGTCAGGTGTCATACTAGGTCCAGTAAATAGCATGGCATGCTTTTTTAGAATGAAAAAAAAAATACAGTTAAAATGGTGAAAATAAGGTGAAAGGTCTAGTTCAAGAACATGTGTGAATGACCCACGGGCATGGACAATAGTGTAGGGACTGACTGTGGGACTGGGAGGTGGGATGGGCAGAGGACGAAAAGTTGGGACAGCTATAGTAGAATAACAGTAAAAAATTATACACGTGAGGTATTTCAACAAAAAAAGTGTCAAAGAGTAAAATGATTCTTTCAATCTTAATAGAGCTTAGTGTAGTTGAGGACACCTACACTAATTAAAAGAAGGCCAGGGTGCTATGCTGTGGAGAGGAAGGCGTAGCGAGATACAAGCTGAGGCTATAGGAGCGAGTATCAATCAGACAATGACGGCCTTATAAACCATCATGTTACAGATGTTAGTCTATTTCAAGGGCCAAGATAAGCACCTAAAAGCTTTTTAGAAATAGGTAACGAGAGCAGATGGTGAAGAGATTGCAAGAAGGACCAAAGTATATGTGAAGAGACAGGTAAAAAGGCTTGCTTGTGGTAGAATGGTGGGAGTGAAAATGAGAACAAGTGGATGTATTCAAAATATCTTTGGGGGGATTGGAGAGGTGGGTGAGAAATGTAAAAGCATTAAGACGTCCAAATTGACAGTTACAGAATAGCCACAGGATTTAAATACAACCTAGGGGATATAATCCATAATATTGACATAACTATGGGTGGTGCCAGGTAGGTACCAGACTTATCAGGGAGATCACTTCATAAATTATATAATGTCTAAGTACTATACTTTATACTTGAAAGTAATATAACATTGAACAGGTATAAAGGACAGATGGACAAAGCCAAAGGGGGCAGATTTGAGGGTGGGAGGCAGGGATGGGGCCAGCAGGGTGGGGGGGGGCACGTAGTGGAGTGAAAATGGAGACAACTGTACTTGAACAACAATAAAAATTACTAAATAAATAAATAAAATATTTTTTAAAAAAATAAAAAGATACCTTTAGGAAGTATAATCGACAAATTTGGCATACAGTTTCAGAGAAAGGGAAATGTCAAGGATGACTACTAGGTTTCAGGCTTGTAGAACAAGGCGGATGTATTTATAATTATTAATAAAATAGGGAACGCTGGAAGAGGACCATATTTCAGAGATAAGATTGTCAGTTCCATCTTTGGTCATGTAGAGTTTGGAGTATCTTTAAGACATCCTATGGAGTTTCAAATAGGCAGTACCTCTGAATCTGGTGCTCACAGAATAGGACTGGATTAGATTTCTAATTTGCGAGTCATCTGTATTGAAATAGTATTTTAATCCATAGGCACAGGTGAGAGGAGCTAGGACAGTGGTTTGCAAATTTTTGTGTATATCGGAATCAACTGGGAGACTTATAACACCGTTCTGGGGCGACCCCAGGGTTTCTGATTCACTAGCTTTAGTATGGGAGCTGAGAATTCACTGATGTAACAAACATTCTCCATGATACTGACACTGGTGGTTCCAGGATTCAGAACCACTGACCAAGGGCAAGGGAATAAGAGTAAAAAGAGGGATAAGAGAAACCTGAAGAATTCCAGTGTTGAATAGATGGGTAGACCCTACAGAAATAGAACCCAGAAAGGCAGGGAAAATTGCGAGGACAGCGCAGCACAATTATCTGATATGCTCCACGGCCAACATGGAATAATTTTTCCCTAAGGAAGGAAAATTCAGGATTTTCCCTTGAATTAAGTAATTTCGTTATACCTATAACTTATGTTGCACATAAGACATTGGGCCCAGAGGTCAAAACATATGTAAATATCTGTAGATATAAACATGTGCCCATATACCATAACTTAAAATTTTCTGTTTTAAAATGTGCTTTATTTTAAGGACCACTTTCAATTATGGTTGTTTAACATCCATTTTATTGTGCTTATCAACATAAAACTACAAACCAGGAGAAATTTGGATAGCTGGCACACTGTGTTTCATTAGCATTGATCAATAACCACTACGCTTTGATTGACCTTTAAGACTATACTGTGAACAAGAACGTGTTCTAATACCGGAGTCCTCTGTTGTTGAAAAGCCTTGGGGAATGGTTGAAATTAATTGGCTTAATCGAAGTGGATGTTGAGCTGCTTTCTGCAGGCTGAAAATTCTTTGATAAAAAATGAATATGTCTTCCTTGATTAGATTTACACACATTTACTTGAATTTTAAAAGAATGAGCAATAAAATTGAAAAGTGACTTTATGAGTATGATTATCTTGACTATTCTGCTATTTATGAGCTGATTAGAGCTCTGTAGTACATTAGTTTAAACCTCATCATTTTTCAAAGAAATCATTTTTTATCTGTTTCTGTATCAAGCATGGTCCCAATGAAAGTTGATCAATGTAGTTTTACTTTTGTAAGAAAAAATTTCCATATGAATAAAATATGAACTATAAGACATTAATTCCAATTAGGGAAAGCGGCAGATCATTGATATTTTAAATTACTTCCTACTGATTTAAAGTGTGTTGACTAATGTCATCAATGAATCTTTGACTATGAAAGGTTATTACGTTCATGTTAAATTTAGATTAAAAAGGCACTGGCTGGTGTGGCTCAGTGGATTGAGTGCTGGCCTGTGAACCAAAGAGTCACTGGTTCGATTCCCAGTCAGGGCACATGCCTGGGTTGCAGGCCAGGTCCCCGGTAGGGGGCTTGGGAGAGGCAACCACACATAGATGTTTCTCTCCCTCTCTTTCTCCCTCCCTCCTCCCTCTCTAAAAATAAATAAATAAAATATTTTTAAAAATTTAGATTAAAAGGGAATTAAATTACCTGTAATTTAAAGGAAAATTGCTCATATTTATACCTGTTAGGCCAGAAATAAAGACTGTTCTTCCATTAGTGAGTGTCTACAGCCCACTATCAATTTTAACTATGTTGGATTTAATCCTGTCACACTGCGGGTCTATCATTTATGTCTCTGAGACCAAAGCACAACAAGATTCTTATTGTCTTGAGACAAAAAAAAAAAGTAATGCTCCTATTGATAGCACTTTAGAAAATTGTTATAAAAAACAAAGTAAAATTCTTACAGTGTCAGAAAAGCTATGTGAATATTCCTAGAAAAGAGCAGAGAGATGAGTGAAGTTATGAGTCTGCTGGAAAGACATGGAAAAATATGCAAATATGAAAGCAATGATGTGTTTGTTCTATCATGGCAAGAAGTGAAGCAGAAGATTGTTTGGCTCCTGAGAGACAAGGATTAAAAGTAGAGTGTTGTTGTTCTTTAAAAGGGAAAAGCTATGAATATGTTTAGAGGTTTAAAGGAATGAACCAATAAAAAGGAAGATTAAAAATATACTGTTAAAGGAAATCGCTGATGCAGTGAAGAGGCAAAAGAGGATTACATCAAGGACCTCTGTGAGGAATGACATTTTAAAAAGGAGTAAAAGAGCCGAGGACTGATAAGGATGCAGACAAGTGTGCAGAAAGAGTAGGATTAAAGGCTTTTCATGCCTGTTGGTTTCCTGCTGTGCTCTAAAAGAGTTAAATCCATTAAAGATATTTTAAGTGATACACAGAAAAGTTTAAATGTGTCATTACACACAAAGTGAATAATATACTCAGCCTGAAACATGTGAATAGCCGTAATAAACACTTTCAGAGCAATAAAATGTTTCCAGGTAAAAGCAGTTCTTAACCTTGGCTGTTATTACAGATGCCTAGTTCTTAACTTCCAAAGTGCGAGCGCAGCCTAAGTGAATGTATTGCAAAATCAGTAAACCAAATAGTAAAAGTGTGGCAGACAAAAGATCTTAATGTCTGCTTTCTTCTCTACATCAAAATTATTTTCTCTTCTGGTTACAGAAATGTTAGAAAAAATCTACAATAAACTTTGTTGACTGAACATAACATATTGACTGTGAAA
Organism: Glossophaga mutica; assembly: GCA_039655065.1. Lineage (NCBI taxonomy): Eukaryota > Metazoa > Chordata > Mammalia > Chiroptera > Phyllostomidae > Glossophaga > Glossophaga mutica. Next base: position 3,779,358 of record CM077318.1, on the reverse strand, counting down.
CAAGACTCTAGATACATTTTTTAATGCTCTTCCAGAAATTTTATGTCATTTAAAAATTTATGAGATATTTAGTTTAAAATAATAGTTATAGTCTATCATTTTTTCTGATTAAAAAGATGCATTTGCGGTGATTAATTTCCCTGCAAAAGTGAAAGAAGAGAAATATAGAATAGTTTTAATTAAATTTTCTATGGCTACATAAAGTATAGTAATTGATTTTAAATACACAACTGAAAAATGAAAATTAAATCATTGACAGTAGAATGATTTGTTACATGTTTTTTTAAAGTGAAGGAGACTGCATAATTTGAAAATTTAGTGATGATTGATAAATAAAAACTGCACAGAGTTGGAAGAGCTGTCAGTGGGGAGAAGGCAGGGAGGACTGGAAGGAAGAAGATGAAGGGATCAGCCAAAGAACATGTATGCACATGTATGTACAACTCAGAGACACAGACGGCTGTGTGGGGATGGCCCGAGGAAAGTGGGGCGGGGCTGAGTGGAGGCGGGCAAAGGGGAGGACTGGGGACACCTGTAATAATGTCAACAATGGAAATAAAGTTTAAAGTAAATAAAGAATTGTTTTTTTAAAAAACTATACTGAATTTAGGGGAAAGGGCAAGTCAAGGAACATGAGTGGAGGACTCATAGGGACATTCAGTGGGGTGGGGATTGACGGAGGAGCTGGTGGGGGAGAGCAATGGGGGGAAAAGTGGGACAACTGTAATTGAACAACAATAAAAAATAAATTTAAAAAGTACACTGAGCTTAAAAGGTCATGACTAAAATGTCATCTATTGCCAATATGATTTTCACTTAAAGCAAATTTAGTATGTTTTGAAATAAATTTCGGATTATGCTTCTCTTTATTTTCATAGATGTGAAATCTGAGGCACTGATCAAATTACACTTTCATTATACTCGAGACCTTGTGTATCCCTAATTCTCCACTCAGTGTGTGTAAGCTTTTCTTTTATAAAGTAGTATAATATTTAGATTTTGTGTAAAATATGGTATGTTTACTTTAAATATTATATCGTACAAAATTATCAGTATTATGAATGTATTGATACAGGGCCAATTGAATCTTAGAATTAAAGAAACAATGCTCTGCCTAGAAGACACAGGGTTATCGCTTTGTTTGTTAATCCCATTACTATCCACATAGAAAGAGAACATTCACACACATTTAAAAAAAAAAAACATGGATTAATACCCTGTGATCTCACCTATAAGTGGAACCTAATCAATAAAACAAATGAACAAGCAAAACAGAACCAGAGACATGGAGATAAAGAACAAACTGATAGTGACCAGAGGGGAGACGGGAGGTGGGTAACAGGGGAAAGAAGGGGAAGGGTCATCAAGGAACACGTATAAAGGGCCCACAGACAAAACAATGGGGGAGCAGGACTGAACGTGGAAGGGGGGGTGGGAGGGCAGGGGAGAGTAATGGGGGGAAAATGGGGACAATTGTTATGGAACAACAATAAAAAAACATGGATGGTAATGTTCAGTTGTCAATGGTCAGGATTTCTGAGCAAGTTCATCTGTTATTCACAAATTTGAGTGGATATTACAAGAAAAGTGATCAACACGATCATGGTGAGTAATCAAATCAGAACACATGCTTAATACTGTAAGCGGCATTATATTTAAAGACTCAGAAACCTTAGCAAGTACAATTTCTCTTAAGATTTGATGAATGAGGATAAGTGAGGTCACTTGAGAAAATCTGCATACCATTTTGTTTCTGTTTAGAAAGTCAATCATTGTTTTCTTCTCAATAAAACAGAAAATAGAGGGATTGAAAGCTAAATCTACAAGCTACTTTCACGTGTGAGTAAAGCTTATTATGTTAGTGGTATAGACTAAAACAACTCAGAAAATTCTTATATACTTATAAAAATTAAGCGCAAGTTAAATGAACCTCCCTTTATTTTTGATTATTTACAAATAATCAGAAAAAGGGGATATAATGAGGCAAGATATAAACATATTAAAATGGCCCTAGCTGGTGTGGCTCAGTGGATTGAGCACTGACCTGAGAACCAAAGGGTCGCCAGTTCGATTCCCAGTCAGGGCACATGCCTGGGTTGCAGGCCAGGTCCCCAGTGGGGGCTGCGTGAGATGTTTCTCTCTCTCTCTCTCTCCCTCCCTTCCCCTCTGTCTAAGACTAAATAAATAAAATCTTTAAAAAATGTTTTAAAATATTAAAATGCTTTTTAACTTATTAACTAAAATCTAAAACAGAATGCCAAAGGCAAGTAGAAAGAGTGTATAAAAATACAAAATCACAGAAAAATATTACAAGTATTAATATAAAAATTATGAAGGTATAGTTGCTAGAATTCCTATTTCAAAATAAATGAAACTTGTTATACAGTCAGTATGTCACTCATAAAAAATATTAATATTGATTTTTACCAATATGTTGTTCATTTTATATAAACATCAAAATAGATAGATTGACCCAAAGTTGTCTAGCAATTGGTGAATTAAATGAAAAATCACTTAGATATACTAGATGTTACCTTACCTGAACAATCAATTCAATCAAAGTAGAAGAATTATTGGCACCTGTAGACATAGCCTTGGTTGTTTGTCTTTATCTTGCTGTTTTTTTTTTCACATTGACGTATTTAGTTTATTCAATTCCTTGTATACCTCTCTGTAAGAAAGTTTATATTAACTGTTCCAGGAAATACTCTGCTTCACACCACATGTTATCTTAGTTATGGCATCAAGTACAAAAAATATTCTTGATATTAAGTAGATAAAAAACAAAGGTCATGCACATATGCTAAACAACTTTACATTTATCTCAAATAGATTTTATTCAATGGTCTCCTTTAGGAACATCAAAACTTATCTTTCTCCTGAGTTTCAAATTCAATTTCCTATACCTATATAGAAATTGTTTAACTTTAACTTGTTTCAATCTCATTGTTATTTCCTCTGTATCCAAAAATCTGTGGGATGCCTAGTAGAGAATTTATAATAACTTGCACTGAGATGTTCAATGAATTAAATGCAACGCATATGACAATTAAATAAAATAAAGAAAATTATGTTTGAACAAAAGTATATTATCAACAAAAGTATAGAAACTATAACAAAGAACAAACCAGAAAACCTGGAATTAAAACATACAATAATTGACCTGAAAAAAAATTTATTAGAGGCGTCCACATCAGACTTGATAAGGCATTAGAAAGAATCAGAGAACTTGAAGACAGATATTTTGATATCAGATGTAAAAAGAAAAAAGTGAATAAAATTTAAGAGTGCATAAGGGATATATAGGACATATTCTGGGCCTGAAAGCAAGAATTCTGGCATATGCTGCCAATTGTATCCTTTACCTTAGACCAATAATTGTCGAAGAGTGCTGCCTTGGCCAGCAGCATCAGTGCTACCTGTAACTTGTTAGAAATATAAATTCTGGGTTCCCATCCTAGACACTGAATCAAATACTCCGTGGAACAGGCCCAGCGATCTTTGTTTTCCCAGTTCCTCCCAATGAACCTGATGGAAGCTCAAGTTTTAGAGCCACTGCTTTAGACACGACAACCCCATTAAACTGGTCCTTATGACTCTTATGATGAAAGTCAAAGAAAACGCTATCATTTTGTCAACTGCTTACAAGGAGGAAGACAGCAGTCAGCCTCAGGAAATTAAAGAATTACTTCCTGAACTGTGATTTTTCTTAGATAACTAAATAGAATGCTAGCCAGAGTGATGTAAAATGAAGAGCAGATGACAGATACTAACTATGTCATACCACACATTTTTAAGCTGTATGCTAAGGTTCTGAATGATCTTTGATCACTATTAATTGTGAGGAACACAGTGTGGAGCAAGGTTTGCCTTGACACCATATGCTTTGGGCCATGAAATGAGACTGTCTCTTTGCAGAATTATGTGTTTCAACAGGATACCCAATTGAAAATATGCTTGTGTCGTTTTTATTCCTAAAATTTGGTCAGTTAATTATCCATAATGAAAGTGTAATAGTAACTGTATCTGAAGAAAGCAATACGCCCTTACAACTAAACCCTCTGAGAAGCATTACAGTATTTCAAATAAAAGTTAAAGTGGCTTTGAATTGTCATCGAGGGTATATCAAAAGAAAAATAACACAATGTATTTTCACGATATTGATTTTGTTTTTATTGTATATAATATCTTGTACCTCATAATGTTTCTAACTTATATTTTAGAGAGGTTTGCAGTAACAGATGACTACTAGACTTAGTGTGATGATCACATTATAAGACATAATTCTCGAACCAGTATATTATACATCCAAAATTAATACAATATTGTATACCATCTATATTTAAATAAAATGAATTTTATAATGCAATCCATTACATTATCTAATGCTAGTAAGCCAAGAATAGCAATTTTTTTTAAAACAAGAAAATTCATTTCTTAACATTTCAGGAAAAGAACATCAGTCACCGGTCAGTGGGGATAATGTATACTGTTTCTTACTGACTCTATGTACATTTAAAATAATTTTTTAAAGTGCTGACAATGCTATTGACATTACATTTTCATAAATGTCAGATTTGCACATCCCTGGAACACTGAAGGAAAAACATAAAAAAATTTCTACTTAAATGCAGTAACTTATAAATCACATTAATTTCTCATTTGACTTGAGAAAATTCTTAATTTAGAAGTTAGACCTCTGTTTTTAACTTTCTTTTGAAAAATTAACAGTTAACTTTATTATCTTACCTATAATATACTCTTTTAAGGGGGACATAGAGGGATTGTATTTTTAAAGATATGACAATATTAATTGCTTAGGATTTTATGTGCTGATTAACATAGTTATGCATGATGCGTCTTCAGAATATCAAATATCTAAGTCAAATAAGTCAGATAGAAAATGTCAAGAACCATATGATTTCACTCCTATGTGGGATATAAAACCGAAAGCAACAAATGACCAAATAAGAAAACAAACAAAAACTCATAGACATAGACAACAGTGTTGTGGTTACCAGAGGGACCACATGGGGTCATAGTAATGGATAATGAGGATCAAATCTATGGTGATGGAAGAGATTTGACTTTGGGTGGTAAGCACACAATACAATATACAGATCCTGTATCATATAAATTTACACCTGAAATCTATATGATCTTAGTAACCAATGCCACTGCAATAAATTCAATTTTAAAAGGGAAATAAATGAGCAAGTACATATATGAAAATCTTTGATCTGTGTGTCAAAGATACTAATTCTTTTAACAGAAAATATACATTTCCCTTATATTAAGGCTGTCTAACAGAACTTTTTCCAATACTAGAAATAATCTCTAACTACACTGTGCAATACAGTAGCTATTAGTCACACATAGCTATTGACCATTTGGAATTGAGAGAGAGAATCCTGTTTTTCCTAGTTCAGGCTAAAAGCTTTCGTTATTGCATGGTTTGCCAAACCAAATACCTTTTCATCTTTGTTTTTGTAGTTGTTTTTTATGCCACCAAAAAAATATTTACAAAATATTTACATTATGGTATGTGACCAAAAAATGAATAGAATTTATGTTCATATGACTGAAGATCATTAATTTAAAACAGATCCATGCTAAGATTCTGTTTCATATTTGTAGAGGGTTGAAACATTGTCACTTAATGAATTCTAATGAAGAGGTTCAGTATTACAGTCTGTTCCCAAGAAGCTAACAGAAATTTGTTTTGCAAAGATTGTATACACACACACACACACACACACAATTAATGATGATAGCCAGAAGCTGTAGATTAAAATGATCTCATGTTATTATGATTTTCCTTGTAATACATCAATTCACAGTTACTAATTATTCTCTACTATTTTGCTTAGAAAATTTCAAACCATCAATGATGCAGCTTTCTTTGATAGCATAATTACAGAAAGTTCTTACAAACAATATATATGGGCCTGAAATCACTATCTTCATTTGTTTTAACTTTAACTGACCTTATCAGTCTATTACTAATTAATTTTTCTCCCTAAAGAATGGCAGTAATTCTTCCTTTTGTCATTCTGCCGCTTCATCACAACTCTTTGTCTTTTGGTGTCAGGCTATATTCCTTTGAATTTTAAGATATTTCTAATGACAGCTTGAAGCCATACGAGGTAGTGGTGAAGACTGTGGGTTCCAGAACCAGAACACCTGGATTAAGTTTACCACCACTTACTAGCTGTGTGAATGTAAACATATTCTTTAACCTTTCTGAATCTTATTTTTCTCATCTGTTAAATGGGAATAACAGTAGTTCCTACCTCTTCATGTGGGTAGTTCCTACGTCTTCATGTGAGTTTTAAATGACAAAGTACCTTGCATATCAGTCAGTCCATGATGATTACTTGGTGATAACTATTGCTTCTTTTCTCCTTGGTATTTTTTCCAGTTTGGTTGGACAAATGTTACAGTTAGGATATGGCTCCTCCTTTGGAGATGCAGCTGCTAATGAAGGTAAGCGCTTTAAAGTCTCTGTGGTCTAAAAGTTTTGTGCAGTTTTAGAAAATGCAGAAATATGATTTTAATATAGTTTCAACAATAACCCATATTTTCATATGTTAGCCTCTAAAGATTATCAGAAGTTTTCCTATAATGTTCTCAAGAAACATAAAAGGATTCCTTTTTGAATATATATTCAAAAACCACAGAATTATGCCTAAATAGTATAATTTATAAACGTGAGCTGAAACTAAGATATAAACTATATATTACGTAAACTTTTGGAGACATGGTTAATTTGTTAAATTAGGAAACAAGTATTTTATGGGTACAGTACCCTTTTATATGCTAATTACTTGCTTCTTGAATTAGTTCATAATTCAAAGCGCAGACAAATTTCTGCCCTAATCATCATAAACTACACAATCCTAAAGGTAGTGGATCATATATCTATACGCTGTTTTGTAATTCTGCATATGTTACTTTTATTCTCCTGGATGAAACATTTTTGAAGGGTAAAAAGGATTAGATTAACCTAATTTTATAATCCCAAGCTTACTCAGTGCCTCCTAAAAAAGAATAAATTTGTTGATCACTTCCATTGATAGAACTATAATTTATCAAGAGATTTTGATGCCAAGGAAACACAAGTTCTTATTATATAAGACATTATGAAATCCTCATTATTATTACCAATAATATAAACATCTTGAATGTAACCTAGTATGGAAATTTTTAAAAAGAGCATAAAGCAAAAAGGCTTACAAAGAAATATTATCTATAAAATTTTACTTGTATATGCATCAAAAAGCAAGTAGGATACTGAATCACAATCTTTACTGAAAAAGAGATGAATTGCAACTTTATTGCAGAGTTGGAGTACAATTCTGAGTATGAATAGACAAAATAACTAAGAAAATTACTTAAAAGGAGCTATTCCCAATAGCTACATATTTACTGAAGATATTCCACCAACATAGAGCATACGCATTCACAATAATGAACAGTGGTTAGGTACAGTCTGCTCAGTTTGTTTTCTTTTTTTTAAGATTTTATTTGTTTATTTTTAGACAGAAGGGAAGGGAGAGAGAAACATCAATGTGTGGTTGCCTCCCTTGCGCCCACTACGTAGTTCGCAACCCAGGTGTGTGCCCTGACTAGGAATCGAACCACTGACCCTTTGGTTCACAGGCCAGCACTCAATCAATCCACTGAGCCACACCGGCCAGAGCAGTTTCGGTTTTCTTAAGATTGGTGATTAATCAGATGCCTCAGAATGCATAATATCTGCCTGTGGTTGTTTAGCAAAATCCTGGATGCGACAATAGCACTAGCCATGTAACCTAAACGTCTAGACTAACTGAAGATAGTGGCCATGGCCACTGTCATCACTGGATAGGCTATTATGTGCTAGAAGGAAAGGAAGGGCTGAGAGGTTTTCTCTTTGTCTTCTTAACTATGTCCAAGCTGTAGCATGTATTTGAAATTATCACCAAGCTTGCTAACCGGCAAGTTACCCTTTGATAGACTCTTCAAATCCAAAGCCCTATCTTACAAAATGCCGACATGTATGTGCTACCATTTATGCAAACTGCATGTTGGCCCTGACGAGAGAGTTTCCTGTGATTCAATATGACATCTGCCACCATCCAACTACTGTTAAGTACAAACTGTCATTTCAATGTTGGTCAGTTGTAACCAAATATAGAAAACTGACATTTTCAATGTATAAAAATATATTCATATCACATAGCAGTTTCTGTCCAAAACCACTCGGTGTGGAAAATGAGTATCATTTTCATAAATAGAATGAAAGAATCTGTGAGGGGGAAAAAAAACAAAAGAGGGAGGACAATAATTTTACTTTCTCTTTATTTTGCTAAACTAGCTGGCAAAATCAAGACTGTCATGTTAAGGAGACATTTAACACATGCGGATCTTTTCTTTCCTTGAACATTGAGTGGATGGTATCAGCATAAATTGGACTGAATAAATAACTTCAAGAAATAAAAGTCTCATTCATATGTGTTAAATTAACTTGTAAAATCATCTCAGAATCTTATTTAAAACTTCAGGTAGCTGTTTGCTTATCCCCTTCAGATTTGTAAAGGGCATAAAATCAGAGTTTAGAAAAAGCTGTACAAAAATTCAAAATATGCACTAAATATCATTACCATTTGACTCTAAACAGGCCCCGGATGGTGCGGCTCGGTGGATTGAGTGCAGGCCTGCAAACCAAGGGGTCACTAGTTGGATTCCCAGTCAGGGCACATGCCTGGGTTGCAGGCCAGGTCCCCAGAAGGGGGTGCTCAAGAGGCAACCACATATTGATGTTTTTCTTTTTTTCTTTCTCTCTCCCTCCCCCTCTCTGTAAAAGTAAAAATAAAAATAAAATAATAAAAAAATTATTCTAAACCATACTATTTTAATACTTGTACTCTATCTTTCACAATATAGTCCTTTTTTTCAAGACTATTTTTTTTTTCGGAGAGGAAAAGAGAAGGAGAAAGGGAGAGAGAGAAACAGCAATGTGTGGTTGCCTCTGGCATGCCCCCTACTGGGGACCTGGCCTGCAACCCAGACATGTGCCCTGACTGGGAATCGAACTGACGACCCTTTAGTTCACAGGCTGGCACTCAGTCCACTGAGCCACACCAGCCAGGGCCCTGATATAATCCTTATATAACCAGAACCAAAGAAAGAGTGCCTAAAACAACAGCATCACAGTGAAAACTCCAGGCTAATAGTTATCCATTTCATGCTGCATTGTCAACTGGAAGATAAGATTAGGTCATCACGAAATCCTTTTCTAAATTTTATTATTAGATTATTTTAGGAGGAAAAAGTCTTTGAATTCAATAATTTTCTATTTTTATTCTATTTTTGGTGACAATAGGAGGAGGTTTTTGCCTAATTGATTAGAACAGACCTTCTTACACAATGATCCCATCAAATGTTAGTAAGTGGTTATTTAAATGTTACATATTAACTACGTTTATGAAAAATGAAGTTGAGCACAATTTTAAAAGACTTCCTAGAGCCCTAGCTGATGTGACTCAGTGGTTTGAGTGCCAGCCTGTGAACCAACGGGTCACCCATTCGATTCCCAGTCAGGGCACATGCCTGGGTTGGGGGCCACATCCCTGTTGAGAGGGGGGTGAGAGGCAACCACACATTGATGTTTCTCTCCCTCCCTTTGTCCCTCCCTTTCCCTCTCTCAATAAACAAACAAACAAACAAATAAATAAAATTAAAAAAAAATAATAGTTGCCCAACACGTCAATCAATGACCTTGAATTCTCTGGGAATGAGCTCTTTGGAGGAGCTCCATCCCTGCTCTGCCTCTTCCAGTAATTGTCAGGTCTGGGGATTTCACCATCATTTCAGGCTATTGGTGTTCCAGGCTACTATGGATCTGTAGAGGAGGGACATGGGAATAGGACTAATTAAAGTGCAATCAAACTAGCTGCCCTTTCTGATTTTCAGCTGTTTTTCTTGAATACATAATCCCCGGATGGCTGTAAATGATCCGAATGGCTGTAAAATGATTGTTTATTTTTAGACAGAAGGGAAGGGAGAGAGGAACATCATTTTCCACCATTTTTCTCATCGCTTTTATGGGGAAGAAAATGTTCATAGGTTCTTATTTTACCATTTTTTGCTGGTATCCTAGGGTTTCTTTTGGGGTGATGAAAATCTTCTCAAAATAGTTCGTGGAGGTGGTTGCACAACTCTGTAAATGCACTAAAAACATTGAATTTTACAGTTTAAAGGGTGATTATACTATGTGAATGTCTTAATATAACTCATTATTATACAGATACAATAATGCATGTCACTGTCCAGTTTTTCAGAACCATTTACTAAAAAGGATTTCTTTCCTCAATTGTATTTTTTGGTTCCTTTGTCAAAAATGATTTGCCCATATACATATGGGTTTATTTCTGGGCTCTCAATTTTGTTCCATTGATCTGTGTCAGTTTTTCTGCCAATACCATGCTGTTTTGATAATTGTGGCTCTGTAGTATAATTTGAAGTCAGATAATGTGATACTTCTGGCTTCATTCTTTTTTTTCTCAGGATTGCTTTGGTTATTCGGGATCTTATGTGATTCCAAACGAATCTAATGGTTTTTTTTTCCTGTTTCTTTTAAAAATGACATTGGGATTTTGATAGGGATTGCGTTAAATCTGCATATTGCTTTGGGTAATATCAGCTGCAGCTCATACTGCCCACTCCTCCAGGGATGCCCACCAAATCCCTTTGCTCTTTCTCGCTGAAGGGAGTGCCAACCAGAGCCTGGTTCCTCCCCTCTTCCTGCTGAGCCCCTCCATGAGCTCCTAGCTATAGGGCTGTATCTCTGGCTCTTCTCCCTTCTCACCTCCCCAGTTCATTCCCACCTGCCCACCTTTAGGTCTTTCAATGCACAGATCTCTCAGGTGTGCTTCAGCATTGAGCAGGTAATCCTTTGTTGAGTCATAACTGCTCAAACTGTTGAAACTTCAAGGAAAGAGACCAAGGGGATCTCCCACGCTGCCATCCTTCTGATGTCACTGTCATTTCTTTTAAGTGCTAAATAATATTTAATTGTCTAGATGTACCATAGCTTATTTATACATTCACCCGCTGTAGATCATCTTAGTTATTTCCAAGTTTTGGAAATTATGAGAAAAGCTGCTATAAACTTTTGTGTCAACATAAGTTTTTTTTAAATACTTTGAGGAAATACCAAGGAGCACAATTATTGGATTGTGTGCTAAGATTGTGTTTCTTTTTACAGGAAACGGCTGAGTTCTCTTCCAAAGCGGCTTTATTATTTTGCATTCCCACCAGCAATAAATGACAATTTTGGATTCTTCACACCCTAACCAGCATTTGGTGGTATCAGTGGTTTGGATTTTGGCCATTCTAATAAGCGTGTAGTGGTATCTCCTTGTTTTAATTTGAATTTGTGTGATGACTTATGATGTGGAGCATATTTTCATGTTCATTTGCTATTTGCATACTTCTTTGGGTGGACTGTCCATTAAAGTAAATCAGGTTGTTCATTTTCTTATTGTTGAGTTTTAAGCGTTCTTTATATATTGTGGATAACCATCCTTTATCAGATATGTCTGATAAAGGAAATATTTCCTCCCAGTCTGTGGCTTATCTTCTAATTCTCTTAACATTTTCTTTTGCAGAGCAGAAGCTTTTAATTTTGATGAATTCCAGCTTATTAATTATTTATTTCATAGATCATGCCTTTGGTGTTATATACAAAAAGTCATAACGATACCCAAGGTCATTTAGATTTTCTCCTATATTGTCTTCTAGGAGTATAATAGTTTTACATTTCACATTTGAAGTAACTTTGGTGAATAGTTTTGTATTTCACATTTTGAATTAATTTTGGTGAAGCATGTAGGGTCTGTTTCTAGATTCATTTCTTTTTGCATGTGGACATATGTCCACTTGCCCCAACACCATTTCTTAAAAAGAATCCCCTTTCCCCAGATGGGTGGGGCGGGGGGAGTGGTGAAAGGAAAATGGAGACAACTGTACTTGAGAAACAACTTAAAAAAAAAAGGATATCCCTTCCCCATTGTATGCCTTCGCTATTTTGTCAAAGATCAGTTGACTATAGGTATGTGGGTGTATTTCTAAGCTCTCTATTCTATTACAATGATCTATTTGTCTTTTCTTTTGCCAGTACCACACTTTCTTGATTACTGTACCCTTATAGACTAAGTTTTAAAATCAGGTAGTATCGGTCCTCCAATTTTGTTCTCTTTTTATATTGTATTGGCTATATTTATATTGTATTGTACTGGGTCTTTCATCTCTATATGAACTTCCCAACCAGTTTGTTGATACACAAAAAATAACTTGCTGAGATTTGGGGAGGGAGGGTAGGCTTGCATTGAATCCTATATATCAGGTTGGGCATAAATGAAGTCTTGGTAATATTGAGTCTTTTTGTCCATGAATATGGACTAGTTCTCTATTTATTTGATATCATTCATCAGAGTTTTATAGTTTTCCTCATACAAATTCTGTACATATTTTGCAAGGTTTATACCTAAATCTGCCTTTTTTTGTTGGGTGCTAATATAAATAAATAATCTGTGCATTTTTGGCATATAAGAATGGGACTGACCTTTGTGTATTAACCTTGTGTCCTGCAACCTTACTATAATTGCTTATTGGTTCCAGAAGTTTTTTTGTCAATTCTTTCAGATTTTCTACATAGACAATCATGTCATCTGTGAACAAAGACAGTTTTATTTCTTTCTTCCCAATCTTCATATATGTTTTATTGTCTAGTATGATGTTGATAATAGGTGGTGAGAAAGGATAGCCTTCCCTTATATCTTGTCTTTAAAGGCTTTGGGTATTGAGTTTCACACCAATAAAAAGCCTTGTACTTGACTTTGTAACTGATACTGTATTTTGTCTTAAAAACTTCAAGTTTATCACTATTAAGCATGATGTCAACTGTAGATTTTTTGTAGATATTCTTTATTAAGTTGAAGAAGTTCCCCCCATTTCTAGTTTGTTGAGAAGTTTTCTTAAATCATAAATGGGTATTGCATTTTGTCAAATGCTTTATCTGCATCTATTGACATAATCATGTGATTTTTCTTTTTTAGCCTGTTAATGTTATGGATTACATTTACTGATTTTTGAATGTTGAATCAGCCTGTCATATGTGCTTGTTGTATGTAAATATTATATACACTGTTGATTTGATTTGCTAATATTTTCTTGAAGATTTTTGCATCTATTTTATGGAAGACATTGGTCTGTAAGTTTGTTCTCTTGTAATGTCTTTGCCTCAATTTGATATTAAGGTAATGTTGGCCTTCTAAAATAAATTAGGAACTATTCCTTTTACTTCTATTCTCTGAAGGCGATTGTAGAGAATTAGCATAATTATTTTCTTAAATGCTTGGTATAATTCAGTAAATCCATCTATGTCTGCTGTTTTTACTTTTTGGAAACTTATTTATTATAGATTTAGTTTCTTTAATAGATATAGGCTTATGTACATTATCTGTTTCTTTGTGTGTGTGTTTTAGCAAATTGTATCTTTCAATTAAGTGGTCAATATTATTTAGGTTACCAAATTTGTGGGCATGGAGTTCTTCATAATGTTACTGTATTATCCTTTTAATGTCCATAAGATCTGTAGTGATGCCTTCTCTTATTTATGATACTAATACTGTGTGTTTTTTTTCTTTTTTCTTAGTTAGTCTAGCTATATGATCATTGATTTTATTGATCTTTTCAAAGAACCAACTTTTGGTTTTTTTATTTTACCTATTGATTTCCTGTTTTGTTCATTGATTTCTGCTCTACGTTTTATTATTTCTTTTCTTCTGCATTAGGACTGCTTTTCTTTGTCTAGTTTCCTAAAGAGAAAACTTAAATGACTTAATTTACATGTTTATTTGTAATATATGCATTCAATGATATAAACATTACTCTAACCACAGTTTCCACTGTATTTCACAAATTTTGATGAATTGTGTTTTCATTTCAATTTAGTTCAAAATATTTAAAATTTTATCTTGCCATTTCTTCTTTGACCTATGTGTTGTTTAGTGTACAAGTGTTTTAGGATTTTTTCAGGTATCTTTCTGTTATTGATTTCTACTATAATTCCACTGGGATCTGAGAACATACATTGTCTGCTTTCTATCATTTTAAATTTGTTAAGGTGTATTTTTGACCCAGAATATGGTCTCTCTTGGTGACCATTCTATGTGAGTTTCAAAAGATTGTGTATTCTGCTATTGTTACATGAAGCAGTCTATACATGTCCATTACATCCAATTGATTGATGGTGGTGTTGAGTTCAACTATATTCCTACTAATTGCCTACCTGCCATATCTGTCCATTTATTTTAGTTTATTTGTTTTTGAGAGAGGAGAAGGGAGGGAGAAAGAGAGGCAGAGAAACATCAATATGAGAAAGGGACCTTGATTGGTTGCCTCTCGCAGGCAGCCTGGCTGGAGACAGAACCCACAACCTAGGCATATGCCTTGAAGGAGAATCAAACCTGCAACCTTTCACTTGGCAGTACGATGCCCAACCAACTGAATCACAGCCGTCAGGGCTGCATCTGTCCATTTTTGATTGAAGGGTTTAGAAGTCTCCAGTCTAATAGAAGATTCATTTATTTTTCCTTGCACTTCTATTACTTTTCACCTTATGCAGTTTGACATTCTGTTGGTAGGTGCCCACTTGTTAAGGATTGTGATGTCTTCTTGAAATAATTGACCTTTTATCATTATAGAGAGCCCTTCTTTTTCTCTAACAACTTTCCTTCATTAGAAATATGCTCTGCCTGAAATTAACATAGCTACTCATGATTTCTTTCATACGTGTCAGCATGGTATTTTTTTCCATCCATTTAATTTATATATATATGTATATATATAGTCGGGCACAAATAATACCCCTTTTATTACAAAATTTTTATTACAAAATCATAAGCATGTGATTCTGTAACATAACAATATGACACTCAAGCACACCATATGACATTTTAGGTGAAATGTTCAAATTAAAACTATGAATTATTACACCTGTATTATTACCCTACCAACCACACTGAAGCAGGCCTTACTACTGCTGGACACTATATGTCTTTAAATTACAATGACTTATTGTGAACAAGATATATTTGCATCTCGTTTTTTGATTTGCTCTAACAATCCCTGTGTTTTAATTGGTGCATTTAGACCATTATTACTCAAAGTGATTATTGATGTAGTTGGATTCATATTTCTTTTTTTTGTGTGTGTTTTAGTGGAACATTTTATGATTTTATTTTCTCTCTTTTCTTATCATATCAGCTATACTTACTTTTAAAAAACTTTTTTGAATAGTTGCCCTAGAGTTTGCAATACAGTCATGTACCATTAAATGATGCTTCAGTCAGTGATAGATCACATATATGACAGTGGCCCCATAAGGTTGTAAGAGAGCTGAAAACTCCTTATTGCCTAGTAATGTCATAGACGTCATAATGTCACAGTGCAATGTATTACTCGTGTGTTTGTCGTGATGTAAATATGTAAGCAAATCTACTGCATTGCCCATTATATAAAAGTATGGCACTTAGCACTATATATAGTACATAATACTTGATAATAATAATAAATTACTGTATTAATAGTTTAAGAATTGACTACATTATACTTTTATCATTATATTAGACTTACTTTTTCTATGTATGTGAAAAATGGACTGTAAAACTGTGTTCCATCTTATGCTCGCAGTAACCTCATACATTTCGTATTTATCACATCACTTACTGTACCATTTTCTCTTGTGCTTGATTTAATTTTATGCTGTTTTGTAAATGTAGTATAACCCAAATGTAGTGTTTATAAGGTCTACCATCGTGTGAAGTGATGCCCTAGGCCTTCGCACTCACTCACCACCCACTCACTGAGTCAGCCAGAGCTACTTCCGGTCCTGCAGGCTCCATTCCCAGTAAATGGTTTATAAGGATGTACCATTTTAACAATATTTTATACCATACTTTTTTGGTACGTTTTCTTTTTTTCTTCCTTTTCTAATTTTTTTGGCTTCCAATATACTGTATTTATCGTTTATGTTCTTTTTTTAAATATATTTTATTGATTATATGGTAAGTTGTCCCATTACCCCCCTTATTCCCCTCCGCCCTGAACAGCCTCTCCCACCCACATTCTCCCCGCATTAGTTCATGTCCATGGGTTGTACATATAAGTTCTTTGGCTTCTACATTTTTTATACCATTCTTTCCCTTTCCCTTCCTATTTTCTACCTACCATCTATGCTACTTATTCTCTGTACCTTTTCCCCCTCTCTCCTTCTCCCACTCCCCTGCTGCTAACCCTCCAAGTGATCTCCATTTCTGTGCTTCTGTTCCTGTTCTAATTGTTCGTTTGGTTTGTTTTTGTTTTTGTTTTAGGTGTGGTTGTTAGTAACTATGAGTTTGTCGTCATTTTACTGTTCATATTTTTTAAGTTCTTTTTCTTAGATAAGTCCCTTTAACATTTCATATAATAAGGGCTTGGTGATGATGAACTCCTTGAACTTGACCTTATCTGGGAAGCACTTTATCTTCCCTTCCATTCTAAATAATAACTTTGCTGGATAGAGCAATCTTGGATGTAGGTCCTTGTCTTTCATGACTTGGAATACTTCTTTCCAGCCCCTTCTTGCCTATAAAGTTTCTTTAGAGAAATCAGCTGACAGTCTGATGGGAACTCCTTTGCAGGTAACTGTCTCCTTTCCTCTTGCTGCTTTTAAGATTCTCTCTTTATCTTTAATCTTGGGTGA
Organism: Glossophaga mutica; assembly: GCA_039655065.1. NCBI lineage: Eukaryota > Metazoa > Chordata > Mammalia > Chiroptera > Phyllostomidae > Glossophaga > Glossophaga mutica. Next base: position 3,762,566 of record CM077318.1, on the reverse strand, counting down.
TGTAAATATGATGTGCCTTGGTGTGTGCATGTTTGGGTCCAATTTCTTGGGACTCTCTGGGCTTCCTGGACTTCCTGGAAGTCTATTTCAGCAAGTTTCCACCCCCCAATCTGGGGGTATTTTCCTTCATTATTTGTTCAAATAAGTTTTCAATTTTTTGTTCTTGTTCTTCTCCTTCTGGCACCCCTATGATTCTGATGTTAGAGCATTTAAAGTTGCCTCAGAGTTTCCCAAGTCTCTCCTAATTTTTTGAATTCTTGTTTCTTCATTCTGTTCCAGTTGGATGTTAATTTCTTCTTTTTGTCCCAAATCATTGATTTGAGTCTCGCTTTCCTTTCCTTCACTGTTGGTTCCCTGTATAATTTTGCTTTATTTCACTTTGTGTAGCCTTCATTTCTTCCTTGATTTTGCCACCAAGTTCAATCGGTTCTGTGAACATCCTGATTACCAGTGTTTTGAACTCTGTGTCAGATAGGTTGTCTATCTCCTCATTGCTTAGCTTTTTTCCTGGAGTTTTGATCTATTCTTTCCTTTGGGCCATATTTCTTTGCTTTGGGGCACCTATTAAGTTGTAAGAGGTGGGATGTTAGGTATTCACCAGGGCAGGGCAACCCTCTTTGCTGTGTTGTGGCACTGTCAGCCTGCATGTATGTTTCTTTAACTCCTTGGTTGTCAGAGTTCCATGCAGCTTGATTTTCTGGCACTTCTGATTGTTTATTGTTTTTAGATTAGTTATTATCTTTCTTTTGGTTGTGTGAGGAAATGAAGCATTTCTACCTATGCTTCCTTCTTGACCGGAACCCTCCCATTGGTTCTTTTCTTCTTTTTTTTTTTTAATCGTGCTTCTAGTTGCCTAAAACTGTAATTTTTATTTGGCGTTTCTGGCTTATAAGTCATAGTATGTACCTTCTTGGTGGTTACCGACAAAGAGGGGAGAGAGAAGGACTTCAGTGACTTTTAGGAAGTTTTTTTCTCGTTTCAAGATTCCTCAGTCCACTCACCAGGGATTGGGGTTTGAACCGAGAAAGATATCACAACATCTTTCTTGTGTCAGCATAGTTAGCCCCCTTTGTCTGATTACTGTATCAATTATTTTAGTATAAGTTTTATTATTTAGGAACGATAAACAGATCAAGAGATGGTTGCCATTGAGAAGATAGTTTACTAGCCAGACACATATCCTAAAAGCAGGGGCCATGCTCCCTGTGTGAATACACACAAGAAATCCCTAGAGTGGGTCAGGAGGCTGACGAGGAGGGGAAAACTGGCAAAGAGATCTCACTGTGGGAAGACACAGGCTAAGAAGGGGAAGAAGGTTTAAAATCAGCTACTTTGTATAATTTCAGTGGGCTCTGGAGTTTAGGAGCTGTCCTTAGTTGTCTGGAACCTGGCCTCGTGGCGTTAAGGTCGGTAGACAGTGGCCCAAAGTGTGAGAGCCTGATCAAGGATGTGGTTGGGGTGCGGGCTCTGAATGATTGGTTTGCATATGAAAAGCTTGCTCCCGGTGAGTTATCTACTATCTCCAGGAATTCGGTAACCCACGGGCGTGGCAGTCCCTCTGGTGTTAGCAAAGCCCGGGACGGAGGTCAAAGCGTCAGCATACAGAAACTAGAAGACATGGTTCATACAGTAAATTACAAGCCGATAAACAAGACTTCTCAGCTTTAATAGACTCCTGTACATTATGAAAACAGAATCTGTATTATTCTGAATTATTAGCCAAGAAGTCTCGTGTGTGTGCGTGCGTGTGTGTTGGAGCCTTTCATAGGACAAAGGTTTTCAGAAATACAGTTTCGGAAATACTAGATTGGAGTAATGTAGACCTTGAAGAAAAACCGATTGTTAGGGGGATTGGATTTGGATGAATCTGAGTGTGTTTATAGTATCTGTTTTCGTATTACACCAGACTCATAGATGTAGGATAAACTGTAAATGAGACAAGCGTATAAAATGAGTTGATATAATGCAATGAACTGTATCTATTTTTGGATAGTAAAAAAGTTTGTAGTCTGCTTTTCAACACTATTTAACAATGTAATCGTGTGCTGTTTACTATGTTATGAAATGTTTTGAACTTGAATTTTCTTTCAGATTGTTTCTGTGATTCCAAGCTTGCAAAAGAGACGTGCTGAAGAGGTTCCTGAGAAGTTCATCTATTTTCGTCCTATCAGTTCAGAATTTCTGGAAGAGACCAGAAGACAAAACCAAGGGAAGATAACCATGATCTCCTATCGACACATTCGAGAAGGTATTGATCGCAGGAACTTGGGAATTACTGTTTATTCTTTTATTGAGTTTTTTTCTATCACCATTTATTGCCCCTAACCCACTTGCATTTCCACCCACACCTTCTGCCTGCAAGAACCACACTGTTGTCCAGGCTCATGAGTTCTTTCTCTGTTTTTTTTTTCTCTTTTGCTGAATCCCTCCAACCCCTAACTCTGACCCAGAGCTGTCTGCCTGCTCTCTCTCTCTGAGTCTGTCTCTATTTTGCCGGTTAGTTCAGTTTGTTCATTAGATTCCCCCATATGGCTGAAATCATATGGTATTTGTTTTGTGTGACTGCCTTATTTCATTTAGCATAATGTTCTCTAGGTCCTCCGGGATTATAAATCTCCCTTATAAATCCAAAAACCTGAGAGGTTTTTCACCTACAGAACATGCCAGTTAAATTTCCGGGGGTCCCAGAATCTCAGCTTAGAAGTTACAGGAATTGCCAGTCCGGAGAAAAAGGGGAAAGGCACCACGATACTAATTGCTGGTATGCCTGCAAATGGGGTCTAGATGATACAGAAATTTGAGCTTTGAAAATTACTGGTCTTAGACACTTCGGGGCTTTAATACATAAATATTTGCCATCCTCAGAATACAGTCGCCCACGAACCCCAAAGAATCTGTGGCTTGAATCTTCAGTAAACGCAGAGTTCCCAGGAAATGACGACCTTGAGGTAGCAAGAAGCAGGTATCCTTTCAGAGAAAGGCCCGTCACCAGGCGCTCCTGGGAAGCGCTCGTCGATGCAACACTAAACCGTGAAGGTCTCCACATTCTCGAAAGTGTTACCGCAGAAAACAGAGAGATGGGCTACCTTCCGCTGCCAGCAGAAGAGAATCAAGCAATGACCTCACGCAGCTGCCAGCGTCTCCATCCTTTCCAAGGCCCTTTGCCCTTGTTGCCTCAGCATCCGAGGCTGCAGACACAGCATAGCCATAGCCTGTCACAGTACAGTGATGTCAGAAGCCAACACCTACATGCACGAGGTAAGATTTTGAACCTGCTAGAACGCCCTTAATAAGTTACATATAATTTTCAAGACACGTAGTTGTACATCAGTGAATTTATTTTCAAACTGCCCACCTACAAATCTATTTCTTTCCAGCTCATAAAAATGACCTTATTCTAAGAGAATTGCTTGCTGTCCTATAATTTTAGGCCTTTTATGTAGGGAGTATTGTCTGATTTTCAGTTGTATCAATCCAATTAGACACAGGAATAATCATGTGAATGTAATCCCTTAAAATATACAGACTTGTTATAACATCAGAGGCTGTAAATACATATTCTCTTCTAGTGGCTAAAAATATTACTTGATAAATGAATGCTTAATATTATAGTCTATGCCTACTTAAAAGTAATATTAGTAGAAGTATTTATAATGTATTGCATACTTTGCTTATAATATGTTTTGAAATCCTGGATTGATATTTGCTGGTAATTATAAGGCAACATTTCCGTTTTCATCATTACAGCTAGTCATTAATTTTTCTGTGAGTTTTAAAGTAATTGTCTTTCGGTTACAGTTGTCTCCGTTTTTTCCCACATCGCTCTCCTCCCACCCTCCATCCTACCCCCATCGTCCATGTCCATGGGTCCTTTACACGTGTTCCTTGACCCTTCACCTTCTTTCCCCCGTTGCCTCCTTCCTCCCTCCCCTCCGGTCACTGTCAGTTTGTTCTTTATTTCCATGTCTCCGTTTCTATTTTACTCACATGTTTATTTTAAACATATATAAAAAGGCTACTACGGATACCAAGTAGTATTAGTAACTTTTCATTCTAACTCATGTGTATAGCCTGCCCCCAGAACTGCCTGAGAACATCATTAATTAGAAATCTTTCTTACAAGTAACCCTACCAAACTACTGAAGGTAATTTGAATTAAGTATCTGGAATGTAGCTCACGCCTCGTCTGAAAATCATAATCTGGCCATTTTGTAGTTTGTTTCTCTCCCTGCACTTATTAGTGGACTGGGAAGTTATTCATCAGCAACTGAAATTCAAGGATAACCCAAAGCCAGCTAAGATGACTTCATCCCTTGAAGCCTTTAGAAAATCGTTTCAACTCCCTCTCTCCCCTCTAATCCCTTTCTCAAGATCTCTGAAGGTTTTCAGCTGCTTCCATTCTTATGGTTAAAGCCTCTCTGATTTCCTGGTATCACTTAATTCTTAATCTCATTACTTTCTCAAATGGCTGAAGAAATAACATCGAATACTCTTCAGCCATCAGCACTATAATTTCCCATCGGCTAACATCCTGCTGCAGTCCCATCCCACTAAGTGTTTCTCATCCTTTCTCTCCCTCTCTTTCCTCCCACTTCTACATGTTCCATTAGCTCCGAATTCTGGTATCATGTGGAGTGATTTAGCCAGATTTTTGTGTGTGTGTTTTTTTTTTCTGTTTATCTTTTACACCCAAAACAGCTTATCAAGATATTTTGCTAAAACCAAAGGTTATCTATTGTGATGCAATTACCATGTTAAAATTATATGTTTAAGTTGCCATGTGATGTTTAAATTGTTAAGGTGACTGGATTGTGATCAAAGTTAGACATATATGAGAATTTATAGAATTCTTCAAAACAGAAGTCAATGTCCAATAATTTAAAAGGAACCGCTATTTATTTATTTTTATATATGTATGTATTTTAGAAAATGCACTAGAAAGAAACTACATTGAAGAGTCTTCACAGAGGAGCATTTTGGCAGCTGCTGGAGAACATCGTCCTATCAATCCAAGCTTTGAAAATTCTTCTGTAACGAGGGGTAAACTTGGAATTCCTGGAGATTACGGTAGACATCCCAGGGGCAATGTTAGAGTTCCCATGGGTCATGTTAGGGGTTCCCTAGATAGCGACGCTATTGCCATGCATAGCACTGCAGTTCCTTTAGATAATTTTGAAGTTCGCAGTGGTGCAGTCTCCATGCACAATCTTGAAGTTCCTAGAAGCAGCGGTGGAGTTCCGAGAAGCCATGGTACTAGAGTTCCTACGGGTCATGTTGAAAGCCCCAGGCAGGGTGCTAGAAATTCCGCACGTGCTGTATACGCTGCACTTACTGAGCTCTCAAAGATAGGAGAACACCGGGTGTAAAAACTGACACCTTACACAGCAGTCCTGATAGTTAAAGGAATATACCAAGACACTCAACATAAAAACTGAACTGCATACAATCTTACAATCCAAACTAGTCAGTGGAAAACCTAAATTGAAAAATCACAAATGAATATATAAATACATGCATTAGGAATGACTTATCAGAATTTTTGAAACTAGATTTCAGTGTACTTTCCTTGTTTCCTATGAATGGCAACCCTCCATTTATCTGTAGGATACTTTTTGGGGCGAGGGTGGTGAGTTGCGGGAAAGTAAGATGCTTGATTCATCAACACTGGATTTGCATTTAGTAGAGATACGGTATCTTTATCATGAAACAAAATAACAACTAGCTTCCAACTGATCTTGTACATCTCATAGTTTCAAAAACTGCACATTTCTTTGGATATATTTGTGGACAAATGAAAGCAATGTTACAGTTATTAAGTTAACTGCAAGAGTCCAACTTAGTGTTCAAGAAATTTACTGACAAAGTTTTGAATCCAAAAGATTTGGCAGAAGATTGCTGAATATAATACTTCTGTGAAATGTCCAGAGAGGACATTTGAAGACAGCTCACTCCCAAGAGTGTTCAAAGACACATATTGCTTTTCGTGACATATATCTGACAAAATTTAAAAACTTTACTGGAAGCCTTAAAAATACAAGGAGACAACAACTGTAGAACTGTAAATAGTATATGTGCTTGTGATGCAAAAAATATTTAGGTAGGAAAAAACAAACAGTACCACAGGATACTTACAATACTGCATGATAAAATAATATTTTTCTTTAAGAAATTAATTTTGTTTATTCCTCCCAACTTCTAAAATAGTTTGGCATAAAAACATACAAGATAGAAGGGAGAAAATATTGAAATATTTTTACTAAATTACAGAATAGGATGCCTTTATTAGAGAAAAGAAGACCACTTTTCATTGTCCCAAGTGATTAGTAAAGTATTCAAATCCCAGAAACAAAGGCATCTGTAAAATTTGGTTGCTCAAAACAAGTATTTCACAAATTTGTTCACATTGATGAGGTATGACTGTAAGGTAATGAGCTACACTCTATGAACTACATAGCAAAATCTCATTATTTTATATCCATACCTAATATAAATTATGTGCAAAGTTTTCAGGCATATGGACCACTAATCAATTTGTACATTTAAATTTTCAACTGTCCTGAATATGGTAGCTGTCATTTTTACAAAATCAAGGGCAACCTAAGTTGTGGGTACCACCTAACCCCTTACTGAATGCCTTACCACGTAGTGCAAGGGGTAGTCATCCGTGGTCTGAGTGAAAACACTTGCCCACTCACATGTGCCACTTGACCTATGAGAAAGGAGGTAAAGAGGCTACGTAGCCTCCCTCTTTCACTTCCCTCTGGTTCAGAGTTGTTACCGAACCAAGACCTTGGCCTCCGAAGAAAAGAGATGCAGAGAAATTTCTTTCTCCTGCTTCTTACCAGCGCGGAAGGTGGGGCACCATTTCAGACTCCAGTAACCTGAATCTTGTATGGGGTGGCAAAACCACGAACGTAATGGGGGAATATGGGCTGCCACACACACTTCCGTTACTGCAGCTCCTGGGCGAGAACAACCTTGACAGTTGACCTTGTTTAACGGATACTCTACACTATACACTCTACCGAACAGTGACTTTGTGAAACAGCACTACTAACACTTCTACCCTTCCAAGGGGATCGATCACCTGTGAGTGCAAAAAGAGTAAATTATGGTGAAAACTGAGGGATGACTTACTAAGAACTACTATTTACTACACAGCAAGGAAACAAAAGACAGCACACAAAAGTAACTCAACTATATACAACACTGACACATAATTAAAGATGGTGACTAACACAAAACACCATCAGAAAAAATAACAACAACAAAAAAAAAAACAATCCTGCTTTGCGAGTGTTTTTCTTCATGCTTATGATCCATATAACCTTTGATATTGTGCTTAGTGGCTTAAAATTTAAATGTAAAAATTATATGTAAAATGGCCAGCCACTTCTTCATTGTAAAATTTTGAAAAATTGAATGAAACTAAGTTTGGTTTAAAAAAAAATCAACTGTGAAGGTGGTCTCAGAAAATAATTACCAATCTCGTAAAGGAAGTTACTTATAACATTGCTTTTATCCTGCTAAATACCGTTAGTCCAGTGACATGTAGTTAAAGATTGCACCTTGTCTTAGGGTCATCTATGGCAGGTAGATTATCTAAAGCCACTCAGTAATCATCACAGTTCTGTAGAAAAGAAAGTAATGAGCAGAGCATTGAATGTATTGAATAAGAATACTTCATCACAATTTCACACACATTGGATCTAAGGTTTTTATTTAAAAAGTTAAAATTGCAAATCTAAATGCATAGTGATGACATTGGTGACTCACTTCCAGGGCTCTTATTCTTAACAAATAAAAGATTACATTTACCTACATGTAATTCTATATATTAATATATATATTCCCTATAAAATAAGAAAATTACTAGCTAAAATCAATAATGGCATAAAGTGGGAGAAAGAACTTTAAAATTTTCCTGCATATTGTACTATGCAAGAAAGAACACTTAATCAGAAAACAATGATAACACAGAGTTCATTTAACAACCCCAGTTGGCCAAATCATTTCCTTTCAAGGTTCTGGAAAACTATAAAGTGTGCCCCACTCAGTGTGAGTAGATGAATTTCTTGTAACGTTACCCCTTGTTTTTACATTGAATCCCCTAATTATGGAATTACACCAAATTGACTTTTATTTTTAAATTCAGTTGCACGATGTGTATTCAGACAAGTCCAACTGATTTTTAATTCACAAATCCCTTAGCGATTCTGACTTGAAAAATATTTTTTTAAGTTTTTCTCAGTAAATGAGGTTTCACTCACCTCTGTTTAACCCTTTTTAAAATTAACCAAATGAAAAAAAAATATTTTCAACAATTAATAGGATGAAGCTAAGGGTAAAATTATTATAAAAACAGCCTTCTACCAACCACAAAAGATAGGACATTTAAAATCATGTAACAGTCACCTCCATTGCACTTAGTTTCATGCTAGAAAAATATTTCTTACATTATTTAATAAAATGTTTTTGAATGATTCTGAGTGGACAGTTCATCCCTCCAACCAGAACCAGAACCTTAGACTGGAGGAACTTCTATAATTTGTAAAATATGTTTTTTAAAAAATCTTTTAAGTGCTCTGTCTACAGTTAAAAGCTGTAATATCCTTAACAACTAATTTCATTGTTACTGAAAAAAAAAAAACAAACCCCGATACATTTAAAACTTAGCCCTGGCTCATGTAGCTCAGTGGATTGAGTGCCAGCCTGCGAAGCAAAGGGTCACCAATTGGATTCCTAGGCAGGGCGCATGCCCGGGTTGGGGGCCAGGTCCCCAGGAGGTGGCATGTGAGAGGCAACCACACATGGATGTTTCTCTCCCTCTCTTTCTCCCTCCCTTCCCCTCTCTCTAAAAATAAAGAAATAAAATCTTTAAAAAAGAAAAATAATAAAGCTCATATAAAGTACAAATATTCACTTTCATATTGACTGACCTTCTATTATTTAAAGTTGAAGTTAACTAAAAGTGAGACAAAAGTATATAAGAAAATTATTGCTTCCAACTAACAGCAGTGTGGTCACCTTGTGCACAAAAATGAGCTAACTGAGAAATAAAATCAGTTTTATATTAAGAACTAAGAAAACTGAATTTTGCCTAACAATGAAAAATTACCTTAAACTACAGTGTCCGTAAGTAAAAAGTAACATGGAGAATTGAAGAATAAATGTAGAAGGACATGTAGTGAAATGTTTATATTAGAAAACCAAGTATCAGAAGTCATTATGAAATTCAAACATACAACTATAGGAAAATACTTAAGCCACAAAAAGCCAGGAAAGGGAATCCTTTTGGATGCTGAGTCTAATAGGAGATGACTGTATAATGGTACCTCTGTTTAAGAATGAACCAAATATATACAATATGTAATATTTATTCTAAAATCCATTAAGTGATAAGAAAGCCTCATTAATTGCATGTTATTTTTCTATCTAATGACTATATTTTAGGCCTGTTTTAGAGATGAAAATTCAAAACATGACGAAGTGCTTTTAATAGGTCATAAGGTATAAAGTACATGTGCCTTGTTCATATTTCAGGAGCAGAGAGTGACAATGTGAGTGACAATCTAGCGAAAAGTGAGAGGAACAAAAGAGAAACACACACGCCAAAATAAAACCGTAGCATTTAAAGTAAATGATGTTTCCTTAAAAATATTCTTTTGAAGGAAATTGTTTCCTTCTTCGATGTTTTGAAATTTGTCATTTTCCTCTGTATTAATATGGATAAATAAGCCTTAAAATTTTTCAAATTTCCCATTTACTATTCTCTATTTTATACTATCCTTGATCTCCGAATTACTTTTCACCCCTTATGCATGTTCTTCATCACAACTCTTACTTGAATCCATCTTCCGCCTCCTTTTCAACCCCCTACCTCTATCCCATCCTTGACCTCTTCTCCGTACCCTTCATATCTCACCCATACCTTATCCTTCCCTTGCCTTCACCCCACCTTACTTTATTCTGCGTATCTTCTCCACCTCTCACCTTCACTCCATTCCCCACTTGTTTCCTCTTTCCATCTCATTCCGAGTTCACACCCTACCCCTAATCTCTACCTTCTTATGCATTCCTAATCACCACCATTTACTTGAGCCTATTCCTGAGACTCATTCTAACCCTCACGCAAACTTTGACCACACCCATTCCAAGCCTCATCCCATCTTTGACCTTTCAACTTCACTCCCCACCACTAATCTTAAACCCTCAATCTTGACCTTGAGAGAAAAGGATAGAATAAATGCTAATGTGAAGGCCAAGAATAAAGTAAGGATATCTGTTTCATGTTGATCGATTATGAAAATCAAATTCCAAAGTTGCATTTTTCAAGAATAGATCAAAATATCCCAAATGAAAATATTCATAATATCAAAATATGGGAGAGTGATTACCATTTAGCCCCAAAAGAAATCTTTAATAAAGAAAATAGACTGGGTTATGCCAGCCTTTCAAAGATTATTAAAAAACATGTAAATGTGATTTGAAGACCTGTTTTACTTTATTTTGAAAAAAAATTTTAAATGACTTTTAAAAGACTTGCAGATTTTTCCATCTTTTATACACTATTATAAAATACCTCTCACCTAAAGAAGTACTTGTTTTAGGCTCTTTGAGTAAATGAAGCAAAATATATCACCAGTTACTTAATTTATATTGTAAAATACATTAATCAAAAAAGATAAAATATACACTTTGTGGATTTAGCTAGAGCGTATTTTTGCTATTAAAAAGTAATATTTTAAGAAGTTTATTTTTTAAGCTGACTCACCTCTAAGAAATGTAATTATCTTATGCAACCAATATCTATCTAGAAACCAAATTTCCTATTCTTATACATATATTAGAATAAAACAAAAAGTTATCTTCAAAATTCATTTTTAAAATGCAGTGACATTCAAAATTATAGTTAATACAATACTAAACAGTGTTAGAAATATCAGCAGTTAATATTATTGATTTATTCCAAAAGCCTAACAATCTTAAAGATATTCACAAACTTTCATAATTTCTTCAGATGTTTATCTAGTCATTCAAAAATAAAATACACATAAATTGGATAATTTTAAAGTTGTAGAATTATAATGGCCAAAGCTTTTCTTTAAACCTAACATTTAAGTACTATGTAATAAGAGTTATTGCTAATACATGTGCAGTACTTGGAGGCATTTAAAAGTTTATAAAGAAGAAAAACCAATTAAACGTGTTATTGATTCGGAAGCACCCATTATCGTAAAAATTTGGTAATAACACCTCTACACATTACACCTTCTCAAACCTTTAAACTCACGAAGTTATCAAACGAAGTGTTTCAGTTTGTTGTGACTATGTCCAGTGTGTTCAAGAGACTCCTTATTTCTCCTTTGCTACATTTGTCACCAGCGATTAGAGAACAAATCTGTCTGTACTTGGGGGAAAAAATCACAGTCCTCAACTGCTCCAAGAAAATCAGCGAGAGCTGATGCAAAGCTTTTATGCTTTAAATATTCATCATGGATTAAAAATTTCCACCTTTTGAAAATGGAGCATCTGACTTGGTTTTGTTTTCAAAGAAAAGGAAAGCACATTGATAGCGTGAAACACTTTCCATTTTACCCTTATGCTTTATTACAGTTAACAATGTGTATTGCCATTAATTGCTGGCCATTGTTGAATTCTGTATCATTTATGAAGTATCTACTGTAATATGTATAAACATTGTACCATTCAATGGAAAATTTTAATGTGTATGTGACGTGTGTCTTGGCCTATCTTGCCTCTTTAAATAAAGTGTGGTGTAATTGATGTGATGCATTTATTTATTCAGGGGTTGAATGATCACAGCACTAGTACCCAGAATTGCTGGTGCTCAGTCTTTGAGATTATCCTAAACTTGCAAAGCTTACAACATGTTTACTAAGTTAACATTCTAACAAAGAATATTACAGAGGGGTTGTGACAATTTAAAAGCTTAGTTACTAAATTAATCTTATTTCTGTAGCAAAATTCACCAAACATTCATTACGGTTGTTTTCAAAACCAGACAAAAACCAAAATTACTTCCGCACAGGCTCAGTGGTACACCTGCTGCTTTTATTCTACGGTCATGTGTCCAAGAGCAGTGCCATAATGCGGACATTTTCAATTTTTGGATTTCTCTCTGTGAGTGTACGCGCATGCTCACACATGTGTGAGTCGCAGAGAAACCAGATTTGGAGAGAAATGTATACACTGCCATTAGCCCTTTGTTTAATCGTTGATGGTATTGACAACACAGTGTATTTTTCTTAACACCTAAAAAGTATTATTTTATATTTTACAAGACAGTCACTGCCCCCAAGTTATTCAACTTCCTATATCACTTCATCAGCATTCATAATATAAACTTGTGTTTCTTAACTTTGGTCTGCTAAGTTGGCAAGCAGGGGAAGAGATATTTCAAATGTTGACTCTTGTATCCTAATCAACTATGAATAAAAATAAAAAGTACGGCTCATCTGCAGACCGATTCATTGAAAATCTTGGTTGGTTTCATGTGTTTCGTGTCCTTAATTTATATGCAAAATCTCATCAAAAGTTCAGTTTTTCTTTTTTGAGATAGTGAACCCTTTATACAAATGCAAGCTTGATTAGAAACTTTATAAACTACAACACTGGAAAGGTTTGGTGCTACAGAAATAGAAATTAATTACCTTCCCCTCTTATATATTTAAGACCAAATTTCAACTCCTGGATAATAATTGTTTCTCCTAAATATTTTCAGTTTTGTACTTATACCATGTTGAGACTTGTACACTACGTTATATGAGCTGATTTATGTTTTGTTTCTCTTCCATCTCCTCAAGTAAATTGTGATACTGACTGTAATTGATGCCATTATTCCTATCATATTTCTGCCACATTACCTTGTTAATATTTTGTGTCTGCTAAAATTAATTGGTGGTTAACTGTATTATCCTCATTATGCATATATTTTCAAATACACTGCAAAGATGTGTAAGGTGCACTGCAAAAATGTTAATTATTTCTAACACGTTAACTTGCTTAATAGATATATATTTGGCACAATAGTGAAAGGAATATATTTCTTCTGAAATTGAAATCTGCCTTTTGCTTTATGAACTTCAGTAGTAAATTTAGATTCCAATAAATGGTGTCATCTGCATTCAAACATTGAGTTTTCTCTCTCTCTCTCTCTCTCTTTTTTTTTTTTTGTTTCTTTTAGAAACACTTTTCAAAAACTAGGGGGGTGGAAATGGGAGGGAGGTGGGGAGGGCTGGGAGGTGGGCCGGGATGGGAGTAAAAGACAGAAAACTCTACAAGAACAACAATTAAAATAAAATAAAAAAAATAAACACTTTTCATAGTGTTACAAGCATCCCTAATTCAGATACCTTTAACGTAAGGCAGATTAAAAGAGTTAACTATTTGATTGCTCTAAAACTTAAACCATACCCCACACAAAGTAATCCTGTCTTTTAAAAAATGTCAGGCAAGTTTGATGATACTACTTTAAATATCGAGTACTTGATTGTTCAACCTTGTTGTATGTAAAAATAATAAAACCTTATTAAACAACCTTGGGGTTTCTGAGAAACACAAACTTCTATCACACGCCAGGATTCTGTCATGCGTGGATGTCCAGCTATAGCATTTTTTTAAAATTTGAGTACCTTTGGTGTGCGTTATATTAGTTTCAGGTGTATAATATAGTAATTCGATGTTTATATATTTTAACATGTGATCACACAAAGTCTAGTCATCATCTATCACCACGCAAACTTATCACAATATCATGCATTGTACGTCCCTTTGCCTTTTCTAGCAATCCTACCCGCTTCTCCCCTCCAGCAACCATCAGTTTAATCTGTTTCTATGAGTCTGTTTTTGTTTTACTTGTTTGTTTTGTTTTTAGATTCCATATATGAGTGAAACCATTTGGTATTTTCCTTTTACTGCTTATTTCACTTGCCATAAGTTGTCTCAAATGGCAAGATTTTATTCTTTTTATTGCTGAGTAATATTGTAACAGGGAGTAGCCAAGGGGGAGCCCCAAATAGGGATTTGTAATGGGGTCCAAAACTTGGTGTCCAGGAAATATTAGGAAAAAATATATATATAGGATGTCCTCACCCCCACAAGCCTGAGCTGGGGGATGGGACACATGGAGCAGGGCCATTGAGAGCTGTTGTGAATAGCAACGGTTTTGCAGATAACCTCTAGAACGGTCATTTAACATATCTATAATCTTTAATTGGTTTCATAGATATGTTAAATAGCTGTGGCCGTGCTTTGAGCCAGGGGGATGAGCATGACTTAAACCCCTGTTGTAACTGGGAGGCAACTCCCCCTGGTTACAGCGCCTGCGTAGGAACTTGGAGGTGATTGGCTCCACACCACAGGGACACACCTGCCCAGAATGACTAGGGCGGACCAGACAAGCTGAAAAAAAAAAAAAAAAAAAAAACCAAAAAACACAAAACACATGGGAATGCTGGCAGCTGTGGCCAATTGTGGGCGGAGTTGGAAATGGGGCTGCAGAGGAAGATTAGCACTGGGATTTAAACCCAGGTGCAGCAGCTATGTGGCGTCTTTGGGGGACCGCTCAGCTTGGGCAGAGAAGAACCACAGACTTCTACTTCTTTTCCTGAGATACAGTACCCCGGACTGGGCAGAGGGGGAAGGAAGGACTGTGTGTTTGTGGCTATTCTAAAGGACTTTGGGATCTCAATGAAGACATTAAGTCATTCCTCTTAAGTTCATATAACTCTTTAAATAAATAAGCCCTTTCCTTTTCACCAATCTCTGGCATCAAGAGACATCTTTCCCTGGTGGCAGGCAAGGCAAACCTAGTATAGTGGGTGGGGGGTGGCCTGGAGCACAAGGGTGGGTCCATTAGGTAATAGTATATCATCCCCCTGGGTCTGTTCTGGAACAATATAGGAACATTATGTTTCCTATAATGGAGAATAAAGTTTGTGTATCACCTCTTATTTATCCATTCATTTATTGATGGACACCTCAGTTTGCATACCCTGGCTATTGTAAATAATGCTGCAATGAACAAAAGGCTGCATGTATATTTTTATTTATCTAAGCTCTAAACAAATTTTGTGGTATTCTAGAATTTTCATAATATACATTTAACCCTTCAAACTAGCACTTTTTGGTAACTTATTCTTTAACAAATATTGCTTGCTTCCTGAAAGTTAATTTGAAGACTTCAGGCTTATACAGTTGGTCCCCAAGAACATGTTAACTGAACTACACATACATATTTCTTTAGAGAATAAGTTCGCAGAGTTTACAAATGGATTGCGTCTCAGTCTCGGTGCGGTTTGTCTCCATTCCCTGTGGTGTCACATATCTGCACTTAAAAAGTAGGTTAGGAATGAATAATGACAGCAAATGATTCCCAAAGACAGGAACAGAACCTGGGTCACTCGAAATTCTGCCATCTGGCTGACTGTTTCGTGTTTCTATTTGTGTTTAAAATGTAAAGCGCTAAAGCAGTGCAATATTCCAGGTGCAATTTCTTGTTATGAAAATATAGCTTTTCATTTATACATGAAATGTTTGACTAAGTTTGGATTTTTCTGGTGGGAAACTTTAAATAGTGCTATTCATCAGACTTAAAAATATGTGCTGGCAGCCCAAATAGGTCGTGAGTGATGCAAACTAAAAAAAAACTGAGTTGTAAAGTGTTCACTGAAGACTGGGTCACAAAATTGGGCAGAAAGACAGTTCCTAAGCAACAACAATACAATGTAAGGAAATATTTACATACAGAGAATATTCATATGTGGCGGGGGGGGGGGGCCTAAAGCAGGAGAAACAACCGAAAATGCTGGTCTGACCTTGCCAGAAGAAACCAAAAAGGCTGTTTCTTCATACCTTGATAATTTGCACTAAACAGTGGACACCTGTTCTAAAGAAATAGTTGAAATGATGCCAAGGTTTTCTTTCATTCAGTCATTTTCACACAAAAAAAGAAAAACTTGTGAAGTTTTTTCAACTATTACAGAAATCTATGATACGTTTTTCCAGTGGAGATATTTTAGTATCACCCTGGATGGTGTGGCTCAGTGGATTGAGTGCTGGCCTGTGAACCTAAGGGTCGCTGGTTTGATTCCTGGTCAGCATATATGCCTGGGTTGCAGGCCAGGCCCCCAGTAGGGGGCGCTTGAGAGGCAAGCACACATTGATGTTTCTCTCCCTCTCTCCTCCCCTTCCCCTCTCTCTAAAAATAAAAAAATAAAATCTTTTGTAAAAAAGATATTTTAGTTGAAAATTTGAAGTGTGAAAAATATGAATGCCTGCAGATTTAATCCTGAGCAAACAGACATGGAAGGTACTGTAATTCATGAAACTTAGGAAATCAGATTTTTGTGATTCTCTTCCAAACTTATTGACAATGTTAAGATCTTTCATATTTGTGTATCTGTTTTTAATATGAAATAAAGTTTAGCAATGCTAAAATTAATGAAAAGAGTTCTGTCAACCATGAACAAAGCTTCGCAAATGTACCTATATCATCTATTAAATCTGTAAAAATGTTAGATTTTTATAAAGCCATTGACAAATATCCAGATGTTAAAGCTCGCATCAGAAGCCGTTCTGGTATTCATTACCACAGTAGACCAATATGTAGGTGTGAGTTCTTCCTCCTTTAAAAAGACCTTAATGAAAGTAGAAAACATCAAAATTTGGTGTTTGTTGTTAGGACATTGCACATTACTTTCTTTACTGTACTATTTATTTTCTATTTTATTTTTCGTGCTGCCATGATAGGGGAGAGAGAGAGAGATCCATGAAATAAAAGATCGCCCTGTTTCTTTTGTAGCCTTCATTAATTGTTTAATTTCACCATTATTTCTTAAAATAATTATGTCGTACAGAGGAGGAGGCTGTTAAAAAATGACTATTGCAGGATTTGCCTGTGGGTGCTGGATGGAGGTGTGCAACAGAGAAACAAGTAGGGACAAGTGTAATAGTGTAAACAATAAAATGTAATGAAAATTATCTGCTTCACCTGTCAAATAGGCTGATTATGTCTGTGGTGTCTGATATATATATATATATATCAGACTCTGAAATATTAGCTTACTAGAAAGACTTTTCCTAAGCTGTGGAAACGCACATTGTTTTATTTTCCTTCACAGTATCTGCTACTTTGTAACATTTATTTGTGTCTGTTTTCCTCTTGGAAACATAAGATCCATTGGGGTAGGTAGTACGTTTCGTTCCGTAACTTGCGCGGGCGCTGAGCATGCAGTAGGTGGTTAGTTACATAGTTTCAGAATGTGTGAACGTGTCCGTTTATCTCAGAAGTAACATTTGCTTCGGAACGATCTAGTTATTTAGTAAGGCACTCGGACTTTAGCTTTAAACCTTTAGCCAAATCGCATATGCCTGACACAACGAAAATAATGAAATACTCTGCACCGAGCAAAGTAAGTTGCAACTGGACTATGGGGAATATTTTGAAAGGCTTTATAGGGAATAGGTACAGCCAACCAAAAGGACGAGCCCTTTCTCCAGAAGGCAGCTGATAGGCTGCGTAGCAGCTTCCCAAGAAGCCGTAGGAGGGCGGGGCAAGGGCGGGGCCAGCAAGCAGAGGGCGTAACCGGGCGGAGCTGCAGTGAGCGGAGCGACTTGGGAACTCTTTTGTCCCTCTTTGCTCCCCGTACGAAAACTTTGGTGGAGAGGGTCACAGGCATGGCGGCCGTAAGGGTAAGTTGGGGGAAAAAAAGCTTGCTTACTTTTTGCAAGGGCCGGATGGCATTCTAGTATCTATGGAAGGGAGCCTCCGAACTGCCAGAAAGGAACCCGCAGCAGTCGGCGGGGTGGATGTGAGCGTGTGACACAGTTAGCAAGGCCAGGGAATCTTTTCTGTTTGCAGCCTGAACACGCTCGCCTCTCCCGGTAAGAGTTTTCTCACCCCGGGATTGCAGTCTGTCTTGAATTCCCTGCGGCCGAGTGTTGGCGCGGCGACACAATGCAAAGTGGGAACCGCTGGGTGACCGTGCCGGACTGGGCGACAAGCGGCAGGAGACGTTTGGATGTTGAACTGCAAGAGGACAGCGTCCTGAGCATCTGTCTGGGTGTACAGGACCGGGCCTCATGACCCTTGGAAGGACTTTGTGCAAACTTTACTTCGGTTGAAAGACACCAGGAGAGACGCGTCTTACGATGTCTCTGCAGTTCGCGGGTTTTGCATTCGGTCATTCATCTGCGCGTTGGCACAACAAGTCTTTTGGGTTTGCGTGACTCTTGAGCAGTTTGTACACAGGAAGTGACGACGCAGGCTGCTAGCTGCACTCGCCTAAGTACATTTCAATAACTGTAGTGGACACATATCTATATCGAACGCGGGGTTTTAGGTGTTAAATACACTGCTTTCAGGAGATCCAGCTATGAGTCATTCTGTTCATTCAGGTTTCAGATTGCCTCCGTACCCGTCTTGAGTCGCCACCCTCTCTCCGTTTCTGCAATTCCTGCTGTAACAATTTCCCTGACTTATAACGACACCTTTTTAACCGGAGTGACTGTCTGCAGCTTGACTCTCCAGCGGTCTGTTTTCCCGTGCAGTGCCACACTAGTACTTGACACACAGATCTGATTATGCCCCGCCCTCTGTAAAAACTGTTCTTAGCACTCCATTATCTGCCATGTGGTGGCACATCAGACTCCTGTGTCTAGGACACCCTGCCCCGGCTTTACAACTCCGGGTCCTGTTTCTGAGGAACTCTCCTAACATTTATACTCCAGGCGCTTTCCCCTTCACTTTCTCTGGCCCGGAAGTGCTATTTCCCATCCTCATCTACATAGTTCCTGTTCATACTTCATTTAACAGATAAAGTTGTGTTGCCTATACATATACTGATCACAAAATGCCTTTTTCAACATAGTACCCTAGGTCCTGGCCAGGTAGCTCAGTTGCTTAGAGCATCAACCTCTAATACAACAAGGTTGCAGGCTTAGTTCCCTGGTCAGGGTGCATATAAGAAGTAAGCAGTGAATGCATAGATAAGTGGAACAACAAATCAATGTCTGTCTGTCTGTCTGTCTCTCTCCCTCACTATGAAATCAATACATAGAAAAGAAAAAAAAAAAACCATAGTGTCCTGAACCTCTTCGATCTACTTTAAGTAACTTTACTTTGTGCTCCCAGAAGACCCTGGACATACTCTGACCATACAACTTACCACATTGCAAGGAATAGACCATTCACTTGTCTGTTCAACCATTCTAGACTACAAGCTACTTGAGGACACTAGTTATAACATTGTTTCCACTCTTAGTACATAACACAAGTGTGACTTACATCAGGTACTCAATACATTCCACACGAATACCTACCAGACAATGAAGATAAAGGACATTACATTAAACAGTGAGGATGCAACCTGTAACACAAACAACTCTCATTGACAGCAAAGTTAAGTGCCTTGCCTCAGAAGCAAACTGCCTTGTCGCTGATGCCTAGAAACGGAGAGAGTTGAGCACTCCTTTGATCTGGCCATTAGTAAGTCGCTACCAGCAACCATTTCTCACGTGCTATCACAGAGCCAGGCACTATGTTCACATTCTTTACGTACGTGATTTTACTTCATTCTCAAGACAACGTTATGTTCTGGGTAGATGATCAGTTTACAGATGAAAGACGAAGGTTGACGAAATGTAAGGAAATTGCCCAAACTTATAATGCTACTGGGAGCTGCAGTGAGATAAACAGATGGAAGTAAAATGGTACACGGAGAGCCTAGATTGGACGGGGTTAAGAAAACAATAACGGGCGGAAAACTGGCATCGATGTATCACCTACTTTGGCCAGCTGCTCTACATATCTTACTTCAGTTGCATTCTCTTGACGACCCCAAGAAACTGATAGGATCTTCATTTTACAGATGGAAAAAACTTAGGCTTCGAGAATCTCCTTGCTTTATGTCATTACAGCTCCTAAGTGAAACAGCCAGGTTGCAACACACACGTTTGTCTCCAAAATCCATGATCTTTCCACTACTATTACCTCCTTCTGAAAGAATGGTGTACAGTAGTCTTTACAGAAGTGTTGTGGTGAAAGAAAAGAAAGAAATCTTAGGAAGGGGTAGTACGTTTTTCATTTAACAAAGTTAAGGTACTGTGTGTCAGTTATGTGTCAGTGAAACTGGGGAAAGAAGGAGACAGAAGCGGATTTGGACATGAGGGGAAATGTACCAACAACTAGCATAGAGATAAAATAGTAAGACTGATCACAGCTGTTGTGTTATTGAATGTTTGCTGTGCTGAGCATTTTCTTCAACATTTTATGTGAAGTTTCTCATTTATGCTTCACAGTGGCCCTGTGAGCAGGTACCTTTATTATCAACATCTTACACGTATGGATGCTGAGGTTTACAAAGCTCGAATGACTTGCCCACACAGTATTGTACAGTAGACTGCATCTGAAATCGCATGATCTGAGCCCAGATCATGGGATTTAGGCTTGAGGAAGCATCTGTGAGCCAAGGTACCCAAAGCGTGGTCTGTGTTAACTTCTGAGCCCCAGAGTTCAATACAAACAGTAAGATAGAGATGGTTCCTGAAGGCTGCTGGGTAACTCTGAAAAAATTTACATACAGCTTGAAATACAAGAGCTTGTTGAACAGGTATGATGGCGGCACGCTGATACACAATTACCCTTGAGGAACGAGTACTGGGCTGATCTCTTCTGCTGGCTTTTTTATTGTCTTGTTAGATTATACCAGAATTTTCTCTTACGAAATGTAGTAGGTGACACTGGTTAATTACACTGTATAGATGTCACATGTACAACTTCGTAATATGACATTTTTATTGTGTGCTTACCACCTAGACTGCTTCCATCACCGTGTGTTTGATACCCTTTTCTCTCTTTGTCCACCCCTTACCCCCTGCCCTCTAGGAACCACCATTCCGTTGTCTGTGTCGATCAGTTCGTTTTCTCGTTTTTATATTTGCTTTCTTTGTTCATCTTTTGCTTTGTGTTTTATATCCCGCATATGAGTGAAAGCATTCTGTTTGTTCTTACTCTTTTTGTCCGGCTTATTTTACTTAGGATAATACTCTCAAGAGTTACCTATGTTGTCACAAATAACAATATTTTATCTTTCTAGGGCTGAGTAGTATTCCATTATATATATGTGTGTTTTAAAATTTTTAGGGTAGGCGAAGAGATTAAGAGATTATTTTGCAGGCTGACAGCTGTCTGTCCAGTACAGGGCTGGTGCGGGGGTTGTTGTTGGGTAGGCATGTGTGGAGGGATTGAGTAAAAAGCAAAAAAAGAGAAAAATGTCATGGGCATGGACAACACTGTGGTGATTGCCAGAGGGAGGGGTTGAGGGATGTACAAGAGAGAATAACATGTATCCGATGAGTTTTTATACTGTGTCTTTAAAAAACGTCATTGGCATTTTAACAAGGATTGCATTAAGTCTGTATATTGCTTCGGGTAATAAATTTTCACTATGTTTGATTCTTCCAGTCCATGAATAAGGAATATGTATCTTTCATTTCATTG
The DNA here is from genome assembly GCA_039655065.1 of Glossophaga mutica. NCBI lineage: Eukaryota > Metazoa > Chordata > Mammalia > Chiroptera > Phyllostomidae > Glossophaga > Glossophaga mutica. The sequence goes on along the minus strand of CM077318.1, from coordinate 3,741,043 downwards.
AGTCTTTTTCAATCTCTTTTGATAATGCTGTGTAGTTTTTAATCTATAGGTCCTTCATAACCTTTGTTAAGTTTATTCCCAGGTATTTTTTTTTTTTTGGTTGCGATTATAAAAGGAATTGTTTTTTCCATTTCTTTTTCTGAAATTTCATTGTTAGTGTATAGGAATGCAGTAGATTTTCGTTCCTTGATTTTGTATCCTGCTTCTTTACTGTATTTATTTGTTTGTTTCTACTATTTTTTGGTGGAGTCATTGGAGAGTTTTCTACTTAAAGAATCATGTCCACCTGGCCGGGTGGCTCCGTTGATTACAGTGTTGTCCCGACACCAGAAGGTTGCAGGTTCAGTACCTGGCCAGGGCACAGACCTACGTTGCGGCTTCGATTCCCCAGTCAGGCCACATACAAGAGGCAGCCAGTCGATGTTTCTTTCTCACATTAATGTTTCTCTCTCTCTGGAAAAGAAAATGTTTCTGTCTCTCCATCTCCCCCCCCCACCCCGCCTGCCCCTCTAAAGTCAATAAGTGTGTCCTTGGGCGAGGACTAAAAAAAATAAAAGATTCATGTCATGTGCTTTTAAAAAGTGAAAATTTTACATCTTCATACCCAGTTTGGATACCTTTTATTTCTTTCTCTTGCCCGGTTGCTCCGGCTAGGACTCCCAGCACTATGTTGAATAACAGTGGTGAGAGTGGGCATCCTTGTCTCGTTCCTGATCTTAGAGGAAAAGCTTTCGGTTTTTCACCATTGAGCATGATATTGGCTGAGGGTTTGTCATCTATGGCCTTTACTCTGTGGAGGTATTTTCCTTTTGTACCCATTTGATTGATTGCTTTTGTAAAGATTTTATTTATTTATTTTTAGAGAGAGGGGAAGGGAAGGAGAAAGAGAGGGAGAGAAACATCCATGTGTAGTTGCCTCTGGCATGCCCCCTGCTGGGGACCTGGCTTGCAACCCAGGCATGTGCCCTGACTGGGAATTGAACCGGTGACCCTTTGGTTCATAGGCCTGCACTCAGTCCACTGAGCCACTCCAGTCAGGACTTATTGACTGTTTTAATCATAAATGGGTGTTGTATCTTTTATCTTTTGTGCACATTGATAAGATCACATGGTGTTTATTCTTTTTCTGTTAATGTGGTGCGTTACGTTTTTCTCTTTGTGTATGTTGTGCCATCCTTGTGCCCCTGGAATGAACCCCAATTGATTGTTATGTATTAATGTAGTGTATTGTTGCATTTGATTTGCTAGTGTTTAGTTTACAGTTTTTGCATCTGTATTTATCAGAGACATTGGTCTGTAGTTTTCTTTTTTGTGTGTTATCCTTGCCAGGTTTTGGTATCAGTGTTATGTTGGTCTCATTAGTCTCACAACATGTGTTGGGAAGTATTGCCTCTGCAGTTGTTTGGAAGACTTTGAGAAGGCTAGGTATCAGGTCGTCTTTGAACGTTTGGTAGAATTCACTAGTGAAGCCATCTGTTCCTGCAGTTTTACTTTTGGGACGGTTTTTGGTGCTTGTTTCAACGTCCACACCGTTGATCTTTCTATGCAGATTTTGCAGTTCTTTGTGATTCAGTCTAGGAAGGTTATCTGAGCAACGGAAGTGTCCTTTGACAGAGGATTGGATAAGGTAGATGTGGTACCTGTTGTATACAATGAACTACTACTCAGCCATAGGAAAAGCGAAAATACTGCCATTTGCAACAACATGGATAGACCTTGAGACTATTATGCTAAGCAACATAATTCGAGGCAGAAAAAGTCAGTAACCGTATTATTTCATTCGTGTGGGATAATTGAAAGTAACAAAGAAACAAACAAGAACTCCTGGACTCAGACAACAGCATGCTGTTAGGAGAGAAGCGGGTACTGAAGAATAAAGGGGTCAAATGCGTGGTGATAGAAGATTTGACTTTGGGTGGTGAGCACGCAATGCGATATACAGACCATGTGTTATAGCAATGTACACCTGCAACCCATATAATTTAATTAACCAATGCCACCCCAATAAATTTAAGGTGAAAACAAATGTATCAGGAAAAAGAAACATCAAAGTGAATGAACCCCGTGCTACTGAGTCTTTTAAGCTATGTTAGCGTTTTAGGCTCCAGTTCACTTAGTCAATCAAGACTCTGGAGCACTAGATCATAATCATCAGGCAGCGTCTATGAATTTATTTTATAGTGCACATTTATTATTTGTTTCATTAATCAAAGGAAGGTGATTATGTTCTGAGAACATTGGGGTGTTGAACATTTTTCAGGTGTTAATATACTTGAAAAGTATTTCTATTATGTCTACGAGTAAGGTCGAATCAGGGGTTTTATAAATAGCTTTTAAATGTTGTAAGGATTGGCATCCTTCGTATTAAGCACTTCAGGGCTTTAGCGTCAGAGTATCCCAGGTACATGGGGGACCATTCTCGCTGGCATTGTTTTAATGTGCTTTTTATTGACACCCTGATGTAGGTATGGAGCGGACATCTTGTTCTTTTGTTAGTGAGTACCTACCGTGTGTAAGAATTCAAAAGGAGCGTATTTGGGGAAGTCGTGCGTAGAGAAATCATTCTCTGATGCGAATCTGTGCCAGAGAGAGGCTTGGGAAGGGGAAAATGGGAAACGCATCCTCTGCTTGGTATTGAGTCTTCATTGTACAAACTGCATATTTTACACAGGGAATTGCTTGAATGATTCCTGTAGCTTTCCTTGCTCTGCTCGGAAATATTGAAAAAAAAAATGTGTCAGAAATGAAATAAAGACACGATCCGAGAACATTTAGCATTCTTTGGCCAGCATTTCTTCCAGTTCTGCACGATCACACCTGTACATAAGCAAAGGAGACCGCTTCCCTCTGGGTGTTCTTTGCTTCCTGCAAGCCCCCTTTCTCCTCCCGAGAAGCAAGCTCTTACAATATACATTCCCTGGAAAGCATTTCACGTGGTCTGTTGAATAGGTAGTCTTTGGGCATTACCTTGGTACTTGAATAAACACTGAAATACTTCTTAGAGCCAGTAATTTTCCTGCCTTTTAATTCAAATCAAGATATATCCAAAACACAGGCCACTTTGGTTTTATACTAGGCATGAAACAGGGGAAAAGGGAAGGCATTGGGTAAGTTAGGGGCAAAGAATTTGTAGTGTAGGAAATTATTTTTAAAAATTATTTTTGTAACTAGTGTAGGAAATTATTTTTATAAATAGCCCTGGCCGGTGCGGCTCAGTGGATTGAGCACAGGCCTGTGAACCAAGGGGTGGAGGTTCGGTTCCCAGTCAGGGCACATGCCTGGGTTGCGGGCCAGGTCCCCAGTGGGGGGCGCGCAAGAGGCAACCACACATGGATGTTTCCCTCTCTCTCTTTCCCCTTCCCTTCCCCTCTCTCTGAAATTAAATAAATAAAATCTTTAAAAATAAATAAATAGCCCTGGCTGGTGTAGCTCAGTGGATTGAGTGCAGGCCTGCGAACCAAAGGATCGCGGTTCGATTCCCAGTCAGGGCACATGTCTGGGTTGCAGGCCAGTTCCCAGGAGGGGACACATGAGAGGCAACCATACATTGATGTTTCTCTCCCTCTCCCCCTCCCTCTCTCCCTCTCTCCTTCCTTTCCCCTCTAAAGATAAATAAATAAATTTAAAAAAATAAAATAAAAATAAAAATAAATAAATAGCGTACATTTGTATTTCAAGATTTAGCCTCATTCACTCAGTAGGTCAAAATCACCCTGTAGCTTCTTTGTAGTCTTTATAAATTTTGCAATATACCATATAATTTATTCATTGTGTTTATTGTCTCTCTCTGCTCCACTAGACTGTCACCTGCACGAGGGCAAGAATCCTTGTTTTATTCTGTGAAGTATCCTAAGCCCTGAGACCAGGGTCTGGGATATAGTAATTGCTCAGTCAGTGTTTGTGGACTGAGAGAATGCCATGATCAATCAATCCTGCTTCACCCTCCAAATCTTATATTCACTTCTTCCTGGTAATTATTATACTGCTGTATTCCGTGCGAAGTAGGTAGTTAACTAATTGGTAAAAATGCTCTGTCATCTAGTATGAGAAGAGAAGTTGAGGTTTATATCGTAAAATTGGGGGAGGTTCGATTTTGGGGGAACATATTTTTCTTGTTGACTCGCGCTATTACAGATGTTCCTCACCCCCTCTTCGCCCAACTCCGCCCAGCCCCCACCCCTGAAGAAGTGATTTGTAATGCTTGGGTTTTTAATCAGTTTCAGTGAAGGCCACGGTGTTGCTCAGGTGCCCCAAACATGTATTGGGAAGTGGAGGATGGGGTCCTTTTTATTTTAACACATTTTGGACATGTCTTTCTCAGATGGCAAAGCTGACGACCACACCTGCAGGTCTGACGCTTGCATCTCTCAGTGTGCGGGCCGCCAAAGAAGAGGATTCCAAGAAGCAGCTCGTGAAGCCAGAGCAGGTAATTTGCCTGCAAAGGTTTGTGAATATTTTAATAATGCGAATACGATCGAATGAGTCTGAATGAGTCTTTATTATGTCGTCGTTAGGTCTGTTCATCAAGAATGTCTTGGAAATATTTGTTAGGCAAATTTGCTCATTTGACAGAAATAGTTTCAGGGTATCTTAAAATAAGCAGTCTGTGATACTTAACCCAGACCTCCAACATCCTAATTCTAAGGAAAAAATGACTAGTGATTTTTCTCAATGAATAATCAATTATATAGAGTCTGAGTACTTTTAAGCAGTCAGATTTTTTTTTTCTTGAAAATTTATACAGGTACACCTGCTATTTGGAAGCTTTAGTTTAAAAAGTGCATTAAGATCTCATTTTTGAAAGTGACTTTAGATGTTCGGCCTTCTGTGTGTTACTGTGATACTCTCTCCCGTAGGTGCACTAAATGGCCGTTTATCTTCTACACAGTTAAAACTATGGATAGAGGAACCCAGAGTTTTGGTAGGCAGCCCATTCAATTTGCTGGTAGCTCTCATTCAATTTAAGGTCCTTCTTTAGGTCAGACAAATCTGCGTCATAAGATCTGAGCATTCGCCTTGTATCTCTTGCATTGGTACCGTACAGAAAAATTCTCTCTTCCACCAAACAACTCTTCAGATGTGAGTTATACTTTAAGAACTTTTGCTTCCTGAATAAGTAGATTAGGAGCTTTAGCCATTCTTCATGCGTCCATAGCTGTGAGTTCCCTCATTATCATGGTCATTCTCTGCCGAAATATTCAGGATGATTACTGTTTTCTTCAGGTGTAAGTATTTTGACTGCTGCTCGATAGAATCAGCTCTGGCCTCTCCTGTTCTACATACTATATTTTTATTGAAACTGCCTAAGACCACATTCACTTTTATATGAATTTTTGTGTTGTGTCCTCACAATCAGTCTTGCTTATGACCTTCGAGCATGACGTAGTGAACTTGCAGTTCTTAAAATTTATTAAACATTTCCCTATGGGCTACTGGTGAGCTCTGTCTTTTCTCAATATGTACTTATGCATACAGACGTTTTGGATTCAATTGCAAGTACATGCATACCTGTTTAACTTTCATCTTGTTGATCTAATTTATCATGCAAGCCTGTGTCATCTAATTGTGATTACTGATTTGGTTCCACATTCTACGTTTTTCTTTTCCAGCCTTAGATCACACTAAGATTTACCTGCATACTGAGAAACGTACACTGAGTCACACAGGTTTGAATCTGAATGTTGACGCCAGCACTGACTGTTCGGATGACATTGGAAATAATTCTTACTGATGGCTCAAATATTCTTTTGTATGAATTTACCATTATCAAATGTACAACTTGCATAACTTTAGAAAATTCAGCATATGTACAGTAGTTTGTTGACTGTAATAGTGCTTTATCAAGGCACTTTCGACATAAGTCTGCATGTACGTCTATAACTATTTCCTCAGAATAAATTTCTAGAAATGGAATTATAGGTCAGAATACATGAAAAATATCAAAACATTGTCAAACTGACATGCATAAAATTTAACAAAAATAATTTCCAGAGCTCCCCTTGCATGCATGGCAGGCACTATAATAATAATAATAATAATAATAATAATAATAATAATAATAATAATGTAAAGTTTTAATAATTTTTATTGGCAGTCCAGGATAGATTCACTTCCCTGCAACTTGCTGTCTCTCAGTATTCTTTCTCCTCTTTTAGTCTTAGAGGGATGATGTTTTTAAGCCCACCTTGACACTCTTGTCTTTGGAAAGCTCAAAATCTAGGTAGGAAGATTAGTAACTTGCATTTGTCCCTTGTAGCTAAATTTGCATATTTCTGAATTTTAAGATGCGACTTTCTGAAGGTACTTTTATTGTGTAAAGTGAATAATGAGTCTGTTTACATCTATTTACAATACAGCCTCCAGTAACAAAAACTCTGTATGAATGAGGCATTCTGCTTAATTGAATCTGCTGGTAAACTTGGGGCTAACCAGAATGTCTTTTTTTTTTTTTAGTTCAATTCTTGTTGTTAAATATTTAAAAATATTAATATGCCCCTGCCTTATGAAGTACCATCTGGTGAATATAATTGAATATCTCTTTATTAGAAAACTCTGGACAGACATGGGGTGATTGTTTTTTTTTTTTTTTTTTAGATTTTTTTTTTATTTGTCTTTAGAGGGGTAGGGGAGAGGGAGAGGGAGAGAAATATCAATGTACGGTTGCCTCTCGTGTGTCTCATGCTGGGAACTGGCCTGCAACCCAGGCATGTGCCCTGACTGGGAATCGAACCGCGATCCTCTGGTTCGCAGGCCCGCGCTCAAGCCACTGAGCCACACCAGCCAGGGCGGGTGATTGTTTTTTAAATGATGAAATTTGAAGGCCTCCGATCTGTAAAATGGCTGGCAACGGGCTGTGTGTATATGTGGTCGGCTCTTTTTATAATATTGCTATGATACGAGTTTGGCTCATTTTCTTGATATTCGCTTGTTCTCATCACACACACAAAAAAATAACAGGAAAATACTGATTTGGGAGTTATACTTACTTTCATTCGCTTTAATCTAAATGTGGTTTTATAGTTTACTGAATCGAATCCTAATTTCTAACAAACAAAATGCAGGAATTGGTGAAAAAGTAGAGCTGGATTGCAACAACAACAACAACAACAACAAAAAAACAAACGAAAAAATCATAGCGACAGATAATCAGTATGGTGATGACCAGAGGAAAATGGGGTGGGGGAGATAGGAGAGGGTAAAGAGGGGCACATGGTGATGGGAGGAGACTTGACCTGGGGCGGTGAGCACACAGTACAGTGGACAGGTGATGTGTTGCAGAATTGTACCCCTGAAACCTGTGTAATTTTATTAGCCAAAGTCACCTCAATACATTGATTAAAATATATATACATACGCAAGGTCTGGCCTGAAAAAGTCCAACCATTGTTAATATAATGAGAACGCTTTGTGCAACATCATGTAACCTGGCAGCCAAGGCGAGTGGACTGGAATGCGCATGTGTGAACAATGATGACTTCACTGTACTAGTCAGTGGGGGTGGTGGATGCATTGAGTGAGCGTGTGTTCTGTGTGGCCGTGGCATTCAAATTGACGGAGCGAGTAGAGCAATGAATCTGCATCCAATTTTGCGTAAAGCTTGAACATTCCTCTGTGGAAATTGTTCGAATGATTCAGAGGACCACGGCTGTGGACAACTGGTGACTGGCAGCTTCATCACGACAATGCACCCATTCATGCATCACGTCTCGCGCAGAGGTTTTTGGCAAAACATCCAATCACCCAGGTGACTCAGCCCCCCTACAGCCCAGATTTGGCACCCTGTGACTTCTGGCTTTTCCCAAAGCTAAAATCACTTTTGAAAGGGAAGAGACTTCAGACTGTTGATGAGATTCAGGAAAATACAATGGGGCAGCTGATGGTGATTGGGAGAACTGTGTGAGGTCCCAAGGTGCCTCCTTGGAAGGGGACTGAGGTGTCATTGTCCTATGGACAGTGTTTCTTGTATCTTCAATAAATGTCTCTATTTTACATATTATGTGACTGGATACCTTCTGAACAGACCTCATATAATCAGTATTTTTAGTTGTTTTTAGCAGGAATATTAATGAGGATTCCTAGTCTGCCGTATTATTGGAAAAGTAATTTCAGCTACTTTATATGTTCGAAATGAAGTGTTTTTTTTTTTGTTTTGTTTTGTTTTTTGTTTTTTGTTTTTGCCTCTAGCTGCCCATATATACTTCACCGCCTCTTCAGTCCAAATACGTTGAAGAACAGCCTGGTAATTTGCAAATGGGCTTTGCCTCCATCCGCACTACCACGGGTCGTTACATTGGCTGGTGCAAGGTAAGTCTGTTCTAATCGTTGTTCAGTATTGGAGGTTTCTGATTTGTACGACATACCAGTTGTTCCAGTTACCCATCGATCTGTAACAAACTACCGTCAAATTAGTGGTTGAGAACAACTACCATTCTATGATATTTTATGATATGGCAAGCCAGGAATTTGATCACAGTTCAGACAGGTGATTCTTCTGTTGCATGCACTGTTCACAAAGGTCATTCAATGGTATTCATGAAGTGAATAGGCTGATCTAGAGGGCCCAAGACAGCTTCTTTCTCATCTCTAACAACTTGTCACAGATGCTGGAAGGCTGGGCTCACCTGGGAATGTTGACCAAAGCACGTAGACAATGGCCTCTCAGGCAAGGTGGCCAGATAACCTTACATGGGCAGTTCAGGGCTGCTGTAGAAAATGTTACCGGACGCCCTAGGCAGAAGTCACCAAGTTTCTTACCTGTCCTCAGATGTCCAAGAAAGTCACTTCTAAAGGTTGCTATTGCTAAGTCACTAAGGCCAATCCAGTTTTCAATGGAGGCAGAAAATGCCACTCCTCAGTACAAGTAACAGCAAATAATTTGTAGCCATGTTTAATCCACTGCACCACTACTTCATAGATTAAAGTAGTTCAGCAAGCATTTATGTTACCCAGCATCTACAAAACATTGTTTGGCCTGTTACATGAAGTTCTGAGATTAGTTCTGAATGTTTTCTTATTTGAGTAAGCAACATTTTCATTTGTTTTGTTTAGCTCGTAGGACCAATTTGACTACAGTCAGTTATTGGCCAAAATAGGGTTCACCTTATTTTAATACTTAGCCTTCAATCAGCATTCCCAGCAGTGGACAGTATTGATGTTTCATTATCATCATGTCAGCATAGGTGTTTTAGCGTCAACATCTCCAACGTCAGTGTCATGGTGATAACGTTGGTACTGTTGTTTTCATCATTCTGACCCAATAGCGGTACAGGTTTACCTCAAATCTAGCCTATCCAGTTGCAACCCTTTGTGCTTTTTATTTCTGATCCATTCTTTTTAGAAAGAAAATTCTAGCCCTGGCTGGTGCGGCTCAGTGGATTGAGTACTGGCTTGCAAACCAAAAGGTCACTGGTTCAATTTCGCAGTCAGGGCACATGCCTGGGTTGCGGGCTAGGCCCCCAGTAGGGGGTGTGTGAGAGGCAACCACACATTGATGTTTCGCTCCCTCTCTTTCTCCCTGCCTTCCCCTCTCTCTAAAATGAAATAAAATCTTTTAAAAAAGAATTGCTATAAAAATCTTTAAGTACCTGATGGGTCTCTGACTTCACTACTAGAAATGTTAGCTACTAAAGTATTATTATCTGCCCTGGCTGGTGTGGCTCAGTGGATTGAGTGCTGGCCTGCAAACCAAAGGGTCACGGGTTTGATTCCCAGTCAGGGCACATGCCTGGGTTGTGGGCCAGGCCTCCAGTAGGGGGCGCACGAGAGGCAAACACATTGATATTTCTCTCCCTTTCTCCCTCCTTTCCCCTCTATAAAAATAATAAAATCTTTTTTAAAAGATTTAAAGAAAAGACAGAAAATTCTAATGATCCGATTGAAATATCAAATCTGTGATCTCTGTTCATTCCTAAGTATATTTAAAACATCTGATGAATATACGGCGTTATTTCTAAACAATTTTTGCCTGTCAGGTAATTCTGATAATACCAGTTATATGACATACTCTTAATAGTGTAATCTCAGAGGGAAATATCTTAACTAATTAAGATCTGAATCATTTCAGCAGCTGGATGATTCACACTTTAGTCTCCTGAGACCCAATTTTCTATAGTATTGTCAAAGTTATTTTCAGTGAGGCAAATTGTTCCTGAGAGATACTTAAATTGCCGTTATAACTATCACCCAATTAAAACAAAAAGACTGAAAGACCTTTATATTCCTTAATATCCTGAAGCAATTAGGTTGAAGAAGGGCACTCTGAATGCATTTGATCTTCAATGTAAACAACGTTTGCTCTCTAATTTTTCTCTAAAGATGTAATAGAGTCTTAAAAAATTACTTCTGACTCAAATTAGATTCCGCATTACACTTACAGTCATTCAGGGAAAACTCTACTCCTCGATGTTTTGAAATTGAGGTAGCAGTGACCCCCAGTGGTAAAAGCGAATTCCTAAACTCAGCTAAGGAAAATTTTCCGAGAGAAGTGACTAGTTCGTTTCTTTGACAGTATGATTTCTCAATCAACGAGTCAATAGGCGTTACGTGAAGATGAAAACTTTCTCAAGACACGGTCCCTAAAGAGAAGTAGTTCAGTGGTGACTTTGTCCAGTTTGTGTTTGTAAAGTCTGAGAACGTGATGAACAGAATGAACCTATGGGTATATGTGAGACAAAGTTACTAATACCAAGATACGTCAATAGCAGTAACGTATTCCTTTCGCGTCTAACATACTCATTTCTATTTTCTTTGCTTTGCAAATCTTGTTTTTGATTTTAATCCCATGGTTTGAGTGCAGCTATTTTAGAGAAGAAGACCATGTACTTAGATTGTGTTTTCCGGTTCCTTCAAAATGGAATACAGTGTAACCATGGGCAATTAATAGGGGTAAATCATTTCATCCCTTCATTAAAAAAAAAAAAAAAAGATTTATTTGTAGAGAGAGGGGAAGGCAGGGAAAAAGGGAGAGAAACATCTATGTGTGGTTGCCTCTCACACGCCCCCTACTGGGCACCTGGCCCGTAACCCAGGCATGTGCCCTGACTGGGAATTGAACCAGCAACCCTTTGGTTCACAGGCCGGCACTCAATCCACTGAACCACCACAGGCCAGGACTCATGCCTTCATTTTTTCTTCTGATGTAATTGAGATGGCACTTATAACTTAATAAATGTGTGTAACAATATCTCTTGCACTAAAGTGAATTAGTTGGAAACAGGTAAAAGGAAACGTCTGATGGAAAGCTTTAATCCCTCCATGGATTAATTAATCCTGATTTGTAGAGGATTTATGTTGCCATTTAAAAACAGTATGGGCACTAGCTTCTGTAGCATGATTTCCATCCTGAGATAAATGTCGTAGTTAGGTTTTTTTCCTCATTCCAGTGCACACTGAAAAAAGAGAGAAGGTGAACTTTCCTTCAGGCTTGTTGTTTCCTCCACAAATCATTACGCCGTTGCTGCCCCATCTTTATTAATCAGATGTTGCTTCCAAGCTGAAATATGTTTCTCTTTATGCTTTATTGAATTCCACTCAATTTTCTAGGCCATTATAAAATAAGATGATAAATCTTTGTATTTTTGCCGTAAGTTTTATATGCGCCGCTCTGATGATTTCATAGGCAGTACTCTATTTGTTTATTTGGGGAAAATACTACACAAAATTTGCATGTTAAATAGAATGAAAAGTAAGAAATAAAGAGAAGCTAAGTTCAACAACTCTCCTCATAGTGAATCAATAAGAAAGTTAGATTTAGATTTGGGTGCAATGCCAAGTCAACATTTTGATAAAATCTCAGAGATATTATTTAATTATCAATATTTTCAATAATGCAGATATCTTTTTATCCCTTTTTGCCTAGGGTGTTTATGTCTTTGTGAAAAATGGGATAATGGACACAGTACAATTTGGAAAAGGTATGTCAGCGAACCATTTATAATTAGGAATGTTCCATTGTCTTTTTAACTTGCAAGGTTTAAAAGGGAGAAAAATAAACAGGGTGTATTATCTCTTATGTTTTAGCAACAGTAAAGATACTCTGCATAGCAGTGTATGATAACAATAACAAAGCAACTGTATATGTAATTTATTTTCCTATTATAATGTGCTAAGTCACTATGATAAGCATTTTACATAATTTATCTGATTTGCTTTTGGTAGCAAGTTTGTAACTGTTGGTATCATAATTATTCCCCTTTTACAGATGAGGAAACTGTGTTTTAGAAAGATTAAATAGATTACCAAGACCACATAGCTAGTAAGTGTCTCCACCTGTACTCCAACTGAGGTCTGTTTTAAATTATATACTCATAAAGCATCAATTAGAAACATATCTTCATTGTCATCGATCATTTTCAATGAGTGCTATTTGTTGTTAAAATATATAGTATTTTGCTCGTGATTGTTAGGAAACACTGTCACCATAGGGTATCTGAGCTAATGTTGCAAAGCAATCGTATTTGAGTCTTTAGTTTGATAATGTTGTTTCGCTGCAGATACAGCTTCCTAATAGTTTTGGTGTAAGCCAGTTGTCAAAATAAATGTATACAGCACCCAAAGAGCAGCTAAAATTTTAAGTCTCTGCAGATTGATGACCTGTATATGTATTGTCATTATTTAATGTACGTGGGAATTAATTCCCAATTATATTCCTCATCCGTCTTGAGGAATATAATTCAATCACTGATTGCCATTAAACATTGGATTGGCCGAAAAGTTCCTTTAGCTTTTTTCTGTACGATGGCTCTAGTTGTCTTTAACTCCATTTGCAACAATTTTGTTAGATTGTGTTGTGACAGCTGTCATATCAGCGTGCATTTTTTAAAAAAGCGATCAAAAGTGGTGAAGTTTTGTGCAGCCACTTTAATATTGAATATGGAAGAACATACACAAAAATTGTGGTGTATTATGCTTATTATTTCCAGAAAGGTAAAAACACAACTGCAAGGCAAAAATCAGGTTTGTGCAGAGGATGGAGAAGGTGCTGTAATGGATCGAATGTGTCAGAAGTGGTTTGTGAAGTTTCTTGGCACTATTGACACTTTGGCCAAATGATTCTTTGCTGTGGGGCTGTCTTATGCATTGGAAGATGATTAGCAGCACCCCTGGGCCTCTACCCACTGGAAGCCAACAGTGAGAGATAGCTGGAGTACTCAAAATATCCATATTAATAAAGTTATTGGTGAAAATGAAAAATGCGTCTTTTATTTTATGGAAAAAGCTAAACAATCTTTTTGGCCAACCCATAGGAGAGTGCAGTTTTGGACTACATAGAATTTAAATATATAAATAGCCATACAATTTAAATATTTAAAAAGCCAGGAAATCCGGACTTCTGCCCACTCTCCATCTGCTTTCTGCTTAGGCTCACTTCTCATCCTGATCATCTTGGTTTTAACCAAGAGCAAAAGTGGCTCTAAGGTTACTGGATCCTACCAGTGTTTGAGCGAATAAGGCCAGAAGCATTTCTCTTATAGGTGTATAATACTTAGACAATTAGGAATTTGCTTCATAGTAATCCATATTAAAGTATGGAGTCCAGCATCATATTTCATTGAAGGGTAATAATAACCTGTGTTATTCAGAAAACAAATATCATGAAATCACCTAGGGAAGGAAGATTTAATTTTGTAACGAGTAACTGTTGTAACTGGCTCTTTAAGTTGGTACTCAAGATCGTTATTTTGTGTTGCTCTTTTGAAGATTATTTAAACCTTCTGCTCTTAGCTCTCTCTAACTTTTGTGTATCATACCAATTGCAATAAGTCACTTATATTCATTTTTAACTGATTTCTTGAGATGCATATGTTTACCTGAAGAATCCACCTCGAGATTTTCTCCCGAAAATTGGAGTGATTACTGTTTCTGGATTGGCAGGCTTGCTGTCAGCAAGAAAAGGTAGGGCTTAAACATACAAATATTCTCTTGTCCAAATCTATTAGATTAATTTCCGATTTTTACTGTCACAGGAAAACCTCATATCCTTTCCTGAATATTATTAGGGTAGGCTACCTTAAAATATTTAGGTTCTATAGTACAGCATGGTTACTTTTCTGAATTGTTTTTGCTTTCAAACATATAGCTGTTTCAAAAGATGTTTAACATCATTAGTTACTAGAAATGCAAATGAAAAACAGAATGAGACAGCACTGCACACCTATTAGACTGTCTACAGTTAAGAAGCGTAACCATGGCAGGTATATCTGAGAATGTCGAGCAGCTAAAACTCTCATACACCGCTGGGGAAGACAAGACGGTACAGTCATTCTGGAAAATAGTTTGACAAGAAGCTGGTCATAAAGTTAAACATACACTTACCACGAGACCCCGTGATCTCAGTGCTGGGGATTCATCCTAGAGAAAGGAATAAGCTGGCACAGATGTTCAGAGCAACGCTATTCATAATCTCCAACATTTGGAGACGACCTCAATGTCTTTCAACGGCAAACTAAACCATGGCACATCCGTACAAAGGCATACTACTCGGGCAGCAAAAGGAGTGAACCCTTGACACGTGCCACAGTTGTGATGAATCGGGATTAAAGAAGCCATTTCGAATTTGCCCATCTTCCACGTCGGGTTATAGAAACCCTCTCCGCACACACTGCAGCTTCCTCTCCTCGGTCAAGCCCTTCCTAAGCTGATACGGTTCTCTGACGAGTAGCCGTTTCGGTCGTCTTGCATTTGTCCTCTGTCCCCAACTCGGTTGCCAGTTGCTGTCCCCAAACTAAAGTACATGGGGTGGGAAGTCACAACTCTGAACCAATCCGGAATCAGATATCAGTTCAGTTACACGTAGTCAGATACAAAACCTGTGTGGATGACAAGAATATTGTAACATCCTAACTCTAGCATGTATATCGTATCCTAATAGACCTTACGCTCTCCTTATAACTAATATTAATGGCTCCTTATACCCCACTTTCATTCTAATGCTATGAACAACTTGTAATTGGATACATATTATAAAGTGTTTCTTAGGGGAAAAAAATCAAAACCCAAGATCACCATATGTAACAATAAGACTCAAAAATTAAATTTTGAAGGAAATTTGCCAAAACATATTACTCGGTTTTCAATGGGGAACTGATAAGCCACTTGTAAGGTACAATGTTCCTTAGGTTATTCACAGTACCTCCCAACCAGGGTCAAAGCCAGAATAATAGAACCAGTGTTTTTCAAACCGCAAACCTTAACTTAGTAGCTGGTGAAGTAAACACATTCATCTCAGGAAGCATTTATTAAAAATAAAACAGAAGAGAACTGCAAACATCAGACTGTTTAGTATTTATTCTGGGTAAATAGTGGAGGGGAAGAGAGAATGAGAATGTGTGTGCGTGCATGCGAGATAGGTCATAGGTCAATGTAAATTTTGTTCCTTAATATGAGTCGTGGTTAAAAAAGTTTGAAAGCTGTTGGTTTAGTCTAACCCTGTTATGCTCCAGATTACACATGGAGAAGGCAATCCCGCCATAGTTCCATGATAAGTAGCAAATAGCTAGTTAGTGGCTGTATCTAGAGTTCTTTCCTGCTCAGGCGTTCAGAGCTGTTGAACCCAAAAAGAAGTTGTTTTGTTTTTTTACTGTAGACTGGCCTTTCATATCCAGTAAAGACAGGATGAATGTAAGTCTTTTTAATACCTACAATGACACATCAGGTCAACCTGGGACTGTCCCAGTTTAGGGGAGCTTGGCTGAGTGAGGGAAACCTGCGTTAGGAGACGCTGGGTCCGCGCAGTCAAGAAGCAAACTACAGATACTAGGATACTAGTGCAGATACCAGTGAGCAAGACTAGAGTGACGGAGCAACTTAGGACCTATTTTAATACACCGAGACCCTTCTGTTCAATACCACCAAACCCTGTCTCTGTCTAAAGAAAGGCTGTACTGGAGGTTGAAGAAGTGTACCTACACACTTCCTCTGAGCTCAGTCCATTGTAGACAAGACTGTAGACAGCCTCGTACTAACGTGGAAGCCAGACAGAGCAGTACCCCGTGGTTCTGGCGTTCCGTAACCTGTAGAGTAGCGTGCAAACGTTGCCAGGTATTTCCCGCCTTAGTCTTCTCTGATATATCAGGTAGGTTGTTCCGTTTTTCAATTAAGGATTGTAAAGAGTTGTACCAGAGAATAAAAGTACTGACCCTCCATTAGAAATTCCATCCTCTAATTGCTCAGATCATATTTACAGAGTCCAAGATAACCAGAGTGCAAGCACATTTAAAGATACATTTTGTTTTGCACCAACACTCTGTTGGAACTACGCTGTGGCTTAGAGTGCTGGGTTTCAGTCACACTATGGTGCAGAACCCGGGGTCCCGTGGAAGTACTGTGAGGGACGGGGACAAGCCGCACACGGAGGGGTCCACTCCCGGCTCCCTCCCGCAGGCTAACCACAGTGGTTTCAAGGTGATTAGTTGTGTAAATGATGTTCCTGTTGACAGTCTACATTTCAGGTTGATTTTGAAAAGGATTTTGCCATCCACAAAAGTTTGAAAATGACCCTCAGATGCTTACATAAGACACTTAGAAATCAAATGATTATCTCAGTGTTACTTGCAATTATTAAATTATTGCGTCAGTATTCGAAATCAGTGACATGAAGGACCTCTGTACTTTTCACAGCCCTCAGCTGATTAGTTAGTTGGCTCTTTCCACCTTCCGAAACACTTAATCAAAAAAGGTCCACTTAAGTTTTAACACGGTTGAAGAAATGAAACAATACCTAGTTTTAAAAAAGGAAAAAGATCATCAGTGCCCTTTGTGCAGGTAATTATCGTGTTAGATTGAGAATATTTTTCTTAAATTGGATATGGCAACTACAGGTATTAAGTCCATTGTGATCCTTAATGACGTGTAGCTAGCATCTTGATTGGTATTATTACTGAAAGAGTAATTTAACAAGATGATGGCTTTAATGGGAACAAAGAGAATATGAAAATTACAGCAGCATCAAGTTTCTGGTACCATGTGTTAAGAATTTAACAATTTGTTTCAATTTCTTAGGTTCTAGATTTAAGAAAATTGCTTATCCATTGGGACTGGCTACTTTAGGAGCAAGTGTTTGTTATCCAGTTCAGTCCGTAATAATTGCAAAGGTAAGTTCTTTCTAAGTGAAAGCCGCATGTGAATATTTTTTTAAACTCTTGGTGTGGCAATATTTAAATGTCATATGCTATCTGCAACATTGAATTTTCAGCATTAAGTTCAGAGAGACCGAATTGAAATTTATGGGGATAAATACCGCTGTATCATAGAGCCATGTAAAATTCTATTTTTCATTAACAGAGAAATTCCAGCTACTGGTAGCTCTCGGTTCAGCAAATTAACATAATGTAAGGACCAGCCACTTGGTAGGTACCCAGACAAGGTAACAGAGGCTTCAGAAAGCGGAAAAAAAGTACAGACGCATATACAGACTCAGTTTTGAAACCATCTGGAACTAAGTAACACTATCCATGAAAATCCATGTGATAGTTGTTTTGTAATTTTCTTGCGAGCTTTCCTACAAATCCAGGTATTTTGCTAGGACTTTGAACAGCTCCTGTCAGTATTTTATTTTATTTTTAATGCATATTTGGAGTGAGAAGGGGAGCTGAGGGATATGCAGCTTTTTCTTCCTTTACTTCTTCCCTTAATTACCGACATTTAAGACTTCCCCTCGCGCTTGAAGCAGTGTGTGATGTTAGCAAAAGGACTTTCTGTCCTTTTATTCTCATTATGGCATCCCTTCCAATACTGATGTAGATAAAGCTGCCTATTCAGTATTTTGAGAATGTCAAGGTTATTGGGCCCTCTGCAGTTTGTAATATAATCAAATTATAAAAGCTTATACCAAACAAAAAGAATATTATTCATGAAATCTGGTTATACTTGAGATGATTGATGAAACGAGACTTCTAGTTTTCTAAATGTTTTCCAAAATTTATGCAGGAATTAGCCACTTAAATTCATTTCATATTGGTGCTGCAAGAAACCTTTGAGCTCATTACATGCAACTTTCTCAGTTTCTCCTTTGCCAGCAAGGAAACCGTGGCCCACAGATGGTTCACACGTGTTCCCTGTCCGTGTCTCTCCCCTGGCCATGATACCTGCCCCTGACTCTGTTTGTTAGTTTGCAGTAATGACATCATATTGTTTTACAAAACTGATACCTACTCATCCTTAAGTAATTTAAGCATTGCAAAAAATGTGTAGGAAAAAATCCAACCCACTGAAGTTCTTCCATTGAGAAAAATATCAGTGATTACGTTTGATAGAATGTTATTCTACTCGTTTCCTCATGTCTGCGTACAGATAGAAAACCAGGTGGCTGACTAGGCAGGTACAGTTTCATAAGAACAGGATCATACATGCATATTAGATATCTTTAATTAAAAAGTATTAAAGTTCAGTTTTAATATTTTCTCAATTTAAAGTATTAAATTCAATTTTACTTTGACAGAAGGAAATAAAAACAATTGCTGATATTTAAATTAAAAGTGCTATGGTAAAATTATTGTAGGTATGAGTTCCTAAAAGTTCTTCTGTGGTTAAATAATAATTGTTACTTAAATTTCTAGAGTTGGGACCCTTGCTTCTCCTTTGACGTCATATAACATTGTCACGTTGTCATATGTAACATTTGGTGGAGTCTAATATTGTGTATATATGCTATATTATATATACGTGGTCCAGCACAAATAATGCCCCTTTTTATCATAAAATCATAAGCATGTGATTCTGTAACATAACAATATGACACTCAAGCACACCATATGACACTTTAGGTGAAATGTTCAAATTAAAACTATGAATTATTACACCTGTGTTATTACCCTACCAACATCACTCGAGCAGGTGTTACTTCTGCCAGACCCTGTATATTAGACATGAATATATATGAGATTAGAATACACCAAATGTTACATATGATAATGTGACTTGCCTACCCAAAACCAAATGAAAAAATGTATGTATAAAATGTATACATTCTAATTTGATATTATCAGAATCAGTAAACGAATAGTCAGCAATTAATCAAAAATATTACCAGAGGAAGTGTTTGTTTGTTTGTTTAAATAATAATAGGGGACTTTAATGCCTCACTTATTCAATGGCTAGATTGTCCAGGCAGAGTATCGGTAAGAAAACATAGGCTTTAAACAACATGTTCAATGAGATGGCAAGATGGTGTGAACTGATATACACAGAAAATTCCATGAAAAAGCAACAGAGCACATGTTCCTTTCAAGTGCACATGGAACATTCACTAGGACAGATCATGTATTTGCCACGGGGTGTGTTGGTTTGGGGGCGCCTCCTGGGAGGGGTCTGGTGCAGACCAATGTCAGATGCTGTCTGCGCCTGGCCCTGAGCAACCTCTTCGGAGCTACAAAGTGGTCCACTGTTTTCAGCTGCCTCTGCTGGGCCCGGATGTTCGTTGGAAAGACCAAGCCGAGTCACTTGGTCAGATCGATACTGGTTCAAAATCTGTGCCAGTGCTCGGTCTGACGCCACTCGGCAGAAGTCCCAGGGCACCCCAACTCTGGCTGCCACCCACCTGGTGCCTGCAGACCTCTGTGGTGGGGTAGGGTCTCGGGGGGTTGTCAGGGAGGCCGACAGAGTTTGTCAGGCCCACACAGACCAAGGTTTGGCCGTGGGAAGGGAGGGCTCTGCAGGGGGGCAATGGCCCCTGTTCCAGGGCAGCACAGGAGGAGAGAAGAATGGAAAGAAGGAATCAGAAGCTTTTCAAACAGGAAGAGATAGGAATGCAAGTTTAACAGTGGCTGCAGGGATTCAGCAACCTAGCCTGTGCTTCAGTGATTGTAGTCCATTTTTATTGTTTCTACAGGAAAGAGTATTACTTCCTGTAGAAATGCATTGATGGTTTCTTTCTTTATGATTGGGGAAAGCAACATAAAACTTTAAGCAGAAGCATTCACTTCGTAGCATCTTAGGCTTGTTTTCCGTGTCAACCATCTTTCTCACACTCCTCTTAAATGACATAGTTTTGAATTCGCAGCGTGAATGCCAATTATGCAATTTTAAGACTTTGTTTTTATTTAGAGCAGTTTTCAGCTCACAACAGTTGTTACAAAAGATGCACCTACACTGCCAGGTCATTATCACCCAGAGTTCACGGTTTGCATTAGGGCGTATTCTGGGCATTGTACTAACTGTACTTTTTTTAGCCTTTTACGTGAGGATATTAATATTTCAAATAAGATTTAGAAAATGGGGCTTTGTGTTCCATCATCTAGAAATTCACTTCTTTACTATAGATTCTGACTTGGGTGTTAACGTAAAATACCTCACATAAGTTTTGAACATTTGGTCTTTTAACTCTTACAAAGAGGTTATTTGTGTCACTTTTTGTTTCAATTAGGTAACTGGAAAAAAGGCATACGCAGCAAGCCAGCAAATTTATGAAGCGGTTAAATCATTGTGGACGAAAAACAACAAAAAAGAGTCACTTCCTGAACCCAAAGAAAAAACTAAGGTCAAGTTTCAGTGGACTGAAAGAGTAAACATTTTGTTTGGGTGGGTGTTGGCTTATTATAATGGGAGTTGCAAGAACAGAGTGAGAAAAAGATAAAGGGACATAGGACCTCTGCATGCTATAATTTTATAAGAGAGTTTATTCTTGTGGTAAAATCATTTATTTATGAAGGAAAAATCTTTTTTGGTAAACAGCTAGGAAGCCCAGCTGAAAAAGAAATGGCTACAAAAACAGCTTCGCCAACAGAACAACCTAAAACGAAGACCAAATCAGAATCCGTCTCAGGTTTGCTCAGATACTTCAATTTCGTTTTCATTCTTCCTTTAGAAATTTCATAATATTGTTAGTTTGAACTTATTTATGCATTGTTTTCATAATTTTTTCTTTCTCATATCTGTGGTTTGTATACACTTTTAGGTTTTGAGGTATTCAGGTACCTGGGACTTCTCTAATTGCGACATCGTTCATGATAGAGATCTTTGCACGTGGGAGCGCAGAGTAGCGCTGGCTAGTCGGGTGAAGGAAGGACTCAGTATCACTTTGTAAATGTGAGGAAAATGTGCTTTTCTGCATTCTGCCAATTTATAGGCTATAAATATGAGTCACATCTACATGGAAGAAATATCATCTTCTATTTCTCATGCTTTTTTACCCCTGTCAGTTTTGGCTTCCACCATCAGTTTTGTTTAGTTTAGATACTGGGAGAACTTTCAACATCAAATAGTAAAAATAACAACAATTATTATACGAAGAACTTTGCTCTTGTGAGATAATGGCAATCAGTACTTTTGAGGAGCAATGAATGATAATCATGCCTTGTGGACAAATACTGCAGTGGTTTTACTGTGATCAGAAGAAGGTGACGCAGAGTTTAATACCATTTCAATACATATTCACATAAAATCCCCCGTTACTGCCTTACATAGATTTGTCTATCTGTACAGTGTTAATGGTTCTGCCATTAAGTTGTCTTACTGCAAAGCAAATAGGACCAACTCAGAGGTAAAGAATTAGGAAATAGCCCTGGCTGGCACGGCTCAGTGGATTGAGTGCCGGCCTGTGAACCAAAGGGTCACCGGTTCGATTCCCAGTCAGGGCACATGTCTGGGTTACGGCCTAGGTCCCCAGTAGGGGGCGCACAAGAAGCAGCCACACATGGATGTTTCTCTCCCTCTCTTTCTCGCTCCCTTCCCCTCTCTCTAAAAATAAAGAAATAAAATCTTTACCAAAAAAGAATTAGGAAATAATGATAATATCTCATCATTCAGATGCTCTTTATTGAGCCCCTCCTCACCCAAAAAGAAAAAAAATCTGATGTATGTATAATGATAATAACTTTATGGTGAAGAGACCGAGACTCGGGAAACTTAAGTTGCCCAGAACCATACAGCTTATGAGCGGCCGAGGTATGTTTCCAGCCTAGGTCTTCCTGATGCCACAGTCCAAGCTCTTTCCTTTGTGTACGGAGTAGCTAACTTAAAACCAGAGTTTTAGTCTCTAATTTCAGCCCCCTCCTCTCTCGTTGATTTTTTTAAATTTATTTTTTATCGAATTCACTGGGGTGACATTGGTTAATAAAATTATACAGGTGCAGCTGTACAATTGTAGAATACAGCATCTGTATATTGTAATCTTCATAAAAGCTGTCCGTGAGTAACAAACCCGATTTGCTTTTTCTCCTTTCCATCTACACCACGTCACCTCTCCTTTTTAATCAATATAAATTATACAGTTTTTACACTCTCCCTGAGTGATGCACAGTTGACCATATTCTGAAACGTATATAGTACATTCAGTTACTTTTCTAAATGCTTGTCAATTCCAGAGCATCTTTGTGGAGATAAAATGGGTGACAGTTTAGCCGTGGGACCAAAGCATCTGTAGCTGATGACTGCTGCTTTTAAAAACATGTGGACATTCTGGAACCCTTGGCCTGCGTGTCATGGGTCATGCGGCATCTGAAAAGCATTGTAAGGACACACGTAGAGGAGGAAGAGATGCCGCCGCCATCCACCCTCATCACGTATCATTCAGAGCGGACTATGCAGTAGACCTTTGGGATTAGCCGTCTCCGCCTTTCTGCCTTTCACATGTCGTCCCTCAGGTCCGCAACCTGACGAACAGTAGCGCGTATGAGCACAGACTTTAGAATAATACCCAGATGAGAAATCCTCAGGCCTCAGGCTCTTCAGCCGTAAAATAGGGTCCATAATACGGTGTGTTGATTAGAGTTGTTTTGAGGCTTAAATGCAGTGTTGCATGTAAAGCACAAGCTACACTATCGAGCACATTTTAATCTCTCCACGAGGGGTGGAAGGTGTCGTCATTTGACTAGAGTAATAGCCATTTGCCAGTAAACGCGTTTATTTGCATGGAGCACACTTGGGGAGTGTGTGACTTAGCCGGGGCGCCTAGCCACGGCCAGCACTTAGCACCTTACAGGATAGATTGGGTGAGCGCTCTGCTCTCTCTGTATATTTCACGGCTCTGGATTTGAGCTTGGTTTTCTTTCTATCACCCACATACACTTATGGGGGAAATTATGTTATTTTGGAAATCAGACATTTGGAAAACTGGTGACGTGGACCTCTTCAAAACCCGGTGGGAGCGGGGTGAGATCTGTCGCAGTCCCCCAGGATCGATATCCCTTGGAAGCACAGGTTGGGAGGCTGACCCTTGTGCCAGATACGGCTCACCGCCTATTTTTGTACACTCCCCTGACCACAGATCATTTTAACATGATTTAAATGGTTGGAAAACCGAAAAGTATTTCTTGACAAGTGAAAATTCGCTGACATTCAAACCTCAGTGTACACGAGTACAATTGTATTGGAACACGGCCACGCTTGTCCATTTCTGGCTGCTTCCGCGCTGCGAAGGCAGACTTGAGTGGTGCGGTGGACACCCTCTGGTTTACAGAGTCGGAAATGGAGACTCTGGTAGGTCCTCTGTAGAAAATGTTTGCTGATTCCTGATTTAGAGGGATGGTGAACTGTGCCAGCAATGCACGACTCATCTCCCTCCTTATGATATGTGCCACTTTGTTATAGCTCAAGAGACTAAATAGCAATGTCGAAACCTCTGAAGGGCAAAAACCAAATTTCCTACCCATTTTTAGCTCGAGCAAGATGGAAACTTCCCAGGCTGCGGTACAGCTTGGGAGTGCCCTCCCTGAGGGACAGAGAGGAATCAGTTGTCTGAGTTACTGAAACTGCAGCTCCGTTCAATGCCTCATCCGGTTGAGATGATAAGCCCTTCAGCCTTCCTCAAATAGGGAAAGGGTTCCCTGACAGGTAGGAGATTATCATGTGCAACTTCCACAATTCTTTTATACGGCGTCCGCCATGCAAACAAACCAAATGCCAGTCATGTACAGAGGCAGGAGGATGTGTCTGACCATCAAAACATTAAAAAGTAATAACAGCAGACCCGCAGGCTATCTGCATGTTAAAGTTTTTATAGTATGTCTGATAATGAAGAAAACGACATGGATTTCTCAGTACACTTTTCACTTGCACTGAGCAAATGCTGCCACAGGGTGGCAGTAAAGATACATTTGCGAAAGGAGCAAGCAGAATCACTTAACCTTTTTTGTCTGCTATGGACCCCTTCTCAGAGCAGTGTTTTTATTTATTTTTTAAAGATTTCACTTATTTATTTTTAGAGAGGGGAAGGGAGGGAGAAAGAGAAGGAGCGAAACATCCATGTGTGGTTGCCTCTTGTGTGCCCCCTACTGGGGACCTGGGCCGCAACCCAGGCATGTGCCCTGACTGGGAATCGAACTGGCGACCCTTTGGTTTACAGGCTGGTGCTCAGTCCACTGAGCCACACCATCGGGGGAGAACAATGTTCTTAAATGCATAAAATAAAATACATAGTAACACATGAGCTTCCTTGAATGTTTTAAACAACAATATCTAACAAAAGATCTAATTTAGGCCATAGTTTTAAAGTGCTGGTAAGTGTAAATATTTCAAGATAACTGCAACTGCAGTGTAATCTGAAAATACTTGTGATCTCTATTAATGATAAAATCGAAGGTGCTGTTAATACTATTGTGATTTATTTCCTACAGTCATTATTGAGGGAAATGTCTATTTTTAGTCAGAGATTAACGAAAATAAAGACAATTTCTCCCATGCAATTTCATAAGTCACATGAATTCTTTCTGCAGACCCCCTAAAACTAAACATCTGTATCCTGTGGAAAGGTGTATTAGTTCCGTGGGTAGGGATTACGAATGATCTGGTTGTTTGTAATATATTTGCTGGTTAAGTTACATATAGGTTCGTCACACTTTATAAAATATAAAATGTTTGGGAAATGCTAGGTGTCGAGTAAATCATTATATATTAATCTATTTCTCCTATTTGTTTTCATCATAAAACTGGAAATTAAATTTTTCTCTAGAAAAAGGCATGTTTCCTAAAAGTAACAAAATCATTTAAAAAGAGTCCAATTTTGAAAAACATCACTAAAATAAAAATAAATTTCTGAAAAATTTTTTCTGATGTCACAAAATAAATATAAAAATAGTTGTTTTTGCCTACTGACCATGCACAGGGTATTTGTTATATGCAGAACTTTGTGCACATTATTATACTGAATACTAAACAGAATTATATGGCATTGTTACCGCCCTAACCCCCATTTTCCTGAAAAGCTCGGGTTATTGTGTTGGGGACCAGGTAAACCTGGATTCATTCCTGGCTCCATGACTTATCAGCTGAGTGACATTGGCCGTTTCTAATCATCTCTAAATTAAAATGTCCCTATCCATAAAATAAGGATAATATAAGAGCATCATCTATCTCAGGGTGGTATTCTGAGATAACGCATGCAAAGAAGGTAGCATCTTGCCTGACACACAGTCAGTTTTAGGAGGGTTACCCACGACGCACACGTTGCGAAATCCAGGAATCCATTGTCCGTGTCCGCCTCGTGCGGTCCGTCCTAGCATTTAACACGGGTGATGACTCCCTCCGCATTGCAACAGTCCCTTCACTTGGCCTTTGGGATACCACTTGCTCTTGGTTCACTTACGTCACGGACTGGCTCTTCATTTTCAGTCTTCTCCGCTGCAGTCTCCTGATCTTCTTACCTTCAGACAGTTGGAGTATCCGTAGGCTCGGTCCTGAGACCTCTCCTCTGAGGCCCTAGATCATGTCATGTAGCCCCCGTAGTTTTAAAGCCATATGTAGGGTAAGACCGTCCCATTTATAAACCGGCCCAGGTCTCTCCTGAAGTCTGCAGGTGCACATCGCTAGCTGCTTATTCAACATTTGCACTCAGATGCCTATTTCTTAACACTTAACCTCAGAACTGAACACTGCCCCCAAATTTGCTTCTCTCACATTTTCCCCTATCTCAGTAAACGTCAACTCCGTTCTTGCAGTTTCTCGAGTTAAAGAATCTCTCACAAAACATATCCCATCTATTTCGGAAATGCCCTCCTTTCTGCCTTTGGAATTTATCCAGAATCCGGTCCCTTCGCACCACGTCCACTGCTACCGCCCTCATTCAAGCCTCGCCACTTTTCACTCTTGTCCCTTTATAGTCAGTCCCCTCCCCATAGCCAGGAGCTGTCTTTTCAAATACACATCGTGTCACCCCTCTCCCCAAAACTACCTACTAGCCTTCTCTGCTCACTGAGAATGGAAAAGGGAAACGTTATTATGGCCTCTGAGCGCATGTCCTACCGTCACTGCACCCGCCCCCACCACATCCGGCTGAGTCTCTTTCCAGCCACGCGGGCCATCTCGTGGTTCCTCGCACGTGCCTCAGGTCTGTTACATTTGCTCTGTTCTCCTCCTCGAAGGCATTTCCCTGAGATACCTACAGGGCTGCCACCCTCATCGTGGGCTTCAACTGTCACTTTTCTAGAAGGCTTTCCCCGGCCCCCCCCCTCCATTGAACATTGCGCATCACCCCAACACTCCGTATGCCCCTCCCACTTTTCTTTTTCCGCACAGCACTTACCACTGTCTGATACATTATTTCTTTGACTTACTTTCCATCTCACCTGACTTGAATGTTATGTCCACCTTAGCACAGATGTTTGATGTTTTTTTTACCGCTGTATTCCTAGTACCGGCAATCAGTTTGTTAAATGAGTGACTAATTTCTTCTTTTTTTTTTTTTTCGTTTCAATACTTTATCAGGTGCTGCACACTCTGTGCCTGACCCCAAGCTCATGGATCACGGGCAGTCCCATCCAGAAGACGCAGATATGTACAGCACAAGAAGCTGAAGCAGTCTCCCCAGAGAGCTCCAGATGCGCGAAGTTCCAAGCAACGATGAAGAAAATCATGCCGTGGGTAATTGACGCAGAAGGCATTACTTTCAAGCAAATTTATTCTTTACACTTTCTAATGTGTAGGTTGACCAATCACAGAAATGATTAAACACAAACAGGAAATGCAGTCCAAACAATATTAAATGATTGGTGAAGAGGCAGAAGTAGTACTGTTAGGATGCATTTGATGAATTTTAAGGGTGTTTATGAAAAAATAGAGTAAATATGTGAATACCTATGATACTGAAACCTGAAAAAAAATATGTATGTGAATATATAAATGCATATACACATATATATTTGCTTGAGCTTTTTCTAATTAATGCCAGCTAAATTAGAATGGTGTGTAGAAGGATATGTTCCCTATCCTTCTATTTTTTCATTTCCCGGAGCTGGAATAAACTATGCATATTTTATGACACTTGGGGTTGACTTTGTCTCTTTGTTTTATTAATATTGACTCCCCTTAAATGTCCAGAAACACCTGTAAGGATTTCAGGGGGCCATACGCTCCCCGGGACCTCCAGAGTTGCTGAGCGGGCCTTACACTGGTTCTTGGGTGGTTTCCTTTCAGTCTCAGGCCTCCTATACCTGCCAAAGATGATTGTGTCTCCTGTTACTTAGAGAACAAACGTCAGCTGCTCGTTGTAACCATTCGCAACGCCTGCGCATCTACCTTCAAGACACGTGTCTTCTCAGCCACAGCGCCCCCTTTTCTAAGGCCGCTGCTTCCGTTCGGTTTCCGGCTCGCTTCCCTTCCAGTACCGCGCTGTACCTTCAATCCTTGGTTTTTCTGCTCACGCCTTTCCTTTCCTCAACGTCTAAATAGCTTCTGATCTCTATCTAAAAACAGCAATAACAAAAACCTTTGCCTAAGCCTGCCTCTTCCTCTCGAGCTACCTTTTCTTTATGCTGTAGTTGTCATGTTGCATGAAACAGCAACGAACGCCACTTTCTTCCTCACTTTCAATTCCTGACTTGGGACACCCTGGCTTTGATACGTACTTGAATTTCCTGCGGTGATTCACTGTTGGCCGCTCCCTCCTTGAAATGCGCCGGTCGGTCCTTCACTCTCTGTTATTCCTGCTTCTCCAGCTCCGAACCCTTACATGCCGAGGCTACTCACGTTCTATCCCTAGTCTGTTCGCCTCATTCAGTATGCCCTTTCATGTTCCTTCAAGGTCGTATTTCTCCGGAGCTGCAGAGCTTTCTTTCTGGTTGGTTAGTAGTCGTATCCATCTTCCATCCCATAGATAGCCCCCATGTCAATATGCCTAAAACCGGGTTGTCCATACCTCTCTGTCCTTATTTAAGTTCCTCATATCTGTCCTCCCTTCTCTTCTCGCCCTCATTCAAATCTTCATCCCTTTCCCGAATTATCGCTCCAGCAACCTTCCGGTTAATCCGCTGGCCCTACATCTTGCTCTCTGTTGCTTCAGAATGTCGTCTTCCTGCAGGGAACAGTAAGCCAGTTAGTAGCAGGTTAAATAAATAAGAGCCTATTTCAAGTCTGCAGTTGGGCGGTGCCGTGGGGGGACAGCATCTCATTGGTGCCAGGAAGCCCCTAGACGTTTCTGCTCTCCACTCTGGTCTTTTTGTCTTCTTTAAAGATTTTATTTATGTATTTTTATGTGTTTGAAGACGTTATTTGTTTATTTTTAGAGAGACAAGAAGGGAGCAAGAAAGAAAGGGAGAGAAAGAGAAACATCAATGTGTGGTTGCCTTTTGTGCGCCCCCTCCTGGGAGCCTGGTGCACAACCCAGGCATGTGCCCTGACTGGGAATCGAACCAGCGACCCTTTGGTTCACAGGCCCGCGCTCAGTCCACTGAGCCACACCAGCCAGGGCTCCACTCTGGTCTTTAGCATGTCGATTTGTCACCCTATATTCACAAAATGGCTACTGCCCTTCTGGAGAACACATACACACTCAGAGTAAGAAGAGTTACACAAAATGTGTACCAGATGCTTCCAACCCCCGTTTGTTAGAAAACTGAGTGCTTTCTTAGGGCCCCTCTCAGAAGTCATCTGTGTATATCTTGACTAGAGCCTATATAGCCACAGGTAGCTCAAGGAAGATCGGCAAATCATACGTTGTCTATGACAAGGAAGGCAAGTGGTAGGGGATTTGGGGTGGCTATTGAATTTGAGCTAACAAACAATGTCTGCTACCCCGTCCGTCTAAGCCAGGGATGTCAACCTCATTGTCACCGGGGGCCACATCAGCCTCGTGGTTGCCTTCCAAGGGCTGAGTGTAACTTTAGAACTGTGTAAATGTGACTACTCCTGAACAGTTAAGCAAGAGCTCGGCGCTGCTGCCGGGTAGAAACAAGTGTCAAGCCCGATAAAACAAGGTGGAGGGCCGGGTTCGGCCCACAGGCCTTGTGTTTGCCAGCTGTGCTCTAACCCATGTGCCATGTTATTGTGACATAGTTGTCTCTAAACATAAATTATCTCTCTGAACTCTTCAGTCATTCCCCATTACCTACAGAACCAAAGACTCCTTAGCATGCAGACAGGGTCCTTCATGTGTGATACCAGCTGGACTTTAATCCTGTCTTCTCCCCCACACCCTACTGCCAATGTATGTTCTAGTTTATCTTTAACACACCACTTCTTAATCATGCTTTGCTCTTCTCTTCCCCTCTGTACCTATGCTGGCATCTTCTCTTAGAACACTTTTCTGTCTCCTCCTGTTCCAGATTCCAGCTTCCGTTTTCTTCGATCCCAATTCCAGTGTCACTGTTCTGGAAGTCAGGGTTCAGATGCTGTCTCTTCTGCATTCTCAGACACTTGGGACCTATAGCTGTGATAGTCCATACAATTTATGATAAAACTAATATTTTATTTTTACAGACAGGGCTCTACTTGGTGCCTACTAGTGGGTATGACTGAATCATCTTTGTATAGCTTTTATGCCCATAACATACCCTGGTGCGTAGTACAAACTCCCATACTCTATCATGCTGGTTATAAGACAGGCTGCAAAAATAATTAGAATTCTGTCAAGGGGCTTGTATTCCAGAAAGGATGGAAACATATACAAATACAGCAGTGTATGTATTACCCGCCCGAAGTGTAAGCAAAGAGTTGCAGAGCTCAAAGATGAAATGTAGTTTTGCGGTGACTATGATGCCACAGAGGCGGTGCTACTCGAGCATCTCAAAGTGGGGAAGCAGTTCACTCAGTAGTTTTTCCTAAGTGAGCTCTTTAAAATTTAGCAACATTATTTTAAATGATTTTATCCCTCACATTTATTTATAACCAAGCCCATTCGTATTCATCAAATCTAAGACACGTTATTTACCTCTAAGAAAAACATACGGCCAGTTGTTAGAAATATCCCCATTTTAGATATGTTAAAACATCAAAATCTAAGCATCTTACAGTTAGTGAGATCATGGTCGGTAAAGAATCAATCTCCTAAAGGCGAGTGTAAGTGATTTTTGAATCACGTGCTCTTTTGGGTCATCAGCTGTGCCATCAGTTTGGATAACGGAGAGGTGACTCTATCTGCAAAGTGTGTTTCAAAGTCAGAGTCGTACAAACCAGAGTTTAATGACTTGCTTTATTGTTCAACACTCAAAGTCAACCTGCTCTTGGAGTCAGGAGACATTGACATGTTGGGACAAGCTGTGACGAGGGCCCTCTCACTGTTCCCCTGCCAGGGACAGGAGTTTTTCCTTGTTGATCCTGAACAGGTACCGGCCCTCCCTGGAGAAAAGGCCGGCAGCTCCGTGAGGGGTGCCCCAGTCAGTGGAACCCTCGTTGCAGATGACGGCACGCAGGTCCATGCCGTTACATTGGTTTCTCAGGGCTATCTGTTTAAAAACAGAGATCACTTTTACTAGAAAGCACAGGCTTCATGAACACGGTTATCTTACTGAAGTTCTGTACAAAGTCCTACCGCTCAGCTTTAAAACCCCCTTTTAAAGTCCGAAGTGAATCGGCAAAGTCCTCTCGGTTCTTTTATAAACACAGTTGCGCTATTTTTTTCTTTATTCTATAGGAAAAGTTTACCTAAAATTATAGTTTCAAAGTACAAAAGGATGTTGTTTTTATGCTATTCTTATATTCACATGGTGGACCTGTTTTATGGATAAAATCACCTTCTAATCTCCCTTTTGCTTATTTCCTCTTTATCTCCAAAAAAAAAAAAAAGCTGTATCATATGGTTGTGGTTTATACAGAAATCAATGTTTAATTAAATATAACTCAAATATAATCTATATGAGTATCTGAGTTGAAAATTCACTTTTTAAAGATCTTATTTATTTATTTTTAGAGAGAGGGGAAGGGAGGGAGAAAGAGATGGAGAGAAACATCCATATGTGGTTGCCTCTCACGCACCCTCTACTGCAACCCAGGCATGTGCCCTGACTGGGAATCGAACCAGCGACCCTTTGGTTCCCAAGCTGGCATTCCATCCACTGAGCCACACAGGCCAGGGCTGAAAATTCAGTTTAATACAATACAAGATGTAAGTGTGTCTTCAGGTTACAGTCAAATGATGAGATAAATTACCTAATTTGGGCCCTGTTAAATAATAATACTCAAAACGTAAAGATAACGTATGAAATACGAATATTAATTTTAACACATACCTGACTAAGGCTCTTCAGCATTGCAGTTCCAATACCTAGACCTTTTAAAGATATAATGCACAATGAGAACGTTCAATTTCAGATGTAATTGCTTCAGCATAAAAACAGTACAGTGTGAAACCTCCACATCCAGCTATATATTCTTAATAACTTCTGTTGAAACTCAGCTCTTGAATGTTTTGCATAGCTCTTTTTCCTAATTGAAATTTAGTTCCAAAGGTAATAAAGAGGATTTTGAATTTATCTTAATGATCAGTGAAGAGGAAATGAGTCCTGTCACTAACATCTAATCACGTGGTATATTTTGTATTCTTTTCTAGACAAGCCAACTCCAAATGTGAAAGCATTTTGTAAAGGTAAAAGCAAAGCTATTAAAACTTGGCTTATTAAAATCTGCATGGGAACTAATAAAACACTCTGCTAATCTGATTGAGTCTTCCCCTTATGCAAGGGTAACTAGGAGAGCGATCAGGCTCACTAAATAGAAGCAAGTTCCATACACTAGGTTAAACACCCTACTTATACGAAAGCCCCATCTGTACTCCTTAAATTAAAAGACACCATTTTAAGTCATAAAATATTGAATGCAGCTTGACCTCGGAAAGGTAGTGTCACGAAGAAGTCCTCTATGTAAAGTAACTTGCCAGTCCAGGCATCGTATGTAAAGTAGTACATAGCAAATCCAGCAGTTCCTTGGCCTAGAGAGAGGGAAGAGGGGGTACAAAGAGGTTAATGCTTTGGGCTTAGAATGTTCCTTCCTCCCAAAGACACGACCTTTGTGTGCGTGTGCGTGTTTAAATGATTAAAGTAATAAAAGGTCACCGGACAAAATTTCAAACAATACAGAAATGCATCACGTGGAGGGTTGAAGTCCCTTAGAGTACAAACTTGAACAGCTAAGCCACCTTTTAACAGTGTGGAATGTAGCCGGCCAAAATTTTTCTATGAATACAAAAAAACCTTGAATTTATGTATTCACATACCTCTCTTCTGCTTAATAGTAATTATATTCTATCAAACTGCATTTCGTTTCCAGGGTACACAAAATGTATACCGGATGAAATTGGAGGAGAAAGGTTTATTTTACCTGATGGTGTTTGTTTGCTAAATACTTCCGCAATCAGGCAGTAGAAAAGAGGGTGGTCTCCAAAGCCATCTCTCAATAAATCTGAAATATTAATTCACGTACAGTATGTTAGAAATCGTACGGTAAAGGGAAGGTGGTCGAGTAGGCAGCGCCAGAAATTCAGCTCTTCATCTATACAACAGTTGTTCTGGGAGGAGCCGTCGGAAGTTAATATGTGGGAGCCCTAGAGTTTGTTGGAACACTTGCAACTTCCAGAGGAGAGCTTGGCTCTCTCATTGTTTCAGTGAAGTACAGCCATCCGTCCACTGGTGGCTTCCCAGCTCCCACTGGCCAGCTCAGCGTAGGGAGCTGTGGACACCAACCTGAATGTCTGAAGCAGTTTCCCAGAGCCAGGGTAGGCCGTAAGGAACCCACCCTCCGAATACTGCATGTCTGCGCTCTGATCGTGGGTTGCTGCTCTGAACCCTCGGGATATATGGCTTGGAAGTTGGCCACCGTTTTTCTAGCCTCTACCAACTAAAGCGGCTCAAAAAGCTAAAGGGAGATGTGCACAGAACAGGGAAATTGTATGAACAAAGTAAATACATGAGTACAGAAATAGAAATGATAAAAATTGACCCCGTGAAGTATTTTTAGGGGGAAAATGTATAGTAACTGACATGAGAAATGCACTGTAGTGGTTCAAAACTAGAATTGAGCGAGCAGAAAAAAGTCAGCGAACTTGTGCATGGGTCAGTGGAAATGATCAAGTCTGAGAAACGAAAAAAAAGGGTCAAGAGAAAACCCAACTTTGGGGATCTGTGGAACATCATCAAGTGGACAAACATACACAGGATTCTACTCAGAAGGAAAGAGAGAAAAGAAAGGAAGCAGAATATTTGAAGAAATAATGTCTGCAAGCTTCCCAACTTCGATGCACTACATGAGACTACAAATTCACTAAACTCAACCAACTCAAGTAGCATAAACCAAAAACTATCGATAACGAGACACGTTATAATCACACTGTTGAAAGCCGAAGCCAAAGATAAAATCTCGAAAGCAACAAGGAAGAAGTAATTGGTCCCATACAATGGACCCCCGATAGGATTATCATCCTCCGATTTCTCATCAGAAACTTTGGAGGCCACAGGCAGTGTGTTGATATCATCAAAGTGCTGAGAGCAAGGGGAACTTGGGAACCACGAAATCTGTACCCACCCGAACCGTGGTGCGTGTCTTCAAAGGAGGTGAAATGAAGACATCGCCACACTGCCCGCCAAAAAACTCGGAAGGAGTTTCTTATCATTAGAACTGCCCCGCGTAAAATGCCAACAAAACAGTTCTTTGGCTTCAAATGAAACAAGCCAGAGGTACTGCTCAAAGCCATTTGAAGAAATAAAGGTAAAGGTACCTAGGTAAGCAAATGGGGAATTATAAGAACTAGTGTTATTTTAATGTTGGTAACTCCACTCTTTATTTACATGATATGAAAGATGTGCATAACATTAATTATTAATGTATGGTAATGGGCACAGAATCTTTAGGCATGTAATCTGACATCCATGACCAAAAATGGGAGAATGGAGATGTGTAGAAGTTTTTGTATCCAATGGATGTTAGCTGGTGTAAATTCAAATTGGATTGTTATAACTTTAGAATGGTAAAGGTCATCCCCATTATAACCACAAACAAAATATCTATAGATCACACACATAAGAAAATGAGAAGGGAATAAAAATATTTCACTATAAAAGTCAACTAAACACGAAGAAGATAGAGGACAGAAAACTATTACATATAAAACACAAATAGCAAATGGCAGAAGTCCCTCCTTATCAGTAATTAAACGTGTAAAGGGATCAAATGCTCTAATCAAAAAAACAGAGATAACCCTGGCTGCTGTGGCTCAGTGGATTGAGCACCAGCCTGTGAAAACCAAAGGGTCATCAGTTCAATTCCCGGTCAGGGCATGTGCCTCAGTTGTGGGCCAGGTCCCCAGTTGGGGGCATGTGAGAGGCAACCACACATGGATGTTTCTCTCCCTCTCTTTCTCCTTCCCTTCCCCTCTCTAAAAATAAATAAATAAACTCTTTAAAAATAAGTAAAACCACAATGAGATACCACCTCGCACCTGTCAGAATGGCAACCATCAATAAATCAACAACACGTGCTGGCAACATGTGGAGAAAAGGGAACCCTAGTGCACTGTTGGTGGGAATGCAGACTGGTGCAGCCACTGTGGAAAACAGGATGGAATTTCCTCAGAAAACTAGAAATGGAACTGCCTTTTGACCCAGCAATTCCACTGCTGGGACTACACGCTAAGAACCCTGAAACACCAATCCGCAAGAACCTATGCACCCCTGTGCTCATAACACAATTTACAATGGCCAAGTGCTGGAAGCACAAACTGACAGTAACCAGAGGGGAGGGGAAGAGGGATCATAGGAGAAGGGCCATCAAGGAACATGTGTGAAGGACACATGGACAAAGCCAAAGGAGATAGGATCGAAGGTGGGAGGCGGGGATGGGTGGGGAGCAGGGAGTGGAAGAGAGGAAATGGAGACAACCGTACTTGAAAAACAATGAAAAATAAATAGATAAACAAGGTGTAGCATTTATAAACATTTATACACTATCATTGTTGCTCCAAAATGTATGAACCAAATATTGACAAAATTGAAGGTGAGGGTGGCTCTACAATAATAGTAGGATATTATATAATGGTAAAAGGAAACTTCAATACCTCAATTTCAATATTGGACTGAATTGGACAGAAGAAAAATAAATCAATAGATTATCTAAACATTCTACATCAGTTGGACCTACCAGAAATATACATTACATTCTTCCCCCAAACAGAATAGTGCACACGGAAGTTTATCTAAGATAGACCATACCTTAGGCCACAAAACGAGCCTTAATAAACGTAAAGACTGAAATCATACAAAGTATGTTTTCCAGCCAATGGAATGAAACTAGAAACACAAGAAGGAAACTAGGAAATTCACAAATGTAGCGCACACTTAACCAATGGCTCAAAGAAGAAATCACAAGGGAAATTAGAAAGCATTTCGAGATGAATGAAAATGGAACAACACGCAAATCATGAAATGTAAGGAAATATAAGTGGAAGTAGAACTGCGTGCATGCCTATGGCCCGTTTCTTAGTCTGGTGCTGAAAATACCGTAGAAAATACTGTGTCTTACCCTCTGCCGTTAACTTCACTGCATGTGGCACGTTCTCTGAGGCAGCCGATTCCTGTGGAAGTAGAGAAAGCTTTCAGTTTAGGGTTTAGTGATGCATTCTTAAGAAGATAATCGTGAAGTTTTTATCCAGTCTTTATTAACCGATGATGTTCTGGGTAGTATATGAAAAGTCAGACTTAACCCCAGTCTTCTGGGGTTAACTCAAAATCTAAAACAGCACATACAACCAAGGAATCTGTACAGAAAGAAGGTTAACTATGTTGATACTTCACTCATATGAAAGTCAATTGTCCAGGTAACTAGGACTATATCCTAAGAACCCTGAAACACCAATCCAAAAGAACCTATGCACCCCTATGTTTATAGCAGCACCATTTACAATAGCCAAGTGCTGGAAGCAACCTAGGTGCCCATCAGTTAATGAGTGGATCAAAAAACTGTGGTACATTTACACAATGGAATTCTTTGCAGCAGAAAGAAAGAAGGAGCTCATACCCTTTGCAACAGCATGGATGGAACTGGAGAGCATCATGCTAAGCGAAATTAGCCAGGCAATGAAAGACAAATACCATATGATCTCACCTTTAAGAGGAAGCTAATCAACAAAACAAACAAACAAGCATAATATAACCAAAGACACGGAAATTGAGAACAGGCTGAAAGTCACCAGAGGGGAGAGGGGAGGGAATTTCAGGGGAAAAGGGGGAGGATTTACAGGAACAAGTATAAAGACACATGGACAAAAACTAGGGGGGGGGTGGAAATGGGAGGGAGGTGGGGAGGGCTGGGGTGGTGGGCTGGGATGAGAACAAAAGACAGAAAACTGTACAAGATCAACAATTAAAATAAAAATAAAAATTGTCCAGGTAACTAGCCTTAAATGCAACCAGAAATTAGGAAGTGAAGCCCAAAAGTTTCCTGCGCATTCAAGGTACGTATCCCAGAGACGATGTGTTATAAAGCTCACACACTTTACAGAGAAGTCTGTCCTGTCGCCTGAGAGGTGTTTTTCTCCATTTAACTTTAGACTTTGTTTATCTGGCTTTTTACGATGGCATTTTTTACACAGTCAAATTAATTGTGGTTTGGATTTCATCCTTGGAAAGGCAGCCCCGCTTTCAGATTATAAAAATAGTTCCTCTTGCTGTCTTAATTTTTCTAATCTTATCTGTCCAGTTTTATTGAGATATAATTGATATATAATGCTGTGTTAGTCCAGGGTGTACAAAATAATAATTTGATATCTATTAAAAAATGATTACCACAATAAGTTTAGTTAACACAGCCCAGGATGGTGTGGCTCAGCAGGTTGAGTGCTGGCCTTCGAACCAAAGGGTCGCTGGTTCGATTCCCAGTCAAGGCACATGCCTGGGTTGCAGGCCAGGTCAGGCCCCCTGTTGGGGGTGTGTAAGAGGGAACCACACATGGATGTATCTCTCCCTCTCTTTCTCCCTCTCTTCCCCCTCTCTAAAAGTAAATAAAATCTTTTTAAAAATGTGGGGAGGGCTGGGGTGGTGGGGAGGGGTGGGGGGGAGGTGGAAAACTACTTGAACAACAATAAAACAAGTTAAAAAATGTTTAGTTAACATTAATCATTACATATAGTTACATTTTTTCTTGTCAAGAGAACTTTTAAGGTCTCTTAGCAACTTTTAAAAATGCGATACAGTATTGTTAAGTATAGTCACCACACAGTACATTATGGAAATAAATGGAATATACATCAATGGAAAGCCTGGTAAGCAAGAAGTTCTGGCCGTCGAGCCACGAAATGACTAGATCCCCAAGTCAGGCCGTGGGTTGGGGATTAAGGATAGGATAAAACGGGTACATACAGAGGATACTTGGAAGAATTTTAGCGGCAGGACATTCAATAAAACCTGCAAAATACTCAGCTAAGGAATGAATTAGTAAGGTGGTAAGCTCTCAAAAATTCCCTTGCAACGAGGGAACCTTTTGCAAACGTTGCAATGAACAGGAGTTAGGGTAAATGGACATCTATGTATCAGGTCCATAAAGCCCAAAGCGAATTAATCATTACATTCAGGCCTATGATGCGGAGTCATTACTTCATCTTTTCTAAAGTATTATCTTTCTACAGTGAGTACTCATTAAAGTTATTACCAAGAAAAGCGACATGTATATTCAAGAACTTGAGGCAAATTCAAAAGTAAATATAGGCAGGAACTTCAATGAAGGTTCATTGAAGTGAGAGGGTCTAATAACGGATTTTTCTCCTGGTCCTAGCAACGGGCACTCTTTGGAAAGCGAAGGAAGGTGAGTTTTCCAGATGGAGAGATTCACTGTCATTCAACAGTACATTTATGAGTTGCCAACCAGATGTCACATACTAAGGTACAAAAATGGCTTAAAATTATATTCTACCTGGACAAAGTGTTCTTGTGCAATAATTAACCTGTTGGGCATAGCATTTTGATGGATGATCTAACCATGCAGATTAGTACCACTTAGACAAAAGATGTAAGAACTTGTGGGGATGGAAAAGAATGGAAGGCAAAGAGGGCTAAATAACTCATTATTGGTAGATCTGTGAGGGCACCTAGCATCATTTCAACAAATGGATTCCACCAGGAAACTTTGGGTAGTTTGTTTTGTCCATTAAAATACATTCTCTAAGGAAATAGAAACTTGGTCTGCTTTAAAGTATATAAAGCAGTAGCCAGAAACATTTCCCAGCCACATATTTACTCTATTAAAAAT
This sequence comes from Glossophaga mutica, assembly GCA_039655065.1. Lineage (NCBI taxonomy): Eukaryota > Metazoa > Chordata > Mammalia > Chiroptera > Phyllostomidae > Glossophaga > Glossophaga mutica. The sequence goes on along the minus strand of CM077318.1, from coordinate 3,702,673 downwards.
CTAGGCCGCTGTTTTTAGATGGAATTCTTTAGATTGTGCATCACATAAAGGATTGCCTTGAGTGCTGCAGACTGACTGTGGCTTTTCGTTTGTCCCCATCACTATCTTAGAATGATTTTCAGGAAAGCCATTATAAGGAACTTTTATTTTTTTAAAGATTTTATTTACTTATTTTTAGACAGAGGGGAAGGGAGGGTGAAAGAGAGGGAGAGAAATATCAATGTGTGGTTGCCTTTCACATGCCCCCTACTGGCCACAACCCAGGCATGTGCCCCGACTGGGAACTGAACCTTAATGCCTTGGTTTGCAGGCCTGCGCTCCATCCACTGAGCTATACCCTCCAGGCTGCCTGACTTTTTGAGCCTCCTGTTATAAGTCAAGCAATTCATGTGTACTCGTTTTATGTTACTGAATCATTACAGCAATCTCTCGATATAGATAGTACTATGTCCTTGATTTCAATGTGGAAATGGTACCTTGGAGAGGTTAAAATAACTTCCAAAGGGTTGTGTACACAGGTCATAATTAGCAGACCTGGGATTTGAACCTATCCTATGCTCTCTTTAAGCCCTAAACTGATGCCACAAAGCTCCAGGGCACAAGGGAGAAAAAACTTACTTGAATTAGGTGCAGAATTTTCATGCAGTCTCGAGCCTCTGCAGATCTTATTTGGAAAAAGTTTGTGCTCGGTTGCTTCCTGCATGATGGGCTTGGGCTTGTCGCGGTTGGTTGCTTCGTGTGTGGGTCACGCATCCCTGATTGGCTGGTGCCTGCTTGCTTCACACCTGGCTCATTCAGGCCGGATTGGCTCCGGCCTCCCTGGGGTTGACTCACGCCTGATTTGCTCAGGTGTGGTGGCTTCACACCTGGCTTACTCCGGATGGACTGTCGCCCGCGTAGCTGCAGCGGAGCCACGCCAGATTCGCTCAGGTCTGGTGGCTTCATACCCGGCTCGATCGTGATGGCTTGGCTCTGGCCCAGGTGCAGTTGAGTCATGCCGAGTTCACTCAGGTCCGGTGGCTTCGTACCTGGTTCAATCATGATGGGCTGTCGCCCGCGTAGCTGCAGCGGAGCCACGCCAGATTCGCTCAGGTCTGGTGGCTTCATGCCTGATTCGATCATGATGGGTTGGCTCTGGCCCAGGTGCAGTTGAGTCATGCCGAGTTCACTCAGGTCCGGTTGCTTCATGTCTAGGTCGCCTGTACTATATTGGCCTTTGTACAATTTGCTTATGAAGAGCTGCCTCACACTAGGCTGGATGGAGCCTGGTTGGCTCATGTCTGGTTCGGTCATTCCTGGTTGGTCCATGCATGGTTGACTCACGACTGGTGGTTTCATGCCCAGTGGGTTCGTGTCAGATAGGCTTCTGCTTGGTGGGTTCATGTCCAGTGGGTTCATACTAGTGTCCAGCTTGCTGGTGCCTGATTGGTTCATATTCCGTTGATTCATGCCTGGTTGGCTGAGGACTGGTTGATGGATGATAAGCTGGCAGCCAACTGGTTGGCTGATGACTAAGTGTTTTGATGGAATCGGCACCATTAACTATAGTGCTGTGGTGGGAGGCTGTAGGATGTTTCTGGTTTTTCTCAACTTGACCCGTAGCCGGACATACCCCTCTATCAAGACGAGAAGGAGAAAACTAAATGAGGGCTACCTAAAGAAGATTATTAACGCCTCCAGTTCGCTGCAGTTGACCTCACCAGCGATCACAGCTGTGGGATTGGCTGGCCGAGTTTTAGGTTGTCATCTGACCTTTCCCCGCCAACAGGCCTCAAGTGAGTGGAAGGAGAAAATGACCCTGGGGCAGTATCGCTGCCTCACCTCGTTGCGAGGCCCGGCCTCAGCTATTGTGACGTCACCATGCCGGTATCTAAGCACCTAAGTGCGTAAGTGCCCCCCCCCCCCCCGTGCGGTGAGACCGGGGCGTGGCAGGGCCCGTTTGACCGCCACTTTATTTCCCCGCTCCAAGAGCTTAAGAGGGTGAAGCAAGAGGTTGGAAAGAGTCGCAGAGCTTTTGCTTGGCGGGCACCCCGAGTGCCTACGGCTTTAAGCAACCCATTCAAAGATACTTGCCCTAACCCTTCCTGCTTCTCCATGCCCCAGTCCTGAGATAATTCACTTCCAATGTCCCAATTTCCACTTACCACCTCTTTCACATAGACATTGGAATGCTTAAAAGGGTTCTGCTTGTGTGCTCCTCGAGTCCTTAAAGCAGAAAACATTCCTTTACCAATGATTCAGAATAACTGCGATCACTATGTATTTAGTTCTTTTTTATCCTAGGCTCACTGGGAAGCACTGAACATTTTCTCATTCAATCCCTCAGTAATACCACCATCCCCAAATCCGAGGAAACCTGCTCAAAAGATTTGGTAAATCAATCGAGGCCTCACCAGTTGGCAAAGAACCAGAATTCATACCCAGGTCCATCTGTTCAATTTTATTTCCAAGAGTGTTATCATCGCATTATCCTGCCTCTCACACTATACTTATTTTCTATGTCCATGTCTGTGCTAGCAGGTATATTGTTCTTTTACCCCATCACCCCCTCAGGATTATCTCATTTTATCTGTTGCCTCATTTCCTCAATAATGTGTATTATGTAACTGGTGCTAATGTTGTTGTAAATGAAGTGTACGTTATTTTGTAAATACACTGGATAACCTTGGCTGAGGCTGTTCTAAGACAGAGCGTACTAAGGGATTTCTGTGTGCATTACTTCATCTAATCATCAGAGCAACCTTATGAAATACGCACTGTTGTTCCCCATATTATCAAAAAGAAGCTGAACTTAGAAAGATTAATTTTCCCAAGGGTAATCGGTGCCAGAAGGGGGACAGACTCAAAGTGCATCCCATAAACAGAAGGGTTCAAATACAACGACAGAGCTCACTCACCACTTAGCCTATGCACACTATGAATGGAACTTACAGAGCCCACCTTCCCAGCACAACGGGCAAATCAAGTCCTGGCACAGAATTATTTATGCTGAACCTGACGCATCAGAGATGTACACACATTTCTGACCTTGATCCACTTGTAATGCTAATGAGAGCTAAAGTTTTATGAATGCTTCCTGTGGTGTCGGGCAGGGCTCTAAGGACCACTTTACTGTATTAATTCATTTAATCTTCACAACAATCCAATTAGGTAGGTGTTGTTATTATGCCTATCCTCAGCTGAAGACACAGATTCAGAGACATTAGGTGGTAACGAAGGTCCCACAACTAAAAGTCTAGATAAAATAACGGTAACTCAGTTATCATTTTGTTTTTGCTGAAATTCCGGGAGCAGGATGAAGGCATTTTGCTGTTTGCTTTATACATTATACATTATGATTTTAAGGGAATGTGCCCCAAATGCATATTCCTGTTCACAGTTACTTATTAATGCAGCATGTCTCACCAGGGAAAAAATAGTGGGGTTTTTTTTGTTGTTGTTTATTTGTTTGGATTTTAATATTTAAGAAAAAGTTTCAATAGTCAGTCCTTGCCACAAGGTGGCAGTGTTATCCAGTTGCAAAACAAAAATCTAAATGATAAATGTTGTAAGCTGTTTTCTATTAAATAAAATTGTACGTATTATTTGAATTTGAGGCTTTCATAATTTTCAGACAGCATCAGAAATACTCTAAAAATATGATTTTAGTTTTAACATGCTACCTAAGTACAGACCTAGTCTAGGTAGTGACTTTTGTAAACCGAGAACTGCCACGTTCTAACAGTTCAAAATGTTTCCAAGTTAATATAATATATAAAGCCAGCTACATAGATCTAAAAATATGAATGTGTATTCATTTAAATGCTAATGATTATAGATCCCCTTTTCTGAAGATGCTGAGTAAAACTGAGTGTTCTCAAGTCTGACTCCAGACTGGTTTCATCTAAATATTCACAATTGTAAAAGGTATTTGTATAATTTTGATCTATAGCAAGCAGAGTTTAAACGTGTTGGAATCTCCTTGCATCTCAGAGCCAAGATCTTTTTCCTGTCCCTTTTAAGTTCATACCCTTTTATTTAACCCTGTAAAATGCAAACAAAACAAAAGAAGAGTAAGGCAGGAGATTGGGGGAGGTCTTAAGACAAGGACCCAGCCCTGGCTAGTGTGGCTCAGTGGATTGAGTGACAGCCTGTGAACCAAAGGGTCGCCGGTTCGATTCCCAGTCAGGGCACATGCCTGGGTTTCAGGCCAGGTCCCCAGTAGGGGGCGCACCAGAGGCAACCACGCATTGATGTTTCTCTCCCTCTCTTTCCCCCTCCCTTCCCCTCTCTCTAAAAGTAAATAAATAAAATCTTTTTTAAAAAGAGGCTAGACTGGAACAGAGCTAACATATGGGGTATTTTCTTTAAAAAATTTTAAGTACTTTGGAAGAATTCATCAATTAGCAGCACATAATATTTTGTAATGTTTGATGAATTTTATTTTAATAAGGAATTCATGCTCATTGTAAAATGTTTCAAAATATCTGTAATAGACAGACAAAATAACTTATGGAGTGTGCTCTGATTGGAAATGAGCACGCTCATTAATTTGAATATTATTTCTTTCCAGGCAGTATCACAAATTTCCAATTAAGGGAAAATCCTCACTTTGCTTATTCTGTGTCTTTGCTTAGCTGAGAATGCAGATCAGAGCTATATGGCTTTTTGTTTAAAAAAATATTCCCCAATAGTAACCTTGTATGAAAAGCAAGCTAGGTCCAGAGCTGAGTCTTGGATGTGGACTGAGAATTAAATTGCTTTGTGGATATATAAAAAAAAAAGAACTTGGATTATTTTCAGGGAGCCAAATGGAGAAAGAGGCTGACTGTTCTTGGAACTAAGGAAAGAGTAGTTAAATGGAAAAGCAGATTTCTTGGCTTGAGGAGCAAAACTTGTCAAAGTGGCGGTAGACTGAAACTTTCAGCAGTAACTGTTCTCTTTAAGATGTCAGCATTCGGTTTTAAATTGTTTCCTATTCAATGCTGCGTGGAAATACGCCTAACTCCTCCCCAGTAATTTAGTGGAAGTCACTTACCACACACTAGCCTTGGATTTGTTGTAGTTTCGGGAGATAAAAGTAGAGTGATAAATGCTACATATTTTGGTGGAAGTGCTGAACAAAGCCAGCGGTTTCAGGAGCGGAACCCAAGGACTGGAAAAACTGACTAGGTTGGACTGTTGCTTTTCCTTCTCGTTCTCCCTCTCCCTCTCCCTTTCCCTCCCCCTTCCCCCCCATCTTTCCCCCTTCCCCTCCTGTTACAGAAACCAGCCCCCTCCCCCAGGGTCTTTTTTTCACTATGGTTCTCCTTTGCCCACCACCGTATTGGGAACTCTGGCTCTCGATGCCAGGGTGTGGTAAAAAGGAAAGGAACTATTTATTCAAAAGTTATACAGATTTAGAGCAATGTCAGACTGTCGCTGTTGAGTCTCAAAGTCCCGTTGAAACACCCGCAAACACACACACAGTCCTGCCTCCCCTTGCCAAACTAGGTCAGTCAGGGGTACAGCATCTCAGGAAAAGAAACAGAAGTCAGGCCCTGGCTGGTGTGGCTCAGTGGACTGAGCACCGGCCTGCAAAGCAAAGGGCCGCCAGTTCGATTCCCAGTCAGGACACATGCCTGTGTTAAAGGCCAGGTCCCCAGTAGGGGCCGCGTGAGAGACAACCACACATTGATGTTTGAATCCCATTCTTAATCCAAAACCTCATCCTCATGGTGGGCTAGCGGCGGTCCTGCTTTCTTTCAAACTGCTAAGGGACAGCTCCTCATGGCTGCTACATGTTGCTTTCCTGCTTCCTAAGCTGCATGGTCAAGAGAGGGCCCTTTCCACTTCCCCAAACTGCATGATTAAGCCCCCACATGGTTGCTGCGCCCGGGTTTAAATCCCGGAGTGGATCTTTCCCTGTAACCACGTTTCTGACTCCTCCCACAATTGGCTACACCTGCCAGTAGTTTGGTTTCTCCTGCTTTTCTTGGCTGCCATTGTTAGTCCTGGGGGGCGTGGCTCCTTGGCATGGAGAGAACCATCACCAAGCCCTTGCTCGGGCGCTGTAATCAGGGAGCTGCCTTCCAGCTACATCACGGGTCAAAGTCATGCCCCTCTCCCTGGATCTGGACAGGCCATGAAGCTAGCCTGCTGTTACTGACACGCAAAATAACTCTTAGTCCCTGAGCTGCTGCTTCCCCCAGCTCCCGTGCTAGGTTTGTGGGGGGCCCTGGAGCCTCTCAGCCCCATTAAGTCTACACCCCATTAAGCCTACACCCTGTTACAATCCAACCTTTCAGATATAGACCCCCCCCTTTACCTTCTTATAAAGGACAATGGGCAAAGGTCTCATGTTCTTGTAGCTACTTCTGGCTGGACATGGCTGTCGTCCTACCTACCCTTGGTCAGGGTGTCCCTGAAAGAGGAGGGGTGTCCCTGTGAGGGGAAGGACCTTGCAGAGTCCAGGTCAGTTGGCTGTTACTGGGGAGTGGCAGGCTTGATGTCCGACGGCTGGCATTACCGGACAGTTAGCATCCTTGTCGTATTCTGGGGGTGACAGATTTGGCAAGAGGGTTGGAAGGCACAATGAAGGCATAACCACTAAATGGCAAAGGCAGGGACCAATTCTTCAATGTCCCACTTTAGGAAAAGAACGGCTTATCTGTTCCGAGGAAGGTGTACGAGGCGTGCTATCCCTGTCCAAAGCCCTTTTGGCCCTCTATACTTAGCTCGGGCTGAGGGGGATGTTTTAGGATTTCCTGCCTTTCAGATTCCGGGGCCCTTTCTGGCCAAGCCATCAGGACAGAAAAGGGAAAATCAGTTCTAAAGCGAAGCCCACAGACTGCCCCCAACCCTTCCCCAACCCAACCACTTAGTTCAGTCACACCATAGAGTCTCAGGGGGTGATGAGGAAGATGGCCCCTCGGGGCACAGAAGCAGAGCCACACACATACGTACACGTGCCATCTGGCTTCGCCTGGACCAGTTGTTTCAGTCAAGTCCTCGGGGCTTCCACTGTGCCTACAGGTTCCTTTTTAAGCATCTCTCAGGAAAGCAAACTTTGTTCTTTGCCTGAAAAGACTGCCGTGAACCACACAACCGACTAGGGTACCAGGCTTTTTCTCATGGGCTTTCGATAGCTTCGAAAGTTAATCCCAGTTCCTCGGGGCTTTCTGGTGACATCCAGAGTCCAGTCATGCCTCCTTCTGCCGTGACATTCCAGTCAAAGTATTGGTCAATGAAACCACCATCAATGACTGGTCTTATTGGGTTTATGCAAAGAAACCTGATGTCATCACTCCTTCAGAATGCCAAATTCTGGAGGGATCAGGCAGGGAGAAAAATACAAAGTGTGCGGAGGAAAATCCTTTTCCTTCTGAAATGCACCAAGATTGCATTTCCACATCTTAATACTTTCTCTGTTCACTTTCCTACATGGCGTGACGTTTTAACCTTCCCTGGAGTCCTCAACTTCCTTTTCAGGACAGGTACAGAGCCAAATCCAAAACACAGGCAGAGTTCCAGAAGAACCATACACAGGTGGAGGCAGTCTCTTGCACCATTGCATCCACTGGTGCCCAGGCAGAGACATGCTCTTTCAGGCCGGGTCTCAAGGGCAGAGACATGCTCCTTTGCCTCAGGCGGAAACACTCATCAGCCCCGAATGACCATTCCCGGGTCCCGAGCGGCAAGGACATTCTCCCCAGCTGGTTACAGGTGACCTTCACCAGGTCTTCACATACAGAGGACCTCCGTTCCGAACCAGAGCCAAATTCAAACCACGCTCCCATAAAATCAGAAAACAAGGAGCGGAGGTTTCCTTTCCTCCAAGTTTAAAATTTTTGTAACCTTCATACATATTTTTACCCATCCGGATTTAACCATGATTCATTTTTAAGCCCTGTTTCTTTCCACAACGGGAAGGACTATACTCAAATTTGGTACCTGGTGGCTCAAAGTCCCTGCCTTTACAAACGCATGCATAAAGGAACAGAAACATTGTCGCCCTTGGACCCCAGGTCATGACCCTCAGAGCCAGGGCCATCCCTACCAGAACCAGTTGCACAGAGAACCCGACAGGTGCAGTGCCCACACAGCAGCAACACTCAGCCCACCACCTTGCCCTGTTCCAAGATGGCAGAACTCTCATGTGACCCATCATCCAAGATGGTGGCACCCACACACACTGAGTTGTCCAAGATGGCAACACCCATGCACAGCAGCTCCTCCACGGTGGAGCACTCACATGACTCATCTTCCATTTGACCCAAAATGGCAGCTCCTCCACATGGCTTGCTGTCAGATCCCCAACATGCATGCAGATGCTGCTTACAGAGCCCAGGGGTCCTCTTCCTCCCCAAACCTGCTCCTTTACCCCATTCTGGCATTCTTAGAGACTGGCGCCCTGAGCTGGGGTGCAGGGCAGTTCCCTGAAACTGGAAAGTCCCACAACCATGCTCCAGGGGTCAGTCTGCCCCAGATGGCTGGAATCTGAGTACAGGTTCCCTTCATCCCATCTAGGCTCCCTAAAACTGTCAATGAGCATTTAACGGGGTGGACACTGGGAGGCCCCAGGGCCCCCCAAAGTGGGGATTTATAATGGGTATGAACCCCAGAAAGGTATGCATGACTTAAACCCATGATGTAACTGGGACGCAGCTCCCCTTACTGCGCCTGCGCGCGAGCTCGAAGATGGTTCGCCCCATGCCACGGGTCCATGCCTTCCCGCACTAACCATGGCAGCCACGAAAGGCAGAAGATGAGGTACTGCTGACAGGTATAGCCGGTTGTGGCAAGAGTTGGAACTGGGGTTACCGAGGAGGTTCCAGGCTGAGATTTAAACTAAAGGTGGGCCACCATGAGGGACAGACACAATGGAGGACTGTGTTGCAACCACTCAAGGCCAGACAGGTACACGCAATTCGAGCAGATGAAAGAATATTCACGGAGCCGTGGGGATGTCTGCCATGCCTTTATTCAAGGGGGGGGGCGATCCATGCACACCGCAAACTGCGTGTCCCCCTGCATGTCTTTGCATGTCTCTGCATGTCACCTGTACCCCGGTGTGGCACCCAGTGTGACGCCCAGCAGGGAGTCCCTACCCCCTTAAACACTAGAGACAAACAAAGTTGGCAGGGTGGCAACAGAGCTTATGCAACAGAGCTTCACACGACGCGTGTGGCCCACGCGAGGCTACGGGGACAGTTTATCGGACCCAGTGTGATGGCGATGAGAACACTGCTTAGCAGGCCCGCTCTCAAGGCTGTGGGAAACGGCTCCCCTTAGTTGCCCAGACATCTGGCTGAGGAAGCCAGACTGCCTCCACGTACCCTACAAGGACTATGTGAGAGCACAGTGCAAGACGCTGCAGGAAGGAAAGGGGTGAAAGGACTCTCGCTGGTAGGCCATGAGGAGGTGCCACGTGGGTTCGGATTAAGAACCGGGGCTCGGGCAGTGACACAGCTGACCGCGCTGGGGACTGTGGGACACCTGCCCAGCTGAGCATGGATGACTGGCAGGAACCAGGACGCTACCCGAGCTGTGGAATTCCATTTCTTTTTCCTGAGATACAGTACCCCTGACTGGCCTGGTTTAGCAAGGGGAGGCAGGACTCTGTGTGTGTGTGTGTGTGTGTGTGTGTGTGTGTGTGTGTGTGTGTGTGTTTTAAAGGGACTTCGGGGTTTAATGGTGACATTCCGCCATTACTGTAAACCTGTATAACTTTGGAATAAATACTTCCTTTCCTTTTCACCACACACTGGCACTGAGAGCCACAATTTCTACCTGGCAGTGTGCAAGACAAACCTAGTTACAGAAAGAGCCCGGGGGAGGCGGCTTGTTTTGGTAACAGTATCTGGGCCCTCTCCACAAATGAGTTCTTCTCTGTAACAAGCAAACAGGGGCAACCTGGAAGCGGCACGTTAACCATTTATCCACAACTCCATCATTCCAAAACAGTGTTCAGAAACAAATTTTCAGCCCAACCATCTCCTCTCTGTGATCCCTTCCCAGAACCGTTTCCTCTTAACCTTCCGGCCATGATTGGGCCGCCAATGCCCTCAGGAGAGGTGCAGAGAAATTCTCAGAGACGGTTTCAACTCTCCCACTCCTGAGAAGGACGGTCTGCCACGGGCAATTCTCAGCCATGTGTTGGGCACCAGACACTGTTACAGAAACAAGTCCCTTCCCCCAAGGGCCTTTTTTTTTTTTTTTTTTTTTACTACAGTTCTTCAAAACATTTGATGTTTCACCAAACAACCTCTGCAAGAGATGCGATGCATGAGCAGGCACGTTGTCATCATGAAGCTGCCAATCACCAGTTGCCCAGAGCTGTGGCTACTTTTGTCATATTGCATTTCTCAACCTTCAAAGAACATTGAGGAAGTTCTTATTCATTGTTTGGCCTGGAGGGGTGTACGTGTGATAGACAACACCTTCCCACTCAAAAAGCACAGTTAACATGGTCTCCATCTTGCCGCGACTTTGAAGCATTTGTGCCACACTGATGCAATGAGTGCAATGCAAAAAAAAAAAAAAAAGTTATTTGCGCTGCACTCCTTGTATCATTCCTGAAAGCCTTGTGAATCATCCAAATAGTTTCTGGGCAAGAATGGTCAACCTTAATGCAAAATTTGATAAAGATTCGTTGCTCTGCTTGCTCAAGTCGTTTTGAATGTGACAGTCATGCAGTACACATGCTCATTCAAAAGTGTCTATCACAGCCCTGGCTGGTGTAGCTCAGTGGATTGAGCGCAGGCTGTGAACCAAAGGGTTTCGGTTCGATTCCCAGTCAGGGCACATGCCTGGGTTGCAGGCCAGGTCCCCAGTGGGGGCCATGTGAGAGGCAACCATACATTGATGTTTCTCTCCCTCTCTTTCTCCTTCCCTTCCCCTCCCCTCTCTCTAAAAAATAAAGAAATAAAAAAATATTTTTAAAAAAGTGTCTATCGCCTCCACCAACCAGTACCGTGAAGTCATCATTGTTCACGCATGCGCATTCCGGTCCACTCTCCTTGGCTGCCAGGTTACATTGATGTTTTGCAAACTGTTCTCGTTATATTAACAATGACTGGATGTTTTCTGGACAGACCTCATATAGGGCATTTAGGAAAAAGATCTTCCTTAGTATTCAAGTTTCAGCAACTACCCCTGGACTGTCAGGTTAGAATTTTTTTTCATGTTGATGTAAAGTGTTTTTACTCTAGTTCCTTAAATATTTTGAAAATTAGAGAAAACTGGTGAAGAAAAGTTACTCTTAAAAAGGATTTTGGATAACATTAGTAGTAACTAATGATATTTAAGATTTCTATTTTTTCCATTTTATTTTAATAATGAAGAGTAAAATCAGGATAAATGTATTTCTAAATTAGTGAATAAGTCTAATCAGTGATATTTAGAATAAGTCTAAATTAGCAATTTAAATAGAAAAAATCCAAGTACTGGAATAAAATAATTCATGAAATATTTTTGAAATAACTTACGCTCATTTTAATTCTTTTTTAATATATTTTACTGATTATGCTATTACAGTTGTCCCATTTCTCCCCCTTCACTCCCCTCCACCCTGCACACCCCTCCCACCCACATTCCCCCCTTTAGTTCATGTCCATGTGTCATAAGTTCTTTAGCTTCTACATTTCCCACACTATTCTTGCCCTCCCCCTGTCTGTTTTCTACCCACCGTCCATGCTACTTATTCTCTGTACCTTTTCCCCCTCTCTCCTCCTCCCACTCCCCTGTTGCTAACCCTCCATGTGATCTCCCTTTCTGTGGTTCTGTTCCTGTTCTAGTTCTTTTGCTTAATTTGTTTTTGCTTTTGTTTTAGGTGTGGTTGTTAATGATTGTGAGTTTGCTGTCATATTACTGTACATGTTTTTTGTCTTCTTTTTCTTAGATAAGTCCCTTTAACATTTCATATGATAAGGGCTTGGTGATGATGAACTCTTTTAACTTGACCTTATCTGGGAAGTACTTTATCTGTCCTTCCATTCTAAATGACAGCTTTGCTGGGTAGAGCAATCCTGGATGTAGGTCCTTGCTTTTTATCACTTTGAATATTTCTTGCCAGCCCCTTCTTGCCTGCAAGGTTTCTTTTGAGAAATCAGCTGATGGTCTTATGGGAACTCCTTTGTAGATAATTCTCTTCTTCTCTCTTGCTGCTTTTAAGTTCCTCTCTTTATCTTTAACCTTTGGCATTTTAATTATGATGTGTCTGGGTGTGAACCTCTTTAGGTCCAACTTGTTTGGGACTCGCTGTGCTTCCTGGACTTCCATATCTACTTCCTTTTGCCAGATTAGGGAAGTTTTCTTTCATTATTTTTTCAAATGAATTTTCAATTTCTTGCTCTTCCTCTTCTCCTTCTGGCACCTCTATGATTCAAATGTTGGTACATTTAAAGTTGTGCCAGAGGTTCCTAAGCTTCTCCTCATTTTATTTTGAATTGTTGTTTCTTCATTCTGTTCCAGTTGAATGTTTGTTTCTTCCTTTTGTTCCAAATCATTGATTTGAGTCCCAGTTTCCTTTCCTTCACTGTTGGTTCCCTGTATATTTTTCTTTATTTCACTTTGTATAGCCTTCACTTCTTCCTTTATTTTGTGGTGGTACTCAGTCATTTCTCTGAGTGTCTTGATCACAAGTGTATTGAAGTCTGCATCTGACAAGCTGGTTATCTCCATTTCACTTAGCTCTTTTCTGGGATTTTGTTCCGCTCTTTCATTTGGGCCATATTTCTTTGTCTCCTCAATTTGGCAACCTCCCTGTGTTTCTGTGTATTAGGTAGAGCTGCTTTGACTCTCTGCGTTGGCACACCTGTTACATAGTAAGGGCAGGGCCTTAGGTATTCACCAGGGTGGTGCAACCCACTTTGCCTATTTGTGGTGCTGTATGTGGTGAAGGAGGTTTCCGAGAGGGAACAATGCCACTTGCTTGGCTTTCACCTCGTTTCCAGGTTCTTCCCCCACTTCCCATAAGTGACTGGTGCCCTGCTAGCTGCTGCCCTGGTGCTGATTCCCAGAGCAGTGGGTTACTGCAGGTTCTCGGACCCCATGGGCCCTTTAAACAGACTCTTCTGAGAGACCAGTGGTTTCTTCCACCATGCCAATACCCACTGATTTATAACCAGAGGTTATGAGGCTTTATTTTCCCATCACTGGAACCCTGGGCTGTGAGTCTGGCCTGGGGCTGGGATCACTTGCTTCTTAGTTTTCCCTCCCAACTTTTATCCACCGCATGTGATTGTGGGACCACCAGTTCTGCTGGCCGCCACTGTTGCCTTGTAACCACTGCCTTGCCGTCACCTCCCCCCATACCACACCATGTCCTCTGTGCCCTTCCTACCAGTCTGAATGAATCTTTCTTCCTTAAATCCTTGGTTGTTGGACTTCCATACAGTTCAATTTTCTGGCAGTTATGCTTGTTGGTTTTTTTTTTGTTTTTGTTTTGTAGATTGGTTGTTATCCTTCTTATGGTAGTGTAAGGAGGTGAAGTGAGTCCACCCATGCCTCCATCTTGGCCAGAAGTCTTCTTTAGTCTCTTCTGATATCCCTGTTCCTGCCCTAGTACCCTGAGAAAGCCTCTGTCTCCAGAATATGGTAGAGGTGAAGCACTGGGACTGCTAATGCAGAGATGGCTCTAGAAAAATTTTATACTCTGTTTTCTTTATTTGTAAACTAATGTTACTAAACTTTAGCCACTTAGTTATTGTCTTGACAGTATACGAACTGTCTCAGTTTAAAAGGAAATCCCACTTCCAAAAGAATAACAATGATAGCCTGTCTCTTTCTCTACCTCCAATCAAGAGCTAATGTTCTTGGAGAAAATGAGAGGTAAAGTTAGAAGCTCTTAATAAGAACACAATTCTTGGATTAAATCAGACCAAAAAGGTTAACAAAGTTAATGAAATTGAGAATTCAGTTTACTTTGGGGTTATTGGGAAACATTCAAGATAGTGGGGAGCAAAGATACTTTCTGAAGCACATTTTCAGAAACTGAATTTATATCAATGGTATTTGACAAGGGAATTGTGCTTCATTTGAGCTTTGGAACTGCAAAAATCTATTTATTTGATAAATAAATATGTTTTTATATATGTGATAAATTTATTGCATAAAAACAGTAAACTGTGTTTTGTAATATGTTGGTCTGTTATGGAAAAAGCTATTACTATGAATAATGTGCTTAGTTAATAAGTACTTACCAGACACCAGTGACTTTGTAACATATACTCTAAGACACTGTCCTCTTTTTCTATCAACTTAGGTGTTAAAAAATTTTTCTTTATCCATCATAGAAAGGGGTAAGAAATGAGTCCATCTTAGGTTGACCCTGGGCCCTATGCCATCATCACTGGTTTGGTGATGATATTCTCAACATTATAATTGTTGCTGGTTGGCCACAATGTGTAGCATGTTGGAGAATGAGCTCAGAATTCCAAATGCCCTGAAATAGTGAGAGATAGTAGAATAACATTGAAATTGGCATCAATAAAACCAAAATCAAAACAGAAACAATCATTAAAAAACTTAATTCAAGAATCAACTGCCCTGGCTGGTGTAGCTCAGTGGATTGAGCGCGAGCCTGCGAACCAGAGGATCGCAGTTCGATTCCCAGTCAGGGCACATGCCTGGGTTGCAGGCCAGTTCCCAGCAGGGGACACACGAGACGCAACCCTACATTGATGTTTCTCTCCCTCTCCTTCTCTCCTACCCTTCCCCTCTAAAGATAAATAAATAGAAATCTTTAAAAAAAATTAAAAAAAGAATCAACTCTGTGCTTCTTGGTCCATTGAAATGAAAACAAAATGTATAAGATAGTACAATTATGAGGAATATTATATTTAAAGAGAGAATAATATGCCTCAAATATACATGGAAAATGAGAAATACCTAATTGATCAAACATAGGGCAGAAAAAAAATTGAATGAATGGTTCTTGTTAATCTTCTTGACCTCCCTCTTCTAAGCACCTCCCTTAAATGTGAATGACCCCTGTGGTACCAGCCTGGGTGATCATCTCAAGTTTCCATTTCCATGGGGTTCTTATCCACTCAGTACACCTGTACCTATCCACAACTCTACTCATTAACCATTTTGAACTTCTTTCATTTTCTGAGTGCAGATCCTCTCTCTGTCACATTCAGATGACTCTCTTCTTATGTTCTTTCCCTCTTCCCAATCTACAACTTGCAATTTGCTAGTTAATTCTTATTCATTGTTCAAACCTCAGTTTAAGCAACTTTTTGCAGGTCTTCCCTGACTCTCTTTAAACAAACTTGTCCCCCATGTGTGCTCCCCGTTGCACTCGTTCTTCCTCTGTATATTGCCAAAACAAAAGAGCCACATCAGAACCACCTGGAAGCTTATTAAAATGCAAATTCCTAGGAACCACCCTCCATACGTACTGACTTAGTGGGTCTGCCAGTGCCACAATTTATTCTGATGTCCACTAAAGTTTAAGAGTCACTGGTTAAATGTATGTCTCTTCCCTCTGACTATAATGAGAGCAAGGACTGTGTCTGTCTTGCTCCCAGTTGAATTCCCAGTGCCTGGCACTTAGGAAGCACTCAGTATATTTTGGAATAAATAGATAAATGAAAGAAAGAAAAGAGAGAGAGAGAGAGAGAGAGAGAGAGAGAGAGAGAGGGAGGGAGGGAGAGAGAGAGAGAGAGAGAGAGGGAGGGAGAGAGAGAGGGAGGGAGAGGGAGAGAGAGAGGGAGAGAGAGGGGGAGAGAGAGAGAGAGAGAGGGAGGGAGGGAGGGAGGGAGAGGGAGAGAGAAGAAGAAGAAGAAGAGGAGGAGGAGGAGGAGGAGGAGGAAGAAAGGGAAGGGAAGGGAAGGGAAGGGAGGGGAAGGGAAGGGAAGGGAAGGGAAGGGAAGGGAAGGGAAGGGAAGGGAGGAAGGAGAGAGAGAAAAGGGGAAAGAACAGGTTTCATAAAGTGAGACGAACCATGTGAACTCTGCATGGACCTTTGAAAACTGCATGTCAGTTATTACAGAGATGTGCTTTGAAAAAACACACACTGAATGCCAAACATTTACCAAGTCCTGCGTTCAGTGTCATAATAATGGCCAACTATGAGTTTTATAACATTCTTTTAATGGAAATTGTAGAAGATTTTTTACAAACCACAAAGGCATGTTCACAACACAGCAAATTGTTAAATCTGGTTACTACCTGAGAATGGGATTGGGAAGGAGGGTAAACAATTTTAGTTTTTACTTTATATGATTTGGTACTGCTTGATTTTCCCCCCAAAAAATTAGGAGCACATGTTACCTTTGAATTTTTAAGAAGATTACCCAATATTAAAAAATTGATTTTAAAAATCAAGGGCTGTGCTATTGACTCAGAGATTTATTAATATGTTACTCTACAAAAACACATTTAGATCATTATTCTTAATACAACTTTCTCTGTGCTATTGACATATTTGGGATTCAGGTGCTAGCTTTCTTCTCCACTTTGTTCATAAAACGAATATGCACTAAGCACCTATGTGCCAGACACCAATTTTTACACCGGGAATACACTAGCGCACAAAACCAACATGGTCCTTGCCCTTATGAAGCCAGAGGATAGTGGGGGAGACAGACATTCTATCCACCTGTCTAGAGAAAAAGGTGTGAAGCACAGGAAGCTGAGAGGGAGTATCACAGGGGTTTCCAATTGGTTGGCTTTGCCTAAAATGTGGAAAGGTGGGTATCATCTTTGGGAATTGACAATGAAATTGAGTAGGTTTTGGCCATGCAAAAAGTGAGTGCGGAAACAAAAATAACCCTATATATTTTTTTAAAATATGAAGGTTGTTTTTTTCATCCTTCCACTTAAAGGTAGAAAAACCTTGGAGTGTGTGTGTGCATGTTTGTAGGAAGACAAAAAAGAGAGTTGTCCACCGGCTTATGTAAACAGCAGATGTCACTTTTGAACTCTACACACACAATAGCTTATCTCAAAGTTATCTGTAAGGAGCCCGTAAGAATCTATGGTATCATACCAGACACTATCAGGATTTCACACAAAATATATCTAATGTAAAAATTTGTACTACAAATATGCAAACACAGAATATATTTTCTTATCTATCTTTTGTAGACAAAAAGCTTGACTGTTCAAATACTTTCAGAATCTGTTTATGAGCAAACTTTGCTTTCCTCACAACGCATCAGTGCCGTAAAACTTGCAGTAATAAAACTGTCCTTACATAATCAAGTCATTCATCCATGAGTCACTCCACTGAAGACTTCACGGACTATGTGATCCATTGCTAAGCCGTGTCTTAATTTGCGATGTCTAATTTGTGTTTAAAATTATGACCTGCCTGCTCAAGGTGTTTAGTGAACCCCAAAGGAAAGGAACAGCTTGAAGCAGAGATGTAGCTCGGGGCATTCAAGTGTGCCTCCCTCACAATCCTGTAGTGCTCGTGGTGCGGAAGAACTCTCCAAAGCCAAAACAAAGAAAAAGTTTTGTGTCTGTTTCAGTACAGACCCAGCGAACCCTAAGTGATGTCAACGGTCCCAGAATCAACTTAGCGTCCCATGAGTTAACTGAAGGATTGCTTCATGACCGCATTAGATTTCAGGTTCTCTTTCCCCTTCATTATCTCTAATCCTTCACTAAAGGAGCCTACCATATTCACATGTATAGCATCAAGTGCCTGAAATTTTTCAAAACATTATAAACATATGAATTCACGTAATACTCCCAGTAATCCTGTGATACAGATAATATTATTATCCCCATTTTAAAAGTGAGGACCCTGAGGTTCAGGAGAGAGTCAATGACTTGCCCAAGTCACACAGTTAGTTAAGTGGTACAGCCTAACTCCAGTCTACACTTTTCACTACTATTCTGACCTGCTACTCTCAGTGTAATGAGTCGCCCTCTTGCACTCTGGACTTATCGATCTTTTCTGTGAATTCCTTCAGCACATGTAAAATATACCACTTTTGTATTTGCTTTTTATGTCATTGTTTTACGCTTAGTGCTTTGGATAACCCGACATGGGTGTGAAATTCTCAAGGGACAACAGGTATGTCTTTTCCACATTGTGTAGCCCTCAGCGTGCTCAGCACGGGGCTAGGTGCCTAATAAGATGCCCAAGACCTGAACAAGCCTCCAAGGGTGGAAATACCCAATGATTGCCTTGATCACTTTCATTACAAGTTTCAGTCTCCTGTTTAGTAAAGCCAGTATATGACACTATAGGAAATTTATTCATCATGGTTAAAGTGACTCATGAATCAAAGTTCAAATTTATATTGAAGCATTGGAAGACTGACTCGGAATATTTTCCTGTATCAACTCGATTTCCTCAAAGTCTGTCATTTTATAATTCTTCGATGTGATAATTTTTAGAGGGGAGAATAAAAGCAGAATAAAAAGCTAATTAATGTTTGTGGCTAACTTGGGGATTCACATTCTTACATAGTTTGTTGTGAGTTTGTATGTGATTTAGTGCCAAAAGACTCAAATCCTACTTCCAGCTCTAAGTCTTTAGAAGTGATACTACTCTGAGGTCATTTAATCTCTCTGAGTCCTGTCTCCCTTACCACACCCCACTCCTGCTTTCTTATCTACGAATTGGGGATAGCATGTGCCTTACCACAAAGACGGTTTTGAGGATCAAAGAAGTTAATGTGTCTGAAAGTAATTTTTAAGCTCTAAAGCACTATACAAATGTAAGTTTTAGTATGATCCATACCATCAGGTCTGACAACAAAGAAACACTAGCTTAGATTTTAGATTAACCCCTAATCTACACCGGGTGACCTGGGTGAAGGCATTAACTTCTCTGAACCTCATTCTCTTTTTTTTTGTGAAAAGATTTTTACATTTTGTGATCTAATGATCTTAATTTCCTCCATATCCTATTGGAAAATAATTTTAAAATATGGTGCTAAAAACAATCTCAATTGTTACTGAAGTTTTTCAACCCAAACAATTATCATTACATGAAGTTATTTTATATCATTACCTTTAGTAGTTTATAACTCTTTTGCATGAATAAATTATTTGAATTACTCCCATGTCCTGTACTTATAAATGATGATAGATCAAATGCTATACCTATGTTACCTTAAATAGAAAAATTTAAATTATTCTCTTTGCATTATTCAAAAATAAACTGAAAGAAACATGTTTTAGAAAACCCTTGAAGTAAATAAAATAAAATAATTTTTCACCAAGAACAGAATATTTCTTCGGTGCTCAGAATTGAATCCCCAAAATTATATGAACTCTAATTAATGAGTACTCAATTCTATTAATAATTACAGAAAACTTCTTACAAATTATATATGTTTATATATGTGTATGTGTACCTGCACATGCATTTCTTTAAGTTTTATGCCAATGGAAAATATCAAGATGGAAGCCTTTAAGACACATAAACCAAAAAAGAGAAATGATTGACTCATAAGAAATGGAAAGCATGAGTGGAAGAGAGTGTAGAAATTTGGAGATTAAATTGAAAAAACAGGAAGATCATTCATTCAACTGTGCATTCATTCATAAAACATGTATTGATCACCTACTTCTATGTGCCAGGTAAATATTATGTCAGGATCTCAGGAAACAAAGATGAATCTCTGCTCTCAAACATTTCAGTATTTTTGGAGAGATAGATATAGCTAGATAGCTAGATAGATGATAGATAATAATAGACAGATAAATAAGCAAGTCAATGTAAGTGCTGTGCTAGAAATATGCCAAAGGTGCCATAGGAGCAGGCCAAAATAACATCCATTTTAAACTGAAGGGTCAAGGAAAGCTTTTTGGAGACAGTGACAGTCCGACTTGAGTTATAAGTGAAAAACGTGAGTTCTTCATTTTAAAGGAGAGTGGGATGTGTTCCAGGTAGTGGAAGAAATCTTTATGAAAGTAAGGAGATAACAAAAAGCAAGGAGGATTGCAGAGATCTGCAGCTCGTTCAGTGCTTAGAGTATGAAGGAAGGAATAGCAATCAATGAAGGTGAAGAGGTGGGCAGGAGCCAGGTTTTATAAGAATTTGGATCAAAAAACTGTGGTCCATTTACACAATGGAATTCCATGCAGCAGAAAGAAAGAAGGAGCTCCTACCCTTCGTGACAGCATGGATGGAACTGGAGAGCATTACGCTAAGTGAAATAAGCCAGGCGGTGAAAGACAAATACCATATGATCTCACCTTTAACAGGAACCTAATCAACAAAACAAACAAACAAGCAAAATATAACCAAAGACACTGAAATTGAGAACAGGCTGACAGTCACCAGAGGGGGGAGGGAGGGAATTTCAGGGGAAAAAAAGGAAGGGTTTACAGGAACAAGTACAAAGGACACATGGACAGAAACTAGGGGGGGTGGAAATGGGAGGGAGGTGGGGAGGTCTGGGGTGGTGGGCTGGGGTGGGAGTAAAAGACAGAAAACTGTACAAGATCAACAATTAAAATTTAAAAAATTTAAAAAAAGAATTTGGTACACCTTTGCTAAGGAGTTTAGCTTTACTAAGTGACAGAAAGCCATCAAAGAAATTTAAGCAGAACAGTGACATGATCAGCTTTATGTTTTTTAAGTGTATTTTATTAATTTGGGTATTACAGTTGTTCCATTCTTTTCTCCTTTTTGTCCCCACTCCACCCGGTACCCTCATTCCTGCCAGCAACCCCCGACTTAGTTCATGTCCATGGGTCATACATATAAGTTCTTTGGCTTCTACATTTCTAATACTACTCTTAATCTCCCCCTGTCTATTTTGTCCCTGCCAATTATGCTTCTTATTCCCTGTACTTTTCCCCCAATTCTCTCCCCTCCTGCTCTAGGCTGATAACCCTCCATATGATCTCCATTTCTGTGATTCTGTTTCTGTTCTAGTTATTTGCTTATTTGTGTGTCTTTTTTTTTCTTTTTTGCTTATTAACTGGGTTAATTTACTTTTATTTTTATTTACTTATTTTGTTTTGCTTATTAACTGGGTTATTTTTGTTTGTTTTTGGTTTTGTTTTAGGTTCAGTTGTTGATAGTTGTGAGTATGTAATTTTATTGTTCATAATTTTGATCTTTTTCTTAGATAAGTCCCTTTAACATTTCGTATAATAAGGGCTTGGTGATGATGAACTCCTTTAACTTGACCTTATTTGAGAAGCATGTTATTTGCCCTTCCATTCTAGATGATAACTTTGCTGGATAGAGTAATCTTGGTTGTATGTCCTTGCTTTTCATCACTTTGAATATTTCTTGCCAGCCCCTTCTTGCCTGCAAGGTTTCTTTTGAGAAATCAGCTGACGGTCTTATAGGAACTCTTTTGTAGGTAATTCTCTTCTTTTCTCTTGCTGCTTTTGAGAACAGACTGACAGCCACCAAAGGGGAGAGGGGAGGAAATTTCAGGGGAAAAGGGGAAGTGTTTAGAGAAACAAGTATAAAGGACACATGGATAAAAATTAGGGGGGTTGGAAATGGGAGGGAGGTGGGGAGGGCTGGGGCAGTGGGCTGGGATGGGAGTAAGAGACAAAAAACTATACAAGAACAGCAGTTAAAATAAATTAAAAAAAACATAAAAAAGATTCTGTCTTTATCTTTAAACTTTGGCATTTTAATTATGATGTGTCTTGGTGTGGTAAGACACATCATAACTTGTTTGGGACTCACTGTGGTTCCTGGACTTGCATGTCTGCTTCCTGTTGCCAGATTAGGAAAGTTTTCTTTCATTATTTTTTCAAATAAGTTTTCAATTTCTTGCTCTTCCTCCTTTCCTTCTGGCACCCTTATGATTCAGATGTTGGTATGTTTGAAGTTGTCCCAGAGGTTCCTAAGCTTCTCTTCATTTTTTTTTTTTTGAATTCTTGTTTCTTCATTCTGTTCCAGTTGAATGTTTATTTCTTCCTTTTGTTCCCAATCATTGATGTGAGTCCCAGTTTCCTTCCCTTCACTGTTGGTTCCCTGTATATTTTTCTTTATTTCACTTTGCATAACCTTCACTTCATCTGTTTTGTGTCAGTACTCGATCATTTCTGTGACCATCCTGATTACCAGTGTTTTGAACTCTGCATCTGATAGGTTGGCTATTTCCTTGTCACTTAGTTCTTTTTCTTGAGTTTTGATCTGTTATTTCATTTGGGCCGTGTTTCTTTGTCTCCACGCTCCTGTTACGTTGTAAGGGGCAGAGCCTTAGGTATTTGCTGGGAGTGCGGGGGGCAACCTACTCTTCTGTGTCTGGCACTGTCAGTGGGGGAGGGGTCAGAGAGGGAGCAATGCCACTTGCTCAGCTCTCAGTAGGCTTTCGGTCACTTACCCCCACTACCCACAAAAAAAATTGCACCCTCTGGTGTTCATTCCCGGGTGGGTAGGCTTGTGTATGTTCTAGGACCCCGTGTGACCCTTAAACGGACACTCCTGAGAGACTGGGTGGTTCTTCTGCTGCTACAACCCCCACAGATTTTTACAGCCAGAGGTTATGGGGCTTTATTTTCTGGTGCTCAAGCCCTGGGTTGCACAGTCTTCCCTGGGCTGGGATTGCTTGCTCCCCAGTTATTCCTCCTGGTTTTTATCCACATGCAAATGTGGACTGCCTGGTCTGCCAGCCACCACTTTGACTGTCCAGCGCGCCAGCTGCCTGTCTCTGCCCCTCCTACCAGTCTGGACGAATGTTTCTTCTTTAACTCCCTCATTGTTGGACTTTCACGCAGTTTGATCTTCTGGCAGTCCT
The DNA here is from genome assembly GCA_039655065.1 of Glossophaga mutica. Lineage (NCBI taxonomy): Eukaryota > Metazoa > Chordata > Mammalia > Chiroptera > Phyllostomidae > Glossophaga > Glossophaga mutica. The sequence goes on along the minus strand of CM077318.1, from coordinate 3,680,030 downwards.
GGTTGGTTTTTGTTTTTAAATTGGTCGTTCCCCTTCTTTTGGTTGTACGAGGAGGCCAAGCATACCTACCTACGCCTCCATCTTGGCCAGAAGTTGCTTTATTATGTTTTTGTATAAAAGTATTTGCAGTGTTTGTTTTTTCTTAATTATCAGTTCATGTTCCAAAATTGCTATATTTTTCCAGTATACTACAAGGGCAATTTGGGGAAATAAACAAAAATACAGATGAAACCCCATTTAAGGTAATGGTTGAAGGGGATGGCTAAGTTTAAGAAGAATTCCTGCTTTGTCTGATTCTAATGGCCATAAATGTGTCCTGCTCTTCACCTCTGCTATTCTTACATTCCATTTCCAATGCATCAGGAAATTACGTCAGCTTTATCTTTAGAATCTGTACCAAGTCCAACCACTTTTCTCTAACTCTAGTCTGAGTCATCAACACCTCCATTTAATTAGTGTAATAGATTTGTCCCCCTGCCCCACCAGTTTCTTTCAAGGGGTTCTCTTTGTCTTTGGTTTTCTGCAGTTTGAATAGAATAAACTTTGGTGTAAGGGTTTAGGTATTTATCTTGCTTTGTGATCTCTGAGATTCCTGATCAGTGGTTCGGTGATGTTATAAAACAGAAAGAGTTTGTTCAACTGGTGCTAGCAAAATCAAAGTCTAGACACCAATAATTACACTGGAGAAATATTGGATACTTTACTGAGGAATGGCACCATCCAGGAGAATGGGAAGCTGATGCTCCAAAGCCCCAATGCCCCCAGTGACATGTAGGTCCCAGATTACCTAGGGCAAAATCGTAAGACCTGTGTGTCAGCAGATTGTAGTCATGCTAGGAGCTGACTGGTGAGAGGTGAGGAAAAGGTCATGAATGGTTTCATCCAGTTTTAAGGACAGCTCTGAGGTCTTTTCTGATGTCCCTCTGTCCGGTTTCAGGAGAAAGTAGCTAGGGGATTGTTCCACCTTAGGGCGTAGGAACTGAAACAAAACTTAGATCAAGATATTATCTGTAGCCTTCCAGAGCCCCAAACCCTGTCTGTGACCATTAGTCGGGTCCAGGCTAATGTTTCTCAGGGGTTGCTGGTTATCTGGAGGAAAGGCTAGGTGTATGAGGGGGATGAAGGGGGAGGGGGGAGAGAGAGAGAGAGGGAGAGAGAGGGAGAGAGAGAGGGAGAGAGGGGGGAGAGAGAGAGAGAGAGAGAGAGAGAGGGAGAGAGAGAGGGAGAGAGGGAGAGAGGGGGGGGGAGAGAGAGAGAGAGAGAGAGGGAGAGGGAGAGGGAGAGAGAGAGGGAGAGAGGGGGGAGAGAGAGAGAGGGAGAGAAAGAGAGGGAGAGAGAGAGAGGGGGAGGGGGGGGAGGGGGGAGAGAGAGAGAGATCATAAGGACCCTCAGTTTCAATTCCTCCCTTTCTTTTGTTCATTCCTACGTCTTGAGGGAGAGGGAATGAAGATTGCTCTGTCAGTCTCCTGTTGAAAAGGGGCAGAGTTCAAGATCAGAGACAGGAAACTCTCTTACATTCAGTTGAAAATATTCTCTAGTTCCAGGTTTGCCATGAATACTCTACTCCCATAATATTTGCTCTGTTTTCCTGGGAGCCCTGCTTTTAGCCCTATACGATGAGCTATTTAGTCTAAGACGTATGGCCTCTACAAGTTAGATAACGTACTATGATAAAGCTCATCAATGTAATGCACCCCTCTAAATACAAGCAAAAGGTAATGATCAGAGCAAAATATAAACCAGCTTCTGAGTTTGTAAGGCTGTCAGTCAAGGTTCCTAGATGGAAGGCTGGAAGCATCTGTAGTTTGAAATGTCTGTGATAATGTCATCGGGTGCTCAGGTGAACTCTGAGGTGATTTAAGCACAAGCTCTTAGAGAGAATCTGAATTTTACATCAAGTTGCACATGTTTAGCTTGCATGGCTTTGGAAAAAGGCAGTCTTCGTTCTCAGTGATTTTCACTAAAAGGAGGGCGGAAAGACTGCAAACATGTCTGGAGAGCCGTAGGCAGATACGGGAGGAAACTAGAATTCGAGATCCAGTCCAGTTTACAGGGAGAAGGAAAAACAAAACCCAAAAGACAATAACAGCACTAGAAAGTAATATCTACAAAGGTATATTACAGTTTCTACTGAAACATAATTTTTCTCTCTCTAGTCACTCCTATTTTTATCAAAGACAGTAAAAGGAAGACTAATTTATTTGCAAAATAAGTCCAGTTTCAATAAACGGCCTAATTACTTCTGTAAGTCACACAAGAATATTAATTTACTATTTATGCACTTTTAAGTGTACTGAGCTGGAATCTTTCATAAGGAATCTTCAAACTGAAATTAGCAGGCTTCTCAAGGCCAGAAAGGGCAAGGCAAGGACTTGCTGCCAGAGGTTGCCTGCTGTGCCTATAAGTTTTGGTTAGGTTCCTCTCTTCTGGAGGTCCTCAAAATATTGCAAGTTTCCTGCACATGTCAAGAAGTGAGATTTTTTAAAAAGATTTTATTCACTTTTACTTTTAGAGAGAGACAAAAGGAGCGAGAAACAGCGGGAGAGAAAAACATCAGTGTGTGGTTGCCTCACGTGCACCCCCTCCCGGGGAACTCACCTGCAACCCGGGCATGTTCCCTGACTGGGAATTGAACCGGCAACCCTTTGGTTCCCAGGCTGGCACTCAATCCACTGAGCTACATACACCAGCCAGGGCAAGAGGTAAGATTTTTTATTCACATGGTAAGGCTGCTGTGAACCATGTAAGCAAGCTAACAAGCCAAGATTTCCAAGGGTTTCTATTGGCTTCCATAAGTTAATCTTAAATCCTTAAAGCTGTCTGGTCATATCTGATTCTACACATTTATCTCACCAACATGACATTCCAGTCAAAGCCTTGACAATTAAAACCAGTTTCCAATTATGTCCTGTTACAAAGAGAACGGACTTTTAGTGAACTTATGCAAATAATCACATCACCGTGAAAATAAAAATACTCATTAAGGTTTTTTGAATTCTGGAGGGATCAAGTAGGGAGAAAAAAAATATTCTTGCAATTCTGTTTACAAAGGTATAATTTACCAAATTGCTAGGCCATACATTATTTAAGAGAAACAATTTTCCTCTTATCCAGAAAATAAAAGATTAAAAAACAGCAATATTTCAGACAAAAAATTATAAAAAATTATATTCATCCTAAGTTCACTCAGTGTTATATAATCAGTTCTTGTTTATCTTGATCACCTGCCAGCATTTCATGAATACAGTTATTCTTTAGAGTTCTATAAATCTTTATGCATTTTAAAGGTGTGATCCAAAAGTTTATTCTCAGAGATCTCATTTTGGAATAAGTCAAAGTTCTCTTTGGCTTTCTGAAGATGAAAACATATTTATTTGTGAAAGTATTAAAGTAAAATAATGACTGTCTGTAAATGACAGGAACTTAGCATAGCTATAGATCTGATTATAATGAAATTGGGAACATTTTCTTTTCTCTGCAACATAACATTTTAAGAAACTAACTAGAATTGCAGGTGAAGATATCAGGACATTGCAAAGTCTTGGAGATTATTATCTCCTGAAAATTTATTTTTAGTAATAAGGGTATATGCATACAAATAAAACACTATTATTTCTTTATTTGACAAAGCTTTCTATGTCATTCTAGTATATCAAATGAACTTAATTAGTTTAAATTTTCTCTTTTAAAAAGAAAAGCAGAACAAATCTTTGAGACATTCCAGGGGCCCAGTGGGATAACCTAAAGTCATTTCCAGATTAACAAAAATCTCCTTTTACATCCTGAACCCTGGGAATTTTGTCAAACATGTCTGCCCAAAAGGATTATATATCATTATGAAACAATATTAAATTACCCAATCACTCAAAGTAAAAGATGTCAAATGCAAATACAGGCTACCTATTATTAGCAAAACCTTAGTTTTTAAAATTGAGAAGATTCATTTCTTGAGTAATCAAGTACCTGATTAAGACAATGTAAAACGAAAACAAAAACAAAAGACAATGTAAAACACATAAAAACAATTTCACTATAATATATAATCCTGTCTAAGTAGAAAACTTCACATGTCTTGTCTGGGGCAGAACAATATAGGAAAACTTTGTCCTTTTGACCATGTGAAAGAGAACCAAACTCTAATTCTGTATTAGTTTACTTTAAGTACTTAAATTCATTTACTTTATTCAATTTATTTCAATTTTATTCAGCCTCACAATAGGTAAAATTTCCTTTCTCAGGATTCCTTTTCCACAAACCTTCTACAACTTCCCTAGTCCCTCTTCGTCTCGTCTTACTCATTCAGAAATAACCAGCCTTACGCGATGACAAACCACTTTGTTTTAAATCCTTCTAAACTGTACCTTATAACTATTTCTATACCTTATAACTTCCTTCACTGAAAACACACATCATTTCCTTCCATATTAATTAGAATCCATAATCCTCAGAACCATAATATTTACCGACAACTGAAATGTAAGTAATCAGATTGTTCAATTTATGAATCTATTTTATAACTCTTAGAAACATACGTTCTTTCACTAGCAAAGCACAAAATATTTTCATTAACAAATTTAAATTTATCTTTAAGTTTCTTTGTAATAAGAAGTCAAAATTAGGTAAACTTAGACTTATCTAGCAATTAATGTTTCAGTATTCCATGCTATTTGGAACTATCTAGATTTAGAGTAGGGAACTACATGGGTTAGAATTTAACAAACTGGCAGAGATGATTCTAAAGGAGTGGCCAGTTAAGTAAGAGTAAAAGCAAAAGAGAAGGATATTCTAGAACCCAAGTGAAGAAAATGTTTCCAGGCCCCTGGCTGGGTAGCTCAGTTGTTTACTGCATTGTCCTGATACACCAAGGTTGTGGGTTCAATCCACCAGTCAGGGCACATATGAGAATCAACCAATAAATGCATAAATAAGTGGAACAACAATTCTCTCTGTCTCTCTCTAAAAATCAGTAAGAAAATAAATAAAATGAAGGCAGGAAGGCAAGAAAGAAAGGAAGGAAAGGAAAGAAAGAAAAAGAAGAAGAAAGAAAGAAAGAAAGAAAGAAAGAAAATGTTTCAAGAAATACAGAGTGAACAATTACATCAAATAGGTAGTTTTGGGTGATCACTTACCTTGCACAAAATTGGATACTTTTGAGATGAGAGAGAATGTTATTAGTAATCATGTAGGGAGAACAGGCAAAACCAACTGTCCTGGGCAAACTGGGACATACAGTCACTGATATAGGTCGTGTAAGGTGAGGACTGAGAATTGGCCATTAGATTTAGCATGACAGGAGCCATCTTAGTGGAACGGCGAGAAGAAAGTTGGACTGAAGTGGATTCAAGCCAGAATGTGGAAGAATTGGAGGTAACGGGTCTACACATCTCCTTTGAGGAGTTTTGCTGTTAATGATAGTAAAGGTAAAGGCTGGATGAAAATGTGGGATCAAGGAATTTTTGTTTATTTTGGAGATGCATGAAATGAGAGCATCTTTGCTGATGGAAATGATCCAAGGGAGAACAAAAATTTATAACACAGAGGAGAATAGAATTGCTAGGTAAAGGTTTTAAATCGTCAAGGGGAGGTAAGAACCGATATACAAGTTATTACCACAATTAAATAGTTATTGTTACTCTTATTATTATGTTCATTCCTTCCACTACAAATATTCAGATGCTCTTTGGTTTGCATCGTTCACATGAATCTGTTTCTACTGTTCCATGTGGAGCTTTCTAGCCCTTTGCTAACATTATTTTAACTAGCCTTTCCCTTTAATAAATCATAGCTTGGACAACAGAATTGAGTCTTAATCCTGCTAAATAATAAGGGTCCCTCACTGTATGGGATAATGTTTTTTTAAGAACAGGGAAGCCTAGAACTTATGATAAAAGTTAGTATTTTAATAGCTTCTACCACATGCCAAGCACTGTTATAAACACTTTCTATGTATCGGCTCATTTTATTATCACAATAATCCAACGAGGTTGACATTACTGTTATTCCCACTTTACAGACTGGCGAAACCAATATACACAGTGAGTAAATGGGGGAGCCAAGTTGTAAACAACAGCTGTTGGGCTTTGGAATCTGCACACTTAACCCCACCATAATATTCTTCCTCTCTTCTCAACAAGAATTAGTTCAAGGCCCTGGTGATCTCAGGGTGTATTGAGCTTAGTTTAGTCTCCAGAGAGGGGGAAAAAAAAAAAGCAAGCTAATTTCCTTATTACGGTGTCTTGGACTAGCCTCAAAAATCTCAGAAGAACTGCTCAGATTAATCTCACTTTATTATGGATCATGATTCATGTATTTGATTTTGTGCATAAACATGGAAAGAACAGTCAAAATGCCTTTCTGAGAGTAAAAGATGTGGCTTTAATTTACATTACTATTGTTACACTCTAGAAGGGGCCCCGACTACTTATTTTCAAGTAACATTTTTATTTAAGATTGCATCCATAAAAGCACATAAGCCATAAGTCCACAGTTAGATAAATTTTCACGAAGTAAGCACATCCACGTAACTAGTACCCAGATCAAGAGCCAGAACATTATCTGTGTCTCAGGGCTCCATTCTCGCCAGCTGTCAGTCACTGTTCTTCTAAAGATAACCCCTATTAGTTTTAGATTTTTAAAATGTAAATCCAAAGCTATCTATCTATCTATCTATCTATCTATCTATCTATCTATCTATCTATCTATCTATTTTTAAACATAGACCACTTCACGAATTTGCGTGTTACCCTTGCACAGGGCCCATGCTAATCTTCTTTGCATTGTTCCAATTTTCGAAAATGTGCTGCCAAAGTGAGCACAATCCAGACCAATGACAGGCTGACAGTCACCAGAGGGGAGAGGGGAGGGAATTTCAGGGGAAAGGGGGAAGGGTTTACAGGAACAAGTACAAAGGACACATGGACAAAAACTAGGGGGGCTGGAAATGGGAGGGAGGTGGGGAGGGCTGGGGTGGTGGGCTGGGGTGGGAGTAAAAGACAGAAAACTGTACAAGATCAACAATTAAAATAAAAAATTTAAAAAATCCACCCTTACTTTCATTAAAAATCCATATAGTTCTTGCCTGATTTTGATGTTTTTTCCAACACATTCAAGGGTGAAAGCTAAAATCATATCATGTCCTATCTACCTAAATGACCACTTTTGTATTCCTCTGAGTCTTTTGTGAACTACATTTATGTCATAAAATTACAAATAATTGCCCTGGCTGGTGTGGCTCGGTGGATTGAGTGCCGGCCTGTGAACCAAAGGGTAGCTGGTTTGATTCCCAGTCAGGGCACATGCCTGGGTTCTCAGCCAGGTCCCCAGCAGCGGGTACGTGAGAGGCAAAACCACACAGTGATGTTTCTCTCCCTCTCTTTCTCCCTCCCTCCCCCTCTCTAAGAATGAGTAAATAAAAAAATTAAACAACTATTGGAAACAAATTATACTGTATCAAGATGGGCCAGGCAAATTACAAATTATCTGTATTAACAGGTGGCATGAAGGCTCAACCTGCAACTCTCAAGAAACCGCCATTTTATTGGTTGTCAGAAAGAAGGAGTGGAGACTAAATAAAGGATAAAATACAAGCAGGAAATAGTACGTAAAATATAGTCGTCAGTAGCTGGGGCAATAGTAGATTCTGTTTTACACAGGGGCTAAAGTTTACAATTTATAAAAATGACCTAGATGGAAATATATGGTACATAATACTAGCAATGTATGGACTGACATCCTTGTACGTGTGGACTTGGGAGTGGGGGATAAAACGTGAATGAACGCGGGGGAGAATCCTAATGAAAGCCTGGTGTCCCAGCTGGGTTATGTCTGTGTCTCTCGCCCTGCGTAACGCTTCCTTCCCCCATCTACTCTCTACTTTTTTCTCCTGGCAACTTTCCTGACTTCTCTTTCTCTTTCTGCCTTCTTCCACTCCTTTTTTCTCTCTCTCTTTCTTCATTTCCTCTCTACCAGTGATACACAATTATATCCTCGCATCAGCGGTCCTGATGGCTACAAGGTCAGAGACCTCTAATGTTGAACAGGATTGAAAAGTGCATTCATAACCTAAGGTGTGGGTTTTTAGAGAATAAAACATTATGAAACCCAGTACGAAGATGAACAAATAGTTCTTGTGAGTGACCAATAGCTGTGACTAAACTTAAGCAGTATAGAACTCATAGACAAGTTGTGTATGTTCTATTTATAGGAACTGTAGCTATGAGGAACCAAAAGTTTATGATCCAAACGTAATGAGTAATTTGCATAGACTGGAAGGAAAAAGATCAAAATCCACAGTCCTTTATCTTCTATATAAACGACTCACAATCTCAGACCATCACCTCTCATGACTGCAATCGTTAGGACTCTTTGTGTTTCTGCCCTGTTCTCACCATGATGCATTACATATTTATATGGACTCGAGTTCTGTTCATCTACTGCTGTTTTCTGGCTGTACATTGTGTGCAACGTAAGAAAATTTTCTTTATTTCTATAGGTTGGATATGTAAATAATTAATTAGATTTTAATTAAAGAGGGAGTCTAGGCCATGGGAGGTGGCCTAAGGGACTAGATAATATTCCAAGCAAGCAAAGACTCTTGCTAAAAATTCACAAGCTGGGAAGTATCTGATTTTTTTAAAAAGTTACTGTTTTAGGAGGGATAAATAATTGTTTTCTCTTGAAGCTCTCCTAATTGTCTCTGATCGCTGAGATAAATATAAAAAGTTCTATGAACTACCAACTAAATTTTTCACTTCTGTCGATAATAGTGATAGTATTAGACTACCTACACTTAAAAGCACTTTGTTTTTATAATATGTAAAGGTTATAGTTTATTTTTCAGGAAAATTTCTCTCTGCCATATGTTCAAATCACATCTGCCTATCAAATGTAGCCTAAAATATTTGCCAAGCCAGGAAGTACACTTCTTTTTCAAAACACTGTCTGTTGAAAACAGGTCTGACATATTTCTCCAAACAGCACCATTAGACACCCCCCCCCCCAATTCTGGTGTGGAATTTTTGCAATGTTGGTTAGTTAAATAGTCACTGGACCATTTTGATCAACTGAAGCTGTTTCCATATTCGAAGAATAGAGTCACTGAAACTGTTTTATTAAAGTTCAGTATTGCATTTTCACTTACAAATGTTGTGTTTTTAATGTCACCCTTTCATCTTTACAAATATGTGTATGTGTCAAAGTCAGTGTGTCGTGTTTTCTGTTAGGGAAAATCTGCTGTCTAAAGCCCAGTTTTCCTTTGGATCCTGTAGGCTTAATCTTGTCAGAGACCTTTTCCTTTCATGCCGGCCACCTGTACCTCCAGATACTCAGAAGCCTGGGACTTAGACAGTCTGAAACTTCAATCTATCGGATCTCTTTGTGTTTAAGCTGGAAGGGAGTCAAAATAGTTCTCCCTTTCTTGAAACTGCAGTTTCTGTGCATGTTAATTGGTCCTGTTACTACTAATAAAATTTCCTACCCATTAATTTTCAGAATCTAGAAAACCTTTGCTTAGTATGGAATGCTGGGAAGGATACTTCACCCGTATCGTTGGCAGGATGACTCTTCAGGATAGCCTTAGAAATAGTCATTAAGGGCTGGGACTGAGGTCCCTCCTAATCCCAGGGGCCTACTAGTGGGGTAACTAGTCTGTCTGTGTCGAGCAGGGCACTTTGAGAGTAAAGAGAGAAGTATTAATAGTTAGTTCCAGAACTGGACGTAAACTGGAACTGTCCTAGCAAACTAGGATTCTGTTGACCCTCCTGTCTTCGGATCGATCATTCTGTCTTCCTTTAGCCAAAGATGATATGCACATTTTGCCCAAAAGAACTTCATTTCAAATGTTAGATGTCCTTTGGGCTATAATACTCTATATTGACTGTTTTTAAAGCCATGTTGTGAAAGCTATTAGGTTCAAATAATAGAATGAAATCGTGTTTGTTGTTTGGCTTCATTTTTGGAGACTGGTACTTGAAAACATAACATTTGAATATTCTCAAAGTATCACAAATTTATTTTCATAGTTTAAGATTCTTGAACGAAAATAGTTTGTCTAACATGCTGAACTTTTCACATGTATATTAGCAAAGTTTCAACATTTGTTCTACATTGCTGAGGAATGTCTTGATGTTGTTATTTACAGCCAATTGTACCTCTGTGAATGACTTTGACGACTGTCTAGGGAACGTAACAGGCTTCTGTCCAAAGGATATTGTTTGTGCATGCAAAGATGGAGAGCCTTTCTGCAAGTAAGTGGTTATACATGCCGTGAAAGCAGAGTAAGCACAATATATTGTGAATAATAATTCACTTCGTATTTGTTTGCTATATTCAACAGGTGTGATATGTGTTTTAAAATATTTTAATCAGAAATGCCTCTTACGCATGTCATACAGTTCTTGTTGATTCTCTAAAATATTTTAATCTACTACTTAAAAGACAACATAGATAATTTAAAAGATTAACTGAAAGAATTTATATTCACTTTAAGAGATTGGCACCATTCAAAACCACTTTCCCCAGAAAAACTTTTTAGAGATAAATTATACATTCATCAATAAACGGTTTCACTATTCTAAAGAAGGAAAATTAAGGTATATCTCATGTTATGCAATGACAATAATCCTGGCTGTTATATAGAATGAATACTTTCATAATTCAAGAAATATTTAAAATATACTCACTGACCTTTTTGTTTCCGGGTTTACTTCCAATAAAGAGAAGTGTGTTTTTTTAGTTATAAATACATTTTCTTTTAAAAGTTAGGGAGATTTTTCTACTTTGTTCTAATCATAAAAATTAGAGTAGTTAGGTCAAAAATTGGAAGAATATTCAGGAAAAAACATATAAGAATAAGAAAAATTGTGTACTTGAGGAAAACATTTTCCAGGGTCCATGCCTCTTGAACTGAATTTTTGAAACTGATAGAAAGAAAAGCAGGTATAGATCCAAGATCCATCAGTCTGTTCCATGATCTCAGAGGGGAAGGGGCGAGGGGACTGGAAGAAGAAGGAATCAGCCAAAGAACATATCTGCAGGGCCCATAGACACAGTCAACAATGTGGTTCAGGCCAGGGAGGGGGGAAGGGGTGGGGGGAAGGGGTGGAGCAGGGAAAAGGGGAGAAATGGGGGAAATCTGTAACAGTATCAACAGTAAAAATATATATATACACACACACATATATATGGAATAGTACTTTAGCAACCATTAGAAACAGAATACCATAACAAAATTACTTTGTGAAAGAAAATGAAGTTAGAAAAACAATTGAGCAAAATATAACTTTAAAAAATACCATTACATGAAATTTAACCACACACAAAACAGGTCGAGGCAAAGGGATCAACGTGGACAAAGCACTGAGATTTTAGAGAAGTTCGTGTTTGCGCGAATGTAGTTTTTAATCATGCTATTAATTTTTTTAATCCTCGCCTGAGGATATGCTTATTGTTTGTGGTTTTTTTTTTTTTTAGAGAGAGAGGAAGGAGGGGAGGGGAGAGAGACAGAGAGACACACAGACAGCCAACCCACAATCTTTTGGGGTATGGGATAACGCTCCAACCAGCTGAGCCACCCGGCCTGGCCTTACATCATACGCTCACATCATGCTCCTGACATACCGAAGGAACATATATTTTCAGTTCCTCAAGTGCACTATTTCCTTCTCACCTTTGACTGTTCATATACTTCTCAGGTACCCTTTCCTTACTCTCCTCTCACCACGGCTCTCCTTCCCTTGAGACATTCCCGCTTAACCTCCAGTACTAAGCTCCATCATACTGCTAAGATAGTATTTAAACCATTCTACTGCAGTTTCTTTGAATGTAGGGTACGCTTCCTTTTGGAGAGCCCTATAAAAGCTCGAATTTAGTCTTATTTATCTCCAGCACCTAGCACAATGCCTGTCACGTAGAAGGTGTTCTGAAATGATTGGTGGAATGAATCGGGCATTCAATGGGAGTGGTTTCTTAATAGTGCAAAATATTGGAAGACTATTGAAGAAGCTGAAAAGGGAAGAAAACATTGGATTTAGCGTTTAGGAGTCGTTGGTGATAACCTTTAAGAATGTTATCCCAAGATTGAGATGAGAATACAAGCCAGATTGCGAAATTACATTCAAGGAGTAGGGGGTAAATGTAATACAGCAATGAAGAAGTTGTCATTTGACAATTTGAACGTTATTTGTAAACTTGTAGCTTGAGGAATTCCGAAGGCATCTAATCAACATTTTGGCTAAAAACTAATTACCCTTGATTTATCTTCCCAATCCTTACTATAATTATTTGCCTCATTTGTTTTACAAGTCTTTACACGTATTAATTGCCACATCACATTAAAATCATGTCTATTTTGAATTTCTCTCTACCAAGTTGATTCAAACAACTTACTTCAACTTATTTCACTGATGGATCTCAATGTGGGACATAACTGCTCTGGACTTGGGTGATATGTTTATATGTCACCTTCTTTGAATGATGTCATTTTTATTACTAAATATAGTTAGCACCACATGGTTTGGGTCAGTTATTTTGACACTGTGAATCAGAGTTAGGCACTAACAAATCAAAGTTGACCATAGAAAACTAAATGATATAATAATAATTTTAAATTCTTTAAACATTTTAACAGCATTGCTGAAATTGTCTGAAGATACTCATATCACCACCGCCACCACCCAAAGCCTTTCTCACACACACACACACACACACACACACACGCAGACACACACAGATGTTACAAATGTTTCATTCATATAAAAAAATGAAGAAAATTAAAAGCCAAATTTAAAATGTTTAAAGACAATTTAATAACATTGGAGAAACTAAGAACTCCTGCCTGATATATAATTTTAATATTTCAGTTTTGTTTCTATATTTTTGAACATATTTTCTAATTTATTATTTTTCTAGTTTTTTTAAAGATTTTATTTATTTATTTTTAGGGAGGGGAAGGGAGGGAGAAAGGGAGAATGGGAGAGAAATACCATGTGTGGTTGCCTCTGGTGCGCCCCCTACTGGGGACCTGGCCTGTAATGTGTCCTGACGGGGAATCGAACCAGTAACCATTTGGTTTGCAGCCGGCACTCAATCCACTGACCCACACCAGCCAGAGCTCTTTTTTTTCCCCTCTTTTTTTTAAATTGAATTTTTCGGGTGACACTGGTTATTAAAATTATACAGGTTTCAGGTGCACTGGTTCTCAGGGCAGCACTCAGTCCACTGAGCCACACCAACCATGGCAGAAATCAACCATTTTTACCTTACTACCACTGTTACCATTCCGGTCTAAGCTATTCTGGTTACCTCTTGCTTATTCCGGAAAGAGTTTTGTGACCTTTCTCCCTACTTCTACCTTTGTCCCTGTACACTCTGTTTCCAATACCTGGTAATTGTTCCTCATTTTACTGATTGTAAAAGTCAAAGTCCTTACAATGACCTCTAAGGTATTTTGTGATCCGGTCTCCTCCTTTCTTGGCTTTATCTTCTACCATACTCCCTGAACTTGTACTTCCACCACACTTTTCTTGTGTTCCTCAAGCATGCAGGTGTTCTCCCTCCTGTTTTAGAGCCTTTGTACTTGCTGTTCTCACTGGCTGGAATGCTCTCTTCTCCCCAAATATCCTATGACTAACCCCCTCACCACCTCAAACTTCCTTCAAATGTTACTTCTCAATGGGACCTGCCGTTCACTACCCGGTTGTATCACTGCAACCTGTCCCACTATCCTGCCCCCTACACGGCCAACGCCCCTAACCCTGGTCTTTTTCTTTTTTCCTCAGCACTATCATATTTAAACATCGCACTTAATTTAGTAATTACGCCGATTTTTGTTGTCTGTCTCTGTGACATTTTAAACTACTTGAGGACATGGATCTTTGTTTTTTTTTTTTTTTTTAATTTTTTTATTGTTGTTCAATGACAGTTGTCTGCATTTCCCCTCCACAGTCCTCCCCCACCCCAGCCATCCCCAACACCTTTCCTCGATTGTACCCCGGCTTCGTCCATGTGTCCTTTATAGTTGTTCCTGAAAACCCTTCCCCCCATCCCCCCCATTATCCCCTCATCCCCTCTCTGGTCACTGTCAGTTTGTTCTTAATTTCAATGTCTCTGGTTCTATTTTGCTGTATTCACTGGTCTATCTCACGTGCATGGAACAGTCATTGGCACATAGTAAGCACCCAATAAATGAATGAAATGGTATTGTTTAATAGATCACTCCTTTGTGACTCATTCATACCACCTTGTGGTATATGGGCCAATGCTCCAACCAACCCGGCCAGGGACATTATGTTACATATTAGAAGCCTCGTCTAACTGAGCAGATTATTACTTACTTGCAGCTGATAGATTCATTTCCTTATAGTCTAATCCTAGACTCTCAGAACTATAAAAGATTATGATAATCATTTCATGAATCCATTCATGTTATCCATGACAGTGCTGCTTTTTTTTTTTTTTTAGATTTTATTTATTCATTTCTAGAGAGCGGGGAAAGGAGGGAGAAAGAGAGGAAGAGAAACATCAGTGTGTGGTTGCCTCTTACACACCCGCTACCAGGGACCTGGTCCACAACCCAGGCGCCCTGACTGGGAATCAAACCAGAGTTCTTTCAGTTTTCAGGCTGATGCTCAACCCGTTGGTACACACCAGCCACAGCAACAGTACTTGTTAATATATTGGAATGATGCAAACCAAGAGAAGCCAATTTAGGATCTGACATTTACTGCTCAATGGGGTAATCCATTACCAATTTTGCAGAAGACAATGAAGCAGTCTCTAAAGATACTACGAAAGCTAACCTCACCATTAGTCACTCCCATGGAAGATGGTGAGAAGTCACGTTATTCCTCCCCACAAACCCATAGACATGTCTATGGGGGCGTATGGCATGCCAGTTCACTCTAGGCACCAGAGAACCGCATTCAGATTATTCGGCAGAGTGTCAAAGCTTTATAAAAGCACTAGACGTTCTTATATGAGTCATTTCTTTCTGTAAAAGAGAGGAGGAGAATCTGGAGTCATGGGAACAATGGGGGCAGATTTTGCTGGCAGACAGTGTAGTCTCACCTTCTCCTGTTTCTTCTTGTATTTGCTGTAGAGTGGCAGACTCAGTATGCTAACCAGCGTTCATCACTGCGAGAGTGGGTGGGGGGAACGCATAGCCTGCAATTACATAACTGGTAGAAAAGGCTCGTTGAACTTTTTTCATAACACTCACAGAACTAAAGAAGCTGAAGGGAGGTGACGTATGAGCAGTGGGCAAAATGTGGATAGTTGGAACAGCAGTCTTGAGACAGCCATTCTGGGAAAGGCTTTTTTTTTTTTTTTTTTTTTTTCCATTTCTAACTAAGTTCCCCATCTTCAGTAATGGTTGGGAAATCCTGACAGTCTTGTGCGTGCTGACTCAATGTGTTCAAACCTGTAGGTTGGAGAGTGTTTGCTCAAGTGGAAAATGGGACAACATAAGTCTCTTAAGGACCTTACAGGGAAACCTTATGGCTTATTAGTAATGAAAGGTTTGATTCGTTCAGGGAAAGACATTTGTTTTCTGATCACTGAACTTTTCCTATTTCTATTATCTCTATCCAGATGTCCAAATTTCAGAGGTCAGTGGGGAAACTACTGGTATATGGGAGCCAAATGTGACCAACTCTGGAATACTCTGGACCTGGTTTTAGTGGCAGTATTGCCTGGAATAGGACTGGCTTTAATAGTTGGTGTAACAATCCAGACCATCCAGTACTGTAAAAAAAAGTCAAAGAACAATATAGATGATCAAAGGTAAGACATTTCTAAATATCTCCAAGAATGATGGGAAATCTCTTGTGACATGAGCAAATGAGTCAAGGAATGATGGATATCATTTATCATGCATATACATGATATATTCTCTTTCATATTCATAACATGTAACTACATCGGAACAAAATTCCCATAACCAAATACATTTTGGTCGGAATGCGGATGCAGCAAGTATCCATACAGCCGAGTATAATTCAGTAAAGAATTGTCCTGTTTCAGTGTCTTTCTTCTATTTGTGTGTTCCCCGTGTACTGTCCTACGCAGGGGTGGGACTGCTGTCCTTCCCGTTCACCCCAACCCCTAGCAACAGCGTCACCGAAATGAGAAGAGGAATCCAATGGACTTCACTGTAATATGACTCTATCTTGGGTAAATCTCTTCTCCTCACTGGACTTCCATTTTCTCATCTATAAAATCGCGATTTAAAAAAAAAAAATCGAGATTCATATAATCGGGCCTACCCACCTTAACAGAGATGGTGAGAATGATACTGAAAGCCAGAGTCATTTACTAAGGGTTCCTCGTGTCTGTCAGGCTGAATTGTAAGTGTTTCATATGTATCCATTCATATAATCTTCACCAGCACACTATAAAGTACAGATGAGATTCTCGAGACACAGATCAAATAACTTGGCTGAAGTTACAGGGCTAAGCATGTACCCAGACGATCTGGCTCCCAGGCCTAAACTCTTAACCCCCGTGCTCTAGGAATGGAATCTCATAAGATAAAATGCTGCTTTGAAAGCTGCAAAGCCTGGCTGCTTCCCCTTTATTTCTTTGCTTAAAAGGAAACAAGACCCTTTATACTTTGTGCTGCCTCTGAACCGCAGAGATATGAGGGGTGAATACCAGTAAGTTAAAAATCTCATCAACTTTATACCAGTTAATTCAAATTAGCGTTGACCCCGAGGCATCATTCTCCAGTGACATGATAATGTTACCCTGTATACGGTGTGAGGCGAGTTTGAAATATTACTTTTAAATTGGAAGGAGCTGGTAATGTGAGCCTCACACTTCTAAGACCACGCTTGCAAATTGCAATTAAATCAACAATTTGAACAGTCTTAGATATTTGCTTCTGGGAGGGGTGCGGCAATAAACACTCCAACTGCTCTGACATTTCCAACTCCTAATCTTTGTTTGCACCCTCATTCCATACTCTGTAAAATACCATGTGGTACACATGTATGGATGCATAAAATCGATGTTTTTTTTTTAGTTATTTATTTATTTTTTTCAGTATTTTTTAATTGTTGATCTTGTACAGTTTTCTGTCTTTTACCCCGCCCCAGCCCACCACCCCAGCCCTCCCCACCTCCCTCCCATTTCCACCCCCCATAGTTTTTGTCCATGAGTTCTTTATACTTGTTGCTCAAAATCAATGTTTTTACAAAATAACATTTATTTTTAAGAGTTCACAAGTGCATATAGTAGGAAACTGAAGAACACAAGAAGCAAAAAAACAGTCATCCACAGCTACAGGCAGTTTACAGTCTGACGCGTTCTCAGTTCTCCTTGTATATACACAAATGAACTTCCATTTGTTTGTAATTAAGATCATGAACTTACGAATCATGATTTTTCAAACATCGCGAATATTTACCATTTCATAGTCTCAAAGCTATGTAAATATTCTGATAACCAAGTATACACTGCACCAACTCGATCTGGAAGAAAAAAAAATGTAATCCTGCGTTTCTGGGCGACAAAAATTTCATAAAGGACAAAAATAGCAGCAGACCCCTAAATAAAGATACCGGCAAAGTTGCGATTAAAATGCTGCATTCCCTCAATATTCTATTAAACACGAGACACAAAGCAACAGAGTACATGGAATACAATGCTTCTAAGAGAATTTATTATGATCTTTGCTTTTAAGATATTAGCAAGGAGGCAAGTTTTGACTGAAATACTTTACAATGTATTCGTACAGTACAACCAAAAGACACGCGCGCACATCAATGGTTGCGTCACAATGTGACTATGTATGCATGCGTAAAATCAGTGTTCATCAGCATGGTGATGGGAGGAGACTTGACTTTGGATAGCGAACACACAATACAATATGAAGATGATGTGTTATAGAATTGTTCACCTGAAACCTATATAACTTTGTGAACCAATGTCACCTCAATAAATTCAATAAAAAAAAAAAACTAAGTAAATTAATGTGAAGAATTTCATATTGCCCCGTGACTTAGCTTAGAAATCTCCGGAGATTTTAAAGAATTATTGTCATTAGAAATCATACTTGTAAACGAGTCACCTTTTAAGCATTCCCCATAGCTTTTCTACCCCGAAGCTTTCTAGAACACTGGATTTGGTTTCCAATCATCTGTCTTCTACTAAATGGCTATGACTTTTAATGAACGTCTTAGTCCCTTTTTCTTCCTTGATGAATGGGGATTTGAGTAACAGATGTGACTTCTCCACAGTTGTGAGAATCAAAGAACATAATTAATGGAAAACTGCACTGAGAAGCAAAGGCAAACAAAAGGTTTGATTCTAAGCCAGGATAGTAGTACCGTTCACAATCATCTGGGCTTATGTATAGGCTTTTTGGGTAAAGAATCAAACTGCCCTATTTTACTCCAGTCAAAATGTAATTCAAAGTCCCCTTGCCCCCTCTATCAACTTTGAATTGACAAAGTGATTCTGTATTATCTCTGGGACATTCCTCAGTATAGTAGGAAAAGCGAAGTAACGGAGCCTGACAGATTAGGGCTCAAATCCCTGCCCTGTAGGTCACTGACTGTGTGGCTTTGGAGGATTTCCTTGAAATTTTTCAGCATCGGTTTGTTTCATCTGCAAAAATGGAGTTAACAACATCTATCTTGCAGATTTTTTTCTAAATATTCGCGGAAGATAATATGATTCTTTTGCAATAAACTGATAGTTGAAATTTACTTTCAGTTGTGTCAAAAACCTAAGATGGCCCTGGCTGGTGTAGCTCAGTGGATTGAGCGCGGGCCTGCGAACCAGAGGATCGCGGTTCGATTCCCAGTCAGGGCACATGCCTGGGTTGCCAGGCCAGTTCCCAGCGGGGGACATACAAGAGGCAACCGCACATTGATGTTTCTCTCCCTCTCTCCTTCCCTTCCCCTCTGAAGATAAATAAAATCTAAAAGAAAAAAAATTAAAAAAAAAAAGTCATAAAAAAAAAAAAAAAAAAAAAAAAAACCTAAGATGGATTAATGGAGGGATAGAGGGATGGATGCATGGACACACATATATTGAAGCAAGTATAGTAAAATGTTAGCCGTGAAATTGAGGTTACAGATACACGGGCAGTCACTGTAAAAAATTGATTTTTGCTATATGTTTGAGCATTTCCCTAAGAAACTGTTGGAGAAAATCAGATAGTTAAAATACCTTGAACATGGCCTGGCTGGTGTAGCTCATTGGATTGAGCGCGGGCTGCGAACCAAAGGGTCGCAGGTTCGAGTCCCAGTCAGGGCACATGCCCGGGTTGCAGGCCAGGCCCCTAGTGGGGGCCACGTGAGAGGCAACCACACATTGATGTTTCTCTCCCTCTCTTACTCCCTCCCTTCCCTCCCCTCTAAAAATAAATAAATAAAATCTTTAAAAAAAATACCTTGAACATGGAAATCTTTCAACAAATGGTAGCATTTATTATTGCCTTGTCTCAGGTTCATCTAGTAACAGAGTCTTAAGATGGGAGCATTCATTCTGTATGGTCGGAATGAGTTTATCAGGGACAGTGATTCATAACTACTCAAGCAAATGCTCTATCCTAACTATGTGTTGTTTTGCATTTAACTTGCCAGACAACAGAGGAGTTCATCAGGTCTCTGTTGTATTCAAGTAGCGAGTGAAAAGAATCTCCGAACACTGAGAGCAGTTTGATGATAAATTTATTGGCCAAGTTTAACCTGCGCAGGGGCGTACTTCCCAAATGAGACCGTAGTCTCGCAGCTACGCAGAGCTGCCAAATGGAAGTCGCGCCCGGCTTACAGACTACAGGGGTCTTTATAGAGCGCAGCAAGCAAGCAGGGGATACAGAAGCAGATGCAGCAGTTAGCTATTGGCTCGATCAAACAAAGCAGAAGTTCCTGATTGGTGGGGGCTTTTACATTCCCTCCTTCTCTTTCTCATTAGTCAAACCTTTGACTCATGTTCCTCTTGGGGAAGAATTGTATAGGGCTGAGACAAAACCATGAGTTTTACCGTCTCTACTCTATTTTTGATAAAAGTTAAAAGCTTGTTTAGAATTATTGGTCCTATGGCTAGAGCTAAGAGGAGGAGAATTAGAGGTCCAGCTAAGGCGGATATCAGCGTAGTTAGCCAAGGGGAAGTCTTATATAGGGAAGAATACCAGGAGGACGACTCTGTCTCCTGCTCTCTGTCTTTAAGGCGTTGGGGAAGTCCTATCCTGACTTGCTGGTCTAGTGGTAGGTTTAGGTGGGCGTGGTGGTAGCTTTCCCGTTCCCCCTCTTAATAATGGCCTTCCCTGAGTGGGCAACCTTCTTACTGTGAAGAAGGTCCCCGGGTCTGTGCCACTGATATAGAGTCTGAGACCCCACGTGCGACCCTTCAGCCACCCTGGGTCTCCCGGGTTCAAGACCGTCACGGAGGCAGGGTTACACCTGTCCGCTGCACAGTCTGCATCCCATCCGTTACTTGGTTCCTCGCGTCTATCCCGGGTGAGGAGAATGTGTTTGTCAGTTCCCCCTCCGGGGCTCCAACCACCATTAGTTAAGGTCTCACAGCCCCAACTTTTACAATAAAAATCATTGTGTGATCCACATGTATATCGCCGTCCTGGAGGGGGCTCTGGACACCCATAATGGGGTGCACTCCTAAGAGCATAATTTTTGGGTGCACTGCCACATTGGTCACCCCATGAGGGTCGGTAAGCATAGCCCCCTAGAGTTAGAGAATTCAAAGCCGGGATCGCCGCCGCAGAGGCGCAGTACGGATCATCAAAAAATTTAGAAAAGTCTGTCTTTAGCATGACGGAGCTCGCTCCGCCCCAAGTATAGTTAGTGGCAATTACTGTCCCATCAGCAGTTCTTATAAGCACCCACTCTTGCTGTTCTAGGTTCTGGCTTTGGGCTCTACCGAGGATTAGGAGCCCTAAGTATGCGAAAAAGTAAGCTTCAAGGGTTTGTCTGGATCTTGGCGGACCCGCCATGCTCGTGGTTCCTCCTCTGGTGGTTGGGCCGCCTTAATGTGGGACAGGTGGATCCAGTAGGGCTTCTCCGCTACCCGTATAGCGGAGGGTGTGCTTAACAGTACCTGGTATGGTCCCGTCCAACGTGGTTCCAAGTTTCCCTTCCGATGGTTAAGGATCCATACCCACTGTCCAGGCTCCAGCTGTTCAGGCTTTTCTTCTTTTCTTTGTTCAAGTCCCTGATGTCGGGTCTGCTGGAAAGCGCGCACTTCACTCCGGATTTCTTGCAGCGCCTGTAAGGACTTGAGGAAGTTACAGTTAGATGTCTCTATTTCCTCGGTGGACAACTTGGGAATTAAGGGTACCGGTTGTCCATATAATATTTCAAAAGGTGCCCAACCTTTAATGTATGGGGTGCACCTTACCCGGAAGAGGGCGAAAGGGAGCAGCTCTACCCAATTTTCGCCGGTCTCCTCTTTTAATTTTATTAAAGTTTCTTTCAGTGTTCTATTCATTCTCTCTACTTGTCCTGAACTCTGCGGTCTATAAATACAGTGTAGCTTCCAATTAATACCTAATTTATTTGCCAATTCCTGTGAGATTTTGGAAATGAATGCTGGTCCATTGTCAGAACCTATAGCTATGGGTATCCCATATCTAGGTATAACTTCTCTTATTAAGGTCTTACAAACTGTGGAAGCGGTCTCTCCCCTTGTGGGAAAGGCCTCTACCCACCCAGAGTAAGTATCCACTAGGACTAGCAGGTACCTGTATCCTGATTTCCCTTTAGGCATTTCAGTAAAATCAATTTCCCATAGTTCTCCCGGGGCATTGCCTCGATGCCTCACGAAGCGAGGTAATTTCTGATTCTGGGCGTTCACTTTCGCGCAAGTCTTGCATCGCGAGGTGATGGAGTGAATTATTTCCCTTAGGTGTGGTCCCAGGTAATATTTCCTGATTAACAGTTCTAGTTTGTTCTGTCCCAAATGGGTGCTAGTATGAATGTCCTGGACAATTTTTGTTAGTACCCCTTCTGGCAAGTATAGCTTGGCGTTTGGAAGTACTATCCATCTATTTTCATTCTTTGTTCCCCCTAGCCTTGCTCCCTCTTGCTCTTCTTCTTTAGAATACGTGGGGTTTGGGGGCAACTCCGGCTGGGGTACTAGGGGGAGCAGGTTACTCTCTGTCCTCATAGCGGCTTCCTTGGCGGCAGCATCGGCCAGACTATTCCCTCTTATGACAGGAGTATCTCCCTTCTGGTGGCCCTTACAATGGATAATGGCAACTTTCTTGGGTAACCATATAGCCTTTAGGAGAGAGAGAATCTCTTCACGGTTTTTAATGTCTTTTCCTCCTGCAGTTAGGAGACCTCTCTCTCTGTAGATGGCTCCATGAATATGGGCGGTAGCAAAAGCATAGCGGCTGTCAGTGTAGATATTGGCAATCTTTCCTTCAGCTATCTCTAGGGCCCTGGTCAGCCCTATCAGTTCCGCCCTCTGTGCAGAGGTTCCTGCAGGCAATGCCCTTTGCCACAGGACCCTATCTTCTGAGGTCACTGCTGCCCCTGCGTACCGCTGTCCGTCCTTGATAAAACTGCTCCCATCAGTAAAGAGGGTCAGGTCTACTTTCTCATATGCCTGATCTTTTAAGTCCGGGCGGGAGCCAGTCACTGTGTCAAGGATCTGCTTGCAACTGTGGATCACAGTGGAGTCTGGTACTGGCAGCAGAGTGGCTGGATTCAGGGCAGTGCTCTTAAGGAACTGCACCGCTGGAGGGTTCAGCAGCTGTGCCTGGTACTGCGTCAGCCGCGCATTAGACAGCCATCGGTCTGGGGGGGACCGTAGGACCTGTTCGATATAGTGCTCTCCTATGACCTGTATGTCCTTCCCCAGGGTCAACTTGCCTGCTTCTTTAACTAGTAGTGACGTGGCTGCGATAGCCCTTAAACAGGCCGGCCATCCCGATGCCACAGGATCGAGTTTCTTTGACAAGTAGGCCACAGGCCTCTTCCACGGGCCGAGGGTCTGGCTCAGAACACCTAGGGCCGTACCCTCCTTTTCAGCAACATATAGCTGGAAGGGTTTGGTCAAATCAGGTAGGGCTAGGGCTGGGGCTGAGACTAAGGCTTCCTTCAAAGCCAGGAATGCTTGCTTCCCTTCCTCAGTCCACGTAAAGGAGTCCTCCTTGCCTCTGGTGAGATCATGCAGGGGTTTTGCTATGCTTGCAAAACCTAATATCCACAGTCTGCAGTAGCCTACGGCCCCTAGGAACTCCCGTACCTGTCTCTTGGTAGTTGGCTCTGGAATCTGTAGGACTGCCTGGATCCGCTGGTTTGACAAAGCCCTCAGCCCTCCTTTCAGGTCGTACCCCAGGTAACTTACAGTTTGCGTCGCAATCTGAGCTTTCTTGGCTGACACTCGGTAGCCCATCCTCTCAAGGTCCCGGAGCAGGTCTAGTGTGGCAGATTCACATTCCTCCTGTGTCCGGGCCGCTACCAGGATGTCATCTACGTATTGGAGGAGAACTATTGATGGATGGGTTCTCCTGAACTCCTGGAGATCCTTACTCAAGGCCTCATTGAATATAGTTGGTGAATTCTTGAAACCCTGGGGCAGTCTGGTCCATGTAAACTGCCCTACTAGTCCATTTTCGGGGTCACTCCACTCAAAGGCAAACATTTCCTGACTTTGGGGAGCCAGGGGTATACAAAAGAAGGCATCTTTTAAATCCAAAACAGAATAATAGGTATGAGTTGGTGGCAGCGAACTCAAGAGGGTATACGGGTTTGGTACCGTGGGGTGTATGGTTTCAACTCGGGCGTTTACTTCCCGCAAGTCCTGCACTGGCCGGTAATCCTGGGTCCCAGGTTTTTGGACAGGGAGAAGGGGGGTGTTCCATGCAGACTGGCATTTTCTCAGAATGCCCGCCTCTAATAGGCGTTTCAAGTGCCCCGCAATCCCCTGTCTGGCCCGTGCTGGGACAGGGTACTGCCTGATCCGGACCGGCCGGGCTGTACTGGCCAGCTGGACCAGCACCGGCGGTTGGTGAACGGCCAACCCTGGCGGGTTTGCCTCTGCCCACACCCCTGGTACTTGCGTTTGCAGTTCTTCTAGGACTGTATCCTCCTTTTTCTCACCGTCTGGGAGTATCGCCAGCAAGTATTCTTCCGACAGGGGGACCGTCACCTCCAAACTGGTCCCTTCAGGTGCTTCTGCTGATTTGAAGCTTATGGTAGCATGGAGCTTCTGTAACAAATCTCTCCCGAGTAACGGGTATGGACAGTCTGGAATGACTAGAAAGGAGTGAGTAATAGTCCCTTTTCCTAAGTTGGTAACTCTGGCCGCTGTCCAGGGATACGCTTCGGCCTTACCCGTTGCTCCTATAATTTTGGTGGTTGCTTTTTGGAGTTGTCCCTGAGGTTGCTTTAGAACAGAAAATGTGGCTCTCGTGTCGACCAGGAAGTCTACTGGTTTCCCTTCGACATTCAAGGTGACCATGGGCTCCTGGGAGCCAACAGGTATGGAGCCCTGGCCCCGTCAATCTAAGGTTTGAAGCAGCACCGCAGGACGAGCCTCCTTTGCCTGTAATTTGGGGCAGTCCTTCTTCCAGTGTCCCTTTTCTTTGCAGAATGCACATTGGTCCTTGTCTACCCTGGGCCACTGGCCTCTTGGCTTCCCTTTCTTCCCTTCTTTCTTCGGGCCTGCCTGGGCTGCAATTAGGATTTTTGCTACCTCTTTTGCCCTTCCTACTTCTGGGTCATCTCTGTTCACATATACTTTCTGAGCAATTTCTACAAGCTTGCTGATATTTTCTCCTTCAAATCCTTCAATTTTTTTGTAACTTCTTTCTAACATCAGGAGCTGCCTGGGTCACAAAGGCTATGTTCAAAAGCCGCCTGTTCTCAGGAGCCTGAGGGTCTAATGGGGTGTACACTCGGTAGGCTTCTATCAGTCTTTCTAGAAAACTAGCAGGGGACTCTTCTCTCCCCTGTACTACCTCACTGACCTTACTAAAATTTGTTGGCTTCTTAGCTGCTATCTTCAACCCTCTTAACAGAGCCCGGCGGTATTGGAGGAGCGCATCCCTTCCCCCACTCGTATTGGGGTCCCAATTAGGGGGTTGTTCTGGTAGTATATCTTGTACCTCCCTCCTCCCCACTGCGGTTTCTCCTTCCTCTCCCATAACCGCTTTGACGGCTTCTCTCATTATTCTATCTCTTTCCTCTGAGGTGAACAATGTTTGCAATATCTGCTGACAATCATCCCACGTGGGCTGGTGGGTTCTAAATATAGTCTCTAACAGGGAGATTAATCCCTGCGGCTTTTCAGAAAACGGAGGATTTTGCAATTTCCAATTATATAGATCACTAGTTGAGAAGGGGACATAGATTAGCCGCGGCGGTGCATGTAATGGGGCGTCTGGAGCCGGTGGCACCTCCCTGAGTGGCAAAATGGCGGCGCCACCTGAGTGTGGTGCCGAACTTAAAATGGCGGCGCCATCCTGTTTTGGCGCCAAACCTTCCCCATATTGAGTACCGCCGCGGGTATGAGGAGGACTCTGGATCCTCTCCGCCCTCCCACTAGAGGAATCAGGCAAGGGTTGATGATACGGGGGAGGAACGGAGGGAGCCAACAGCGGGTCCTCGGGTACTTCGGGCAAAACAGGGTATAACCTCCTCCCTCCCTCGTTCTCCTGGCTCTGCTGAGGTCGGCGCCCTTTGTCTGCCTGTAAGCGGGGAGTCTGCCTTGGCGCCGTCGCCACGCAGAGGGCCCTTCCCTTCCTCTGACCATTCGACTGGCATCGGCGTATGTACCCGGGGCGATCAGTGGCTATGTCTACCCACACATCTATATAGACCATCTGATCTGGATGGGGGGTCTCATAAACAATCCGCCGAACCGCGAAAAGGAGGGACAAGTCGAAAGTTCCCTCCGTGGGCCATCCTACGTCAAAGGTCGGCCACTCAAGCTCACTGAAAGTTCGCAGGACCTCCCGGTCGGGCGGCGGTCCCCCATAGCCCCGAGCGCGATTCTGAAAGTCAGAAAAATTGTTTAATAAACATTCTAGGGCAGTGCTCGAGGTGGAGCCTCCTTGTCCCATCGCGGATGCCTTTTGCCCGATTTCCACGGCACCTAGGATTAGGAATATGAGGGACACTAAAATTCCACACAAAAACACACAACTAGCTCCTCTCCACTCAGTCCATTCACGCACAAACAGGCCGCGGCGCACTTCAGCCTCTCCACACATTCAAACTTCGCTAGCGCGTTTGGTCGCGGCGCAAAACGAAACTAAATACCAAATGCGACCTAGTCGCAATCACTGTGCACAACGAAACCAAATTTCAAATGCGGGAGCAGAAGCTCCGGTTCTCGAGAGCGTCCTCTCCTTGAGAACCCCGCGGGCGGGCTACCGGCAACGTCTCGCCTACCGCCTCGCGGCTCCAATGAGTCTAGACTCCCAAACCAAATTCCGCGGCAAACTTACCCGGGTTCCACTTTCTCAGTCTCCGAAGACTTCCCTTGATCTCGCTGGGGCCTCCAAATGTTGTATTCAAGTAGCGAGTGAAAAGAATCTCCGAACACTGAGAGCAGTTTGATGATAAATTTATTGGCCAAGTTTAACCTGCGCAGGGGCGTACTTCCCAAATGAGACCGTAGTCTCGCAGCTACGCAGAGCTGCCAAATGGAAGTCGCGCCCGGCTTACAGACTACAGGGGTCTTTATAGAGCGCAGCAAGCAAGCAGGGGATACAGAAGCAGATGCAGCAGTTAGCTATTGGCTCGATCAAACAAAGCAGAAGTTCCTGATTGGTGGGGGCTTTTACAGTCTCCAACCTGCACATAATTCTGCATACGCTTTCGATAATGCTGTGAGATTTTCTCAACCTCGTGAAGGCCAGGTAAACACCAAGACTCGTTTGTCACATACACTAAGTGTGCAAAAGACACCAAAGACAGAAATGCTTTGCAAAAAAAAAAACACAAAGAAACTTGGGAGATTAAAGAAGTACTCACAGAGAGCAGAGTGAAGTGTTATCAGAAGATCGAACTGCACCAATGAGGAATGGTCGATGACAGGTTATTTATCAGGAGAGTTGCAGGCCAGGCCCAGGTCAAATTACAATGGGAGCCCTCTCTCCTTGCGTCTCCATCATTCGTTGCCAGGTAAACCTAACTCAACACACCTATGGAAAGCAGTCTTAAGAAAAGGGAAAACCCATAACAAAGGGGAATGGAAGTAAGTAAAACAGGGCAGCAGGCCAGAAAGATATGTGACTTCTTTTTACACTAGCTGAAAAATCTCTTTTTTAAAACATCGAATATGGTATCAGTAGTGCAGGTCCTCTAAATAAGATTTGTGGGGATCTTTTTAATTCATTGTGCGTTCAGAACAGCTCTAAATATAGAAAAAGGCCACAAGGATCAGAAGCAGCAGTATGTGCTTTTATTGCTCCAAATCAAACAAATCACTAGTAAGACACCACAAAAATCATTGTTTGCTATGGTATATTGAGTCCTCAGTATAATTCTACATATGTTCCTGATGTGGTGCTCTGTGGATAATATCAAGGCAAGTTAAAACTGGAACTCATAAAAAGGTGAAGATAAAAAGTTGACAAAGGGCTGATGACTGAACGCTAGTGGCCAAACGTGTTTGACTTGCGGTCAGAGTGGTTAAATGTTGGGACTTAGACTACATCATGGAAGAAGAAGGTATGCGTGAGTGTTATATATAACATGTTGTGACTAGGTGGTTAAGATCCTCTGGGTGAATATACCATGCTCAATAATGTTGACGGCTACAAAAGGCTTCCTCTAAGGTTGTCAAGTAGACTTAGCTGTCAACATTGTCTCTTGACGCGACCAGCTGTTTTGTAGATGGCTCCTAAGATTTAGAGAACGTTACAGGTAGGAGGGCGCTTTTCTTTTGCTAAGACTTCACTCACTTAGTTACTTCGGCCGCCCACATATATTTCAAATCTAGTTGACCTCCTCTTGTTCTCTCATCATCCCTTTTTACTTAAGGCTATACAAGCTGCAATCGTGGATAAAATTCAGAAGGAAAGCCTGCTCTAGTTCTGTTACACCTATGCGAATACTTCCACGGTGCACATTTTTTTTTTGTTCAATTGCAGTTGTCCCAGGTTTCCCCTCTGCTCCCCGCTGCCCCATCCTCCCCCTCTCCACCCCCACAGTCAGTCCACACCCTGTTGTCCATGTCTGTGGGTCACTCGTACTTGTTCTTGAACTACGCCCTTTCCCGTCTTTCCTCCCTTAACTCTCTCCCCCGTCCCCTCTGGTCGCTGTCAGTCTGTTCCTTGTTTTCTCAGTGCTGTGACAATTTCCTAAACTTCCCTTAACCGAGGATACCGCAAGTGAACCACCGCGCCTTTTCTCAATCTCCCCTATTCTTCTCTTGCTGATTGTTTGCCAAAGTCTGGGGAATTAGGGTTAACAATTTAATAGAGAACTAGGAAACTTTCCAATTGAGTTAAACTGTTTTGAAAGGTGTCCAGATGCACTGTGCTCCAAATGTGCATTTAAAATATTGACTTTGGCATGCGATGACTTCTCAGCAGCGAAGGCCCAGTTCAGGTTCCCATAGAATTGAATAATGCTTTTTCATGCAAATTTGCCACCATTTTCTTTCTTCACCTGGATCACACACACAGAACCAGAAATGAATAGGCACAGCCTGAGTTCATTCTTGAATTGTCAAAGCTAATCTTTTCTAATTGAGTTAGCAATTAGATTTGAGTGGGTGGAAATAAGACTACATATTTGCTACCATTTCTTTACCCACCCCACCCCCCACTTTTACAATTAGCACAAAGTAGCTTGTGACTTTCAGAGTTATTACAGGCCTAGCAGGAGCGTATAATTAGACATCCTGCCGTGCTCTGTGAATCTCTTGCAGGAAAAGTGTACTGCAGTTTAGTCCTGGGAGAAGACTTCACCATTGCCTTTGTTATTTCTGGCCGTTGTTCTGCTCATAAATGTGCTTTTGAAGTTTTTCTGCTTTTAAACCAAGCTC
This sequence comes from Glossophaga mutica, assembly GCA_039655065.1. Lineage (NCBI taxonomy): Eukaryota > Metazoa > Chordata > Mammalia > Chiroptera > Phyllostomidae > Glossophaga > Glossophaga mutica. Next base: position 3,651,062 of record CM077318.1, on the reverse strand, counting down.
AGATGGCATGATTCAGCCATTTCCACAGGATATATCATGTTGGAATTACTTTCACCAAGTGAAAATATGTACCAACTATGGCTGGGGGGTGGGGGGCTACATTTGTTACATAGAGACCCAGGAATTGGCATAGAAAGAAATACTGATCTGGCTTAAAAGCGTACAATGAACCAGACAGTAGAGGCAACAGCTAATGACAAATACTCACTGAAAACAGAGTACTTTGACTGACAATAACATTTTCTAGATTTGGCAGTGATAATTACAAACCCAATTGCTGGATTTATTGTGTTTTCAAAGAGAATAAATCGAAAGTGGGAGATGATAAGATAAGCTTAAAAGTTTCCATTTACTAAATCTAAGAAGTTATTCTTCCTAGATAATACATGACAATAGTATCCAATCATCATCACGTGAATGGATATCATTTTAATGTCCCTGAGAATATTATCATAATTTAAATAATATCTCTTTAGAAGTTGTTTATATCATCTTCTCTATCATTTTTATTAATATTCAAATACAGTTGCCTCCGTTTCCCCACCACCACCTTCCCCCGCCCCACCCCCACCCCCCATCCTCAATCCTACCCCTTTTTGGCTTTGTCCACGGGTCCTTTATACATGTTCATTTTTGAATAGTTAGACATTATCAAGCACTCTGCTACAGCTGGCACCGTGCGAAATGTGACAATCTGCAGACCGTTGCTACAGTCTCAGTATGCGTCATCACTCAATATATACATTAACTCTACCTTACCAGTAAATGATGAGTTATAGTTTTATCTAATTCATGAAATTACTTTGTTCAAGACAACCAGTTATGTAAAGTGAACTAGAAATCACCAAGGTCGGAATAACATCTTTTATTGTGATGATTGTCCTTCAAAATCCCAAGTTTTGCTTAGGACAAAAAAAATATTAAGTTGGCTAGAAAGAGTAAATGAATCCAAGTAATTAAAAACTAAATATTATTTTGTAGTGTTTTATCCTTTTTTCCAAATCGATGGTGGAAATATTTCACTTCCACTCAATGTTATTTTACTTGATTTAAAAGATGATTGACAGCAATCGTATGCACTGATGAAAAGCACATCATGTATCTTATTATCTTAGGCTCATGTCCGCAGCAGGAGAGTACAGTTAGCAAAGTCATGAATTATCCTTCTGTTTTCCCTTTCATTTCAAAGTTTTTATTTGTAAATACGCAAGTGCAGCTGAACTAGTAGTAGTCTTTAATCAAGAAACAATATATAAAGGAACGAAGTAATCTCTTTTGTTAGAGGTTTAGGCGGAGGATCATTTGTCAATCTTATTTTTCATCCTGTTTGTCAACATTGCCTCCTGCAAGCCCCGGGCATACGGTAGAAACTGAAGACTTGAATGAGAACGTGACCGAGTCACGGAGTACTCCCCCCAAGTGTTTTAGTCTACCCCTTGTATAAACTGTCATGTTCTCATGTGTATCTTATGTTGATGATCTACTCACTAAAAAGACACCTCTGGAGTCCAGAATATCTAACATGGTGATTTGAAACTACGCAACACTGATAGAATAATAAACAGCTCCTCATGCTTACAAACCGTAAATGCAAGCCACTGGTTACAGGGAACCAAATATGACAGTTTACATAAATCAGGGAAACCCTTTTCCCAATCTTGTGTTCTGCTCACAAGACAAAAGACAGGACACTGTTTAAAGGCAAATTAGTAATCTAATTCGGACTAAAGATTTCTTTTATGGTTTGTTGTTTATTGTTTCATCTGAGAAAAATCAAATCCAAGATAACATTACAGCTTAACTATGAATGTGTATTTATATAAAAGCATCAACACATGATTTAACTCCTGTATTTTCTTGGTATCTTCTTAAAGAATGTTATTGAAATATCGTTAATGAAGATATCATTGTAATCTGCAGCATCATTCAAATGTTTTCTTTTTCCTGTCTGACTCATGTCTACCTTTTTTAATTTTGTCGATTACATTTATTGAGATGACCTGGTTGGTAATATCACATAACTTTCAAATATACAATTCTATGATATATCATCGATATATTGCATTGAGGGTTCACCACCCAAAGTCTAGTCTCCCTGCATCAGCATATATTTGACCCCCACTTTACCCTTTCCATCCTCCCCACCCCCCTCCCTCTGGTAACCACCACTCCGTCGTCTGCATGTGTGAGTTCAGTTTGTTAGTTCATTTGCTGTTTTCTGCTCTATATCCCACATGTGAGTGAAATCATATGGTTCTTGTCTTTTTCCGTCTGACTTATTTCACTTAATGTGATTCTCTTAAGATCCATCTGCGTTGTCACAAATGGCGCTGTTTCATCATTTTTGTGGCTGAGTAGTAGTCCATTGTATATAGGATGTACCACTTCTTCATCCAGTCATCTGCTGAAGGACATTTAGCTTATTTCTGTATCTCGGCTACCTTGAGTAATGGCGCAATGAGCAAAGGGGTACATACTGGTTTATGAATAAATGTTTCCAATTTGGGGGGATAGACACCTACAAGAGGGATCGCTGGGTGACATGGGAACTCTATTCTTAATGTCTGAGGACCTTCCAGACTGTTCTCCATCTGGCTGCACCGGTTTACATTCCCAGCAGCAGTGAGTGAGGGTTCCTTTTCTCCACAAAGCCTCTCCTACACGTATTCTATCACCTGTCTGGTTGATAATAGCCATTCTAACATGTGTGAGTTGGTATCTCATTGGTCTGTTCTGTTTTATTGAATTTATTGCAGTGACGTTGATTCATAAAATTATATCGGTGCCAGGGCACATGACCATGTGTCCCCCTTTAGCCTCTTCCACGTCCCCCACCCCCCTTTCCTTCTCGCCATCGGCGTACTGCTGTCTGTGCCTATGGGTCTTCTCTTGCTCTCTCTCTCTCTCTCTCTCTCTCTTTTTTTTTTTTTTTGCTTAATCCCTTCACCTCTCTCACTCAGCCCCACAACCCCGCTCCCTTCTGACAGCTGTCATTGTGGTTTTGAACAAATGCTTTCATGTTGAGAGAATCTTGCTCTTCCAACTCTTGTGTTCAGTCTGTGATAAGAAAGTCTGTGTTTTCTTGCCTATACACTGAAGACTGTAAATACCCCAAGCCTGGAAAAAGAAGAGACAAAATGTCTCTCATAGCCAGAAACTTTATCATTACAGATTCTTTAACGAAGAGGGTCGTTAGAAAAGACATCACCCTTTGTCGAGGCTCACCAGAAAAATTGTTAGACATAAATTGATGATACGGGAAGTTTTACAAAGAAAATAATAGCATGTCATGCATGCTACACATCATGCGCCATTTGGACATTTCCTCCTTTTTAAATACGTGCTCAAAATCGATCTGCTTATTTCCCCATTGCTATTCAAACACTTGAGTTTGGCACTGAGACAGTTCTAACAGTCTATTAATTAAGACAGTTCTTTGGAAATATTCAACCAAAACAGTGAGGAAAAATATGTTGATCTTTGGTTTCCTAAGTATTTTGGTAGATCACTTCTCTTGAGTTAGTAAGAAAAAAAAAAAACTTCATCTACTTGATGGCCCACAAACTTACCAAATAAAGTAACATTTTCTGTTCCACTCATACCTTTCATATGTTCTCTTCTCTCCGCCTCCCAACAATATCATTCTCCCCCCACTTTATTCACCTGCATTCACTGTGTTTACGAGTCTCTCCAGCCTTACCGTCAATCCTGGTAAATGTCCTCTCTCCCCCTAGCACTTTATACAGCTGGCCCGTGCCCAACACCTGAATCTCAATACACAGGTGACACCGCCATGCTGTAGGCTGAGCTTGCCTGCCTGAGGCTGCTCACCACACAGCTGCAGAGGTGGAACACTAACGCCGCTCTTACAAATGGCCCACTGCCTGATTTTCTCCCCAAGCTTCTGGTGCGCCTAGCGCGCCAAGTATTTCCACAGAATTTCTCTAGACCCCCTGTCTTCAAATGACGTGATTCAAGTCAGGGTAAAGCCAGAGTTTGAATATCATGGAGCAACATGAAAATGTTATAAGAACATAAGATGTTGAGCCAGAGGCCTGGGACTTAGTAGCTATTGGATGGTTACTGAAACAATTTGGGTCTGAGATTTTACTTTAATTGATCTCATAAGGTTGTGGAAAGGCTTCGTGGGCTACTATATACAAGAAGCTTGGAACAATGCCTGAATGTAGTCACCAATCTCAAAATGATGACTGTTATTGACGTTGATGGTAGGTAAGCAAGTGTCGAATGTTCTATGTCAGCTGTCTTTCAGGAGAAGACAAGCAGGGTGCTATACCACCGTGGCATTCTAGGAATCTACGTGTGTAGACCTAATAATCCTAGCACCCTGAGTAGCAACCTCTTGCAGTACTTTCCACTGATGTGTAGTCAAAGGAACAATGCCACAGGCGGGCAGAGGGATAGTGGAGGGGGCATGGGGTGGTAGCCTGAATTCTCATTAAATTTCAATGTTTTGCTCAGCAACCGTCATACAATTAACGTGAAGCATTGACCTAATTGCGGAAGGGCCTGTGATGGGGCAGGAGGCAGCGAGACTCTGGGCTTCCCTTGGCTCAGCTCTTTGTGCCACGAGAGAAGTTGTTTGTACCCCACTGGCATCTCCTTACTGTCTCAACAGACTCCCTCACCCCTCTGTGGTGAGCATGAACCTGTAAAGCTAACTCTGTACCTGTTCCTATCGGTTCCCTTAGCGAGGGCATAAAAGAAAGAAACTCTTTGCAGGCTGGCAAGATGGCTCACTGATTGCTGGTATCTGGCCTGAAAAAATGTTCATGCTGGTTGCTGGCCACACAAATAAAATTCTGACGTTGGATAACTAACAGAACTGCATCCAGTATAGTCTTCGTCAGCTGCAAAGACAGGGGATTGGTACCCTACAACCTCACTCAGTGAAAAAGAAGGTGGTAGGTACCGGCTTTCAGGTCCAAGCCATGATAGGCCCGGGAACAGTAGGGTTGGACCGATAACTGGCTTGGCGTGTCCCAGACTTTATCCCACGAGACCTGATTCAAAATCGTTGCTAATGAGGAACTTTCTGTGAGAGAATAGTTACTGAGCTATACATAGGGGGCTGCCTGGAGAGGCTAGTAATATCCATCATCCACTCGGACTTCACCCTCTCCTGGATGGCATTGCATGACCCCATCATTTCCTATTTGTTGAGAAAAAAATATAAATAAAGCTGGAACTTTGGGATGCCTACAGTGACAGGAGCAGTGGTATATGTAAAAGAACCTTCCAAATATCTCTCGATTTGAGTACACAGTGATTCTTTTAATAACCTATGATACAAGCACACTGTCTTCCAATGATTACTGGATGAGAGTAAAGTGCCTTGATGGAGTGACCCTGTAGATCAAAGGGTCTTTCATCTATACCTAATGGTATCTTCGTCTAATCATTATGCCTGACCGCTAGAGCCTTTGAATCACTTAGGCCTAGATTATCTGCTTTTGAGCCAATGCTGAGAAATGTGCTAGAATGTCTGGCAGTGAAATTGCAGCATCATCCCCTGTTGAACCGAAGCATTCCCATAATGCCAAAGAAGACATGGGTGCGCCGCGGTCAATGCCTCTAAGACCATGGAGCAGGCAGGCTATCTTGTCACGGGAGAACCCAGGTGGTAGCTCGTCATCTTCATGTTTCCTTCTTTAGGAAGCAGTTTTTCCAGACTGAGTTAAAAGCTGCTGGCTAGCAAAATCCCCTGAAGCTTCGAGGTCTGCATGGAAGGGGCTGGGTACCATGTAGTGATGCTTCCAAACACCGTAACCTAGAGCAGCCATGTCAAACAAGTGGAACCGCCATCCTGAGTTAGCTAGTCTTCTTTACCATGTTCATACCGGGCAGCTAAAACCGCTAATCAGGCTCTCTGTGTCATGCGGAAGAATTTTTAAAAAGCCAACAGAGGCTGTCCTACCCTGAGAAGTTCTCTAGCCCCCACATTTGTACCAGATAATAAAACTTGGGGAGCATCGCATGATCCTAATCTTTACGAATAACAGGATGTATATTCTGGCCTGAATACTATGACTTGTTCAGGATCTTTTTCTAACAAATCACTGCAAGAGCTTTGGTCTATAGCTAACAGGTGATGAGAGGTGGACCAGACTGAAGAGCTTTACGTCACAGACATGTAAATGAGAGCCCGTGAACTTGCCTTGGGAGATAACGTAGAGTAAGAAGAGAGAAGGATCAAGAATAGAGAATTGCAACACGTACTAGCCGTGTGCGCTTGGGCAAGTCACTTAACCCTAGCAATGGTCAATTGTACCATCTACAAAGTGACGGCAAAACCCACACACCTGGGGGTAATTATCCACAGCAAGAACTCATTCAATAGATTAGGGCTATAACTAGCATTCTCCTGCTTGTGAAATGGACAATAAAGTCTGTCATGTGAATTTCTACATGTTCTAGTCAAAACAGGATTGTGTTAGGTAAACAAATCGTCTCCCCTCTGTCTGAGTTCAAATGGTACGTGTAATAGAACAGAACGACAGTCCTCAGTTTCTCTGGTGGCTCAAATGATTACCATCCATTCATCTCTCCCCTGTTCCTTGCACCTCTTGGACTGATTGTCTTCATTTAGGGCTTATATAGCCACGCAGACTGATGGTCTTCATTTAGGGCTTATATAGCCACGCATTAAGCAAAAATTACTATGCGACTCAGCAATAAAAACCAAGTAATTAAAATCAATGTTCAATCTCCACCTTGTGTTAAACCACTACTCTTACATTTTCAAGACTGTACGGTACTGTAGATAATGATAAACATAAAAACCAGGTTTTAGAGAGCCATGAGCTGTCTTGGGAGCAGTAAGATTACACTAGTTTTGTACATCTGAAAGACGAACATCCATACTGAAAAGAAAAGCCAAGAGAATGAACACTATGTTTTGACTAAACCCCTATGCTTCTTTAATTTTTATACCCATTTTATTGCGACTTTATTAAAAATTATCGTGTTCCCCAATTTTCCTGAATTATTTTCTAAATGTGTTTTCATACGCAAGAAAACATCCATGCCCTAAGGAAAAGTCACTGCATGACATTTTCCGTTGTGACCAGTAGATGGCAGCAACGAACCATTACATTGTCGACGATCCCAATATGGAGAAGAGACTCCTAAAATTTCAAAAACAGGAAGAAGGAAAAAAGAAACAAAGAAATATTATAGGAATATACTGTCATAAAAGTTATGTAAATGTGAAAAGAAGCATAAAACCTGCAGTGAAGGACTCAACGGCAATTTTTTTCAGAATACTGCACCATTAGTATCAAATAACAAACGATTCTGATCAAATTATTTTTTGGAACTCATAGGCATATATTTACTGACTCCATTTTATTGTTTAGGCTATGACTGTTGTTGCTATTTCTCCTTTTGCCAACCTCCACCTGGCCCCACCCCCGCAACTGACCTGTGTCAGTTCATGGCATTGTAAAGCAAGAACCGATCACGTGAAAGTAGGAAAAGACAAACGACAGACTCCCAAGGATCACAACTGTACTTTTTCTAAAATACACTTAAGCGATGAGAATGCCTCTTCCAAAATACTTATCATGCTTTTCATCAGATGGGAGATTCTAGGTGCTTTTTTCTCTATTATTTCTCCATGCTTTCCAAAATTCCAAATTAAAAATTCTTTGCTTTCTTCTTTTTTAAGAGAATTATTTTATTGTTGTTCAGTTACGGTTGTCTGCATTTACCCCCCACCATTCCTCCCACCCCAAGCAAACCCACCTCACTCCCTTGCTTCCACCCCACCCCTAGTTTTGTACGTGTGTCCTTTACAGTTGTTCCTGAAAACCCTTCCCCTCTTATCCCCTCCCATCTGGTTACTGTCAGATTGGTCTTAATTTCCATGTCTCTGGTTATACTATGATCTCACCTTTACCAGGAACCTAATCAACAAGAGGAAAAAAAGCAAGCTGTTTTCAAATGTACAAAGTAAACGATAAGGTGGGAAATAACTCCAAAGCCAGAAGAAATTAAAAGGATCACAAGAGACAACTTTGCTTAACCCTATACAGATATATTTTATAAGATGAATTAGATCATTTTCTAGGAAAGTATAACTATTTCCAGAAAAGATAGTAAATTTAAACAGACTGATTTCCTTGGAACTAAGAGAGAAAGCCACCACACCCTGCCGCAAAAAAGCCCTGAGGCCACCAGTTTCACGAAGGAATTCCAATGATATTTAAACTATTTCAGAAGAGTAAAAAAAGAAAAAAAATGCCAAAAATGTAGTAATAAACACGGCATTTAAAAAGAAAACAGGGTACTGCAAAAAAAAAAAAAAAGCTGAAGGAGATTAAGAGACACAAACTTCCAGCTTTAAAATAAATGTCACAGGCATCTAAGGTGCAGCATAGAGCATGTAGTCAGTCGTGCGCTAATAACCGTGTACTGCGACCGATGGTTAATAGACATCACTGCGGTCACTCCCTAAGGTATATCGATGTTGAATCACTCACTACGTGGTACAGCTGAAACTCTTTTACTTTTGTGTGTCAACCGTACTGTAATTTTAAAATGTTAATTCTTCTTGGAAAAAGAAAGAGAGAAAGCCATAGACCAATGACTTTGATGAATAGGTACACAAAAATGAAAAAGATAGTAACAAACAGTATGTGGTGATGCATGAAAAAGGAAGCCACTGTGACAAGCTTTATTCCAGGAATGCAAGGGTATATAGTTAATCATATTAATATATTAAGGAAAAAATATGATTATCTCCACAAATATTCAAAAGGCAATTGACAAAATGTAATATCCATTCATGAAAAAAAAACACTCAATAAAAATCCCTGCACATAATAAAATATATCTCTCCTAGACCAAAAGTCACTGCCAGTCATAAGAAGCGTATAATTAATCCCTTTAAAGTAAGGAGCAAGACAAGGATGCTTACTATCATCTTGATTATTTAACAGTATGTGGGGTACCAGCCAACATAATTGGACAAAGAATGAAATGAGAGTTATAAAAATTTAAAAGTTTAAACTGTCTGTATGTACTTAGAGCAAAATGATGTGTGTAGAAAAAAAGAATTTTGCAGAGAATCAGTAGCTTCTATTTTGCACAAATAGCAAGTTTAGAAGAAACCAATCCATTTGTAATAGAAATAAAAAAGGATAAAGTACTTCCATATAAAGAACTGAAACCATATAACTACTAGAACAACACATTAGGAAAATTCTTTATGACATTGGAATAGGGAAGTTCTTCCTAACTAGGACTCAAAATACAAACGTTGTCAACAGTGACTAATGAAATTTTGTTACATTTTCACAACAAAGTGAAACAAAACAAAAGCTTCTACATAGTCAAATCGCCGTGAGCAAAGACAAAGACAAAGCTAAATAAAAATATTTGCAACTCATATTGCACTAATCAGAGTCCCACTAAGAAACAGATGGTCAATTCAAGGAGAACTTGGTAAAAGGACTTTTTAGAAAGGCGTGGACAGGGTAAATAAGGGAACCACAAGGATAATGTAATACCCCAGAGTTAATAACATCAAGGCTCCTGTGACCGCTAGGCTTGAAAGAGCAAGGAGAGGGAATGGTTACTGGAACCTGAAAGGAAAGTCGCGCGTGGAGAAGATCACATCGGTCTGTGAGTGTAGTCATCCCAAGGCAACTGCGTGGGGAGGGAGCTGGAGGAATAAATCCTTCAATTTCATGCTTCTCCCACCCTTTAATCTCCTAAGGAGTCTTCCAATTGACCAAACATATTGCAGGGCGCTCAAGCCCATTGGTGTGACCTGGGTAAGCATCCTGGGGCAGAGAAAAGGGAGGAGACAGGTGGTTAGTGGATCTAACAAGGCAAGCAAAAAGCCATCTAACATAAATATAACAAGTGGCTAATTTTCCTTAATATGTAAAGACTTTTCATCGTCACGAAATAAATAATTCACAACTGAATAAAACGTGGACAGATTAGATGAACTGACAGTTCACTGAAAAGTAAATTCAAATGGCTCTTAAACATATAAAAGGATGTTCATCTTCCCTCATTACGATAAGGCAAGTGTGCCTGTACACCGAAAGGCCATGTTTGCCTATTGTTTTAGTAAAGATAGAAAAAAGAGATACCATGTGATTTCACTCATATGCCAATCTAATGAACAAGCTGAACTAACAAGAATGGGAGCAGATTCCGACAGAGAGCAGGATGACAGGTACCGGATAGGGGAGGTGAGGGGGTGGAGGGACCGAGCAAAAAGGAAAAGGGACTCATGGGCATGGACAACAGTGTGGGGATTGCGGGGGGAAGGGAGGTATGCGTGGGCTAAATGGTCATGGAAAAAATACAACGAGGATTAAATCAGTGCAATACAGATTATAAAGTTGAGAGGAAAATAACTGGTGGAAAGGCAGTTTGGCAATGACGAGTGCCTATATCATTAACCCAACAGTATCACCTCTCGGAGTCTATCCCACAGATAAATCCCCACAGGTGTAAACTGGTGTATTTACAAGATTGTTTTTGCAGCAGCAATTGCAATGGAACAGAACTGGAAACAAACACTCATGCCTGTTGAGATAGGCTATCTACATAATCTATAGTGCAACCATACAACGGAACATTATGGAACTTAACAAAAACAAGAAAGCTATCTCTGTATTGATATAAAAAGCCGTGTAAGATGTGTTAAGTGATAAAAAAGTGCAAAAGACTGTGTATAGTATGCTTTCTTTTGTGTAAGAAAGGGGAGGAAGAGAGAACATATGTATATTCATATTTGCTTACATTTATAGAAAGAAACCCTGGATGAAATACACAAGTAACTGTAAAACTGATTACTGCTTGGGGGTTAGGGGTGGAAACTGAGTACTTGGGGGACAGAGGTGTGAAGAACTTCTTTGTTTAAAGTATCGCTCCATCAAATATTCTTAAAGAGCGCTTTGCTTTTAAATGCAATAAATAAAACTGCATTTAAAAAAACAATCTGGCAAACACCACCTTAACCATGTGATCAATGTTAACAGTACTGGTAATAAGACATCGACATCGTGTACCCTGTGATATGATGCACTAAGAAAGGCATATCACTTCTGTGGTTTTCTTGCTAAAAATGAATAGCCTCAATGTAATCATGAGAAATCATCAGACCAAGTTATTTAAAGGGAATTCTACAGAATAACTGATCAGAATTCTTCAAAAGCATCTAGGTCATGAAAACCAAAGACAGACTGAGGGTCAATCACAGATTGGAAGACACCAAGGAGACGTGACATGTGATTGTACTGTGGGATTCTGGCTTGGATCCTAGACCAGGAAAACGTCATTAGTGGCAAAACTGTTGAAATTCGCCTAAGGTCTGTAGTTTAGTTAGTAATATTGTGCCATTGTTACTTTCCCGATTTTGATAATGTACCACAGTCATGCAGGATGTTAACATTAGAGAAAGCTCAGTCAAGGTAATGTGGTTACTCATTGTACAATTTTTGCTACTTGTCAGTAAGTTAAAATTACTTCAAAATAAACAGTTCTTTTAAAATAAGCATTGCTCGAAAACCTGTTGGGTCCCCAGTCCTGCTGTGATATGTGGGAAGACATGGTATTCAAGGATCTGATAAACATCCATGAAACAATGGACAAGTGTAACTTGGATTCCTTTGCCATACATCCTTGTAGGGAGATGTTTCTTCCTTCATAGCACATATGACATTGCCATTATACACTCATCTGGATGGTTAATTTTTAAATGTCTGTTTCTGCCACTAGATTCTAAGTGTAACAGGAACAGGGAAATGTATGCACATATTGTATGTAACAGGTGTCTTAAAGCACGTGTACGGCATTTAAATAGAAGAGGGGTTATGTTTATTTTGTATGGTTCAAAAAGGAAGAACCAAAATCAATAGATTCTCCTACTGAGGGAACGCATGCCTCAAAACCGGAAGTAGTTCAGAAAAGTCTAGGATGAGATGGGAGTGACACCTTTAGGTGGGACAGCTGACTAGATAACAGCCACGATTCTACCGCAGTCAGCTTTTAAATTCTGCATCCCTTTTGGCATACCATACTTTCGATTTGCTTCAGCTTCGTTCATATTTGAAGAATCAAAGGAGCTCTTGTTTTTTTGCTTTCGACTCCGTGTTGCCAGTATGTGAAATGCCAAGGTTGTTCTTTGAAGCTCAATTTCTAACAAATAACATTTAGCTCAGTGAAGCTTATCTGCTGAGTTCTGCCCACTCGTCCAGCCTTGGGAGATGTCCATGCACATTGTCCTTGTCAGATTGGCAGTTCATTTTCAGGAAGGCTGGCATCAAATGTTACTTGGAAGAAATTTTAGAGCTACGTGGTCAATAACAGACACTCTCTGTAGCTCTAGGGTGACCTACATTTAAAAGGCCTTTGGTGTGGAAACTTCTCAAAGTGTTTGAAACTCAAAATAGATTATGACCATTTCAACCCTCTTATTCAAAATGCTCAAAAACCCTACTTGATGGCATCGATCATAATTGCCTTTTCCAGAAACTGTGATTGATTTTACCTCGAAGGTTATGTTTTTTTTTTTCTCAAGCATTTGTTGATCCTGCTCTTTGTTAATCAACCACCACGCCGACAATGGAGGCATAAGAATTCTTCATCTATAGTTCTCAGATTCTATTCTCATGGCTTAGAGTTGGCATTGTGCTCACTAATGACAAAATGTAATACTTTGTGCTCATCTATCCCACACTTTCAACTTTGTGCTCCTTCGAACAGTTCGGGGGTGCTCTGCAGCACCTATGATTCTCTTACACCTAATACATTAATTCAGTCTCGTCGACTTATTTTACACAAAACTTTCTGCAGTGCCAGAAATGTATAAATCTATGATGCTCAGGGTGTCAGCCAATAACACACGTGACTATAGCAGACTTGAACTGCAGCTAAGGAGTGGATTTATTTTATTTTAACTAATTTAAGTTTAAATCCACAAATCTGGCTAATCGCTACCATTTTAGATAGAACAGACACAGATTATCCTACATATTTAAACTAATTTCCTTTGATGCCTCTGACCTATTTGATTTACCCAACACTTTCAGACAAGCACTATTCTTATTTTCTGTCAGTCAAAACTAATGAAAATATCTCATGCAGTGTCTTTTCTAACTTTTTTTTTAAGTCTAAGAATACCTTTTGTGTACGTTCCCTCATTTCCCTCTTTGGGTTATAGTGTAAAAAAGCTCTGAGTTTGGAATCATGTGCTCAGAGTCTGAGAAACAGTTTGGTGACCTTGAATGATTTACATTTCGAATTTATAAAATCTGAACCTCGTGAATCATGGCCGTCAAGCAGTTTCAGTGACTGTTTTCCAATCACCCATTCAGTATTTATTAAGGCTTCACTGTGATCAGAGTACTCTGGGATGTGAGTAAGGTCATGGAGTAGAGAAGAACCTACGCTTATTGAACCATTAGCATATACCAAGCACCTGCCTCATCATGAGATATCTACAACCTAGGATATCTCTTTTAATCTTCATGACTTCCCTGCGTAAGGAAGAAGGTGAAGAGATCAACCCCAGAACATATACGCATAACCCATAGACACAGACAACACTGTGGAGATGGCCAGAAAGGAGGGGGCTGGGCACCAGGGATGGGGTGCAGAGGCATCCATAATAGTATCAACAATAAAAATAAAGAAAAGGAGCCCTGGCTGGCGTAGCTCAGTGGATTGAGCGCAGGCTGTGAACCAAAGGGTCGAGGTTCAATTCCCAGTCAGGGCACATGCCTGGGTTGCAGGCCAGGTCCCCAGTGGGGGCTATGTGAGAGGCAACCACACATTGATGTTTCTCTTCCTCTCTTTCTCTTTCCCTTCCCCTCTCTCTAAAAATAAAGAAATAAAATATTTAAAAAATAAAAAAATAAAGAAAAGAAAGAAATCACCAGATATTACATGTAAATAAATAAATAACTGAAAATAATAGGAGAAAATCAAGGATAAGATCAGTTACTCACACAGAGTCAGAGAACTAAGTATAATAGAACCGGAATTCAAAACGAGGTCTTTGAAGTCTAACTTTAATCTTCTTTTCATTAAATGACAGTTGCCTCCTGAATTATTTGTAAAAACAGTAATAGTAACTCACATTGTTTAGCACTCATGTACCAGGAAGTATGCTAAATACTTCACATACATCACGTTTTACTCTTCACCGTGCCCCTATGAATTTTACAGAGCAGTAACTATAAAACACAGGTTAAATACATTTAAGTTAGCAAGGTCAAATGTTTCGGGAAGGTCAAGGAGGATTTGAAAGTCAGGTCTACCACCCTCATTTTTCTTTACATTTTAATTTCACAATATGCCCTGAGTGTTCGTAACGCACAAAGCTCTATACTCGGCTAGGGGAGAGTTGGCAGACTGCAGAGATAGATAAAACCAGATATTTTATGGCATAATCAACAGAAATTTATTGTCTCAAAATTTTGGAGGCTACAAGTCCAAGAGCAAAGTGTTGACAGGGTTGGTTTCTTCCGAGGCCTCTCTCCTTGGCTTATAGATGGTCTTCTCCCTGATTCTTCACCCGGTCTTCCTTCTGTGTGTGTCTGTGTCCAAATTTCCTCTTCTTTTTGAAATTTATTTTTTATTTTTCAATTATAGTTTACATTCAAAATTATTTTGTATTAGTTTCAGATGGACAGCATAGGAAAACCAGGTTTTTCCCTTCAAAACCTTTTGCTTTTCTATTCTCTTCAGTGTCCCTTCCCTCCCCTATTCTCATTCTATGAAATGTATCAAAAGATATTCAGTCTGAAAGAAATGTCAGTGGTAATTTTTATCTATTGCGAATTTGGTTACCGATACAAGTCATATTTTAATTGTGTTGAGGTAGGCAGGTCCAAGATGGAACGTATTTACTGGTTGTTAGACTGGACTCAAACTACTACTGAACTAACAAGCTATTTCTTATTTATAAATTCATGACCCAGTTTTTCCAATAGTGTTTCATTACTTAGATATTCTACATTGTCTCATGCATTTCAATGTTTCCTTTTCAGATCTTTCATTTTTTATCATAATACTAAAAATGTATTTGTAGTCATTTTCAGGCTTACAGTGATTTCCCTATTTAATTCCTTCTTGTTGTTTTTGTTGTAGGAGACATTAAGTATAATCTAAGTGGACAGATTAGAGCTAGTGGTGACCAAACTCACAAGAGTAAAATCTGTCATTTGGTAAAATAGCTCAACTGGAAAAAAAATAAGTGAAAAGTACCTGGTGTGTGTGTACACATGTACATGCATGGACACACACACGCGCACACACACACACACACACGCACACACACATTTCCCTCCCGGAACTA
This sequence comes from Glossophaga mutica, assembly GCA_039655065.1. Classification (NCBI taxonomy): domain Eukaryota; kingdom Metazoa; phylum Chordata; class Mammalia; order Chiroptera; family Phyllostomidae; genus Glossophaga; species Glossophaga mutica. The sequence goes on along the minus strand of CM077318.1, from coordinate 3,635,716 downwards.
ACTATTAAGGGAAAAATGCCCTTGGAATAGTTGCTTTCCTCTTCATCCTTAAAAGAAAAGGTTTTATTTGTTTATTTTTAGACAGAGGAGAAGAGAGAGAGAAAGAGAAGGAGAGAAACATCAATGTGTGGTTGCCTCTCACACCCCCCCCCACACTGGGGGGACCTGGCCCACAACCCAGGCATGTGCCCTGACTGGGAATCAAACCAATGACCCTTTGGTTCACAGGGTGGCACTCAATCCACTGAGCCACACCAGCCAGGGCTCTTCATCCTTTTTGGTGGTCCATTTCTGGTTCAGTCTGGGGAGAACAAGAGGATAATCTGAAATTGAGAGTAATTCAAGATGGCGACTGCTGAACACTGAAGACAGTTCCCAATTTAAAGTGGCATTTCTATTCCACTTTGTGGGGAACTGGGGAAACGCAGTGCAGACCAAGATCTCAGGGAGCATTCTTGCTTGCCTCAGAGCAGACTCAAATCTCACTTGCTTGGAAAAAGAGTCAGAGTCAGATTTTTATGAGTCCTAGTTCACAGTCACTCTCCTTGAACTCTGAAAGCAAAACCTGAATGTAGCTTGTTTTTTTTTTTTTGAAAGCCCTTAAATAATTTCAAAGATCCTGATCTCTCAGGTAGAACGTAGAACCGTGGGTTTGGCTATGGGAACACAGTCAAATCGTAGGTCTCTTTATTAGTTTCATGGTGTATAGAAAAGAAGATGGAAATACACATCATCCCTGCCTGTCTCACAAGCCTGTTGTGAATATTCAATAAGGTAATAAAGAGCTTCAAACACCCTAAATTGTTACACAAAATAATATATTATTACAGGGAAAGAAGCAAAGGTGGGTTTTTTTTTAACGTTAAGCACTAAAATCATGTGTATATTTTTCTGTTTTTAACATTTAAATATACATTTAAAAGATATCTCTCAAAATAAAACAACACATTATTTTTTATGTATTTCTTTTTTATACTTCTTTTTAAAATATATTTTATTGATTATGCTATTACAGTTGTCCCATTTCTCCCCCATCATTCCCCTCCACCCTGCACACCTCCTCCCACCCACATTCCCCCCTTTAGTTCATGTCCATGTGTCATAAGTTCTTTAGCTTCTACATTTCCCACACTATTCTTGCCCTCCCCCTGTCTATTTTCTACCCACCGTCTATGCTACTTATTCTCTGTACCTTTTCCCCCTCTCTCCTCCTCCCACGCCCCGTTGCTAACCCTCCATGTGATCTACATTTCTGTGGTTCTGCTCCTGTTCTAGTTGTTTGCTTTGTTTGCTTTTGTTTTAGGTGTGGTTGTTAGTATCTGTGAGTTTGCTGTCTTTTTACTGTCCTATTTTTTATCTTTTCTTAGATAAGTCCCTTAAACATTTCATATAATAAGGGCTTGCTGATGATGAACTCATTTAACTTGACTGTATCTGAGAAGCACTTTATCTTCCCTTCCATTCTAAATGATAGCTTTGCTGGATAGAGCAATTGTGGATGTAGGTCCTTACCTTTCAAGACTTCAAATACTTCTTTCCAGCCCCTTCTTGCCTGGAGGGTCTCTTTGGAGAAATCAGCTGACAGTCCGATGGGAATTCCTTTGTAGGTGACTGTCCCCTTATCCCTTGCTGCTTCTAGAATTCTCTCCTTCATTTTAATCTTGAGTAATGTGATTACGATGTGCCTTGGGGTATTCCTCCTTGGGTCCAACTTCTTTGGGACTCTCTGAGCTTCCTGGACTTCCTGGTAGTCTAGTTCCTTGGCCAGATAGGGGAAAGGGAAGTTCTCCTTTATTATTTGTTCAAATAAGTTTTCCACTTGTTGCTCTTCTTCTTCCCCTTCTGGTATCCCTATAATTTGGATGTTGGGACGTTTAAAGATGTCCCAGAGGTTCCCAAGCCTCTCCTCATTTTTTTAAATTCTTGTTTTTTCCCTCTTTTCTGTTTGGTTGTTTGTTTCATCCTTCTGGTCCACTCCATTGATTGCAGTCCCAGTTTTCCTCCCATCTCTATTGGTTCCCTATGCATTTTCCTTCCTTTCACGTATTGTAGCCTGCATTTTTTCATCTAATTTGTGAGCAAAATCAACCAATTCTGTGAGCATCCTGATCACCAGGGCTTTGAACTGTGCATCTGATAGGTTGGCTATCTCTTCATCACTTAGAGGAATTGGCTCTGGAACTTTGATTTGTTCTCCGGTTTGAGCCATTTTTGGTGGTTTTTTTTTTGGGGGGGGGGGTCTGGTCACAGCTGTTACGTATGAGGGGCGGAGCCTTAGGTGTTCCCCAGGGCGGGGCAGCCCAGTCGCTGGGTTGTGACGCTGTACGTGGGGGCGGGGTCTGAGAGGGAACAATGGCCCCTGCTCTGCTCTCCATTGGATTCCAGTCCCCTCCACCGCTTCCCCTCCACCTGGACGGTCTGCGAGCTCGAATGCGGGACCACCTGGTCAGCCAGCCGCCTTGTGCGGCCTCACTGGGTCTGCACAGTTGCCACCCAGTGCCTGGGGTCCACTAGCCCCCACCTGTGCACCTGGGGTCTGCTAGCCGCCGCCTGCATGCCTAGGAACTGCCAGCCGCTGCTGTTTGCATTCCTGGAGCCGCACCTCCACTTTCTCCTGCCGCCACTCCGCCCCTCTTGCCGGTCTGGATGAATGGTTGTTGGACTTCCGTACAGTTCAATTTTCTATTAGTTCTGGTTGTTTTCTTGTTTCTAAATATTTGTTGTCCTTAATTTTGGTTGTAAGAGGAGGCACAGTGTGTCCACCTGCGCCTCCATCTTGGCAGGAAGTCTCCAAAACATTATTTTTAAAAGTTCTAAGCCCTTTAAATTCTTCTGGAAATTTATAATTTTTATGCTATAAATATAAAAGTAAAAAATGGCACAAAATTTAAATAGTTTCTAGTTCATCTAAAAACATAGTATATTCTGTAAAAGCCTCTAGTATATTTCTAACACATTCTACTATTTATTATCTCTTTGGAAATAAATTTTTACCTTCCTTGCATGCAAAAATGTAGTGTGTCAATAGATATTTGCCCATAACACACACATGACAATGCAAAAGGTATGTTTTAATCAGGTGGAGTTACGGTGCAATTGCACTTACTTTCCATGAAATAATTATTAAAATTTGCTACCTGGTATGGGTTAAATGTCCATGAGCTGGGTAGGGTGTGAGGAAGTGGAGAGATTTAAGGAGGAATTTGGGAAGATGAGTGTGTGACCACAGGTGTCTGTTTCATGGTTAATGAGTAAAAATAGAACTATGAAAGGAAATTTCTTTTTTAAAAGATTTTATTTATTTATTTTTAGATGGGGAAGGGAAGGAGAAAGAGGGGAGAGGAGCATCAATGTGTGGTTGCCTCTAGGGCACCCCCTGGGGTTTTGGCTCACAACCCAGGCATGTGCCCCAAGCAGGAATCAAACCACCGACCCTGTGGTTCACAGGCTGGCACTCAATCCACTGAGCCACACCAGCCATGGCCTGAAAGGAAATTTCTAAATGAAAGTAATGGGTAGAATAAATTAGCTGTGTCATTTTTTATGCAGAGATATGATTCTCAAACATGCTGTACATACAAAAGTACATTACAAAAAGAAGATATTATAAAATATTGGTAGGAAATATCTTTATTACTTTTCCACTTGAATTGCAAATTTCTTAATAAACAGGATGTTACATTCATCTTGATATTCCCTAAATGAGTGTTATGTACCTTGTGAATGCTCAAGTAATATTATTCAATGATAATAAAAAACAGAGTATCTAGTACACAGTGCTCCTTTTTACTTCTCCCTTCTAACTCTCATTCTGTATGAAAGGCAAAGCATAGGCTACATCAATATGCGGCTACCAAATTGGTCACAATATTCTCGGATTTTGTATTTCAGTGTATAAACCAAATTGTTGATCACGCAGTGAATTAACTCAACCATGCAGTAATATAATTCAGGCATGAGGCTGATCGAAATAACTATATCAAATACTTTCATGCTCCTGTTACTCTAGTCATATACGTGAATGCCAGGCATAGAAACTATGAACTTCCATTTCTGTTAGCTTTGCTGGAGTGTTGTATCTTTGAAAGTTGCTATCCCTGGTTCTATGAGCATGACATTCCAGAAAACTCACTGCAAAGGGGGTCCCTTCTAGAAGCAGACAAAATATTGACGTGTCAATCTTGGGTTTTTTTTTTTTTTCCCCAAAAAGTCTTCATTCAGATTCCACCATTGAAACTTGGTGAATTGTGAATATGTTTGGAACGGTTTCTGGCTTCCCCACAGTTCAAGGCTTAAATGTAATCACATAAGATTTCCTGACAGCTGCAGAGCACCCAAAAAGGGGAGCCACTTTGTATAACTATTGCTTCAGAACTTTTCTCAGTTAAAAGTTCTCTATGCAACGAATGCTAATATCCACTTGAATCATACATGGAGTTTTCAGAATCAGGCACAGCAAGACATCTGTAACACAGGACTATAAATTCTACTTGGCAGGATTTGATATTCAATTGGTACGTATTTGCTCTAATATGGATATTGCACAGTTGGAGCCAGACAACTGCTAGTTATACAGCGTGGTCAGAATAGCTAACAGCAGCATTTAATAAGCGAATGCACACAGAAATCAAGCTCTTATAGCTACTTTAATCATTTCCTTGCTGATGAGTTCTAATTTATTCCCAAACCAATCTATCACTAAATTGAAAACTATGATTGCCAAGCTCCTTTTAGAAATGTAAAAACTTACAAATTTGAGCATTCAATTATTCATGCTTAAACATGTTCTTTTATTGAATTATGAATTTAATGTTCAGTCTCAGCCTTTACAGTTATTTCAGATTGGTATTTAATAAAATTATTGTTAAAACATATTTATTCTGAAGTTATGGCTATATAACACAGCAACATTTGGCCAATTGCGACTTTATTTGTTATATTGAGCTAAGGACAAACTTAGCCTGTAAGACTGCCAAAAAAGTTAGAATTAATAGAAATAATAATTAGTGTTTAAAATTTTTTGTCTCGTCAGGAAAATTCTATTCTAACAACCAATGTCTGTGTCAACTAATGGTATCTGTCTTGTTTGAATAAGTTAAAGTCATAGTCATCTGATATAACGATAAAACAACAATAGTAATAATACTAAAATGTCATGATTTTTTACAGAAGGTTAATCCTCACATGGTGGCATCTAACCCAGCTGGATAAATGTGATGGTCCTATTTTTCAAGGAACTTAGTCCAGCTTGCATTATTCTATGAATAAACATAATAACTGTGTCAACATTAATCCCCAGCAAATGTGCTATAAATAAACTATCAACATGAATAACAAAATATCTTAAATAATACCCACTAAAAATATACTAGATGTTAGAACAAATCTGTGCTATTTAGTAAAATTAATACATGAATGGAACTTATTCAGTTACGAGTTTAACTTAGCTGTGTTATCACTAGACTCTATCAATCATTCCAAAGAGAAGCAAGTTTACAATTCTACTATAAAATAATGAAGCCAGTTCTCATATGCTAAACAACAAATCGGCCTCATTAAATTATGATTGTAATCCTATTGTGACCGTGGCAGAAAGGCTAATGCAAATGTGAACACTGAGCCTGTGAGAATAATGTCAATTATATAGTCAATTGAGTAATTTCATGTATCCTAGAAGACATTACTTCTATACAAATAGTATCTCAATCAAGCAGTCCAATATTTCATTGCTCAATGTTTGTGAAATAATCAAGAAGTAAGATGTATTCCCTTGCCTCTATGAGCTTATAATAAAATCAGAAAGACTAAAACAACATGATATTCGACTATAGTTAAAAGCTAAACTGACAATAGCAGCCATTGTAGTTGAGAAAGAAATCAGTGTGAGCTAGAATAGTTAGTTACATCATGGTGAAGTTAGGACTTGCGCTGGTTCTTAAAGGATCACCCTTTGACAGATATGCCAATAATCAATCGTGGTAATATACTTGGCAAAAGGTCCAGATCAATATATAAAAATTAAGATGTCAAATGCATGTAGGTGGTACTTCATTTCGTAAGTACAGAGAGCTTACAGTCTCATCCTGAATAGAGTGCCTAGTTTGAGCTTTCTCTGTTTTCATCTTAGACACTAATATTACAGAGAAAAAGAAAGTCACTCTCAGCCTAACAAAACTTGAACACTTATGCACGTAGATCCAGAAGAAAAATGATGTATCAACTAGCATAAGGCATGCACTACCATGAAACAATTGAAACCAAATGTACATTATGTGACATATGTTGACATCTGCTCATAAGGGAATTGCTAAAGTACTGAAGTGAATGAGAATCAAGGTCGGTGTTACAGCATAGCTGGGTGATGTTATCATTGTTTCCTTAGCAGACATATTCTTTCAGCCTAAGTTGAGGTCAATTGTTCCTTTTAAAAATGTGAATGCAATCACTTGAGGTTCGAGTAATAGTGACGTGATGTTCTCCAGAATGTAGCTCAGGATCTGGGCATGATGCTGGGGGGTCACTGGGTGGTCAATCCTTGACTGTGACAGAGGGTTATGACGTTGTGAGAAATATCCCTATGAAACATACAGCCTGACTTCTTATGCAAAGATGGAGCTAGGAATAGTCAGTGCCTGTGCTCTTGCCCAAGAGGTCAACTCCCTGGCTCTTATTCAAGTTATATGAGAGAATACAATGAAAAAGTGGTGATTTAGGAATTTGTTCTTGTGTTTTCTCTTCTGCATTCCCTGAAACAAGCTAATGGCTCCACTGTCCTTAAAATCCTTGTTCAGTGATCTTTCATGATATGATATATCCACTATAAACAACTAACAGTGTAATCCATTGACAGCGTAATCTCTCTCAGTAACAGACCATCCCCCACTCAGCCATGTCACCAAAACATGGATTTGATACTTGGTTATTCTCTCTTCCTCCTCTCTCACCATAGCAACGACAAAGTCTCACCTGCTGGCTCTTCCTATTTCTTAAACACAGCGGTTGCCTCTATTTCCATTGCTACTCTTATAATTCAACCAGCTTCTTTCACCTGGCTTATCATGTAGCCTTCTAACTGGTCTGTAATCTTCGAGTCCTACCCCACTCCTAATTCTACCATCCATTTTCCACAGTAGACCCAGAATGATCTTTCCAAGACAGAAATCGAATCCTGTTACTTCCATGATGAAAACCTTCTTAATGGTGTCCAGTAACCTATAGGATAAATGCCACACTCCCTTGGCATAACGCATTAAACCTTTCATGGCAGGTTCCCTGAATTCTCTGCCAATCTCATTCTCTATGATTTTCCTCCCACCCATCCTGCGTTCTAACAATTTCAAGGTACTTGGAGTTCCACAAGCACTCCCTACATATTCACACTTTCCATACTTTCTTTGCACATGCTATTTTCTCTGCCTCGAATGTCATTCCTCTTATTTGATTACTACTTCCACGTATGTAACAAACTCATACTCATCTTTCAAAGCTTAGTTCAAAAACACATTCTTTATAGAACCTTTCAAAGATGAAGTCAGGAAGTCATTTTCTTCATCCACTTGTGCCCACAACATCTTGACCACACTGTTCCTATAGTGTACACTGCTTTGAATTACAAAGATATACACCTATATTCTTTGTTTTTTGGTATGTCACATATCTGATAAGGGACTTGTATCTAGAATATATAAAGAGCTTGTACAACTCAAAAATAAAAAGGATAAATAACCTAATTAAACATTGGTCAAATAGATTTCTCTAAAAAATATACACATGGCAACAAGCATATAAAAAGATGTTCAACATCGTTAGCCATCAGGGAAATGCAAAATCAGATTCTGTTTCACACCCACTGGGATTGCTATATTTAAAAAACGCAGACAATAATAAGTGCTACCAACAACGTGAAGAAATTGGAACCCTCTTACACTGCTGGTGGGAATGTAACATGGCACAGGATGGAAAACAGCCTGGCAATTTCTCAAAAAATTAAACATAGAGTTCCCATATCATTTGAAATTCCACTTCTAGCTAGTTACCCAAGATAATTGAAAACACGTCCAATCAAATCTTGTACATGAATGTTTATGGAAGCATTATTCATAATAGCCAAAAAGTAGGAACAACTCAAAATGTCCATCAGTTAATGAATGGTTAAACAAAACACGCTATATCTGTAGAAGGGTCAAGTCAGGGAACACGTACAAAGGACCCATGGACAAGGACAGCAGGGTGGGGTTTGTCTTCGGGAGGGTAGGACAGGGAAGAGTGATGGAGGAAAAATGGGGATAATTGTAACTGAACAGCAACAAAAAATTGTGAAATACTGATACATGCTACAACATGGATGACCCTTGAAAACATTGTGCTAAGTGATAAAAGCCAGTCACAAGGGAGATTACAGATTTCATGATCTCATTTACATAAAATAGCATAGGCAAATCCATAGAGAGAGTAAGTAGATTAATGCTGGCCTAGGGCTGGGGTGGGAAGGACAGCATTTCAGGGAAATGATGAATAAGTGCTGGTGGATACAGAGTTTCTTTGGAATGCGGTGAAAATGTTCTAAGATTGTAGTGCTAGAGGCCCAGCTCCATGAATATACTAAAAAGCATTCACCTGTATAATTTAAGGGGAGGAATTTTATGGTATGTGAATGATATCTGAATATAACATCTTAAAATTGAAACTGAATAAATATCAGTGACCAGGATTCTCTTACCATAGTGCTGTTCAATTTTTTAAAGATTTCATGCATGTACTTCCACTGAATCCTCTCATTATCCTTTGGACATGGAGGCTAAGCTGTTTACTTATCTGTTGTCCCTTTCCCCCCAAACTATAATATCCGTGTCTTACCTCTATGACACATAGAACGTGCTTGATAAAGAAAAATTATGACATAATTAGCCCTGGCTGGTGTAGCTCAGTGGATTGAGCGCGGGCCTGCGAACCAAAGTATCGCGGTTCGATTCCCAGTCAGGTCACATGCCTGGGTTGCCAGGCCAGTTCCCAGCAGGGGACATACAAGAGGCAACCGCACATTGATGTTTCTCTCCCTCTCTCCTTCCCTTCCCGTCTAAAGACAAATAAATAAATAAAATAAAAAAAAAAAGAAAAATTATGACATAATTAAAGAAGTTAAATCCCCATATTAAGGATTTTCTTTAAGATGGACTCAATGAAAAAATAAGCCTTGCCAGGCATTGGTTTAATGCTGTTTAATGCTCATAACAGAAACCTCTAAGGCACATATTAATATTATTACCACTTGTATTTATTTATTTATTTGTTGCTGTTCAGTTACTGTTGTCCCACCTTTTCCCCCTTTGCTCACCCCTGCCCCGCCCCGGCTCCCACAGTCCCTCCCCGCCACTGTCTGTGCCCACGAGTCCTCTATTCCTGTTCCTTTGCTTGCCCCTCCCCCTTGTATTCCTATGTTTACACAAGGAAAGTGAGGCTCCTCCAATAATGCAGAACTGGTAATCAAACCCTAGGAGTAGATGCGACTACCCATTAAGAGCTCATGGATAATAAAGTGGAGTAATGATAGAAACTTGCCCTTGACCTTCAGGTTCATCTCACTAAATTTTGTGCTCTCTTCCTTCTCACTGGTTCACGTAGGAAGTTTTTAAAAATAAACTGGGATGCATGAATGGTAATTATATTTTCGGATCTGAAAGTGAGGAAATGTGCTTTGAAAGCATTGTTTCTGATCTGTGCATTTCTTTTATTTCTTTCTTTCTAATCTGTGTATTTCTTGCATAGACATGGCATTGTGTTTAAGTAATATGTTTAACAAATTTCCATCATTGAATGTTTTTCATTTGTTTTTTTCATTGAATTTATTGAGGTGGCATTATTTAATAAAATTATATAGATTTCAAGTGTATAATTCTACAATACATCGTTCGTATCATGTGTTCACCACCCAAAGTCAAATCTCCTTCCATCTCCATTTACTCCCCTTTCACCCTCTTCTACCTTCCCCCATCCTCTTCCCTCCAGTAATCACAATACTGCTGTCTGCGTCTATGAGGGTTTTTTTTTTTATTGCTTAATCCCTTCACCTTTTCCATCCAGCCCCCAACACCCTCCCTTCTGACAGCTGTCTGTCCACTGTCTACCTATAAGTCCATTTCTATTTTGTTTGTTAGTTTATTTTGTTCATTGGATTTGATATACGAGTGAAAAGAAGTCAGCGTTTCCCCTACAAAAATTTAAGACATATGGTCTCTCTATTAGGTGTAGTGCCAATGAGGGAAACTGTGAGTAACGTGAGTCAGATTCTCCCAGGATTTAAATTACTGAGCACTTGTAAAATGTGTACCTTTGGCAGATGCATTCACTCTTTCTGAGCTTTACGACACCTCAGGGCACTGTTTTGTGGTACAAGCTAGAACCCTAGGGAGGTGACTGCATTTTGATATTTTAATGCAGCTTCCAACACACATAAATGCATGTGCATCTGTGCATTTTCTGTGTGTGACTGAAAGCAAAAGTAAGGAACCGTTTTTTTGTCGAAACTTTACAGCACGTTGAAATTAAGAACAATCTAACAATAGCCAGAGGGGAGGGGGAAGGGGTCAGTAGGAAGAAGGGGTTTCAGGAACTACTATAAAGGACACATGGACAAAACCAAGGGGGAGGGTGGAGGCAAGGGAGGGAGGTGGGTTTGGAGGGAGGTGGGGGGAGGGGTGGGGAGAAAATACAGACAAGTGTAATTAAAAGACAATAAAATAATTTAAATTAAGAAATAAAAAGAGGACTTCCAGCAAAGACGGAGGCGTAGGTGGACACGCTGTGCCTCCTCGCACAACCAAAATTAAGGACAACAAAGATTTAGAAACAAGAAAACAACCAGAACTGATGGAAAATTGAACTGTACGGAAGTCCAACAACCATTCATCCAGACCGGCAAGAGGGGCGGAGTGGCGGCAGGAAAAAGTGGAGGTGCGGCCCCGGGAACGCAGACAGCAGCAGCTGGCAGTTCCTAGGCATGCAGGCGGTGGCTAGCAGACCCCAGGTGCACAGGTGGCGGCTAGCGGGCCCCAGGCACTGGGTGGCAACTGTGCAGACCCAGTGAGGCCGCGCAAGGCGGCTCGCTGACCAGGTGGACCCACATTCGCTCGCGCAGATGGTCCAGGCGAAGAGGAAGCGGCGGAGGGGACTGGAATCTGGGAGAGAGCGGAGCAGGGGCCATTGTTCCCTCTCAGACCCGCCCCCACATACAGCATCACAACCCAGCGACTGGGCGGCCTGCACTGGGGAACACCTAGGGCTCCACCCCTCATACGTAACAGCTGTGACCAGACCCCCCCCAAAAAAAAACCCACCAAAAATGGCTCAAACTGGAGAACAAATCAAAGTCCCAGAGCCAGCCAATTCCTCTAAGTGATGAAGAGATAGCCAACCTATCAGATGCACAGTTCAAAGCCCTGGTGATCAGGATGCTCACAGAATTGGTTGATTTTGCTCACAAATTAGATGAAAAAATGCAGGCTACAATACGTGAAACGAAGGAAAATGCATAGGGAACCAATAGAGATGGGAGGAAAACTGGGACTGCAATCAATGGAGTGGACCAGAAGGAAGAAAGAAACAACCAAACAGAAAAGAAGGAAGAAACAAGAATTCAAAAAAATGAGGAGAGGCTTAGGAACCTCCAGGACATCTTTAAATGTCCCAACATCTGAATTATAAGGGTACCAGAAGGGGAAGAAGAAGAGCAACAAGTGGAAAACTTATTTGAACAAATAATCAAGGAGAACTTCCCCTTCCCCTATCTGGCCAAGGAACTAGACTACCAGGAAGTCCAGGAAGCTCAGAGAGTCCCAAAGAAGTTGGACCCAAGGAGGAACACACCAAGGCACATCGTAATTCCATTAGCCAAGATTCAAATGGAGAGAATTCTAGAAGCAGCAAGGGATAAGGGGACAGTCACCTACAAAGGAATTCCCATCAGACTGTCATCTGATTTCTCCAAAGAGACCCTCCAGGCAAGAAGGGGCTGGAATGAAGTATTTGAAGTCTTGAAAGGCAGGGACCTACATCCAAGATTGCTCTATTCAGCAAAGCTATCATTTAGAATGGAAGGGAAGATAAAGTGCTTCTCAGATAAAGTCAAGTTAAAGGAGTTCATCATCACCAAGCCCTTATTATATGAAATGTTAAAGGGACTTATCTAAGAAAAAGATAAAAAATATGACAGTAAAAAGACAGCAAACTCACAGCTATTAAGAACCACACCTAAAACAAAAGCAAACTAAGCAAACAGCTAGAACACGAACAGAACCACAGAAATGGAGACCACATGGAGAGTTATCAACAGGGGCGTGGGAGGAGGAGAGGGGGAAAAGGTAAAGAGAATAAGTAGCATAGACGGTAGGTAGAAAATAGACAGGGGGAGGGCGAGAATAGTGTGGGAAATGTAGAAGCTAAAGAACTTATGCCATATGGACATGAACTAAAGGGGGGAATGTGGGTGGGAGGGGGTGTGCAGGGTGGAGGGGAATGATGGGGAGAAATGGGACAACTGTAATAGCATAATCAATGAGATATTTTTTAAAAAAAGAATTATTAAAAACATTTTAAAAAACTTTACAATGCACACTTAATTTCATTAGACTTCTCTGCTTCTGGCTAGAGAGGATTGAAACATAGCCTAGAGAGTATTAATTAACATGAATTTTTAAAAGAAATAAAGAGCCTATTACACTGTTTTTAAAAACCCATTTAAGGTATTGTATTGTGTGTTAATAGAGAGTTGATCTTTTTAAGGTTGTGCTCTCAATGAGTTGTTTTAACTGTGTGTGTGGGGGGGGTGTGTGTCTTTGTGGATGCATGGTTTTTTTGAGTCATAAGTGTTAAACTTTTCTCTGAGTTTTGCAGGCCGGTCTAGCATGAATTAAAGAACATTGAGAAAGTTAAGATTCACTTCACAATTCATCCAAAAGAAATGAAAAGTGGCCTAGAGTAACTTTTTGTGTGTGCGAGCAAGGCTATTGTTTGTGGCAGAAGCAGGAATAAAAAACGGCCCCTTTGCGATCATTGGAGTAATCCTAGGGTAAGCGGTTGAAGACCGTTGAGCTCTTTCCCTTTCTTCCATTTCTTTGACTCCCTTATACCTGGATAGGTGACCACTGTTTGCCAGAGCTCAAATAGCCAATGTCTAATTATCTTCAGTCACAATCCAGGACTTTCTCCATGGTAATGATTCCGAACGCTGTGCAGAGAATGGTTTGGAGGGGCTAGCAACTGGAAAAAGGAAGAGTTCAGAATCTGACAGTAGTCCAAGAGAAAGCTAATGATGTCTTGGACTAGGGTGGTGATGATGTAGGTAAAGAGAAGTGATGTGTTTTACAAGCAGAACAAACAAAAGTCACTCAGAGATTGGAAATGTAGCACGAGGAAAAGAGAAGAACCAAGGGTAATTCCAAGGACTGCGGTTTGAGCAACTGGGTGGAAGAGAAATACTGTAGGATGAGCAGCGCTTTTCCAGTGGGCGGGGTGGGGGGGAGGGACATTAAAAAGTTTGCTTTTGACGTGGTTATTTTGAGTGGCCTATTAGAAATCAAATTGGAGGTCTTGGATGGACAGATATCTGGAAATAAATATGGACTAAAGCTATAAACTTGATAGTCAGCAGAATATGGGTGCTATTTAAAGTCATGCTACTGGATTTATGGGTAGGGTATAGACATAAAGGGAAATAGAGGTTAGTGACCAGCCCTCAGGTATTCCAACATTTTGAGGTCATGTAGCAAAGGGGAAGCTGGTATGGGTGACAGAGAGCAACAGGGGAAAAACCAGGAGAGGGTAATATCATGGAAGCAAAGAGAGAAAAGAAAGTATTTCAAGAATTAGGATATGGTTCACTATATAAATGCTACTGAAAGGGAAAGTCAGATAAAGACAAAAAGGCAACACTGGATTTTGCCCTATGAAATGGTTGATTACCTTCATAAAGTGCTTGTGAGGGCAAGAAAAAGAAGGGTCCTGAGCACGTTCGGAGGAGGTGGTCTTCCATACAACAGTTACCCATAATAGAGTCTGTGAATACCAGATGCAGGGAGGCTGGTAAATTTGGTTGTGGAAAGATGCAATAGTTCTCTTCCGATCACTTCTATTTTCTTAGCGCAATAACAAGTGAGGCCAGCCACCGGGAATAAAGAACATGGAGAAACTGGAGGTTTGTGCAGAGAGATGGTTGTCTGGGGTAGTAAAAGAGTTAATCAATTGGGGGATTGGACGACGGCCAGGGAGTGCTATTGGACCCTTTGGAGACTTTTGTCTCATAAATTTATTTTTACGAGGCAAAAGTCATAGAACCTGCGATTTCAGGTTCATAACCCTAGAACCTGAAATGCATCTGAGAAACTCAGATGCAGCCTTCCATGATGCAGTCCACTCCTGGTTCTAGTTACCGCGGCCTTAGATGGAGCCTGAATCTGTACCGATTGGTAAAACCTTATCGGCACTGGAAAAGGGGAATGAATAGGATGACCTCTTCATGACCTCCAATATATGGAGCACTAAGGCACCCTATCCCTGCTAGATTAGACGGACCTGTGTGTCTTCTTGCACACAACGATTTTTGGTTTTGAAATGCCATCAGAGTTCCAGCAACTTCTCTTGATTCCTTTACTTTTCCAAGCCTCAGATGATGTTTTGTTCTTTGATCGTGTTCTAATGGCCCCTCCACATGGCTTTTCCTTTATCCTTTGAAACTGTCAGGCTGGACCATGGTTTAATGATATGCTGAACACATCTGTCCCACATACTCTCACAATGTCAACCTCACCGCGGGTGGTGAACAACGGAATGAATAATAGTGCCTAAGTAACATCAAATAGGGTGTTTCGATGTTTTCTGAAATAAGATATGGAAGAGGAATTTCTTTTGATACAGAAATCGGAAGCCACATTGACTGAGTTTCTGAAAAACATGGGGAGGCTCAGCTTTGGGCCCGAGAACGCTGATTTTAAGGGAGGGTGACCAAGATAGTCCCATTTTCTGTCGGTTGTTCCAATGTAAACATTAACAGTTCCCGCGTCACACTCACATGTGTTCTTGTTTGGATAATTAACTATACGGTCGCTATACTTCAACGGTCTAAAATATCTACTAATTCTGGAGAAAAGCGTCTTCTCGGTACCTAGGTGCTATTTTGGGGGACACTGATGTGCTCACAAAAGTAGAGTGCCGCACTACTGTCAGCACTACTCCTAGGACCCTATCTAAAAAAAAAAAAAATCTCACCATGTTAACATGGCCATGCTTCTCCTCTGTAATTTCCCACATTTGCTAGTTTACAATTTCCTGCTCTGAGGTTCTGCAGTATGCCGTAGCTGTATGATGATGCAGGTCTCTGTGTTCATCCTCCGTATTCTGTGTCGGAGTTAGTTTTGTGGAGTGCATCTTCTCCGGGCATAAGTGTTTTGCGCTCAGTGACAACAGGAAGTAGAATTTATATTTACCATATTTTGCCATATATAATGTGCACCCACATTTTTGTGGACATTATACGCGGGGTGTTTCTCTTTTTTTTTGCCCATTGTTATACCCATGGTATATGATCATTATATCCATAGTATGTAATCATTATACCCATGTATATTGTGCATCCTTATTTTTCCCTTAAAAATGTGTCAAAAAAGTGTGCATTATACATGGCAAAATATGGTAATCCTTTTAGTTGGAAGGGTCGCTTAATGCTTAGAGTGGCAGCTAAAATGAAACACTTTTCTACATCTACCTAGTTGAAATCAAGGGCTAGGTCTGGATCAATGTGTTTAAATTCCACTAAAACTAGAAAAATTAAAGATAAACAACACATCCTCTTCATGTTGAGATCCCCCTACCACTTTCTATGGGATCCTTCACCGCACTATAATCATACCGCTGAAGGTAGAGAATCTGGTTATGGCCCCCAAATCCCAATTTTAGATAGGCTTCTTTTCATCATACGAGGTATACTACTGTTTCTTGTTTGCTAAAGAAAAAGGCCTGGACCAATGAACTTCAATCCTCCATAAAAGGAAAGGTACACCTTTAAGACCTAATGTACGGAATGTTCAGAATGCCTTGATTCTGACCAGTGTGACATCACAGAACAGAGACACAGGTGCTGGCCACAGACCCACGAGGAGCTTCGTTGCCAAGTTGTCTTTCAATCAAGCCTTCGGGAATAATGATTTTCTTGTTCTGTTTTCTTTTGTTCTTTTGTTTTATTTTAAAGAAGATTACAAGAAGAAAGCAGAAAAAGAAAGCCCAAAGACAGAACAAAGATTGTTAAACCACGGAGGAGTAATAATGGTCTGTCTTATTCTTCCTGTTTGTATTAGTTCGTTGTTTAGATGATGCATAATCTTTATCTTATCTTTAACGTTGTTACCAATTTGAAAGTAACCACCCCCAGGGGTAGTTGTAGACAGGAGCTGATACTTTAGGATGAGTCATGGCATATATTTCACATACTACTTAATTGTTTAAATCAAAGTACAAAGGATTATTTTACAGTCTGCCTCAAATTTCCCCATGTCGAATTGTGTCTATCAAAGTAGCTATGTAAAACTGTACATTGGAATAGCTGTGTCACAATGTTATAACTAAAGTTGCTACAAAAACAGGTTCTGGGTAGGTCTGGTCTGGGTCCAGTGTTATTTGCCTCATGTTTGTGTCAAAATGCTAATCTCTTGCTGCAATGCCCGCTGACTCTTTTCTTCTACTCTTTTCTTCTACACTTACTCCAAGTACAGTCTTTAAGTACCAAGTTTTTAATCAATGGATTTACATGTGTTCCCTTCTTTCCAAAACTCTCCGGTTGTTTGATGATGCAGGTCTCTGTATTCACCGTGTATTCTGATCTGAGTTCCTTTTGTAGACTATTTTCTCTGAGGATAGGTTTCTTACACACAGTGACAATAGGAAGTGGAATTTGTAATTGATCCTTTTAGGTGTAAGGGCCACTTAATGCTTAGACTGGCAGCTAAAATGTATCTTCCATTTGTATTCCCCTCCAGTAAGCCATTCTCCATTATAGGTAGGTAGGTAGGCAGGTAGATAGATGATAGATAGATACATAGATACATAAATAGATAGACAGATATAGAAATAGAGAGATTTGCTAAGGTATCATTGTAATACAAAAACATCTGTGGGGGTGGCTGGGGTGGGGGGAGTGGTGGTGGGGAAATCGAGAAAACTGTACTTGAACAACAATAAAATTGTTTTAAAAAATGGTACAGGGGATAATTAGCATAAATGGTAGGTACAAAATAGACAAGGGAAGGTGATGAATAGTATAGGAAATGGAGAAGCCAAAGAACTTATATGTATGACCCATGCACATGAACTAAGGGGGGGAATGTGGGTGGGAGGGGGTGTGCAGGGTGGAGGAGAGTGAAGGGGAGAAAAAAATGGGACAACTGTAATGGCAGAATCAATAAAATATACTTAAGAAAAATTGTCAAAAACGTTTGCTTTTTAGCAATACCTTTGTCAATTTTTAGGATCAGGCCTGCAGATACCTAGACATTTAGGTATTTAACATGCACAGTCTCTGCGGGCTGTTGTAGCTCAAATTTCCTTAAAATCATGGCTCACACTGTCCTCTCTTCTTTAAAACAAATCTATGCGCAGAATCCCTGGAGCTTACCCCGTCAGAATGGCCTTCCTACAAGTCCTGTATCTCTACAACGACAGTTCCCTGAAAGAGACCACAAGTAAGCTATGTCTTAGAGAAATGCGAATGCTTGTAAATACTAAAAAAAGAAAAAAATAGGATCTTGTTTAGAAAGAACTTTAGTAGAGAGTTTTATGTATTTATTTTTCAGTAGGACGCAAGGTTGCAGACAGGAAGGGATACAGTTTCTAACAATAAATATTTACCGGTGCTCATGCCAGAGCAGAATGAAGGGACTAGCCAGAGAACGCATATGCATGATACGGAGCCACAAACAGGATGATGGAAAGATGGGGTCTGGGAGGAAGAGGGCCACGGGGGCCAATGGGGACGCCTGTAATAGTGTCAGCAATAAAAATGAAGTAAAAAAGAAGATAACTCTTTAACATGTTTCCTCAGAAAAAAATCAGCACTGATGAAAATTCATGTGTAAGATTTGTAAAATTGTGCTTCCTTCATTAGTCTAACTATCATCCTAATTTCTCATATATTCCACGAAGGAGCATAGGAAGTATCCCCTACCAAACCCCCTAATTTTAGTGAGAAATAGCATAAAAGGAGAGTGGTTTTCTTTATGAGGATGTCATGATTTTATTATATCCACTTAAGCAAGCTGATGTGACTTTTGGATGTTTGCATGATTTCATTTATTTGTTTTCTATAAGATATAGTGATAATTGATTTCATCATAACTCAATACTATGTGTTTAATTCTTTAAAGTATCCTGAAATTTTTCATGTTTATTTTGTCATTTAAAATAGCTTCATGATTCATAAAGAGGGCAATCCATACATCTCTCCATCTTATAATTTGAACGGGTCTCCAGGGACAGCTAAGCCTGAAGCAAATTATGAGAATCGGTACTCCTCGGCCATGCACATGAAGCCGCTGTTTGTATGTATCATGCATTCAATTTCTATACGTGGTTATCATCACAGTAATTTAAGTAAGGATAACACGGTGATCAGACCTTGCTAAAGGTGAATGATGCAACAGAATTAGTTGTGATACCGATATGGAAATTTAAGTTTATTAGAATCACTATCGCTATTTCATTGTGTAAAATGAGATTAAGAAATATGAGTCACAGGTATGGTATATATAATATTTCATGGTATATATAATTATACCCACAATTATATACAATTATGTACATAATTATATATAAATAATATGAATTGCAATGTTATATATACTATATATAATTGGGTCATTATAATTGGCAAATTATATAGTATATATAACATTTCAATGTTATATATACTATATATAATTATATACATAATTATATATAGTATATATAACATTGAAATGAATATGCTAAACATAGTATATGGAAATTTTTATTTATATGAATATTTATTATCTATAAAATTCTATGTAAAGCATATTTGGGTCATATGAGAATAGTGAATGGAATAGTATATGTAACATTTGTTATGTATTAATATGCTATATATATTAATGTATTTATATCTTACTTACTTTTACAATCTTTAGAAAGGAGATTACAGACCAAAGGAAGGCTGGTTAAATGCCATAAGACTAACTCACAGGCCTGACTGGTCTTGTTAACATAATCATTGTATTATCATAGTTTAACAAGGTAAATGCTTTTTTTGGTATTTTAGTATCCTTAAACAATACATTAAATAATACATTGCTCAAGCTAATGGTGCACACTTAGCTAAGTGCTGATCATAAGTACTTAAAAAACATATTAACGTAAAGTGCAAACTGTTTCTTTGTACAAGTTTTTAAATGGCAATCAGATAAAAACAGCGAAATGGATGATCACTTACAGAAAAACAGAATGAGTACCTGGTGCTTGTTGACATTTTAAGGCTTTTCATTATGGGAGGGGACATTTTTAGTGGAGTCCACCACATGAACAAAATAACCTTCCCCAAAAAGTCCACTATGGGGACAGTGATAGCACCGAGATGGCAACCTAGGTCGTTCCCGAGTTTACCTCCCCTCAGAAGAAAAATAACTAGCAACCACTCATGAACAAGACACCACTGAGCCAACCCTGGGACACACGACAGAGGCCGAAGCCAAGAGAGGCCGCATTAGATGGTTAACAGAAGTGGCTACCCAGAGGCTGCGTTGCTGCTCCCGCCCAGGCCAGGGCGGCACTGGGAGTGGGAAGAAGGGCCTCCTCTGAGCCTGTGGTTCCTCCGGTGGGAAAAGAGAGCCCAGGACTCTGCCCGGGGAATTCCCTGGGAGGCATATTTGCCTGCTGGGGGCCCTCAAAGGAGGAGGTTTTATGGCCCTGGAGCCTGCTTTGCCCGCAGTTAGTCAAGGGGCTGAGTCATGGACCCAGCCCCCAGGGAGAGTGTTTCCCGGCCTCATCCGGTCAGATGAGCTGGAGCGAGCACCTAGAAGCGGGGGAGCCCCGTGGGCTGATTGCCCCTGAAGAAAAGCCAGTACCTGACACGGGGGGCTTTCCTGCTATACCCACGCAGGGGGCTTCATTCATAGCCACGGCTGATGACAGCTCCGGGCACCTTCCGACTTGACGGCTTGTTGGGGGGTAAAAAGTGGGAGGGGCCTGGAGTAGCCCCGCCCGGTCCTGTCGAGGCACGGGGAAACGATGCGGACCCCTACCCACTGTGGGGTGTCTCCCAGCCCCATTTGACCGGAAGGGCTGGTCAGAACACCTGGAAGCTAGAGAGCTCACAACAGTCCAGCGGAGAGGCCGGCCTGGCCAGGCCGGAGCTGATGGCCTGCAGGGCATGTTAGTGGCCCTGTTCAGGCTGGGAACTTGGGCTTGGTTGGCTTGAACCCAGACAACAAACACGGAGCGTTGCTGGCTTAGGAGGCTGCTTCTCACACTGTGCCTGGGAAAGAAACTCATTCCCAGACCCGCTCATTCATAAATGCAGCCATTATGGGAGAAACTCCCAGAAACTCGGTTCTTCTCATGGATGCAGTAAAGACTCGCAGGCCGAACCCATAGTGCTCCAGGGAAGTTCAGCAATGCTGAGTTCTAATAAGAAAGCAAAGCAACGGTGGCTACAGCGGGGGTGGCAAAAGTGGGATGGCCGGAGGCCGGGTGGCCAGCACCCGATGTCCAGGAGCCAGCTGGCTACAAGCCGACTGGCCTAAAGGGGTGCCCAGGCCCACCCTGCTCCCACCAGCCGGAGGCCGACTGGCCAAGGGTGTGGCAAGAGAGCCACCACCCCAGCAGAAGAGGCCAAGAGAGGGAGTCCTTTGTTCTGAGGACTTACATGGTTGGTGGAGTGGGGGTGAGGGACTTTCACATTGATTGATGGGTAAAGGGGGTGCCGGCTCTCCAGGGCAGACGTGATGACCCAAACGCAGGCACGGGTGCTGGTCTGTTAGCCCGGATCCTTATCTTGCTCCAGACTCCATTTGTTCCTCTTGCGTACGTGAGCGGGCAGGCAATTACCCAAAGCGGTTTCACGGGCTTTTTCTGTCGATACTGTAGGTCTTCCCCTCCCCCCTTCCAGGCCTTGGGATGAACGCACCGTCTCAGGCTTTCCTTTTCCAGCTCGTGGAGCTGATGCACACAGACTTTCAAGGTCTCTGCACTATCAGAGTTTCACTTGTTGCTAGGACGCCTGGCAGCCTTATCAGACCAGGCTCAGGACTGCTGGGTCTGTGGCTGAAACATGTCTCCCTTTGCTTTTAGCCTGCTGCATTAAGTTCTTCATTCGATTGTGATGGTGAGGGCTCTCCCTTTCTTTACCCTCTGGCTGGTCATTCCACTGCCACATTCCCCCCTAAAGCAGCAGGGACCCCAATCTTTGCAGACTTTGTGCGAAGAGCGAGCTGCCGGGTCAATGGGTGAAACATGTCTCCCTCCTCCCTGCCTTGGTTTGCTGTCCATCCTACTGAATATTCCCCCTCAAGCATTCGGAACCAAACTTTGGGGGGCTTTGGGGTGACAATTGCTCTGGCTGCTTCCTGCTGTAGAGGGGACATTCAACGTGCTTTGGGTTCTGTTTGCGTGCTAACTATCAGTCCGAGGAGGTATTGGGGGAGGGTGCTTCCATTGGCCCATGACAGATGTCTGGAGCCTCCTCTCCCGGAGTTTGCCAGTTGTTCATGATGATTATCTACAGCCCTACAGCCTCCATCCTAGAACAGATAAATTTAGTTAGTAAGCTGCCAAATAATCGCATTATTACTGTAATTAATCACGGTGCTGTGTGGTGGACCCAGGGCTTGATTCCTATCAGCTTTAGGGAAGGATCCATTGTCCATGGGACGTGATAGGGGCCAGGTGATTGTTCAGCCAGCTGCCGTTCAGAGTCTTGAATCCTCCAGGTCTTTAGTAAGACTCAGTCCCCTCGCAGGAAAGAGTGCAGGGGCTCATCCAGTGGATAGACAAACCTGCAATGAGCAAACATGTGCAAAATGGCGAATTCGCACAAAAACCTACAAGCTAGTTTCTGAGTCTGTGAGACTCCTTTGGGAAGAAAGACACTCAGTTGCAAGGCCTTTGCTGGAATGACCTTTACCAGTGGCAATTGACAGGGCCTTCATGCCTGCAAATTGAGCATCTTTGATGATATTACAAACCCAGTTTTAACTTCCAAATGAGAGCAAACATTGAAGACAGCTGCACTAGTGTGATGTCTACCACTGAGCATTGTGATTTTCCTTGAATCACGATTTTTTAAGGTCATCCTTATTGTCATTAAAGGGACTACACTGAGTCCAGTTTTAATTTTGCCTGTTCGTTTGTATAAACACAACGAGAGCAGCAATGGATCTTTAAGTCTCCTTTCTGGTACTCACACAAGGAACCTTTATTTTTATTTTTTATTGTTGTTCAAGTACAGTTGTGTCCATTTCCCTCCTCCCACCCATCCTCACCTCCCACCCTCAATCCTACTACCACCTTTGTCCTTGTCCATGGGTCCTTTATACGTGTTCCTTGACAATCCCTCCCCTTCTTCTCCCTGTTGTCTCCTCTCCCCTCTGGTAACTGTCCATTTGTTCTTTATTTTAATGTCTGGTCCTATTTTGCTTGCTTGTTTTGTTGATCAGGTTCCACTTATACGTGAGATCATATGGTATTTGTCCCTCACCTCCTGGCTTATTTCACTTAACATAATGGTCTCCAGTTCCATCCATGCTGTCGCAAAGGGCAGGAGCTCCTTCTTTCTTTCTGCTGCATAGAATTCCATTGTGTAAATGTACCACAGTTTTTTGATCCACTGATTCACTGATGGGCACGTTGGCTGTTTCCAGCACTTGGTTATTGTGAATTGTGCTGCTATGAACATTGGGGTGCATAGGTTCTTTTGAATTGGTGTTTCAGGATTCTTAGCGTATAATCCCAGCAGTGGAATTGCCAGGTCAAAAGGCAGTTCCATTTTTTGTTTTCTGAGGAAATCCCATCCTGCTGTCCACAGTGGCTGCACCAGTCTGCATTCCCACCAACACCGCATTGGGTTCCCTTTTCTCCACAACCTCACCAGCACTTGCTGTTTGTTGATTTGTTTATGATGGCCATTCTCACCGGGGTGAAGTGATATCTCATTGTGGTTTTAATTTGCATCACTCTGATGGCTAGTGATGCTGAGCATCCTTTCATATGCCTCTGGGTCCTCTGTATGTCCTCCTTGGAGAAGTGTCTGTTCAGGTCCTTTGCCCATTTTTTAATTGTATCGTTTGTCTTCCTGGTGTAGAGTCATGTGAGTTCTTTATATATGTGGGAGATCAGACCCTTGTCCGAGGTATCCTTTGCAAATCTATTTTCCCATGTGGTTGGCTCCCTTTTCATTTGGCTCCCTTTTCATTTTCACTTTTCAGTTTTCTTTAGCCGTGCAGAAGCTTTTTATTTTGATGAGGTCCCATTCATTTATTCTTTGCTTTATGACCCTTGCTCTAGGGGACATATCAGTGAAAATATTGCTGGGTGGAATATCTGAGATTTTCCTGCCTATGTTGTCCTCTAGGACTTTTATGGTGTCATGATTTATATTTAAGTCTTTCATCCATCTTGTGTTTATTTTTGTGTGTGGTGTAAATTGGTGGTCGAGTTTCACTTTTTTGCATGTAGCTGTCCGGGTCTCCCAACACCATTTTTACTCCATTTTAAGCTTTTGCCCCCTTTGTCAAATATTAATTAACCATAGAGACATGGGTTTATTTCTGGTTTTTTTTTTTTTTTCTATTTTGTTCCATTGGTCTATGTGTCTGTTCTTATGCCAGTACCAGACTGTTTTGATTACAGTGGCCTTATAATATAATTTGATATCAGGTATTGTCATCCCTCCTACTTTGTTCTTCTCTCTCAAAATTTCTGCAGCTATTCAGGATTGTTTACAGTTTCATATAAATTTTTGGAATGTCTGTTCTCTATCTGTGAAATATATCCTTGGTGTTTTATTAGGGATTCTGCTGAATCTATCAATTGCTTTGGGTAGTATGGACATTTTGGTGATGTATATTCTTCCAGTTCATGAACATGGTATATGCTTCCATTTGTGTCTTCCTTAATTTCCTTCTTCAGTGTTGTGTAGTGTTCTGAGTACAGGTCTTTTACCTCCTACACAAGGAACCTTTAGATTGACTCTTTAGTCCACCCCTCAGGGCACAGAAGCTGGGCTACACACCTACCATCTAGCCTCACCTTTAGTGCCTGCTTCTCTCAAGTCCTCCTAGCTATCTTTCAGGAAAGCAACATTTGTTCTTTCCCTGGAAAGACGGCCACTAACCACACAACCAACTGAGGTACCAGGCTTTTCCTCCAGTGGGCTTTCACTAGCTTTAAAAGTCAATCCTGGTTCCTTTAGGCTTTTTGGTGATAACTAGAGCCCAGGTATGCCTCCTTCAGGTATGACATTCCAGTCCAAATCTTGGTTGACAAAACTATTAGTAACCGGTTTTACTGGCTTTATGCCTAGAAATCTTATGTCTTTATCTACTCCTTCAGAATGGTAACTTCTGGAGGGATGAAGTAGGGAGAAAAATATAAAGTGTGAAGGAAAAATCCTTGTCCTTAACTTAGAAGGGGATCTTCTAGAATGTCATCCGTAGACCCCAAAGTAGATGTTTTCTTTGACCCAGAACAAAGACATGGAGCATGAGATAACAAAAACAAAGCTTGCATGTAGGGGAGCTCCAACCACTTGCCTAGCTTCTGACAGAGTGGATGTAATTTGAGTATGGTGTTGTAATTGATACTGAGCCAAGGTGCATCACACAAGGAAATTAGCCCTTTTTTTTTTTTTCCTTGAGAGTTTCAGGGTCAAACGTATCCCAGTTCCTAAGAATGACTAGTCATTTGGTATATTTTCTGCAAGGACTGGAGGCCAATATAATATTATTCAACCCAATAAAAGAGGTCCCTACTGTGGTGACATATTTGCCACCTATGTGACCCTGGGTTACTCTGGTCTTGGGGATCTATTGGATAAGGAAAGCCTATTTTTGTGAAATAGTGGAGGAGAGTTATCTGGGAGTGTAGAGTCCCCCTCCAGCCCCCCACTTTCCTGCTGTGAGGCTAGAGAAAGAGTAAAAATTATTATGGGTGATTACTGCATTCCTTTAGTGTGCTCAAAAGTGGACTGTTTCATTATCTAGTGACCTTGACAACTTTTGATGCTTTTGATATGTGAATGTACCATGGATTATACTCTAAGAACCCTGAAACACCAATCCAAAAGAACCTATGCACCCCAATGTTCATAGCAGCACAATTTTACAATAGCCAAGTGCTGGAAGCAACCTAAGTGACCATCAGTCAATGAGTGGATCAAAAAACTATGGTACATTTATTTACACAATGGAATACTACACAGCAGAAAGAAAGAAGGAACTCCTACCCTTTGTGACAGCATGGATGGAACTGGAGGGCATTATGCTAAATGAAGTAAGGCAGGTGGTGAAAGACAAATACCATATGATCTCACCTATAAGTAGAACCTAATCAACAAAACAAGCAAGCAAAATAGGACCAGAGACATTGAAATCAAGAACAAACTGACAGTAACCAAAGGGGAAGAAGGAGGGTATGATGGGAGGAAATGGGGGATGGGTCATCAAGGAACATGTATGAAGGACCCATGGGCAAAGCCAAAGGCGGGTAGGATTGGGGGTGGAAAGTGGGGATGGGTGGGGCAGGGGGGAGTGGTGGGGAGAAAATGGAGGCAACTGTACTTGATCAACAATAAGAAAGGAATAAATAAAAAATAAGAACATAGTAAAAAAAGAAAAACCATAAAGACCATAAAAATTTACCATTTTAGATTATCAGAGTATCTTTATAGACTTCTATGTACATATATAAATTTTAATGGACTCATTTAATACATTTTTTATTAATCTTTTTCACTTAACCATATATAAGACATCTCTCATGTAAATAAAGTTCTATATCTACGAAAAAACCCTACAATGAATTATCACCTTGTGCTTGTTAGAATGGCCATCATTAAAATAAGAAGAGATAACAAATGCTGCAGTGAATGCAGAGAAAAGAGACACTTGTGCCCTGTTGATATGTTTGTAAATTGGTGCCACCTACATATGGAAAACAATATGTAGGTTCCCCAAACAATTAAAAAGATACCTACCATAAGATCCAGCAACTTCCATTTCAGGAATAGATTCAAAGGAAACAAAGACACTAACTTAAAAACATACATGCACCCCCATGTTCATAGCGGCGTCATTTACAATAGCCAAGGGATGGATACAAACCAAGAGTCCCTCAATGGATGAAAGGGTAAAGAGGTCATGGTTATCCAGGCCCCATTACCATGACTTTTTCCAGCCATGCATTCATTGAGGAACATTTACACCATTGTAAATAATGCTGACACAGACAATGCAGTGACACCCAGAAGGAGATGGGGTTGGTGTGTAGGTAGAAGCGGGCAAAGGGGAGATAAATAAGGATGGCGAGGCACCTTGTTTTGGGCAATGGACGCACGATGCAGTGTGCAGATGACGTTTTGTTGGCTCGTACTCTTCAAACCTGTATGGTTTTGTGAACCAATGTCAACCCAACAAAGTCAATAAAAAAAGACACAGGAAAGTCTATAAATCAAAATGATACATAAAAATAAAAACTTAATTTCCTTCACAAATCAGTGATGGTATCAATATACAATGGAATACTATTCAGACATAAAAAGGGAAATCCTACCATTTGTGATAACACGGATGGACTCTGAAAGCGCTACGTGGAGTAAGTCAAAGACAAGTACTTCAGTACAGGGACTCTGGGTTACACAATACCTAAACTTGTCTGGGTGAATTATATTACAAGTACAGCTTTTAATGTTTATTCAAAAGCAGCCAAAAATTCATTTGCTAAAAGAAAATATTTTTGTGTTCTTTTAAATCATTAAAATTTATGGTGGTGATTAAACAGATTTCCAAAATGACTCAGATATTATATGCTCAGTTTTCTAATAACCATACCTAAACAGAACAGAAATTTTATTAACCAATGTCATCGCAATGAATTTAATAATAAAAATTTTATTAAATGCCGTTAATTTACATTTGCTATTTTTAACTTCTTGCAGAATTTTTCCACACCAGGACTTCCAAAGTCAAACTACATTCCAAGAGAGAGACAACAAATTGGATACCCAAGTTCTGAAGAGCAAGAAATCCCTTATAGGATTGGCCGTGTGCAGATAAAATCTGACTATTAAAAGTTTCTTGCCATCAATTCTTATCTCTTTTATACCTTTAGCTTCTCCTTTCCTCTCCCCCCCCCCCCGCCGTGACCACAAAGCAAACTTTCATTTCCAATATTTAACTTCATTAACTCAGCAGGGGAGGTAAATACTTGTTATCTCTAAAATTCAGCATAACACTTGGTTCCTGATTTATGGCATGTATCTTTATAAATTGCTCAGTGAGATGCACAGAAGGATGGTTACAAATTGCTTTTAGGAAATTTTGAATACTTTAGAGTTACCGGATAAATCTAAGAAATTGCACCAAAGCATCAGCATACAAATCATGGATTTCATTTGAAATGTGCAATTTGATTATTACAATAATTCCTTGAAATAAACTAGGAATTGCCAAATTATTTCTGTAAACTAATCAGTGCAGCAGAGTGATCCCAAGATCTGGGTTCCCCTGTCCTTTCTTTCCTTTCTCCCTTTCTTTCTTTGCTTCTTGTATTCCTCCATCCTTTCGTATGTGGAACGTAATGAAAATAAACTGACCAACAAAATAGAAGCAGTGGCGTGAACACGTGGGACACTCTGACAGCTGTCAGAAAGGAGGGGGAGGGGAGGATGGAAGAGACTAGCCAAAGAACATAGATGCATCTATGCAAAGCCCACGGACACAGACAACAATGCGGTGAGGGCAGAGGGGTGGGGATGGGTGGAAGAGGTCAAATAAGGGGAATGGGGGACGTGCGTAATAGGGTCAACAAGAAAAATAATAAAATAAAATAGAAATAGAAATAAAAGGTACTTATTTGAGGCCCTGGCCAGGTAGCTCAGTTGTTTAGAGTGTTGTCCTGACACACCAGGTTGTGGGTTCAATCTCGCGTCAGGGCACATACAAGAATAAACCAATGAATCTTGAAATAGGCGGAACGACAAATGGATGTTTCTTTCTTTCTTTTTCTCCCCTTCCTCTCTCTCTCTCTCTCTCGCTCCCTCTCAAAAATCATTTCATAAAAAAAGATAGTTATTTCACACCAACTCTGTGACAAACACTGGTTAGTTACCTATGGACAAAGATGAGGCTGAAATAATCCCTGGGGCTCAGACTGGTAGAAGATACAGAGACCGCCCCCCCCCCCAAAAAAAAAAACCAATGCTTATTACCCAATGTGATCAATGCGATAATAAAATGTATACAAAAAAGTAGAAAATTTTACAGAACAATTAACCAAGCCTAAGGACAGCTGTGAGGATAATGGCAGAGAAAGAAGGCCATAAAGAATGAGGTGATGCCTAAGCTATTGTAAAAGTAAGCGGGAGTTCGCTTTACGAAGGGAGGCTGGGGGAGAGGTTTTGAAAGAGAAGAAGCAAAAAGCACGGAAGTGAAAAAGAATGTGGAGCATGCAGAGAACTTCAAAGAGTGTAAAAGTGAGGAAGAGCACAGTGTACACAGTGAGGCCGAGCAGGTAGTCAAGTATGTCCTGGGCGGTCTCTGATGCCTTGTTTAGACTAAATCTTATTGGCGATGGGAATACACGCAAGGATTATAAGTAATCATAATCAGATTTCAGGGTTTAGACCGATCACTCTGATGGCCATGTGGAGAATGGATGTGAAGGAAATAAGATGAGAGATAGGGTCACCAGTCAGAAGGCACAGATGATGAGTCCTGTAACTGGAGCAGTGAGGACCTAGACCAGGGGTGTCAAACTCATTTTCACCGGGGGCCACATCAGCCTGGTGGTTGCCTTCAAAGGCCAAATGTAATTTGAGGACTGTGTAAATGTAACCACTCCTTAACTAGGGGTAAGGAGCTCAGCACAAGGTGCCGGGCCGGATAAAACAAGGTGGAGAGCCAGGTTCGGCCCTCGGGCCTTGCGTTTGCCACCTGTGACTTGGAAAGGCGGATCTAGGCAACCTCTAGGAGGTACACCGATAGGATCTGGAGGCTCCGATGTCACCAATGGGAGGAAGAAGTTTTCATGATTGAAAAGATGTTGGCACTGTTCAGGGAGGAAGGTCTCTAACAAATCAGCAGCTCAGTAAGCAGGCTGGGTGGGAGTGACAGAATAAAAAAGCTGGAAGAATAGAGGCAGATCAATTCCAATGTAAACGCAGGACTGCCAGACTCCATCGGGCCATTAACATTACCCAGTCACGTGACCACAAAGTAGGTCACTTTCTAACAACCCACGGTGATTATGCGGCATCTTTTCCTGAGCTCTGACCATCCACACTTTCACCTCCGCCACCCCTCCCGCTGCCCCCCCCCCATTCTCTGGAGATGACCTCACCCTGTAATTTAAAGAGTAAATGAACTTCCCACCAGACAGGAACTCCCAACTGTGTAAATGGTATCGCATTCGCCCTCTCTTTCAAGGTGCCTCATCCCATCTAACGGCGGCACCTTTACCTCCCTCTGAACCCTGTCCTCCCTGCCCTGTACCTTGATGCTGCTGTAAGTTCCCTCCTTTTCTCCTGCGTAACTTTGATCTCTCTCTCTACCGGCTCCACCTTATCAGCTAAAATATATATTGCACTTCTAAAAGTAAATAAAAACCTTCTATGGAAGCCACAAGAATATGCTTCAGAGACCTCTAACCAAGGGCCCAGGCTACTGTGCTCTGAAATTCATCCTTGCATTTGCCTGGAACTTATGCTTTCCCCAGGCTCCTCCTAGTTTGTGCCAGAGGCAAGAATACTGCTGTGAGTGCATTCCTGAGAGTCACGGGACTCACTCCTCTGATGAAGGGCTTCTTAACGGCTTCACCAAATCTTCCTTAGATTGCGCAGCAGTCCAAGACACTTTCAACTTTTCTTCCCTTTCTCCTTCACTCCAGGCCAGACTCAGACTTTTAAAGATCCCTCCTCACTGTCTTTCAACGGTTATTTCCTCTTAAAAAATCATTGCATTATTATGCTTGTTTGCTTGTTTTGTTGATTAGGTTCCTGTTAAAGGTGAGATCATATGGTATCTGTCTTTCACCGCCTGGCTTATTTCTCTTAGCATGATGCTCTCCAGTTCCATCCATGTTGTAGTGAAGGGTAGGAGCTCCTTCTTTCTTTCTGCTGCATAGAATTCCATTGTGTAAATGGACCATAGTTTTTTGATCCACTCATTGACTGATGGGCACTTAGGCTGTTTCCAGCACTTGGCTATTGTAAATTGTGCTGCTATGAACATAGGGGTGCCTAATCGACAAAACAAACAAACAAGCATACTATAACCAAAGACACTGAAACTGAGAACAGTCTGACAGTCACCAGAGGGGAGAGGGAAGGGAATTTCAGGGGAAAAGGGAAGGGTTTAGAGCAACAAGTATAAAGGACACATGGACAAAAACTCTGGGGGGTGGAAATGGGAGGGAGGTGGGGAGGGCTGGGGCGGTGGGCTGGGGGGGAGTAAAAGACAGAAAACTGTACGAGATCAGTAATTAAAAAAATACTGATAAAAAAGGAGAAAATTATCTCTAAATGCT
The DNA here is from genome assembly GCA_039655065.1 of Glossophaga mutica. Classification (NCBI taxonomy): domain Eukaryota; kingdom Metazoa; phylum Chordata; class Mammalia; order Chiroptera; family Phyllostomidae; genus Glossophaga; species Glossophaga mutica. Next base: position 3,604,927 of record CM077318.1, on the reverse strand, counting down.
AATAAAACTCTAGCTTATTTTAGTTAAAAAAAAAATCATTGCATATTCTGACCCCATAGTGATGTTTGCTTCTAGGAGGACCTACTTAAACATCCACCCTTAATACTGTATCCCTTGCAAATTCACTGTTGTTTCCTTCACACTCAGCCTTCTGGAATGAGTTGTGTACTCCCTGTCCATTTCTTTCTCTTTCCCTCATCTCTCAAGTCACACAAATGTAGCTTGAGTGCCTACCACACATAATATCCTGGCCAAACTGCTCTTAATGGGGACACGGATAACCTCGGTGTCACAAAATCTGTGACTTATAGTCTTTATTGTACCTCTCATCAGCATTCATCACCAATGACCGTATTTGAAACTTTCTCTTCCTTTGTTTTTGTCAGGCCATGGTCTCTTTGTCTTGCGCCTAACTCTTTGCTACTTCTCAGCCTCTTTCGCTGGCTTCTCCCCCTACTCAATTCGTTATTGGACTTAGGCCATTTTTTCTTTTTACTGTATTCATTCCCCATCAGCAATGTAATGTCACCATTATTTTAAGTATCATCTGCAATAGCTCTCAATTCTGTATTTGCAGTATCTTCCTGACACTCCCATGTGGCCATTTGCTTATTGGACATCTCCACTGGGCTATCTCGAAAGCACTAAAATCTTCATATTTCTAAAAGTGAGTTCATCTATCTAGTTGCTTGTATTTTTTTCCCTTTGGCTACTGTAACAAGTTCTCAGGAACTTAGTTGGGATATAACACGAATTTATTCTCTTACAGTTCTGTAGGTAAGAAGTGTGAGTGACTCTGACATGTAAGGTATGAACATGGCTACATTCCTTCTGCCATAGGAGGGAATCCATTCCCTTGTCTTTTCCAGCTTCTAGAGGCTGCCCTCATCCCTTGGCTCATGGCCCTCACCAATGACAGCAACGGTGGCACGAGTCCTTCTTACATTGCACCGCTCCAAACGCTTCTGTCTCCCTCTTCCACTTTCAAGAATTACATTGATAAAGACAAACACCATATGATTTCACTCACTTACATGTGGAATCTAAAAAGTAATATAAGTGAACAAAGCAAACAGAAACAGACTCATACAGTCAGAGAACAGGCTGATGGTTGCAAGAAGGAAGGGGGGTTGGGGAACTGGGTGGAAAAGTTTTAGGGATTAAGAAGTGACAGATTGGTAGTGACAAAATAGTCATGGGGATGTAAAGTATAGCATAGGGAATATAGTCGATGATATTGTAATAACTATATATGGTGCCAGGTGGGTACTAGAAATATCAGGGACAACACTTCGTAAAGTATATGATTGTCTAACCACTATGTTGTACACGGTACATGTGGAAGTAATAGAAAATATTGAATGTAAACTAAAATTAAAAAAATAAAACATAAAAAATTAAATTGGGTCCACCCACATAAATCCAAGGTAATCTCCCTATCTTTAGGTCAGCTGACAAGCAACCTTAATTCCATCTGAGACCTTAACACCCCATTACCTTTTAAGGTAACATTCAAAAGTTCCAGGGATTATGACCTGGATGAACTTGGGGCAAGGACATTATTCGGACGATTGCATAAGACGGAAACTTGAGAGTCATAATTTAATTCTTAATCTCTTTTAGCAGTCTCTGTCTTTTAGGATTACATTTGTGTACAAGTACGAGAAAATCTGATTCCAGTACCTTCAAGAGGTAGGTTTACTTATTTCACATAAAATGAAGCCTTGAGCTAGGCATTCTGGTGCTGGTTCAGATCCTCAAGAATATCTTTCTAGTCCACTCTCCTCAGCAGGTGGCCTTCATGCTCAGCGTGTGACAACCATCCATAGTTACATGGTGACTGCTTGAACTACAGCTTTCCATCCATGTTCAGGAGGAAGGGGTAATGGCAAAGGAATAAAGGGGTCAAAGGCCAAATATTTGTCAACCGTCTGTCTGTTTCTGAAAACTTTCATGAATGTCCCTGCTCAGACATTTTCCCTCACACCTCATTGGCCAGAAATGGTCAAATGGCCAGTCCTAATGTCTAAATTAGTAACTTGCCTTGGTAGTAATGAGGGTTTTGTAAGCAACAGGGGAGGAGAGAATAGATATTGTAATTGTATCCAGAGATGTCTGGCACATACCCCAAATACAATTCTAACCCATGCAATGCTTTTTTTTCTCTTACAAAAAGGCAGTTAAAGATGGATAGATGATCCCTGGCTGGTGCGGCCCAGTGTACTGAGTGCCAGCCTGCAAACCAAAGGGTTGCTGGTTGGATTCCCAGTCAGAGTATATGCTTGGGTTGCAGGCCAGGTCCCCAGTAGGGGGCGAGGGGTGACCACACATTGATGTTTCTCTCCCTTTGTTTTTAAATGTATTTTATTGATTATGCTATTACAGTTGTCCCATTTCTCCCCCATCAGTCCCCTCCACCCTGCACACCCCCTCCCACCCACATTCCCCACTTTAGTTCATGTCCATGTGTCATAAGTTCTTTAGCTTCTACATTTCCCACACTATTCTTGCCCTCCCCCTGTCTATTTTCTACCTACCGTCTATGCTACTTATTCTCTGTACTTTTTCCCCTCTCTCCTCCTCCCATTCCCCTGTTGCTAACCCTCCATGTGATCTCCATTTCTGTGGTTCTGTTCCTGTTCTAGCTGTTTGCTTAGTTTGTTTTGGCTTTTGTTTTAGGTGTGGTTGTTAATGATTGTGAGTTTGCTGTCATTTTACTGTACACATTTTTTATCTTCTTTTTCTTAGATAAGTCCCTTTAACATTTCATATAATAAGGGCTTGGTGATGATGAACTCCTTCAACTTGACTGTATCTGAGAAGCACTTTATCTTCCCTTCCATTCTAAGTGAAAGCTTTGCTGGATAGAGCAATCTTGGATGGAGATCCTTGCCTTTCACGACTTGGAATATTTCTTTCCAGCCCCTTCTTGCCTGCAAGGTCTCTTTTGAGAAATCAGCTGACAGTCTGATGGGAACTCCTTTGTAGATGACTGTCCCCTTATCTTTTGCTGCTTCTAGAATTCTCTGCTTCATTTGAATCTTGGCTAATGGAATTACGATGTGCCTTGGAGTGTTCCTCCTTGGGTCCAACTTCTTTGGGAGTCTCTGAGCTTCCTGGACATCCTGGTAGTCTATTTCCTTTTCCAGATTGGGGAAGTTCTCCTTTATTATTTGTTCAGATAAGTTTTCCATTTGTTGCTCTTCGTCTTCCCCTTCTGGTACCCCTATAATTCAGATGTTAGGTCGTTTAACGATGTCCCGGAGGTTCCTAAGCCTCTCATTTTTTTGAATTCTTGTTTCTTCCTCTTTTTCTGTTTGGTTGTTAGTTTCTTCCTTCTGGTCCACTCCATTGATTTGTGTCCCAGTTTTCCTCCCATCTCTATTGGTTCCCCATGCGTCTTCCTTCATTTCACATATTGTAGCCTTCATTTGTTCATTTAATTTGTGAGCAAAATCAACCAATTCTGTGAGCATCCTGATCACCAGGGCTTTGAACTGTGCATCTGATAGGTTGGCGATTTCTTCATGGCTTACAGGAATTAGCTCCGGGGCTTTGATCTGTTCTTTAGTTTGGGCCATTTTTTTTTTGGTCTTGTTGTGCCTGTTATGTGGTGAAGGGCGGAGCCTTAGGTGTTCACCAGGGCGGGGCAAGTTGTGAGGCTGTATGTGGGGGAGGGGTCTGAGAGGGAACAATGGCACTTGCTCCGCTCTCTGCCAGATTTCAGTCCCTTCCCCCGCTTCCCACAAGCAAATTGGGCCCTTCTGGTGCTGATTCCCATGTGGGTGGGTTTGTGTACATCCTGGGACCCTGTGGGTCTCTCCAACGAACTCTCCTGTGAGGCTGGGAGTTTAACCCAGCACCTCAACCCCCGCAGCTGTTTTCAATCCATGGTTTGAGGCTTTATTTCCCCACGCTTCTCCCTCTCTTTCTTTCTCTCTCCCTTTCCTGCTCTATAAAAATAAACCAATTCTTTAAAAAGAAGTTGGGCAAACAAATTCGAATTAACAGCACAAATAGATATCACTATACATTGATTAGAGCAGCTGAAATAAAAAAATAGTGATAATACCAAATACAGGCAATGATGCTGAGATTAGAGGGTTCAAGTGATGACAGTTTCAGCTTCTTTATAACTTTCCCATCGGTTTTACATCTAATATTTCCCCCATTGATGATCACTGCTAGATCCCCTACTTCATTATAAAATTGTGATTTCTGTGATTATTTCTATATTTTCTACAGTAATTAATTGCATTTCTTGTGAAAAGAAGAACTCGTTCTCATCAAACTAGGGCTATGTGTCTGTCCTGAAATGGTTTGTACAGGAAAATCAGAATAAAGTTCTGAGTTCTTTTCCTTTAATTGGTAATTGTCAGAGTGAGGAGCTGGTCTTATTTACTTCAAATGGTACCCAATGTTTTCTTTGGGATTATGGGGGCGGGTCTTTCTCCATTTCCTTCTTTCAGGATTCTTAATAAACTTGGGATGTTTTTATATATTCAATGTGTTTCAATCACTTACAGTTACTATTATTTTTTGATACTTTACGTCCTTTTGACATGATCCTATTAGTCTCATTGTTTTCTTGCTCATTGACACAACCGTATAACACAACCTCATCTTATTTTCTTTAAACCAAGATTTTGTTTATTTATTTTAAGACAAAGAGGGAGGGAGAGAGAAAGACAGGGAGAGAAACCTCAGTGTGTGGTTGCCTCTTGCACACCCCCTACTGGGGACCTGGCCTGCAACCCAGGCATGTGCCCTGACTGGGAATCGAACCAGGGACCCTTTGGTTCACAGGCTAGCACTCAATCCACTGAGCCACACCAGCCAGGGAACAATCTCATGTTATTTATTTCTTATATCAAATCCAAAGTTAGCTATTACACCCAAGAAGTCCCAATACTTCTTATGCAGGATTATACTTAGGGACCTTTTGTGGATCATTTTATATTGTTTATTACAAATGGATCAAAAAATTGTACTTTCAATGTTGATTTAACTTATTTTATTATAATGGTATTTAAACATCATGGAGCTACGTATAAATAAGTGCCTTAGGCTTACGGTGCTTATTAATCATAAAACCAAAACGATAAACAAGAAAACTAATAAATGAACAGCATTAATTTTACGTTATGCATTGCATTATTTTGCTAGAATTAAATTACAGTTCACGACATGAATGTGCCGCTACAATGGCATATTGAGTGCAGCTGGTCTTATTATACACCGTAGGATGACTCACTTCCCACACCACTTTATTCTAACTACCAAGAAATTGTATTATGTATCCAGCACACCTGGTACAGGAGCATAGCATTTACAAAGTCTGACTCCATTTCAAGTCAACCTAAAAACAATTAAAGTGCTGGTACCTGGTGTCACTGGGTTTGTAAACAGAAATACAAATGTGAGTGTTGATAACATATGCCGGTGTTCCGTTATAAGGTGGTCTTCTAGATGACCCAGATTGTGTGATGGGAATTTATTTTAGATTCTTTCCTTGGGAGATGGTCAGGTTACTATTAAAGTAGAGAAGAAACTCTGCAGTTTTCACAGAAGAGGCTGAGGTCAAAGGGAATATAGAGCTCACGACAGACTGTGACTGCAGAAGCAGATAAGGAAGAAGAGACAGCAATATGTGGTTTCTAAATGTACCATAACAAGATACTATTTAGCCCAGACTATGGAGGTAAGTAGAGGGAGTGAAGTGAGCAAGCTGCACAACAAAGCAAGACACAAATTACAAAGAGTATGGCATCTAATTAACACTATTGATCTTGGGGTACTATGAAACTGCAAAAATGTTGAAGCATGATATAACACTACGTAAAATAATAGCACAAACAGCCACCCTTAATGTAGCATTCGATGCTCCCCTTTAAAGAAATATTGACCAAGGATCTACAAGACGTATGTTGGATGGGATTCTACGTTGTTGCCCAAGTAGGGTTCCCGTAAGCCTCCTTCGGTCCTTGCCCGAGTGTCGGCCTTGACTTCTAATGGGAATGGACAGCAATGCTTAAGCAGGAGAGTGAGATAATTTTGTTTGTCTTGTTGTGCAAGGAATCTCCACGGCAGTGTAGACTGTCCACCATAAAAGTTATCAAATGGAGTAAAGAGAAACCTGAAGCAGAGAAATGAGGAAGCTATTGCACAGGCTGATTTGTGAGTAGGCCTCAGCTGAGGTGAAATTGTAGTGGGGAGGCTTCATCTGAGATATTTTTATGATTTGGTGATGTCTGATTTTAGGATCTGATGAGCAACTAGGTAGGAAGGCGCTGCAGTAACCTAGGTAAGGAGGCACGTGGATCTGAACGAGGTAATCACAGGAAGGCTGGAAAAAAGGAATGAATTCCAGGCACTAAGGAAGGAGAATTCTCAAGACTTTTTTTTTAAAGCTTATTTATTTATTTTTAGACAGAGGGGAAGGGAGGGAGAAAGAAGGGGAGAGAAACATCCATGTGTGGTTGCCTCTCACATGCCCCCTACTGGGGACCTTGCGTGCAACCCAGGCATGTGCCCTGACTGGGAATTGAACTGGCAACCCTTTGGTTCACAGGCCGGCACTCAATCCGCTGAGGTTCACCAGACAAGGATGCATCCTGAAGACATTTTGATGAACCAGATGTTGGAGGAAGAGGGGAGAGCGAGGATGATCTTCAGGTTTTAAAAATTAGCTACTACGATGTACCATTCACAAAGGTAATTGATATAAAAAACCCCCACATCTTTTTTAACTCTCTTCCAGCCATGTCCAGTTGGAATCGTCACTGGCTGAAGACCTTTCAAGTAGTAGGTGCCACAGTATGCAACATAGAAACATGTCGTGTATAGGAATATAATCATAAGATACTTTTCTTCATCTAGGAGGGGAAATAAAAGTATAAATACATGGTCTGGCAGAAGTGAGGCCTGCTTGAGTGTGGTTGGTAGGGAGGGTAATGATATGAGTGTGATAATTTATAGTTTTCATTTGCACGTTTCACCTAAAATGTCGTACGGTGTGCTTGAGTGTGGTAGTGTTATGTTACAGAATTACACGCTTATGATTTTGTAATAAAAGATTTTTGTAATAAAACAAGGGTGTTATTTGTGTTGGACCCCATATATAGCACCTACAGGGGTTGTCAAAGTACAGTCCACAGGTCAAATCCAGATAGTTGCCTGTTTTTCTAAAACTCTTGTTTACATTCTCTCTCCCTCTCTCTCTCTCTTTTTTTTGGCCCCTTTTTAATGACTGCAACTAAGAATGGTTTTTATGTTTTTAAAAACTTGGAAAATATTCAAATGAGAATTTTGCATGACACACTAACGTGACATAAAATTCAAATGTTAGTGTCCCTAAATAAAGTTCTCCTGGAACACAGCCATGCTCATTTGGGTACATGTGGCTGCTTTTGTGCTATACAACTGCAGAGTCGAACAGTTGTGACAGAGACCCCGCAGCCCTCAAAGCCTAAAATGTTTACTATCTGCTTCTGCACAGAGAAAGCGTGAGGAACCCTGGTCTGGTACCGTGGCAGGGCTTTTACAGCGTGTGTTTATTTTTCTCAAAACGTTTAGTGGTGTCTTAGGTTAAGCAATCTGGAGAAATCGTCTAGCTAATGGAGAACCATAACATGTTTTATTTGTAAAATAGTCAAATTACTTACACAAAGGTAGTGAGTTGCCGTCTTTGTTTTTAAAAGAGCCTATCGGCTCCCGGCTTAAACACTGCTGTTTATTTCAAACGCTGATAGTACTAAAGCTAAATTTTCAGAATACAGTATAGTGCTCTTTGCAAATGCAACCTTTTAGCCACGTTGTATCACTTTTCCCCCCACCAGTCAGCAATGAGTTTCTCAGTGTTCTCCCATTTTGGTTAGACACAAGTCCAAAGTGATCTATTGAAAAGAGATTTAGTGTTCAGTTCCTTTAGGTGCCTTGCCCACCTTTCCCTTGCGTGCTTTACTTCACTGTACTTTGTTCAAGGAATTGCCTACCATTACGAAATAGGAAAGGAATGAAGGGAGAGAGGGGGGGAGACTGAAAAGCACACATAGGTTTACTGGGGGGCGGGGGGGGAGGCATACCTGTTATCACTGTGGCCAGCCTAGCTGGTCAAATCCTCGAGAGTAGGGCCGATTTTTAATACACGCAGTCCAACATCTATTAGAGGTTCAGCGACGAGCCATTCAGTCATTGATTCCTGCCTCCACCCCCCCCCACCCCACCCCACCTCTCCCCACGCCGCCTCCACTCCCTCGGGAAACCAGGAAAACAACCTCTTCCCCAGGCAACTATTGAGGGGCGCGCCAAGATCGAGGCTCGCTCCCCGGGACTCCGCAGGCGCTGCGGGCCCCCCGGCTAGCCGCCAGCCGGCTGGGTCTCTAAGCCCGGAGGCGGCGCGGGCTCCCCGGGCCCCCTCGTGCGCGCGTGCGCGTGCGCGCGCGCTCCCCCTCCGGGCCCCTTCCCCTGCAGCATCGGTAGCGTGACGTAATGCAACCTCAGCATGTCAGCAGTGAAATAAAGGAGGCCGAGAAGGCGCGCCTCCCAGACGCAGAGTAGCTTGTGATTGGCTCGGGCTGCGGAACCTCGGAAACCCGAATGCGAGGACCTTAGCGATCCCCAGCTGCCGCCCCCCGCAGAAATCCGGAGCGTGGTCAGAATCCAACTGGCGGCGGCCGCGGCGGCAGCAGCGGCAGCGGCAGCAGCAGCAGCAGCAGCAGGTAAGGAGACTGTTGGGGACAAAGTAGAGGGACCCCGCTCCGCGCCGCTCAGGCTCGTTGCCGGGAAGGGAAGGGAAGGGAAGGGAGGCTCGTACCCGGCGTGCGCCGTAGGGCGAAGGGAACAATGGAAGTGGCGTCCGGTCCCTAAGCCTCGCTCGCCCTCGGGCGCACGGGGTTTCTCCTCTGCCGCAGCTGCCGGCTGGAGGGATGGAGGCGAGGGAAGCGTCCGATCCTCGGCCGATCGCTCCTTTCCGGAGGCGAGAGCCTTCGGGGGCAGGAGCCCCCGCGGAGGCCGTCGGTTGGTTTAGGGTGACGGGAAAATGGCGGAAAACAAAACGGTGAAGTGAAGAATGCGACGTCCTCCTGGCACTGGATTTGTGCGATCGCCCCCCCTCCCGCAATCGTTGCGCTCGCCCCCCACCTCTCCCCAGCCCCCCACCCCCACCCCGCGAACGGTAACCTTGGAATTCGCGAGGGATGGCGGCGTTCGCAGGGAGGTGGCACCGGATCGGGCATTTTAGGGGATAGGGAGCCGTCAGAGACGGGAGGGGGGGCGTGTGCTGCGAGTGTCGCCTCCGCCGAAACACCACCATTTTGGTTCTCTGCCGTCTCCCGTGCGGCGGGGCAGAAACCGCGGGAGGAGGAAGGATGAAGGGTTGGGCCGTACGGCGTGGATAGCAGCGGCGGCCACCGCTGCACCAAGTGGAAGGAGGGAGGAGGGGAAAGGTACTCTCGTCTCCTCCGCTCCTCGCCTTTCTGCGGCGAAGCTTCCCTCCTTCGCTTCGAGAGCCGCTCAGATGGCTTCTATTTGCAAAGGCACGTGCGTGCGTGCTGCTCGAAATGATTGAAACTTGTCCTGTTCTCGGGAAAGGGAGACTTATGCGGGAAGACGGTTGCGTGCGGAGCTGCAATAACTGCTGCTTGCCAGGGCTCCTTTGTCTCCTATCTCTGCAAATAGTTCGCATTTTTTTTTTTTTTTTTTTTTTTTGCTCTGCTGCCTTAAGATTATCTCTCTTGCATCCCTGACCCTACTTGCATCACCAGAAACCGAAGTCCGGAATGAGCTCTGTTTACAGGAGATTGCTGAGAGTAACGTTTGTGTGGGATGTGATTTCTGCTCCTCAGTCCGTTGCTGGAAAGATGTTTACTTGAAGCATACTTGGTGGTTACCTCCATTCGATAACGATGTGAGATAGACTCTTGGGAAGTCTGAGAAGCCTAGCGATCTATCGGCTATTGAATACTTAAACTGATGTTCTCACACCTCATTTATTATTGATCCGATCGAAACTTCCCATATGGCCAAAAAGATGCTCGAATTTATTTATTTGGTATTCAGACAGCGTGGCACTTCCCATAATAGTTGCGCTACGTGTTCACATTTTTACACTTCACTGAGCACTGCTAGTGCAGATTTTTCTCTGTACGTTTGGCAAGGATAAATCTTGCCCTTGGTTGGTTCTCTTTCACTTTCCAAAATACAGTGTTGCTCGTGATTTTTGAAATGTGCTTTGCACAAGATTTGGGCTTCATGAAGTGGTCGAATTCGCTTATTCCGTAGTGGATACTTGTTTCTGCTGGGATCCCTTTGCTTCTTCGACGAACAGACATGAGCGTAGCAGCCCAAATTAAAAGTGCAAAGAAAAATTCTTAGTTGTGTAACAGATTTGGTTTAAAATGTGTTAAAATATCTAATGTAAAATATATTTTTATAATAGGTAAAGAAAACGTTTTTCCAAAGAAAATAATATAGTTCAGAAGGAAAAATAAAAAGATTGCTGCACATTTTATTTTACAATATGTAAGAAAATCTACAATTTCTTCAAGGCTCTATACTAAGGTGATTAACAAATTACAGTGTTTTGTCTTCTTCAATAATGAAACAAAATTAAGTGTTTAAAATATTTTAAGATATTTATAATTGTCCTATTACTTAGTGATAAAGCAGTTGCTCTAATGAAAGTTGAAATGTATACTGTTTTTAATTTTAAAAATAAGCCCTCGTGGTATTTTACTTTATCTCTAAACACACAGGTCATTTATTGTGAGCTCGACTTCATTTTGAAGGCAGAAAACAATGTGGTATTTTCAAAAAGATAATATACTGCCATGAATTTCAAAAATCTTCTAATTTTGCTCATGCAGAAACAGAATAATGTTGTCTGAAACACTGATACACAGAAATATCACCTACAGCTGCAGGATTTTTATACGCCTGACTCAAATATTGACAGAGGTCACTCGGTGGGACTCTCCCGCCTCTTGTGCACATAGAAGTTTAAGGCAAGAAAAACATCTTAGTGATCTCCTGCACTTGAGGCTAAAGTACAGGAAGCTGTATTTTATGGAAGCTTGCTAAAACGGCCATTAGTGCTGTAACCTCATCTTTTGTGCAGTAGAGCTCTGTTTATCAAACACTCCTATCTAAAAATGAGATACGTGTTTTAGCAAATTCACAGATTTTTGGTTAATTTACTGAGAATCTTCAAAGGGAAAATACGCATAAGTAGTTATAAGAAATATGTTGAATGACAACATCTGACTTTGGGTTTCCTACTATGTGCCGATCTTAGGTACAGGATAAGTCATTTGAAATGAAATACGTCGATCCCTCGCTTTCAAAATTAGTATGAGCCCAGCATGACTGTATTAATCATTAATGAACAAAATGTTGTACCATTACAAGCAAACTATATTCTGTAAGAAACAATGTGCTAAAATGTTGGTATGTGATTGATCTTATCTCTACCACATTTAGGAAGCAGTCATGTTTCATGAGTCCTCAAAACTGTGAGACAAGAGAATGTAGTAGAGTGAGCTCAGAAGTCCTTACTGACTCAAAGAACTCCAGGGAAACTGGGATAGAACATTTTACATTATAAGTAGAACCCCCGGAGCCAGAGGTGAAACCCAAGTTTATCTGCAGAGCCCCGCTGCAGGGCTGATCTGGGTCTGGAAGAGATGGATGAGAGCCACTGGATGAGATTCACTAATACTAGACACCCGAGTTCTCTAGTAATGTATAAACATCCCAACTATTGTCTGTTGTCATCCTTTTCTTCTGCTTTTATAACCTGTACTCTAACTCGATCTTCAACACTACAGTTTTGTTCTTTTGCTTGCTTCTTTCACTTCCTTATGGCTCATCACCCTTACCGTGTCTTATTCTCCATTATCTTTGGTTTACTTCCACTTAGTACTTCTTTAATTTACGGTTGTCACATGAAGCATCTAGTCAAAGCTTTTGTTTTGTTTTCCTTTGTAATGAGATTTGCACACCTGGTTGACAGGCATATTTTCAATTGCATATTTTTTTTTTTTTTTGGTCTCAAAACAACTGACTGGCCTACATGTTTTTAAACTATTTTAAATACGATTTCTTTTACAGACATTTGTGAATGAACTTTGCTAAGTATGGATTCAGGTGGAGGAAGTCTTGGATTGCACACATCAGACTCTAGAATGGCCCATACCATGATTATGCAGGATTTTGGTAAAGCATTTTCTTTGTTGTACTTTTTCTTTCTTTTTTTAAAACATTAGAACAAAGTAAATATGAGAACTACCTTGAGGAAGGGGAGAGTTGCAATTAAAAAAAAATGTTCTTTTCCTAGGAAAATGCATTTGTAGGGCTTATTTCCTTAAAAACAGTCTTAAAATTTTGTGGGAAGTTTGAGGGAAGGAAACTTGGAATATAGTCGTAATATGCCATTGGAAATGCAACACTCAATTTGCATAAATAACTGTCAGTTCTTACACGTGAGAAATACTAAATTAGCTTTCTAAAATGCATCTTAATATGAATTGTTACTAAAGTTGGACAAGGAAATACTTTAGTCATTTTAAAGAAGTTAGATGTTTATATAGCGATACAGGAAAATTATGTACTAGGTGATTGATTAATTGTACTATGATACTGTATTCCCAGAAAGTTGTTACAAATAGAATTCCATTTAAAAAATAAAAATAAAAAATTCTCTGTTTTCCAGTAGCCTTTCAACAGTCATCATTGTGATGAGGGTGATAAGATTGCTCTGACAGTCCACAAAGCAATTGCATTTGGGCAAGGTCAATTTGAATTATAGAAGACAGAGGTATCTGGAGTATAAGAGGCTGGGTTAGGGCACTAACGAAGAAGAAAAGATCAGCCTGAGAGTGTCAGAGTCAAAAAGACATGGTAAATTGGGAAAAAAGTAAACAGAAAACATGAGGTATTGTTAAATTGTTAAAGATGAAATTAAGGATGAGGACTCTTTGCTCAATTAAGAAAATGCTACTACTGTTTTCAGATAATATGGTCCAACATTATTTTGTACTGTTGTATTAAAATGTTTTTTAAATTGTATTTTAATCTTGCTAGTCCTATTAACTCTCTGTGTAAACTTGGGCAAATTACCTAGTTCACTTTTATGAGGGGGTTGAACTACAAAACATTTAAGGTCCTCTCCAATTTTTGGATTCCTCGGCGTTTCTTCCTGATGAATAAAGGTATGGTGTGTAGTTGAACATCGCACATGGTGGAGATCAAAAGGAGTGTGTAGTTAATTGATGAAATAGAAAGGAATCATGGATTTATTTTGCTAAGGGTCAGAAGTGAGTTGTATTGATTATGAATGACCTAGAAGGAGTTGGGGTGAAAAAAAGTACAGGAATAAATTTTAGAAGAAGGGCGAAGTGTTGAAGAGTAAGGGATTTTGCAAATAATTTTGTGAATTCTTTGCTAGAGGTAGTTTTTAAAATCCTGGAACACTTGAACATCGATATGTTAACTTTGGGTTGAAATGTCAGCTTTAATTTTTTTTTACCTTTTAGAAATAGATACTTTAAAAGTGTAAGAAATACAGTATTTCTCCATTTAATACAAAATGTTACCTACACTGTAGCGTTTGGTAAAGTACCAGACCTCCATTTCTGAAGAAGTTGCTTGTTAGCAAGTAAAGTGTGATTCTTTTCAAAGATTGAAAAAAACATGTCTGATTGGTGCTGGTGAAGTGAGTATTTATTTGGTGTTTCTCTTAACTTCCTTTTTTATTGTTCATCCTCAGTGTTTCTTTGGAGGGTTAATTAATCCTTTATTATATCTAATACTTTATTTTCTTTTAGTTGCTAGGGAAGTAGAACATGCATATTGAAATAGTGTTCTGTATATTCCTTTTTCCTACTTATTTTTATTGATACAGTATACTATACAATTTACCCATATTTAGAGAATGCAATTCAGTGGTTTGTAGTATAAAACGCAACCATCACCATTACCTAATTTCGGAACACTTCATCATCATAAAAATAAATCTCATACTCACTAGCAGTTACTCCTTACATTCCCCCCAACCTTCAGAAGTAGGCCGTTGTTCATATTTCTGCCTATGGATTTACCTATTCTGGACATTTCGTATAAGTAGAATCATTGCGTCTGGCTTCTTTCACGTAGAATAATGCCTTTATGCTTCATCTGTGTTGTAGCATATGTATCAGTGCTCCATGCCTTTTTATATTCCGATAATATTCCACTGCATGGGAAAACTCTTGGACGTTTTGCTTATCCATTCATCAGTTGACCGAAATTTGACTTGCTACAATATTTTTAATGCATTAGAATGCCTTTGTGTTTGACCTAAAGCTTTGCGTCTTAGACTGGAGTGTGAGTGCCCTTGAACGCATATGGTGATGAGCCAGCGTGTTCCTGAGACCACTGGATAAACAGCACATCTCGGAGTGCCTTTCATTTGAATCGCGGAGAGTACGCAGAGACACACAAAGACAGTTTTACTCACGTAAACAGGTTTCGGGCTAGAAAGCAAAGTTTTCATTTACTCTCCCCTTTCTTTTGATGAGTAATTAAATGGGGAAATTTGAGAGCTACTTCCAGATTTTTAATTTAAAGCCTTTCCTACAATGAATTTAATAGAGTAAATCAACTTACTGATACCATAAAAAATTTAAAGCCACAATTTTTTTGGTATTCAGCTGTTCATGATTCAGTTTCCTAGTAGTACTTTGTGATTATTGTTTTTTTGCAGTGATGCATTCTTTGAAAATTGTTTTTAAATTTAAGTTTATAATCTTTTAAATTTAGACATAAGTTGATGACAACTAAACTGATTTTACATTTTGCTTGAATTGGTTAAATTATTTTGCTGACTATCCAATTAGATCAGAAATGGCTTATATGAGTAATGTTCACTCACTTGTATACATTAGGTTTCCATTTGTCCTTTGCAAATAAGTTCTGAAATCTCAGAAAGTAGGAATTCTTTATATTTTTTTAATGTGCAGTTCTCAGCTCAATTCCATATATGGGTGTTTTCATTTTTGTGTGCTATTTTAAGAAATGCAAAAGTATCAAACAGGTCTAAACCTAATGGGACCTTCATTGGGAGGCTTTTTGACAATGGAAATTTCAGCCCCAATAATTTAGGTTTCTTTCTGAGAGCTCTCTGATTAGTCCCCCCTCCAGCTATTAAAGTTTCCAAAATCTAAAATGTAATTAGAAATTAGGTACATTCCCTTTAAATTTCTGCTAACATAAAAGTTAGATATTTGCGAGCTCATAAATGACTGATATTTGTGAAACAGTTTAGCATGTAGAGGCAGAGCTAGCTAAGTAAATACACTATGTGGCTCAAGATCTCAAGCTCTAAATTCTAGAAGATTCTTGGGATGGGATGGCTACTATGTTAAAAAATTTCAAACGTGAATTTAATGCAGAAATTCATTACACTAGTTTCTTTTGAAGGATATTTGAGATTTTAAAATTTACAGCATTATGTAATAACCTTGCTTATTTCCCAGTATAATGCTTGTCCTCGAATCTGTACCATTGGATTTGTTTACAACAAAGTTGTTTAAGGTTTTATTGCTGCAGATAGTCTGTGTTGCTTTGGAACTTAAGTTTTAAAAAACAGCCTTAGATAATGGCCCAAGACAGACCCAACAAATACGAAATTTTATACTACCCCTCTTACGAAATTCCATCTATTTACCCTTAAATAAAATAACTTTGGTAAATGGAAAATCCTTGAAATGATGACTTGTTTCTTACTGTTATTTGCTTATCTAATTGATCTCACAGTTTCAAGTGATCTTTTGCTTACTGTTTATAATTTTGTTACCTAGTGAGATAGATTTTTTAATGCCATTTAATGCTTTGAAATTTCAATGAGTGTCTATGTGATAGGTAGATCTTTTTACTCTTTCTCAAACTATCTATTTAGAAGTGATTCACTTGGTTAACCCTATACATCTCTTAAAAATCGAGTCTCTAGAGTAAACAAGTTCTCTTCTCCTTTTATAGGTAAGTATAAAAAAAAGTAAGCCCAGTTTGGAGTCAGAAAATCAGTTTGGTTCCCAGCTTGAGCCTCGGGGAACCTTATTTAAGCTCTCTAAACCACGCTTACTTCATATTTCAAATGAGGATCATAACAACTCACCTTATAATACAGTTGTTTTGAGACTTAAATGAGATGATATACATAAAAGCATTAGCAAGTTGCTCGGTGCGTAGTTGGTGCACAATAAAGATAGCCCGTGCTCGATAGGTATGCATAGCTCAATATGAGAGGTATGTATAGCTCAACATGAGACTTTGTTTAGGAATGCAAATGGAATGTAACCTATGAGCTGATAAGATGAAAGAGCAAAATTCCATACGATTCTTGGACCTTCCTTTGAATCATCGGCCAGCGCTCTGGAAAACTCATCGATTCTTGATTGAGCTCTTTGAGGTTATTTAGTTCAGGGTAAACAAGCCCTTCTTTCGGTTTAGATCGGATTTACTTTGATCTCCAAGTTCCCACCAGAGTAGAGGCTAGGGGAACTGAGAAGTTCTCAGTTCATTGTTTTAGGATCTTCCCGGCCAGGTTAATCTGAACCCAGGCCAGCACGAGCATTGTCCCAGCCCTTCCTAGTATCTCAGGAACCAAACAAGCCTCTGAAATAAATGGGATTTCCTGTCATTTAAGTCTGACTCGTGAAAAGGTTTTACAACATATTAGTTCCATTGTTTATATAGAAAGAATTTCTTTCTTACGAGCAAATCCAAATTTACTTTTAACACCACTTCATTTTCAACATTTAAAAACCGCCTGAGTTAGCGGGAGCCCCAGTTCCCTGGAACGGCATGGCCGTTAACTGAGTGAAATCCCTCACCTTTTTCTCCAGATCCCCAGCAATTCATCCGATTCAAGTTCACAGCTTCAGAAAGCCAGGAGATGTCTCTTCAGTCAGTCTGCTTCTCTCGTTCTTGGTCTCTACTTCAAGAGAGGGAGGTCAAAGTATTTGAAACGGAGCAAAAATAAATTTTTAAATCTTTTCAGGCGCTTTTGATCTGCAGGACTCTCCCCTTGTCCCCCAAAGCTATAAAGGAGGAATTCATTTCAACCACTCCATTTCTTTGGAGCCAGTGGGGGTTTCTCTTGCTCTGATGCAAAATTTCTTTCTTTTTTAATTAATTAATTAATTAATTATTTTTTAGAGAGAAGGGTAGGGAGGGGAAAGAGGGAGAGAAACATCCATGTGTGGTTGCCTCTCGCGCACCCTCTACTGGGCACCTGGCCCACAACCCAGGCATGTGCCCTGGCTGGGAATCGAACTGGCGACCCTGTGGTCCGCAGGCTGCACTCAATCTACTCAGCCACACCAGCCAGGACTGACCTAGAATTTCAAAACTTTGAGCTTTACAGGCTTAACATTTAATTTTTCCTGGCTAAAAACCATGTTGCCAGTCTGGTTGAATGCTAAATTTGAAACCCTCTGCCTGTCTCAAGTACTACTTGTATACATCCTCCTTTGACTGCCAGGTTTTCGAGACTGAGGCTGTGTTCTTTTGGGGTAGTACGGTGCTTTTGGAGAGAGTTGGAGAATAGTGAGGGTACAGAAGTGTTGAAAGGAAGGTCATCCTGAAAGGCAGCTAGCTCTCCCTTCTCTCTCTGGTTTTTGGTGAGTTCGGGTATGAACAGTGTCTAGTGGTCTCCGTCCTGAGCTTGTTAACTAACTTCCACAGTGAATTGGTTAACAATAGTAAATAATGTGTAGCAAATGACACTTTCAGGTATCAATTTATAGAAACTAAGCATTGTATGGAAAAGGCTTTGTACTGGATTATTTCATGTAGATAATATTGATAACCTGGTCCAAATACTCTGTTAAATTGTTTTCTGTACTATCTCAGGGAGGCAGAGTTTAACACATTTCCTCATGATTAGATTTTACACTCGCAATATTTGCAAGGAAAGTAGGAGTTGATGTTTACCATGGTGCCCAAGGAAATGTTGTTTAAAGTTTTTTCCCCTACAGATTAATTTAGAATTTAGAGTCCATATCTATGATTTTTTTTTATCAAAACAAATCTTTGTCTAAAATGAGTTTGTTTTCTCTCCCCCAAATCAGGTGGTAAGGATGTCTTCCACTGTTCTATGTAGTAATTCTTACGAGATAAAGATGTTCAGAAACTTTTATGATTACAATACATATTTTGTAATATGTATTATATTAAGCTTGTCATTTTTCGCTCACCTAATTCAACATGTTAGCTAGTACTCTTTTATGTTTGCGTGTCCTTTTTATTTTAATCTTTGAAATACTAGACTAACCGGAAGTAGAAAAATAGTACATAGGGTCCCGTTTACCCTTTAATCACCTTCTTCCAATGGTGACATCTTTGTAATTATAATGCAATGTCAAACCAAGAAATTAACATTGGTGCATTACCGTTATTTAGACCACAGACCTCATTCTGTTTTTACCATGCGTTACATACATTTGTATATGAGTGTATATAGCTCTATGCAGTTTTATCCCATATACAGATTTGTGTAAACACCACCACAATGGAGATATGAACTGTTCCATCACCATATATGTGTGCTTTGCCAATATATTCACATACACCCCCACCATTGGCGAGTGCTAATCTATTCTCTATTTGTATAGTTTTCTGATTTTGGAAATGTTATAGAAATGCTTCCATTTATACATTGTGCAATATTGTAAACTTGGGTAATCGGCTTTTTATCACTCAGTATAATTTTCTGGAGACTCATTCAGGTTGTTGAATGTATCAATAGTTTGTCCCTTTTTTATTGCTGAGTAGTAGTCCATGGTAAGGATGTGCCACAGTTGGTTTAACCAGCCATTCCCTTCTGAAGGACATTTGTGTTTTTTGTTACTATGAGTAATAGTATGAGGCATTATGAATATTCATATACAGTTTTTTGTGTACGCATATGTTTTAATAACTGGGAAAATTCCCTAGAGTGCAGGTGTTGAGTTGTATGGTAAGCGCATGTTTAGTTTTGAAAGAAACTGCTAAATTATTTTCCAGAGAAGCTGCTACATTTTAAATTCCCACAGGCAACATATGAGAGATAGCTTTCTCCTCATCCTCACCAACCTGAGCTGTTACCAGTTTCTTATTTCATCTCTTTTAATTGGTGTGTAGTGATATATCACTGTGACTTTATGTTTCACTTGAAAATAAAGTGCATTATTTTTAAAGTCCTAATTTATATTTTACTAACGTTGTTTTCACCCACTTTCTGGTTGGCGATGATTTTTATTGTGATTAAATTATCAGTGCTTTATGTAATGATAATTTGCCTAGGACCATTCCATACTTGACATATTTTATGACATCTAATATACTAAAGACAGTATTTTTAATTAATAAAATTACTTTTTGGATAATTGTTTGTATTATAGTGGCTGGAATGGCTGGTACTGCACATATCGATGGAGACCACATTGTCGTTTCGGTTCCTGAGGCTGTGTTAGTTTCTGACGTTGTCACAGATGATGGGATAACCCTTGATCATGGCCTTGCAGCTGAAGTTGTCCATGGGCCTGACATTATCACTGAGACCGATGTAGTGACAGAAGGCGTAATTGTTCCCGAAGCGGTACTTGAAGCTGATGTCGCCATTGAAGAAGATTTGGAGGAAGATGACGGTGATCACATCTTGACTTCAGAGCTAATTACAGAAACCGTGAGAGTACCTGAGCAGGTGTTTGTGGCTGACCTTGTTACTGGTCCTGATGGACACTTAGAACATGTGGTCCAAGATTGTGTTTCAGGAGTTGACTCTCCCACAATGGTATCGGAGGAAGTTCTTGTAACTAATTCAGATACAGAAACAGTGATTCAGACAGCTGCTGGTGTTCCTGGGTCTACAGTTACTATTAAAACCGAAGATGACGATGATGAGGATGATGATGATGATGTCAAGAGCACTTCTGAAGACTACTTAATGATATCATGTAAGTAAAACAAAGTCCATAATCACTTGAGGGATTTATTTATATACAACCTGGAAAGGTTTTGTGGGTTGTGGGATCTATTCAATAAATGTCATGGGGGTAATTTTTTTTGAAAAATAACAAACTGACAGTGACCAGAAGGGAGGGGGATAATGGGGAAAGAAGGGGGAGGGACAAGCAAAGGAACAGGAATAGAGGACTCATGGGCACGGACAGTGTGGGGGAGGGACTGTGGGAGTGGGGGGTGGGGTGGGGGAGAGCAAGGAGGGAAAAGGCAGGACAACTGTAACTGAACAACAATAATATAACTTTTTTTTTAAAGTTGTGCTGTTGAGAAAAAACACATTATATTTTTGATTCTGCTCATATTTTAAATTTACTTGGTGAAAATTCATACCCAAAATAAAATAATGTAATTTAGTAATATCTTAGAACAGAAACAGATTTGGAAGGTTCAACAAGAACATTAACTGGTACACAATTTTAACGGTAAAAATATATATTTTAAAATGGGAAATTTATTTTAGGTAGCCACTGCTTTCTTTTCAATATGGTAAGTACTAGAATTGTCAGTTCACCTCTGCATAGGAATTTGAACATAGTATGTTTAGAAATGCATATTTAGTTTGTGATGAAATACTTGAAAAGTAAATTATAAATTCAGATGTGTTCTACAATTGTTTATTTTCCTATTTGCATAAATATGTGTGTTTATTCCAGACTGCTTTATGATGTCCTTAAGACACTCAATCTGAAGGAGGAAGGTAGAAATATCTTGTCATTCTAAGTGGTGGGTTTGCCTGAACAGCAACAATAATAAAAATCTAATGATAAGTTATTCATGGAGCTAGAGATAGCTGTAGGTCTATACTTTATAGAAATTTGAAGGCATTATGCTGGAACTAGTAAAGATTAGGTAAAGACTTCATATTCTATAGAAGATTTTCTTTTTAAAATAAAAAAAATGGTTGGGAGTTAGAGTATGTGTATGTATACAGTGATTATATGTTATATGTGTATATCAGTGAATTTAAAACAAAAAAAAGATTAATTCTGAAGTCTAAAGTGTTGATTTTTTCCTCTATGTGCAACTTTGAAGGTAAGTATTTACATTGTTTTTAAAGGAATGAATGATTCAAACCATTAAAAGATGGTTTGTGCAAATATTACCTCTTTTTAAATTAATGTGGATTGCTAAAGCAACTCCATAGTTACATCTTAACCTGACATTTAAAAAACTATGGTTATGATCATATAAAATAGTGTGGCAAAGTTATTAGTTTTTCTACACAAAAATAAATTCAATATGCCCTTCAAAGGGTACTTGTCACATTGAACTCTTTGGTATTAACGTGGTCTAAAATTTAGACATCATATATATTGTGACTAGTCTTACCTCAACATATCTCCCGTGATTTGGCTCTACAAAAGTTTTTTTTAAGTTTCTAGAATATTTTAATTTAGATTATTTATCTTCATGTTACTATGTGTGTCAAATACAGAGGATTTTTGTCCTAATAGACTGAAAATTATGAAGAACACTGTATTGCTTGAATAATATTACAACTATGGCAGGGTCATTCTAAGGGGAATTTAAACTGGGGATTAATTAACTTCTTAATTGTTAGTAAAGAAATAGCAACAATTTTTAAAAGTCCTTTGAAAACTTAAGCATTTTTTAATTTTGGAAAATAGGATATACAACTATACAAACATTAAATATTTTGATATCAGTCATTTCCTACCATTCAGATCCTTGATCATATTTTATAGTGATTATAACACTCAAATTGGGACTGGGTACTCTTTCTTTCAATTTTCATATTTTTATTCTATTTTTTAATAGAGCTTTTCTCTTTTTTTTAATCTCTTAATCTTCATTTTCTTTACCTCTTTTGTTTCTGTTGGCCATTGAATCTTTCAGGAATTAAGAATAAATTGCCTTGAAAGGACTTAATATTAAATTAACTTTAAATATCCTCTTCTTTATTTTTTCCCAAGGTAGAGATTTTCAAAATATCTAAGAGATAATATTGAAGTCTTAAAACAGACTTTTGTCTTGTTCCTCAATCCCTGAATAATCCTGTAAGGAGATCTTGGCAGCAGCTGAGTTTTAGAGTTAGAGAGTTCGCATGCATCTCAATATGTGAGGTGCATCTGAATTTTTCCTACTTTCAGACCGAACTTCACAAATTCTCTTAGTGGATGGTTAGACTCTCCTATTTGTGCTAAGTAACTTGGGCATTATTATAGGATAACTGTATCTGTGTAAAGTTCCCTAGGCTTGTTTTTGCTTTAAAAATGCCTAACACCGCCCTAGCTGGTATGGCTCAGTGGATTGAGTGTGGGCCTGCGAATCAAAGGGTCGCCGGTTCGATTCCCAGTTGGCACGTGCCTGGGCTGTGGGCCAGGTCCCCAGTGGGGAGTGTGCAAAAGGCAAACACACATTGATGTTTCTCTCCCTCTCTTTCTCTCTCTATTCCCATCTATCTAAAAATAAATAAATAAAAATCTTTTAAAAATAAAAATGTTATTTAAAAAAGACCTAGCACCCATTAAGACATTTACAGGTGATGATTTCCTTTATGAAAAAATATCACTGAAGGAGGGAAGCTCCTTGAAATAATGAACCAACATAATGTATTCAGATTATTTTTGACCTATAAAATCAGTTTATATTTCTTTCCGGAACATATTTTTATATAAAGCAAAATATTTTGATAGCGTCATGGAGATCTCTTCCACGTCATCAGTTTCAGGGGTACAAGAGAACAGTTGATACATTTTGTAATCTTTTTTTAAATAAAATGGCTTTGTTGGAATATAATTCACATGCCATACAATTCACCATTTAAAGTGTGCAGTTCAGTGGTTTGTAGTATATTCAAAGAATTGTACCGCTGTCACCATAATTGATTATAGACTATTTTCTTCAACTCACAAAGAAACCCCATACCCTTTATCAGTCACCCCCTTGTCACTCCTCCCCCCCCAGGCAACCACTAATTCAATCTGTGTCAGTACAGATTTGCCTGTCCTAAAATTTTACACAAATGGAATTATGCATGTGTCCTCTTGTGTCTGATTTCCTTCACTTAGCGTAATGCTTTCAAAGATTATCCATGTACCATGTGTCAGGACTTCATTTGTATTACCGAGTAATATTTCATTGTGTGGATATACATTTTATTGATTGATTTATGTATCAGTTGATGGACATTTGACTTTCTACTTTCTGGATGTTACGAATAATGCTGTTATGAGTATTGATATACAAGTTTTTGTGTAGATAGATATTTTCAGATTTCTTGGGTATATAACTAGGAGAAGAACACCTTTGTAACTAAATGTTACTGATTCTTCTTTGTGTCAGCATTGTAAAATACAATGCTTTACACGTATCCCGACGCCATCCCTGCGGTACATCAGTACATTATATCCCGTTAATATATCCACCATATAATTTTGGGATATCACACAAAATGGATACAGTAAAAGGCCTACTTGGCTTTATAAAGGAATATTATATTGTACATTTTGCTAAAATGAGATTTTAATCATGTTGTATCAGTGGGTTAGAAAAGAACATTGAATGTTTATTAGTACTTTTCACTGTTGGCCAACAGTCCAGCTCACTTGTTTGTGTTATGGTTAGTGCCAGTAGAATTCTGTTGTGTATGTAATATTACCTACTTACTGCTGGGTGCAATGGCATATAAGTTGAGAAACAGCGCTGTGGGACTTGAGTATTGTAAGCCCTGCAACAAGCAGAAGGGTTAAGTTTGAATTTGGGGTATTTTGAATACTATATCCATTAAGAAGAGTCTTTGAGGCTCCATTTCTGAACTCAGTACCACCACTTCCAGCACCATCCCACCAACCCCTGCCAGGACATCCTTCCCTTATCCACCTCCCTATGGCACCTACACACACACGCACACACGCGCACACCCCAGCTGCTGCACCTGTCCTTTCTCCTTCCCTTGCCAGGGCAGTGGAACCCCACCCCCTCCACCCCCTCCACCCCCACCAGAGCAGCAGAGCACTCCCCCGCCCCAGGGCAGATCCACTAGCCCAGTCACAGAACCATTAGCTCCATCCTGCCAACTCCTGGTGACCCTAGCTTGCCAAACTTGCACCCTGCAATACTGTAAGTGGGCTGTGGCCAGCCTGGTCCCTGGGTGCAGAGACTCTACCAGAGGTCAGGACAGACTGGGGAAAAAATGAGTTGTGCGCTTCTTGGGTGGGAGTTGCTTTTCCCTCTCACTTCCAGTTGGCGCCGCTGGTGCTATGCAGAGCCCTCTCTTCACATGGCCAAATCTTGATCTCTTTGGGCCTAATGAACTTGGCTATCCTCACCCTAAAGACTCCCTGAGACCCTTCCCTACCACAAAGGTCCGAGGGTACCCAGAGGTACTGGCTGACCTTCATATACCTCAAGAAGCAAGAAAAATCTCAAACCATCTAAACTTGTACCTTAGAGGAATTAGAAAAAACAACAAACAAAGGCAAAGTGAGTAAAAGGAAGGTAAAATTAAAGATCAGAGTGGAAATAAATGAAATAGTACCTGAAAAACAATACAAAAGATTGATGAAACCAAGAGCTTGTTCTTTAAAAAGATGTATAAGCTTGATAAACCTTTAATCAGACTCATTAAGAAAAAGAAATAAAATCAGCAATGACAAGAAGTCACATCTGACACCACAGAAATACAAAGGATTTTAAGAAAACATTATGAACAACTGTATGCCAACAATTTAGACAATCTGGACAAAAGCGATAAATTCCTAGAAATAAACACTCCTACAAAACTGAATCAGGAAGAGACAGAAAATCTGAACAGACCAATTAAAACGAACGAAATCAAAGTAGTAACTTAAAAAAAAAACACCCAGGAAATAAAAATCCTGGATCAGATGGCTTCACAGGTGAATATTACCAAATATTCAAAGAACTATCATCTATCCTTCTCAAATTATTCCAAAGAATTGAAGAGGAAGGCAGACTTCCAAGCTCATTTTATAAGACCAGCATTATCATAGTTCCAAAACCAGACGAAGATACCAAAAATAAATAAAATCATAGGCCAATAACCCTGATGAACATAGAATCAACAATCCTTGACAAAATATTAGCAAACTGAATACAGCATTACATCAAAAATATCGTACACCAAGGTCAAGTGAGATTTATTCTTGGCATGCAAGGTTGGTACAATGTCCACAAATCAATAAACATGATATACCACACAAAGAAACTGAAGGATAAAAACCACATGATCATATAAGTAGATTCAGAAAAAGCATTTGGTAAAATCCAGCACCCATTTATGATAAAAACTTTCAGCAAAGTGGGAATAGAGGGAACATACCTCAACATAATAAAAGCCACAGATAAGAAACTCACAGGCAACATCATACTCAGTGAGGAAAAGCTAAATGTTTCCCTTAAGATGAGGAACAAGACAGGGATGTCTGCTTTCACAATTCTTATTCAACATAGTACTGAAGTCCTAGCCATAGCAATCAGACAAGAAGAAATAAAAGGCATCCAAATTGGAAAGGGAGACTAAAATTGTATTTATTTGCAAATAATGTGATACTGTATGTAGACAACCTAAAGATTCCACCAAAAAATACTAGAACTGATAAATGAATTGAGTAAAGTGGGATACAAAATTAATATCCAGAAATTCATTCCAACCAATAATCTATCAAAAAGGGAAAGGAAGAAAATGACCTCATTTTCAATTTCATCAAAAGTAAAAATACCCAGGTATAAATTTAACCAAGGAGGTAAAAGACCTGTACTTGGGAAATTATAAGACACTGAAGAAGATACAAATAAGTAGATGTACATACTGTGTTCATGGACACGGATTGGAAGAATCGACATCATTAAAATGTCCATACTATCCAAAGCAATCTATAGATTCAACACAATTCCTCTCAAGATTCCAATGGTGTCTTTCACAGAATTAGAACAAATAATCAAAAAAATTTATACAGAGCCACAGAAGACTGAATAGCCTCAGCAGTCTTGAGGAAGAGCAGCAAAGTTGGAGGCATCACCAATACCTGTTCTGAAACTCTACTACAAGCTGTAGTAATCAAAACAGCATGTTACTGGAATAAAAACAAACATGAAGATCAATGGAACAGAACAGAGTGCCCAGAAAGAAACTGGCACCGTACTTAGTTATCACAATATTATTATTGACTGTATTCTCTACGCTGTACTTTATTACATCTCCCATGACTGTTTTGTAACTATCAGTTTGTACTCAGTCCTTTCACCTCTTTCTCCCAGACTCCTCCCTGTGGGAAACCACCACTCAGTTCTCTGTGTCTAGGAGTCTGTATCAACTTTTTTTGTTTATTTTGTTCTTTAGATTCCACACATAGGTGAAATCATATGGTATTGTATTTCTCTGATTTATTTCACTGAGCATAATGCCCTCTATTTTGACTTCCTTACTTTGTTTAGCATAATACTCTCAAGGGCCATCCATGTTGCCATAAGTTGCAGAGTTAATACCCTCTGTTTAAAAAGAAACTCTTAAACCAATGGTATCAGATACTTCACCATCTTTTTAAAATTTCCTTTTAATCTGCTCCATTGCCCTCCACCCAATATATCAATATTTGCCAAAAATGTAGTAACAGAATTGGAGGCTATGAAGGAATTAAAATATTTTATTCATTTTGACCATTTTTGGTGCTTTATTTCATAGCTATTTCAAACTATTTGAACTCTTCAAATAGTATTAAATAGTTTATATTTAATCACAAAGTTAAAGTAGGTTTGCATTGTAAAAGAATTTCTGAAATTTATTGTATTTCATTATTTCAAAAGGCAAAAGACCCAAACTTACTTTTTTGAGAGTACTGGGTTAATAACTTTTTAGTATCACTGTTCATTCTGTTTTCAGTAGTTCTACAATTGTTTAGATATAGTCAGAGGCTTCAGAATTTTATGTTTTATATATGATACTATGATGTCCATAAGAAAAAGGAGCACATTTTCAATTTATATTACATTTTAGTTTTTCAGGAACAAGCATTGAAATAAAAATTGGTCAGCATTTAATATTTGGGAGAAATATACTTTTAATATTTATGGTCAAAGAAGAAAGTTTATTAATATAATCATTGCCTAGTTTGTGCATAGTTCTCATGTGAAACTAAATGTTATTCTTAAGGACTGTATAGCAGAGAATCAGAATTTTTAAGTATGCTTAAACTGTAAGAAATATTTTCAAATAATGTTGCTTTACCAATGTGTATGATTATGACACAAAGTACACATTGGTCAATTTAGAAGTGTACAGAATCTCTGGTTTGAAGTTGTCTTCCATTGACTCAACAGAAATTATGAGTATTTACTAATATTTTATTTTTGTAATGATCTCTGAAAAGCCCTTTTTAGAAAACCATTCAGGTGTCTTCCATGTTTCCTCTTTTTTTTTCATTCCTGGATCTCATATGTTAATTGGTTTGAGAAATACTTTGAGAACTGTTTATATGAACATATTTCATGAGCGCATTCTACTTTTTTATGTTATCATTTTCAGTCTTAGGATTTAACTTAAAATTTTGAACATGATGGAAGATTATTTTTCTCTTTTCTGAAACCATTTTCATTAAAGCTGCGTTGTTATTAAATATGTCGTATATAAATCGAAACCTGTGATTTCGACATAAGCCAAGTGTTGAAAGACAAATACCATATGATCTCACCTATAAGTGGAACCTAATCAACAAAACAAACGAGGAAGAAAAATAGAACCAAAGACACTGAAATAAAGAACAAACTAACAGTACCAGAGGGGAGGGGGGAGAAGGATAATGAGGGAAAATAGGGGAAGGTCCGTCAAGGAACATGTATAAAGGACACATGGACGACGCCAAGGAGGGGTACGTTTGAGGGTGGGAGGCAGGGTTGGGTGGGGGTGGGGAGCCACGGTGGGGTGAAAATGGAGACAAATGTACTTGAGCAACAATAAAAAGAAACCTGTGCCCTGGCTGGTGTGGCTCAGTGGATTGAGCGCGGGCCTGCGAACCAGAGGATCGTGGTTCGATTCCCAGTCAGGGCACATGCCTGGGTTGCCAGGCCAGTTCCCCGCAGGGGACACACGCGAGGCAACCGTACATTGATATTTCTCTCCCTCTCCCTCTCTCCTACCCTTCCCCTCTAAAGATAAAAAAAAAAAAAGAAACCTGTGAGTTGTTTTTTATATAATTGTGATCATTTAGCATATCTGATTTTTACACCATTTTTTTTCATGAAGCATGCCACTTTTAGTGGTTGCATAATAGGTCGTTAAGTGAATATAGTGGGTGGGTGATTAACACATAATTTCATGTTGCATTTATGCTTAACACCCACTAAATGTCAATGGTACTTTTTGACTGAAATAATTTCCTCTTTATATTTTACAGTGGATGACGTCGGGGAAAAACTGGAGCATATGGGGAACACACCATTAAAAATTGGCAGCGATGGTTCACAAGAAGATGTTAAAGAAGATGGATTTGGTTCAGAAGTAATAAAAGTCTATATATTTAAAGCTGAGGCTGAAGATGATGTTGAAATAGGTACGAAGAGTCATGTTAGTTTATTGCTGTAACAGGAATTAGAACTTATCTTTTGTGGAGACTATACTAAAATTGACTTAAAAGTACTGATTTTTTATAGGTTTCCTTGGGGATGGAATATCAAAAATTGTATATGAATATAAAGCAGGAATGCAGAATATATCATTCTTAGATCTTTTCCAACATGAGTAGAATATTACAGTTGAACATAGAAACAAATGAGTGGAGAGCATTTGGTTTAAAGTGAGAAATTATAATAGTATTTAAGGGCAGACTGAAGCTAGAGATAGCTTGCTTGGATTTTAATCCTAGTTCTGCCATTTAGCTGAGTGGCATTTGGTGAGTTCGTTAAACTTCTGCCTCAGTTTTCTCATCCATAAAGTAGCTATAGTGATAGTAAGTACCTCATAGGACCACTGTGAGGACTAAATGGGTAAATCCATGTGAAAGGCGTATAGAGCGCTTGGCATATAAATTTGATGTGTTAACATTTGTCATTTGTCACTGACTGAAACAGTTAAAGTGTAAATTATGAGAAAATTCTCTTGACACTTAGACATTTATATTGGAATGTTTGGGGAGATATTTTTCTAAAGGAAACTAATATTTCTTATATAGTCTCCTTATTAATTTAGGAAATTATTCCATGGTACTTCTCTATTTTGATACGTATTTCAATTTTTAAGGCGGAACGGAAATTGTCACAGAGAGCGAATACACCAACGGACATTCTGTAGCTGGAGTGCTTGACCAGAGCCGGATGCAGCGGGAGAAGATGGTTTATATGGCAGTTAAAGATTCTTCTCAAGAAGAAGATGATATCAGTAAGAAAAAAGGGCACTGGAGTGACTTATCAGTAGCCATCTTGCATTCTTTTAAAAAATAAAGCAATCTCCGAGCTATAAGCATTGCATAGGAACAAAGGTCGTTAAAATGAGTCCGACCGTTTGTTCTAACTAATTTAAAAGAGAAGGGCCTTTCTGACCATGTATTGTTGAAATCAGCAAACATGAAATGCTATGTCCAGATACTGAGGCTACAGAGATCAACAGCATACTGTTGGTCACTTCAGTATGGCCCACAAACATACTGGGAGTAACAAAAAATCTAATTTCTGTGTGTTAGTGGCCATGTCACAGGTATATTATCTGATTTAAATCTCACAACTCATCTCTGAGGTAGCTGGTATTATCCCTGTTTTCTGCAGGAAAAAAAAATGCTCAGGGGAGTTAAGTAATTACCCCAGATCATTCTAATCGTGGGGAAGGTAGAAATTGACCTCCTCTCTGTCCAGCTCTATGGCCAGCGTTCCTGACGCATGGCAGTTAGCACCGTTGGCCTCTCTGGGTTTAACAGTGGAAGGGCTCACTGCCTGATTGCCTTCTGGCCCTGAGGGATTAGCTGATTAGGTGTTCTTCCAAGTCCAGCCGCCAGGATCTTTACTTATGACGCCTTTGACGGTCTCCAAGTAGTTGCCGCTTAAGGTTTCTTATCGGCCCAGTACCAACAGGTGATAAAGGATTTTCCGATTTCCTTTCCTGCCACTTCCTTCTGAAGACATTTCTCTCTCCGCCTACTGTGTCCTGGCCTCTTTGTAGGGGTGCGGCCCTTCTCTAAGGCTTCTTCTCTCTTCTTGCCATGCTGAGACAAAACTACTTTGCTTTGCCCTTGAAGGACAAGAGCCTCCACTTAAATTGCATTCCTTGGACAACACCCAGCTCTCTGATCCCCACTGCTCAAATTGCCTTCCCTTAGAAGCCATGGGGAAACTGAGTTCCAAGCCCAGGCATGAATAATAGACCACACCGGAAAATATCCAAACAAATGAGTCTAGCGGATTTCCCTGGAGAGGTAGAGAGTTCAACAAAATAATTGCTATATGCTCTTTTTCCCCCCCGGTCATCGGTAAGTAAAGGGGCATAGTAGAAGGTGGGAGATGGAAGGGTAGGTTAGCAGGTTCCAGAAGTCCGTGGGGATGTGGAAAACGTAGACCAATGACTCTTTCTGCTTAATTTAAAGAACGGAAACTAAGAAGAGGAGGAGCACTTTTTTCTCACCTTTTTTCCACGTTTCTTCTATAGTGACTAGAAGATCCCATTACGTGAATCAAAGGAAATGCATAAATCCAAGCCACTTTTCTATTGAACAGGTTAAATCTAAATGGGCTGCCATTTCACATGAAATACACTAATTTGTCTTCTAAGTTATTTTTTTCTTTTTTTACTCCAACACTATATTTTTAAAAATGAGTCCCACTTACTGTTTTTTTTCCTCAAGTAAAGTCTCGGAAAATCCTTCCTCTTAAAGGGTGTGCACATATTTTTGAGCACCAGCACTGTGTGTGTGTGTGTGTGTGTGTGTGTGTGTGTATGTATATACACATATATATGTATATGTGTATATATATTACATGTAATATGTATATGATTTTAATGATTTTTATTCACAATTTTTTCTATCACTAGTAATTTTGACCATTTGTCATTGCATGTACAGTACTGCATTTAAGCTACAGAGTGTGAGATAGCTTGGACCACTTTCTAGTACAGATTTGATGCAAAATGCTTTCTAAATTTCAAAGAACTATCAGGTAGAATTATGGAACACAAAATGCCTTTAATAAAGTTGTGATGGCCAGTGGGCTATAAAATCAGTCAGTATATTTCAAGGGCACATGTTTTATGTCATCTAAGACTAGGTTCTAAGAAGAGAAAAGACTTTTGATAAATGATTGTCTCCTAGTAGCACTTAGCTTCCAAAGTTCCTAACGTAATTTTTAAATTAACCAAATTGAAATCTCCAAAATTGAAGGATTTAAACTGTTTGGAATTTTCACCGATTTATTAAATACTAGGCATTATGAACGAGCAATGATTTCTAAGATGTAGGTTGTGCTGAAATAGCCGATGAAGTTGACAGGGAAGTCATTGTAGAAGGAACTTCCCTCCCCGAGATTCAGCCTGGGGACTCTGGTGTTAATAAAAAAATTGTTCCTGTTGTCTGGACTGCAGCATATGGTATTTTTTCTGACACTGTCCATCTGATAAGTACATAATGTATCTGTTTGATCAGCCTTTAGGTCATTAAATATCCTGCGCTAATGCCCCTTTGTGAGTTGGCTAATACATGTTTTGCTGTGCACTGACTCTTCTCCACTTACCTACGTGATTTTTTTGACCGCATATCTTGTGTTACTTTAAAACCTTGCTTCATGCATTTTCTTTTTTGAGTAGGGTTTATTTTAAATCCTACCTATATAAGTGAGTGCCGTACAAGTTTTATTTTTCTAAAGTAGGACTATTCTTTAAACATGGATCCCTCTCCCTTTTGGAAAATTGTATTTTCATGTATTAACACGACAAATAATAAGATTTTGGGATTTTTAAAAGGCAAAGAAATCCAACCAGGTGTGATCTTCTAGAAAATACGTAATAAAAGGTAAATTTATCAAGTTATTTTCTTCCTTTCTGTTTTATCTCATTCCTACTTAATTTACAAGATGGTGTAGGTATACCCTTTACTTTGACAAATGTTGGTGTTCAAATGCATTAATGTATCTTAACTTGGTTTTCCTAAAGGTTCATTCATTCGCTAGTCTTTTAATGAGCATCTTCAATTTTGAGGGTACTCTGCAGAAACACCTACCAAGTTTTTATTTAGAAAGTAAGATTGTTTGGGACATTAACAGTTTCAAGGATGCCGACAGCAGCCCTTATTTTCCGTGTGTGAGATTATTTAATCTCTGGGAGTGGAAAAACTCGGCAACAAAGAAAGTCCAATCCAAGGAACGGTGGTCAGAGTAAGATTTTATACATTAAGGTGTGACCCGCTGGTAATCATTACACTGAGCATATCAGTTTGTAATTAGTCTTTTTTTTAGGAGATGAAAGAGTTTCACGAAGGTATGAAGATTGTCAAGCAGCAGGTGAGAGAGTTTTCTGTGTCAGTTGTAAGTTAAATAGCCAATTTTGTATACTGCTCGGCAAGTGAAGAGTTACTAGTTTATAGTACAGACACATTTCTTGGATGGATTCTTCCTTGCCTGATCACATCTGATTAGTCACATAGGAATTTGTCTCGTTGGGGGATTGATTAGTCTATAAACAGGCATAATATATGTTATTCTGTGAATGCAGTTAGGGTAATTTAGGTTTACCTCAAAGTACACATATCAGGCAACTCACCACGTGGTCCATAAAAGGTTGCTATGGGAAAATATAAAATAGAAATTATTTTGACAGAAGTGTAAAAAAAAATGTCCATGATACCAACTACTTGGTAACATCTTCCTTGGGCCAGAACTGTTTTCTATTTTTTTTTTTTTTTTATTGCAGCCAGTAGACTTACGTTACATAACAGTAGGATCAACTGTTACATAAAACCCATGTGTCAGCCTTTTTTTTTTTTTTTTTTTTGCTTCAGTATACTCCATATAGCGTTATACCATGGTTAATAGTTAATTTTATTTTCTTAAGCAAAGACTTTTTCCTAAGATATACTGTATGTGTGCTCCATTTCTACCTTTAGGAGGTATTTGGTTCTCTAAATCTAAATGTAGATTTCAGAAGAATTGATGAGAGGCGAAAATCATGGTAGATAAAGAGTTTCGTAGGTCTACATTTTAAACTGCATTGCGTAACACAACAGATTTCGGTGAACTGAGATTTTATTAAGTGCTTTATTCTGTATTGCACTGATCCCACTGAAGTCGTGGTAAATCGCCTGCCACGTCTAACTTAAAATACATCTTACTACTTTTCCCATTGAGTAAACTATTCTAAAGCATATATATATGCAAGAGATGTCTTGTTTGTTATGTTACACACAGTCACCATGACTATGTTGGTTCACTGACATGTATGTCCTTGCCAAATCTCTCTAATGTCATTAGCCTTCCTTGGTGATGAATTCACCCGATGCCAAGATTTTGTTTAAGGTCATAACAGTTTTTCATGTTACATTCACTTTATCGGTTTATTCCTGTAGGATGACTAAGTTGGGATCTTTTAAAATTAATTTTATGTCATATCCTATTTCACATGTTTGCATAAAAATTTGTGTGTGCGTATGTAAGAGTGTCAAAGAAGATAACATGGCTATAGTTTGTGAAATTCACTACCGAAATTCACAATGTGAAATTCAGGGCAATAATGGCAACCTGATGCCGTGTCATCTCCGGTAATTCACCTAACAAAAAGCAAATGTGTGTAAATACGTGTCGTTTAATGGTGTATCGATTTTTTCAGGAAATACTTTGGACTCAGCATTAGAAAACAGAGGCGGTACAACAGCCCAGTACCTTCAAATTTGTGATAGCATTAACACGAATAAAGTACTTAAACAAAAGGCCAAGAAGAGGAGAAGGGGAGAGACGAGACAGTGGCAAACAGGTAAATAACTAATACTTTGTTTTATGTATATTACACTGATTGGAAACGTGGAATTCTTTTTTTTTTTTGTAACCAAGATAAACATCAGTTGTTTTAGTGTAGCTGTAGTCCCACATACCTGTTTGTGTTCGATCTAACTAGTTGGTTTTTTTTTTTTTTTTTAAATATGTTTGAGTGGTTCTTAATGAAATGATGCTCGTTTGCTCCTTACCCAAGCGTTTTTAAAGACAGTTTTCAGGTTGGTTTTACAATAAAGGGTGCCCATTTCTGGTTTACCAAGTGCCTGTGATGTAGCATTTCGGCAGGTGAGTGATCTATAGTGAGCGCTGCTCACTAATTTTTAGTGATCTACTTTATCATAAATTGCTTTTGATGAGCATTTAGTCTTACGAGAGTCTGTTCCACTAGCATAGTTCTTAGGTTGTG
Organism: Glossophaga mutica; assembly: GCA_039655065.1. Taxonomy (NCBI): domain Eukaryota; kingdom Metazoa; phylum Chordata; class Mammalia; order Chiroptera; family Phyllostomidae; genus Glossophaga; species Glossophaga mutica. The sequence goes on along the minus strand of CM077318.1, from coordinate 3,570,540 downwards.
AACGTCAGCTAATTTTGGCGCTTTTGTTATGAAATCCTTTGAAACAGTCTGGCCAAATGTCACAACTTGCCTATTTTTTTTTAATCTAGCTGTCATAATAGGCCCAGACGGACAGCCCCTGACAGTATACCCTTGCCATATTTGCACAAAAAAGTTTAAGTCAAGGGGATTCTTGAAAAGACACATGAAGAATCATCCTGATCATTTGATGAGAAAAAAATATCAGTGCACAGATTGTGACTTCACAACTAACAAGAAAGTGAGTTTCCATAACCACTTAGAAAGCCATAAGCTCATAAACAAAGTCGACAAAACCCATGAATTTACAGAATATACACGAAGATACAGAGAAGCTAGTCCACTGAGTTCAAATAAACTCATCTTAAGAGACAAGGAGCCGAAGATGCACAAGTGCAAATACTGTGACTATGAGACTGCAGAACAAGGACTCTTAAACAGACATTTACTGGCTGTCCACAGCAAGAATTTTCCCCACGTTTGCGTTGAGTGCGGGAAGGGCTTTCGGCATCCTTCAGAACTCAAAAAGCACATGAGAACCCATACTGGTGAGAAGCCATATCAGTGTCAGTATTGTGTTTTCAGGTGTGCAGACCAATCAAATCTGAAAACTCACATTAAGTCTAAGCATGGTAACAATTTGCCATACAAATGTGAGCATTGTCCCCAAGCATTTGGGGACGAGAGGGAGCTTCAGCGCCACCTGGATTTGTTTCAAGGACATAAGACACACCAGTGTCCTCATTGTGACCATAAGAGCACCAACTCAAGTGACCTTAAGCGGCACATCATATCTGTCCACACCAAGGATTTTCCTCACAAATGTGAGGTCTGCGATAAAGGTTTCCATCGCCCTTCTGAGCTCAAAAAGCATAGTGACATCCATAAGGGTAGGAAGATTCATCAGTGTAGGCACTGTGACTTCAAAACATCAGATCCATTCATTCTTAGTGGTCACATCCTTTCGGTTCACACTAAGGATCAGTCATTGAAGTGTAAAAGGTGCAAGAGAGGGTTCCGACAGCAAAATGAGCTCAAAAAGCATATGAAGACTCACACCGGAAGGAAGATTTACCAATGTGAGTATTGCGAGTACAGTACTACAGACGCATCTGGCTTTAAACGACACGTGATATCGATACATACAAAAGACTATCCACACAGGTGTGAATTCTGCAAGAAGGGATTCCGAAGACCATCGGAAAAAAATCAGCATATTATGAGACACCACAAGGAGGCGCTTATGTAATGAGACCAACATGGAAAAAAAAAAGAAGAAGCTATTTGGAAAATTTGATATGCTACGTGGCAGGAAAATTTCACAAATGCTTTCATCTGGTTACAAACTTGATCTTAAGTCAGAACTTCACATTCTTTGTATTAAAGATATTTGAATGGACAAGGGATCTCATGGCCCTTTGAAAATCACTTAAAGAATTTAAGAAACACCATGGAATGGTTGTAGAAAAACTTACTGTGTCGATTCAGTAGGATTATATGCATAGACTACAGAGGGGAAGAGCAAAGACAGTGACTTGACTTGGCTGATCGTACCAGTGATATGATTCTGAAAAAAATCATGCTTAATTGAAGAGTTTAGCAGTGATTTGCTATGACAAGCAAGTCTCACTTCTATGGAATGGTAGCGATGAGATGGGAAATAAAATGCAGTCATCCGTCAGTCATTTAATCATGGAGCCCTTTGTATGGTACCTGGAAATGAAATTCCAGAAATCCAAGTTCATGTATTCAAATAAATTTCACTGGCAAAACAGGTTAGACGAATTCAGTACTATTCAAAAGAATTCCAGAGCTGCCAAAATTTTCACCACAGGGCAGGATGTTTGAAATACAGCACTCTGTGTTAAAGTCTAAGGTGAAGTCTAAGGGTTACAGTCCCCCATTTCCCGATGGACGTTCGAGTTGATTGTTGTTCTGTATGGCATATATAACAAAAGTATATTTGAGTCAAATATGGCTTTCTAAAGTGGATGCAACCAGTAGTGTTGCAAACAAAGTGAGCACTATATTTCTTAATGATCTAAAGATTAAATTGAGAGAACACAGTTTTCTTAAATATTATAATGTTTAGAAGGTTTTTTTAGGACAGTCTTAGCAAGTATGATGGTTCTAGTCTTACTTGCTCTAATGTTTAAAGGTGCAATTTTATGCCATTATTGAAATTTTTGATTTTTAAAATCTATATACCATATAATTAACATGAATTTTCAATACGAGGCAGTGTTTATGCAGTATTTAACAAAACACTGTGCTGCCAATAGAGTTCCGAGGTGGTTATTCAGTTTACAGTGTATAAATTTAAAATATGCATCCCTTTAACAACGCTTTGTGTTATTAGCATGCTGCAAATCAAAACGGCGCTTACTATTAAAAGCTGGTTTAGGGAAATTTAATGAAATCCTGTTCATAAATGTAATGCATATGATGTGTACTTTTAAGTTTTAGTTGCTTCATGTTTCCACTCAGCTGTTCAACATAATTAAAATGTAATTTGACTTCACACTATATCGTGGCTTTGTGTTTTAACTAATGTTCACCTTTCTGTTTTTGCACCAGATAAGAATCAGTTCCTTGAGAAGAAATTTTTTATCTTTCTTAACTTCAGAATATTAAATTTGGAAAAATCTAAAATTGTGTGTTCCGTGGCTGTAAATGATGTACACGCTGTAAAATAAGATTGTCAATGTTACGTGGGACTATTATTTCTAAATGTTACTCATTGAAATGAGCATACAATAAAAAGCATTTATTGCACTTCAGAGTCGTATGAATTTATTTAAAATTGTGCTCTCCTGTTTATTCTTCATCGAAAACAATTTTCACTTACATTGCTCTTAGGCAATTTGGTGTGCAGTTCAGTGTGTTGTAGAATTTTGTGCATGACCAGCACAGGTTAGGAATTTAAACAATTTAATGACTAGCATGATTATTCCTCAAAAATGTATGGTTTTGCTAAAACCACGAGAGAATGCTATGAAAGTGCCCTCCCTAAGACTTGATATTTAATATTATAGACAAGACTAACTATTTATAACCTGATTAATAAGTAATAACATCTTGAGAAATGAATCCAAAATTACGTTCCTAATAGAGCATTATACATTTAAGAGGAAAACTTAAATATTTGAGGAAAACTTCTGCAAACGAGCATAAAAATGATCTGCTCTATTCAAAGTAGTCATCACTCAGTACAATTCATGCCCCCAGATATCATAGCAGTATTGCTTATGACTCTATTAGTTGGGCTAATTATTCTTTAATGATCACTAACAGAAAAGAAATATATTAGTCAGTACCTGTTACATCAGTGCTTTTCTAAGCTTTGCTGTCCATGGAGCTCACCTAGGGATCTTGTTGAATACATAGTCTGAGTCAGTATGCGTGGGATGGGGCCTTCAATTCTGCACTTCCAGTGAACTCCCATGTGTCACTACCAAGAGGGACAAAAGTCCCCGGTGTGATTCTTGTACTTTTTGGCAACTTGGCTTAAACAGATAGCTTATGGGTGAGATAGAGGCAGTGTGCACTAAGGATATGGCAGCTGAGCTGAGATGCAAGTGAAAAGAAGGACCCAGTCACGTGACGATCTTGCAGAACAACATTCAAGGCAGAGAAACATGTCAATAACCTGAGATGGACCAAGCTTCGGCTGGACCATGGTGAGGGGGCCTGATGAGCGATGAAACCTGTGAGAATTTAAATTGGGAAGCCATTGGAAGATGTTAAGGAAGGAACATGTGAGATGATTTACATTTTGATTCTTCTGGAGGCTGTGTAAGGAAAGTATTGTAGAGAAGTTGAAGGAAGTAGGAAGCCACATAAAAACGTTGTTCTAGTTGCCCATGGTTACAGAGGAGCTGGAGAAAAGTAGATGGCTTTTCTCTTTTCACTTGTAAATTGGGTCTAGAATGCCCCATCCGAGATAGAACAAGTAAAAATGTAGTTTACGTAACAAACAAAAATTGTCTAAAATTACAAATTTGACTGCACAGATCTGTCTTACGACAAAACACTTCACCTAAAAATGCTGGTCAAAATACCATTATAACAAAGAGAAATAATTTGGTAATTACTTTAAAAGCATTTTTTTCCGGAACAGTTCAGGACTATTTTGTGGAAATGGATTTCTCTGATTGTCCCTTCTAAATGGCTTATACTATGATGGAGAGGAAAGGATTATTACTGTCAGTTGGGGCTGCTACGCGGGTATGGCTCTCAAATTCAACTCATGCTCATACAAGACAACCAACAGTTTGCAACTTGAACTGCCCTTAAAATTATGTATGATAGATATATTTTGAGCACATATAAAAGTAGAAGATAATAATGAACACTTACAGAATATAGCCGCCACCCAGCTTCAAGAGTTACCATTTTGTGGCCAAGTTTGTTTCATTTATATTCTCCCTCCCTCCTTCCTGTACCCAGTTACCCAATTGGTTTATTTTGAAGCCACCAAGTCTCAGTGGTTTAATGTGAACTAAATCCTACACGTCTTTTTAAGGACTTTTGAAAGAATATGTAGCAAAATTCTTAATCTTAAATATGCCTACTTCCAAAGAAAGAAAAAAGACTCATCTCACACAAAGCCAAAGAAACAAAAGAATCCTCTCGTGCCAATCTTTGATGATTTCCCCTTGTTGTGTGAATAAAAAAAAAAAATACTAGCTAGACTTGGAATTCTATCCAATAAAGTTTTTCTGGCTAAAAAGGCTTCTTTTGGAGAAAATGCAGAACCAGATTAGTACGCTACAATGTCATTGTATTACAGAACGTTTGCAACTTCGTTCAGCTCCAACTTGTTCTCCCAAAATAATTAGCATGTGGCTTAGTGGACTGAGCCCCAGCCTGCGAACCAGAGGGTCACCAGTTCAATTCCCAGTCAGGACATGTGCCTGGGTTGTGGGCCAGGTCCCCAGTAGGGGGCATGCGAGAGACAACCACACATTGATATTTCTCTCCCTCTCTTTCTCCGTTCCTCCCCCTCTGTCTAAAAATGAATAAAATATTTTTTTTAAAAGAATGTTTAAAAATAATTAGCTTGGACATTTGATAGTGCTTCAAAAAGGTCTCTTAGAACCTTGGATCCTACATGAGAACTGGCGAGTGTTACTGGCAGTTTAGACACCTTGTAAAAGAGACTGACGTTTGTAGGGTTCAAGACTAGCACTAGATAATTCCAAACAAAAATGTTTTCACCTGCATCATTCCAGTTGCTAAACCTTTCTCTTTCAACATTACCAGAATATCTGTTTCAAAGGGAACTCTGCTTTATGTTTAATTTTGGACCAATTGGTAATTAAGCCATCCCATTTATCCCATAATGTAAGTCCCAAGTCACCTCCCCTTGACTCCAAAACCTTGTCATCCTAGATCCCAATACCATCTACCCATTATCACATGGCTGGCTCATCAGGCCCCGTTAGCAAACTACCTCAAAAGGCCTATATATTCTCCCCTATTAAGAAACTGGTCCGCTTTGTTATATCTTGGCACACATGAGCTAGGAGTGTTCAACACTGGTTGTGTTAGCAAAGCAGATACTGAGTCACAGCATTACATTGCAAAGGCAATCCCTTAACATACAGAATCTCGAACATAACTTTAATGACACAAACTATTTTAATTTAATGGTATGGGAAACCAAACACAATACCCCGGACTTCACACCTCACCTACAACAGACCAGTCCAAGGAGATCCCCGAGAGAGCCTGGTTATCATGTAATTATGTCATATAACAATGCCAGTGTTTGTTTGTAGACTCAAAAGATCTATGTCTTATTTTGTCACTCAATATTAAAGATTTTATTAAAAGAGGTGCAATAGTTTATTACATTCTTTATTTTTAAGTCTATATTCACTATTTTATCTTAGGATAAGAATGAAAGAGTTTGAATTTTTTATTAGGCAGAAAGTACTACAGAAATCCAATACATTTAATAATGGTGTGTAGTGGGGGAAAGGTACCTTGTAAGGAAGTCTTACTTTCAAAATAATTAAGTCTATAGGGTTTTCTTAGTTTCTCTTTCTGAAACTTCATTATTTGTATATAGAAATGTCACCATTTTTGAATATTAATTTTGTATCCTGCAACTTTGTTGAATTCGTTTATTAGTTCTAGTAGGTTTTGTTGAAATCTTTAGGGTTTTTTACTTCAACATCATCAACAAAAAGATACCTAGGAAGAAATTTAACCAAGGAGATAAAAGACCTGTACTTCTTTCTTAAAACTATAGGATATTGAAGAAGAAATTGAGGAATGCAAATAAGTAGAAGCATCTACTGTCTTCACAGATTAGAATAATTAACATAATTAAAATGTCCATACTGCCCAAAGCAATCTATAGATTCAATGCAATTGCTATTAAAATACTAATGTCATATTTCACAGATTTAGAACAAATATTTCAAAAATTTACATGGAAACAAAAAAGACCCAAATAGCCTCAGCAATCTTGAGAAAGAAGAACAAAGTTGGAGGGATCATAGTACCTGATATCAAACTATACTGCAAGGCCACAGTCATCAAAACAGTCTGGCATAAGAACAGACACATAGATTGATGTAACAGAATACAGAGCCCAGCAATAAACTCACACATTTATAGTGAATTAATATTCGACAAGAAATATTACTCCAGCCCTGGCTGGCGTAGCTCAGTGGTTTGAGCGCAGGCCTTCAAACAAAAGGGTCGCAAGTTTGATTCCCAGTCAGGGCACATGCCTGGGTTGCGGGCCAGGTCCCCATTGTGGGGCACATAGGAGGCAACCACACATTGATGTTTCTCTCCTACTCTTTCCCCTTCCTCTAAAAATAAATAAAAATCTTAAAAAAAAAAAGAAGTATTACTTCCATTTCATGAAATGGAGTAAAGACAGTCTCTTCAATAAATGGTGTTGGGAAAATGGGACTGGTACATGCAAACAAATGAAACTAGACCAACTTACACCATACAGCAGAATAAACTCAAAATGGATAAGAGGCCTACATGTAGGTCACAAAATAATAAAAGAAAGTCCTAGAAGAAAACACGCAGTAAAATCGCATATCTCTGTAGCAATATGTTTGCCAATATTTCTCCTAGGGCAAGAGAAATACAGGAAAAAGTAAATGGATCTATATCAAACTAAAAAGCCTCTACTCAGCAAAAGAAACCAACAAAATGAAAAAGGGACCCACTGATTGAGAACATATTCACCAGTGATACATCTAATAAGGGGTTGATTTCCAAGATATACAAAAACTTTACAACTCAACACCAGGGAGTTAAATAATACAGTTTAAAAAATGGACAAAGGACCTGAACAGACAGTTAATCTAAAGAGGACACGCAGATGGTGCACACACATATGAAAGGATGCTCAGCACCACTAGTCATCAGAGAGATGCAAATTAAAGCCACAATGAGATACCACTTCACACTGGTCAGAACGGCCATCATAACCAAATCAACAAACAAGTGTTGGAGAGGTTGTGGAGAAAAGGGAACACCAGTGCACTGTGGGTAGGAATGCAGACTGGTGCAGCCACTGTGGAAAACAGGATGAAATTTCCTCAGAAAACTAAAAATGGAACTTCCTTTTGACCTGGCAATTCCACTGCTGGGATTATACCCTAAGAATCCTGAAACACCAATCCAAAAAAACCTATGCACCCCCATGTTCACAGCAGCACAACTTACAATAGCCAAGTGTTAGAAGCAACCTAGGTGCCCATCAATAAATGAATAGATCAAGAAACTGTGGTACATTTACGCAATGGAATTCTATGCAGCAGAAAGAAAGAAGGAGCTCCTACCGTTCACGACAGCATGGATGGAACTGGAGAGCATTGTGCTAAGTGAAGCAAGCCAGGCAGTGAAAGACAAATACCTTATGATCTCACCTGTAAGTGGAACCTAATCAACAAAACAAACAAGACTAGGCTTTTAAAGCAGAAACCTTCGATAACCGGAGGTCCAACTATGTTAAGTTGTTGTCACTAGTAATCCACATCGGGCCTTTTAAAAAAATTACAGGGGTGTTTTTATCTCTAACATAAACATTCATATGACAGTAACTTCCTGAGAAAAATGTGAGGTTAAGCTACAAATCCATGCTATATGTGTTTTACTAGGACTTTCACAAAGACCACACAAACAGTTATGTATTTTATTCAGACACTTAGATTGTTTTGCATTTCTTACACAGTCTCCATTTTATTTGACATCTAAAAGGAAACATACTGGAATAGAAATGAGATGATAGGCATTTCCTACCTGACAACATCTTTGCACTTTTCAGAGATAAGCTGTATAAAACTTGCCAGAGAAACAAAATCACTGCTCTTTTTATTTATCTTAGTCACAAACTGGAAAAGAAATACATACATTAAAATTTATGAAGTGTAATAAGTACCTTGTCATCACAGACCCATTCAATCACGACGTGTGCATGAAGTGAGCCAAAGACGTGCCGACTTCCTAACTGCCCCACGTGACGGACCGTTATTGCGGATTGGTCTTGGGGGGAAATTACACTTGTTCTAAGTTTCACACGGTTATGGTGGTAGTTTTCTAGTAGGGTACTAAACGCTTCCACTTCTATTATATATAATGGATATATAACGACATAATATTGTTACAGTTACGTGTATGAGTAGTTAGCACAGGGGAAGCTGCCCAGCTATTCCCACACCACAGGGGAACATGTAAGGATTATGTCGCTCATGAAGAATACTAACATTTTCTATCACGAAATATTGATAAAATTGGCATTACAGCAATCCATATTATACAGCTAGACATCTTAAAGTATAAAGATGACGAAATAAGGCTTTTAGCTCCATAACCAAACCTATTTGAAAATTATGAGTATTAAAAGCATTTTTCTCATTTATGATTTGATTTATTGTAGTGTCTCATCTGTCCCTATCTTAATAGATATGACAGAATTCTATATACATATTTGCAAAACCTCATTAAAATGTAACCCAAATATATTTGTTGCCTTAATCTACATTTTGTTGAACGCAAACATTTTAATTTTTGCTGATTATCAACTTTAAGCAAAGTGCTTGAAATTGACAAATTTCATTTTTATCTACTGATGTATTTAGAAAATACTGTTCTTCACTTTGTAAGGTCATTAGAACCTAACTAATCAACCAGCTTTTAAGTACATCAAATACTCTTACTATAAAATCTCTTTCTCCCAAGTAGGATGCAGAGATCAGTAATTTGTTGTTGCTATTTTTCTTTCTTAAGCCTTTATGCAATATTTCAGTGTCACCTTATGTATTCCCCTATAAAAATGTCTGCTTTTTTTACCCACTACTACAATATATTGTTATATGTTTTTAAGGAAGTAAATGGGCTCATTTGGGGATGAAATGCTTTGAAAGCAGAGATTTGCCAAGCCACTGACATGTCCTTCGAACCATAATAGCGTAATGTGCAAATTAGTGGATTTATTTATTTGAAAAGATATTATTAATGAAGTTAACCATCACCCTTGATTTAGTTATGTATCTGACAGGTATAAATAGCATGTAATGAAGCATCTTTTTTAGTCACAAGGTTTCATGTGAGAAAAACAAATGTGCACTGTATATACCATGCACTAGTTAAAGTGTTTTTTAAAATTCAATATTTTGCCTATTTTGGGGTAACAAACTGTTTATACTTGTAGCTGAATTGCTTATCTAATATTAGAAAGAAATCATCTAATGGAATAACTTGTAAAATCTCTACTCCCACAAATTAATTCAGTATCTAGGCAGCATCCTATTGAAAAATAGTAAATTATGTCCTACGTTGTCTGCAATGGAAGTTTACATAAGCGGTGAATGCTATTTTGAATACAAGAATGTCATAGAAAGGATGCAGGCCTCGTAAATGGCTGGAGAAGTAATTCATTCCATTAGATTTACTGAGTAGTGCCATGCTTCAAAATTTTGATTGGCCTTTAGTTATGGAAACATAATAATTAAAGTACTAATGCAGACACCTCCCCCCCCCAAAAAAAAAAAAAAAAAAAAAAACTTCTTTGTGTTGGAGAGTCATTCATGGCTAGAAAAGAAAAAAAAAGTTAGTTTACTAGTGGCTCATAATAATTTTAGACATTGTCACAGTATGCACACAGTTTTAAAAAATGATTTAAATGGATGCACATAAAACCAAAGGGTATGTACTGCTTTTTTGTGGTGTTCTTTTGTGGCGCTTTTTCAGTGAAACTGCTTTGTGTGACTTTGGTCAAGGTGATGAGAAAGGACTCAGTAGATTTCTTCCTTGGTGACCTACTTAGAGGTTAAATGTGTCCAAATGTCCTTAACTGTTAATAAATATAGATATTGCATCTTTAAACTTATTTAAATATATTTTGGACTTGCTATCACTATGTAGTCCTTTAAGATGCTAACTTTGATATTTGTTGCTGCGCGTTTTTAGCAGAGGGTAGTAATGACTGCCATTCTGTAGACCCCGTATTTGACATACGTTCACATTGATGCCCCCTCCGGGCACATGTGGTTAGTAGCAGCAATTGCTTTTCGGTCTTAAATTTAAACATCAAAGAATCTCCGAGTGACAAAGTTTAAATCCTCTACTGACTTTCCTTTGCTGCTCATCTGGTTCGTGGGCTATCAAATACCCTTTATTAGTTAACGGTTAGTAGTGAGTAATTTGCAACTCATTAATGGCTTAAGAAACAACATATGTCAAAGATCACACTTTTTACTTTGGCATTACTAAATGTTGGTTGCATTTATTGATGATAGAAAACCATGTATGTAAGGGTGATGGCTTGACAGTAGTTAGAAAAGGGCTTCAGAGCTAAGCAGTTTCTGACTTCTTTTCTTTACTTAAATATTTGAGCTTGTTCAACCGAAACACAATTTTAAAGTGAATTATTTAATGGACACTTACTTTTATTAACTCTACACCTGCAGTAATTTAACTACACATCTGTTTTACCAAGTATCCATCTGTGATTTTAAATTTTTTGCAGAAGGTTTTGCAAATGATTGATTGGCATCTGTATATTTGTCTATTGCTCATCATGGTATGTGTAAGCATTTTAAGACCTTTATTGAGGTATAATAAACATTGTAGGACTGTTTAACAGCCAAATCCTTGGCCTTTACCCAGCAGATGCAAACAGAACCTAACCCCTAGTTGTGAAAACCAAAAATGTCTCTAAACAGTGCTGAAGGTCTCCTCAGGGGAAAACCTGCCCCGGTGGAAAACTATTATTCTAGGGAAAATATATCCCACTTGCTGTTCTACTTTAAAAGTTAATTGGGCGATAGGTAGAATTTTTAGGAAAGTAGCTTTTAGTCCTTTAGAACAGGGGAGTTTTAGTAATCAGCCCCCTTCGCAATGTATTGGACTCTTCAGAAAGATGCTAAGGTCTGTATCATCTTGTCATCCTAGAGAATGTTGTCAAAGGTACATGTTAGAGTACCTCACCATTAAAATACTCTTCATTAGCTTAACTATAAGTAGGGGATTTAAAGCTAGAGAATCTTACGATCTAGTTAGAAATACAGACACACCTCCTCTTTCAAAAGTCTTAAAAATTTATAACCGACAGGAGTATCACATAGAAGATTGCAAGACAAATTATATTAAAACCTGCCTCTCCATCTTGCATTCTTTTTCATAATTGTCTATGACGTTTTCTACTAGCTTTAGAAACAATTAGGTTTTTTTGAAAATTTGAACAGAATTGGTTCCATGACTCCAAAAATGTGCAAGGAAATAAAATTAGTACATTGCCAATGTTAATTAACGGTCTTCCTTTTGGGGATAAAATCCTCTCTAATTTATTACTGTTTATATAATCATTGATAATACCACATGTCTGAATCAGTTCAAAGTTTCGTAATTCTTACTATATATCAGTAAGGAAAATATGGAAAAATCTTAAGAGGAAAAAAGCAAATTCTGTAAGATTTTAGCTCATTCTGATCTTTTACCAGAACTTTCAAGATGTTATATATACAATCTATATAAATCTGTAGTACTAATAGGACTAGACATGTCCGAGTGAACTTACACAGGCCCATTTGTCTTCTGTTTTCTCAATGACAACTGTGTGGGTGTCGCTGCCTGGTGGTATATATTCATAATCATCATACAGGAGGCCTAGGATTGGGTATTGTGTCCTGTACCTGCACAGATGAAAAAGGCAGTTAACAAGCTGCACAAGAAAATAATTTTCATTCCTATTTAGTCTCTCCTAGTGTGGTTCCCCTTATTAAGTTAACTTGACTGCATGACTTCACTTTTTCCAAAAAAAAAAAATCTCACCTGTTAACTTATGAAGATTCACTACAGTTATTTGCAAAAGAGTAAGAGTGCGATACTTCTATTATAATGCTATATTGAATAAAAACACAAGACCCAACTATGTATGTTATTTATAAAAATTACTTCAATATAAACAAATTCATAGAATAAACTAACAAGAATAGAAACATAGTTACCATGTAATCTGCAACCAAAAGAAAGCTAGAGTAGTTATGATATCAGATGAAGTAGCCTTCAGAACAGGAAGCAATTTAATAATGATAGAGGTGTAAATTTATCCACAAAATGTAACAGTCCTTAATTTTGTTCAGTAGAACAGGACAATCCTAAATGTGTATTCACCTCCTACCAGGAATTCAAAATATATGATGCAAAAACTGATAGGAATTAACAGAGAAATAAACAAATTTACATTATGAGTTAGAGATTTTGGCATGTCTTCTAAGATAATCCTAGAAGTACACAAAAAGCCAGTTAAGATATAGAATCTATAAACAATACTAATAATCAAATTGAGCTAAATGACATTTATAAAATGCTCCACTCATCATCAGATTATATGTATTCTTTTCAAAGACATAGAACATTTACCAAGAGAGTCTCTATTCTGGCCTCCAAAACAAATCTCAATAAATTTAAACTGTTTATAATGAATACTAAGTATGTTTTCTGACCATAATGAAATTAAATAAGGAATCAGTAAAATGTGTGTGTGTGTGTGTGTGTGTGTGTGTGTGTGTGTGTAAAATTCTGAAAGATTTGGAAACTAAAGAATACAGTTAATGAAACTACAACTTAAAATTGGGGGATGCAGTTAAAGTAGTGGTTAAACAAAAACATATAGCAATAAAACTTATATTAGAACAGTTCTAAAATCAGTGTTCTATGTTTCCAGGTTGGAAACTAGAAAAGAGAAGATTAAGTGGAAAATAAACATAACAAAGGAAATAAAGATAAGAAAGCAATGAAATATAAAATAGTAAAATGGTAGAGGAAAACCAATTAAAATCTGGCTCTCCAAGAATATCACTAAAATTGATACAGCGCTAACCAAACTGATTATTAAAGGAGGAGATAACATACAATTTTCCAATACCAAGAGACAGAAGTTATCACCTCACTCCTGTTAGAATGGCTTGTATCAAAAAGACAAAAAATAACAAGTGTTGACAAGGATGTGGAGAAAATGGAACTGTTGTGCACTGTTGCTGGGAAAGTAAACTGGTGCAGCCACTACAGAAAACAGTATGGCCCTGGCTGGGGTGGCTCAGTAGATTGAGTGCCGGCCTGTGAACCGAGAGGTTGCTGGTTCGATTCCCAGGTGGGGCACATGCTGGGGTTGCAGGCCAGGTCCCTGGTCGGGGGTGTACTAGAAGCAACCGATGGATGTATCTCTGGTACACTGATGTCTCTCTCCTTCTCTTTCTCCCTCTCTTCCCCCCCCTCTAAAAATAGATAAATAAAATCTTTAAAAAGAAAAGAAATAAAATATAAGTTGTATTTAATTTTTAAAAGAGAAAACGATATGGAGGCTCTCCAAAAATTAAAAATAGATGTACCATATGACCTAGTAATTAATGTATACGCACACAAACACATAATGGCATATTGTAGACCTATAAAAATTGAGGAAATCCCACCATTTATGACAGCATGAAATACTTGTAAGTCAGCAAAAGACAAATACCATATGATCTGACTTACATGTGGAATAAAAAAAACAACAACACAGAAACAGAACAGATCGGTGGTTGCCAGAGACGGGGCTGACAGGTGGGTGCAATGGGGGAAGATGGTCAAAAGGAACAAAATTCCAGTTATAAGATAAATGTCTTGAGGATGTGACGTATAGCATGGTGGGTAGAGTTAATAATACTCTATCGTATGTTTGAAAGTTGCCAAAAGAGTAGATCTTAAGATTCCTCATCGTAAGGAGAAAAATTTGTAATGATGTGTGGTGATGGATGTTAAGTAGACTTCGACTTATACACTTTGCAGTATATGGATATAATGAATCGTGTTGTACACCTGAAACTAATGTGATGTTATATGTCAATCGTGTGTAAATGATTATTTAACAAAAACGATCCTATATCTGTAAAGCACGATAAAAAGACTTTGTCTTGAAAACATAATAAAATATGCTAAATTTATGCCCCCAAAACTCGATAACTGAGATAAAATGCCCACATTCCTTGACTACAAGACAGGAACACTCACTCTCCTCATTTCTCCTTCACACCACTGGACTTGCTGGGGCAGTTGGGTAAGCAAATGAAACAAAATGCATCAAGACTGTAAATGAAGCCCTGGCTGGTGTAGCTCAGTGGATTGAGCGCGGGCCTGCGAACCGAAGGATCGTGGTTCGATTCCCAGTCAGGGCACATGCCTGGGTTGCAGGCCAGTTCCCAGCATGGGACACACGAGAGGCAACCATACATTGATATTTCTCTCCATCTCTCCTTCCCTTCCCCTCTAAAGATAAATAAATAAATAAATAATCCTGCTTTCCTTCTAATAAAAAAAAAAAAGACTGTAAATGAACAAGTCGAACTATCTCTATTCGTAAATGGCATGATCTTGTACAAATATATTTTTAAAGAAATACGATGCAATTATTAGAATTAATAAATGAAGCAAGGTTAAAGAATACAAAGTCAATACACATAAATATATTTTAATCCTATACAGTGGCAATGTACAATCTGAAAATGAAAAGAAGAAATGATTTCTATTTAAAATAATATCAAAAAAGCCCTGGCTGGTGTAGCTCAGTGCATTGAGCATAGCCTGCGAATCACAGGGTCACTGGTTCGATTCCCAGTCAGGACACACGCCTGGGTTGCGGGCCAGGTCCCCAGTAGGGGGCATACAAGAGGCAACCACACATTGATGTTTCTCTCCCTCTCTTTCTCCTTCCCTTCCCCTCTGTCTAAAAGTAAATAAAGAAAATCTTTTTTAAAAAGTTTAAAAAATAAAATAATATCAAAAACAATATAGGGCTGAAAATTTGGTGACAGAAGATGGTTTGACTTTGGGTGGTGGGCACACGATGCAATATACCAATCGGATAGCATAGAATGGATGCTTGAAACTTATATGACCGTAAAACCAATGTCACCCCAACAAGTTTAATTTAAAAGAGGAAAAAAGAATATAATACTTAGAAATAAATTTAACAGAATAAACACATGATGTTTGCAATGAAAACTACACAATATTATTTAAAAAATTAAAGGGGATCTGAATGGAAAACTTAATATTGTTAATTAATGTGACAATTACCAAAGTTTTCCACGTATTCAATTAAATTCCTGCAGGAACCTCAATGGAGGGTTTTTTTTTTTTTTTTACAGAAATTGACAAGTTTATCCTAAAATTCATATGGATAATCAGAGGACCAAAAATAGCTTAAGCAGTCTTGAAAGCCCTCATTCCTGATTTCAGAACTTAACAACAACAAAAAAAGCTACAATAATCAAGACTTCATGGTACTGGCATAAAGAAAAACAGATCAGTGGAGTAAAATCGAGAATCTGCTTGAGAGCCTACAAATTTGCCCTTCTATTTATGACCAGTTTATCACTGGCAAGGGTACCAAGGCAATTCAATAAGGGAAAGAATAGTATATTCCACAAATAATGCTGCCACAACCAGATATCCCTATGCACAGGAATGGACTTGGGCCATGGCCGGTGTGGCTCAGTGGATTGAGCACCAGCCTGCAACCAAAGGGTCGCCAGTTCGATTCCCAGTCAGGGCACATGCCTGGGTTGCAGGCCAGGTCCCCACACCTTGATGTTTCTCTCCCTCTCTTTCTCCCTCCCTTCTCCTCTCTCTATAAATAAATAAATAAATAAATAAATAAATAGAAATTTTTTAAAAGAGTAGGCTTGGACCCCTACTTCACACCATACACAAACTAATTCAAAGCGATCATACAACTAGACATAATAGATAAAGCCGTAAAACTCTTAAAAGAAAACAGGTCTAAATTTCTATGACTTCAGATAAAGCAATGGTTTCTTTTGTAGAATTCCTGGCCTGCAAAAGGCACATAAATTATAATGCTATAACTTGGATTATGTAATAACCCCAGCTCTATTAAATTTTATTAAAAATACATTACTTTTTAGTAGTGATTGTCGTCCTCCCACCACCACTGCAGGGTTGGTTATGAGATGAATATATTTCTTGTCTCAGCTTCGAGAGTTCCTTACAAATAAAAGGCAGTACATAATCATTTGAAAACAGTAGACACATGAGATAAGAAGTATGTTCAACCATTTAACGAAGTTACCCAGAATAATGACTTGTTTTTCTTCTTTGTTCACCTTGAGGTGAAAATGTTCTAATCCCACCTGTTTAAAAATACCACATGGTTTTGCTTCATGGTGCCCCATAAGTTACATTATATGTCTGTGCAGGAATCCATTAACTGGTATAGGGTTTCTATATTTGAGGGATAACATGAGATGGGGTGGATATGGTTCTCAAAATGATGCGGAAGGTTTTGTCCTAAAAAGCTTGACAAGTAAAGCCATACCAGAAAAGTGCTGACATTTCACTATGGAAGCAGGTGCTGTTCCCTAACGGAAGTTGATCGCTGAACCTTACTACAAGTATCATCTGTTCAACAACAGCAATACAGTATCAGCCACTATTTTTGGTCGTTCCTTCCTTTGGTACTGGTTTTATAACAGATCCTGGACTACCTGCTACACATACAGAGAGGACTATAACACGGTCCCTTGCTAAAACGGCTAATAATGTGGTGAGGAGCTCACAGTCTTACTGGGAGTTCCATGGGTAATGAGATATAAAAATCAATGTCTTAAAAAATATTAAATAAACCATACTTATTTTTGCTTCAATTGTAGCTTCCATTTGAATTCCGTCTCACAAAATACGCATCTTCCACCATTTCACACTCACATTCTTCTTCCTGAGTAAAGGGGGTCTTGGAGACGTGGCCTCCTCTGATTCATGGACAGTGTTTATCTTACAGGACTGAGTTGTATTGTTCTCTACCTATATCCCGGCCTTTCTTACCTCTGACTGACGCTTTATAAGGGAATCCTTCTCTTCCAGCAAGCTTGTCAGTTCATGCAGCTTGAATTGGAAGTCACTGCAACTTCCTTCTCTCCTCAGGACATCTTTTTGGTACTGATTTAATTGAGTCTAAGGATTTAAAGACATTAGAGTCATTTTAATTTTCATTTACAAGATAGGTAGCTGAATTCCAGAAAGGTTAAGTGACATAAAGTCATATAGCTAGCTATGAAAGGAGGAGCAAAATACTAATAGTTATAAAAACTTACAGAGCTTTATGATTGTAAAATACGAATTGAAATGCAAAGTGGAAATGTATCATTTTTTTTAAAAAGTGCCTTTACAATTTAGGAAAAGGCATTACCTAAGTAACAGGCGTAGGCCACAATAATTAAAATAATGCTAAGAAAACAGGGACTTTAGATTACCGCAAATTCTAATTAAGGAAAACTCAATAATAATGGTTAATACATCATGATTTGCAGTTCACAAAATATTCCTCCTGCATGGCTTATATCAGTTCTCCCAGTAGCCCTGTGAGATAAGCATTATTAGAATAGTTTATAAAACAGGTAGATGAGATCCAGCAAGGTTAAAATGACACAGATGTACAAAATTAATAAAAAGCATAGCTGCAACTAACTCTTAAGGCAGGTCTTCTGACTCCAAATCCTGTCCATTTTCCTCTTTAGGTACATTATTTGTGCACAGATGGCTGTTAAGTTGAAGTGCTGTAGTTCCCATTGGGATGGGAAAAAACTAGGGGAGGAAGTCTGCTAGAAAAATCACTAGGCTTTTGAAGAAATTATAGTTTGTTTCATTTTGACTTTTGGTTGGGATTGTCCAGTGACATTTGCTGAGACAAACCTGTGGTCAGTTTGCCATGAACATACTTAATATATTTAGCTACATTTAGGAATCACTAAATTAAGAGTTAGTCAATTTCGCCTAAATTACAAGATAAGGCAATGTGTACTTATTCTCACAAATATCACCTTAATTTTGATGCCAATTACATGTACATAATGCGACACTGTTTTTCTCCTTGTGCTTGACAAAGGTCTTGCTATGTATCAAAGTCAAGTGAGGATTCGTATGAATCCAACTGTGGCTTTGCTGGATAATCTCAAATGTCGCTCTTTCCTACATTACAATGGTTTAGGCAAGATCATAAAGGGTTCCCTGGCTATAAAATAAGTAAGGAGATAAAAATTAAAAGCCCAAACCCTGAATTTAGTGTCTTTTTTTTTCATTTCCTAGAAAAGATTGATCAAAACTAGAAAATAATTTAGCAATATTTCATACACAGCGGCACGTCTTTAAGTAAAGGTCGTATGGCATGTTCCTCAAGCTCCACCTTCGCTCGATGTTCCCTTGTAGCTTTAAACTTGAAACCATTATCATCCTCTTAGAAGTTTTGTGGTGACTTGTGTCATGCCGTGAAGGGTCCACATACCCTCAGCTTGCAGATCTCTCTGTCTTTCTCCGTTCTTAAGTTTTTCACCATCTCTAGGTAATAGTTGCCCACCTCGTCCATTTTCGCCTGCAGCATCGGGCCTGTGCAAGTCTCAGAAACCTACCCAAGACAACACAGCTTTCTGTAATTGCGTTGTTAGGAAGGAACTAGACATTGTATTACAAGATTTATTAGATGAAAGCCCATGATTATATGAGACATCGAAATAATGAGAGCAATTTTTATGAAATGCATTATACAGCCTAGATGGCAGGCAGATAAGATAAAACTACATATGAGAACATCAGAACGAACTCCGTGTATTTTCTCAAAAGGAATAGCATTACATATATATAGTTATACACTATATCTACATATATATATATATATATATATATATATATATATATATACACACACACACACTTGCCAATGCTAAGATCACAATAGTATAACTAAGGCGGCCAGTCACATATGTTTAAAAAATCAATACCTGCATTCTAAGGTTTTTATTTTCTTGCTCTAAATTATGTTTACAGTATTCCATTTCTTTTAATCTGTATTCCATGTCTGATAGTGCATGTCGAAGAGAGAGATTACTTTCTTCCAATGCTTGGCATTTTGAGTTGGAGTCTTGAAGTCCTTGCTGTAAAGAAGACATAAGTAAATAAGACAAATGGATTCTACTTTGGGGGGCATAATGTTCTTTTAGTGGATTAATGTGATGAATTAAAGCAAATATTCTTCCATTCCTAGTTTTCTTAAATATTGATTGACCTTTTAAATTGTAAGTTAAATCAGCCAGGTAAAATATTACAATAGATTCTTGCCCTTAGTCTGACTTGCCTATTTTATGTGAGAAGGAATCAAGACTAGATGAATTTTTTTTTCCTTTTTAAATTTTATTTATTTATTTATGTTTAGAGAGAGGGGAAGGGAGGGAGAAAGAGGGAGAGAAACATCCACGTGTGGTTGCCTCACATGCGCCCCCTACTGGGCACCTGGCCTTCAACCCAGGCGTGGGAATTCCTCTGACGAGGAATCAACCAGCAACCCTTTGATTCACAGGCTGGCACTCAATCCACTGAGCCACACCAGCCAGGGCAAGATTAGATGAATTTTCAATGTACAAATTTAGCAATCTGACTCTTGTTACTCTTTGACAATACTGTACCCTGCCTTCTAGTGGGCACCAAAATTACCATATGCCTGATTATGTGACAACTGGTACTGTCGTGGCAGTGAAGATTAGCAAAGAATCAGCCTCAGAGACTCAATACAATTTCCTAGGAATCAACTCTGCTCACACATCTGGAGATCACTTCTAGAGTTGATTCCTTCACTGATTTATTGAAAAAAAAAAAACACATGCTGAGATCTTTAAAACATTCTT
Organism: Glossophaga mutica; assembly: GCA_039655065.1. Taxonomy (NCBI): domain Eukaryota; kingdom Metazoa; phylum Chordata; class Mammalia; order Chiroptera; family Phyllostomidae; genus Glossophaga; species Glossophaga mutica. Next base: position 3,550,309 of record CM077318.1, on the reverse strand, counting down.
TTTCATGGTATGTCAGTGGATACAACCAATGAGTGAATCCAGACTTTCAATATTTATGCAATCATCGTCATCTAACAGCATAGATAACGGGACTGCGTAAACTTTATATTTAAAATACCTCAGGTTATTTTTTTCTGAGGGGCTTTTCTGTCATTGGAAATATCAAAAACCACTCAATTCTCATATGCACGAATTGTTCTGGCATGTTTTAATTGTGTTTGGAGTGTATCTCATAACTCCAGCGTACCAGTAATTAAGCATAGGAAAAGCCATCCATCTAGTTTATCATCAAGGAAAATACCAAATTACCTGCTGCTGACGGTTATTTGCTCTCACGGATGCCAAGAGTTCTTCGTATTCTTTTATCTGAGTTTCTTTGAAAACCAAGTCTTTTTCAAGTCTTAACTTGTCATTTTCCAGGGACTAAAACAAAATTATTTGTTATGACTCAGAATTACAGAAACTGGTCCAAAGTCACATAATACAAAGACTCATTTACATTGGAAGGTTTAAATAAGCACTTTTCACTTGTAGTTGCTAAGAAACAAAATTGTTAAACTTAAGCAAAATATGGGATACAAAAGTATTGCGCCTTTAAAAACCTGCATATTAAAAGAGACAACTTGATGAATTGACTAATTCAAAGTCCAATGAAGCAGAACCTTTTGAATGATTTTAATGTTTTACTCCAATCTTCAAAGACTCCTTGTTAATCCCAGCAGGTGGTGAATTTTCAAAGTAGAGTCTAAATGTGTTCATCAGAACGCAGGGAAAAAAAAAATCCAACTCCAAAGTCCTCAAGGAGTTATTCATTGTATGAAAAATATTCTGAATGGATCTAATTGATGGCACCAAGAACAATTAAAATAGAAAAGCTTAAATTCTTAGAGAAAGACACTTTCAAGTATCCAAAGAAATTCGGAGTGTGTTTTATTATTACAGAAAAGGGGGAAATTCCCATTCAATGAGTCAGATTCTGTATTCTAGTTTTAGAAGCCACTCCCTCGCTTTAAGCAATAAATTGCCTTACTTGTAAACTAATTAGTAAGTGCATTCTCAACGTTCTTTCTTTTTACATGGGACAGCTTGTTTTCCCTCTCGGCGGCAAGGAACTGTTTCAAGAAATTACCAATGTCTAGGGAATCATAAAGCTGTGTTGTACTAAATTTTGAAAGGTAGACTGAATGCCTTGATTTCTATGTTAGGAAGGTAGGAACTGGAAAGACTTTGGAAAGAAAAAGCAAAATAAACGTTACTGTCAAGTCATTTTGAAGATGACGGAGCTCCTCTCGTATGTTGCTGAATGTGGATAGCACTAGCCGCAGTGATTTTTCAGACATACCCCTCATCTGGAGGAAGGAAACAGTGAATGGTTTATTTATACTAGCATTTAAAAATAGGCCATGTAAGTGATAGTGGTCTTCTTTTTCTATTCCTACCAGCAAACTTATTAACAGTGTTATTTTTGATGTGACAATATTGTTAATAAAATGCATATATAATTCAAGCAATTCTGAAGAGATCATAGTTATATAATTAGAGTAGAGTACATTATTTTTCATGATGAATAACATCATTTTCACAAGATAGAAATTTATCAAGAAATTCTCAAAGTTACTTTTATTCTTTACGTAAATATTAGAAAAGATGACACAGTCAACCTTCAAATAATAAAAAACATCTTCCTAAGTATGCTGCCAAATGCATGGATTTTGCCTGCTCTACTAGTTAAGTTTAACCTTAAGAGATAGAAATATCTAAAATTATAAACAAGTGGGATAAAAGTCCTTTTACTAGGTGAAACTACTTTTTTCAAAGAAAAATGTTTTTTTATAAGGCAATTATCATTTCTGGGAAGATGAACTAGAAACACTTTTTCCTGTTTCTCTTGCTAAGTTTAACGAAAAGCCCTGGATGTCATGTATAAAAACCTCTGAAAGGTGAAAAGGCAGAAGGATCTCATTAGGGTCAGTGGGACCTGAGAACGATACAGAAGTGAGTTCCCGGGATTTCTTTGTGCTTCATCTATCACAGGCTGGTGTTGGGGAAATCAACAACCCAGAAACACCAATTGGTACAAATAACAAAAGTCCCTAGAAAAGCCTGCTCTTTGTAGCCGAAGGACCATGAAAATGGCAGCCTAGTGAGCTGAAGAACCTTTAGATTAATAATCGCTCCACTCCAGCTAAACATCACAGGAAAAAAAAAAAAAAAGAAACCCTGCAACTCTACTCCCACCAAAACCATCAAAGGCCAGGAATGAAGCCTAGACTCTCCCTGTCCAGAGACCTTAAAAAGATGCACCAATACCACTCACCAGGTGGGTGTTAGAAAAGGGGGGGGATGGAAAGATGGGGCTTTCGTTCCTACTGACCAAAACTGAGGCCTCGGGCATTGTGGTGCCTGTTGAGACTATGAAAGGGGAAAGAGGTACTGCCCCACCTCCCTGCTATGGTGATGCCAGAGGGTGCTTAGTGGAGAGTAGGGACTGTTACCACCGCCCAGAGGAAATGAGACCACTCAACTCGCAGTATTCCTCCTTCCTATCTAAAGGCCACGTCCTCGAAAGGCGGGGGCCTAGTCAAGAGCCACAGTGCATCCCTCCGGTCAGGAGGAACAAGAAGCTCTTTTCCTGATAAAGGTAAGTAAAGGCTAAGTGGGGAACTTGAACTTCCACCCCCCAGCTGGCAATAACAGATAGTGCTCCCACTTCCTGTGTAGTTTCAACATCAGAGGAGGCCTGCTAACGCAGAAGATTTGGAGAAGATCCAGAGTCATAACATAACACTCCAAATGTCCAAGTTTCAATGTTATTTTCTTTTTTTAAATTTTTGAAGAAATTTTACTTCTTTATTTTTACAGAGGGGAAGGGAGGGAGAAAGAAAAGGAGAGAAATATCAATGCGTGGCTGCCTATCGCATGCCCCCAACTGGGGACCCGGCCCACAACCCAGGCATGTGCCCTGACTGGGAATCGAACCGGGGACCCTTTGCTTTGCAGTCCCGTGCTTAGTCCACTGAGCCACACCAGCCAGGGCAAGTTTCAGTTTTAAAAATCACTCATTATTCCAAGAACCAGAAAAATCTCAACTCGATAAGAAAATAAATTAATGGATGTCAACATCAAGATAATGGAAATGTTAAAGTTGTCTAAAAAGAATTTTAAACCAGACATTAAAAATGCTTCAACAAGAAATTACTGACTTACATAAAAAAAATAGAAAGTCTCAGCAACAAAATGGGAAATCTGAGAAAAGAAATAGAAGATAAAAAGAACAAATAGGTGACAATTTTAGAATTGAAAAGCTCAGTAACTAAAAAAAAATCTCAATGGATGGACTAAAAAAGAGAATTGATCATATCGTGCAAAGAATTGGTGAAGTTGAAGACAGAATAATAGAAAGCCCTGAATCTGAACATCAGAGAGAAAATATATTGGGAAAAAAATTAAACAGAGCCTGGGGGACCTGTGCAAGCATAAAGCATACCTAACATTCATGTCATCAAAGTCCTAGAAAGAAGTAAATGTGAAGCCAAAACAGTATATAAAAAAATGACTGAAAACTTCTCCAAATTCACAAAAACCATATTCAGGGAGTAGAACGAAGTCCAATATGGTCAATCCAAAGAAATCCCTGCCCGGACAAGTTGGTCAGCCTTCTTAAAACTAAAGATAAAACCTTGAAAGCAGTAAGAGAAATCTTAACTATTAAGAGTAATGTTTCTAATTATAGCCGATTTCTCATCAGAAACCAGAGGCCAGAAGAAAGTAACATAGACTTTGTAAATGCTGAAAGAAAAGAACTGAAGAATTGTCAACTACAAATTCTGTATGTAATGAAAATATTCTTTAGGAATGAAGGGGAAATCACGACGTTTTCAGATAAAGGAAAATACAAAGAGTCTATCACTAAAACCTACTTTAAAAGAACAGCTAAAGAGAAACAAAATGGCACTAGCTGGTGTGGCTCAGTGGATTGAGCGCGGGCCTGCGAACCGAAGGATCGCGGTTCGATTCCCAGTCGGGGCACATGCCTGGGTTGCAGGCCAGTTCCCGGCATGGGACACATGAGAGGCAACCATACATTGATATTTCTCTCCTTCTCCCTCTCTCCTACCCTTCCCCTCTATAAATAAATAAATAAATATTTTTTTTAAAAAAAGAGAAACAAAATGATACAAGGAGGAATTTGGAGCATCAGGAAGAAATAACATATGTATATATTATATTATATTATTTTATTATTATTTATTATATGTATTATGTTATATTGTACCTGAAGATGATTATGCTAAGTGAAACAAGTCAGTCAGAGAAAGACAAATACCATATGGTCTCATGTATACGTGGAATCTAATGAACAAAATAAACTGATGAACAAAATAGAACCAGAGGCGTGGATACATAGACCAGACAGACAGCTGTCAGAGGGAAGGGGACGGGGGAACTGAATGAAAGAATCTGAAGAGATTAGCCAAGGAACATATATATGCACGACCCATGGACATAGACAATAGTGTGGTGAAGGCTGGGATTGGGGGTAGATGGAGGTGGCAAAAGGGAGGAGTATGGGCACATCTGTAGTGGTTTCAACCCTCTCTCTCTCCCTCTCCCTCCCTCCCTCTCTCTCTCTCTCTCTATATATATATGTATATGTATATGTATATGTATATGTATATGTATATGTATATGTATATGTATATATGTATGTATATATATAAAGTTTATTTATACATATATGTTTATATATCTACACACACACAGACACATACACACACACATATATATTAAAAGGTTGTAAAAAATTATACTGGGCAAACTTTAATCAAAAGAAAACAGGTGTGTCTTATTTACATTAGATAAAAAAGACCTCAGAGCAAAAACAATTACCAGGGAAAGAGAGGGCCGTTACACAATGATAAAAGGGTCAGTCCACCAAAAAGACATAGATAGCAATTACGAATGTTTATGAACCAAACAAGAGAGCTGCAAAAATGTATGCAATGAAAAGTGATGCACGGAAAGGAGAAGTAGACAAATCCCCAGTTATAACTAAAGACTTCTATACCCCTCTCTCAGCAGCTGATAGAACCACTTGGCAGAAAAGTAGCAAGAATATAGAAGAACTCAACAACACTATCAAACAAAGGATCTAATCACCATGTATGAAAGACTCTATCCAACGACAGCTACACATTCCTTTCATGTGCCCATGTAACATACAGCAAGACAGACCATATCCTTTACTTAAACAAAACTTAACTATTTCAAAAGAATTGAGTTCATACGGAATATGTGCTCTGACCACAATGGAATCAAACTACGAATTGATAACAGAAAGACAACAGGAAAATCTCAAAACACTTGGATACAAAACAATACATTTAAAAATAATCCACTGGTCAAAGCAAAAATGTAAAGGGAGATAACGTTACCAGAAAAGGGGGTACAGGTAGGTATAAAGGGTAAGTGGGGGGTAAATGGCAGAGGAAGGAGAGTTAAGTTGGGGTGGTGAACACACAGTAGAAAATACAGATGACGTATTCTACAATCGTACACCTGAAACCTGTGCAATTTTATTAACCAATGTCACCCCAATAAATTCAGTAAGTTAAAAAATAAGGTAGAAATACATAGAACTGAAAGAAAATGAGAATATGTATCATGGGGCACAGCTAAAGCCATGATGAGAGGATATTTATAACACTAAGTGCTTCCATTAGAAACTAGGAAAGGTCTCAAATCAGTCTAACTTCCTTTATCAAATACTGGACAAAGAAGAGCAAAATAAACCAAAAGTAAGCAAAGAAAATAAATAATGCAGACAAGAGCAAAAACCAGTGGAAGTGTAAACAGGAAAACGGTAGAGGAGATCACTAAAACTAAGACCTACTTCTTTGGGAAAGAAATCAATAAGCATGATAAACCTCCAGCAAGACTGACAAATAAAGTGAAGGAATAGGAATGGAGGACTCATGGGAGGATTGACTCTGGGAGCGGTGGGGGGGGCGGCAGGGGGAGGGCGCGCAGTGAGCAATGGGGAAAAGGTGGGACAATGTAGCTGAACAACAGTGAAAAAGGACAAGACGCAAATTACTACTAGTATTAACACTTAAATAAGGCATAGTAATACAGACCCTGCGGACACGGGAAGGGTAATTAGGGGGTACTATGAACAACTATAGCCATATCAAATTGACTGTTTAGATGAAATGGACTATTTCCTTGACAATCACAAGGTACCACAACTCATCCAATATGAAACAGATCATTTGAATAGGCTTACGACTATTTAGGCATTGAATTTAGAATTAAGGAAAAAAACAAAAACAAAAACCTCCTGCCAAACAAATACCCAGGTCCAGATATTTTTACTGAGGTTTCTATGAAATGTTTCAAAGAATTAACACCAAGTCTACGCAGTGTCTTCCAGAAAGTAGAAAAGGAAGAACCACATCTCACTTCATTTTCTGAAGCAAGTATTATTATCCTGATAACAAGGCCAAAGATAATACAAGATAAGAAAATTATAGACTAATGTCTCTCATGATCTTAGATGCAAAAATCCTTAAAAGATTTTTTTTTTTGTACAAATAGGCCGTGAATGCACTTTGGATGAACATCCCACTTGCAGATACAATATCGAGGATCTCCAGGATTCAGGTTTTGCGGAGCATATACGTTCCCCGTACCACTGCCTCTTTATAATACAGATTGTGTGCCGCTAAGAATAATATTTCGTTTAAATTTTACGAATATGACACTAGGCCCAAAATTTGGATGATCAACAAAGCTTTGAGACCAAATGTCAAATTTAGAAATTGTCTTCTTTACCCAAAACTAGATTATCTTCAGAATCCTTTCTTGCAAGCACGTGTTCTTTTCCGTCATATTCCCACAGTTCAGTCTATCTCATCTCTCCCTTTATCGTAGGGGAATTGACTTCTCCAGTGCTCTCTAGCCTTCCTCAGTTTAGGAAAAGCAAGGCAAGGAAGGAGAGACCAAGGGCATTCCATGTTAAGGAATAATACAGGGCGGGGCAAAAGTAGGTTCACAGTTGTTCGTATGGAAAATAATACAATAGTAATGAATAATAAAACAAGAATACACTCTGTGTTTCACAGTCTCACAACTGTAAACCTACTTTTGCCCCGCCCCGTATGTCTAGAACGTTTCCCTGAGTGCTAGTCACGTATGTACTACTAGCGTTTGATGGTCTGACCCAACTGCAATGCAATCAAAATCTAATCAATTCTCGTGAAAAATGGTTTTATTAGAAAATGTCTGTTCCTAACTAAGGGAAGCATCTTAACTTAATGGTTTGTTAGTGTTGCTGTCACACCCACTCTTGACCCCAACTCACCTGCAGAATATAGCGAATCTGCTGTTTTGTAAACTCTGACAGTTCTTTGGGAATCAAGGATTCGATGTCTTCTGACTGTAAGAAAAGAGAGGCTCATCCATCGAACAGTTACACATTAGGATTTTAATCTTATGGTCAGAGTTCACGGGCTTTTGTGCATCGGGCTTATCTTTAGGGACAGCAAAATATTATTTTACATTCCAGGTAGTAATCGTTACGAATTTCATTTCTAACCTTATCAGTTCGTACTTTGAAAACATAGATTATAATACTACATTCACCATGGAAAGAATCCTGAATTTCAGGCATTTTAGGGAAAAGCTTCTGACAACCAACCAAATGTTCCATGTCTATTTTTTTAAGATTTTATTTATTTATTTATTTTAGACAGAGAGGGAGAAAGAGAGGGAGAGAAACGTCAGTGTGTGGTTGCCTCTGGCATGCCCCCCACTAGGGGCTTGGCCTGGCCTGCAACCCAGGCATGTGCCCTGACCAGGAATCAAAGGAGATCCTTTGGTTTGCAGGCCAGCGCTCAATCCACTGAGCCACGCCAGCCGGGGCCCATTTCTATTTTTTAAAAAGGGTAATTTAAAAACAACAGAATGGTCTCTGAAAGCCCATTAAACACTTTATTTCAGTGTATCTTTCAAAACCTTCTGGAAGTTTTGTTTTGTGGTAGATGTGAAATTTTAGAGGCTGATTTTAAACACGGAAAATTTGGGGAAATAAAATAATATTAAGGGTTTATTGAAAATTTACACAGAGCTGTGGTGACTTTTTTTTGGATCCTAGATTTGCTCATTGACTTTTGAAAGGTAATGTTGCCACAGCAATTTAGAACCTTGAACTAATTTTAAGTGAGAAGTTGAATTAAACTCACTTTTTTAAAAGGCAATTTAGGGCTTATTGAATAATTGTAGTAAATGCAATACATTGGAAACAAAGATAAAAATTAACACAAAAAATGTTTTATTATATTAAATTCTGTTCTTTCTCTAGTTGATGACTTATTCCATTTAAAGTAATTATTAACAAGATGTGCATATATAATAAAATTAATACTTGTAGGAATACTTCAAGTTTCTGGCTAATTGTCACGGGATGTACAAGTTTTCAAGATACATTAAAACTGAATTTGCTATTTAGTTAATGTAGTTTTCAGTTTTATAAAGCAGAGAATATGCGGTCAATGGAATTTTAAATGTTCTGATAAGCAAAGACAAATTATATCATAATGTGGAAGCTGATAAAACTTTTTCAGTGATTTAAGATTACTTTTATAGTGATTACAAAGGTATAAATGGCTATATCATTTTAAAAGCAAAAATGATCATTATTTCTTGTTCTCAGTTTAATCAAGATACCAAATGAACCTGTGTTCCCAGTATAATAAAGGTACCAAACTAAAATAATATTAGTGCAAACATCAGAATTTGCTTTCCTATCAGTTATGTTTGAATTTAACTATCTTTGCACTTACCTCATCTGTGGACTCAAAGTCCTGTTTGCTGTAAAAATGAAAAAGAAAGATAATGTTAGGAAAATATATACATTGATAATATATGAATATTAATGTTCTAATTATTTTATATCACTTTCTTAATGCATCATAACAGTACCAATTCAAGTTATAGTGCAAATGAAAAAATTTAAATAACTAAATGGCACTTACAAATATGAAGATAATTTTCCTGTAGCTAGCTAATCTGTTCCAAATAAACAATAACCAAATAACAAACCAATAGAATATGCAGAATTGGTTAGTAGCATCCATTCATACCAGTCTGTCTGAGGCTAGATGAGGAAGTCCTCCGTGCCTGGCAATAAATGCTACCTGAGTGAATAAATACTGATAATACTTGTTCACTCTTTATGCTTTCCTTTTCCCCTTGCATTGCTCCTTGTCAATAATGATTCCAGTTTCTCTCTACAGTGTCTTTCAAGTTGTATCAAAACCCAAACTTGCAAGGTAAGACTGAGTAACTCGTTCAATCTACACTACAATATAATTAGCAGAGACAAAGCTTAGAGGATATTTGAATGCTTGTATAGGAACGGACCTTAAGCGACATGACCGAACTTTTAGTAAAATAATAGAACTTCCAGCATCAGAATGAGGGCTTGACCATGAGGGTTGGAAGGCCCCTCTGAAGCCATGTTTGGTAGCCAAACGCTGGGAGGCAATCACGGGTGATTGTATTGGTCTGGCATTTGCTTCACTGGGGAGCGGTGAACGCTGGGAAGGATGCAGTTCTAGTGTTGTCAGTGGCAACGGACAGGCCTTTATTTTTGCCTACTCGCTTCCTCTGCGCTTAGTGGAAGAATTGGGCCCAAAATACATGCGGTAAACATACTTCCCAAACAAAAAACCAGTACACATGCTCTGAAAGCAAGATAGAATACATTACAGTACAATAAGACAGTCTTAGAAAATTATGGATAGGTGACTGTCATAGCCTCAGTAAAACGGAAACGTGTTTTAGAGACATTAAGCTAGTATGTTTAAGCTAGCTTAATATTACATTAGCTGGTACATTAAGCTAGAGATATTAAGCAAGCTTCTACATTTTCCTTCTAAGTAACTGTTTATGAGTAATGCATTGCTTATTGAAATAAGTGGGTCACTCACTGTGCAAAATCCGTTGCATGCATTTATAAAAAGAGCTGAAGATTCCATTTCCCAACACATAAGTGCATATGCCAAATCATATGTATGTATGTATGTATGTATGTATGTACGTGGTATTTCCTGAGTCACCCAAAAGAACAGAAATTGTTGAGTGGCCCTGGCAAAACAAAAGCAAGTACCTTCTACTTATTTAATATTTACTAAAGTAACTGCAGGCATATACTGGAAGGTAAAACAAGGGAAAATATGAATCACACTGCAGTTGTAGCAGTCTGGCATTACCGTTAATTGAAGTTACCACTGTCTGAATGGGCGCTTTATGTTTAAAATTTGAATTCCGATGCCCACCTACTACACATTGTCCCCAGTCCCTTACTGTTTTCTGCAAATAACAAAGCAATGCAAAGAAACGAAACAGGAAACAGCCAACAGCCCTTACTATTAGAATGTTAAAGAGTATCCAGAATGGTTTTATGAGACAACCTGCCTTCATGCGGACCCTGGAGCGCACTCCTTGCTGAACTGCAATCTGGAATGCAAAGTGGACACGAAGAGGGGGAGAGATGGGGAAAGCGAAAGAACAGCAGAGCAGGAGGTAGAGTGGAAAGGTCAGAGAGGGTTTGCCTCTCTATTCAGCACTGGGGTGGATGCTGGAATTACACTGGCAAAACAAATAAAGTGGCACTCACTTTGTACCCTCTCATCTCCCAACAAGAAAGAAATGTAATACAGGGGGATAAAACAGAAACAGGAAAGGAATGAAGAGAAAAACCCTGACCACCTTATGAGCAACAAACACATTTAAACGCCAAAAGTTTGAGATCCTCTCCATCATGGAGAGTTTCATGTGGATAATAACTTTCGATTTTGTGTTCGGTCTTTGTAGCTACTCTAGGGATTACATTCAAAGCTTTGCAGTGCTTAATTATACATTTAGGTCAGCCATGCGTATTCATCCAAACCCCTCCATTAGAGGAAGTTCTTTCCAAACTGCAGATTACACCTGTATCTGGATGATTGTTATGAAATAACTGAACTTTCCTTGGTACGCTGCTTTGTCTACTTCGATTTAGTATGAGACTAATAACTTTACAGTATATTGAACTCTCCTTCTGAAAACCTTTCTTGAGCAGCAGCTTTGTCAAAGCCACACATTGTGCAGTGTTTGGGGGCAACACGAAACACAAGCGTTGTCTTGTACTTTGTGCAAACATAACTGTTCGAAGGCAACATTCACTGTGTATACAAGTGGTCTAAATCCTGTGACTTTTCAAATGTGATGATTCACCTTGTCATAATTCCTTTCATTTGTCAGCAATGTCTCATTTCAGTGATTGGTACTCAAGCAAGATCTAGTATTGAAAACAAAGTTCTCAGAGTCCCAGATCTTGCCACTTGTGTGGCCCGAGGTCAGCGATTTTCAACTTTTTTCATCTCATGACGCATGGAAACTAGTTATGGAAATTCTGCAGCGCACCAAAAAATGTATTGTTTTTTGCTAGTCTGACAAAAATAGGTAGAATTTTGGTTCATTCACACAGGAGAGCTTTAGTTGTGTTGGCTGTTGTTATTTTTTTTATTTTACAATCAAAGGGAAAAGAGCTCAGTGCCCCTGAGTAAATAGTAAGGTATTGCATGTTTTAAAGGTTCTCGAGGAACTTCGGTGGAATATCACCGCCTTAGGTCTATTGTCAAACTTGAAAATGTATCAGAATCCTCTGGGGAGCTTATTGCTGGACCCTACCCCCAGAGTTTTCATTCTTTAGGTCTGTTTCCAGGTTCTCACATTATGCCGATGCTACTTGTAAGAAATCTATGAGAGAAATATTATTATAACCCCTACTTTATGGATGAAGAAACCAAAGAACAGAGAGGTTAAACAAATTAGTCGATATCACACATCTGGTATGTAACCAAAGCTGGAATGTGAATCTAACATAGGAAGTCTGGCTCTATTATCAGGGTACTTAACAGTGTGTGTCTATATTCTCCTGATTTTACAAAGGGATACTTTGATAGAACTATTCACAGGGCATTATGAATGCACAGAAGAGGAACATGGAGAACAAAATGAATATCTAGGGAACGCTGCAGAAAAACGAAGTCATAGTTTATAGCTAAAGAGTACTAAAAATGTTTGACTTCATCTCAAGCACTTAGAAAGCATGGAACCTTGAGTTAATAACCTACCCTTTTTGAGTCTTCATTTAAAACATTCTAGCATTACTGTGCAAATTAAATACAGAAAAAACACAGAGTGTGGCACATAGGACACATTCAATAAATAATTGACTACACAGAGTGAGGGAAAAGAGTTTAAGATCCTGACTTACATAAGTGGATGAATCTGTGAAATAGGTTTTTGGGTACTCAGAGAAAGTGTTGATTAGTATAAACAGTAATAAAGGCTTAGCTTCAAAAGTGGAAATCATGCATTTATAATGACTCCAAGTAAATGTCTGTGCTTTGCTGTAACGGTGCTTAACTGCATGGATGTAGCATTCATGATGTTAACTGTTAATGTCACTGTTGATTCATTCATTCATTCAACAAGGATTTGCTGAGTCTCCACTAAACCAGTCACCAGGGAAACCAGGGTCAATGAAACAGCCCTCATGGAGCCCTCCTAACTCTTTGGGTAGTGGAGGTTGGCCACTGGGTGGAGGAGACAGCCATTTAAGAAAAACAATAAATAAAGCAGAGAGGTGAACTAAATCAGAAGTGGGATTTTTGTAAGTGGGAAGGACAAAAAGATTGAGAGGCAAGGTAGTTGAGAGTAATGCTAAGGGGATGGTTGCAGTCATGAATGTAAAAGCAATACAATTCAGGGAGAACGTAGCTAAACACGGAGAGAAAAATGTAACAGATAGAAAGGAAAAGAGATGCACAACAGTTTAAAATGTCTAGGAAATACTAGAATCTAGTTTGGGAGTCAGCGCTGGAAAAAATTCTACTGACTTTCTCCTAGAGACTTTTATGAATTTGTGGAGCTTCCCCAGATTTGGCCTGATAGATGACCACAAATACAGGGTGAGGCGAAAGTAAATTGACAGTCAGAAGTATGTGCAACAGAGTTTATTCTTGCATTATTGCTTGTTAACTATTATCTTACTTTTCACATGAATAACTATAAACCTACTTTTTGCTTCATCCTTATAATGAGACTATGCAGTAGAAAAAATTTGGGGGAGTGTGTAACAGATATATTTTATTTATAGCATTTTATAGATAATCATATAATTTATATTTGATATATTATATGCAATATAATATTAAAATAATATTAATATACAATGTTTATAATAATAATATAATTACATCATATTTATCTATAATATAAATATATATTTATAGATACTTATATAATATATATTTATATAACTATATTATGTAAATATAATAATATACAATGTTTATAATAATATAATTATATTATATTTATATACACTTATATAATATATAATAATATTTATATAAGTATATTATGTAAATATAATAATAATAATATACAATGTTTATAACATATAACATTAAATGTATAGTGAATGCTGGCCTTCATATGTTGACCACACATCAGCAAAAGAAACACTAATATATTGGCAGTGGGATTGTGTCTTGTATCATCAGTGTAGTATCTTAAAACAAGTCATACTATATCATGCATTTCTGAGCTCTTTGTCCAAGAGGCTGCATGTGCCATCAAAATACATTACAATAGAAGGTGTGCAGAATTCCTTACTGACCCTAAAGGGCTGGTATGGTCTCTCTGATGATTTTCAGAAAGCACATTAACTCTTAAAATGAGCCATTTGCTTCTATCTCCTTATATAGTTGTGCTGTTTCTCCATTAAAAGTACTAGAGTTTTAGGAAGCTAATCAACAAAACAAACAAACAAGCATAATATAAACAAAGACACTGAATTTGAGAACAGTCTGACAGTGTCCAGAGTGGGAGGGGAGGGAATTTCAGGGGAAAAGGGGAACGGTTTAGAGCAACAAGTATAAAGGACACATGGACAAAAACTAGGGGGGGTGGAAATGGGAGGAAGGTGGGGAGGGCTGGGGTGGTGGGCTGGGGCGGGGTAAAAGACAGAAAACTGTACAATATCAACAATTAAAAAATACTGATTAAAGCAAAAAAAAAAAAGTACTAGAGTTTTGCTGTGAACCAAAAGCTTCTCTAAAATGGTTTGTTAAAAATACTAGATTATTATAAAATGTTTGATAGCTACACCATCATGGCAAATGATATATTTACCGTACCTTCCTCCAATCCTCTGCAAATGTTCTAATAGGCAGTGGTATAGATCTGTATTTTTGCGGCTTAGATCAGCAAGTAACTCTCCAAAATATTTGGGGTCCAATTTTTCAGGGCCGTCATCCTGAATTATCATCTGAAGGAAACATCAACCTCAATTATAAACAATATCAAGTGTTTCTAAATTCACGGATGTTTTTGATAGAAGATGAAAAAAGTAAAATAACCAATTAATATAAGTAACTCATTACAAAGTCATCACATGAATCAAGCTACTGAATTTGTTTGCATCTGGGGTATACATTTTTTCAATATAGGCAGAATTTAAAGGAAAAGCAACATTGTAATAACATTTTTAATTTCATTTCACACAAGGCTAAGTGACCTAAAAATGCAAACTTGAATAATTTATATAAAAGTTCTGGAATATAGATGCTTACATAAAACAGTAAAACAAGTAAATCAAAATCTCTGAATTGCCCATTATCACCACATGGCTTACCCATCTGTCCCATTTTGGAAAAGAAAATGTGAAACATTTGAATTATACTGACTACAGAAGAATTAATTTCATTTGGACTTGCATCTTCCCAGTGAAAGTCAGCTTGATTTATTAGCATATCTTAAAGTTAGAATAAATAAATCTTCAATTCCATGTGTTTGTATGAATTTCTTGTTGGATGCCATCCATTTATTACTTAGACTGAATATCCAATCAATCAGATATTGGAAAGAGTAGCTCAGGGCCAAATATAGAAAATTCTTAGACCCCAGACACTTCTGAAATCCTAACCACAAAGCACTAAGAATAATGTCCTAAATAAGACTTATTCTGCCCGTCTGGTGTGCCTCAGTGGATTGAGTGCCGGCCTGCAAACCAGAGGGTCACTGGTTCTATTCCAGGTGAGGGCACATACCTGGGTTGTGGGTCAGGTCAGGCCCCCAGTAGGGGGCGCGTGAGAGGCAACCACACATCGATGTTTCTCTTCCTCTCTTTCTCCCTCCCTTCCCCTCTCTCTAAAACAAATAAATAAAACCTTTAGAAAAAAAGAACTATTCTATTAACTTTCTATCTTTTGGTGCCAATCTTTTCAATAGTGTTATCCACCTTGCCTCCCATCTCCAAAGCAACACTACCTGAAGGTTAATAAACTGGGTTGCACGTCATACTATCTTTGATATTGCATATGGGACAAAGGTACCCTATAAAAACACATATTCATAAGTATGTGTATGGTAAATGAACTTCAATTTTTTATTTTTATTGAATTTAGTGGGGAGACATTGGTTAATAAAATTACATACGTTTCAGGTGTACAATTCTACAACACATCATCTGTATATTATATTGTGTGTTCACCACCCCAAGTCAAGCCTCCTTCCATCACCATTTATTCTTCCTTTACCCTCTTCTACCTGCCCCCCAACTCCCTTTCTATCAGGTAATCACCACACTGTTGTCTTCATGAATGATTTTTTTGTTTGTTCGTTTGTTTGTTTGCTTTGCTTAATCCTTTCACCATTCTCACACAGCTCCTCAGCTCCCTTCTCACCTGACAGCTGTCAGTCTGTTCTCTTTATGAGTTACTTTCTATTTTGTTTGGTAGTTTCTTTTCTTCATTAGATTCCACATATAGATGAAATCATACAGTATTTGTAAAGGCAATCTATTCAATAGATTGGTATTGGGAAAATTGGACATATCCATGCAAAAAATGAAACTACACCACCTTCTTACACAACACACAAGAATGAACTCAAAATGGATTAAAGAATTAAATGTAGGACTTGAAACTGTAAAACTTTTAGAAGAAAACATAGGCACTAAAATCTCAAACATTTCTCTTAGCAATATTTTTTTCTGAGATATATCCTCGGGCAAGGGAAACAAAAGAAAAAATAAACAAATGGGACCACATCAAACAAAAAAGTTTTTGCGCAGCAAAGGAATCCATCAACAAAACAAAAAGACAAACCACTGTACGGGAGAACACATTTAGTAACCAAAATTTATAAAGAACTCATACAACTAAACACCAAAAAAGCCCAAGCAATTGAATTAAAAATGGGCAAAGGACCTGAATAGACACTTCTCCTAAAAGGACATACAGATGGCCAACAGACATATGAAAAGATGCTCAATGTCACTAGTCATCAGAGAAATGCAAATTAAAACCACAATCAGATATCATCACCTCGCATCTCTCCAAATAACTATCATCAATAAATCAACGAACAGTAAGTTGGCAAGGATTTTGACTTCAAATTTGACCAATGATACTTCCTTTTCAACCTGTCCTCTGGACACAGACCGTAAAAAATCACGTGAGTGAAAGGACTACAAAGTAAGCAAAGATGAGCTTTGATAATGATGTCTGTGACATTACAATCCATTCATAAAAGACAGATAAACAGAAAAAAGCAACACTCAAAGTACAGTCTAGCACCTTTATGTATTTATTAACATATACATTTTTCACATTTTAAAAAGTCTGAATACATCAACACATTATCTTGTCCTTGTACCCTTTCAAGTTGCTTTCTTGGGGAAGTAATGATTACTTCCCAAACAGAGTAGTCTTCTAAATGAAAGCCTAAATAGATACATAAACTGGTAGAGTCAATATCATTACATAGTATATTTAAATGCCATCATATTAATAAGTTGCATGTATTCAATATAAAACCTATAAATGCTTACATGCCCGTAGTAACACACTCTATGTCCTAACATGGTCTCTGTTCCAGCAATAGTAAATGTCACTTTCCTAGGCATACATCACATTATTCCGACCTATAGTCTTCACTCACATTTTTGCTACTTCACATACTCTTTAATTCTTGCTGTGTATCTAAATCTTACCCATACTTCGAAATCTATCTCAAGATTTACTACCAGCATGAAAATTGAAACTATTCTAGCCAACAAGCTAATTCAATTTAGCTCTTTGTGCTCAATTATCTTGAATATTTTCACATTATTTTACATATGTAAAACTCGTTTTCTCAGCACCCTCTCCCTACTTAAAAGAAATAAACTAAATGGTAAGAAAATGAGTCATATGAGGTCTGTCCAGAAAAAATCCAGCCATTGTTAATATAATGAGAACAGTTTGAGTGATGTTGACGTAACCTGGCAGCCAAGGAGGGTGGACTGGAATGCGCATGTGTGAACAATGACGACTTCACTGTACCAGTCAGTGGGGGCGGTAGACACCGTTGAGTGAGTGTGTGTACTGTGTGGCCATCGTATTAAAAATGAATGAGCGAGTAGAGCAACGAATCTGCATGAAATTTGTGTTAAGCTTCAACATTCCTCCACGAAACTATTTGTATGATTCAGAAGGCTTTGGGGGATGATTCAACGAGTGTAGTGCAAATGAAAGTGTGGCACAATGTTTCAAGCATGCTTGAAAATCTGTTAAAAGCGATCCACATTCTGGAAGGCCTGCAACAAGCAGAACACCTAAGAATGTTTAATGGGCTGCAATCAGTAAAGATCGGTGACTGGCAGTGCAAGAACTAGAAGCTGATCTGGGGATTCCAAAAACTACTGTGTCCAAGACTTTGATGCAGGATCTTGCTACGAAACACGCCGTCGCAAAATTTGTTGTGCAGCTTCTGCTACCAGAGCAGAAGGAATCTCGTGGTGCAGTTGCTAATGACTTGACTCAAACCGCTACCAATGAACCAGATTTCCTCAAGGTCATAACTGGAGATGGATTGTGGGTCTCCAGCTATGATCCGGACATGAGAAGTCAGTTGTGCCGGTGGAAGTCGCCTGGTTCTCCACGCCTGAAGAATGCGTGGTAAAGTCACAGCAAAACGAAGACCATGTTAACTGTGTGTTTCGATTGGGAAGGTGTTGTCCATCACAAGTCTGCTCCCGCTCCAGGAAAAACAATTAGTAGAGAGTACTACTTCAATGTTCTTTGTCAGTTGAGAGATGTAATACGACAAAAATGGCCACAGCTATGGGCAACTGGTGATTGTCAGCTTCATCACGACCATGCACCTGCTCATGCATCTTGTCTCGTGCAGAGTCTTTTGGTGAATCATCCAATCACCCAGGTGACTCAGCCCCCCTACAGCCCAGATTTGGTGCCCTGTGACTTCTGGATTTTCCCAAAACTAAAATCACCTTTGAAAAGGAAGAGATTTCAGACTGTCAATGAGATCCGGGAAAATATGATGGGGCAACTGTTGGTAATTGGGAGATCTGTGTGAGGTCCCAAGGTGCCTACTTTGAAGGGGACTGAGGTGTCATTGTCCTATGGACAATGTTTCTTGTATCTTCTTCAATAAATGTCCCTAGTTTTCATAGCGCATGGCTGGATAGTTTCTGGACAGATTCAGGATTTTTGTTATATCCCATAGCATGTAGTACAATACTGATTGCACATGCTATAGTTGCTTATGAAGTATTTGTTACATTGAAAGAAGTCAACTGCCTATTTTGAAATGACCTCAAATGTCAATTAATTTTGCAAATAGTTTTTTGTTTTGTCTTTTACACATTTCTCTCTTAAAGCAGCTGACCAAAAATGATTAAGAAAGCCAGAAAGAGCCTAGGCAACACTTCCTCAAGAATATCGTGGCAATCCTTTATACCCAGTTCCCTAAGGGCAGACAAGTCTAATTATAGCAACTAAACTGAACTCCCTGTAGAGAAGGAGACTGACATCGGAGTTCTACCTCGCTTTCTAGATGTTGGCAATCAGCTCCTCAGTGACAGACCCCTTTCGGAAACAAAAGTCAAATGAAACAAATATCTATTCACAATAACCATGAATACTTTTGATTTCATATTTCATTCATGCATCTGTCCCTTCTGGAATATCTATATATTCACCAAAATGAGACTGTTGTAAACACATGGTTTCAAATATGATTTGAAAAATCTACTTTAACTGCCAATCTGCCTTCGGTGTCTACTGTTGCAATTTTGTTTGGTGGTTGCCAAGAGGGGATGGGTTGGGGAACTGGAGGCAAAGGTGAAGGGGTTAAGAAGTACAAATTAGTAGTTACAGAATAGTCACGAGGATGTAAATTACAGCATAGGGAATATAGTCAATAATATTGTAATAACTATGGTGCCAGGCGGGTTCTGGAAATATTGGGGGCATGCTTTGTAAACTGGGGGCATGATTGTCTAACCAACCAGTAGGCTGTATACCTGAAACAAATACAAAATAGTATTGGAAGTAATAAACTGAGATTGAAAAATTAAAAAAAAATTAAACTTCACTGGATGAAAGGAAATCCAATATGTCACTCCATTGATGCTTAGGCTACCTCATTGCTGTAGCTGCCTGGATAGATACAATCTTCTCACCTCACTTCTCTATGAAGCTTCCTGACTAGAAGAGGGCATTTATTTAGCCAAGGGTATTCAAGTACTGGGCTTCCCTGTTAGAATCTCCAAACAATTAATTTTTAAAAAATATTTTATTTATTTTTAGAGAGAGGGGAAGGGAGGGAGAAAGAGAGGAAGAGAAACATCCATGTGTGGTTGCCTCTCACGTGCCCCCCACCAGGGACCCAGCCTGCAACCCAGGCATGTGCCCCGACCGGGAATCAAACCCGCAACCCTTTGGTTCACAGGCCAGCGCTCAATCCACTGAGCCACATCAAACAACTAATTTGATAAGATTACTGTTCTTGCGCATTTTTTCTCATAGCTGATTAGAATCCCTTCATAACAGTGTGAAAATTATGTTTCTTTTTACCTTTCAGTTTGATTCATTTGCCAAAGCCCTTTCGGAGTTTCAAATTGTTGTGAAAGCTTTAGTTTTTATTTTTGCACATATATTTTCCTGTCATTGCACCGCACACTAGTAGACTATTTATGTACATCTTTACCCACACGAATCTTAATGCCATTACTAAAACTATTTTTTTTACTCATGTGATTTCTTTTTGGTGGAAAATTGAGGTACCCAAATAAAGAATCAGAGTCCAGGACAGGCATGATTAAATTAACATTGTGTCTGTTTTCATAGCTAGAAAGAAGTGTTCAAAGTTACCAAAGGTAAGTGATTTTACTTGGAGAAATTATAGTAACTAATATGTATTAACCTCTTACTATGTGCCAGGCATTGAGCTACAAACTTTATGTAAAGATTAAATGAAATAATGCTGTCTTGTAACCTCTACACATATTGCCTCCTCAGAGGACCTCGTTTGTTTGTTTTCTTAGTTATTTTAGAGTTACAGTGCTCCTAGCTGCCTTATTTTGGGGGTTAGTTGTTTGATTGTCTTAGTTTGAAACTATGCTAAGTATGCCTGAAGTTCAGATAATAAATTTTAATCAGCTAGAGAAAAAGTAAGAGCATTAGAATGGAAGAATTGGTTATTTTGGCAAAAGACGTGTCAAGGTGGAAAAGTAGGCAGCCAAATTTCACTCCTTTGGGTATATAGTCATTCTTTGTTTTCTACAGCTTATAATTTACAGTACCATTCAACTAACATTTCATAAAAATCCAAACTCCAGCGGGTTCAAAGGTTGGGAGGAGTCAGACCGAAGTCAGCTTCTCACCTACTGTGACGTCTTCTCAACAAGAACATGAAATTTCCTAGCCATAAACAGGGATGTGCCCATTAGCAATTTTTCTATTTACTAAATCCCAGGTGTTCAGAACTTGTTACTTTTTTTGGTGGGATTTTTTTAAATTTTTATTTTAATTGTTGTTCTTGTACAGTTTTCTGTCTTTTACTCCCACCCCAGCCCACCACCCCAGCCCTCCCCACCTCCCTCCCATTTCCACCCCCCTCGCTTTTGTCCACGTGTCCTTTATACTTGTTACCTTTATTTGAACTCTTTGTGGGTGTGTTTTAAGATCTCTTTTAGAGTTGACTCAACACCATGCCCTTGTTGCCTTGAAAAACCAAAAATGTGATATTTCTCATAAAATATTAAAGAGCCTTGACTAGTGTGGCTCAGCTGGTTGGAGCGTTGACCAGTAAACTGCACGGCATGGGTTTGATTCCTGGTCAGGGCACATGCCTAGGTTGCCCGGTCGATCCCCAGCTGGGGTACATGTAGGAGGCAACCAATCAATGTTTCTGTTACATCAATGTCTCTCTCTCTCTCTCTCTCTCTTTCACTTTCTCCCCTGTCCTTTATTTACCCTCTAAAATCAATGGGTGTGTCCTTGGATGAAACTGGAAAAAATATATTAAAGATGCTTTAGCATCTTTCAAATACCTTTTATTAGATCACTACTTGATGCATCAATCAAGTACCTTGTATTAGAGCACTATTTGAGTATAATAATGGCCAAGCAGTCCAACACCTTGCCTCTGACTGCAGGTAAAAAAAACCCACAAAAAAAAACTTTGATTAGAATTGCTGCCACAAACCCAAGGCAAGACAAGAATGTTTAGGTGTGAAAGCAGAGGTAAATTAGTGATCATTTCTCAGAACATGTGTAGAAAGTAATTTCTTCGTAGAAGGAAAAACATGGGCCTCACCTCACTACTGCCTTTGAAGTTCTTGCCCTGTTCCAGTTCGGGGTATCGTGCCTTATTGGTGGTCCATGAGATCCCAATGGTGGAATTTTCTTGCTAGCATCAACACTATGTTAACTTTGATATTCAAAGATGATACTCTTGACCAAGCATATTTATAAAGTTCAGTGGTAGTGGTTATAGAGCCCTGCAGATAGTCAGCACATAATAGTTACGGATTTGGGCTGAGCAACCTGTATTTTCTTGCATTCTCCATCCCCTCAAACTTAATGGCGCACATTGGTGAGCAATACTGTCCGGGACTAGCGATAGTTTGTGAGCAAGGTACAGTTACAACCCAATAGCGCAGGGCATTGGCGTAATTAAATTTATTTCCACTAGGTAACTGGCTTAAGTGTGTGCTTTTTCACCTGTTTAGAAGGGTTGCTTAGCAAATTATCAAGGGCTTAAAATGCCATGTTATGTAAAATGGATTATACATAAATGCCTAACCCTCTAAAAGGTCATGAACATGTTAAGTGACAAGGTTTGCTCTGCTTAAACCTTAGTGGGTGGTGACTTTTTGCTACACGAAAACAAAACTATCTATTAATAAGAGGTCCCAAAGTATAGATTGTTATACTGCAAAGGTCATAATGACATGGTAACATGTTTAGACAGAAAGGTTACTGCTTCCTTTATTTTGCTTTGACTTGGGACATTTAATAGCTGTTAGACTGATTGAAACCACAGTTAATCCAGTGGACATTAATCCCTGTGAAATTAAATGCATTTTAGGTACAATGTCATTTGGCTAATAGGATAAAAAAAATGGTGCCCTATTCCGTGCCACAAGAAGAAATCTTAGCAAGAAAAAGTGTCAGAATGTTAGCTTCTGAAAATTCTCACTTCTCTTTTACTCTCCATAGATATTTTAGCTAAAGAAAGTTGTGTTTATACAGTATCTGGTACATAGATTTTCACAAAATGCTGTCACTGAATTGAATGTACTGAACAACACTCGCAATTCTAAACTGAAGACCTGCCCATAACAACAGTTCTGTGCTTGAAATAAGGACCTCGCTTAATTTTCTTTGTGAGTAAACCTAGACAGCAAAGCATTGCAGGGACAAAAGAGTGGAAATTGAAGCCAAAACTGCAGCTCCTGCTTCCTAGGTGTAGATTAAGTATATTGTTTAAACTCTCTGAAGCACAGTCTCCTGAACCGTAAAATGTAGGTAATTTACTACCTACGTGACAAGGTTGGTGGAAGTATCTTTATCACATTTTGTTTTGGTAAAATGTTAAACTGTCACATAAATAGTGGTTTGATTTAATGTAGTGCATAGTGACAATTGTTTACATGTGCAGAATTAGCATATATTTAGGTGAAGTTCCTGGCCAACCCTATCATTTACTACACAGAAGATTCTAAGTAAGTGAAAAGACACTAGAAAATCTGTCATAAAGTTCATGCACTAAAGCTATTGACTTTACTCTGAGGGAGAGAACTTTTAGCATTGGGTTATAATGTATTCAGACTTATTTTACACATAACTTTTGTACATAGGATTTTAGATGTATCAGATTCCAGCATATTTTGAAGAAACGTTTTCTAAGGAGAAAATTACAGATGGAAAACTCAATGACGGTCAAACGGAGTTACAGAAAAGAAAGAGACTGGGAAATGATTGTATTGCAATTACTATTGATAATAATCTTCAGATTCTGGTCCCTAAATCATTAAAGAAATAGTTAAATTAAACAAAAGACAATCGTCTATTGGAATAATGATAGAAAGATATTTAAAAGATTGGCACCAAAGTCTGTGAAAGCTACAGATATAGTAGAAATCAAAAAAAAAAAAAAAAAAAGAGGGTAATGAAAAACCACGAGGACAGAGTATGGGAAATCTCACTGACGTGAGTGGTGAAATTCTCATAGATAATTGCAGGTCAGGGGTCCACGGGAAATGGAGAGGATCGTAAGCCTGCCAATGAGACTGTGGAAGGACTGAGAGAGTGACTAGAAGGTCAACCGATAGTGGGAACACAAGCCAAGAGGGGCTGTGTATATGGATTGCAGAGTTTTAAAGAGAGGACATGATAAACACAAACCAGAATATTTGACTGTATAAAATTGCATTGAGCCCTGGCTGGCGTAGCTCAGTGGATTGAGCTCGGGCTGCGAACCAAAGGGTCGCAGGTTCGATTCCCAGTCAGGGCACATGCCTGGGTTGCAGGCCAGGCCCCTAATGGGGGCCACGTAAGAGGCAACCACACATTGATGTTTCTCTCCCTCTCTTTCTCCCTCCCTTCCCCTCTCTAAAAATA
Organism: Glossophaga mutica; assembly: GCA_039655065.1. Lineage (NCBI taxonomy): Eukaryota > Metazoa > Chordata > Mammalia > Chiroptera > Phyllostomidae > Glossophaga > Glossophaga mutica. The sequence continues at coordinate 3,526,277 of CM077318.1, read as the reverse complement.
AATAAATAAAAAAATTAAAAAATAAAAAAAATTGCATTGAGAAAAGAATTAGCAATAAATGCATAGAAAACTAAACAGATAAAAAAAATAGGAAAATAGTAACACCGGTAAAAATAGTTATATTAATAAAAGAAGCCAAATAGGATGCAAATTGGTTTAGCAATAATTAATCTTTTCATTGAAATAGCAATGTAAACACTGAATACTGATTGGGCCCAAAATGGGCATTTATGCAACTAAATTCTATGTACGAGAATTATCGAGGGATAATACAAAACAGAAGTAAATCAAGAAATAGCAGCATAAGTATGCGCATACTATTTAGCTATATCGATGCAAATACCAGAAGAAAAAGCAAAGAGTTGAGAATCATTGCCTCCGGGAACAGGTGTGCATGAAGAGAGTTGGACCAGGGAATGGCTGTTTCTTATACACCTTTTAGTATTAGTTGACCTTTAAGCACTCTACCTGTATTATTTTAATTTCAAAAATTCAAACTCGTTTTTGGAGAGCTAATAAATAACGACTCTTGTTTGCCACAAAACAAGAGTTCAAAAGGCCACCAGAACAGGAGGTAGTGGGAAACAGATAAAGAGGGCGTTGGGAAAGCATGGGCCCAGAACAGATAACGACTTAAATTCGTGGAAGGAGTAGCAGGGGACAGAGGTCTGTACAAAAGACGCCCATTTTCAGTAACGGGGGTGAGGAAAGCAATAAATACCGAGAGGGACATGAGCCACATGTTAATAAGGAAGGGAACAGGCGTCACTGCTGAGTTTGCGGGGCTACACAGCCCGGAGAGTGCACCATTAAGGAAGGACTTCTGTTAAACAAACTTTGTGGCAGGGTTCCTGGATCCTTGCCAGAAAAAAGCACCTGACACCGAGCTCCGTGCTGTCTCGGTGTTGACGAAAACCGGAATTTTCAAATGAAAGAACGTTGCAAGTCGGAGTATTTTCCTTCGGCGGCAGCACTACCCAAGTAAGCAGGACTGTTCTTTTTATAGCTCCCCAAGACTCCAAAAGGTTTCTTGGAAGCCGCAAGGCAAGTGGGAAGGAGTTGCACATACGATATACATAATTATTTGTCTTTCTTATAAACACCACCTGTATGACAATTTGTAAAATGAGCTCAGCTGAATTTTTGCTGCCTTATTATGCTACCTCCAATTACAATTTAACTCTAAATACAAACAAAAAATGGGCCAATCTTTAGCTGTAAAAGAGCCTAACTTACTTCTGCGCTAGTACTTTTTTAAAAGATATTATTTATTTGTTTTTGGAAAGGGGGAAAGGAGGGAGAAAGAGAAGGAGAGAAACATCCATGTGCGGTTGCCTCTCTCACGCCCCCTGCTGGGGACCTGGCCCGCAACCCAGGCATGCGCCCTGCCTGGGAATCGAACCAGCAACCCTTTGGTTCACAGGCCAGCACTCAAGCCACTGAGCCACCCCAGCCAGGGATGCTCTATTCCTCTTTAAAGAGACTCTTGTGCTGTGTCTGGTCAGATATGCTGTTCGTTGTACTGACCTAATGAAAGAAGATAGCATCACCATAGTCCCTGGACAAGAGTCTTAACCCTATGGTATTATTCTCATCTCTGCTAACTGTCCCTCACTCCTTTCCTGCTGTCATTTTTCTAGGTTAAGGTTTACACTTAGACTTCTGCAATAGCTTCTAATACTAATGTTCTCTCTGTAAATCCTTCTCTATGACATTTTCCATGTCATGGACTCTATAGTTAATGAAGCATTTTCAACATGCATTTTCACGGAAATATGTTTACAGCGATACCATGAAGTAGACACGAGTGCCAACATTTTATGGACGGGGATGTTTCTGAGAAAGGTGGTATTTGTGATGAGCACACAGCTGGAACTGGAACTGGAACCCGGATCTTCCTACACTGAAACTAGTCCGCTGTTTGTAGTCTCACCAATATTTTCCTGCTAGCAGACTCTTAAACTGGTGCTCTGTTTATATTGACACTGTTGATCAAGGACGCTCCACATTACTGATTCAACCTCAGAGGGAACTGTCAATCCGTTCTGAAGTCAAGCTACCTACGTACATGCACCTTTGGCTTCACCACACGCTAGCTCTGCAAGCCTTTGCAAGTAACTTAACGTCTCTAAACTTCCGTTGCCTTATCTGAGCAATAAGGGTAACAATGCCACCTTCTTCATCTGCTCACTGTGAGAAGAAAAGTAATCAATATTCCAATCTAGCCCAAAGCTGCTAGGATTAACCTCCTGAAACACACATCTCAGTATTTTCCTACTTAATAACCTTCACTCACTCTCCATTGCCTACCAAATAAAGTTCAAAATTTTAAGCTTAACATTTGGATCTCATAATCTGCTACTTCTCAGTCTATGCCTTCGTTGCCATACAAAGGAAACCACTAACTGAAAACATATTCCTGAAACCCAAAATGTACATTCCCAAACCTACAACCTTGTTTCATGTAATTCCCTCTTAGGATGTGAGCTCCATGCCACACCATAATACCACAGAGAAAAAAATTGCCCACTCTTCAAAGTCCAGTTCAATTCCTGCCTCCGCAACCAAGCTTTTCCTGACCTCCCAGCTGAAGTTAATTTCTTCTTTCTTCTATTGCCAAAGCACGTTGCTTGTTCCTCTTTTAGGACAGACAATACTTTGCTTTGTGTTACGTTTTACGTGCTTGCCACTTCCCCCGGTTAGACAGTCAAAACCTATAAGAACTGTGACAATGTTTTTTACCCACTTCTGTATTTTCGTCATAGCCGGCATGAAGCTTTAATGTTTCTAAATAGTAATTACCGCTAAAAACTAATACTTACCATTTGTTAAATGCTCACCATTGGCACTCAACTATGGTAAGCACTCAACATACAGTATAGAACTTATTCTTAGAATAACCTGTAGGAAATGGGTGACGAATCTGAGGAAACCGAAGCAAAGCAAAGTATCGGATTGAATTGTATGATATGCTTGCTGTTTGACCAACTTTGACCCGTAAAATGACCATTTCAAATGAATTGACTTAATAAGATTGTTTATAATGATTATTATTAATTCATTTAATGTAAGAAATTCAACACCATCTGGACCATGTCTCACAGTAATTCTAAAGGTCAGTATTTCCATACATGATATTCAGAGAAAAGATCATTTATAGGCCTTTCTCAATTAGAAAAATGTGGATTTTTAAATTATTTCTGGCTCTTTTAGATCAATATGGCTAAAGTGCATATGTCAAGTAATCTCATATATACTTAATATAAAATATTAATCAAATTTGTATGTGGACAGGCTCCTTTATTTATTTTTTACTTTTTCTTATTCTTTTCCTTTGTCTTTTACTAAGAGTTGCCTACGAAAGGGTCGATATGAGCAAGTTATTGTTACTGCAAAAGCCAAATGATGTTGTTTCCCCATCGTTCCAGGTATTATTGTCAGTCTTATGAAGATGCAAGAAAATCTTTTTTTTTCTTTAACACTTGTATAACAGATGTTTACACAAGGTTCCAAAGTCTTCAGAACATTAATTAGTCACTGACAATTGTATCCCAAGAGATTGCTCCTTAGCAACTAAGTTTTAGTTTCTATCTTGTGGATGTAATATACAATAAAATGGAGGCATATTCTAGCTTGACTTAATATACCATGTTTTCAAAGAAGTCATATAGGAAGTAATTACCAACCTATGAAATGTGGCCATTACAATCATCTTCGATATCATTTGCAGTTTGCTGTTCATTTAAGTACCGTCCCTTATGAAAACGTGGAATTCCTTATTAAATATTTAATGTTTGCAACCCTTAGGCTAATTTTAAACTGAGGATCAGCTAGACGTTAGGTATTTATTAATCAATTCATGACTTCCTTTGTAGATTTAATGTACTAATAGACCTGAATTATTTTGTTTTCTGAAAGGAAAGGGAAATGCATTTTTAAAGTGCTGTAATGAAAGACAAATAGCAGTGGTGTAACGCTTCAAGATTTTTAAGAAAATGTACTATGGGCACTTGTACAAGGGAGTGAGAAGGGTTTAAGAGTGCTCTTTCAATTTTACAAGGTATCAGTGGCTTGACCTTACCTGCTCATGCATATGGCTTGAGTCACCACGGCACAGCTCATTGGCACTGCTGGTAGATACGGAATCACTCGCTGTGAGGGTGTGCACCTGCTGGCTAGCACGGGCCTGTTGGCAGTGTGGAGCGTGGATGACCTGCGGCTGCTGGACAATGTGATGCTGGCACTGAACCTGAGGACAGCACTCCTGAAACGCATACACGTGACAACAGAGCCACAGAGAAGAAGAGTTACCGATCAAGAATAACCCAACTGAAACTATTTGTAAAACGTGAATGTATTCTTCCAGAAGATAATTCGAGCCTTAGGGTTTGTCGCATTCCTGAGTGATATATAATGCTTTCTTTTTCTTTTCTTTTCTTTTCTTTACCTAAAATTTTTATTGAAGTAGAGAACAAACCGACAGTGACCAGAGGGGAGGGGGGTGGGGGATAACAGGGGAAAGAAGGGGAAGGGTCATCAAGGAACACGTGTAAAGGACCCACGGACAAAGCCAAACGGGGTAAGGTCGAGGGTGGGAGGTGCGGGTGGGTGGGATGAGGGGACATGCGGGGTGAAAGTGGACACAACTGCACTTGAACAACAATAAAAGAAATAAATTTCTTGTTGAGGTTATTAGGGTGACATTGGTTAATAAAAGTATACAGGTTTGAAGAGTACAATTCTATGACGCATCTGTACATTATATTGTGTGTTCGCCACCCAAAGTCAAGTCTCCTTCCATCGTCATTTATCTCCCTTCACCCTCTTCTACCTCCTCCACCCCCGTTTTCCTCTGGTCATCACCATACTGTTGCCTGTGTCCATGAGTTTTGTTTTTATGTGCTAATGCCTTCGCCTTTTTCACCCAGCCCCCCAACCCCCACCCTGATTGTCGTCAGTCTGTTCGCTGTATCTATTCTGTTTATTTATTTTGATCCATTTGAAATTATTCCATCAGGGGAAATTTCATTGAATTTTATTTGTACTCGATCAGGTGCATGTGACCAGCCAAATACTTAACTAAATTGGCCGGGGATTTGCATGTTCTGATTAAACTAATATTATGCTTGCAGTTATTGCTAAAAGTATAATGAATATTAATATTACATCACCTTTCTTCAGCATCTAATTGCATAATAATACTATAACACTAAAGTACTGAAGCTGTACATGGGTATAAAGTTAGAAGATAATATAGTATATGATTTTTAATATTAAGAATCAAAGTAGGGGTGGGCAAGGTTCTTATGCTTATGGAAATCAAGCATGTAGGAAGGAAAAACATTTAAAAACAGTGCCAAAGTCTTCAGATCCAGAAACTACGGACTTTAAATTTGACTTTATAATTTACTGTGCGATCTTGGGAAATTGCATATGCAATCTTAATGGGCCTCAGCTTTCTCATTTTTAAAAGAAATAGTATGTATCACATTGGGTTGCATGAGCAGTAAATGAATTACTGGCTGATTATCTTAAAATGACACAACTAATTGGTGGCAAAATTGGAACTGGAACTCATGATTTCTAGATCACAGTCCTTTCGGAAGATTACGATGAATTTGCACTGTGCTTAAAATATTCTGAAACTTTTTAAAAACTAAATCTTTGCTATCTGCCTGTTCACTTTTCATGGCAGTTTTTTTTTCCCTTATAAGTACAGAGTACAGAATAAGAAAAGATACCTGGTTGTTACAGTGTGGGGACTTTCGGAAAGTTCTCAAAGAAAAAAAAAATCTCTCTGGAATCATGCTGTTACATTCATGCACATACAATTAACTGTAAAGGTATAAATTCGATGCTTGCTTTCCTTTGACTGTGGAAAGCTGCTCTGTATTCATAAAGGAGAACACTTCAATCTTCCATGTGTTATAAGGAACAACTTCAAATTGTGTTACATGGAAAAAGCAAGATGCATAAGAATGTATGTAGTGTGCTCCTTCTGTAAAGCATTTAAAAATGTACACACACATACTTACAAATATATACATGACAGCTTTTAACTACATAGAACTGGACAACTTTGAGAGTGACTGCCTCTTTGAAGTGGAACTGAGGGACAAAAGGATCGGGGTAGAGAGGCTATTGTTTTTAACTGTATGCATTTTTATTCTCTTTTTATACTTTTGATGGCTTTTTATACATTTTATGCTTTGAGATTTGTAGCCATGTGTATAAATTATCTTTTTCATGTATACAACAATATTTGAAAGAAAGAAAAATATATAAAGAAACACATTTTACAAATATAAACTGCCTTGGTAGACATTTAGATAGTAAAGGTCATGGAATCAGTTCCTTGAATCATTTTCTCTAGGTTCTATTCAAATATAACTTGGCAAATATGCTAGCACTAAGATGTCTACCGTTTGGAAGTCCGACTGTATATTAATCTGGAAGTTTTACACAAATTTTGGGGGTAAACATATTATCTGTTCTTTTATGTTACCAACTACCTTCATGGACTGGATGAGGATAAAGTCAGAGTGACTGAGAAAACTTTTAGTCAGTGGGGAGCTTGTATACTACTTGAAATCATATTCTCCTGAAACAATATGTCTGTTAAAAAAAAAAACAAGTTAGGGAACACTTTGAAAGGACTTATCAATATAAGACAACAAAGAAAACAAAACCCATTTCTCATTCATCTTCTTTTACTAGGTATCAGTTGCCTCTTGAATAGAATGGCAACAGGGTGTCCATCTGGGCTGCCTTGTGATTTCCCCAGGCCTGTTTGGCTTCATTGGTGCCACTGAAGTCTCAGCAGATTTTCAGTTTTCAATTGTCACACCTGACTACGCAAATTGTTGTTCCAAAGCAACATATTCCTATGTTACTCATACTTTCGAAGCATACCAAAAACTGCATTTTTAATATACAAGAGATCGAACACTTCTGATGTATCATATCTTGTCCTCTTTGGTAGAGAATAATACACACAGTACAATTCCTACGAATGGGCTAATATCTTGTAACTGATACCACTTTAGCAGCCTTCCAAGAGAAAGACCTCTTTTTCGGACAGGTCTCATCTTCTAAGAGCTAGCCCTGTTTGAATTAGTCTCATGTCACATTAAACAGGTTCATGCGGATTCTGGCTTTATCCAGCTCATCCTACTGTATTTCTTTTTCTAATTTTTCATAGATAGATAGATAGATATATAGATAGATAGATAGAGATAAAATCATTGACACTATGATAGATGACTCCATCTCCCCACCCCCCCCACCTCTGCCCTCCTCCACCGAGCCCACCCCCCTTCCCTCTGGCAGTCCCCACACTGCTGTCTGTGTCTGTGGGTCATGCGTAAATGTTCTTTGGGTGATCCTTTCACCTTCTTTCATCCAGTCCCCATCCCCTCTGACAGCTGTCATTCTGTTCTATGTGTCCATGTCTCAGTTTCTATTCTGTTCCTCAGTTTATTCTGTTCATTAGATTCCGCATGTGAGTGAAATCACATGGTATGTGCCTTTCTCTGTGCGGCGTATGTCACTTTGCCTAATAACCTCCAGGTTCATCCATGTTGTCACAAAAGGTAACAATTTCTCTTTTGTTAAACAGCTGCATAGTACATCCTACTGTATTTCTATCAATGAGAAAAGTCAACTACATCAAAGCAGTTGTAGTTTGTTCTATACGTATGGCTCCTTTTATCTTGGGCAATTTCCACGGCAGTGCATTTAAGTCATTCATAAGAAAAGTAGAAATAGAAATGTAAATATTTAACTTAATAGTAAGTAGCAGCAATGTTCTCTTAATGGGCTCCTTCTTTAATTGTTCCAAGTGCAAAACAATAATAATATGCAAGATATTCAATATTTTCCTCTAGGGACCAAAATTTAGAAAACATGTCTATTCTCTTTGAAACAAGAAGTTAGAAGGAGCATGAAATGGTTCTTAAACCTCAAATATTCTTTACGGTTTAAGATGTGCCAAACTCATTGTTTTGGCAGTCCAGTTGGATAAAGGAAAGAAATGTAATAATTTGGTAGCTTGAGGAAAGTACCCCTTGAAGAACTAATATATTTGATGAAATTCTTGTCTTTGGTATCATAATGGTCAGAAAAGGCCCTGGCTGGTGTGGCTCAGTGGATTGAGTGTTGGTCTGCAAACCGAAGGGCTGCTGGTTTGATTCCCAGGGCACATGCCTGGGTTGTGGGCCAGGAGGCAACACATGATGTTTCTGGAAGATCTGTGTACTGTACTCTTCAGACTCTCTCCAGCTTTCCAAGCAGCCCAGAATCGTAAAGATCTGGATGTCTATGATTCTAAGAGTTTATTCTATTTAATTTTTATTGGGCATCATAGAGGTAATATGCATTAGTGCCTGTCAATCTGGTAACAACTGCTCATAAGTGTTCACAAAAATGACATGTATTTTCATGCCAAGAAAATTAAAAGGAAACATTTAGTGTTATTTGAATGTTTCATTTGTATATGCAAAAGGATTTTTGATCAAAATTCATTCAGTATTATTTGGCTGCCTGTTTGGGGTTGAATCGTGCCCCTGCTTCCCCAGAAAGATATGCTACAGTCCTAACCTGCAGTTCCTCACAATGTGACCTTATTCAGAAACAAGAGTTATAGTCAAGTTCAAATGAGGTCATTAAGACGGATCCTAATCCAACAGGACAAGTGCCTCATAAAAGGGGGAAATGTAGACACGGAGACGAAGATGTACGAAGGGAAACAATGCGAAGACACGCAGCGGAGATGGCACTTAAAGTGGAGAATGAAAGTTGTGCGTCTACAAGTAAAGGAACGATGAAGGAAACCGGAAACTGGAAGACAGGAACGGAAGAGTTTCTTCCCTAAAGGTTTTAAAGGGAGCACGGCCCTGCCAACGCTGTAATTTCATCATTCTAACCAGCAGAACTGCGAGGCAGCACATTTCTGGTGCTTGATGCCACTCAGAGTGCGGCAGTTCCTAACAGCAACCCTAAGAAACGAATACGCTGTCTGGTCCAAAACTGTCCGAGAGGTAACTTCGTCAGGGTGGACATGCTTGAAGCCACTAAGCGGGCCATGTGGAAACTTCTGCTGGTCACAGCAACATCCTTGGTTTGAAGGACCGGGCCTCTAGATGTCATGGAATTTTTGAAAAGTGACTTGAAGTTTTACTTATCTAGATCTTTGACAGTATACAGTCTTTTACATGTCCGTTTATACATCGTCATTGAATCTTTTATTTTATAGTAAACGAATTAAGAAAAAATCGTAATGATTTAAATCATGATGTTGTAAGACCAGTTTAAAAGACACATACAAACCCTGGCTGCTGTAGCTCAGTGGATTGAGCGCGGGCCTGCGAACCAAAGGATCGCGGTTCAATTCCCAGTCAGGGCACATGCCTGGGTTGCAGGCCAGTTCCCAGCATGGGACACATAAGAGGCAACCATACATTGATATTTCTCTCCTTCTCCCTCTCTCCTACCCTTCCCCTCTAAAGATAAATAAATAAATAAATATTAAAAAAAATAAAAGACACATACAAAGCGTGGGCTGTCTATACAAGTTCGGGTTCTCCTGTTGATTTTTCATGTCAGTTGATGTATCTTTACCTCAGTTTCCCAATCAGTAAAACGTGCGGAAATGGATATGAAAGTGTTAACGACATAACAGGTAACTATTATAACTCATACAGGTCTCGCCTACCACTTGACATTTAAATGCCATTTTAGCTCCACTAAAACACCCATAATGCAAAAGTGCACACTTAGGAAATAAGCCTTAAAACAAATTCTACATACCTGATCCATATTTAGCTTCTCCACTTTTCTTATTGTTTTTTCATAAATAACATTGTTTCCTGGGAAGAAATGGCTTCCTCTTAGGAACGGAGACAGCGGTTCCTATAAAGACAGTAAAGATGGTGTTGTTCTTCGAATGGTACCTTTTCAGGGAAACATTAACTTGAGCAAATATCTGGTCTCTATAAACTCTTTGGTAGTGGCAGACTTTAGCGGAAGAGTGGCATGATATCCCATCAAAGTCTGAGAGACATAAGGAAATAGTGAGAAAGATAGGCTATTTTCTCAAACAGTGTAAACTGGCTCTCTCCTATTACATTTAAACAGGCCTAACGCAGTGTTCGGGGGAAATAAGAAGGGGGCGGAAGAGATAATTTGTTTTTATTCCTAAGGCAAGATATAATGAGTTTTCTCTGAGGTACACAAGCATGAGGGCGACCTCATTTAAATTGGGTTCGCCGGCAGGTTCCTCTCTATGCAAAAGTATTATCGGAGGAATGCAAAATAAACATAAGTCAGCACCACTGAGCAATAAAATAGGGAGAACTATATTAAATATTGTTTTCCCTGGAACTCAGGTTGGGTACTTTTGAAGAGTACGCTTCTTACTTGTGATTATAATCAAAGCTGAGGCTCTCAGCATAACGTATACTTTGAACACTGAGAACAGAGTAGATGTTTTAATGGCCGCTGTATCTCTGTATAATCAACTAAATTGATGTAGCATTATGTTAGAACATGTCAGCTAATGAAATAAAGCCTGGTGACATGTCCATGATCTGAAAGGAAGCAGGGAAGAGCTAAGAGGAATCAGACCAGGAATCTCGAATAAATGTATACCATATTACAGTACTTTCCCTTCTTTTGGTTTTCTTTGGAGGCTAACTTGTTTACAGGGGGAGTGGGAGTTGTTTTGTTACAAACTAACATTTGCATTCATCTATTTTTGTATACAGGACAACCGTTTACAAAAGGATTGGCCAAACATGTTACTAGTTGATGTGTTTAGGACCATTTCACAATCAACAAAAGGTTCTAGCAATTTTGGAGTCTGCTATTGCAAAATATCTTAGAAGAACAGAACGAGAACACTGGTGATTGAGAGACAAGACACTCTTGAACCCAAAGCTACATACTTCGTATATTACCATTTCAATCAAGGGTGCTTTAACTAAATGTCCCTGGGATACTTTGGTAAAAATAAAAAAGCATGTAAGTGATTAAATTTGACTAGCTGATGAATTATTAAATGTAAAAATGAGTGTATTTATAAATTTTGTATTTGTTTTTAAAAAGCTAGAAGCTATTTTGTATTTGTTTTTAAGAAGTCTCTTCGATCCTTATTTGTTATCATGAAACATGTTTAAGAGGTTAAAAATACACAAAAGTAGAGTTTATATCAATCTTGAGTACCACGTAGCAAATGAACAGATGATTGAGTGAAAAGGGAAGAGCTGAACCTTCATCTCAAGGATACAGCATCTTCTAAGAGGGGAGGAAGAAATTTAGCAAAAACAATGACATTTTCTTCTCTGTGAACTAAAGTGTACTATAAATGCTGAATTATTGTTATTTTAAGACGAAAAATATGGCAGGTATTGATTCTCTCTGAAATGAGTTTGGACTTCTTATTTTAAATAACTTATTGAAAAAATACTTCCAAATTTAGAGGACTATTATTTTCCCAAAATCTATAAGAAGGTAAAACTGAATAGTACTATGAACAAATCATTCTGCGTAAAACAGGTTATCAAGATAAATTCAGTCTGAAGTCTTAGATTTCTCACAAATGAGCTACTGAACACTTTAACTATTTTGGCAGCTCATTTTTTTTCTGCCTGTGCTTTTGAGTTGCTGCCAGACCCACCCTAAAAATTAACAGGTGTTTTCAAAGATGGCTGATCTTATAATTGTTACTTTTAGGACCTCTGGCAATAGTTCTCACATCTAACAAAGTCCATAATCCCTAACAACTACTTTACTGTTCCCAGGCCATGAAACCTTGCTGGAGAAAAAAAAATGGATAGATTCAGTAAAAATCCAAGTTATCCAAAGTTGAGAGGCCCTCCCAACTCTCACTGTCATATTTGTATTCATCGAATTCTCTGTAACTATGGTTACAGATTGTTTTAATTTTCCTCAATCCTCTATGCTCTTGTGCCCTTATTGCCCTTCTGCTTTTTGAGGAAGCCAAAATAATCTATCCAATGTGATTACTTCATTTCCTTCCCCACCTCAAAACTCTCGCTTTAGTTTCTGTTCCGTCCATCTCATTACAGTGAAAGACACGGTCCTCTTTATTTTCCTTGAAGTCACTTCTCTATCTGTACCTGGAATTCTTCCCTCTCATGTGTCCTCCAGAATCTTATCCCAGTTGTCTCCATTGTCTGATGCATCTTTAGTTTTCCTAACTACTTTTTTTCTCTATATACAAATGTCTCAGATGTCCAAACTTTTGTTTTTCTCTTTAGCTACTACCCTATCTCTTCTTCCCTTGACCAATATCTTTTTTTAAAAGAGGCTCTAGCTGGTGTGGCTCAGTGGATTGATCACTAGTCTGCGACCCAAAGGAACACAGGTTCGATTCCCAGTGAGAGCCCATGCCTGGGTTGTGAGCCAGGTCCCTAGTGGGGGGTATGTGAGAGGCGACCACACATGGATGTTTCTCTCCCTCTCTCTTTCCGTTCTTCTTGCTCTAAAAATAAGTAAGTAAAATCTTAAAAAAATAAGAGTACTCATCACTTACTTCCTCCACTTCTTGACCTATTCATCTATTAACTTTTTGCATCTGGATTTTTGCCTCCACAGGTGTACCAAAAAATCATCTCTCGACTGTTCCCGGTGCTTTCTTGATGGCCATGCTCTATTGTGAAGCATCATCTTCCTTGGCCTTTTTGCCATTTGGGACCGTTGACCACGCCCTTTCTGAATTTGCTTCGGTCACTCTGTGTTCACGTCCTCTGCCTGTGTATGTGATTCTCTCCTTCTGTTCCTTAGAGTAGGACTTTCCCAAGGCCCTAACCTCAACCCTCTCCGTTACCCCTTAGTTATTTCACCCATTCTTACAGCTACGATGATAATTTTGAGAGGGATAGCTGTGATGGTCCCTACCTCAAATATGGCCTTTCTCCAGGTCATTTTTAACCGCCTGTTGGGCCTTTTCCTTCCTTTGCACCTCAAACACCACTGATTCAAACAAATATCAAATCTCCCCTTTCCCCAAACCGGCTTCTTCTCCTCACTTCTTCGCCCTTTTAATTAGCCTACCATACTCCCAGTACCTCATACTCAAAGGCTTAGGGTCACATGTGACTATTTTTGTTGCTTTTAACCCCATATCCAATGTTATCAAATCGATCAAAACTAGTCCCAGAATAACTGTCAGAAAAGACAAAGAGGGAAAGATTTGAGTCAGAAGACCTGAGCATGTCACACCGATTTAAGCTGCAGTCTCTTCATTAGTAAAACAATACTGAAAACCGTGTTCATTGTAACAATACCTTAAATGCCAAGATAAGACCTTGTCTGATTCTGTCCCCCAAACAAACCTCTATACTTCAATAAGACTTCATCTGCATTTCTCTCGTGGCGTCCATCACACATCTCACCATGTATTTTGTATAGCTTTTATAACCCTTAGCTTACTCCTGAGAGGAACTGTAAGCTCCTTTGGTCTGGTAACCATGTCTTATTTCCTTTTGTTAGTTAGTTTGTTCGTTCGTTCGTTTGAAGGCTGTAGAGCACTCTGCCCGCAACAGGAGCATCATGCGGGAAAATTAATGAAACTGATTATTATCAATTGGACTCTATCTACTTGAAGGAATAAAACTGTTTCCCTCGGGTCTGGGTCCAGTTATATACCATAATGCATACATCCTGTGACAAAAATGACAATAAAGGAAGAGTAAAGAAGGTCAGGAACAACCGAAAATAAAAAGACTGAACAAAGGTTGAAGGAAGTCATAATGAGAAAAGTGGAACGAGATCTGTTTAATTACAGGGAGGAGAAGTAAAGATTACACAAACTGGGAGGTGAAAAAGGATACAGTTGCCACTTAGGAGGCTCAGCTTATTATAAATATGGTAATTAAGCTGGAATCTTCTCCTGGGGAAATTTAAAAGAACAAATGAAAAGGCATATACTTAAGATAAATAAAATGGAGACTATATCTAGCCAGGATTTTCAAGCTGTTTGGTGAAACCAATTAGATTATTTTTGTCTCTAAAACATCGGATTGAAATTTGTTTTATTCCTCAAAAATGGAAAGAGTTAAAAGCATTAAAATGATTGTTTTGCTTTAACTCTCTATTGGGGCTTCTCCCAAAGAAACTGTTTGCCTCCTTGTAATTGAACATAATAATGTTCATATAACACCATAATAATAAGCAGGTGCACTGTTACAAATATGTGACACTCGTGCATACAGACTTCTGATTTCTCTGTGCTTCTGTTTTCTCACCCTTTTAGGATTAAAGGGGATAAAATATGTAAATTGCCTAGCAGAGAGTGTATATCCAATAAATATTAATTCTTCCCTTTCCCCATTAACTAAAGAATAATAATTCATCCAAAGTCACATAAGAATCGCTGGCAAAGTGGGCTGGAATTCAAATGATTTGATATTTTAAATCTCTCTGTGGATATATGCTCAGCAAACATGGCAGTTCTCACATTATGAAAAAAATCACCATCTAAAATTAATTATTTGAAAGTCAGGGTTATCACATGAAATATGCACATGCTCTCGTGTGTGCGTGAAAGAGGTACTCTCTCATCTTCCGGGCCCTCCCCGTGACCTCCTCTCCCACACACTTTGCAATTTTTTGGCTTAAACATTTGATTCTGCAAAAGAAGGAGCCAGCAGCTGCTTTATTGTCATCATAGGCTCTTTTGATATTTACATAGATATATGAAACCGCAAGCAAATGTCTGAAACAATCACCTCCAAGAGAGACTGCATGCTCACAGGGTCTCACACACACACACACACACACACACACGTGCAGAACAGCCTCTCTAGCTAACGAGACATGAGAAAATGATTGTAAAATAAAGAAGAGGCGAGATAGATAAAAGCAAAAAAAAAAAAAAAAAAAAAGAAAGGTACATTCTCCCCATCTACATAGAAGAGTAGCCAGTGTCATCCTAATTTAACCCTTTGCTTCCCACAGCTGTAGCGAATGATCACATGTATTTTGTGGAAAAGGGAAGGATTGTTTCCCGCAATAGCAGAGATTCGCAGCGAAGAGCAAAGCAAAGAACTGCTGTGTTATTATCTGGGGCACAGTGTTTCTATCGGGTGAACTTTTGCCTTTATAATCCCAAGAAAAACTTAACTGTTGCTGCTAAAGAAGTGTGTGTGGGTGGGGGGCAGGGGGGCAGGGTGCGGTGGGGGCGGTTGTTTGAGGAAGGCTTATTACTCTGAGGGGGGAGTTTTCTTAATTTTATCCTCAAAATTAGGCAGATAATAATATCCTGGTTCATAAAACATAAGGTTATATAGTTTCAGAGAAAAGAGAATCGTGAAATTTTCAAAATAGCTCATCGATAGGCACAAAAGTTCATACATCATAGGCAACCAAGGCATGGGAACACTCTGGAACTTCGGACTTTTCATTTTCTTCTTCCAAACTGGTATGCCAATGGCCTATGTAAATAGACTAAAGACTCCGACCCCTGATGTAGCAACTCATTGTTTTTTATGTGAAGGCTGTGATAGAACTTTGTTTCTTTTTCCTTTGGTTCAAAGTGCACAAAAATTCCTCTGTAGCACAAGGGTGGGGCTGTAGAAGGCAAAAGACTTTCTAACTCATGGATTTCCGTGCTGCTTAGAACTGTTTTGGCTGAGTCAGACTGTATGGTTCCTTAGAATTAAAGATGATTAGAAATTAACTTTATGAACGGAATAAAGTCCAACAATCTGATTTTAGGGATATGGTAACCGACTCACCTTCCCTCTTTACACAATGCACTTCTAAGGAATGATATATTGGGACCAGAGTTTGCATGACATAGATTACCTGTTCAGGATTTTGTACTATATATCTCCTAATAGTGGTCTGTGGATACGAAGTGACTTTCACTGTTGGAGAATGGAGTTCCTGGGAAGAAAAGATTTAAAAACTGCATGTAATTATAGTTATTTAGTGACTTCACAACCATCAGTAATAATGGGGAGCAATTTTCAGAGTAAAAATGTTAGTCATTTGCATAAATGATGACATCTGAATTTGTGTTTTAGTTAAGTTCAATTTCAAAAACGTACATGAAAGCATATGTTTATTTGCTAGGTATTTCTACTATATTTGTCTCACAGTAAATTCACCACACATTCTAGATCATATTTGATGAGAGTTTCCAAATATTTCATTGCAAATGCTCCCACATGATTAGAAAAATGTAGCTTAATACTTATTAATTAAACCTTCTCTTTCCAAATGACATCATATATTTTTTAAAAAGTGGAAAGACATGCAAAGAGAAAAAAACTGTATGTGTATATTTGTGTGTGTGTTTAAACATTTAAATATTCAGTGTGGTAGTGGGGGAGGACCATAAGTAACATTAAAGGGAGACAAAACACTAAAACAAAGTCATTTGCAAACTTTTAATGGAAAAAGGGTTGATATTATGAACACGAGAGTTATCATACCTCAATAAGAAAAAAAATCTTCACACCAATAGAAAAATGAACAAACAGCATGAACATTTAAATAGAAGAAAAGCAAATGGCTACTAATTAAGAAAAGGTGTTCAGCCAAACTAGGAATCAAATAAAACATCACAAAAAATGTAACATTTTCCCCTGGCCGGTGTGGCTCAGTGGATTGAGCGCCAGCCTGCGAACTGAAAGGTGGCTGGTTCAATTCCCACTCAGGGCACATGCCTGGGTTGTGGGCCAGGTCTCCAGCTGCGGGTGTGGGAGAGGCAGCCAATGTTTCTCTCGCACATCGATGTTTCTCTCCCTTTCTCCCTCCCTTCCCCTCTCTCTAGAAGTAAATAAACAAATAACATATTTTTTTAATATTTATTTATTTATTTTTAGAGAAAGGGGAAGGAGAAAGAGAGGCAAAGAAATATCAGTGTGTGGTTGCCTCCTTGCGCACCCCACAATGGGGACCTGGCCTGCAACCCAGGCATGTGCCCTGACTGGGAACCGAACCCGCGAACCTTTGGTTCACAGGCCCGCGCTCAAACCACTGAGCTATGCCAGCCAGGGCTAAATAACATATTTTTTTAAAATGTCATATTTTAACTGGAAAGAATTTTAAACCAATAATGTTGCTAGGGTACAGTAAGAGGAATACTTTCCTATGGAGAAGGGAAAGATTAAATAATCACCCATAGGCAGAAATATGCAGCCATCAAAATAACCGTGTTGAGTAATACAAATTTCCATGAAAAAAGCTTACAAGATTGTATAAGGTTAAGTGAAAAATGAAGATCTAAAACTGTATATATGCTATGATCACAATTTTTCATTTGAATGGAAGAAAACAAAATGCTAAGAGTAGTATTTCTGATTAGGGGAGGGCAACATGAGTGAGTTTTATTTTTTCTTTATATTCTTTTATAGTGCCACAATTCTACAATAAACACGTATTTTTATTGTCAGAAATAATACATACAATAAACCCAGTTTTAAAGCCCTTTTATTATGAAAATATCACTTAATACAGTTTTCTGAGTGGATTTAAGTCTAGTGGACAAGGTTGTGATTTAAGTGGACTTTTCGGAGGTAATTCTATCTTGATAAATATACAAGATAGGGCTCCATTTTTTAACTCAATTGTGGCCTCTATTCCACTCTCTTATGTTTTGTCATGTATGTGACCCATGCTAGTCTGTGAGCTCTTTGAGAATAGTGATTGGATCTAATTCATCTTTGTGTAGTACTTGGTACATACTCAGCACTAAGCAAATGTTCGCTGAATAAATGCATGACTGTTACTGACCTAGCTCCAGGTTAGGTCAAATTAGGAAGAACTAGGCAAACTTTTCTTTGGTTAGCTTATTTGTTTTACATAATATCACCTTTTCTTTACTGTACCCAAGTTCCAGAGACCAGTTTTGTCCATTTGTCCAAGTTCACTGTACTGTCCAAGTTCACACCCTGGCACCTCATTCTTAGAACAGCATCTTTCTCTCATCCTGCAAATCTCATACACTTTATACTCCCCTCCGATGTAGTAAAAAACTTTGGAGGGTTTATATTTGGTGTTCTTTTTTTTTTTTTAAAGATTTTTTTATTTATTTTATTTTTAGAGAGGGGAAGGGAGAGAGAAAGAGAGGGAGAGAAACATCATTGTGTGGTTGCCTCTCACGTGGCCCCCACTAGGGGCCTGGCCTGCAACCCAGGCATGTGCCCTGACTGGGAATCGAACCTGCGACCCTTTGGTTCGCAGCCCGCGCTCAATCCACTGAGCTACGCCAGCCAGGGCTGAAAATACTCTTTCTAGTTCTTTGTTCTGGACATTTTTCAATGCGTAAAGCCTTCTGAGGGTCCAAAGATAGTTTAAACATATAAGCAAGGCTTACATAAGAAGAAAATAATCCAGTGCAATCTATAAAATCTTTTACCTGTTCAGAATTTGTAGTTATGTGTAGAGCATTTGGAGCACAAGTAGATATTTTCAGAGTTGGAGAATGCAGTTCCTGTTAAAAGAAACAAACAAACAAAAAATAGGGGGTGGTCAGAAATTGTTCCTGAGCAGTGCCATTTGAATGTCTTACATTCTTGAGGTATTGTTTTCTTTATTTTTATAATAACCCAAGTTATCAGAGGTAGGAATATTTTATTCTTTCCTAGATGATGCCCATCTATCCAAAGAACATATTACTGAATTCTCAGTCTTGCCAGTAACCCAACGATAAAATAATTTTAAGAGTGCTTTCTTGATTATACGCCCTTCTTATACTTTTAGGTTGCATTCCTTTTTTTTTTTTTTTTTGAGAACTTTGCTAATCTACACCCCAGTGTATAATATGTCTGCAATTAAAATAAGATGCAAAACTTATCAATGAAAAACATTAAATGTAAAAATTCTCAAACCAATACAGGAAACTCTCTTTGGAATCTCAACTAAAGACTACTGCCCTTATATTTTTTCAAGCTGACTTGTAGTTATACTTTATCTGGTCTGCTTCCGCTTCATTTCAAAGAGTAGGTTCTGATGTTTAAAAACAGTCCATAAAACTGATGGCATGATTTTAAAAATAAGTAGATAAAAGTAATTCTATTGATTATCTTGGCATTCTTTATTTTTTTCTCAAATAAGCAAAGATGCATAAGTTTATTAGTATGCAAAGGACTGGTAGCGTTACTTAATCTCTCCATACATTACTATAATTTACAACCAACTGATACAACTCCAGGATATGTTTCCACAGTGATGCAAGTATTTTTTTTTTCCTTTAGAACAAGGAGGTTATTAAAAGTCAGAATGCAGTCTTACAAAGGGTGCACTGGAGACTCATATGGAAGTACAGCTATAATGTTGATGCCACGTGCTCTTCCTAAAACAGGACCGTGCATGCACTCAATCCGCCAAACATGCTGCACACTGTGGTTTTTCTTTTGCTTTTCCTTTGTTCAACTTCTGACATTTTCATTCCCCCTTTTTCCAGTTAAATCAAGAGCGATAATGCAAGCTTCATGTTACAAGGAAGCCTTTGGGTATGTTCTCAGATTTCTGTTTGTAGCTGAGGAAAAGTGCTTGACATATGCAGATAATGAAAGATAGTAGACCAAACAGGGACAAGTTCTTGGGTTGGGAAAATGGTTACACATACAACCAAGATCAGGTGGGTTTGGCCTTCCGCTACAAGACGAGCATGTTCCGAGAGATAAGGGGGGAAGGGGGTGTTTTGCAATAGTACGTGAACACATTCTAACATAAAATTGTATACAGATCTTCCTCCATGAGGTCAAAGACCTTCCCTTAACCATCCTGCCCCCATCTGAATCCCTTACCAAGAAATAACCATCATTGTCAGATATATCTTTACATAAATATATGTGGATAAATAATATTGGTTGCTTTTATTCCTCTGCAATATCTCTTGTTTTATAGATGAGAAATACGTCTTAATTCATGATTTTAAATTGACACATAATGTTCCATTGTGTTTGTTCAATGTCTTATTTATCAGAGTCTACAGTGTTTCGGGGTTTTCTCTCCACCGCAATGAGCATCCTGGTGCCCTGTGAGGATTACTCTGAAATCCCACAAAAAATCAGCATTGCTGGGGCAGAGAGCATGCACACTATTTGCATTAACAGATACTAACTCAATTAAATTCCCAGACGTCTATACCAATATGCGTTTACCAGGAGGTAATAAAACTATTCGTGCATGAAGGGTATGTTTTTGCAACTTGGTACTCTTTTTGGCTGCGGCTACTGAAACTACAATGGCTTTGACAAGACGGTCTGTGCACACTGCCTGGCACCTGATACATGTTCTGTAAACAGTAGTTCTTTCCCCCTCCCTTTAACCACTTCCAATCTGATGACATCATCAAATCAAATAGAATGCAACTCGCTAGCTAGGTGGATTGGGTTTTCAGATAAAACAGTTTACGAAGAAGTTTTATAAACTTGCGGAAATTAACACAAGTAGGACCATACACACGAAAATACACATATCTGTATCTATATCCATATCTGTATCTATCTATATATCACACATTTAGGATACTTATTTATTGTAGTAGAGGCATGGTTACTTTATTCAGAGGCCAAGATGGTAAATATCTAAAAGGCAAATTGGTACATTTACACAAAGACTAGCATGATCCTCAAATAAAATGTACAAACTGTGTATATGTAGAAAACTGGTACGTTAATTCCATAGATTATAATTGACTTAATTATTTTGAGTCTTCGTTATTATAATTGATATAGGCAAATGTGGCTTACAATGCTCATAAAAACAAGAGAAATGGGATAGCTACAAAAATTGTCATATTAAGGTTGTAGCTTAATATGCATCAGATGTTAAACTTATGGTGTTGACCAATGTGAATGAAAATCATATTAGGTTGATTATAAGGTGGAGAAAACCGATCTGAATATAAAGTTTATTAATTCCAGAAATACTTGCTACAGCTAACTCTTTTGCCTGGAAGTCTACAGAATTAGGTAGGATAGTCTGAGTCAATGTCCAAAATGAACATTCTCTTGAAAACGGAAGGCACTTCAGTGGCAGCTCGCTATGGGCGGGACTGCAGCAAGTCACACCAGAAATAAGCATTGCCTATTGCATAGGAAGTGATCAGAAATGTTTGTGGATGAAGAGGATGTCTCAGTTTTTAAAGGGACCTCGGGAATAAGGGTCTAAATCTACATCTTTCGTTCTTATGCCCTCCGTGCCACAGCCTTGCGTTACTTATAAGGAAATAATTAAAAGAAGAGGAAGGGCGGGGGTGACCATTATAAACCATGGAAAGAGACCTGGCCATGGAGTCAGGAGCCCTGGGTTCTAATTCTAGTTCTACAACACCAGCTATGGGATAGTAAACAGCTCATGTAATCTTCCTGAGCTCTAGTTTCCTCCTTTGATGAACAGGATGTGGGTGCGGGTTAGTGTGGATTAGAGAATCTTAAACTCTCCTTTCTATTTCGAACATTCTATGAAGATGGGAGATCATCCCTAATGTATTTTTTCAGAGACAAAAGAATTTCAAGTCCTTTAAACTTGTTAGTCTGGTTTTCTTTTGATGATGATGATGATAAGTAAAGCCTATTGGTCCCAGAAGGGGAAGAGGAAGAGCAACAAGTAGAAAACTTATTTGAACAAATAATAAAGGAGAACTTCCCCAATCTGGCAAAGGAAATAGACTACCAGGAAGTCCAGGAAGCTCAGAGAGTCCCAAAGAAGTTGGGCCCAAGGAGGAACACATCAAGGCACATCGTAATTACATTAGCCAAGATTCAAATGAAGGAGAAGATTCTAGAAGCAGCAAGGGATAAGGGGACAGTCACCTACAAAGGAGTTCCCATCAGACTGTCAGCTGATTTCTCAAAGGAGACCTTACAGGCAAGAAGGGACTGGAAAGAAATATTTGAAATCTTGAAAGGCAGGGACCTACATCCAAAATTGCTCTTTCCAGCAAAGCTGTCATTTAGAATGGAAGGGAAAATAAAGTGCTTCTTGGATAAGGTCAAGTTCAAGGAGTTCATCATCACCAAGCCCTTATTCTATGAAATGTTAAAGGGACTTATCTAAGAAAAAGAAGATAAAAAATAGGACAGTGAAAAGACAGCAAACTCACAGCTATTAAGAACCACACCTAAAACAAAAGCAAACTAAACAAACAGCTAGAACAGGAACAGAACCACAGAAATGGAGATCATATGGAGGGTTAGCAACAGGGGCATGGGAGGAGGGGGGGGGAAGGTACAGAGAATGAGTAGCATAGACAGTGGGTAGAAAATAGACAGGGGGAGGGCAAGAATAGTGTGGGAAATGTAGAAGCTAAAGAACTTATGACACATGGACATGAACTAAAGGGGGGAATGTGGGTGGGAGGGGGTGTGCAGGGTGGAGGGGAATGATGGGGGAGAAACGGGACAACTGTAATAGCATAACCAATAAAATGTATTTAAAAAAATAAGTAAAGCCTATTAAAAGCTTTCTATGCCCAGCTATGTTCTGCGGATTATTTTAACGTTCAAAACAACCTCATGAGGAAGATGCTACTATACCCCTGTTTTACATGTGAATAAATTTAGTGAAAGATGAGTTAAGTAACTAGATGGACACCACACAGATAATACTAAGGTGTCAGGGCTGAAACACAACTAAAATGACTCCACAAATCATGCTCTTAATCTCTATACTTTGCCGCATATGTAGAATGTCATTCCATTTTCTGCTTTTCAAGCTTTATGCCTGTCATAATTCCACTATTGAATTTGACTTATCCTTACAGTAGGAGGCTAGATATTTGTCATTTTTATTATTTATTGTCAAATACAACTTTTGGGTGCCTGAAAACAAGAGATCCACCTGGAAGTGACTATGGTAGAATAGCTCTGATTAAATAATTTAAACTACAAAGCCAACAGACTTTTTATAAACTGCATTATATATTTACAGAGTGTACTCTAAGCCTCAGAGCTAAAAATTAATTTTTATTTAACACTTACATCACTTAAGCCCTTCAATTGTGTAGAAAGACCCTATTTTTCTAATGAAATATCCGGCATATGAATCATTTATTCCTGTGGTTCAGATTTGCTAAATAGATCATTTTGTTTTGTTGGCAACTTTCTTCTGGTAGGGGTATGGTGCAAATAATTTTGTTTATAATTGAGTGAGCTCAAGCTTGATAGAAAATGCAGATCTTCTTGTCCCACACTGCCTGAAGTAATGATGTCCAACTTTGGGAAAGTTGGGGCGGCCCTCTTCCTCCTCCTCTTTTCATAAACTAAAGATGGCATTGCTAATTCTAAGATCACCATGGATTACCCATCAGTCTGCATTGGAGAAATAAGGGAAAACAGAAGCTCGAGAGTGTTATTCTCCTTCAGGGAGAAGAAAAAAACCTTAAAAACTTAGGGCATACTCCAAATGCCAGGATTATTTCATTGTGAGATCTCGAAAATCAGCACAGAATCTATTTTTGTCCTTTGATATATTTTTGATACTTTCCACTTTGATGATGGAACATTAGAATGGAGGAAAACACAGTGAGGATAATCATCAAATGATACGCCGAAACCAAAAAATACAAACTTGTTTACACTGAAAATACCTTAGTATCTAGGGCTAATTAACTGAGACGGCTGACAGAGTAGAACTATCAAGAGCTGGTTTCTAAGCCCAAGGCATTCATTAAGTAACTGCTCTAACTTGGAAAAGTTATTTTGAGCTATTTGAGCCTTGATTACTTTATTGTCCAAGACAAACCATACACAATGCATATTTTCCTTGTACACTGCATAATTCGTACAGTGCCAGTAATAATCGTTTTTCTACTTAGTATTTGGAGCTCTAGTGATTAAATAATGTGTGTAAAAGAATCCCGAAAAATCAAACATAGCATCTATTAACATGAGGTATTATTTTTATTGGATTGGTTACATGTGCAACAAAGTTCTTTGTTCAATATTTGTTGTGTAATGATATTGAAAGAGATGTAAAAGAACTGTAAGGAACTTACTATGGAATTTTCAAGGACTAAGACATAGCTTCAGCCTGGGACAATTTGAGATTTCATCGCAAGGTTACAGTTGAAGAAAGTCTTGAAAAATTAGTATGATTTTAGTATAGCTAGATGGTGAGGATAAGGGATAGGCTCATTTCAGTTGTAACATGAACATAGTTGTGGGAAGTTGGGGGCTATATTTAGAGAACAACAATGCGTATTTTGGCTGAAACATATAACACCAAAATGGGATTTCTGGGATGTAAGCTAGCTCATAGGAGCTGTGTAGTAGAGGGTGTTGAAACTCAGAGTAAGAGGTTTGTACATAGTGAGTGTCTGAAGGTTTTGGCAGAAGAGTGATATGAGATGTTTGAAGGGGATTTAAGCAACATTTCTAGAGAATTTTCTTAGGTGTAACTAGATTTGTGAAGATTTTTATTTTTTGATGAGGATTGCTTTTAACATGTGTAGTTATGAATGTGTTTACAACAAGTATTTTCCTTTTACTGTACTTCGGACTTGTGTTCCAATGGTTGTATGGAATAACAAATAATGGCACCTATATATGTAAAGATTAGTGAAGATTTTTAAGTTATTTTATGCAGGAAGCTATGCATCCAAGCTGAAGTCTGTGTTGGAAGAGAAATGGGTGAAATACTATGTTTAAGGACAAAGATATTTCCTTGAAAATTTCTACATGTATTTTGGTGTGTGGGTGAGTACTGAACAGTACTAGTCATTTTTATGAGGGAATCTTTATTAGAGAATAACTAAGTAAGATTCCCTAAATAAAAACATTTCACCTAGACAGAATTTCAGCAGCAGGGGAGGTAGAGGGACTGTATAAGCAAATTAATTAGCTAATTTGAGTAAAGGAAGTATCATAACAAATCCCAGGGAAATGATATCATGACAGGTAGGAATCACGAACCTTTCACAACATTTGATATAATAAGTAATCATAAATATTTTTTCCATAGGCAAGAAAGTATAAATGAAATATAAACAAGTCAAATCCAGATGCTTAATGAAACACAAGAACCAGGAAGAGAGCTAATTAGCATAAAATGGTTCCTTGTATTTAATATTTCGTTTAGGTTTTTAAAGGGGCAATTCATGCCCCACTATGCACTTTCAGTTCAAAAACGGCATACAAGAGTGAAAGCCACAACCAATCCTAATTATATACCTTTATTAAAGCCAGTGCTGGCAGCCACATTCGGACAGTTTTGCAAGCCGTAATCACAAAGGGGGAGGTAGAGGGGAGAAGGGAAAGCAGAAAGGGGGCAGAGAGAGAGAGAGAGAGAGAGAGGGAGAGAGGGAGAGAGGGAGAGAGAGAGAGAGAATTTTCATTTTGTTCCCTAAAGCATTTATTTTGATTTGTGTTAGAGTTTTGATTTAAAAAAAATTTCAACCCTCAGCAGTCCATGGTGGGTGGGAAGAAGAACAACAGAAATAACACACTACTTACTTGATATAAGTACGTATAGTTAAACAGTGAAAGGTGAGACTCGCGTTACAAGAAGACCACATCCGGTGTGAATTTGGGAGTAGAGTATTGCATTGAGGAGAAGGTAAGAAGATGCAGGGTTGGAGAAGGAATCTTGAAGTAGATGACTTTCCGATGCATTTTGAGGGATGGGTAGAATTCCACAGAAAGTGAAGGGATGGTGAATGTTGCCAGAGCGGGGAATGGACTGAACAAAGGGGGGGTGGGGTGGGAGGCAAGCAAAATGCTTAGTTTATTTATGAAATCGAGAGTGGTACAGTGTGTCTGGAACGCAAGGTGGGAGGAAGTGGGTAGTGTGAGATAAGACTGTAAAAATAGGACGGGACTCTCCTAACATCAAGGCAAGGAGCTTCAACACAACCTTGGAACGTGATTATCAATGATTTTTACAAACAGTCTAAACTACAATCCAAATGTCATTTCATTGCTGAGATCTTAATTTCTGCTGTAAGATACAAGCCAATTTTGTATCTTCATAATATGTGTATCAAACTTCTGCCAAAGCATTTATAAGCTTAAAAAAAAAAAAAAAAAAAAAAAACTAGCCCTGGCTGGTGTAGCTCAGTGGATTGAGCGCGGGCTGCGAACCAGAGGGTCGCAGGTTTGCTCCCCAGTCAGGGCACATGCCTGGGTTGCAGGCCAGGCCCCTAGTGGGGGCCACGTGAGAGGCAACCCCACATTGATGTTTCTCTCCCTCCCTTACCCTCTCTAAAAATAAATAAAACCTAAAAAAAAAAAACAAAAACAAAAAAACTAAAAACTAGTCAACCTATTACCCAATGATGGAGCCTTGTATATTTTTATACAAAAGAATCAATAAAATTTATGAGAAAAATATTTAAAAAAACCAATTCTGAACAGCAACAAAAATATCTGCCTCCTTGAGAAATAACACGATATTTTAAAAGCACTGAAATGTTGATCTACATTATTTATGTATGCCCTGGCTTATGTCTCAAACGATTTTAGGTGGCTTACAATGGGAGTACATCTAAGAGAATGTATGGACCAGAAATATGCAGTATACCATGCACAGGCCTGGAGCTAGGATTCACATCTAGCAGTCTAGCTCCAGGTCTGTGCTTGCAACCACCACGGTACACTGTGCATTCCTGGTCTACACATTTGACTCTTATTTACGTTACACAGTCTCCAATATCTGATTCCTATTTTTCCATTGAAGCTAATCATGTAAACTGGCAGCACTTTGATCAGACATTGGCACCAGCATGAATTTCTTTGACTGTGATATCTTAGAGGCTTTCTATATTTGAACGAGTAGCTTGAATATATAGATCTGCCATGTCCGGTAGACCTTTCTGCAATTTTGTTTCTCTCTTCTGTCCAGTGCAGTAGCTGTACGTGGCTGTTGCGTACTCAGAATATAGCTAGTGCCACCGAAGAACTGAGTATGTGTTTAAACTTAGTGGATGTTAATTAATTTAAATGTAAATAGCCACATGGCACCCTATTGCAAGGGCAATTCTACAGGCAGCATTAGGGAAGAGGCAGACGGCAAGCTTTCATGCTCCGTTTCACTGCACTTTAAAAAGACAAAAGAAAAAGACCACAGACACGAAAAGTCCATTTCAAATATCGAGGTGCAAGATCAAAGACTCCAAGAGCATGAGAACTTCCGAATTACTCTTTCCAAAGGATATTTATGTCCGTAAACATTATAAATACATTCCTGCTGTTCCAGTCTTTTGATCATATACTGAGAGTTTTGGAAAATTGCTTTAATGCTTTTCCTCATTAGTCTTTCTTAGCTACTAGAGCCCTAATAAGCTTTCCAAGCATATGTGTTTACCGACTCTTTCCAGCGTGAATGCAAGTCTTACTTTATAGTCTACTCATTGAGATTATTAACTTATTTTGTCTGTGCCACCTAGGACTTTGTTGGCTATACTTTTATACATTAATACCACTGGAAGGAATTATTTAGTGCCAGTCATTGTGCTGGACACCTTCACATGTGATCTTATTCAACACTCACTGCAACCCCGAAGGAAGGCGTTGTTGTCCTCACTTTACACATGAGGACACTGAGGTCCTGACAGGTCATGGAATTTATTCTGGGTAATGTGTCATTAACCTTTACTATGTTTCAGGGTACTGTGCTGTGTATTTTCCACCCTACATCATTGCATTTGCCTTTAACATTAATCCTATGAGTTACGCATATGGCCCCATATTACAGACAAGGCAACTGCTGAATACAGCTGGCAAGCCCTTGAACCAGGAATTAAAGCCAAGAAGTGTAAAACCTAACCCATTACCCTAGCCAGTTTCATAGTTTGATGCTGCCAAAGCCATTGCTGCACAATTATTTCCAGCTCTACACGGACACATTCCACATAGGTTCACTTGTACAGGCAATTTCTACACATGATGTTCTCTGTGACCGATCTTCAGACTTCGGAAAATATGAAGCTCTTCACTAAATCCCTATTGGCTTTCCTTTTCCTATTGGTAGCTCTGATCAAAGAGCTCAAGACCTTGGTGCAATAGATACAAGAGACACAGTGAGACAGCTGGGAGTGAGAATTAGGTAATACACAGAGAAGATGACGTACATAGTAGAGGACGTCGTGCTCTCAATATTTGGAAACTTGTTGAAATGAACATGGAACTTTGTCCTATTGCTTAGTTTGACTTGTAAACCTGTACTTAAAAACTAATCAGCAATATAATGTTCAAAGAATAAACACCATGGGAGCCTGATGGCTGTTCCTGTCAGTCCTAATGACTGGGAGAATCACTAGAAGTAATCATCGGAACAGCCCATGCCGAACGGTTTCTAAAGAGCCAATATCTTTGAGAACCACCTGACATTCATGCTGACAAAATTTGCCAAAGCAAACTTCCATTTGAATACATTTTCTGAATAGTATGGGAGATGCTTTTGTTAGAACCTTTCAAAGCCAGTGACGTGGTTGAACACCTGCCTTAGCTTATTGTCGAGATGTTGTTTTGAACTTTGTACAGGAATAATCATGTACATTATAATGATCTCTCTTTAGTTGAAACAAACACTTCCTTAATTAAAGTCTGTGATTCTGTTCTCGTGTAAAGAAAGCAATAGAAAATTACTAGAATGCACTAGTAATAGAACTCCTTCCCCTCATCTCTCCTCCAATACCAATTCTCATTTAAGAGACTCCTTCCAGGATAACTTCTCTTCTTTTCCTACAGGAAACTAGGAGAGAAAATAAAGTATATACTTTCTTAGCAATGCATGCTTTTTGTCCTTAAAAAATGAGAAGTATATACGGCGCACTGGAAGGCAAAAAAGGATCATTATTGAAATAGCTGCTGGTATGATGAAAAAGTTTCCTCAAATAGACTTGTTTAAAAAGGTTTTCACTTTTAAATGGGGCTTAAGAACATGGCAGATCTCCCAGTTATTCTACCATGAATCATCAAGAAAGGAAATTTGGCCAAAACAACATATATGCATAGCCCATGGCCACAGAACACGACGTGGTGAAGGTGCCTGGGGGGAAGGGTAGGGGCTGGGTGGAGGGGGGCAAAGTGAAAGGGGGGGGTCATCTGTAATAGTATAAACAATGAAAAAGAAAAGAAAAGAAATTTGGATCAGGACAGTTAAAGAACAAGTTTGCTCCCCTCCCCCTTGCCCCACCTCCCTCGCCTTGCCCCCCCCCCACACACACAAAATGACAGCTTGCATGTGAATGTCATGGACTGAAAACAGGCTCAGGAATTCATCAGACCTCCCTTAAACAAGAGACAAAGACAATTGGCATGAACAATTTCACCCAGCAATTAGCTGCACTCGCAATTTCTATAGCTCCATGTAATTGTCGGCACTAAAGGGATGACCAAAGCTGAAAATGTGTGCCTCTTTATCCTATGACCTCATTCCTTTTTCAGGCCACCTACTTCCCTGAACAATCATTCACTTTAGTGACCACACCTGTGAACAGACCCCGCCCTTGAACAACAATTTATCAAAGCACCGCATCCCTCCCCGCAGAACAGGAAAATTTTCTGATAGTGCACAATAGTCCAAGCACAGTAAGGGAACTATCCACAATCTTTGTAACAAAAGAAAATGGAAAAACAATCATGTAACAAAGGTAAGCCCATGCTGAATAATTACTGAGATCAGAGGCCGTGCGTAAGTACCCATTTTCCCCTGGGCTGCTCTCTTGAATTGAATTTCGCTGCAAGTTTCAAATTCAAAAGAACGGTAACACATATGATGCATACTTTGAGGTTCCTTCTTTCATCAAAACATGCTGTATTCCACGAAATAATCAATGGCCAAGGCACAAAATAATACTTAAAAATTAAATATAGACATATTGGATACCTACAGACTAGGTACTGTATATCTGTCCTCACTGTAGCCTGTCCCTAGATAAGCAAATGGTACTTATCCGGATAATCACAGTGCTTCCTACATAATAGGCCCTTAATAAATACCTGTTCAATGAATGAGTGGCATTACAAATTAATTTGATCTATTTCTCACATCACACACCTCTGAACGCAGGGAAAATACCTTGAACTTTGTGAAAAGCTAACTTAATGGAATGGAAAAATACACATCCAGTGAGTAATTCACATCAATACTGGTCATTTAAAAGACAGTATGTAATTGTGTGTTGTGGTGGTAGGTTAAGATTTAAGCTTTTTAAATAGTTGAGTCACGAAGCCTTTTTTATTTCTTTTGTTTTATGTAGTTTCTAGAACTATATTTATTCACAATACCACATTTCGTTTTAAAATGCATCCATGACCTTGATTACACCTATGTTTGATTTTACCTGTTCACATGAATAAACCTGGGAATTGTATTTCTACCATCAGTTTAGATAATTTCACCAGCAACTGTTTTTCTGTATTGAATTTTCTGTGAGGAATACTCTATCAAGCAATCAAAATAATAACCAAGAGAATAATAATATATCTCTGATCAATTATAAACAAGAAAGAAAGCAACATTAGATCTGGAGAAATTGAAAATATGTTTACATCTGTAAACAATACCATTTTAGTGCACAAGAAGGCAAAAGAGGAAAAACATACACTAAGAAGCCAGATATAGAAAATACTAAAGTGCTACAAAAAGCATTTGGTTAAATCTAAAATTAAATACATAAGCTAAAATTAAGATTCAGGAAGCGAAGCAGAGTGGCATCAATTTTGGTTTCTCAAAGGGAACATATTTTACTATTGGCAATTATGTCTTTTAAAAAATCTTATGAATTCTCTGAATGTCATCCAAATACCAAAATGCTAAAAACAATTAAAGTAAAAGTTTAATTGAATTCAGATGACTAACCGTTTTCATAGGTGTCACAGGCGCAAATTCTGGCATGAGACTCATTGCTACGTGCCAACTCAAAATGTCTCTGAAACAGCACATGAGACAAACAAACAAAAGAATTTTGAACACTATTTACTGCTTGCTTGTGTTTGGCATGGGACATAACAAAGCTGTTGCCACATCTCACCTGGCCACATCTTAACCATTTTGTTAGCAAGGAGGTACTTTCGGATCAAACCTAGGTCCTACTTTATGCAATGAAATCCTGCTACGAAATGGGGAGAAAGGAGAACAAAATAGAAGATTCTCCTAGTTACATTCTTTGCGGTAGCTGTCAACATTTCTTGAATGTCCTTTGATATCTAACTCAATTTGAAATGTTATAGCCAAATTTTCTCTCCTCTCGTTTCACTAAGAGAACGAAGCTACTGATTGTTTTACTTCACGGCATATCTAGAACCTTACATCATTGATTTTCACCAAGCCCTTACTTTTCTTTCTTTTCAATTACAAATAACTTCGGGCTTCGCAACACCCTCCATTGCAATCTCTTCTCCTAGTGTCCGTAGCCATACTTTTGATTCCTCAGTTCCTTTATAGAGTCCTCTATGGAGAGCTACATATTCCGATGAAGACAGTCTCATGAGGACCAGTTACACAAATATCAGGTAGAAAGAAGGAAAGGCTTGTGAAAAACCCAGCCAGCTTGGTCCTGGGATTGTTGGAAAGGTAAGTTGAACTAAGAGCATGCAATAAAATGTAGTCCTAAAAAGTGTTCTGTGGTCAATATTTATAAGTTGCCAAGTTTCAGGTTTGTAATTTTCATCTATTCATCTTTTTTCTAGCAAGTTGACAAGAAAAGAGATTGTTTAAATAACTATGACAAGTAAGGTGGTTTTCGCATTCTTATGGTAATGGCAACTGTTGCCTTTGAACTTCTCACTGTGTTTGGGGGCTACTAACAAACACAGGTGACACTCACTTCAGTGTAGACTCTTGGAATGTACATTTTCATTATTATCACTTATACAAACTAGTAGTTTGAACTTGTATATTTTTCCCCTTTGACTTAACTATAGGTGGAATTTTTCTCAATGAAGAAATTCCTAATAGTAAATCATGGATTTTTCTTCATATTTTTCCCACGGCTTAAGCTAAGGATGAAAGAAAAGACTGTGGCCTTTGCAGTTGTTGGGTTATCTATATTTTTTAATTCTATAAAAATAGTTTTATTATCTATGTCGAAAACGTTGCTTTATATCCTACTCTAAATTGAGGTCAATTCGCATCATTGCAGATTGGTGTGATAATGCAACATAGGATAATATTCCAGTGGTTATATTTTTTCTCCTTTTGGAACTCTTTACAATACAAATTGTATCTTAAAAACATGAGTTCAGTTTGGACAGAAGTTTTCAGAAAGTTTAAAGACATGAAAATGTAATGTAAAGATAGTTAAAGAATGAAAACAAAGAGCTGTTAATTTTATATAATCTTCCAATGTTCATTTACATTCATTGCTATGATTATTAGCACAGATACTTATGCTAAAATAACTCCCTTGAAATCAAATTTATTTCATTTTAAAGGGTGTCTTAGAGTTCCACCCTTTTTAGCTTTCATATAAGCAACTTCCCACATCTTGACTTCCCTGATCCTAGACCCACTCTTTCAATACTCTTTCACCAGTATTCATAAATTATTCACCTTAGTTATACAAGAGCCAATGGGTCATTTTCAGAAGACGAAACACATGTGGCAATTCAAACAGGGATTTATGCCTGTCATTTATCCTAGAACAACATACTATTTGCTGAACACAAATATTTGCTCATCACTCCATACATGTCATTGTATCAATGTCATTTGATACAAAAAATTACGTTTACTTCTGATATGAAGTGAATCAGACAATTAATTCTAGAAAAATTATTGTACTCAAGTTGAGGATTGCTTTGTGGTAGGGGCAAAAGTCAGCCTCAGATCAGATACTCCAATCAAATTCAATAAAAACAAGCCATCCTATGCTCTAGTTGATTACATGAAAACCATTGGAACTGGTAACAAACGACCACAGGCACCAGCAAATGAAAGAACAGCTAAGAGATGAAATTTAGGTTACTATACGTCGCATATGTAGTTGTACACCACCGAGAGATAACATCCTTTACAACAGAGGCAGAGAAACAGAAAGAAAAGAAATAAGGTTCAAGATTTCCTGTCTCAACTAGCCTGTCTTTGTGGTACCTGGGAACGGTCGCTCCAAACCAAATTTTGGTAGGAGGAGGAACTTTTCAGAGGGGAGAGCACTTCTCGTGAGCTGATGGGGTCCAAGGCCTGAACCACCTTGTTCATGGGCCCACTGTAGGTCCTCACTCGCTCATACACTAGATTTTTTTCTGGAGGCTGCTGGGTTTGACTTGACTGATGGTAGCAGTGGTAGTGTTGGGGCTGGCACTGCAGGACCTCGGGAAGCGGCTGAGTCCCACAGCTGCTGCTGCTGCTCGTCTCATTCCAATAGCTTGAACTCATCATCTTGTCGGTGGTCAGTAAGGTACTCTCCGGATGCTCTCCCTGAGGAACAAACAGAGAGAGACAGAGCGATCATAAAAGGAAGGGAGAGAAAGACAGACAGGTCGGTGCATGTACAAGACTTTTATCAACCACCTCTGTCTATAGTGGTGCCAGGAAGGAATGAGATTTACCTGAGCAGCAGCAGGAGCAGGTCTGGCAGCTATGGAGGAGGCAGCAAAGTATTTGCTGTTCAACTGGAGCCACCCTGTGAGATTGCTCCAGGAAATGGTGCTGACACGCCTCTCAGGGGTGGATTCACCAGACAGGTTTACCTGCCAGAAGGGGCCTGGCATTGCCATGGAGATAACTACAAGGCTGCCCAGTAGGTTGGGAACCTGGAAAGAGCACAGATTCGGACTTCGGGGGCTAAAGCCAGAGCTTCCGAGTCCACGGGCTTGGAAATTCACAGAATTTTCCAGAAGTAGGCAGACAAAGACATGCTCACACCAAATGTTATTAGGGAACAAAAAAGTTACAAATGTAACATAGAAGTGGTTTTGACAAGGTTCTTTTGAAGCTTAAAAAGGCATGACCATCATCATTCCAGAGTTGCAGACTGAAATAGGGTATTACCTTAGGGACACACTAATTCACAAATGCCTTTGCATTCTTTGCAAAAACCCAGCTGATAATTGTAGTTAAGGGGCATTATCACGGGGTCTCCTTTTGGCAACTTTCTCTAATTTAGGGACCTGTTTATCTTGCTTCAACCTAGTATGGCTGTCTAACTTACACTGAAGTAGATTTGTCCAAATAATTGAATAGACGTTCATTCATGGAGACTGGTTAAAAAAAGATTTCACCATTCCACAAATGCTTTGCATTTTAGCATTTAGATTTATCCTTTTGCATTTTTCTTACAAAAGAATACGTGCCCATCAGTTAATGAATGGATCAAAAAACTGTGGTACATTTACACAGTGGAATTCTATGCAGCAGAAAGAAAGAAGGAGCTCCTACCCTTTGCGATAGCACGGAAGGAATTGGAGAGTATCATGCTAAGCGAAATAAGCCAGGCAGTGAAAGACAAATACCATATGATCTCACCTTTAACAGGAACCTAATCAACAAAACAAACAAACAAGCATAATATAACCAAAGACACTGAATTTGAGAACAGTCTGACAGTGTCCAGAGGGGGAGGGGAGGGAATTTCAGGGGAAAAGGGGAAGGGTTTAGAGCAACAAGTATAAAGGACACATGGACAGAAACTATGGGGGGTGGGAATGGGAGGGAGGTGGGGAGGGCTGAGGTGGTGGGCTGGGGCGGGGTAAAAGACAGAAAACTGTACAATATCAACAATTAAAAAATACTGATTAAAAATAAAATAAAAATGAAAAAAAAAAGAATACACCTCTTTTATATGTGCCATAGGAAATACTGTGTTTGATTACCTGTTTTCATATCTACATTTTAAGGATTGCTGCGAGTCCTTACCTAATATGAGATTGAAATGTTCACAGCACTTATATTTATCAGCTCTTAAAATTTCAATCATAATGCCAATTTTTCCACCAGATCTTGCCTTGCAAGGTACTTCAGCACCACTGAACACTAGAGTACCCTCTGAGGGTGTCTTCGGAAAAGGTGTGTCTTCCCAGTGTGTAGATACACCGTTGAATCCGGATTACCATCAACATTCCAGAGAAGAAGTGAGTATCATGAAGCTGGCTAGCCAGCTTTTCCCGCTGAGTGAACGAAAAGTAGTCATTTACTACTTGTCACTCACTATGACTAGGGACTGTGTGAGAAGCTTTACATGGATCATCTGTCATCCTTACAACTGTATGAGGTTGTATAGCTGAGGAATCCAGATACAGACACAGAGAAGTTAAAGGCTTTCCCCAGTTGAAACAAAGAGGAAATGGTGGATCTGAGATTTCAACATAGGGTAACTCATTTTAGAATCTAAGCTCTTATCTATATTATACTGTTAGATAAATTTTTTTAAAGATTTTTTTTATTTATTTATCTTTAGAGGGGAAGGGTAGAAGAGAGGGAGAGGGAGAGAAATATCAATGTAGGGTTGCCTCTCGTGTGTCCCCTGCTGGGAGCTGGCCTGCAACCCAGGCATGTGCCCTGACTGGGAATCGAACCGCGATCCTCTGATTCGCAGGCCCGCGCTCAATCCACTGAGCTATACCAGCCAGGGCCTGTTAGATAAATTTTAAAATCATGGTCTACATCTGGCCATATAACAAATCTTCTAGATGGGAAAATCAAAAAAATAGTTTTAACTGCTAGCTTGTAAGTGACTTTAAAAAGAATCTTTGGCTATTGTGCAGGGTAGAAGTGTCCAAAATGCTGAAAATTGACCTTAAAAACTCTTTAAAAATTTATTGTGTATTTACATTGAAATTTGCGTGTTGTGCGCAGAGCTTTGAAATCTAAGCTTTGCTTATTTTAATGCTGCTCCTCAAGAACCAATGAAAACTGAAATAGAAACATGTGACCCTCCAAACAGCCTGGCAAAATATTATATCAATAAATTGGTAATGTCATTAGCAGTAGCATTTTGAAGAAGTTTTAAGACTGATAAGGGTATGCATGTTAAATCGGGTCATCCCGTTAGCTCTGATTTTTGAGATATAAATTGAAGACACAAACGCATACACATAGTGCTATTAATATCTGCAACGAAGCGGTGACCTAGTAGATAAGGTGACTGAAATGAAGAATACGAATTCCTTCATCCATTACATGGTGACCATACCTTCCCCACGTGTTCCCTTGCTATATGGCATTCTGAAGGCAGCCAACCACATGCAGTTGGGCCAAAATTAATGTGTGAAACTGACGTCCTCATCTAATCCTTGAACCTGATGCATCACTATACCCCATTACTGGAGATGAGAAAAAGAAAGCTTGAAGCTCATGGAGTATATCAGAAATTAGATTAAACACTATCTAGAAGACAGACCACATCTAACCAACTGTAAAATATGGGTTGAACAGCCTAATTCAGCTTAGACTTTTATCAATCACCCTTGCCAATTTTTTTTGCTGCTTCTCCGAGAATCCATGTGTGCCTTCAATGATCTGCATTGCCAATTGTTTTATTTCTCCTTTATACAGATTATGCTACTACTGACCTATATTTATTAATAAATGCATATGAATATTATTTTGACTGTTTTATAATGGCACTTGCCCTGTTCTCTACTTAAAACCCAATGGATTGACAGCACGCATCCTGACAACTTCATAATTAATTGCGTTACCCCTCTAACATTGCTGAATGGGATAGTAAAAATTGATTCCTTATTGTTAGCTCCAGACTGGTTCAGAGAATCCTTAATTATACTTCTGGTATTTAATTTGTTTCACTCAGTAATATAGTTTATGTTCAGTACTAAAAAACCTCATTTATGACAATGAATTTTATTTCCCCTTAGAACTGATATCCCTTAAGAAGCTAATTCAGTTCTAATAGATTTTCAAAATCTTTATTATTTCTCATCATAAAGATAATTCATTCTTTAAAAATTCAAATAATTATTTTCCACAGTGGCTGCACCAGTCTGCATTCCCACCAACAGTGCACTAGGGTTCCCTTTTCTCCACATTCTCTCCAGCACTTGTTTGATTTGTTTATCATGGCCATTCTGACAGGTGTGAGATGATATCTCATTGTGGTTTTATTTCGCATTTCTGTGGTGATTAGTGATGTTGAGCATCTTTTCCATATGTCTATTTTATGTCCTCGTTAGAGAAGGGTCTATGTAGGACTTTGCGGATTTTTAAATTGGATTGTTTGTTCTTTTGCAGTTGAGTTTATAAGTTCTTTTTTAAAAAAAATATTTTATTGATTATGCTGTTACAGTTGTCCCAATTTCTCCGTCTTTGCCCCCCTCCACCCAGTACCCCCATTTCCTCCAGCAATCCCTTAGTTCTTGTCCATGAGCCATGCATATATGTAAGGTCTTTGGCTACTCCATTTCTTATATATGGATGTTCTTACCATCCTCTTATCTATTTTGCACCTATCAATTTGTACTTCTTAATCCCAGCACCTTTCCCCCACCCTCTCCCTTCCCCTACCCAGCTGATAACCTTCCAAATGATTTCCACACAAATGATTCTGTTCCTGTTATAGTTGGTTGCTGAGTTTGTTTTTGAGATTCAGTTGTTGATAGTTGTGCATTTGTTGTCATTTGAATGTTCACAGTTTTGATCTTCTTTTTCTTATGTAGTTCCCTTTAGCATTTCATGTAATGCTGGCTCGGTGATGATGAGTTCCTTTAGTTTTACCTTGTCTGGGAATCACTTTATCTACCCTTAAATTCTAAATGATAGCTTTGCTGGATAAAGTAATCTAGGTTGTAGGTCCTTACTTTTCATCACTTTGAATACTTTTTGCCAGTCCCCTCTTGCCTGCAAAGTATCTTTTGAGACATCAGCTGACAATCTTATGGGAACTCCTTTGTTAGGTAACTCTCTGCTTTTGTCTTGCTGCTTTTAAGATTCTCTCTTTATCTTTAACCTTTGGCATTTTAATTATGGTGTGTCTGGATGTGATCCTCTTTGGGTCCAACTTGTTTGGGACTCTCTTGTTCCTGGACTTGTATGTCTATTTCCTTCATCAAGCTAGGGAAGGTTTTTTTTTCTTTTTCTTTTCAATTTCTTGCTCTTCCTCTTCTCTTTCTGGCACCCCTATGATTTAGATGTTGGTATGTCTGGAGATGTCTCAGAGGCTCCTTATTCTATTCTCATTTGTTTTGAATTATTTTTTCTTCTTGCTGTTCTGATTGAATGCTGTCTTTCTTCCTATGTTCCAAATTGTTGAATTGCATCTTGGCTTCATCCCCTCCATTGTTGGTTTCCTGTGGATTATTATTTTTTTATTTCACTTAATGCAACTTTCATTTCCGCCTGGGTCTTTTTTATGCTGTTGCAGTACCCACTGATTTCTTTGAGCATCCTGATAACCAGTGTTTTGAACTCTGAATCTGATAGGTTGCTTATCTCTATTTCATTTAGTTCTTTTCCTGGACTTTTGTTCTGTTCTTTCATTTGGGCCACATTTCTTTGTCTCCTCATTTTGACAGCCTCCATATGCTTGTTTGTGTGTATTAGGTAGAAGTGCTTTGTCTCCATGTCCTAGTACTATGGCCTATTGTAGAAAATGCACCTGCAAATTGTGTGGGGCAGAGCCTTAGGTAGTAGCCAGGGCAGAGAAACCTGTTCCACTGCTTTGTGACTCTGTGTGGGGAAGGCTCAGATGGGGGACAATGCTACTGTCTGGCCTCTGGAGATGGCCCAAGAAGAAGCTCAGATTAAAAAAAATAGACTTTTACCCACCACACTTGAACATAGGGCTGCCCGTTCCACTGCATCTCTGCACCACTCTGCATCTCTGCAGGTGCATCTCCTCAGCATCTCCACTCCTCCTACCTGTCTGGATGAATGTCTTCCTTAAATCCTTGGTTGTCAGTCTATTTTCTGATGGATCTGGGTGAAATTTGTTTCGTAGTCTAGTTGTGGTTCTTGCTGTAGTTGTGTGCAGGGGTGAAATATGTTTACCTACACCTCCATCTTGGCCAGGAGTAGTTGTATGAAATCTTTACAAATTTTGGATATTAAGCCCTTATTGGATGCATCATTGAAAAATATGTTCTCCTATTTAGTGGGTTGTCTTTTTTAAAGAGTTTATTTATTTAATTTTTATCAAGAGGAAGGGAAGGAGAAAGAGAGGGAGAGAAACATCAATGTGTGGTTGCCTCTCACGCACCCCCTACTGGAGTCCTGGCCTGCAACCCAGGCATGGTCGTGATTGGGAATTGAACCTTTGACCCTTTGATTCACATCACAGGCCACCACCCAATCCACTGAGGCACACTGGCCAGGGTTTTTTTTTTAAGATTTTATTTTAGTGGATTGTCTTTTTCTTTTGTTGATGATTGCCTTTGCTGTGTAAAAAGTTTTTAAAATTTTTATTTATTTTTAGAGAGAGAGAAAAGGAGGGAGAAAGAGAGGGAGAGAAACATCAATGTCACAGAGAAACATTGATTGGATGCCTCTATCGTACCCCAATCGGGAGCCAAACCCACAACCCAGACATATGCCCTGAGTAGAAATTGAATGCATGACCTTTCACTTTGCCCATCAATGCCCAACCAATAGAGTCACACCAGTCAGGACCAAAAACTTTTTTAGTTTGATTTTGTCCAATTTGCTTATTTTTTTGTTTCGTTTCCCTTGCCCAAGAATAAAATATCACTAACAGAGATGTTGGGGATTTTACTGCTTATGTTTTCTTTTAAGAATTTTATGGTTGTGAGTCTTACATTTAATTCTTTCATCCATTTTGAATGTATCCTTACATATGGTGTAAGTAGGTGGTCTAGTTTCATGTTTTTGCATCTGTCTGTCCAATTTTCCCATAACCCGTTACTGAATAGACTATTTTTACGCCATTGTATGTTCTTGTCTCCTTTGTTGAATATTAACTGACCATGTAGTCATGGGTTTCTTTTGGGCTCTCTCTTCTGTTCCATTGATCTATATGTCTGTTTTTATGCCAATACCATGCTGTTTTGATTACTATAGCCTTGTCTAAACACTATGTTGTACACTTGAATCTAATACAAAATAATGCTGAATGTAAACTGTAATTGAAAAAATTTAATTAAAAATTCAAATAACTAAAGACATAAATAAAGTAGAATATGAAACTTCCCGTATTGATGGTTGGAGTAAGGGATGGAATAAGGATCAGTAATGTCTGCAGTGTACATATTGGTAATAAGAAAAAAACAATGATTTATATTTTAACTAAACTGTTTTTGTGGCCATCTGAAAAAGTTCTGATATGAGTACCTCATATGATTATTATGAGGATCAAATGTGAAAATGCTTCTTAATTGTAATATGCAATCCAGATGTAATATTTTGAATATGTTATTCACAGATAGTATGGTATAATTTTTGTGAAATAGTAGGCTTTGAAAAGCAAATAGGAATGTCCCCAGAGGCTATAGCCTTGGTTTTTGAAAAGCTTAGCTGCCTAAAACCATTAAGGTAAGAAGATTAGTGATTAATGTATCAAAACCGATATACAGAACTATCTGAGAATCTAAAACAATATAAGTAATTATCAATATAACACCAAATGAATTTCATCAGAACCAGCAGTGGAGTTTTGATGTGCATAACTAATCCTATACTCTACCTCCTGCTTTATGAGGATGATGGGCAAATCTAGACCTTGTCCACTGCTTGAAGCTAATAGTATAATGGCAAAGGGTAGTTAAAGAGGTTACTCAAGTCTTTGTATTTCTGTCTTCTCTGTGATAAAGGAGAAGCATGTTTACAGCAAGGATCAACAGGCATTGGTCAGAGAGCATGAAGCCTATGGTAGTGAGATGATTGTATTCTATATATTTTTCTCTTTATTTTAACTGTTGTTCTTGCACAGTTTTCTGTCTTTTACTCCCACCCCAGCCCATCAGCCCAGCCCTCCCCACCTCCCCCCCCATTTCCACCCCCCCTAGTCTTTGTCCATGTGTCCTTTATACTTGTTCCTGTAAATCCTTCCCCTTTTCCCCTGAAATTCCCTCCCTTCTCCCCTCTGGTGTCTGTCAGCCTGTTCTCAATTTCAATGTATTCTATATTTTACTGAATGGCTCCAAGTTACAGGATCCAGCAGAACTCCATTCCTGTCTTCTGAAAGAACTTAAAGTTGAGCCTGCTTAGCTGCTGTTGGGAAACTTTACACTGGGCAATGTTTCAGAATATCACATATGAAAAAAACATTATCCTGATTTAAAAGAAATGGCAAAGTTAAAACAGTTTAGTCTGGCATCAGTTCAAGTTCAAAGTGTAGATCAGGTGTCTGATGGTACATATATTTAGAATAGTGCTAGGTGATCCCTGAAAAGCTCTTTAGTATCCTCTGTCTTGATTTCTGCCTCCGTCCTTTAGTATATTTTACCTGTGGCAGAATTTTGCTCAGAAATAAATCCAATGTTCCAAGAGCCACACTTGAAGAAACCAGACCTACATTCTGGGAAGAGTAAATAAAATAACTCTTTGGTGTCATTTGAATGCAGCTGAACAGGCACCAGTCCTCTGATTCTGGCAGATCCCCAGGGATGCCTGACCTTTCCTGCAAAAAGGATTATTTTGAGCAGCATTTCTCAAAGCATGTCCTGAATACCACCAGTCTGTAGTGTGTTCCACATAGCTGGAGAAGAGTTTTGTGACAAAATGAGTTTGAGGAATTCTTGGTGGAATATAATTTCAGAAGTAGCTTTATTTACAAAACTGTTTTGAACTTGCCATGAACTAATGTACACTGTGACCTGAACGGGTCAGCGATGTGTAGAGGTTTTAAAGTTTTATTGGTGATGCAATGTATTTTGTGTGGAATAACTTCAGGGACTTAAATGTTCTTCAGATTTTATTTTCATCTTTATGCTTTTTTGTCCATATGATTTAAAGCAAACTCATCAAGTAAGTTGGAATTCATATCTAGTTCATTATTCTACAAATATCATAAAAATATACCAAAGACCATTTCATCAGCCACATCACTATATCAGCGATACTGAAAGTGAGATCCCTGATCCAAAACCATCAGCTTCACCGGGGCAGTTTTAAACAATGCAAATGCTTGGGCCCCAACCTAGATTTACTGAGTCGGAAACTCTTGGGAATGAGGCCCAGCAATCTGCTTAACAAGCCCTCTTGGTGATTCTGATGCATGCCAAATCAGTTTGAAAATTCCCAGATCATACCAGTATGTTGGGTGCCAGGTTTGGACAGAAGAAGAACATAGTAGTGCCAGAATGGTGAGACTTCTAATGTATTGGGTGTAAGCATGTCAGGAGTAAGTCATTAGAAGTCTATGAGTAAGTAGAGTTGAGCTATAACCCTGGGTAAAAATCCAATTTTTCTACATATATGGAGAAGTTAAGATGAGAACAAACTATATTGTGATAAATTGGCAATAGGTACCTAAGTTATTCTAATATTATAAATAAAATAGCTTTCTTTTAATAAAAGGAAAATATTGAAATATACTAGAAGGTTATATAGTGTGGAGTTGATGAGTGTAGGTTTGCAATCAGATAGACCGAGATTTAAATTTTGGCTCTATTTCATATTAGCTCTGTGGGCTGGTAAATCATGTTACTTCTCTGATCTTCTGTTATCCTCAGTGAAATGAATAATAATCACTACCAAGGGACTTGTTGTGTATTTTAGATAAAATGTATATGAAGTGTCTAGCATAATGTCTGGTGCCCAGCAGCTATAAAATAAATGGCAATTCTTAACACTACGCTCTAGATTTGGTTAGGGATAAAGGAAGAAAGGGCTTGCAATGGTTTTACACATAGAAATCAGCTTAGAATAGAAAGCATTACATGAGGCAGCAACAAGTGGGGAAATTCCAGATGATACAGTCATAGAGAAGGCTGAGACAATTTAACAAAAACAAACAAGTAGAATAAATCTTGGCTGTGAAGCAGTCATTTATAATTTAAAAAGCTTGGCTAGGATGGAAGAGTTTTGTTAAAAGGTAAAGTCCTGAGTTATATGTTCTGGATATCTGTGTTTCAATGTGGAGAAATTATAAGGAATAATTTTAATGTAATCTTAATTTACAATAGCCAAGTGTTGGAAGCAACCTAGATGCCCATCAGTAAATGAATGGATCAAAAAACTGTGGTCCATTTACACAATGGAATTCTATGCAGCAGAAAGAAAGAAGGAGCTACTACCCTTTGCAACTGCATGGATGGAACTTGAGAGCATCATGTTAAGTGAAGTAAGCCAGGCAGTGAAAGACAAATACCATATGATCTCACCTTTAACAGGAAGCTAATCAACAAAACAAACAAACAAGCATAATATAACCAAAGACACGGAAATTGAGAACAGGCTGAAAGTCACCAGAGGGGAGAGGGGAGGGAATTTCAGGGGAAAAGGGGAAGGATTTACAGGAACAAGTATAAAGGATACATGAACAAAAATTATGGGGGGTGGAAATGGGAGGGAGGAGGGGAGGGCTGGGGTGGTGGGTTGGGATGAGAATAAAAGACAGAAAACTGTACAAGATCAACAATTAAAATAAAAATTAAAAAAAAATACACAAAACTACCCAAACCAAACAGAAGAAAGGAAATCATATATATCACCGAAATCAATGAGATTAGCAACGGAAAAGGAATAGATAAAATCAATAAAAACCAGAAGATAATTCTTTGAAAAAGAACTGATAATCCTTTGATAAGATAGAGAAAGAAAAAAGAAAGTACAAATAATCAAAATCATGAATGAAAGATGAGACATCATTACCGACCCCAAAGACATTAATACAATAATGAAGTACCCTATGAACAACTCTATGCACCTGTATTCTCCAACTTAGATAAAATGTATCAGTTCTTTAAAAACCACAAACTACCACAACTCACCCAAGATGAGATAGATGAAATGATTAACCCTGTATTTATAAGATAACTACAATCCATAACAATAAACCTTCCAAAAAGAAAAATGCTGAATTCTACCAAACATTTATGGAAAAATCAATATATTTTCTATACAGTAGTCTCATCCACAAAATAGAAGAGGAACATTTCCTGGTGTATTTTATCAAGCCAGCATTATCTTAATATTAAAAATGAAGATAATAAACTTCATAAACATAAAGTCAAAATATGAACAATTAAAATACAAATATATTTTAAAATAATGTGTTATAAATGAGTAAGTTTTATTCCAGAAATGCAA
The DNA here is from genome assembly GCA_039655065.1 of Glossophaga mutica. NCBI lineage: Eukaryota > Metazoa > Chordata > Mammalia > Chiroptera > Phyllostomidae > Glossophaga > Glossophaga mutica. The sequence continues at coordinate 3,482,195 of CM077318.1, read as the reverse complement.
GGCTAATGCAACATTCAAAAATCAATTAGCGTAATCCACTATATTAACAAACCAAAAAAGAAAAAATATAGTCATCTCAGTAGATGTGGAAAAAGCACTTGACAAAATCTTCTTTTCATGCCAGATAAAAAGGCTTAGTAATCCAGTAAAAGAAGAAATTTTCCTCAATATGATAAAGAGCATATACAAAAAACCTACAGCAAATGTATTTTACAGTGATGGACTTGATGCTACCCCCTTGTGATCAGAAACTAGTAAGGATGTCTACCCTAATTAAATATAATACATGAAATCCTTGATAAGGAAAAATGGAAAGAAAATGAAATAAAAGGATTTTAAATTTGAAAGGAAAATTTAAAAATCTATCCCTATTTACAAATGACATGATTGTTTTTGTAAACAATCCCAAGAAATCTATAAAAAACCTTTTGGAACTACTAAGTGAGTTTGAAAAGACTGCAGGATACAAGATTAACATACAAAACCAATAATATCTTTATGTTACCAGTCAATAATTAGAGATTGAAATAAAAGCAAACAATGGCATTCACAGTACCAACCAATGAAATATTAAAGAATATAGCAATATATGAGTTGTATGTGGAAAACTAGAAAATACTAATGAAAGAAATCAAATAAGGCTTAAATAAATGGACATGTTCATAGGTCAGATGATTCCATATAATTATGATACAGATTCTCTTACAATTGGTCTATAAATTTAATGGAACACCAAAAAAAAAATCCTCAAGATTCTTTGTAGATATAGACAAGTGCTTCCCAGATAAGGTCAAGTTAAAGGAGTTCCTCATCACCAAGCCCTTATTATATGAAATGTTAAAGGGACTTACCTAAGAAAAAGAAGATAAAAAACTATGAACAGTAAAATGACAACAAACTCATAGTTATTAACAACCAAACCTAAAACGGAAACAAAAACAAACTAAGCAAACAACTAGAACAGGAAGAGAACCACAAAAATGGAGATCACATGGAGGGTTGTTGGCAGGGGAGTGGGAGGAGGAGAGAGGGGAAAAGGTACAGAGAATAAGTAGCATAGATAGTGGGTAGAAAATAGACAGGGGGAGGGCAAGAATGGTGTGGGAAATGTAGAAGCTAAAGAACTTATGACACATGGACATGAACTAAAGGGGGGAATGTGGTTGGGAGGGGGTGTGCAGGGTGGGGGCAATGATGGGGGAGAAATGGGACAACTGTAATAGCATAAACAATAAAATATATTTTAAAAAAAGAAACAAACAAAAAGGTTCAGTTAAAAGGGGGAGACAGAAAGAACCCACAGTAGAAAGAAAGGAGGAATCCCCAGAAAAAAAACTGGGAGAAATCATTGCAACAATGTAATATAAATATAATAGAGGAGATAAGAATGATATCAACAACGTACCCACAAAGAATAGATTGGCCATGCTCTGTACTTTTGTAACAATAAGTGATCTTCATTAAATGACAATATTCCAAGGAGTGTCCCAAAGTAAATGTAATACTAGGGACAATCATAGTGCACAAATATACAGAGGTGAGCAAAAGAAGGTTCACAGTTGTGAGTATGCAAAACACAGAGTTTATTCTTGCATTATTATTTATTAATTGTTGTGTTCTTTATTTGTATTACAACTGTAAACCTACTTTTGCCCACCTCTGTATTTTCTCGTTGAACCTACTTTCCAGAAACAATCACTATCATACTTGGATTTACACCATATACACATACAACAAGAGATTAACTTAATGTCTAGATTGACTGGAAACTCCTTGAGGGGAGCAGCTATGTCTACTTACAATTCTAATACCAGTTGTGTAGCTGGAATTGTGTTCTTTTTCCTATAGACTGATGGGGCTTCACCAAAGGCACGTAGACTTGCAGACACAATAAGTCATAAGCAGTCTTACATGGCTGCATCATTTCTTCTCCATATGCAATGGGTGAAGAAAGTAAGAATTTGTGACTGAATTAAGAGCTATAGTCCTCATGTGCTCCAGGTAGAATGGGGAACATCATGTGGCAAAGAATGGTGAAGATGTTCTGATAGGTCGAGAGTTTCCAAGGTCATTGAGACCTTTGAGAGCTGGTTGGGGGAGGGATTCATGGGTAGCCCAACCAGATTCATGATCTGTTGTTTCAGAGTGACCTGGAGACGCAAACGGTGGGCCCTTGCCTATGCAGGGTCACTGGGTAGTTTTGACTCTTACTGACTTTCAGTGAGGGTGGGCAGACAATAAGAGACTTGGCTGGCAGGATTAAATTATCCCACCAACATTTTAAACCACATAGCCAGAGGCTAAGCATAAGTTTCTATTTCAAACTTAGCATTGGTACTTAAAATTCAAAATTCTGCATTACAAATAAGTTGCCTTAGCAAGCTTCATATCTAAGGACTATAGCTTCAATTAATTTATGGATAAGTCTGATAAACAAGTTAAGAAAATGACATTATGAAGTACTGTAGTCTCGATCTTTCCTGTTAAAGGCATTGATGACCATTCCATTTTTAGCTATATTTTACAGGATACCTCCTGTCTCAAGCTTCTTAAGTAAAATATTCAAAGTATTTATTCTGCTAAGACCTAACATAGAGATTCTTTTTTTAAGAATGTCAAATTCTTTTTTTTTTTAGAGATTCTTTTCTATTAACTCAACTCTACATTTAAAATTGTTCAGCTCATTTGGTTTAATATATTTGGAGTCACAGGAATTACCCAAATTATACGAAATAACTTTTTAGGCACTAATAAATTAATAACTTAGCAGATCAATCATCCTTCAATTTGAGACGCGGTCACATATTAAGCAGATACTAGTTATTCATACTTCAGCTGCCAGAATCACAGCCTACAATAGTGTAGTGGTTATGACTTAAGAATCTATATTCAGACAACATGGATTCAAAGTTTGGCCTTACAATCTTCTAATTGTATAGTATTATCAAAGGTTCTACAGTTCAGTAAGAAGACATGAAAAGGTTCAAAACAATAACTATTCACAGTAAACCCTCAGTGAATGCTAGTCAGTCTCCCTCATTCACCACTGTTTTCTCCTGGAAAACTTCTCTTTAAGATTAACTTCAAATGAAATCTTTGTAAAGCGTTCCTTAAGACTCCCAGGTGGACTTGGTACCCACAGTGCCTTTTGTAAATGATTAATCCTTGTGATACCGCACTTCAATTAATCATTTGCACATCTGTTTCGTCATTTGACTCCAAGGATTGAACAAACTGGACCAGTTATTCACTCCCACCTTGGACTTATGGACCTAATGTATATCTCAGTTAGCCCTTCACGCCTTATGTGGCAATCTGTTGTCAACAAATCTCTCAATCCCAGTAAAATGTGAGCTATGTGTTTGGTGACCGAATCAGCACTTAGCACATGATAGATGCTTAATAAATCTCTGTTAAATGCATAAATGAATCCTGGATAATTAACAAGTGGGTTGAGATGAGAGTGTGGTAGGAGTGAGACAGAGTACCAAGCATTTTATAAAGGCTTAAAATCTGCGGTTGCGCCCTGGCTGGTGTAGCTCAGTGGATTGAGCGCGGGCCTGCGAACCGAAAGATCGCGGTTCGATTCCCAGTCAGGGCACATGCCTGGGTTGCCAGGCCAGTTCCCGTCAGGGGGCATACAAAAGGCAACCGCACATTGATGTTTCTCTCCCTCTCTCCTTCCCTTCCCCTCTAAGATAAATAAATAAAATCTAAAAAAAAAAAAAAAAAAAAAGTTTAAAAAAAAAAAATCTGCGGTTGCAAGATCAATCAATAAATTACTTCATTCAGAGCCATGATCGAAGACAGGGGTTTTCAATTCTAGCTCCGTGTTACAATCACCTGGGGAACTTTTAGATACAAATGACCAGAAATCAACACCCCCACATTCTTATTTAATCAGTCTAAGGGAACAAATATACATATCTTTATTTATAATTTACATGGCATAAAACTTCCTCATTTGAAGTGCACAATTAAGTAGCTTTCAATGCATTCATAGTACTGTGCAATTATCAACACAATCTAATTTTAGAACATCTGCATCAATCAAACAAAATCTCCTATCCATTTGCACACATTTATGCCCAATGCTAGCTCCAGGCAACTGTCAATGTATTGATCTCTATGTTGTCTTTCTATTGAAGTATAATTCACATACCATCTAGTTTATCTATTTAAAGTATACAATTAAGTGTTTTTTAGTATTATGTAGGAGTTGTGAAACCATCACTACTAATTCTTAAAGCCTTTCCTCACCCTCCCAAAAAGAAACCAGTACACATTAGTAGTCACTCCTCTTTGCTCCCTCCCCAGCCCCTAGCAACCATGAATCTATTTTCTATATTCGTGGAATTGCCTATTCTGGACATTTCCTATCAATGGCATCTTATAAGCCTTTAGCGTCCCACTTCCTTCACGTAAACATTAAGTGTTTTCACTGAGCATGAGGTGCTTTTGCTTTGTGACTTTGAATTAGAGCAGATAATGGGTAGGGGATGAAGGAAGAAGTTTTATCCTCTGTTTCAGTATCATAATTGTTAAACAAAATCTTCCGTATTCATTTACAGGAGGCATAAGGAACAATGGAAAAGCATTGGTAGTCAGAAAAGGAGATTTTACGGGGCACTGTAGAAGCTTCAAGTGACCAGAAAAACCAGGGTAGGAATGGCAGACTGAGTGGTGGGAAGCATCTGTAGAAGTGGGCACTTGTAATTTATGAATGCAAATAAAACACTTGAGTCTCCCTGAAAGTGCAATACCAGAAAGAAGATACCTTAAGGACTACAATTTTAGTAAATTATCCAAAGACTATTTTGTTGACAAAGTCACCCCATTTTATTACCGTTGCCACCTAAAGTAATAATGGTTATGCTACTAAATTGCAATTTATTCAGGCAAGCCAGATAGCCTAGCTTCTAGCTTATTACTCAGTAAGGTCTATTTACCCTTTCTTTGCTTTTTCCCACCTCCCTCTCTATCTTCCTTGACACTAAGGTCAATTTACATTTGTCTTTGACTCCTGGACTTTGTATTTCTGGTATCTACTAGGTAAATCCCAACCATAAATACCACTCCAGATCATTTACCTCTCAAAATTCTAGTTTTGACTACAATTTCTACTAGTTTTCAATTGAGTCTTTCTGGACCATTCCCCAAAAGTAGTTTCTGTTACGACTTAGAATAAATACTTCAACCACATTATGAATTAAATTGGCTTTTGTGTGCTAGTCAGAGAATAGAATCACCATTTATGTCACTATTCCTGGGGGAGTGTACGCTAATTAAAAAAAAAGGCTAGTAAGAGATGCTTTAGAACCATACTGGTCTGGATTTGGATTTTTCAATATGGAAAATATAGGAGCCACCAATGAAAATAAACCACGTGTAAAACTTGCTGATTATTTATCTGTCCAGGAACATACACAATCAGAAAGAACATTTTCAAATACAAAGAACAACATTCAGATAAAGATGTTTTCTTTCTGAAGTTTGTTGTAACCAGTCAGGGGTAAAATTCCACCTAGGTTAGTCTGCCAATAATTTTAAGTGAGTAGATATAGGAGTATTCTTGTGTAGGTTTGATCCTTCAAATCATTCTTCACTATTTATGTTCTCTTTACAGAAAATCATGCAAATATATGAATTCAGGCAAAAGTTTAAATTCTTCCTTGCATCCTATTTTACATTTGTGATTTATTTTCTGAGGACTTTGTTGATTTTATATGATTTTACAGCCCAAGACATGCATCTCACTTTCAAGGAGTCCTACTTTTTATTCATCCAGAGACTGAGAGTTTGGGACTATCCGAGAGATGTGGACAGTGTTTCTCTTCCTACTACTGGGGAATTTAAATGTGGAAGTTGGACTTTGTGATGAAATTACCGAACAGAGGAAGAAAGAGGCCCCGGATGATTTTCTGAATACCATACAGCCAATGAGCAACAGAGCCAGTGCTAAAAGCGCAGTACGTTGCCCCTGTACCCCCATATTTAGGTGGTGCGCTGCCAGGTCTATACTGAGAACTTCAGAAAATCCCCCCAAAGGTGACAGACAAAAAAGTGGCAATGAGTTGTACCATGGCCCAGTAAGAATAAATGAACGTGCAAGAAAATTACCCAAAGTCCAAAATGTTACATACAACCCTGGTAGAGTATTACAAACTCATTATAGACATATAGATATCATCAATAAATGTGTTAGTTAGAAACAAACACAATGTCCATAGATGGATGAATGGATGAAGACAGTGTGATATGGCCTTGGCTGGAGTGGCTCAGTGGATTGAGTGCCAGCCAGCAAACCAAACGGTCGCTGGTTCCATTCCCAGTTAGAGCACATGACTGGGTTGCATCCAGGTCTTCAGTAGGGGGCGCGCGCGAGGCAACCACACACTGATGTTTCTCTCCCTCTCTCTTTCCCCTCTGTCTATAAATAAATAAATAAATAAATAAATAAATGTGATAAGTTTGCAAACACACACTATTGAATATCATTCAGCCATAAAACAGAAGAAAATGTTACCGTTTGTTCTGACATGAGACCTCAAGGTAACGCTGTATGAACTAAATCAGACAAAGATAAGATACAATATGATTTCATTTATATGTGAAATCTAAGAAACATCAATGAACTCATAGATATAGAGAAAAGATTGGTGGTTGCCAGAGGTGGGGTTGGGATGGGTGAAGGCAATCAAAAAATCCAAACTTCCAGTCATAAAATAAATTAAGTCATGGTTGACATAATGAACATCATGGTGACATAATACTATATTGTATATTTGAAAGTTACTAAGAGAGCTTTAAACTTCTCATCAGAAAAATTTTTAACTGTATATGGTGATGAATGATAACTAGACTTAACGTGGTGATCATTTTGCAATATATAAAATATCAAATCATTTCTTGTACATCTGAAACTAAGATAACATTACATATCAATTATAGGTTCATGTAAAATGACAGTGAATTGTCTTAAAGAATAAAATTGCATTTAAAGGAGTACAAAGTGCCCTGGCTGGTGTAGCTCAGTGGATTGAGCACCAGCTTGTGAACCAAAGAGTCGCTGGTTCGATGCCCAGTCAGGGCACATGCCTGGGTTGCAGGTCAGGTCCCCGGTAGGGGGCTTGGGAGAGGCAACCACACATAGATGTTTCTCTCCCTCTCTTTCTCCCTCCCTTCCTCTCTCTCTGTAAAATAAATAAATAAAATCTTTAAAAAAAAAACCAGCACAAAGCATTAACATTATCTAATACAAATCTATAACGAATAAGCCTAAGGCACTGTGTCCAATGTTAGTCACTCTATCAAAGAAACAGGAAGGGAAATATCCAGAAAAAGTTGCAGGAAAGATAAACTAAAATTATTAAGGAATAAAGACTTCCATTTAAAAAATCTTTCCAATGTAGGAAAATATAGAGTGAGCGAAAATAAGATAATTATTTATTACATTTTATGAGTTTATGATTTAGGTGAACATGTTCTGTTAAAACTGAGGACATAAAAGGTGTAGTTTTATAACTCTTTTTTTTTTCCACCAGAGATTTCACACTTTGAACAAATTATCTATTGGCCCCAAATGCCCTGTCCTTGATTCAGTCCCTTCAGGGGTCCTGGCATATGCATCAAAGACTTAAAAAGTAGGCTGCTGTAAAGCGCCACCACAGTAATGAAAAGAGTAACATGAGGTGGGAAAATAACATTTGGAGGGTCAGAGAATAATGGACATCCCCTGATTTTCACACCCAACTTCCTTTGCACATTAGTACAACACATGGTACATGAACAAGGACTTCTTGGTGTGACACATGCGTGGTCTCCCTAATGGTTAGACTTTCTGATTACACAGATGTAATAGTGTTCAGCTTTTATCTTCCATCATACTGAAAATGTGATTTTCACACGCTCGCAGCACAAAAGGAGTGCAATTTACATCAAGTACCTGATTTCAGGTACTTTTGATACGTCTGTTATAATTCCAATAGTTATAAAACTTCTGCTCCAGGAAATTGGGGGGATTGCATAATGTGGTGTGTGCCCACCTCTCCTCCAGGTGCTGTTGGTAACAGCAGTAATAGAATTATAAAAACCTTTCTTCCTCTTCTAGGGTCTTGATTCATTCCGTGTTAATAGAGGGAGAGGCTGACTTGGTGGCCTGGAATGTATTCTGTGCAGTAAGTACCTGTAACTCTCCGTAACTGGGAGGGAGGAATCCGAGAGAAAATAAAGCAGGGCTTTTTCCCCCCGCAGTTTTATTTTATTTTTTATCAGTATTTTTTTTAATTGTTGATCTTGTACAGTTTTCCGTCTTTTACTCCTCCCAGCCCACAACCCCAGCCCTCCCCACCTCCCTCTCATTTCCATCCCCCCCCTAGTTTTTGTCCATGTGTCCTTTATACTTGTTGCTCTAAAGCCTTCCCCTTTTCCCCTGAAATTCCCTCCCCTCTCCCCTCTGGACACTGTCAGCCAATTCTCAATTTCAGTGTCTTTGGTTATATAATAAAATCCCCTCTTCCGCTCTTCTTTAAACTTCTTCCACTTAAGGACTCTGTCAAGGGCTTTCTTGACAGAGTCCTTAAGTGGAAGAAGTTTAAAGAAGAGCGGAAGAGGGGATTTTATTGAGTTGCTCAGTTAACCAGGGCAAGAAAATCGGCAATGATTAGGACCAGGATCACAATGTCCAGGAATAGGTAGATAGTCAATTGGGTAGGGGCGTAGCCAGTGAGCCATTTCTCAGGAGCCTGACTTAATGAGGGAATCAGACACTTGGGTACCCATCCTCCAGCAGACATATGGGAAGGCACGTAGCTTTATCCCACTTCCTCTTCCCACTCAACCTAATGCACCTTCATACCCTTCAGAAAAGAGAGGAAGGGACCCTGAAAGATCATAAAACCAAAATAAATGTCTTTTAGATCTCTTCCATGGCACTGATTTCATTGGTAAAAGATACAAAGTGCTCTATTTTCCCTCCTAGTTTCTAAAATAACACACGCTTATAACAGAAAACTGAGAATAAAAGAAAAGATGAAATAAAGCATCCACATTGCCACTACCTAAAGAGAAATGTGATTACAGTTCTTCATGCATATGCATAGAAAATTAGTTTTTCTTTTATTTACTTATTTTTTCCTGTTCAGTTCCAGCTGTCCCGACTTTTCCCCTGTTGCTCACCCCTGCCCCATTCCCCTCCATTCCCACAGTCAATCCCCCCACTTTTGTTCATGTCCATGAGTCCTCTGTTTGTGTTCTTTTGCTTGCCCCTTCCCCTTCTTTCCCCCATTGTCCCTCTTTCCCCTCCCCTCTGGTCACTATCAGTTTGTTCTTTATTTCCAAGGAAATTAAAAACAAATAGTATCATCTGAACATCCTGTCTTATTACTTATTTTTTTAGCAAGCAATGTTTCATAAATATTTCAATGCCAATACATATTACATTTGAACATTTTCATAGCCCATGAATAAAATTATTTCATACTTTACTCAGCAGCTCTCCTGTTATTAAACATTTTCTTTAATATTATAAAAACACCCTTGACATATATTCCTGTAAAAAAAAGTCTTATCAAGTCTTAGTTAAACAGGAAAGAAGTCTGTGCTTTTTAATAATTATGTCTATACAATAAATTAGCTGAACTGAGTAAAAGGGTATATGTTATTTTGTTAAAAAATATTTTTGATTTCCACTACCTCATCAAGATTACAACTAAACTACAGAACAACCATCACTCAGAACTGCCTGAAATGGAGCGGAATGGAAATCCAACCACCATGGAATTAAAGGAGAAACCACATTAAGACTGGTAGGAGGGGCAGAGACAAGGAACAGATTGATCTACACTCATGTGTGGCAGATAAAAGTCAGGAAGGATATCTCAGCTGTCCAGGTCCCCCCAGAGGAGCAAGGCGTACCAGCCCCACATCAGGCCCCCCATCCCAGGGTTCGAGTACCAGGAAGAGAAGTCCCCATAAATTCTAACTGGAATGATCAGCAAGAATTTTGGCTGGATTAGAGTGAGAGTTCTAGAGTCCCAGGCAGTTCCTCTTAAAGGGCCCAATGCACAGGCTTACTCAGTCTCACTCCCTCTGAATTCCATCTCCGGGGACAGCAGCTTGAAAGGCACTGGGGACATAGGGAGAGGAACCGGAAGCATCAGGGTAAGAGATGGGGTGGCAGCTACCTCCCCGATAGAACAGCTGGCAAAGCTATTGTTCCTTTTCTGAGCCTCCTCTCCACAGAGCCGGCAAGCAGGTGCCATATCTGAGACTCCATCAAGGTTCACACAGCTCATAGTGCCCTGGTGATTCCCTGAGAACCCATCCCACCCAATCTGTGGGCCCACGAAAGCTGTTTCCACTGGCTTTTCTATAGAAATACCCATTCTTGCCTCATGCTTCAGACTTTCTGAAAATCTTTCAAACAAGCAGCACCTGGCCTAAGCAATCTTGGTACCACTTGCTAAGTGGCCCCAGGCCCGGCACTAGCAGCAGCTGGCCTTGGTTTGCAGCTTGGTCTCTCCTGGGCACCTCCAAGCCCAGTACAGGTAGCATCCATCTTCAGATTACTTTGTAGCTAATGCTGGTTGGCCCTGGGCAGGGCTCAGGTGGTGACTTAGCCTGTACCTCCTAGGTGGCGCCACAACCAGTGCACCCAGTAGACAACTTGAGACCATGTTGAAGCTCCGCCCAACTGATACACTCAAGGGGCAGACTCAGTGTTCACCAGAGCCTGCTGAATTAAGTCCTGCTCTGTTGGGTGGGCCCCTGCATAGGTGATTCTCCATGGCGGTTGCTGGTCACAGCCAGTCCTTGAAGCCAATTTGCCTGGAAGTAAATCCCTCCCACTGACGTGCCAACAGCAATCAAGAGGAAGTACACAGCCCATATTGGGAATGGTGGGGGATGAAACCCCTGGAGTACCCAGCTTGGTGATAGGGGAGGCTATGCCACTGCACCTTACAGGACACTTACTGCATTAGGTCACATTATCAAGACACAGAGTCAAAGCAGCTCTACCTAATGCACAGAAACAAACACAGGGAGGCTGCCAAAATGAGAAGACAAAGAAACATGTCCAAATGAAAGAACGGAGCAAAAATCCAGAAAAAGATCTAGACAAAATGGAGACATGCATAGTTTCAAACATTGGGTATAAATATAGTCAATGAACTTAACAAGAACTTCAATGACATCAAAAAGGACATAGAAACCATAAAAAAGAACCAGTCAGAAATAAAGGATACACTAACTGAAATGAACAATAATTTACAGGAAATCAACATTACAGTAGATGAAGTCGAAAATCAAATCAGAGATTTGGAATAAAAGGAAGCTAAAACACCACAATCCAAACAGCAAAAAGAAAACAGAATTTTAAAAAAATTAGGGCAGTGGAAGGAGCTTCTGGGACAACTTCAAGCATACCAGCATTCACTTATAGGGGTACCAGAAAGAGAAGAGAAAGAGCAATAAAATGAAAATCTGTTTGAAAAAATAGTGACAGAAAACTTCCCTAACCTGGTGAAGAAAATAAACATACATGTCCAGGAATTATAGAGGGTCCCAAACAAGATGAACTCAAAGAGGCTAATACCAAGACACATCATAATTAAAATGTCAAAGGTAAGGACAGAGAGAGAATCTTAAAAGCAGCAAGAGAAAAGCAGTCAATTACCTACAGGGAGCTTCCATAAGACCTTCAGCTGATTTCTCAACAGAATCTTTGCAGGCCAGAAAGAATTGGCAAGAAACATTCAAAGTCATGAAAAGCAAGGACCTACAACCAAGATTACTCTGCCCAGCAAAGCTATCATTTAGAATTTACGGATAGACGAATAAAGAGCTACCCACACAAGAAAAAGCTGAAAGAGTTCACCACCATCAATCCAGTATTACATGAAATATTAAAAGGTCTTCTTTAAGAAAAAGAAAAAGAAAAGGATCAAAGCGATGAACAATACAAGGGCAGTAAATACAGATCTATCAACAAGTGCAGCTAAAGAAAATAAATGAACAAGCAGAACAGAAAGAGTGATAGATACAGAGAACATTTTGACCCCCAGATGGAATGGGGTTGATAGATACAGAGAACATTCAACCCCCAGATGGAATGATGGGTGAAACAGGTGAAGAGATTAAGAAGTACAAATAGGTAGTTACATAATAGTCATGGGGATGTAAAGTACAGCATAGGAAATACAGCCAATAATATTCTAATAATTATGTATAGCGTTAGATGGGTGTAGGATTTATTACATCCTACATTATTAGGATGATCACTCAGTAAGTTATATACATGTCTAATCACTGGGGTGTACACCTGAAACTAATATAATATTGTATGTCAATTTACAAATGGCTCAGAGACATATGAAAAGATGCTCAGCATCACTAGCTGTCAGAGAGATGCAAATTAGAACAACAATAAAATTTGTAAAAAACCACAATGAGATGCCATTTCACACTGGTGAGAATGGTTATCACAAACAAATCAACAAACAAGTGTTGGAGAGGATGTGGAGAAAAGGGAACCCTAGTGCACTGTTGGTGGGATTGCAGACTGGTGCAGCCACTGTGGGAAACAGTATGGATTTTTCTAAGAAAACTAAAAATGAATCTACATTTTGACCCAGCAATTCCACAGCTAGGATTATACCCTAAGAACCCAGAAACACCAATCCGAAAGAACTTATGCACCCCAATGTTCATAGCAGCACAATTTACAATAGCCAAGTGCTGGAAGCAACTTAAGTGCCCATCAGCAAACAAGTTGATCAAAACACTGTGGTACATTTACACAATGGAATACTACGCAGCAGAAAGAAAGAAGGAGCTCCTGCCCTTCGCAACAGCATGGATGGACCTGGAGAGCATCATGCTAAGTGAAATAAGCCAGGTGGTGAGGGACAAATACCATATGATCTCACCTTTAAGTGGAACCTAATCAACAAAACAAGCAAGCAAGCAAAATATAACCAGAGACATTGAAACTGAGAACAATCTGACAGTAACCAGAGGGGAGGTGGGAGAGGATAATGGTGAGGGGAAGAGAGGAAGGGTTTTCAGGAACAACTATAAAGGACACATGGACAAAACCAATGGGGGTGGGATCAGGGAAGGGAGGTGGGGATGGCTGGGGTAGGGGGGAGTGGGGGGGCGTTAATGCAGACAACTGCACTTGAACAACAATAAAATAATTTTTTTAAAAACCTTTAAAAAATTAAATTAATACCAACAATTTAAAAATATTGAATGTCACCTGTAATTGAAAAAGAAAAATAAATTAAAGAGAAAAAGAAATCCTATCCTCTAATGCAAGCTCTGCCTCTAGCCAGATCAGTGAACAGAGGAAACTTCTTCACTGTCTCGGGACTTCAATTTTTCTATTTATGATATCACTATGAGAGGCTGTATCTCCAAGGGTTCAATCTCTAACTCTTGTATAGTATCTTCCCTGTTACATTGTATTTTTCATAAAATAAATTTAATTTAGTTGAGAAAAAAGTTTGGATTTGCTATTTGGAAGTATACAAAATTGTACATATTCCATTCATATATGAGTGTACCTTCACCAGAGAAAAGACATAGATTCTAGTTTTTCAGAAAACACAGATTGATTGAATTGAACACTACTCCATCAGGTATAAATACTACTAATAATAGCTACCATTTTTTCTATTTTTTTAAACAGAGGGAAAGAAACATCCATGTGTGGTTGCCTCTTGCACACCCCTCACTGGAGGTCTGGCCCACAACCCAGGCATGTGCCCTGACTGGGAATCGAACTGGTGACCCTTTGGTTTGCAGGCTGGCACTCAATCTATGGAGCCACTCCAGCCAGGGCTAATAGCTACCATCTTTTTAATATGTTTTATATAGCATACCCCTTCCTTGAAATTTTTAAAATAATATTAAAGGATAAGACAAATTTATGAGCTATTACAATGCACATATGTTTGGAAAAAAACATACATAGTAATCTATGCTAATTATATGTGTTGACTGGGAGAAATGGCTCAAGATGAAAGTTGAGTTTGAAGGTTACTGCAGGGAAAGCTTCCTGCATAAGTCATAGTCATTATTATCATTATCTTTACCTAAGTGGCTATGAGGCTGTTGAATTAAGTGCTTTATGGGCTTTACTTAATGAGAAAGGAAATAAATGACTATTAATTTTTCCTCACCATGGCTGTTGCTGTTTTTTGGTACCACTGAAAGAACTCAATTCTAAAGTTAGTATTTATCTATCCTTTCCTTTTTCCTAGTGCCTTATCTCTAGCTTTGTTTTATTGGCCTCTAAAAATCACTGCAAAGGCAATTATTTTGAAAGAGGTCAAGGGCCTATTGAATTCATTTTAGCACTGACATACAGATTAAAGGTACAAATGTAATCAAATGTGGCTAGTCAGAATGCGCTTGAAAAAAATCTATTCTAAAACATAAAATGCAGCCTCACAGATGGCCGAAAGATGTTTTCTTTTTAATTATTATCTCTGCTTGGCTTGAAAACGGAAGCTGACTGGAGGCTATTTTGAAATGACTTCTGTCTGTTACAGTGACATGGATTGAGTAGAATGACCACCCATAAGAATATTGAAAATTGAACATTAAAAATTATATTTGAGTCAGATTCTATTGGCCAAAGGTCATTCAATTTCTTCTATAGGTCTAAGCATCATCTCATTTCCTTAAATTTGGAACTAATACTCAAAAAATATATTTCTTCAACGTTCAGAATAGCTCTTGGCACAGCTCACCAATTTTCTTTAATTTCATACTTTTTTACTAGTTGAAAGGTTAACACACAACTTCCCTGGAAAATAAAGAAATCTTTTAATGAGAAACTAGCTAGGTCACTAGTCTTTAGGGTGAGTTCTTAAATGCAAGAACCGTCCATCCTACCAAACATTTCATTAGAAATTAGTTCCCAGCTTGTATGTTCTACCACATTAAAAGGGATTTCCAGACAAAAAGTTTGTAATTAGCTGATGGTGCGCCACACCCAAACACGTTCTCAGCCAGTTTTTACTAGGTTCCTGCAAACAACACATCAGCTATTCATCTCAGGTAGGCACGACCACAGTCGTGTATTTTATAAAAGGCCATGCCAAGTCTCCCTTTTTAAACCTTATCAGATCTCATGGCTCAGCAAAGAAGGTCTTGTGAAAGTCAAGCCTTAGATGGAAAGAAACAATGCTATATAGTATTTAAATAGTGCAGTCAGCTCTCAAATACTCATGTTCATGGAAAAACTAATGATGCAGATTCAAAAAAAAAAAAAAAACAACAGAAGATAATCAAAGTTTCTCTCCATTAGTGTGAATGACTTAAGGTAAGGTTAGTTGAGGAAATTGGTGAGGAAGGTAACCCTCAGATAATTAGAAGCGGAGTCCTGTGTCTGAGAACAGAAGGTGATGGGGTCCCTGGAAGTTAGGGGAAAAAATAGTAGTATACGTCTGTGTTCATGTGTGTAATAGAAAGATAAAGACACCATCACTTGGTTTTCGGTGGTGGTCTGGGGCCAAGTGGAGTACAATTCCCTGTCATCTAGCTTTGGGACCCACTTCATCACTACATACTTCACTTCTTCAAGCTCCCATCAGTGAGTCTAATGACACACTTGTTAATCTTACCGCATTCACGTTTAGTTGTGACCCTTTTGCACGTAAGTGAATTATAAAATAAATAAAATGACTTGCGAATGCAGGGCATTATTCATCACTTTAGAATTTGGGGAGGGGGAATATAGGAAGAAAAAAAAATGCTAGTGTTACTGCTGTGGAGATCGCACGTCCAGGAATTAACTGCTGGATTTCTTTCAATTCCTGTATTTTTTACCTCCGCCGTTCCCAAATGCATCATTTCAATTTCTGAAATGTGTAATACTTCAATTATTTTCGACTCTTAATTATGTAGAGGGTTGCTTATCCTGGTGTCTGTTCACCATCAACTGGAAGATCTTTATCTCTATTGAGTTTCACAGTTTTTTCTTGCTTGCTTTTGAGACTTTTTTTGTTATTTTATTAGATTTACTTCTTAAAGGTTAGATGTTTCATGTTTTATTTTGGTGACTTTCCCCCACTCTAATGTTTTCTTTTCCTGTAAGCATAGTAGATTTTGATCTACAATGGTTTACAGAATCAGATTTGTTTAATGTGTTCATATGATTAGATGACATTAGCTGTATTTTATCTAGATTGCAAATAAAAGTGACAAATGTTGCCTCTAAGTACCAAGAAATTGCTCTTATCTTGAGAACACTCTAGTTTAGAATCCATTTTTGTTCAGATAATTACCAATGACATATTTGTTTTGCCCAGTGAGAAATAAAACAGAACATAAAGAAAACCAGGGCATCAATACCAAAAATCAGACTATATCTTTGAAGTAAAGAAATAAATGAAGCCACCCTGGCTGGTGTGGCTCAGTGCTTGAGCACCAGCCTGAGAACCAAAGGATCGCTGGTCCGATTCCCAGTCAGGGCCCATGCCTGGGTTGCGCGGGCCAGGTCCCCAGTGGGGGCCACATGAGAGGCAACCACACATCGATGTTTCTCTGCCTCTCTTTCTCCCTCCCTTCCCCTCTCTCTAAAAGTAAATAAATAAAATATTTTAAAAATAAAGCAAATATTATAAAAGTTGAATATTTGGATCACAATATACTTTTATGAATATGCTAAAAAGTATCACTACATAGAAATAGAAGAAGAGCAAGAGAAATAGTATGAAGCTGATAGGAATAAATTGAATGGGTAGAAAGGTAAAGTTCTGCACTTAATGTAGAAAACCAGAGAACTGAAAGAAAATTGACAGTAGTTAATGGGGAAAAGATCTATAGTTCTATTGATCGCAAGCACTCTTTGAATTAATTAATACCAAAAAAAAAAAAAAAAACAAAAAAACCCTGTGAAACAATCTTAGGTGGAACTACTAAGAGCCTAGCATCTAGATCTATAAAATCAGGGTAATAAGATAATATCTTTTTCATAGGACTATTACAAATATTAAATGACAAAAACCCATGTGAAATGCTTAGCATTTGGGTTAAATATAAAAATGCATGTCAAATGCTTAGCATTTGAGTTCCATGTAAATATTCAATACACTCATGTGGAGATTAGGACCAATAAAATGATGGTTTGGTCAAAGTGTATAAAACAAAATGGAGTCACTTATATGAACCAAGAGGGCTGCCAGTCAGCCATGACACTTTGGTTCAAGAGGGAAACTAAGTCACACTACACATATCTAGCAAGGAGGCATGTTGAAGATATGTGCCCACGTGACCAGAACAGCCATGTCTGCAGAGCGGGACCACCCACAGATAGGCTCCTGGGGAGATTCCCCACTGGGCATCAGGGGTGCCAAGACATTTATCGAGAAGACCCAGAAGGGCGGAGAACCCCACTTTCCAGGTATAACTGGGGCAGGCTCCGGACCACTGCTGAGACAGCCGAGCCCCACACCCCAGAGGGCTGCTCCCCGCCACGCTGACCTCCCTGGGCATCGGCCACCGGAGGCTCTGCCCTGCTGGACTGGGGACTTCACCCGCCCTGCTGCCCACCTGGCTCCGGAGACCCTTCCTTGCAAGACGCTGACAACTCCCTTGCCCACCGTCCTGTCTCCCGGACCTGCAGGCTGACACTCTGGGACTTGGGTTCATTATCCCCCATTGATTGCTGTGTGCGCATTATAATTCTCTCCGATTGTTACAGTGTGCATAAGATATTCATGTATGTTGATGTTCTGCTGTGAGTGACCCTGCATTCCATAGAAGCTGAGTGAACAGCACAGTGACCGTGTGTGACTCTGGTCTATTCCTTGGTGCCAGGATGCTCGCAGCAGGCAGCGAGCCGGGCAGCTGTCTGGCTCACTTACAGGAAAGACTATATTGTGAAACATATACTAGTCACATTTAGTTCTTATTGTTAACAAAAGTACGGAAGTCCTACCTTACTTGTGTGAAACTACATGTGTCAAAGTATGTCCATATGGATTATACTGCAGAGTGTACAAGTATTAGAGCCAATAGGACATGAGAAAATTTGGAGTGGGAAGCTGAGATTAATGGTAGCATTCCAAAATATTGTGGGGGGGGGCACTGGTAAATAAGAATTGGATTTACTCCTGACTCCAAGCATCACTGATAGTGGCAATAAATAGGGGAAAGCCACAAGGAGAGTCATTTTAGTTCTTCTAGGACAAACTTTTGAATAAGCAGACCTATCCAAAGGTAGAATGGATTACTCAGGTGTTGGTGAGTTTCTTGTCACTTGAGGGGTTCCGACAGGCTGGACCACCACCTGGAAGGAAATCCTGTAGCAAGGTATTTGCATGTGGTGTCTTTATGCAATCATCCATTTATGAAGTCCATCGGGACACAAATAGTTAACGAATCCCTACTACGGGTCAGCACTCGTATAAACCCTAGTGGATATCCAAGGTTCTTTCCACCTCAAGCATTACATGATTTTGAAGAAACGGGATGTCTTAAATGTTCACAAAGGGACACCTCAGCTTCACACAGAGGCTATTTTTCTTAGAACTTACCTTTTCCCACCCCCTTCTTCAAAAACCCCCCTCACATCACTTAGTGCACACGTAAATACCTGATATCTTAGTCCACAATCTGCACTGGCAACTAAATGCCTGAAATCACATTAGGTTGAAAGCTTTGCCATTTCATAAGCATAACTGTTTTTTCCAACCCAGCTGAGCCTCGGGGCCATCCATAGTTTCCAATTCAGGTTCTGCTGTTGCTGTCTGGTGTTTCATGGGGAAATGGCATTTTCTTTTCAATGTAAACATTTTTAGAAATGCTGGGAGGAGAATTCTGTATAACAAATGTACCAGAATAGCTATGCCTAGCCTACTGGGTGAAATCCTTTTTTTTTTTTAAAGAAAACAATATTAGAACAAAGAAATCTACTCCCTGTAAAAGGAGAGCTGGCTTGGAAATCATATAAACAATATTCACACTCTGCGTTCCAGATGAAGTGCTCTCCCTGGTGCTGTCAGCAAAATTTGCTGCCAGATTCACTAAATGAGCTAGTCTGACCTTGAAGGATAAACCATATAGGGGTGGGAAACAGCATGTTTACAGTTTTTGGCATTCTCTGCCTTCCAGGATTATTTGCGCATACACGTTTGTTGGTCGTTGGTTAAATTACCAGCCATAATTACCTAAAAGATAAATCATAACTAACGATACAAAATACTGAAAATAATAAGACAGATAATACAAATAAATAATGTCATAATTATGGCTGGTGCGGCTCAGTGAATTGAGCACGGGTCTGTGAACCAAAGGGTTGTGGGTTTGATTCCCAGTCGGGGTACATGCCTGGGTTGCTGGCCAGGTCCCCAGTTCAGGGTGCGCGAGAAGCAACCACACATGGATGTTTCTCTCCCTTTCTTTCTCTCCCTGTCCCCCTCTCTAAAAATAAATAAACAAAATCTCTAAACATAATATAATAATTCACAAATATAATAATGCAAGAGTGCAATGTTTCGTGTACTCACAATTGTGAACTTACTCTTGCCCACCCCTGTATAATCCTCCCCACCACATGTCACCAACTGCTGCTAGTCAAGAGAAGCATGAGAATTATGTCAGAAAGGCATCTTATACCAGAACAGTAAAGCACTTGAATAAACAAATCTCTTGTCTAAGATTTTCTAGCCAACCAAACAAAGTAAGCCCTCTCAAAGCCCAGACACACAACAGAAGAAGAAGGCACTGGGTGGTCAGTGAGAGCAGCTTAAACACATTCCAAAATGCTTCAGAAGCAACAGGATGCAGCCCAGAGGACCGTGACAAGCATAATCAGTGGAAAGAAGGAGAAGAAACAGTTGGACAAATTTCTTATTCCCCGGAAGAGGGGATTGGTAGTCGTGTAAATGTTGGTGCATGCTCTTTTTAAAGGAAGACAACTAAGAAATGTAACAAAACCCAATTTAAGTATAAAAGATTAACATACATACCAAATATTATGAAGAGTTTACAGCCCTTCCTACCACACCTCTAGACCATTTTCTATACAGCACACACATAGGTAGTGAAACAATGGCAATTGTCATTCTTCTCTTCTTGTTTGGAATACGCCTTCCCTTGTCCCGGATGAGTGGCTCTTTGGAAGTCTATGTTAATGCAATTTTAAAACTGGGTAGATATTCGTCTCCATTCAACAGTATCCGTAATGTCATCATTTCTACAATAGGCAGCTGTAGATCAGTTTAGAAATATTTAAATACACCAACAAAACAAAACTTTCTAGCATAACACAAAATGAAGCGGCTGACTACTGCTCCTTACTCTGCCCTTTGTGAATATCCGAAAAAAGAAATGATCCTCCCTAGAAATCAGGGGTGAAAATTAAGGCAAACATAAGATATTGTTTTTCGCCCTGGCTGGTGTAGCTCAGTGGATTGAGCGCGGGCCTGCGAACCGAAGGATCGCGGTTCGATTCCCAGTCAGGGCACATGCCTGGGTTGCCAGGCCAGGTCCCGGCAGGGGACGTACAAGAGGCAACCGCACATTGATGTTTCTCTCCCTCTCTCCTT
Source organism: Glossophaga mutica (assembly GCA_039655065.1). Lineage (NCBI taxonomy): Eukaryota > Metazoa > Chordata > Mammalia > Chiroptera > Phyllostomidae > Glossophaga > Glossophaga mutica. Next base: position 3,461,631 of record CM077318.1, on the reverse strand, counting down.
CCCTTCCCCTCTAAAGATAAATAAATAAAATCTAAAAGGAAGAAAAAAGTACTTAAAAAAAAAGGTATTGTTCTTCATATACCGACTTAAGAAAAATGTAAAATGAACGATAGCACCTAATCAATGATTGTATTGTCAAGTGGACACGAGTATAATGCTGATGGGTGCACTTTCTGGAGAGAAAACTGAAGGTGAGTACACCAATATATTAACTGTGCTTTCTCTGAGTGGTGGAACTATACCGTGATTTTAATTTTCTTTATATTTTCTGTATTTCCCCACTGTTTTATAATGAACATATTTTATAATTTCACGAAAGCATTAACAAGAATGTGTTCAAAAGTGAATGCTGTGAGAAATATCTTCTAAATTTCAAAATAATGTTGCAGCTTCCCCCAACCCCTAGCCAGCTTTCCTGGACTTAAAGGTGCAGGCATTTAGTTAAAACTTTCATGTATCGCGTATTCTGTTTTATGTATTGTCTCCTTTACACAACAGGATCGCAGAATTCTTGAGGGTAGGGACGTTGTCTCTGTATCGCCCGCATCCTCACACCAATGTCTAGCCCAAAGAGACGTCAGTTGTATTTTCATGAACCAAATTTATTTTCTTTTTTCCTAAACCGATTCTCCACCACTCCTCAGCAGTATTGTCTGTGTCACTATCATTATCTTAGGCACTCGGTCTTAAAAGTGCTAGAGTCCTGCTGACTTTTCTCTTTCCCTTCCCTCCGATATCTAACCACCAAATTCTTGAGATTCTTTGCACTGCTTTATTATCTTGCTCATTCCCATGGCAACCATTTATTTAAAGCCTCAGATCCCCACTTCTGGACGACTGCAGTTGCTTCTTAAGTGCTCTTTCTACCTCTAAATCTATCCTGCACAACCCTCTCACATCCATTTTCCTACGGCAATATTTCATAAGGGGCACTTTCCTGCTACAGGGAGAATGTTTCATGAACTAGGGGATAAAGTAAAAGCCACTCTGTCATTCATTTAGAGTCATCTAGAATCTGGCTTTATGTTCCCTTATCTCCCTTTTCTCTGTAATAATAACAACAACAAAACTGCTTATTTAGTGCTCACTATGGGTCCGAGACACACATGTACGCACTTACCTATTTATTTACCTATTTATCTATTTATCTATTTATCTATTTATTTTCCCAACTGCCTTATGGGGTAGGCAGCATAATAATCCCCTTTCACTGGTGGTACAGAAGCACAAGATCAGAGTGAGAAAGTGGTAGAACTATGTCTTGGACTTTCCACTCTTATCAGATATTTCTATTCGCAGTTTCCTGCATCCCTGCCTTGGCATCATTGTTCCTTCCATGTTTCCCGTCAAAAACATCCATTCCTTTGCTGTAGTGGAAATTCCATCAGTATTTGGGGACCAAGTTCAAGCTTTCTGTGACTATCCGGCCCAGACTACTTTCTTCTTCGTAGTCCTTCTTCATTTATCACTCCATAGCATTTGTGCTTATCCCCCATTTGGCACTTAATGTAGGATAATCTATGCTGTTACATATAGTTACGCGTATATCTTTTATTTAATGCATCCTGTTACCTTAACTGGATTGGAAGTTGCTTGAGGGACAAAAGCATGTTATGAATTTTGTTTGACTTACCCTGTACCTAGCACAGTGCCTATGAAGAATAATTACTGAATGAATGTTTGTGGATAATAATCATTCATTAATTTATTCATCAATATTTACTAAACATCACATAGATGGTGTCTAAGTTCTGAGGAAGTAAAGATATGAAGATAATTAGAATGCTGCCTTGTCCCTGTCCTCGGAGTCTCACAAAGATCTTCCTCATCTTGCACAACTCATACTTGGCCTCCTCCGGTGTAATAGGATGAACAGCAAAGCGACCCTTGGTGTCATGGATCAGATGGAAATTCTCTCCAGTCTTGTCAATACTGACCACAATGTAAAACCAGCAGGGAAGGTTATATCAGTTCAGACCTTGCCATCAATCTTAATGAACCACTGCACGCAGGTCTTTTTTCACTTCATCTCCTGTTAAGGCATCGTTCGCACCCATCTGCTACCCTGATGCCCACATCGAGGTGAAGAACATCATGCAGACTGATTTGGAGTCTGGAAAAATTACCGATTTCATCATTTGACAATGGTAACCTGCGTGTGGTTACCGGAGGTGCTAACCTGGGAAGAATCAGCATGATCAACAGAGAGAGACACCCTGTTCTTCTGACATAATTCATGTGAAAGATGCTCAATCATAACAACTTTGTCGCCTGGCTCTCTAATGCTTTTGTTATTGACAAAGGAAACAAACATGGATTACCCTTCCCTTTGGAAAGGGTATCCGCCTCACCATCACTGAAGAGAGAGAAGAGAGAGAGAGAGAGAGAGAGAGAGAGAAAAGAATGGCATGATGAGTCGCCTTTTTGGTATGGGGTGGGGTGTGGTTATTGTTGTTTTAATTTACAGTTTTCTGCTACTCTACTTTATAACATGTAAAGCATATTGAATTTTTCAGGCAGAAATTAAGTAAAATAATAAACTACTATTTCCACACAATGGTTATAGAGAAAGTAAGATACTACATGGTAGATAGAGAGGATAGAGGATGGAGGGAAAACTGGAGGGAGGGAATACATGATGGACTTTGGACTCTAAAGACATGGGAGAGATAATACATAGAGCACAGGCAAAGGTCTTCTTCCAGCTGGAAGAGGAAGAGGGAACAGGAAGATGAAAAATGGGAAAAAATGGGTATGGATGCAGGTAAGTTTATCAGTACGAAACAATATAGTTAGAGAGTGTAGCCTAATCCCTTGTGAAGGAGGTGAGATCATTTGCTGAGACTGTGGGCATGGGAGTTTCTAGGTGCCTTGAAAGGACAGGTAAATCGGTGAAATAAGCCAGTCGATGAAAGACAAATACCATATGATCTCACCTACAAGAAGGACCTAATGAACAAAAAGAAACTAATAAGCACAATAGAACCAGAGGCATGGAAACATGGAACAGATTGACAGCGAGCAGAGGGGAGGGGGAGGGGGATTAGGGGGGGAAGAAGGGGAAGGGACAAATCAAAGAACATGTGTGAATGAGCCATGAACATGGACGACAGGGTGGGGATGGCCTGTGGAAGGGGGGTTGGATGGGTGGAGGAGGGCAGAGGGGGAAAAGTTGGGACAACTGTAATAGAATAACAATAAAATATTTAAACTTCCAGAAAAACAAAATAAGTAAATGAAACAAAAAGAGGAACAGTCTTGCGGATGGCTGTCAGAAAGCACATGGATGAGATGGTGGGTGATGCAGCCTGAGCTGACTGATGGAAGAAGGAAAGATTAAAGGGGTCCAGGGACCTCACAGGGAAACCCCTGAGTCGGAAGACAAGAAATACTCATGAGGTGGAATGTGGGTGCAGCATAAGGAAGGGAAGGAGAGGACAGAGAGGGATAGAAGGTGCTGTAGTCAGAAAGTGAGGTAATGAAGGCTAAAATTTTAGCGGTCAAGTATTCCCAGGCTCAGATAAGTCCACAGTTTGATCAGCAGATGGGGAGGTAATAAGGAAAGCTGGGAAATGAAGAACAGTAAAATCTTTGTAGATGCTCATAATCTTCAAACTGTATCTTATATCAGCCTGTGACTCACCCATTCTATTGCAACCACCTAGTCCGAGTGACCATCAGCTTTTGCACTAGCTTCCTATTTGATCTCTGGGCTTCCCTGTAAGCCCACCCCCCTTCTCCCACCCCAGACTGTAACCATGAGCTCACACTCTCTCTGTTCTTCGCTTGAAACCAAACGGTCCACTGGATTTCCATTCCACTTACTTTCTATAAACCCTAACACGGTCTGACCCCAACTTTTCCAACCTTACCGCCTACCACTTTTCCTATCATTGTGCTTCAGCTACCCGGGTGTTCCTTGCTGTTCTAAGAGCACAGTAAGCATGCCTTAGAGCCTTAGAGCCTTAGAGCCTTAGGGCCTTAGGACCTTAGGACCTTTGGACTTGCTACCTCACCTATCATGCAGACTTACTACCATCTCTGCAGGTCTCTGCATGACTCCTGCCCTTACTTCATTTGAGTCTATGCCAAAATTTCTCCTCAGAGAGGCCTTGCCCTTAGCTATCCCACTGAAAATTATAAGGCTCTGTCTTTCTCTACTCCAACTTCCTGCATTATTTTTTTTCCTTAAAATTCTTATCATTGACTGAGCTATTTTATGTTTGTTCATTTCCCCCGCTCCACCCTCTACTTGGAATTTGTGGTTTTGGGGAGCAATGACTTTGTCTGTCTTATCCCCTGTTTTTATCTCGGAGCACCTGGAAAAATTCCTGGCACAAAGTAGGACTCAAGACAAGTAGCAGAACAGTCGCTCAAGGCAAAGCTTGATTGAAATGCTGGAGATATGAAGATGAATAAGGTGTGGTTTCTCCTATAAGCAGCAGCCACCTCTGCTGAGGAACCAGGAGGAGCCCAGAACCAAGGATACCACCGGGAGAATGGCAGAAAATGAAGTAGATGTTGGGAGATTAACTGTTTAAGCCTTCCTTCTGCATGTTTGCCTGCTCTGGAAACCTGTGTAAAATCAAGGATCCTGGTTTCTCAAGGATCATCCTGAACAGATCTTTGCAAACGTGTTAAATTCTGGGCCATGAACAGGGCTGTTTCCTTGCCATTTAATAATATAAACAGTAAATGAAAACAGGATTGGAAGTTAGGTGACAAGACTATTTCAAAATATTTGAAAATGATAGCAAGAAGTGCCTACGAGTTTCTACTTTGTTTAAATACTGCTTTTCCTGAAAGAGTTAAAGCTGCAGAAAATGCTTTTCTAATTTATATAAAATAATCTTTTTGCAGGATTTCTTTAAGCCTTCCAGGAGAATGACTTAACCTTTCCAAGATCTTTGCCCTAAGGAATAGATCCCCATTCTTAATGTTGTTTTATTTGCACTCGTTTTCCAAGCCAAAAACCAAAAAAGAAAAAAGGAAATAAAAGTGTAAAAAAAAAAAAAAAAAAAGCCAAGAACCAGTTACGGGTGTTTGCAGTCATCCTGAAAAGTTTTCTATTTCCATTCACTTTTTTCTCAGGTTTTGCTTAATACTTCTGAATTTTGTTACTTAAAATAGCAAGGCTCGAGGGCGGGAGGTAGAGAAGGGTGAGGTGGGGGGAAAATGGAGACAACTGTACTTGAACAACAATAAAAAAACAAAACAGCAATGAAGGACTAAGCCACGGCTACTAAGCCACAATGCTGATCAAAGGGATTGACTAAGGGTGCCTGCTACTATGATAAGATTTCCCAAGCCTTTCTACCCTCCCTTTACCATCCTTCCCTCCAGGAAAAAAACAGAAGCCCCTGGTGCAGAGTGGTAAACATTCTTCCCAGCCTTAATCTCTTAAAGCGCATCTGTTCCCCGAAGGGATCTGTAAATCTGTAAATTCCAAAAGGTTGCATATTTGTATTTCAACACTTTCTAGTTTATTTTCACTCATGTCGTACGCGCTACAGATCTCTTTGTGTATGTTCATACTTATCTGCACGTTGCCACGAGCGAGGGGGAAATGAGGCCAAATTAAAGAAGCAAATTTGCTTCCCACAGGAAGGGGTTAATTCACAGCTGAAGCCACTTTCGAGAACAACTAGGGAACAATGCTCAACGGAAAGCATGTTCCATCTAATTGGTGCACTTCCCAACCTCTTGCTCAAGCTGTGCTTCTCTTTTGATTCCATGATCTCATGTGCTTGACTGAATGAGTGACAGGCTTTTTTGTTCCAGGTTTCCTGGGTTAGCTCGTTGTGAATGTGGATTAATTGCAGCAGGACTGCGTGAGCTACCTGTTTTCTAATTTCTATTTTTCCCCTCCACAAAGGCAGCGAAATGAGAATGGCAAGGACATTAAAAAAAAAAAATACTCAGTGTACCTCACTTTTTGTGTGTGATCTTAAAAATATTAAACGGTAACTGTTTAAGTTAAATCTGTACAATGCTTCCTAGTTCTTGGATCTTTATCGAGAGGGAAATACAGCATGCCTTTTCGTTAATCCTACTTTCCGTGACCTTTCAGGAGACGCTGCATCAGCCGCCACCTCGTCTTCCAATAAATGCTCGTTCTTTATCCCCCTTGGGTGTTTTCGGCAATATGGTCACTTATGTTAATTTATAATTACCCATACAAACGGTTTTATTTGTAAACATTCCTAAATGTGTCCTGCAGACATGTGTCGTACTATATTGCCAATTCCATTATCAGTGTCCTAATGGGCCATGCCTTTTATTACTATATTTTGTAGTAGGTGCCTCATGGATCTTAGGTTTATCACAGAGGAGTTGCTGGATTACTGTATCACCAGCCCTGGCCTTCCCACCGGCCCCCGGACTCATATATTCCACTGCCTGTGAAAACTCTGTTTGGAAGCAACTTGAACTCAGGGTGGCCAAGAAAGAACATCCAAGTCTCTCCATGCCTGCTGGCTTTCCCTTCAGTACTTCCCCTGTCAATGAATGCCGCCATCATTTACTCAACAGCTGGTTAAAAATCTAGCAGTCATTTTCAAAAATGTGGTTTGGGTTTTTTTTTTTTAAGATTTTACATATTTATTTTAGACGGAGGGGAAGCGAGAGAGAAAGAGAGGGAGAGAAACATCCATGCGTGGTTGCGTCTCACACTCCCCTAGCTGGGGACCTGGCCCAGAACCCAGGCATGTGCCCTGACTGGGAATCGAACCGGTGACCCTTTGGTTCGCAGGCCTGTGCTCAATCCACTGAGCCACACCAGCCAGGGCTAATTTATTCTTTTTTTTTTTTTTAAGAATACATACATACGTGCAGTAGCCCTGTACTGGTCCACCTGTTTCTACCCTCGACTCCCTCCAGGCTACCCAACTCACAGCAATTAGGCTGATCTTTGAAAAATACACACCGTGCCACACCGCCCTCCTTGTTTAAACGTTCCAGCGGTTTTCCATCGCACTGAGAATAAAGTCCCAACTCATTTAGCAGGACTCACAATATAAGGATTTTTCTGTGATTCAAATCCTTTACACTTGCTTTTCTGCATGCGATGAATGCTCTCTCTTCAGAAGGTTGAGTGGCTTGCTCACTATTTTCTTTCAGGTTTCTGCTTAGTTACTCCCTCCTCGGAAAGTCCTTTCCCTGACTGCTTCAGTTCTGTAGTTTTACGGAGTCTCCCCAGATGTACTGAGTTATGATTGACAAATAAAATTGTGCATATTTAAAACACACAATGCGATGTTCCGGTATACACTGTGTATTTACACGTCCACCGTGAAATGATTACCACCGTCAACCTAATTAAGATATACGTCACGTCACACAATTACCATTGGTGTGTAGTGAGGACAATTAAGATCTCCTCTCAGCAAATTCCAAGTATATAATGCAGTATTAAGGCTGCTCGCCACTGGGTATGTTGGATCCCAAATTTATTCATGCTGCATAACCCAGATATTGAACCCTTTGACTAACATCCCCGCATGTCCCCCGCACTCAACCCCTGACAACCACCACGCTCCTCTTTCTGCTTTTATGACTTTTAAACAGCCAATGGAAAGCAAGTTAAACCCAGCTGCATAGCCACAGATGTTTCCCATTGGGTTTAGAGGCTAGCGTCATGCCAGGCTCCACATTTATAATATTTCTCTTTTCAGCACAGTAACTCCAAGTTTCCTCTCCCACGAGAGAGAAATCTGGAGAGAGACTAGGAGAGACACGGAGACATGTTGACACAGAGGGATGCCAAAGGGCCATTAAACCGATAGAAGAGATGAATTGGAAAGGTTCGTAAGTACTTGTACAAGAAAACTCTCACAACGGCTGACCTTCACGGTGTCGAAGATGTTGATAGAGAAAAATAAGGGCTGTGGGAAAGATTCCTGAGGAATATTAGCTGACTTAGGTTGCTGTGCATCCCCCACTCTGAGTGTTCGATATGGACCGGAAATCACTATTTCCCTGAACTGCAGCAATGGTAGAGCTACTTACTGGTTTTATAACTTTCAGTAATTTCACTTACAGTTCTTGAGCTTTCGTTTCCTTATCTGTAAAATACAGATATTCTCACCTACCTGGTACATTAGCCTATCGCGGGACAGAAAGTTCTTGCTCAGTAAGTGGTAGTTACTATCACCAATATCGATAAGACATCCGAAGTGCCCCCTACACTGGCCATTTGTGACAGCTACGACTGTGTCTTTAACACCGCAATTCTCTTCCAGAAAAATTAAAAGTATGTTGGACTAAAATGGTCCTGGGACAGTCTTGCGTAGCACAACTGCCAAGTATTCGTTCATTTGCTTCCTAACAAATATACTCTCGTTAGATTTATTAGCTGTTGTAATTCATTTGTGAGTGAGTGTGTATGTGTGTGCGTGTGCGCGTGTGTTGACTTTGTGAGTTATTTAATCAAGAGTGTCGGAACTGAAGGTCATTATTATTGTGTTTACTGAGATGACAGTGTTATTTTACTCTGCAGAGCAATTGTCTGTTTAGCAGATTCATTTGTTCCAACTATGAGCCGTGCTTACCTCATAATCAAGCCAATGAGTGGGCTTTCAGGTCTTTATACTCATTGTCTAATGTAGCTTCATGAAGAGGAAAAAGGGAAAATGAAATAAAACCACAGTAAGCAAATGAGGCAACCCCCCCCCCCAGTGAATCACGGAATGTTAGTGTGAAGGAAACATGGTAATTATCAAAACTGTCAAGCTATGGAGGAGGAAAAAATGAAGTCCATACCGAAAAAAGGAAGACTATTTCTTCCCAAGCACACAAAGCTGAACATCCAGGATTTCTAATGTCCAATATAATGCCGTTCTCCCTACCTAGCCTAGTTGCTTAAAGATATGGAACGGAGCAGCAAGGAGGGTTCTGCAAAGTGACTTGAGAGCACTCAGGCCCACTTCAGGATGCGGAGCAAACGCGTAGAGGAGAGCACCATGGGAAAATGAGGATGGAAAAACTGGAGTGCACGTAGGGGCATTGTTCACATTGTTCGCAGCTGACTTTGGCTTATTGAGTTTGAGGACTGGGGGAGGAGGGGCAGCGGCCTCCCTGTGTGATCCTTCCGAGAACCGCAGTTACAGAGTTGAACTTGTAACGTGGACAAGCAGTCTTCAAAAGCGCATTAAAACAATTCCATCAGCATTTGACTTGACTTTGTTTCATTTAATCACGGTTTCAGTTATTTTGTGGGTGTTCCCTGAACTTGGAAAAATATGCGCTAAATATGGATTGAAAAGAATCTTCCCCTTTCATTCTCATTGGACTGCACAATAGTATTAAGATAGTGGTGCTGTGTGTGTGTGTGTGTGTGTGTGAGAGAGAGAGAGAGAGAGAGAGAGAGAGAGAGAGAGAGAGAGAGAGAGAGAGAGAAAGAGAATTAGTAAACAAATCGCAATCCCTGACCCAGTCTCAGGATACATTTTTTTAAACTTATAAAAAATGTATCCTTATAACCTTAACCTGGTCAGTATTGAAGATTTTACTCAGAGGTATCGAAGGATAACATTTTATAGAAACTCACCCTTTTCTTGCTTCCTTGTTTTTTCTTCCTTTCACACAGAATGAACTCTAATGTTTATTAGACAACTGATCACTTGTGATGACATGTAAGTTATCATTGCTATGTCAGAAAAAAGTGGAAAATGGACAAGAAATTCTGTAGATGATGTGGGGAAGGAAATGTGTTTTTAATGTAGTGCAGTATTGCTAGTCCTGACATGATGGTGTTTTGGGGAGACTGTGGCATATAGAAGAATCTAGGTTCACTTACTCTGAGACAAAACAGGTGTTTTTTAGAAATTTATTTTTATGCAATATAACCTCAGTTTCATCCTGTCATTTTTGTGATTGGAGTGGAGACAGGGTACTGAGAAATAATCGGACCTCTCAAGTCCTTGATGTATCTCTAATTCACTGTGAAATGCAGGTTTTTTTCCAAGCCACATGTTTTACATTAATAACTATGTTACTGCTGCACTAACATACTAGCTTGGCCTACGCAGAATTGCTTCAGTTGATGTCATGTGTCCAAAGCCCCTATATTCGTAAAAAGGAATCACTGAAACAGAAGTTTGTTGCTGTTGAATAACGAGACCATTGCCTCTAAAAGAAGCTTAAGTCGTTAAAAAGTTACACATGTAATGACTCATAACTTAACATCTTTACTGTTATGATTACAACATTTTATAGCTCTATTTACATTATTAGTGGAACAATAGGAGCAACAAAGTATGAAAGACTTGGATTTCTATGTGATTGTTACACTCAATAAACAATTTACAAATTAAGGCTTACACTTTTGGTTCTGAGTCTCATTTCTCTCATTGAGATCAATTTTCTATTTTAGTTACTGAAATGATGCAGCTTTGAAAGAACTTTATAAACAAACATATTCTCAATCAATAATAATAGAATTTAAAACAAGCTATTCAATCAGAAGGCCTTCTTTCTTTGTGTTTGTTTTATTGCTAATAAACAGTATAAAAGTTACAATATTTGAAGAAGTAAATGAACTAAAAGGAACAATCATAATAACATAAGCAATTTATGGAAACCACAGTAACTTGAAAATTCTGCAAATTGAAGTAAAAGCCCAATAGATCATTATAAAGCTGCATGTAACTAGATACTTTCTCCAAGATATTTGAAATTTTAATTTAAGCTGGTAATTTAAATTAGCATTGCAGTGGGGGAAATAAAAAAAATAATTGTTTACTCTCATCTGTAATCAAAATTTCGGCAATTATGAAAGGCATGGAATCAAGGCCATTTTAAATGTCATCAGAAGCACACAGTTTTGCCCACCAATGTTTCAGCTCTTGGAATTGTAATGGAAGTGAAAAGTAAAGTCAATGACTTATGCTACAACTACTATAGGACTCAAACTGCAGACATATTCATATAAATATTCACATAGAACCCTGAGTACTCTCTTCATTGATGATGAGAAATTTTATTGAAGCCGAGAAGCTATTTAGTATGGGCCACATACTAGGGAGAACTAAGAGACTCCCACATCTTTTCTGCATTCCATCATGGACCAACGTGTTTTTCCACTTGCGTTTCTTTCATTAGAACAACGGTGACAGTGCTATTTGCCTCACAGTAATTGTTGCATGAAGTGGAGACTTTGGGAAGCAAGAAGACCTGATGAGTATAGTAGCCACTTCTGTGAGATCTGCACGATGAGTATAGAGGGCTCTGTAGTTTCATGGGGTGAGGTCTCCGGCAGAATTACAGGGCGACAGAGGGCAAATGTGGATTTTCTCACTAGCTCTACTTTCAGAAAAATGGTAGGGAGACAGACAACAATTGTAGCTTAAGCATCTCCTGAGTGAGACCAGGAGGGCTGAGAAAAGAAGAGGCGGAATGTTCCAGCAGCTTAAAAAGCAGCCGAAAAGTACCCAGGCACCAACTATAGTAGGAAGTTTGAGTGACTCAAGGAATGTCATTCCGACCTGGCTGGTGTAGCTCAGTGGATTGAGCGCGGGCCTGTGAACCAAAGGATCGCGGTTCGATTCCCAGTCAGGGCACGTGCCTGGGTTGCAGGCCAGTTCCCACCATGGGACACACAAGAGGCAACCATACATTGATATTTCTCTCCTTCTCCCTCTCTCCTACCCTTCCCCTCTAAAGATAAATAAATAAATATTTTTTTAAAAAAACACGCTTATTTAAAAAAAAAAAAAAAAAGGAATGTCATTCCAATGACCTCCCCGCTCAGAATACATTCTCTCTAGTAGCTTGTCACCACACACCAAATATTACCACCTGAGAATTACTACTTTGACTTACACCATTCCATTTTCCTAGAAGTCTTCTATGAGAGGTCATTATGTCATGACTGTGTTCACAGCGGTTTTTAAAAAGGGCCACCCATTAGAAACACCTAGTAAATGTTTTGACAACAGATTTCTAGACTATATCCTAATATCCTCTGAAGTAGTGTGTCTGTCATGGGGCCCTGGAATCTGTATACTTGTCAGGCTACACAGGTGATTGGATACTGTGGGCTAGTATTTCATTAGGAAACATTAACAATCGGTGGGAAATGAATTTATTTTTCTCATCTGCTATGGTTCTGGAGGAAGTAGGAAGGATAAAGGCGCTGACGAATGGTTTCGTTGGGAGGATGGAGAGGTTTAGAGCTGAGGGACAATTTGGGAAATAAGGACACCATTCAGGAGTATAAAAAAGTCAAGGCGCTACAATACCTCATGGGCTACCTGAGAGAAGTTTTCTAAGAGGGGAAAAAAGAGACTATGAATCCGAACACAAAAATTATGTGGATATTTAACTTTGTCCAAATAGACTTCCAGCTTCTTCAGCATCATTTTGTCCAAATAGACTTCCAGCTTCTTCAGCATGCAATCAATGGACCTCTGCATGCAGAACTTTCTGCTTAGTCCTTGTTAGGAAATGAGAGGCCGTAGAGAAAACAAGTACATTAAGGGTGTGTCTGTATCAACCATTGTGAAATAATTACTGCTTCTTCTGCGATCATGAGAATTTCAGGTGACACTTCTGCCAACTCAGTAGAGCTCATACTATGGCATTTACAATGTGGAACGTTCCCCCCACCCCATCTCTCTCCCCAAACACTAGAAAGTGAATTACAAAAAGCCCTAACACATTTTCTCAAGAGTTTCGGAGTCTCCATTAGATGCTCCTTTACTCACCATGGGTTTTCAGAGTAAAATATAAACCCGGTCCAATTGCGAAAGGTATTTAATGGTGACAGTGCCTGGAAAAGATTGAGTAGAGGCAACAACTGGGAACATGAAGAATGTGTCATAATTTTCACACTTGAATGTAAGCCCAAGTATAGGAATTGGAAAGCATCAAAGGAATTCATTTGCTGTGTTAAGTTGCTTGATGTCAAGGCTCAAGTCTTGTAGGATCTTGCTTTGTTTTATAAGGAGACTCTGTTTTGTGAATACGGAAGAACCTGTGCTGACTCTCAGAAATCTTGGCTGCCTGAAAAGAGAAATGACAAAGATCTCAGTCATATAAAAGTTAACATGAATCAAGTGCTTACCATAATCCAGGTTCTTCCGCTACGCATAACTTTGGCATGCTGTGCACCATTTAATCCTCAAAACAATTACAGGAGTTAGGTAATTTAATTGTTTGCATTTTACAGGTAAAAGAAACTGAGGGTAAGCAAGATTAAATCAATCAGCCAAGGCCGCACAGCTTCAAGAGCCAGAGCTGGAATTCAAGCCAAATTTCATCTGAGGCTTGGGACAATATACTGAGAAAGCAGATCTCATAAGAAGGAATAATTCAATTAAATTTCAGTGCTTGTTTATGGTGGCAGTACATACGGACCCCAAAGAGATCATCTTTGTACGATAGCGGTCATACCAAGTTACTAAATTATAGAGTGTGGAAAACCTACCCCACACTGCCCGCTCAAATTGCTGACAATTTAGTGCTCCACAGAGCGCTAAATGCTCAAGTTGCATGGTACTTCAGAAACTTCATTTTCCTTTTATAAGTACTCATATTAGATTTTTATAGAGACCTTATTATACAACTTTGTTTGGTCCATTTTCCCCCTTCCTTTAGGATAAAATGTGTCTATGAAATGATTAAGGAGTCAAATGATGGAATTCCAAAATTTTTACTGCTGAAGTGTCTAAGTCAACGACAACGTGTGTCTTTCATTAAGTTAAATCTCTATTTATATTTCTTTTTAAGTGTTACTAAAATAACCTGTTCATACTTCTAATGATTAACTCTAAGCCCTCCTTGATTTCCTCAAAATCACTAATGTTTATCATGAAAATTATCATGTTTTTACAATTTGTACACTCAGCTAACTTTTTATTTTTCTATTTCTTACATATTTTGTAGCAGAAAAAGTGTTATAATTAAGGTTCAATGTAATATTTATGTTCATATGTGGTAAAATGTAGTAAACTCTTTACTGGTTACTATAGATTTTAAAAGATATAAAATAGTAAACCATGTATTGAATACTGCTGACAATACTTTCCAATTCTCTTGTCTTTTAGCTCTAACAGTATATACTGTAGTTAAAAAAAGACAAAATATTCTAAGCATAGTTTCGTTCGGTGCGAAGAGGTTTTTGGACCTGATTAATCTATGGTGATCAACTGAAGGCTCAATTACGTCATCATTGCAATGGTTCGAAGACACTTCTCAAGGGATAGTGCTTGATCAGTGTGGGTAAATTCTTTCAACAGCCTCATGATCATGGCCTGAAGAATGCAGTGAGTGGAGGCACAACAATTTGATGAACAGGGCTAGGTTTCATCTTCTCTCCTCATTCTTGTAGGAATTTGAATTTCATCTTTTACAACGGATGGGATCGTGAAATCTCTATATTCCACTGAAAGCAATGTGATAAACTATGTTTGTTTTTCCTTTACTAATCATGATCAAAGAATTGGATTGCAACATTTGATTTTCTTGTAAAAAGGGTTGTCTGGGGCTCTTTGTCAAGTAGTTTTGTTGAAGGCCAATGGGCAACTTCATGACACCTCTTGGTTTCATTTTCTCAGCACCCATGAGTTCTGTCATGGTGACAGAAACTGCATCTTTTATAGTCGTTTGTGTATGGCCCATAGTAGGCACTCCTTAAATGCTCATTGAATGAATGGGTAAATAACTTTACAAGCATTCAGATAAAAATAAACATTATGGTAGATTGGCTATGCTATTAGTTGGGTCCATACTGGTATCTTGGGTCTTCTTTTCTCGCTGTACATATTGTTTATAGATTATTTCATATAATCTCATGATTAGAATAACTCTCTGCATTGATGACTCTCAAATCTCTATCACTTATCCCAGATAGTTCTCCTAGATCCCAGACCAAATATCTGGTTGCTTGTAGAACATTTCCACCTGGATGTTTCTCAGCCATCTCAAGTGTAACACATTCATATTTAAACTCATCTCCATTGTCACTCTCGAATCTGTGCTTCTGTGTTCCCTGTGTCAACAAATTCCAACACCGCCTATCTCGTTGCCCAATTCACAATCTGGATGTCATCTTTGATTCCTCCTTCTCCCTCATATCCTACACTTAATCAACTGCTGAATCAGGCTGATTCTATCTTCTTAATAAGTCTTCAATGTATCAGTTTCTTTTTACACCTAATGTTACTTATTACCCTAGTTCAAGTGCCATTACTTCTTACATGGACCATTACAACAATCTTTTTTAACAGGTCGTCTTTCTTACAGTTTACCCCTCCCCAAATTCATTTTCCATTCTGTAGCTAAACAGAGACATCCATTTAATGAACTCAGAAGGAATTTTATCATACAGTAAAATATAGACCAGCTCATATTTATCCACAAGGTTGCAACTTTCTTTTCTTCTTTTTATCTGATTTTGGGTAAGTATAATTTCCATGCTTATAGGACATCTAATACTTCATTTATCTTGGTACTTATCCCATTGTATCATAATTGTTGATTGACTCTGGGTACCTCCATATATTGAGAGCTCCTGGAAGGCAGGGACTTGATCTGTTTCATATACCTCTCACCCAGGAAGTACTTGACATATAGTAAGTACTTAATAATCATTTGCTATATGAATAAAAGAAAGGAGAAAGGAACGGATGAGGAAAGAAGGAGAGCAGGAAGGAAGGGAGGGAGGGAGGAAGGGAAAAGGAAGAAAAGATGAAAGAAAGAAAGAAAGAAAGAAAGAAAGAAAGAAAGAAAGAAAGAAAGAAAGAAAACTATCTGATTATTCTAAAGACTTAAAAGTTTTTAAAAATCAGGGACTCTAGTAGGTGTTTTTTCAGAGTATGTGCTTTATTTGAATCAATTAATTGAAGAGAAAAAAAGGTGACTGGCAATGTCTTCGGAAGACAAATAATGTTTGTGCTTTCCATTATAAATTTGAGTGGGACTGGAATGAGACAGGGGTATTCTAAAGAAAAAGACATCTTTGGGAACACGGGTTGTAGTCATTGTTTTTCTTGTTGTTATGGTTTGTTTTTAATTTTGCGTTTTTTCCAGTCAGCTATAACTACAAAGTCTTAGTACATTGCAAGCGAAGATACGCCATGCGAGATATATCGTGATAGTCATCCTTCTTGTCTGGAGAGATGTGTCTGTGCTTACCTGCTGATTTTCTCCCCCAGCAAGGCTAGGAAGTCTTCGCTGGGTTCCTAACTTGCCTAATCCAGGATGTCATTATGTTTATTGGCTTCGAGGTATATTGAATGATTCGGTGTGGGCTACAATGGCTTATATTTGTCATTAGTTACATCATTTTACATGGCTATTCTGTAACTGGCATTTCTTGTACTTTTACGTTGCATGAAGGGATCAGCCGAAGAACGTACATGCATGCCCCACAGACAAATGCAACAGTGTGGTGATTGCCACAGGGAAGAGGGGGGAGGGGTGGGTGGAGGAGGACAAAGGAGGGGACATGGGGGGCGCCTGTAACAGTGTCAACAATAAAAATAAAGCAAGCTTCCTAAGCTAGGAGCTCTGGTGTTTTTATGAAATGTGATTTAAAGGACACATCTAAGATCCTGACAAACAAAGCCTATATTATGTCATGATATCTGTTCTGGGCAGGTCGTACACAAAGTGGGGATGAGAGGGGAAGGGACTGTTTTATATCTTTCATTTCTAGAAAGCAAATAAAACAGAGTCACCTATTTATCTTATTTAGGGAAAGGGAAGTTAGAATTATGCAGCTTTGCTACACTAAGAATGGTCTTGTTTATTTTCTGGGGTTTTTTTTTGTTTTTGTTTTTGTTTTTTTGTTACTCCTGGCCACATCGCTGCTTTGGAAGGAACATCTGAAAATAATCAACTTACAGCCTCAAGTTGGCTTTGTGCCCCTGCCCCATCCCCATAGGCCTTGAAGTGGTGACTTCTTACAAAACCACATAGGAAGTATTCACTAGGTGCTGGAAAATGGCAGATCATACCTGTCCATAGAAACAGTGCCAGCGGAGAAGACCAGTCAATATGAAGAAATATGTTTGAAAATGAAAATAACAGGAACTTGGCATCTTGATTACTCTGATAGTGCAGATTCTCTACCTTATTTTTTTTTAATGTCAGGAAACAAAACTAGAAAGTTTCTTAAATTTACTTGAAAAGAATTATGATTGCTTTTTCTGACTGCAAATCTGGTTGATGTAAACGCCCTTTTTTCAAGCTCAAAAATAAATGAACAGTAGAACAATAATCACCGTTAAATGTTTGGTTCACTTGAAAAGCTCAGCTATTTAACCAGCCATCCCTTTGTCTTGCAAAATCTGTCTTGATTCCATTTTCCTGAAGTGTGGATAATCTGAGAGGAGGGACTGAAAAGAGGGAAAGGGTGTTTAAAGAAGAATGAGAGAGATTAGTATACTGGGTTTCTCTTCATTTTTGTCTTAGCAACACCTTCTACCTACTTCTTTTCATCAAAAACTGCTACCATTTAAAATAATCACACAGAAAAGTCCCTTTTTACTTTAAATGACTGGTTTATTTTTCAAGGTTATACAAATAATGTGTGAACACATTCTTTTTAAAAAGATTTTGCTTATTTATTTTAGACAGAGGGGAAAGGAGGAAGAGAGAGTGAGAGAAACATCCAAGTGTGGTTGCCTCTCACACACCCCCGAGTGGGGACCTGGCCTGCGACCCAGGCATGTGCCCTGACCGGGGATCGAACCGGTGACCCTTTGGTTCGCAGGCCTGTGCTCAATCCACTGAACCACACCAGCCAAGGTGAACACATTCTTATTATAGACAATTTAAACACTACTGCAGAAATATATGCACTAAAAAGTGGCAGGTCAGGTAGACATGCCCGTCCTTATCCTGTTCCGCTCCCCGGTAGCAGCTATTGCTAATAATTAGATGTTTATCTTTCCCGTCCACATTAGAAAACTTTTTTAATGTTAAAAAATAATAACTTGCAAAGAGCAAGGACCATGTTTGCATGTCTTTCTATTTTTACACTGAACTTCTTGCACTGCAACCTCATTAAAAACTTTTGTTTCATTCCGCAGAGGGATTCTGTATAAGAAATGTTTATTTTAGTTTCTGAGGCAAAGGAGTACCAAGAGACTCTCTATAGGATGCTGTTTCAATTATTAAATCATCTCATTTGGATCAGGAAGAACAGTGGGATATAAAGGCTTCAACATATATCCTGCATGAAGTGAGCATAATACATACATTTCATTCATACCAGGAATATAACCTTCTTGGTAGGCCAACGCAGACAAAGTATAGAAGAGCGATTATGTAATGAATTTAATTGATGTCACTATTAATGTTGGTTCTCACTAAATGTTTTAATCTCTCAATTGCTGAGCTTTTGGCATCAAGTCTTCTTTATTGTTATTGTATAGAGAGATTATATATAATAGTGAATTTTCCTATAGTCAATTAATAATTAAAGATATATTAAATATTCTTACATATCTAATATGTTATAATAATATAATATATGTAATATATTGTTAAATATGCAATATGTTATCATGTATTTATTACATTTATTATTTAATATATTATCATATATTAAATAAATATATTATCATATATTAAATAAATATACATTTATTAGGCACATGTTTGGCTGTGAGCTAAGCACTGTGGGGCATACAAAGAAAGACTGACTACTGTCTTTTCCTCAATGATTCTAGCAGGTAGCATGACACACAAATATACGAAACAAGCTAAAAACAAAACTGTGCGACGTTGAGTATTAATGCAAAAGGGGTACCTGGAGATGGTTTTACCAAGGCAGTGGCACAGGGGCTGGGTCTTAAAATTGTATACAATTCAATCAATATATTAGAAAGGTTAAGAGCAAGGTTGCCTGAAATCAAACTACCTGCATTACATACTCTGCCTTCAAAACCGGCTGGTTAGATGATCTAGGGAATGCGTTTAATCCTTTTGCCTCAATTACCTCACCTGTAAAATAAAAATGTCACTAATACTATTTCCCTTATAAGACTGAGGTGAGGATAAATTGAGATCATACCTGCGAAACACTTAGAATAGTACCAAGTATATAGTACATACTTCTATTTAGATTATCGCTGTGATGAAAAGAAGTTTTGAATTTTTCGAATTGACTGCTCTCTGTGTAACATAGTGTTATGTGGCAATATTTTCTCTCATTCCTAAGGCTTTCATTTAATTAATTTAATTAAAATTAAAATTAATTTTATTCTTAAGGATTTTTAATTAATCTTAAATACTATGTTTTACCTTTTACTCTGTACTCTTTTGTATAATTAGGATTTTTAAACATTTAATCCACTTTTTGCAGCTTTACTGAGATATAATTTACATTCTATAAATTTACTCATTTTAAGTGTGTGATTCAGTAAGCTTTACTAAATTTACAGAGTCATGTGATCATTACCACAGTCTAACTCTTTAAAACATTTCCATCACCCCTAAAATAAAAAAAACTCTTCAAATCCATTTGTCATACTTTGGATTTCCATGTTCATATTTTATTTGTCTTCAATTGTTAAAAGATCAGTAGAGAAAAATAATGAAAGAGAATCTGACAGCAAACCTAGAACACAATTAATAAACTATGACTGTTTCTTTTGAAAACAATGCTACCACCCAAAATTATACTTTTGACACGTCTCACTGCGTCAAATTATATTGCTTCCGTAGTACATTTGTGCCCATTTCTAAAAAACACTTCCAGAGCTTAAAACAACCCATTTATCTAGTTTGAAAATACACCTGGGTAGAGGGAAAGGCAATGAGGAGATGCACGGTGATCAGGGAATATAGCCAATAATATTGTGATAAATTACATGACGACCGATAATTACTGGCATTAATGAGGTGATCACACTGTAAGGTATAAAAATGTCGAGTCACTATATTGTACATCTGAAACTAATATAACTGATATAATATTGTATACCAACTATACTTAAATTTTAAAAGGACAGAACATACACCTGCATAAGTTGTTCTACAATATTTTCAGTCCATTGGCCCTTTCGATGGGGCAAAGGAGTTGATGGACCACATACTCCACTTGCTTCTGCATTTCTAGAGAAAAGTCAACCAAATCTTCCCAGAATCGAGGAAAGCTATTCCCAGGATAGTTTTGATGAGAGGCAACAAGGTTATGTCTACATATTTATGAAAAATGGAAATTCTGAATTCATAACAGGAACTACAGAATAAGCATTGTTATACAAATTTAATTAATGATGTCACATAGCTTGAGGTCCATATGGACCCTACAGGGCTTGGGTTCTGACTAAGCCACTTAAAATGTGCAAGACCTTATTCAAATCATTTAACCTTTCACAAGATAAAGGAATAATACCTACCTTGTTGGGTTATTGCGAGCACTAGCTGACATTGTGTGTGTCAAGCACTTAGCATTGAACAGAAAATAAATATTACTTGTTTTCCTCTGCCTCCTTCTTTCTTCGCTTCCTCTTTCCCTCTTTTATTTCTCCATTCTTCCCTCTCTTTGTTCCATGCTTCATTCCTTTCTTTCTTTGGGCCCTGCATTTGAATTCTTCCTAACTAGCTCTGAGAAAGTTGTATAAGATATCCAATCTTAAAGGATTCACATCCAATAAACCCATTCCTGAACACAGCGTCACAAGAATGTAATATCACAATATTCAAGCTGGCTCCTTCCCTACCCAGACCCTTTCTCATCGTCTCCTGTCACTAGTTTTTCCCCCTTGAGTATAGCTGAGCTTGGATGATTCAAATCCTGTAAAAAACACGCTACTCAAAGTTGTATCGTTACACATATTCTTGGGTTTTCCAACCACTGGCTCTCCATTCTTCTTATTTTATGTTAAACTACATTTTCCTTATTGGTTTTTGGAAAACGCTCTGTACAATCCATGACTTCTGAGATAAGATTAATGAACTTGGAGAGTGACTGAAATTTTATTATGCATACGATAGTAGCAAAAATGTTAATGAAAAAATTTTGTTTAGGAGTTTCTTTCTCACACATTTGCTTGGTAGCAAATGTGATTTAGCATGAGCTCACATTGTTACTGGATTTGTGCCTACAGAAACTGCTCTGGTAATGTGTTTGCGTGGCACATAATTAAGTGCGTGTTGTAACCTGCTCCTAATTATTATATACACCAGTTTGAGGAATGTGCAACATCCAAACACAAAATTAAGACCTATTTTATTCATTATGTCTGTCATGATTTTAAGAGTAGTCATGACCTACAAATCATAAAGCAATGAAAGTCAACATAAAACGCAAAAGGCAAACGTACCTGGGAAATGCTTGATAAAACAAACAGGTGAGACTTGTTCGTTGATTTTACTACTACTCGGTCACCTGAGAAGTCAGATTCACTCATTAATCCATAGCAAATAGATCTTCCTTATCCAAGCGTTAATGCCCAGCCCTGAGACAGGCGCTGCCGCACCTAAGTGCCCTCACCTGTTCAGACCACGGTACCTTTTTGCAGGGTAGTCGCAGCAAACCAGCAGCACAAAGTAACAAGTACCTCTTGGAAACTTTAGTTCCACAAATAGAGGCAGGCACAGGGGAAATATAAGGACCAAGTGCAGGAAGAGAGTGATACAACAGAAACGTAGGAGGAAAGGGGAAATTATATAGGGCATTTGACCATTTGAAAGACTTTGGTTTTACATTGTATGGTATAAGGTGTCACAGAGAGTTGCGAGAACGAGAATGACATAATCTGATTTGTTTCAGGGACTGATCTGGCTTTTGTATCGAGACTATACTATAGTAGGGACATTGGCAGAAGAAAGGAAATAAATTTGGGAAGATGTTGTATTTTACAGGCAAGAGATTACAGTCGCTTGCACCGAAGTAGGTGGGAAGAACTGGTCATATTCTACACATATTGCAAAAAGGATAGTAGGGTGCAGTACAATAATAATGATCTTCTATTACAAGCCCCTCAAAGTCTAGTACCAACATAATAGTTGACTGGCCTTCTACCCACAACTCAGAATTATAAGATAAGAAATGTATATGAGAATTATGGAGATAATGATACATTCCTTTTATAAACCACTATTCTAGCAAATCTCCCACCCTCCCTCGATTAGTTTCAGGTGAAAATATATTCAAGCTGTTTTTTTTTTTTTTAAAGATTTTTTTAAGTACTTTTTTTTCTTTTAGATTTTATTTATTTATCTTTAGAGGGGAAGGGAAGGAGAGAGGGAGAGAAACATCAATGTGCGGTTGCCTCTTGTATGTCCCCTGCCGGGAACTGGCCTGGCAACCCAGGCATGTGCCCTGACTGGGAATCGAACCGCGATCCTTCGGTTCACAGGCCCGCGCTCAATCCACTGAGCTACACCAGCCAGGGCCAAGCTGGTTTTATGTGACTAATCAGATCAATTATACTGAATCAATCATTACAAAGCCAAACAGATCACAATTAATCAGTCCTATTCTGTCCTTATGACTGAATAAGTCCTGGTTTGAACAACAATTTCATAACATCTTCAAGCTCAGAGGTGTTTTGTAAATCATCTACATTAGAGATTTCCGCTTTTCCCATATGGAGACCTTTTTTAACATTGAAAAATGTGGTGGCACTCCCAAAAGAATGGTGGCACTTTCAGTAGCCATTTTGAGAAAATACATAACAAAAAGCTACACTGGATTCAATATACCAGTTTTGAGCATGTGTGTATTTTAGGAATCTCAGCAGTATTTACATACACACATGTACAATGTTATTTGTGTACTGTAAAGACTATGTTCAATAGATATATAAATTTATGTGTTCCCTGCAATATTTTTGTTTGAGTCCTCCTCCACTCCTGCCCCAAAGAATCCTTGGTTCACAGGTTTGAACCACTGAGATTCAGTCCTTATCTTCTACACCCCGTGACCAATTGTGCAGTTGGACAAAATAGATTCAAAGAGAATAAGTGATTTAAGGAAGTTACCATCAGTACCAGGATATGAAGGCAGAGCTGTAGGCTAGAGGACAAAGTCTTAGACTTGGTGTTAGGAAAACTGAGCTTGAAGCAAAGCTCCCAAGCTACTGCCCTGTTCTCTTTGAGCCTCAGGGGTCTTTTTATCCATAAAGGGAAGACAGAAAGACAAACTTTCGAGAATCGGGCTGAGGATAAAAAGAGATATTGTATATACATGTTTTCTTTTCCATTGAAACGTGCGATATGATGGGAATATTTTACCATTATTAGAACCTGGCTGCCAGCTGAGCACCCAGGAATTATTTCTGTCCTCTTTATGACAACACCTGGCCATGTTATTTCAATGATTTTGAGGCTAGAATAAAATAAAACATGTGACATCAATTTGCTCAACACTAGATAATAGCCCAAACCATTATTGAAAATGAAGAGGATTTAAAGAGTCTTATGATGAGGACATTGTCTCAGTTAATGACCAATATTTACACTATATTGGGTTTTTTTGCCTTGCTGTATCTGTTTCTGAATTCAAGAAGACTCCATGATGTTTCTTATTATCAGAATTGTTCTTATTCTTGGGTGTTTTGGTTAGGTACTTTTTCCGTTACATAATGTTCACTAATTACATGGATGTGAAAATCAACGATAGTGGTTAAATGGAGTTCTCTCAAACCTAGTATTGTGGGCACCTTTACTGATAAATAATTTAAGGTAGAAGCAACTTCCAGCACATTCTTTGCTTGTGATGATCACATGACATGATATTACATTAGTAGCCATTGTTATTAACATATATGAGTCAAATCACCTGATTATAGCTTTGATTTTTTTCTAAGGTGAATTTAAAGCAATATTTTATAATTAATAGCAGATGACATAAAATCTAGACACTCTGTTTTAGTCATACTCTCCAAACAAGTACATCAAGTTTTCCAGTCTATTACACTTTACTGTGCAAACAGAGATTTTAAATATGTAGATATGAACTCTAATGACTTCCTGGTGATTGTGTATATTGCAAGTACTTAAAGTGGGAAATAATGGGCCAATTGTTGCAAAAGATTCCTTAATTATGTTTACAGCATATGACGCACAAACATATGAATGATTTTATAACATGAATTGAACCATTAGATAATAGTGTACCAATCAAAAGCTATGTCTCTAGAGACTATGGACAAGAGTTTTGAAGTCTGAAGAGGGAACAGGGGGTGAGTATTTTGGAGAACATGGTGAGTGAATACAGGAATAGACTTACCGTGGAAGTTAGAGGATACAACTTTTCTGTTGCCCATGGCTTGATTGCCGCTACAACTTTCTTACTAGCTTAGGATGAAGACTGCGAATGTTCTTTTGAGATCTGAGCTAAATTGAAGGTTATTGAGTGTGAGGAACCAAGTCCCTTGGAGCATGTTCCTAAGAGATAGGCATTTTGCCTAAGTTGTGCCTCAACATTAACTGTTAACTTACGAGCCCTTTGACATCTGCCCCAAATTTCTTACACAACTCAATAGTTGAAAATGAGAAGATTCTTTGGGCTCATATGGAGGGGGCGGGGAGTGAGGTAGGAAGGGAGGGAAGGGGAGAGAGAGAGAGAATATATATCAATTTCCCTGGAAAGTTAATCTCAACGACACTGGATAGTTTTGATGTGATGAGATTTCTGATCTACACTTCTTGATGCTTGCTTACTGCAGTGTCCGTACCATAACACGTTGAAAATGTCATCGACAGATTCGCATTAGTTTACGTGTATTCCTTCTAAAATAGAAAATCCCTGAGATAATGTAAAAATTGTCTCCCTGAGACAATTTCTTTTCATTGTATTTTAATTGTTGCTCCTGTACAGTTTTCTGGCATTTTCAATTTTTAATTGTTCTTTATACTTGGGTATTTTAGGAGCTCACCCCTGGGGTGATGTTTCTCTCCCAAAGAAAAAAGACAAAATATCATCGAAGACACAGATCTCTTCTTACAGTTTTATTTTGCAATATGTTTCCATTTGGAATTATTTCTTCTTTGCCAGCTTCCTTAGACCTGTAACTAAATACCCATCTCAAAGGGCCATCTTGGGAATAGGTGAGATAATCCATGTAAAGCGCCAAGCACAATGTTTGGCAAAAAAGTAAGTTCTCAGTAAATGTTAATTTCCTAACCAAAAGCAACTGAGAATCGGCTGGCTGTGCGTCATGGAGTTGGAAGAAAAACAATAATATTTACCCTATACATTCATAGAATGCTTTTCCCAAAGATCTTTGTGACACTTTCTGTTTTAATTAGCGAGGCATCACACGAGGTAAGTAAGAGGAATTTCCCTCTCAAACTACTAAAAGTAACTAGGCAAATTATTTAAAGTCACAGAATAAATCATTGGCAAAGCCTGAAGACATTTAGATCTTGTACAATAACTCTAATTTCAACGTCCTATTAATCATGCTAAACGGCTTTAACGAAGGCCCAATCGTGAAGGTATAGAAACTACTTGGTGTAAATTTTGTGAAAATAAACTGAGAGCTGATTATTTTCTAGGAGACTGAAAGGGTCAGGACAGTTTCCAACCCTCTGCGCTTCCCATGACTCAGTTGTCCCGACTCACTGAGTAGCCCTTGGCGTGATGGAACCCCACCACCCCGCGCACAATAGACACCTGGCGCCAGCCACAATGGTCAGTGGGCAGACTGACCCTCCTGTTCCTGGGAACAGTCCGGCTGTTTACCTAACCCCTCCCCCTCCCCCCACAGACGCCCCAGCTTTTGGTTTTAAAAACTCCACTCCTGTCTTCCCCCAGTGCTGAAGTCACCCCCAACTCAGGCTGCCTGCAAGCGCAGCATCAAATAAAGGCGCTTGGATCAGATCACCGGGTTCCTCCCGCCTGTATTCCTCACACATTTCTAACAGAGACCTTATGTTACTTTTAAACGATTTTTGTATTTAAACAGTTTGTAAGCTGATTTACTGCAGTAGTCTCAGAAACATGGTTTTCTGTTTTTCCACCCACATTTTATTTTGACCACTAACTGACGGGACGTCATGCCAAATTGCTGTCCCACTACCGTAATCTCAGGTGATTTCAGGATTGAAAAGGTCAGGAAGAGCAGCCACTACGCGCAGCTCGGGCTTTTCAGAACTACTTGTTAGCTTTGCAGACTTTGTCCTCTCATTTTTAGTTAGATAAACTTGCAACGTTAGACTGGAAATTTTAGTAATGCTTTCCAGAGGTCAACCGTTTTGAACAAAGCCTCTAGTGTTCAAACATGACCTTGGGCAGAGCAGCTGTTACGGATTTGGGGCTGTAATTGTAGCATCAAATGAGATAGCTGATGAATGGCCCAAGACACCTGCCAAGAACTACTCCTGCAAAAAGCATATTTAGTAAGCAAAGGATCACTCCTTGCCCTAGTGCCTTTGCAAGGAAACCCAGCAGCTATCCATGTATTTGCTCCTATCTTTCTCCCAAGTATTTAACTATTGAAATTCACTCTCGGGTCAGTGTGTACCAACAGATGCGTTTTTGTTGTTTCCCCAAACATATTCGAAATGAAGTGTACAGTGTTACATGTTACAATGTTAACCTGCCATCATCGTCTTGTTGCAAAGCGCCTTTTTTATTGAGATAAGAAGCCACCAATTCTCATCATCAGTAAATAAAATGACTCAAGTCCTCCTGTTTTGTTTTTTTCTTAACCTACTCAGTGAATCAACCACATCGCTTGAAAAATAAATACCTATCTCCAAAGAGGAGGCACAGTCAAACTTCTGTTGCAAATTAAACAACAACCCTAGGTTCAAACTGTTTTCAACTGGATGTTATCCAGATGTTTAGATGAGGATAAGTGCTTGAAATTTCATATTTTGTTGAATGGCTGGTGCAAAGGGGGGAAACCCTTCAAGTGGTGATATTATTTTTCCATATGCCTATTGCATATTCAAATCTTTCTGTCACTACTTCTTTCTGTTTTTATGAAGAGCTTATGACTAACCCCATGAGAAAACAATACTGTTACATCAAATTTCAGCTTTTAAAATAGAATAAAATAGGTATGAATTATTTTCTATTCTTCAAAATCAAAATATGCATTGATTTATGTAGAGGCCGGACTAAGATTTACTTATGAGGAAAGAATTTGCCTGGGAATATAGATGAAGAAAATATGAGTTCTCAGATTCATTTTGACAAATTTCAAGGAATCATTGGCTTATAATTTAAAGTACTTGTCTTTCCTTCTCTTTGCTAGCTCTTTATTCTTATTTCAACTATCACTTTTATTTTGTTATTTTATGAACACTGTTCTCATAAATGTCTCCCGGTAGATTATGAGCTCCTTGTCAACAAGAATCCGTACCTTATTTTTATTTTATATTTTTAATATATTTTGTTGATTATGCTATTACAGTTGTCCCATTTCTCCCCCATCATGCCCCTCCACCCTGCACACCCCCTCCCACCCACATTCCCCCCTTTAGTTCATGTCCATGTGTCATAAGTTCTTTAGTGTCTACATTTCCCACACTATTCTTGCCCTCCCCCTGTCTATTTTCTACCCACCATCTATGCTACTCATTCTCTGTACCTTTTCCCCCTCTCTCCCCCTCCCACGCCCCTGTTGCTAACCCTCCATATGATCTCCATTTCTGTGGTTCTGTTCCCGTTCTAGTTGTTTGCTTAGTTTGCTTTTGTTTCAGGTGTGGTTGTTAATAGCTGTGAGTTTGCTGTCTTTTCACTGTCCTATTTTTTATCTTCTTTTTCTTAGGTAAGTCTCTTTAACATTTCATAGAATAAGGGCTTGGTGATGATGAACTCCTTCAACTTGACCTTATCTGAGAAGCGCTTTATCTTCCCTTCCATTCTAAATGAAAGCTTCGCTGAATAGAGCAATTTTGGATGTAGGTCCCTGCCTTTCAAGATTTCAAATATTTCTTTCCAGCCCCTTCTTGCCTGCAAGGTCTCTTTTGAGAAATCAGCCGACAGTCTGATGGGAACTCCTTTGTAGATGACTGTCCCCTTATCCCTTGCTGCTTCTAGAATTCTCTCTTTCATTTTAATCTTGGCTAATGAAATTATGATGTGCCTTGGTGTGTTCCTCCTTGGGTCCAACTTCTTTGGGACTCTCTGAGCTTCCTGGACTTCCTGGTAGTCTATTTCCTTGGCCAGATTGGGAAAGTTCTCCTTTATTATTTGTACAAATAAGTTTTCCACTTGTTGCTCTTCTTCTTCCCCTTCTGGGACCCCTATAGTTTGGATGTTGGGATGTGTAAAGATGTCCTGGAGGTTACTAAGCCTCTCCTCATTTTTTTTTAATTCTCATTGTTTCCTTCATTGCTGTTTGGTTGTTTCTTTCTTCCTTCTGGTCCACTCCACTGATCTGAGTTCCAGTTTTCCTCCCATCTCTATTGGTTCCCTGTGCGTTTTCCTTCATTTCACTTATGTAGCCTTCATTTGTTCATCTAATTTGTGAGCAAATTCAACCAATTCTGTGAGCATCCTGATCACCAGGGCTTTGAACTGTGCATCTGATAGGTTGGCTATCTCTTGGTCGCTTAGATGAATTAGCTCTGGGGATTTGATTTGTTCTCCCGTTGGAGCCTTTTTTTTTTTTTTTTGGGTCTGGTCGCGGCTGTTATGCAGTGAGGGGTGGAGCCGTAGGTGTTCCCCAGGGCAGGGCAGCCCAGTCGCTGGGCAGTGACACTGTATGTGGGGTCCGAGCCTGAGAGGGAACAATGGTGTCTTCTCTGCTCTCTCTCGTATTCCAGTCCCTTCCGCCTTCCCCTTTGCCTGGATTATCTACACGCAAATGTCAGACCACGTGGTCAGCCAGCTGCCTTGCATGGCCTCACTGGGTCTGCACAGTTGCCACCCCGTGCCCAGGGTCCACTAGCCACCACCTGTGCACCTGGGGTCTGCTAGCTGCCACCTGCATGCCTGGGATCTGCCAGCTGCTGCTGCCTGCACGCCCAGGCCACCAACCTCCACTTTTTCCTGCCGGGACTCCACCCCTCTTACTGGTCTGGATGAATGGTTGTTGGACTTCCGTACAGTTCAATTTTCTATCACTTCTGGTCATTTTCTTGTTTCTAAATATTTGTTGTCCTTAATTTTGGTTGTGAGAGGAGACACAGTGTGTCCACCTATGCCTCCATCTTGGCCGGAAGTCCCTATTTTATATTTTTAGTTAAAATTTATTGAGTGCTTACAGTGTGCCAAGTTACAGTCCTAAGTGCTTTTATATGTGCCATCTCATTTTTAAGCATTGCAAAAAATATCTATCCAGTAGCTATTATCAAGATCCCTATTTTGCAGATAGAGAAACTGAAGCTTGGAAAAGTCGAATGAAGAGCTGCTTTGAAGCCTCAACAGTTTGACACTAGTGCCTTAGCTTACAATAATGCTGCCTCTCACAAAGCTTTGCAGCATCCCTTTTTCTTTCCCTTCCCTTTATTTTTATTACATGTTTCAGGTGTACATTATAATTCTACATCTGTATATACTGCAAAGTGACCACCCCCAAAAGTCTAGTTACTATCCATCACCACACAATTAGGCACCTTCACCTCTTTTGCCCACTCCATACACCATCCACCTCTGGTAACCACTGATCTGTTCCCTGTGTCTATGAATCTGTTTTTTGTCCATTTGTGTTGTTTAGATCCCACATACGAGTAAAACCATAGGTATCTGACTTTCTCCTTCTGAGTCATTTTGCTTAGCATTATACCCTCAAGTACCATCCATGTTGCCACAAGTGGCAAAACTTCATATTTTTTATGGCTAAATATATAAGTGGAACCTAATCAACAAAACAAACAAGTGAGAAAAACAGAACCAGAGGCACGGAAATAAAGAGCAAACTGACAGTGACCAGAAGGGAAGGTTGACGGTGATAATGGGGCAAAGAAGGGGAAGGGTCAAGTCAAGGAGCATGTATAAAGGACCCAGGGACAAAGCCACAGGGGGCGGTTTGAGAGTGGGGTGGAGGAGAGAGCGGGGGGGGGGGCAAAATGGAGACAACTGTACTTGAATAACAATAAAAAACTTTTTGATAAAACATCTCTGTCCATTCCTTAATCAGTGGATACTTAGGTTTCACATCTTGCCTATTGTAAATAATGTTGCAATGAACACAGGGGTCCACATATCTCTTCCAATTAGTGTTTTCTTATTTGTAGAGAAATACCCAAAGTGGAATAGCTAGATCATATGGTGGTTCTATTCTCAATTCTTTGAGAAATACCCATACTGTTTTGCAATTTACAATCCCAACAACTCACATCCTCTCCAACACTTACTATTTATTGTCCTTTTGTTATTAACAAAAGCCATTCTAACAGGTGTGAGGTAATATCTCATTGTGGTTTTGCTTTGCATTTCCCTAATAATTAGTGATGTTGGACATCTTTTCATTTGCCAGTTGGCCATCTGTATGTCTTCTTTGGAAAAATATCTATTCATATCTTCTGCCCATTTTTAAATGGGTGTTTCTTTTTTGTTTTTGTTTCTGGTTGTTGAGTCGTATGAGTTTTATCTATATTTTGGATATTAACCCCTTACCAAATGTATAATTTTCCCATTCACTAGGCTACCTTTTCATTTTGATGCTGGTTTTCTTCACATTACATAACATTTTTAGTGT
The DNA here is from genome assembly GCA_039655065.1 of Glossophaga mutica. Classification (NCBI taxonomy): domain Eukaryota; kingdom Metazoa; phylum Chordata; class Mammalia; order Chiroptera; family Phyllostomidae; genus Glossophaga; species Glossophaga mutica. The sequence continues at coordinate 3,431,071 of CM077318.1, read as the reverse complement.
GAAAGAAGAAGTCCAATTTGTTTATTTTTGCTTTCATTTCACTTATCTTTTGGGTCAGATCCACAAATGCATGGCTAAGAGCAATGTCAAGGAGGTTATTGCCTACGTTTTCTTCTATGAATTACATGGTTTCAGGTCTTATGTTCAAGTCTTTAATTCATTTTGAGTTAATTTTTGTGTATGGTTTAAGACAGCAGTCAAATTTCATTTGTTTGCATGTGGCTGTCCAGTTTTCCCAACACTATTTATTGAAGAGAGAGTTTTTTATGTGTTGCATGTTCTTTGCTTCCTTGTTATAAATTGATTGTCCATATACATGTGCATTTATTTCTGGGCTCTCACTTCTGTTTCACAGATCTGCGTGTCTGTTTCTTAGCCAAAACCATATTGTTTCAATTACTATAACTTTGTAGTATAGTTTGAAATCAAGACATCTCCAGCTTTGTCCTTCTTTCTCAAGATTACTTTGGCTGCGATCTTCTGTGGTTCCTTACATTTTAAAAAACTATTTGTTTTAGTTTTGTGAAAGATGTGATTGGAATTTTGACAGGAATTGGGTTAAATCTGTAGTGTGCTTTGGGTAGTATGGACCTTTTAACGATATTAATTCTTCCAGTCCAGGAACATGGAATATCTTTCCATTTACTTGTGTCTTCAATTTCTTTCATCAGCGCCCTATTGTTTTCAGAGTACAACTCATTCACTCCTTATTTGAATCTGTTCCTAGGTATTTTAGTCTTTTTAATTTTGTAGCCTCTGAATTGTTTGGGTCTCACTTTTGGGAGGCAGGGATGAGTTGGAAGACAGGACCACCTATTAGAGCAACATTCAAATAAAAGCCACCCAAGGGTACTCCAGGGGTCTTGTGAGACCAGAAAGTACCTTATCCCCATTTAGCAGGCATTTAATCATGTTAATTCACTTGCAAAAACCTTAGGTAGAGAAAACAAGAAGAATAAGTTCTTTGGGTGGACAGACCAAAGCCTCAGGCTTACAGTGATGCAGAATGCCAACAGAAACATCGGGGAAGGGGAAAGGTTATTTATCTGTTTCCCCTGCTCTGAATGCAGTAGATAACAAGGAGGCCTTTACCATAACTTCTACTCTCACACATGCAAACAGAGAGGTTGTTCAATAGAGGTACTAGAAGAGGCTCCCCAGCCTTCAGTTGTATTTTATTTTATTTTTAAAGATTTTATTTATTTGTTTTTAGAGGGGGGAAGGTAGGGAAAAAGAGAGGGAGAGAAACATCCATGTGTGGTTGCTTCCCATGCACCCCCTACTGGGGACCTGGCCCACAATCCAGGCATGTGCCCTGACTGGGAATTGAACCATCCACCCTTTGGTTTGCAGGCCAGAGCTCAATCCACTGAGCCACACCATCCAGGGATTGTTTTATTTTTTAAGTCTTATATTTTATAATGTATTTGTATCATGCAAAGTGCTTTATCATACATTAGTTCATTTAACTTAATTGAATGAATAAATGAAAATACTTTGTAATTAGTACAAGTATTTTATATGTAAATGAGTGCTTTTAATCTGCATAATTATAATTGCAAGGGGGAAATTTTCTTTGTTAATATTCTAAGTATATTTTTCTCTTATACTGTAACCAACTATTTTTTATAGTCCTTGTACAATCTTGTCAAGTGTTTCATGCTTTGGTTTAGCTTATTTCACTAAATAAGACCAAATAGTCAATTGTTCTACCTTATTTTTCCCATCCAGATAAATATTTTTCGAAATGAAAACATTCTGTTCAGAAACTTTTAGCTGCACAGTAGATAAAAACGTTAATGTCCTGCTTTTTAAAATGTCATTTGGGGGAGGAAAATATTTCCTTTGGCCATGATTTCTATTCTTCACGATTTACAGTAGGAATACACATTTTTATAGAAATGTACTTTTTCATTTATCTTGAACGCTCAGCATATTAGGAGGTGAACAGAAAAGGAGGGTTAGCTTCTACTCCTCTCTAGTTTCTTCACGCAAATGATTAAACATGGAAGTACTGGGAACAGGTTAGGTTTTCATTTTGAGCGCCACTCGTTACGAGCTGTGCAAAATTAGATGAATTCTTCTTTTGGTACCTCAGTTTCCTCATATGTAATAACAGGCTGACAATAATACTACCAAATTTCACAAAACTGATGTGAGAATTAACCAACTCGTATGTAAAACATAGACAATAGTTAGCTGGTATTGTGTTACTCGACTGGACATACTCCCATCGTGGTGGTAGACAGTGGGGTAAGTTAAGCTAATTAGTAAAAAGCATTAAGGACCTCAGAACCAAGGGTCAGATGACAGCTAAACATTTTTTAGTCCTTTTCTCCCACATTTTCTTGGGGACCAAAATTTTGGTTATGGATTTGAAATTGAATTGTTTAATCAAGGCAAAGTTTTGTTTTGTTTTGTTTTGTTTTTATCACCGTTAATGTGAAAACATCTCCAACTCTACAGCTTAATCTTATTGTTTCCATTTCTAGTTTAACAGAAACATTTGTTCTGCCTGACTCGTGTCACTCCGTTGGCTGGGTGTCCTCCTGCAGAGCAAAGGGTCCCTGGTTGGATTCCTGGTCAGGGCACATGCCTGGGTTGTGGGTTCGGTCCCTGGTTCAGGCATGTACAAGAGGGCAAACGATCGATGTTTCTCTCCCTCTTTTTCTCTCTCCCTTCCCCCCTGTCCAAGAAAAATAAATAAAATATTTTTTAAAGAAAAAGGTTTTGTTGTAAATATGCTCTGCTGGCCACAAGACCATTCGCTCTCTCTGTCTCTCTGTGTCTGTCTGTCTGTCTCTTTCTCAAGAAAGCACTTATCCCAGTAGTCCTGCGATTGCATTAGTGGGTTCTTTTTGTAGCAGGGCTCATCATAACTTCTAATAATTACAAGATGTACTTAATTCTCTAATCACTGGAGAACCAACATGGAAAGGATACTGCCTTTGATATCTATCACATGAGAAATTCCGTGCATGAACGTATTCATACGTATAAGAACCGTGGCAACGCACTGAACTGGTCTGGACCTCAGTTTCTCCATTTGTAAAATGAGAAAACTTTTACTAGACACCTCAGTTACTTTTTTCAACTTCCAAATTTCTAAAATTCAATCACTCAATTGACTAATCCATATTCGAGAGCCTACATTGGTCTGGCTGGTGTAGATATATATATTTTTTTTTTTTTTTTTTTTAAATATATTTTATTGATTATGCTATTACAGTTGTCCCATTTCTCCCCCATCATTCCCCTCCACCCTACCCACCCTCTCCCACCCACATTCCCCCCTTTAGTTCATGTCCATGGGTCATAAGTTCTTTAGCTTCTACATTTCCCATACTATTCTTGCCCTCCCCCTGTCTATTTTTTACCATTATCTATGCTACTCATTCTCTGTACCTTTTCCCCCTCTCTCCTCCTCCCATGCCCCTGTTGCTAACCCTCCATATGATCTCCATTTCTGTGGTTCTGTTCCTGTTCTAGCTTTTTGCTTAGTTTGCTTTTGTTTTAGGTGTGGTTCTTGATAGCTATGAGTTTGTTGTCTTTTCACTGTCATAGTTTTATCTTCTTTTTCTTAGATAAGTCCCTTTAACATTTCATATAATAAGGGCTTGGTGATGATGAACTCCTTGAACTTGACCTTATCTGAGAAGCACTTTATCTTCCCTTCCATTCTAAATGACAGCTTTGCTGGATAGAGCAATCTTGGATGTAGGTCCCTGCTTTTCAAGATTTCAAATATTTCTTTGCAGCCCCTTCTTGCCTGGAAGGTCTCTTTTGAGAAATCAGCTGACAGTCTGATGGGAACTCCTTTGTAGGTGACTGTCCCCTTCTCCCTTGCTGCTTCTAGAATTCTCTGCTTCATTTGAATCTTGGCTAATGTAATTACAATGTGCCTTGGTGTGTTCCTCCTTGGGTCCAACTTCTTTGGGACTCTCTGAGCTTCCTGGACATCCTGGTAGTCTATTTTCTTTGCCAGATTGGGGAAGTTCTCATTTATTATTTGTTCAAATAAGTGTTCCACTTGTTGCTCTTCTTCTTCCCCTTCTGGGACCCCTATAATTCGGATGTTGGGACGTTTAACAATGTCCCGGAGGTTCCTAAGCCTCTCCTCATTTTTTTGAATTCTTGTTTCTTCCTCGTTTTCTGTTTGGTTGTTAGTTTCTTCCTTCTGGTCCACTCCATTGATTTGAGTCCCAGTTTTCCTTCCATCTTTATCAGTTCCCCATGCATCTTCCTTCATTTCACGGATTGTAGCCTGCATTTTTTCATCTAGTTTGTGAGCAAAATCAACCAATTCTGTGAGCATTTTGATGACCAGTGCTTTGAACTGTGCATCTGACAGGTTGGCTATCTCTTCACTGCTTAGAGGAATTGGCTCTGAGGCTTTTATTTGTTTTCCGGTTTGAGCCATTTTTGGTGTTTTTTTTTGTTGTTGTTGTTGTTTTGGTTTTAGTCTGGTCGCGGCTATTACGTAGTGAGGGGGTGGAGCCTTAGGTGTTCCTCAGGGTGGGGCAGCCCAGTCGCTGGGTTGTGACGCTATAGGTGGGGGCGGGGTCTGAGAAGGAGCAATGGCGCCTGCTCCGCTCTCTCCTGGACTCCGGCCCTTTCCGCTGCTTCCCCTTCACCTGGATTATCTGCGCACGCGTGCGTGCTGTTACGTAGTGAAGAGTGGAGCCTCTGGCGCTCCCCAGTGTGGGGCAGCCCAGTCGCTGGGTTGTGATGCTGTATGTGGGGGTGGGGCCTGAGAGGGAGCAATGGCGCCTGCTCCACTCTCTCCTGGATTCAGTTCCCTCAGCCACTTCCCCTCCGCCTGGACCGTCTGCGCGCTCGAATGTGAGACCACCTGGTCAGTCAGCCAGCCGCCTTGTGCGGCCTCACTGGGTCTGCACAGTTGCCCCCCTGTGCCCAGGGTCCGCCAGCCGCCGCCCGTAGGCTCGGGGACCGCCAGGCGCCACCTGTGCACCTGGGAACTGCCAGCCGCTGCTGCTTGCGTTCCTGGGGCCGCACCTCCACTTTCTCCTGCCGCGACTCCGCCCCTCTTACCGGTCTGGATGAATGGTTGTTGGACTTCCGTACAGTTCAGTTTTCTATAAGTTCTGGTTGTTTTCTTGTTTCTAAATATTTGTTGTCCTTAATTTTGGTTGTGAGAGGAGGCACAGTGTGTCCGCCTATGCCTCCATCTTGGCCGGAAGTCCTGGTGTAGATATATATTTTTAAAGGTTTCCCATCAACATTTAGATACGAGTGAAATCAAGCCTTTTTAGCAAATCCCAGTTTAAAATCCATGATCAACGATTTTACCAAAATATATTCAGAAATCGGTAAAGAATTTTACTTCCCTCCCCTCCTGCCAGGCATTCAAAACAAGTTCAGACTTAAAGAGAAATATTTTCTAACGCCTATCAGACTATTCTCTGAGATCACGCTATCATTTTTTCGACATATGCCAGTGATAACTGATCATTTTCAACCTGTGCCAGTTTGCCCTTCTGGGGAAGAACCGAATATTTCGTCCTGTTTTCCGTTACTGACCAATGGTAGCCGAAGACTACAGTTCTCGTTTCTGCAGACGGTTCTGCCATCAGTCTCTTAATTGTGGTTAATGGTTCCCTCCAATTAGATAGCCGAATGGGCACTCTGAGCGCTGTGCTCCTTTGTTGCTTTATGAGTTAAAATTGCTTCTGCAGAGGTCTACTTGTTCACTACCTTCACCAAACCTAATGGGCACTTGCGAGAAACATAAAATGGGAGAGAAGGGCAAGAGAGGACAGAGGAGGGAGGAAGGGAAAGCTTTATCATTCAAATGTGGATGCCAAAGTAAATGTGAGGGGGGTATGTCTGTGTGTGCGTGCGTGCGCGCCCGCATCTGTGTGTAATAAAGCATAAATCTAGCCTTTCCCTAATGGTTGCTGGAAAAAAAGGGGGGTTAGCCATGGTATTTAGTTAACAAACTAGGAAAACATTTGCCTTCAAACTATTAATCCTCTCATACCCACATCTAGTACCAAAGGATTTAAATAAGGCAAAACTGCGAGGAAAGTCTTCTTACCTACAATTATATTGTTACCATAAAACAGTCAGCCAGAGCACTGGGGAGTCTTCCCCATGGGCCAAGAGGGAGACAGAGGGAGGGAGGTTCTTAGACCCAGCAGGTGAAAAGCGAACAAGGCAATTGGATAGGAAAATGGCCTTCCCCCTTCCCGTACCAGATAGGAGGCGGGCGTAGGGGAAGGCAGACACCTGCACCGTAGAAGTCAAAATGCTGCAGGAAGAGGTGCTGGACCGAACAGACCTGTCAGGGCAAAACTGTGAGAAATTTTACTTAGCCACAATGATATTGCAATACCATCTTTTATACAAATTGAAAAAAGCAACGTTCCTTAAACTATCCTTTGCCTCACTACCCATTCTCAGGACAGAAACGTCTTTTTTTAAAAAATATTTTATTTATTTATCTTTAGAGGGGAAGGGAAGGAGAGAGGGAGAGAAACATCAATGTGCGGTTGCCTCTTGTATGTCCCCTGCCGGGAACTGGCCTGGCAACCCAGGCATGTGCCCTGACTGGGAATCGAACCACGATCCTTTGGTTCGCAGGCCCGCGCTCAATCCACTGAGCTACACCAGCCAGGGCCAGAAACGTCTTTTAAGCCCTTATAAAATATGGTAGTAAGTAAAACCCTTATTCATTTGATGTGTCAAAAAGAACTAGAATGATTCAAGTACTCAAAAATGTAATAGACTGATCAGAGTCTATGACACCCAGAAATGACCCTAGAAATAATCCATTTCAACCCTGTCATTTTATACATGGACACAGACCAACAGAAGTAAAGTTACCCAAATAGAAGTAAATTGTCCCATTCACCCCAAGCTGATTAGTGGCAATACTAAGGCTTCAACTCAGCATTTTTGGCTCTCATTTAGTGTTGTTCTTTTAAAAAAAATATTTTATTTATTTATTTTTATAGAGAGGGGAAGGGAAGGAGAAAGAGAGGGAGAGAAACATCAATGGGTGGTTCCCTCTTATGCGCCCCCTACTGGGGACCTGGCCCACAACCCAGGTATGTGCCCCGACTGGGAATCGAACCCATGACCCTCTGGTTCACAGTCCACACTCAGTCTACTGAGCCACACCAGCCAGGGCCCATTTAGTGTTCCTCATACTGCAATTTGCTGTTTCATAGCTATGTATTTTTGAGGTGTAAAGTTTCTTTCAAAATTCATTTTCCTGTATTTTTTCTCAATTCTTCTTTCTAAGGCCATATCTGTGGAAGCTGCACCATTATTTGACCCTTAACTCACACTGTGTTGATGGAATTTCATAGTTTAAGTTACATAATGTTGGTACAGTTTGAGTGTGTAGGGCAGCAATTCTGAACCTTTTTTTTAATCTCTTTTTCAATGACTAAAATTCTGTGGCACACCAAAACATATCCTTTTTAGCTGAACTTACCAAAAAAATAGGTATGATTTTGATTCATTCACACCGGATGGCTATTGTTGTGTTGGTTGTTGTCATTTTTTGTTTGACAATGTAAAAGAAAAGAGGTCAGTGCTCCTGACTAAACAGTCAGGTATTGCATTTTTAAAAAATTATTGTACCACACTGGTTGAAAATCACTGGTCTAGGGAAATGCCTCTGTTTAACTATGGTAGAAGATGTCATTATAATAATTTGCGGAGAAGCAGCAACTTGATTACTTGTTCATGTTATTAGAGTCTTAATCCAAGTTTTCATAAAGAAAAAATGTGCTTGTCTGATTTGTAGATAAGACTGACTCCAACTAAATTAATTCTCCTCTAACAACCCCTCCGAAACAGAAACTGTATCTTTTTTCTTTCCAACTTGCTTCAGCATTTAGCATTACCTTAAATTATGTGATGAAAGTCCAATTACATGCACATTCCCAGAATATGAATACAAAATTAGGAATCAAAATGCAAAGTAACTCCGGCTGAAGCTTGGGTCTCCTAAAGCGTCCTTACAATAACCACAGGCCCTTCCCACATGGTCTCGGTTTATGGGGAAATGAATTCTATTTATGGCATCGGCTGCCCTCCCTGGAGATTTCAAACAGTTGGGAACAAAATCTTCTAATGGTAAGTAAATGAAGTATCTGGTGTTTTATTACTGAACAAGTCGATACTTTGTGAGAAGATGCTTGGAGGATCAAGGATCATCTTGCGACAATAGAGCCATTAACGTGGCTTTTACTCTGCAGCGCTGAGAGTCACAGAAACTATGTGGCAGAAAAATGCAAGCATGAGAAAAATGCAACATTTCTCAGGGTAAGGCTGGGGCCTCAAGCACTTGCTGACATTTAATGAGTATCATTCATGTAAAAATCTAGTGCATTTTTTACCAGGGAAAAACCCTGCATGGAACAATATTTCCAATATTTCCACCTTCCAATAAAAACACCCGTAGATACTACAATAGATGCACCGTCACAGGGGTATTCAGCTTGTGGCCCGCAGGCTGCCTATGGCCCAGGATGGCTACGAATGTGGTCCAACACAGAATCATACGTTTACTTAAAACCTTCTTTTTGCTCATCAGTTTTCGTTACCGTGTGTGCATTTCGTGTGTGGCTCGAGGCAACGCTTCCACTGTGGCCCAGAGATGCCAAAAGGTTGGACGCCCTGCTATGGCTCAGATGTAAAGGTCGGATGCACTTGTGTGAAATGATTTCCCTGTCCTCCGTCCTCTCAATCTCTCCTCTAAAGCCATACTGAAGCTACTTGAGAACCAACATGAATGAACATAAAAGTGACTAGACAAGTGAGAGAGGCTATCTTAACATTTACTCAAAATTCGTGTGAAGGAGTACTGGAGAATGGAAACGTGAGCGCTGAAAACGACCCAGTTAATATCTAGTCTAACAAAAATTGCATCACTCTTGACCTCCTGTATATTCCACATAATTAATTGGGTTGGGGGGCCATGAATGCTGATTCCCTCCCTTGGAGAACTTTCTCTGCAGTCTGTCTTTTACAGACATTTTATTACAACTGCATTTGCATCTTAAGGTTAAAACAACAAATACAAGTACCCAACTGAGCTTTGCCAAAAGGAGAAAAGAAGAGGAGGGTTTGGGCATTAATAGAGACTCCAAACACGTGGAGAAAAAAGAAACAGAGAACACCGAATTCTATGTTTCAACATAGTTTCTTACACTCCGTATTTAAACCCACGGCAACATGCGTTGCATGGCATTGTAATAGTGTTGAGTTTCTCTTACCACGACGCTCTCAAAACCTAGAACGAGGAATACCACAGGGTGGAGTACAGGATGTGTTGGTTGTATAAATAAGCAAATGAAGGAAGAATAGATAAAGTGTTCCCAGACCTCTGGGAAGGATTGTCCCATTATTTTGTGCTGTCTTATGTTTCTATCAGTAAAAATCAATAGATAATCATTTCAATAGTGTGCTCCGATCCATTTTCATGTGCAAAACACTTGGTGAGCCAAAACCTGTGAAGTGTTAATTTTTCAAATCATTTGTTTGCTTCTGCATACTCCCTGTGCCTTTTAGAACTCACTCAAACTCAGTGGTTTGGAGGATTTGAGCTTCAAAAGTGGCTGCTTTGCTTAACTATGCAGTGATTTTTTTTTTTTTGTAGAGGCTCAGGGTGACATCTACATCTATTGTTGAAATCAATTATTCCACTTAATTGTTTCGCACTGTGGGAGATAAAAAGCATTTTATTTCTTACAGGCCAACATACTTGAAAGTACTGTAACAGATGATAAAAATTGGATGCAATTTTCAGTGATCCTATTTTTAAACAAGTGAATGATATTTCTTTTCTAATTATCCTCAGTGTTGACAAGGTGGATTTCTAGAATTATTTTTCAAAAAATTTAATGACTCACAAATGTACTGAGGGCTATAGCATGCTGCAACTTGTGAATCTGAGCAATGCAAGTGTACAAATTTAAAACTGGTTTAGTTGGGTGTGACTGATATTCACAAAAACTCAGTTTTATTCACATGCTGAGCAATGAAACTAAGACCTGTAGTCAAAATATCTTGTGATGGGAACTGGTACTTGGAATTGGGTTTACAGATAAAAAACTTCTTTTACCAAAGAGAACTTAAATTTCACTATAATATAATAAAAATATGGATGTGTGATTTATGAAATATCCTAGGATGTATAAAAATTAAATCTTTACTTCTTCATGTAACCCAAAAAAATAATATGCAAAATCCACTGTAATATTTAACAGAATTCATGATTTTCTACTTATGACATTGTTAAATAAAAACACCAGAGGGGAATTTGGTCAGGGTAATAAATCAAATCATCAGGCTAAAGTTTTGTATTTTAACACCTAAACCCAATGGCACAGAGTCAAAATCCTAATTCATAAATAACGTGCAATATGTCACAGCAATAAAATAGCATAATGAGCCTAAGGAACTAACTTCTCATATATAATATATTGGCCTACAATTCTCCTGTAAGGTTTAATCACAGCCACTAAATTGCCATAAGGAAATATAAATCCTTTCAGAGAATTTGGATGTCTTTGTCAAGGAGATTAAAACAATGATTTCTGAAAACATGTGATTTATTTAATTTTAGGCTTTATATACCTATAGACTAATATCTAGCAAGAATCTAGGAAACTGAATTAACTCACTATCTATGTACCCATCTATTGGGAGAAAGAAATGGGGGGAGGCTTGAGGCAACACAGTTCCTTCAGATTTGATTGTTCCTGACATAATAGACATGTACGCACACACATCAAAAGCATCTTGATATTTCTAATAAGTTATGCATGGAAAACCTAATGCTGTGGTCTCTATTTGGTCTCCAATACCAAGAAGAGCTGTGTTGAGCCACAAAAATAGCACTCTTGTAATAAGGTATTCTAAAGTATGTACATATGTGGGGGTTTCCTTATATTTTCTGGTAACATTCCTAGAGTTTAGGGTTTAATGATAAGTGTTTTGTTTACTGATTCAACATCCCTATTGGTAATATTTCTAGTGTGACCTTGAGTAAATGGGAATATTTTGGTGTTATGTTATTTATTTGTCTATGGAAATATCAGAAAAGACTTGTGGCTTCATAGAAATAGTTATACATTTTATATTTCTTTCCATTGTCTTCTCATACCAAACCACCTGAAAGCAACTGTCCAAAGCCCCCATGAGTATAACTGAATATTGCTCAAAATCTGGTTGGCATTTGACAAAGAACTTCAATCTAGAAACTTCCAAAATAGATTCCTCTTGTTGCCTGCTAGGCCAAATGAAATCTTTTGGATATGTGAATAAATGTATAAGTAAATTAATAAAATGAACAAAGAGTCTCTCTCAAGTTCGATGTATGTCAGGGGAAGATGTTAGACTTGTGTTGGAAGTTCTTGGCATTTATTGCATTTTAAGTATGAAGAGTGTGCAGTAAATATCCACGACATTCAAGAGGGCAATAAGATGTGTATAAAATTAACACAAAATTCTATGCTCCAAAAGTCTACACACCCGAATGTTTCAGCCCAAGAAATCCTTCAAGAACTAGAAGAAAGAGACCTGGTATTTATGTATAAAGCTATAAAGTACCATGTATAGAATGCAGGCACAATAAAAATAATTAGCACTAACAACAACAACAATGTAATGACTGCACCAGCTCCACCTCAGCCGAAACCATCCCTAACCAGTTGGGGAGGTTCCAGAGAAGGACCTTTGTTACAAAAGTTTTATTTCAGTGGTGTTTCTGCTGCTCCCCAATTCCTGCTATGACTAAGGGAACTTCCCTGTTCCTCTCAATTTTCACTTTGGTAGGAACCAACTGCAATTCAGCTCCAGACTCCCTTGTCTTTGTTAATCCTTTACAACAGGAAACTTTTTCAGCATTAGGATAGACGGATAGAAAGATTATTATCAACCAAAAGAAAATACAAAGGCTGAAAACCTTTACATAAAATATCCAATTCAAACATTGCAAAATGTGTTTCTATGGTAGGGTATTAGCTGCACACGAATCTCAGAGAAACATGGAACCTTTCTATCCAGTCATAAGCTCAGTAATTTACAACACAACGTGTATCTAGAAACGTACATGTTGTGAAACTTGCAAAGGCCTGCGTGGTATGAGAGAGCCCTAAACACATTCCAGGATGCATGAAAAAAAATTCAACAAACTGGAAGAGTACTCTTCCATAAAATCTTATTTGGAGATTTGATTTAGCCTTATTCATTTGTTTACATGTTGTGAATTCACGGCTCGGACTGAGGGATGTTCGTGGCCACGAGCAGTTTTATTCAGAAGTCACATATCCTTGCAGTGATACGTATTGCTAAGTACTCATATCACCATTACAGCTGTCATTACAAAAAAAAAGGTTTGTAACTGTTTTTGTGAGGCGTTAGCTTCATGTTTTCTGTTAATTACTATCTAGAATACTACAGCTTTGAATTCCAGATTCTCAATGAATGAAAGGATGGTTTTGAAGTTCTTTAGAATCATCCTTAGGCTTTAGGAGATGTCAGTGAAATAACTGGTAGATTCGGGGAGAAAGGCGATTCATTAAGAAAAAAAGTCTAATCAATCAAATAAACACGTTTGTGCTTATTACCAAAACACACTGATCTATTGGCCAATAGATGGCCAATCTTAAAATGCCTCTTCGGTCCCTGTGTTTGACAGAGGCAAAATTTTGTATTTATAAATGCAATATACTTTTCCTGGTATGATTCCAGGAACCCAATGCTATAGATTTACTTCCATTTCCATTCATTCATTCTTTACAAAGGTATTTATTGAACACCTACTATATACGAATCGCTTTGGTAAATGCTGTGGTTTTCCATCCTCATTGGGATTGTGCTGGAGAGGAGATAAAAACTTGTTCAAACAGAATTATAACAGAGGCCGTATGCGGTAACTGTCCTAGCGTAGTCCTGAGAAAGACCACAAAGTGAGAGATGATTTTTGTCTACACGAAGTCAGATAGGCTTCATAGAGTTTGATTTAGGTCCTAAAGGGTGCACGTAATTTCCACAGAAGAGGAGGAAAGATCAAGACTTTCTCGAGGGAAGGAACGATACGAACAAAGTTTCAAAGGTAGAAAAATACCAGGAATGACTCAGGAAGAGGTTTATGAAGCAGTTTGGCAGCAGCATTGACCACGCATGAAAGTAGAGGGACACGACTCGATAAAGTTTGTCTGAACTATATAAGAAAATAAACTTCGTAGTGGACATTTATCGTGTGAGGCTGTCCAGAATGCACTACCTGTTTTAGAAATTCTATGGCAGAATTAATTCTCCTCTAAGATGGATAGTCTTTTTAAAATTTTACTTATTTATTTTTAGAGAGGGGAAGAGAAGGAGAATGGCAGGGAGAGAAACATCAGTGTGTGGTTGCCTTTCACACACACCCCCTACTGGGGACCTGGCCTGCAGCCTAAGCCTGTGCCCTGACTGGGAATCGAACCTGCGACCCTTTAGTTCACAGGCCAGCACTCGACCCACTGAGCCACACCAGCCATGACTAACATGAATAGCCTTAATAGATATATAAATCAAAGTGTCTTGCCCTCCTTTGGTTCATCTATTTTCTTCTCTTACTGGGAATGCTGGATCTTTTCTAGTTTATGTTCCTTCTAAGCCTGGCTCTCTTCATTTGATCCTTTAATTCTGTGAGTTACCTATGTCCTTCCAATAAGCACTTCACTTTTTCTTTGTTATTTTCTTCAGTTAGCAAGTCACTTTTGCTGCTTACACCAAAGAATCTGATAAAACCCTGGAGGCAAACCAGTTCTCCACTGAGCAAAACCTTGATGGCAAAGTTAGGAAGAGGAATTATCTGATCGAATGAGGGCATTAGAAACAGTATCCCAGAAACACTACGTTGAGTGGATTGGGAGGGTGAGAGACTGCAGTGAAAGATACCAATTAGGAGGTTGTAGTAGTTTCAGAACCAGGCACTGAGGACCTGGGCGAAGGTGGGGGCGGTGATAATGAGAAGAAACATGTATGAGAGACATTGTTAGTGAAAAATAATTAACAGGTGTTGGAAACTGAGTTGACATTGGCTTTGTGGGATATGGAAAAGCCAAAGATCACTCTGAGGTTTCAAAACTGAAGGAGAGGGTGATGAATGAGAAGTCTATGTGAGAGACCGAGGAGAAACAACTGGAGAAATATGACAAGAGTCAGGGGATTGCAGTCTCATGTGAGCCAGTGGAGGAGACATTGTCAAGTTGCATGGAGTAATCAACAGTGTCCGAGGCTATGGAAGAAAATGTTCTACAAATAAGGAAAGGATGAACCCTCGTCATTCTTCAATTTAGCTGAGACCTCAGAAGAGCAAGAGTAGTTGTCATTATTGAGTGAGTGAAAAAGCCATTGGGAGACCAAAAAACGCTAGAAGGTAGCATTATTTGAGACCATCTAGAGTAGTGGTCCTTAATTCTTTTTTGTTCCATGGGTCCTCTGGCAGTCTGGTAAGTTCTATGATACCTTTTCAGAATCATGTGTTTAAATGCATAAAGTAAAACATGCGGGCTTCATAAAAGAAACCAATTGTTTAGATATGCAGTTATAAAACTTTTCAAACTTGGTGATATAGTGTGTATCTAATTTATTAATGTAATACATAACGAGACAATGCATTTAAAGTAGAGGCAATTTAAAATTGAATTTTATTTTTCAAAAGACATATCAGTGTAAAGGTTGTTTTTGCTCAGATTGAACAAAAACACTAAACTCCAGAGTGGTCTTTGGCTTAGCAACTTCTGTGTATTGATTAATTATTGGTTATACATATGGAATATGAGAAGGTAATTTATAAGCATGGGTCAACAGTTGGAGGACATGCGACTTCAGTGTTTGGTGGTTGAATGACCAATAGGTTCGGAATTCTCTAATAGTTGGGCATTAATGTGGACTACGAATCTTTAGACAAGAAGACTGCAAACATGTAAAGTCTAATAACTAGCCTGATTCCAAAGTAGTAATGAGTGTAAATGACATTGTAAGATATGTTCAATGACATTTATGCGATGTGAAAATAACCATGATATTTTATTGATGACAGTCACAGGTACTGCTAATACAACTATAGTTTTCTACCTATATTCATAATAGAAGGAAATGTCAAATTGTAGTAGTTACGTATTAGTAAAAATCAAAACTTAATTTCTCCTGATGCAAGTTCTGAGGATGCTGATTTCTTGAGGGTGAGTACCTGTGTGGAATGTAGTTTCAGCTGCAAGACTGGAGTAGAGATGAAATGAAGCAGGATCGTAACCAAACTGCAAATGGCAAATGTAGCTTACTGAGTTTAACTATGGGGCAGAAAAAGAGAAACAGGATTCAAAGAACTCAGAGGATAAAGAAAACACAGTTTTTGTTTATTTTAATTTGAGGGTAAAGAAACCAGAGCATGCATATAGGTCAAGAGAAAGAAAGTGGTAGAAAAGATGAGGTTGGAGATCATACACACAGAAGGATCAGCTCATAGAACAATGGCCCAGAGGGGCTGAGAAGCAATGGAATCAGGACCACAGGTGGGAAAATCCTGGAAAAAGGGAAACAGCACTTTTCTCAGCTACGGTGGGGAAGAAGCAGAAGATGGTTTTCCATAGATTGGGAGGAATGAAACATTTATTTCCCTGCCGTTTCCTTTGCAGAGAAATGGTCTATGTTGAGATGGTTTCTAAAGTCAGCTTTGCAAAGGGATTGTGCGTCCCTGATTATTTCATGTGTTCTAGCGCATTGAAATAATTTTTTCTAGGACAATGGCATTTAAAAATTTCTACTACATCAGTATAAACAAAGATTAGACCTTCCTTAATGACACAATGGAGATTTCCCCAATGCCCACAACACAAGACTTCTACCCAGATCCAAGAAAGTTATTATCTCCTGTAGCTGTTCTTTCCTCATGAGATACTATTTCCCACCTACATCAAGCTTTGATCCTATGAGCTCTTCTTGATCTGTAAATGTAGTTATTATATGTTTCCATTAATGCAACCTCTGATTATTTTCCTAGATTCGTTTTCAAATCATGGTAAGAGCAACAACGTAATCGATTGACACCCGAAACAATCGCTAGGGTAAGTATCTTGATAATGAAAATTGGCCATCTTCAAAAAGGTTTGAGGTCTTTAAAAACTTGGTTTTGATGGGGCTTTTGCTGATGAGCGTTCTCTGGAAAATTACTAGCACTCTTCCACTCAATGACCAGACATGAACTAGATTTACAGCCCTGATGATTAGATTTGAGAAAGAGCAGTAAGTTCCAGTGCCTTGTCACGTGTTTCATTGACCTATGTTTGGTCTCACTGCAGCAGGAGGAATAGTTTCCGGAACATTATCATCGCTAGGATATTCACCATTACCGTTTATTAAAAAATAAATACACTATTGACATCCCTTATGAAGAGGGTAGAATATAGACTACTTCGCCTTGAATGTTTCTAAGAATTCCCCTTACTGGGATAATCCACTTGAAATTCCCTAAATTTAAGACACTGCCTAATAAGAGATAATCAGTTTAGGGAGCTGGAATAAACATTTGGTTGGATCTGTGTAATGTGTTGTTGCTTGAGCAGGCTGACTCCTACAAGGCAGCGCCCTTGAATGGTACCTAGCACTTACATATTTAAATAGTAGGTCACTTGATTCAGTGATTCAAAGTTTGTAATTGTCCGATTGCTTCTCATTGTGTTACAGGTCATCTTAAACCTTCAGAGACAATATTGTCATCAACATGTTTATCAAACATGTACTGAGTGCAGATCATTATGTCAGGTATATGGGATTACAGCCCACAAATTAAAAATGGCCCTTGCCCTTAGGACTTTATAGCCCAAAGAATTCTGAAATGAACCTGCCTTGACCAGTGGTTTTGACTCCCTTTCCTCTCCCACATTCTGGAACATTTTGGTGCTGCCCTTCCTCCTACAGGGCAGAGTCAAGAATTCACACAAATAAGAGGGTGTTACAAATGGGGCTTTTGCAATGAACTAAATTTTCCATCCATGGCATTGGCCACTACCCCTTTGTTAGGTGTACCCTGGCTTTTCTAGTAAAACCTGTATCCTGGACACCAACCAGGTATCAGTTACAGTCATTACATTCTCCATTTGTTACTGAAACTTCTAATTGGGAGCCCTACACAGCGTCAGCTTTAGTTCAATAAAAAATGCCCTCGGGACCTAATTGACTTATGGTTAAGACAGGATGAGATATAATTGCATAATTAAAGTGGTATCTAAATAGTGACTCCACCACATGAGAATGTTATTCCTCATCTCCACCTATGCGTTACTATATGGCCAAGTATGCATGACAACATCACAGCTACGATGACATTTTGATTTTGTTAAGTTTTTGTAGTCTTTCACCAAACACTCCTTATCTTCTTCCTCACGACCCAGCCGAGTCTACTCTCTGTTGCTGTGAGTTTAACACAGAAGTGATATCATACAGTATTTATCCAGCTTATTTCACTTCACAGAATGCCCTCTGGGTATATCCATGCTGTCACAACCGGCAAAGTTTCCTCATTTTTAAGGTTGAGTAATATTCCATTATATTTATATAATATAATTTCTGAACCTCGGCTACTGGGAATAATGCTGCAATGAACGCGAGGGTGCAGATATGTCTCTGAGTTTGTTTTCTTTGGATATACACCTAGAAGTGGAATTGCTAGATCATATGGTGGTTCTGTTTTTAATTTCTTGCAGAACCTCCACGCTGTTTCCCACAGGGGCTGTCCCAGTCTGTATTCCCATCAGCAGTGCACTAGGGTTCCTCTTCCTCCACATACTCACCAGCGCTTGTTATCTCTTGTCTTTTTGATAACAGACACCCTGAGACGTGTGATGTAATAGTTCACTGTGGTTTTCATTTGCATCTCCCTGATGATTCGTAACAATGAACACCTTTTTGTGTACCGCATTTTCGGACCGTAAGACGCACCTCGGTTTTAGAGGAGGAAAAATAGGAAAAAAAATTTTTGAAGCAAAAAAATGTGATAACATATTTAATAACATACATAACATAATATTTCACCAATGTAAACGTAAACAGAACTCAACAGCAGCATTAACAACCATTATTCCTCCCAAATTTGCGGGAAAAAGTGCATCTTATAGTCCAAAAATACAGTGCATACCATTTGAACATCGCCTTTGGAAAAATGTACATTTGGGTCCTTAACCCATTTTTAATTGGTTTATATGTGGGGTTTGTTTTTGCTATTGAGTTTCTTATATATTTTAGATATGAATCCCTTATTGGATATGAGTTGATAATATTTTCTCCTATTCCATAAGTTGCCTTTTCATTTTGTTGATTTTTTTTTGTTCAAAGAAACTCTTTAGTGTGATGTAGTCCCACTTGTTTATTTTTTCTTTTGTTGCCTTTGCCTTTGGTGTCAAATCCCAAAAATCATTTTTAAGACTAATGTCAAGTAGCTTAGGCCCTATACTTTTTTTCTAGGAGTTTTATGGTTTCAGGTCTTACCTTGAAGTCTTATCGAATTTCAGTTGATTTTTTGATGTGTGGTATAAAATAGCGGTCCTGTTTCTTTCTTTTGCAAGGGGATATCCAGTTTCCCTAAAACCATTTATTGAAGAGACCGTCACTTTCCCACTGAGTATTCTTGGCTCCTTAGTTGACTGTAAATGCATGAATTTATTTCTGGGATTTCTATTCTGTTCCACTGATCTGTGTTTCTATTTTAATACTAATGCCATACTGTTATAAACACTGTAGCTTTGTAATATAGTTTGAAATCAAGTTGTGTGATGCTTTCAGTTTTCTTCATCTTTCTCAAGATTATTTTGGTGATTCAGGGTCTTTTGTGATTCCATATACATTTTAGAATTATTTTCTGTATTTCTGTGGGAAAATGCCATTGGAATTTAATAGGGACTGCATTAAGCTTGTAGATTATTTAAGTAGTATGGGCATCTTAATGATATTTTGAAATGTATGCATCCATGTTTCAGTTGAGCTCATTGAACTAGCTTAAAATGATGACCTAAATTTAAAATGGCACTTCTGGCCCTGACTGGTGTGCCTCAGTTGGTTGGGCATTGTCCTGAAAAGAGAAAGGTCGCCAGTTCAATTCCCAGTCAGGACACATACCTGGGATGCGCTTCCTGGGTCACATTCACTTGGTTATTTTTCCTGTTTAATGTGCACAAGGCTAAGACTGTAAATTCTTACTATTATTACTTTTCAATTTTAAGTAAATAATTATATACCAAAGTCTTAATATCTTCATAGTCATACCATCTGAGAGTAATGCACTGAGCTCCCTATGACAGCAATTGGGCCAAATATTCCCTCTAGATTACATTTCCAATGTGGGCCATAAGAGAATAAAGAGATAAAAATCTAAAATAAATGAGTGTTTACTGTTTTAAACACACTACTTCTTTTTTGCAAAAATACGAACATTAGAAAAATTAGAGCATTCATTCTGATAGAACTTTCACGCAAAACTTCATATGTTTTCTAGTAATGGGAGGAATTATACACTTAGTTTATTTCATTTTATTTTACAATTCAAGGTAATTTGAAGAATTAGTCTGGAACCAGGGGTTTCAGGTAAAGCAGCTAAAAAAATACAAGACAAAAAAACCCATATTCTAATTAAATCATTATGTTGGTTTCTGTAATGGTAAATTAAAATGAATTATGTGCAACACCTCCAAAATACATGATGCTTTCCATATGGGCTCAGTGGATTATTTGCAAAAGAGTCTGAAAGTAGAGTTTTGATTTTGCAAATAGTCCAAAATGCTTAGGAAGAAAAGACAGTATTCTCCTGAGTTTTATAAATATGAATGTTTCACTTCGCCAGGGTAAAAACAGTCTTGTGGTCCCAAGGGTACGGACAAATTATGTTCTTATGGCTCTTCTTATTACGTGGGAAAAACTTTAGTGATTTTTCACAAATCAAGATAGCCTACAGAATCTGGATTTCTTTCCCTGTTTAAACTTGCTTGCTTTCAAAAAAAGCCACATTTGGCAGAGGATTGACTAATTTTAATAAACATGTGCAAATGTGTTCCTTCATATTTTTCCTCTCAAAATAAGTATAATATTTGTGAACAGTAAAAAAAATAGCTTCCATAAGTCTATCTTACTGAGACATGGATGGGATATTGATGAGCTACAATCATTTTAAAGGTACATGTTTAAAACTTAGGTTTTTTTTAAACCTTTACTAGTTTTGATGCAATTCACATTCTACTACTTCCATGGAGGCAAATTGTTTTAGTTCTCCCAAAGGGGGAGGGACAGAGACAGTTCAACTTTTAAAGGCTGAGAAACATTGGAACAAAATAATAAGCCATTTTGTGTCCCTCCATCCCCAAATTCCAACCCAGATTAGCTCAGATGCCCCCCCCCCCAGAGCCATATGAGTTTAATTTGAGAAATGCATTAAGAAGGTGGGACAACTATAACTGAACAACAATAATAAAAAAAAAGAATCCAGTTCTAAGAATGTTAATAAAACTGAAACGGGAAGAGTGAGATTAGTTGTCACTTGTGACCTCATTAAAATAAACTTTAGCCAAACGTATTTGCAGAAACACAATCACTGATTGTAACTTCACTGAGATTGTCACATCACACAAATGTAATGCATTATAGATCCCAAAGAGTTTTCTTTTCTCATGTACATTCTGATGGAAATCTTCCAGTTTTTAAATAGATTATCCCTGAGGATAACAATAAATAAGAGTTACACTTTTGTTAGCCATTTCACCTGGGGAAAAAAAGCTTTTTTATTTGCAAATGCTCCTGACTCATAGGTATTGTTGCTTCTATTTAGAGCAATGCTAATGATTTGAATGTGTCCTTTTTAAACCCCTTCCCACAAAGAGCCCTTTGGGCAGTTACCTTAGCAATAGTCTAAGAGCTCTTTTCTCTATAGAAATAGTCAGGAATTTACATTTAGATCCATGTTTTGCCCCAAAAGTATTTTTATGGCATCTTCAGGTATAAGATAGTACCTAAGGGAGAAAAGATATTTGATGTGGCACATTTCGTTGCACTACAAGTAATAAATGGTGACATTTTAACCAGTTAAATTCATATTTTAACCGTAATTCCTTTTAAAATCCTAAAACTTGGGACATTTGTTCCAGTCGTGACATCCATTTTCCCCCATTTTGTGGTAGAGCTAAGGGTGATACTATTTTGTTAGAAAGTCACTACCACCATCTACTGTTGGTATTTGGAACTACTTCGAAATATTTGAAATAATTATTCTACAAACATTTTAAAGAAAGAACACTGTGATACAAAGATTGCAAGACATTTGGAATGTTGACCAGACATAACAGGGAAAAACCAAATAGCAAATGGAACATAAGTTTGCGAAAAACAACTACAAGAAAACACATATTTGCATATAAGTGTGCAAATAAATCAATAATAATGTGGTTATCTTCAGGGATCCAAAGGAAGAGAGAAAAACTAATATTCTCAAAAATCATGGGAATGCAACTTTCAGAGATGTTTTTGAGATTGTGGGACTTCATGGACCAGTAAATTCCCCCTCCCTCAAATTATAGTGGCCAGTGATGGGGTTCAGAACAGGCTTCCCCAAGATGTGCCACGTTGGTTTCTGAGTTATTTTGAGCT
Organism: Glossophaga mutica; assembly: GCA_039655065.1. Classification (NCBI taxonomy): domain Eukaryota; kingdom Metazoa; phylum Chordata; class Mammalia; order Chiroptera; family Phyllostomidae; genus Glossophaga; species Glossophaga mutica. The sequence goes on along the minus strand of CM077318.1, from coordinate 3,409,414 downwards.
GAAGGCAAGAGATGTCCCTGCAGGCTCGCGAGAAACTTTTACCTCTCCCTTAAAGAATTTAAATCTGGGGCCTTGCACGTAATAAGAGTTATTGCCAGAAATAACATTGATGAGTTACCTATAAGGCAGGGCAAACTTTTAATTACTCAACACCTGTTCTTTTTATTGTGTTGCAAATGACCTTCTTCCGTCTGTGAAGTCCAAGGTGCCTTACCTCATCTTCAGCTCAGAATGCCATATACACTTCCTTTTAACTTTCTGCCTCTGAAATTCTCATGTGTATGCAGTCCCCGAATTAAATTTGGTTATTTTTCTCTCGTTAATCTGTATCATGTTGATTTAATTGTTAGACCAGCCAGAAGAACTTAGAAGCCGGGGAAAAAAGTGTGTTCTACCCCCACACCAACATAATGTAGCCAACTTTTAATTTCGCTAATTAAGATCATTATAATTCACTTTCATTTTCATTGCTCACACATACAAATGACACAATTTTGGAGGAAAAGAGAGCCCATTTAAAAATGTAATGTGGTTAACAATATGAAAAACTCAGTAGTCTTATTTTTCTCATTTTTCTAAATTGGCATTTGTCAAATAATAAACTGTGCTTTGGGAACAACCATTCTACAGTTTTCCAGACAGATATCAAATAATAAAATTACATGAAGCAAAAAGGCTGTGGCCCTGACTGTTAGGCTGTTAACCCTGGGGGTTTGGGGGGACTGATTACTCCCCTTTCGTGATATTTTATCCCTGTCATGTAGCAAGTTTGGCATCAAATGAGATCTAATGGTACATAAGAAATAGTAAATCATCAACAAAATGAAAAGGGAACCTACTGATTATAAGAAAACATTTCAAATCATATATCTGATAAGGGGATAGTATCCAAAATATATGAAGAACTAATACAACTCAAAACCAAAAAACCTAAGCATTCCAAATAAAAAATGGGCAGAGAATCTGAATTGCCGGTTCTACAAAGATGCCACACAGATGGCCGCTAGACATATGGAAAGATGCTCAGCATCACTAATCATCAGGGAAATGCAAATTAAAATCACAACGAGACACCACTTTACACCAGTCAGAATAGCTATTATCAAAAAGAAACAATTACAACTGATGGCAAGGATGTGGAGAAAAGGGAACCCTCGTGTACTGTTGGTGGGATTGTAAATCAGTTCTATGGAGAATAGGATAGCGGTTCTTCAGCAAAATCAAACATAGAACTCTCATATCCACTTGGGAGTATTGAAACAAGGAAAAGGAAAACAGTAACTCAGAAAGATATATGCACGTCCATATTCATCGCAACATTGTTTACAATGACCAAGATATGGAAGAAGCACCCTAAGTGCCCACTGATGGCTGAGTGGACAGAGAGCTGTGATACACACACACACACGGTGTAGATATGTAGTATATGTGCATGCATATATGTTTGCATGCGTGTATATGCGCATATATACCACATATATATCTGGTTATGTATAACCGCATATATGTGTGTATACACACATACGCACACAATGAAATACTATTCAGCCATAAAAAAGAAGGAAACCTTGTCATTTGGGACAATATGGATGGACATTGAGGGCATTAGTCTAAGCAGAATAAATCAGACAGAGAGAGACAAATACCATATGATTTCACTTATATGTAGAATCTAAAAAATATCTCCCAGAGAGTCCATTGGTGGTTCCCAGAGGCGGAAGGGTATATGGGTCAAATGGGTGAAGGGAGTGAAAGGGTACAAACTTCCAGCGAACATGGCAATGAGAGTTAAGAACACTGTAGTGTGTATTTGAAAATCGCTAAGAGAGTCTATAGTAAAAGTTCTCATTGCAGGAAAAAACATAACTATGCGTGGTAACAGATGTGAACTAGGCAACATGGTGATCATATCGCAGTATAGAATAAAAACATCAAATCATTATATTGTACACTGAAACTAATGTAATGTTGTATGTCAATTACATCTCAATTAAAATGACATTAAAGAACAATCTAACAACTGAGAACAACTTAAAAGAGAAGAAAATGACATCAAGAGTCTCATTAGCTCTCTGAAATATTATTAGTGCGAAACAGAAAATACGTTAATAAAGAGATTTATTGAAAAACATTGAGTCATGTAGCAGCAGTAAAATATACATTCAATGGTCTTGAAAATAATCTGAGCTGAACAAATTCTTCCTTGCCTTTTATTGACACAACTGAAATGTCTTTCAAAGGAAATCAGCCTTGGGTATGTCCTTCAACTTTGTGCCCTAATTAGATGGTCACTAAATCTGCTGGTGTCACGGGCATCTTAGCTTGTCCATAGTCTATTAGTCTGTAAGTTAATCCGTGGCCCTTTTTAGTGTCCTAGAAAATTTTGACGGTATTCCAGAAGGAATGATAATGAACTAAATAAAGAAGGAATGGTGAATGCTAGAGAGAAATGGGGGGGTAGGTAGACGAGGTAAAAGGGGGATAACTAGTGACCGAAGGAAACTTGAATTGGGGTAGTGAGCACACAATACAATACACAGGTGATGCATTATAGAATTATAACCCTGAAACCTACATAATTTTATTAACCACTGTCACCTGATAAATTCAATTTTCAAAAAATAAGGATGGTATAATTTGATTATTCAATTAACGTGTTTTGAACCTCCAAGACCAGGTACTGCAAAGGGACATGTATTCTTCTTATTCCTCATTGTATCCCTCAGAAACTGCCATGAGGGTCATTAGGTGCTTGAAACGTTTGTTTAATAAATACATATGAAATTGAACAGGAAAAAAAGAAAGAATAGTAGATAAACCTAGAGGAAAATGGTAATAAAAGAGAACGTACAATGAAAATAGTTGCCAACCAGTTTAATTGGTTAAAAGATCTCTAACAAACATTTTGACAGGGAGTGACCCGCATCCTTGTAATAGACGGAAAGAAGTTCCTGTAGTAAGCAGTCTGAGTTTTGGGTTTGGCCCAAGTAAATTATTTGTCTCCTTGATGTGATTAATAATTAGTACATGCACAATGGCTACATATTTCCATTTTTCATGGACAAAAGAGCAATAAGATTTTAAATTATTAAGAAGGAAAGAGTTTCATAAAAGCCAGCGGTTTGAAGGAAATAATATACTTCCACTTAACTAACCAGTTCTTTTTATTTTTTGTAGTAAATCTTGGGACAATATTGATACATATAAAATTCTCATATCAATGGAGCATTGATAAAAGCAATGTGCACTTCATAAATCGTCATAATATGTAAAATGCCGCGTGAGTTTGGAAGAACCCTTCAGCACAGAGCATCGAAAACAGAATAGTCTTTAGGTTAGGAATCTATTCTGTTTATTCTACATACCATTCTATTTATGTTCGACTTTGCAAATGAGCACTAACTGTTACAAATTTTTCTCCAGGCAACATCTGGTGCTCTCCAACATCCTGAACCTTAGCTACAAACAGATTAAGACTTGGTTTCAGAGCTAGAGAATGAAAGTAAGTGGTGGCAGAAAGACAGCTCGCCAAACAACAGCATCGGCGTGACTCAGATGGACTCGGCAACTACAGAGTACTGGGCCTCTCTTCCTATCACCAGCAGAGACAACTGGCGAACACTGCAGGAAACCTTTCAGTGTGGACCCACCAGACCCGAAGGAACCTCACTTGGAGCCACCGTTCCCAGGCCCGGAGCCATCAGTTCTACAGTTATGGAAAGGAGTCCCCGCAGCCACAGTGAACCCCGAAAAGCCAGCATTCATGCTGCCTGTCACTACCAGACCCAATCAGCAGAGACAGGGATTGAATCTTTCTGGGCGCTTTATTCAGATGGCCGGCCATCTAAGAAGACATCGGATTTGCATCCTAACAGACCATCTTACATTCCATTTTAAAACAACCATTTTACAAGAAGAATAAACATATAGATAAGGGGTGTTGAATTCAGGGAAATGGTTAAACGGATTAAAAAACTGCAGCATTCTTTCATCTCTGTCCTGGGCAGTGGCCTTTCATCCGAGCCTTGAGCAATAGTCTTTGTCTGTGCTTTAGGCCATTATTTTCCTATGTCCTGGGCCATGGGCTTTACCTGTGCCCTGGCTGGTGTTCTTTCTCTGAGCCCTGGGCGGTGGGCTTTATCTGTGCTCTAGGCCATGGTCTTTACAGGTGACCTGGGCCATAGTCTTTACTTGTGCCCTGTGTGGTGGGTTTTATCTGTGCCCTGGACCCTGGTCTGTCCTCTGAATTTGGGCCATTGTCATCATCTGTGCTCTAGGCCATTGTTTTTCTCTGCCCTTGGCCATGGTCCTTATCTGAGCCCTCAGCGGTGAGGTTTATCTGTGCCCTGGGTCACGGTATTTCTCTGTGACCTGGGCTGTGGTCTTTACCTGTGTCTTGGCCTAGAGCATTTATCTGTGCTATAGGCCATTATGCATCTCTGTCCTGGGCCGTGATGTTTATCCGAGCCCTGTGAGGTGGGCTTTATCTGGGCCCAGCGTGTCCGTCTTTGTGTTCCGGGCTGTGGTCTTTATCATTTTCCCGGTCAGTGCTCTGTATCTGTGCCCTAGACCTAGGGGTTTCTCTGGGCCCTGGGCCTGGGTCTTTATCTGCTTCCTGGGCGGTGGGCTTTATCTGTGCTCTAGGCTGAGTTCTTTATCTGTGCCCAGGGTTGTGGTGTTTATCTGTGCCCTGAGTGGCGGGCGTCTCGCCCTGGAGTACGATAGCTCAGATACCATGCGATCGATCGCTTGCAGACGTCCTGAGGCGCAAAGGTGGAACTGCTTATGGTCTCCTGCACTCAGGGTGGGTCATACCCGCAGTTCCCGAAACAATAGCTTTTACATGCACTGATTACTCAGCTTAGTAGTTGTTACCCAAAACTGAAATTTTTCCAACATTGGAGCTCCTCATTACCTCATCCAGTTCCATCCAAATCCAGAGGCCACCACGGTCGTTGGTGGGGGAAGCTCTGATGTCATACTACAAACCTGTAAGCATTATAGTACTCAGCCAACCATGGATTTCTTCCCAGATAATTCCACGAACGTGAAGTCTCACTCCACAAACACACAACCATGGACATACAGCGTGATGGTGGGTACATTATGCAAAGTGGTCAGTTTGGGCAGAGGCTGTATCACCCCTCCTGGGATTTTTCTATGCATCTCTGCTTTGATGTTCTGCTTCTCATTACGCCTATTGTGCCAATTTGGAGGGGTGTGGGTGGGGTGTGACCTCAGTCTAATCAAAGACATTTATGTAGCCATGATGCTATAGACAAATGATCGAAGATGCGTCTGGCTATAAATAACTAGATGTAATACTATTTTGGATTATTCTAGTATCTAGAATCTTAACCTCAAGAATTGACAGTTGCCCTGGCTGGTATGGCTCAGTGAACTGAGTGCCAGCCTGTGAACCAAAGCGTTGCTGGTTCAATTCCCAGTCCGGGCACATGCCTGGGTTGCGGGCCAGGTCCCCAGTAGGGGGCACGCGAGAGGCAAGCCCACACGGATGTTTCTCTCCCTCTTTCTCCCTCCTTTCAGTCTCTCTAAAACCAAATAAAATATTTTATTAAAAAATAGAGTGTAAAAGTACAAAGATGTATGAGAAAGGACTATTCATATTTTCTGGAGTTGGGAGGCTTGTTAAAAACCTCAATTCAGGTGAATGGTGAGGCTACAGCATAATACCAGTTTGGCTGGTTGGTGTGTAAGTTTATGTACAGATAAACACAATGACTACTTTCCCGTAACAATAGACATAAAAATCTGTCTCTAATTTTACATACTGGGGTTTTCAGTAGTCCAGTGGCACGGAGAGTTTTGATGAGACTCTGAGCCCTTGACATGAGTATCTGCGCCAGCCTCCTGACTACCTTGAAAAAAAAAAAGCAATGCCGTCTCTCTCAGAAGTGAGATTAAAAAGAATAAATGGCGGTGGAGATAAAAACATGCCTCTTTTCCCCTGTGAGCCAAGGAAAATTGAAGTCAAAGGAAATCTCGATGTCTTTTGTGGAACTTGATTAAGGAATCGCCTATCTTACATGTGTTTGAAATAAGTAACATTGTAGTCAAAGAAGGTCATAGTGAGGCCATCTTTAGAGTGCGGCTGCTTGGCCCAGCGTGTGAGCTGAAAAATAGTGGAAGGAAATTGCTCATCCCTTAACGTTCTCCCTTCCTTCCTATTGCTGTACATAAAATTCAAGCATTAGCAAATCAGTCTTTTTGAACTCATTAAAGTGTCCAAAGAGTCCTCTTTTCAAGTATTTTATAATACTGCTCCTGAGTAGGTGGTAACACAAAATAGTTTGGCCGGTTGTGAAAAGACACAGCATATTCTACATAGTAAGGACTAGTGAAGCCCGTACAGTTGGGGGACTCAGAAAGGAAACGCACAAGATAGAAAAGGAGGGGAGGCAGAAATGAAATTGCATTCATGACCACTTTACAGTTTTGCCCAGCGATAGCTCTTGGTGCTAGGTGAACTTGGTAATTGATTCTCTGAATTAGACTGCTTAAGGGCAGTGGTGGGCGTCACTAGTGAAAAATCACTAATTTTGTCTTCACATTGTTTTATCCGTCCTCTGTCAGGTCTTTGGCAATCTATGTGATGCAAATTTTGCAGATTAGAATGAAGAGATATTCTAGTTTATGCAAGTTAGCACTGATTTGAGAAGGAGGGTATTTAACATCACTGAAAGTGTTTGGCGATTTGCAGAAAAATCATTGTGTGGCTTTTAAAGTTCTTAGTGGACAATTTGGTACCCAAGCCACACACTATGTTTTCAGAGAATGCTTCAGGCCCAAATCCATAGAGTTGGAAAGAGCAAATTTTTCAATCAATAAATTTCATTAGCACTATTATTGAGTGGTTAGTAATTGGTTTTAACTTTCCATTTTTCAGGGTAATAGAAACAACTTAAAATTCATTTTCCTGAAAACTTTCATACGAACAACTTATACCTAGGTGGTTAATGCCCGTTAAGTTTTCAGTTGAGCTAGTGTATACAGATAGAACGTAACCCATATATAGCTTTAGACATCTATCGAAGACATTTTAAAATTCCCAACACAACACTGAAAAGCAGAAATCATAAAGAATACTGTTAAGGAAATTCAACAAAGGTGGTTTTGCTTTCACTTTTTGCTTGCATGTCATCCTGTACATGAGGCCTCTCCTGACATTTTAAAAAATTTTCAGGAACCCCTCAGCACACCTCATTTCCTCATGCGTTCTAATGCCAACTTCCGTGGCACGACCTCTGTTGTTTTTTAATAGCTGTATTTTTATCACATTTTTCCATCCCCATTTATCCCCCTTATACCCTCTTCCACCTCCCCCCACTGGTCTCTGCCACAATCCCCGCACTGTTGTCCGTGTCCATGATTCTTTTTCTTTTGGGCTCAATCCCTCCACCTTCTAACCACCCCCCACTAGCCGTCATCTGCTCTCCACATATGAGTCTCTACCTATCATACCACATCTACCGTGAGGAAGATAGCAAGTACACCATCCTTGGTCCGTGCCGTGCAGACTGAGAGTGGCACGTGCGGAAGCGCCATCATCTGTAGCATCTGCGAGGATCCGTCCCCGTAGCCCGTGCAGTCTGTTGGGCAGGGTACGAGCGGTTTCCCTGGCGTGTCTTTTAAATGTGGGGTGTCGGGTCTGAACCGCGACACTGCCGAACTGTCAAAAATAGGCAGGGTGGGCATTTCTTCCTTATCATTGTTAAGAAGTATGCAAATCCAGCACAGCAGTTCTCCTCGCAGAGCAAACACTTTTTCCGTCTGCTCGGTGACAATGTTTCTCAGAGTGAAAGTTGCCGAAACGAGGTCTGCGCTTAAATGCGATGCGTCTGGGATTGGTGAAAAGGAGCAGCTCAGATCTAGTGGTGCATGTATTTCATGATTTCGAGGCTCTGTTTGTAAGCATGTAAATGAGGCTGGGAGTGTTCACTCCGTTGATACTGCAAGAGGGGAATTAGGATGAGGAAAAGTCTTCAGCCCATAAACACATTTCCCAATGCAGCACCAACTATATTCCAAAATCAACACAGCCCACGGCTCTGTCCGAGCTGAACAATGAAAATATTCCACGGTTTTCATAGCATTAGGAGCTAGGTGAGAAAGAGTTGGGATTCCTTTGCCCTTTTTTGTACTAGTTTCTGAAATCTAGGCTTGCGATGTTGACGTTACATTTTTTAGCAATTACAGCACGCGATACGTGGACTTAGGTGTGGAGTGTTGGTACTCTCAAAAATGTAGACTATGTCCTCAGTAAACCCCGTACGTCACTTTGACCCAAAGTACTTGTGTGACTAACAAGGAGTGAGTTCCAAGAATATGCCAGTACTGCAGACCGGTTCCTGCAAGACACCATCGGAGGATGCTGGGAATGAGTGGACCCTCGTCAGCGGGCCGACTGTGGCTGCCAGGCGGGGGCCGGACTTGGAAACTGGTGCGGGAGCATTTGTACCTTGTTCGTGTTCGTGTTATGAGACCCAAGCCAAGGGCCAGAACATGTCACTCTAATCCCATCATCAGACTCTCAGTCCAATGGCTTCTATCACACTTCCGTGCTGAAAGTGCGGGTTCTTCATTTCTCCGTCCCTTCATTCATCTTCTTGTCCCGCTTGCTCAGGAAGCTATGTTGTAATACTCAGCGTGTGCCATTCTTTTCACTATGGTTCTGATTAGAATGCACTTCTGTAAGCTGACTTGTATGAATACCGGTCAGCACCGTGTTCAGGATGAAAAGATGAATCAGCAAATGCATTTTTAAAAAGGCATCCATCAAAGTTCTATAATTATGAACTTAAACATAATTAATATATTTGACATTATATAGTTTTTTCGCATTGCAGAGGAAAGTCCTTGAGTATCTGTCGCTTTTCTAACTAAGATATTGACTAGATCTGAAACAGTCCCTGCTAATTATACAAATTCCCCACTGTTAAAGAGCTGCAAGACCATTTGTTATGGTCAGCCATAAAAATAAGTCTAGGTCATCTCCTTAGTTTACAAGTAGCAGTGGGATGGAAATGCTCAGGTCATTTAAATAGTTATTCTCAAGTATCTTCTTTGCCTTTCTGAAATTTTGAATTATCTTTGTTTTTGTTCTGCCTTTGACCATGCTTAAGAAGGAAACAAAAATATAACTGCATGCGATACCTCGAACACAAGTCCCTTTTTCTGAGATCGGCAGCGTATTCTCCCTTTTCCTGCACCGCCACGGAAGACAAGAGAACTTCAAACACAAGAATACCAGCGGTGACTCGAGTTACGAACACGAAAGTCTTTCTCTCTGTCCTCGGGACACTGGCCTGCGCAGCCGACCTGTATGACGCTCGGACTCTCACAAGAGATGCAATGGAGCTTACGTCCAAGGCCCTTCACTCACCTACGAGAAGTTGCTAACGCACCAGAGGGTGCAATCTGTCCGTATAACCAGCAGAACCATCAATATGGTTACTAACACTGTTGTAGTAAGTGAAACAAGATTCCTGCAAGTGGAGGGGAAGAGGGGCCGAAAGACTATGCAGAGAAATACTGGCTTCAAACACTGCAAACTTGGTAGAAAAAAAAACCCAGTAACTTACCTATTCAAGACGGTGAATGAACTTTAATAGGATACTGTCAAAAATCCACACGTAATAATTAAGCTTCTGAAAATGAAAACTAATGACAAAAATATCCTGAAAGCGGCCAGAAAACCCGTGATTCCTTGCTGATAGGAGAGCGCGAGTCCCAACGACAGCGGGTTTCTCACCACTAGTCGTGGACGCAAACAGTGCAGTGTCTCAGCTGTCTGGGTGTGGAAGCGGACACCAGCCAGGACGGCTGGAGTCAACGAGGCAGCAGACAGTGCGTGCTGGCGAGGCTCTGGGGCAGGGGAGCCCTCGCACGCTCTGGGGGGGCCACGCAGACGGGCATAGCCACCGTGGAACGTGGTACGCAGGGTCCTCTAAAACGAAAAAGGGACCTGCCCTACAACTCAGCAGCAACAATTCTTAGTGTTTATCGAAACAAAATGAAAGTACTAAACTATGTATGTATATGAATATATACATGCACACATCCATGCGTACACATACCCCCTGTGCTCAATGCACCGTTGTTTATACTGGCCAAGATGTGGAAGCAACCCAGGTGGCCATCCCCAGATGAATGGACAGACAAGATGTGGTGTGTGTACATACCACAGGCAACAAACAACAACTGCTGGTGAGGCTGTGGGGGACAGGGGAACCCTCGTGCACTGTGGGTGGGAATGCAGACTGGGGCAGCCACTGTGGAAAGCAGCATGGAGATTCCTCAAAAAACTGAAAATGGAACTTCCCCCACAGCCCAGCAATTCCAATTCTTGGCATTTATTTAAAGGAAATTAAATTCTAAATATATGTGTATTTTCACCTTCTTTCATCCATCCCCCCAGTCTGCCCCCAACAGCTGTCTGTCTGGTCCATGTGTCCATGCTCCTGGTTCTGCTGTGTTCATCAGTTTATTTTGTTCATTAGATTCCACACGAGTGAGAGCATACGGTATTTGTCTCTCTCTGACTGGCTTACGTCACTGAGCATAATGCTCTCCAGGTCCGTCCACACTGCCCCAAAGGGTAAGATTTTCTTCCTTTTTTATAGGCACGCACTACTCCATTGTGTACATGTACTACAGTTGTTTTACCCACTCATCTACTGGTGGGCACCTGGACGGCTTGTGCATATCAGCTATCATGAATAGGCATGTCCCGAGAAGTGGGGTACCACCCAGAGTGTGGAGGGAGGCAGACTGGCCCAAAAGGTGGGCACCGAAAGGTGGGGTGGGGTGGAGAATTCTGGGAACAAAACACATCGTTTTATTTGGTCACAACTCCTCACCCGCTTCATGTTTGCCCAGTTCAATGTAGACCTCAAAGTAGAGGATACGGGTGACTGTTCATCCTGGCCCAAGCAACACACCTGAAGACACAGGTTCTTCAGAATAAAATAGATACCTAGTGAGCTTTCTAATCTCCATCCAGTTCTTCCTCCCCGTTGTCAGTTGGAAAGGACTCATCCTGAGCCCACCACCCCCTTGTTCTTGCCTTCCCGTCCTGAAGCAGGAAAGAGGGCTTTCAGTAAAACGTTCATTCAGACTGGCCTCTCTCCCACTCAGCCACCCCCCACCCTTGCCCGACCCCCACCTCCACCACCCCCTCCTCACACCCTCATGTGGCAGGTGTCCAACCTCCATCCCTCCCCATCCCCTGACCTGGCCCCGCCCCCGCACCTCCCCACCCCCTCTACACACCCCTATGTAGCAGGTGTTCACAGTGCGCCCACAAAGATGGAGAAACCACGCCTCCCAGAAAGCAGTCAAAAGACTACTGGTTCAACAGCCAAGCATTTTATTAAGGTGAAGGTTTATCATTTACTTTCCGCTCACATGGCGTATTTTCTGGTCCAAGCTCGAGCTATGCTATTATAGTTGTTTCTATCCTTTAAGTACATTCTGCCAATGGATGGAACTAAGGCGTCAATGGGATTGGGGTCACATAGCATGAAGCTGATGGACAACAATACTTTGGATATCGTCAGTGCGGGAGACCACTGGGTCTTGAGAATATCTAGACAGATATTCCCTCTTTTGTTGATATTGGGGTGGTAGATCCGGGTGGTGAAGTAAATCCGCGGAGGTTTGAAGGGGTAATTGCAAGGAAAATGTATGCTTAGTGAGAAGATCCCTCCCTCATAAGGACTGTCCTCATGACCCATGACAGCCCCCCTCCAGGTGAACATGTCGTTCTCCACCGGCCCCGCGGAGCACATGGGAGGGGGGTCCTTAGTGATGTCCATCAGTTCCTTGTGCAGTCGCTTGAGGGCCCTGAAGTGGTTCACGGGAATGGGCCGTGTCGGGGCATCCTGGTAGGGACAAAGGGGGGAACCACGGGTCAGAGGGGACCATGGGTTAGGGTGGGCGTGGCTTACGGGGGCCAGGGTTACAGGGGCAGCCACCCCCCAGGTCGGTGGGTAAGAAGGCTGGAGCCGGGCTGTGGGGTGTGAGGGGGTGTCAGGGGACAGTAGGGGAGGAGGGGGAGGAAGGGAGAGGCTGGACCTGAGGGGCTGCTGCTCACCTGTGTCCCGCTGGTCCCTGGCTCCTCCATCCCTGGCTCCTCCATCCCTGGCTCCTCCATCCCTGGCTCCTCCACCGCTGACTCTCCCACCGTGGGCTCCTCCTGCCACCTGTCTGCACCGGGAGTCTCTCCACTCAGAGCCCGAGGCCCAGAGGCTGCACTGCCGATAGACACCACCGCCCTGTCACAGGACCGACTGCTCCTGCGGGCCACCTGCCTCTGCCTTTGGCCGGGCCGTGCACAGACAGGAGAGGATCTGCTCTGTGACGTCACAAGGACCAGCTGATGACATCAGCAAGTCAGTGAAGGCGGGGCCAGGGGAGACAAGGGGCCTGAATAAGAGGGGATGGAGGGAGGGAGAGACCATGGAGGGGAATGGGGGGGGGAGGCAGGAGGGTCCATGGAGGGAATGGGGGGGTGGAGGGAAGGACTATGGAGGGGAATGGGGGTGTGGAGGACAATGGAGGGGAATGGGGTGGGGTGGGCTTGGGAGAAACCTTGCACGGGAATGGGAGGGTGGGGATGGAAAGGACCATGGAGGGGAATGGGGAGAGGTGGGACATAGTGGGGTCCATGCGGGAAAATGGCGGGATCTCGTGGTATGCATGGAAGGACCGAACAGGGCCTTGGCCTAAATCAGATTGGTAGCTCTGGTGAGTCAAGTTCCCTAATAGTTGTCACTTCTTACGATTATACTTCTTGTTTTAAATTTAATCTTTATTGTATTTTTTACACTACCTTTTACTCCCCTTATACCCACCTCCCCAGCAATCACCACACTGTGGAAAGTCTTCAGTCCATTTCGAGTTAATTTCTGTGAGTGGTATAAGATAGGGATTCAGTTTCATTCTTTTGCATGTATGTATCCAGTTTTCCCAATATTTATTGAAGAGATTATTTTTTCCCCAGCATGTTCTTGGTGCCCTTGTCAAGTTAGCTGACCTTATATGCATAGTTTACTTCTGGGCTCTCTGTTCTGTTCCACTTGTCTGTGAGCCTGTTTTTATACCAGTATCATACTGTCTTGATCACTAAGCTTTGTAATATAGCTTGCAAATGGGAAGTGTGATACCTCCAGCTTTGTTCATCTTCCTCAACATTGCTTTGGGTAGTTAAATTTTTGTTGTGGTTCTATACAAATTTAAAATAGTTTTATATGTTTCTGTGAAAAATGGTGTTGGAACTTTGATAGGGATTGTATTGAATCTGTAGATTGCTTTGAATAGTATGAAATTTTTGGCAATATCAATTAATAATATCATCAGATGTCTTTCTAATTGTTTCTGTTTTCTTTAATGTCTTTTACCAATATATTAAAGTTTCCAGTGTACAAATCTCTCAACTTGTTGGTTAAATTTATTCCTAATTATTTTATGCTTTTGATGCAATAATAAAGGGATTGCTTTATTCATTCTGTTTAAATAGCCTTGTTAGTATATAGAAAGACCTTTTTGTGTATAGAATTTGTGTCCAGCAACTTTGGTAAATTTATCATTATTTTGGTGCAATCTTTAAGATTTTGTATTCATAAAATTACATCATCTGCACACAGATAATTTTTGTCTTCCTTTCTAATGTGGATGCCTTATATTTCTTTTCATGACTAATTGCTGTGGCTAAAATTTCTATTACTACGCTAGATAGAAATGGTGAGAGTGAATATCCCTTTCTTGTTCATTATGCTAAAAAAAAAAAGGCTTTTATTTTGATAAGGTACAGTACCCATTTATGATAAAAACGCTCAGCAAAGTGGGAGTAGAGGGAGCATTCCTGAACATAATAAAGGCCATATATGAGAAACCTACAGCTAACATCACAGTGGACAGGCAAAAACTAAAAGCTTTCCCACTAAGATCAGGAACAAAACAAGGGTGTCCACTTTTACCACTTCTACTCAACTTAGGATTGGAAGTCCTAGCCACAGCGATCAGACAAGAAAAAGAAATAAAAAGCATATGAATTGGAAAGGAGGAAGCAAAACTGTTATTGTTTGCAGATGACATGATAGTGTACACAGAAAATCCTATAGACTCCACCAAAAAACTACTTGACCTAATAAGTGAATTTGGCAAAACAGCAAGTTACAAATTCAATATTCAGAAATTCTTCAGTGTTCATGAAGATGCTGGAAGTCCTTAGTAGCAAAAGATGAATACTGCCATGATAGTAAGGTTTGTTGGGGCTCTCCTGCTCTCCTTTTCTCCATGGGATGACATCCTTCTGAAGGGATCTCTCCAAGTGCCAAACTTTTCTGGACTGGTGGCCAGGGTGATACAGGTGAAATGTTTTCTATGTTTTTCTTTGTGCCCAGTTTTTGGGTTTTGGGGTTTTTTTGTTGTTGGGTTTTTGGTTTTTTGGTTTTTGTGGGGTTTTTTTTTTTTTTAGCTCTTCAGGGTTTCTGTTGCTTCTTTGTTGTACCGTAGAACTTCCTAGATCTATTTTTGACAGTTTGTAGTTTATTTGTTATTTTTTTTTTTTTTAGTTTTTATGGAAGACAAAAGCATTGGGACCTCCTAGGTCTCCATTTTGCTGGCATCATCTCCCTATTTTTTTTAAAAGTCATTATATTTTATATTGTATCTTATTTCATTCTTTCTAATTTTATTGCATTTATCAAGTCACTTACCATCTCTAAGCCCCAAATCTTAACCTGGAAAACAGGAACAGTTGTACTTATCTCAAAGGCATTATTTTGAGGATAAAGCACGTTAAGTAAGACCATATTACAGATTTTAAACATTTTCTTATTTGTATTTGGATATGTCTAGATACCTTACTATACCCTTTGAAAACTTCTATTTGTTTCTGTTATATAGTGCTTCAAATATGTTTGCACCAATTCTTTTCTTATCTTTGCTTCTCTAATTATACAGCAATGTCCTCTGTATACGTTTCCTCAACTGGGAGATGGGGATGATTTAATTACACCACCTCAAAGGAGACAAGGAGATACTCACCCAAAATTTGTCCTTACAGTTGTTGGAAATAAAGTTCAGTGCTTTTTTTCCTCCCCATCTTGTGTCCACTTACCAGGGCAAGAAAGTCATAGAATAAGGGCTCAATTCCTAACCGGAGACATTGGAACAATTTCATTAACCTCGAAAACATTATTTGGAAGACTGTATGAAATAAAGCATGTAAAGTTCCTGCAACATGCTTAATCAATAATAGTTATTATCCAAAGACACTCCTACATCCTGAAAACCTCTTCCCTCTCCTTGCAATCAATGATTCCTTTTTTACTTCAAAACTCTAGTCAAAACCTTTCTGCTAGAGATGGGGACAATAGCTCTCAAATTGGTGCACTGACCCATCCTAGTGAACAAAGAAAGCACCCATTTAAAAAATATATATATTTAAGTCAATGAGAGTAGGTCCTTTTCTTGGGCCAAGATAGTAAAGTAGGTCTTCAGTGAGTGTTTTTCAACTGACCCACACAATTTATTTTTTACAGTGGGGAAAGGAAACAAGGGTTTCATGAATATGGAAAAAGTTATGCAAATCTCATAGCAAAACATTTATAAATTTTGTGGTAAAATCCAGAGCCTAAAATAGGAAGTGAATTTGAATAGGTGAACTTCTTTCTCTCTGTAAAAATATTATTGCTGTTCTATTATTATATAAGCAACACATACTTATTATTGAAAATACAGAAAATATAATTAATCAAAAAAGTCTAATAATTACTTAACCAAGAGATTACCCTTGTCAGTAATTTGGTGTATGTACTTCCAGACGTTGTGTGTGTGTGTGCATGCTGAAAAAAATAAAAATATATTATTTTTAACAAACATCGACATATTATTTGTGGTTCTATGTTTTCTGTACTCATACCTTGAATAACTTTCCATGATGGAAGCTATAAGAACCTTTAACGTTTATTTTTATCAAGTTACTTTCCAATGCAACTTTTTTCCTACAACCTTTCAGTCTGGAGGAGCCCTCTCATAATGCCTACTGGAAACTTTATTCTTGTGTCAGTCGCAATATCTGTAATCAACCAATTATGTTACTTAACTGGGGGCCACTGTAGAATGGATTTTGGTCAAATGAAAAATCTAGGTATTGAGGAGGTATGAACTTCTCGAGTCCAATGGTCTTCTTTCTGCTTCCCTCAGCAGTCCTGAGATAATTTTCAAAAGTAAGCATAAAGAAATGGAATTTGCTTCACCCCTTCAGGGGAAGATGACTCGGTTAAGAAATCTCTCTCTCATCAATGGCTGCATTGCAGGTGCTCATCTTAATTTTCTACTCTGTCATAAAAGTTCACTTAGGAAGAGCCCGGAGGGTTTCCACTTCCGTGGGGATGGTGACTGGGAGAAGATAAACCTTTGCGGTGGTCGAAGTGTTGTGACATCTATGTAACCACACCACTCGGACCTAGGGTGTTACGGAGGACTTAATTTGCTGTGCTGACATTTCTTGCAGTTTGGGGCATACTGACTATAATTCCCCGACCTTTGCTAGAGACGCATCCCCCAAATCCTGGACTGTCATCCTTCCTGTGAGGTACTGCATGTGTCTTCCCATTCAAAAGAATTCTTATGGGCCCTGGCTGGTGTAGCTCAGTGGATTGAGCGCGGGCCTGCGAACCAGAGGATCGCGGTTCGATTCCCAGTCAGGGCACATGGCTGGGTTGCAGGCCAGTTCCCAGCAGGGGACACACGAGAGGCAACCATACATTGATATTTCTCTCCCTCTCCCTCTGTCCTACCCTTCCCCTCTAAAGATAAATAAATAAAAAAAAGAATTCTTATGGGATCTGTTATTAATGTCTACAATTTATAAGAGTCTAAACTGAGAGAGACGAAAGAGACAGAGAGAGTAAAATTGAGAGTCTAAACAAGTGTGCTTGATTTATATTTGTTTTCAGAAAAATATTATGTTGGTTGTCATGGTGATCAGGGGCATCACGGAGGAGAAAGCCCTTGGAATAGATGAACTATTTCCTGGGATTTTCTAGAAGAGAGCACTCCCAATCCTCTTTGGATTTTTCAGTTAAATATAAGAATATATCTGGGTCATTCCATCAGCTCATCTTCCACCTCCATAGTTAGGAACCAAAGAAGCCATCAGCAGTGTGAATTCAGCCATGAAACTGAGGGTTGTCAGTAATTGGAAGCTATGCTTTCTGAGGGTTCCAACAGAAATTGAGTTCCTGCATAGCTCTTTATCACTGATTATATGTACCTATCTAGTAACTCTGTAGTTTCTCGATTGGTGACAAATGACAGTCTCTGTGTTCCCTCCTTCATCCTGAAACCCTAAGCACAATACCTCATGAACTTTCTCCTCTTGAATTCTCACATTCTTGTTCTACTTGAACCAATTCCTTTTAATTGCAGTCATCGGGGTGACATTGGTTAATAGGATCATATAGGTTTCAAGTGCACACTTCTGTGATACATGATCTGTATATTGCACCGTGTGCCCATCACTCAAATTGAAATCATCATCCATCACCATATATTTGCCTCCCTTAATCCTTTACTACCCGCTTTGTTCTGGTGACCTATATCATTTTTAAACATGATTCATATTTAGTCAAGTTAGAAAAAGACACATTCCTACTTTTCCCCTGTGGTATGGAGCTGTGCTATTGAAAACAGAGAAAGCCTATAGAATGTTCTACGGGTGGGCCTCATCTTATGGTTTGGGGGCAATTTATAAATTGGGGGTACCTAATTACCATCTCCACCAAAAGCAAGTGTGTTAGTTTTCTTCTAGTTTCCATAAAATCCAAAAATATTCACACTGCTTTTTGGGACCAATACAAGTCATTATCTTTACATATAGTCTTCCTTTCCTTTTTTTCTGTCCATGCCAGAGTATTAGAGACCATACATAGGATTAAGCTGAATATTAATCCACCCATAAATCACTTGCTGAAAAGTTTGTTTTATTTCCACTCTTAGCTGCAACCACCTATCCTTATCGGTAGTCAGAAGAGACGGGACAAAATAAACCATCACTTTCTGGGTGGTTATTGAACATCAGAACACCAGACAATTTGTATATACCACCCAGGTGTTAGATGATATAGCCCCGTACTCTGAGACAACCATAAGTGTGGCCTAAGTCCTCCAGCACACAGTATGAAGAAGTCCGATGCTCTCCCTGCGATTTCTGTGAGTCCTCAGGGAATTATGGGTTTATAATTACATCTCGTTTGGAGTTCCTGCTTCTCCTAATCTCCCTATCGCACACAGTTTTTCATTTTTTTCTTTCTTTCTTTTCTGTTTGACACCAAACCATGTGGGAAACTATTCCTCTTCCTTGATTTTCTTCCCCCCTGAACTGCTCATATAAGCAATGCATAGCAAAGAGCACACTCTACTTGCACTTTGGGAGCAAACAGATTTTACACTGCTGTGAAATGAAGTGCAGCTCTGGCTAGTGTGGCTCAGTACGCTGAGCGCGGGTCTGTGAACTGAAAGGTCACCAGTTTGATTCCCAGTGAGGGTGCACACCTGGGTCGAGGTGCGGGGGACCCTGTCCTGGGCACCAGATGTGGGGGGCTCTGCCCGCAGAGCCCCATCCCTCCATCACGGATGAAAATAAAACTACCAAGACATCACTGCTTAAGGAGGAAAAGTGGTCAAACTCTCAGGGGAGAATGACCCAGAGTCACATCCTCAGTAGGGTTTTATTGGGCTCAAATACATGGGAATACAGGTTTAGCATGTCAAAGAAATCTGAGGGCTTAATCTGAGTCAGTGTCTGTCAGGAAAGGGGGTTGCCAAACTTTGGGAGACATACTCATTTCCTCCTGGGACCCTTATCATTTAAATGAGAGCACTCTTAGCAAAGCAGGTTTCACAGGACTTTAGGAATTCTTTCTTATTCTCCATCACCTGGGGGAACCATCCTGGCCAGCACAGGGCTGCACCACCTGCAGGCATAGTTTCAGGCTTTCAGCCGATTAGGCCCAGGAAGCATCTCCCAGACGGAAATGAGGACTCAGGCTATGTTAGAACAGCCGGGGGGCGAGGGTCCATCACCCCCTCTTTGCTGCAGCCCCCCGAGTCCTTCCATGAGGACCTCCCAAGTGGTCGTGTGTGGCTTAGGTTGCCCCTCCCATGAGGAGTCTTACCCGTCATTGACTAACCAACCAAGCATTGGGGCCAGAGACAGAAGCAGCGCTCCTGCCAGGGAGATAAGCTTTGTCTCCATAGTAGCTCACGTCCTTGTGACAGAACAGACCCAGATGAAGTGGGTCCCTTGGGCTCTTACACAGCCCACCATGGGGTGAGTGAGGGTTACAGCTCCTGAAACCAGGCTGAACGGTCCACAACAAGGCAGAATGTGATCTTACACACACAGAGGCAAAGGTGATACGATGAATACACAGAGAGAGATTTGAAGATGCAGGGATATGGACACAAACCAGTAGAACCAGGAGGTATGAGAAACGGGCAAAAATTGATTCTCCTCTAGAGCTTCCAGAGGAGCTAGGCCCTACTGACACCTTGATCTCAGCCTAGCTATATTGACTGTAGACTTCTGATCTTCAGAACGATAAGGAGGTTAAGGTGCACTGGTTTAAGGCATCGAGTTCGTGGTAATTTGTTACAGCAGTCACAGGAAGCTAATACAGATGGGAAGAGAATAAAGACAAATTTTGTTATTAATTGATGTCATCACCAACTCTCTTCCCCCATCACACCCACTTTAGGAGGCAAGAGAAGTTATACATAGGGTGGGGATTACATTATTTTTTACCCTGATACACATACATTATTTTATCCAATTTTTACAAAAATATTTTGAGGTAGGAATTATATATGCTGCTCTTACTGATAAGGAAAGTGAGACTTGGCGAGCTTAAGCCATTTGTCAGAGAGCACACAGCTAACAGGTGGCAGAATCAGTATTTAAATTTAGAGGAAGGAAATTCAAGGTATTTAATTCATGTGGAAGAAAATATGCAGGTAACACTATCAAATAGAGACTGAGGTAGAAACATTACTAAAGCTCAAAAATATCTGGAAAAAAAAAAGAAAAAAATATCTGGTTCCGCCCTGGCTGGTGTGGCTCAGTGGACCGAGCACCAGCCTGCGAACCAAAGGGTCACCGGTTCGATTCCCAGTCAGGGCACATGCCTGGGTTGCTGGCCAGGTCCCCGGTTGGGGGCGTGCAGGAGGCAACTGATTATTTCTTTCACACATGGGTGTTTCTCCCCTCTCTTCCTCAGTCCTTTCCCGTCTCTCTAAAAATAAATAAATATTTTTTAACAGAAAGATTGGTGATACTAGAGCAATGTTAAACTTAGAGGGAGGTCTCTAGCGGTGTCACATTACTAACAGTCACGTAGACCATGATCACACATTACACAAAACTTGGAAAGAAAGTTAAAATATACAACGAAAGAATCAAGATCCATAAAGCTCTCTACTGAGTAAAAGTTTAATGAGATTAAGCAAAGCATTAATTCATGCATACTTTCATTTATCAGACAGCTACTGTATACTAGGCACTGGGCTAGGTGATGGGATTATAAAGATGAACAAGACAACAACCCCCAAGACTCTCACAGTCTCACTGGGAGAGGCAGGTAAATCAGTCTTACGTAAGGTGTGATTAGTACTATGCTAGAACACAGGTAAGCACAGATTGCTATGGGGAGAGATAGAATGGACATTTAAATGAGAAAGGTATTCATGAAGATGTAATATTTGAGGAGAATTTTTTAAATAGTGTTTTTAAGATTTTATTTACTTACTTTTAGAGAGAGGGGAAGGGAGAAAGAGAGGGAGAAAAACATCAATGTGTGGTTGCCTCTCTTGCGCCCCCTACTGGGGACCTGGCCTGCAACCCAGGCATGTGCCCTGACTGGGAATCAAACCAGTGACCCTTTGGTTCAAAGGCCAGCACTCACTCCATTAAGCCACATCAGCCAGGGCTGTTTGAGGAAAATTTTAAAGAAATTAACCACGAAGACATATTTAAGGAACCCTTAGTAGTAAGGCCTGACTATAAGTAACAGTAGGTATTGAAGAGTGATACATAAATAAAATTGGACTGTGAGTTCATGAAAATTGAGACCAGGATATATCCACTTTGATGTTACCAACAACTGATATAGAGCCTGAAACAGAATGGGGCCCCAGGAAGTACTGTTTGAATGAATAAGTCAATGCACAGCATGAGTCATACCTTAGATGCCCTTAGAAGAGCCTTAGATACTAAAATTGAGAGTTCGAACTTTATCTTATTGGGATTGGAGGCCACTGAAGTTTGTTAAACATAGGCTCATGTGTTCACCTTCGTGGTGCTTTTATTATTTTTTATTGTTTTTCAAGTACAGTTGTCTCCATTTCCCCCCATCCCCTCCCTCCTGCCCAGTGCATCCCCATCTCCCACCCTCAATCCTACCCCCCCTTTGGCTTTGTCCATGGGTCCTTTATACATGTTTCTTGATGACCCCTCCCCTTCTTTTCTGCTTTGATCCTCTCCTCCTTCTCCTCTGGTGATTGTCAGTCTGTAAGACAGCAGTGTCTGCTTTCACCACTTCTATTCAGCATAGTATTAGAAGTCGTAGACACAGTGATCAGACAAGAAAAAGAAATAAAAGACATCCACATTGGAAAAAGGAGGAAGTAAAACTGTCACTGTTTGCAGATGATATGATAGTGTACATACAAAACCCTACAGACTCAACCAAAACACTACTCAACCTAATAAGTGAATTTGGCAAAACCTTTCTGTTTTAGAAAGCCTACTCTGACCGCAGTGGGACAAATGTATTACAGAGAAGACAATGAAGGCAGGGAGGCCACTGTTATAATCCAGATGGTCAATGAGAGTAAACGAAATCATCAAGGAACTGACAGAGGAGCTGTAGTGGTAGAACCAACAACAGTTAGTAACCGAGTACTTATGGCCATGAAATCGAACAGTCTGGTACTAGCATAAAAACAGGCACATAGATCAGTGGAACAGAATACAGAACCCAGAAATAAACCTAAGCCTCTATAGTCAATTAATATCAGACAAAGGGGGCAGAAGTATAAAATGGAGTAAAAATAGCCTCTTCAAGAAATGGCGTTGGGAGAGCTAGACAGCTACATGCAAAAAAAAGTGAAAGTTGACCACCCACTTACACCATATACAAAAATAAACTCACAGTGGATAAAAGACTTAAATATAAGTCACAACACCATAAAAGTCCTAGAGGACCACATAGGCAGGAAAATCTCAGATATTCCACCCAGCAATATTTTCACTGATACGTCCCCTAGAGCAAGGGTCATAAAGGAAAGAATAAACAAATGGGACTTGATCAAAATAAAAAGTTTCTGCATGGCTAAAGGAAACATCAACAAAATGAAAAGGGAACCAACCATGTGGGAAAATATATTTGTAAAGGATAACTCAGACAAGGGTTAGATCTCCAAAATACATGAACAACTTACCATATTTTTTGGACTATAAGATGCTCTTCTCTCCCCCAAATTTGGGAGGAATAATGGTTGTTAGTGCTGCTGTTGAGTTGTTTATATTTACATTGGTGAAATATTATGTTATTTATCTTATTAAATATTTTACCACATTTTTTGCTTCAATTTTTTTTCCTATTTTCCTTCTCTGAAACCTAGGTACGTCTTATGGTCTGAAAAATATGGCACATAATTCCACTCCAGGAAGAGAAACAACTCAATTAAAAAATGTGCAAAGGGCCCTGGCTGGTGTAGCTCAGTGGATTGAGCACGGGCCTGCGAAGCAAAGGATCGCGGTTCGATTCCCAGTCAGGGCACATGCCTGGGTTGCAGGCCAGTTCCCAGCATGGGACACACAAGAGGCAACCGTACATTGATATTTCTCTCCCTCTCCCCCTCTCCTACCCTTCCCCTCTAAAGATAAATAAATAAATAAAAATCTTAAAAAAAAAAAGGTATCTTTAAAAAAAAAAAAATGTGCAAAGGACTTGGGCAGACACTTCTCCAAGGAGGACATACAGAGGATCCAGAGACACATGAAAGGATGCTCAGTATCACTAGCCATCAGAGAGATGCAAATTAAAACCACAATGAGATACCACCTCACACCGGTCAGAATGGCCATCATAACCAAATCAACAAACAAGAAATGCTGGCAAGTCTGTGGAGAAAAGGGAACCCTAGTGCACTGTTGTTGGGAATGCAGACTGGTGTAGCCACTGTGGAAAACAGTATGGCATTTCCTCAGAAAACTAAAAATGAAACTGCCTTTTGACCCAGCAATACCACTGCTGGGATTATACCCTAAGAACCCTGAAACACCAATCCAAAACAACCTATGCACCCTAAGTTCATAGCAGCACAATTTACAATAGCCAAGTGCAGGAAACACCCTAAGTGCCCATCAGTAAATGAGTGGATCAAAAAACCACGGTACATTTACAGAATGGAATACTACACAGCAGAAAGAAAGAAGGAGCTCCTACCCATTGCAACAGCATGGATGGAACTGGAGAGCATTATGCTAAGCGAAATAAGCCAGGCGGTGAGAGACAAATACCATATGATCTCACCTATAAGCTGAACCTAATCAACAAAACAAACAAGCAAGGAAAATAGAACCAGAGATATTGAAATACAAAACAAACCGACAGTACCAGAGGGGAGGTAGGAGGGGATAACGGGGAAAGAAGGGGAAGGTCCAGCAAGGAACACGTATAGAGGACACATGGGCAAACCAAAGGAGGGGTAGAATTGAGGGTGGAAGGTGGGGATGGGTAGGGCGGGGGAGGGGGTGCATAGAGACATCTGCACTCGAACAACAATACAAATCATGCTGTATTACTTAAATACATGCTATTTTTCCTTGGCAATCATATCTCGATAAAGCTGGAAAATAATGTAATTAGTCAAGATGAGGTCCTATTGGAATATGGCTGGCCATTGATCCAGTGTGACTAGCATCCTTATAAAAAGAGAGAGACACATAGGGAGAAAATCATGGCATAACAACGGTAGAGATTGGAGTAATGCAGCTGTAAGTCAAGAAATGCACAAAACTGATGCCACCATCAGAAGCCAGGAAGAGGCAGGAAAGGAAAGGATTCAACCCAGAGTCTTAGAATGGCTCTGCTGACATCGTAATCTTGTCCTTCTAGCCTCTAGAAATACAGGAAAATTCATTTCTATTTTTTTAAGCCACACAGTTTGTGGCAATGTGCTATAAAAGTCCTAGGAATCTGATGCATAGGACCATTAAAAGTCCCTTTGATGTGAATTCAGTTCCTTGAGTGAGGAGCTGTGTGAACTGTAGAAATTATGCACTGTGGATGCACTCGGCTGCGAGGCTGGTTTGGACACAGAGCAGCAGCCCCTTAAGGCAGAGCATACATCTCCTCAGTGCTGCCCTCTGGTGGCCCTGGATTTCAGGTAGATCATCTCACACAGATTTATGGATTTCCTGCCCAGGTGACATCCTGGGGTTAGATGAGTATAAAAGTTGTAGGGCCTGATGACTTTAAAAGGAGGCCTTCTCCATTGTTCCTGGTGCTTTGACTTCCCTCTTTCCCTTCACACTTCAGCTTGATGCTATGTTAATTTTTTAACGGATTTATTTCTTTATTTTTAGAGAGAGGAGAAGGGGAGGAGAACAAGAGGGAGAAAAATATCAGTGTGTGGTTGCCTCTCATGCGCCCCCTCATGGGGACCTGGCCCACAAACCAGGCTTGTGCCCAGTCGGGGAATTGAACCGGCAACCCTTTGGTTCGCAGGCTGACACTCAATCCACTGAGCCACACCAGCCAGGGAGAGATGTTAGTTGTTTATATTCTCAATCTTAACTCCTCCAACCTCCGTAACTAGCGGATTGGGGGGTCATTCCTTCCCCTCTCTGGCAGTGTACCTGGAGCCAGCCTTGTGCTCCTGTCCAATGGTCTTCCAGACCTCATAGTCCAATGCGGTCATTCCAGTAGAACCCTGCTTTGTTGAGGCGATGATACATGAACTTACAGACAGATCACCTAATTCCAGTCCTGTGCTTTATTTTTTTCTTGTGGGTACTATTCCTGTTTAAGTTCGTTTTTTTTACATTTTCGTTTTCACTTTTCATTTACAGTTTACACTCATCATTAGTTTGCATTCGTTCAGGTGTATAGCATAGTGGTTCGTTCACTCCTTTATTTTAAAATATGCGGAACCTGAGACGCACAGATAAGAATTGGCTTCAGCGGGGATACACAGATATTAAGTTAAGACCTAGAATCACACTTTCCTGACTCTGAGTCTTGATATCCTACATTGCCACGCCGATCAGGTCTTCATCTGAAAATGAGTCCCACTGGCATGAATAGTTTCCCATTTTCATTAAGGCTTTCCCCCTAATGAGCCTCTAAGGAAATTATCTAGCAGATTTTCGGTTCATGAGTTTTAATAACATATAAAATCATGTAGCTCAAGCCTTATAGCCTGGTGAAATTCCTATAGATAAAAATTCCCAACCCTTATTGGCCATTGTCATTCCCGCTGTCCCTCTGTTGATCCCACTGCCGAAGGGTGAAGTCCTCGGGCAGTCTATAAAGTCTGAATTCTCACTGTCCACTGACTGCTGAGAGCGGAATGTAACAGAAGACACGCAGCGGAGACCAAAATCGACATGTACCCTGAGCAGCAAAATACCACGACACAAATTGAGAAGTTGTTCAATTCCAGGCACTTCCAGGAGATGGCAGCATACGGCAGGTCTGGATTCAAAGAGAACAGAAAAGGGAAAAAAGAAACTTTTCATTGTACAGGCGTGCTTTTAAGACGGGATCAGGCCACAGACTGCAACCTGTATACAATAAGCAGATGATGTATCACAGAACTAAACACTTTACACCTATGTAGTTTCAATAAGCGGTGTCACCCCAGCGAATTCAAGTTAAAAAAAAAAAAAAAACTTGTACACAAACATCATGAACTGATGTGACAAGGTCACAGAGGTCACCAGTGTGAGATTTGCCAGGCAATGGTCTCAGAGCATTTTAAAGAAAAGACTGACTTTAAATACACCCCGGGAACTTTGTCTTAAACATTTCTAAGAAGTCCACACTACGTTGTGATTAACAGGGACATGACTAGTGCTTTCAGACCAAGGCTCTAATAATATTTTGTGTGGGAAAACTCACACAGAATTCATGATATTCACCTTCTAGTTGTTTTCTGACATGTGTCCTGTACTGAATCACCATCCTATGGTGTAACTGCTGTTATGCAAATTTTATAGATGAGAAAACTGAGGTTTAGAGAGCTTCAGTAACTTACCCAGCAAACAATACTTATGCATATGATAAAAATCCTATCCAAGATTGGTTTATACATTTTTTATACCTTTTGACCTTCTCCCTTGGCACATTTGTCCTTGGTTCTCCATTACTTGAAAGTATATTTACTTAAGAAAGTGTAATAGAGACGACATAGAGTTTAGCAGCATTGCCAAATAAAAGATAACCTCTTCACGCTCAGAAGAAGGAAATAACAATTCCAAGCTACCCGACTCAGTGATTAACAATGGCATTTTTTTTTCTGAGTTTCAATCCATCTGTGGTTTACCTTTCTCTGACCTGGGCTCCTGGCCTTCCGCTCTGATTGGGGGTCTGATGGACAGATAGAAAAAAGCAAAGGCAAGTATGTCTGTAAACACGCTGTGTTTGCCGTTTGTCAACACACATGGTCACGGCGCCGAATGTAGCATTTCTAGCATCACCCTGTGCCAAACAATCTGCTCTGTGTGCCGAAGACTTGGGTTCCTCCTCACTCTGTATAGATTCGGGTGAGCAAGATCGCTGAGTGTAATGGATCATATGCAGAGCTGCACCTAAATCTCCTTCACATCCCTTTTTTTCTCTTTCCTGCCTCTGTAGTTGGAGGTGCAAAGGAAAATGATGTTTGGCCTTACCACGGGTCTTCGGACTGCCTAGACACCTCAGGGAGCAGCATTTGTACTGACAGTTATCATAACCCAGGGGCTGGCAACCAACCATTCGAGGCCACGTGTTCAATTCTGTCTATATTCTGCAGTGGATTCGTCGCCGAACAGCTGACTTACACTTCCCCACTTCACCAAAGACTGGCATCTAACCCAGAACCTTGGCTTGTTATTTTATACTGATAGTTACAACTGTCAAAGGGAACAGAATCACTCACCTTCTGATCGGTCCATTCTTCCCTCTAGATTTTATGGAAGTCAAAATCTATCAGGAGCTTGCTTGTGGAGCATAGGTATAGAATAAGCCGAGTGACCTCCATGATTTGGTTGGATGATAACCTGAACCTCTGGCTCTTACGCTTCCTAGTTATGGGATTTGGGTGACCTGCCTAAGTTCTCAGTGCCTCCGTTGCCGACTCTCTCCAATGGTGATGAGAATAATGCTCACTGCTTCATGGGATCGCTGTTAGGATTAAATGTATTAATAAATCCGAAAGTGCTCAGAACAATACTTGGCACACGTGAAATGCTCAAACTGTCAGTTATTCTTAGTTATCGTACTATTTCATTTGCTCAACAGAAATAGCGTGAATTCTCTCCACTGCATGTCTCTGACCAGACATTCACAGGCGTCCACATGGATCCCTTTACCTCATCAGCTTCCCTGATCCGTATCTCCATCCGAGACAGCTCTTCTGGGTTGCGCACTTACACACTCAGAAGCCATCTGGGCATCCTCGCCTAGACCGGTGCTTCCCAAACTTTTGTTAGGGAGTGGCAGACACAGAAAATGGAAATAATTATTCGCCGCATTAAGGTGAATGCGTGAAGTAGCGCACAGCCTGAAGTGTTTTGCCTGCCCAGCTGAGACTCTAGCTGCCTTAGTACAAGCCCAGCTGTGCAGAGGGCTGAGGGGATCAATTTCTCCATGTCTTGTAACACACTGGGGTCAGAGAAGGCTCCAACTAAGATGTCTCACCAGGCGCCTCACACTCAACACGTTCAGCATGAACGGATTCTTTCTTTCTTTTTTTTAAAGATTTTATTTATTTATTTATTTTTAGAGAAATGGGAAGGGAGGGAGAAAGAGAGGAAGAGAAACATCAACGTGTGGTTGCCTCTTGCGTGCCCCCTACTGGGGACCTGGCCCGCAACCCAGGCATGTGCCCTGACTGGGAATCGAACCGGCAACCCTCTGGTTCAAGGGCTGGTGCTCAATGCACTGAGCCACCCCAACCAGGGCTCACCTTGTCATATTTCTGTTTCAAATCCTTCAATGGGTGCTCATAGTTTAGAATCGTCGTTCTAAAACTTTCATTTTGAAGTGTTGTACAAGGAAAAAAACCCGCAAAACTCTGAAAGGGACTAAGGTGGAGGGCGGTGACAAGCACTACGAGTTTGAGAATTCCCTGAAGTCCTGTGTTTTATCATAAAATTGTTCACTGGGGATTTTGAGCTCTCGGTGATGCTATGTTTATTTGAACGTAGAAATAATATTTCAAATTACATACCATAAAGTTAAAATTGATGTCTCATAAACATTCACCATGTTTGTCCCGTGCCTTGGTATGCTTGTTAGCACATCTTGAAAAACCCCAGTGTGAGAAATTCCCAAAGGTTCAAGTTCAAGCTTCATAACCTAGCCTCAGAGGCCTTCGTGATCTGACCTTAGCCTAAGTTCCCAGTCTCCATTAACACTGACCCCCCTGTACTTAGATAGCCACCCCATGCTATTTCTGAATTCTGCTGAGAAACTCTCTGTCTACCTCTGTCCCCACCCCTTGCATTCAATCACCTGGGTGATTCTACTTTTTTTTTTTTTTTTTTTAGGATCAGTTCTTTTTATTAAAAAAAAAAGATTTTATTTATTTACTTTTAGACAGAGGGGAAGGGAGGGAGAAAGAGAGGCAGACAAACATCAATGTGTGGTTGCCTTTCACACACCCCCTACTGGGGACCTGGCCCACAACATGTGCCCTGACTGGGAATCGAACTGGTGACCTTTGATTCACAGGCCGGCACTCAGTCCACTGAGCCATGTGAGCCAGGGCTATAAGCTACATTTTCAAAGCTGGCTGGGCAGTAAGATTGCTGGCACATTTGTTGACCTGTAAATGCAAATTTGTGTACCATATAATTAACATAGTCATGAAACAATAAATTGTATGTGAAAGTTGACAATGGAAACATTATGTAAATCATAGGTATTTTTGTTCTTGAAAGCATTTGGAAGGTATTTTGAGGGCCCCATTTCAGAAGAAAAATGCCATTTAATTTCAAATACTTTTAATAATATTTCTTTTTTAAAAGATTTTATTTATTTTTATTTATTTTTAGACAGAGGAGGAAGGGAGGAAGAAAGAAAGAGAAACATCCATATGTGGTTGCCTGTCCAGCATCCCTTACTGGGCACCTGGCCCACAACCCAGGCATGTGCCCTGACTGAGAATTGAACCAATGACCCTTTGGTTCATGGGCCGGCACTCAATCCACTGAGCCACACCAGCCAGGGCTTATTTCAAATCCTTTTCCTGTTTGCAAATAGAGTCCATGCTTCCCTTATTTTATTATAAAGACCTCTTTGTGTTTCCAAATGACACACACCAGCATAATGCCTTTCTAAATTTCCTTAGAGAATCCACAATGAATATTCATGGCCATTTTGCAGGAACTCCAAAACACAGCCTTCTCCCCAGATATTCTGAATTTCTGGTAAAGAATGAGGGGCTGGGGAAGTGGGTCGTATGTCACATGCTTCCCAAACTAGAACTTTTGGTCACTCTGCAGCAGCTGCCATTAGCTGTTACATGAATTGAGCATATGTTCAGATGAAACTAACATAGCAATCAATTGGGATGTAAGCAAATAATGTCGTATTCTCTTACATAAACACAAGTCTACAGGTAGTTCGTTGATGGTGTTGATTCCGTTGTGCAACCACATCATCTAACCCAAGGAAGTCCTATTTTTTTCAGATCTGCCATTTTTACTGTGCTGTCTTTCATCTTCATCGTCACCGTCTTATTGTAATAAGATGTCTGCGGAAGTTCCAGACGTTATGTTTACATACAAGGCAGAGAGAAGGCGGGGAGAGAGATGCTTCAGTGGCAGTAGATTTCGACCTAATGTCTTACTACCGGAAATGAGTCACATGTCACTCCTATCTGCAAGTGAGTACGGGAAATGGAGCGTTCCGCTTTGTAGCTGCTGTAATGGGAAGTTTCAAAGGACAGGGGCATTAGAAATGGATTGGAGGTAGCCAATGAATAAGATGTCTCTCCTTCTTAGGTCTGCCGTGGTAACATCTCTTGTCACCACACATGACAGTGCTAATAGTCTCATCAAATAGATTATTGTTCACTGATGTTTATACTGAGAGTAGTTTTCTCACTCTGGGATTCAGGAGGTCAAGGTTAATTGTCCCTTGAGTTCAAGGTTAATGGTCCAGAGGACATTTGGAGTGACAGTCAGCATAGCATTCCAAGCCATTTCTTCCCTATGATTTTACTTCATTCATTGCCTTGGTTCAACTTAGTAAATGGTCTCTCTCCTTAGGATCGATTCCCTCCTCTTAGGATCAATTTTCATGTAAACACTGCAGTTTATTAGTTCTAAGACAGACTATCTGTCACACTTTCATGTGACAAATCTTTGATATTGAGGTTTACCTTCAACAAATGTGTCTTACAGGCAACATTGGCCAAGTAGGTATTGTGATATAGTTGACATTGCATGTACAAAGGGAAACCTGCTCGTAACTGTTCAAGATATCAACACTTCAAGTGAGTTATATGCATTGTCGTTTCTCCATGTGTTGAGATTATTGCCATTTAGGACATCTTCAAAAAGATTACACTGTGATTACACATCATGATGAAATGTTACTGTGTAAGCAGACAGGTATGGAAATACAACAGCAGGGTGTGCATTTGATATTAATGAATCAAATATGTATCACTGGAGAAGTAACTGCCCTCATCAAGTCTTGCAAAATGTCATCACGGACAACAATGGTCGCCCTGCTTTGTTTTTGGTTGTTTTTAAATTATTTATCCTCAGCACTCTTGATGACACAGAGAATGATTATGTGGGAAAATGACATATACATCAATAACTTTGAGTCAAAATATGACCCCCCCCCAAAAAAAAGAGCTAGACTGTGAATGTAAAGTTTTAGGGATTCCTCAATTATGTGCTTTTGTTATATTTTTTCTTCTCTGTATGCATGAGTGATATATAATAACAATCTTTCTGAATGACTCTAGAAAAGCTCTTAGTAATATAGGCTAATTGGGAGCTTTTTTCCCCTTACTGGTACGTAAAATAATGGTGTTCCCTACTGTGAGCGGCAGACCACACTAGTGAGGGATGGTGTGTACCTGAAGAAACACCTTTATTACTACTCTAGACTTGCACAACTATGGGGGGAGGAGGGCAGAGACCTTAGGAATAAGCTGGAAACTGCTACGTGGATGATAGAGATGACTATCATCAAGTAGATTTGAGAACACCCATGAAAATTTAGGAGGAAAACAGACATAAGTGATTTGTTTCCATGCAGATGACTAAGGAAGATAATATTTCAGCCTTGTAAGCAGGAGGTGTTCACAATAAGAAAGTTTATTGGCAACAAGGTTCTCTTTGTGACAACCTTTCTCTGAGCTGGTAAGTCCCCCTAAGCTTGGTTCACGTCAACTCTTACATTTCCGGTTTGGCTTCTGCAGAAAACCTGCAGACTGCTGCCCAAGTCACCGCCCACTAGATTCACTGTTCCTCTGATACCGAATGGCTCTCAGGTTAGACTTGTCAGTAGCCTTGAACTTACTTCAATCCAAAGTACATGCGGACACGTGTCCCTAGAGGCATTTCTCTTGTACCTCTTTTGTTTTTATCCTGACTCTTCCTACCACTGCTGCGCTCTCGACCCATTGCTTTATGGGTAACTTCACTCTCTGTTCCTTATATATTTAGGTGCTCCGATGTTGGTCTCCTAAAGATTGAGGAGTGCTATATCTTCCTGATGGATTGACCTCTTTATCATTATATAATTACCTTCTTTGTCTCCTTCTGACATTTTTAGTTTAAATTCTTTGTTCTTGCTGCTTTTACGATTCTTTCTTTGTCTCCGACAATTTAATTACAATGCGTTTCGAGGTAGCTTTATTCAAGTTCAACCTATGAGGGGCTTTGAAGGCCTCATGGATGTGGGTGTCAATTCCTCCCCCAACTTTGGGAAGTTTTCAGCTATTACTCATTTACATGTAGTTTCTGTCTCTTTGTCTTTTTGTTCTCCTTTTGGAATTCCCATAATGTGAATATTGGTTCTTTTCATCGTGACCCATAAGGATCATCAGTTTTCTTCACTCTTTTCCAGTTGTTTTCCTCTTTGCTTGTCTGACTGAATCATTTCTAATGCGCTATTCTCCAGATCACTGATTTTTTCTTCTGCATGGTCAGGTTTGATTTCTAAACTCTCTATGGAATTATTCAGTTCGGTTATTGTAGGGACATGCACCACATACTAATTTGTCAGTCAGCAGCAAACACCATATATGATGGTGGTTTCATAAAATTATAATAGAGCTAAAATATTCCTTGCCTTGCGACATCACTAATAGAGAACCATGTGCATTATACATTATCTGCTTATAACGAAACCTGTGATTAAAAAAAGAAACAGACTAGGAAAGCGAGCATGGATGTATTTCTGAAAGGAATGATACCTCCTAAAGGAGAGCCTCTGGCAGGTCCATCAGGAGGTCTTCCAGAAACTTCTGTTCTCATGAAACATGGCAGAGCCAAGTGTGGTATCATCCCTGATGGCCTTCCCGTGGTAAAAAGCATGGAGGAGAAGAACAGTGATGTTGATGATTCTCTCACCCCGTAGGCCTAGGCTGATGCGTGTGTTTGTGTCTGCACTGTTAATTAAAAAGTTAAAAACACTTAAAACTGGTAAAAAGCTCATAGAGTAACTAGATAAAGAAACTACATTTGAATAGCTGTGAATACGGTTTTGTTTTAAGCTGAGTGTTCTTACGAAAGAGTCAAAAAGTTCAAAAATTAAAGTTTATAAAGTAAAAAGTTATAGGAAGTGAAGGTTAAGTTATTGAAGAAAGAAAAGTTTGGTAACCTTAGTGTGGCCTAAGTGTGCAGTGTTTATAACATCCACAGTAGTGTCCAGTACATCCTAGGCTCTCACACTCACTCACCACTCACTCACTGACTCGGCCAGAGCTACTTCCGGTCCTACAGGCTCCCTTCATGGTAAGTGCCCTACACACGTACCATTTTGTATCATTTATGCTATATTTTTACTGTTCCTTTGCTAGGTTTAAATATGTTTAGATGGCCTGGCTGGTGTGGCTCAGTGGTTGAGTGCCAGCCTGTGAATCACTGGTTCAATTCCCAGTCGGGGCACATGCCTGGGTTGTGGGCCAGGTCCCCAGTGGGGGTGCATGAGTAGCAACCACACACTGATGTTTCTCTCCCTCTCTTTCTCCCTCCCTTCCCCTCTCTCTAAAAATAAATAAAATCTTTTTAAAAATTAAAAAAAACATGTCTAGATACACAAATACTTACCATTGCGTTACAGCTGTCTACAGTATTTGGTATGGTAACATTCTGGACAGGTTTGTAGCTTTGGTGTAATAGGCTATACCGTATAGTGTAAATGTGTAGTAAGCTATACAGTCTACGTTTGTGCAAGTGTACTCTGTGGTGTTCCCACAACACAATTGCCTGACAGCGCATTTCTCAGAGTGTGTTCCCGTCATTAAGTGACACGTGACTATATTCTGTTTTCTTTTCAGATGGCTTCTATCACTTTGCCAGACTTCTTGTTTCGTTCATGTGTTGTTTTCTTAATTTCATTTCGTTGTGTGTGCCTGCAGTTCACAAACCAATGGGATTATTCTGAACTCCTTGTCTGACAGTTCACGGATCTCCATTTCTTTAAGATCAGTTATTGGAGCTTTATCAGTTTCTTTTCGTGGTGTCATAGTTGCCTGGTCTCTCTTGAACCTTGATTGCTTTCACTGGTTTCTCATCATTTGAGTGTTGAGGCTCCTCGCCCGGACTTCCCAGGTTTGCTTTGGCAACAGCAGATGTTCACCAGTCATCCGAGTTTGCATTTATGGGAATGTCTACTGGTAACATCCTCGGAGAGGGAGGGCTTGCTATTAGTCAACCCTGGGAGCTCTGAGCTTTGGGATGCGGGCGTGTTCCTCTGGCTGAGAACGGTCGGATATGACTGCCTGCTTGGTTCCCTCCCCCGGTGAGGCTGCAGGCTGGCTTGGTGGTTGCTTGCATTCTCTGCTTAGTTTTCCTAGATGGTCAGGACTGTGTACTCTGTTTGGAAGTAGATGACTCCATTAGTTAGCATCCCTGCTCTGGCCGGGAAGCAAGATGGGACGCAGAGCTTGTATGGGTTAGTGTTTTCAGACCCCAAACCAGCAAGAGTGTGCGCTGAATTCCACAGTCAGGTGAAGCCACCAGTCCTGCTCTGCAGATGGGGAAAACCGCAGGCTGCGCTCTCTGTTCAGGTTCCGACGTAAATAGAGCTGTTGGATGACCCGTGTGGCTTCCCATGTGCCCTTGTTAGGCTCCCTGGTCAGACAGGTTGAAGGCTGTATTCGGTGATGAGCTATAATTAGATTCCCAGCCTGACCACAGCTACAGAAGCAGCTCTGCAGCCAGTAAAGCTCTTGGTTTATTGGCTTAACTCAAGCCAACTTGCACCCCACGTTCCCTTGACAAGCAGGTCCGCCGGCTTTGTTCTGCAAACTAGCAGCTTTGCCTGCTTTTCTCTTGGCTTGGGGGCCATGGGGCTGCATTCCTTCCAGGTACTCTCTGGGCAATCCCCCTGATTAGATGGGATAAGGGGCGGCCGTTGGTTGGGCTGTGTCTCACTCCTGTGCTTAGATGAGGAGGGAAGAGTAGCTTCATGCATCTCTCGCTTTCCTAAGCAGGCTCCCCAGTTGGGTGGGGCTAAGAGCTACCCTCAGGCTTGGCTACGAATCAATCCCCTGGTCTGTGCCTAGCGGAGAGAGTCTCCACTCCTAGTACTGGCTCTGCTCTGGGGGTGATCAGCCCCACCCACCTGCTGTTCAGCTTTTAAGTGTTCCTGCCAGCCCCTCTGGTCAGATATGGCTGGGCAAGTCTCTCCTCAGGGAGTGGGGCTTTGACTCAGCTTAGTTTTGGCATGGCTCTAATGCTGGCAAAGCCCTTCATCTGAAGATGCGAATCAGGCAGAGTCGCATCCCTCCAGGTTCCCTGGCCAGAGCGTGCCTGTCACTCGGTTCGGCAGATGGCCCAAGCTGATGCTTTGGATCAGTGCTTGGTCTTTGCATGTATGAACTGGGTCTGCCAAGATCTGTGTACTGGCTGTTGCAAGCCCTTCCGTTTCTCTGTCACAGTCCGATTTCTGGTGATCGAGCCCCACAGAGTCTCCTGCAACTCCCAGTCTGGTGAGGTCACAATAAGGGTCTCTACAGTGCTGGGGGTCTGGTTGTCATCCGGGGATTCTCTTGTTCCACTGAGGAAGCAGAGGCTCAGAGACTTCACACAATGCTGCCCTGGTCTGGGGGAGAAGCAATGTAGTCAACTTGGAGCTGTTTCTCTTCCCCTCCTAATGGTGTCATGGTGTGGGGCGGGGGGGGGGGGGGGCTTCAGCCTCACTCCCATGTTTGATGATTCTCTCAGTGGTGTTTTGTTCTTGAACAGTTGTTAGTTCCACTCACAAGAGCGCGTCAAGTTACAAAAGACATACATTATCACCTTGGTGACAGCGTTCCTCTTAAGTTAATATGTCTCGCTCTGTGAAGTCATAAGGGGTCCAAATTATTGTTGCTTTACGGTGCATCATCCTTACGGTGCTTTCCTTATCCACATAGTTCAAAACGACCCACCCTATGTCTGCACTCCATCCAGTACCAGCTTGGAGGGAGTAAAAAGGAAGGGAAAGGCATGGCTATTTTTTATAAAGACACAATCTGGAATCTGCGTGCATCACTTCTGGTCACATCGCATTAGTCAGAACAGAGTCGTCTGGCCATCGTAAGTGCAAAGAAAAGTAACGAAGTTGGCTTTATTCTGGGTATCCATGTGTCCAGTTAAAAAATCTTGGGTTCTGGGCCCTGGCTGGTGTGGCTCAGTGGATTGAATGCTGGACTGTGAACCAAAGCGTTGCTGGTTCGATTCCCAGTCAGGGCACATGCCTGCGTTGCGGGCCAGGTCCCCAGTAGGGGGCGCACAAGAGGCAAGCCCACATGGATGTTTCCCTGCCTCTCTTTCTCCCTCCCTTTCCCTCTGTCTAAAAAAAAAAATAACTAAATAAAATAAAAATCATGGATTCTGTTCCTATCGAGTAAGGGGGGCGTGGATACGGCAGGGCCACCTGTGGATACGGCAGTCGCCGCCGCAGTAATTCCCAGCTGCGGATCATGCTTGTCACTCACTCTTAGTTCCTGGTCACGGGGCTTCAGTAAAAATGGGAAACAATGCTGCTTATGTGCTTTGATCTCCGCTACACTTTTGTATGTTACTAAGTACCTTTAATGATTCTCTGCAGTCTTCTCCATTGTAATTGTTCCAAGATTTCTTGATCTCCTTCCAAGTACCCAACTCCACCCTAGTCTTCTTATTCTTTCCTTGCCTCTTTATTTTTGGAAAAAAAAAGTTAAACAGTTTAAATCCAAAATATCTCTCATTTTTTTCTATTCATCTTAAAATTACTTTGCATCCTGCTTTCTTTTTATGCTTTCTTAGTCTGCATAAAAGCTTTGCCAAAGCTGTACCACGACCTCATGTGATCATTCCATCCCTACCGTTGTCCTCCATCACTTGTTTCAACAATGCAGTACTGACTCTCAAATTTGATCTTTAATTTCTTTCTCTCCTCCTTGCGAAGAGTCTCACATTCCACCCTATCCTAAAACACATTTTCTGAACCAAGTAATTCTTCCAATGCACCATCATCCTCTTCGCTTTTCTCTAATAACAATTCTTGCAAACATATTTCTTGCAATCAATTTCCCTGAACATGTAGCTCAGTGGATTGAGCGTGGGCCTGCGAACCAAAGGGTCGAGGTTCGATTCCCAGTCAGGGCACATGCCTGGGTTGCCAGGCCAGTTCCCGGCAGGGGACATACAAGAGGCAACCGCACATTGATGTTTCTCTCCCTCTCTCCTTCCCTTCCCCTCTAAAAAAGATAAATAAATAAATAAATAATATAAATAAATAAATAAATAAATAAATAAATAAATAAATAAAAATATTTAAAAAAAAAATTCCCTGAACACATTCTGCGTTCGTCACTTCCTTGTCCATTTCCCCACATTCGCTTATGGAAATCTTACCCATTCTTCAAAGCCCATCGCAGATGCTACCTGGCTTATCTCCCCAACTTAATACAAATTATTTCTCTTCTGAACTATTATCCTTATGACCACAGCAGCTATCACCATTGGCTGTCTGCTATCTAGGAGAGGCTTCCTGTTTATCATTTCTTTAATTTTTACAACAACCTGTGAGGTAGGTATTATTTCCTCAGTAAAATAACTTTTGTCCATGCTACAGAAGTAAAAAGATATACAAAATATAAACAACCATAATTTACCACTTAGAGAAAATTACTATAAGATTTCATGGCTTGTTACAGCTTCTCAAAATGACATTATTATTATTTATTCCTCTTTGGGGTTTTTTTTGCATTTATGAATATATTTTAGTTTATTTTATGTTCTATTGTTGTTCATAAACAGTTGTACCAATTTTTACCTGTTGTTCTCCCACCCTGCACCCACCCCCACTCCCATAGTCAATCCCCACCCTATTGTCCATGGGTTCGTTATACATTTTCTTTTTCTTTAAAGACTTTATTTGTATTTTTTGTTTTTAGAGAGAGGGGGAGGGAGGGAGAAAGAGGGAGAGAAGCATCCATGTGTGGTTGCCTCTTACGTGGCCCCCATTGGGGACCTGGCCTGCAACCCAGGCATGTGTCCTGACTGAGAATCGAACCAGCAACCCTTTGGTTTGCAGGCTGTGGTCAATGCCCTGAGCCACACCAGCCAGGTCTTTACACATTTTCCTTGATGAGACCCTTCCCCTTCTATTTCTCTTTGATTACAAATCTAACTCCACTGACATAACCCATGTCCTCAGTCCTGTGTGTGCTTTTCCACGCCCCTCACTTACAAACATGGGGTAATGCTGCACACATCACCATTGACATTGCATCTGCACTTAATAAAATATCTTGGGACATTCCCTCCAGGTCAATGTATAGAGATATAATGCACAAAACCTGTACTTTGATTATACTACAATGTATTCCTCTATTAATGGTTATTCGGATCACTTTCAGTTTCTGTACTATGAAAAGCCAGGTTGCATATAACATCCTGATATTATACATCCTTATGCAGTGGTACTCTTTCTCTATACTAGGAATAGCAAGTCAGGAATTTTGAAGTTAACTGAGTTTCAATCATAATCGGAATGTGACTCTTCTTGGGAGTGAATTAAAATGCACAGGGAAGAGTGTTTGGGAATAACCACAGTTGCCTTATCTACAAACTGAGGGTAATGGGATAAATGATATTCTGACGTCATAGGGCTATCAGGAAAATTAAGTATTATAATAATGCAGTAACATTTACTGATGACTTGCTTGCTGACCTTAATAAAGGATATGAAATAGCCAGTTGTTTTATTTGTTTGTTTTTTTCTGAGAGCTTTCAACATTTTTGTAAATCTCTTTCCTCACTTTGGTTTTTTGCCTGCTTTATCTGTATATCCTGATCTATGTTGGTCTAAACCACAGCTATTTTAGGACAGTGCTACTACTAATAAAGTATAATTTTATAGACTATTTTTACCTAAAAAGATGATAGGGCTATGGAAGCAAGAAGAAATAGAATCAAGTTATTTTCAATTTAGAGAAACAGATACAGAATATGTTCTAAATATATTTAGTAATTGGCTGTTGAATTGCATTAATCTGGAATAACACATTTAGTCAAACAGCAAAGTTAAGTGCCTACAAAATGCATAATTTAAAAAATTTTTCTCACCTGAGGACGTGCTTACTGATTTTATTTTAGTTTTTTTAAATTTTTTTTGATGTCAACTGCGTTTATTTTTTTTTAAGATTTTTATTTATTTATCTTTAGAGGGGAAGGGTAGGAGAGGGGGAGAGGGAGAAAAATATCAATGTGTGGTTGCCTCTCACATAGCCCCCACTGGGGACCTGGCCCGCAACCCAGGCATGTGCCCTGACTGGGAATCGAACCGCGATCCTTTGCTTCGCAGGCCCGTGTAGTTTTTTTAAATTTTTTTTTATTGTCGTTCAGTTACAGTTGTCCTGCCTTTTCCCCCATTGCTCTCCCCTGCCCTGTCCTCTCCCACATTTAATCCCCCCTCCCCCATTGTCCTTTTTTGTTGACATGTGATCACTGAATGATCAACTTCTCTTGGCCTAATAATGTCCTAAAACTATTTCTCCGTAGATCTGAATTTATTCAAACCCTGAAGAATTTCACTTCACAATAATCTTGAAATGGCATGCTCAGGACAGGTTTCAATGAAGTCATATATTTTACACACACACAAAAAAAGGTGTACAAATTGGAAACAATGGATGCACTTTTACGGAAAGCATATATGGCATAAAATGAATCACCTTTGCTTCCAAAGTAACCACATCCATACATTGTCTCATGCGTGTCAGGACTGGATTAAAACTTCTACTTGGCCACGAAAAGCAGTTCAAATCCACCAGAAATCCCTACACTTTCACACATTCCCACCGCAGAGTCTTCTGGGCAGTGTGACGTCACAGCTACCACGTGCGCAATGGAGAGAGTTGTCCTGACCTGTTCAAACTCATAGCGACATCCGAATATCCATTACAGCGACAGCGCCGAAGGAGACAGCCTTTCCACAGCTAACCGCCCAAGAAAGAACGAACTAATTTATGCATTTTGGTATGGAATTAAATAGACAGATAGAGAGTAGTTTCATGCCTGCATGAGCTGTGGAATGAATACGTGTTCCTGCCATTCTCTACCTAATGAAAATAACACCCTGTCTAGCAGCAGTTAGACAAAACAGAAAGAAAGTGAAATCCTGAAACTCACCATGTTTGAGCCAAGTCCTAGGATGCTACCCGGGGCATCCGAAACAGGGATTCCTAACACTGAAACCAGAGATGAGTCTGAGAAACGAAAGTGAAACTAGTATATTATTTTGTGTGCTGGCGAGGGATTCACTGGGGAGGCCAACAAGTCCCGCTTTTTAGACTTACGAGATCAGGGCTGGAGATGGACGAGCCCCATTTTTGTTGATTATCACAGAATCTTATTATCTCCAGCTACAATGACATAAGTTTCTTTTTAAAGGTTTTATTTCTTTATTTTTTAGAGAGAGGGGAAGGGAGGGAGAACGAGAGGGAGGGAAACATAGATGTGTGGTTGCCTCTCGCACGCCCCCGACTGGAGACCTGGCCTGCAACCCCCTGACTGGGAATTGAACCGGCAACCCCTTAGTTTGCAGGCTGGTGCTCAGTCCACTGAGCCACACCAGCCAGGGCTACCACAACATAGATTTTTCAAAGTGAATTACTTCTGATGCCCTTGGGGTGTGCCAACATTGGACTTTGAAAGCCTTGCCACCCGGTAGCATGGGGCTAATGGGTAGACTCTAAAACCTTATGGTACTCACACCAGTGTCTCGTTAGTTCACACTATCAGATCCCAGAATGATCTATAGGACTCCAAAGCTCCCCAAGACCATTAGGGCTGTGAACAATTTGGGACCTTGGAGACTTGCTGTAAGAAAGCCCTTCGGTAACCAGTCAGAGATCCCAAAGAAATGCCGACAACAGCTTCTCAAATTCTTTCCAAAGACTAGGAACCGCGGTACTCTCCTCTTACAACAAATTACATGGAATGTATTATCCTTTCCCGCGCTAATGTCATCATAACTATATGACCTTACACTCATGATAATTATATTATGCTGTAATAACTACATCACACACCCATCATTTCACAAAACACAAGGCCTCCTCCTCCTCCGCACACCGCAAGGGCCCCTGCTACAATTCTTCAACGGCCATAATGACAAACAGATTAAATGTATATTTTGATATAATCATCAAAGCGTACTAAAAGCACTGCAAATGGATCGAATCTTGGCAGCTGGAAATAAAACAATGCTCTGAAGCATCTGAAGAAACAGAGATGAGTATCATCATACTTGAAAGGACAACCATAAACAGTGCATTTTAAAAGTTTTAATCTCTCCTGTCCACTTGATACACATAGAATTTCTAGGCAGCCTCTCTCTCATATTTCTCCAGCCTCTGCCATACAAAAGATTTGAAGAGGGAAGCGTTTATATAGGAGAGAGATAAGATCTTGTGTAAGGATATGGCTCCGTTAGTGTTTTTAATAATGCTGTTCATTATCTACTTTAATAATATCTTAGTGAAACTGCACCAAACCCTGATGAAAAAGCAGTGATCGTAACAAACTTGTTTGGTCGTCCTGTAGAAATAATAACTTCTTTCATAATACACCCACTGTAATAGAATAAACTATTAGTGAATTATTATATTAGTAAGTAGGTGCTTAAATAAATTAGAAACCATTGTGGGATAATCTTGTTTATGAATCTGAAACAATTTTATGCCATAATTGATTAGTTCTATGGAGTGGAATATCATCATCAGTACAAAACAGATGTATGACCTCCTTAATAGCTTTGTCAGCATTGTTCTTATTGGCATTTGTGTAATAGAGTATATTGTTTGGAAGCTAATCCTAAACACACAAGAAAAGGCAAGATCAATTACTGTGCATAGGAAAATACACACATAAGTAAATAGCTATTTCTTCTAGAGTTTTTGTTACCTTGTCATTATGTTAGTTTTCTTTTACCCCTGCAAAAAATTTCCATAAGCCCAGTGGGTTAAAACAACAGGAATGAATTATTGGACAGCTGTGTAGATCAGAGGTTTGACACGGGTCTCACTGCTAAGATCAAGGTGTTGGCCGCCTGGTCTTCCCACTCCACGTCCTTGCCTCTGACAGCTTCTACAGGTCACCCACATTCCTGGATTGGTGGCCCCTTCCTCCAGTTTTGAAAGTCAAGAATAGCAGTTGAGTTCTTCTCATACCCCATTACTATGACCTGTTTCTTGCCTCGCTCTTTGACTTAAAAAAAACCTTGTGATTATATTGTACCTGCCCAGATTGTCCAGGATGAACTTTTATTTTAAGGTCAAGCGAATAGCAACTGTTAATTCTTCGACAACCTTAATTTCCCTTTACCACATAGCATCATAAATTCATAGGTAGGGGTGTCCAAAATTTTGGCATCTCTGGGCCACAGTGGAGGAAGAGTTGTCTCGGGCCACACCTTAAACAGCATTGCGACATGTCATCACAAAACAATCTCAAATGTATAAGGGCCACACGTTAAATGCACAAACACTGACAAAAACTGATGAGCAAGAAAAAGGTTGTAAGTAAATGCATGACTTTGCGTTGGGCCACGTTCATAGCCGTCCTGGGCCGCATGTGGCCCGTGGGCTGCGGGTTGGACACCCCTGATTGTGGCATCTTTGGGGGCATTTTTGACAACAGTCACTTTTCTTTTAAACTTAATTTGCATTTTCAACCTACCTCAAAATATATACGCAATGAGTATTTAAAAACTTAAAAAAAAAAGGGCCTCTGCTCATGCCTCCTGAACCTCAATTCCTGCATTTCAAAGGCAACAATTTTCAACTAGTTAGGCTGTATTTATTTTGTGGGTTCCAACTGCATATTTCTAAATAATATACTGTATCTTAAAGTTTCCATTTCATCACCTGTTGAGTTCCCATTATGGTGGGTGAAATTTAGTCCTTTCACACGCGCGCACACACACACACACACGTACACAATTCCTGTGCCCCCATCCTCCCAATATAGGTGTGTCCCATTTCAAACACCCAATAACCAGTATTTACATTATCATCAAAGTTACCATATACACATTGTCTGTGGAGCCAAGTAATGTACTATGATTATGTTTCCTATCTTTTTATTTTTTAAAGATTTTTATTTCTTTATTTTTAGAGAAAGGGGAAGGAGAAAGAGAGGGAGAGAAACATCAATGTGTGGTTGCCTCTCACGCGCCCCCTACTGGGGACCTGGCCTGCAACCCAGGCATGTGCCCTGACTGGGAATTGAACCTACGACCCTTTGGTTTGCAGGCCCACACTCAAACCGCTGAGCTACACC
The DNA here is from genome assembly GCA_039655065.1 of Glossophaga mutica. Classification (NCBI taxonomy): domain Eukaryota; kingdom Metazoa; phylum Chordata; class Mammalia; order Chiroptera; family Phyllostomidae; genus Glossophaga; species Glossophaga mutica. The sequence goes on along the minus strand of CM077318.1, from coordinate 3,366,105 downwards.
AGCCAGGGCTGTTTCCTATCTTTTATAATCCCTCATAGGGTTAGTAATTGCCCAATATTTTTACTTGTTTGATGATCTGTGTATCTATTGTTAATTACTCCTCCATGCTCCATCAAGTCTCCTACACAGTAATACAATTTTCTGAGTGTTCAAATCCATTAGGCAATACACAGATTCTGGTTTTCCTGGGAAACCTCTCTCCTAGAGACCACTGTGGTCTTGCTCGGTCTGACCTACCTGCTCTCTGGGTCAGCTGCTCAGCCATCATCCTGGGACTTCTCCTTGTCATTATGCTAGAAAGTCTCTTACTTTTGGGGTTATATGAGATTCCCAGTCTCCTGGGTCTTATGTAGTCTTCTTTCTTGATTTTTTACAAATTGCGGTATAAAATTTATTGACAATAGAATGGCTAGATCTTAAATGTATACTTTAATAGGTTTGAATGATTATATACACACATGTACTGTCCATCTAAATCAAAATAAAGCACTTTGATCACCCCCAGGAAGTTTCCATATACACCTTTCCAGTAAATTTCACTCCACACTGGAGGCAACCATTACTGCAATTTGTATTACTATAGGAAGTGTTGATAAAACATATTCCTTCTATCTTTTAGTCGCCCCTGCATACTATGTTCCAATATTTCCGATTCTTCCACTATTCTGAAAAGCATTTGTGGTTTTTTTTTTCATTATTTCAATATTTCTGGGAATTTTATGTCTGCATTAAGGCATCATCTTAGAAAATATCAAAAACCCCATTTAGGAAACTGTTCAGCTTCAAAGCAAACAATGGACTATTTATTTAGCACTTCTTAATTGTACATGTTTCCATCAGTCCATTAGAACAGGGAGATAAGAGCCAAGGGAATTGGGTCAGTTAATGACGAGGTTTTAGTCTCCTCTGGCATTGAAAGCAGTCCTCGGAGTGGCCAGTAACATGGCTCACTGGCGCTGGTTAGATAGTAATGTTGACCATTACTTACAGCGCTTTACACGGTTAATAATGGTGGGAATGTTCAGCTGGGTGAGATTTCAGCAGTAATTGTGGAAGCAAAAGCACTGTATGCCATTGGCAACCCCTTGAGACCAAGATGCGACTCTCTAACTCCTGGTAATATTTTCGGAGAACTGTACTTTCTTTAAAAAAAAAACAAAACAGAAATTGGCTACAAAATGTATTTTTAGATGAGAAATAAGAAACAGAAGATAAATAAATATCAAATCACCCCACTGAATATAAGAAAGGACTTGGTTATATTTGGAAAGCATTTATGCTTGAAGTGAAAAGTATTTTGAGTTATGTGTGTGTGTGTATATATATTTATACACACACACACACACACACACACAAACATGCAGACTCCTGAATGAGCACAAATTAATCAAAATGTCAAAATGTTAACAGTGGCTCTTTTGTGTAATGTAATTACAGGAAATTATTTCATACTAGCAAACAGTTAAGGTAAAAGATCTGAAAATCCTTTTGGAGAGCAGCCCCTTTTGCTTATTGATGGATCTCTAGCTAGTTTCTAAAAGAGTTTGAAAGACCTAAACTTCTCCATACGTAGGCTTAGAGCCATCTACCAAAATTCTCCCAAGATGGAGTCAGGAATGACTGTTTCCATGACCAGACAACTCAAGCTGGAGGTGAGGCAGAGGAAGAGGGTTAAAAAATGGGGAGGGAGGGAGACCAAAGGGAAAGACAATGAAAAAAATTAATGTTTTGTACATTTCTCCAAACTCTAAGTCTATTTATGGCCTGCTAATGAACACAGCTATGTTCCAGATATCACACCATATAGGGAAGGATTAGACTTGTTTCAAATATGGACCCATATTCTCTGTTTACTGTGAGAGCTCAACCTGAAACCTGGTCGAGGGGTATCACTAATATTGATCCTAGGACAGATGAGACCAAGAGAATATTCACCTAATCAAATACTAACAATGCCCGGTTCTCGTACTGATTATACGCTCGTGGAACTTTTTGTTTGTTTGGTTTTTCCTGGCTATCAGAATTAGGTCTCTAGACAGTAAAAATACTATTTATATTTGTCACTCATAATGTGGCCCTTCCTTAGCAACACAGATCATTTTTTTCCGTAATATTTTTCTAAACATTCTATTTTGAAATAATTTAGTTATTTAGTTTAGTTCTAACAGATAAGTTAGAAAGATAGTTACAAAGATAGTACAGAGAATTCTTGTATACCTTTCTCCCAGGTTCCCCTAATGTCATTAATGTTGTTATCTATTGGGGGTACCCAGTGACTTATTTTCTTGGTTGTCTCATTCGGCCTGAAGTGATTTGATTAGAAATTTGTTTCAATGTTTATTCATGTTCATTATAATAGGGTACTTCATTTTTGAGCACTTAAACCTCATGCTTAAGCAAATTTAAATTTTATTAAATAAAATTGGGCACATTTCAGTCATCAGTTAACCATTAGGGGTAAATTGTAACAAATTCTGACCAATGGCACCTTTAAACCTGGCCCTCTCCTTCCCCTTTGCCCCACATGTGAGCTATCTGATAAGAATGCCCACAATTCCCCTGGCTCTTGGCACCATGAGAAAATTCAAACCTGGTCCTTCCACCCCAGCCCCACCCTCTAACCAAAATAAAAACCCAAAGCCATTGTGCCTTTTTTCACTCAGCTTTGAAACTGAGCCCTTCCTTGCCGGGGGGGGGGGGGGGCAGATCTTTTTCTGATTACTATCTGAGTAATAACTTTATTTCATAGCCATGGGTGTCTATGTGTCATTTGTGCCAACATACATAATTTTGGGATGAGGCGCTACCCAAAATCTAGCAGTGGTTGCTAGGCATCCAAATATAAATGACAGAATCAGACTTCCCGTGTGTTAATAGGGCCCCTTATAGTTCTTCTCTAAGGAAGTAGACTTGCGCTTCTCAGATTCTTTAGAGTGGACCACCGTTAACCTCTCTTTAATATTGATCATGTCACAAGCTTCACTTTTTGTATAATTTAACTAGACTCATCCCTTACTTATGGATGGAGATAGATACCAGTTAAATGAATGGAGGAACGGAGAACCCTGTTCTGACACAGCAAGGAGACCGCCCCATGGACATGGCAGGAAAGTCTGCTGGCCGTTCTTCCCAAAGGCAATAACCTAATATCACCGTGTTCTCTACGAAGCATGACCCATATTCTGATGGGGACTTCCATCATCTTTGAGTTTCCTCAGAGTTGGGGGAAGTTGTCAACTCAAGACCTTTCCTTCTAGGGCCCAGGAGTGAGTGGGTATGGGATCTGTATGTGTGAGTGGCAGGTATTTACAGATAAAGTAATGCCTAGGCCAAGTTCACGGCAAGGGAGACTGAAAGCAAGAGTTCGGTGCTAAGGAAGAACCCCCAGAATGTGTATTCTGACTACATTCGGGGTGGAAGGCCAAATCCAAGATGGCACTGAGCTGCTGCAGCTTACAAGCCCAGGAGGGAGTCAGCAGGATAAGTGGGCTCTCCTGGGGAGACAAACTCATTTTGAGACTTACTATAGTAAGGTGAGGCATCTGAGGAGCATTCAAGTGGAGACAGCGAGCAGGTAGTTGGAAATGAGGTAGCACCCAAAAGCAGCCTGCAGTTACGAGACGTCGAGTCACATGATAAGTGTCCATAAATCTCAGCACGAAGGACTTGCCTTCTACTATGCCGGTTCCTAAGGCAGAACCTAGCGAGCACACAATTGCTTAATCAATCCTCCAAGGAAGACAATGAAGAGGGTGCAAATTTTCTGTCCTGAACAAAAAATGATTTATTCTGGAAATTAATGTAGAACATATCTCTCATCCAGAGCTGCAGAGAACCAGCTCCTAGACTTCCATGAGTATTCAGGGCCTCTGTACCAGGTGAAACGTCACAATCTGATATTCTAGCTAATGCTGAAGATATTTCTTAGATTTGGTTTGCAGAAGGTATAACTTCGTAGTTTTGAAGTCGCTTTGAAAGGTATTGCTGTCTTTTAGGGTCAAAGGCAGATGCTGACACCGGGAAAAACACCTTTAAATGTGGCAGAGCTTCTTGGTATTTTCCCCTGCAAATTTCTCCTTGCACTGTTTTACACAAAAAGACCGGAACCAAAAAAGGAGGAAATTAATAATGAAAATATTCTCAGCCAGATGGCAGTAATCTTTTTTGATTGAAGCAATTCTCTACCGCATAGCTAAATTAATTCTTTGAAATTTTCATTTCCTGTGAATGATACCGCACTCGACTCTAAGATTACAGGAGGCTGGCCGTTGCCAGACCACACGTCAGTGTGCGTGCAACATTCAAACCTTGCCTTTTTCATTGCTTTCTGAACGGCCTAGCAATTCTCTCCCCAGACAGAGAAAGATGATTCCCTAGAAATGGAACTTCCTCATCTCCACGTGGCAAAGAGCTCATATTCATTTTCTCTGCCTCTCACAGCTTCAGAAAAGATAGTTGTTGTGAGCATGGACTATTCTTGGAGCCAGAAATGCTACGGTTAGGGCCCTTCATCAACCAAATCACAGTTGTTCTGCCTTCTTATAAGTGATGTGCTACCATCCTCACCTCCTATTAGATTGCTCCAGGGAAAAGGGTTTGCTATAACTAAGTGGTTTCATGCAGCATCTTTACTTGACTGGGGCTTTGATACATTGGTGAAACACATGCTGAAATACATTCAATAGACTTGCCAAAAAAACTATGCAGGTAGTCAAAGGAAAGTGGAATAACTACTCTTGGTCTGTTTTGACACACGCAATCCTGCACCCACAGATCAGGTATGGCACTAATTCGGGTCTATATAACGTAATGAAGGAAAGTTTGTAGTGGGAAATTTTGAAGTGAATGTCTCTTCCTACTTAGTGCGACTCATTCTTCCTGGAATGTCATTGAAATGTGACAAGCTGGAAGAACACAGACTGACAATATAACGCCTAAATCCTGAGACCGTAATTCTCAAAACATGTGACAACAACTACAGCAACAAAAGACTATTTCTCAAAGATATCTGGGAAACGACCGATCCCAGCGCTAGGGTGGGGCGGACACAAGATAAACATGGAGCATCTTGTTATACCAAAACTATAAAAACAATATTTTTTATTTTATAGCGACCGTGTCACAAGGATGCTTAAAAAGGTTCCCACTGACCGAATATGAGATAATACGAACACCTAAGTAATTACATAAAACATTGATAAAAATAAGAATTCATGAGTCCACACTGAAAGTAATAAATATATGCATAAAATGGGATAAAGACTGTTTCTTAAAGTAGAATGTCGAGGGTTGACTGATGAATGTACACAGAGTATTATCGCTGAAGAAAAATCGCTTTACAACAATCATAGTAAAGTTTCGATAGTGCAAGACCCATCAATGGACCCTTTTCATGAAAATGGCACCAAAAACAAAGGAAATCCTCCCAAAGCTGGAGGCAAAGCAAAGGCTCTGAAGGCAAAAGAGGCAGTGCCGAGAGGCATCCATAGCATCAAGAAAGAAGACCCGCACACCCACCTGCTGAGACGCTGAGGACAACGTGGCTCCCAAAGCAGCCTAAGTATCCTCGGAACAGCATCCCCAGGAGAAACGAGCTTGACCAGGACGCCATCGTCAAGTTGCCCCTGACTACGGAGTCGGCCACCAAGAGGACAAAAGACCACCACCCGCCTGTGTTCATGGTGGAGGTCAAGGCCAAGGAGCACCAGATCAAACAGGCTGGGAAGAAGCTCTGTCACACTGACGTGGCCAAGTCCACACCCTGACCAGTCCTGACAGGGAGGAAGGCCGGTGTTCAACCAGCTGCGGACTAGGATGCTTTGGAAGCTGCCAGCAGAAGTGGGATCATCCGAACTGAGTTCAGCTGGCTAAATTGGGGTCGTCTGAAACTGAGTCCAGCTGGCTAGTTCTAAATTTAAAAAAATTTTACGGTGCAAAAACAAAGAATCATCGATGGAAGCTAGATCCTGAGAGAAATTATGAAGAAGATACTTATTCGCATGATTTTCAAGTGACTCCCTACAGATTGCTTAATAGCTACAAAGGAAGGAAAACAGTAATTACAACACGGAGAAATCAGGCAACACCTTAACTACGTGATCAAATGTCAAAAAAAAAAAAAAAAGGCTGTGTAACTGGTTCAGATTAAAGGAGAGTAACGAGATGAGACAACTGTACGTGATGCTGCATACAGGACTAAACCCTCAACTGCAGGAAAACTGTGCTATAAAGGACACTCTGGGTTCAATTGACAAAATTGGAATTTGAGTGCGGGCCAGTGTAGCTCAGTGGGTTGCAACATCTTCCTGTAACCGAGAAGCTGAAGATTCGATTCCTGGTCAGGGCACACGCCTAGGTTGTAGGTTCGGCCCCTGTGAGGGGGTTCTGCCCGCAGGGTCCCCCCAGGCGCCACGGATGAGAATGAGTCTACCAAGACATGATCTGTTTGGGGAGGAAATGTGGCTCAAAGGGGAAGGGCCAAGAGCCTCTTCCTCAATGGGCTTTTATTGGGTTGTTTTGCACGGGAATACGGGCTCATTAATCATTGTCAGGCAGTAAGGCTCAAACAATAGATAACAGACAAAGAACTGAGGGCCTATTTTGAGTCAGGGTCAGAAAGCCAAAGAGCAATAAAACTTTGAGGAACAAACTCACTTCTTGCTTGGACCCTTATTTAATTGAGAGCATTCTAAACAAAGCAGGTTTCACAGGATGTTACATACTCTTTCTTGGGCCTGATCGCCCCAGGGCACCCACCCTTTCCAGCACAGGGCGGCACCCACCACCGGCATTGTCTCAGGCTTAAGGCATTGTCTCAGGCTTAAGTCAGGCGGGGTGGGGGGAGTAAGGCAGCCAAGAGATTACAAGACTTCTTGCAGGCAGAATGAGGACTCAAGCTATGTCAGCATAGCCGAGGGTCAGGGGTCCATCACCCCCTTCTGCTGTAGCCCCCAAAGTGCTTCCTTGGGGCCTCCATGTGATCATGCCTGTCTTAGGTCATTCCCCTCTTGGGGAGTCTTAACCGTCATTGGCTAACCGACCAAGCATTGGGGGCCAGAGATGGATGAAGTAAAAGGAGCAGAGGCAGCGCCCCTGCCAGGGAGATAAGCCTTGCTCCTTAGTGGCTAATGGTGTGAAGGTCGCTCACTCAGCCTTAGCCATGGGGGGATACAGCTCCTGAAACCAGGCAGTGCGGTTCCCAACAGCCACCCCCCCCATCCAGGCATGTACGACCCCCCAGTCTGAATGTGCATGGTAGGCAACCAATCGATTCTTCTCTCACATGGATGTTTCTCTTTCTCCCTTCCTCTCTCTCTAAAAAGCAATGAAAAAATGTCCTTGAGTGAAGATAAAAAATCTGGAATTTGAAAGGTACATTTGATAAAACTATAGCATCACATTTTTTATGACCATGATGCATATGTTATCCTTGAATGGCTCAAATATTATTCAATTAGCTGTATGCATGTTAATATCTGCCTATCTATTGAGAGAGGGGACACAAATACAAAACAAAAAGGGTAAAATATTAACAACAGAGAAATCTGAATGAAGAGTATCCAGTTGTCTTCTGTAGTATTTTCATTTTATTTTTTGCTTATCTTTCAATATGCATTTATTTTCAAATAAAAAGTTTGAAAACTTGTTCATAATAGGGTAATCCAAATACAATTTCCCTTCCATCTTGAGGGTTGTTTTGCCAATAACAAGCTGTACATGGCTAGAGGCCAATTAAGACTGCAGGGGCTTGGGACTGTGGCCTGAGATTAAGTCCAAGATGAGTTCGCATTCAAAACTGCCAAGGCTTGGTAAGCCTTAGAAAGCCTTGGAAGGACACTGAATAAGAGTAAAGAATGTCGCCCTGGCTGGTGTAGCTCAGTGGATTGAGTGCGGGCTGTGAACCAAAGGGCTGCAGGTTCGATTCCCAGTCAGGGCACATGCCTGGGTTGCGGGCCAGGTCCCCAGTAGGGGGCCCTTGAGAGAGGCAACCACACATTGATGTTTCTCTCTCTTTCTCCCTCCCTTTCCCTCTCTAAAAATAAAAAAATAAAATCTTTTCAAAAAGTCAAACAAAAAAAAAGAATGTTAATGGATTTTACGATATTGTTGAGAACTCAAACCTAATGTCTTAGAGATCACTACACTGTATGATGTTTTCCATTGTTACATAAATTGTTTATATGTGTATGTAAATCTGTATATATATGCTTACACACACACACATATGACTAGAAAATCATAAATGTGTTTGTAATATCAGGTATAGGCATCTGATAGTGCCTGGTAACCTGAAAAAAAAAATGAACCGAAAAACTGACATTGCTGATAATGTTCCAGGTGAGAAGCAAAACTGAGAGAAAACTGTTGCAATTGCCTGTTCAAATTCTGTTCTTCTTTTGAGAAAAGTCAGGAGCAATTTGCACTGTATAGCTGTCTGGCACGTGTTTCAACTGCATGGAAAGCGCAGCACTTCTTCGCTTTCATGTCAAGGGGACTTCTCCTGCTGCTGCGGCTGCTGGTATCGCTATTAGTAGTGATAATAATAATCATACAGTTAATGATTTTCAGCCATAAATTTAAGTGTGCAAAAATGTGTTGGCTATGAGGAATTTTTATGACTCTGTACCCTTCTTCTGTCTACCAGCAGACAAAAAAAAGTTTAAACCAGTCTTTTTTTAAATATATTTTATTGATTATGCTATTACAGTTGTCCCATTTCTCCCCCATCACTCCCCTCCACCCTGCACACCCCCTCCCACCCACATTCCCCCCTTTAGTTCATGTCCATGTGTCATAAATTCTTTAGCTTCTACATTTCCCACACTATCTTGCCCTCCCCCTGTCTATTTTCTACCCACCGTCTATGCTACTCATTCTCTGTACCTTTTCCCCCTCTCTCCTCCTCCCACTCCCCTGTTGCTAACCCTCCACGTGATCTCCATTTCTGTGGTTCTGTTCCTGTTCTAGCTGTTTAGTTTGCTTTTGTTTTAGGTGTGGTTGTTAATATCTGTGAGTTTGCTGTCTTTCTACTGTCCTATTTTTTATCTTCTTTTTCTTAGGTAAGTACCTTTAACATTTCATATAATAAGGGCTTGGTGATGATGAACTCCTCGAACTTGACCTTATCTGAGAAGCACTTTATCTTCCCTTCCATTCTAAATGAGAGCTTTGCTGGATAGAGCAATTTTGGATGGAGGTCCTTGCCTTTCAAGACTTCAAATACTTCTTTCCAGCCCCTTCTTGCCTGCAAGGTCTCTTTTGAGAAATCAGCTGACAGTCTGATGGGAACTCCTTTGTAGGTGACTGTCCCCTTATCCCTTGCTGTTTCTAGAATTCTCTCCTTCATTTGAATCTTGGCTAATGGAATGATGATGTGCCTTGGTGTGTGCTTCCTTGGGTCCAACTTCTTTGGGACTCTGAGCTTTTTGGACTTCCTGGTAGTCTATTTCCTTTGCCAGATTGGGGAAGTTCTCCTTTATTATTTGTTCAAATAACATTTCCACTTGTTGTTCTTCCTCTTCCCCTTCTGGCACCTCTATAATTCTGATGTTGGGATGTTTAAAGATGTCCTGGAGGTTCCTAAGCCTTTCCTCATTTTTTTGAATGCTTGTTTCTTCATTTTTTTCTAGAAAAGATATTTCTTTCTTCCTTCTTGTCCACACCGTTGATTTGAGTCCCAGTTTCCTTCCCATTGCTATTGGTTCCCTGTACATTTTCCTTTACTTCACTTAGCATAGCCTTCATTTTCTTTTTTATCTAATTTGCGACCAAATTCAACCAATTCTGTGAGCATCCTGATTACCAGTGTTTTGAACTGTGCATCTGATAGGTTGGCTATCTCTTCATTGCTTAGCTGTATTATTTCTGGATCTTTGATCTGTTCTTTAGTCCAGACCAATTTTTTTTTTTTTGTATTGATGTATCTGCTACATATGAGGGGTGACGCCTTAGGTGTTGTTCCCCAGGGCGGGGCAACCCAGTCTCTGTGTTGTGACGCTGTATGTGAGGCAGGGGTCTGAAAGGTAACAATGGCACTTGCTCTGCTCTCTGCTGAGTTTCAGTCACTTACCTGCTACCCACAAGCAAATTGGGCCCTTCTGGTGCTGATTCCCTGGTGGGTGGGCTTATGTACATTATAGGACCCTCTGGGTCTTCCCTGGTGGGTCTCTCCTGTGAGCCTGGGAGTTTCTCAAGCTGCCACCTCAACCCCCACACATGCTTTCAATCGGTGTTTTGAGGCTTTATTTCCCCACGCTGGGACCCTGGGTTGCGCAATCTATCCCACTCTCCAGTTGTTTCTCTCGGTTTATCTGCAGACGCATGTGGGACCCCTGGTCCCCCAGCCACCGCCTTGTTGCAAGTCCTCTCTGCCCAGCTGCCTGTCTCCGCCCCTCCTACCGGTCTGGATGAATGTGTCTTCTTTAACTCCTTGGGTGTCGGACTTCCATACAGTTCGATTTTTCTATCAGTTCTGTTTTTTTTTTTTTTTTTTTTAAATTGTTGCTGTCCTTCTTTTGGTTCTGTGACGAGGCACAGTGTGTCTACCTATGCCTCCATCTTGGCTGGAAGTCTTAATCCGGTCTTTACCATGCTCCTTCAATTTAGGATTTAAGCATAGTCAGTTAAGTGTTCTGTCCTATTTCCTTCTTCACTTTTTTAAAAAACTTTCTTTTAAAAGTTTTATGTATTTATTTTTAGACAGAAGGGAAGGAAGGGAGAAAGAGAGGCAGAGAAACATCAATGTGTGGTTGCTTCTCATGCGCCCCCTACTGGGGACCTGGCCCGCAACCCAGGCATGTGCCCTGACTGGGAATCAAACCCCCAACCCTTTGGTTGGCAGTCCAGTGCTCAGTCCACTGAGATACACCAGCCAGGCCTAAACATGTATACTTCAGGATAAACATTTATAGTTCTTTCGGCTGTAATATCTTTAAGCTCTTGCTTCAAAATCAAGCCTTTGAGACTAAAACGAGCAAAATAAAACAGCTCTTTCTTCTCAAAACCTTAGCTTTTGCCATTCAAAAGTACCTTGATATTACCATTTCTCCAAATCCTTGACAACAGTTAATTCTTGACTTTTTAATAATAGCCATTCTGACAGGTGTGAGGTGATACCCCATGGTGATTTTGATTTGCAATTTCATAATGATAATTGTGTTCAGCATCGTCTTCTTGTAGTTGAGCTTTTCTAGATACAGTATCTACTGTCTTATTTGTAGTTGATTCCTGTTGGCATGTCAATGGGAGGGATTTCCACCCAGGCCAACTTGCTGCAAGGACTGGCTGCACCCACTGTGGAGGATCAGTTGGGCAGGGCCCCACCCCACGGAGCAGGACTTACTCAGCGGGGCTCTGGTGGGTGCTGACTTCACATCTTGAGCGTGTTTACTAGTGCAGGTGGTTGAGTGGCACTTCAGAGTGATCTTCAACTCTGCACTGTGTGCACAGGCTCGGGAAACTCCCAGGATGTGCAGGTCAAAGTCAGCCACTACGTGTGCCCTGGCCAGGTCCTCTTGGCATGAGCTACAGAGTGATCTGCAGATGGCTGCTACTTATGCTGGGCTCGGAGGTGCCAAGGACAGGCCAAGTTACAAACCAAGGCTGGCTGCTGCTAGTGCCAGACCCGGAGCCACTTAGTGAGAGACAGGGGTAATGCTGAAACCAGATCCTTCTTGAAAGATTTTAGGGAAGTCTGAAACATGAGCCAAGATGGGCTGTTTATACAGAAAAGCCACTGGGAATGGCTTGAATGGGCTGGCCAATTGGGTGGGGTGGTGTCTCAGGGAATCAGCAGGGTAGGGAGAATAATGTCAGCCAGGTTGATGGAGTCTCAGATACAACACCTGCCTGCCGGCTCTGTGGGGCGGGGGAGGGTTCAGCAAAGGAACAGTGGCCTCTGCCAGCACTCCTGTCCCGGAGGAATCTACCCCCTAGCTCTTTCTCAGATGCCAGACACTTCAGGTCCTCTCTGTACATACCTGGCACTTCATGAGCTGCTGTGAGTCAGATTATGTCCGCACATGGGCCCTTTAAGAGGATTGCCTGGGACTCCAGACGCCCTACGTCTCATTAAGCCATCATCCCAACCATCATCCGGTTGGTTTTCACGGCCAGAAATTATGGGGACTCCTCTTTCTGGCAGTGGAACCCTGGGTTGGGGGTTCTGTTGTGGGGCTGAGATCTCTTTTTTTAAAGATTTTCTTTCTTTATTTTTAGAGAGAGGGGAAGGGAGGAAGGAAGAGAAGAAGAGAAACATCATTATGTGCTTGCCTCTCGCACACCCCCTACTGGGGACCTGGCCCACAACCCAGGCATGTGCCCTGACTGGGAATCGAACTAGAGACCCTTTGATTGATTCAGAAGCCAGAACTCAATCCACTGAGCCACACCAACCAGGGCAAGACCCCTTATTTTTTAGGGAGCATCTGTGGAGCCAAGGTGTCCTTCCCAACTGTCACACTTTGTGTGTGTGACCAGCCTGTTCCACATATCTGTCCCTTGTACCAGGGTCTACGTGGCTTCTTCTTTACATCATTAGTTATAGATTAGTTATAGGACTTTTGTTCAGCTACATTTCAGGTGGTTCTGAATGATGGTTGTTCTCTAATTTAGTTGTGATTTTGATGTGGTCATGGGAGAAGGCAAGTACCACACTTACCTATTTAACCATGTTGATCAAAAGCCGAGGTAGCCTTTCTAATACAATTTTTTAAAAGCAAATTCATTATGAGTAACAAAGGAATAGCTACACTCTTTCAAACTTACTATGTCTTTTTCTTTTGAAAGACACATGTAAACTATATATTGGGAACAATGCCCCAGTCAGGAGATCAATTAGATTCGTTTGAAGTGGTAACAACTTCAATGCCTTCATCATTTAAAGTGGACCACGTAGTGTACTGGACTGTGTCACTTCCAAAAGAGCCCCACTTGAGCAGACAATGGAACTAATGAGTTTTCAGATTTGAATTTTTAAACAGTATAGATTGAGACTCCGGTCCTCAATGTTTGAATCCAGTGGCTTGTTTTGTTTTGTTTTGTTTTGTTTTGTCAATGCCCAGTATCCTTTCAAAGGAAAACAAAGGTTTGCTTTGGTCTGACCATTATTCATGAGAGATGCACATCAGGCAATGTGGGTTTCTGAGCCCCACCCACATGCCAATATTACATAGCTGTGTATCTTTCTCATTCTCCTTGATGAACACCGTGCACACAACATAGCCATCTGGCAGCGGGGATAGAAACAGCATGGAATAAAATCTTGATGAATGAAGCTCTGAGAGCTGAAATGAAAGTGAAGCAGGACGGACAGGTAAATCATTCCGATACTTGCGTCAGTGCTAAAATTATGTTCCTCGCTTGCTGGTTTTTTTTTTCCCTGCTGACAGGAGTTCAGGTGACAAAAAATACTCGCAATTTTGCTGCTGACACAGTACGACAACACAAGGAGCAGTTTCCGTTTTGCTGCCCTCGACGGAAAGGGACCTGACACGATGACATTGGCCTATTGATGGTACAATATGTAGTTCATGCACAAACTGCGGTCAGGTGATCTGAAAAACCACTGAACTGAAGTGTAGTCAGTGAAATGTGGTGGGTAATACGCATTTCATTCCATTGCCTCGTTTCTCTCCTTTTACACTGATTTTTTTTTTTAGATTTTTTTTTATGTACTTTTTTTTTCTTTTAGATTTTATTTATTTATCTTTAGAGGGGAAGGGAAGGAGAGAGGGAGAGAAACATCAATGTGCGGTTGCCTCTTGTACGTCCCCTGCCGGGAACTGGCCTGGCAACCCAGGCATGTGCCCTGACTGGGAATCGAACCGCGATCCTTCGGTTCGCAGGCCCGCGCTCAATCCACTGAGCTACACCAGCCAGGGCTCCTTTTACACTGATTTTGATCCCTAAGTTGAGTGTAAGGAAGGGAGAAGAAAATGCTTGAACTTCGCTCGTTACTAACCTTCATTCGTATGTATAATAGCTACTAGCCAACATCTGCTGAGTCGTTTACCACGTACTCAACCCTGTGCTAAGTGTTTTCTTCTGTACTTCTCACAATCATCCTAGGAAATTAATACTGTTGTCGTTTCCATTTTAACGTATGAAGACACAGGCGTCGAAAAGTTCAGTGACTTGCCCAAGGTCACACAGTCGTTACCTGGTGAAACCAGGATTCATATGTTTCTCCACTTACCAGTATCGCATTAGTCTCTTAGGCTCACTATGGTTTTCTTCTTTTTCATTCCCTTTCTGTTCCTTGGAATCTCTATTTTCAGATATTTTATCTTGAAAGTCACTGATTTTTCTTCCTACCTCCTAAAGTGTGCTGTGGAACCCCTTTAGTACGTTTTATTTAGTTATTTTATTTTTATTTACAGGGTTCTGTTTTTTAAGTAGTTTCTATCTTTTGGATATTCCCCTTTTCTTTACACGTCATACGTCATTTTTCTGATTTCCTTTACTTGTTTGTCTATATATTTTTTTAGCTCTTTGAGCATATTTAAACCAGCTTTTTAAATGTCTGTCTATGGCTTCTTCAAACATAGTTTCTGATACTTTATTTTCTTTTGGTGAATGGATTATGTTTTCCTGATTCTTTGTATGCCTAGTGTTTTTGGTGTTGCTGCTGTTGTTGAAAATTGAGCATTTGAAATAAAAAGTCACATTTCTCCGTCTTTTCAAAGTGCGTCTGTGCCAAGTCATCGCTTCACTAATTAGCTCGGTGTGTTCTATGCTTTGGATCAACCCCAGCTGAAAGTTTAAGTTCTTTGCAGTTCTTTGGTGTCTAAACCTCCTCACAAGTCACAGTCCAGCTCCTCCTCGGGGTCTTAGATGTTTTATTGTATGTTTCCACCCCAAATCAGTTGCCCCAGCTGTCTATGGGTCCGTGATTCCCTGCACCTACCCAACTGTGCCTACTCTTACAAGGTTATTTTAGCTAGTTCCTCATTTTAAGGTTTCATGAGAGGAAAGGGGGCTAGTCTACCATTTTGCAGATGTCGCTCCTTGCAGTGTTTTGAATTTAGTTTTCAACATTCCTTTCCTTTTCTTTCTCTAACTGAAACCTCAATATCCACCGGGGATACTACTTTCCCCGCAGTCCTTTCGAGTGAATATTTTCAGTTTCACGTCCCATATAATATAGAGCTTGGAAGTGAAATAGATATCTTTCTCGCTCCATGTTGCTACCTCGGAACCATTTCTCTTTCTTATCCCTTCAAATTGCAAGGTTCTATGAAGTTTATGCCAATAGTATAAACTATTGCTACACTACTCTTCCAGTTCCCTTCCACAGTTCCCTTCCACAGTTTCTTGTTATTAACTACCAAAATGCTGTTCACCTTCCCTCATTCATTTCAATCTTTAGCACCTGACTCGTTGCCTTATCCTAGCTCCATCAGGGAATACGATCAGCATTACTGGTGACTACAGCATCTATTTGATCATCTATAGAAAACCCTCATCTTTCACTACTGGCATATCTCGCCTTGAAAAATGTCTTCCTCTTTTGTACTTTATCCACTCATTCCCATGTTATACTTCACTCATTACCAATGATGACATTGCCTCCAAAATCTTGATTTAAAGCATCCCACTCTAACCTACTATTACTCTCTTTCCAACCCAGTTACTCAACTCTCCTCACACCATTAATTCTTCAAATTCACTGACTCCTCTAGTCTACGTACCCTACCATTTTTTCACTCCCCATGCACGTTCGTTCCTACTCAAAACATTCACTGACATCTTTATACTCTCTCTCTCTCTCTCTCTGGTAAATATTCTTAACCCCCAGGGAGCACCTGGGTAGCAGAATAAAGATCGTATACAAACTACACATACAGCAACTACTGAGATTGCTCAGGCCGTCAGTATCAAAGCACTCGGTTTAATCTGAGACAAACTGCATCGGACATGCTACTAATGAGGGCTTTTTATGTTGCCTTTATTTGCCTTGAGGCTTGGTTTATAAAGATCACATATGAATTAATCTAAGATACAAGATAGAAAGAACAAACAAAAAGTCAGAGAGAAAGTCTCAATTTGGAGGGGGAGAGGAAGTGAGAGTGACTGAGACGTCAAGGCAACATAGCTAATGTTCTAGAAGAAACCCTTCCCTCACCAAATCTACTGGAACGGAGGGTTTTTTTTTTTTTTAAATCTTGCTCAGTTTTGACAATGCATTTGTACAATGTTTTGGCAGACATTTACTGTTGCATAAATTAAAGTCACGGAGCCTCATTTTGCCTACAGGTCTTTATGAAAATACCAGCAACATTTTTATCTGAATGTCAAAGTTTGTCAACCATTAAACTGATGGATTTTTCATTATACAACTCAATAGAAGAGGCAATCTTCAGTTCGTATGCAACATTACTCTGAGAAAAAGACTCAGCGTTGAAAAATCCTTTCTGCTTATACTTAAAAAATGATATTCCTCTCACAGGAGAGCCTCCTGTTTTAAAGCTATTTTTATACATGAATTGCTCCATTAATATGTCTCAGACAGGTGCAGTATGGTAATTCACGTTACTGCAAAGAAAGAGCTTTATTTTTAAAATTTGTAGTAGCAACACTAGCCTTTTAACTTTATTTAATTTTATACTCTTTCAGAAAGAACACATTGTTCACGCAGCGTAGATAGCGATCCTCAGGGAAATGATCACATTACATGTCTTAGAAACCGAAGAGCCTGTGATTCCTACACAAATTCTTTAAAATGGATCGTGGACTTTTTTTGTATGCACACCTGTCGTGGAAATAGTCTAAGCTAAATTGTAAGTTCGTTTACCCTGTGGCTGTGCCTCTAAAAATATCAGCAAGGATGCCAGTTTGTGCCAAGTACTGCTGAAGCAGTACATTGGCTTATACGGCGAAAACAAAGAAAGATACATTTTCACCGTCACATCCTTGGTTCATGAAGGCAGATGTGTATCTCTTGTTTATACATCATATAATCCAAAAACAATACTAGGAATGACAACCACCCTTTCTTTAAAAGCCTCATCACAAATGTCAAAATGAGAGAATTGTCCAGCAGTGGGACACTTCATGATGTGGGAAAAAATTCCTTTTGGAAAATATTCAAGATATTCAACTTCTAAGAAGACAAGGAAGTGGCCTATGAAGAAAAAAAAAGTATCTTAACTTAAAAGGGAAACCTGGCCCTGGCTGAAGTGGCTCAGTGGATTGAGTGCCAGCCTGCAAACTGTGGCAGACCCTTCTGCGTGGTGTGGGCCCAGCTCCCACTCAGAGATGCCCAGGACCCACGCCCGCAGATAGGTTCTCTCGTGGGGAATCAGATTTGCAATGTACCTAGGCTGCTTTTGAGGCTTGCTTCTTGCTAAACCTCCCTCACCCTGCAAGTGCTAAACCTTGCAGGGACCAGTGTAACCGGCTCAACCACTTTTGCCTTTTCATTTGCTAACATCCTTCTTCTGTGATGGGATAAGGGGCATTGGCTCCTTTGTTGTAACTGGGGATAGTGAGTGAGGACCATCCTGTAATGGGAGGAGATACAGAATAAAGGCCTGTCAGGGCGGAGGCCTCGGGGCTTTTGCTCCCCTTGAGAGAAAAGCCACGCTGTCGTCCTTTTTCCTCCACCGGACTCGGTCGTCCGTGTGTATGTTTTATTTCATCCATAGTGACGCGGACACTGCTAGCCAGTGTCCGCATCAGCAAACCAAAGGTTCATCGGTTCAATTCCCAGTCAGGGCACAAGCCTGGGCTGTGGGCCAGGTCCCCAGTAGGGGGCACATGAGAGGCAACCACACATGGATGTTTCTCTCTCTCTTTCTCCCTCCCTTCCCCTCTGTCTATGACTAAATGAATAAAATCTTTAAAAAATAAAAGGGAAACCTGAAAGAAAACTTAAGAGTTCAGTTCGTAGAACGCATATCACAAAGTAAGAAATTACAAAGGGAAGAAAGTGAGAAATTGATGCTCATACCTTGCTAAGTTTGTAGCCTGGAACATCTAAAAATAGTAATGAAGAGAGCTCAAAGAAAGATGGAATTACTTGTAGATGTTGACAAATCTATCAAGCGAAACACATGGTACACTTTGTGATATTGTGGGTTGAAGTTCAATGGCAAATTCAAGAGTTAAGATCATGACACATGTACCGAAAGGACATTTCTGAAATGAGCATCATAAAAAGTGAAAATCTAGGCTAAAGATGCTCTTTCAAAGAACACTGGGTTTGCTTACGGAGGCAAAGTTTGGATCATTAAACATGAGATCAACAGTCACATAATTAAGAATACGTAAAAAAGGATTGTGATAAAATTACTAACATCTCAATGATCTGTCATGCCGAATAAGCCAAATCACAAAATTCTTGGTGTTATTTATTTTGAGTTATGGCCACCTTTCTGCTTCTCCAAGTGTATTCTGGGACAAGTTGCTCCCAAGATTTATAACTACATGCTAACAATGATTATTATTTATAAAAATAAAATATCAATTTAAAACATATTCCATGTATTTAAATAAAAAGAAATGAGTCTTTGCACTATAACAATTTTCAACTTGGTGGAAAAATCAAGTCATGCACCTAGGAAGAACCAGTGGAACAAACAGGTCCACCGCCCTCAGCATAAACAGTGTGAGCCCAACATAGTAAATCATACAAAAGAGGGCATGACATCTGACAGTGATGAATCAAACATGGACGTAAATTGTTAAAAGTTTTCATTGAATTTCTGGGTTCCTTGTTTGGATAATATTCAGAGTTCTGGCACTCTGAATCATTACCGACTAAGAAAAGAGGAAGCCTCTATTTTTCAGGAATGCATATTATTAAATATTTATCCAAAAATATAAAAGATGTTCAAAGCAGTGTTACTAAGAATGACATATAAAATGTATACTATGATATTTTTTATATTAGCTGCAAAGCTTAAATTGGTCTAAACATTCATAGAAATATAGACATTTCAGATTTTTTTAAAGATTTTATTTATTTGTGTAAATGTACCACCGTTTTTTGATCCATTCATTTACTGATAGGCTATTTTACTTCCAACACTTGGCTATTATAAATTGAGCTGCTATGAACATTGGGGTGCATAGGTTCTTTTGAATTGGTGTTTCAGGATTCTTAGGGTATAATCCCAGCAGTGGAATTGCAGGGTCAAAAGGCAGTTCCATTTTTAGTTTTCTGAGGAAATTCCATCCTGGTTCCCACAGTGGCTGCACCAGTCTGCATTCCCACCAACAGTGCACTAGGGTTCCCTTTTCTCCACAACCTCTCCAACACTTGTTGTTTGTGGATTTGTTTATGGCGGGCCACTATGACAGGTGTCAAGTGGTATCTCATTGTGGCTTTAATTTGCATCTCTCTGATAGCTAGTGATACTGAGCATCTTTTCATGTGTCTCTGGATCCTCTGTATGTCCTCCTTGGAGAAGTGTCTGTTCAGGTCCTTTGCCCATTTTTTAATGGGGTTGCTTGTCTTCTTAGAGTAGAGTCTTGTAAGTTCTTTATATATTTTGGAGATTAATCCCTTGTCTGAGGTATCATTGGTAAATATGTTTTCCCATACAGTTGGTTCTCTTTTTATTTTAATTATTTAATATTCCCATGGGAGGGAATATTCCCGAAATTAAAACACCCACAAAGAAAATCAGAGTCAAGGAGGAAAAGCAAAAGCCATCCTTTGAGTGGACCCAGACGCTACCTAACTTCCCATTTACACAAAATGATAGGTTTATCTCTTTCTTTAAACTAGCTTGAGTTGGGTTATCCTCCACTTGCAAGTGACATTGTCAGAGCGTACCTCGCCTTCAAGTAATACTTCCCTCTGCTCCACTCACACCATCCCACCGCTGCTCCTGGTCACACACATTCACATACACATTCCTCCTTTGTCAGCGTTTCTGAGAATGGCTTTCCTATGAAAAAAGACACACCGAATCTCTCTTTCCCAGATGTTAATGCAAACTGATCAAGGCATCATTTTAATAAAAAATAAATTCTAACAAATAATGTCCACAGATGATATCCGACGCATTTGCATGCCCCAAGTCAGCCAAAACTCGACTTCTCTGAATGCTCATCTCATACTTCGTAACTAAGACACTCATTTCCGCTTCCGCATCATCCTACTCTGTGGTTAGTGCTCCAACCTCTCTTGGGTTTCTTTTTTTTTTTAAGTTTTATTTTAATTGTTGATCTTTCTCTTGGGTTTCTTTTTTTAACTTTTTTTTTTTTTTAATCTTTAGAGGGGAAGGGAAGGAGAGAGGGAGAGAAACATCAATGTGCGGTTGCCTCTCAGGCGCCCCCTGCCGGGAACTGGCCTGGCAACCCAGGCATGTGCCCTGACTGGGAATCGAACCGTGATCCTTCGGTTCGCAGGCCCGCGCTCAATCCACTGAGCTACACCAGCCAGGGCTCTCTTGGGTTTCTTAATGCTTTCATTTCTTCCACCTGCTTCAAAACTCAAGGATATCTTTCTGGATTTCGCACATCCCCATCTACATTCTGGTTTCTTTAGATTACTCTGCGATGTCCTGCTCACAGTACCCTAACACTATAATTTCTTTCTCCTTGCATTGCTTCCTTTGGAAAAGGGCATGATACCTCCCTAGTCTCGGTCAACTGGAAAGGCTTCCGCTATCCAGGCATAAAAGCCACTCTTGATGGCCACTTGCATATTACATACAGCACCAGTGTCCCTAGTCCACCGATCCCAATCACCAATGTGTGGCTTTTAGGCCACATATTCATACCCGTGCGATTCCCTCCATTTCGCTTAGTTCTCCCTTCCCTCTTATAGACCCAAAGGTCCATAAATAAGAATGTCAGTTCATTGTAAACATGCACGAGATGAATATTTTTGGAAAGGGAAATGAGTATCTCATAGAACTATTTTAGTATAAAAAAACAACATGACCCTTTTTAGCATTTGGTCACAAACAGGAAAGCTCGCAGACTTATAAAGCAGAATATAATGGCATTCTCATTTGAATCTAATTAGAGAATGAAGAGTTTTCCCTCTGCTAGCAAATCAAGTACAGAAAGAAAACGTATTCAAATAAAATGCCATTTTGCGTTACTTCGTAAATTACCTCTGTTTTTATTAAACCCCAAACAAAGCGATGTTTCTGTGGGTCAATGAGAGTGGTTTAAAAAATAAGGAAAGCATTAGTGATGGAAGTGGTACTTGTTCTGGGCAACATCTGCTGTTCTATCACATGTCATTACAGCGATATTTGATTTTTCCACACAGAAAATTGTTTGCACCTGTCCTCGGCATTTTTTTCCCAGCACATATTTACAGCATATCATTGACACTCACTGTTTCCTCTGCTAAACAACACTTCACGCTGCGGAGTCAGTGCCGCTATTCATGTCAGAACAAGGAGATTTAGCCATTTATCACTGTTCTGGCAGCATCGAGGTACCTAGACTCAGGGATTCTCTTCAGAAGGCCTTAGGATGCGCTGTTTGCTCTGAATGTTGTCAACCAGGCTGTACCACTGAATCATGCAGAATAAGTAGTTTGAATTGCGCACTGAGATTATAGACTTTCAAGGATACACTGGCACCATAGGTTGTATGCCATTGCCGCATTATATCAGATTAAAAGTTAGGGCCCTTGAAAAATATGATCCTCATAATCCTGTTTGGACACCACCAGTTAAGCTCGAATAGTTCCACTTCGCTCCCATTTCATTCTTTTGCTCACTTCTCGGTATCTTTTAAGAATTGAATAGGGCCGTCTGCATCTCTTGCACGAGGTAAAGAAAGATGCGCTCTGTCTTTTTTCCGGATATAATCTAGCCTCCTTAGCAAACAACCTGGGCCTGATTGATCCTGTTTTCCTGTGAGGTCCCAGGTGTCATGGGCAAGATGGCACACTTCAAATGGGACTCATTTAATTTTCTTGAAATATTACACTAGGCTTTCATTTATCTGATGGTGTTAGTATACTCTGCACTACTCTGCGCTAGTGAAAAGTAAACCTATAAACCTCTTTCTCAGCAGCCTACATTATTAGACTAGAAGATTCTAAATATGAAATATGTTACTTTCACTTAATGGAGGTCAAATAAAAAAACCCTGCCACAGTGACATTACAGATGGCTTATCATGGCATTTCTAGTCCAAAGTTGTTGGGTAAAAAATTCTACAGAAATTGAGCTACTAAAATTGTCCAGTATACTGTACTTTAAATAAGTGAGAGAGATTGGCATCAAAATCAAGCATTTAACTTCCGCTTTTTCTTTTTCTTTTAACTGCTTGAATTACCACCAAATTAGGGAGGCAAGATGAGGGTTGTAGGTGAAAAGAAGCAGCAATGCGCACCAGGCATTTCGATTTGTTTATTGCTGTTATAAAATCTAATAATCAAGACCCCAGATTGCCTGGCTTTAAACCTTGGTTTTGCCACTTAGTTGTGAGATACTGGGCAAATTATTTAACCTCTCTGTGCCTCAGTTTCTTCATCTGCAAAAATGGGAATTCTAACAGTGCCCTTTTCCCTGATTTGAATTATTATGTACGAAGCACCTAAAAATGCCTGTTACGGAGTAGGTGCTATGTGTAAGCTACTAGGCAACTGTTAGTTGTAGTAAATCATAAAATGTAATTAATAAAAGTTAAACCTGGCTCTTAGGATTTCCCATTCTAAAGAGATTTCTTTGCTTGCTGTGTTTTTTCTTATTGACCTCATTTCTTTCCTTGTTAGGTTATTTTCTCTGATCTCTCCCTCTTGCTCTCAGATTGAGATTGTCCAGAAATCAAAACTGCCTTGCAGCAGGCATAACATAGCTACTTGTCAGCATGTTCAAGTAGAATAAAAGCAGCATCGGTAACACACAGATGGTCTTTTACTTCTGATGCGGTTCCATCCTGATGAATCCATCATATATTGAAAATATCTTTAAGTCAAAAATGGACACAGGCCTACCTGAAGAAGCAAGAAAAAGTCTCTGATACATAACCCAACCTATCACCTACAAAAATACTATAAAAAAACAGCAAACAAAGCCCAGAGAAAGCAGGAGGAAGGAAATGATAAAGATCAAAGCAGAAATAAATGACATAGAGGCTGAAAAACAAAACAAAAGATGAACGAGACCAAGATCTGACTCTTTGAAAAGATAAAAAAGATTCGCACCTTAAAGCAGACTCATCAAGAAAAACAAGAGAGAGGACCCGAATAAATAAAATCAGAAATGAAAGAGAAAAGTAACAACTGAAATCACAGAAATACAAAGGATTGAAAGAAAATATTACGAACAACAATATACCAACAAATTGGACAATCTGGAAGAAGTGGGTAAATCCCTAAAAACGTAATCTTCCAAAACTGAATCAAGTGAGTTGTACACTTGAAACCTGAATGTCACCCCAATAAATTCAATAAAAAAAAAGAAAATGGCCCCTACAATAAAGGTTTTCAGGGGTGGACCACTTAAGTTTAGCGGATCTCTCTAAACTCAAGAATAGACTCATCAGGAGACAAAAAAAAAAAATGAGTGGAGTTAAACATTAGACTTAGATGACTTCATTGGCTCCTCGCTTTTCCCCTCGCCTCCCCTTCCACTTCTTAAGACCTCATCTTTATACTTTATCTTTTTTATAGAGCTGTTGTTTCCAATGCCTTATTCTTGTGGAAAAGATTGGGAAA
Organism: Glossophaga mutica; assembly: GCA_039655065.1. Taxonomy (NCBI): domain Eukaryota; kingdom Metazoa; phylum Chordata; class Mammalia; order Chiroptera; family Phyllostomidae; genus Glossophaga; species Glossophaga mutica. The sequence goes on along the minus strand of CM077318.1, from coordinate 3,342,467 downwards.
CTCGGAGAGATTTATTGGAAGCTTATAATTTGAAACAAAAGTGAGATCTTCACATTTTCCCATAAAACCTGATAATTCTGTTCATTCAAAAATAAACATGAGAGAGAGAGGGCGGAGAGAGAGAGAGAACGAGAGAGAGAGAGAGAGAGAGAGAGAGAGAGAGAGAGAGGGAGGGAGAGAGAGGGAGAGAGGGAGAGGGAGAGGGAGAGGGAGAACACACAGTGGATCGAAGTAACTGTTTCCTTTGGAGGAAAAGGCAGGGTAATATAATCGAACCCTGAACAATAGTTATTGACAGTTTAGTTATATAAATATTTGAAGATAGAGCCGAGATTAACAATAGCTCTGAAGATGAGAATATATACTGTTTATAACATAAGTTTAACCGAGTACTGCTTTGGGTGACATTAATACTTTATTTCTAAGTGGGAACAACCTATGAACCACTGATGACAGTCATCAGCAAAGAAAGCAAGTTTCTTTGGAGCCGTGGAAAGCCTGGAGCCCTTCATCTGTAGATTTCCCATTTATAGAATCCTCGACATTTTAAATGTTTCTGAAGAAGGAACTCATCCTCATTTATTTATGTTTGTTTTTTTTTAATAAGATTTTTTTTCCCTTTTAGATTTTATTTATTTATTTATCTTTAGAGGGGAAGGGAAGGAGAGAGGGAGAGAAACATCAATGTGCGGTTGCCTCTTGTATGTCCCCTGCTGGGAACTGGCATGGCAACCCAGGCATGTGCCCTGACTGGGAATCGAACCGCGATCCTTTGGTTCGCAGGCCCGCGCTCAATCCACTGAGCTACACCAGCCAGGGCTTATGTTTGGTTTTGAATTAACACTTATTTAGGATCTAGAACACCCAGACGTTTATGTTAATTATGTTTCATTACTTAATGTAATCACAGCAACATTATGAAGCAAGTATTCCTCCTGTTTTACAAGATAAGAAAATTGAAACACAGATACATGAATTTGCACAAAGTGACACCACTTATGAAGTCAGAGAGAGAGACAGCAGTTTATACTAATTCTGACTTCAAAAATCCTTGCTTTTTCCACTGTATCTTGCTCACCTTGAGTTTATATTCATAAAAAATCCATTTGGCAGTCTCTCAAAAACTGAAAGCATGCATTTTCTTTAACCAGGAATTCAACTTCTAAGAAACTATTCATCAGAAATATACATGTGAACAGAGATACATATATATATGAGACATTCATATATAGATTCATTGACTATATATTCATATATACTCATATTCATTGAGTCATTGTTTGCAATAGCAGTCAAACTGGAAACACCTAAATATTCATTAACAACAATTGGTTAGCTGGAGTTTATACCATGGAACAGCATGCAGCATTTAAAGAGAAGGAAGCAAATTTTTATGTACTAGTATTTTATGACGTCTAAAATCTGTTGTTGGTGCAAAAATCCAGTTACAGAGCTATATCCTTATACCCCTATACTAAGCACCTGTATTTGTGTTTGCATAGAGAAATCTCTGAAAGAACACAGCAAAGAACAGTTTCACATTTGCAGAAGAGTGAGATTTGAAGTGATAGAGAATGAAGATCTGAAAAAAAATTAGATGTATAAAGAAAAAAGATGATTATATTACACTTTGCAAAGACAACTATCATTACCATTTTGTGGGCACTAGAGTTACACACAGACTTCTCTCTCCTTTTTATGCCGTTAGGATCATGCTACACATGCTGTTTGTGTGATTTGCTTTTGTTTTTCAGTTTAACCATATTATTTTGGATTTTCTCGATGACATTAATTGTGTATTTTATTCATTTATTTAATAAACATTTCTAGCGCCTACTATATTCTCAAGTCCTTTCCCAAATACCTTGCTTATGTATACACCTGAGTTATTTTAATGTTGTTTTTAAGAAATTATTTTAATCGCAGTGGAAGCATTACCTTTTGTATCTGTAATATCAACGTTGCTCATTCAGGTGGGTATTTCGATATATGAAGGAGCAACAGGGAAAGAATGCTCATCGCTGTGATTAAACAGAGATAGTTTTCAAAGAATTTTCTACCCGGAGGCTGAGGTTTTTATCGAAAATACCTGCAAAACATTCTTTCAGCCTGTAATGCATGAACAGAGAAACAAGCCAAGTACTTTATTTAAACATTTTATTTACTTTTTTTTTTAGACAGAGGGGAAGGGAGAGAGAAAGAGGGAGAGAAACATCAATATGTGGTTGCTTCTCACGCTCCCCCTACTGGAGACCTGACCTGCAACCCAGGCATGTGCCCTGACTGGGAATCGAACCAGCGCCTTTGGTTTGCAGGCTGGTACTCAATTCATTGAGCCACACCAGGCAGGGCTCAATGACCTTATTTTGTTACAAAACTTAATTTAAATATATAGCACATTCTTGTTATGCATCCAAGTATATTTGCTTACCACAGAGAGAATTGTTCATTGAGTATTTATTGTCTGTTCAAGTTATGGCACAAGCTGTACTATTTATTCAAGTTCCTGTTGATCAGATCTCTTATGCAAGAAGCCAGTTCATCTACTTCTATCTTCCCCATCAGGTCCTACTACCCAGTTACCTCCGAGATTTACTGTAGTTCCATGAAGTTTCTGTTTCAGTTGGTGAGGTCCTAACCACTACTAGGGTATGGGCCAAAGGCCTATAAATAAAGATAGTGGTAGAATCCACAACAAATATTTTTTCAACAACAAAAGCTTAAATTTCACATGTCTCTTGAATTTCCTGTATCTCATGACTGGATTTGAGGCATTTAAAAACAGTTGGCTTGATTGAGTGCGGGCCTGCGAACCAAAGGATTGCGGTTCGAGTCCCCGTCACGGCACATGCCTGGGTTGCAGGCCAGGTCCCAGCAGGGGACGCACGAGAGGCAACCACACATTGTTATTTCTCTCCCTCTCCCTCTCTCCTACCCTTCCCCTCTAAAGATAAATAAATTAAAAAAGAACAGTTTACTTGATAAAGTGTACCTTGGAAAGTATGCTGTGTTGTTTTTCTTGGAATTGACTCTGAATAGGTTTTTTAAACTAAAAGTATTGGGGTGCCATTGGTTAATAGGATCATATAGGATTCAACTGTACATTCTATGACACGTGGTGTGTATATTGCAGCGTGTGCCCACCTCCCGCAGTTAAATCTTCTTCTGTCACCATATGTTTGACCCCTTTACCCTTTACTGTCCCTCCACCCCCTTCCCTGTGGTCACCACTATCGTATTATCTGTCTCTATGAGCTTTTGTTAGTTTGGATCTCGAGAATATCATGGTAGGCAAAATAAGTCAGACGGAAAAAAAGTCAACCACCATACCATTTCACCCATATGAATGACATAAAATGCAAATTTAGTATGAATATTTAGATCTGTCAGTTTTGTCTTTTTTTATTGTTGTCCCCAATTACACTTGTCCCCATTTTCCCCTCATTCCTCTCCCCTGCCCTACCCGCCCCCACCTTCCATTTTCAATCCTCCCCCTTTGGCTTTGTCCACGGGTCCTTTATACATGTGCCTTGACTTGACCCTTCCCCTTCTTTCCCTCATTATACCCCCTCCCCCCTCCCCTCTGGTCACTGTCAGTTTAATAGAGTCATAACCGAAAAATAGCAATAAAGTCCCTTTTCAACTTGTAGGTTAAAGTATCTAAAACCACTCACACCTGGAATGAGAGCGTGGGACTGTGGATTGATGAACGGAGTCAAACCAGAAAACGTGTGTTCACGGTTGCCGAAGACTCTGCGGCGCATGCGCTGTTGCAGTCATGCCGAGGAGCGCAGTGACCTGGCCATGAGAAAACCGCGGTCCCGCTGCTGGCTCTGTCCTTAATTATGCAACAGTAATGCTGAGTGTCCGGCACTTTGCTGAGGGTAACGCATGGCCTTCCTCATTGTCATCCTCACAAAAATCCTGTAGAGTAGTTACTGTCATCATTCCCACTTCATGGACAGGGGATGGGGAACTGCAGAGGCCGAAGTCACTTGTCAAAGAGTAACAGTGAACACGTGGAGGAACCAGGATTCACATCCAGGTCCCCGTGACGCCAAACCGCGTGACATTTCGGTCAAGAACGGACCACGTACACGAAAGAGGTCCCGCGCGTTTATGACACCGGTGGGACATGCCTGTAGCTGAGTGCCTCCGCAGCCGTGGTCACGTCTAGTGAAATGCATTAGTCACGTGTTTGCGGCCAGGCGGTGGGAACACACCTATGTGCTGCCAGGCATAGAAAACCACAGCGCGGACAGTTATGTACAGCACAGAATGCTTGATCATAGCAATGATGCATGAGTACAGATTTATGTGTTTAGTATGCCCAACGATCTTTTCCGTACAACCCTATGCCATGTTAGGCCAGCAGCAGCCTCGGACATGTCATGTTCACTCTGTGTCCTGATGGCACTATTGCTTCTGGGTTCATCAAAGCTCACGTAGTTCTACAAGCACAGTGCAGCCCAAGTGTCCAGTGTTTTGGAAAGTCTGTGGGAGTGCGCCATGTGGGCGGTCACGCCCTAGGGCCTCGCACTCACTCACCGCTCACTCACTGACTCACCCACAGAGCAACTTCCAGTCCTGCAGGCTCCAGTCATGGTAAACACCCTATGTAGCTGTGCAGTTTGTAAATTTTTTGGCCATAGGTTTTCTGTGTTTCAATATGTTGGCATGCGCAGATACCCTAGTGCCTGCGGCACAATCGCCTGCCGTACTCCACACCGCCGCGTGCTATTCGTGCTTGTTCGACTGTAATGCAGTCAGCCTTCGTCCCACGTCTTTGGCCTTTGCCATTTCTGAGGGAGGCTTACACAGCCAGTCTTCCCCGATTGTACTGTAAAAACATCGGCATTTGCTTATTTATGAGGCCCCAATCATGCTGCGATTGCCACGGTTTTGCAACTTACTCGTACATATGTCAGAAAAGGGGGAACATCTACGCGTGATAGAATCTTTCGGACAAGCTTGTGGGGAAACTAGACTGTTGGTATCCCACCAAGCTCTCTCTGCCTAGATGTCATACTGCATGTAGCGGTATGTATGTGCCACCCGGAAAATCCTAGGAACTCCTTCTTAAAAGAGCCTGTGTGGTTTGGGAAAGCAACGAACCGCCCTCCCAAATGTCATGCTTTTATAAATCTACATCCTCTTATAGAGATTTCTTTTAAAGCAGCACATGTGTGAAAATGGATCAGCGTCTCAAATACAGCAGTCACAACTTATTTTCAAGGTACCTAAAAGGTAAGTGTTCAAGATTCAGCTTATCTGTGTCCAAAATTTTCAAGTCCAGATTTAGAAAACAGATGGCACTTCCTGTAGGCAACTTGTCCCCGTCATAATGAAGTTACTAGAAAGCGGTGTTAAGTTCTGCACAAATCTTTCTGTTGCTATTGCATCAGCCCAACCGAAGGAAACCACTCTCTGGTACAGAGCCCAATCCTGACTTCAGAATTCTGAGCTCCTTAGGGTATAGAACTCAGGGTGTACTTTAAGCTTTGTACTCTTATCTCTCTGTAGAGCTATTTAAAATATTTAAATATTATGCTAACAGTCCCCAGACCCAACAAAGTGGCTTCCTGCAAAACCTTAGATAATATTTGAACTTTAGTATTTTAAGAGTCTTGTTCCAGAGCATTATTTTGCAAACACATTTCTAAGAAAAATCCAAATCAAAATGGACAATTTCAGATCATGTGTACCAAAGACACTTGGTCTAATTACTCTAACTGTAATTAACTTCCACTACAACAATAGCTTTTGGGTACTGCCTTTCCTACGGTTTTCTCAGAATATTTTGACAACGGTATGCTGGAAATTGCTGACCTAATTCTACGCCAACGTTCTTCTCAATGTTCTTCCAGTTTTACTCTCCCTTCTGTATGGAGCTTGGGACCTGAACATCTTGTGGCATTTCCCAATCGGTAAAAATCTGAACCCACACAGTATGCAAATACACTCTCTCTCTCTCTCTCTCTCACACACACACACACACACACACACACACACACACACAAATATATATATAAAGACATAGGCAGTTTTCAGAGTTCTATAAAAGAAATTTCCCAACTTGTTCACTTCGTTAAAACTTTGTTTGCAAGTATCAGAAATCGACATGTTTCCTGGACATCAAACAGAATCTGATTATAAGGAGATCAAAGGGTTTTGCAAACCCTAAGGGCGAGAATGATACTGGGCTTCAAGAAGGGATCCTGGAGTTAGAAAGCTCTCAGAAACCATTGCTAGGTTCGCTTGGCAATTCTGCGTCTCATCACTGCTTTTTTCTCTGCTACTGACTTCGCTCTTCTGGCCACTTTGTGAAAGTATGGCTGGCTTCCCCTAGCTACCGAGATCTTACGGTATGGGTCAGCCTGTCAGAAATGCAAACTCAACAAACAAACACAATGGAGATGCACTATTAGAAACAAAGATCAAGTTACATTCAATATTATGTTGTATTAGTTTCAGGTGTGCAGCACAGTGGTTAGGAAATCCTATTACAAGGTGGTGGCCCTGGTATTTCGAATACCAGCCTGGCACTATGCGGTTATTACAGGATTATTGACTATGTTCCTTCTGCTGTACTTCACAGCAGGTGACTATTTTGAGATTTACCAATTTTATACTTCTTAATCCTTCACATTTTTACCCAGACCCCTCCACCCCCTCCTCTCTGTCAACTTCTCCGTGTCTGCCATTGTTTTGTTCGGTGTTGTTCTTTAGATTCCACATTTAAGCGAGATCACATAGTATTTGTCTTTCCCTGATTTCACGTAGCATCATACCCTCTAGGTCTGTCCATGCTGTTGCAAATGGTAAGCTTTCATTCTTTTTTATAACCAAGTAATAGTTCATAAAAGATTTATATATATATATATTCTCTCTGGAAAAGCCCACTCATTTTTTAATAGAACAAAAACACTGCAGAACAGCGTTGTAAAGCAGCCACATCACATTCAAAATGACTAAGAGCAACCAATCTGCATTCAATTTTGCATTAAGCTTGAACATTTCTCTGGAGAAACTATTCGGATGATTCAGAAGGCTGCAGCTATGAGCAAATGGTGGTTGACAGCTTCATCACAACAACACACCCACTCATGCATCATGTCTTGTGCAGACTTTTGGCGACACATCAAATCACCCAAGTGACTCAGCCACAGTACAGCCCAGAGTTGGTGCCCTGCGACTTCCGGATTTTCCCAAAACTAAAATCACCTTTGAAAGGGAAGAGATTTCACACCATTGATGGCATTCAGTAAACCAGGATGGGGCAACTGATGGCAGTTAGAACTGTGTGAGGTCTTTGATTCTTCCAACTCGATGAGCTAAAAATATGTCTCCTACTTTGGTCTGCATTTCCTTGATTGCTAGGACAGTGGACATCATTATATAACTCCCAAATATTCAATATTTCCAGAACACTTAGGGAAGTACTACACATTAAAAGGTGATTTGCATTAAATTGTGGGCAAAATAATTTGTTTTAAAAATAAAAGAAATGCTATTTTTAAGAATATTTTATTTATTTTTAGAGAGAGGGGGAGGGAAGGAGAAAAAGAAGAGAAACATCAATGTGTGGTTGCCTCTTGCACACCCCCTACTGGGGAGCTGGCCCACAACCCAAGCATGTGGCTTGACTGGGAATCGAACCAGCGACCCTTCGGTTCACTGAGCCGCATTCAATCCAGTGAGCCACACCAGTCAGAACAAAAAAAAAAAAACCAAAACAACAACAACAAAAAAAAAACAAAAAAACCGCTATTTTAATAAGATGAAAAAGAATAGTATTTAATATATATTAGAAATGCGATTAGAGAATTAAGAGCTAGAATTTCATCTTTTCAAGCTCTACAAACAGATCCTCAGCTGAACTGGTACAGTTTTATTTTCTTCGCCCCCACCCGTACATGATAACTCTAACTAGGACATTTCACTAATGCTGCTAGTTCAGCAAGTGTCCATGTCTAGAGAATATTTCTTTTAGGGGTCAACGGTCCCACCGATAGGAGGATTTACACATGCAGGTCCTATTACCATTAATAGGAGTTACCAGCATAAATCCCCACGCCGTGATAGGCCGAAGACCCTATAGTCCTGTAGGATTCAAGTTCGGATGATTACCTGTCAAATGGCCCTAAGACTCATGATCACTAGAAAGAGCACACGTGGCAACTTGTATGGGAATGGCAACTCCTTGCAGCCCTGAAGCTAGACAGTATTAACGGGAAGAGAAGTGATAAAATGTGACCTGGGCTGCTACGTGTTAAACCATTTCAGTGGCATTTTTAAAAAGTCACTATTAAAGAGGAGAATTCCAACATTATCAAAGCGCTTGTTTACAAAAAAGTTCCAAAAATCTGTGAATGCTTTGTGAGCTCCAAAGTGCGTGAAGGATAATCTAGCTACTTGTTTGAGAATCCAAAGAACCTTAATCTGTCTTAAACTGGATTTATTAACAATCTCACAGATAAACTGCCAGTTTGCAAACAGTCCTGTCATCTTTTGAACGTGTCCTGAGAAGCTTTAGAAACTACTTGGAATCGAGGGAAGATATCACTCTGCTTTCTTTAATTATTTGATTCAAGACCCAATCAGAGTTGAATGGATGACTTCCACATGAGAAGACAGGCATCAGTCTCATCTGTTGTACGTAATCTGCTTGCGACACACGCAACACAGGGCTCTCATTCACCAAGTAGGCGTGGAAACCATTTCAGACGCCTGTACACCAAGTGAAATGTAAGAACAGTTTGTAGGCGGTCAATGTTCTGGAAAGGCAGAGCCCGGGCCTCACAGCAGTGATTTTAAACAGAATGAGGTCTGCCGCTGGCGTCCAGAACAGTTCACTGGGTACATCAGTTGATTACGCTTCTCGCAAACCAGACACAGTTGACAAATGCCTAGAAACGAAATAGACTGTGCAGCTGGACAATTAAGTGTTGAAATAATAAACGGATGCCAACAAATAAATCATTTCCCAGACAATCTTTAATTTCTTGGCATATATACAAATCTTTAATATAAAAAAATAGGATACCACGCCCGAAAGGCATTGAAAACACTTTATTTCCTTTACAAATTTACTGTTACAGTATGCAAATGATGAATCATCATATATTCATGCTTTTTGAAATGCATATAAGACAACTAACCAGGAGCAGAGAGATGAATGACTGAGTACCAATAGCGGTACATAACTTGTTTGGAAGAAGATGATTTCATTCCTGTTTTAAAGGATCACTACTATTCAGCGATCCACTTTCAACAAAATATTTTGAGGTCTTTGGGTCGTGAGGAAAAGGGCTGCCTTCTAAGGAACTATGGCTGTGGTAGAAGTTAATCATTAGCACAGCCATTATTTTAGACAAAGGGCCACCATTTGAAAGTTAATCATTAACCCTGCGATTTTACTACAGGAACTAAATATCACAGGAGATGGGGAAGACTGAAAGTCAGTTTTCCTATAGAAAAATATATACGTTTATTATATATGTTTATATATTTGTTTTTCTGGGCAGGCATACCAACGAGACAAAAATACAGCAGCAACAGGATTAGTAATTGGTTTCATATTGATCACTAAACTGAATGGTATTATCAATTTTGATTAATGAGAAGCATGCATAACTAAACACTTGAAACACATGAATCAGAAATCTTGGATAATAGCAATTTTTAAAACACTATATGAGTCACTGAAATTTCTGCATCATGTACAACATATTAATTTTATTCATGTGACTTCAGCCTTACGGTTTTACAACAAAAGGAAAAGCATTTTTTTTTTTTTTGAGTTACACGATGAAGGAATATTTATTTGCAGTAATTAAGATAACTGAAAAGAAAGCTCTTAAAATAACTTATATTTTGAGGCAACAGGAACTATCTCACTTTCTCTAACGCAATGTTTTTAACACTTGTGTAATGTCTTCATCATCACTCATCATATTTAGGAGATTTTAAAACATTTCAACAGGATCTAAGAACCTGGAAGAGAGATCCTGACAGTGCATAATGGATGAAACCACGGACTATCCCTGGCCTACTGCTCGGGGCTGTTTATATAAATGTGCATGCTCTACTCAAGAGACCGTAACTCTAAGACTATGACGAAGTACAGTATCTTAATCAGTGCGACTTAGTGCAATTGTATTCCAACTCAACGCTCTCATACACTGTAATCCTATATATTGCTGGTACTGAGGGGCAGGGCCAGTGCCTGGGGGCTAATAGGTAGCACTGAGCATTGAGCACATGCTGGCTGTACTTGGGATTCAGGAAACATGATCTGACCGCAGAAAAATCCGAATCCATAGAACAAAGTAGATTATCGTGTGATTCTTCCGTCCCTGATTTGAATAGTATTGCAAAAAACGGAAGAGAGGAAGAAGGAACTGAAGAGAAAGGGGGGGCTGCATAGAGGGCAGAAGAATTAGGAGGAGTAGCCTGAGGGGCTGGAAAGGCCTTCCTGGAACCTGGATTCACCTCTGCCTGTAGGAGGCTGGAAAGGTGAAGCCAGAGATACATTCCTTGGCTCTTGCCATTTAGTACGAGTCTGGAACCCGACCGAGCTAACTCTCCTGGAGCCGTTTCTGGAAATCTGCAGAAAGACCCATAGTCACAGCTCTGTGCTCGCCCGGCACCACTGGCCAGACAGCACACCAAGGGACTTTTTATGTTTTTATGTATTGGAATCAGTTGTTCAATCCAAACTACTGCTCAAAAAAAGTAAGCCACCAGAGCTTGGCATTTGGAAAAAAATCAATCCAGTCACTGTCACTAGATTTGCTTCCTGGGGACCGCCCTGACATTTTCTGTTAAGGGCGTTCTAGAATTTACCAATTGTTATACTCTATTCAGAGTCCTGGGTGGTTTCAGGTTTACCTACCGGAAGAGAAATATAAAAAAAATTATCCTTATGAAGTGTGGTCCTTACTAAGATTCAAAAGCCGAATTTCACATGTTGCTGTATTTACTGGTCTATAAGACTATAAATTATAAAAGTGTTAGTGCAATAAAAACACTGTGATCTACAGTGTTGTGGAAGTTGACAACAATTATTTGCTGTCAATAATTGTTTGCTGCCTAAGATTTTTGAGAGTCACCTTGAAGTTGATGGGAAAATTTAGAAACAACTTTTTCCCCCCTAAAAATCATTCTAAAGATGGTACTGCATTTATATTTAAAATCATTCTTTTGGGATAGGCAGGGTATTACTATTTCTACTTTCCATACGGAGACCCCAAGGCCCAGAAGTTAAACGATTTGCCTAACATCATCAGTAGCACGGCTCACACGAAATTAGGTCCATAGACAATTAGGATAGGATGTTTCTTACAGAACTGCCAAAATTCAATGGGCCTATTCAAATCTTTCCTTCCATTTCTTCAGTGCTGAGCTTTCTCAGCGTGGAAATGATTCACATATAAAAATTAGTACTACTGTTAAAAAACACTAAGTAATGGCTTCATGATTTCTTTGTTAAAAACGTCTACTTTAGTACTAGCATTTTAATACTTCTCAAGAAAACCAAACCTCTATTCCAAATACAGGTCCCTGCCGGATCGCAATATCCTATTTTGCCATGTATGACGCGTGCCCATATTTTTGGCCCAAACTTTGAGGAAAAGCATCTTTCCTTTTAATTTTCAATTCCATTTTTTTCTTTATTTATATGTAGATACTTTTTGGTATCATAAAGGAAGTTTGGCATGTATGGTACTATAAATTTCATGTAACATAACTGCAGAACACAAGAACGGATACAAGGTATTTCAGGTACTACCCATGTGTAATGCGCACCCTTATTTTCCCCTCAACACTTTGGGCAAAAAACTGCATTATACACGGAAAAGGACGTACTTTAGTTTTCCTCCATTATATTGACATAGGCTTTTATCATTTGTATCACGATGCTCACACCCTGAAAGAAAGAATAATAAAAACAATGAGAGGAACTAAGCGAGCGGATTCGGAAGATGTGGCTTTCAAACGAAGATCCAAAGTGGCAAAGCAAAAAGCTGTCCTCAGAGCACAGTTACTAACAATGCATAGCATCACTTTAGTCTCCAAAGCTACATTCCCGGGAACCGATCCATTTGTAATTCTTATCTCGGTGACGCCACAGGTTGGGTACCTTCAAGCAGGTGAGTCAATGTGCTTTACCAGTATTGTGTGTTCCTGAAGTGTCCTCTTTAAGGAAAACCCCCTTTGGGATTTTCGTGACCTGGTTCTCTGGGCAGTTTGGTGTGACAGTCCCCTGCTGCTTTCTAAGATGTGTCCAACAGTTCGTACATCGAGAAGACTCTGGGATACGCAGTTTGTTGCATGTGTATCTGTTATTCAGAGAGCTCTCCCGCCTTTCCCAGGTCTGCGCTCTCCTTGGGAGGCTCTGAGCTGGCCTCATGTATGACAGCGGATTCCGAAGCCCCTGGCTGTAAAGTGTCTCCATCCAGAATAATGTCTTCAGGGTTCGGAGGGGGTGGACAGAAGTCTTCATTGGGGCAGATCTGCTGAAAGAGTGCCTGCGCCTGGGAAGAGACCACACAACAGTTTTGGGACATCCGTGTAAAATGCACCTGCCTTTCTGGGATCATTGAAAAAACAGACGGATTACACCCCATCTATTTCGGTTATGCAACTTTACCCAGTATAGACACGGCCATCTGAAATCTGCTTTCAGAGGTCCGTGACTTTGGTTCCTCCAATTCTATGCATGCATTCAGGTCCACCCTTCAAGAGTAACATACTTGATCAGATTCTCTATCAAGTGTTCAAGTAGTTGAGGATTTAAGGACAGTCATTCTACGGTGTCAGTCCAAATATAATTTCCCTTCATACTCTTTATATAATTTCTGACTAGGGCCTATTGGTGACATCCAGATAGTCTAATTTAGCATATAATAATTTTAGCAAGTCGTAGTTCAAATGAAGAAAAGTTTTCATCGTTTCCTCAACTATTTCCTTTTCTGGTACACTTTTCCTTCCTGTGGGCTTTAGGGCGTATAGCGCAGTGGTTAAGATCATGGGCACTGAATAGCTAGCTGGGCGTGGATACTGGCTTTGCCACTGCGTGGTCCTGTGATTTGGGGAATGCTAACTCAACTTCTGAACCTTGCTATCCTTTTCTATAAAACAGCAGAGACTGCCCTGGCTGGTGTGGCTCAGTGGATTGAGTGCTGGCCCGTGAACCAAAGGGTCACCGGTTCGATTCCCAGTCAGGGCACATGCTTGGGTTGCGGACCAGGTCCCCAGTAGGGGGCGCGCGAGAGGCAACCACTGTTTGCGCGAGGGGCAAACATTGATGTTTCTCTCCCCCTCTTTCTTCCTCTCTTCCCCTCTCTCTAATCATAAATAAAATCTTTAAAAAGAAAAAGATCCCCGTCACCAATGGGAATGAAACTTCCTTCTGTGGTCTTAGAACAATGGTAAAGTAGCCACTTCCTGATTCAATTGCCGGATGTGCCAAGTGTCTTTGAAAAGTTTAGACTCATGTTTCCAAAAAGAGATTTTGTGCTCTTCAGGTTCTGTCAAGTGCAGAGAAGTGTACTGGTACAGTCACGTGAATCATCAGCTTAACGCAATCTTCATTCCCTGCTGGCAGTTTGCGCCGGCCTGGCCTGGACCGCTTCCCGTTAACAAGGCCAAAAACTTTGTGTCTTTCAAACTAGTATGAACTAGTTGATAGACCAACAGCTGATATTCAAAACAATGTTTCTTCAGAATACGGGCATTATGAATCCATTTTTCTGAATGTGTCTTTGTGACATTTTCTATTCTTACTGCCACAGTGGAACTCAGAAACAATCTCTTGTAGTTCATCATTATATTGGACAAGGTAAAAAGATCTGATACTATTATTTAAAGTCATTTAAAGTAGCTTTGTTGTGCACAGAAAAAAGTTGAAGGGCAAACTGCAGAGATGGTGTTAAATGAGATGCTTTCCTAGTCTCTTTTCCCAGCTCCCAGAGGAGAAAGAAAACATTTCACTTTGTGTATCACATGACATTCTTAACACGAGACCGAAACACCCGCAGCCTTACCTGTTTGACTGCGTTATCATTTCCCAAACCACGGTCTGGGCCAGAGCAGACGTACACGTTGGATGGTAAATCATTATAGGAGTCCCTGCTGACGTCTGAAGAATCTCTCATATTGAAGTAAAGAGCCCATAGAAGTCTTGGCTTTTCAACTTCATTTTCTAAACGTAGACATAAATTTGACTTACTTCTAAAGCACAATATGGCTGTCAATTACCAGAATCTGTAGTCAATTATGAACAAAGCCATGACTGTGTATTGTAGGAAATCACAGCTTTGTACGTAAACACTAATAAATCTGCATCCAGGTACTCCAATGAATACATGTGCGTGACATTTCAAGCAATGGCTTTTCAACCTAAGACAAGTTAGATTTTTAACAGTAATTGGATGATTAGTAAATTACTTAGACTTAACTCTATTTGTATTCCCTTCGATTTCTATTATTTCTCCTCACCAGTATCCAAGAGTTTAGGATTACATTCGTCTTTAAATTATACCTCTGAGGAAGATAACATAAATTGCTTTTGCTAGGTTTCACATGGACAAACCAACTTCAAAAACCATATAGTAAGTGGAGAATATACCCGCATTCTGAGATGTCCAATAAACCCACAGAGAGCAGATTAGTGGGTACCTCGGGCTGGGAGGACTCAGTGGGGGCTGGCTGCTAACGGCTACGAGTTTCTTTTCGGGATGATGGAAATACAGGAAAATTGACTGCAGTAATGTTTGCATCATTCCATGAATATATTCACAAACACTGAGTTTTGCACTTCAACTCAGTGAATTGTATGATACGTGAATTATCTCTCAATAAAGCTGGCGTTAAAAATAGCACCTACAGGATTCAAACTTTGATGCTCTAACTCAGTAACTCTCCGTCCCACAGGATTACAAAATTAATGGGAACCGACAAACACATAACAGAAATAAGGTTGGAACCTACGACTTGTTTTAGCGCAGTAGACACACAGATGAGATGCACTTGGTCCTTGACCTGCTTTTTCCTATTTCCTCATACAGGGCCCCAGCACATAAGAGACGCTCAACGAAAAATTTCTGATTTGAGCTTAATCCTATCTTCGGCTATAATCAAAGAATAATGTGCTTATCGAAAGGCCCGACCTTATTTACCTCAATACCAAAAGCCTAGTCCTTGCTACCTTAGTAGTTACGTTTCCGTCCCTCTTCCTACACATGTTATAATTAAATTTGCTGTGGTTGAAAACAAAAATATCACTGTTAAAATATTTACTGAGTCCATGATTTTCTTCAGTCTCAATCTGAACAAAATATGCAAATTGTCTAGAATGATAACAATGGATGTGTATGAAGATGACCCAAGACCATGAGGAACCTTAAAGATCATAAAGAAAATTCTAAAAGTATAATTACCTAGTTGATTAACACTTATTGTTAAATTGGCAATCAATGTAGAGACATTCTCAGCTAATTATGGCATTCAATTAACAAGAATGCCCCACTCCCTAATTCAGGATAAACAGGATTGCCTGCTATTTAACTGAAAATATCTCTACTACAAGAATACTACATATGTTAATTTGCTAGTTCATCCCGAGAAATCCGTAATTATTAGTGTGATAGGGTGAAGAAACTCTGAATGTAAAAAGTGATCCCTTAAGATACCCCTTTCTAATACTAACATCCGTGAGTATAACGTATCACTAACTTCGGGCAAGCACAAATTAGGTGGCAAAATCCAATTTTCGGCAAAATAAAGGAACGCAAGGGACTCATGTTTCACGGCTCAAACCACGTGGCCCTCAGCGCACTGACCGGCAAGTTGAGTTTCGCTAACTCTTACAGGAAGATCATGAAACCGGCTGCCTGCGAGTTCTAACAGCAGCCTCCCGGAGCACTGCTGAGTAGTGGGCCCGAGCCCGGACGCCCTTCATCACTGCCCGGTGTGTTTTCCACCGTGCGCACAGAGCGTGCACTTCATGAGAACTCCAGGCCAGCGGAGGGCTTTCGCTCAATACAAGGTGGGCAAGATGAATAATCCAGTAAGTTACGGGAAAGAAATTTCATACAGGTTGAAGCTTTGAAGAGAGAGCATGAGGGAGATGAAAAGTTGACAGAGGCTGAAGATAAATGCTCTGGGTACAAGGGAGTTATCAGGCTTTGACCTTAAAACCCTCAAAGAGATACATAATTGCTTCATCCTCCTTTGAGGTCAGCTGGAAGGCAGCGATATGGCTGGAAAAAAGAAAACATGTAGGAAGGGAAAGATACAATTGTCACAAAATACGAAGGTTGTGGAGGTTGGCTAGAAATGTAATCAATTGGTCAGAAAGAGAACTGGTTATCTTGTAACAGCTCGTTTTATTCAATTAGACGGTGTGAAGGACTAGACGGTAAGAGGTAATTTGGAAAAGGAGCTTGGGTGAATTAAACTGTGGTTAAGTACAGGATAAATGAGGAAGACAGATGGAGATCAACAGCGGCACACCAAATAAAAGCAGCGAATGGTCCGCAGATGTCTGCTGTGTCTGGGGAGAGGAAAGTATTCCGGTAGGATAGCAGAGTAGGATGAGGCCAAAAGGAGGAGACTGTCGCAACCTTGACTGAGTCTAGACACAACAAATACAAAAAGGAATTAAGACAAGGGATTTGACTTCTCGGTCCAGCAACTGCTTCACACCCTTACCAGCGAGCAACATCACGATACCATTGCTTCCACAGAGGACTGGATGGAGAAGATGAGGTGTATACCTACAATGCAATAGCGCTCAGCCCCGAGGGATGCTGAAATCCTGCCATTTGCAACGACATGGGCGGACCTTGATGATATTACACCAAGCGAAATCAGTCAGAAAAAGCTAAGGACCATATATGATTCCACTCACGTGGGATGATAACACTGAAACTCACAGACTCAGACAGCAGTGTGGTGGTGAGCAGACGGAAGGGGGTGGGGGTAGTAAAGGGTAAAGGAGGTCAAATCTATGGTGATGGAAGATGATCTGACCCTGGGTGGTGGGCGCGCAGTGCAATCTACAGACCACGTGTCACAGAAATGTCCACTTCGAACCTGTGTGACCTTATCGACCACTGTCACTGCAGTAACTTTCATAATACATAATTATTTTTATTATTCAAAAATAATACCTATAAGGGGAATTGCTGCTTTTAGGAAGTGCCGCTTTCTGGAGAGAGCAAATGAACGAGATGGAACGCGGGAACTCTCTTGGCCAGGCACAGGGAAAGGAAAAAGGAAGATAATGCAGCAATGTTACTACACTGCAGACATTTCAAGACATAGTAGCGATGAGACCATTGCTTCAAGTCATATGAAAACTACCAATTTGCTGAGCAAAATAAAAGACCATGTAGGACAGTTCTAGCTAACAGTGAGAGTAAAACATCCTGCTCACTGAGGGCTTTGAAGGATATTCCGAAGAAGGGGGGGCGGCGGTAAATGGTAATGGGAAACAATACAATAAAAAAGTAAAAAAAAAGATTCAACGCAAATGGGAATCATGAGCAAGCACTCATTTTCTCACCTGCAGAATCAGGTTCGTTACACATAAACCATCTGGAATTCCTTTGGACTAGGAGGTAGGGAAGGGTTTAGAGAGCTGTGACGTTCTTAAAGAAGCCTGGGTGGTAGGGCTCTTGGAAGTATGAGTGGAACTACTTCTTAAGACAGAGCATATGCCAACAGCTCCGGCTGATACCTCAAATGTGAAAAAGTAAGTAAGAGAAGTAATAGGGGGGAAATCTCCACAACCCAACTGGGATTTCTCAGATACAATGGCAAAGCACTATCATATTTGAGAAGACAATATTATCTTTTTACATTGTTCTGAATTTAATCTTTATTGTCTTTTTTCCATTACCATTTAGCTCCCTTTATACCCCCTCTCCCCAGCAATCCCCACCCTGTTGTCCATGCCCACAAGTCCTTTTTCCTTTGTGCTCAATCCCTCCACGCCCCTACATTATCTGTTTTTCAAATCCTCACCTGAGGACATGTTTATCGATTTGTGAGAGGGAGAAAAATCAGAGAGAGAGAGAAGGAGAAAAGAAAAAAAAAGAGAAGAGACGAGAAGAGAATCATCGATTGGATGCTGCCTGTACACACCCCAACTGGGGATCGAACCCACAATCTAGCTTATGTGCCCTGACCGGGAATCAAACCCGCAGCCTTCTGGTATACGGGAAGATGCCCCAACCTACTAAGCCACCTGGCCAAGGCAAGATCATCTTTTACAATAAATACACTTCCTTGTCCGGTGAATAGGTTGACTGTCACCAAGGCTTACGAAGCACAGTGCCGCACAGAACAGAGATCTCAAATAAAAAGGAAAAAAAATAAGCTCAAACAAAGCTATTCCTTGGGCACACATTTTAAAATGAAATATTTACAATGCCCTAAAGCATAAGGTTTGATATCATTGTCAAATGATCAAAACATAACAATAAAAGCCATCAATAGGCTTTTGCTACACAGAGGAATGTGCTGGAATGTAGTAAAAGTTCATACTGCTCCGAAGTTCCTTCTTCTCCATTTAGGCAGGAAAATGAATTGAGTTCTCTTCTCCAGGTGACTTTGCCTCCCTGACCTGCCATGGCCCAGTGCTCACTTTATCTGGTGATTCATTTTCAATAACTCCAACAGTATTTGTTCTGACATTTTAATTAAAATATGACCACTACCTCATCCCGATGATAAAAAGGCCTATGTGTCAGGGAAAAGTAGCTTTTCAGTGCCTCGGTGCACCTGAGGACCCCTCTGAGCTCGCAGTTCTCACTGAAGAATTTCGCTCAGGCCCTAAACAATACATCACTTCAAATGGGATCACTTTAAACATTAAGATTAATGTTTAAAAAATCTAAAATGCCTAGAGGATGCTAAGGAATGAACATGTAATTTCTCTGACTTGATTTTTTAAAGAAGGAAATTAAACGCATTTGAAAGGTGAAGAACAATGATCCAAGAGTCAAATTAAGTGTATTATTTGTGACTACCACACAATTAAAAATAAACAAAAATTATTAAAGGTTTCAGAAATAAAGAAGGGAGGAGTCAGAGCTTTTGTAAGCAAACTAATTAAAGCCAAGGATAAAATTATGATTCCAAATTAGGTTTAGGAATATTATCGTGTACCATAAGTTTGCAATCAAATGTTTAACAATAATCTAAACATTTATGTGAGATTTTCCAGTGAAGAAAGGACAAACACAAAACAAACTAAATTCCATACTAGAAAGGACTAAATTTTTTTTAAAAGATTTTTATTTATTTATTTATTGAGGGGAAGGGTAGGAGAGAGGGAGAGAAATATCACTGTATGGTTGCCTCTCGTGTGTCCCCTGCCGGGAACTGGCCTGCAACCCAGGCATGTGCCCTGACTGGGAATTGAACTGAGATCCTTTTGTTCACAGGCTCGTGCTCAATCCACTGAGCTACACCAGCCAGGGCAGAATGGACTAAATTTTTAGATTGAGAATTCAATTTAGGAAGCTCAAAAAGAAGTTATTGATTTATATTGCTATTAGCTCCAGAGAAGAGCTCTTCGTTTTCTTATGTAAAGATAAATGACCATCAACACACGATCTCTGCCAAATAAAACACAAACGAGACGAACTGAAAGGAAATAATATGTAGGAGTAAATAAACAGTTTCCTGAACAAAAGTAACATCCAAAGAAAATGAAGATATATGAATTATTGAGGAACCTGGCTATGATTCCAGTGGACATGACAATCTTATAATGAAAATCATTCTCACTTCATATAAACAAATGTCTGCCAGGCTGTGTTTTAATCACTAACACACAGAATACACTACAATTTGCTCGATTCACAACTACAAGAGCTATCCTATGATGTAGGGAGGTTAAGTGTAAAAATCTGTGCTTAAGAGCATTTTACCACCATGAACAAGTAGCATAGTGGTGTATCTGTTCTGAGAACTAAATATTTATCAGGCCACTAACATGTTATGCATTTAAAAGACAGCCATTAGGAAGTACTACTACATTTGTCAATTAACATTTTAACCTTCTCTCACTTGAACCAATGTTTTTGTCATAAATGAGGACCATATTTTCCGGTAAAGAAATAGATCCTCTTTATACACCATGTATAAAAGAAAGAAAAGTAAAAAATGAAAAACAATTCTGTATTCTTGCCCAAATTGAGATTTCCTGGCAGCCTTTTTCTCTGTACACACGAATATGTACACATATAAATGTACAGCCTTTGCACTTCCTTATATACATTGTGTGTGACGCCAATTTTCCTTTACCATTATAGAGGGAATATTTTCCCATTTTTAGGAAAAGAATGTGCTCCATCATCGTAATAAAACATGTAAGCATCATGGCTGAACACTTCGCCTTTCAGTTCGGAATGCGTAGCCTTCACGGGAGGCTGAAAAGGAGTACAGTGGTTACGTTACAGGTTATCACGAATATTGTTTATGATTGCTGTTCTTACCTATGTCCGTTTCCGTATCTGGAGTAAACAATTTCTGCACAACTGGTTCCAAATCTTCTCTTGCTGTTTTAGAAGATGTACAAGTCAAATGAACCAAATCTGTTTTAAAAAAAAAATAATAGTTTGAGTTCCTGCTTCTCGCAAATTTCACTGTGTACTCAGATTCAAGGCCCTAAGCTGTGGCTCCTGACTTCGGGGTTTACAATCTAGAAAACCCGTAACAACACGTGTGTTTGTTAACTCAACAGCTAAAACATATGTCAACTAACAACCACGATAGAACACACTAAGGCCCAAGAAGCAGTAGCAAGTGGTGGTTCATTTTGTAAAACCAACAGAGTAGAAAAGCTTAGGAGAGCACAGATTCATGGAAAGAACTGAACTAACCCTTGTAATGTTCCCAAAAAGGGTTGATAAAGGATTGCTGAGGAAAAAATAATTGTGGAGAAAGGACTGAAAGTATTTATTTATGTACAGAACACTCCACATTCATCAGACAGAAGAAACCACTGATACAAACTTTACTGATAAGTTAACAACAAATCAGCTATTCATCATAGGGTTCTCTAAGAAACTTTTTTGGGGAACACTGTTGCCTTAGCCTGAATAATAGATGTACTTGAAAGTCCCTAAAATGACCTAAGTGAAAAGAGTCTACAATATTTTCAGGAATTCCAAATCACTTCCTTTTGCATTTATAAAATCACAGGTCTTGGACCTCAGAGAATGTTTGGGTTAGAGAATATCATGGACCAAAAATAGCCCTTCACAGAAGTGAGTACTGTAGCCTACTGTATTTAGAATTCCTAAAGGCGTACACACACAGGTAAAGGGAGGAGGAAAAGTTCTATGTACTGAAACAAAGGACTGAGGGGACCCCTAAAGGGCTGAAATTCTTACAGTCCTGGAAAGGGCTTGGGAGGGATGGAATTATGGCAGAAAGAATGTATCAGAGAACCGTATATACTGAGAAATCCCTTCCCCCAAAACACCATTAGAAAAATATGCCCACTTTTTTCCCTAAAAGTTTATTTCAGACTGCTAGACCTGTTTTTAATCCCCCAGGACGATATTTCAAAGTCTATCATGAGCACTCCCACCAAAATGGAAATCTTGTTATCAAAACCCATTCCACATTTAACCATTCTATATATATCTAAGCATGAATGGAGGGACTCTTTTTTTTATTTTTTTAAATATATTTTATTGATTATGCTATTACAGTTGTCCTATTTCTCCCCATCATTCCCCTCCACCCTGCACACCCCCTCCCACCCACATTCCCCCCTTTAGTTCATGTCCATGGGTCATAAGTTCTTTAGCTTCTACATTTCCCACGCTATTCTTGCCCTCCCCCTGTCTATTTTCTACTCACCGTCTATGCTACTTATTCTCTGTACCTTTTCCCCCTCTCTCCCCTTCCCACGCCCCTGTTGCTAACCCTCCATATGATCTCCATTTCCGTGGTTCTGTTCCTGTTCTAGTTGTTTGCTTAGTTTGCTTTTGTTTCAGGTATGGTTGTTAATAGCTGTGAGTTTGCTGTCTTTTCACTGTCCTATTTTTATCTTCTTTTTCTTAGATAAGTCCCTTTAACATTTCATATAAAAAGGGCTTGGTGATGATGAACTCCTTGAACTTGACCTTATCTGAGAAGCACTTTATCTGTCCCTCCAGAATGGAGGGACTCTTAATAACTATGTGTACCGGAAATCCAATGGTGGCACCGTACTAATTAATTCAAAAGGCATTCACTTTCACAACAACAGGATTCCTCATTCAATTAAATTTTTCAAGTGCTAGATAACTTTCGCAAGAGGGAGTTTAAACTCTCCAGATGCTGCATACAGAACTAGAAAGACAGAAATGCCTGATACAACACTCAAGAGACATATGCTATCTCATCTCACAGTCTCATGAAATACCAATGTTCATGTCCAAGTTCTCAGCTTTCCAGTCCTTTCCTATTCAATTAATGTGGACTAGGGAAAGAGAAGATAAACAGTAATATCAATAAAAAAGTCTATTTTGAAGACTATCTTTTTTTCCTTTTCATTGAATTTATCAGGGTGACATTGGTTAACAGAGTCACACAGGTTTGTTAATGGTAAACCACCGATGGCGATTCGCTAAAACAGGATCTTATAATGGAAACATGCTGGAAGAGCCGTGTCCTGTGTCCTCTAATACGGCGGAGTGCAGTTGAAGGAGTGCTAGCAAACATTTCTAGTAGTGAAGTCAGAGACCCATCACGTACTTAAAGATTTTCATAGCAATTTTTTTTTAAAAGATCTTATTTCATTTTAGAGAGAGGGGAAGGCAGGGAGAAAGAGAGGCAGAGAAACATCCATGTGTGGTTGCATCTCCCGCGCCCCCTACTGGGGACCTGGCCGGCAACCCGGGCACATGCCCTGACTGGGAATTGAACCGGCAACCCTTTGGTTTGCAAGCCAGCACTAAATCCACTGAGCCACACCCGTAAGGGCAAGTGGTTACTTTTAAACACAAGAGAAATGGGATTTCTACTCAGAATTTGTACAACAATGAGCACATTGAAAAGTGACAGAAATGACCAGTCTCATGTGTATAGCAGCAGGGTGACACAGTAGACGATGGTGACGCAGATTTGGCATGACTGGCTCGCTGTCCGTACTTGCCAAGTCAGTCTCTCTCTCTGGCCTCAGCATCCTCACGATTAAATGGAAGTGGTGGGGTGAGCTTATCTACCAGACCTCTTTCTACCTCTACAGTTGTATTATTCTAACTCCTTAGTCATCGGCCATGATTTTCTCAATGAAGACAAATTTGAAACCAAGGCTTGTGGCATCGCAAATCTGAGTGAACACTTGCCAAAGAAAGTAGGAAATCTGTTCAAGCTTTTGAGATTATCACACCCAGCAGCCACTCACTCCGCACAAGTAGCCAGAAATTGTTCTGAATGCATCTAAAGAAACTTTATGTACGGGCTAGCCAGCAAATGCGTATTGTTATACAACCGAACGAGGAATACAAAATGGATGTGTATAGGGATCAATGTCGCTCCTCAGCTGTCTTTCCTATAGGGGTAAAGGTCAAATGTAACTTACGCAATGTGGTCCACGTAAGAACACGAGACTGTGTCAGTAAGACAGAAACACGTTTTCTTTATGGTACCAAGTGAGGAACTGAGTTTGATGATATGTGGGTCTCGGAATCCACCCATGAAAAAGTTCCAGAATAACTCCACAGGCAGCCTGTGTTTTCTCAATAGAATTTAATGAGAAACACCTTTGAATGTCAACTAGAGATCGTGGGTAATAACAACTTTACTTGTAAAATCAAATCTGTGCATCATGAAGCTACTGATAAAAATAATTTATATCGTCCCATTTTCAAAAAAACGAATACAAGAGAACAGGCACCAATGATTATTTTAGATCATTATCTAAAGTCATGTTTATGAAAAGTAAATACCATTTTCTTTATAGGGTCATAAAAGCAGAAAAGATTATATAAACCAGTGCGTACATAAAATTCTTGATTATTCATTATTTTATACATATGTGTACATACACACTCACATTATATATTCAGAAATATATAATGATATCATAAATAACACCCTGTAACATCAAATCCCAGAGTAAAACAGCTGGTACTGATGAATTATTATTTACAGAAAAGATTTCAAACTGTCTAGAATGTGAGTAAATACTATAAAGCGTGCGAACTAAATGTGATATAGAAGGACTGCGGAGATAATGTTTTGCTCATTTACAAATGATTTTAAAAGAAAAGAAATCCTATATTAGATTCATTGAGGATCGAAGAAAAGATAAGTAGAGAACACAGCTATCAGGTACATTCTGAGAGATGAACTACGTTAGTGAAAAAAAAATGACTTCATTTTTGGAAAACACAGTAAATAAATTTCAAATATTTAAAAACCTCAGTAACTTGAATCACATAACCTGAGCAGAGGGAAACTTCAAACGATTTAGATTTATCACTATAACCTTACTATTTTTTAAAAAGAAAAACAACTAGGCTAACCTAGGGTTGCTCAGCAAAGCTCCGCACGCACGCTAACAATCACTTCCTCCCAGTGTACCAAAACACCAACTTAACCCGCATTAACGTCTTTTACATACAACCGCAAACCAGGAGGTGTGCCGCAGACAGCCCCTAAAAAAGGCATTTCGGCACTTAAAGTGGATGTTATCATGCCCATAGACTACCACAACCACAAGCTCAGAACCTGGGTCTGGTCAGATTAGATGCAATTTCAACAAGTTTGGCTACCGTGCTTTCTGGCCCTCTGCAGGTAAGAAACAGCCAACGAGGCAGGAGGGAGTCCAGTGAAAAGTCCTGCCAGAAAGAACATTCTGACAGCTGCATGAAAACAGCTGGAAGAAGATCTAGAAAATGTAGATGCAAGAAACGATGGTATGTGGGCATTCAGCAGAGAACAGGTAGGCCTAAACACCTCAATAGGCCTCAATTCAAGGGCACCGCTGGATTACAATGGTATATAATCACTAATGCTCACCGTCAGTTATAAGGAAAGGTTAAAATATGTTTCGGACGTTCAGTACAGAAGGACAAGGAAGTCTGTCAGACATGCTAGAAAGAGAATTCTTTTAAAAAAACTAAAAATTTTAGCCCCCAGAGAATACATTTCAGCTATCTGGAGAATGCATCTGGGAAGACTACGGTATACTGTGGGTGCTAAATAAATGATGTATCACTCACCAGTGTTTACATGCTAATGGGTATTTCCAACTGGCTTTCAAGCCTTTCCCAATTAAGCCTCGATTCTACTACAATAAGAACTCATTTAACAAATCATCTAAAAACAGTTTTATTTGGAACAAATGGTATTTCCAGTTTTCTTAGAAGGCATTTCTGCTAGGCATTCCTGGTCTGTTTGCAGGTGAGAAGTCTGTTTTTGGAGCAGGAAACTGTTCTTTTCTTTTTTTTTTAGTCAAAAGGATGTGCATTTTTTAATTGTGTCGACATCGCAAATACCCTTCCACAGAAGTTGTAGCTGTTCTCACTCTCAAGAGAATGTATGATGTTGCCCGCTGTCTCATGCACCTCTACCCAGAGGTCACTCCAGCCAGACCAGGAGCCAGCTAGACTCCTCAACCGTTTCCCTCCGAACTTCATCAACTACGTCTTGATGGGGCCTGAGTGATGGCTGCCGTTTCTTCGGCATTCCCCATTCTTGCCACGCCCTCCTGGATTCTGGTCCTGCTGTAGTTTACTAGCGGGTCCTTTTGCTGATACTCCTGCTCCAGTGACAATCAGATCAGTTCTTTCCTTCCTAGCTTTAAGAGCTCCTATTTAGCCCTCCGGAAAGGCTCTGAATTACCCAGTGTTTGTCAAACTCTTCCATCAAATACCCCTAACAGGCAAAGTCAACAAAGACTGTAAATCCGTAACCTCTTTGAAATCTCTGTTTTACCTTAAAAATCATGGACAAAACCGGGGGCGGGGGGTGGAAGCAAGGGAGGGAGGTGTGTTTGGCTGGGGTTGGGGGTGGTGGTGGGAGGTAAATGCAGACGACTGTAATTGAACAATAATTTAAAAAACCAAATATATAATTGAGTGGAGTGGACAATCAACATGACTTTTAAGGTAAAACAAAGATTTCGAAGAAATTATTCTGAAATAAATCGCTGGCTCGGTTCACCATGACATGTCTCCAAGGGAACCTATTCATGTTTTGGAATACAGCTCTATGGCTCCTAGAGTTATCTTTAACTGGTGATTATTTTAAAGTGACACTAACATTTATTACATACCTATAAATGCTAAACACCATTCACATGAATTTGATCCCCGTAATAATCCTGAAGTAGGTACTATCACTATTCCTACGTTATATGTTATAGACAGGGAAAGTGAGACACAGAGCGATTAAGTGACTTGCCTAAGGTCAGTCGGCTAGTACGTAAAAGGGCTGAGATGGTCAACTACCACACACCAGGGCGTACTGAGGCTGCATCTTGTTAAGTCTCCTATTTAGTTGCCTTGTAAGTACCTTTTGTATTTATCGACCCCATGTCATATAAAGGTAGACTTCCGTTACACGCTCATGGACTTACAAATTCTAAATCAAGCCAAATCTGCTGGTGTGGCTCAGTGGACCGAGCACTGGCCTGTGAACCAAAGGGTCGTCGGTTCGATTCCCAGTCTGGGTACATGCCTCGGTTGTGCGTCACGTCCCCAGTAGGGGGTGCTCAAGAGGCAACCACACATTGATATTTCTCTCCCTCTCTTTCTCCCTCCCTTCCCCTCTCTCTAAAAAGAAATAAAATAAAATCTTTAAAAAAATAAATAAAGCCAAATCTAAGGCAACGTGACATACATGAACAGTCATTAAAGAGACTAAAAAGTGAAAGTGAACTGACAGTGTTTTAATATCGTAAGGACATTCTTGGCCACATACTGAATTTTAAGGCTACAGTGCAGCATTTGCATAGCATAGCATGAAAATAAAATGGCTAAAGTATATGATCTGTAAAAAGGAACATGAAAAATTGCAGAAAAACAAAATATTCAATAACATATTCTATCCTATGACATGTTACCTAAACTATTAACATAAGGTTTTCTTTAACAAAGACTGAACATGAATTTGATATCAGCTTCCCTGAATGCAGCACAGCAGCTGAATGCGATTGTACACACAGTACTACGGGACTGGTCAACCCTGAGTTACACTGTAGAAGGCTACACATGTCTCCCCTGTTCTCCATGGGAAGAAAGTAAGAGCTGGTGCTGACTGAAGAATGGATGAATTCACTAGGGAAGCCATGTGGTCCTGGACTTCTATTTTGTGGGAGGTTTTTTTGATGGGCATTTCAATATCCTCAAAAAAAGCTAAGAATAGTGAGGATATGAGCCAGCAATCTCTCTTCTGGGTATCTACCCGAAAAAGCTGAAAACATTTATTTACAAAGATACGTGCGCCCCAGTGTTCACTGAAGCATCATCACTCATGGTAGCCGAGACACGGAGACAACCAAAGTGTCCCCTGACGGATGAAGCATAAGGAGATGCGGAGCATGGATACAGTGGACTCCTGCTCAGCCGTAAGAAAGGATGAAACACCGCCGTTTGGGACGGCATGGATGGACCTTGAGAGTATTTTGCTAAGAGAGCTAAGTCAGACAGAAAAAGTTAAGAGCCATATGATTTCACTCCTATGTGGGATATAAACATGAAGGCAACAAGTGAACAAACAAGAAAAACAAAGCTCACAGACACAGACAACGGTGTGGTGGTGACCGGAGGGAAGGGGGTGGGGACAGTAAAGGGTAAAGGGGGTCAAATCTATGGTGACGGAAGATGATCTGACTTTGGGTGGTGGGCACGCAGTACATTACACAGACCACGTGTCATACAAATGTGCACCTGAAGCCCGTATGACCATGTGAACCGATGCCACCCCAATGCATTTAATTTCAAAAAGAATGGATGAATGTGAGCGGCAGATACTGAACAGAGGTAAACGTAAACTGAGTATCAGAATCAGTCAACAAGTGCATACTTGGTGTGTGCTTGGAAAGTAACACCAAACCTTCATTAGGTAAGAGCAGAGTGCCTATGAAAATTTAGATTTGTCATCTTCTCAAACTTAAGTGGTGTAAAATACCTTTGAAATCGGTAACATCTTTAAAAGGAATATGTTAATCTTTACATATATGGATTGCAATGCTAATGAACACTAGACTTTACTAGATTTAACCTAGCATTTAAAAATAAAAAGACTTCATGTCTATGGCCGTACCACCTTGAACGTACCCGATCTCATCTAAAAATAAAGAGACTTCAATTTTTACTAAAGCATTCCCACCTTTTCTCTAAAAGTCATAATTTTGCCATGAGTATATTTAAGAACAAGCTAATTTGCTCATGAATAGTATATCTTTAAAATGCACTACGTTGTTAAATGACTAAATTACAAATCATCAAATTTCACATCATTTACTCTCTATAAATGTCATTTGACTACCCATGAGGAATGGGTACAGACACAAAGTCTCAATGGCATATATTTTGATTCTGTTTCATTGACTCAGGTATAACTGCATTAGTTACAGTGGTTGCCAACATTTATCTTCAAGTGATTTTTCCAACAGGAAGAACAACGAGTTCCGGATTTCCGCCTGGTTCCACTCAGCTGGCAGTACTGATTACACGCCTGCCATTTATACAATGGGACCGAGGTCTAGACGTATCTGTCTACTTACGTCATTGTTTGAAGGGAAAAGAAGTCTCAACAAAAACGACTTCATCGTTAAAAAATGTCAAATTTAAACAGTATTTACAATGCATTCCTCCTAAATACTATATTTTCTTTTTTGATTTCTAAGAACCATGACCACGTGGATGATTATTAACAGCTCAACACTTGTAGTTAAGTATAAATATGAGTATAAAGATGAAAAATCTACAACACAGCTAATTGACATATAGAAAAAAAGAACATTCAGATAGAATAGTAAAATATCATCATAATAGAGACAAATTCTTCTGAATTTTTTTCAAGTATGAGTAATTCAAATTCTGTACCCTCTTCCCTCAAAAGGTGGGAACTTATACCCTGAATATTCAGCATTTTCAGTTTCTGGTGCTTGACCAAAGAAATGATGAAATTTTTCTGTGATGCAATAATTAGGTAAATATAAAAATCCTGCTGTGTTAAGGATACACTTTATTCACAATTAAGGGGAAAATACAAAACTTAAAAGAGATTCAGAAGTAAAAATAGTTAGGGAAGAGAATGATCGCATAGCGCTGTAAGCTAAGACATCTGCTTCTAATGCGGAGTTTCCAAAGAAGAAAATAAATGAGCAGAGAACAGGTTAGGATACAAAAAATAAATTCACCGCATATTCTTTTTTCCCCCACTAACTTGAAACAGAAAAAATGAAATCAAGAGAATGGGAAGGGTTGTTTAAAGCCTTCTGTGATATTATCAAACTAGCTGGGTTTCAGAAGACAGAGAAGTGAATTTCCGAAGGCTGAATAACACCTGACTAATCATCACATCAATGATTCCCAATTAGGGTGGGCGCATTAAGGACTTTTAATGTCCAGGTTACAAATTACTCCAAAAAGTCTGTGAATAAGCACAAAGTATAAGAAAAGGAGGGAGGAAAAAAAAGAAGCCAAACTTTATTTAAGTAATTAAAGCAAGCAAATGAAATAAATGTCAGTTTCTATCTCAATGTATTTTTCAAGTCTTGCTATATATTATATAAAGAATTAGCTTTATTATAACTATTATCTAGGACTTTTTATTTTTTCTATTAGTTGTTGTTCCATTACAGTTGTCCTCATTTTCCCCCCATTACTGTCTCCCACCCACCCCTCCCCCACCTTCCACATTCAATCCCCCCCCATTGTCTTTGTCCATGTATCCTGTATACATGTTCCTTGACTCTTCCATTTCTTTCCTCTATTGTCCCCCCCCTCCTCCCCTCTGATCATTGTCACTTTGTTCTTTATTTCCATGTCTCTGTTTCTATTATTCTGAGATGTTTGTTTTGTTGATTAGGTTCTACTTATAGGTGAGATCATATGGTATTCTGATCTCCAAAATATATAAAGGACTCACATAATTCCACACCAGGATGACAAACAATACAATTAAAAAGTAGGCAAAGGACCTGAACAGACACTTCTCCAAGGAGGACAGAGGACCCAGAGACATATTAAAGGATGCTCAGCATCACCAGCCATCAGAGAAATGCACATTAAAACCACAATGAGATACCACTTCACACTGGTGAGATCAGCCATCATAAACAAATCAACAAACAAGTGTTGGCAAGGATGTGAAGAAAGGGAACCCTAGTGCACTGTTGGTGGGAATGCAGACTGGTGCAGCCACTGTGGAAAACGCTATGGAATTTCCTCAAAAAACTAAAAATGGAACTGCCTTTTGACCCAGCAATTCCACTGCTGGGATTATACCCTAAGAATCCTGAAACACCAATCCGAAAGAACCTATGCACCCCAATGCTCACAGCAGCACAATTTACAATAGCCAAGCGCTGGAAGCAACTCAAGTGCCCATCAGCAAATGAGTGGATCAAAAAACTGGGGCACATTTACACAATGGAATACTACACAGCAGAGAGAAAGAAGGAACTCCCACCTTTACAACAGCATGGATGGAACTGGAGAGCATTATGCTAAGCAAAATAAGCCAGGAAGTGAAAGACAAATACCTTAGCTAGGACTCGTTAAATAGTGCATGTTATCATAGGAAAAAAGCATACAAGGTTTAAAAATAAAAGAATTTCACTTCCTCTCTATAGCAATGCAGAAATACCAAAAATAAATAATGAATTCAAACTTTTCTCCTTCAGTCAACCTTCCAGGTTTAAGCCGTATGACTGGGACTACAAAACCAAAGCCAGTCAATGTGTACCTAGTGCATGTTTTGTATTTGTACATTGATTGAGCTACAGCGATGATCAGTGAGATTTTATCATGAAGAAGTGAAAAGGCTGGAGTTGGAGAAGTCATTAGAAGAATAAAATCTTAGCCATTTTGCTTAAAATAAATGCCACATTATCAAACGTACATACAGAACACGTGGCTTTTTTTCACACGCAGGCAAAATCAGGACACTGGCGGTTTTCAAATTGCAATGGGATCTTTACAAACCCTTTCGTCTGACTCCCTGTTTTTTGTAACTGAAGTGTAATTGACAGACAATATTCTACTGATTTCAGGTACACGACATCACGATTCGACATTTGTACGCTCTGTGTAACGGTCGTCACGAGTCAGTGCAGTTATCCTCTGTCACCGTAGAAAGGTACTCTAAGTAATTGCTGTAACGTACATCTCCATGACTTATTTCAAAACCGGAAGCTTGCGCTTCTCACCTTGATGGCCCTCACCTGTTTCACCCCCTCCCTAACCACCCTCCCCCCTGGCAACCACCAATCTGTTCTCTGTGCCTATGAGTCACGTTGGGTTTTGTTTGTTTGCTAGTTTTGTTCATTCGATTCTACATATAAGTGAAATCGGATGCTACCGTCTTTCTCTGTCTGGCTAATTTCATTTAGCATCATGCTCTCCGGGTCCATTCTTGTTGTTGCAAATGACAAGATTCCATTCTTCTTTATTGGTAAGTAAAATCCCATTGATGCCTACACGCACCCAACACATTTTCTTTATCTAGTCACCCATCGGTGGCCACTTAAGTTTGTTACCATATCTCAGCTATTGCGATGAATATGAGGGTGCATATATCTTTTAGAATTAGTGTTGTAGTTTTCTTCAGATAAACACCTAGAAGTGAAATTGGTAATCATATGGTTGTTTTTTTTTCATCTTTTGAGGTAACTCTATACTGCTTTCCACAGTGGCTGCACCAGTCTGCATTCCCACCAACAGTGCACTAGGGTTCCCTTTTCTCCACAGTCTCACCAGCAGTTATTGTTTGTTGATTTATTAATGATGGTCATTCTAACAGGTATGAAGTGATATTTCATTAGGTTTTGATTTGCATTTCCCTGATATTCAATGATGTTAAACATCTTTTTACGTGCTTCTTGTTTATCTGTATGTCTTCTTTAGGGAAATCTCTGTTCAGATGATCTGCCCATTTTTTAATCAGATTGATTGTTTTTTCTTTTTGAGTTGTGTGAGTTCTTTATATTTGGGCTCTTAACCCCTTGCCGGGGGGTTATGCTTTGCGCCTGTTCCCAGACTTCCAAAACTCATTTGTAATTTAGACATTAAAAGTCGTTAATAGTGTACTCTCCCCCTACTCCCAGTTCCTGACTTTCCTTTTCGTTTTCGTGATGGGTTTTTTTTTTTGCTGTAATTTGATATGATCCAATTTGTTTATTTTTGCCTTTGTTGTCCTTGCCTTTGGAGTCACATAAAAAAAATTGGTAAGCGTCACACGGAACTTATTGCTATGTTTTCATGTAGCCATTTTATGGTTTCAGGTCTTACATTCAAATCTTTGATGCATTTTGAGTTAATTTTTGTGTATGGTATAACATAGAGGTCTGGTTTTCCAACATCATTTCTTGAAAAGAATGCCCTTTCCCTATTGCATATTCTTGTCTCTTTTGTTGTGAATTCATTGATCATATATGCACATCGGAAGCGAGTCTTTTATAAGCACCATAAACACGGGTCTTGTTTTTTATTCATTCAGCAACTCTATGTCTTTTCATGGGTGAATTTAGTCCATTTACATTTAAAATAATTATTGCTAGGTATGCACTTATCGCCATTTTGTTCATTGTTTCCTGTGCATTTTATAGTTCTTTCTGTTCCTTCCTTTTTCTCTTGCTTTCTTCCCCAGTGGGGTGGAGGGGGGAGGCAGAATGGCGAGTCAGGTCTGTTACCACTGATTGAGTAATGCGTCCAAGGCCACGTGGGGGTCAGAGGGCAGTAACAAGGCACTCCCCCTAGCCAGGGTGGGAGCAGTGCAGGCTGGGTGGCGGCCTTCACGACAATCTCTCAAGCAGTAGTGAGGCAGACTTCCAAGCTCCAGCTGCCAGCCAAGGACGAGTGGGGAACCAGGACTTCCACCACCACCTGACCGTGACGAGACAGCCCCTCGTCTCCCCTCCAGACCAGTGTCAGAAAACAGGGTGGCATCTAAGCCCCATTATAACCTAACAAAATAACTGAGCATCATCCCCAAATCACTCATCATGTTAGGCACCAGGACGACTTCACTTTAATGAGAAAAGACAATTCAAAGATGCCAACGTGACACAGCTATTGGAGTTACCTGAAGATTTGAAACAACCATCCTAAAAATGCACCAATGAGCAATTACAAACATGCCCAACCAGATTATTCTTCCGCTTGTCATATAATTCTTACAGCAGTCTGAGGAAAACAATATTAAGTTTACAGAAAAATAATTCTAGCTAATGATATTACGTTTCCCTCCTGTGAATCTCTAGAGTCCCAGTTCATTGGTGCCTCTCCTACTCACATTCTGCATTTTAGAGATACTTCTGTGTTTGTCTTAATTGTCCGCCTGCATCATGAGTCCGGAAGCCCAGGGCGCAGTCCACATTCTTCCTTATCTATCCTGAAATGTGCACTGTACTCAGTTAATCCTGTATCATTCCATTAGTTGTGCCAGAAGATTGTGAATACTTCAAATCAGGCACGCCAATCTCTGCCTCTTCTGAATCCCCATAAGGACACAGTTTAGGCCTAGGCACAGTGACAGCTAATGTACGCTTGCTGATTTATACTTACTGAAACATCTCTAAGAAATATGTTGCAGAAGGCATAATAGCTGACGGTGCCGGAGACGAATTTTCATACATATAGGAAAAAGAACAGATAAAGTGGTTGCTAACTTTAGTCTCATTAAAAACAGACACTTCTCCAAGGAGGACATACAGAGGATCCAGAGACACATGAAAAGATGCTCAGTATTGCTAGCCATCAGAGAGATCCCAACTAAAACCACAATGAGACACCACTTCACACCGGTCAGAATGGTCCTCATAAACCAACAAACAACAAGTGTTGGAGAGGTTGTGGAGAAAAGGGGACCCTAGTGCACTGTTGGTGGGACTGCAGTCTGGTACAACCACTATGGAAAACAGTATGGAATTTTCTAAGAAAACTAAAAATGGATCTACCTTTTCAGCCAGCAATTCCACTGCTTGGATTATATCCTAAGAACCCTGAAACACCAATCTAAAAGAACTTATGCACCCCAATGTTCATAGCAGCACCATTTACAATGGCCAAGTGCTGGAAGCAACCTAGGTGCCCATCAGTAAATGAATAGATCAAGAAACTATGGTACATTTACACAATGGAATTCTATGCAGCAGAAAGAAAGAAGGAGCTCCTACTCTTCACAACAGCATGGATGGAACTGGAGAGCGTTAGGCTAAGTGAAATAAGCCAGGCAGTGAAAGACAAATACCATATGATCTCGCCTTTCACAGGAACCTAATTAAAAAAACAAACAAACAAACAAGCAAAATACAGCCAAAGACACAGAAATTGAGAACAGTCTGACAGTCACCAGAGGGGAGAGGGGAGGGAATTTCAGGGGAAAAGGGGAAGGATTTACAGGAACAAGTATAAAGGACACGTGGACCAAAACTGGGGGGGGTGGAAATGGGAGGGAGGTGGGGAGGGCTGGGGCAGTGGGCCAGGATGGGAGTACAAGACAGAAAACTGTACAAGAACAACAATTAAAATAAAATAAAAAAAGAAACTGAGGACATATATATGGTAGAACTTCAATAATGGGATTAAGAATTCTAAGGGAAAGTTAACAACAAAAGTAGCAGCAAAGAAAAGAAATTTTCTCAAACTATATTTCCAATAAACGTAAGAAAAACTTCAGACCAAATTGGAAAGTCACAGAAATTCTTTCACCAGAGAATGTAACGATAGTGCCTGCGAGGATTTAGCCACGAAAATGTTTAGAAGGAAGGGGAAAGTATGAATCGACTTACTGTATGAACATTCGCTGTGTGAACAAAAATGGTGAATTTTATATATATATATAATATATATAATATATATTATATAATATATTGCTCAATCTATATATATATATGGATTGAACAATAACATAATGTAAATTAAAAATAAATAAATACATAAACATATATATGGCAGAACTGTATAAACTCAACCCTGGCGGCTGCAACCATATCAGCCCTCTTTACTGCCCGAACAAACACAGAGGACGGACAAGCAGACTGCTGTGCTTACATGTGCCTTTCATGCATGTCATCGTTGAAGAACATAACTCAATGACCCGGACGGCAGGGGTGCCTGCTTCCTCCGGCGGCACTGTCAGGATGGAAATCTGCAGAGCAGAAAGACAATAGGACACATAGCTGTGAGATCTCGTTTTCATTCCTTCTGTCTTTAGAGTACAGTTAACATCCAAACTGTCCTTTTTCAAGCGCTCACTGCCCACTGAAAAAACTCAGCTGGTAAGGATTTGAGAGCAGCACTGGGTGCACGTAACACGCGCATGCGTCCCAGTGTCTGCTTTCTACGCTGATTGTCTATTTATATATCGTGTATGGTGCATCACTACAATCAACGGATAATAATATTTCAAATATTCTTCTTTAAAAGATTTTATTTCTTTATTTTCAGAGAGAGGGGAAGGGAGGGAGAAAGAGAGAAAGAGAATCATCAATGTACGGTTGCTTCTCGTGTGCCCCCTACTGGGGACCTGGCCCACAACCCAGGCATGTGCCCTGACTGGGAATTGAACTGGCGGCCCTTTGGTTCACAGGCCGGCGCTCAATCCACTGAGCCACACCAGCCAGGGCTCAAAAAAATTCTTAATATCTGCTAAATCCTTCATTTATTTTCAAAGGATACAATTATGACATTATTTCTGAATTATGTGCACATTGTTGTTTGACATCAGATCATATGAAATCAATTTTGATTACTTATAACTAAAATAGCAGTTATAAAATAGTAAAAAAATTTTAAATGTTACAAATTCCAAAGATATTAAGACAAGCAAAATAGTGTCAACACGTACACCAAAGTATAGCCAAACATATTCCAAAATATTTCAAAATGAATGGCTTCGAGTTAACTTATAGACTCCATTAATAAAATGAGAAACTCAGAATTAAAAGTAAAATGGAAAATTATTATTAAGTAATGTTTACTGATATACAACGTGGTGTCCTAGGCATTACTGATATGTTACATGGCTTAACATTTAAAAGAGTTTATTTCTTTAAAGATTCATGTAGGTATGTATGTATGTATGTATGTATATATGTATAGAGAGAGGGAAAGGGAGGGAGAAAGAGAGGGAAACACCAGTGTGTGGTCGCCTATCAAATGCCCCCTGCTGGAGGCCTGGCCCGCAACCCAGGCATGTGCCCTGACTGGGGATCGAACCAGCGACCCTTTGGTTCACAGGTATTAGAACCATTTGGTTCTAAAAGCACAGATATAGAGATGTTCCTATAGAACTGGGGGTGTGGAGGAGGCAGAGGGAACTGAAACGAACAATGGCAAGAAGGATGTATCAGCAAGGCCTAGTGGTGGACTTACCACCTGTGTTGGAGGGTTGGTTAGCATAAAGCCTTTTCCCTTAAGATTTTTAAGTGTGTTCTCTGGGGATTATCTTTCTCTTCTCAGAACGATGTACTTCCAGTTTCAAACAAATAGTTGTTGGAAAATTAGAATTTAGATCTGGCTGGCGTGGCTCAGTGGACGGAGTGCCAGATTGCAAGCAAAGGTCGCTGGTTCGATTCCCAGTCAGGGCACATGCCTGGGTTGTGAGCCAGGTCCCCAGTAGGGGGCGCTCAAGAGGCAACCATACATTGATGTTTCTCTCCCTCTCTTTCTCCTTCCCTTCCCTCTCTCTAAAAAGAAATAAATAAAACCTTAAAAAATTAGGATTTAGTCCAATTTTTCTAGCATTTTACTTGTTCTGTTGGAAGGAGATCTTTAAGAAACCACAATGATTACCCAACCGTCATTATGTATTTAAAATGTATTCAAAACTTAGTACATTTGCTTAATCCATCTGACCTCAGAATACTCGTGTAGATTAAATGAGCGCCCTGCCACTAAAATGCGCATTTCGTGACTAAAATTACCTGCTGATCTGAATCCGCTTGCAGGACGGATCTGTCTGTAATCAGGACCGCCCTGGAAATCTGCCTGCAATGCACGAAACCGTTCATCAGGGACTCCAATCCTATGGGTAAGTTTCACTGATAGTTACATAACCTCCAGAAACGTGCTGCAAAGATGTTAAGTCATGATGAAAGTGTCACCTCCCCACAGCGAGTCAAGTTCCACTGTAATCTTTCATTGGCTCGTGACAGGAAGGGTATGAGACCTGCAAACAAAGCCCAGCTGATGCAAAGGGGTCAAAATTAGGCTACACTCCCCCGAAACCAGACCCTACAAGGAAACGATGGTACCATGTCCAACACGTTTGGGTTTTTTTCGTGTATGTCTGCACCTTACTTGAACAATGGTTATACGGAAATATCGTGGGAATCACACAGTTACATTTCCCTGTGTTTCATCCTCCCGCAGACAGCGGGGGAGGCAGTGCCTTACCTGTATTGCACGCGTGAACATGTGTTCTCAGAAAAGTAACTGTCCTCCACAAGAAAATGCTTAGAGATTATTCTCTGACCAAACTGATCTATGATTGCTTTGCATCTGCAAAGAAGACAAACACAGCAAACATGTTTTCATTGAGGATTCAATAATTGAGCGAATGAACATAATCGGCTCCCGACTGTGAATCTCAAATCAATCGCTTGGAAGATTTTAATTTTACCTACAATTTGACATAAAACTGACACTAAGTACAGAATCTATATTCTTATAGCTTTTTGAAGACTTTTACCTATAAAATACATGTGAGAATAAAACTGAAATATTTATTTTGAATGATAGTGTTAAGAATAAAGTTAGGACACATATACAGCGTAAGTTTTTCTAATGCTTAGAAACATAAGAAGCATCTTCCTTTGCTTAAAAAAACAGGCTCTTTTTTTCCTTAACAAATCTAAGAAAAGGGGAAGAGAAAAACTGATTAAATACCTTGCTATATTATCCACAGCCTATAAAAGCTACTATAGGCTTTTTATTTTTCTGTTACATGTTGCTTTTTCTTTTGTTCAAGAATAGCTATCTGGTCACACGTGTGATAATGTTTTAGACAAAAAAAAAAAAAAAAAAAAAAAAAAAAACAGGCCTAGAGCTTCTTTTAATATCTGTTTCCACTTTACTTCAAAGGAGGATCATAGAAAGATTTCTTTCAAGTGCTGTTCCCAAATAAGGAAAACACTTCTGCATGGACATTATCAGGCCTCTGTCATCTGATATGTGTTGGGACAATGAATCATACCGAATCCTCCATTGACCTTCTTTCAATGTGTCTAGATAAAAGGATGAAAATTAGAATCCATCTCCTTGCAGTGCCACAAGTTATAAATGTACTTTATAGGGCTCATTATCCAAACTAATGGACTAAGGGCAACATCCTTGAAATGGACTTACCACCACCGACGAAGGCAGTATGCAATATTTCAGAAGCTGTATGCAAATACCGGCACGTCTGCCGTATCTTTTTATGATGGGACTATCACAATTTACTTTGGTCACAGCTCCTCCTTATGGGACCAGAGTGATTTTACTGGGAATACATATGTGTATTTCTTAGGAATAATAAATGTGTATGTATTCCCAATAAAACGTAAGCAAATAACTTCAAACCTATGCCGTATTTGAAATGTATTGATCTACACTGAATATAGTATATCATTCTAAAATTAAACCAAGTAAGAGATATTTACCAGGCATAAAGGCATGAAAAATGAAATGACAAACGCGCAAGACCACTAGCGAGATGAATTGAAGGTGTAGTTCCTAAAGGCAATGATGATATGCCGGTATTCCTGAATGAATGGAGTGCTGCTGCGGGGATAGACTATGAAATCGTGTGATGTTAGATACGCATTATATGTATTTTAATCAATTAACCACGTATCAACACACGCTACTTTCATATTTGCAATGCCTTTCCTGTCTCACTCTCACTTCCTTTCTGCTTCGAACTTAGGTTGCTGTTATATTCCTATGTTCTTTTTTTTTAATTTTTTTAATATTTCCTTATTTTTAGAGAGAGGGGAAGGGAGGGAGAAAGAGAGGGAGAGAAACATCCATGTGTGGTTGCCTCTCACATGGCCCCCACTGGGGACCTGGCCTGCAACCCAGGCATGTGCCCTGACTGGGAATCGAACCGTTACCCTTTGGTTCACAGCCCGCGCTCAATCCACTGAGCCACACCAGCCAGGGCATATTCCTATGTTCTTATGTTAGACTTAGTTCCTATCTCTAACTCCTCCCATTTCCCTGAACGAGAGCTCCTTCTTGCCTTATGTAGTACTTGAATACATAGACGTGAGGTATTTATACCTCAATAGTGTATTGTAAAAAATAATGACTTAAAAAGTGAGAAGACACCTTACTCCGTCAGACTCCCGTTTGAAAACATTCACACGCAGTCTAAAACACAAGGCGCTGAGGCAACGGGGAAGAGACTCTGTGGGTACATCATCAAACACTGACCCCTATTTGTCCTGAAAGCGGCGAGGTGCTATTTTCTTACCTTGAACTCAGATACTACATAAAGTCAAGAGGGAATAATCTGGGCAGGAAAAAAGGTGTCAAAATCTTCCGTATCTTGATAGGGATTTGGGTGATACAGAGAAATGCATTTGCCAAAAGTCAGCTGATGGGCACTTAGATCGGGATACGTCACTGTATGTCCATTTGCCGTCAAAAGAAAACACTGTAAATATTAAAGTTTAGTTCATGGTGTCCACGCTGAGGTGCTCAGGGGGTACTGTACTTTTATCCAGACTCTACTGTGACGCGCTTAAAAATGGTGACAAGCTGGACAGAGGAGGAAACGTTTCAGTAGATACGTGATTAAGCAAATACAATGTCAATTGTAGAACCTAGGTAGTGGATGTACAGGCGCTCACCCTAAAAATCTTCCAGCTGCGGGATAGATTTGAAATTTTTCATCATAAAATGTTGGTCTGACAAAGACAGGGGATGGTGTTCGTATAAATCCTGGACTCTGGTCTAAGTCTTTGCAAAAAGCTGCCATTTACATAAACCGCACCATGACACCTGGCCAGAGGCTCTGGGGAACTCCGCGCTCTGTAAGAACCCAAACTAACGGGGCTGCTGCAGTGGTGGCCACACCTTTGGTGACAGGTAGACACCAGTTCCAGAAGTTACGATACTGCAAGGAACCGCTGAGGACCACGCAAAACGGAAGTATGGTGGCTGGGATCAGGCAGCTCAACAATGCAAGGATGATAGAGCAACAGATGGGCCTATAGGACGCTTCTGAGCCACTGAAACTTCTGGATGAAGCAGCGATTATTGGAGGAGGGGGAGAAGGAAGCAAATCAGAATCACGCCCGGGGTACTTTTTCAGAGTATAAGTACCCCTGGAGATTCTGATAAGCTCCCCAATCCCAGCGAGGAATCGCTGTCCAGTGTGCCGTGGCCTGCACTGTACGTCTACGCTGTGCTGGGTGGAGAAAATTCGAGAGCTGCTGCTCGGGGAAAAAAACATACTGATTTCTGCAGGAATCGAGTTTACGGTCACGTGGGCTCCGTCAGCCTGGTAATCATAACAACACGACTCATCTGGTAGTCCCATTCCTGAAGCACTAAGGCTCTAAGCCTGAACAATTCAAAGCAAAACGTGTTTGAGTGATACGATTTATTTCCCCTCAGACACTTGACTTCCTGTCATAGATCTGGCCTAATTGGGAGAACAACGAAGAAAGGAATATTGATTTGGGACCCAGACTCAGACTTTGTATTGTAAGATTAATATGAAAAATGTAAATGACAGGTAATGGAAAACAGCCGAACGAAACAGTGTTGCCAACCCTTTCCAGGTGAGCCCGGGGAAGTCATTAAAGATTAACAGCGTTTTGGATTTAGTGGAGGGCCTCTCACGGAACCTCATAAATAGTAAATTGAGAACGAACATGATCGGAGGTCCCCGTTACAGGGACACGAAGACAAAGCTGATCCTAAGAAACGCTGAAGCCAGACAGAACACTTCTGGAGCTGAGGTTTCTAAGTCAACAAATCACAAGGGTACAGAAATAGCAAAATGACGACAAGGACAAAAACACTCGGTCAGATGTAAACTCTTTATCTGGAACTTGGCTTAGAAGAGAAACATAACATTAAAAGAGGTATCCGATCTCTATGATCTTCAGAATCAATATCCCAACGAATTGTATGGCATGTAGAGCAGAAATCGCATATGAAATAACTAAAAGGAAAATACATTAAATTAAGGATGCTAGAAGATTCCCAACCGCGGAAGGAAACAAAACGATTCTCCCTGCTTGCTACGCCCTTCCATGATTCCTGGGGGACATTAGTCCACGTGCCACCTCGTCAATGTCACCATTCCAAAATGCTTACTATGCATTTGTCTTGGGTGAAAATCCACTGCGATAGTTTCGAACACCATTAACCGGCTCTGACCAATCCAAAGTCTGTATCCATATTATTTTTAAGTATATTTTATCGATTATGCTATTACGATTGTCCCAATTTTTCCTCTTATCCCCCTCTACCCTGTACCCCTCCCACCCACCCACATTCCCCCTGCTCTTAGTTCATGTCCATGGGTCATACATATAAGTTCTTTGGCTTCTCCATTTCCCATACTGTTCTTAACCTCCCCCTGTCTATTTTCTACCTACTATCTAGGCTTCTTATTCGCTGTCCTCCCGCCTCATTCTTCCACTCTCCCCCCTCCCCACTGATAACCCTCCATGTGATCTCCATTTCTGTGATTCTGTTCTGGTTCTACTTGTTTGCTTAGTTCACTTTTTTTTTTTTTTTAGATTCACTTGTTAATAGTTGTGAGTGTGTTGTCATTTTACCGTTCATAGTTTTTGATCTTCTATTTCTTAGATAAGTCCCTTTAACACTTTTTATAATAAGGGCTTGGTATTGATGAACTCCTTTAAATTGACCTTCTCTGGGAATCACTTTATCTGCCCTTTCATTCTAAATGACAGCTTTGCTAGATAGAGTCATCTTGGATGTAGGTCCTTGCCTTTCATGACCTTGAATACTTCTTTCCAGCCCCTTCTTGCCTGGAAGGTTTCTTTTGAGAAATCAGCTGACAGTCTGATGGGAACTGCTTCGTAGGTACTGTCTCCTTTTCTCTTGCTGCTTTTAAGGTTTTCTCCTTATCTTTAATCTTGGGTAATGTAATTATGATGCGCCTTGGTGTGTTCCTCCTTGGGTCCAACTTCTTTGGGACTCTCTGAGCTTCCTGGACTTCCTGGAAGTCTATTTCCTGTGCCAGATTGGGGAAGTTCTCCCTTATTATTTGTTCAAATAAGTTTTCCACTTGTTGCTCTTCTTCTTCCCCTTCTGGTACCCCTATAATATGGATGTTGGGATGTTTAAAGATGTCCCGGAGGTTCCTAAGCCTCTCCTCA
Organism: Glossophaga mutica; assembly: GCA_039655065.1. Lineage (NCBI taxonomy): Eukaryota > Metazoa > Chordata > Mammalia > Chiroptera > Phyllostomidae > Glossophaga > Glossophaga mutica. The sequence continues at coordinate 3,299,920 of CM077318.1, read as the reverse complement.
TTTTTCTGAATTTTTGTTTCTTCTTTGTTTTCTGTTTGGTTGTTTGCTTCTTCCTTCTGGTCCGCTCCATTGATTGGAGTCCCAGTTTCCTTCCCATCGTTTTAGGAGGACATACTACATTAGCCGCAGCTGAAGTGTGAGAATCGGCTAAGCAAGCAAAGAAGGCGAAAGGCACTGCACGTAGAAAGGAAGCCCACGCAGGGGCGCGGAGGCAAGCGCAAGCAGATCGGTGTTCACGGACGAGTAAATGGCAGTGGAGGTTGGGGGGAGAAGAGGCATGAGCTTAGAGAGGCGGGCCAAGACCAGATGCCCAAGCTTCACACGTCCCGTAAAATGGTCTTAAACTTTCTTCTGAGGTGCTGTAAAGCCATTGAAGCTTTTTACACGGGGAGGGACAGAGTCAGATCTGCACGCTGAACAGGTCTCCCTGTGTAATTATCTCATTAACTTATTTATTGTTTAATGTTTCCCCAGTAGACTCAAAACTCCGTGAGAACAAGGATCACGACTCTCTTGTTCTCTGCTGGATCCCCAGAGCTTGGCACCTAGAAAATCACTACAAATTGTTATTTTGTATTGTTACTGAATGGGTGGATGGGCGATGCTGGAAGTATTCCGTGCACGTGAACAGCGCAGAGGCAGAAAGATACAGAATCTCTAATTTAGGAGGTAAGGGATCTCTCTGCATCAGTGTTTCTTCCAAATCACTGCCAGAACTACTAACTGGAAAGGAGCAAATTTAATCTTGTCTTCTATCCACTTAAAACTACCCCGAATCGTAGTCCAAACTCCTTAGTGTAGCACAGAAGGATCGTCAGTAGCCAGTTACATTAATAATTGCTACGGCTACCATGGACTCAGCTCTTGTGTAACGAACGGTTCTACATGCTTTATCTGCTCATTTAATATTCACAATACCTGAGTGAGGTTGGCGCTGTCATGTCTTGCTTTACAGACACAGAAGCTAGGTCACAGAGAGGCTAAGCAACTTGTTCCAGTTGTCTCAGGGACTAAGTGGGGAAGCCACGATGCAGACCGAGGTCCATCTCAGAGCCTGGGCTTGTCACTGAACTCTCTTTGGACACCGGGGCAGGGCCTGTGTTTTATTCACCTCTTCATCCCCACAGCAACGAGCACGCGGTGGGTTAAATACTGAGACTACTATCACTATCATTTTGCAAATGGGACATCCTAACTCAGAAACTCAGTGACTTTCCTACCATGACAAACGGTATTAAGAGTCCATCACCTCATGCTTGGTCTAACATACTATTCGCTCCTAACTTCCAAGTATATAGCAAAGGTATGGTGAGCCCTGACATCGGGAACAAGTATCTCCAGGAAAGAGTCGTAAGAGGAAATCCAGCAGGTGAGGCAGCTGAAGTCCACAAGGACCACTAACTGGAGTGACTGAATCCAGGCGATTGATGAGGGGCAGATCTGGCCTGCGGCCGCGCACACCATACCCGGGTATCAAACACGGTACTGCTCAAGGGCCAACTCTAATTGGGCACAGCTGCAAAGGAAATGGAACCTGCTCAAAGGAAACATTCGGTGTTCCTGAAAGCAGTCAACAGAGGGGTTTGGGATTAGAATTTAGGGAGAGGGTACAGGGAAGAGCTACCGATACCTCCGTCCTCGGGGAAGTGATGAAGCAAAGCCAGTGAATGATACAAGCAAAGAGTACACGGTCCATGCAGATCCCAGGAAAATGAAATTAAACAGAAATGAAAAATACGATCTAGCTGAAAAGAAACATTCATTTGGTTACATGTTCCCACATTTCTTCTCTCAAAGTTTACCTGATGCTTTGATGTGTAATCACTAAATTGAACTCAATGTTACGATCATTTCGACTTCCATCAGCTTTCCTCAATAGCAGGTGAAAGAAAAGCACAAAAAAGGCAGTACTTTTTACTCTTTATTCATTGATTCATTTAACATACAGTTATTGAGTATAATGGATGATAGGAACATGCCTTGGTTGTAGACATATAGTGGTGAGATCCTGCCTTTTCTTACAAGAAACTTGAAAACAATCATACGAGGGGCCGTGACTCGGGTGGGGGCCGACAGAGGATTCTGATCTAGTCAGAGAAGCAGGAGATAAACTTAGACCTTAGAACTAAGGCATGAGTAGCTCTTCACTGCACCAAAGGAAAGAGATGCCAAGTGCTCCGCATGGGAAAAAGGGGAAAAAAGACCATCGAAGACCATAAGGAGACAAATGCAAATCTTTGCAGACTCCTTGACTAATATTCTAATTACATTTCAAATAAGCAATCGTTTGAGAAAATCTCGATTCCTTAAAAGGAAATACATGCTGCATAGGGCCAAATATGCGTTCACGGTTTTTCCCCCCAAAAATTATCCTTCATTTTATATTATCCTATACAAAATATCTCCTACTATTTATTGGTGGCTGTCTCAAATATGGGATTTGGAACAACAAAATAGTGTTTGGGAAAGGTAAGCTTCAATCAATGCTAGGTTGAGATATTTATGAAGACTATTTGACTTGATCTAATGGATTTTTTTTTTAAAAAAAGAAACAAAACACAGCCCTCGCTGGAGTGGCTCAATGGACTGAGCACCAGCCTGTGAACCAAAGGGTCACCGGTTCGATTCCCAGTCAGGGCACATGTCTGGGTTGTGAGTCAGGTCCCCAGTAGGGGGCGCATGAGAGGCAACCACACATTGATGTTGCTCTCCTTCTCTTTCTCCGTCCCTTCCTCCCTCAAAAAATAAATAAATAAAATATTAAAAAAAAAAAAAACCTGGCTCAGAGAGGAGTGACTTGCTCACTGTCACCCAGGACAGCAAAGAAGTTTCAGGTCTTCTCTCAATTCAACGGCTACCCGACCGTCCACGCTTTCAGAGCAGTTAGGCAATTGTTATATTTGAGGTCTTTCTATGAAGCTCCCAAAGAAAGGTAGAATCAGGAGCAGCCTGTCTGCTCTCTAAAATTCATAGTTACATTTACTAGATCTGGGATGAAATTCCCGAAGTCCACGTCGCAGACCAGCGGTTCTCCGAGTCACCTCAAGACTGCCACCATTAGACTCACGGGCTCCGTTCCTTCAGACTGCAAACGCCCTGGCTCTACGGGAAGCACATTAGCCAGTTTCACTCCCCTCGGGCGAGGCTCGGAAAGCTGCATGATTTTTTTTAAAGTTTACGTGGTGACCCTTAAACACATTAAAATTTGAAAACTGCCCAACTTTGGTCTGTAGACCCTGGGCTCTGATCTATCTGTTGCAACCGAAATCTGCAGCAGATCATAAAAAAGAGTTCCAATGTTCACAGTTTGTAGTAAAAAACGAAGTCAACAGCGAGGTCAATGTAGCCTTTGTTCGACAAACGCGATTAGTGTACTAACGTATCCAATTTTTGTAAAGATAAACAAGAGCCATGCAAATGCTTCATGGCAGTAAGAGTAACATGCGAGGCTGGAACGGGGCCCGAAAAGGTAAAAGGATCTAAGTAAATAAACACCAAACAAGCAATTCATTATCAGGCTTTCCATCATGGGAACATGCTCATGCTTCGAAATGAAAACGCAAGGAAAAACAACTCTGAAAGTCCGAAGGACAACGATTCCTTCATGAACCTCCACAGAGCTCTTCATGAGCCAATATATGAGTGTCCTGGGCCTGCAAGGGATAGGTGTTTCACGTTTTATTTATGTAGCCCGTTTCTGTTAAAGTGCTAAAAGTACTTCGCAAGCCTTTAAACCATGTGTCTATTTGACATTACACTGTAGAATTACTTCTCTAAGGCAAATTCACTGTCTAAATATTATTACATGTTTTAGAGCTGACTTTTTTCCTCCACCATATCTTAAAACACTACTTATTAAACTAAAGTAGTCCATACGAGAGTAATAAACATTTTGGGCCACTCAGGCTATAGACAACTATTGTAAAACGGAAGAAATAGCTCAAAACATACATGTTTAAGCCTGCAGTTCGACGTATCCAAGTTATTTTCTGAATGAACAATTTCTTTTCTTTCTTTCTTATTGAATGTATTGGGGTGACACAGGTCAATAAGACTATATAGGTTTCAGGTGCACATTTCTGTGACACGTGATCTGTATGTACTTTGTACTGTGTGCTCACCTCCCACGGTCCCATCATCTTCTGTCACCGCGTATTTGACCCCTTTACCTGTCACTGTCCCCACCCCCTTCCCCCTGGTCACCACCATCCCGCTGTCTGTGTCTGTGAGTTTTGTTTCTCTTGTTTGTTCACTTGTTGCATTCAGGTTATATCCCCACATAGGAGTGAAATCATATGGCTCTTAACTTTTTCTGCCCGACGTATCTCTCTTAGCATGTGGTTCACAAGGTCCATCCATACTGTTGCAAATGGCAGTATTTCATCTTCTCTTAGGCAGGGCTCACTAGTCTTCCATTCTACACATGTACTGCATCTTCTTTATCCCGTCCTCTACGGAAGGAGACTTCGGTTGGCTGCATGTCGTGGCCACCGCGAGTAATGCCGCACTAAACACAGGGCTGCATTTGTCTTGGCGGACACAGGGTTTCCAGTTTTTCAGGTAGAGACCAGAACAGGGTTTCTGGGTCCTACGGTAACACTCTATTAATTTTCTGAGGAATCTCCATGCTGCTTTCCGCAGTGGCTACACCAGTTCACATTCTCACCAAAAGTGAAAGAGGGGTCCTTTTTCTCCGCAACTTTGCCAACACTTGTTATCAGCTGTCTTGTGGACAATGACCATTCTGACAGGTGTGAGGATGTATTTCATTGTAGTTTTGGTTTGCATTTCTCTAACAGCTACTGAGGTTGAACATCTTTTCATATATTTGTTGGCTGCTTGTATGTCTTCTAGGGAGAAGTGTCTGTTCAGGTCCTCTGCCCAGTTTTTAATTGGACTTATTGTTTGGTGTTGACGTTTATTACTTTTTTATATATTTTGGATAATGACCCCTTATTGGAGCTTATTGTTTGCAAATACCCGCTGCCATTTGGTTGGCTAGCTCTTTGTTCTGTTGCCAGTTTCCTTTGCTGTGCAGAAGCTTTTGAGTTTCATATAGTCCCATTCATTTATTTTTACTTTTACTTCCCTTGCCTTTCAGGTCAAGATCATAAAACGTTTTCTACAACCCAGGTCTGTAAGTTTAATACCTATAATTGCTTCTATGTAATTCATTGTTTCAGGTCTTCTATTTATGTCTTTGATCCATTTTGAGTTAATTTTTGTATATGGGGACAAACAGTAGTCCAGTTTCATCCTTTTGCATACACTTTTCCAGTCTTCCCAGGACCATTTATTGAGGAGGCTTTCTTTATTCCATTGTATTGTTTTTGGCTTTGTACAAAATTATTTGCCCATATTTATGTGGCTTTATTTCTGGGCTCTCAATTCTGTTCCATTAGTGTGTGTCTGTTTTTCTGCCAATACCAGGCTGTTTTGATAATTGTTGCTCTGTAGTATAATCTAAAGTCAGAGAGTATGATACCTCTGGTGTGGTTTTTTTCTCCTCAGAACTGCTTTGGCTATTCAGGGCCTTTTGTGGTTCCATACAAATGTGATAATTTTTTTCTATTTCTTTAAAAAATGTCATTGGCACTTTGATGGGTCTGTTTACTGCTTTGGGTAAATTGAGATTTTATCTATGTTGATTCTTTCAATCCATGAACACAGAATATCTTTCAACTTCATTGTGCCATTTTCGACTCCTTTAATAATGCTCTGTAGTTTTCAGTATTATCGGTCCTTCACATTCTTGGTTAGGTTTATTCCTAGGTATTTTCTTCTTTTTGTTGCAATTGTCAAAGGAGTTATTTATTTAGTTTCTTTTTTCTGAATTTCATTGTTAGTATATGGGAATGCAGTGGAATTTTCTACGTTAACTTTTTTATCCTACAATTTTACTATATTTGTTTATTGTTTCTAATAGTTTTTTGGTGGTGTCTTTAGGGTATTCTATATAAAGATTTGTGAAATATCAGCCTTAAACCACACATTAGGCCAAATGAACATAATGGACATTTACAGAGCCTTCATCCCAGAACATCAGCTTATACATTCTTCTCCAGTGCACATGGAATGCTCAAGGACAGACCATATGTTGGGTCACAAAACTAGTCTCTACAAATTGAAGAAGACTGAAATCATACCACGCATATTCTCTACCACAATGCTTCAAAATTAGAAATCAACTGCAAAAAGGAAGTAAAAAAACCCCAAAATATGTGGAGATTTAACAACATGCTATGAAAAAAAAAAGACCAGGTCAAAGAAAAAATAAAAGATGAGCTCAAAAGATATACAGAGACCAATGAGAAGGACAATATGTCATATCCAAACTTCTGGGATGCCGTGAGGGCAGTGCAAGTCCGAGTTCAAGAAAAAAGAAAAATCTCAAGTGAACAACCTAACATTGCAACGTAAAGAAATAGAAAAAGAACAAAAGCAACCCAAAGTAAGCAAAAGAAATAAAATAATATAAATTTGAGCAGAATTGACTGAAATACACAACAAGAAAACTACACAAAAAATTAATACAACAAAGAGCTGGTTTTTTGAAGAGAATAATAAAACTGACCAACCCCTGGCTAAACTAAGGAAAAAGGAGAACAAACTCATATAAACAAAATCAGAAATTAAAAAGGAGAGGTTCCTACAGCCATCACAGAATTATGAAGGCTCATACTAGTATACTGTGAAGAACTATATGGCACCAAATATAATAACCTAGAAGAAATATATATATATATATCTCACAAAGAACTAGAAAACCTAAACAGACCAATCAATAGAGAGGAAAGGGAAACAACCATTAAAAATCTCCCCAAAGGGAAAAGTCCAGGACCAGATGGCTCTACTAGTAAATTCTAGCAACACTGAAGGGACATGTGACACCTGTCCTTCTCAAACTCCTCTAAAAATTTTAATGAGGAGGCATTACTTCCTAACTCATTTTTTGAGGCCGATATATCCCTGATACAAAACCTGGCAAGGACAGCGCGCGCGCGTGCACACACACACACACACACACACCCTTACAAACCAGTATCTATGATTACTGGATAGAGATGCAAACATCCTAAAGAAAATATAATCAAGGATGTGCACTCTCGCCACTGTCACTCAACACAGTACTGGAGATCCTAGAGCAATCCGGCAACAGAAAGACATAAAAGGCACTCAAATTGGGAATCCGTAACAATTTCTTTATATACCACAAAGAAGTCATATAACAGACAGAGGTCAGTAGATGCTTATGAACACATAACAAAAAGGAAAATTTCAGCAGATCCTAAAATCTGATCCAATTGAGCCATTTAAGTTTTAAGGTAAAACATAATAATCGAAGGCAACCTAGTGTAATTCAGACAAGAGCATATCTTAGTCACTAAATAATAAACCCCAGAAAAATAGAATGTAAATATAAAAATACACAGAGAAATAGATGATGGTCACCTTTTTAAAAAAGCAGGGACGTTCGAACTTCAATCCTAAAGCAGCCTGCAGGCCTGGTACGGCCGTAAAAGAATTTAGCCTCAGATAACAGGGCAGCATAGTTTATGACAACAATCTACCTAAAAACTCATTAAAATCTTTTCTCTTGGAGTGACATGCATTATCAGCAGAGATTAATCTGATGAGTCTTTAGGTGAGCTCCATTTTTAAAAATGCAATAACAGAGGGCTTTGTTGTCATCCGCTGAAAATCAATTAGAGGAGGTAAGGCCACAAGGAAAACTGAAATCACTCATCACCCACCCCCAGCAGCTGGAATGATCTGTCTTCCATGCTTGGATGGTCAGCAGCTATAGTCATGGTGCAGGGAAATTAATTTAGTTTCTATATTCTGAACTCACTTTCCTTGTTCTGGAGGATCTAAGCACAAATTACTTTTAATCAAGGTTGATATGTTATTAACACCAAGGAGGATCTTTGAAGAATCATTTTTTAAAAATTGACTTTAGCATTTTTCACCTGTGCTTGGGGTGTAAATATAGGAAGGTAACTTATAACATCCTTACTTCCTGGATTCTTTGTCCACAACGAGGCACTGCACTGAATGGCGAAGACAATAGGTTCCACCAAACACAGCACACATCCTAGGAAGAGAAGAACAACGTGAGAATTAGGATTCTTGAGTCAAAAAGTAAGGTGAGCCCTGGCTGGTGTAGCTCAGTGGACTGAGCGCGGGCCTGCGAACCAGAGGGTCGCGGTTCGATTCCCAGTCAGGGCACATGCCCGGGTTGCGGGCCAGTTCCCAGCAGAGGACGCATGAGAGGCAACCACACATTGATGTTTCTCTCCCTCTCTCCTTCCCTTCCCCTCTAAAGATGAATAAATAAATAAATAAAAATCTTTAAAAAAAAGTAAGGTGAAATTATTTTCTTTTATATATCTTTCATTTAATAATTGATCTCACAGAAAAAAGGACTTTGATAATTTATCATTTTCTCTGCCATGGCATTAATGACTCAAAGGTAAGACTGCTAATATTTTGACACATCAGAAGTCCTACTTCTAATAACACTATGTGGAAACCTAGAATTGTGACCAAACCAAAAGTACCCCTAAGGAAAAGTCAGCTATAGCCCCCTTCAAGCCAGCTACTGACTGCCTAAGATACACAGGGTGCAAATAGCACCAAGAGGTGATGTATGTGCCCTGGCTGGTGTGGCTCAGTGGATTGAGTGCCAGCCCGCGAACCAAAGGGTTGACAGTTCAATTCCCGGTCAGGGCACATGCCTGGGTTGCCGGCCAGGTCCCCAGTAGGGGGCATGTGAGAGGCAACCGCACACTGATGTTTCTCTCTCTCTCTTCCTCCCTTCCCCTCTCTAAAAATAAATAAACAAAATCTTTTGTCAAAAAGACATGATGTAGGAGAGTCCCCCCCCCCCACCCAAAAGAAGTGAGCACACACACCAGCATGAAGGATGAAACAAGCAGGGAAAACTCTGGGGGACCCCTAGGGACTGCGCTTACCAGAACAGTAAGCAAAAACTAAACCGAGGTGGAACTGGAGCAGCAAGCACGTGACTTAGGCTGCAGAAGCTCTAAGGAATTAGCCTGTCTCATGACTCTAAGGGCTTGGGTTTTAATGCCCACCCAGGGGAAGGGGAGGCCTTAGGTTCTAAACAAAGCAGGTCATAGGTAAGAAATTACAGACACTCTCATCACATCTCAATCCTTAAAGGACTACAACACGGTGAAAAGGTGATGGAGAGGAAAAATTCACTGACTACAAGAGGGAGAAAACAAAAAAACTGTTTTCTTTAAAGCCCTGGGGGGAAGAAGATGATACCTCTGTATGTATAATCAGTAGTTTGCCCTCACACAGGCTGAGGGTTGGAAATAACGTTACTACATGACCCAAGAAACTGTGACCAGTAACAGACCACGAAAAGTGGCCTTTAGGAGTTGGAAAAGGCAAGAACCAAACTTTTCCCCTAGGGCCAGCGGGCCAAAAAAAAAAAAAAAAATGGACCTTGGAAAAAAAAAATGGTTTTGAGACAATATAGAAAAAGTAATTATATCCGTGCTTTACACCATATTCAGAATCAATTCCAGGTAGGTGAAAGGCATAGATACAAAGGTAAAACTCCTGAAAGAAAATATAGGAGGATATATTTGGGAGCTCAGGGAAAGAAGTATTTCATAAAGAAGATGCAGAAATTAAAATCCTGAAAAAATAGAGCACATGGACTAGTTTACAATTATGAACATCTAGGAAACAAAAGAGGTGAAAAGAAAAGCCAAAGAGCAGGAAAGACATGTGCAAGTATCTTATATCAGTTTGAATAACAATTTGGCAGTATCGCATAAAGTTGAAGATGTGCGCATCTGAAGTGCACCAATTCTACTCTTAGTGATGTTACAGAACCTACTGTACATATACACACACACACACACACACAATATATATACAATATATACACAATATATGTATACATACTATATATATACACAATACACACACTATATGTATATATATACAAGAAGGCGGTACAAAAATAGTTATTGCTGCATTGTTTTTAGACAGCAGAGCATGGAGCTTATGAGGAAAGATTCTGACTACCTGAGGTCATATCGGAGCTATTCCATCTACTGGCTGTGTGGCACTGAGCAAGGTACTTAGTGTCTCTGTATCCTATGTTTTCATGGGTAGGATGAGAATAATAGAATTGACCTCATAAAGGATTCTTCTGGGGATTAAATGAGTTCATATTTGAAAAGAAGCTAAACAGTACCCGGCACACAATAAGAATTACATGAGCATTTATTAAATTAAAATATATTTGTGTGTGTGTGTGTGTGTGTGTATTTGTGTATCATATATATCTCACATGTGACCCAAATATCCATCAAGGGAAGAATGGACAAAAAAATGGGCTATATTTATATGTGTAAGAAAGAATTTAGGCTGGCTCTAAAAGAGGTCCGGCCTTTCTCCTCAGCTTCGGGGAGGTGCTCTCTAAGTCCTTGAATTGCCAATCCTGAAATGAGTGCCCTGGGTCACCAGACTGTCTAACATGGGGACCTCACCAGGTCTTAGAATGGGCACTAGCCATGCCAGACAAGCCAGCACGGGACTGAGGCTGGGGGCTGCGGGTCACGTGCTGTTGGTCAGCATCCATCCAGTGAAGCTGGAGACTGAGCTCAGCCAGCGCCGTGGTCATGAACTTCATGACCTTCATGGAACTCATGAACTTCCCTGGTTGGCCATGCTTTGTGCATACAGGGGCACACTGATGCCACAGGGTGACACTGTCCTGATTCCACGGACAGAGAACAGTTGGCAGCTCCACTTCTAGAACCCCACCATACCCCAACCAATGCGCTTCTTCCCAGGACTGATTTCAGCCAGTCCCCAGTACCTGCGATACAGTGTAACTGCACCTGTAAGAGCTTTTAGTGAGGCCTGGGAATCCTTCTAGTGAACCATGGAAACCGACAGCGCTCGGGGAACCCCCCCAAGCTTGCAGTTGGTGTCACAAATGTGGGCAGTTTTGTGGCGACTGTGCCCCCCCAACTGTACAGTTGATTTAACCTCTCACATTCTATAATGAAATGCTGTGAGCAATTTCAATGAATAAATTACAGCCCCAGCTATCAACATGGATAAATGGCAAAATCATAAAAATTGAATGATAATAACAAGCTGGGGAATAATAAGTCCAAAGCAGCAATTTTCAACCTTTTCCTATCATGGCACAGATAAACTAATCACAAAAATTCCGTGGCACGCTAAGACACACGTTATATTTTGGCCGATCTGACCCCCGAAACAGGTATAATTTTGATTTGTTCATCCTAGACAGCTATTGTTATGTTGGCTGTTGTCATTTTTTTTAATTTGACAATCTAAGGGAAAAGAGGTCAGTGCCCCTGACTACATAGTCAGTATGCGTGTTTTAAAAGCCCTCGCAGCATACCACTGTCCAGAGTAATATAATTTATAAAAAGTCCCTGGTCCAGAGTAATATAATTTATAAAAAGTTTCATAAGCCAGGCGGTGAAAGACAAATACCATATGATCTCACCTATAAGTGGAACCTAATCAATAGAACAAACAAGCAAGCCAAACAGAACCAGAGACATGGAAATAAAGAACAAACTGACAGTGACCAGAGGGGAGAGAGGAAGAGGGACACTGGGGGAAAATAAGGGAAGGGCCACCAAAGAACAGGTGTAAAGGACACATAGACGAAGCCAAAGGGGTAGGTTTGAGGGTGGGAGCAGGGGTGGGTGGGGCAGGGGAGAGTGGTGGGGGGAACATGGAGACCACTGTACCTGAACAACAATAAAAAAAATAAAAAAATAACAAAAGTTGCAAAACTTATATGCAAAATACTATGTATCCTGTATGTAGTAAAAGTGCAGCTGCAGGTTTGCATTACTCAGTTTCTTTTAAAAATACATTGAAAGCAAATATGGCAACATGTTAACATTTAACAAAATGGTGACTGGCTACATGGTGGTCTTTATGTTCTTTTTTGTTCTTTCTGATGGATCCTTAACATATTTTTTAATCGTATTATAACCAAAATACAAATTGATGGCAGAGATAATTGATATTCTATAAGCACGACATAATATTCCTAATGTCTTTCTAAATTTAATAATTTCAGTGGACATGAGTAAGCGAGGGTACATGAGGTTAGGTAATCATTTCTTCTGGTATACAACTGCAGGACATTAAGGTTGTGCTCCATCCAAAAAAGTACAACAACACAAGAAATGGCACAACGGAGCATGCAGGCAAAATTTCATGTGCTTGAAAACTGTACATTTTACCCAGGATGCTAGCTACAAGATATTGTCCCTTTCTGCTAATCTTGTTCACTAGTCACATATCAAATTACGGAACAATATGTATTAACTATGCTGCTACACCTGGTATTATTTGAGACTCTGCATTCAACAGACACTAAAGAAGGCCAGAGGAAGCCATCTTTCTTCTGGTTTGTTCACCTGTATCTCCCAAGTTGTATTCTGCCTATCAGTGGTCGAGAGATACGGATAATCAGCCCAACATCCACCATCCATTTCCTGTGGATACTGAGAGAGATCATCTGCGCATGAAATATTGCTGGCCCACTAAAAATAAATAGGCTAAATAAGGTTAAGGCCCCCAAACAGACAGGCCATTTAAAAATGTGGACCATGTTCCTTTGCCTAGGGAAATCTGTTCATCACATGAGTAGGAACGCCAGTGTTTACAACCTCCTCACAAGCAGCTACAGATACGCCGTTATCAACCAGCCTACAGAGCTTGTCATTTCAGGCAGACTACTGCACGTGTACTTTCTCACACAGGCGCACACACACACACACACACACACACACACACACACACACAGAAAAGAATTTTTAAATACTTTCCCAGATTCCAAGAAAAGCAAAGGGATCGAGTTCACAGTCAGTTATAATTTGTATAAGGTTAAAAACTCATAAAGTGCTATGTCATACACAATTATGGTTTTATCGAAACCATGAGAAATGCACTTAGCTAAAATTAAGTGTAATTTTCTACAAGACCTTTCATTAAATATTACTGTTTATGAAACATATTGCTCCTTTATCAAATATCCTCTTGTTTCAAATACTTTTTTCTATAAAGCTTTTAGGGTAAATGTGCTATCTGCCAGATATATTTAACTATGAAATGCAATAGAGGCATCTAAAACTATTTCTTTCAGTAAGCCATCAAAATTATCTTGTTTTCAACAACATGATTTATTAATAGTGGACATACCAAAATAGAAGAAACATGAATATAAAGAATGATAAGAACTGGTTTCTGTGCATGACAGTGAGTATCATACAAGAAACATTGATATCATACAAGAATGATATCATACGAGAAGTCCAACGGCATGTGCCCTGACTGGGAATTGAACTGGCAACCCTTTGGTTCACAGCCTGGCGCTCAATCCACTGAGCCACACTAGCCAGGGCATTATGCTCAGTGAAGTAAGCAGGGCGGTGAAAGACAAATACCATATGATCTCACCTACAAGTGGAACCTCATCAACAAAACAAGCAAGCCAGCAAAATAGAACCAGAGACATGGAAATAAAGAACAAACTGACAGTGACCAGAGGGGAAGGGGAAGGGGGATAATGGCTGAAAAAGGTCATCAAGGAACATGTATAAAGGATACATGGACAAGGCCAAAGGATGGAAGGATGGAGGGTGGGAGGTGGTGGGGGGGGCAGGGGAGAGTGGTGGCGGGGAAATGGAGACAATTGTATTCAAATAACAATAAACAAACATGATTTTAAAAAAGAAGTCCCACGGGACACTGTCAATGATAAACTAACAAATGTCATGTTAATTTTAAATGAGAACAACATATGAAGTATTTTGCGATCTTGGAAAGATTGCTCACTATTCGCTCGAAATTTCTGCCCTTGCAAAAGCATATATAGCTGCACGTGCATATTCGTTTTCCAGTGGCTCCCCCCCACACACACCAGTCTTGCCTGTTAGGGGACATGTGTCTTGTTCACAATGGTGGCACTTGTACTCCCTCCCCTTTGTATTCTCAAGGACCTTAAGCCTAAGTGACAAGAAGCAGCGGTTTGTAAAAAGTGCCAGGCAAACTCATGGGATTCATGAAGACTCTCCTGTGTCCTATTCTTCCCAGTCATTCTTACACTTAGTCTTTTTTTGTGATTGGCTGGGGGAGGGCTACCTGGTAGCCATGAGCCATTGAGGAAACCTTTTTTAAGTGCTTAGGAAGCACAATAGCAACAGTTCTTGAGAGCTGCATGCAGAACTCAAAGAGGCGTCATTTACATGATAAGCAGGGAATTGTACAAGAAGCAAGGAGAGAACCTGGCTGCACGCTGGTCTTTTGGGCACACAGGCAATAATCACAACAGCCCGATGAATCGGCAGGGCCTGATGCATCAACCCCTTGACACACTGCGCCCTACAAGTCTATGAGGCGGAGTTGCACGTTTTGGAAAATGAGGCAAAGAAAGGTCAGCTGACTCGCCCAAGGTCATTTCGTAAATGGTACCGCTGAGTAAGAACCTAGGCAGCCTAGTCCCAGGGTCTTCTGTGCTAAACGTCATACAAACTGCCTGCCTCTCAGCACCATGGAGTCAGGTGGTCAGAGCGACCGTTACAGTTGTTCTGATTCCTGACAAGTGGCAAAAATGAGCGCAAACAATAAAATAATTCCTCAAGTTCTCCATATTTGTCTCCCCAAAAGCGTATGTTTATCGTCTCCCTTTATATGTCAACTGGATTATGTGTAACTTCATTTTATACAGAACATGAACTCCGAGTAAGACTAACCATGGAAATACTCATCTTCAGAGTACCTATCAAGTTAGAAATACTATGCAGTCCGCATTCTCAAAAGTGACTTACCAGGTACATGGGTAAGCTAGAGATTTGTAAACAGGGAAAATGCTGTCAGGAGAAGGCAAACGAAAACCTGACTGCGGCATTTTGTGGGTAATAAAGTTCCACAAGAAACATTTCCTGCCAACAGAGGCCTTTGCTAATGGTAACTGAAGTAACGAAGATGGTGACGCTGCCGCTAAGAGTCACATCCCAGCTTTGGTGTGGTTAGGACCTGCAACACCTAACAAGGCCGCTCGGTGCACCCTCCTTGTCCAGGGTACTTGGAGGCCTGCAGGCCACGTGCTAGGTATTGTATGGGACCTGAGCAAAAACATCTACAAACGGACTACCTACAGTGGGTTGTGCCACCAAAACACAGGAAAACACTTTACCAAATGCCACCGCAGCAAACCAAACCAAAAAGTGGCGTTACAAGAGAATTCTGAATGACCACGGATCGCCATCCCCATGCGTTGGTGACAGGCCAGCTTCAGTTGTACTGAGAAAGGACAAGTGCCACTCAACAGTCACCGTGGACGATAGAGCTTCAGAGATCACATCTATCTACACAGCGTGCAACTGTGTCCCTCGGTTGTTAACTGTATTCCGAAATGTGTTTTTCTCAGAGTGCTATATTTAAAACAACACATTGCGTTTTCTATTCCGTTTACCCAGTGCCCACCGGTCTAAAAAAATGTGTGCGTGGAGGTATGTGTATGTGCCTCTGCGAGACTTAAATAAACACACAATCACACAGGCTCCCCAAAGTCTTGCTGCTGCTATTGATACACAAACACACACGCGCATGTGCACTCACACACAGACACACCAGTTTTAATATATATTGTACAACGCACAGCATTTTGTGGGTTACATCCTTACACTGATATTTATATCACTCCACCATGTTTAATGGCTACATATTTTTATTCCTCAGCAGTGTTTACTTAAACTAACATCCCTTTTTGTTTTCTTTTCGTGGTGTGTGGTATCTTGTTCCTAGCTGGGAAAAGGCAGAAGGAGGGTGATTGTGTGGTGGGTCTGAGAAGTGAAAGAAGCATCTTTGCCGTACTTGGCCTGTGTCCTGGGAATGCAGAATTGGACGGCATATAAGGCGCCGCACCACGCCCACTATCCCCCAAGCCAGGATCCCCTCTACGGCTCAAAATCTTGCCATCCAACTCAGCACGGACTTCCTACTGGCCCCAAAGGAAGTGCTTTCTTAAGAGCAGGGGCTACACAGGTAATGACTCTCACAGACCAATGCAACAGTTATATTCATAACAATCCTAGGTCAGGACTTGCTATAATATGAATTCATGAGATTCATTACTTACCGAGTTTTAGACTAATCATCAAGATCATCAAAAAAATCCCTCAGATGAGTGTTCCTTTACCACATGGCCTCATTCACAATGATCCAGTGGGGCTCCAATGGAAGCCCTACCTATGATTGGTTGTGGTGACAGAACCCAAGGCAACCTGTTTAGCAAGCGGTGATCACTAAAACTAAAAGGTCACCAAAGTCACCTGTAGAAGTCAAGTCACGAAACAGAGAATCACAGAGATCAGCTCTGGGAGGTGGTTGTGAATCAACGTGGATGGCGTAGCTCTGGTCTCAGACACTGCATCGATGTCTATCCTGAGGCATCAGTCCTCAAGACCGCAAAATGGGCATGATAATAATACCTACCTCTTAGAGCCGTTGCGTGCACGTTACGAATTAATGCACACGAAGTGCTCATTTTGTGCCCGGCACAATATACATGCTCAATACATTATACTTCTTGTTTGCTATTGCCTTCTATAGCAAAGGGGACAATGATTACAGGCCGTAGCTGCTACGTGGGGTGTGTAGGCCACACTCCAGTTACTGCGAGAATCTTCCTGCAGGTGTGCAAGGCCTAACATCATTTAATCAATTCTGACAGCTGGTCAAGTCAGCCACCTTCCCTGAATGGAGCTGATGACGTCGATAAGGACAAGTGCTGATGTTAACTTCTCTTGCCCAGATATTCATGAAACGAGTCCTACTATGCACCAGATGTAGTTCTAGGCACCAGGGACACAAAAGTAAACCAGACAAATGTCCTTGCTGACATACAACTTATATTAGTTGTCAGACATAAAGCTGACCAGGGTTGCGAATGAACTGGATGTAGCAAGTTGTCTTCCTGAAGGCAACTTCAATGTAATTCACACACTCATAGGATCAGTCCCTGCTCTGAAATGCGCAACAATCAAATGTAACTGCGGAAGCCTGGTACAGTCTTCGGGAAAGGACAATGCTTGGAAGAGATTCTACGGAAACCTTCCTCCTCCTCCTCCTCCTCCCGGGGCATAAAAAACTATTACAGACAGCTAAGTGTTAACAACCTCAGCAACCACTGTCTCCTAGCCATTCATCAGGATGACTACTGAATACTCTGGGTACTAAGCTCTAGAGCGAAGGGTACCGCATTACTGAAAATTCAAGGAATTATATGGTTCAAGTATCTGAGTCCAACTGGGGCCTTCGATGCAAATTTCACACTCACTGAAAAGGCTGTGGGCAGACGGATTGCCCTTTAGGCGCTGTTCTCAAATAACTGTCATGCTTCCCTTAGAAAAAGCTGTCAAAAAACAATACACAGCCTTCAGAAAACTCACTCCCAGAAACTGTGTCTATTTTATAGATCTTAGCCATATATCTAGCTTCCTCTGTTCTCGGTGACATTCTGTAGATGATGTATTCATTTTTTTCCCCAGCTTTTCCAGCTGTCCTTAAATTTAACCTTCTGTAGGAAAAATCACAATAAAACTATGTATTGGATGACAGAAACAGATCTGTATTAATAACAGCGCCAGGGCCCCTGAATAAATTAGCATCAATTATAGAACACAAGCAATCACTCAATCTTTAAAAATAAAGCCTTCTAAAAATATTGGGAGCCAATTTCTATGATTGGGTCACAACCTGGGATCTGGGCCTACAGTTCACGTGTACAGTGGCTCCCCAATTTCTATAAGGGCCAAACCACCAACTCCAGGCTTCTTATATGTATCCTATCAGAATGACATCAATAGAACCTTAGAACTTCCTATGGAAAAGATTTGGTGTTTACTGACCGCTGTTTAAACATATAATTTACACTAAGCTTTTTTTTTTTTGCAAGTTTAAAAATTTTTAAAGCTTTTCCATTACAGTTGACATACAATATTCTGTTAGTTTCAGGTGTGCAACGCAATGATTAGACATTTATTATCATTTACAAAGCCATCACCCCAGAGAAGTCTAGCACCCATGTGACACTTAGTTATTAGAATATTATCGACTACATTCCCGATGCTGTCCTAACTGTTTTTATAACTCCAGATTTCCTTAGAGCAATCTCCTTCTCAGCCTCTTTCTCTGCTTTGCTGCTCTGGACCTGACCGGGATTCATTTCTGACTCCAACAATCCTTCCTGAAGTCCTGGATCCATTTTGCTGCCTAGTCTTCGAAACTCAGAAAAGAGGCATCCACCTTGAACAAGAGCAATAAAAATCTCTCTTCTGTTTGCAAGGCCCTTCGTGACTATATCCAGTATTATATGGGTCTTTTTGAATGCGGATATGAGAATAACCAAAGCTAATGTTTTCAGAGATCCTTGAGACACCTAGATCCCTTTCTAGGGATCTAGAAAAATATGCTGAGAGCCATCTTCCAGGAGAGAATCACTAATGCCATTTCCCTGCCTTCTCGCACCACCTTGTGAAGCAGTCCTTTGGCTAATACTCCTTCCGGTTAGGTTTTATTACCCACAAGCTCTCGGTGTCGACTATATACATTGGGAAAGAGCTGGGAAAATTACTATGCTGAATCTCCAATCATTTCTATAAAAACGGTAAAATAAAGAAACAAAAACACCGAACACTGATTTCTGGGAGAGCCCACTGTAAGTCTCCCCATGCAACTAAGAGTTCATTTCCAACACCCGTTCCTTCCCTTCCTGTGTTGAAACTAGATCTTTAAACACTATCCCCAACCCCGTGGGGAGAGGACATTTTTTAAAGCAGTCTTTGGTCTGAAATCTTATCAAAGGCTTTTTGAAACTCCAAATGCTCACTGGCTCCCGCTTGTTCACACCTGATTTATCCCTCTCAAAGAACCCTGTTAGATGGCGGAGGTATAATTACCGCACAAAAATTATGTTCTTTCCTCCTGTGGGTTATATGTTCAATAATTTTACCCTTCAGCTATTTATTACAAAATGGACTGTTAGGTCAAATAGTTAGCCTGTGTGGTTCCCGGACTGCCTCTTGAAACTATGCACCATCTACACCTCCTACATACACCGAATCAACCGATTTTCTTTAACGGCCCCTCCTAAACTAAGCGCCAACTCAGGACTGACTGTGCTATTTTATTTTTTATTTTATTTATTTATTTTTTTTGACTATGCTATTTTAAACTGACACGGTTCCCACCCAAAACTGACCCGGGCTTCTGTGATCCCAGATACTTTCACACTCTTGACCTTTTGGGGCACGTATCTATTCACCCAGTGAAATGAGATGGAGCATAGTCACATGCGTTACAATTAGACAAATCCTAGGACAGGGCTGCGAGCCTTCTCGGGTCAAAGGTTACTGGTGCTGTTTTGGGACTGAGGTTACGGCTGTCAGCCAATGGTTCCTCTAGGCCTGTGAATAAGATCTGAAATTGCTCAAAGCAATCAGCTCGCTACTAGTTTCACAGGAGATGCTAAGTCACGGAAGTCATGGACTCAGCTCTCTGTTACGCATACAAGACAAAGGACATTCTTAAGTGTAACAACTAGAGAGAAGTTAAAACCTATACTATGGAGTACAGATGAGAAGTATGATTGCAAGGGAATTCAAAGGAGAGAGGTCACCACGTGCTGGAGGAAAAGAAGTTACAGAATGTCAGAACTGGAGGAAACCTGGAGAACAGCTAGACCGATTCCGTTACAGAAAATCAGAGAGGCTAAACTAATCGCCTAAGAGCACACAGCTTCTAGCAACCGGAAGTAGTGAATGGAAGAAGACCCGATGGCTAGGCCTGAGTCAGACCTTGCACAGGAACAGAGTAGAATGTTGGGGGTGGGGACAGATTCTAACAGGTGGGAAAATGAGGGAGAATGCAGAAAGGAAAGAATGTGCCCAGACACTGGAACAGATGTTCAAATTAGGAATGACAGGAAGGTGTTGAAGGATGAAATGATTACGGAATGGGGTTAAAGGGTAGGCAGAAGCATCTGGATCTGATGTGACAGACAACAGCATTCCACTGGAAGGGACAATGGAGATGACGCTGGGTGCAGGGGGCAGCCCCAGGGGTCGGTAGCAGGAATCCAGTAAGTGGCAAGTCCCGAAGGAAGCCATTCCAAAAACACTGAGGATAACACGGTCATGGGGACAGAAGCAAAGGTCAGCCTCAGAATTTCTAGGCTGTTGATCCGTGAGGAGAAACACACGCCTGGAGCAGATAAGTTTTAGGATCTCACAAAGGGTTTTTATTTTGTTTGGTGTTTTTAAAGAAAAGCTACCATGGTGCTGACAACCTGGCTTTCTGGCTTCTTGGACAAAGAGGAATCTGGCGACCCTGAGCCTGCCAATGGAGACCGATGGTTGTACAGCAGCTGCTTCCTCTAGGTGCGGTCTGTGCTCCACGGTCCACCTCGGTCTCCACCGCTTACTGTCTGCGACTCCCCGTCCCCTGCGGACCGCTCATGGCGGTCCCTGCGTCTCAGCTGCTCACTAGGTTTTCTCCGGATGTTCTGATTTACCTCGTCATGCATACTTTATGTTGAACAACTACTATTCGGGATGTTGTGCATTACAATGTAAAATATGGATCTTTTACACGAAAAAGAAATCGGTCAGAGAGAGTGAAATGTACATGTGAATAGAACTGGTGGGATTCTGAGAGCATCCATTCATTTTTATCAGCTATGGAAAATATGGAAAAAGGAAAAATAGGTGATGCTTTGAGGTGGCCACAACTTCTTTTTCTGAAAACAAGGAGGAGGCCTCCAGTTCAAATTGACTGTAAAAAGTAATAGAGTTTATCTTGGAAAAGCCTCTGAATTTATATTTATCCCAGCTTCTGCCTGTAGATTAAAAAAATATATATATATCTATGAGATGAGAGCCAGTGAGTAAGAAATCAAAGCTTAAATCTTATTTTGAATTCCTCTTACTTAGAATGATAACACATTTTATACTTCAGTTATATACTGCTTAGTACAGAGATATTCTCTATACTTACATTGGAGATAGCTAAAAAAATAACAGAATGAAAATAAAAATCTGAAAAACAAGCAACAGTCATGGGAAATGAGTATCTAGCTCTGCCTAATGACAGAGTAATGACAATTTTCGTCACTTGTGAACATGTGTTTATAAAAATTAGAGGAAAAAAGAGAAAATGTCACTCTCAAAGACACAATACATGATCATTACACTGCACATTACTTTAAAAAAGACAACTTGTTTTCTAACTGCAAAAAGCCCCAGATTTTCTTTCCAAACTCCAGTCACTTTATTTGAATAGGCCCTGCGAGAATGCAACGCGTGACTGTACAAAACTGTGGTCAGAGCTTGTTTTTAAGTATCGGCAACGAAGAGACACAAGTGCTAGAGACCTACCATTTCCAAACAAGCAAACAGAAACAAATACAAAGCTCGGCAGCGATGAACTTCCCATTTGTCCCACTGTAACTCTAGTTATGGAAAACATGGAATCCCGTCAATAGTTCCTGAGAAATATGAAGACTGATCTAATGAGATATACTTTTCCTTAAGTTTCAAATATTAAACTGCCACTTCAATTATCTGTATATAACAAGCTCAAGTAAAAGTCACAAGAGCAACATAATATCCATCCAATATGTTATTCGGATAATTGTGTATATTTGGAATACAACCAAGCTCTTTGATGCCATTAATCCCAAACAACAGACATTTAAGCCAATAGAACTCTAATTGAATACTGCTTCCAACGATGAGTCAGATTTTACTGACAGAGCATACCGACACTGGACTCAATTTCAACTTTGCCCCGGTGACATGAAATTGTATTACAGATAAATTAATAGTTGTGAACATTTTTGGCTAGTAGCCCCTATCCTCCATAGCCTTTAAAAAAGCAATTTCGGTGCCTATCAAGGTAGAAATCAGCAGTTGTAATTTTTTTCATACAGCTGCAAAACAATAGGACCCATTAATAGCTGAACTTTTGACAGCACTATTCATGATGATTTATGTGTTTGTATATAATTTGATTATTATATTAATTCTGCTGATTACTGCTTCAGCTAATAAAGTGAAGGTCACTTCCAAAATAAATCTTCATTATATTTCACAGAAACTAACTGCTCCAACTAGTTGTTTTCTTTAATTAAAAACTAATATAACAAGAAGGAGCACAGACTTCGAGGTTGCTGCATCTGCCGGTACAAGAGAAACAGACCGCGTGCATGTAATGTTCCCAGGAGGAAACCAACAAACCGGAAAGTGTCTCTTCACATTTTCAAGACAGAGGAACTATATTATACCTAGGCAGTAGTACCAATTTTCAAATTACAAGGATAAAAACTGGACGGTGTTTAATGCTTCCGAATTTGGAAACGTAAAGAATCTTGGAAAACACTCTCCAAAGTCATAAATGTCAAAATGCAAGGCGATGTTTTCATTTCTGAAGTTAGGTGCGTGGGATTCTGTGTCTGAAACATGAACGGCAGGTCATCACCTTAACCAGCGTTTTTCCGAAAGGTGGCGAGAGACCCTCTCTGCCTCTTAAGATAAATACTGGGCACCAGGCCCTGACAGCTTTGGAGGGAGATCAGAGGAAAAAAATGGCAAGGGCTCACATTAATATATTATTCTCATTTAATCTATTTTTACACACAGAACGTTCTGTGTCCTGGATTTAATGCTTCGTTTTATTATTTTTTTGAAGTTCTCTAGACCTTCAGCTGAGGTCCTCTCATCAAAGCAAATGAAACATGATGTATATTTTCCCACAGAAGTAAAACAATCCTCAAACAGGAAATCATACTTCTAAAGCTAGAAGGTTTGAACAGAAGAAATCATTGGGGGACAGGGATGCCACCAAGAAGCAGGGAGCGATGATTTGTACGCTTACCAACGACCTCATTGGCGCGCCGCAGAGAATCCGCTCCTGAGTAACCTGCTCGTGGTGTCCCAGCCCTGGTGACCGTCCTGTACCTCTGAAGACCTCATCCAGACCTCCGACACACTTCCAGATCCTTGGAAAGCCCTCCCCTCAAATGTGCATAAGCTTTTGGTGGCACCACACGCAAGTGCCAGCATCCTGAGTGGCCTTCCCTGACCACCATGGCATCTGAGGGGCAGGACGTCCCTACCCCGGCCACCACGTGCTTCCTGCCGTCTCACCCTATCTGTCCTTCGTAGTACGTATCACTCTCTTAAATTATTTGTCTACTGTCTCTCTGTCCAACACTCTTCAGCACCCCCTCCCAACCAGACGGGAGTGGGTGGGGCTGGGGAAAGGGAGGAAAAAACGGGGATGACTGTAACGGCATAAACAATAAAAATTTTCAAAATGTACGTCTCAGACACACAGAAGTCAGTATAAAGCAGTCTACACAGCGCTTAATGAACTCTAATTTCCAGTCTAAGTTAACATAGGATCAAACTGAAAGACCAAGTTCGTAGTCAATGCTCCCCTAACTTTTCATGTAACAAGTGAAAAGTTTTGGGTTACCCACATCTAACATGCATTAAGAGAGTGTAAGAGTGTGCGTGTGTCATAAGTATGTGTGTCCTCAGACAAAATGCATACGGCTACAAAAAAGGTACAAAGGTAGCAATTGTATTGGTGAAAACAAGCACAATGAATACTCTTAGTAGATTCCTCTTGTGATCAACAGTGCATATTTGCAAGACACCTTCAAAGGCTTAATCTTCGGTCAAGAAAGATGTCTGTTTCAAAAGGGACACATGCACAGTGATTTTCATTTCTAATTTAGGAGCATGAAGAAATATAATGCTAGTTATCATCTGCATTTGCTTGTGAAAGCAGCACATCATAGTATACACTGCCACTGTGCAGGGGAAAGTCAGGTCTAAACTCAAAAACACTCCACACAGAAGTCTGACTCCCAGCCCTAGCTGGTGTGGCTCGGTGTGGGTTGAGTGGCGGTCTGTGGACCACAGGGTCACTGGTTCCATCCCTACTCAGAACACATGCCTGGGCTGAGGGCCAGGACCTTAGGTAAGTGGCAGAGGCAGGATTGGAACTCACGCAGTCTGGCTTCAGCGACTCTACTCTTCCAGAGTGTCCAAGCCGCGGCCCGAGGGCCCCATGTGGCCCAGGATTGGCTCTGAAGGTGGCCCAACACAAAATCATTAATTTACTTACCCCCCACCCCCCCCCCCGCCGCTTTTTTTGGCTTATCAGTTTTCATTAGTGTTTGTGTATTTAATGCGTGGCCCAAGAAAACTTCTTCTTCCAGTGTGGCCCGGAGACACCGAAAGGCTGGACATCCCTGCCACCTCTCAGAATATATGTGAAAACATAAAATTAGGATCAAAGTTAATTGCTCATTCAACAGACGTATGTTATTCAAAAGAGGTTATGTTAGAGTTAATTCCCTCTAGTTTTAAATGCACCCCAAGGATGTGGGCCTACGCAGGCGGGGCCATGATTCAAGATTCGAGAAGTCAGAATTTTCCCATGCAAATAAAGCCCAACAAGACTTCCTGAAGAAAAATAGCCACACTGTGAGCGCCACTCTTCTTTCAAAAACTCTCGATGGGAGAGCAAAAAAGTGGAAAGATATGTCCGTTTATAAATACATGTGCATCTGTATGAAAGAATTTAATGTAGGGATATTAGTCTACGGGTAAATTATAAATTACAGGTTTATGAATTTCAAATGAACATGCATTAAAGATGGGAAGAGTCATTTAAAAATAGTTGAAACTAGCATGGTTTCTTTTTTTTTTTTAATTGTTGTTCAAGAACAGTTGTCTCCATTTCCCCCCACCACTCTCCCCTGCCCCGCCCACCCCCACCTCCACCCTCAAACCCACCCCCTTCCTGCTGTCTTTCTTAAGCCAAATATATCTTCCTGTCTATGCTCCTCATTTGTTTAGTAAATTCTGTTTTAAAATGGAATACAAAGTAAAAACATTCCCATTATTATGAATCTGAAATTGGCAAGATGCAAATCACTAAAGTTTGACCATACGAAATTAGGATTTGGGGCGGTAACACTTTTATTCTATTCATCATATGAGGCAAGTGACAACCTACCGCCTAACTTGGGGAGAGGGGAAGGTAAAAGCTACACTGATTATTTCAGCCCCCGCAGAGTGCTCATTTCCAGATGACCTAGGACACAAAAGAAAAATCCAGTTTCCGTTCCGCAGTACTTAATCTTTCTACAGTAATTTCTAATACAACTACTGAAATATTTAATGCATTCAGCAGCTACTCTGCGCCAGCCAAAATTCCAACTCAGCGGCTTTAACCATGCATGAATAAACGATACCACATTTAATAGTAAGGAAAACATCGTGGGATGTCCATTTTGTAGCGGGCTAGGTGCTAGGGACTATAGGAGCCATAGCGATGATTACATTTCCTACAGCCAATATATCTACGAACAGACATAAATTATTAGGTAATTCAATTACACAATTAAATGCCAAATACCAGATCTTGTATGTATAAACCAAAGTCTCTAATATATAATGTTTCAGTAATTACAAAAGCATTCACTGTTCGCATCCAGACTGTAAATTCATGGAACATTTATGTTAGAATACTCTACTACTTTGGTGTTGCACAAATTCCAATGCACTTTCCCTAACGTTATCACACGTGAGTCTCACAGTAGCGCAGGTAAGGTGGTGCGGTGCGATTTAACTACCCTTTCCATAATACAGGTAAAGCAACTGAGGCTCTGAAAACTGAAATGTCATGTTAAAGTTCATGAAAATACTAACATGAGAGAGCTAGAATCAGAACCCAATTCCGAGACCACTATTTCTGTAACACATGGAAAACCTTACAACTTTCATGTCATGCAACGTCCGATGACAAGGAATTGTATGAAAAAGACTCAATGTTGGAGCATTCCCTGCCAAAGGAGAAGGTAAACTGATGAAGAATTAGAAATGAACAACTGAAGTAAACGGTTCTATCACTGTTGTATGCAATCACGTTAATTGGATCAATGTGGAGAAAAACAAACTGGGAAATAGCACAGACACGACACCCAGCTACCTAACAGACCTACACTTTCCAGAACGTAAGGCCTTAGATCTTTGTAATCCAGCTGCCTTTGGGTTTTTTGTTTTTTGAATTACGTTGAAAATAAACACACTTCACGTATTATTTCTAATATACTTGCACAATATACGAGGTCTGTCCAGAAAGTATCTAGGCATGATATATGAAAAATAGAGGCATTTATTGAAGATGATACAAGATACAAAAAACACTGTCCAGAGGACAATGACTTCTCAGCCCCCTTCCAAGGAGGCACCTTGGGACCTCACACAGGTCTCCCAATCGCCATCAGCTGCCCTGTCGTATTTTCCCGAATCTCATGCACAGTTTGAAATCTCTTCCCTTTCAAAGGTGATTTTGGTTTAGGGAAAAAACAGGTATCGCAGGTCACCAAATCTGGGCTGTAGGGGGCCTGAGTCCCCTGGGGGATTGGATGTTTTGCCAAAAACACTCTGCACGAGGTGTGACACAGGAACAGGCACTTTGCTGTGACGAAGCTGCCCATCACCAGGTGGCCACCCATAGCTGTGGCCTTCTGCATCATCCCAATGGTTTCCCCAGAGGAATGAATGTTGAAGCTTAACACAAATTGGATGCAGATTCGTTGCTCTACTCGCTCAGTCATTTTGAATGTGACGGTCACACAGTACACATGCTCACTCAACAGTGTCCACCACCCCCACTGACTAGTACGGTGAAATCGTCATTGTTCACGCATGCGCATTCCAGTCCACTCTCCTTGGCTGCCAGGTTATACTGATGCCACGCAAATCGTTCTCTTTATATTAACAATGGCTGGGCTTTTTCTAGACAGACCTCGAATATGTATTCCAAAGGGATGGGTCAAGTGTTATTTTGAATGATCCTTAAAAAGTTAATCTATGCAATTGCATAGCATTACCTTTTAATTTAATCAAACAAAAATCTCAGCTCCAAATATTGCACTTGATTTAAATATCACTGGACCTCATTCAAATATTGCTGTCACCCTATACAAAGCCAGCTACCTTTCACTCTTATACAAGTTATTAGAATTATTTTAAGGACTGGAGTATTATACAAGTGTAACCTAGGAAAAAATGACTAGGAACATTTTTGTACCTACCTGAGTATAATGTAGTATCTGAGTTAGTTAGCCCTGAGCAGGGTATTGCTAAAACAGAAACTCAAGCTGCATAATTTGTATAGCCAATATAATTCTAATATATTCATGAGACTCACAATAAATGCTCTAGCACCACATACTTAAATATAATGTAATCTTTAATAAGAAGTTATTCTCAAATTAAAAGTCTTTTCCTGTCAAAACCTGAGGGATAATGCAGGCAAGGACACAAAACCATTCCACCGCTTTATTAACGACAATGCTCACTGATCTGTGAATAACCTGGGAAAAAAATGAAGATTATTGAGTTACTTTACCAATCTATCCATTCATCAACACGGAACAGGCTTCAAAATGATGAATTATCTCACCAACCTGCTGTTTATCCCAAGCAACATTCTCTCCTCAAGGGAAAAACAAACAAATGATCATGCAAACACCATCATGCCTACCTCTACACTTTACGCATCATCTCTATGCCAATACACACTATTAGCTAGAGGGAAAAGTATCTGTAAAATCACATACAAAAGGTTCAGAAGACGAGATGTGTTGCTGTGCTTATTTTACCCTCCAGGATCCTGTGGTTTATAAAAATTCTATTCAAACAGTCCTCCAGCTTTCGGGAGACGAGATGTTGGTGATCTTTCTCGCACTGCTAGGAATCCCCTTTCCAGAAAAATACTCCCGGTCACACTACTGACTACGCACGCACAAAACCTGCCATGTAATTTCAGGGTATTTGCCCCCAGTTCCTCAAACCCAGGTAGGTGATTGACTCCAGGCACTGGGGCTGAGATTAAGAACCCCTGAATTTGAATAACTCCTCTTACTATACCCAGCATTCTATGCCGTCTATTTTAGGCTAAGATAGGTTTTTTAAGACGATGGCTATAAGTTTTCTTATGCCATAATTACAGAGAGCCAAATAAAAAAATTAAGAGAATTGTAATTATATAGCCTTTTTAATGTATGGATGAAAAAAAGTAGAAGAAAATATGCCAAAATGTTCAGTATTATATTAACAGGGGATGGGATGTACATTAATTATAATAATAATAAATATTAATATTTCTGTTCCTGTTTTCCACATTTTCTGCATATGAAATTATAATAAAAAACAATTTTTTAAAATTTTAGCATGATGACAGCAACAATAGAAAAATGGGTAAGTAAATTAAGGTATATACTTCCCTATATCAAAGAAGTACTTTGCCATTTTAATTTTTTAATTATATTTTATTGGTTACACTATTACACTTGTCCTGATTTTTACATCCTTGCCCCCTTCCTCCCAGCACCCCCCACTCCCTCAGGCAACCCCTACCTCAGGTAGGAGTACCACTGTCCATGTCCATGGGTCATGTGTATAAGTTCTTTGGCTACTCCATTTCCTATATTGTACTTTACATCCCCAAGGCTATTCTGTGACTACCCATTTGTACTTCTTAATCTCCTCACCTCTTCACCCATTCTCCCCCTCCCCCATCCCATCTGGCAACTTTCCAGTAACTAACTTTTCTTGCTTTTAAGATTCTCTATCTTTAACTTTGGCACTTTAATAATGATGTGTCTTGGAATAGGTCTCTTTGCATCCATCATAATTGGGACTCTGTGCTTCCTGGATCTGCATGTCTATTTCCTTCACCAAATTAGGGAGGTTTTCTTTTACTATTTGTTTTTTCAGATAGATTTCCAATTTCTGTTCTTTCTCTTCTTCTGGTACCCCCATTAGGCAAGTGTTGGACCTCTTAAAGTTGTCCTAGAGGCTGTTTACATTATCCTCATTTTGGGGATTCTTTTTTTCTTCTTCTTCTTGTGATTGATTGTTTTTGACTTCCTTCTGTTCCAAATCACTGATTTGATTCTCAGCTCCATCCACTCTACTGTTGTTTCCCTGTACATCGTTCTTCATTTCCATTAGTGAATCCTTCATTTCCGACTGGGTCTTTTTTATGCTGCTGAGGTCCTCAGTGAGTTCCTTGAGCATCCTTATAAATAGTGCTTTGAACTCTGCACGTCATAGATCGTTTATGTACATTTCGTCTAGCTCTTTTTCTGGCGTGTTGATCTGTTCTTTGTTTTGGGCCATGCTCCTTTGTCTCCTCGTTTTGGCAGCCCCCCTGTGTTTGTTTCTATGTATTAGGCAGAGCTGTCTGACTCCGTGTCTTGGTAGAGTGGCCTAATGTGGTAGGTGTCCTCTAGGGTCCGGTGGCACAGCCTCCCCTGTCACCCAAGCTGGGTACTCAGGGTGTGACCTTGGTGTTCTCTCCTGCTCTCTTTTTAAATGCTGTAAGTTGGAGATCGACTTGTATCCCACAATTCCCTGAGGTAGATGTTGCACCTGCTCAATTTTCCACATACAAGACTCAGGAAAATTTCGTTTGAGTATGAACACGTGGTGCCAAGTGTTTGGTGGTGACTTTGCACACACACGCACGCGCGCACACACACACACAATTCCTATTATGGTATATGTTAAAAGTAAAACACACTTGTCCTTTATGTTTTAACAATCCTACTACATTGTAGGAAAAAAAGGAAATAAGATCTAGGTCACTGAAGAATGAAAGACTGACCTACTTAGTAAAGAATCAGTTAAATACCTTTTCTTTATAAAACACAAGCAGCAATCTCTGGGCAGTCTAGGTCTACTTGTAAAAGAATGTCAAGTTTGTTTGCTCCCACTGGTACTGCTCCACTTTACAGGTTATGAAAACATGACCCAGCATATGAAACCGACTCTGGATTAGAAAGTAATTCTAAAGGCCTACTTACTATGTTACCAACCACACAGATAACAGAAATACATTAGTCGGTTAGGGCTTAAAAAGAACTTCTGTTTGGAAGATATATTATGAGAGTTTAAAAACCTATATACTACATACATTTCCTTATTTTTGTGCCAGAAAAAAATATTAACCAACACATATATAGTAGGGAAAATGCTATGGCTTGCTAGATTAGAAAAAAAATCTACGGGTTTCAATGACTTTTCTTCCAATATGCTCCAATTTATGCATCGTGACATTAATGGATAGTAGGTAGCACAATAAATAAGCATCATTTTCTTAGCTTCAAAAAATCTACCTATTTAAATTGATAAAAACCTCAAAGGGCATTTACTCATGAAAGTTATCTCTAGTAGTTAAAGTGTTATACTGTTTATGCGGAATTCATTTAGAATGCAAGGATATGACTTACAAATGCCTTTGAATCCTTCACATAAATATGCATGCATGCCGTTTATAACAGTAGCCTTGATGAGAACACACTATAACTGGCTGCGAGGAACACTTAAGAGGCTGATATTAAAACAGAATACAGAATGGGGGTTAGAAATCACAGAGCCGGTGACATGTAACCCTGATAACCTGGCGATAAAAAGTGTAGGCTGTGATGTATAGATGGTGGCAGTGCTACTACTTTGGGACATAAACAGAACAATGTTTAGATGAAATTATAAAGCATTATGCAGGGAGTCCAATATAAAATTAAAAGTTGGTATGCCTAGGCCCAGTAAATGCATTTGTATTATGATTCACACAGACTCAGGTACACAATATAGAGGAAGAACTCAAGAGTTACTTTTTTTTTAATATTTTATTTCTTTATTTTTTTTTTAGAGAGAGAGGGGAAAGGAAAGAAAGGAGAAAGAGAGGGAGAGAAACATCCATGTGTGGTTGCCTCTCACATGGCCCCCACTGGGGATCCGGCCCGCAACCCAGGCATGTGCCCTGACTGGGGATCGAACCGCGACCCTTTGGTTCACAGCCCGCGCTCAATGCACTGAGCTATACCAGTCAGGGCAAGAGTTACTTTAATTACTAAAGAACTACCCCAAATTTTAATATACTATTTCAAATGCAAGAGAAAAATGTGTTTTGTTGTTTTAGTATCTATCTATCTACACACACATATAATCACAAAATTCTCTGAAAGTATCACTTTAAATTGAGAAGGGTCAGGTATAATTTTTACAGCAAACACTAAGTGTGAACCACACACAAAATTCTGAGATAAGCTCTACAGAGGATACAAAGATATGGAAGGCTGATAAAACCTCAGCCTTAGGAGGTTATGATGATGTTTGGGGGAAAATGTTTTTGGTTGGTTTTTTGTTTGTTTGTTTTTTTGGTCTAGGATTTAATGCATAAGGGTCTCACTCTGAAATTTTATATCAGTATAGGAGAAAAAAACCCTTTAAATGTATTTTCCTATAAAATAGCAAATAAGCAAACACCGAATACATACTTAGAAAAAGGTGTGAATTAGGAAAGGATACGTAAGGAGTTAGTCAGGGGGAAATGACATTAAATATATTTCCGTAAAGTGCGGGTAGGAAGCCAGGGAACTTCTGCTCACTCCCCAGTGGTCTGTTCCTTCCGTCCCTATATCCCTACCCTGAAGTCCTCTCGGAGTGAGTAATAAATGGCAACACAAGATAAAAGAATGTGGTTCCTTCTGAATCAGGCACTGCCACAGGAAGAGGGAAAGAATGATTAAGAAAACCCTCGAAGTCCCCCATTAGTTTCAATTGGTAGGAGGACCTGTGGTCCTGGGAGATACGACAGTCCCTATCCCTCCCCACTCGGGCAGTGGATTAGAGGAGAAAGAGCTTGTCTGGAAATACACAGACCTATCATATTCAGAATTAAGTCGCTTTCAAATATATGAAACTTTCACCTCCATTCATAAAATCACATCGTTAAGAAATGCAGATCTGAGAATACCTACTCCTAGGTGTATACTGCACCGAAAGCATGAAGGGACTTTCAGTTACACCCAAAAAACCTATTTCGTACATTAAACAGAATTTTTGTTGCACGGATGAGATTTAAGGAAATAAGAGATAGGGCCACAGCAAACCTCCCAATCCCAAACACACACACATACAAGCACAGTATAAACAAACCCTGAGCTGAATTCAAAGCCTTTCTTTTGGAAGATTTTATTTATTTATTTTTAGAGAGAGGGGAAGGGAGGGAGAAAGAGAGGGAGAGAAACATCAGTGTGTGGTTACCTCTCGCATGCCCCCTACTGGGGACCTGGCCTGCAACCCAGGCAATGTGCCTTGACCAGGAATCGAACCAGCGACCTTTTGATTTGCAGGCTGGCACTCAATCCACTGAGCCACACCAGCCAGGGCTGAATTCGAAGCTTTGAGCATTAAACACTGCAGTTAAAAAAAAAAAAAAAACACATCTTATTGCCCCTATCAGTGTGGGAGCTGTATCTGCGGCTCCTTCATTAAGTAAAAATCTCCTGAAGGGAGTGGAAGTCATTTCAAATCTTAGTGCCTTCTGGCTGAAACAAACACAAATAATCCTCGAAGGAAAAGCATCCCTAATTTGGGTTCCCAGATTTCCACAGATTAAAGTCAATGAAATATCAACTCTCGATCAAAGATAAGCAAAGCACAAGGAAATAAACCATTAACATAAATCAAAAGAAACAACACATAGCAGAATGCAACATATACATATACGTAATATAAATAAAATGAACAAGCAGAAGAGAACATCAAACAACAATATGAAAGATTTGGAGGGGGGATGAAAGATGAAAACATTGAAGTAAAAAGCAAAAGTGTTAAAGCACAGATGAGTCACAGGTGAGGGGAATTAATAAACTGAAAAACAGATCTCAATACATGGAATGCAGCCAGAATGACAAGGAGACAGAAAATACGACACATAAAACAAAGATTAATAAGGATGAAAGAATGCTACATTCTAAAACATACCTGGTTAGGGTCCCTAAAAGGTGAGAAGAGGGACAACGGAGGAAAACCAGTAATTGCTAAGATACTGACTCCCTGGTAATTTTCCAATGTGATAAATGACAATTGACAGATAGAGGAAATACAATGCAGCTGTTTGAAGCATATGGAATTGTACTGTTATGTCAAATGGTTTCATTTTGTTAATTTCGGATGGATCAACCCATAGCAAGCCAGATACGCACAAGAAACCAACTCCTAAAATCGCTGCAATGAAAATGCAGAACACCAAAGACAAACTATCTTAAAAGAAACCTGAGAGCAAAGAGATATCGCTTACAAAGAAATGACGATTAGGCAGGTATCAAGTTTTTTAACAGCAAAATGGAAACCAAATACCAGTGGAATAAATGTTTAACATACTGACAGAGGGCAGTGAGTGCAGGATGTGAGATGCAGATGCTGCATTATGGAAATGTACACCTGACTTCTCCCTGCTTCTACTGACCAATGTCACCCCAATATATTTCATTTAAAAAAGAACTGCCAACTTCAACATGTTCACCTAGCAAATCTTCATTCAAAACAAAAAGGGCAAAGTTATTCTCATATATGCAAAAACTAGGAAGCATTTACTACCAACGGAAGTAAAGTAGAGGAACTTTTTAATACATTGCAGAAAAAAAGGAACAGACTTCTGTTCATAGGACTCATCCTGCTTGGTAACAGACCAAGGCTATCCGATGGGATTAAAAAGATGTGATATGTTATTTATTTAGAACCCTAAATATAGACTCAGAAAATCTGAAAAATAAAGGGATGAAGAAGATATAACAGGCAAATACTAAACAGATGGAGTAGCTATTTGAATACCAAAGCAGACTTTAAGAAAAAATGCATTATTGGTGATGAAGAAAGTCATCAGATAATGTAAAACATTAATCAGGAAGATGATAAACAATTATAAATTTATGCCTTGAATAAACTGCCTCAATAAATATAAGGTAAAAACTGATAAAATTATAGGGATAAGTTGACAAATCAAACATCATAACGGGAGATTTCAAAACGCATTACTCGGCTCTCAATAGATCAAAGGAAAAAAACCTCAATAAAAGTAAAGTTTGAAAATTACAATTCGAAGCTTGACTTGTTATTACACTCCAGGACCAATCACGAGGGAACCCTGTACCCAACAAACAGATAAACACATTCCTTTTGAGCACATACGGAAAAATGGGGAAAAATCAGGACAAACTAAGCCATAAAATAGAAGTTCAAAGAAGTGGAACCATAAAAACATATTTTCTAGACACAATACAATTAAATTAGATGATAAGAGCAGAAGAATCAAACAAATTAACTCTTTCCAAATACCTTAAAACAACTCGTGGTCAATAAAAAGAAAATCATGGAAATTAAGATAGGACTAAAAGATAACAAAAATAATACTTGAATAAGTATGTAAAATCCAAAACAGTAACGAGAACTTTATCATCGTAAATGCTTATGTTAGAAAAGAAAGGTAATTGTAACTCATTTGGATTCGGCCGCAGAGCTGACAAGGTCAGGAGGTCGGAGGGATGAGCTGAATAAAACCCAAAGAAAGCAAATAAAGGAGATAATAAAGAGGCCAAGCTAATAAACTAGAACTCAAAATGAATGGGTGGGCCAAAAAGTTCATCTGGTTTATTTTCCGTAAGACGGCTGCAGCAGCGCTTAGTTGTCTTTAACTTCATTTGAAACAATTGTTTTTGGTTGCATTGTGCTGACTGTCTTATCAGCATACATTTAAAAACAACGGATCAAAATCGGTGAATTTTTGTATAGCCATTTTAATACCGAAGATGGAAGAAAATAAGCAATGTTTTCGGCATATTATGTTTTACTATTTTAAGAAAGGTAAAAATGCAACTGAAATGCAAAGAAAAGATTCGCACAGCGTAGGGAGAAGGTGCTGGGAAGGACCAAACATGTCAAAAGTGGATTGCAAAGTTTCGCGCTGGAGATTTCTCACTGGACAAATACCCCACGGCCAGGTAGAGCAGCTGAAGTTGACAGAGATCAAATCAAGGCATTAATTGAGAACGATCTCCCTTTTACTATGGGGGAGATAGCCGACATACTCAAAATACCCAAATCAATGAAGTTATTGGTGAAAATGAAAAATGCGTCTTTTATTTTGCAGGAAAAAATATGCGGACTTTTTGGCTAACCCAATATAATAGACAGGATTGAAAAACCCAAATGCTGATTCTTTGAAAACAACAGAAACTATGAAACTTGCTCAAGAGTTCACGGCTAATACCTGGAGGAGCCAAGATTAAAATCTAGGAAGTCTATCTCCATAGTCCAGATTCTTAATTACCTCAGAAGTGTGACATATAAAAGAAAACACTGCGCCCTGGCTGGTGTGGCTCAGTGGATTGAGTGCCAGCCTGGGAACCAAAGGGTCACTGGTTCGATTCCCAGTCAGGGCACATGCCTGGGTTGCAAGCCAGGTCCCCAGTAGGGGGCGTGTGAGAGGCAACCACGCATGGATGTTTCTCTCCCTTTCTCCCTCCCTTCCCCTCTTTCTAAAAATAAGTAAAAAAATCTTAAAAAGAAAACACTGCAATATTTGAATACATTAATCATTGATATCTATGCGTCATAAACACTATAAGGCAAGACCTACATGACACACATAACTGAGAGAAGATTAGTGTTCAGAATATATAAAAACTCCTACAAATGAATAAGAAAAGGACAACAGCCCAATAAACAAATGGACAAAAGACTCTTAAAAGCATTTCCCAGAAAAGAAAACAAATAATCAATGAGCACATGAGAAGACATACATAAGTAATCCGGGAAATGCAAAATAAAAATACAACGTGATGTAATTACCCATTTGTCACTTTGTAAGATATATAATTGTCTATAATCACTATGCTGTACAGCTAAAACTAATACAAAATGATACTGAATGTAAACTGTGGTTGAAAAATAAAATTTAAAAAATACAATGTAATGGTTATTTTACGTGAGGTAGATTGACAAAAATTAGAGTCATAGAGTCAGATAATACCAAGTGTTGGCAAAGAGGTAGATTTCAGCCATACAGCTAGGGGAATATACACCGATACAACTCCATGGAGAAATACCTGGGCACTATCTGGCATGAACATTTATATACCCCACGGCTCAGGAATTCCATTCCTACATATGTATCCTAGAGAAAGCCTTGAGTATGTACATTCTAAACATATAAAAGGATATTTATGGATCAAAGCAAAAACTGGAACTAGGTGGTGTCCATCACGAGAAAAATGAAAACTATATTGTGGTATAATCACAATGTATGATTCACAATATATAACAATGAAAATAAACTATAATTTTACACAAGAAGGATGATACTTGGAAACATAATATTGAGCAGAAAGAAGAATTCACAGCATGATTCTATTTTGAGAGCTCAAAAACAGGCCAAACTGAATGCATCGTTCAGGTAGTAAGTAGGTAGGATGATTATAAGAAAAGAGAACAATGAAGCATATGCAAATACTCAATCTTGAGTAACTCTCATTTTTGTCTAATTGTCGTCTCTCATTCCAGCGCCCCCTTAGCAAGAAACGAGAGACCCAAGAGCAATCTCACCTGCAGAAGCACTGTGGGAGCTCCCCTTGGCCGTACAGAGGGAACAGAAATGGGGTGTTGCCGTAGCGCCCAAGACAGTGCAGGAAGTTTTTGGTAGCTGCGAGGCCATCGACGGTCCTGCTGGCTGTCTCTGACGTCATCGCAATGGAATGCAGAACAAAATACTGCAGGTTGGGAGTTAATTTCTGAGTCTTTAAATATTCGGAAAATGTCATCTCCTCGTATGCTACGAAAAAGAAAGGTGAAATTTTCTGTTAAAATCAGAACTGAACTTCAATTGATACCACTACACGAAAATTATATCAGGTCTGTTGAAAAGCCTTGGAAAAGGATATAAGTGGGAATCATATTACGTTTTGGACAGAGAGCAATAATTTTGGGGGGGACAAAAAACTAAAAAGTTCATTATACTGATTGGATTGATGGCACAATTTTTAAGCTTTACATGATGAACCTTTGTTTGGTATTTTACAGATTTAAAAAGTAGAAAAACGCTCTGGGTGGTGTGGCTCAGTGGATTGAGCGTGGGCCCATAAACCAAAGGGTTGCTGGTTCGATTCCCAGTCAGGGCACATGCCTGGGTTGCAGGCAAGGTCCCCAGTAGGGGGCGCATGAGAGGCAACCACACATTGATATTTGCCCCCCTCCCTTCCCCTCTCTAAAATATATATAAATGAAAAAATACTTTTAAAAAAGTAGAAAAGCATTAGGTAACTCATTAACCATCACAACAGTTTTCCAGGCAATTGTCTTATTTTATCATTAAAAGTGCAGAATAATGCCGATAATTGTATTTTGAAATATTAAATATGACAAATGGTAAACTTTTGATTAAAGCGATAGAGCAATACATGATTTTTTGAAACATATATTCCTTATTAAAACTCGGAACACTGAACTGACTGGAAAGTAATAAAACTAATTTCTTTGTGGCTAGTGAAATCAGTCTCACTATAATCACAACACAAAAGAGAAGAGATCTGTGAAAAACGCTTTCTTGAAACCAAGAAAAGAAAAAAGTGTAATTGGATGGTTAGTGGTAGCAAATACATTTCCGTGACAAAAGACAAAAAAACTTTATGGAAATTATTGATATAAACTAATAAGAACTATAAAAATTCACTGAGCTAATATGTTTATACCACTGTGGAGAAGAATTCAGCAGTATCTCATGGACTTGAAGCTTTAAGAGCAGGAGGTAGACTTTTTAAATGGAATTTGCTGGGGTGACCCTGGTTCACAAAAGCATACAGGTTTCAAGTGTACAACTCAACAAAACATCAACTGCACATTTAGTGAAAAAAATACTGCTGTAGTTCTCATTGTAACTTCATAAATGAATTGTCAATAGTATCCTGTTATTTTGGATAAGTTTTCCAGTCCAGGGCCCTTAAAGTGTAAAGCTCTGTTATTTTGAATATGGTCTATTCAATTTTCAACAAACTGACAAGTCACTGGCCCCGGATCACACACGGAGACGGGTGAAAGCCAACTAAGAAACCATGTCTTCTCCTAACCCAGCAGTTCCCACCTCGCAATCGAGTCTCTTGTTTCAAATCAATCAAAATGAAAAATTCAATACCCCAAGCACAGTTACTGATGAAAAAGAAATAATGAATGACGCAAACGACTACAGTAGTTGCTCCCTAATCCAAGAATCCATTTTCTGTGATTTCAGTTACCTATGATTGACCACAGTCCGCAAATATTAAATAGAAAATTTCCAAAATAAGCCATTCATCAATTTTAAATCATACACAGTTCTGAGTAGCATGATGAGATGTCGCGCTGTCCTGACGCGCCCCGCCCCATCCCGCCATGGAGAAGAGTCACTCGATGGCCTAACACAGTCCCACGGCATACGCTGTCTGTGAGTCACTCTGTAGCCAGCGCAGTGAGCAGATCAAATGTCTCAGTGCTGCAGTGCGATACTCTTATTACACTTAATAAGAGTAGTGATGCTGGAAATTCGCACGTGCCAAAGGGAAGCCATGAAGTGTAAACAGGTGTAGGAAAGCACGTAGTGCACCAGGTTTCAGAACTATTCAGGATTTCAGACATCCGCTGGGGATTTTAGAACATATTCCCTGTAAACTGGGGGGGGGGGGGGGGGGGAATTACTGTATCATCTATGAAGGACCAGTTCACAAAAATATTTAATGAACAAGAAGAAAACTTAACACACAGCAGTATTTCTTCAACGACAAAAATGTTCCCTACCTGCACTGTAGCCACAATAGCTACCAGCCATACGTGGCTACTGAGTGATTGAAACGTGGCTAGTGTACTTGAGGAACTGAATTTTAAATTGCGTTTAATTTTAATTAATTCAAGTGTAAATAGCTACATGTCGCTGAAGGCTAACATAGTGAATAATGTATTTTAAAAGAGAAATAAGTGGCTCCCTTCATCAGAGAAAGCATATGCAAATACGAAAGCTCAAATAATAGGCCCGGGCTGATGTGACTCGGCGGATTAAGTGTGGACCTGCGAACCACAGGGTCGCTGGTTCGATTCCCAGTCAGGGCACATGCCTGGGTAGTGGGCCAGGTCTCCCCACCCCCCATGGGGGGCACACAAGAAGCAACCACACATGGATGTTTCTCTCTCATTCTCCCTCCCTTCCCCTGTCTCTAAAAATAAGTTAATAAAATCGTTAAAAATAATAGTAACCGGAAAACACAATGAAAACAAAAACAATACCTTTATATTCATCAGGATGTTCCTCATACTCCATACAAAATGTAAGAAACTTCATCAGCATTCGCTTTTCTACCATAGTCAGTTGTTTGCTATTGAAGACATCTGCTCTTGAACAAGGGACCTGAAACATGTGAGTTTAAGTTAAGACACTGCTTCCTAGTGATAAACAAGAGTTCCAAAATGCACTGTTTTCCTTAAACTCCAAGAAGATCATTTATTTCCATTCCAGTCAGGCTGTTTCATGTTCCCTTCCATCAGTTCTAATGGCATCTCTGTTGACTTCAGAGCTAATTAACTTGTGAGCTCTCCCTACTTAATTTGCCAACTTGCTCCTTATGCCATTAGAAAGGCCAATGGCATGTCACTGGTAACTAGCAAATGACAGCTCAGATCCAGCAATGCTGCCCCAAATGAACACTTTCTCGACACCAGCAGCGAGCCGCAGAAAGAACTCATGAGAAATGTAACACCTTTTGCCCGAGCCATCTCTTACTATCTACATCTGTAAATCACCCAATGGGACCGGGATTTTCTGCTTTACTAGGGAAATGATCTGATTTTGCTCATCCTTCCAAAGCAAACCACCAGGTAAGCTCATATCCAGTTACAACAGATGATCAGCATACTACCTGTTCCACTCTTCCTTCTCGAAATGCAAGAATCCTGGTAATATTTTTGAACTCCGCATAGCGACTGACATTAGATTTGATTAAAAGGTCAATCAGCAGTCCTCGAGAATACAGCAGCTGTACAAAGAAAATAGTTTAGAGCATGAAATAAACGGTGAAATGGTGGAAAATTCATGAACACTAAATACAGACATACAGTTGCTATATTTTGAATTATCTGTAAACTTTGTACAATTGAATTATTTGTAAAAAGCATTAAACCTAGTCATATTATAATTCATAACATATCCCAGACTTACAATGGATCATCTGAAATTCAAAATCCAAAAGCCCCTGGAATCAAAAGTTTTTACGTAACTGGTTTAGCAAGCAAACCTGACCCAAATGGATATAAGATATAAGGCTCTTCTACTTTTGTAGTCCCTCTAACTGAAGAAATATTAATGTGCTTGATTCCAGAGCGCATCCTCAGACCCTGCTAAGGATGTTACATCACATACGGCACACCAGTACATACACTGCATTACTTTCTAAAATGCGTATTTATCGAGCGTCCTGGGTGACGCCAGCTAATTAAATCATACGGGTTTCAGGTGTACAAGTCTACCACACATCATCTGTATACCTCGTGTCGTGCTGTGTGCTCACCGCCCCAAGTCAAGTCTATGCCCATCATCACCGTTTATCCGCCCTTCACTCTCTCCTACCCCCCCACCCCCCTTGCCCCACTGTAGTCTGTGCCTATGAGGATTTTTTTTTTTTTTGGGTTAATCTAACATATTGCATTTGGCTGCGTATAATGCACTCCCATGTGTAATGCACACCCATGTTTTTGGCCCAAACAATCAGGAAAAAAAAAATCTTTCATTATAATTCTTTAATTCAATTTTCTATTTCTATATAAAACCGATGATCATATTCCAGGGTATTACCGTGCATACGGATATCGTTATTGCTTTCTAAACTACACTTTTAATGCGTGAGCATCAATGAAAGAATTCAAAAAACATTTATACAGACACGGAATTAGTACCACCCATGTATAATGTGCAGCCTTATTTTGCCCTCAAAAATTAGGGGGCGTTATACATGGCCAAATACGGTACATATTTTTAAATCTGAATACCAGAACACACCAGGCCCCAAGGGTTTTGGATAAGGAACTGCAGCC
Source organism: Glossophaga mutica (assembly GCA_039655065.1). NCBI lineage: Eukaryota > Metazoa > Chordata > Mammalia > Chiroptera > Phyllostomidae > Glossophaga > Glossophaga mutica. The sequence continues at coordinate 3,258,827 of CM077318.1, read as the reverse complement.
TTATGTGCTGCCAGGTGCTCGTTAAGAAGAAAGGCGCTCACTGGACCCTCCTCATCGATGAAACAAGAAAACCACTGGTTACACATTTCCATTGAAAGAGTCAACTTACAAGGTCCCTCTGTAACGCCAACAGTCTAGACCGACCTGAGGTGTGTCTTTCCCGAGAAAGAGGATGATCGGTATTGCCCGTGTGCATGTGAGGAATTGACTTTATCCCTCAGCATCAGAACCAATGTGAGAGAGACAAAAACGATTTCAACAGTACTCACATGGTTGGAATTTAACCAGATGGTTAAATGCAACAGATGTGGCGATTTTCTATACTGAAATACCCTTAAGTGACGGTATCTCAATACATGTTAAAAATGCACACGTTACACCTTAAATAAGGAAGGAAAAATTTTAAAAATGAGCTCTACTTCGCAGAAAAATGGAATTTCAACATCTAAACCATTAGTATGTGTATCCAAGAGGCCAGTAAAGAATTTCTGAGAATCGATTATCAGTTAGGTGAATTTTATCAACTATTTATTGTATTAGTCCAGCGTTATGCAGAACAAAGTAAACATTTTTTTAAATGAATCCAATTCCACTGATGGAATAAATTATGGCATGTTATTCCATTACTTTCAGCCTAATACACAACACAACTGATGTAAGCCCATGTTCGAGAATATATCGCCAAGTCTTCCTTCTGTAATTATAATTTAAAAAGGGGCTTCAGATAATTCATTTGTTTAAAAATACTTGAGATTCAAAGATCCCTCAGTGGTCATAATCATTTCACAAATAGGAATGTAGCAAACATAAAACATATGTACACTTAATGAAATCTAGTAAAGCTTAAGATTTAATGCCAGCTTTAAAGATAATGCATTTAGGATATCACTCAAGAGCGAAAACAAATTTCAATGAAAACTTGTCTAAATTTTGTCTGAGGCTTACGGATAACGATTCTGTTACCATATTTAAACTTAAACCTCCTTTTCATCACTCTCGAAGTGATCTACCATGGCAATTTCATGGTGGCATGAGGCTAAAGACAACTTTTATTTGATTAAAAGAATGGGTACTAGATTTAATAGTAATTTTTGCTTTACATGGCGTGTTGCTTTCATAATTAGAAAGGGTATGTACGTTTTTAGAAGTAAGTTTTCACTGTGAGAACTTCACCTATGATCATTTTGCCTATTAGTCTAAGCAGTGTAACACTACAAAGTATTTTATGTAACTAACTTACCCTGGGCTACAAGATCACTTTTTAATAGCTTGCCTGCATGGATGTGTTTTTGAAACTGTAAAGCACCGCATCAGATAGAATGCTAAGTATGGAGACAGCAAGCTGAACTTTAGGAAAAAGTAGGGCAGGTGATAGGTATCTGGCAATAATACTCAGCTTAGAAGTAATAGTTGCAATTATTAGAAACAGATAAAATTTCCAAGGCATAAGTGACTGCTGCAATGTCGTAGAATACAATGCTTTCCACACAGTAGGCACTCAGCAAATGTTCTCCGAATGACTAACGTTAAAAACAGGATTATAAGCCTCTTGTATCGCTAAAGTTACACATTCTTTAGCTACTCCTGCTTTTGTAGGATGAGGACAGTAAATCATCATTGGTTATTGAAGTGCAAAAGTACACCTGCCTTGATGCTTCTCAACATGTCTGCTTTTAATTCGCCCTAACAGAACCACTAGGAGGAACCATTACACTCATAGATATACCCAGAAATCTCCTTCGGAGTCTCCTGAAATGTCTTATCATCTACCCCACTCTCTCCCCTTCCACTACAATCATCCTTCGTTTTCTCATACAAGGAAATAGTTTCCTACGCTAATTCCAAACATGAAAAAGCACCATCTCCTACCATTTTCCTTTGCAAGATTTCTACTGTATTTCAGTTACTCGAAGGGTTGGAGACTTTTATGAACTGGCCTTCATACTTAACCATTATTTACCTCATTGTTTCTTTACGTAAGGCATTCCACATTTCAAGCAACTTACAATGAAATTTTCAAAACAAACCACGGAAACGGAGATCACATAGAGGGTTAGCAACAGGGGCGTGGGAGGAGGAGAGAGGGGGAAAAGGTACAGAGAATAAGTAGCATAGGTGGTAGGTAGAAAATAGACAGGGGGAGGGTAAGAATAGTGTGGGAAATGTAGAAGCTAAAGAACTTAGGACACATGCACATGAACTAAGGGGGGGAATGTGGGTGGGAGGGGGTGTGCAGGGTGGAGGGGAATGATGGGGGAGGAATGGGACAACTGTAATAGCATAAGCAATAAAATATATTTTTAAAAAAACGTATCTGTTAGTGGACAGGCAGTCGTTCTTTTGTATTTTTAAAACCATTTCCTGCTCATGGGAACAAGAGGACTATCAGTGAGCTATGATTAAACTTCCACGCACAAATGAACAGCAAAGGGAACATGGGAAGAAGGTGGAGGAGAAAACAGAAAGGGCAGAAATACGCAGTAGGAGCAGAACCGAATCAGACCCAGAGAGCTATGTGATAGAAAAAGACAACGGACAGTAAAAAGATACTCATGTTTTCAGGCATCAAGTTCAAAGACAGCAGCGGTATGGGGATGTATAGGATTGGATCGGCAAAATGTCAGGAGCATGCCACTAGTCCCTCTCCTTACTCTGTAACTTGGAGCTTGAGGAGAGCACATTAAATGCAAAAGCTTAGTTTTGTGGGTCGACTGATGTTATTCACTACCCTCCCCACCTTCTTTTCAATTTCTCATTGTTTGCCCTCAACTAATGGTACTTGGTGTCTGTTTCTTTTTATTTTCACTCTGCCCTACAGCTTAACTCTTTAAGGCCATGATCCTTCATCCTAGCGGTTTTGTATTCTTTGCACTAAATGACCCTTGTGACAATAAACCCAATGCAACATTGCAGCCTCCCAAGACGAAGACGCTGACCTAACACTAGAGTTAAGTGTGGGGATGTAACCAAAGGTCACAGCGCTCGCTCTTCCCAGCCTCCCTGGCCCCAGTGAGAGTATTCTCCCAACCCTCACACGCGAACAGAGGATTTCCAAAAGTGCATCGGGTTCCTTTCGGAATGTTCATTATCACATAGATGTGGAAACAGTGACTACATATAAGGGCTACAAATAAGTTCACTTTGTAGAGTGACTACACATAACCTGAATCTGTGATCAGGATCATTAAAACTTTTCTCTTGATAGAATTCATATCTATGCAGTAGGAGAACATTAGGGTGGACCTTGTACTCCAGTACAAAAGTATCCTTGCAACCTAGTGCTGAGCATTTTAATGTTTTAAACCTATATTTAAAGATATTTCACTGATTTCACAACTGTTGGCTACTGTATCCTTATAAAATAAACGTTCTACACTTCAGACAATAAAATGCTAAAAACGGGCACATGTTTATACAAATCAGTTGAAAATGAGTGTTGTTCTCTGGTAAGATGGGTGAAAGTGGTCCTTACCTTTGATACCAAGTCGATATTGAACCTCCTGCCTTCTTTAACCATGTGCGAGTATGTAATCCTGTTTTTCTTTGGCTGTTCCGCGATGTCTTTGGCGGCAGGCACGGGTTCACCGCTTTCCTCCGAAGCTGACGGCACGCGAGTGTTATCATCACAGTGGTCCACGCTCTCCCCCGTCACTTCAGCATCGGCCACTTCCAGGGCCGTGTCCGGAGCAGCACCGGGAGTCTGGTCTGCGGGCCTCTCGCAGCTCGCGGTGTTTAATGACTCGCCTGCGTGTTTTCTCTGCAGCGCGCCAGCCTCCTCGACGCCTTCGTGCAAATCCTGACTAATGAGAAATCAGAATAATAATCTGCATCGCGTTTCTCACCCCGTGCTTGGCCCCACTTTTACACTGTGACTTTCAACGGCGATTTTTATTTCTTCATGCCATTTGCTTCTATCAAGTTCTCTGTGTGTTTTGCCTTCCGTGAGCCCCACGTTAAATATTCATCTAGTCTGGTTGTAATATTTACAATGGGAAACATAATTAACATTTGAAAAATCCACAAACAGTTCAGGGTTAGGCGAGCTGGTCACATGTCCATTTAGGGGAATTTAAAGCAGACAGTGGAACTGTATTTTTGAAACAAATCAAAATACTGCTTATGACCAAAGCCTTCTGAATAAACAAAGAGCAGTTCAAACCCTCACCCGATGACTAGGAAACTCCGTGAACTTAGTCAAATTATTCATCCTCTCCGACCCAGATGCCCAATCTATAACACAGAACCATCACCCCTCGATACCATAGGTGGCTAATACCACCTCCCTCAGAAGGTTGTCCTGAAGAGCAAATAAAGTATAACATGCAAAGAAACAGGCACAGAGCAAATGACCAACACTGGAAGTTACCAAGGATTATTATTATTGGGGGTGAGACAGAGCCAGAAAAAAAGTGTCATGAAAGTCGAAACTGGTTTATCACAATGTCTATATTCTTGCCTGCTGTACCTTTAAGTATCAGTGTCTCTGACTGTACTGGTAGCCCTGCTTCCAAAGGTACCGCTAGGGTTAACACTCTCAGTCCATTATTGCCTTTACTGACATCCACTCTTCCTGCATCAATGTATGTCTCCATGACATTTTTTAAAGGGTTTTATTGGTTTTATTATTTATTTACTTATTTTCAGACAGAAGGGAAGGGAGGCAGAAAGAGAAGGAGAGAAACATCCATGTGAGGTTGCCTCTCACACGCCCCCTACTGGCGACCTGGCCTGCAACCCAAGCATGTACCCTGACTGGGAATCGAACCAATGAGCCTTTGGTTCGCAAGCTGGCACTCAAGCCACTGAGCCACACCAGCCAGGGCTCTGCACGAGGCTTCATCCTCCACAGAACCTGCATTTTCAGTGAGTTGCCCCGCTACTCAGCGCTGCTCAGCAATAAAACTGCCTTGAACCTCTGAGCCATGGGGAAGCGAGCATCTGCCCATTGCCTGCTCGAGAACTAACAGTGGCTCACACCTGTTAGAATGGCTATTGTCAAGAAGACAGGTGAATAATATGTGTTGGAGAGGTTGTGGAGAAAAAAGGACGTTCGTTCACTGCTGGTAGGAATGTTAAATGATGCAGCCACTGAGGAAAACGGCATGGCGGTCCTCAGACAATTTATAGGGTTACCATAGGACCCAACAGCCTCTCTTCTGGGTTCTACCTGGAGAACTTGAAATATATTCACACACCCATATGTACGCCTATCTTCACTGCAGCATTATTCATGGTGGCCAAGACATGGGGCCAACCGGAGTGTCCTTCCACCGATGATTAGATAAAGAGGATGTGGAACACACATACGCACAATGCAGTATTACTGAACCACAGAAAAGATGCAATACTACCGTTTGCAACAGCATGGATGGATCGTGAGAAGATCATGCTGAGCAAAATAGGTCAGACACAAAAAGTTAGGAACCATACGATCTCACTCAGATGTGGGATATAAACATGAAACTCACAGACACAGACAGCAGTGTGGTGGTGAGCAGAGGGAAGGGGGTGGGGGTAGTAAAGGGTAAAGGAGGTCAAATCTGTGGTGACAAAAGATGATCTGACCTTGGGTGGTGGGCGCGCAGTGCAATCTACAGACCATGTGTCATACAAATGTGCCCTTTGAAACCTATACGATACTGTTAACCAATGTCACCCCGATCCATTCCGTAAAAAAATAAAAGACAAAAATTTGTTTAAAAAAATCTAAACCCTACCACATAAAATCTTCCTGTTTGTGACTCTAAACCAAATCACCTTCTTTATCTACTATCTTCCCGTCTCACCGCTCCTACCTCCAACTTGGCACCTCCACTTCCTAATTAATCAAACTATGATCTCCGGGTTTGGGCCCATATCATTTGTTTATTTGCGGGACAGTCTTTCTATACCCCATAACATCAAACCCGCGCCACCCCTAAACAAGGACATACTTCGACAATCCATTCACTGTAAGAAAAAGTTTAAATTCCACTTTGAACAACTCATCCCTAACTCAACCATCCTCATCATTCTATTATTCCATGCCCCCATAATACACACATGAAGTTTACCTTGCATTTATTTATCGGTTCCTTTTTCGTAGCCATCCGTTTGTCCAGGACATACTTGATATTTCAAATCATACTTTAATTTTCAAGGGAAGACTCTAGCATCTCTTGATAACACACAATACCTTGAGTTATAATAGAACACATAATACCTGCTGCTCTGCTCAGTAACCGTACTATCTAATAGATGCTCGGTGAATAAATGGTTTGTACACGTAAATATGAAAGTTCTTTGTAGAAAAGACCAAAAATTAGGCCAGGAAAAATCAGCAAATGGTGGATTCACGAGTCTTGGTTCACTGAAAGAGGGCCTTACTAAAATTAATACAATAAATATTGCAATGAAAAGGGTACGATGAAAGAATAAAATACCTTATTAAAAATGTCAAGAAATAAAATGCCATGGTATTTTTACTGTTATAACCTAGTCATTTTAATTAAATATAATGAAAACGAACTTGACATTATTAATGTTACCACAGTACTTTCCAGATCTTGGAAACCGCTGTCAGGAACGTTCTAGCCCTGGATGCAGCACTGTGCAGACATTAAGCAACTCACAACGTCTCGGGTTCCCAGTGTGCGAAATGGAGATCACTCCGTGTGCCTTACCTTTCACGAGGCTGTTGTAAGGTAAATGAGCTACCATATATGAAAAGTACTGTATACATGCTAAAAGCTTACTCAGACATAAAGTATTAATCAAATGTAAGAGACTGCGAAACATCCCACAGTTAACAACAAGCAATGCAAAACAGGCGCAGCTCGGTTTTCTGAGACTCACTGAAACTTCTCTGACCACATAACCGCCAACAGCACCAGTGACACTAGTGACATTCAGGATGAAGGGTGATGACGTGAAGCGTCACCCCACAAAATTGTTCGCGCTCCGTATCCACTCGCACTATTTGGAAAACCAACCAACCAAAGTGTGTCGCATGAGGGATCTAAAGTAACAACTTTCAGCAAAAGTTCCATGCATAAAGATAAAGCCGAGAGCTGGCAGGATAATGAATTATACTTTACAGATAAGACAGAATATGGCAACTTGTCCTATTACAGACCACCATGATGACACCATGGAGATTGGTCTAGTCACTGGCTATCCCTATTGCATTCTGGGAAATGGGACTTTGCAGAGTGAATGGCATGCACTAACCAATGCTGGCCAATCTGAAAGCTAAAAGCCAAAATACTTAAATAAAAGTGTCAATGTGAGGAAAGGAGTTATTCTTTGTGAATTCGTCTGACATGCGCAAGCTATTTAGTTTACTGCTCTCAACATCAGAATTCGGTGAAATCTCTAGCACTACATAAAACACATGCACTAAAAACACAGTAGGGGCCTTACTTTCCATTAGCGACCACAATATTTTTGAAGTTCTGTCAAAGTTGAATTTCATACCTAACTAGAAGGCATAAAGGCACCAGCAAACTTCAAAAACTTAAACTCCACTCCCTTCCTAAGTAAGCAAAATTCTGTTCGCCTATCTTTCCATACAGGATAGGAAAAGGATAGGATGGAGTAGCCAAAGAATTTATACACATGACCCACGGGCATGAACAATGGTGGGGAGAATGGCCTGAGGGAGTGGGGGGTGCTGGGTGAAGGGAGGCAAAGGGAGAAAAATCGGGACAACCGTAACAGCATAACCAATAAAATGGCATTTTTTTAAAAATCAAATTTAAAAAAATATTGGTGTCTTAAAATTCTTTAAAAAAGATAATTCAACTTTTTGAAGGAAACTTCGGAACAAAATAATAACTCAATTTTATTAATTTTAAAATATTTGAAAAGTATGCCGTAAAAACACATTTGCTGGTTGAAAATGAATGTCACTGGATTATACGCTGTCAAAGGAAATTTTAGTGTTCTAAAATGATACTATAATTTTAACATATAAAGGGAAAATCCATATCATTAGTTCTTAGAAAAACTTTCAATAAAACAGACTTCACAAATGAAATTTAAGGTCATTTATATTGCTAATTTGAATTTCAAAGGCCATTGACAATACAGTATAACAATATTTTTGAGATAATTTTACCTCATTGCAACTGCTGAATACTGCTTATAGAATGCATTTTTTTTACTAACTGCCAAAAATTATATGTAAGCCTGAGAATTTGGGGGGTATAAATTCTGGTATTATCTAGTATTGCTTATTAATTAATGGTAGTAACAAAAGAATGCCTCGAAGTGAATGTCTTATTAATGCCTTGTAACAGTTGCCCTTTTAGACGAATCAAATGAAAAATTACCAGCCAGCCGGTGAATTTATTCAGCACAGGTGTTCACTATTTATTTTTCAGCCCTTTGCACCTTTTCTCCCCAGCACAGCCTGCTGCAGAGATTGTATTCTTTTACTCTGATGTATGCACTTTGTTGTAAGCCCATTCATTCCTGATTTACAGACTATATGTTATACTGCTACCCAGCTGTTTATTCCTGCAAATAAATGTTTATGGTTACTCATACGAGTTACGAAAATCACACTATCCAAAAGTTATTGTGCCAGAAAATAGTAATATAAAAAAGCCCCACTGTAATCAATTTTGAATTGCCGCAACATAATATACTGGTAGATATATTTCCTATTTATTAGCAACCTAAAATGTTAATGCATAGTACAGAATATAGCTCAACTATGAACCTCTTATCCACCTTCGGCAAAAAGCACATTTCCTAAGGTGGGGTACGACAGGTACTGTTGCTTGCCTACTCAGAATCCATTAACTGCCCTCTTCCTCACTGCCCCAAGAGCTGGAATTCTGTTCCAGTATCAGGCAGAAGGTGCCCAGAACTAAGGGCTGAATCTTGGCTGATCAGAGCCAGTCACTGCAATTTTACTGACCTTTGCTAGGCACTGCTTTTGCCGTGAGCAGGAAGGTTATCTAGTTTCAGCCGAAGACACAAGGGAGAGTCGGGTGGGGCTTTTGGTCAAAACTCTCTAGCTGAGTAATAACAAGAGCAACAACAAAATGCACGCACATGTTAGGAAAAACTTTCCCACTTCCTTTCACGTTTAGAGATTTCCGTTGTGTGAAAACCTCTTTGGAATCATGGCAACCATCCTCTCCATCACCTACTCTGTAGAGAAGGCTAAGAGCGGTGCAGAGAAGTTACCCCGGCCTTCTGTTTGAGATGAAGATGCTCCATTAACACATTATGCGGTGACCAGCCTACCGATCCCGTGATGGCTGGCCCGCCTGCCTAGCCAGCTACTTGTCTGAACCACTTTCAGCTGGGCACTGTGTCGCTCGCAGCCTAAAACAAACTTCTCTGCACACAGTATTAAACAATAGCTTCCTCTGAACTGTAAAAAGTATAGAATTTTGGATGACTATTAGAATGTAGGCTTTGGTATCAATCCACTAGACTTGGTTCATCTGCAAATCTAAGACCCAAATTTTTATCCTGCTTTACCATCATCATGCCAGAAAAGGGAAAACGATCTTCAATATCATACAAAAAATAGGGCAGGAAAGGTACAAGTTCTTGTCGATATTTCAGAAATATGAAATCCTGTGCCAGCCTGCAAACCAAAGGGTCGCTGGTTTGATTCCCAGTCAGGGCACATGCCTGGGCTGCAGGCCAGAGCCCTACGCGGGGGTGGGGGGGTTCATGAGAGGCAACCACACATTGATGTTTCTGTCCCTTTCTCCTTCCCTTCTGCTCTGTCTAAAAATAAAATCTTTAAAAGAACCTGAAAATCTCTTCTTACTAAGGAAACTACGTGGCATTAGGCAATTAACAGGCAACAATTTTCTACCCCTGAATTGTTTACATTTGTGTGACTTAAGTGTGAATTAATGTCTTGAGCCTTCTCATAGCCTGTTGACTATTTCAAACTAGAAGTAGAAGATGCTTTTTGCTCCCCCACATAAACAAAAACATCCCGCGGCACACAAACCACAGTCGTGACAGCTAAAGGGTACTGCGCTCATCCCTTATCTTCCTAACAGAGGGAGCTGGGTAGGCATGTTAATTCTCCATCACAGATATGACTACTTGACAATACTAAACTGCACTCTAGTAATTTCTAAACAGTAAACGCGGTTAGGTGCTAGTCCTCACAAAGGCAATAGTTCGTTCACTTGGTGGAAGGACCCCCTTGCTGGGCGCACGTGTGTTTATCTGCTGCGTGAAATACAGCAGGATCCCAGGAATGCAGCCCAAGTCGTTGAGTCGGACGCACTCGGAATAAAGTCTTGGCTCTGCTACTTCTGCCTCCAACCAACCTTCAGATTATCTGCAGGTAAAATGCAGCTGTGACTCCCGCACGCTGCCATGGCACGGATTACATGAAATTGAATGAAATAAAAAAATGCGAAGCACCAGGTTACAGCAGTTGAGTGCATGTATGTATAATATCCATACATGTCTCTATAAACACAATAAAAATAGTGAAAGATAGAAGATAAACATAATGGAAAAGTCGTGTAAATTATATTGTGAATGGATCATGTTGTTAAGCTTCGGTGTTAGTGTTGATTTTCCACCCTATTCTTGATCAGAGAGTTTATTTTAGAAAGGCTTGGAGACTCTGAGAGGCTCAATGGTTATGCGAGTTTACTGATGAATATTCACAGCAAATAAGCCCATTTCTAAAGCAAAAAATTTCTTATGCACACCATCTTTAATTATGTAAATGCTAAAGGCATTTTTTTTTCAAAAACTTGCCATTAGTACTTTTTCCATTTTATATATATGTATATATATTCCATTTTACACACACACACACACACACACACACACACCAGGTCTGTCCAGAAAAAGTCCAGCCACTGTTAATATAGTGAGAACAGTTTGCGTGACATAGATGTACCGAGGACTGAAGTTGGACTTCTAGTTGTCTGATGCAACTAAATTCACTCAGCCCTTGGTGCGAATGACATTAAAGTTTGGAAGTTACAGTAATTTGCCATTTGGTCTGATTGTGGATTTGATTTGCATCTAATGAGAGAGGAGCGTGCAAGAACAAGATAATTAGCAAGTGAGAGACCCTAAAAGATTTCCTAGCACTAGTGTATAATTATCAAGTCCTCGGGAAGTGACAACAACTTCCTTTCGGAAAAAAAGTTCATTAAGTGAGCCGAAGGGCAAGTACAAAACACAATGAACTTCTGCTCTACGGCTGTGGAGAGAAAACACGTGATGCGCAATAGAAAATAGACTCTAAACACAAAAAGCCAATGGAAAGGAAGACGTAAAAAATGGTTTCTCTGCGCAGAATACATGACTGACTACAAAAAAATCTCAAGGAATCAACGAAAAAATTCCCAGAACTAGTAAGTCAGGTCACCAAGGTTTCAACAACTGTTTCTAGATACCAATGACAAACCTCTGGAAGCCAACGTCAAAAAGGCAATACTTACTCACAACTGCTATTGCTCCAAAGAAAATATTCAGGTATACAACTAATAGCATGCGCAGGGTCGGTATCCTGAAACCCATACAATTCTGTACAAAGAAATCGAAGATGACCTCCATAAACTGAGAGACACGCCTCGTTGGTGGAACAGAACACCCAAAATATTACAGATATCCATTCCCCCAAGGCGATCTACAGCTGTGATGAAATTCCTATCAAAGTTCTAGCAACATTTTTTAGACATAGATAAAGCTTTGTTAAAACATTGATATGGAAAGATAAAAATTATAGAATAGCTAAAACAGTCTTGACAAAGAATAAATTTGGAAGAATCATTCTACCTCATATTAGCTCCTAGTTTAGAGGTCTGTCCGGAAAAACTCCAGCCATTGTTCATATAACAAGAACCATTGGTGTGACATCGATGTAACCTGGCAGCCAAGGAGAATGGGCTGGAATGCACAAGCACGAACAATGACGACTTCATTGTACTAGTCAGTGGGGGTGGTAGACACCATTAAGTGAGCATGTGTACTGTGTGGCTGTAGCATTCAAAATGACTGAGTGAATAGACCAACGAATCTGCATCGAATTTTGTGTTGAGCTTGAACATTCCTCCATGGAAACTATTTGGATGACTCAGAAGGCCACAGCTATGGGCAACTGGTGATTGGCAGCTTCATCACAACAATGCACCTGTTCATGAATCACATCTTGTGCAGAGTTTTTTTGCAAAACATGCAATCACCCAGGTGACCCAACCCCCTACAGCCCAGATTTGGTGCCCTGCGATGTCTGGCTTTTCCCAAAACTAATATCAGCTTTGAAAGGGAAGAGATGTCAGACCATTAATGAGATTCAGGAAAATACAACAGGGCAGCTGATGGCGACTGGGAGAACTGTGTGAGGTCCCAAGGTGCCTCCTTGGAAGGGGGCTGAGGCGTCATTGTCCTATGGACAGTGTTTCTTGTATCTTGTACTTCTTCGATAAATGTCTCTATTGTTCACATTACACGGCTGAACAGCCTCTGGACAGACCTCGTATAACTGTAGTAATCAAGACCATGTGGCATGGATGTGGAAAAAGACATACAGGTGGTCTCAACTTATGGAGCTTCAAGTTACAATTTTTTGGCTTTATGATGATGCAAAAGCAATGTGCATTCAATCAAAACTGTATTTCAAATTTTGAATTTTGATCTTTTCTCGGGCTACCAATACGCAGTACAATACTCCCTCCTAATGCTGGGCAGTGTGGCATGCCATGGCACCCAGTAACCGATGTGGCCACGAGGGTAAACTATCATTACTTATAACGTACTGTGTTGCCAGCAATTTTTGCACATTGTGTTCTGAGCAAATTTAAGGGAGGCTAGGCTAAGCTATTCCGTTCAGTAGGCGAGGTATATTTAAATGCATTTTCAACTTACAATATTTTCAATTTACAATGGGTTTGTCAGGACATAACCCCATCATACCTCAAGGAGAACCTGTACAGATACATGGAACAGAACAAAGAATCCGGAAACAAACCCACCCAAGTACAGCCACCGATTTTTGACAAAGATACGGTAAGCGAAATAAGCCAGGCAGTGAAAGACAAATACCATATGATCTCACCTTTAACAGGAACCTAATCAACAAAACAAACAAGCAAGCATAATATAACCAAAGACACTGAAATTGGGAACAGGCTGACAGTCACCAGAGGAGAGAGGGGAGGGAGTTTCAGGGGAAAAGGGGAAGGGTTTACAGGAACAAGTATGAAGGACACATGGACAAAAACTATGGGGGGTGGAAATGGGAGGAAGGTGGGGAGGGCTGGGGTGGTGGGCTGGGCTGGGAGTAAAAGACAGAAAACTGTACAAGATCAACAATTAAAATAAAAATTAAAAAAAGATGTGGTAGTAATTCAATGTAGGAAAAAGAGCCTTTTGAGTGAATGGTGCTGGAGTCTACAGCTAGGCAGTGAGTTCTTAGATTTGATAGCAAAATTACAATCTACAAAAGAAAAACGGATAAAATGAAACTCATCAAAATTTAAAATATCCACTCTGCAAAATGCCCTGTTTAAAAGGATGAAGAGAACCTACAGACTACGGAAAAATATCTGCAAACCTCATTCCTCACAAAGGACACATATTTAGAGTATATAAAGAACTGTCAAAACTCCGGAGGGAAAATATCAATCCAATTTAAAAAAAAAAAAAGGAAAAGATATGAATAGAGATTCTGCCAAAAAGAATACGTGCGTAGCAAATGAGCACATGAAAAGAGGGTCAAAATCAACCGTCAGGAAAATGCAAATTTAACTACAATGAGACATCACCGCACACCTATCAAAATAGGTAAAATTTAAAAAGTGACAACACCAAATGCTGGTGAACATGTGGAGAAGCTCATACATTTTTCTGGTGGAAATGTAAAACGGCACAAATCCTTTGGAAAACAGCTTGGCAGTTAATTTTAATACTAAATATGCAATTACCATATGACCCAGCAATTGTACACTTGGGCACTTATCCCAGAAAAAGAAAAACTCATGTTCGCACAAAATGCTGTAAACGAATGTGTATGGCAGCTTTCTTTGTAACAGACGAAGTTGAAACAGCCCAGATGTTCTTCAATGGGTAAATGGTCAAATGAACTATGGTCCCATACCGTGGCATACACGGACCTACATATGTATTAAAATTATATAAAACTACACACACACCCCGTATGTCCACAACATACAACATTAACATGAATAACACAGACAAAAAAAACCAAAAAACAAAAAAAAAACCCAACTGTAACAACACAAAAGCAGGAACTTGTACCATGTGTTCATTATTTACCAAAGGGAACTCGCAAAGATTTTGTGATAGAGTCCCCAAGAATGTCAAGGATCGACAAATAGTGATGACTTTACTCAACAAGAAAATGCAGGCACTTTCTAGAAGACCAAAGTTAATCTCTTAAAATGTTAACAATTTTATTCTAGTAATTTTTAATACTCGTCTCTCCAAAATGTATTTAAAATTCCCCTCCGTTTGCAAGGGAAAGATAAAGATCAGAATTGAACTTCCACCAAAAGAAAACACAGTATAAATATGACCAGCCATTGTTATGCTGTGCTACAATACGACGACGACCTTGAGGAATCCTCTAACACAAAGGCCATTTGACCCGCCAGCTGTCCACCTGCCAATGCGCTCTAACCCTCCCCTCTGTTAGTCTTGCAAGTAGCACCTACAAACAGCAGCATGTTAAAGCCTAAAGGGACCTTGGGGACCAAGTGGTCTAAACCCTTTGTCTTCCTGATGGTAAAACTGAGGTGCAGAGAGGAGGCCGCCCTTGCTCGCTATCATATAGCAAGTTGAAGGGTAAAGGCAGGACTAGAACCTGGCTCTTCCCGTGGTTGGCAGTGTGCTTGCCTCTCAGCGCATGCATCTCCCTTTCCTGTTTGCTGCTTTCAAATGACTATGGTGGGAAAGAAAACAAAAACAATGGAAAAGAAGGTTGTCCAAAATTATGTGTTAAACAAGGCTTTTGATTTCAGTTAGTGGGTCCTTAGGTTATGATCTGTGACGTAAGGTAAATCTTTGTGACAGGTGTTCTGGCCCAAGTTCACCGCCATGATCCAAAAGGTTCAGGATGCTCCCGTGTGTGGGTGGGGTTCAGTGAACTACTGCTATTCCTGCTGATGCACGTTTGTAGGACTTGGTAGAGACAAGTGGATTTTGTGTACATTCCTCCACTGCATCCTTTCGGGGCTCTTCCTGCTTCGTGTGACATGCATAAGCAGCCACCTTTTCCAAGTAAACGAAGACATACAGAACATCACCCCAGTTCACCTCTTGCTCCGCGCTCCAATAGCCACTTAAAGGAACATTTAGTAGAGTTCCAGTTCGCTGCTTTAAAAACAAACCTTCTCCCACCAATCTTTCCCTTTTCCATGTTAAGAAGTTCCGAAAATGAAAATCGAGAGATCGAACATTGAAAACGAGGCCATTTCTTCTGCATTCACATGTGTCGGTTTGGCCATTTGAAACTATAAACCCCAATTGTCATGAAGAGTAGAGAGAAATCAAAGGCTGTAAAATATGAAAATGTTCCTCTCCAACGACCACAGTGTCGTGGTCGCCATGGTCTAGTCAAGTGGTATTCGTGGACACACAAGACAGTTACCACATACTTACTCCTGGTTTTACTAAAGCATGTGAGTTTTCAGCTAAGATTACCATCTGTTACAAATCTGTCTGCACTGGCTCTAACCAACGTCAGAGAGGCGCACCTTCTCAAACAAAATGCCACTGAGTGTTACGTAAATTACAGTCTACATTTGGCATTTCAAAGGCTGTCTTTTTGCAGAAAACCATAGCGAAGTAATTGTGTACTTATCAGAGAAATGCTAGTTATGCAAAACCTCTGAACACAGATGAAGAAATAAACAGCAAGTTCCCGAAGTCCTCAGAATAACAGAACGGATCCCACAGAATCTCCAGTGTCTTGCATTTCAAGTGTGTGACAGTCTGATGTTCTAGACCAAGGGTGTCACGCTCATTTTCCCCAAGGGCCACATTAGCCTTGGTGGTTGCCTTCAAAGGGCCGAATGTAATTTTAACTCCTTAACGGTTAAGGAGCAGTTACATTTACACAGTCCTAAAATGATTTCGGCCCTTTGAAGGCAACTGTGAGGCTGATGTGGCCCCCAGTGAAAATGAGTTTGACACCCCCATTCTAAACCCTTCAACTCCATAACGACTTAAGTTATTGCACTAAACTATGCAGTTACTACCTTTCAGCCTATGAACTCCATCATGTGAAGAAATGACTTTTTCAAATATTTTAAAATACTAAAGTCTCTCGGTCAGACACACTGAAAAAACACCCACCCTTCCCACCATTCTCTTCTGATTTACAGTACGGCCCCAAATGTGATAAACGCTCAATCTGATTATTTAAATGCAAAATTATAATTTTCCATAAAGTTTCTCAGAAAAATACTAAGAAAAACAGTGTGTATTTGCCATTTTCCTACTTGAAACATTATCTCAGAAGAGTTAGAAAAACAGCAGACTACAATTTAAAAAACCTGGGTTTTAATCTTAGGCTCCATTTACTGACCAGCTTGGCTGTGGCCTTGACATTTATCGAACAATGTGACATTCAGCAAAGTAATCTTTTTTAGTTCCACTAAGGATGCTGGAAAAAAAAAATGCACCTAATGCTAGTCACTCTATCATAACACAGGATAGTTTTAACAATCAAATAAGATAATAAATTTAAAAGAGTTTGGTACATGATAAGTCATCAATATAGGATATTACCATGATTATCATTACTACTATCTAAACAGAGAAAACTGAAAGTTACATTTAAAAAAACGCAAACCAACCTATCAGACATGTGGCAACCAATGATATATAAATCCTTATTGTTGGCGGCTTCTGAGGTACTGCTAAGAAGTCATTAACTTTCTTCATCCTGAATAAAGATTTTCCATACCTGGCATAACAAAACACTTCCACATGCTGAATGGTTCTGTCCATCCTGCTAAGAGCGATGGCTTCTTCATCGTCAAGGATCTGTTCTTGCCATGCTGAGCTTTCATCCACAACGGCACTCTTTTCCTAAAGAAAACACGATTGAGAAACTGTCATTAACTGAGCAAGCTGAATCTGCACCCTTCTGAGAAAATGTGTATGCTCACAACTTCACGCTTATCCTTCCATCCCACCAAAACTCAAAGCTGGACACCACTCCAGAGTCACTGAAGCAATCCCAGCAGTGCCGTGTGCCAGCTTCAACGGAAGGCGAGAAAAACGAAGAAGAAAACCTGTCCTATCAAAAGCGTGGTCTGGTTTACAAATTTCTATCAAAATATTTGCTATTTCGATGCGGTCATTTGGGCATGGCTGTTTCACACGGCTTCAAAACCATGAGAAATGATGTTCCATCTGCTGAGAATCAATCAAGCTTACGTGTTCCGATTCTCTGTTAGTAATAAAGTTTTCACATTTTGTTGTTGAAACAGCATGTTCAAAATTCATTCATTCTAGTTACTCTTTGATCTTTGACGGTTGATCACCAGCCATGTCGAATTTTGAATACATGTAAAGAATATTTTTGGAAAGTACTCATCTCAACATAACTCGGGACTTTAGTCATCAGAAATAATCAACCCCTTAATATTTTATATTGAGAAAGACAATAAAAACAAGAAAATATAAAGGATGCAAACAACCACTAAGGATTTAAAGTGATCCTTTAAAATTTTCAGTAATTCCTACGTATACAATATTTTAGGGAGAAAATTATGATATGGCAAGATCTCAATACAGGGGACTTTTGAAGATGCCAACATACACCTTTCTCAAATGTCAAGGATCAAGTTCCAATCTGTTTAAATGTTTAATCTACTTGACACCCATCTCTCAGACAAAAAAAATAAATAGAACGTTTAAAAATATCTGACATATACCCAGACAACTAGTAGTAAAGCATTACTACAATATCCTTTAAGTAAATTCGCCTCAGAAAATTTCTAGACTTACAGATTTGATAAAGTAGGGCAACAGTTACTTTTAAAAGTTTCATTGTCTTACTTACAGTATGGCGGTTAACAGAGATGGGGGGTGGGGAGGAAGTGAAGGGATCCAATATATGGTGACGGAAGCTGATTTGACTTTGGGTGCTGGGCACACGATGCAATATACAGACCACGTGTCATAGAAATGTACACTTGAAACCTGTGTGACCTTATTAACCAAGGTCACCCTAATATATTTAGTTTAAGAAGTTTCGTTGTCTTCAACTTAACATTTTAAACTGAAGAAAAGCAGCAGCAGGCATCTCTTACAATGAAGTGCAATTGTTAGGCAACATTAAACACCTCCACAACGAGAGGAGGTGAAGAACCGGAACGTGGACTGTGTAGACTGGGGAAAGTGTAGATGGGAAAAAGGATCCCGCGACCGGGTCAAGATGCTAGAGGAAACGGAGTGTTAACATAGAAGAAGTGTCTACAGAAATGTTTTATTTTAATAAATCTAATCCGTTGCCAATTTTTTGTTTAAATCCCTTCACTCAGCAAGACTGTCCTACGCAGCCAATGGGGGGATGTATTTGGGTGGTGGTCCGGGCTTCCCGACCACACTTTCCCATGGAAGGATGGAAGCGCTAAATTCGGTCTCATCTCGGGTGACCCTCACAGAGACTCCCCAAGGATCAGGTTTACCAAGTGGTTGTCGATAAGCATAAATACATGACCATGTAAGGCATACGGATACAACGCTTTAATGTCTCCTTATAACGCTTACTTCCTTGATGTATACATAGTTTGAATTACATGCAATGCTACTTTATCAATATTGGTCACTTCTCCACACTCTCAGTTCTATCTAACGATGTTAATGCAAACTGAATCTTCGTTGAATCTTCAACACCGATGTCTTTGTCATCACCAGAAGCCCAGATTTTCGAGTCATGTATACCATAAAATTAATCAGTCCAACTCCAATGCTTACTGTGCTGCTTACTTAGCAAATGTAAGTGCTTAAGAAGTCTTAGCTATATTAATTTAGCTCACTGAATACAGTTTTCTAGAGTATAACATCCTCCTTTCTAAACTGCCTAAATTCTTTGGAGATATATCACCTTCTTATTCCATCATTGCATGGTATGACACTCTCAGCAGGAATTTCATTTCAAGCCACATATACAATGTATCTAAAATTAGGACAGTATTTTTTAAATCCATCTCATAAAAAATGATAAACTCCACAACATAAGCAACTCCCATTAATATGCTTTAAATAAGCTCTGAAATACTTCTTTAGAATGATATACAACAGCTAGTTGTGAAGCCCTACCCTTCGAAAAAAATTACAAAATTTATATTAAATTTTTTCCTTGCTTTTTATTTTCACTGATTCTGTCAGAAGACTTCTATAATTATGTAAAACCATGAATGACTGAGATCATTTCAAATGAATGTATTTTCCCCAAATAGTGTTCCCCCCCCCAAAAAAAACGTACTAACTGAAAGAACAACTAGTATAGGTGACATTTTACAAGAACTGAAGTGTTTTTCATGAAAAACTATTTGGGAGAAAAAAACCTGCCTTATATTTGGGCATATACAATGATTACAAAATGATATCAACTCAAGTATATGTGCTTTATTCTTCAGCCAACATATTTATTTATATTTAAAAAGCATGATCTATATTTTGAAGGCATTGGAAAAAATCCTACCTGAAATGGTGACTGAATCATCTTTAAGAAAGTAAAAATTAAGTATTAATAGCATATTACTAAGGGGGGAAATGGCTGGGGTATTGGGGGTTGCAGGCTGGAGGGAGGATAAAGGGGAAAAATTGGGAAAACTGCAATAGCATAACCAATAAAGTATACTTAAAAAGATAAAAAATAGTATATTACAGATGAGGCCTAGGATTTTCTTCAATTACATGACACGTATAAAAGCCAGTGAATTAAAGATCGGTACGAACTTTACCTGGTATTCCTTTATCCAGGACAACAGTCCTGAAAAGCTGAAACTGGCCCAGTTTCCTCCATAGTAGCTCCTTCTGTAACAATAAAAAAATAAGAGTAAAGAAAAGGGTATAAAACTCTAGCT
Organism: Glossophaga mutica; assembly: GCA_039655065.1. Classification (NCBI taxonomy): domain Eukaryota; kingdom Metazoa; phylum Chordata; class Mammalia; order Chiroptera; family Phyllostomidae; genus Glossophaga; species Glossophaga mutica. The sequence goes on along the minus strand of CM077318.1, from coordinate 3,238,773 downwards.
GCCAATCTTTATCAACAAACGACCCTTTGACCCTTCAACTCATTCCATTTTCAATGTTGCTACCTCAAAGCTCAAAAGCACACAGAATTGGGATGTTGAGATTAGAAGAAATAGCAGGCTGAAATAAATAGAACTGGACCTCTTAGATCCCAAAGGTAATTTTTCTTTGTCTAAGAAGTTAAAAATCTCTTCGGCCTCCTTAGAGACGTCTTCACTGGTCACGTGACTGCTCACGGTGTGATATGGGCATCGAGCAGATAAACGAACAAATCTGACTCCCGGGTGAACAAAAATGATGGGGGAAAAAGACCTGGTAGGTCTCCAAGAAAAGGAGAAACTGTTAACTTTTCTGTGAAAGTTTACTATGTACCGCCACCACCACTGCTAAAGCCATCTCCCACACGCAAAAACGTGTGCATACGTGTATGTATACACAGACACACAACACGCGCACATTCATAACTGGCTACTGCCAATCTAGTGGGGCCCCAAAGACACTCAATCCCACTCTGGTTGTGGGGTGGGTACCATTCTTGGCTTTGTTTTCTTTTGAATTTTGCTCCTCTGTATCTAGTGAAATCAAAATCTGTAAAAGCTCTTTTAAAAATGAAACGAAACTAAAACCTTTAATACGGCATTCAAAATTACTCAACCATAATGCTACTGGATTTGTGCTCCTCAATCAACTGTTGACAGGGACCGGAAGAATAGTCAGCTTCATTTTACTCTTTTGTCTATGAATACTATTCTAATGATTTTTTCAAGATTATGTATGTATCGTTTCAAGATTATGTTTCAAGTACCCATTACTATGACGCATGGTCTGCATAGTGCACTGTGTGGGTACCATTCTTTGCCTACCTCCCAAAGTCAAATCACCTTCTGCAACCACAGATTTGAACCCATTTACCCTTTGCTTCCCCTCCCTCCTCCATCGGAAAACCACCACATTGTTGTCTGCGTCCATGAGTTTCAGTGTTACATCCCACACGAGTGCAATCATATGGTTCTTGGCTGTTTCTGTCTGACTTATTTCACTTAACATGATGTTCTCAAGGTCCATCCATGTTGTTCCAAATGGCAACATTTCACCTTTTCTTATGACTGAGTAGTATTCCACTGTATATACGCACCCCACTGTCTCTATCCAATCATCTAATGCTGGATACCTGATTTTCTCCATGTCTTGGCCACCATGAATAACGCCGCAGTGAAGTTATGGGTACATATGTCTCTGCGAATAAATGCTGGGTCATATGGTGACTCTATTCTAAATTTGGGGAGGAACCTCCATATTGTTTTCCATAGTGGCTGTACCACTTTACATTCTCACCAGCAGTGAATGAGGGTTCCTTTTCCTCCAGACCCTCCAACACTGGTTACTACTTGCCTTGTTAAGAATAGCCATTCTAACAGGTGTGAGATGTTATCTCATTGTAGTTTTGAGGTGCATTTCCTTGATAGCTCATGAAGTTGCGCATCTTTTCATATATCTATTGGCTGTTTGTATGTCTCCTTGGGACAGGGCTCGGTTCAGGTCCTCTGCCCATGTTTACATTGGATTTTTGCTTTGTTTGGTGTTGAGTTTTTATGAGTTCTTTATACTTTTTGAATATTGACCCCTTGTCAGACCTGCTGTTTACAAATATCTTCTGCCATTCAGCTGGTTGCCTTTTGGTTTTTGGCAGCTTCTTTTCTGCATGCGACAGCGACAGAATTTCATGGATTTGGAACCCCAGTGCCCACAACATTCCCCCACAGGGTTGGTCCCCTGAGATGGAGGTGACCAGAATATAGAGGAGATGGTCACCTTCCCAAGGAACACACACAAAAAAAAGAACTGAAGGAGGCATAGAGCTACCAGAAAACAAAGGAGAAAATGGCTACAAAAAATCCTCTTACATCACTAATTACTCTAAGTCTAAATGGGCTGAATCCACCAAGAAAGAGGCAGAGAGCAGCAGATTGGATCAAAAATCAAAACCCAACCACATGCTGCCTTCCGGAGACACATCTAAGCTATAAAGACAAAATGAGACTCAAGGTGAAAGGGTGGAGAATGACCCTCCTAGCAAAGAGAAGAGTCAGCTTTTAGGCTCAAGTGTTTTACCAGTAATCGTTGCTTTTCTCCAATAGAAAAATAAATGGTTATATTGAACACCTGTGAAAGTAGGTCTATTACTTATAATCGCCACTTTACTTATAATCTGATAGTTCTCTGGAGGATAATGCAAATTCATACACTGTCCAAATCCCTAGTGGGCTTTATGTCCTGACCAGTGTGGCTTGGTGGAGTATCACCCCACAAAACGAAAGGTCACCGGTTCGATTCCCCATCAGGGCACATGCCTGAGCTGCGGGCCAGGTGTCCGGATGCAGGCGTGAGAGAGGCAACCACACATGGATGTTTCTCTCCCTCTCTTTCTGAACCCTCCCTTCTATAAATAAATAAATAATATCCTTTAAAAATTTAAAAAAAAACCAAAATCACTAGCGAGCTTTAAAATATAGATAGAACGTCAGCTATTCCAACAATTCCAGACGGCAACCCCTGGCACACGTGATGGACTCGGGACGCCTGGGAGCTGGGATCCCGTCATCAGGGAGAACAGTGGGAGGGGAAGTTAGGCGACAGCCATTAGTTCACAGAAGAAGGAGGAAGAGGAAGAGAGGGATGTTTGAACTGGTGGTTTTCCCATAGCAGCTTACACCCTCTCCTCCCAGAATGCACTTCTGCCATCCCTCCCCATCCTCTACGTAAAAGGCTCAAGGAAACCAGAGACTATCCTAGGGGTTGAAAAAATTTTAATAGCCTGACACCACTGTCATACATTTTGTTGAGGTACTTAGATTTCTCTTAGCCACCACGAGGTGGTAAGTGAGAAGCTCTATTATTAGGTAAAGCTTCAAGATCTAAGTTAATTTTTGGAATGGATATATACCAATTTATAAGTAATAAACAAAATTTATCACGTTAGTACACTTAATGTATGTGCATGTCACTGCATGTAATAGTCTCTTGAAATAAGAACCATATATAAATTCTGAACTCTAGTTAATTATATGCATGCGGAAGTACTCCAGATGGAAGGTTCTGGATGTGCTCAACTTACTTTGAAATGCATAAAACCGTAAGACAGAAAAACAGGTTAATAGGAAAATGAATACATGCATACTTATGTAATAATACAGCAAAATGTTTATGGTAGAACCTAAGTGGTGGATATATAGCTGTTCGCAGTATGATTTTTTAAAAAACTTTTCTGTATCTGAAGATTATCATAATAAAGTTAGAAAAACAAAATTAATCTAAACTGAGTTTCCCAACACTGACCATGATGTACCAATTTCCAAGGTATTTGCTGCTATTATCAAAAGCCTCAAACAACTGGAAGAAGGGCCATCTTGCTGGGTTTTTCCATTGTGAAATGACCTGAGGTCAGTTCATGGTCAAAATCTATTTTTCTCCCCTATACTTGGTCATATGGTCTTTGACAGAGCTAATTGGTTCTAGTATTTTTCCATGCAGCTCCCATTTTCAACTTTTCCTGTTGATGTGATCTTAACCCCAGCATCTGGTGATCTCATCCAATTATGCATGTAAAAGGTGAAACGTGGTTTTCATTACTGCGGTCTTTCTGCCAAAGGATGGCAACATAATTATTAATAAACTCACTATAAGACCAACACAGATTTTGACCAAATTCATTTTGGTATTTACATGGTTCGAAATATGGCTTATAATGTCCCTTAAAGAGAAAGCCAGAGAGTTTAGGTTTTCAGGGTCAATATGACAAAAAAGAGAAAAAAGATCAATAATATCATATTCTAATACACTCTCTGTAACATCATTGCAATAGTAAAAATTAAAGATCATCACATAGTTTCTTACATTTTTGTCTTGAAAGATACAGCTTCAAAATCCTGACATTCAGATCAACTTCAAAATACTATTTCTCCACTATCTTTAAAACTTTCTGTAGGGAGTAACAATGCTAGGTTACTGATTTTGCTTCTAAAATCCCACAGATACAATTTATTTTAAGGATAAAGTGAGAAATTCCTGACAGAAAAAAAAGAGAGAGAAGAGGGAACTGGAACATTTTCTGCCAATTTTGTGTCAAAACTGCCTCTGTACATCAAGTAAAGGAAAAATCGGTTTATGATGAAGGATGACGTTTATCTCTATTGCCAGGAATACTATTTTGTATGATGAAAAAAAGACTTCTGTAAAACTACAATGTCTTTGTGGAACTAGAAAATGAGCGTTCACAGTATTGAAACAGAAGTAGAAAATGAGTATCCACAGCAAAAATTATGTCGAAAGCCTTCTAAGTTTCATGATGGGAAAGTGATCTAAACTTTTTAGTTTATTATAAATAGCAAAAATCACAAATGGACATTTTTCTTTTCAAAGATAGAAAAGCCCGTAATACTGAGGTGGAACTCTCTCTATCATGTGAAATGTTGACCTTAAAACTACAGAAAACATGGTTTTAATCTTTCTAAAGTTTTACAAAGCTTATTCAGAATACCACTTAAATTTTTCCAGGCACAGAAAGGAAATTAGATGACTGTGTCCATTAACAGTAACCAATGGAACAACAGAAAAAAAAAAAAAACTATTAAAACAGTAACAAGAGAGTTCTCACCCTTTACATAGCGTTTGATGTCAAAGCGACATCACTTTGCTTAATGTGTAATACCAGAAAAGAAATACATCACAGGTGACATCAAGTTGAACTGTATGAGAAGGCTGAACGATGAAACCTATTCCTTAAACTTAAATCCTAACTATCTTCTTTTCTACTGTGCATCTTAATCACAATTTATCGTTTGATATTCGGCAACAGCCATAGCTACATGATGCTAAACCACATCCTGTCCTGGGAAATGGCTTCTGTAAGCAAGTACAAGAACGCTGAGAAAAGACAGAGCTACTGACATTCAGGCACGTTCATCTGGGAATCATTTTTAATTATTAAGAAACCCAGGAGTTGAAAATGTTTGCAGGAAGGTATCTGATGGGGTCCAAGTGTGCCCGGTGGGAACGGGAAGCAACGCAGGTCAAGCTCGGCACGCCCCTAATTCTGCATTCACAGCTTCTACAATTTTCCTAGTAGAATTGTATCACCTTCCACTGACAGCACTTTTAATTGTCAAATTTCTTACTATTTGCACATGAGCTCTTCCATGACAACGCAAGAATGGTAGAACTGCAGTGGAAATTCCGTTCTCCTGAATTCTAATACTGCGTAATGAATGCATCATCAGCAACCCCAAACTTCCGAGTTGGCCGGCATCATGTGGTCCAGGTGACATTATAATGGTGGTTTTGGTTCAATGAGGCTAAACAAGTAGATATCGACTAGCACCTGGACCTGATCACAGAACACCTTTTCCAAAATGTATCCCATCCATAGCTTGGGCTGTTAATAGGTCTTCCAAGTGTGTCTGTGCGTGTGTGTATGTGGGGGGGGGGTTGCAATGACAAAATAAATATGGAAAATGCTCATTTGAAAAAGTTACACCACCCCCAAAAATGGCTTATGGTACAGCTTGTCAGCATTGTTAAATATGTTAATGTCTGTTCTCCCCAAGAGGGAACGAATTCAGTTAAACAATAAACATTTTTTTAAGATGGGGAGGGATTAGAGTTCAACAGAATGTATTTTGAGAAAGGCTGGCTTAATTCTTCTTAAGGGAAGGAGAAAAACAGGATGCTTTGCATGTGGACCATGTCATTTTCCATTCATTATGTCACTTAATCCTCACAAGAACCCCGAGACACTAGTGCGGTAATTATCCCCACTTTACAATTAGGAAAAAAACTAAAACTGTCCATGACATTGAGTGTCGTGTTTAACTCACTCAGCTAGGCCATGGCAAAGTCTACAAAGCCTATGCCGTTTCCACTACATGACTTCACACTGCCTCCCACACTCTACAGGGTGAGAATATTTTCCAGTATAAATATAAGTATATAACACAAATCCTGGAATCTGACTTCAAGGCAATGGAATGAGGTTTGATGTTCGTTTGGCTTCAGCAATTCATGTAGATCGTGAAAATGGGGTAGTAACTTCAGGGCTGTATCTACTCTAATAACACAGCTGGAGGGACTATTGATTTCTAGGACCTAAAATACCACCAATTTTATTGTATATCTCATATTTAGTGTGCGCAAAAAACCTTTCTGTGTATGATAGGAGTAGAAAAATAACAGTGTGGTATGTCCGCTAATATTGATTTGTCAGCTGTTATTGAATAGGATACAGTATGTGCATTAAAAAAGGCAGTATTTACCCTGGCTGGTGTGGCTCAGTGGATTGAGCACAGGCCTGTGAAAGTTGCTGGTTCGATTCCCAGTCGGGGCACATGCCTGGGTTGTGGGCCAGGTCCCCAGTATGGGGTGTGCAAGAGGCAACCACACGTTGACATTCCTCTCCCTCTTTTTCCCTCCCTTCCCCTCTAAAAATAAAAAGAAATAAAATCTTTTAAAAAATAAAAGAGGCACTACTCTATTTAAACCTGGTTCCAGTCCCACAAAGAATCACGCAAGCCTAGGAGATACGTTGGATTTACCCTCTTCACAAATTCTCATTTACTGAAAGTTCCACATACCTGACACCTGAGCAAGTCCATCTCCCTTCCCCATCCCCTGTTCCAAGATCAATGGGGGTGAGCTTCCTTGGTCAACTATGCAGATGCGGTTCTCAAGTTAGAGAGGCAGACCAGTCCCTTCCCTGATTTTAAGAGAGGCCGATGTGGCTGTAGGAAGGTGCCTTGGCAATCCAATCAATCTGCCAGAATGAAATCCCAAGCTGTGTTCTCCCAGTCGTTGGGGCTGGAGAAAGACCGTCTCGTGTTTAAGTTATTAGTCATCTGACACTAGTCCACGCATTCAAATCCACTTTTAGACAACCGAGCCAGGTAACATACAAAGGTTGCCCTCAATTCTTGTTTTCGCCTGTGATCTCATCCGTTCCTCCTGACTCAATTATCGCTTCTCCCGTGATGACTCACAAACTGGTATCTCTCATCCCCGCCCCTATGCTGAGCTCCAGACCCACAGCTATTTCCGAGCTGGAAGTACATATCATGCGTCATCAGCTTATTTGACAACGACTTTCAAAAAACATCCCAGATTCATTTCGACCTCTCCGTGTCCAGGAGACAAATGTATTATCCATGTCCCCAAGCCCCAACATGGTCTTCTTTTTGGTTTCCCTATTTCAAGAAATGTCAACACCATTCTTACAGCTGCCTATGCCAAAACCGCTTGCACCCGGTAATTATTCCTTCTTCGCGTGTCCGTTCTAGAGTTCTCTTTGTCCTCCCTACCGCTGCTGCCTTATTTCAGGCCCTTTCTCTTATCCCGTTGATTCACTAGCCTCCTCAAAGGTTTCGGGGCTTCTAATTCCTTCCCTTTCCAACCTAATCTCCACATCACTGCCATTCTGACCAGACCTTGGCAGACCGCATTACACCTTTCCCTGGCTTAAAGACGTGTAATGGCTAATGCCTCTAGAGTAGACTCCAAAACCCTTAGCATCACTACAAGACCCTTGGAACCTTAGTTCCAACTCGACTCTCCAGCCTTTTCTCTGGACATCGCCCCTCTCTGCGAAGCATCAAATGCATCAGCCAGAACCACACACAGAGAAGTGTCTGGATGTTTCTCTGCTTTTACTAATGCTATTCCCCTATGCCCAAAATGCTGTTTCAGCACAAACTAATGGAACTAGTCAAACCAGTCAGAACTATTCAACGATAGTTCATATCCAGATGATACTGGATAGTATATATCCAGTATCATCTTCTCTGTGAGGCTGTCAGCTCTGCACTATATAATCAGAGGAACTGGATTCTGCCTCCACAGCTCGGCACATACTTCTGTAAGAGCTCTGTCCTACTGTCTTGTAATTAGAATGCATCAATGTTTCCTGCCACTAGACTAGGAGCAACTTAAGGACAAGGGCAGCAGTCTGGTCATTGTGGAATCCTTAATGCACGGTGAGAATTGGTAACTAGTACAATTAATGCATTGCTGTCCAGCAAGGCTTTGGGATCAGCTGGGCCTGGGGGCAAATTCCAGAGCTGTGCCTCTTCCTAGTCACATGACCTCAGCCGCTAACCTTACACACGTCAGTCTTGAAAGCCTCAGCTATTTTTTCTTTTCTTTTTTAATTTTTTTAATTTTTAATTTTATTTTTAATCAGTATTTTTTAATTGTTGATATTGCACAGTTTTCTGTCTTTTACCCCGCCCCAGCCCACCACCCCAGCCCTCCCCACCTCCCTCCCATTTCCACCCCCCATAGTTTTTGTCCATGAGTCCTTTATACTTGTTGCTCTAAACCGTTCCCCTTTTCCCCTGAAATTCCCTCCCCTCCCCCTCTGGTCACTGACAGACTGTTCTCAAATTCAGTGTCTTTGTTTATATCATGCTTGTTTCTTTGAAGGAGCTCCTACCCTTTGCGACAGCATGGAAGGAATTGGAGAGTATCATGCTAAGCGAAATAAGCCAGGCAGTGAAAGACAAATACCATATGATCTCACCTTTAACAGGAAGCTAATCAACAAAACAAAGCCTCAGCTATTTTATCTGCAGAATAAAAACATTCAAAGCAGGGACCAGCACATGGTAAGTTATTATCATCCTCCTCCTCTTCACAAAGTATGGACGGAACAGAACATGCCCAAGATGTCTCCAGCTCCCTTTCGATGGCAATTACTGAAGTCCAGAAGCAGCCAGGCATCACAGAAAGGTCCCAGGCAACCCAGGAAGAGGGGACAGAGAGAGGAGAATGAACAACGGAACTCCCCTCCCCCGCCACTTCAGAGTAGTTGCAGCTCCTAAAAGTTAACCCTTCCTTTGTCATGGAAAGGCAAATCAAACGCCCTTTACACTAATAGAAAAGCAAAGGCAATTAGAATGACAGCAAAAAGCTGGAAGCTTTATTGATTGCAGTAGACCCCTCAGCTCCCAGCGGTGAAACTGACTGATATGCTTCCAACCCCCAGGAGCTGGTAGGGACAGTTGTCATTTCAATGTAAAAAAAAAAAAGACAAGGGGAAAGAAAAATATAAAATGCAAGAGGAGAAAGATGTCTCTTCGTCTGCATGATAAAGAAGTTGCTCAAGGGGGGAGGGGAGAGGGATGTGGTGAAAACATGCCTGTGTGCATTCAATGACCTTTGCATGCAGTTTTCCATGTTGTGGGAAAGCTATCGGAATTCAAATGAACTGAATACAGCAAGTCAAAGTGGGTCACTGCAAGACAGAGCTGCTAAATCATGATTTCTGCAAAGAGCTGTCTCAATCTAGGCTCCTTGTGAGCTCCACGAGAAACAAAAATCCTCCTTGGGCAAGAACTATCATTTGTAAATGAAGCTCCTGTCATGCAGATTTCAGTGACCTGATGACATCTGTTTCAAAACCACCAAAATTTGCAAATCGCTTCCCACGATTTTTTTCCCACACCGCCCTCCAAAATAAAGGCCGAGCACATTCCCAGTGATTTCACAGTAAAAGCCTTCTGTGAACCCTCTGCAGTGTGTCGGATGTTGCTGGCAGGACCTCAGCGTCTCACGAGTTCACCACTGGGCCCTCCCAGTCATGCTTCCAGGTAGGCTGCACACTAGACCCAACTTATAGCTGAACAAAACGACATGTCCCATGCCTAATCAGTGACTGAGTCACAATTTGAATCAGGTGTCTCTGACCATCAGACCTAGGACTTGCTCGTCTCCTAACCCTACACCTTATTGCGAGAGCACAGGCTTTGCAGTCAAACAAAATGCACCTGATTTTAAAATCCTGGTTCTTCCCCTTAATAGATAGGCAACATTGGGCAAGTTCTTTCAATTCGCTGAGTTGGTTTCCTGACCTACAGAAAGGCTGAGAATTATACTTCTCTTAGAGAACAGTAATAAGATGAAGTAGTATTTGCCAAGTACCTAATAAAGGATCGAGCAAATTCTCAGTAAAACGTAGCATTATTAGTATATCGCCTTGTAGTTAATAGCACAGAGCATCTTGAACACTAGAGGAGGCTAAGCAAATGAAAATCACTTTCACTTCTAAATTAGTGCCCCAGACATCATGAAATCTGTAGCATGGCAGGACTAGGGAAAGGGGAGAATCAGCGAAACACTTGACGCTTTGATAATTCATATATGTGTTTCGCACCCTGACAGGACCACACTGTTTTCTTTATCTAAATAATAGAATTTTCCTGCCATGTGAGGTCGCATTCCCCTATCCCTTGATGACAGGAACTCTAAACCCGTTCAAATACTCAGCTTTGAGCTACCTTAGCTGCCTATCTGCGAGTATTCCGGGAGACGAGAACGAGCCATGGAATTTGATTTTTGCCTTCCAGAAAACATAAACAGACCTCAATTTCCACAGACTAAAAGCTACTAAAAATAACTTCACAGTAGGAATAGCTGTTTAATCCATACTGCTTTCTTTTTTCAGAAGCTAATAATCATAGAACATCTACATAGAACATCTTTGTCCTTTCATTAGAGAAACAAGGGATCAAACCTAAATTTTTCATTCAACTCTATAGATGTAGAGTTAATTTCCAGGGCAGAAAAATATCAGAAAATCGATCTGACAGACTACTACAGAAGCAATTTTGGAGGTGACTCAATGAGATAGAGCTTTATTAAGCCACAAAACATTTGACTCTAACGATAAATCAAGTAAGTCTTTCTATTAAAAAAAATGGTGCTAGTTCTCAAAGATCTTCCTAGTCTCATATCTGCGGTGAGAAGTAACAGATTACTGCGACCATTCATGCCACCCTGCTACCACCACACCTAAATTATGTCACTCTCGCACAGCACGACCCTTTTTTTCCTTCACAAGCATAATTCATAGTATAAAAATGAACCACCTTCAATGCCTGTGCCGCCCTGCTAGGGTCCAAGGCTATCACAAGGGCAGCAGTCATGGTCTTTGCTGTTCATGTATTGATACCCAGAGATGCATTTGGGTTTTGCAACCGGTTTCTAATTATAACACATGTATTTCTTCAGAAGAGACAATAAGTCTTGACAAATGTTACCGTCTCCTAGCTTGGTGCCGAGACATAATGCTGAACAATAACACGGAGTAAAAGGGGATGTCGAAATAAAGTCAAGCCGATGGTGGAGAAACGGGAGGACCGGAAATAATAGCTCTAAAACTCTTAAGAAATCTAATAGGATAAAATTTCCCAAAACAATCCTCTATGATCTCATTTCATTGTGATCAAGGAGTTATTTGTAAAAAAAAGGTTTTAATTAAAATTATTGAGGTTACATTGGTTAATAAAATTACAAAGGTTTCAAGTGTGCACTTCTATAATGCATCATCTGTACATTGCATCGTGTGTCCACCATCCCACGAACAAGCTGGTTCTGTTGTTCGCTGACCGTCAGCACCACAACGTAACGCAATATTACAAACAGCATTCTTAAATGTGAACGCAATGAGCAAATGCATAGAGGTGACGATGAAATACTATAATGGCATAGTTTCGGCATAGTTTCACCCCATCAGTTCAATTCATTTTATACTTTCACTCATGCATTCATTCTTCTCTCATAAAACTATCCTTGAGTTCTCCGGATAGAATGTACCACACTAATAGGGGTCTCTTGGGATGTACAAGGAATGATACGTATACTTGTATTACGAGTACATTGCTTGAGGTTTCTTTTTCTTTCCCTTTTTAAAGAGAGGGAGAGAAACAGCAATGTGTGGTTGCCTCTCATGCGCCCCCTACTGGGGACCTGGCCTGCATCCCAGGCATGTGCCCTCACTGGGAATCGAACCAACAACCCTTTGGTTCGCAGGTCAGGGTTCAATACACTGAGCCACACCAGCCAGGGCTGCTTGAGTTTTTATGACAATCATATATATATATTCGCATGTATATATGATTAGGGAAAAAAAGATGTTTACAAACAAAAACAAAAAACAAGTCCAGAGAGAAAGTAATTGTTTACTTCTCTTTATCACAATTGCTAAACAATTCCTAGACACAATTCCAAACTAGAAAAAACATTACTGGCCACACCAAAGAGAAATCTACCCAGAGACTGACAGACATGTAACAGTAACATCAGTTCATAACCCCACACGATAATACAATTTAGACTAACAGGTTTCTTTGGTCAACTTATTAAAGTATAGCAATGTTTTCGACTTCAGAAATAATGGTATGGTTATTGTATAAGATTAAAACATCAACAGCTATTTTTATGACATTCATTTGTGCCCACAACGTAAACCCACTAAATACTTATTAAAGACCCCAAACACTGAGTAATCTCTTTAATAAAAAAAAAAAAAGACTCTTAAAAATGAATTTAAATGAATTCAATGAGGTAACAGCATGGTTTCCAATTTATTTAGTTTATTTTTCTCTCTGTGTGTGAAGCAGTTATAGTAGAAAGTGAAGACTGATAGGAAAAACAATAAAACCAAACAATAATTTCTATGATTAAGACCAAAGATCAGTTGAGGCTGTGTACACAGTTACTGGTCGAGGCAGATTCTGTTCAACTTCAACTTTCGGTCTTGTGCTTGTGCCTGTAGCAACTCAAGTTTAAAATAAATGCCAGCCTCTACATTTTGAATTGCAAATCGCTTGTCTAAATCACAACATCTATTCTTGAAATTTCACATGTCAACAGCTCATTAATATCTACAGTAAATGTAGTTCTCTGAAAAGAACCACAGATTTTACATTTATTGTGACAGAGAGCTGGCACGCAAAAATAGAGCTCCTTCAATTACAATTTGGCAGAAGTTAACTTTGGTTTAAAATCTGTCTACAGAAATTTATGACAACACAGCAATGAAGTGACTATTTCGAGTAAGATTAGCTGCTGTTGAGAGTGTAGATGTTTAGACAGTGTTTATAAATCAACAGAGATCGCACTTACTATTTTATAATGGGCCACTTCAGAACCATTTTCCATCAACACTTAAATGGTATATAAATGTAAACAGTGGCAGAAGATTAAAGTACAAAGTTATCGTCACAAAGTCATGAAAGCAATATATACACATAAGACACTTAAAGTGCATTTTTGCCTGCAGTTAGTCTTACAGCTTTGTCTCATTTAATATTTAATGTTTTAATGTAAGAAAGACTTTAATCAAAGAAAAAGAACACCACTCGACAGTTTGTCAGGATGAAATTTCAAGTTTGGGCCAGTATTTTACTAGCGAACTACACAAACTGGCCTGCAAAAGCGACTTTTACCTAATCCCTTATCACTGATTTTCGTTTTATTGAGGCACAGTAGTTATACAAGCTCGGTAAGTCAAACTGGCTTTGTGACAAAGTGGAAAAGGTCTTAAGACAATTTTACAAATATACGAACACAGTTAAAACTGGGGCCAGTACCTTTTTACCAAAACATTAGACAATTTTAAATAAAACCCATCTGCATATGGGTGTCTTCCTTTTGTTTGTAACAGGAAATTGGAAACAACTCTAAAAGCAGCAGTAGGAGAGTGGTTAAGTCAACCGTGCTGTATTCGCATGAAAACAATAGAGCCCATTACAATCAATTAAAAATCACATCTTTGACACGTGAAAATGTTTACAGAAAAAAAAAATACATCTTCTGGAAGAAAAAATTGATGTCCCTACAGCAGAAAGTACTGCCTGTCCAACAGAATCTCCCCTTCCCCTCAACTGGCCATCGGGGCGGGAGGGATGCCACGCCCCCATACAACTCGACAACTATCCATGGATATATGACTAAGTTTTTGCCCAGGGCATAGTGATACATGCCTTCCTGGGCCCAGGCCTTCAATGGCTAAAATTCTATCCACACTCTTGTCTCCTTCCTAGAAGCCGAATCTGTGCAAACCTACGCCCCGGGTTAGACCACGCAAACCGGAGAGCAAAGAATCCAGAGAGAAGAATCCAGAATCCGGAGAGCAAAGAATCCAGAGAGCAAAGAATCCCGAGAAGCCTAAGTCCTCATAGAGCAGAGCTGCCCCCTATTAGCAGTAGGCTCTTCAGATGGGTTGTAATCGCAAACTTCTGTTGGTAACTATTCAAGCCACTGTATTTTGGGTCTCTTTTTTACAGCCCCTTATTCTTTCATTGTAACTAATGTAGCGTGGCAGAGAAAAATGTCATAGCTAATGTTCACGGCATGTGCAAATGGCAACAAGTGACAGCAGGATGCTTTCTTGTTTTTGTCTTCATGACACTGTGCAGATACACTACTGTTATTAATTTTAAAAACTTAGGCAGGATTTTCATGTATTTTACAATTTATATCATTGTTTCTTCTCTGATCCTATCTTTTGCCATCTTCCCTTAATAAATACAGAGGCAGCTATTGTACAGAAGATTTAAAGAAGTATAAATATATAGTTCTTTAAAGGGCTAAAAGTATTCTCAGTAAATTTACTGAGCACCTCTGTATCAAGCATCTCAAAACAGAAAAAGTATGCCCTGGCTGGTGTAGCTCAGTGGATTGAGTGCGGGCCTGTGAACCAAAGGAACGCGGTTCGATTCCCAGTCAGGGCTCATGCCTGGGTTGCAGGCCAGTTCCCAGCAGGGGACGCACGAGAGGCAACCATACATTGATATTTCTCTCCCTCTCCCTCTCTCCTACCCTTCCCTTCTGAAGATAAATAAATAAAAATCTTTAAAAAAATATATTTAAAAAAACAGAAAAAGTGTATACTAACATGTGACTGTTCAGTATTTCCTTCAAAGTGGCTTTCATGGCTTAGGAGATAGCTTATGACATGAGATAGCTTATGGTAGTCCTACATAAGCACAAAGGTACTTAAAATTTCATGTGTCATCTTTGAAAAATGTGGTAAATTTTGCATCTTACTCCATTATGTATCCATTATTAAATAATATTTTTTAAATGGAGGTATCAGTGTGGATTCATGGAGATATATATATATATATATATATATAAGATATGGATAGGAACATATACACACACAGAGACATACATATGTCTGTACAAATAATGGAATATACATATTAACTAGCTCTCTATATTGAGAGGGCCTAGAAGCAAAAAACACTCCAGTAGGTATGAGCACTCATCGTTCTTAGAACTTGATTTCTAAATACCACTCTCAAATACACGGAGAGAGGGCTCCTGGGTAAGGCTAGGGGACAGAAAATACAACATAAGCCCGGAACATCTTGTAGTGCCAGAAAGTAAGGAAGGGCTCAAACAAGGATGGGACCTTTTATAAGGATGTAGAACACAATGAAAGGAACTCACAGTCCTTGAGGCTGGAACAATGTAAATAACAAAATAAGCAATGGCAGTATCAGATTACAACCCACAGAATAAACATCTAAGGAACAGTACTGATACATATAGTGTAGAAATGAATAAACAAACAAACAAACAAACAGGAGAGAAGAAACAGCTCTTTTTTATTTAAAAAATGCTATACACAAACAAAGATGGAAAGAGGAAAGTAAAAAATCGCCATTACACGGACATCCGTATGCCTCGGGGGCGATCATTGGAGAGTACTAACAAGTAAATGGAATGGGGGATCCTGGGGAAAAAAGAGAACATTGTGGAAAAAAAAATAATGATATCCAAATTAGGTCTGTAGTTCAGGGGTCATTATTCCACCAATATTCATTTCTGAGTTCTGATCATGGTACTGCGGCTACATCAAAGATTAGCATTAGGGGAAGCGGAATAATTGCTATAAAGAAACTCCGTGTACTAGTTCGGCAACTTTAACGGAGTCTACAATTCGTTCGGTTTTGTAATGGTTTGGGGCACTCAATGCACGACAATGTTTACCGAGTCCACACGCTGGCAGAACCCCGCTGATCTTGCACATCACATTCCACCTCCGCCCCGCCAAGTGCCGGCTCTACCCTCATCAACAACCGAACGTCATTGAGAAGTAAGAAAACAAGAGCAAAGTAACCATTTTCTACAAATTAGAAGTAGCTGGAATTATTCAAATCATCATCAACAACATGAGGTGTATTTCAAAGAATTATTTGGAATAGAAATCAGAAGATGTGAGTTTTGGCGGCAGGCATCTGCTTGTTGGACCCTGAGCAAATCTCAATGTTTTCATCAACAGATAAATTCCTTCTAAACTACCATGAATCGCCCTGCTGGTGTGGCTCAGTGGATTGCATGCCAGCCTGTGAAGCAAAGCATCACCAGTTCGAGTCTCAGTCAGGGCACATGCCTGGGTTGTGGGTCAGATCCCCAGTAGGGGGCGCTCAAGGGGCAACCACGCAGTGATGTTTCTGTCCCTCTCTTCTTCCCTCCCTTCCCCTCTCTAAAAAGAAATAAAAAAAATCCTCAAAAGAAAAAGAAAACAGACTAAAGACATGAAGACATTTTAGCAAAGTGAATATACAGATAGCACATAAGCACATGGAAAATGTTCATATTTGGACCTTAGAGAAGTATGAATTAAAATCACAATGAGGTAGCGCTACACACCAGTCAGAATCCCCCCACCCAGATAGGGACAACACCAAATGCTGGCAAAGATGAAGAGAAACGGATCACTTGTGCACTGCTAGTCAGAAGGTAACGTGGTATCGGCAGTCTGGAAAATAGTTTGCAACTTCTTGAAAAACTAAGTATGCCAGTACCATATGATCCAGCAAATGCACTCCTGAGCATTTATCCCAGCAAAAAAACAAAACAAAACAAAACACAACTTAAGATCACACACAGAAAAACCTAAAGATGAATGTCCACACAGCAACTTTATTTGTAATAGGCAACAACCAGAATCAGCCCAAATGCCATTCCACAGGTGAGTGGTTAAACAAAGATACATAATATAGAATACTACTCAGCAACAAAAAAGGAACAACCAAGGTAATTGTGGTGGGTAAAAGAGACCAATACCAAAAAGTTGCGTACTATACAGTTCCATTCTCAAAAGAACAAAATGATGGAACTAAAAAAACCTAATTACTGGTTGCTGGAGTTAGAAATAGGGGACGCAGAGGAGGGAGGTGGGTATGAAATGAAAAGGCAACACGAGGAATTCTTAAGTGTTGGAATTGCTCAGTATCTTACACGTTTTTCTACACTGAATCTAATATATACTTAATAAAAACTTACATATTTTTGTGCAACTTCTTTCTCTGGACAGCTATTGTAGGACACATAAAAGGTAATGTGAGTGGCCTGGCTGGTGTGATTCAGTTGGTTGGAGTGTCGTCATGTAACTAAAAGGTTGCAGGTTCAATTCCCAGTCAGGGCACATACTTAGGTTGTGGGTTCGATCCCTGGTCGGGGTGCAGGCAACTGACTGGTGTGTGTGTTTCTCTCTCTCTCTCCCCCTCTCCCTCCCCCTCTCCCTCTCCCTCTCCCTCTCCCCCTCTCCCTCTCTCTCCAGTAGTAGAAAGAAAGGGCAGGGTGCAGGCAGGAGAAGAGACACACTAGAACTTTGTTCCTTTCTTATTTACATATTTTCCCACAAGGGATCAACATTGTAAATTCAGTAGGATAGTGAAATAAAAATGTATGGGGAAATTTAAAAACATACCTCTAAGTAACTAATGGATCAAGGATGAAATCACAATGGCTATTAGAAGATACTTAAAATTCACGGAAGACAGCTAATGGGATCCTAAGAGGCAATTATAATTGTAAATAATTCTATTAAACAAAAACTCTTACATATAAAAAGTTATGAATTTAATTCAAGAAGTCATAAAAACAGCAAGCGTAATTTCAAAACACAGATACTAAGTAGATGGAAAACAAGGAGATCACAGAAGGAAAAAGACAAAGCAAAAGCTGCTTCTTTGAAAAGACTAACAACATAGACAAATGTCTGGCAAGAGAAAGATGGAGAAAAGAAACAGAAAAAAGGCACAGGTAACACAAATAAGATTAAGAATTTTGACAAAGAGCCCTGGCTGGTGTAGCTCAGTGGATTGAGCTCAGGCCTGCGAACCAGAGGATCGCGGTTCAATTCCCAGTCAGGGCACATGCCTGGGTTGCAGGACAGTTCCCAGCATGGGACACCTAAGAGGCAACCATACATTGATATTTCTCTCCCTACCCCTCTAAAGACAAAAAAAAAAAAAAAAAACTTAAGAATTTTGACAAAGAGTGTATAATGACAGCAACAACCGAGCCCGGGGGGGTGGGGGGGAGGAAGAGGCCAGATGTTGGGAGAGTAGCGAAAACAGACCCATCAGGAGGTTTTCGGAGAAGTTCAATAGTAAGCAATCGAGGAATGAACTGGAAGGAAGCGTGGGGACGGAAAACTCCTTAGACTTGGGTTACGTTTTAGAAGTCGAGCTGACAAGGTATGCCGAAGGACTGAATATGGGTTTGAGGGAAAGACAGGACGATATTAAAGATAATTATGAAGTGTAGAATCAATAAATACAACCCTTACCTCAGCACAGACACCTAGTTCTAGCTTCAGCGCTCATTCATCCAACTCGCTTATTAGCTCACCTTTCAGTCATACGAACATTCTCGCCATGCACTGAGCACGTCATGCCCTTTCAATCTGTTCCCTCTTTCCAGAACGCTCTAATTCCTCATTAAAGTCTTACTTATCTTTCAAGACTCAGCTCAAATGTCATCTCTATGACACTTTTCACTAATCTCCTAGGCGTGATTAGTCACTCCCTTCTCTGGCTTCGCCGTTTATATCCAGGAGCAGCCGCAGCAGCAGCGGTATCGTTAGAGTAACAGATGTTAACATTTACTGAGAGTGTATGTTTCTGGCACTGTTATACAACTATTACATATATTATTTTATTTAACCCTATAAAGAATCTTATTAATGCAGTACTATTTTCTGCCATTGATATCAAGAAACAGAGGTATAAAAGGATGAAGTAAGTTCTCAAAGACTACACACCTACTAAGGGCCAAAAGCAGGAATTGAGCCGAGGCATTCTGGGAAGTTGGTGGGAGTGTACAATGGTACAGCTGCTCTGTGGAAAATAGTACGGTAGGTCTTCAAATATATAAAAGGTAGAATTACCGTGGGATCTAGCAATTTCAATTCCAGGTATATATTCAAAGGAAATGAACGCAGGATCTCAAAGGTGCATTTGCTCATCCATGATCACAAGAGGTGGAAGTAACCCAAATGTTTATGAATGGGTACGATATATACATACAATGGAACATTAATCCATCTTAAAACGGAAGGAGATTCTGGTACGATTTAAAAAGATGAACAAACCTTGAGGACATTCTGCTGAAGGAAATAAGGCAGTCACAAAAAGACACATATTGTCCTATTCCAATTATGAGAGTTATCTGAAGTAGTCAAAGTCATGGAGACAGAAAGAAAGCAGAATGGGGGTTGCCCCGGGCTGACCGGGCAGTTATTGTTAATGGGTGGAGTTTTGATCTGGCAAGATTCAGAGAGTTCTGGAAATCTGTTGCACAATATTAGTACAGTTAACAGTCGTGAACTATACCCTTAAAGTGGCTAAGATTTTACGTTACGTGTTGGGTTTTTTTTTTTACCATGATTTAAATATTATTTTTAAAACAACATGGAAAAGTGTGTCTATGAAACAGAGATGGGGAAGATTGAATCCGACTGTGAAGAGCCTTAAATGCTACAATGAATAAGAAATTAGAAAATATTTAAACCTGGCCCACAGCAGAAAAACATCCTATAAATACCTAGACGGATCTAAACTCTCAGATGCCATCAAAGGTTTTCTCATTTTGAAATACTATTTTTAGTATTAAGATGTACGTTTTTAAGGCAACTACATTATCAAGCTCTTCTAATTTATTCACTGGTTAACAAAATAAGATTTAGCTTCTTATATTCCTAATAAAAATTGATGGTGGAGTATCAGTAAACCCTCTACGATTTCTAAGATATTCTTCATTCTGGGAAGCCCTCAGGTTTTGGAATAAAAATTAAAAAAAATAAATTTAAACGTAAAGTTAAACAAGTACTAGCTTTTTACAGTCAAAAAAATTACTTCACTTCTCCACGCTTCGCATTCATCATTTGTTAAATTGGAATAATATCACCTACCTCACTTGGCTGTGATGGGGATTAAATTACACAACATATAAAGAATCGAATATAGTGAGTAGCATGGAGTATAAGCGCAATGAACGACAATTTAGGGAAATTTAACATTTTATTTGCAATTTTAGGTTAACTGATTAAAATTAACGGGAAAATTGAATTCAGGTTTTCATTAAGGCTTTTAAAGCACATAGGCTCAGTACCTGGGCTTTCAAAGTGACAGACTTTTCGGCATGTGAATCCATGACATGTCAAAAAGGACAAAACTGAGACATTAATGCAAAAGAGAATTCTGAGGGCAGGACTTGTCTGAAAACTGAACCTAAATTAATTTAGACATTTCATCCAATAACTGAGGAGTGAATAGGCTTTCAAAATAAATTTAGACAGGGTTAAATGTAAATGAACTAATACCCCTTTTTGAATTCCTACATACGTACAGTGGGGTAGATATAACAGAAAGTACCACAACGGCAACAAATCCAGTTGTCCTTGGTGTTCTGACATTATGAAAAGCACCGCAGTTAATATGTAACAGAAAATAGAAAGTTCTTTTCTTCTCATGTCTTTTGTACTGTTTAGCGAACAATTAAAGTGTCAAGACAGAATGTTCAAAGGCACTAAATAGGTGGAAAGGTAGAGATCTGTTTCAGGAGGAAGCAGGAATTAAGAGCTTTAAACTATGCTTTCTTTATCTTAAACTTGAATGTGTCACAGATTCACATTTAAGGGGAAAAAGCTCTAGATATTTTTCTCAGTTAAGATTTTTGTCTGATAGTTTACATTTTGATTAACATTAAGAAAACCACACACCCTAAATGTATTGGTTGCATTTTTCAAGCAAGTCTAAGGTACAGCTGCATGTACAGGTTGCATACGCCCACACGCGTTTAAGAAAAAGGGCAGGTGGGAGATTTCCAAGCCTCTTGCGGAACTATTTATCATTTAAAAAACAAAATCAGTCATGCAATATAAAATTATGATACATTTAGTTTATTCTAAAGGAAACATCACTATTTCACAGAGTAGAACAGTGAAACTTGTATATTATATATTTCACATATTTTTAATACAAATTAATTCTAATTATTTTCTAACTTAAAAAGCTTATACATGCCCTGGCTGGTGTGGCTCAGTGGATTGAGTGCAGGTCTGCGAACCAAAGGGTTGGCGGTTCGATTCCCAGTCAGGGCACATGCCTGGGTTGTGGGCCAGGTCCCCAGTAGGGGGCGCCTGAGAGGCAACCACACATTGATGTTTCTCTCCTACTCTTTCTCCCTCCCTTCCCCTCTCTAAATCCTGCAAAAGGTTATATATGACATATATACATATATGTGCACACATGTGTATATTTAATTTTTTCATTTTGTACAGAGATATTTAGGAAGTATTAAATGCTATCATTGATAAACTTACGAATCAACATGCAGAACCCTCTGGCCACTTCTTGAACATGCAGCCGCAATGATGGATTCGGGCAAACCTATAAAAACATACACCTATATCATTTAGAATGTAGAAAAAATATATATATGTAACGCATATCTAATAAATGTTCAAGTCATGCCATTGCTATAAAAAAGAGTTTAATAAGCTCATATTTATATTCTAAACTATAATGTGCATATTATTATTCCATTGGATGCTTCTTAAACTATTAACGCTGAACATTTTATTACGTTGAAGAGATATTTTTTAAAACCAAGTACTTCAATGCTTTGTATCAGCAAATTACTATAAATGAGGAACTGTCAAAATATTGTTCATACAGCACTTCATTATTAGGAACCATGTTCACACACTAGCTCATCTGACTATCTCAATTGCACTGAGAGCATCTGTGTACACATTTTAAAGATTAAGAAGAAACTAGGGTAGAAATGTGAACTTGTTACCCAGTACTCTAAGAAAATAAAGAAGTTCTAGAGTTGAGTCCTGGCTGGTGTCGTTCAGTGCACTGAGCGCCAGCCTGCAAATCAAAGGGTCACTGGTTTAATTCCCAGTCAGGGCCCATGCCTGGGATGCAGGCCAGGTCCCCAGTTGGGGGCGTGTGACAGGCAACCATGCATGGATGTTTCTCTCCCTCTCTTCCCCTCTCTCCAAAAAAAAATAAATAAATAATAAATATAATCTTTAGAAAAAGTTCTAGAGTTCAAATTTAAACCCAAATCTAACCCCAAAGCCACAGTGCCTGTGATGGGGAATGGCATATATTCATTTAAGCAATGGCTTAGGTAGTTTCAAAAGAGTCCATTTACAAGATACACTA
This sequence comes from Glossophaga mutica, assembly GCA_039655065.1. Lineage (NCBI taxonomy): Eukaryota > Metazoa > Chordata > Mammalia > Chiroptera > Phyllostomidae > Glossophaga > Glossophaga mutica. Next base: position 3,216,471 of record CM077318.1, on the reverse strand, counting down.
TTTTACTTTCTGGGTAATACACGTCTGAAAAGAACATTACTGTTCTGGAATGAAATTAAGCCACACCATAAAATCGGTTAGCATAAATGGAAATATATATTCCTAGTCTCACTACAAAAAAAAAGTATCAAATATTACCAAAGATAATGATTTTAGAATTTTAAAAAGCCAAGCGTTTATCCAGCTGCTGTGGCTCAGTGGATTGAGCGCCGGCCTGCAAACCAAAGGGTTGCTGGTTCGATTCCCTGCCTGGGTTGCGGGCCAGGTCCCCGGTAGGGGGTGCACGAGGCAAGCACACGTTGCTGTTTCTTTTGTTCTCTTCCTCCCTCCGTTCCCCTCTCTCTAAAAACACATAAATAAAATCTTTTTAAAAAACCAAGTGTTCAGCTACATCAACTACTTAATACCTTCTATGTTGTAAGTTCAAGACTGTTCCATAATTTCTTATCCTAAGATCTACCATTCCAACAGGGAATAATTTTTTCCTGCCAGTCACACGAACAATGAATTCTACGGTTCTACTACTGACTTTTTCACTGCGATGAAAACACCCTGATCCTCTTGGATTGTTTCTCTTTGGCAAGGAATTAAACTCTGCGCTATGAATCAAGGGTTTCCAGAAAATGGAACGGTTATCTTCTTTATGTGAAAAGAAATATGCATATGGAAGCAACCGACACAGTCACTCTCTAGTTAAAAACCACATTAAACACAAGCTCCAGCTGCATTCGCAAAAGGCTAGAGTTCCCAGTGGTGAATACTTTGTGGGTATTGCTTGGTTTTGAAAAGAAGGTCTACTCACATGTACTGTATACGGCCCTTAAGCATCAACAACAGAAATAAGTCATCATAAAGTTTCAACTTTGAGCCCTGGCTGGTGTGGCTCAGCGGTTCAAGTGCCGGCCTGCAAACCAAAGGGGTACCCGGTTCAATTCCCAGTGAGGGCACATGCCTGGGTTGTGGGCCAGGTCCCCAGTAGGGGGTGCTGGAGAGGCAACCACACATGGATGTTTCTCTCTCTCTCTTTCTCCCTCCCTTTCCCTCTAACAAAATAAATAAATAAAATCTTTTAAAAAAACTTCCATTTTCTATTATTTTAAAAAAGCTTCAACTTTGAATAGAATTCAAAGGAAAAACAGTGAGAGTTCGTGGTGTTCAAGGAAATAGGACACAGAACGGAAAGTTTTCAACAGTTAAGCATACTTCTTCATACAGTTACAATTGTATTATTCTAATGTCTTTTTATTTTGACTATCTGAACTTTTGACACCGAAAGAAGTAGCTTCTTATTAATGAAAAGCAGTCACTAAGGTACTTGAAAAATTGCTGTGCAGCTTAATTAAAAGGGACAACAGCAAAGAAATATTCAGGAAGCAGAATTAGTATGTTGAGGTGTGTAATAGTGACGGCATTAATAATACATCACCAAACATTAATTAGCACAAGGCTTTTACGGCTCACAATGTATATTCACACACATCGTCTCATTTATTCGTCATTATAACCCTGGGAGGCAGACAGTATATTATCCATGTGAGAAATGGGACGAGAAAGGTTAAATAACTTGCCAAAGATCAAGTCATTCAGTAATCCGCTATCTCCAATTCAAATTGCCACAGTAAATTCACTCTCTCCAACTTCGGCATGAGTGCAAAAATGAAGATTTAAGGGCAGATGGCAACGCAATGCAATGCGTATGGTCTCAGGTTTCTTAGACTTGAATGTTAGTTTTGCTGCCTGAATAGCTGTGTGTCCTCAGACAAATCACTTGACTTCTCTGAGCCTTTGTTTCTTCATCAATGACAGTGCCACCATTCACCTCATAGAATTATTCGGGCATTACCGTACCAGAATTACTCAGGGTACTTGCTCTATAAGCACCATCTACCTTTACTATTCTTCAGAAAGATAGTGTTAAAATACTACATTTCATCTAAATACCACTCCACACAACCTATTTTTACCAGATGTACACTCGGATGGCAAACAATAATAAAACCACTCCCCTCTATTCGGCCCAGATTAGCTGTTACTTTGTATAGGCACACACACATGTGGTTGGCATGTGGCTTTTTTCCACGGCTGGGAGCTCCGCTGTCAGAAGTCAGGCTTCTGCTGACAGAGCAAAGCCAAGAGCGGACTTCAGGATGCAACACGATTGGAGTCCAAATTACATGAAACCAAAATGACTATCATTTGTGTTTTCCCTCAATGCTTCCATCCAGGCAACCCCGCAAGTCTGTAAGATGGATAGGCTGTTTCTATGACAAACAGGCCTATGAACTTCACGCTCAGAAAGATTAAAATAATAGTCTGAGGATACAGTTAGTAACATCTTCCTGGCCCAGATTTCGTGTTTCTTTCCACCCGTTTAATAAACCCTCCGTGCTTGAACCGAGGAGGCACATGGTCCTTCCTCTGTAAATAATTTCTGAAGGAAAGAAAAGGAGAAAGAGAAAATGGCGAGTGAGAAGAGTGGGGGGGGTCGGATGGAGCAGAGACTGTGATAGGTGGTGAAGAAGAAAAAGCTAAGACCGCGGCAATCCCTAGCCTACAAGAGCTCGGAGTACAAAGAACACAGATATAAATTGATGAAAATAATCGATGTACTTAAAACTGTTACAGAAACACAATGGACCGGTACATTCCCTCTACAGAGGGGCCTCATGGAAAACTCCAGAGAGCGGTGGGCACCAGGTGGGTGTTTCAGGATCTGTAACAACCCAACTGAAGAGTGTCAGAGAAGGAAAATGCAGAAGGAAAAAGGGAAGTGGAAGGAACTGCTCCTGCGTTAAAAGGTGAAGGAAGAGAGAACCAAAAGGTGAAGTTCAAAAGCAGTGGCTGGACGCGCTTACTCAACATAGTTGTGTTAGTGTTGGCCACAATAAGCGGACAAGGAGACGAAATGAAAGGCATCCAAATTGGAAAGGAGAAAGGAAATCTGTCATTGTTCACAGATGACATGATGCTGTGCACAGAAAACCCTACAGACTCCACCAAAAACTGCTAGATCTAATAAAAGAACTCTGCAAAGTAGCATAATATGACATTAATACCCAGAAATCAATGGCATTTTTATACATCGACAATGAGCTATCAGAAAGAGAAACGAAGAAACCAATTCCATTTACTATTGTAACAAGCACTAAAACAGGATACCTCGGAATAAATGTAACCAATGACGTAAAACACCTGTAAAACAAATACTGACTAGGATGCGGAGAAAAGGGAACCCTCGTGCACCGCTGCTGGCAATGCAGTCTGGTGCAGCCACTGTGGAAAACACTGTGGAGTGTCCTTTAACATTCAAAAATGGAACTCCTGTTTGACCTAGCGATTCCACTTCTGAGAATATATCCAAAGGATCCTGAAACGCCAATACAAAAAAACACTAGGTCGGTCCACAAGGTATCCAGCCACATAATATGAAAAATAGAGACATTTACTGAAGAAGATACAAGATACAAGAAACATTGTACAAAGGACAATGACGCCTCAGTCCCCTTCAAAGGAGGCACCTTGGGACCTCACACAGTTCTCCCACTTGCCATCAGCTGCCCCTGTCGTATTTTCCTAAATCTCATCAATGGTCTGAAATCTCTTCCCTTTCAAAGGTGATTTTAGTTTTGGGAAAAGCCAGAAGTCTCAGGGCACCAAATCTGGGCTGTAGGGGGGCTAAGTCACCTGGGTGATTGGATGTTTTGCCCAAAAACTCTGCATAAGACATGATACACGAGCACGCATGTCATGTATCATGTCATGATACATGAGCAGGGTTGTCATGTTGAAGCTGCCAATCACCAGTTGCCCGTAGCTTCGGCCTTCTGAATCATCCAAATAGTTTCCCCTGAGGAATGTTCAAGCTTAATGAAAAATTGGATGCAGATTTATTGCTCTACTCACTCAGTCATTTTGAATGTGACAGCCCCACAGTACACACGCTCACTCAATGTTGTCTACCCCCCTCCGCGACCAGTACAGTGAAGTCGTCATTGTTCACACATGCGCATTCCAGTCCACTCTCCTTGGCTGCCCGCTACATCGATGTTGTGCAAACCATTTTTGTTACATGAATAATGGCTGGACTTTTTCTACACAGACTTCGTATATGCACCCTTATGTTTATAGCAGCGCAATTTACAATAGCCAAGATTTGGAAACAGCCCAACTGATCCATCAGTAGGTGAGTGGATACAAAACCTGTGGTACATCTACACAATGGAATACTATACTTCTGTGAAAAAGGTAGGAAATCTTACCCTTTGCGACAACATGGATGGACCTGGAGAATATTATGCTAAGTGAAATAAGCCAGTCAGTGAAGGACGAACACCACACAATCTCACTCATATGCAGAATGTAGCGAACGTAATAAACTGAAGAACAACACAGAAACAAATGCACAGATACATGGAATAGGCTGACGGCTGCAGGGAAGGAGGGCAGGGAGAGGAAGAAAGATGGCGAAGGGATTAACCAGTGAACATTTATGCACAACCCTTGGACTCGAACAACAATATGGGGACTGACTTAGGGAGTGGGCTGGGTGGAGGCAGGGAAAGTGAGAAAAAGCCAGAACAACTGTAACAGCGTAAACAATAAAAACAAATAATTCAAAAAAATAAAAACAGTGGTTGGAGCCCAACTGTGGAGCAACGGGGTGTCTTGAAAAAGTTTTAGCCAGAAGAGCTGCACTGTCAAACCAGTTTTTCAGAAAAGCAATTCTATTCCCAGGATGCAGGATGAACCTGTATTAAGTTTGAGCTTTAAAGGTCAGGGTTAGCCCTGGCTGGTGTGGCTCAGTGGATGGAGTGCCGGCCTGTGAACCAAAAGGTCACCAATTCGATTCCCGGTCAGGGCACATGCCTGGGTTGCGGGTCCCCAGTTGGGGGTGTGTGGGACGCAACCGATCGATGTGTCTCTCACACGCTGATGTTTCTCTGCCTCCCTTCCCCTCTCTCTCAAAGTAAATAAATAAAATCTTAAAAAAACACATGTCAGAGTTTCTTTTTAATTCTTGTTTGGAAACAAAGTTAGCATACTTAAACTTTGTGGTCCGATCAATAATGAAGCAAAAGAAGTAAAATAACTGCTTGTTTTTTTAATTGGTATCTATAAGGCAGTTTGATAGCATTTAAACTGATTGCAAGTGACTTTCTTAACAATCTAATAGCATTTGACTAATTTCAAAATACAACTATTTTTAACATTTGTCACCATAAAAGGTTAACTACTTCACAATCATTACGCAAATCCACCCACCATTCTTTTGAGGGCATTTATAGGAAGCATATATAGGCTTTGAAGTGAATTATATACTCTCTCCCACTAGGAAAAGCCATACATGAGTTGGAAGCACATGACCTAGATCAGGGCCAAATCACACAGTCTTACGCTGGGAATGCACTGTGTAATCTGTGAGTAATATGAGGCCAATCATACCTCTCATAGGGGTAAGGAGGAATAGGCACAAAATGTCATAAAACACCTTACACAGCGCCTCGTAGCATGTCACTGCCATTCCATAAATATCAGTTCTATTCCATTCTCTCCCTACTCCAATAAGATTAGTTATTTCAAGGGAAAAATGGTCACTTGTTTAATATTTACTGAAATTATCATCAAAGATCTAACAACAGATTTAACTCCTATGGATCTTTTCTATATGTACACTATAGAAGGTCATCAAATACTGAATATCATTTACATATTTCACATTAAACGTGATTATGAAATATGTAAGTGAAGCTGTATCAAATAAGTATACCAAAGGATTATAAGAAAAACGTGGAATTCTGATACAAGTCCAACAATTTTTACTGACAAGTCATTTTTATAAAACACGGGTAAATAGTAAGTATTAAATTAGCATTTCTTAACAGTTTGTACCGGGGGAAATGGAGGTGTTACTTCCTGCCCTTCTCAGATGAGGTTCCATGATAAACTTGGCAGCTAGAAAAAAATGTCAGAACCTTCCAGAATGTTATATGATCCTATAAGAAATAAACATGTACAGTTCCACCTTTCTGCAATTTTCCAAACCTGTCTTAAATAAAACATGGATGTAAAATCAGGACCGAAATGGAATGATATTAACATTTTCAAGAACATTGACGTAAAACATTTTATAAGAATGAAAATTCATTCATTTTTCAAAATCCCCTTGTAATCCAAATTCTTAATGTTAAACCTCATCATTTACAACTACGACATTTAGGTCGGTTCTCTATAATCTATAGTTAAAACTGTATCAGTATCTGGAATCAATTTTTCCTAACACTGTACTTATGTAAGATAAACATAAAATAAAATACTTATACCACTCCCAGCATGTCGAACAATAAATAATAGATTTGCCTGACAGGGCTTTGATGATCTGGCAAAGCCCAACTGCTTTCAGCCCAAATCCTATGAAACCATAAATCACTCTTTATTTTACAGAACATTTCAAAATGGAGTCCTGCTTTCTACCTTGAAAAGTCATTTCATGTGTTGTTTATAACTAGTGAGGACCAGAATGGAAAGAAAATTACCCAGAACTAGAAAATTTACTGTGACTTTTTTTAATAAAGAACAACTTCTTTCTTTAGGAAAAAGTAGAATTACTAGCAAGGAAAAATGTCAGTACAACAAGGTCTCAGAGAGCCACACCCGTTGATTACTTAAACAACACTCTGTATGGGACCTTTGCTACCATCCTTAACAAACCATAAACTGTATTAGGTTATTATACTAACTACATACTTAGCTCACGTCACAGCCACTCCAAAAAAAGAACATCAGAAAATGAGGCAGAAACTGAATTCCTACCCAAATTCAAATAGGTTTGTTCATTCCTATCAAATTCTAAATGAAAAGTTTAGATCTTATATCTACTTTTTAGTGATTACCTTAAAAGAAAAAAAAAAAACGCCAGCGGACACAGCCTAGGGGACTACCAAGACATACAGGTAAAAATACTGGTTTCGAATTGACAATTATTTTAATTCACTTTGACCAACAAAAACAAACATTAGTAAATGTAATTTAATATCTATGGATTTCTTCCTCATAGAAAATATTGTTATTCATATCTATGTAATTTTTGGAACTTTAGAAAATATACTACCATTAAAATATTTATTAGCAGCCCTGGCTGGCGTATCTCAGTGGATTGAGCGCGGGCTGCGAACCAAAGGGTTGCGGTTCGATTCCCAGTCAGGGCACATGCCTGGGTTGCAGGCCAGTTCCCAGCAAGGGACACATGAGAGGCAACCGCACATTGATATTTCTCTCCCTCTCCCTCTCTCCTACCCTTCCTCTCTAAAGATAAATAAATAAAAAAATCTTAAAAAAAATTCATTTAATAAAAAATAAAAAAAAATATTTATTAGCAAACTTCATGTTAATGTTTTGAAATTTATATAGTGTGAGCTTTTAGGAGTGTCTAATAACAAGAACACTATTTTAGTATTCAGGGTACTGAACTAAGTGTCCGGCAAACTGGATTCTTGTTTTCAGGTTTACACTAAATAGGTGAGCAGTCGCTTAAATTCTCTGAAACTCGGCTGCCTTGTCCACATCCTTGTAGAGAAAACGAAGGGCTTGAAATCCGTGACCCATAAGGTCTGTTACAAGTTCTCAAAGGCAAATGTGAATGCCAAATCAAAAGTTGGCTTCTGTTCTCGGGCAAATGACTTGAACTTAAAAGACTGAGGGACGGATCCAAGATGGCCATGAAGGCAGTCCCTGACCTCGACCCCTCCCCACTGACACCCCCAAGCACACACACAGAGCGATCCGCCCTAAAGAAGAACGGAGGGCGGATGAAACAGCTTCTGCGCAATAAATGATACGGGGACCGCAGAGGTAAGGACAGGGCACACGCAGACACGGTGATGCAGCGGCCTGCAGCAGGGAGGGAAGGGATACCCGCGAGGGTTCCACGCACACAGAAATCCACTGGCTCGCCCTGCGTGGTCTGCCAAACGTCGGGGCCCGCTGGGTCTCTCTCTAGAATCAGAGGCACCTGCAGGTGCCCGTTTGGGGCTTTTTGTTTGTTTCGCATTGTCCTTCCACCTGAAGAGCACAGGTGGGAGCACTAGCCCAGGCACTGACCTGCAAAGGACCCCAGCAGAGCCCCAGCAGGCTGACGAACACCCGCCAGACCACACCTGCACCATCTCCAGCGGGCCCTACCAGACAGCCCTCGCATGGCACCATGGGAGCCCCGGGTCATGCTCACTTAAGCCATGGAGGCAAGAGAAAGAAATAAAAGGCACTTAAATTAGAAAGAAGTAAAACTGTCACTATTTGCAGATGACATTACTAGGTGCAGCAAACTCCAAGGACTCCACACACACACACACACACACACACACACACACACACAAACGATTAAAGAAATGAATTCAGTCAAGTCACAATACACAAAATTAAAATACAGAAATCAGGGTGTTTCTATATATTAATAACAAGCTAAGAGAAAGCAAAATTGAAAAAACGACCCATTTACAATTGCATCAAAAAGAATATAATATCTAGGAGTAAAGTTAATCAAGGAGGTGGAAGATCTGTACTCTGAAAATTATAAGTTACTAAGGAAGGAAATTGAAGAAGGCACAAATAAATGGAAAGATATACCTATCGAGCTCCTAGACTAGAAGAATTAATATTGTTAAATGTCTGTAATACACAAAGCACTCTACAGATTTAATGTAATTCTTATCAAAATGCCAATGGCATTTTTCACAGAACTAAAACAAAGAATTCTAACATTTGTGCGGAACCACAAAAGACCTCAGCCAAAGAAATCTTGAAGAAGAGGAACAAAGCTGGAGATTTCCAACTCTTTGATTTGTAACTATACTGCAAGGCTACAGTACTCAAAACAGTACAGTCCTGATACAAAAACAGACATATACATCAGTGAAATAAAATAGAGAGCACAGAAATAAACCCACACATGGATAACTTGCTTCACTGAAAATGAGCAATGCCAAAGGAACTTGGCTGAATCCCATTCGTTGTACAGGAAAAAAAAAAAAAAAACAGAATAGGGAGTGAACTAAACCAAGAAGACATGCTTGCGAATCAGATGAAAACCACAATCTAATTATGGTAATATAAGCTAAAAGAAATTAAGAAACCCTGGCCGGTAACTCAGTTGGTTAGAGCATCTTTCCAATATGCCAAGGTTGAAGGTTTGATCCTGGGTCAGGGCATCTACAAGAACCAACTAATAAATGAATGAATAAGTAGAACAACAAATCAATGTTTCTCTCTCTCTCACACCCCCAACTCTTTCTCTTTCCAAAATCAATAAATAAAAACTTCTGAAAAAGTTAAGGAAAGACAGAAGCTTTGGAAGAGCAACATAAATCAGAATTAGAAAACGTCAAAAGCGTGATTAGATAATAGTAACATTTGAAAGAAGGGTAAAATGACTCAAGAAGAAATTAAAGATAAAACCACTTCAGAACTGTAAACTAAACTAGAAGAAACACTGGAGCGAACAAACACCATGGGAAAATGCCTTATGAAAAACTTAAAATGCAAACAAGAGCATGAAGTTATGTTTTCAAATGACAGCCATGAACTTTTAGATATTCAAGTATTTACGGATTGAATGATATATCTGAGATTGCACCCAAATCAAGAAAACTACATCAACTCAAACTGTTGTAATGAAAGTTTTGTTAAGTCATGTAAATATTTGCCAAAGACCTATGCCATACCAGGGAATACCATATTTGGCCATGTGCAATGTGCTCCCACGTTTTTTGTTTGTTTGTTTGTTTGGTTTTGTTTGGTTTTAGTTGTGGTTCTTGTACAGTTTTCTGTCTTTTACTCCCATCCTGGCCCACCGCCCCAGCCCTCCCCACCTCCCTCCCATTTCCACCCCCCCTAGTTTTTGTCCATGTGTCCTTTGTACTTGTTGCTCGAAACCCTTCCCCTTTTCCCCTGAAATTCCCTCCCCTCTCCCCTTTTACACACATTATACAGAGGATTATTATTATGCCCCTGGTATGTAATCATTATACCCATGTATAATGCGCATCCTTATTTTTCCCTCAAAAATTAGTGCAAAAAAAGTGTGCATTATACATGGCAAAGTACGGAATCCGACACAAGCTTGTACACACCAGCTGTGAAGAGCATTTTGGTATGGAAGACTGAGGGGAGTCAACTATGGTCTGTTGGCTATATGAGATAAAAATACACCAGAATAATAGAAAAGTAAAGATTGTTCACTGAAAAAGTTGCACAACGGTGTGCACAGACTTATCATAGTTTGCCATGAAGGTGTACGCTTATAGCATCATGTATGTCCTGAGGTGGGGGGCTTAAAAATCTGAAAAACCAAGGGCAAATAAATAGAATTACTTCGGTCAATAGGCATAACCTACTAAAGTGGAAGAGTGTGTGTGTGTGTGTGTGTGTGTGTGTGTGTGTGTGTGTAAGGGAAGTAAAGCTATATGCATCTGTACAAATAGATGCATCTCTACAAAAAAAAGATGAATCACACAAGCCTGAATCGATCAACAAAAGCAACACAAAGCCCTGGCTGGTGTAGCTCAGTGGATTGAGCGCGGGCCTGCGAACCAGAGGATCGCGGTTCCATTCCCAGTCAGGGCACATGCCTGGGTTGCAGGCCAGTTCCCGGCAGGGGACACACGAGAGGCAACCGTACCTTGATATTTCTCTCCCTCTCCCTCTCCCCTACCCCTCTAAAGACAAAAAAAAAAAAAAAAAAGCAACACAAATAATACAGAGTAGAATTCCCAAAGTTAGACAAGTGTTAAAAACAGGTAAAATGAACAACGTACTGATTGCAGATACATAAACATGTGATACACTTTAAAACGACAAGGGAACAATTAATAAATACATCAGTAGGAAAAGAAGGGGAGACGGTGGACAGTGGTCACCCAAGGAGAGTCTAAGGTGACGTTGTTTTTCTTTAGCTGGACCATACACACGTGCCATTCACTTTATGACTGCCCATTGAAATAAATAAAGCACGTACCCTCGTATGTATACACACATATTTCATTTGTATTTATGACAATTTATAGTAAAAAGATCCCGGGCCACATGGTAGAACTGCCTCCGCCACAGTTCACACAGCCCCCTGTGCGATGCTAGGGCTCTTTAATATACAACGCTTATTATTTTCAGGAAAATGAAAACTGTTGTCAAATTTCACTATAGTTTTGTAATATATATATAAATATCAACTGGGAACGGATGGCGACTTTTAGTCTATTTCACTTCGAAAATCATTTGCAGGCCAAGCAAGCACAGTCTAACTTTCCAGTTAAAAGACTGCGCTGCAACTGAATGGCGGATAATTCCGCATGAGTAACAAACAGGTCAGTTACAGGAAATCCGAAATGTTTCAGAGAACGTGATGGGGAGAGGCCATACCTGATTATAATGGCTACAGCCTGGGTTATCCAAAACATCATGAGAACACTGGAGAGAAGGAGAAGAGGACACAAGGAAAGGAGAACGATGCCGCGGAGGGAACTCTGCTTAGAGACGCGCCCATCTGAGGAATTGACTCAAGCTTCTGATTGACAGGGAAGGGCCAGCCTCTCCCAGACAGTGTTGTCCAGAGTCAGAGAACTTCCTCTACCTCTCTAGGTACTCAGAGCAGAAAATACGTACTCTTCCGGCAAGAAATACCGAAGAATTGCAAAGCAGTTTTCTTTTCTTTTTTAAAAATATATTTTATTGATTATGCTATTACAGTTGTCCCATTTCTCACCCATCATTCCCCTCCACCCTGCACACCCCCTCCCACCCACATTCCCCCCTTTAGTTCATGTCCATGGGTCATAAGTTCTTCAGCTTCTACATTTCCCACACTATTCTTGCCCTCCCCCTGTCTATTTTCTATCCACCGTCTATGCTACTGATTCTCTGTACCTTTTCCCCTCTCTCCTCCTCCCACTCCCCTGTTGCTAACCCTCCATGTGATCTCCATTTCTGTGGTTCTGTTCCTGTTCTAGCTGTTTGCTTAGTTTGCTTTTGTTTTAGGTGTGGTTCTTAATAGCTGTGAGTTTGCTGTCTTTTCATTGTCCTATTTTTATCTTCTTTTTCTTACATAAGTCCCTTTAACATTTCATATGATAAGGGTTTCGTGATGATGAACTCCTTGAATTTGACCTTATCCGAGAAGCACGTTATCTGCCCTTCCATTCTAAATGACAGCTTTGCTGGATAGAGGAATCTTGGATGTAGGTCCTTGACCTTCATAACTTGGAATACTTCTTTCCAGCCCCTTCTTGCCTGGAAGGTCTCTTTTGAGAAATCAGCTGACAGTCTGATGGGAATTCCTTTGCAGGGGACTGTCCCCTTATCCCTTGCTGCTTCTAGAATTCTCTGCTTCATTTGAATCTTGGCTAATGCAATTACGATGTGCCTTGGTGTGTTCCTCCTTCGGTCCAACTTCTTTGGGACTCTCTGAGCTTCCTGGACGTCCTGGTACTCTATTTCCTTTGCCAGATTGGGGAAGTTCTCCTTGATTATTTGTTGAAATAAGTTTTCCACTTGTTGCTCTTCCTCTTCCCCTTCTGGTACCCCTATAATTCGGATGTTGGGACGTTTAACAATGTCCGGGAGGTTCCTAAGCCTCTCCTCATTTTTTTGAATTCTTGTTTCCTCCTCATTTTCTGTTTTGTTGTTAGTTTCTTCCTTCTGGTCCACTCCATTGATTGGAGTCCCAGTTTTCCTTCCATCTCTATCGGTTCCCCATGCATCTTCCTTCATTTCACATATCGTAGCCTGCATTTTCTCATCTAATTTGTGAGCAAAATCAACCAATTCTGTGAGCATCCTGATCACCAGGGCTTTGAACTGTGCATCTGATAGGTTGGCTATCTCTTCACTACTTAGAAACAAGAAAACAACCCGAACTGATAGAAAATCGAGCTGTACGGAAGTCCAACAACCATTCATCCAGACCGGTAAGAGGGGTGGGGTCGAGGCAGGAGAAAGTGGAGGTGCGGGCCCAGGTGCACAGACAGCAGCGGCTGACAGTTCCCAGGTGCACAGGCAGCAGCGGGCGGACCCCGGGCACAGGTGGCAACTGTGCAGACCCAGTGAGGCCGCACAAGGCGGCTGGCTGACCAGGGGGTCCCACATTCGAGCACGCAGACAGTCCAGGCGGAGGGGAAGTGGCGGGGGGGACTGAATCCAGGAGAGAGCGGAGCAGGCGCCATTGCTCCCTCTCAGACCCCCACCCCCACGTACAGCGTCAGGACCCATCGACTGGGCTGCCCCGCACTGGGGAGCGCCTGAGGCTCCACCCCTCACTACGTAACAGCACGCGCGTGCGCAGATAATCCAGGCGAAGGGGAAGCAGCGGAAGGGACCAGAGTCCAGGAGAGAGCGGAACAGGCACCAGTGTTCCCTCTCAGACCCCGCCCCCACGTACAGCGTCACAACCCAGCGACTGGGCTGCCCCGCCCTGGGGAACACCTAGGGCTCCGCCCCTCATACGTAAGAGCTGCGACCAGACCCCCCCCCAAAAAAAAACCCCACCAAAAATGGCTCAAACCGGAGACCAAATCAAAGCCCCAGAGCCAAAGCAGTTTTCATAGCAGCAAAATCTTTAGGCTTTCTTTAGCTCCTTCACCATTCCTACACTGATAAAGAAAAGTTTCATTCTATGCCCCCAAATAAGAGAAATTTGTTCAAAACCTTTAGGGAAAACTGATGACACATAATGCAAGCTGCTGAACAAAACAGGATAAAAGAAAAAAGAGAAAAATCTATAAACCACCAAACAACAAAAAAAGATAGAAATAGTGGTACCAGACACACAAAGATCTTTCCCTGCCCTGACCAGGGTGGCTCCGTTAGTTGGGTGCCATCCCGCAAAGTGAAAGGTTGCAGGTTCAACTCCCAGTCAGGGCACATGCCTGGGTTGCGGGTTCAGTCCCCAGTTGGGCGCATGTACAGGAGACAACCAATCAAGGTTTCTCTCTTACATCAAATTTTCTCTCGCTCTCTCTCTCCCCTGCTACCCTCTCTCAACCAACCAACCAATCAATCAATCAATGTATGAATGAATGAATGGTCTTCCCCACCAAGCTGCCAAAGGGCAGAGGAAGAAGAATATGACTCAGATACCTGAGTCTTCCTAGGGCTCTCCAAGGAAAAAGCATGACTTCTTCCTGGGAAGCACCCCTGTCTGGTATGATGGGCCATAAAAATCAAGTACATTTTCTGAGCACCCACTAAGCATTTTACAGGAATTATTGCATGGAATCACTATTCAGAGATAAGGACATTGAAACTTGGGACATGAAAGAACACAGAGACACTGCTGATCCGGTCCCAGTCTGCCTGACGTCCGAGCTCCAGTATCATCACTGCGTTATGCTGTGGAAATGGCATCCATACATGGCAAAACAGAATATAAGGACAGTATAGTGTCTGCAAAACTAAACAACTTTTGAAATACCACTTTCATTCCTAGACTGTAAAATAGTTTGCCAATAACTGGCAATAACTCCCAAATGTGTATCAGGAATGTCCAACTTTCTGGCGTCTCTGGGCCACACTGGAAGAAGAGGAGTGGGGCCCAGCTGGAATGGCTCAGTGGGTTGAGCATCGGCCTGCGAACCAAAGGGTCACCGGCTCGATTCCTAGTAAGAGTACATGCCTGGGTTGTGGCCCAGGTTCCCAGTGGGGGGCATACGAGAGGCAACCGCACAGTGATGTTTCTCTTCCTCTCTCTCCCTCCTTTTCCCTCTGTTTAAAAATAAATTTTAAAAATCTTTTTTAAAAAACAGTTGTCTTGGGCCACACATTAAATACATTGGAACATACAATCACACACAAAAAAATCTCCTAATGTTTCATGTAAATTTACAATTTTGTGTTGGGCCGCATTCACAGCCACCCTGGGCTGCATGTAGGCTGTGAGCTGCAAGGTGGACATCCCTGGCCAATAGATGATTGATAGATAGACAGACAGACAGAGAGACACAGGAAGAGGGGCTGCGTACTACAGAGGAAAATTCAGGAGAGTTCCTGTCCTACGATCTACATGCAAATCCCAACCCCGGCTGTGTGATCTGAAGCCAGTGGCTTTCAACTTCTCTGGCCGAAGGTACCGTCTCATGAAATCTTCAGGACAGCCATGGGACTTACTCTTTTCTTCCAGCTATTCGTGTATCAGCTTTCCATGGAAGGAAACTTGGTAAGGTGAAGTAAGGTGCCCAAGGTTTCAGAATGGTAAGTGGCAACGCCAGAGCCCAAGTCTGTCTCCAACGCCTGGTTCGGTGTTCTGTCCGCCATTGCCACAGGCAGCTCCTAAAACCTGGTGGGTCACTCAGGCACACGTACAGCTGTCAGGACGCCGGTTGAAAGCGTATACGGGGACCATAAGGGGACTAAATGGCAATCGAAGAAAGTACAATAAAATTCTTTTTAAAAAATTTTAAAAGCCTATAGAGCCAGGAGCCTTGCCCTGTTCTGCTGTTCTTTCCTCTTATAATCGCTCCTTAAAAATCGTACTCATTTTAACCAAGGAGGTAAAAGACCTATACTCAGAAAACTATAGGACACTGAAGAAAAAAAAAACTGAGGAAGATACAAATAAATGGAAGCATATACCATGTTCATGGATTGGAAGAACTGACATCATTAAAATGCCCATACCACCCAAAGCAATGTACAGATTCAACATAATTCTCATTAAGATACCAGTGGCATTTCTCACATGTCTAGAACAAATATTCCAAACATTTATATGGAACCACAAAAAACCCTGAAGAGCCACAGCAATCTTTAGAAAAAACAAAGTAGGAGGGATCACAATGTACCAAACTATATTACAAGGCCACACTCATCAAAAAAGCCTGGTACTGGCATAAGAACAGACACATAGGACAATGGGAAAGAATAGACAGCCAAGAAATAAACACAAGTCTCTATGGTCAATTAATATTTGACAAAGGGGGCAAAAGCTTAAAATGGAGTAAAAATAGCCTCTTCAATGAATTGTTGGGAGATCTGGACTAGTACATGCAAAAAAATTAAACTCAACCATCATCTTATACCATACACCAGAGTAAACTCAAAAACAATAAAAGATTTTAATATAAGTCATGACAGCATAAAAGTCCTAGAGGAAAACATAGGCAGTAAAATTTCAAATACCTCACATAGCTGTATGTTTGCAGATATATCTCCTAGGGCAAGGGAAATAAAAGAAAAAAAATAAACAAATGGGATTACATCAAACTAAAAAGCTTCTGCACAGCTAAAGAAACCATCACCAAAATGAAAAGGGAACCAACTGTATGGGAAAACATACCTACCAATGATACTTTAGACAAGGGTTTAATCTCCAAAATGTATAAAGAATTTAAATGACTCTACACCAAAAAGACAAATAATCCAATTTAAAAATGGGCAAAGGACCTGAATAAATACATTTCCAAGGAGGATATAAAGATGACTGATAGACATATGAAAAGATGCTCAACACCATTAATCATCAGAGAGATGCAAATGAAAACCACAATGAGATATCACTGTACACCAGTCAGAATGGCCATCAATAAACGAACAAACAAGTGTTGGAGAGGGTGTGGAGAAAAGGGGACCCTAGTGCACTGTTGGTGGGATTGCAGACTGGTACAGCCACTGTGGAAAACAGTATGGAATTTCCTCAGAAAACTGAAAATGGAACTGCCTTTTGACCCAGCAATTCCACTGCTGGGATTACACCCTAAGAATCCTGCAACACCAATCCAAAAGAACCTATGCACCCTAATGTTCATAGCAGCACAATTTACAGCAGCCAAGTGTTGGAAGCAACCTAAATGCCTACCAATAAATGAGTGGATCAAAAAACGGTGGTCCATTTACACAATGCAATACTACGCAGCAGAAAGAAAGAAGGAGCTCCTACCCTTTTCGACAACATGGATGGAACTGGAGAGCATCATGCTAAGTGAAATAAGCCAGGCGGTGAAAGACAAATACCATGCGATCTCACTTAAAAGAGGAATCTAATAAACAAACTACACTAATGAGCAAAAGAGAACCAGAGGCATAGAATCCTGGAGCAGACTGACAGCTGATAGTGGGGAGGGTGGAGGTGGGGGCTGATTGAAAGAAGGGGACAGGATTAGTCAAAGAACATACTTGAAGGACCCACAGACATGGACGATGGTGAGGGGACAGATTATGGAAGTAGGGGGCAGGCTTGGTGGAAGGGGGCAAAGGGGGAAAAAGTAGGACAACTGTAACAGCATAAACAATAAAATAAAAAAGAAGTAAACAGAAAACCTTACAAAGGCAATAAGAACATTTGCAGTTCAAGGGGAAGGTTTATGCAAAGCTTAGAAACTGCCCGAGGGCCCCACAGAAGCCTGGGAATGTGTCTCCCATCCTTTGCAGTAATAGGTCCTGCTACTCTGGCCGCACAGCGTAGTGGGTAGTTTTGAGAAAGTTCTTTGTGAACTTTTTTCGTTATCAGTATAGTCTCGTAAGGATGTTGTGACGATTAGAAATGATAAATGTGGAAAGGCGGCAGGTAGAGCGTTATTAATTGATGACAGTTATTCACCCTGGCAGCAGGCTCTAACGGAAACCAGACTGGGACTCAGGAGTCCTAAGTCTGTTACTGTCTTACCCTGTGACCTTGGGCATGAGAGGCAGTGTCTCCAGATGGACTAGGTGATCTCTAAGGCCTCCTTTCAGCTTTAAAAACTGTGCTTTAAGAAATGAAAGTAGCAGATGCTTGTTTTAAAACATCAAACGGAACAGACTTATATGATGTAAAAAGTGAAAGCCCCTATCTTTCCCTATTCGATACATTCCCGAGGTAACACTTGTTACCACTTTGTGTCCTTTCATTGTTTTCTGTATATTTTAAATATATACAGGTATATGTAAATATATATATACAGGGTGGGACAAAAGAAGGTTTACAGTTGTTCATATGGAAAATAATGTGATAATGACACAAAAATAAACTGTTTCACATAGTCACAATTGTAAACCTACTTTTGCCCCACCCTGCGTGTATAGATGTGTGTATTTTACACGGTGATGTATTATACACATATGAACTGTTTCATAAAACTATACGCATCCTGACTGCATGTTATATATTCTGATATATTCTATTCTACACCTTTTTGAATGCTGGCATTGATTTCGTGACCCCGAAATAGATGGCACATTGCGATTGAAAACAAATCTGCTGTAGACCACGGTCCGTGGATGTTTGGAAATACAAGCAGAGGACGTACGGACATCCCGAGATGTTAGAACCACATGTTGGCTCCCTGGAAGAGGAGCGGATGACAAACATGTAAGGGAAATCGCTTGGCACAGAGTGTGGCACAAACAGGTACTCGGTGAATATCAGGTGCTTTGATACCTCCCGCCACATTCCTATCCCCCAACGTTTAAAGAGGTGTAGCTACTCCGCCCCCAACATCAGGACATGATGAGCAATGAACCGCTGGCCAAACGTAATTCCCTTAATGTTCCTGGTTCTCCGCCAACATTAGGTAATAGAGCAGCACTGCCTACATGATAAAAGCAGCTGATCAGTTTCAAGAAAATGGTTTTTCTTATGAGCCACTTAGAAAATTTTGTCAAGTATATGAAACACTTACTTGACTTAGAATAAGGACTATACGGAATCTAGGCTTTCTCAGAGCCAGGATTATTCACACTTGATGATCGATTTCAGAGCTGGTAGATGTATAGCATAGAAGTCACTAACTCAAATGCCTCACTTTTGCAGATGAACAAAATGATGCCCCAAGAGGTTACGTAATTTGCCAAAAGCCACTCAGAAGGTCAACTGAGCCCCACGGTGCCACGTCCACTATTGTACTGTGCTGAGAACTTTCTAGCAAAGTAGACAGGGTTTAGAAGCAATAGTACTTGTCATTTCCGTATGCGTTATTTTGGTTATCTCATTTCCTTCCCCATAATCTTTAGTGATACAATTCTTAGAAAGGATTTGTGTGTTTATGCTCTGCCAGAAAAAAATAAGTTAGCCTACTCCACAACCCATCATAGGGGAAGAAATCCAAAATGCTATGTGTGTGGTGTAGTTTCGAAAGGAAAGGGATGCAGACGGAATCTCTGTCACCTTCCGAAAGCAAGAAGTACTCAATGAAAAGCCCTCATTGGCTCATCAGTAGCTCTCAGGGTGTGACTGTCAGCAACCACAGAGACTTGCTTAGAATAGGTAATACAGTAAACTGCACAAAGGTCGGGACGAAGTTTTCAGTGAATGTGGCTTGAAAACACTGCAAATTGAATGTCTATCACTACAGTGAATGGCGCCAGGCCATTGTATCGTTTGATGCAGGTCTGCCTTTCAGCTGTTAGACTCTTCCCTTTCCCATAAGGATATGAACTGGCATGTATGTCTCATGGCACCCCCCCCCCAAACACAGCTGTTGCAAAACCCGGCGCCACTCCCTGATATCTTCCAGGGGGATGCTTCGAACACAGTCCGGGAAGGCTAGAATTATTTCTAAAGGAAGAATGCACATGCCCTAAGTGAGAGCCAGAGGGATTCCCCTACGTAAGAAGCCTGTCGACATTACCACGTGGCTCTTGTAACTTCCATCTTGCCTGCTCTTCCGTTGAGTTGTTGGCTGTGCTACAGAGGGCAGATTACATCGGTTGCCAGAGAAGTCACCTCCAGGGAGGCGTTATGTGCCTGGGACTATTTTTAACCGCAAACCAATGATGCTTCTCTACAATCCACAAAAGTATCGTTCAAGTGTCTTTGGAAATAGCGAAACGTCTGAAAATGACAAGTGTGTACCCAAACTAAAGGCCACTTTCTAGACACTTATCACATATCTATCTTTGTCTTCTACCTTAAGACTCCAGTTGGTTGTCCTTCCTTATTTAATTTACTCTATATTTGCCATGGTTGGGGTATTTTATCTTATTCCTCTGCCTTTGGGTGTTCCAGAGATATTTCCTGTATTTTGTAATCAGAAGGAAATGGACTTAACTCAGAAAATACAGACAAAACTTTTTTCCCCATAATCTCTGAAAAACATGATTTTAAGGAAAACCTTTTAGTATTAAAAAAACAAAAAGAAATACAAATTAATCAACATCAAGTAATTTAAAATATTTTCCATAGATGGTTTGATGCACCAATTGTCTGTTGATGACTTTTTAACTGGAACTAAATCTGCCAGAAAAAAAATTACGTGTCCTAGCCAATTTCTTCATGTTTCTGATACATGCATCATTAATTCTCATTTTGTCAGGAAAACCGAATCTATGAAACACTGCTTTTCTTATGATTTACTCAAGCTCGGACATTTAATAAAGCAAAAATATTTAAATGGCTTTCGGCAAACTATTTCAGAGGAGAAATACTCCAAACACATTAAAAGTAATTCCAATTATAAGTAATGATTGCAATTATTGGAATCGTGCTTTTGGGAAATAACTTTTATCCAATTTTCCACTTTGACATGACCTAAAAAACAAAGGTTCAATTCATCAACTTAAGCAATGTGGTTGATGAAGTGAGAAATGTTCATTAAGTGATAATGAAAAACTTAATTTTTAAGATTGACTTCAAATATGTTCTTCCAATACTTCAAGTAATAACATCACTCTCACTGAAATAGGTCCACAATGCATCTTTTGCCAGATTTCAGCATCCCTTCTGGATTACTTGCAGTATCTTCCTAACTCTATCGTAACATTCTCCAACACAAAGGAAGTAGTCCATGTTATGAACTGAATCACAAGGTAGAATATTTATTATAAGAATTAACCGTATTTAATAAGAACGAGCAATGGTATCAATTAATTTTGAATTGAGATAAGATAAAAAAATCACTGAATGATGCATTAAAAATTTTAAAACACCCAAGTTCCTTGGTAACAAAAAAGAAAGGCAGTAGCCAAAGTATAGTATATAAAACCAAAGTATAGTATCGCAACTACTCTAAAATGGATACTGTTCCCAGTGTTAGGATAGACTGGACAGAAAAAGTGAACGGTCTATTGGCTTCTTCTCACATCTGTTCATAGCAATTACAGGAAGGTTATCTGCAGGTAACATGCCCTGACTGTGTTGAGAACAATTCTCCAGGTGGAACTAGAATAAAAGAATGGTTAGGTAGCACCAGAAAGAGTACACAGTTTACCCTTCCTGTATCCCAAAACCAGGAAAGGAAGCTCAGAGAGATTAAGTGCCTAGCGCTAGTAATTCACACAGCTAGTCAAGAGCCAAGTAAGGTCTAGAATCCAGTTTTGCCAATTATTTCTATTAATACGACTTAAGTCTAAAGATCATCTGACTTGCCTTCTGGGCTGGGCTGGGCCTTAGGAAATTTACCAGTTTTGTGATCTTCAGCAAATTGCAACCTTTCAAAACACCATTTTCCTCTTCCGTCAAGTGTAGAGAATACCTAGTCTAACAAGTTTGTTGGGAGGATTCCATAGACCCTGTGAAGTGCTCAGTGAATCTACGGGCAAATAATAAGCATCCGGAGACAGGCAGCTATTCCTTTATTCCTGCCCTGGAAACATGGCTGCTGCTACTGTTGGAAAAGACGAGAAACTGAATTCAATGACACACCCGACGAGGCCTCGGCCACCAGAGCTTCCCAGGCCTACCACATTCTGCAGACAGGAGAAACCCCCACTCAACAATCCATTGCACCCCGTCTCAAACGCACCCTTCCCACTGCGAAGGAAAACAAAATACCAGCTGCTGCCAGATGTCCTCTGCCGTGTGCTGTACGTTGAGTTTGTCCACTAGAAATTGCAGGGGTGGTTTTGACTCCCCCCAAAAGATGGCAAAGAAACGGTGGGAAAACAGGAGGACGGTAAGATCACAGACCTGAACTGGAAGTCACAGACGGTTCTCCTCGGCTCATTTATTGTGGGTTGGTAGGTGGGTGGTAGAAAGTAGAAGGCTTGCTTTCTGCACCATAAAGCAAGAATAATGGCTACCTCGAAAAGTACAATCCCCCAGACCTAACACAATAGAAAAGAATCCGTTCCCTTTTAAAACGAACACGTACAAAGTGAGCTTTTTTTTTTTTCTCCAAAACCTGAGGACTCACTTGTATCCGAGCTGCACTGCACCCTAGGATTATAGAAATACACGAGCAGTTCCTATAAAATGGCGAGACACGAGGATGGGAAATATCACCTTGAAATCAACAAGGAGGGAATGCTGTCACGCCAAAGGCGTCTCCATTGATCAAATCCCGACCCTCCATTCTCAGAACACTGCAAACCCACCTCCTTCTAAGGCGATTACAGGGATCGCCCGCGGCAAGCAACCTCAGCCTTCCGCAGCGACCGGATCGACCCCCACTCAAATGGCGCTAAAGCACCGCGGGTCCAAGCCCCTCCCTGGAGCTGCCAAATCGCGCGCCGCATCCAGACCTGCCTAACTTCGTTTCCGTCCTCCCTCCCGTCCTCGACCCCCGGAATCTGTCGCCAACCCTCGCCACTGACACGCAACGTGGGAACCGACAGACTTCCGATACTTCGTCCGGCAAGGACCAGAGCCACACATACCCGTCCCTATTACGATCACATCAAACTCCGAAGGGAGATTGTCCGCCATCTTGACAGGAAACGTGTCATGTGACTGTGGCTTGTGGAAATGAGATCAAGCTAGGCATCGCCTTGGTAGAGACAGGAAAAGAAAAGAGTGCATTGTGGGTATTGCAGTTCTTGGGCGGCGGGCCCAAGTAGGTGGCTCCAGCATTGTATTTGAAATCATTGCGTGCACGAGAAAAGCTCGGTTCCTTTTCCAGGCTGAGTGCTGGAGCGCGTTTAGCCTGGAGGTTTGGAGTAGGAAAAAAGATGTCTTATTCTTAGTGCAATCGCTAGGATGAATGTGGGAAGACCCTAAACAATGATCAAGCAACAATTATTAGGAGACACAGAGGACAGATTGAAATAGGAAGGAGTTTGCTCTGTGAACAAAGGAAATTTCCATTCCATCCTGAAAACCGTTTCCCCAAGTGTTTCTCACCACTGTTTTCAAACTGTATGCTGTATCTTTTTCATCCCGATGTCTCCCCCAGGAAAGTCCACGAAAAACCTCTCCCTCTAGATTCGCCAGAATGCAACTCTTCATCGCGTCTGTACTTCTTCTAGTTAAACAGCCATCCTGGAAATATGTATTTGCAAAATTAGCCTTGGTTAACAGGAGGGAAAAATATATGAAAGCATACTAGTTGCTTGATAAGCGTTTATTGATTCACAATCTGGTATTCTACTCATACACATATAGGAGGAGTCCATACAAGATTCTCCCTGATAAGCTACTACACAAATGATCGAGGTAAAATGGCCTTCATATTAAAGTAATTAAATTAATTGTGTTTGCTGGCTGGGTTTACATAGTCTATGCGAAGCAGCTAATATAGCTCTCGTAAGCATTTTCAAGGTCAGCCTCTTCCCACACCCGACCCTCACCCCTTTATATGAAATGCTTTGCTGTCTGACAATCCCAAAGTAAGAAACAAAGAGAGAGTGCAGGGAATGAAGAAAGCTACGTTCTTGACCCTAGAAATTCACTGTGTAGTTCTTTGACGACAGTTTCAAAGGGCAAATTCAATAGTCAACCTTCCCGTACACCACACATCATCTGAGCTGTCTTCCGCAGTGACCCTTGTGCATTCGGCATGGAATGATCTTCCCATTGTCTAGCTAACATTGATCCCCAAGATCAGTTCTGCTTTTACCACCTCCTCCCTTTATTGGGTTACAATTCCCTGCATGGTCCTACCAGTCTGTCAAAACCTCCCATATTGCACTGCAAGTATTTGCATTTATACTGCTTTCTATCACAGTACTCATATGCCCACGCAGAGTCACAAAAACTCATATACAATGTTATAAGCCCCTGTATGCCAACAACCATGCCTTACATATCTTTTTTACTTACTGCATCTTTTGTAAGCCTGGCACGTAATTGGAATTTAATAAATGTTTGCTCCCTGACCCCTGTCATAGATGGTGACTCCTACGGACACAGGGACTGAGTCTTCAATTCTATATCTGCCAACCACCGTGATGTGTCATATTTTGAAAAAGTACAAAACATTCGTTACTTTACTAAAGTTCCATGAAGAGTCTATGAAATTGTGTTTTACTGCTTTTCCTGCACTTTGCCGTCATCATCAGCAACATTGCATTTGAGTATTATCAGAGGCGAAATAGATCTTATCTGTGTATTTGTGAGATTCCTAATACCACCAGTAGAAATGGAAATCAATAGTTTTCACAGGGTAAACACAGGAAACGTTCCAAAATTTCTTCTAACAGTAAGAAACCATAGATGGTGGTTAAAAACACGATAAATAAAAGTGTTTCTATCTTACTTTGGATATATATGGGTGTGTGTGTGTGTGTGTGTGTGTGTATAACCTTTTGAATATGAGTATATCTAACTTTCAGTTTTCCTTATATATGCATTGAGTACCTACTATGTTGCAAGGCCCTAATTTAGGTCCTAGGATTACAGCATTGAACAAAACAGACCAAAAAAAACAAAAAAACAAAAAACAAAAAACAAAAACCTGTCATGACAAAGTTGACATGTAGGGAGATTTAGAAAATAAACAAATACACTATGGTGCTACTTTTCCAACATGTTCTGCCCAAATTTTCAAATCCCCTTTTTACTGAAGCTAGAAAGCATGATCCCCAGAAAGATAAAATTGCCGGCATATATTTTTCTGTTCTCTCTTGAAAGTCATCACGCCCTCTCCGGACATGGAAAGAAAGAAGAATGGTAAGCCTCTGTATGGAGAAAATCTTCAAAATACAGCTTCTTTTCAATGTATTTCTGTAAATTTTTTTTGCAAAGATAAATGTAAGAGTTAATAAGCTCAGTAAAACAGAATACGGCAAAGCAGCTTCATTGCTGTTATTCGATTGTTCTCAGGGCCCCCACTTTTGAGCACTGAAATACTTCAGTAGGATAAGTCACAGTAAGATAAGATGATGGACACCAATGAAGTGACTCGACTCTACTACATTTCTGTCGGACTCATTTTGTGCTTAGTGGTTTCCTAAGTTGAAGTCCATGATTACCTGAACATTGGTCTGGTATTCAGAAGTTCCTTCAACTGTGCAATGCGATGTATCATCGTTTTACAAACCAGTAGTTTCATGGTCTCTATTCCTGGTCTTTCCTTTGAGTTCCAGATCCATGTGCCTGCACCTTACTCAACATTTCTTCTGAACACGTTCGGTACTGACCTCCTGAACATTTCAACACCACTCCCAAACCTATTCGTCCAGTGTTCCCTATGTTAGAAATGGTACCACCTTCTAATTAGTTACTCAAGTCAAACACTTAAGAATCAGCCTCGGCTGGTGTAGCTCACTGGATTGCGTGCCAGCCTGAGAATCAAAGGGTTGCAGGTTCGATTCCCAGTCAGGACACAGGCCTGGGTTGCAGGCCAGGTCCGCAGTAGGGGATGTGCAAGAGGCAACCACACATGGATGTTTCTCTCCCTCTCTTTCCCTCTCTCTAAAAATAAGTAAATAAAACCTTTTTAAAAACACTTAAGAGTCATCCTCGCTATAACGTTCCTTTTCACCCTGAAACCAATTCATCAGCAACTCTTGGCAGGTTTATCTCAAAGAATATATTGTAAATACATCCACCTCTTATTCTGACCTATCCCCGTAATCTCTCGCTTAGACAATGACAGTAGGCCGCAGCTGGAGTCCTTATTTACACTTGCTTCTCAGTCCACTCTCCACACTGCAGGGAAACTTTAAAAAACTCCAATGTGATATTGTCTTCCTCTACATAAATCCTTCATGAGTTCCCACTGCTCTTAAAATACACTCCAATGTTAAACACGGTCTAGAAGGCTTTGGGAAACTCTCCAGTTCCTTCGTACACTTTCCATCCCTTTCTCTTTAAGCTCCAGCTATACTGGCTCCCCTTCATTTCCCCTTCTACCCCACGCACCTTCCCGGTTCAGGACCTGTACGCATGCTGTTACGTTTGCCTGAGGTGCATCTTGGTCCTTCTTCCCCTTTTCTCCTAGCTTAGCCCTACTCATTTGGCAGGTCATCCAAAACGTCACACGTTCTGGCAAATCTTCACTGGGACCACAGTCTAGCTTCGGTCTTCCGTCATCCTGTCCCCTTTCGTTGTTGAACTTTTCATGATTAGAAATATCAAAAACTTGTTTCAAATCTGCCGTTTTCCTAGAAGGTAAGCTCCACAAAGGCAAGGCCTGTGCCTATATTATTCATCATTATTTTCCCACTATATAATTCTCTGCCTGCCTGGCAGGTAATGAGCGCTCAAAAATATCTGCTGAAATCCCACCGTTGGGTATGTATCCAAAGCAAATGAAGTCACTCTCTTGAAGAGATAGCTGCACTCCCATGTTCATTGCAGCATTTATTCACAGTAGCCCAGGTATGGAATCAACTCAAGTGTTCACTGACACACGAATGAGTAAAGAAAACGTGGACTATACATGTAATGGAACATGAGTCTAACAAGGAAGGAAACCCTGCCATTTGCAACATGATGAATCTGAGGAACATTGTGCTAAGTGCAATAAGCCAGACACAGAAATACAAATGTTACACAATCTAACTTATACGTGGAATCCAAAAACAAATTAAGTTCATAGTAACAGAGCGTTGAATGGTGGTTACCAGAGGCTGGGAGCTGGGAGAAAGCGGGGATACTGATCAAAGGGGACAAAATTAAATTATAAGATGGATAGGTTCTGGAGACCTACTGTACAGCAGGATGACTATGATCAATAACAATGTCTACTTGAAATTTACTAAGATCGTAGATCTCCAGTGTTCTCAGCACACACACACAGAAAGGGAACTTTGAGAGGTAGTGGATATATTACTTAGATTGTGGTAATCATGTTACTCTGTATACATATATCAAAACATCATGTTGTACACCTTAAATATATACAATTTTTATTTGTCAAAAAATAAACAAAATTTCAAACCTGCTGAATGAATGGATACATAGTAAAGTACAGGAAGTCTTCAAGAAACAACATGTTTACTATTTTAAATGGGAATGCAATTGGTTGGTTACCCAGTAAACTTCTTTCATTAGCTGGTTTTGAGTTTTTAATTGAATAAGTAATACGCACATGGTTAATACAAATCCAATGAGCACAAAGGGTCATACAAAGACTATTAAGACTAATAAGTCTCCACGCTCTTCCTGCCCGTCGGTTGTACTCCCCAGAGACAAGTGCTGTCTGTTATTCATTTCTGGTGAATCCTGGTAGTGATGGTGTGTGTGTTGTGTGTGTAAGTGTGTGTAGCAGTAATCCCTTTCTTTTTTGATGCATGTGTATTGATTTGAGAGAGAGAGGAAGGGGAAGAGAAAGAGAGAGAAACATCAATGTGAGAGAGAAACATCGATTGGTTGCCTCCCAAAGCACCCCGCCAGGGATCGAACCTAAAACCTAGGTATGTGCCTGACTGGGAATTGAACTCCCAACCTCTGGTTTATAGGACAATGGTCCACCAGCTGAGCCACCTGACCAGAACAATCCCTTTCTTTTTTGACACAAAGGGTAGCATGCTATAAACATTATTCTTCACCATATGCCTCTGTTTTCCACTTACTGTATTTGGAAGATCCTGTGTTCTCAGTACATGTGAGAATGCATCATTATTAATGGTTTCCTATAATTCCATTATATGGCTATACCATGATTTATTTAATATTCCTGTATTGATGGATATTTGCTTGTGGTTTCTATCTTAGTCTTTTGCTGTTACAAATGGTGCTGCAACCAACACCCTTTTCTTAGAGAGGCAGTGTAGGATAATGGTTATGAGTTCAACTCTTGGCCAGACTTCCTAAGTTTGAGTCCCAGTTTCATCATTTACCAAATGAATGAGTGCAGATAAGTTATTTAACCTCTCGAACCTCAGTTGCCTCATCTGTAAAATGGCAACAATGATGTCACTTACATTCCACGGTGGTCACGAGGGAAAAGTAAATAAAGTATGCAGGACTGTATTTGACTGGTAGTAATCAGTCAGTATATGCTGTTGTTAGTAGTTGTAGTCATCGTGAGCGTGTGGGAGATACTGACTTTTGCCAATTGGATTGGCAAAAATAAAATCTTTGCTAACACACAGCATTGGTAAAAGTATGGGGCAGCAAACACGCTCCTCCAGTGCTAATGGAAGTGGGAATTAATACAATTCCTTTGGAAGGTGATCTGTCAATGGTTTAAATGCATATGCTTGGTTATTTAGCATTATCTTATTTAGAATGTATCCTAAAGATGGGTGAATGTTTAAATTCTTTTTTTTATTTTTTATTTTACTTGTTGTTCAAGTACAGTTTTCTGCCTTTTCCCCCCACCCCAGCCACAATGAGATACCACCTCGCACTGATCAGAATGGCCATCATCAATAAACCAACAAACAAGTGTTGGAGAGATTGGGGAGAAAAGGGAACCCTAGTGCACTGTTGGTGGGATTGCAGACTGGTGTAGTCACTGTGGAAAACAGGATGGAATTTCCTCAGAAAACTAAATTCTTAATTGCAATGATATAATACCATATTGATCATTTCACCATTTTTCTGACCTTTGAGTTTTAAATTCCTGTGACCAAAAAATAGGTTTTTGTGGCAATAGTTATTTCGACTGTATGGTACTGCTGCGTATATCATAGTGTAGATGATCTGTTCTTAAATAAAATATAAAGTCCCTCCAGGATGGCTTGGGAGTTAGATATATAAACATATTGAGGTAAAGCTTATATAAAGGAGGAGGATAGTAATGTTTGTTCACTGAACTCTCCTGAGCACCTAGAGAAATGCGTATAATTATAGGAACCTAATACAATATTTATTGAATGCTGAAGGGGTGGTGATCTGTGGTACTAATCTGTGAAACCCCCTTCAATGCCATGGTCAACATTTTCCCCAGTGTGTTCTGGAGGACAGTAATTCTGCAGGATATTAATAGCAGTTTCATGTTAAGATATATTTACAAGCCCTGGCTGGTGTAGCTCAGTGGATTGAGTGCGGGCTGCAAACCAGAGTGTCGCAGGTTCGATTCCCAGTCAGGGCACATGCCTGGGTTGTGGGCCAGGTCCCCAGTGGGGGCCACACAAGAGGCAACCACACATTGATGTGTCTCTCTCTCTCTTTCTCCCTCCCTTCCCCTCTCTAAAAATCAATAAAAATCTTTAAAAAAAAGATATATTTACAAGGCAATTAGTTAAATGCCTTCTTTACTGGAGGACTCTTCAAATCTTTGGCAATAAATATACACGTGAACTATGAGGATTTGATAATAACCTAAAACCACAGCACCCCTTAGGGAAGCACTAGGCTGGACTATTGGTCTGACACAGAATGATTTTTGAGGCTTTCGTAGATGACATTACCCCAGCATCAATAAGACACAGCTAAAATTTTCTGGGCGTGGTGAGGGGCCAGGCGGACACAGGTATTACAGACTCTTCCCAGGTGTCAGTGTTATTAGTATTGGTTAGGATCCAGCAGTCACATGATTGCACACACACGCGCGCGCGCGCACACACACACACACACACACGAATGGAATCTCATTCTCACCATGTTGTAACAAACCAAACTAACCAGACACTGATCTTCTAGTATAAACTCAAATGAAAGTGTCAGGTAAACCATGGGTTTAGAGAACCTCTGAGTTCTTTAAGGTTAACAGAGCTTCTTGGAAAATAGTTATGTCTGGCCCTGGCTGGTGTAGCTCAGTGGATTGAGCGCGGGCCTGCGAACCAGAGGATCGCGGTTCAATTCCCAGTCAGGGCACATGCCTGGGTTGTCGGGCCGGTTCCCGGCAGGGGACACACGAGAGGCAACCGCACATTGATATTTCTCTCCCTCTCCTTCTCTCCTACCCTTCCCCTCTAAAAGATAAAGAAATAATAAATTAAAAAAAAAAGAAAATAGTTATGTCTGTGTGAACATTTATCTGTTAACACCATGGAAAGCAAGCAATGACATTCCAGCAACTAGACTAGTAACACCTGATTACAAGTTCCAGGCTTACAAAGAAAAAATTTTAAATGCAGAATTAGTGTTACAGCTCACTTGGAATTTAAAACTTTCTGTCTCTAAGCCTGTGGTTGTACTGGTATTAAAAATTTATGACCACAAGTACTCTGGACGACAAAACATAGCTACAATGGAGAAAGTCCAGCCTTCTGAAGAATAACCCAAAATAACATGAAGTGGTACTTTTTATGAGCATACATATGCTTTGAGGAGTTTTGCAGAAGACCCAGTGAGGTCAATGTAGAGTCCTCCATTTCAAATACATAGCGATATGATTCCATCATACCATTTTCTGTTGTAGCAAATTCAGGTTCTTTGAACTCATACTTATTTCCATCTTTAAAAGCTAATCAGTATCATGACAGCAATCGTTTCCATTATAACAGAAATGCGTTTTGTTTGAAGGGCTACTTTTAGTAACAAAATGATTATTTGTACTATCTATTGTATTTGACAGCTTCTTCAGTACAGAAATATTTAGAACACATTTGCATTTTTCATAGTCCTTGCAAACAAAATAAAACAATACACTATGAATAACTTTGTGGGAATTTCATGAACCCTTACAGAAAGTCTCGCTGTTCTTGTTTCAGCTGTTTGATTGTAATGTCATAGTAACAGAAAGCAACTTACCCAATTCTGCATGGATGAATAAGCACATTGAATAAAGAAGATTTCACAGAGTAAATCAAACACTGGATTAAACATTTTCTGCATAACAGACCACAAAATAGGCATTCATTTTACCAATGGATCCTTGGCATTAGGAGCAAATAGAAGTGCATACCAATGTAATTAAACTGAATATTCCGTGGCCTGATTGCAAAACTTCCTTCTGTTTTGTCAAACTAACATTCAGTTAATTAGAATTGTCTACATATATTCAAGCATGCACATTGAAAAGATTAAGCATGAACACCATTTGTTTGCATTTCATCATTTAGTAAATGAACTTGTTTCGTTTCATCATCCTCCAAGTTTGTATGTAGTAAGTTTTCTGTATGATTGAGCAAAATAAAAAGGTCAGCAAGCACATAGAAATCTTCGATATGGAATGACTTCACATGAAACGGCATTTGCTTTTTAATTCTTGATAACCAAAAATTATAGAGATGTTTATGCTAAGAGAAATAAGTGAGAGAAAAACAAATACCAGGTGATTGTAGTTATATGTGGGATCCAGTGAATAAAATAAATGAACAAACAAAACGGAGACAAACTCATAGACACAGAGAATAGTTTGATGGGTGGGAGGGTTGTTGGGGGAAATGGGTGAAAAGTGGGAAGGGATTATGAGGTACGGACTGCAGATCGCAGAGTAGTCCCAGGGATGTTAAGTACACCATAGGGAATATGGTCCCCAGGTGGGGACTAGATTTATTGGGGTTATCCATGTGCAAGTTATAGAAATACCTAATCACTGTGTTGTACAGTTAAAACTCATATAATGTTGTATGTCGACTGTAATTGAAAATTTTTTAAATTATGTAAAAAAAAATAAACTAGGTATTTAATTTAAAAGGGTGAACTATGTCCCCCAAATTTGCTGACAAAATCTCACATCATAATTTCCAACAGGGCTATTCACAGTAGCATTTTAAACCTTTTATAGTTTCTACTAGTAATCTCTCCTTTGATTTGTGTTTTATTAGTATAGTTTGGTTTTACTGTAGTACATTTATATTTTATTTCAACGCAAAAGAATATTTATCAGGAAGTGATTGAATAACCTGAGAGGCACAGCTGTTATAGTCTCTAATCCTTTGTTTGTTAGGTCAGTGTATGACTCAAATCATTAATAGAAATAACCATTTCCTGTTTGGCTTAACTTTGAATATAATGAGGTCATTTGAGCTATATTTTATATTCTATATAAGTATACAATAAGGGTTTGCAGGTAAATTCCTACTTTTTAGTAGGAATTGTTTCTGTGTTTAGTAACAATGCTAGCATTGCTACTGTACCTTTTCGTGGAAGCCACGCCTCCTACACCCCTACCAAAAGGCAGCGGTCACGTTTCAAAGGCCCTGTGACTGCAAATGTGTAACCGCAGTTGATTGGAGCGCAGAGAATAAAGCTGACCCAAGACAACCCTAGCTGCACACCTAAAAGTAATATACTGTATGTCAACTATAATGAAAAATATTTTTAATGAGAAATCATAGCTTGCAAATGTTTGTACCTGGACTTGAGCCCTTTTAAAAAGATATACCCTGGGCCAATCAGGTTCCCTTTTCTGGAAATTCTATGAAAATGATATATGTAGAAGATTTCATATAACAGAAGATGAAAGAAAGTATTGAAAATTGGCTTGGTGTCAAGTGGGCTGGAGCAGCCTTTATGCGAGGCATTCATCTTGCATTTGGCCATCATAAAGACAAGTACCTGAAGAAGTCAGCTGATGGAGAGAAAGAAGAGTAGAGGAGACCTTTAAAGAGAAGTACCCCCCCGCCCCGGCCGGTGTGGCTTAGTGGATTGGTGGCATAAGTAAACACATACTCGGAAGTTTCCATAACCAAATTACAATTACAGTTAAGCTACAGAACAGCTATCATGCATTCAGAACTGCCTGACATAGAGCTGAACAGGAGTCCTTTAATGATATAAAAAGAAGCCACATAGAGATTGGTGTGTGTGTCTCGGGGGTGCAGAGAAGAACAGGCTGGTCCCATGTCCACGTGTGCCAGTTAAAAATACAGAGGAATGTCTCAGCTGTGGAAACCCCCACCCTGAAGGTCGATGGGTCCCAGCCCCAGACCAGGCTCCCAAACCCAGGGTCCCAGTGCCGGGAAGAGAATCCCCCATAACTCTGTCTGCAAAACCCAGCAGTGATTGTGGCTGAGCTACACCAAGGGATCCTGGAGTCAAGGGCCCTCACAGATTTGCTCAGACTCACTGACCCTGACCTCTAGCAGAGGGGTGGAAGCTTGAAAGGCACCAGGGACATACAAGGAGGAACCAAATTGTTTGGCATCAGGGTTTCAGCTGGGGACAGCTTTCTGACAGCCGTGTGCAACATTTGGGTACCTCTGGGCCGCACTGGAAGAAGAATTGTCTTGGGCCACACATTAAATACACACACAATAACGAAAAGGGATGAGCCAAAAAAAGGTTTTAAGTACATGTGTGAGTTTTTGTGTTGGGCTGCATTCGTAGCCATCCTGGGCAGCGCGTGGCCTGCGGGTCGCAGGTAGGACACCCGTCTGGTGGAAGTGCTGGCAGAGGCCACTGGCCCTTTGTTGAGACCTGTCCCCGAGAGCCAGCAGGCATGTGCCATTTCTGAGTCCCTGTCACGCTGGCTCACACCGTTTGCCCAGCCTTTGCGATTCCCTGAAACCCTGCCACACCCAACTTTCAGGCCCACTTAAGCCTAAGGGAAATATTTATTTCCCCTTGCACCTTGAAGCCTTGCTCCTTTCTCAAGTAGCACTGTTGAAATTTGCTTCGGCTCTCCCAAATTCAGGCAGCAGATGTTAGTGGCACTGTCCCAAAAGTCGCATATGAAGCTTCAGAACCTTGACTTTCCTGCAATTCAAATGAGCTCCTGAGTCCCGTTTTCGCAACCGGCAGAAAACCTCAATCTGCCAAATCAACGTAACCCGGTCACCTCTAGTTGTAAATGTGGTCAACACGGGATCTCACTTCCTCCTTCTCTTTTTATCTTCAAAGCTAGTTTTATGAGCACCGTCTTTTTAGTTTTTTGAGTTTTTCAATGACAGTTGACATTCAATATTGTATTAGTTTCAGGTGTGCAGCATGGGGGGTGGTTAGACAGTTATATAACTTACAGAGGGATTCCCCAGTAACTCTAGTACGCACTTGACACTACCCATTTTTATTAAAATGTTATTGACTATATTCCCTGTGCTGTGCCTTACCTCCGTGTGACTATTGTAAAGTGAAATAAGTCAGACAGGGAAAGACAAATACCATACGATTTCACTTGTAGGGAGGATGTACAAAACAAAATAAACAAACAAACCAAACAGAAACAGACTCAGATAGAGAGAACAGACCGATGGTTGCCAGACAGGAGGCAGGTTGAGGGGCCGGGTGAAAACAGGGAAGGGATGAAGTACACGTTGGCAGTTACAAAGCAGTCACGGGCATCAGCACAGTCTTGACCTCTTCTTGGGGGCTCTGGAGCACCAGCTGCTTTCCACGAACCCTGCCGGAGTTCGTGTGGTGCGTGCAGGCTGCCTGCGCTCCATCCACTGGCACCGCTAGTGTATTGCAAAGTGTACATCCCTATGAGACTTAGTTTTTAGGTGGTCTGGGTCCCATCCTCCAAAAAAAAAAAAAAAAAACCGAGACAAAATAAGACCCTCCTTAATGGCTGATGATATCACTCCATATGCTTAGCTTTGCCTCCATATAGAAATTTTAGGATTCCAGGAATATTTGTAGGCTCTTATAAATCAAAATGCGCTGGCTTTTAAATAATCATGTCTGCTATAAGTTTCGCAATCCAACCTACCACTCAGTTGACATTTTTGTTCTAAGACAGGTTCATCCTGCAAGCAAGGGCAGGGCATTAGAAAGCTATTTCTGTTGCCAATTCGTGATAAAGGACCATGGATACAAGATGCAATGCAGGCAGTGCAGATGAAATATCTCAAAGTACTAGCTCACAATATTTCACATGCATACACGCAGGAGTTCGACAAATCAAGGTCCCTAAACTTACCAGTACCTACACTCCCGATAAAGCAGTGGAAAATTAGAAAAGATAATAATCAGTCCCGGTACACAATAACATAACACTAATATTGAGACATAACTCGAGTTGCAATAATATTTATTTCCTGGAGAAAAGGAAGGGAAATGCACATATGGAAACATGTACGCTTCCACCTGTGTCCCACTGAAACCCTCTGTTTTTGTCAACTTTTATGAACAAGCACATGAGAAGCATCACCATCCCGGCTGGTATGGCTCAGTGGATTGAGCGTTGGCCTGCGAACCAAAGGGTCGCTGGTTCAATTCCCAGTCAGGGCACATGCCAGGGTTGCGGGCCAGGTCCCCAGTAGGGGGCGCACAAGAGGTAACCACACATGGATGTTTCTCTCCTTCTCTTTCTTTGTCCCTTCCCCTCGGTCTAAAAATAAAATCTTTTTTTTTTCCTTTTAGATTTTATTTATTTATCTTTAGAGGGGAAGGGAAGGAGAGAGGGAGAGAAATATCAATGTATGGTTGCCTCTCATGTGCCCCCAACTGAGGACCTGGCCTGCGACTTAGGCATGTGCCCTGATTGGGAATCGAACCGTAATTCTCTGGTTCACAGGCCCGCGCTCAATCCACTGAGCTACACCAGCCAGGGCTAAAAATAAAATCTTTAAAAAGTAAAAATAAAGGGCTGGCCAAAAGCCCATTCATTAAAAAAAAAAAAAAGAATAAGAAGCATTACCATAAATTGTGTTGCCTGCTCTTTGCTTCTAGCCATAAGCTCCATGAGGGCTGATGTGTTGTCTGTTTTGTTCACCAGTTTTACCCTTGGTGGTTAGAATATGGTCTGTGATATAACAGTAGTAACATAACTCAATAAATATTTCTTGCATGAATAAATGCTGGAATTTAAATTGATCACTAAGAACCCAGATGCTATTTCGTATGGCACTCACAGTTTTGACAACAAGAACAATAAAGTAGTTGTCAATATCTAAAATTGGAGCATTTCATGTAAAAATACAGATTGGGGGGCTTTCTTGAAAACTCAGGGGATGCGACGATGCTGGATTCGTATTCCGCCCGGGCAACTGAATTGAGTAGCATATATGCCACGGTCCCGACTGATCTGTTGTCTCAAACAGCTCACTTCCGTCATGTATATTATCTGCCTGATCTTTGTAGACACTTGAGTCTGCGACCCTTTCTTAAACTTATTCTCTTCGCACATGCGTGGAAGCGCGCGCACACACACACACTAAATAACCTCATATTGAGATATCTACCATTTGACAAAATGAAGCAAATGACCCCTTCAGGAAATACACATTTTATCCATTATTCTGACTTACTGTTCTTAAACATTTGAGTGATAAAGTTCATCTCAAAAAAGTACGAATAAGCTTCCTATGCAAGGTTTTCAAAATTCGCAGTATTTCTCCATTGTGCACCAGTAGGACTCTATCATCCTTTGATTCGTTCCCACATTCCTTCGCTTTCTGAAATCTTCCACAAAGGGAACAGAATGTGCATCATCCCCCCACAAGTTTCCTCTGAAGACTTGCTTTTCACCTGCCCCCGGTTTCTTCCAGCTCCTAAATCTGTCAACTTGTTAGTTCAGCTTGTTCCGTGGAAACATCTAAGTCTGTTCTACCTATTTTATTGAGTGCCCTTGAAGTTTTCTGGACCGTTCCTTCAGAACGTTATGTGCGTGGGATAGAGGTAAGCTCACAGCTTACTACTCCTCACAGATTTCATGATGATGCACTTCTCTCACGAAATCAAATTCCAGCTGCCTGAAATTGAAAGAATGTATGGACTCGTGTAACTCAGTATCGAGGGGCATCAAGGACTATGGCCCAAACAGTGTAACTAAAGCTCCACTTCTTTATCAGACTGTGGGGGCCCCCAGCACCTCCAGGCTCACCCTTTCCAGTGAGTGGCGAGATGGCTACAACAGCTTGATCCTCCTGGTCCCCTTTGGTAATCACATTTCCAATAGACAAGATCATTTGCTTTTCTTTCAATCGATCTACTCAAGGTGGCCCTGGCTACACAGGGGACCATGTGCCCATCCCTGAACCAGTCGTTGTGGAAATGTGAAGTTCTCAATGGCCAAGATCAAATGGCGTGGGTGGCTTCCCCTGCTGCGGAGACGAGCTCAGCTGGACCTTAAGCATATAAACAGAGTAGACGAGGGTAGCTCGCCCAGGGAAAATTAGGGTATATTTTGTCACAAAGCGAGTCACGAGTGATTCCTGTAGAGCCAAAGTAACAGAAATCCACACTGCCTCCTAATAGTGGGGCAACATAGTGTGTTACCTTTTCCATGTATTTTCATGGACATTTTAAACTTACATACAATGCGATTTCTTTAAGACTGTGCTAATTTCTTGCGCATCTTGAAATTCAAGGCTTTAACTAATTCATGTTATTGTATAAAGTGTGTGGTGATTTAAAATCCAACGTTTGTTTCTATTTTCCTTAGTGCTTAATATTAATATTAATATTCATACACCTTGTTAGCATATATCCTGTACTTCTGTGACAGGCGTGACAAGATAAAGGAAGAAGCCCCTGGGAAGTGTCTTCCTTTGCAAGAAGTTCCAAGAAGTTCTTAAATGTCATATTTTGCCATATATAATGCGCACTTTTTTTGGCCCGCATTTTTTTAAAAATATATTTTATTGATTATGCTATTACAGTTGTCCCATTTCTCCCCCATCATTCCCCTCCACCCTACCCACCCTCTCCCACCCACATTCCCCCCTTTAGTTCATGTCCATGGGTCATAAGTTTTCTAGCTTCTACATTTCCCATACTATTCTTGCCCTCCCCGTCTGTTTTCTACCCACTATCTATGCTACTCATTCTCTGTACCTTTTCCCCCTCTCTCCTCCTCCCACGCCCCTGTTGCTAACCCTCCATATGATCTCCATTTCCGTGGTTCTGTTCCTGTTCTAGCTGTTTGCTTAGTTTGCTTTTGTTTTAGGTGTGGTTCTTGATAGCTATGAGTTTGTTGTCTTTTCACCGTCATAGTTTTATCTTCTTTTTCTTAGATAAGTCCCTTTAACATTTCATATAATAAGGGCTTGGTGATGATGAACTCCTTCAACTTGACCTTATCTGAGAAGCACTTTATCTTCCCTTCCATTCTAAATGACAGCTTTGCTGGATAGAGCAATTTTGGATGTAGGTCCCTGCTTTTCAAGATTTCAAATATTTCTTTCCAGCCCTTTCTTGCCTGCAAGGTCTCTTTTGAGAAATCAGCTGACAGTCTGATGGGAACTCCCTTGTAGGTGACTGTCCCCTTATCCCTTGCTGCTTCTAGAATTCTCTGCTTCATTTTAATCTTGGCTAATGTAATTACAATGTGCCTTGGTGTGTTCCTCCTTGGGTCCAACTTCTTTGGGACTCTCTGAGCTTCCTGGACGTCCTGGTACTCTATTTCCTTTGCCAGATTGGGGAAGTTCTCCTTTATTATTTGTTCAAATAAGTTTTCCACTCGTTGCTGTTCTTCTTCCCCTTCTGGGACCCCTATAATTCGGATGTTGGGACGTTTAAAGATGTCCCGGAGGTTCCTAAGCCTCTCCTCATTTTTTGAATTCTTGTTTCTTCCTCGTCTTCTGTTTGGTTGTTAGTTTCTTCCTTCTGGTCCACTCCATTGATTGGAGTCCCAGTTTTCCTTCCATCTCTATCAGTTCCCCATGCATCTTCCTTCATTTCACGGATTGTAGCCTGCATTTTTTCATCTAGTTTGTGAGCAAAATCAACCAATTCTGTGAGCATCTTGATGACCAGGGCTTTGAACTGTGCATCTGATAGGTTGGCTATCTCTTCATGGCTTAGAGGAATTGGCTCTGGGGCTTTTATTTGTTTTCCGGTTTGAGCCATTTTTGGTGGGGTTTTTTTGTTGTTGTTGTTTTGGTTTTAGTCTGGTCGCGGCTATTACGTAGTGAGGGGGTGGAGCCTTAGGTG
Organism: Glossophaga mutica; assembly: GCA_039655065.1. Lineage (NCBI taxonomy): Eukaryota > Metazoa > Chordata > Mammalia > Chiroptera > Phyllostomidae > Glossophaga > Glossophaga mutica. The sequence continues at coordinate 3,177,764 of CM077318.1, read as the reverse complement.
TTTCCCCAGGGCGGGGCAGCCCAGTCGCTGGGTTGTGACGCTGTATGTGGGGGCGGGGTATGAGCGGGAGCAATGGCGCCTGCTCCGCTCTCTCCTGGATTCAGTCCCCTCCGCCACTTCCCCTCCGCCTGGACCGTCTGCGCGCTCGAATGTGAGACCACCTGGTCAGTCAGCCAGCCGCCCTGTGCGGCCTCACTGGGTCTGCACAGTTGCCCCCCTGTGCCCGGGGACCGCCAGCTGCTGCCTGTGCACCTGGGAACTGCCAGCCACTGCTGCCTGCGTTCCCGGGGCCGCACCTCCACTTTCTCCTGCCGTGACTCCGCCCCTCTTACCGGTCTGGATGAATGGTTGTTGGACTTCCGTACAGTTCAGTTTTCTATAAGTTCTGGTTGTTTTCTTGTTTTTAAATATTTGTTGTCCTTAATTTTGGTTGTGAGAGGAGGCACAGTGTGTCCGCCTACGCCTCCATCTTGGCCGGAAGTCCTTGGCCCGCATTTTTAAAGGAAAAATAAGGGTGCGCATTATACATGTGTAATACTTGAAATACCCTGTAATCTCTTCTTGTGTTTTGTAGGTATTTGTTACATAAAATTTCTTGCACCATAATATGTCCAAAAATCAATGCTAAAATTCCTTTATAATGCAGAAAACAATGATCTAAACATAAATAAATAAATAAATAAAACATTGAGTTAAAAAAATTGTAAAGGAAAGATTCTTTCCCTTAAAGTTTGGGCCAAAGACATCATACATGGCAAAATATGGTAACATCACTAAGGAAATCATCCTTCTTGACATGGATTCATTATCTTTTAATCTTTCTACAGCTGCCTTAGGACATGCTTTGTCAGGTACATTTTGTTTTAGATTCTCTCAAAACTAAAATCTTACTTAAATCATCTTTTTTAGAGGGTTTGTGAGAAAAGGCAGACAGAAACAACAACAACAAAACATACTGTTATGTTTGTCACTTAAGTTCTCCAGATATTTGAGCCTAGAACTTGAGATCCGTGGAGTCCAGGACAGAAGCGTACTGGGAGGCTACAGGAGAAAGTTGCAAACGGTGTGGGAAGACTAACATTGTTTCCTGGTGTGTGGGTAACTGCGTCCCTCTCAGCTCACATCTGTATCCAATTTTCAAGGGTTCTATTTGTGGTTTAGGCCAAGACACTAGTCCCTTAAGAAACGTCCTAGGATTCAGTTAAGGGGCAGAAAGTAAGTCAAACGGACTGAAATTGCATGCCGAAATTCCTGAGGGAAAGCTTTGCAGCTGTTTAAAAATGCAGGTGCCTGTGATTCTCCAACTTGAGTGTCTGTATCACCTCGAGCCCTTAAAACACGGATTGCTGCCCTCGTTCCCAGAGTTCTCGGTTGGATAGATAAGCCTGGGGTAGAGGCCGAGAGTTTTCCTGGGAATTCTGTAGACAGTTCCCACGTAATACTGACGCTCCAGGCCTCTGGCTTTCCTTTTGAGAACTACTGGATTATGGTTACAGACTGCCATCTTTGAGGGAAATAGGGCCAGACTTGGTCATGATTGTTTTAGGAGGGGAGGATATTAAATGTACGGTTTGAAGATCTCAATATCTAAAACTTGGCAGAGCGGAGTAAGCAGGGACTTACATCTCGTGGGCAGCGATGCGCTAGAGCCGGCACCTACAGGCTCCCAAGAGATTTGGTGCACATCTCTCTTCCCAGCTCCAAGTTCAAGGATGTCAGGGTTGATAACCTGAAATGAGCCTTGGCGGGAGATTTATGCCACTTGTATTTAAAGATTTTATCTATTTTTAGACAGATGGGAAGGGAGGGAGAAAAAGGGAGAGAAACTTCACGGTATGGTTGACTCTTGCACTCCCTCTACTGGGGGCCTGGCTGGCAAGCCCGGCATGTGACCTGACTGGGAATCGAACCAGTGACCCTTTGGTTCACAGGCCAGCGCTCAATCCACTGAGCACCACACCAGCCAGGGCAAGTAACTTTAAAAAAAAATTGCAACCAATTGCAGGCTGATACCTTGTAAAATGCAGCAAGAGTGATCACTAGAATAAATGAAAAGGAAAAAGACTTAAAATACACTATCTTTTTAATTATTATACTTAACACACATAAAAAAAAACTCTATTAAATCACCATGAAAGTTTCTAAGTGTCTTCTCTCAATTTCTGTACTTACCTGAGGGTGGTAACAGTTCAGGGACAGGTACAGTCAAAGGACCTCACTTTGAGTGGCCTTAGAATATGATAACATGACCAGAGAGGAACTGTGAATTATGCAATTGAAAGATTGGTAGTGAGACCCTACTAATATGAAAGGGGTATTTTTTTTTATGTCTCACTCACCCACCAATCAACAAGTGTAGGCTCTTGCTTATTCCTAGACCCCTTTTGGAGCCTGGCAAGTTCTAGCAGTCAAGGGAGTGGAGATAGAAAGATGCCTCAAGTGTAGCCTGGAGGCAACATTGATGCTCACATCAGAGCATCCTTAAAATGCCACTCCCCACCTCTTCTCCATCACTGACTGCAGAAATTGCCCTATTAGACCTGACATATATTAAAGAATTACTTCTTTAACATTTGTTACTGTATAAAAGAAGCCAGGAGAATTGACAAAACTAAGCCGTGTTTAAAATGGCTTAGTTTTGTCAATTCTTTCTTCTCGAAATGAACATGTATGTACTCTTTGGGCAAAAATGCAAAATTTTAAGCACCTTTAAACCCTTTTTCTTCAACTCTCTTTTCTCCCAGATGGCACAATGGCACAAGTTGGTTTTGTTGTGAAGATTCTCAGAGAGTGAAGCCAATAAACTCTGTCTGGAAAGGAGGGAACATTTACCCAAGAAGCAGTAAGTTCCCGGACAGTTTCTAAATTCGGGCACATTTGGTAATAGAGAGAGGCAGATAGACAATTATTATATATATACTACTTTTAGCAAATATATTAAATATGTAGTAAATGTAAACAGATATACATAATTTCATAGTTACAATATTCCAGCATGTTCCAGGGCTTATAAACATAATTATTAGACATTTTCTTCATTATTTAGTTTTACAAACAGTTTATGATTTTTCTTGATAATGAACTTTCAGCGGTTATTGCAAAAAGAATTATGTTACCCCTGGCTGGTGTGGCTCAGTGGGCTGAGTACTGGCCTGTGAACCAAAGGGTCACTGGTTCAATTCCCAGTCAGGGCACATGCCTGAGTTGCGGGCCAGGTCCCCAGTATGGGATGTTCGAAAGGCAATCACACATGGATGTTTCTCTTCCTCTCTTTCTCCCTCACTTGTCCTCTCTCTAAAAATAAATAAATATTTTTTAAAAAGGAATTACACCAATTCAATGACATTACAATTATTTCTTTTCTTTAAAATTGTGTAAGCTCCAAGAAAGTAAGGGCTCTGTTTTTCTGGTTCATCGCTGTCTCCCTGGCACCTGTCACAGTTCTTTACACATGACAAGTGTTCCATAAGTGCTTGTTGAATAAATAATGTCACACATTTTAATGGCATAACTATAATTGTTTATATTCAGAAAATAAGGTCTTAAAAGCAGTGTCTGTGGGTATGCATGTCTGTAGAGTAACCTTATGCAAATATCAGCAGTCAATATCACTTGTAGGCAGCGGTATGCTTTTATTTTATTTTATTATTATTTTTTATCCTCTCCTGAGGACATTTTTTATTGCCTTTAGGGAGAGAGGAGATGAGAAAGCAAGGGAGAGAAACATCGATAGCAGAGAAAAGGCATTGATGTTCACACCTGGACCAGGGCCCACAAGTACATGAAGCAGGGATTGATCCCACAATTGAAGCATGTGCCGTGACAGGGAATCGAAGCCACAATGGAAATGTGGGTTATGGGATGATGCTCCCAACCAACTGAGCAACAGTGACCGGGGCTGGCATACTTTTAAATACTAGTGGCACCCTGGCTGGTGTGGCTCAGTGGATTGAGCGATGTCCTTGAACCAAAGGGTCACCAGTTCGATTCCCAGTCAGGGCACATGCCTGGATTGCGGGTCAGGTCCCCAGTAGGGGGCGCACCAGAGGCGATCACACATTGGTATTTCCCTCCCTCTCTTTCTCCCTCGCTTCCTATCTGTGGAAAAATAAATAAATAATATCTTTAAGAAGCTCAATAAATATATGAGTTCAAGAGGAACTGCAAGATAAAAGGCACGATGACAGGAAAGTGTGAGCATATTTACGAAGGGCATAGTGGGACCTGGTCAAGCTTGGATCATGGACTAGATTAGCTCGGATAAAATCTCTGACCTTACAGCAGCCATTCAAGCTGAGTGCTCTCAGCTGTTTCGTGGGCACAGCTGCATTCAAACACTTTTCTGGCAGCAACACATGGTAAGTTTGTATTGAAACTCTGTAGGAGAATTCAGGAGCATCATCAGGAAGAGAAGGGGGCATTAGGAGAGGAGCAAGAATAGCCTAATGACAGGAGGAGTCTGGAGAAATCCTTTAATGGTGATATAATGAGAGAAAACCCGTCAGAGTCAATCTCAGGGTTTCGATGCCGTATCCAGTGTCTAAGGGTTTCTACAAGGCTTCAGAGATTTCAAACCAAACATACAACTGTTTTTTGTGAAGAGTAAAAAGAAATGACGCATGCACTGATGAGGACACGGGCTAGCAGTGTCCGCGTCATTATGGATGAAATAAAACAAACACACGGACGACCGAGTCCGGTGGAGGAAAAAAAGGATGACAGCGTGGCTTTTCTCTCAAGGGGAGCAAAAGCCCTGAGGCCTCTGCCTTGACAGGCCTTTATTCTGTATCTCCTCCCATTACAGGATGGTCCTCACTCACTTTGCCCAGTTACAACAAAAGGAGCCAATGCCCCTCATCCCATCACAGAGGAAGGACGTTAGCAAATGAAAAGGCAAAAGTGGTTGAGCCGGTTACACTGGTCCCTGCAAGGTTTAGCACTTGCTGGGTGAGGGAGGTTTAGCAAGAAGCAAGCCTCAAAAGCAGCCTAGGTACCTTGCAAATCTGATTCCCCACGAGAGAACCTATCTGTGGGTGTGGGTCCTGGGCATCCCCGAGTGGGAGCTGGGCCCACGCCACGCAGAAGGGCCTGCCACAATGCACATCATATTACTTAGGCATATAAGCACATTTGTATTTTTGTAGAAAGAGAATAAGGTTGAGGAAAAAGAAATCGATTTTACAAAGCGACACATTACACATATGATGTTATGTATAATACAGTCTAAGTGTTGCGATATTTTCTATTCAACTTGATTTTATTCAAAATGATGTTTTTAAAAAATATTTTATTTACTTATTTTTAGAGGAGAAGGGAGAAAGAGAGGAAGAGAAACATCCATGTGTGGTTGCCTCTCACACACCCCTGCTGGGGACCTGGCCCGCAACCCAGGCATGTGCCCTGACCGGGAGTTGAACTAGCAACCCCTTGGTTCGCAGGCTGGCACTCAGTCCACTAAGCCACACCAGCCAGGGCTCAAAATGCCGGTTTGTAGCACTCAAAATTGATTTCAATATCCAGTAAAGGATGTACCTCTCAGTCTGAAAAGTACTCGAGGGAAGTGGTTCTCAAAGGCTGGGGATTTTGCCCCCGCCCACCAGCGGACATTTGCTTCAGAGATTGTATTTGCATTTTCCCTGAACAATTGAGACTCAGTGCTTGTCGCAGTGCCGTTCTGCAACCTCGCATGAGTAGAGCTCTGTGAGAATTCATTATCTCCTTTTCCGTTGCTAGGTGCCCGTAGCTCCCATTCCTGGAACAATTATTTAGCAATGAGAAGTCAGAATACCTGGAGCATTTATTTCAAGCAGCACTTCCTTTGTTATACTTAGAAATGTATCCGAAGATAGTTTGGCTATCACTCTGCAAATGCTGACTTCAGGAGTTGGCTATAGACTGTGTAGCTAGGTGTGGTTTCCAGTTTTTTTATTCCACCTTGGTGTCCTATTTCGATGGCTTCGCACATGCACACGTGCTGTTCCTGAGGCCAGCAGTAACAGTAGTGTTTTGACTCCGGTATAAATTTGTTTAACACTGTAGACACATGGCCACCGTGAAATAAATGCTTGTTGTTTTAAGCCAGTCAGTTTTGAGGTAATTTGTTATAGGACGATAGTTAACTCATACAGACTATTCAATTCTCCAGCTATGCTTGTGGAATGATCCATAATGCCATTTACTTTGGTCACTCAGTGCTTCATGTATTTTTAACCTCTCATAGGACACAGGCATTAATAATTGTTCCATCTTCCTGATGAACTGACCTTTTCTCGCTACGAAATGTCCTTCTTTATCTCTCATAATACATTTCCTCCGGAAATCTATTCCGGCTGATCAATATGGCCATTCTCATGGTCTAATGCTTACCATTTGTAAACTATATCTTTTCACATCCCTTTACTTTTCACCCTATGTCTAATCATTGAAAGTATATCTGTTTTAGTGCTGTTTGGGTATTGTTATCTTTTTGTCCATTTCGACTATTTTCAACTTCTACTTGGAGTATTTAGTTCAGTGATTTTAATGTACTTATTGACATGTGTTTGATTCTGCTGTCATTTTTTTTGCTTTATTTTCAACTTATGTCCTCTCTTTTTCATTTCTCTTTCCCTCCTCTCTGGCCTGTGATTGAATTATTTGAATTTTTACAATTCCATTGTTTTTTACCGATAAGTGTTTACCTATAATTCTTTGCATTTTACTTCTTCATGATTTCCTTACAGTTTACATTGTCAATTCTTAAATTCTACAGTCCGTTTACAGTGAATAACGTCCTTTCTTTTATAATTGGTATATGTATTATATCTATATACACTCAGATGCCCACAAGACAATGATGTCACATGGTTTATAAAGCAATTCAGAAGAAAAGGGCTCCTAAATGTAGCCCTTACATTTACCCGGATACTTGCCATTTCTGATGCTCTTTATTCTTCTCTAATGGTCTGAATTGCTAGCTGGTATTATTTTCCATCAACCTGAAGAATTTCCTTTACATTTCTGGTAATGTAAATGTACTAGAGATGGAATTACATTAGCTTTCTGTTACAGGAAAATGTCTTTATGTTCCCTTCACTTACAAAGAACATTTTAGCTGGATATAAATGAAGGGATTAAGTTTTTTAAAATCTCAGCATTAAAGTCATTTTCCCCTTCCTTTCTGACGTCCTTTGTTTTTAGTGAGGACGGGTGTTAATTCAGCCCTTGTCCCCTGCCCCGTACTGCCTTACTCTTGCTACACTCAAGACTGGCTGTTTATCTGTGGCTTTCAATAGATGGACTGTGGTGTTCCTTGTCATGAGCTTCTTTTTGTTTATTCTGCCTGACTTGCTTTGAGTACCCTGGAACTTTCAAGTTCTGCTTTCATTCCTTTTGGGACATTTGGAGCCATTGTTTCTTGAAATAGGTTTATTTTCTGCCACATTCTGTTTCTCCTCCTCTTCTGGTATCGCATTTATACCCATGTCGAATCACTTGATGTCACCTGAGGTTTCTCTGAGTGCCAGTGAATATTTTCCAATCTCTTTGCTTTCTATACTTCACAGTAGGGAATTTTAATCAATCTATCTCCAAGTTTGCTTCCTTATTCCTCCATCATTTCCATGTGGTGATTAAGTCTATTTTGTTTTTTTAATTGTTTGTTCTATTACATTTTAAACTTTTAATTTCACAAAGTGTATTTTTTTTAATTCTAAGATTTCCGTTGAGCTCTGTTTTATTGTCTTTCTGCTGAAATTTTTCCTTGTTGAAAGTATATTTTGTTTTTCTGCCTTGAGATGCTTATTGAAGCCACTTGGAAATCGGCATTTATTAATTCCAACAATTGATTGATCTTGGGGTCAGACCCAATTTATTTTTTTCCCTTTTAGATGTGTTTCATTTCCCTGGTTCTTTATATGCCTCACAACTTTCTCCTGTATCCTGGATGTTTTGAACGTTAAAATTCAGAGATTTTGGATTCTCCTATTTTCTGCTTCCTGTCACTGTGTTTTAGCAGCTGGAAGGGGGGTTGGGCTGGAATTTCAAACTTCAAACTCATTGCAGATTGGATTTAAATGTGCCTGCGTGCAGGAATTGCCCACGAGCTGTCAGTTTGCAGTCCGCAGTCGAGAGTTAGATGGTTACGAGGTGACATGTTTTGAGTGTGGTCCGTAACTGTTGTGATTCAGAGGTCAGTCGGCAATGTGGGTACTCGGGCTGGTGAATGAGCTCTCTGGTTGTTCCCTTCCCAGGATTCCCCCATCCTCTTCAACGCTCACACTTTCCTGGGACCAGGTTTCTTCTTTCTACGAGAATCCCAGCCAGGTGTGGATCGCAACGCGCCTGTGACGAAAAGCCATACGGATAGGAATGTACTTGTGTCTCTTCCTTTAAGCAAACTTGCACCGCTAACACATCGGACACTTCTGTTCACTCTCCAGCACGTTCAGGCATTTGCGTTTTGTTTTATTCCCAGGTTTTCGACTTCTTTTATTCGGTGTGAGGTGCGGAGTTTTCAGGTTGGATCTTAATCTACCAAACATCATAGCTTAGCCTAGCCTACCTTCAATGTGCTCAGAGTTCTTAAATTAGGCAATGAACTTGAGTTTCATCTGAAGAGTAATTGCCTTCCTCCTCTTCTCACCGGAAGCAGGAGACATACATGAGCAGTTTGTAGACATGATGGGAGGCAACCATACAAAACACAACACCCACAAAATGCTGGCAACACAGTAGAGTATCGGATTGTTTACCTTCGTGGGCACCTGGCTGTCTGGAAGCCGCAGGTCACGGCCACTGCCCAGCATCAGGAGAGTAACTTACCACATATCACTAGTTCAGGGAAAGATCAGAATTCAAAACTAAAAATGCAGTTTCTATTGAATGTAGATAACTTTCATACCTTTGTAAAGTCGAACATTGTAAGTTGAAGCATCGTAAGGCCGGAATCATTGATATTTATTCTTATACCAGATAGCGTCACTCATCTTTATTGCCTGCCAGGCCCATATAAACCTACGAGTTTGTAACCGTTGCTGTATAGCTTCTCCAACCCATCGTAGCAGGGACACCAAAAATCTCATCGCAAGCCTTGCACCTACTACCAGTAGTAGTTCAGTAGTCCACGCACATTTATCCAAGCCACGTACAATCAGTTCTGTGCCAGTGCATGGCTGAGCTCCAAGATGAAGCTTACATTGTATGTGCTTTATAAGAAATGAGAAAACTAGGGGAATTACAAGCTAGGTATAACTCTCCTGCAACCCTGAAAAATAAAATTAAACATGACCAACAAATATTTTATTATCCCAAATGTCTTGAAGCTGGTTAAACTCCTTTTGGAATTTTACCAGACATTTCATCGCAAAATTAAAACAGTTTAAGGTGGTTCATAAAACTAAAGCATTGATGGCTCCCATGTGTGATATCTTATCTTGGGCTTTTTAAACAGAGATCATAAACACAAAGTTATAAAGATATCATATACAATGAGTTCTGACAAATTAAGATTAGTTGAGGAAGATGCTTTCTTATTTTAAACGCACAGGGGCAGAAACAGATAGGAAACCAGTACCTGTGACAGGCAAACCAGAATGTGAAGAAACATAAGTTGCAGGTTAAACATCACATTTCCAGTTCTTTCAGGACCTGTATATTTACTTAGTGCCTAAAATGAGACAAAGGAAGTCACAAACAGAGGGAATTTACCAAAAAAAGTGTGTTCTAAGCGTTCTCTTTGAGATTGGTTTTGAAAGCCTTTAAAAACTTGGTGTGTAGCTTCGAGCTGCTTTTAGCACTTGCTCAACAGCTCACCTTAGGTTTTGCTGACCTTGGCAGCATTCTAGAGGTCATATTTCCACACAGATGCACTCTTCCTGAACAGAATGTATTGGACAGAAACAAGTTTTTCTTTCATGTGTCTGCTTTCCATAACAAACAGCAAGACAAAGCTCACCATTCTGGACTCTCTCCTAATATTTCCAATGCAGCTATTAAAACAAGATTTTTATTTGATGTCTTGGAGGAGTGCCCTTTACAAGTTAACTCTTTAAGAGAACACCGCCTTTTCCCTCAGTAATCATTTTATGATTTGGATTTTATTTGCATTTCTTTGCATACCCTCATGCCATCTGAGTTGGTAAGGAGACATTCTTATAAGTTATACTTTCTTTCCCTCTCACATAATTTCACATTTTATTGTAGCTCTCATTTGCATTATTTGCTGTTTCTGATACTAACGTCTGATCTCCATAATCAGATTGGGAGCAACATTTGTTTAGTTTCTAGGTTTTTTTACACACTCTAGAAGAGTCCCATGGTACCAGAGTTTTGTCTGAAATAGGCTGATTTTCAAGAGTTCAGCTATTTTCATACTCTATCCTTTAATAATGAGTAGTGTCTATCAAAAAAGGACAAATGATTATAGTACATTAGGACCTGGGTAGAGTAAGGGAAAAATCTTGCCAGGCTATATCTAAAATATATATTCAAATACACCATAAGCCTAACTCCAGCAGTTCCAAGAACAGAGTGCCAGTATTCTCGGTCTCCCACAGAAGTCAAAGCATCTACTGACAAATTTGACACTGAAAGAATAGTTATTCAGTTCTTCATTCTGCAGCAGGTTATTAGAAAGACACTGACAAGAAGACTGATTTTTAAAATTTTTATTTATTGATTTTAGAGAGAAAGAGGAGGGAGAGATAAATATCAATTTGTTTTTCCACTTGTTTGTGCATTTATTCATTGATTCTTTTATATGCCCTGACCGGGGATTGAACCTGCAACCTTGGACGATGTCCTAACTAGCTGAACTACCCGGCCAGGGCAAGAACATCTATTTTGAAATAGTCACATTTCTATTAGAAAGAGAAAGAAGTATGATTTTTAATTTATAAAAGAAAATGGATGAACTAAAGTTGGTATTTTACCTGAATATAATTGCCATTATAACCATCATCATTATCTTTGTGAGCCTAAGTGACTGATTTGGAATAGAATTTAGTATATTTCACGTGTCACCTTTATTATTTATTGTCATGCCTTCCTTTTTTAAATTTGCTTTTTTTAAGCCTCTAAACTATTCAAAGATGCCAGTATCATCCTTTTTAGTTCATCGGCCTGCATTATTCACTGTTTGAAAAAATATAAAACTAGAACAGCTATTTTGTATTAAAATATATTTTGCCATTTTTGCTGGGAGAAGAAGTATCAACTTTACCATACACAGCCAACAGATATAGAGAAATATTAGTTGATTCCATAGTACATAATACTGCTACTTGTATACAGAATGAGATATTAGAAAATATTAATGCATGTACTATTCTGTGTGAACAAATATCCTCACTAAACTGGTGAAAGACTATTTCAGATAGTGGCAGAACTAGATACAGATCAGATGCTGAAATCAAAAGGATAAATGAGTTCCTACATAGACATGGGCACAAGCAGCATAAAGAACAATTTTATGTCAATGAAATATGAGTTGACATTTCTTTTTAGTATCTTTCTCGGGGTGAAAATAGTCATTTAAAGCAAGAATTATACTTCACGAATGGGCCTTCCCCAACGTTCACAACTGTGTCTCTGTGCGTAGCTTTCAAATTTTAGTCAGAATAAAAAAACTGAACTTTGCTGCCCATGTGTAAGACCTTGAATTTCCCAGACCTTTTCAGCTTGAGGGGAAAAGGTCCAATCCATTAGGAGTACAACAAAACTAAATTTTTCTGACCCTTCCTCTGTAACTATGGCAAGACCTCCCCGTCTAATTTAAGGAGTTCAAGGAGAAGGAGAAGAGGTGGGAGTGCTCGTCCTCTCTATTTTTGTCTCACTAACTCCTACTCACACCTCAATGCCTAGCTCAAGAGACACCTCTTTTGGAAAGCTTTTACCAGCCCCAATTCTGACTCAGATGGCCCTCCTCTGTATATGCATAAAACTGTATGCCTACAGTGCTGATTTTCACAGCATTGATTATGGAATTGCAAGTGCTGATTACTTACTTGCTGCCTCGTACCCTATCAATCATCTCATTCCTTCCTCCTCCTCCTCTCCACACACATACTAGACCATGAGTACCTCACCTGTATGCTTTGCTGGGCTTTGAATTCCTAGCACTTAGAATAATGTCTAACACACAACCAACCAATATTTGTTGAATGAACGCTTAGAAGTGAATGAACACTTAGAAATTAGTAATATTAACTACCACCATTTTCTTCTTTTCCTCCAGTTCGCTAGCACCATATACTGTTAACGCTAATACCCAGTGTATTAGTAATGCGCACGACAAAATATCACAGACTGGGTGTCTTAAACAACGGAAAAAGCTTTTGTTATAGTTTTGGGGGCTAGAAAGTTGAGATCAAGGTGTCAGCAGGGTGGGTTCTAACCAGGCTTCTCTCCTTGACTTGTGGATGGCCATTTTCTCCCTGCGCGTTTACATGTTTTCCCTTTGTATATGTTTGTATCCAAATTTCCTCTTAGAAGGGTACCAGCCATATTGGATTAGGGCCCACCCTAATGGCCTTGTTTTAACTTGACCACTTCTTTAAAGGCACTATCTCCAAATACAGTTACATTCTGGAGTGAATTTTGGGCCACCCACAATACAGCTTATAACACTCCCCAGCAGTGCTACTACTTAGCAATAACCACGCAGATTATGCAACTGTTGTGTGAGCGCATCATTTGTGTCAGAAATGGTGCTATGTACTTCATATGAACACCTGTGACACATGAGGTGCCCACGATGTGTTACCCGTACGCACTGAATTCCACCAAGAGCACCGATATTTTGTGCATCCCGTGGTTTAGTGGTTAAAAACCACGGGAGAAAGAGCCATCCGCTTCCACTGGTGCGATAGCCTACTGAGTAGGGCGTGGAGAGGCACCGCTCAGCACTCTTAAGACTTTCCAGGAGCCGCTCTTCTTTTTATTCTTTTATTGTACTCTCTGTCTATGAAACCTCCGCCTTGCCTCCATAGGACTTGAGCCAGGAAGCCATGCTGATCACCCTCAAGTGATTCTAACCCATTCTGTCGTACTGTCTTTGTGTGCTTTCGTTCCTTCCTGTTACGTTGTATTTGCTTTGAATTTCCCCCCAAGATGTGCATGTCATAGACCCACGGCTAAACCACTGTTATCATACCTTCAGACATGCCCGATGTCTACAAAACACATAGTGTATGTTCTCAGCGGAGACCCTGGCTACATGTAGCTGCCAACTGAGCCTTCACTGTGATTTTGTAAAAAGATTTCCTTACATATTTTCCCATTTAAATATATTGTGAGAGGTGGTGAGTGAGGTACCTTTCCTACATCTGTAAGCATCAGTTTTTTTTTTTTTGTTTTGTTTTATTATTATAAGGATTGAAGAAGTTTTGGACAGGATCAGAAACTGAGGAGAAATGGGTGTCCGGGGGAAATGACTAGTATAGAGAAGTAATCTGGTTTGTTCATGTAGTCCATCTTTCTTGAGCTAGCTTATACAATACCTATGGTATAGGCATTTAACACGTAATTAGCTCTTTTTTTCTCTTTTTTCATGGGAAAAGGAGTTTGTTCAGGGGCAGTGGAAAGAGAAAGCAGTTGGTGCATCTGTCTTTTAGATGTGCTGGCAATAGCCACAACTATGGCTGCTCCAAGGCTAAGCAAAGCCTGGTAGGAAAAGTGTTCTACCTCAGCCACTCCATGGGCCTGATGTTCAGGGTCATGGAAAGGCTGACATGCTCCCTCACCATGTGAGTAGACGCAGAATTGCCCAGGGATTGTATCCATCTACCTAAGTCCATCTAGATCCATCCATTTTCCATTTTGGAAATCCAGTTATTCTAGAGCAGGGGTGTCCAACCTTTCGGCATCTAGACACCACACTGAAAGAAGAGTTGTCTTGGGCCACACATTAAATACATTGCGACACGTAATCACAAAAAAATCTCATCATGTTTTTAGTAAATTTACTATTTTGCGTTGGGCTGCATTCATAGCCATCCTGGTCTGTAGGTTGGACACCCCTGAAGAATGTTAAAAATGAATCCCAAATATGCCCTGCAGACTTAAAATCTTTACATCATTACAGCTGAAAGGAGTTCAAAGTTGTTTCCCATTTTATGAGTGCTCCTCCACATAATTCAATGAGCACCTTTGCATTTATCACAGTTTTAAATTTAAGCGACAACATGTTTCATTGTTCTTTACTATTGTGATTACACTGCAGTACATTAATAGTACCAAAACTTTTCAAGCCAGAATCCCAAAATCCTGGTGACTTTAATTGCCAGGATTTGACAGAGAGATTGTTTTCGCCGATCTTCAGTACTTTCAGCCTCTATTTAGTTTACCAAAGCCTCTTATAATTGCTGATCTTGTAGTGTCGGGAAGAATTTCATATCGCTTTGCAGTTTATTGAGTTGGTGTTTCATATGCCAGACCTAAATTCTTTTCTTATCCTTGGGGACAGCTTATTCACATTAGTGGGAGCTGAGTAAACATATCAAGCAAAGAGGACCCCTCCCTTCACTTGAGAACCAGGTAACAAGGGTACAGTTATCAGCGCTAGTAATATTGCATCTCCATTAGAATTTAAAGGATCACTTTTAATTACAGGTAGTGAACTAGATAGGGCATTACACAGCTGAACTATTTACAAAATTACAAACCCCTTCACAAACATTTTCAAAAACTGACCTTTCCATGGTAACATTATCATAAAAAAAGGTATTTTTAAAATGTATGCAATTAAAATTTTTGCCAACAATGTTAAAAACTCAAAATAACTCAACTATACTCCAATTTCAAAAAGCAACTTTAAATCACTGTGGAGAGCAAAAGGGCCCTTTCGTATGTAATCCTTAGCAGAAGGCAACACAGTAGTTTTTCACCTGGAATTTTAATTGGCGGATTTAATAACTCTGTCCAAACAAATGTGCTTTAGTAGAACTTGTGCCAGTCTGTAACATGCCAGTTAGGAGCCACAAATAAGAGCGAGTCACATCAGTGAGCCCTAAATAGGCCTTAAGAACCGACAGGACTTCTTCACAGTTTTATGCTTCATGCTGTTGGTGCTTGTCATAGATTGGATCCGGTTCATTAGATCTTAGAATTTCCTACCAGTATCATGTGCCATCTATAGGCAAATCTTCATGTTTCCCAAGCAAAACAAAACAAAACAAAACAAACAGAAAAAGGGGGCATTGTTGTGGATAAAACAGTATGCAAATTTCTGTTTTGGGTCAATTCCTTTTGATGTTTAATGTCTACTTCACAGTCTTAATTTCTTCCCCAAACAGTAAGTCAAACCAAATATAGGGCAAGTATAGCACATGATTTGGATGATTACCTGGTCAGTACTTTTCCCCATCATTATTGAGAATATCGCACTGCTGACTATATAACAGACAACTAAAACTCAGTAGGATCACACTAAGAGAGAATAGCCAAAAAGTCTGATGGGAGGAAAATGACATGTAAATAAAATAATCCTATAGTATTCCGTGAAGGTACTTTCTGCCTGGATTAGGGATTTCCAAATAGCTATTGTTTTTTTAATTGCTTATTTTATTACAGTTGTCCCAATTTATTTTTTCCCTTTTGCCCCCTCCACTCAGCCCATTCCTGTTGCCCACAGTTACTCCCCTCTCCATTGTCCATGTCCATGAGTTATTCACACATGTTCTTGGACTAGTCCCTTCCCCTTCCTTCCACCATCCACCCCTCCCCTCTGGTCACTTTCAGTCTGTTCCATGTTTCTGTATCTCTGGTTCTATTTTTCTCATCAGTTTACTTTTGTTCATTAGGTTTGTCTTATAGGTGAGATCATATGGTATTTGTCTTTCACCACCTGGCTTACTTCACTTAGCATGATGCTCTCCAGTTCCATCCATGCTGTTGCAAAGGGTAGGAGCTCCTTCTTTCTCTCTGCTGCATAGTATTCCATTGTGTAAATGTGCCATAGTTTTTTGATCCATTCATTGACTGGTGGGCACTTAGGCTGTTTCCAGCACTTGGCTATTGTAAATTGTGCTGCTATGAACATTGGGGTGCATAGGTTCTTTTGGATTGGTGTTTCAGGATCCTTAGGGTATAATCCCAGCAGTGGAACTGATGGGTCAGAAGGCAGTTTCATTTTTAACTTTTTGAGGAAATTCCATACTGTTTTCTACAGTGGCTGCACCGGTCTGCATTCCCACCAACAGTGCACTAGGGTTCCCTTTTCTCCACATCTTCAAGTAGCTATTCTTTTTAGCCCAAATAACCACTTGTTGCCTCTCACATTGAAAAGCTTTTTATTTTTAGGTTAACAGGATTTGTAAAATGAAACTACCATATATCAAGACCTATCATGAATATAAATTGACTTGAGCAGTATGGTATTGGTGCATTTATAAGCAATTAGAATAATGGACTAGAATAGGGAATCCAGATACACAGGTACACATATGTGGTCACATGACTTATGACAATGTTGAAGTGCAATAGGGAAAGAATGCTTTACTTAAACAAATGGGTCATTTTGATATCCATATAAAAAAAGACTTTTATTTCACACCATAAAAAGAAATAAATTTTCAGAGGATTGAAAATGTAAAAATATGCAAATGGTAAAACAATACACCTTGTAGAGTATAACACGAGAAATATCTTCATGACCGTATGAAGTAGGCAAAAATTTCTTAAGCAGAACGCAAAAAGCACTAAGGGTAAAGAAAGAGATTAATAAATTAGACTTCATCAGGATTGAGATGTCTGTTCTTAAAGACTTCTAAATACTGACATTTGAGGATCTGCTTACAGTGATGCTCAATCAACCAACAAAGCAGAGTATATGGTCTACCTATGGGCTTAAATAACTGAGAAGAAATGTTGACAAGCTTTAAGAGGAAGCTGAAACGACCTTGCGGGAATAGACTGGTGGGAAGTAAGACTGCATGCAACGTTCTCTCCCTTAGTCAAAGTCAGTTACTCCACTTCTATCCACTTTCCATCTTCCCTTAGCTGTCTGAAGATAATTGTCATTTTTGTAAAGTTTTTTCTAATCTTAGCCTTGTCTTTAGTTGCTTTTATTTCCCTTCCTTTGTTTTGGTCTCTGTCACCATTAAGGCCTTCGAAATTTCCATTACTATTATTTTAATGGGGCTTTGGGAAGGAAGAGTGGACGCATGGCTTTCTCAACCCATCATGTTCAATCTACAGTCTCCAGGTGATTTTCAGGGACATGAAACCTTGAGATCACAAGGTATGTCCAACACTGTAATATCAAACAACCAGAGAGATTACGGGGCTGATTCTCTTTTTAGGCCATATTTTACATTTCCAGGATTTCTGAGTCTTAGGCACTGATTACTATTTTTATAGTATCTTGATTTTTTCTCTCTCCCCTAGCTGCGATATCTTCTCTCACGTATCGGAACACTTTATTTATTTATTTTAAAGTTTTATTCTGGTCCTGATCTTAGCTCTCTCCCTCTCTGTGTTTCTCCTTCCCTCCCTCCATCCTTCCCTCCAAGTTTTCCATGTTTATTTTGGCCTCTGCTTTTTTTTTTTTTATATCAAGAGCTTTCCTTAAATATCTTGTGATATTTGGCTTCTCATGCATGTTAAAAAATGAAGCATGACAAAGCTGATTGGTAGTTATAAAGATATTTTCAGACATGTCAGGACTCAAAAAGTACCTTCTTGGCAGCGCTCAGAAATTACTGTAGAATATCATCTACCAAAAGAAAAGAGTACATGAGGAACGAGGAAGATTAAATGAACAGGAGATCCAACACAAGATGATGACAAAGGGAATTCCTGGAACAATAGACACGCAACTGACTTGGAGAGAAACTAACCCAAAGCAGAGCAGAAAAGGGGGAAAGTTCTAGAAGGAAAGACGTGTGGGAAAATAAAAATTGAGAAATTATCTGACCTGTTTGCTTATGTGGGAAAAAGTATTGAGACAGTGATGGAGTGTTTGGATAAAAATAGCAAAAGGAAAAAATCTAATTATATATGAGGTATACATTGTTACCATCTAGAAAACCAATAAATAATTAGAGAAGGGAAGTGTAATCACAGTACACTAATTGGCTCAACTGTGAATAGGATGTACATGATTATACCGGTATCAGCACTGAATACAGGTTTTCCCCAAATTGTGATAGAACTATATATACTGGGGGTGTGGAGGAGAGGAAAGGGTAAGGGTGGAAGTGTAAGAGACCTAAATTCTTCTCTACTATAATAGAAAATTGGAAGGTAATATTTAAAAGTCATTAATCAAAAATACCAATACAAGCATATATTTAGAAATATAGAGGTAGGCTTTCAGTCAAAATGGCTGAGTAGGTAAATGCCGTACTCACCTCCTCCTACAACCGCTTCAAAATTACAACTAAGCTAAAGAACAACCACCACTAAAAACCACCTGAAGTGTAGCGGGACAGAGGCCCTGTAGCCAAGGATATACAGAAGAGGCCATATGAAGACTGGTAGGGAGGGCAGAAGAGTGGAATAGACAGGTCCCACATCCACATGTGGTGGGTAAAATTTGGGAGGGATATTTTGGTTGCAGAGTTTCCCTATGAGGAGTCCCAGGCCCCCTACCAGTTCCCCAGCACAGGGTTTCAGTGTCTGGATGAGAACTCCCTATAATTTCTGGCTGTGAAACCAGCAGGGACTGTGACTGAGTGAGAGGGAGGGCTTCTGGAGTCCCAGGCATTCCCCTTAAAGGTACCGCACAGACATACTTGGATGCACTCCTTCTGAGCTCCAGTGCTGGGGCAGCAACTCAAAAGGCATCTGACACGTACAGGGAGTAACTGAACTGTCTGGCCTCAGGGCGACGGCTGGATGTGAAGCTTTCTCCCAGACAGCAGTGCTGGCAAGAGCCATTGTTCCTTTGCTGAGCCCTTTCCTCAAAGAGCAGGCAGGCAGCCACCATGTCTCAGTCTCCATCAACCTGGCTCATGCTATTTCTCACACCTTGCTGATTTCTTGAGGTCCTGTCCCATCCAAGTTGTGGGCACAGTGGCTTTTTCATACAAACAGTCTGTGTTGGCTCATGCTGTGGGCTTTCCTAAAATCTCCGAAATATTTTTATTCCTCTTAGTGCAGGGGTGTCAAACTCATTTTCACTGGGGGCTACATCAGCCTCGCGGTTGCCTTCAAAGGGCCAAATGTGATTTCAACTCCTTATCAGTTAAGGAGTAGTTATATTTACACAGCCCTAAAATTATTTCAGCTGTTTGAAGGCAACCACAAGGCCCCCGTGAAAATGAGTTTGACACTCCTGTCTTAGTGTATTAATATAGTACATTAGGAAATGTTACTTTTCTTTAAAATTTAAGATTCCTATAATACGGGTCAAGCACTGGCCACTTAAGAAATCAAGCTGAGAAAATGTACTTCTGATGTCACAGGTATCTGTGCTTGTTCCATTTCATTGTTTTAATGCCCTATTTATTTTTACATTAAATATAAAAAATTTGGATTTCTCTGTTGCTGAAATCATTACATAATTCCTATTACATTATTTCTTTGCATACATTAAAGTGGTGTTATATGACATCCAGGGTACACCAAGGGTGCTCGTTAACTATTTCTCAACTGAGATTCCACTTCCGGGGTAAAATCATCAATATGAGAACAGAGAAAGATGACCAGGAACAAAAACTAGATTGCCTTTTAAATAAGAAATATAAATTTCTCTAATTCTCAAATAATACTCATAATTGAATCATCATTGTATGTATTCATTTCAAAATCATTTATAGAAGACTTCAACCAAACACTCTGATTAATTGTAAATGTTTATTTCCAAGTCACTGGCCAACTTTAATCATTACAACCCTAATATTATGACTCAGTAATATCACTCTGACACACTTCTTGAATTCAATTCTCATGTGAAAATATGAAAGCACTAAGCCTCAGAAATCGACTGTTACTTTTGTTTCCTAGTTCAGATGGAGAAACCGTTATATCACACATGTTTTAATGTGCCATTTATAACTTTTTTTACAAGACATAGAGTCATGAGACTTGGTTTCAGTGACACGGGGAAAAGAAAAGTGGGCGAGACTCAGAGTCTGCCTGTTGGTATCTAAGGGTTTTCCTTACCACTGGCACACACTGGCCTAAGCACCTTAGCACTTCTGCACCTGCATAAACTGATCCACTAGCCCATTTGGAGTGGGCCCTATCTGTGGTAGACATTTTTGTATTGTTGTTCAAGATATTTTTATTCTGTTCCTTAAGGAAAAGTAAACTAACTAGAAATATTATATGTAATTCTGGCATTTTTCAAAGTCAAGACAGATGACTTTTAAATAGCCAAGTGTTGGAAGCAACCTAGATGCCCATCAGTAAATGAATGGATCAAAAAACTGTGGTACATTTACACAATGGAATTCTATGCAGCAGAAAGAAAGAAGGAGCTCCTACCCTTCGCAACAGCATGGATGGAACTGGAGAGCATCATGCTAAGTGAAATAAGCCAGGCAGTGAAAGACAAATACCATATGATCTCACCTTTAACAGGAAGCTAATCAACAAAACAAACAAACAAGCAAAATATAACCGAAGACATTGAAATTGAGAACAGGCTGACAGTCACCAGAGGGGAGAGGGGAGTGAATTTCAGGGGAAAGGGGGAAGGGTTTAGAGTGACAAGTATAAAGGACACATGGACAAAAACTAGGGGGGGTGGAAATGGGAGGGAGGTGGGGAGGGCGGGGGCGGTGGGCTGGGATGGGAGTAAAAGACAGAAAACTGTACAAGAACAACAATTAAAATAAAATAAAAAATATCAAAAACAAAAAAAGAAAAAAATAAACATTACTTGACACAGCTAGTTCTTTATAAAATCTGGCCACTTACCTGAAAGTTATCATTTGTAGTCAATAGGGCTGCATTTAATTCTTAAGAAGACTGAAGTAAAATTCTGCTTGAAAGAAGGGGAAGGGACTAGTCAGAGAACATGTCTGAATGACCCACGGATAAGGACCACAGTGTGGGATTGACTGTGGGAACGGGGGCAGGCTGGGTGGAGGTGGGCAAAGGGGGAAAATTGGCACAACTCTAATAGCATAAACAATAAAATATTTAAATTAAAAAAATCCGCAGTATCTCTGTGTTTTCTAGTTTAAACAAGAGGTCACTTTCCACCTTGAGGTACACTCTGTGTGACCCTGAAAAATGATAGGAGGGCACTGTTTCATAAAAAAGAAAGAAAACTCCTACATGGCTAGATTTTTATAGCTATATTTAGCCTAAGTTATTTAATACCTTATTTCTGAAAGAACCCTGAAATATTTTGACCAAATGTTAACACTTTTTTTCCCTTTAAGGCAATATTTTTGCAGAGTCATGAATACAAGGAAATCATTTGTGGCAACATCTCAGGAACCTGCACACACAGAAACTTCTCCAGATAAGAGCTACAGATGTAGGCACATTCTATAAAAATAGCAAATTATTATTGAAAACAGTTGGTAAGTAAGTGAGAAAGAAATATTATTTCAGCAGAGAATTTTCGTAAGTTTAAGATGCAAAGAAATCCATAACCTGTATAGTTTACATTTTCATCATAAAGTAAAACATGAGCATGTTAAAATGTTGGGAGTCCACTTTATTTGAAAACAAAAATGATTACCTTGATTTGCAGGCAGACAATGCTGCGGCAGATGTACTGTATACTAAAGAGTTCTACCAGAGTCTTTGTATTTATTTTCTTGTTTAGTTTCACTTTATTTTACTTTTTTATTGTCGTTCAAGTACAGTTGTCTCCATTGTCCTCCAACCACTCCCCCCATCCCATCCATCCCTGACTCCCACCCTTGAGCTCACCCACGTTGGCTTCACTGTATTTTACTTTTTAAAAATTTAGGCAATTTAGTTTTGAAAAGTAAAAGGAATAAATACCCTTAGTTGCCACTAGATGGCGGTAACTCCAGGATGGGTCTGTTGCAGTAAAGTAGTAAAATGGATTTTTTTTTTTTTTTTTTGGCTTGCACTAAAGACAAAGATATTACTAACTCATGACAGATTTGAATGGTAGTGGTGCAATGATTGTGTGTTCGTGGGAGAAGGGAGGAGAGATGCGTGAGTATAAGAGTGAATGTTTTTATTTGTGTTGAAGACATTGTTCATGGCTTATGAGAGGGTTGAAACTATTCTAGAAGCTTTTTTTGTGTGTGTATGCATTAAAATAAAACCAAAGAAGGAATTAGAAAAAGATCAAAATGTCACATGATGAAATACAAAACATTTTTATTTTCGTACATTGCCTTTATATACAGGCGGCTTGGTATTTGTATTCCAAAACAGAATGATTTACAAGTCATTGTTAATGGTAATAGTAGCACGAATTTTACATAAGACCAGGTCTCTTCTTCTACTTGACCTTTTCTTTCTTTTCAACCATTTTGGGCTCAAAATACATCCATTTGGCTCTATGTTTTAAGTAGAGAGTTTAGATATGTTGTTTGAAAATGTATGACATATTCATGGTGAAATGAATTTCTGAGACTCCACGTGATAGGTGGCATCAATAGGAATATATACACATATGTTGTATGAAGAGCAATAGGAATAAGTATGATATGCCACAGTATCGGCCTTATATTGAGAAATTCCAATGAGTAACACGATGAACAACAGTTTAGGCTTAGAACAGATATTTCCAGAAGTCAGTATGAATACAGCATACAAACATCAATTTCCATTCAAGGGCATTTGTTTCTATCATCGACCATCAGTTATTGGTAAAAAATGTGCTTTTGGAGCAATGAAATTTCCCACTCCAGCCCTAAAATTACACTGATATCTGACATCCGGACAGGTGAAAACAGTTGCATAGAATGTGGAATGTGACATTTTCAAAGAAAAGACAAGAGATCAGATTTCTTTCTGGAAAAAACCAAAGGCCCATTAGCTCTCCCAGAGCAAGGTGAACCCTGTTGAAGTTTCTAAAAGGAGAGAAAGAATTTTGGACAGAGCACAGCTTTGTATGCTTCTAAGCAACTGTTTTTGCATGACTGCTGCCATGTTTACACCTGTCAGATTGCAATGTGAACTTGGAGAAAAGGGTTGGAGATTCAAGTAAAATAATGTCTCTTGCATCTCTTATCATTGTGAAGTTAGAAGTTAATTTTCAGCCCTGGCTGGTGTGGCTCAGCGGATTGAGTGCCGGCCTGCAAACCAAAGGGTCGCTGGTTCAATTCCCAGTCAGGGCACGTGCCTGGGTTGCGGGCCAGGTCCCCAGCAGGGGGCACATCAGAGGCAATCACACATGGATGTTTCTCTCTCTCTCTCTCTCCCTCCCCCGTCTCTAAAACTAAGTAAATAAAATCCTTTAAAAAAAGAAGTTAATCTTCAAAGCGAAGGGCTCACCCCTATTCTTCATCACTCTCTCTCCATATGTATCCTCCAATTATCATCTTCATGCCTTTGCCTCAAATCCCTTGCCCGATCTACACACTCTCATCTACCTAACTTCAAGTGGTCCTTCAGCATGACTCAAGTACCACCTCACCCAGCAAGCCCTCCCTGATTCCCCCTATGTAAGAGTTAGTTGCCAGATTTAGAAGGTAAAGATACAGGAAACAGTTACATTTGAATTTTAGGTCAGTGATGAACATCTCTTTTGTTTAAGTACGTCCCAAATATTCCATGCAGTATTTTTACTTGCTAAATCCGGCAACCCAACCTTAGTTAACAGCTTTTCAGTCACTTCCAAAATGCGATGTTTCACTGACCTTATCAAATAATTGATAAATGAGAATTCTCCAAATGAGAATTCCTTCATCATTGTTGGCTTTGTACTAACAAACTGAATGTGGGTTTTGTGAAAGGACCGATGATTACAAAATGTTACAAATTGGCCTTCAACACAAAATTCTTCGGTGTTCTCTTATGGCCCGATCACACTGTGTTTATATCTCTATTCTGTTACTTGTAAAGGGTGGACAGGTAGCCTACCATTGATAATGGGTAAATGTTCAGTGAGATAGAGCAATGTAACGAAAGAAGAGTTCCTCAATTTATTTCCACAGCAAGAAAAGCTTTATGTCTGAGTGTCGTTACTTAATGGCTAGTGGATTAAAACATAGTTATTGTAAAAAGTGTAAATGCTGTTATCAGATGTACCACCATAAATGCCCATCACTGAAAACATCTCCAGGAACTCCTTCTTTTCTTTATAAGGGATATCATCTTTAAAACATTAAAAACAGATGTCATTGCATTACTTCACTGCTGATGTATGTAATAGAAATGACACACTAATTAATTTAATGCTGTATAAATGTACTATGTATCATGGCTGACAATAAAATTATGAAAACATTCAATTATAATCAGTGGTAATTCATTATTTATTGATTTTACATTATGCACACATTAATACAATGCACTTAATTACACAGAAGAGAGGATCGTTTTTCTGTTGATACGCAGACATTTGAATTCATTAGTTTTATTTAAAAACAAAAAATTAAGTTTGAGTAATAGGAGTTGATCCAAACTGCAATGAGAATGCACTTGGGATATTAACATCAAACTAATTTTAAGTCTCCTTTAAAAGAACGCCGAAAAAATATGAGCTTTGGGACAAGATTGCATTAATTTAAAATGCTGCTCAATTATATACTCGTATCTTGGAGGTGGCCAACGATTCTTCACTTTCAAGAACTGCACAGCTCGAGAGACACAACGCCCAGTAGAATGTCTTGTGCATAGTAGGAATGCAACAAATATTTGCTGTCTACATGCTGATCTTGAAAAAGAAATTTTTTATGAGGGAAATGCCTTCTCCAGGTTTCCGGAGAAGGTAGTGTCCCCTCTTGTCTTGGGAAGTCAAGGAAGACTTGGAGACAAAATAAATATTTAGAAGACAGATTTTTTTTATAAGTTGACGTATAATATTTTAGGCAGAGGAATCACGTACACAAAGGCTTGGAGGCATAGAAGAGAAATTCAGGCTTAGGGAGAGGTTGACTATAACAGTGTGACTTGTAGGAGAAGGGTAGGAGGACCAAGACAGGGTGGCTCCCTGGCGCTGGGCCCGGAAAGCAGGATGGAGTGGGCTGGGTGTCTACAAGAGGACAGCTCAGAGCAGAAACAAGTTCCGTTACTTAGCATCGCCACCCTAGATCATCGTTCTCCTAACCTTCCCGTAGTCCACAAAGCAGTCCCCTTGGCTCGGTATCCAGCTCAACCTGGTATTTTATACATAAATACACTTTCAAGAGGAGATCATTCTGTTTGGTGTGGGTCATTGGAGATGGCGGGAGGCTTATTATATTTTTTCTCAGGATGTCAAACCATGTCTCCTACTTCAAGGTTTCTGGTAAACAGAGTTTGATTTCCGCAATATTAGCAAAGTCCAGGCCGGAATGATCCCGCTCCCAATAGCATGACCTGAGTCCCACACTACAAGCCATAGTTTCCTTTTGTGCTCTGAGAGGAAATTCTTTTCATAATCATTTTTCGAAAAAAGAACATGGATGGCTCTGGATGTAAGCAAAGAGGACGTCAGCATTGTGGTTGGTGGAAGAGGGGAGGAGAATTATAGCTTCTCTTTCCCACGTGAAGGTGCGACTCGCACTTGATTGCAAAGGTGCGCTGTTCAGGTTTCCATTGTTTGAACAACCTGTCCGGAGGCCTATTTCCTGTTAGTTTTTCCACATCTCCTATAACCTGTATAAATTACCATCCACAGAAACAGAGAAAATGTATGCATCGGTAGGACATTCTAATGGAGAATGTAATGTAAATACCTTAGGCTAGCCTTGGCTTTCCGAGTCCACTGTCAATATCAGTTGTACTTCAGCGCCAAGGCAAGTTAAGATATTAAACAATATTCCATGTGCTACATTTAAATTGAGTTCTTTGATGATCCAGGCATATGAGTGGCTTGTTTGTTTCCTCAAATAGACTCACACACTTGATGGAGATGACTGCAATATTGCAACTGGTTTGGGGAGAAGCAGGGTTATAGGTAAGAAGTCTCTCTGACAGTGTCTCCTATCTCCTTTGCTAGCTACCGTCCCGGGAGTCTCAAGGTTGGGTTAAGTATGTCTGCAGAAAGAAGTGGTGGAAATAGTCCTGGCTGGTGGGGCTCAGTTGGTTGGAGCATTCTCTGGTAGACTACAGTGTTATGAGTTCGATTCCCTGTCAGGGCACATAACCACGTGGGAGGTTCAATCCCCTGTCAGGGCGTGTGCAAGAAAGCGACCAATCTATCTCTCTCACATCAATGTCTCTTCCTCTCTCTCCCTCTCCCTCTCCCCCCCCCTCTCCAAAAGCATTGAAAATCTGTCTTTGGGTGAGGATTTAAAACAAAAGAAGTTCTGGAAGTACAAACTGGTGAAAGCTAACATGTGAGTGGAGCTTCGCAGTCAAAACTGACCATTCTGTTATTGATATGAAATCAGCAAAATTTCGGTACCCAGGCAGCAGGGAGGAATACAGCAGGGTTCCTGTTCATTTTCATGCAGAGAACCCACGAAAACTAAGCACTGTAAGGCTAAATGGACAAGATAAAACAGCCAGATAAGGATATATATATATATATACGTATATATGTATATATATACACACACATATATGTTCTGGACATACCTCTTTTTTGATAAATGTATTATTCCTGGGAAACACGTGATTTAAATTCTTCACCATAAGTCAAAATCAACTTCCTACTTGACCCTGGATGCACATGCGGTACCACTACCGTCTCTTCTGCCATCAGGGGAAATCACTGACAATCAGGTAAACCACACACGAGGTGTCACAGGTGCCTTCTTCCCCAACAGTGAAGGCGAGACTCCTCAAAATCTCTTCAATAAGACGGGTCATGTTTGAGAAACTTACAATTTTAGGCATTTACACCGAGTCATACTGACCAGGAGAGTGCCCTGAAAGCCCTTATAAAGAGATTTTAAAGGCACTAACCCGAGAGGATGAGTCTGGCACATTAAGAGGCAGTTATAAGAGCTTTTCACCCCCCGTTGTAAATGACCAGTACTGAAGACTGGAAAATTACTGTTCACGTGTCATACTTTGCTCATTAGGGACTGCTCAGGATTTCCTCCTTTCTCCAGTCTCCCCTTGGGGTTGCGAGGACTTCTCAGCTCCTTTCACTTCACTGCTGGTTGTATGCACATTAGGGGATCGTAACAGGGTTCCTCCGTGTCCAGTCCACCGTCCAAACGTACCAGACCTTTCGGGTGTTATGACCTCGTTTTGTTTTCCCAAGCTGCAGGTCCCAGGGAAGCACAGACCCCTGGGGAAAAAATCTTTATGGTCATTTCCCATTTAGCTGAGATAGTATGTTTCGATTGTTCTTCTCACAAAATACGCTGTTGCTTCCTCTCGCTTAGATCTCAGTTCTCTCCTTCCTCAGAAACTTGAATAGGATTCCAGCTCTCGGGTTACTGTTCCTCTGCTTTCTGTATTGTCTCTAGCCCGCACTGCGCAAATGCGTACAGTCCTCTCTGCCCCTCGGTAACGCCAGGGGATTGGTTTCAGAACCTCTGCAGATACTTGACCCAAATCCTTGGGCGCCCTAAGATAAAACGATGGAGTCTTTACATGTAAGCTACACGCATCTTCCTATACGATTCAGACCATCTCTGGTTATAATTCCTAGTCACTTCTAATACAGTGTAAGTGCTATGTACATAGTCGTTTTACTGTGTTGGTCAGGGGATTCAAATTTGTATATACAGAAATTGAAATTTTGAAAAAAAATGTTAAGAAATTAAAGGTCATAGTTCACAGGAATAGCATCCACTCTGTGAAAGGCACTATTCTAAGCAGTTTATGTATGTTGTATATATTAATTCTTGCAGTCTCACAAAAACTGATGAGGAAGTGTGGCAGACCCTTCTGCGTGGCATGGGCCCAGCTCCCACTCAGAGATGCACAGGACCCACGCCCACAGATAGGTTCTCTCGTGAGGAATCAGATTTGCAATGTACCTAGGCTGCTTTGAGCCTTGCTTTTACTGTAACTTCCTAAAATCCATGCTAAACCTTGCAGGGATCAGGGTAACCAACTCAACCACTTTTGCCTTTTCATTTGCTAATATCCTTCTTCTGTGATGGGATGAGGGGCATTGGCTCCTTTGTTGTAACTGGGGATGGTGAGTGAGGACCATCCTGTAATGGGAGGAGATACAGAATAAAGGTCTGTGATGGCGGAGGCCTCGGGGGCTTTAGCTCCCCTTGAGAGAAAAGCCACGCTGTGGTCCTTTTTCCTCCACCGGACTCGGTCGTCCGTGTGTATGTTTTATTTCATCCATAAAGACGTGGACACTGCTAGCCCGTGTCCGCATCAAGGAAGTATATTATTATTAATACTCCAGTTTTATAGATCAGAAAACTGAGGCATGGCAAGGTTATTTAATTTGCGCAACATTACTTGGCTGACGAAATCGTGGAGCCAGGATTTGGACCCAGGCAGTCTGGCTACAGATTCCACTCCCTTCCCCACACTCTGCTAGACGGTTTTCCCAGAGAAGAAGAACTGAGATTTGGCCCAAAGGGCTCTCGTGCTCGTGGAAGGATAACTGTGCTGTGGAGTCCGAATGAGGCAGCAATCAATGAAGGAAGCGATGAACTGTAAAGTAACAAGAAGTACCAGTGCTCTTCCTTCGGTAATACAGTGCCTTGGGTTTATGCTCATTTTCATAAAGTATTCCTCTTTGTTGGTTGAACATAAGGCAGGTATCGGAAATGGTGAAAGTTTCTCAACAGGTTGGAATATGAAGATACACTTTATGCCATTTTCTCTTAACTAAGAACTTAGGGATTTCAAATGTAAACTCTGAGAGTCCATTTATGAACATTTCAAAAAACCTCAAAACTGCAATTTATGGTTTGTACTACAGTATGGAAAATGGCTTAAAATTCGAGAAAAAGCCTTGTCTAAAAGATTCAGATGAGATATGTCTTCTATTTTTTTAAATATATTTTATTGCTTATGCTATTACAGTTGTCCCATTTCTCCCCCATCATTCCCCTCCACCCTGCACACCCTCTCCTACCCACATTCCCCCCTTTAGCTCATGTCCATGTGTCATAAGTTCTTTAGCTTCTCCATTTCCCACACTATTCTTGCCCTCCCCCTGTCTATTTTCTACCCACCGTCTATGCTACTTATTCTCTGTACCTTTTCCCCCTCTCTCCTCCTCCCATGCCCCTGTTGCTAACCCTCCATATGATCTCCATTTCTGTGTTTCTGTTCCTGTTCTAGCTGTTTGCTTAGTTTGCTTTTGTTTTAGGTGTGGTTCTTAATACCTGTGAGTATGTTGTCTTTTCACTGTCCTATTTTTGATCTTCTTTTTCTTAGATAAGTCCCTTTAACATTTCATATAATAAGGGCTTCGTGATGATGAACACCTTGAACTTGACCTTATCTGAGAAGCGCTTTATCTGTCCATCCATTCTAAATGACAGCTTTGCTGGATAGAGCAATTTTGGATGTAGGTCCCTGCTTTTCAAGATTTCAAATATTTCTTTCCAGCCCCTTCTTGCCTGGAAGGTCTCTTTTGAGAAATCAGCTGACAGTCTGATGGGAACTCCTTTGGAGGTGACTATCCCCTTATCCCTTTCTGCTTCTAGAATTCTCTGCTTCATTTGAATCTTGGCTAATGTAATTACGATGTGCCTTGGTGTGTTCCTCCTTGGGTCCAAGTTCTTTGGGACTCTCTGAGCTTCCTGGACGTCCTGGTAGTCTATTTCCTTTGCCGGATTGGGGAAGTTCTCCCTTATTATTTGTTCAAATAAGTTTTCCACTTGTTGCTCTTCTTCTTCCCCTTCTGGGACCCCTATAATTCGGATGTTGGGATGTTTAACGATGTCCTGGAGGTTTCTAAGCCTCTCCTCATTTTTTTGAATTCTTGTTTCTTCCTCGTTTTCTGTTTTGTTGTTAGTTTCTTCCTTCTGGTCCACTGCATTGATGTGAGTCCCAGTTTTCCTTCCATCTCTATCGGTTCCCCATGCGTCTTCCTTCATTTCACATATTGTAGCCTGCATTTTTTTCATCTAATTTGTGAGCAAAATCAACCAATTCTGTGAGCATCCTGATCACCAGTGCTTTGAACTGTGCATCTGACAGGTTGGCTATCTCTTCACTGCTTAGAGGAATTGGCTCTGGGGATTTTATTTGTTTTCCGGTTTGAGCCATTTTTGGTGGTTTTTTGGTTTTGTTTTGTTTTGGTTTTAATCTGGTCGCGGCTATTACGTAGTGGGGGGTGGAGCCTCAGGCGCTCCCCAGGGCGGGGCAGCCCAGTCGCTGGGTTGTGACGCTGTACGTGGGGGCGGGGTCTGAGAGGGAGCAATGGCGCCCCCTCCGCTCTCTCCTGGACTCAGTCCCTTCCGCCACTTCCCCTCTGCCTGGACCGTCTGTGTGTGCAAATGTGGGACCACCTGGTCAGCCAGCTGCTTTGTGGGGCCTCACTGGTTCTGCACAGTTGCCCCCCTGTGCCCGGGGACTGCCAGCCGCTGCTGCCTGCGTTCCCGGGTCCGCACCTCCACTTTCTCCTGCCGCGACTCCGCCCCCTTACCGGTCTGGATGAATGGTTGTTGGACTTCCGTACAGTTCAATTTTCTGTAAGTTCTGGTTGTTTTCTTGTATCTAAATATTTGTTGTCCTTAATTTTGGTTGTAAGAGGAGGCACAGTGTGTCCACCTACGCCTGCATCTTGGCCGGAAGTCAGATATGTCTTCTAATACTACAACCTTCCCCCTACTTCTTGAAATGTTTTCTTATCTTGTTTATGAAAGATGCAACTTACATTTAAAACATCGGAACTTTATATTATATTTAAACTTAGTATAGAGCAACATTTGTTCACAAAGTCTAAGAATAGTGCAATGTTAAGATTAGAGTTTCCAGAATCACATTTGAATTTTACTTCCAGCTCTGCCACTTCACATTCGTGTGACTTTGGACAAAGGTCATCATTGGAAGCCTCAGTTTCCTCATCTGACAAATGGGCATTTTATCATTCTATTACTAATAGAATCTACTTTGTAGCACTGTCATGAAGATTAAATAAGGTGATGCGCAGACATATTTTAGCACAGCGCTTGCATAAGCTAAGCATTCAATAAATGTTAGTTGTATAAACATTGGGTTGGCCAAAAAGTTTGTTTAGTTTTTCCATATGATGGCTCTAGTGGTGCTTAGCTGTCTTTAATTTATTTGAAACAATTTTGTTGGATTGTATTGTGACAGCTGTCATATCAGCATGTGTTTAAAGAAACTTACCAACAGTGGTGAATTTTTGTGCAGCCATTTTAATATTGAAGATGGAAGAAAATATGCAACATTTTTCACTTATTATGCTTTATTATTTCAACAAAGGTAAAAATGCAACAGAAACACCCCCCCCCAAAAAAAAAAAGATTTGTGCAGTGTATGGAGAAGGTGCTCTGATGGATTGAGCATATCAGAAGTGGTTTGCCAAGTTTCTTGGTACTATTGATATTTTAGCCCAATAATCCTTTGCTGTGGGGCTGTCTTATGCATTGGAAGATGTTTAGCGGCACCGCTGGCCTCTGCTCACTAGAAGCCAATAGCAGGAGATAGCCGACATACTCAAAATATCCACATTAATAAAGTTATTGCTGAAAATGAAAAATGTGTCCTTTATTCTACAGAAAAAAATGTAAGAGACTTTTTGGCCAACCCAATAGCAACACAGTAACTTTATTATAAATATTTCCCACTTTTACACAACTCACCCAACCCTCAGATGGTATGTATATATTATTTCTGAGAGCTGATTGTCAACTTTCAGATTGGCTCGGTGACAAGCTGCCTAGAGCTGCTTATCTTTATGAATTCAGACAAATGCGGTGCAGTCATTTTTGTCTGGATCGTTCTGGCAGAAGTCAGGGACAGTCTGAACTGTGTTTTCAATAACACAGCATTTAGAATTCTAGCTTTCTTTACTCATCTTTTACAGAAGAAAAATAACAACGACAAAAGGCAGTAATGGCTTAGTGTTCCCAGGCTTCTAGGAGTATAAACACACTCTTGTTTATGTTTTCCCTGATTAGAGAAAGGTCCCTATTTCTGTCCTATCCAAGGTGAACCGGGGTATGATCTCTTTTTTTCCCTCTCAAGTCAGTGCTGGTGATTTGCATATTTTGTAAGTTGACTCATTAGCTCTGCATAGTAATTTTTTCCTTATGGAAAACTACATGGCTGTTAAAAAAAAGAAGGAAATCTTACCTTTTTCGACAGCATGAATAGACCTGGAGATTTTTAGGCTAAGCTCTACATAGCTTTAATATTGCTCAGCAATTATTTAAAATAGTTATCTCGAAGACATGCTCACTCAGTTAAGGTATCCTTACATAAAACAAAACATGTAGAATAAAAGAGTTTAACAAGGTTTCAAACAGATGGAAATTTTTATAGCAATTTTGTAATATATTGATTACAAATGTATAACCAATAAACTCCTTCGTGTTCATGGAAGGAAACATAACACAATATAAATTTATCACACTTAAAAGAAGCTTCTGGAATAAAATTAATGCTTAGATACATAAACATCGAAATAATTCTTAAGTAATCAGAGAAGCCACCTATCACTAAAAAGATCCAAAAACTGGTAATAAGCAAAATCACCATACTTTTGAAAGAAGAGAGAGTCCACCTCTTTTTTTTTTAAGATTTTATTTATTTATTTTTAGAGAGGGGAAGAGAGGGAGAAAGAGAGAGAAATATCAATGTGTGGTTGCCTCTTGCATGGCCCCCACTGGGGACCTGGTCCACAACCCAGGCATGTGCCCTGACTGGGAATCGAACCTGCGCCACTTTGGTTCGCAGCCCAAGCTCAATCCACTGAGCTACGCCAGCCAGGTAAAATCACCATAATTTTAACAAGATCAAATCTTTAATGCAAATAGATCCCTTAGACTGCGCTTCAGGTTTGGTAATAATGACCGTCCGTGTATCTTAATAGCTTATAGATGACTATCACATGTCTATTCATTTAATAAACATGCTTGAGCACCTACGAGGAGCCAGGCACCATGGTTGGTACTTGAAACAGCCCATTGATGAAGACACAGGTGATCTCTAACGTCCCTGAACTCATTCTAGGAGAGGGCTGAAGACTGTAAGATACCAAAAACGGGAATACACGCCCTATTATCCCTTATTATCCCCCGCCCCTCCCCGCTGGTCACCGTCAGTTTGTTCTTTATTTCCGTGTCTGTGGCTGTATTTCGCTGGCTTGTTTGTTTTGTTGAACTTCATTCACAGTGTGCTATGAGTTCCGAATAGGGAGAACCCACCCCTGGCTGCGCAAAAGAGATTGGGAGAAGTCTTTGTGGAAGTGAACTGGAGAATAATCCTAAAGGATGGTTCGGCTTTGGGTGGGGTGAGATGCGTAGGTGAGCTGCAACATATTCTATGTGGAAAGAATGACAGTAGCATTAGCTTCAGGATGGGGAGATACAAGAGGTTGGGGAGTAGTGGCAAGTGATGTCCATTTGCTAGAACACAGGCAACGTGGCAGAGTATTACAGGAACGGATGAAAGGAGAATCAGAGGAGGAGGAAAATGTCACTCTAAAGACTTTGAAACTGCTTTCCTAGCTGAAGCAGTAGCAGTACAGTTAAACTTTATAGAAAATTAACCTGGCATACCGGCTAGACTGGAGAAGGAAGGACTTGAAAGTAGAGAGTTTAAGAAGTAATTGTGGAAGCCCTGGCTGGTGTGGCTCAGTGGATTCAGCGCAGGCCTGCGAACCGAAGGATCGCGGTTCGATTCCCAGTCAGGGCACATGCCTGGGTTGCAGGACAGTTCCCAGCAGGGGACGTACAAGAGGCAACCATACATTGAAAAAAAACAAAAGAAGTAATTGTGGAAATAGCATAAAGAGCAAATAATGAACAAAACTATGGTGGCAATGTCAAGAGTGGAAAAGAATGAAAATGAGAGCTATCATCGGGACAGAATTCATAAAAATGTAATGGCTGCTTGGTTCGGGATATAATAAACACAGAGAAATCAAAGGTGTCTCCCAGGTTTCTATTTCGGATGACTACCTGCATGAAAAAAAAAAAGAATTGAAAAATCAGAGATGAAATAACAGAGAAGTGGCTGGAAGGGACTAAGATGATCAGTTTTAGGTGGCCATGGGGCATGCAGGTGGAAATGCTTAATTCTCCAGGATAGTCTTATGGAAGTTAGAAATAATACTTGGGGTAATCTGAAAGTGGTGGTTTTTGAAGCTGTAGGAAGTTGATGAGATTGCCACTGGGAAGGGTATAGACATTAGGAATTTTATTATTCCAAGTTCAAGAGCATCAAGGTGAAAAGAAAAAAGGGTGTAGGCAAGAGGGGAAACATTCTTAGAGAGTCATGGTTAGGGTTGAGGAAAGGATTTTGTTTGCCCTAAGTATTTCTAGCCTCCAACATTTTCAACAATAAAAGTGGAAAGAACAAGTAGAGAGGGGGAGATTAGAGATGCCAAGGGACTAAAACTGTCAGATTACTGACTCGGAGGAGGTGCGCGGGGTCAAGAACGCCAACGAAGGGAGTAGGGGAGACTTTATTTCCTGAGCACCGAGGGAAGTAGAAGAAGGTGAAAGAGGCTATGGAAAACACGTTTTAGGAAGAGAGAAGGGAGGTCGGGGGCGCCCTTGTTGATTAGTGAGAGGCAGTCACTGTTGAGAGCGAGGGGCAGGTTGACCTGCAAAGAGTAGAAAAGCGTTGGAAGTAGCTGCTGCAGGGAATTCAATGGGGAGTCAAGGAAATGAATGAAAGGATACTAAGTAGTAGCAGTGGGGGTCCAGCTGCAGTTAGAATGCCTTGCATTTGAACGGTTAGAAGCCCGAGATGTAAAAGGGAACAATACATTGAGAGAAGTAGACGGAATTTAAATTCTACACATGTTGTCCCCTAGGACCGTGTAGGTTGGGGTGTAATGTGTTAAGAGTTGGCACGTGCTTATACTTTACGAGGTGTTTCGAGAGTTTCCTTTTTATATTTTAGTTGGTAAAAGTTCACTGTTCATTTACGCATCTGATTGTCACTGCTTTTTGACAGTTTTCTTCTCGCTTCAGTGCCCGTTCTGAAAACCAGCTTCTTCAAAGGGTAATCCTGCGTAAGATTGCCAATGTATTTGTTTATTTTTCATTAGAAGAGTACCTCCAACAGTGGAATATTTTGCCTAAGGTCACCAATGAGCACCCTCTCCCTCCAAATCGAGCATGAATTCGGAGAGTATGTCAACTGCGTATTAAATCCCAGAAGACTACAGTAGTTCAGTGTATGACGAGCTACGCTTAGGCCCCAAACCATTTTGCAGGAATAGTGGCATCTAGAACTTCTTGTTCTGAAGAGAAACGCTATTTATTTGTACTGATTTTGTTCTTATTGGCTGGGGTGCTTTGTTCTTATGTGGAAATAATTCACAAACGTTGAGTGTTTTCTAAGTTTGAGTGCACTGCCCCTCCTCATGGAGGGCCACCTCCCAAGGGTACTCTGTCTAGTGCAGCCTTTTTTAATGTTGCTTCATGCAATTCCCACTTGGAGGGTGTTGATACACAAAGCTTCCTATGGTCTTGTAGAAACCCAGCCTTATTTAGAAATCCGTTTGGCTTATGGAAGACATTAAAGTTAGAAGGGATATAAATGAATTCTCCATGTGTAATTTCATTGTCTCAATCTCAAAGCATACACAATAGTAAGAGTAGAAATAACAGTAATAGAAATAGCATAATGAAAATATCAAGAAAACCCAAGGATCCCTGGCCGGTATTGCTCAGTTGGTTAGAGCATTGTCCTGTAGACCGAAGGGTTGAGGGTTTGATTCCCAGTGAGGGCACTTGCCCAGGCTGCAGGTTCAAACGCAGGTAGGGTGTGTATGAGAAGGCAGTTATTCAATCCTTCTCTGTTCTCTCTCTCTCTCTCTCTCTCTCTCTCTCTCTCTCTCTCTCTCTCTCTCTTCCTATTCTTAAGCAATGAGAAAATGTCGTAGGGTGAAGATTAAAAAAAAAAAAAGACAAGAGGACAGCACCTGGTTTCTTAGATCTAAATGACTAAATCTTTCATTTACAAGTATACCTTAGGAAAATTACCAAGTTTATTTTCTCCAAGAGGGCAAATGTGAGGGAACTTGAATAATGACACTTTGTGTGTTGAATGCTTGGGCTTTAACCCTTCAATAATCAATGGCTATTTTTAGCCTCTAGTATTTCTACTAGAATTTGAACCTTAATCTCCGGTACTGATGAAAACATCACTACATGTCCGGTAGGTCACTGTCAATAGATAAGACATCTAGTTCGAGCCTTCTCCAAAGTTGTCAAAGTGCCTTCGATTTTTAGTCGTACAAATAATACTTGTAGCTGGAAAGATGCTAACGTTCCTTTTTATATTTCAGATTTTCTTAAATCTGAAACATCAACACATCTGTGTATTGTCATATTGCTGAGGACTCCAAAACACTCTGCAAGTAAACTGGATTTGATAATGTGACCACAGCAGTCAGTATACTGTTTTTTTTTTTTTAAATGCAATTAGAGTAATTTTGAGAAAGAAACAACCTTTTCCTTTAAAGTCAAACTTATTCAGCTGGAAATTACAGTCACGATAATTTAAAGGAGGTAAAGGTACTTCAACACACAGCTTAATGGCCCTTTCTGTCAGAACACCTGTTGAACGCAATTTGGGATTTATCTTTTAAAAAACTGGTAAATACAAACATTTCTCTCAGAGCTTTTCTATTCTGTTTTGAAAACCTCTACTTTTTGTTGAAGCTTTTCTTGTATCTGTTAGGTCTTCTCAATTGTCCTTTTTTTGCTCCTTCTTATTATCTTCCCTCAGTAGTATCAAACTAGCAACAATGATTAATGCCTTTCAAAAGCCTGTGTGTGTGTGTGTGTGTGTGTGTGTGTGTGTCTGCCTGTATGCATTGCAGTCTATTATGTTAGTCACTTACCATGCTATTCCCAAAGCCACTATCATCACAAGTTCTTAGCATCTGACTCCACACAACTTAAATTTGCAACAGTATGAAGGGACTCAGAGGGTGGTTCTATTTTTATTAATGAAATGATAAAAGGAGAAAATATGTTGAAGAGAAAAACCCAATTGAGGACATTTGTGTCTTGAACTTATATAGTAAGGGAGAAAAAGCACCCCCCCCCACACTTCTCCTCTTTGATTCTGCTAAGTACAAGAAGAGCCGGATAAAATGAGTAACTTTCTAAAATGATTGATGTTCTGGAAGGATATTGGAGAAGCTATGTCATTGGTAGCGTTTTGTAAGGGAAAGATGCATGGATTTCCCTTTCTGAATAACAGCCTCCAGAGGAGAGGAGCACAGGGAAGTAATTAATGTGATTGCAGAGAATCAGCTCAACAAGGAGTCTTAAAACAACCTAGCTACAGTGATCTAACCACCATTTGGCACGTGACAAAGACCCTCCATGCCTTTGCCCTGAAGTGTCCCTTACCTCGACATTTTGCTTATTATCAGCTCTTGTGGTGCGTTTAGGCACTTGACAAGTGAGAGCAATCCTGAGCTCAGGACGCAGATCTCTGCTTACCTTCAAAGCCCATAGACGAGGGAAGAAAATGTAACATTAGAGAGCGCAAAATCTCGCTCCTCTGTCCTATTCTGTAATGACTGCCTTGCGTGATGAAGGAACTTTTCCTATCAGTTGTAGCTTGGGTAGGGGTCTAGTGTACTTAGGGGACGGTGACGCAAAGCGAAGTCTTGCAGGACAGTGGCAGAAGTGCTGTAAGATGAGGCGTGCGTTTGTCACTCACAAACCAAGTCCCTGCGGCCGCTTTCCGAAGTGGTCGCAGGCTCACGGAGCGAAATGAATGCCAGTGCGTAGGAGCGCTAACCACCTGCAACCCCGATTTTAGTGCGATCCTGGGCGCTGGTTCCTCTGCGCGCAGGGTCTGGGAGAACGCAACACCAAAAAGAGGGGCTGAACAGATTATTTCTGAAGTCACTGGAGCTTTTCTCCTGGAAGGTGGGCGAAGCCATCTCCGAACTCCTGCGT
Organism: Glossophaga mutica; assembly: GCA_039655065.1. Lineage (NCBI taxonomy): Eukaryota > Metazoa > Chordata > Mammalia > Chiroptera > Phyllostomidae > Glossophaga > Glossophaga mutica. Next base: position 3,139,749 of record CM077318.1, on the reverse strand, counting down.
TTGGGAATTAAGTGGAAATGGAGTTTCCACTTGCCTTTCCGAGGGTGAACTCGGGGGCGGGGTGGCGCGGGGTGGCACGGGGTTACGGGGAGACCCTGGTCCCGCGCAGAGGGCCTCGAGGGACTTGCAGCGCAGACGGCTTTGAGAGTTCTGCAAGATCACTGCATTATCCGCTCAGACTGCCAGGCAAGAAACCGAGGCACCACACCGCCCCCTCCGAAGACTCCATCCCCATTCACCCGCCAGCCCTCCGGGGCCTCAGGTAGCTGGGAGGCCGGCCAGGGAGTCTCCACCTCCTGGCGAGCGGCAGCCACTCGGCGCGCTCGGAAGCCGAGGGGCTGGAGCCTATTAGCCGGGAGCTGCTGTCAATCTTGGGAGGGGGTGTGGCGGGGGCGGGGTCTCGGGTCACCGCGAGTAGGGGCTGCTCACTGCCTGCTGGGTGGGTGGTGGGTGAGTTCGAGCGTGAGCGTGAGCGTGAGCCCGGCTACTGGGGACTTGCGAGCAGTTCCGAGCGAGCGACTGCGCGCCCGACGGAGAGCGCGAGCGAAGGCGCCAGGGCGAGGAAGCCAGCGCCCGAGGACCTGCGATTCGAGACCGAATGACCATGGCTGTCTCCGCACCTCCGGTGATCTCTGCAACTTCAAGTGGCGCCGGCGTCCCGGGGGGCCTATTTCGGGCCGATCCCCTGTACTCGACTCCCGGAGAGCCTCCTCGTCTCACCCCCAATATAATGAACAGTTTCCTGGCCAATAACCACGGCGGCAGCGCCGGGGTAGGTGGTGGCGGCGGAGGCAGCGGCAACACAAACACCAACGAGTGCAGGATGGTGGACATGCACGGGGTGAAGGTGGCTTCGTTCCTGATGGACGGCCAGGAACTGATCTGCCTGCCGCAAGTCTTCGACCTCTTCCTCAAGCACCTGGTCGGGGGCTTGCACACCGTGTACACCAAGCTGAAGAGACTGGACATATCCCCAGTGGTGTGTACTGTGGAGCAGGTTCGGATCCTCCGCGGGCTGGGGGCCATCCAGCCCGGGGTGAACCGCTGTAAACTCATCACCAGGAAAGACTTCGAAACTTTGTTCACCGACTGCACCAATGCCAGGTAAGATCCTCGTTTCTCGGCTCCCTCCTTCCCTCTTGCATGTCGCATCACCATCACGCAACTTTGTCTGTAGGGGATGAGTCTTGACTAGCTTGCCTCTACTCCTCACGCTGTAAGTCTCTGGGGCTCAGAGAGGACTAGAGGGACTCATTCATTAATTGTCCGTCCCTTCTAGTCCGTGCTCAGTGGCAGGGCTTGGGTCTAAGACAGTCCCGCACAAACTTTAGTTTGCCGTCCTCTGTCGAAACTTTCCAGCCTTTCGCCCATATCTTGCATGGCTTTTTGGCTGCTTGTGGTTGCTGATTTCTCTACTTGGTTTTCTTTCCTGCTCTTTTGTGGCCATACGGGTCGGAGAGGTTTTATCCTGAACAGGGACACCAAGGGCTTTCTGGGCCAGAGGGCTGGCTGAGCTGTAGACCGGGCTCCTAAGCTGGCAATCCAGAACACAGCATTTGGGGGACGCAGAGGGTCGGAAGTCTAGAATCCATCCCAGAGGGTGATTCGTTTCCCATTCTGAGTGTTTGTTGTGACAGTGCCTGGAGTGTGAGTGTGGTGGTGGTGGTGTGTGTGTGAGAGAGAGAATAAGACTAAGGCAGGGACAGAGGGAGGAGAGAGAGAGAGAGAGAGAGAGAGAGAGAGAGAGAGAGAGAACGTGCGCTCCTGCCAGTTATGCAAAGCTCCAGAAAATCCATGCTGCTTAAAACACACAAATAACAACAACACAAATACCCTCACGACCACAGATGTCACTTTCCCGGAATCGTCCCTTTTGGGTCATCTGTAAAGGGCAATGTGGGGCATGAAATGCTGGTGCTGGGACCGGGTTGGGCTGTGGGATAGAACTTGGCAGGTTTTCCAAAGAGGATGCTTTCAGCTCTCACCCCAGGCAAACAGTTAGAAGGACCCCCGTTTCCCTGCAGAGAGGGTTCCTTAAATGATGCTGGCCAGCTTCACTGGTTGTAAGTGTACCTCCTTCGTGTCCCAGCCTAGAAGTACCTTATAGAACAAACGTGTGTTCGTGCACAGGCAAACTGTATTCAATGTTTCTGAGTTTACAAAAAGAAAGGAAAGAAACCTATATTCAAGATGAATTGATTTGCAACGACCCATGAATTAGTCGTTGGAGTCTTTATCCCACCTCTAGCCTGCTAGTATCTGTTAGGAAAGTGCACACTTGGCAGGTGTGGTTAGCATACGAACCAAGACATCATCATCCCCAGGTTAAAGGGGGCAAAGGATTTTGTTGAAATGATCAAACCAGCACTACTGTTGATCATTTTGCAGAAAATTTCTCCAGACGTAGACTTTCTCACAGCACAGCTAAATTGTAAGGTCTCCGGGTTTAGGTCCTACAACCACCTCAGTTGTCACATTGTCTGTAAAATACAAATTACTCCTGTAGCTGAAGTGCACCGACACCTTGCAGGCAAACTGTTGCTGGCTGACTGACGGCCACGATAAGATAATGCTATGGAACTTACAAGGAAACATTTTGTGTTTCCTTTTTCCTTTGAACGCTGTTCTCCCATGTTCTGGCAATTAAATGGAGACTTGTTTGTAGGAGCACTCTCACCTGGATCATATCGGGAGCTCCCAAACCTGGTTTATTAGATCAGATTTTCTTAAGGAAGATAGAGGGCCTTAAAACACAAAGGATAACTGCTCCCTCAATGAAAATAAGTAATTGCACGCTGGAAGAGTAGAAAGGATATTTCATTGTGACCACCAAGCATTTTACTAACACACACATACAGAGGGTTATCAGGGACTTCAGGTGAGGGCCATCTGATTCATTTGTTGCCATTCGGAAGACTGGCATTTAGACAATTGCAGATGAGAAAGCCTATCTCCTCTCTCCCCCTCTCTCTCTTTACCCCTCCCCCGCCCCCTCCTTTCGCTCTTCTCCCGCTCTTACAAACACCCAGTATCTCGAGTTGAAGGATTGTTACACGTAGGAAATTCTTCCTACCTTATAATTAACTTGCACATCCTTGAGCATGATTTTCATTTTAAAAGCAATGGATTAGTATCTTCATGTGATTTGGACGCGTCTTCTATAAATAGAAACTTTTCTTTAATTCATTTTTATGAGAGCTATTTGCTGAAGGGAAAAATGATAAATGACTCTGTACCCAGTGGCAGGTGTTCTTATACTGTTTTGGGGTCTTGTTATATGATGTGTTTTTAGGTTGTTATTTTAATTCAATAAGTTTTATTTACTCCTTATCATACCATTTACAATGCTAACTTTTTTTTGGCTGAAATTACTTTTCTGTATATGCATAAAGGTTATAGACAAATATTGCAGATGTAGAAAGAAATGTATCTGAGGTTTGATGCATGTGGCTGGTATTGCATATTTTATTTATTACATGTAGTTTATATTATTGTGTTATGTGCTGTAGTAGATAATTGTCAAAATTTATGAAATATATTCTGTGAATGCAATCCATGAATGAAGATGAGGAAAACCAGAAACACAGCTCTATTGCAATTTCTAGATAGTTAGGAACACCCCACAATTTCTGTGAAAATTCTAAATAATGGTAAAATAACATTACCACATTTTATGATTGCAAAAGGCTCTCATAATCATGGTGTTGAGAACTACTATGCTAACGTGTACCTTAAATCATTCCCAACACCTGAGGGATTTGGTTAAAGTGTGGAATTAGTATTTCGATCAACATCATTTGTATGACTTTTCTATTCAATGAAAAGAAAAGACAGGGGAGGGATGTAAACACGAATAAGGGTCAAGAAAAACAGAATAAGGTGGATAAGGCATGAAGCCAGTGAGAGGAAAGAGAAGAAAGGCATGAGCAGAACGATGCCCAGAGAGTGCGTCCAAGATGGGTCAGAAGAGCTTGTAGAGATGCCCAGAGGAGATGCGCGATGTACCAATGGACACTTGGCTGGAGACGATTGTCGTTTAGGACCCTTGACTTCTTAGCACTTCTAGGTAAAGGTGGGGAAAGTGCAAGGAAAAAGTACACGTTCAGCGAGTGGAAACTCTTACACACTATTCTAGTTTACAAAAGAGATTGGTCTTCATCTCCTGATGGATACATTTCCATAATGTATGTTTTAAAATTATTTTATTGTTCAAGTACAGTTGTTTGCATTTGTGGTCCATAACCTATTGTTGAATGGAAGGCCTCTTTTCATTGTGTCATTGGCAATGTTCTTTTTGTACATAATAAACATTTCTTCCCCTCTTTGTCAGATAACTGGGGAAGAGTACGAGTCTTGACTTTTAGGATATTTCGCCATGAAATGCTTCCTACACTACTCCAAAACACATAAAATGGACCATTTTCAATTTGGTGGTTGACAAGGACTTTAACATATTGGCATTAAGTGGCATGTTGATTGGGCTCAGGGCACAGTTTATTAATGTCCACTGAAGAAAGATGCTTGAGTAAGTACATACACGTGATTGTTGCTTTGGTAGTACTCACAGTCACAAGAACTCTATCAGTGCCTTATAGTAACTATTTTCTTATGAGATAATTATCAAAATATTCAAAGTTGTCTTTCCAGAAAAGAGGTTGGAAAATAATACCCACCGCAGACACTGGAGAATAGCAACACTAAAACTCTTGACTATTTACTGATCTATTAAATAAGACAAGTTTGACATCATAGCAATTCCAACGGGCTATACAGTGTTTTTCCTTGATGCCCTTTAATTTCTAAAACTAATTGCAGAGAGATTATTTTGAGGATTATTAAGAAAATGATGATAGAAAAGATCTAAAACAAATGGGAAAGGTGTTACCTTGTTTTAGATCTTTGTTTTTTGCAGATAAAACACTGTGATTATTTTTTTATTTCTCATATAGGAGAGCTTGGAGTTTTTAATATGAGAGGGAGAGCCAGCAAATTCAGAAAGTATAGGTCTAAACATCTCTTATGCAATGGATTTCCCTTACTCAATTCTCCAAAGTTTATTGTAGCAGTAAGATTGTAAATTAAGAATTGGTATTCAGTGAAAAATCAGCCAACACATGTTAGTGTTATCTCTTTTTATCTACCTATCCATATAAAAGTACCATTGTCTGATTTCCTCGTTGACATTTAACTTTATTTGCAGACCAACTGACTAAATGTTACTTGGCGATTTACATATAGTTAAATGGATGCTTGAAGTAACAAGAATGTATAATTAAGGAAATGTTTTAACTAATCTGGAGACTGGATTCAACATATATTCACATGAATAACATTCAGTTTTTTAAATTACAATTTGAAGCAGTCTAATTGTGACTGATGCGAACAGAAAATAAATGGGCTTCCATGGTAGAAAAACCGTATGGGAAGTATAAAGACTTTTCCAACAAGCTAAAACTGTCTTCAAATATCAGAAATATGATTATCGTAAGCACTCCATGAGTTTGGCTTTGCATTCACACTTGATGAATACAGTTCATAATCCACGCAGAGTAACATGATGTACTTTGAAAATTTTTGTTGTCATTCATAGTAAAGCTCAGCAAAATTCAATCTTAAAGAATTTTCATCACTTTCTGGGGCTAATATTTTGTATGACATTTTCAGAAATGATAGAATGGTTTTCTGAATTAATCTGGGCAATAAATAGAGACATTTTATTTCATAGGATAATGAGGGTTAGTCATATTGTCTAAAAGCAGTCACACAGTCAACAGTGCTCTGTCTTTTATTAGCAGAGTGATGTCAAGATTATAATAGAAGCAATCTAGTCACGTGCCAGTGCGCGGAACTTCCACGTGTACATTTATTTTAAGTGTATACTTCTACATCATCAACGATCTTGGTTTATCTAAACACTTTATCTGGATTTCATATTTGTCCCAACCCCTCATATATTACATTCAAGAAATGATGCATGGTATGATGGAGAATATCTGTGGATACTTACATATGATGTCACTCTCCATGTATAGTACATGAATGCCAATAAAAAATTAGGAAGTGAGAGTCTTCAGACATGCATGTTTTTTCACGCAGGAAATCTCTAATACCTGCAGAAAACAACAAGTCTGCATTGCTGATGCTTTCTTAAGTAAACTTTTTTGTCTTCATGAAAGCCCTAGATGTTTTAAAAGTGCTTCTAGTGGGCAAATATAATAGCGAGAAACCCTAATCATAAAATGTTAGATTTCAGTTGGCAATCTGGAAAATTTGATTTTTATTAAATTTCTCATTTTACTAATGAAAAGAGGCACTTTATCTGATGCATCTAAGGATACACATGATTTAGGTTTAGCCACTCCGTATATTTCAAATATGTATTCAAACTGCCCTAATTGACCCAAACTGAAAATACTCTGTTTCCGAAGAAAGGACATCGAACCTCCCCACAAAGGAAAAACAATTCAGTATTAATGATATTCGTGTTGCATATTCAAAAGGTCTTGCCAGCATTTTTACCCTCTTTTCCTTCCCTTTCACCAGCTCAACCTGCAAAACTCTTCACTGTCACTTCAGATCACACAATTCTAAAAAGATAAAACAACATTTAAACACATTTGCTTTGGAAGGGAAATTGAGCATTTGCACCCAATAAGCCTGATTGTGGAACTGCATGCAAATTGTGTTTTGATTTATCTCTTTTACACTTTTTTCCATTTGAATTGATCTTGCATTAATTTCACCAAGCGGCTCTGTGAGGCTGCAGATGTTGCCCTGTGTTTAATAAATCAATGAGACAGATCTGAATGAATCACTTCAGATGGATTCTCTGCTCGGTTTGATGTCTAGATGTTATTCTTAGCTTGTTATCATGACAGATGCATTAATGTTCCCATACACTGCCAGCAATGTCAAAGAGATTGAAGCTTTTAAAGTGGCGGCATCCCTTTTTCCAGCTTCTGCTGGAACAACTACATTTATTTTTTTACTTAGAAATCTGAGGACAATATCAAACCCATCATAAGTTTATCCATGAGAAAGATTCTTAATTCTCATGCTATAGTAACTATTCCAAAATGGTGGAAATCAATATGGTAAAACCTAAATATAGTGTAGTTGCTTCATAGTGCCTACATATTAATATTTAATCATAGGAGGAAAAAGGAGAATGAGCAATATATGATTGGGACACATTGAAAGTGTCACTATAAATAGAATAATGCTGTCTCCAAATTGATTACCGAAGGGTGTTAGTTTTTAAATCCTTACTAATAAGCTTCTTGTTGGATTAATGCAGCTGCAATATACTCTTACCAAGGGATTTAGAACTCCTTCAGGATTTAATATTTCTTTTTAGTAAGGAGGGGTGAGCCTGTCAGTTTTGTATTCATCTTTTCCTCACTTTGTAATGCTGAAAATCTTGGAGAAGTTTATTCCATTTTTGTTGTCTTGCTTATTTATATTCCGGGTAATTGTTTGTAAATCATAAAGGAATTAGTAACAATGAGTGTTACTTCTATGACTTAATTTCTTAGACTGTAGAAAAGCATACACAGAAAAAGGAACTTTGTGATAACTCTAGTGAACCTGCATTAAATATCATAAGTCCCATACTTTATTTCATGTCACCCAAGCTTTCAGTATCTTGGTTTCAGGACTGAAGTGATTCCGTCAATGGTGAAATATTTTGAATTTAATGTTATAGGTCTCATAACTTTTTAGATAAACTCTGATATTTGAAAGCAGAAATTTTAAAAGGGAGATGACATTTTTCTCTTGTTCAGCTTTCTCAGGGATGTATGTTTTTGAACGTCAGCTTTTAGAGTTGTACTTTGCAGGCCTTCACAATATTCTTTCATTACAATTTTATTATTACCTTTATTAAAATAGGAAAACAGGAAACACTATTTATTTATTTATTTATTTTTAGGCTCTTTTTTTTATCAGTATTTTTTTAATTGTTGATATTGAGGAAACACTATTAATGGATACTGTTGAGGTCTCAAATTCTTTGGGAAATTTTTTATCTCTAGAGTTAGGCTAATCTGGGAAGCTTCGGGTACCTGCTATGCAGTATAGTTTAAAGGGAAGTTTATGATGAACTTCAATAAAGTTGCAGAGGAGTTCATTTTTGTTCACATTTTGCTTAAAGCATGGGAATGGCTTCATAGTGATATCTTGCCACAGCCTTCTTTACAGCTCAGTTTATGTATTAGAACTTGTGAAATTATTGTACTCCATTGAGAATGTAGATATAAGATGTACTACACATTGTTTTCTGCAAAATCGAATATAATATAACTAAAGAGCAAATTGATATATTTATCACTAACTATAATTATATTCTTAAAAAGAACCGAATTTGTTACAGAAATCAAAACCTCCAATTTGTAATAATAATTTCTGAGGATTAATTTTTAACTTCTAATATTTTAATATATGTTCTAATGTTATGAATAAGGAAGGATTGAAAAATGAAACAAGTCTACTATCATAAAATGATACTCAGTTATTTAGATCTATACTACTAGATAACAGCACTAACCCTAGTGATAGGTGACTTTTGCTCATCTTTCAAACAGTAAATTCATGATTATCCAAAATGAGTCAGTAAGGAAGGGGCTTTCCTTTCTTCTGTCCAGAACCCATGAATAGAAAAACATATACCTAAGTTTAGTGATTAATTTTTTTCCTGGATAATATCGGGACCCATCCAATTGCAACATGAATTTGCATGAATTATCCTCCCCACCCATTTAAAGGAATAACGTAGTCTTTTCAAGTGTAATTAATTTTTTTAAGTAAAATTAACTTTCATCTAGGACCCTTGACATTGAAACTTCTCATACGCATGTACCATTTGACCCATTGCAATTATTTAGTTTATTAGAGAAAATTGTGGCATAAACTTTGTAATTACACTACTGGAAAATGTGTAATACAGGAAAGTTTCAAAATAATGAACCATGGTGTTTTTATGGCTATATAACCAACCTTTTCATTTTTTAACAAGTTGACTCCTTAATAGTGTGCAATGTAGTGTATATACTAAGGTATAAAACACTCAATTGCAATTGTGTCCAATGATCTTGTCAGGTTGCTGGCAAGTGCTAGCTGGTAACAGCATTTAGGCTACATTTAGTCTTCAACTCATGTGATGGGTTAAAAAGAAAAAGTAATATTGATCTGTCTCCGGATTAAAGTTTGAAATGGGCAACAGCCTGAACACAAAAGGCTTTTTTTCATGATTTCTCAGCTTGCCATTGATCTCCTAGTTTTATTGCATTCATTATTTATTAAAAGAATTTGCAAGCTAAACATAACGTTAAGCTAGTTTGCACACAGAGACCGCACTTAGGAAATTGAATGGAAATTGCATTAGAGATGAACATCTGTGCTATTTTTCCACTCATGTGTTTATGGGTTTGTATAAAAGGTGTATTGGATTAACAGTTACAACCATTATAGCTTACAGCAATATGCTAGATTCTGAGCTCTCAGTTATTTGGAAGAAGTCTGTCTCTCAGTTATTTGTCTAAAAAGTATTGTAATATCATCACAAACACTGTGTATATAAAATTATTTTTACTGTTATATTCGTTAATGCATTATCTACATTGGGTAGCAATTGTGAGGTATTCTACTATATTTGCAGTAAACACATTTAAAAACCATACTTCATTATCATAAGGTTATACTATCTCTTAATGGCTTTGGTACTAGGGTACATGAGTGCCATGTACGTGGTATCTATTTTAAGGATGCTGAATTTAATGCCATATTAAGGTGCACCGAATCTACAGAAATGATGTAAAAACTGTCATGTGACCATTCCTAAAAAGCTATTTTATATGTATATATTAGGTCTGATCCTTCTGAAAAGATAATGAACATACAGTCACTGAAGTCTTGCTGTATTTAATACTACAGACGGTAGGGTGGAATGCTTTATAATACGGTTCTGCCCTTGAATTCAGTCCAAGAAAGTTTAGTTACAAAAACTCAAAAGGGCCCCAGCTGGTATGGCTCAGTGGATTGAGCCCCAGCCTGCAAACCAAAGGGTCACTGGTTCGATTACCAGTCAGGGCACATGCCTGGGTTGTGGGCCAGGTCCCCCCAGTGTGAGGGGGAGGGTGTGAGAGGCAACCACACATTGATGTTTCTTTCCCTCTCTTTTTCCTTCCCTTCCCCACAGTCTAAAAATAAAATAAATAAAAAAATCTTAAAAAAAAAACCCAAAAAACAAAACCTCAAAAGGGACTCACCTAAACCATTTCTCCAAAGGACATAAGTTCGGTCCCAGTGAGTGTCGTTTTGCACTATTGTCTTTAATCTGCAGACATTTGGAAAGCTCATTCTCTCCACTTAGTTATTGAAATTTAAGAAAAAGAAAATAAAAATCTCCTCACAATTATTTTGACCTCTCATGGTTACATTTGTCCATAGATGCGCACGCACGCGTGTGTTTGTAGAGTGTACACCACGTAATGTTGGACAGCGCTCTAGGTGCTCTGAATAGAGTGAGTAAAACAGTCTCTTCTCTCATGCAGTTTACGTTCTAGAACCATGCTGTCTTCAGCTTGAGTATAAACCGTAGACCTGCCCTATAATATTTATTAGATTGTGACATCTTTGAGATTATTCCTTTTTTGCACATTCATTGTTGAATAACCTTTACATTTTCTTTCTCATGTATTATATCAGCAAACACTGCAGATTTTGTGTTCGTTTTTAGACTTTGTTGAAAGGTTCAACAAAACATTGAGTTATTGAGCTATAAAAGAAATTATTTTAGTTTTATGAATGGAGAGAATTTCTCATTTTATAAACAAAATAGACATTAAGATGATATTGGAATTAAACAGGTATTTCCACATAAGAATAGCTGTAGTTAATTCACTTCAGTATCTGTTCTCTGACATATATTTGTTGTAAGGGATATGAGTCCTTAAAAATTTACAAAACTAGTTATTCTAGGAGACATAGTAAAATGTACAGCTGTGGATTAAAAAGCATTTTTTTTCATGAAAAGTTTGCTTTCATTTGTGTTAGAGTTTTAAATAGATCCTCAAGCTTAGAGTTTGAATTAGCTTTGTATGTCATCCTATATAATATTATATGCCAAAACTTAAAACAGAGATGAGAAAAAGTTATTTGTTTTTATTTGTTCAGAATACATTGACCCTTTCATGTATTGTATTTAAACATAAATAACTTTGGAGAGCAAGATTACTTGCAGACATGTATAATTAAACATTTCATGTTAATGTTAAGCTGGTTGCTTTGAAAATAGCCTGTGATCTGTTAAACTTCTAAATTTATTTTGTAAAAAGCTTTATGAGTACCCTCTAGGTTTTTATTTGAGGAAGACGAAAATGGAGTTCATTCATAGAAAAAATTTACTGCACAGTACATTTCATACATAATACCAAGTTTAAGGTCTCATTTTATAATTCAATTAGAATATTCCATTTGAATAGTGCATATATAATGCACACATATATACAATTATATTTGTCCCTTCATTTGAACAAATATTTAATATGTACCTACTAGAAGCCTGTACAAAGGTAATTGCTAAGGAGAAGGTAGTGATCTTAATAAGCATCCAAATTCTTATTTGTCTCATCTGCAGATTACCTAGGTAGTTGTTAACGTGGTTAACTGTCAGCTAACCCACATGGATGCAAGAAACAGCAAGTGATGCGTACAATTCAGGATTGTGGAAAATTAAAATAACATTAATTAGGCTTTATAGTACTTTATAAAATGTTTATGACGTACTTACCTGTCTAAATATATTTGGCTTCTTCTACTATGAAATCATATTTACATTTTATGAGTATTCACTGGTGGAAAGCAGAGATAGCCCGGAAACATGCTCAGGTTGTATTAAATCTGGAATTAAATGCTGCATGTGGAAAATATCTAAAGTGAACGAAGGAGAGGCAGGAGTACAGCTTATACGGCATAGCCAGTAGCGGGGTACTGGATGATGTTGGTTATAATGATTAACTCGATTAGGATTTTGTTTGAATGTATTTTTCCGTCATCCATGGAGAGACTGAGGTCCTTCATGGATACATTAGTCATTATACCTATTAGCAGATCCAAACCCAGCAAACTGCTTAAGGCCAGTTGTTGACTTCATCGCACTTTCCTGAAGAACCATCTTCTGCAAGTTAAACATTTGTTGACACCAGAGAAATTGTGGCTTTTGGCTTAAAACTCATCGATGAATATACCACCAGATCAGATTTTCCTGAAGTACTTCTAATCTATAATGGTAATAGGGAATGGTTTTCAAGTTGCAGTTTGAAAAATGGAACATTGTATTCTTTTTTAAAAAGTTTCATTTCTGGCCCTGGCTGGTGTAGCTCAGTGGATTGAGCGTGGCCTGCAAACCAGAGGATCTCGGTTCGATTCCCAGTCAGGGCACATGCCTGGGTTGCAGGCCAGTTCCCAGCAGGGGACACACGAGAGGCAACCGTACATTGATGTTGCTCTCCCTCTCCCTCTCTCCTACCCTTCCCCTCTAAAGATAAATAAATAAAAAATCTTAAAAAAATAAAAAAAAATAGTCTTAAAGGTATTCATAGCAATTTAAAAAAAAAAGTTTCATTTCTGGATTTTTTGATTCTTGTATGCGCCCTGACCTGGGACGAAACCCGCCACCTTGGCGTATCGGAATGACACTCTAGCCAACTAAGTTACCAGGCCAGGGGGGAACGTTACATTCTGGATGCTGACCATGTCCTGCAAGTGCGATCATTTTGATGATGGGAGCATGTACAACACTGGGACCTATGAAAATGGTAGTAATTGCTCCAGAGTTCAGTCGCTACAAGTATGTTTGCTATGGCTGCTTTCTTATATTTGCATTTGCCTTGGGTTGCTCCTTGTCACACAAGGAGGCTGACAGGTTTTTGTTATTTCAAGGGCAAATTCTTTTTCATGAAGTTACATGATGTTTATAGAATCTTGTCAGAGTCCAAGGCTTTTTTTCTTCTTTGCAGGTTAGTCCCATTGGACTGAATGTCTGCTCTTTTGTGTATTGTTTCTGTTTTCAAGAAGGTTCTGCATTTTGAAATGTAAATACAAACCCCCCAAAATACTTCTTTTAAGATCTTTTTCTGTGTTAGTGGAAAAAATGTAAAAGTGTATGTTCCATACAGATTCATGTTTCATCAAAGAAGGGCTAAGTGAAGTTCAATAGTTTATTTTTTTTTTTGGTCCAATTACAAGGCCATTGATTTTAAAGACAAGAGGACTAATAAGAATTTGGGACATGTTAGCATTGATGTAGCTCCGTTTGGGCCATTGACAAAGGAATACAGAGAAGCAAGAGAGGCAAAAGCTTGAGGAAATAGTTCTCATGGAACTGTTGAATGTATCAGAAAATAGCTGATAGGCGAGAGGTAGGCGGTGTCCTGTGGGCTGATAAAGGACTTTGCACAGAGCTCTTGAATGAATTATTTCCGTTAATTGCATTCATTTTATTTTAGTGGTTAGTTTAAGCAGATTCATGAACAGGAACGGAAAGCATAAAAATATTAGCTGTAAAAAAAATAAAAACACTAAAGGCAAGTGTGGAAATGTTATTGCATTTGAGGTGTTTCGGCACTTGAAACCATAGGAGCACATTTGAATGTGTTGTCAGTAAAATAATATTCCTTTATTATACTAGTAAATGTTAACTTTAATTTCCAAAATATTTTATATGGTATCCACTTACATTTTTCCCTAGTACTGGTCTGTTAACCTGATTCTAGCTTGCCATAGCACATTTTTGGAACACATGTTGAGTATGGATTTCTTAAAAAAGGTTTACATTTTGCCTTTGGGTATGTGTGTGAAGTTTTTATTGTATCCAATAGTAACCAAGTTTGCATTTTATGGAGTAATTTGAACCACTGCCTTTGAGATTATTTAACGAACATTAACATTTGAATTAAGGACATCAAAGTGGCATTTTTGTCATTTTTGTATTTAATAAGTACGGTAAAGTTTAAATATTTCCTTCATGCCTTCTACCTGGAAATATATCTGGAAGTTTCAAATTACTAGCTAGATGTAATAGTAAAACTTTTACATGTATATACTGGTATACATTTATATATTGCTTCCGCATATATTAGCTAATTTAATCCGATTCTTAGCATAGTATGTTTTTATAATTCTGTTGTAAAATTTCTATATTTTTATAAACAGATGGCTGATCACTTTACAACATGGCACTTCTGGGAATCAATCAATCTCATGTAGATTTTTTTCACTCAGTGCTAAATCACCATCATCCATGGTTATGACGAAACTCACGATGCTTCTAGAGAATAATAATAGCGCCTTGTGTCTGTGCCAAAGTTCACAGGCTGCAAAGCTTGCTCATACGCTAGCTCACAGCATCCGATCAGGAATTTTAAGCGAGAAAATTGAAATGTAGGCAAGTAAAATGCATTGCTTCAGACCATATAATCTAGTACAGGCAACGCTGGTTCTTGAATCTAAGCCTTCTGTGCATCTTCTCAGGTACAATGTGCTGTCTGCGCTGTCTCCGAAGTAGTAAGTCTTGAGAGCTATGCTTGAGCAAACAAGTTTCGTTAGGTGGCGGATCATTCCAGGTATTTGGGAAAGGGTGCAAAACCTAGTGGCTGGAAATAGAGATCCACAAGCTCCGAGGCGAGACACAAGCTAGAAGGGAGCTTCCCTAGAATGTCTTCAGGGTGCATGGCCTGATAGGAACTGCTGCTTGTTAATCATGATGTTTTCAGAAGCGTAGTAAGGACACTCCCTTAGTGAACGCTCATTTACATATGCATGTCCAGAAAGGTTTGGGGAGCCAACAAACACTTAAGATTTCGACTAGAAAAGCAAAGGGAATGATACAAGAGAGTGTGGAGGGGTGGCAGTAGTTCATGAAAGGGCAGTATTGAAAGAATTGATGAAACTGGAACCTAGTGACTAAAAAATAGGAATTGTCTCTTGGGTCCAAAATGTTATGCTAGGATCTGTAGGTGCCTTCAGGGAGCCTTAAATCTTACTGTGGAAACAAGGCATGCACACGTACAAAATTACCTTTAATTTATTCATCAAATAGTTATTAGATGTGTACTCTGTGGCAGACACTCTTCTAGGTGCTTGGGATACATCTGTTAAAAATACAGAGACCTTGCCCTGGCTGGTGTAGCTCAGTGGATTGAGCGCGGGCCTGCGAACCAGAGGATCGCGGTTCGATTCCCAGTCAGGGCACATGTCTGGGTTGCCAGGCCAGTTCCCGGCAGGGGACACACAAGAGGCAACCGCACATTGATGTTTCTCTCCCTCTCTCCTTCCCTTCCCCTCTAAAGATAAATAAGTAAATAAATAAAAAAAAATATTTTGAAAAAAAAAAATACAGAGACCAAGATCCCTGCCGTCGAGAAAGGGGTTCTACTCAGGTATGGTAGTGTGAATGGCAGAAGACAATAAACAACATGTATAATCAAGAAGTCAATTCTACTGTGTACCGGAAGGTGGTAAGTACAGTGGGAAAAAAGTGCAGTGAATAGATCAAGGGGAGGATTTCGGGGAATTGGAGTTGGCTGCCATTTTCACTAGAATGGGTGTCACAGGCCTGATCGGGAATGTGAGCTTTGGTCACGGATTTGAAGGGGTGGAGAGTTAGCAAGCCAAATCTAGGAAAAGAGTGTTGCAGGCAAAGAAAGCGATTTGTCCAGAAGCCCTAGAGCAGGGTCATGCCCAGCAGGTTTGGGTAATAGCGACACGGCTAGTGTGCCTGGATTGCAGTGAGTACAGGGAAGACGAGTAGGAATGACATCATACTGGTCATACTGGAGGGTCGTATAAGGCCTTTGACACCATTTTGAGG
Organism: Glossophaga mutica; assembly: GCA_039655065.1. NCBI lineage: Eukaryota > Metazoa > Chordata > Mammalia > Chiroptera > Phyllostomidae > Glossophaga > Glossophaga mutica. The sequence goes on along the minus strand of CM077318.1, from coordinate 3,123,881 downwards.
ACGTTGACTTTTACTCTCCATGAAATGGGGAGTCCCTCAGAGATCTGAATAAGGTTATGATAGGATTTGACTTAGGTTTTTAAAGGATCGTTCTGGCTGCTAGGATGAGAACAGGGTCCATGTGGGGCAAGGGCAGAAGCAGTTAAGATGCTAAAATTCTCCTCAGACAGCCCTGGCTGATGTGGCTCGGTGGACTGGGCATCGGCCTGCAAACCAAAGGGTTGCCAGTTCGATTCCCGGCCCGGGTTGTGGGCTAGGTCCCCAGTAGGGGGTGCTCAAGAGCCAACTGCACATTGATGTTTCTCCCCCCCTCTAAAAATAAATAAAAATGAAAGACAAGATGCTATTGAAGTAAACTGGGAGAGAAATGGTGGCGGCAGCAGCTTAGAGCATAGTGGTAGAGTAGCGATGTAAGAACCGGTCAGATTCTGGGTAGGTTTTGAAGTTGAAATCAATAGGACTTCCTGGACTGGACACTGAGTGAGAGAAAGAAAAGTCTACGGGACAACTCCAACAGCTTTATGTGAGGCTACGATTTCCATCATTTGAGAAGGGGAAAGGGGAAGGCTGTCGGTGGAACAGGTTTGTGGATGTGGTTTAGGAATTCTGTTTTATACCTACTAGTATTTAGGTATCTCTTCGCCTTCTCAGCAGGAAGGTAGTTATTGTATATATAAGTCAGATATTTGGGAGAGACGTCTTGACAGGAGATAGAAATTTAGGACGGGACTGGTGACAAATATTAACAAAGGATAGTTTTAAGGACTGAGTCCTGGGTCACGCCAACATAAAGAATTTAGGGAGAAGAGGCATCACCAAAATTCTGAGAAGGAATATCTGATAATGTGGGAGGAAAACGAAGAGAAAATGGTGTCTTGAAACCTCTGCAAAGGAAATGTATCAAGAAGCAGGGAGTCATCAACCATATCAAATGCTGCTAATAAGCACCCCCCCAAAAAAAAAACCCCATGAGAACTGAGAATTACCCATTGGATGTGGAAATTGGAGTCATTGGTGACCTTGGTGAGAGCTTGAGATCAGGGGGTAGTGGATCAAGAAGTCGTTATCTTTTATTAAGATTGAATAAATAACAGCCCTGACCAGTGTGGCTCAGTTGCTTGGACATTGTCTCAGGAAGCAAAAGTTTGCTGGTTCGATTCCTTGTCAGGGCACACGCCTGCGTAGTGGGTTTGGTCCCTGGTTGGGGCACGTGTGAGAGGAAACGGATCAATGTTTCTCTCTCACGTGTGTCTCTGTCTCTTTGTCTGTCTCTCTCCCCTTTCCTCTGTGTCTAAAATCATGAAAAACACATGCTACGGTGAAGATTTTTAAAAAATGATGTAGGACAGAGAGAAGTATTGCTGAAGAGGTATTCTTGAATAGGAGAGAGGGGACAGGATCCAGGGCAACAAGTGCAGGCATCATGCAGGAGCAAGATTAGTGCATGTCTGTTACTACGTGGAAAGCCGGACTGTGAGGGTGGTGGTTCTGGTTGGTCTGGTATCAGGACTCCGTGGAAGTCCTCTTCTGACTGTTTCAGTTTTCCAGCACAGTGGGGAACAAGTCATTACACGGCAGTGAGGACTGGAAAAGAGGTGTTGGAAGTTTGAGGAGAAAGAGAAAGTGTCACATAGCTGCCTAGATTTACCAGTTCACCCCAATGTTCATAGCAGCACCATCTACAATAGTCAACTGCTGGAAACAACCTAAGTGCCCATCAGTGAATGAGTGGATCAAAAAACTGTGGTTCAAGACACCTCTCCAAGGAGGACATACAGAGGATCCAGAGACACATGAAAGGATGCTCAGTATCGCTAGCTATCAGAGAGATGCAAATTAAAACCACAATGAGATACCACTTCACACTGGTCAGAACTGGCCATCGTAAACAAAGCAACAAACAACAAGTGTTGGAGAGGCTGTGGAGAAAAGGGGACCCTAGTGCACTGTTGGTGGGATTGCAGACTGGTACAACCACTATGGAAAACAGTATGGAATTTTTCTAAGAAAACTAAAAATGGAACTGCCTTTTGACCCAGCAATTCCACTGCTAGGATTATATCCTAAGAACCCTGAAACACCAGTCCAAAAGAACCTATGCACCCCAATGTTCATAGCAGCACCATTTACCATAGTCAAGTGCTGAAAGCAGCCTAGGTGTCCATCAGTTAATGAATGGATCAAAAAACTGTGGTCCATTTACACAATGGAATTCTATCCAGCAGAAAGAAGGAGCTCCTACCCTTCGCAACAGCATGGATGGAACTGGAGAGCATGATGCTAAGTGAAGTAAGCCAGGCGGTGAAAGGCAAATACCATATGATCTCACCTATGAGTGGAACCTAATCAACAAAACAGATAAGCAAGCAAAATAGAACCAGAGACATGTGAATAAAGGACTGACAGTAACCGAGGGGTGGGGGATAACAGGGAAAAGAAAGGGAAGGGTTGTCAAGGAGCACGTATAAAGGACCCATGGACAAAACCAAAGGGGGGCAGGATTGGGAGTGGGAGGTGGGGGTGGGTGGGGCAGGGGAGAGTGGTGGGGGAAAAGTAGAGACAACTGTGCTTGAACAGCAACAAAAAATATGCAGACAAAAGCTAACGAAGTAAGCAACCCGTTTACTGTATCATAAAGGTTTGACTATTTACTCCAACAATTCTCGTTTTGCCATGGGTGTGTTGTGGTTCAGTTAAGCTGTCTTGAAGAATACGGTGAAAAAGAACATTTTCTTTTTTGTCCCAAATGAGTCAGAACTTAATCTTTGACATCAAGACCAGTGTCAGTGACTCTAGTCAGAGAAATCATCATTCCCAACATTTTCTAAATAATCGAAATGAAGTTTGGTTTATTTACTCTGTTATTGAGATGATTTTTACACTAGATGACGTGTTTTCATTTGTTGTGGATTGATCTTATACCAGGAACATTATCAGTCTCACGATGTGTGTTTGTCGCTCTTGTTAGTACGTCATGTATCCACAAAAGATAAACTCGGTTCCCACTTGCATTTCAGCACATTGGTATTTTATAGACAGAGCGCTGCCGATGTGCTAGGCACGGAGCTGAACTCAGAAATAGTCATGGTTCTTTACCTAGAGATGGTTCATAATGCATTCAAAGTGGGAGAAGCCCAATCGATATACATATGTATTTTTAACACCTGGTTTTCTGATTCATGCATTATTAACTTCACATGGCAGCTACTTAAACAGCTCCTGCTGTGGTCATCAGTTCTCTTAGCAAGTCTTGGACCGCTCTGGGGATTTCTGTGGCCTTAGAGGTTTGATGATGAAGAAATAGTGAAGCTTTAAATAGGTTCTTGTGCGAAATCGTTACAGAGCAAAGCTCAGAAGTGCGTGCATGGTCTCAATTCTAAGTCCTTGCTAATTACCTTGGAAACGAAATGTTTCTGGTGGGTCTTGCGCAGCCATTCACCTGGTATCTTAGTAGAATCGTTGGCAAGGAGGCTTTGGTCAGCGTTTGCAAACTCCCACTGGATTCAGTTACTTATTCGGAGTGAGTTTTAATTTCTGCAGCTGGAGAATAGCAGCGGAAGCCAGATGTAGTAACATCTGCTATTAAGACTCTCGTTTAGGGGCAAAAGGCAGTTCCGTTATTAAAATGTGATTTTAGCTTTGTTGGGTTGGTTACAAAAAATCTTGTTTTCATTCTTTATATAGCACCGAAAAAAGACATTTGCATACACCAGACACTGTTATTTCAATCAGTGTAGAAAGACTGTTTTAGGTACTGTGGCCCTAGTATCTATCATATACAAAAGCAAAATAAGGAAACAAGTGTTTATTCATCCTGCCTGATATTTCAAGTTTGGCGAGATTAGAACTTCAAATGAATTTTTTATTCAAGCAGGAATCACTGGCAGGTTTGTTAAAACTGAATGGACGCGCACTGATGTAACATAAACTGCTATGTAAACTGATAATGGAAAATGTAAAGCTTGAGAATCTTTCCCGGAAAGAATTTCCTCTACTCAAGGTCTTGTCGAAGACAGCCTTCTTGTCTAACGTTCTAGCTGAAGTCTTACATCGTTGAGAGGTAAGACTTCCCTTTTCACCCGAAGTGACCTCTTTTCTTCCCTGAATATTTATCTGCACATAACCATCCTTCTTCCTCCTCCTTTTTCTTCTCCTTTCTCATCTCCTTCTCCCCCCCCCTTCCCCATTCCTCCCTCCTACCCCCTCCTCCATATTTTTAATAAACTGTTAACTTTTAGGCTGGATGTATTTTATCTCATGGCAAACTAGTGTCTGAATTCGGGACTGGTCTGGTGTGTTGTTTTATCATGCGTAGCGCCTCTAATGTAGTATTCAGATATAAGTGCTTGGAATGTTTTCAGTTTGTTGGTTCGACAGTGTACCTATGATTTACTATAATTCAATGTATTTACTTTGGGAAATGTCCGTATTTGAAGGAAATTTATTGCTATACGTAAGCGGTGTATTCCTCTGTTCTGAGCATCAGCTCTTGAGTAGCAGAAGCTAGGGTAGTATTATTCTGTCTTAGATAGCCACATTTGTCCTTATTCCAAAACTTTTGGAGACATAGGAGCACCCAAGCCTCAGGTGTTTTTTTCCCTAAAAAATGGGAATTATATTAGTTACATAACTCATGGGCTTGTTGAAGAAGATGGAGATCATGTACTTCATGGGCTTAGCACATAATAAGAAATGTGAGCTCTTATCATTCCCGAAAGTGCCATCACACTGATGTGTGTGACCACCCATGTCTGCGTACATTCAGAACACAAGAGAACAGATCTCAGGATACAATGAACCAGTCTTCAGAATGTTTTTAACCAGCACAAAATTAACGGATTGACTATGAGCGACATTGTACGCACTTCATTTTCTAGGAAATTCTTGAACGTTGACTTTCTAGACTGATATAGCAGCTGGTGGGCCGTTTATTACTAGTTCTATTTTGGTTGAAAATTCAGATTCAGCCTGGTGTGTCATTTAGAGTTTGTGACACATGTCCCCTCCCAAGGCTTAATGAGTTGTCTGCAGATGGGCTGTTATTTATTACAGTCATGTAGAATAAAATTGATTGTCTTCTGAAATTAATTTTTCATTTGCCTCCAGCCTTGCTTTAATAGAGGACACACAGTTGCCTGTTTGCAGAAATACTGTTTAATCACATTAATATCTCAGCCCCCCAGGCTGGGGAAGATAATTGTACAAACGAACAGCAAAATCTGTATCTTTAACTTCTTTTTATGATTAAATTATGCAAATGACTTATCTCCTGCCCTTCGAAGCACTAATCATCTAATTAGGAATGATGTGTTAAAGGGAAGGTTTTGAATCAAGAGAGAAACAAATGCAAGAAGGAGCAAATGGGAGCCGACAACGAAACCGCCGAAGGTACAGTCATGTTTATTCGAGGCATCTATGTATGTGGTCCAAAAATGGATGGGATGCTTCATATATACTACCCACAGACCTGACACGTGCCATGTTTTGGCAGGAAATATAATTCCTTATCTCCGATGACAGATTTTTGGACAGACACTTCTTTCTGGAAAATATTTGTATACATTGATTGGCATAACATCGTTTCCTACAGTCATACAGGTTTCAAGTGTACAAGCCAACAAGACATCGTCTGCACCCTGCATCGTGTGCCTGTTGCTCCAAACAGAGTCTGTTTCCGGCCCCATCGCCCGCCGCCATCCACCCCGTCCCCATTCCCTCTGGCCATCATCACACCGTTGTCTGTGTCTATGGGTTTTATATATATATGTTTTTTGGTTAGTCCTTTCACCTTCTTTCATCCGGTCTCCCGCCCCCTTCTGCTCTGACAGCTGTCAGTCCGTTCCCTGTGCCCACGCCTCTGGTTCTGTCTTGTTCATCAGTTTACATTGTTCATTCGCTTCCACATATACTCGTATTTTTGTGTATGGTGTCATTGGTGGACTAGTTTCATTTCTTTTACATGCATCTGTGCAATTATCCCAACACCATTTATTAAAGACACTGTCTGTACCCCATTGTGTTTTCTTGCTTGCTTTGTCAAATCTTCTTTATGCGTGTTTATTGTTATTCAAATAGAGTTGTTTCCATTTTCCCCCCACCACTGCCCCTCCCTGCACCCACCCCCCCACCTCCCACCCTCGAGCCTCTCCCCTTTGGCTTCGTCCACGGGTCCTTTATACATGCTCCTTGATGGTCCTTCTCCTATTATCCCCTATTATCCCTCTTCCCCCTCCCCTCTGGTTACCGTCCGTTTGTTCTTTATTTGATTGCCTCTGCTTCTATTTTGCTTGCTTGTTTGTTTTGTTGATTAGGTTCCACTTAGAGGTGAGATTGACCATAGAGGCTCAGGTTTATTTCTGGGCTCTCTATTCAGTTCCTTTGATCTATGTGTCTGTTTTTATGCCAGTACCACGCTGTTTTAATCCCTATGGCCCTATAGTACAGCTTGGTATCAGATATTGTGATACCTTTAACTTTGTTTTTCTTTCTTAAAACTGCTGAGGCTATTTGGGTTCTTTTGTGGTTCCATATAAATTTTTGGAATACTTGTTCTATCTGTGAGATATGCCATTGGTATTTTCATAGGAATTGCAGTGACTCTACATTGCTTCGGGTAGACGCACATTTAAACGATGATAATTTTTCTCATCCATAAACATGGTATAGGCTTCCCTTTATTTGTGTCTTTCTTCAGTATTATACAATTTTCCTAGTACAGGCCTTTTACCTTCTCAGTTACATTTATTCCTCTGTAGCTTACTTTTTAGATTCACTTCATATTCTTCGTAAGGCAAGTGTTAAGTTTCCTCTATTCTTGAACACTAAAAGGATCTGGGCATCCTGTTATTCCCCCCCACTGAAGGAATTGGCTTGCTCTCAGTCCAAGGAGGATAACCTGAAGCAAAGGTGGGGGGGTGTACCTGGATCGTGATCACACACTAGCTTTTTCAGACTACCCCTTTACAAAAGCAGTCCTTTTTTTCCTAAAAGAATGAAGTCAGGACATTCAAACCCAGAAAAATATAGTCCTTCTACTGGCCAACTCTGGTTTAAATTTTAAGCAGCATTACAGATGTGTGTTTGCAAGATAGGACCTTAGTTTTTCGCTTCCCTTCCCAGACATTCATTGTGAAGACTTTACAGTACAATACTCCTTCTTAGTGTTCATCATATCTATTCTACATAATATAGATATAATCTCTTTACCAATAACATGTATGTTAATTAATAACTGTACTAATAAGCATGATCAACATTCCATAGCAACCATATCAAACTTTATACGTAGGTGTAGTTGTTACAATAATTTAAAACAAAGTGTGTAATAAATCAGGCCATAGAAATAAAATAAAATAAGTTTACTGTGGATGTTTTAGAGTCTCCTCAAATTCTGTCTCATAGGTACATTTGTAGCAGTCAGAAATCATAACGTTTATGTCTGTTGTCTTTTATTGATTTGAATTCTGTGCTCTCACTGGTTATTACAGTGATCTTTTCTTTATATAGCACAAACGGTTTCCGGATACATTTGAGAACAAAAATCCCAAGAAATGTATCCTAAATAGAACATAAAAATTTGTGGAGTGTTCCAGGCCAATTTTCTCACGTTCTTGAGAGCAGGGTTGTCATTCTGTCACGATTCGTCCTTGAGCCCATCTTTCTGCATGTGCTGGTTCAGTTCACTGAGAAGACCCACCGCTCAGCCACTGCCGTTGTCTATCGAAGGGTGTCGTGTGCTTACTCTATTGATGCCAGTTGGCCAGAGACACTTACTTAACATCTTTGCTTGTTAAGCGTAGGCATCAGACTACAGTTTATCTGCTTTTATTGGAGAACTGTTTAAGCTTTTATTTGGACCACTGAAGTCAATGAGGCTAACTTACTGCAGTTTCAGAGGCTGACTTGTTTGAACTTTGTTTCCTTGCGGAGGACAGCCATTTACAGGTTTTTACAGTGAAGAGACCACTGCCTCCAAGGCTGCACCGAATTCGGAAGGGCCACGTTAGCCTGTGGAAGTGAAGGGGTGAGTCCTTTAGAACTTATTCCATCACCATCCCGTGAAGCCTTAGGTCTCCTTTCCCTTTAGAAAGCAACAGGATTATTACATCTCCTCCCCAGAAGTGGTTCATTAGCATATCATACGATAACAAAACAATGAACTGTATATACGTCTGTTAATACCTTCTGGTTTTGAGATTGGGTTAATCCTCAAAGTCCTTATTGTGGTTTTCTGATAAATCTAAATAAGTTGAACAGACATTCCCTTGGTTGTAAAGGAGCCAAAGAAGAATGGTTTGAATATTTGAGGACAGTAGTAATTTATTTTGTAACCCCTGGATTCTAGCGCATTTTCCAGGGCACATCATTTGCATGTGCCAACAGAACAGTAATATTTGAACTAATTTTTATTGTTTTGTTTTAATGAAATAAACATTTTATAATTAACCACTTTCTTGTTTACAGAAATTAACAGGAGATCTTCTTTAATTCCCACATCTCCACTCACTCAGTCTCAACGTTAACTGCTACCCACAGCTCCTGGGCTCTTAAAGTACTCGTACAGAACCGTGGGGTTATTAGAGACAGATTTTAAAACCTACTGTGGAGCAATTAAGTGCTTTTTACCTATTATCAATAAAGTTGAAAAATAACTTGAATGTATGACTACTACTTTTGTTCATTTCAGGGCTAGAGGAAGGACTACATAAAGCAAGCCGATTATCCACCAAATGAGAGTTTAGGTCCCTTTTAGACAGGCAGCTTTACCTTCTCTGAGAACCGAAAAAACTCAGCGAAGTTAATCATCTGCTGTTGCATTATAACCAGAATTATGACAGCCCTTTCCTACAATTCCAAACTACACAGCAAGGCTTATACTATGCCTCAGAAGGACATAGCGACCTAGGAAGTATGGAAGATTGCCTGCTACTGTTTTATTTCTCCTCGTGTTCAGTAATTGGGAAGGCTCAGGGATCTTCTGAAAAACCCGATCATCATACATATAGGGCACCTCGTTACATGTGAAATGTTAGCACATAATCTGGTGGGAAGGAACGTATGACACCTGTAAGAGGCAACCACCTCAGCTTCCTAAGAATATGGAGAGGCACAGTCCAATGAACAAAATAGAAAACAAAACAGTAAACTAGCAAAATAGAAACAGAAGCATCGCTACATAGAATAGAGTGGCATTTGTCAGAGAGGAGGGGGTTGTGGGGTTGGTTGACAAAAGGTGAAGGGATTAAACAAAACACACACACACACACACACACACACACACACACACACACATGCGTAACCCATAGACACAGGCAACAGTATGGCGATTACCAGACGAAAAGGGGGAAGACGGAAGGTGGAGGCGAAGGGGGATAAAAGGGGATAGAAGGAGGGACTTTAACTTTGGGTGACGGGCACACGATACAGTGGGCACAAGATGTTTTATTGAGTCGTACACTTGAAACCTGTAGGGGTTTATGAACAAACGCCACCCCAATAAATTCAATAAGAAGTAGCTTTTCTCAGCGCTCCTTTCATTCATGTGACTCTTCCTTTTCTCCAATCCTTTATTCTGTGTAGTGGTAGGGAATCTTAATGAGATGGGACAGGGTCTAACCCCGGGCTGTAGTTTCTAGGTAATTCATTTAAGAGGCCGAGGCAGGGGAAGAACTTGTCTTTTGGTTTGTTAAAGGGCCTGATGCCTTCTCCAATGCGTGCTTCACCTCCTGGCATGCTCAGTTGTCTAGAATCTTACCCTTCATTGATACCACTTTGGTAGTAGTGATTAATTTCTGTCTTTTTTTGTAGGGGTTTTGAAGTTTGCTCATTTTCATAGTTCTAATAAACTATCCAGAATAACATTTATTAAATACATAGCTTTATATAACCTTCTTTCCTATGTATCCTATACATAGTAGTTACTAAATACATTTTGAATAACTTCCTAACTTCTCATAACAATATTTAGTTGAAAAGCGTGATTTATTAAATGGCATCCAATATCATGTATCTACACACATATATAGACATAGCTGCTACACTATAATTAAATAAGTATTTATAATGTTTCTAGAAAAAAAACTTGTCTTTCGATAGGGTTTCAAGTTATAATAATATCTACTTACTGAGAATCATGTGTGAGCAAGACACTGAGCTTGGAACTTTCCATTCATTAACCAATCCTTACAATCATTAATCCTTTGAGTTTGCGATTGCTAGTCTCTTTTTACAGCTGAGAAAACTTAACGTAAGGAAAATTACATAAAAGAGCTAGTCAGCACAGAGCCAGGAATTGTGTGGCACCAAATCCATGCTCTTTTGGCTGTACCATACTGTACTAACTAAAACAATACATTAATTAAATGTTTGTAGATAAAGGCACCAACTGAATCAAGCTTGAGGAAAGGATATTTGGAATAAAGACACAAAATTGAAATGATCTATTTTTGGTGGCTTAGAATATAGAACACATCTTGATCATTGGCGTAGACTAGTGCACTCAAAGGTCTGGTAGTATTGGAAAATGATAGCTTTCTTCACGTACACGTGTATCAATCTCTGAGTATAAGTGAGTTAGAAACTGTGATGTGCGTAATGGATAGCTATTTATTTTGACAATTCACTTATGCATCGAAGTTAGTAAACATTCCAATAATGAAGAATATATTCCAGGGGAACATAGAATCGTTGAACCTACCATTGTTCTGTTTCTCGTGCACTGCCTTTAAATGATAAAATGGTGTTTTGAAGGCAGGTAGTCCTCTAAAAATAATTCAGGCTGTTGAATGTTAAGTAGGATGTTTATAGGGAGCTATAAACTGGAAAAGAGTTCCATCTCTACTGCACAGGATTTAATTATGCAATTTAATGTGACTTCAAGGACAACGTGAGACCACGTTTCGCACGATAATGCAAAGGAAGCATACTAGTGAAAGGAGTAATGAGAATCCATGGAGATGGGGGTCCAGACACCAGGCGGGGGTGTAGAATATGTAAGTCGTGTAACGCTTTCCTAATAGTAATGGTGATCTAAATTGCGGGGCATACAGGAACTTTCTTTTTCATACATGTGTTTTCATGACACCTTTGTCAAGTTAGCGCTACCGCTTCTTGTACATGGAAGAACCATGACTCAGAACAATTAGGTGTCTTATCAAAGCCGATATGACAATGGTGGAAAAGAAATGGCAACATACATACTTATTTTGAATCTTCTGGTCACTGGACACGGTTTCCTATAATATCATTTGCATTGCCGTATAAACTCAATGTACTTAGGGATTTTAGAATAGCTGATTAACAGTAGTTGATGAAGTATCATGGTTATCCAGGATGATGGTAAAATTTGGTGAGAGGCATTCAAGAAATCAAGCGAAGGCGGAGACTCGGAAGAGGAGCGATGGAGAATCAGGGAAGATCACCCAGAGCAAAGATGGGTCATTAGAGGCCGAAGCTGAAATCGCATTCCCCATTACTCTGTATGGGTGTGAAAGCTGGACAGTGAGGAAGACTGATGGGAGGGAAATGTGTCCTTTGGGAGAGGATGTTGGAAGAGACCTGTACGGATACCCGAGACCACCGGACAGACAGACAAGTGGGTCCTAGAGCAAAGTAAGCCTCCGCCATATTGCTGGAGGACAAATGGTAAAACTGAAGCTGGCCCTTCTTCAGGCCCATCATGAAGAGACAGGGTTCTTTGGAGAAGGCAGCAGTACTGGGAAAACGTGAGAAAAGAGTACGTGCAACTGTGACATGGACTCCGTAAAGGAAGCCATAGACATGAGTCTGCAGGAGCCGTGCAAGGCTGCTGAGGACACGACACTGTGGACATCACTCATTCACAGGGCCACCAGGAGTTGGGACTGACCCAGTGGCACAGAACACGCAGATTACCTGAGCAGAGGGAGAAGTTCGACCGGATATTGCGAACACATGGCCAGAGACGTCAACTACCTGGACATTGTAATCGGTACCATCGGAGGAAAATTTCTCCTCCATTTTTGCTGTGCCATCAAGAACTATGGGTGTTTAAAAAAGGTGTAGATACGGTCACAACAGACACATCTTATCATAGAAAGGGGAAACTTCAATATATTTTAGTTGACATATAATTCTTATTCGGCAGTAACTAATAAGGTAACTTGCTGTCTGACCTCGATGGTTTTTCTGAAAAGTACTTTTATGAAGTTCTTATAATTCGAGACCGGGGGAGCCTAGAATGTATCTAAGTCTGAGACTGCCTTATGAGAAAGAAGGAAAATCCAGAACGTGGAGTGTCAGAGGGTGGTGATAGGGTTACAGGGAAGGTGCACCAAGGAGATGGGGGTGAGCTAAATAATAATGGGCTCCTAGGTTGGATTTATTGTCATGTACTTCCACCGTGCTTTGCAAATAACTACTAACCTTTCTCCCAGTGACTGCTCATAAGGAAACGCAATGCCAACTAGCAAAAGAGGTTCCTTTAGTGGTTAGCTAGTCTGGTGAACCCAAGGGAAAGGGAGCTTACAAAATGTTACGTGGCCTGGGACATTTTAGGGGTTTTGTATTTGTACAATTGATAAAATAAAAGGCACCTCAATAATAAGTGCGGACCAGCCAATTCCTGCTGAGTGTAACTGGCGTGAGTTATTAAGTCCATCCTCTTGCCTCTGGTCCACTTTATAATCGCTATCAATCAAGACCTAAGCGAAGATAGTGATTGGAACTCAGGGGGAATACTAGTTGGGAAGAATTGTGCTGTCCGCTACTCCTGGCTTTCTGTTCTGTTACAGATAAGGAGCTTTATTTAAAAAACAAAAAACAAAAAAACATGTTATGTATTTATTTTTAGAGAGGGGAAGGGAAGGAGAGAGGGAAATATCAATGTATGGTTGCCTCTCTCATGGCCCCTACTGAGGACCTGGCCCACAACCCAGGCATGTGCCCTGACTGGGAATCCAACCAGCGAGCCTGTGGTTCGCAGGCTGGTACTCAGTCCACGGAGCCACACCAGCCAGAACCAAAACTTATGTTTTAATATAATTTCTCCCTTAATCTTACCCAGTTTTCATTCCTCTTTACTGTTCCTGTGGTTTCCAACACTCACTCACTCCCTGACTCATGCTTTGTAGGCGAGGCACTGCGGCCCGTACTCACTATGACTTGCTTATTGCTAGGTGCTCAAGTTGCTTGTACGCATGTGCCAGATGCACGCAGTACAACATCTGTGCTTCAGTGCAGTTTCTGATTTACACGCAAGCAAATTTTCATAGAACAGTGGTCAAAAAGATCATTCTAGCTTCCCAATATTATGGATAGTGTCAAAATGAATAATTGTGTTTGGGAGAACAACCACCGCCCCCCCCCCCCCAAAAAAAAAACCAACCATAGCTAAAGCAAAGAGCACTTGGCACATTTGATTGCTGCTTTCCAGGTTGTCATTTACTTAAAATCGGTAGCAAAGCTTGTGGTTTTAGTTTTTGCACAAAGAAGTACCTTAGCCCTGGCTGGTGTGGCCCAGTGGATGGAGCCCCAGCCTGCAAACCAAAGGGTCACTGGTTCAATTCCCAGTCAGGGCACATGCCTGGGTTGCAGGCCAGGTCCCCAGTAGGGGGCATGCGAGAGGCAACCACACATTGAAGTTTCTCTTCCTCTCTTTCTCCCTTCTACTCTAAAAATAAGTAAATAAAATCTTTTAAAAAAGAAGTGCCTTACAAATAGGAGGTGCTCAATCATATTGAGGTGAATTGAAACATTCTAATGAATATTTTACTCAAGTTTAAGTGACCCAAGTAGCTGCTTCTGTCTTTTATTATTCAATCTGTTTGTTACCAGCCTGACTTTAACAGGGAGAGGTATTGCCCAAATCATGTGATGTCGTAAAACAATGCAGTATTTTGTATGATGTATATGTGTGTTTGTGTGTGTTCCAGCTCAGACAGGGCCTGTCCCACAGTGATTGCTCAGTTACTGCTAGTAACATGACTAGTACGTGAGAAAGACAGTCTTCCTTTATACGATATGACATAGAGGCGTGCTGGATTGTTGCTCTAAGTCGTCTTGCTTAATTCCACGTAACATTCGAACATAAATGTAAGCAGTGTTCACTAATATTTCCGGTGCTAGGAGAGAGGTGGATTCCACCGAGTAAACGATCTAGGGATTTGTATTCTGACCTTCAAGGACTCCTGTTGGGTGAGCAATAAGTGCACACATGAAACGACAAAACAATATAATTGACAGTGCAAACATACAATACACAGTCTTCACTTTCTGTAGAAGTTTACAAAAGGAAGGGGTCTTGATGTTTCCAGTTCTTTTTAAAAAAGTTTGGTTTTCATTTATTTTGGGATGCTCTAGAGAATCAGAGACACCTTATCTGTACACATTTAAACTGTACACTGCACAAGAATTTGGCTTATCTGTTTTTATGCAACAGAGTGCCCTCTGGTGAATGTTCAGTCTAGCATAAGCGTTCAGTTCCCCGGAGCTTGCTGTAAAATCGTTCGTTCGATGAAACATTACTGGAAAATAAATTCTACTTGCTCATTAGTTTCTCAAAAATAATGACATGTTTACTCAGAAAGACGATATTCTGATTTATAATTTAAAATTGTAAACGATTGTAACTTAAGCACATGTAGATTTTTTTTCACTCACTGCAACAGAATTTGCCTGCCCTGTTTTCTCCGTTACCCTCCTGTGCTAGAACTAGATTAAATTTCCTGCATTTATTGATAGTGTTACTAGTTGCTACTTTTGCATTTCTTCAAGATAAACAGGTTGTACTAATACTGATACTTTAATAAAGTACAGCAAAGTCAAGAATGGTATTATTATACAGGGGAAAGAATTTCATCCAGAAGCTCAAATATCACAGGTCATAACTGGGTTGCATTATTTTTCCCCCTTATTTAAACCGTGAATTTTCTTAACCTTTTTTTTTTTTTAAACAGATTTGCTTAGGGCAGTAGAATCTACTTTTTTTTTCTGAACGTAGCTGGAATCTTTCTTTTGCTTAAAGTGAGTTGTAACAATATAGCAAGTCAGGCGAATAGCTCTTCTAGATAGATATATTTTAAGAAGTTTCAACATAAATTGTTTATGACCTCAGCCCAGTTCTTGACTTTTCTCAGGTAGTAAACTAAACTTCACCCAAAACAGAAAAAAGAAAAAAGTCCATGTCTTAAAAGAACAATAACTGTTCTTCCTAATTATTTTGTCTAAGTAATAAGAACTCCCTTCAATAGTTTAGATACTAAGAGGTATCGCTGTCGGTCACTGGACAACGAACTGCCAAGTTCCATCTACTGTCTGTGAATGACTTTGTTATTTCCTTTAGAGAATTGTGTATGGCCTTTGTATCATAAAGATATTAATATATTTTGTATTTTAAGTGAACATAGGTCAAAGGGAACATGCTGCGAATTCTGCTAATTATTCAGAAGTCAACTTTGCTGTTCGCATCATTGTGATGTGATCTTCCTGCCCCTCTCGTAACCTCTATGTATATCACTTGAACCTGACAGACGGATGGAAGTGTTTAGAATTCTGCGTGACATAGAAATAAACCAGGCTGCCTCAATTCTGCTAATTTCACGGAGGGGGACTAATTAGCATTGAGTTGTTTTTTGTGGAGGAGTTGGTTAAAGTGAATACCCACCCGTGCTATGTTGGGTAACTTAGTGCATCTTGGGAAAAACCTTGAATATTCTTCATGAAGAAACTCAGAAACTCCCTGAAATGTAGTCTCCCTTCAATATATAACAAAGTAGAAAAAGTTGACAAGTAATCATTTGATGCACTTAAAGTTATTTCTTTCAGTCGGTTGTTCATCCTAAAACACTTACACTATTATGGGGCTTCCTTAAACTACTTTTCAACGGAGCAGCTATTAAATATTTAACATGAAAAAATTTATAACATGAACATGAAAAACTACTGACTAATAAATAAGATATGTAACTTCTTCAGCAGGATTTATTTTTTACTCGTTTAAATATATTTTATTTGGGCAGGCTAAGACAGCAGTTCTACCGTGATCCCTATAAATTCAGTCTAAATTCATGCCATCGTGTGAGTGACAATTCAGACTAGAAGTGTTCTTACTGAGTCAAGTGATTGAGGCTCTAGTTTGTTCTGCTCCCATTTTTATAATTTTTTTTGTTTTATTGAGGAATAATTGACAAATAAAATTGTATATATTTAAAGAGTGCAACGTGATGATTTGATACATGTGTACATTGTAGAATGGTTACCACGGTCGATGTAACTAGCATCCGCCACCTCACATATTTAATTTTCTTATTTATTCCACATGTAGGTGATACCATGCAACACGTGTCTTTCTTTGGTTTATTTCACTTACCATAATGTTCTCCATGCTTATGCCCGGTCTGTTGCAAATGGCATGATTTATTTCTTTTTTAAGGCTGAATAATATATTTCAGTGTGCGTGTCTCTATGTTTGTGTCTCTGTGTGTGTATATTCACATTTTCTTGAGTCATTCACCTGTGGGTAGACACTGAAGCAGATTCCGTATCTTGGCCATTATGAGTCATGAAAATGGGACTGCAGGCATCTCTGAGAGGCTCTGATGTTATTTCCTTCTAGATTCATATTGAGAAGTGGTATTGCCGGATGGTATGGTAGTTCTATTTTTATTTTTTTAAGATTTTATTTATTTATTTTTAGAGAGAGACGAAGGGAGGGAGAAAGAGACCAAAATGACCCTTTGGTTCTCAGCCCATGCTCAATCCATTGAGATACGCCAGCCACGGTGGTAGTTCTATATTTAATTTTTAAAGGACCTCTCTACTCTTTTCCATAAACACTGTACCAATTTGCATTGCTACCAACCATGTACAAGGGCCTGAAGAAACATTTTCTAAAGAAGACATACAAATAACCAAGAGATACATGGTCGACATAACCTATCACCAGGTAAATGCAAGCCAAAGCCACAGTATGATATTATGTCACACCTGTTAGGATGGCTATTGTCAAAAAGACTAGAAATAATAAATGTTGATAAGGATGCAGACAAAAGCGAACCCTTGTCCCTCTGTAACTTGGTGTGATATAGGGCAAGTCACCTGTTCGTCTTCAGCCCCGCTTGTTTGTAAAAGGGGGATATCTCCAAGGAGGACCTACAGATGGCCAACAGACATGAAAAGTTGCTCAATGTCACTAGTCATCAGAGACATGCAAATTAAAACCACGATGAGATACCACTTCACACCGGTCAGAACGGCCATCGTAACCAAATCAACAAACAAATGCTGGTGAGACTGTGGAGAAAAGGGAACCCTAGTGCACTGTGGGTGGGAATGCAGACTGGTGCAGCCTCTGTGGAAAACAGGATGGAATCTCTTCAGAAAATTAAAAATGGAACTGCCTTTTGACCTGGCAATTCCACTGCTGGGATTATTCCCTAAGAACCCTGAAACACCAATCCAGAAGGACCTGTGCACCCCAATGTTCATAGCAGCACAACTTACAATAGCCAATGTACGGAAACATGATGCGGACACCAGCCCGCAGTGTCCCCGGCATTATGGATGAGACAAAATAAATTCACACGGACCACCGAGCCCTGTGGAGGAAAAGGGACAGTGGGACTTCTCTCTCAAGGGGAGAGCAAGCCTCAGAGCACCTCCACCACCCTCTCAAGAGGAGGGTGTTCAGACCCTTTCCTGGACAAGCTTTTATAGGATTCAGTTTGCATAGGAATACAGGGTGTATATGTAAAGCTCATTAATCATCAGGCAGTGAGGATCAAACAATAGATAACATACAAAGAACTCTGAGGGTCTATTTTGAGTCAGGGTCAGATAGCTAAATGGCCATAAAACTTTGGGGAACAAACTCACTTCTTGGCTGGACCCTTAACATTTAACTGAGAGCATTCTGAACAAAGCAGGTTTCACAGGATGTTACATATTCTTTCTTAGGCTTGATGGCCCCAGGGAACCTGCCCTTTCCAGCACAGGGCTGCACCCACCACCTTCATTGTCTAAGGTTTAAGTCAGGCAGGGGAATTAAGGCAGCCAGGAGATTAGGAGAGTTCTCGCAGACAGAATGAGGACTCAGGCTATGTCAAAGCCAAGGTGCGAGGGTCCATTACCTCTTTTCTGTAGCCCCCAAGTCCTTCCCTGGGGACCCCCATGATCATGCCTGTCTTAGGTTGTCCCTCCCTTGAGGAATCTTACCCGTCATTGGCTAACCGACCAAGCATTAACCGACCCTCAACCGGGCCAGGCAGGGTGAGGTAAGAGGAGCAGAGGCAGTGCCCCTGCCAGGGAGATAAGCTTTGTCTCCTTAGTGGCTTATAGTCCAAAGGTTGCTCACTCAGCCTTAGCCACGGGGGGTTACAGCTCCTGAAACCAGGCAGGGCAGTTCCCAACAGAAACAGCCTAAGGGCCCATCAATAGATGAGTGCATTAAAAAAGCTGTGGTCCATTTACAAAATGGAATACTATGCAGCTGTAAAGAAGGAAATCTTACCTTTTGTGATGGCATGGATGGGCTTAGAAGGTGTTATACTTAGTGAAATAGTTCAGTCAAAGAAAGACAAATACCATATGATTTCACTCATGTGTGGAATGTAAAAAAAAAAACAAAATAAATGGAAGAAACAAAGTAAATGAACAAAAATAATCGAAATACTCATAGACATAGAGAATGGACTGTTGGTTGCCAAAGGGGAGGGTGTTGGGGGACCGGATGAAAAAAGTGAAGGGATTAAGTACAAGTTGACAGTTATAACAAAATAGTCATATGGAGATATAAAATACAGCATAGGGAATATAGGCAATAATACTGTAATAACTGGAAATATGGGGGAGGCACAGTATATAAAGTATATGATTGTCTAACTGCTATACTGTACACCTGAAACCAATAAAAAATAAGATTGCAGGACAAATAAAGTCCAGTTTGAAAAAAATAAAGGGGGTAATAACCATCCTCTTTGAGTGATTGCAAAAATGGAATAAAAATGTGTTGTAGGTTTACAAAGCATCACTATACACTTTTATATTAATTTGATTTCCTGCCTTTCCTAACTTACGATCTAGTTGAAGGCAGAAAGTGCATGTTATTGTCTTACCCTAATTTCCGTTTACTGGGTAGTAACTACATGCTAGGCTCTGTACTAGCCACTTGGAACCAAAGTGGGAGATGGATCTCTGGTCAGGACACAGACAGGAATCAGCCGATGAATGTGTGCATAAGTGGAACAGCAAGTCGAAGTCTGTCTGTCTGTCTGTCTCTCTCTTTCTGTCTCTATCAAGTCAACAACTTTTTTTAAAGAGATAAGGCTTTGTTTTCTTGTTTTCACAGCTGCCATTCCAGTAACTTTTAAAAGTATTGGACTTACTGTTAAATGATTTTTAAAGTTTCCAAGGGAAAGAAAAAAAGACTCTGTTTTTCAAATGAAAGCATAAAGATTGGCTCCCTTGTTGTTGAGGACAGGGAAGAATAAGTAGAGATATTCAGAAAGGTGCTATTTGTTGTCATGCGAACAGACCGGGGTTGATGTTTATCTTTTTCAGTATAGCTGCTAAAAGGGTTTGCTAGACAGATTTATAGTATTCTTAATTAAAATATTCCATTTGCAAAACATTTAATTACCCTAGATAATTCCCCCCCCCAAAAAAAATCCTCTGAAGCTGACAAAATAGATTACTACACTCATATTGTAACATAACTTCTCTAAGGATGACAGCTAGTCAATCTTAGTGTCAGGAAGGATTTCAGATTTTAATTTCTCAGTGAGACCCAGGAATATGTATTTTTATCAAGCTCCTCAGGTTATTCCTTCAGCTGAAAGTACTTGAGAATTATACACTTTTCTCTTTTTTTAAGGTTTTAGTCATTCATTTTTACACCCAGGGGAAGGGAGGGAGAAAGAGAAAATCAGTGTGCTGTTGCCTCTCACACGCCCCCTGCTGGGGATCTGGCCAGAAACCCAGGCATGTACCCTGACTGGGAATCGAACCTGCAACCCTTTGGTTCACAGGCCAGCGCTCAGTCCACTGAGCCACATCAGCCAGGGAGAATCATACACTTCAACCAGACTGGAGTAGGGGAAAGAGAATGGAGAGGCAGAGAGGGATTATCGAAAAGAGAAGCAGGTATCCAAGGGGTTACAATGGGATTATGGAGGGCAGTGGCTGGCGGAGAGTCCAAGAAAGGCTGCATTTCTATTCCCTTAATCCCATTCCTGGGTTTAGAAAGCAGGAACAGTGGTTCTTGTGATGATTGTTGTTGCCAATACAGTTGTTTTTATCATTCGTAGATGTTCTTAGTATTAGCTTATTTAAACAGATGTGGAGCACATTCAAACTACTGCTTGAAAGCGTGTGTCTTCCCTCATCAGGACCTAGTGGTGAAGGTACCTTCATAGCTTCCCTGGTTGAGGGTCCATGACCTAAGCTCCAAGCAGGCGGTACCTTTGTTCACTGTTCTATTTTCCAGAACTTCGAACTGTTTCCTCCACAGACTAGTTACTCCAGAAACCTTTGTTGAGTCAATTTTCCGGTGGAAAAACATGTTCTAAATTTAAACTTTTGTGGAGGTGTTGAGCAATGACACTCTTTCTGTCATTTCAATCTGAAGAGGTTAGGATACGTAGCATAAATGTAATAGTTGTTTGGTTGCTCTGTGGTTTGTAGGACTGCCAGAAGTACTCACCCAGGGCTGGGCTGAGCACTTTCTAAAGGCCCGATGTCACTAATAGTTGACTCTACTGGAATTGGAACTACCATATTTGGCCATGTATAATGCACGCTTTTTTGCCCACATTTTTGAGGGAAAAATAAGGGTGTGCATTATACGTGGGGAGTACTAATTCTGAACCATATAAATGTTTTTAATTCTTTTATTTATGCTTATGCATTAAAAAGCATAACTCTGAAAAGCAATAATGATATCTGTATGCAAAATATTACTCTGGAATACAATAATGTTTTGTTTCTAAATATTAATCAATAAAAATTGAATTAAAACATTAAATCAAAAGATTTTTTTTGCCCCAATAGTTTGGGCCAACAACATGGGTGTCCATTATACATGGGAGCACATTATACATGGCAAACTACGGCATTACTTTAGGTATGTTATACAATTAAATAGGCTGTCATGGGTTGGCCTAGGGACATTATAGATTTTTCTTTATTTGTATTGGTGACACTATTGTGGATGTCCCCATTTCCCCCATAGTTGTTCCCCTTCTCCCAGCCCCCATTTCAATTGACTTATAATCTAGGAAAGTGGTGAACTCAAGTCCAGGGTATTATTGTGACATCCGAAAAAAATGTCTGTACCTTGGCAATATTTAATTTATCCTGAAATGTAAACGTAACCAAATAAATTCATACTATTTTCAGATCAGAGTTAAAGCAATGCAACATAAGAGCACAGTCCATGGGAATACTTTCTTGCCTACCAGAAGTCCAACACTATAGTAAAAGGTAACAAGAATTAAAAGTAACTAGAAATGAGGAATAATTTCCAAAGCACCGTGTCACATGCTGTTTTTCACTGGATTCTTGAAATTATGCTTATTTTATAGATAAGGACAATGAGGGTCACAGAAGATTAAGTGACTTCTTTAGGATTCAGGGATGCAAAGCTGGGAAGTGTTGTATCCCATTTCTATAAAGCATGTTTCTCCAAGCGTGTGCTACAGAAAATGAGTGTTGAGGGCTCACAAGGACTCTGCCACTGCCCCCAAATCAGAGGACGTTTCATTTTTAAAGACTTAAATAGGTTTCTTTATGGTAGTTCTTACAACCTTTAGCCTGTAAAATGCTACTGTGGATCACGTCTACACATATCTAAGTGGAAAATACAACAGAGTGTTCTAAAATTTTCTAATGATAGAACACCTGTCTTTTCACAGAGCCTATCCTGACTTCGGTGGTTCTCCGAATTTTCTTTGGGGAATGGTCTTTCATGGCCTTGTTCTCAGAGAACTGTCAGGTCAAACAGCATTGTCATGGTATTCCAATGTGTGACTTCTCCTAGAGGTATTTCACTTGTATTACAGGAGTCTTGAAGACTGGAGTCTTCAGGGGCCAAAAGAAAAAGAAAACACCCTTAATGCAAGAGTTTTTCATAAAACCTGGAAGCTGGGGGAAGCTTCTGGGGGCCAGGGGTGCATACTAAATACCCCTCAAATTGCATGACATAACAATGGCCTGTTCCATGTGGTTGAAAGGAAGCCTTATGTATCTGACCTTGATAAAGAAACAAGGCTTTTGCAGAAGGATATGACCCATATTATAGCGTAATTTTTCTTTTCCTCATTAACAAGAAAGACAATCCATAAATGATTGATGTTTTTACTTATAAAAGCAGAACTATATATTCCAGCTCTTAGATACTTTAAAATCATTTGAAAATGATTGGAAAAGTCCTAAAATGGTAACCCTGGAGAACAGAAAATAAGTTTTCTTTTTGTCATTTATTTCATTCAATACAACAACTCTATTCAATAAATAGGTTCGTTAAGTGAATGAAAAAAATGCGTGCATGAATAAATGCCAGCTGTGTCTAATGTTCCATCTGAACAAGATATTATAGAAATCTTAAATATAACTAAGATGTGGTTCTTTATTTTCCAAAGTTTATAATAGAGTTATAAGCGCTTACCCACTGCCTACTCCAAATCAATAGCTTGCATGTTTCGCCAAGTGCTTTTCCATTCATTCTCTCACTGCATTTTCATAAAGCTCTGGGAACTGGACAGAACAGACTTTCCCGTTGTTTCTATGGGGAGAGAAAATGACTTGCCCCAGGTTCTACTGCAGGTAAATGATACAAGGACCAGCGCAGTCTGTCCTATGTGTGTAGAAGGCCAAACCCCGATGAACCCCTTGTTAGGGAACTGTCCCTGATGAGCCACGCCCACTTTGTCATCTCGTTCAGTCAGCGCTACATGTCACTTTGCACTCACGGGTGTATGCGTTCAGCTTGTTCATAAGTGATTTTCACTACAGTGTGTTCCAAACGGAAGACACTAGGCTTAATGGTTTTCAAATGCTTTCCTACTTAGTGTTCTGTTGGCACGTGCTGAAGAACACACTTCGCTAAGAATCTTTGGCACCAGACGATGCTTGTGTCTGAGTGCGTTTGGCATGTCCCATCCTTGCTTTGCCTGCCTCAATGAACATTGTTGCTAAAGTACTTACTGCCTTTGTAAAAGGTAATCTGATTCGCACACTGGCCCTTTGAAAGATTAAAATACAAATATACGCATTCGACTTACCAGGAAGGTGTCACGATATAATAGAAAGATACCAGAAACGAGGTGAGCATCCGAAGACCCAAGTTCAAGTCATGACTCCAGAACTTACAAATCTGTAGCCATGGCAGAGTCATTTAGGCTTGGGAACCTCTTTCCTCATTTGTAAAATGGAGATAACACTAACCATTCTGATGCGGACACCGGCTAGCAGTGTCCGCGTCATTATGGATGAAATAAAACAAACACACGGACGACCGAGTCCGGTGGAGGAAAAAGGACGACAGCGTGGCTTTTCTCTCAAGGGGAGCAAAAGCCCCGAGCCCTCTGCCATGACAGGCCTTTATTCTGTATCTCCTCCCATTACAGGATGGTCCTCACTCACTATCCCCAGTTACAACAAAAGGAGCCAATGCCCCTCATCCCATCACAGAAGAAGGACGTTAGTCAGTGAAAAGGCAAAAGTGGTTGAGCCTGTTACACTGGTCCCTGCAAGGTTTAGCACTTGCAGGGTGAGGGAGGTTTAGCAAGAAGCAAGCCTCAAAAGCAGCCTAGGTACATTGCAAATCTGATTCCCCAGGAGAGAACCTGTCTGTGGGCGTGGGTCCTGTGCATCTCCGAGTGGGAGGTGGGCCCACGCCACGCAGAAGGGTCTGCCACACCATCCCATTTGTCCCACTGAGTGTAAACCATTTTGTTTCTCTCACAGTTTATTCTCAGAGAGTCCAACTCTGGACCCACATAACTTGGTTTTCTACCTAGTGCACTGCGCACACACTGAATGGACTTCAGCGTATCCAAGGTTAATTCATGGTCTTTCACGACACGGGATGTTGGTTCCTAAGCTTTTAAAGACAAAGCCAGGTGAATGAGTAAACCCCTTATAATCTTTATTAGAATAAACTTTTAAATGGATGTCCCTCAACATTATACGCCAGTGATTCTCAAACTTTGGAGAGTATCGGAGTCTGCACAGAAGCATGTTAAACACACGTTTTCAGGTCTCACCCAAAGATTCAGTGGTTTAGGGTAAGAGAATCACTGTTGCAAACCCCAAATTAATCATGAAGTCATCAAGGAACAAGGAAGCAACATAAAATGATTCAGCAAAACATGATGATTAGTTAGTCACAGATACCGTGATCCCAGTTCTGGGTGATCCCAGTTCTGGGTCACACTTCTGTCTGTTGCTGAGAAGGAGAGAAGTAGGTCAAATGGCATTCTCATACATCCTGGAACAACAGGTCCATCATATTCCAGTTCCATAGACGCTACAATCCAAACTGTCTTTGTGTACTTCTGTACATCATGTGGCTTTCCAACTAGTGCCAGGACCTTTTTTAGTGGATGCATTTCATGCATAAGCTATTGATATTTTTATTAATAATGCTGATATAGCTGCGAATTTGACAGGGTGTAAGCTAAAACGTTACCATTAAAATAATATATATTTTAGGGCATCTAGAAACCAGTTAGAATTCTAATAGAAGATAGTAATGAATCTAGAAACCTTCACCAACAGCAAACTTCTGTATTTTAATATAGATCTGTATTTTTGTGGATCTTTAAAAAGATTGAGAAACAATATGACAGTTTTCTTCAGTAAAAAGACCAGCAATAGGTATTGGGGCTGAAGCTTGACTTAAAATATTTATAATGAATTATGCTCACGTGATATGCTTATGAATCCTCAAAAGAAAGAAAATCTAAAGATGGAACTGCTTTTTGACCTGGCAATTCCACTGCTGGGACTATACCAAAATACCAGTTCAAAAGAACCTATGCACCCCAATGTTCATAGCAGCACAATTTACAATAATAGCCAAGTGCTGGAAGCAGCCTAAGTGCCCATCAGTCAATGAAGGAATCACAAACCTGTGGTCCATTTACACAATGGAATTCTAAGCAGCAGAAAGAAAGAAGGAGCTCCTACCCTTCGCAACAGCATGGATGGAACTGGAGAGCATCATGCTAAGTGAAATAAGCCAGGCAGTAAGGGACAAATACCATAGGATCTCACCTATAAGTGGAAACTAATCAGCAAAACAAACAAGCAAGCGAAGTAGAACCAGAGATTTGGAAACAAAGAACAAACTGACAGTGACCAGAAGGGAGGGGCTACGGGAGTGAAGGGTGGGGAAGAGGCAAGCAAAGGAACAGAATAGAGGACTCATGGGCACCGACCATGGGGAGAATGGACTGTGGGAATGGGGGGGACGGAGCAGGGAAGATCAGTGCGGGAAAAGACAGGGCAACTGTAAGTGGACAGCAATAAATTTTAAAAAAAGAGCTATTGCTGTTATAAGTAGCTTTGAGGTATATATTTGGACCTGTTTCCTGTACTATAGCACTTACATTAGTTTTATTTTATTCTATTCCACTTAACTTTTAACAGTTTATATTTGTATTACATGTTAGAAGTCCTGTAACTTGGCATATTTGATTTGGGTTCATAAAAAATACAAACAGAAAAATGAAACTTACTCTATCTGGTTAAGCATTTCAGCCTGTGCCCTTCACAATACTTTTCAAGTGTGGCCATGATATTTTGTTATTCAAAATTAACATAATTTATAATTATGAAAGACTGCATTTCCTAATTCAAAGACCAAATATATCACCAAAGTTTCCTGATCATAAATAATATTGACTTTTTAAAATTTAGAACAGCTCATTTGGGTTTTGGGGCTGGAGTTACTTTTCTTTGTCTGTTTGTAGATTGGCGTTTAGAAAACCACTGGGCTGACAGTGCATTCGTAAAGGACTTTGAACTCCTACTAGGAAAAGTGTTATAAAAATATAGCTTTTATTATAATCACACAGATTACATTGTCAATTTTGTCATAAACTTCCTATTTGACTGTGAACATCCAACTGCACACTTTGTGTCCCTGAATTTACCTCCTGTAAAATGTGAATAATAATATTTAATGACCTCATACAGGATGTAATGAAGCTTAGCTTTCCTTTTTCGAGATTGTCAAATACAAGTACCATAACAATTATTAACACTACTTTGTTCTCACTGGCATCTTCGTGGACAGTCTTAGCATAGCATGTACAAGTAAATTGGAGAGGTAAAATGCCCTTCTCATTAGTATGTAGTTAAAGAGTTTTAATGTGTGTTTCCCTAATATCCCTTCTTCCCATTCATGGACTTGAAGGAGGGATCTTTTCTTTTTGCTCTTTACATACACGAGTATTACCTTTAACCTTGCAGCTTCCTAAACAAATGCTAATCGCTTTTTTAAAAAAGATTTTATTTATTTTTAGAGATGGGGGTGGGAGGGAGAGAAACCTCAATGTGTGGTTGCATCTTGCGATCCAGACATGTGCCCTGACTGGGAATTGAACTGGAGACCCTTTGGTTCGTAGGCCAGCACTCAGACCACTGAGCCACACCAGCCAGGGCTGAAGGAGCAATCTTGAATGCTCCTCACTTCACTCACTAAGCAGGTATCTATTGAATACCTACTGTGTGCCAGGAATGGGGCTTTTTCCTGGGAGTTCAAAAATGATACTTCCCTGGCCCTGCTTTAGAAAGGCTTAAAGTGTGGATCACAAGTGCCTTCAGCTGAGCCCGTCCCTTATTTCAGGTACGGGGCAACAAGGCACGATACTGACAGAGCTGGACACGGTGTGCTGTTTGAAGCTATTAATGATAATATCTACTATTGCACAGGCGAGAAGCTCCGAGTCTGGGCTCTTAGATTACATCATTCAGCCATTATCTAGCTGGGTGACCTTGGGTGCTTCAGATAGGCTCCCTGTTATCTCAGTTTTCTCCTCTGTGATCTCCAAGACCTCAATTAGTTCTGAGTTGCCAGGGCTTCTGTCTTTCAGCTATAGATACAATGGCAGCTTATAAAAACAATGGAGTTTGTTGCCTTTGGATTAGTCTCTCCAGCCAATATAGATTGGAAAATAATGCCTGGGGTGGGGGGAGGTCCCCCAACGACCCTTGAACAAACAACACCTTTCACGGTTTGCTCCAAGGAGAACGATCAGCTTGCTGATCCTATCTAGCCCAACACAGACACGACAAACTCTGAAGCCAAGTTTGCTGTCTTCTTCGATTACATTTCCTCATTGAAGAGGACCAGCCAAAATCAGGCTTCACGCGCAGTGTCACGTGAAGGCAGAAAGGAAACATTTCGTTTTTCACACAGAGGGCTTTCTGTCATTTACTCCATCGTTGTATTATTCTGCTCAGAATATCTTTATTGTTTGCATTCCTTAGTGTCCTAAGAAAACACAGGCGCAATTTACATTTCCGTGGCGATCATACAGGTTTCATAAAAGTTTCAGCTTAGAATATGCGTTGTTTGCCCTGGCTTGACCTGAGTGTCATGGGGCTTAGCCCGTGCGTATCACAGCTCAGCAACTCGATGCTTAAGTGATTATTTCCAAATCCAAAATATTCAAACTTTGGCCTCCAAGAGCAGTAGAATCGGA
Organism: Glossophaga mutica; assembly: GCA_039655065.1. Lineage (NCBI taxonomy): Eukaryota > Metazoa > Chordata > Mammalia > Chiroptera > Phyllostomidae > Glossophaga > Glossophaga mutica. The sequence goes on along the minus strand of CM077318.1, from coordinate 3,096,198 downwards.
CCAAAAATGAAGAATAGAGAATTTTCATCAAGGAAAAAGAGCATATCCCGACATTGGAAAGCAAAGCTCAAAAAGGGATCTCAGCACTCGCAACCTACTATGTGCTTTCGCTTCGTGCCTGTCAAGAAAAGAAAGGGACAGGTGAGGACCGAACAGGGCTTCTATCACATATCATTGTGGCACAAGAAACGTTAAATACCTGCCGAGAGTGAGCTCCACTGACGCCGTGACGTTCATTCCACGCGAGTCCCTGACCGAGCCCTGCCCTGCCTTAACTGCGGCCCCCAATGGTGGTGCCACTCGGGAAAACGCACTGCGTGGAGCAGCCCGGAATCTCTCTGGCCCGAGTAACACAATGGCAACAATTTCCAGTTTTATTTTCCTTCACTGTATTAGTTCACTCGTGAACAGTGAAAAGGGGGGGGGCTCTTTAAAAATGGCCATTTTGTTCAAAAGCATGATTACTATCTATATTTTCCTTGAATTGCTTATTATATCATGCTCACAAAAGCTTTTTGTATTAAAATGCATGAACTTTTGCATTTAAGATGTGTATAATTTTTCTCATTGTGAGTATATCCTTTTAAGAATAATTTAAAAACCCCTTTCTTTTAACCTTGTATAGTTTTGCTTTTTTAAATGTCACAAAAAGCTGAGGAATGAATTAGTAGTAGTTGCATTGTTGATTTCTACGGCCTTTGCCTCTGCAAACTTCTGTTCAAGATCACTTTGATTCAGAATTAAATGAGAAGAAAATAAAAGAAAGACAAGGAACACTGACATCAGCTGCAAAGTTTTTTGCTGAGTTTTCCTTAACAAAGCTCTAAATGGCTACTAGTCTTCCACCTGCAATCAAGTGTAATAAACCTTCGCAGCAGAAGTCAAATCCCGGGGAAAAAAGTTGGAAGCTCACACTTACACCATAAAACCTTGTTTATTGCGACCATCAGTCTTCTCAGATATGCCCCACAATGGGATTTGGTAAAGCCATTACAAGGTGCTGTGTGAGTTCCATTTGCCTACAGTAAATAGAATGTCAGAAGTGTCAGGGGGAAATAAATATCGGGCTGGTTAAAAGGGAGCAGAGATAGCTCAAAGCATCATTGAGAGGATTGATTTATCTGGCGTGCTGTAATGACTGCAGATGTGGATCTGTTATTCTAGATGAGCAATGAATTTGATGAGCTGATAACACGGGGCCAGAGAGGCCTGGTTTTAATTACTGATGAGGAATTTATTTGTGAGGCTCAGTGATTTACTGAGGGTTTGTGCTGTTATTGACAGGTGACCTTGGGGCTTTTCTCTTCTGATGAATCTTTTTTTAAAAAAAGGAACTTTTAAAAGAAATAATCAAACACAAAAGTGTTTTATCTGTACTTAGAACACAATGAAGTCATTTGAGATATGTTGCTGGGATGGGAGCTACATTGTTGCTATGCATAAAAAGTTTACTGTTCTGTTGTTCGCCGCTTATAAATTACCGTTGGTTCTGACTCAAGTATGTCTTTATATTTTTTTCTGTTAAGGAAGCCTTCATTTTGTGACCGGAGGTTGGCATTTATGAGTGTGCTTATGACATTAGCATACACTACTGAGGCAGAATTGGGTGAATGAAACCCCGGGATGCCGAGCACGCTGCTTCATTAAATGAAAGCTAATTTGTGTCATATGGATTGGGGGTTGGGAGGGAAGTTTATGGGTCTAACGCAGTTCTGATGGTGATCTGCGCTTCGTTTCTTTTTGTGAATGATACACAGTATATTTTTTTTAAATTTTATTTTATTTTACTTTTTTTTTAAGATTTTTATTATTTATCTTTAGAGGGGAAAGGTAGGAGAGAGGGAGAGAAATATCAATGTATGGTTGCCTCTTGTGTGTCCCATGCTGGGAACTGGCCTGCAACCCAGGCATGTGCCCTGACTGGGAATCAAACCCCGATCCTTTGGTTCGCAGGCCCGAGCTCAATCCACTGAGCTACACCAGCCAGGGCATGATGCACAATATTAAAGTTAAGGAAAGGAAGGTCAAAAGGACAGTGGCCATTCGTATTCATTGTATCAACTCCCTTCCTTAAAGTTACAGAATTTCCCTCAAGCTAACTAAATGCCCCATTCGGAATATTTGTACTGTGATTTGTATGCCTTTTACCTTGGCCAAGTAGGGTTGAGTGTGGCAATTCTATGTATTTTTTAAAATTAAAATGTACAAGTTCTAGGCTTTCATCTAAATTGCATATCCAAAACTGCAAGCTCCAAAGCATCACTTACCTGTTTTATTTACTTGAGCCAGCAGCTTACTAAAGTGATTCTATAGTGACTGTTTGGCAAGCAGTAATAGCTGTTGTTAAGAATTCTTTGTAAAAAAAAAAAAGGCATTGACTCTGTCCAGTTTATAGATAGTTAATTGTTTACAGGCTATTTAAAAAGTCACTAAAGCAGGAAAAGAGCTGGACTTCAAAATTTCCTAAAAAGAGACCTTACTGGCACTGAATGGTATATGTGTGCATAAACCTGTTCCTGTTTCATCCATGGATGGAACTGGAGAGCATCATGCTCAGTGAAATAAGGCCAGGCGGTGAAAGACGAATACCATATGATCTCACTTATAGTGGAACCTAATCAACAAAACAAACAAGTGAACAAAATAGGACTAGAGGCTTGGAAATAAAGAACAAATTGATGGTAATCAGAGGGGAAGGGGGAGAGAGGTACCAGGGAGGGGAGGGGGTGGAAAAGGGGACGTGTTGTCAAGGAACGTGAATAGAGGACACATGGATGAAGCCAAAGGGGGTAGGACTGAGGGTGGGAGGTGGCTGTGGGTGGGGTGGGGGAGAGGAATGGAGAGAAAATGGAGACAACTGTAACAGAACAACAACATTTTAAACAATTTAAAAATAAACCTGTTATTGGTTTGAGAGAAAGCCAAGGATCTAGTCCGTTGAGAGGTAGTCAACTTCTTTTCTTTTTCAAACTTTGTATCTTATTGTATTTCTTTTTTATTTTGCACTTATTTTTAAAGTGTTAACAGGTACCACAATTTTTGCGAAGATTGTAATGTTTTATGCAAAAAAATACAACCCAGAATGTTGAAAACCTATGCATATATAATTAGGCTAAGATTTATATGTTCATTTGTATGCATTTATAGATCAACAACCACTTAAACTATTTTATTTATTTATAGTGGGGTTTATTAAGATCCTGAATGTTTTGGATGGGGGAATTTATGGTTAAAGACAAGTGTGACTATTTTGGAATGCATTTATAATTTAAACAGCACCCCAAATTTGGTTATTGTAATATATACCTCATGTGTGTATCCCTAAAACATATTTTTCTTTATCGAAGCAGGTTGATTTGAATTTTTTTAAGTTGGAGGTTAGTTGAGATCAAATAATAATTAAAGCAGCATTTACCTGCCTTTTTTCTTGTTTCATGCTTTTCTATTTATGGGGGGAATCATTGTTTGTCCTTCTCATGTTTTTCTGTTGTGGATTTACTCTTATAAAGTATATATAGATTTGTAAATTGTCCCATTAACTACAAGATTCACTTGTCATCTTGTTCCATAAACAGGTCAAGTTCCACTAAAAAAATGTCAAGTGTATGTTCTCAGACAATGAATAAATGCTCTCATGGTCATAAGATCTATACTTTGGGAAGCTCAAGTCCATTAGTTAAAGGGTCCAATGGTTAAAAGTACAATTCTCTTAGCACCAGCTTTTCTCAGGGGCACAAGAGTCAGTCCCTCCTTCAAAGTATGTGACTTACTTCCGTAGCTTGTTTACAAATACGCCTTGACACACACTCTTTAAACTCTTCAGTGCAATCTCCTGACTGCATTCTATCGGTCTCCATGGCTGATCTCCAAAGAAAATAGAAGTAAATCTCACATATTCCATTTACTGTGGTGAGACTGAGAGTCAGAATAAAATACTTTTAGAAAGTTGATCCTGTTGAGGAATGAGCATAACTCATTATAGGAATATAGTGGGAGTAGGCACTTGCCTATAAATTTAATAAATGCATCTGGATTTATGTATCCAAACGAGTTATTTTGGTATAAACATTTCCCAATAATATTGCTTCCGCTCATAACATTTTTGAATCACCCATTTTGGAGTTATATACTAATCATATTTTTCAGTTTTCTAAACACACTCGCTGGTGGCAGTCCGTATCCAATATCATAAAATGTACATATTAGTGAAAAAATGGAAAACTCAACAATCTTCATTATTGTTGTTGTTGTTGTTGTTGTTGTTGTTCTATTGCAGTTGTCCCAATTTTCCCCATCGCTTGAGGATTCAGTCACCTTTCATAGTTGCCTATATTAATATGAACTGTATATATTATTCATAACTGTGTATGGTGTCTCCATGATTCTATTTAACAAGCTTATGATTCTCATTCACACTTTCAGGGCTTTTAAACAAATATTTTATGTATTTGTTTTTTAGAGAGAGGGGAAGGAAAGGAGAGAGACAGAGAGAATCATCCATGTGTGGTTGCCTCTCCTGCACCCCCTACTGGAGACCTGGCCCACAACCCAGGCATGGGCCCTGACTGGGAATCGAACTGGCGACTGTTTGGTTCGCAGGCCAATGCTCACTCCACCGAGCCACACCAGCCAGAGCCGCTTCTCTGGCTTTTGACATTTCTTTCCCTTCCCTGAACTCCATTCCCAGCCCACCCTAACACACACTAACTATACCATTGAAGTAGCCTCTTGGCTTTTTCAGTCTTTCTGGTTTATTCTCCATATTGCTTCTAGGATCATTATTTTTCAAATTGCATGGCTCGTTCTTTTCCTTAAGAATCTAGTGAATCTTTTAGTGGCTTTTCATTGCCTTCAGAATTAAATTTGAACTCTTCAGCTGAGCATTCAGTCGTCGCCATTAATTGATTACCTATAAAACCTCACCTGGCTTTCAGAGTTTTCATTCGGACAGCTTGAGTGACTACTCATGGGCGTGTGGCTTTTGCATTGGTCTCTTCAGTTTGGCGTTGTAGAAAAAGGATGACACGGATGACTCATGTCACTTGCTTTTGCCTCTAGCCAAGTAACAATGCTTAAATCAGAGATCCGTCTCTACAGCACATACAGAAGACACGTGTTGATAGGGTTAAAATTCTCTCTTAAAGTGTTTTCTCTATATACAGCCATTTAAGAGTCGTTATCTTTATTCCCATAGACGAACATCCATATCACAACTAGAGTGAAATCCAGTTCTCTAGAACATCTAGAACACCTGGATCTAAAGAAAAAGTAGAGTTCATCTCAGGAATTCTACCATTTAAAAATTCTTGATACCATATTACTTACCCACAATGGACTGACGTTTCTTTGATATCCTCTTTGGGAAGAGTTTGCTAAGGAAAACAATTATTTCTAAAACTATGCAAGGCAATTTTCAGGTGTTTTAGTCATCCATCATGTATAAACAATGGATGTGCTATCTTCTGTTGTAGAATATATACGGACTTTATAAAATTGAGGTTCTTTTTGTTTTGTTTTTAAATTTTTTAAAACATTTTGTTTATTTATCTTTAGAGAGGATGGGGGAGAGAGAGAGAGAGAGAGAGAGAGAGAGAGAGAGAGAGAGAGAAACATCAGTGTGTGGTTACCTCTCACACGCCCCCTATTGGGGACCTGGCCTGCAACCCAGGCCTGTGCCCTGACTGGGAATCGAACCGGCAATCCTTTGGTTTGCAGGCCTTTGCTCAATCCACTGCGCCACAGCAGTCAGGGCCAAAACCAAGGTTCTTTTCGAATAGGTGATGGGTGCATGTGTTGAGAAACGTTACGAAAGGGTATGGCATTAAAAGGAAGTCTTCCTTCTGTCCATCGAGCCGTGGCTTCCAGTCACCCAGTTTCTTTTGACTGGGTTTACATTGATATGAGGTTGTGCCACGTCAGTTCTGAGCAGCTGCGCCTTGCTCAGCAGTCTGAGAGGAGGCTGGTGAGGATGCAGGCACGCGTGCTATGTTCTTGTGTTTTTTAGGGCAGGAGAGGGAAGTTCTGCTCTTTGCACTAACTGTACAAGAGTAAGGTTAGATCATGAGACAAATCTCTCCAAAGTCACGTTGACGTACGGTAGATAGACTCACAAGTTTTCGTTACGAGAACCGTGAATAAGCCTTATCTGCATATATGTGGCCACTTTGTTAGCCATTCTCAGATGTGACTCTATGGATCTGCATTCTATACACTGAAAAATTACTATATTCAATGAGTATTTACTCCGTTTCTGAGGGAGCAAGTCTATATATGCTTTTCGAACTCTAAGTTAAATAAATTAATAACTACTCCAGCAATATGATGATGTACATGCAGTATAACAACCACCTTTAAATATATCATTGATCTAAAATTTTATGCCATATTCGAATGAACATATAGGACCAGGTTGTGACCGCCAATTTGTCTTGGAGATATCATTGCTTTAAGGGATATGAATATAAACAAAAAGTTTATACTTCTGGAGATAAATTTTTTTGGATACTTGTTTGGTAGTTTTTTTATTTGTGATATGGGAGATTGGATTGAATGCTGAATTCAACAAATACTGCTCCAGGGAGTTTTATATGGGGATTTGGAAAAATTAATATAGTTGAAAAGAGAGGGAGATAGCAAAAGTTATAAATATTGAAAAGTTGAGCAGAAAAGTTATAAATATTGAAAAGTAATGGGACCGTAATAACTATACAGGGACTTCTTTATTCAGTGTGACATTGAAATATAACATTTTACCTTTGTGCGATGCAATAAAAATGAAACATAAAAGGAATAGAAGGAATGGGGAAAGTGAAAATAAACCAGTAACATAGTATCTAAAATGCCATTTCATCTATCATAAACACTGTATTTGAAAAAGATTTGCAAGCCACCCTTCCTCATTCTTCTCATCTGCTCTTAACGTAATAATGAAGCAATGCATTAGAAATTCTATTCATGAAGTTTAAAAATGCCCTTTAGGAAATTAATGTATAAGCTGTAAATTCATTACCAACGATAAAACTATAGAAAATGTCACTTATCACATGTAAATATTTACAATGCTAATGAGGCAGTGGTAAGTATTTAGGGAACGGAATATCAATTTATTTGAATCATACACTAGTGTTTCAGGGAACATATCAACACAAGCAAAATGCATGAAATATTAGTTCAGTCAGTGATCAACTCTGGCAGTGAAACTTGGGACTGGATTTGAGAATGGCAGGTAATGTCAAAACTACAAAAACAGGAATATTGAGCTCATTAGCACATATAAAACTGATAAAAATACTAGTATTTACAAAAACAAACAAAGATTTTAATATTAACAACATAGAAGTAATCAGGTGGCTGATGAAGGAAAAATCATATAGAGAGCAAAAGAAACAAAACAGTTCAAAATTTTAAACAGAGTGAATGCTGGTAACAAATATAACATCATGAAAAACTTCAGATTAACCCTGGCTGGTGTGGTTCAGTGGATTGAGTGGTGACCTGTGATCCAAAGGGTCGCTGGTTCGATTCCCAGTCTGGGCACATGCCTGGGTTGCAGGCCAGGTCCCCAGTAGGGGGTGTGCGAGAGGCAACCACACATTATGTTTCTCTCCCTCTCTTTCTCCTTCCCTTCTCTAAAAATCAACCAATAAATAAAATATAAAAAAACCCTTTCAGGTTACTCTCCACAGGTGGACAGACCCAAAATGTTTTCAGCTGTGATTCTTGGAATTCCAAGATCATGTAGAGTTTCCTCGGGCCCATTAAGCAGGGTGAGGTCGCAGGATTATAAAGGGGCCTTGATTAGAGCAGTTTGATTACATGTTGGACTTCCAGGTATATTGTTTATACAAAGGATATAGTGAGCGTATATCTCCTCAAACTCTCTCTGTATGTTACAGTTAGGATACTGTGTATATTGAAAAATCCAAGAACATCTAAATTATTGCATCTCAAAAAAAATTTAAATTTTAAAAGTTACTTGACGTTAATTTTTGCTCATTTTATAGAAAAAAGCATATTAATAAATATTTGTTTTGGTATATTGCTTTGTGTTATCTTTAGTGATTGTTATGTAAATGATGTCCTCAAAATAACCATTAAATTACCTATTAATTTCCCCTCAGTTGTTGAAAGTATTTGTCCATTTACTGATTTTCTAAACTTAGTCATCAGTGGCAAGTTTTCTTGTCATTCATGAGAGTTAATGAAATTCTACTGTATTGGTTAACTTTTAAGTAATGGTTATCAGCACTATCACATTTATTGTGTGGTTAATGCTTTCTGATTTTCCTTTGTATTAAAGTTTGATGGTTGATAGTAAAACTGGAATGTATAATTACATGAATTCTAAAGCAAAATAAAGCACAGTTCTGAGACTCACAAGCTGCAGTTTACTTGTAAAACTTTAAAGTTTGTAAAGGTATCCACATTTTCTCCCATTTTTTTTTTCCTTTGTGATTTCCTATTAGGATCTACACATTTTATAAATTCTGGGATTTCAATAAGGGTACCAATTTGTATATTATTGACATTCCATACAGTATAGCTTAAAATTCTATTTTATATGGAAATGTGCTTGAGGTTCCACAAAGACTGAATCCTTATCCCTGGGTTGTAATTACTGAAAATATAATAGAAGGATATTAAAAAAAAACACATACATGGTTGATCCGCTCTCATTTCTTCTTTGATATTCTGATAGAACTTGGGAAATAGTTTGAATGTCAGATACACAATGATAGGAATAAAATGGCTGATCCATTTTTATATTTTTTCATTTATATGTGATGTTAGTAGTAACTGGCAGTATGATTAACTACTTAATATCAGTTTTCTAATGAAATATTATATAAACTCAGAATGGAGATGATGCTTTTAAAATATATGCTCTGGGTTTATTCATTATTTTTGAGGGAGGATGCTTCGTATGAAATACATCCACTCTCCTGGTAACAATTGCCAAGAACAGGGTTGATGATCCCTAGGGAACTTCCTATGGAATCCTTTTTTTTATTAATCTGTTTATTGAAAAGAGATTCTAACAAATCTGCTTTTAAATAAAAGTGTTTGTCAAGTGGAAACATGAGTAGTGGAAATGATTGCCTATTTTAACACAACATTAAATCTTATATAATGGTTATTGCAGGCCAAGTGAAGTTCTGGAATATCATTACATTAAAATAAAAAAGTGTAATGAGAGTAGAGCACTGTAGTGAGTCCTAGTTCTTGTTTCACAAAAAAAAAAAACTCAATGTATTATCACTGCCGTCTATTAGTTGGTCTATTTCTATGCACCTTTTAACATAAGTAATGATTAACATAAGTAGCAAACTGGAACAACACTTAGATATGTAAAGGTAGGTATATTTGTCTACCCAGACTGCCATAACAAAACAGCACGTACCAGGTAGTATCAACCACAGAAACTACTTTTCTCATGGTTCTGGAGGGTGGATGTCCAAGATCAAGGTGTTGGCAGGTTTGGTTTTTCTTGAGGCCTCTTTTCTTGGCTTGCAGATGGCCACCTTCTCTCTGTATGCGTACTGCTAAGGAGAGAGACCTCTGCTATTTCTTCCTCCTTTTATGTTGACACCAGTTGTATTGGATTAGGATCTCTCCTTTATTAACTCATTTAACTTCAATTCCCTTTTTAAAGACTCTTTCTATAAATACAGTCACACTGGGGGTTAGGGCTTCAGCATATGAATTTCAGGGGGCACAATGTAGTTCATTACACCAGGGAAACTCTTCTTCCTGTACAAGATAAAGTTTGCTATATGTGACAAGCATGCATTAAATTGGGTTAAAATATAAGAAGAATAGCTCAGCCCTCTCAAACATTAGCAGGATGGATTGGGTCTCTAGAAATTATTACTTCAGACTGTAGCAGGCTGGAGTAATGGGAAAGTTCTAGAAGCTAGGCTCTGATGCATAAAGGTGAGAATCTGCACATACATTGACACTGTCATCCTGGAAGTACAGGATGAATAAGGTCTAGTTTACCAACAACAAATTAACAAATTACTGAATGATCTAAGAGCCAATGGTCCAAGAAGGGGATCAAGGTAGATGTCAGTCACGACTTAGTAGATTCCCTTGGGATTTGGTTACAAAACAATCATATTGGGACTACATGTTGCAGAGAGTTCTGGGGCGTGGGATCCATCATTGGCTGGGATAACAGAAAGACATTGGAACTGGTACTGGGAGGGAAATTCTCACAGTAAAATGGTAGTTGGATAGTCTCAAAAGACCAACTTAATTTCATGAGTGTACCCAAGGGTACTAAAAGGAAGTCTCATGAAGAGGATGCAGCACTGTGAATGGGACAAAGCAGATTGCTTAACTGAGATGAGACAGCTGTCTCAAGGAGCATGGCCCCCAACCAGGAGAGCCAGGGAAGGGAGAGAAAAGTCTAAGCACAAGGCAGAAAAGACAGAGGGGAAATTCTATGGGTTCTGTATGAAGGTAAGCCCATCTATAATGGCCAAAGTTGTGAATGACCTACAGGAGAAGATGTATCAATTCAAAAGGATCTATGCATCCCAGTGTGCATAGCAGCACAATTTACAACAGCCAAGTGCTGGAAGCAACCTAACGTCCCTCCAGTAAATGAGTGGATCAAAGGATTGTGGTACATTTTCACAATGCAATACTACACAGCAGAAAGAAAGAAGGAATTCCTACCCTTCGCAACAACACGGATGGAACTGGAGAGCATCATGCTGAGCGAAATAAGCCAGGCGGTAAAAGACAAATACCATATGATCTCACCTATAAGTGGAACCTCATCAACAAAACAAACAAGCGAGCAAAATATAACCAGAGATATGGAAATTAAGAACAAACTGACAGTAACCAGAGGGGAGGGGGGAGGGGGTATAGAGGAAGATGGGGAGGGGTCAACTCAAGGAACATGTATAAAGGAGCCATGGGCAAAGCCAAAGGGGGGTAGGATCGAGGGTGGGGATAGGTGGGATAAAAATGGAGACAACTGTACTTGAACACAATAAAATAAATAAATAAATAAAAAATAGCCCTGGCTGGTGTAGCTCAGTGAACAGGCCTGTGAACCAAAGGGTCACCAGTTCAATTCCCAGTCAGGGCTCATGCCTGGGTTGCAGGCCAGGTCCCCAGTAGGGGCCGTGTGAGAGGCAATCACACATTGATGTTTCTCTCCCTCTCTCCTCCCCTTCCCCTCTAAAGATAAATTTTAAAAAAAGTCTTAAAAAATAAATAAATAAAAATAAAACTTTAGCAAGGAAGAAAACAGATTATCGATTGCAGGGCTGAGTGAGGGATTGAGCAAAAATGAAACAAAAACTCATGGACGTGGACAACAGTGGCGTGATTGCGGTGATTGCGGGGATGGGGGACAAAGGGAAGGGAGATGGGGTAGGTGGAGGAGGGTATAAGGATAAATGGTGATGGGAAGAGACTTGATATCTTGGGGTGGTGAACATATAATACGGTCCAGATAACGTGTTGTGAAATAGTGCTGCTAAAACCTGTATAATTTTGTTACCCAGGGCCACACCAATAAATTCAATAAAAGGGAAAATGCATCATAATGGACAATCAAAAAAGTGATGTGAGCGCGAGCAGGGGGGAAGTTTAATGTCTAGGAAAGAGGGTACGCACTTTGTGTGATGATGCATTGTAAAGTTGCCTCAAAACCACACCAACCAAGTCCCTACAGCTTGCGCTTACAAAGTACTGGGTATTCCCAAGGAAAGCACTTATTAAATGGTTACAATGTAGCTGTTGGATGAAATATTAATTCATTGCTTTGTAAACAGTAAGAACTCAATAATACCTAACTGACATTCAATCATCGGCCTTTGTACTATAGCCATTTATCCTGTCCAGAGCAAGAAACTGAAGTATAGTCACATTGTGGAAGTACGTATTTTTTCATGTACAATATAATGTCCTTATTGGAAATGTTTGCTTTCTTTTGCATCCAACCGGAAAGATAAGTTTTCCTCTTTACCTCTGAGTTGAGTTCATGTCAGTGCCTTTAAAGATTATAGCTGGATACCCTTTTTGTTACCAGTCCTACATGAGCGTAATATTCCAGCAATGAAGACTTCTCCATCCTAAGCTGCGCTGTACTCTGAATGTTGATGTCTATAATAAAGCTTACACGATTGTATATTATGTAAGTAAATGCATATACATTTTGTGTGTATGTATATTCAAGCACATCCTTTGTTTTCCTTCCATCATTTATTTGGTGTCGGATAAAACAAAAACAATTTTTCTTACACCAGATCGTAGAATTGTGAGATGTCTTTATAACGACGAGCGTACTATCAGCTCATGGATCATCCTGACAAGTTCTGTGTGAGCAGAAAGGTCCGAGCAGAAAGGTGCACCGCAGCCTGTCTCCCTGCCAAAAGGAAAGATAAACGTGAGCTTTAAGGAGAAATAGCCCTTCGTTGTTGCTTTGACCGTCAGGGTTGGAGTTATCTACCTTCCATTGCACACACACACACAGTCTAACCACTGAGCGTGGGGCCCGTGTTCCCGATTTCAGATGGGGACCATTTCCGGAGAAGCAGAGTCTTGGTGCACTGCTGTGTGGCTTGTATGTGTTAATGACACAGAAAGGTGTTTCTTCATTTATCAAAGGGCGTTCTCTTTGAAATTCTCCATCGGTCTCTTTTGTCCATGTTTGGAATGTTGTTTCTGTTTTGTCATGGGGTTATTGATCTGGTCTTTGCCCTTTCCCGGAGGAAGGAAAGCTGTCATTTAGAAATAATGTAAGTTTACTGTGGGTTTTTTTTTTTCCACTTGGGAACTGAAAATGCACAGAGGTATGTACATTTATCCAGATATGACTGCACCTTTAAGAATTTATTAAAGAGCCTGTGCATCTTTGTGAAATTTCGGTCATCTATTTTAAAAATACAGAAATATTGAGAAGTACCATGGTACCATGGAATTTATTTGATTATTGTTTGCTAGCGTGCTCACTATCTCTAGTCTGAGAAACATACTCCACCCATATCTGGTTGTTCACACTGATTTCATCACACGCCAGCACCTTCCACACTGAACTGTATGTACAAATACCAGTAGATGACCCAAAATTACCCCTGAACTTCAGAATAATGTTGATAATCATACTTGTCTTTCATTCGAAATGGTTGTTAATAACTTAAAAAGTGAGGTGGCTCAGGACAAGTCATTTTTCAATGAGGGTTTTTCTTCATACATGGTGTTAGGCAACCATTGTCAAATACAATTAATAAAACATTGCTAAGAGGAAAGAATTTTCTCAAATGCCGAGAACCATTGGGTTTGAACTACTTCTGCATCCTGTTAACCAACCCCTGGAAACGATGATTTAATATGCAACCAGTTTTTACTGTTTAAATATAGAGCAACACAGTCTTCAATAAAACCTACAGAGTTCGCCTGTTTTGGGCATTGCGCATCATACACTGTGCTCAGCAAAACTGCTTTGTTGTTTTGAAGGCAGCCCCCAGCTCTGCCCCCCCCCCCTTCTACTTGGAGAGTCAGTCCCTGCGTGAGGTTCTCCATGATGGGTTAGAGTTTGTAGTACTGCCAGGGACGTGGGAATAGTTTTTTGTTCGCTGGCTCTTCATTTCATAGTGAGCTCCAGCCTTACCATTTCTCTAAGAAAATTATGATTTTTCAGGCACTCAAAAAACTCCGTGGACACTCCAAAATGAAAGCCGATTGGTGTTTTTAAATATGCTGATCACCTGCATCCAGAAGTGTAGTGAATTTAGATATATCATTCTGGATTAAGTGCCGCTAAATAAATTGTATTGCGATGTCGTTTCAGTCCAATATTGAAAATATTCATTCTCCCCTATTGCCTTATTAGGAAACTGGTATTCTTAAAAAAATGTTTTAACTAGCTTATGTTCATGATTCTGGTAATTCGTGACTTGGGATGATTTGATTTCAGACTCAGCCTGGGAGTGACCTAGTTAGTGTTGGAAATGACCAAAGATATTCGGTCCTCTGTATTTCCTCTTCTGCAGAAAGGGGGTTTGAATTTAAAAAATGTGACCCAGATTTCTTCTTCATGGCCATTATGTTGAAGTATTTTAATCTGGATCTGAACTTTGTCCGTCCTTGAAAAACCAAGTTGGACCTGTAACGTGGCCTCTTTGTCCCAAAACTTATGAACGAGAAGGGGAGGGCGTGTTGGACCCATCTTGATAACAACAGCCAGCCTTTGTCAGCTTTCATTCCAGGCTAATGGCTGGCGAAATTGTTCTGCCTAGTTAAAATGAAATGAAATGAATTAAAGAACATGAAGGAGAGCAAACAGAATGGTTTATTGCTTTTCTTGGAAGGGACAATAACTATACTTTGTCTTTTTCTGTTACTCATATCTATGTGGCACATATTTAAAGCCAGAGTTTTGAGTACCATGAAGGCCAAGTGAGAGCTATAATAAATCTAGAGTTCCGGTGCAAAATCCGACAACTGGCAAGTAGTAAAACAGGACGCCCAACACTCTCCTCCTGACATTGTTTTAACGGGTGAATATTCATATTCGAAGAAAGGAGCGAACGTGATTCTTCCCCCTTTCTTAGAAACATCATACGAGAAGTGAAAGGACTAGTGTCTGGTTCTGAAAACACACGTGTCGAATGTGGACATGGGAGGGCAAAGCCCTGACAAAGTCAGAACTGGTATTTCTTCCAGAACTGTTCAGATGCTTTCCTGAGAACTCTATAAAGCTGCAGGTAGTTTTGAATGTATGAAACAGTCAAGTGATACGTTATTTCTAATTCCAGCAAGAATTAATCAGCTGGGTGACTTGGATCGTGCAATGAACAAAAATGGTGCTTTTAAATGTCTGCTGGCTTGCATCTATCAATGCAAAAGTTTCAGAAATTGGTGTATTGCAGCCTGAAAAGCACTTGGTTTTATGGTGTTGTTACACAGCTGAGAAAATAAAGTGTCATATCAGGTTGGGGTCATATTTGTCTAAGAAAAACTAACAGGAGGATTTCTTTTGTCAACACAGGAGATGAGCTGTATGATAAGGGAAAATTATACTCTCTGATCTACCCGTCTCTTCGGGAAGTGACCAGAGATTAAAGCCTCGGTCTGGAGTTGCATTACTTTTATACATTTTTCATGTAAGGCAATTCTTGCAGGAGAAAAATGCTGGTAAAAAGAATCCCAAATTTATTTACAAAATCAAGTCCATTTGGGATTCTCATTTTTCTGCCTTTCTTCAGTGTTAAGACAAATGGACTTAGAAGAAAACCAAATTCCAGTATTCCGTCTTGAGAATTTGGATGCATACTGTGTTTCTGATATGCTTACATTCATCATAAACTTTATGCGCAAAATAGTTTATTATTTTAATTCAAATAATGGGGTATATACTATACTGTCATATAAGCTGTCATTGGGAAATTATACTGATTTCTCATTAAATTATACTTTCAACGTTTTGTATTGAATGTATCGGGGTGACATCGGTTAATAAAATCATACAGATTTCAGGTGTACAATTCTATAGCACATCATCTGTATATTGTATCGTGTGTTCACCACCCCAAGTGAACCATTTATCCCTTCTTTACTCTGTTATACCTGCCTGCACCCCGTTTTCCTCTGGTAATCACTGTACTGTTGTCTGTGTCTATGGGGTTTTTTTATTTTATTTTATTTTATTTTATTTATTTTATTTTAACTGTTGTTCTTGCACAGTTTTCTGTCTTTTACTCCCATCCCAGCCCATCACCCCAGCCCTCCCCACCTCCCTCCCATTTCCACCCCCCCCCAGTCTTTGTCCATGTGTCCTTTATACTTGTTGCTCTAAACCCTTCCCCTTTTCCCCTGAAATTCCCTCCC
The DNA here is from genome assembly GCA_039655065.1 of Glossophaga mutica. Taxonomy (NCBI): domain Eukaryota; kingdom Metazoa; phylum Chordata; class Mammalia; order Chiroptera; family Phyllostomidae; genus Glossophaga; species Glossophaga mutica. The sequence goes on along the minus strand of CM077318.1, from coordinate 3,080,346 downwards.
CTCCCCCTCTGGTGACTGTCAGCCTGTTCTCAATCTCAGTGTCTCTGGTTATATTTTGCTTGTTTGTCTGTCTATGGGTTTTTACAAAATCTCTTCACCATTTTCACCCAACTTCCCTCTCTCAAAGCCATCAGTCTGTTCTTTGTATCTATCAGTTCATTTCTATTTTGTTCTTTATTTTGTTCATTAGATTCCACATTTAAGTGAAATCATACAGCATTTTTCTTTCCCCACCTGACTTAGTTCAGTTAGTATAATACTCTTCGGGTGCAACCATAGTGTCAGGAAAGGTAAGATTTCCTTCATTTTTACGGCTGAATTGTATTTCTTTGTGTAAAGGTGCCACAGCTGCTTCATCCACTCATCTACTGATGGGCACTTGGGCTGTGTCCATATCTTCGTGATTGTAAATAATGCTGCAGTGAATATAGGGCTGCTTATATTCTTTAGTATTAGTGTTTCTGGTTTTTTGAGGTATAGTTCCAGAACTGGAATCACTAGATCATAAGGCATTCTCATTTTTATTTTTTTTTTTGAGGAAATTCCATCCTGTTTTCCACAGTGGCTGCACCAGTCTGCATTCCCACCAACAGTGCACTAGGGTTCCCCTTTTCTCCACATCCTGGCCAGCACTTGTCTGTTGATTTATTGATGACGGCCATTCTGAAGGGTATGAGGTGATATCTCATTGTGGTTTTTATTTGTATCCCTCTGATAATTAGGGACATTGAACATCTCGTTATATAAGACACCCCACTGAATGGGAGAACATATTTGCACATGATACATGTGATAAAGTGATAATACTGAAAATTTAAAAAGAACCTACACAACTCAACATCAAAAAAAAAAAAAACAATCTAATTACAAATAGACAAAAGACCTAAACGGACACTTCTCCAAGGAGGACCTATAGTTGACTAAAATATACTTTTAATGTTAACTAAACACAAGTCTTGTTATAAAAGGTAAAAGTATTTTGTTTTCACAGGGAGAATTTTGACCTAGTCATTTAGTCCGTGGGAAAATCTATTCTCCTTCCCACTCTTTCAAATGTGGAGATCAGTATAATTTGAAATGTATGTCACATGGAGGGATTTCAGTTGGGAGAGGGGAGGGAGGAACGGGGGAAAGGGTACAGGGAAGAAGAAGCGTAATTAGTAGGCATAAAATAGATGGCGAGAGATACAAATGGTATAGGAAACAGAACTTGAAGAACTTCTATGCACAACCCATGGACATGAACTAAGGGGGAGAGTGCTAGAAGTTTGAGGGTGTGCAGGGTGGAGGGGGGATAAAGGGGGAAAATTGGGAAAACTGTAATAGCGTAATCAATACAAATACTTAAAAATAAACTTACTTTATAATAAAAGACAAATATATGTCATCGTTAAAATAATTTAATATATTCAATTATTTGCCATTTAAAATAATAGTTTGCATATATCAAGCATGTACTGTGCGTCCGACACCAATACTGTAAATCCAAGCTCGATCATATGAAATGGATTTCATGATGAATTAAGTGGGATTATCTTCAATATGTTTTTGTCATTATGATGTCATTATGTTTTAGTCATTATCTTCAATATGTTTTTGTTATTATGATTCCCATTTTTGTCTTTTTTTATATCACATATTTGTTGGGCACAAGAGAAGTTCCTTGTTGGTTTACAAGGTCTTAGCCTCCTACTTCTATCATGAGAGCCTCTTCTCTATATCATTTAGTGTATTTACTCGATGTTTTTGCTTGGTTTTCTTTACTTCTTTAGCCATCATATAGAATAGATTTTTTGTCATCCCTGTTTGAATTAAGCATTATTTTAGCCCTACCCTCTTTGGGAGGCTTCAGAAAATACGAAGAGGTCCTCATTCAGTCAAAAATATTCCATCCCCCCTGTTTTTTTGACCCACTCATTGACTGATGGGCACTTAGATTGCTTCCAGCACTTGGCTATTGTAAATTATGCTGCCATGAACATTGGGGTGCATGGGTTCTTTTGGGTTGGTGTTTCAGGGTTCTTAGAGTATAATCCCAGCAGTGGAATTACCAGGTCAAAAGGCAGTTCCATCTTTAGTTTTCTGAGGAAATTCCATCCTGTTTTCCACAGTGGCTGCACCAGTCTGCATTCCCACCAACAGTGCACTAGGGTTCCATTTTCATTTACTCAGTGGAATACTATGCAGCAGAAAGAAAGAAGGAGCTCCTACCCTTAGAGACAGCGTGGATGGACCTGGAGAGCATTGTGCTAAGTGAAATAAGCCAGGCAGTGAAAGACAAATCCCATGCGATCTCACTTATTAGTGGAAGCTAACCAACAAAACAAACAAATGAGCAAAAACGAACCAGAGACATGGAAATAAAGAACAGACAGGGGCCAGAGCGGGGCTGGGGATAACAGGGGAAAGAAGGGGAAGGGTCAAGTCAAGGAACATGTACAAAGGACTTGTGGACAAGGACAATGAGTTGGGGGATGTGTTTGGGAGCGGGGCTGGACAGTGGAGGGGAGAGAAACAGGGGGGAAATGGGGACAACTGTAGCTGTACAACAATATAAAAAAGGAAAACATATTTTCTCCATATGAACTAGCTTGGTTCCTGAAATTCGAAGTATTAGCCTCCCACCCGAATCTAAGAATTAATGCCTCTGTAAAATGCTGGTAGATTCTTCAGGGTAGGCCTGGATGTGATATGCAACCCTGACCTTGTTGACCATGGATGACCAGTCTAGGACAGACCGATTGACCAAAATCAGGTTGGTGATTTTGAAAGATGCTAAAGATGAATCTGCCTTCCTTCATTTGCTTCCTCATTACCAACTGAGGTGGACTTTTGAAATCTTTTTTGAGTTACAAAGGATCCAACTTCTCTGAACCATCCAAGTAGACCAGTTTGTAGGTTAGGACTTGAAAGCCCAGGTTGTGGCAAGAGTGAATTTCATCTGCTTTAGGGTCAGGGATAGTAGTGAGATATATTATCTACTCTATTATTATCTCACTAGATATCTGACCTAGGGACGTCAAGGATGGAGAGTTGAGTCTCCGGGAGAACTTGAAGGTAAGCTAAGGAAGACTATAGAGGAAATGCTTTATAGGAAAATGATCATGAGCTGTTCTTCGGTATAGGTATTTGTGGTTCATGAGAGCAGCTAAGTCTCTTCCGGCATCTGACTCGCGTAGGCATCTATTTTTCAGGGGGATGAACTGAGGCGACATAAACTTGGAATGTGGAAAATGATAGAGAATGCTACAAATTGTATCATTTGGAACCTGTGGACAGTGACATGTGCATATGGAATACTTGGTGACCGGGTGGGTGAGGAACACTGGGTATCAATTAATGGGTTTGGAGAACAAACTGACAGTCACCAGAGGGGAGAGGGGAGGGGATAATGGGGGGGGGGAAGGGTGAAGGTTTACAGGAACAAGTATGAAGGACACGTGGACAAAAACAAGGGGTGCGTGGAAACGGGAGGGAGGTGGGGAGGGCTGGGGTCGGGGGAGGGATGGGGGAAAGGCAGAAAACTGTACTTGAACAACAATAAAATGCAAACGCATTTAGTAAATAAATAAATAAACAAAAAGCAAACAGTAAAGGCATACGAAGGACCCATGGTCACGGCCAATGGTGAGGAGACACATTATGCAAGTGGCTGTTGGGGGAGCTGGGTGGAGGAAGGTGAAGGGGGGAAAGTGGGACAACTGTAATAGCGTATGCAACGAGAAAATATGTTTTAAAAAAGAACTGTCAGGCTCTTCCGACACAATTGGGCTTTCTTCTGTGATTCCAGCTACCATTATTTTGCAACATGAATTCTTCCCACAAATTAATCTGAAGTACTCAACATACCCTGGATACATGCCCCCTTCTACCAAGTTTTTACCTTGCTCGCTTCTCCTCTTGGCTTAAAATAAACTTTACTTTTTAGAACACACACCTATATATATATATATATATTACAGAGATATTAAGTAGATAGTACAGAGAGTTTTCATACACACTGTACCTAGCTTCCCCTATTGTTAACATATTATATAAGTACAGTATATTTGTTAAAACTAATGAACCAGCCCTGGCTGGTGTAGCTCAGTGGATTGAGCGCGGGCCTGCGAACCAGAGGATCGCGGTTCGATTCCCAGTCAGGGCACATGCCTGGGTTGCCAGGCCAGTTCCCGGCGAGGGACACACGAGAGGCAACCGTACATTGATGTTTCTCTCCCTCTCCCTCTCTCCTACCCTTCCCCTCTAAAGATAAATAAATAAATTCTTAAAAAAAAAAAAGAATTCAAAAAACTAATGAACCAATATTGATACATCATTTTAACTAAAGTCCATACTTTATTCAGAACTCTTTACTTTTTCATCGAATGTCCATTTTTGTGTTTTTTTTTGTTCTGTGATTCCATCTAGGATGCTACTTTACATTTAGTTTTCATGTCCTTTTTCGGCAATTTTATTTCATTACAATTTGTTATTGTTCCGTTACAGTTGTCCCCCCTTTTCCCCCATTGCTCTCCCCTCTCCATCCTCCCTAGTTGTCACGTCTTTTAGGTGTCGCCTCTTGTTGGCGACCGTTGGAGACTTGCCCTGTTTTCAGTGACCTTCACAGCTTTGAGGAATACTGGGCAGGTATTTTGTAAAATGCCCTTAGTGAGATTTGCCTGATGTTTTCTCACGATAAGCTTAGGTTATGGGTTCATGGGGGGACACCGCAGATGTCAAGTGCCATTTTCATCACATCGTGTCAAAGATACATGCTATCCACATGACTTATACCAGTTAACCTTGACCTGGTAGGATAGTTTTAACTCGTTGTTTTAACTTCGTGTCTTTTTTTTAGTTTGTTTGTTTTCCACCTTTTTCTGTCACCAACCATCACTGGGACCATATAGGGCTACATGGACCTCATGCTGTTTTCACCTCTGCAGATATGCTGTCCGCTCTGTTTCCTTTCCCTCTTCGCCTTGCCTGGTGAGGCCTCCACTCGTATTGTTCAGAGATACCAGCTTCCCTGGGAAGCCTGTCCTCACTCTGACTTAGATGAGCCTCTTCTTTCCTAATAGGACATGGTCTGTATTTCTCTACAGCACCTACGAAGCTGTTTTATAACTGTTTTTACTTGTTTGACTTTCCCACCGGATAGACGCCCAGGACAAGAACCACGCCTTAGCTGAGTTTGTATTCTCAACCAGCAAACAGTGTTTCATAATTTGTGGACACGTGGTAAATGAATAAATGAATGCAGGAGAAAGAACTGTGAAGTTGAAAACAGTTGTTAATGTAAGCCCATAGAATATACGTCTCATATAACGATTGTCACCTATAATTCATGATTCAATGGAAGGCTATTGATAAGAGGAAAAAGTATATATGAGATATTTAATGAAATGCTAGATCAATTAACTTTGATGGAGTCTCCTTTAACAGGACAGATTTTGTCCCCTTCTTTTTCTACAGTTGACGTGGCTATTGATGTGCAGAATTATGATCTTATTGTTTTGCAAGGTTTTTAATCATTTTAGAGTAATTTTAAGTTGTAAAGAAAAGGAGTTTTTACCTTCGTCCTGACCTAGTCTGATTTTCCTAAATCAAAATAATCCATTTTCTGATCATTCTGATTAATTGAATACTATGCTATACTTTATTATATAATTATACTTTATCATGTAATAAAATATATGGTATATAATTATACTTTGTTATATTGTATTTTATTATATTTTTACTTGAGAGATTTTACCAGCGTCCTATTCATCATAATAAATATTTCTTAATTCCAAGGATGTGTCATCAATCGCACATTTTTACCTCATCAGCCTCGTTCTTCTGACAGTATCTTTACATGCCATTTGGCAGGTTTTCCTTCCGTAAATGAGCTCCAGTTTCTCTAATGATACGAGAAGCATGCATAGTATGTTTCTGGCAGTCCAGGTTGAGTAGAAAGAGGGGAGGGGATATTAGACTTCATTTACTATTTTCCACTGCCGACCGACTTCAAACATAGCCTCTTTGCCTCCTTTGGAAACCTTGAAATCTTTTCATGGCTGTCTGGTACCACTAGACACATGTGATACATTCACGCAAGGAAGTAGTCAGCTCCTTCGTAGCAAAGAAGCAAATGCCAAACGAGCAGTCGTGTGGTTATGAAACCTTTTCTTAAACTTTGAAAATGATGTATATGTTGGTAAAAACGTAATGCTCCAGCAAAAGTCACTGCACATTCATTAAACTCTACTGCATTTACATACTGAAAAGTCGACATCTGGATAGTGTTTAGTTTCATAAAATTGCGCACTGCTTCTCTCTGATTATATCTGTACCTGGATAAGAGAGCAATTCAGATACAATAATAGTGTGCACGGATAATTGGATGTGTGTCCCTTCCGGTACGTAGTGCAAGAACCTGAAATGAATCAACACATAAGTATTCTTTAAAGTTTCCAATAAGAGGTGTTTGTTTTTGTTGTGAGTTTAGTTGATTAGTGGGATAGCCAAACTTTTATATTAAAATTCCATAAAGAAGGGTTTCATTCAAATATATCGACAGTGTTCTTTAAACAAAACAAGCAAATGTAAGTTATGAGAAGAGAATTCAGCTCTGACGGCATGGCTTTGGTGTACGTGTATTTATGAGGATTAAAAGGGAGAACTAAAAACCAAATGCAGAGAAAGAGGAGCCTCTAGGATTGCATTTTTGGTGCCAACGAGCCACTTCTCTGCTCATAGAGAAGACAGTAAGGTGACAAAAAGCTTTCCCATCATACTTTATATTACAGTGCATAATGGTGGTGCAATAGAACAGTTATGGCTACTGGTATGAACCAGAAGTAACTCATTTAGGCTGTTAATTTTTCCCCTTTTCATGAAGTATACATACAGGTGCACTTTTAGTAAGTATACAACCTGATTAATTTTCCCAAGGGATAAGCTGCATTCTGATATTTATCACCATATTTTCGTTTACCTATTATTGAGCCTCATTGATATCGAATCGCATTGCACGTAATCTTTTGTACTTGGCTCATTTCTTCACTGTTTTGTCTGTGAGTTTCATCCATATTTTTAGGTGTAGCAGTGGGTATTTTTTATTAGTACACACCAGTCTATATTGTATAAATATATAAACATATTCACTCTACTGTCAATGGACTTTTGGGTTGTTTCTATTTGGGGGCTCTTATAAAGTGTTTCCTCAGGCATTCACGTGTCTGTCTGTGTCTCTTGGTGGCCATACCCCTCATTCCCAATTTATCGCAGCTGTATCATGGGATATTCGTACTTTAAGCTTTATAGATGCTGCCAAATAGCTTTACATTCCCACCAGCAAGCAGGGTAAGAGAGTTCCAGTTTCACTACTTTATTATCAACACTCCGTATTATCCATCTTTTCTTCGTTGTAGACTTTCCTGTGGGCGTGTAGTGCAGTCTGTTAAATTTATCAGAAGGGAGATGTGTTTGCGAACGCAGACAATTCGTTTAGTGACCATCTCCAAGTTACCATCTTGGTATCTATGGTACCAAGTTACCATAGTGAGTGTGGAGTGCCTTGGTTGGGACAACCCAGCGCTCATCCTTTCTCTACAGAGCAGCCTAATGTCCTGCACTTCATTTCAGTGTTGTCATCGCACACAGCCAGGGCAAGCAGCTGTTATTCCTTACTTGTTCGCTTTGTTTTTTATTGTAGACACTATTGCAGATGTCCCCATCTCCCCCAGTTCTGCCCACCTCCTTCCCTCTGCTCATCACTCCACTGTGGTGCGGTCTGGGTCATGCGTATATGCTCATTCGTTGATCCCTTCCCCTTCTTTCATTCAGTCCCCTCCTCCCCCTGCCCCTCTGACAGCTGCCAGTCTGTTCCCTGTGGCCACGCCTCTGGTTCTGTTTTGTTCCTCAGTTTATTCTGTTTGTTCAATTCTTCATATGAGTGAGACCACATGGTATTTGTCTTTCCCTGACTGGTTTATTTCACTTAGCTTACTACTCTCTAGGTCCATCCATGCTGTCACGAAAGGCGAGAATTTCTCCTTGTTTACGGCCAAGTAGTATTCCATTTGTGTCAATGTCCCAAAAAATGATACTTGTTTTATCCACTCATCTGCTGATGGGCCCTTGGGATGCTTCCATATCTTGGTGATTGTAGATAATGCTGCAATGAATATAGGGGTGCTTATGTTCATTGGAAGTAGTGTTTTGGGTTCCTTCAGATAGGTTTCCAGAAGTGGGATTGCTGGGCCAAAAGGCAGTTCCATGTTTAGTTTTCTGAGGAAATTCCATCCTGTTTTCTACAGCGGCTGCCCCAGTCTGCATTCCCACCCACAGTGCACTAGGGTTCCTTTTCTCTACAGCTTCTCCAGCACTTGTTGTTTGTTGATTTATTGATGACGGCCGTTCTGACCGATGTGAAGTGGTATTTCATTGTGGTTTTAATTTGCATCTCTCTGATAATTAGTGATGTTGAGCATTTTTTTTCAGATGCCTATTGGCCATGTGTATGTCTTCTTTGGAGAAGTGTATATTCAGGTCTCTACCCATTTTTTAATTGGATTGTTTCCTTTTTTGCTTTCGAGTTTTATGAGTTCTTTATACATTTTGAGTGTTAACCCCTTATCAGAGGTATCATTGAATATGTTCACCCATCCTGTGGGTCGTCTTTTATTTTGTTGATGCTTTCCTTTGTTGTGCAAAGTTTTTACTTTGATGTAGTCCCAGTGGTTTTTTCCTTTATTTCCCTTACCTGAGGAGATATATCAGAAAAAATATTGCTATCAGTAATAGTTGAGATTTCACTGCCTATGTTTTCCCCCAGGATTTTTATGGTTTCAGGTCTACATTTAAGTTTTTAATTCACTTCAAATTTATTCTTGTGTGTTGCTTAAGAAAGTGATCTGGTTTCATTTTTCTGCATATATCTATCTAATTTTCCCCACACCATTTATTGAACGCACTACTGTAGCTCATTACTTCTTTGGTCAAATCTGTCTGAGACAATATTTTCTTTGGTGTTGTCACCTCTCAGGGTTCCATTCGAGAAAGGTGTGGTCTCTGACGATACTTTTCAGTTCATCAGAATCAGTCTGTAATTACAACATAGAAAGAGGAAATAGTTGAAAGATGCCCGATCATTGTTTACTTAGGCTTATTGCCAGTAGAATGTTCATTCAGGTCCTAAAGTAACTCCGAGGTGGCATTATTTTCAGAGTCATGGAATCCATTTAGATTTTTCAGTTTGAAACCACAAGATTATTTACATTTCTACCCAACCTAACATTAGGCAGTTGGCAGTATTTTTGTAGCGTTATATTTAATATTTTAATATTTATTAAAATCGTTGCATTGATACTTTAGAATAATTCATTTTTATTTTATCATATGCTAATACTTGACTATCTGGGAAATTCAATGAGCGTTCTATATTCACAGAGCAATATTTGTAGGTCAGGCCTACACTTGAATACATTTTAAGAATTGATTATCTTGTATGAAGAGGTGGGGGTTATTCTTAAAAGGGTTTAATCTATTATGAGGCCCTAAGAGAGGCCACATTGCAAAGCCACTCAAGAGCATTGGTTAAATCAATCTTGGTTTATTGCATGTCCAAACTGAATTTAAAAAGGGGACAGAGGACTTTCTCTTGCATAATCAACATCTGAGTCAATTGATTATCCTTACACTACTAATACAATATTTCCCCCACACTCTCACACACATATGGTATTTACTTTTCTTACTAGAATAGTATCAGTCTGTTTTGCAACCAACTGTTTAAAACTTAACAATAATGCTTGAACAACTTTCCAAGACATTAAATATTCTTTTATGGTACAGATAATAAAGCTGTATTTCAGTGCACTGTACACATTCATTTGATTTATTTAACTAACTTCCCCTTATTTAAATTTTTACCTCGTCTTTCATATTTTACTGTGCTAAAATATTCTATTATAAAATTGGTGTAGCCTAATCTTTTTGCACATTATCATTATTTCATTTTTGTTAATTTTTTTAAAAATTACTTTTCAGTTACTGTTAATATACAACATTATATTAGTTTCAGGTATACACCATAGTGATGTGACGTATTTATATACCTGACAAAGTGATCACCCTGATAAGCGAATACAACGTCTAATACTAAATAAATATCTTAGAAAGCAACGGTTATAGCTACTATATGGTTGGATCGAGGAAAGTTATTTGACTAGGTTGATGTTGAGACACTGGGTTGCCCAGAAAGAAGAATGGAACAGGTGACACAATTTCTAGCATTTGGTTGGTGAGGCCAGTTGCTATCTTTACAATATTATGCAAGCTACTTCTCTTGATCTGAGCTTCTTCATCTGTAAAATGAGGAGAAGTATTTACTGTTACGTCCTTATATATTCATCATAAGCATTGAAATGACTTGCAGATTTAAAGCACTGTAAGCATAGTGCACTGTTAGTAAGATTTTACAAATCTAAGGTAGACAGATCACCAGTAAAAATTATTACAGGAAGAGGGGAAAAGTTGGTTTCTATTGAGTATACAGTGTATATGGTACCTGGTGAAATAATTGAACGTAAAACAAAAACACATTGGCACCCATGTGATATATATTATGCAATCTTAATTATTTAATAGGTTTTTGTACTGTCAGTAAGATATAATCTGATAAAGGATTTAAGACAGGACTATGAGACAAAATTAATATTATTATAGAAAATAATATAGATATAATAAAAGCAATGAAGCAAAGATATTGGTATAACTGTCTTACTTTGAGTAAACATTGAAAAGAACTCAATTGGCTTCTTTTCCACACATTCTTCCCATGTGTATCCAAGAAATTAAAGGAAATGTGAAAATTCAAGGTTATCAAAGAGCAACTAATTAAAATGTCATCAGTGTCATGTATGTGTACTGGCTGAATATACCTGAAAACTGAGAGTCTTATTTTGGGACTAGTTCAGGAAGAACATCAAATACTTGCCGGTCACTTGGATAGCTCTAGCTCAATTATAGCTCTGTTGTTTTTTTCTTGGGCAATAGGCCCCTATTCTTTTGTGGGTGAGCATAATAGTAATTAGAGCTATAAAAAGTATTAATAGTACTACCCATTTAATAACAATTTGTACTATTTCAAAGTGCTTTTTACGTCTTTCCTCATTTCTTTCATGGTAAGTCATTCTTAGTTCGGAAAATGTTATCTAAGTTCTACACGTTCTTAGTCTGCGCTGCCTTCGTCGGTAACTACAAAGTTGCCGGAGTAAGGGAAATGATATACCATTTTGAATAACAGTTATTTGATTTTTAAGTTAATGTCACTGGAAGAACCTCTGCAATATAATAATTCAATGAATCCACAGTAATTTAACACCAAATAAAGAGCTTAGAATATTGATCTTTCTGGGTTATTACATCTGCTTTTAAAGGTAAATGAAGCATTAACGACCGAGACTACAGCATTGATCAGAACGGTGTCACTGTAAAAGCCTCGCCGAGTTGGTTTACTTCCGAGATAAAATAAAGGGCAGCCTACCTTCAAACCAGAAGATTAACCCACTTCGGCTGCCCTGGGAGGTTTCCAGTCAGTTTCCACAAAGCCTTTCCCTGCAGGAGTTCTGAGTTCTCTTTTCCTGAAAAGTCTGATGACACACTAATAGGCTTTCCTTTATAAATGACTTTCTTCTTTTGCCTGCTTCTAACTTCTAGAGATGTCCTAGGCACCAGCTGCTGGCTTTCAGTGCCTTTCTAGGAATACAGTGTGTCCACATCTACTCTGGGTGTTAGAAAATATGTTGTTATAATTTATGTAAAGCAGAGTTGTCCCATTAAAATGTACATTTACATTAAACGAGTCTTGGAGATGGTCTGTCTTCATGGTCTCATGGAACTATTGAAATGTGAAAGTAGCACATTTCATCTAAGTTTCGTTACATGAAGAAATACGTTAGCCTATTTGAAATTTCTCAGTCGTTTGTGACAACCTTATCTCCTCTAAATGACTGCTTTCTAAATTCCCTTCTATTATCTTGTCATTGTCCAAATGATGAACGTGCATTGCCTTTTCACACATTGATGTGCAAATTCGAGAATTTCTTTAAAAAACCTTGGGACAAGACTAGTCAGATTGAGATTCAACATCTACATACTTCTGGAAAATAGAGTTCGAAACCCATTTTAACACAGGAGGTAAATAACAGACTTTTCTGTGTTCAGTTTTAAGAAATCTAATGGGACTTAGTATGCGCATGTGACTCTCAGAAGAATTTGCTACTTGTCTACAAATTTTTTAAAATATTTTATTTATTTATTTTTAGAGAGAGGGGAAGGGAAGGAGAAAGAGAGGGTGAGAAACATCAATGTGTGGTTGCTTTCGTACACCCACTACTGAGGGCCCGGCCCACAACCCAGGCACGTGCCCCAACTGGGAATCGAACTGCGACCCTTTGGTTCACAGCCCGCGCTCAATCCACTGAGCTACACCAGCCAGGGCCTTGTCTACAATTTTTTTTTTGGCTTTACTCTCTATTTGCATTGGTCTTTGGTTAAAGAACCATATGGGTTTTAAGAAACAGGAAGCTCTGGGATACACAGAAAGGTGAAGAAAGGCTAAAGGTATAAATACCATACAAAGCCATCCAGGGACCTGACCGGATTCTTCATGTTTACTGTGTTAGGAGATGATCCCAGATAGGAGGCGACACAGATATTTGCTGATTACGTTATCTGTACGTTTGGCACTCGAGTTAATATGCTTTTTATATTTACAGACACATCTACTAAATCGTAGCAAGTATTTTGTATGACTTATTGCATTAAAGTGCTTCCCATGAATACTATAAATTAAGGAATCCCAAGTTTAAAAAAGAATCAGCTGTTGTATGAAATGTTAAAGGGACTTATCAAAGAAATAGAAGAAGATCAAAAACTATGAACAGTAAAATGACAACAAAGTCACGACTATCAATGACTGAACCTAAAAAACAAAAACTAAGCAAACAACCACAACAGGAACAGAATCACAGAAATGAGATCACATGGAGGGTTATCAGTGGGGAGAGGGGGAGGGGAGGAAAGGGGAAAAGGTACAGGGAATAAGAAGCATAAGTGGTAGGTAGAAAATAGACAGGGGGAGCTTAGGAATAGTATGGGAAATGGAGAAGCCAGAGAACTTATATGTATGACCCATGGGCATGAACTAAGGGAGGAGGAGGATGGTGGGAGGGGTGTGCAGGGTGGAGGGGGACAAAGAGGAGAAAAAAATTGGGACAACTGTAATAGCATAATCAATGAAATATACTTTAAAAAAGAATCAAGCCCTGGCTGGTGTAGCTCAGTGGATTGAGCGCGGGCCTGCGAACCGAAGGATCGCGGTTCGATTCCCAGTCAGGGCACATGCCTGGGTTGCCAGGCCAGTTCCCGGCAGGGGACATACAAGAGGCAACCGCACATTGATGTTTCTCTCCCTCTCTCCTTCCCTTCCCCTCTGAAGATAAATAAATAAAATAAAAAATCTAAAAGAAAAAAAAATCAGCTGCAAGAACAATCTCTGGGAATCAGGGGACATCAAATTGTTAGGTGAAAATTGCCTAATACTTTGTGACATGTTTAAGTGAATTTGAGCATAATCAAATGTATAGATCTTATAAGATAATCTTCATATACACAGTTATGTGTAACAATATCACCTTAATATTCTTTCATCTACTGAAGAGTAAGGAGGCAAATGCAATCTTCAGAATTGTTTGTTTCTTTTATTTCTTACCTTTCTGGAAACTTGAGAATCTCATTTGATGCTTTCTCCCTCTCTTTTGTGTTTGCTCTTCATTTTTTTTTTTTTTTTGGTGCGTAAAGCACTAAAAACACTTATTTTAGCAACAAATTTATATCATACTCTAAGTTAAAAAAAATGACAGCTAAGAATAAAATTCAGCCCGAGCAAGGAGGCTTTTAACAAAGGATGCACGCTTCTATTCCAGTGAGTGCTCAACAGCCATTAAGCCATTTCTTGACTCACTGTGTCTGCAGTCCTCTGCAAACGAATCTTCGCTGCTTATTTCTGTTGCATTTCACAAGAACTAAAGAAGCCCTCGTCAAAAAGGGAAGGAAGGAGAGCAAGTACAACTTCAGATATACTGCCAAGCATGTGGTGTGTCAATCACATATACATGTGAGGAAGGTTTGCAAAACAAAAGCTGTAGAAAGTGTGCGGGTATTTCCCCAGGTTGTTTAAAGAAGAACACGCAGAAGAAGTTGCTCCGAGATAAAAATGAAAAATGCACGTAGGGGCAGGTGGTGCCATTAGCGCTGCTGTTAGTACTGACATCAGGGCAGGGAGGCATCGGCCTCAGTAATGGAGAGATGTCTGGGGGAAAGATTGCTCTATCACCGTGATGAGTTCCTAGCATGTTATAAATCGAAGGCTGTTCTTCCCTGCCACCGAGATGAGCGGCTCTTTCTCCTTTCCGGAATGAAATGTCTGACAGAGACAAGGAAGGGATGAAAACAAAAAAGCAGAAAGTTTTATCTCTTTAACATAAATCTCCAGGAGGGGCAGACACGGTGGAGCAGCAATCTCCCGCCTCAATGGGGGTTGAGGCAAATGCTCCCTTTTGGCAATTCCTTCTCAGCCTAGCGTGCATCCCAGACAGATTATGATAACAGCCACCCCCCTCCCAGGTTGGCTTGATGTAACTTGGTTTTTGCCTCACAAAAAAATGAAAACAGAATTTAAAAAATGGACCCACACTTTTGCTTTAGCCTGAAAACATTTTGAGCTGAGATGATACTCGGTTAGGAGATAGATACAGTACGTGGTGAAATACGTGGAACCCCGGTCTTGATTTCTGAGTAACCCTGAGATTTTCATCAAGACACTTACCGTCTTTGATTGTAGATCTCCTCATCAGTAAATTGTGAATAATAATATTGATCTCCTAAATCACTGGGAAAACACGTGGAATAACAAGTGAAAAGAAGATAGCATAGCGCCTTGTGCGTAATAAATAATTGAACAATGTTAGTCTCTTTTCCTTTCCTTTGCCTATTTGCCTTTTCCTAAAAGTGATGAAGTGGGACCAGAAACGATTGTCTTGATTATTTAAAAAATCATATCACCGTCATTAAGATGATAATAATAAGGGGGATATAAATCCATATGGATGTCTCCTCACGTACTTATCACCTGAGTCACCAAAACTGATGGCATTTTAGTAAATACAATGAAAGAAAAGACACCTAATTTCCGGAAAAACATTTCCAACAAAGTGTCTGGGGCAAATTCGTAATACGGGGAGGGTGACAATTTTCTCCTCATCGTTTTAGCCACAGTGATTAAGGGACCTGCCTAAAACCCCACAGGGGCTGATTGGCAGAGACAGAAACGATCACTACGTCCTTCCTCCCTCTTTCCAGCCTGCGCTACAGCTCTTGCTTCACAGAATTTATCAGCAGCGAGCTAGATTCACGTAGGGATTGTCTTTTCAAAAAAGGTGAGAGGAAACAAAGCCGGAGGTGAAAAAGCGTGTCACGCAGAGAGGCTCAGCCGTTGAATTAAATGAATTCGAGCAGCAGCTTTCAAAATGTGACGGCGTGTCCAACCCGTGGCCCGTGGGCCACATGTGGCCCGGATGGCTGTGAACGTGGCCCCACACAAGGGCCCCTCTTTTTCCCATCGCACATGTAGGCGAGGCTGGATTTTGTCCCTGTCCTTCAACCAAAACAACAG
This sequence comes from Glossophaga mutica, assembly GCA_039655065.1. Classification (NCBI taxonomy): domain Eukaryota; kingdom Metazoa; phylum Chordata; class Mammalia; order Chiroptera; family Phyllostomidae; genus Glossophaga; species Glossophaga mutica. Next base: position 3,064,637 of record CM077318.1, on the reverse strand, counting down.
AGTGCATCAGACTGGATGCAGAAGTAGGCAAGAAAATCCAGCTGTCTTCCCGATTTAGGAAAGTGGAAAATAATGTCAGTCTTCTCAGTAAATACATTTTGTGTTTGTGTTTTGGAAAATACTTATTTTTTGCAAAAATGTGTGAGTTTTGTGACTGTATCATGGTTTTATTATTATCTTAATGAATCAAATACGTTGGAACCTTGAAACCAAAAACTTTGAAAACTACTAGAGAGAGAGAATATAAAAGTAAAATACAGGTTAGAGAACATTTGGGAATCTATAGGAACGCAAATATAAGCCCCTTATATCCCAACCACACAGGAGTGTTGCATGATTTTCTTTTTTCTATGCATACATTTACATATGTATTTAAGCAACATTGAGATTAAAGGATACATCATCCTTTTCCTTTCATTTAACTTTGCATCATGAATTTTTTTGCAATTTAAAAAACTATAAATAAAAGTAATTGTCTTTTGGTAAAATTATATCAAACAGTTAAACTAGGAAAAATGAGAGGAACAGAGAGGCAAGAGAAGTACTTAATGTTGACAGATCTATAAACATCTTTAAGAGTAAGTAAAATGCTAACAGATAATAAAATTTAGGTAAATGGACTGTTGTTTTTAACTTCAAAAAAAAAAAAGTACTTACAAGGCAGCCTAAGGGATGTGTTGCAGCTCATATTCCAAGAACCAACAATCTTTGGAAACCAAAATGCTATTTAATGACACTGCACTGATTCCTTATATTTAATCTTTATGCATTCTATTAAAGGCAGTGTAGACTATATTCTATTTTTGGATATTGTTACTAGCATCTTAATCATCACTCCTTTCATTGTAGCTAACATGTGATCAACTCTTAGCAAGCCTATCACATTTAACCCACTTTGGGGGTATTTAGCTATTTCCTCTAAGACATAGTCTTTTTCTTTCGGCCCTTTCATTCTTTCCATCACAAGCTCTAGTTTACAAATCATAGCCCCAAACCAAGTGAGATACATTGGATCATCTCTTGCATTTAATATATAAGAACCAAAGGTAAACAATGTCCTAGTATTACAATCTCATTTATTCTAATGAACCCAATCCTTATAAAAATGCTGTGATTGTGGGGTTTTTTTCTGCTTCTGTTCGATGTAATTAGCTAAGATCCCTCTCTCATCTCTATCTCCATCTCTATCTGCGTTCAGAGTTCTTGGGGGAATTTGCTCTAGTAGTCTGGTTAGGAATGCCACGAATATGGATCCGGATGAGATAGGGGCCAGGTAGCTGTAAACTCAGAGAAATCACACCTCACGGATATGCGGTGCACTCTAATTCTAGTCTACTGTGTTAAGAGAGCTTGCTACTGGTTATGAGGACATCGGGTGGGGGAATATGGGTAGCTATCCATCAAGATGGTGGAATACTAATGACATTTCCTGCATATTAAACAAAAAATATCTTCCAAGATGAAGTGCCAATGTAGGAGTTATGAGTATCGATTGCCTCATTTTTTGTACTGTTCCATTTAAATGATTGTATCTGAAAGTTCATATTTTTTTAAGCTTGGCTTTGCACAATAGGTATTTTGAAACTATTGGAGAGTATCATGCTAAGCGAAATAAGCCAGGCAGTGAAAGACAAATACCATATGATCTCACCTTTAACAGGAAGCTAATCAACAAAACAAACAAGCATAATATAAACAAAGACACTGAATTTGAGAACAGTCTGACAGTGTCCAGAGTGGGAGGGGAGGGAATTTCAGGGGAAAAGGGGAACGGTTTAGAGCAACAAGTATAAAGGACTCATGGACAAAAACTATGGGGGGGTGGAAATGGGAGGAAGGTGGGGAGGGCTGGGGTGGTGGGCTGGGGCGGGGTAAAAGACAGAAAACTGTGCAATATCAACAATTAAAAAATACTGATTAAAAAAAAAAAAAACTATTCAGGCACATTCCAGATGGCCTGGATAGGAGGCCAATGAAAGCATGTGTATATCGAAGTGTAAAACCCTGCGAAACTGTTATCTCTAGATGAGTGTGAAATTCGTTCTACTCTGCCCTTTGTAAATATAACCAGTGAGTCTGATTTTATTAGATGAGAAAATCAGAGGTTAAATCAGATTTTGCCTCCCATCTACATGTGCAATACCAATTGAAATCAGTGGTTATTTTTCATTACAATCAAGATGATCCATTATAGCTGTATTCAATTCCATACCCTAAAGTTTATACATGTATACTTTTCAAATATAGCATTTTAAACAAAGGACTTATATGTACAACCCACTGGCATGAACTAAGGGGGTGGGGATGCTGGTGGGATGGGGGATACAGGGTGAAGAGGGGATAAGGGGGGGAAGATGGGACAACTGTAATAGCATAAGCAATAAAATATATATTTAAAATATAGCATTTTAATAGAAAATCAGGTTAGAGGTATAGCAGGTACCAGTGAGAATGCGTTCTTAAAATCCACGAAGAGACAAGAATAGTCAGTGTAATACATTTTCCTGGGTACATATTTATGCACCATGTTTTATTTCAAAGTGCGTTCTTCAAATAACTTGTTATTTACAGAACGAAAGAATTTTTCAGAAAGTACCCGTGCTGCTTGCGATGACTCATTAAATATTTAAATAGTTTTGTTCAGTACATCTTTAAAATACATGTAGATTTGTTTGTTTTAGTTTGTTCATCTGTATATGAAATATAAAATATTATTATTGTGCTGGGTTGAGGAGATTTTAGCTAATCTTTGAATGGGCTTATTGTCGCCCAATCTTTTCAGAATCTTTCCTTTCTTTTCTTTGAGGAGACAAATTAAAGGGAACTTTTATTTCGATGGATGATTGTGACATTTACATTTAAAAATGAAATGTTGAATGGAGTCATGAATAAACGGAAACAGATTCATCTGTCAAAAATTAAATAGCAGTATTCTTTGACTAATATCAAAATCTAATCTAAAATAGGTTAGCCATTTCATACAGGTGACATCTGTGCTTAAATGTAATTTTCTCTCCCTGTTCTGGCATGACTGTTAATTACTTACTCAATGCAGTTTAACATTTAGTTAATAAATATGTCAAGCTTTTACCGTGGTGTTCTTTTTGCCGAGTTGTGAATTTGCAATTAGTTTCAGATTTACAACATGGTGACAGACAGTGCTGTATAAATAGAGGTTAAACACACAATTTACATATTAATTTCATGATTCATTTATTCAATGATTTATGTGGATATAGATTGTATTTAATCTCTGTGTTGTAGTTGTTTCAGGCATGACGAGCGGAATCACTATGCTAGCAGAGAAGTAATGATGTCTGTATTGAACTCTACAGGAAGTTGAGAGGAAAATAAGAAACGTTTGGAAACAATGACGCATTATCTTTAATACTCTCTCAGAGGCAAATTCGGGGCAATGATGGATTTTTAAAAGGACCACATCTCACAATCCTAAGGGTGAAGTGGGACAGGATTTTACCAGCTAGCACAGCGTCTTGCATGTAGTAAGAACTGTAAGATTTGTTCCATTGAAATGACCGGAAGTTCAGCATAATAATACGTTTTTAAGCCTGGATACATCGTCAGTTCACTTTGGGAAGTTTGAGGCAATTCCTTTTAATTGACTTCTATTCATTAAGCTTGTTTCCTCATGACAAGCACCCCCATATTTTAAAACTCTCATTACCCATCCATGTGTTTGATATTCTTGGCCATATTGATACAGATTACAGTAAATAAAATAGTTTTTTGCTTATTTTTATTTGAAATATCAATATATGGAAAGGGTGAAATAGATTATATCACATGATGAAAAAATCTTTAAGTTTGTAGTGGACATAGGTCAGCGTTAAATTGATCTACTTAAATTTTTCAACATATTTCAAGTAAGATCTGCTTAAGATATGTAAATTCTGTATATCCCTCTCTTTTTTGCCACACTAAATGTTACGATTAAACAGTTTAAAGCAGACAAAACTTAATAGTTATGGTAATATGCTTGCAGTAGCTTGTGTTCCTCGCTCAAACTAACCTGATTTTGCTCCTTTTAAATGGGAATAATATTGTGGAGAATCCTTCACTTAACGCTGGCAGATTGGCCTTGTTTTGTTCTTGAAAAGGAGATCATGCCCTACAAACCAGATATTCTCAAGAACCTCTCCTGTGTGAAGGGACAGTTGTAAAAGCCATTATTGATCAGCAAGGACTGTGGAATGCTGTCACAGGTCACTGAGCTATTCTCCTGATAGGTAAGCTCCTTTGGACAGATTAACATTAAGCACGCACTTTTTCAAGCCTCTGGGGTTAACATGTAATGCAAGAATTGGAATATTTGCAATGCATTCCCAGGGCCTTGAACAAATAACAAAATCAGGCAGTATTTAATTTAATAAAACAAATGGATTCAATATGCATTTATTTAATCTCTATTTTGTGCCAACTTCTTTTGCATACTCAAAAGACCCCATTTAATCTTCACATACATCTAATAAGGTGTTATTATTTCAGGTTTGCAGATTAGAAAACTGAGGTCCTGAGAGATTAACTGGCTTGCCCCATGGCCGATGATGAGGAGTCAAGTCCAAGTGTGGGCTCCAGAGACTGCTTTTTATTTTCACATAATGTTGTTTCCTGTTAAGGGAATGAGTTAATGTGTTTGCAAAGGTACCTAAAATATCCCAAGAAGTCAAAACTGAGGATCCAACCCAAGGTGTCCAATCTCTTGGCAACCACCTTTACTTCACGTTGCCCAGTCTAAAGTGTCTATGCTGATTCCAGTAATTTTAGTTGGTTTATTTACTGGAAAAAATTGGTTAATTCTGTTGTCTGCATTGCCCCGTGTTGGCTCAATGCCAGTCTTGTTTGGACTTCCCATATGTTTCAGAAAAGTTCCAAGAGCCGAAGAGTGAAATGAGCAGTAAGTAAATATTATCCCTTTTTCACTCAGTAGCGTCTCAGTGTTTTTCTTGATTGAAGATGAAAACCTGTTTCCGATAGAGAGGCAATGTACAAATCCATGGCATGTGTTCAGCCTCTGAGGTTATCTGATGACTTAATACAAGGGGATTTAGTGGAAAAGAAAGCCATAGCATCAAAATAATTGGTGGTGAAGGAAACAAAAAATTTCATAAGCCAATTCTTTGGTTCCTTTTCCCCGATGTTTTTTTTTTTTTTTTTTCATTTTATTTTTCAGTTACAGTTTACATCCAGTATGATTTTGTATTAGTTTCAGGTATACAGCATAGTGGTTAAACAATCATATAGTTTATAAAGTGGCTCCCCCCAGTATTTCCAGTACCCACGTGACACCACCCATAGTTATCACAATATTACTGACTGCATTCCCTATGCTGTCTTTTATACACTGACTATTCTGTAGCTACCAATTTGTACTTCTTAATCCCTTCACCTTTTTCACCCAGTCCTCCGACACCTCTCCTCTGGCAACCATCAGTCTGTTTCAAATTTGCTTGTTTATATTGTTCTTTAGAGTCTACATATAAATGAGATCATATGGCATTTGTCTTTCTCCGACCAACTCATTTCACTGAGGATAATGTTCTCCAGGTCCATCCATGTGGCTGCAAATGGTTCTTATCCCTTTTCTTCTTCACTCCATTTTCTACATTCATGATGCATTACAAAGAGTAAGGCAGGGATTAAGATTTCATTTCATCCGAAGACATGTTCTCACTACTTAAAATTCACAACAAATAGTGCTGGATTTAAAATTATCCAAAGTGACTGAGAGGAGTGGAGGATGGAGAGGAATTCCTGGGAGGAAAATACTTAATGGAGTCTATTGCATTCTGGGGCCCATACTTGAAATGATAACTATTCCCCTTTGCTGAGCACTTAATAGGAACTTCTCAATTTCAGCAAATGGAAGTGAGGAAAATAATCCCCTTCTCATTGAGATAAGTTCGTTTATTATAGCCTTCTGCCGTGGGAGCTATCTTCTCAGCCAATGAGCAATGCCACCCAGAGCATGCGTATGGAGGAAAAGTTAAGAAGGCGAGTGAGTGAAGTGGTCCTTTTCAACAGTAGCATGCCTAGCAAAAGGTAATTTAGTGAACAGGCAGCTATTCTTGGCAAGATTTCAAATATGATCTCAAAAATAAACACTTGAAAACTAAGGGCAGGAAAGGTGGCCAGAGTTAAATATTTTCCCATATAAACCCAGCAAACCAAATCCGTTGCGTTTCCATTTATTTAAATAATTTGCATACTCAGCAGTGCACTCTCATCTTGGGTTACGGATGAGTTTTTTTTTCTTACTAGACATGGAGTTAAATATCACTTTCAAATCCCTCGAAATTGTCATGTGATGAGTAGCTGACTACAGGGAGCAGGTGTCAAACAATATTTAAATGACATTCTCAACAAAATAAATATTGAACCACCCTGTCACTTCGGTGAGGGAATAATCTGCTCCAAAAATTCCATTCATTGTATACCGCCTCTGATATTTGTTCTTCAGGAATTATTTGTAGTTTATCTTCTGAACTGGAGACTTTTATCAGCACAGCCCTTGAACTGCGGCACACAAAAAAAATGGTAATTGAGTATTTTATCAAATGCTTCTAACGAAACGGACTTTGCAAGTCGTAAATGAAGATTAAAACCATTGCTTGGAGGGACGAACAAATTGGAATGATTTATTATCTGAAACATCAATAATATGTCACTGTTCAGAAGTGAAATAAAAAGAAACAGACAACCCCCGGTCCCCCCCACATTAACAGCACTCCCCTCCCTCTCAGAGATATATACCCAAAGCACCCTTAGTTGCAGCCAAAGCAGGGGATGGTAAGTGCATTTTAATTATTTGTGCCGGAGAGACCACTATAGAGAAAGACAGGAGAAAAAGCATCATAATAATAGGCCAGCTGCTGCAGGACATTATGTAAGGGAAAGGGACAGTAATGAAAGAACCATATCAAAGGGAAGCAAGTATGAATGCGTACTTCAATGCTCCTGATTACAGAAAGAGGATTAAATATAATAAATGGGCCAATTTAGAAAAGTGAATTTACTGCTTATGTTTAATACCTAAGTAGCCAGTGTTTTTAAAATGGGCTTTATCTCACTTATCTGAAATAGCTTTAATGAATGATGTTGGAAGAATGTGCATTGCTAGAGTCTTCTGTCTTAATTATTTTAATCTTGGGATAATTTGGATTAAATACAGCATGCCTGTGAATTCAGAGCACGGACACCAAGTAGATTAACAACAGGAAAATCATTTACAGGAACTTGCTGTGTTTTTATCACATTTTATTAAATTAAATTTTAAGGCTTTCCTTCCTTTTTTTGGTAAAAAAGGTCAGAATTAAGTTGAGTAAACAAGAAAACCCCCCTTTTTGTGATAGTTCGAGCCACTGAAGTGGTGTCATGACTTTGGGAATGTCATTGCATAAGAATGCTTAGCTTCCTTCCAGGCCGCCAGCAAGATGTTGTTGTCTTTGCTGTGCATTCTCTGTGTGAACCTCAGAGCTTACTAACCCATGACTACTCACTAAGTGCAAATCGAGCTTATATCAGGTAGAAACCCAGGCTAGGGCCCTTTAAAGGCATGTGAAAAACAGGTACAGCTCTTTCGCTTTGCATAGAGGTAGCTTTCTTCAATTTCCCCACAACTTCCATCTCTTTCATATCTTTTGGGTATAAAATTCAGGAGGCAATTGCTTGGTACACACAAAGGCATAGCATGATTTTATTCGAAACGTCTGGAAAAAAGTACAGCCTCATAGGTATGCCCTTTCTTTGAATCAGCATTTCGAATGTTGAGTCTGTCCATTTGTCCACACTAGCAAGTTAGGGAATAAATAAGAAAGCTTTAATCGTGTAGCTCTATTTCTTTGGTTAACAAATCGGAGTCACCAGTATCGCATGTTACGAAGGATGTGCACTCCGCAAATGCTGAGATCAGGCAGAAAGAGGAGACATCTCGTTATCTTAAAGAGAAACTTAGGTAGAGGGGAGATGTTCTTTTCGAAAATAAGCAAGCATGGTCCTGGCTGGTGTGGCTCAGTGGACTGAGTGCCGACCTGTGAACCAGGAGCTCGTTGCTTCAGTTCCCAGTCAGGGCACATGCCTGGGTTGCGGGCCAGGTCCCCAGTAGGGGGCGCATGAGAGGCAACCACACATTGATGTTTCTCTCCCTCTCTTTCTCCCTCCCTTCCCCTCTGCCTAACAATTAAATAAATAAATAAATAAAAATAAGCTAACATGGACATTGGGATGCAAATATGTCTGGCATATAGGTGAACTATCTACATAATGCCCATAGATAACACGATCATACCTACTGATGTGTATTATGTAGATAGTGTAAATTACTTATGAATTAGTTATTATACTGATATTTATAAGTACCATGTTATTTATGTTTCTAATATAAATAGCTATATGTGTATATACATATGTAAAGATAAAATTTGTGCGTGTGGCCCTTCCAGCCACAATGTTCTACAATTCTGTTACTATTAGTACTATAAGAAATTCTTCACAGTAATGTGCCAAATAGAGATTATTTATATTCATGTCTGAATGTCTTAAAACAATTCCTGGTTTAGAATGTTAAGCACCTCCCCGTGTTTTCTAGCCCGGAATGTTACAGTTCAATTCCGCATAGACCTACATTTTACCATACACTGGCTTCGCGGCTAACCAAGGTAAAATGAGGGCTCATGACATGGATGTCAGAGACCAGAGCCTGCCCGCTTAATACACAGAAACATTGAGGCCAGTCACTATGTGCTGATTTTTCTTATCTCTGTGTTCATAGTTGGGGGAAGAGTGGTGGACGAGAATAACTGACAGGGAATACAAGATCACTGGAGCCCTGGCTGGTGCGGCTCAGTGGATTGAGCTTGGGCTGTGAACCAAAGAGCTGCCGGTTCGATTCCCAGTCAGGGCACGTGCCTGGGTGGTGGGCCAGGTCCCCAGTGGGGGCCGCATGAGAGGCAACCACACAAGGATGTTTCTCTCCCTCTTTTTCCTTCCTCCCTCCCCCTCTCTCTAAAAATAAAGAAATCAAACCTTTAAAAAAGATCACCGGAAAACATGAGGCATTTATTTTTCTTTCAAGAAAAATAATTTCAGCTCTGTGAATAAAAAGAGCTGGGGAAAGTTCCTTTTATCCTGTGCCAGAGGACCATAGTATAATAGACTTCCTTCGTTGTTGTATTCACATAATGGAAATATAATAATCTCAAAATTCTTAGGTTCCCTGAGAAAAGCTAATGTGCAAATTAAAAGCAATCAAAGTAACTAGCAGCTAATAGTGAATGCTTACTATGTGCCAGGAACTCTTCTAAATGCTTTTCATGTATTGACTCAACGACCAGTGAGCTAGGTACTGTCATTGTCTCTGCTCTTCGAGGTACAGAGAAGTTAAAGATCTTGACCCGTGTCACATGGCGAATGAAAGGTAAAGACGAATCGAAGACCTAGTACTATATTAGTGGTAAGAAATATTCCTTAGTGAGTGCGTGCTACCTCGTTCCTGAAAGCCATCTGAGCCAAATACAGAGGCGTAGTAGAGATCGTTGCTTTTAAGAAGTCAGTTTACCAAATACAACAGAAAAACGATGATTCCTCAAAACTGATACCTAAGTTTCATCTGGGAGGGAAGTTGAAGGTGTGGCTAGACTGGCATATAGCTCTCCTGCTGCTGTCTCTGGAGGAGTGTGTGGGTCAAATACATTATTATCGCTGTATTGGGCTTGAACCTTTAGCAGCTAAAACCTACATACTACATAAATGGACAATCCACTGCCGATTATTTCAGTGACTCAGAGGTCAGCCTGCCAATATCAAAAAAAAAAAAAAAATGCAAGCTCTGATAACACGGATAACCAAGTTTCACAATTCGGAGAATATACTGGTCATCTGCCAGGGCTGAGAGATATTTTCCTGCCCTATATAAAGAACTCAACAATTGAATGGATGCAATATATATTTTAAGTCCCATTCATTGGACCTGGTATTTTCTTTTACCAATCGCAAGACTAAAACAGAAAAGTATATTGCAATGGGCCAAAGTGAATACATAGGAACGTATGTATTGAGTAGATAGGGCTGAAACTACAGAGCTCACTGTTGCTCTCTAATGGGGCTCCGTCAGGCTTATCATTTTGTGCTTAAAATTCCTCTGAGACTTGTAGGTCGTGGCTGTTCGGTTTCATATAGTCACTATTATTGTCTATCGTTTAAAATTTTCAGCTAAGGGGATGAGTGGGTCTAAATGTAAGGCTTTCAAGAAAGTACATGGGAATCAAGTCTGCATCCACTGCTCGAAGTGAGAAACAGATGAAATTCATCTTTTAATTATAATGTTTTTTTCCCCTAAAGTGTTAACCAACTTTGCCAGCTATTTTCTTACTTATATTTAGAATATTCTTCAATTGGCATAAAGTTGGGTTGGGGCTGGGGGTGCGTGCAGGGTCGTAGAAACGCATGTTTCCAAATGGGTATATTTTGGTCAGAGGAAGGTTGACTGGCTTGTTCACCTTGTATTGGCACGTAATTCTCCTGATTCCTAATAACACTTTGTTTCCTAGAGTTTTAGTACGGAATATGTTTGCCCTTTTTGACTCTCATACTGCATATAGAAAAGAAACACCGCAGGTTTCTTTTTGATAATGTAGCAGGGAACCCCTGATAATGAGGCAGGTCAGAAGGGAAAATGAGACAATCACCGTTAAGTGCATTTCTCCATATACAAGCCTGTCTATAGCTCACTCTACATAAAAAGTTGGGAGTCAAATATAACTTGCCAGCACCTCTTGAAGTCATTGCATTTATGAAACATGGTTAGTTAGAGGTGGGATAAGTTTCTTGTCAGAGTTCTCTATAAATTTATAAAGGTTAATTCCTCAGTAGTCATTGATTTTGATGCTTCCAAACCATAACCAGGTTTATTTTATATATTTTAGCAATTTGTCTTGTAACTCATTGACTATCACTCTTGCAAAATACATTATTATATTTGGATAATAGGAAGACAGGCTGTAGTCTCAACAGAATTTGAAATATAGTTTTCCATTTGATTTGCTAGCATGTGGATTTCATCCGTGTTTCACTTTTAATGTGTAACTGGTACAAATAGCTCCTCTTTAAAAAAAAAAAAAAAGATCAAAATAAAGAACAAACTGACAGTGACCAGAGGGGAGGGGGGAAGAGAGTGATGGAGGAAAGAAGGGGGAGAGGCAAGCGAAGGAACAGGAATAGAGGACTCGTGGGCACGGACACTGTGGGAGTGGGGGTGGGGCACGGGGTAAAGGTGAGCAATGGGGAAGAAAGTGGGGCAACTGTAACCGAACGAAAATTAAAAAAATAAATATTTAATGTATGTCTATAAAACCTTTCATTCGAATCAATCAATTAACTATGTCTGGGTTGTACACTATATGCCCACTTTATAATAAATATTGTAAGGGGAATTTATAAGAAATAGATGCTGTTCGGGTGCTTATATAGCTTATATTCTCCTGTTGGAGTCAAGACCTGTGAAAATGAGTACATGATAGTAAGGGCAAAAGTGTGTGCTATGGACAACAAACGCTATAGGAGGTCAGGGAGGGACTGATGGAAGACAGTTGAACCAAGGCCCTTCAAAAATTAGCTTGTCGGACTCTCTCTCTCTTAGTGCTGTTCTTTCAGGTTTGCAATTCTACTCCACAGTGTTCTCTGGCCCACCACCTGCTCAAATTTCTACTTGTAAGATACACATTTTTAAAGATTTTATTTATTTATTTTTAGAGAGAGGGGAAGGGAGGGAGAAAGAGAGGGAGAGAAACATCAATGTGTGGTTGCTTCTTGTGCGCCCTCTACTGGGAACCTGGCCTGAAACCCAGGCATGTGCCCTGACTGGGAATCGAACCAGCGACCCTTTCGTTCGCAAGCTGGTGCTCAGTCCACTGAGCCACACCAGCCAGGGTAGTACTTGTATTATTTTAAGACTAATTCAAATGCTTCTTTTTTTCCCATGAGTCCTCAGTTAGATTTGGTTTTTCCCTTCTCTGTGCACAGAATATCCCAACACAAGGTTTCTATTATTTTATTTGCCTCTAGCGCCTATCACAGCGCTTTGCTATAATAAAACCTCAATATATGTTTATGCAATGAAATTGTTATTAATGATTGTAATAGAAAGAAGTATGGGAGTGCGAATGGATTTGGCAACGTGAGAAGCAGTAAGAAAAGTGCAGTCTAAAATATACACTTTGATTTGAGTACAATAAACGCAGTTGTAAACTTTCAGTTATATTCCTCAGAATCAGTAGATTTTCATGCAAGAGCTGAAATGTGCTGCTACCTTAAATTTTATCATTCTCCTGTTAAAGTAGTTTCCTAAACCAGCTTGGTGTGTTTCCAATTATCCTTTTTAAAATAATGCCTACTGTGTTAAATATCTTGTTTTAATAAAAGAGGGAGTTTTGAGGAAAATGAGGAAAAAGTACAAGATGACAAAATTTAACTCACCTTCAGAGAGAATGGAAGAGTAAATAATAAGAGGGCCATTAGGTTTATTGTACAGGTCAGTCTCTGAAAGTAGGCAGAGTTTAGAGACCAAACAACACCCCCCCCAAAAAAAACCACCATTAGGAAACCAGTTTTTTTGTGAACATTACTGAGACAATTTGGATCATGATGGATTGGATACCACTAAAGGGTTGGAGAGAACTAGGTATTTCTGATGAAAAGTACAAACGGCATGAATCAGCACCGTTGAAGAATGACTAGGTTTAGGGCGTTGTTGCATTGAATTGTACGCATGGATCAATTCCAAACTCAATGCAGGTGAAAGTGGCGCACAGCAGATAAAAGTCCCTGCGAAGATTTACTTGGAGATTCCATCTCACAAGATGAGTTGCAATCCTTTCTTGAATGAGTAGAATATTCTCCTAACCTTGCAAAAACTGACAGACTATTACTGAATAACTCAGCTTTTATCAGTCTATCAGCAAGTCTGAGGCTCTCATGGTTTCATGTATCTGTTGATTGTGTTGCGGTCGTTTGTTGGGGGGAGAAGCCTAAAGGTTTTTAATGTGGACAGGACTACAAAAGAGCTCCCCCGCTCCAAGTGGTTGTCTCCCTCTGTAACAAAGATGACATCCAAGTGGGGGACATGCTGGTGACCCCATGGCACTCAGCAGACAGACCAATTATTTGATACTAGAGAGGTTCATTTATGTTTTTTTTTAATTTTTATTTTAATTGTTGATCTTGTACAGTTTTCTGTCTTTTATTCTCACCCGAACCCACCACCCTAGCCCTCCCCTCCTCCCTCCCATTTCCACCCCCCCATAGTTTTTGTCCATGTGTCCTTTATACTTGTTCCTTCCCCTTTTCCCTTGAAATTCCCTCCCCTCTCCCCTCTGGTGACTTTCAGCCTGTTCTCAGTTTCCGTGTCTTTGGTTATATTATGCTTGTTTGTTTGTTTTGTTGATTAGCTTCCTGTTAAAGGTGAGATCATATGGTATTTGTCTTTCACTGCCTGGCTTACTTCGCTTAACATGATGCTCTCAAGTTCCATCCATGCAGTTGCAAAGGGGAGGAGCTCCTTCTTTCTTTCTGCTGCATAAAATTCCATTGTGTAAATGTACCACAGTTTTTTGATCCATTCATTTACTGATGGGCATCTAGGTTGCTTCCAGCACTTGGCTATTGTAAATTGTGCTGCTATAAACATAGGGGTGCATAGGTTCTTTTGGATTGTTTTTAATGATGCATTCATGCCCCCATTACCATTCATAGACCTTTGCATAGTGCTCCAGTTAGCTGTATATGTCCTTTAGGGAAGCAAAACTGGAAATACAAAGTTACATGTTGCTTTTACCAATAATACATGGATATGTTCGTCTTTCAGAAGATCTCTGCGTCCTTTTACTTTCAGTTAGCCTTCTCTATTCATTTCCGATTTGTTCATAAAAGAATGAGGATTTTTTTGAAATCCCTTACTTTATTTGAATGGCATGCCTAGCCAATTTCCCTAGGATTTCCATACTTATTGGTGTTAGTTACATTTTGATTTACTTTCCTGGCCTATCACACTTAAATTGTTATCTATTAAGTGATGCCTTAATCCGTGATCTGGAAGAATACACATACTCTTATTGGTCCCTAATGAGGATGCAATTTTTGGCTAATATGGAGGGGGAAAGTCTCCTTCAAAGCAAACGTTCTCTCAGATAAAATGGAGAATTACTAAAAAGAACTTCAGCATATTGCTCTCTGCGTTTTCTCCAGATTAAAAAAAAAAAACCAAAAGCATGTTTTTTTTTTTTAATATACATGTAGTCAATAAGGGAAATAATGATTTTTGAGAGATCTATAGTATTATGGTACTGTGGGAAATAAAATAATATTAGTTTACCTGAAAGCAAGCCAGGCTCTTGATATCCGCCACCTTTGGGAAAATCAGAAATACTTAGCATTTCCAAATTATCTGAATGTAGTCTAATGGGATTTATCGAAATTCCTATTTAAGAGAAACCTAGTGGGCCATAGAAATAATATGCTTATTGCTTCCAGAATTGATTTTAATGTTCCAAGCACTTACTTTTGATCTTTACAGAATGTGCATTTTAGATCTAGGTATCCTATTCGGTATTTTTATATTTTTCCTTTAGGGAACATTATTCGTGTGCATCCTGTGCTAGAAGTTTCAAGGTCGGCATTACTTCCACAGTTGTAATAGTCCCAACAGAAAGATAAATATATATTGACTGAGGCTGAGTTCCAGTTCTTTCAGTTGCTGAAGGTCAACGGCCCCTTAGAGGTACCCTCCTACTTTCCAATGTCTATAGGTTAAATTACTGATGAATCACTGCACTTTTGTAAACGGAGGAAACCTACATTCTACAAAGAAGCAACCCGATGCATCGTGTCTTTTAACAGATGTAATCTGGGTAAAGATGGGAAGCAATTTCAATCCAGGCCCAGTTCCAGAACTATATGGAAATGATTGTCAAACTGACCACTCAGGCGAAATGTACTGGCCAAAAAAAAGATTTAGGGGCACCGTTGTTTTTTTTCCAAACTTCAGTTGTAACATTGTCTTAGAAGAGATTTAGAATGAGCTGACACATGAAATTTTCCATCGTGTTAACATTTTCAACTATGTAGGACCTGGAGACATATAGTATTGAAAAGGTTGAGGGTGTTGCGGAAGAATTAATTAAGAACAATAGGGGCATCTCGAAAGAAGATAAATATACAAATCATCCTCACTGAGTACAAAATGATTTGAGGCCTCAGGTAATCATGTAGCACAGAGTATTAAAAGCACAGCAGGACATTGTAAAAACCAGGAGTTGCGTTTGCACATTTCTACAGGAATATTTTACAGACTGCGATCCCCGCAGGTCAGGGTTGAGAAGACTCAACAAGCAGAGTAAAGAAGAATGCATAGCAGCTGCTGAATTTTTTCCCTCCTGTTAACGTATAATGAAGTCAAACAGCTCAAAGGGCTTATACCTCAGACTTTATTGTCTAACTTGAAACTTCCTTGTCGTTCTGGCAACTTCCTGTTACAGAAAATTCCCACCATTACAATGTTTTCATATTGTCCTTACATAAACCATTTCATGTTTCATGACCTAAATGTTAATGATCGTTTTATACTAATTTAGAATCCTTTCATTAAAATGTTGGATGGAGTAATCATGTAACGTCACTTTTTAAAACAAAATGTTGTGAAAGTTATACGTGAAATACTCTAACACATGATGAATTTGATACAATTTGTGACAAAGGCAGCACCTCAAATACATAAGTCAGCTTTAATCTTTACTATTAGTACATCGTATGTGTTCAAGTTCGCCTCTAAAATGTAAGAATTAATGGCAGTGTCTTCAATGCATTTATATCAGAAGAATAATCTCACTCTTTATTATTAAACTTGTTATTATTAGACCCATTTTATTATTATACTGTATTTTGGTTTGTCTAGAAGCTGAATAAAAATGGAATCCTTTTGATTTCAAGTGGGGATTTTGAGATTTACAAATATATATATATATCTCATTAATTAAAAATAGTTCGTAAAGGGATCTGGTGCAATTGATTACCTATATGTAGTGGAGTTGTTACAACTCCAGTATTTTGCTGAGTTTAGTAATTTTATTTTACTGGATTATTCTTCAGACCCTGCAAAGACTGCACACGGAAGATAAAGTAACAGATGTTACAGCCAGTGTCTTGTTGGAAGATAGTGAACGAGGAAAACGGGACATACACATTCGCACGCATACTTTCTCTGCCTTCAGCGTCCTATACAGAAATATAATCTGAGTCCTCAAGGCGGTAAAAACCCTTACAGTTCTCATCACACAAAGTGTCAGTCTGGTAACCTTATACTAGGGCGATAAGTAGCTCTATTTTCAGAATACTGTAGTGTTAAAGAAAAAAACAGAAGCTTCAACCAAGGGACAATCAAGACCAAGTTCACAGTCCATGGGCCACATGTGGCTCCTGATACGATCTGCTATCACCTATATCACTACCCAGCGCCAGCGAGCGCCTTTATGCTTCCTGGTGTGAAATATTGATTTGTCAGTTGGACTGGTCTGTGAGCATCTGCGTGAATGCTGACACGGAGCGCGCCTCTTATCACAGGAGGTTAGTTGTACTAGGAATAGGTGGCCCTGTTATTGCATCATTTCGTTTTATGTAGAACATTTCGGAAGCCTTCTAAATGAAATCTCTTTCTGACAAGAGTAACGACAAAAGGAGAATTGATTAGAATTGGGGCAGATTGTGCGAGGCTGTTAAATTCCTCTGCTGCGAGTGGATCAGAGGCTCAGTGTGGGAGATTGGTAGCAGCCGAATTGAGAGTGATAACACTCAGCGGTCACACCTATTATGTTGCCTTGGAAAATGTTCCACGCGCCGCTCAGACTGCTGTCAGAGACCCATCCGTGGTAAGAGACAAAGTGAGGGTACTTCCTCCAGTAGATAGTTCTATGTGTTTATATGTGGTTAATGGTATATTACTAGGGAGACCGTTGAATTGATCTGCCGTATCGCAACACTTTCGAGGGAGGAAGGAGGCACTATTCAAAAAAGAATCGCATCAGAGCGGCTGGCATAAACCAGAAAGAAGTGGGGAATGTACAGGTACCCGAAGAACGAGATAGGGAGCTTTACAAGATAGTTTCACAGGTGGCCAGGGACTGACCAATAGTGCGACTCCTTGTCATCTGCCTAGCGCTGAACCGATGTTTGCATAAATGAGTTGATTTCCATATAACAGCCATCCATGTTATAATATGAGGATATAATATGGTTTATGAGCACACTGTGTGTCTGGATTTTCCTTCGAAGCTCTGAAAAAGTTGGAATGCGGTAGGGTGTTGCAGCAGCATTAAATCAACATGCCTGATGCAATGGCTGTCCCGAAATGATAGAATTTCGCAATTTCCACTAGTATTGGAAATTTTGGCTTACTTGGAGTTTCGGTTTCCTTCTTCAAATTTTTGTTTGAGGTCAATTTGCAATCTAATAAAACAAGGCATAGTTTTCCTTGTTTCCCCTTAGACCCTACTTTCTCAGCACGTCTGACTGATATGAATATTGAAGTTAAAAGAGAGGCTTGAGAGAAACACTTTTGATTCTCTTGTCTGGTCTGATGCTGTCTTACTGTAGCCTCTTTTTTTTTTTTTAACTTTTTTAAAGATTTTATTTATTTATTTTTAGAGAGGGGGAAGGGAGGGAGAAAGAGAGAGAGAAACATCAGCGTGTGGTTGCCTCTCATGTGGCCCCCACCGGGGACCTGGCCTGCAACCCAGGCATGTGCCCTGACTGGGAATCGAACTGGTGACCCTTTGGTTCGCAGTCCATGCTCAATGTAGCCTATTAAATAAACAACCAAGTGGCATTGTTGAGGTCTTTATGAAGTTTTATAATAAAATACATCGTGTGAGTGCATGTTATACAGCTTAGTTGTGTAGCTGAAAGATAATATAGCGATGTGGAACAGTCTTATCTAAATAGAACCACAAACGAAATCCTTTGCAGGTCATACATTCGTGCACAAGGTTTTAAACCCTGTTCTAAATGCTGTTGTAAAGAAGATTTTTCCACTTTTGAAATGGCCTTATTTTATCAATGGCTCCAGAGTCTCACACCTAGGTTTTAGAGGAGCAAAATAGGGGAAAACATTTTGAAGCCAAAAATGTGGTAAAATATTTAATAACGTACGTAACATAATAATTCACCAATGTAAATGTCAACAGAACTCAACAGCAGCATTAACAGCCATTATTCCTCTCAAATTGGGGGGGGCGGGGAGGGGAGTGCGTCTTATAGTCTGAAAAATGCGGTACTGCCATAGAAAGAGATTTCAAATTTCAGGCACAGCTTGTGAAATGATGGCAAAAGTTATTTCATGTGAGCCACTTGGCGCACGTTTGTCTCTTTTTGCACCTTTGATGTATAAATAGACTTACTTCATTTTCAAACTATTTTGAGGAAAAACACAGTTCAGTTTAAAATAGTTTGGGGACTCTGTAACTGTGCTGTTGAAAGATAAGTACACTCCACCCTCTTAATTGCCTAAGAGGAAATGCAATCACCAATGTATTCTCTTAGTTGAGTCCATTGTCAAGTTGCATTATTTCTTCATTTGTAGCTTCAGATCTGAGATATGTTGAGTTTGGAAAGTGTCTTTTACTCTGTCAACATCTTCCTTTTAAAAGAATTTCCCGCTTCGTACCCCCGTATTTGAGTAGCCCCAAGCTTTACTTTTTGTAAGCTACCCAATTTTTGTTCATGAATATGCAGTATCTGTTTTTTCTTTGAAGGAGAATAGGAAAGGCCATTTGCATTGTATAATGAAGTTGCTCTGGATCAAGCTTTCCACAATAAATAAGAAGCAGTTGTATTATGATTCTTTTGTGTCTGATTCATAGATTTTTATTTCAGTAGAAGTTTGCTATTAGGATTCTTACATTTAGATAGCATTGGAGTTCACCTCTTCCTACCTCACCCCACCCTACAACACGGAGATTTTCGTTCTGTTTGTGCCTTTTTACATCCAGCAATATGTGCATATGATAATAATAATAATAATAATATATTATGTGCAGTAACTGTGAAAGTGCTCAGCATGAAGTCTATGCTTAGCACTTCTTTGTTGAATATTTTTGGGCATAAAATATATTTTCGTAACTCACAAAGATTTCTAGGTTGAGATATGATTACCTAAGGAATATTCTGGAAAATTGGAGTGGTGATGATCGCTTTAGGCTAGATTTTACCCAGAGTGGGGAAAAAAAGGTCTGTTTTACTGGGGAAAAATTTCTCAAAAGTTTGTTTCACATTCTGAGAAATCAGGTTGTTCCAGAACTTGAAAAATATGTTATTGCTTGTTCCAATCAAGGTGCAATTTTTTTCAGGTAATGCGTAACTTACAATTACAATTAAAACTTAAAATTCGGGCCATTTGTAGCAAGTCTCCCCGCTTGGCCTCTTCTGTCCATCAGCATTTTGAGAAAGGATGTATTTGCACACAGGTAGCCTTTTGTAAACTTGCAGTTTGCTGACAGTAGCAGCAAAAGACCTGTTTTAGAGACTCTCGTTGTGGGTATTTTAATACACAGTCATCTCAGAACACTTAAGGAAGAAATTTCAAGGAACTAAAGTGTGCTTCTTAAAGTAATATAAACTTTTACTTTGAAAGAGAATATTGCATCATGGTGATTGACAAAAGGGTATTTCTAATTCTGTGCTGATAATGTTGAGGTTTTAATGGGATTTCACTTTACTGGTAGAATTTCTCATATAATGTCACTTTTATTTTAATCATGAGAGACCCTTATTTTTTTAAAAAAATTCCTTTATAAAGTACCAGTTTTTTTTAATTACAAAGTTTACCCACATAATAACAATAACCAAAATAAAATCCTACTGGCTCATCTTAATTTAACTTCTCAGTGAGTCTATAATTCAATATTTGACTATAGTAATCAAAGGGTGTGGTACATGAAAACTGTACTGTGCTAGCTTTTCTGCTTATTCAGTTTTCTATGGTTAGACTAGACTGGGGGGCGGTGAACACGATACACTGTGCAGATGACGTGTTGTGAAACTGTGCACTTGAAACCCGTATAATTTTGTTAACTAATGCCACCCCAATGAAGGCAATAAAAATAAAAATGATTAAAATGGAACAAATATTTAGCCTCATCGAAGAGAAGTTTTCTTTCCATCTGAAACAATGCAAATGTTAATGTCAGTATTGTGAGCAATGTAATAGAAATGAATTCCTTTAGTGCTTCCTATATTAAGGAAGCTAGGAAAAAGACGAAAGAATACAATGCATTTGTTATATATGGTGTATCTTGTCCTTAAAATATTGATCCAACATCAAACTCAAGAATGGTGAGAGAAGTAATGATCATAAAGCATATATAAGCATCCATTACTGGTGGCTTTTAATTAATTCAGTCATGGAAAATTTGGACACGGGAAAGAAGAGGACTAAAATTATTCTCTATATTCTATAATGTTCACAAAAAACATCACAGAAATTTCTTAAAGTTTTCAACTGCAACAGATAAACATAACACCCTAATTTTCTTTGGTTTTTTTTACTGGTGTGAAATAAAGATGAATAAATATATTATTGAAGGTGTTTTGATTTTTAAAACCTTGCCTTCTTGCATCTGTGCTAAAAATATTCTGGAAATACAAAGTTATTCTTGAAATATATGGAAACTGCCCTGTGGTCAATGATAGTCTTAACTACCTGTCAATCAAAAGCAGAAGTTTGTTGAGACATTTAATTACAAAATAATGTAGTCATCAGAATGTCGTTGCGGTGACTGACAGCTCATTTTGGACCGAAAGCTTGCCGCTGCCTCCCCTGAGGTCAGAGATGTTCGGAGGTTAACTTAGTAATGACAAGTCCTTTATTATCACATTATGACATTGGAAAAAATGGCAATTATCTTAATAAATCAATAACAGTAATAAAATGACAGTCATAATTGCATAATATCCAACTTGTCAACTGCATTTTTGTTACATGGCTGGAATTTTTTATTTTATCCATAAACCTGCGCTATGTTCTTTGTTCCAAACAGACAAAGAAAAACTTCTGAAATGTTTCAAAAGCCACGTCCGTACTTCTGTGAGGCCAGTGTAAGAATAAGTAGAGAGGATTAGTAATTACCACCTGACCCAGTGTTAATATGTAGTTAACATCCTTATTACTTCGCCAAGCCTCGTAGGGTTTTTTTGTTTTGTTTTGTTTTTTGTTAAATGTCTTCTACTTAATTCATTCAAATAAGTGAAGGGAAAAGGACTTGCTTTTACTTTTTTCTCTTTTCTTTTACTCTCTAACCCCCCTCACATTCTGGGGGAACACATTATGTTTAGTCAAAACATTTTGCACAATTTTTTTTTTTAGAATAGATCCACTTTGATGTTAAAATGAATGATTGTGTCAGTAATTACTTCTAAGCAGTCAAAGATACAGTTTTAGTATTTAGATCAATCTCACCAGCTGTGTAGACACAACCTTTGATTTTCTAACTTTGTATAATCTAGGAAATAGGTCTCTGTAGTATCTGACTTCTTTCTGCTGTCAAATATTCCAGCTGGCCTACAATAATTTAATGAAGGATAGACTTTTCCAGGAGTAGATTAATCATGGATTTATGTGTGGAATGATCTGGCCATGAGTGTGCACCTGGTGATTGACACTTATTTATATAAAAAGGCCGTGACAAAATGTCTAGAAGACTACTGTTTCCATTGATCTGAATTACACCTCCGTCATGGTGATCTGTTCTTTCTCTTTAGATTTTCTTGCAGCTCTTTCTTTCTGTCTTCTCTTGGGTGTGCTTGAAAACTCCTCACTATGCTAGGGAGAAAAGTGTTTTCTGTTTAGCACCCGAAGTCAGAAAGTTTGCCCAAGTCGCTGACTGGGCCATGAAATTCATAACTGTGAAAGATCTGATGTCTTTAAGAGAAGTTCGAAAGTAGTCAAAAATAGCTCTATGACATACCTTTTGACCCAGCAATTCCACTGCTTGGATTATATCCTAAGAATCCTGAAACACCAATCCAAAAGAATATATGCACCCCTATGTTCATAGCAGCACAATTTACAATAGCCAAGTGCTGGAAGCAACCTAGGTGCCCATCAGTTAATGAATGGATCAAAAAACTGTGGTACATTTACACAATGGAATTCTATGCAGCAGAAAGAAAGAAGGAGCTCCTACCCTTTGCGACAGCATGGAAGGAATTGGAGAGCATCATGCTAAGTGAAATAAGCCAGGCAGTGAAAGACAAATACCATATGATCTCACCTTTAACAGGAAGCTAATCAACAAAACAAACAAACAAGCATAATATAAACAAAGACACTGAATTTGAGAACAGTCTGACAGTGTCCAGAGTGGGAGGGGAGGGAATTTCAGGGGAAAAGGGGAAGGGTTTAGAGCAACAAGTATAAAGGACACACGGACAAAAACTATGGGGGGTGGAAATGGGAGGAAGGTGGGGAGGGCTGGGGTGGTGGGCTGGGGCGGGGTAAAAGACAGAAAACTGTACAATATCAACAATTAAAAAATACTGATTTAAAAAAATAAAATAAAAAATGGGAAAAAAATAGCTCTATGTATATACGTCAGGAGGCTTACATTGTTGTTGCTGTTTTACTCAGTGGAGAGAAGGAATGATCTAAAGGCAAGTACATTTTCGGGGAGACGAAAAGAGTTGTGGGAACTCATTGGTAGTTTGGTTTGCGCCCTGGGTGTTGGGGTGGGCCAGAGGGACGGCTCTGGAAAGAACACTGTCAGCATTGGAATAAAGATGCTACCATTACTGCCTGTGAAATCTCTGAGGTAATTTAGCTTTTTCAAATCTCACATTCCTCATTTGAAAATGGGGGTGATGGGAGACCTGCCCCTTAGGGTTATTGTTAGAGTCCAACGATTTAGTATGTGGGTCTTTTAGCTACTATTTTGTCTCTATGTTCCTTGTGTTTTATTTTTAAGCTTTATTGAGGTATAACTGAAAAATAGGAATCACATATATTTAAGGTGTACATCTTACTCTTGTATGTTTTTTTATAAGATTTTATTTATTTTTAGAGAGAGGGGAAGGGAGGGAGAAAGCGAGCGAGAGAGAAACATCCATGTGTGGTTGCCCCTCATTCACCCCCTACTGGGGATCTCGCCTGCAACCGAGGCATGTGCCCTGACTGGGAATTGAACCGGTGACCCTTTAGTTCACAGGTTGGCCCTCAACTCACTGAGCCTCACCAGCTAGGGTGATCCTGTGTGTTTTCTTTTTTAATATGTCCCAGCATTGATCTGAAAAATGCTGTAGAACATTGATGGGATATTTAAGGCTCTTATAATGTCAGTATTATTACATGAATATCTGGTATGCAAAGCATATAGCTTTCATGTCAATATGCACTAGCAATCTGTACTCTAGGCACTTGCCGGTGAGTTCTTGTTTAATTGAGTACTCCCAGCTTCCACCAAAATTTCAAGAGAAATGAGTGAATTGAAGACAGGCAGACACACACACACACACACACACACACACACACAGAGAGAGAGAGAGAGAGAGAGAGAGAGAGAGAGAGAGAGATGTATTAACAAGGTTTTGTCAATTCCATTTTTATATCAAGTTGGATGACTCAAAAGCATACCTGTAATACACTGGGTTGGCCAAAAAGTTCGTTTTTTTTTTTTTCTTCCATTTGATGGCTCTATTACCACTTAGTTGTCTTTAACTTCATTCAAAACGCCTTGTTAGATTGTATTGTGACAGCTGTCTTATCAGAGTGCATTTTTAAAAATAATCAAAGTTAGTGAATGTTTGTGTAGCCATTTTAATGTTGAAGATGGAAGAAAATATGCAACATTTTTGGCATATTATGCTTTATTATTTCAAGAACGGTAAAAACAACCATGCAAAAAAAGATTCATGCGGTATATGGAGAAAGTGCTGTGACCGAACGTGTCCAAAGTCGTTTGAGAAATTTTGTGCTAGAGATTTCTTGCTGGACAATGCCTCAAGGTCAGATAGATCAGTTGAAGTCGGCAGCAATCAAAGTGAGACAATTGAGAACAATCAACATTCTGCCATACAGGAGATGGCCAACATACTCAAATATCCAAATCAGTAAAGTTATTGGTAGAAATGAAAAATGCGTCTTTTTTTTAATGGAAAAAACTAAATGGACTCTTTGGCCAACCCAATATTATCTGATTATCCTTGAAAATACTCTTACTGAATTGTAATTTAATACTGGGGGCTCAACTTTTATTGAGTACTAAATTGAGTTTGAGTCACATAGACAATAATTTTAAATTTATTTTTAGTGAAGTCATTTTTTATAACTTGACTTTTTATTATTTTCATTTTTGCCATTTGATATTGTAAAGTTATTAAACTATCAACTTGGTACCATTTTAATGATGCCATTTACTACTCATTAATATGTTGTCATTTGCAACTTGAGACTGGAAGTAAAATCTTTCATACGACATTTTCAACTTGATGGAAGCATCATTATTTTGAACTGACTGGGTAAAATTCTGGGTTTAAAGAAATAAAATGTTGAGTTTAAGGAAATTCTTTCGTTAAAACAGGTGAGCAGAGTTTTTTTGCTTCACACAGAGATTATTACAGTATAGTGAGAAAATGACCCTAAATGACACTAAATGATCGCTGTCATCTTGGGTAAATTAGATGTACCGAGCTCCGGTTGTTTTATCTTTAATTTGGTTTTTTTTTAAAATATTTATTTATTTATTTATTTATCTTTAGAGGGGAAGGGTAGGAGAGAGGGAGAAGGAGAGAAATATCAATGTATGGTTGCCTCTTATGTGTCCCATGCTGGGAACTGGCCTGCAACCCAGGCATGTGCCCTGACCGGGAATCGAACCGCGATCCTTTGCTTCGCAGGCCCACGCTCAATCCACTGAGCTACACCAGCCAGGGCTTTTAATTTGTTTTAAGAATATCTACCTCACAGAGTTGGAGAACTTCACTAAATAAAACATGTAAAACATGTATCGAGGGCTTATATGGGAATGACTATTTTTGAAGAATTTGAATTCCCTACCTTGTCTGGCTGCTCCCACGAACTTTTCCAGGGGCCACCGTTCACCCAAAATGCAACATGAATGGCACTCCTTGGAACTGCGCAGTCTTCAGTACTTGTTTAGAATTTTAAATTTGCCGCTTAAAGGACTTTTACTTTCTTGATAACAGAGAGGTAAATTTCAGGTTGGATGTGTTCAGAACAATTCCACTGGCACTGCTCGTGAGTAGCCAAGTGAAGGAAATAACAGTCAATCTGTCCACCTATCCATGTATTCCATTCATTTATCAGACATTTTTCAAGAGTTGGCTGTGTACCAGGCCACTCAAATCTGTGTAAGTGGATGGAAATAAAATATGCGTTTGAACCTAAGTAAACACTCTCAGGGATAAAATCACACAATTGCCTTTTTAAACTTAGGGCTCTCTCTTTTTTTTTTTTTAAGTTAAGGGATTTTTTTTTTAAATTTTATTTATTTATCTTTAGAGGGGAAGGGTAGGAGAGGGGGAGAGGGAGAGAAATATCAATGTACAGTTGCCTCTCGTGTGTCCCATGCTGGGAACTGGCCTGCAACCCAGGCATGTGCCCTGACTGGGAATCGAACCGCGATCTTTCGGTTCGCAGGCCCGCGCTCAATCCACCGAGCTACACCAGCCAGGGCAATTTTGTGGTTTTAATCTGACTTTGTAGCCAGCACTCTTTTCCCTTCGGTAATGGATGTTTAACAAGAACTGAAGGGTAGAAATACCAGTTGTATCCTGTGTATTAAGCTTCTTGGGAGAGAAGCGTGCACTGTACTTTTGGAATTATTATTAATCGAGTGTGATATTAAGAACACCTCACTGGGAGAGTCATGCACCTGAAGAATTTCGCTTCCATCGGTGATCAACCAGAAAGTGAACATTACAGGTAAAATAATGAAGAGTGCTTAGTTAAATCAAATTTTCAAGTAGTTCTAAGAAATCTGTTAAAGTCAATCACTGGCAGCTCTGCTTTTCTTAATCAGAAAACTCTTTGACCTTTTTTCTGTTTATCTCCCAAGATGAGCAGAATTGTGTGAATGTGTTTATTGCAGCTGAGGTTGGGGATGAAAAAATTCAGAAACAAAAATGGCCTTTGATCTTGAGGCCCGAGTCTCTTGCTGTTCAGCTCTCTTTTCGGTCTCTAAGCGGAGTGTGTTTTGTCATCTGTTACCATTTGGTTCGGGGAGCAGTTTGCGTAGACTTAGCTTTTTACTCATCCGCCTTTAATTCTTGGACTGCGGTTCGACATAAACTTTGTTCCTCTTGTCCCCACTTTCCTCCTTGCTCTTCAGGAAGGGTTGGGTGGAGAGGTTACCATTTTGTCCATCTCTAATACTCTGAGCTATTAAATACAGTCAAACTGTAATTCTGTGTTATCTGCCTGCCTCATTTCTGCTCTCTGTCCCGGAGAATAGTCGCATGGAAGATCATGGTGTTACTGAAAACTCCTGAAAGATAGTAACTGGTTTGGCTACTCAAACGATGATACAATTCCTTGGCAAAACAGGTCTATTGTGTGTGGATGGATGGGGAGGGGTATTCGTCTCGAGGTATTGAAATGGTGTGATGGGCTGGAGACATCATATAGAAATTGTTGCTCTAACACAGTTGAGAAACAGTGGTATTCATAAAGAAACACCAAGAGCATCTATATGATAAATACACTTATAATTAGTGAGATCATTAGCACGGACGAAGTATACTTTAATATCCACAAAGAAGTCCTTAAGCTAAGCAGTTAGCTTCGCTCTGATGGGAAAAAAAAAAAAACAAAACCAAAACCACAACCAAATGAACTATATACAGCTGAATAGGCTTTTCAGAGTCTCCAAGGAGGTGACTTGTCTGTTGATGGCCAGTGGGGGTGGATGAGTGAAATAATTACTTAACAGCGTGTAAACAATGCGAGACGTGAAGTAGCTTCCCCCCCTTCTCCTCTGCCCCCTTTTTCATTGAGTGAGTTTCTTGTCGCGATGGCTCCACGGGGACAGGCAGCAGAGAAATTTGATTAAATGGATGCCTGGGGTCATGACCCTGTCTAAACATGGTGCAGCTCTCAGCATTAATCAAAGGAATTTTTTTCTTAGTTAAAAAAATTCTGACCTTGCTGTATATTAGTATTAGTGAGCTTCGGACTTGGTTCTGGCTGAGGACGGAGGGGGCTGTGTAAGTCTGTGTGAATATTGTGTGTAGGGAAACAACGAGAAAAGAGACTGTCTTCCAGGACGATAGAAAACTCTAATATTATCTTCAATCATGTTAAGGGACTTTCATCTGATGATAGACTATCACTAGCCAGAGGGATCTGGAGCTCCATTAGAATTCACTAGGACTCATTTCTTGCAAACCGCTGTTGACATTGATCTGAGTGCTTAGAAGATATTTATAGCATTGTAGCTGGTGTGGGATTCCTGTGTTCCAGAATGCTCTTGGAATGTTTTTATTCCAGGGTCGCGTTTGAAAGCTGATTGGAAGTGATTTTCTTGGAAAACAGAGCAAAGTATGTGTTGGGTAAGGGAACAACTAACAGAGTGGTCGTTGGTGACTCAGATAAGAGCAAGCCCGATGAAATTTTCATCAGCAGGCATGTGCCATTGTATTAAGCAGAATATCTGCTTCAATATTCTTGTTTTTCATCCTCGTTTGAACAAAGGGAACAGATGTGATACAATCAGATAGCTATTTCCCTCATAGGAATTGACCTAGCAGAGTATGCAATTGATTTCAGGTCATCAATATCTTATTTCTTCTAAATAAGAATCTGTTCTGGACTGTGGACTTGCTTACTTCAAAAATCTTCATTAACTACAAAGATCAGGCAAGGTGCTCTCAGTTAATTGTAGTTCAGTCAAATATTTGTGCTGTCAATCGTTGTTGAACTGGTTTTTTAACTAATAGTGGCCCATTTTATTGCCTGCCTTAGCTAACATGACACAGTGAACATAAATACAACTTTATCTGAGTGATTGAACTCTTAGGTCCTCAGAATCATGTTTGTCACCAATTGTGATTGCCTGGCAATACGGATAAAGCTACCAGGGGGTCCAACCTGCGACCCGCGCGGGGTCACATGCGGCACAGGATGGCTATGAATGCAGCCCAACACAAAATCGTCAATTTACTTAACACATGATGAGACGTTTTTGTGATTATGTGCAACAATGTATTTAATGTGTGGCCCAAGACAACTCTTCTTCCAGTGTGGCCCAGAGACGCCCAAAGGTTGGACACCCCCCACGAGGCTGTCTCCTTAGAGAGTTAGTGAAACTTTACAGAACAAGAATAATTTTATCATAACACTTCTTAATAATTTAAACATATTTTTCTCCGAATGATTCACTATAATTAAATAGTTGGTGTGAATTATTGTAGCTAATTGAATTTTAGATAATGGAGGTATTTAATTTGGGTTTTCTCTGGATGGCAGTTGATGAAGTGTATGGTTATCTGTTTCTGTGAGGTAAGCAGACTTGTTACAATATCATTAGTCAACAAACAAACATATGGGTGCCTGAGAAATGTCAAGTGGAAGGAACCCCTCCCTTGAGGTGAAAGGATTAATTTAGTGACCGGAGGTGAATTATTTAGATTGGTGACATCATGACCATGTGGATTCTGTTTCTAGTTCATGATTGGAACGGCTACAGAGCGCATACTTTCAAATGTGCAGAGATCATTCTAAATGAGTGTTCTATTTACTCACGATTTTGTACTTAGAAAAACCACAACTTCACTGTTACTTTGAGAATGGGGAAGGGGAAGTGTATTTTTCACTCTAGAATTATGATTCGGATGGGTTGTATTGTAAAAAAAATAAAACACCAGGATTGTATTTGAAAGGTACTTTCAAAGCGTGCCCATTCACCATGGAGTTTGCACACATCAATGGAAACCATTTTTACTATCACACATCATCGGACGAAAGGTTTAACAAGTTACTACTGTTGGGACAGATACAAGAGGTGAGGCTGTTAGCGTGGTAAACGTAGGGCTCATCCGCAAAAAGTCACCAAATGCAGTCAATTATACTGTTTGATGACAGTCGGGCTTTAGAATAACAGCAAGGTCACTTGCATAATGTTGCAGACAAGAGCCCTTTTCAAGAACATTGATATTCCCTCTAGACTGAGACATATACTCTAAATTACAAGGTAAATCTCTGAAGAAAAAACACAAGCAAACAGGTCTGCCGTCTGTCACTGACTGGTCCCTGTCCTGCAGGTTGACATTGCTATCATATAGGACATTTTATCTGCACTCTACCTCCACATAAGGTGCAAATGGCAGGAAAATGCAGAGTTAGGGAATTATGAGGACTATCAACATTTCTATGCCCTGGCTGGTGTGGCTCAGTGGATTGAGTGCGGGCTATGAACCAAAGGGTCACCAGTTCGATTCCCAGTCAGGGCACATGCCTGGGTTGCGGGCCAGGTCCCCAGTAGGGGGCATGTGAGAGGCAACCACACATTGATGTTTCTCTTCCTCTCTTTCTCCCTCCCTTCCCCTCTCTAAAAATAAATAAACAAACAAATAAACAAAACATTTCTATGGATTGTAAATAATTTTTTACTATCAAGTGTCTGCTTTCCCTCACAATTAAAAAATCATATATTAATATTCAAAGTATCCATCATAGGTGTCAAACCTTTCAAATTGCCATGTGTGTGAGGCGTGGGATTTGGAGAAGGAGGAGTAGAGACACGAATCAGTTTCGGGCAGGTGCTTGTATTACTGGTGATGCATGCGCAGAGGGAGTTCTCCAAAGCACTGGGAGGTCCCGAGCCATCAGGGAAAAAAAAAAGGTTTTGAAATACATTCCCATTCTGAGCTTATAAGATTCCTTTTGAAAAGATCACCACCTGGGAGTTTTCTGTTTAACACCTATTTAACCTGAAAATTAAGCTTAAGTAAAAGCTCACGTTTGCCTGAAATATCTGGTAACTAAGACTGCACTGTAAAATGCTGATAAAGTGTTTTAAATGTATGCTTCTACAGTTACTGAGTTTGAGATCTAGGAAACCACGCAAGTCGTGGGTAAAATATTTATGACATATTGGTATACGCACCTCAGCGCTCTGATCTATTTATTTCTCACTGCAGTTTTTGTAACAAATAAAGTGATTTTATTTGGAAAACTCCTTGATTTTCCAAGATCAGTGGTGTCCGGTTAATAAGTACAGCTTTCCAGGATATAAATTATATTTAAAGATCATAATTGTTGGTGCGGCCTCCGACTACCAGCTATTCTATGTGCGGGGGACTAGGTCTAGGACTCAGCAGGGGATTTCAATAAGTACTTCAATCCCAAAAGAGTGAACGGAGGCAAATTTTGATTGCAGTTCCACCTTGACCACTGAACTCAATTTGTTCATGAGGGTCCATCTGAAAATTAATGATTATCATGTCTATCTTCAGGTACTATGTTGTATATGTGTATTAAGGTAATGGATTAAGATCAGTTTAAGTTCTTTAAGGAAATGTTGACGATAGACACAGGGACCTAAGAAATCTCTTATCGTCAGAAGTTTAGCTATGATAGTACCAATTATGCTGAACTGAACGATTTTTGAAAATATATAGATTTGAATTCTGAATAGTTCTTTGTCTTTTGTGTTTAGTTTAAAAGTAGTGCACTAAAATTCCATAATGGCAGCTTAGAGAATTCCATCAATGCAACATTGCATACTAAACCTATTTGTTTTGCCCCATCAAATTTATAAGATTATATTTTGGAAAACTATATTGAGATTACGAAAAGTACGGTTGTGTTTTTTGCATGTTATAGTTTGCTAGTGCTATGATTTAAAACAAGCTTTAAGTACTTATGCTTATTAGTTTTCATGGATGTGTTGTGACTAGTACTTTATAAATTGATATTATATCAACTCGCAACAAAAGAAAACATTAAGTAGATGATAACTTGTGATTTATCACGGTCAAAATGCAGAGATAAACTGCTCTGTGATTTAATGACTCCAATTGTAGACTTCTCATCTTTTCAACTTTTCTTTTATTATTTTGGCAGGTCTCCAATTTTGGAGTATTTATACTTAGCAATGACCACTTAATCTCATGTCATGAATCGTCAAACAAAATAAAACCGAAAAGATGAAGTAATGACATATTTTAAAATCACGCACACTTAAGAAAAACAGTGAGCTCGCTGGACAATTTCAAAAGGTCGCGTCATTGAATGCCTGCATTTTAGCGAAGGCAAAAGTGCAAGGGGCTTCCTCCCCATCATTGTGTGAATTGTCCGGTGAGTCTTTGGGAAGGATTGACCTTCCTGACCTTCTCACACTCTTAACAGTAGCAAGTGTGGTCATTTAGTCTGAACTGGTAGTGAAGACAGCCTGAAAGCTAACAATGAGAATTAGTAACTAGTGGGTAAGTCTAAAGCAAAGAAGCCTGACATTCCTTTATACAACACTCAGTTTTGATACTGATCAAAGAGCAATGGAGAATGGGGGGAGGGAAGAGTGAGATACACAATTCCGTAAGGTTAGTATCAATCAGAGTTTTTGTCCTTCGATACATTTCTTAAAATTAAACTGAAATGAATATAAACTTCTTTGATTGGCATAATATGAAACAGCAAACGTCCTTAAAACTTGTACTCTCTCTCAGAGAACAATGACAATTCCTGGTGAAACAAGAGCTTATTCCTTACAACAGGGGTGTCAAACTCATTTTCACTGGGGACCTCATCAGCCACGCAGTGGCCTTCAAAGGGCTGAAATAATTGTAGGACTGTATAAATGTAACTACTCCTTAACTGTTAAGGAGTTGAAATGACATTCGGCCCTTTGAAGGCAACCCCGAGGAGGCTCATGTGGCCCCCCGTGAAAATGACTTTGACACCCTTGCTTCTAACATTGTTTCAGAAGAAATCAGAGCAAGGAAAATCACTAGCTCAGACAGGCAAACTTTCAAGTTTCGCTTAGTAAGTGAGGTAGGTTCTATATAGACTTTCTATTCCCATATAGCAAATGAAACAAATTCCCTTTAATCTTAGTGTAATGGTACCTGCTTTAGCCGAATAACAATTATAATGGAAACTTACATCCCTTACTATATGCAGGCATTAACCCGAGCACGTTCATCTATTTTGCACTCATTGAATGAATGCAGCAACCTAATGAAATAAATGCTGGCATTATTCCTATTTTACATGTGTGGAAACTGAGGCACAAGAAACTTGCATTACTTGCTCACATTCATGGCTATTAAGTAGTGGAATTTTCTGAATAAAGTTGCCAATTCTGGCTGCAAATTCCGTGCTCTTCTTCCTGGTACCATAGAGCCCGTTAAGTTTGGGGCAAGTTTGCCAGGAAATCAGAAAAAAGGGAAGAAAAGAATCTGAAGGTGATCTGCAATAGTTTAAAAACATTCTCTCTGAAAGATACTATAAAAATGCTAGTGAGATTCAGATCCACTGTGTGTAACTTTTTCTTTCCCCTCATGAAGTTAAATGAAATTCTAGGAAGCAAAGAGGGTTTGCATTTGGTTACTGGCTTATTCTTTATCCGGGAATGCAACTATCAATGAAATATCCATAGCCAATGGGAAAATTGACTGCTTCTGTTGGAAAGGTTATTTAATTGATATGTAACTGAAAGTAGTGGTGGGGGGAGCTGTTTGACATCTTTCCTTGTGTCACAGATAATAAGTTTCTAACAAGAGTTGTTGACCAGGAAATTGGAGACTTAGTCCTATCGGCTGCTGGTGTGAGTAGGTTTATAGCCTCAATTCCAATTTGTTTTATCTGTGCCCAGAACCGCAGGGTGACTTAGCACCTAGTAAATTCCGACCTTACAGGCTTCTAATCATATGTAAGGGAAGAAGTATCCATTTTTTAAAAGGCATTATTTTACTGCAGTTGCCTGTCATCCACAGGAACAGAGGATGCAATCCCGAGTAAAGGTCAAGAAAAACACCCAAAGCGACAATGCCCTTGCCATATTAGGCCTTCTAGTTTGGAGTTAAAGATTCCAAGAATAAGCATATGGTCTTGAAGAATTTCTCTGTGGACTGGGAGTACATCACAAGGATGAACAAGTGAAATTATTTGTACCGTAGTGTTCGTTATACTCACCTCGTCACAGCTGCTGTGATGGTAAAACATATTTACTTGAGTACTAGTCTGCAGTTCACAATAATGAGCCCAACCTCCAGTCAAGGTGTAAATTCATCCTGTTCCCGTCTCTTTCCTGGCACAGGCTGATGGAGTTGTATTGACCACGGCAAACATTCCTTGGCCAAAACCAAATAATCTCATGCTAACCGCGTGGTCCTACCCCTGATACCCACAGCAAATGTCACTGCTGTATCTCAGGACACATTCAGAGTGTCTATGTTCATAGGAAAACTGCCTATTACATACATGTCATTAAAAACTGATGTAAGTGACAGCTGAGAGAATTATTGGCTTCAGAAGATAAAATGCGATAAAATAGAGCAGTATGCACTTCTTCCAGCTTAAGATCAAACCTAACAAAACGAAACAGCTGACTTCAGCTGGAACAAGGTGTGCTATCCCTGTACCTCGAATCTGTTTCTCACCTTTTTCCTCTGACATATCAGTTCATGAAGTTTCTACAGCGTTTCTCTCTTTTCCCCATTCAAATAACGTATTTCCTTGGTAAGGTAAATTAAAATTCAGATTCCCTATTGAACATTTTTTTCTGGTGGTTTTGGCCCTGAAAACTCATGGGAGAAATTTGACTGTATGCAATCACTGGAGCCATAGACTATTTCATTTTAGAATTCTGGATACTCTATGGGCCTTTACAAATAATCAGAGTGGTTTTTCAGTATAAAACAGAGTTATGTAAATGAACATGCTTTTATTTTATTTTGTATTTTAATGCCATGACCTAAACATAGTGCTCTTCAGACATAATGTTTTCAGGGAGAACCTTTTCATTATTTCAAATGCACAGCTGCATTTAGAATTTCCTTTAAATGGTAAAGAATTATTGGTGTGAATAGCATAATACAAAATTTTGGATAGTGATTCTTCTGGTAGAAGTTGTTACTAGGCAGTCTCAGAAGGATTCTAGGATGCTCAGTGGGAATTTTTAATTTATGAAATTCTACCTATGGAAATTGCTTAAAAATAACAAGTGAGGGAACATTATCAATATTCAGATAATCGTTATTTCATTAGTATTGTTTATTCTGTCTCTTGAAGTATTTTCCTCCGAGTAAGCGCAGTTTGGATTTTTTGAGGCCATAAAATA
This sequence comes from Glossophaga mutica, assembly GCA_039655065.1. Taxonomy (NCBI): domain Eukaryota; kingdom Metazoa; phylum Chordata; class Mammalia; order Chiroptera; family Phyllostomidae; genus Glossophaga; species Glossophaga mutica. Next base: position 3,030,288 of record CM077318.1, on the reverse strand, counting down.
AGCAGTGAATCACCCCCAAGTGTGGGGCTGATGTAGTCAGAAAGGACAATTTTATCTCCACATGCTTCTCCACCCAGCAGGTGGGTACACTTGCACACACATAACACAAGCACACACACACACACACTATTTCTTTAGCTGCACAGGCTTACTCACTCCAGGAGGTTGGTCTCTTTCTAATTAGATACACAGACTCCATTCAGCCGTTTGAGAAGTTCACAAGTTGATTCCCTCTCGCTCTTTCTCTTGTCTTCGCTGTCTCCCACGAAACAATGAAAACAAAGATACAGTAGAATTCATTTTCTTATTATTGATTTCATGCACCAGCTACCAGCTGTTTTAGCTTGTTCATTTCTGGAAACCTCCAGGCAACTTTTTAAAAGTACTTTTCTTTGACCATCTGCTAAATGCGATTGCTTTAATAATTAAAGACTCACCATCCTCTTTCAAAGAAGCATAGAAGTTGCTTTTGCAGCTGAGATATCAACGTTTTGGATTCAAATGCATGGACAGGTTTCATTCCATGAATCGGTGTCAAATGCTTTGGGAGACTAGTACTGAACATAGTTTATGGTAAGGGGTAAGGGGAGTCATTGGCAAATATGTTCTTCCATTCAGTGTGTTATCTTCTCCTTTTATTGATGGTTTTCTTTGCTGTGAAGAAATTTTTAGTTTGATGAAGTCCCATTTGTTTAGTTATTCTTTTGTTTCCCTTGCCCGAGGAGATATATCAGAAAAAAATATTGTTAGGGGTCAAGTCTGAGATATTACTGCCTATGTTTTCTTCTAGGTGTTTTATGTTCTCAAGTCTAAACTCTAAGTCTGATCCACTTTGAATCCTGGCTGGTGTGGCTCAGTGGATTGAGCACTGGCCTGTGAACCAGGGAGTTGCTTGTTCGGGTCCCAGTCGGGGCACAAGCCTGGGTTGTGGGCCAGGTTCCCAGTGGGGGGTGCATAAGAGGCGACCACACATTGATGTTTCTGTCCCTCTCTTTCTCCCTCCCTTCCCCTCTCTAAAAATAAGTAAATAAAATGTTTTTAAAATCCATTTTGAGTGTATTCTTATGTACAGTGTATGAAGGTAGCCTAGTTTCATTTTTTTTGCATGTGTCTGTCAAATCTTCCCAACACCTTTTATTGATTAGACCATCTTTATCTCATTGTATGTTTTGACTCCTTTTCTTCAAATATTAATTGAGTATAAGGGCATTGATTTATTTCTATACTTACTAATCTGGTCCATTGATCTATACGTTTTTTTTTATGCCAGCACCATGCTGTTTTGGTTGCTATGGCCTTGTAGTGTATTTTGATATAAGGTAGGCCGATTCCTCTACCTTTGTTCTTCTTTCTTAAGATTGCTGAGGCTCTTCCTTGTCTTCTGTGGGTCCATATAAAGTTTTGGGATTTTTTTTCTAGCTCTGCGAAATACGCCATTGGTAACTTGATAAGAATTGTATTGAAACTACAGATTGCTTTGGGTATTAATAACATTTTAATGATATTAATTCTTCCCATTCATGATCTCAGTGTATGCTTCCACTTGTTTGATCTTCCTCGGTTTCTTTTTTTTATTTTTTAAAGATTTTATTTATTTATTCTTAGAAAGAGGGGAAGGGAGGGAGAAAGAGAGGGAGAGAAGCATCCATGTGTGGTTGCCTCTTGCGTGCCCCCATCTGGGGACCTGGCCTGCAACCCAGGCATGTGCCCTGACTGGGAATCGAACCAGCGACTCTTTGGTTCGCAGGCCGGCGCTCAATCCACTGAGCCACATCAGCCAGGGCCTTCCTCAGTTTCTTTTTTCAGTGTCTTATAATTTTCCGAGTGTGGGTCTTTTATATCCTTGATTAAATTTACTCATAGATATTTTATTCTTTTTGAAGCAATTGTGAATGCGATTATTTTCTTAGTTTACCTTTCTGATAGTTTATTTTTGGCATATTAAAATGCATGTAATTCCTGCATAATTACTTTGTATCCTGCTACTTTTCTGAATTCACTTATTAGTTCTGGTAGGTTTTTTTTTTTTGGTGGAATCTTTATGGTCTAGTATGTACAGTATCATGTCATCTGTACATAATGACAGTTCTACTCCTTCCTTTCCAGTTTTAATGCCTTTTATATCTTCTTCTTAATGAGGTGGTTCTTTGAAAAGATAAAAATGATTGGAAAACCTTTAACCAACTCATCAAGAAAGAAAAAGAAAGGACCTGAATAATAAAATCAGAAACGAAAGAGGGGAAGTAATAGCTGACAGCAAAGAAATGCAAAGATTCAAAGAAAATATTGCGAACAACTATATCTCAACAAACTGGACAATGTGGTCTCAATGGAAACATACAATCTTCCGAGAAACATACAATCTTTCCAAAATTGAATGAGGAAGAATCAGAGCATCTGAATAGACAGATTACAACTAGTGAAATTGAAGCAGTATTAAGAAATACTGCCAATAAACAAAAGTCCTGGACTGGATGGTTTCACAGGCAAATTTTACCAAACATTCAAAGAAGATATAACACCTCTTCTCCTCAAACTATTCCAAAAAATTCAAGAGGAGGGAAGACTTCCAAGCTCTTTTTATAAGGCCATAATTATCCTAGTTCCCAATCCGGATAAGGACACAACAAACATAGAAAATTACTGGCCAATATCCTTGATGAACATAGATGCTAAAACCCTCAACAAAATATTAGCAAACCAAATCCAGCAATACATTAAAAAGGTCATACACTATGATCAAGTGGGATTTATTCCAGTGATGCTAGGTTGGGGCAATGTCCACAAATCAATAAACATGATATACCACATAAAATGGAGAATAAAAACCACATGATCATATCGATAGATACAAAAGAAGCATTTGATAAAATGCAGCACACATTTATGGCAAAAAAAAAAAAAACTCTCAAAAAAGTGGGAATAGAGGGAACATATCTGAATGTAACAAAGGCCATGTATGACAACCCCACTGCCAGCATCATACCCAGTGGGCAAAACCTACAAGCATTTCTCTTAAGAGCAGGAAGCAGACAGGGATGCTCATTTTCACCACTGTTACTCAACATAGTATTGAAAGTTCTAGCCAGCAGCATCAATTGAAGAAACGATGTTTTCTCCACTTTATATTTTTGCCTCATTTGTTATAGATTACATGACCATATAAGTGGGTTCATTTCTGGGCTCTGTAGTTCAGTCCATTGATTTATGTGTCTGTTTTTGTCCAAGCACCATACTGTTTTTATTACTATGGCTTTGTAGTATAGTTTGTAATCAGAAAGCATGATTAACGCTACATTTGTTTTTCTTTCTTAATATTGCTTTGGCTACTTGGGCTCTTTTGTGATTTCATACAAATTTTAGGATTCTTTATTTTAGTTCTATGGAAAATGCAATCGTTATTTTGATAACGATTGCATTTTATCTATAAATTGCTTTTTGTAGCATGGGTATGTTAACAATATAAATTCTTCCAATTTATGATTACAGTACATATTTCCATTTGTTTTGTCATCTTCAGTTTCTTTCATCAATGTCTTATAGTTTTCAAAGGACATGTATTTCAGCTCCTCGCTTAAATTTATTCTTAGGCCCATTGGCCTAAGAATAAAACTGAGCCAGTAGCTCAGTTGCTTAGAACATTGTATGGATACTCTAAGGTTACAGGTTCAATTCCCCATCAGGGCACATACAGGTATCAACCAATAGATGCATAAATACATGGAACAACAAATCAGTGTTTCTCTCTTTCTCTTCCCTTCCTCTTTCTCTCTAAAATCAATAAATTAAAAATATCCCTAGGCATTTTAACCTTTTTGTTGCAATTTTAATGAGATTATTTTCTTAATTTTTCATTGTCCATTATTGGTGTATAGATATACAACAGATTTGTGTGCATTAACTTTGTGTCCTACAACTTTTCTGAGTTCATTTATTTCAATACTTTTTTTTGAGTCTTTAGTGTTCTCTATATAAAGTATCACGTCACCTGCAAACAGTGACAGTTTTGTCTTTCCTTTTTCAATTTGGATATGTTGTATTTCTTTTTCTTGCATGATTGCTGTGGCTAGAACTTCCATCGGTCTGTTGAGCAAAGTTGGTGAGATCGGGCATCTGTGCTTTTGTGCCTGACCTTTGAGGAAAGGCTTTCGGCTTTTCGACATTGAATAGAATACAGCTGTGAGCTTGTTGTATATGACTTTTATGATTTTGGGTCGATTCCAACTCTACCCACTTTGCTGAGAGTTTTAATTATAAATGGATGTTGAGTTTTGTCAAATGCTTTTTGTGCATCTGTTGGGATGATCATATGGCTGTTATCATTCCTTTTGGTAAAGTCATATATCACATCGATTTAGTTATATCGAAACATCAGTGCATCTCTGGAATAAAACTCACTTGTTCATGGTGTACGAACTTTTAAATGTATTGTCAAATTTGGTTTGCTAATATTTACTTGAGGGTTTTGGCTTGTTTTTTTTTTTCTTGCATCCATGTGTATCAGGGCTATTGGCATAGAATTTGTCTATTTCTGCAGTGTGTTTGTCTCACGATGATCATCTTTCTTACAATTTTGTGGTTGGCATCAAAATATTTTGACCATGTAAAGATCCTATTGATATCGAATATAGAATATCCTAGTCTACACAAATACTATGTTCACCAGATGAAATGTTGAAACTACAACAGTATTTGAAGGATCCAAACAAGCGCTTTGATTAGCAGGCTTTTGAAATTGACAAATGAATTTTATTTTCTACAATTGCAAAAATCCTCTTGTTACACATGGTTTTATAATTTGTATTTTACCACTCCAAGATTATTGACATGAGACATTGGTTTCTTTCCGGTTAAAGGCATTTAAGGAAAATGATGCTTTTAGAAGAAAATGGAGGCCTCGAACACCTTTGGGTTACCCCCCATTTGTGTGTAAAGCATTTAAGGTCTATTTTGTGTGACATTGCCATTGGTTTTTTCCGTTTTGTTTCCTGAGGAGTGCCATAGGTAAACGGTGAGTGGGAGGTAAGAAGGACATACTCTTCAGGGGCAGGGCAAAAATGTATTGTTTGTTCCTGCCAATGCACCTTCCGAAATGACTGGGTGGTCTTTCATTGCCGCTTGATGTGATTTTTAGGGGGAAGCATTCACAGCTACAAAGACATTCCTTGAGACGTGATTACTATAAGACCAAGAGCTTCACAAGGTAGCAGAGTAAAAGCCCAAAGATCGCATACAGGATTGGTCCCGCGGGATGTCAAAAAGGCAAACTCCGTTCATAAAGATTTTAATACTTTTTGTCAAAATCTGGGGAATAATACATGTAATCAAGAAATAAAAATTAATTTTAAAGCTTCCATTAAAAAGCAATATTTCATTGCATCAAATATTTGATGTAAGGCCTGGAAGAAGTTAGCTTTATCTTGACATTTACATTTGAAATCAAGACCATCAACTGAAACACTTTCGATCGAAGCTGTCTTCTGTGGACTTTAATAATGCTTTATTGCCAAGGATTTTGTTATCAAGCGGCTGTTTAGAAGTTAGGTTTGCTTGTTTCCAGAGAGGCCCAGCTTAGGGAGGGACATGAGCATAGAGCTGGAAGAAAGGACATGCGCAAAATGCTGTGTGAGCAAAGAGAATGTAGCCGTAATTCAGTTGATGTGTTTTAAAAAATGGGAAAAAAAAAATCATGCGACCCGGGTTAATGTTCAAATTAGCATATTTTGGACCTAATTTTACTATTGCAAAGGGATATGGTAACTTATTCACAGTAGCGATAAAGGCCATACAACCCTTTTAAATGTTCATTATTGCCACTTTGTAATTCGGTGCTTTTGTGGACCTGGTCTTTTGCTAGACACTTGCTTTTAGTTGTTTCATTCCTAGAAACATGGAATCTTCCAAGACCGAATCCTGCAGAAATAGAAATTCTCAATAGACTGATTACTAGTAAACAGATTGAATCAGTCATTTAAAAAACCCTCCCAACAAATAAAAGTCCAGACATCCCTGGTAAATGTTAATCCCAATACTCCTCAAACGCTTCCAAAAAAAAAAAAAAAAATGAAGAGGAAGGCACACTTCTTTTTTTTTTTTTAAAGATTTATTTATTTATTTATTTTTAGACAGAGGGGAAGGGAGGGAGAAAGAGAGAGAGAGAAACATCAATGTGTGGTTGCTTCTCGCGTGGGGGCCAAGGACAAGGACCTGGCCCACAACCCAGGCATGTGCCCTGACTGGGAATCGAACCTGCGACCCTTTGGTTCGCAGCCCGAGCTCAATCCATTGAGCTACGCCAGCCAGGGCGGAAGGCACACTTCTAAACACATCTTCTGGGGCCAGCACTAACCTGTTTGCATTTTAAACGATAACATCAATGAGCACTCATCTCTTTTCAGTTTTATCTAGAGGATGAAGCGAGACGCTACACAGTCCTCAGTAGGAGTAGCATACCTTTCTCTGTGTCAGTGTTAGGCAAACTATGTAATTCACTCCCCCTCTGTATAGGAATTTTCCAATCAGGAAGTCCAAAAATAAAACTAACTGCCTGCAGGAGAATCGAAAGTAACAGTGGCTTTCTTGGTGAATGACAGCTTATTTTTTACCTACATACATGTTTCTAGGAAAGTTCTAAAAATCTACAGGATCTATGATGATATTACGACATTCTTGTCATCCCACTTAGATGATTATTTTTAGTTCCAGTTACCATATTACCAAAAAAAAAAAAAAAAAGATGTAGCATTTGAAAAGGGGAATTAGATTGACCTTAGGACTACAGGGTAGGAGCTGCAGGGACAGGATAGATTCCTGAATTTCTATAACCTTTAAAGAGCAAGGTGGAGGAAGATTTAATTGAAAATAAACTCACTGCCATATACATAGAGATAGATAATGTCAACTTTGTTTTGTTACCTTACGAATTATTGTACAAGATGTATAAATTTCAAAGGAAGTGAAACTTGCTGAAGCAAACATCTGCACTCCTTAGCTTTTTCCAAGTCCATCTTTCTTAGCTGTTTCTTCTGTGGGGACTTTGCAGCTAGTTCTTTTCTGAAACGTAAGAAGGATATATGCCCGTCAGTGGAATACCATAGACAGGCATTGCAATAACTATAAACCAATGGGAAGAAGTATGCCTCAGTAGTGGCAACTAAGCTGAAATCACCACTGATATCTCAAAGGAATTTCAATGTAATCTACCTGTATTTTTTAGTAGGTAGTTGGCAGCTTAGGAAGCAGAGAACCATAGGACATTTGAGTGATGATGGGTTAGAGGAGTCAGTTGATCCAGTCCTGGTTTTACAAACGACGATAGTGGGATCTAGAGAAGGGAAATTATCTTTTCATGGTCACACAGCTACTTAGTTGTATAATTTGGGACTAATACCGAAGTCCCCTTGTGCCTTATTCAGGGTTCCGTCTGAATAGGTTGCTGTCTGAAAATTCACCTGTAACTGGATTTCACGGAACTTGGAAAATAACGTATCCTGGCCAAAGTTGTAAGCTCAGCGTTCTCCTTTAGTCCATATTGTCATTTGTCTCCACGTTAATTTAAGTTTTAAATCATAGTAATCCTAGCTTTAATACAAAAGGCGATCATTTGTACTTTTAAGTATCCGTGTCTGGTATCTTGGTGAAGAACGTGCTTTCTTCCTTATTTTATTTTCCAATAGTAGAGCGGTCCTTGTCAAGGGATGAACGGAGGGATTGACGAGACTTTCAAATGAATAATCCTCATCATTCCCACTCCTGCCTGTCCGTAACACATTGAGACTGCGGCCAGGCCGGGATCCCTTTGCTCTGACCCTGCTTAATTGAGTTCATCTGCAGCTAGCTGCCAGCCTAAACCAGATAGGGTTACCAGAACAATCAATTGGCAAATGAACTCGTTTTGCTAGAAACAGCTTCGCTGTGTTGTGCTTGCAGAACTGTCTGCGTTACTCATCTCACTGAAGCTTCACTGAACAAATAAGCCAACTGTTAGAAAAAGTGAAGGTGTAATTAAAATAAATTTCCGAATGGTCTTTCTCTCCATGAATAACTTTATAATAAATGTACATTTTTTTGCACCCGTCAACAATTCAGCGTATGTGCTGCCATCAACTAAGATTGGGTTTATGATATCTCCCATTGACTTCAGCTATACAGTGGAAGTTTCTTCATATTCTAAAACACCGTGGCTGTCTGTAGGGAAAATGGAGTCCGTCAGGCTCCCTCACTCAGATGTCTGGGCAGCTATGAGAAGCAGTATTTCCATAACCTTGAGAATGGGCCCGCGTGTGCGGAATCACGCCTTGTTATACGGTATCTTGGTACCCTGCCAGCTTTGTGAGCGCGTAGTATATAAGGCAGTCGGGGCTTCCCTGGGCACCACACGTGGCTTGCAGAGTGCCTGGACCACCCCACCCCAGAATAAAGGTACCTGAGGCATCCTGACAGCTCCGTGAATTTTCTACCATCTGCCCAAGTCCCATGTGAACATGCCCGGCCTTGACTGGCTGCAAGACACTGTCCTTATGTCAATCAAGCACCTACTTTGTGGCATCTTTGTTAGGTTTTGGAGTGCAACAGTGAACAAGACACCTCAACCTATTCTTTTGTAGAGATGGCATTTTCGGAGGGAAGGTAGACCTAGGATAAGTAAATGGAGAAAATCTGCGTACATTGTCATAGATGATGTGAAGTAAACAGTGTTTCACTCAGCCACTCAGAATCGGAGGCTGATGCTGAGGTCTCTACTCAGGCAGTGTACTAGTTTGGAACTAGGCCATTTACTATCATTTGAGTGTGATATCAAGCCATCAAACCCAAAGCTATCAACTCTAAAAGCTGGTAAAACAGTGATCGTGCCCAGCATCTAAAGGGCTTTAGTGTTTCATTTCACGTGCGATGTTTTCTTAGTGTTTTCTGTGAGTCATTCTACAGAATGTGTGTCTGTGAGACACACATCAGCAAGACAGGATCATCAATGGGAAGACTTGTAATATAATGAGTGTAATGAGGGTTTTTAAAAAATCCCATGTAAAAGCCTGGCTAGACCGCCCCTTCCACGTAGGCCAAAGCCTAGGATTCAAAGAGTGACTCCTGGTGACTTTGGTCAAACCTACAAACATGGGCAGAAAGACTGTTAAGGAGAAACATTTCCGACACAAATATTGTGGTCAAAGATGCCTGTCGCATTAAGTGCTTTAAATTTTATGAAGATTTTGCGAGATCGTAATGTTTAAAACTTTAAAGAATCAAAATGATTTCAGGTAGATTATCTTAATCATCAGAGTGTATGTGCCTACTATTTATCAACTTTGAATATGTGGGACAATATTAATGACAAATTCCTTGGGATACATTGATAGTATGACCAAAGGTATTTATTTCATTGGTTTCATCCTTGATACTGTGTATACTGAAATGATTATCGTATGATAAGAACAGGTTACCGATATTCTACTGTCTTATGATTGTTGCCTTGAAAAAATGCATCTGACGCTGTGAACCATACTCCTACCTCCGAAGTTCTCTGTTATTGTAGGACATATGAGAAAGAGCATTGAACCCACCGAGGCTCCCCCGACTGGACAGAGCAGTGTTTGTGTAAAGGATCATCTGTCCGAGAGAGCTGGTATAGAGTTTTGCATTCTTTACGTTATACTGGCAGCCTATGTTAAACATATATGTATAACCTGGAACCCGTCTTTTACAGACAAGTTTAATTGCCATAGGCTCATTTATCTTCGCTATCACCCTGTGCCATATTTAATTTTTCTTTTCATTTTCCTCTGGACTCTGACTTTAACTCTATTTGACTTTTAAAAGAATTAAGCTTATGCACCGAAATCTTAAAGAAGCAGCAGATATTTAAGATGATCAAAGTTTTTTTTTTTTTTTTTTAATTTCCAAATAATTCTAGGAAGACATACATCTCCAAAAGAAAGAAAATGATAGTTCTAACTGCTTGGGCCATGAATCAGAGGATCATGCTTTTGGGGTTTTAAACTTATTTTTTATTGCTGTTAAGTACATTTGTCTCTATTTTCCCCCCACCACAAGCACCCCCCACTCACCCTACCCCCACCTCCCACCTTCAAACCCACCCCCTTTAGCTTTGTCCGTGTGTCCTTTATACATGTTCCTTGATGGACCTTTTGGAGACAAGTGATCAATAGTTTGTTCAGATGCCCTCTGAACTTAAAGAGGTCTAAAATATTCTGGCTTTTATTTTTACTTTTTTTATATCATAAAAGAGATTTCCAGTTTCTTTTAACATAATGGGGTGGCCAAAGAATTTTCAGCATTACCAGCAAGATTAAATAGCTTTATAACAGCTGCTATGGAGCAAGGGGTGGCATAAAATGAATGAAGTTATTAGTTAAAAGTAGGGAAAACTCCCTAAAAGCTCCAACAGTGGAAAGTCAACTGTTCGAATGATTTAAAAAAATCTCCAAAGAGAACCTAAAAAAGTTTTACTAACACCTGGATACTAGCCATTCATCTCTATAGGTCAAGTTGCGGGGAGGGCAGGGTATTGCTTGATTGGCTTGATTTCCGTCTCCTGTATCTATTGAATTTGTTCCCAGATCAACACTTTGTTTATTGTATTGGGCCTGAGAAACAAATTATATGACCAAAAAATCTTGTCTAAGGAACAAGTAAAGCCAAAATTAACCTGAAATATGGCAGCGTGCCAGGTTAACAGTTGACTCCAATTTCAAAGCATAGGAAACTTTTTTTTTTACCTTTATTGAGGTATAGCAGACAAATCAAAGTTGTAGATATTTTAGGTGTACAATCACTTCACAATGTTTATGTATATCAAAGCATAGGAACCATTTCATTGGTCATTTGGAGTTTTAAATTTATTGCCCCTATTCTGATTGAATGACAATGTTTCTCTGAGTGTAAGCAGAGTTTATTTTCTATTGAATCGATTTTCATCTGACACAATTTGCTTTAGATGCTGTTCTGTGTGTGCAAAAATAGTAAAATGTTGTCTACCTCCAGAGTCAAAAACTTGGTTTTCTTCATTTAAAAAAGTGCATGTGACTTTTCAGGGAGATAAACAATTTAGCACTTTGCGTTCACGTTGTCTTTCTGCCAACTGATTAATGTTGGAGTAAATCACATTAAAAGAATGACCAAACCACTCAAGTTCCTACTGGAACCAAGGAGATCACATACATTCGCTTGGAGGTTGAGATGTAAGATCATAGTAAATGATGGGACCTCTAGGAGGTAGAAGAGTGTATACTCTAGCCATCTATGACGTATCATCTAGTTCCGCTGAGCCAGTGACTATGGGGGACCAGTGTTCTCAGACATTCCTTTTTTTTGTTGTTGTTGTTGCAGAACCTCCTACAAATTCAGAGTTTATGTAAAGTTTTCATATTTTCAAAGTTCTGGCCAGACCAAACAATACTTTCTGTAGGCACAAAAAAGAATGGCTCCGTCTTTTCTTTCCTTCTAGCACCCACCAGCACTTCCGGAAGTTCTTTAGCGTTCAGTTGGCAATGGATTGGACTAGATCATCTCAAAGGTTGATGGTATCTTTAAAATGCTCTGTTTTAGGTCATTTCCCCTTGGTGAAGAATTCACAAAAGTATCACTCGATGTAGTTACCTTCACATCTGAGGGAGGACATACTATGTGAGATTTAATAGTGAATTTTAAATCGATCTTCAAAAGGACTAAAATACTTCAATCCAATGACTCTGTGATTAAGAAAGTAAGAACAGGCCGACAGTGACGAGAGGGGGAGGGGAGGGAATTTCAGGGGAAAAGGGGAAGGGTTTAGAGCAACAAGTATAAAGGACTCATGGACAAAAACTATGGAGTGGTGGAAATGGGAGGGAGGTGGGGAGGGCTGGGGGTGGGCTGTGATGGGGGTAAAAGGCAGAAAACTGTACTTGAACAACAATTAAAATAAAATTAAATTTAAAAAAAGGAAGTAAGAACAAGCACTGACTTGGTATGCGTGAGTATATTCTGCTTTAAGAAAGTGTCATTTCACAGCCCTGACTGGTGTAACTCAGTGGACTGAGTGCCGGCCTGTGAACCAAAGGGTCGCCAGTTCGATTCCCAGTCAGGGCACATGCCTGGGTTGCGGGCCAGGTTCCCAGTAGGGGCCACATGAGAGGCAACCACACATGGATGGTTCTCTCCCTCTCTTTCTCCCTCCCTTCCCCTCTCTCTAAAATTAAATAAATAACATCTTTAAAAAAAGAAAGTGTCATTTCAAAACAGGTTGGGAGAGTGAACTATTGTATAAAGCAAAATCAAATGGTTCTGTCAGTCAAGGGAGGCGGAATAAAGGCTCACCTGCTTTTACACCCACCTCCTTTCCCCAGCAGCCCGAAATATATGTTTGTATTTGTGGTTTATTTAGAAATCTTTCTACAGACCTTTAAGCAGGGAAGCCATTGCCTTTGAAAAACAAACAAACAAACAAACAAAAAACCTGAAAGGAAACTTTCCACAAAAAAGCTAATAGAAGCAAAGATTATAAAAGGGTAATGATATTTGTACTGGGCATTGTAGAGAGGTTCCTGTTTCCATACTAACAAGTGCACTAAGGCTCCTCGTAGCTTTTTTTTTATTTTTTTTTATTTTTAGCATGGTATTTTAGATTTCATTGTTCTTAATTAAAGGGCTTGGGAATGCTGGGAAATATACTACTGGAAAGGATGGTTGTTTCATTAACTAAGCTAATTATGTTTTTTTTTTGTTGATTTCTCTTGTATGTGCTTAACTTATTTCGTATGGACGTGTGTGGCACTGGATGTGTTCGTGTGCATGTGTGTGCGTGCGTGTGTGCATGGGTAACCCTTTGGGGGAAGACGAAAGATATAGTTCAGTATTTCTACAGAAATCAGTGTAGTGTAAGCTGAGTGATCAATGGCTCCACGTTTAGGAAAGTAAGGCATAACATTCAGATTGGCTTACTTTCATCATCCTGTTGGCCAAAAAAAAAAAAAAAAAAAAAAAGTGAAAAAAACTGGAGGGGGATTTTTTTTTCTCTAAAAAGTATTGGAATACCTAATGGAATGGGAGGAAGGCTCTTGAGAGCAAGGGAAAAGACATAATATTGCTGAATCTTTTCTGGAATCGTTACGACCCGAGGCCATATTCTTCAACAGAAATCTATAACCTTATTTTCTTGCCTTCATATATAGAAAAGCCCTAAACCACATGACATTTCCCATTATTCCTTATTCAGTGTGGATTAGAGCAGAGTGTAACGACATTATCTGTATCTTTAAAATACTGTCGAGTAGCAATTCAGGCTTTCCTCCTTCCTGTGTGCTCTCCCCCGCTGCTGTTTCATTGTGTGTAACCTATCTGAAATTTCTGAAAAAGTTAAGAAGATTTTTTTTGTGTGAAATATAATAAAGCCTTGATTAATTGGAAGCTAACTAACCAGAACCCGCAATTAACCAGTTTTATTTATTTATTTTTTGCTACACTCTCCTTTTAGAAGGAAGAGGCAAATGACAAGAAAACAAGCTGTTAACAGGTATTTATGTATTTATTTTTTAAAAAATCAACTTCCTGGGAATGTCCTGGATCCTGTACAGACTGAGCCCAACTGCCGTAGTTTGCTTACCTGTACTTTGCTTACTAAGGTAGGAATGTAGAGCCACTCACAAATTTCAGCAAGTGTTGGAGCTTACTTGTCAGTTAATAAGAAAATTGGAAATCCCGATTCGAACCTGGGTACCCATTTCAGGGCTCTAGGTACCTGGGGTTCCCTCGAGTTCCCTCTTGCCATTTAGTGACCTCCCCTATCTATTCACTGGGAGTAGCTCCCAGAACCTCGCCCTTCCCTGGGAATTACAGCAGGGGGTGGTGGGTGAGTGAGGTCGCTGATGCAGAAACCTTGACACGTATGTCAAATGATGGGGGAGTAATTCACCAACCCCGTGGCTCTGAAAGGCTTAGGAAGGTACATTCACTTCTGCAGGGCAGCGCAGGCTATTAAGTGTGCTACAGCGTGAATTTGAAAAAAACCCCACGGTTCTAACTTTCGGAGTTGTTGTCAGCATTAAGCATGGATATACTTTGGAGATGTTCTAGTGGTTCTAAAAGATTTGAAATGATTGTTCTTGTGAAAACTCTTCTTAAATATTTTAATACATATTAAATATTTTGCATATTTAATTTTTAATGTGTATCAATAGTTTTAATATTTTAATGAGTGTTTCTAAAATATTGGGAATTGTTTTTGCGAAAAGACTTTTACATTCATATTTTGAATCTTTGAAAACTACTATTTGAATATTTGAAAAGACTTTAAAAATTTAAAATAATATTTGGATAACGAGATTTATGCTTGAAACTCCCTAAAATAGCTATGGCTATTTCAGTGAAATTGCAATCAGAGATAACACATTGCTTCAGGCCTTACACCTTTTAGGCTGTCATGGGGCAAACCTGGGCAGTAGCTCAGAGGTGCAAAGGAGGACAGCAACCCGTGGTGCTAAAGTGCATTTTGATATTGCCTGGCCATAGTGCTCCGTCTTCCCTTCCACATACCCTGCTCAGGTTAAATCACCCTCTCTTGGCCTTTCCCCTTCTCTGGGCCATGGGAGAGACTGAGGCCACTCTATATGGTTATTCTGGCTTTTCAACACAGAAAATGGAAATCACTACGGTCGTGTTTCCAGTATCCAGGATGTACTCGATACTAAATATTACCCTTAAAGCTCATGCACACTGAATAATACCCAAGTGACCTGAATCAGTGGATGTGCCTCCTTAAGTGCCACACTGTTTTGTTAGACTGTGACTTCGATGCTGAGCAGACAGGAACCCAGTAGGTTTCATTAAGGAAAGATTTGAAATGGAAAGACTTTACATGGATTGAGTTTTGCACTTTAGAGTTGAGATGTTAAAAGTAAGTGCTTTTGATTTTATCTGAATGAACTTGAAATCAGGCATTGAAATGGACTTTTGCTTTCTTTTTATTTTCTGAGAGAGATGCCATGCAAATTAATGCCAACTTTTCACTCTTAATTAAGCATAGCGATCGTTCGTAACTGTATACATTTATTTCTTGGTTAATCATAACACACGTTACATTACGTGATGAGTTTTTACATTTACTGTAACCTGAGGAAAACTGCGAGATGTTCTTGAAGTATATGTACCCACTGGTTCCCGGAAACTTACAGAGAAACCGGACAGGCGGGGACTCTGGTGACTTACACTCTTTTCAAAGGCGGCAACTTTTACTCAGCTCAGCTGATTGGTACCACGTGGGAATGCAGGCCCAGTATTGTTAAGATCTGACTTTTTAAGAGAAGCCAGGAAACCAGATTTTTATGTGACATTCACGTAATTCTTAGCTGTTGGTAACTAACTCAATAAAAGGAAAAAAAAAAAGCAACATAATGCAGGCAAAACAAAACCCATCTGTGGTCTGGACCTGCCCAGAGTTGTCAGTTTGCTACCTCTGCTTGCAACTGTAAACCCTCTAGATGCTGTAATTTTGCACAGAATCACAGTATATTTATAAAGGCACCCAAAGATCTTGATGATGGAAAATTCCTATAAAGTAAATAAATTATAAATGGAGTGCTTGTAAGTCATTCTCCGGATACTCGAAATAGCAATTATGCAGTTTGTGATTTTATTGCCACATGGAAGTAGCCCAGATAGTTTTCCTTAATGAGGTTTGAAAATGAAGACGAAATTCTGAATTTTTTTGCTTTCATATCTCTCAGTGAAGCACAGTATGAAAAAGCATTACTCCCGTATCCTAAATTATTTACGTATCGGTTCTGTCACATAACATAATGAAACCCTCTAGTTAAGGCCCAATTAATGGGGCTTCAATAGGAAGAAAGCGATGTCTGCCGCATATATTGTTTCCTTTTAAGTTGGCTTGCCTTTCAACACTTTTCCAATTTCATCGAGTGAAGTCCCTTTATTTTTACAAATGGTTAAAATAAGAAATAAGAGAAACGTAAGCAGTTAGCACAACAAAACTTCATTTGAACCTTTCAGAGGCATTGGCGAAGATAAAACAAAATTGGTCATCTGAGATTTCATTGCGAGGTAACTGTTTGACCGGACTGAGCCTTTGCTTGTTTCTCTGTGCTGCCCTGGACCTCAGCACATAATCCCACGGCGCTACAATGCTTTTGACATCTGTATGCCCCTTTCATCGCTGGCAATCCAAAAGCATATTTGTCTAGAAAGGAAACAATTAAATTCCAATCTCTCTAGGAAAAAAAAAGAAAGAAAGAAAAAGAAAAAGACCCCACTGCTAAACCTGCTTTAACGACCTGTAGAAATCCTTAGAGTGGTAAATCGACGTTGTCATTTCCGATGAGAATTGTGCTGAAGACTTTTTAAAAAAGTGAGAAAAGAGGAAGAAAAGAATGCACAGTCTCGAATACTGGATTAACTCAAATCTGCCCGCCCTCCTTTTTGGGTAGGGATGCACTATATTTCAAGATACTACCAAATTAAACTGTTCCGTAAAAACTCTCACAACTGGAGAATCTCAGTTCATTAGTTAATTCTCAAAGGAGAGAATTTTCAAGATAAGTAATGATTTGATGCATTTCACCAGTGTTGACATATAAATACGGTAATTCCGTGTACATTTCGATGAGCTGCTAGTACTATTTTTGACATGACATTATAATAGCTAACATTCTTCAAACACGCTATCCCAGGCGATTTCCCATTTATTCAGTTCATTTAATCATCATAACACCTCTACAAGGTAGGTGCTGTTATTGCGATCCTTGTTTTACAGATAATGATACTGAGGCTCGGAGAACGTTAAGTGACTTTTCTAAGGCCACACAGCCTGCAGATACCAGAGGCGGGCATCCAGGCAGTCCTATTTCAAAGCTGATCTACTTTGGATCGATGTACTTTGAATACCTGACAACTGGAATCATACTTAGCACCAAAACATCCGGTTTAATTATATATAAATATAATTACATATAAACACATGGAGTGAATATTTCTGACTGTTTGAAAAATGGTATTTCTCTTCTGAAGTCAATGTGGTAACATCATTTCTATTGTGTAATAAATTAGCGAGATGAATTAGAATGTAGTTCAACTAGAAAGAGCAGGAAATAATGAGAGACAGCTGTGGACCAATAATAAGGGCTATGTTTTGCTACATTTGATTCATGGCTCAATTTAAAAAAGCGAAGCTGTAACTGTAATCTCCTTTCTGCTCACCCTCCCCTGGAGGTAACCACTGTCCTCTGTTGGTGTGTAGCATTGCCATGAGTTTTTTCAATTATATTTGTGTGCGTGCAGTATTAATTTTTGTGTTTTGAAAAGCGTTCTGTATTTCGAAGTGGTTTAAAACTGCACTACGTTTTTGTAATTATTTTCACATTATATTTTCAAGATTTATCTAGGTTGGTTGATACGTGTAGATCTAATTTATTAATTTTAATTGTCCGCTCCTATTTCAGTGTCTGAGGATACACTTTGATAATTCTTTACCGTATCGACAAACATTTAGGTTGCTCTCAAATTTTCGTTGTTACAAACAGTGCTGTCATCGACTTCGTGTTTTCTTGTGCCCATGTGAGGGGGAGGGGGAGAGAGAGAGAGAGAGGGGGGGGAGAGAGGGAGGGAGAGAGAGAGAGAGAGAGGGAGAGAGACATTGATTGGTTGATTCTAGCATGTGCTTTGACTGGGGATCAAACCCACGCCTTTGCTGTATTGGGACGACGGTCTAAATGAGCTATTTGGCTAGGGCTGTACCGCTTCAACTTTAACAGTTGTTGCCAAATTGTTCTCTCCAAAGGTGTTCTCATTTATACTCCCAGTAGCATTATAATCCACTTTCACATTCTTGCCAGTATAGTGGATATTTTTAACAAAGAATTCCTTCAAAGAAAAGTATAATTCTTTTTATTGATTCTCTTTCATGATTATACATACATTTGAAAGATTGACTGTTATGACTTAGTGCATATAACAATATTTACTGATACCATTTGTGTCATTCTTTTTCCTTTTGAAACATATGTGGCTTAGATAAGCAAAAGGATTCTACTTAAGCCCTGGCTGGTGTGGCTCAGTGGATTGAGCGCGGGCCTGCGAACCAAACGATCCAGGTTCGATTCCCAGCCAGGGCACATGCCTGGGTTGCAGGCCAGTTCCCAGCAGGGGACACACAAGAGGCAACCATACATTGATATTTCTCTCCCTCTCTCTCTTTCCTACCCTTCTCCTCTAAAAATAAATAAATAAAATATTAAAAAAAAAGGATTCTACTTAATTTTGTAGTTTCCAGGTTACAAGGCACTTTCTCATAAAGCCTCACTTGATATGAGATAGTGCGGCAGGAAGAGTTCTAGAAAAAAGTCAGAAGTCCATGGTCCTAACACTGCAAGTAACTCTCTGTAGCTTGTGACTTCAGCTGCTGCATCTGTAAAATTAGGATATCGGATAAGCAAACTCTTAGAGATATACTATAACCTTTGATCTATGATACATATTTCCCTTTTCCTTGAATCTATCATTTACTTATTGTGCATAAAACATAAAGACAAAATTGAATTTTATCCATTTGTGCAAACTGTTGCATACCCTCCGGCTTTGTTAAGATTATAAGTTTTCCCATTTATCTTGCTATTTCCCTTCATTCAAGGACAACGGGAGGTGGGAGAGAGGACGGGCCTTAGACAGTGACAGCACGCCATCTTGAATTCATCTGATACTGAATTCAATGAAACATCACAAATACTGAAATACAATGAAAACAAGGACTCGTCGTTATGGCTTTGTGTTTCTTTTTCACATCTTTGTACGCCCATTTGAGGTTGAAAGGCGAGGACGTTGGGTATTTTCAGCTCCCTTAGGATTTGATTCCAACAGTGCTTTTATGGTGCTACTCACGGAGAGGGGAGAACTCAGGTTGACTATTCTCCACACTCTGCGTTTCCTCTTGGGTGATGGGGGTTAGTAATAGGATATTGTGTTTGCAGAGACTTTTGATTAGAAAGATCTGCATCTTGACCCTGAGATTTAACAAAGAGCTTGCAGGTTTTCTTCGATTCTATGCGCACAGGAAGAACATTCCACTAGAAACTTGTCTAATATTGTAACGGATTAAATAAAGTATAATGAGGACTTCGTTAAAACCGATTTTACGTAAACTCCCATAATTGCAAATTCTATCACAGAAACACTCACACGTACTCACACATTCACACACACAAATATCCCCTATCTCTAGGACAGAATACCTGTTATTTTTTACTGACTTTTAGAAAGTAAACTGTTTATCTGTGAGGACATGAAACATAGCTGTGGTTTTAGTGACACTTCTACCCTGGAAGGTGGCAGTTCCAGCAAACAAAATGGAAATCAGTTCATGTCTTGCGATGGAGACATTTTTAGGGGCCTCTCTTTCTATAAGCAGTCCTGGGAAAACTTTTTGACTATGGCATTTCTAGGGAGTGAATTGACCTCCTACAGAGTTTCAACATCAGAAAATACAAGAAAATTGTGGTTCACACACTTTGTTCAGATGATCTCCAGATTAATACAGTTCACATATGTATACCTCATTGTCCAAATGTGACAATAAGCCTAGAGAATCCCACGTAAGTTGCCTTTGACGGTTTTTACCCACTTTGATCTATTTGTGAGCTGTGAGGCACTTATTTAAGAACTTCTATTGCTAGTTTTGCTAATTGGCAACCTGTTTTATACTTGAATCATACTCTAAAAATCACTCTTTTGCTTATTGTATCACCTCACTAGTTCAGTGAAGAGGAACTTGTGCCAAGTTAATCCTGATTCTTTTGGGCCAGATCCTACTTGTCCTATGTGGAGATTTAATCAGGTTTTCTAATATTTTGAATAAGCACTAAATAAATCACTTACAATGCAAGATATCCCAAAGCCTTTAAGCTAGTTTCTATAGGTCAGAACTTTTCCAAGCCAGCACTTCTTGGTGGCTGACAACACTACTGGGAAATCACTACTATACTTTAAAAAAAAAAGAAATATTATAGTTGCTGAATATTTATAAAAAATAGAAAAGGATGGGATATAAACATTGTTGTATTGCCTTTATCATCTGCATTTCTAAAAAACACATCATCTGTATCTGAGATGTTAATGGATCGTTATTTACAAAGCAGTTGTTTTATGTACTTCCCCTTTCTGAGTACCTACGCTTTTGTTAGCCTGAACAAAGCCTTGGCAAACAACATTTATCCCTTATCCACCAAACATCAAAATCATGGACACGTTTGTCATTACCACTGTCTCCAAGAATACCCATGTGCTTTGCCACAGATGGCATCTAGATAATAATGCTATAATACGAGTATAGAAAATTTTCCCTTTTGCTCATTGAAAATCCAATTTGAACCTTGAGCAAGTCATTTACATGATGTTTCTTTGGGATTACTTACATTCTTGTCCACTCTGACCTAGTAATTTTGCTCACAGTTGGAAATGTAATACAGAGTGACTAAGATAATGTTGTTTACACAGACTTTAAGTGGAGTGACATTATAGTCAAGCAAGTGTCACATCACCCAAAGTGAAGGAAGACTTAATTACCATAATCCCGTGAATACTAAAATTCCTCAGGCATGTGCAGCATAATAATGCAATGTTCTGCATGTTACATTTAATAATGCGAAGGTGCAATACATTAGGTCTCAGGCTGTGTGTTTTTTTAATATAAATGAAGGGACAGTAGCATGATAGGCGAAAAACAGACTTTTGGAGTAGGATTATTGCCTGAATGACCGGGTGAAATCCGTCCTTTCTTTTAAACCGAGTTGCCTAGAGATGTGAAAATAAAGGGCACTGCTACAATATCCTGATATATTGTAACATGAATCTCTCTGGGGGGGACGCAGGGTAGATTTGACTAAATGGCTTGAGACAGGGTGGGGAGCCAAGGCTGATAACCACCCATTATTGCGCAATGGGGAACGTATCATTAATTTACAGGGAGGGTGGTGACATCTTCTAAAATAGTAGAGCCCTATTCCTAAAAGTTTGTCCGTGTAACTAATGAGTTGCTAAAATGGAGTTGATTCTAAGATCCAGTACGAATGCATCTGAAAAGGCGGGACGTTGTTCCTAGATGGGTAGGGTTTGTAATACATCTTGATGAACGCAACAAAGTAATGTTAAGGAATGGGACTACTATGCCAAAATGGCTGTTCTTTGGTTTGTAGTCCTTAAAGGAATTATGTTCCACGGCAACGTGCTCTAAAGCTCCACAGATACATGTGAGTGCCCTAAAGGAGTGTCTTGCTTCCATTTCTGATAACGCCAAGCTTCCAATACAGAGTGCTCTTGCTTAAAGTGTTCTCCTCCTCCAAGCATGTTAGGACTCCAAAGATTGGCTGTGACTTTCGATTGTCATTTGGAATTTTTATTCTGTACCTAATTCTAATGCTCAGAAGGGAGCAAGTATAAAAATGGCTCAGCTATAAAACTTTAAAGAATTGATATAAAATAAAGCCATTAGAAAATTGAGATGTAAAAACTTACGTAGTTGAATCAATAGATTCATGTGATATATTTTTTCATAATTTATGATACGAAGTGCTAGATCATCTGATATATACAGTGTTCCAGATTTTTAAAAAAGTGTAATGTAAAAGCTGTTATAAGATAAAATATTGAAGCAGCCATACTTTGATTTGTTGCAATTCAGAGAGTTTAAAACATTTTGAAGTGATTTATCATGACAAAATACTCTTCTGATAGACAATATTTCTATTTAAATACATGAACAAAATTATTCTTTGATTTTATATCATAAAATCAAATGATTTGGTCATTTTTATGTAAACTGGGTAGTTCTAGCCAAATAGTTTATTACTGTAATATAGTTGCTTAAGATATCCATGTTTATGCTGCATTAAGTAAAATTGGCATAAAAACAAAAAGAACAATTTTTATATTCTCTGTGCTGCAAGAGTTTTACAAATACCCATTAAATCACAAGTTGATGTATCTAACACGTTAAGCATATAGAAGATAGTGGTTTTATTTCTTTCACTTAGTGTAATGACCTCCGGATTTATCCATGTTGTTACAAATGCCAGGATTTCTTTATTTTTATTATGTGTTTTACTTTAAATAAGCTTTACTTTTCAATTACAGTTAATATACACTATTATATTAGTATTATACTAGTTTCAGGTGCATAACCCAGTGATCAGACATTATATTACTTTCTAAGTGATGACCCAATAAACCCTTTTGGCCCCATACATTATTGTTAGAGTATTATTGACTGTATTCCCTATGTCATACTTCACATCTCTGTGACTACTTGGTAACTTCCAATTTGTGCTTGTTAATTCCTTCACCTTTTTCACCCATTCTCCCCACCTCCCTCCCCGCTGACAGCCATTAGTCTGTTCTCTGTATCTATGAGTCTGTTTCTGTTGTTTGTTTATTTATATTGTTCTTTACATTCCACATACGAGTGAAATCCTTTGGCATTCGTCTTCCATTGTCTCATTTATTTCACTCAGCACAACACCCTCTAGGTCCATCCACGTTGCAGATGGCAAGATTTCATCCTTTTTTTTTTTTATGGCTGAGACATGTTCCATAATATACACGCACTACTTCTTTATCCATTTATCTATTGTTGGACACTTTGGTGGCTTCCACTTCTTGGCTACTGTAAATAATGCTGCAATGAACATAGGGATGCATATGTTTCTTGATTTAGTGTTTTAGGTTTCCTTGATAAACACCCAGAAGTGGAATTTCTGGGTTCTTCTTTGTCTCATTCTATAGCCTTTGTTTTAAAGTGTATTTTGTCTGGTCTAAGGATTCATCTTATCCTATTTTATTCACCCACTGAATTGAGAACCTTACATGAAGGGATTTGGTGCATCTGTTTGAAACAGCCCATTTAAAAATTGCATGTACATATTTTACCCTTTGGTTGCACTAAAAATTGTGCTTTAATTATTTTGTGTTTGTGTATTTCTCCCTTTTCAAAAATCATGGCTTGTGATTTTTGGAATTAAGATGGGCTACAATTCATGTAGAGATAAATCAATGCTTATGTAGCTAGGCTTAGCATAAAGGTGATTATATTAGAGGCAGTGGTACTGACTAGTCAAATTATTTTAGAAACAGTTTTAGATTTACAGAAAAATATACAGAAATAGTACAGAGACTTCCCGTGCACCCAGGAGTCAGTTCCCCCATGGTTAATGTGTTACGATTAATGAATCAATTTGTCACAGCTAATGAAACAATATTGATATACTGCTATTAACTGAAGTTTGTACTTTATTCAGCCCTCCTCATTTTCCCCTAATATCGTTATTACTGTGGCAGGATGTAGGACACCACCTTACATATACTCATCATATCTCCTTAGACTCTTCTTGGCTATGACAGCTTTTAAGGTTTTCCTTGCTTTGAATAAATAACCTTAACAGTTTTGAGTAGTACAGGTCAGGGAGTTGTCTGGTGTTTTTATTATTGTTAAACTGGGGTTTTTTGCAGGAGCCACATCAGCAAAGTGCCATTTTCATCAAATCATATCAAGGGTACACACTATCATTATGACTTAGCGTTCTTGGGGTTGACTTTCGTCATCTGTGTCATGTAGTGTTTGTCAGGTTTCTCCGACGTGAAGTGACCCCACCCCTTCTGTGTATACTGTACTCTGGGATTTTGTTGGAAGGCAGCCACTCTGTGCATCCCACAGTGTTTAATCTCTCGCTGCGGCGACACCTTGTTAAGAGGTGCAGCTCTGCACCTGACGGATTGGTTGTCTCCATTTCATTTAGCTCTTTTTCTGGAGTTTTGATGTATTCTTTCATTTGGGCCATGTTTCTTTGTCTCCTCATTTTGGCAGCCTCCCTGTGTTTGTTTCTATGTATTAGGTAGAGTCGCTTTGACTTCCTGTCTCGGTAGTGTGGCCTAATGTAGTAGGTGTCCTGCGGGGTCCGGTGGCACAGCCTCCCCTGTCACCCAAGCTGGGTACTCAGGGTGTGACCTGCATGTGGGCTGAGTACACCCCCCCACACACTTGTAGTTGAGCCTTGGTTGCTGCTGTTGGATCAATGGGAGGGACTTCCCAGGCCAGTCAGCTGCAAGGACTGGCTGAGACCACTGACCACCAACCTCCCCGCTCCATGGAGGGTCAGCTGTGCAGGGGCGGGGTGGTGGTGCCCCCATGTGGTCTGTAGCTGTTCACTGGGTGCAGTGGCCCCCAGGGTTTCACGGGTAGTGCAGGCCAAGGTCAGCCCCAACCCGTGTTTTGCCCCAGGGCCACCCTGCCTGAACTACGAATTAATCTGAGATGGCTGCTACTTGTGCTGGCCTTGGAGACTCTCAGGTGAAGCCGAGCTGTGAAGCTAATCTGGCTGCTGCTAGTGCCCGGCCTGGGGCTCACTGAGGCCAGCTGTTCCTTGTCTGAGAGGATTCACAAAGTTGTGAAGGATGAGCCAAGACCAGCTATTCATATGGCAAATCAGCTTGGTGGGTCCATAAGTTGGGTTGTGGGGAGTGTCTGAGGATCTCCAAGGCAGGTCAAACAGCGTTAGCCAGGTTGATGGAGTCTCAGATATGGTACGCCTTGCTGGCTCTGTGGGGGGAAGGTCTGGGAAAGGGATGATGGCCTCTGCTTGCCCCGATGCCAGACACTTCAGTTTCTCCCTGTATGCCACTGGTGCCCTTCAAGCTGTTACCCTGGTGCTGGAGCTCAGAGGGAGTGAGTTTGAGTAGGTGAGTCTGTGTGGGTTCTTTAAGAGGAAATGGCTGGGGCTCCAGCAGTTTCTTCCACTGACTCAATCCCCATTAGTTTTTGCAGCCAGAAGTTGTGGGGACTTCTCTTCCTGGCCCTGGAACCCTGGGCTGGGGGCAGGCTGGTGTGGGCCTGGGACTCCTTGCTCCTGAGATATCCCTCCCGAATTTTTATCCATCGCACCTGGGTCTAGGACCAGCCCATTCCGTGTCTGTGCCCTCCTACCAGTTTGGATGGATGTGGTTTCTTTAATTCATAGTTGTCAGACTTCCATTCAACTCAATTTCGATAGTTTCAAGTGGTGGTTGTTCTATATTTTCGTTGTCATTTTGATGTGATTGTGCAAAGAGGCGAACCATGTCTGCCTACGCCGCCATCTTGACCAGAAGTCCCCACTGTGGCAATTTAATCAGCATCCTGTAGGTGCGGGACCATGCCACGGTTGTCTCCAGTATCTAGCAGATTTTCCTGACATTTGGTCTTCAGTGTTCAATAAATATTTATTTAGCCGTTGAATCACATTACTAAACGTTATTTTCTATTTCTCTCTAAGCGTTATATAGCAGCTGATGATATTTTATACACCGTTTTTGAAATTAGGACCGTGTGCTTCCAGCCAATGACCGGCTGCGTTCCGATTAGTATTTAGTGCTTCAAGCTGGCCAGATTTCCTTTTGAGATAAGGCCCCTGGAGCTTTCACCCCGACGGCGTGGTGATGTCAAATTCCTGCTGCAGACTCACCCAACTGGTGCTCGAAGAAGAGGAACACCTGTGAACGCAGGCTGTCAGAAGGCCCTCGGAGCGCTAGTGTTAAGGCTGCAGCTGCTGGATTGAGAAGCGACTGGACGTGCTTTGTCAGTCCAGCACGCACGGGAGACCGGCCAAAGCATTGTTACTTTCATTAGATGTGTAATTTGTGTTGATCAACAAGAGTCGTAGGGTGGAGCTGTGCGGGGCGGCAGGGCAGGCCCTGTTAAGCAATATATTTTGAAGAGAATAGTCACATCCAGATAGTAATTGACACAGGGACCGCACATCATCCGTTTTGCTCAGCCCCCTACCAAACAAGGCAGACATTCCAGGTTTCCGCTTTTCTTTTTAGAGAATCAACCGAAGCATTTTTTATTGTATTTGATTTTGAGAAATTGTCAGCCTCCCTGGCAATGCTATGTGATTATTTGAAGTCCGAGAAGAACCCACTCAGCTTTGGAAATTGTAAAAAATATGTAAATCAAGTTCTAAGTTTGTGGGCTAGTTGGTGAGAGGATAGGTTAAGATCGGTTTAGGGGTCTTTTCTTTCTTAGTGTTTAAATCATGATGATACATTCTAGCAAAGCTTTTTTCATCGCGTAACTTATGTACGCTGGAGAAGAGAAAGTGCTTTAGTTGTTTAAAAAAACTCTGTATATGATAATAGCATCCTAATATTTTCACAAGTGTTGATCAGAGGTAGAAATTCTTCAAAGATAGTTTAACAATTTGTAGCGCTGCCTTTGCTAACATTCTGGGGTAGTTAGAAGTTCTGAGCCCCCCACCACGGTCTCTTCCCCTTCAAAACTGAAGTATAGACTTTAAGGTTTGTGTGAAACGTGTGTGGGGGTGGAGAAGGGAGAGCTTAATGTTGGATTGATTATACAGTAGTCCTCTGAATGTATTGCCTCGGGGACTTACTAATTTTTCCAGCATACACTGCTTTCTTTTAAAAGCTGCATTCCCCATCGAGAGTATCAACTGGCACCTTTGCTAAATTATTCATTGCCGGTTTTAATCAAATATATTACTTCTTTTTTCTTTAATTGAAATGAACAGATTGTGGGAGAAGACATTATTCCATGTGTGTTCTTGAACATTCTGAACCTTCCTAGGTAACCTGTAATCATCATTCAAATAAGCATTTATAGGAAGGAGCTTAAACAAACGTTTCAACCTTAATCCAGAAATTACTTTTGGAATCTGTCCTCGCACCTTGCAAATCCATTGAGTTTACTGAATTTGTAAACTGTTTTCAGCTGCATTTCACCAACTGCAAAAATAATTAGTGAAATTAAGTTGGAAAATTTTGTAAACAAGGGAAGTTATTATTCATTCAGTGCCACACTACAAATGTGGGAGGACATGTTAAATGATAAATTAGGCATAAACTGCTTTAATCTGTAAACTGAACATGTTAGCAAACGGCTTGCGTTTGTAATTAGTATTTACGGCCTCTTTTAAAACAGTGACAGGAAATTGATCAGTTTAGGTTGTCATAGCAACCAAAAGAGTTCTAATTGCTCCTGTTGGCTTTAGCCTATTATGCGATATACCCATGTTTAGAATTCTGTTTATGAACTATAAAGATAAACTCTTCAGTAATGCCAAGGGGAGGTTGAGATGCCGAAATGCCAAACTGACAAAGTCCGAATGAACACTTGAATACTCCGTAACAAGCTTAAAATGTTCCACGGTTTTCTTGACATATTTTTTACAAAGCAAATGATGTCTGGAAAAGCATCTTAAAACTAGATGAGAATGCAAATCCGTTTATGACGGTATGTGGCTGTCACATTAATAATAACAGACAATAATTGATGATTTATGAGATGACACCATGGCAACAAAGTCTTTCATCGTTGGCACCCCTTGGTTACTTTTATATCAGGGTCCTGCCAATGCTTGTGAAAAGTTTCCAACATGACCAACAAGAAAGACCACTTGTATCTTAATCCATTAGATCGCATTTAATGCAGGTTGGAAGCGCTATAGATATTTTCAAATCATCTGACAGAGTGAAAGCGGGCAATGTCTTCGGTTAAAAAAAAAATCTCTATTAAACCAGTAAGCACATTCAGCCGCTGAAAATGGACAGATTTCTTTCTGTCACTTAACCTTTCAAAGAAAACCCATAATACCTCTCTTCAGTTTGAGGGCAAGCTGTCTGGTTGTTTAAAGTTATAGTGTCTGGTAATATCCTTACGTGGGAAGGTGGGGGGCGGGGAGGAAGTGCAGTGTACATTGACTTGCTTTGAACTCAGAAGAAAGATGATTTTTCTTCTATTTGATTTTAACACTGAGGCCTTTATAAAAATGGAATAAATGCGTGATTGGCTGTTTCACAATGACTTTTATGTGTTTGGTAGACTGTGAAGTCATGTGTTACTGTTACTTAGAGAGGATCATCTATCAGTTTTCTTTTATCCTCAATAATTTAAAGTATTGGAAATACAAACCTCCTGCCTTGGTTTTATTGTCAATTTATCAAAAGTGAAATTCTTTGATATTTGGACCTCTAAAAAGTTTCTTGAATTATTCGGCTACCTATGTGATGGGAACAAAGGCTAGATCAGATGATTGTTTTGAGGTTCTTTGCAATGGAATTGGTCTATGATTTATAAGGAGTGGTAGAAACATCAACAATTAGGGATGTGGAATGTAAAATACTGAAACTGTTCAACCTAAATGACATCAATATAACGTAAGTGTGCATATCAAGTTTAACCTACCTTTTACCCGTGAGATTTTAAATAATATGGATGTAAGGAATTTGCCACTTATTTCTTATCTATTTAAGCCTTTGGAAGGATAAAGATCCAAAATACTAATTTCCTGTGGACAGGATTGGCTAAGCCAATTATGTAAAGTACAGTAGTATCTCTGGTATTTATTCATTAATATTTTTTATTAATACATTTTTTTACAAGGCTGTGGAAGAAATATGAAACCCTTAACTTCCTTTTATCAGAGTTAGTAATTTTGATACAAATTAAATGTTAAGAATAATGGAATTTACCATTCAAATGTCATAATGATTTATGCCAGTTAATAGAGGAAAATAAGTTAATTTTGATTCTGAATCATTTTTATGGTATCTTTTATGTATATGTGTGTGTGTGGCTTCATATTTGACATTATATAGTACATACGGCTATATATGTACTATTTTTCTTTTTCGATTGCAGTTGAAATACCATATTAGTTTCGAGTGTACACCCCAACGATTAGACATTACGTGACTCACTAAGTGAGCATCCTGATAAATCTTGTACCCGTCTCACACCATGCTTAGTTGTTACAGTATTATTCACTGCATTCCCTGTGCTGTATTTTACATCCCTGTGACTATTCTGTGACAATCCATCTGTGCTTCTTAATCCCTTCATCCTTTTCACCTGTACTCAACCTCCTTCCCTTCTGGCCACCATCAAAATGCTCTCTGTATCTTTGGGCCTGTTTCTGTTCTGCTCGTTCATATATTTTTATTGTTTTACTGTCTTATTTATTGATTTTTAGAGAGAGAAAGGGGGGAGAGAGAGACAGAGGGACAGAGAGATTGATTTGTTGTTCCACTTATTTATGCGTTCATTGGTTGCGTCTTGTACGTGATCCGACCAGGGACCGAACCCATAACCCTGTTGCATCAGGATGATGCATCAACCAACTGAGCTGCCTGGCCATCCCCTTTCTTTTCCTTCTTAAAGAAGACCCTTTAACTTTTCATGCGATACTGGTTTGATGGTGATAAACCCCTTTATCTTCTTCTTGTCTGGGAAGCTCTTCATCTGTCCTTCAATTCTAAATGTTACCTTAGCTGGCCAGAGCAATCTTGGTTGTATGTCACTGCTTTGGATCACTTTGAATATTTCTTGCCAATCCATTCCGGCCTGCAAAGCATCTGTTGAGAAATCAGCTGATAGTTTTATGGGAACTCCCCTGTAGTTAATGAACTTTTCTCTAGCTGCTTTTAAGATTCTCTCTTCATCTTTAATCTTCTGCATTTGAATTACGATGTGGCTTGGAGTGGCTTCTTCGCATTCACCTTGTTTCGAACTCTCTGCGCTTCCTGGACTTGTATGTCTATTTCCCTCACCAGGTTAGGGAAATTTTCTGTCATTTTATCAAATAAGTTGTCAGTTTCTTGCTCTGCCTATTCTTCTTCTGGCATCCCCATGATGCAAGTGTTGGTATGCTTGAAGCTGTCCCAAAGGCTCCTTATACTATCCCCATTTATTTGGATTTTCTATTGTTTTTGCTGTTTTGACTGGGTGTTTTTTTTTTTTTTTTTTTGCTTTTGTATATTCCAAATTGCTGTTCTGATTCTCAACTTCATCTCCTCTACCATTGATTCCATATAAATTGTTCTTCATTTTGGGTAGTATATCCTTCATTTCTGACTGATTCCTTTTTTATGGTTTTTATGTCCTTTTTTTGGCTGATAAAGTTCTCTCTAAGTTGATCAACTTTTCCCTTAAAAGTTCATCGAACATCTTTATAACTACTGTTTTGACCTCTGCACCTAATAGATTGCTTGTCTCCATTTTGGTTACTTCTTTGTCTGAAATTTTGTGCTGTTTTTTTTCGTTTCGGCCATGTTTCTTTGTCTCCTCATTTTGGCAGCCTCCCTGTGTTTGTTTCTATGTATTAGGTTGAGCTGCTATGCCTCCTGGGTTTGGTAGAGTGGCCTAATACAGTAGGTGTTTTGTAGGGTCCAGTAGTAAAGTCTCCTTGTCTACCCAAGCTGCGCACTACAGGTGCACCGCTCATGTGAGTTGCAGTTGAGCCTTGTTTTTTGCTCTTGGCCCATCAGTGGGAGGGATTTACCAACAGGCCAATCAGCTGCAAGGACTGTCTGCAATCGCTGCGGAGGATCAGCTTTGTAGGGAGTGGGACCTATTTCAGGGGGACTCAGGTTTCTGCCGAGTCCACCCCTTGCGTGTGCTGCTTGTGCAGGTATTTAGGTTGTGCTATGCCATGGTCCGAACCTGTACTGGCTGCACTAGCTGTGGGACTTCCCAGCAGAGGCAGGCCTAGGGCCACCACTACTTGTATTCCATCAGGGCTGGCCGCTCCTCGCGCTGGGCTTGAAGGTGCCCAAGCAATGTTATGCTGCCATACAAGGCCACGTGGCGCTAGTACGGGGCCTGGGGCCACTGAGCAAGAGCTATAGGGTACACTGAGCAGCCGGATGCTGCTTGTTTGAGAGTTTTTAAGAAAGTCTGAAGTATGAGGTAAGACGGGCCATTTGGTTGGAAAAGCCATTGGAAACACCTTGGGTGGGGCGGCAAGTTGGGCGGGGCAGGGTCTCAGGGAATCAGCACAGTGGGGCCGATAGTGTGAACCAGGTTGAGACTCAGACATAGCATTGCCTGCTGGCTCTGGGGGGGAAGAAGGGCTCAGGAAAGGAACAGTGGCCTCTGCCAGCAATTCCGTTTGGCGGAAAGCTGCTCCTCCAGCTCTTGCCCTGATGTCGGACACTTCATTTCCTCCCCGTGTATCCCTGCTGCCTTTCAAGCTGCTGCCCCAGTGCTGGAGCTCGGGGCGGGGTGAGTCTGAGTAAGTCTGTGGGTGGGCCCTTTAGGAGGAACTGCCTGGGACTCCAGGAGCCTCAGCCCCAATCCCCACTGGTGTTTGCAGCCAGAAGTTATAGGCGCTTCTCCTCCTGGCACCGAGACCCTGTGCTTGGGGTCCTGATGTGGGAATGTGACCCCATTCTCCTCAGGAAGGACCTCTGTACCCAAGATAGCCCTTCTGCTTTTTAACGGCCACACTTGGGTGTGGCAACAGCCTGTCGCTCATCTCTGTGCCTCCTAATAGTCTCCATGGGTTTCCCCTTTATGTCCTTAATCGTAGGACTTCCGTTCAGCTTGGTTTCAGGTGGTTCTGAAGGATGGTGGTTCTGTAGTCCAGCTGCAGACTTGCTCTGAAGTAAACAGGTAAACAGTGTGTAGGACAAAGCGGTCTCCCGCAGGCATTCTTAGTGCACAGTCATTATTTAACCCCGGACTGGAAATAAACCGTGCTGATGAGTGTGTTGGGAGCTATGATATATGGACAGTGTCAACGCCGTAGGCCGATAACCTATAGCTCAACGCCCTTATCTATGAACTCTGACAGATGCATCGCTTTGTTATTGTCACTTTATTAACTTGCTTCTTCGATTCTAAAAGATAATCTTTTGGCTGTCTAAAACAACAGGACTTGACTAAGCGAAATATTTGGAAAGCTGTCAATGAAGTCCAGTTTTTGCTAAGGAGCAATTCTTTACACTTGGATTCATATTCTGCAGCTCTTTCTCAATATGGGAGAAAGTTGTTTGCATATCAATAGCAGACAATAAACTGTTTCCCACATTAAATTTTTCTGCCAAATCATCATGACAACTTCCTTATAAAAATACTACTTTGCAGGAAGATGTTGCTCTGCTTGCTTAAATTAAACATTGTTCCCTAATTAATTAATATTTTGGTCTTGTGAAGTGTAATTGGAAAATAACAGCTGTTCCTAGGTGGAACTGACTACAGTAGCATGGGGAAGTAAATCAGTTTCATCCTATTGTGTTTCATCCTATTATTATTACGACACTAATATTCTGGTGACATTTTTTCAACAGTTTGGCTTTTTGCTTAATGGATTTGCTGCCGTTGAGCTGATATCAGTCCCCTGATAGCAGGTTCATTCCTGATATCAACTTGAAATTTGTAGCCTGAAATACCAGCCTAATGTGTTTGATGCAGATTCTGATCATGCTTATTTTTCTCCCCTCTTCCTTTCCCAAGGAATGTTATAGTTTACCTCTTTGCCCTAAAGAACATCTTTGCCATCCTGACATCTATAGCGCCCCATTATGTCCCGTTGCTGAAAATATTGAATTGATGGTACAGCCCATCTTTCTGCCACACTGGCTGGGTCTGTCCATCCGTATTCACCATATAGTTTACTGACAGAGCCATGCTTAGGAGCTGAGAATGGGTGAATGAGTTGTAAGGCTTGGGCAAGTGTACCAAGAGTTAGTCTACAGGATGGTGATGTTCTCCTTGTTTAGATTTACTTCCAATATGTCCTTAGCATGTGTCCTATGAAATGGAATAGCACAGACAGAAAAAGAATGGGACTTAAGTGAGTTAAGTCTGAGGTAGTCACAGCTGGGATCTTTTTTTTTTTTCCAACTTAGGCCTCATTTGTGGAGAAAATGGTTAGAATCCCTTGTCAAGAGCAGGTGGTTTCTTCATTGTTGTCTGCGGTGTGCATTGGTCACTGGAAGCAAACCAATGACATTTGTTTTCATTTTGCTTAATTCTACATTTTTCCCATTGTTCCTGTAATACGGAAAAGGTAATCATGATTTCCTTCTATATTCCTATTCTATTTCTATAATATTTTAATGGTAAGCACCAAGCCATCATGAATTTTTTTTTTGAATGTTGCGTTTGGCTTGGTGTCGCTTTTCTTAAAATGCTTCACTTCCTTAGTTTCTATATAATTTGCTATCCTGCCTGTCCTCCATTCTTGGTACTGCCATTCCATTTTTTTTGCATCATATAAAAACATTTAGGAAAATTTTCCTCAGATGCACAAAAAAAGTAAAATGTCACCAGGGGAATGTGGACTCATCACAAAACTTCATCAGGATACAATGTGCGGTTCCCACTGTGCATTGGCTGTCGTCCAGAATTGCCAGCAAGATGGGAAATTGCAATATTTTCTCTCACCAGAAGGAAACTGTCAGTCAGAGGATGTCTGGGAGGGTTAGCCACCTGATGCACCGAGACACTCTACCAAAATGTTGTGAACACATAAGAAGATTCCACCAGGTTTCCAAGGGGAGGGAGGAAAACGGGCTCCTTAGTTCTCTTGCCTTTTAGAGTAAAGATGATCAATCCTTATATTTCTGGTTTGTAATCAAATAAGTCTTCTGGCCCTCACGGAGAAGCTGGTGGACCAGAATGAAGGTCGTAAGTAGCAAACAGCGAAAAGTCAAGCAAAACGTGGAAGACCGAAGGATGTAGGGTTAGGAATTGAACAAGACTGCATGTACGGAAAGCTCTCTTTTTAACCCTGAAATGAAATTCCACAGAGGGATGAAGGTACATGTGACTTTGCACTTATATGACAAAATGAGTGGTCAGTTTAAGTGCTAGATGATTGACTAATAGGGTGAGAGGACTTCAGACAATTGCCTATATATAAATATATGCCTATATATACACACAGGCTCCTGCGGAAGTAAGGCCTGCTTGAGTGATGTTGGTAACAATTTACAGTTTTAATTTGAACATTTTACCTAAAATGTCATATGGTGTGCTTGCGTGTGATAGTGTTATGTTACAGAATGACATGCTTATGATTTTGCAATAAAAGATTTTGCAATAAAAAGGGGCGTTATTTGTGCTGGACACTGTGTGTGCGCGTGCGCGCGTGTGCGTTTCTTATTGCAGTTTATATGTGATAGTTTTAAAAATAAAATACTGTCCAAGGTGTGTCGTTGTGTATATGCATTTATTATTAATCGCGCTTTCTGTTACTTGACAGAGCCTCAGTCCCTTCAAATTGCAAACTGCATCTCTACTTATAGTAGCGAAAAGATGCAGAAATATGTCTTCATCAGGGACATGGGAATGAAGAGCGCTAGCTTTCCTTAATTGTTTAAAAGGCAACGCCTTCATTTTTAGCTTATGGAACGTGGAATGGCAATCTCGTGACAGTGTACCTGTTGGGGCTCTTAGAAAATGAGGTGAAATGGTAACATCACTAAGCAGTTGCTTTTGTAGGGGATCTCATTCTTGGATTGAGACAAGGAGCCTTGATATCATAGAGGTGACCCCCAGGTTCAGGAGGCTGCAAGGAGCACTGGAAAGCGCGTAGACTTGGCATTGGAGAAATCATGATTCACATCCAGGCATTTCTTCTGGGTAGTGTGGCCTGGCTCGCAGTTCTCAAACTCGGGTTCAGTGTCCTCAGCTGCAAAATAGAAATAATATGTATCTTGGCGGGTTCTTTCGGGGAGATCAAGGGACACGTAACCCACATCAGTGGCAGTCACACGTGCCACGATCGTTCCTTGTTATTCAGTTTTCCTATTGGCTTCAGTTCCCGGTAGAGAACAAAAACTTTATGGGATAAAGCAAACCAGGTAGCCAATCCTCTTTGCCTCAATGATAGGAAGGTGCGCCAGCAAACACATGGTGTCAATGCCATATGCCATTTAAATACGCAACCGCGCTTTGTATGTGTCTGTATTTTATTATGATCTAGGTCTCTGAATAAATATCACTGATGACTTTATTGTCCTGCGATGCATAAATGAGGAGGCAGACTGTTCATAAATTTTTGTGACAGACGCAGACATGCACACTTCCTTTTCTTTATAGAATTATAAATTAGCATCTTTAGAGAGGGCTTCCTTAAAATATTCCATGGAGTTTGTGCCTTGTCTAATAAAGTCACAAGTACTGTACAGGAATTTGTGCCTGAGCATTCTTCGTTTTGTAATAGGAACGCATCGACATGAGCGAAAAGCAGAACCTGTCACATTTCCCCAGCAGCTTGTTTTTTATGCTAAAATTGTGTTAAAATTTACCCTGTGTCGCCCTGGCTGGTGTAGCTCAGTGGATTGAGCGCGGGCCTGCGAACCAAAGGATCGTGGTTCGATTCCCAGTCAGGGCACATGCCTGGGTTGCAGGCCAGTTCCCGGCAGGGGACATACAAGAGGCAACCGCACATTGATGTTTCTCTCCCTCTCTCCTTCCCTTCCTCTCTAAAGATAAATAAATAAAATCTAAGGGAAAAAAAGGCACTTAAAAAAAATCTTAAAAAAAAAAATTTACCGTGTCTAACCCTTTATCATCTTCGCATGCACCTAAAGTGTATTGCTTAATGTTAGAAACTAATAATAATATTACTCATTTACATTTATGTAACTTCGAAAGACTATAAGAAACTGTAAATGCTTAATTATTTTGCTTCATCAGATATAAATTAATAATTTGGAGCCCACGAATTGTCTCTTAGATTTCAATCATTTTGATTACATTTTCATTTTTTAAGAAGATTTTGAACAGCTTTAATGAAGGCTAGTATATTATATGCTGCCCTTAAAATTTTTAAATGACTTTTACTTTAATGAATCAGACCCGAAGAAAAATATCAATAATTATATACTCTGTAGAAATTTTTAGAAAGTGATGATGGAATCTAGTTTTCATCCACCTATGTAAGCATAAAACGTATGTTGATCTCCTAGATGTTTCCTTTCTTTTCATTCATCATGCACCAAAGAACAGAATACTTCATAATGTACACTTGTACATAGATTTTCTGTACAAGTAAATTACAAATTGTCAATGCAAACTTTATGGCACCTCTTTATAGAGCTCGAGGATTAAAGAAATATTTCATGGTTATGAGCAGACGCTCTCATTCAGGTATCCACCCAGTATATTTGGAGCACTTAGAACAATTGTTTAGCAAGTGCTTAAAATTTAGCAAGTGGTTTAATATATGTTGTCTCATAGATGCTTACAGCCACCCCAGCAGCTAGGTGGTGTTAAGTAAAGAGTCTGTTTATATATTTTTTAAATTTTTTCTCTTGAGTAACTTTAAAAACTTTTACATTAATTTTATGGGGGTGACATTGCTAATAAGATCATGTACGTTTCAAGTGTACATTTCTAAGACACGATCTGTATAATGCATTCTGCGCCCACCACCCAGAGACAAATCATCTTCCATCACCATATGTTTGGCCCCCTTTACCCTCTTCTACTTCCCCATCCCCTTCCCTTTGGTCACCACCGTACTGCCATCTGTGTCTGTGAGTGTCAGGTTTGAATCCCACATACGAGTGAGATCATATGGTTCCTAGCTTTTTCTGCCTGACTTATTTCACTTAGCATGACATTCTCAAGGTCCATCCATGCTATCGCAAATGGAAATATTTTACCATTTCTCGTGGCTGAGTAGTACTCCATTGTGTGTGTGTGTGTGTGTGTGTGTGTGTGTGTGTGTGTACACGCACCACATCTTCCTTATCCACTCCTCTATCAAAGGACACTTTGGTTGTCCCCATGTCCTGGCCGCCGTGAATGATGCTGCAAGCAACATAGACTGCGCGTCGCTTTGTGAATACACGTTTTCAAAATTTTGGGGGTGGATACTCAGGAGAGAGATCTCTGAGTCATGCGGTAACTCTGTTCCCTTTAGAGTGATAGATCGAGGATGCTAGGATTATTAATGGCAGAAAGAAGATTTAAGCTGTGGTATTCGAGTGGTGCCTTGAAGGGTGATTGATTTGAATGGCTGTAAATTAGGGTTAAGGATATTCCTTAGAATATCCGTCTCTCAAATCCTAGAGAGAACTGCACGAGCTAGCGTGAAGTGATGAGAAAGCGTCTGTTGTGTCTGAGAAATTCAGAAAAATTCTGTTTAGCTAGAAAGAGAAACGGGTTAAAGGTTTCTGAGTGAGAATCTGACAAAATAATTTGCTTTGCTTTGCTGAATTCTCTACAGATAAGTCCAGATTCCCAGCACAGACATTTATTGTTGCGAAATGAAACCTAGTTGGTGCAATTTGTTTCATTGAGTATTGATGCATATAACTAATTTCTCAATTAATGGAAAAAACCTTCTGTAGTATGAGTGCGTTAGTATCATCTTCCTTTGTCAAAGGAACTTCCACTATAAAAAAATAATTCTATTGTTGGAATGCTACCTAGCTTTTAGGAATGTTTAGGAATGTTTAATGTTTAGGAAACATTCCTGGACATATGGAAGAGATTCTTATACTTTGTGTATTCCAGCTGACTGTATTGGAAAAAAAGCCCTGCCTAGTCATATAGGATAGCGTTTATAATACTTAAGTACTTACACCATTGCCATTATAGCTATGTAAATAGCTGCGTAGTTTAATGGAGAACACAAAATGGAGGAAAAACCCTGGGGAAAGTTGAGGCAATGGGCCAGAATAAAGCTGAACATGTTAATTTAATGTCAATATCGTGCAGGTAGGAACTGTAATGAAAATTGGAGGAAAAAGACCCGCGCTGTGTAAATATAGTTCATTGTTTGTTAGTATTTCAGAATATGACAGCCTTCCAATGAAGAGACTTTTTCTTAACTTAGGGCAGAACAGAAAGGAACCGACACATAGAGAAATGAGTCAAGCAAATCTTCTGGGGCGGTGGGTGGTTTGTAGATCCGTCTCTATTTGATCTTTTGCTTTGTCTTTTCCTTGTATCAAGTGACAGGATGGCTTTAAAAGACTGTTTTGTCCTTGGTTTGTTTTATATTCTGATCCCATTCTTTGCCTTCTTTGGCTATAGTTTTCCTTCCTTTTCTAGAGGAAGTTGACAGTGAGAACAGTATTGCCATATTTAGAAACTTTTATATTTACGGAGGAAGGCCACCCTCTAATTGATTGTTCCTCCTACATGAAATCACCCTTCTGAGTTATGCTTTTGATGCTGTTTTTAAAAGTATGACTGTGTTTTGTTTTAGCTCAGTCTATGCTATCTCATCTAGGCCCTTGTTGTTTCAACACTGTGCCTTTGCAGGAAGCTGACCAGTGTTTAGGAAGGACCAGAGCCTTTGCTTCGGCTTAGCTCCATGTTCTAATGAACTGGTCTGTATTCTTAAGGAGTCAAATGATCAATGGCAAATAACATTTTCCAGTCATCAGCCAGCCATTATTATTACACTTGAGTAGTTACTTATTATACTGCCCGACGAGCCTCAGGAGGTTCATGTAAACTTCAGAAATAATTTCGTACTCTTAGGAATAGTGTGCAATAGAAAATAATGATAAGGATCAGGTTCATCATCTTTATCCTATCGAACACCATCCACTACACACGCATTGGCCAGCATTCCATGCTAGGTAGGAGTTGCGCAGATGATGTGAGTGTACTGATGTCTTCATGAAAAATTTTACAATTGAAGACAAGTTGGGTGTATTGAAACACCTGAAGGATATACGGGAGGATGAAAATATGGAAGAAATGAGCAAATCAGGAAAATATATTTACATAATATATGCGGGAGGGCTAAACGTATGTTAGGCATGAGGTTTGTAGATAAATGACGTTTGGGAATAGAAAGAGGTAGAGTTGTCTTCTCATGTGCAGGGAATACATTCCGACGGGCCCAGTGGGTGCCTGAAACTATGAATAGAACCCAAATTTCACCTTTGCACTTCTCCTTGGCATATGCAAATTGCCAACATCGCTACTCGTGCACTTTGGGACCACCATTAAGTAAAATAAAGGAGACTGGAACGTAAGCACCGTGATATCGCCGTAGTGGATCTGATAATCCAGACGGCTCCTGAGTGACTCGTGGCCAGCGAGCCCCTAAGTTGTGGATACACTGGACAAAGGGACGATGTGCATCCTGGATGGGCCTGAGTGGGCAGCCAGGAGACTGTATCTTGCTACTTTGAATGGCATGAAATGGAAAAAAAAATCACAGATTGTTTATTTCTTGATTTTGCCGTTTAGTAATTTCACACTGTGGTTGACCATGGGTAACTGAAACCAAGGAAAGGGAAATCACAAATAAGGGGGTGGAGGGGCAGCTGCTCTGCAATTAGCGTGACAGCTCCACGTTGAGTGCATCTGGATACAGGCAAATGATCTCTCCTTCTCTGATGTTTCCAGAAAGTTTCCAGTAGGGGCAAATATTTAGGAGTTACTAGTAAGACTAACATGGACACGGGAGGAGCCTTTCTTGTGCAGTTGGGTGAAGCCTTTGAAAAATAGGAAAAGAGTTTGCCAACCTCGACCTGGGTTATATTTAGAGGTGTGGGGCCCAAAAATCAGCTTCACCGTAGTCCTGCTTGGTTTGGCTCAGTGGATTGAGTGTTGCGGCCTGCAAACGAAAGGGTCACGCTTCCCAAAGCGCATTTCGAAGCCAACCGGAGCACATGCCTGGGTCGCTGGCCAGGTCCCCAGTAGGGGGCGTGCAAAAGGCAACCACACATGGATGTTTCCCTCCTTCTCTTTCTCCCGCCCTTCCCCTCTGTCTAAAAAATAAATAAACAAAATATTTAGAAAGAGCATCTTTACTTAATCTAAAGAACTATGAATCACACATTATCACCGAATTTTTCGGACTGTAAGGCGCACTAGACCATAAGACACACCTAGGTTTTAGAGGAGGAAAATAGGGGAAAAAATTTTGAAGCCAAAAATGTGCTAAAATATTTAATAACATAAATAACATAGGCCGCTGCCCCCCCCCCCCCACACACAGCGAGCCAGGTAAGCTACATTCAGACTATAAGATACATCCCCATTTTCCTCCCAAATTTCGGTGGGGGGAGTGCATCTTATAGTCTGAAAAATACAGTAAGTAAAGTGATAAATGGGGGCGAGGTAAGCCTGACCATATGGTGTGACTCAGATAGCAGGCTACAATGAGAGCAGTGAATAGCTACGCGTAACTTTGCTTAGTGGCGTTAAAGGGTGTGAGAGCAAGTTGGAAATTATAAGAGCTGGGATGAGCAGTCGGTGTACTGGTTTAAGATCAAAAAGTAAATTGATACAAAAGAATACTTGTACAACTGAAACTGCATGTTTATCAGACTGTTATAGTGGAACAATGATGTAATAATACTGCAATTTTAAAGTAGCACATACTTTTGTCATGAAATTGAATGATGAATACGGAGGCATTCTTTTCTCTTCCCTGTATGGACTTGGCGGGTGCATCAAGTTCACTGAGCAGAAGCGTATTTGTCACAGTATTAAAGTTGATGGCACCGCTGCCGTTTCCATCTGTTGATAGAGGCGGCATCATTTACATGTGTGTATGTGGGGGGTCTGTGTGCATTTGTATGTGTGCGTATGTAACATGCACCTGACAGGCTTTTCCCCACTTCGTGTCTGCCCTCTTTCTTCTTTGTTTATTAGCTAGTTATTTCCTTAAACTGCGACTTTCTTTCTGTTTCCACATAAGCACAAGTCACACCAGGAAAAAGGTGAAGGGGAATGAGCGGTAAAAACTTCCAGTTATAAAATAAATAAGCCACAGGAATGTCATGTATAGCACAGGGAATATACTCAATAGCATTCTAACGACTTTGCATGGTGACAGATGGTTACTAAACTTGTCGTGGTCATCACATTGTAAGGTATTAAATATCGAATCCCTATGCTGTACATCTAAAACTAATATAATATTATATGCCAATGATACATTCATAAATTTTTTTTAAAAAATAAAAGAACAAGTCACATCACTTCTGAGAATTGATTCAGCTATTTCATCTGGGATGGTTCTCTACTAACGTTTTTTGTTAATCATCAGAAGAAATATTTTGAAAGCTATAATTACTGAAGAAAAGGTTTTTGTAGAAGATTCATGAGAGAACTTTGTTATGTAATGTATTCCTACCCTTGAACAGCAGTGTTCGGTTTATATAGTTATATAACCCTTCATATTGCTAGATGCTTATTGGCAGAAGTAAAAGAAATTGGGCCGTTGCTTCCCTGTCCGCCTCTAGCTTTGTCTTTCAAGCAGAGAGAGCATCATTTGTTATCATTATGATTAAAATATTTCAATTCCTTATCCTTACCAGAATTCAGCCTTGGAGTATTCTCAGTCCAGCCCACATTCCTCAGTCTAACCCCAAAGAGACAAGGTGTTTATGTACTTTGGATATTTTCATTTGCCTCGATTTATGAAAGAGGATAAAAGCTAATGAAAAATAAGCAGAAATATGCAAATAAGAAACTAGAAAACTGTTTAATGTAAATAAATGAAATCCAGTGTAGATCCTGTAGAAGAGCTGATGTATTGACTTCTTTTACTAGGTTTCATTTAGAGAATGCTCAACAGCCAAAATGCGGAAGCACCATTAAAAGACTTAAAATACATGACTTTTTATCTGTTTTATTTTGTTCTTTCTTCTCCCCAGCGATTGCACTTACTCAAAAGAATTCAGTGCAGATGACGGGAGCTGTTTTTTACATTTAATCACTTACAAGAGCAATTTGCAAATTTGCAAACCTTAACAAGCCTGCTCTGTATCTTTAAAGACGGACCGTGCCGCAGATTCAAGTCTGGGGCTGGTTGTATCATGGACATGGTCTATACCCCTTAGTTGGTTCACAAAGCAGTACTGTCTTCTGTTTGAAGGTCACATGGAAGTTTTAGGTTTTCTTCCCAGAAATAACGCTAGAAATTGGGCAAAATCTTTTATAAATTCAGAACTGGAGGTTCTGATCCATAGAAAATGGTGGAGGGTTCGTTGTTGTGTTTTGTTTTGTTTTTTTAACTCTAGGGAAAGAGTTTTTTATACTTTTTCTTATCAGTGATTTATTTCTACGAAGTCGATTTGGTTTCAGTATGTGATGGATTGTCTGTGGAAAACAGAAGCCCATTTTGGGACTATAAATGTAAGAAACAGTGGTTGTCGTACAGTGTTTTGGAAGTTATTTTCACAGGTTCAGAAACTGGCTGGCTTGTTACTTGGAAATGTTCTAAACTTTAGGTTCTTCTTTGAAGAAACTAAAGCCGATTCTAAATGCCTGAGAACAATTTGTTTATAAAAAGAAGTGTTCTGACCATGGTTGTCATGAAATAATGGTAAATCTTTCAAATATAAATGAAAAGTCTTAAATATATAATCTGTAAGAAGTAAGTACCATTAAATATTTACTGACTTGGTTCAGGGAATGGAAATAAAAACAACCAAGCCTAGAGAAACCTGAGTCAAATGACCTAGTTGACAATATAAGGGGAATTTTTATGCATATATTTGGACTTAAGTTTCCTTGTTCTACTGCTAGAAAAGATAATGGTTGGAGGTTTATTTTAGAAAGCACAAGACTGGGGCAGTATTGCTATTTCTCTAATTTCAGAAACTGACCTTGAAAGCTTTTTAAGCTGAGTGATGAAAAGGTTTGGATGGTCCTTCCAATCCCAATTCACCTAAACAGAAGTTAGTACATTATTGAAAAGTTAGAAGACTGCTTGTTTACCTCAAAGCTGCAGTGACATTTATACCTACTGCAGTGAGAGATCTTTAAG
This sequence comes from Glossophaga mutica, assembly GCA_039655065.1. Taxonomy (NCBI): domain Eukaryota; kingdom Metazoa; phylum Chordata; class Mammalia; order Chiroptera; family Phyllostomidae; genus Glossophaga; species Glossophaga mutica. The sequence goes on along the minus strand of CM077318.1, from coordinate 2,987,761 downwards.
TTCAGAAGATGCAAAAGATTTCACAGGAAAGATAAAATAGAACTGTTAGATTCTATATTATACAATTTAAAAATTAATACAGCAGGAGCGTAAATATAATGTAGACATACTGTATAAAACCCCACATTTGGTAGGAAATGTAACATTAAAGAATAGGTACACAAGTTGATATCATACATATTCTCTTCAAGAAATGTCTGTACAAATTCAAAGAAAAGAATGAACCTAAATATATATATATATAATTAAATTTGTGATAGTTTATAGTTACATATTTTCATAATTTTATTGAAATCAGATGTTTAGTTTAGCTTTTATTTTTGCAAAAGCTGCCATCGGAAATGCCTTTTTGATGGTTGGCCTGCTCGAGATGAATGACTAATTCCATTTTTGCCATGTATAATATGCACTTTTCCCCCAAATTTTGGAGGGAAAAATAAGGATGTGTATTATACATGGGTATTACTAGTTCTGTATCTATATAAATGTTTTTAATTCTTTTATTTATGCTTATGCATTAAAATTGTAACTCCAGGAAGCAATAATAATGTCTGTGTGCAAAATAATGCTCTGGAATATGGTAATCAATTTTATTTCTAAATATAAGTAAATAAAAATTTGAATTAAAAAAATTAAAATGACAGATTTGTTTTCCTTGACAGTTTTGGTCAAAAACATCTGGATGTGCATTATACACAGCAAAATACGGTATTGTTGATGATGTTATGAATTTGTGCGATGTTCTAATTTGGCAAATATAATTCCGACAGCCAAATGAAAATGTCTGTTATTAGACTGGAAAAAAATTCAAATGCATGGCCTATAGTGAAAGGCTACCTTAGCACTGTCCTCTTTACTTGTTTAAAAAACTTAAAAAAAATCTAACTTAGTTAATTTAGAATTTTCAGAGCAGCCAGGAATATACAGCATATTCTTTTAATTTCTATTCTTAACATCATTATTGACATTTATTGGAAAAAGATATCAAAATCTGTAATAATCAGACATTCTAGTATCGATATTATGGGAGTCGATCCCTACACATCTTGTTTTTATTAGTGTATTTTATAATTTTAACATAATATTGAGTGCCAGTTCTCCGCTTTTGCACTAATTAAGTTGGAGACTTAAAAGGCAAGTAGGTAGCCACAGCTCCATTCATCAAGGGCCAGATCTACCTTGCTTCTCATTATATCCTTAACATCTGCCATCCACAGTACATCACACATACAGGTTGTTGACCACGTGAATAAAGGTCAGCTTGGATATCCTCTGAGCTTGTTCTTTATAAACTTGGAGATTTTGCGGACTTGGGAAAATGCAGGGAAGACATTTATACTCTTCTCTGATGAACACAAAAATGGGGATATTAACACAGCTATGTAAATAGAGTGGAGAATCTCTCTCTGTGAATTCACTTTCCCTCGGTCCTATGATCTTGTCTGTGCCCACTGTGTTTTTGTTAAACTTTCTATAAATTATGCCCACTAAGATTCAAGTCAGCAAAATCGGATTTTGATTGGGGAAATGATAAACAGTTGGGGCATTGTAATAAAGAAATTTCAGATGTAATCTACAGGTGTTTTGGAGGTCCTAATTTTTAAGAATTTCATCGGAAGACAAAAGGCAAGGCTCCTAGGGGCCTTCACACGGTTGTAAATAAAAAAGGCTGTTCTGAACTAGATTTCTCCATTGATGTTATTTCTTTTTTTTTAAATGTAGACATTTTATGCCCTGGCTGGTGTAGCTCAGTGGATTGAGCGCGGGCCTGTGAACCAAAGGATTGCGGTTCGATTCCCAGTCAGGGCACATGCCTGGGTTGCAGGCCAGTTCCCAGCATGGGACACATAAGAGGCAACCATACATTGATATTTCTCTCCTTCTCCCTCTCACCTACCCTTCCCCTCTAAAGATAAATAAATAAATAAATAAATAAATATTTAACATTTTAGAATTTCAGAAAATAAATCTGACAAAAATCTTTATGTCAGTCTGCAACAGAATGTAGAATTCCAAACAGACTTCTATAGAATCCATTTCATTTGAGGGAATTTTAGTGACACATTCCTTTCAATGTATGCAATATTGGCATGCCTTGAGGAAGCATAGGTTAACTTATCTGGTGTTCTTAAACTTCTTTTTATAGTTCCCATTATATTTTTGTATAGTTTTTACAATAGTCTAAACCTGGACTGTCCTCTGTGGTAGTTAGTAACTAGACCCACGTGACCCTTGAGCACTTGAAGTGAGTTCAGCACAAATTGAGACGTGTCGTGTGAAGTCCACGCTAGGTTTTGAAGACTTAGTATGAAAATAAGATTGTAAACTATCTCATTAATATTTTTAATCTTGATTCTGTGTTAGAATTATAGCATTTTTACATACTGGCTTAATGAATTACGATTCAAATTAAGTCTCCCGATTTGTCATTTTTTAAATACGGCTACTGGAACATTTAGGATTGCATATGTAACTCACATTGTATTTCCTTCTATTTGACAGTGCTTTTCCAAACTCTTGATTCAATTGCATCTAAATCTGGCAATTACACTGTGAGTGGTAGTTAGGGCCTGGCTTTGTAGAAGACAACTGGGCATGAGTTCTGTTCCACACAGCATTTTCCAGAGCCAATTGAAAATGCCTATGATTGTATGGGTAACATTGGGTTGAGAGGTTATCTGTTCCTGGTTCATTTTCCCTAACAGTGAAGCATGGAAGGCCAACTACCAAAAACAAAACAAAACAAGACAAGACAAAACAAAACAAAACAAAACAAAACTAATCTCTTAGTGCTGCGGAGCTTTCAGCTACGTTCCCACATAAAATATACACCATATCCATGTAACTCAAAACCTAGCCTTCCGTTCTGCAGAATAAAATGATAAGAGTCGTACTAAGAGTCACTTTATGTGATACTGAACTCTCATACAATTGGTGAAAATGTGGTGTGCTAGTTGTTGCTAGAAGCCTTAGCTTGTGGTCCTACTTAAAAGTATCTACCAGTGCGCCTGTCTCATTCTGTGTATTAACTCGGTTGTGATGACTAAATTCTATTGTTTTCTTCTTTGAATATTTGTAAATTTCATCTATTAATTTCATTGAGAAAACTTCCTCTGTTCTTTAGGCTTGAGAGTGAATAATCTCTCTCTCTCCCCCTACGTATCCACCTATACATATATTTATAGTTTCTTCAAGGAGACACCAGAAGCTACAGCAAGCAGAATTACATTCCTTTCATGATAGTTTGTAGGAGTTAAAAGTATGTTGCCAGCCTTAGTATAAATTTTGTGTACCTGGGAAAATTGAGGCCATTATTATTTAGCCAAATTGGTTTTATTGAATTATTTAAGGATAAGTAGTAGGTTATGAAATGCTCAGAATAACTTTAAAGCAAATTGAAGATAAAAGACAAATAAGAAAAATGAAACAAATGGTGTCTCATTTCTAAGACTGTGTTCAAACTGATTTCATTACCACAACAATTTTATGATACATCATTGGCAATTTAGGGGAGAATAATGTGAAGACTTTTGAAGACTCGAATCCAACTGAGAACATGTGAGATCTGACGCAGAATGTGAAAGCAACGGTTGGCATAAGTAGGATAGTAATAGAAATGATAGAATTATTTGAATGCATAAGTGGGAATGCTATACACAGTGACTCAGTCCCTCTGTTATAATACCATTATATCGCCATAGACTCACAGTAATGATAATAATAAAAACAACATAATAATAGTGTGATGAGCATAATATCAGTGGTCATTTGTACAGCTTCTTAAAATTTATGGTTCTGAATGATTATACAACTAGTCTTCAGCAAATAATATAATTTGTCCCATAAGGAGACAATATCTGTTTTGAATTTTGCACTAGTCATGCATTGAATTTACACTCTTGTTTAAATAACTGATAAAGTTGGACTTGTAAAGCTTGTTTTAAACCCCTCCCCCCACAAACAATCCACTTAAAAATGCACAAAGGACCTGAACAGACACTTCTCCAAGGAGGACACACAGAGGGCCCAGAGACACATGAAAGGATGCTCAGCATCACTGGCCATCAGAGAGATGCCGGTTAAAACCACAGTGAGATATCACTTGACACCGGTCAGAATGGCCATCATAAACAAATCAACAAACAACAAGTGTTGGAGAGGGTGTGGAGAAAAGGGGACCCTAGTGCACTGTTGGTGGGAATGCAGACTGGGGCAGCCACTGTGGAAAACAGGATGGAATTTCCTCAGAAAACTAAAGATGGAACTGCCTTTTGACTCAGCAATTCCACTGCTGGGATTGTACCCTAAGAACCCTGAAACACCAATCCAAAAGAACCTATGCACCCCAATGTTCACAACAGCATTATTTACAATAGCCAAGTGCTGGAAGCAACCTAAGTGCCCATCAGTCAATGAGTGGGTCAAAAAACTGTGGTCCATTTACATGATGGAATACTACTCAGGTGTATAAAAAGAAGGAAATCTTACCTTTTGTGACAGCATGGATGGAATTTGAGATTATTGTTATAAGTGAAATAAGCCAGCCAGAGGAAGACAAGTACCATATGATTGCAGTGATATGTGGAGAATTTAATGAACAAAATAATTTAACAAAATAGAACCAGAGGCATGGACACAGGGAACAGGCTGACAGCTGCCGGGGTGGGGGGAAGGGTTGGGGTGCTGGATGAAAGAAGGTGAAGGGTTTAAGCCAAAAGTATGGGCCAGGAAAAAAATCATTTTAACAAAAAAATATATCTGCTAGTTTTGTTTTGTTTTGTTTTCGATTGACAAGCATGCCTAGGGTACACTGTTGGCTACCGCTGAAACATTAATCATGAGAGAAGCCTCCAAAGTCAGCTGAAATAGTAAATAGCTTAGACCACTGAGATCTTAGAAAAGTTTGAGTGAACACAAAGTGGGTTCTTGTTTCACATTTGGTTCACTTTTTAGGGGCAGTAATTATTCACTGAGTATTCACATCTTCTCATGACATTTGGACTACGACAGTTTTAAACTGGTTAGAGGAGCCCTGGCTGGTGTAGCTCAGTGGATTGAGCACGGGCCTGCGAACCGAAGGATCGAGGTTCGATTCCCAGTCAGGGCACATGCCTGGGTTGCCAGGCCAGTTCCCGGCAGGGGACATACAAGAGGCAACCGCACATTGATGTTTCTCTCCCTCTCTCCTTCCCTTCCTCTCTAAAGATAAATAAATAAAATCTAAAAGGAAAAAAAAAGTACTTAAAAAAAATCTTTAAACTGGTTAGAGGAGAACATTAAATAAATACTACCAAATGAACTTGGTGTTCTGTTACCCCTGCAAGTGTGTGGACAGTAATCTTTTCCGGCAAAGGAGGGCTTCTGCCATTAGTAAAGGCTGTTATGTAGTTCCCTCTGGAGCACACACTGAGAATGTTTGGAAAGATTACAAATATGGGACTCAGCTGTGGCTGGCGTAGCTCAGTGGATTGAGCGCAGGCTTGTGAACCAAAGGGTCGCCAGTTCGATTCCCAGTCAGGGCACATGCCTGGGTTGTGGGCCAGGTCCCCAGGAGGGCACGCTCGAGAGGCAACCCCACATTGATATTTCTCTCCCTCTCTTTCTCCTTCCCCCTCTCTAAAAAGTAAATAAATAAAATCTTAAGAAAAAAAGAAATATTGGACTGAGAACAAAATGTCATTTTTTTGAACCTTGGAAGAACAGTCAGGTCTTCCAAATGTCCTGAGCAAATATATACTTTTTTCCAGTTTCACTGAAATATAACTAACACATAACAATGTGTAAGTTTAAGGTTTACAATGTGATGATTTGATACATGTATATATTGGGAAATGTTGACCACAGTAAGTTGAGCTAACACAGCCTTCACATGATGTAATTACTGTATTGTTGTTGCTATGGTGAGATCATTAAAGCTTTCCTCTCACAGCATTTTTCAAATATACAATGCAGTATGGTTAACTATAGTCTCCATCTGCATATTAAATCCCCAGAACTTACTTCTCCTAGAAATGAAACTTGCACCCTTTGATCAGCAAGTCTCCATTTCTCTAATCCATTAGCCCCTGGCAGGCACCATTCTATGCTTTGTTTTCTCTGCGTTTGATGTTTTTAGATCCCACGTATAAGTGAAATCATCCAATATTTGTTTTTCCTTGTCTGACTTGTTTCACTTAGCGCAATCCAGGCAAATATTTCATTAGCAGATATTTCAGCTGTTGTGCCCAACTCACACATAACCGTATGCACTGGAGACTCAAAATAATACATCTCAGTTATAGAACAGGATTTGATATAAGGCAGGTCTGTTTCTCCCCAGCCTGTGGGTTTATTACTGAAAATATCTAAAGACAATAATATATGAAATTTCTTCCGTCTCAAGTTTTATTTTTAGTCTGACAAAATGTTACACTTGCATGGCCACCTGAGAGATGTACACTAATTAAAAGTTGTGCTTGTGAATTTCAAATCACACTGTGACAATGAAACTATTAAGACTACAGGACATAATTCTGGTCTCAAAGAATTAGAGATGATCAGTAAAATCCTACTTAGAAGAAGCATTGTGTAGTTGTTGAAAAATAGGGGCTCAGGAGCCAGACTCTAGAGACTGTAACACTAAATTAATCATCTACTAGCTGTGTGACCCCGGACAAGTTGCTGAAACTGTGTGTCTTTAGTTTCCTAATCAGTAAAACAGAGATGATGATAATAATAGTATCTACCTCTAAAGCAGTTTAAAAATTTTTTATGCCTGAGTAGTAGTGTTCCTCAAACAGCACAGACTTTCCTCAAAAATGTAAAGATGGAACTACATTTTGACTCAGCAATCCCACTTCTGGGAATATATGCTAAGAATCCCATCTGATTTGAAAGAACGTAAGCACCCGTATGTTCATTGCAGTGTTATCCGCAATCGCCAAGACTTGGAAGCAGCCCAAGTGCCCATCAAGAGAGGAAGGGCAGGTGGGAGGCTAAGGCAGAGCATCAGCATCACAGAGAGGGGTGTGGACCACGTACAAACGCAAATGTGCTCACACGGGGCAACCAAGGAGTGAGGGGCCTGGAAAGGAGACACGTGCTCTCAATAAAACAGCTGTGGTCCATGTGCACAATGGAATATTACTCAGCCATAAAAAGAAGAAACTTTTAACTTCTGTGACAGTGTGGATGGACCTGGAGAGTATTATGCTAAGTGAAACAAGCCAGTCAGAGGAAGACAAATACCATACGATTTCACTTATATGTGGAATCTGATGAGCAACATCAACTACCGAGCAAAATAGAAAGAGACAATAGATAGAGAATAGAGTGACAGCTGTCAGAGGGAAAGGGCGTTGGGGGTTGAGTGAAATTAGGTAAGGGGATTAAACAAAAGAAAACAAAACAAAGAAACAGACACAGACAACAGTATGGTGACAGCCAGAGAGAAACCCAGCAAAGGGAGTTGGAAAAGGGCAAAGGGGGGATAAACGGGGATGGAAAGAGACTTGACTTTGGGTGGTCAGTACATGAGTACATGATGCACGGTGCACACGATGTGTTATGGAGCTGTACACTTGAAACGTGTATGATTTTATTAACTAACGTCACGCCAATAAATTTGGTATAAAAAGAAAGGAAAAAAAGAACAATGAATGAAGAAAATTGATCAGAAGTTTGCTGCATTTACAAAGATGGTCCGAGCAATGCAGAAAACTATCATCTATTTTTGGGTCAAATCTTTGTGATAATAGGTGTGTGAATGATGTAGTGCTCATGGAAGGCAATCTGCATCATCACATATGTATTTATTTTTTAAAATATTTTATTTATTTCTAGAGAGAGGGGAAAAGAGGGAGAGAAACATCAATGTGTGGTTGCCTCTTGAGTGCCCCCTACTGGGGACCTGGCCCACAACCCTGGCATGTGCCCTGACTGGGAATCGAATCAGCAACCCTTTGGTTTGCAGTCCAGTACTCAATCCACTGAGCCACACCAGCCAGGTCCATCAACCATTTATTAATTGTGACTGCACTGCAGGATATAATGCTGTTTATTGCATTTGGTGTTTTGGTCAATATTCGGTTTCAGAGGAAAAAAATGTACTTTAACATGCAGAATTTTATTCATTACCTTTCAATGCTTTCATGTACATGAAAGCTCTTTTATAATTTTTGCCTCTTTATGTACATGCACACAGTTTAATGCCTACTTTTAAAACTATGGCTTTCAAACTTTTTTTAACATTTTATTTATTCATTTTAGAGAGAGTGGAGGGGAGGGAGAAAGAGAGGATGAGAAACATCAATGTGTGGTTGCCTCTCACATGGCCCCCCAATGGGGGTCTGGCCTGCAACCCAGGCATGTGCCCTGACTGGGATTCGAACTGGCGATCCTTTGGTTCACAGCCCGAGCTCAATCCACTGAGCTACACCAGCCAGGGGTGGCTTTCAAACTTTAAGCTTCTTTCTTTACTATGACCTGATTATTTAATGTGTAATATTTCCTCAGTTTCTCCCAAAATAAGAATTATTTTTTCGTTTCTTTTTTAATATATTCTATTGATTATGCTATTACAGTTGTCCCATTTTTCTCTCCTTTATTCTTCTTTGCCCTGTACACCCCCTCCCACCATTATTCTACCTCCTCTTAGTTCATCTCCATGGGTTGTACGTATAAGTTCTCTGGCTTCTCCATTTCCCATACTATTCTTACCCTGCCCCTGTCTATTTTGTACCTGCCATTTATGCTTCTTATTCCCTGTACTTTTTACCCCATTCCTCCACTCCCCCACCCTCACTGATAACCCTCCACGTGATCTCCGTTTCTGTGAATCTGTTCCTGTTCTAGCTGTTTGCTTAGTTTCTTTCATGTTTGTTTTCTTAGGTTCCATTGTTGAGAGCTGTGAGTTTGTTGTCAGTTTACTGTTCATATTTTTTACCTTTTTTATCAAAAGGGAGAATAGGATGAGTTGGTCACCCCAGCAGCCTGTGGTACTCAGGGAATTCTGGATCAGGGGGACATATGATAGTTTTGAGAGTAACATCAATGCCATCAGGGACCAGAGTCTTGAATGGCCAGGCTAGGAGACAGGATCGTGAGGCATGGCTTTTCCGTGCTAAGTGTGCTTAGTGAGGGGGATTCAGAGCAGCTAGGCATTCAGGAGGAAGGTCTCCCACGTGCAGGAATCCCACCAATCCATTTAACCTACACTGTTGTATAAATTTAAATGCGGTGTGTACCTAAATACACCTACCCAAGTCAAGTTTCTTAATTAAAATATTAATTGCTCCCCTGTGAACAACACAAAGGACAAGTCCACAAAACAAAATAATACAGTTGAAGGAGGTCGATGAAAAACATGTAAACAAATCAATTAGAATTTGCGTAGGATTGGGAAAAATAAAGGCAGCGGTCAGCGAAGTTTTCTATGGTGAGGTCACACGAAGAACAGAAAGTGCAAAGATCCTGAAGTTCACGCTTTAAGGACTCATCTGCAGAAAGAAGGGTGAAAGTTTCTGTGCCCAGAAAGAAGGGTGCAACTTTTGTGGCCATTGTGTTTGTCTGGGGCTTGGCAGATCCCAAAATTGGATTGTCTCTGACAATACTCACCAAAATATCTATGACATATTGAACACAACGGTCAAATTGAAGTTAAACAGCGCATTGAGTTTAGTATCTATATTTTAGTCAATTGTAAATTGTTTTTGGAAATTTGATTGACAAATTCCTTAAAAGAGACGAATCGAACCTGCAACCCTTTGGTTCGCAGGCCCAAGCTCAATCCACCGAGCTACAGCAGCCAGGTCATAGTTTGTGTTCTTTCTGCATCATATTTACCTAATAAAGTTTTCATTGAAAAGCTAAATAGTGGACAAAGCTGCAACTCAAAGAAGATTCCTCACTTTGACATTCATGATAGAAATTGCAGGTCTTTAAATAAGACTAGATTAAGACTCTCTTAGTAACGTGAAAGGGTAACACACAGTGTGGAAATAAAGCTGCTCACCCAGTATCAGGACCTCATAGAATGTGATTAATGAAGGGGATAATGGACTGAAGAAATACAGCAACAGGGGACACTTGTCTTGCCTGTGCAAACTCCATAATACCATTTTATTCCTAAGGGGAAGCTAATAGTACATGTCGTCTTTGGACTTCTGATAGCGAAAATTGTGGTCATGAAACAATAGAGTATTTTTGTTTTTCAGTGATTATTCACTCTGTGTTAATAGCAGATATTTATATTCAGTGTTCTGTTCAAGTGTGTTTCAACCAATTTCTAACGGAAGAGCCAGATAGAGTGTCATTGGGAAGAATTATACAGATTGCTTTGAAGATAACAGGTAAAGCACGTGAGGCGAAATTGGCCATGACACAGGCAAATTTTACTTGTGGTGTAAGGGCTTGAACTATTTAAAAAGGAAGGCATTAGAGGGATTTTTAATAATAGATAATTGGTTCAGAGCATTTAACTATTCCGCACAGGAATATTTTCACTTCAGCCATGAAAACAACATGCCATTTTTTGTTCTTCAGTTGTTTTCTAACACATATGACCCATGTGAACCTGGTTTCCACGTGAACAGAAAGTGGTAGATTGGGAGAGATATTTTTAGAAGCTGTACACACTTCTAAAGACAAGCGGAATGCATTTGGATGCTTTTTGAATATAATTTAGAAAGGGTGAATTATACCTTTGCAAGAACTTTGTTTCTTTCAAATATTTTCTGAGAGAATCCCTTCAGTTGTTTAAAAACAACCTTGACACGAACACTGTGTATCTAGCTATACATTTGCTCGTCCAGACTTGTGGGGATTCAAAGGTCTTTTACTAGCTTCTAAGTCTGTGTGGCAAAGTAATATAGTATGCAAAAATATTTCCCTGACCTTTAACTTTGCAAACTTGTAAATATTAAAGGTAATGCAAATGCCCTTGTTTGGTCTTTGTCGTGTCTCTTTTCTTAGATAATGTTGGGTTTCACTTAGGGAATGAGAATTCCCTCAAGTTCCATTCACCGAAGCGAATGAGTTTTATCAGAGCTGCGACATGAGACTAAGTGTGCGACTGTGACCCTGGCATTTCTAGCCCCCAAATTTCATTGCTGTACTCGAGTTGTCTATGATAAAATGAAGCTGTCAGCAGCAGAATCTTGATTTTCTTCTTATAGGACTATAAGAAGCTGTCTTTGTATTATATTACTGATGTCCTCATTATTTATTGTTTAACCCTATGAAATTGTCCAGGGATTCTCAAAATGCGTTTTTGCAACTGAATTGCTGGTCAAGTCTTAACTCAAAAGGGAAGTTTGCCCTTCCTTCAATCTTAACAAATCAGAAACTTGTCTCTTGATTTCATTAAGAAATGAAGAGTTGGTTACTTAAAAGTAAAAGAGAATCAAAGGTTTAAAAATCGCAGCTTCCTATCACTTAAAAAATGATAGGGGTTACTGTGGTTTCTTTCAAAAAGAAACTTAAGAAAAATATATTTTGATACTAAAAGGTGTAACGAAAATGTAGTAAATATTGTCGAAGGAAAAATATGACCTTTGAAATAGAAACATATTTCCACATGTTATGTCTATATAGAATACTATTTTACCACCCTGAGTACTAAATTTCAAACTGTTATGTGGAATGAATTATGAACGCTTTGTTAAAAATGTAGGTTTTCACTGGACTTTCTTTTATAAAGAATGTTTTGTGTACCCTACCCATTTGTCGAGTTGAATTCTATTATTCTATTATAGTACAGCTCATTTTGAAAACATGTATTTGATTATTCTACAGGTCAAATCTCATCTTCAGAAACGGAATCATTAATTTCCTTTATCTGACTAACTAGCATGCACTGAACTTACGTAACATACTAAGCATGTATATTCTTAGGTTCCAGCATATATAGTTTGTTTTTTTAAATACAAGGGTCTAAAATTTTTAGTTAATAAACTGTTAACTACCAGAATGTTTCCTTGTTATACAGGCAACGAAACTCAGTGATCTGAAAGATTTGAAATTTTTTCCCAAAAACTGATAGCAGGGGAAAGAGCTTGGATCTGTCGGCAAGTAGAGCACGAAGCAAGGAAATTTTACAAGCAGGGTTAGAACATGAAATTATATTCCAAACTGGTACTTTTCAACAAATTTACATGGATTTTATGTGACTGTAACATGACCTCGTTAGTGCTTGCCTTGCATGAACCGCTAGAGACTGATTCTTTACAAGTCCAATTCAAAATAACAATTATTTTTAATTTCATGGAAAAACAAACAACAAAAATAACTAGCCAGGTGCTTAAGGCAGCTGCTAGCTTCCTATTGAATGAAATGGCCTCATATCATAATTATTCATGTTAAAAACATCTATGAATCCCACTGTAGCCTTTTAGTAACCCTCTTCCACTTGAATGCCTCAACAATGTGTGAGGAATAATTTATGTCAAATTTGTCATCATACACCACCCTATTCAGAATACAAAGACTCAAGTGTTTGCAGGAAGCACTTGTTTGCATGAATGGATTAAGGATTCGTTTATTTAATTTTTCTGTAGTGAATAAACTCTGAATGCTGTCAACTTCCATGTAATGATTCTTGAAATGGGATCAATGCACAACCATTAAGTCCCAGGAACACTGAATTGGTGGGGTAGCTGGGGGGAGGGGAAGGTTCTCCAATGTTTGGAGGGGGAAGAAGGTTATGCAAATACAAGTGAGGAAAAAGGGGATTTTTTCCTTTACTTATTGCTCCGAAAGCTTAATGGTCTTTTAGAAGTGATATTACACCAGAAAAGGGGTAATGCATCTTTAAAGGCTAAGCTACATCTTCTTTACTTTTATCAAATTCTCTATAAATCTTTCATGACAGTTTATTTAACAAAGTGTCATTGAAACTGTATAGATGATTGATGTGGCCCATGTAAGATCAACATGAAATGTTTGTAAATGTCAGCAAAATGTGACCATCTAAAAGCATATAAGGATGGAGTTTCTATGAAAATGAAAAACAAACAGAAAAATGTTTATCTTATTCTTTGCTTTCTGGTATGCAATTACAAATTCATAGAAGGAGTATTGTATTTGATTTTCTCGGAGTTCATGTCATCAGAGGTCTAATTTGCTTTTGACACGTACCCTTTCAAAGCTTTGGTCTCTTATTCATTGGATACTTTTTTTCCCTTAACCTATGGAAAAATAATAATATAGACTTGGAACTTCTTAGAAAAAAAGATAATTGTTTTGGAAAGTATTAGCAGAACCTTGACCAAGACATTATGTACAAATTATAGGACTCAATCAACACAGAAATGTCATTTAAGAGTTCCCATCTATGCATATAGACAAAAACATTGTCGATTTTCCATTTAATTGAAAGCATTAATTATATTTAAAAAACCCAATGTAATAAGGCAGAGAATAAAGAGAAGGAAAAAATAACAGATCAAACTCTAAAAATACAAGTTGTGAGCTGAATGAGTTGAATGGTTTCTTTATATTCCTCTTCGATGTATTTTTGTATAAAACAAATATTATCCTTAGAATAGAGCATTCCCTCCTTGGGAGCGAGGTTGTAGTTGTTATATTTTTGCATCACGCTGACACAAAAGCACAATGAATAGAGCGAGATCAATGCGCACGGGGCGTAGGAAATGAATAGTAGAGAATGGAACGCTGCAAATTGAAAATCACTTGGCTTCGTGAGATTTTCCCATTGAAATGAGAACATCTTTGCAGGAGGGGGATTGCACATGTATTGTTCACCTAATTAATACAGTCTTTCCTCCTTTTTGCAAATAAATGCACACGTCCACAATTAGCCATGAATTGCAGTGTGCCTATTCATCCTTATAAGCTGCGTCAGATCACTGTAGTTTATATACGCATGCACACGTATTTTTCATAGCATATACTTTGCAATAGTGTTTTTATGCCTTGCTTATTCTGTGGAGCTCACAGGAAATGCTTGGTCATGGTACACCTACAGCATGATTAACTGAGAAACAATTACTTTAGATCAGCAATGAAGCGATTTTCTCTGGGCAGCTGTACTTAGCTTTGAGGAGCGCATGGTAAATAAGACAATTCACAAAGTATCTTGAGATCAGTACGCATTTCATTCAAACTTACTTGCTCGCTGCATCTCTAATGTAGCACAGCGGTAAATTATGTTCACCGTGATGATCCTCAGCTATAGCAAGATCTCTGGTCATCTGAGGAAGGTCCCATTTTATTTATAAACGTACACTTACAAATGTAGGAAATTGTCCTAATATATTTTGGAAAAATATGAAACCACAACACTAGAAGCATGACTGGCATTGTAATGTTTGAGCACCTACTGTAGGCAAAACTCTAGGAAAGACCGTCATAATATCCCATTCCCTGAACCATCCTGTCAGTTAATTACTCTACTTCAGAAAACATGTTCGCAATCTTTCAGCCTGGTATATATGCATGGATATATTTTTATGTACCTGATAATACTCAAAAAACTGCACTGAACATGTTAGGGGTATATGCGGTCATGGGATTGGCTCCTGCTTACTCCTGAATGAATCTGCTTGGAGATATAATTCAGGTTTTAATTGCATCGATTACCTAAATAGAAGGTAAGAGGTGTAAATGGCTTGAGACAAGTATAGATAAAGATCAGGGATTGCAAGTGGAGAGGTCATAGAAGGATGAATAGCTTTTGGCTGCTGAGAATACGAAAGTATTCTTTACATTTACTTTACAATGAATGAAAGTGACTGAAATTCAGTCTCTTAATAAATAAGAAATGTATCTTATTAACAAAAGAACAGAACTGAACTGAATATTACACTTTTTTCTGACTCTCAGATTTTTAAAAATTTCAGTTCTCGAAACTAAATATGTTTTATAAATTAATTGCTTTTTTTTTTTTTTTTTTTTTTTTTTTGCCCGCAAGAAAGAATATGAATAGTTTTTCCTCAGGGGTTTTTCATGACAATATTAGATTTTTTTTTTACCCTAGCAAAATTAGAAAACTTGAAATATAGTAGGGCTTTCTATTCAGAGAGAAAGACAAATAGTAGCACATTTGAGAATGTCATAGTGTTCCACTAAATCAATTCACAAGTGGGAATTTCTGGTATACTTGGAACTAGTCTATTCTTTCAAGAAAAGAAGTCAGGAGAGAGATTTGCATGGATGCTCATGTCCAAAAGACAGCTGAGCTACATCGGACGCCTTTGCAACCTTCTGCCTTGATAGCATCTGAGATACTTGCACGTTCCCAGAAGCTCCGTTTTGAAAGGAGCCTGAGGTGCCCATCAGCTCACGTGTAGGTGCTTGGAACAACCAAGACTATAGTTGTGAGCACATGACTTTCCCAAATATCGGAGTTCAATATCCAGTTATCCTGGTTTATGAGAGACACCCACGGGCCCTCTGAAGTAAGGGGCACCAGTTCCAAAGCAATTGGCCACAGTTTTGACAACCTGGAGGAAACCACGCACAGAATCTTGTGGCGGATCAAGGTGATGCCTTCAGCCTTTTATGCCTTGACTTGATTCCTACTGCTTTGGATATTTACTTAGTATTTCAAAAGAGTTCCGGATTTTTAATCTGAATACAAGGCGTGCTTTTTAAATTTATTTTCATTGAATTCTAGCTGGTATACAATCTTATATTGGTTATATGAGTTGCAGATGTACCACATACCATTTTAAAGTTTTTATACCTTACAATGCGATCACCACACTAATTCTAGAATTAGAATTAGAAGGCATGTTTTACTAGATTCTTTTTCAATGCATTTTTGCTGTGGATGACCTGAGGGGCTTTGCAGCTGGGGCTCTCTGTATAATAGAACACAAATACGGAATATTGTATTTGCTCTGCTGACCTATCATTGGTTTCCTCTACCATGAGTCTTGAAGGCGACCCTAAAGACCCAAGAGACTCATTTTATCTTGCCAGCGTTGGGCAAGAAGTTTGGACTAGTTCAAGACGATGCTATGTAGTTTCCCAAAGCTGCACAATCTGAATGCAAATCTAACATTGCACATGGAAAAAGGAGGCTACATGGATAAATTGTTCTGTGGTAGAAGTGGGACAGGTACTTTACAGCGATAGACTATATAGGCTTGCTGTATATATGCATAGACTATATAAAGTCTACGTAGTCTATATATATAGGCTAGAGAGAGAGAGACTATATATAGGCTATATTTACATATAGCCTTCTTCAAATTCATATAGCTGTCGTCTTATGCTACTTTTTATATATTAGGGAAACTGGTTTCAAATAGCTAATTTTGTCATTTAGAAAGTGTTGTAAGGGTAGCCCTGGCCAGGTAGCACCGTTAGTTAGAGCATCCTTCCATATGCCAAGGTTGCGGATTGGATCTCTGGTCAGGACAAATACCAGAATCAACCAATCAATGCATCAATAAGTGGAACAACGAATCACCGTTTCTCCCTCTCCCTCCCGCTCAAGTAAATAAATAAATAAACACATAAATAAATGAAGTTTATTTAAAAAATAAAGACAGTGTTCTAAGGCTACAGTCGTGTTGCCAGTGAACATGGTGCTTCTTTATCCTTTTCTTGTTTCCTAAGTCTCTTATTGTTTTTTGGTATCGGCAATCAAAGGTGATCAGAAAATTCCAATACTGTTAATAATGAAAAATGTGGAAGAATTACCGGAGCAACCCTTGGTTAGTGCATCCTTGTTTGGACAGTATCTTCAATCTAGAAATGCATCGTAACTGTCAAGTGGTTATGGGTCTAATTCATCAGTGTTTTGATAACGAAATAGCATAAAGGATAAGCAAAATACCATGAAATATATAAAAGCACTGATTTAAACTTTGCCATTAGCATATTGCTGACTACAGTGATGCTCTAAATAATTAGATATCATTTAGGGAGCTCTCCATTTTATTTGGCTGTATTTGTGACCTTGTAAACTATTATTTAAGTCACTTTATTCTTTTGTTGCTGTTTCTTGGTGTATCATCTACCATTACTCTTATTCCATTTTTAACTCAGCACCTCTCCAGTTATTTAACTTCAACTCCTTTTAAGGTGTCAGGGACTCTGTTCATTTTGGTGTCAGTCAAAAGCTAGTGGGTACATTCCCAATTCTTTTTTGAGAGTTTCGCTAAAGATATAAATTCATCTCATTTCTCAGGTAGGCAGCTGTAGAATACACTTCTATGTGCCAATCCTGAGCTTGCTACTCTCAGTGAGGGAACCTTCTCAGCACGTGAAAAACTTCTATTCGAAGTCCGATACAGGCCAAAAAGCAGTTGTGATGTGATATTGTCTAATATGTTAGAAATTAAGGACTTGCCCCTTATTCAGCCTATGTAATTCAGGAAGAGAAGCATTGGAACAACATGACAAGGACCAGCAGTCGGAAGAAGACATATTTCAGTGTCCTCATTTTCACCCCCAGGCCCTGATAAGCCTCACAGATATGGGGATATGACAATACATTTTAGGTACTATGTGTGGAAAATTAAAGCGGAATACACAACTAAGTCATTCACTAAACATTTACTGAGTTTACCACACGGCACGCCTTCTTACTAGGCTCAGCTGATATGTAGATGTGTATATACATATTATCTGCATGTAGGAGTATGTGTGTAAAGTTTCCAAATCTACTAGATATCCAGTGAATGCTAATCAATAGCAAACATTAACAATGCAATAATTTTTTCGCCATGTCAAGTGGAATGAATTATATTGTTATTGCCCTCATATCCAACCTTGAGAATGGGAGCTTAATATTTGTTTCTTACCTAAACTCTGTCTCTTACTTACTTGACAGGTGCTCCCAGTAAGTTAGAGATTTCATTGGTATTCCGCTGTGACACTGTTAATCTTATTTTGATTGAAACGGGCTTCTGGACAGCAAAATTGATGTGTGTTTACGGTGAGACTGTTGCAAAAAAGTGGCAAAAAGGCTTCATATTTGGTGAGCCTGCGGCAAGAATGATGACCATCCTTAAAGCTCTGATTTAGAAAAATACTCTTCGTGTTGTGTTCTTTCAGAACATTATGGATTACTAATCTAGGTATTTAAGTACTTTTAATATCTGCGTTTTGACTGACGTACCGCTTGTCATTTTCAATGATTTTCTTGCCTAAACAACACATAACAGAGTTTCACAATGGACAGAGCATGTATTTTTCTTCTTAGATGTTGCCTTTCTAATGGAATGTATTGGGGTGACATTGGTTATAAAATTACATAGATTTCAGAGGTACAATTCTGTGATACATCGTCTGTGTATTTTACTGTGTGTTCACCACCCCAAGTCAAGTCTCCTTCTGCTACCCCTTACCCCCCTTTCCCCTCTTCCACCTGCCCCCACCCCTCCTTCTGCTCTGGTTGTCTGTCTGTGACAACAACCATACTGTTGTCTGTCTATGACTTTTCTTTTCTTTTCTCAATTCCTTCACCTTTTCAATACAGAAGTTGTACTGACAGTTTGATGTCACATAATAATATCATCAGATTCTTGAAGATGATATGTAGCATCATTATTGCATAAGTCAATTTTAGGGCGGTTTTGTTAGATAGACAATATAAAGAGAAAAGAAAAGGAAAATACCGTGTGAAAGGATATTACACTTAATTTAAAATATACATCATATGTCAAAAGATTTTTTTTTAAAGACTTTATTTAAGATTTTTTTTTCCTTTTTTTTTTTTAGATTTTAATTTATTTATCTTTAGAGGGGAAGGGAAGGAGAGAGGGAGAGAAACATCAATGTGCGGTTGCCTCTTGTATGTCCCCTGACGGGAACTGGCCTGGCAACCCAGGCATGTGCCCTGACTGGGAATCGAACCGCGATCCTTCGGTTCGCAGGCCCGCGCTCAATCCACTGAGCTACACCAGCCAGGGCTCAAAAGATATTTTTGCACAGTGCTATGATTTAGTCACCAGTCTCACCCTTTGTGATTATCTAAAATAACTATTTGAATGACAACAAATTAGTTTCTTCTTTTTTATTGAATTGACTGGGGTTACATTAGTCAATCAAGGTCTATAAGTTTCAAGTGTTCACAGCATCTGCACAGGGCATCGTGGACTCACTATCCCAAGGGTGGCCCCCTTCTGTCCCTCTGGTCATCACCATACCGGTGTCTGTGTCTATGAGTTTATTTTCAATTTTTGGCTTAATCCTTTCTAAGAACTCGGTAAGAGTTACCAATTCTTACTAATTCGTGGGATCCGCCCCTCCAAATTATTACCATTATTATTTTTACTGAACCACAAGCTTGAGTTTCAAGAGTTTTTCACCCAGTGATGAAATTAGAACTGGAATTAAATTTACAGATTTTCCATACCTATTAAACTAGAGCAAAAGCAGTATATCAAAATATTCTCTAAACTTTTGCCCACCCTGTATTTTATTTAGAGCGAATATTTACAAGACTTTTTTTTCCTTTTTCCTCCTGGCTTAAAATATCTTTTAATTCAAGTGGTATCTCATTGTAGTTTTAATTTGCATCTCTCTGATAGCTAGAGATATCGAGCATCTTTTCATGTGTCTCTGGATCCTCTGTATGTCCTCCTTGGAGAAGTGTCTGTTCAAATCCTTTGCCCATTTTTTAATTGGGCTGCTTGTCTTCCTAGAGTAGAGTCTTGTAAGTTCTTTATATATTTTGGAGATTAATCCCTTGTCTGAGGTATCATTGGCAAATATGTTTTCCCATACAGTTGGTTCTCTTTTTATTTTAATACTGTTTTCTTTAGCTGTGCAGAAGCTTTTTATTTTGATGAGATCCCATTTGTTTATTCTTTCCTTTATGTCCCTTGCTCTAGGGGACGTATCAGTGAAAATATTGCTGCGTGAAATATCTGAGATTTTCCTGCCTATATTATCCTCTAGAATTTTAATGGTGTCATGGCTTATATTTAAATCTTTTATCCACCTTGAATTTATTTTTGTGTATGGTGTAAGTTGGTGCTCGAGTTTCATTTTTTTGCATGTAGCTGTCCAGTTCTCCCAGCACCACTTATTGAAGAGGCTATTTTTGCTCCATTTTATGTTGCTGCCCCCTTTGTCGAATATTAATTGACTGTAGAGACTTGGGTTTATTTCTGGGCTCTCTGTTCTATTCCACTGGTCCACGAAACTACAATGAGATACCACTTGACACCAGTCAGAATGGCCTTCATAAACAAAGCAACAAACAGCAAGTGTTGGAGAGGTTGTGGAGAAAAGGGGACCCTAGTGCACTGTTGGTGGGATTGCAGATTGGTACAACCACTATGGAAAACAGTATGGAATTTTCTAAGAAAACTAAAAATGGACATACCTTTTGACCCAGTAATTCCACTGCTTGGATTATATCCTAAGAATCCTGAAACACCAATCCAAAAGAATCTATGCACCCCTATGTTCATAGCAGCACAATTTACAATAGCCAAGTGCTGGAAGCAACCTAGGTGCCCATCAGTTAATGAATGGATCAAAAAACTGTGGTACATTTACACAATGGAATTCTATGCAGCAGAAAGAAAGAAGGAGCTCCTACCCTTTGCGACAGCATGGAAGGAATTGGAGAGTATCATGTTAAGCGAAATAAGCCAGGCAGTGAAAGACAAATACCATATGATCTCACCTTTAACAGGAAGCTAATCAACAAAACAAACAAACAAGCATAATATAAACAAAGACACTGAATTTGAGAACAGTCTGACAGTGTCCAGAGTGGGAGGGGAGGGAATTTCAGGGGAAAAGGGGAACGGTTTAGAGCAACAAGTATAAAGGACTCATGGACAAAAACTATGGGGGGGTGGAAATGGGAGGAAGGTGGGGAGGGCTGGGGTGGTGGGCTGGGGCGGGGTAAAAGACAGAAAACTGTACAATATCAACAATTAAAAAATACTGATTAAAAGAAAAAAAAAAAGTCAAAAAAAAAAAAATCTTTTAATTCACTAGTTAGTGTTCATGAATACTTAGGACAGTGCATTAAATGGAATAAGTTGATCTCCATCTGATACAATGTCAGTCTTGTTATTTGCATCGACAGCAGTCTTATGTGCTCGAACTTGAATTCCAGTTGGTCTGAATTCTGCTATGCTTTCTCACCCAGGAAACATTCCCCTCCCTGGATGAGATTAGGAATTGACCACAGTAAGCAGACGGAATAAAAAAAAAAAAAAACAAAAACTGTTTCCTAATCATTCATTGTTCAATGTTAGGGCTGTGAGCCTCTGAGGGAAAACATCATCAGAGGGTATAGTGTTTAACTTCTGTTTCCTGAAAGCGGGGGGGGGGGTATGTCTTTCTTGAAGAGAGACAGCTGGCAGATATGATATGTTACTTTTCATTTAGGGAGAGATATTGTAATAAGACGATGTTTAGTTATAAATAGCAGTTATGATTTAAGTAAAGACCTATTTCCTGTAAGGCAAGAGCATTATAGTGATAAATGAGCACTAGCTGTTCAGACATAGCCACCTTACATTGCACATACCCCCACAATATTAACAACAAACTACTCCAGACACGAATTAATTAGTTGAATTGTTACGCTGAATAAATTATTCTAAAAATATGTCCATATAGATTTTTTCCGACTGCAATACAACTACAGTTAATTTCTTGATCATAATGAAAACCCCTGTAGATTAAATAGGCTTTAGAGGTGGAGGATTTGAGGAAGCTGGAGCATAGGACGCATTGCATATCAACGGTTTTGTTAATGTTGCGAACTGAACTCATATCCCGAGGGAAATTCTTTTGTCGAACCAAACGGAAAACATCTGTCCTCAGGGTTAAGTTACAGCCAGGGAGAATGATGATGTACACACACTTACGTTTTGTTCTGCAGTACCATTTCCCCCTATTTCCAGGTAGTAAAAACTACTCAGTCTTCATAGAATGACTTCCTTTACATGTATATAACCGAATTATATGGCAAAAGTCTATGAAAATTTAAGAATGTGCCAGGAGCCGTGCTCTTTATTCTGATAGAATGAATCCACTATTATTGCTATTTGTATATTCCGGCAGTTACCAACGGCAGTAAACTTTAAGATCAGCTGATGGTCAATGTTCGATAGATGTCAAAGCACAGTTCATACTAAATCATCAATCTCTCTCTAGCATGAAAAACAGTAGATATCTGAAAAAACACCGTGGTCATCTCACAAGTTCCTATAGTTTCTCCGCTTTGAACATTCATCTGCGTCGAACACATTCTCAGGTTGTTTGTATGTGTTTTTTTACAGCAACACATGTACTAAAATTCGAATGACGCGGAGAAAGCTGAGCATGACCCCTCTACGAGGCATGCGCACTGATGAGAAAGCTTTCTTATGTACGCCACTCATCTTTAAAGACGAGATCAAATGCCGCCTCCTTTGATGTCCTGGGCCTGCGTATTCCTCTGTTTGGTGCCCCACAAGCATTGTGGGTGTCAGTATTTGAGTCGCTAGCGGGGCCCATCTATAGCTTTCTCAGTAGGTTCTGAGCTCAGGCCGGGTATAAGGCCTCTTTCTCTTCCCCGCAGCACTGAGCCCGGTGCCTGTACACAGTGGGCCTTGAAAACCTCCGTGGGGAGTAGAATTTCGATGAGTCATTGCTGAACATGAGCTGCGGTATACACTCCCCCAAATACACAGGCTTTTAATTTATGAACCGTGGTGGGGGAAAGGGCCTGAGGGACTCGGGGGTGCCGGGGGGAGGGGAGCAAAGGGGGAACAATCAGGACAGCTGTAGAACCATCATCACGAAAATAGAATTAAAGCCAAATAAATAAACAGGAGAAGAGCATTGACATTTTTCAGTTGTGGTAAGCTTTTGGAATTCTTCTGGATGTCCAAATGGCAAAGGAATGGGTGACAAGTTTTAGGCAAAGAGGACAGGGGATGGTGAGTGACGGCAGAAAGCTTTCAAGTGTCACTTTTTAATGCCAGCGGCTGTTTGCGATTGTAAAACAAATCTATTGACCGATAAGATAGAGACTTGTGAAAATACTGTGGCAGTTGTCGATCTATGCTGGGAAGAGCTTACCCCAGCGTGCGGATGGCTTCTTTCTTTTTGTTCCATGCGGGGCTTTAGAAGCATACCATTGTCCCTCGGGGACCACTGAAGTGCCCTCTCTTCTCAGTACAGATGAAAGGTGCCAGGTATCTTGTAACAGCTCATGGTTCGAGGGGAAAATGTCTTTGCATGTGTTTGCTTGCAGACACGGTGCTATGAAAAGTTTGCATTCCCCCCCCCCAAAAAAAATCATCTTTAGGAAACAATGCAGCCTGGAAAAGTTAAGGGCATGGTTTTTTTTTTCTATTTTTTGGATTGTTGTTCAAGTACAGTTGTCTCCATTTTCTCGCCACCTCTTTCCCCCACCCCACCCATCCCTGCCTCCCACCCTTGAACCTACCGCACTTTGCCTTTGCCCCTGGGTCCTTGATGACCCTTCCCCCTCCCCCCCCCCCCCCCCCCGTTATGCCGTCTCCCCCTCCCCTCTGGTCACTGTCAGTTTGTTCTTCATTTCCATGCCCCTGGTTCTGTTTTCCTCACTTGTTTGTTTTGTTGATGAGGTTCCGCTTGTAGGTGAGATCCTACGGTATTTGTCTTTCACGTCTGGGCATCTCATTTTTGCCCCACCTAAAGCTTTCTAAGGGTTCTAAATGAGCCACTGAAGCCTTCAATCTTTTCGCTACTCTCTCTTTTTCTGTGTCTATGTATTATGTATGCGCATATGCATATGTATAGGTGTGCGTCTTGTGTGTGTACACATAGGTATTTTTTACCTTATTCAGATATGTCATAAGAAACAAATGTTCACCTTCTATCATGTCAAAGAGAACATTTTTCACTTCAGCGTTTTGTCTGGCCATGCGGAATCTCTGCCATGATTCCGTCTTTTTACTTTACCTTTCGAACTTGCCGTGACCGTAAGAACAGCTTTTGAATGGCCGCTACTATACAGTTGCACTAAGATAAAGTAAAATATTCATCTCCGTCAAACTAGTTTATCTGAGTAGAGTCCATCAAACTGTTGTCATAGTTTCCTAAGCGAGCCTCAGCGCTCTGCTCTGGGACTGTGCAAAGGTAGGGCCATATGGAAATGGCTTCCTCCGAGGCACCAGTGGGTAAGGTTTCGTGGGTTGCACGGGCCTGCTGGCACTGTTCAGCACCCTGGGAAAGGCATCGCTTTCAAACATGAGTAATTGATGAATTGTATGTAACATGCAAATGTGAAGGCATAAATCTCCTGAATGACAGCTTAATTTATGTGAGCTTTTAAGAATGTGGGATTAGATTTTAATTAAACATCTTCAAAGGCACCCTGACTTACTCAGGTTTTTGGCTGCTATCTTCAGATAGAAGTGGGAGACGGGGTAAATAATTGTTTTGCGCACTTTATCCACATTTTTCTACTAAGTTATCGTTGTTTCATAAAAAAATTAACGTATGTAAAGAAGAAAGGACTTTATTTTTAAATATAAAAAGCATCGTCATATTTCAATAGTTGCAGTATGTCATATATAATAGGTAGATTTAGGAAAAGACACGTGGTTTGGAAGTTAATGTCTTACACTTCAAACATGATTTTGAAACAGACTTCATATTCTACCGTATATTTTAGTAGATGCAGATGCCATTTCTGCGGATGGATTGTTGGAATATTAATACCGCATCTGCCTTTCCACATACGATTACTTTACAAATAGCACAAATCAGTCGTTGATGGACACACAGCTCTCTACTCACCTTTGATCTTAAACATGTAGTGTATGTAGATGTAGCTGTGTGAGAGTTTGAGTTACATTTATTGGGGTGGTATTGGGTAATACAATGATACAGGTTTCAAGGCTGTGATACATCATCTTCATGTTGCACTGTTCAAACCTCCTCCGATCGCCATCTGTTTGACCCCCGTGACCTCTTACTATCCACCTGCCTCTGTATAGTTTAAACGTCTGTTTGATAGCAGTATTGTGAACCTTCTCTACCGTGCAGATTAGGACTACAAAGAGGCTAATTAAAATCTTTGAAATGTATGAGCACTTTTTCCATTTATCTAACTATTGGACCTCATCGAAAATTAAAAGGATATAAATTGTGTAGAACCACTTAAAGTGTGCTGCGAATGCTGTGAATTCTCTTAAAATATACTGAGCTTATTTGTAGTTTATAAACAATTACATTGCCTGTAAGTAATAAATATTTTGAAAATCTTGATCAGTTATGGATTATGCATAGTCTGTTTTTCTTACGTATTTGTTTTGTCTTCGTTTGCATTGGAGAGCTTATTCTTTGCATACTCAAAGATGGCTGCCTATACCTGGTCACTCGCATATGCTTTTCCTCTAAGGCACCATTGGAGTGGCTAACAGCACCAAGTCTGCGATGGTACCTCATCACAGATTTAGGTTCTAAATCCCAACTGTACCCCTACTTGTTGCGTGACCTCGGGCAGATCACTTAACTATGCCCACATTGCAGAATTTTTCCCATGATGAGGTGACTTAATGTGAAAATGGAAGTGCGCCTAGCATTTGATACACCCTACGCAATTTACCGTGACTATTTATTTCTACTGACTGTTCCCCTGAGCCAGTTCCACTTGTCCATTTTTCTTCTATCACAACTGTCAAGCATTTGTTTAATCATTCCTCACTTCTTTCATTTGCACCAGGCTTTCTGCTATGAAACGTAGAGTCCACTCATCTGCTTTCTGCCACGTAACTTAAAAATCACTCCAAGCCCTGGCTGGTGTGGCTCAGTGGATTGACCACCGGACTGTGAACCAAAGGGTCACAGGTTCGAATCCCAGTCAGGGCATAGGCCTGGGTTGCAGGCCAGGTCCCCAGTAGGGGACATGTGAGAGGCAACCACACATTCGTGTTTCTCTTCCTCGCTTTCTCCTTCCCTTCCCCTCTCTCTAAAAAGAAATAAATAAAAATCTTAAAAAAAACTTGTTAAAAAACATCACTCCCAGTGTGATGTCCACCCCACCCCCCTTATCTGATGTGCCTTCACCTACATTTGGTGAATCACGGAGGTACAGATATTTCCAACATCAAGTGAGATGACGGTGCACAATTCCCTCCGTTAGCTCCCTGCTTCTTCGGTTCTGGGTTGGTGGAGCTTGTTTCTCTTATCTGAGGAGGTACTCTTCTGCTTACTAGAAATTAAGGAAAGAAAAGCCATCTCTGTTACGCTAGGTTAAGAACTAAATGTATAAGGTGTAGTGGTTCTCGAGTCAGACACAGGGCTACAGTCTGGATCTGCCGACAGACTTTCAGCGAGTTAACCTCTCTGAGGCTTACTTTCTCATTTTAACACAGATGACGGTATCCGTCTCATGACATTCTTCAGAGAATTAAATGAAGTGGATGGGAACTGTAGTGCAATGCGCAAAACACAGTATGTGTTAATTTGCCAGTATTTTCCTTACTTTTTATCATCCAGCGACAGTCACAAACTCACCATAATGGGCAACGCGATGGAATCAAAGCCCTTCCTTAAATGAGCTGCAAGAGCTAGCAGCATGGGACGAATTTTCTCATTTATTCTCTGCAGGGCTCAGAATGTGTAGATACATAATTTTAACGCATACTGTTATTTGTTTAAAGCCAATGCAAAGGCCTGAGATCAGGATGCATCTGTCTGGGGCTTTGTAAATTAGAACACGGAGATTAGCTAAGCCTGAACAGTTAAGGCTCTACCTGCTTTCACAGGACACAAACACTATTCCACTACGGGCTCGCTGGAATGGGAGTCACTTCCGTTGTCATTTTTCTGGCTATAGCTCTTTGAACTCCAGCACTAGCATATTGTATCCGCTTTTCAGTTTGCTTTTGTGAACTTGGTCTGAATTTTTCTTTTTTAAGAATTTTTACTTGAACCATTTTTATTTTAGCTTATTCTTTAAAATTTGTGTAGTATTTTTTCCCATGACCATTTGGTACCCTTATCCCATCCCCCCCCAGCAATCCCCACACTGTTGTCCATGTCCATGAGTCCTTTTCCCTTTTTGCTCAATCCCTCTGCCCCCTAACTTCCCCCTACTAGCTGTCATCTGCTCTCCATCTACGAGTCTGTCCCCATTTTCCTTGTTAGTTCTGTGTGTTTGTTAGATTCCACAGATGAGTGAAATCATGGAAGGCCCCACTTAGCGACAGCGATCCTGAGAAAGAAGAACAAGTTGGAGGAATCATGGTACCTCATTTCAAACTATACTACAAGGCCATAGTAATCAAAACAGTATGGTATGGCATGAAAACAGATATACGGATCAATGGAACAGAATAGAGAGCTCAGAAATAAGCCTACGCCTTTATAGTCAATTAATATTTGACTTTTTCTCTAATCTAACTCAACCTACATTTGTGAGGAGGTGTTACGTGAGGAACTGTAGTGGGTTCAAGGATGAAATTGGTAAGCCTCACACAGAACTGGCCATGTGGGCCTCATGTAGTGGGAGATCTTGTGGGCCACTTTGCATAGGTAGGCTCTCACTAAATATCTATTTAATTTGATTTTTCAATTCTTAGGGGATAGGGCTCCTTCATAGAGGAGCCCTATGTACATGTAACACTGTTTATTTGCGTTCAGTTTCCAGTTCTCCTTTTTTTAAATATAAATTAACAGACCTATGTTGTCAAATACTCGATGAGAGTTTAGGTTGAACAGTGTCTCTCCTGCACATAAATGCGTTTTAGTGAAAAAATCCTTTTGAAAAACAATAAAATGTTCAACACTACATGATCTCTTTGTTATAATCATTTTTAGTAACCACATACAAATTTAAAAAAATAAATTGTTATCTTTGTTAATAAAAAAACAAATAACCTTTCTACTCGGAGTCAAAGTTGTACAATATTTGTAAATTGTAACCTCTACTTAGGAAGTACAAATAACAGTTTAGAAGCAAGCAGGCACAATTGTGAATTTTGTTACTAGCTGTGCGACATTAAGCTGTCTAATCTGCATGAGCCCCAGATGACCATTTATATATGGAGAATAATAATATTACCTGCAGAGATTTTGTAAATATTACACATGTTATTTATACATATATCTTACCTATCTCTCTATCCATCTCTCTGTCATCTATCACAGTTTGTATCTCACACTTAATAACTCGGTGTTTTCATTTACTTTTGCTTGTACACAATCACCTTCAACTCAGATCATCATAGACGTGCAATGCAGTCCTGGGTTCTCTGCAGCTAGCTGTGTGATCATAAATAGGCAAGCCATTTCACCTCCTTGGGCTTTGGTCTCTCGATGTGTACAGTGAAGAATTCGCACTCACTGTACTATAAGGTTCCGCGGACCCTTCCCTGTCTAGGATCGTTTAGGTTCCTTGACTCTGGAGATAGCCTAGCATGGTGACTCAGGACCTAGATCTGCATTTCCTGGGCTCTAATGCCAGCCCCCCACCATCATAGCTAGGTGACTTTGGGAAGTCATCTGTGTCCCTTGAGCCACAGGTTTATGCTCTTTAAAATGAGCCTGCGAGTAACAGTACATACTTCCTAATGTTGTTAAAACTATTAAATGAGTCAACCTATATAAAGGACTTACAAGCATTGCTAGTACTTAGTAGTAAGTCTTCACTACAAATTACGTATTATCCTTACCCAGCACGCAGCGGGCAGAATGTATGTCTCGTATTTCTTACTGTCTTTCATTCAGATCACCTCACATTGGGCTTTGCCTGTGGTAGATACTTGATTGATGATGCAGATTTTAATTCTTCCCAGAGTAACCACATAAAAAAAACCCCCACACTTCTCATTTTTAAGTTTAATAAGACTGTGGATACATATTTATGGAAGAATGCAGTGTGAATCATGATGAGAAAATAATGATATTGGACAATATGGATGATAAAGATTATAGGTGACCTTACATTCTGAAGTTACACCTGCGTCCACTGTCACGTGTTTGACTGATTCTGCGCCCCTCCCCCAATAATGTATCCTTATATGTTATCTTATATGTTATCTTCCTGGATGGAATTCTTCTGTTGGTGGAAGTCGAAAGTCTTTAAAAATATATTCATTAAAGTTAATTAGAATGTCTACTTACTATGGTTGACATGAGACCTTAAATCAAATAGATTAGAAAATCGCTCGGAAATATACGCCTTGGACAAGATGCCAAAAATGTTGTGTATTCTCTTCCATCTTCAACGTTTAAATGGCTGCACAAAAACTCGCCAATTTTGACAAGTTTTTTTTAAACGCACACTGATATGACAGCTGTCACAATACAATCTAACAACATTGTTTCGAATGAAGCTAAAGACAACTAAGTGCTACTAGAGCCATCTTATGAAAAAAATGAATGAAAATTTTGGCCAGCCCAATAATTATTAAAAGCCTCACAGGCAATTCCGATGTGTTGCTAGGATTGAGAATCACCGGTATTCTCTTCTCAATGATCAAAATCGTCTCCCTTTTCCATTTTCTGCGGGACACACGGCTCTCCCAGTGAGACATTTGTGGATGTGTTAGGTAGAGAGTTGTAACCCATCTTCTACATACAGGAGAAGGTCTTTTCAATTTATGCCTTTGTGGACTCATCAGTGTAATTATATGTGACTGGATTTGGAGGATTGGAGTAGATGACCATTAACCCAAACGACAACATAAAATACACTAAAAGCAGCCTAGATACCAGAAATAAACTCCAAGCAAATTGAGTTTCTTAGTATGTAGTATGCACTCAGTAGGTAGACATCGTTAGCATTCCGCAAGAAAATAAAACCTATAGCCTCGAATGTGAAAAGTTCAGTCAGTCACTCTGTCCTGTTGCCTGCGAGTGTACACAACGCCTTTTAAGCTAGGCGTTTCGATCGCATGGTACAACATTGGACAGGGCAACCTTCTCTTAACAGGATGACAGGATTTCTTGTTACTCATTTAGGTAATTGGTTGAAATGCTCTTGCCACATCAGGATGTCAAATCTGGGCAGGAAGGGGAGTTTTGAAATACAAGGATCCCTAATTTTGCTTTACAAAACAGTCTGTATGCGCACTGATGTTACTACAAGTGGCCACAATCGATATTCAAATAATACTTAATGTAAAAATATAAGGTAATGTATTCAACAAAATGTTCACTTCCATATGGAAAAAGAAACAACCCTTTATTTTGGCAGCAAACATTTCCAAAGGAAGCAAGTGTTTTAGTCCCTGTGGCCAAAATCAATGTTTTCTTTAAGGCAGCCAAATGTTTTCGTACCATTTTCAAAATGTTTCCACCCTTTATTTTCACACACAGAGTGTCTCTCCTTCCCACCCATCATCCTATGGAACTGTTTTGAAACTGGATTTTGACCATGAAAACAGGGAAAACGTTTCGAGAACATTGTCTTTATGTGTGTTAAAAGGATGCTTTCAAACTTCAAGAAAGATTAAGCAAAAATGGCCATCAGTATTATGAAGTTGAAAGACATTAGAAGCTGTAGGAGCAGGTTCTGGCTTAGACGCTAGGGCGTACTTGTTGGGGCACTTTCAACTGATTCCCTCAGCTTTCTTGGTTTTCAGTGTATTGTTGAGCAAGGTAAGGGACTTTTATCAAATGCCATCTAATCTACATTTTGCATTTCAATAAAATACATCCGCTACGTGTGTCTCCCAGCATCAAGTATCCTCTATATTTTTAAATAAAAATGACCCGTGCAATATTTTGCAATTTTCTACTGGCAAAATCTCTTATCCTTGTGTTTCATTTAAAGATCTAAGACCAAGAACACAGAGGAAACAAAAACTGTATTCTGAAACCTGAATTAAGTATTGCCAGTTATGTATACTCTATTCCTAGCAGCTATGGATAGATAAAAATTTTTTATGCTCTGACACAATTGTCTCTAAAACCAATTTAAATGACTTGCCTCTTTGCCTCAGTTTCTGAGACTGGACGAGTAAAAATACCTATATTTTTCTTAAGTTAAGTTTGATAAAGAAGAAAAGAAAGGGAACGTAAGCCCTAAGTGAGCCATGAGTAATATTTGTGGTTTAAAACATTAGGCTGCTTATGGAGTTTTAAGGAACTTTACTTAAACAATACAGACAAGACTTTTAAGAGAAGCAAAATATGATATTCATTATGTACTATCCCACAGTGAAAGCAAGATGTTAGGCCAGTTAAAGAAACTATATTGACCCGACAGTTGGAAGAGTGTTAATGATACCCTACCACCATCAGGAGCTGTCACATTATTAGACACTATTATTAAAGACTATTAGAGACTGTTTTGTCTCTCCCATGGGTGCTCGTGTGCATGTGTGTGTATCGTGACTACAACCCAGGGAGGCAGCTATTAATAATTCCAATTTGCAGATTATGATTCCATGATGTCTATAAGTTAAATGACTTGCCTAATAGCCAATGACTTGCCTAGATATTCTGGCAATAGCTTCAAAATGGTCTAGCTGCTGTTAAAAGAATTTCAAACTTCCACGTCTCGGTGTCACACAGCCACAACAAATAACAGCCTTTAGAATAGTCACACGATCGGTAGGTGAAGGGTATGAGCCAGACAGTTTCATCAGTTCCTAGAGAACCTTTCACTTGGGCTTTGGAATGAGACTGAGATAGAAGCAATCTTGATCGCCCTGACAAATGATGTGTCCAAAGCAAGGCCCCAAAGTCAAACTCAGGTCATCACTCTTGGAGGTCTGTTTCATGCCTTTTGACTTGGAAGGCCGCGCGGTGCTCGCAGCCCATTACTATGGCCTAAATGGAGAGAGTGCCGTCCCTGCTCTATCCTGACCATGGCTGTTGATCTCTGCCTACTTGGGAATGGCAGGGCAACGCACGTGGCTGGATGTGAAAAATGGTAGAAGAAAGTTATGGGAAGACAGCGCTGTGACATTTGGAGAGAGCCTTTAGCAAATGAACAAAGGTACCGCGGAGTGGAACTTTTTTTATTTGTTATTGTGGATTGCTCTTGATCTCTAATTGCTTGTAAATCAGGACTTTTCCTCTCTGTGTCAACTTAAAAAAGATAATTCTTGTTCAAGTACAGTTGTTTCCATTGTTCCACGACCAGTCTCCCCTTCCCCAACCATCCCCACCTCCCACCCTCAATCCTACCCCTTGTTGGCTTTGTCCACAGGTGTTTATACTTGTTCCTTGATGACCCTTTAAAACTGAGTCCCTGCTAAAAGCACAACACCTTTTTTTTTTTTTTTTTTTTTTACTACCAATCATGTATGTAAATACATCTAAAGATGCGGGTATCCTCAAGGAAGTTGAAATATAGTTAGGAATACAATACATGAATTAAATTTGAAATCGAAGAGTTACTTGAGAATATCCGACTACCATATAAGAAATGTCACAATGGAGATTGGTGGATGAACAAATAGAGTGTTGTAACTTCGGGGCTGTAATTGGGTACCTAACTTGAACCCTTCCCATCTTTCAATCAACATACCTACTCTCGTATTTTTTTTTTGTGGTGTACACCATTATACATATTTCTCGTCTCCCTTTGGACCACTAAGTGATACCTTTGTGTCTCTTCATTTCTTGTTGTCTTTTTCAGAGACTCTTATTTTCTTTTATTTCAGTGAAAAGAGATTTTAAAAACAAGAGCATCATTTGATGCTAGATATTTGCAGATACGTGTATATGTATATTCTAGGCCTGTCTCGCCCGATAGAAATGTAACGTGCAACTGTTACGGAGAAATGAAACGATCCGGATGCAGGGAGTTCACGAAGCACGACTCTTTATTACACACGTGGTCCCAGAGGAGGCAGTCTCCAAATTCTGGGCCCCGATCTCAGGGAAAAACTGTTCTTTTAAACATCTTACATCCTGACTTCCGCAGCAGGTGCGGTCGTAAATCTTAACTCCCTTTCCCCCTTTCTTTGATCTATTTCTTTAATCGGGGGGGGGGGCTCAGAACAGGTCTTGTATCCCGTTATATCTTTTCTTATCAATAGGACTCATATTCTGCTACATTTCTTTTTACATCAATAGGACTATTTCTTTTCTATATCACAACAAATGTGATTGCCTTGTGGAATTAAAAGTTTTCTGGTATCCCATTTTAAAAGTCAAAAGAAACAGGGGAAATGAATTTTAGCAATATGTTTTATCAACCCCAATATATCTCGAGCAATAACATTGCAGCATGCAACCATGTAAAAATATTAATCATATAGTATGTACTATGATTATTTTTTATGCCAAGACTTTAAATACAGTGCGTATTTTAGTTCTACAACATCTCAGTTGGGACTCACCACATATCAACCACGTGGGACTGGTGGTCCCCCTACTGGGAACACAGCTCTGGACCCACCCAGGCAAAAAGGACCGTGTCAGCTTGTGCAAACTGCCCACCTTCTTTTTGCTTCACGCTTCTCTTTTGGCAAATGGGACAATAACAGTACCTACCACCTAAAACTAGGAATCAGTAAAGTGAATATGTATAAAGATTCAAACGGGGCTTGGCACATACATTTTCAGTGTTAGAAATCAGTATTGATTTTGTCATTATTTTACACTACATAATAGAAAAGAAGGCATATTTTCATGTATAGATGAATGTCCTTTTTTATATCATTTTTATTATTATTCTATTACAGTTGTCTTGATGTAGAAAAGAAATAATCAGAATACAAAACCCTCATTGAGAGTAAAAATAAGTCAGAATACAAGCCCTGATTGAAGCCTTAATTGAGGAAAGAATAAATCACAGGAAGGGGGAAAGGGAGTTAAAATTTACAACCGTATCTGTCACGGAAGCCAGGGTGTAATGATGCTTAAAAGGACAGTTTTCCCCAAGATCGGGGCCCAGAATTTGGAGACTGCCTCCTCTGGGACCACGCGTGTAATAAAGAGTCGTGCTTCATGAACTCCCTGCGTTTGGATCGTTTCATTTCTCCGTAACAGTCTCAGTTTTCGCCCCTTTGTCCCCCTCTGCCCATCCCAGCCCCTGCTCCCACAGTCAATTCTCACGCCATTGCCCATGTCCATGGGTCATTGGTCCATGTTGTTTGACTAGTCCCTTCTCCTTCTTTCCTCCATTATGCCAGCCCTGCCTCCCCTCTGGTCGCTGTGAGTTCGTTCCATGTTCCCATAGCTGCGGTTCTATTTTGTTCGTGAGCATTATGCTAAGTAAAATAAGTCGGTCAGTGAGAGACAAAGACCATATGATCTCTCCTATAATAGAAAAGCTTCTATATTTCAGTTATTTCTATTATTATAATAAAAGTGCAGTTTAAATGAAAGAAGTGGAGTTCTTATTGATGTTAGAACTATCACAAACTGTTTCATTAATACCTCATTCTTATAGAACAAAGAAAAGTGAGTGATGGTCGTATTAGCAAATGGCTAAAAAATGACAATGCAAATGTATTTATATCACAGGCAGATGATTTACAACGGAATAAAGATAAGTTTTTGGCACAGACATGATATTAGCATGTTCATGGGTTGGAAATGGTTTTTGTTTCTGCACATCATGTTATTGGCACTTTCTAATGTGCCAACACCACTGTTCTTGCTGAGGAGACTCTCAGTTACGTGACAGTCATCTTCAAGTTCATGTCTCACTTTAGAGTTTTAATTTATGTTTTATTGCTATGAAGGGGAGCAAAAGCTGTGGCCTCCTCCCTGACAGGCCTTTATTCTGTATCTCCTCCCATTACAAGATGGTCCTCACTCACTATCCCCAGTTACAACAAAAGGAGCCAATGCCCCTCATCCCATCACAGAAGAAGGATGTTAGCAAATGAAAAGGCAAAAGTGGTTGAGCCGGTTACACTGGTCCCTGCAAGGTTTAGCATTTGCAAGGTGAGGGAGTTTAACAAGAAGCAAGTCTCAAAAGCTGCCTAGGTACATTGCAAATCTGATTCCCCACGAGAGAACCTATCTGTGGGCGTGGGTCCTGTGCATCCCCGAGTGGGAGCTGGGCCCACGCCACGCAGAAGGGTCTCCCACATGTTGGGTAGCCTTTCTCATATAAGTATATGATCTGTGATTCTGAAATATTTAAATCAGTTATTGCCGTTGTCCTTTCTAATCTAGTCAGTTTTCATTTACATATTACTTATAAATATACGTTTCTGGTTATAGAGGCTGATAACACATTTGCTTTGTATTTCTTCCATAATCCCTACATGCAGAGCTTTAAACATGATCAGCATTTTAAATGTTTGCATCAGATTAAAAATCTTCTCTAGAAAAAAGGTTCATTTCTTACCAGTGTATGGTATGCTGTTTCTTTTGAAATATCCTACCAAAATTATAAATAACTATTTTGATTTTGAAATAGTTCATCTTAACACTAAGTAAGGACATTGTTGTTCAGAATATAGTTGGTTTAGTATGCTGCCCATTTGCCTTGGTGGATAGCTAATGTCCAGAAAAGGGGAATTCTTAATAATGTAGTATGATCAAATGAGAAAACTGGGACATTTCACAATGTCTTCCTTCACGATTTTCCATGGCAGATATAATGATTTTGGCTTTTTTATGGATGTATTTTTTTTTATTTTAAATATATTTTATTGATTATGCTATTATGGTTGTCGCATTTCTCCCCCTTCATTCCCCTCCACCCTGCACACCCCCTCCCACCCACATTCCCCCCCTTTAGTTCATGTCCATGTGTCGTAAGTTCTTTAGCTTCTACATTTCCCACACTATTCTTGCCCTCCCCCTGTCTATTTTCTACCCACCGTCTATGCTACTTATTCTCTGTACCTTTCCCCCTCTCTCCTCCTCCCACTCCCCTGTTGTTTAATCTTAAACTATATAAACAATGAAAATGGCAAGGTCGGATGAAGAATTATTTGATTTAGAAGACACGACCAAGACCACCATGCTTTCCTTTCAGACAACTCTGTGCTGTTCAATGTTTAACTGGCTGGCGCTTAGGGTGGGAGCCGAGTCAATTTCCACCAACTGGAGTGAAGTTAGGGGTTGATGGACGCAGTTAGTACTTGAGAGCTGGCACCAGTCGGTTCAAGCACACCGCTGCTCTCAGAGCCCAAACAGCAGACTAGGGTTCCAATTCAGGGTCTTCGTATCCCCCTTGTGTCCTGATTTTCAGTTTATGTATACGTGCGCACACGCATACATGCATTTGACTCCTGACCGGTAAGGTTTTATCTGTGTCCCCTTTAAACCCAACATCTATTGCTTTGCATGACTACTTGTCCATATATTAAAAGTATTCCTTTCAGTTATAGATGTTGCTCATAGGAGGATGTAAACCTTAACATTAATCAGTGCATTTCAGGAGAAAAATGAAAAAAAGAAAGGAATTTCCTGACAGCACACATGTAAGATTTGGGTAAAACACCCTGCTTTTGACTTTGATTCGACATACTTCCTCTAGGAACATCCTTTATTCATATCCCACACTCCCACTCGCTCCTTCAAGGGATGAAGTTGTAGAAGAACAATGCCGTTTAAAGTAGAAATCTTGAAAAATAAACTATAAACTTCCACCGTAACGTTTCAGAGGACGGAAACATCTTGTATTTATTGAAATTTATCTGGAACACAACTTAGACTTTCTGCAGTGCTCTTAGTCAGAGGTGATTAACAACCAATTTTAGAGCTCCGACAATTGCACAATGTTCGTGTTTAATTAGCAAAAGGGAAGCACCTGTAGTGTGGAGGAAGCGCCTCCCAGATTAGACTACACACATTCAGGTTGTAACAAAAGACAAATTAAAGGAGCATACTATGTATCTGCAGGGAAAATAGAGTTGTGAAATTGCTAGATAGCCCCAGCTCGTGGGAAGCCAGAGTAGTAAGTAACCTTTTGCATGTCTATTTCATCCCTGGCTTTTAACCAATGAATTCCAGGGAGGAATGTTGGTGAGTCTTCCTGCCCTTCCCGCAGAAAGGCCGACTGGTGCGCCTGGGATGACACACGTGTAGCGCATCTTCAGTATCAGTGTCTCATGCTTTGGACTTGACGTGCTAGCTGTCACCCGCCCCCATTGAATTGCCTCCATCTTTTCCTAATTCTTTCATCAGCCTCCCCGTATTCAAATGGAGGAGATTCTTCTAAGTTGTCTCTTAACACCTTCGCTTTGCTGCCACTTTCACATTTATAATGACCCTTTTGCTAAAGGGCAAAAAGACTTAAAAAAATGATTATTCTTGGCAAGAGGCCTAAGGTGATACCCTGTGGGGTTGAATGTCTCCATTACAATGTGTGCAGTTGTGAAGACAGGTTTGTGAAACCCTCGGGTAACCACAACAATGTAAGGAAAACCGGCAGAGAGTTTCTCCTCTTCAGCAGCTCCTATTCATTGAAAAGCATCTCGTAATATATCTGAAGGGTAAATGAGCAGTTTCAGTTCAGCACAAGCACTAACTTTCTGCCAGGCAGTAAGATCAAGGACACAATAGCCTGTCAGCAAGGATTTAGGGAAATGCAAACCCCCTTCCTTCCTCAGTTACTTTGAAGCTTATTTGGAGTGATTAATTTTCCTGTGGCTTCATGTAAATTGAGCATTAAATGGAAACTGTGTTACCTTGCTGCCTGCCCTTCCCAAGGTTTCAGGCTAAACTTCGGATGGCTTTTCTAACCAAGTGCATTTAAAGCGGAATCAATCCCTGCATTTAAATAGCAAACTAAAGGAAAACAGCTTTACATCTTGCTAATTTTCAAAACAGGTTCCCTTTTACATTTATTTCTTTTCTCTCTTTTTTATTCTTGTTCAAGTACAGTCGTCTCTATTTCCCTCCCCACGCCCACCCTCCATCCTTCCTCCTTTTGGCTTGCTCCATGTGTCCTATATACATGTTTCTGACAACACTTCTCCCTGTCCCCCATTATCCCTCTCCCCCTCCCCTCTGATTACTGTCAGTGTGTCCTTATCTCCATGTCTCTGATTCTATTTTGCTTGCTTGTTTGTTTTGTTGATTAGGTTCCACTTACAGGTGAGATCATATGGTATTTGTCTTTCATCTCCCCGGTTACTTCGCTTAGCATAATGCTCTCCAGTTCCATCCATGCTGTCGTGAAGGGTAGGAGCTCCTTCTTTCTTTCTGCTGCATAGTGTTCTGTTGTGTAAATGGACCATGGGTTATGCCTTAAGAACCCTGAACCAGCAATCCAAAAGAATCTATGCACCCCGATATTCATAGCAGCACCATTTACAATAGCCAAGTGTTGGAAGCAGTCTAAATGTTCATCAGTAAATGAGTGGCTCAAAACACTATGGTATATTTACACAATGGATTCCTTTCTAAATTTAGATTGCAAAAATATTCAGTGTGGTGCTTTCCTGTTGCACTCATTGCTAACCCTGCCACCTGTCCATTTGGGCACTTTAAACCAGTTCCAGGAGAGTTCGGGAGAAAATCAATACAGTTGGCTCTTATTTCTACCTCCAGAAACTCCAATGGAATCTCACAGAAGTGCTTCCATAGCACCTTGTGAAATATCCTGGCAAAACATTCAAAATAATTCTGTTAGCCTTCCCTCTGTCCTTCCTTCCTTCCTTCCTTCCTTCCTTCCTTCCTTCCTTCCTGGGGGATGTTTACTTTGTACCAACAACTATGTTAGGCATAATCAATAAGACACATTCCCTGTCCCCAAGAAATGGAGACTCTAGCTGAGTAGCTATACTCCATTTACATTTAATTTTTGCGGTAGGCAGAGTGGGACAAACTGCCTCATTTACCATGGTGCTGAGGTGAATTTATTTCCATGGAAGGGATGGCAGTGCTGTGCCTTGCTGCTGCTCTGAGGCTGGAAGGAAGGTTCACGCAGGATCATCCCCCCACTCTGCTGAGGTCCATGTGCGGTCGCCCTCCGTACACAGCACCGATGGGGTTCAATGGCCCAAAGTGTTCCAGAACTTTACATTCTCTGGGGTTTTGACCTCGATAAATATTATTTTGTCTCAAAAAGGAGAAACGAGCAACAGGTTTTTACTACTTAAACCAGGCCCCACGTTGTATTTGGCAGTTAGGACATAAGAACCTGTTAGGTACATTGATGTTTGAACAAGTGATCAGTGATGAAACACTTTTAATTGTAGGATGCGGAGGTTGATTTACTTCCATCTCTAGCCTCCTGACTCGAGGGGGTGTTGTTTAGCAGCATATTTGTTATTATCTAGCCTGCTGTGCTAGAAAATAACATTCTCTCAAAGCAGAGAATAATAACTCCCAGAAAGAAAAAGTCCAAAGACAATGAGCATTCACACTGCTGATGTAAAGCTTATTGATGGCTAGACTGGTGAAATTTGGGTTGGAATCTGAGTTCCAAGTCAGTGTTAAGGACCTGGACCATACCACCCTTGGTGCACACTTGTCGCTCTTAGGAATTAGAGGATCACATTGTCATCAGTAGCATGAAAGAGATTCTCGCCCGAAACAAAGACCTCCATTAGTCATGCATGTTACTAATTTCATTTCTTCTTTCAAAATATTTTATTTATTTATTTTTAGAGAGAGGGGAAGGGAGGGGAGAAAGAGAGGAACAGAAACATCAGTGTGTCGTTGCCTCTAGCACGCCCCCTACAGGGGACCTGGTCCACAACCCAGGCATGTGTCCCAACCGGGAATTGAACTAGTGACCTTTCGTTTCGCAGGCCAGCACTCAATCCACTGAGTCACACCAGCCAGGGCATCATGTCATTTCAGAAAATGGTAAAACATTCTAGTGACAGTCAAACGTACTTGTAAGGGAATATGAAAAGCAGATTCTTAAACATGCAAATTCCATTGAGTTTGTTTATTTTTTTACTATTAAAGATGCAAGTTATAGGTATGAGGGCGAATGCCATTACTTTAGGAAAAGTTTCATTTTTCATAGGAAGAATTTATTCATGTTGGGTCAGAAGAAGCTAGAAGGAAATAGGAAAATCATCTTTCCCAGATGTTGGATTTGTTAAGTTTGTATACTTAAAGACAATGAAGAAAAAGGATATTTTGAAGAATTGAATTCTGAAAGTGATAGTGTTTTGGACTTAGAACAACAAAATAAAACAAAAAGAAAGGAAAAGAGCTTCTGGGACACGCCTGTAACCAACATTATCAAACAAATTGCATGGTGCAACACACCGCTACTAGAGACAGTGAAAATCTATCTAAATAGGCAGATTCCGCTCGAAGACGCTCACACATTGGTTGTTTATTTTTCCTTCTTGCACCGTCTTTTATTATGGAGGATTTAATGGAATTCTATGCAGCAGAAAGAAAGAAGGAGCTCCTACCCTTTGCGACAGCATGGAAGGAATTGGAGAGTATCATGCTAAGCGAAATAAGCCAGGCAGTGAAAGACAAATACCATATTATCTCACCTTTAACAGGAAGCTAATCAACAAAACAAACAAACAAGCATAATATAAACAAAGACACTGAATTTGAGAACAGTCTGACAGTGTCCAGAGTGGGAGGGGAGGGAATTTCAGGGGAAAAGGGGAATGGTTTAGAGCAACAAGTATAAAGGACTCATGGACAAAAACTATGGGGGGTGGAAATGGGAGGAAGGTGGGGAGGGCTGGGGTGGTGGGCTGGGGTGGGGTAAAAGACAGAAAACTGTACAATATCAACAATTAAAAAATACTGATTTAAAAAAAATAAAATAAAAAATGGGAAAAAAATAAAAAAAACCCACATAGTAAAGTTATTATGTTAGTTTTACATGTTAAAATTAATATTCTGAGATCTTCACCAAGTAATAAAGTTACTTTTGCCAAAAAAAAAAAAATTAAAAAAAGAGAGGAGTTTGCAGTTGTTCATCACTCCTTGAATCAAATCACTTTGGCGCCCATTTAGCAGATGCCGAACCTAAAGTCTGGAGAGGGTTGGCTTCACGTCACACACTGATCGATGGCACGGAAAAATGCAATCAGGGTCCCTGAGCTCACAGTCCCTTGCTGGCCTGTGGAATTGGGCTGCCTTGTGGAAACCATGATTCAGGAAGAAAAACGACTTGTTGGAAAAGTGCGTTGATCTGTATCTAGGCTGCAGTGTGTCCAGTTTTCTTTGTGACATTTGACCCTGCCCAAATGCACCTGACTTCAAAATGAAAAGCGAGGAACGACAGGCAACCTTATGAGACCATCCGGTTGCTCATAAACGTGTCTACTGCCCCGACAGGCTTCAAGATCTTCGTGCTCAGTCACCAAAGTCCAGCAACTTATTCATGATTATCAATGGCAGAAACATTAGAATTTACTTCTGTTTCCTAGTCTACGGCTATGATCTATTCTGACGCTGATGAAAATTCTCTTTAGTATTTCAAAGCTGGAAAGGGGTGTGGGGCAAAGGTTTTTCTTTGAGTAGTGAATGCCTAAAAAAACATGCGTAAGAGAAGTAAGGAATGGGGAGGGGAGAATGAGCCATCTG
Source organism: Glossophaga mutica (assembly GCA_039655065.1). Classification (NCBI taxonomy): domain Eukaryota; kingdom Metazoa; phylum Chordata; class Mammalia; order Chiroptera; family Phyllostomidae; genus Glossophaga; species Glossophaga mutica. The sequence continues at coordinate 2,946,469 of CM077318.1, read as the reverse complement.
TATGTAAACATGCATCACTTGTATTATAGTTACCTTAGAAATAACGAGAGTTGGGCAATGAAACCATAAAGTTCTACCTGTTGAATTCTGCCCTAGAAGTAAGGACTTCTCAGGATGGAAATTAGGTATGTCGTTGTGGAAAATTCTGTATACTTGGAAGTTAACAAATTACCGACATTTCATCACGAATGTATCTTACTTGCCATTATTAGATTTATAGGCTATGTCTTTTATATATCTAATCTTACAGCAAGAAAAAACCGTCAAGAATCGTCATATCATTTGTCTGAGCTCACACAGCTCAACAGCGGCAAAAGTGTTATACGAGTTTTCTGCTCGTGTGCGGCCAACTGAGTCAAATGTAGCAACTTAAAACAACACCCATTTGTTACCTCACTGTTCCTGTGTCTGACATCTCCAAGGGCTTTCTTGGGTTCTCTGAGTCTTAAACAGCTGGCGTCCAAGTATGAGTCCTGCTGGGCTTCTACCGGGAAGTCCTGGATGATACTGCTCACAAGCTCATTGAAGCTGCTGGCAGAATCTAGTTCCTTTCGGTTGTAGGACTTGCATCAGCCCAAGGTGGCTCTTAGCGTCTAGAAGCCACCTGCATCTTTGACACACGTCCCCCTCCATCTTTAAGCCAGCCGCGGTACACCACTTTTCCACACTGAGTATCTAACATTGTGTAAAGTGCTTTTATTTTCGGATGAGTTGCTAATGTTTATCCGTGTAGAGTGACAATTTTATTTTTTTATTTTTTTTTAAATTTAAAAAAAATTTTTTTTTAATTTGTCTTTAGAGGGGTAGGGGAGAGGGAGAGGGAGAGAAATATCAATGTACGGTTGCCTCTCGTGTGTCCACTGCTGGGAACTGGCCCGCAACCCAGGCATGTGCCCTGACTGGGAATCGAACCGCGATCCTCTGGTTCGCAGGCCCGCGCTCAATCCACTGAGCTACACCAGCCAGGGTTAGAGTGACAATTTTAAATCATAAATCAGAACTGCGTTCTGTATGCATTCATTGAAGGTGCGCTCTCAGGTTCTATCCCTAAACAGAGAGGTTCGTAGCGGTCACCTTTCTTAAGTTCGCTTCACTTCCGAAGCTCTCCTGAGTCGTGATATTAAGCCCATGCTCTTGCATTTCTGATTGACGTTCAAACTTGAAACGGTAACTATGGAGATCGTCATGACGCTATACACAGACTGACGATTACCAAGGAGACGTCATGTGTCAATGGCGAAGAACAGCATTTCGGCCAGTCGTACCTGCTCCTCCAATGCTGGTACTAAAGTGCCCTTCGTGCTAAAGGAAGCCTGGGTGATGATGCGAAGCATGAGATGGTGAGTGGCCTGACCGAAACACAGCAGCAGCGACAGCAGGTGACACTGAAGCCTTCCCGCGGTGGTGCAGCTTAGCAAAACATGTCCCCGGGAGCCCTCGCACCTAGTAGATGTTTCACAGTGAAACGGTTTAAGGTCAAATACTGTGCATAGCTGGTAGTGAAGCAACTGGTCAAGCTGGAGTAGAAGATTCGTTTAAGAGGTGATTGGAGAAAAGAGAAGAAAGACAGATCGAGGCACACCCACTAAAGCCTTCAGATTTCATTCTGTATGCAATCAGGAAATATTGTAGGTTGTAGAGCAAAAGATGACATAAAGAAGGGATGTTGCGCCAAAATTCACAGCACAGATTATGCAGAGCGGACTGGAACAATGAATCCGCCTCCTGTTTAAAATAACTGGGGCAGGCCCTGGCTGGTGTGGCTCAGTGGATTGAGTGCCAGAAAGTGAATCAAGGAGTCACCGGTTCGATTCCCAGTCAGGGCACATGCCTGGGTTGCAGGCCAGGTCCCCAGTAGGGGGCGCTCAAGAGGCGACCTCACATGGATGTTTCTCTCCCTCTTTCTCCCTCCTTTCCCCTCTCTCTAAAATAAATAAATAAAATCTTTCAAAAAAGAAAATAACCTGGGCATGAAATGATGAGGGCCTGAATTAGGGTGTTAGAAATACAAATAGATAAATATGAAAATTTACAGCATATATTACAATGGAACAAATATATTAAAGAGTAAACAGGAGAGCAGAGGATGAGGGCTAATCAGAATTATCCTCACGTTTATAGTTTTGGTAACTGAAGGCATGCCTGTATCAAGGGAGGCATATGTTGAATTTCAGATGCTGGTAGAATGTGTCCAAAAGCAAATGCTAACTTCTTGTCCATTCCCTTAATATCAGAAGTTCTGCACAGTGATATACTCTTTGAATTCAAGAATGCATTTATTTTAAAACGTGCCTGATAGTGATATGTTATACCGTACGAGGGAAAATCTTTATTTAATTTGATTTATTCTAAGGTTTACCATGGTACATTAAATCTACTGATGCTAATATGAATTACGCAGGCAGAGAAAAGGGGGCTGCTAAGAATTTTAGTTATACGTCAGCATTTCTGTTACACAGTCTTTGTTAATGATGCTAAGACCTATATTAGAAGTCAGTCAATTTACGACAAAAAGTGACCTTGTGTAAAGGTGCTACCACCAGCCTAGAGCACATTTAATTTAAATAGGGAGCAGAGTCAAGTAAATGAAGTATAAAATAACTGCACAGTTACACTTTCTATCAAGTGAGTCATCAACCCTTAAATTGTTTATTACATCAGATTTCTTTTTTACTGAAGGAAAAACAGGAAATCAGGGTTAGCAAGGGAATGAAACATGACAATTTAAAATAATAGCTATACTATTTTAGTATGTGGTGGAATACACGTTAAGAAAATATTATAATTAGTGTCGCAGGTTCGATTCCCAGTCAGGGCACATGCCTGGGTTGTGGGCCAGGTCTCCAGTGGGGGGCCATGCAAGAGGCAACCACACATTGATGTTTCTCTCTCTTTCTCCCTCCCTTTCCCTCTCTAAAAATAAATAAATAAAATCTTAAAAAAAAAAAAGAAAATATTATAATTATAGGTTAAAACATTATTCCATAATAATAAATGTTAAAAGTTTCAATTTGCCAAAAAGACGTAACTCTTTTAAATATGCGTACACCCAGTGAAAATGCATAAAATAAAAATAATAGAATCAGAATATTAAAAATAAAATAAAAGCTATAAAATTCTATTAATAACCATTATAATATTAATGCATACACCCGAATTGTTCTATTGATTCTCGCTATTGCAACGCATGACCCATTAACAAGTAGAGGGTTTTCCTGGCCCTCTGCACACCCTATGTTAATTTCCTAGCTGTAAGGTAACGCTGGTATTGATGCTTTTCTAACATCCACATGCAAGTTTTGGCTCTGCATCTGCGGACTCAAGAAGGGACTAAATGACCTTGTCTCTGTCCTGTTTTTTTGTTGTTGTTGTTGTTGTTGTGGGTTTTTTTTGTTTGTTTGTTTTTGTTCCTCGTACTGATAGCTCCTGGAGGCATGTTGAGCTACAATTCAAGTTCCCATGAACCAAGGGATGATTGACGCCCAGTGTAACATAAGCACCATTTTACGAGAGTTACCATAGTGACCAGGTTCCAGTGATCAGCTTGAACAATTTCATATATGATTAATGTTAATTGCTCATTTTGCATGGATGACTTTTTCCGGGTTGCTGAGTCGGGTGCTGCTGCCTTTGATCTGGTTGGGAATACAATCCAGTGCCGTAGTTAGAAAAGTGATCGGTTTGCCAACACTGAGAGAAGATGGATTCAGGTTGCTGTGAGGTCAGAGCTTGTTTCTCTTCATAAACACTGAAAGGTCAAGTAGAGTTGAACTATCACTGGCATCCTTGAAATGCTGCAGTAGATGTCAGACCTAAGATGTTATTATTAATCCACGATGCAATGCCAAGACTTACCATTCCCTCCAAAAAAATCTTGTTGCGAAGAAATGCACCAGCACATTTGAAGAGTAGCACTCTTTTTACAGTCAGGTAAACAACACCTTTGAAACAAACATCATTAGCGGTTTTCGTGGCCTTTAATGTAATGGAAAAAATGACACATTCAGGGCCTGTCCCCAAGGATTTTCAATATCAGTGATCGCTCTGAAAAGAAAGCCCCACGTCATTATTACAACCCACTTCAGGAATCCAGGGACAATGGTTGTTCCCAGTTGCTCCTAACACTCCCCTTAAGAGCCATCGTATCCTCAGCAGTTTGCTCCATCTGTCCTGGAAAGTTACAAGGGTTTCTTTAAAGAGGATGGCATGACTTGTGAGTCCTCACTAAATCATGTGTGACCATATGATTTACATTTAATATCTTCAAAGCTTGTGACAGCGCCCGTGAATTTACTAACGAAACATTTTTTTGAAACAGAAAATCAATCACCTTCCTGTTACTTATGCCCTGATTCACATGCCAGTGACTGGTGACATGAAATAAAAATAATTCCAACAGTGAAATTTTATAATCTTAATGAGCAAAGCATCAGCGATTGTAACTTCAAATAAATATATCCTAGAACGGCCCTGGTTGTTGTGGCTCAGTGGATTGAGCATCGGCCTGAGAACCAGAGGGTCACCAGTTCGATTCCCAGTCAGGGCACAGGCCTGGGTTGCAGGCCACGTCCCCAGTTGGGGGCGTGCAAGAGACAACCACACATTGATGTTTCTCTCCCTCTGTTTTTCCCTTCTTCCCCCCCCTTCTAAAAATAAGTAAATAAAATCTTCAAAACTATAGAATGCATCCTATTCTGTTGATAACAGAAGGCCTCCTGAATGTCCCCTCTTAGGGACCTTCCAACTCTACAGACTGTGTATATAAATGGTAGGGCAACGCTCATGCAATTCGCTTCAATTGCAGAAATGTGAAATGCTGTTGGTATACTGTATTTCAAGTTGGGTTATTCTTTAACCTTAGGAAGCTGAGCTATTATTTCATTTCTTCTAAAGAAGCTTGCAGAAAGAATGGTCAAATGCATATCAAAATAAATTATGTTAAAGAATGCCCTAGCCTCAGAGAAAATCATGATTCTTTGGAATAATAGTCCCCCAAACCACCTATAAATGTTACATCTGATGATGATTAGATAAACCTGAGTCCCTCAAAGATTTAGCTGAGTTATTTAATAAAAGTTTTGCTATTTTATAGGGTTGTTATCTTGTACTTCAACGAGTTTCATTTGTAGTGTTTATGGGTGATACATCCACAGAGCCATTTGGGTGGGAACTTTAGAAAAAAGCCTCTTTTATTTTACAGAGTACAAATAACCTCATAATTAAACTGAAACAAATAATTGCCAGCAAGCAATTATCATTTAATTAAAGAGTAATTACATGGTTATTTGTACTCTGTAAAATAAAGCACTACCGAAATCAGTAATGCAATCAATAATTTAGCACTTGATTAATATGTAAATATGTGCCTGATGTTAATAGAGCTCTTAAAGATAAGAAGTATGCCAGGATCATCTGTCCAAAACGATCTTCACCAACTTTCTGTGGAGTTATCTGGAGCATTTCATCATGTCGTCAGGCTTGTCTTCTCTGAAAGGAAACGTAGGAACTTTAGTGCTAGGAATATCTTATTACGGAGGATCGTTAGGTCTAAAAGTCAAAATAAAGCTCTTACATTGGTATGGAGATCTATTGATTATAAAGCCCTTTCATAAAGTTTATTCTAATTAATTTATTCTAGGGGCCCATGTGTTCTCCCCAAAAGTAAAAACGAAGGCATCTGAGTGTGACTTTTGCTCACCGATACATTTAAACAGTGTTTGGAAGTAGATATCACACAATCATCCTCCCTAAAGAGTTAATCACACATTCTGAATAATAGGTCAAACACACATCTCCGTCACTAGAACATAATAAGCCCCTCAAAGGTAGAAGCTGTTACAGGTGCTCGCAATGTATTCAACAACAAACAGACCCAAACCCTTGACCTTGTCAAGGTTACATTTTAACCTTTGTGCCCCTCATACCTAGTTCCAACACCAGACACATACTGAACGGACACCTTGCACACACTTGTTTGCTGGATGATTGAATACATGATATTGTCACTGCGCATGTATGACCGCAGGGCCAGGGGCATCCACCCTGTGTTAACCTTGGACATAGTCAAATTTGAATGGCTCACATTTTGAAGACTCTCTAATCTAACTGATGCAACTAGCTGGAGAGTCATGTGCTCAAGGAGAGTAGTGCAACCTAAGGAATATTTGCAAATTGTAGACCACTCTAAGGGGTCTTTGGGAATTGTAGCAACAGTGAAATACTTCCCATCTTTATTAATGAGCTGATTTAATGGGCCATTTGCTGGACCCTACTATGTGCTAGACACCACAAGAGTTGCTCAGGATACAGTGCCACACAAAAGCAGATATATGTGCTGCCTTCACGGAACAGAGCCAGTCCGATTATGTAGCGTCCGCAGTTGTACTGTCGACAGCTGGCTCATCAGATGGAACCAGAGGGAAATAGAGGCTCTTTCGTTCTGGAGACAGCCCGGTGGAAGTGACCATGACCATGAAGACAGCACCGAAATATTGGTATTAGAAAAGTACCAAGAGCCATCAAGTGCACTTGAGCGAAGTTAGTAAGCCTGAGTTCTGACCAGTGGAAAGACACGAAGAAGCGCTTTTAGAAAGTGCAGATTTGGTGATTATTCAGTAAGCTGATGTGCCTTCTTCTAATGACTGAATGTACCCTTTAAGGCATTTGAAATGAACGGTATATTCCTCTTATTACTCGTCCTTAAAAGAGTTAACTGTAACACAGGACAAGGACAGACAGACTAACAACAGGGACTTAAATAAAATTATGGCCCAGATGCAAGCAGAAAGAGGGACAGGAGAGTCAGTTTATAAGACTGAAACATTAAATGAGAAAAACAGACTTTTTCATGCTAGATGGATATACAATATTGATGTACAAGGAAAGAAAATAACACCAGCAGTGTATGAAAAATGAACTGGGTGCTGGTACCTCTGTGTAAGGTTGCTAGAAGTTGTCTTCATTTAAAAGCAGAGTTTGTCTTACATTGATGGAACACTTTGCTACTGCAGAGTTGATAGAGTGAGGTTCAACTGAAATTTCTTGTTTGAACCGAAAGCCATTTTTGGAAATGTTCTCTTTCTGAACCTCATACATTTTCGTGGCTTGGGTTATTTAACGTAGTGTTTTGCAGCATTGTGTCAAAACCTCTGTTATTCAGCTTTGTAAACTGATTTCCTACTAAAAAGCAACAGCAATATCGTAGGCAACGTTAGAAAGTAATACCTGAAATATATTGGGTGACTTGAGAGTGACTTGATCCTAATGTTCGGTGACTTATGTGACTCTTCTTTGTAGTGACAGCTCCCAGATGATGCATTCGGTACACTGACTATATTAGGGGCCTAGACGGAAGCCAGATACTGGCTTTCTCTTTCATTATTCTATGGATTAACATTTGCCACTGTGGTTCCTGAACTGTTCACACTAGGGTGAAGAATGCGCAAATGGAATGCGTTAGGTTAATGTTGTAAGTTTGGCCTCAACTCATCAGTTACAAGTGCCAGTCTGTGAGAGAAGGCAGCCTAGACTTCGAAGGTGGCGGCTTTTGCTGGTACAGCTACTTTAGGAGAGTGTGCTGCTGGTTTGGGGGGAGGGGCAAGGAGCATAGCAGGGGAAAGACGGGGAAGGGCCACCAATGAACGTGTATAAAGGACCCATGGACAGAACCAAAGTGGGTAGGATTGAGGGTGGGAGGTGGGGGTGGGCGGGGCGGGGGAGAGTAGTGGCGGGAAAATGGAGACAACGGTACTTGAACAGCAATAAAAAATAATTTAAAAAAATAAAACAAAATCACTCTAAAAAAGAAACAAAATAAAAACGAGGGGAAAAAAACCTACTGAGGGTGTGGGTCGTCCGTTACTTGGATGCTGTGGCAGCTGCGGACATGCTAATAAACATCAGGTCTTACTCTACATCGGTCAGGTCTTTACCGCTCACCTCCAGCACGCTGGGCAGAGACTTAATCACTTCACATTCTGTACAATTTTAAGTCTCTGAGTCACTATCTCAGATCTCAGTATGTGTATTCATACCAGGAATCCACTGTAGCTTTAACAGCAGCGGGTAGCTGGCCTTCTCACAACAGATAGCCGCATTGCAAAGCCCTGGTTTGCAAATGTCATCTGAACTAGAAATTGATCCTCTACCGTTTTAATGTTTGTCGTATGTTCACAAATGTAGTGGGAAGGAAACTATTGGACTTCCGGTGATCGATGAACATAGTGTTTAATACAATAAAATTCTAGCACTCTTGGCAGTTAAATAAGATTTAGCCGGCACGTGTAGCAAGTGACTGTACAATTGTAACCTGATCTTTGTTTGTCTGTTTTTCAACAGTTCAAGGCCCGGCAGGCCCCCTAAACGTTCGTTGGGAGTGTTACAGGACAATGCTCGCCTTCTGCCCCATTCAGTCCCGGGCCTCTTATCACCAGGACTTATCACTCCGACAGGTAATAAAATCCACCCCGTGATCAGCCCTGTCTCTTTACGGTGCCCAGCGTTCGAAGTAAACTCCTATCGATCTCACTGTCTTGTCCTTCAGAGCGGTTCAGGCTCTGCTAGAGGTTACCTGATGGAGCGTTCGAGTATTCACACAAATGGTTCTGTCACTCCAGGGACTCGAATCCAGCAGATAGGAGTCTTTGAGCAAGTGATTGTCATTTGCTTGCAGAAAAGCCCTTCCAAAACATTATTTTCTGTGTGTAGGTATGCATGCATGTCCGTTTTTGTATGTTGGTGCAAGGGATAGGGGGTCAAACTGGCCAAACTGGCATTGTCTCGCATCCTCCTAGGGTTTGATCAGCACACCTGCTGACCTGTATGTCTCAGGGATACATACATAGATGTCGGTTTTGAAGGGTTCCGGACATCTTTGGAGGTTGTGCAAGTTATTCCTCTAGGCTAAAAGCGTAGATTATGCATACCTTGTGGAGAAACCTTATGATGAGAAAAGAAGAAAGTGCAATTTGCCTCTGTCTTAAATAACTCTCCAGTGTTTTTCATTGAGCACTGCAATAAACAGTGCTCCCCTGAAAATATCAGTCTCATAACTGACCATTGAACTTTTTCGATTGTCTAAGAAACGACCTAAACGCACACAAAAACACTGAAAAATAAGCATGACACTTCTCTCATTGAAGCTTTAAAAATCCTTGCATTTATTCCGCAGTAGAATCCATTTTCAAGTTAGCTATCAGCAAGTTGCATCCTTGCCATTCTACTTACTGTGCACGCCACACTGAACTTGCTTTAATTTTATTTAAACGTATTTTTGAGGAATTCGGTTGATATTTTTGATACGGTTTATTACAGGTTGGGAATTACCCTTTCTCTCCCACATGATTATTTATATGCTTTACAAGAATTTCTGGGTTTAGGGCCTTACGTTTCAAAATATTTTTGTAAAGAAAGAGATGTTGTACAGCTATGTATAATTTTACATCAAACTGGCAAATTAACTATTGGGAAGTCGGCTGCCTTCCCTTTCAATGTCATATGTGTGGGAGAAGTCCCTTTGAACCTGTTAAACATTGTCTAAATAATATAACCTGTTCTACGTATTATCTCTTTCTATTTACGACTTGAAAATGCGGTCTAAATGTGAAAATAAAATGATGATGGTATGTCTTTTCAAATACTGTGATGTTTTTGTATATTATTTTGTCTTTAAATTATTATTTTCTCCCCAGCAGTTGCAAGCAAAAAAGTAAATGCAAGTGAAAAGACTTAGATATTGTTACACTATCATTCTTAGATTTATTTAAGAAGCGTTCTCAATTTCTTCACATATTGGACATGTAAATCTTTGAAAAGACAAACTATTTTTTTGGTATGCTATATTGCTTTATGTGCTTAGCATAAAGGTCATTTATTTTAATTTCTTTTTTATATGGTTTTCTTTCCTTTTTTGATTTGTGTTTTTTATTTCAAAAATGTTTATTTTCTTTTTGGTTATAGTTCCCCTATGTAATGAAACCTGATTCATTCAAACTTCGATTATTGAGAATTTGAGATAATTCAGACAATGGCTCTGCTAAGGTCTCTAGTATTAGTAAAAAGATATTTTTACCAAATTAAAATGACAAACAAGAAATGTTTCTGTGTGTGTGTGTCAACATGCATGGGTGTAGGGCCTAGAATACTTGGGGGGTTCAAATGTACTTAGGTGTCTAAAAATTACTTTCATAAGATCTGATTCTATATAGCTAGTCAGCATACTAATTACTGATGCTAGGTCTTTATTTACTAAGATAAGATTGATAGGATCTATTCTTGACAAGATTGGCTGATATTCATTTTAGATATTACACCTAAGTAACTATTGACTCTATCTGTCATCTGTATCTGTAAAGATACATCCATTCTTTTCATTTCACACATATTTGTTGAACATCTATTCTGCACCAAACAACACGAGAAAAAATTGTAAGCTGTGAAAATAAAAAGCATCTTGCGAGTCAGAATTTTCCAAGATCCTCTTTGGACTTCCCCGTTCATGACAAAATGATGAGGTTTGACTGGGTTCTGCCTTCCTGTGCTGAACCGCTGATTTTCCCATCTCATGTCCGTGTCTCTGTTCCTGCTGGGCGATCCATATCTTAATTCCCCTAAAGCACATCATTACATCATAATCCCATTATACAGTATTTTCTGTTGAAATCTTTTGGGCTATAGCAGGAGAAAAAACACCCAGGAATATCCTCCCCATCTTCTTCTGCAGCTCTGCAGAAGTGCTAATATTCTGAGTCACACAGAAAGGATGGATTAGTCTGTGCGCCTTTGAATTTCCCCAAAGAGGACCGCTCCCCTTGCTTGCCTTAGCTTCTGAAGCATTTCAAATGGACAGATGTGGAATTTGGCCTGAAAGGGATTTAAACTGACAGCTTACAAGGAAGTAATAAAGTGCTTCAGGTGAAACTCCTGTAGTGTTTATTCCTTAAAAGGGAGCAGATTCTTCAGCTGTTTTTTTTTTTCTTTGAGGTTTATTGTAGCCAAATATTTTTAGGAATTTCAGCTGCTCTCCAAGCCCCTGGGTAACTGAAGCCATGAAGATCCAATTCAGTAATAGCAGCGACATCACTCAACTGAGGATTGGCAGAACCATTAGCAGAATCCTGCCAAGGCTTGGCAGTGTGATGTCAATTTCATGATATGATATAATGCCAATTAGCGTGATCGCATCATTGGAATCAGGGTCCTGTGCACTGTGCCTTCCCTTTTCTCACTCCGTGACTTTGGATGCTCAGAAGTGGTCAGAAGGAGGACAGAGGGGTCCTAGGCCATTCTTTGTTGATTGTAAAAAGGAGTTATTAATCTAGAAAAATAAAACCAAACCTTTGCGATGGTTGACTTAAAACATTTCCGTCTCTACGACTATCTTTGGGTTTGTAAATGAGCGATATTGTAAAATGTGCTCCAGGTCACACACACTCACGGTAACTGCTTTTATGCCATTGCATTGTATTTATTTTATGTGTGTTCAGGAAGAAACATTAGCCTCATAGGACCCAGAGGTTGAAATACTAATAGTTTTTAACGTGGAGTGGAGTTGAGACTAACATGTGGTTATAGTTTGTCTACTAAATAAAAAGGTTAGCCCTGGCTGGTGTAGCTCAGTGGATTGAGCGCGGGCCTGTGAACCAAACAATTGCGGTTCGATTCCCAGTCAGGGCACATGCCTGGGTTGCAGGCCAGTTCCCAGCAAGGGACACACGAGAGGCAACCGTACATTGATATTTCTCTCCCTCTCTCTCTCTCCTACCCTTCCCCTCTAAAGATAAATAAATAAAAAAATCTTTAAAAAAATAAAAAGGTTAACTATATCAGTTTAATAACAAGAACTCCATTCATAATATTGATTGAATCTGGGTCTCACAAGTGTCCAATCTTGTGTTCCTGTTTGCCAGTGCTTTTTAAACATGTGTTACAAGTGTTTAAACCTAAAATGCCCCTGGCCAATTTTTTGGACATATGCCAATCATTTTCGTCTCTCGTGGGTTGTTTAAAGCAGAAACAATCGCTTATTTCCAATGTAGGTGGAGGGAAAGCTTGGAATTCAAGCAACCCTCACAGGATGATGACAGCTATGATAAGGATAATCTCTATGGTGTTTTTTAAAATATTTTATTTATTTATTTTTAGAGAGAGAGGAAGGGAGGGAGAGAGGGAGAGAAACATCCATGTTTGGTTGCCTCTTGTGCATCCCCTACTGGGGACGTGGCCCACAACCCAGGCATGAGCCCTGACTGGGAATTGAACCAGCAACCCTTTGGTTCGCAGGCCAGCGCTCAATCCACTGAGCCACACCAGCCAGGGCTTTATAGTGTTTTATAAGGCATCTACGCATACGTAATGCGTGTCTAAGTGTATACATTAGCTTTTTGTTTAAGAAAGAATGATTTTCAAATGTTTTCTCATTTGATATTCTCACTAATCATGTCAGTTTAGTAATAATATTTCTGATGAACAGATGAAGAAAACGAGTTTTGAAGAAGTTAAATGAGTTGCCCCAAATCTCAGAGGCAGCGAGAGGTGGAGCCAGAATTTCAAAACCCAGGTCTCTTGCTCATTAATACCACATTTTGACAAATACGCCGAAATATATCTTTCATGCAAAAACTTAGTATTGAAAATTTGGGTTATAAGTGTTCGGAATCATATAAGGACAGCTTAAGTTACACATGACAGAGAAGAAGTTTATTGTTTCTGCAGCAGGAAATTCTTGGTATAATTCCTGCAGTTGACTGTTGGTGATTATATAACTTCGATAAATAAAACGTCAAACTTTCCTTTTCTGAGCATTCTTGTAGAAGTGTACAGTCTGGGCCAGCTAGTATAATTCGATGTGGCTGTACTTTTTCTAAGGAATTAAAAAAAAAATCTTCTGGATGATTTCATCCTACTTTTCCTGTAGAGAAAGCTAGCAGTTATAAATGGTTCGTTGTGACAAGTCTTGAGTGAATTACTTTGATATATGTGACTAATGAATTAATATGATTAAGTTAATGAGAAATGGAACTGTTGCCAAACTCCACTAGTCCGGCTGTAATGCTCCTCCACGTTCACTGTTCTAGCTTCCTCCTGCGCCGAGAGGATCGCTGATGAGTACACGCTGTCATTGTGATAAATGACATATCCCACAGTGCCCTGCTTCCCATCTGGTCAATCCTCAGACCATCCCCAAACGAGAGCTCTCATAAAAACCACGTCGTCACACGCCAAGTCTGCTGGATTACAGAAAGCCACATTTGCATCTCCAAGGCCCTTCCCCCAACCCCGTCTCCCCATCACACACAAGTCACAGGCGGTGAACTACGCAACTCTTCACCACTACACATGTCCCTCATTCGGTGTCTATTCTTTACGCTGCCTTGCTTTTTCCCGAGGGAGAAAGTACGTTGAAACCGCACAATAAAACATTCCATTGTGCGATATGCCTCAGGGATGATAAGCTGCCGTGTGGCTATTCTTTTTTGGAGGCGGTGGACGGCTGTGTTGAAATCACCCATTATACTAAAGCATGTAGTTAGGTTAATAAAAAAACCCCAGCCTGTACGGTTATTTACAAATGCGCTGTGTGTCAACCATTCAAGAAACCCTACAGGGCAAAATAAGTTTCCTCTCCCTTTCCATCAGAAAGCTAGAGGTAATAAGATTTAGCATCTATAGGTATCACTTCATGTTGTGACAAGAAACGTGTAACTAAAAGTTGCCTTCATGCCTAGTTCCCACCCTTTAAAAACAGTTTCCCACAAGATACCCTGCCTTTATTATTAACCAAACGTTAGGGGTGGTGATTAGTTGCTGCGATATTTTTGGTGCTGCAAATCTATCGAGTGACTTACTTGCTCCCCTTTTTACAGTAGATAAATTCTAGATGATGTTTCGAAATCATTTTGTTTAAATTGAATGCAGGAAACATCCTGAGAGTTCTCAAAATGGCAGAATTTTTCTTGTACATCTGTGCACATGCCTGAGTCCATATGGATAGTGCCCAAATATAGACATTAAAAATGTTATTAATCTATATTTTTCCTCTCTGAGTATTCTCATTTAGTCCTTTTAATGTACACTTGAAAGGGGCAGGTGAGAGGTTTTTACAAAATATTTCTGTCAAATAAGTCTCGGTTAGTAAATCACATGATATATTTCTTACATGATAGCTACACATAAAAATTAGAATTCTGAATTTAAATGACAACATAACAAGAACTGGTTAAACTTTGACTCAGTCTTTTTTTTTGAGAATGCTCAAAAGGAATGTTTTTTTCAGTAGTGTTGCTTGTATAAACCAAGGATCAACAGAGAGTTATCTTGTTAATCATATAAAAGGCCTTTCCCACTTGCAGCCTAAGTGAAAGTACATGAAGTCACTTAAATCACTGTAATAAAAATAAATAAACTGGGCCACACAGCAGTGAAATTTCAGACTTTTCTTGTAGCAATATTTTTGCCAGTATATGTCCTTGGGCAGTGAAAAAAAGAAAAAAATAAACAAATGGGACTACAGAAACTGTCAACAAAATGAAAAGATGACTCACTGCACGGGCGGACATATTTGCCAATGATATGTCTGACAACAGGTTAATTTCCAAAATGTGTAAAGAATGTACATAACACCAAGAACAAAAACAGCCCGACTTAGAAATGGGCAAAGGAGCCCTGGCTGGTGTGACGCAGTGGATTGAGCACGGGCCTGTGAACCAAAGGGTCACGGTTCGATTCCCAGTCAAGGCACATGCCTGGGTTGCAGGCCAGGTCCCCAGTAGGGGGCACAGGAGAGGCAACCGCACACTGATGTTTCTCTCCCTCTCTTTCTCCCTCCCTTCCCTTCTCTCTAAAAATAAATGAATCAAATCTGGAAGTTGGTTTAAGGGATTCTGTACTTCATTCCAGTTTTTTTTTAAAAAAAAAGACATGGGCAAAGGACCTGAATAGGCACTTGTGCAAAGAGGACATCCAGATGACCAGTAGACATATGAGAAGATGTTCAACATCACCAATCAGAGAGATGCAAATTAAAACCACAATGACAGATCACCTCATACCAGTCAGAGTGGATTGTATTCAGTGTTTCTGTTCACAGGACAGAAAACTGAAAGGTTATTCTGAATTTTATCACCTATGTTGGGTATAGGAGGATGATGAAGGACTAGATACAAAATTAATGTATTGTTTGAAAGGGATGTTATGTCCTCTCTTGAATTAATATTCTTTCATATCAATCCAACAAAAATTAAAAAATCTATATGCTTTGCAATTTAGCCCTACTGATCAGACCATGTTCAACTTAAGATAATTATGCATTAGATTACACTTATCCTTCTTTCCACACTCAGAAGTTTTCCTATCCCTTTCTATGGCTGAAACATCCAAGAATGACCTCAAACTCTGTTTCATGTAGCATCGTAAATTTACTAAAGTGCTCCTTCTTCTTACATTGTGTTTATTTTTCGTTCCTTTTTAAAAAGACTTTATTTATTTATTTTGAGAGCTAGGGGAAGGGAAGGAGAAAGAGAGGGAGAGAAACATCAGTATGTGGTTACCTCTTGTGCACCCCCTACTGGGGACCTGCCCTGCAACCCAGGCATGTGCCATGACTGAGAATTGAACTGGCGACCCTTTGGTTTGCGGCATGTGCTCATTCCACTGAGCTACACCAACCAGGAAATTGTGTTTATTTTTCTTTATAGATCTTCAGTACTTGACTCTACCTCTTTTAGAAAATCTTGTATGGCACAGGTGGCGAACACAAGGCCCGCGGGCCGAATCCGGCCCTCCACCTTGTTTTATGCGGCCTGGCACCTGGTTTCTACCTGGTGGCAGCACTGAGCTCTCTCAAAACTGTTAAGGAGTAGTTACATCTATACAGTCCTAAAGTGACATTCGGCCCTTTGAAAGCAACCGCGATTCTGATGTGGCCGCCGGCGAAAATGAGTTTGACACTCCTGTTATGGCTTCATGATTACACACTATTCCTAATTTTTCTCCTCAACTCTTTCATGTTCTCTTTACCTCATGTTTTCTACCCTTTCAATGTCATTGCAAGCAACTTAATGACCACTTGTTAGTTTAAATTGAATGTTTCGAAATAAAGAGTCTTACATTTTCAATTTGTCCTGTCAAATTTGCATTCATCCTTAATGAAATATAAAACAATGAAACCCTACTATCTGATTACATTGAACGCGTGTATAATTTTCGCAACAAGTACAAATTTCCTTAGTAAAAGCAAAGGGAAGGCGCAGCTGTTATGTAAATATTTCACAATTAATGGTGGTATCACCAACAACAGACAATTAAAAGTTATTCCTAGCTCTATTTGGAAAGCATTGTTTTAATTTTTATGGTTTTTTTTAGGTGAAAGTATTAAATTCACCCATGTAATGTCTTGCTTATTCAACTCATTCATTTAGCATATACTCAATGTCCGTTATATACTTAGAAGTGAGGATTCAGAGTTTGATATGATGTGACCCGTGCCTTCAAAGCACTCACTCTCCAGGTTGGGAGAGTGTCCGACAGGTAAGTAATTAGAAGATCATTTCATATAAGTGTCTTTGTAGATGAAAGAGAAGACCCACGAACGAGAGACTGAGAATGTTTCATATGATGAAAATCATTGTGTGGTAGAAACCTTTGAATGTGTAGGGAGACAAAGGCATTTGCCATAACAATAAAGGTAGGACATATCTCTGTGAGCAGAAGTATGAGGGCAACAGGGAAAGAGTGACCACATACCTTCCAAAGGGAAGATTTGCTCCCAAAGAACGCTTCCAAAGTGTTCATCATAGGATGGAACCTTCTGAGGATAGTGACAGAAAGAACCTTCTGAAGGTATCACCTTCCCATTTTTATTTTATAACGAGCTGAAACTATTTGTTTCGTTGGCATTCACTCTCTTTAGTGTGCATAGTACTTTACACATTTTAAAGGACTTTGGTGACTATTACCATACTACATCCTTCAAGGCAGACAAAGTAGAGTGCGTACCTTAACATTTTTGCTGACAAAGAAGCAGGCCTAGAGAAGGTAAATCATTTGCACAAGAATACGAAGATAGGGCCTCCCAGCCAAGATGGAGGTATAGGTAGTCACACTGTGCCTCCTTGCACAACCAAAATAAGGACAACAACAATTTAGAAACAAAAACAACCAGTACCAACAGAAAATTGAACTGTATGGAAGTCCAACAACCAAGGAGTTAAAGTAGACACATTCATCCAGACCGGTAGGAGGGGTGGAGTCTGGCGGCAGGGCAGAGAGGGGTCGGGGCAAAGCAGTGGCTGGCAGACCCTGGGCGCACGAGGCAGCAGTGGGTCAGCCTAGGGAGGCGGCAGATTGTGGAGTGGAGCAGCGCACAAGGCGACTGGCAGACCAAGTGGTCCCACATTCGCACGCAGATAAACCAGGTAAAACTGAGGAGGGAGACAGAGCGCACAACCCAGGGTCCCAGCACAAGAAAATAAAGCCTCAAAATACCAATTGAAAACACCTGTGGGGGTTGAGGTGCCGGGAGAAACTCCCAGCCTCGTAGGAGAGTTCCTTGGAGAGACCCCCAGGGTCCTAGAATGTACACAAATCCGCCCACACAGGTGGGCCCAGTTTGCTTGGTGGAAGTGGGAGAAGTGACTGAAATCTGGCAGAGAGCTCAGCAAGCGCCATTGTTTCCTCTTGGACCCCTCCCCCACATACGGTGTCTCCACTGGGTTGCCCCACCCAGGTGAACACCTAAGGCTCCACCCCTCACTACGTAAACAGGTGCACTGAGGGGAAAAAATGGCCCAAATAAAAGAGCAGATCAAACCTCCAAAACAAATACAACTAAGTGATGAAGAGATAGCCAACTTATCAGAACATAGTTCAAAACACTGGTAATCAGGATGCTCACAGAATTGGTTGAATTTGGTTGTAAATTAGATGAACAAATGAAGGCTACACTAAGTGAAATAAAGAAAAATGCACAGGGAACCAATAGAGATGGGAAGGAAACTGGAACTCAAATCAATGGAGTGGACCAGAAGAAAGATACAAACATCCAATCAGAA
Source organism: Glossophaga mutica (assembly GCA_039655065.1). Lineage (NCBI taxonomy): Eukaryota > Metazoa > Chordata > Mammalia > Chiroptera > Phyllostomidae > Glossophaga > Glossophaga mutica. Next base: position 2,928,422 of record CM077318.1, on the reverse strand, counting down.
AAGAATGAAGAAACAAAGACTTCAAAAAAAATGAAGAGAGGCTTAGGAACCTCCAGGACATCTTTAAACATCCCGACATCCAAATTATAGGGGTACCAGAAGGAGAAGAGGAAGAGCTACAAGTGGAAAAGTTATTTGAACTAATAATAAGGGAGAACTTCCCCAATCTGGCAAAGGAAACAGACTTCCAGGAAGTCCAGGAAGCTCAGCGAGTCCCAAAAAAGTTGGGTCCAAGGAGGAACACACCACAGGCACATCATAATTACATTACCCAAGATGAAAGATAAGGAGAGAATCTTAAAAGCAGCAAGAGAAAAAGAAACAGTTACCTACAAAGGTGTGCCCATCAGACTGTCAGCTGATTTCTCGAAAGAGACCTTGCAGGCAAGAAGGGCCAGGAAAGAAGTATTTCAAGTCATGAAAGGCAAGGACCTACATCCAAGATGACTCTATCCAGCAAAGCTGTCATTTAGAATGGAAGGGCAGATAAAGTGCTTCTCAGGTAAGGTCACGTTCAAGGAGTTCATCATCACCAAGCCCTTATTATATGAAATGTTAAAGGGACTTATCTAAGAAAAAGAAGATAAAAAATATGTCAATGAAAAGACAGTAAACTCACAGCTATTAACAACCACACCTAAAACAAAAGCAAACTAAGCAAACAGCTAGAACAGGAACAGAACCACAGAAATGGAGATCATATGGAGGGTTAGCAACAGGGGCGTGGGAGGAGGAGAGAGGGGGAAAAGGTACAGAGAATGAGTAGCATAGACGGTGGGTAGAAAATAGACAGGGGGAGGGCAAGAATAGTGTGGGAAATGTAGTAGCTAAAGAATTTACAAGTATGACACATGGACATGAACGAAAGGGGGGGGGAATGTGGGTGGGAGGGGGTGTGCAGGGTGGAGGGGAATGATGGGGAGAAATGGGACAACTGTAATATCATAATCAATAAAATATATTAAGAAAAGTTTTTTTATTCCATTGTGTAAATGAAGCACCATTTTTTGATCCACTCATTGACTGATGGGCACTTAGGTTGCTTCCAGCACTTGACTATTGTAAATCGTGCTGGTTTTAATCAGTTCATCCTTTGACCCACTCTAAAAAGGTGCCAATCTTAATTCTTACTTTCTTACAAAGGATACTTTTTAAATTATACTTAATATATTGACAAACATGCCTATTCATGGGAAGTAATATTTTTAAAAATTTTATTTTTCAATTACAGTGACATTCAATATTTTTAAATTATCATGTCTTTGTTGCCATTCTAATATTTTGTTTAATTTGTGCGTTCACTCTAGTGTTGACTCAAAGGAGCACCTTTTAACATTATTTTATTTTATATACATATTTTACAATTCTCTGAAATATCATCTGGATATTGTTTTCTGTTTACTTTAAATTTTATTTCGTATTGGTTTCAAGCAAAGAACTTAGTGATTAGACGATCACATACTTTACAAAGTGTTTCCCCTAATATTTTCAGTGCCCACCTGGTTCCATATGTTGTTACTACAATATTATTAACTATATTCCCTATGCTGTACTTTTTCTACATCCCCAGAACTATTTTGTAACTACTATTTTGTACTTGTTAGATCCCTTCATCCTTTTCATCTAGCCCCCCAGTGCCTTCCCCTCTGGAAACCATCATCTGTACCTGTGAGTCCGTTTCTGTTTTGTTTGTTCATTCAATTTGTTCCTGAGATTCCACACATAACTGAGATCATATGGTACTTGTCTTTCTCTGTTTGGCTTATTTTGCTTAGCATAATACCCTCTAGATCCATTCATGCTGTCGCAAAGGATAAAATTTCATTTTCTTATGGCAGAGTAATATTCCATTGCATGTACATAGGTAAACACATCCTGTTTATCCAGTCATCTATTGATGACCATCTAGGTTGCTTCAGTGTCTTGGCTATTGTAAACAACGCTGCTATGAACATACGAGTGCACATATCCTTTTGAATTAGCATTTTGTCTTTTTTCAGATACATACACAGAAGTGGATTTGCTGGGTCATGAAGTGATTCTATTTTTAAGTCTTCGAGGAAACTCCATCCTGTTTCCCACAGTGGCTGCCCCAGTCTGCATTCCCACCCACAGTGCACGAGGGTTCCCTTTTCTCCACAAACTCGCCAGCACTTGTGGTTTGTGGATTTATTGATGACAGCCATTCTGACAGGTGTGAGGTGATCTCTCACTGTGATATTAATCTGCATCTCTCTGATGATTTTTTCATGTGTCTATCAGCCATCCCTCTGTCCTCTTTGGAGAAGTGTCTGTTCAGGTCCCATGTCCACTTTTTAACTGGATTGCTTGTTCGGTGTCAGGTTGTATAAATTCTTTATAATTTTTTATATTAATCCCTTATGAGATATATCATTAGGAGATATGTTCTTCCATTCAGTGGGTAGTCTTTCATTTTGATGATTTTTCCCTTTGCTGGGCAAATATTTTTTGTTTTATGTAGTTCCATATGCTTATTTTTTCTTTATTTCCCTTGCCTGAGGAGATTGATCCGAAAAAAAATATTGCTATGAGAAATGTCTGAGATTTTACTGCCTATGTTTTCTTCTATGATTTTTATGGTTTGAGTTCAACATTTAAGTATGTAATCCATTCTCAGTTTATTCTTGTGTTGTATAAGAAGGTGATCTAGTTTCATTTGTTTGCACGTATCTGTGGCAGACCCTTCTGCGTGGCGTGGGCCCAGCTCCCACTCAGGGATGCCCAGGACCCACGCCCACAGACGGGTTCTCTCGTGGGGAATCAGATTTGCAAGTACCTAGGCTGCTCCAAGACTTGCTCTTTGCTAAACCTCCCTCACCCAGCAAGTGCTAAACCTTGCAGGGACCAGTGTAACCGGCTCAACCACTTTTGCCTTTTCATTTGCTAACATCCTTCTTCTGTGATGGGATGAGGGGCATTGGCTCCTTTTGTTGTAACTGGAGATGGTGAGTGAGGACCATCCTGTAATGGGAGGAGATACAGAATAAAGGCCTGTGACGGCTGATGCCGCAGCTTTTGCTCCCCTTGAGAGAAAAGTCACACTGTCGTCCTTTTTCCTCCACCGGACTTGGTCATCCGTGTGTGTGTTTTATTTCATCCATATTGACTCGGACACTGCTAATCAGTGTCCGCATCATGTATCTGTCTAATATTCCCAACCCAATTCATTAGACTGTCTTTCCCCCATTGTATGTGTTTACCTCCTTTGTTAACTATTAAGTAACTGCAAAGGTGCGAGTTTATTTCTGGGCTGTCTATTCTGTTCCATTGATCTATGTGTCCATTTTTATGCCAGTACCATGCCGTTTTGATTACTGTGGCCTTGTAGTGCAGTTTGATATGAGGTACTGTGATTTCTACAACTTTGTTCTTCTTTCTCAAGATTTCTGTGTCTATTCAGTGTCTTTGTGGTTCCATACCAATTTTTGGAATATTTGTTCTAGTTCTCTGAAATACACAATTGCTATCTTGATTTTTATTGTGTTGAATGTACAGATTACTTTGGGTATTATAGACATTTTAACAATGTTAATTCTTTCCATCCCTCAGCTCGGTATGTGCTTCCATTTGTTTGTATCTTCCTCAGTTCCTTTCTTCAGTGTCTTATAAGTTTCTAAGTACAGGTCTTTGGCCTGTTTGGTTAAATTTATTTCTCGGTGTTCTATTTTTTGTTGCTATTGTATGTGGGATCAATTTCTTAATTGCTCTTTCTGGTAGATCATTATTGGTATATAAAAGTACAACCAATTTCTGAGTATTTATTTTGTATCCTGCTGCTTCCCTGAATGCATTGATCAGTTCTAGTAGATTTTTGGTGGACTTTTTATGGTTCTCTATATAAATTATTGTGTCATCTGCAAGTAATGACAATTGTAAGTTCTTCCTTTCAGATTTGGATGCCTTTTATTTTTATTTTTGTCTGATTGCTGTGGCTGGAACTTCTAATACAAGGTTGAAAAGAGGTGGTTATAGCGGGCATCCTGTCTTGTTCCTTGATCTCAAGGAAAATACTTTCAGCTTTTCCTCCTTCAGTATGATGTGAGCTGTGACTTTGTCGTATATATGTGCCTGAATGTCTTCATCTGAACAAAAAAGGAAATAATACTGTTGGCCTTATAAGTGCAGGAATTAAATGACATTATGCATGCCAATAACTTAGTATGGTATCTGCATAGTACATATTCAATAATGGACAGGTATTACTATCTAATATAATATATAAAATAAATCATTACTTTTTGGGAAATGTGACTTCAAATCATGTAGCCATGGCATTAAGCTACGATCTGAAAGGGGAGGTTCTTTCCATCTACTACTTGATTTAGGAGGCTTAAAATCAGTGAAGTAATTTACCAAGAAGTGTTCAGTGGCAATATTATGGTCATAAAGCAAGCTCTTTGCTTCTCAACCTAAATAAAGTTATAAAAGAATGTTATGTTTATCTGTAATTAACTCAATACATTTTTAAAAATCTGTGTTTGCACATAACAGTGATTTTTTTATCTGCACATTTTAGAGAATCTGTTTGTGTCTTCATGTTTCTGCTACCAGGCAGGTGCCACCTGTCAATTTCCAGATGGCCGTAAACACCTCTCATTGAAGGAAAATCCGAAGCAGGCAGCCCATGTGAATATTCAGCAGGCTACACAGGCCATACTATTTGAAATAAGATGCCAGAAAAATCACTCACTGAGAAACTGGATGGTAAATATGAAAGACCTTAAAGACAGAGGCTATGAACTATGATGCAATGAAAATATGCATCACCTAACCCATGTGAGATACGTTACCAGCTTCAAATCCACTGTTGTAACCACATTTGTATGCATAAGAGGTAGGCCAATCAGAGTCATTGTCAAAATGAAGAATGACAACACGTGCCATGATCTCTTTTGCTGGCTCATTCAGTAGAGTCACAGCTTTTGGTGAATATCCAAATTGTGGCTGCTGCCCTGGAGATTCAGTTGCTGGACTGATAGTTGTTCCTCAGTTGAAACAAGGGCAGATCGATCAATCGATTGGTTGATTGGTTGTCGCATGAAGCTGATTTACTGAGTCTCACAATTACAAAGGATAAATTAGATAAATATTTGCTTTATGTTGTACTTTTTAGGGCTATGATTGCTATATTTTTTCTGCTATTCTGACAGGCTGTGAAAAGGATGTGTGTCTTCACTACATAAAAGTACAATAAATTAACGGAAACTACTGTGCTAGAGAAGTAATAGTCCATATGTTTATGAATGCTGATGGGATGGCTGCTTGGACTAAACAAAGTTTCCATCCCATAATGAATATTATCTCTCCCTCTTTAGTTCTTAAGAGCCAAATGACTGAAATATTCATGATCAAATGCTTACCTGTGACAAAGCCATGTACTGCAAGCATGTGGGTGTTGATATAATGGTAACAGTTGTGGGATGGACCTATACAGCAGAAAGGCATTGGTGTGCAAAACAGATGTCCTTTCTTGCTTTAACATTAATTTTGAACTGAAGACATATCAGGTTCTCATTCCCATTGAATTGAATAACGTTTGCTCTTCTCATACAGGCTCATTGTGGTAGAGGTCTGTTTACATTCCCCCTTGATACCACTCCCCTTGCAGTGTCTAGTGGTGTATATTACCTTTAATAGGTGCTGGATATGTGTTTGTGGTATTGAAATATGCATATAAAGACATGTAATTCAATAGGCTAGACTCAAAAGAGAGCTAAAACTTGGTTACTCTTTGTCTTTGATAGAAAGAGAAGCTAGCCACTTTGGAGCAACATTTGTATACCTCAGTTTGAAAAATGAAGAAAGAGAAATGTCTGATTTTAGTTTCAGAATCATTGAAAAGTAGCCCTGGGAAGTGTGGCTCAGTGGATTGAGGGCCAGCCTGTGAACAGAAAGGTCTCTGGGTTCAATTTCTAGTGAGGGCACATGCCTGGGTTTCAGGCTAGGTTCCCAGCTGGGGGCGCCCAAGAGGCAACTGAATGATGTGTCTCATACATCCGTTTCTCTCCCTTTCTTTCTCCCTCCCTTCCCCTCTCTCTAAAATAAATAAAACTTTTTTAAAAAACAATGATTGAACAGTAGGCCAACATGATTAATAATACTAAATTTATCTGATATTGTATTTAAGAGAAACGAGTAATAGAGAACACTTAGTGAATACTCTGTATACTCAGTGCTGTGCTATGCACACATTATCCCATTTAATCTTAAGCAAACCATATGTGAGAGCAACACTTCTGAGTCTGTTATAGATAAAGAAATTGTGCCACGGGACTGGTGGGGTGCAGCGATGTGACTCTTCCAAGAATTAATCTGCCATAAATATTGGCCATAAGATTTTAAACCTAAGACTACTGACTCCAGAGCTTGTACTTCTTAACACCTCAGTGGTAAAAACAAAAAAGGAAGAGGAGGAGGAGGAAGAGGAGGAAGAGGAGAGAAGAAGAGGAGGAGAGGAAGAGGAAGAGGAAGAGGAAGAGGAAGAAGAAGAAGAAGAAGAAGAAGAAGAAGAAGAAGAAGAAGGTTTTTTTATTTATTTTTTTAAATGAGAATTAAGGGACAATTCATAGCTGAGGAATTTGGAAGTATTTATACTTCAGCATAAAAATCTCCATTTTCAGCCAAGACTTGGCCCATTATTTCTTGTGAACATTTCTCTGTTTGCCAAGACAGTGATGTGAAGATGTACAACACTCCGTCACTGTATCTTCCCTCTTTTTATCCATCCTTTGTCTATTTCTCTGCTTGTTGGTTATCCACCAGACAAGTGAGGATAGAAAAAGAAAGCAAAATCTCCTGGAGCAAGAATAAGGTATCAGATTTATCTTGGTATTTCAGTCACCCTTGCACTCAATCACACAGATAATCTTGAATTTAATATAATCCAGCCAGTCTTTAAAAACATAATTAAGGGCAAAGATTTTAAAGTGATCTAAAGTCCATGGTCGTTTTCGTAAACATCAAAATTTGCAGCCAACTGTCATTGTATTCTGGAAGATAGATATATAATGTTACTGTTATTTGCATGCATTTAATTTAAATTAGAAATGACACATCTGTTAGGAAAAATAAACTTTTTAAGAGTAGATTACATCATATAATATATTTGTACTTCAGCAACTAGGCTCATTAAAAATTGAATCCTGCCCTGGCTGGTGTAGCTCAGTGGATTGAGCGCGGGCCTGTGAACCAGAGGATCGAGGTTCGATTCCCAGTCGGGGCACATGTCTGGGTTGCGGGCCAGGTCCCAGCAGGGGATGCAGGAGAGGCAGCCATACATTGATATTTCTCTATCCCTCTCTCCTACCCTTCCCCTCTAAAGATAAATAAATAATCTAAAAAAAAATAAAAATAAATAAAATCTTTAAAAAAAAATTGAATCCTAAAATGAAAGAATATTCTCAACAAATGACAATTACTTTTTATGCTTCAGTATATTGAAAGTGTTTATACATGATCTTGTTAAATTATGCAAGATCACCTTTTCATATTACTAATATAGATAATTTATAAGGTTGTGTACTATATTCCTATGCTTAAAATTGATGAATCATACCACAGAATATAAATTAAAACATGGCTAAAATAGTAGTAATTTAGATGGAACTTAATAGTATTTTTAATTTTTCTATTATTATCATTATTTTAATCCTCACTTAAGGATACATTTTTATTCCATTGATTTTAGAGAAAGAAGAAGGGACACAGGCAGAGAGAGAGAGTAAGAGAGAGAAACACTGATGTGAGGAACGTAGGTTGATTGGCTCTCTTACCCCTCGGCCAGGGATGGACTGGTAACCTAGGTAATGTGCCCTGACCTGAGATCGAACCTGCAACCTTTTGGTGCATGACACAATGCTCCAACCAACTGAGCCACTCGGCGAAGGATTTTCAGTTATTTTTTAAAATTTATTTTAATTGTTTTTCAAGTACAGTTTTCTGTCTTTTACTCCGACCCCAGCCCACCGCCCCAGCCCTCCCCACCTCCCTCCCATTTCCACCTCCCCATAGTTTTTGTCCATGTGTCCTTTATACTTGTTGCTCTAAACCCTTCCCTTTTTCTCCTGAAATTCCCTCCCCTCTCCCCTCTCGTGACTGTCAGGCTGTTCTCAATTTCAGTGTCTTTGGTTATATTTTGCTTGCTTGTTTGTTTTGTTGATTAGGTTCCTGTTAAAGGTGAGATCATATGGTATTTGTCTTTCACCGCCTGGCTTACTTCGCTTAGCATGATGCTCTCCAGTCCCATCCATGCTGTGGCAAAGGGGAGGAGCTCCTTCTTTCTTTCTGCTGCATAGAATTCCATTGTGTAAATGTACCATAGTTTTTTGATCCATTCATTTACTGATGGGCATCTAGGTTGCTTCCAACACTTGGCTATTGTAAATTGTGCTGCTATAAACATTGGGGTGCATAGGTTCTTTTGGACTGGTGTTTCAGGGTTCTTAGGATATAATCCTAGCAGTGGAATTGCTGGGTCAAAAGGTAGATCCATCTTTAGTTTTCTTAGGAAAATCTATATTTTCCATAGTGGTTGTACCAGTGTGCACTCCTACCAACAGTGCACTAGGGTCCCCTTTTCTCCACAACCTCTCCAACACTTGCTGTTTGTTGCTGTGTTTATGATGGCCATTCTGACCGGTGTGAAGTGGTATCTCATTGTGGTTTTAATTTGGATCTCTCTGATGGCTAGGGATACTGAGCATCTTTTCATGTGTCCCTGGATCCTCTGTATGTCCTCCTTGGAGAAGTGTCTGTTCCAGTCCCTTGGCCATTTTTTTAATTGGGTTGCTTGACTTCTTAGAGTGGAGTTGTGTAAGTTCTTTATATATTTTAGAGATTAAACCCTTGTCTGAGGTATCGTTGGCAAATATGTTTTCCTATACAGTCAGTTCTCTTTTTATTTTAATGCTGTTTTCTTTAGCCATGCAGAAGCTTTTTATTTTGATGAGGTCCCATTTGTTTATTCTTTCCTTTATGGCCCTTGCTTTAGGGGACATATCAGTAAAAATGTTGCTGCGTGAAATATCTGAGATTTTCCTGCCTATGTTCTCCTGTAGGACTTTAACGGTGTCACAGCTTATATTTAAATCATTTATCCACCTTGAATTTATTTTTGCGTATGGTGTAAGTTGGTGCTCAAGTTTCATTTTTTTGCACGTAGCTGTCCAGTTCTCCCAGCACCACTTGTTGAAGAGGCTATTTTGACTCCATTTTATGTTGCTGCCCCCTTCATCAAATATTAATTGACCATAGATACTTGGGTTTATTTCTGGGCTCTCTATTCTGTTCCATTGGTCCATGTGCCTCTTTTTATTCCAGTACTGGGCTATTTTGATTACAGTGGCCTTGTAATACAGTTTGGTATCAGGTATTGTGATCCCTCCTACTTTGCTCTTCTTTCTCAAAATTGCAGCAGCTATTTTTGAAGTGTTTGTTCTATGTCTGTGAAACATGCCATTGGTACTTTAATAGGTATTGCATTGAATTTGTAAATTTCTTTGGGTAGTATGGACATTTTGATGATGTTGATTCTTCCAATCCATGAGCATGGTATATGTCTCCATTTGTATCTTCCTTGATTTCTTTCTTCAGTGTTGTGTAGTTTTCTGCATACAGGTCTTTTACCTCCTTGGTTAGGTTTATTCCTAGGTATTTTATTTTTCTTTTTGCTGTATCGAATGGGATTTTTTTCTTGATTTCTGCTTCTGCTATTTCATTGTTGGTATACAAAAATGCCCTTGATTTCTGGATATTGACTTTGTATCCCGCTGTTTGGCCAAATTCATTTATTAGGTCGAGTAGCTTTTTGGCCGAGTCTATAGGATTTTCGATGTACATTATCATGTCATCTGCAAACAATGATAGTTTTGTTTCCTCCTTTTTGAGTTGGATGCCTTTTATTTCTTTTTCTTGTCTAATCGCTGTGGCTAAGACTTCCAATACTATATTGAATAGAAGTGGTGAAAGTGGACATCCTTGTCTTGTTCCTGATCTTAGTGGAAAAGATTTTAGTTTTTGCCCGTTGAGTATGATGTTGGCTGTAGGCCTATCATATATGGTCTTTATTATGTTGAGGAATGCTCCCTATATTCCCACTTTGCTGAGTGTTTTTATCATAAATGGATGCTGTACCTTATCAAATGCTTTTTCCGAATCTATTGATATGATCATGTGATTTTTGTGTTTGCTTTTGTTTATGTGATGTATTACATTTACTGATTTGCAAATATTGAACCATCCTTGCATCCCTGGGATGAATCCCACTTGGTCATAGTGTATGATCTTTTTAATGTATTGTTGGATGCGGTTTGCCAGTATTTTGTTGAGGATTTTAGCATCTATGTTCATCAGCAATATTGGCCTGAAGTTTTCTTTCTTTGTTGTGTCTTTATCTGGTTTTGGGATTAGGATGATGCTAGCTTCATAAAAAGTAGCTCAGTCGCCACTGGTCACAAGGGCTTGGGCGAGCACTCCTCCCAGGGCTATGCATGGGTACTCACAGTCCCTGTGCATTTGCCACTCATACCTCAACTCCCCTCCCTGCAACTTGAAGCAACCAGGTCTCTCCCAGTGCTTCTCAAACCTTGTTTGGCTGGGGACGGAGTGGTTGGCCTGGTTCCCGCCCTAGAGCCTCGTGGCAGACCCGGCCAGCGCCGGGCCCAGGGCTCCAGCCCCCCTGGTCTCCGCGCTGCTACCTAGGCCCTTATTGTCCTGAGAAACTCTCCTTACCGTCTGTTTTTTCAATGTCTGCTACAATTTTTGATTTCCTATTTTCAACTATGCTGTTGGCTGTTTGCTCTGTTCCTCCATAGATCGGCAAGGTTTTTCTCCCATGTGTAGAGGGAAGTAGAATCTGCACCCTCCTACCATGCCACCATCTTCCCTCTCGATTTTCAGTTATTTTTGTAGCTGAATTTTTCCTTGAATGGCTCAGTAGATGAGGGAATAATTCATGTTCGGGTGGATTACCTATGCCTTTCTTTTAAAAAAATTATTGAAATTTTGAAGTCACATTTGTTAATAAAATTATATAGGTTTCAGGTGTACAGGGATTAAAGAAACAAAAAATTCATAGACAAAGTCAACAGTTTGACTATGCCTTTCAAATGCACGCTTTCCAAAATTCTACCAGTGGGTGGGTTCAACCTAAAACAGTCAAACTTCAGCATTTGACTGGGTGAGTTTATCTTCCTGCATCCAAAACCTCCCTAACATCTCCCTTTTAAACTTCGGATTGTGGAATCAGATGCCTCTGCGTTATTCTTCGCCAATATCTACTTTGCTACTTTTCCTGTAGATTATGAACCAACTGAACTGTGTCTGTTTTTGCTGTTGTTGACGTTTGCACCATAGCACTTAACCCTGGTTGTGCCAACCTCACTCTCTAAGCCCTCTTTACTTGGACGTTGACTTATAAAGTACAGAAAATTTGAGCCACTTGCCTGTGGATTACATGCACCTGTTCTAGTGAAGGAGAGAAAAAAATGTTCAACTCTCCAATGCTTTAAGTTAGCTGTTTTGCCTGATGACCCACTGACATGCTGGAGAGAATCTTCTTTAAAGACAGAAAACTGTACAATATCAACAATTAAAAAAAATACTGGTTAAAAAAAATAAAAAAAGAGGTCAACTTGAGGAAGCAAACCTGTAGGCACTCAATAAAACTTCATTGAACACCTAGGAAGTACATGCTATTAAAATAAACCGTGGTAGTTTACTTAGATGGCATTTGTAATTGGCATTTCATTGGTCGGTGAAAATGGGTACTATCCATTGGTCATAAATGGAAATACATTTTGCAAAAGTCAGCAGTTATGAGACACAGTTTGTATTTTTTACAAAGATTTTACTTATTTATTTTTAGACAGAGGAGAAGGGGAGGGAGAAAGAGAGGAAGAGAAACATCGATGTGTGGTTGCTTCTCACACACCCCCTACTGGGGACCTGGCCCGAAACCCTGGCGTGTGCCCTGACTGGGAATCGAACCAGCGACCCTTTGGTTCACAGGCCGGCACTCAGTCCACCGAGCCACACCAGCCAGGGCACGTATTTATAAGTAATTGCTCTTCTCCTACTTATTTTGAAGATAATTTCAATCCTGTCATTTGATGCATATTGGGATGGTGTGGGGCCGCCTCGGTCACCTTTAGAAGCGAAACACACCGCACAGCTGCCTCCTGTAAAACACTAGTCACGTGATTCAATGTCAGGGGTAGGTGGTGCCTTTTAACCGTGTTTTCCTTCACACCTTTTCTTGCTGGAGTTTAACTATGTATTTTAAAATCTATTAGTGCAGGATGTGAACCTACCATCAGCGTTGATTAGAACGGGTCATTACTTGAACACGTAAGGTAGCTAACTCCTTTTCACATTACGTATGACATGGAAAGGAAAGCCCAGCGGTGCATTAGGAAGAGTTCATTCCCACTATCCTTAAGGCTCAATAGTTCCGACATGTACGGAGAAAGCTGTTCTTGTCACACCTTGCACACACTCTGTGCTCAGTGGAGTGCAAGTGATTTGGCCCAGCAATCGCTGAGCAGGTGACTTGATTACACTGAAATCAGGCGGAAAATGTCCTCTTCTGGCCACTCGAGTGAATCAGTCAAATTATCGAGTGGCAACACTAATTCTATGCCTTGGGCCATCCGGGCTGCCACTTCCTATAAGTCAAGCCTTCACTTAGTGTGAAATTGTTTTTTTTTAAATTTTATTCTTTCATTTATTATGCTTATTTCAGCTAATTCATTTAGTGAATAGGAATCAGCCAGTGTGCTTGGGTGGGTTTAGATATGCAAGCTCCAGATCAGGTGGTGCTGAAATACTTTAGAGTTGTAAACCGTTTAGGAAATATTCAAAATGTATTATCATGATCCATATAGTTAGTGGGCAGCAAGCAATGCCTATGATTTAAAAATGAGACACAATGTAGAAGAAAGGCTACATAAAATGAGCTTTAATGAAACTCTACTCCGACTAAAACTTTTTAATAGTAGTGCAGATACTGAAGCTTCAGAAAAAAAGTGCATATTTTGGGTTAACTGCAGATTCTTAAGTGAGAGAGAATTTACTCCTGGTGAAGCGAAGAGTCCCTTTTACCCATCTCTAAAGCAAACCATCATGCATGTTGCTTCCAAACTTTTACATTTCGGGATCAAATTTAATTATTATTAACAGAATCACTCATCGTTGTGCATATGTGTGGAAAATTACGGTGCACACGAGAATCTTTATATGTACATCAACTTCTTCAATTTGTCGTTCCAATGGGACAAACTATTTGTAGCATCTTAAAATATTTAACATAGAATTTGTTCATTGTAACAAATTAAGACCCAGCTCCAAATTGGAATGAACATAAAGTAATATGCAGTTTTCTATCCATTATTACTTACTGCTTATACATAATCAGCAAATGTACCATTTTTTTTTTCCGGCAATTAAAAACCTGAACTTAAGACCAACATTTTAAAGAATAGCCAATACTCTATTTTGCATATATTTCTGTGATTTGGAGCATCTTTTTAGTGACCTGGTGAATTCTGAGCATCTGTTCTGCTACAACAGAATGTCCCTTAAAATTTTGTTGGCAAATGCCAGTTGAACTATTGAGAATTTCTGCCTACATGTATTTCGCTAATAAGATTAGATTGTATCTGCAGAAGTCAATGAGCTATAATGGGATATGAGATGTCACACATATAGATCTCTTTAGGTTGACAGCTGGGAACCAAAATCCCATGTTCTGCATATTTTGTTTGACATCTCAAGAGGCATTTGTATCTTTGGAGACGTATAGATATGGGTCTTTTCTCTTGGAACAGTGTATCATAATTATACATGGTATTTTTGTCATGATAACAATCCTATTTTAAATCCATAATATATGCATTGTTCCTGGTAGAATTTTTACAAATTTCTGTGAGCTATTAATAAGAAATAGTCCTTGGCATGTTTAATAGCATTTTCTACAATTTTCAAATATAGTTTTGTAGAATTCTAGTGACATGTAAGAGGAATTTTTGAAATCTCATTTAAAATGTATGAATACTGCTTACATAGTGTCCTGATTTAAAAACCACTTAAATTTTTCATTGAATTCTCTTAGGTATACAGTGAACGAATTAAAAATTCATTTATATGCAAAAAGACTAGAAATCAGGATAAAAAGATTTTTTTTTGTCTTTTACATTCTTTCAGGATTAAGTAGAAAACACTACACGGGTCCAGCACAGATAACGCCCTTTTTGATTACATGAAAATCTTTATTACAAAATCATAAGCACGTAACTCTGTAACATAAGACTATCACACTCAAGCACACCGGATCTGAACATTTTAGGTGAAATGTTCAAATTGCTGTCTGCGTCATGCAAGGCATTCACGTAGCCCGCCAATCACACTCAATGGCGTTCTTTCTGCTGGACCCTGTATTTTTCTTCCTAACAATGTAGAAGTTATGAAGGCCTTTTTAATTTAGAAAATCCTAAAAGTATATTCAGAACTACCACTTAATATTTTATGAAATTTAAATATGGCATTAGTGGTATATTCTTAAGAACAGTTAATTAGAGTAACCTACATTTGCATATTATGGTTGACTGTTGAACAATGCAGGTTTGCATTTTGCGAGTCCATTTATATGAGGATGTTTTTTCAATAAATCCTGTAAATGGGTTTTATTTTCCTTATGATTTTAACATTTTCTTTTCTTTAACCTATTTCATGTACGAATACAATAAGTGATATGTATAACATACAAATTATGTGTAAATCCACTCTTAATGTTATCAGTAAGGATTCCAATTAATGGCAAGCTATTAGTAGTTAAGTTTGGGGGAAGCAAAAGTTATAAATGGAATTTTGACTGCACGTGGCATCCGTGCTGCCAACCTCCATGTTGTCGAAGGTTCAACCGTGATATGTTTATTTAAATTTTCACTTTGAAACTTAATTTCAGTGGGTCATTTTTGAATTCAAGGAATGCATTAGTTAAAAGTAATTATTAAGCAATTAGCACGTTCCTTTTGTGATTGACTAGATTTATACTGATAAGATCAATAGTCCTCCATGATCAGTTTCTTTAAAAACTATACCTTAGCAATAAAAGATGAGGTTTATTTTTTAGCTTATAAATGTGTATACATGCAAAAAGTTATAATAGCCTTTGTATTGAAAACGGAAGTCTTTGGAGTGAAATGGAGGTCACCTCAGAGACTTGAAAACAAAGAACAGACTGACAGTGACCAGAGGGGACGGGGGAGGGGGATAACGGGGGAAAGAAGGGGAAGGGGCAAATTGAGGAACAGGAATAGAGGACTCATGGGCACAGACAGTGGGAGGATGGGCTGTGGGAGTGGGGGGGTGGGGTAGGGGTGACCAATGGGAAAAAAGGTGGAGCAGCTGTAACTGAACAACGCTAAATTTAAAAAATGCAACATTGGCCCTGGCTGGTGTAGCTCAGTGGATTGAGCGCAGGCCTGCGAACCAAACAATCGCGGTTCGATACCCAGTCAGGGCACATGCCTGGGTTGCAGGCCAGTTCCCAGCAGGGGACACACGAGAGGCAACCACACATGGATATTTCTCTCCCTCTCCCTCTCTCCTACCCTTCCTCTCTAAAGATAAATAAATAAAAAATCTTTAAAAAAAAATGCAACATTGACTACCATAGTGAAATTTGAAATTGAGTGTTGCAGATTTTTTAATGGTACTGCGAGAAGCACATTGGAATATTTATTTGGATTTTTTTACGTTTAAATGAACCACGTGAAGACTACTGAGAACTATTTAAGGCAACACAGAAAGGATAATTTTGAACTATTTGACCTCTGTGTGTATGTCTGGAAATGAAGGAGTTCTATGAAGCATTAATTATTTAGTTGGTTGTATTTAGTTTTTTTAAATTATTGGTGACATAAAACACTGTATGTATTCCTGGTATACAATATAATGATTAGACAATCTTATGAACTGATCACCAGAATGTCTAGTACCCACCTGTCACCATACATAGTTATTACAATACTGCTGACCGTAACTCCTGTACTGTCGGTTACATCCTCATGACTAATTTGATAACTGGCAGAGTATACTTCGTAATCCCCTTCACCTTTTCACCCATCCCCCCTTCCCATCCCCTGTGGCAACTACCACTCTGTGTTTTGTCTCTATGAGTTTTGTTTGGTCTATTGATTCATTTATTATTACTATTATTTTTTAAATTCCACATATAAGTGAAATTGTGTGATATTGGTCTTATTCTGTTTGACATTTTACCTAACAAAGCATCCTCAAGGTCCATACATGTTGTTGCAAATGGCAATATAGTCTCCTTTTTCATGGCTTAGCAGCATTCCGCTGTACACTTATACCACCATTTTTATCCTGTTTTCCATCAATGAACATTTAGATTTTTCCTATGTCTTGACTATTGTAAATAATGCCGCAATGAACATAAGGGTACACATATCTTTAAAATTAGTGTTTTCATTTTCTTTGGATAAATACTCAGAAGTGGCATTGCTGGGTCATTTGATAGTTTTAATTTTAATTTTGGGGGGAATCTCCAATAACTATTTTCTACAGTGGCTGCACCAATTTACATTCTCACCTAGAGTGCATGAGGATTCTGTTTTCACCACATTCTCACCAACTCCGTTCTTTGTTTCCTTTTTCATAATAACCACTTTGACAGAACATGGCTGGAGGTATCAAATTCCCTGATGTAAACTACACAACAAAGCCATGGTAATCAAAACAGTATGGTACCAGCACAAAAACAGACACATATATCGCTAGAACACAATTGTCTTGGATATGTCTTCTAGGGCAAAGACAATAAAGGCAAAAATGAATAAATGGGACTACATCAAAGTATAAAGATTTGCACTTCAAAGAAAATCATCAAGAACATAAAAAGGCAACTTACTGAGTGGGACAAGATATTCACAGATGATACATCTGATGGGGGTCAATATCATTAAAAAATAGGAAGAGGACATGAATAGACTTTCTTTTTTAAAGAGGACATCCAGGTGGCTAACAGACATGAAAAGATGCTGAACATCACTAATCATCAGGGAAATGCAAATCAAAACCAGAGTGAGATGTCACCTCCCACCTCTTTGAATGATTTGATACTAAATGTTTGTAATTTTGTCATATTTTATAAAAGAAAGTTCAATTTAATCTGTGGTTTACTTTTACTTCAAATGAGTATATTTAACTTTTCTTCACCATGACAGGGAGGGGGAGAATATTTGTGTAACCTAAATGTACAATGGAATCAAAGCTTCTAGTAGTAACCTATTATATAGATGAAATAATTATTCTGTAGCATAATAATATTTTCACAGTATAACCCATGAATGAAAACCTCAATCGAGTGCAAAGGAAAAAAAATTAAAAGTCCATCATTTTTGTTCTTCACCCCGGAGCCATATTGTGATGTCTCTGTGCCATGAGCCGGTTCCAACAGCCTGATGGTGTTGGCCGTTCTGGAGGGGAAAAAATCCTGGATACAGACCATTTTTTTATGGTAAAAAGCAGGCTGAGGGTAATGCTGTCCGCTTTCATGTTATCAAAATTACAAGAAGAAAATGCACCATGAGAAAGTCAGCGCTGAATACCCTCATCACGTTTTTGGGGTTTGCTGCTCAAAGGCTGATTAAAAGTTAGACCACTGTTGTGAAAACTATTGAGTACTCTGCTGGGAAAAATGGTCTCGCTATTGTGTATCTCCTAAAATTAATCCCCAGAGGTTGGTTTTAAATGGCAAATAGGACTCTTGCATTAAGCTTTTAAGAAGTGAAGGGGTAAATTGAGAGGTGGGAGTAGGTTTCAGCATCCTCCCAGTGGCAACACATGAAAGATTTTGTCCCTCATTAAACCACTTCTTGATGTTTCCCAATAGATTTTGAGCTGAACACTGGTTAATCCCAAAGCTTTGACAGGCGAGGCCTGCAGAATTAGGCCAACCACAGCTACAAATAGCCAGTGTACATGGAACGGTAATCATTGCTTTCCAGTGTATTATTAGATTAACTTCATAGGGATTGCTTTTTTCCTCCTGTGAGTTGATGCATAAATGACATGCTTTACCCTTCAATAAATCTAATAGCTGAGTGGCTATGACATGATGTTCATAGCCCTTGGTCCCACGACAGATTATTTTTGATTGCTACAGGAGTTTGCAGCAGCTTGAAACCATCAGAATCTAAAGGCATCATTGAAATGTTCCAGCATACGTGACTCATACGGAATATTGCTGATTCTGAGTTATGGTCACAGCTTCTTGCCCCATGATCCTGAGTATCGCTCTGTAACTAACTTGGAAAACTGATTGCAAATCATCAATTGAATTGATAAACAATTTCAAGACAGGGCATGAAAAGGAGGTTCTGTCCCTCGGGGATCTCTGGCATTGCTAAGTATTGCCACGGAGAGTCTGTCAATAAGTTTCCTCTAACTACATTAAAACTTCCTCTCCCTGTTATGAGTTACGTTTGAAAGACATAACATTAGATACCAAGTCTCTTTACCCGCAATTCTAAAGATATTTTTTTTACCTGTGGCAGAAAGGTTTTACTGTTTCAGCAATTCAGTAACTCGTGTTTTGCGTTGATATTTCCTACGCACGTTTGATTTCAATCTATACGTTTGATTTTTTTCCTGATGACTCAAATTCAATCTGTTTATTGTTTATCTTATCTTTTTTTAAATTATTTTTTTAAGATTTTTTTTATTTATTTATCTTTAGAGGGGAAGGGTAGGAGAGAGGGAGAGAAATATCACTGTATGGTTGCCTCTCGTGTGTCCCATGCTGGGAACTGGCCTGCAACCCAGGCATGTGCCCTGACTGGGAATCGAACCGCAATCCTTTGATTCGCAGGCCCGCGCTCAATCCACTGAGCTACACCAGCCAGGGCTATCTTATCTTCTGAAGATGCCTTAGGTGAGTGCTTAGGAGAAAAACGTCCACTGCGAGTGCTTTTTGCAGGTTGCAGAGCCTCGGAGTGTTCAGCTTCTGCAGGCCTGCGCTGGAGGGCTTCCTGATGCCCTTTCACTTGAATTCTAAGACGATCTCTGTGTGTGGAAGCTGGAGTGATTCATTTTCCGGGGGTATTCTTGGTCTACGCCTATGCCGATGCCTGGCCCAGTTTAGCATTTTCTCACTCTCAAAAGTGCCCTTGTTTGAAAGATTAATTATACAGTTATCTTAGTTACTAAACCATCTAATCTTTACGGGAGTAAGTTGATCTCCATGTCTTATGGAGTTTAACGGGTAGAGAAATGAATTCGAACATTATTTATTGTTGCTCTCCCTTCCACGGCCCCGACCTTTCAATTAACAGTCCTCTGACTAGAAGAAAATAAAGAGGCATGTCGTGCATCTCATTTCAGCACCTCTTACAGGGAGACAATTGGAATGCTAAATAGGGTTTCAAAAGTTTGAAATTGTTGCGCTCACCATTGATCCTCACCCTTCCCATGGCAAGCGCACTGTGAACTAGCACTTTAAGTGCCCCGGTTTTTCTCCATATCATCATAATGTGGAACCCTAAGACATATTTAATGATATGTTTCTATTCACTGTATTAGGCGCTGGCATTATTGCAGAACACCGCAGGTAGCGCAGCTAATGAGGCAGCCAAGGATGGGTCTCTTCTTAGGAAAGATTCAAACGCAGAGCAACTTTGAATGGCTTTAATCAGAAATTTTGAACATTTAAAAAATTACAAGTACCATTGCAATTCGTGCTATGAAAATGGTATGCTTGACTATAGCTACATGTGAAGTCAAATGTACTATAATTTGATTGAGAAATGCCTTCATTAAATTTATAGCAGGATTTGTTACACACGATCTAAAGCTAATGTGAATCTAATCTAATCCAATGGTTGTTAATTCTTTTTAGACATAATAGACTTTCCTGGCTTCTATATTCAGTATATAGGAGCGATTTGACAGCACTGAAAGCCTGTAGAAAAACAAAATGTTCCTAACCTAATGGTGTTTATTGTTATTTATGTAGTACAGTTTAATCACTAAATATACATCAGATGATATACGCTATATAGTATATAATCAGGGACCAAGCCACAGAAACATTGAAGGAAAAGAGTTTATTTCAAAGACAGAAAAAAAAAACTGTACATAGCAATGAATAATAAGTAAGGGACTTTAGACATTTAGTAGATAGATAGAAAAGTATAACAGGTATGTAGGTAAGTTTAAAAGTCAAATGAATTCGAGATGATTACTTTCACAGAGTCGATCGTAAATGCCAAATGCGATGAATCACTGATTTCTATTTTCCAGTTGCTTAGATCTCCCTGGTGCCAAATAGCCTATTTCGATCATGAGTTAAAAAGCACTCTTTAACCGTATTTGCCAAGAATAAATGATTCATGGATAACAAAAGAAGAAAAAAACAACATATGTTTGAATACTAAGATTAGAGGGCCCCATTCAGTGACAACTCAGGACAATTGTGGGGGTTTTTTTGTTGTTGTTGATAAGGTGTGTTGAAACAGGCTTCTTGTGTGTGTGTGTGTGTGTGTGTGTGTGTGTGGTGTGGAGTGCGCGTATGGTACAGTATTTGATTTCTTTAATGCAGCACATTTATACACATTTGATGATTGTTATACTTTGTGTTACATAAAGTTTTTATGAGAAGTTTAATGAGAAGTCAATGCATTTTTATAGTTTAATTGAGTTTGTTATTGTTTTCATGAGCATCAAGAGGAACGGTGTGGTAGTATCACCAAGAGGTAGTCTGCATACAGAAATGATGATGATGATGATGATGATGATCATGATGGTAATAATAATAATAATAATAATAAATTATACAGAGTGTAGTCACTTTCTTATCAGAAATGTAATTTCTGCTTTACTCTCAGGATTTTTTATTGTCGATTAATTTTATTATTAAAACTTTGCCATGTTTATACTTCAGATAGTAACACTATGTCACATAGAAAGTTCTACTTCTGAAGAGCTTTTCTTTTCTGTTTTTAAGATTTTATTTACTTATTCGCAGAGAAAGGGGAAAGGAGGGAGAAAGAGAGGGAGAGGAATATCAATGTGTAATTGCCTCTCACACGCCCCCTACTGGGGACCTGGCCCACAATCCAGGCATGTGCCCTGACTGGGAATCGAACCAGTGACCTTTGGGTTCACAGGCCGGCACTCAATCCACTGAGTCACAGCAGCCAGGGCTGAACAGATTTTCTACTGGGACATTAGCCCACAGTAATATTAGCCTGTAGCAATATGTCTTTTATGATAGAAATGATGGCATGTAGTATTTTACTTATAAATTGTAGATTAGGATAGGGATGAACAAGAGGCAGAAGTTAGGGTAGCCATGATAATAACTTAGAGAGTATCATGGTGTTTGATTTCTTCTGACTCTGGTATAGTAGTCTGATGTTCTAGAATGAGATTGGATTGGGTCCTGATGACCAACTAAGTCAATTTGGTCAGTCATATTTCTTTTCTCCCAAGAATATTTTTCTCATCTGCAAGTTATGCTTGCTCTGTTCATTTCTTAGCTTATTATGAGGTGCAAATGAATGTATGAATTGTATGTGAAAGTACTTAGAATGAGGCAAAATACTGTATTTGAGATTATTCTTATTGGACTTTCTTATTGTACTATTCTTATTGTACTATTCTTATTTTCTTCACTTTTTACCAATGTGTTAATATTAATGTATGTGTATTATGGAATTAGGACATAGCCTTCTTGGAACCGTAAGGAAACTATTTTGATTTTGTGGCTATCATAGACTTACTCATGAGCTGAATGATTTTTGCCTGATCTCTGAAAAATATTTCATTACTACCTAAAATGTATTATTCATTTACTGTTTATAGCCCAGATGGCTAATAACATATGGAGTAAATCTTCTTCACACCTGCCACGTAACAGGTCCCTCATGCTATAGCATAATACCTTAAGTAATACCAAAGCATATTCTAATCACTTCAAAGCCATCCAAAATCACATTCATGCTGAAAACATTTTATTTTTTGTATTTTTGGGCTTTCACTATATTAAATGTAAAAGAAATTAGTTTTCTAGAAAGATATGCCTTTCCATATGTGAGAAATAATGTTTTGAGGCTGACATATGCTCTCGGAAGTTAATGTTTTCAATATTTACAAGAGCCAATAATTTCTGGAAACCATAAGTACTATGTACGCTATCAGTTGGGCGGTCAGCCACCATTTGGAAAAAGTCTTCTCCTTATTTCCATTGTCCTTAATGTACTCCAATAAAAATTAAAGCATCATTTGTGCGTTTGACGGGAAAAAATGCTAATTGAAGACATGCCATAAAAGTGCCATTGAACGAAACGATTAGTTTTTTATTTTTTTACTATTTTAAGCCTATTATTTCAAAAAATTACTTTAATGTTGAAAAGGCTGTAAAATTGTGCTGGATGTCAGTCAGCACATCATGTCTTTACTAAACAGTAAAAAATTCATAAACTAGAAACTAAAATTAATTGAATAAACTCCAGTGAAATATTTTGGTTTTACATCATTTTTCTTTTCCCAATTGAATTTATTGGGGTGACATTGGTTCCCAAAACCACACAGGCTTCAAGTGTACAACCCAATACAGCATCATCCGCCCCCTGCATCGTGTGCCCGTCGCCCCAAACGAAGTCTCTTTCTGTGCCCATTTATCTGCCCGTTGCCCAGGGCCACCCACCTCCACCCTGCCTTCCTCCGGTCACTACCACACTGTCGTCCGTGTCTGTGACTATTTTGTTTTTGCACCCAGCTTCCTCCCCTGGGACAGCTGTCAGTCCGTTCTCTCTATGTCTGAGTCTGTTTCTTTTTTGTCTGTTTCTTTTTTTCATTGGATTCCACATACGAGTAAAATCATAGGGTATTTGTCTTTCTCTGACTGGCTTATTTCACTTAGCATAAAAATATCGAGGTCCACCCATGCTGTCACAAAAGGTAAGGTTTTCTTCTTGTATATGGCTGTGTTGTATTGCATCATGTACTGTGCTCACCTACTGATGGATGCTTCGGCTGCTTCTAAATCTTGGTGATTGTAAATAACGCCGCAATGAACATAGGGGTGCATGTACTCTTTCAAATTAGTGTTTCGGGTCTCCTCAAATACGTTTCCAGAAATGGGATTACTGGGTCAAAAGGGAGTTTCATTTTTAAGATTTCGAGTAAACTCCATCCTGTTTTCCACAGTGGCTGCCCCAGTCTGCATTCCCACCAACACCGCATTGGGTTCCCTTTTCTCCACAACCTCACCAGCACTTGTTGTTTGTTGATTTGTTTATCATAGCCATTCTGACCGGTGTGAGGTGATATCTCACTGTGGTTTTAATTGGCATCTCTCTGACGGCTAGTGATGCTGAGCATCCTTTCATATGTCTCTGGGCCCTCTCTATGTCCTTCTTGGAGAAGTGTCTGTTCAGGTCCTTTGCCCATTTTTTAATTGGATTGTTTGTCTTCCTGGTGTGGAGTTGATGTGTTCTTTATATATTTTGGAGATTAACCCCTCATCGGATGTACCATTGGCAAATGTGTTCTCCCATGCAGTGGGTCCCCTTTCATTTTGCTGATGATCTCCTTTGCTGTGCAGAAGCTTTTTAGTGTGATGCAGTCCAATTTGTTTATTGTTTTCCTTGCCCAAGGAGGTGTATTGGCAAAAATGTTGCTGCCTATCTATTCTTCAAGGATTTTTATGGTTTTATGACTTACATTGTTTTGGTTATTTTTTCTCTTAATTTATCTGTGACAATGCCATTGTCTATTTCACTGTGAAGAGGCAACACAATTTCTTTGAAAGAATCTCAATTTGTTTGAAACAATTTAGGGTGTTTTTCTTCGTTGTGTGGTTCTTATAAATGGTGATTGGCTTTAAAAAAGGGTTATGGAGATTGGAGCAATGAAGAGTTTGTTTTTCCTTTTCTCATTATGACCAGACAGTATATCTAATTATATCAATATTTCTGGAAGGTCTTAATGTAAATGGCTTGCATCTCATATTTGATTAGTCAAAATGATAAACACATATGATGTCTGTTTGGAGAAAGTTCAGCCATTGTTAATATAATGAAAATGGTTTGTGTAACATCGATGTAACCTGGCAGCCAAGGAGGGTGGGCTGGAATGCGCATGCGTGAATAATGACGACTTCACTGTACTGGTCAGTGGGGGCAGGAGATGCTGTTGGGTGAGCATATGCACTGTGTGGCTACTGCTTTTAAAATGACTGAGTAGAGCAATGAATCTGCATCAGGTTTTGTGTTAAGTTTGAACATTCCTCCGTGGAAACTATTCGGATGACTCAGAAGGCCACAACTGTGGGCAGCTCGTGACTGGCAGCTTCATCATGACAACACGCCCACTCATGCGTCATGTCTCCCGCAGAGCTGTTTGGTGAAACTTCAGATCACCCAGGTGACTCAGCCCTCCTACAGCCCAGATTTGGCAGCCTGTGATGTCTGCCTTTGCCCAAAACTAAAATCACCTTTGAAAGGGAAGAGATTTCAGACTGTTGATGAGATTCAGGAAAATACAACAGGGCAGCGGATGGCGATTGGGAGACCTGTGTGAGGTCCCAAGGTGCCTACTTGGAAGGGGGCTGAGGCATCATTGAGTTACATACAATGTTTCTTGTATCTTGTATCTTGTTCAGTAAATGTCTCTATTTGTCATAGTACATGGCTGGGTACCTTCTGGCCAGAACAAACATCCACACCAATGTAATTATTTGTACATGCACATGCACAGACAGACACATGGACGCCTATTGTATTCGTTTGGTGATATATATAATCTATTATTTGCTTCTAATTTTTAATCTATAAATTTAAGTGTGAAAGGTAACCTAAGGGGCTGTTCTTTGATTAAGAGCCATTAATGTGCAGTTAAAAAAGGATACGTGGTCTTCCGCAAAACTTATTTGCAAGTTATTATCCCCAATTGCTACAGAATGTTTTGTGATATTATAACTGTATTGCATCCTTAATGCATTTTCCTCATTTTTAATTTTCTGATTCAAAACCCAGCATTTATTGGAAAGTAAGGAGATGAAAAGAATTCAGTCACAAAAACATGGTAGTATTCCCATTTTTGGATATTCAAATATAGGAATTAGAAATAATAATTTGAAAGGCATATGCAAAGTTTGGACTTTAGGCCTATATTTTGTGCACAAGCTTCTAGGTTGATCTGGGCGTTTTAAAAAAAGAAGTAAGAAAAATCTAGAATTGTTCCATGTTATTCTTATTTGGGAGGACTTACTATAGGTGGTTTTTATGGAGTCATATTTGGTGACCTAATTTTAGGGAAATGTTAATATTTCATATATACTTAGTGTACCAATTTACAAATATCATCACTATTATTTCTGGATTAAAAGGAAATGTTATGGAAAATACTATATTAACTTCATAGTCTTAACCATTCCAATGTGTATTGTCATCTTGAAAGGTTTATTAATTATAATAAAGGGTTTGGCTACAAAATAACGATTCCGTAGGAATCGGGGAATTGTATTACTAAATACAAGGATAATATTAATTCGAAAGTATAATATTAAAAGTATCATAGTGACATATTTCACACTTCTTTGGGATACAAAATTCCACATATGATAAAATGTCATTTACAAAGAAAGCCAACACTGACTCCGCGGAAAAATGACACATAAATGTTGGACCAAGAGATCGGATGCGATCAGGTAAACACTCCTCTGGTTTTCATTATTTCAGCCACTAGCTCTGTGTCCTTGTGTGAGTTTTTCTCATTCGAACTCAGCCTTCACTACGCACTGCTGTGTCTGAAAGCTCTCCTAAGTTCATTGCCCATCAGGCTACTTCCGTAAACCATCCCGACAACGTAATGTATGCTTATTGTTGTTCTTATAAGACACACGGTATTACCAGCATTATAGCCAATAACAAATCATGAAAATTATATTGGTCATCTAAATAAATTTCCATGCTCCGGCTGGTGTGGCTCAGTGGATTGAGTGCTGGCCTGCAAACCAAAGGGTCACTGGTTCGGTTCCCAGTCAGGGCACATGCCTGGGTTGTGGGCCAGGTCCCCAGTAGAGGGTGTGTGAGAGGCAACTTCACATGGATATTTTTCTCCCTCTCCTTCTCCCTCCCTTCCCCTCTCTCTAAAAATGAATAAGTAAAACCCTTAAAACAAATTTCCTTATTTCTACATTGGTTTTACATTAAAGCAATCTGCACCTCTTAGTTTTAAAATTTTTCTCAGTAAACTCTTTGCACGTATTATATCACATCCATTGGTTACAGCAGACAATGATATTCAGGCGCAGTCAATAAATGTAAAGATAATTGAAGGACAAACACTTAGATAAATTCCCACTTTCCTTCCTGAACTGTGGTACAATATCCAAGTCAAGGCCATATTGACATAGCTTTTCTATTTGCTATCAGTTATAAATGCTGGGATTACCTGAGCGATTGTTTTCTCAGAAAGCCATAATGTAATCTCAAACCTAATACTCCAACAACCATGCACTAATTAAAACTGCAATTATATTTTTGCTCAAACAAAACGACTTAATAAACATTATCACAAACTGTTTACCCTTCCCCAAAACAATTTATGCTCACTAATACAATTTCCCATTAAAACTGCTGCCAGGTAAATTAAAAACTCTTGAAATAGTAAGTAAGTGGGAAATTAATTCAACAGTTTAATCTAGACCTAATAACAGTTGCAAACTCAGAAAAAGATTGCTACAGCGGGGAGTTAATTAACAACTTATTCCCCATTTGATAAAAGTAATCCACTCTAATTCCAGTGTAATTTACCTCGATGTAATATAAAGCCACAAGCTGCTTCTGGTGCTGGTAATTATTAGCTTTGTCCTGTGGCCACATTGACAATAAAAGTCAGCAGTATCTTCATAATAAGAGGCTGTCTGCTAAATGTCCACGATTAAAGATGCAATATGAAATCTTACAGCAGCGGCAAGTGCGCGCGTTGCCGCACAAGCAGGGGGTGCAGTTTAGATGTAAACTGCATTTCATAGATCCAGCTAGTTCTAGAAAACAGGTGTGCTGCGCACAACGTAAGCATTTTGTTGGCAAGATAGGTGATGAATTCCTTGCTACGCTTTCCATGATCACTGCCAGTGACTTACTACAGCTTCCATCTCTTTTTACTTAACTATTGCATAAATCGAAGTAGTTTCTTTGCTCCCTGCCCCCACTCTAACCCTCCGTGTATCCTCCTGCACAAATCTCATCATTTAACTTCCTTGGATATAAACCTTCCTTTACCACCTAATGTTCCCAGGATGGAGTGGAAACTCCCTGGTGTGACGTCAAATTCCTTTCAGGTTTTGGCCCTCATCTACTGTTCAAACTTTATCAACTTGGAAGATGCATGAAGACCACAAATTCTGCGACACGTGGAGCCCTCTCCTGATTTATCAAGCCTTTCCTTGCTTATTTATCACCGCCTCTGTAAAGTTTTATGTGACACTCCCCGTTGAAATCTAGCCACTTCTTTTTTGTCTGTTCTATCAGAACACACGAGCTTCATCAGTCATTCCAATGAGTGTGTCACCTTTCGTTTCTGTTGACATGTTTGTCTCCACCTCCTAGACTAGCAGCTTTCAAAGCGTGGACCAGCAGTATTGGCATCAGCTGGGGACTTGTTAGAAATGCAAATTCGCAGGCTTCTCACCAGACCTACTGAATCCCAGGAGTGGGACCCAGCAATCTGTATTTAAACAAGCCCTGTTGCTACTCAGGTGGACAGTAAACTCTGGGAACCATTCAGACTGTGAGCATCTTGGAGGCTTAACAAAAGCTTGTTGATTTAAAAATTCTTCACATGGGGTTATAGCACATAGTAAATACTAAGATGCATTTGTGAATGATTATGTTATGAGAAAATGGAGTCAATGGTATGCGAGAATGACAAACCTTAGAGGAGGTATAAAAATACATGTAACATTCAGATTGCCCTTTAGCCAGCTAAAATACAAAAATCTGTCTTTCCCTAAGTGAGTAGTTTCTATTAATTTTGTATGTGCATCGTATATCGTATCAAACATGTAGATGTAGGTGAAAACAGATATTTTTGGATATGAATTTATGTTTACACCCATACCATATGGTTACATTTACTGTGACTTTTAATGGTAGATATTTTAAAAATAGACAGCTCTATCTATGTATGTGGTTGTCATTATAATGTCATAATAAAACCTTTATTTTTAAAAATAGATTTATATTTAATTTCTTATGGACTTTTCACAATACCTTGTAAGGCAGTAAAACCAGATGTTATTCTTATTCTATAGAGAGGAAGACCCATATAAGTGCAATGATAAAGCCAGGATTAGAACCCCAGTTGCCTGAATGTTAGTCAAGTGCTCATTCCCCTTTATTATAGTTCTTACATATTTGAACAGATTCAATTCCACTCACCAAATATGTATGGACTAA
The DNA here is from genome assembly GCA_039655065.1 of Glossophaga mutica. Classification (NCBI taxonomy): domain Eukaryota; kingdom Metazoa; phylum Chordata; class Mammalia; order Chiroptera; family Phyllostomidae; genus Glossophaga; species Glossophaga mutica. The sequence continues at coordinate 2,899,911 of CM077318.1, read as the reverse complement.
CTATTGTCTGCTGGACACTATGTATGGTTATATTTGACTGTGATGCATTATAATGTCTTGAAGGATGGGTAGTATTTGGATAGTTGGTAACTAAAAAGCAAACAACTCTAGGTTGGAGTGATAACATAATTAAAACATGTGGTTTAAGCCAAAGCATATTGAGGAATACTTAGTGAATGAATAATTCACTTTGGAGAGGAATGGGAGAATTGCTATAAAAGATTAATTAGAGTTCGTTGTAATGAGTGTCCTGTTTGAAAGTGAGATTTGTGCTTTATTCTGTAGGAAGCCAATGAATCTTTTTTGAGCAGTGGATGCTGGGATAGGAATTTTTATCTTTCAGGTAAGAGAGAATCAACAGTAGCGTAGATGAAGCCAAGAATCAAATCAACAATTTGGAATATAAGGAAACAAAAACCAACCAATCAGAACAGCAAAAAAGAAAAAAAAGAATCCAAATAAGTGGGGATGGTATAAGAAGCCTCTGGGACAACTTCAAGGATAGCAACATTTTCATCATGGGGATGCCAGAAGGAGAAGAGAGAGAGAACTCAAGAAATTGGAAATCTATTTGAAAAAATAATGCTAGAAAACTTCCCTCGCTTGGTGAAGGAAGTAAACGTACAAGTCAAGAAGCCCAGAGAGTCCCCAAAAAGATGAACCCAAAGAAGCTCACACCAAGACACGTCATAATTAAAATGCCAAAGGTGAAAGATAAAGAGAGAATCTTAAAAACAGCAAGAGAAAAGAAGTTAGTTAGCTACAAAGGAGGTCCCATACGCCTGTCAGCTGATCTCTCAACAGAAACTTTGCAGGCTAGAAGGGATTGGCAAGAAATGTTCAAAGTGATGAAAAGAAAGAACCTACATCCAAGATTACTCTAGCCAGCTAAGGCTAGAGTAACATTCTAACATTTAGAATGGAAGGGCAGAGAAAGTGTTTCCCAAACAAGGTAAAGTTAAAAGAGTTCATCATCACCAAACCAGTAATGAATGAAATGTTAAAGTGTGTCCTTTCAGAAGACGAAAGGTGTTGATGGGGTTGCTCAGTTGGTGGAAGTGTCATCCTGATGCACCAAGGTTATGGGTTTGATCCCCAGTTGGAGCATGTGCAGAAATCCACCAAGGAGTACATGAATGAGTGAAACATCGAATTGATGTTTCTCTCTCTCTCTCTCACTCCTTCCTCTCCCTCTCTTTCTCCTCCTCCTTCCCTCTCTCCCCTTCTCTCTCTCTAAAAATCAATAAATAAAAACAAATAAAAAACAAAAATAAAAAACAAAATAAATGAACAAGCTGAACAGAAGCATCAAACATTTTGATGAGTGCCAGATGGGAGGTGGGTTGGGGAGATGGGTGGAAAAGATAAAGGGATTAAGAACTACAAATTGATAGTTACAGAATAGTCCTGGGGATGTAAAGCACAGCACAAGGAATATAGTCAATAATACCGTAATAAGTATGTGTGATGTCAGATGGATATAAGATTTATTGGGATGACCATTTAGTAAGTTGTGTAATGTCTAATGACTGGGTCATACACCTGAAACTAATATAATATTTCATGCCAAATGTAATTGAAAAATAAAAATTATAAAAATTATTTGTGGGGAATACAGGCAGGAAAAGTGTTATTTAGTTTTTTTTTTTTAATTGTACATTTTATTATGCAAGGCCCTGAAGTCATAAAAGTCTGAAGGGTAAGCTTACGGTCGGATATTCAAACACACTGCTATTCCCTTTCATTTTACTTGTAGTCCTCCAGGACTCAATAAGCAAATGTTTCCTCTTTTCTTAACGAAACTATCAAACGTCAGTGTAGACGTGTTTCATTTTTAAAATCAATGTCACAGTTGCCAAAGACTGCTCTTTGAAATCTCAAAGAATGTAAGGCGGTGATTAAGATAGATAATCAGGGAGACTGGAAAAGCTGAAACAAAAACTGATAAAGTCAGTATATTATTTTCTCTTTGTTTAAAATATCTTTGCTAGTAGCTGATGGAAGAACAGTATATCTCAAGTTAAAAGAAAACTCTTATAGTAAAACACAATAGCACACAAGCATTTCATACCTAATAATAATTTTTTGATTAAAATTTTATAGGTGTTATATCAACATGAGAAATAGGTGAGAAGTATATTTATTTACTGAATGTGGGTCATTGGTTCGCTAATGCGCTATGCTGGACACTCGCTGGTAAGAAACTATGTTTCCATCAGAAACGTTACTGAGCTTTAAAAATAATCTACAGAGGCTGATGCCAACTTTAAGCTTTTTCTATAATAGATTTGGCACATGAGAGTCATTTTTCTTTACAAATTTTAATGACCAAAAAATTGATCTGGCTTGCTTTAGACTTCCAGCGAATTACTACAAATTGTTAATTATGTTCAGCTGCAGTTTTTTTTGGGGGGGAGTTGCTTAAAAAATACAAACAATGACTATGATTTCCATAAAAGTTGGCAAGTGATTCACCCAGAGTTTTAGTTGGATTGTTTGTGCCATTTAACATAAGTGGCCTGAGAAGGAGACTTAACCTTAAAGAGGACTCTATCTAATTTGCCAGTGAATTTTGTGGGAGCCTCAGCCTTTTCTTAAACTCCACTGTAACGTAATTTTTCATCAGAACAGAATTGATGGGAACTCCTTAGTAGGTGACTGTCCCCTTATCCCTTGCTGCTTCTAGAATTCTCTCCTTCATTTGAATCTTGGCTAATGTAATTACGATGTGCCTTGATGTGTTCCTCCTTGGGTCCAACTTCTTTGGGACTCTCTGAGCTTCCTGGACGTCCTGGAAGTCCATTTCCTTTGCCAGATTGGGGAAGTTCTCCTTCATTATTTGTTCAAATAAGTTTTCCACTTGTTGCTCTTCCTCTTCCCCTTCTGGGACCCCTATAATTCGGATGTTGGGATGTTTAAAGATGTCCCGAATCTTTCTTATGCTCGGAAGAGGGTGGGTAGGTATTAGAACACATCAGAAGTACAAGGCCGCTCACATAAGCAAATGCACAATGAGTGATGGTTGACTGACTGGCACTATTAAGAAGCTCCAGTGTCCTTTGACCTGGGGGTGTGTCCATTCAATTCAGCTAGGTTTCACACCATACAAATATGGCCCATGTTGTAAGACTTTTAGGGCAGTTAGTTACATTCTCATACATTATGGCCCTTTCTTTAGCTACCTATTTTGCAAATATGTGCTGATGGTCATGGAAAAATGGCTGTAGAAACTATACATTGTCATCACTATGTATATCATCACTCTATTAAAATGTACAGATGCTCAATCAATCTGCAGCGTTACTTTTGGGAGTCTCATGCTCAAAAGGAACACAATGCCATTAATTTATAACTATTTAGTTGTTCATCCACTCGTCCATTTCTTCGACAAATATTTCATGCCTTTTATGGACCAAGCGTTGTTCCAAACAGGGAGCACTAAGAGCTAAACAAGATAATGTTTGTCCTTAAAATTTTTAGGGGTCTAAGATCATTCAAAAACAGTCAATATTGGATATAAGTACTATAAGAAGAGGCAAAGAAAAGAGTTATTTCATATTTTTATGAGGGCATCAAGACATGAATTATAAAGATCTGAAGATGCTTTATTTATATATTCATTAGTTGTTGGACATAAGGGTATTTTCTCACTTTTTGGCCATTATGAATATTCATGTACAAATTCTTTAACTGTTGCTTGCATTATGTCCATCCTACTGCTGTTATTTCACTGTCTTTTTTTATTATCATTCAATTACAATTGTCCCAATTTTACCCCCATTCTTCTCCCCGCCCACCCCCGTCCCTCAGTCCGTCCCCACACCGTTGTCCTTGTCCACGGGTCCTTTATACATGTTCCCCGACTTGCCCCTTCCCCTTCCCGCCCCCATGACCCCTCTCCCCTCTGGTCACTGTCAGTCTGCTCCTTGTTTCCTAGCTCAGATGGTTAGAGTGTTGTCCCTCTACACCAAAGTCGAAGGTTCAAGCCCCTATTAGAGCACATCCAAGAAGCAATCACTGCCTTTTAAAAATCAAGTAACTTTTTAAGGCCGGTTTTAGGTTAACAGAAACACTGAATAAGAACTAGAGAGTTCTTAGATTCCACTCTCCCCTCACACACAGTTCCCCCTATGATTCATATTTTTCATTCATGTAGTACCCTTTTTATAACCGGTTAGCCAATGTCAACAATGACACATTATGAAGCAACATCCATAGTTTACATTTGAGCTCACTATGAATTGCAGCTCTGTGACTTTTCACAAATGTATGATGTCATGTATACACCGTTACAGTATCAGACAGAAAATATTCACTGCCCTAAAGATCTTCTGTGCTCCACCTATTTGTCCTTCCCTTACTTCCTCGAAACCTCTGGCAACCACTGGTCTTCATACTGTCTCCACAATGTTGCCTTTTTCGGAATGTTATATAGCTGGAATGATATACTGTGCAGCATTTCAAGGCTGGATTTTTGCTTTTGCCTAACGATATGCATTTCAGCTGTCTTTATGTCTTTTCTTTTTTTTTTAAGTGTTTGTTTATTTTATTTATTTTTAGAGAGAGGGGAAGGGAGGGAGAGAGAGAGGGAGAGAGGGAGGGAGACAAACACCAATGTGAGGTTGCCACTCGTGCGCCCCCTACTGGGGACCTGGCCCACAACCCAGGCATGGGCCCTGACTGGGACTCGAACCTGTGACCCTTTGCTTGGCAGGCCGGCACTCAGTCCACTGAGCCACAGCAGCCAAGGACTCTTTATGTCTTTTCATAGCTCGATAGTTTTTTTTCTTTTTACTAAACAACACTGCATTGTATGGATGTCCCACAGTATTTTTTATCCATCATTATTGAAGGACACCTCGGTAGCCTAGTTTTAGCAAATAGAAATGATACTCCTATAAATATTCGTATGCAAGTTCATGTGTAGACATGGATTTTTAACCCCTTTAGGTAGAGGAGCACAGTTTTTTGATTATATAGTAAGAGTACGTTTCGCTTTGTAAGAAACTACCAGTCTGTCTTGAAAAGTGCCTGCACCATTCTGAATTACTGCTTCTTCACATCATTGCCACTGTTCGGTGTCATGTTTTAGATGTTGGCCGTTCTAACAGATATTGAGGGTGTATCATTTTTGTTTCAATGTGCAGTTCCTTAATAATATATGATGTTGAACGTGCTTTCATAGCCTTTATTTGCCATCCATGCATCTAGGTATGTAGTTGTATGCTCAGGTAGTTTGTTAAATATTTAATTGGGCTTTTCTTTTATTTTTGTTGAGTATTAAGAATTCTTTGTGTATTTCGGAACAAGTGCTTTGTGAGATTTTATCGCCAAATCTGGAAGAATTCCCAAACTTGGCCTTTTTATTCTCTTAGAAGCCTTTTTTCATAGAATGTTTTAAATTTGAAGTACACATGATCATTTTTTCTTTTATAGATTGTGCTTTTAGTACTGTGTCTAAAATGTTATCACAAAACCCAAGGTAGCCTAGATTTTCTACCATGTTACCTTCTAGAAAGTTTCTAATTTTGTGTTTCACACTTCAGTCTACTCTCCATTTCCAGTGGAATTTTTGTGAGCAATGTAAGGTCTGTGCCTAGATTCATTTATTTTGCATGTGGATGTCCCGCTGTTCCGGTGCCACTTGTTGAAAACACTATGATTTTTCCATTTAATTTTCTTTGCTGCTTCATTAAAGATTAGTTGACTATACACATGTGAGTCTATTTCTGGGCTCTCCGTTCTGTTCCACTGATCCGTTTGTTGGTCCTTTCACCAGTTCCGTACTGTTTTGCTTACTGTAGCTTTATTATGTCTTCAAGTGGTGTTAGTCCTTTAACTTTGTTCTACTTTTGCAGTATCACGTTGTCTATTTTGCATTTTTATACAGTCTTTAGAATGAGTTAATCAATTCCTGAGTGTTTGATTGGGATTATGTTGATTGCATAGATAAAGTTGGGAAAACTAACAGTTTGATATTATTGGGTTTTTAGATTCACCAAGATGGAATATTTCTTCATTTATTCAGATTTACTGTGATTTCCATCATCAAAGTTTTGTGGTTTTCCTCCTGTATTTCTTATACATACTTTGTTAGATTTATATTAAGTATTTTATTTTGGGGGGCTAATGTATGTGAAGTTGTGTTTTTAATTTCAAATTGCAATTATTCATTGCTGGTGTGTGGGAAAGCAATTTACTTTGACATAGTATCTTTGTGTTCTGCAACCTTGCTATAACCACGTATTAGTACAAGGAGTTACTTTATCGATTACTTGGTATTTTTCACATACAGTTCTGTTATCTACAAAGAAAATTGTATTTCTTCCTTCCCAATCTGTATACCTTGCATTTCCTTTCCTTGTCTTCTTGCATTAGGTAAGACTTCCAATATGATGTTCAACGGGAGTGTTAATATGAGGTATCATTACCTTATTCTACTTTTATTATTACCTTATTTTTAAAATAATTTTGAAAAATATTTTATGTATTTTTAGAGAAAGGAATGGAGGGAGAAACAGGGAGAGAAACATCCATGCGTGGTTGCCTCTCACACGCCCCCCACTGGGGACCTGGCCCCCAACCCAGGCACGTGCCCTGACTGGGAACCAACCAGTGACCCTTTGGTTTGCAGGCCGGCACTCAATCCACTGAGCCACACAAACTAGGGCTATTGCCTGATTCTTGATTTGAGCAGAAAAATATCGAGTTTGTAATCATTAAGTATAATGCTAGCTGTAGGATTTTCATAGATTTTTTTAAATCAAGTTGAGGAAGTTTCTATCTCAAGTTATTGAGCATTTCTATCATGCATGTATTTTGAATTTTGTCACATGCTTTCTTGCACTTATTTACCTGATTATATAATTTTGTTCTTTATCTTCTTATTTTTTATCCTCACCTGAGGACATCCTTATTGATTTCAGAGGGTGGGGGTGAAGGGAGAGAGAGAGGGAGAGAAACACTGATGCAACAGAGAAACATCAATTGGTTGCCATTTCACCTATGTTGTCAAATGTGTGAGCGCAGTTATTTTTAATATTGCTTTATTGTTTTAATTTTTATAGCATCATGATATTGAATTCTCTTTCACTTCTAATATTAGTAATTTATGTCTTCTCTCTTTTTTTCTAAGCTAGCCTGGTTAGAAGTTCACACATTTTTTTTTTATCTTTTTCAAATAGCCAAGCTTTGATTTTCTATTTTTAATTTTATGGATTTCTGCTTTAATTTTATTACTTATTATCTTCTGCCTCCTTATATTTAATTAGATCTTATTTTTTCTTTTCTGAGGTGGAAGCTTGTATAAGTCACTTGCTAACTCTCTTCTTTGTAATATATACATGGAATTCTACAGATTTTACTCTAAGCCTTTCCATTCATCGCATTCCACAAGTTTCGTAAAGTTTATATACATTTGGTTAAAATGTTTTAAATTTATCTAGAACCCCTTTTTGACCTATCAGTCATGTACACGTATGCTATTTAATCTCTGAGTATTGTGGGTTTTCAGGTATCTTTCTGTTATTGATTTTTTACCTTCATTTCGTTGGGATCAGAGAGCATACTTTGTGCGTTTTCTATTATTTTAGATCTGCAAAGCCATGTTTTATTGTGAGAATGTGTTTAGTCTTGGAGACTGTTCAGAGTGGTTTGAGAAGAATGTGTGTTCTGCTGTTGCTGGATGAAGAATTTATAAATGTCAATTAGATCCAGTTGATTGATGGTCCTATTCAGCTTAACTCTGTACTTACTCATTTTCTGCTTGCTGGATCTGTCAATTACTGATAGATGGGTGTTGAAGTCTCTGACTACTAAAGTGAATTAGTTTTGTTCTGCCTGCGGTTCTATCAGTTTTTGCCTCTCACATGTTGTTGCTTTGTTGTTAAGCACATTTACCGTAGGGACTGTCTTCTTGGAGAATTGACCCCTTTATCATTCTGTGATGACCTTCTTCATTGCTGATCATTTTTATTGCTCTGAAGTCTGGTTTGTCTGAAATCAATACAACGCCAGCTTTACTTTGGGGAGTGTGAGCGTAGTGTGTCTTTTTCAGTCTCTTTACTTTTAATCCATCCGCCTTTATATTTAGAGTTGGTTTCTTAGAAATTAGATATAGTTGGGAATTTTTATCTACTTTAATAGTCTTTGTCTTGTAATTGGTGTGTTTGGACCATTGACACTGAAGGTGATTATTGAAATAGTTGGGTTAATATCTATCGTATTTTAACACTTTTCTATTCATTGCCCTGTACTTTTGTTTTGTTTTCAATTGCCCCTCCCACCTCTCTGGCTGGAAGTAAATGTTGTATGCAATTCCATTTTATGTTATCTTTTAGCATTCCAATTACAATTCTTATTTTGTGGTTGTCCTGGAGTTTGCAATCTATATTTGTGACTGACCCAATTTCGTTATCAAATAATCCTATGTCCAGTACCTTACACTTAGTGCAGTTACCTTATAACAGAGTGTTACTAATTCCTCTTTCCTCTCCCTTATAATGTCCCTCTCATTTATTAATATTTTGCTTATACTTATGTTTTAAGTTGCCAAATTTATTGTTGCTTTTACTACTTTGAATATACTGTTAAGTGCTAAGTCAGTTGAGAATAAGGAAAACAAAAGATTTCATTTTACCTTCATTTATTATTTCCTGTGTAATCTTCCTTCTTTATTTATATGAATCCAAATTTCAGACCTATATAATTCTTCTTTCTTAAGAACTCTTTTTTAAAATGTTTGCTTGGCTAGTCTGCTGTTAAAATTTTTTTTTCTCAATTTTTGTTTGCATGATTAAATCCTATTTCTCTTTTACCTTCGAAGGATAAAGGCACTAGGTAAAAAATTATAGATTGGTGTTTATTTTTTCCTTTCAATGTTTTAAATATTTCACTCCACTCTCTTCTTGCTTGCATAGTTTTTGTACAGAAGACTCTTATTAATCTTGTCTTTGCTTCTCTATAGGCATAAGTTTCTCCCTGCTTGCTTCTTTTATGATTTTCTCTTTGTTTTTGATTTTCTGCAGTTTCAATATGTTATACCAAGTTGTGGTGGCAAAAGGAAAAAGTTGTTTTCCTTGCTTACTTGTTTTCTGAGCTTCCTGGATCTGTAGTTTGGTGTCTGCAATAAGTATTTCACTATTACTTCAAATATTTCTTCTCTTCCTGTCTTACTCTTCCTTCTGATATTCCCCTTACACCTAAGCTGTACCTTTTGTAATTTTCCCAGGGTTCTTGAATATTCTGTTGCATTCTTTTCATTTTTTTCTCTTTGAGTTTAAGTTTGCAAAGTTCATAGTACCCTCTCTTCATGCTCATTGATTCTTTGTTCATGTCTATTAACAGATGATTGTGTCAAAGGCATGCATCATTTGCTACAGTTTTTAATTTTTTTCTAGCATTTCATTTTGTATATTTCTTAAAGTTTCCATCTTTCTGCACATTATTCACCTTTTTATAGATTTTAGAGAGAGAAGAAGGGAGAAAGAGAGAGAGAAACATCAGTTCGTTGTTCCATTTCTTGATACATTCATTGGTTGACTCCTGTATGTGCTCCGACTAGGGATAGAACCCATGACTTTGGTGTATAGGGATGACACTCTGACCAACTCAGTCAGGGCTCACCTTTTCTTGTATGTTATCTCCTTGTTCTATTACTTTCCTTAGCATATTAATGAGCTATTTTTCATTCTCACTTTGATCATTCCAAAATCTGTTCTATGTATGACTCTGGTATTGGTGGTCACTCTTTTTAAACTGTGTGTATGTATGTGTTTGTCTTTTAGTGTGCCTTGTAAGTTTTTGTTGCAATCTGGACAAGATGTACTCAATAATGAAACTTAGGTAAATACACCTTTTTTGGCGGTTTTATTTTTATTTGGCCTGGAGTTGGACTGTGTGTAATGTTTACTATTGTTGTAGGTCTCAGAAGCTAAAATTGTCTCTGTTTTCCTTGTTCCTGCCACCCCTGTGGGCCTTGGGTTTCCCTAGACACTACTTCTTAAACATTATCTACACTTAGAGATTTTTAGGGGTGACTAGAGTCAAGTATAGTTAGTTTCTGGTAAAAACCACAGTTAGCCTCTGGTAATAGTTTCCATGAGAACATTTTTTGTTAGAAAAATCGAATGTTCTGGGCATATTTCAAAATGGCTACTTCCCTACTCCTCCTGTTAAAAACACTAAGGGACTTTTGCCCTGGCTGGTGTAGCTCAGTGGATTGAGCGCGGGCCTGCGAACCGAAAGATCGCGGTTCAATTCCCAGTCAGGGCACATGCCTGGGTTGCCAGGCCAGTTCCCGTCAGGGGACATACAAGAGGCAACCGCACATTGATGTTTCTCTCCCTCTCTCCTTCCCTTCCCCTCTAAAGATAAATAAATAAAATCTAAAAGGAAAAAAAAATGCTTTCTTTATTATAAAAAAAAAAAAAAAAAACACTAAGGGACTTTTTTCTGATCTTCACTATGAAAACCCAAGATGGATCTAAGATGAAATATTGGTTTTCAGTTTGTTGAGTTTTTCTTTCCTTGAGAAGATGGGAGAAATCACTTCCTGAGAATCACTCACTGCGTTTTCAATTTGCATGTCCCTGATGGTTATTGTACTTAAACATGTTTGTGTGTGTGTGTGTTTATTGTTTATTGACCATATGTATATAATTCATTGGAGAAATGTCTAGTCAGCTCCCTTGACCATTTTTTATTTGGGTTATTTGTCATTCAATTATTGAATTCTAGAGTTGTAGTTTTCAAAGTACATGTTTTTCAAATCTTTTACTAAATTTATTCCTAAAAATGTATTCCTCTTGGTATTAGTGTGAATGAATTGTTCTCCCAATGTCCTTGTGTTGTTCTTTTTCAGTGTTCATAGAAAATATTTTATATATTCATTTTGTATTCTACAACCTTGTCAATCTACTTTATTAATTTAATAATGTAAAAATTTTAATTTCCTAGACCTTTCTATATAAAGGACTATGTCATTCACAAACAGAGATAGTCTTATGTCTTCCTTACCAGTCTTGTTGCAGGAACCTCCAGTATATTTTTGAACAGAGGTGGCTATAACAGATATCCTTTTCTTTTTTCTGATCACAGAGGGAAAACGTTCAGTTTTTCACCATTAATTATGATGTTCTGCAAGCTTTTGTAGATGCCTGTTTTTTAGGTTGAGTAAATTCCCTCTTTCTAATTGAGGAGTGTTTTTTACTATAAATGGTATTGTATTTGATCACATGGTTTTGCTTGTACTGTTATAATGTGGTTTCCGTCCTTTATTCTATTGATATGGTATATTACATTAATTGATTTTCTTAAGCCATTCTTGCATTCCTGAGATAAATCTTAATTGGCTGTGGTTTATGTTTTGTATATGTTGCTAGATCTGGTTTATTAGTTTTTTGTTGATGATTTTTGCATTTGGAATCATAAGATATATTGCTTTGCAGTTTTCTTGTGATATCTTTGCTTATTTTTAGTGTAGGATAATATCAGTCTCATAGAACGAGCTGGGATGTGTTCCTTCCTCTTGTATTTTTTGGAAAAAGTTTGTGAAAGTTTGGTGTTAATTCTTCCTTAAGGCTTTTGATAGAATTCTCCAAAGAGGCTGCCTGGTTCTGAGCTTTTCTTTGTGGAAAGTTTATTTCATCCATTTTCTTTTTATATTTCTTCACACTTTCTATTTCTTCTGGAGTAAATTTTGGTAGTTTGTATATAGGAATTTGTTCATTCCATCGAGGCTTATAAACTCTTTCATTTCTGTAAGGTTTTTTTAGTAATATCTTCTTCTTTTTACTGATTTCAGTAAATTTAATCTTTTCTCTGTCTTTATCAGTCTGTCTAAAAGTTTGTCAAGTATGTTTATCTTTCAAAGAATCAGCTTTGATTTATTTGATTTTATATATTGTTTTTCTATTCTCATTTATTTCCACTATAAGTTTTATCATTTTCTTTCTTTCATTTTCCTTGGGTTTATAGTTTTGTTATTATTATTTTTGGTCTCGTAAAGTGGAATGTTAGGTTATTGTTTTGAGATCTCTTTTATGGCAAAATATACAACATAATATTTACCACTTTAACCATTTTAAAGTGTGCAATTCAGAGACGTTAAATATACTCACAGTATTGTACAATCCTTATACCGTTCCAGAATTTTTCCTCATCCCAAAGTGTAACCCCATATCTATTGACCAGTCACTGCTCATACACCATCTCTTAGCCCCTGGCTACCAGTTATCCCTTTTTGGGTTTTTTTTTCTTGTTTAAGGTTTTATTTATTTATTTTTAGAGAAGGGAAAGGAGGGAGAAAGAAGAGAGAAACACCAATGTGTGGTTGCCTTTCACACGCCCCCTACTGGGGACCTGGCCCGCAATCCAGGCATGTGCCCTGACTGGGAATCGAACCTGTGGCTCTTTGGTTCACAGGCCATTGCTTAACACTGAGCCACAGCAGCTAGGGCCCTTTTTCTGTCTTTATGGATTTGCTTGTTCTGGATATGTCATATACATAAAATCATACAGTATGCTGCCTTTTGCATCTGGCTTCTTTTGCGAGCATAATGTTTACAAGGTTCATCAATGGCATAGCATGTATCACTATTCATTTTTTATATCTAAATCATGCTCCATTGGATAAATATAACTCATTTTGTTACCTATTGTCATTTAGGTTATTCTCATCTTTGACTACTATAAATAGTGTCACTATGAACATCAGTGTACATGTTTTTGCTTTAAAACCTGTTTTCAATTAGGGCATGTATATAACTAAGAGTGAAACTGTGTGATATGTTAATTCTGTGTTTAAATTTACCAGGAACCACCCAACTATTTCCCACAGTGGATGCACCATTTTACAGTCCTACCAGCAATATATAAAAGTTCAAATTTCTCCATATCCTTGCCCACCATTATTTATTGTTCATTTTTAAAATATTTTATGTATCTATCTATCTATTTATTTATTTATTTTTAGAGAGAACGGAAGGGAGGGAGAGAAACATCAAGGTGTGGTTGCTTTTCATGCGCCCCCTACTGGGGACCTGGGCACAACCCAGCCCTGCGCCCTGGCTGGGAATCAAACCATTTACCCTTTGGTTCACAGGCCGGCACTCAATCCACCGAGCCACACCAGCCAGGGCTGGAACCACCAACAATGTTGTTACAGCAACTTTTTGGCATTTCACTGTATGCTGAAGTCCAATTTCTATACCACTAATCGCACAGTTGGATCGTGGTACAGGATTTCAGTAGTCCTTACTACAGTTGTAAACAAAGCCTGTGAGTTTTGATGAACTTTGTTCAGGGTTATCCATTAATCTACTGATTTCCCATGGAAGGCCTAAGGGGGGAAGTAAAAGCACAATGCTATGAAATCCAATTAAACTCACAGCCTTACGTTTTGCAATCTAAGCCCTCTTGAGATTTATTTCATTTGCTCCTAATAATGCTTGTAAATTTTGAAAAGTTGTAGCGAAGATGTTTATTTTAACACATATTTTTATGGAACTAGAAACCATTACCACTGTACAATTTCCATTACCAGTTTTTACTACAGGGAAGACTTACAATGTGCCTTTAGTATTGTTTTCACATTTAAACATCATAGAATAGTACTCTGCAGGTGAAATGTACTTTCAATGTAATAAATAGCCATGTGTCAAAATATGGCGGACATCTTCCCTGCTCTTCAAATTGACCAAAAGACCATATAGGAATGAAGATCAATATGCAATCATCTATGACTGAATGCAATTGAAGTTATGATGGAGGCCAGTAGAAGCCCAGACGTACGTACAAAAATCCCTTCTCCATTTAGAAACTGCTTACTGAATAAGAGCGCTCAGTAAATTGTCCAATTTCCATGATGTCTGGTTAGAGATCTTCAGAATAGATTTGTTATTTTGACTTCAACATGCAATGCCATTTCCTTTCATTATCGAGGAGCATAATATTAAGTACTTTCAAATGGGACAAATAGCTTTTTTCCTTGAGAGAAGTGATGTTGTGTTTCAATCTCAAACATAGAATGGTGTTTTTTTTTTTTATCTTTCAAACAAGCATTTAATATAATGAGTCAATTGGAGAAAAGGGATTATCAATCCAGAGAGCCAGTACTCCTTTCCACGCATATGAGTAGGGTACAATGTACCTTCACTTTTTTGTGTTTATAAAATTAGAGAATTCTGTTGCTGTTGGGGCCATCTCTGGCCCCTGTTTGTCTTGCTTTATTGTTTTCCCATTCTCTTCCTCCTTTTCATTGTGCCCTACCAACTTATTGCATGTAAGTGCTTAAATACATACATATATATGATCATTGCTACTTTTCAAAAATTATTAGAAATGTAGTGAGTTTATTTTTTGCGATCCTAAGATTGTCATTTTTCTCATTTGGAACTGTAGCTCTCTGCATCTGGGAGAATAGAAATAAACTTTGCTGCCTTAAAACACACCTGTAAAAAGGTGAATTACGAATAGATTAAACATTTATACCTTAACGAGAAAATGCAAAGGCGACATTCTCAATGTAGTTTTAAAACTACAATGTAGTGTTTTTACGTGAATTATTTTTTACTTGAATTGTTGTTCAAGTACAGTTTTCTGTCTTTTATTCCCATCCCAGCCCCCCCACACACAATGTAGTTTTAAAACTACATTGAGATATAAATATACCTTTTATTCCTAAAGTTTGTAGAAACTATGAGGTATTACAGAAATGTTTTCTGGCTTTTTTTTTTTTTTTTGAGACAAACAAGTTAAGGGACATGTACAAAGGACCCGGGGACAAGGACAACAGGGTAGGAAGGATTGAATGTGGGAGGTGGGGGCGGGCAGGGGAGGGGAGAGCAATGGGGCCAGATGGGGACAACTGCAACTGAACAACAATAAAATAATGAAAAAAAGAGAAAGGTAGTCAATAGTATTTGAATAACTCTGTATCGTGCTGGGTGGGTACCAGAAATTCTGGGGAGAAGGACTTTGTAAAGTATATGATTGTCTAATCCATGTGCTATAGATCTGAAAGTAATGCAAAATAATATTGAATATAAACTGTGATTGGAAAAAATAAAGAAAAAAATTCAAAATTATTCAAAAAGCAAAAAAGTTTGAGAGAACTTTATAAAATATTAAATCTAATTCAGAATTCTGGAACCGTTTTTAAAGAAAGTATTGTTGGTTAATATTTTAAAATGAAGAAAATTTCTGTCCTCACTTCAACTTTTATTTTGTTCAGCAAGCAAACCTAACATTCTCTTAGTCAAGCATTGTACACTGGAATTTGGTTTTCGATGATGGAGATGTCTTATATATGTGCAGGCCAATACGATAAACACACTTTAATATTATACAGTACAGCACTGAACATTGTCACAAACACAAATATAATTGCTAATGAGCTAGCATTTATTGTGCATTATATTAACATTTTATGTTTATCTAATTATAACTTCCACAAACACTTAGCGAATAACAAACATTGGCTTCATACCCAGGTATTGGCAATTATGAATAAATTTTCTATTAACATCTGTGTACAGGTGTTTCGGGGAATACATTTCTACAGTTTAGATTAATACCGAGCAGTAGAATTCTGGGTTATACAGTAAATGCATGTTTAATTTTACTAGACAATGTGAAACTTTTCCTGAGGAGCTACACAGAGAGTTTCCAGAGCACAGTCTCTGCATAAGCTGAGAATTTTCCAGATCTTCAAGATCTGGTGTCTTTTTGCTAAATAATCCCCCCTCTAATTTACCTCTCTGCTCTCTCCGTTACTACAAGCAGTGAAGGGAAACCAGCTGCCCCCTCAATACTGTGTTTAGTCACCTCAACTAAATGTCCAAGTGCATCGCTGCCAAGTTCTCCTTTCCCGCCAATATAGAGCACAGTTCAGAAAGTGCTTTGCTACTTTATAGCCAAGATCACTTTCCCTCTCGTTTTCAACAATATCTTCCTTATCTTCACCTGAGATCTCCCCTGAAGCACGTTCACATTTATATTTCCACCAACATTCTGGTCCTGACAACATCTGTATTCTCCAAAAGGATTGATGTTTTCTCTCCTCCTCCCTTTCTGAACTCTCACGAGAATTGCCTTTGGCACCCATATTTCTAGCAACAACCCCTTCAAGGCAATCTAGGCCTTTCCTAGCCTGAATCTCAAACTTCTTTCCGCTTCTGATAACTAGTCAATGCCAAAGCCACTTGCCCATTTTCATATATTTGTTACAGCAGAGCCATACTTCCTGGTGCCAAAATCTGAGTTACTTTGGAATAGCTACCATCACAAAGCACTGCAGACTGAGTGCTTTAAATAACGGAAATTGCTTGTGTCACACTTCTCGAGGCTGAAAGTAAAACTCAAGGTTTTGGCATAGTTGGTTCCTTGCGAAAGCTATGAGAGAAAGATCTATTCTGTGCCTTTCTTCTTGACTTGTAGCTGGCCATCTTCACCCCATGTCTTTCCCCATCTTCTCTCTGCGCACGTCACTGGGTCCAAATTTCCCACTTTCATAAGGACACTAATAATATTGCCTTAGGACCTTGGAATGTGACAGCATTAGGAAATCTGACTTATGCAGAGTTTATTGAGTTACAACGAGGCTGGTAGGGTGGGGCCTCGTCTAATCTCATTGGTGTCCTTGTAAGAATAGGAACCTGGAACCCAGGGACAGCAGGTCATGTGCACACTGCAGGAAGTCCATCTGAGGACACGGCAAGGCGGCCATCTGCAAGGCAAGAAGAGAGGCTTCAGAAGAAACCAAACCTGCCGACGTCTGCATCTTGGATTTCCAGCCTCCAGAACTGTGAGAAAATAGACTTCTGTCGTCTAAGCTGTGCAGTCCATGCTATTTCATCACAGGCACCATAGGAAACAAATGCACTCACGCTCAGCTACCCCTATTATTAATATCTCACATCAGTATGATGTATTTGTTGCAATTAAGGAACCAGTACTGATCCATTATTATGAACTGCTGTACATACCTTATTCAGATATCCTGCAGTTTTGCTGAATGTTCTCCTCCATTTAATTATTATGCAATGGTTTATATCAATATAGGCTCACATATATTTTCTTATTATTTGGGCTATAATCTACCAAAGTTTTATTTATTTTATTACTCAAGTTTTTCCAACTTGGACCATCAGAAATTTTTATTTGTTCCCATGTTCTTTTGATATAGACCCACAATTGTGTTTTTGGTTGTTGTTTTAGCACTTCCTTACTTCCTGGGGCTACAACATGTTCCAGGATCGTTGTGTATATTTCGTGTTCCACTCTTGGGTGTCTCCAAGAGCCTTGGGTGTCTCCAAGAGCCTTGGTTCCTCTTTTTGGAAAATGCTATTTCAAAGCCAAGATCTGGGTGTTAGGTGCAAGTATACTTTTTAAATTCCTACTTTATGTAGGATTTTTCTTTAAAATTAAGAATAGATGTTGAGTGGTGACGCGTTCTTCTTCTGCATCCTTTGAGATAACCACATGTTTTTGTGTTTTTCACTGTTGATATGGCAAATCACATTCATTGATTTTAGAGAATCTACCCCACTTTACATTTCCATGATAAGCTATAGTTGGTCATGAAGTATTATCTTACATACTGCTTGGATTTACGTGTTAATTCTAAAAATTGTTGTTCATAAAGATGTCCCCCCAAGGTTGCTCTCTCCTCATTATTCAAACACAAGTCTAGGTCCTGCTGTAAAATGATTTGGTGATGCAATTAAGGTTACTAATCAGCTGAGCTTAAATTTTAGAGATGATCCTGGATTATCTTGGTGAGCCTAACACAATCACATCAGTCCTTAAAAGCATATTAGTAAAGTTTATATCTAGGAATGAGCATGGAATATTAGAAGTATGAGAATTGAATTTGGATTGTGGGTAAAGAATGGAGTATATAAGACATGAAGGTATGGTGAATGCCTTTGAAAACCAGAGAGCTTTGTACATTATGCTGAAAGCTGTAAGAACTTCTGATAATAAATAATTTCTTATAATAAATCCATTGATTATAACTCTTCTATTACTTTGACAGGTAGTAATATAAAGACTGACAAAAATAACATTTATGGAAAAATTATTTTATTCAAGTTGTGCTTAAAACTGATTTAAAGTAAACCCTTTAAAGAGAATATTTGGACACCTGAATCCTTATGTGTGGTACACGTGGTCTCAGTGGTTCCTAGTGGAAAGATTTGAAGTTGAGAGAATTTGCTTGTCAGCCATCTGTGATAACAGAGCTTGATTTTTCAAACAAAGGCTTTATTTATTTATTTTTAGACAGAAGGGAATGGAGGGAGAAAGAGAGGAAAAGAAATATCAGTGTGTGACAGATACATCTATTGGTTGCCTCTCACAAGCCCCCAACTGGGGAGCTGGCCTGCAGCCCAGGCATGTGCCCTGACTGGGAATCGAACTGGTGACCCTTCGTTTTGCTGGCTGGTGCTTAGTCCACGAAGCCACACCAGCCAGGGCCAGAGCTTGATTTTTTATATAAAAGTAAAATATTATTAACTGCAATGTCTTGGCCCCGGAAGACGAACTTGGAAACAAACCATTACATTCAACCCTTGCATATTTCAGATCAGGCCACCAAGCCACATATGTGGCATTGGGACTTGCCTAAGTTGACAGAGAGAATCAGTGGCAAAGCCACGACTAGCATTCATGTGCCTGACTATCAAGCCAATGTGTTTTCCTCTAGAGCATTCCATGTGTTACCGCTGGGAAAATGTTAGCAGTTCACAAAACCTTGAATCTCAGATTGGCGATCACATGACAGATGACTTACAGGAAAAGGCCAGTCAGATTCTCCTAGTTCGTATGATTTCTCGGACTCTTCTCGAAAGTTCTTTGACTCCTTCTATGTTTCTTTTGAAAATAATTTGCCAACAAATAATATATAGGGACCTAGAGGAGTTAATGTACTATTTACATACTCCAACTTATTCCTCAGAAATACATTTTCCCTCAGAAGGAAAAATAGAAGGAAGCACAGAACCTATTTATTGAGAACTGATGCGGACACCAGCTAGCAATGTCCATGTCAGTATGGATGAAATAAAACTACTGAGTCCCATGGAGGAAAAAGGACGACAGCGTGGCTTTTCTCTCAAGGGGAGCAAAAGCCCTGCGGCCTCTGCCATGACAGGCCTTTATTCTGTATCTCCTCCCATTACAGGATGGTCCTCACTCACCATCCCCAGTTACAACAAAGGAGCCAATGCCCCTCACCCCATCACAGAAGAAGGACATTAGCAAATGAAAAGGCAAAAGTGGTTGAGCCGGTTACCCTGGTCCCTGCAAGGTTTAGCACTTGCAGGGTGAGGGAGTTTAACTGGAAGCAAGCCTCAAAAGCAGCCTAGGTACATTGCAAATGATTCCCCACGAGAGAACCTATCTGTGGGCGTGGGTCCTGGGCATCTCCGAGTGGGAGCTGGGCCCACGCCACGCCGAAGGGTCTGCCACAGAGAACCAGCTCTGTTAGCAGTCTCTGTGCAGTAGCGTCAGAGCTTATGTTTCCTCAGTCAGTGTTAAAAGATAGGCATAGATTTACTCATTGTTCTAGCACTCGAATTGCTTTCTTAAATTTTCATAATATTTTCCATCAGGAAATTCATCATTACAAGCCCTGGCTGGTGTAGCTCAGTGGATTGAGCGCGGGCCTGCGAACCGAAGGATCGCGGTTCGATTCCCAGTTAGGGCACATGCCTGGGTTGCCAGGCCAGTTCCCAGCAAGGGACGCACAGAGGCAACCATACATTGATGTTTCTCTCCCTCTCTCCTTCCCTTCCTCTCTAAAGATAAATAAATAAAATCTAAAAGGAAAAAAAAAAGTACTTAAAAAAATTATAAAAAAAAAAGAAATTCATCATTACAACTCATCTTCATTTTTTTTTTCAATGTTGTTTTCCTCGCTAAAATCTTGGTTTATGTATCGGGAGTTGAATGCATGTTCACATGACTTAGTAGTGCAATATATTTCATGGTGTTACAATCTTCCCATCTTGCAAGCTCTTTCATTCTTACTACAGATATATTTCATGCTCATGTACCAGGTAAATCATGAGCCTTGTGCTTTTAGTAGTTTCCTGTTTTTAGTAATCTAGACTTTCATTGTGCTTTTTTAAAAAACAGTCCGTGTTCCTTAGAATGAAAGCCTTTAGGACGGTCTTCTCTTCTCCCCTGTGTGGGTACTGCCATTCCACTCCCAACCAACTTTCTCTTTTTTCTCTGGGTGTCTTCTATCTCTCCTGTGCTGATCACGGCTTCTGCCCCTTCTGTATCTCAGTGCTTTTCCCTCATCCTTACACCATTTCTCTTTAAATCATCATCCTGTCACTATCCACTAGAAAGCTACTGTTAATTGTTTTCACGTAGGAATAAGATACCATCTTGTCCGGTAAACTCCGTAGGCGATGACTTGCTGGTGGAGGATGAAGAACGCTCAGTGGGTCGCTTCTTGGATTTGGGAAGATGAAATAAATGATCTCCAGTTTTTTCTTTTACCTGTTGTGGCAGAACCTCATAATTTACACAAGAAAATGGTTACTTATTGAGTTATCTGGTGCTAATGTTTACTGAGAGTAAGATATTGTCATTGATGCCTTTTTTTGCCAGATGGTGTGGTCCCTTGATACCTCTTCTAAAATATAATATATACGCGTATGTATCAATAATTCAGAAGCCATGTCATAAATCTGTCACATGGTCTGTTCCGACAGATGGGGCAGGTCCTTCCATTTTCATACTTAAGACCTAATTCATAGAACATTATTCAGCCTATTTCTACATAATTCTCATATAATTCATAAAGGAAAAGTGCAGAATATACTTTTCGGTATAAATTAATGCTGTCTTCTGACAAATGTATTACCGTGCGCATGTACATTAAAATATTAAAAATGAGCTATCTATATTATGCAGTTCAGCATTCTACGCAAAGGCAAGCTACAGTATTGCAATATAATTTTCTTAAAGACATCTGAACTTTTTCAAGTGAGAAACTTCATCTGTTGGAGGAAAAACTGAATTATTGTTTTTTTCCACGATTCTGAACTAAATAACTACATGGTTCAGATGGTTAGGTGAATATTCATCACTATTGAACTGTAATTATGTTATGGTTTGTTAACTTAATTGGGACTCTATAGTGTTTGGGGAGTCTTTTTCCTCAGACTAATTTTTTTATTTTTTTTTAATTTTTATTTTTATTGTTGATCTTGTACAGTTTTCTGTCTTTTATTCTCACCCAAACCCGCCACCCCAGCCCTCCCCACCTCCCTTCCATTTCCACCCCCCCCCCATAGTTTTTGTCCATGTGTCCTTTATACTTGTTCCTGTAAATCCTTCCCCTTTTCCCCTGAAATTCCCTCCCCCTCCCTCTGGTGACTTTCAGCATGTTCTCAATTTCCGTGTCTTTGGTTATATTATGCTTGTTTGTTTGTTTTGTTGATTAGCTTCCTGTTAAAGGTGAGATCATATGGTATTTGTCTTTCACTGCCTGGCTTACTTCGCTTAGCATGATGCTCTCAAGTTCCATCCATGCTGTTGCATAGGGTATGAGCTCCTTCTTTCTTTCTGCTGCATAGAATTCCATTGTATAAATGTACCACAGTTTTTTGATCCATTCATTTACTGATGGGCATCTAGGTTGCTTCCAACACTTGGCTATTGTAAATTGTGCTGTCAGATATTACACGCAGCAACATTTTTACTGATATGTCCCCTAGAGCAAGGGACATAAAGGAAAGAATAAACAAATGGGATCTCATCAAAATAAAAAGCTTCTGCATGGCCAAGGAAAACAGTATTAAAATAAAAAGAGAACCGACTGTGTGGGAAAACATATTTGCCAATGATACCTCAGATAAGGGTTTAATCTCCAAAATATACAAAGAACTTACACGACTCCACTCTAAGAAGACAAGCAACCCAATTAAAAAATGGGCAAAGGACTTGGGCAGACACCTCTCTAATTTTTTTAAAATTTAATCTTTATCGTCTTTTATTTTCCTTTGCCATTTGGCCCCCTGTACCCTCCTCCTCCCAGCAATCACCGCACTGTTGTCCATGTCCTGAGTCCTTTCTGCTCAGTCCCTCCACCCATAATCATAGCATTATACACTATGACCAAAGGGGATTCATCCCAGGGATGGAAGAATGGCTCAACATCTGAAAATCAATGCGGTACAACACGTTAATAAAATAGTCATTGATGAAATAGTAGGGGATTTTAATACCCTGCTCATATCAACGGCTAGATCATACAAACAGAAAATTAGTAAGGAAATAATGGCCGTATAGGTGACATTAGATGAGATCAACTAAGAGATATTGATAGAACATTCCATCCAAAACTGCAGAATACATATTTTTCCAAGTACACATGGAATATTCTCCAGAATAGACCACATATTACTCCATGAAATATGACTCAATAAAATCAGGAAGACTGAAATCATATCAAGTATTTTTTTTCCGATGGCAATGACATGAAATTGGAAATCAGCTGCAGAAAGAAAACCGGAAAAAGCACAGATACAGTATGTGGAGATTCAACAACATGCTACTAAACAACCAATGTATCAAACAAGAAAACAAGACATCAAAAACAATCTTGAAATAAGTAAAAAAGAAAACACAACTAATCAAAATTTATGCGATGTGTTCCCTTTGAAACTTAATCTGAGCCTTCTCTCTTCAGATGTTAAAATTTTGATTTCTTCCATAGGACAATTACAAAGTTCTTTTAGTATTTTCTCCACTGTGCCTTCTTTTTTTTTTTTAACAAAAATATATATTTTAAAAGACTTCATTTATTTATTCATGTTTAGAGAGAGTGGAAGAGAGGGAGAGAAACATCCATGTGTGGTTGCCTCTCATGCACCCCCTACTGGGAACCTGGCCTGCAACCCAGGTGCATTCCCTGACTGGGAATCGAACCCTCAACCCTTTGGTTCGAAGAGCTGCATTCAATCCACCGAGCCACACCAGCCAGGCGTTCACTGTGCGTTCTCTTTGTGATTTAGGTGAACTGCAAAAGGCCTAGGGTAGAGGACAGGTGAGTGGGGTCAATGGAAGAGGGGAAGAAATAGCACTAACCAGTCTTTTGACAAGCAATAAATCAGTTAATGCATACATAATATAACATAAGTAAAAGAAGGAAGAGAAAGAGGACATCCTAATCTGACAGCTGTCAATCTGTTTCCATAGGAGCCCTTCATCATTTGGATTGACATCCACCTTTGTAGAGGCAAATGTGACATAGAACAATGGATCTGTTTTTAAATAAATTGCAACTGTTTAAGATCTACTAGGAAGAAGCTGTTATATATGATGTTTCTTGGCCATTTTTTCCTTTCGAGAAACATTAATTAATTTGGAAACACAAGCTTCTCATTAGAATCACTGATCTTTATAGTGATCATTTTCTTTAAAATATCTACTAAGTCAAGTCTTTTAACAGATGATGAGAAGCTATCACTTAGGAAGCTCTTGTTCTATTTTTTCAAAGCATTTCAAGATGTACATACTTATAGACAGCTCACACCTGCTAAGAGAACTGGCACATTGAGGCAATTATTAGGATAATTCAAGAAATAAAAACATAATGCTCTAAACTTTCATGGTGATAATCTGTCAGCATTTGACAAAAGTTAATTCGGGGGAGGGAATGCTTTATGTAGACAATGGCTTAATAAATTTAATAGAATAACTCCTTCCCCACGTCTCAAACAATGGCCCGTATTGTGTGTATAATCCTATCTAAATTATTGCTGTAGTTTTGAGAATCACTTAATTAATGGAACTAAATATAAAAGAACTTTTTTTATTCTAGCATTTTAATAATTCAAAAGCAGCATGGAAAGAATAGAACTTTGAAGTTAGCTAAAGCGTGGTTCAAAGCTCTGCCTTATTATTTATTCACTATGTGATCTTACCTGAGCTAATCAATCTGTTTCACTGTCACTTTCCTCATCTGTATAATTGGCATAATAGTCCTTGCATTTTCATGTAGCAGTTTTGACAATTAAATTAGATAATGTATTATATGTAACACTACGTTAGCCTAATGGTGCTTGCAATATAGTAGCTGGTATTCAATAATAGTTCTTCTTTTCCTTACTGCTTTGTCCAATGCCAAGCTACAAAGTAGTAAACAGTTCTAGTTCATGGGAAATGCCCATTACAAATAATGAAGCTTAAAATTAAGAAGGCCCATCGCTATTTACCGATTGGTAGTGACTTTAATGAGGATTTTCTTTGAAGACCATTTCCCAAGAAAATTTGGGGTTTTGAGCTTTGCCTGACATTTTTTAAAAGTATATCATGGACATTACATGGTAGTGAGACAGATGAAGAAAAGAACTTCTATTGCAATAGCAGCTAACAAAGTAGGAGTATGTTTCATAAACTTTGCGAAACACCAAAGTAATACAGGGCTATTAAAGCCTCAAGAAGAAAGCCGATTCATTTCAAGTCATGATATCACCTAAAAGTAAAGTATTATATAAAAGCTAAACAATGCCAAATGGATTCGGCTGAGATCAAAGGCAGCCCTATTTCTTTTCTTTCATCTTCTGTGTTCCATTTCCTACGAGTATGACCTTAGTCAAACATCTATTAAAGTCAGCTTTTGATCTCAACCCCCTTTTGGGGTAAAAAAAAAAAGTCAATCTTTAAATTTTTCTTCTAGAGACAATCACTCTATTGTGTTTTAATGTTCCAGTAGTGTGTGAGTAAATAGGATTCTCTGATATATGTGATAGGAGACTGGTTAAATGGGACAATCATTTCTGTGTCAGAGACAAGAATCAAAAGGACACATTCCTCAGAAGCTATTAACTGGAAAAAAGTCCCCTCAGGTCAGGGGAAACATGTTAACTGGTCAGTCTGCTGCCTTTTTAGGTCCTTTGATGAAAATGCCTCGTAATTTCATAACAGGTAGCTAGCTGCTCATTTGTAATGTAATTTTCTCCTCAGCAGTCATAGCTATTTCGTGATTACTCCGGGGAAACCATATTTGTTTTAGAAATATCTGAAAACCACTAGAAAGGATTATCCATTTTCATTCTTACTTTCTCTATTTAAAAAACTGCAAGAAATTTCGGTGATGTCTAAAACACACAAGGGACATGATAACACAGGCTTACGAGTTGAATTAGAAAGAAAGCGGTATTTGATGTCAGTGTATATATGCACATGTGAGTGCTGTGTACCCATATGTAAGACTCTATGTTAAGTTATGAAGATCTTCGTATCGCATTTTGTAAAATCTATGGAATGATACGTTCCTTAGCCACACATTCATCATGCGCTGCCTACCTGCAAGACAACGTTTTAGATCCTGCTGTGAGAACAAACCTGAGTAAGTCATACTCTGTGCTCCACGGAAGCCTTCGTAGCCTTCCTGTTAGGTGGGGAAGTGACGAATAGGTTCCCACACATGTATCTATGTAAAGTACTACAGGAAATTTGAAAGAAGAGGGTCATTGCCAGTTGCGGTCATTAAAGAAGGCTTTTGGGAGTTGATGACGTTTGAGTTGGGCTGGATTGGTTGGGCTGCAGTTGGCAGGAGAGGCAGAAAAGGGGTGAGGAGCCCATCTGCCAAGGGGTGCGGATGAGCCGGCGCTTCGTGTGTGTGTGCGGTAACAGAGTGTTCAGTCTCGTTAAATCAGTGGCTGTATGATAGCACACAGTAGGATCTCTGCCTGAAAAGATGAGTGTGTGTGGATTGTGGGAGGCTGTTAATAGCAGATTCAGAGTTCTGGGCATCATTCAATAGGCAGTGGTGAGCCAGTAAAATACTGCTTTTTAGAAAAATTTGCCTGCGAAGAGAGAATGGGATTGACCGCAGGGGGACAGAATTAGAGGCAAGGAGATCACTTAGGAAGTTCTTGTTTTTGATTTTATAAATAAAACTTTATTAGAAGATAGTGATTCCCATTAATTGATGTCTTGCCTATTGGTACTTGCACAATACAACGGCAAAGTTGAATCGCTGTAACATAGATAGAGTGGCTCACAAAGCCTGAAATATTTACTTTCTGGTAGTCTATTTTTAAAAAAGTTTGCCCAGGCTGGTGTAGCTCAGAGGATTGTGTGCAGGGCTGCAAACCAAAAAGTCATTGGTTCGATTCCCAGTCAGACCACATGCCTGGTCTGCGGACCCTGTCCCCAGTAGGGGGTGTGCAAGAGGCAACCACACATGGATGTTTCTCTCTTAACCATCCTCCCTTCCCCTCTCTCTAAAAATAAATAAAATCTTTTTAAAAAGTT
This sequence comes from Glossophaga mutica, assembly GCA_039655065.1. Lineage (NCBI taxonomy): Eukaryota > Metazoa > Chordata > Mammalia > Chiroptera > Phyllostomidae > Glossophaga > Glossophaga mutica. Next base: position 2,873,628 of record CM077318.1, on the reverse strand, counting down.
TGCTGAATCCTACTTTAGAACTTTAACGATTGTACTAATCTCTGCCATTCCCTCTATCTGAACCCAAGGATGTGATTTTATTTCTTATTTACATTCCTGGCTGAGGAAATGGTCCATTGAAACAGTTTCCATTTGGTCTCCCCTAAACCAAGTGGAAGAAATAGACGATCACGGAATATTTAGCTGTTACATAGAAAAATATCACCCCATAGTCTAGCTGAGAAGGGACACGGACCTCTTACAAAGTATTTATGAAGTTCTTAGTTCTTGTCAGAGTCAAGATGTCCTACTTCAGTTCATGATGTCTGAGTTTGAAGTAATACCGCTTTAAAAATGTTTTGGGAAATTACTGTTGTATTTGAAACTCCTGGTAGCAGGACTTCAAAGTAAAAAGTAAAATGTACTTTATCTATATACAATCTGATTATTTCAGATGGAGGTTTCCTACACTCCCAATCAAACTGCCACCAGCCAGAGCAAACATTTATTTTAAAATGCATCAATCTTACCTGAGCTACCTGGCAATTGTTAAAGAATCGCACCTCTAACTAAACGAAGATCCTGTGTTCTTTTCTTTTAAAAAATGGAGGAATAACTGGTTAAGAGGAAGTTGAATCTGACAGAGTTGAAGAGGTTTTACGACCAGGATCGCGAACATGACGAATGGTGATATGTATCACCTTGCAATTGTACGTTTGAAATGGGAAAGCCCATGATTTATGCCGATCTGTTTGGACAGATTACTACAGTCTTCATGGGAACAAAGCCTCCCAATGATATCCAAGACCTAGGAGAATGACAAAGGGAAAGGAGCAAAACCATTGAAATGAAAGGGAAATGACCAGAACAGACTTTGGTGACCTCGAATCGGAAACGCTGTTTCTGTTCTCCTTGCATTGGTTCTGGACACGCCATCTTCTCCACAGTTACAACAGCCATGACAGTTCACAAAAAGCCACGAAAGATGGATTGCCTTGTATCATCCTTAAGATGGCAGGGTATCCCGAAGAGCGCTCTTGTCATCTATCTCCCAGCTGTTTATGTTTGTTTATCTCCTGCTGCAGCACTTTTGAGGTCACGCGTATTGCCAAAATGTTTCAAATTCCGAGTGAAAAATAGGTTAGAAAAGAGATCATTTTCTCTGTGGCTTCTGTTTCATTTGATCCATTGGAGGTAGTGTGCCCCTTTAGGAATCTCAAGCTATTGATTGCAAGTAGGAGAAAAAAAGGTATGTAATTCTTTCAGAATTTATTGTTAAGAGTAGGGTAACAGAATTCAGGAAACCAGAAAGAACTGTGCCGTTTTGTATATCATCCGTTAGCCCCCAGCTGCACTGCGTGTATATTTCCTCTACAAATAATGTAGTGTAATTATTTAATTTAGAATTATTTTTATATTACCCAAGCACTAGCATGTATATATCAGATAGTAACAAACAGAATGGATAAGAGTGCAGATAAATTTTTTACAGCAATTTTAGGAGAACGTCATGCCTATTAGAGTTTTCTCTTTTTTTTTGAGATTTTATGTATTTATTTTTAGAGAGAGGGGAAGAGAGGGAGAAAGAGAGGGAGAGAAACATCCATGTGTGGTTGCCTCTCCTGTGCCCCCTACTGGGGAGCTGGCCCACAACCCAGGCCTGTGCCCTGACTGGGAGTCGAACTGGCCACCCTTTGGTTCACAGGCCGACGCCCAATCCATTGAGCCACACCAGCCAGGGCTGAGTTTTCTTATTTTAAGTGTTAGGTGGCAATACCTCATAATTCCCCAAACTCTGCCCATCCTGGTGGGAGTGGGTGGGATGCTGCTTGCAGAAGAAAGACTATTTCACTAAAACTGTTTATGATGTAGAAGAATTTGTAGCCATGCCCTTCTGGCAGCAAGGATTTCCTGGTCCTGGGAATTTAGTGTATTTTTAATATGGAAATAATATAAAAACTTTTATTACATTTGATTGTTGAAAATGCAATAGCATGGTGAGTTTCAAAGGCGATGAAAGTGTTCTGTTATCGCACTGCGTTTTTTGAGGCAAAGCAACGTAAGCTTTGAAAAAATCATGTTGTCTGATACCTTATGTCCACTGAAGATCCAAGAATGAGAGCCATGTTCTCACAGTATCTATTTACTCTCCCTTGTCACTCATATGACAAAGGTTCATGCCCTTGGTTGCTTCAGGTAGCATTAAGAAATTATACATCGTGATAGAAAATAGAGACATAGTTATCAATATTTATGCCTCAAAGCAAATAGAAACCTCTATCTATAGCTAAATGTGATGATGATTATTATAATGGGCATAATTAAGGCTGCCTACCTTATGTCTTGTTTTCTGAAGGTTTACAATTAATCTCTCCAAAGTTTTAAACTTAAAAGAATGACCATACGACGCATGGCTGTGAATATTATCTGCAAGTCTCAGGCAGGAGAGCCTAAGTGTATTCATACATTTACATCTGTGTACCTACGGTTAACTTCAGGTGCTCTGTAAATGGAAAACAAGACAAGTTCTGCTGTGCAATTTTTCCCCTAATTACGCTCAGTGTAACATATTGCTTTGCTTTCTGAACCAGATGCTTGATGGTAGTATACTGTTAGTATAAGCTGCTGGTAAAGAATGGTACCATCAGGCCGTGACAGGCTCCACCAAATGCAGGACGATTGGTCCTTTCAGTGGTTGAACCAGCTCTGTCTTTGCTTCCTTCTCACATCCGTTGTTACATCTTGGCAGGAAGTTCAGCCAGAATGTGATTGTCAAGAGAATGTACAATAGACCTCCTTCTAGAGAGTCCCGGACTATGACCAGGGTTGGGGGGACAGTCCTTTTCCTCCCCCCGGTGGATTCCCTTCCCAGCATTCATTCTTCGGTCGTTCACTGGGCACCTCCATGCCCCCACTCCTGTGGTAGGCACCAGCGAATGCACAATGTCAGATTAACACATAATCTAGGTAAAGGAGACACGACTGGCATGGAAAATTAAGAAGTGACGAGTCAGTAAGTGGTCATCACGGAAATCATGTATTCATGGATACTCATGGAAAGTTCACATTGGATTGAATCTCATTCTGCTAAAGACAATCTCTTTCGAGCAGTTTTAAGTTTACAATACAATTGTGAGGAAGTTACAGAGATTTCCGATATACCCTTAACCCCCGCACATGCGCGGCCTCGTACATTATCAATATCACCGTGCACAGTGGTCCATTCGTTATCCAGGATGAACCTACGTTGGCACGTCATTATCACTCAAGTCCATAGTTGACCTTCGAGTTCACTCTTTGTGTTGTACATTCTATGGGTTTGGGCAAATGTATAAGGACATATATCTATTATTATAATGTCACACAGAGTATTTTTACTGCGATAAAAATGCTGTGTTCTTCCTAGTTGTCTCCCTGCTAGCCCATCCCTGACAACCGCTGATCTTTTTATAGTTGCCATTGTTCTACTTTTTTCAGAAGGTCGTGGAGTTGGAATCATACAGTATATCTTTATCTCTTATTAATGCTGTTAATGTTTATGTACACTCTCTCATTTTTACTTATCGGTGATACCTGCTGCAGAGCACAACCAACTCATCCAATGTAGCCTTAAGTTTGATCAATTACTCTTATTATTGATTTGAAAATCAAGCATTCACTTCATGGGTCGGTACTTTTTTTCTTCAGCTATCTTCTAAGAAGGTGACACTTTTCTGTGGGTGCCTGTTTGAATAAAGTTATATATCCGGCCCTGGCTGGTGTAGCTCAGCGGATTGAGCATGGGACTGCGAATGAAAGGATCGCGGTTCGATTCCCAGTCAGGGCATATGCCTGGGTTGCAGGCCAGTTCCCAGTAGGGGACACATGAGAGGCAACCATACATTGATATTTCTCTCCCTCTCCCTCTCTTCTACCCTTCCTCTCTAAAGATAAATAAACAAAATATTTTTAAAAGTTATATTGCCGAAGGTATATATGTTATTGTATGCATTCTTGTTGGCACCATTTTACAGTCAAGCACATCTCAAAATATGCATTTTGGTTAACATGCTTTTCTCATTAAGTACATTGGGGTGACACTGGTTAATAAGATTGTATAAGTTTCAAGTGTTCGTTTCTATGGCACTTGACCTGTATATTGCACTGTGTGCCCATCAACCAAGGTCAAATCATCTTCCAGCCCCACACGCTGGACCCCCTGTAGCCATCCCTAGCTCCTCCCCCTTCCCTCTGGTGCCCGCCATCCGGTTCCTGGCTTCATTCCGAATGGCAAATTCAGCGACTTGTTGCACATCCTTCAATCTGTCGCTTTTGCAGAACAAATGGAAATAGGAGCATTTGAAGAGATTATTATTAGATTTGCAAACTTTTCAATGCCGAGTATGCATTTTCAGAAGAGTCTGTAGGAAAATAAATAGCTGCGTAGCAACCTGGAATTTTGTTGCATGTCTCAGGCTGCAGGGTAGCAGTTTGCTCGGAGCGGCAGCAGCGAGACTTGTCTTTGGTTCCTAGTTTGGTTCCCGTCTACTAGGCTGTGCTGCTTGGCCTGTCATATAAAATGATTTCCGTCTAAAACAACTGTGCAGAGCTCTTTAGTAGACACCAGAACACGTTAGCAAGAGTTTGAGAATTTCTCCAGCAATGTTCATATGACTCTGTTTTCTCTGAATTTTGAATTGGGGATCCCACCCACATTCCATGCGTTTTTAGATTTTGTGAAATAGTCCACCGTACAATGAAATAATTACAGGGGTTGGAAATTACTTTGTTCACGAATAGTATTTATAAGTTAGAGTTGGGCTTGCTTTTGGCTTATACCGTGTAGCCTAGGCTTGGTAAAGACACATAGCCAGGTTTCAGTTACATTAAATTGTCCTCACTTTAAAAGGGATAATTCTGGTTCTAGGTGTAACGGCTGCGGCAATGGCTGAGGCAATGAAGCTACAGAAGATGAAGCTTATGGCCATGAACACCCTTCAGGGAAATGGAAACCAAAATGGCACGGAGTCGGAGCCTGATGATCTGCATTGTAATACAGGTGAGTGTCTTCAGGGGTTCAAGGCAGGTGACTCGCTGATGTATTCTGAGGTGGTAGAGAAGAGCGTTGGGGGGAAGGGATAGTATGTATACTTCGATTGCAAGCAATTATTAAGGAAGGATGCTGAACCCTACCTCTAACTTGTACACTGAAATTAGAAGAACATCACGGGTCAAAATCTTATTTGAGCAAACAGTGAATTATCTCCATTGTTTTGTTGCAGAGAGACTGAATACTAATTTTTATCATGCTAGTGCATCTTCTGCCTGCTGAAGGCTGCCCCCTTTACTTTTGTACAAGGGTTTTAAAAGTTTTTTAAAGATTATATTTATTTATTTTAGACAGAGGGGAAGGGAGGGATAAAGACAGGGTGAGAAACATCAGTGTGTGGTTGCCTCTCCCGCGCCCCCTACTGGGGACCTGGTCCGCAACCCAGGCATGCGCCCTGACTGGGAATGGAACCAGCGACCCCTTGGTTTGCAAGCCAGCACTCAATCCACTGAACCACACAGCCAGGGCCATACCAAGCTTCTTACTTCGTCTTTCTCTAAATAGTTTACCAGTGAATGGTGGTTTTGAGAATCCACCTTGACTGGCCTGCAGTCCCTTTAGCTGTAGTACCTTCTCCTTAGCGATGCAAAGGTGCTGGCGGAGTTGAGGTGTTGTCGGCAGGGGCTAAAGAAAAAAGGAGGATGAGGAGTAATCAAAGGAAAAGAGTTGGAAGGGAGCGAGATAGAGAAAGATGTCTGTAGATTGGAATGTCCCGTTCCTTTGTACTCGTTGTTTTTTCTCCTTCATCCTGTGATCATTATTCCTCGGCTTTCATCATAAGACCACCCTTCACATGTCTTTTGGAATTAGGTGGGATTATAGTTCTCCACATGCATTAATTGCTAAATGAATGAATGAATACAGTTCAATTTTACTGGAGAACAAGAAGGGGCAACCAGACATGGTCTTAGGGGCCTTAGGTCTCCAGTGTAACTCCTTAGGTAAATTCAGTATAGGACACGCAGATGGTGGCAGCCTTAAGCCTCTTCTTTCAGGCTCCCCAAAATTCAAGCATTGCGAGACCTGATTTTGGAGGGAAAAGCAGAAGGGAATTAAAGAGGGAAATTATTGAATCGAATCAGAATTTAATACAGTATAGCTTTCTTCATTGTTCCCATCTAAAATTGAAAATTTGATGATGAGTTCTAATGAGAATTAGTCTTCCGTCAGTGCTCACATTGGGGAATAATGGGAAAATGCATATTTTTCTGGAGTAGTAACTGGGAGCAGCACATAGAAAGATGAAAATGAACGCTAAGCAAAATAATACCAGTAGTAAGAAATTACCAGTTACTATGTACTAAGTATCTTTCATGTATTTTACTTTCAAACATTTTTATTAAATATTGTTGACATGCAACATTGAATAAGTTTAAGATGTACAGTATGTTGATTTGGTAGCTATATATTATAATCTTATTATTACCGTAGTGTTAGCTAACATCTTCTCCATGTCACATAGTTATTTATTTTTTCATGATGAGACCATTTAAGAACTAGGCTCTTAGCGACTTTCAAGTGTATAATGAAGTATTGTTAACTACAGTCACAATACTGTGCGTTAGATCCTGAGAACTTACTCATCCTCTATCTCCCATGTTAATTAAGTCTATCAATTCTTACCATATTCCCAGCAAAAAAAAAAAAAAAAAAAAAAAAAAGACATTTCAATACTCCCGTTTTGCAGATCAGGAAACAGAGGTCAGAGTAGTTCAGCTTTGCTCATAGTCTCAAAGGTGCGGGGGGCGGGGGGAGCGGCGGAGCTAAGTTTCAGTCCCAGGTCTGATAAAGTCCAAAGTGTTTATAATGGAGCCCTGGCTGGTGTGGCTCAGTGGATTGAGTGCTGGCCTGCGAACCAAGGGTTTGCTGGTTCAATTCCCAGTCAGGGCACATGCCTGGGTTGTGGTCCAGGTCCCCAGTAGGGAGCACATAAGAGGCAACTGATCAATGTATCTCTCGCACATCAATGTTTCTCTCCCTCAAAAATAAACAAACAAACAAATAAATAAATAAAACAGCAAAATGTGTATAATGGTAAGTGCCTGCATTAAAACAGAAGAAAAACCTCAAAGAAATAAGTTAATTTTACACTTCAAAGAAATAGAAAAGGAAGAACAAACAAATCTTATGGTTACCAGAATAAGAGAAATAATAAAATTGTAGTAGAAATAAATCAAGTGGAGTTCAAAAATATTAAATATTTTTTATGGCTGAGTAATATTCCACTGTATATACGTACCACAAATTTTTTATCCATTTGTCTATTGATGGGTCAAGTGGAGGGGATTTGCAGACTGGGTGAAAAAGCTGAAGGGATTAAGAAGTCCAAATTTATAGTTAAAAAATAGTCTTGAGAATGTGAAGTACGGCATAGAGAATGTAGTCTATAATATTGTAATAAGGATGTATAGCGCCAGGTGGGTACTTGAAATAGTACCAAGTGTAAGGAATATGATTATCTAATCACTATGCTGTACACCTGCAACTAATACAAAATAATACTGAATGCCAACTGTAACTGAAAAACACAATGAAAAAATTCAGCATCCATTTATGATGAACTCTCTGAACAAAACAGGCAGGGAAGAAACTTAACTCACACACAAAAGTCGTCTATGAAAAGCACACAGCCAAAATCCTGCTCCGTGGGGAGAAAGCAAAGCTTCCTACCTACGTTCTGTGCAAGACAAGAATGGCCACTGTTACTACATCTGCTCGCCATGCTACTGGTGGTCCTAGCCAGAGGAGTTATGCAAGAGAAAGAATTAAAAGGATCAAAATGAGAAAGGAAGAAGTACAATCATCTCTATTGGCAGATGACATGATCATGTATGTAGAAAAGTCTAACAACAAAAACTGTTCGAATGAATGAATCGATTCAGTAAAATTGCAGTGTGCAAAACCAATATACAAATTCGGTGGTGTTTCTATAGACTCACAATGAATTATCCAAAAAGGAAATTAAAAATATGATTCCACTCACAAGAGCAAAAAAAAAAAAATAAGTCAATACTTGGGCATAAACTTAATGAAAGAAGACAAAGTATTGTACACTGAAAATGAGAAAATATTGGTGAAGGGAACTAAAGAAGTCACAGACAAGTGGAATACTATGTCACGTTTGTGGGCTGGCAGAATTATTTCCAAAATGTCCATGCTGCCCAATGTGATCTACACATTCAATTGCGATTCCCATAAAGGTTCCAGTGGCATTTTTCACAAAAATAGAACAAACACTCCTAAAATTTTTATGGAACCGCAAGCTGCCCTGAATACCCCAAAAATATTCTTGAGAAAGAAGAAATATCCATCCTGCCTGATTCCAAGCTATACTGTTGGGAAAATTGCAGAGATATGTACAGAAAAATGAAACTCGACCACCTTCTTACACCACACACAAGAATAAATTCAAAATGGATTAAAGACTGAAATGTTAGGTCCCAAACCATAAAATTTGTAGAAAAAACATAGGTAGCAAAATCTCAGACATTGCTCTTAGCGCTGTTTTATCAGCTCTTATCTCCCCAGGCCAGAGAAACAAAAGAAAACATAAACAAATGGAACAACATCAAACTAAAATGTTTTTGCATAGCAAATGAAAACATTAACAAAATCAAAGACAACCCCCAGAATGGCAATGAAAAAGGCAACCATTGACAGTATGGGCGGAAATGCTTATGATCTAAGAGAAGAAATTTTAAAAATCAATCAATCAATATATAAATTATTACACTCTGAGATGAACTGTGATAAAATCAATGACGGGAAGAAAGTACCGTGAGACATAGAGAAAGAAGGAATTTCTTCTGTATAAGAAAATCAGGCTGGAATTTCCAGTGTAGGACATGACCTTCAAACTGGTCTTTGAAGGATGGGGAATTAAAAATGAGAAAATGGATGGCCTCGAATGATGAGTTTAGGAGGCTGTACAATTGATTTTCCAGGGCAGTTGTTTTCAAATAGTGGGTCCCAGAGACTTCAGCCTGTTTCTCAGAGTTAGGTAAGAGTTGCGATTTTGGCTTGAAGCAGTATTATGTTTGGTAACTAGAAAGGCTTGCTTACGTGCATTTTTTCATTAACTAACTATAAAGCTCCTGTTGTTTACAATCTTACTGGCAAATATTTCTAAAATTAAATTTTAGAGATGTGAGTGACCTGAAATAATTAAGTACAGTACCTCATCCTACAGATGATGCTTGCAGGATGAAAAATTTTGTATTTGTGGCCCCACAGCCAGGTAACAAAAGAGGTAGCGCTGATCTTTCTGCTATGACATGCTTCTGATGTTGGTGTTGATTTTCCAGTATAGCCTAAGGTACACAATAAAACTTCTTTTTTTTTAATATTGAGTCTCAGTCAGTAAGCCTAGAGATAGGCATGCAGCAGATAGGGGAGACTGTCTTGAATTTGGCCTGACCAAGGTTCCATTTACAAGGTACATATCAGACCACAGGTTAGACTTGACCTCAAGAACTAATGTGTATGTCACTATTCTGACTATATCTCTGATAGGCTTTCTTTCATCATATCTTTTTCTTTCTTCTAAATTAAGTGTACTCTAGACTGGCCTTGGCTGGTGTGGCTCCGTGGATTGAGTGCTGGCCTGCAAACCAAAGGGTCACTGGTTCGATTCCCAGTCAGGGCACATGCCTGGGTTTTGGGCCAGGTCCCCAGTGGGGGATGCACAAGAGACAACCACACCTTGATGTTTCTCTTCCTTTCTTTCTCTCTCCTTCCCCCTCTCTCTACAAATAAATAAATAAATAATCTTTAAAAAATAAATTAAGTGTTGTATGGAAAAGAAATGCTTGGAGTTCTGAAACTGGATCCGCTTAATGATGCCTTAAAATATGCAAGCCCTGTAAATATTCCAAATGATGGAAAAGGACTTAGGACTTTTCATCACCTTCAAGTATAACTGCAATGACTTTGATCCCGGTTCACAAATTAATCTGAGTGCAAGTTTCTTAATTTTCCCTCCTGGGTAACATTTGTTTCTATCAGGAAAATTATAAATAGAAATGGATAATCTCTCTTTATCCCATTTTTCCATGCCCACGTGAATATTTCACCTTAGACAATGGTTTTTGGCTGTAATAAGCCATTTTCACAATGATCTATATAACCAGAGAACTAAAAAAGGATGAAGTTTTTTTTAGAAGAAGCATGCTCTATTTGAAATATATTGTGGCAAGAATGCTATTCAATTTCATCATTGTTATTAGTTGCTAAATCCACAGAAGTCAAAGTGTGGCAGCTTAAGAAATACATTAAATATTGAATTAAAATTCTGTGTTGGCTTTAATATATTTCTGTCTTGCCATTTTAAAAAGAATCACATTTTCTGCGAACCAGAGGATCGTGGTTCGATTCCCAGTCAGGGCACATGCCTGGGTTGCCAGGCCAGTTCCCGGCAGGGGACATACAAGAGGCAACCGCACATTGATGTTTCTCTCCCTCTCTCCTTCCCTTCCCCTCTAAAGATAAATAAATAAAAAATCTAAAAGGAAAAAAAAAAGAATCACATTTTATTTTCTCTGAACATTTCTCAGAACTTCTTATTCCAACCCCCCATTATCCTCTTGACTCTTTTATTTAATTGTGGAAGTCCTGACTTTTATTTGTTTGTGATAGATTTTATCCATACATGGAGTGAGACATCATCCTGTCCATAATTAAATGCAACAGGAAAAGGTACAGAGATGTCGTGTTTTCCTGAAGGGTATGGGATCAAGCACTGACCCCCCCTGCTCTTCACAAAATGAAGTAGGGCAGTCACAGAATATCTATTATATAACCTGAGATAATCTCCTGGAATAAACAGGACAGGAAGCTTGTCTTTAGTTGAGATGTTTGAATGTCAGTGAATAGGAATTTTCCTTCTACGAATTCTTATGTCTCCTCCTGTTTGGCTAAAACTGGTATTTTTGGATGACTCCGTAAGACTAGAGGCAGGGAAGCCTGAAAGTGGGATTAATAACATTAGACTTAAAAGGAAACACAAGCGCAGAAGTTAGGGGATTCTTGGGCAACAACAGCATTTTGTCTTTGAAGACAGACCTATAGTTTCTTTGATTTGAGGTTTTGTTTAATAGCTTCTATAACGGCTGCTCCATGACTCTGCATCCAGATTTCAGCATGAATAACAACCTGTTCATGTTTCATTTAGCTCCAAATGAGAAATTCTGTCTTTTATTGTTTTAGGAAATTAGTCTGTGTACTATTGCTCCTGGAGCTTTATAATTAATCACTAAAGGTTATGGCTGTGGAGAGTTTGTGGGAAATAGAGGCCCGAACAATTATAATTGTAGCTGTCAAACCAGAAATATAGTTATACAGCAGCAGGTCCCTTTTTTTTTTTTACTATACCAAGCCTTTGAAGGTAGTCTATTTACTTGTGGAAATAGATGCAGTAGTTTATTTATTTTTAACTGCATCGCTGCGCCCAGTGACTTCCTCTGGAGAATCAAAGATGATAGTCATGCAAATCTCTACCCCCCGAATCATCCCTGCTTGTTCTGACTTTAGTGTTGGTTTAGCTTCTGAGCAGATGTTGACTCCTCTACCTTTTAGAAAATATAGTTCACGGTGAAAAAAAAAACCCCAAGTCTAGATGGTAGATTACCTTGCAAAGTTGAATTAGACAATCCTGCTACCTTCCGTCTTTTATGCTATCGAAGTACTGCGTTAGATACGGAGCAAGGTGTTTCTAGAGAATCACGCGAGGCTTGCTTGTTTTTATCCGAAGCTAATACCAAGAACGGTTTTTTAGATGGCTTTTTCATAGAGCTGCACACTTCCAGCACGCCGTTCATCTTTCTTCTGTGCCTACGGACCCTGAACATGGAATGCACATCAGGAAAACCCATTGCCGTGCGAAAGCTCCTTCTAAAAACTTAGTCCAGGAATAAGCAAGCCTCACTAACGGGCAGTTACTTATTATATCTATTCTTAGGAACTCACGTGGTAGGTAAAGACCTTCTCATTCTGTCAGTGTTGTGAAGGCAGTTTGTCCAAAAATACCTCGAAATTAATCCTTCACATTATCTCTTCCTTCCCTTCTTCACAGTAAATCATTTGAAAGGATATAGTAGTTCCTTATCGATCTTATTGCCCACAGACACTCATTCTGTGTCTTTCTCCTTAATCCTCCCCCTTCTCCCTTACCGCTCACTAGACTGTCATTCGACTACTTCTGAGAATGAATCTAGCCAGTGTCAGACCTACTGTCTCGGTGCCCACAAGTTAGGCTCCTTGGGCACTTCTGAGTTTGTACATATCAACGCTAAACAGCTAACTAGGGCCGCCACGGTTCCGTTCTGTGATTCGGAGTAAGTCCCCTGCTGTCTTGGTGCCTCGGTGACAATGAAGGACTTTGTGATAAACAGGGTTGCCTTTGAATTCTAATCTTCATTTCTATAATTCTTGAACGCGGACATTGATCATCGAGTCCTCTTTCCCTGCCCCTGGGGAGGTCTCTCTGGAGATCTGCCTGGATTTCCACAGTTTATTGATGAGCCATTGTTTAGACTGCTCTCCGAAACCTTGATAAAGTCAAAATAAATTACATCTATTGCTTCCCTTCTATCTCTCAGGCTGTCATTCTGTCACAGAGGGAGATTAGATTGGTCCGACAAGACTTGATCTTTAGGAAGCCATGCTGGGTGTTACCCCACATACTGTCCTCTTCAAGGTATTTGCAAATTGATTTCCAGTATCTTCTAGGAAACACATGTTTTCCTGAGAGATTATATCCAAACAAGTGAAAAATCACAGAAAAGCCAAATGCGCGCGGTGCTTCTTAAACTAGACCTAGAGAAAGAGAATTTTGATTCTCTTTGATTCTCTAAAACCTTTGGAGAAATTATTGCAGATGAGTTGCCACATATATGTTACTTGGGAGACTGTATTCCTAAATAGAGGTTACAATAGCTGACTACTGGTATATTTTATCATTTTAGAAAAGGTCATTTGTGAATTAATTGGAGCATGACAAAAATTCAATAGTAATTTAAGCAAATTACAGCGCCAGATTTCAAAAGCTCATTTACAGCATGTATCTGCCTCTTAAGAGTATTTGTATGTCTAAAAAATTCAAATAATATTCATTATGCATTGTCATGATTGTTCCTATTTCCTTTTTAAAGGACAGTTTAATATGCATAAAATTCTATATAGAGTTGTTCACATTAAACATTTTCCTACATGTAATGAATTTGCACATTTAGTGAATGTATTAGTATTAGGCGATTGGATTGGAAACCATTACTGTTTTTTTCTAAGCTCTAATTCTCTATGGTTCTGTGACATTTGGATATTGCCATGATTACAGTACTCATGTGACCGGTGCATACTGGGAAACTATTGCCTGTGTTGAACCCAAATTCAACACATTTTTCTGTCTTTATTGGAAAGCTGTGTAGTTTTCTGGGATCCATAGTGATTTTCTTTTGTCTTTTTTTTTTTTTTTTGGTCTTGCAAAAGCAATTTTTAGTATACAAACAATTGCGAAACCAATTATGTAGAAGGTTTCCATCATTTTGGGGATCAATTTAGTGCTAGCCTATCACCAAAAAAATACTCTTTTGTGTATTATGGAACTAGAAAACAATAATCTAATTTTTATAATTGAGGTAAAATTGACATATAACATCCTATTAGTTTGAAGTGTACAACATAATGATTCACTATTTACGTGTATTGCAAAATGATCACCCCGATAAATCTAGTTAATCTGCATCATCATACATAGTTACAATTTTGTTTTCTCGTGTTGAGAGCACTTAAGACTTACTTTCTTAGCAAATTTCAAATGTGCAATATGGTATTATTAATTATAACCACCATGTTGTACATCGCATCTTCATGACCTATTTGTTTTATAAAGGATGCTTGTACTTTCTGACTATCTTCATCCATTTTGCCCTCTTTCCTGCCTCTGCAAATCACCAGTCTAGTCTCTGTATACACGAGCTTAGGTTTTTGTTTTCTTTTTTTGTTTAGAATCCACGTAGAAGTGAGATCATACGGTATTCATCTTATCTAGCTCTTACTTCATTTAGCATAATGCCATCAAGTTTCATCCATGCTGGCGCAAAGTGAATTTGTTAATGAGTCTTATTAAAGTACAATGCGCGTATAAAATGGACTCTTTTAAAGTGTACAATTCAGTGGCTTTGGTGTTGATACATTCACAGATCTGTGCAATTATCACCATTATCTCATTCCAGACATTTTTATCACACCCAAAAGAAATTCTATCCATTAGGAGTAACCCCCATTTTTCCCTCACTGCCCACCCCTTGGCAACCACTAATCTGCGAATGCTGTAGGTTTTCTCTATAGATGTGCTTATTTTAGACATTTTGTATAAATGGAATTGCACAATATGTGACCCCTTAGGTAATGTTTTCGAGGTTCATTCATATCATAGCAATCACCAGTACTTCATTCTTTTAATGCCTGAATAATGTTCACGGTATGAATACACTACATTTTGTTTGCCTATTCATTTGTTGACGGACATTCGAGTTGTTGCCACTTTGTGACGATTATGAATAATCCTGCTATCGGCGTTCATGTGCAAGCGGTTAGGTAGTTGTGTGTTTTTATTGCTCTTGGGTATGTATCTGGAAGTGGAATTTCTGGATCCACTGGTAACTGTATGATTAGCATTTTGAGGAAACGCCAAACTCTTTTCCCAAGTGGCTGCAACATTTTATCTTCCCAGTAAGAACCTACCCACAAACCGGATTCAGAAATGAGATTTGAATCTGTCATGCATTTCCTTGACTACTCGGCGCTCTATGGTTGCGTTGTACATATTGCATGACATTCCAGTAGAATAATTCCACCTTTCGCAGGCAAGTTGATCCTGCCGAGTAGGAGAAAATGCAGCGCTCCCAAAATGGCAACAAGAGCAAAGGTTGGGCCTTGAAAGAAATGTAAGAGGTGAAATGTGATAGGTTGATGTAAGGGCAGAGGAATTGACCTAAGACTCCTCTGAAGTTTAGAGTATATTGATATACAACAGGCAAATAAATCAGACCACAGAGGGCTCCTCGTAGCTGTACTGTTATCCAAATCAATGCTTCTGTGGGTGTGATCTTCCTGAACTTGGCCTGGCATTCTAAACCTTGGCTACTGGTCACAGATGGAGATAAGTTTGTTCGGAAGTAACAAGGTTAGTTAAAGAAGAGTGGGAAGCGTGTTACTAGCAGGGACGTAGGCTTTCCTGCTGGAATAACTGAACATGAGCACAGCAGGAGAAGAAATTGTATGGTGGACAGTTTATCACCGATTGACATATCTTAATCGATGTGGTTCAAGGATTCGGGTATGTGTTCAAGAGAGCTATTATATCCTCCTAAGACTTTTCCTTTTTCTACCGGCTTACCAAGGAGAGGTAGGCCTGAATCTTAAACTGTAAAATAGGTCAATAAGAGCTCTTTCGAGGGAAATAGCAGGCAAAAAGTAAACATACACATTTATATTTATGTATCACACATATACAGTCTTTTTCTGGATATAATCACATGGCTATATTATGTTAATGATAAATGGATAATGCTCACACATAAGATAAGTAATTATCAAAATGTTCTCAATCTATTTCTACTTAAATTTTATTAATAAGCAATTAAGCAGTTAAAATACAGAGAGAAGGAACAAACACACAAGCAAAACCTGAGTACACACATCAAAAATCTGTAACTGTCCAGGAATAAAAAAAAATACATACTTGGAGAAACTTTCTAGAAATCTCTGTTAAGGCAACTGGCAGAAAACTGAATTCCCAGCATCCATGAAATCATCTGACTCATGAAAAGACCAATTCTGATGAAGTGTTTTATATTGCTTGATTAATGGAATCCAATTTTGCTAAATAAAACATGCTCTTTGAGAATGCACGCCCAATCAACTTCCCCGTAAGTCGGAAACTAAAACTCTCTCACAGAAGTGAAATAAATATTTCCCGCACTGTCAGAAATCAGCTAACAGTCCTATGGGAGCTCCCCTATAAGTAATGAACTTTCTGTTTTCTGGCTGCTTTTAAGATTCTCTCTTTGTCTTTAACCTTTGGCATTTTAATTGTCATGGTTCTAGGAGTGGGTCTCTTTAGGTTCATCTTGTTTGGGACTCTCTGTGCTTCCTGCACTTGCAGGTCTATTTCCTTCACCAACATAGGGAAATGTTCTTTCATTATTTTTTCAAATAGATTTTCAATTTCTTGCTCTTTCTCTTCTCCACATGCAAATCAAGTTTATGTCTACTTTACTCAATACATTCCTAGACCAGGCTTCTTTTTCTATAACAATCTAATTGTCAACACTCTCTAATTGTATCATGAATGGTTAAAAGTACCTTCTATAGATGATCATTATAAGATCCTAGTATTTATCTTAAATGGCTTGCATCTAAATCATTTTTAACAAAGAGGCAAAAGTCCTTTTCTCCAGATGCTCAAATTTGTGTTTTATGGGGCAGTAGCTTCTATGGGAAATATATAACTTATTATAAAAATAGTGCACATACCCTGGTTGGTGTGGCTCAGTGGATTGAGCACTGGCCTGTGAACCAAAGGGTCCCTGGTTCGATTCCCAGCCAGGGTGCATGTCTGGGTTGTGGGCCAGGTCCCCAGTTGGGGGCGTGTGAGAGGCAACCACACATTAATGTTTCTGTCCCTTTCTCCCTCCCTTCTCCTCTGTTAAAATAAATAAATAAAGTCTTTAAAAAAATAGTGCACAAATGTTCTTCTGTTCAAACTTCCTGGCTCTTAGCCGGCCTCACCTGGGACATAATCAATACAACATCACTGCATTGTGCTGGAGGCTGTACCTGCTCCCATAAAGGGCTGATAAAGAAACGAGGCGTTTGTTTTCCTTGAGTAGGTTCTGAAGTTCACGTGCGCGATTTCGTAAATGTGTTTTGCTTCGTCCAGAGAGATACCGAAGCAGTACTAAACATTTCCCTAATATTTCCTTAGGAAGTTCAAATGGTTTGAGGGCACATCCTTTTTGGGGGTCGTAGAAGGAGTGGTTTCTGAGGACGCAAGAGAATGGGGGAAGTGACCTCTTTTACACTTCTCTGGTGGTTTGTAGTTTTTGTTTTGTTTTCTCTACTGTACCTGGCACGGAGTTTTCTCATAGATGCAAACATCCTTCCCGATCTGTTGTAAAAACCACAAATACATCACTCAGAGAAATATTTAAAGAACCATCAAGAGGGGAAACAGTCATTGGTTTAATGGAATGCTGTCAAGTCAGATCAGCGTCCCGAACAACGCCGGGGAAGAATTGATACTTTCGCACTGACACGTGAAGAGCAGAGCCCACGCATTGTGGAGAAAACGCGGAATCTGTCAGCTGTACGATTGCCGAGTTAGCAGAAGCAGGAGGAGGCTCCTCGGGTTGAAAAGAAAGGCGTAGGCATGCATGCACATTGTAACCTTTCCTGTTCTACACCTGCCGTGATGACACGGTCAGCACTTGGGAGTTTTTCTCTTTGAAATTTTCAAGTGCTTCAGAAGACAAAGGAGGTAGTCTTTTATTCTGCAAAAGCAAAATGTCTAGGCTGTTATTTTAGCGTTAGCATAGAAATGACAACCAAGGAACTACAGTTTTTTTGTTTTGTTTTGTTTTGTTTTTTGTTTTTTCTCTCTGGGAGTGCCGTGCACGTTTCCCAGGAGCTTTTAGGGGTTGTCAAGGTGGGTCCTGTTTGTACCCATTTATCCCATGAGCAAAGTTTTTCTGAACCATTTCCCTTTCAACAAACAGGAGGAAACGCTTTGTTTCGTGCTTTTACCACGCTAGTGTACCATTTATAAACATGAAAAGTTGTATTTTCTACTAACAGAAAGATGAGTATACAGATCCTATACATGTCATCATTTGCAATAATTCTCTTCAATCCACAATGGCGTCGTCTCCGTAGTACCATAGTGCCCGGATGTGGTACCCGACCTCCTCCTACCTTCGTGGTGCTCCTGTGAAGCTGGTAGGAAGCCCGCACTCTTCCCGTTATCACAGAAGAGAGAAGAAGCGCACAGACATGCCCTTCCTTAAGGGTTACACTATTTTACAAGACAAAGTTGTGGTAATAGAGACAAGATCTTAGTGTGAATGCACAAACGTGCTTTCAATGCTATTGTTACACCCCGACTTTCCTACCCAAGTCACTGTGCATCCATAAATGCTTAATCGATTTTGTCACAGAAAACAATTGATATCTTCTGTTGCATATTAGCTGCTCATTTACAGCTAATGAAGGGGGAAAAATCACATAGCTAGCTAATCAGGAGTAATAGCCTCCAACTGGAAATTAAGACTTTTGGTGTCATCTCTATTTGGGAAAAGTCTATCCAGGTAGTTTGTAGAAGATGAATTGCTAATGCTGTGGTCCAATTTAACATTGCATATTACTTTGGTAAAAATTATAAACCTTCTGATATTATAACCCTTCTGGCAATAATGACTAGGAGTGATTTGCAGAACACATGTCACTTCTTATTTTCTGGGTCCCTGACCCTTCTATGGAGAGAGATGTGCACACTTTCCCACGTAGATGGGTAAATGTTCTTTTCATAGTTCTTGTGGATTTTGCATGACGATACAGGATGCTTTGGGGAAAAGCATCAACTTATACTGTTTATTTTCAAAAAACCGATCATCCTCACGGTTAATCTCCTATTTCTACTAACAAGTCAAAATGATTGAAACACTCAGGAAGCTAAAGGAATGTTTTCAGTCTACTATGAACTAGTCTAAGGTCTAAATGACCACATTTGACTGGTCCTTTGTCCCTTGGTGATGTTTTCCAAGTCCATGGCCACCTTTTCCTCTTCACCAGTGATTTTTCATTCCCCTCCTGAGTTGCACCTTCCTTTGGAATTCACCGCCGGATGTATTAACAGGAACGTTTTGTATACTCCAGTAATGTTCTGAGAGGTCTGTTTGTGAGAGAGAAACAGAGAAAAGACAGAAGGGGCTGAGAAAGAGGTCCCTGCTAGGCCAAGTCTTCCTGATTGCTTTTCCATTTTGGATTCCATCCTTGTCCGTTGTGGTTATCTATGAAACTGCGCTGCGTACGTGCTGCACTTTAGGAAGTGTTTGTGTTGATTGCAGATAACTGGATACATCTGATCAGGCTGAAACCCTGCCCTCAAGCAAGAAACAAGAAGTGCCAGGAAAAATAAGAGGGTGCATTTGACGTTAAATCGGAAAGTTGCCGAGGAAGCTAGCCAACTACTAGGTGTTAGGAAATCCAGATTCTAGAACCACCCTCGCTGAGGGGTATTTGTAAGACCTTAAGCCATTTTCTTCCTATATTTCTCGTCTTTGTCGTATAAAATGAGGATGTGTAATTAGATGCCACTTAAGGACATTTCCAGCTGTGGTCATTTGACCTTTGTGCATAGGGGTCAGGGGTTACTCCTAGCACTCTCATTTTAGAAGGGGGGCTAGACAGTGTCCTCTGCACAGGTAAGGGTGGCTATTTGGTTCAGAGACTGCCCGTAAATGGATTTTAGATAACGAATAATCCAGATATGGTTTTATTGTCAACCCTCTCCCCCACCCCGCAGAATTCTGATGTAACTAGAATACATCTTTTTTTAGAAGATTTTATTTATTTATTTTTTAGAGAGAGAAGGGAGGGAGAAAGGGAGAGAAACATCAATGTGTGGTTGCCTCTCGCTCACCCCCCCACTGGGGACCTGGCCCACAACCCAGGCACATGTCCTGACCGGGAACTGAACCGGTGACCCTTTGGTTCACAGGTTGGCACTCAACCACTGAGCCACACCACCCAGGGCTAGAATACATCTTCATACACATTAGATAACATTGAATCTCTATGTAATGCATCTCAGCGGTTGACAATGAAAGTGGGCCCCATCCAAACCCTCCTGTGCCCAATAGAAGGGAAAAGCATTAACATAGTATATGCTGGAAGAAGAATTGGGCTCCTCGTTGTTCTTGAAAGAGCTAAACCCCAAATGAAAAGCCTTCTCTTTCTTTGGCCTGTAGGACCCGATCAACTTTACGTCTCTACCTTCAGTTTAGAATAGCTCTGATTTGCATTAGCTCGATGACTTAATACGTGGTGAACAGCAACATTTCCGAATTCTCTTCAGACTTCGTGCACAGACTTCCCAGAAGAAAAGTCGTCACTAAATAAAGTGCAATGTATTGTACACCTCAGGCATTCAGCGCTGCTTCGGGGCAGTCTTCCCTGCATGCATTAACATGAATGGGCTACGCAGGCACTCAGTGAAGGAAAAGGTACACCCCGCAGTTCGTATTTCAGCCACGTAGGCATATTACACAATCTACGTTACGTGGTTTATCTAGTCTCTAACGTTCCTTGCATTCTAAGAACGAGGACCGTGTTTTAATAACAGGGAAAAAACGATTTTGTCTCATTGAAGCAAACTGGCCTACTTGCAAGTCATCCATCTTCATATATGAGCTTTGTTGCACCAAATTTACTTTGAACTATAAGGAACATGTCTGTAGAGCATGAGGAAATACCTCCAGCACCTGCCAAGCAACAGGGAAGGAACCCTTCAGTTAGGACTATAAGGACTAACTGCAGTGCGACAAAACTAATGACGAAATGCAAGTGGCACAGACAAACTGTTTAGAATGGAGCATTCTCGCATGTCTATCACCTTGCTGATCTTGTACAAATTTATAGCCTCTAAATCCAGAGGTCTAAATCTTCAAAGCTTGAAAAACCAAGGTGCGGCATGCACTAATCTTCATTTTCCCCCTATCTTCTTACAGCAGCACTAATGGAAATGTATTTTGTTTAATGACTCTGAAATCCTGTTTGTAATTAGATGTGGGAATTGGTCTTACTTTGTAACAGATGATACTGGAATAATAATATGAGAGATGCTACACTGAGACCACTATCCTCTTAAATCTATATCATTTTTCATTTTATTGACAGGAGATGTGCGCAAGGAACAAAGACATTGATTTTAAGAAGGAGAAAGATAAGATCTAATAAAAAGTTCCAATTCAAATAGTTTAGTGTTGCTTTCGATATATTGCAGTGGGGGAAGGAAAGGGCATGCACCTCGTTTTTAATTTTAGAAAACAAGGGTTTCACATGTGTCGGTTTGTCCCTGATAAGGATTTTTGAACGTTATTGCAACGACTAGCTAGAGAAGTTTGATTAAGTGACAGAGATCATATCAGCGAAGCAGGTATTATATGTTAGTTTGATTATACACAATAATTAATACCATATTTAAAGAATAATTTTCTATTCAAACAAATAATTTAAAGGGTGAACATACTGAATGCAAGGGCTGCTCTGTGTTCTTCATTGTTAGTAAATGCTTCTGTTGTACATCGTTTTGGTCACTAAAGTTCAGTCATGTTAGGAGGTGTTAGGTGTTCTTCAAGTCAATGCTAATGGACTCCAAGAGCCACCCAAGGATTTGCAAAGAAATTAAATGTATCATGGATAAGGTTCCTATTCCCTGTAAAACACATGTGCTATTACCATTTATGGTGGTAAGAATGCTGGGACACTTCTTTGGAGATTTTGATTAGCATGTACTTAATAGCACCTGATGATCAATTTAGGTATTATTGCAATTCTTGGTTAATTCAAGTATCGTATTCTTTTTAGCAGATCCAAGACTTGGCAAAAGAGAAGAAAAGTCGTGGGCCATTTCCTAGTAAGCTCCAATGTCTTTAGCAATTTAGCTTGCAAAGCAGTTTCACACCAATTTATTCCCTTTGATTATCATAAAAGTCCTGTAAACTAAGTACTGCAGGTATTGTTATTGTCCTTTGTAGGCAGCCCCAGATGGGCTCAGAGATTTGGTAAAGTTCAAATTGATGGTATGTGGCCCAACATATTACTTTCAACTCCAAAGCCAGTGTTTTTCCATGGCAAAATAACTCATGTTGAAGAAAAATTAATGGAGAACACATATGGTTCCATCAATACACAGGTTAATAGACTGTGGTGACTTCGTAACAGGTAAGAACACAATGTCATTAGAGTGGAAATTTCCCCAAACTGTGGGTTCATGATTTTGCTCACATTGCAAAGCGATAGAATAGATTTCAATGCAGAGATGGTGAATAGAATCATTTATTCGCTACATGAACGAGTATTTTTTGCATGAAACATACGAGTGTTGCTTGATTTCTTGCAAAAGAAATCAGAGATCATATCAGTGACAGAGCAACAATGATAAAATCCTTGTTTCTTAAGATTAAAAGCAAGGCCTGTGCACCTTACCTTCCCTGTCGCAAAGTGTTGCAAACAGCAACACGCTCGTGTTGCAGGTTTTCATTAGATTCTGTTTTCCTACATTTTCAAATCAATGTCTTTGTTATTTGTACACATAATTTGTTAGCGATGTGAGTGAATAAAATGACTTGCGTAAGCTCCAGTGTAGCAATTAACTGGAGAGATTCTAGCTGTTCCATTATGAAATGCTAGAAAGTTTCTCATTCTAATGCAGCAACATGATAATTGGCCAGTTTCCTTGTTTATGTTCATTAGCCTAGAATACCGTCTTACATAAAGTTGGCATAATAAATATATAAAAGGCAGATTGATTATATCAACTCCAGTAGATGTTCCTGGCACATAGTTGGTTCTCAGCATTTACTAAATGCCGAGTATGTATTCCTTACATTATACTGAGAGTCCCTTCGATTACTGTATCATAGGACATACTGTAAGTCTAGCTCTGTTTCCGTTATTTGATAAGAAATGAAAATTGGTACTTTATTGATTAAAACATGTTTGATTTAGCCATCTATTGACATTTCTACATTTGCCACCTCTCATGATGGCAGATGTGAGAAGCATGAAATATCCTGAACAAAGAGAGTTCACAGAGTACTTGGCAAATTTAGCTCTCTCTCTCAGCATGACGCAAGTAATAATTTCCAGAAATCAAGGTAATAAGCCTCAACTACTCACTAGAAACCTATTAATACAGCTATTGCGGCTTAGTTATTTAGAATCATTCATGAGATCATGGAAAATCATTCTTTGGTTTTATATGCCTGATCAGTGCATTTCCATTTTTTTCCTAATTTAAAGTCCCTTACTTTAAACATTTAATTTATCCATTTATTTCTTTTAATTATAACTGCCATGCAACATGATGTTAGTTTCAGGTGTACAGCAGAGTGATTCAACAACATTTGCGTACCTTACAAAGTAATCATCCCAATAAGACCGGTAACCATCTGTCATCATATAACATAGTCGTTATAATATTATTGACTGTGCTTCTTCTGCTGGACATTACATGCTGATGACTTATTGTACATCTGAAAATTTGTACTTCTTAGCCCCGTTCCACTGTTCCACCATTCCCCTCCCCCATCCCCTTTGTCAACCATCAGTTTATTATCTGCACCTGAGTCTGTTTCTGTTTTCTTTTGTCGATTTGTTTTGTTTTTTAGGTTTAACATATAAGTAAAGTCATACAGTATTTGTCTTTCGCTGCCCAACTTATTCTACTTAGCGGAATACGCTATCGGTTCATCCATGTTGTTGCTAATGGCAAGATTGGACTTTTTTATCGCTGAGTAATATTCCATTCTACAGGCGTAGGCAAAAGTAGGTTAAATTAGCAGTCATCATTGCATAAAACATAGATCATAAGTAAGGACATGAAATCAGAACAATAATAAGTAGGTAAATAACACAAATAATACAACAATAAATATGTAAATAAAACAAGAAAAACACTATGTTTCACACACTCACAACTGTAAACCTACTTTTGCTGACCTCTGTATACGTATACCACATCCTTATCCATTCATTTATCAATGGATATGTAGGTTGCTTCTACATCTTGGCTATTGCAAACAATGTTGCAGTGAACATAGAGACACATATACCTTTTTAAATTAATGTTTTTTATTTTTTGCATAATACCCAGAAGTGGAATTTTTGGGTCCTATGATGATTATGTTTTTAATTCTTTCAGCAATATACTGTTTTCCATAATAGTGGTACCAGTTACAGTCCCATCCACAGTGTACTAGGGTACCCTTTCCTCCGCATCCTCACCAATACTTAGTCTTGGTTGTTTTATTGATTGTAGCCATTTTGAAAGGTGTAAGGTGATAGATATCTCATTATGGTTTTAAGTTTCGTTGCCGTTATGATTGAAGATGATGAACATTTTTATTTTTAATTATATTTTATTGATTAGGCTGTTACAGTTATTCCAATTTTTCTCCCTTTGCCCCCCTCCACCCAGCACCCCCCACGCCCTCAAGCAATCCCCTCACTGTCGTTCATGGATGTGGGCCATGCATATAAGTTCTTTAGCTGCTCCATTTCCTATCCTGTACTTTACATCCCCATGGCTATCCTGTGACTACCTGTTT
Source organism: Glossophaga mutica (assembly GCA_039655065.1). Taxonomy (NCBI): domain Eukaryota; kingdom Metazoa; phylum Chordata; class Mammalia; order Chiroptera; family Phyllostomidae; genus Glossophaga; species Glossophaga mutica. The sequence goes on along the minus strand of CM077318.1, from coordinate 2,849,172 downwards.
GCACTTTTTAATCCCCTCACATTTTAACCCATTCTCCCACACCCCCTCCCATCTGGTAACCATCAAAATGTTCTCCATATCCATGATTCTGTCTCTGTTCTTTTTTTTTTTTTTTTTTTTTTGCTTAGTTTGTTTTTCAGATTCAATTATTGATAGATAGGTATTTTTTGCCATTTTATTGTTCATAGTTTTGATCTTCTTTTTCTTAAATAAGTCCCTTTAACATTTCATATAATAAAGGCATGGTGATGATGAACTCCTTTAATTTTTTCTTGTCTGGGAAGCTCTTTATCTGCCCTTTGATTCTAAACGATAGCTTTGCTGGATAGAGCAGTCTTTGCTTATAGTTCCCTGCTTTTCATGACTTTGAATATTTCTTGCCAATCCCTTCTAGCCTGCAAAGTTGCTTTTGAGAAATCAGCTGACATTTCTTATGGGAACTCCCCTGTAGGTAACTGATTTTCTCTTGCTGCTTTTAAGATTCTCTCTTTATCTTTAACCTTAGGCATTTTAATTATGATGTATCTTGGAGTGGGCCTATTTGCATCAGTCTTGCTTGGGACTCTCTGTGCTTCCCGGAATTGCAAATCTATTTCATTCACCAAATTAGGGAAGTTTCCTTTCATTATTTTTTTCAAATACATTTTCAGTGTCTTGCTCTTTCTCTTCTCCATCTGGCACCCCTATGAGGCCAATGTTGGAACACTTGGTGTTGCCCCAGATGTCCTTTAAACTATCCTTATCTTTCCTTTCCTTTTCTGTCTCTCTTTCTTTCTTTCCTTCTTTATTTCTCTCTTTTTTTCTTTATGTCTTTGCTGTTCTAATTTGTTGAATTCCACTACCTGGTTCTCCAGGCTGCTGATTTATTCTTCTGTGTTGTGTAATCTGCTATTAATTCCTTCTAGTTTATTTTTCATTTTGGTTACTGTATTCTTCAGTTCTGATTTGGTCTTTCTTTATATGTCCTCTCCCTTTGTTGAAGTTCTCACTGCGTTCCTTTTCTTTTTTCCCAGGTTTATTGAGCATATTCATAAACATTATGTTGAACTTTTTATCGATTGATTGCTTGTCTCTGTTTCATTCAGCTCTTTGTGGTTTTGTACCATTGCTTTGTTAACGACATATTTCTTAGCGTCCTCATTTTGTTTGTCTTTCTGTGTTTGTTTCTATGAATTAAACAAAAAGGAACCTCTCCTGGTCTTGACAAAATGGCATTGTTTCAGATCTTCCTTTTTCTACACTGCGTATTTCAGGGATCTTTGGCAGGCTGGCTGTAGGTGGAACTGGAACAGGTGTAAGCTGTGAGGAGTCCCATGGGCAAGCGGTGTGGGGTCTGCCTTAGTGCACCCGAGGGAGCTAGACCTGGAGTGGGCACAGATTGTGTGGGGTCTCAGAGCTCAGCCACATTGGGGCCACCTGGGCAGGCTGTGGATGAAGTCAGCTTAGGCCATGGGGGAGTTCCGCGGGTAGACGGCTGGGCAGAACCTGGAAGGCTATTTAAAGCTGTAACTGTAGCAGCTGTAGGCCATGAGAATTCCACGGGGCAAGCTGTGTAGAAGACTGAAGCTGTAGCTCAATTGTGTGTGGGCTTCAGAAGGTCATGGGGGCAAGCCATGTTGGGGCTGGGAGATTTGGCTGGGGCGGGTGTGAGTCTTTTTGTAAGAGAGTTTATTTATTTATCTTTAGAGGGGAAGGGTAGGAGAGGGGGAGAGGGAGAGAAACATCAATGTACGGTTGCTTCTCGTGTGTCCCCTGCTGGGAACTGGCCTGCAACCCAGGCATGTGCCCTGACTGGGAATCGAACCTCGATCCTTTGGTTCGCAGGCCCGCGCTCAATCCACTGAGCTACACCAGCCAGGGCCAGGTGCAAGTTTTGATGAGCTCTAAGGGTGAGCTTCTGAGCTGGTGTGCGCTTGAAGTTTCGGATGACCTTAGCTGACCTGCTAGAATCCCTGGATCAAGCTCCTGCCCGTGCAAGCAGATTGATGAGGTGACCCAACAAATAGCACTCTACAGCTACTATACGGCAGATGTTCTAGGATGAGTAAATAGAGTTCCTTCCCAGAGAATTGAGATGGCCTTTAAACCAGCAGTCCCCAACTGCTTTGGCACCATGGAGACCATTTTTTCCACACATGGGAAAGTGGAGCAAGAGACGACAGGAGGCAGAGCTCAGGTGGCGATGCAAAGGAAGCTTTGGTCCCTTGTCCATTGCTCACCTTCTGCTGCGCAGCCCAGTTCCTAAGAGGCCATGGACTGGTGCCAGTCCTTGGCCCGGGAGGTTAGGGACCCGTGCTTTAAACACTACTTTTTTCGCCTCTGCCCCAGGGCAGGTGCCTCTGCACAAAGCCCTTCAATATGCCCTACTGCAGGTCAAGGTGTTCGCGGTGAGGTTCCTGAAATCTCACATCCCATGTCTGCTATCTGTTTCTGTGTGGTCTCTCATGTGTTTCTTGTGCAGAAGCTGTTCAGTCAGTCCTCAGTTTCTCTTAAGGTATAACTGCTCTGTCTATAAGTGTAGATTCCACGCGATCATGGGAAGAGGTGCGTTCATGGTTGTAGAGGAAATGGAGTCAGCCAGGCTCCCTCGATCGGATGTCCCGGTGAACATAATCGAGCAGGGTTCATAGAACCTTGAGTAGGGCCCGCATATGTAGAATGAAGCTCCGTTCTACAACGGAAGGTCAGTATTGGCACCCTGCCGGCTTTGTGTGCACTTAGTATATAAGGGAGTCGGGACTTCCCACAGGGCGACTTGTGCTTGTGGTATGCATGGATCGCCCCACCCTGGAATAAAGGCATGTCAGGCATTCTGACAGCTTCACGAATTTTCTTCCATCTGCCCAAATCCTGCGTGAATCTGCCCAGCCTTGACAGGCTGCAGGACAATGGTCTTCCTATGCCATCATCTTGGATTCCTCATCCTTCATAAAGATCCTTTTGTCAATAAGAACAAAGAACTGTATTTTCCTGCAAAGTCCCAAAACAAACACATACATGGAAATTTTCCAAGCAACATTGTTTTGTCTTCTAAACAGCCTACAGGAAAATATACTTAAAGGCAAAGGAAGGCTAGTGAACAAATTCTGAAATAAGCTTCAGCTTAGCAACTTGAAAGGAAAACGTCGAGTTTTTGCTATAATTTACCACTGGAAACAAAGTGAGTCACAGCAATTTTTTTCAGTGAACTATTTTGGATCACTTCCAGTTTGAGTGATGAGCTATGTCTTAGCCGAGCCGGGCACTAGTACAAGAAAGTTCAGGTTTTAAGCATGATAAGGGTATCAGAGAGATTTGCGAGAGAACTCAAACAACTGAGAGCACTAGAGTAGAAGATATTTCGGTGCGATGCTGAGAGATCGATAGCGTGTGTGAGAGTACATTGAAGAGGGTATTGGTGGGTATTGGTCAGTAGTTACAAAATGAGAAGGAATTGGAAGGACATAGACCAAACCAGTGGAGCAAAAGTCACTGGTCGGAATGGAGTCGTTGAAATCTGTAAAAAGTCATGATATCTAATATAAAAGAGTCTCAAATAAGATAAATTCTAGGAATGCAAGATTAGAATGGTGAGTAAAGTAGACAAGGAAACGATAGACAAGAATAAATATAGGCGTATCTACATTCATCACCCGTTTCTGAAAGCACTTACAGAACTTCATTGTGTCTGAGTCGAATTCAGTTATGCAGTTAGAATAGTTCTATAGATAGGAATGTAATTTCAGTGAGAAGGAAAACAGCCTTAAAAATATAATACTAAAGAAAAATAAGGGCACGATCACACACTTAGCCATCTAAAAAAATATTAAAAATATAAATTTGGAGAGATGGGTTACAGATGTATTGCCAAAAACATCCTAACACGAAATAACAGACTACTTGTTTTTTTATTCATTTATACGTCCACACCACTTATACATTCTTCTTTTCCTTGATTCTTGTACCCATTCAATAAACATTTATTGATTGCCTATTCTGTGGCATTAATATTAAGTTGAATAAGATACAGTCCTTTCCCTGTTGTGCAAATACAATGAAATAATGGATCTGAAAATGCTTTCAAGTGTGAAAATACTTTACAAATGTTAAGCATTTTTTTTTGCAGTGTGTGTGATGATTATTTCATAAACCTGGATAGTGTATATGAATAGTTTATTTGAAAGAAGTAAGACTCATTAACACATATTTTCTTAATTTTTAAGTTAATTCTAGGAAATATACTTGGGAGTAAAAGTGGTTAACAAGGATTTTCTTTAGCATTGCAATATAATATAGGTTGTATAGAACTTTTTGGTCCAAAGTAGTTTTATACCCATTATGTCATGGTTTCAACTAAAAATCAAATTAGATTATGGATGTGAAATATACTTTGTAAATTCCAATGGTCAAAACAAAAGTCAGGAGTAGAGTTATTTACTTGTTCTAAGAATAGGGACTCTTTTTCCTCCCAGAGGACCGGTGCGTCCTTCGCACCCCTGTGAAATCTTCCTCAGTTCCCAACCTAAGCCTGGTCCCTGTGGTGAACTACCCGTTAGTGCGGATACGCCGCCTAGCTTTCCTTTTCACTAGTAAAGGGAAACAAGTTAGAATAGCAAATTACTGGTTCAAACATTGAGTGACGGTATGATCTTCACCTTCATTTGCGTGATCTCAGTTTTCCCATCTAAACAATGACCACCTCCAAAGTCCTTTCCAGTTGGAATGTAATGTGACTCTAACTACAAATGAGAATCTGTTGTTTGCCTTCTTATCTGTAATAGGAAGCATTAGGGTATGCACAGTGCTCGAGGGATCACACGGCTGACCAACATATTGTAGTTTATTCCTTAACGTGGCTCAGGTCTCTTTTCTAAGCAGTCAGTGCTACCTAGCTATTTGCTGCAGATAACACTGCCGGGGAGAGAAATACTCGTATTTTGCTCTGTAGAATGCGCACCCACATTTTTGTGGGACTATGATACCCATGCTATGTAATCGTTAGACCCATGTGAAATCTCCATCCTTATTTTTCCCTCAACAATTTAGCCAAAAAGGGCGCATTATGCATGGCAAAATGCAGTAAGTGGGGATAGTTCGTTTTCAAAAAGATGTATGATCAATGTCAACAGGAATGGCCTCATAGTCCAAATTCTTAATGTATGCTCACTTGCATTGAATTGTTTCCTTGGCTTTAGTGACATAACCATTGCATTTCATTTGCTACAGTGACAAAAACTCTGTGTATCATATCTACTCTCCCAGTATAAAACAGACTGGATGACACTAGAAATAAATATAATTATTTTCTAGCACTGCGGTTCTCAGCGCTCCTAATCGTATGTATGTATCGAATGATAATAAGATCGGCTGTATTCCACATTCATTTGTCTATTAAAATTCATGTGTTGTACTACAGAAAAACCATTAGTTAGTAATATCACTTTAACTAGTTTTAGCTCCTTGACCTTGACACCAAAATGTTACAGAAGAATAATCTTTGGATAATTTTGTTCACTATATAATTCTCCTGAACTCTAAACACTTGTTGCAACCTTTTGCTCTTATCTTTGCTCAGTCATCCAGAGCCAAATTGATCCATTTCATTTTTACACGTGCATTCAGAAGGCATTGCTTATTACTCTTGTTTTTTAACAAATATCTTTTTTTAGTGTTGTGCAAGTAGAGTTGTCTCCATTTTCCCCGCACCCCTCCCTCCACCCCACCCTTCCCCCACCTCCCACCTTCAATCCTACCCCCCTTTGGCTTTGTCCATGGGGCCTTTATACATGTTCCTTGACAGCCCTTCCCCTATTTTCCCCGTTATCCCCCTCCCCCCTCCCCTCTGGTTACTGTCAATTTGTTCTTTATTTCCATGTGTCTCTTGTTTTGAAGTCGCCTTTCCAGACTCTCCAAAGAGAAAGCGTTTCCCCCTCCGGAGCTATAATCTCTCATTTGACATGTTTGGAAGTCACAATTCATTGTACTTTACTGGTGACTGGGCTCAGGAAATATTTGGTGACTGGAAATTTAGAAACCGCAAATGTCCAAACGTTGTACCAGAGAAGCAGACTGTAAAAGCTGCACTGTTGAGTGTTTATCTTGAATTGATTTTTATTGGTGTGTATTTATTGCTGGTTTTGATCTTTTGGAGCTGAATGGTCAAAGGAGCAGATTAGATTCATGTTCAGTGGAAATCGAGACCGCTCATTCACATGTTGAACTTAAAGTTTCAGTAAAATTATTGTGAATAGAACTCTTTTTCAGTATCCAGCGTTTATGGCTTCTGGCTTAGGAATGACGTACTAGACAAATTACAGATCTGCACCTCTTCTGCATTCTGGTTTGTCTTATCTGAAAACTGATGAAAATGATAGATTTCTGTCCCATAAGGAAAGGACAGGCGTTTCAAGCTAGTTTTATGCACCTGGGCAGTCAGGACACCTCATCCACTCCTGTCCCATCAGGATTCGCTTCTGGGAGTTCTCGCCCTGTGTGTTTCTGTAGCACATGCTAACGTTAAATAATTGGGCTCTTACCATCAAATGCACTAGACCGAACCAATTGTGGGCATTTGCCCTTTATTATCTTTTAAAAATATTTGAATAAAACCCCATATGTAACATATATGTAAATATGAAACTATAATAACATAAATGTCAGTGAACACATCATGCGACTCAAGAACTAAAACACTATCAAACATTTGCATCCTTTTTCCCGATACTTCCCCATAAAAGGTAAGCATGCTTTGAATTTTGCGCTTTGCTTCTCATTGTATTTTTACATTACTTATTTTAAGGGAACTATTTCTTCATTTTTTTTGTATTTTTTTATTGTTGTTCAAGTACAGTTGTCTCCATTCTCCTCCCACCACTCTCCCCCACCATGCCCCCTACCTCCCGCCCTCAATCCTACCCCCATTTGGCTTTGTCCATGGGTCTTTTATACTTGTTCCTTGATGGTCCTTCCCCTTCTTTCCTCCATTATTCCCTCCCCCCTCCCCTCTGGTCACTGTCAGTCCTTTATTTCCATGTCTCTGGTTCCATTTTGCTTATTTGTTTATTTTGTTGATGAGGTTCCACTTAAAGGTGAGATCATATGGTATTTGTCTTTCACCGCCTGGCTTACTTCACTTAGCATAATGCTCCCCAGTTCCATCCATGCTGTCGCAAGGGTAGGAGCTCCTGCTTTCTAATGTGCTGTCAGTTATTCCATTGTGTAAATGTAGCACAGTTTTTTTGATCCACTCATTTACTGATGGGCACCTAGGTTGCTTCCAGCACTTGGCTATTGTAAGTTGCACTGCTATGAACATTGGGGTGCATAGGTTCTTTTGAATTGGTTTCAGGGTTCTTAGGGTATAATTCCAGCAGTGGAATTGCCGAGGCAAAAGGCAGTTCCACCTTTAGTTTTTTGAGGAAATTTCATACTGTTTTCCACAGTGGCTGCACCAGTCTGCATTCCCGCCAACAGTGCACTAGGGTTCCCTTTCTTCATATCCTTGCCAGTACTTGTTGTTTGTTGATTTGTTTATGATGGCCATTCTCACCCGTGTGAGGTGTTATCTCATTATGGTTTTAATTTGCATCTCTCTGATGGCTAGTGATGCTGAGCATCCTTTCACATGTCTCTGGACCCTCTGTGTGTCCTCCTGGGAGAAGTGTCTGTTCAGGTCTTTTGTCCATTTTTTAATTGGATTGTTTGTCTTCCTGGAGTGAAGTCATGTGAGTTCTTAATATATTTTGGAGATAAAATCCTTCTCTAAGGTATCATTGGCAAATATATTTTCCCAGACGGTTGGTTCCCTTTTCATTTTGCTGATGTTTTCTTTAGCTGTGCAGAAGCTTTTTAATTTGATGTGGTCCTATTTCTTTATTCTTTCCTTTATGTCCCTTGCTCTAGGGACATATTGGTGAAAATATTGCTGTGTGAAATATCTGAGATTTTCCTGCCTGTGTTCTCCTCTAGGACTTTTATGTTGTCACAACTTATATTTAAGTCTTTTGTCCATCCTGATTTTATTTTTGTGTATGGTATAAGTTGGTAGTTGAGTTCCATTTTTTTGCATGTAGCTGTCCAGATCTCCCAACACCATTTATTGAAGAGGCTATTTTTACTCCATTTTATGCTTCTGCCCCCTTTTTTGAATATTAATTAACCATAGGGAGTTGGATTTATTTCTGGGCTCTTGATTCTCTTCCATTGGTCTAGGTGTCTGTTCTTACGCCAGCACGAGACTGTTTTGATTACAGCGGCCTTGTAATACATTTTGGTATCAGGTATTGTGATCCCTCCTACTTTCTTCTTCTTTCTCAAAATTGCTGCAACTATTTGGGGTCATTTGTTGTTCCATATAAGTTTTTGAAATGTTTGTTCTATGTCTGTGAAATATGTCATTGGTATTTTAATAGGGATTGCCTTGATTCTATAAATTGCTTTGGGTAGTATGGACATTTTGATGATGTTAATTCTTCTAATCCGTGAACATGGTATATGTATGCTTCCTTTTATTTGTGTCTTCCTTAATTGTTTTCTTCAGTGTTGTGTAGTTTTCTGGGTATAGGTCTTTTACCTCCTTAGTTAGGTTTATTCCTAGGTACTTTATTTTTCTTGTTGCTATAGCAAATGGGATTTTTTTCCTGATTTCTGTTTCTGATATTTCATTGTTGGTGTACAAAAATGCATTGGATTTCTTAATGCTGACTTTGTATCCTGCTGTTTGGCCAAATTCACTTATTAGGTGGAGTAGTTTTTTGGTGGAGTCCATAGGGTTTTCTATATACAATGTCATATCATCTGCAAATAGCGACAGTTTTACTTTCTCTATTCCGATTTGGATACCCTTTATTTCTTTTTCTTGTCTGATTACTTTGGCTAGGACCTCCAATCCTATGTTGAATAGAAGTGGTAAAAGCGGACGTCCTTTTCTTGTTCCTGATCTTAATGGGAAAGCTTTTAGTTTTTGCCCATTGAGTATGATGTTGGCTGTAGGTTTCTCATTTATGGTGCTTATTATGTTGAGGTATCCTCCCTCTACTCCCACTTTGCTGAGTGTTTTTATCATAAATGGGTGCTGTACTTTATCAAAAGCTTTTTCCTCGTGTATTTATATGATCATGTGATTTTTGTCTTTCCTTTTGTTTATGTGATGTATTACCTTTATTGATTTGTGAATATTGTACCAACCTTGCATCCCTGGGTTGAATCCCACTTGATCATGGCATATGATCTTTTTAATGTATTGCTGGATGCAGTTTACCAAAATTTTGTTGAGGGTTTTAGCGTCTGTGTTCATCAGCGAAATTGACTTGTAATTTTCTTTCTTTGTTGTGTCTTTATCTGGTTTTGGGATTGGGATGATGCTGGCCTCATAAAAATAGTTTGAGAGTCTTCTTTCTTCTTGAATTTTTTGGGATAGTTTGAGAAGGCTAGAAGTTAACTCTTCCTTAGATGTTTTATAAAATTCTCCTGTGAAACCATCCGGTCCAGGGCTTTTGTGTGTTGGCAGTTTTTTTATTACTGCTTCAATTTCATGAGTTGTTATCAGCCTCCAGGTTTTCTACTTCTTCTCCATTCAGTTTTGGAAAATTATATTTTTCTAGATATTTGTCCATTTCACCCAGGTTTTCAAATTTTTTGGCATATAGTTGTTTGTAGTAATTTCTTACAGTTCTTTGTGTTTCTGTGGTATCAGTTGTAATCTCTCCTCTTTCATTTCTGATTTTATCTATTTGGGCCCGCTCTCTTTTTTTGTTAATGATTGTGGTTAAAGGCTTGTTGATTTTATCTTGTCAAAGAAGCTGCTCCTAGATTCATTGATGCTTTGTATTGCATTTTTTAGTCTCTATATCATTTAATGCTGCTCTGATCTTGGCTATTTCCTTCCTTCTCCTTGCTCTGGGCTGTCTTTGTTGTCATTCCTTGAGTTCTTATAGGTGTAGGGTTAGGCTGTTTATTTGAAATGTTTCTATCTTTTTTAGGTAGGCCTGTGTCACTATGAACTTCCCTCACAGGACTGCCTTCACTGTGTCCCATAAGTTTTGGATTGTTGTGTGTACATTTTCATTTGTTTACAGAAACTTTTTGATTTCTTCCCTAATCTCATTCTTAACCCATTCATTGTTTAATAGCATGCTATTCAATCTCCATGATTTTGAGTGTTTTGGGTTTTTTTCCTTGAGGTTGGTTTCTAGTTTCAGGCTCTTGGGGTCTGAGAAAATGCTTGATATGATTTCATTTTTCTTGGATTTGTTGAGTCTTGTTTTTTGTCCTATCATGTGGTCTGCGTTTGCAAATGTTCCATGTGCATTTGAAAAGAACATGTATTTGGGTTCTTTGATATGAAAGGTTTTATATATATATATATATATATATATATATATATATATATATATATATATATCAGTTAAGTCAGTTTGAAGTAAATATTTATTTAAAAAAAAACTTAACAGAAACACTGAATGGCAGAGCTGGAATGCACCCTTGAGATCACCCAGCTCAACCCCATCACTTACATACGGGAAGTAAAACTCAAAGAAGATAGAATGAGGATGTGTGGTCTTTCAGTGGGACTTTTATCATCATTTGAAAGAGTGGGAAAATGTTAATATTCTAGGAGTGTACTATTCATTTAGTCATAACAGCAATTATAATAATTGATATTAAAATACTTAACAATAAAACTCGGTGCTATACTTCTCAAACTAAGAGTCTTTGTAACTTAAAAATAAAAAAATAAGAACATATTTACAGAAAAATTGCTTATAGATCAAAATTTTATATATTGTATATTAGTCTCTAAATTATATTATAAACCCAGTGTATTGGCCCCCTTGAAAAGTAGCAGACTTTAAAATGTGGAGTCAGCCCTGGCTGGTGTGGCTCAGAGGACTGAGCACTGGCCTGCAAACCAAAGGGTCGCTGGTTCGATTCCCAGTTAGGGCACATGCCTGGGTTGTAGGCCAGGCCCCCAGTAGGGGGAACGCAAGAGACAACCACGCATGGATGTTTCTCTTCCTCTCTTTCTCCCTCCCTTCCCCTCCCTCTAAAAATAAATAAATAAAGCCTTTAAGAAATAAAGAAAGAAAATGTGGAGTCAATTCTTTCAAAAGAAAAAACTCAGTGACAAATTGTTTCTGATGACAATATTAATCAGCTGTGATTTTTTAATAGTTATATGGTGGCGCACATTAAACTAGTATGTTGAACTAGTGAGATAATGTGGTAAGGTCACGTCTGTGTGTGCATTTTCAGACCAGGTAAGCAAAGTATTTCATTTCCAAACCAGTCCCTGGAAGTCGTAGCATATTATTGCTTTGATATCAGAGTTATAGCAAAATAATAACCTCATTGATAATCTAGGACTTCTTTCTGATAGTTTCTCATTGTTCCACTCCATATTTTGGCCACTCTTTTTAGTTAAGGGAAAATGTGGGTACAATGGTAGTAATGTACCTAAAGACTAACCTTTGTTGCAGTTTTCCAAAGTCTTACAAAGACATTGGTGTTTTGTAAACACACCATAGGCACCTTGCCCACCTACTGAGGCAGTTAAAGGAATTCTGAATCCACCAGCTTGTAAATGAAAGACTCAGTACCTAGTTGATTTATTTGCTCTTCAGTGTCTAGAGTCGCGCACAGTTCAGTCATACTAATTCGTGTTAATGGGGAGATCGTGTCTGAAATGTAGACCAGCGATGATTAATAGAACTTTCCATGATGATAGAAATGCTTTTCCATGTGAGTCCTTTTTCACAAGTGACTACGTATCACTTGACATGCAGTTTGTATGCTTGAGGAATTGACTGTTCAATTTTATTTATTTAACTAATTTATATAGCAACCTGTGGCCAATGGCCACCATATTGGACAACTGACGCAAAACTTAATGAAACTTGAATTTGGGGATTTTCAGGAAATGAGGATGCCAGCATAAAGAGTCATCTTACTGGATATACGTGCCTGAATGGATAAACATTTGTTACTAGTACACGGTCCTGAAATAATTTAATCGTAGCCTAGTTTCTTCTGTGAGTGAAAAAAATCAAACACTGGAGAAAGTGTTTATCTTCTTGCTACGTCACTTTTATACATCATTGCCCCCTGTACTACTGTAGTTACACGTTCTCCATGGATTAGTGCAGATTTCTTGTTTTCTCACAAGGGGTAACAGAAGGGAGATACGCGATATTATTTTGGTTCAACACAAGGCATCATAAAAATATTTTCAATGACAAAATAGAACAAAAGCCACCGATGGAAAGACTGGATCTCAAAATACTGAGTTCCTGTGGTAGCATCCATAAGTCCATACTCAGCCTCGTGTTTCTGTGGTACAAAGGCGGATCTGAGAATTAAGTCCGTGAGTGTCTAAACATTTTAGTGGTTAAAGCTTTACTGAGTTGCCATTTGCACTTAGGAGGCACAGTAACAATGACAGTAAGGACCTTCTATAAATAGGTCAATTTTATCCTGGAACATAGTGGTTTTGCCAATCTCTAACAATCCCTTAGAGCTGGTTTGTAAAGCCAGCCCTGCCTTTTTATTGACCATCATCAAAAACAGCGCTCTTTGAAACCTCTTTTCCTAAAATTAAAATCCAAGCTTCTTTTCGTTGACCCTGAGGAGTTCTTCCTGGCTTCTCAGCCCGCTAAAAGGAGAACACTGCCAAACTGCCATAAGCACTGGGCCCTAACGAAGGCGAAATCGGTTTTGGACCGTCAGTGCGCTCAGGTTGGAAACAGACTGACATCCAGCGCTAGCGTGGAAATGGTGTGCGTGTGCGTGGCGGGGAGGGGATGAGCCCTCACTACTCCGGGTGCGGTAGTCCTGTGCTACGGAGACGTTCGCGGGCCGCGTGAAAACAGCCTCACCGAACGACTAACTCAGTTATCAGGGGTGCAAAGCGAATCCTCAAGTTTTACGAAGTACAAGCGCTTTGGGAAGTGTGCGTTTGTCATTACGGCTAATTTGCACACACCTCACCCAAGAAAAGGCCAGGGGAACTAGGCCGAGAACACAGCTGTACGGGCGGCTCGACTAATTGCCTCTCCATCCTCAACCTCATTTATCTTCATTTCTTCCCAATTATACCAAATTATCAATAGTCTCTGTTGCATCAGAGCCTTAATCCCCTTTATTCGGGCAGCATTAGATAGTGGCAGATGAATTCTTGCAGGGAGTCAGGGTAAACAGCCATGAAATGCCGCCCCTGGCAGATGGCATTGCTTACAAGAAATGTGACAAAACATTTGGAATTTGTAACTGGGCATCAATATGAGGATGCAAGCTGTTAATATTTTTTTAAAGATAATCAACGTGGTATATGGTAGAAATGAAACCCATCTTTTAACGGAAAATACAAAGGTGCAGGTGTTCACATTTCAAAAGATTAATACGTTTTTAGATGGTATATTCCCACGGAGTGCTGTGGCCATGAAATCCTTTTAGGCCATGATATTTTATGATAATAAATGGCCTATTTTCATTTGAAGCAAAGTACACACCTTCTGTATTCAAAGGCAAAATACCCTTTATTTTTCTTTCCAATCAAACAACAGACTGTGCAGTATTTATTGTGTTTATTGCCAAATTGAAAATATGCTTCTCAATCAGAAAACAAACTGAGCAACAAAAAGAAAACGTACTACTGAGAAAACAATGTTTGGAACGATTTAAAATTTTTACTTGGTAAGAGGAAGAATAAGAATTCCTTCTTTTATTATTTACAAACCATCAGTAATTGAATTCTAAATAGTTACTTTTTATTTGATTAACTACCTTATCAGTTTATAGAAACAATTACATAACAAGTATGTTTTTACGAATTTAACCTTTGAGAACCATACGATCTACAGATATTATGACATAGATGTAATGGGCAAAATGAATAAGCAAATAAATAAGAGTGACCTTTGGAATGAAATGGAAAATAGTAAAATAGGCCACCTTAGTGTATTTCATTATCAGGTCAAAGATATTTTTTACAAGAATTAGTGAGTTTATTTTTGGTCTTTTCTGTGGTAGAGCACTGCTTAAGGACAGGGTATCTCTTTCATCTTCATGTAGACACAGGGTCTGGCAGAAGTGAGGGGCGCTGGAGTGTGGTTGGTAGGGCAATAATATGAGTGTAATAAGTTATAACTTTAATTTGAACATTTCACCTAAAACGTCCGATGCTGTGCTTGAGTGTGATGTTATGTTACAGAATTCCATGCTTATGATTTTGTAGTTAAAGGGCAGCATTATTTGAGCTGGACCCTGTTCTAAATGCTGAATTCAATGAATGAGAGCAGATCAGACCCCTTCGGTCAGTGACAGGGAAGGGAAAACTGGACATAGTTAGGGAGCTGTCGGCTCCCTCAGCCTCCCAGGGTCCAGACGTCTGTGTCCTTTTCCTCTTCTTAAGCTACACGGGGGCCTTTGTATCTTACATCACCCTCCACCTCCTGCGCACTCCTACCTAAGTGACCCCCAAGAAGTGTTCCTTCTCATCCGAGTTTCTGCAAAAATTCACATTCTGCGCACTGCAGAAAGTATGTCTGGCCCTGGCTGGTGTGACTCAGGGGATTGAGTGCTGGCCTGTGAACCACAGGGTCGCTGGTTCGATTCCCAGTCAGGGCATGTGCCTGCGTCGTGGGCCAGGTCCCCAGTGGTGGGGTGCACGAGAGGCAACCACACATGGATGTTTCTCTCCTTTTCTTCTTCCCTCCCTTCTCTCTAAAAATAAATAAATGAAGCCAATTGTTAAACAAAAAGAAAGGAAATATGTCTGAACTATGTACACTGCATGAAATAAACAGATATGAATTGAGTAGCTAATTGAACGTGCAAACTACTCTCTCATGTCCTTTCCAAACTTGCTCTGGAGGCTCCTAAATTCGAAACGCAGTTTCCAAGGCCACTTTGGATTGTGCAATGCCAGGCTGGGAAAGGCTAGGAAACCTAGCATGTAAATGCATAAGGATGAAGGGTTCCTTCTACCTCTCTATCTATGAAGGGCTCATCCCAGTTTTTGTTTCGAACTTGGACCTCTGCTGTTTTCTGTCCTGAAACATGAGGAAAACACGTATTACTCCTGTTGGCAACCTAACGCCAGAGAAACTGTGCGTACATGAAAACCTTTCAGATGCCTGTAGTTTTATAATAATCCCTTAGAAGCTAATGTTTTTTTTTTATAAAACTTGAAAAAGCTTGTTTTCAAATTTAAAATACGGACTCTGCTTTTTGCGCCAGGCGTAGGTGATGTCTTGTGTTTTTTCCAAATGGATTCATCATGCCAGATTTTCAGCCTTGGAAGCAAAAGTCTGCAGATTGGCCAAAAGCATCAGACATTTTTTGGCTGTAAGTCTTCGCTACCTTTGCTGCACTGCCAACCCTAATAAGCGGATCCTGGGTGGTGTTCCGGTGCATACTTAACCTCTCATCCTTATGTGAATGAGTCTGAGCTTCACGGTGGTTGTATGTTGGGCTTTAGCAGCCGGTAGACAATACACAGAGAATCTCATCCGAAATGATATCGTAGAACTGAATCAGGGCTTGCATGTCAAAAAATAGCTAGCCTATCAACCATTTATAACATTAAAACACACACGTATGCAAAATAGATTCATTTGTTTAAATTCAACACCCTCTTTTGTTTCAGAATAGCATACATGTCATGAAAAGTCAATTCAAAGAATTTAATTATGGTAAATACTCAATATTTTAAGTTAAAAAACCCCAAGCCTATTCAATTGTATGACTTTTATTTGAAGGTCAGCTTTGCTCCTCCAAATCCTGCTAAATTTTGGAAATGAATATTGAGCCATAACTGAAAGATTCTAAAGCTTTTCTTTTTTTTATGAAAAAATAAAAAAAATGGTTTTAATTATATACGTTTACAAATTATATAGGTTTCTACATAAATTGTATAAAGACTGTACCTGACTAAAGAAATTTCAGACTGTAGTTTGTACATTTCATTTGCAAATCAAGTTTGGCTTGAAAGTTTGATTTTATAGTGAATAAACTAAGTCAACATAAAATATTAAATACATATTTGTGTTTATGTGTGTATAATATATATCACATTTATATGTATTAAGTACATATGTATACTATATACACGCACATGCAATTAGGATAAGAACCCAAATATTTCGTGTTCTTAAAAACAATAGCGTGTAAGAGTTCATATATCAGTGGGTTAAATTTTTGTTCAGCTGTTAGCCCACTACAATTAGTTAAAAAATGATTCAACCACGTTGATAGTCCATAGTCATAATATACATCATATTCATAATATTTAATAGCCTATTTAATAATGTTTATCACATTCCTATTACATTTATAGTAGCTCATATTCAAACACAAGAAATACATGCTGGCAAAAGTAAAATAAATGTTGAAAATAATTCCACTGAGGATTCTAAAGCTTTTCTAAGTCTTGCACTGCTCCTGGAAATCAAAAACTTGTTAAAGAAAACGAAGGATTGTTTAGCCATAACTGTAGAATATGTAATCATATTTCTGAAACATCTTCCTGCTCTATATGTGTGTGCCATATTTGATTTCCTTTGAAAATGTATTCAAATGAACAGTCTGGATTCAGAACAAACTAGCAGATATAGAATATGTATTTTTTACTCTCTATGGCACATTGAATGGCCATTTGGGAAGAAAATCAGTAGAACTTTTCCTTGATCAATTGAAAATTTAGTATAAACCTTCACTTCACTTAGCAGGATTTTGTTTACAAAATTGAGTGGCTTTTTCAACCAGTAAATTTATTTTAATCCTTTGTCTGCAATGACTGTTTTTCCTTGGTTTTAAAGTAGGCCATTTTCTTCTTTTTTTAAAGATTTTATTTATTATATTTTTTATTGTTGTATTGTTCAAGTACAGTTGTCTCCATCGTCACCCCACCATGCCCCCACCACCCCACCCACCCTCCCACCCTTGAACCTCCCCCCTTTAGCTTTGTCCATGTGTCCTTCATACGTGTTCCTTGATGGCCCTTCCCCTATTATCGCCTATTATCCCCCTCCCCCTCCCCTCTGGTCACCGTCAGTTTGTTCATTATTTCAATGTCTCTGGTTATTTTCTATTTTTAGACAGAGAGGGAGGGAGGCAGGGAGGGAGAAAGAGAGGGAGAGAAACATCCATGTGTGGTTGCCTCTCCCGCGCCCCCTACTGGGGACCTGGCCCACAACCCAGGCATGTGCCGTGACTGGGAATTGAACCGGTGACCCTTTGGACTGCAGTCAGGTGCTCAATCCACTGAGCCACACCAGCCAGGGCCTTGGTTTAATTCTTTACCGGCTGCGTGAACCTGGGCAAATTCCTTAATTATGTTGAGTCCATGTTTTCTCTATGATACATGACTTAACTATAGTACCTACCACGTAGTGTTGTTGTAAGAACTAGATGAATTGTTCCTGGCACATGTTAAGTGTACAACGTGCTTTGAACGTTTTTCTGGCACATAGTAAGTGTTCAATAGCTGTGATTCCCATATATATTAAACTTATATGTTATAATTTTCCTAAGTAATATCTCATAACTGCCAATTGTGGTTTTAATTAGTCAACAGAATGATAAAGTCCATTTATGAACCTCTTTGATACTATTAATAGTAACTCATAAGTCTTTTCATAGAAGTGAAAGATTAATTCTGGTCATCCGTAGGCACCAAGAACACAGACTTACTAAAATGTTTCTTGTGAGATTTATAAGTGTTATGCATTGTTACTGTGACTTTGATTTTATAATTATTTACTTCCTTTCTCCTATTTCATTTCCTTCTTTCCATTTCTTTCCATTTTTTAAAGAGCTGTGTTCTTCTACCCTCTCCTTTTTTCCATCTAAATTAGATTTTGATGTATTCATTCCTCAACTTAACTCTCCATATGTTTCTTTTGCTTTGTATTGTTATAGTAGGCTCTGTCTTGTATTTCAATGGATTATCGTTTGTACAGTTTCATAGCTTTCTGTGAACTTTGGTCTTTAGGTAGAATCCATAAAAGTGCCATCTCATCTCTCTAGAATAGATTTTGCCCTTCAGTAAAATGATTGTTTTTCGCTGGTCAAATTCCCCTTTTCTCTGTTGCTTCTCCTTTCCTTCCCTTTTATTCAATTTCCCATTCATTTTAGAGTGACATGAACACTTTTCCAAAAATTTATAAATCTACTCTTTCTACTGGCCTTCTTTTGATTTCAGTGCTTAGTCCATGTTAGTGAATATGTGTCTATTATGGTTCTTCTTTCAAGAAATTCGAGGATTATCACCCACTGTCTGCTGGCCAAAGTTCATATCCTCTGTACAGTGAGAGAGAGAGACAGAGAGAAAGAGAGAGAGAGACAGAGAGAGAGAGAGAGAGAGAGAGAGAGAAAGGAGCATGTGATCCTGCTTTCTCAAGAGGAGACCGGGCCATACAAAGCTTTTTATACCTCACTCACCGTCCTTAATACACACAGTTGTTTTGTGGAAAAGAAATATGTATACAGTTTGTGAAATGGCCCCTATTTCCAGTATGTTTGTATCTGATTCTGAGACAAAGTTTATTTAGCTAATGTGGTGTTTTCTGAGAAGAAAAGTTTGGAGTATACATTTAAATATTCAAAGGAGTGAGAGGATTTTATTGTGTAATTATCAATAGATTTCTCCACCTACATGGTGACAGGCATATTTTTTAAGTATGACTGACTGATGGACAGATTGGGAATTGCTGAATTAATGGGCACATTTGAAATTCTTGGCAAGGCTTGGCAGTAATTACATCTGTTGAACCACTTGATGTGTTGTTGGAAGTAGCCCAGTAAAGTCACATTTGGCGTTCTTGCTTTTCGGTACATACCTGACTATATATTTTAATGATACTACTTTAAAATGTATATGGCCATGCGAACAGATGTACTAACTGTGAAAATCATGGAGTTTTACCTTTGTGGGTTATTTATCTAATATTGGGGACACTGGTGGTAGTATTACAAAATATATTGCATAGACAAGTTAATGGTATTAATAGCTACAACATTCACTTTCTCTTTTATATTCTAAAATAACTTAAATGATACCTAGCACTTAATATAGTCAGATATGGTGCTAAGCGTTTTACATGTTCTTCCTCATTTAATCCTTACAGCAACCACATTGGAGGTAGATAGTATCACATCCATATTAAATATCAGGAAACTTTGACTTAAAGAGCTTTAGCATCCTCTCCAAAACTTAGAGCTATTAATTGGAGGAGCCAAGTTTCCACCCCAGGGCTGTCTGATGCTATTTCGACTCTGCCATTCTACTTGGGGGAGGATACAGCCTTTCCCTGTCTATTTTGCATCTGCCTCGATCTACTGCTGTTTTCCATAGACCTTTGCCTGCTGACAACTGCCAGCCAGCTAAGATCGCTGTGACCTCGCCTCTCCACGGACCACAAGTAGGCAGCTGAAATTCCCAACAACAACAGTTGTTGTATGAGTAGTAATTAATTCTGCTCATTTGCTATGAAAGGTCATACCGGCTTCAATTTATGTTTCTGGGCAAAAGGAATTCTATTGTTCAGAGACTGCTTCATGGTTGCCCCCAGTAATTTTTTAATACTTGTAAGGACTACTGCGGCAGGTAGTCTTAATAATTGTAGGGATGATAGCAATATATGTATGTTATACGTATTAACCATTTGCATACATATGCTGATAGGTTTCACCATTGAGGGGGGCTAAAAGCATCACAAAAGATGAATTATTCTGTGCATTCATGTGCAGTCTGTTCCTTTTATGTCTAACTGATTAGCTTCGAACGTGTGGATAAGTTGGTTAAATTAAAAGTGTAGTACAAGTAGTATTTAAATTATGTAAATGCTAGGCTTATAGACCATAGATCTAGTGTGCAAGAAATGAAAATTGAGAATTGTAAAGATGTAACATTGCGAATGCGTATTTTGAGAGCATTTTTGCTTGTATCCTTTAAAGTTCTTCTCCTCTGAGGCAGTTGTCTGAAATCTTTTATTGACGCACTCTATCGGGTAAATAACGAGCATGCTTTTATCGTGCATAAGTTGAATTATGAGCTATAGACATGAACTAAACTATGCACGTAGGATAGAAATTAAACGGTGAGATTAAAATAAAAAAACACAAGCTTTTGACTTAATGGATTTTGTTGATTAATTATATAACCAGTTTCAGAAGTATAGTATTAATATCAACCGGAGCCATGTGATTAATATATCTAATTTGACAACGTTGACAATATTTTTACCTCCCACGAAGGTGACAGAGAGTTCCTACAAGTAACAGAAGCATGAGCTCTGCTCTCCTGCTGTGTTTGCTGGTCTAGTCTGAGGCTGTGTCGTGTTGTCCATCAAGAGCTAGTTGAGTGAACAATAAATAACACAGCCCATTAATCCACTCCATCGGGCAGACATAGGTGATGTCACAACGAGGGGAGAGGTTGTAAGAGACCGCGGGTGCCGCTGGCCAGCCCCTCGATCAGCTGTGAAATCCCACTTTCCCTTCGCCATGCATCGGACACCCGGCTGGTGGGGGGCGTCACCAAGGATCGTATCTTCAGAACTAGTTACACATCACGCTGTCCTCCTGCTTCATGAAAATAAAAATGGAAAGGGCAATGCGTTGCGCCATCTTTACAGATCCTCTTTTGTATTTTCAGGGCTATGCAGACTTTCCTTCAGAGACCTCCAATATAAGGTCTGTTTCGCAGGAAAACATGTCACGGCTTATGAATTATAGGAACATTTTCTTTAAAAAAAATCCTCAACGTTTATTGTCAGCAGATGATGTTCAATATTTCAGAGCTATGACAGGAAAAGATCAAAGATAGATGTGGATATCATGTGATTATACATTGCAAAGTGACTTGATAATATGGTTGTCATTTAGATAGACCACATGCTATTAAGGATGACAGACGGAACTCGAATTCAGATAACAAAGTCCTGTGAATGACTTGAACTTGTATTAGTTTGGGGGGCCCTTTCAACT
Organism: Glossophaga mutica; assembly: GCA_039655065.1. Classification (NCBI taxonomy): domain Eukaryota; kingdom Metazoa; phylum Chordata; class Mammalia; order Chiroptera; family Phyllostomidae; genus Glossophaga; species Glossophaga mutica. The sequence goes on along the minus strand of CM077318.1, from coordinate 2,828,208 downwards.
TGTATTACTTACAGTAGCAAGAAATGAATCCAAACTTCAAGAACTGGCCTGTCACGCACGCACACACACAGAAAAACTTTGATACTGGCCGCAGTGCACAGCCTCCATTACATTGAAGGATTTAAAAAAAAAATGGCTACAAGAAACACAAAATTATACCAGGGCCAACATGAGGACGACTGAAAATATGTGGAGTTCATATGAGAGTGATTAAGATAAGTTTATCAGCTGGAATTGCAAAAAAACAGCAGGCAGGGAACCCCATTTTCTTCCGATGTCGACGGGGAAAATGCCTTTTAATCAGAATCCTTTCCAAGTTGTATGCAACACCAACGATCTGCTCAACCCTGTCATCCCGCCCAGCAGGTCGTGCGGGACAGCACTGCGCCTTCGTTACACGTGATTCCATCCCCTGTATCGCTGAACTCATCCTCGAATCCCAACAACGCGATGTTCAGGTCTCACCCACTGTGCTTTCGAGAGCCACGCAGGGGACATGCTCCTCTTGTAGCATTTTAATTTAGAGACAAGCGTCCTGGGACTTTGAGCTTTACATTTTCTTTGGGCAATACGGCAGCCTAATTTTCAGAACGATATACGAGTTAGGAGTGATTTCTTTCAGTAAGCCTGTGGCGAATGCTTCATTTGTAATTATTAGGTACACTATTAAGCAATAGGTCCCCCGTTCAATGCACTTACACACTCTGGCAGTTAACTATTAATTTTTGAAACTTTTCTACTTGCGTCCACACTCTTTAGGGTGGTGGGTGGTGGTGGTGATCCTGTTGGTGGTGGTCGCGATGATGATGATGGTGGTCGTGGTGGTGATGATGAACGTGCAGAGCCTGGTCACTTTCTCCTGCTTTGGGTGATATTGATGACGCACCGATCGAACAGGGGTGGAACATGCTGGACCACATTCACTGGTCAGTGTTTATTGCATGGAGACAAGGGAACCCTGCTGTCTGGATACTGTTCTGCTTAATCCAGCGTACTCTTCCAATTTTCCTTTCCGATGAGCCACCTTCTTTCTTTTGGTTTTTGATAGCTCATTTGTTGGCAAGGGTCCCATGGAGGGGAAGGGCCTAGAAGTAGGAAAGTCAGTTAAGAGGCTCTTAGGTGGTTGGGCGTCATACCGCAAAACCCGTCCGGGGTTCGATTCCTGGTCATGTGCCTAGGTTGCAGGTTCAGTTCCTGGCCGGGGCGTGTGTGAGAGGCAACCAATCAAGAGGCTCTTGAGATGGTCTAAATGAGAGAGGAGTGAGGGTTCAAGTGAATCAGCAGCAGTAGGACTGGAAATCAAACCAATGCCAAGTGAACTCCGGGACTTTTGCCGTCTTGGCAGGGAACGAAGTGGTGCACGCATGGCCGTGATCCTTGTTCAACAGAGACCTTGAGGGCGGGAACTCTGTTATTTCTCTGTATGCCCAACACCTGAGAAATGCACCTGACACAGTTTAAACAATTGAATTGCACAACTGGCAGATACAGAGAATAAAAGAGCTGGATCCCTTTCCTTGATTAATGGTGGATTTAGTATTGAATATGTTGAACTGAAGATGCGCTAGTACGCTGTTTCACGACACGCTAACTTGTAGCGCCTTATACTCTGGAATAGCTGCATCTAATAGAATTTTCCGTAGTGAAGCAGATGATGGATGTCTGTGCCTCCCAGGAGGGTGCTCACTACCTGTACGTGAGTTTGGAGCCCTTGAAATGAGACTAGTGCAACTGAGGAGCTGACTTTTCCATTTGATTCCATGTGAGTTTATGAAAATTTAAATATAAATAGCCACGTGGGAAAAGTAGCTACTGTACTGGGCAGTGCATCCTGGGAAGCCCATCCGTGAACCCCTACTGAGGGAACTTGAAAGCGCCGGCCCACATAGCCCTAAAGCGGGGCTGGTTAACACACAAACTGTTAAAAAAAAAAAAAAAAAAAGTCCTCTTCAACAGCGTTAGATGAACACTTGGTATTTACTTTCTATAAATATCTGCTGAAATTCCAGATACACTGCATGTCTCACATCACCAGTCTGGATCAATCTAGAGAATGGCCGAATGTACTATTTTGTGAATGCACATGGGGAAAGTGACTCAAGGTGTAATATGAAAAGGTTTGTAGATTATGGTGTCTCTGCACGTGTATTCCAAGTTTGTTCTTTGGAATGTTCTAAACTCTCAATTAGTCTCTGTCTCTCGCTGTCTCTCTCTTTTTCTCTCTCTGTCTCTCTCACACATACACACACGCAACAATATTATTGTTCAGAGAAAACAATGAAACCTTTGCTGGTTTAGTTCTGACTTACTTTTTACTACCAAAGGCTACGTGATGTTTAGATTCATCAAGCAATGTGCATTTAGCTGGGACATCAGGTAAACAAAATACTGCACAAATAGGAAAACAAGCTTGACTCAGGCCATATGTTACAGAGATCGGTTGCGTCGAGTTCTTCCCATTTGGCAGCTGGCTCTGTGCCTTAAGTAGATACGATTATGGGAAACATGATCAATTCAGGCCGATGTTTTCAAATAATCTGAGAAACGTGTTTTGCTATGGCTATAAAAGGCTGAAAGGAAGAACAGCTTGTTATAAACAGTCATTTATACTTTCCATAGGCAAGCATTTTCCAAAGTCAAGCCCGTAGTTTTGGATTTGAGCATTATATTTCCTCACAATAGGTAACTTCTACATTTGTGCTTCTTAATTTCTAATAGCAACTCCTACTCGGTTGCTCCTCCTCAACTTCCAAAGTCACATCCATCTTGAGTCAGGTCACAAAGATCTCACCCCAGAATGCTTATTAGGGTCTGTTTGTGAAAATACGAAACCCTTGTACATGATTCGTTTCAACCCAGTAGTCTTACGAATGCACACCCGCAGAATGGGTAGTTCGTGCAGTGTGTTGACGATTACTTCCCCCAAGGGAACGTGATGAACACAGCTTACAAAATCATCCCGATACCCTTCACTGTGATCTCAACGTTTTAGCAGCTTCCTTTACTCGTTCCTAACAGCAAAGCGCAAACGAGATAGACCTAGAGGCACACGAGCAAGGACCAGAGTGACAGTGACCACAGGGGAGGAGGGAGAGGGATAATGGCGGGAAGAGGGGGAAGGGACCAGAGAGAGAACACGTTCGAATGACCCGATGATCCGCGGACCACAGTGTGCGATTGACGGCGGGAGTGGCGGGGGGCGGGGTGCTGGATGGAGGATGGAGGAGAGCCAAGGGGGAAAAATGGGACAACTGTAACAGAACAACAATAATAAGCGATTAAAAAAGAAAGTGAATACTAGTACTCCGAGGATGTGAAAGTATTACGGTTAAGAGGGGTGCTCAGTGTGTGTGCTGAGAGCCTTACTGCTGGATTTATTTTGTATCCATTTTCAGTATTTTGGCATTTGGGCCTTTGAGGCCTATGAGGCTATTATTTTGAAACACATAATATTTTTCAAACATTTCACAAACCTGACTAGAGTAAGCATTCTGTTACTAGAATGGGGGTTGGAAGAGGACTCATAAGGCAACATTTTGGTGAATTAAAATACTGCCTTGGGTCCTACTCATCTTAGGCTCTTGCTCCCTTGGGAAAATGTTATTTTAAGTCAATGGACAGGAGGCAAGATGGCGGAGGAGGGAATGGAAGCCACACTAGCCTCCTCCCAGGATACGAAGGTCCTTTCCATCTCAGAAGTTCCGTGTGTCCATTGTAAAGACCCCGTGGTTCCGAGGTCTCTGCCCTCTGGCCACCTCTCCCACAAAGAAAAAGTAGCAAACATAACCAGTCCTCTGAGAAACATATCTTACAATGGGCTTTAAAGGAAAAAGCATATTAAAATCGCAAAGTTCCTACTTTGTAACTAAGGCAACAGATGTTTATCAAATGCATTGTCAAATTTATATTTCTGCCTAGTTTATACCTTCATTATTCTTACACGGATTCTGATGAGGAATACATATTTCTAATTGCTTGGACTTGTAAAAAATGTAGTTCTCTGTAGCTTTATCACTGGCAAAGTCAAGATTAGATTAATTATTTATAGTATTAATGTCACAGTGCCTACACTATTTATTTAATAGCTTTAGTTTTACCAAACATTCAACTAAAATTGTGATAAGTAGTTAGTATGGATAAGCTGAAATGATTCAATTCTTTAGAATTTGCTGCCCCTTTTGCATTATCTTTCTCTGCTTAGACCTGTGTTGGGTTACATGTATAGCGAATACCAAGTTTCTTGAGGTCAAGTTGAACACCTTGAAGAGGGTTCTCTGTCTTCGCTAACCCACTGCTTACTTGGTTTTTTAGCGATGCCGTGTTGAGATGTTACACAGTTTTTTCTCTCTACGAGAGGGACATCCTCACGAAGCTATGTATGGTCTTATTATTTTGCTGCAGCTCAGTAAATGGTGCCTGCTGTACTGGCACGGGCTGAATTATTTCTCTCCAAAATTCCTATGTTGAAGCTCTAATGCTCAGTACCTCAGAATGTGATCATATCTGAATATGCTCTCTTCCAAGATGTGTTCGAGTTCCAATGAAGCCATACTAGCGGGCGTAATCAGGTATGTCCGGTGTCCTTATAAGAAGTTGAAATTCGGACATGCAAATGGACACCATAAATATGCACACGCAGACTTGAAAGGCCACGTAAGGACACAGGGAGAGGGTGACCGTCTGCAAACCAAGAAGAACGGCCTCGGGAGAAACCAGACTTGATCTTACCACCTTGGTCTTGGACTTCTAACTTCCAGAACTGTGAGAAAATAAACTTCTGTCATTTAAGCTACCTATTCTGGGGTGTCTTAGTCCATTTGGGCTGCTGTAACAAAAATACCGTAGACTAGGTGGCTTATAAAAGGCATAAGTTTCTTTCTTACCATCCTGGAGGCTAGAAACCCAAGGTCAAGGTGCTGGTAGATTCCTTGTCTGCTAAGGGCTCCCTTCCTAGTTCAGAGACAGTCATGTTTTTTTTTTTCTGAGTCCTCACATAGCAGAAGGAAGTTCAAGAGCTCTCTGTGTCTCTTATATAAAGGCACTTAATCCCATTCATGACCTAATAAACTCCCAAAAGTCCCCGCCTTCAAATATTATCACATTTGGGATGAAGATAGAACATATGAATTTGGGGGCATGCAAACATTCAGTCTATGGTATTTTTTATGGCAAGCGTAGTGAACTAACACATTTAGAGATAGATGGATGGATGGATGGATGGATGGATAGATAAATGGAAACATACATAGATACATAAATACATACATACCTAGATACAAAAGGCATGCGGATACCCAAGCACTTCACATAGTGGTAAAAACCAAAGGATTAGCACCAGATTGGTATAACTATTTTAAAAATCAATTGTCACTTGTAAGGGCAGTGGCTATTATTACAAATTGGCAAAGGGGAATGGGACAATGCAAAATTTGGGGCTACAAAAGCGTCCAAACAGAGTCATAAGTCAATTCACATAAACTTCAAACTGGTAACAATTTTAGGTCAAAAACCAAAAATGTGTCCCGAAACGTAATGCCTTCTAATGCAAATGTCAAGGAAGTCCTGCGTTCCTCAATCACTGACTTCATACACAGTTGCCTTCAGAGTGTTGGAAGATTTCTCATACCCACCCTCGGTGGAAAGGAAATGGCCAGTAAATACCCTCCTTTATCATGTTTAGCTCGGAAGTCAGAAAGATGAGAGTTGGTCAGAAAAGTTCATCTGAAGCTCTCATCAAAGCACATGCAAACACACCTTGAAATTCTTCTTTTTTACATTGTTAGATTTTTTAATTGTTGTTCCATGACAGTTGTCCCCATTTCCCCCATTACTCTCCTGCTGCCCCACCCACCCCTCCCACATTCAATTCTCCCCCCCACCTACTCTCTTTGTCTTTGGGTCCTTTATATGTGTTCCTTGACAGCCCTTGCCCGAATGAGGTTTTAAAAAACATTTCCATTCCAGTTCATTTTGGAAAATATGATTATAACACATTAGACTAATTACCTACACTACCATTTAATATAGAATGTGGACTAAAAATAGTCTCAACTTATCAAATAACTATGGACCTAGTCTTAGCCCTAGTATTTCTATATGCTGTTTTGCTGTGGTGGCACAATACCACTTTAATATCTGAGATATAGTGTAGTGTCTTCTAAATGCATCTTTCTTTGTTAATGTTTTGCTTATAATTTTATAAATTACAGTTCTGTAATGGTAAGGTAATTCATATCTTGGACATAGTGCTAAAATGATGGAGTGGTTCCATTTTTGCTCAACAATTGCTCTTTTGATTTTTCGCATTTTCTGATAGCAATCATGTTTATTGGCCCAATGTTACTATAAAGAATTCTAAGTGTTGCGATGTGGTTACTTGCATCATTTATTAAAATACCCCCCTTCCCCCCACCGTTCCTGTTCATTACGGCATAACAATGTCTTATTGATTTTAATTGGAATTTCAAATTTGCGAATGCTAATTTATGTCAATGCACCAACCGTAAATTACCTCCCTGCTCTTAGGCAATGACTACACAACAGCAAACATCTGGAGAAAAAGAGAGAACAATTGCTGTAATCATAGGGTGTCTCATGTTTTCAATGAACGCACCAAATCTCAGCATGATTAAGGTAAAGATTGCTGGTCCATTGAGCCAGTCCATCAAATTCAACCAGAACCCTACTCCTGAACTTCCACGCATGGACACTGAATGGCTTATTGCAGAAACTGAGCAGTTAACTACTTATTCCTTCCCCATTTGATTGGAAAATCTTTGTCCATACAGCCAAGAGCAGGTAGGTACCCCTCAGCTTTGACATATGCTTCCAGAAAATCTGGCAGTTCCTTGTCTGGAGCTCGTCTAGCTGCAGACTGGCCAAGACCCTCATTTTGGAATTAGAGATAGACTTTGACCCAAGGAGGTTTGAAAGAATCCTGAGAAGGAAGTAGATTCCAGGGTAGGTAGAAAGGTTAAAAAAATCCAGCAGCGCCCTGGCTGGTGTAGCTCAGTGGATGGAGCGCAGGCTGCGAACCAAAGGGGCGCAGGTTCGATTCCCAGTCAGAGCACATGCCTGGGTTGTGGGCCAGGTCCTCAGTGGGGGCCACGCGAGAGGCAACCACACACTGATGTTTCTCTCCCTCTCGTTCTCCGTCCCTTCCCCTCTGTCTAAAAATAAATAAAAAAAATCTAGCAGCGATTCTAGCAGGTAATTTGCTTGAATAAATTTTAAATCTTCAAGAAGGATACCAGCTGGGCCGGAAAATATTTCCTTAAAAAGTCTTCTGTAATCTCACTTAAATGTGGTATCCAATGAACCAAGTACACCGGGGAACAAAACAGAAGCAGAAGCATGGACACATGGACAGACTGACAGCTGTCGGAGGGAATGGGGGAGGGGGCCTGGATGAAAAAGGAGGGGAAGGGACCGGCCAGAGAGCATGTCCGTGTGGCCCACAGGCAGACGGCGGTGTGGGGATGGTCAGAGCGAAGTTGCGGGGGGGGGGGGGCTGGGAGGCAGCGGGCAAAGGCGGGGAAAATGGCCTGCAATTGGGTCAACAGTACAAAGAAAGGTAGAAAATAAAAATAAATAAACACGTTGTGTAACTGTGGCCCTTGAAAGCAGAAGTATCGAAATGTTCCACCTTTTTGACTCAGAAATCCCACTCGGGGGCATGCACCGATTCTCAGGAGATCATTCAAGTGAATGTTGTTACGGTGTCTAATGTACAGTAGCGAAAACCACCTGAAACAATCTCAAAGTCCCATGTTGAAGAAATTATAGTGCATTAAACTCGGCAGACTGCCACGTAGCCACTGCACGTTGTAAAGGCCCACATTTGACCGAGCGCCCGCGATTCCCAGGGATAAATCACACTGTCTGCACCTGGAGTGACTGGAATCCAGCCGCGTATTTTCCTTCAAAGTAGGTGTGGGGAAATCATTCTGCGGTCGTCTCCTGCATCGCTTTAAGCAACGGTTCTGGCCCTCCAGGGAGCTCAGGGCCCGATGGAATAGCTGTTTCACTGTAGGTCACCGCGATACTGTCATAGTCGGCCTTTCTGTACATGTTACCTCACTCTCTAGCGTGGCTCATCAAAGTAAAGTGCAATTTCAAACGGGGGGCCTTGGTTGCATATCTTATCCAGCTGTCTTCTGTACAAAAACCTGATGTGTATGAAGAGATTAGCTTTTGGAGGGCTGCTTCTGAGCAAAAAGAACTGATCGTTTTGTTTCTGCATACCTGTTTTTGTATGCGATCATGCTCTTGTGAGTGACTGTGTTCTTTCCCGGTGAGCAGCAAATGCTCTTCATTAAAATACAGCACATGGCTTTCAGAGGGCTGGAGGCAGGCGTGGGCAGTTAATGGCCTTCGACGGACAAGTGCTCTCAAAGGCTGTTCATTATGATTCCAGATTTGTTTAGACTGCCTGTAAGGCAACCAGGCCTGCATTATTAGTGAGAGTTGTTTAGTCTTTTCAGAAGCAGCTTACATCCAAGACTACGGAAAGTTTTAATTCTTTTTTTTAAATTTTACGCCTTTATTTTTTGAGAGGGGAAGAGAGGGAGAGAAACATAATGTGTGGTTGCCTCTCGCACACCCCCTACTGGGGACCTGGCCCACAACCCAGGCATGTGCCCTGACTGGGAATCGAACCGGTGACCCTTTGGTTTGCAAGCCGGCACTCAATCCACTGAGCCACACCAGCCAGGGCTATTGAAAGTTTTTCAAGCCATCATAACATGACTTACCTACATTTAATAATAACTTTATAAGAAGTAACATAAATCATTTTAACCCTAAAAAAGGACTTTTTAACAAGCTGTCTCCTGGAATGATGTCAAACTACAGTCTCTTCCTCTGAATGTTTTTCAGGTGGAACTGAATCCTCGTGGGATAAAGATAAGATGCAGTCTCCTCTTGCTGCTCCTGGACCCCAACCTGGAATTACTCATGCTGCCCTGGCTGGCCAGCCAGGCCTTGGGGGTGCTCCGACCCTCAATCCACTGCAGCCGAACCACCTGCTGACCAATAGTACGTATACAGTCCTCCCAAAACCTGGTGCGTTACGAAAAATACCGTACCAGAACCAATGGAAACCTTGGGTCATCAGGGCTAGTCCGTGTCTCCCTGATAGGGTTTAAAATTTTAAGTCAGAAGGGTACGAAAAGAGAGATTTAATGGCAAGGCTTAGCCATGGTTGTGCGGTGTCCTGGTGAGCGCTCTGGACTCTGAACCCCGGGGAAAGTGGAGGGTTTATAGAGTTGAGATGATGGAAAGTTCATGCAGCAAAGCAAAGATTCCTGGGAGACCATGCAGCACAGTAGTTAAGAATGTCAGCCATGCTCATGTAAACGTGGATTGAGGTTCCACATCTTTTGAATTCCGTATCGGTTTTTGCCTTTGGAGAAGTCACCTCATTTTCCAAGTCTCATGTCCACCAGTACATAGTAGGGATAAAAGCATACCCACTCATTATGGTCATTGTGAGAAAAAGAAAAAGAAAAGGAAAGGAAATGCTGTTAGCAGTGAGTTACATGTAGTAAGTACTGTATAATTATAACTATTATCATTGCTCCATAGACACCCTATTGCTAATGTCGACAAATTCTGGTTTAGATAATGTTTTGGGGAACTTCAAAGCAGGTCTTCCGTACATCGTTTGAATAGAATCCTACTTTTCTTATAGGAAATCTGAAGAAGGGGTCCATTATTTCTTTTCCTAAGCCTTTGTGTTCTCTCACTAACGGCTAAGATTAAGACAACAAAAGAATTGCTAGATATTTTAATGTGATGTCCCAAATTGTAATGAAATTCATCAGTCACTAAGTTATGGTGCCTTACTTTAGAGAGCTTTAATCTCAAAAATGAAATCTCCCATAAAAATGGAATGTTAGTTTCCGAGTGAAAAGACAGCAAACTCACAGCTATTAAGAACCACACCTAAAACAAAAGCAAACTAAGCAAACAGCTAGAACAGGAACAGAACCACAGAAATGGAGATCACATGGAGGGTTAACAACAGGGGAGTGGGAGGAGGAGAGAGGGGGGAAAAGGTACAGAGAATAAGTAGCATAGACGGTGGGTAGAAAACAGACAGGGGGAAGGCAAGAATAGTATGGGAAATGTAGAAGCTAAAGAACTTATGACACATGGACATGAACTAAAAGGGGGGAATGTGGGTGGGAGGGGGTGTGCAGGGTGGAGGGGAATGATGGGGGAGAAATGGGACAACTGTAATAGCATAATCAATAAAATATATTTAAAAAAAAGAAAAAAATGGAATGTTAGTTAAGTGGAGGCAAATGAAATGAATGCCAGGACAGTTATAAATATTATTTTATGAGAGGTAAAACAAAGTACTGATTAAGGTAGATGCGTTGTAAAGGAGGGCAACGTAGAGGACCGTGGTTTGCCCTGCAGAGAGTAGAAACGGTCCCTCCTGCCCTCGTAATAAGGCAAAAAGTGGGATCACCAACCCTTTTAAATCCATCTCAGGTTGAGTTCACTGGGGACAGCTATCCCTCAAACTGAAGAAATAGGAAGATACAGAGAAAGAGCAGGTAGGTGTGGGCTCACTCCAAAGCTGCAGCATGGCGGACGCATTTAAAGGGTACCTGAGCGAAGGCCTGTGAACATCAGCCTTATGCTTCTAGCAGGGGGGAGAGGAAAAGGAACCATATCAAAAGGTGCCCAGCACGTTATCTTCTTAACAAAGGCCTTCCCTCAAAGGAGGTTATTTTATTAGAGCTGAAACTAGTTGGTTTCACCAGAGCCTAGCTGACCCCCGGGGAGGGGAAAGGCTATTCTAAACTTGTAGCAATTGATGTGAAAGGGAGACACACAATTCCAAACGTTTGAGTTTTCTTCCTGTGGAAAGAGAATTCCTAAACTTTAGTTCCCTCTGGCCTTCCTGAGTCACCTAAGAAGGAAAGAAGCTGAATAGCAATTGTGAAAGGTACAGCCCAAGTATACTGGCTTTCTAAGTGGCTGAGATGAATCACAAAAGTATAGAATGCTTATCCTTCCCACACATGCATTGTAACAGTGAATTAAAATAGTAGGAGTTGAAAACCTTAGGCTCTGTTTACTAGGGGTTCTCCATGGAAAAGGAAAGACGGCAGTGGGGGGTGGGGGGTGGGGGGGAGTACAGCTACTGATACAAATAGGTACAGCAAGCAGGGTGCACAGAGTCTCAGGCAGACGAACACAAAACTTCGCACTAAAGGCTGTATACCTCCGTTCACTTCCCTCGCCACATTATTACTGGCTTACAAAAATTCAGAGTTATGGGAAAGGCAGAAAAAAGTCACACACAGTGTGAAGAAATGCAGCAAGCATCAGAACCAAGATGAGCTAGAGCAGATGTTTTAGAATGATCAGACCTAGAATTAAAGCTAACTGTCATTAATATACTAACAGAATGGAAAAAGTAGAAAACATACAAAAACAGGTGGGAAATTTGAGCAGAAAGGTGGAAATCCCAAGAATCAAAAGGAGATTTTGGAAATCAAAAATTGCCCAACAAAACGAAGAATGCTTTTGATGGGCTCACCAGTACGCTGGACGTGCTTAAGGAAGTAATTAGTAAGCTTGAAGATATGTTAATAGAAGGCTCCCAAATTGAAAAGCAAAGCAAAAAAATGAAAGAAAAACAAACAAACAAAAAAACCCGGAACAGGATATCCAAGAACTGTGTGGCAATTACAAAAGGTGAAGCATGTAATATGTAACGGGTACACCAGAAAAACAGGAATGAGGGACAATAACACAAACAATATTGAAAGTAACAAAGCTAAAAAACTTCTGAAAGTAATGAGGGACACAAAACCACAAATCTAGGAATCTCAGAGAACACTAAGAAGGATGAATATCCCATTTCCACGCAGACTATAATCAAATTGGAAGACGTTGAGGCTACACACCCATATGTACGTGTGTATATTCTTCTCAATGTATATGTATATGTGTCCATATGCGTGTATGTGTATATGTACATATATACGTCTATATGTCTATATGTATATGTGATCCACATAGGAGGGGAATATATATGCATTCCACTCCTATGCAGATCATAGTCAAACTGGAAAGCCCAAAGCAGAAAGAATATCTTAAAAGAAGAGAAAAAAAATCCTCCTTACCCACACAAGAACAAAGATAAGAATTGCATGGTGCTTGTCTTCAGGAACCAGGTAGCAAGAATAGAGTGATATAAAAAAGTCAGTATTTGCTTAAGGTTTGCATGTGCAAATTGTTCGTGTCCCGAAACATTAGCTTCGAGTATAGGGGTGCTGTAGTCCAGTGACGGTTAGTTATTATAGATCATGAGCTGAAAGAGTGAATGTAAGCCCTTCGCGATCATTTGAAATGTTGGATGCATTAGATTTTAAAAGGGTCCATGGGCTGTTACATTCTGTCTGTGGTTTGCATTTAGTTTGCATGTCATTTGGACTTTAACCAGGCATAGGACCTGATCCAGCCAGATGGTGTCAGGGTGATGCTGAAAATCTTTGGAGAATAAGGAAAAATTATTACACTGCCCAGGAAATTGCCAATTGAATAAAGGCTTATTTAAGCCTTTGAGTAGTAAACGGACACATGAGGGCTACTTCTCCTGTACAGTTTGATCAATCTGCTACCAAAACACTGAGTACACAAAGAATTGAAGTTTCTAATGACCTTAGGTTGGTGGTAAATGAGAGCCTTATACAGAAGTCTGTTTAAGTCATCGATGGTTGTTAGGAATTGAGCCTGAAGTAAAGGTTTTAGGGGAAAGATAAACAGTGATTAACTTGATCTATGTGATGGGATATGACATCATTATAGCACAGTTGTATGATGGGTAAAGTAGAACATGCGTATGCATCAAAGTAACTTTGGAAGGCTAACTGGAAATAAACTTTCAGTTTAAAAGGGGGTGCACAAGGCCGTTTGGAATGCAGTGCTCACACAGTTTTGAGGTTTCGCTGATACGTTAATAATCATACGACATATGTTTCATAACTGAAAAGTTCAGTTTGGTAGATTGCTCCTAAAAATGCCTACGTAGGGAGTCATAAGTGAAGCGATAGGAGACTAGTTTACAATGCTTCATTAATATTCTCATGGGACTGGGGCTCATAGGACGCACAGAGTATGTTTCCCTTCTGGGATTCCACACAGATTTTAAGTTTCTTGCTTTGTAAAATCTTTGTGTAATGTCGATAGCAGTACGTTATGTGACTGTGTCTATCAGGAATATTGATGATTGCTTTTTTTTTAGGAGCTCCTTCGAGATGCTCCCTTTAGTGTTGTCTGAGGCCTGTCCTATCTGAGTCTTTTTTTTTTTTTTTTTTGCATTATGCTGCCTGTGAATAATTTTTTTATGGCTTCAATTCAACCATCATTGTTGCACCCAGCAGATGGACCTCAAATTAATTAACATTATTTCTCCATTCTAACCTCTTTTTTTGTCCCAGATATATGTACTGAGAGTATTTGTATTACTGTTATTGTTGATTGAGCAATGAGATTTAGGGTGCCTCTGAATATACACTCCCTATAGATTCGTTGTTGTTCATTTGCTGTTGTGATGTTGGAGGGAAAAAGGAGGATAACAGAAGAAAAGGGAGTGTTATTAGTAGTTGTTAATTGCGTATAGAACCAACATAAACATTGGTCATCGTAGAATTTTTATAATCTGTAATAATTTAGGAACATTACAGGCAAAGATGTCTCAGAACATCTATGTATCTGGTTTCTGGACTTCCGTCCAAAAGAATGCAAGGTGACTGCCGAGGCAACAGTTCAAAGTCCATTCATTGTAAAGTCCTACGGTTTACTTAAGGTAGTTACTCCTTTTCACTAAACGAAACGATGTGTGGCTTAAACTCCTTTTTATGAGTGAAAAGAGTGCATCTTATAAATACTTCGGAAGTAAGAGCAAGAACAAGGGTTACTGATAAATAATAGTATGTAGATATAGGAACTTTTATTTTATTTTCTATTATTGTTTAAGCTGTTAGAGTTGTTCCCACTTTTCTCCCCTTCCCCTCCCTCGCCCAGCCCCACCCTGTCCCAAACAAGATAGTAACAGAAGCTTAGATACATAGAACAGGCTGCCAGCCGCCAGAAAGGAAGCGGGAGGGCGTGGGGTGAAAGATGTTGAAAGCATTAACCAAAAAAACATTTATTTTAATCTCCACCTGAGGACATGCTTAGTGATCTTAGAGAGGGGGGAAGGGAGGGAGAGAAACATCGATGTGAGAGAGAAACACCAAGATCGGTTGCCTCTTGTACGCTCCCCAACCATGGACTGAACCCGCTACACAGGCATGTGCCCTGACCAGGAATCGAACCCACAAACTTTCAGTTTACAGGATGATGCTCCAACCAAGTGAGCCACAGTGGCCAGGGTGAGATAGGACCATTTTTAGAATTATAAACAATATTAAATCCCATAGATAATATTAATTGCCCAAAGAGATAAGAAAATATAATAAAAGTTGAGTTTTTAAAAATCCAACAAGAATAAACTGTTTTTTCTTTGCATCAATTCTGCATGTGATTTTGATGTGATTTCTCCTTGTCAAAATAATTTTACACATGTAATAATTTAACATGCACTGTCTCTTTTAGGACTGGATCTGCCATTTATGATGATGCCTCATCCTCTACTTCCAGTTAGCTTACCTCCTGCATCAGTTGCCATGGCAATGAATCAGATGAACCATCTAAATACTATTGCCAACATGGCTGCTGCAGCCCAGATTCACAGCCCACTCTCCAGAGCTGGGGCCTCTGTTATAAAGGTAAGAATCATGATTTAGAAGAGGACAAAGGTGTTAATTACACATAAGTTTGGATAAAATATTAGCAATACTACTGGATCTTTAGTATAAACCTAGAACTCATTGACCCAGTTGCTTAGCATACAGTATTGATGAATTTGATTTCTGACTGGGCCTGCTGAGATGTTTGGTTTTTTTTGTTTTATGGCTGCTGTTTGTTTGCAGTCCATGATCACACCTCTCCCTTTTAATACTAACTTCCTGTCTTTCAATCAGGGGCAGTGGGTGGGAGGCGTGGCCAGACTGATGACAGGGAAAAGTGTGCAAAAACCAGTCCCATTGCTGGAGTGCAACAAAGTACATGCTGTATATCTTTTTGGTGTTTGAAAGGCCGTTGTCAAGAAGTACTTGCCCTTGGATATGACGTTTAACCTGCCTGAACTTGTTTCCTCAACTGCACATAAAGGTCATAGTACTAATCTATCCTTTTCATGTGATTGGCTGTCTGGAGAGAATTGTGAGTAAAATATAGGCTTAAAAAAAAGCTCTGAAACATTAAGCAAATATTTACCATACTTTAGAACTTTATTATCATGATGAAGAATACTAATTTTCAAAATTCCATGACCACCAGGTCATGAAACAAAGAGTATGTTATAACCTTCCTTATGTCTCCTACTAGTTTGGCATGCGGACTCTCTGCTCTTGTTCCAAGGATCCTATGAAATAGCCCTTTAAAAAAAATCTTCACCAGCGAATATATTTATTGATTTCAGAGAGAGGAGAAAGGAGAGAGAGAGAGAGAGAGAGACATCGATGTGGAGGAGAAACATCGATTAGTTTCTCCTGTGTGCGCTCTGACTAGACATCAAACCTGCAGCCTAGGTACATGCCCAGACCAGGGATCAAACCCGCACCCTTTGGTGTACGGGGTGATGCTCCAACCAACTGAGCCATGCGCCTAAGGTGTGAACTAGCCTTTTTAATATATTCTTTCCTGGCATGAGGAGAGGCATATGTAAGGGCATGTAAAGTTATAGTTATTCAGAGCAACCCATTTATTTGATTCGTCGTTGCTTTATCTATTGAACAAATAGCCTATCCTTAATACGTACATGTCATGTTGAGCAACATGGGAAGTTGATAAATAAGACAGTCCCTTATCTAAGAAAAAGAAGATAAAAACCATGTACAATAAAATGACAGCAAACTCACAATAATTAACAGCACACCTAAAACAAAAAGAAAAACAAACTAAGGAAATAATAGAACAGGAACAGAACCACAGAAATGGAGATCATGTGGAGGGTTAGCAACAGGGGCGTGGGAGGAGGAGAGAGGGGGGAAGGTACAGAGAATGAGTAGCATAGATGGTGGGTAGAAAATAGACAGGGGGAGAGCAAGAATAGTGTGGGAAACGTAGAAGCTAAAGAACTTAGGACACATGGCCATGAACTAAAGGGGGGAATGTGGGTGGGAGGGGTGTGCTGGGTGGAGGGGAATGATGGGGGAGAAATGGGACAACTGTAATAGCATAATCCATAAAATATATTTTAAAAAAGACAGTCCCTGACTTCCAGGAATTACAAACTAAATGTGAGGCAAACAGCCAATACCCGCGTGAACTGCACTAACAAGACCCACTGTGACGGACAACAGAGGGTCACTGGGCAGGGAGCTCACGGAGGAGAAGCGGCCGGGGCTCACAAAAGGCCTTAGAGCTGATAGATTTGAACCGGGCCTTGCAGTACTCGTGGGACTGTAACAGACGCACGTGGGGGTGGGAGAAGTGAAAGCAGAGGAAATGGGATTCTGGGAGTTTTGTCTGATTGGTTTCCAGCGTTGGCAACTTCTAACACAATGAAGAAACCTTATCACGTAAACTTTGCAGGAAAGGAAAATAAAAATGGAGACATTTGTGTTAAACTTTCTATATTTCTATGGCTAAATACTTGTGTAATTCCTCCCCTCAGCCTATCCTAGTAAATCGTAGGCCTGTTGTTTGAATGTATGATCAGTGTGTAAACCAAGAATCAGAGTTGTCTTTGAGAAAAAAAATCATCAACAAACATTGTTGAAAAGATGGAAGAAGTTTCCTATGCTTTGAAATTGGCTGGCTACGAAGTATACGTTACCCCACACAAAGCTGGGAAGTGATGACTTGATACTCTCAATAGAGGCACGTTTGGGGCTCTTCAAAGGAACATTCGTTTACTTTTCTTAATGACAACTAAGTCAGACTGAACCAGCTACATTCCGGTTGAATGGGACTCTGAGTGTGAGAATGCAGTTCATGATTGGGATTTGCTTATTGGTGCCAATGATGATGAAAAGAGAAAGATCATTATCTTCTTAAATAATCAAAAATCGTTAGTATATTAAAGCAATATAACTAGATTTTGGTTGATTACTGGTTTGTCTATTTTACATGCAAGCTTTCTAAAAAGAAAGAGCCTTCACAAACATAAAACTGGATGCTACTTTTTTTGTAGTTATCATTAGGTTTATCAGCATTTCTTTTTTAATTAATTAATTTTTTTCAATTTTTATTTTAATTGTTGATCTTGTACAGTTTTCCGTCTTTTACTCCCACTCCAGCCCATCGTCCCAGCCTTCCCCACCTCCCTCCCATTTCCAACCCCCATAGTTTTTGTCCACGTGTCCTTTATACTTGTTCCTATGCTACTTTTTAAGAGTTGATATTTGATCACAGGCTTAAGTCCTGCCAAATTCAGAGAAACCATATTATGCTGAAGAAAATAGAACCTTCTTTCATATACTTATTTTCACAAAATCCATCAAAAACAACATATTTATATTGCAGTCCCTTTTATAAAATGTCTTTTTCATTCTGTAGAAGCAGATTTGCATCACAGAATGATAGGGAAATAAAAAAATTTGAAGTGTGTAGTGGCTTTTTAACATAGTTGCTAGGTTTTGTCTGTTTTTGTTAAGGTGCTGTTGTATAATAGAAACAGTAGTTTTAAAATAATAATAATTCACAGAAAATACCATAATTAAAAATCTTCTAATTAATTGCCAAATGAGTGTTCATATGTTCAAAGTTTTACTTCTTTCAAGAACAAGAATCAACATGATAGTAGCTGCAAGATGCCCACCTATAAAGGCAGAAATTTCACACTTCTGTTGAACTATATTTCAAAAGAAATTTGTTTTTACCCCCCTTCTTCATGAATTACAGCTTCAAAGTTCAATCTATTAGAATCCTGCAGGCGGTAGGCAGAATTCTGTGTTGAGGATACTACTTGGAGGATAGAGGAACTATTTAAAAAAACATTTTTTTTCAATTGACATTTACAGATATTTTATCCTAGCAGTTGGGCATAAAAAAACCCGGATTTTTAAATTTTTAAATGAGTATCATGCATTGTTTGACCAAAATATTGGAAGTCACCACATACTTATATTTACCATTTAGAAATAAACTGCTCTTCCTAAATATGATTAGAAAATGCAACGTTTAATATTTAGAAGGAAATGTCATCACTATGAAGTTTTATTCCTTTCTGACAAATCCATCTAGGCGATGGTATTTTATTATTTTATTATAAGATAAACTGGATGACTGAAACAAGAGAAGGTATTTTCCCACAGTTTTAGAGGCTGGGAAGTTCAAGATCAAGGTGCCTGCTGATTCCATTGCAAGTGAGGGGGTCTCTTCTTGGTTTGTAGATGGCCACCTTCTCACCTTGTCCTCACATGGCAAAGAGAAAGAGGAAACAATGCTTTTTGTCTCATCTCATAAAGACACTAATTCTGTCAGATACCTCCACCAGCACCACTGAAAAGCCCCATCACCAAACACCATCACATTAAGTATTAGAGTTTGAGCATATAAATTTTGGGAAGACGGACTGTCCATTGCATAGATTATGTCATGTGATTATAGCGTCACCTAGGCTGGCTTCTTTATAGTAAAAGGGCTGTTAGTATTTCCATTCTATATCTCTACTTTCTGCAATTAAAACCACAGCTACAGGGAAGCAAATCTACATTTGGTAAAAGAGAGTATAAGGGGGATAAGTAGTAAAGAAAAAATATCAAAAAAATAAACATTTGTACAAATAAAATCTAACAATATGAAAAAAAGCAGTTTCAGAAATGAAAAAAAAAACCTTGAAATACACAGTAAGGGACTAGGATGCATTGATTTATTTAATCAATAAATCTGGTATCACCTTCTGTGCTTTTTTCATAAAAATATTACAAAAAATGTTTTTATGAAAAAAGCACAGAAGGTGATACCAGATTTATTGATTAAATTCTTATTGTTTGCATACCTTTTTTACTTTCAAGTGAAATTTTCCCGTTTTTCCATATTATTTTAAAAAGTCCGTGGAAATAAAAAGAACACACTATGGCATCGAAACAAGGTTTCACAACCCTTCGGAAGCACCTGCATCTTTTCTTTAGCATCATTTGTGTGAAACTGATGCTTGCACTTGGTCACTGATCATGAGCGGTCCCCACACTTTCCTTTGGAAGCTGGCCTTGCACTACATGCTTTGAATATGAGGACTATGACACGTACAGGATGTCAAGTTACTGAATGGCCGGCTATATGAGCCGTAATGAAGTTTCAGCATTTAGAATTTCAGATGAAAGGGCCTGGGAACACCTATTTTAATATTTCTCTGCTTAAATTTTCCTTTCTCCAAAATAGATCTCCCTTTCTTTATTCTTTGTTTCTATGTTCGCACATCTCCTACTTGAGTCTACATTAAAAAAACTGGTTGGGCTAATCTCTCAACCATGTGAACTCCTCATAGTCATTCAGGTAGGCCAACTTGGCATTTGCTAGTAAGCATATATTTTTTTGCAACTAATTGAATCAGGAGAGGCCGCCTATATCTGGTTTAAAGAGTTTGTGTATCCATCCCTATTTTTTTTATTGAGTCCCTATTATGCATTGGATGGTTTTTATAATGAGGATAGACGAACAGAATTAATAGTTATATTTTTTCTCTTTTTTATTGTTGCTCAAGTACAGTTGTCTCCATTTTCACCCCACCATGCCCCCCCCCACCCCACACCATCCCCACCTCCCACCCTCGAGCCTACCACCTTTGGCTTTGTCCATGGGTCCTTTATACATGTTCCTCAATAGCCCCCCTATTATCCCCTATTACCCCTCTCCCCCACTCAAGTTACTATCAGTTTGTTCTTAATTTCCATGTCTCTGGTTCTATTTTGCTTGCTTGTTTGTTTTGTTGATTAGGTTCTACTTATAGGTGAGATCATATGCTATTTGTCTTTCACTGCCTGGCTTATTTCACTTAGCACAATGCTCT
This sequence comes from Glossophaga mutica, assembly GCA_039655065.1. Taxonomy (NCBI): domain Eukaryota; kingdom Metazoa; phylum Chordata; class Mammalia; order Chiroptera; family Phyllostomidae; genus Glossophaga; species Glossophaga mutica. The sequence goes on along the minus strand of CM077318.1, from coordinate 2,808,122 downwards.
CCAGTTCCATCCATGCTGTCGCAAAGGGTAGGAGCTCCTTCTTTCTTTCTGCTGCGTAGTATTCCATTGTGTAAATGTAAATAGACAAAATGAACTTATGTGTACTATTTTGAAATCATACTGTTGCATGTTTTATTTTTAGCTCTGTGAGACCAGAGTTCCTGAGTCATGACAAGAATCGCAAGACATATAGCGATGTAAATTTTCCTACATTCGCTTTGCTTAAAATATTACTAATACATGATTTGTTAGTGTGTTTGTCTCTAACTTTTCAGGGTTTTTAAAAGGAATGATGTTGGGTACAGATAACTGTGATTGCCTCTTATTTGCATAGCATATGTATTTTTGTAACGTCCCAATCTAGTTGCGTTTGTTCATAGACTGACATGACTTCAGAACTCCATGTACTTATTCATGATATTGACCTAGTCAGATACTGTTGAACACTAGAATGAAATACAAAGTTCTGATTCCTATCACAGACGTAACTCTTCAAGGTTTTAGATTTTATATTTGGGTCAGCAGCCAATGGTGTACCTATAAACAAGCTCTCCGAAAGCAAAACAAAATGAAATTACAAAGAAAAAACCCCTCTGATTTCTAACATTTGCCAGTTTCTGTGCTGTATGTATTCCTACTGTGACTAATTTCAAGTCACAAACAGTTTAACACCTGACTGGCAAGATGACCGAACATCTAACAATCAGCTCGAGTTTGTGCAGGCTCCTGGCCTTCGCTCTCATTTGAAAGCATTATGGGAAATTTGAAATGGTTTTAAAATTACACTCTGCATGTCAATCTCCCCCCATATCCATGAAGCCAAATAAAACAAAATAAATGCAAAATAAAATAGGTTTAAAACCTTACCAATAAATAAGCAAGAGATTTTGTTTGTTTTTGGAGAGAGGGGAGCCTTGGAGGAGGGTGAGCAAAACATCGATTAAAAAAAGAAACAAAAGCTTTTCGAACAAGTTTACCTGCTAATTTCTATTTCTTTGGAAAATGATAACGTGCTAAGTAAAAGTTCGAGAAATCTCTATAAAGATGAACGTTGAACAAGCGGTTTGTTTTCCAGTTGAAATGATACCGCCTTAACATAAGGATGATGTCAAATTGGAATGGGTATCATTGCATTTGGGCCTTTCTTCTGCCAGTCTCAAAATATTTCCGCCGTAGCGTGAAAACAAGTTTGCTTGTTAGAAGTGTTGATTCCTGCAAACGGCCTTAAAGAGTGAAAGCTAACACGAGGGCAAACGGACCAGGCTGACTATTCACCACTGCTAGCGTCTATTTTGACTTTCTTTTCACAAGTAGGACAGAAAACCGTAGATTTTTAGGGCTTTGAGAAGTGATGTGCCTTTTAGGAGCTTAGGATTTTGAAGGAATTGTATATCTGCTTAGACTTGAATAAATTTCCTTCCCTTCATGGGTGTAAACAATTCACGATGAACAGACCAACTGTTCAGTACGGTCACCACCAGCCACACGTGGCTCTTTCGATTTAAAGTAATTAAATGAGATCAACACTTCAGTTCCTCAGTTGCAACTAGCCACTTTTCAAGTGCTCCATAGTCACATGTGTCTGGTGACTACTATACTGCACAAGTACGGGACATTTCCGTTCTTGCAGCAAATTGTGTTGGGAAGAAGCATTCTAGACCATTAATTAGGGTAGGCGAAAAGTCCAGAGTCACTAATAATCTTTGCAGAAAAGGGATGATGCAGACTCAAACATCAGGAAGTGTATTGCAATTAACCTTGCAGTTGGCCAGAAAAGATAGTTATTGTTGAAGACTGGCTGACTTTATCATAATTGCCACAATTTTCTGTTAGAAAACACAGAGCAAGAACACAGAATCTACAGATGTAGCAAAGGTTTACAATGTGCACAGGACTGTGTTACATCACTTCATTGAAAACACAGAAACAGAACGACATGACCCCCGCTCCCAAAAGATTTTATACAATTATATACTGTTTCTGGCCAGCGCAGGCATGTTCGGTGGCCGAGTAAGATACAGCTAAAACCTGATTTCATTGGAGGCAATACGCCATAAGGAGTCATAACACGGGCTCTGAGGCCAGGGGGTCTGCCTGTATTTGAATCCTGGTTTCACCACTTTGCTATGTGACTTTCGGCAAGTAAATCAACCTACATGTACCTCCAAGTCTGCCTCATTTCACAATGAAATGGGGATAGTAATTGTACCTTCCTTCCAGTGTTAACGTGAGACTAACTGCGAGCACCGTTTAGCATCTAGTAAATACTCAGTGTATGTTAACTAGTACCATTTTAATGGTTTCCACTCAAGAGTCCATATAGAAATAGCAGTAAGAAGAAACCAATGTCACAGTCAAGAGCTAGCCTGAGAAAGAAAGGGAAGCTGTGACTTCCCCTGTTTGCATTCCTCTGTGTAACCTCTTAGTACCAAAACCAGGAGCACCTCCGCCATTAGATGCGCGTGGAGGCACTGGGCCCGCCTCCTAGAGAGTATTTGCTTACCCGTAAGGGCTGCTTTGCTCTCACTGCCCCTAAAGGATTAGGGATCTGGAGGGGACCACAAATGGGTGCCCAGTGTGTTATCAAAATTGACCTGACCTGAATTTTGTTTTCAATGGTCTTTGAGCATTACATGCGGATGATTTTGCCTTTAGTTTGAAGTATGAGCACCTCCAGGCCAAATGAAAACGCCCATAGCTTTCCTTCCATCTCCAATGGGCATATTCGGCCTTCAATGACTGCGCATTGCATGAATGAATGAAAACTAACGATTCACCAGATATTAATTAAACTTCAGGGAGTGTTTCCAACGTCGATGATCATGAGGGCGGCGGACTTTACTTACAAAACTTGAAAAGACATTACAAGTTGTAAACGAATGCTTTTCCGGTTTTGTTTTGTTTTTTTTGTGTTTGTTGCTGTTGTTGTCTGGTTTGGTTTCTTTTGGCCAGAACCTAGTTTGGGACTATTATGACACTATTAGTCTTTCGTTCTGGCGCAGATTCCCTTACTGTTGGCTCAGCGATTAGCATTTGTGGCTAATAATTAATATAGCTATAACATGAATTAGAAATTGCATTATGGTCATGGGGCTGGAAGACTATACACCCTTTAGTTATAGAACTGCACGAGGCACAACCCTGAGAGCAAAATAGTTAAAATAGCTGCCTGGTAGGAAAGTCTGCTTCCTAGTTGACATTTCAATATTGTATAATACGAGGGTTTTTTTTTTCCCTGTATTTGTGGAAAACCTCGAAATATCAGTGTGCCAGTGTTTTCTCTGCACCGATGTACTTAAGACATTTCAGCAGGAAATTGTTATTTGGCCGATACTCAATACCATCTGATTAGCTGTGTTTTTTGTTCGCCTGAGCAGCTGGCAATTAATGAATTGATAGGAAATGGTCACAAGGCAGTGGCATTAGCATGTGAACAGCTGGCATTAAAATTAACTCAATGCAGAGAGGGTTTTAATTTGATAATTCAAATTCACTGAAAAATCACTAGTTGAGTCTTCGTCTAAATGCTCTATTGAAAAACAAAGCTATTGTTATCTTTTAAAACCTGAGAGGAAGACTCACTGAGACTCGGGGGCCGCGAGTGTGTCTGTGTGTGTTTGGGTGGGTGGCGGGGCTCCAAGTCCACACCGTAATTGGGAAGCCATACATTTTCCCACTGAACCATCCATTCTTCCCCTTGAGGGCATTTACACGCTATAAGCAAATATTACGCCTGATTCCCTTAACCGTCTTCTAGAACAAGTTGATCACATTGAAAAGGCCATAGGTCACAGATAGGAAGTGCCTATGGTTTTGGCCTCTCACGGGTACATGTCTGCAGTCTGCCCGTTTCTTCTAAATTCATAAACACACTGCCATGTCCGTCCATGTCCACTCGAATATCGTGTGATTGTCAACTGGTGATTGCGGAGCACAGCCGAATTCTTAAACTCATTCATAAAGATCTGTGAAGCGCCGTGCTTCCTGTAGTATTTGGAGCCACCAAACTTGGACATCAAATTCTTCCCCAGATTTAGCCATAAGACAAGTTAGCGGCGACAATGAACGCACTTCTCATTTTCCTGTGTTTAACATATGTTTAAAGTCTGTTAAGTTCCGGTGCGCCCCGTTTCTGCAGAACTCCGGTGACGGCACAGAAGGAACACATCAATTAAGTTTGAAATGTCCAGACAAATGCATGAATAACATATCTAGCATTCAGATAAACGTCCAAAAGCCACTCCTCAGCAATGAAATGCCATTAAATCCTTTAGGAGCTCATTAATAGATTAACATTTGGAAGAGCGAGAGTTGAATCCCAATTAAAGATGAGAAGGCCAATTATATATTACATAATACTACGGAATGCTCGAAAAATCAATATGATAAAGTATCAGAGGCAACAATTTAGCATTGAGATGGTAGCTATTAAAAGGCCACTGCATATGTACACATACATATAAATACATGTTTAATATGCATGTATTAGGACTTCATAAGTTCTGTGTTTACTACCATAGTTCCAAGGATCTAAAGGAATTCACTGAGATGAAATAAAGATTCTCTGTGAGTTGATACTTCAGTGCCTGTATACTAAATCTTAAACCAAATCAACTCTGTTAATCCTGGTGTAAAACTGAATTTTCTAGGCATTGACCTTGCGCTTTTATTGAGGTTCAAATGTACCTTCAAATTACTTGATGTGGTGAACATCTCTGACAATTTGGTCCCCCGAAGAAAATAGTACGATAGAAGACGGGATAGCACACACTGATAGATAGCAATTTGTAGAACATCTTTCTTTTCAGGCACGAGCCTCGACCTATACAAGTATATGCTAGCATCTGAGTTATCATTGCAGGTAACTTTAATCATTTCAGGGAAAATCGGGGATTTCACTGAGTAAGTGTTTCTCGGTTTTGGACATCTCCTTCCTCCACCGCTTTGAATCTGGAGCAAATGCCTGCTGCGTTTCCGATGAGCTACAGCTGGTTTTCATGGGGGGGAGGGGCTGGTGAATAAAAGACATGAAGAGTAACCAGGTTGTAAAAGTCTTAAGTGCCAAATAAAACAAAGTCATCGATGAGTAAAAATGATTGGGGTTTTACACAGCAGTGGACAAGGGCAGGTTTTCAGTTGTGAGAACGCGAAACAGAGTTTGTTCTTGTGTGTTGTTTGTTAATTATGATGTTATTTTCCATACAAATAATGGAAAATCTATTTTTTCCCATCCCTGTACTTGCTATTCCCCTTTTTAAGTTCTGTTATTGATTCGTGGCAAGTACTGTTAGCCCTGTATTTGGCAAAGGGTGAGGACATTATCACTTGTGTTCTCATTTGTGATAAAAGAGATTAACTTGCTGTGAAATTTTAACTAGGCTGAGACACAACAGTACCCACCTAATGAACCGAAGCATATTAAGTAGCTAAAGACATGCATACTGATTGCGGGGCTGAAAAATGGATTTGTTTACTTGTAAAGAGGAAAATGTTCATAGAACTATTCATTATTTTAGAAGTTACACATTACCAGTTTCACCCAGAATTATAAAACCCACCTAATTCTTAATTGTTATAAGGGGATGGACTCATCTACTACAGTTTATGTGAAAAAAAAAAAAAAAGTCTGACCTTTGCAATACCTTAGGAAAAATTGACAATGAACCAAGCCTTGCTTGAATTCGGAAAGGGAAGCCTACACAATTTTAAAGCAGAGATGTAACTTCATGTGAAATGTTACTGCCATTCTAAATCATGTTCTTAAGGTTAGTTTACGTTTTCATCTACTGTGCTGTTGAAAATGTCAAAGAAGGAATTTAAGAGTAAATTATTTGCGTTCCTATTATTTTACCATATGCTGATTTTAAATATTCTGGGGATCCCTCTTTGTAGCATTGTATTTTTCTCATAATCCATCGAATTTTCTATTTATGTAGATGTTCCTCCAATTTGTTTCAAAAATGGAAAATGAGCTTTCTTTTGTCTTACTACTCATAGTAGGCAAGGGTGAGGATCACTGTCAGTTGGCTTCTCTTGCTTTTCCAAACCATCAAGTTTATGAATTGCTCAAAATGTTTCCATTTTTATGGCCGCACGTATTGCTGTGCGCATGCTTCCCGTTGGCCACTACACACCGATTTCGTTTGTTCCACTCTAGTTTTGCTCAGTAACGGCTGTACTTTGTTCCTGTCCATTCATTCAGGTCCATTAGAGATAAATGTAGTTCATTGAATTACATAATTTTTCAGCGAATGTCCAATGTCGTAATTCAAAGACAAATACTGAATGTCCTACAGTTCAGGTGTAAGATAATTGAGACGATACACAATAGCGAAAGGAAAAAAATTGAGTTCATATATGAAACTACTTGCTTTTGGGGGTGGTGTACTGGTGTGTGCCCATGCTATTTAGAAAATAGATTTTTTATTTTTTAAGATTTTTATTTCTTTTTATTTTTAGAGAGAGGGGATGGGAAGGAGAAAGAGAGAAACATCAATGCGTGGTTGCCTCTCGAGCGCCCCCTACTGGGGACCTGGCCCGAAACCCAGGCATGTGCCCTGACTGGGAATCGAACCAGCAACCCTTTGGTTCGCAGGCTGACCCTCAATCCACTGAGCAACACCAGCCAGGGATTAGAAAATATATTTTTAATTGTGTCAGTTTAGCTGGAGTCTCACAACTGACAAACTAGACTTTTCACCAAATAGAAGGAGGTGTTATAAGTGGCTGTTCATATCTGAATCATACAAATATGATTTTTTTTCAAAAGAACTTAATTCTTTTCTTCTGTTTTGTTTATGTTTCTTCTGATATTACCCTGCGTGCACTGTGATTTTTTTTGTATACTAAGAATGAATGAAGTGTATATTCCGTATCTTTAAAATTTGTTTTTGAAGCATGACAAGTTCAAGAAACCCTTATTTTAGTTAATATTGTCACATTCTCGTAACTGTCATCATACTATGGTACCATGACCGTCGATAGGGTAACTTAGCTGCTAAGTGAGTAACAGTCGCCATTCAAGTCCCTTGTATCCTTTGCTCCCTGTATGGGATGGATACAGCGGAAAAAGGCATGATTCAAGTCCTGGGCTGGACAGAATGAGACAGTGACATGTCATCACACTACTCAGAATGGCATCCAGTTGAAAATTTATGAATTGCTCATTTCTGGAATTTCCCATTTAATGTTTTTGGACCAAAGTTGCCTGTGGGTAACTGAAACCTCAAAAAGTGCAATTATTATATGAAATGTTAAAGGGACTTATCTAAGAAAAAGAAGATAAAACTATGACAGTGAAAAGACAACAAACTCATAGCTATCAAGAACCACACCTAAAACAAAAGCAAACTAAGCAAACAGCTAGAACAGGAACAGAACCACAGAAATGGAGATCATATGGAGGGTTAGCAACAGGGGCGTGGGAGGAGGAGAGAGGGGGAAAAGGTACAGAGAATGAGTAGCATAGATAATGGGAAAAAAATAGACAGGGGGAGGGCAAGAATAGTATGGGAAATGTAGAAGCTAGAAAACTTATGACCCATGGACATGAACTAAAGGGGGGAATGTGGGTGGGAGAGGGTGGGTAGGGTGGAGGGGAATGATGGGGGAGAAATGGGACAACTGTAATAGCATAATCAATAAAATATATTTTAAAAAAAGTGCAATTTAGGATAACAGGGACTACTCTATCAGATTTAATTAGTATATAACACTGCAGCTAATATACTTAACGCCTACTACTCATTTCATGAAAAGAATCAAATGTTAAATGCTAAGCAATAATACAAGAACCATTTAAAAATTAGCATTCCTTTTTGATGACTATATTAGCTTTTTATTGCTTCTGTAACACATTCCGGCAAATTTGGTGGCTTAGAACAATGCACTTTGCTCATCTTACAGTTCTGCGGGTGAGATGTCTGACGCTGGCATCGCTGAGCTGAAATCAAGGTGTTGGCAAAATCTGTTTTCTTGCCTTTTCTGCCTTCTAGAGTGCACTCATATTTTTGGGTTCGTGGTTCCCTTCCTCAAAGCCAGCAGCGTTGCATCTCTCCGATCACTCTTAATATTCCTATCTTCCTCTGACCTCCCCTTTCTGCTTTCAAGATAACTCACTGTAATTTCTCTACTTCAACATTCTCAATCACATCTGGAAAGTTCGCTTTGCCATATGAAGTGATATATTCACAGGTTCCAGCGATTAGGATGCAGAGTGGACCTCTTTCACATGGGGGCGGGGAGGGCTTTATTCTGCCTGCTACAAAGACAGACAATGCAAAATGTTAACTTCTACTAACGAAATAATAACCTTTAACTCTCATGCTTTTACTTTTGATTTAAACAAATAGTTTTTCTTTAGGGGATTTATAAATTTGGGCTCACTCATGCAAAATCAATGTGAAAAGGTACAAGCACATATTTGACAAACTAATTCTTAATATTATGAGGATTAGCATATTGATGTAATGTGGCAGACCCTTCTGCGTGGCGTGGGCCCAGCTCCCACTTGGAGATGCATAGGACCCACGCCCACAGATAGGTTCTCTCCTGGGGAATCAAATTTGCAATGTACCTAGGCTGCTTTGAGCCTAGATTTTACTGTGGCTTCCTAAAATCCATGCTAAACCTTGCAGGGACCAGTGTAACCGGCTCAACCACTTTTGCCTTTTCATTTGCTAATGTCCTTCTTCTGTGATGGGATGAGGGGCATTGGCTCCTTTTGTTGTAACCGGGGATAGTGAGTGAGGACCATCCTGTAATGGGAGGAGTTACAGAATAAAGGCCTGTCAGGGTAGAGGCCTCGGGGCTTTTGCTCCCCTTGAGAGAAAAGCCACGCTGTCGTCCTTTTTCCTCCACCGGACTCGGTCGTCCGGTCGTCCGTGTGTATGTTTTATTTCAGCCATAATGACGCGGACACTGATAGGCTGTGTCCGCATCAAATGTAATTGTAGATCATTAGACAGAATATCTAATTTAAGAAGTTTATTATGGATGAATTAAATATTTTATAGAAAAAAACATTCTCCATTTCAGTGTATCTATCTCCCAATCACATTTATTGCATATATGCATAAACACCACAATTTGGTTCTTTTATTGATCAAATTAGCTGAATCGTTGTCAGATGTATTCATCAATTTGTGGTGTGTAAGCATAGTGAACAACTTCAGACTTTTGCACCACTATTCATAATTACAGAACTCTCGAAAACCTGTATATATGTCTATAATAGTTACTATAGACATATATAAAATATTTTATTTTTATTCAGATTCATTATTTCAAACTAAAAAATCTAAACAATACACATACTAAGGAATTGATATCGCAATAAGACAAGTGGTCTTAGTGTTAGTTTGGAAAACACATTATTGTGTTCAAATCATTTTTTTCTCAGAAGTTAACATAAATTCTTAAATTCTGATAGATTGCAGCTATATTAAATCCATATTTTTGCCTGCGTGGAAAGATTAAACATGTATTTGTGAGTTTCATTCCAGAGTTTCCAAGCGTTTAACTTGGAGAAATCTGCTTCTTACTTAGAGGGTGAGATCCCCCTCCAGATCTTGGCACGAACTTTTGATCAGTGTAAGAGCTCACAATACCAATAAGCTTCACCACACACCTTTACGCAAATCCTTTACGCAAATCCTTTACGCATATTCCAGGAAAGGCGATGGAAACTAACTCTTCATGAGGCTCTACCACGTATGTGTCATGGCGTTGAGCTCTTTTGCTTTCTTCTCTTATTTCACTCTCGTGATATTCTACTCATTTCACACACACAAAAAAAAGGCTTTTGTCTAAAGATAGGTGTTTAAGAGCAGGTATCGGGGATGCGCGTTCTTTCAGGATAAGCGGGAGGTCCCCGTGTCCAGTGTTCCGGCTTGGACCACCAGGAACAACTTTTGTGTTTTCTTCTGTGCCAGGAGCGGATCCCAGACAGTCCCTCTCCTGCTCCGTCTCTGGAAGAGAGCCATCGCCCTGGGAGCCAGGCCTCCTCTCACCCCAGCAGCAGCGTGTCCAGCTCCCCCTCTCAGATGGACCCCCATTCGGACAGAGTGGGTGAGTATCTCACCTGCAACGAGGAATGTGAAGATACGCAGTCAGGAAATCCTTCCCTAGGCAACAGAGGAGGAGACGAAGCTGGGGGAGCTGATGACTCTTTAGTATACACGTGGCCTTTGGCAGTGGTCTTTTTTTAAATTGCTGAAGCAATATGAATAACAAAATGAAACTTAAAATGTTAGCAGGTCGTTCTCTGGAAGGGCCTTGATTTACGCTATCACTGGATACGGGGATACGTAATGGCACTTTTGTAGAGTGCGTATCAGTTTAATATGTTGGTGTTTAACAGCTAGTGTGGTCCGATACACTTGTTAGATTCAACGACTCCTTTAAAGATGGAAGATAAAATGTCCTTTAGGCAGTTGATCATTTGAGTGATTAAAAAGGGAATCAATATATGATTTGTTACAATCTATCTCAAATCTTGGATCGCAAACATTTGATATGCTTTTCCCTACACTTAATTTTTATTGTGTCGGAAATATTACACCATGAACACAATTTCGGAAATACCACGTTACTGTTAGGGATGTGGCATATTGGACACTTGAATCTAGCCGTAATTCTGACACTAACTAGCCGCAATATGTCCAGTACGTCACTTAACCACCATGAGTTTCTTCGCTTAAGATAAAAATAATTACTATCCTGCCTAAGACACCGGATTTTTGTGAGGTCAAACGAAGCAATATGTGGGAAAACACTGCAGAAGTTTGAAGTGCTGAGGAAATGTGAGGCGAAAACACTAGTTTTCTCTGTGACTTTCTTTTGATTGCGTATCATCTCCTGCTGTCCCATCCCACGTCGGTGCACAGACGTTACTGAGTGCATTCATTCAGTGGCAGCGAGCTCTGATTTAGTGTATAATTACGAACCGTGTGAGCTGGGTAAAACCTCTGTTAATTTCCTGTACCTACGCAATCCAGTTTCCCAAGGATCTATTTCCTTTTGGGAAAATGAATTCTGCTCTTCTTTCGGTGTAACCATAGGCGCATTCTTTATTCGAGCTATAAATTGTTACACTTCACAATAATGAGGACTTCAAGCCTCTCCAAACTAATGTCCTGTTTCTTTTGTTTGTTGGTTTGTTTGTGTGTGAGAGGGGAGGAATTGAAAGGTTAGGGAAGGTGTTCCATTCGGAATCTGTGCTGCGGACGGGTGACTATGGTTTCCCTCTTATGGAAATTCATCCGCTCTCAGCCTGTCAACATTCCGTATTGGTTATGGCTTTTAGCATCCTAGAGCGCAGTGTGCCTCCAAGCCGGCTCCCCGTTGTAATCAGCTGTGGAGCATTCACAAATCCGGATGCCCAGGCGCATGCTCAGAGTCTGGCATAGAGCCCGGCAGCATGCTTTGTTTTGCTTTTATTGTGCAGCCAGAGTTAAGGACTGCTGAGCTAGAACTGGAGACTAATGGCCCTAATGAGTGAGTTTAATCCCTGGACAGGTCGGCGGTGGTCTTCTAGCTTTACCGTTCCGTGGACAGTGACTACCTCTTCGTTACGCATTGTGTGCGACTTACAGGACAGAGTCTGAGCAAGACAAATGGGTACAGCTGGGGGACCATCGATGAATCAGGAAAGAAAAGCACGCGTTCTTCTGTGGAGACACTCTTTATTTGGACGAGTATCTAAGACGAGAGGAAGGGGAGAGAACTTGTTATTGAGTGCTGGTCAATAGGGAAATGCCTCCCTGACAGTAACTCAGAGCTCGAATAATGGTGTCTTACACTTAGAAGTAAAATCAAATATCTCCAAAAGAATATAATATTCTAAGAACTCTTGACAGTGTAAGATATTTCTAATTCCCCTGGCAGTAACTAGGCTCTCTGTGACATTCCACACTTGTCCGAGGAGATAATGAGATTGTCTAGAAATGAATAAGAAGTTTTGATGATTTTTAAAGTGACCATATTTTATACATAGAGCTATATAATGTTTTAATAAACTATAACTACAGAAAGTTAAGTGCTAAGGTATGCAAATTGGCATGAGTTCCCTCTTTCAATATAAAATTTGGGGGCAGAAGTTTATATTGTATTTAGTAATTTTACTCTATATATGTGCAAAAACTCTATAAAGTGACATGATGCATAATTATTTTAAATTTATGGACTTAAGTGGTAAATTCTCTGCAGAAGCATTTTGGGAAAGAGATGATTAATTATAGAGGGAAAAGATGATTTACATATAAATTTCTTTAAAATATATTTAAAATTAATTAAAGGAATTGTGGTGGCAATTATATAAATTTTATATACATATTATATAATTTCCTAAAAATGTCTTGAGAATATAAGGCATTTCTAATTCCCCTATTAGTAACTAGCCTCTTAATCACATTCCACAATTATCCAAGCACAAATTTTTGTGTTTCAGAAGAAGTGTATAAAATTAATGTTAATTTTTTAAAGATTTTATTTATTTATTTTTAGAGAGAGGAGAAAGGAGGGAGAAAGAGAGGGAGAGAAACATCAATGTGTGGTTGCTTCTTTCGAGCGCCCCCTACTGGGAACCTGGCCCGCAACCCAGGCATGTGCCCTGACTGGGAATGGAACCGGTGGACCTTTGATTCACAGGCCAGCACCCAACCGCTGAGCCACACTAGCCAGGACTAATGTTGTTTGTTATTGAAATAAAATAGCTATTTCTATGATGCTTTTCTTGCCTTTCTTTTGCGTGATTTGCAAGAAAATCACTCTGTTATATCTCTTATTTACAGTTATGATGTCCGGCAATAGAGAGGAACTTATTGTTGATCAGGATAATGGACCAACCATCAAAAAATTCCAAAGGGATAATAGAGGTAAAATGATTTTTGCTTCTTTGCTGTACATATAAAGATCAGATACTAACTTAATTCACATCCCAGTATATTGCATTCATTTTCCTGAGTCAGACTAGATCCATAATGGCTTTAGATAAATTATTTTATTAGTAAAAAAATGGTATTGATCGGAAGCTTGTTTATTTGATGTTATAAATCCCATAATCAGGCTGAAGTTTGTCTGGGCCTGTGGTTGGAAACAGCCCTAAAGTCCTTTTATCACCCTGGTCAGAGACATTTGAGTCTTTTAAATTGTACACGCGCGTTGTTAACTATTTTTAAATGCCTCCCAATTGGATGGTTATGGTCGAAAAACTGAGTTGCTGTCCTGAAAGATATCCCCTTCGATCCTCAAAAGGGATTCTAAAAGTCTATGCTGATTTGGACATTTCCAAGCAAGCTTAGCAAGGTACTTCGGTGAAGTATATGACGCCAGTCGGGCTTTCGGTCCATCTGAGGTCCAGCTCTTTCTGAGGATATGTGTTTCAAGAAGGTAGGAAGAGTATGAATCGCAAAGTCATGCCATCCTGATACGAAAGCTGAGTGCCCTTTGCTTAAAAGGCTGCCAAGGTAAGACAAGAGCAAAATGCACCAGTCTACTTCAAAATATTTTTGAAAATATACCAAACAGCCATCGAATGGTTGTGAGCACGTTATGAGTTAGTGATGCGTTGTGACCGCCACCGCGAGTTAAACAGGGATTCTAAGCAAAAGAACACAAACTAACATGGTATCTATCTGATCATCAGATGGTCTATACATACTTCACTCTCTGGTGGTTTTTTCTGTCTCTACTGAAGATGCTCATTGCATATATAAAAATACGTATTGACATACAAATATATATTATATGTAATTCATATAATATACATTATGTATTTTATATATAATATATTCATATTATATATTTTACATACAATATATATTTTATATTATATAAATATATTTTTGTATTTTATATAATGTGTTTTATATTTCATATATTTTGTATAATATATTTGATATTATATGAGTGTATTATGTTATATATAAATATATATTTATGTGTACATATAAATATATAAATTTATATATATATATATAAAACTTAATGAGCTGAAGAGTTAATGGAGAAAATTTTCTTTCTTCTCCAGACTGAGCTCACTTCCTAATAAGCTAGATGCGCATTTTAGTTAGAATTTAAAAACTGTATGATTTTAATTTCATTGATCCATGCGTGGTTTCCTTGCCACATGTCTAATATTTTATTTTACATAACTTTATATACAGTTTTATAGAAATTTTCAATCTACTTGTACCCTCTGGGGCTCTGAGACATAAATGATTCGTTTCAGACTGGTCAGAACGGAAGAAGTCAAGTTCGGGGTATGAAACTTCCCAGACCCTTACTCGGGTAATGAAATTCTAGCTACAGATGAAACTTCACTCATCACCTGACAACAGTTTGTTCCTGAGACCTCTTTCCCACCTAAAGGGCAGCTTGGGAGTAAAGCAGCTTTTCTAGGGAAGTGCAAAGCTGTACCTAACATATACGATTTCTCTGGCACTGCAGCCCCCATAAGTCAAAATGGCATTTAGAACTAGCACATACTGCTGAGTTTTATGACAAGTCAGCTGGAGCACTTGTACAGATGCACAGGAACCGGTTTTCATAAAATGCACAGTGGTATGTGCCGGCGTTTCTGAATCTCTTGCTGTGGAATGGCGCAGTTTCGTTCCCTTCAAAGAGGCTGGTCACCCATTCTGATGAAGCTGTTCATAGGTAGGAGTGGCATGTTAAGCCACATCCCGGCTGTACCGGAAAGCTTTCTTTGAAATAAGGTGTTCTGGGTCAAGTTCTCCCAGTTAGATTTGTGATCTTCAGGCAAAACATATTTTCCTCCAGTAGAATCTTGTTATTAAAATGGAATGCAGCGGAAGGAGAAGTCTCAACATGTATTAAGCACGACAAGTAAGCAGTTGAGACAACTGCGGCAAACATATGTTTTCACATCTGTTTTGAGTAATGTCATCATGATCGTAAAATGATTTATAGCTCTGGAAATTATAAAATGCCAGCTTTGCTATTACGCAGAGATGTTTAAAAAAATGAAGAAATATCATTACAGTATGTTTCATAGAGCCTTGTAAAATGGGGTGACAGTGTGATATGTCTCAAATGATAATTTGCATTTTACCTTAAATTTTCATGTGCAGACTATCCAAAGTCTTGATTACCTGGGCTTTCCTGGTGGTAATGTTGCATTAGATTGTGTCCAAAATGACTGATGACAATAGCTATTTAATTTCGACTCAGAAACTCTAGTTTGATTCGGGTGCTGTATTTTGACGATACTGCGTGCTCAGTGAAGTGAAGCCTTTGATTTTATTTCCCACAGATTTGTCAAACAAATTGATGCAAAGCAAGATGCTTTTCCTTGGACAGCCTCTGGTCTCTCAAACCATTAACAGCAATAGGGGCTTTTGATATTTTACATTTGGTATTGAATGCATTCACTGAAACCTTCGTGCTCTAGAAACACTGGAACAATATATTTATCATCTAGCCCAAAACTTGAGTCCACTGAACCATTCAAATCAATCCACAGGCAACAGGTGAAAAGCTGAGTGGTTTTAATATCTTTTGATCATAAGACTCTAAAGTATATTTCATCTGGAATAAAAGTATTAGCATATTTATTTATTTATATACACATAGGCTAGTGTCAGTTAAGAGGAGGGTTTGGGATACATTATTGATACTACAATAGTGTACATATTCTGTACTTTATAAGATGCTTCCCTTTCTTTATGTACTCCTGAGAAAACTTAGGTGCTACACTACATCTTTAAGACGTAGTGCTTGGAAATGATCATTGATCCTTATTAAAATGAGAAATATATCTTCTGAATATTATTTTTTGTTTTGAAACATAAAGCCATGTATTGGGCCAACTCAAATGCAAACGACATTGCAAAGGTACTTGATGATGAAGTTCAAATACATAATGAAGTGCAAATACATAATGGTGATTTCACTTAGATGCGGAATCTGAAGCACGAAATAAACCCAAAATAGAAGCATGCGCACAGATACAGAGGACAGACTGCAGCTGTCAAAGGGGAGGGGGTTGAGGAGCTGGGGGAAATCGGTGCAGGGATTAGGCAGTGTCATTGGTCATCACAGAATAGTCAGATGTAGAGAAGGAACAGTGTAGGTAATAGAGTTGACGGTATTGTGAGAACTGCGTATGCGAGCAGGTGGGCACTGAAGGTGGGGTGAGGGGCTGGGAGGACCACTCCGTAAAGGACATGATTTTCTAATCACTGGGCTGCACATCGGAAACAGATACCGAATAACACTGAATGTAAACTGTGATTGAAAAAGTAAAAACTATCATAGGATCCAGAAATTTCCACTACTGGCTATTTATGCGAAGACAAATGAAAACACTAAATTGAAAAGATATGTGCACCCGTATGGTCAGTGCACCATTATTTACAATTGGCAAGATATGGAAAAAAACCTAGGTGGTCATCAATAGATGAATGGATAAAGAAGATGTGAAATACATACATACATACATATATATACATACATACATATATATAGAGAGAGAGAATCTAGTAGTAATGGAATACTACTGAGCCATACAAAGAATACGATGTTGCCATTTCCCATAACATGGATGGGTTTTGAGGACATTATACAAAGTGAAATGGGTCAGAGAAAGACAAACACTGTATGATTTCACTTACACGTGGAATCTACAAGTAGATAGATAGATCAATAAGTAATGTAACCAAGCAAACCTAACCAAAAAAAACTCGTAGGTACAGAGAGCAGATGGGTGGTTGCCAGAGGGAAAGGGTTGGGGGATGGGTGACGTGGGTGAAGAGGTACCAACTTCCAGATATAAAAGGAATACATCGCGGTGATGTCATACACCGCATGGTGACTATGGTCAGTAGTACTATATAGCAAATTGGAAAGTTGCTAAGTAAATTTTAAAGGTTCTCATGACGGAAAAATAATTAACACTGTGTGCTGACAGATGGTGGTTTTACTTATTGTAGCAATCACTTCGTAGTGTCTAGAAATGTTGAAGCAGCATGTTGTATGCCTGAAACTCATGGAATGTATCTCAGTTACACTCCAGTGAAAAGATACAGGACTGTTCCCTCCCCATCAAGGCTATTTCTCTCCTGCTATTTCCTTACCATCCCCCACCCCGCCTTAATTCCTAACTGCTGACCACCGCTATTCTGTTTTCCATTTCTTCAATTCCATCATCCTAAGAATGTCAGCCTGTGAGTTTTTGAGATTGTTTTTTCACACAGCTCAATTCCCTTGATATTTCTCCAAATTCTTGCTTGCATTCATAGCTTATTTGTTTCAGTTTTATTGCCAAGTAGTATTCCATGGTATGTATGTATCCATTGTAGGAATATCATGTAAAGCTTCTATGGACATTTATCTTCAGGATTTAGTTTTCAGTTTTTTCTTTGATTGAGTCTAGATAAAGGGGAAGGGAGGGAGACAGAGAGGAAAGAAACCTGGAAGGGAGAAATATCGAGACCAGTTGCCTCTTGTGTGCACCCCAGCTGTCCTGAAGCTGAACCCACAAC
This sequence comes from Glossophaga mutica, assembly GCA_039655065.1. NCBI lineage: Eukaryota > Metazoa > Chordata > Mammalia > Chiroptera > Phyllostomidae > Glossophaga > Glossophaga mutica. Next base: position 2,790,618 of record CM077318.1, on the reverse strand, counting down.
TCTGCCCCGTGTCTTGACCAGGAATCCAACTGGTGACCTTTCAGTCTGTGGGACAACACCCGACCCACTGGGCCTCATCGCCCAGGGCTGTGTACAGGTTCTTATGTAGGTATAACTTCTCATGACTCTGGGACATATGCCCAAAACTGTAGTTGCTGGGTCATATAGTAAGTGTACGTATAGTTTTATAACAACCTGCCATACTATTTCCCAAAGTGGCTGCACCATTTTGATATTCTGCTCAGCAGTATATAAATGGCTTGAGTTGTCTACATCTTCATCAGTATTTTGTATTCTCCTTTTTTTTTTTTAATTTAGCTGTTCTCATGGGTGCGAGTAGTGATATCTCATTGTGATTTTACTTTACATTTCTTTAATGGATAATGATACTGAGCCTCCATATATTCTCTTTGGTCAATTGTTTCTCCCTCTTTTTTTTGCATTTTTTATTGTTGTTCAAGTACAGTTGTCTCCATTTTCCTGCCACTAATTTCCCCCACCCTCAATCCTTCCCCCATTTGGCTTTGACCATGTGTCCTATATACATGTTCCTTGACAACCCCTCCCCTTCTTTCCCCCATTATCCCCCTCCCCTCTGGTTACTGTCAGTTTGTTCTTTATTTCAGTGTCTCTGGTTGTATTTTGCTTGCTTGTTTGTTTTGTTGATTAGGTTCCACTTATAGGTGAGATCCTATGGTATTTGTCTTTCACCACCTGGCTTATTTCACTTAGCATGATGCTCTCCAGTTCCATCCATGCTGTTGCGAAGGATGGGAGCTCCTTCTTTCTCTCTGCTGCGTAGTATTCCATTGTGTGAATGTACCACAGTTTTTTGATCCACTCATTTACTGATGGGCACTTAGGTTGCTTCCAGCACTTGGCTATTGTGAATTGTGCTGCTGTGAACATTGTGGTGCATATGTTCTGAACTGGTGTTTCAGGATTCATGAGGTATAATCACAACAGTGGAATCGCCAGGTCAAAAGGCAGTTCCATTTTTAGTTTTCTGAGGAAATTCCATCCTGGTTCCCACAGTGGCTGCACCAGTCTGCATCCCCACCTGCAGTGCACTAGGGTTCCCCTTTCTCTACAACCTCTCCAACACTTGTTCTTTGTCGATTTGTTAATGATGGCCACTCTGACCGGTGTGAAGTGATATCTCATTGTGGTTTTAATGTGCATCTCTCTGATGGCTAGTGATAAGGATTGCACTGAATTTGTAGATTGCCTTGGGAAGTATGGACAGTTTTGCTATGTCAATTCTACTTAGTGAACATGACCTGCCTTTCATAAATATTTTTAATTTCCCTTTAAATTCTTCTCATCAATATTTTGTAGTTTCAGCCCTAGCTGGTGTAGCTCAGACTGCAAACCAAAGGGTCGCCGGTTTGGTTCCCAGTCAGGGCACATGCCTGGGTTGCAGGCCAGGTCCCCAGTAGCGGGTGTGTGAGAGGCAACCACACATTGACGTTTCTCTCCCTCTCTTTCTCCCTCCCTTCCCCTCTCTCTAAAAATAAATAAATAAAATATTTAAAAAATATTTTGTCGTTTTAGTATAAAAATCTTTCACCTTAAATTTATTCCTAGATATCTTGTTCTTTTTACTGCAATTATAATTGGGATTCTTTTCTTAACGTCTATGCTAGTTCTTTATTAGTGTGCAGAAACACAACTTATTTTTGCATGCTAACTTTGTATCCTACAACTTTAATGAATTTGTTTATTAGTTCTAATAGAATTGATGCAGAGTTTTGAGGGTTTCTACATATCATATTATATCATATGACAAAAAGATAATTTTATTGTTTTTGATTATTGAATTGGTCTTTTCCTTCTTGGATAAAACACTCTTGGCCACATATATAATCATTTTTATGGCAGCTGAATTTTGATTGCTTATATTTTGTTCGGCATTTTTGCATATATATATATTCATAATTGATATTGTTCCATAGTTTTTTTTCTTGTGATTTTTTTTTTCTGGTTTTGGCATCAGGACATTACGGCATCACACTATGAGTTGAAAAGCTGGAAGTATTCCCTACCTTCATGCTTATCTAAAAGATTTCATTAGTGGTAAAGTATATTTTGTACAATTTGAGGTATCCCTTTGACAAAAGAGAATTAATTTTTATAATAATGAAAGAAGGATAGCTAGAACAGGTGCACAGCACCTGAAACAGCAATTGACAAATGTAATATGGGGATTAATTCTTCAGAAGTTTTCTGACAATTAAACTGAAAGCATCCAGATGGGGTGAACAAGCCACAGACAAGGAGCTAAGAAACCAAAATTCACTTAAAGATTTTAAAACACGATGTTATGTTACGACACCAGCAAATGTTTGGCCTATTGTTTATTTTGGATGATTTTGATCTGTGAGCTAGATATTTTTTCATGCCATTTGTGCAGATAAATAGTTCAAGGCTTTATATTTGTCTTCAATGATGGTTTTGCTGGAAAATACATATCTTTATATCTATTAATCTTGTATCTCCAGATTAAAGCTTGCTTTTCCCAATTTTAAAGATAGTGGCAAAATAAAGCCTTTAATATAAGTAATTCAACATTGTAAATTAAAATGACAAGGACTTTTGAAATAACTTTAGTTTGATCTCAGTTCCTATTACCATACCTGAAATTCATGTTAGAACATAGTCCAGCACTGTTTGTAATGAGCGGTTACCAGGAAGGCCACTTCTGGGAATAATTTGACAATCTCACACAAGATAGATCAAGCAAGTAGTTTATGACTTTTAGAAACCCCTTTTTGGGTCTTTTTCCTCTTTGTATCAAAATCTGTCAGGATCTTTTGCAACACTTTTGATGCTATCTGACCTGTTTTGATTAATATGACAAGATTTCACTTTTTAAAAATTATTTGCACCTGATGTCAAGATTTGTTATAATTTTTAATCACCTTTATTTAGCCCAACAGCTTAAAAACTGAATAACACATAAAACAAACTGGATATAAGTAGAAGATACTTACGTAAGCAGAAGATGTTTACGTAACCACGAGCCTTTGTTAAATAATGAATGAACCGTTCATGTGTATGTATGCTTGCCTTTTTAAGGGAGCTAAATTCTAAAAGCACCATTTGTCATTGTATTGAATTAAAATGTGAGAACTCAAATCAGATAAACTAACTCGTTATTACTAATTCTACATTAGTGGTCTCAGTCATACTTATAAATCTCTGGTCTAATTTATTATGATAATATGAGAGTAGTATTTTTATTTTTTTTATTTTTTTGATAGTGGTATTTTTAGATTTCATAGTATTCAGTCTTAAGCTAATCAACAATATAGTCATTTGAATGCAAATGGAAAAAAAGAGACCGATTTACTAGATTCTTCTTTACTATAAAACATAGCACTTTTAAAAAAATATAGTTTACTCCATTTTCTTTTTCAATGTTACACATTGATCTAGCAATATTTGTTAGGCAAGGATAAACTCTGCAGTTAGTATTTAGAAAACTGTCATATTCTGATCCAAAACAATTTACTTATAAGTCTAGTGGCAAATCAAATAGTCAATTAATGTACTTCTATTTATTTTAATTTAGTTTTCCTGCTTGTTTAGAATTTCATTGTTGAGATAAAAAGCCTACATATTAATTACTATAAACATGGAATTATTGTGTTTTTAAAATTCAAACATTCAATTTATAGGCTCAATCTTCTAATAATAAATATTTTCAAAGTTTTTATTTACTTATTCTAGATGTATTTATTTGGATACCTGTATTATACAAGTCCCCATGTAAATGTTTTGAAATTTTTGAAATTTTATTTCATTTTATTGAATTTATTGGGTGACATTGGTTAATAACATTACATGGGTTTCAGGTGTGTAATACTTCTGCAAATACAGAATAATACATCTATTCCGTTGGATTTATGTATTGAAATCTTTACAAAATAGAAATACGGAGAGATATGCAAAATGGAAAGTGTATATGAAAAGCTAATCGTTATTCTGAAAAATACATAGAAATTCAGAACCATTGAATAGAGAAGCTAAATTGACAATTTTGATTTTAACTACCTGTAATCTCCAACACAAAACTTTGATTGAATTTGTATGTAGCACACCACTTTGAAAACATTAATGTGTGTGCTTCTTGTGCGCTTTGGGTCTAAATAGAATTTTAGCGCCAGTTTCCTGCCTGAAAGAGTACATTTCCTCTTAGGGAAAACAACCGAAAAATCAGTAAAAAAAGTTAATATAAACATGAAAGTTTTAAAACATGGACAACATTGAGTGACTCTTTTTATATATATAAGATATAAGAAAACAATATTCATATAAATACATTGTGATACATACATGTGTAAATCTGTGTTAAGTATGATATCATTCCATATCTATCTACATCCATTTATCTAATGTCTTGCCTTCAAAAGACAGGGAATACATATTAAAAGATAAATGTAAGATCCTTTCATCTCTTGACACGGTCATCATGTTTAAGGCATCCCAAATTCAAAGATTTTTAAATGGAAGGGAAGTAAACATAATTACTTTAGAGGCCTTTAAAAAAAAAAAACACATACTTTTTAAGGGTAAAAGCAGATGAACAAAGAAACATTTCCAGCCATCATGTATTTAAACTGTCCTTTAACTGCAAATGGGTGAAAAGTGAGAAATGACTATGTCACCTCACGCACACACTGCAAAAGCTCCCGCTGACACGTGTCACCTGATGCCATCACTGAGATCAGTGGGAAAAAAATAACAACCTAAAGACTTTATATCTCTAACTTAGTATTTACAAGCAGTTTTTTGCAAATAAATATTTGTTTACAAATCCTCATGAATCTTTTGCTACCAGGGGGGTGCGGGAATGAGAAAAAGCTGAATTTCTTGTTACCCTTTCCTATTCTTTTTGGAGGGCCTTCCATTCATAAGTTGCTTTGCTGTTCCTTGGAACTGGGAAGACAGCCCCCAGATAATTGGGAAAATTGGTTATTTTCTATGCTCTAGAATGTTGAAAAGGATGACACATCTTTCTGCATGTTGCTGATTCAGAGGAAGGATGGCACCATTTGTTACGATGGCAAACTCTCACTTAAAAAATGCTATCGGCCCTGGCTGGTGTAGCTCAGTGGATTGAGCGCGGGCCTGTGAACCGAAGGATCACGGTTCAATTCCCAGTCAGGGCACATGCCTGGGTTGCCAGGCCAGTTCCCGCCAGGGGACATACAAGAGGCAACCGCACATTGATGTTTCTCTCCCTCTCTCCTTCCCTTCCCCTCTAAAGATAAATAAATAAAATCTAAAAGGGAAAAAAAAAATTCTAAAAAAAAAAAAATGCTATCGGAAGCAAACTAGTATAGTGGGCATTTATTTAGAAGGAAGAGTTCTATTAAGTCCGTGTTACAGCTTTCCCACACACTACTTATTGTATCTAGGACATGATTGGCCCTTGAGAATGTAGAATAAGTTATTTAAGGAACCACTCAATAGCACATCGGACAAATTATTCTCTCTAGCTTAGTTTCCTTATCTGTAAAATGGGAAGAATATGTGGCCAATTGACTAACAGGAGACTATTTTTACATTGTCAACATAAAATTATTTATATGCGGAGGAGTATTAGTTTCTTGTTGTAAAAATAAAAGTGTTAACCCTGGCTGGTGTGGCTCAGTGGATCGAGTACCAGCCTGCAAAGCAAAGGGTCGCTGGTTCGATTCCCACTCAGGGCACAGGCCTGGGTTGCGGGCCAGAACCCAAGTCGGGGGCATGCGAGAGGCAGCCACACGTTGATGTTTCTCTCCCTCTCTCCTTCCCTTCCCCTCTCTAAAAATTAAATAAATAAAATCTGTAAAAATGTAAATATAAGCAACAAAGATAGAATTTCTTAATTATTATTACGATTCTTTTCTTTTTAAATTTATTTACTTTTCTATTCGATGCATTGCGGTGGCATCGGTTAACAAGATGACAGGTTTCAAGTGCACAGTTCTATGACACGTCATCTGTACGTTGCACTGTGTGCCCACCACCCCCAGTCAAATCTCTTTCCGTTGCCGTATGTTCGACCCCCTTTATCTTGTACTGTGCCACTCCCCTTCCCGTTGTGTGTCTGTGGATTTTTATTTGTTTGTTCCTTTGTTGCCTTCCGTTTTCTATTCCATGTACGAGTGAGACCATATGGTTCTTCGCTTTTTCTGTCTGATTTCTTTTACTTAGCATGGCGTCCTCAAGATCCATCCATGTTGTTGCAAATGGCAGTATTTCACCTTTCCTTATGCCTGAGTGGTACCCTACAGGATATCAGTATCACCTCTTCATCCAATCATCCATCAAAGGACATTTCCGTTCTTTCCAGGACTTGGCCTCTATGAATAGTGCTGCAGTGAACGTAGGGGTGTACCGCAGCCCGCTGCGGCAAGGGTGGTCGTGAGGCTGGGCGAGGGACTGAATATAGGAGAGGACCAAATGCTCTGCTGGCATAAGGCAAGTTTATTGCGCGGTCTCCAGCCTTAAGTACAATCATGAGTACATAGCAAAACAAAGGAGAAACTTTCTGGCACGAGATTATCTACTTTCTCAAGGCTGGGAAGTTCTCAGGCTAGCATTGCTACTGTGTACATGATGCGAAGGCCAATGTTATGAGAACAGTCAGAGCCCAAGATAGCCCCAAGGTCGGAAACCAGGCCCAGTCACCACACCTGCGGTGCAGGACCCTATCCTCGACCCCTCACAGGCCTCCTGGGCTCCAGCAGGGGTGCATGTGTCTTGCGACTCAAAGTTTTCACATTTTCTGGGTAGATACCCAGAAGAGGGTGGCTGGGTCAAAGGGTAACTCCAGTCTTAATTTTTTGGAGGAGCCTCCATACTCGTTTCCATAGTGGCTGCTTTCATAGTTATTAGTAAAATGAACCATTAAAATCTGATTTTTAAGCTCAAAACCACGGTACAAATAGGTTCATGGCTATGAAGGTCTCCTTTCCATCTTTCATGCGAGTTTCATCCGCACAACTAACTATCCCCAACGTCTTGTCCGTGTGCTGCGGTCTCGCCTGATCCAAGGGGGACATATTCCAAAACTGCCGCTGGATTTCTGAGACTGCAGGTAGTGCTTGCTGTACCCTAGATTTACTGGGGGTTTTTCCCTATACATACCTATAAAGTTTATTTTACACATTAAGCAATTTTGTGGCTAGATGATTGGTTCTTATTGTAGAACTTAGCAACCTCAACCCACAATGTTTATTCTTTCCTTAAGTTGAGAACTCTTACCTTTTCAACTTAAAGGAAGCGGTTTACAGCCTTTTTTTTTGGCACGTGTGAATAGCCAGCATCACTACTCTTGTGCTTTGGGGCCGTTATTGAGTGTAATAAGGGTTAGCTGTGCACAAACACTGTGATACAGTGCCAGTCGATCTGATAACTTATCTGGCTTCTGAGTGACTCATGGGCGGAACACGGGCAATGTGGACCCACTGGATGAAGGGATGGTTCGTGTTCTCGAGCAAGACCACGTGAGAGTTCATCATGCTACTCAGAATGGCACACGGTTTAAAATGGAGGACTTGGGAGGAGGAGAGAGGGGGAATAGGTACAGAGAATAAGTAGCATAGACGGTGGGTAGAAAATAGACAGGGGGAGGGCAAGAATAGCGTGGGAAATGTAGAAGCTAAAGAACTTATGACGCATGGACATGAACTAAAGGGGGGGGAATGTGGGTGGGAGGGGGTGTGCAGGGTGGAGGGGAATGATGGGGGAGAAATGGGGCAACTGTAATAGCATAATCAACAACATATATTAAAAAATTATGTAATAGGAAAGAAAAAAAAGAAAAGGATGTGATAGTTCACATGTAATAAAAAACAAAAACAAAAACACCCCCTCAAAAAAAAAATAAAAAATAAAATAAAATGTAGGACTTGTTTATTGCTGGGATTTTATATTTAATGTTTTCAGACTGAGGTGGGCCAAGGGTAACCGAAACCACAGAAGGTGAAACCGTGGACAAGATGGGACTGTCGTAGCTGTTTCAAAATACTTAGCTAAAATTTCCTTTCCAGATATGTAACTGTAATTCGAATTTCAGAAAGAAAGGAAAACCTGTATATTTAGGTCTATGAATTAGATTTGTACATGGTTTTAAAAATCTGTTGTTTCATCTATTTTAATTGATCTACTCAGACGATTATGTATTTTATTTTCTTCAGTGAAATACACAATAAATTAGAATGGCTGCATTTTTTTAGATGACTGAATTTTTGATAGTCACGAATAACAAATTATTCTTATGAGGTCCAACTTGTGTGTATTTATTCATATTTTCAGGGAAAATTAAAGCAAAATCCTTAAACATGATATTTTTTGGACTATAATATGACGCACCTTCGTCCTCCCCCAATTTTGAGAGGAATAATGGTTCTTAATGCTGCTGTCGAGTTTTTTTTTACATTTACATTGGTGAAAAATGATGCCATTTACGTTATTAAATATTTTACCACATTTTTTGCTTCAAAATTTTTTTTCCTATTTCCCTCCTCTAAAACTTAGGTGTCTCTTATGGTCCAAAAATATGGTATGATGCCTCTGTATAAAAGTAATTTATTATAAGAAGTGTGTTTGTTCTCTACTGCTGCCATAACCAGTTGCCTCAAACTTAGTGGCTTGAAACAACACGATTTATCATCTTCCATTCCCGTTGGTCAGAAGGCTGGTATCTTGATAGATAATGACCAGACCACAGTCAAAGGGTTGGCAGTCTGTTCTCCTTCCTGCGGGCTCCAGGGGAGAATTTATATCCGGGTCTTTCCAATCGTTGGCAGAATTCAGCTCCATGCGGTTGCAGAACTAAGGAACCTATGTTCTCACCGGCTCTCCTCTGAGCGCTGTCCCTAATCTCTGAAGCCCAACTTCGTTCCTGGGCTCATGGGCCCCTCTCTCCATCCTCAAAGCCAGCTACGGTGGATGAAGACCTCATATCACATCTCTCTGACCCACGCTCCCGCCTTCCAAGTTCACGACTCCTGATTACAAGTGGGCTCACCCTGAAAATCCAGCCCAGTCTCCTGCTCTCGTGTCCTTAAACTTAATCACACCTACCACGCCTCTTTTGCTGTGTCAGGTAACATTCTCCCAGTTTCAGGAATTCGAATCTGTCATTTCTGGAATAGGGGCATTATACTGCCTACCACACACACACAGAGAAAGAGTTTAAGTTCCCAAAATATGGTAAAAGTGAACAACCACTTTTATACATTAGATTGGACATCTTAAAAACAAAGACAAATGATACCACGATGTGAGGGTAACTGCAAGATAAGGGAATAGACAATGAAAAAATGAACTGGCTATGTGTTATTTTCCCAGTCTCTTGAGTCCATTTTTGTGTTGCAGGCACAGGTAAGAAGTAACAGCATCTGGTAGCAATTACGTTTTCTTTTCTCTTACAAAATCAGCTCTAGGGAAAATTTTATAAATAGTGTATAATGATTTCTCAAAAATATGATTAACACTGCTTGGGAATTGAGATATGAACTGGACAAATCTGTAAAGTTGATGCAAAACTGTTTTTGAAAAGGGAGAGATTAACATTCTCTGTATAGTGTGCCAAGATGGGTCTATTTCCACTATTAGTCATTGGTCTGTATTCAAGAGTGATAGATACCGATATTTGCTATGGAAATAGTTTTGCTAAAAATAGTTTTAAGAGACTATCTTTTTGTTTGTTACATTCAATTTGTTGAAAATGTTTTACATACATATAAAAAGGTCCCTGCTTCCATTTGTAAAACAGGTTTTAAATCATTCAAAAGTGTTGCTGTCCACAACGATCTCCTTCTAAAATGTACTTGAAATTTTATTCCTGATTTTTGCAGTTCCAAATTGTGATTTTGACTATTATAATGCCTTTAACAGATGTTTCACAAACTTGTGAACACTTTATATAAATGATAGGCTTTTACAAGAATGGGCTATTTACATTTAGCCAAAGGCAACATATAATATGAGGGGCACAGATCATTGCTTTATCCACGAAACTTACTGACTTGGATCAATTTTAGTAAATTCCAGCACTTATTTATTGTAGTGTTATCAATCCAGAGAGATCTAAGTCCCCCACTACAAACACGTGATAACTGTTGAGTGTCAGCAAATGGCCTTCGCTTTCCACAATGCAGTCATCAAAGGAGATCATGTTCATTAAGAGCTTCCTGTGTGCCAGGCACTGCTCTAAGTGCTTTGCATGGACTATCTCATTGAATCCTCACACTACATTTCTCATTTACATATGAGAAAACTGAGGCCCGGAGAGGAAACCTTTCTTACCCAAAGTCACACAGAAGAACCAGTGTTCACTGCAGCATTATTTACGGTGGCCATCACATGAAGACGACCAAAAAGGCCTTTGACGGATGATGGATAAAGAAGATGTGGTACATATATACAGTGGAATACTACTCAGCCATAAAAAAGATGAAGCGCTGCTGTTTGCAACGACATAGATCTTGAGAAAATCATGCAAAGAGAAAGAAGTCCAACAGAAAAAGTCAAGAAGCATGCAATTTCACTCATACGTGCGCTACAAAGCTGAAAGCAACGGATGAACAAACGAGACCAGCAAACACGCAAATCAGAGGGAAGGGGTGTGAGGTAGGAAAGGGGGTCCAATTTATGGTGACAGGAGACTTGTTTTTGGGTGGCAAACACACGATGCGGTACACGGAAAATGTTTCAGAATCGTACACCTGAAAATGTAATTTTATTAACCACTGTCACCCCAATAAATTGGATGGAAAAAGAACTAGGTTTCATACCCAAGTCACGGGGCACATCGTTATCCACTATTTCTCGGCCACTCCTAGTACATCAGGAAACTACCAAATCACTAAGTTTAGGTGTTAATCACATTAAGGAGCATGGCCTTGCAGTTCAGTAAGTACTACGACAAGGGGAAGATGTCCAACAGCATATCACAGGAAAGATTGTTCCGAACTTAGAAGGCCGGGGTTCTAGTCTCTCTCTCTTCATTTGTCAGATATATGATGTTGGATAAATCACTTAATAGTTCTCAACTTTGGTCACCTCCTTGGTACGATGGGAGTAATACTTCCTTGTATTACTTGTTAGGAGGTTTAAATGCAATAATATAAATCGAAGGACTTGTCACTGTACACATGTTAGATATCAATTCCAAGAGAGCTCAGCAGTAGCAGCAGAGCGTGGGATAGTAAGAATAATTCCAGGATAAAATCACAGCAACACCATAATTAATGCATGGTATTTGAACTGAATCATTAAGTGTTTCTTTTTCCCTTTCCCTGTCTTTTATATGTGAATTATTATTTCCAATGAGGTTATTCTAGCCATGGCTAGTGTGGCTCAGTGGATTGAGCACTGGCCTGCTACCTGAAAGGCTGTAGGTTCAATTCCCAGTCAGGGCACATGCTTGGGTTGCAGGCCAGGTCTCCAGTAGGGGGTGCGCGAGAGGCAACCGATTGATGTATCTCTTGCACGTTGATGTTTCTTGCCCTCTCCTTCTCCCTCCCTTCCCCCCTCTCTAAAAATAAATACATAAAATCTTTTTTAAAAAATGAGGTTATTCTAGACCTTAATCAAAGTCTCGGAAAACACATTTAACACTTGATCCATACTGAGCTTTTGTTTCTCAATATGTAAAGTACTTGTATCATGTAAAAAACTTACGTAGTAAATGTACAGACACCTAATAGTCTATGGGACCCCTGTCATGTCACTTTGCTTATAGTTGTTCCCCAAGGCCTTTTCTAAACTAAATGATGCTTGAAAGCTAATGTCTTTCCCTGCTAGTGCTTCATTCTTGAAACATTTCTTTCATCTAAGCCTTGACTCTCTATCCTGTTCTTCCTCTTCCCTTTCTGGCTACCCTTTTTCAGTATTTCATCAGTAGGCTTCTTTCCCTCTTCCATGTTTAGGTGTTCCAGAACATTCTTTCCTCAGAACTCTTCTTTCTCTAAATGCTTTTTCTCTTGAAAACCCTGTCCCTATCTGTTGCTTTCACTTCGAGCTCTCGGGAAATGAATGCCCAATAATAGCATTTGTCTTCTGAAATTCTTCAACGCCTCAAACTTGTGGCCTAAGACAAACATTGACATGACCCTGCATTCAAACTCTCAAACAGAGCAGTGTCTTGAAAAGTAGTCATCAACTGGCTCCCATAAATATTTACCTAACCTTGGCATTCAAATTCTTAAACATAGAAGTATCCTGAAAAGTGCTCATCAGCTGGCTCCCAAGAAAATACATAAACGAATAGCCCTGATTTGTAGCATTTGCCCAATTCTGTGGTGGAAATTCTTCTACTGTGACCTGCTTCAAGCTAATGACATGACGTCACTGAACAATACACCACCGCCTTGACCACATATCTTCATATTTTGTCTCCAGCCTTTTTTTGTTTTGTTTTTTAAAGATTTTATTTGTTTACTTCTAGAGAGAGGGGAAAGGATGGAGAAAGAGAGGAGAGAAACATCAGTGTGTGGTTGCCTCTCATGTGCCCCCTCCTGGGGACCTGGCCCGCAACCCAAGCATGTGCCCTGACTGGGAATCGAACCGGTGACCCTTTGGTTCACAGGCCAGTGCTCAATCCACTGAGCCACACCAGCCAGGGCTTTTTCTCCAGTTTTATCTTCTCTTTCTGCACGATATTAAACAAAAAATTGTGTGCTGAATATCGCTACACATTCGTACCTACTTGCTTTATACATTGCTATTTCGTTCCTACCAGTCTCTACTTTTGGAAGAGCATCGCACTCCACCTTTTCCTACTGAAATTCTAATCAGCTTTTCCAGACTATCCACCCTAAGTTACTCTACGTTACATTCTTCTGTGAGTTGATTTTACCCATTCCAAACCTCCCTACCTTTTTCTACCATAAACATTGTAAACATGAGTTCAGTAATTTGTTATTCTTCCCAGCAGTACTCAGCCCAGACGAGCCCTAATACCTGCAGCTGAAACAAATCGATAGCTCATGCGCAGAACAGTGTCTCACTTGCAGCTGGTCAATATGGTTTGATGTATTCTGGCGGTGCATTTAAATTTTCTCCCTCCTTATTTTTTCAAGTAACAGAAAGATTTCCTGTAACAGGATCACCCGTAACCCCCAAAACACTTGTGTAATCTTGTGTAGACTTGACCAATATCCAATGAATTTTCTCAGTGCACAATTGTCTTTAACAATTAATTTAACATGGATTTAATTGACCATAGAATTTAACTCTTGTGGGAAAATTAATACCACCAAACCCTCATTCTTTCTCTACTTTTGGGCCGAATAAGGTGTGAATGGAGGCAAATCCATTGGCTACATCCTCGGAAGCAAGATTTTTTTTCCTACAATGCAGCTAATTTGTATCTTACTTGTGACATTATTTAAACCTAGTTCTCTTCTGCCTTCCTACTTCAAGCAAAATATCACAAAGAAAAAAATCTGCCTTAAGTTTTCAAGTGATATGTCTTTGTTTGTTTGTTTGTTTTTCCTATCAATCATTTCTTTCTAGTTTAATTTAGTGTATATATTTTCCAGTACCATTTACCCCTTTTATACCCCACTCCCCCTCTTAATCAGTGCACTGATGTCTGTGTCTGTTAGTCCTTTTTCCTTTTGGCGGGATCCCTCCACCCACTAGACCCCGCATCCACCCACAGCTTCAGATGACATTTACATATTCCCTAGAACATTAAGGAAGCAGGGTCGTTGCCAAAAATATGGGTGAATGGGTACACCGATAATCTGCTTATGTAAACAGAGTGCAGACTTTGGGAGATCTCTCCTGCAGGTACTATTTACTGAGTCATAGAGTAACGCCCTGATGCCTACACTTCATTTAACCTTTTCTGTTATTCGCCGCTCTGTGATTTTATTTGGCAAATTTAAATTATATGCTAACTCAGTGGTCTAGGCCATATTTATCTACATGAGTAAATTAAGCAATCGACAAATACACACAAAACACTTCAGAGAGAGATTCTGCTAAAAAATGTAGGTAGGAACATTGTGGAAGAGGAAGATGAGGCAATTTGGCCACTTGGATACAGCTGTTAAGTGTTACACCGGAATTTGAGCCCGGTGAGAGATGTTCCGGGCAGTCAGCCTGCTCTTTTGTCCTGCTAACTAGTTCTCAGCCATTTCGGATGCTTGTCGATGCAATGATGAAACGGCAGGAAAAGCCAGTGGGGTCCAGCTGCAGAGTGTCAGGAGTTTCAGGGGAAGGGGTTAATATTCTATTTTACTGGTCTTCGAGTATGATCAAAACACGCATTTTGAAAGGTAAATCTGATGGTCGTTTGAAAGATGGATCAGAAGAGGAGAAGCCCAGCACTGTGTTAGCTCAGAAAATGGAGATACTGCAGATCAAGCAAAGCAATTAGGAAAATGCTCTTAAAATCATAAATTTCAAATCAGGATGTACGGCTTTGGGTTATTTCCTGTACTGAATGTTCCTTTGTTTGGGGGCACCATCCCTTTGTATGGATAATTAGGTATCACGTCTATTACTGCTATGCTATGTCGCAATAAATACTTTCCCTGTCAGGTAGTATATTTCTAAGTAACATGTTATTCAAGGCAAACTTAAACATCAAGGCTCTTATCACATTTAATATTTCTAAAGTAATGATTGGGTTTTTTTGTAAGACCAATAAATTATCAATATAAACAGCTAGGAAAATGATTGTATGTTTGCCAGAATTCCCCGATTAGTAATGTCAGCTTTCAAAAGTAATTACATGAATATTTCCTATTTAAGGCTGCAAGTTTTCAAAAATCGTTCTAGACAAAACTCTGGAAACTGTCAATTGTTTTGAAATTATAGTTCTTAATTTTCTAATTGTCTCTTCCTATCTGAGGAAAAAAACTTCAGTAGAATCTACAAAAGGGTTTCCTTCAAATTATTTGAAGTTATTTGCAAAGGATTTAGAAGTCTTGTGAGAGAGTAGACTTAGATTATAAATGTATATATCATAAAATAAAATAAATTTCCAGCTAATTTTTAGAAAACATGCAGCATATATATATCCACATTTTACATATATAGAATTAGATACATAATATTATATATAATTGGATATCTATAATCAGATAGGCATATAATCATACAGGAATCAAAGACACAGAACTTCCCATTCTCGGCAAAATTCATTCTCTGAATTCTAAATTCAGAGTAGGTTGGGGTAAAATCATCTTACCTTAAGGATCACATTTATTATTATAACACTAAGATGCAGTTATTGATTTTGACACCCAAAATGATACCAGAAGCTCTGTGATATTCGTCGGCTATTCCAGTAGTAGGAAACAGTAATGACAGTGACCCTATAGTCTGCCCTCATTTTATTTGGGGAATGCTCAGTGAAGTCACCAGGAATTTTAAAGCACACAAACACGCATTCCTCAGTGACTGTATATGATCCACTACTTCTTTTTTCATTCAAGCACTAACATGCTCATATATAGTCACATGTATGGCTACATTTTCACAGTGTAATGTTTACTAAAGATTTTATTTATTTCATTTTAGACAGAGGGAAAGGGAGGGAGAAAGAGAAGGAGAGAAACACCAGTGTGGTTGCCTCTCACACGCCCCCTACTGGGGACCTGGCCTGCAACCCAGGCATGTGCCCCGACTGGGAATCGAACTGGTGACCCTTTGGTTTGCAGGGCACTGCTTAATCCACAGAGCCACACCAGCCAGAGGTCACAGTGACATTTTTACAGTGAATCATCCTTTGCTCTAAGAAAACTGTGGAGCCCAGAGAAGGATCCTCAAGTCAAGGCATCAAATAATTCTCAAATATCGAGCCTCCTTAGATCCGAACGTATTGTGAAGAATTGTGAAGGACTCTTGGCTGCATTTGACTCGAGGTGGTTGTAAGAAATTCACTTTACTTACCTCTCATTTCGTCATATCAGATTAGCTTATTTCACCTAGTCAATTGCAAACATAAAACATTCTGCCCCTTCTCCCTGCCAACTCTTACCCCAAATGGATAAATGATATATTTATAAATCCATCAATTCTTTCACTCAGAGACGGAGACTGTATCTTACCAAATGTTTTTTATCACCTGTTGGTCAGGTGACTAGGTCCAACTCTCAAATGTGACCAAATACCTTATTTTTTCAGAGGAAAATAACACATTTTGAGCCGTAATTTAACTATCACCAAAGAATCAGTTCAAAATTATTATAGTCCTGGAAGGTCCTACTGTCCTAGTAATAAGAGAAACTAAAATACAAATCATTCCTTGAGGACCATTTCCTCATTTTCAGTTGATGTGCTGGCGCCTAACATATATCTCCGTATCCTTGATGCTACCTAGCAAATACTGAGTGTAGAGAAATTTGTGAGATGTCCAGTGCCTCGTTCCCTGGACAGGGCTAATATCCTCAAGCACTGACCTCCTGATATCAGTGCATGCTGGCATCCTATATACTAGCTATTTGATTGTCGTGGTGGATTTGGGGGTTTAGGGTCACATTTACCAGGTGACAGTTTTGAGAAACAGAGCAAAAATTAGTCCCGGTCTTTTCCTATGAGCCTCGTAAGAATGTTATATGCCTTTCTTAACGGAGGCTTGTACTGGCATAACAGCCAGGCCCAGTTTTGCTCCCAAATCAACCTGATGGTGAGGCTGGCAATATTGTATTCCTACTGCTTTTCTTTGCTAAAATTATTCACTTATTAAATTTATTTTTGACGCCTGTCATGTGTGATGGAGCTAAAGCAGAAGTGAAAATGATGATATTCTGTGTTGCAATACATGATCTCTTATCGCTAGACAAAATATACAAAATATTTGGAGCTAAACACTCAACAATGTTTTCTACATTACAATTCCTTAAAAACATAAATTCAAGCCACTGCTTCACAGATATCTTCAGTAGATCTAGAAAGGATGGTTTCCGTGGGCAAGTGAGATACTAAAGCGTGTACCCTTTTGTTTGCGTTGAAAGGGGAATTTGAAGTTAATATTGATGCTGAGGTAGAGAAGTGTTGAAGTGGGAATAATGTTAACTCAGCACTATCATTGCTCTGATCTTTGTGTGAGGTCTCACAAAACTAGATTGCGGTTTGATTGACAATCTTGTCAAGCAGTGATGAAGACTGACACCGTAATATTGAAAAGGCCGCATTTCCAAAACTTGAAACCCAGGTTTTGTCATGGCGCTGCTTCATCGGTGAAAGATGCATTTGACATCATTTTTAAACGAATGTGCACGCTGCTAGATACAGCGAAACCTGGGGGTTTCTGTGTCTTGGCTTCCTGGATTCCATTCACCTATTCATACACGGCCTTTAGGTGTGTCTGTGTTAGTAAACATGACTGAGAATCTGCTGTAATGAAGCCTCCCAAACCGGACTCTGCTCATCCCAGTGACTGCCCTTTTTCAGAGTATGACTTTACGGGTTTGTGACATGTTGATATAATAGTGCAGTTTACCCCAAGCTAAGCACCAGGTTTTGTATTGGTTGGCCAAAAAGTCTGCCAAGCTTTTTCCTTAAAATAAAAGATGCATTTTTCATTCCCACCAATAACGTTATTGATTTGGATATTTTGAGTATGTTGGCTATCTCCCGTGTGGTAGGATGGTAATTGTTCTCAATTAATGTCTCAATTTGATCGCTATCAACTTCAACTGGTCTACCCGATCTTAGAGCATCGTCCAGGGAGAAATCTCCAGCACGAAACTTCGCAAACCACTTTTGACATGTTTGATCAGTCGTAGCACCTTCTCCATACACTGCACAAATCTTTTTTTTTTTTTTTTTTTTTAGTTTCAGCTGCATTTTTACCACTCTTGAAATAATAAAGCATAATATACTAAAAATGTTGTATGTTTTCTTCCATCTTCGGTGTTAAAATGGCTACACAAAAATTCACCAGTTTTGATAAGTTTTTTTAAATGCACACTGATACCACAATTGTCACAATACAACCTAACTGCCCTAAGGGAGATACATCATCATCAGTAAAAGACATTTCTAGAATCCCTAAGGATGTATTTTCTTGCCTACTATATTAGACCGCCATATCTGCGTTGTTGTTATTTTAAGAAAATCACCTTGGAAGCCCTCACACATGGAATATTTGATCCAGTGAACTGTGAACTACCAGAACAACACAGGTCTGTTTCCCAGGAGCTGAACCTCTAACTCAGAAAACTAAAATTTCCTTCGCAAATCCACCCTTGAAGTCTTTCTAACTATGGTACCCTTTGCGACAGCATGGATGGAACTGGAGAGCATTATGCTAAGTGAAGTAAGCCAGGCAGTGAAAGACAAATACCATATGATCTCACCTATAACTGGAACATAATCGACAATACAAACAAATAAAATATAAGCAGAGACATTGAAATTAAGAACAATCTAACAATAGCCAGAGGGGAGGGGAACGGGGACAGTGGGGGAGAAGGGTTTTCAGGAGCTACTATAAAGGGCACATGGACAAAACCAAGGGGGAGGGTGGAAGCAAGGGAAGGAGGTGGGTTTGGAGGGGATACGGGGAGGGGTGGGGAGAAAATACAGACAACTGTAATTGTGCAACAATAAAATAATTTAAATTTAAAAAAGTATTTCTAACTATGGTAATGATTCTGTTAATCCACAGGACCAATCTATGTGGGTCACCAGCTCACCTAATTTTTAAAGTCACCAGAAGCCATTTAATACTGGGGAAAAGTGTTTCCGTTTTTACTCTAACTTGGTAGGATCTGAAAAATTTCTCATAGTGTTTAATAAAGAATTAATTATGAATCTTGGCTACAATGAGGAATGCCTGGGATATAGAAACACCTAAGTAATTAACTTTTCACTCTTCGAATTTCTAAATATTTAGAATTTTCAGATTGAAATATAACAATTGCTTTTAGTGCAGCATAATTACATTGTTTGTGATAGAACGAAGTACCAAAAATTATTTGGTTTATATACAATATATATGCTTTAGGCTTGGTTTGCTGCAGCTAGTTTTACTCAAATATTTTATTAGAAAATAAATCTTCAGTTTCTTTCAAAGTATCTTTCAATCTCATGATTCGATTATTTTGCCACTTTGATGATTCAATCTACACCTTGAACAATCCACTTGTAAATATCAACATAGCAATCATGAGAAAAATTCCAAGACCATGATGTTTTTTCAATCTTTATGTCTTTTGCCTATTTGTGTAACATTTAAACACATTCTCAGAGTCATGTCAGCACCTTTACCTCCACTTATCAGAGCTTTTTAGTGTAAGATTTTGTAATTTTTTTTCCTTTCTGACCTGCCCGCTTATCTCTCTGTGATTTATTCCTCTGTCTCATCACTGTAGAAAATGTCTAAATTAGGTATTTAAAAACTAATTAAGTTTCACTTTGAAAAGAAATAATCCTACAGTGTTTCACTTAATAACTCAAGTTTAGAGAAGCTGTTCATTTTTCCCGTGTGAACTGTCTTTGCAAATGAAAATAAGTCTTATGTAAATAACAACGTAAATGTCTCCACGGTGCTTTGAGTTTAGGACATTCCCTTTAAAAGAGATAAGTTACCACCTCCCTTTTAAAACATGAGCCTTCATTTACTGTTTCCTTTCATCTGTTGAAATAATTACTTTTCTTTTCTGCCTTCAATAGTTTGTTCTGGTCATTAACATTTCTGTAAAATTAAGCCTGAAAGCTGCTTTTAATGTTCAGATATACTGCAGTGCACATTTGGTTGTTAAAGTCAGCCTCTTTAAGGCTGAACTAATGTTTAACATTCACGGCTATTTGAAGTAGTTCGCTGCCCAGTTTAATGGGGCCAAGGGCAATGATCATGTTACTTGCTATTATATTTTGGGGGGTTTGTTATACCACTCATAAAGACAATCCGTGACATTTCTAAACACAGTGGCTGAAATCCTTTACATGCTGCTTCCCCACTAACAAGCTGCAAACTCTAATTTCAGTGGGAACGATAAGTGGGAGGCATAAGCTGAGGTCTATTTCATGGAAGTTCATTGAGAAAAGAAACTATGTTCAGACCCTGTTAGTCACATGTGTGCGTGTGTGTACATGCACGCTAATGATGCAGTTCTGTGTATGGGATGAGTATAAACTCATAAGGCAGGGCTGTTTTGTGTATGAAATTTAGAGAAGTCATTCTTATTATATTCTTACCTTGTACAAAATAGAATGGGGTAAAACACCGGCAAGAAATAATTATTGTGTATCTGTGCCATAGACGTGAAAGAGGCTTACTAGAGAGCTCTCCTTATAGAGACATTATAGTATATTTGAGGACAATAAGGACATCAGAAAGTGGGTGTCACAAGGCAGAGAGGATGGCTTTGCAGATGACCTGTGTAGGCTGTGAATGCCGGTGGTATTCACAGTGGAACGGATGGCCTACTTGGAAAAGGCTGTATGGAGGACGTGGGACTTGAGTGAACTATGGAATAAAGACGATGTTTTTGATTCAGTGGAGTGAAGGTAGGAAGTGCTCCAGGTGACAGGAATCAATCTAGAGATAATAATAATGTGCTCAGCCCATACTGTCACGGAGCCGAGCACACGGTAGAAATCTAATGGCTGTAAAAAAAACGTCTAAAGCACAGCGCTCCTTGCAAACAGGAAAATGCTGAACTCCCATTTAGACTTCGTTCTTACAGAGTCTCTCATCCACAATATTTTAAATAATATTCATAACAATCAAAATCTAATGAGACCTCACCTCGGGCCACAGATGTGGCTCTAAGGACTTCAGCGTGTTAGCTAACCTACTTAGTCTTCAATAACACTTTCCAAGGCAGGTACTTACAGTTGAACTTTGAACGACAATGGGGTTGGGGTCACCGACCACCAATGCACGCTTGAAAATCGGCCTGTAACTTTGGAGTCCACAAACCCTTAATTACTCTTAGCCTACTGTTGACTGGAAGTGCTCGCAATAACATAAGCAGTCCGTTAAGATATATTGTGTACGCTATATGTGTTATACTGGGCCCGGCACAGATAACGCCCCCTGTTTTATTACAAGGTTCATAAGCATGCAATTCTGTAACATGACACTATCACGCTCAAGCACGCGAGATGATATTTTAGCGGAACTGTTCAAATTGCTGTCGGCCTTGTGAGACCCATTCACGTCCCCACCAACCACACTCAACGGCATTACTTCTGCTAGACCCTGCCTACAGTATTCTTACCAAAAAAAGTAAGCTAGAGAAAATAAAATGATATCAAGAAAGCCATAAGGAAGAAAACATACATTTACCGAATGTGTTGAAAAATATCTACCTTTAAGTGATCCTGCACAGTTCAAACCTATGTTCAAGGATCAGCTCTTTTTTTATCCCCATTCAGCAGATCCTAAAACTGAGGCTTAAAAGGAAGATATTTTCCCAAGTTACACAGTGAGTAGTGGGAATTTAGTTTGAATCCAGAATCCAGACCATGAGACTATAGAACCTGCAAACTTCGTGGCTGTAACATGCATCTTTTCAGACTGTCTAGCTCGAGCATGAACTAGAATGGCTATGAACATGAAGAACGTGTTTTTATAAAAACACCAAAATGGTGCACGCCTTAGGACAGCTGAGGATGGCGGATGCGTGGGAAAGTTCTGCTGTATCGGGAGACATTATCTTTTCTGGACTTGACCCAGTAGTGCAAGAGACTGCCTGAGGCCAGGGTTCTCGTGGACACCCACACACCCATCTCTGCACATCAAACACATTTCTAAAAGAAAGGGTTCTCACTGTTGCTTGGGAGAAAGCAACACTGAATTTTGAACATTTATCGAAAGGTACTGTTTGTGACATTAAGGTGTTGTCTAGTTTCTGTTTTCTATGTCGGATTATGGCTTATTTCCTTAAATATTAATGTTTTGATGAAAATATAAGAACATATGTCAGTACACGTACTTATATTTACCTAACAAGTGCAAACCCATTCATATTATTTATATTTATACATTTTCAATAATTTAAATAAATCCCCTGAGAGTTTTTTTGGTCTCTCTTTAAATAAGAATAGCATATTAAAATGCATTACTTAGAAAAAAATCAGTTTTCAAGTCTGGAATAAATAGCTTGTCAAAGCTACTTTCTGCTCTCAGCCCTCTCCACATTCCTTGGGATGGCCAAACTATTCCGCAAACCTAATGACAAAAATGCCTATTTTAGGCCCTGGCTGGTGTAGCTCAGTGGATTGAGCGCAGGCCTGCGAACCAGAGGATCACGGTTCGATTCCCAGTCAGGGCACATGCCTGGGTTGCAGGCCAGTTCCCGGCAGGGGACACACGAGAGGCAACCGTACATTGATGTTTCTCTCCCTCTCCCTCTCCCTCTCTCCTACCCTTCCCCTATAAAGATAAATAAATAAATTCTTTAAAAAAAATGCCTATTTTAGTGTGAATATAAATAGACAATATCTCTAAGGATGCATCATGTAACATATAGAAATTTCATTCAGAATTAAAGCTTTTTAAAAGAGAAGTACAAATCAGACAGACGTGACGGTATGCGTCACCTTTAAGTTATATGCATTACCAAATAGTCGTTAAGCATGCCATACAAAGACGCCAAAGGTACTATGGCAAAAAAATGGGAGCAGAAGTGTGTGCCTCCAAGAAGTTTATAGGTTAGTTGGAGAAACAAGTCAGGGTTTGCCATGTTCAATAACAATGACAGAACTAACTACTGGTTTAGGACTATACAAAAGAAAATCACAACCCAACATAAAAATTATTTTTTAAAAGGTTTTATTTATTTCTAGACAGAAGATAAAGGCTAGACAGAGAAACATCAATATGTGGTTGCCACTCTTGCATCCCCTACTGGGGATCTGACCCGAAACCCAGGCATGTGCCCTGACTGGGAATCGAACCAGTGACCCTTTGGCTCGCAGGCCGATGCTCAATGGACTGAACCACACCAACCAGGGCCCAACATAAAAAGTATTAAATGAGTAATATCCCATGTACAGGTGCTACTGATACTCATTTTCCCTGACTGATTAGAGCCATAGTAACTTTTTCATTTTTATGTTATTTTTTTGTAGCCACCATTCATTGAATTCCTACTATGTTCTGGGCAGTATTCTAGGTGCTCCATATACAGCAGTCAATAAAAGAGGCAGAAACATCACCTCCTGAGGCGGATATATTTAGTCAGAGGACTTAGGATGATGAGGCCCATGTATCTATCTACCACGTATCTGTTGAATGGTACGCGGTGATACATGTGATGGAAAAACGAACTGGGTGGGGAGATAGGAGGCCTTGGCCGAGCAGGAGCGCAGTAGGAGATACAGCGCAGAGACCCGTGAGCCTGGCGTCTAAGACCTTAGAGGCTATTTAAGGATTTTGTCCTTTGCTCTGAGATGGCAAGCCATTGGGGCATTCTGAGCGGAGAAGGGATATTATAACCTACGCTTTAAGGGTCAGTCTGGCTACTGGTTAAGAGAAGCGAGGGTTGAAGCACAAAGACAAGTCAGAAGGAAGCTCATATGATGACAGAAAACAGTGGCAGATAGGGCGGTCAGCGGTGGTCTGATTCCGAATATAGCGCCGAAGGTAGAGGCCGAAGAGTGTGCCGATGGATTTGTTGTACGGTACGAGAGGAAGATAGGAGTCGGGGTTGACTCCGAAGTATTTCATTTCAACTATAGTTGACTCCAAATATTCGTATTCTGAGCATTTGAAAGGATGGCGTGACTTGCTACCAGGGAAATGCTGGAAGCAAGGAGTATCTATAGAAGGAGTATTCAAGTGGACATGAAGAGGGGGTTCAGGTTGGCCACGGAAATTTTGAGTTCCTTGATAGACACCCAATGAAAACGTGGAGTGAGCACTGTGCTACACACTCTGGAATGTAGGGAAAAAATACAAATCGGAACTATAAATTGGGGAAATAATCAGCTTATAGATGGGGTTTAAAGTCACACAATTTCATGAGATCCACAAACAAAGACATAATAAAGGACAAAAGAGAAGAGTTCCAAGGACTGAGTCGACAGCAGAGAGATGAAAAGGAACTTGTGAAGGAAATTCAGAAGACACACTAAATGACGGAGGAAGAAAACTGAGAGTGTCCCAGAATTCAAAGGAGGGACTTACGTCAAGACGGATGGCGTGCTCACTGTGTCAAAAGCTGCTGCTAAGACAAATATGACTGGGGCTGATGATTAAACGTTGGATATAGCGATGGAAACAGCAATGGCTGCATTTATAAGTGCGGTGTGTCTGGACAGGTCGGAGCAAAAGCTTAATTGAAGTCCGTTCGCAAAAGAATCAGAGATAGCGAACATAGACAATTCTTTCAATTTTGTTTTTTGCTAAGAAAGTTAAGAAGAGTAGTGAGATAGTTGGGGGTTGTGGTTTAAGAAAATGTCCTTTCAAGATGAGAACATTTTAGAAGCACATTTCATAATTTAAAGACAAGGAGACAAGATCGGACTGGTGTGCTTAGTTGATTGCGTGCCATCCGGCAAAGTGAAAGGTTACTGGTTCAACTCCCAGTCAGGGCACATCCCGAGGTTGCGGCTTTGGTCCCCAGTTTTGGTGTGTATGGGAAGCCACTGATGTTTCTCTCTCGCATTAATGTTTCTCTCCCTCTCTTTCTTCTTCTACTCCTCTCCTTGTAAAAGGAAGGAAGGAAGGAAGGAAGGAAGGAAGGAAGGAAGGAAGGAAGGCAGGCAGGCAAGAGGTGAAATTGTGGCGAGCTAGAGTTTGCAGAATTGAGGATTCCAAAGGCATTTCTTTATTTATGCCACACACATACCACATATGCTTCATATATCTTTCTCCAAATTACGGTTCAGATAATCTTCTCATAATTTTGAAGAAAAAGACAGACTAGGAAAACCACGTCCGAACATGGCTACGTAGAAGATTAAATTACTGATCTCGCAGAATTTGACAGTCACATCCTAAGAAGCCAATTTTTACAGGCACTTACAGGACGTTTTCCAGGACTATACACGAGGAAGCACGAAGGGAAGACATTGGAACTCCTCTCCTTCCTTCTATAATCGCGGATCGGAACCATTCACTACTCCCTAACACGACTCCAGCAAATAAACATCGGTCATGGGCTTGGGGGAAGGGTGGGAGAGAGGAAGGCAGAACCGGAGAGAGGCAGACGAATAACCACTGGGAAGTAGTGTTGCAGAATTGAAAGAAACAAAATATGCTTCTCGTCTCCCTTTCCTGTGCCTCGAAACTGGAGCACGGAGAGCGATACCAGGGGTTCCTTGAATAGTAAGTAGGAGAGCAGAGATGCACGTGCACGTATGAACTTAAAGAGCAAGCTGCTGCCAATCAGCCTGTGAGTGCCTGGTAATGATTATATCACAGCTGATCCATCTGTAACCTGCAGGGACCGAGGCGCGAGCAGTCGGAGCTGGTATCATGGTTATCATCATGATAAAGAGGCGGCTGAACTAATTACTCTAAGTGATGGATGAGGATGCGGATGGAAACAGCATGTCCAAATTAGTCTGATGGAAATTCTTACCGGTCTTCCGATAAAAGCAACAGAAAACGCATCTCAAATATTCATAGTAGTCTCAGTGAGTTGTTTACAAACCACTCATAAGTGCTTGTAAGTAACGTTTTTCTGCTAGCATTTTCTGTGCCGATTGTCACATGACATTGTGGCTATTGGACTGGGAAACGCTTCTTATTTTGTGAGCAGGAGCTGCGAACAAATTTAAGACCGATGCAGTAAATATTTTCCTCCTGAAATAATTTTCGTTCGTCATCTTTGCCTTTAATGAGCAGTTGAAAATAAACCTTCACACAGTGCCACCCAAATCTAGTGCCAACAGGAAAACATTTCTCTAAGACGTTTAAATGGGGGAAAAATGTTCTGCTTTGAGACTTTTGAATGAAAATTAGGAGTTTCATTTTACTCTACTGGGACCAGAAAAGGTATGGCAGTTTATTTTACTAAGTAAAATAAACAGAGCTATATGGGTTAGAATATGACACCTTACAAATAGCGGTTTTTGTTCCCAAACATACAACTCTCATGGAACGTACTGCTTCAGACCCGACTCAACAGACTTCAATTTGCTTTCAATTAAAAACAAAAAACAAAAACCTTGTCACAATTGTTGAACTACGGCGACTCGCAAAATTTGTAATTATATCACTTTTTATTTTCATATCCTCCATGCAGATAGCTTTATTTTAGTCCATAATTCCCACCCTTCAAGATAATGAGGATGTTTCTTTTTTCTTACTGCTGCTTCATGTTTTCTTCTTACCACTGCCTGAATTACAAAGGTGAGTGGAGATGATCGCTCAAAAACAAGCCCAGGAAAATGCAAATTATTTATATTACACAGGAGACAGCTTTAAGTCCCTGGAGAATCTAAATTTCCCCTTTGGGGTTTTTTTTTTTTTTTTTTTGGTCTCTTGATAAAACATTTATTTAATTAAAATTGAATGAGTTTCGCCCCAGCTGGTATAGCTCAGTGGATTGAGCGCGGGCCTGCGAACCAGAGGATTGCAGTTCGATTCCCAGTCAGGGCACATGCCTGGGTTGCAGGACAGTTCCCAGCAGGGGACACACGAGAGGCAACCGTACATTGATGTTTCTCTCCCTCTCTCCTACCCTTCCCCTCTAAAGATAAATAAATTTAAAAAATCTTAAAAAAATAAAAAATAATAAAATTGAATGAGTTTCTAAAAATATGTAGGAGTTGCTCATTTTTAATTGAATTTGCTAGGGTGACACTGGTTCACAAAACCATACAGGTTCCAAGCGTACAACTGAATAAAACATCATCTTCATCCCTTTTCCCTCTGGCTGTCCCCACACTGGTGTCTGTGCTGATGTGCTTCTTTTTTAACACGGACTCCTAAGGTACGTGTAGTTACACTCGCCCCTTTTCCATCTGTGCTTACATGTGGGGCTTGCATTCCCACTTGTGCGAATTCCAAGGTGTCCCTTGCAAAAATAACTCCATGTATCTACATTTGAGGATCTGTATTTAAGTTTCTTTAGAGCAAATCTTGAGTCCCAATTTATACAATTCATATAATTCTAGATCATTTTTACCATGCATGGAAAACCGTGCGTAACCATGATTCATAATTCATGAAACCAGTTGGTATTGTTATTGCAAATGGTCAAGTTTTACAGGCATCTCTGTGGTTTTAGTGATGGAACAGGACAGTAGCTCCCACGAGGTAGTTTTATCTTCCACATGAGAGGAGACAATCCCCCTTGTCTCTAGTGGATATTTCTGCATGGGTTTTTGGCTTTGGGTATTTAGTACTAGGTTAGGTCTTAAAAGAGTGCCTGACTATTTGGATCGTGCTTCGTTTGCATAGCTAACAGCGGTACACTCCCCCTAACCTTTAGATTGTAACAACCTTTTGAAAGCTGGTGAAGCCAAATGGTTCCATGTGGCATCGATGATGCTTTCAGTTGCAAAACTAATAGATGGAGCTGATTTCAAACGCTATGTACAATTTGGAAAGTAGACCCCTGCATTTTAATCATCTTCCACTACAATGTAAAGGAATATTTTGTTTATTCAAAACATATTAAAAAAACAGACTGATATCTACTAAAGCCTGAACAACAGCATACAACTCTATCTACCCTGGTACATCTACATGAATTCGAGCAAGCTTGAAGATATTCCTATATGGATAATACATAAGGTGGGTAAGACACAAAGGCAGTTAAATCAGTTTATGTGTAAATGCCTCATTTGTGTACAAAGATACTGCAGCATAGAATTAAAATGTTTCTGCATATAAAACACAATGTCTAAAAGATTAATAAAGCTACCTTTTCCTTAAGGTACAGTAATATATGTCCACGATTTTCCATATGATGTACAATTTGACAAACGTCGGAGGTGGAATCCACAAAAGGAACACGATAATGGAATTTCCCAGCTGGAATTCAATTTAGAATAATACTTCGGTGCTACAGAAATTCTTTCATTTTGCATAGGAAAAACATACCATATTTGTCCTGTACTTCCTGGTAGAAATGGTGACAATGGCTTCAAGGTTTACGTGCGCTTGAGTTCCTCACACATGTTTGTCATTCAAACAGAGTTTGTCATTCAACTTGAATTGGACAATCAATTCAATCTGAAAACATGTCAATTCTGTAAGAAAATTGATTCAATTTCTCTGAATTTATTGAATGCTTTGCACCGAACTGGTTCAGCAAAATGGATCAAAATAGTTTTATGTGTATACACTTATACACTGCTCAGGGCGTATATGACTATGGTAAGCCTCTTTTGAAAGTATAGTGTTCAAGATTAAATTATACTTAGTTGTATATAATAAAGAACAAGTACATAAGAGCTTAACATATATTACTTTAAAATTCACTTTTTCAAAATGTTAAAACTAGAATTGAAGAATAACTCTAGTTTAAATTGTCAATAATATGTTGTTATAAATGACGAATCAACACTTTTGGAATCAACTGCCAGAGAACAAGAACCTCATTGCCACCAAGCGTAGAACGCTGCTTTACAGGAACGTTCTCAAGTAATACCAGAAAAATCATTCAATTTCTTTTCCATCTATAAAAACCTATATAGCTCTGGCTGGTGGGGCTCAGTGGATTGAGCACTGGCCTTCGAACCAAAGGGTCACCAGCTCGACTCCCAGTCAGGGCACATGCCTGGGTTGCGGGTAAGGTCCCCAGTAGGGGACGCGTGGGAGGCAACCATACATTGATGTTTCTCTCCCTCTCTTTCTCCCTCCCTTCCCCTCTCTAAAATTAAATTTAAAATATCTTTTAAAGAAACCATTCATATTGGATTCAGGACCTTGGGATTTGTTCCGGGGTCAATCAATACCATACATTTCGATTCTCATTAATGATTTTTCTGACCACTAAACGTGTTCACCATTTTTAACGATCCCACTACAACCACAAACTGGATGTTACGCTGTTGAGTGGACTTTCTTTAAATCGGGGACCGTGGGGGTTCTCCAAAGATTCAGATTCTAGGGTTGTGTTCTCTGCATAGCCCTAAACCCTTTGAATATTCTTATTGTTTCTCATTCTATACAACGTAGAACTCAAACTACAAACATGTATTGCATGTCAACAGCAGTCTGTGGCAAAATGGTAGCTTCTACAGAAGAAAAAGAGAACAAAAAGTGGGCAACAGTCCCCTCTTAAATAATTTAATGTCTAATAAGGGATTTAAGGCATTAATATATGAATATTAAATTACTGATAAAAGAAATAGTAAATAAGATTATGAGACATACTTTAGTACATAGTACAAGTTTCTGCATGTATGGTTCAGAAAATTAATACTGTCTAAGAATTCAGAGTAGAAGATTATTATGGGTTGAGATAGACAGGAAAAGCTTTTTTAATTTTATGTATTTATTTTTAGATAGGAGAAGGGAGGGAGAAAGAGAGGGAGAGAAACATCAATGTATGGTTGCCTCCCACGCGCCCCCTACTGGGGACCTGACCCGCAACCCAGGCATGTGCCCTGACTGGGGATCGAACCAGCGACCCTTTGGTTTGCAGGTCAGTGCTCAAGCTACTGAGCCACACCAGCCAGGGCTGACAGAAAAAGCTTTAATGAAGAAAATTAATTGAAGATCTTAAAAGATAGATATGATTTAGAAACACGTCGGAGATGAGGAGATATTCCAAACATCCTTGTTGAAGAAAAATTTTAGAGATGAAAAAGCCTTCATGGACAGTAGGTAACAGAGTCAAGCTGTTTGATTACAGCTGAGTTTTTGTACGAGAGCATTTGTGAGCAAAGCACAAAACTCTGGAAGTCCCTGAGGGCCTATTGGTTTATTCACAGGAAATAAAATTGATTTGGGGCAATTTAATGTATTGTTCAAAATGTGGCAGTATAGGGAAAGACCAAATGTATGGAATCCCGCTAAGGTAGCTATTTTAAGCATCCCAGGGTAAGGTGTTTGGAAGAGGAGCTATTTTAAAGGTAGTATTAAGAGGACCTGTTGACAGATTAGGTATGAGAGAGTGAAAAGGAAGAGTAAAGGCGAAGTGATTATGAGGATTCGAGCCTGCGGTTGTGATAAGTGACCTTAATAAACTGATAGGTTTGCTTTCTCAGCGGTTTGTCATGCCGGAGTATCACAGCAAAGTATCCGGTAGGATGTGCGAAGTGCAAGGGTGGGGTTAAGAGTGAACCACAAATACAAATATGGTGATATACCTTTTCTTTCTTTAATAGTGCGTACCTCTGTAACAGTGAGGGGGGAATGATTAATGTTTATGAGAGGGTTAAGAGCTCCCCGTATGTTGGCCAACATATAACACAGCTGAAGAAATAAAGGCAACTGGAGAGGAAGGAGTTGTTACAGGTTTTACATTTCGTGATCATACCTGTAATACTTAAAAAAATACAAGTTGGGAACTACTAGTCAATTTTGAGGAAAGCTGCCACTTCATTAAATGGATCGTTGGGGTACACAGGGGAGAATGAACTTGACAGGGTAAAGAAGGGGTGCGGAAGTGCGCGCGCACTCTTCCCATTCACAAATATGGAACTAAAATGTGTCAGGACTGAATGGAGGCATCACGCAACAGTGAGGAATTTAATTTGTATTCATTCTTAACATTTTCAAAAAACCGAAGAAGCCTACAAATGAAAACATGTATCCCCAAATGTCAACTCCAGAAATCCTGAATTCAGGATTCAACTGTCTTGGCTTCTGATTTCAACCCTATTCAACCGTGAGGGATGCTCCTTACTCTGGCTCATTAGAACTTTGCAGAAACGTATATAGCACACTGAGAATGTATCAATAAAGTGTCATTTTTCTTTGGTAAGTTATCATCATCAAACCATTCCCGGTGCAGAACGAGTAAATCCTATATTGAAGGCAGAATGCATTTTCTGGCTTCATTTTGGTAAACATTATAATATTGCCAATTGGCAGCCAGGTCATTCATGTCCGCACCAGCATACAGATTACATTGCACTTATTTGTTTTCCACAAGAAAAGGAATAATATGATTTTCATTTATTTTTCATTGATTATGTTTTAAAAAATATATTCAGGTTATTGGGGTGACATTGGCTAACAAAATTATATATTTAGATTTCAAGAACGATTCCTTTGAAAACTCAGGGAAATTAAAAAAACTGAGATTAGATATATAAACAGAACTATTCTATTCTAGCTCTTACAGTTATTTAAATAAGTGCTGTGGAAAGCCATTGTCTTTATAAGGCTTTTAAGTTGTTTACAGTAAAACATTCCCTCCTGTGACTGAGTTTTTTAGAGCACTAAAATATCATGGAGAAATATGTTTTCCACCAGTTTTACAGCTCCCTAGATGCATCCTCTACAAACACTGTATCTGCTTGGCCCAAAACAGAATTGCAAAAAGACAGCACGCCATTCAAACAGCCTATATAGCTTGGAAACTACACAGAACGTGCCAATGGGAATGCCATTATTATAAGTGTAATACAGTTTAAAGGCCACTGTTTTATTGAAGTGGACCTCAGTCACTTGTTCTTGTTTTATCTTTCTATTTTATTAAGGCTATTTTCAATCCATGGAAAAATGCCACGTTGTGTCTGTACTTTCTGGCTTCAGTGCTTGAGACGGCACAGAATCTTTATGAAGTGTAAGCAGGGGAAGACGTAATAGCAGAGCTGTCCTTTATAATATGTTTTATTCCATTGAAAAGTTAATAAGAAATCATTATCTGGGACCAGAAAATGCAGCCTCTATAAACCTTAGATTTGGGAAGGGTTACAAAGTTGAGAAAGCCATCATGTGTCATTAATAAAATTGTGCGAACCTCAGAGTCCACATTTGGGCAAATGGGAGAAGATACAGCACGTATTGTAAGGATACAGGTAAGAAAGTATCCTCTGGGAAGTTGCAGCTGAAGCAATAAAACAATATACACCAATGTCCACTATGTTTTAACTGAAGGTAAGACGTAATCCATTGTCAGAAACCAGGAACGGGAGGTCATTTCAATGCGTGTAATAAAAAAGATGGTTCTTGAATAATGGCTGGGAAGTGACAAGAGACACAGAGGTGGTGATTTTTCCCTAATGGTCAATTCGGATTAAGAAAATTACAATCTCTAAGGGAAATAATATATACAGCAGCTCAGGGGATGGAGGCATGTTACTTCAAGTCATCAAAGGCTACATATGCTACGAGACTGAATGCGAGTTCTTTGAAAGCGAATGTTATAATGTTGATCCTTCAAGTCCTTTATCCAAATCATCAACAGAGAACAATTTCATCGAATTGGGATCTAAGACAGCAAGACTGTGTGATTTGGTCAAGTCTGGTTACAAGATTTTAGTATTGCAAGATATTAGATTATAGTTCTTAATTGCCTCATTATTTCCCTTTTTCACATTACAGTGTTTCCTGGAGGAGTTCATAATATTTCAACATTCATAGATATAGCAAGTATTAGATACCTGCGTTTAATATTCGTTGTTGGGTTTTTCTTGGGGGGGAGGGGGGCTTTGTGCAAAGTAAATCTTAAAAAATACTTTTTCCCCTAAACAAATATCATTGACTATAAGTATGTATAAGGATAGGATCAGATAGGGAAATAAAAGAGAAAATCACAAAGAACTAACCTGTCCCTGGAAATTGAAAGCTAAGAAACTCCCTGGGCAGTTCTGATTGGTTTGGGCAGTTAGAGTAATTTCAGTGACCCAAACAATGTTCCTTTTATGTTTGAAGCTTTGAAGTGTTTTCAGGCTAATAAATGCATCAAACACTGTTTTGTCTGCATAGACCCAGCCAGAGCATAGACATGATCTTTTTTTATTGTTGTTCAAGTACAGTTGTCTCCATTTCCCCCGTCCACTACCACTCCCCACCTCCCCACCAACCCCTCACCTCCCACCCTCAATCCTAACCACCTATGGCTTTGTGCACGGGTCCTTGATGACCCTTCTCTTCTTTCCCTGTGACCTCCCTCCCCCTCCCCTCTGGTCACAGTCAGAGTGTTCTTTATTTCAATGTCTCTGGTTCTGTTTTGCTCATTCATTTGTTGATTAGGTTCCACTTATAGGTGAGATCATATGGTATTTGCCTTTCACCGCCTGGCTTACTTCACTTAGCATCATGCTCTCCAGTTCTATCCATGCTGTCACAAAGGGTAGGAGCTCCTTCTTTATTTGTGCTATGTAGTATTCCATTGTGTAAATGTACCATGGTTTTTTGATCCATTCATTCATTGATGGGCACTTAGGTTGCTTCCAACACTTGTCTATTGTAAATTGGGGTGCATAGTTTCTTTTGGATTGGTGTTTCAGGATTCACAGAGTGAAAACATCAGCAAAATGAAAAGAGAACCAACCCTATGGGAAAATATATTTGCCAATGATACCTCAGACAAGGGTTTGATCTCCAAAATATATAAAGAACTCACATGACCCCACTCCAGGAAGACAAACAATGCAATTAAAAAATGGGCAAAGGACCTGAACAGACACTTCTCCAAGGAGGACATACAGAGGGCCCAGAGACATATGAAAGGATGCTCAGCATCACTAACCTTCAAAGAGATGCAAATTAAAACCACAGTGAGGTACCACTTCACACATGTCAGAATGGCCATCATAAACAAATCAACAAGTAATAAATAACTGCTGGCGAGGCTGTAGAGAAAAGGGAACCCTAGTGCACTGTTGGTGGGAATGCAGACCGGTGCAGCCACTGTGGAAAACAGCATGGAATTTCCTCAGAAAACTAAAAATGGAACTGCATTTTGATCCAGTGATCCCCCTGCTGGGATTATACCGTAAGTATCCTGAAACACCAATTCAGAAGAACCTGTGCACCCCAATGTTCATAGCTATAAACTTATAATAATTCAAAAATTTATATTCAATAAATGTATTCAACTCTTCATTCAAATTAAAGCTCTTACGATAGAAGATGAAAAACTTCTCAATTAGCAGGGTTATTAGTGAAAGTGAAAAATGTCTGTAGTGTCTTTGTTTCAACATCTGCCATTCCATACGGATCCACATATACTTGTAACGAGTAGTAGGTGAAGGGATTTCCACGCTAATAAAATAAGCCCTAATCTGCCAAGAAATTCGAGATAGATTTTTGTCATTTTTAATTTTTTTTAGTAAAGAGCACACTTACCTTAAACATCCGACTCTCATGGGAATTGAAAACTGAGAGGTTTCTGTTACAAAATTGTAGTTTTCATTTGTATCTGATTATCAGGAAAAACAAAACAATAATATAAAGCCTTAATTAATGTCTGCTACATGAACCAAGTCTTTTCATCTGTTTTTAGTCTATACTAACTAACCATAGTATATATTTTTCAATAAGCAAATAGCACCTTTATTCTAATTTTCTATTGTTGGCACCGCATGAGGTCAAATCTTGGGATCACTGTGCATTTCATGCAACCCTTTCTCTAAAGCATTGCATTTCCTTTTTCTTTTCTCAGAGGGAGAGAAACATCATTGTGTGGTTGCCTTTCACGTGTCCCCCATTGGGGACCTGGCCTGCAACGCAGGCATGTGCCCTGACTGGGAATCGAACCAACAACCCTTCAGTTCGCAGCCTGAGCTCAATCCACTGAGCTACACCAGCCAGGCCTAAAGCACTGCATTTCCAGAAGGCTAGCCTAGCTTCGGATCCAGCCAGTTTTTACTGAGTGCCTACTAAGAACAGTGATATGTCGTTCTGCTAATGTTTCTCATTTAAACCTCCCACAAACACTCCGAGGTAGTTTCTTCTGTTCTACGAAAAGGGCCGTTGAAGTTTAGAGATGTAACGTCCCAAGACACAGGGAGATCTAGCGCTGTTCAGATTCATACACTGAAGGGGGGAAATAACGAAAAGAAGAAAGCAGGTGTATCTGGTGATTGAATGATTATTGAGGTTAAACGAAATGATCCACTTGTGAAACTTTATGGTTCACAGAGACTTTTTTGAAATTATTTTTCTTTGTCATGTAGAAAAAAGAATTCGTCTAATCTAATTATCAGAGGAACTCACCACCACCCTCTTTAACTTACACGTCTGAGTACTCATTTCAGTTGACAACACAATGCAATGAACTGAGCAGTTAGTCAGTGAGAGTTTCTGATAAATGCCATTAAGTTAGATGTGAATTTCGAAATAGTGGGGAGTAAAATTGAAACAAGCCCTGCAATCTACGTAGAAATGAAGATGAGGAAAACATGAACTACGACACATCAGTGTGTTCTAGAGATGATGGGTACGCTTCCCTGCTCCCTTGCCTATATCCCATGGCTTATTTACGATTGTTAATATTTTACCAAAGAAGAGCTTGTTCATCAGATGAGATCAGCTTTTGTAGCCATAGATAATGTCTAAATACAAATCGTGCAACCATATGGTTCTTGACTTTTTGTGTCTGACTCCTTTGCTTAGCATCGTATTCTCAAGGTCCAGCCATGTTGTCGCAAATGGCGGTCTTTGATCTTTCCTTGTGGCGGAGTAGAATTCCTTAGTATTTGCATACCACGTCTTCTTTATCCAGTCACCCGTCAAAGGACACTTGGGTTGTCCCCATGTGTTGGCCACCGTGAATAATGCTGCAATGATCATAGGGGTGCATCTGTCTTTGTGAACACATGTTTTTAAACTTTTCAATTACATACCCAGAAGAGGAGTTGCTAGGTCACGTGGTAACTGTGTTGTCGATTTTTTGAAGAACTTCCGTACTGTTTTCCACAGTGGCTGTACCCGTTTCCATATGATTTTACTCCTATGTGAAATATAAAACCGAAAGCAAAAAAACCCTCATAGAGACAAACACCAGTATATTGGTGACCAGACAGAAGCAGGGTGTTGGGGGAGGTACTTACTGATAAGGGGGGTCAAATATGGCGATGGAAAGAGATTGACTTTGGATGGTGAGCACACAGTGCAACATGAAGATGATGGACCATAGAATTGTACACTTAAAAGCTATATAATCTCATTAACCAATGTCACCCCAGTAAGTGTGAAAAAATAAATTAGATTGTGCATTTGGTGAATGTTATTGAGTTGAGCATTCATAATAGATGCCTATATCTTTGCTAAAACTTTGAGATTTTCAGATGAGAAGCAATAGCTCCTACGTTGTTAATGCTGGCTTATATAGGAAAGAAAAATCGCCGCACTTTGCCCTAATAATAGAAATTTATTTTAATGACAATTCAGCTTTGTGAAATAATTAAGGTAAGTGATTAGCATCGTCTTGAACTGGCTCTGATTACAACAGTGTTTTGATTATGATTTCAAGACACTTCCATTAGGAAAACCCTGAAATTTTTTTGTCCTAAATATATGGTGACTCAGTGCCTCAATCTCTAATTTTTTAGCTAAAACAGAAAAATTACTGTATCTTCTCACGTGTGTGTGTGTGTGTGTGTGTGTGTGTAGAGCACAAGAGGGAGCAGATTAGAAATAGGTATGACTACAGTTATTAATGAGCTTTTGATATAAATATCAAACATGTGTAATTATACATGCCTCATTTAAGAAGTTTGTATCGGTGACAAACTATTAAACTATTGCTTCTATAGACCATTTTTGCCAAGCTTTTTTATGACAGTGTCATTCTGATTTTGAATCATCTTTAATTTGTGATCTTATTCCTGCCAAAATAGCCACTCCCCGCTTTTCATGGATACAAGGAAACAGTATTTAAGGATTAATTCATGGAACTGCTGTTTTGCTTATTAAACAACTGCTTATGTTACATGCATTCTTAGAAAACTACTTTGCTTTTACCTGTATAATGTATTTTTGTTTACTATTTTGTTTTCTGATTGTTACAAATAGGTTCCATTATGCAGTTTTTCTGCTGCAATGTAAATTGATTTCCAGACTCTCTAGGCATGGATAACAGGCTAGTGATGCATCCCTTTAATTTTTAAGCAATTTCTTGAAGCTGTGAAAATATATACTTACAATTAGACATAATTTTGAATTATTTTTCATTTGCAAACACAACTGGTTACAAAGATACTGATATAGAAAGGAATATTAATTATCTTTAAATGGAGCACAATTGAACTTTTATGTAACAGCGCGGTGGTCTCTGAAACTGGCCCTCACACCAGCAAAATCAACCATCTATTAGGCACTTCGAATTCCGGTTGCCAGACCACACCCTAGTCCTGCTGAATCACACAAACTTTGCCAGTTGAGAACATTTTATAAAAGATCTCCAGGACCTCCTGATGCAGGATAAAGTTAAGAGCCGTTACTGTTAAGGAATATTAATGTGTATATATATATAGATTTAATATTGAATACATTCAATTCAATAGATTTAATATTTCTCTATTATATGTTAGCTAAGCCAAAAAAAAAAAAAAAGGAGTTACTTTGAAATTAACCCCTGCATTGCCGGTCAATTTTTCTTCCTTATTTGAGCCAGATTAAGAGAAATGTTCTCCCTGGTTGTCAGACCTGATGGCTCCATTTCCTGGCAGGGAACACAATGAACGACCTGCCCTCCAGCCTCTTAGAAGTTTCAGAGCAGGGTTGCATTGGCGCCCTGAGGCTATTTTACAGACAAGTCATGGTAACAAAACATTGTCACCTCAAAGGTCAGCTAGTTGATGGAAATGAGTGCCCGCCCCTCCCATCTTTCCTAGACTCATCTCTTTAAAATGTCAGCTTCTTTTGTTCACTTTTACCCCCGAGCCTGCTGTTTGCCAACTTCTGATGGAGACTGTTACAATGTTACTCTCCACTCGTTCCTGTTCTCCCATCCAGTGCCTTTTCCACAGGTTGCCAGACGAGTTTTCTGGGGAAGAGATTTGAACTTGCCTCTGGTGTTATTTAGCTGTTTATGTTGGAAAGTTGTGTCTGTTTTTCAATTTTTAGATCATATTCTGTCTGTACGAAATGTATTTCTATTCTGGATCCTCCGCCGTTTTGTATTCCAGTTCTCTGGAAAAAACAGATGCGCTTTTAAACAATCAGGTTTGCTTTATCTTTGATGCCCATTATCTGAAAGATGATGCACAAGTATGTATGTATGCCAGAAAGATTTATAATTTGCTGTATTTTTGCGCAAACTACTGTGATATGTAGACAAGTTCAATAAATACACAGCAGGCGTGCTATGGCAACTATCAGCTATTTTTAAAATGTAAAAATTTCCGTCTGTCATAATATCCGCAGACTATTGCACTCATTAGTTTTATTGAAAAGCCTGAGAGTTTTCCTGAAACTGTTAACCTCTATTCCCTTTCTTTCCACATCCCACCACATACTTGTAAAATATTTAAAAATTATATATTCAACTCTGGCTCGTGTGGCTCAGTAGATTGAGTGCCAGCCTGTGACCCCAAAGGTCACCAGTTGGATTCTCAGGGCACATGCCTGGGGTGCAGGCCAGGTCCCCAGTAGGGGGTGTGTGAGAGGCAACCACACATGGATGTTTCTCCCCCTCTCTCTCCTTCCCTTCCCGTCTCTCTAAAAATAAGTAAATTAAAAATTAAAAAAGTCTGGTTGGTGTGGCTCAGTGGATTGAGCACTGGCCTGTGAACCAAAGGGTCACCAGTTCGATTCCCAGTCAGGGCACTTGCCCTGGATTGTGGGCCAGGTCCCCAGTAGGGGGCAGAAAAGGCAACCACACATTGATGTTTCACTCCCTCTATTTCTCCCTCCCTTATCCTCTCTAAAAAAAAAAAAAAAAAAAAAAAATCTTTAAAAAATACGATAGAAATGATATATTCATGTACAATCTTTACATTTTAATTAAAAAATGATGCAATCAATCTGATGATAGAAATCTTCCCTCAAGGCTTAAGATGAACAGTCTACATTTGTAAAGTTATCAGAAATGCGGAGGTCCCAGAAGAATCAGTATTCTAAATACTGAGGAGACAGCGGTGGAGAAGTAGGAAAAAAGACAAAAGTTTCCTGCTCTCATGTGTAGTACATTGTAGTGAGATGGAACATGTAATAAACGGTGAATAAATAGATGATATTGTACATTAAATGGCGATAGATTTTATAGAAAAACGAACTTTACAGGTTCGACTAGGTGGGACTAGGGATGCAGGTCGCAATGTTAAACAGGGTGTTCAGTACAAATTTCGTTGCCCGTGCAAATGGGGTCCTTCCGGCGAGATGCCCCGAGAAGATCTCTGGAGACACATGCGTGGGGGACTCTGTTTGGTGGTAACATGTATTGAGTAGAAATAAAACACTGCCGCCAGGTTTCTGGCGTCTCAGCTCTATCCATCCCGCTGGGGAAGAAGGCCACCCTCGTCTTCATCAAGCCCAGAAGAAGGGCCAGGGTCCAGAAAGTCTGTGCCGCTGGTTCAGTCCTGCTGGCAGGGCGATGCCATATCCAGTACCCAACCTCGCCATCTGGAGCCCGCTGGAGCCCACGTGGCAGCAGCTAGCACCTGTAGTCCACGTTTGGGGCTTGGACTTG
The DNA here is from genome assembly GCA_039655065.1 of Glossophaga mutica. NCBI lineage: Eukaryota > Metazoa > Chordata > Mammalia > Chiroptera > Phyllostomidae > Glossophaga > Glossophaga mutica. The sequence goes on along the minus strand of CM077318.1, from coordinate 2,751,205 downwards.
GGGACCGCGCAGTTCCTGGACCCACAGGACCGCTGCGGAAGAAGACGATGCAAATGAGGGAGCATGTGTTATTGAGCCAGAGGCCTTTGTTAGGCCGTGATTATATTACTTGAGGCTTGGGAAGGACCCAGGTGCTCTTTTAAACTAACCAATCAATTTCCCAATCCTTCCCCGGCTTCGCTCGGTCCCTCCACCTAACCAGTTCATTTTCTGTACCTTCTGGGGTTCTGTGTACCTAATCCAGTCTGATGCTTTTCCCAGGGTGAGACCGCCCCTTTTGGGGCTCCGTTTTGGTTTCTGTTGCGCATGCGTCCAGCAGAGGACTTGCTCCAGCTGTTTTAATCCCTCCCCTGGCCAATCCCGGCTAAGGATCTGTAAGGATCCTTCCCACCTATTTCGGTTATTAGGTCCTGAGGGTGAGGGCGGAGGTCGCAGCAGTCCCTGGGGATCCTATCAATACTGCAGCTTCCACGTGAATCGGGATAATTAGCTCGCTGGTTTAGGATGTTGAATGTCTGATTCCTTTTGCTCCCTTCTTTTATTGATACAAACTAGCTATCTACGCTAATAGTTTCACTAATAAGGTTCAGAATTGAGCAAAAAAAACTGAAATTGGGGACCCGGAAATACATGCATCAGAACTCTGAAATATACCTTGCAAAGTACTGTGTGAGTTCTAATTTATTGATTTGACCTTATTGTCTTATTAACTTAAGCTTACTCAAATCTCTACTAGGCGTTCACTGGAGAAAAATAGATCTAGTTAACTGTGTATTCATTGAGATTTTCCTATGCAGTTCCGGAACAGTCACTCATGACCAGTGTTGACATTTGGTCTAGGTGACTCTTTACCGGGAATGAAGGGGCAGCGGGAATCTCTGAGCTCTACTATTTTTGCCAAGAGCACACACACTCACCACCTCGGTTTTGAGTGTTGCCAGCCATTGCCAAATGTCCTCCAGGTTGCACAGTGACCCTTAGCTGAGAATTACTCACATAGACTTCGGAAGTCTTCTCAGACCTTTGGATAACTGAGAAAGCCCACTTTAGGGTGAAGGTGGGCTCATCCAATTATTACTCAGAAAAGGGTCTTTCCGAACATGTTGCTTCATGAGGTGTTAATGGATGCCCAGGTGGTCAAATATATTCTCCTTCTCTACTCTTGGGAATTTTCAATTACCATTTAATTTCTTTAGCAAAACACTCATATTGCCTATACTTTGGGTCAGGAATTTTTCTACAAAAGTTACAACTAGTAGCTCATTAATCTGTTTAGCAACCCTCTGAGATTATGCATTATTATGATTATGATTATCCTCAGTTTACAGATGCAGAAACTCTGGCACAGAAAGGTTACATAATTTACCTAGGGGCTTGCAAATCACAGAGCAGGCTTTCAAACCTAGACACTCTGGCTTCATCATTTTTTGCTCTTCATCATTTATGGTCTCAGACGCCTACATTAACATGGAACGTATGTTAATATTCAGTGTTAGCATTTTAAAGGCTCTAAGGTGTCTGGCTTGAATAGATTTAGCAAGTTAAAAAAAAACAATAGAAAACAGTATACCCAGTAAAATTTCAATTTCAGATAAACAGAGAATCATTTTTTTAGTATGAAAATGTCCCATGGAATGGTTTGGACAAGCTTATGTTCAAAAATCATTTGCTGTTTATCTGAAATTCAAACTTCACTGGACACCCTGTAATTTATCCACCAGCCTTTGCTTTAAGGAAAACTGTTTAATATTGTTTAATCCAGTTTTTTTAACACTGGTTGGAACAAGGAACATTTTCATGTTGGCATACCTCCTATCCTGGGGAAGTTTCCTGGGACTTTATTTTAAGGCCAGTGGGAATACTTTTCAGCTAGATTAGTTTGCGTGCTTACCCCACACCAGAATGGTCTCTCCTACCTTGAACAGTTACAGACACTTTGCAATCCATGCCACACGATTTCGCACCTAATTTTCCACTTCCGTTACCTGTCAACCTTTTCTCCAAAATAATGTTTCACATCCTTAATGACGAGGACTGGGTATCGTTCATCTTCCAAATTCTCATGGACGTAATATTTGTTATTAGCATGATATTTGATCTGAAGGATGATTTACTTCTAATTCATGATTTATACAGGAGCTTGTTTTGCCCAGTTGCTAATATGAGAATCCAGAGGACAACAGCACCATAACTGGTTTTCGAAGTATTCTACTTCACCTTCTCAGGCTGCTGACCCTTCATTCTTCTGCTATTACCTTTTCATTTTCACTTATCAGCACCATTTACTATTTTGGCTCCCTAAAGATATGTTAGACTTTTGGAATCCAGTTTTTCTTTTCCACATCTGAGGATGGCAACCCTTGAGTCATCGTTCAACTCACACCATGAACACTTCCTTACGTTCACGCAGGTCAGATCACTACACAGCACCGGGATATTTTGTCGTCATTGGAAGAAGGAAGCAGGTGTCTTGCTTGTGCAGAATGGCCCTTGGGCCAGCTGTATGTAGGGGAAAGCTCTGAAATCAAATAGCGAAATAGAATTGATTTGTTTAAGAGTGCCAACTAAGATCCTGGCTGGTGTGGCTCAGTGGATTGAGCACGGACCTGCAAACCAACGGGTCACCGGTTTGATTCCCAGTCACGGCACTTGCCTGGGTTGTGGGCCAGGTCCCCAGTAGGGGGCGTGTGAGAGGCAACCACACATGGATGCTTCTTCTCCCTCTCTTTCTCCTTTTTCCTCTCTCTAAAAATAAATAAATAAAAGTTTTTCTTAAAAAAGCCTACCAACTAAGGACTGGGTAGGTAGCTGCACTTTTTTCCTGCTGGGTTCAGTTTCTGTTTTTGTATCACAGTCCTCAAGCCCAGAGGAACGACTGAAGCCCAGAAAAAGGGAGAAAATAGCACTGGAGTCACGTGGATAGGGTCTAGCAGCTTTGACTTCGATTTTAGCTGGAGCTTTTCCATTCTGAGGCTTTGCCATACATTTGTTTCCTTTTTTCTACAAGTAAAGTTCTTGTCGATATTTAAGCAAGAAGTTGACATGAAGAGCTTGTTTTCCAAATGGATGCCCGAGTGCTATTACAAAGTAGGGCAGGTTAAACAAGCTCACTATAGGCAGTCGCCACTTTGCTTCTAGAACGAAGAGGTTGCTCACGTCCTCAGCAACACAGCAGTTATCCTATCTTTATCTTGCTTGATGTCATTGCATCACAAGGGTTGACAAAGGCTTTAAAATGTACAGTTCGAATTCCAGCCTTTTAAATGAAAAATTTAATCCAAACTCTTTCTCCAGGGATCACAAAGGATGCTCTTCTTTAGCGGACAAGTGAATGTTTCTAGTGCTCACCCGTGCTCACTCCCATGGCCAATGAGAGTTTCTCAAGTCTACCTAATAACTTCCCACATGATGGTGCATCTATGTAAACTCAGAGCAACATGTACATGTCATTCAGATGTGAAGACCTATTACAAGATTAAAACAGATTTCTAATACATTTACTATTCATTGTGTAGCATATGATTTAAATGCAAAAAAAAAAAATGGTTTGACAGTTCCCACTGATATACACCAGAGCATAACACACTTATCCTAGTTTGGGGCTATTATGGACCTTAACACGCAATGTGACCTTGGTCTGAAGAAAACATGTTTGCTTATCACAGAAGCTTAATCATAAGAAGTCATAAGTAGAATCCTTCTTCTTGACTGCCCTTTTCTAGGGCTAGGAAATATATTGCTTGTGGGACAGCTAGGATATGAACAATGGGCCAAATAGAGTCCAGGGTCATCTCATCCGTGTGAAAACCGCCGCTGAAAATCGATGTGACCTCTGCTGCACTGGCAGCCCGGTCCCCGCCCTCTGTGCCCCTATTTGTCTTTCGGCAGAAGCTTAGATCCGTGTGCTGTGTCCATGTGTCTCTCTTGGGCCGGATTCTCAAAATGAATCATTGCCCGCGTACCTCTTCTATTTCTATTTCTTTTCCCGGTGTTGACGAGGTCTGATGAAATATGATTCCTTTTGCATCGGATCCTCACGGCAGCAAACAGCACCTAATTCAGCCGTGTCTGTCTCTTTAAAGAAGAGTGATACCGTTATGAAACTTCAATCTAGTGCACAGCGACACAAACCGGAGAGCATGCGACCTGTCTTCATAGACAATAGTAATTTTCCTTTTAGCCAATTTCATAGCATTTCTTTCATCTCCGGGTAGAAGACTGCTGGCAATTTTCACGTGGTTATAATTTTGTCTCGTGCATGCTGAAGTATTGCTCTCTTTTTCAGGCGTCTTCTTTGTAAAAGAATGCCCCTGGGATTGTTCCCACTCAGTTAAATGAGTGTATAGAGTGACGCATAACAAGGATTCCATTCATTTAAGAACTCTGCTACTGGTACAAAATATTTATTCAGGAGAAGCATTATGTTATCTCTAAATCAGGAGGAGGTCAAAGTTCTAACTTTGCAGCAGTTCACTGTTTAAAAATAGACCTGGAAGCTACATGAAATTCTAGTTTAAGATTTTCAAACATCCATGTAAAGGTGTAGAATCTCTTCACTCATTATTCCTATTGATAGAGCATTGGCAGTCACTCTATCCATCTAAGGCACCTGTGTCAGAGGACGAAGTACTGGCTACATACAGACTTCAAATAAGACGAATAAGACGCAGTGTTGCTTAGTTATCCAGAAATGCACTTTAGAAACATCAGAGATGTTGCCCAATACGTATTTTAAGATTACTTTTCCTAATGAGATATTTCAAGGATTTAACTGTTGTAGTTGAAAGAGATCACAGAATCTGTGGTAATTTGCTCATTTCCCGTGGAAGGAGGGAGGGAGGGAAGGAAGGAAGGAAGGAAGGAAGGAAGGAAGGAAGGAAGGAAGGAAGGAAGGGGAGAGAATGAAAGATGGAAGGAGAGAGGGAAGGAGGAAAACAAGGAGAAGAAGAAATATTCTATAAAAGGTTAGGGTTAATTTTACAGTTAAGAAAGTTGTAGAAAACACACACCACCCATTTATTATCAGAATATTATTTTTAAGTTGTCCTAGAAAAACAGTTCTTGAGAACATGTTGTTTATAACTTCATGTGTTCAAAGAAAGTTCATAGGCTAATAATAATGTATGCCTTTTATTGACTACTTTAAGACACATAAACAAACGCTATTTATAATAGTTTGGACTTAAAGAATGTGAAGCTTTAATGAAAATAATCAGTGAAAATGATTTTGATTCTCTAAAAGTAATTGCTTAGCATTTTTAGCCCTATAGGTTTTGGAAAATTGAAAGTCGTAAAGATGGTCTATTTGAAGAGCATTTCATTCACAGATAATGTTATCCGTTTTCACAGAAGGTGCCCCAGATTCTACACCACAGCTTCCCAAACAAACCATGCCAACTCTGAACCCAGATTTGTTATGATGGTCGTACAACTCTGCAAATTTACTAAGTCATTGAAGCATACATTTAAAATGGGTGAATTTTGTTGGCTCTCTTAATAAAGTTGTTAAAAAGAATAGAGATAGATAGATAGATAGATAGATAGATAGATAGATAGATGATGGATGACTAGATAGATAGATTTCAAGAGAAAAAACCTAAAAATCAGTTTATGCTGTACCAGGAAGTTGTCTGATTAATTTATAGGTATTCGCAAACATACATTACATTTGTTTCTTCAAATTTTATGACTTTTTTAGCAATAAATGTTGCTTTATTTTCACTGATGCTTTTCGGAAACATTCATTTTTTTAAATTAGACGGGGCTGGGGTGTAGATTTGACTTCTAATTAGGAGGGTTTTTTTTTTCACTTTGTTTGAGAAACAAAATCTTTAGAGATGCCATTAGAGGTGAATGAAACACTGAGCATTTTGAGCTGTTGATTGTTGAACCTTCTGACGCTCATTCTGTTTTTTTGCAGAAGACGTAGCGGTTCAAATCCCACTGATTAAGTCTCCACTGGACAAGCTCCACCTGCCTCCTGGATTCCCGGGCCCGTTCCTTTTCGCCGACAGTCTGTCTTCCGTGGAAACGCTGTTGACCAACATTCAGGTCAACAATATTTCTATAAACAAAATAAATGTAATACAAGACATTAGCACCTCCGTACATCCCGTCGTATTTGACAGCAAACCAGGTGAGCTGAACTGCGTGCCCTTTGCTGTACTTTGACAGGGTCTTCTGAAAGTGGCCCTCGATAACGCGCGCATCCAGGAGAAGCAGATCCAACAAGAAAAAAAGGATCTGCGCTTGGAGCTCTACAGAGAAAAGGAAATTCGAGAAAACCTGGAAAGACAAATAGCCGTGGAGCTGCAAAGCCGAAGTAAGTTGAACAACATCGCTTATGGAGTAACTGTTGGGTTGTGATGTTTTCAAAAGGATTAGAAATGTTCTCAGGGATAGCTTGGAAATGCTCATAACAAATTGCCCTGGCTGGTGCGGCTCAGTGGGTTGAGTGCCGGCCTATGAACCAAAGGGTCTCCGGTTCGGTTCCCAGTCAGGACACGTGCCTGGGTTGCGGGCCAGGTCTCCAGGAGCAGGTGCTGGAGAAGCAATCAAACGCGGCTGTTTCTCTCCCTGTGTTTCTCCCTTCCCCTCTCTAAAAATAAATAAATAAAATCTTTTAAAAAGCAAATAACAAGCTAAGAATCAAATACTTTGTGCAGTCCACAAGGTAAGATGTTTACGCTATTGATCATGCTAATCAAAATAAGAAACTGCATCTGAATTTCAGTCCACTTGCTGTTTTTGGAAACAAGAATATTATGACTTTTCTCTACAATGTTACGAAATGCATCTGGATAAAGATAATCGAACAAATCTTTATATACGAAGTGCTTACTTTTTGCCAAGAACAGTGCTAGATTTGGGGGTTATAAGATAAATATAGCTCAGTGGTGGTGAGTGTGCAGATGCTTGAGGAAGCTTTCCCATGCTGATACCGGAACGTGAATCTTGAAGACTCAGTAAGCGCAGGAAGGGCACGAGAGTCCCTCAGGTATTTAGAAACTCTGGACAGAGGAATCATTGATCACAGGCACGGGGCGCAAGAAGCCTCATACCTGAGCAGAATTTGTTGTGACAGTGGATTTGAGTTTCCTGAAGTGCGTGGTGGGAGATGATGCAGAAACATGGAAGCAGAAGCTAAATGACGAAGGGTGGCTGTAGCCATGTAACAGATTAGCTTGGGCGTTGTCCTGTAGGTGATGGAAATAGTAACAGGTAAGCAGGGGGGTGAGCAGGTCTGACGTCAGTTACCTAGAGCACTCCAGCGTTGGGGATAGGTTAGAGGGGGCTTGCAGTAAGACTGGAAACAAGGAGATTGTTCTCTTCAAGGTCATGGTGATGAGGACTGAATTTGGGCAGCAATAGTAGGACTACAGGCCAAAGGGAGAGAGTGGAGCAATATTGTTCACTAATAGAATTACCTCTCCGACTATGGGTAGATATGTGATTATTCACCAACGTAGATAATGAGATTAGTTCCTATCAAAACCAGAGAAGATTAAAAACTTCACTTTCACCAGTAAGGTCCACCTCTTCCTTATATTTACTCTAAAACACGAAACAGCAGCAAAAGAGCTATTGTGATTTTCAGCTTTCATCCCTTCTCCACTGACTCCTCAATGGTTGGATCACAACGCGAATATTACCTAGAAGAGTTCAAGAGTGAGAAGGGGAGGCAAAGAAAGGGAGAGAAAACTTACAACCTAGACATTACCTCCCTAAACAAGAAAGATGAGTCTAGTTTAATTAAATCCACCGTCTATTATTCCAAAGGAATATACTATATTCTGAAATCTGCGTCAAGTAAACGAAGATTTCCTATTTTCTTTAGGGCCTAGGAATCATTCATCTAGTTTAAAATGGAAAATCAGTCATTGCATTTTGGAAGAATTAAACCTCTTCTTTTTATTGCCAAAGGCATGAAATACTTCTAGGCTAAAGTGTCTTTGTAAAGTGTGGCGACATTAGCTTATTTCTAGTATTTGGTGTTCAAACTAGATTATCACAATTGGTGTCATAAAAATGCATTCCTTTGTAGGGAAAATTTTAATAGTAAAGAACCAACTAATCATTTGTTAAATGCAATAACATCTTCAAATTGACTTAGGAAAGTCTACTATGTATCGTAACATTGGCTTCTAACTTTTAGGTACCTACCAATCTCTCTTTACTAACTCGTCATAGACCATCCAGGCCCATCTCTATCATTGCCTCACACCTGTTGTCTTTTCAAAAGTCCTAGACATGGTAGATGTAATATTGTAGCTATTATCAAATTTACTCTGAAGTATTTGTATGTAATAAATTTAGCATTTATTAAACTATGGTAAGTGCACCCCACTACTACTATCATCATCGCTACTAGCTAATGTGCATCGAATGTCTGATATGAGCTACATACTTATTTTTTTAACATTTTACATCTAATGACTAACAGTTATAGGAAACCATTATCCTCATTGAGAAACTATGCCATTGGTATGAATCACAGTAGCCTCCTCTACCACGGTAGTTGAACTGGATGATCACTTAAATTCCTTCCTAGCTTCCTACTTAAGTCATATCCACTACCCCCAACTTTTCATGACAAAGGGTGAACTCTTTACCTGAAGTCACATGGTCGAAGAGAAAGAGGGGAAAATTGGTATTATGGTTACAAAGTCACATTTCTCCAAGTATATAGAAATTATAATGACCATAAGGATACATATATAAAGGCATGTAGAAAATTGTAAATCTATAGTACAAATTCCTACCATTTTTTCTCTAATTAAAGGATGCTATGTTTTACACTCGAAGTAAATATTCCACCGATCTTCCTTTTAGTTGTCAACCAGAAAGTGTTACTTCAGTTAAACAGAAATACAAAGGGATAAGCAAAAGTAGGTTAACTACTAGCCATTATTACCTAAAGGGTAGATCATTAGTAATAGTACAAAGTAATAATAACAATATTAATAACACAATTAATATAAATAATACAACGATTAAAGACAAATAATAATACAAGAATGAACTTAGTGTTTAGCATGCTCACAACTATAAACTTACTTTTGCCCACCCTGTACGTACATCATAATATTCTTTGCAGATTAAACACTTAGAATCATGGAATGATAGAGCTAAAACAGAACTTGGAGGTTATTTGTTTTGGTCCTTGAGCAACTATATGGTTCCCAGGATCTGAAACAACGACCTATGTGATCTTTGGCCCTCAGGCTATGAAAATTACTGGCTGTATAATCTTTTTCCTTTAATTTTAATTGTTGTTCTTGTACAGTTTTCTGCCCTTTACCCCCATCCCAGCCCACCGCCCCAGCCCTCCCCACCTCCCTCCCATTTCCACCCCCCGTAGTTTTTGTCCATGTGTCCTTTACACTTGTTCCTTCAAACCCTTCCCTTTGTCCCCTGAAATTCCTTCCCCTCTCCCCTCTGGTCACTGTCAGCCTGTTCTCAATTTCAATTCTTGAGTAAATTACTTAACCGCTGAAGAACTCAGTTTTCTCAACTATAAAATGGAGATACTAGTGTTTTCTTTGCTGATTTGTTGAAGGGCTTCAAGGAGATATAGTCCCAGATAAATGCTCAGTATAGACAAGGTTCTAAATAAATGATCTAATTATTATTTATTTATATAATCGTAAATGTAATATGCTGCGAAATTGTTTATGGCATATATGGAATTATACTTTTCAAGAGAAGCAACGTATAGAATGGTTTTGAACTAATAATTTTACTAGAAGCAAAATTTTGTCTTATAAGGACATTAAGTTATACGTTAATTTGAATAAGTTTAGATTTCTGATTTAAACAATAGGTTAAAATGCTTTATTGAAATGATGATAATTAAGTATAATTACAATAGCAAAATATTTTTGTGTTTAACCTTACATATAGTCTTTCATCTGAAATAACAGAAGTCATGCATTCTCAGTGTCTTTGTTCCAAGATTTCCATGTTGTTATTACCTTAGACCTCTGCGTTTTTGTCTCAACTGAACATAAATTTATCTGGATCACTGCCTCCCAGTTGCTGAAGGTCATTTCTATGAAAAGACATTGAACCGTGAGATAAATACCATTGAAACCCGAATTGTCATCATATTCAATTCAATCATGATATATGAATTTTATGTGAATACTTTTGACATTTCAAATGTCATCTAATTTATAATTTTGCTCAATGTTCCCTGAAAGTTTTTCTATCGCTATAATGTCAATATGTTCATTTTTCAAAACGGACTTATGAAGAATGTGAGGGTCAGTCTGCCTAGAACCTTGCCATGAATCGGCATATTGGTGGAGCCTAGTAATTCTATTTGAGAAATTAGCACAGATTTCGACATTTCAGTTTCGAAACAATTGTCCATTGAGGCAGTTGAAGTTTCTAATTAAGATGCAGTAAACCAGTAGGCATTTGAGAGTCTAATAAGAACATAACAAGAATTGATCAGAGGAAAAGGAGCTACAACCCCTGAGACAGATTCGTGCAGCAACTTGGATTCCACCGAGGCAGAGGGGACGCTAAACTCTCCAGTGAAACTTCCTTCCCATGTTCTCAGTTAGGCCCACTGTTTGTAAATGAGGCCTCCCAGTTACGCAGTTCTCCTGCAAGGTGGCAGGTCTCAGTCCGTTGGTACAAAGACTACATCAGGATTCCCCTGCAGTGGTTACCTCAGATGGGTGGGACGTCGGGAGATCAGTCTGAGGGGTTTCCTAGTCCAGACTATGGGAGGAGGCCCTGTCCGTGAATGGCCGCAAGGCATTTATTGTCCATAAGGTGTCCTGTGGTTGATCACGTGGAGTCCAGGTCAGCAGAGAAAGCCCTTCTCCCGATTCACCTCAAATGATTCTTTCTTCATACCTTGAGAGTTGAGGTATGGTAGTTTCACAGCTCATCATTACCTTTTCTGCTGACAAAATAATACTGTTGTGCTTTTCCTGGTTGCTCGTTGTCATCACCGCTGAAAGTTTTTCTCTTCAAAGTGGATGGCTGGAGAGATAGATACATGCCGTTATCATTAGTGACATCTCAGAGAAATACACTTGAACCTGTAACTTTTAAAAGACATACCATGTTTTGCAACCCAATTGATATGTTCTCCGTATTTGACATTTGAAAATATGACTAACAATATCTTGATGAATAATATCTTTCTTAAGAAATGGATAGCCCTGGCTGGTGTAGCTCAGTGGATTGAGCGCGGGCCTGCGAACCGAAGGATCGCGGTTCGATTCCCAGTCAGGTCACATGCCTGGGTTGTGGGCCAGGTCCTTGGTGGGAGGCGCATGAGAGGCAACCGCACATTGATGTTTCTCTCCCTCTCTCCTTCCCTTCCCCTCTAAAGATAAATAAATAAATAAATAAATAATAAAAATAAATAAATAAAATATTAAAAAAAAAGAAACGGATAAAATATTGAATGCTATCATTACATGTGCGCTGTTAGTCAAAACAGAAAACAATTTCCCACCACCGCGAGCAGCACCATACAACTGTGTGTGCAATTAAAGCGCATTCACACTGGAAATACGAAAGCACAAATGAGTCGGTTTTAGGATGGAACCCTCTGTGGTTGAGCTAATGACAATTGGAACCAAAATCATCTATTTCAACGGATGCATTTTTGTATCTTTCTCTTATCAATACCTACCGTTCATAATCCATCGCAACGGGCAACTCTTCTCTCATTCACCAAACCTCTGCAAACTGTTGACCTTTCCCATTGCAGACACCATGCAGAAGCGCCTGAAGAAGGAGAAAAAAGCCAAGAGAAAACTGCAGGAAGCTTTGGAGTTCGAATCAAAGCGCCGGGAGCAGGTGGAACAAGCACTTAAGCAAGCCGCTACTAACGAGAGCAGCCTGAGGATGTTGAAAGGTAACGTCTAATTTGGCCTCCCGCACTAGAAGAAGGGAAAATCCGATTTAAAAAACGAGGAGAGGCTGGGAGAAAGGGAGGAAAGAGGCTTTGCCCAGGAATAATTAAAAACTCAATTGGAAGCTAAGCAATTGAAGTCATGAATTAAATCTGTCAAAATAATCTTTATTCCTGGAGATAAATAGTTTCGGAATAACAAGAAATCCTGCTGGCTTTTGCAGTGAAAAATGCAGTGCTAGTAACCTTCCTGCATCTAAACTGGCAATGTTATAGGTCCATTCATATTAAAAATGCTGATGTTTAAGATTTTTTTAATTAAAAACTCTATTCTTTAAAGAGTTTATTTGTTTTTAGAGAGAGGGGAAGGGAGGGAGAAGGAGAGGGAGAGAAACATTGATCCGCTGTGTCTTGCACGTGCCCGAACGGGAGTGGAAACCACAAGCAAGGCACGTGCCAGACACGAAATGGACCCCGAGACCGTTCCCTCTGCAGGACACACCCAACCCACAGACATCCACTGGGCAGGGCTGCTACTCTGTTTTAATGAGCTACACAGTGGTGGTTCCTTTAATTAAGGCCCTGTTGAGGGTTTAAGGAGCACCTGGTTGAAAAAGAATGTTGTCAGTAAATCCCAGAGATCTTTTGAGAAGAGGTGCTTTTGCCGTGAAGTGTCTTAACATTCCAAACTTCTCTGTTGCCATTTTTGGAACCCTGTTCCCATACGGAACCCTGAAACGCTGTTTTATCTCCTAGAATATTCCAGGTCCTCTTTCGGAGCCTATTGACAGCTCATCTATGTAACTGATCTGTGTATAGTACCAGGATGAGCCTCAGGATTTTATACACATGTGTACACGTAGCCCGGACACACATAGTACACGCTCATGAATGAAAAGGCAGCTGCTGCATTGCCCTTGTACTCGGATAATTGCCTTCTCACTTTCTTCCTTGATGGCATCGGGTGATACATTGGCATCTGTTGCCACATGACCCGAAAGTGTCTGAGCAAATATGTATATACAGAAATGTTCATATAAGCGGCGCTTCGTGTGTATGTATAAATTTCACATAGTCACATTTCATATTAAAATGGAAAATAAGAGCCCAACCTCTTTTGTCCTTTTCTCAAGTCTTTTTAGAAGCAATTCACACATCCCTTTGCGCCTAGAGCCTATACTACAGAGAGACCATGAGCTCTAATCTGTGTTGTGGTGTGGGCGTGTGCTTAGCATAGACAGAATCTCGTTATCTATCAGATTTTACAAATGAAAACTACAGCATCAGGACGGAGCACTTCCACTTATGTGATTGTATCTATCTTTTTCTTTTTAAAGATTTTATTTCTTTATTTTCAGAGAGAGGGCAAGGGAGAGAGAAAGAGAGGGAGAGAAACATCCATGTGTGGTTGCCTCTGGCACTCCCCCTACTGGGGACCTGGCCCAGAAGCCAGGCATGTGTCCTGCCTGGGAATCAAACCGGGGACCTTTTGGTTTGCAGGCCAGCACTCAATCCACTGAGCCACACCAGCCAAGGCTGTCTTTTTCCTACTCCACAGTGAAGGCATGTTACATGATAGTCTGAGAGGATTTTTATGGACAGGTTATTTTCCTATGATTTATTGCTGGAGAATGAAATGGATAAAGAAGTATTTACTATAGACCTGAAAATGTATGCCCAATTACAGAATTCACCTACAGTTTATAACACTCCTTTCTAACATAAAAAACAAATACAGATACAAAAACCAAAAATGCTACCCAACATTTTTATGTTATGTATAGGACCAAAGCACTGTCTTACTGATAGTTTTCACTTTAAATGGAATCAGAAGAAAACAGAGTTGTATACCTTAATCTCGAATGTCACTTTTTTCAGATACTGGGATCCCGGATATTGAAATAGAAAACAATGCGACTCCTCATGATAGCACTGCTATGCAAGGTACCGTGACCGCGTCTTTCTCTCTGTGGCTGCTTAATATGTCACCCCTGAGGGTGGGGCAGGGGTGAGCTGAAGTGGACACCGGCCCGCAGTGTCCGTGTCATTATGGATGAAATGAGACATTCACACGGACGACCAAGTCCGGTGGAGGGAAAGGGACAGCATGGCTTTTCTCTCAAGGGGAGCAAAAGCCACGGCCTCTGCCATGACAGGCCTTTATTGGGTTCCCCCTGCCCCGCCCCTGCACATTACATGATGGTCCTCATTGACTATGCTCAGGTTCGCTTCAGGGGGTCACCTTTTAGAGATAACAAAGGAGAGGAAGCTGTTAATTACCACAAAGAAAAAGGATATTTGCAAATGCAAAGGAAAAAGTGGTTGAAGTGGTTACACTCCATCCTTGGGAGGTTTGGCATTGATTTTAGGAAGTTACTTTAAAGATACGCAGTAAACATGTGCTGCCTCAAATTCAGGGTGAGGGAGTTTTAGCAAAAGCAAGGCTCAAAGCAGCCTAAGGACAATGCAGGCCTGATTCCCCATGGGAGAACCTGTCCGTGGGCATGGGTCCTGTGTGCCGATCTCACTCCCCATCGGTTTTCCGAATCAGGGGCTGGGCTACATTCCCTGTGCCACGCAGAGTGGTTCCCTATAGGATGTGACCAACAGCTATTTGGGTTGATCTGAGAGTGACCCTTTTACGTGGCAGCTTCACCAAATTCGGGAACCCTCATTCATGTAGTTTGACACATTATCTGTACAAAACCAGGAGTTTTGGAGCTCCTGGATCTTCTGAGAATGATTCTGCTGTAGCTGGCCGGACATAACTAATGCATTAACTAGGCGCTTGCTAGATGTGAAAGCATTCATGTTTAGCTCATTCAGGAGAGCTTTGGCGGTCTCTTATCCCACCTTTGCTTGCCTGCTTTCTTCCCTCGACTTGAAGGCTATGTGTATGTCTGCAAAGCCAATTTGGATGGGAGTCTGTGCTCAATCTCTCCCTGCACCGCAGTGGATTCTACGAAGAAAACTCCAGTCGTGGTGGGCTACCACCCGTTCAGGTTGCCACCATACATCAGGGCCAGGGCAGGGTTGGATAAGCCTGACTCCTTTGATCCCTTCTGAATCTGTGATACACGAATAGAAACGTGGTCTTTAAGGAGCATTGAGCTTGACTGCGTCTCTCCTTCGACTGGGATGGAAGGTCGGCTGTGGAACCGGAAGGGTAAACCAAACGTGACCAACAGGTCGTATGTTTGTGATCCTCTTTTCTGTACTCCCAATTCAGCACGGTGCGTTTAATTTATGTCATCCCTTTAGTACATGGGATTAGCATCTTCCCTACTCCGAGATAAATATAAACTTATGAACTGTCCCAATGGTATTGCATTTCCATGCAACAAGCAACAAACATCTTACTCACGGGCGGTTGGTTAATTAGGTGATAAAAGCAAAAGGTACATTCACACTCCATTTGGCACATTTGTTTTTATTTGAATGTTAAATATTAATATTAAATAATGTGATTTTTGTATTAACTTGTGATTAAGGGAGGACACATTTAATATCTGTTTTCACTAAACATAATTTGAATAAGTTCTATTAATTTTTGCTGGTTAGACGTAAGTGAATTAGATAGACCTTTAAAAGGCTGAAGAAGGAACTTATTTTAAAGGTAGGGAATTAACTGTTATTATTTTTATTTCAAATTACAAATGAAATTGTCAACTATTTGTGGTTAATGTCGGAAATATATGATAGATTAAAAATTCTCCCCTGAGTTATATTAAATAATCTTCTTAACAAATGTGATGAAAATGGAAAAGTACACATTTTTACCTCTCCTAGGACAGGATTTAAGCACCATAAGTCATAAAGTTCCTATCATCAACGTATGGAATCAATGCCATGTGTACATATTTCAACAGAAACACAATTTAATATATAAAATAAAAATTATAATAAAAATGATTTATTCTATTAGCCAGGGATATTGCTTTCAGAAAATAATATTAGAACTCATCTTAAATATAATCCACCAAATCAAACGATTTAAATAATTATCTGAAAAATCCCAGTAATATTATTCATGAAGATGCTCAGAACTGAAAAACTATGTTTATATGAATTTTAAGAAAATGTATCATACTTGGAAAACATAAAATGCAAGCTAACTATGTTTTCCATTCTTTCTAAACTTTTTACTCTTGTCTGTTATACTTATTTTTCTTTTGTGACTGATTTTAATACTGTTTTCATCATTTTCACTTCCATCACCTACCCATTTTTTAAATAGAAAGATTATTCCCTAGCGTTGTTTATAAGGGTCAGTTCAAGAATGCCGATCCGATTCCATTTCCAAAAACTGCATCTCCATCACAGGGAACAATTCAAGGCCCAGTGAAGTCTCGTCTCTTCCTATTGTCAGTGCCTGGGCTGGATAGAAGTTTACCTGGTGCTTTCCCTTTGAAATTCAATTTGTTGCATGGCGACATCCCCTTAAGAGAATTTAAAGAGGACTTGGAGGAATGTCGCTTGGCCATTCTGAGAAGGAATACAGTTATATACAATGTTATGATAATTCCCACTCGTCAGATTCAAACCCATATTTGAAATCTAATTAGCTTAGATATCTCATGCCTTTCATGCTTTGGATGTTGTTGGACAGACATGATATCACGGCACCGTCTGAGAAAAGGATTTCCGTAGGTTTCGTATTTTAGCAGTCTACGATAGCGACTCTTCCTGAATATTTTAAGGTGATCAAACAGTGAATACACGCTCACTTTGATGGCCGCGTCCACTATTGCTGGAGGTGAAGGATTCAGTGGAACGTATACAGGGTCTGGCAGAAATAACACCTGCTGGAGTGTGGCTGCTAGGGTAATAATACAGGTGTAGTAATTTATAGTTTTAATGAACATTTCACCCAAAATGGCCTATGGTGTGCGTGAGTGTGACATTGTTATGTTACAGAATTCCACGCTCATGATTTCGTAATAAAGGAGTCGGCAATAAAACAGGGGCGTTATTTGTGCCAGACCCTGTGCACTAATACTTTCCTGCCTCGATTCCCATAACTCAGTGGGGGGCCTGCAAGACAAGTACATCAACCATCTTATCAACCAATCTCCACTTCACATAAAATAAACATACCCAGTGTCATTAAGTGCACCTTCAGATCAATGATTTTTGCAAATGACATTCGAGTACCATTTGCGTAGTGCATTTTTGCTGATAAAAGCACATTACATTAGCACAACTACCAACGCGCTGATAAAAACTCAAACCGAACAGCGGTACCATTAGCTAACGAAGTCATATTTTCTCTTTACTGTGTTCTGCCATTTAGTTATTATCCTATTGGAAATCTAATTATAATCCTTTTACTCCCTAGTCAAACTTCACAGTTTTTGCAAGCTTAGCACTGACAAGTGATTTCATTACATTTGATTGCCGGCGCCCAGATTGACTTACCTTCACTCGGTTTGCACATTACGGCAACAGCTCCTTTAATTAATTAGCATGAGCAGCAGCAACGTGAACTGCTGAACAGAAAATAACATCGTTTGATGATCGCAGTGAGACTTCTCCTTCTGCGTGTTTATACCTTAGTTAACTTTTGTCTGACTATATCTCATTGTTAGGGGCTACTGGAACAGTTGGCAGGGCATGTTTCTTACATTTTGGAAACCGGACATCATCATCTTAATAATAATAGAGCAAACAAACCTGGTACAGGAAGCTTGTACACTTTAGAAAAGAGACAACAGCCTTCACGGACTTTCTACTGATGAAATAAAAGAAAAGAAAACGTTCAGGGGGGACAATACCATTAAGTACAAGGGCAGAGTGACGTATTGTTCCTGTTTCTGCTATTGCATTTGTTTGGGGAAAACACAACCAAACACAAAACTAGGAACTGTCTTTGCAAGGGTAGTGTCAACCTCGGTGATCAATTTCTACATTGGCTTTTTTGGCTGTGTGATTGACAATAGCACAAAATTAACACTGGGATATACGTTTCCTCTGACATTTTTCCATAAATATGGTGGATTCTTAAGTTATAGTTTAATTTTTTTTTTACTAACAGTCCTGAAGTCGATATGAAGTCCAGTCTACATGTCAAAAGTAAACCAAATTTTGCCCTGGCTGGTGTGGCTCAGTGGATTGAGTGCTGGCCTCTGAACCAAAGGGTTGACAGTTTGATTCCCAGTCAGGGCACATGCCTGGGCTGCAGGCCAGGTCCCCAGTAGGCGGTATGTGAGAAGCAATTGCATGTTAATATTTCTCTCCCTCTTTCTCCTTCCCTTCCCTTTCTCGAAAAATAAATAAATAAAATCTTTTTAAAAAGTAAACCAAATTTTGAAAGGTTAACCTACTTAACCTTCTCTTCCATCTGAACCATTTTTTTTTTTTGTTTAAAAAACTGTGGGGGCTTACTCAGTCATTATAGACTGAGCACTCCAAAATAAAATGTGCATGATCTTATCTATGCAGAACTTGGTTAAGATGCCACTGAAGAATTCAAAGCAAAGTGACTAGAGTATCATTTGAGTCTAAAGGAAGCGGACACTTTTTTTTTTAAATCTGGGGGAATACTCCCTGACTGTATTCATACTTTCTTTTTGCTTTCTTTTTAAATTATATTCTATTGATTATACTATTACAATTGTCAAGATTTTTTCCCCCTTTGCTCCCTTCACTCAGCACCCCCCACTCCCTCAGGCAATCCCCCCACCGTTGTTCAGGTCCATGGTTCATATGTATAAGTTCTTTGGCTACTCCATTTCCTATCCTGTACTTTACATCACCGTGGCTGTTCTGTGACTACCTACTTGTACTTCTTAATCCCCTCACCTCTTCACCTGTTCGCCCCCTCCCCTCTCCCATCTGGCACCCATCAAAACACTGTCCATACCCATGGTTCTATCTCTGTTCTTCTTGTTTGCACAGTTTGATTTTTAGATTCAATTGTTCATAGATATGTACTTTTTGCCCATTAGTTCTGATGGCATTGCTCTGATCATGGTTCTGATTGGAGTTCTGATCTTGTTTTTCTTAAATAAATCCCTTTAACATTTCATGGAATAAAGGTTTGGTGATGATGAACTCCTTTAGTTTTACATTGTCTGGGAAGCACTTTATCTTCCCTTCAATTCTTAATGATAGCTTTGCTGGGTAGAGCAATCTTGGTTGTAGGTCCCAACTTTTCATGATTTTGAATATTTCTTGCCAATCCCTTCTTGCCTGCAAGGTTTCTTTTTGAGAAATCAGCTGACAGTCTTATGGGAGCTCCCCTGCAGGTAACTAACTGCTTTTCTCTTGATGCTTTTAAGATTCTCTCTTTATCTTTAACCTTTGGCATTTTCATTATGATGTCAAAAATACACACATTATATTTTACAGTGCAATTTAATATAGGTGTTTATAATATATAACTTTTAACATATATTTATACTATCAAAGATATATCAATGTGTATATCCTTACCCATTATCTCAAAATCAACCTGAACTGCATATAGTCTTCCTTGATTCGAAACATTCTTTTCTTCTCTCTTCTGCTACTTGCTTGGAAATCTTTAACAACACTCCTCCAAAAAAATTTAAGATGCCATGCCAAAACTTATTGCAAGCAATCACTGTTGAGCTAAGTTTGTCATTGCAGAAGTTGGTAGAATGGCAGTGAAATTGCTGCTAGGAGCAAGTAGGGCGACTTGAAATGATAAATCTCCTCTGATTTCTTGTCATGTACGTGATATGACAAGAAAAATTAAAAAGAGCGGATAGAATTTCTCTATAGGGCTTTCTACCAACTCCAACAGACTACTTCCTGCCATACCATCATTGATCATTAATTTCCCTCCCATGCATTGTCTTGTACCACGTTGGAAGATATACACAGGCACTCTAATATTCTCATTTTAAAGTGGAGATATTCTTGTGTAAACTATACAGCATGTCAGAGATTAGAGAGATTGTGAGAAATGGGACCTTTTCCTCCTAAATATTTCCTTGAAGAGTAGGAACCTTTTACCACCCAGAGAAACGTCTGCTGAGCCACCGTCATGGAGTGAGGAAGGCTCCGGCACCCCCCCCACACCTGTGATCAAGCATCTTTCTCGAAAGCAGTAGTTTCTTTCCCCCCTGTAAGTTTCTTTAGATGGCCTGAGATTTTTGCTTTCTTCCCCAGGAAGTATTTGTCTATCACTTTCTTCATCCTCCACAAGTTGTTTTTTTTTTAAATCTTGATTTATGGTATCTCCCAGACCATGCGTTTTTGCTGTGAAATACCTATCAGGTTATAGCACACAGCATTCTTCCAGTTATTTCTTGGAAGAATGTGAAAGGCTTACATTGTGTGATAATGTAGGGCCTAGTTGTCATGGGGCTGTTTGCAGCGCTTATCATTGGATTGTTAACAGAATATTTGCAATGCCTGAAAGTCTGTCCCACTAATTGTGATGATAGGGAAAAAATTGCATCTATAGATCTGAGTTACAATTCTACTTAGATCTCACTCACATAATAGATGACATGGTAGTTGTAGTGATAGCAAGATAGTAAGGTTTTCAGACCAAAATAGGTTGTACTGCTAGTCGCATTTTGGAGTCTACAAAAGTAACGTATTAATTAAAACATCTTTCTGACTATGATCTAGAAAGGTTGTTTAACTCACCTGTTATAACTGCTTAACCGATTACTTTATGCCTCATTGTCCTTACATATGTAATACAATTTTTTAAGCTTAGGGTTCACCTTATCCCAGCTATATGTGAGAAACACAGAAAAGGGAAGCCTTTCTTTGATTAAAAGTTTGTCTTATTATTTACTTTCACGTTTTTTAGATTGTATTTATTTACTTTTAGAGAGAAGGGAAGGGAGGCAGAAACAGAGGGAGAGAAACATTCATGTGTGGTTGCCTCTCGTGCGCCCCCTACTGGGGACCTGGCCCGCAACCCAGGCATGTGCCCTGACTGGGAATCGAACCAACGACCTTTTAGTTTGCAGGCCAGCACTCAGTCCACTGAGCCACACCGGCCAGGGCATATTCATGTTTTAATGAAGAAAACAGGCAGCATTTTCATAGAAGGCTGTGACAATACGCTATTGTTGTCACACCAGTTTAAAAACTGGAATTACTCTGTTGCCGCCACATGTATTGGCACATGAAATTTGTGCTGTGTGGTTCTCCTATGCCAAGTTGCTCATTGTAGATGGAATGAGGAACTGATAGCCCAGAATTGGAATAGTCAGGGGAAAAAACAATACCTAGAGTTTGGATAGCCTAGAGAGCTTTGCATTTTCTCACTGGTAGCAATTCAGTCACAAAGAGGAGTTTGTCTGCGTGCCTTTCTTAGCGCGCACACCCTCTAGCGGGATTATCCCCATGCGATAGGTAGGTAGGGAAGACATCATGACCCCTGTTTTGTAAGGAGGGAAATAACCTAGGAGAACCTAATTGGCTTGCAACTGACAATGGGTTCTAACACACAGGGATCTAAAATCCCTCTCCAGTTGTTCTCACTGTCATTCCATAGGATGGTACCACCATCTCTACATGCCCGTGAAACTCTGTCATAGTTCGTCAGTTAGCAGGATACATTAAGTGGAGTATAGTATTATCGCATGCAGAACAACCCATAAGGGGTGGAGGGATGGCTTCACCAGTGTGTAGTTAATTAACCAAGCATAATTTAATAACTTCCGCCTTAAGACTTTGCAGAGATTGGGTGAGGGTTACGCAAATACCATACATCTGTCTTGTCTATTTAAAACTGTCCAGAGAAGCTGAAATAGTAATAGAAAGAAAGTTTCCTATTTGTGGCTAAACTCATATTGCCCTACCAGAACTAGACCTTAAGAGATACCCAGTTATATAATTTTAAGCCAGACATCCTTACTGGGGGGTCATTAAGATAAATTCTTATTTGTTCTGGGGAACTTCTCATTTAGAGTAGCCATGGAACGTTGATTTGGAAAATCAAAGTGAATTTAAAGAAAGACGTTCTTTAGAATTGCATATAGAACTCCGTCCTCCTTAAAGTGCCCTGACAATGTATGATTTACTTGTTTAATGTTTTGAGCATTACCATTGGTCATAATCCACATACTGAAGATGGCAGCTGCTTTGACCCGAATAGCGTGAATGGTAATTTGGGCAACATTCTTACCAAGTTCTCTAAAAAGCATCGTACATGCTTCTTCTCTATTTCCCTAGTCTCAGCTGACTCAGAGCCCGGGTGCAGAAGATGGCTGGTATTTTCAAACATGGCGAGCGTGCCTGACCTGAGATTCTCTGTCCCGAGGTTGTGTCTGAGTCTCTAGACACAGAAGGACCAAATTTGGTTGGAGCAGTGTTATCTGCAGGCTGTTCCCTGGAAGGAAAGATGGGGAAATTACCAGGAAAAAAAAAAAGAGAGAAATCATTGGTAAACTATTGGCATTAGTTCACAGACAAGTTAGCTACTCAAAGGAAACGTTTGATACCCCAAAGCATGGTAGCGATGAGAAAACTATTAGTTCTTAAGAAAATCCCATTATTTGTGGGTGAATAATAAGAGGTGAGAAAACACCAGGGGGAAAAAACCATGAGTCCTAGGTAGGAAAAATAATTTTTTTTTTCTAAACAGAAATTTAAACCTTCAAAGAACATTATGGACACAATTCTTGGTAGTTTCAGAAAGTAGTGAGAAATTACTTTTAAATAACCGTTATGTCAGGGAAGGAGACCTCATCCCAAGGGGAGATTGCAATCATCAACAAAGACTTCAACTCAGAACGGTGCGGACCTTCAGTCTGTGAAGGGGAAAAGAAACCTTTCTAAATGCCTTGCTTATTAAGCTAGTCATGCACTTCACCGCAGGTCGTAACGCAGTGGAACATGCGTACGGGGCTCACCAGCGTATTTTAGAGTTAGGGGACATCATTGACACCATCTTTATGTTGTCAATATCACCCCCAGAGGTGAAGCTTTCAACTACTGTCAATCTACAGTTTTGCTCACCTTCGTGTAATTTCATGTTTAACAGAATGAGACTTATACATCAAGGAATATATGATTGAGGAATAAGCCAAATAAAACAATACTTCTGTTGCACACAGATTTATTGAACTGACGAGCATGTATAGCATGGCAAAATACTAGAAAGCCGGTTTGTGGGTTTGAGAGTCCATCGAGTAGATTTTGGATTTGTTTTTGTTGCAATGAAATTTTGATCCGGTGTTTCTGTTTTCTTTGCAGCCTGAACGCTGATGCCCGAACTCCAACCGATCATAGGCGCACACAGCGTGCTGTGGCAGTTACCCGCTTCTCTAGTGTTGTAATTCTTTAGCATTCATACTCAAATTGTTAAACTATGGAGCCGTCAGTTTCTGTTTGTTTATTACCAATAAATAAAACCTTGCACGTACAGGCCAAATGTGCTAGAGAATGGGCTTTCCACATTTTGAGGGGATAATCAGAATGATGATTATGAGATTGTACACTTCGATAACCCCTTTCTTCCACACAGCATCTTAGTGGGGTAAGTAGATGGAAGAAGCTTTTAGACAGAGAAAATGCTATTTCTAAATGGTGTGGCAGAAATTCAAAGGCAGACACAGCCGCTTCAAGCTATGACTACTATGAAATAGCTTTATGTTTGGCTGACGTGGGATTGGGCAGGAATGATGTGCGAAGGTAATCCATTTGTGCAAATGATCGATATATGTTATGACTATTTTAGAGCTCACCTTTCTAAAAGATACATGTTGCTTGTAGCGCTCTCTAAGGGAACAGAGAGAGGTCCAGTTTGTAGATATCACCATGGCCAGTTCTTCTTCTGATCTGTTGATGGCGGAGCAGTTTTCCTAATCCCTTTCTACTAGCACGTTGCTAATGTGTAAAGAAGGCGGTGATATAAACACATACCCAGGCTACTGAAAATGCCCCTTGAATTCTTTTCTGCTGTCTTCCCGTTTCCAATTCTGCTTCCTCTTTAGTAAGCTATTAGCAAGCAAACAGCAACAAATCTGTAGGCATCCGCAAGGAAAAAGGCAGATATGATGGGTCAGTCACATCACAGGTACTGTCCTCTGCTCACCCTCTGGTTTGCACATGGCAAGATGCTCACAATGTTCCAATGATTAGCACCAAATGGGTCGTTTAGCTTGAATTGCCCAGGAAATGGCCGCGCATATCTTCAGCTGTTTACTCAATGGAGACTTGGCTAAAGGCGGATGACAAATACGTGTCATCATTATTGTCATGCCTCCTGAGAATCGAATACAGCAGTATTACAATGTATTCAACGGTACTCGAGTGATCAGAACGATTTGATGCCCTTCCTAACGTAGCCACCTTACACAACCAAACTACGATCCACTCTGTTATTTTTACACGTGCTCAAGAATGAAGTTGTTGTAACGAAAGCACCACTCATTGTATGGAAAAGGCCATAATCATTTCCCAGTGGCACTACGTGTCATTTCTTCTGGAATGGACACCTACCCAACATACTTCTAAATACGACATCACTTCATATCAATGGGACATTCCAGTCATTCCATGCTCTGAAGAACTTTCTTGTGTGGCACAGGCATTTGGCTTCTGGTGCTTTCTAGAGCGAGCAGAAGGAGGTCTACCTGTATCTGCTTTAACTGAAGTTAGTGTAATAATGCAAGTTAGAAGTATGTCATGGAGGAGGACTGGGGCATTTCAATAAAAGGTTTTAAAATTTTGTTAATGCCAAGTATCGGAATTGAATAACACAGAGGTGTGAGTAAAAATATAATGTCCAGAAAAGTCTCGTTATTTGACAAGCAAACAACATTTATTGAACGCTAGGGGACACTGAACAGCATTTTCAAATGAACCAAGTCACTTAAAGACAAACTAGTGTCTTTCTACAAATAGATATGCTTACCTGACTTTGGTTGAACTATAATGCATACCTGTGTTTTTTCTGGCCTTTCCCCACATATCTGCCTTTACCATGACACCTGATTTTAGCTTTTTCCTCTTCATCAGCATCAGATATACATGGTCCAGCAGAAGTAATGCCTGCTGGAATGTGGTTGGTAGGGTAATAATATGGGTGTGATAATGTGTAGTTTTAATTTGAACATTTCCCCTAAAATGTCACATGGTGTGCTTGAGTGTGCTAGTGTTATGTTACAGAATGACACGCTGATGATTTTGTCATAAAAGATTTTGTAACTAAAAGGGGTGTTATTGGTGCCGGACCCTGTATATAAGAAACTCACACATTTAAATCTGAAAGAGTCAGGTGTTGCTGTTTCGAGATAACTCAGCTGATCCGCATTAAAAATAAGACACAGCAAATATTTGTGTCTCCAATTCCCCCTTTTCCTGATCTAGTAAATCTTAAAGGACTAAATGTCAGGTCTCCCCAAATGTCAGCGGGTGTCACTCCTTGCGAGTTCGCAAGCCCCCTCTGCAGGGAGGCTTTGTTCCTCGTTCCTCCTGATCTTTAATCTTGTTTACCTCCGAAATGCATATTACGGCATCTCTGCTTGGACTCCAGTCCAAAAACCCTCTTAAAAACATGAAACGCTCAATTACTAATTAGCCGTTTTCTGTTCTTAATGAACTGAGTAGGCCGGGTCCGGATTAAAATTCAGCTACTGCTCTCCTCTGTTTATGGTTCCAGATGTTTTTGTTTTATCTAGGAGTTTATGTTGACAGCTAGTACTAAATGATAAATCACTCGTATTACAGCTGAAATGCATTCGGCAATGGAAATGTGGCGAACTTTGAGACCGCTCCAAGGACCCGCGTCAGTTACCGGGTCAGCCTTGGCTGCTCCCTTAGGATCGCTCAGTACTGGTACCTGTGAGACAGTAACGCAATGTGTCAACGTTAGCATGCGACACAAAAGTCTATTTTGCTACTATTATACACTAGGTTAGGAGAAAAACTTTTACTGCTACGAAACCTCATTTTCGTTGTATTCTGGATAGACAAATGGACTCATGGTAAACTGTCTTCTTTTTGCTGGCCTCATTTTTCTTTGGATTTTTGAGCCGCTGTTGGAAACAGTTCGTGATAGGTCTTATAAACTGGCACAGTTAAAGAAGGATGTGGGCGGAAATGTTTGTCTTTTTTATAAGGTATATAATTAAACATGATAAACGAGGGAGATTTGCCAAAATTTCATTTTTTCTAAAGGGCAGTGATGATTGCTTTGTGGCATTTGTTACTAGAATTATGTCCCGTTTTTTCCACTGGATATTAGTTTTGTTTTGTGATCGCTTTCAAGTTTGTAACGTTCACAGTTTCTATTGCGTGAGTGAAGCAGTTTAGCAATTTTGTATACATTTCAATCCTGGTGAAATGAGTGTCTGCCTTTTGATGTTGAAGAACTTCCCTTTGACATTTAGGCTTTGTGTACAGAGGACGAGGTAGGCTGGAAAACTGAGCAACTATCTGGTGAATTTGATCAGAATAAATATTCTCAGACGCCACGAAGGAGTCTGAACAATTCTCTAGGGTGGCAAATGACCAGAGAGTTTTCAACAATTCCAGTTTTGTTTTCTTCTGGTCACTGGAAGAATTCACGTGAATTTCATAGGCCTTTGGTCTGGTAGCCCTGAGATGAACTCTGACCCTCCAGGTCATGTCGGCAGCATAAACACAAATTGTTTCGTTCTTCTATCCCTTACCATACCCTTATTTTTGGTTCAGAGGTACTATCCAGGAAATTCCCCCCACACCCTGCAATACCTTCTACGCAAAAAGAATAAATATTTTAAAGATTTTATACACAAAGCTCAAAAAGCATATATTTTCCTCCTGACAGTGCTAAGCTTTGACACGACCGAATTACTATTTTAGGCTAGGCTGATCAGTCCAAGGATGAAAATGCCGTCTCTTTTCGATGTGAAGAGGATACATTTCACTCAGACGCATAGACTTTAAGTGTTTCTTAAGCGTGGGTGATGGATTTGTACCGATTGTCCACCCTTTGATTTCTTTTGTGACTAATTTTTTATGAGGTTGCTGGCTAGAGCCTGAGGCCCTAACGCACGGCTATGGAAGAGAGCAAGGCTAGACTAAAAGAGGCGGAGTCATTTTTTGAATATTAATTCCAATTAGAGTTCCCCCCGCCCCCGCACCATCAAACCTTTTCTAACCCCGGAAAGGCGTGGGTTCTTTCGAATACCCACATTTCCATAGACACTGGTTTGACCCGACACTATGGTTGAAATCAGGAAGAGTCACACAGGGTCATGGTTAACCTGAGGACAGAAATTGTTAAGTATTCATCACCTTATGTCATGACTGGATACTCCTTTCTCACTGTTTTGGTGCAACATAGGGGTGTCCAATATCACCATTATGTCCAAAAAAAAAAAAGTAACGTAGATAACTACAGACATCATCGTTTATGAAAAGAGTCATAATAGGTCAGTGCTGTGGAAAGAACAGAAGCTGTAGCGTGCCACTTGAGGGAATCTTTGAAAACGGACGCATTGACATACAGGAATGCTACGAAATGTCAAATTTTATCGATACTGATCGAGGCTTGTCACATCACATCATTTAGATTCCTGAAGATGGGTTAGTACGTTTAAGCGCGGATCTGACTTACTCCTCAGAAGAACTAACTTGCTTTCTGGTTTGTAAAGGAGGTCACTTTTACTCTTTAGCGATGTACAACAGCTGTGCTCAGCCTGAAAGGCCCTCGCTGGCTTTCCATGAATGAAGATGCTCGTCGTTCCAGCGTATCTCTGAAACTCTTCAACATGGAGTTATTGCAGTTGTGTTTATCAGCAAAGCTTTGTTTACTGAAGCAGCTATTCAATCTATATTGTGTTATTAAAAAAAGGAACGTGTGTACATTTAAAAAGCGATGATGTGAACTTCGTCTTTGCATTAGTTTGACCAGTTTAAGAATATGAGCTAAATCCTCATGGCTTAAGTATCTTAACCATATTTGATGCTTTTCTATGGTCACCTCAGCTTGGCTTTTTGTCTTTTAAGAAAAAGAAATTCGGTAGTGTGTTAGAGACTAGAAATATATGTACGGTTTCTCTGTTCTACCATATATTAAGTTAAAGTACACCTTCTTTGTTTAAAATGTACTTGCTAAACTTCGGCATAAATAAAAGCATTTTGACTTTGTCCGTTGTCGCTAAATTCTTATTTTCAAGTTGCCAACTGCGGTCCTTGAAGGAGAGTCATAGCGCCAATGAAAATATAGGACCCAGGGAAGCATTTGCAAAGCTTTCTGTGGTTCGATTATTTTCAAACAAATATGAACTTACATCATATCTGCAGCCTACCTGTTTAAATAGGCCAACAGTAGTTTCCTCGCTTGTTCTACAGAATCGCACCAGACTTTCTATTTCTGGCTCTGTGTGCTGCGTGAACCTGCTTGTAAGTAGAAGTGTTGTCCTGAGACACAGGAAAAGTGTGATGAGTGAAGACTGAAAAATGTTTTCTGAATATGTAGTATTGCTAAGCATTTCTTCTCAAACCACCTTCAGTAGAGGATAAGAAAAAAGAAAGAAAGAAAACAAAGGAGCTTATATCTACTCTGGCCCAAAGACATTCCAGGCGTCTGTATCTAAATTTCCATTATACCTAATGCAGGGGCATCGAACTCATTTTCACCGGGGGGCCACATCAGCCTGGCGGTGGCCTTCCAAGGGCCGAATGTCACTTTAGGACTGTGTAAATGTAACTACCCCTTAACTAGGGGCAAGGAGCTCGGTGCTGCCGCCGGGTGGAAACAAGGTGCTGGCCGGATGATAAAACAAGGGGGAGGGCCTTGTGTTTGCCACCTGTGACCTAATGAAATAGCAAGGCTACGTATTTTTTTTCAAGAGCCTAATGCCATAGACCTGCCCTACAATTTCTCTCGTCTGTCCTCACCTTCTCTTTGGTTAAAATCCTGGAGCCCGCCCAACCGCTGGTGACCAAGCAACCTGTCAATTTTTCTGTGTTACTCCTCACCCTACCTTGTAAAAGATAAGTTGTACCCCACAGTGCTTCTAGCCAGTGAGGCAGAAGCTGTCAGCCTTGCACTTTGGAACCACGCTGCTGAATTCCATACACGTCTCACCTCACCATCGCCTCTTCGCCATGCACATTTATGAGAATTTTAAGAATTTTGAGAAGGCCCTGGCTGCTGTGGCTGAGCGGATTGCGTACCGGCCTGTGAACCAGAGGGTCATCGGTTCAACTCCCAGTCGGGGCACGTGCCCGGGTTGCAGGCCAGGTCCCCAGTCAGGGGTGGGCTAGGGGCAACCACACATTGATGTTTCTCTCCCTTTCCTTTGCTATCCCTTCCCCTCTGTCTAAAGATAAACACATAAAATCCTTAAAAAGATAAAAGGTTCCTGAGAAGACTACAAGCTCTTTTACTCAAGAAGAGAAAAAGCCATGAGTTTGTGATTTTTTTTTTTTTTTTTTTTTTTTAGGCTAAGCAAGCCAGTAGTATGCCCGCCCCCACCGTAGCCCAATAAGCAGGGCATCAAATACTTAGTCGCATGCTAAGCAAGACTGCTTGATGGAATGCCCAACGCAGTGACCAGAGGAAGCCTGTGCTTTTAGCAGTCACACTCTCCGGGGTCCAGGTGCTCAGTGCTGTGTGTGGTTTAGCCTCATCTGGTAACATTTATGCACACTGTACAGGATTAACATTGATGGGGGTGGTGCCATCCTGGGCCAAGTGATGGCTGGGACCCCTTGGGAAGTGGACTCAACTGCAGGATCTCTAGGTATCTGGAGCCCATTTCATTGGCTCATCTGGGGAGACTTAGCAAGGACCTTGCTAAGAGTGACGTTCACTCTGCGCCTCCATGTTTCCTGGGATAGGATCGCTTGCCGTGTCAATGCCAACCCTTGGCCACCCTTCCACATTTTCCTCCTCACCACCCCCTCCCTCCTTCAACGCAAGAATCTTAGTCTTAAGAAAATGGTCTGGGTGTAGGATAGGAATTTTCTCAGCGCAGGGCAGTGGTTTCATTGCGTGTGAGTTTTTTCTCAGGTGTAAACCCTGCCCAGTGGGACGGAGTGGCGGTAAGCCATTTCCCTTGCACTTGCTCTGGAGACCATAGCCTACATTCATCCCGAGACTGTGGTTACAGGAGCTGGACGTGCCTCATGCAAACTTGAGAGACTCTGACTTCAAGGTCCCTGCTTATGGAGTTGGACAGGGGAATACAACGGCTCCTACCTTCAGACGTACTCGCGTTACCTTCATTTGTAATTACAACTGTACCTTAACGGGGTCTTCCCATGCCAATCCGATCATGTAACCATTTTGGCGATCCAGCTGTCGTTGTATTCAACTGACTGGTATTTGTGTAAATGAACCCCGAGGGCTTTGGCAATGAAGGCGCCTTCCCCCAACAAGCAGCAACATCGTGCCTTCTTATTCAGGGATCAGCGTCTCTGTGGATGGTGCTCCAAAACTAATCCGTAGTGGGATTTTAGATTAGGCAGTGAGTGGGAGGGTCTTCAAAGACCATCAGTAGTGTGACAGCTCAAAGGTAGGCACACGATTACTGTCTGAACAATTATAATGCAAGGAGTGACTTCTTCTGTTAGATAGCTCTCAATATTAGAAAGCTCAAAACTGATACTGAACCACAACTTTGCCACTTGAACTTAAACTGACTGGAGGAAAACCACCTTAGATCACACGCGTAGCTCCTTATTTACAATGATAGAAATCCTTCAGATGTTACAGGGGACGTAAAATGAATGCGCGGTTTTAACCCCATCTGCACTTCTGTGCACGCATATGCGACACACCCATTACACACACACAAAACACATCTGCTTATATTTGTCAATACATGACTGAAATCAAATACGGAGTTGTCTTCATATACATATGTGAGGAGTACATTTCGATCCTCTTGTTTTTTTCATTCAATGATAGCTTTGGCATTCTTAAGACTATTTACACTTTCGTTGCTTCTCAGATCCGTATGCCTCGGTTACCAATCATGGAGGTGGCTTTCATTTTTAAGACAGAGTACATATTCCATTGTGTGAATGGACCACAGTTTTTGATCCACTCATTTACTGATGGGCACCTAGGTTGCTTCCAGCACTTGGCTATTATGAATTGTGCTGCTGTGAACATTGGGGTGCATAGGTTCTTTTGGATTGGTGTTTCAGGGTTCTTAGGGTATAATCCCAGCAGTGGAATTGCCAGGTCAAAAGGCAGTTCTATCTTTAGTTTTCTGAGGAAATTTCAAACTGTTTTCGACAGTGGCTGCACCAGTCTGCAGTCCCACCAGGAGCATGGATGGAACTGGAGAGCATTATGGTAACTTAAATAAGCCAGACGGTGCAAGACAAATACCATAAAACCTCACCTATAAGAGGAACCTATCAACAAAACAAACAAGTGAGCAAAACAGAACCAGGGACATTGAAATGAAGAACACACTGACAGTAACCGGAGGGGAGAGGGGAGGGTTAAGGGGAGAAGGGTTTTCAGGAACATGTATAAAGGACACATGGACAAAGCCAAAAGGCGGTAGGATCAAGGGGGGGAGGTGGGGATGGCTGGGGCGGGGGGCATGGTGGTGGGAAAATGGAGACAACTGTACTTCAACAACAATAACAAAGGACAGAGTATTTACTGGCAATATATTCTTTTCATATCTGTGGCTTGTAGGATTGGTTTTCCGATTTCACATTTCCTGTCCCTCAGACATACCTACTGACACTGTGCGCCTCTTGCTGTTGATGGTTTGGCCATCCCGATTTATAATCTGGAGCTTGTAAGGGTTTCCTGTCCAGTTTTTGAAAGATGCGATCCTTTCTTTCCCTTGCAGTGTTTTTTCTTTCAGGAAGGTTGTTATGGGGATACAGATATTATATAGCTGCCTCAATGACAACACCAGCAGTTTTTTTTAATTATCTTTGTATGATTCTAAACAATTTTTTATTGCAGTAAGAACACTTAATATGAGCTATACCCACTTAACCATTCTAAGCGCAGAACACAGTACTGATGAAATATAAGGACAATGTTGCATTGAAGATCTCTGGCGCTTTCATCTTATCATATAACTGAAATGTTATACCCTTTGAAAACCGTCCCATTTTTTCCACCTTCTACTCCTAGCGACCACCACTGTAATCTGCTGCTTCTACGAAGCTGATGTTTTTAATGACCTCATATGAATAAAATTTCTTGCTATTCTTCTTCTGCGATTGGCTTATTTAACTTACAGTGTCATCCAGGCTGTTGCATATGGCAGGATTTCCTTTATTTTAATGACTGAATAGTATTCTGTCACAAAGTGGAATTCGCCCC
The DNA here is from genome assembly GCA_039655065.1 of Glossophaga mutica. NCBI lineage: Eukaryota > Metazoa > Chordata > Mammalia > Chiroptera > Phyllostomidae > Glossophaga > Glossophaga mutica. The sequence goes on along the minus strand of CM077318.1, from coordinate 2,719,091 downwards.
AACAGACCTGCGATCTTCCTTTGCATATATGCTGTTTGCGAAGTTTGTTGAACCCCACTCTGTTGCTGTCGGGTGCTGGCCACTTGGCGTGCTGGTTCTGGGCCCTTGGGAGGGACCGTGGCTCAGACCAATGTCGGACGCTGTCCGTGCCTGGCCCTTGACAACCTCCTTGAAACCATAACGCATCTGTAGCTTTTGGCCGGCCTGCGCAGGGAGTGAGTGGGCACTAGAATCACCAAGCTGCGGTCCAGGCCTGGCTTTTATTAGCACCAAGCCCAGGAGCAGGCCTAAAATGTCCCATGGCACCCTCGGATCTATCCCTACGCACCCTTGTCCGTTGGCTGCCCACCAGGCTCAGTCACTGAAGGAGTCTCTGGCGGAATGGGGAGGATGTGGCTAGACCTGTCTCCGAAGGCGGAGGTGCTGTTCACACTTCAGGGAAGGTGGTGGCTGTGATTGCACAGCTCAGAGCCACGCGTTGGAGTCTGTCCTGGATTTTTGCCCTGCCATCGGAAGGGCAGAGCCCCTAGTCGTCAGGTGGGTGTGACCTCCAGAGCCCAGGGGTTGGGTGTGCCAGAAGCTGGCAGGGTGCTTCTGTTGGATCTCCCAGGACAGGGAAGGGCCAATCGGTTTCACATGGAAGTGGGGGGAATGGACCCCCCAAAGCCCATCATTCATACCCTCTGAGCCTGCTCAGACGTCTACACCCCAGCCGATGCTGCTGACTCCTCAGCAGGACTTAGAATCCAAGGGCGGGGCACGTGGGATTCTAGAAGGTGGGGTCGTTGCTTGCTTACAAGCTGATGCTGCTCTGAGGCGATTTGGCTGCCCAAGCAAGATGCCTACTTCGGTATCCCAGAACAGCTGTTCCCCTGTGGCTCTCTCAAAGCCTCGAACCCTGGACTTTCCTCAGGAGACTCCAGTCTGCAGCCCCTTCCCTCGCCAGAGCCCGAGGTGAGTGGCTGCAAAGGAAAGGTTGTACCTTGGCCTTTTAAGAGGACGCCCATGTCTCCAGTGGACTCCGCCTTTCCTTGGCAAACAGACACCCCGCTGCTTTTCAGCCAGGTGCAATGTGCGCACCTTTCCACCTTCTAGTTGGGGAGCCTGGCATGGGGTATGGACCCCACGTTTCTCAGGGGGAACCTCCTGCCACTGAAATATCTCTCTGGCCCTTCAGCTCCTGGGAGTGGGGCCAGCCCCTTTCGTTCGTGGGTTGCAAAGCCTACCTCTCAGTCTTTGTGTGGCTTCTTTTGCAAATCCTTGGTTATAAGACTCCTCCTCGGCTGGTCTTCAGTCGATTATTCAGCAAGGAGTGAGTGCTCTGCCAACGAGCCAAGTAATTTTGGACAGGATCCTAATCTTCTGGAAGTTTCAGTGGGTTACCTTAGAACAGCCTGTGCTTCGCAAACCACATGCCAGCACCCACCGAGCAGTATAGAACGAGTTGATAAATGGCAAAGCATGTTTTAATATATTTAAACTGCAGTTTTTATAGATACCACTCATTTCACAAAGTATCGTGATTCATGTAGACCTATCAGATTACGTTTAAAAAACTTTTCTCTGGTTTTTACTTGTAACCTTCTTTTCATGAATTAAGAAACAATAAAAAAGATAGTCCTTCAAAAACATAAATAATAAATAACCGTTCCTCCAAGGTACGTTTCCGTGTGCTCATTTTGCTTATCCCAATTTTTTTTTTTTGTAAACGTATTTTCTTTAAATTTATGGACTGCCCCAACTCTCTGTGCTGTTTTAGGTGGGAGAGACCCAAAACGGGGGGGGGGGGGGAGGAATGGGGAGGGGAGTGGGATAGGGTTTAATTGAGTACAAAATATTGCCTCAGGCCCCTTATTGGTCACTGACAGATTCTCTGTTACAGAGAAAGAAAATCTTTGATGAATAGACAATATCTAATTTCTGCGCAAATAAAAGAATCCTAAATTACTTGCAATTATTATTCCAAAAAATTAATTGTAAATAACCAGAAGTCACTCAAAGCAGGGCTCTGCTGGGTAATGCAAATCTTTTATAGTTTTGTTTCAGTTAACTGCCTCATTAATGATTTATAGATGCGATGCAGCTGTGGGACCCAGAGCATTATCTAATGCACTCAGAGAATAATTACATATGAAAAGAACTAAGTAGCTCAAGGGAAAACCTCTGAAATTACTTACTGCCTTAACGTCAACCATATTAAAATGCAAAGCATTTAGAAATTGGTGGTAGTGTTTTATCATGTTGTTGACTCACAACGTTGTCAATTTTTTTTTAAAAAATTGGATTTTTCAGCATATTAAGGTGTTCCCACACTTCTCCAAAACACAGCGTGCACAGACATCAAGGCTTATCAAACAAAGGAAGTAACATTTGAATCTTCAGCATTTCCTTCACTTTCATTTCAGTTTCATGTTCTCTTAGATTCATGTAAACTTACTTTGAATGTTCTCATTTATAAATTAATAATGCGTGTGTGAGGATCTAAATTTATAAAACATTACCTAGTATGCATTTATCTATCCGTGTATCTACTTACTTACCTGTTTCATTGCCTAGAGCAGTATGTTGCAGACAGTAGGAGATGACGTCTCATTTTTTTACTGGTTTTCATTTTGGATTGGTAATAATGTTCAAAAATGACATTGTGGTGATATTTGTGCAACTCTGAATACACTAATGCACTGAATTGTGCACATTAGTAAATTTTGTGTGATGTCAGTTACATATAAAAGACTGTGAAACTAAAATCATACAAGCATGAGTACGTATCTGTCTTTGCTTCATTGACTTATTTCCTTTTTGTGACATTATGAAACTCTCTTGATTATTGTTACTTTATTGTATATCTCAAAATCAAGTAATGCAAATTGTGCTATTTTCTTCTTTTCACGATATATTGACTCTCCAAATCCTTTTTATTTGTACATAAAAATTAGAATCATTTTGTCAATTTGCACCAAAAAAAAAATCCGGTGGAGATTTTCACTGGTACTGTTAATATAGAAAAATTAGAGTAAAATGAACTTAAATATATTGTCTTGCAATCCATGAACATGGGTGATATCTCCATTAACATATGGCTTTAATTTCTTTCAGAAATGTTTTGCGTATTTCAGCGTTGGGTTCTTACACCTTTTTTACACGCATTCCTAAGAATATGATGATTTTTGTTGCTATTGTATATAGTAATTTATATATTGGGTTGGCAAAAAAGTCCGTTTAGATTTTTCCATAAAATTAAAGACACTTTTTTCAGTTTCACCAATAGCTGTATTGATTTGGATGTTTTGAGTAATTTCGGCTCTCTCCCACCGTTGGCTTCTAGTGAGCAGAGGCCAGGGATTCTGCTAAACATCTTCCAATGCATGAGACAGCCCCACAGCAGAGAATTATTTGCCAAAATTTCCATAGTGCCAAGAAACTTCGCAAACAACTTTTTTAAAATTATTTTCCTTTTAATTTTCCAGAGAATTTTTTTAAAATTTTAATTGTTCTTGTACAGTTTTCTGTCTTCTACTCCCATCCCGGCTGCAAACCACTTTTTACGCATTCGCTCAATCACAGCACCTTTTTTATACACTGCACAAATCTTTTTTTTTTTTTTTTTTTTTTGCATTTCAGTTGCCTTCTTACCTTTCTTGAAATAATATGGCATAACGTGTCAAAAATGTGTATTTTCTTCCATCTTCAATATTGAATGGCTGCACAAAAATTCACCAGTTTTGATCAGCTTTTTTTTAAATGCACGCTGATAGGACAGCTGTCACAATACAATGTAAAAAGAAATTGTTTTTAATGAAGTTAAAGACAACCAAGCACTACTAAAGCCATCATACAGAAAAAACTAAACAGAATTTTGGCCAATCCAGTATTTTAAAACATTATCTTTTTATGTTGCTTTAAAATTTTTATTGATATAATATAAAACACATTTGAAATTTATATTGAACTTATTCCCTGTAACCTTGATAAACTGACCGATTAGTTCTACAAGCTCTTTCACAGGTTTCTTATACTTTTCTGTGTGATTGGTCATGCCATTTGCAAATAGAAGCCTCTTTATTTGAAATATTTAAGCCTTTTATAATTTTCTTTGCCCATTTTGTTGGCTAGGATTTTCAATAAAATGCTAAATGAAAGTGGTTACAGCAGACATCACTGTCTTTTTCTAAAGCCGAGGAGAAAAGCATTCCATTCTTACCATTAAGTATGATATTAAAAAGAGGATTTTCATAGATGTCTATCAGATTGAGAAAGTTTCTAAGTTTGCCGAGAGATTTTTCTCATTAGTGTTGACTTTTAATGCACTTGCCCATCAGTTAGATAATCATAGGGTTGTTCCACTTTATTCTGTGAGTGTGTTTAATTGTATTATTGTGGTCACTCCTCGGAAATAGTATGGACCGGCACCTCACATTCAGCTTGGGTGTTTGTAGTAAAGATGCCGCACACACATCAACGGAAAATGAAAAGTTCTATTATTCACAGAGCGGGTCTTTCTGTAAAGAGGACTCTGGCTCCTACTCAGGTCTAAAAATGGCTTAAGGGAGCAGAGGAAAGAGACTGCTTCAGGACTTTGATGGTGGTTAGGAGCTGGGACTGCTTCGGGGGTTCCTTTGTGTGATACGTTCTTCTTAGCAGACCAACCGAGTGAGCATCTAGGTAGTTTTATTTGTTTCCCAGCTGTGGGCTGGGAAGGAAAGAGAGAGGGCTAAGACTTAAAAGTTGCCAGCAGCTAAACATCAAAAAAAAAAAAAAAAAAGAAAAGAAAAGAAAAAGAAAAAAGATAAGTGGAGTCAGACTATTATACTTCACCCCTGCCGTTCGGTAACCAAGATGTACCTCATCGCAATTCATTAAATTAGAAGTTTTTAAGTAAGTCGTTATGGTACAGTATGAGGCCCACGGCTGTTAAGGAGGTAGAATGTCTTCCAAATGCTTTCTTCAAGAACTAACATTTTAGACTTCACGAGTGAAATGAATGTCTGGGACATTGTCATTCTGTCTGCAATTACAACGGGGATAAGGAGTGTGGGGGTGAGATCTGATGTTGTAGCCCTAGTGACTGTAGAGACAAGTCTGACCTTGATTTATATCATAGATATGTGCGAGGCAAGAGAGCCTTTGGCCTCCAGATACAGTCAGACTTCGTACTAAACATAAGTTTGGATTTTCAACTGTTAAACCTCCCTTGTTTTCGTGGCATAAATCCAAGTTGCACATGATGAGTTCTCCTTTTTCTAGGTGGTTGGATTTCATTTGTTATTATTTTTGGTAATGTTGTTTTGTGTCTAAGTCTCTGTGGGATATTTGTACTTTTAAGGAATTTCCATTTTTAAAGATAACATTCTCGTCGGGGTTTTGGTGTCAGATTGATTGAGACATCATAAAATAAACTGGGGCGGTGTCTCTACTTTTCTGAACGAATGTGTAAAATCCGTGTTGTACCTATTGTCATGCATGACTTCATGCTTTTCAAATTCACTGTCACTTGCTTCATAGCCCAGCACGTTGTCTATCTCCCACGTGAACTTGAAATGAAGTATTTTCTGTAGTTGTCCCAGGCACGCTTGAACATTTCAAGTGAACTTGAAAAGAATGTGTTTTTTGCATGGGTCCGTGGTGCGTTCTATCAACGTCAAGTTAGTAAACAGTGTCCATTCGATCTTTTATATTACCGGTCATATTTTGTCAACTTATTCTATAAATTACTGGGTAAAAATGTATTCGTACGTGCAACTGTGATTGTGAATATGTGCATTTTAAAATCTTGGTTCTAGTATTTGCTTTGCGTGTCTTTTAAACATATTTTATTGATTATGCTGCCCCATTTCTCCCCCTTTATCCTCCCTCCACCCTGCATACCCCCTCCCCTTCGCCCATGCCCATGGGCCGTATGTGTAAGTTCTTCCAAAGAATTCCATTTCCTATACTATTCTTAACCTCCCCCTGTCCATTTTGTACATTCCGTTTATGCTTCTTATTCCCTGTACCTATTCCCCCTTTCTCCCCATTGCCTTCCCCCACTGATTATCCTCCATGTGATCTCCGCTTCTGTGATTCTGTTCTAGTTGTTTGCTTAGTTGCTTTCTGTTTTTGTTCTTGTTTTAGGTTTGGTTGTTAATAACTATGAGTTTGTTGTCATTTTACTGTTCATAGTTTTTATCTTCTTTTTCTTAGCTAAGTCCCTTTAACATTTCATATAATAAGGGCTTGGTGATGATGAACTCCTTTAACTTGACCTTATCCGAGAAGCACTTTATCTGCCCTTCCATTCTAAATGACAGCTTCGCTGGATAGAGCAATCTTGGATGGAGGTCCTTGCCTTTCATGACTTGGAATACTTCTTTCCAGCCCCTTCTTGCCTGGAAGGTTTCCTTTGAGAAATCGGCTAATTGTCTTATGAGAACTCATTTGTAGGTAACTGTCTCCTTTCCTCTTGCTGCTTTTAAGATTCTCTCCTTCTCTTTTATCTTGGGTAACTTAATCATTATGTGCCTTGGTGTGTTCCTCCTTGGGTCCAACTTTTTTGGGACTCTCTGAGCTTTCTGGACTTCCTGGAAGTCTATTTCCTTTGCCAGATTGGGGTTCAACTTCTTGCTCTTCCTCTTCTCCTTCTGGCACCCCTAGGATTCAGATGTTGGAACGTTCAAAATTGTCCTGGAGGTTCCTAAGCCTCTCCTCATTTTTTTGAATTCTTGTTTCTTCATTCTATTCTAGTTGAATGTTTATTTCTTCCTTCTGGTCCAAACCATGGATTTGAGTCCTGATTTCCTTCCCATCACTGTTGGTTCCCTGTGCATTTTCCTTTATTTCACTTTTCATAGCCTTCACTTTTTCGTCTGTTTTGTGACCATACTCAACCAATTCTGGGAGCATCCTGATTACCAGCGTTTTGAACTGTGCATCTGATAGGTTGGCTATCTCTTCTTCGCTTAGTCATATTTTTTCTGGAGCTTTAATCTGTTCTTTCATTTGGGCCATTTTTTTTTTTTTTTTTTTTTTGTCTCAGCACACTTGTTATGTCGTAAGGGGCGGAGCCCTAGGTATTTGCCAGGGCGGGGCAACCCACATCACTGTATTGTGACGCTGTATGTGGGGGAGGGGTAGAGAGGGAACGGTGCCGCTTGCTTGGCTCTCTGCTGGCTTTTGGTCACTTCCCCCACTACCCACAAGCAAATTGGGCCCTTCTGGTGCTGATTTCCAGGTGAGTGGTTTTGTTTACATTCTAGGACCCTGTGGGTCTCTCTAACGAACTCTCCTGTGAGGCTGGGAGTTTCTCCTGCTGCCGCCTCAACCCCCACAGGTGTTTTCAATCAGAGGTTTGTGGCTTTATATCCCTACGCTGGAGCCCTGGGTTGTGCGGTCTGTCTGGCTCCCTAGTTGTCCCATTTATCCGCATGTGAATGTGGGACCGTCCAGTCCACCAGCCACCACCTCACCGCAAGTCCTCTCCACCTGGCTGCCTGTGTCCGCCCCTCCTACCAGTCTGGATAAATGTTTCTTCTTTAACTCCTTGGTTGTTGGACTTCCATACAGTTCAATTTTCTGTCAGTTCTGGTTGGTTTTTGTGTTTGAATTTGTTGTTGTCCTTCTTTTGGTTGTGCAAGGAGGCACAGTGTGTCTACCTACGTCTTAGCCAGAAGTCAGCTTTGTATCTTTTGATGCTCCATTCTTAAGTCCATACACACGTTTTCCTGATGAATTGACCTTTTTATCATTCTAAATTCTCCCCTTTATATCTAGTAATACAACTTGTCTTGAACTCTACACTGTGCAATATTAATGTAGCCATCCCAGCTTTCCTCTGATTCCTGTTGTAATGGAATGTCAGAGTTTCCCAAGACCATCCCCCCAGGTTCAGTGCTTAGCCAGGAGGAACTACAGGATGCTTGCCATGATGATGTGTTATGGTGGAAAGATACAAAGACAAATCAGCCAAGAGCAAGAGTACTGGGGCGAAGTCCAGAGCAAAACAGGTGCAAGCTTCCAAGAGCCCTTTCCCAGGGGACCCACACAATGTGCTCAGCCCTTGCAGCATCAATTTGTGGCAACATGTGTGACGTATGTGCCAGGTAAGCTCATTCAAGATTCAGTGGCCAGATTTTTTATTGGACAGTTGTCACGTAAGCGCCTTCTCCATAGATTACCTAAATTCAAGATTTCCAGAAAGAAAGCAGTCGTTCAGCATAATCCACATGGTTTGTACAAACACGTTACGCACAGTAACCCCCCCTATCTGTAATGGCTTTGGGTAGTATGGACATTTCGTCAATGTTAATTCATCCGATCCATGAACTATAGAATGTTTTCTATTTATTTGTTCTTCTTCAATTCCTTTGATGAAAGTCATGTAATTTTTAGTATATAGCTATTTCACCACCTTCGTTTCATTTATTCTCACTTATTTCATTGTTTTTGATACTTTTTGAATGTGATTATTCCTTTTTCAGATATTTTATCTTTTTGTGAATAAAAATACAACTGTTTTTATGTATGTTGACTTTGTATCCTGCAACATTCCTGATTTTGTTCATTGGTGCTCACATTTTTTGGTCGAGTCTTTAGGATTTTCTATATATAAAACCACATAAAAATCTACAATCCAAGACAATTTTAGTTTTTCCTTTCTTCTTTGGATGTTTTAGTTTCTTTTTCTTGCCTGATTGCTATTGCTAGGACTTCCAGTACCGTGTTCAATAAGAATGGGTACACAGTCTTCTTACTGATCTTAGAGAACAATGTTTGAACTTTTCACATTTGAGTGTGATGTTAGCTGAATGTCATATGTGGTCTTTATTATGTTGAGGTATTTTCCTTCTCTACCCACTTTGTGGAGGTTTTTTTAAATCAGGAAAGGATGCTTCATTTTGTAAAATGACTTTTTGCATCTATTGAGATAATGATATGATTTGCACTTTCATTTTATTAATATTGTGCATCACAGTTATTTGTTTGCATAAGTTGAACCATCCTTGAACTCCAGGGGTCAATCCTTCTTGGTCGTGGTGTATCCTTTTAATGTGCTGTTAAATATTTGGTCTGCTAATATTTCGTTGAGAATGTTTAGAAATGTATTTATTAGGTTTTTGGACTATTCTTTTCTTGTAGTTTTCTTATCTGACTTAGATACAAGGGTAATTCTGTCATTGAAAAATGAGTTTGTGAAGGTTTCATAACTCTAATTTTTTGAGGAGTTTCAGAAGACTTTATGTTGATTCATCTTAAATATTTGTTAGAACTCACCGATGAGAATATCTGAACTTTGATTTTACTTTGTTGGGAAATCTCAACAAACTGGGAAATGAGTAAGGAGATTGATTATTTATTCAATCTCCTTACTCATTATGGGTCTTTTCAGATTTCCTATTTCTCCTTTATTTTTATCATGGTAGATTGTATGTCTCTAGGAATTTACTAATTGCTTCTATGCTGTTAAATCTGTTGGCTTATAATTGTTCCTATTGGTCTCATGATGTTTTGTGTCTCTCTGTTATCAGTTGTAATGTTTCTTTTTCCATTTCTATTTAATTTGTCTTCTGTCTTTCTTAGTCTAGCTAACTGTTTATCTTGGTTTACTGATTTGTTTCTGTGGGGTTTCTGGTCTCTATTTCATTTATTACCTCATTGACCTTTATCATTTCCTTCCTTCTGTTCAATTTGGGCTCAGTCTTTTCTTTGGTTCCTGGTTCCATGAGGTACAAAATTAAGTTGTGTATGTGAGATATTTATTTTTTCATAGCGTGCATGTTTATCACTATAAGGTCCTCTTCAAACCGCCTTTAAAGCATGCCATAAGTTTTGATATACATGTTTCCATTTGTTTCAAGATTTGTTGATTTCCCCTTTGCTTTCTTCTTTCCATGATTTTTTTTTTGGTTCAAAACTGTGTTATTTAATTTTCACATTTTTGTTCAGGTTTTCTCCTGTTTTTGGCTTCCAGTTTCATATAGTCATGGTTGGAAAATATACTTGGTATGATTTCAATCTTAAATTTTCTAAGACTTACTTTTTGACCTAACATGGAATCTATTTAGGAGAGTGTTCTATGTGTGCTTGAAAAGAATTCATAGTCCACTACTGATGGATGGGATAATTTTTTATGTCTGTTAGGTCCGTTTGGCCTAAGGTATGGTTCAAGGACAATGCTTTCTTGTTGTTTTCTTTTTCCTCTGGATGATCTGTCCATCGTTGACAGTGAGGTATGGATGCCACCTACTATCATGGTATTATTTTATCTTTCTACTTTCAGATCTGTAACTGTATGATTAATATACTCTTATTTTGGGTCTCCAATGTGGCTGTACATATATTTACAATGATTATATCTTCCCAATAAATTGAAAATTTTGTCATTATATAATATATTGTCAGATGTAATGTTTACAAATATGGTATATACAATGATAATACCAATGAAGGAGAAAAATAGAGAATTATACAAGACTAACATTTCTATATGACAATTGAATTAAGAGAGTATAAATCTGTAACTGATTCTGATAAGTTAAAATGCATACGGGAAACCTTAGGCCAACCATTAAAAAAGATTTAAAAGCTATAGTTGAAAATGATTAAAGAAATTAAAATGATATTCACTTAATTTAAAAGGAAGCAGTAATAGAAAAACAGCCAAAGACAAAAGATATGGTACATATGAAAGTGAAAAGTAAAATGAAGATAAAAAATCAATTATAGCAATGATGATATTAAATGCGAATTAAACAGTTCTATTCAAAGGCAGAGATTGTCAAAATGGATAAAAATGTTATGTATATTTGAGTTCTTTATATATTCACTCATGCAACAAAACAACAACAAAAAGCAAATTAAAAAATGGGCAGAAGGTCTAAGATGATACTTATCCCAAGAAGATATACAAATAGCCAACAGATATATGGAAAGATGCTCACCTTTGATAGTTACTAGGGAAATGCAAATCAAAACTAGAATGAGATACCACCTCACACCTGTTAGAATGGCTGTTATCAAGAAGACAGGTAATAATAAGCATTGGAGAGGTTGTGGAGGAAAAGAAACCCTCATTCACTGCAGCTGGGAGTGTAAACTGGTGCAGCCACTGTGGAGAACAGAATGGAGGTTTCTCAGAAAATTAAGACCAGAGTTACCATGTGCTCCAACAATGCCTCTTCTGGGTTTCTACGTGTAAAATTTGAAAACACTTATTCATAGAGATACACGTACCCTTATATTCACTGCAGTGTTACCTATGGTGGCCAAGACACGGAAAGAACCAAAATGTCCCTTGATAGATGATGGATAAGGAAGCTGTGGTCCATATATGCAATGGAACACTACTCAGTCAGAAGTAAGGGCAGAGTGCTGTCCTTTGTGACAACATGCATGGGTCGTGAGAAGCTCATGCTAAGTGAAGTAAAGCAGAAAATGTTATGAATCATATGAGTCCACTGGTTTTGGATATAAAACCAAAAGCAATAAATGAACAAACAAGACAAATAAACACACAAAAACTTACAGACACAGACAACCATACGGTGGTTACTAGAAGGAAAGGGCGATGGGGAGAAAGTACTAAAGGGTAAAAGGGGTCAAATATACGGTGACAAGTGGAGATCTGAATTTGGGTGCCAAACACAGAATGCAATATACAGATGATCTAGCGTAGCATTTTATACCTGAAACCTACATTATGATATTAACCAATGTCAGCCCAATACATTTAACTAAAAATTTTAAAAAAGCAAACGTAAAAAATGGTCTAACTACATGGTGTCCAGAGGAGGCAAACTTTTGACTTAAAGATGCACGTGGAAATAAATAGATGGGAAAATACATTTCATGCACGTAGCAACCACAGGAAAGCTGAAGTCATTCTACTAATATCAGATAGCTGCCAGTCTATTCCGTGTATCTGTGGCTCTGTTTCTATTTCGTTTTCAAAGAAATCACATGTTGACGTTTTGATATTCCACCTGAACCCTGAGCAGTTTGCAAATCTGTAAATTGACAGATTCATCATTCAAGAACCTTAGTGATGTGAAACTTAAAAATAGAAACAACTCTCTGTGAGTTGCCTCTTCAAACAGTAACATCTGTGATACAGAGAACTTCTAGGAATTCTTCGGATTCTCATCATTGTGGTTTACAGCTGCAAATGTGTAGTGTATTTCACAAATGGTTATGTCTGTCCGATATTACTTCTCCACGGGAAAATAAACGGTTTAAATGCTTACCTATTTGTATCGAATACGGAAGAAAAATCCAGTAACATTTGATTTTTGTATGTTGCGCATGTACATTCTTACCATTTGCTTACATGGTTCTGTGCGGTTACTACTTCCTTCAGCCAGAGTTGCAAACTGGTATGGAGAGATATTAATCCGCCTGACATTTGATCCCTGAAATTGTCACCTGGCTTACTCCTCTTCATTCTTCAAAATCATTTCCTCAGCAACACATTTGGTTTCCCTGTGAAATAGGAAAGTCTGCCTGTCACATGCTGTCATAGCACTGTGTGTTGTTTACTCATAACATGTATCGAAATAGTAATAAGTTGTTCTTTCTCTGTAAGAAAGGAACGGTTTTTCTATGCAAGTTGTGAGCTAAAGGAGAGCAAGAATGACGCGTAATTCTCACCGGCGTATTCATAGCATTTACCCCCAGCACTGAGAACTGAGTGGTTTCCACTGAGTCTGTGTTCTATGTAGTCATAAAAACATGCATGAATGAAAGATTGGAATTACTGAAAGCAAATCAACAGGTTATGTTGCGGACCGTTCAGCCTGGATTCAGGAGCTGTAACTGCACCCCTGACGGAGGGATGGGGCTCTGTGGGCGGAGCCCCCCAAAAGGTTAGTCATCATAGCCAACAATATCATTCCACATACTTAGCTAATGCTAAGCCTCTCATTTAACTTCCCTCACACGTGACCATTCAGCTCCTGCTTTAAAATAATCGCAATGCCCCTTGCATAAGTTCAAAATTAAAACAAAATATATATTTTTATTTGAATATATCTTGTGAACGGGCTAATGCTGCCAGGTTAAAACAATTATATAAATCACAATAGATATTCCAGCTTGGTGATGTCTGTTTCTGTTGGTACATTTATTAAACTGATCATTTAACTCTACAGATTTAGGTGCCTTTTTGCAAAGTGTTCTGTCCCTTCGTGAACACAAACATGACTATACGCTCATCCATGCCAAGATCCACTGTACCAACTCTAAATCCCATCAATGCTTGCTGAGGATTGAAAATGTTTCTTTATTGTTAACACAATTTATATTGAGGAACGTACCAAATTATTGTATGTACATAACAGGCACTTAAATAAATGTTCGTTTGTTCATTGTTTTATCATTGTTAAGTTACAGTTGTCCCACTTTTTTCCCTGTTGCTGTCCCCTGTACCGTCTCCCCCAACTCCCACGGTCAGTTCCCCCCCCCCCGCCATTGTCCATGTAAACTGTTCATTAACTTTAATTTTAGACTTATCAGGGGAAAACTCGGCCTGAAATTTTCTCCTCACATTCAAATGCATTAGCAAGTTTTAGGCAGCCTTGCATGTTGACTAAAGTCATGAAAAACATATCAGTTTGGTTAAATAGCTTTCGGTACCTTGCTTTAAGCAAAACGGTGAGGTTCCGATGCAGTGTTCAGTGACTGTGTGAAGAAGAGCAACATGAAACCAAAGGGAAACAAAACTACCTATTAACTGCCCAGATCCCGAAGTCAGGACATTAATATTTTTGAGTAGAAAACAATCTAGGCAGAAGGTATGTTTATTAGAAGTGAGTGAGAGCAAACACGTCAATGTAACTTGATAGGGTAGAAAAAGTGAAGGGATTCAGAAGTACAAATCAGTGGCTACAGTGATAGTGTAATTATTAGAACACACGATAGTGTTCTAATAACTGCGTGTGGTAGCAGGTGGGTGTTGGATTCTCGTGTGACACTTAGGAAGTTATGTCACGTGCAGTTACTGAGTTGTACACTTGAAACTAATACAATATTGTCTGGCAACTGTCACTGAAAAAAATTATTAGTAAAAAGACAAATATAATGATAAAAATCACTCTTATGCTCAAGCCGAATTATAGGCATCTCTCATTTTCCATCAATCACTTATCTTTACATTTTGACTTTTATAAGCATAGATGAGCCTAGCCTATTGATAGGTTAATGATACTAATCTTGCATCAATCCAAAGATTTTTTTTTCAGTTTATTGTATTTTTGTGGAGTAGGATTGCACATTTAAAAACAATTCTTTTTCCACCAAAAGAATAAAATATTCATTTGAGCTGGTTTTTATTAGACATTTGGCAAATGTTAAGGAATGCTTCTTTTCTATTACTCATCTTCTAGTACCTATAGGCCAGGCAGGAATAAAATTATCATGAACATATTTTAAAAGGGATGAATCCCCCGGAGACCCCCCTCCCTTCATTATTTAATAAGGAAAATCGCCTTCTGAGAATTCAATAACAGTTGAGGCCTCGCAAAGATTTACACCATATTAAACATTAAACAGCGGTTCCCATGTGTACCCAATAACATTCTCAGACTGTCTCCTCAGCTTACGTTTTATGCCAACAACAGAAAATTTAATATTACATGGTGCTGAGACAAGAAAAATATCTATTTATGTATCTACTTGCACAACACCTTAAAAAGGCTAAGGAGAAAAATAATTTTGGGTGTTTATATTTATTTCTCAGGCATAATGCAAGTTTTTAACCCAATGCAAAGACTTTATCATCTGTCCAATTTTAATGTAGATTTTCAAGGGAAACAGACTCTCTTTTGTTAGGAATATAACTTTGAGCCAAGTCATTGTTGTGAGCTGTGTTCAACTTATAAAGGGCCTTCATTAACACAGTGCTCTCTGTTATTTTTCAAATAAGCCTTTTAAACAATTGGAGTAGAGAGTCACTCTTCCTCATGGACACTCTCATACATGTTCTTCAACGGTCTCTTTACCTAAGTTAGGAAAACACAGCTAAAGATGTGAAGCAAAGCAATTTGCTTGCAAGGAAAAACATACCACTTAATTGCATGTATAAATAAGTTGCATGTGTACAAAAAGCACTTGATCTGAGGCACTATAACGCCTGACATCTGCAGAATTTTGCTTGCATGACACATACTTGTGGTTTATTAGCCAACTTGCTCTCTGTTTACAGTAGCTGCATTTGTTGCGTAAGCAGCTATAAATTATGCTTTCGAACAACAGCGTTCCAGTGGATTCCAGAGATCATTCTCCGACAGCACACGCACGTGTGTTTTCACACACACACACACGTGCACATGCAGGAACAAAACTTGTAGCCGCATGAGTTTATAGAATTTACTTGTGGTGCGTTAAATGTTTCCATAATATTAAAATGGCTTTCTGCAATAGCACATTAGGTATGACAGTGAGAAAAATGCATTAATATAAACCATATTAATATTACTGTTAGAATAGATTTGGCATGGCTCAAATGCAGTTTTTGGAACCATTGGAGTTATATTTTTAGTTATTTTGCATTAAGAATGTTGACAGTTTGGGGAAAATAATAATCTCAAAATTGTAAGCAGAAGTTTTGGAAATGTCACATATATTTGCTATCAAAAATTACTTTTTTTCCTTAATGCCATGTTACAGTTCAATTAACACATTTATTTAATGAAAATAATGAATTGTCCTGTTATTACCATCAATTAATGTAAGAAACCCACATAATATGCCAATATAGTAGAAATCAATCCAACTGAAGATTTTTTAGATATGCAATAAAAGTGAATTCAATGTAATATTTCCAGAGCAGTACCTCCCAATATTGGAAGATGGAATTTTTCTAATGTAATTATTAAGCTGACAACATTGCTTCTATATGTATCTATGTAACTTTATTGCTTGTAAAAAGAAAGATATTTAAATGTTGGATGTCATTATTATACATGACATCATCGTAGTTAAGAAAACAGGTATAACTGTTTCTTCTATTGAATGATTCTCCTGAACTATCTTTCCAGTGTTCAATGACTACTATCTCATAGTCAAAAACTAAACTAAATTTCAATGTTGCCTCAATCATTGGGACAATTCTGGGTAAAGTATAGAGATATTGTAAAAGTTAACCAGGCAAATACATCAGAGCTTTACTTTGTGGCCAGTGTCTGAAAATCAATGCATTAGACAGAGTTGGTTAAAAAAAAACAAAACAAACAAACAAAAAAAACAGTTTGTGAATTAGCCCACACACAAATGGTATATTTCATGTTTATGGGTTGTGTCTTCCTGTACCACTGACTTTTCCATCCAGAACTTGAGTTTTATAAGAACAGGACTTTCTGTTGCTGGTGTTGTTCATCAGTAAATCCACAGCACCTGGAAAAGCGGAAGAATATAGATAGGAAATAAATATTTATCAGATGAGTGAATGGTTACAACCACATTCTGAGTTCTCAATTGAATGGATAAGTCATGTTTAGACAAGAAGTAAACAGTTCGAATATACTCACTAAGACACCTCTACATAAAGTGTCTGATGCAGAGGATAATAAATGCAATGATCTATGTGCTTTACCTAGCACTGAAAAAGGAAACACAACATGAAATGATAAGGGGATTTGTCTAGACAGTCCACTTTGCAAGGGGCAACTTGACATTGAAACTAACATTTACCAAAAGAACAACTTTTCAAATCATTCTAGTGACTTGGCCGCATTTGACAGCAAACATAATTCAAGTAAATGCATTCCAATGAATTCCTAACAAAACATAATTAATTGTCATACGTTTAGTTGATTAGAATTTATTTTGAAGGGGACGAGAACAAAGCATAATACTAACGCATGAAGCAATTTATGCATTAAAAGAAATTTGTTCTGTTAGCAAAATAGTATTTTCAACTTATCTGCAAAAATTTCATTTTCTGCACAACAAAAACAAGGATGTTTCCTAGAAGATTTTAGCATTATTGGATTTATAAATTCCTTTTAAATGATCTAAATATTGAGGTGAATATACTTGATTAATTAGAACTATTGTTAAGCTGTAGATAAATTGTTTTATGACGGGGTAACAAAAGGCTTTACCATCTTATTCATGAGACTAATAGTAAGATATTAGATATATTACTGCAATGGCTGAGGGGATAAAAATGTCCTTGAAAGGTATAAAAAAGGTACAAACTTCCTCAGGTGTTATGTTTATGCTGCATGATATGACATATGCTACAAGCGTTCGATGACACAAATCAAAAGCCAGAACCTCCACAACATCTTATCCATATTGTTTCTTTCACTTATTGGTCACTATTAGGGGTTCACGTACATCTTAAAACTTTAAAGCCTGGTTTTTCGTGCAAATTATTTCCAATATTCCCACTGCCTTTCCTGGAAATTCTGAGTTCCAAGTCATTTCCTGCTTTTATTCATGCTTTTGAGGAATAGTACGTAATGGATTTAGATGTTTTCCAGCAGAGGTGTGGCCTCGATGCAACTCCCGGCTTCATTACATTGATCTTCCTTTGAGCGGTTAGAGAGTAAAAAACAAAACAAAACACAGTTTACTTAAAATATAAAAATGCATCCTCTTGTCCACTCTTGTCCCAGCATGGCTACATGAGTAAAGGGAAGAGGCAGGAGCATTTATCCATCTTGTGAAGCACTCAAGTGAATAATTGCACATGGTAAGAATAGTACAAGTTCACTTAATAGGTCAAGTAGTTTATTGGTGGAGTCTATAGGGTTTTCTACGGACACTATCATGTCATCTGCAAACACTGAGTTTTACTTCCTCCGTTCCAATTTGGATGCCTTTTATTTCTTTTTCTTGTCTGGTTGCTGTGGCTAGGGGATCTGGAGAGCATCATGCTAAGTGAAATAAGCCATGTGGTGAAAGACAAATACCATGTGATCTCACCTATAAGTGGAACCTAATCCACAAAACAAACAAGCAAGCCAAATCAAACCAGAGTCATGGAAATAAAGAATAAACTCACAGTGACCAGAGGGGAGGGGGAGGGGGATAACAGAGGAAAGAAAGGGAAGGGTCATCAAGGAGCACGTATAAAGGACCGGTGGACAAAGCATGGGTGGGGGTGGCAAGGGATTGAGGGTGAGGGGTTGGGAGGGGTGCAGGGAAAATGGAGACAGCTGCACTTGAACAACAATAACAAATGTAAAAATTGAAAAAGATTGCTACAAAGTGAGCTTAGTAAATAAGTGTGACTTCTGTGAGCTGACACGTTCTTTGGGGAACACGTTGTGTTCCTCAGTGTCCCCCAAGCGTTGATTGTTGTTTGGCCGTCATCGTGTTGCTCGTCCACTTCTAACCTCCACATGTACCTTGCTAGCTTTTAAGGTCTGTGCTGACATCATCCCCTTTCCAAGGTGATGGATGTATGGACAGCAGTGGCAGTTTTAAAATCAGGTGCAGGAACCCAAAAGCAACTTTAAAGTGTATCTGACATTAATTTATACAGAACTGTAGGGGAAATGGAGTCAGCCAGGCTCCCTCGATCGGATGTCCCGGTGAACATAATTGAGCAGGGTTCACAGAACCTTGAGTAGGGCCCGAATATGCAGAATGAAGCTCCGTTCTACAACGGAAGGTCAGTATTGGCACCCTGCCGGCTTTGTGTGCACTTAGTATATAAGGGAGTCAGGACTTCCCACAGGATGACTTGCCACTTGCGGCTCGCCCCACTCCAGAATAAGGACGTGCCAGGCATCCTGATGGCTCCGAGAATTTTCTTCCATCTACCAGAATCCCGTGTGAATCTGCCCGGACTTGAAGAGCTGCGGGACAACGCACAACACTAAAAAGTTCAGAAAAATTCCCGAGGGGAAAGAATCAGGAGGTTCTCAGCACCATGCCTGGCTTTGTGGGATTGAGAGAAGGCACGTGATCTTAAGACGTGTTCTCTATGACAAAGCAAAACAAATGGAGTGGGCGAATCCAGAGAAAACAGCAGGAAAACCCACAAAATCCCTTACCGGGTTGACTGGGGAAGGCCTTTTCTTCCAAAGCCAAGTGCTTTACCAGCAAGGCAAGTGCTTCTCCAGTTGCGGGGAAAGCAATGCAATCCAAAGTTCAAGAAACATGGAAAAAAATCAAAGCAAAACAATCCTGTCGAAGGACCAACATAAATTCTTCCTGGCTGATCTCAAACGATAGATTTTCAAAAACTTGAAAATCTACAATGCATTTGCAAAACAATGTGGATTCCAAGATGGCGGCAGACTAGGTGGAAGCTACAGCCACCTGCCCACTACCAGACCTGATTTACAGCTAAATTATATAACAATCAACCTGAGTAACCAGCTGAAAGCTAGCTGAATGGAAATAGTAGAAGCCAGGAGTTACAGAAGGAGCCATAGACAGACTGGTAAGAAGGGCAGAGACCCAGAAAGACCAACAGAGGCAGAGAAGCCAGAGGGATATTTTGGCTGCAAAACTCCCTCCTCCCAAACCCAGAGCAAAAGAGATGGGAAGAGGAGCAGGTACAGCATCTGGTGATGAAAATCCGTGGGGAGTCAGTCCACCTGGGAGAGAAGAGCGTCTGCTGGAGATCCAGACGCCACCTTCCCAGGGCTGGGCACTCCCGTTGTTCCAGCTGCAGCCAGGGGAGCACAGGCCTGGTCCTCCACCCTCTGGCAACGCCACTCTGCTGTGTTCAGGTCCTGCACAGGGTTTCTGCTGGCCGTACCCAACAGGGCCCCTGGGGAACTCTTTTTCTGGGGAAGCTCTTGGAACAGACCCAAGCAGTGATTAGACTGAGTAGCAATAGGGTATATTAGCGATTTCTCTAAATAAAGAATATTCTCTAAATATTCTCAGCAGCTCAGCAACACAGCATCTGCGTACTGGGCCATGAACCCATCACCTCAAGCAAAATCTCTTTCTGTCCCCCTTTGCCTCCCCTTTTGGCCGATGTATTTCTTACTCCACCTGCTATGTTTCCTCATAGAACACCTTTACATCGGTGCGTACACGCACTTAATGGATCACAGAGCAAACCTGCCATAGCATGACTAGTATTACTCTAGTGGCCAGAAAGCATTAATAAATAGGATCTCCCTTTTACTTCGCATATTTTTTACGTGTCTTTAGACTTATAATTCTCATCTCTGGATGTGGTTGATAATGATAGCAATTGATTAAGGGGAGAACATTCAATGAATCCTACTCTCGGTCTGGTTTCACGGGGCATTGTGGGTATACGATGAAGTGAAGACATTCGTGATGCGGCTGTAATGCAGTTGTGAAATCACTCACTATGTGTCTCCTAGATTCCATCCCTGTGAAATACCAGGGGAAGACTCAGAGGATACCTTTCTGACTTCCTGGTGGCTTCCGCTAGCCAAGATGATTAACAATGGGTTGGCACGTGCTCTTCTCATGATCTGAATTTCAACTGCAGCCTATAGATTGTAGAATTTCATGGGAATAAGTTCCTAAGTGCCACTTGTCAATATATAAATATATTATCATCCTGAGTGATGTGTCTCAGTGGATTGAGTGCCAGCCTCTGAAGCAAAAGGCTGCCAGTGTGATTACAGTCAGGGCCCATGCCTGGGTTGTACGCTGGGTCCCCACTGGGGGCAGGGGGCACATGAGAGGCAACCACACATTGATGTTTCCCTCCCTCTCTTTCTCCCCCCCCTTCCCCTCTGTCTAAAAGTAAAGAAATAAAATCTTTTAAAAACAAATAAATACATTATCAGAACCTCAGTTTTGGTACACTTGAATTTGGTTTGCATTTTCTGAATTTATGAATGAGTGTCTTCGTATTTGAAATACATACAGAACTAAATCCACAAAGAAAGTGTTGCAATCCTATTTGCTATGCGGCATGTGTAATTTAATGTGATGATGTGCTATTCGAAACATAATGTTGCCTCTTGATTTTTGCATGGATTTTTAATAGCCACATTTCTAGGCTATGACAAAATAATAGGAAGCGGAAAGGCTAGAATATTCTCATATTATTCATTAAGTGGAAAGAAAAGTGGTTGGAGCACCATCTAATCAATTCTTGGGCACAATTTTACAGCAGCTGACCCTTAATTAGTGTGAAGATATTCTATCCATATTTTATTTGTTCCCTTGTCTTACTGGGCAGTACATGTCTCAAGCGAAGCATAAAGTTTTTTTGTCCTAATCCCTGTGATATGACATGATTAATGAGATAAAATTCCCATTAGGAGTTTCCTACCAATCAATAAGCAGATGGGTAGTACAGTATATGTTGCCCAAGACAGCAGGAGATACTTAAGCTCTTGCTACTTTCACACAGAAAACACAATTAGAGAAATCCTATTTAAAGCTACAGTCAACATTTTCTACACTTTCCTTCTACATGACAAGCCTTTCCCTTGTTGAGTGCTGTGCATCTGAAGCATAAATATTGCTGCTGTTCCAAGAGGAGGTTACAGTACATTTGTACTCACAGTGGCTAAAATGAGTAAGAAGGCCAACAAGTGAATTTCCAGTGCTTCATTCTCTTGCTAAAGATTACTTCGATGTTAATGTGTAGGTGATAGCATCGTATACACAATTCTTTATTAGATTTATCAGAATAAATGTTTGTGGGCTGCAGCAGTTGATATTTCATCTACATTGCACTTGCGCATTAGGCGAACCTTCTGATATATACGCTGTGACTTGCGTGAACATATGTCAGAGGCATTAATCTTTTTCATCCTTACATCGAAGCCTAAAAAGAAATCCAAACTTTTTTCAACTTCTCTGGTATTAAATTATTGCATATTGTGCACATCTTGCAAAATGTAGACTTATTTGCACAGCTCTTTATCACTTTTTATCTTACCCGGAGGCCGTGTACCACCAAATCTGTTTTCTTCTCGACATTATTCGATAAGTGACACATAAGAAGAAAGAAAGGACTATTCTCCGAGTTCTGTCAGTAAAGATCACCTGTAGTAAAAGAATGAAATATGATCCTGGGCTTGGGCAGATCATAGGCAATTTCAAAATGCCTTTATAATAGCCCTAGAGAGAGTAGTGAATTTTATGACACTCTTTTATTTTAACTAATTATCCATGTACATTGTGAGCTCTTTCGAAGTTTAAAGTCAAGAAATTCTAGTGTTCCAGACAGAAGAAATAAAGGGGGGGGGATCAAAGGAATTAAAGTCGCTAAAATTTTCTAGAAATGATTACAACTTACATATAGTTTCCGCTCAGTGCTATAGATGTCACGGTGATTTTCTCTAAAAGCGGACTGACAGGTGGGTAAGGCCACGGAGTTCATTTGCGAAAAAGATATAAAGTGCAATGTGTCATCTTTGCTCCTCTCTGCCCTCAATATTTCCCACGTGCCCTACAAAAGGACCATTCTAGTTCTTACAGTATAGAGACACCCAAGGAATATTTGTTCTCGTGTCACGGAGAGACTATCATTGGTGTTATTGCATGTTATCTCGGGTGAGGAATGGAAAAATTATGTTTTGTATCTTTATATACTTGTCCCGTGTCTACTTTTGTAATCAAAGTGAAATGAGCTGGCTCTCCAGCATCTTTAGGTTTAAAAAAATACAGAGATAATGATAAATACATTACAGAAGGAAAAATCTATGGTGCTATCTGCATTCTCCTGCTAGGAAAATACATATCCTAATGTCTACATTACTTGCATTTGACAGCTGGTCAATAGGTTTTCCAAAAAACATAGCCACTCACTGTTTTTTCTTCTTGATAAGTACCCTTTTAAAAATTGCTAGGTACAAGATATTTGTTTGTGTCAGTCTTTCCCTTGCGAAAAAAATCATTTTGAGGACCTGGCTGGTGTGGCTCAGTGGATTGAGTGCTGGCCTGTGAACCAAAGGGTCACCAGTTCAATTCCCAATCAGAGCACATGCCTGGGTTGCAGGCCAGGCGCCCAGTAGGAGGCATGCAAAAGGCAACCACACATTGATGTTTCTCTCCCTTTCTTTCTCCCTTCTTTTCCCTCTCTCTAAACATAAATCAATAAAATCTTAAAAAAATAATTTTGTTTGAATGGAAGCAGGGAAAATGGCTGCCAAAAAGTCAGTTCCTTGGCCATTCTTTGGATACAAAACTATTTGGTCAGCCCTGGCTGGCGTAGCTCAGTGGATTGAGCGTGGGCTGCGAACCAAAGGGTCGCAGGTTCGATTCCCAGTCAGGGCACATGCCTGGGTTGCAGGCCAGGCCCCTAGTGGGGGTGACGTGAGAGGCAACCACACATCGATGTTTCTCTCCCTCTCTTTCTCCCTCCCTTCCCCTCTCTAAAAATAAATAAATAAAATCTTTAAAAAAAAAGACAAAAAAAAAACTATTTGGTCATTTTGGCAAATAAGGTCCCTAGTATTGTGTGGTCTTTGCAGATACATACATATGTATGTGTACATAAATTCACACTTACATGAACTGTAGAACATTTGTCTGTGTAATAATTATAGTAGTTTCTCATGCATAAACAACCTTATGTATCTATATTAAACAGAAGCTTCTAGGGCTCCCGGAGCTCACAGTATCTTCCCGGATAATTGCCTGCCATGAGGTTATTTCCTCCAACTGACCAAAAGGAGACACCGGTATTACGCAGCCAACTCATGATGGTCAGAAGTAGAGCATCAAATTCAGGGAGGTTTCTCTTATATTAAAACAGAAAAGAATACATATCAAAGAAAACAGAGAAATGAATATTCAGAGGAATACTTTGGAAACAATACATTTAACGGGGCGGGGGGGGAGAATAAAAAGTGTATGCATGATGCAACCATCAAAACCATTGTTTGTTTGTTTGTTTGTTTGTTTGTTTTTTGCCTAAATGAAGTCAGTCTTTTTTTTCTAACAATTACGGACTAGTTAAAGAAATAGATAAGATCGCTTCTCGGCCTTTTGGCTAAAATCAACTGTAGAATTAGATAAGAGCAAATGATTAAGGAAACTGAAAAAAAAAGTAAGCTTAAGTGTTATGTAAAGGAGAAGATCTTTTTAAAAAATGGTTAAGTAGCAGCTAAAATAAAGATACTCTTGATCAGCACATAATTTATTAAAAACATTTTATGCCTGAGGCATGATGTCGATGTGCAATAATTATCCACCCCAAAGTGAGTCTTATTGCTAGAATAACATTAAAAATTCAAAGCCACTATTTCAATAACCTTGCTCCTGTAACTAATACAAAAGAAGATTGAATGTATACTGTAATTGGAACATGTATAAAGGACACATGGACAAAGCCAAAGGGGGTAGGATTGAGGGTGGGAGGTGGGGGTGGGTGGGGTGGGGGAGTGGGGTGTGGGGAAATAGAGACAACTGTCATTAAACAACAATAAAAAGCATTTAAAAACTTTAAGAAGAGATCCTTAAAAAAGAAAATAATAACCATGCTTCGATATTTAACAGACTTATTAGAAGTTCATAGCGATGTATGCCTGAACTAATATTTGTATTTTTGTGTTGGGGTTTAAATTAGGAAAAGAAGGTATTTAAGCGCCAAATGTAATACAGCAACGTGTATGTACATAGTTGACCACTTCCACCTGCTAATATTATTATATAGTGATTTCTATATTTAACATATACATATATAGTGAGAAATAAAAATTTAAAAATGACTAGAAGTCAGAATATACACAAAATGGGTAAGCCATACATATGGGTGTAAAAATATTTAGATGCAATAAAGCAGAGATAAGTATTTTATAAGAATTTGCTTTTTGTCTCAAAAAATTCTTTCTGATTAAAGGCAACAATACGAGACAATTCAACACATGGAAGGACAATGTGATACTTTTTGCCCATGTTAAATTCAACATGATGATTTTATTCAGAAGAAACCACTTAAAATAAGTTACTTGTGCCCTGCAAATTTTATTGTAAAGGCCACATGAATTACATTTGCGCCAAAATGATGAGAAAATAAAAAATAAAATAACTTGAATATCTAATCAAAGTGTAAATGTGTTGATTGACTTACCTGTTTAAAAATAAATTACAACAGCTTGAGTCTGAATGGTCAGAGTGGACTAATGAAATTGGAAAGAAGATTTTTAGACACAGACCTGATTAAATTGTTAAATATGATTAAGCACATCTCAGAATTATTAGGAGATGGACATATCCCCAGTTTGTTCGTGTAGAAAGCATTATCTTGAAATCTAGGGTTTAATTAAGGGGAAAAAAAGAGAAAATTATTGAGAATTTCAACAAAATCAGTCCTCCTGTTCTTTGAACTCATCATGTCAATTTTTTGTTTTAGTTGAGCAAATAATCATGATTATGCTTAATGCAACATTAGGCACACACTAGGAACTTGTCTTATTACTGATTTCTGTTATGAAAAAGATAGTTAAATTAAACTAAATTAAATCCTTTCATTAAAAGCATTGGAAAGAATTGTTTGTTTACAGAGGACATGAATTAATTTTAAAAACTCATGATAATCAATGAAAATGGTGTAAAGTGATAGTAATGAAGGTGGCTTCATCTTCTGCATAAGCAATATCATTAATATTGAGAAAGTCATTCGTTGTGCAAGAAAATCAATTAATTAGTGTTAACATTGGTTTTATCATATGGACAGGAACATAATGCGGTCCTGTATGCACAAGGAAGGGGTTAGTGAATGGAAGCGTATTCAGTGGTGCCTACCAAGGAAAATCAGTCAATCTGTATATCCTGTTTCTGAACAAGGTGCACGTGAATAAATTCAAAATGGAAAAAAAGGCTTAAATGTAAGTCATGAAACCATAAAAATCCTAGGGAAAAAAAGCATAGGCAGTAAAATTTCATATTTGTCACATAGCAATATTTTTCCCAAAATATCTCCTAAGGCAAGGGAGATAAAGGAAAAAATAAAGAAATGGCACTATATCAAACTTGAAAGCTTCTGTAGAGCTGAAGAAAACGTTAATAAAATAAAAAGGAAACCCAGTGTATGAGAGAACATATTTGCCACTGATATATCTGATAAAGGTTTAATTTCCAAAATATATAAAGAACGTTCACAACTCAACACAAGGAAGACAAACAATCCAATTAAAAAATGGGCAAAGGACCTGAATAGACACTTCTCCAAGGAGTCCATACAAAGGGCCCAGAGACATATGTAAAGATGCTCAATGTCACCAATCATCAGAGAGATGCAAATTAAAATCACAAAGAGATATCACCTCACACCTGTCAGAATGACCATCATAAACAAATCAAGAAACAACAAGTGTTGGAGAGGGTGTGGAGAAAAGGGAACCCTAGTGCACTGTGGGTGGGAATGCAGACTGGGGCACCCACTGCGAAAAACAGGATGGAGTTTCCTCAGAAACTACACATAGAACTGCATTTTGACTCAGCAATTCCACTACTGTGACTATACCCTAAGAATCCTGAAATACTAATTCAAAAAAATATACTCACAAGGGCCCCTATGTTCGTAGCAGCGTTGTTTACAACAGCCAAGATCTGGAAGCAGCCCAGGTGCCCATCAGTAGATGAGTGGAAATGAAGAGCTGTGGTCCATTCACACAATGGAATACCATGTGGCTGTAAAAAAAGAAGGAACTCTTACTTTTTATGACAGCATGGATGGGCCTGATGAGCATTTTGCTAAGTGAGACAAACTAGTCAGTGTAAGGCAAATACCGTATGATCTCACTCATACGTGGGATCTAATGGACAAAATAAACTAATTCACAAAATATAGCATAGACACAGATACATGGAACAGACTGACAGCTGTCAGAGGGGAGAGGGGAAGGGACTGGAAGGAAGAAGGTGAAGGGATCAGCCAGAGAACACACACGTGCATGACCCGCAGACACAGACGGCCGTGCGCTGAGGGCCGGAGGGAAGGGGGGCCGAGTGGAGGGGGACAGAGGGGGCAAAAGTGGGGACGACTGCAATCGCACAAACAAAAAATATAAATATGTATGTAAAAATAAAGTGTTTTAAGTGGATAAATATTTAGAATTGGATTGTCTTGTATTGACTCCTTTATCATTATTAAATGACTTTTTGTCTGCGATGATATTATTTCTATGAACTCCATTTTGTCTAATTTTAATATAGATATTTGTACTTTCATTTGAATATTACTAACATAATGTGTATATCTATATCCTTTTCTATTTTTATACTTAAAGTGCATTTTGTAGGCAGTATACAATTGCTTTTAAAATTCAATCTCATTTTTAATTCTATCTGATAATTTTGCATTTTAATTAGGGTGCTTAGCCCATTTACATTTAATGTAAATACTCTCATTGGTTTTAAATCTATCCTCTTGCTAGTTGTTTTCCATTTTTTTCTGTCTGCTCTCGGATTGAGTAATTTTTACACTTATCTCCCTTAACAAATTATTTATTATAATTGTTCTGTCACTTTAGTGTTTTAGTGCTTGCCTTAATGTTAATAGTATACCCTTTAAACTTATCACAACTTACTTCGAAGTCATTATACTATTTCATGAGTGATAGTGATGCAGAGAGCTCTGATCAGATCACTGGGGAGGAGTAGGAGGGGCCTAGGAGGAGGTTGCCCTGGACAACGGCAAACAGTCTGGGAGGTGATTGGCTGAGAAGCTGGATGCGTCCAGAGCCCAGGGAGGGATGGGCCAGGAGATTTACAATAGAAGAGGGCAGAGACCGGCTCTCAGACGCTCTTCCCCCAGGATGCCCGATGGTCCTGCTGCAGCCGCCCGCACTTCCCGAAGGACGGTGTTTTAAGTGGGAGAACCAACTCCGGGTGCAGCCTAGGGCCGGGCCGGTCTGGCCGAGGGTGGCAGGGTTGCTCTCCTTTGGGTGTTCTGGAGGGCACGGGCTCTGAGGCAGAAGCCTGACATTCTTTCAAAATTGTGTAGCCTTTGTATCTTAGGTTGTTGTGGTTTGTACACTAACCCGGTAGAAATAAGATAATTAAAATTAACAGGGGGAATGATGGGGAACTCAGGAGTTAAAGAGGTTAGCCTTCATTGACAGTCTTAAGTGACTAATGCAGGTGGAAAGCTCTTATCCCAAAATCGTGTAGCCTTTGAATAAAGAAGCCTTTCCTTTCTCACCAAACCCCTGCTTCCAGGATTTTGCCCGGAGGGTGGCCCCGGGGCAGCAGGACCCCAAGGGCTATTTGTTAACAGTGTAACAGTCTTAGGAAAGTGGATTTCCACTTCTTCCTCCCCAACTTTGTATCTTTTTAAAACTCTATATATATTTCTAACAAGAAATCCAAGAAAAATTGGTTGTTAATTTTGCCTTAAACAATTAGCTTTAAAACAAGTATAAATAATAAAGCACCTTACATGTTTAACCACATGGTTATAATTCCCAGTGCTCTGCATTGCTTTGTATTATTTTTTCTATTACCGTTTTCTTCTGTTTGAACGGTTTTCTTCATATTCCCTGTAAGACTATTGGTGATCAACTATTAGAGGTTTTCATATGTCTGAAATGCTCTCGTCTCATCTTCACTTTGGAAAGATATGGGCATCCTGGGGGAAGAGAGTCTACAACTTTTCACTGGGTGAACAGTTGTAGGTTGGTGACCGTGTTTGGTGCTGAGTCGGTGCCTGAATTGTTGGTGGAACCCTTTGTGGGCTGTGCAGCTGGAACTAACGCAGAATGAGTAAACTTGTAGGGGACCCTTCTGCGTGGCGTGGGCCTAGTTCCCACTCAGATGCACAGGACCCACGCCCACAGATAGCTTCTCCCGTGGAAAATCAGGTTTGCAATGTGCCTAGGCCACTTTGCGTCTTTTTGCCAAAAAACCCCTTTATCCTGACTCGCAGCAAACATTTACTGCAAAAGAACTTCCTAAAACGCAGGCTAAACCTTCCAAGGCCCGGAGTAACCGGTTCGACCACTTTTGCCCTTTCAGTTGTAAATACCCCTTTTCAGTGATGTGATGACCCGCATCCTCTTCTTTGTTTTCTGTATCAGGCTACCCTCTAAAGCAAACCTGTGCGTAGTTAATGAAACCTTCTTGTAATGCACCCAGCGAGACAATCAAAGCTCGTCAAAACAAGGGCCTGAGGCTTGCGCTGGCCCTTTTTTTCCACAGGATCCGCTAGTCCCTGTGAATTTCGTTTGTTTCAGCTACAACGCCTTGGGCCCTACGAACTGGGGTCTGCGACATAAACTCAATTGAAAAAAATGGAATTTTAAAAAAGGAGAAAAAAAGAAAATATTCTAAGCTAATAATTTTTATCTTGGTACTTCAAAGACTTTGCTGTACCTTCTTTCAGCTTGCACTGTCTCAGATGAACAATCCGTTGTCATCTTATCTTTATTCTTCTGCACATATCAGGTCTTTCCTATAACTGCCTTTAAGATGTTCTTTTTCTTACTGTCTGTTGGTAACATCATTGCAATGTGTCCTGGCACAGTTTTTTTTATGTTTCTTGTAGTTGGGTTCATTGAGAACCTTGCAGTTGTGGGTTTATATTTTTCAACAAATTTGAAAACTGTTCAGCCTTTATATTTTCATTTTTTTTGTCATCTCTTTCGTCTTTCTCCATCAAAGCTTCCAATTACGTATATCTTTGGTTACTTGAAATGATTCCAGGGTTTAATGATGTTCCCGCCCATTCTTGACCTTTTTTTTTTTTTTTCTGTGTTTCATTCTGGATCGTATCTTTTATCTTGCTCTGGATTTCATTTATATATTTTGTTGTTGACACTGTTACAGACGTCCCCTCTTTTCACTT
Source organism: Glossophaga mutica (assembly GCA_039655065.1). Taxonomy (NCBI): domain Eukaryota; kingdom Metazoa; phylum Chordata; class Mammalia; order Chiroptera; family Phyllostomidae; genus Glossophaga; species Glossophaga mutica. The sequence continues at coordinate 2,689,426 of CM077318.1, read as the reverse complement.
ACATTTCCTTCCAAAATGCCTAATCTGTCACTAATACAAGTGTATTTTCAGTCTCATACATTGTGTTTTTCATCTCTACAATTTCAATTTGGCATTTTACAGACTCACGCAGACTTTTTTTTCTATGTTTCTGCTTAACATGTTAAATGTTTCTTCTACTTTCTCAAACATATGGGACAAAGTCATAATCATTGCTTTTGTATATTTGTCTCCTATTTTTATTATTCATGTCTTTTTCTGCGTCAGTTTCAATTACTTGGGGGTTTCCCTGCTTGTGAATTTTATTCTCTTCTTTGAAGGCCTAAAATCTTTTCATTGAATGTCCAAAATTGTGAATTTTATCTTGTGGGCCGCATATGTAAAGTTCTTTTAATATAAGCTTGTGCCTTTCTTGTGCCTTTCATTGTTAAATAAGCTGGTAACAGTTTTATTCTCTGAGATCTTGCTTTTACACTTTGCTAGGAAGAATTATAGTTTTGCATTTATTCTAAGGTGAGTTCTCCTTACCCGGTAAAAGACACTCCATAGTTCTTTACCTGATGTTCCCTGAAATATGAGGTTTTCCACTCTAGCTACTGGGAGCAGACACAGTTTTAAGATTGGTGTGAACTCCTTGCAGACCTTCAACCAATCCTTTCCAGTGTGGTTCTTCCCCCGGCTTTGAGGAGTTTTCTCACGCGCATGCCCTTGCCCTGGTCAGTATTCACCAGAATACTGACCAGGGAATCTCTGCAGATCTTTAACTTTTTCTGTACATGTCTCTGCTTTGCATAATCAGTTGTGGGAACTCGAGCTACTTTGGCTTACACACACTCCCAGCTACTAACCCTCATCCAAGAGGCCGCAGGTCTTGGTCTGGTTTTTCCTACCTGTTCAGTGCACAGGAAACTTTCTCCAGGTAGCAGTCCGATGCATGCGTGGCGTTATTATGTCAGATTTTATAGCGCATACAGGTAGAAGAATGACCATGTGACTCCATCTTGGCAAGAAGCAAAAGTGCTATAGGTTTGAATAAACTGTCTCTGTTTTACTAGGAAAATTCAATAGCAAAAATAAGAATTAGTACCAAAAATAACGAGCAAGGGAACTTGAAAATGTTCCACATAAAGCTGGTAAAGCAGTGAAAGAAATAAAGATTTAGATTATTGAAGTAAAACTGATTAAAACTCAGAGGAATATAAGCACCCCTATGTTCATTGCAGCATTATTTACAATCGCCAAGATGTGGGAGCAGCCTGAGTGTCCATCAGTAGATGAGTGGATAAAACAAGTATGGGAGATTTACACAATGGAATACTACTCAGCTGTAAAAAAAAAAAAAAGAGAGAGAGAAGGAAATGTTACCTTTTGGGACAGCATGCGTGGACCTGGAGAACATTATGCTAAGTGAAACAAGCCAGGCAGAGGAAGACAGAGACTGTAGGATTTCACTTATATGTGGAATCTGAAAAGCAGACTAAACAAAATAGAAACCGACTCATGGAGACAGAAAACAGACAGACAGCTGTCAGAGGGCGGGGGTTGGGGGGCTGAGTGAAAAAAAAAGAAGGGATTAAGCAAAGAAAAAAGTCATAGACACTGACACCAACATGCTGATTTCCAGAGGAAAGGAGATGGGGGAGGTGGAGGAGAGTGAAGGGGAGATAAATGATGACGGAAGGAGACTTGACTTTGGGTGGTGAACACGTAATATGTGGATGATGTATTATAGAATTGTACACTTGAAACCTGTATAATGTTATCAACCAGTGTGATCCTAATAAATTCAATAATAAAAAAAGCGAATTTTAAAGCTTTCCAAATTTTCTCCCGTATTTGGTTGATATGAAATAGCTCATTGAGTTAACAATATCTCACTTGACAAGCACTAATCATTATCAAAAGTTAATGGGAGGATAGAAAGTTTCAGAGGTTGGTGTTACTCATCACGATGTTGATTACCCAATTATATGGGTTATGAAATGTCTTCAGTCAATAATGTCAAATAGTTATTCTTAGGAAAGTATTAAAGACAATTTGGCCTGGTTGGTGTAGCTCAGTGGATTGAGCACGGGCTGCGAACCAAAGGGTTACCGGTTCGATTCCCAGTCAGGACACATGCCTGGGTTGCAGGCCAGACCCCTAGTGGGGGCCACGTGAGAGGCAACCACACATTGATGTTTCTCTCCCTCTCTTTCTCCCTCCCTTCCCCTCTGTCTAAAAAATAAATAAATAAATAAACAAAACCTTCAAAAAAGACAATTTGCTCCCTATTGCTTTCTTTAGGTGAGGTTTAGATAATTTTGCTTTGCACTCGGAAAATACTTCCATTACATAGCATGCTGCTGTACTCAAGGTACATTGGCACATTTTGTCCATAATGTGAAATTATGTGTTAAAGAGACTAAAATCATTGACCAATTCCAGGGCATCCTATGCTTTTCACATACATCTCCTTGCGTAGAGAGACCAAATACAGGCTCCTTTTAACCGGAAATGATATTGCAATCCACTCTTATCTAGACACACAGATAGTATGGAAGAATTGCCTTTTTATTACTATTTTTTGTCAAACTAAATGAAAAAGCTATCCCGAGTAATTTGACATTTCAAACTGTTATGAAGACCGAATGTAAAATGAGACCACATTTGAAAGCACCAGGGTAGCTTCCAGTGCAAAGATGAACTGGTAACATATGGTACAACAGCCAAGAGGGATTTCAATCTCTTAAGCAGCGATGTAGCATTTCTGCTTCTGTCGCACTAAGGGGCCATCTGTGTCTGAATCTGCTGAGAAAGTAGGGACAGGCTTCCAGAGGAGAAGAGCAAAAGAAGGCAAGTAGGAGATTCAGGTACATAGAGTCGGCGTCTGAAGTCAGAATCTTTATATGCAATTAATTAATTTATTCTGTAATTCGCCGGAGTGATATTGGTTCATAAGATTATATAGGTTTCATGCGTACGATTCTATAATACATCATCTGTATTTTATGTTGCATTGCGCGTTCACCAATACCATATGATCTCACTGGCATGTGGGACCTAATGAACAAAATAAACAGACGAGCAATATAGAAACAGACTCTTAGATACAGAGAACGGACTAATAGCTGTCAGATGGGAGTGCTGGCTGCGTGAAGGGGTTAGACAAACAAACCAACCAACCAAAACCTCCCAGACGCAGACTAGGGAACGGTGATGACCAGAGGGAAAGGGTGTGTGTGGGGGGGGGGGTAGAAGAGAGAAAGCCGCGGGGGGGGGGGCAAATGGTGATAGAAGGAGACTTGACTTGGAGGGGGGAACACACGCTACAGTCAAAATCTTTATAAATCCTGATTTTTGGAGTTGGCGGGTTGTGTGGGAAGTTTTTATCTGCAACTTCTCGATTGCAGCTACTGCTTTTTAATTTTAACATCGGTAACTACTTTGTGCACTCGAGAGCTCTTCTTCCTCCATCGACATCCAAAGAGTAAAAAGAACAGAACGTAGTCTGGAAACATTTGGTAATACTTTATAAAACACTGGCTTGTCTATGTTCTGAAGACAGTACTATGGGTGTTTCAAAAGCTACTAAAATTCAAGGCAATTTAACCCCATTTTAGAGAAGTCTTAGAGAAGTGAGCGATCCAAAATATAGAGAGGAAGAAGTGGTAAGGAACTGTTAACAATGTTTTCTATTCACAAATGAGCAATTAAGCCCCGGGATGCTGAAACGGTAGTTTCTGGATTGTTAGTGACTTGTGAACGCTTTCGCAGTTGTTCATTTGAAAAATATTTCATAATTAATAAATAATAACACAAGAATACGCGCTGCATTTTGCACGCTCACAACTGTAAACTTACTTTGTCTCCTTATTTAATTCATTAGGAAGCTCTTCCTTATATTTCATCTGAATTTATTGTACTTTAATGGCATTCAGTGTGCTTTACGGAAAGAAATACGATACAGAGTTAGAAAGTCACAGAACCTAAGTTCTAGGCCTGACCTTCTCTACCATACGAAAATATAAAATAATTAGCCTGCCTGTGGTTCTTCATTTCAATAGGAAGGCAACAGAGGAAACTGTTGGTGCATATTAATTCTTTTATAATCTTAGCAAAAGTTAGTTCCTACTCAGATTTCGGCTCATTTGATTCCTTGTAGACTTCGTGAATCATATGTATATCCTTAGGTTTTTGGATTGCATGATATGCTCTTACAGCTTCTGTAGCTACACAGCTGAAAATGTCCTGAGACTTGCACATGGCAAAAATTCGGGATAAGGAAAGAAGGCGAGAAGCCATACTAATAAGAACTTTTTCAGTTCTAAGAGCTTGATTTGCTTCTGGCTTATCCGTTCAGGCGTTGGCCAGGTCCAGAAATGTCTCGCCTGAAAAGATGCTTGATCGGGGTGTCAAACAATGTCATACGAATGGATCTTTCCATTGTGACACTGTCTCGGCTTTTATTCTGGCTTCGCTCTGAGGCTGAGTCCCTCCGCAAAAGGACAACACGGGGCCCAGCATCTCCAGACTTATACTGCCCTAACTGAGGAGACACAGTGACAAGAGAACTTTTCTGTTTCCATTAAGTAACGCACACATGATGGATTCGGTTCCGATGAGATCAACCTGAATTCCCTCCTTATCCCTGGTCCGATTGTTAGGCCAAAATGATCGAATCTGGGTACTGGCTGGGTCTGGTTCATGTGTTACAATAAGATGTAAAGAGGTAAAATTAGAGCCACAAAACTACAAGGACTGGGATCAATAATAGGTGATAAAACTACATTGGCACTACTCGTGGGCGAAGCACTGCTTTATGATCTTTACAAATATTCACTCATCTAATCCCTAGACTCTAAGGGGTGTCAAACTCATTTTCACCGGGGACCACACCAGCCTCATGGTCGCCTTCAAAGGGCCGGGTACAACTTTAAGACTGCATAAATGTAACTCCTCCTTAACAGTTAAGAGAGAGCTCGGCGCTGCCGCCAGGTAGAAATAAGGTGGAGGCCGATAAACCGAAGTGGAGGCCTGGATTCGGCCTTATGTTTGCGCCTGTGCTTAGCGCAATCCTGCGGAGAGAGGAAACTAATAGTGCTTGCATTTGATGGGGGTGGGGGAAGAAATTGATACAGAAGGAGGTTAAGGAAGTTGTCTACAGCTACACAATTGGGAAGTGGTAAGGCAAGGATTCGAGACCAGGTCGTGCTGAGACAGAACTTAACTGATACACGGGCTGGGAAAGGCAGGTGAATGGCCTGTTGTTACTGAAGGAAGTGTCGGTGTAAGGCACGCAAGAACACATTTCATCCACTCTGTTATCTTCTGTAACTATTCTCTAACTATAATAGAGAAGAGCGTTTAAATGAGTGAGTCGCTGGCAAAGATCAAGCAGATAATTTTTCAGCTGCCAGGAGAAGCTTTGCTGCCCAGAGGATCCGTCTGTGCTTTCTTCCCACTCGTCCGTTTTGCGCAGGTAGTTTCCCGATGTCAGTAAAATTCCACCACTGAATTTTTACACCAAGTTTTCTTTTAGGTAGAATAACCTAATATATGACATTTATACCACACACATATATTTAATTCCAATCAAGAAGAATTCTTCCCATGCCCTTGACTGCAAAGGATGGTGGGTAGACACCACAAAGCTTTTGTCGGGACCAAGGATTGCAGGACATTAGCCATGGCCTTCCAGGATTCAATGTTCCTGTGAATCTATTTCTTAAGTTATTAATTACAATCTATTGTTTCTCACAGGTGCCTATGTTTATCTCAAGAATCCTTTCCTTGCTGAGGAATGGTGCCAAGAAAATTAAATAGGGGAATAATCTCATCCAAAATGTTTTTCCCGAATTGTTATCAATCAGAAGCAGGAAATACAGCAACAGCACATTTATTATTTTAGAAGACAAAGCCACTGAGTGAGAATGTTAACGTGGCTTCCTGAGTACTTCCTACCTCATGCTTCCTGCACCCGATGCACACACAGACAGCCACGAATTCAGTTTATTTGTGTCTATTTATTTATTTGTACATTTATATATCGTGTATAGACTTTTCCTCTGATCCCCTTGGAGGAAAATATCTTTGACATCCAGACACGCATTTGGCATTTTAAAAGTTTCCAGATCCAAACAGCTGGCAAAGAGCAGCAAGAAAGGACAAGGCCCGGAACTTCCAATGTGGGCAGAATTTTCTAGACTTTGCATCTGGAAAATGGAAGCTGCTTAACAGTACCATTATCTCGCATCAGAAAGTAAAAAAAAAAAAAAAAAAATACTATATTGCATTTGTCCTGGAGAGGAGAATTATGCCCAAATTAACTGTTTAAGTTGTAATAAGTTTAATTTAAATGTTTCTATTCTTTTGAAATGTTTATTTAATTATAGTTGTTATACAATGTTATGTTGCTTATATTTGTTTCAGGTGTACAATACGATCATTTGACAGTTTTACATCTTACAAGGTGATAACCCCTCTGATTCTCAGGGGACTCATGAGTGGGAAAATTTTAGGTTAAGGTAAATAGTTAATAAGCCTAGTAGGTAATGCATGTGTTAAAACTATTGTTTCAGGAACTGCAGATAAGGCCCAGGACTCTCAAGACAGACAGTTGACCCCCTGGGGCACTGCTAGAGATGACCGCCTGGGGACAAGCGGACCCATCCGGGCCTTTGTGTTCCAGGGAGAGACAGACACCACCCACCTCTGGGAACAGCTAACTGCCCAGGGCGAGAATGCTGCAGTTTTCTTTTACCTAATTTCCCCTGAATTTCAAAACCCCTCACCACACCTTGTACACTCCCTGTTACAAAAATGCTGGCTTGGAAAGAACATGTAAGATGGGAGGTTAGGGTGTGAACCCGCTGTCTTCTCAGATCGCTGGCCATCTGAATAAAGCGCCCACAAAGATACAATCCCTGTCTCTGCTGATTGGGTCTGGTAGTGACAGGCAGCCCGAACTCTGGTCTCTGTTCCAGTTTCGATTCCACTCATCATTTGTCACGTGCAAACTTATTACAATATTATCAGTTATATTTGTCCTCATTTTTTTTTTGTCCCCCACATTCCCTCCCTTCTAGTAACAATCCTTTGGTCTCCATTTCTATGAGGCTATTTTTTGTTGTGTTTTGTTTGTTTACATTTTGTATTTTTTTAAGATTCTGCGCATAAGTGAAACCATACGGTATTTGTCTTTCTCTACCTGATATATTTCAGTTAGTGTAATATTCTCTAGATCCATCTAGAGGGTAACCAGGCAAGTCATTGGTTATACAATTTTCCAATAGTACTAAGAATATTTAAACTTTGCACCTTAAAAAAATACCAAAGAGTCATGATGGATAACATTTTCCCCACATTAGTTTGGCATTTGGGATTGATCGTTTTCTAATCAAAAGTACATTTAAAAATTCTAACAAAAATTTATTTTGTATTCTTTCATGCTGCAAAAGGCAATTCAGGATGTGATGTCATTGAAAATGATAGAGTAAGAACTTGTCAAAATTCTCTTCCATAAAAGCACTGAGAAAATTGTCAAAAACATCAGAATTAATTTATTGAGAACACTAGAAGTAAACCAAGGTGTTGGAGTATTCTGAAAAGCATTTATTCAAGAATAAAAAGTTAAATATTTCTGAAGCAGCCCTGGCTGGTGTGGCTCAGTGGATTGAGTGCCAGCCTGTGAACCAAAAGGTTGCTGGTTCGATTCCCAGCCAGGGCGCATGCCTGGGTTTTGGGCCAGGTCCACAGTAGGGGGTGCTGGAGAGGCAACCACACATTGATGTTTCTCTCCCTCTCTTTCTCCTTCCCTTCCCCTCTCTCTGAAAATAAATAAATAAAATCTTTTAAAAAATTTAAAAGACATATAAGCATATAATTAAATTTCCAAGCCATGATTTTAAAAAATTGACGGCAGCCTGTGGCCTTTTAACTTGCACTATTTCCATGGTCTTCTTCCCTTGAAAACCAGTCTCTTGGCAACCACTGGAGGAAATACAACAATTGTACATTTAACACTACAGGAATTGTTGAAAGTAAATAAAGAAGACTTAAATAAATGCAAAGACATTCTGTGTTTATGAGTTGGCAGACCTCATATTGGTGAGATAGCAATAGTTTCCAAATTCATCTCCAGGTTCAGTGCAAGGTTTATCAAATGTTCAACTGCCATTTCTGTCGAAATGGACAAGCAGAGTTGAAAAGTCACATGAAAATACAGGATAGCCTGAATAATCCTGCCAATCTGGAAAAAATGTTAATTAAGATAGTTTGGTAGTGGCACTAGGATAGACCTGTAGGTCAATAGAATAGAATTCAGAGTCTAAAAATAACACCATGAGTCTCTAAATTTTCACCAAGGGTGCCATGAAGATTCTAGGAGAAAATTTTTTTTTCTTTAACAGATGGTTCAGGGATAATTGTACATTCACATGCAAAAGAATGAAATTGGACTTTTACTTCAAGCAATATATAATGTTTAACTCAAGATAAATCAAAGAAGTAAATGTAAGAAGTAAAAATATAAAATTCTTAGCATAAAGCATGGAGGTGATTCTTTGTAATGAAATAGGCAGTAATTTCCTAGATATGAAACTAAAAGCATAAGCACTAAAAGAAAAAGAATATGAAATAGATATCATCAAATTAAAAACTTATGCTTCAAAAGATTCCATCAAGAAAATAAAAAGAGAACTCACAGAATGGGAGAAAACCTGCAAGTGAGATAATTTATCTGATCAATGAAACATCTAGAATATATAAAGATCAACTAAAACTCAATAATAAGACAAATGTCCCAATGAAAAATGAGACAAAATTCTGAATAGTCAGTTTTCCAAAGAAGATAATAAATGGCCCATGAACCCAAGAAACGTTGCTCACCGTCGTGAGGCAGCAAGGAAATGTCGACCAGAACCACAATTAGATGCCGCTTGGCAACCAGTAAGACGACTAGAATTACGAAGTCAGATGATAATGAGTGTTGCTGGGGATCCGGGGAAATTGAAACCCTTATACTGTGTCATTATCCCTTATACCTGTAAAATGGTGTAGCTGATCTGGAAGATTTCTCCATCCTAAATGACAGCTTTGCTGGATAGAGCAATCTTGGATGTAGGTCCTTGACTTTCATGACTTGGAGTACTTCTTTCCAGCCCCTTCTTGCCTGGAAGGTCTCTTTTGAGAAATCAGCTGACAGTCTGATGGGAATTCCTTTGTAGGTGACTGTCCCCTTATCCCTTGCTGCTTCTAGAATTCTCTCCTTCATTTGAATCTTGGCTAATGTAATTACGATGTGCCTTGGTGTGTTCCTCCTTGGGTCCAACTTCTTTGGGACTCTCTGAGCTTCCTGGACTTCCTGGAAGTCTATTTCCTTTGCCAGATTGGGGAAGTTCTCCTTTATTATTTGTTCAAATAACATTTCCACTTGTTCTTCCTCTTCCCCTTCTGGCACCCCTATAATTCTGATGTTGGGACATTTAAAGATGTCCCGGAGGTTCCTAAGCCTCTCCTCACTTTTTTGAATGCTTGTTTCTTCATTTTTTTCTAGAAAAGAATGTTTCTTTCTTCCTTCTGGTCCACACCATTGATTTGAGTCCTAGTTCTTCCCATCACTATTGGTTCCCTGTACATTTTCCTTTACTTCACTTAGCATAGCCTTCATTTTCTTTTTTATCTAATTTGCGACCAAATTCAACCAATTCTGTGAGCATCCTGATTATCAGTGTTTTGAACTGTGCATCTGATAGGTTGGCGATCTCTTTGTCGCTTAGTTGTATTTTTGCCGGAGCTTTGATCTGTTCTTTCATTTGGGCCATATTTTTTTTTTGCCTTGGCATGCCTGTTACATAGTAAAGGGCAGAGCCTTAGGTATTCGCCAGGGCGGGGCAACCCACATCAGTGTGTTGTGATGCTGTATGTGGGGGAGGGGTCCGAGAGGCAACAATGCTCTCTGCCAGCTTTCAGTTCCTTCCCCCGCTACCCACAAGCAAATTGAGCCCTTCTGGTGCTGATTTCTGAAGGGATGGATTTGTGTAAGTTCTAGGACTGGTGGGCCTCTCTAATGAACTCGCCTGTGAGGCTGGGAGCTTCTCCCACTGCCTCAACCCCCACAGGTGTTTTCAGTTAGATGCTTTGAGGCTTTATTTCCCCACACTGGAACCCTGGGTTTTGTGGTCTGTCTCACTCCCCAGTTGTTCCTCCCAGTTTATCTGCACGTGAATGTGGGACCGCCCGCTCTGCCAGCTGTTGCCTTGCCCACCGTGGTCCTCCAGCTGCCACCTTGCTATGAGTCCTCGCCACCTGGCTTCCTGTCTCCGCCCCTCCTACCCGTCTGGATGAATGTTTCTTCTTCAACTCCTTGGTTATCAGACTTCCATACAGTTCAATTTTCTGTCAGTTCCGATTGTTTTTTGTTTTTAAATGCGTTGTTGTCCTTCTTTTGGTTGTGCGAGGAAGCAAAGTGTATCTACCTATGCCTCTATCTTGGCCAGAAGTCCCAATTATTATTTAAATATGCCTGCCAATAAAAATTGAGGGGATATTGGGTTTGTTACAGTCATGTCAGTTGGTCATTCTAGGCAGAGAGAACCGCTTGACCACAGGTATGGATGTGAAAAGCATGGGACATATTTGCAGAACTAGATACAGTGGGTGGTACGTGCAGATGGATAGTGTGTGGAAAAGCTGAACCAACTGGTTGGTACCAGGTCTTAGAAGGAAAAGATTATCAAGCTAAAGGACTCTAACGCAGCAATATAGAGAGCGTTTCTTCTTCATTTTTTGCATTCGCAGGACCTAGACCTGCCAACTCTTATAGAGAGGAACAAAATTGGAGGCCTGACATTACTTGACTTCGAAACCTATAAAGCTACATTAATCACGATGGTGCGTTAATGGTGTTAGGATAGATACATAAATCAACAGAACGGAGTGGAGCGTACATAAAGAGAGCCACACATACCTGATCAATTGTTTTTTGACAAAAGTGTAAAGGCAAGTCAGTGGAGATTACATAGTCTTTGCCACAAATGGTGTCAGAACCATTGGATGCTCATGCATGCAGACATGAACTTCGACCCATGCTTGACACCATATAAAAATTAATTTCAAATGGATTGTGGACTTTAACATAGAACCCGAAATTATAAAACTGCTAGCAGAAAGCAGAGGACAAGGTATTGGTTACCTTCAGTTAGGAAAATGCATCCACAAAGGCATGATTGAAAATGGCAAAATTAATAAACTGGGATTCATAATAATTAAGAACGCTAATCTTCGAAAAACAATATTAAAGGAAGGAAAGCACAAGCCAGTTACTGGGGAAAGTATTTTCAAATCACATATCTGGTAAAGCCTTGTTATCCAGAATATATAAAAATAAGGGAGGAGCAGAAGGATTACACAGACATTTCACCGAAGAAGATAAACTGATGACAACTGAGCCCATGGACAGGTGAGCAGCATCAGAAGTCATCACAGACACCCCACTACGCATCTATCCGACTGCCTGAAATTAAAGACATGAGTGACCACTGTCCGAAGTGTTATCGAAGATGCGGAACAACTGGAACTTACATGTTCTGCAAGCAGGAACTTAAAATTGTACCGTCGAAGATTCAGAATACAGCCCTCGCTGATGTAGCTCAGTAGATCGGGCGCAGGCTGCGGACCAAGGAGTTGCCGGTTCGATTCCCAGTCAGGGCACATGCCTGGGTTTCAAGCCAAGTCCTCAGTAGGGGGTGCACAAGAGGCAACCGCACATGGATGTTTCTCTCCCTCTCTTTCTCTGTCCCTTCCCTTCTCTCTAAAAATAAATAAATAAATAAGTAAAGTCTTTTAAACAAGTAAGAATACAGTAACATTGTACCACCACTTTGGAAAACTGTTTAGCAGTGTTTGCTATTATATGATCCACTTCTAGCTATCTAGTCAAGAGAAATAAAAGTACACGTAGTTTAAAGACGGCCAGGTTAATGTTCAATAACCGCTTTGCCATAGCAGCCCCAAACTGGAAACAACGCAAATCTTACCGATCACGATAAATGGATAAACCACTTGGGGATACGCCCATGCAGCGGGGTACTACTCAGTATTAAGGAAAAAGAACTATGACATATGCGACAAGGGCGATTCTCAAAATAATCGCTATATGTGAAATAAGCCACTCAAAGAAGAGCATATTCTTTATGATTCCATTTGTTTAAGTAAAACTTAAATAAAAGCACCTTAAGAAAATGTTTTTTGAAGAACATAGGGCATAGTATGACAACATGCTAACATAAATTATTTTGTCCTAATTTTACTGACAAGAAAAGCGAAACTCAGAGAAAATAAGTTACTTTTCCAAGGCCACACAATAGAACTATAATTTTATTAACCAGTATCACCCCAATAAATTCAATAAAGAGGGGAAAAATTTTAAATAAAATACTTTAAGATTTTTACCACTTTAAGATTTAGAAATGAACTTCAACGAGTACTTTAAAAGACCATATATTATAGAATTGTACACCCAAAACCTATATAATTTTATCAACTAATGCCACTCCAACAAATTCAATAACATTTTTAAAAATATAAGAATTTTTCCAATTTAAAAACTACTTTTCAAAAATGATAGTCCATTTTAGAGCTTTACTCCTTGTTCATAAACAAATGAACAGATTCAACTTTGAAATATTTGTGGTCAGATCTTGTATATTCCATTGAAAATGAAAGTGCTTTTCATACATTAACCTAACAAACATTTCCTGTGTACCAGATATTTTGTATTAGGCTAAGGAGGTAGAAATACAACTGTTAGCTTCACACACCACTTCCGATCGTTTTTTTTTTAAATAAATGTAATCTCTATCAAAATTTGTGGTCTTCTATATATTAGAGGGAATGGTCCATTTTCTAGTTGATATTAATTGTAAATAAAAATCGAGTCTAATTACCGGTTTCATTAAGCAATTTTGCATTACATGACTGGTGATGAAATGATTTTATAGGCTTCAGGTACACTTTTCTTATCACTCAACTCATGCAGTGGAATATACCCATTTCATGCTTACCACAGTCACATGTCTGGAAAATCGTAGTAAGTAAAATTCTCCTCCCTAAGTAAAGACTTTAACTTTCCCAAACACATATTTTTTAAATTTTTTTATTTTTGTGTTTTGGGGGGGCTAATATATCTTTTTATATAACATTATACTTGGAGTATCTTTACATGCAGACTTACTGAGATTTTAGATCCGATAGTTAATTCGGGATCTATTTGTGATATGCAAAAATGTATTCATAGAAAGCAGCTTTCTTTCATTAAAACATTGTTAGCATTTCCTCTCATGGGAGACATGAAATAATTTTATGCACAACTACTCAAAATGTTTTTAAACTTCTGCGTACGTAAGATTGCCAAAATCTAACATATGTTTTGTGGTATTTAATCCTCCAGAGGAAACGGAGAAATAAAACGTGTCTCCTAAAGTAATTAATAAGCTGCAATAGAGACAACTAGAACACTTTTCAAATGTCAGGTTGAGTCATATCCCTCTTTAACGCACACTCAACATATATTATTTAAAAAAATTTTAGTACACAAGAAGTACAACTAGAGTTTGCTAGTTAACTGTTCCTTTTTGGAAGTTGTGCATTTCTTTTTTTTAAAGATTTTACTTATTTATTTTTAGAGAGGAAGGAAGGGAGGGAGAAAGAGAGGGAGAGAAACGTCCATGTGTGGTTGCTTCTTGTGCACCCCTTACTGGGGACCTACAACCCAGGCTTGTGCCCTGACTGGGAATCGAACCAATGACCCTTTGGTTCGCATGTCAGCCCTCAATTCACTGAACCACACCAGACAGGGCCAAAGTTGTGTATTTCCTTTGGAATTCATTACAAGTGAAAACAATCAATTGTTTCATTGCATGAATGTTGTCTATGTAAAAAATTATAGTTGAAGTCAAATAGAAATATATATTGGAATCCAGTCACAAAACAGGAATTTCTGTGGAATATGCAAAATGAGTCCCATTTGCTATACATGAATAAAGAGAATTTGATGGCAAAACATTAACAAATAAGTATATTCTCACCGATTAGTAAGAAAGAGACAACTTCATGGGAAGGTCCTGTGGCGGAACAGCGTATGGCAGAGTACAATAACAATTGTTATTATACAATAATAATAAGGTCAGTGTTGCTGAGCTTGGTATGCAAAAAGACACATAGTGGCAGTCCAAACTAGGGAAAGCGTCTGTAAGTTCCTGCAAGACTTTGGTTTTGATATTGCATGGAAAGAGAAGATACTCGAGAATTTTTAGGAGGGAATTGATAGAATTCCCCTTATGTTTTATGAAAGATCACATTGCTTGTTAGGCAGACTATAAACGATAGCCAGGGTAGAAGCCGGTACATCATTTAGGATGGTAGTAGCTTGGCCAATGGCAACAGCAGAGGAAGTAGAGAATAAGTGGGCTCTGAGGATCTTTTTGAAGGTATAGGCAACATTTGCTGATAGAGTAAATACAGTAAATACAGAGAGCAAACCAGGATGATTGCCAAATGTTTGACCTAAGCAACTCTAAAGATAGAGTTGTGTTTACTGAAAAGGGGAAAACTATAGATGTATCAGTTAAAGGGGAAGATCAGAAATTGTGTGAAGTCAAAATAATTTAGAGATATTTATCAGCTATCCAAGTAAAGACATCAAGTATGCAGTTATATTAGCCCTGGCTGGTGTGGCTCAGTGGATTGAGTGCCAGCCTGTGAACCAAAAGGTTGCTGGTTCAGTTCCCAGCCAGGGCACATGCCTGGGTTTTGGGCCAGGTCCCCAGTAGGGGGTGCTGGAGAGGCAACCACACATGGATGTTTCTCTCCCTCTCTTTCTCCCTCCCTTCCCCTCTCTAAAAAAATAAATAAATAAAATCTTTTAAAAAATTTAAAAGACATATAAGCATATAATTAAATTTCCAAGCCATGATTTTGAAAAATTGTCAAGGAAGTGAATGTAAAGAAGAGAAGCAGTCGAAAGACCAAGGATTAGAAAACCGGATAATCAGAGGTTGGAAAGATGAGTAGGAATCACATTTATTTAGGTCCACTTTCCTTATGATATAACATAATCAATAAAAGAAGCACCGACAGTTCCAAGAATATCAGGAAAAGAGGCCCTTTACACACCGTTGGTGAAAATGTGTATATTATTTTATGCATTGCTGAGAAAAAAACGTTTCCTCAAAATTTAACAGGTTATAGCCACACACATATATTAACTCAGGTGTTGTGGGTTAGCAATTCAGAAATGGAGTAGATGGGGGGGGGTTCTCGTGACACTGCAGTGAAGACAATGTCTAGGGCTTCTGAATAGACCCCCTTCCCAGCAGAGGTCCCAGTGCCCTGTTGGGTTTGGCAGGAGGCCTCGTTGCCTCGCAACACGAACATCTCCATAGATTTTCTCAAACAGTCTCATAACATGGCAGCTGAGTTCCCGCAGAGACAGTGATTTTATTGTACCGTCTCAGAATTCACATATCATCATTTTGCCACGATCTGCTCATTTGAATGAGGTTCTTCTCAGTACAGTCCACATGGAAAGAGATAAAATTAGGCTCTTTCCTTTTGGAGAGTTTGTAGATGTATTTTAAAATCTCAACAGTGCAGATTTTCAAAACATTTTTCAGGAACAAATATAGCAATATCTGTGAAAACTAAAAGGTTCATGGCAATTCATGTAATAATTGTACTTCCACAAATTTATTTAATTATTCTGGACAGATGCATAAGAACATATATACACACACACGGAATCTTATATGTTTACAGCGACAGTTGTAGTAGCAAAGAACCAGATATGACTTTCTTTTTTTATATACATATATATTTTTTAATATATTTTATCGATTATGCTATTACAGTTGTCCCATTTCTCCCCCATCATTCCCCTCCACCCTGCACCCCCTCCCACGCACATTCCCCCCTTTAGTTCATGTCCATGTGTCATAAGTTCTTTAGCTTCTGCATTTCCCACACTAATCTTGCCTTCCCCCCGTCTATTTTCTACCCACTGTCTATGCTACTTATTCTCTGTACCTTTCCCCCCTCTCTCCTCCTCCCACCCCCTGTTGCTAACCCTCCATGTGATCTCCATTTCTGTGGTTCTGTATGACTTTCATGTCCACTCTTAAAGGAGCAGTGAAATTAATTACAGTGAAACTATACAGACGGGTAATAGCAACTAGAAGCACAAGGGTGAGCTGTATGCACCGAAATGAGAAGAGAAATGAGATGCCCGTTGTCGATTTTTAAGATAAAGCAAGTAGCGAAAGATCTTCTGTAGTCCTTTCTTTGTAAAAACGAACAACAGCGTGTATACGTGTAAGTGATATATTGAACAAACGTGGCCGATGGACCATAATCGCGAAGTAATTTTATTTTTCCGACCCTTGTCCTTTTGTACTTTAGTCAGTTTAACAGAAAATTCAGGCCCGCCCCCATAACTGAAGAATGACTTTTTCGATCATTCTTCAGTTACGAAGCAGCCGTTAGACAATAATGAAAACATCCAGTCCCATATAGTAGGAAAATAGTGAACCTGCCGAAAGCTTAGCACTTGCAATGGGGCCGAGGACACGCAGGACCACGCCTCCTTCTGTCTGTCTATCTTTGCATAGCACTTGTAGTACTTCTCAGCTAGCTCCTAGTCTTGCCTTCTTACCCCTGCGCCTTGGAGCTGGAGCAGGAGGAAGCCCAAGAGGTAGCGCGAGTAGCACAGTTCTCACCCGACTGACAACGCGAGACTGTTGTCCTGGATCTTCCGGGCCTTGCAGACATTCAACACATGTTGACTTTCTGTAGACTTCTAGGAATTGCTCCGAACCATGCAGTCCACCGCCATGACTGGCTGTCCCTTAGCATGATTCCCTGGACACGAGTGCATGTGGTCCTATTCCGGTTAGTTGCTTATAACTCTTTCCAGAAGCTTCCGGCAGTGCAATTTGCCAGTTTCCTTCACGAGGATCCCCTTGCCCTTCCGGTTGGTCTCTTGAAAATTATACCTAAGCCACTGTTTTGTCAAGTCTCTTATCTTTCATGCACATTACATACGTGGGTTACAAGCACGCATCCCTCTGCTGAGAGACTGGCGGTGCGGCTGGTTTTCAGTTACCCTTGCTGGTGTCCGTTCTCCAGCCCTTGCACGGTGCCTTGAAAGTACACTGAGCAGAAAAGCTCAGTAGGGAGGTTGGAGGACGCGGGTGCTTGAAGCCGCCATGGTGCGCAGGACTTACCTGGCTCAGCTGTAAGTGAACTAGGAGGTGAGCTCAGGTGCCACAGGACAGGAAACCAACAGGCTCTCCCATATGTCCCAAACAGAACTAACTCTCTTTCCCCCAAACCTATTTTTTTTCTTCTTTGTGTCCCATCTCAAGAAATGGATAGAGAGCCAGCGTCCGTGGGTTTGAGTAAGCCTCAAATCTGAGGGCCATAGGGTCGTACACCACGCCCCCTTTTGTCTGTAAATCTACATGCAAGCAATAGCAGAGTACTACTGGTGCAACGGCAAAGTATGTCGCTTCCATCAATGTCTCTGAAACTACACTAGAGTACCCCAGTCTAGGCCTTCCTCTGTCACGGAGATTACTGCAATCAAACTGAAAGATGCATCTCCCATTTTGCCTCCTTAGGATTTGCGTTTCGCGTGACAGCTCACATGATCCTCCTGAAATGTAAAGGTGAATATGTAAGTCCTTTGCTTAAAACCCTTCCCTGGTTTACATTACCTGAGCCTATGCGATTTGGCCCCTATTACTTTCTTCAGCTTTCTTTAGCTTTCTGGTGTGGGTCAGTGGACTGAGTGCTGCCCCTCGAACCAAAGTCTTTGGTTCGATTCCCAGTCAGGGCACATGCCTGGGTTGCGGGCCAGGTCCCCAGAAGGGGGCATGTGAGAGGCAACCACACATAAATGTTTCTCTGCCTCTCTTGCTCCTTCCCTTCCCCACTCTAAAAAATAAAGAAATACAATTTTTCGGAAAAAGTGTGGACTTACGTGAATACATAGAAACGGCAAGTAGAACAGTTGTTACCAGAGGTGGAGAAATGGGGAAAATAGGGAGATGTCAGTCAGAGTACAAAGTTGCAGTTATGGAGGATCAGTCTAAGGATTGGATGTACACCATGAAAACAATTACATTTTATTCAGCACCAGAAATCTGTGAAGAGAGTTCATTTCAGGTGCTCTTATCACTCCCACTCACAAAAAAAAAAAAAAAAAAAAAAAAAAAAAAAAAAAAAACAGGAACATTTGAGAATATGTGTTAATTTCCTTGGCTAGTTATAATTTCACTACGCATGTGCATACCAAATCACAATATTGTACATCCTGAACATATGCAATTTTTGTTTTAAAAGTGTGGACTTTGCAACTGAGAATTTAATATATTTCTGGAAGGAGGTGTAAATTGATATGACCACTTTGTAAGTATTTGCCATTATCAACTAAAGTGTAACGTACCCATATTGGGTGACCTACAAATTCTGCTCTCAGGTTGTATTGGGTTGGCCAAAGAGTTCATTTAGTTTTTGTTTCCATACAATAAAAGACACATTTTTCACTTTCATCAATAACTTTATTGATTTGGATATCTTGAGTATTCTGGCTTTCTCCTGAGCGGTGAACGTTGATTGTTCTTAATTACTGCCTCAGTTTGATTGCTATCAACTTCAGCTGGTCTACCTGACTGTGGAGCACTGTCCAATGAGAAATCTCCAGCCCAAAACTTCACAAACCACTTTTGACACATTCGATCAGTCACAGCACCTTCTCTGTACATGGCACAAATGTTTTTGTTTTGGGGGGTTTTCTGCATTTCAATTGCATTTTTACCTTCCTTAAAATAGCAAAGCATAATATGCCAAAAATGTTGTATACTCTCCTCCATATTCTATAGCAAAATAGCTACACAAAAAATTCACCAATTTTGATGAGTTATTTTCAATGCACGCTGATATGACAGCTGTCACAATACAATCTAACGAAATTGTTTCAAATGAAGTTAAAGACAACTAAGCGCTACTAGAACCATCTTACCAAGAAAAAACAAGTGAACCTTTTGGCCCACTCAGTATGGGCCCGTGGAAAAGGAAAGCACATGTCCACCAAAGACTCATACAAAAATGTTCACGGCAGCTTAATTCTTGATACCACCAAACGGTAAAACTCCGAAATGTTCAGTAATGAAATGATGGAATACTATAGTCCATTCATACACTGGGATATGTAAAACACCAAAAAATACTAGTGATACACGCAACGACCCGGATGGGTATAACAGTGCTTGGCGGTAGAAATAAGGAAAAAGTTTACGGACTTTATTTACATGAGCTTTAAGTGCAGGTAAAGGTCCCGGTGCCTTGCTCCCAGTAGTCAGTGTAACGTTTATCTCTGTGTCTCTGTATGCAAATATTCTGTATCTTGACCCAGGTGGTGGTTTCACAGATGTATGTCTTTGTAAAATTGAATCATGCTGTTCCCTTCAGATGATGATCTTTTATTTGGTGTCCATCGTGTGTTAAACAGAGTAAAACACAAGTACATACAATTATACGTACAACCACATCATGCGTGACTGCTTTAGGATCACGTATCTTCCATTTGCTAGTGTAAATGCGAGATGCTGGACAAGTTACCTAACTTCATTGAGCCTCAGTTTAACAATAATGGCTATGTCATAGGCTTATTTAGGGGAATAAATGCCATTACATGGATAAAGCACTTACAATACTCTCTGGTTCAGTAAGTGTACACTATTCTTGTTAATATTTTATACTTTAGTCTCAAATTCCAATCAGTAAAGGGTTCCAGTGTGCTTGCATTTTTAAAATAGTTTGAATTCATCCCATAAGTCTGTCTTCCTTGGAGCTGTTAGGGCACCTGAAGAAATACAACCATATTAGGTGTTTTAATAACTTTAAAATTTTCAACTTTTGAAACAGAAATAAAGCATATATGGATTAATGCCAACATTAAAAAACTGGTATTTCATTTCACTTACATGCTCATTTTCTAGCGAATGTGGACATATTGTATTAGCTTCACGTTGCCACGGTAACAAATTACCATAAACTTAGTTGTGTCAGGCAACACATATTTATTATCCTACAGGTCTGGATGATAGGAATCTTAGGGATCAAGGCGTTCGCAGCGCTGCGTTCCTTCTGAAGGTCTAGGTGAGAATCTCTTGCCTTGCTTTTTCTGTCTTCCAGAGTTCACCTCCATGTCTTGGCTCATACATGGCCCTCTCTCTCCGATACAGTTAGGCTTACAGACCTGCACACTGAAGACAGGAGAAGCAACAGATACATCGCATGGTGACCGTGGCTGCCAGGAACACATCTTTGTGTGTCTGCAGAAATATCACGGAAAGCCGGGGCACGAGGCTTACCCGGGGCTATAAAGTTGGTACGGGCATTAAAGGTGTTCCAGGTCACGTGATTTTCCCTTCATGTGACTGTGTGTGTGTGTGTGTGTGCGTGTGTGTGTTCATGGGCATGAACACGTAGCAGGGAAAACATATGAAGATATAAAGAAGGATATAAGTATAAAAATACCAATTTTTGAACATCTCAACCAATTTCATTAAAGCTTTGCATTTGTTGGAGAAAAACAAACGTGTGTGTGTGTGTGTGTGTGTGTGTGTTGGTTTTTTTTTTTTTTTTTTTTTTTTTTTTTGCTAAATTTATCTTGACAACTGATAAACTAGGGCCTGTAATGAATGGCCAGCGGATCAAGTTCTCTTTTTTCAAAACGAAAATAAGATTCTGGTATTTACCTGGAGACATTGGAAAAGAAAGGGTGTTAATATGGATGATTTAGGCTAATTATATTCTTTGAGACCCTGAATAGTTTTTAGTTGGTGTGTGTCTCAATTCAGAAGATTCACGGGACCTTCTTCCTCTTCTAGCATGCAGGCCTGGCCTAATTGGCTTATATTAGTTTAAAATTTTTTTAAAAAGTATGAAATATTTCTGAAAAGATTAAAGCAAGAAAAATAACTCCATAGTTATAAAGCAACACAATAAACTATGAAAGCAAGGGCATTAAATGTACAGAAAAAATATTAGCACACGATAAATAGTTTAAATTAAGTTACAGGTGAAACAGCTTCTTGATTGGAAATAGCTGTACTGGCCATAAAATGGCTCGTTTCTGTGGTGCAAATTTTGCAAATGACGATTATATTGAAGTATATGTATTATTTCTTGGAATAAACAGTAGGCAATATAAAAATAACATCAGTTATTTAAACTATAAACATGTTCACTCATAGTTTCATATAATTTTATTGTGTTTACTTTCTGAACTCAATACACTATGTCATTTCTAAAACAGAAATAGTTGAAATTTTACTCTAATTACGTTGCAATTCCAACTATCAGAATTAATATCTACTCTTGCAATTACAGAACAAGGAATCACCAAAATTATGCATGTATATTTTATTAATGAAAAAATATTAAGTGATCTCTGTTATAATAATAACATTTATTGCTTTCTTCATGGTAACAATGAAATAAGGCTGTATCTTAAATTACCGATTAAGGATCCTTTATTACACCAATAGATGTATAGTTTTAGAATTGCGTGTTTCAGTACACGATGCAACATTAGGTAATACGATGTTCAAATTACCGAGGGCCGATGGCCCCTTTTCCTCCCACCAAGAACCCACAGAGTGTGTTGCTTCTTGATTTGAACCTTGAGACCTGCTATGCTTAGAATTTTGAGGTTAGCTTTTTATCATGGATGAAATTAAAATTAGACTTTGGGAATGTGTTGTGTTTGGAGTTCAAGGTCTAGTTTGATACTGACAAATAGTCATTGTTCAGTCTGTGCTTAAACATCTTCATGGACAAAAGCTAGTCATTCCATTTGCAGGGTTTTTTTGGGGGGGTGTAGAAGGTTTTCTATCAAAGTGGGAAAATATCTGCCTTCTTATAAATTTTTTTCCCAGTTTTACTTGTAGGGAATACATTCTGTTCCTCATCCCCGTGATCCCTAACCAAATATCTGAAGACATTTTTCTGTGTCCCCCAAGAAACTTACCCCAGTTTCTTTCATTGTTCCTACATATCACGGTTTGGAGACCCCTCAGTGTTCTAATTATTCCTCTCTGCATCTTCTCTAGAATGACAATGTCTCCATTAAAAGGTGGAGTGTAGAACTTCATGCAATTATACAGCTATCTGTTTTGATAGAAAAAAAATTCAACCTGCATTCCTCAGTGGTACTTCTAGAATCAGTCTGAAATAAAAGTTATGATTTTAGTGGACATATATTATTGTTGGAGGTGTAAGAGTGGCAGAACTTGAGTTGGATTTTGAAGAACAAATAGACTGGGGAAGTTAAAGAAAGCATTTCATGGAATGAGAATCAATACATTAACAGTGGTAGGCATGACTATTCTGGTCTTTATTTATTTTTGCTTGACTTCATGACTTCGCTTTTATTGCTTCCTTAGTGCCTCCAGCCAGACCGGTCACACCCGGTGCTGAATGGTTGCTCAGCCTGCTCAAACTGGAACGGAAAGATACTACACGTAGTTTTAAAGAGTTCTCAAATCACGTTGTGTGAGTGGTGTGACCAGCTGCTGCGCTGGGGTGCAAATGTGAGGCCTGCTCCCTTCTTCTGGGTTTGCCCACACATTGGAATCGTACAAATAAGTGCTCACTCCAAATCAGTGGTCTACTTCCTGAAGTTTAATACTGTGTTTGTGATGCTGAAGTATTCGCTTTCATTCTAAATAAAAATTTATATTTTAAAAAATGCCTTGATGACCGAAATGGACTAGGCTATCATCTCTGAAGAAATGCTGTCTTTGGAATTAATAAAAAACAAAGTGATGGTACTCTCCAGTAGTGGAATTTTATTGGGGAAGTAGAAGACCTAGACTTTTAAGAACTTTGATAAGAATAAAATACTCTCTTAACTTCATAACGAATGATGTAAAAATGAAGTTCCGATGGTAGGGAAAAAGTCCATTCTGCTCAGATAAAGATATGCCCTCTATATTTGATCTTAATCATAATAAATCTCGGTGCTATAATCTAAATTAAATTTCTTTATTAGTTGGCTTTGGTAGATTTGAAACTAAAAGAACTTCAAGTTTTCTTAGTGTCTTGAACATAATAATCCCACTAAATGTTGCACCGATGATCATTGTACCCACATTTTTACTTTCATCTCCTGGAAGAATCATTAATAAGCTAACTCAAGGTTACTAGCTAGAACTGGCTACTAATTTTGAAGTGATTATAAATGACCCAAATCTGAGCTAAGAGGCTCCTGAATATGAAATCCACAGTGCTGTTTGTATTCATATAATGAGTCACTTTATCCTCATAGCTTTTAAGAAAAGAAAAACAGACTTCAACCTTATTTAAAATATTGATCTCCTTTAAAATGTAGCACAGATTTAGGCGTTATTTTTAAGTTGTCTGTGTACTCCAATTTAAGAAATGTGTTTTATGAAATCCTATTTATATCCTTTCGTGCCTGAATGGAGAAAATTAAAAGAGTAAAGAGACAAAAAATGTTTTCCCTTTCGACAAGGGAGAAACTTGTCAGGTTTCCAATTCTGGAGTTGACTTTGGTGATAAGAAATCTGTTGTTAATGAAACTTTGAAGATAATTCAGTGCAAAAAAGTGATTTATGGCCTTTTAATATGATGCCAAATTTTATTCTTTTTGTTGATGTTCCATAACAATCTGAGTCCTTTGAAAAATCCCCACAGGCAATAGTCATGGAGGTCTGTATTTTTTAAACATGAAAATAAAAGGCAAGATAAACCAAGAAAACGTTTCATTAAGTAGTTGAGCAAGACATTTCTCTTGACAATTTGGAGATACCTGAAACATATAGAACTGAAACATAAATTTCCAATGAAAGGTCATAATGTCCGCCATTCCAAAATCACTCAGCTAGAATTCTAATAAAGAAATCCTTTCATTTCCAATTCCCATGTTCAGTCATAGTAAGAACAATGCTGAGCTTGTAGTTTGAACTCTGTCCTTATTTTATATTGTAACACAAAGTTAAATGAGTCATGTAGATTTGTGTATATAAATGAATACATGATCTCAAATATTAGTTTTAAAAATAATCAGTATAATCATGCTGAATTGAAGAGTGGTCTTTTGACAAATTATAACTAAATCTCCATATGTAACTACACATTTTTTAAATAGAAATCTTTTCTACTCTGTGCTTAGCTACATCTTACTCACCCTTCAGGTCTTAAATGCCAAGTTTAAATACCATTTCCATTGCTAGAAGTTCCATGGCAACCGATCTCATTTTGGTGCCAGCAAATATTCTCTAATACCACCTTATGCTTTACCTTCTCGGAACTTACATCCATTTGTAAGTATAAATCTATTCGTATGATTGCCTTTTAAGGTTGTCAGATTAGACTGTTAGCCTTGGTCCGTTTACCCCTTGGAGCTAGTGCGTAGTATGGTGGTTGGCTTGGAGCTGTCCCGCAAGGAGTATCTGCTGAATGAATCGTTGATAGAAACACCGAGTTTGACTGTTATCTTTGACCAATAGAACATCCGAATTCTATCTTAGCTTCGAGAATGGTTTCCCCCATTTCCATAGAGTCTCTTCTACACTTCAGGGCACAGTTGGAAGGAGCACAGTCCTTGCATAGCTAACAAGCTGCAGAATGCTTTTAACTTTGGCCTTGGCACTGAAAGCTTTAAAATACTGTGATTCACATGCATCTGTGATCTCCTCTGAGATCAAGATAAGAAAGCCTCAAACCCCTAATCTGTAAATAACAGAAGTCCGAAGTCCTCCCCAAGATTGCTTCAAACTCTTGATAGATTTACTTCCTCAACGTGCTCGCTCCAGCTCAGAACTCACATGTGTTTTATGAGACTTTCTGAGACCCTGCATAGGGATGAGAGAGATTTACATTACAGAGATACAAAACATGCCCCTCCACTCTGTCCACCTCAATAACCAGGAACGTCTCCCACTCCGTTTAAGTCCTCGAAGACTTAAGTTTTAAATTATTGGGCCTTTTTTCCTGTTTCTTTTTGTCTACCCCTAAACCAGTCCTGATTTATTTCACGTGCACAACCATTAAGCTACCATATTTACAGCTGAGGCTGCTGCTCGCCCACGCCTTCGGACTTGCACTATCCCTTAAAGCAACATGTTAACGTATTTGTGAAACTCAGTAACCCCTCCCTTAGGTAGAATTCCGATCGATGCCAATTGGCAAAATAATGGGATTTCACCTTGTAATTTTGTAAATTCTCATTCTTAGCATTAGACATTACACAACATATCTACACTATTTAGCCTATTTTGCATGTTCGAAAAGTGCTAGAATCTCGACTCTTCTTTTCCCCTCAAAGAAAACATTTCAGTTTATTGATCCTTGGATTCAAATGGTCAAAATTATTCTGATCCAGGCAATATGTCTTCTTTCCATATGTTTTCTCCTCCAGCTGATTTTAGGAAGGTTTTAAAAATCAGTTTATAGGCTCAAATATTGACAGTATTAAAGCGCTATCAATTTTACACAGTTGACCCAGATATACAGAAAATTATCTCTTTTTTTAGGTAGTACTCATTCTTTTTATAATGCACATGTAACATTCGGAATTTTCTCTTTTATCAGCAGAAAATAAAACTCATCTAACTGCCTATTGTCTTACTAACTTTAACTGGAATGCATGGCATTTTGACTTAGAAATTTCCCTACTATTTTCTTCTTTCATTACTATTCTAAGTTAAATCCATTATTTTTGTGAATTTAGTAATCATTTCCTTCCTGTTTGAAATAACATAAGGTGAACGAATATATAGTTACCATGTTAGTCTTACTGGCTGAGAATCTTTTAACAAAAATAGGACAAATAGATGTGATTATGTGCTTATAGTAGAAAGGAAATTATGTGAGTTCATTTAAATGATCTATACAAATATAGCAGCAGAGTTCTGGCCAAGATGGAGGCGTATGTAGGAACCTTTTGCTTCCCCGCACAACCAAAAGGAGGGTAACGACCAATTTAAAAACAATAAAAAACCGGAAGTGCCAGAAAAATCAAACTGCATGGAATTCTACCAACCAAGGGATTAAAGAAACTTTCAACCTACACTGATAGAAGGGAGACGGGCAGCTGGGTGGGCAGAGAGCACCCACAGCAGCAACGTGGCAGGCTGCACAGACAGGCAAGGCAGGGCTGGCTGAACAGGAAACTAAGATTTAAAGCTAGCTGAAAACTATGGTGGGGGTTGCCACAGCAGGAGAATCTCCCGGTCTCACAAGACGGTTCGTTGGTAAGTGGGGCTAGAGCCGAGCAAGCAAGCCACACCACTCCCTCTGTGACCCCTCCCCCACACAACGCCACAGTGCAGCAAAGAGGGTTGCCTTGCCCTGGTGAATACCTAAGGCTCCTCCCCCCATAACATAACAGGTGCAATGAAACACAGAAACATGGCCCAAAGGAAAGAACAGATCAAAACTCCAGAAAAAGAGCAAAGCGACCAGGAGATAGCCAATGTAAGTGATGAAGCAATGCAGAGTTCAAAGCACTGGTAATCAGGATGCTCACAGAATTGATTGGGCTTGGTCACAAAATGATGGAACAAATGAAGGCTACCCAAAGTGAAATAAAGCAAAATATACAGGGAACCAACAGTGATGGGAAGGAAACTGGGACTCAAATCAACGATTTGGAGCGGAAGGAAGAAATAAACATCCAACCAGACCAGAATGAAGAAACAAGAATTCAAAAATACGAGGAGAGGCTTAGGAACCTCCAGGACAACTTTGAACGTTACAACATCTGAATCGTAGGGGTGCTGGAAGGAGAAGAGGAAGAGCAAGAAATTGAAAACTTATTTGGAAATATAATGAAGGAGAACTTCCGCAATCTGGCAAAGGAAATAGACTTCCAGGAAGTCCAGGAAGCTCAGAGAGTCCCAAAGAAGTTGAACCCAAGAAGGAACACATCGAGGCACATAATGATTAAGTTACCCAAGATAAAAGAGAAGGAGAGAATTTTAAAAGCAGCAAGAGAAAAGGAGACAGTTACCTACAAACGAGTTCCCATAAGAATATCATCTGAATCTCAAAAGAAACCTTACTGGCAAGAAGAGGCTGGAAAGAAGTATTCCAAGTCATGGAAGGCAGGGACCTATATCCAAGATTGCTCTATCCAGCAAAGCTGTCATTTAGAATGGAAGGGCAGATGAAGTGCTTCCCAGAGAAGGTCAAGTTCAAGGAGTTCATCATCACCAAGCCCTTATTATATGAAATGTTAAAGGGACTTAGCTAAGAAAAAGAAGAAGATCAAACATATGAACAGTGAAATGACAACAAACTTACAACTATCAACAACTGAACCTAAAAAAAAAAAAAAGAAAAGAAAAACTCAGTAAACAGCTAGAACAGGAACAGGATCAGAGAAATGGACATCACATGGAGGGATTTCAGTGGGGAGCGGGAGGAGAAGAATGGGGGGGAAGGTACAATAAATAAGAAGCATGATTGGTAGGCATAAAATAGATGGAGCGAGGTTAAGAATGGTATAGGAAACAGAGAAGTCAAAGAAATTATATGTATAACCCATGGACATGAACTAAGGTGGAGAATGTGGGAGTGTTGGGGGGTGCAGGGCAGAGGAGGGATAGGAGAAAAATTGGGAAAACTGTAATAGCATAATCAAAATATACTTAAAAACAAATATAGTATCTTATTTTTTTAATTTTATTTATTTATTTTTAGAGAGAGGGGAAGGGAGGGAGAGAAACATCAATGTGCGGTTGCCTCTCATATGGCCCCCACCGGTGATCTGGCCCACAACCCAGGCATGTTCCCTGACTGGGAATCGAACCACCAACCCTTTGGTTCACAGGCCTGCACTCAATCCACTGCGTCACAGCAGTCAGGTCTAGTAGCTTAATTTTAATAAATACACAAGTACAAATACACTTTAATACTGACCGTTTGAAGCCACTCATTTAAACTCCACCTGGCCAATCCCACTGTAACAACCTTTTATTTTCAAAGATTAAGTTAAAAAGTAGAATACCTGTCTCCACTCTCTGGTATACAACAGTTATTCTTCAGTACACAAAAAGCACGCCAAATTACATATACTGTAAAGACAGTAAAGATTCTATCAATGTACCAGAAGGGAAAACTTCTGCTCATTCGCATTTGCTCTGACATGGTATGGGTTTATATTAGGACATCTGGATCACGTTCTCTAAATCACTTTTTGTTGAAATGTGATGTCATTCTTTGGGGTGGCAGGCATGGGCCACTTAGACCTATAATGTTATGAAAACCTGTTATAAATTGCGTGGAGGGTAGGGAAGTATCGCTCTCAAGTCCACACTCTCCTAGTTTGTCAGCACCTAAGACCCTCTAAGTGCTTAATTTCATTTCCGTTTGCCTGCAATATACATACATACAGATGGTTCAGTGGAATTTATTATCGAGTACAATCACCCCTCTTCCCGCTTTTCATTTCCCTTTAAACTCTTTTAGCAGATTGGTTTTTGCCTCCCTATATCTAAATAACATGCATTTACAGCTAATTCTTAATATTGTTTTAATTTTCCAAATTGGCTTCACACTATGGACAATGTGGAGTTAGCTTGCTTTCTTACTTTTACCTCCAATACACACACCACCCTTCTGACATGCCTATCTTCCCAATATACTTATATCTCAATTTTTAATATTAATATTAAGTATTTATATTATTATAATAAAGGGCTTCAGTAATAAGATGGACATACAATAAACTAAGATCTGCACAATTTAAATTTTCCAGGGAGTTCATAAATGATTTCGGATTATTTTGTCATTTAGGATATATATGTCTATTTAATTTAACTACAAACTTGCTTTCAATTTTCTAAAATTGTCTCAAGATATTCAAATCCTGCTGGTGTTTTATCAGTCACTTTTTTATAGAATAAGTCTTTCCCGGTCTTCTGATATGTAGAATGGAAATAATACTTACTAAACGAACTTATCATTTGGGATTGTATTAAAGAATAAAGTTGAAAATCCACATCAAATTATTAGTATCACGGCCAGCACTTTGTCTCTGCTAAACAAAAATTAGCAATAATAAAAATAATGACATACATGAGAAGCAGCAGGAGAAAGGAGGAAAGAGATAGAAAAGAAATAGGGGAAGAAAAAAGGAGTAAGACAAAGAGAAACGGGAGGAGAGGGAAAAAAGGATGGCGAGAATAATCAATGTTTTGTTAATTAATTAATAATTAATTATTAGCATTCCTTTTTTAGTTAGAATGATAATTGCAACTACAATGTAAGTGAAAAGAAGAGTTTGTTTAAAATGATACGAGAAAACCATTTTTGAGTAGTGATTTGACACCACACCAAAGTGCCCAGATAAATAAAAAAAAACACAGCTTTCAGCGCAGATGAAATTTTTCCAAGTTACAGATGCAGAATGGTCATTGCCTCTCTCCTCTCTCTCTCAAGCGTGAACTCTTTATTTTTCCTTTCTTCCTCATACTTATGCATTTTTCTCTCATGATAATATTATGGTGAGCAGTGATGATATGATATTTGTAATGCATTTTGAAGAGCCCGTTATTGATTGAAGTCTAAGCTAGAAGCAGAAAGATAAATGTCAAGAAAGTAGCACCATTTACTCTGTCTACCACCCAATCCCTCATTTCCAGCCCCCATCCCACTGGTTTAGAATGTTTTCTATTTCAGGGTGTCATGCCCCCAAGTCATCATGTAGCCTTCACCCCAATAAGTATTGTAATTTCTTCTCAAACAATTTTCATGTTAGTGGTATAAATCATTTTTTCTTGAAGGTTGTGATTTACATGTCATCTCTTCTATTCATTACTCTCAATTCTCTGACCAATAAATCTTCATGTTTTCTAAATTTCTACACACAACGGCACATACCAAATCAAGAGGTGTTTCAACCAGCAATTAGAGAAGAAATGAGGAGAAATATTAAGGAAGGTTACCATGAAAGGTTTGGTACAATTTAGGACCACAGAGCATTAAATATTCCTTTAGCAAGAAAGTAACACAGTGAGTTTTTTATTAAAATACATTAGCATGAAATTTCCACCATAGAAGATTGTTTAGAAATATTGATCCACCCCATTGTGAATAATGTCCTGCGAAAGAAGATTAAAAACTAAAAGTTGTCCATATTCAAAGCAGTATGAAATTTCCTCAGGAAACTAAAAATGGAACAGCCTTTTGGCCTGACAATTCCACTGCTGGCGTTATACCCTAAGAACCCTGAATCACCAATTCAAAAGGACCTAGGCACCCCGATGTTCAGAACAACACCGCGTACAATAGCCAACTGCTTGAAACAGCCTAAGTGCCCATCAGTAAATGAGTGGATCAAAAAACTGCGGTACAAAATAAAAATGTTTTGAATAATGTCCTGCAGAGACAAAGTTATGCAATTTAGTTGTTTTAAAAGAACTTAATTATTTCTTTGTTTTTACCTTATAATCAACTAGCATCATTAATTCCAAAAATGCATTGCTGAAATGTTTTTCTTTCATTTAACAAAAAAGGTATTTTTTGGCACGGAGAAATTGCATTTAATTTTGTTTCTTTCAAATTTTAATGTCTAACAGTAACCTCTCTATATGCTAAGTTGTTTGTCCCCTGGTTTCTTTAGAATTTCAAATTAGATTCACTAGTTTACAGATTGCTACATACTAGTCTGTACACAGTGTTATAACGGTGTTGTCTCAAAGCAAACACCTGTACACACGACACTGGTTTCCTTGTGTCCTGCAGAGAAACATCGCTTCAAGACCAGAAGACTTTCGTTTCACAAAAGCGGTGGCCTCAAAACCTTGGGAAGTTTTACAAAAATATTTAACTTTTTGAATAACAAAGCTGGTAGCTCACAGAGAAAACTATGTTTGCTTAATCAGCTGAAGCATAATCGCGTACGTTGGACACATGTTTGTTCAAATTGTCCCTCGAACTGTATCTTCTTTGTAATGAAAGCGAATGAGATGTTTGCACAAAAGGGACATGTTTTTCTTTCACAAATAGCTGCACGAAGATATGGACGAGCTCTTTATGTTTACATGATAATGTAGGTTGCACACTTTCTGCGGAGAACTAAAAAATGGAAGACATTGGGCAAAAAAGAAGAAAAAAAGTCATGGACACAGACTCCAATGTGGAGATCGCCCGGAGGCAGGGGGTGCGCGAAGGGGGAGAGGGGAAAGCGGGGGACAGACGGTGACGGGAGGGAACTTGACTCGGGGCGGTGAGCGCACAGAACAGTGTACAGAGGATGCGTCGTGGAATCGTGCGCCTGAAACCTGTGTCATTTTGTTAATTGGCGCCATGCCAGTAAAGTCAATATAAAGGAAAAAATGCGAAAAACAGACAACAAAGTTTTAGCGCTGTCATAAGAAGGTCTTGTTGAGATGGAATCTTGTTGAGACTCAATAAACAGCCAAGTCTATTATTTGGGCTCTCCAGATAGAGACTTCCCTAAATCCAGCCTGCTAGCTCATAAAAGCATGTACACTGCTCCGAGGAGATTCAGAGAAGACAGCTGAGAGTTCAAATCACCTTGAAGAATGGATAAACAAACAACTAATTTTAAATAAATGGTTTCATTTTTATTTATAAAAACATCATGTAAACATGATTAGTCGCTAGAAAATATGGCCTAGAGTTCCTTAGAAACATTTTTGTCTTTCCATGGAAAGCTTATCAATGGGCAATACACCATTGGAAACCCAACTTTACAGTAAGAGAGCAAACTAATGGCTAAGATTCTAGTAATGTGAATACTGAGAAAAATGCCATTAATTCCAGCATTTTTATTTGTGTGGGTTCAGCATAAGAAGAAACGTTTCCATTTCCATAGAACAAATACCAAATAAGTGTGTCTTACACAAGCATTGTTTCCAGTTTAAAAATATTTGTAAAGCATTCGACAGTGCCATGAAGTAACTTTATTTAATAAATGACTTCTAATAACATATTAACACATGCTTACTCATTTTCTTCTTCTTTTGGTTGGTGTCTCGCTTTCACCGTCTATTTTCCTTCCTTCAAATTGAGCTGATTTGATCATTGAGCATGCCCAGCTGCAGAAATCCAGCTTCTGGGCACAGTCAGATGTGCTCATCAACTTGACTAATTGACAGCGGCTAAATAAATCCCTGAACCACAGATGCACACATGTGGTTACAGGAAATAAACCAACTAGGGTGGCTCTTAAACAAATTCGAATATTAAAAGATTTCGAATATATTTAAGGGTGGAAAAATCTGGTCATTTTGACACTATACTATCACACTGTTATAATGACCATTAAAAAGGTATATTAGAAATGTGAGCAAATAATAAAAGTGATCAATGTGCATAATAACTTTTGCTGTAAACACTAATTTTTTTAAATTTTCCCTTCAGTGACTTAGTTGATCATCCGAAATACTTGAAATTAGCATGTTATTATATATCTGTGTCATGGCTAAATAATTGCTATAAAACTTTGTAGAAGATATACTTACTTGTTCATACAGCTGTCAAGAAGATATTTTAAACTTTATCTCAAGTGGAATTTACCTTAAATCTTTAAAAGTACATCCAGGTCTTTTTATTGAACATATTTTGGCTAGAAAGCACACGTTTTATAGATGTATCATATAAAATCTGTGCCTGTCTTCCTGGCATTAACGATTCTTTCTCTCTCCCATCCATTGAGAAATGTGGAAATTAAATAGAATTTTCCTTGATGTAATAGTTTACTGTATGAACATGAAAACATTCTATAGTATGCTCATTGTTTTTATATGACTCCTTTCAAATATGTTATTTGTAACTGTAATTCTGTAATAAATGAAAATAGAATTGATAGTGAGAGGAAATGAACTTTTAGAACTTGCAGTAAAATTAACCTAATGTTTTTTCCATAAAAAGCATTAAAAATGCAATTTCTCTGTTACAGGTAGAAAAATGTTGATTAAATGCATAAAAATAAAAATAAGAATAAAAACTTTATGGCTGTGAGGTAAACTAATGAATATTAAATTAATATTCTAAATCCTTTGCAAAGGCTATTTCTTTAACTCTGTGTCAAAATTTCATTATGCTTCTATACCACTCAAAATATTGAGGGTAGCATAAATTTTGAGTTGCCTTAAAGACATTTATAATTCTTAATAGTGATATATTAAATTTATCTTTGTATGCTAATTTTCATTATTTTCTGTTCTGTATTTTAATAAGATAACTGTTTT
This sequence comes from Glossophaga mutica, assembly GCA_039655065.1. Taxonomy (NCBI): domain Eukaryota; kingdom Metazoa; phylum Chordata; class Mammalia; order Chiroptera; family Phyllostomidae; genus Glossophaga; species Glossophaga mutica. The sequence goes on along the minus strand of CM077318.1, from coordinate 2,656,157 downwards.
CCACAGCCAAAATAATAAAGCAGAAATTGTTACTGTGTTGGAGAAAAAAATATAAAATTCCTTTTATGAAACTTGTGATTCTGAAAGTATAAAAATGAGTGATGTGTATATATATCTAAATAATATATAAAATACATATGTGATGAGGCAAAAGCAGGTATACTGTTGTTTGTATGGGAAAATACAATCATTAATAAATAACAATGGCAGAAAAAACTCTATTTTTTACGCACTCACAATAACTAAACCAAAAACACCATAGGAATTCCTGAAATACCTGATGACTATTGTCATTTCTTACTTATGAAAAAATCAAATAATGTATATTATTATCAAGTGTATTAAATGTCTACTTAATTGTTATTCATAAGAAATTACATATCAATCTCAAATACTAATCAATGAATAAAGACATACCAAACTTCATTTTGTTAAACCCTAACATATTTTTCTATGGCTCAAGGTTTTAATGACAGTTCTCTAAAAGTATTAAAGATTGACTTTTAATAATAAGTATAAATAATTATTTTATAAGAAATTTGTACAAGAAAGCAGTTTATGAAAAAAGCACACAAACTAGAAATGAACAAAATTAATAAGAAAAAAGTGATTTTAATAATATTTGTTATTTTAATTACTTTCTCTATGGAAGAAATGCATGACTAAAACTGGGAGAAAAATTAAGTTTTGTGCTTGAATTATCAGGATTTCTATGAAAATGGGAGTTTATTTTCGTTTTAAATATATTTTCATTTGGATCCTTTTATTTTGGTGTCCTACTCCCAATCAGGGGTGTCCAACCTTTTGGCATCTCTGGGCCACATTGGAAGAAGCAGAGTTGTCTTGGGCCACATGTTAAATACACAAACACTAATGAAAACTGATGAAAACATATTTGCCAATGATACCGGAGACAAGGGTTTGATCTCCAAAATATACAAAGAACTCACATGGCTCTACTCCAGGAAAACAAAAAACTCAATTAAAAAAATGGGCAAAAGACTTGAACAGACACTTCTCCAAGGAGGACATACAGAGGGCCCAGAGACACATGAAAGGATGCTCAGCATCACTAGCCATCAGAGAGATGCAAATTCAAACCACAATGAGATACGCCCTCACACCTGTCAGAATGGCCATCCTAACCAAATCAACAAACAAGTGCTGGTGAGGTTGTGGAGAAAAGGGAATACTACCGCCCTCTTGGTGGGAATGCAGACTGGTGCAGCCACTGTGGAAAACAGGATGGAATTCCCTCAGAAAACTAAAAACGGAACTGCCTTTTGACCCTGCAATTCCACTGCTGGAATTATACCCTAAGAACCCTGAAACACCAATCCAAAAGAACCTATGCACCCCAATGCTCATAGCAGCACAATTTACAATAGCCAAGTGCTGGAAGCAACCTAGGTGCCCATCAGTCAATGAGTGGATGAAAAAACTGTGGTACATTTGCACGATGGAATACTGTGCAGCAGAAAGAACGAAGCTCCTACTCTGGGACAGCGTGGATGGAACTGGAGAGCATCATGCTAAGTGAAATAAACCAGGTGGTGAGGGACAAATACCATATGATCTCACCTTTAACAAGAACCTAATCAACAAAACAAACAAGGAAGCAAAACAGAACCAGAGTCGTTGAAATTAAGAATAATGTAACAATAGCCCGAGGGAAGGGGGGAGGGCGTAATGGGGGAAAGGGGTTTTTGGGAACTACTACAAAGGACACGTGGACAAAACCAAGGGGGAGGGTGGAAGCAAGGGAGAGAGGGAGATTTGACTGGGGGAGGGGAGTGGTGGGGGGAAAATACAGACAACTGTAATTGAACAACAATAAAATAATTTTAAAAAATTTGATAAACAAAAGGTTTTAAGTAAATTTACAATTTTGTGTTGGGCCGCATTCGTAGCCATCCTGGGCCGCATGTGGCCCATGGGTTGGACACCCCTGTGGCCTAGTCCTTTCCCTCAATGGTCTATGAAAAAGTACTTACAGAACCTACCTAATTTAATGGATTTTTATTTTATTTTTTCACAGTTCTTTTTATTATTTAAGTACAGTTGTCTCCATTCCCCCCCTACCCAACCCATCCCCACTTCCCACCCTTGATCCTACATCACTTTGGCTTTGTCCATGGGTCCTTTATACATGTTCATTTATGGCCCTTCCCCTTCTTCCCACGTTATTTCCCTCCCCCTCCCCTCCAGTTACTGTCAGTTTGTTATTTCAGTGTCTCTGGTTCTATTTCGCTCACTTGTTTCTTTTGTTTATTAGAGTCCTCTTATAGGTGAGATCATATGGTATTTGTCTTTCACCGCCTGGCTTATTTCACTTAGCATAATGCTCTCTGGTTCCATCCATGCTGTCGCAAAGGGTAGGAGCTCCTTCTTTCTCTCTTCTGTGTAGAATTCAATTGTGTAAATGTACTACAGTTTTTTGATCCACTCATTTGCTGATGGGCACTTGGGTTGCTTCCAACACTTGGCTATTGTAAATGGTGCTGCTATGAACACTGGGGTGCCTAGGTTCTTTTGGATTGGTGTTTCAGGGTTCTTAGGGTATATTCCCAGCAGTGGAATTGCTGGGTTTTGCAAAAGGCAGTTCTATTTTTAGTTTTCTGAGGAAGTTCCATACTGTTTTCCACAGTGGCTGCCCCAGTCTGCATTCCTGATGTGGCAGACCCTTCTGCGTGGTGTGAGCTCCCACTCGGAGATGCACAGGACCCACACCCACAGATAGGTTCTCTCGTGGGGAATCAGATTTGCAATATACCTAGGCTGCTCTGAGCCTTGCTTTTACTGTGACTTCCTAAAATCCATGCTAAACCTTGCAGGGACCAGTGTAACCACTTTTGCCTTTTCATTTGCTAATACCCTTCCTCTGTGATGCGATGAGGGGCATTGGCTCCTTTGTTGTAACTGGGGATAGTGAGTGAGGACCATCCTGTAATGGGAGGAGATACAGAATAAAGGTCTGTCAGGGCGGAGGCCTCGGGGTTTTGCTCCCCTTGAGAGAAAAGCCACGCTGTCGTCCTTTTTCCTCCACCGGACTCGGTCGTCCGTGTGTATGTTTTTATTTCATCCGTAATGACACGGACACTGCTAGCCGGTGTCCGCATCATCCCACCAACAGTGCATGAGGGTTCCCTTTTCTCGGCATCCTCACCAGCACCTGTTTGTGGATTTATTAATGATGGCCATTCTGACAGCTGTGTGGTGATATCTCATTGTGGTTTTAATATGCATCTCTGTGATGGCTAGTGATGCTGAGCATTTTTTCATATATATGTGGGCCATCTGCGTGTCCTCTTTGGAGAAGTGTCTATTCAGGTCCTTTGCCCATTTTTTTAAACTTTTTAAATTTATTTTAGAGAGAGAAAAAAGGAGGGGGGAGAGAAGGAGGGAAACACCAATGTGAGAGAGAAACATCCATCAGCTGCCTTCCATTCATGCTTGACCCTTAACCCAGGCATGTGCCATGACCCAGAATCGAACTGGTAACGCCCTGGTTTGCAGGACGAGGTCCTACCAACTGAGCCACACCAGCCAGGGGTTTTGCCCATTTTTAGTTGGGTTGTTTGTCTTCCCGATGTTGAGTTGTATAATTCCTCTATATATTATAGAAGTTAACACCTTATCACATGTATCGTTAGAAAATACGTCCTCCCATTCAATGAGTTCCATTTTCTGAGGTGCAGTGAGGGAAGGATGGAATCTTCAGAAAATATTCCTGAGTCATTTGGATATTGCTATGCAAAGAAAGTAGATTTCACTCCTGACACCATTTACAAAATTATTATAGATCTAATTGTGAAAATTAAAAAAAAAAGAATGTCCAGACATAAACATTTAAGAGTACATTTATAAAGTTAGGGAAAATTAAGATTTTGTACTTGGGGCAAAAATATTAAGTATAAGGGAAATGTATATATTGTTTATCTTTATATATTATGTATACATATTATTTATATATAGGATTTTATTAAAATTGAAAATGTCTGTTTATTCTAAGAAATCATTAGAAAAAAGTGAAGACAAGCTCTAGAGTGTAAGAAGATATTTGCATGAAACACATCTGAGAAAGAACTCATTCATAATATAAAACAAAAAACGTGTAAGTCAATAAGTAAAATGTACACAGCTCAATGAAAAATGGGGAAAAAATTGAAATCATTACTCCACAAAAGAAGCAATTGACATGGCCAATAAATAATATGTAAAGATGCTCAACATTATTAGTCATAAGGGAAATACAAATTGAAACAGCAACCACGCACACTACTCATCCGGGAAATTGGATAAAATAACAAGTGTCTGCAAGGATGTTATGCAAATGGACTGTCATTCACTGTGGATGAAAATATAAATTGTATAATCATTTTGGAAAACAATTTCACAGTATCCCCAAAAGTGGAATGAATGCATTGTCTCTGGCTCAGTCACTCTCCCCCTGGATACATATCCCTCAATGTACAAATGTATTTGTACATTTTTCATAAAAGATACATAAAGTACGTTCATAGCAACTTTAATCAAAATAGCCCAAAGAAACCCTGAAATCAAGTCAAATTTACAGCCACATTAGAACAGACACATGCAAAAACATTGTATTATAGTCACATAATACAATACTATCTAACAATAAAAATGAATGAGCATCAGCCCAGGCATAAATATGAAAGAGTAGAAAAAATACAATTTTGACCAGTTAAAAGCAAATTCGGTTCTTTGTTTTTATTTAATCTTTGTTGTAGTTTCCCAGTACCCTTTAGTCCCCTTATACCCGGCCCCCCCCCCAAGCAATGCCCACAATGTGGTCATGTCCATGAATTCTTTTGCCTTTTTGCTCAATCCCTCCACCCCTTAAGCTCCCCCACACGCATAACTCTCATCCTGCTTCCCGTCTGATAGGGCAAATTGTATTATTTCTTTACACATTTACAAATACAGGAAAAATAATCGTCAGTGTTAGCAGTCAAGATAGTGGTTACTTTTGAAAGTAAGTAGGGGATATTTGGGTGCTGTCAATGTTTTACTTACTGACTTGAGTTCTGATTGCTTCCTTGTTTTCACTTGGTGAAAATTCTTTGAGCTTATGACATATATATTCACTTACGACTTGCGTACTTTCTTGTATATACGTTATAGACTAATAAGAAGTTGTAAACCACAGCAAAAAAAAAACAAACCCAAAAATGATGATGTTTCTTTAGTGCTTGCTCTGTACCAGGCATTATTTCACGTGATTTACATTCATTAACTTATTCAATCATCACAGCCCTATGAGGTAAACTGTTACCTTCATTTTACTGAGGAAACTGGAGTGTAGAGTAGTCAAGGCCTCTGCCTTAAGGCTAAGCAATCCGTGAGAGGTGAGGTCAAATTTGAAATCCCCGCAGGCTGACTTCAAGAACTTAATACCATATTATAATATCTAGGAACGTTTTTCTCCTCCTCTCTACATCATTTTTTTTAAATAGTTTAAATTTGGCAGGGTCATCAATTCTGCCGAAGAAATTAATTTCCCTAACTAGTAGCCTTTTGTCTTTGTTTATTTTGTCTATGGCACTGCAGCGACAGAGATTTAGATACTATTTGATTCACAGAGTCCTGTCCACTGGTCACAGAATTAACCAAAGTGAACGGAACTTGTATCTATGAGTGTTACATGCAACGTTCAGACGGGGCATCTCCTGGCCTTATTATAACTTGTGCTTGATTTGTTTGTTTACCCTCGTTCAATGAATTTGACTCTGCCGCATTTAATTTGCATGAGGTATTTCATGTTCATCAAGAAATGTATCAAAGGCCTCTCATTTATTTTTCAATCACTGAATGGGTGATAAAAGAGGATACAGACATCAAAATAACTCAGAAACACAGGCATGGCCACATGGAACAGATGACAGCTGTCGGAGGGGAGGGGAGGGGAGATTGGAGTAAAGAAGGGGAAAGAATCAGCCAAAGACCACACACGCATGACCCATAGACACAGACAGCAGTGTGGTGGTGGCCAGAGGGGGATGGGGGGGCATGGGGACATTTGTCATAGTCTGAACATGCCTTAAATCGCTTCCGGTGGCCATACTGAGCCCAAGTTTTCAGACAAAATTAAATAAGCTATCCTCCCTTGATGGTACCGTATTCTACAATGTTTTCAGCATGTTCCAGGTACATTTTGAGTAAAGCGTGGCGCAAAATGTGTGCTCCAATAAGCAGGTTGCAACAGGTTGTTCATTAAACTCATACACCCATCCCCAAAGATTACATAGACAAAGGCCGATTCACTGTTTTTCTGAATGAAAGTCCCTGGGGGCAGTCCCACTGGTTGCAAGGCCAGCCTTGCACTTCCTTGGGGTCTCCAAGTGGCTGGGGCAGGGATTGGAATCCGATTTTTGGTGTTCATGCTCAAGTTCAGCTCTCAACAAGCCTTGCTGTAACTCACTGCCAGCCGCTGGAAACAGGAAAGAGGTCCAGAAAAGAACCTTCCGTGTGGAAGTTGATTAGAACCCTGACTCATTCTCAGAAGGAGGCTGCTATTTGATCAAAGTCCTCTAACTGCAAAAGCCTTAGAAGCCTGGTTAGCAGCGGCTGGGGCCGGGAGGGTAGGGGGACTGGAGGATATTGGTCAAAGTTACAAGCATTCAGGATAAGATGACTATGTTCTGCAGGTCTAAGAGACAGCATGAGAACTATAGTTAATACTAATGGATTGCGCGCTTGAAATTTGCTAGGAGACTTACAGCCAAGTGTCCTTACCACCATGAAATTGGGAGGTGATAAATATGCTAATTAGCTAGATTGCGGTAATGATTTCAAAGTGTGTCTATACAGTGCATACAAAAATCATGTTGTACAGCTTAAATATATGAAAGATTTATGTGTCACTTTTACCTTAACAAATCTGGGGAAGAAAAGCTTTAGAAGGAGCGCTTGCTTGATAATCATGGATTTCAACAGTCCCACGTTGGTTGCTGCATGTGCTTGTATAGAAGTTAACATCTATACTTTGGTTAAAATCCTAATTAAAAGAACCATATAGTTTATAAATCTAAGAAGGAAACAACAGAGGCTGCAACAATGAGAGTTTAGAAGAATGAGGCACTTTTCAGGATTTACAAAAAATTGTAGCATTTTTTCACAGCAAGCAAACAAATCATTAGTTTATATTCATCGCAATTAGCTTTTGAGATCACAGCGTGTAACTTCAGGTTTCAAGAAAATACATAAGACCCCTTGCTTATGAGTATTTTTTCCATTTCTTATACTTACGAGTATTTTTAAGATCTCTATTATTTTAATTGAGAATAAAGGCTACTATATGTATATAATTTTGAGGGTAATAAAGCATACATATTCTCATTGCATTGCACGCAGTATTGATTTTCAGATGTCTTATTTTGATAGTGAAGTAGTAATGAACATGAATTGATTAAAGTGGTATTTATTCTAGTGAACTCATCATGACAAGCTAAATTAGATAAAATAACTAAAATATTTTAAATGGTTTTAGAATTAGTAAACTTCATAAAGATAAAAGAACAGATAGCTACTCACAAATAGATTTTTATGGTTACTTAACAATCAAGCAAATGTTTTCTAATGACCTGAGAACTTTCCATACCATCTTGATATAATTAAATTAAAGACCTATTTAATCTAATAAGCATTATGATTAAATCATTTGCTTATAGATCAAAGAAGATTTTAGTTATGTAAACAAGTTACTCAGAAACATAAATTGTCCCATTAAGCTTCATAATTAATACATGCAATACTCATGAATTCCGATTTGGCCCCTTTTTAAAATGAATACTTACCATTTAATTTTTTTTCTGGATTCAATGATGAAGGAGGAAATACTTAAAGCCATAAAAGTAACAGGTGTGATAAAGTTTTATTGCCTTTTTCTTTTCCCTTTCTTATTACTTAGGACTCCAAATGCCTTGTCACCAGATGTTCATTATGTCTACAAACCATCGAGATCATTCACCACCGGGATCATACCAGAATGTCGCCTGCCATTGAATGCTGCGTGTCCCTTAATGAAAGCAGAGAAAAATCCTGCTTCTAGGACCATTCAATATGTCTTTTTAAAACAAACACCAGATTTTTCACTGGCGGAATAGGACACAGATAAGCAACAGGAAGTGGATGGGATGATCCGTGTAGTAATTGATTAGCGTTGGAGATATGAGGATGCTTTCATGTTTGCCTTAACGTAGATACAGATGTTTACATCGAGAAGTATCTATCTATATATATAGGTATATACACAGCTTATATGGCCTTGTTTTTTCAGCTGACAATGCATGAAAGCAATAATATTCAAACAGCAATGAACACACCTGGTACCATAATCTTGATTTCTGATATCTTACTGTGATAAATGCACACGGAGATCCTTCAAAAATGGCTCATTCTAGACTGGGAAAGAAAAGATAAAAGACGATCCTGGAGCATCTTGTAGTGCCCAAGGTTAAGAAAGTGCTCCAAAAATGATTGGTGTATATGACAAGGATACAAGAGCTAACTGAAAGAGCTCCAACTGAGCAAAGCTGGACTCATATGAGTAACAGAATAAGTAATTATTAGACTTTAACCCAAAGTATGAAATAAATATCTTATTATAAATAAAGAATTGAATGAAGAAATTCATGATACACAATAGATAGATGCTCCATGTGGCAGAATTGCAAATAATTTATTTAGATATCCCCCTCAAAAAGGTGTGGCAGTATTCTCACTCCTTAAGTGTGGGACGCACATAGAGACTTCCTTCTAGAACACAGTATAGACAGAGGGATAAAAAAGAGTAACTTGCTCTGCCTGGTGTGGCTCAGTGGATTGAGCGCCACCTGTGAGCACTGGCCTGTGAACCAAAGGGTCGCTGGTTCGATTCCCAGTCAGGACACATGCCTGGGTTGTGGGCCAGGTCCCCAGTAGGGGGCATGTGAGAGGCAACCATACATTGATGTTTCTCTCCCTCTCCTTCTCCTTCCCTTCCTCTCTCTAAACAAATAAATAAATAAAATCTAAAAAAATAAAAATGCTAAATTAAAAAAAGAGTAACTTTACAGTATAGAAACTTGACAAACATTATCTCAAGCCAAGTTATCATGGTCAACTCAACAGTGGAACGCCATGTTGATAGCATGTACCTTTGATATGACATGATAAAAAAGGCTCATTATCTCTGCTGTCTTCCTCTCCAAAACACATTAGCTCAGTCTAATCATGTGAAAACTGCCACATAAGTCCCAAAATAAAGATTGTTCTACAAAATATCTGAGCTGTTATCCTCAAAACGTTCATGATTATAAAACATAAGGGAAGTCTGAGAAATTAAAATCAGGGAGGAGTCTAACAAAACATGAATCATAAATGTAATGTCATATCTTGGAACTGAAAAATAACTGGTAAAAGTTAAGAATATATGAATAAACTACGTACCTAAAAAAATTTCTCAAAGTTGGTTCATTAATTGTTATAGATAATGTATATTACTGACTTCCAGCCAAGATGGAGGCATAGGTAGACACACTGTGCCTCCTCACACAACCAAAAGAAGGACAACCACAAATTTAAAACCAAAAAACAACCCGAACTGTCAGAAAATTGAACTGTGGAAGTCCAACAACCAGGGAGTTAAAGAAGAAATATTCATCCACACTGGTAGGAGGGGCAGAGATAGGCAGCTGGGGAGGAGAGGACTTGCAGTGTGGAGGTGGCTGGCAGAGTGGGTGGTCCCACATTCAGATGCAGATAAACTGGGAGGAACAAATGGGGGGCAAGATAGACCAAGCAACCCAGGGTTCCAACATGGGGAAATAAAACCTCAAAACAGATTGAAAACACCTGTGGGGGTTGAGACGGCAGCAGGAGAAACTCCCAGCCTCACAGAAGAGTTCATCGGAGAGACTCACAGGGTCCTAGAATGTACATTCGCCCACCCACATGGCAATCAGCACCAGAAGGGCCCAATTTGCTTGCGGGCATCGGAGGAAGTGACTGACAGCCGGCCAAGAGCCGAGCAAGCAGCAGTGTTCCCTCTCGGACCCCTCCCCCACATACAGCACCACAAGGAAGCAAGGTGGGTTGCCCGGCCTGTTGAATGCCTAAGACTCCACCCCTCACTACGTAACAGGAGTGCCCAGACCAAAAAAAAATAATGGCCCGAATGAAAAAACATATCAAAGCTCCAGAAAAAATACAACTAAGTGACAAAGAGATAGCCAACCTATCAGATGCACAGTTCAAAACGCTGCTAATCGGGATTCTCATGAAATTGGTTGAGTATGGCTTCAAAAAAGAGGAAAAAGCGAAGGCTATGAAAATGGAATAAAGAAAAATGTACAGGGAACCAACAGCGATGGGAAGGAAACTGGCACTCAAATCAATGGTTTGGACCAGAAGGAAGAAATAAACATTTAACTGAAACAGAATGAAGAAACAAGAATTCAAAAAAAATAGGGAGAGGCCTAGGAACCTCTGAGACAACTTTAAACATTCCAACATCGGAATCCTAGGGGTGTCAGAAGGAGAAGAGGAAGAGCAAGAAATTGAAAACTTTCTGCTGCATAGAATTCCATTGTGTAAATGTACCACAGTTTTTTGATCCATTCATTAACTGATGGGCACCTAGGTTGCTTCCAGCACTTGGCTATTGTAAATTGTGCTGCTATGAACATAGGGGTGCATAGATTCTTTTGGATTGGTGTTTCAGGATTCTTAGGATATAATCCAAGCAGTGGAATTACTGGGTCAAAAGGTATGTCCATTTTTAGAGCTCCTACCCTTTGCGACAGCATGGAAGGAATTGGAGAGTATCATGCTAAGCGAAATAAGCCAGGCAATGAAAGACAAATACCATATGATCTCACCTTTAACAGGAAGCTAATCAACAAAACAAACAAACAAGCATAATATAAACAAAGACACTGAATTTGAGAACAGTCTGACAGTGTCCAGAGTGGGAGGGGAGGGAATTTCAGGGGAAAAGGGGAACGGTTTAGAGCAACAAATATAAAGGACTCATGGACAAAAACTATGGGGGGGTGGAAATGGGAGGAAGGTGGGGAGGGCTGGGGTGGTGGGCTGGGGCGGGGTAAAAGACAGAAAACTGTACAATATCAACAATTAAAAAATACTGATTTAAAAAAAAAGAAAGATAAAAGGTAAAAAAAAAAAAAAGAAATTGAAAACTTATTTGAAAACATCATGAAGGAGAACTTCCCCAATCTGGCAAAGAAATAGACTTCCAGGAAGTCCAGGAAGCTCAGAGAGTCCCAAAGAAGTTGAACTGAAGGATGACCATGCAAAAGCACATCATAATTACATTACTCAAGATTAAAGACAAGGAGAGAATCTGAAAAGCAACAAGAGGAAAGGAGAGGGTTACCTACCAAGGAGTTCCCATAAGGCTATCAGCTGTTTTCTCAAAAGAAACCTTACAGACAAGAAGGGGCTGGAAAGAAGTATTCCAAGTCATGAAAGGCAAAGACCTACATGCAAGATGATTCATTCCAGCAAAGCTATCATTTAGAATGGAAGGGCAGATGAAGTGCTTCCCAGATAAGGTCAAGTTCAAGGAGTTCATCATCACCAAGCCCTTATGATATGAAATGTTAAAGGGACTTATCTAAGAAAAAGAAGATCAAAACTAAGAACAGTAAAATGAGAACAAACTCACAACCATCCACAATTGAACCTAAAAATAACAAAAACAAAAAACAACTAAGCAAACAAGTAGAACAGGAACAGAATCACAGAAATGGAGATCATATGGAGGGTTTTCAGTGGGGGGGGGATGAGAAGAAAGGTACAGGGAATAAGTAGCATAAATGGTAGGTAGAAAATATACAGCAAGAGGTTAAGAATAGTATGGGAAATGGAGAAGCCAAAGAACTTATAGGTACAGCCCATGGACATGAGCTAAAGGGGAGGGAATGTGGGTGGGAGGGAGTGTGCAGGGTGGAGGGGAATAAAAGGAGGGAAATGGGACAACTGTAATACCATAATCAATAAAATATATTTAAAAAGATATATATTACCAATGTTACATGTTGAGATAGTGAAAACTACTGTGGTATGTAGGACCAAAATTTGCAATAATTACGTAAATCTATAATTTTTATGTAAAAAAGGTTTATTTTTAAAAAGTAACATTGCAATAAACTTCAAGGAAAGAACAACATTAAAATCCATCATGTTGAGAATTCTACACAATCAGATATGAAGATGACCATGACTTTGTAATTTTTTGTTTCCTAACACCTTTGTCTGGTTTTGGGATCAGGGGAGTGCTCACTTGGAGAACAGGCTTGAATACCTTCCCGACTCTTCATTTTTATGGGATAGTTTAAACATAGTAGGTGTTAATTTTGGAACGTTTGGTAAAATTCACCTGTGAAGCCATCTGCTCCATGACTTTTATATATTGGGATTTATTTGATTACTAATTTGATCTTGTTAGTAGTTACCAGTCTGTTCAGATTTTCTGTTTCTTGATGATTCATCCTTGGAAGACTGTGTTTGTTCTAAGAATATATCCATTTCTTTCTAGTTGTTCAATTTTTTCCCATATAGTTGTAGTATTTTTTTAAATTAATTTATCTTTTATTGTTGTTCAAGTACAGGTGTCTCCATTTCCACCCCCACCCCAACCATCCCCACCTCCCACCCTGGATCCTACCCCGCCTTGGTTTTGTCCAAGTGTCCCTTATACATGTTCTTGAAAACCCTTTCCACCTTCCCCAGCCATTATCCCCTCCCACCTTCCCTCTGGCTACTGTCAGATTGTTCTTAAGTTCAATGTCTCTCGTTCTATTTTGCTTGCTTGTTTGTTTTGTTGATTAGGTTCCATTTATAGGTGAGATCATATGGTATTTGTCTTTCACCACCTGGCTTTGTAGTATTTTCTTACAATCCCTTGTATTTCTTAGGTGTCAGTTGTTACTTCTCTTTCATTTCTGATTTTCTTTATTTGGGTCTTCTCTCTTGTTTTCTTGATGAGTATGGTTAAAGTTTTATCAATTTCGTTCATATTGCCAAAGAACTAGCTCGTGGTTTCACTGATCTTTCGTATTTTGTTAGACTCGGCTGACAGTCTTATGGCCTCTCCCTTGTAAGTAATTAACTGCTTTTCTCTTGTTGATCTAAACAAGAGAATAAAACTTTATTCTGGTCACCAAACGAGTACCTTTAAAAGGAGAAGGGAAAGGGTGAATGAAAGAAGGTGGAGGGAGTAGCCAAAGAACATACACGCATGACCCGTGGACACAGACCGCAGCATGGGGACGGCCAGAGGGAAGGGGGGTGAGGGCTGGGTGGAGGGGCGCAAAGGCGGGGCGCAGATGTCTGCAGTAGTGGCCACGATAAAAATAAAGGGAAAAATGGGCTCTGCTGCCTTCCCTCACTCTACAGCAAACAGATGTATGGGCTTTTGAGCACGCGGAGAAAACAATGTTCACTTTCATCTTTGCCTCCGTTGCTACAGTTCCAAGTCGCTCTCAATATCCACTGTACTTGCCCCAAACATCAAATGAAGTGTTAGAAGAAGGAGACCACCGCTGGTCAGCTTTTTTGGCAGGAGTATTCGCTGAAATGAGAATGGAACATGATACAGTTTTACTGAATTTTTATAAACTGAGTGGAGTTAGATCTATTGCAGTATACCCGGTAATTTTTTGTCTTTGGAGACCCTGTCGGTACTTGAGGCATTTAAGTGCACTTTAATCAGTTCCTACACCTGTGATTTAAGGTATTTGATTTGCCTACTCATCAGACACTTAAAAAGGTACCTTCGGATGTTCATTTAGATGTAACTCAATGATTTAGACCCATGACTCCCAAACGTTCTCTTCCTGGTGGGAACATTAAGTGTAATATCAGCTAATGACTTCACAGAGCCACGATTAGTTACAGAATTCAAGACTATTAACTGCTACAACAGCTCTTGTTAATTAACTCAGAAATTTTCTGAGTAGAAGGTGCCTGATAGCTTCTGTTCCCCAGACTACATGGATTCTTCAGTTTGCCCCTGGGAATAACCAAACTATAAAGTAGTCATGCTGTTTTCAATGGCGGTAATTCATCTTTTCTTATGGCAGGCAGAAAAAGTTAAAAACGATATAATTTCATTTACATGTAGGATATAAAAAAAGCAACAAATGAACAAACAAGGCGTTCAAAAACTTCAAGGCGGAAAACAAACAAAAACTCACAGACACAGACAACAGGATGGCGTTCACCAGAGGGAAGAGGGGTAGATAAGGAGGTCAAATACACGGTGACGGCAGATGATTCGACTTTGGACGGTGGGCACACGATGCAATATACAGCTCATGTACCATAGAAATGCACACTTGAAATGTTACATCATCTTATATAATCCTTATATAATCTTACAAACTTTATTTAATCTCGTGATTTTTCTTGGCATTGTTTAGATATAAAGCATTTATACTATATAAAGTCATTCTCTGTGAGTCTGGATTTGAAAATAGTAAGTATTAAATACAAAGCATGGTCTTACCTGAATCAAGCAAACTTAGAAAACCAAGATTAAAAAACACATGTCGTTTTGGTTTCTAGAAAATTAGTTGGTAAGCTGTGTAAGGTCAAACAGCTCATACCAAATTGCAAAAGGCAATTTTTAAGATATATGAAAGTTGTATATCCACTGTAAATGACGTCTCTCTTGAAGTGAAGTGTATGCTGGGTAACAAAGCATATACAGTAGATCTTACTCAAAAGACATAGAACCAACCTAGGGTGCATACAGGGACAAAGATAGTTTTTTTTTTTTTTTAGGCAACTTCTTGATTTGTTAGAACATGGTTATTTCTTTTACTTAAATTTTTCACAGCTTTATTGTAGAATAATACAAAAATTGTGCATAGTGAGAATATAAAATTGAATGTTTGCTGTATCCTGACAGTATTACCATAATCAAGCTTGGAAATACATTCATCATACTCAAAAGTTTTCATTTGTCCCTTTGTAACCCAGTCTATGGGTTTTCCCCCGTGGTCACAGGCCTACGCCCCTGTTCTCTCGGTATACATTAGTCTGCACTTTCTAAAACTGTATGTAATAAAATCATGCGGTGCATACTTTTTTCATAATTATTTTGTAACTTATCGAGAGTGTTATCTGTACCAATAGTCACTGATTATATTCCTGAGTAGTACCTCGTCGTATGGATATATTGTTTGAATACACTCTTCCCTTTTCCATTCGTTTGTCCATAGAAATTTCGTTTGTTTTGTTTTCAGTTTCAGTCTATCAGTGGTAAAGCTGCTATAAACAAGAATGTACGAGCACATATTTTATTTTCTCTTGGATAAATGCTCACGAGTGACACAGCTGGGTTATGTGGCAGGTGCATGTTTAAGTTTTTAAGAAACTGTCAAACTCTGAAAATAGTTACTTAAGATGTAAAATGTCCAAGTCATAAAATGAAAGCGAAAGTGTTATTTTATAAAATACTATTACCATATAGTCCTCCTTGAAGAAACCAGAAAAATTAGAGAACAGCTTATCAAGCTTTGATTGAAATGTGGAGCAATATATTTGGGAATAAGAAAGCGCTAGTTGTAGTAACGCCTTAAATACTGCCACCACGTATCACGTTAAGTAGCCCGTTACTCACAGCGAAAAGGATTTGATGTGCTAACTGAACTCCTGTGATTACTAGTCATCGGATGACGAGCCAAATTACATCCAGGCATTACTGTGCTCTTTGCTTGTTCAATATCAATTTGAAAATATGTGTTGAAGAGAACTATTCTTATAGGCATTTTGCTCAGTAATATTACTAATGAAGAAGTATCCGGCCAAAATAACAACTCCCCAAGTACGCTTTTGTGTTTAACATGCTTCAATGTATGCGGCAAAGGTGAAAGTGCAAGGCTTAAGGAAATACCACAAGGGCAGCGCCACAGATCACACGTGTGGCACCTGAAGATACGAACAGTTATTGCACGCAAAATAGAGTGGAGTGAGCAGGATGTAAATGTCCCAGTCTGTCAGAATTCTCTTACTCGCCATTCATGCAATCTTTGATCTCATTGATTACACTGGATCATGTAAAACCAGACCATGTGAAAGCTGAATCCAGGAAACAGCATTTTTCTGCATAGAGAGGTAAAGTGCCTTTCACATAATAAAATATAGTTTTTTGAGCTCTTTCATAATTTTCCACACTTTTGTAGTCTAACACTTTGACACATTCCTCATGGCAGCTTAAACATATATCCTCTTTACATTTTTTTTGTATCCAAGTAAATATGGTGAATCTGTCAATAAATGCAAGAAGGAGGCAGAATTTTCAGCCCGTTCATAAAACTTCGTTATTTATTAAGGAAACTTTAGTTGGGGGAATCACATGCTAAGAATGGCGTATAACTTCCTACATTTAGTGACTGTTGGATTGAGCTTAATAGAGATGTTTACAACAGTTTCTCCAACAATAACTTTTGGTTTCTATATCCATGGTCATTGGTAGGGAGAGTTTTCATAGTTAAGACGTTAGACTCAAAACTGAAACAAAAACATAAAGTATCAGCTGACAGAGTTTTTTGAATGAGACATTCAAGATAACACCAATATAACAAAATGTGCATATTGCCTTCCTCTTCGATGAGTATCTGCATGAAAAATACAATGGAAATGATAATTATCTTGATGTTATGAGTGAGATGAGGATGCGACTTTCTTATTAAGCAGAAAGTTAATTTTAAAGCCAACACGCACTTTATATATTTTTTTATTTTACTGTGGTTCTATTACCGTTGACCCAATTTTTAACGAAAAGTTAGGGGGTGGGGGGACTGAGCAAAAAGGAAAAAGGATTCATGGACGAGGATTTTTTAAGTATGTCATATTTTATAATCAGTGTTTTAAGAGTAGTTTTCTCTTTATTTACTTGGATTTTAATGCAACTGTTTTAATTTGTTTGACTTCCGTGTTTTGTTTCTGAAATATTTTCTGAAAGCATATAAACAGTATTTAGTTTATTTCCAACAGCTCTTGCTATTTTGTGTGTCTATTTTAATCCAAGCATCCATTATGTTTCATGGACTTCTATTGGCATTCAACACATTATAATTAAAATGGTGTCCTGCTGAACTAGATCAACTGTGTGCGTGGCGGGGAGCAGTAGGTACCTTTGAGTACTAACAAAAGTATTTGCCATTTCCTCCACTGATAACACAGGAATGTAAGCACTAGGGAAAAAAAAGGCTATTTATGCCCAGGCACATCCGACTCCAAGAATTACTCAGGGAACGTTCATCCAGAAATCTACACAATAGGACTCTTTGAGTTAGGATTTTGAGAAACAATGAGCCGTGTTGACTTCCAACAAAATAATAAAATAAAAGAATCTAGAAGATTGATGTAACTCATAGGAGACGAAACTGGGTGGCTTCCAAGTTTGCTTTGGACTGAATGATTTTATCAACAGTATATGTAAAGACTTACCCTTCGTTAGTTATTCATATTGATTCCAATAAAGCACACTGAATATGTTACATTAAGAGCCACTGAACCTTGCTTCCAATCTTTTAAAATGTATTTGACTTTAAAATTAAATGTGATTGTTTTATGTAGAAATTACTGCATTAGAATTCAGTTTGAATTTAAGTGTCGAAGATGTTATTACTGTATTCATGATTGTGAGTGATTTAGAGAGACTTTATTTCTATTCTGTCCTCTCCCTTTTCTGGGTTGTGTTCATTGAGTCAGGAAGTATAATCCAGTTTTGTGACAATTAATTGAGCATATAACTTTTCCTTTTCAAAATTTTTTATTTTTTCATTGTTGTTCAACCTCACTTGTCCCAAATTTCCCCTGTTGCTCTCCCTTGCACAGCCCAACCCCCCCCCACAATCAATGCCCCCCCATTGTCCTCGTCCATGGGTCCCTTATACCTGTTCCTCGACGACCCTTCCCCTTCTTTCCCCCTTTGTCCCTCTCCTCCCTCCCATCTGGTCACTGTCAGTTTGTTCTTTATTTCCATGTCTTTGATCCTATTTTGATCATTTGTTTGCTTTGTTGATTAGGTTCCACTTATAGGTGAGATCATGAAGTATTTGTCCTTCACTGTCTGGCTTATTTTACTTAGTATAATGCTCTCCAGTTCCATCCACGCTGTCACAAAGGGTAGGAGCTCCTTCTTTCTTTCTGCTGTGTAGTATTCCATTGTGTAAATGTACCAGTTTTTTGATCCACTCATTGACTGATGGGCACCTAGGCTGTTTCCAGCACTTAGCTATTGTAAATTGTGTTGCTATGAACATTGGGGTGCGTAGGTTCTTTTGAATTGCTGTTTTAAGATTCCTGGGGTATAATCCCAGCAGTGGAATCGCCAGGTCAAAGGGCAGTTCCGTTTTTGGTTTTTTGAGGAAACTCCATACTCTTTCCACAGTGGGGGTCCCAGTCATTCCCACCAACAGGGTACTAGGGTTTGCTTTCAATCTCCCCAATGTGTTATTGAGAGATCGATACTATGATTTTCATCTTTATTTTTAATGGGAAATTGAGCTTTAACAAATTTCAATAATTTTGCTTGTGTACAGATACGTTATGTAAATCCTGGGGGTACGTACCTATGAGGGTGTTTTCATCCTTTGAGTAAGTGCATGTCTAAGGAAGCATGGTGTTAAATAGTAAATTTTTTAAATGACAGGTTGAAAGAGATAATGAACACAAAAGAAAGGTAAAGGCATTTAATTATAGCACCTTCGATAACGTGTTTTTTCTTGCTTTTCATAAGAGACCTTGAATTTTCATTTGGTAGCAGACCCTGCGTATTATGTAACAGAGTGGATGGTGATTTGTATGCTGATTCAAATGATTTGGGAGAAAAGAAACTATCTATGCAGAATAGAAGACGAAAGAGCAGGAGAAAACTTCCTGGTCACACATAAGTGCAAGAGAACATGGAGGTGAACACTTTTCAATTCGCTGCTAAAAGAACGAGAAAGCCCGCCAATAAATATTTCATTTTCCTTTAGTTTTACTTTATTGTTTCACTTTACTTGTGCTTCGCATAAAACCAATTGGACCTTGCACTTTTTGAGGTACAGCGTAGAGGAAGCTAAGCAGAAACTAATCTCCACGATGTATACAGGCTTATCCCCAAACACTTACTGAATACTAAGACAGAATGCGGTAAAATCCCCAGTTACGGGCCACAGAACAAATTCGAAGCTGGGAGTTTTATGATTGCTGGATCTCACGCAGGTCTGGGAATATTTGCCATGTACGTACTAGTCAGAATGGGGAGTACTTGGTACAGTAAGGGCCCTCAGAAGAAATACTGTCAGGGTCACGCCTTACTAACGAGGCTAAACTCTCCCCAGGGTAAAGGCCATTTGAGAATTACTCTAAAAATTTTTTAAACAAGCTTTCTATGGGTTATGCTACACTGTAATCAACTTACTTATTTACCAGAACAAAGCCTAGCATTCTTCAAGAAAGAAAGAGACAGAGAGACATAGAGAGAAAGGAAGAAAGAGAAGGAAAAAAAGAAAACAGAAGCTAGACAATTAACAATGTCCCATTCACAATGTTCAGAATTGAATCAAAACTTACTAGTCATACTAACATACTAAAAACAAGGCAAAACATTACTTATAATTAGGATAAAAAGCAGTCAATAGAAATAAATCTAAGAGGTTGAAGCTTTCTGTTCAAATTCTGATACTAGTTTCTAGAATTATTTCATGCAGACAGACACTATGCCTTGAATTATTTCTACTCTTTGGAATGCATGAAAGTTATTTGGACTTAATATGTAATCAATTCTCATAAATGGACCAAGAGTGTTTGCATGAGCTTTAAGCCTGACCTATAAATTGACATTATAAGCAAAGTGTTTTTTCCAATCTTTCTCAAGTTAAAAGTAATAAATGAATGCTAGTTTAAAAAAGATAACTGTTAGTGAAATATTTTTGGCCCACGAACGTACATTATCTAAGCCTTTATAATAAAATTTTAAGATGTTGAGAATCCACTTCAGAAAGTTTATAATCCAGAGGAAGTGGCAAGTTTAGTATACAGAAAAATAATAGTGAACAATTACACGCCCATTTTATTTTAGTGTTAAATTTTATAGTGCAGTTTAGCTTATAGGGCATGGAAATCATAGAGGCAATAAAATGCGGTCTGGACTTTGAAAAGTGGTTAAGACTATGACAGGTCTGTGCAGAGACAAAGCTATTTCAAAAAGCAAAGCAAGGTGAATAAGACAATGTAAGGTTATTGCCAAAATTTAAAATCAATATTAGATCCCAATAATCACAATGTAGCATTTTAAGTACATGTGAAGATAAGTTTATTATAATGTTTCCTTGAATAAAGTGATGATCACGATTTTTCATGTGCTTTTCCACTTAATCATTAGATTAGAATATTGAAGACAAAACCAATAAGAATAAAGAAATGCAGGTAAAAACCGGTGCAGATTTAATCCGATTAAATCAGTAGAAGTAAAACTAAATACATTGCAGGAGAATTTTGTTTCCGCCTCTACCCAGAAAAGAAATGGAAAAAGAGGGTCTCATTTCTGCTCTTATAAATATGAGATGGATGACAGAAGGTAACACTGTAAATACTGAGGATATATTTAATAATCTTAGGAAACATGACGTGCTTATAAACGAGTCTTTCATGGCGATCTTTAAGCTGAAAATCAGATGAATATTAACCTACGCTCTTCATAGAACAGGTTCTGCTCATTTCGTTCCATGCCTTTATTTCCTGTGACAACTAACTAAAACAAAATAATTAACAATAAGTGAAGTAAAATTTACTAACACCCCTATGGCCAGCATCCCTCAGTTTTTAAAATACCAGCTGTCTATTCATGAGTATGTTACGGTTCTCAGCGAATACAGGTTGGTGAAAAGGACTTCTATCCTATATGAATGTATTTACAACTTTACATCAGCTTTCATAATTGTCATTGCAGGTTAATAGTGAGCCATCCTTGCAGCCTTCTGGAAGCTGTTGAGTAAAATTTAAAAGTCCATATTTCATTGGGACTACATGTTGTGTTTAATTCCCTCCAATGAGAACAATTCTAAGTATCTTGAATAAAATGTGATTTTTCAAATTTGATACAGTGAATAATTATTTTAAGTATAAACTGAGAAAGGGAACATCCTTGGGCTGATTTCTGTACTAGGATTCTGAGTTACTACTGTCTTAATATGAAATGTTTGATTTTGAGCTCTCCATGACAGCAAACTAATATGAAGGAAGATACGACATTTTGATGCAGTTGCTTTGATTCAATTGTTTGGCTGTAGCATATTTTGAAGCAGATTTAAAACATCAAACCATACAGCTTTGTTCTTAAAGAAAGACCATATTCAATTTGAAATCAAATTATTTTTCCACATCCCCTGAGCTTTCCTGGCCCTAAAATTGGGTGTGGCTTAGGTTCCATATGGCACATAGAACATAAACCACCTGGAGACATATAATTACCACACGTGCTAATCGAAGAAAAGCTCATCAAACACTCTGGGAAAAGTCCTCTTATTCTACTATAATTTACTTGTGTTTTAAATGGTTTCCCTGATTTCTTCTACAGCCATCTAAAAATAAAACTGTCCATTGAAATTTTTAAAAAGAGTTCACTACATTTGGGAAGGGAAATTAACAGAACATATCCCACCAGTAGACATACTCCTGCAAAAATTAATTTAAAACACAAATTTTAAAATTCTGCAAGCAGATAGACAGCAGATTAATAATTGCCCTAACTGGTGTGGCTCAGTGGGTTGGACTTTGTCCCACAAACCAAAAGGTGGCCAGTTCGATTCCCACACAGGGCAGGTACCTGGGTTGGGGGCTAGGACCCAGGTTGGGGGTGTGTGAGAGGCAACCAATCTTTCTCTCAGAATACTGATGTTTCTCTTCCTCTCTCTCTCTCTCCCCCTCCCTTCCCCTCTCTCTAAAAATAAATAAATAAAATATGTTTTAAAATTAATAATTTACCTACAAAAAACCCAAGGCCAGATAGTTTCAGATTTCTCTGCAACAAAAAACATTTCATGTGTTAAGAAAAACAGAAAGCCATTCTCAGGTGGGGAAAGTTTTTGTGAAAATATCACTCAGATACCTGTTGTATAACAGTTTGACACATTTCTCATGACATCTTAAATACACACCCTCTGTAGATTTTTTTTGTAAAAAATTACATATGCTGAATCTGTCGATGAATGGAAGAATGAGGCATAATCTACTCAATGAAGCATAAATTTCTCAAAGACAGTTTCTAACTAAATGAAAAATTGATAAAATTTTAACAAGTCAATAAAGGAAAAGTATTATATAAAGATACTGATGAATACTAAAATCAATGAATCATATAAGATTAAGTAGAAATAACACTGCCAATATATCAAAAATAAATGAACAATTAAAAAATCAACACCAGGAAGACAAACAACCCAATTTAAAAAATGGGCAAAGGACCTGAACAGACACTTTTCCAAGGAGGACATACAGAGGGTCCAGAGACATATGAAAGGATGCTCAGCATCACTAGCCGTCAGAGAGATGCACATTAAAGCCACAATGAGATACCACTTCACACTGGTCAGAATGGCCATCATAAACAAATCAACAAACAAGTGCTGGTGAGGTTGTGGAGAAAAGGGAACCCTAGTGCGGTGTTGGTGGGAATGCAGACTGGGGCAGCCACTGTGGAAAACAGTATGGAATTTCCTCAAAAAAGAAAAAATGGAACTGCCTTTTAATCTAGCAATTCCACTGCTGGGAACACCCAAAGAATCCCGAAACACCAATTCAAAAGAACCTATGCACCCCAATGTTCATAGCAGCACCATTGACAATAGCCAAGTTCTGGAAACAGCCTAAGTGCCCATCAGTAAATGAGTGGATCAAAAAACTGTGGTACATGTACACAATGGAATTCTATACAGCAGAAAGAAAGAAGGAGCTCCTACCCTTTGCGACAGCATGGATGGAACTGGAGAGTATCATGCTAAGTGAAGTAATCCAGGTGGTGAGGGACAAATACAATATGATCTCACCTATAAGCGGAACCTAATGAACAAGACAAACAAATGAGGAAAATAGAACCAGAGACACTGAATTAAAGAACAGACAGAGACCAGAGGGGAGGAGAGAGGAGGATGAGGGAGGAGGAAAGGGGACAGGGCAAGTCAGGGAGCAGCTGTGCAGGACCCAGGGGCAGGGATAGCACAGGGAGGGAGGATTGAGTGTCGGAGGGGGTGGGCAGAGCAGGAGAGAGCAATGGGAGAAAATGGGGACAACTGTAATTGAACAACAATAAAAAAACATTAACATGTGTAAAAAGTTTAGCAGTACATGACTTTCAGTAACAGGTTTGAAGATCTTTGATTGAAAGCATCGACAGCAGAATGATTCTCGGGGGGGGGGTGACAACGAACAACTGTGTAGAGAAAGTACAAAACTAGTTGTACTCTTTGCACCACTTGCCTATGGCTACATCACAAACACCTTCAAAACTGCAGTGTCGTACAACTGTAAGCATTTACTTCCCGTACATGTACTCATTGTCTGGGAGTCACTGGCGTGGCTGGGTAGCCCTACAAGTTGTGTGTCTGGTTGCGCTTGGCACTCTTATGTGTTGAACTTGTGTCTGTTCCGCTTATTTCATTCCGAGAGCCAGCCTGACAGAGAAAAAATTACCCAGCATCCCAAAGGAAATTTTTCTCATCGGAAGAATAGAGGTGTAAGAGGGCAAACTAAGATCCATCACATCGTCACACCTTTACCCACAGTCCATGGGCTACAGCAAACCATACGCCGCACCCCAAAGTGAAGTGACTAGACAGCACGTGATGATCTTGGTGGAGAAACTTCCAAATCGTATGGTAAATAGTACAGATAGAGGGAGGGGTAAAATATAGGGTCCAACAATACCATCTACCACAGCATAGGTAGTAAGGTTAAGACAAAACGTATGGTGGATTAAAAATAGATTGGGAAAAAAATGTAACCCAAATTAAGATTTAACATCATTGTTTTTGAAATGTATCTAGTCAGTTCTACACATATGTAAACACTTTCCTCTCCAAAGTCAAGGTGCTTTCATCAATGCAACTTTAATCTGTAGGCACTACTTCAGTTTATTCATCTTTTAAAATTCCCTTTCTACTAAATGGCTAGTTTTCGTAATGGGAGAAAATTTCAATAGAAAGACAATCAGCTCTGCTTCTTGTAACGTGAAAGAAACTTGCAAAAAGAATGCTGTGTTCATCTCCTTTCACAAGGCTATTATAAGAAAATTATAGCTTCTGAAAAGAAGAATTATTATAACAACATGTCCTTCATTTAACACAATGACAAAGAGCGAGGGTGTGTGGAGCATAATGAACACTGTACATTGGTAAATAAACACAAATCAGAACCGTTATCTTTAAACTTGAACTAAAATAATTATTGAGAATAAGTGAAAACAGTTTGTGGGTCTCCAGGATTGAAATCTTCAGGACTTCCTCAAAGGAAACGTTCATCACTCGCTGAACCAAACAATCCACTAGTGTTTAATTTTTGGACTGAAAGCATATATGTTGCATTCTATCACGGTGACAGTGACATTTATCATTCTCTACCTAAAAGCCATAATAAGTGTACTCAAATCAACCAGTCTTTCCTTTCGAATAACTCAACTGCCAATTGTCCTTGACCAGTCAGACAAACACCAAACAACCCCTCGTTAATCTGCCGGTGACGAACAGTTCGCTGGCATTCATCTTCGGAGGGCACGTGTCAGCGGCGATGATGCTTCCTGTGTCGCAGTCTTCAAGCCATACTATTCCTCTATGGCTTCTATTCCCCCCTAAGAACGGGAAGGCATTCTTGTGTGATTGGGGGAGCTCGCTAAGTCCACGGCGAAAGTATTTTCTGTACTCCCCACACAATATTTTCAGGCTTTATGAATGTTTTTAAATAATCTTACTGCCATTTTTGTAAGAATTGGAATTTTCCAGTAACTTTTAGTATACACTGAGACGTCAGGCAACACTGAACGGGTAACGGAAAGTGGAACAAGCATTTTTGGCTTGATTTTCAATGCAAAAGGGTTATTTTCCCCAGCGGAAAAGCGAAGTAAAAGCATAGTACTCTGCTATCACTAAGCGCAGAAGCTCGCTGGTGCCAATGGACTGCAGTCTCTCAGTAAGACGGGAAGTAGCTCAGACTCAAGATGAGCAGCATTTAGGAAAGAATGTCCCAAGAAGTAACGCAGTCAACAGGAGGTCCCCAGTGCAAGAGCTGGTACACATCAGAAACGGGAGTGTTTGTTGAAATCGTACCTTGAGTGAGCGCTTGTTCATCTTCGTATGGTTTGTGGGGTGCAAATCCTGTCCAAGGGCTTGGTCAGGAGAGATGCAGTGTGGAATAACACACCTTCGGAACTTGCTGTACCCATATAATATTTTCCAGGACCGTTGATTTCTTTTATCGAAATTGCTGCCCATCTGCGATTCTCAAGCATTAGTTTGTGTTTCCCATCACATAAGGAGATCCAGCACGTTTAACGTGAGCTATATGAACTATTTATGTAAAAGATGACTTTTGAAGATAATAAATTAAAGTTTCTTATCTTTCTGTACACTTGTCTTTTCTAAATGTTATTAGCTAATATTATAATCGCTCACAAAACACTCGGTAGCAAAGAAATTGCATGGTATTCTTGAGCAAGCTAATGAGAATTGAAGAATACAGGTTTGTCCCTCTTACGCTTTTAATGCTACGGCGATTGAAGACTTCTGGATACTCAGGAGCCGTCAATGCCTGGAACCCTGAGGCTGTATAATAGGAGGAATTCAGAAGACCAGGGAAATTTCTTTTCTTTTTTTAAAATTTCAATTGTTGTTCTTGTAGAGTTTTCTGTCTTTTACTCCCATCCCGGCCCACCGCCCCAGCCCTCCCCACCTCCCTCCCATTTCCACCCCCCCTAGTTTTGGTCCACGTGTCCTTTATACTTGTTCCTGTAAACCCTTCCCCTTTTCCCCTGACATTCCCTCCCCTCTCCCCTCTGGTCACTGTCAGCCTGTTCTCAATTTCAGTGTCTTTGGCTGTATTTTGCTTGTTTGCTTGTTTTGTTGATTAGGTTCCTGTTAAAGGTGAGATCCTATGGTATTTGTCTTTCACCGCCTGGCTTTTTTCGCTTAGGATAATGCTCTCCAGTTTCATCCATGCTCAGTTAGCTGGATATATTATCAAACAGCTTGGATTTTGGAAACATTCAGATGATGGACTTTTCATTTTTCATCGGTATGCTTCACCCCAATCTCCATTTCCTTACTAATTTATACTTTTTGTTAAGTACCTTTTATCTGTTAAAAAACCAATTCTCTTCTGTCTCTGCTCTTCATCATAAAAGCCTTAAAGGATAAATAATCATGCTGAAAACAAATCAGTAGCATCACCAGGGCACAGAACAACACACTGAAACCAGAATGAATTTCTTTTACATCGTAATCTCATTAAGATTTATTAAATCCAAATTAAATTTCAGTTAAGATCGATGCTGCGGTCTTCTCACAGGATCTTAAAATTTGCTTACGCCAACACTCAGATCAAAGTCCGTGCTCCTTGAGAACAAAGCCGCACATATTTGCATATTTGGTCCAGTGGTTGAGCCCTGGTCATAAAAGTTGAGTTGACTCAAGATTGTTTCATCTATTTGTGACCCTGTTTAAAAATCCCATTTTCAATTCTCAGTACCGTGCTCTGCAATTGGAAGAGATCGAAAATTGCTCTTCAATCGACTGATTTCCAAAGTAGGTGCAACTAGTCTCAGAAGATTTGTTAAAATCATTGCTGTATTCGACGACCGAATTCTTACACTGTCCAAGTGACCGGTACCAAAGCTCGTTTTCTTTAACACTGGCTCATACACAGTGCGACTGGCTTTCACTCCCGCCTCTGGGTGTGCGCTATGAAATCCTGGCAAGGACACAGGAAGAAAAGCCCACGCTTGTAGAGTATTGCTAAATAATGCACATAAGTGAAACGACAAAGCTAATTCAAAGGGTGGTAATGCGTAAATGAAGCAATATTGGCTTTTGTTATGCAAATTAACTCTATGCTGCTCAAATTTTTCCCCCCTCGAAGCATCCATACCAAATAAGCACTCCTTGAAAGTGACCAATAAAAATGCTGACACATTTCATTATGGGGCATTGCTATTGTTTGAATATCATCCGTCACTTCGCATTACTTTGATGTCACACAGCGTTTTGATGCGGTTTGATGTGACAAGTCACTGAACAATGTCATCGACAAAAATTCTGAGTTTCAGCTATTTTTCTTTAAGCTATTTTGGCAGAATATAACAGAAAAACTTTAGTAATATTGGTTTAAAGTAAATTTATTTAGTTCTCACATTTTGAAACATTTAAAATGGCAGAGCAAATGGTCCATGAATCCAAATGTGTGGCTGACAAGGGCCTAATGTGTTGCTATATGAATGGATTACAGGTACAATATTTTACAACCCCTTTATCTCTATTCGGAATATTCAAAGTTTCCTGGGTCAACTGCTGCTTATTTATTCAAATTTATATTGACTAGCTTCAGAAAGCAAATCTGACAAAATGATTAATTAGACTTTATAGCTCATTGGCAGGCTGTAGTTTAATAGAATTAGCAGAGCTCAAGTTCATCTTTAAATACTATTATAGTCTTCATATTAAAAATGTCAAATTATATTTTTCCGTTGTTACAAAATCTAAGATGACTTATTCTAAACTTAGAGCAATGACAATGAAACACTCAACAGGACACCTTATTTAATACGCCACTTCCACAACAATAAGAATATTTTCAGAAAATGTATCCGATGGACCAAGGTGCATAGATTTGCATTTTAAATGTAAAATGTTTCTGAATACCCTATGATACCACAACAAAAATATTGGCACACTCTATTTATCTCCACCAAACTGAAAAAATTACAACATAATCATTCAATATCTAAAACTATGTGTCTGACTTTGCTTGTTGTCCTACATGTGTCTTGGAAAGAAGTTGCATGTAAAGTGATATTTTATACATCGGATTATATTCGCAATACTAGTTCGTTGTAGTTATGTATTCTTTTTTTTTTAAAGATTTTATTTATTTATTTTTAGAGAGATGGGAAGGGAGGGAGAAAGAGAGAGAAACATCCATGTGTGGTTGCCTCTCCCAGGCCCCCTACTGGGGACCTGGCCCGCAACCCAGGCATGGGCCCTGACTGGGAATAGAACCAGGAACCCTTTGCTTTACAGGCTGGTGCTCAATCCACTGAGCCACACCAGCCAGGGCCAGTTACATATTCTCGTGGGAAAATATGTTTAAACACATAATGAAGCGATTCCTTTCAGAATAACAACATTGATGTTATGTATAATAGATATATAAAATTAAGCACTGACTCTCAACCTTTTTTTAACCTCATAACCTACTTCCACAGGCTTCTGCATCTGATTTTATGATGACTGCACCTTTCCCGTTGCTCAGGTCAAACGCCTTTGGGTCATCTTTGATTCTTTATTTTCTATCATATACATTGCAATAGAAATTCTTGTTAGCTATACATTCAAAATATATTTGAATCAAACCATTGGCGACCACTTCCATTTTTTCATCCTGGTCTAAATCACCATCGTCTTTCACCTGTGTACCTGCGATAGCCTTCTCATTTCTTCTCCAGCTTCCATCTGTGCTCTCCTACAGTGTACACCACACAGCAGAGTGGGTCCTTCTCGTAAGTCCGATCATGTCATTTCTCTGCTCAAAACCCATTTTACTTAGAGGAACATTCCACGCACTCGGAATGGCCTACAATGTCCCTCATGACTGGCTCGTTCCCACCCATCTCATTCCTCCTTGATCTCATCTCTTTGCATTTTCCCTCTCACTCTGTTTCAGCCTCACTACTCAATAGTCCAATCATGCGCTCACCTTAAGACATTTGTACAAGCTTTTGCCTCTGCTTGAGATGCTCTTCCTTAGGTATTGCCTTGGTAGCACCCCACGGTATTTCTTATTTTTAGCGTTTAACATTTCTTTCCCCTGCTAAATTGTAAGATCCATGAGGCTAAGGATTATTGCCTGTATTATCCATGGGTATCCCTCCAACATCAAAAGAGTGACTGTACTCTATAAAGAGTTGCTGACTTAAACATTTGTGGGTGTAAAACAAATTAGTAACCTCAGATAAAGATGGTAGGATTCCTAGGACAGAAGTTTATTACACAGCAAGCCTACTAGATTCTGAGTGGTCCACTTTCAAACTCCCTTGACTTTTGATACTCCCTCGATTTGAAGGTTAGAAGCATCATGGCGCCACTGTAATTGAGAACTGCTGGTCTTCTCTTCAAATCTCATGTTCATGAACCAAAATCCTCAGTATGTCCCAGTTGCCAAACTGTCCCAAAAGGGTTTTGCAAAGAACTTTGGGCAGTCTATGAGTTCAAACACCCTAAGCCAGGGGTGTCAAACTCATTTTCACCGGCGGCCACATCAGCCTCGTGGTTGCCTTCCAAGGGCCGAATGTAACTTGAGGACTGTGTAAATGTAACTGCCCCTTAACTAGGGGCGAGGAGCTTGGCGCTGCCACTGGGTAGAAACAAGGTGCCGGGCCGGATAGAACAAGGGGGAGGCCTTGTGTTCTCCACCTGTGGTCCAAGCCTTCCTCACTGGCTGGGCATCCTCACCACCCAGCCTCACATAAGTCGACATAAAACACATGGACACTATCCTATATCTTTGTCCTAAAAGGGGAGATCATGACTGTATTTCAGTCCCTTCATTCCTGAAAAGGACAAAAATAAGTGCGATATTTTTTGGTTTGTTTCTTTCGGTGAGAAGTACCATGCAACGTGAGAGCTGCGATCTGAAGTTTGAAATTGTCACATTCTTTTCTTACACTCACAAAAAAAGCTGAGTCGAATGCATTCAAAATAGTTTCTCTTCCCAATCATCACGAGCTTTTATCATAACATGACACTATAGCTACACGTCCGACAGAAAAATATCATGTTCATTTGCTGCCGAGAAGCCTTTTTTAACTTCTTATTTGCCTTGATTCCTCTTGGGGGAAAAAATACCTATTTTGAATCCTAACCTACAAAAGCTCCTACAAGGGAGGGACATTTCAAAGTACAAGAACTCAGAAATACTAGAAAATATTACAGCTTCTCAGATGGTCCACTTTTATAGCTCTCTCAGATCTCCAGTAACATTCGAAAATATATTCTTCAGCTGAAAGTGACCTTTTGCATCATTTTCCAACTTTGCCTTATGTGTCCTTTCATCATCTTCCAGTCTCCAAAATAGTATGTTCATTTTGAAATATAAACGATCTGCTTTGAGTTAATACATGTACGCATGTATCACCCTTTCCTAATTGTCAGCAATGAAATCCATATGGTCCAGTTGCGATGAATCCCAATACATTTTGCGCTTTACTTGACTTTGTCCTACGGGCAGGTAGAAAGGTGACAGAAAGCAGAGCAACAGAGAAGCCCCTGCTGTCCAAGGCACAGGGGAACATTTGCGTTTCAGGGAACAGGATGCCGGGAACGGAGCGGGAACCGCAGGGAATGATGGGGCCTTGAAAGCACACTGTTGCGCGCCCGACTTCATGTGGGAAAACCCTGTGATATATCTCCCTCTTTTCATCTCCCTGGGGCAAATAGTTTGAATGCAGGACTTTGTACCGAATCTACAGATTTCTGCCTCAAACAGAGCCACACAGGTCGCTGTCATTCGTGGCTGGCTCAGAGTAACCTTCCCCAAACCATCGCCCCTGGTGCAGAGAACTGTGGCCAACTCCAAAACCCACGTGGGAGAAACCCCATTTTCCGATATATTCAAGGCAAGTAATTAGTCTGGGTCTCAAAAAACGCTACTGAAAGCAAAGAAGCTCTGACAAGTTTCCGATATACTCTATATAACTTTGCTGTTTTGTGTTTGCTAAAATGCCTAAAATTCAATTCACTCAACAGTCTTTGATACATAGAAAATAGTGTTTGAATGAAAGTCAGCTCATAGAAAACATATAACGCAACCACAACCCATTATTCTATAGTTTTCAATTTCCTTATAGAAAATGGGACGTTAAAGGACAATTTCAAATCAGGCAGATTACAAAATGCATTTAAAATTTTACAGGTTTACATTTTTTCTCTTTATTGCTTTACAACAATTTTAACCAACACACACTTTTAGTGAATCTTTCCAAAGCATGTAAATCAGGTTTTATGAAAATAATGTATTCATTTTCGTGCTCATTTGCTGTCATTTGGCATAAAAGGCAAATGTGTAATTACAGTAAGAAGTACAATTGCTATAACAGGTTTTCAGGAAAGATGGAATAGATTATTGCTAAGCATGTAACTCATCTGATGGAATAGTAAATGAATAAGCATATTATACAGCATGGTCTATTTATTGCACAAGTCAATGTGTAGTCATTATTACTAGATTTTAAACAGGGAAAGGAACATGTTGGTACATACGGCCAGTTAAATAGATGCAGGTGAAGACACAGAATCCATATATTCCAGTATGTCCCCAATTAAGACAAGAGAGTGGTTTTTACACTTTAAACTTTTTTTTTTAATCGGGTGCTTTTAAATTACCAGAAAAGCAAAACAATACAACGATGTATACATTTAAAGGCAAACGTGCACTTACTCACCAATTCTTCTCAGTTCAACAACTCAGTATACATCATCCCATGTGTTTATCCATGTTCATTCCAACATTTATAAGCATGTGTGCACTTATATAATATTTTGTTTGTACTGAAATAGAAATCATCTCATGAATAGTAGTAATACTCTGGAATCTTTTTAGACCTCCATTGCCGGAAATACTCGAGGGGCTTAATCTACCAATAGAGGCACAGAGCCACCAAAAAAAAAAAACAAAAGAAAAAATGGCTGTAGGAACTCCTCCTACAACAAGGGTTACCCTGAATGCAAACAGACTGAATTCACCAACAAAGGCACAAAGTAGCAGACTGAAAGTCACCATAGCTTCTGAGCACACCTAAAGCTGAATCCGAAACAGGCTCCAGTGGAAAGGTAAAAAGCTCACAGTAGTTTTAACCAAGTTCCAAGTATTTTTCGATACGTCATCATAGTTTCAGTATTACATAGTTAGCATTGTGCAATTCAGAAAACAAGAAAGCCACCTCGGCATTCTTTATTTTTTTAATACAAAGGATCATCTCTTGATTTAGATTTGTATCAACTGATAGCCTTAACTTCATCGCTATGTAAGATGATGGGAGAAATAATTTATTGCATTCTGTCACTCTTTCTAGAGAAGAATAATCTTGTTCCTTAGTACTATAGTGGCTTTCAGGCAAATCAATCAACCACAGATCATGTCATACGACTGTCTTCTGATGTTAACAAAGAATTCTGTAATAAAGGGATTTTATATATTGTATTTATAAACAGAATAAAAACTATAATAGCCTGCTTAAAAAGGATGTAATATTTGTAATTTCTGATAATATTATAGTTTAAAATTCTTAATTGTATGGTTTTCTTTGTAAAGAATAAATATTTGAATATAGCAATGTGTGTTTTTCTCCTTGACTCTATAAAATTACTTAAGAAGATGTAGAAATAGATCTCATGTAATACTTATATTACTTTTACGAAAAAATAGAATCTTTATGATAATAAGTTATTCAATATTGGTACTTACCATATAAAAATAATTTCTCTTGTAATTTTACAGAACATGGGGTGATAGAACAACTTAAAAAGTTTTTGAGAAGAAAATATTATGACATACTAATTGCTATAACAGTATCAAACTTTCTTTCAAATGTAGACAGTTTTCTGGTTATATATCCAGTGAGTAATCTAAACTATCTACGATAGGGCTCAGATCAACTATACCATATTTTTCAGACTATAAGATGCACTCCCCCCACCCCCCTGCTGCCAATTTGGGAGGAATAATGGTTGTTAATGCTGCTGTTGAGTTCTGTTTACATTTACATTGGGGAAATATTATGTTATTTATGTTATTAAGAATTTTACCACATTTTTGGCTTCAGAAATTTTTTCCTACTTTCCTCCTCTAAAACCTAGGTGTGTCTTATAGTCCAAAAAATACGGTACTTCATTACATCCACATTACGAATGGTAAG
Source organism: Glossophaga mutica (assembly GCA_039655065.1). Classification (NCBI taxonomy): domain Eukaryota; kingdom Metazoa; phylum Chordata; class Mammalia; order Chiroptera; family Phyllostomidae; genus Glossophaga; species Glossophaga mutica. The sequence goes on along the minus strand of CM077318.1, from coordinate 2,622,955 downwards.
AAGACATTGACTGCATCATTGAACTATTTAGACGTATGACTGAATAATGACTTATGTTAGGTCATCGCACTCAGTTTGGTGATTGAACCAAGCATGTCTTAACTGCATAGATGTGCTTACTTCAATGGAGCATCGAGCATCTGGGAGCATGCAGAATCTTTCCTGAAATAGATCAGAAATTATCTCCTCTATTTTTCTGGCACCCCGGTAATAGTTATTTAACTATATATGTCAAGCACTTACTTCTGTGCTGAAATGGGTTCGATCCACCGAATGCTATTAATGTTAATGCATTTGGATAGTTCAAAAGTGAAAGGTCTCTAGGATTCTTGCTCCAAGAAACAGTGAAAGGAGCTATGTCTGCGAAATGTTATTTTATGAAAGCAGAAGACATGCAAAATCCCTAAAAATATACAGGCACACCTTTTTAACACAGTCACGTCCACAAATGACGTACAATATTGAGATTTAAAATTTTTCAGCTTTTGTTGATATCCAGTTTCACTACCAAGGTCAGATGGAAAAGCAAAATTATCTGACTATACCTCACTTATTAAATAAGAATTTAAATCATCAGTAAGAGAAAAATGTACCTGATTGTACCCAGATATTTTTGTACCCAGATATTTTTAAAATTCAGTTTATAAGCTTCTGCGAATACGGCTAACTTGATGCACTGTTAGAACTATAAAATTTATGACTGGTTCTATCGTGTGTTGTTTATTTATATACAGTTAATCAGGTTGTTTTTCATTTTACCTTATTTCTCTCTTTGAATACTACAAATAGCATTCTTGTCCTCAGAGAGTCATCCAACGAGAGTTGGGTTTTTAAAAAGTCAGTTAGGTTGTTAGATTACTTATCAGGATATACTGGTGAGTTATTTCATGTCCTTATGGGACTGAATTAGATTGCTAAAGTACAACCTTTACAATCTATCACTTTCTCGGGTCTTTTAAGTGCCATTGATATCATCCTGGAAATTTCAATCACCACGGTGAGGATTGGTTTTGGGCATTATTGATGTCCGTAATATGGTGATATGTCAAGGCAACAATGTCATCTTTGTGTGGTTCCCAGTTTGTGTAGGTATTAAAGGAAATGAAATGGGAGATAAAGCAGTCAAAGAGGCTTTGTAAAATCATTCAGGAGTATCAAATATTTAATGATTTTAAAAGGAATATAATTTATTACAAAAGAAGGAACAGATGCCAAACCACATAACTAAGTGATGAAAGTTAAACACATTTACATGAATATAAAATATTATAAACCTTATATTTATTTATGAAACTTGTTCCTTAAAATACCCAGAAATATTATTTTGTGAGGATTCCAATATTGTAAGTACCATCAACATTTTTATTCAATGGGCTGCCTAATAGTTACTTTTTTCTAATTGAAATGATACGGACTCGTGAGCAGATAGCGTATTATTTTCTTTTTCCAGAAGTTGAACATGTAATTATGAGCTTATACTAACACTTAATAGAATAAATAGCATCCGTAAACAATAAGTGGATTGTGAGTGTAATTAATAAATGACATTATTTTAAAACAGTTCCCAGAATATTATTGACTTAGAAATGCTAATAATTTGAACAATGTACACCTACTTAATAAACTAAAACAGAAATAAAAGATAGCTCTTTTGTTTCCTGGAAATCCTAAAATTACTAGAATGCAGTCAATAATTCTTTTGAAAAATTAGATTATTTTTAAAGTCATGCAACTTAGAAGTTTCTAAGTGAAACAGATGGTTTTGTTTCAACTGGTTGTTCTGGCATTATACATACTTACACGTGTATATATGTGTTTGTGTGTGTGTGTACATTCTTAGTCAGGTACTACATATGTTTAAGTTTCCTTAATAAATTACACGGTACCATGGTATAGTCATAAGGCTGATAAAATTGCCCTTTAGCCTGCAAGAATCAGCCTGATTCTCGCTTGAGAGGTTCAGGGACAGTTTTGGTGTCCCAGGTAAGACTTTCCTGGAAAATGGAGTAACCAAGCAAATCAGTGGTATGATACAATGGCTGGAGGAAAAGCAGAGAAGCAAAAAGATGATAAACCACAGACAGAAATATTTTCTTAACAGTCTTATTGTGAAATGTTTCTTGGGCAGAACTAGTCAGAAACATCATTGCGTGAATGTCACGAAATCGGTGATAACGTACCTATGATTCTGTCTATGCATGTGACTTCCGCAGGCAGGTTTCCCTTTTATAACTTGCAACCTGTATCAAGCCCCCCTTTCAGCTTTGCACTTGTTTTCAGTTCCTGGTGTTTAAAATTTTCCAAGCTACATTTTGTTTGCACTGCCTCTATTTATTATCAGCAACATAGTTGCTCTGAACCTGTCACTGCTGTAGCTGGTGCTACTACCACTATTACGGCTACCCTTTCCCTATGCCTTCTCTGTTCTCCATCCTCATTTATGTATTTATGTATCCATTTGGTATACCAGAGTCTGTGATTTGCACTCCTGTGAAATTCTTTGGAGTGCCTTCCTGGCCTGTAACAGCAAAAACCATAGAAAATACTAACTAGTATTAACTGAGCCATCATGACACATGAAGAATTGTTCAAATGTTGTCACACATACTATTTCTAATTAAATATTTTATTGTTTGTGCTGTTACAGTTCTCCCAATTTCTCCCCCTTTTGCCTCCCTCCACACAGCCCACCCCCCACTGGGAGTGAGGGGTATATTACTATTAATGCTCCCATTTTATAGGTGAAGAAATTGAAGGTCAGTAATGTGAATTAACTTTCTGATCCATAAGTGGAATGAAATTCATTGCTCAAGAAGCTTAACAAATGCACTCAACTCTAAACTGCCTTTTGAAAAGTACACACATTACTTATTTTAGTAGGCATTAATTTAATAGCATGCTACTGCGTCTTGGAGTAAAAGGAAATCGAAACGAAGGCATTCTACCTGACGGGAAAGGTACGAATGCAACGACAAAGCTATTTCCTATAACTGGTCTGATGTTCCTGACTCTCCACCTGTTGAGTGGCAATAGTAAAAACAAACAAACAAACAAACGAACAAATTTCTAACTTGTCAATTTACTAGACTTCAGTATTTTTCAGTGAAACACTTCCTTTTGACTAATACTTTTTTTCTATAAATTTTTACTTTCAGATGTGTATGCACACACACTCGCCATGAATTTCTTCACCAAAAAGCACCTTGGGTAAATGGTGGGAGTGGCGCAGGAGGGGGCGCAGGAGGGGGCACAGGAAGAGGCACAGGAAGAACTCTGAGAGTGAGCTGCTGCGGGCCATGGCCCGAGTCCTGGTTGCCAGGAAATGCCTTTTAGCACTTAAGTAGGGAAAAGAGTAAATCAAGGCAGGAAGGAGGAGGGAGAGCTGTCTCACCTGCAGACCCAGCGGTCCCGAGCCTGCTCCAATAAGGCTGCCAGGCGTCCTAGCAACAAGTGAAACTCTGATAGTGCAGAGACCTTGAAAGTCTGTGTGCATCAGCTCCACGAGCTGGAAAAGGACACCCTGAGACGGTGCGTTCATCCCAAGGCCTGGAAGGGGGGAGGGGAAGACCTACAGCATCGACAGAAAAAGCCCGTGAAACGGCTTTGGGTAATTGCCTGCCTGCTCACGTACGCAAGAGGAACAAATGGAGTCTGGAGCAAGACAAGGATCCGGGCTAACAGCGCTCTCACCCACATCTGGGTTTGGGTTGTCACATCTCCCCCAGAAAGGTGGCACCCCCTTTACCCATCAATCAATGTGTAACTCCTCACCTCTACCCCGCCCGCTAGATCAGTTAGTTCTCAGAACAAAAGACTCTTTCTCTTGGGTCTCCGGGCCCTTTGGCACATGGCGGCGGGCTGGCCAATTGGCCTCTGGCCACCCAGGCAGTGGCCTCCTGAACCCTTGTCACCGTTTCTTTTGCTCTCCCATAAGAACTTAGCAGTAATAAACTTCGCTTGCATGCTAATAGTCTTCCTGATCTGTAATTCTTTACTGTGTCAGCAAGAAGAACCGGGTTTCTCCTGTTAACGGGAGGGTTTGCTTGGATGACTTCATGGTAATGGTATGAGTATATGAGCAGGGATTGCACAGTACTGAAAAAGTCTTAGCTCTTGAACAGCTGATTTGGCACCATCCCTGGGCCATTCGCCCAGCCCTACCCCCATCCCTGGTGCATCTTCATCTTCAGACAGATCCCTGTCTGTCGCTCTGCGCGGGCTTTGCCACACATCTGCGTGTCTCACTGGATATGAGAACCTTCTGCATGCCATGCGAAGTCCTTGCTAAGTGAGAAACACCGTCTTGGGTTTATTTATTTCTCCTTGCCACAATTGTGTCATCATTACTGCCGCCGCCACCAGCCACTGAGAATATTGGTGGTCTCTTTACAGATTTCTAAGTAGAGTATGAGTCAGAGGTCCTGCTAGAACCTGGAAAACGATGCATCTCATATGTCGGTACTTGTGTATCATACTTCTGAATATATCCATATTCCTACAGTTTCTTGGAAAACAGGCCCCCTTTTTCAAAAAAAAAAGATTTTTGTCAGACTACCCCCATAGTCAAGTTCTTCTCTTTCAACAGGTAACTGTTTAAACATTATATGTGCTGTTTATGCTATTACAGTTGTCCTAATTTCCCCCTTTTGCTCCCCTGCACCCAGTGGCCCCCCAACTCCATCAGGCAATCCCCACACCACTGTCCATGAGCATGGGTCATGCATATATGTTGTTTGACTAATTCCTTCACCTTCTTTCAACCAGTTCTTCTCCTCCCTCCCTCCCCTCTGACAGCTGTCAGTCTGTTCCACATGTCTATGCCTCTGATTCTATTTTTCTCATTAGCATTTTTTGTTCATTAGATTCCACAGATGAGTGAGATCACATGGTATTTGCCTTTCTCTGACTGGCTTCTTTCACCTAACATAATAACCACGCATGCCGAAAACAAAAGGTAAGATTTCCGTCTTGTTTACTGCAGTGTAATATTCCATTGTGTGAATGTCCCACAGCTCTTGTACGCACTCATCTACTGAGGGGCATTTTATATAGCAGTACTGCTATCATAAAGAGAAAGTGCAATAACATTCCTGCTTACTATTGGAACAAACAATAAGGTACCTAAGAATAAACTTAACCAAAGAGATAAAAGCCCTATACTGAGGAAATTACAAGACACTGAGGAAAGAAACTGAGACGATGCAAATGAATGGAAGCAGTCTTGGTGGTAGGCTGGGATTTGGATGGCCAGCTGAAAATTCAGTGAACATATCAAGATGGAAAAGAGAACAGCATCTGCTTGTGATATGTGACTCTCCCCACCCGCATCAACAAATGCACACAGTCACAAGCTGCCCGGTTTATATGTAAATGTTCGTGACCTTGAAGAAATAAACATAGCCAGGGACTGGAGCCTTGCTTTCCCCGGGATCTTGTGGCACATTCCAGTTGTGGGGAAATGCGACAGGTGACAGGACAGTAAAAGACATGCTTATTTTCAGGCCCCTGTTCTGTCCTCTTTGCACTTAGCTGTTTTCTGATAGAACTTCCCTTAGGTTGCGCTGGATGTTTTCGTCAAGTGCAGTGTGGCTACAGAAGGTCATATTTTCTCTTCTTTTGTGCCTTCACTCTGAAAACCAAAGGGGAGTAGGATCGAGGGTGGGAAGTGGGGATGGCTGGGGTGGCGGGAGTGGTGGGGGGGAATGGAGACAACTGTACCTGAACAACAATAAAAAATGTGAAAAGTGTAATTCATAATATTTTTTATTTTTTTTAATTGTTGTTCTTGTACAGTTTTCTGTCTGTTACTCCCATCCCAGCCCACCGCCCCAGCCCTCCCCACCTCCCTCCCATTTCACCCCCACCATAGTTTTTGTCCATGTGTCCTTTATACTTGTTGCTCTAAACCCTTCCCCTTTTCCCCTGAAATTCCCTCCCCTCTCCCCTCTGGTGACTGTCAGCCTGTTCTCAACTTCAGTGTCTTCGGTTATATTTTGCTTGCTTGTTTGTTTGTTGATGAGGTTTCTGTTAAAGGTGAGATCATATGGTATTTGTCTTTCACCACCTGGCTTATTTTGCTTAGCGTGATGCTCTCCAGTTCCATCCATGCTGTCGTGAACGGTAGGAGCTCCTTCTTTCTTTGTGCTGCATAGAATTCCATTGTGTAAATGGACCATAGGTTTTTGATCCACTCATTTACTGATGGGCACCTAAGGTTGCTTCCAACACTTGGCTATTGTAAATTGTGCTGCTATGAACATTGGAGTGCATTACATAATATAGTTATTTAATCAAAAGTTAAAAAATAAAAATCCTTTACACTTTCTCTTCATTAACATGGTCAATATAAATATACTTCTACATGTTACTAATCAGGTGAATGAAACCAAACTTATTAAAATTTGAAGTATTTGCCATTGTTTTTCTAAATTCCCCAGATTCCCAAAAGATTTCTTTGTGATGTTGAACTTCACATTGATATAATACAATACTAATGCATTTTCTATAGACATACTAATTGTCCTTGATGTTTTCTTCTTGCAACCAATAAATCCTTCAAAAGAATAGATATAATCAAATCCGAGGCTGAATGATAGATCAAACATTTAGCATTTCTCATACTTTCATAACCTGGAGCATAGAGATACCACAAAATAGTGTGAGAAATATAAGATGCTTCAGAAAAATTTGAAAACTTGTGTTATTACATTTATTTTTCTCAAATATGTTTTATACTACTAACCTGTTGATAAATGAAACTTTCTGCTGAGAACAGTTTATAACAGTATCCATTTTAGAAATTATTTTCTAATCTTAGAAAATGTTTTAGCACACTCTAGTGGCATGCTTTGTAATTTAGCATAAAATACGAAGTCCTGTTGCGTATAAATTAAACTAAGAGGCTTTGCATGTAAAATTTATCTTATAGTAATAATATAGAAACATCCTACAATAAATGATTTACTACAAGTATTTGTAATTTATAATTTGTTGTCATTTTATGTTACTGTGAGATTTATCTAGTATTTAATAATTCACTGAATCGTCTCCTATTTTTTAATTTAAAAATGCAATGACTTCATTTAAACTACTTGTTTTTCTATATCTGATATGAAGTCACCAACAAATACTAACATTTATGGTATGGGTGGGATTTTGTAATACTTGTTATCCTTTTCCCCAAAGTCAGAAATGACTTCAGTGCATTCCTGGAGTTAGCCAAATCAGGAGGTTAAAGGTATATTTCTTCAGATAGCCACGTCCAGCCACAGCTTTTGACCCCAATGACAAGCAGTTACAGTCTAATTACAAAGTGAGAATGAAGAATCCACGTAAAACCATCTCCACTTCTGACGCTAACCACAACTTTGGAAGTTTCCCCAAACCATCCTCAGACTGACAATTCTTTAGAAAGACTCACAAAGCTCATCGCAACCCACTGTGGATTGTTGCAATGAATTGGTATAGGAAATTAGCCAGAAGAAGAGACACATGCGGCAGAATCTGAAAGGGTTTTAAATGCAAAGCAACGTTGTTTTCGGGGTATGTTACCTACCGTCTTAGTCAGTGTAGGCTGATCTGGCAAAAAGTCACAGATTGGATGGCTTATGTACATCAGAAATTTATTTCTTATAGTTCTGGAGACTAACAAGTCCACAATGAAGGTGTGACTACATTTAGCATCTGTTGAGAATCTGCTTCTTCTCACTCTAACCTTCCAAGACTCCACCCTCATGAACCGACCACCTCCCAGAAGCCCACCTCCTAAGCAATCACAGGACAAAGTGGGTTTCAACATATGAAGTTTGAGCAGACGTGAACTTTCAGTCTATAGTTCTCTCCTGTCATGAATATGTGACAATGCAGTTAGAGCATTGACAACTTGGGTATTTACTTAAACTTTGGTGTACCGAGTTTTTACTAAGACTTCAGTACATAGGAATAATTGATTGATTGATTGTTCACTTGGTTGAGGTCAGACTCCAGCCTCCCTACTACTGCCTGAAGGTCTGGCTGATATCACCTGGCCCAAGGGCCGTACTCTGAGTCATCTCATTAGTGGAAACTACTAGATGTGGTTCTCAAGGCCAACAATAAATAACACACATGCCTATTCCAAGTACTGAGAGATTACCCTACAGGGGCTGAGGATAATGGCCAGAACACTTTCTGGGCAAAGGCAAAGAAGAAATAAAAGAGGAAAAATGACCAGAGGGAAGAACTGCTTGCTACCTCTATTGCAGAAGCTTCCTAGAACGACTTCAGCCATTTATACTTTCCAACCGTCATGCCAATTTTAGGGGAAAAAAATCTGGCTGGAATAGATGCACAGCATGACAGTGTTCCTGTGGATTACCGCCATATAGACTGAAGGGCCTCTCATAATGATGCTTAGTTCTTTCCAGACTTCTGCAATTTGCAGATGAGGAAATATAAGATAATCTTATATTTGGAAATGATATATTTCCAAAATAAGGAAATAAAAAATAAGAATATATATATAATCCAATTTCCACATCTTTTGCACCAGATAGGTTGTTTGACCTATTTATGTTTTGACCAACACACGGTGTGACCCAAACATGTCTTCTTACTGTAATCTAGACTTCTGTCCTGATTTTGGATGCCATGCTGGGGAGTGGGTTTGTGACAAGATTGTGACAGTTGCAAAAAAAATACTTATGAGCCCTGGCTGGTGTGGCTCAGTGGATTGAGTGTCAGCCTGCAAACCATAGGGTCACTGGTTCGATCCCCAGTCAGGGCACATGCCTGGGTTGCAGGCCAGGTCCCCAGTAGGGGGCGTGTGAGAGGCAACCGCACATGGATGTTTCTCTCCCTCACTTTCTTCCTTCCTCCCCCCTCTCTAAAAATAAATAAATAAAATCTTTAAAAATAATAAAAATAGGTCATCCATACCATCCACAGTTCCAACAAAATTCACCTTGGGCATCGAATTTATTTCACCAAGTACTCATGTTTTCATCCTCCAAATACATCTCTTCCTAGAGAGATGTGATTCCCATAATAGCAAGTGAGATTTTTCATTGCATCCTATTTACTTCTTGCCAACTATCTCTTTATAATTATTTTTCAGCGGTAGTTTGTTTTACCTGTAGATATTTTGCACATATCAACGCTCATTCTCTGGAATTTGCTGAAAATACTCAATTATTCTAGCAAGTCTTATTCGTTCATTATGCAAAATAATAACGGAAACCATTCACAATGGACACACAGATATGTTTCTTTTCATGCAGCACTATTGTTCTCCCCGGACAGAAACTGTGATTTAAAGCTATTTATGTTTTATTTTTATTGAGAATTTGTAAAACAAAATGGACGTTTTTTTTACGGTGCTCCCAGTCTGTTAAAGGCCTAGAGCTTTGAGATCTCAAGACCTTTCATAAGATTTTTTTTCTCCCAACCTTAAGTAGTTTCACAGTGAGAGTCTGTAATCTTTTTAAAAAACACATGATTTTAATCTCGGCAGAGTTTAAGCTACCTAGAGTCTGTTTATGTTGTTTATATAGTGATGATCCTTGTACTATGATTTCTCTACTTCATCCATTTTTTCCAGTGAAAATGACAGCTACTCTGTTTCCTTCAGCAGAGACAAAAATGCTTCATGAAGTTTAAAATGTTCATCTTCTTCAACTTCCCACTGCTCGTAAATTATTGCAAGCTCCAGTTTTTGTTTACTATAAATTACTTGCCAGATCTAAATGTCAACAGTGAACTACTGTGATTCAGAACTATTATCCTATTAATTTATTTCCTGAGGTCTTTGAAATGGAGAGCAAAGTAATAATCTACGGTGATTAGCATGCAACTTTTGAATACAGAAAAACCTGACAGAATTATAGAATTTCTACTGAATATTAGTAAAAACTGCTTATGCAGTCTTAGAGTTTACTATTATGCTGAACGTTGAAATATACAAAGGATATGAAGAAAAAAATTCTGCTACACACAATCTCATATCCCTAGCATGCTTTAGGATTGTTATATAGCACCAAATAAACCTTTGGTACACGGAGTTTCCTGCTGAATTTGGAGGAAGGATGTATACCCCCCAGGGTATGTTTTATCCACAGAATCTTTATTGCTCTGAAAAGTCAGCACAGCTGAAATGAATGCTGATTCGGGAGCATTCAAAAGTTTCAAGCAAACCGTGATGATAGATTCAGAAAGTCAATTTATTAATCTGCCTTTCTTACGCTAGTCAGTGTCAAAGACTAGATATTGAATTCAAGCACTTAACAGTAACCTGGAGTATTGCCATACAAAACAAATAGGCCTATCTATTTTCAGTGTTCAAAACTGATCTACTTTCTTTTCTTTTCTTTTTCTTTTCTTTTTTTTTTTTTGGCTTTCCAAAAATGTGATATGAAGCTCAATGTACAAAAATACATTGAGGGCATGGCAAATAGAAGGCCCCTTTGAAGTCAGCGATGATCTTACTTTTCTTAAGATTATCAGTGAGTTCAAAGGGGGTTATTTTTTGTTCTCACTGAACTCCTTCGTTTCGATTTCTCTTTCCTCAACTTTCAAAAGTAAAATAATTTTTAGAGTTGAAAGTGTAAATGTATTAAAACTCTATTTTTCATATTACATGGCTGGATGCCTTCTGGACAGACCTCATATGGAACGTAGCAGTTTTCTGTTGAGTATGAGGGGAGCAGGGACAGAACATGGGTTTGCACTTGGACAAAGGCTTGCTGTAGAGTATATGTCCTAGTAGCAATTATCTAAATAATGCATAGGTGCACAGATATGTATATTTATGTTGTTTTACCTTAGCACCATTCAACAGTAACACAGCGTGGATAATTTATTAGAAATCCATAGAGGCATCTTCGATCATTCATTGTGGAAACCTGAGCATGCCTGTGCAAAGAATTATTTTGTTTTTCAATAATCCAATTCTCCAGCAGAGGGGTATCTTGAGCTAAAAATTAATGCAGCAGCATTGGAATAAAAACAGGGAGAAATCTTGTCTCTGATTCAACTACCAGTATTGTTATTATGATGACAAAAAATTACATTGTAAAAAAAAAATCTTTAAACCCTGCATTATAGATGAGGAAGTCGAGTCACAATAGCCTCCCGAAATTTATCAGATTATAAAGCTGAGATTTATATCAAGGCCTTGGAAATCATCTTTTTTTTCATCAACATTATATGGCCTCTCAAACAGACCAACGCCATGTAGGAGGTATAGAAAGTTTTGAGTTGGTCACATTTTTACTGCACATGTATTAGACTCCCAGCATGATAAATGTCACTGAAAATTATAAAAACAATCAATGACATAATACACGGTTGTCTGTATGCTACTTCACCCCCTCCACAAAACTTAATGAAAATAAAAATGAATTTAAAATATTAAAGAACCGTAACTGCTTATTACTGTAGACAAGAGGCTGTAGTCCACTTTCAGCTATTAACATTTTGTAATTAGATATCAAATACTGTAGTTATTTTTTTAAATATTAGGCAAACCACATAGGAGGATTATTATGATCTGGAACTGAGCCAGACTCTGTTCGTGTTTTAATCCTGGCCTCTTATTAGCTGTCTAACCTTCTTCAAGATCCTTAATGTCTCTGTATCACAATTTTTCCACCTGAAAAGTGAGAGTAGTAGTATTTCTTAATTCATAGGGTTGTTATAAAATATAATGGAGTTTGTACAGTGCTTAAAAGAGTTTTTGACACATAATACGAATAATAAGTGTCTGGAAAATAAATAAATGTGACTGATAGATATATTCCACGGATACATCTATTATGAGCATCCACAGATATATCCCCAAACATTAAAATCCTGTAACATCTCTGAAAAGTAGATACTAGCCACACTTCACTCTCAGATAATTTAACCATCTTATTCAAAGTTATAAAGATACTACATAGAATTCGATATAGGATTATTCGACTATATATTTAACACTTTTGTCAAACACAGAGCTGTTTCTATTGACACAGAAACACTGGGGTCACAGATTTCTCCGCTCAGCACTGACGTGACATTTGTTGAGAATAGAGAAAAGACAAGCAGGCCTACAGAAATGAGGTGACGAGGTTTTCAGGCCAACCTACTAAGAGGAATTCTGGAGAGAAAAGAGACTATTCATTGATATCTTACAGTTTCGCAGTCCACAGCCATGAGACCCGTTGAGTTCCTTCCTTGCCCATGCTAGCTTCGTGTGGAAGCAGTGACAAAGGCTGAAATTCTTCCCAGTTTTGCATTGACTTGATCAAATATTCAGGATAGTGTCGGCGTGAAAGAAAGCCTTTCCCTCCTAACCAATGCCCACTGGACACAAAGAAGATATAAGCATAGTGGTGAAACCCTCTAAACATGAGTCGCTGGTAAAATGTCCTTAAATTGTATACGATCGGATAAGTTTTGCTTTAGTCATGAACAAGCTTACAACCTCCGTGGTTTACAAAACCTGAGGTTTCTTCTCCTTTCTGTCATAGGTCCGACCCTAGGCCAGCTGCTGCTCAGCTCCATGTCATCTTCGTACCAACAACCAGACTTGGGGAGCAGCCTGTTGAACATATTAGTCATTATGGTGGACAGAAAAGAGAGCCTTCAAAATCACCACTTTGCCCTTAAAACTTCTAGGGATGACAAACATTACGTGTACTCAAATGTTATTGGCAAAAGCCATTCGCAGAGTCATACAATTTCAGTATGATGGGCACAGACCCTACGGGATAACTATCCTACTATCTTTAGAGTGAAACCAGAGATACGATGTTGACTTCGAGGATGAGAAAAGTCTTGGATTGTGGGTCAAGGTGAATAAAGTAATTTATGGGTCAAAAGCTAGAGGCTATGCAGCGTGAGCACTTGTAACTAAGTATTGCTCTCATTAATGTGTGTTTGGGTAGCATTATTGACGTCATTTGGTTAATATGATAACGTACTCTTCCGATTTTCATGACATCCCTCTAAATATACTTTTTCTGTCCTTTAAAAACTTACACTGTCACCCTGTAAAGAAAACTGGTTAGTTTTTAATTTTTTATTATAGTCACTTTCCCTTTTATAACTTTCCTGGGGGTATCTAACCAACCGCTATGACTCTATACTAATGACTCAGAAATCGATCTCTGTGTACTTAAACTTCATTTTAAAGTATCAACAAAAGAGTTATCTACATGACAGTTATAGATATTCCACAGGCACCTCAAGTTCAACCTGGGCCACATCCAACCGCTTTTCATTAATTCTAGGATCTACCCTCATTTAATGTCCCTAATTATCACAATTATGGTACAGGGACCATCTGCTTTTCCATAGTTCTCATGTCTTTAACAGTTCTACAGTTCTACCTTCCTTTAATCGATCTTTTCTTGTCTCGCAGTGTGTTAAACTTCTAAAACATGTCACAGTAGTCATTTTCCATTTTAAAAGATTTTATTGACTTCCCATAGCTTTCGGCGTATGATCGAAGCATTTCATCTGGCTTTCAATTTCTACAGGGCATTCAATCTCAGATAATTTTTAAGATATAGTTGACATATAACATTATGCAAGCTTAAGGTACTACACAGGTGTCCAACCTTTTGGCACCTCTGGGCCACACTGGAAGAAGAAGAGTTGTATTGGGCCACACAGTAAATACATTGCAACATGTAATCACAAAAAAAAAAAAAATCTCATCGTGTTTTAAGGAAATTTATGATTTTGTGTCGGGCCGCATTCACAGCCATCCCAGGCCACTTACAGCTCTGGCTGTGTGACATGTTGATTTGATACCTTTGCATGTTGCAGTAAGTTCAGTGCCATAGCCTTAACAAAGACCTCTATCATTTCCCTTCATTATGGTGTCTTTTCGTGGTGGAATCAAATAAGATCTAGTCTTTCAGCAATGCTGAAGTTCATAATGCAGTATTGTTGACTATAATTACTTTGTGGGGCATTATTTCTCTAGGGCGTATTGATCTACTAGTTCCCAGGTGGTACGTATCCTTAAATAAAATAGCTCCACGCCAATTCGGATTAAGAAGGGGACACAGCCGGCAAAACGGAATCACAAAAGTCAGAGAAATAAGAATACATTTTCAAGGAAGAATAACTGTCATTCAACAAGACGGAAGTCAGTTTTACAGGGCTTTGGAAAGGCTGCAAGTTCAAAATGTATGAAGAACGTAATAGATGAAAACACAGATACAGAAGGATTTTAAAATTAATCATCAACTGTAATATGTAATTGGCCTACACATTACCCTTAATTTGTCATTACATGTGCGGCCTTATCTAGAACTTTTACTCTTGATTGTGCATCTCTGGTTACGTGGTTGTGCATGTGAATGTTATTTGTGTGGGCGGGGTTAAGAAAGTTTATCAGGAGCTGTTGAAGGGAATAATTGATTAGTAATAATGTGTTTGTAATTGGCGTATACCCAAATTGTAAATAAAGAATAATCATATTTTATCATTGTTCATATGTAAGACATCATAACATTTTTTAAAAGATTTTATTTATTTAGAGAGAAGGGAAGGAAAGGAAAAAGACAGGGAGAGAAACCTCAATGTGTGGTTGCCTCTCGTGTGCCCCCTACTGGGGACCTGGCCCACAACCCAGGCATGGGCCCTGACTGGGAGTCGAACTGGCCACCCTTTGGTTCGCAGGCCGACGCCCAATCCATTGAGCCACACCAGCCAGGGCAACGTATTTTAAGTTTTTATTTGGAATGTTTCTTCTAGCTATTTATTGTTCTAAAAGTAAGAACAGCCTTAATATACCTATTATGAACATTAGATGTTTTAAATCTGTAATCAGCTGAACAACGTGAGTATAGTCTGATTTGTTTAAAACTAACATTCACGCTTTATATTGAAGTAGATGAAATAGACCTACCAAAATCAATACCTGACATTTACAGAGATAAATTAAAATGATTTATCCAAAGAAAAATTCATTTGCCCTCCCCACAAATAGTGATAAAGCTTTCTGAATATAAAAAAAAAATAAATCTTGGATTAAATGTACAGTGTAGCAATTTGCTACATAATCGCAATTTTCATATTTATGGATTTAACAAGTAAACCTCCCCCGCTGGCAGGTCAGCACGTGGTACCACTTACCGGGCCTTTGCGTTACCGCAGGGTGTGGAAGAATATGAATACAGTGACGAGTATTATAAACAAATGCTGAAGGGTCTTCTGTAAGATGGAAGGGGGGTCGGGGGACCGGTGAAAAAGGTGAAGGGATCAAGAAGTACAAACTGGTGAAGTAAACCAGTCGGAGAAAGACAAATACCATGTGGTCTCACTCATATGAAGAATCTAACAAACAGAATAAACTGAGGAACAAAACAGAACCAGAGGCGTGGCCACAGGGAACAGACTGGCAGCTGTCAGAGGGGAGGGGGTGGGGCACTGGGTGAAAGAAGGTTGAATGAGCAGCCGAAAAACACAGGCGTAACACAGGTACAGACCACAGTGCAGTGATGGGCAGAGGAAGGGGTAAGGGCCCGACGGAGGTGGGCAGAGGGGAGAAAAATGGGGACCTGTGTAATAGGGTCAGCCGTGAGAATAATGTCGTAAACAATGCAAAAATAGAGATTTTACTTTGAAATACACTGAAAGATAGGATGTAAACTACTGTCGAAATACGGATATAAATAAAGCGTGTTCAGACATAAAAAGAAGTACAAATTGGCAGTTTCAGAATAGGCCCGGGGATGTAAAGTGCAGCCCAGGGAATACAGTGAATAATACTGCAATAACTATATACTGCAATGATACTGCAATAAATCATGGTGCCAGGACATTTGTGGAGGCAGAGTAAGGTATATAATGTTCAACCCCTGGCTTGTACCTCTGAACCTAATATATTATTGTATGTCAGCTGCGATTGCAACAAATTTGAAAATATTTACATTAAAAAAGAATACAGTGCAAGGAAGTTCAATTTATACAGTGAAATGACGTTTCATTTATTCTTAGACAAGCATTTCTGAAAATTTCAACTAAAATTACAATATAGTATACATAAAATATTCATAAGAGAAGCAAGCCATTTTTCACATTGCATTTTCTTTAAACATCTTTCTCTAACTTTTCAAGTAAATGAATTTATTTTGTCAAGCTTACAGATGCCAGAGAGGAAGTGCGAAAGGGCTCTGAATTTTTTCCCATTATTCAAAGCATTGTTCACCATGGAATTTAATTTTGAGAAAATTGTAAAAATATCCATAATGCACAGTATTTTATATTTTATGCCAAATATAAAAGGATAGTATTTTATATTTTATATTAATATGATGACACATTATATAGCTTGTAGAAATAACTTTCTGAAGAGTGTGGAAATAGAAACATTTATTACTTATAAGATCAAAAAGATTATAACATACTGGACATGGTAGGCATCTATGTAAAAACAATAAGCATAAAGGGGAAATGTTTTTAAGATATTTATAACTTTTTTAAAGAAAACAAAACTTCTAGGGTTTCGAATTGGAAGTTGCCTTACAATTTGGTTCATCATCTTCATTATCTTTTCCATTTAAATTCTATTTTTCAATTCCAATTTACACTCAATGTTATTTTGCTTGAGTTTCAAATGTACTGCCAAATGCCCCCACCCCTGAAATTTCCAGTACCCACAGGCACCATACAATTATCACAATAGCAATGCCAGTAATTTTATAGATGAAAATAAAGACATTAAGTTTAGTATGAAAAATTCCCCAGATCAGTCTTAGAAGCTGTGAAAAGTAAACAAGAAACTATTAAAATAATTTTATATTTCTCTTAAAGTTATATACAGCATTACACGACTTCCTAATTCAAAGCAATTTAAAACTCCAGGAACCAACATCTCTTTAGAAAAAATAAAGACAATGGAAATCTTTGATGATCCTGCAACTTATTTAAAAAAATAGAAAGCAGAGGGCTCAGGAAATGATGACTGGCGTCAGAATTGTTCAATGTCAGGTCTGCGGACAGTACAGCGGAAAACATTTTTTAGGGGTTTCCTTGCTGAGAGAAAGGTGTTTGTTTTTTTCTAAAAAGGTAAAACGCATACATTTGTCCTAAGCAGTTAGGGGGCAGAAAAAAGGAAGTGAAGTCCTGAGTTCTATGAAATATTCTGTGCCTGGAAAGTCAGAGCAAAACATGTTTACTGGAATGATAGTCAAAGTAAAACTTCATATCTCACTAGAACTAAGCAAGTTTTTCTTGTAAAAGAACGATACCCGTATTCCCATATAGCGAATGTCTCTTCTGCAAAATAGTTATATAAAATTATTTAAAGAGATAACTACAATTGATTTAGCCTCTATTGTGAGCAGAAAGCTGCGTTAGGTATCTCACTTGAGCATATATCACTCCTGATTCCCACAGCTATCTTTCCACATGTATTTGATTATCTCCATTTTACAGATGAGAAAACAGCTTTTGAGAAGTTCAGGCACTTTTCAAGGTCTAACAGCTACTCTGAGCCTAATGTTGGAGGTAAACCTAGATCTGTATGGCTTAAAGCCCTCGCGCATTTCACTATACCGGTTTCTCAAAAACTTTAATCATCCTGTTTACTATGAAAACAATATTCACCATATCTGCAGACAAAACACACTATTATTTACTTAACATTCTAAAATTCACCAAAGCATCTTGCTTTGGATGGGGTGGAGAATTCAGCCATCACAGAAGTCTCAAAAGCTGTGATATCACCAGTTTGATGGATTAGTGTCACTACTTCTAACACACATTCAAAGAAATAAATAACTTAAAAAACTGTGCCAGTGTAACACTTAAAATCATCTTGCATAATCCCAAAAGTATGTTGTCATACCTAGGAAATAGTGCTAGCCACTAATGTCAAACTGCCAAAGCCCTCCCATATCATATGGCATTTCTATGTGGGTCTATTTACAACTTAGGGTGTATAGCACAGATGGGAAATCAGAAGTTACCAAAAGATATAAAATTGATGCCATAAATGTGTGTGAGTATATGTGATGACTGGGAGACAGTATATAGTGAGATGACTTGGGAAGAATAAGAATCAATCTAGACAAACATTTCGTTTTAGGGAATATAAGGGTAAAACAGATTCTATAACTGTTTATACCAAAGAGGAGAACATTTTCAGTGGAATCATGTGTAGCATTGGCTTCCTGAGGTGGGGGCGGCGGCGAAAGGGATTGAGGAAATGCCACAGGATTTAATAATTAGCAGATTGCTTCTTTTATTTGTAGAATAGTGGTAAAATGAACTGTAAGGTGTAAGTTGCCCATGAAATTAGGCATCATTGACTCACCCTATAAGAAAATTGAAAATATCCAGGCAAGCCAGTTAGTCTTCGGATAGGATTGTTCACAGATTGAGAGCAAGAAGTAAGTGGACAGATATTTAAATAGAAAGGAAAGAGAAATCTTGTTGGAGAAAAGTCCCAGAGGGAATAAAAAGTAGACAATAGGATAGGAGGTGCAAAAAGGAGTTTTAGCAGGGAAGAATGATACACTTGCTTTATTACACAAAAGTTATTTCAAAATGGACATCTTTTTATTTTTATTTTTTATTATTTTAATTGTTGATCTTGTACGGTTTTCTGTCTTTTACCCCGCCCCCAGCCCACCGCCCCAGCCCTCCCCACCTCCCTCCCATTTCCACCCCCCATAGTTTTTGTCCATGTGTCCTTTATACTTGTTCCATCTTAAGCTACAGAAAAATCCAAGTTTTACAGTGGCTTGATCTAATCAGTAAAGAGAGGCATCTGCGAAAAGAGAAAAACAGCGGTGAGTTTGGTGGCTGTGAGAGTGGAAAATACCTGAACATCTGCTTTGTGAAATGGAACAGGGGGTCAACACGGGTAAACAAAAGGGTTGCTGAGCAACGGGGATGGTTCGTCTGAGGTGAGATGACATGGAGTTGCGATGGATCCGCTTAGCCTCATTTCATGAATGTCGGTAGCAGTGAAAGTGGAGTGGGAGTCCACCCCGGATCGAGACATTGCATTTCACGGACATTAAGAAAAGATCAGGGGGATGCTAATAAGAGAGTGACTGAAATGATTGGCCATGTTCGCGGGAAGTCAGATGACAGAAATCCAATTGAGAAAACTGAGAGGGAGCTAAATATTTCATGGAAATGTGAGGCAGTTAAATCTCAGTGGGAGTGAATAAATGTGGATATGAGTTTGGGGTGCAAAGAAGGGAGGTCAGAACTTTGGATCTTGAAGAAGACTATGTCTCAGTGCAAAAAATAGAAAGTAGAACTGTGGTCCATTTACACAATGGAATACTACGCAGCAGAAAGAAAGAAGGAGCTCCTACCATGCGTGACAGCATGGATGGAACTGGAGAGCATCATGCTAAGTGAAGTAAGCCAGGCGGTGAGGGACAAATACCATACGATCTCACCTGTAAGTGGAACCTAATCAACAAAACAAACGAGCAACCAAATAGACCCAGAGACATGGAAATAAAGAACAAACTGACAGTGACCAGAGGGGAGGGGGAAAGGGGGGTATTGGAGGGAAAAGGGGAAGGGTCAACTCAAGGAGCATGTATAAAGGACCCATGGACAAAGCCAAAGGGGGTAAGCTCGAGGTTGGAGGCGGGGATGGGTTGGGCAGGTGAGGATGTGATGGGCAGAAAATGGAGACAACTGCACTTGAACAACAACAAATTATTACAAAATAATAAATAAAATAAAAACAAGAAAGTATGGCCTGGTGATGGGTGGATAAAGTACAGTAGAGCTGACAGTCACTGAAGAGAAACTTAAGAAATCATGATATAGAATGTCTAATCGCCTGAAACTAATATAATCCTGTTTAATACTACAAATGTCAACTGTCATTGAAAAATATAAATAAAGATTTAAAAATTTAATTAAATTAATTTAAAATCTTAGAGGAAAAAAAGGAATCATGGTATCCAGAGAAGAAAAAACCGCAAAACTTTAAAATTATGGTTGTGGTTTTGGTTATGCCATTAACTATTTAAAAAAAATCATTTTCTCAGGAGAGCCAGGTTGTCCGTCAACATTGAGCTAGATATATTATTTATGGTAAGTAACAATGAAGCATCTGCTTTGGTGAGATATATAACATTCAAACCTGGCTGGTGTGGCTCAGTGGATTAAGTGTGGGCCTGCCAACCAAAGCATCACCGGTTCGATTCCCAGTCAGGACACATGCCTGGGTTGCAGGCCAGGTCCCTGGGGAGGGGTCCCCAAGAGGCAACCACACATTGATGTTCTCTCCTCCTGTTTCTCCCTCCCCCTAAAAATAAATAGAATCTTAAAATATATATACATATATAGCATTCAGTCCCTGCTTTCCCAAAACTTATGGTCTTGGGAAGACATACTGAATCAACTATATATATATATTTTTTTTTGTGCATACAGCCTATGCTAACAATTTTACAGACCCTCAAAACATTTTATTTTGTAGAATGTTTAGCAGCTGCTTCACTGGCTTCTCCTATCAGATACAAATGAACCCTTGCTTTGTATATGATGCCTATCTTTAAATCAAGATTTTTCAGTCAGAACTTATGGATGTCTGATATATTTTACATGCCTGCCAAAGCAGTTACTGTGACAAGTTTCTCAAACGTGGCACTGCCTTGCTTTATCTAAGAGCACTTACGACAAAATTAGGGACAATACACAGTTTGACATGGCTAATACAAATTTATTTAAAACACATGAAAATCTACACATGGACAGGGACACATAATCTGAAAGTCTGAGCCTGAATTCTGTGTTTTCTCAACCCCGCAGGTGTGTTCATTGTTATAAAAATATTTCCAAGGATTCAGAAAACTGAAGCATATAATTTTCTTTCAGAATGTATTCACTCAGGCTTCTTGAATATTGTGATTTAGCAGTGAGTTTGGATGTCTGTCATTAGTGGAAGAGATTGCCTCACGTTAGTCCACAATTAGGAATTTGACCCTCAACAACAATTTAGAATTTATGACAGACTCGTAAGCAAGGGATATTGAATGGGAATTCATCATTCCCAATTCCAAACATGCGTAATCATATGCAAACTTCCAAAAGTGCTCAGTGTTTTAGACAATGTTCCTCACACCCAGCTGTGCATCAGCATCACTTAGGGAATTTTTGAAAATACATTTCACTGGAGCTTACCCCACACCTACCGAAGTGAGAGGCCTAAGACTCAGAGTTCCAATGATCTATTTTCATAATCTCTCCTCCTGTTGATTTGTATGCCGTCCATGAGCTGGTGTTTTGGAACTCTTGTTGTAGAGAAGTCATTCAAAATAGGATTCATTTGAAATGCAATATTTTTATAACCATTGTTTCAAGCAGTTTTTTTTCTCCTTAGAATAATAAAATTCTATATCTTAAAACTGACACGTTGCCCTGGCTGGTGTGGCTCAGTGGGCTGAGTGCTGGTCTGTGAATATAAGGGTTGCCGGTTCGATTCCCAGTCAGGGCACATGCCTGGGTCATGGGCCAGGTCCCCAGTAGGGGGCGCATGAGAGGCAACCACACATGGATGTCTCTCTCCCTCTCTTTCTCCGTCCCTTCCCCTCTGTCTAAAAATAAAATAAGTACAATCTTTAAAAAACTGAAATATTGATCAAAGTACATATAGCACCACCTCCATCCCAGTAACGCAGTAACCCCTTCGACACTACCCCTGGTTACCCAGCGTCCATTTGCAAACTTCCAGCATCGACTGGAGAAGGTTGCTCATGACCTGTCACGCAGAACATATTTTACGAACAGCTTTATCGATATAGAACTCATCTACCACAAAATTCCCTCTTTTAAAATGATGTGACTCCGTGGCATATTCCCAGAGCTGTGCAACCATCACTACCGGCTAAGCTTAGAACACTTTCCTCACCCCCAAAAGAAAGTTGCTAGCATTTACTTCCCTATTCCTTTTTCTCCCCAGTCCTAGGCAATCGCTAATCCAGTTTCTACCTCGATTGTATCAGGGCCCCACTACCCCTGTTAACATTTCCTATTGCCTGTGTTTTCTTTTAGAAACCCTATCCAGGGCAGAGTAGTATCTCACGATGGTTTTGATTTGCATTTCCCTGGGGGGCCGGCACGCTGAGCTGGTTTTCACGTGCTCATTCACCGTTTGTGTGTCTTGTGGGAGAAATGTCGATTCCAAACTTTTGCTCATCTTTAAATGAAACCATTGCTCATTTGACTCTTTTGCTGTGAGAATTCCTCACCCATTCTGACACCAGTTCCTCATAACACACGATTTTCAAATACACACTTTGTTCTTTCTTACTATAGATGGCATCGTTTGCAGCACAAATTTTTAGTTTTGGTGAAGTCCCATTTATTTTTCTTTTTGTTACTTCTATTTTGGGTATTATACCTAAAAAAATTATTGTCCGTTCCAGAGTCACAAAGGTGTAATCCTTTGTTTTCATCTAAGACTTCGATGGTTTTAGTATTTCCATTTATTAGGTGTGTGATCCATTTTGACTCAATATTCATGTATGGTGTCCAACGATTATGCTTCCTGTAATTCTTCCTTACTATGAACCCACATCTGCTGTGATAGCAATTCTCTTTGGTCTTAATGCTTTCCTCTGAAATAGAAGGAATTTAAGTGTTTTCTGTTCTCCACGTAAGGGCCATCAAACATTTCAATTCAACTCTGAGCATTCCCATTACTCAGAGTTGGGGGTTTACTTGAATCGGTCGACAGCGTTATGTGGATAGCAAATAACCCAGTGATAGCATGGTCCCTACAAAGAAAAAGATGATAAGAGTCCAAATTGATTAACCCCAGCAAGGATGAAAGGTAATATAATATAGCCTTTAATTATTTTAAAAGTAGCAGAACAGATGAATTATCTATCTCTTTCTTCTGCTGGCAGACTAGGAAGAAAAATGTTTACTTGTGAGAGGTTTAGGGTAGACGTAAGAAAAACATCATGTGACAGTAATTTCTGTTCACATTAAAATAAAATGAATGTGTGTTGACATCTAGTATTGATCCTCACACTTATAAATACAGATAGAGTTTCATAAAGTCCAATAAAGTTCTTTGTTCTTTTGGCTACCTCTTTTGTTCATGTACTTCCACTTGATGTGAAAACCGGAAACGGTTGTGCCCAGCAGAGACTGACCATCTGGGCCATACATACACTACCTCGACCCTCATACCTCCAGTGTCCACTGTCCCTCTCCTTCCAGGCTCCAAAGGAAATGTTTAGAGAACTGCAACAGAAAATGCTTCAAATGGATCATTACCGCAAATGTCAAACTGACAATGTTTCCATATAGAATGGGGTAAGTGGGTAAGGAGGTTAGGCAAAGGTACTTTGTCTTTAAAAGCAAACTTTTCAGCACTGACATGCTCACTTACATTGAGTCCTACAAAGATGGGAAAGCATAAGTGAAAATTCAGGGAGAATATTACTTTGGTCTTATTAAACTTTTCACCCTGGCTGGTGTGGCTCAGTAGATTGAGGCCCAGCTTTCGAAACAAAGGGTCGCTGGTTCGATTCCCAGTCAGGGCACATGCCTGGGTTGCAGGCCAGGTTCCCTGTGGGGGGTGTGTGAGAAGCAACCACATATTGATGTTTCGCTCCCTCTTTTTTCCCTCTCTCCCACCCCTAAAAATAAGCAAATAAAATCCCTCAACTTTTCATTTTCTCCAAAAGTTGGAGTGTGCTAAATATTATTAACTTAGATAAAATGTACAAATACACGACTATCGAAATCTGATGGCATGAAGGTTTATATAACATATTATCAAATGCTATTATAACACAATCAACAATTGTGAACTTGAAGGCCAGCATTAGAGTAAGATCCCAAGTGTTCCTATATTTTTTCTATATGGTTAACCGGGGAGTTTGCTGCCTAACTGCTTTTTCAAACTCTTTTTTTATAGACTCAAATTCTGTAAGAGTCAAAACGAAACTTGTAGTCTTAGGCAGTTCACATAAAACCTATATACTTTCTGGTGCTACATATATGATGCCTTGTAAATGTGGGGCTAGGAAAGGCTACAAGGCCATTTCAGAAAATGAAATCATCAGCAGTTTCTGATGTCATCCTGACTACAATTGCAAGGTGAAAGGTCACCGTAAACATCAAGGACTGGACAGCGTATTTACAGAGCCGAGGGGAAAACACTCAAAGCCATGAATGCCATTTTCGACAAAGATTTACTGCTGCAGGACGTATGTTGGGGACCAGCCTTTGATTGCCTGTTCCCTGAAATAACAAAGAACAATGGGGCTCCAGGGAATGGTTGACAGTGCAAACAAAACAGCATCATGACATTTTCCAGGCGGTGCTGTAATGGCATCTAACGATAGAATTTCTCACCATTCTTTCACTGACCCGAACACATCTGGGACAGACAGTTGAGAGCCAGGGGATATGCTAAAATGATGACAAGGAGTTTTCTTTGGGGATATAAAGTTTAGCTGAGAGATGTTTTTATAGGTGGAATGATGTGTGTCTGTCATAAATGGCCAAGTATTCCAATTTTATAACTGAAGCTCCTAAGTGCCTTGTGTCATTGGAGGTCAAAATAAATGCGGAGAATGATGACTATTTGACATCCATTCATTCATCCATTCATTTATTCAACGATGTGTATTGAGTGCCGAGTATTACCGAGAACTGTGCTACAGGTGGGTAGATAATGATAGAAAAATATATCATTCTTCAAAGAGTCTGTTCACTGAGAACAATTTGTATACATTCTTCTATAATCCCAGTGGAAAGCTGAACAGATAGCGTTCATGCTATTGACTGCTGACTGGATATTGCCCGTTACACTATTTCACCACAGTTGATAACGCAAACATTTCACAGACAACCTTGAGCTTGCCAGGCCATTGACAGTGCATTTCTTCCTTGAGGGAGTCATTGAAGGAGCTCCATGGGCCTCTGGGAGGGGAAGGAATGAAGTTCAGTGACACTTGTAAAGTAAATCAGAATGCAAATGTGTTAATGTTAAATGAAAAGTACATCTGCTATCCATTGCTATGAATGCACAAAGAGCACTTTTGCATATAAGAAAACCATGTGCAGGAAGCAAATTAGAAAGAAGGGAGTTTGTGAACATCGGACTGGGACGAAAGTCGTTAGGTTAAGTTGGCAGGATGCATTCCATTCCAAGGGTGACCACACGCCTGCTGTATATTTAATAGTCCTCCTGTAGAGTAAACAGGAAACAAATTGTGACGTTCTGTGTTACAGAAGAGATCCACAAAGTAGCGGATTTCATCACTCCCTTTCAAACCATAGTGATTCCTTTTGTTGGTAAATAAATAGGCTAAGGGCTCTCAAAACCGTTCATGAAGTTTTAGCGGTTCTTCAACTGCTTCAACACCTGGGTTCTCAGACGGAAAGTACAGAATAATAATAGGATAATTAAAGGTTATTGTCACATCTGTACTTGTGCTTTTTTTTATTACACTTCGTTCGTTTGAGATAATCATAGATTCATCTGCAGATGTGAGAAATCGTGCACCACACCCCAGATATCTAGTTCCCAGTTTTCCCAAAATGAACAGTTTGCAAAAGCGATAGGACAGTGTCGCAGCTGGATATTGGCATGGAAACAGGCTGGATACAAAACGGTTCTACCACAAACTGCCGTCCATTGCCGATCACTTTGTTTTAGTTGTTGTAGGTTCTTTCTGTACGGATTTCTGGACAGGCTTGTCTATGTTTACAAAAACAAATGTTGCTGAGATTTTTGTAGGAATTGTATTAAACCTATAGATCAATTTCATGAGAATTGTCATAATCATTACATTGACTCTTCCAACCCATGAAGATGATATAGCTTTCATATATTGACATTGTTTTATGATTTCTTTTGTCAGTATTTTATAATTTTGAGCATACAAATCTCATACATGGTTTCTGAAATTCAGATCTAAGTATTTCTTTATCTTTGAAACAATTATGAACGGTATTAAGGTTTTTTATTATGGTCCCAGTATTTTCACCTTCCAGAAATGTGATGGATTTGCATGTATCCTACAAACTTACTGATTTTGTTAATTAGTTCCAGGAGGGTTAATTTCTGTGTAGATTTCTTGGTACTTTCCGTGTAGACAACAATGTCATCTTTATGTAATAATGAGAGTGGCATTTCTTTCATTTTACTCAGCATCTTTTTTCTTGCCATTGTCTTGTTCTTGACGACTTCAGCATCTAGATCTTCCAGTACTACGGTGCATCTTATGAGAAAGTGGATGTTATGGACTGAGTTGTGCACCGCAAAATTCACACGTTGAATTCCTAACCCCCAGTACTTCAAAATTTGACAGTATTTGAAAATTGGCTTCTTAAAAAGAACTATAGTAGACATACCATGTACAATAGCATATTAGTTTCAGGTGTGCAGCATAGCAAGCCATTCAAACTTTTTAAGCCTTAAGAAGTCATCACACCAACAAGTCTAGCAACCATTTGTCCCTGTACATAGTTTTAGGGTATTATTGACTCTATCCTCTTTGCTGTATATTGTAAGCCTATGACTGATTTGATAGCTGGAAGTGTGTACTTCTGAATCTCCTTTTCTGTTTCCCCAACCAACCAGCCCCCTTCCCTCTGGCAACCAGCAGTGTGTCTCTGTGTATATCACTTTATTTCTATTTCATTTCGGTTGTTGGTTGGTTTTGTTTTTTAGATTCCAAATATAAGTGAAATCATATGGTATTTGTCTTTCACTGTCTGACATATTTCACTTACAATAATACTCTCTATGCTCATCCATGTTGTTGCAAGTGACACAATCACAATATTTTATGACTAATGTTCTATTGACTAGAATGTACCATGCCATTTTAAACTATGCATCTGTTGATATATGGCTAGGTTGCTTCTCTATCTTAGCTAATGCTGCAATGAACATAGTTGAATATATATCTTTTTGAATGGTACTTTTCATTTTCTACAATAAACACACGGAAGTGGAACTGCTGAGTTTTATGGTAGTTCTTTTTTTTTCCATTTTTTATTTTATTCTTTTTTAAATCAGTATTTTTTAATTGTTGATATTGTACAGTTTTCTGTCTTTTACCCCGCCCCAGCCCACCACCCCAGCCCTCCCCACTTCCCTCCCATTTCCTCCCCCCATAGTTTTTGTCCATGAGTCCTTTATACTTGTTGCTCTAAACCGTTCCCCTTTTCCCCTGAAATTCCCTCCCCTCCCACTCTGGACACTGTCAGACTGTTCTCAAATTCAGTGTCTTTGTTTATATTATGGTAGTTCTTATTAAAAAATGTTTGAGGAATCTCTACCTTGTTTTCAATAGATGCTACACTAATTTATAACCTCAGTAACTCTCCACAAGGGTTTCCTCTGTCCACTTCCTTTTTATCAATTCTTTCTTCCAACCTCTGTGTTTATTTTTTTGTTTTTAAAGTCTGCCCTGGCTGGTGTGGCTTAATGGAAGGAGCACTGGCCTGCAAACCAAAGGGTCTCCGGTTTGATCCCCAGTCAGGGCACATGCCTGGGCTGCGGGCCAGGTCCCCAGTACGGGGCGTGCGAGAGGCAACAGCACATGGATGTTTCTCTCCCTCTCTTTCTCCCTCCCTTCCCCTCTCTAAAAAGAAGCAAATAAAAAAATTCTAAGTAAAATAAAAAAAATTGGGGGCCACCATGGAGGCATAGGTAGACACCCTGTGCCTCCTCGCACAACCAAAAGGACAACAACAAATTTAAAAACAACCAGAACTGACAGGAAATCAAACTGCATGGAAGTCCAAAAACCAAGGAGTTAAAGAAGAAACACTCACCCAGACCGGTAGGAGGGGCAGAGGTGGGCAGCTGGGGGTAGAGGACTCGCAGCAAGGCAGCAGCTGGTGGAGTGGGCGGTCCCACATCTGTGTGCAGATAAACTGGGAGGAACAACTGGGGAGCGAGACAGATGCACAACCCAGGGATCCAGAGTAGGGACGTAAAGCCTCAAACCTCTGACTGAAAACACCTGTGGGGGTTGAGGTGGCGGGAGAAACTCCCAGCCTCACAGAAGAGTTCGTTGGAGAGACTCACAGGGTCCTAGAATGTACATTCGCCCACCCACATGGGAGTCAGCACCAGAAGGGCCCAATTTGCTTGTGGGCATCGGAGGAAGTGACTGAAAGCCGGCCGAGAGCCGAGCAAGCAGCAGTGTTCCCTCTCGGACCCCTCCCCCACATACAGCACCACAAGGAAGCAAGGTGGGTTGCCCGGCCTGTTGAATGCCTAAGACTCCACCCCTCACTATGTAACAGGAGTGCCCAGACCAAAAAAAAATAATGGCCCGAATGAAAAAACATATCAAAGCTCCAGAAAAAATACAACTAAGTGACAAAGAGATAGCCAACCTATCAGATGCACAGTTCAAAATGCTGCTAATCAGGATTCTCATGAAATTGGCTGAGTATGGTTTCAAAAAAGAAGAAAAAGTGAAGGCTATGAAAATGGAATAAAGGAAAATGTACAGGGAACCAACAGTGATGGGAAGGAAACCGGGACTCATATCAACGGTTTGGAGCAGAAGGAAGAAATAAACATTCAACCAGAACAGAATGAAGAAACAAGAATTCAAAAAAAAAATGAAGAAAAGCTTAGGAACCTCCAGGACAACTTTCAACATTCCAACATCCGAATCACAGGAGTGCCAGAAGGAGAAGAGGAAGAGCAAGAAATTGGAAACTTTTTTGAAAAAATAATGGAGAACTTTCCCAATCTGGCAAAGGAAATAGACTTCCAGGAAGTCCAGGAAGCTCAGAGAGTCCCAAAGAAGTTGGACCCAAGGAGGAACACGCCAAGGCACATCATAATTACATTAGCCAAGATTAAAATGAAGGAGAGAATTCTAGAAGCAGCAAGGGATAAAGGGACAGTCACCTACAAAGGAGTTCCCATCAGACTGTCAGCTGATTTCTCAAAAGAAACCTTGCAGGCAAGAAGGGGCTGGACAGAAGTATTCCAAGTCATGAAAAGCAAGGACCTCCATCCAAGATGACTCTATCGAGCAAAGCTATCATTTAGAATGGAAGGGCAGATCAAGTGTTTCCCAGAGAAGGTCATTAAAGGAGTTCATCATCATCAAGCCCTTATTATACGAAATGTTAAAAGGGCTTATTAAGAAAGAAGATGATCAAAAATATGAACAGTAAAATGACAACAAACTCACAACTATTAAAAACTGAGCCTAAAAACAAAAGCAAACTAAGCAAACAGCTAGAAGAGGAACAGGATCACAGATGGAGATCACATGGAGGCTTTTCAGCGGGGAGGGGGAATGAGGAGAAAGGTACAGGGAATAAGTAGCATAAATGGTAGGTAGAAAATAGGGGGAGGTTAGGGTTCTATGTAGTCTCATTTGTTTATCTTTGCTTCTGCTGAGTTTGCACAAAGAAATACATCCAAAAATTATTGTTGATATAACTCTCAAAATGTTTACTATGTTCCGTTCTAGAAGTTTTATGGTTTTAGGTCTTATATTTCAGTCTTTATCCCATTTTGAGTTTATTATTGTATATAGTGTAAGAAAGTGGTCCAGTTTTTCTGTGTGTAGCTGTCCAGTTTTTCCAAAATCATTTATTGAAGAGAAAGTTTCGTTCTTATTGTACATTATTGCCCACTCTTTTTCATAGATTAACTGACCATATAAGGGTGTGCTTATTTTGGGGCCCTCTATTCTGTTCCACTGATCTGTGTGTCTGCTTTTGTGCCAGTAACATCTTGTTTTCATTACTTACCCCCCATGTATAGTTTGAAATAAAGGAGCTTGATACCCTCACCTTTGCTCTTATGTCTCTCTCTCTCTTTCTTGCTATCTATATATGTATATGTATATATATGTATATGTGCATGTATATGTATTTATGGTCCCATATACATTTTAGGATTATTTCTTCTAGATATGTGAAGCATGCCATTGGTATTTTGATAGGGATTGCATTGAGTCCATAGATTTCTTTGAGCACTATGGACATTTTAACAATACTAATTTCTTATCCTCCATGAGCATGGTATATCTTTCCATTTTTTTGTGTTTGTTCAATTTATTTCAGCAACACTGTATTCTTTTTAGAGTACAGGTGTTTTTGTACTTGGTTAAATTTATTCCTAGGTATTTTATTCATGTTTATGATGTTCTAAAAGAGGTTGTTTTCTTAATTTTTGCTTTCTGATAGTTCATTGTCTGTGTATAGAAACACAACATACTTCTGTTGTTTATTTATTTTAAGTGAATGTATTGGGGTGACGCTGGTTAACAATATTATACAGGTTTCAGGCGCACAATTCCACAGCACATCCTCCGTACACTGTACTGTGTCCCCACTGTCCCAAGTCAAGTCACCTTCTGCCACCATCTATCCTCGCCATACCATTGGCCCATCAACCCACCCACCCACTTCCCAGCAATCACACACTGTTGTCCATGTCCGTGAGTCCTTTTTCCTTTTTGCTCAATTCCTCCACCCGCAAACCCTCTTTCAGCTGTCATCCTGCTCTCCATCTATGAGTCTGTCCCCATTTTCCTTGTTAGTTCAGTTTGTTCATTAGATTCTACATATGAGTGAGATCATATGGTATTTGTCTTCCTCCAACTGGCTTACGCCACTTAGCTTAATGCTCTCTAGGTCCATCTGTGCCATTGCAAAGGGTAATATTTCCCCTTCTTTTATGGCTGAGCAGGATTCCGTTGTGTAAATGTACCACAAAGGTTTTTTTATCAGTATTTTTTAAATTGTTGTTCTTGTACAGTTTTCTGTATTTTACTCCTCCCCCCCAAGCCCACCGCTCTACCCCTCCCCACGTCCCTCCCATTTCCACCCCCACAGTTTTTGTCCATGTGTCCTTTATACTTGTTGCTCTAAACCCTTCCCCTTTGCCCCTGAAATTCCCTCCCCTCTCCCCTCTGGTCACTGTCAGCCTGTTCTCAATCTCAGTGTCTTTGGTTGTATTTTGCTTGTTTGTTTGTTTTGTTGCTTAGGTTCCTGTTAAAGATGAGATCCTATGGCATTTGTCTTTCACTGCCTGGCTTATTTTACCTTGTACCACAAAGTTTTGATCCACTCATCTACTGAAGACACTTGGGCTGCTTCCAAATCTTGGCGATTATAAATGATGCTGCAATGAATATAAGGGTGCTTTTACTCTTTTTCATCAGTGTTTCAGGATTCTTAGCGGAAAGAGAACACATACCCTGGTAGTGGGCATGTAAATTGCTCCAACCACTATGGGGAACAAGACGGAGGCCACTAAAAAATTAAAAAATAGATCTACCACAGGACTCAGCAATTCCACTAGCGCATGTCTACCCAAAGCAAATGGAAACAATGTTTGAAAAAGGTCTCCGCACTCGCACGTTCATTGCGGCACTATTCACAGTAGCCAAGACATGGACACAACCCAAATGCCCATCAGTGGATGAACGGATTAAAAAGAATGTAGTACATATGGCGGGGGGGGGGCATCCAAAAGACGGAATTTATTTATACAATACTGCGCGTGTACTGTTTCATGTTTAAACTTTGATTGCCTTCAAAGTACTCTCCATTTGATGCAAAACACCTATTGAGACATTTTTCTACTGCTCAGAACAATGGTTGATCTTGTCCATTTTGATGCCTTTTAGTGCTTCTCCTGTTTTTTGTTTCCCCTTTTCCACATCGGCAAAACATTTCCCTTTGAAGACTATTTTCATCTGGGGAAACAAAAACTCGCTGAGGGTGAGATCAGGTGAACAGGCACGGTGGGGTGCAGGGTGGGGCACGCTGTTTTTGGTCAAAAACTACTGAACACTCAGCGTGGTGTGGGAAGGAGCGCTCGTAAATCACTCATCATGAAATGGGCCGATGTGTTGAGTCTTCCCAAAAATTCACTGATGCTGAATGCAGCCTCTCACAACAACACCAGCTGGCACACTGATGCAGATGGGTTCCTAGAACACTCACCTAGCAGGGGAAGCCTGTCCTGTAAGGAGCCTAGCCTCCAGAAGAGAATTCTGGTGTTTGGGGGCCCCCTCTCATATATACAACAATATAATATTCAGCTATGAGAAAGGATGATTTCTTGCTATTGGGAACAACATGGATGGACCTTGAGCACATTACGCTAAGTGAGATTAGGCAACCAAAGAAAGACAAGTACCGTACGATAGCACTCGTACATGACATCTAAAAAGTCAAACTCATAAAAAACAGAGAGTAACATTGTGGTTACCAGGGATGAGTGGTGGGGAGAGAAAATTGATGATGTTTAATAGCACAAACTTGCAGTAAGTGATAAATACACCATAGAGATGCAATGTACAGTACAATGAGTATAGAGAATGATATTGTACTATAATTATATATGGTGATAATACTGCTACAAAGGCAATCATATTTTAATATGTAAACATATCAAACTAGCACTTTTTGCACCCTAAATCTCCTCAATGTTACATATCAAATATATCCAATAATTTAAAAACACGAAAGCTAAGCCCTGGATGGTGTAGCTCAGGAGATTGAGTGCCAGCCTGTGAATCAAGTGGTCGCCAGTTCGATTCCCAGTCAGGGCACAGGCCTGGGTTGTGGGCTGGGTCTCCAGTTCGGGGCACATGAGAGGCAACCACACACTGATGTTTCTCTCCTTCTTTCTCCCTCCCTTCCCCTCTCTCTAAAATTAAATAAATAAAAAATTTAAAAAAATTTAAAAAACACAAAAGCTGGAAATGATAAAAAATAAGTGATGATGGGGAACAAGGACCTCATTGAATACACCTGCCTAGCCAAGAGTTAGTACTAACAACAGCAACAGTAATAATAATGCTAAAAAATCAACAGCACTAAATATAGTGACAAATAATTTTTCTTGCTTGCTATATGCCAAATATTCTTTTAATCACTTTGTGCATATTAACTCAATTCTCAGAGCGGCATTGTTGTCATTATTTCAAAGATGAGAGAAATAAGGCACACAAAAGTTAAGTTTTTCAAAGTTATACAACTCCTCAGTCACAGAGGCAGGCATTCTGGATGGATGCTTTGTCTGTTTCTAGACTAGGCTACAATGTGTGCTGCGAAGTACATAAGGTATAGGAGAAAACGTAGCTTCCCTTAGCTGTTTTCTAATATCTCAGAAAAGCCAGCAATAGTATCCCCTGCGCATTCTGCTTCGAAGTTTAGTATTCCCATTGGCATTCATAGTTGTATCAAACAAACTAATGACTGAACGATAACCTGATCAATTGTGATAACCTGATCAATGGTAGTTAATAATGTTTTCTGCTAAATTAAACTATATAAAGGGTGTTTTAACCTGTAGTGTGAAAAGGAGACATTTCCACGTCATTTAGAAAAACATCACTCAGTCACTCTTCTCACGTATAACATCCAGTTCTTCATTCGTTCTTTTAATGTCTATCACCCAATTCACTCATTAAAAGAGTAGGAGAATTCTTTATTCACTCTTTTCATGTATAACATCAGAGACCCAATAAACAGATGTCTGTATGGTCTGGGAAATTGCAACAGAATATTAATAAGGTCTGGAATTCCATTCTGCCAGGGAATAAACATTTACATTTGGGAATGGTGGTTTGAGGCGTGTACACGCTATTCCAACACAGGCATCTCTAAAAGTAAAATGTCTCTCTGTGAAATTAATGAACTGCTTTCACATTTTATGAAGGCTTTATTAATTTTAGGGTCCAGCTTCCCAGCTCCCCGCAGTAATTTCTGTGAAGCGCACAATGAAGATCTGTTTCAGGGATTAAATACATCGAGGGAGAAGAAAGTCTATGTGAGTGTACATGAAAACGCGCAGCGGGGACAGGAAATCACGATGTTTGCTCACTGGCTAACGTCTGCGGCTGTGCTGACCGGCACGATCGCCCAGAGAATGAGAGTAGTGTACCAGTGAGCTGAAGTGAGCCTTTACACACTTACCCAGGTGCGATGCACAGAGACAGTCCAACACGCCCCGTGGAAAAGTAAAAAGAAGCACATCGTGGACCGTAAAAAGGTACATCTGAAATGATATAATCTTATTAACCAATGTCACCCCCGCAATTTAATTTTAAAAAAGTAAAGAATCTATTTTATTTATTTTTCTCATTAACTCTTCCCCCCCCATTACTGGATATACCCTTATAACCCCCTACCCCGACCAATTGCCACACTGTTGTCTGTGTCCACAAGTCCCTTTTCCTTTTTGCTCAGTTCCCCCACCCTCTAACCACCCCCCACCAGCTGGCATCTGCTCTCCACGTAGGAGTCTGTCTCCATTGTGCTTGTTAGTTCAGTGTGTTCATTAGAGTCCACAGAGGAGCGAGATCAGATGGTATTTGTCTCTCTCTGACTGGCTTATTGCACTTGGTGTCATGTTCTCCAGCTCCATCCATGCTGTTGCAAAGGCTAAGGTTTCCTTTCTTTATGGCCGAGTAGTATTCCATTGTGGAAATGTTCCACAGCTGTTTTATCTACTCATCTACTGATGGGCACTTGGGCTGCTTCCACATCTTGGTGATTGTAAATAATGCTGCGATGAATGTAGGGGTGCTTATGTTCTTTCGAATTAGTGTTCTGGGTATCTTTGGATATATTACGAAAAGTGGGATCCTTCAGTCAGAAGGCAGTTCCATTTTTAATTTTTTGAGGTAACTCTGCATTGTTTTCCACAGTCGCTGCCCCAGTCTGCATTCCCACCAGCAGTGCTAATGGGTTCCCCTTTCTCCGCATCCTCGCCAGCACTTGTTGTTTGTTGATTTATTGAGGATAGCCATTCTGTCAGGTGTGAGATGGTATCTCACTGTGGTTTTAATTAGCATTTCTCCAATGATTACTGACTTGAGCATCTTTTCATATGTCTGTTGGCCATCCGTATGTTCTCTTTGGAGAAGTGTCTATTCATGTCCTTTGCCCACTTTTTAATCAGATTGTTTATTTTTTGGTGTTGAGTTATGTGGGTTATTTATAAATTTTGGATATTTTTAAAATGATTTTTATTTTCCCTTTTGTTTATCATAATGAAGTTAACTGATTCAAATATGGTAGAAAATTCAGGTAGTAGCTATAAGGTTAATATCAGTAAGAAATTAAATTAGAAATCTGTGAAGAGATGTAAAGTTAAATATTTATAGAAGAGTATTGAAGCCAAATTGTTTGGAAGGTATTTTCACAATGGGCATTAATTTCCCCTAAGTTTCTTGTCCATTACATAATTGGAAACTTAGTCAATTTTCACATAATAAAATGGTTTAAGTCAAATGATCATTAAAAAGTGAGCAAATGTCCTAAGTGCATTTTGTCAACATTTATCTGTAAACAAGGTCATTTTCTTGGACTTAAAAGTACCAAATAAAATTTTTACCCCATGTTTCTGATACATAAATTTTCAAAGTATAGTATTGTCTGGGTATTTTACATTATATCTTTAACTTATGATGGTTATAATATCCTTACACGCCCATTCTAATACATTTTCTCCATCCTTACCTGCCAACAAGCACATTTTCCAGCAATGCCCATGTTGCTTGTCTGGAAACCGAAGGATACAATTCCTTTATTCAAATAGATTGGGGCACTCAATTTCCTGAAGGATTGATTTTAGCATTATTTCTACTTCTCCATTATTTCCCTCTAGGACTCAATTATATGCATTTTGTGCTCAGGAGTGAATTATGTTTAGCTGGTCTCAGGAATGGTGTGAGCAAATCTATGAAAATCATTTGTACAGGAATTTACTTTCATTTGTAAATATTAAATACACTCATACATTCAGTGTGATGTAACCACATGTTATTTCTATATGCTATTAAATATCTTGATCTTGGTGGTATTTCTACTTCTCACTAACATAGCATTATTTAAAAATGATTTGAAACCAATTTTTTATTATTATTATTATTATTATTTTATATGTTAGTGGCTGTAACTGAAATTGATTGTAGAAAAATTAGCTCCGTATTGAGAATGTGTCACAAATATATTTCCACATATGATTTCTGGAAGTTAGAGTCTGTGCATTTTACAAATTCGCAGTAAAAATATATCAGTTCTCACTTATTAAAGCACAATACTTTATGCATTCCCAAGATGTCACTGAGGAGGGAAAGTAGTCTGATACATGTCACACCTATACGAGCGTGAAATCAACTTTTGACATATGGGCCCATTTGATATGCCGTGCATGTTTCAATTAGTTTCAAAGAGTTAAAATTTTTTAATGTTAGCGTATATTGGATGTTTCTAGGAAGCGATAAGTGCAAGCAATTGCTTACAGTTTCAAATGGCAAGGTAAATGGTTATGACGAGATAACATGCCTCAAAAACTTGCATTTATTCATTAAAAGACACAAATGACACGTGAGGCAATTTAACTGTAGACATGAGAAGTAACGTAACCATATACTACAAATACAATCGTTTTGCCACCTCTAACCCATGACCTAGTTATAATCAAATTGGGGACAAAAGTCATATCTTTCGAGACAGCCAAACTATTTCTTTATCTACTGTATTGTGCGACTTGTTCCAATCCTCTGTGTCTCCATCCCCAAAATGTGCATACCAGTGCTGATCTCAAAAGGTTATGTTGAACGCTAGATGATATAATGTTTGAAAACAAGCTCAGCACAATAGTTGGTATGTAAGTATTTCCTCTTTCCTTCCTTCACAATTCAAAGACAATGTCTGTTAAATTAATTGAGAAAAACAAAGGGAAAAAAAAGAAAGAAATACATTATTTTAAAAACACAATGAAAAGTAACCTCTGAGGTATAATTACAAAATCTGTCATGATGCTGAACAGTTTAGCCTCTTAGCAAAACTTTATTTCCAGTTCTAGATCTATCCTTAGGGAATATAAAAAAGAACAAAAAAAAGTAGGGAAAGACTCCAGATTTATTCACTTGGGTGAAGAGAAAGACGTAGATAGAGCCTTTAACAAAAAGGACAAAAAAGGATAATGACCTTTGGATTCCAGGCTCCTTAATGGAGAAAAAGCACACATGTCTTCAGTTGAAAGCGGAGGGATCTCGCTGAAGGTATTCAATAGTAAAACAGAGGAAATAAGTAAATACTAGTCAAGTATAATTTCAAAAAGGTAAAAAAAAAGAATCTCTTACAAATAGGCCATGAACCTATATCAGAGATGATATTTTCTTTAATCCATTGATTAATTGGACAACCAGTATAAGGTTAAAAACATTTCAAAGAGTAGGTGAAAAGTGAGGAATTTATAAGTAACATTAGGATAAGATTTTTTGGTTATGTAAAAATTGATGAATGGAAGTGCGTAACTGGGGAAAGGAGGGGCAGGGGCAAGCAAAGGAACCCGGATAGAGGACTCACGGGCACAGACAGTCGGGGGATGGCCGGGGGGGGGGGGGGCAGGGGAGAGCAATGGGGGAAAAATCCGGACAACCGGAACTGAACAACAATAAAAAAGAAATTAAGACTATTCTTGGACACTTGATTTTTCCACATGAACTTTTAGATTCTGTAACCACTTTTCCTCAGAAGCAATAAAATAGGAATGCTGCTAAATGTATATGAAATTTCGGTTTAGTAAGATTGCATCTTAATGAAATCGTGTTGATATCCTGTAATTGATGTAGACCCTGTTCTATAAACTTCAATGAAACCTTTTCTTTATGACTCGAAGAAACTTCATTAATGTCCAAGAGGCCATAGAATACTTTTCATCATATAGAAATGATTTCTATTTCTATGAAACAAAAAATCGATGTTAACATATAACTTTACTGAGCCTGAAAACTTTAATCAATAGTAAACTAGGAATGCAACTAAGGATATTCCCGCAGGGAACTCTATATGCCATTAAATGGTTATTTTGTTAAGTTTTTTCTCCGCCCCCAAGTTTTGAAAGATTGTTCGAATGGCATTGAAAGAATAATCACTCACAGAAAAATATGAAGTTCTCATGGTACTCTTAATTTTAAAATGTTTTATTCTTTAGCTTCTTAAAATATGTATTTAATGTGACCTGGAGAGAAAAACATTTTATTTAGAATCATTGTTTTAGTTCTATTATTCCTCTTAGTCTAGAAAAGGCATTAATTCAGGAAAGAGGCAACTGTATATAGCACTAATAAATAAGATGTAATTAGTTACACTATTAATAATGGCAATGGCATCGTTCAGTGGTCTCAGCTGGGTCAATATGTTTCTTAGACATAAACAGAGATGTGTCCTCAGAAGAAAAATACTCAAGACAAAAGACCATGAGTTATGTCACCAATGACACACAAAAGAACAATAATATCCCCTTAAGAAAACCATCTACTGATCAAATAATGTATATACCAGTCACTATTGAGCACGAAATTGATTAATGGAGTCCTTGTAATAACTCTTCAAAGTACACATTATTATCTGTAATTAAAACATAATTAATGCTAACGGGAAACTGTCAACAAAGTTCTCTGCCACCAACCCCATGTCAGCAGGGGCGCCCAATCTGAGGTGCACACAAAGGAGAAACTTCGTTTAGGTGCACAGTTTGTGAAGCAGGAAAATGCAGCTTCTGGTTGAAACGCAAAGTGCTCTCCCTTGAGACAAAGTGTTTTTATAGAAAGTTCACACCCTGGTTCTGTATGGTCCAATTTTATGCAAATGAGGAATCCAAATTTGCACAGTTTGATTGGCCCAAATAACGCTGTCCTCTTTATTTGGAATTGCGTGTGCTGATTGGTTGTTATGGG
This sequence comes from Glossophaga mutica, assembly GCA_039655065.1. Lineage (NCBI taxonomy): Eukaryota > Metazoa > Chordata > Mammalia > Chiroptera > Phyllostomidae > Glossophaga > Glossophaga mutica. Next base: position 2,584,277 of record CM077318.1, on the reverse strand, counting down.
GCTGTTCTGATTGGTCAGTAAAGATGTAAATGGGGCAATAGCTGTGTGTTCTGATTGATCAAGGCCAGTCTCAACCCACAAGTTGAAAGATGATTCCAGGAACTTACTTATAAAGGTCAACTCAGAACTGCATTTCTGCCTTCTGAGTTCAGCAGCCCAAAAATTCAGTGTAACTTTTCCTTGAAATGAGAGGCTGCTGTGCTCTGGTTATGAATTGGAGCCCAACTAACCAAAAGGAATCCTTCTTGGCAAGTATATTTCTTCAGAGGATCCGTGAAATTTACTATCTACTGGAACTACTCTTAATTATTTCCATTTTTGATCAGTTCTACTTACTTTTCAAAAAATCCTGGGAGGTAGGTATTATTACTATTTCTGCTTTAAATGCTCAGAAAACAGACTATTAGACTCATTAAATACCAGATAAGGAAACCGTTAGAACTGAAAGGCACTGTGAATAAACCTTATGCTGCCGTCTTTAAACTTTCTTTAAAAATTCAAATAAGCCATAGTATTATCCAAGCTCTACACTTTATTCCTCCATGAACAATGATTCCATGGAATTTTATGCAACAATTTTATGACACGTCATCTGTATATCGCGTTCTGCACTCACCACCCAAAGTCTAGTCTCCCTTTGTCACCACGTGTGGCAACTGTATTTTTAAAAACTCTGAGAGCATTAATTGGTTTTTCGATTTTTCCATTTTTCCAGATGAGTAGCATGGAATAAGAAAGAGTCAAGGTAATGAAGACGGATTTGGAGCAAACGATGCATAGCCAGGTTGAGAAATCTTTAACACTTATATGCATTTGTAATTATTAACACTGGCTGCATAGTGTAATCACCAGTGGAACTTAAAAATCTAGCAAACACCAGGGTCTAACCCTAGCGCGATTAAATCAAAACTGGACAATTGTCCCGCAGAACTGGCAATCACTGCCTTCCAGCTTCTTTCCAACACTCATGCTCAAAAGCCTTCATTGCTCTCCCCAGCGACATAACTTCAGCTAAGTCGTGGGGGGAGTCAGAAGTTATATGCAGGCTTTTGGCTGCCTGCGCATCCGTGCCGCATCCCCCATGTTGGTCAAGGGTCAACTGTACTTTTACACACTTCAACCTGTAAGTTCCCACACCGTAGGCACTCCGCTTTCAACTCAGATTGACTTGAAATTGGCTCCACCCCCCCACACCTTTAAAATCTCTGCCTCAGTAACGTGGCTTGTGCTGTTCACTGCCCCCTAGTTGGTGAGACTCTATCCATCCTCCAAAGCTGTTCTCAGGAAGTCTTATCTACAAGGTCCGGCAGATGTAAGGCCTGCCTCAATACCATTGGTAGGGCAATAATATGGGTGTAACAATTTACAGTTTTAATTTGAACATTTCACCTAAAATGTCATATGGTGTGCTTGAGTGTGGTATTGCTATGTTACAGAATTACATGCTTTTTATTTTGCTTTATTACAGAATTACATGATTTTTATTTTGTAATAGAAAAACAGGGGCGTTATTTGTGCTGGAGCCTGTATTATGAACCAGATATGATCTGTCTTCGCCTGAACTATGACGGACCATTATTATACACAGTTATATGCTTACTTTAGGCTGCCATTTGTGTAATAATCACATATGCCCTTGACCTTGTTTTCCCTTTGCTATAGGAGAAAATGTCCTCATTGAGGTATAAGAATCTGTATTTGTGTAGTTTGAAAACACATGCTTAACTTTAGAATTTTATATGTAAAATATAAAATATATTTTCTTTTATGTTCCTTGCTCTAAGGGACACATCAGTGAAAACTTTGCTGCATGAAATACCTGAGATTTCCCTGCCTATCTTCTCCACTAGGACTTTTATGGTGTCGTGACTTATATTTAAATCTTTTATCCGCCTTTAATTTATTTTTGTGTATGGTGTAAGTTGGTGGTCAAGTTTCATGTTTTAGCATGTAGCTGTCCAGCTCTCCCAACACCATTTGTTGAACAGGCTGTTTTACTCCGTTTTATGCTCCTGCCCGCTTTGTCAAATATTAATTGACCATAGAGACATCAGCTTATTTCTGGGCTCTCTATTCTGTTCCATCGATCTATGTGTCTGTTCTTATGCCAGTAACATGCCGTTTTCATTACAGTGGCCTTGTAATGTAGTTCGATATTAGGTACCATGATCCCTCCTACTTTGTTCTTCTTTTTCAGAATTGCTGAGTCTGTTCTGGTCGTTTATGGTTCCATATATATCTTTGAACTGTTTGTTCTATACCTGTGAAATATGTCACTGATATTTTAATAGGGATTGCATTGAATCCATAAATTGCTTTGGGAAATTTGGACATTTTGATGATGTTAATTCTTCCAATCCATGAACACGGTACATGTTTTCATTTATTTGTGTCTTCCTTAATTTCTTTCCTCAGGGTTGTGTAGTTTTCAGAGTGCAGGTCTCTTACCTCCTTGGTTAGGTTTATTCCTAGGGACTTTGTTTTGCTTGTTGCTGTAGCAAATGAGATTTTCCCCCCTGATTTCTGTTTCTGATACTTCACTGAGTGGCTCAAAAAACAATGACACATTTACACAATGGAATACTATTCAGCAGAAAGAAAGAAGGAGCTCCCACCCTTCGCGACAGCATGGATGGAACTGGAGAGCATTACGCTAAGTGAAATAAGGCAGGTGATGAAAGACAAATACCGTATGATCTCACCTTTAACTGGAACCTAGTCAATAAAAACAAACAAACAAGCAGAATATAACCAAACGCATTGAAGTAAAGAACAAAGTGACAGTAACCGGAGGGAGTGGATAATGGGGAAAGAAGAAGAAGGGTCATCAAGGAACATGTATGTAAGATAAAGCCAATGGGGGGATAGGATTGAGGGTGGGAGGTGTGGATGGCTGGGGCAGGGGAGAATGGTGGGAGGGGAAATGGGTGCAACTATACATGGAAAATAATAAAAAATGTACATATAAAATATGAAATACCTGCTGAAACAAGTTAGAAGCTCCTCAAATGTTTCTGGCGCATAAAAATAAACATGCTCTTAAGCAAAATAAAAAGGACAGGGATGCGTTTCATCTCATTGTTATTCGGGGTCTCTCAGTCACCCTAGATCAGTGCTGGCTTGTGGCTGGCTTCTGCAGGATGTTCCTGGTGTGAGCCCTTTCATGTGGCATTAAAAAGAGGAAAAACAAGAGGAAGGCAGCCACAGGGAAAGAGCTAAGCTTGAGAAAAGCATGATTTAATTTTTTGTGCCAGAATGATTCAAGTAAATCTTTCATTGTCCCAAGTGGAGTCCTGTTTAGATTGTTGAAGAAGCCAGGCGAACGGGTTTCCATAGGCCAGTACGACCCAGAGGTCGGAGCTGCGTGTCTCACAGCAAACTCCATACAGAATCCGATTAACTTTCTGGGGCCCAGCCTTGATTCTACAGGAGTATGTCCTGCTAGTTTTCTATTTATAAAAACAAAAAGGTGTCAAGGCTCAATACATTCACTTCATCAAAGCACACCATCATGAATTTGTGATTAATTGTATTTCATAGTGGATCTCACAAAGCTCTTTCAAAATGAATAGCTTATTCTGTCATAATAATTCAGTTCTAGTTTTCTCTGTCATGGGGGCAGGGGAACTGTACAAGTAATGGACAATGAGGAAATAATTCAATTACTATTAACAATACACTATCGTATTTTCAAATTATCCCAGAAACAGCACATTTGCTTTTGTTTCAAAGATTTGGTATTCCATAAGAAAGAGCTACTATCAAATTTGTAAAACTGTAGAGTATGTATTGTATAATATTGTAATTATTATGGAGTACACCTTTGACTGTTAATTCTGTACCTTCTAAACTTATCAGTAGAAATAAAAATAACAACATATAAACATTGATTCCAATTTTAATTATATTAACTAAAAGGTTGATATTAAACCTAAATAAAGAAAAACACTTTTGTCTATAAGAGTACTACTTTTCTGAGAGGAATTACCTTTATAGTTTCACTTTATTGCAGTCTAATGAATTCTATTTTATTTCCATTGTGTTTTTCATTTTTTTATTGCTATTCTATTACGGTTGTCCCAATTTTCCCTCTCTGCCCTCCTCCGCCCATCCCACCCCTGCTCCCATAGTCCATCCCCACCCTGTCGTCCACGTCCGTGGGTCATTCATACGTGTCCTTTGTCTAGTCCCTTCCCCTTCTTTCCACCACTGTCTCCCTCCCCTTCCCCCTCTGGTCACTGTCAGTCTGTTCCATGTTTCCACATCTGTGGTTCTGTTTTTGTTAGTTTATTTTGTTCATTATATTCTTCTTATAAGTGAGATTATGTGATATTTGTCTTTCACTGCCAGGCTTATTTCGCTTAGCGTGATGCTCTCCAGTTCCATCCATGCTGTTGCGAAGGGTAGGAGCTCCCTCTTTCTTTCTGCTGCGTAGTATTCCATTGTGTAAATGGACCACCATTTTTTGATCCACTCACCGACTGATGGGCACTTAGGTTGCTTCCAGCACTTGGCTACTGTAAGTTGTGCTGCTATGGACATTGAGGTGCATAGGTTCTTTTGGATTGGTGTTTCAGGGTTCTTAGGGTATATTGCTACCAGTGGAATTGCTGGGTCAAAAGGCAGGTCCATCTTTAGTTATTTGAGGAAACTCCCAATGGTGTTAGGAGAACTAGAATGGTACATGTCCCTCCCTCAAAAAATAAAACTAGATCACTAACTTACACCATACACCAGAAAAAAACTCAAAATGGATAAAAGACTTCAATATAAGTCATGATAGCAGAAAAGCTCTAAAGGAGAACAGAGGCAGGAAAATTTCAGATATCTCTGCAGCAATGTCGTCACCAATATATCTCCTAGGGCAAAGGATGTAGAGGAAAAAGTAAACAAATAGGATGCCATCAAATTAAAAAGCTTCTGCACGGCTCAAGGAACCACCATCAAAATGAAAAGGGAAACAACCGTATGGGAAAACATATTTGCCAATGATACCTGTGATGTTTTAAACAAGAGAGGCAACAAATGAAAACTACCACAAATGCATTAGAAATTAGCTCAGAACTGCACATGACTTATGGGTACAGGCAATAGCCAATATTGGACCAGAGCAACTAGCTACCGGCATCCATGTTTTAAAGAGCATTTATGTTGAAACACTCGAAAAGTTGCAGATAGAAAGAAGCACAGTATATTAAAACCAAATAGAATTTATTTCCTATCTGTTGTGAGGACAAAATAAACAACATGAGGTGACTAAAAGAAAAAGTCTTGTGCAATTTCATTAACTGAAAAAAAATAGTGTTTCATTACTTTAGGTCAGGATTCATAACCTCATATTTCAAAACTCTAGTGTAGAATCTAATTATCATCCCTAAGTTTGAATAGACTGACCTTGAAGGAGTAACACCTATGAAATAAGCTATTCAATTTGCAACACATTTATATTTTATAATTATAGCTATCATGGAGTTCCTTTCAGCGTGTCTCATGAAAACAGACAGTGGAAAATTGGTCCCGCACCCCTTGTGATTTAAAGTGGTTACATCAGTAAATAATGGATGGCACTCAGGTTCACACAGATGATAGTTATCTGCTATACAAGCCAGTGAATTTTTAGACAAAGCCTGTGTACTTTGATACTTTTTTACCCCTAAGGTATTATTTCTCTTTAGAAATAAGTTGTCAAACTGAGGCATATTTACATTTAAGCTGTGTTATAAGCTGTGCTTTGTATATCATCATGGAGAATTTTTTTCCTATTTCTAATTGAACAACTCATTCTGTCATTTCTTTGTTTCCACAGTTATCCTTTGAAATCAGCAAAGTCCTAAGCACAAATCGAAAACATGTGAGTTTGAGAAATCAACCCCATGAACTGTAAAGAGACGAGCCTAATTTCAAAATGTAGACAGAAAGAGCTAGATAAAATTCCCCCAGGATCAACAATTGCACAGCTACCTGTCAAGCAAAACAGCTCGGACAGAGCTCAGGAGTCTAGGTCAGAAACGTCAGGAGTACGGTGGAATAAACAAACCTGAAGATAATTGCACAAAAAAAAGAAGGGAGCACAGTTTCATTTTGCCTCCCCGAGCGTGCATCGCACGCCAACAAGAGGCAAGTCCCAAGCCAGAACGTCTTTCTCTCACTGGAACAGCGCGAGCAGGTGGCTCCGCGTGGAATTCACCCCAACCAGAAACGCGCAAAGCTGAGACACGCAGAGATGGCCTGAAAACGAGGAAGAGAAGTGGGATCAATCGGTATCAGCCACTTTTGGGGGGTGACCACATTTCCTAGTCACTTGCTTTGCCAACAACTTTAGCAGTTTCACCGCAGAAAACGACAGTCACCAGCCCAGCGGCTGCGCACGCCCCACAGATCTTGCGTTTCTTCCCCGCAGGTGTTCGCATTTGCTGGTGCAAGATATCTGATGCGCTCTCCCCTGCATCCACACGCCCGCAGACGAGTCTAGGACCTGAACCTGCAGCCAGCCCCGTTCTCCGCAGCTAAGCCAGTGCAAGACTCCCGGCCCGATCCCTGTAGTTCTCTCCTGTCTGTGCTCTCTCAGCGCTAGCTGTCTTCCCCCAGCTTGCCCTTGCACGCCACTGGCCTGACTGCCAACACCAAATTCCACGTGCTCACCCACGCCGAGCTCTTGCAGCCATAAAAGGTGTATGCTGATAGTCAAGGTTCCCACTAGTGCTTGTGGGCCTCCATTAGGGCCTATCCCTGGCTTACACCAATGGGTTTACATGCTACTATCCACGCCCCGGGCCAAGCTGTCCGCCAGCATACCTCCAACCCGTTCCCCATCAAGGGTCCTCACTGCTGTGGACAAACCTGTGGGGGGACGGTGAGCCACGCGAGTGCGTGCAACCCCCCAGGGCCCAGGCAGCCCCTGTGAGTCTGAGCCCAGCCCTTCCCTAGGTTCGTGGTCTGCATCACTGGGCTCACCGGCAGCTAGTCCCTTCAGCTGTTCACTTGCGTGACCCTGGCCCGAACCCCTACACTGGCCTCCCCTGATGTATGCACGCGGCAAAAACCAGCAGCCATCGTGGTCAAGGTCAAATGCAGGGCCCTGCAGCTGCCAGTTCACCCACAGCTGACCCAGGCCCACGCTGCCTCCTCCCGCCCACACTGCTCTTTGTGTGTTCGCAACTGAGCCCTGCCACGACCCCGCATGGCTGGCTGCCCTCGTCCCTGCCTAAATATCACCAACGTTTTATTTCTCACTGCACATTTGTCTTTCCCAAAGAAACCATTTGATCTTCCCATAGAATCCCTTTGCTCCCCCTTCTCTTTGGCCTATTTAGTTATATGAACCACTACCTCCAACTACTGATCAAGACGCTTCTTTTGTGCGCAGCTACGTGTATATATTGAATTTTGTCTTTTCTCCTCCTATGCTACGTTTGGACACTTTTAACACGCAGACCCACCGTGACTGATCGTTAGAGAGCGGAAGAGACATCTTCTTCGTCTCCTCACTTTGGTAGTCTCCCCCTGTGTTTGTTTCTATGCATTACATAGAGTTGCTACATCTTCCAGTGTTGGTACAGTGCCCTAAAGTAGTGGGTGTCCCGTAGGGCCCAGCGGCACCATGTCCTTGGTCATCTAGGCTGGGTACTCCACATGTGTCCCTGCGTGGGCTGTGCGCACGCTCTTCTTGCAGTTGAGACGTCACTGCTGTTGGCGCATCCCCAGGAGGGATGTCCTCCTAGGATGATCCACTTAGAAGACCGGCTGCGACTTCGTTGGAGAAATTGCAGTGCAGGGGCCAAGCCCACGGAGCAACTCAGCAGAGCTCTGGGGCTCAATGGGTCTGCCATTTGAGTGTGTTGCTGGTGGGGGTGGTTGGGTGGTGCTCCCACGTGGTCTGAAGCTGGCCACGTGATGCTCTGGCTCTGCAGCCTCCCAGGAGATGCCGGTCAAGATCCGCTCAGAATGTTCCCTGCCTGGGGCCACTGGACATGAGCTACAAAGTGATCTGCAGATGGTTGCTACTTATGCTGGGCTTGGAGGTGCCCAGGAGAGATTGAGCTGAAAAGGAAGGCCAGCTGCCACTCGTGTGGGGCCTGAGGCCACTTAGCAAGAGGTACAGGGTATGCTGAGGCCGGATGCTGCTTGTTTGAGAGATTTTAGGGAAGCCTGAAGCGTGAGCCAACAAAGGCCATTTGTATGAAAAAGCCACTGGGAACAGCTTGGGTGGGCCCACAAGTTGAGCGGGAAAGGGGTCTCAAAATCACCAGGGTGGGACAAACAGGGATAGCCAGGTCAAGGGGCACTCAGTTATGGTGGCCACCTGCTGGCTCTGTTGGGAATGGCGAGGTTCAGTAAAGGAACAATGGCATCTGCCAACATTTCTGTCTGGGACAAAGCTGTCCCTGTAGCCCTCACCCCTATACCAGACCATTCAGTTCATTGTGAGTGTGTAGATTGTTGTGTAACGATTTTTCATCCTTTAACTTTTTTTAATTTATTAGTCCTTCTATTAGTTTTTGTGGAACCTTTAGAGTTTTCTACTAATAATATTATATCTGTGAACAGATATAATTTTACTTCTTCCTTACCAATTTTGATGTTTTTTTTTTTTTTGCCTAATTCCTCTGCCTAGGACTTCCAGAACTATGTTGAATAGAAAGTATATTCAGTAATTACTGTATGAAATAAATATTACATTTAACTTCATGATTTAACTGTCTTGTAGAATTTAACTGAAGAAAATGTGGATTCAAATAATTAGCAAAAATTAAATGATAAAATTTTTATACATTTTTTTATCTTGTGCACTAACATTGGTTGTGAAAAGGTATAAATGTTGTACCAAAATATTAAATACAGAAGTTTAACTGTATCCTTAAGATACTTTCCAGATCAATGAGAAAAACTATTTCTTAATGTGTTTCCTGGCCATTTTAAATATGTTTTTTGACTTTTGCTCTCTGGATGTAAAAATTCTCTCTTCAAACTCTATGCTTTTAGGTGTTTCTCTTAAAACCAGCTTGTCATGTGTAATGGGTGTAGCACGTTTAACGTCACTTAATGGCTTGCATTTGAAAGCCTCAACTATTTGTTGCTAATGTGCTTATTTTGTAAATCCTCTATGATGAAGGTCATCATGTGCCTTATAAAGGAAAATTAAAAAGGAGACATTATCCTGACAACACATTTCCATTACTACGGCCCCCTTTTTGATGTGTTGCTTTAAAGTAGAGAACTTTTTAGAGGTTATTTTATGGGGAGTCATGGAAACTGATGGGCAGTACCAATGGCCACAAGTGAATTTGCAAATTATCCAGCTTAGCAATTTTCCCCCAGAGCATAATAGGACAGCTATATGTATGCCATAGTTTAGTATGTTGGGAAAATTATATCTTGTCACGGTCTGCACCTAAGCCCAAATCAGCCAGGACCCTGATAAGCTTTTAAACCAAATGCACCAAAGGGAAAAGCCACTTGGGGGAGATGAGCAGCAATACTGAGTGTAAGACAAGGCTATTGTTTGCTTTGTGTTCGTCAGCCCAACTGAATGTGTGTAACTTTCTTTTTTAGATTATTCCTATTTTCATGGAATATTCCTTTCAAAAGAGATGAATTATTTCCCAAAGCATGTTCCTACCCATGCTAAGATAAAAGAAAATATTTACATAATAGGAATATAAATATTTAAATAATAATGTTTATATTATATGGATGTTTGACTGAAATATTTTCTTTTATTTAAAGATAATTTCTTTATTTTTAGAGAGAGGGGAAGGGAAGGAGAAAGAGAGAAAGACAAACATCCATGTGTGGTTGCCTCTCATGCGCCCCCTACTGGGGACCTGGCCTGCAACCCAGGCCTGTGCCCTGACTGGGAATCAAACCGGCGACTCTTTGGTTCACAGGCTGGCACTCAATCCACTGAGCCACACCAGCCAGGGCCAGTTTCGACATCTTTAAATGGTAGTGTGTGGGTGTATGTGTGTGTGTGTCTGCCTGTCTGTGTAAAAGGCTGTTGGGGTAAAGATAATACTGGTTACTCAGTTGTCTTTCTTGCCCTGTTAGGAAACAGGAGGAAATACACCTGTGCTTTCCGAAGGAGAGTTGGAGAACTCTGATAAACTCAAGTATCTGAAGCCCTGAAGGGCTCTATTCCCACGTTTATATCCAGATCTTATTTCCTGTTTGCCTCTCGACCCCATTCCATCATCGCCTCGATATCTATATTTCTGGCCTCATTATGGCAACCTGACTCCATCACTGCTATTGCTCTCGCAATTAAACTTGGTGTGTTTGGTCTGAGGCAATTTCACTAGAGCAATTAAATAGGCCACATCGTTCAGCTATAAGGACCTAAGACTCTTCTGTTACATTCTAGGCACTAGGATTATTTCATGTAACCTATTTTTTATCCTAAGAGTTTAAACAACGCTATTTTGCATATAGTTAGCATCCATGCCCCTGGGAAGCAGTTTAATATGGTGAAACGAGACCAGGGACAGTGCGTTCTCTGAACGCAGGATGAAGTTACGCTCTAGTCTTCTGAGAGAGACACTATGTGACTTTGGGCAATAGGTACCCACCTCAGGGTCTCGCAGAAATAATCATAGCATTCCGTTGGAGGCGGTAGAGCATAGCTGTTAATACTATTGACCCCGAAGTCAGATGGCCTCGCTTAAAACCCGGGCTCGGCCACTCACACGAGGTGTCACGTTAGAAAGCATGACTTCTGTGGCCCTCGGTTTCCTCATTTGCATTGCAGAATGGAGCTGTTGGAACAGCATAGGGGACCCGGCCTGCTGTGTCCAAACCCACCGCTTTTCGCATCACACCCTGTTGAGATAGCTGATGCGAAAACTGATCGCGATGGGCAAAGTCCTCGTTATAAACACCTACGGCCTGACAATAAGTACAGTGATCAGAAGAACGCAGCGTTACAAAATACTCATCTTGCCGCCTCATTGAGGGAAGCCAACTATTTCAAGAGATCTTTTTTTAAACATGCCTCAAAACAAAAAACAAAAGTGAATATCTGTCAAACCATAGCAGGCAGGAAACGCCGAAGATGTTGACCTTCCCGTGGAAACATGTGACTTCCGTTGCGGGCAGTGTAAACCTGGGAACTTCTGTAGGAAGGACAGGAGCCTATCTTCGTTATCATGAGGCCCCACAAGGATCCAGGTTTAAATCATGTGAGTCCTAATAGATTACAGTCAGAGCTGCACAGATAGCAAATTAAGTTAAAGAAAGTAAACTTCCTTTTTGAGAAAGAATTGATCTACACACCTACTGAAGCCTAGGTTCTGAGGGAGGTCTAAGCGCAAATAAACAGCAAATTCTATATGTTCATGTAACTGTAGGATGTCAAAACCACCAACTGAATCAGTCAAATGAATGTTTATTTACAAAAAAAAAAAATTGAAACAGAACAAAAGCAAAAGAAAACTGCTTATTTGCATTGAATCGATGAAACTGGTTAAGTGACGCTTTCTTCAGTTTCCTTTTGCTTTTGCTTTGTGTCTATGTTTCTATGAACATTGTTTTCTTATTTGACAGAATCCATCCGTGGTTTTCACCGCTAAGAAACGCAAGTCAAGTGCACGGCTTCATTCCCTCAGTTTCAAATATCCCTACATGCTCCAGATCCGCAGGGCGAGCCCTTCTCAAATGGGCTTTTTCCATTACAGTTAAGCATAAAATCCGAACTGCTACCTGCACTTCCTGTTTCTTTGGAAATTCACATGGCAATGCAATGCATTCACGCGGGGAAGGAGATGAAGATACTTTCCTCAAAGTGCTTTTTTTCGCTGTACTAATGCTTCCTCGGACTACAAGCACGCCATAGGGTCTAGTCAGCACTGAAAGCAACGATGGGGAAATGCATAAGGAATACAGTCAGCAATACTGTGATAACTATGTGTGGTGCAGGGCGGGGACCGAAAATATCAGGGGGAGCACTTTGTAAAGTATGCGATTGTCTAACCACTATGCTGTGCACCTGAAACGAATACAAACTAATATTAAATGGAATCAGTAATTTAAAAAATAACAAATAAATTAAAGAAAGAGTAACTGAGGCAACTGGGAACATACATATAAAACAAAATCAGTTCCAATGTGTAGATCATGCTTCTGTTGCCAATTTGGGGATCTAGCAACCATGTAATATGTGGTTTTAAGGGAAATGCACTTGAACGTGAAAAGAGAAACAGTCAGTGTATTTATGTAAGTTCTGAATGCGATCTTCATTGAATTTGGGGGAAACTTGGAATGAATGCTGGTTATAAACTGAGCAGTGTGTGAACTGGGGTATCATAGTATAGGCCAATGCACTTTTTCTGTGAAGGGGCAGATAGTAAGTGATGTGACTTTGTATGGTGCCTGCTGTGACAGCTCAGCCCTGCTGTTGTGGGGCGACAGCATGAACAGTACGTGAGTAAATGACTGTCGCCGTGTTCCACAAAGCTTTCCTTATGGGCATCGAAATGTGAATTTTTGATGACTTTCATGGGTCACAAAATAGCATCCTCCTTGATTTTTCCCAACCACTTAGAAATATATAAACCATTCTTAGTCATGGCCCCAATTTTCTTTATATAAAATCTAAATCTTGTCCATTTAAACTCCAAATTAAAAACCGCTTTTTTGAATCGGAAGAATTGAATATACAAACAACACATAGTTCAACTTCCTGAACACGATTCCGAAATAGGAGGATGTATTAACTACTTTTTAGTTGAAGGTATCATAGTGAGTGGGAGAGAGTAGTTGTTTTTTCCCTCATGAGTTTTTTAGCAGTGTATAGTCTTTAAAAAAATTATCAGATGGTGGGACTGTTGTAAACTTTACATTTTTCACTAATTTCTAACCTCATTGTCTTGTGGTCAGAGATTCAATATGCCTGGTACCTGTTCTCTGATGTTTGTTGGAACTTTCCTTATGGCCTAGTACGTGATCAGTTTTTGTTGATATTCCATGGGCGTTTGAAGGAAAGTCTATCCAAACATTGTGGGTGGTGTGAGTCTACATATGTGTCCATAAATCACACTTTTGTCTGTTTAATCCATCAATGATTAATAAAGACATGCTTAAATTTTTCTGATGATAGTGGATTTATAATTTTAAGGCTATTTTTCTTAGGTGCATGCATGATTTATGGTTCATTTCTCACTATTCAATAAGCCTTTATATGCACAATAATGCCTTTGTCTTTAAGTCTATTTTTTCTTAAATTAATTGTGATATTTTAGCTTTGCTATGGCTAGTGATTGTCTGATATGTTTTTGGTTACATTTTAATATGTGGGTGTTAACATACATTGACACTGTTTTCCTGTGTTCCTTCCTGCATACCAACACCGTGTGAAATTCAAACTTCTTACCCAAGGCCTCTTCTAATTGTACCCTAGGCTCCAAATTTACTAATCTTATGTCCTCTTTTTTTTTTTTTTTTTTTTTTTACTTTTTAAAACTTATCCCGTAACTTGCCTTACTTTGCTCATTTATCTCAGAGCATAATGCACTTACTTCAGTCTTTGGATATATAATTTCCTCCTTCTGTGCTATCTATTCCTCCGCATTTAGGTGAAACAGTCACTAAATACCTCTACGAAACAGTACCCGATTGCTCCATTTCATTCTGATTAGTCTCTTAATATCTCTTAATCTGCAAATATATTTTACACCACATTTCTATATTTATTTAAAATTCTTCTAATATTCTTTTCTATAGATTTCTCATGCTACTGAAATAATCTTGTCATTGTGATGCTTCATTTAAAAACTTAGACCACGTAATTATTCTGGGATATGTTGAATCTGTCTGTGGAATTCCTTTAAAAAATGCTAGGTGGAAATCTTTTGAATGATACCAGTTGTAGAAAATATTTAAAGGAAACATTATCTATTAATAAATAAAACTATCTACTAATAAACGGTCCAAGTCATAAAAATTGAAGTCTCTAAAAAATTCTATTTTTAGCTGTAATGATGATTACATGATGGAAGCAATTCTAATGTGTCGATAGAAAATTTTTCCAAAGCGAAAATTTGCATGATTTTGGGGGGTGTTGTCTCATTATTATAAAGTATGATGTAGTTCCAGTGATCATATTATTTACAATGGGATACAGGCTAAATGTGGGATATTTAAGTCCACCGATACAGAGTGGGAGTGCCACTATTTAATGCAAAGGAGTCCAAAGATCAACCAGCTGCTACATACTAAGTAGCTCTAGGTGTAGCGAAGTTGGTGCTGCAGGAGACAGAAAGAAACAGACATACATCACTTATGACCTAGCTGAAATAATGAGAATAAACTTAGAAAATAAACTAGCAGTGAAAGAGACCTCAAATGCGCTAAACAAAATCTTTCACACACTAGTTCTTGACCATTTTAGTTCGTTCATATCAGTAAAAATGGGATAAAAGCTACAGACTGCCTACTAATAAGAATGTCAACAACATTTTAGGTGATTCAAGAACCTCATGAAACCTCTTGAGAGTAAGAAATCAAGAAACAAGAAGGGTCACTGAATCTGGAGCAGGTAAGATGTGGTGTGAGCCTTAACAGATAAGTAGGATTTGAATAATCAGACAAAAAGAAGTGGTCATTCTTAGCATAGAGAATGATATGAACAAAAGCATAATGAATAACCTTATATTTCAACAAATAGGTTTAAAATAGAGGGTCTCCGTTGGCACGTTGTGGAAAAAAATATATAGGTGGATCACTAAAGTTACAGTATAGATGGCCTTATACACCAGGGAGGGAAGTAACCAAAATGACCTTCGTGTCTATTCATAGACAGACTGCCACCAATTGTGTTAGAACTATCACTCCTCTTATTGATCATTGTCACTTTGGAACCACAGCTAGTGTCATAAACTTCAGGATCTGGAGCAGCACTGTTGCAACTGGGTGCCGTTTCTACTTTTATTACAAACAAAGCTTCCTGCCCACTTTTTCAACTTAATTCGGGTCTAGCCTTTTAAGAGTAGGGCCAGAGGCATTATGCTTCTGCGCTCAGCATGCTGCAAAAGACACGTGCGATAATAGACATGACATTGACAGAAATTACTGTTTCAAAGGTACAGCAAATTACCCACAGCTTTTCCTCATATCAGAATGACTCTCTTGATTAACTCTGTTCTGGATCGGTCCTGGTGATTCCTATTTTAAGGTGTTTGCAAATGTTTGTTCTCTGGCAGAAATGAGAGCTATAAATGGGCCTAGTCACTGTAACATCCAGAAATTAGAGTAATACTTATTACACTGCATCAAAAAAGTATAGCAGAACTAAATCACAATTTTCTCTATTAATGGAGAGGAGAGGTAGGGGAAAATCACAACATAGATAATTTCTGAAATCACTTTCATTTTGTTTTGGGCTGCAGTCAGAAAGAGAGGCACATTTTCGTGGAATCTCTCTTGTCCTCCGCCCCAAACATGCAGGGTGGGGGGTGAGAGGATTTGACAGCTTAGATGAGCCAGTCTTTGAGTCGTTTGTACTCCTCTCCACACAGGTATGTCTCTCCTCCTCTTGATTCGCCCACCCAGCCTCAGGCTTTTCAGAGCCCTCAGGCAACATAAAGAGCGCAGACATCCCCAAACCTGTTCTCCCTCTAACTCTCCCACACACCACATAATTACATCTGCCTCCTGGACACCACTTGTGTACCTTACAGACACCACGAACTCAACTCATTTTTTTATTTTTTTATTTTTAAAGATTTTTTTTTCCTTTTAGATTTTATTTATTTATCTTTAGAGGGGAAGGGAAGGAGAGAGGGAGAAGGAGAGAAACATCAATGTGTGGTTGCCTCTTGTATGTCCCCTGACAGGAACTGGCCTGGCAACCCAGGCATGTGCCCTGACTGGGAATCGAACCGCAATCTTTCGGTTCGCAGGCCCGCGCTCAATCCACTGAGCTACACCAGCCAGGGTCAACTCATTTTTTTTAAAGGTTGTATTTCTTTATTTTTAGAGAGAGGGGAAAGGAGGGACAAAAAGAGGGAGAGAAACACCAATGTGTGGTTGCCTCTCGCACACGCCCCCTACTGGGGACCTGGCCCACAACCCAGGCATGTGCCCTGACTGGGAATCGAACCGGTGACCCTTTGGTTCTCAGGCAGCGCTCAATCCACTGAGCCACACCAGCCAGGGTACAACTGATTTTTTTTTTCTTGTGACCCCAACTTGAAAGCAGCCAGTTTAGCCAGGGCAGGACTCTCTGTCAGATCGGGCATCTCCTTTTCCTTGTATCAGTGCAAAGTCTCAATGATGCTACCTCAGTCGTGCCTTTACTTTCCTATTGTTGGAACTGCCACCGTCTTCGTTCAGGCTCCGGTCACGTCTTCTGTCATCACATAAAACCCTCGTCATTTCTTAAGGCCTAGTTCACATGCTTTATTTTCCAAGATTACTCTGTCTCTATTTTTATTAACGGTTATCTGAAAGACCTCACACGACTCCATACTTCTCATACTCTGTTTCATGTCACAGCTTGGTGCGCTTCCTTCTGTTGAAGCTACCTTGCGATTATAGGGTTCTCAAGGAGACAAGGACAAGATCCTGAATATACATTTAGGAAAATAAATTAAATTGTACTTATTCTGGCATATGTACATTTATAATCTTGTACTATACTATCTGTACATGTGATTTCTCTCCCCAACACATTGTAAATTGTACAAGATGATAAAAGGGGACAAGATTTGGGGTCATGACCACATATTAGAGTATTATAGAGTTACACACCTGAAATTTATATAATGTTATTAACCAATGTCACATCAATAAATTTAATGTAAAAAGATTCCAGTGGGTTTGAAAAATACATCATGACTACCATGCTAACAAGCACGGTCAGTCAGTAATGACGAAGGCAGTGGAGATTTATCGCAGGTTTTAGAGGAAGACAATGCAGAATTTGTTCTGTGTCTTAGGAAGGTAGATCTGATGACAGGTTGAAGGATACAATGACATAACAAAGACTGCAGAATGAAAATGATCTGAAAGTGTGAGTTAGTAGTCCAGGTGAGGCATGTAGCATACATACAGAGATCATAACGCTATGATATTCTTTTACAATGGGAAGAATTGGTAACCTTATTATACTAAAGCAAAAAAAAAATTTAAGTTGTCTTCCTTTTATTTCCATGTATTATGAAACCACATGCCATATAGATTAGTTGATTAGAGGAACATTTAACAAGAATCACACGTATGTAAAAGATACATTCATGTTTCCAATGGGATGAAGAGAAATAAGTGAGACTCAACTATAACACGGGGGCTTAAATTAAGCTAAGATTACCGTCTACTAATATTACTGCATTCTATATTATGGCAGCCTGTGAGTTTTTTAAATTATTCTGGAGTCTTCTTTAAAGATAAATTTCTTTTGGATTGTTACGGGTTCATTATAAGAGCAGCTTTCCTTGTTAGAATGTCTACGCGTGTGAAAATTTTAATGGTGCCCGGAAGACTCCGCTCACATATACACACACCTACACATGTGCCCAACAGACCCTCCTTTGATCATTCATTTTATTTCAGCATCATCCTTTATTCAGATGCAGATACGTTTGAAGGAGTAACAACTAGCTAAAGATAAGTCACCGTATGTTTCCGACTATAAGGCGCACCCCCTCCCCCTCATTTGGGAGGAATAATGGTTAATGCTGCTGTTGAGTTCTGTTTACATTTACATTGGTGAAATATTATGTTATTTGTGTTATGAAATATTTTACCACATTTTTTGCTTCAAAAATTTTTTCCCTGTTTTCCTCCTCCAAAACCTAGGTGCATCTTGATGGTCTGAAGAACATGGTAATATAGGAAATGAAGGGGAAAAGGCAGGTTTTGAGTGCAGCACGCAGTATTTGTTAGGGTACAATGTAAAATTAACGCAAGCATTTTGTTAACAACAGTGAATGTACATTCATACGTCAACTAGTCTTCACAACTTAGAATTTCTGGCAGACTTCCTGTTATGTCTGGTGATATATGTATTACTTTTCTTTCTCTTAACCTTCTAATTCGCTGACCAATAGTATTTTCAACTCTATTTTCCTGTTGTTTGCTCGCATTTGCATTATTGGTATCATTTTCTTTTTTTAATTTTTATTTATTGATTTGAGGGGGAGAGAGAGAGAGCGAGACATCCATTTGTTGGTGCACTTATATGAATTCATTGGTTGATTCTTGTATGTGCCCTGACCGGATATCAAACCCACAACTTAAGTATATTGGCATGATGCTCTAACCAAACCAAGTGAGCTACCCAGCTAGGCCGGTATCACTTTCAAGCTGCCTGCCATTTTATTTTGCAGAAAAAAAACACACACACACACAGTCAAGTCTCATTATTCACGATAATTATGTTCTATCACCTTGAACAGCGAATTAGTGAAAACGGAAATGTAGCTTCTTTGTAACATTTAGGACTAGGCTCTGTCAAGCCTCTGGTGACACTGACATCAACTTATCAATACGTTATCTCGTTTTAAAGATGCTATTGTTGAATCATGAGTACTGAATGCATGGCCAACAGTACTGCAACTCGTGCGTAAAAAAAGCTCATCCAAAAGCTCCTATTTTCCAAATGCACGCCGCAGCCCTCTGATGCTGGGCAAAAACAGACAACCATTCGGCTGACGCTTGGGGGCCATTTCAAACAGCGAAATCACCAATAAAAAGCACAAGCGTGCAAGAAAGATGGCATCAAATAGACCGCAAGAGAGAGCCTCATTTACAGTACAAGAGCCCAAGCAAGAAGGCAGAGCTGCGCCTGCTGTGACCTCAGCTGGCAATACGCATGCGCAGAGAGGGGCTCAAACCTTTGCTGCTCCGCGCAAATTGTCACATAACCACAAAGACATTGTGACTGTTGGCGTTAGGGTTACAAACCCGTTTTAGCAAGTAGGTCAACACAGAGTTCACAAAAAATGATAATCGCCTGCATATAGGTAAAATGACATATATAGCGTTGATATTATATCCATACATACATGTATACATACACATACAATTATATATAATTCTATATATGCTTTAATCCATATATATGCATATACATACGACCCTTATATGCATGTAATACATATACCATGTTATACATTGCATTTTATATTATTGTATGTATTTATGAACATATTTTCAGCACAAAAGCTAATAACATGCTGGAATAATGTTAACAGAAATACTATATCGAAATGCCTAGACACTGTCATTATTTTCTGGTCTTATTTGTACGAAATGCAGAAAACTTTCAAACACCATTTTCTGGTCCGAAACAAATTCATTTTCTCATACGCATCAATTTCCCTGTTGAATATGTAGGTTCATTTGTCATATTTCTCATTTTATCAATGTAAAAGAAATAATTTTAGTAACATGTAACATGCCTTTGGTAAATATTCTGTCGGATAACGCCTCTGAAGTCCAAGAATCTTTCTGTAAATAACGGAGCTCCATTGTCCATTTCACACATACAAGAATCTGAGCTGTCCACGGTCTTTACACCACTGAGAACCAATTTCCGTTTGTAGCGTTAGATGCAGAAGTGACAATTTAGTGTGACTATAGTCTCTGGGGAGGAAGAAACGGGGTGGGGGGGGATGATGGATGAAAGGGCAGACACAGACTTCGTTCACTTGCTAACTGGTCAATATCTGGTGGGAGGTACATGTTAGCATACGTGGACATTCAGAACAGACACTGCGATCACAAGACTTCTGCAAACAGGACGGGCTGCCCTAAGCTTCAGAGAGTGTAGTTGAAATCTCTCCAGGCGGAGGGCACGCAGCGTGGCCCCAGGTGAGAGAAACGTGGGCCGGAACAACCCAGTTGAAACCACAGCTCTAGAACTGCAATTTCTCTGATTCTACAAAAATCCACAGAAGCTGGAAATGTTTGACATTTAGGTGTTCCCCACTGTTTCATTTTTATTTAACCTGCGAATGCTTTTGATTGTCATCATTTCCATACGGTTTTAAAAAGGCCTTTTAATGTTGTGTTTATGAAGAAGTAAATGGGTTTTGAAAAGAACAAATACCAGAAACAAAGAGCTTTTATGCGCCTTTTCATTTTAGCAAACATCACCAAGAACCCTGGTGACTTATGCCATAGCTAAATTAATCTTAATGAAGTTTAATTCAAAGGCGGCTTTGTTTCTGGTGTTTGGAAATTGAAATGAATATACAAAGTTTACAAATTGCTAAGAACTGCAATGCTTTTCCATGTGTATTCAGGCTTACCAAATTTGATTTGATTTTTTTGAGAAGTTTAATTTCAATTTTTATTTTTCAATTACAGTTTAATTTCAGTATTACGTTGTATTAGTTTCAGGTGTCCAGCAAAGAGGTTACGCAATCATATATTTTTCATAGCAGCTCCCCCAATATTTCCAGTACCCACCTGACACCATACACGGTTATTACAATATTATTGACTATATTCCCTGTGCTGCCATTCACATCCTCCTGACTATTCTGTAACCACCAATCTGTACTTCTCAGTCCCTTCACCTTTTTTATCCAGTCCCCAACTCCCTTCCCTCTGGCAACTATCAGTCTGTTCTCTGAGCTTATGAGTCTGTTTCTGTTTTATTTTTTCATTTCCTTTGTTCATCAGATGCCACACATAAGTGAAATCACATGGTATTTGTCTTCAGTCAAATTTGGTTTTAAAGCATTATCTAGCTAAGGGATTTTTCAATGTGTTGACAAGTTTAAAGACTGGTTTGTGGTTTGGTTGATTTTCTGTTATTTTCTAGTCCCCTCTCATTAAAGTATGCTTTAATAAACTCGCTTTTCTTCTTTTTCCAGTGTCTTCGGTTAGAAGGTTGGATTATTGTTTGAAGGCCGTCCTGTCTGAATCTGAGCATTTACAGCTCTACATTACTGTTTAAATGTAGACAGGATTACATCCCATCTTTAGCTTCATCCCGTGTTTGTTGTACGTTCCGTCTTTTTCATGTATCTCAATGTATTTTTTTTTAAAGATTTATTTATTTTCCTTTTAGATTTTATTTATTTATCTTTAGAGGGGAAGGGAAGGAGAGAGGGAGAGAAACATCAATGTGCGGTTGCCTCTTGTATGTCCCCTGACGGGAACTGGCCGGGCAACCCAGGCATGTGCCCTGACTGGGAATCGAACCGCGATCCTTCGGTTCGCAGGCCCGCGCTCAATCCACTGAGCTACACCAGCCAGGGCTCAATGTATTTCTAAGTTTCTTTTTTAATTTCTCTTGCTTACTTATTCATGTATTGTTTCCACATATTTACGAGTTTCCCAAATTTCTCCCTTCTTGCTGTTGATACCTAATTGCATTCCATTGTCTTGGAAGAACATATTAATGTTATTTAAATTATGGAGTTTGCAAGTGTACCGTTCTGTGACGCATCAGCTACATATTGCATTGTGTTTACCAACCATTAGAAAACACCGAAAGCCAACGCAGATTGGGCGTTTTACATGGATGACAGAAACACAATGAGGGACAGACGATCAAAAATTGTAACAAATTCAGCCATTGCCCTTTTAATGAAAGTGAGGGTTGATTTTTTTTTTTATGTCTAGCAAATATTCTCAATCTCTTAAAGAAAGAGTAAAATTTTCCTTTAAGAAGAACGACATGAAAATAGGAAACAAACAGAGGAACATAGTTTTAAAAAATGGCAATAAATCTGTAACTATCAGTAGTCACTTTAAATGTAAATGATCCAAATGTTCCAACTAAAAGACATAGGGTAGATTAGTGGATGAGAAAACATGACCCACACATAAGCTGTCTCCAAGAGACCCACCTCAGAGCAAAAGATACACACAGACTCAAAGTAAAGAAATAGAAAAAGATATTTCATGCAAATGGAAAAGAAGAAAAAGCAGGGGTATCAATACTTCTATCTGACAAAATAGACTTTAAAACCAAGGCTATAGTAAGAGACAAAGAACGATTCTGCATAACGATAAAGGGAGCGACTCAAAAAGAGGATATAACCCTTATAAACATGTATGCACCAAACATACGAGAATCTAAACACATAAAGCAAATCCTTAGGGACTGAACGGAGAGATTGACAGTAATACAGTCACAGTAATGGATTTTAATACCCCATTGACATCAAGGGATACATATTCTACACAGAAAAATCAAGGAGACAACGGCCTTAAATGACCCACTAGCTCTGATGGATTTAATTGATATCTTCAGAGCATTTCACCCCCGCGAAAGCAGAATATATACTCTTTTCAAGTGCACACGAACCATTTTCTAGGAAAGACCCATGTTATGACAGCAAATAAGTTTCAATACATTTAAGAAGATTTAAATCATATCAGGCATCTTTTCTGACCACAATGGTGTGGCACGAGCATGCATACACAAGGGAAAAACTAAAAACCACGCAAAGGCATGGAAGCTAAACGGCATGTTCCTGAACGATGAATGGGTCCACGACGAGATCAAGGGGGAAACGTCAAAAGACACCTTGAAACGCATGGCAATGAGAACGCAGCAACCGCAAACCTATGGCTGGAAGACGGAAGCTCATGGCATTACAGGCGTATACCTCAAGAACCAAGGCAGATTTCAAATAAAACATCTTACTGTGCCCTCGAAGGAACTAGGAAAAAGAACGACAAACAAAACCCAAAGTAAGCAGAGTAAAGGGTATAATAAAAGAGCAGAAATAAATATAAATAAAGTGGAATCTAAAAAACAATAGGAAAAATCAGCGAAACCAGGAGCTGGTTCTTTGCAAAGATAAACAGGATTGAAATACATTTAAGTACACTCATTATGAAATAAGCACAGGGGCCCAAACAAATAAAATCCGAAAGGAAAACAGAGAAGTAACAACTGACAGCCAAAAATGACAAAGGATTGCACGAAATTATTGTGAACCCCTATATGCCAACCAATTGGACAACCTGGAAAAATGGATAAATTTCCAGAAACATACGATCTTCCAAAACTGAATCAGGGAGAATAAAAAATCTGAATAGCCCTGGCTGGTGTGGCTCAGTGGATTGAGCGCAGGCCTGTGAACCGAAAGATCGCGGTTCGATTCCCAGTCAGGGCACATGCCTGGGTTGCAGGCCAGGTCCCAGCAGGGGACACACGAGAGGCAACCGTACATTGATATTTCTCTCCTTCTCCCTCTCTCCTACCCTTCTCCTCTAAAGATAAATAAATAAATAAATAAATATTTAAAAAAAAATCTGAATAGACAGACTACAACTAAAGAAATTGAATCAATAACAGAAAAATTCCCAAAACACAAAAGCGCTGGACCAGATGGCTTGCCGAACAGTCAACAAAGAACTAACACCTCTCCTTCTCAAACTGTTCCAGAAAAATCCAAGAAGAGGGAAGACTCTCCTAAGCTCATTTTATGTATTAACAATGAATATTACTTTTTGCTAGAATGAGACAAGAGTTAGAGTCATTTATTTTTCTCCATTTGGTTTTGCAGATGTGACCGATAGAAAGAAAAATCTGTTCACCTAAATAAGTGGATATAAAAGGAAGGAGTTTGGTTACAGCAATGTCATTCAGTTATCTGATCGCCTGTTGCAGGAGCCAGAAAACTACGGTGCAATGAGTCAATCTTCGTGGGGTTTTTTTGTTTGTTTGTTTGTTTGTTTATTTTTAGACAGAGGTGAAGGGAGGGGGAAGAGAGGGAGAGAAACATCAACATGCAGTTGCCTCTCACATGCCCCCTACTGGGGACCTGGCCTGCAACCCAGGCATGTGCCCTGACTGGGAATCGAACCCGTGACCCTTTGGTTCTCGGCCTGTACTCAGTCCACAGTACCAGCCAGGGCTCAATGTTGATGTTTTTTCATCTTCATTTTGTAGTGATTTGGGGTGCAGTTACTTAAGACAGGGTTGATTTAAAATCATCTGGCACTGCCCCCCCCAAAAAAAATCTAAATAAGATACAGGCATGGTGGGGGTGGGCTGGGCTGGGAGTAAAAGGCAGAAAACTCTACTTGAACAACAATTTTTAAAAAAAGGAAAAAAGATGCAGGCACGCCTTGTTTTACTGCGCTTTGCTTTATTGTGCTTCACAGATAGCATGGATTTTGCAAATTGAAGGTTTGCGACAACCCTGCATTGAACAAGGCTACTGGCAGCATTTCTCTAACAGTTTTTGCTCCCTTTGTGTCTCTATATCATGTTTTGGTCATTGTCACCATTTTTGAACTTTTTCGTTATTCTTATACTTGCCACGGTTATCTGTGATTAGTGGTCTTCGATGTCACCGTTGTACTTGTTTCTGGCTGCCAAGAACCTACGACAGGGGACTTAATCCATAAACGCTACGTGTGTTCTCACTGCCCCACTAACAGGCTGTTCCCCCATCCCCCTCCCTCTCCTCGGGCCTCCCTATTCCCTGGGATAAAACAATATTGAAATTAGGCCAATGAATAACCTTGCAATGGCCTCCAAGTGTTCCATTGAGAGAAAGAATTGCATGTATCTGAACTGAAGTTAAAAGCTAGAAATGATTCAGTGAGGAAGGCATGTCGGAAGCTGGGCTTCTCGTGCCAATCAGTTAGCCAAGTTGTGAACGCAGAGGAAAGTTTCTGAATGAAAGTAAAAGCACGCACAGAGGATAAGAAAGCGAAATGGCCTTACTGCTGATAGGGAGACGGTTTTCCTGGTCTGGATACACCCGCCGCCAACTTCCCTGAAACTGAAGCCTAACCAGGCGCTAACTCTTCAATTCCGAGAAATGGAGACAGGTGTGGAAGCTGGGGAAGGAACGCTGGAAGCGAGAACAGAGGGTTCACGAGGTTCTAGGGAAGAAGCTGCCTTCGTAACGTCAGAAAAGTGCAAAGTGAAGCACCAAGCGCCAAGGCAGAAGCTGCTGCATGGTATCGAGAGGAATCAAATAGGTGCTTTCTCTGGATGCACCTGTACTGCATTTTTTTTTAATTGTTTTAATGCTGCACAGTGTAGCTTGTGTCCACTGAAGTCCCACCTCAGGAATGCGATAAGTTGGTGATGTGTGGATTGTAATAGACAAACGTCTATGACTATGTCCTTTGTCTTCAAGTCACGTAATCGGATAATTATAGGGGGAAAAGCATTGCTACGTACATTTGAATAATGTTACATTCGGAGGTGTCCTAGTAGCTGAGCGTTGTCATTTTCCGGTGAAGACTTTACTCAGAATACAACATCGAAAGAGCACACGGCTGCTAAATTGCCAGGATTTTTGCAACTGGTTTAGAGGTTTGCTCCCCCGCCCCTCCCCCATACAATCATTCATATTTAGGAGGGTATTTCAGCCCATAACGATTTTGCAGTTTGATTTTAAAGTAGAAACAGACTCATAGATACAGAGAACTAATGGTTACCAGATGATAAGGAGATGGGAAGACGGGTGAAAAATGTAAAGAGGAATAAAACGTTCAAAATTTCCGTTGTAAGTCACAGGGATGTAACGCACAGCACAGGAAACACAGTCAATGATATCAGACTCCGTATGGCGACAGATGGTTGCTTACTACACTTCTTGTTCATAGTAAGGGATACAAACATCAAATCATTATATTGGACACCTAAAATTCATATAATATTGTATGCCCACTATACTGCGATAAAAAATAAATGTAAGAAAATACACTAGCAGGTAATGTGACGATTAATTCACGGGACAAATTCATTTAGAATTAGTTACTCAGTAATTCTATGCATATTGAAAGGTTACTTGATTTCAAGTAGATGAGAAGGCACTAGGAAAGAAAGGATAAATAAGATATTGCTGCTATCTTCACTGACCTCTTCTTTATTTCCGTTTCACTATGTTTACACCCTGCTTTTATAGTCGGAAACTTAAGAGTTTCATACGCTTCGTAAAATATTATTACCTTCAGTTTCCTAGATCTGTATCCTTTCTTAGTCATTCTGCAATTCTGTGTTCAAGATCCAGAAAAATATCCACAGTCTGCAAACTTTTGAAAAGCACATTCTCAGTAAAATCATGCAGACTATTGGGCTATCAACATTCAGATTTCTGCAAGTATCAGCATTGACCTTACTGTATCCGGTACACAGGGATACAACTGTATCTGAATCATGATCAGCTCGGGGAAATATACTAGAAAGCCAATGCAGACTCTTGACGTCCGTGATTACTCGGAGCTACTTAGATGTCCAATGTAGTTATTCTTCTTGTGCCTGTGACATATTATTTGCACCCCTACTTATTCTGTTTTCAGACAGGGGCTTGGCCGTGAGCGGGGCTGCCCAGGGCCAGCCGGAGTGTGTGGGTGCTTGACTTCGTGTAGGAAAGACTTCACAGCATGAGTCCGCGTGACCATGAGGACTCATTTACGAAAGCTGGGGACAGTGACGCAAGGCAAGGCTTACACAGAAGAAGCAACGCGGGAACCTAGGCAGGGCTGCCTTAGCCCACTGGGAAGTCCGAGAAAAGGGGGCCTTACAGACAGGATCGGGGGGTTAGCCTGGGGCCAGCTGCCGCTGCTCACTGCCTTAGAGTTCAGGACACGTGTGCCTGTGGGGGCAGGTGTGGGGGGACACCAGGGAAAGGGAAGGGCGTGGACTGCTCCCCACAGGGAGAGCTGATGGGCTGGGTCCTTAGTCTTGAGGCTTCTCTCTCTCTCTGTCTCTCTCTCTCTCAGGCAGGCATCTTAGGGGGTCTCAGGGGAGGGCCTCAGCAGAACATTCCCCAGTTCCCCATCAGTCCCTGTCAGGGTCGCGGTCTCCTCTGACAGGTCAGGGACGGGACAGGGGGTCCTTAGTCATTGCAGTTGGTCCTGGTTCCCCAGCCCGGTTCTGCTGCTCTTTGGGGCCTGGAGCTGAAGGCCCAGATGTCATCTCCACGGGGGAAAGGCCAGGGCAGGAGAGGTCACCCTAGGGGTGCGGTCCTTGTGTTCCCAGGTTCTCTCCCTGGCAGGCACTGGGGGCCCTTCGCCCCGGGGACCCTCTGCACCCGGCTGTCGTTGCCCCGCCACTGTGTTCAGCCCTGTCTCAGCTTCCCTATTCCACTCGCCTAGGAACTGTCCTAGCCTCTCACTATCCTGACTCGCAACCGCTATTAACAGTACGCTTGCTCAATGTCCAACACTGTGTTCGGAGCACGGTGCAGAATAAAGGTCTAAAACACAGGTCCTGACTTCAGGGAGGTTACCTACCCAGATAACAGAAAGTCAATTCCAGTTTTGTCGCCAGTACTTAATGATCTGCCCGGGGCGCATCAGGAGAACTATTTGAGATCCTCTCCAATTGTGTACATGCTAAGTCCTGGAAATGGAAAACACGCTTGCCAAGGAGAGACGATAATAGATTCCAACCCCGGAGGGTTAAGAAGCTTGCTGGGGAATGGCTTGAAAAGTTGGAGTTGGAAATGACTTGTTTGCAACTGGTATTAAAATCAACTCTATATCTATCAGCGTGCATTTAGGAATTTTTTAGTATTAGAAAAAAACCTAGTGTATCAGTCACGGTGGTCCAGAGAAACACAGCCAACAGGGTGTGTGATCCAGTAGAGAAAGCAACAAGAGGAAGAGAGATTGTTTTCGGTAAGGACCTGGATCACAAGATTCAGGAGGCTGACAAGTCCCAAGCTGCGCTGTCAGAAAGCAGGAAACCTCCAAGAGTGGATGGTATAGTTTCAATCCCAAGGCCAGCAGGCTGGAGACCCAGGAAGAGCCACTATATCTATTTCAGTCCGAAGCCAGGGGAAAAAAAAAGATTTCCTAGATCAGGGGTGTCAAACTCATTTTCACCGGCGGCCACATCAGCCTCATGGTTGCCTTCCAAGGGCCGAATGTAACTTGAGGACTGTGTAAATGTAACTACCCCTTAACTAGGGGCAAGGAGCTCAGCGCTGCCACCGGGTAGAAACAAGGTGCCGGGCCGGATAGAAAGAGGGGGAGGGCCGGGTTCGGCTCACGGGCCTTGTGTTTGCCACCCGTGTCCTAGATTGAAGGCAGCCAGACTGGAGGAATTTCCTCTCACTGAGGGAAGCTCCAGCTTTCAGTTTACTGAGGTCTTCGGTTGACGGAGGAGACCCACCCACATTAGGGAAGACTGTCTATCGACTGAAAAGTTCGACTCATCCAAAAACAGTCTCTCAGGAACACCCAAAGTAATGTTTGACCAAATACCTGCACGCCTCATAGCCCAGTCATGGTGAGATTTTAATTACCATTACACCTGCAAAACAAGATGCTGTATAGGAGAAAGGCATAATTCAACGTATAGCAACTTGCATGCAAAACATCGACCAAAACTAAGAAAAAGTATTCATTTCCTTCTCTGTTTCCAAGTTTTGAAAATGCATCGCAAGCGGAAATTTGGGAAATCTGTTCAGCCTCTCGATATGATGTATGAAGACATTGCGATTCACAGAAATGGCTTGTCGGTGATCATATATATCTCCTTAACCCTAAAGCCAGAATTCAAACCCAAACCTTACCCTGTCAGTATTCTTTTTAACAGTGCACTGATACAATGGCCCCCTGGTCACCTGTGCGCATGACATGGAAGCTGGATACAGTTCAAACGAAGTTTTGAGAAGGCATCAGTAGATGCGTTCCTGATACGAGAGTGTTGTGGGCACGTTAACGTCCGTGCTGCTATGATTCCCATTGAGATCTCAAAGCACTTTGCGTGCAGCTATGCCTGAGCTATGTGTCGTTTCGGAGTTCATTCAAAACAGGTCGGTCAGTTTGCATCCTCTCATATGAAATTCTGAACAAAACAAAAATAGACCTTTAACACTGGCTGTCAAAGTATGACATGTATGAGTGTGATAAGGAGATGTGCGTGCAGGCACGCAGCCAGCATGGACTATTCGTTTGCAAGGTTTGCTCAGTGACAGCAGACGTCTCTTCCAGGCTACTAAGCTTAGAACAGCACTGATTTCTTCCTTCACCTGCGGATGTCAGATACCTTTGCTACATCCTCTAGTGTGCTTGTGGAGGCGCAGTCTCGGGTAGTCAATACTTTCTCATATTTCTAAAACGGTTGAAGATTTCCAGCAAATATTTATATGCAGACATTGACATTTCCAGATGTTTTGTGAAAGTAATGCCAAAGCTGCTTGAGGGAACTGGTGGCGAGATGCTTTGCCTTAATGAAACACCTTCAAAATTTCCACAAGTTCCCTAAAATAGATCATAATGAATTCGTTGTTACAAATTCTCCCAGGACAAAGTGGCACAGTTTTGCAAGTGAGCTACTGGAAAAAGAATCTGGCAGGGGGTGGGGGGTGGGGTGCAGGGAGTCTGGAAGGAAGGGAGTTGAACCACTGCTTCAGCTCGCTCGCCCGGCCGGCCGGAGTTGAAGGCTCAGCTACTGTACTTGGGGAAGGAAGAAGCAGGGGGTAGCTGTTTGCAAGTCCCGGAGGGAAGGCCGTGAGCCCATCTAGCAGCTGGAGCGTGTTGTGGTAGCTGCTTTCCTGTGTAAGCTGATTTACTTGTTTAAGGTCTGACCTCATCATCCTGTCGGTACGGGTTCCCACCTACACTGTTCGCTGCAGCTTTGCAGCTAGAAAGCTGGAAGTATTTATTCACTGTGGAGCGCGGGCAGCAGGCGGCGGGGGAGGGGGGGAAACAAGAAAGGCCGCTCTAACGCCCCTGTGCTTTTGTTAGTTCAACAGAAGAGGCAGAGCAACAAGAGATAACAAAGGCTCCGTTTCCTTTCTGTGAGAGAAGGCTTTTGTCTTTCCTCCCGCAACGATGTCAATGTCTGGCAAGAAAGAGTTTGATGTGAAACAGATCTTACGGCTGCGCTGGAGGTGGTTTAGTCATCCTTCTGCGGGCTCTCCCAACCCTGGAAACTGCCTTCAGCAGGAAGGATATGAGCATAGAGGGACCCCGGCGCAGGGCAGGTTGAAGAACCACTCTCGGGACAGAAACGGGCTGAAGAAAAGCAACAGTCCCGCGCCAGGACCGGCCCCTGCCCACCAGAGCCCTCTTCAGAATTGGCATCCACAGAACCTGCTGGAACATCTTCGAGCCAATGAAGATACTCCTAAAGCGGCTCCAGAGGAGAAGTTTTTCCAAAGGGCTTGTGAGCAACCCTCACGAGATTTGGACATGATGGCTGATGACAGTTCCGAAGATTCCCCAGCAAGGTAGGAATTTTCCCTGGCGTAACTCGAAGTGGCAAGGCCAGGTTAGCTCGTCCTGGAAAACTCTCATTTAGTGCTTGGGCAAGAGCGTTCTTCTAATCTCTGAATCCGAACGCAGCCAATCAGGGCCTCTGCGAACCCCCCTCCTCTAAATCTAAGTGAAACTAAGAAACGGGCAGTATGTTTTAGGGCTGTAGTTTTACTTCTCCTGTTTCATTCTGATTCCATGAAGAATCCTGTTTCAGTTCTAGGAGACAGTTGTTAGAAATATCCATGTTCTGAAAATATCCTCTGTAGCCGGGCTATTCAAATAGTTGCGATTCTTTACCCAGGTATGATGACTCACGTGGAACTCTTTGTACTCTGTGAGTTAAGCCAACTCTGACAAAATCAAAGCTCTGCTTGTTCAGCCCATCCTCATCGATTCCGTGGCACGGAGTTGTTGTATTGATGACTGATACATGCTATCTTCCTGGGAGAACACGCGACAGCCTCCTTTGACATTTCACATTCATCTCAAGTGGCATTAGTTGCAGAGCTACTTTGCAACCATAAACATGTTTTACAGAAAGCAGGTAATCAAATGCTGTTCACAGCAGAAAGCTCCGAAAGCAGGACATAGAATATTCGGCTATTTCAGGACAGTAAATGGAACAAGAAATAATCTGAAACAGTACAATCTCGGTGTAGTTTACAAAGTATTTGACTTTGCGTTTATTGTTTGGGGGCAGAAAATTATGTTCCCTCCTCTAATATACTCTGATATAACTTCGCCTGGGATAGCTTCATTTTTAAAGGGTTTTATTGTAAGATTTTCTTTCCCCCAACATGTTGTACACCCAAGTAATGATTCTGGCACCATAACTAAATGGTAAAAGAGCTTTAGTATGTTTGAAATGGTATAACACTTTGGCACGAAGCTATGTTTATGTGGAAATCTGGATATTTGATCCTCGTGTCTCTGCATAAGTTTACAGGAAAAGGGCTGATGAATCTGCTTCTAGATGTAAGTTTGCCCAATATATCCGCCTGACGGTACCTTTCTTCCATAAATCCAGAACGTAATATGAGTAGAAAAAACATTGCAACGTTATAGCAAAAGACAAACGAACTGTGCAAAATGATGCCTTTATAGGAACTCAGTCTTCTGGTTGAAATGTAAACATGCAAAAGAGTTTGGGAAATGACAGCGTGCATGCGTGAATCTTCCTACAGAGTTCTGTGATCACCCGAAAAATACTATATAACTGTTGGGATTGCAGGTTGTTATTTAGTACAGCTAATTGGACTTGCAAAGCAATAAATAATCCACACTTTCAGATGTAACAGGCCTTCAAATGATCTCTTCTCACCATGAACCTCAATTTTTAAAACTGCCGAATTTGGAGGTTGAGATTAAACACATTTGACTCCCTTGCAGAGAAATGAGAATTACGCCCTCTCACCTCCTAATAAAAGTCTTTGAAGGTCTCCGATTTGATTTTGCAGCATGAGAATATATTTATAACAAATTAATTGCTAACATTGAATGCTGGCTAAAATGTCAAATATAAAGTGTTAGCAAATAATACTTTTAAAAATATTTCTTTTTTTAAAAAATTTGATTTCTGGTACTTTTCCTGTTCTAAAGAAATGTTCGGTTAATTATCCTATGGCTAAAGTGGAAAGTTAACATTTTTTTTTCCATAAAAAGGAAGTGCTTTTATAGATGTGTCAAGGATATTTTAAGCAGAAGAGAATGGGGTGAGTTAAGGATCATATTAATTGCAATAGGATGACATTCATTTATCATTGGCCGTTCAGAACGCTATCTTGGTTCAGGAGAGGTCGAGAAGCAGCCTTCTAATGTCCAGCTTCTCTAACGCTTCTCTTCTTCAACAAGATAGGGGAGCAGGAGGAACGGATCCTGATGTGTAGGCAGGAGGCTTCCAACCCCTCAGTGGAAATCTTGTAGTTAAAACCAAGCAGACAAAAATGGCAGTCAAGGCAAAGGGGTGACCTTTCAGCCCCCCTGCTTTCTAGAAACAGAATGAATGTAGAAGGCACTAAATTACTAGCATTTGATATAACTGAGCAGCCTGCAGTTATTCCTAAAATAGATAGTAGTGAAGGCAAGTTATTAAAGTTATATTAATACATCACTTTGGGGATTTACGAACCCAAATACAATCTTCAGTAACTTAATATAAGTATATGTACTTCATTTAGGAACATGTCTGTATCACGACCCCCCATTGTGGGTATGCTTTTATCAGTATGCCCGCCACCAGGGACCTGGGCTCAATTATCATTTTCCCTGTGTCCTTTTTATCTACTCACTCTGCATCTGTACTTCCCCGTAACTCCCCTTGCTCAGTGTCCTTTCATTTCTTTATGTCATCCCTAGCAGTCCAAAATCCAGAACAAGGATTTTAACAACCTATTGTGGTCATGCTTCTTATATGACAGAACATTTAAGGATGACGTTTTGTATGTAAAGTACTTCTCAACTGCTCATAAAGAAATGATTACATAAGTACCCAGGTGCCTGCCAAACTGCTAAACTGCATGTGTTAGGGCAAATGCAGTTATCTATCTCCTCACTGTGCTTGAGAACATTATATAGAAGGCTGATGAGCTGTGCGTGGGCTGAGGCAACGTGCTCCAGGACAAAGCTGCTGGTTCTCTGGGCTGTTCAGTTTTGAGAAATTGATAGGATGAGGGGTCAGACCTCATCCTACTTGTTGGGGCTTCAAGTTTCTATAACCTACCAACTGTACAATACGCAGGTTTGCGTATCTTTGCCAGTGTTGCGCTATTAGATAATACTTTAAATTCCTCTCCACTTACGTTTTTTCCTGTTTTCAAGTGAGGCTTGCCCAGAAAAAAAAATAGGGTCACTGTCATTATATATTTTGATATGCCAAAGAAGGAGGAAGTGGGTGAATAAAATTCAGGATTTCTTAATAATTCATCCCACAAATATCGAACACCAATTGTGTGTCAAGCAGACTTCTAGATGCTGGGGATAAAACGGAGTCAAAACAGAATGTGGTTTCGTGGAGGAGAAGGAGGCATGAGAAACAAAGCAGCCCCAGCCGGTAGCTCAATTAGTTAGAGCATGGTCCCGATACGCCAAGGTTGTGGGTTTGATCCCTGGTCAGGGCACGTACAAGAGTCAACCAATGAATGCGTAAGTAAGTGGGGCAATAAATTGGTATTTCTCTCTCTCTCAAATGAATAAAAATTTAAGTAAATAACTAAAGCAAACTATTACAGTTAAGTGGTTATAAGTAGCAATATGAAGGGAAAAAAAACCAAGGAAGTTAAGGAGGAGAGAGATCTAAGCGAAGTGAAGGACAAAACCCTGAACGTGTCATGTGTGACTCAGGAGCTGGAAACAAGTGAGAGGTCATCACCGCCATCCGTCTTTTTCTTTTCAAATCAGTGTCGTGTGCCCCCGCAGAATCCGTTGATCGATGTCCAAACCCTCCTTAACTGGTGAACTCAGAAATGGACCTTGACCTGCTCACTACAGCCATTTTAAGGCCACATGTCTGTTCTACGGCCATAGAAATGACTTTGCAGCTCTTCAGCACTCACGGTGCCGTTGTGTCCTAGGAGAATCTGGCTTTTCAGCGAGCAGACCATTGGCCTCAGCTACCAAGGCCCAAGCGTTTGGGTGTGTTTGCTTTCTTAGCAGAACTCTCTAGATAGGGCCGCATGTATTGCGCCGCTTCATCCTGCACACAAATCCAGCTGTGATGTGGAATACTCTTCAGAAATATTTATGTGCATAAGGGAAATCCTAGATCTTAGCAACAGTGAAACTTACTGTAAACAGTCTTCCTCGCGGAGTAGGAAGTAAGTAAGCTGTGTGGGTGTGTACAGGGACAGCTTTCCAGAAAGAGTCCTTAGATGGGTGTGTGCTACATTTTCAATAGGAAGAGGCCCCCGCAGCGGGAGGGAGTCGAGTCCTCAATGAGGGGAAAGGGGTCGGAGATGGTTTTAGAAAGGCAACAACAGGAAAACAATAGTCATGCGACGTTAAAAATGCTAAGTTCCTTTTGTAGGCACTTACTTTGTGCTTCCTAAGCACCTTACCTATATTTGGGGGGTTTTGCAAGGAGAGTACTTGAATGTGAATATTGTGCCCTCATGTGCAAATGAAATTGCTCTGGGTATTACGCCGTAAGATATCTGGTGTTGTTGCTCCTCATCTTCTTGGAGTGCAGAAATAATGTGCTTTTCTAAAGTTCATTGCTAAACTCACTTTACTCAGTTTTACACAGCCTTATTAAGTAGAAACGATCGGTTCAAAGGAAAGAAAAAGGAAGAATCTACAATTTTATTGTTGTCGGTGGCAGTTTAACCTTAAATCCCTTCACCTGGTTTAAGATATACACAAATGCACAATTCTACTGCTTTACTAAGTGTAGAGCATTTGAACAAGTAATTTAAATATCATGCGATCATTTCTAAGTTTTTAACTTTTTTCCTATGTCACATGTTTTTATTGACTATATTGGGGTGACAGTCATTCATAAAATTATCTAGGTTTCAGGTGTACAATTTATGACACATCATCTGTATCTTGAATTGTGTGTTCACAACCCAAAACATGTACCCTCCTTAAAAGGGTACCATCTTCTACCTCCCCCCACCCCACTTTCCCTCTGGTAATCGCCCTGCACTTGTCTGTGTCTGAGTCTTTCCTTTCATTTTTTGCTTAATGCCTCACCTTCGCCCCCCCAATCTCCCACCACTTCCCATCCGACAGCTGTCAGTATGTTCTCTGTATCTACGCGTCTGTTTCTATTTTGTTCGTCAGCCTATTTTGCTCATTAGATTCCACAGATGAGTGAAATCATATGGTATTTGTCTTTCTTTGTTTGACTGGCTTATTTCATTACCATAATGTTCTCCAGTTCCATCCATGCTGTCACTAAGGGTAAGAGTTCCTTTTTTTTTACCGCCCCTTGGTATTCCATTGTGTAAATGGACCACTGCCTTTTTATCCACTCTTCTACCGATGGGCACGTAGGTTGCTTCCTGCACTTGGCTGTTGTAAATAGCGCTGCTATGAACATAGGGGCGCATACGTTCTTCTGATTGGTGTTTCGGGAGTCTTAGGCTATATTCCCACAAGCGGAATCGCTGGGTCAAAAGACAGTTCCAGCTTTAGCTTTTTGAGGGAACTCCTTAGTGTTTTCCTCAGTGGCCGCAGAAGCACGGACCCATGGGACACACTGACAGCTGTCATAGGAGAGGGGCTGGCAGGGACGGAAGAGATCAGCCAAAGCACATACATGGATACATGTAAAGCCCATGGACACAGACAGTGAGGTAAAGGCCCGTGGTCGGGGCTGGTGAGACAGGGACAAAGTGGGGGAAATGCAATAGTGTCAATGATTTAAAAATTAACGAAACCTGAATATTTACCTGCTTACTTATACAGTGGAACCTCGCTTCTCCAATCTCATTCATTCCGTAAGGCTGTTCGAGAACTGAATTGTTTAAGATGGGAGACTTTGAGAACCGAGGTTGGACTGTATTGTCAAAATAAAGTTTGATCAACAACAACAAAAAAAAAAACCCAAACACTGATCAGATTCGGGCACACTGCCCACAGACCTACCTTTCCCCTTCAGCCCCCCTATGTAACTTTCTAAATCACTTTATCCTTTCTGGGATTTTGTTTGTTTTCTGTTTTGGTACCTCAGAGCTGCTCTTCACACTATCTGTGTTCTTTGCTCTCTGCGTGGGATAATACATCCCACGCACGCAACTCTAAAAGTATAACCCCACACTCAAAGAATAAAGAAATAGCTTATTGTCATTTTTAAGCAAGACAGACAAGGAGATGAAAAGTTAAACATTTCTCTATAAATGACGAATCTGGTTATGATATTCAATGTAATATTTAAGTAATCACCTTTCAGAAGCAATTGACTGCTCTTAATGGCTTGCTTACATGAGGTAAGTTTGAGAGTCATTGGCGTACGTGTTGCGCCTGATCAAGATGATTTTTATGTCTACACAAAGCATTATGCATATACACTGGAACTTGCCACAGATGATCAGAGCAATACTTATATGCTATAATTATTTTCATATCTACTGTACATCTGAAGAAAACAGGAAATTTCTGCCCTAAGTTTTTTTTTTTCATCCTTCTTACTTTGATTAAATTGCATCTTCGGATTTTAGTTAGAAAGTACTTTTAAACAACTGCGCAAGTGTAGAAACGGAAGCCTACCATGTGGAATGAT
Source organism: Glossophaga mutica (assembly GCA_039655065.1). Lineage (NCBI taxonomy): Eukaryota > Metazoa > Chordata > Mammalia > Chiroptera > Phyllostomidae > Glossophaga > Glossophaga mutica. The sequence goes on along the minus strand of CM077318.1, from coordinate 2,547,922 downwards.
TACAGCTGATTAGTGGCAAAACTGGCGCTATAAATCAGATTTGCTCACTGCTAGACTTCCAACCACACTCATCTCCCAGCAGTATATTCGCCTCCTTCCTTCGGGTCAAATATGAGTGTCCAATCGTCATTACAGCTGCTGTTAAAAAGTGCTTAGAGGAGGCTGACTGCAAATGAAATATTTGAAAGAATCGTGACGTTGTCAGCCAGAGAACTGTCACGTCAGGGCTGTAAATTAGGACAGTTTACAAACTCTGGTATCATGGAAAGTGTTAAATCATCTTGTTCATTTCACTGTTCTCAGAAAATGCCTAAAACGTCCAGTGAATTCAGGAGTACATGTTATTCCATGTACATTGTCTGCGGGCTTCCCCTTACACTCACTCGTTAAAAAACAAGGCAAGAGCGGACTCTGGACAAGGAATTACCTGCTCCTCTGGCCTTCACCGTCAGCAGTATGTGCGGTCAGCAACTGAGTTCATATCTACGCTGTCATTCCGGAGTAGATCCGTTTTACAACTTTATTCAGGAAATAAAGGAGCTTGCTCAAACACCATTTACAATTTCTCTGAGAGCTAACCAACAAATACATTACAACAAATCAGGCCCTATTTTCTTATTCTCTTCCAAAGAATATAGAACTGATGATAAAGATATCCATGTAAAACCTCTAAGGCAACTTTTAAAGTGATCTTGCAATTTTCTTCAGGCCGAATTTCCAAAAGTGCCACAATTTTGTTAGTTTTCTGTTGACAGCAAAGGCCTATCACAGATTATTTTTTCTTTTGTGTTGAAAGTGGCTGGCAAAAATAAGTTAGTACAAAATTTGGCTTTGGCTCGAAGTCCTATGTCATTAAAGGGGAGGAAAATACTGGCAAAATCATAAAAATGTATGAAACACCTGGTGTTGGTTCCAGTCAAGCTCAAATAATAGGTGTTTCCCCTTGCATAAAATTATTTTCTTTTGTCCTTTCAGCAGAGCAGAGGTTTTCACAGGTGCGTGATAATTTTAGTCATTATCTAGCTAAAACATCCATCTGTCAAAAGTAGAGATGACCCCGGTGGGTAATATACTTGGCAAAACTAATACATAGCATGAGACTGCCTTTTCGTCTCGAATGAATCAAATATAATAATAGTCTTCCTAAGGACATGTCCAAACAAAGCTCATTCTGTTTGTTAGCCATCACATACTTTTAAAAATATTCATCCTCTTCAGCCCTTTAATATTGCAGCTCAAAATATTTCATTCTCTCTATTTTTAATTACAGTGATTGGGGCGACGTTGGTTCATAGGATCACACAGGTTTCAAGAGCACATTTCTACGACACATGATCTGTATATTGCATTGTGTGTCCAGCACCCAAATTGAAATCGGCATCTGTCACCATAGATTTGGCCCCTTTACCATCCCCACCCCCTTCCCTCTGTTGTTTGTGTCTGTGAGTTTTGAAACATAATATGCAGGCGTTCGTTAAAGTTAGAATTTAAATATGAATGTCAGTTTTTAAACATTACACTAAATGAAAATATTAATTTATTAGTAAAGCAAAAGGGTAGAATTACTCTTGCTTGTTGACTAATGACTGCTTCATTCTGAGAGCGTATCGAAGAAGCACTTGTAAGCTAGTGGGCTATCGCATATTGTTGATGGTTAATAGTAGTGAGAATGGAATACATTGTGACATCGGAACACACTCACTTTGTTTAATCCAAGCCTGTTATTTAGTGCATTTCGTCTGTACAATAGATTTACGCTGAAAACTGTCCTCACCACTCATCTTTGTGGCCACTCTATCATAGTGTTATCTTGCAGGAAGCATGCTTCTGACAACCGTGTGTGATTAAAAAAATAAAACAACATAATCAAGGGAACGTATGGCTAAAATGGTAAAGGACAGCTATCTGGGTATTTCCCTGACCTTTCTATTTTAGTGGCTATATGGGAACTGATACATCACTCACTCGAAGTAACTTTTAAAAATACATGCCTTTGACTACATCCAAGAGACATTAAGACGCAAGATGATTTTTGCTAATATTAATTGGGATTCTAAAAAAGGTTTTATTCTCACAATTTTCTAGCTTTTCAACATTTTTTTTGCTTTTTTGCTCAATCCCTCCACTAGCTTTTCAACTTCGGGAAAATTAAAGGTATGACTATATGACTTTCAAGTTGAAGGTCCCATAATGCTATATACCCACACACACACACACACACACACACACACACACACACACACTTCTTAGATAAAAGGTCAAGCTTTCAAAACACCATGTCCTCTTAAGGAAATATAATTTTCTTAGTGATGAAAAACTTAAATAAAACTTAACTAACTTGAATATCACACATGTCCTTCAAATTTCACTTAATATTTTAAAAAATTGTGGGAGAAAGGGGATAAGGGGGGGAAGAAGGGGAAGGGTCAACTCGAGGGACATGTATATAGGACCCACGGACATGGACAATGGGACGGAGGTGGGTGAGTGGGGCCGGGAGAGTAATGGGGAAAAAATGAGGGCAACTGTAATTAAACAACAATTTTAAAAATTTTTGTAATTATTCAATTTTCAATTACTTTTATCAATAACTATACCATCATTCTTGTCATTTAATGAAAAGTCAGAAAGAGCACACGGCCGTAGAAGGGGGGAAATGGGGACACTTCATACTGATTTGGTTCTTGCAACTGGTATCAGGTATTCTAAGAATTGCATGGAGATCATCCCGCATCCGTTACTTGACGTTTCGGTAGGAAATGTTCATCGGGGAACAGACTTCACTGTAGGTGAGTCTGGTGTGCTGGAAAGGCCGAAGTCCTGGACGGGACACCAAAAAATAATGCAGGAAGTGAAAGGTTCAGAGTCTCACTGCGGTTCTTCGTTCTATGCCAGCCGCAGACAACATCTAAACTCCTGTGATTTTCCAATGCCCGAGCTTCCCTTTTTATTCTTTTTATGTCTTGTTTCCCTTTCGTTACCATTTGGCTTCTCTTCCTAAGACCAGATGAACAGAAGTCGGGACAGAGGTAGCGTGAGGGATCTGCTGGACTTTTGCTTCAAAGACGTGATTGCAGGGTGCTCTGGAAGTCACCACGAATTAAAATAAGTTTCTTTTTAAAAACGATTTTATTTATTTATTGTTTTTAGAGAGGGGAAGGGAGGGAGAAAGAGAGGGACTGAAACGTCAATGTGTGATCGCCTCTCGCGCACCCCCTACTGAGGACCTGGCCCGCAACCCAGGCATGTGCCCTGACTGGGAATCGAACTGGCAACCCTTTGATTCACAGGCTGGCACTCAATCACTGAGCTACACCAGCGAGGGTTAAAATAAGATTGTACTCTCACTACCAAACGTGTTCTGGTTGACTATATTATAAGGTTAGACTTGCATCACGAACCAACCATGTCAGAGATTATGCCTGTATTACTGGCTATGAACTATGAGGATTATTGATATTCATTTCTGGAAATATTATATTTATTGCACTAACTTTGCTAGGTATGGTGATTTAATTAGGAAAAAAACTTAAGCTACGGTGACAGAATTCCCCTGGACAAAGGCAGCAACTGATTTTTTTGGGAGCACTATGACTATAGTTACAGAGTAGAACATGCAATTAAAAGAGGAAATGGTTTTTAGAACTTTCTACGTAGTAACTTCAACTCACACTCATCACCTTGGAAGTCAAACTTTGAACTTACTTCATTTTTTAAAAGAGGTTTATTTTGTGGTAGCTTGCTGGAGACTCATGATAGAAATGTAACGGAAAGGCCCAGATTCTGCCATAATATACCACTCATGGGTTTTTTAAATTCCTTTTATTGAATTTATTGGAGAGACACTGGTGAACCAAGTTATACAGGTTTCAGGTGCACAGTCCCACAGCGCATCATCCACACTGTACTGTGTGCTCAAGTACAAGTCTTCATTACAGAGACACCCAAGTCAAGTCTCCTCCCATCTCCATATCCCCCCATACCCTCCCCCCTTCTCACCCCAGAATCCAGCAACGTAATGAGAACGCAGCCCAGTGCATGGGAGAACATATTCACCAACGATCCAGCTGATGAGGGGTTAACGTCCAACCTTTATAAAGAACGGCTAAAATTCAACAACAAAACAAATCAATTATAAAATGGGCAAAGGACCTGAATAGACACTTTTCCAAAGAAGACACACAGAGAGCCAACAGACGCATGAAAAGGTGCTCAACATCACCAATCCTCAGAGATGCAAATTAAAACCACAGTGAGGTATATCACCTCACACAGGTCGGAATGGCCATCACCAATAAATCACCAAACAAGTGCTGGTGAGGCGGCGGCGAACAGGAAACCCTCATTCCCTGTGCGTGGAAATGCAGCCTGGAGCAGCCACCGTGGAAAGCAGTGTAGTTACCTCAGAAAACTGAAAGTGGAACAGCCTTATCGCTCATTTTATTTTTGGTTTTTGGGTTTTTTTTTTTTTTTTTTGTATGCACACAATGGAATACTACCTGACCATAAAAAAAGAGGAAAATCTTACCTTTTGTGACAGCATGGGTGGATCTGGAAATTAGTATGTTGTTTGTATTTCAGCTGGCTTTTGTTTTGATTCGTCAGTTTGTTTCTTTGTTTTATATTCCACGTGTGAGTGGAATCATGCAGTTTTAGTCATTTTCCATCTGACTTATTTCACTTAGCATAATACCCTCAACACGCATGCATGTTGTCACAAATGGCAGTGTGTTATATGGCTGAGCGGTATTCCCTCGTGTGTATAAGTACATACACATACCGCATCTTCGTTATCCATCCATCAATTGGCGGGCACTTAGATTGTTTCCATATCTGCGTGTATTTGTGATTCTTTCCAGCTTCGTTATGGTTGGTGCCTAGCTTTATACTGTTGTGGGAGGAACAAATGCTTGATGTAATTTCAAACTTCTTAAAATTTTAAGATGTATTTTGTGTCCCAACACATGATCTGGTCCATCCTTGAAAATGTTCCGGGTGCACTTGACAGTGATATGCATTCTGTCACTTGGATGGAAAGCTCTGCAAATATCTCTTAAGTCCGTCTGTTCTAATGTGTAATTCGAGGCCAATGTTTTTTTTTGTTTGTTTTTTGTTTTTGGCTCTCCGTCTGGATGATCTATCCATTGATTCAAGCAGGCTGTCAAAGTCTCCTGCTATGATTGTTTTATTTTCTATTTATGCCTTTAGGTTTATTTATAATTGCTTTACATACATTGGTGCTGTTGAATTGGGTGCAAATATATTAATCAATGTTACGTCTTCATCATGGGTTATGTGTTTTATAATCACAAAATGTCCATCTTTGTCTCTCGTTACAATGTTGTCTTGCAGTCTGTCTTGTTTGATGTAAGTATGGCTGCACACACTTTATCTGGACAGCATTTGCTTGGTGTACCATCTTCCACCCCTTGGAGTCTATGCTCGTCTTTGGAGCTGAGATGAAGCTCCTGAAGGCAGCATATAGTACATCCTGTTTTTGACCCATTCAGCTACACTGTCCCTTTGGCTCTGGGACTTCACTCCATTTGCGTACAGAATTATAATTGGTGTTTGAAGACTTTACTAGTGCCATTTTCTCTTTTGTTTTCTGGTTGCTCTGCATCTCCAAAGTTTGTCATTTGTTTTTCTCCTGGGATACCCACTCTCCTTATGTTGCTCTTTCTGTTGAAATCAGACAGTTCTCAACATGTTCTTTTCTTTTTTAAAAGATCTGGCCCTGACTGGTGTGGCTCAGTGGATTGAGCTCAGGCTTGCGAACCAAAGGGTCACTGGTTCGATTCCCAGTCAGGACACATGGCTGGGTTGCGGGCCCGGTCCCCGGTGGGGAGCTTACGAGAAGCAACCACACATTGATGTTTCTCTCCCTTTCTTTCTTCCTCTTTAAAAATAAATACATAAAATTTTTTTAATCTCATTTTTCCTGTTCTTCTACCTGAATTACTTCTAGATTTCTAGCACAAAGTTCACTAATTCTCTCCCATATTGTTTGCTCTATATTTGATGCTTTCTAATGCATTCTTCATCTCATTGATTGAATTGCTCGGTTCTAAAATTTGTGTGTGTGTGTGTTTTTTAAGATTTTATTTATTTATCTTTAGAAGGGAAGGGACGGAGAAAGGGAGAGAAACATCAATGTATGGTTGCCTCTCAAGCATTCCCTACTGGGAGCCTGGCCTGCAACCCAGGCAGGTGCCCTGACTGGGAATCGAACCGCGATCTTTGGTTCACAAGCCCGCGCTCAATCCACTGAGCTACACCAGCCAGGGCAAATTTGTGTTTTTTTATAATTTCCATATCGTAGGTAAAGTACTCCTGTTCACTAGCTTCCCTCTTGAGCTCATTGAAATGCCTTTCAAAGTTCTCTTGTATTTTATTGAGTTTCTTCCTAATGGCTACATTGAATTCCTTATGACTCAGGTCACAACCTGCCATCGCTTTGAGTTTGGTTTCAAGAGAATTGCTATCTGCTAATGTGTTTCCACATTACTTTGGCTGCTCATGGTGCTAGACGGGTGGCTCTTCTGGCAATTGGAAGTGACGAGCACCTTTTCTATTTCGGTGCCGTTTTGATGTTAAAATTTCAGCACGTTGATAAATAGAGGTCTTACGTTTCCTGGTATACAGTGCTATAGCGCACACTTTTGTTTTCTCTCATCTGCACTCCTTATGTCTCCGGGGTCATGGCAGGGAAGCATCCCTTTGGTTGTTCAAGTTGCCACCTGGTTGACTGGGGTGGTGAGTGTTCCATCTGCGTCTGAGTCACCTGGGTTGGGGCACGGCCACTGCGGTGAGGCCGTATGCCAGTGTGGGGAGAGAGCGGTTCGCAAGCTTGCATCCCTGCTACTTGTTTTCCTATGGCCGCCCTGGGAGACCATAGAAATGTCTCTGTTGTTGCTCTCAGGCTGCACAGCAGTTGAAGGAGAAAGCCACAGCCTCCGGTTTGCCCCGGTGCGGGGCCACCCTCCAACTCCTCCACTGCTAACGGATTTTCTGGGGCTGCAGCCCCAGCCATAGTATCTTGGGAACCACGTCTATGGGTCCCATCCTTCTTCTCCATCCCACGCTGCATCCCCTTCGCGTTTCAGGATGTGCACCTTCATTTGTGTTGATGTTCAGATCTCTCGGGCATCCCAGGGTGTTGAGCAGAGGAACCTTTGTTGGGTTACAGATGAACAAGTAGTTTTGATGCACAGGGAAGTACGATGGGGAAATACGAAAGGGCCGTCTCACTCCACCATGGTGCGCAATGGGACTTTTTCGCTGGTTTTTAAAATGGGGACAGTGTGTGCACCTACGTGGCAGATTAATTGTAGCAATAACTATTTGGGCAGTGTCTCATGTACATGTTCACTCAGTGTTAATATTCATGAACAACTTTTTATCATAACTCATTCATCCTTTGGGCTAAGCATTCTAGAGATTCCCAGAGGTAGATGATAAAACTGCCTCCTAATTAGCCATTGCTTAATCATTGAGTTAATTATTTTATAATAGGTATGTCAGTGGTATTTTACCAATTCATTCATTTACTTTCTCATCTGAGAAGATTTCCATGTGTCTTCATAATCTAGTTAACTACAAACATCCTTCATTCATTCGCTAAGGTGGATATCTGAAATGGCTATGTTATGTAGGTAACATTTTCTAGTAATTCAAGCAGGGAATTTAACGTGAGATATTTTGACAACCCATTTTAATACATCATTGTATTATTTGGATTGTGGTAAAATCAAACTAATAAAATATAGCAGCTAAGATAATAAAACCTCTTAGGTCCTTGTTGGATGTTCTACAAGCACATTGTGGGACATAAATGCAACGAATGTTTTAGAACAGGGGTAGGTTTATCTTTTCTTTTTTTTTTTTAAAGATTTTTTTATTTATTTATCTTTAGAGAGGAAGGGGAGGAGAGAGGAAGAGGGAGAGAAATATCAATGTGTGGTTGCCTCTCGTGTGTCCCTTGCTGGGAACTGGCCTGCAACCCAGGCATGTGCCCTGGCTGGGAATCGAACCGCGATTGTTTGGTTCACAGGCCCGCGCTCAATCCACTGAGCTACACCAGCCAGGGCTTTATCTTTTCTTTAAAAGAAGAGAGAGTAAATATTTTGGGCTTTTCTGGCTATCCAGTCTCTATAGCAACTACTCAACTCTGACTTCAGTGCAAAGACAGCCGTAGAGCATATGGAAGTGAATGAGTGTTACAGTATTCCAAGAAGACCATGTTTATGGATATTGATTTTTGCAATTCCAGATAACGTTCCTTTTGCATTTTGCTTGTGTTAGGCGTTGAAAAGTGCGAAATCCACCTTGAAGCCATGAACCATACAAACAGATGGCTGGCTGGATTTGGCCCATGAGCCGTAGCTTCTCAAACCTTGTCTTAGAGGCACGAAGGGAATATTTTCTCCACCAGACAACTATAAAACTTCTGTCATGTTGACAGCCTTAGCTGAGATCCTTTGAGCTTTTGACCTTCCCACTAGCTGAGGCATGCTCATTTTTCCAAGGTGCTTTGATTTGACAGTCTATTTAAACTCAATTTTGCACATCCAAATGATCTCACTACTGTTAAAGAAGGTAAAATAATTCAGACTGCATGCGGTTTACACTAACTACAATAGTCAATGAAAATCAAGACAATGCGTTACTGTAGATTTTCATGTTTGGGAAACAGAAATCACATGAAAGTAAAAATCCCCTCAAAACTACTACTTCAGTCATACAGTCAATAAACATTTAGAATGCATAATATATCCAAAGTAGCTTTACAGAGAGAATGCTATATAGAACAACTGCTTTCCCATTGCTTAGATTCTAGTATAGGGCATAAAATATGTATATGAATAAATACAATGCAAGATGGAATGCGGTAAGTGGTATAATAGTAGTATATCAAATAAGCCTTAAATAATGTTCGTATTTTGTGAATTAGAAAAAATTGTTTATAAAAACTGTACCTTTCGTATTAAAAAAAAAAAACTGCAGCCTAAGTCCCAGTACGTCTACTACTGATATACTTATTTGTGTGTGTGTGTAACATGTTTTTTTTTTCCTTTGGACAATAATTACGTGCTTCTTAGTTTTATAACAAGCTAGCTGGTCTCTATACCAGGGCAATATTTATGTGAAAGTAAAGTTCAGATACCTAAAGGGGGTACTGTCAGCCAGCATTTGCTCTTAGAGCCTAGTGACCATATTATTTCATTCTTGTTTCTAGACTTTTCCTAGTAGCCTCTGAAGCACAAAAGTATCATTTGAAGAATACTAGAAAAACACCACAGGGCCTAGATATTCCATCCTATCCATCTAGCTGATTTCCACATTCGTTTTTGGAAATCACTTCTTCGTCCTCTGTTACACTGCGAATAGCTTCTAGGCTTTTGGTTTCAATGAGGATGATGTTTATTTGCAGGCCTCCGATTCTATTGTTATATGTTATGTTAATTTTACCATAATGCAGATAAGGTTATGATGTATCAAAATCGATTCTTAAAATTATAATATTCCGTCTACTGCTTAAATCACTAGACTGTCTTATCAGATGTATTTAGTTGTAATTTATAGACTACCAAATTACACAGAAATAACTATACATAGTTTTGTAGGGCTTTTCTAACAGAAGGTTAGTTATGGTCACATCATCAAAGCAAGACCACTTGGGTTTCTGATCAAAACCCATGTAAACCTGCCCTGGCTGGTGTGGCTCAGTGGACTGAGCGTTGGCCTGTGAACCAAAGGGTCACTGGTTTGACTCCCAGTCAGGGCACATGCCTGGGTTGCAGGCCAGGTCCCCAGTGGGGGGCATGTGAGAGGCAACTGCACATTGATGTTTCTCTCCCTCTCTTTCTTCCTCCCTTCCCCCATCTAAAAATAAGTAAAGAAATAAAATCTTTTTTAAAAAGCCATGTAAATCTTATACTCCTGTTAATGTAGTTTTACTCGTTTAAAGAAAGCCCTTATTTACATTAAAAAGGTATAGGAAAAAGAAAAAAAACAATCAACAAAATGAAAACACAACCTATAAAATGGGAAAAAATATTTGCAAACCATTTACCTAATGAGGGGTTAATATAAAAATATATGAAAAGTACGACTCAACAGCAAAAAGTAATAACCAGAGTAAAAATGGGCAGAAGACTTAGACATTTTTCTAAAGAAAACATCCAAATGGCTGACAAGTACGTAAAAAGATACTCAGCATCGCTAATGATCAGGGAACTAAAAACAACGTCATGATAACATATGACCTCACGCTTGTTAGAATAGCTATTGTAAAGAATACAAGAGTTACCAAGTGTTGGCAAGGGTGTTGGGAAAAGGGAACCCTTGTGCAATGCTGGTGGGAATGTAAAATTCTGCCAGTGCTGTGGAATTCAGTTGGGAACTTCCCCCCCAAAATTAAATATATAACTACCATGTCATCTAGCAATCCCTCCTTTGGGTATATATACTAAGACAACGAAGTTAGTATCTCGAAGGGATACCTGCACTCCCGTATTCATGGCACCATTATTCACAGTAGCCAAAGCGTGGTAACAACCTCAGTATCCACGGACAGATGAAGTTAAAGAAAATGTGATGTATATGCACACACATATAACAGAATGTTGTTTAGCCATAAAAAAAAGAAGGAAACCTGCCACGTGCAAACGTTAGTGAACTTTGAGGGCACTGTGCTAAGTGAAATAAGTCAGACAAAGCAAAATACTATACGGTCTCACTTAAATGTGGAATTTAAGGTCGAACTCATAGAATCAGATTGGTTGAATGTTGCAATTCAGATTTTAGCAAGTGGAAATAATGGGGAGATGTTGGTCAAAGGGAACACAGTTGCCCTTATGAATTGAATACGTTCAGGAGTAACATATACCGTGGTGACTATAGTTAATAATACTGGCTGTGGCTGGTGAGGTTCAGTGGATTGAGTGCGGGCCCAGGAACCAAAGGGTTGCCGGTTCCATTCCCAGTTGGAGCCCATGCCTGGGTTGAGGGCCAGGTCCCCAGTAGGGGGCGCACGAGAGGTAACTACACACTGATGTTTCTCTCGCTCTCTCTCTTTCCCTTCCCCTCTGTCTAAAAATAAATACATAAAATCTTTAAAAAAATAACACTGCCTCGTATACTTGAAAGTAACTAAGAGAGATCTTAATTGTTCTCATTACAAAAGAAAAATTATAATTATACGAGGTGACAGAAGTGTTAACTAACTTTATTGTGGAAATCACTTTACCACATATACATGTACCAAACCCTCATGTTGTACACCTTAAACTTATACAATGTTATATGTCAGTTATATCTACACATTGCTGGGGAAAATGCAACAGAAAATATAAAAATGCAAGGCAGAATTAAGAAGGAAGTTGTAAAATGAAGCAAGGCGTGATACTATTTTCTGAAAGTAACTGCAGTTACTGAGTTTACTGCTTACAGACAGAAGGTAGAAAAGTGGTTTCCAAGGTCTGGAGCATGAGGGAGAACAGGACAGATTGGTAAAAGGTACCAATTTTCAGTTAAAAGATGAATATGTCCTAAGGAAGCAATTTAACATGGTGACTATAGTTGAACACACCGTTTATGTAAATGAAATTTAGTCAGGGAGTAGAATTTACTATCGCCCACAATTAATTAATTAATTAATATTGGAGTGATGGATATTCTAATTAACTAGATGGGGGATCTTTTCACAATTTGTATGTATATCAAATCATCACGTTGGGTGCTTTACATATCTAGCGATTTTATTTTTGCAATTATTCTTCAGTAAAGGTGAACAAAGAATGCTAAACATATTTAACATTTTAGCAAAAATCAGACATCTTACCTTGTGAGCACACACCTACCGGTAGGTGGCACTCTAACGTAGCTTATTTGGTCCCTAGGGTGTAACTTGCTAACAGTATTTCAAAATGTGAAGTGTGCTAATTAAGGAGAGGGCATTGAAAAACCTTTCCATTTCTCGCAAGGATTCAATCAATACTACACTCAAAGGCCAGCTATCATTGTTTTCTCAAGAATTGGGTTCATTATTTTGTCATTTTGATGAAAATACATCCACAAATGAAGTTTCTGTTTTAAATTGTACTCTCAGACTAATCGGTGCCTACATAGTGGGGAGAAAGAGAGAATCTACATGGGAAATATTCACCTCTCGATAAATAGGTCCTGAGTGTGACCACCACGGCAGTCTAGCACAACTCTCACGATTTTGTCCCAGAACCCCGCCAGTGCTGTTCTGGAACAGCTTTGGGTCCCATTGCCCGCCACCAAGAAGCGAGGCTCCCAGCGCAAGAGTTTGGTGACAAAGGAAAGGGCTTATCTACTGAAAGGTTATACAGATTCGGAATGGTGGCAGAGTTCTGCCATTAAGTCCCGCTCCCTTTCAAAAGCACCCCGAAACATATAGCCCAGCCTCTCTCTGCCAAACCAGGCCCGTTTCAGAATACGCCAGTCAGAGGTATCTTCTTTCAGGAAAGCAGAGGTCCGCAATTCAGCATTCATCCGTCACAGATGAGCCCCAGGAAGCTCTCACAAACCCCGGGTGGCTGGGCAGGTCCCCCGCTGCAGGGCCAGCGCTGGTGACTCGCTAAACTCCTGGTTTTCAGACCTTCCACGTGGACCTCCTCTGACTCCAGAGCCCGTGGCCTCCCCCTCTTCTCTTTTAGTTCATTGTAATTCATTTAAATGTTCAGCCTGGCCTCATATCCGACCCGTCCTATGGTGCGTTAGCATCTGCCGTTTCTGCCAGTTGCCCCCTGTCTTTTACCTTCTTTCGGCTGCCCTCTTTAGTCAGGGCAAGAGGTCCCAGCCACTCAGGGACATCCCGGGCGGGCATCCGCCCCTGCCTCCTGTGAACTCCTCCAGCTAAGTCTAGAGTCCCTGCACGAGCTCAGAGTCACGTACACAATCCCCCCTGGGTCACAGGAAGGCAGGGCTATTAACTTGGCTTTGTTATGCAATGCACCTTAAACTACCATCCATTTCCTTCTTCCCCAAATCAAGGACTGTGAGGGCTGGTCTTCCGATTTCAGGGGTCCCTTCACTCTGTACCCCATTACAATTTTATGACAGATGATAGCCAGGTCACAAAAAAGTAGTTTTATGCTCTTTAAAACTACCACTAAGACAGTAATTTTAAAATGAAAGAACTCCCCAGAAATCCGAGTTCACTTTATTTTGAATATTATATTAAAAGTAAAGTGAAATGCATTTCGTCACTGATATTTGTTTGTTTAAAAGAAAACTTACCTAGCATCCCCCATGTTTTGTTTTCTTCTCTCTTATTTAAAATACAGACACACAAAACATTTCCTTACAGTGCTCACTTCTTACCTCAAATCTCCAAAATGCCACCAAGGATCACCATACAGTTCAAAGGTAAAAGTGCGCCGCCTACTTCATCGTGGAGGTTACCTCCCAGTTGTCGAGGTTTCTATGGAAAACAAAAGATTCCATTCAGTTCCCAATATCACAGAATTACAGAAATCGCCCTTAAAAGGTAGACTCTGATGTTGATCATTACAGCCTATGTTTTCTCCCAGCTTTATTAATGAACGTTTCTGTGTTCAGACAATGAATGCTCCTCCTGCAGCCGAAGCTGTATTACTATGTAAATACGAACCATGGCACTTGACTTCGGTGGGGCATTAAGCAGCCATCGCAGGGACATAGGGAGGATCGGACGGCATTTCTTTCAGAAGTAAATGTGCCTACATCTCCATCGCTAAACCATCTTCTCACTCCCTTCCTCCTTTCAGATTACGCACGCAGCAGCCTGAAGAAATGAGTGCCAGCATCTGTGAGGAGAACTTCCAGGCTGCCAACCACGCAGAGCAAACGCTCCATAAAATGGAGAACTACCTGAAAGAGAAGCAGCTGTGCGATGTGCTCCTCGTTGCCGGGCACCTCCGCATCCCAGCTCATCGGTAAGCGTCCTTCGGCGGACAGAGCGTTGGGAGAGGGTCGCAAGTGTGAATGAGAAAGAATCAGTCCGGTGATTAGAAGTTGGAATATGAGGTGGAACCTGATCAACGAAACAAACAAACAAGCGAAATAGAAGCAGAGACGCCGAAATACAGAACAGGCTGACAGTGACCAGAGGGGAAGGGGAAGAGGGGGAAGGGGGGAAAGAGAGGGAGGTCAAGTCAAAGGAGATGTATAAAGGACCCGTGGACAAAGCCAAAGCGGAGAAGGATTGAGGGTGGGAGGTGGGGGTGGGCAGGGAGGGAGGGAGTCGAGTGGGGGGGGGACGGAGACAACTGTACTTGAACAAAAATACTTTTTTTAATTTTACAAAAAAAAATCGGAATATTGAGGAGGAAAGATGTTTATCATCCTCTATTAAAAAGCATCACCATGTATGATTCACTTCCCTGTAGGATATTTAGAAGATCCAAACTTTTCAGAAATTGATGAAGAAAACCAGTACAAATCCTCTAAGAGAAAACAACCTGTTATTTGCCTTTCGATGTAACTATACTTTACTAAACTGTGAAAGTCGGATACAAAAGACAGTCTCACCAGAGTTATTGACTGCATTTCAGCTTTTCAGTAACATTGTGGACTGACGTAAGCTTCCGTGAAACGTTTTTATTTTCCAGGTTGGTTCTCAGTGCAGTGTCTGACTATTTCGCCGCAATGTTTACTAATGATGTGCTTGAAGCCAAACAAGAAGAGGTCAAGATGGAAGGAGTTGACCCTAATGCACTGAATTCCTTGGTGCAGTACGCTTACACAGGTAACGGCTTGGCATGTATAAACTCATTCGATCCTCACAATCATCCTGTATCATAGAACCCACATTATTATTATCATTCATTCCTATTCTACAAGTAAAAAAAAATGAGAACAGACCAGTTATGTCATTTTCCTAAAGTGATAAGGGGCAGCATCAGGATTTCAAATCGATACTATAAAAGACCAACAGGTAAATAATATGCTATCGAAATTATAACCATGAGAGAACAGAGCAATTTGAACACAAGTGTATGTGAACAAGTCTCTCTGTTTCTCTTGAACAATGTGGGTAAATTCTCATTCATCAAAATGAAACTGGAAATGGGATATTTTAACTCAACATGAAAGAACTAGTTTTTGGTTGTTTTTTTTTTTTAAGTTTTTTAAAAAATGTATTTTATTGATTATGCTATTACAGTTGTCCCATTTCTCCCCCATCATTCCCCCCACCCTGCACACCCCCTCCCACCCACATTCCCCCCTTTAGTTCATGTCCATGGGTCATAAGTTCTTTAGCTTCTACATTTCCCACACTATTCTTGCCCTCCCCCTGTCTATTTTCTACCCACCATCTATGCTACTCATTCTCTGTACCTTTTCCCCCTCTCTCCTCCTCCCACTTCCCTGTTGCTAACCCTCCATGTGATCTCCATTTCTGTGGTTCTGTTCCTGTTCTAGTTGTTTGCTTTTGTTTTAGGTGTGGTTGTTAATCTTCCTTTGAAATATTTAAGTTGTATTTCCTGAAATTGTAAAACAAAGATAACAGGATGAGTTTGGGGGCAAGTAGTATGTATGTGCGTGTGCCTGTGTTGATGTAAGTATTATGTATTCATTCTTTCTAACTTATTGAGGAATAACTGACAAACATAATTGTATGCATTTAAAGCATATAGTGTGAGGATCGTGTGTGTGTGTGTGTGTGTGTGTGTGTGTGTGTACATAGTGGAATGATGATGAAGGTCAAGATAACTAATGCGCACATCATCTCGAATAGCTAACTCTTCTTTGTGTGGTGAGAACACCTAAGATCTCCTGTCAGCAACTCTGAGGTGCACGGTACTGGATTCCCCACAGACACCATGCCGGACACCCCAGACAGAACTTACTACGGAAACTTTGTGCCATTTAACCTGCATTATTATTTCCACCTCCTGGCCCCCGACACCCATCAACGTACTTGCTGTTCCTATGAAACCAGGATTCGGTTTTGATTCCACATAAAAGTGATACCATGCGCTATACTTTCTGTGTCTGGCTTATTTCACTCAGCATGATGACCTCCAGGTTCATCCATGTTCTCACAAATGGCAGGATTTCCATCCTTCTCATGGTTAAATAATATTCCATTTTATATATATCCCCATGTACATATATTTTCTTCCAAGTTCCGATTTGCTGTACATATTTCCCCAGGAGTGAGGGTTCTGGATCATACTGTAGTTCTATTTTTCAAAGTTTTTTAAAGAAGCTTCATACTGTTTTCTACAATAGCTGCATCAGTTGACATTCTTCCCGACAGTGCACAAGGGTTCCCTTTTATGCAAAGCCTCACCTGCGTTGCTTATGCCTTCTCCTTTTAATATTAGCCATTCCAACAGGGGTAAGGTGTGTATATCTCACTGTAGTTTTGATTTGCATTTCCCTGGTGACGGGTGCTGTTGAGTGTACCTGTTGGTCGTTTGTGTGTCTTTTTTTGGAAAACTGTCAACTCATGCCCTTTGCCCATTTTTTATGGATTGTTTTTGTGTTATTGGGTGGTATAAGTCCTTTATATATTTTGCATATTAACCCCTGGTAATGTCTATGGTTTGCGAATACTGTATCTCCTTCTGTCAATTCCTTTTTCAGTTTATTTTTTGTTTTCTTTGCTGTGCAGAAGCTCTTGAGTTTATTTTACCTTTTGTTTCTTAGGCTTTGGTGTCTCATGCAAGGAATCATTGCCAAGGCCAATGTCAAGGAACTTTTTGGTTATGTTTTCTTCTAGGAGGTTCATTTATTTAGAAATTAATATTCTTCTTAATAACCAGGCCAAATTTCAATGTCTGTAGCAAATGGATCTTTATATCTGAATCTGAGAATAGTTCGCGCTTCTCTGCGTCTCATAAGATGTAGGCAGGACTCTTCTTTCAAAATCCAGGACAAGAAAGTCTGCTGATGGACTGGACCCCTTTGCAACATATTTTAGAGACTAAACTAAATATAGAACGTCTCACAGTATGTATTACTGTTTTCTTTATATTCTTGCAACATACTGAATCCATAGTAAGGTATTTTACAAGGCCAGATAACATAATTTATAAAACCCATATGCAATATCATTCTTTATAACTTACCTATAGTTTGGCTTACATAAAAAAGTCACAATAACTTATCAAAATGACATAACATTTGCAATAAATAATCAATAATATTTGCTCCAAAATAATACAACTATTTCAATAGAAAGGAAACAGTTTAATTGGCCTAATCTCATTTTTAAAAATTCTTTACAGATGTTTTCTAAACCAAGCCGGTTTTTTATACCTAATGAAATAATCGCATAAGCAATTTTGTCTTTGAAGACTCTTGGCGACAATTTCTTTTGAAATAGTGTCAGGCATCAATTCTAGCCATAACATTTGGGCGAAGTTGTCCTTCTCAGCTAAAAAATGCAGATGACAAAATAAACATAGACACTCAATGTTTTTATGCATCCAGATATTTGTCCACACAAATGACAGGTACCTGTATGGCCGATGACATTAGTCTTACACAATATCACATAATATTCCTGAGTCGTAATGTGGAAAATTTTTGATATAAGATTGAAGTGCAAGTCCAAAATGATAAATACCAAGTTGCTCCCTTTGCAATGATAGTACTCAATGTTCATCTGATAGAGTCCTTTTTTTTCTTTTTTTTTAAATATATTTTATTGATTATGCTATTACAGTTGTCCCATTTCTCCCCCATCATTCCCCTCCACCCTGCACACCCCCTCCCACCCACATTCCCCCGCTTTAGTTCATGTCCATGGGTCATACATATAAGTTCTTTGGCTTCTACATTCCCCATACTATTCTTATCCTCCCCCTGTCTATTTTCTACCCACCGTCTATACTACTTATTCTCTGTACCTTTTCCCCCTCTCTCCTCCTCCCACTCCCCTGTTGCTAACCCTCCATATGATCTCCATTTCTGTGGTTCTGTTCCTGTTCTAGCTGTTGGTTTAGTTTGCTTTTGTTTTAGGTGTGGTTCTTAATAGCTGTGAGTTTGCTGTCTTTTCACTGTCGTATTTTTGATCTTCTTTTTCTTAGATAAGTCCCTTTAACATTTCATATAATAAGGGCTTGGTGATGATGAACTCCTTGAACTTTCCTTTTTGACAACCTGGTCTCACTCCCAGCAGCCCTCTTACTAGTGTTTATACAGGCTCTGTCGCATAGGTTGCCTTTGAATGATCATTACTGTACCCTGGAAAACACAGGTCACTAATGACAGAAACTGTATATTTCAACTCACGAGCATACCCGTGTCTGACTTTATCAATCACTCTCTACTTTCTCAAACCATCTAGGTGTCCTCCAACTGAAGGAAGATACCATTGAAAATTTGCTGGCTGCAGCCTGTCTCCTGCAGCTGACTCAAGTCATTGAAGTCTGCTCCAATTTTCTCATAAAGCAGCTCCATCCTTCAAACTGCCTGGGGATCCGATCGTTCGGAGATGCCCAGGGCTGTACAGAGCTCCTGAGTGTGGCACATAAGTACACAATGGTAAAAGCAGCTGATTCTAATCGATTGGCAGTAACAGCATCTTAATGCAATGTCTAGCTTACTGATTAGTTCCACTTACGTGTGTGTATATGTTTCTGTATGTGTCTATAGGTCTACCTGTATGTGTGTGTGTGTGTGTGTGTGTGTGTGTGTGTGTGTAAAACTTTTCCAAGTAAATATTATAGCGTTGGGATAAAATTTACAAGCAATATAAACTAACAAATTATCGGGCCTCTGGGTGATACTGTAGTTCTATTTTTTTTTTTAATTTTTAGAATGTCAATTAACAAAGGACATGCAAGGAATAGACATTGGATTAAAACATTTGAGTGAGCTGTACTCAAGCGAGTTTCTCATTTTTGAAACTAAGAAGTTTTTTTATTTCTTTAAATATTTTATCTATTTATTTTTTGAGAGAGGGGAGAGGGGAGAGAGAGAGTAGGAGAGAAGCATCCATGTGTGGTTGCCTCTCGTGCGCCCCCTACTGGGGACAGGGCCAGCAACACAGGCACACACCCTGACTGGGAATCGAACCTGCGACCCTTTTGTTCGCAGGCCAGCACTCAATCCACTGAGCTACACCAGCCATGGCTCTAATGTGTTTTTTGAAAGTTGCATGGAATGGAACTGTTTAGTCAGAGAAGTAACAGTGACATGAAACATAGATCATCTGTAGTGAGGCAAGAAAAAGTAGACAAAGGATATTAAACATACCCTTATCATTAATGCTAATAAATCCCAGATGCAAAGAGCAAAATCCACTTTTGAACCCCTAAAGCAGTGAACAACACAAGACATGGATCTTTCTGTGAAACCCAATCAAAAGAGAAATATTTCAAGCCAAGAAAATTGCTACAGGTATTTAAGATTCGATACTAAAATGCAAGTATATAAATATAAAAGCAGGCAGCAGAGAAAAACATGCTTCAAAATCACAAAATTAACATTAAAATTTTAGGTTTGAGATGTATATAAATAAAGATTCTTTTTCTAGAGATTTATACATACTTTAAAATTTCCAAGATTTCAATATTTGAATACCCTAAAATTTTATTCTAAAAGTTCTTCCCTCTTCTTTCCATCCTTGGTCAATGGTGACAATTTGAAGTTTCAAACATATTCCTGAAACAATGCCATTATGTGGAGAATCATATTATAACGGATTGAAATTTTAACATATGCCATTTAGTTAGGCTATTTATATTACTATACCCTAAGCAAAATGCCATAGAATCTATTATAGCAGCAGTTCTAGAGTTTAAACATGAATTCTACCATGAAAACTTCCTGTTAAATGACTTAAATTCTTGACCTCAGTATGAACAGTTTTCTCTCTGGTATCTTCCTTTTGCAGACAAAACACATGCTGATAAGCAGCTTGAGCTTTTTGTGGTTGTTGTTGCTCCAAGTCAACTCCTCTTCCTTTTTCTATTATGTGCCTGGAACTGAGTTTTAAAGCAGGATGTGCATCCTTCTTCTTTAGTTATTTTAGTATCTGTTATATATGCAGTAAAATAGGTACAGTTCTTGATATAATGATGCTTTTATAATGCTGTATTGCTAGTATAACATGCAAATCATGTTAGCCATTTAATGACAGTTGTTTGAATCATAGATTATATAAAACAGGCAACTCTCCTGTGGCGGGCCCTGGCCAGCAGGATCCGTGTGTGCTGTGGCTGCTAGTGAACAAATACACAGGGACAACAGAAGTCCCATGGAGAAAAAGGGACGGCACTCTCTCTGAGTGAGAGAGAGGGCCCCCACCCCTGCCTGGCCAGGCTTTTATTGCTTCTCTGGGTACATTACATGGAGGGTCATCCTCATTTACTATGCACAGGTTCACTGCAGGGGACTGCTTTTACAGATAACAAAGGAAACAATGCTGCTAATTACTTCAAAGAGAAGGATGTTGCAGACCAAGGGGAAAAGTGGTCTATCCAGTCACACTCCATACTTGGGAGGTTTAGCTCAGATTTTAGGAAGTTGCAGGAAGCCCTTGCTGCCTCAGTTCAGGGTGAGGGAGTTTTAGCAAAAGCAAGTCTCATAGCAGTCTGGGTACAATGCAGGCCTGATTCCCCACAGGGAAACCTATCTGTGGGCGTGGTCCTGCGTGCCACTCGTTCCCCACTGGTTTTCCACGTGGAGGCTGAGCTACAATTCCACGCCACGCGAAGTGGTTCCCTACACAATCCAGAATGTGTGTGGGCCTCACGCAGAAATACCTTCACAGACACATCCACAGTAATGTTTGGCCAAAAGTCGAGATACTCCCTAACTCAGTCGAGCTGATACATAATACTGACCACCATAATCATATAAGTAGTAGTCTGCATTGATAAAAAATTCAGCAAGTATGGTACATTTATTTGATAAGTTCGACAACAATGTAAGTGTAGATTTAAAAAAAAAGCATACCAAATGAAAGGTACCAAAAAATACTCTTGAGCAGGTATATAAAAGAAAGTGTTTACCTTGAAATTAGGAGCAAAATAACTGTGAAGTAAAACAATTTAAAATTAACCTTAAAGCTTAGGTAAATATTTCACTATAGTACTGGATATCTCAATGCCTTATTCTAGGTAATTTTGACTACTACATTTTTTAAATTTACACTAATGGACTCATTTTCAATAGTCTCATCAAGCAGCCTATAAGAAAGTCTATCATAAATTCTAATTTCTGGCTACATTTAAATATGACCATCATAAAAACCACTTCAATCATTTTTCTTAATTTTCTCAAATGCATACTACAATTTGATTGGCTGTATAGGACCCACGTGAGCCACTGAGTAGGTTTCCACATGGGCTGATTCATGGGAAGAAGTCAAAATATCAAATTAAGAGCGTGGAAAAAGTGGATCCCAACCCTCATGGAATAACTTCCAGGGGCTCAAGACTTCAGTGGGGGAAGTAACCGAGGATGAGGTGGATGTAATCAGAGAACGAGGATTAGAAGTGGAGCCTGAAGAGGTAACTGAACCGCTGCAGGCTCACGGTAAAACTGTAAAGGAAGAGGAGTTGCTTCTTATGGATGAAAAAGAAAGGGGTTTCTTGACACGGAATCTCCTCCTGATGAACATGCCATTTTCTGACTTGAAGATTAACCTAATTTTAACCATTTCACCTGTAGCAGCCACCATCAATCAGCAGCCAGCAACATCGAGGCCAAACCCTCCGCTAGCAAACATACCATATTTTGCCGTGTATAACGTGCACTTTTTTGCCCAAATTTTTTCAGGGAAAAATAAGGATGTGCATTATACATGGGTGAATTCTTTGATATTCTTATGTTGTTAAGAACTTTCTAAAGTAACCAGGTTTCAGTAGATGACGTTTCTTTTCTAGGAACACTTCATCGAGGTGATAAAGAACCAAGAATTCCTCCTGCTTCCAGCTAATGAAATCTCCAAACTTCTGTGCAGTGACGATATTAACGTGCCCGATGAAGAAACCATTTTCCACGCTCTGATGCAGTGGGTGGGCCACGATGTCCAGGCGAGGCAGCAAGACCTCGCCACGTTGCTTTCTTACATCAGACTGCCGTTACTTCCTCCACAGGTATGCAAATTCCCCGGGGATGCGATTATGATTCCAACTGCCACTACACACGAGTCCATTCCTGAGTTTTCTCCTTCTCTTTTATTCAGAGGACTTCTGGTAACTGACGTGTACAGGATTTGTTTTGCAGAAGAATATATGCAGCCTTCAGTTAGCAATATTAATGATGGAGAGAGAGGAAACAGATGAAAAAAGTACAGATAATCCCCAAGGGCAGCGTACTCATTAGTTTCGGTTTCCTCTCATCAAACATCACATGGAACAAGCAGGAAAAATGAGTAGGCTAACTTCGTCTATCCCCGCCCCCTTGTAGGCAAGGCAACGGTAACCAGTAAAAGGGGAGACTGTAGAAAGGAGTGAGATTCTGGATAATAGCTACTAACCTGGGGAATTAGCTATTGTGATTAAAAGAACGCTATAATAGTTTCAGATGCACTAAAGCAGCGGTGTCCAACCTTTGGGCGTCTCTGGGCCACACATTAAATCCATTGTGACACATAATCACAAAAACATCTCATCCTGTGTTAAGGAAATTGACGATTTTGTGTTGGGCTGCATTCACAGCCATCCTGGGCCGCATGCGGCCCGTGGGCCGCAGTTGGACACCCCTGCTGGCTAAAGCATCATTCTAATGGCATCCCCATCATGGACGCTGCAGGATTATAGTAAAAATGATTCTAAAAACAAACACGCTTAAATGAGATGCAGGAGTGAGCCAACCCACCGAATGTTAGTATGTGAAATTTACTAACCAACCCAAGGGCAAGACAATAGTAACATCAAGAAGAGGAACATTAAAAGTCTATATGTCATTTCAGAGCCAAGCATCAAAAACTTGAGCAATTTTCTGTATTTGTGTGAATGCATGTATACTTGTGAGATGGTCTATTTGATTTATCAGATCTATTCTCTCAGGCAATGCTGCTCGAGATGTGCCTGGAGCTTGTGAGAAACTCAATCTCTCTCCATCACAGAGCAAGCAACGTAATTTCTGGGGTTGCCACCAAGGAATCTCTGTTTCTGCAAGTTCTGCAGATGATTATAACATGTGCAAAAATTTAAGATGCACTGTTGCAAAAGATCAGGTACCTTTAACCTGAAGGTAACCAGAATGCCTGAAGTCTATACGGCATTCTTTCAGGAAAATTGTTAGTTTGAACTTCTCTGACTTCACTGGAATGAGGAGAAATTTCCAGCCCAAACACACAACCTGCAGTGCCTTGAGTCTCCCACCCCTGAGTAGTAGTAGCGATGGCATACAGAATATAAACCTCCAAAACAACTTAAAAACTGACCTTCAATAAATATTCTAGAAATTCAATATATTTTTTAAATGGTCATAAATCTCTGAAGAATCTTTTTTTTTGCTGGGGGGGGGGGGAATACACAACAACTATGTAACCAAATGCTCAAACCAATTTTCAGAAGCATATGAATTAGAACCTGCGCAGAGCAGGGAACCCCAGTGAAGTTTCATGGGCCAAGACTAGCACCGCCGTGCCAACCAGTTGCTGGCTCTCTCTCCCTATGACACCATGGGCGCGACACTCAAAGAAATTAACCTAAATGACCTTTGACAGAATTCCGAAACAAACCCTTAACTTGCCGACTCACCTCCAGAAAAAGACTTCACCTAGTTCTTTTCCCATTCCGTAGTGTCTTACTGACTGCCGCGGAGTGATGGTTAGAAAGCATCACTTGTCTATTTGCGCTGATATATTGGCACTGCTAACACAAGTACTTTACTGATGCGCACACATACGTGCAAAGGTGAAAAAAAAAAAGACCTAGTCTCAGAAGACTTCCCAGAAGCCATTTGATGATAGAGATGCAGCCTATTACGGGTGATACTATTTTATTTGAACTGGGCATGTTGGGTCTATCTCCTCTAAATCCACCAAAAACAGGACCACCTCTCTAACTACATGCCGTAAGTGCACATAAAATATGTTACTAATAGGTGGAAATATTAGATAAGAGCATTTCTATGTTGGAATTCGCAAGAATTTTCTCCACAGTTATCTAAGCAAAAACATGTTCGTGCTAAAGGTGAGAGCTCTTTGCTTCACACACCAGTAACTTCATACACATCATTACTTTTCAGTTACTGGCAGATCTTGAAAACAGCTCCATGTTTACTGGGGATCTTGAATGTCAGAAGCTCCTGATAGAAGCCATGAAGTACCACCTCTTACCCGAGAGAAGACCCATGATGCAAAGCCCCCGGACGAAGCCCAGAAAATCAACTGTGGGGGCACTTTATGCTGTGGGAGGCATGGACGCTATGAAAGGTAATAGAACCTCGGCACCTAACTCATTGCCGTCGGCCTCCTGTTAGATGTTCAACGAGCAGTGACAGAGAGCCCTGAATTACCGAGAACGAGATCGGAGATTCAAACTTGGAATAAAGTAGTGGTTTTACATGGGAATTTTATCAAATGGAACGGGGAACAGGTTCTGAAGGCAACGTACCTACCCTGAACCCTTCTTAGAACAAAAGCTTCTATAGCTCCATCTTTTTTCCACCATTTCTCAGTCTATAGCCCCATGTTGCCAAAACAGTGAGGCAAGGAGTTTGTAACTAAGAGCTGGTGGTGTAGGAAATGAAACCAGTGCACTTAAAATTTGCCAAATTATACGTATAAATGTCATGTGACACCACTAGAAAACGATGCAAGAGTCAAAGTTTTATGTTACGAAAACTGATGTTTTAGGGCCGTATATACAACTGGAAATTGGAAAACTATATAAGACATATTCCAGTAATCATAAAACTATAAAACCTGAGTTTATAAATGCAGTTATTTCCAAAGTACTAGAGTATCTTCCCAGAACGAATGTTCTTCGGAAAATAATACAGTGAGGTCCTATAGTTAATTTCAAGTCTGGAAACTTGATATGTTATTGCATTTTGTTGAATAGAATGAATACTAAGAACCATCTAACATGCATCTTATTTCATATTTACACTAGAAAAGGACTAAATACAACATGCAAACATAGTTACCCTTAGTTCCCGATTTTATAAAAAAGCCGAATCTGCAAAGTGAGAAACGGAAAATTTCCTCTTTATCTGTTTGGTTTTTATATTTTCTTGGTTTTTGTTACTTTCACAGGTTCCTGTTTAAGTTAACATTGCACAGGTGAATGTGTGAGGAAAACGGTAATGAATCAGACGGAAAAAGACCAACACTACGTGGTTCCGCTGATACGTGGAATGTAAACAGAAAAACCAAACAGATGATCAAACAAAACAAAACAAAAAAATGTTCAGTGAAACAGAGACAGAAAGGATGGTTACCAGAGAGGAGAGTCCAGGGTGATGGGTGGAAAAGGTCAAGGGGAATATAGCCTGTGTACTGTGATAAGTTTACAGGGCGACAGATGATTACTAGACTTAGTGTGGCGATCACACTGTAAGGGACAGAAACGTCTAATCTCTATTTTGTACCCCTGAAACTAATGTAACTAATGTAATATAGTATACCAACTATACTTAAGTGTAAAACGTACATGGGGTAAATATCGGCTCCTAGAAATGAGTGAAACGCATGCCTGTAATTCCATGGCTCCATCATTGACACGGAAGGAGGTAGGGCCGCCCTTTGGAGATTATCTGACTATGTAGTAACCGGTGCATTGGAAGTTGCGGACAACTGCGGTAACAGTAAAAACTGCTGTTTTTGAGTGTCTGATCCTCACTGGAATTTTGCTAGCATCATTCCTAATGCTCACAATCACGTTCTAGGGTAGTTTTTATTCCCCCAATTTTGCAGATGAGGAAACTGAGGTTCTTTAGGGTTAGACAGCCTACTCTATCTAGTACAAGTATATAGAAATGCTGGAAATGGAATTCCTACTCAAATCTATGTCCTTTTTTGCTTATACTTCCACTATTTTATTTTAGAAGAAAGAGGAATGACAGCAACAAAACTGTCCCCTCTCTTTGCAGGTGTCAGAGTCTATGGAAAAATCAGGGTCATTTACAAAAAAAGAAATAAAGAAAAGGAAGAAAGATTAAGTATAGCGAAAACATTAAGGAGGTAGCATTTACCTATATTAATTAGTATTAGACAATAAAAATGTACCAATTCACATTATTTCACAAAACCATAATTTATATTATATGCCTTTTCTTGCAGTGTCCTGTTTCATTTATCTTTTTCTAAAAATACTTTCTGAACTTTCACCTTTCATATTTAGGAAATACAGTACTTCCTCAGTCTTTGATTTCCTCTCTGACTCACACAATTGACTTAGAATCACTTGTTAAAAATAGATATCACACAAGTGGCTTCAGTTAACTATCCCTTCTACCACGAATATTAAAATAATCATCAGAAAGTTGTATGAGCGCAGAGTAAAAATTTAAAAATTGTCAACTGGTAAACTTTGGGCTATGGTACCTACAAGGTATTCAGTGACATTTTGTTTGTTAAAAACAATGACTTCCAAGAGACAGTACAACAAGGGACACAGTAAAGTCTACTTCAGGCCTTTCCAAATTATTTTAAAACTAGAGCAAAACACCAAATCAGATATATTTACAGCTACGTGAACTGTTCCTTCTGGAATGAGTCATAATGCATTGAGAAAAACTATTTGTAATGTTTTATGGCAGAAGCACAATTTACACAGAAAAAAATTATAAAATGGATGTTCAGGAGAAAGATCAGTTACAGAAATTTAGTGTTCAATTACATAGAAAGCTGCTATACTAAGCAAGCTCCAGAATTTACATTTGAAGCAATAGTGGAGGGGAGTGGGTGGGCTGAAGGAATCTTCAGAATTCAAAATTCAGAATTATGCTCACGGAAGCAAATAAGATACGCGGGGCAAATATATCTGCTGTGCGTAATCTAATGCCAAGAAAAAAATTATCCCGGCACAAAGCAGACTCCTATAACTTTTCGGTTTAAATCTTCTATATACAATGTCCCAAGTGATTACTTCACTATTAATGTCGTGTCTATAATCTTCATCACTAGTGCCGCCTAGCCTTCGTTTTCTAATTTAAATTGGATCTTCGGCAAATTCCACTGACGAAAAGTTCGAAATAAAAAGTTAAAACAGGAAGGAGAGGATAGGAAGACAGATTTGGGAAGATTGGAAGGAGAAAGTGAAAAGATATGAAAACGTTCAGAGCACACTGGTTGACAGAGAGAAAGAAGCTGTGCGTTTGTAGTTGTTCTCATGTTAACAGAATAATCCAGCGATATTTAGTGTGAAAAAGGTACTGCGCTAGATGGTGGTTTGGACTTCTCAGCGGTCTGTGTAGTCAACAGAGCAATCGCCGATCTGTAAGTCAGCCAATGATGAGTTATCAGTAAAAGATGCAGGGGTTAAAGAGAAAGAGTGAATCAGTACCTGTATATTCATAAGTTTTTATTGTAAAAAAATAAAACTCTTGAGACAAAAATACGTACAGTGCATTATTCATCATAGAATATTTAGAATCAGAGAAAGCAAAGTTTCCACTAATGCAAAATACACAGAAAAACTCCCAGAAGAAACCATAGAACATATACCCTGTTTGTATTTTGACTTAATATGACCCCATACCATACAATTATAGCTGGCCAGTAAATACGCTTCAGAGGTTAACTATATTTTCACCATAACTGATGGGTTCTACTTTCTCCACAAATCTCCCATTAGAAAAACAAAACTGATACGTGTTTTCTTTTTTAATTCTTATGGCTGACTTTGTAAAATTCGGATGAAATTATCTACACCTGTTACACACTGTCTTAGGTGCTCTACACATGTAAATAATGAGTTTTTCTTTTCCATTCTAGTTTTTAGACAGAAACTTCCCTGTTGTGCAAAATCAACTTTTCCTAAGGAAAACAGCAGCAGCTATTGTGAACAACCGGTAAAAAAAAACCTCATTGGTGACACAAGTGACAGTGTATTAGGAAGTAGTGACAACTTACTATGACAGTAACTGAGTAGAAAAGGAACATTGATTAACAAATGAAGGAGATGGTACCTTTAATTCTATTTTTAATTCTCACAAATAATACATACTCTTAATTACAATCCTTTGTGTTGCCATCACGAAATACTGTGTGAATGAGCAGCGAAGGCCCATTTAAAAGCCGCATTCCTTCCACCTTCTTCAGTTGTTTCTGTTTTAAGTCAACACGGAGATACACAGACACCGAACTGAATAAAATGAAAAGACATCACTGAATATATTGCATAGCCATAGGTCATGAAAATCATAACGGATGGGTAGACAGCTTCTAAGGTAATTTTCTATCGTCAAATAGGATGTTTGGCACCTGTATCAGTACTTCTGGTAGCCAAAGGAGCCATTATGAATGTCTAAACCATACATACGAAATTAACTCTTTCGGAGTCTTCCATTTGCATCTGGGAGTGGTAAAATATCACCCTCCTATTTGGAGAATCACCTGGACTACTTTAATTTTTATCGCAATAACAGATTCCATGCTAAATTATAGGTACGCAAATAGGATGTAAACGATGCCAATGAATTTTATACAGTTGGTTTTTACCGTTGTTCAATATTCCTCTCGCAGGTACCACTACGATCGAAAAATACGACCTCAGGACCAATAGCTGGCTACATATCGGCACCATGAGCAGCCGCAGGCTCCAGTTTGGAGTTGCAGTTATTGACAATAAGCTCTACGTCGTGGGAGGCAGAGATGGTTTAAAAACGTTGAATACTGTGGAGTGTTTTAATCCAGTGGGAAAAATCTGGACTGTGATGCCCCCCATGTCAACCCATAGGCACGGCTTAGGTAAGGGCTCGATGTTAAAGGGCAGGGGCGTCAAACTCATGGTCACCGGGGGCCACATCAGCCTTGCGGGTGCCTTCAAAGGGCTGAATGTAATGTTAGGACTGTATAAACGTAACTACTCCTTAACAGTTAAGCGAGAGCTCGGCGCTGCTGCTGGATAGAAACCAGGTGGAGGGCCGGATTCGGCCTGCAGGCATTGTATTAGCCACCTGTGTTATATGGTATCTGAGCAATGTATAGTTAATGGAGGTATTGAAAAGTTAAATTCCGCCCTGGCTGGTGTGGCTCAGTGGATTGAGCACCGACCTGCTAAACCCCAAAGGGTTGCCGGTTTGATTCCCAGTCAGGGCACACGCCTGGGTTGTGGGCCAGGTCCCCAGAAGGGGGTGTGTGAGAGGCAACCACACATGGATGTTTCCCTCTTTCTCCCTCCCTTCCTCTCTGTCTCAAAATAAATAAATCAGGTCTTAAAGAAAACACGAAGATGACCAAACAACAATTAATTCAGCTGTACATCTTTGGGTTGCAGCAAATCCCTTAGGGAAAATGTCTAAGCACCTGGTAAAAGCCTTTCAAACTGTTTTCCCTTTTCAGCTGTCATGCTTGCTAATCCTACCTTCCTTCCACTGGTATTTAAAGGGGTCCCTCTTTACAAAGGATAAACACGTTCGGAAGGATTGCATTCTTGAGGAACGAAAAAAACTATAATAAAGATATCTTCCAAACTCAATTTAGCGAAGAGAGCACTTGATGACGGACAGACACTGCTCCTAGTTAGAGGGATACGTTCCTCCTTCTCACAGGCCAGTCTGTATTTCTGCAGAAAGCCTTCCGATGCAGTTCGAAGGCAGGGATATGTAGAGAAACCACTTTGGCTGAGCACAGCTCTGAGTTACGTGCAGGGCGGAGGATCCAAAGAACTGTACGAAAGATGGGGTATGGGCTTCTGGAACCGCGGGCAAATGCGATTCTCCTCAACATCTCCCAGGTTCCGTCTGTGTTCTTTATGCTATTCTTCATACGTTTTCAATATCATAGTTTGTTTAAAACAGAATAATTTCCCTGTTTTGAGAATCAAGTGGTATACTGCTAAAAAGTACCAGATCCAGGTCTGGTATCGTTCGTCTCAAATTATCTGATGAATGATCTATGTCGAGTGGTAAACGGCAGACTAGATTAACTATACCTTCAGCTCCCTGGAGTCAGTAATTCCCAGACACAGATTAGAAAGTTATCTCACAGAGAAATCAGAGCAAGTCTTTCCATCTATTGATGTTACTCAAGAGGTTGGAGAGGTGATGAGGATGTACCTGAGAGGCTGAGATTCGGAAGAGGGTGGAGGAAAAAGTCCATGCCTTCCGAGAGCAGACGCCGAACAGAAAGGGGATATTTACAGTCTCCAATAGAACAAACGTCGAATTACCCAAAAACCCTGTCTGTTTAGTTATCTCATGAGGAACGTTTTTATCATTATAATAAAGAGCAGAGATTAGAAAGGCCTGCCACAGTTAGCCTACTAAGATTGATGTAGGAGTCCATGTCATAGCTCATCTTCCTCTTAGGTTCAAAAAATGCCATGGAAATTACACCAGAAAACCATCGGCTTCTTTTTTTTCCATCACATCCCCTGAAATGCTGTGTTCAGCTACCTCCTTCGACTTCAATTTTACAAAAATGATACCCTCCTATAATAATGGTAACTATGCCTGAAAATGTCCTAGGGACAAAGGGCTGTATTTAGTTTCATATCAAGATCAGTAAATTATCCGTGAGTACACAAAATCATTTAATTAAAAAAAAAAAAAAATAGCCCTGGATGGTGTGGCTCCATGGATCGAGTGCCAGCTTGAGAACCAAAGGGTCGCCGGTTCGAGTCCCAGCCAGGGCAAATGCCTGGGTTGCAGGCTAGGTCCCCAGTAGGTAGCGCAAGAGAGGCAACCACGCATTGATGTTTCTTTCCCTCTCTTGCTCCCTCCCTCCCCCTCTCTAAAAATAAATAAATAAAATCTTTTTTAAACAGCGAAAACAAATTCTTAAGCACTTCCTCGCTTGCATAATGAAAGAATACCCACGGTATGTGTCATACCTAGGTGTGCCCTCAAGGTGTTCTTCACTTTTTAGGTGTAGCCACACTGGAAGGGCCAATGTATGCTGTTGGTGGTCATGACGGATGGAGCTACCTGAACACTGTGGAAAGATGGGACCCTGAAGGCCGTCAGTGGAATTACGTGGCCAGTATGTCAACGCCTAGGAGCACCGTGGGCGTTGTTGCATTAAACAACAAGTGAGTAAACCAACACATGCGTGGGCTTGGCTTCTAGCTCGTGTGCTGTAGCACGTAAGTGATGTGACCCATCGATCAGGAAGCATTCCCAGTGACCACAGTATCCTAGGTATCAATAAGGCCTTCGTGGAAATCCTCCCTTCATTGTGATGGAAATATTGGCTTGGCCAGAAAGTCAGTAACACTTTTTCCATATGATGGCTCTAGTAGTGCTTAGTTGTCTTTAACTTCGCTTGAAACAATTTTGTTAGATTGTATTGTGACAGCTGTCATATCAGCATGCATTTAAAAACTTACCAAACTGGTGGATTTGGGGGCAGCCGTTTTAATATTGAAGATGGAAGGAGATATGCAACATTTTTGGCATATGGTGCGTTACTATTTCCAGAAAGGGAAAAATGCAACTGAAACCCCCCAAAAGATGTGTGCAGTGCATGGAGAAGATGTTGCGACTGATCAAATGAATCAGAAGCTATTTGCCAGGTTTCATGGTACTATTAATATTTTGGCTAAATAGTTCTCTGCTGTGGGGCTGTCTTATGCTTTGTAAGATGTTCGGCAGCACCCCTGGCCTCTACCCACTAAAAGCCAATAGCGGGAGATAGCCGACATACTCAAAATATCCAAATTAATCAAGTTATTGGTGAGAATGGAAAATGTGCCTCTTATTTTACAGGAAAAAACACAGATTTGGGGGCAACTCGGTATTTGTCTAAAATGAACATTGAATTATACATTCCATAGTCCCGTGCTGTTCAAGTGTGGTCCTGAGACTAGGAGTGTCAGCATTACCTGAGATCTATATAGAAAAACTGAATCCTAGACCTGCTGAATCAGAATGGGCATTTCAACAAAGTCCTCAAGTGAGCTGCGTGCACATTAAATTTGAGAAGCATTTCTGGCTTCAAACCAGTCCCAGTTTTCCCCTCAAGAAGCTTCCACTTATTACTTCACTTACTCTTGACTTATCAAAACTTTGGCCTGTCTTTATAAGAGGGTGCATTTTAGTTTTGGTTGTTCACTGCCTACTGTCTTGAGTATTTAGAGCCCCCAGCTCCAGGATGACATCCAGTCCCATCATTCTGGATCTTTCCCTCTTCCTGATCACTTCCCTATAAGAGGAAGCTAAGATCTTAAAACCCAATGAAGTTAGAGGTTGTTAAGAACTTGGCTTCTTAATTATATGTGCTTTCTGGCAAGAGACCTCCGGAGACAATGACCAGCATATAGGAAGGGCTTGAATGGTAATACATTCAGACACCAGGATGGGTCAGTGGCAGGGGACAGCCTTGTATGTATGCAGTGACCATGCATCAGGCCAATGTCTCTTCACATCAATAGGCTCAGATCGACGTTAGCACCTTATGCAAGAAAAGTAGGAAATGTCTATAGTTAAGAGAAGACCCAGACTTACAGTAGCTTAGAGCTTAAAATACTCTGAAATCCGGTTAGCTCTGCCCTGACCTGAAGATTATCAGGTGACTCAGTAACAATCTGCTACTTATTATCAACATTACAGAACAGGCTGAAATAATCCAATTTGATTATTTTAATTTTTTGCTGATTTGCTGTTGTTCACACTGAATGTGAATGGCAGTTGTACACTTATGGCTGAGTAAATGTTTATCATCTTTACTGATGCAGAATTCAATGCAAATTAGGTTAAAATATTGCTCATCAAAAGAATTGACATTTTTAAGTTTATGGGAGAAATGTCATAGCTAATATATATTTCTCAGGAAAAAATTGGTATCTAGGTTCGATTCTATTCCCTTAGTCATTTATCAGGTTAACATGTTCCTACTGACAAATGTATATTTTTACTAAATGAAGTAGCTCATGAAAACAACATCGATTCTAATGCTAGGCAATTGAACATAGATACATTATAAGGTTGCTGGAGTTGGTCCTTGAAAACATCCTACCTTTTTTTTTCTCATTTTCAGCTTTTAATGAAGCATCATTGACAAATATTGCCAATGTTTTCAATGCCTCTTATCTGTATGTAATTTTCCATGGGACGCCCCCATTTGCCCGCCTCCACCGAGCCCCCACCCCCTTCCCTCTGGCTGTCCCCACACTGCTGTTTCTGTCTGTGAGTCATGCGTGTGTGTTCCCGGCTGATCCTTTCAACTCCTTTCATACAGTCCCCCCTCTCTCCCACCCATGCCTCTGACAGCTGTCAGTCTGTTCCATGTGCCCAAAGCTCTGTTTGTATTTTGCTTGCACTTTATTTTGTTCGTTTGATACTAAATGTAAGTGGAGTCATATGGTATTTGTCTTTCTCTGACTTGCTTATTTTACATAGCATAATAGTCTCCAGGTACATCCATAAGGTCGCAAAAGGTAAGGTTTCCTTCTTTTTATGGTTGAGTAGCATCCCATTATGTGAACGTACCACAGCCTTTTTTATCCACTAATGTAGTGATGGGTCCTTCAGCTGTTTCCAGATCTTGGCTATTGTAAATAACACTGCAATGAGCACAGGGGTGCGTATATTGTTTGGAATTGGTGTTTCAGGACTCCTAGGATATATTTCCAGAAGTGGGATCGCTGAGACAAAAGGTAGTAAGTTCTATTTTTAGTTTCCTGAGGAAATTCCATCCTGTTTTCCACAGTGGCTGCCCCAGTCTGCATTCCCACCAACAGTGCACTAGGGTCCCCTTTTCTCCACATCCTCACCAGCACTTGTTTGTTGATTTGGTTATGATGGCCATTCTGACCGGTGTGAAGTGGTATCTCATTGTGGTTTTATTATTTTTTTCCTTTATTTTAACTGCTGTTCTTGTACAGTTTTCTGTCATTGTGGTTTTAATTTGCATCTCCCTGATGGCTAGTGATGCTGAGCATCCTTTCATATGTCTCTGGGCCCTCTGTATGTCCTCCTTGGAAAAGTGTCTGTTCAGATGCTGTGCTCACTTTTTAATTGGATTGTTTGTCTTCCTCGTGTTGAGTTGTAAGCGTTCTTTATATATTTTGGAAATTAAACCTTTATCAGATGTATCACTGGCAAATATATTCTCCCACACGATGATTGGGTTCCCTTTTCACTTCGCTGATGCTTTGATTTGCTGTGGAGAAGCTTTTTAATGGGATATGGTCCCCTTTGTTTATTTCTTCCTTTGTTTCCTTTGCCCTAGAGGATATATTCACAAAAGTATTCTTACTGGTGATGTTTGAAATTTTAGTGCCTCTGTTTTCCTCTATGATTTATATAGTTTTGCAAAGACTTAGGTCTTTTATCCATT
This sequence comes from Glossophaga mutica, assembly GCA_039655065.1. Classification (NCBI taxonomy): domain Eukaryota; kingdom Metazoa; phylum Chordata; class Mammalia; order Chiroptera; family Phyllostomidae; genus Glossophaga; species Glossophaga mutica. Next base: position 2,513,544 of record CM077318.1, on the reverse strand, counting down.
TTGAGTTTATTCTTGGATATGGCGTAAGACATCCGTCTATTTTCATATTTTTGCATGTACCTGTTCTTGTCCCAAAAGTATTTATTGAAAAGACTGTCTTTGCTCTATTGTATGAGCTTCCTTCCTTTGCCAAATGCTAATTGACTATAAAGGGGAGGGTTTATTTCTGCGCCCCACCCTGAAGAGTCAAGAACCTCAAATGCTTTGTACAAGACTCTTTCACTTTCATTCTATGCACAAATTGGAAATTATGTGTGTGTGTCTTTTTTTCCAGGCTGTATGCTATTGGTGGACGCGACGGAAGTTCCTGTCTCAAATCCATGGAATACTTTGACCCACACACTAACAAGTGGAGTCTATGTGCTCCAATGTCCAAAAGACGTGGAGGTGTGGGAGTTGCAACGTACAATGGATTCTTGTATGTTATTGGTGGTCATGATGCCCCCGCTTCTAACCATTGCTCCAGGCTTTCTGACTGTGTGGAACGGTAAAAAGATTTTGTTGTATTTATGTATGTATTTATTTGGTTATTTATTTCAGAAATGAGACACACGTTTACATTGCCAGAAGTAGTTTTCCAAATAAGTTTTCATCCTTTCAGAGAATCAATGCTTCGTAAAATTGCACGTTTACCTTTAGTCTCAAAATATTCTGAAGAAATCCTCCTCCTTGTGTGTTTCAGATCCATCAAAAGAAACGTATGAGAAAGAATATGCTGTGTTATTGTTTGATAGTCACCTTATGAAATAATAAGACAGCCCTGGCTGGTGTGGCTCAGTGGATTGAGCGCTCGCTTGCAAACTGAGGGATCGCTGGTTCAATACCCGGTCAGGGCACATGCCTGGGTTGTGGGCCAGGTCCCCAGTAGGGGGCACATAAGAGGCAACCGCACATTGATGTTTCTCTCCCTCTCTTTATCCCTCCCTTCCCCTCTCTCTAAAAATAAATAAGTGAAATCTTTTAAAAAATAATAAGACAAAGGGATATAAGAATAAAAAAAATGTTTATGGCAAGCGATATCTCTCAACCTGTTCACCAGCTCAAATCAAAATAACTTTACTGTTTGAAAATTCAAATCGATCAAATCAAACAGGACACCCCCACATATTACAAAAAACTAATTTCCTAAGGGAGGTGTTAATAATGTTGTGAAAAATGAGTCCATTGCATTATTTAATTTCCCGAAGGTAATTTCTTTTAATGGGAAACATTCATTTAAATGAATAAAGTATGCTAAGTTCGTTAAAAATGTATCAGTTGTATAGCTTTGTAGTTACATCATTTACATTCCCCTTCAAGATAGAAAATGCACATGCAAACATAATAGTAAAATAATATCATTGGAAGACCAAATGACAAATTGACAGTCAGCATGGTTATTAGAATTCAGAAGACAGAGATCAGCATGTAATGGCGTCTCCAGAAGAAAGTCATGGAGTCAGTAGAATGGGTAGTTTGTAAACATACAAATAGATGGAGGGGATATCAGGTCTAGGGAAAAACAACCAAAATCATCGGTTGTTTAAACATGTGTTTTTTCCTTTCCATTTATTTGTAGATATTCTAGTTTTCCTTCTGCTGTTGATTTATAGTTTAATTCCATTTTGAAAAGACATGGCATGTTTTCAACCTTTTTAAATGTATTAAAGACTTGCTTTGGGGTTTAACATGTGGTCCATCCTTCATACAAATATAAAATTAACATGTCAAAGATTTTTATGTGAATCATTAATTAATGAAGTAACGCGTAAGATGTTAAAACCAGGTCAACAGAGTCTTAGAAGGAACAACATGTAGACAATTAGGTAGACTGGAAAATTGTAATGGTTGCAAAGGTAGTGAACATCTTATAGGGAATATAATGTAATTTCTGAGGGTCATCATTTCTACATGGTGAAGATTAATTCTCTCTCTATAAAGCAAAATTCATTTGTATTGTTGTGTAGAAGAACCCCAAGAAAACTCAGTTTTCTACAACCTAACTTCTATACCTGCAGAGACGTAAGACAGGCTTGTCGGTAGAAAGTCAATCAAAGGGGCGCACTCTGTGGAATCACATCATTGTCCTGCCCAGTAGCTTAGGGGTCTCATCCAATAAGATAATCATTCAAATGAACTGTTTCTTAAATCATCACATAAGCCTATCTTGGTTAGGTCAAGGATTACTACTTCTAAAATGTGGATGAAAAACTTAAAGCAAGGAAGTCAAGCAAATCATTCTTAATTTCTCTTAGTGGAGGAATAAGTTTATAACTCATCCTTTTACTTCAGGCTCCATTTCAGTTCCACTGTATTGTATATTGGCAAAAGATAGGTTTGTGTGTGTGCGTGAGTGTGTGTGTGTGTGTGTGTGTGTGTGTGTGTAAAATCTCCAAAGTAAGGAGCGATAGACAAGCAAAGGAGAAACAAAAAGAGAGACTTGGTGCTATTTTAATTTGAAAGTGAAGCAGGGATTAATTTTTTTCTTTAATAACTTCTCCTGTGTTTCTTTACAGATGGTAACCACATTATAATTTTTTTTTCTGCAAAAGACTCAACATTCCCCTCTTTTTAAACAAGCAGTACCGGGATCAAATTAACATTAGTGGTATTTTTGTATTAATTCTCATGCCCAAGCATGACAGTCTTGGGTTTTGGTTGCAAATCTCTCAGGATATCTTTTTATGAGCCCTGGTTCACTATTCAAACATGTGTGTGCTCTTATACTGACTGTAGCCGAATACAATGGCAATTATGTTGAAGGTTCAGCTTAGCTAAGCATACACCTATGGATTTTCTGGTTCCAGGATTTATTAGAACATCAACATTTAAGGCTCTATGCCATGTGACAGTCAACAATATGGACTGGATATTGAGGTTATCTTAATTATCGATGATCTCAGACATCATAAAAACATTACTGGGTATGAGGCCAAGTTCAAGTAGAAGCTGGGATCAGATGATTTAGAATGTGATTAAAAAGATTAAAAACATAAATAAGAGCCCTGGCTGGTGTGGCTCAGTGGATCGAGTGTGGGCCTGTGAACCAAAGGGTCGCCAGTTCGATTCCCAGTCAGGGCACATGCCTGGGTTGCAGGCCAGGTCCCCAGTAGGGGGTGTGCGAAATGCAACCACGCATTGATGTTTCTCTCCCTCTCTTTCTCCCTCCCTTCCCCTCTGTCTAAAAATGAATAAATAACATCTTTTAAAAAACATAAATAAGAGAAGTAATAGAAATATAAGGAAATCAGTACAGGCTAATAAATTGATGTCTCTTTTGTAAAATAATCCTTTATCATTGGATTTTACAAATAGGTCAATATAAAATGAGAGTATTTCCATGTACAATTATATGTACTTTTCTTTCATTGTTCACTTCATTTAGATTTTAGTTATGTATTTTTTTAAAATAGGCTTTACATTGTAGGACAGAATTCCTGGAGAATATTTTAATTCGTATTATTGACCGAATTATCTTTCATTTTGCCTAGAGAAATGTTTGACTATAAAGAGTTAACTCCAGATTAAAATGGAAAAACTCCTAGGAACTCTCCCAGGAGAAAAATACAGACTGTGGTCACTCTAACCACAAATATATTAAAACCAGAGTGCGACATTCTACAAAACTAAAAAGCAATTATATTGAGATATACTCACAATGTGAGCTCTCATATAAACACAATCAAGCTTCTCAATGTATGATGTTGACCTACAGAGAAAAAGAGAGAAACGTAAGCTCTCCCAACAGCATAATGAGAGAGGGGGCATTTTTCACATAATGTTAAGATGCCAGTAAGTGACATTTCCTCATAGGGAATCTGAGTATTGACCAAACTAATTCATGGTATTTCTGCAAAAAAAAAAAAAAAAAACACATTTTTGCTATGCTTCGAGTGACCTGTGGTAGCTGAAGAGAATTTTGTCATGTACCTACCTTTTACATTTATTAGTCAGACTACACTTGTTATTTATAAGGTATTTTAATCCTTTATATTAGATATGCATACACGTTATAAAAACCTATTTTCTTTTCATTTTAACACTGTTGGACTTCTCTCGATTGTATTCCTAACCCCTTAAGGTATGATCCCAAACGTGACGCGTGGTCAACTGTGGCGCCTCTGAGTGTTCCGCGGGATGCTGTTGCCGTGTGCGCCCTGGGAGACAAACTCTTTGTGGTTGGAGGGTATGACGGACATTCTTACTTGAATACCGTTGAGTCATATGATGCACAGAAAGATGAATGGAAACAGGTACTCTTATTAAAAGTATTCACATTGGAACATGTCTGGTTTAACTCAATTATATTGATCTATGTTTGGAATTAATTCCATTCTCTTCCTCTTTAGGGTCTAACCAGGTTGTTTTCATGAAAGTTGTAGTATATGCTTTATCCACGCAATAGAATATCACTAGTCGATCTAATTGATCATTAGCAAGATCCATCATTACGTGTATGAGCAGGGGCAGATCAGTCCCTTGACTTTGTGTTACCAGTTATGTCACAAATAGAATCAGATTCAGTAACTCAAGAGCTTTCCTATCTGGCCAGTATCCTGTGTTAGTATTAATGACTTGAGAACCAAAGAGCAATATCCATCCACAATATCTGCCCCGTCTTACCAGCAGGCACCCAAGGACAGGAATCATTCTATCTTCTCCTTATGGACATCATATGAACTTCCATAGTCGTAACCTTTAATCAGTCATTCAAGGAATTCAGGGCACAGTTAAGAGATTAGAATTGAATCCTCTGCATAGTACTGCGCATCTAACAGAAGAAATGATGAGAACAGTATGAGATGGAACACTGAAAGGACTTCTTCAGGATGTTAAATGCAAGATAGATGCTTTTGGCGAGTTTTTCAACGATAGCTGTAGATGTATTGCAAAATATCTCATGGTGTTTTTTAAATTCAATTATGGGTTAATAAAGATGAAAATATGATGAACTCTTCACCATTTCCCTAAAGAGGCAAACTTTGTATTTCATATCTAAATTCCCTTATCCTGATTTCATAATGTTCTGTATTCTACATAGTGAGCTGGTTTACTATTCTAAATAAATATACATTCATGCAATTAGAGCTGATAGTGGGTTTCTATCTCTTCTTTCCTTCAACAGTATGATTCATTAGAACCCTTGGAATCATTCAAATTCTGCCATATTGGTAGTATCACTGCTTAGGACCAGCTAGAAATGGAAGAAAACATTTTAGCAAACAAGGAGTCAGGACAAATACAATAATCAAAATGACTGTTAAGCTGGTGCAAATTACTTTTCTGAAACTTGTAGACAAGGACCTAAGAGTCTTAGATTCTATTCCTGGCTTTTCGCTGTTTCATTGTGTGATGTTGGAAAGAGTGAAAACGAGCTAACAAATAATGGAATTATAAACGCTATATGCCAAATTATTTTCATTTATTATCCCTTCACCTTGAACTTCACTCTAATACAGCCTTGAAGGATAACTATTGTCAGCTGTAATTTTTCAAGTGAAAAAAATTACCGGAGAGGTGAAACTTAATATCACATCTTGTAAGGACTATGTTTTTTTCTACCACGCTGGACTGTTATCTGGGTTAAGTTTTCCCTTGTTTTTCTGCAAAGTGAAAGTCACACCAGAGTAGCTGAAGCCTTCATCAACTCCAGTATGCTATATTATGCCAATCACAGAATTCATTCAAACATAATTTCTTTTCTGTATTTGTTTTTTTGTGTTAGGAAGTTCCTGTTAACATTGGAAGAGCCGGCGCTTGTGTCGTGGTGGTGAAGCTACCATAAGCCTATCTCATCAAGGGAGGAAAACTGGATAACTTTAAGAAATTGAGTAGGAAGAAGAGAAGAGGAGAAAAACATGTTAGTTGCTTCAATTAGTACTCCCACATGAAAATCCTTATGTCATTTTAATGTGTAGTTATGATTGCTCTCATCTGTGAAGGCACAGCAAACTTTAGACATGAATTACGTATAGGTGTTAAGCATATGTGTTGTTACAGCTGGTAGTATACATGGAGATCTACTTCTCTGAGTTTAGCCTCATTACTTAAAAATATTTAAAGGGAATTAACAGTGGCCAAACTCTGAAAGGTTATAAAAGCATTATAAATTTTCAAGGTAAGAGTCTGAGAAACTAAAAATAGTTTCTATTTCAAAAAAACAGGTACTCTATTATCTGGAACATAACGGAAATAAAAGAGAACCTCTAAAGTTTAAAATGTAAGGTCTGATTTTTCAGTAAGACATCATTCTCTTATTCAAACACTATCCCAAATGGCTTTGTAATACCTCACATCTATTAATAGGAAACCTTTCGCTGTGGTGGTGAAGAAGCTCACTGGTGTAATTTCTTATGATGATCACAGAATGTTAAAATGTTCCCAGATGTACACTTTTACAGTTCCATCTTCCAAAGCACACAGATAAATGTGGTAACCCTTCACATGTTGTCCTGTTAGATGTGCGACAAGTACAATGTTGCTGTCCTTTCATCTGCACAATCTGTACAATAATATGGTGAATACTGATCACACTGATACACACTGTGACCTCTGCGGAGAGTGTCAGGGCCTCAGTTGTACAGAAAGTAATACTCTCTTCAAACAGTTCTGTAGCCTCTGCCAACAGCTACCATTAAGGTTAACGTTTTCAAAATCAGTTTTCAAAGCGCGGTAACATTGAGACCGTGTTCTACAGTATTAACACATGGAGACACCAACATGTTCAACGTCCATGGTTATTTCCGTCTTTACCTTTTATGTAACAATACATGCCTTTCTGTCGATGTTAGAGCCATCTAGTAGAGAGTGTTAAGCAGGTGCACACTACCATAAACCTTTTTAAATTAAAAAATAACCAAAAAGGTTGGTTGGATAGTCCTTTACCTTTCAATTTTTATTTGCATTTATCCCATTATAAAAATATTGAAGGTAAAATGTTAAAAAAAACTTCTTCATGAAAGTAACTTTTCAAATAAATGTCCAATTTCAGAATTTCTGCTCTATGTTCTTTTAAACAGGCTTTGTATTGTAGTGTGTGAAACCAACGAGAAAAATGCAGAGAGATGCTCATAAAATGCACTATTACATGCTAAGTTTTAAAAGAAGAGCAACATAAGTTGTACAAAAACATTTGTACTTTGACAGACTGAATTTAAATAAAATCTATTTCTTCTGGTTATAAAGTGGGTGGCTTTATATTGTCAAATGCAGCTTGAATTGATTTTTTTACATTGATTGTCCCAATAGGTAAAATACAGTATTTAATTTTTTGTTTGGTAATCACTATCATCCTTCTCAGGATCCGCCACTCTGCTCCCCTCAGGCTCTATGATGAGGGGAACTGTCATACATGACTATATGTTAGGAAATAAAAGTATGTTAATATTCTTCAAAAACAATATCCCTATATCATGAACACTTGTCAAGAATCTATTGTTTCTTAGTCCCTAGTGACATTCATAAATCAAAGCTACATTTATGAAATGTCTACTAAATCCAAGTTGTGGGGGGGTCCACCCACAGCCCCCCCACCCCCGGCCGCCACAGATGAGAATAAGTCTAGCAAGACAAGATCTGCTTGGGGAGGAAAGGGGGCCGATCTCTCAAAGGAGAAGGGCCAGGAGACTTCCTCAACGAGCTTTTTTTATCGGGTTCATTCTGCACAGGAATACAGGCAAAGCTCATTAATCATTGTCAGGCAGTAAGGATCAAACAATACATAACACACAAAGAACTCTGAGGGCCTATTTTGAGTCAGGGTCAGATAGCTAAAGAGCCATAAAACTTTGAGGAACGAACTCACTTCTTGCTTGGACCCTTATTTAATTGAGAACATTCTGAACAAAGCAGGTTTCACAGGATGTTACATACTCTTTCTTGGGCCTGATCGCCCTCGGGAACCCACCCTTTCCAGCACAGGGCGGTACCCACCACCAGCATTGTCTCAGGCTTAAGGCATTGTCTCAGGCTTAAGTCAGGCGGGGGAAGCAAGGCAGCCAAGAGATTATGAGGCTTCTTGCAGGCAGAATGAGGACTCAGGCTATGTCAGGATAGCTGAGGGGTGAGGGTCCATCACCCCCTTTTGCTGTAGCCCCCCAAGTCCGTCCTTGGGGCTTCCACGTGATCGTGCCTGTCTTAGGTCATTCCCCCTTGAGGAATCTTAACCGTCATTCATTGGGGGCCAGTTATGGATGAAGTAAAAGGAGCAGAGGCAGCACCCCTGCCAGGGAGATAAGCCTTGCTCCTTAGTGGCTTATGGTGTGAAGGTCACTCACTCAGCCTTAGCCATGGGGAGTTACAGCTCCTGAAACCAGGCGGGGCGGTTCCCAACCCCGGGTCTATGTAATTTATGTTCCAAGTGGCAGAGAATCAGAATCTGATGGCGTCTCTTCTACAAAGTCCAACCGAATTTCCTAAATTCTCATGTCATCTAAGGTCAGAGAAACCCTCATACAAATAGCCTAATTGCATGTGCTAAATTCAGTATCTATCCGAGTGGTTAAATACTCTTATCTGGATCAGAACTAATCAGAACTTAACAGAACTGGGTCACATAGAGGTTCCGGCCACCAGAGAACAACCGGTTTTATTTTTAAATAGGCCTGAGAAAATGGTGATAGATGTTATTAAACTGATTATAGTGACCGCATCGTAAGATAATGTTTACATTGTACATCTGAAACTAATATAGAAACCAATATAATGGCATATGCCGGCTATACTTTAATAAAAAAGAAATGTATTATGTATGCTGTAATTTCGAAGAAGCCAAGATTAGAATATTATAATGAAAGCCCTACAAAAATGTTACATATCTCCAGGATCAGAAATTTGATCTACTGGTCCAAGGGGGTGTATTGGGACAGAACTTCAGCCATCCTAGTAAGAGATACTGTTCTACGAATTTTTCTTATTATTATAACTCTGCGGTATGAGTCTTCCTTGTGATTTCTGCTAGTGCCAAAATTCCTGGTAAAGAGGAGGTCAGGCTTAGGCCAGCTTAATTTCACTACATAACGTAAAAGAAAAAATCATGGACACTACAAGGTATGGTGACAAGGAGACACGCTTTCCACGGTACATTTTCTTCCAAGAACACACATCCTGGGAGAGTGTCATGTTTTATATTGGTCTAAAAACTGGGGACAAATTCATATTCCCGAAGAAGATGGCAACTTTCAAAGGAGCTATTAGACATAGCGCTTCTGTTTTCCTATGTTGCTTTTTCTAAGGTAGACTTGCAGGTTGACCGCTGACCTCGTGAGACAGACAGTGTTGTGATTAAAAGCAGTGACACCTCATTTGAGGCTTTCTAGGGATGGCCTCAGTCTTCCGGTGTGATTACCAGGGCTTTATTCACGTATTCGGTAAGTCTGCATTTTGGCACTCTTTATTGTTTGGGGCCAACCTGACTGTCCCTAGTTTGCACAAAGTACCCCATGCCATTCCATGGTCTGCTCGCTTTGACTGTCCCTGGTTTGCGTCCTCAGTGCGAGGCACTGGGGCTTCCCAGACAGTACCAACTGCCTTGTGAGCGAAACAGCATTCAGCACTCCAATGGTGCAGACACTGGGCCCCGATTAGCTCTGGAAAGAGAATCCCCAGGTATGGAGAAGATGTCTGACCCAGCAACGTCCAGCCTGTCCCACACTTCCCATGTTTGCATTTCTCTTGTCACCCTCTTACTCAGGTGACTATGTTCACCGTCGCTATGCTGGCCTGGAAAGATGAGATGCAGTTCCACTTAAATATTTGTTTACGCATTGTCTCTATATCACTCATACAACCAACTACCGAGCTGGTATATACCGAACGCTGTGGCAGAGACACAGTGTATTCGATCACGTAGCGATAACCACAGGTCCACAACCAAAATGCCAGGCAAAGTCTTAAGTTTCTGACCCTGACATAGTAAGCTTACTGCCCGGGCTCCGAACACCTTGTCCTACACTACGAATGCCATGAGAGATATTTATACTGAAGCTAGAGTTACCGAATTTATCCAGTAAAGATACAGGGTGACCCGCTACGTTTGCATTGCAGATAAACAATAGGTGAGCTTTCAGTGCAAGGATGATCCGTACAGTACTAAGGGCATACTTACACTGAAAATATGTTCGTTGCTTATCTGAACTTCAAGTCTAATTGGGTCTCCTATATTTTTTGGCAACTCTGATTCTATCTATCTATCTATCTATCTATCTATCTATCTATCCACCCATCCCCTAGGGGAACCTCTCATATTTCCATCCATCCATCCATCCCCTAGGGGACCCTCTCATATTTCCATCCATCCATCCATCCCCTAGGGGACCCTCTCATATTTCCATCCACCCATCCATCCCCTAGGGGACCCTCTCATATTTCCTGAATACCTACCCCTAAGAGAAAATGCAAAAACGAAAGCTCATGTCATAGTCAGTCCCCTAGGCCCATCGCCCCTTTCACAGCCATTGTCCACAGAGAGATTCCAACAGGGAATCTTGAAATTTCGTGAGGAAATTTCTCTCCCAAGGTCTGTGGTACCAAGAAGCAAAGACCTAGACACAAGGCCAGCTGATGAGCCACCTACCGCATTGCAGGAGAGGAGGAACAAAACGGGACTGAAATCAGAATTAATTTCCTAGGATCAGTGGCTGGGGGCAAGGGGAGAAGGCAGAACAATCACATTGGCTGAATGACACCAGGGTCTATAAACCTTTGAAACCCGTATATGTGGCCTTCGGTGCTTTCTGGACTAGAAGAATTACCCACTTGTCAACAAGTATTTCTCTTTTTTGAAGACGAACAGAAAGTGTAAATGAAGATACACTAGATGGCTCCCTGGCTACATGTGTATTTAGACATTTAAAAATGTTCAAGTTTTGAAAAATTTCCATTCTTTTATTGTTGTCATTTCTGGGTCAGATGAGTCGCTGCTGTGTGAGTCTCATTAAATTTTATTGGTCATTATCCTCAGTGATGGATGAAACATAACATTTCATGTTACACAGTTGTATAGTAATAGGGGTCAAAAAGGACTCTTGGGACAAAAGGCTAGTTTTCTTAACGGGGGGATTTTGAGAGATGCTACCGGGATGAAAGAAAACAGTTTTTAAAGCAAAAGCACTGCAAGTGAAGGGACCAAGAACAAATTGGTAGCTACAAAATAGTCACAGCGTAGTAAGAAAAGCATGGGGCAGCCCTGGCTGGAGTGGCTCAGTGGACTGAGCGCCAGCCTGTGAACCAAAGGGTGGCAGGTTCAATTCCCAGTCCGGGCGCATGCCTGGGATGCTGGCCAGGTCCCCAGTAGGGGGCGTGTGAGAGGCAACCACACATCCATGTTTCTCTCCCTCTCTTTCTCCCTCCCTTCCCCTCTATCTAAAAATAAATAAAAACCTTAAAATAAAAGGAAAAGCACAGGGAATATATGCTCAATAATAGTGTGATAACTCTGTGTGGTGCCAGCTGGGTGCTGTCTAATCACTGAGCCATACACCCAATACCAATACATAATAAAAAGTGATAATTAATTTAAAAGAGAAAACACTAATTTACTATATAATTAACAGAGACTAGTTAGTCCACAGAGTTGAAATATTTACTATCCGGCCTTCATAGAAAAAGTTTACTGATATCCAAGCTGTGTCTTTGTTACTTTTTCTCCCGTTACATTGACATTCGGTATAACTTTGTATTCGTTTCAGGTGTACAGCACAGCGATCCGACAATCACGTGCTTTATAAAGTGGTCTCCCAATATCGCCTTCCCACCTGACATCATATGGAATATGACTGCGCCATAAACAGGAATGAAATCTGATCATTTGCAACAGCATGGATGGACCTGAAGGGTATTATGCTGAGTGAAATAAGTCCGACATAGACATACAAATACTATACGGCTTCTGTTATATGTGGAATCCAAAGAACAATATATATGGCAAAAAACATTATAGACTGGCAGTTACAAACTAAAGGATATAAAGTACAGAATAGGGAATATAGTCTATAATGTTGTGTTAATTAAAAGAGACTTTTTTCTAGATTTCTCTATCCCTCCTTTCACACATGATAAGATGATACAAGATGAATCCATTCTTACAGTTTTCCTCTACTGTAAAAAATTCCATTTCTGGGTTTCCGGTTGCGCATGTTTGGAAACATGCTTTTTACGACTCCTAATCCTAAAAGCAAGTAAAAAGTTTAAGAGACTGAAAAATGAACTTTTAGGATCCATATGGTAGATAAGGACACAGGGAGAAGAGTTGCCACCAAGATTGGAGAGACACAGAGTCACAGCGTATCGGAGCAGAGAATACAAAACTGATATGGTAAGGAAGGAGAAAAAATTGAATCATACAAAATGCTCAATGAAAACCACAAAATATAAAAAAAAGTGAAGACAAAACTAGACACAAATAACAAGGGCAACAAATAAAAAATAGGAACACATATGGTACACATTCATCCAACTATATCACTAATCATTTTGAATATTAATGGTCTGTATGCAGCCAATTAGAAGATAGAGATTATCAGATTATCAGAATGGACCAGAAAGGAAAACTTAACGATATGTTACCTAAAGAAATGTCAAATATATGGACACACAGAATAAAAGTAAGTTGATGGAGTGAAATCGACCCTGCTAAAAATAACCAAAGAAAAGCAGAAATAGCTATGCTAATTTCTCGCAAAGCCTTTTTCAAAGCAAAGAAATGTATCAGGGATAAATAAGGCCGTTACGGAATGATAAAGGGGTGAATTCTCCTAGACATAACATCTTTTAACCTCTACGTAGATACAGCGACAACTGTTTAGATACACTAGCAAAGGCACAAGGCATGGAAGAAAAAAATCGATAAGCTGGACCTCACTAAAATGTAAATATTGTGCTCTGTGAAAGTCAATATCAAGAGAAAGAGAAGACAAGTCAGAGACTGGGAGAAAATATTGAACGGGACACATGTGATAAACAAGTGTTCTACAAAATTTGACAAGAACACTTACAACTCAATGATAAGAAAATAAATACCCCAACTGAAAAAGGAGCCAAACACACCCTCCAAAAAGAAGATATATGCCAAACAAGCATAACGAGAAACGCTACAGCTCATATGTCATCAGGGAATGCAAATTATATAAAGCATTAGTGTCTCATGTGAGATGCCATTGTACACCTATGGGAACGGGTCAGAAGCTGGAATAGTAACAACGTGAAATGATGGTAAGGATACAGAGTAATACTTTCCCTTTGTTTAAGATGGTATTTCTTTAGTTTTAGAGAGAAAAGAAAGGAGAAAGGGAGGGAGAGAAAGATCAATGTGTGGTTACCTCTCGCACGCCCCCTACTGGGGACCTGGCCTGCAACTCAGGCATGGGCCCTGACCTGGAATTGAACCAGCGACCCTGTGGTTCCCAGGCTGACACCCAACCCACTGAGCCACACCAGCCAGGGCTGCGGGGCCCCTTGTAGAGGGACCCTAACCACACTCAGGGAGGATGCACTCTGATGATCTCAACACCTCCCACAGGCCCCTCCTCCTTATACCCCCACTTCGGACATTGGGATTTTTAACGTATTGCTATTGGGGTGATAAACACTTAGACCTTGACAGCAATCTTTACAGTTTTGTTTTATCTTCTCTAAGCTTCCATTTCTTTATCTGTATCTATGACTTTCACAGTGGTATCTACTTCAAAGGTGTCTTACATCCTAACTTCCACCACGTTGAAAAGAACACTCAGCAGAACCGCTGCTAGTGGGTGGGTTGCATCCAACACACTGACCAGATTTCTTCCTCCCAGCCACTCCGCCAGGCTCAGGTGTTTGCGCCCTCGTTCCTGGTTGGGAACAGGTGTCAAGCTTCTTCTGGCCTCTAACTTTCAACAGCAGTGACCTCTTCCCTTGCAGACAATTGTCGCAAAATGTCCTCTCTCCCTGGGACTTAACAGGACGGCAGCGGAGCAGGAGGTCTACCGAGTTCCCACCGGCACGTCACCGCCACCGCGCGCTCATCTGCCACTCAGTCCGTCACTCCAGACGCAACCGCACTGATCCGTGCGAGTGAAATAACGTGCCTTTTGTTTCTCCCAGGTCTGAGCTTTGGTGCAGATTGATGTTTCTCCAAGAGGGTTCAAGGACCTCATGCATCGTCATGATTTGGGCTGTTTACGTTTTCCTTGGAAACGTGCAAGGAGAGTGATCCAGAAATCTGCCTTTCAAACCAGGACTCCAGGTGATGCCCACGCAGGGAAACACTGAGGAAATGTAGTTTTGTTCCATCTTCTGTAATTTCCGACTTTCTCACTAGATGGAGGTGTCTCACCATTTTTCTCTATCTGGCGGCACCTTAACAGTCTCGGTAGCAAAAGAAGTGGAAAATTCTGTCGCTCCCCGCTCTTCTCTCTGTTTGATCAATTTCCATTTTCTCGGCCTCACACCTGCGACTTTCTCAAGAGGCGCTCAAGGTGTATAAAGGAAATGGAGATGCTGTCCTAAGCGAGGAGAACAGGTAGCTAGATCAGGAGTTGGCAAACACTTTCTGTAAAAGGGCTACATGGCAAATATTTTCAGTCGAACGCGCCGTACTTTCTCGGCAGCAACTGTGTGACTACGCTGTTGTGCCAGGAAAGCAACCCCAGACAACAGGTCAATGAACGTGGGGCTTTGTCCCAATACAATTTTATTTGTGAACAGTGATATTTCAATTTCAACAGTTTTTACATGTCACAAAATTGTGTTCTTCTTTTGATTGTCTTTCACGTCGTACAGTGTGAAAAAAGACTTTCGCAGCTCATGGGCCATGCAAAAAGCGAGGGAACTGTACTTGGGCTGCTTCCAGTCCTACATCCACTTGTTCAATCCAAAGGCACAGCAGTTAAGAGTTTGGGCTCTGATATCAAGCAGTCTGGGGGCAAATGATGGCTTACAATTTTTCATAACGTTTCCAAGTGCTAATTTCTTTATGTATAAAATGGGAATGACGATAGCGAAGGCCTGTGAACATTATTTTGAAGCTTGTAGAAAATGATTGGTGAAAAGAACAAAAAGAAAATACTAACTCCAGTCTTTCCCTGGGCTAGAGGTCTGTCCCGTGAGTTTCAGTACCGCTCCTTACTTTCTGCTGTTTAAATCTCCCACAGTAGGTACAACAGCCAAGTGCTGGAAGCAACCTAAGTGCCCATCAGTCAATGAGTGGATAAAAAAAGTGCTACATTTCCACAATGGAATTCTACGCAGCAGAAAGAAAGAAGGAGCTCCTCCCCTTTGCCACAGCATGGATGGAACTGGAGAGCATTATGCTAAGTGAAATAAGCCAGGTGGTGAAAGACAAATACCGTATGGTCTCACCTGTAAGTCGAACCTGATCAACAAAACAGACAAGGAAGAAACATCGAACCAGAGACATGGAAATAAAAAACAAACTGACAGCAACCAGAGGGGACGGATACCAGGGGAAAGAAGGGGAAGGGGCAAGTCAAATATAACGGACCCAGGGAAAGGACAACAGAACAGGGCGGAGGATTGAATGGGGGCGCAGGGGGCAGGGGAGAGTAATGGGGGGAACGGGGGACAACTGTAATTAAACAACAATTTTTTAAAAAGTAACAAAATAAAGAACAAAAAGTAATCAGGCAGTAAGTGATAACTACTGTAGGCTAAGTCCTTCCCCAGATATTTTCAAGACAATGTGTCATTTCAATGCCACAGCCCCCCTGGTATGCATGTATGATCATGCCTGTTTGAAGCCTAAGGAGTCTGAAGCTCCGAGAGGTAAAGGCTTCCCAGCAAGGGTACACAGTCAGTGCCAGGACCTGGCGTTGGAGTCAAGCCTGGGCCTGCCTCACTCCAGTGCTCGTGCTTCGGCCACTGGGCTAATCTCTTCCTTCGGTTCATTTGTGTCAAGCTGTGGCTAAAGGTTAGAACTCAAGAAAGTCCTTTGTTTTGCAGGGCAAACATTCCTGTCCTAAGGAATTACTCATCTGAGGGGAAGGGCAGGGGGACTGGATAAAAGAAGGTGAAGGGATTGGCCAAAGAGTATAGACACAGCCGTGATTCTGATTCTCTGCGAGGCGTGACACACGGATGATGCCTCAGACATACGTGAAGATATCTTATTTGCCTATGTCGCCAGGGTTTTCGCCTCTTGGAGGGAAAACTTAGGTGACAGTAACCATCACAAGCAAGATTTATCTGACTTTGCTTTCTCACATACAGCAGAATTTCTCAGCTGGGACCAATTTTGTCTACCCAGGGGCCATTGGGTAAAGTCTGGAGACATTTCTGTTCATCGCAGCTGACGAGTACAACCAGAAAGTAGGAGGTGGAAATCAGGGATGCTGCTGAAGATACCACGATTACACAGTATGTACCCCACAACAAAGGACTGTACATCCGGAAATGTCATACTGCTACAGTTAAAAAAAAAAATCTACTGTACAGGAGTATAGACAGTTTTGAAGTCTTTTTCCCTGGCTGGTGTGTCTCATTGTACAATACAGGAAATCACCTACTGTTATGAGAGTACAGAAGTGTGCAATCGGTTCAATTAAAGGGAAGGCTACCCTAAAAATGATGACGTGAGACCTCAAGAGGAGCAGTTGACAAGCAAAGAAAAACAGAAAGATTAGCATTGTGTGTAGACAAAATAAGTTAACTTCTTCACTTTCACCAAGCAGTGAAGCAAAGTTCAGATGCTCTTTTAAAGGGCTAAAGTTGGTTTTCTACTTTCCCATGGATACTCACGTTCAGAAAGTTTAGATGAAGAAGAAAAAACAACAAGTTTGAGGGGAGCAGTACACTTTTGTTAATGCTAAAATCTCTAAGCCTCCAGGGTTCTCGTGGCGATTGATTTCTCATTCTGTGCAGCCGTTACGGCATGACTTGGAAGACAAGGAGACACTTACCGAGACCAGGTAAAGTGGGACCAATGTAAGCTGAGCAGTAGACTACCCCAGGGAAGCTAGCAGTGTCTTCAACTCTGGACAACGTTCTCAGTGGTCTGGCATCATGAAAATGTCTACAAATCAGCCTGTTCTACTAATTCGGCATTAAGAAAATGTTTTCCATGAAGCCAACAGAAAAGGAGCAGCAATGTTAAATGACGGATCTACAGATATATAAGCCAAAAGATAATTTTATAATACATTTATGTGTGTATAGGTCAGGAAAATGTCAGCTGCAGGGCACAGAAAAATTGAGTAAGTGGCTTAAGTAGGAATTTTCAGTGTATCACATACAAAGAAATCGGGCAACAGCCAACTCCTGAAGAGAGTGAATGACTATGGTTGTGATCATCTTTAAAATACTTCTTATTCTTAGAGCAACAAGTATAAAGGACTCATGGACAAAAACTATGGGGGGGTGGAAATGGGAGGAAGGTGGGGAGGGCTGGGGTGGTGGGCTGGGGCGGGGTAAAAGACAGAAAACTGTACAATATCAACAATTAAAAAATACTGATAAAAAATAAAATAAAATAAAATACTTCTTATTCTGAATTTGTCAACGCTGTTTCATTTTGTGATATTTGTATTGATGTTTACAAATATGAAAATAGGACGTCATTATCATCACCACCAGCATACTGTGGTTGCTGATATTTGTTTCAGAAACGGAACAAGCACTAACCTGTAACCACACAAACCTCAGCTCTTGCGAGAAATTCAGAAAACGTTTGAAAAAAACTAAATGGTATTAGTTTTGTTCAAGTCGACCAAAGAAGTACTTCTACAAACAGTCAGAGGTTGATTGCTGTCAGGTGCAGATGAAAGTCAAAGCAGATGAAGACTTTGAAGCTATAAAGCCTGTTTTATGATTTTGGTGATGGCACTTGATTTTCAAAAGCTAACATAGCTGACACCAAAAAAAATTGTTTTAAGCTTTGATATTCTCAAATGAATATAGACGTTACCTACCAGTGGCATGAAGACCACCAAGATGGATTAACATAACAATACAGGGACTGGAATGTCAACAAACTCATTGCAGAGAACCCAACTGAAATGAGAAATATATTGTGTGCAGATCTAAGGTAGAAAAGTTCCGTGTTTTACAGCTTCAGCTCGGGAACAGTCAAATTAAGCCCACAAATAATAATTTGGTGACTAAAGGGTTTATTGTATCCCTTTCAAAAAATATAGTGGGAGGGGAGTTAGGCTATTTTTATTTTTGTATTGTTTTCGCATTTGACATGATTCGCGAGACCCTAAAGAGGCTCCTAGAACTTGGAACTTTTTCAAGGGTGGAAATAGGGAGAGTGACAATAACTCACATTTTACCTAAAAAAAAAAAAATATGCACAGAACACTAACTGAGGACAAGGGACTGTGGCAAGCTTTACAGCCGTCTGCTGAAAAAGTGGTGCTTGTCTGGTTTAGTTTTTTCTCAGATGTTTCATTGTAACACAGTGTTATTATGAATAGGTACATTAACATTAGCTTGGAGGTTCGGTTAGCCTTCATTTTGTACTTGGAGCTTCTGCCGCTGTCTTGCTTAATAGCGTACGACACACACAAGTATGTGTAGTGAGCAATGTCTCACTTTATCATTTGGGTAAATCTGAAAGGCCTTAACCAGACATAACATTATTAACATCTCCTGTTTACAATCAACACGAAGAATTCTTAGTGATAAAAGATAAGCAGCTAGGGACTGCTACTACTTCTGTCCGTAAGGGATGGTACTCAAGCCTGCCACATGTCCAAAGCCACCAGGCTACCAGCTAGTCGGAAATGTGAAAAATCAAAGGTTAGATGGGAATGAAGTCTGCGCCAGCCCAGGCGGAACAGTCGTACCACAGATCCATTTTCTGCATTCTGTCATAACCGAGCATTCTTCCTACAGTGGTTTTGCCATATGTCCTAGAACTATTTATGACCTCCATTGTTTGACAGAACTTATGTTTGTAACAAGCACATTCGGGAAGCAGTAAACTTTAAAAAGTGTGTGTTGAATGAAAAATAAGTAATGCAACTTCGTTTCTCAAGAACGTTATGACAAATATGAACATCTACAAAATGTGTTGTTCATGTAGATCAAATGCCTTATTCTAAATTAATTTCTCATATTTGGTTCTAGCCTTTCGCATGCATAAACAAAAAGTGAAGTGACAAGTTAATTAACAGAAGAAAGTCACAGCTTCGCGACGCCAAGATTAGATCAATGACATCAAATGCTTCAAATAGCAAATGTTACTTTTGCCATTTTGTAACATTTCTTCATGCAATTAATAGAATCAATATAAAGCCTTTAGAAGATTTTTCTGCCAAACGTGAAATTATTGGGAAAGCAATTTTAAATTCAGTCTAAAAGTTTAATCTGGGGATAAAATTATTTTTATAATCATCATATGGATCCAAATATCACCGAAACAAAGTTTCATATTAATCATGTTCTTATTAAAATAAAAAACCTTCAAAGAATTTTACTTGGGATTATTTGGTGTATACACGTAATTCATAATGGCATCCTAAAATGCCTTAATAGTATACCAATAAATGTAGAAACGATAGGTGTCAATATTTATATGGACAAAGAATAATTGATAGAACTATATTTTTGTGTGTAAAGTTTGTGTTGAAAAAAATTCTCCCTCCGCTTGGAATTATCTGTTTTCCTTTTTTTGCTGCCTATCATCAATGAGAGTTTAGAAATGTTTAAGCCTTTGGATAACTATTTTATACATTAACCTGTCTTATAATTGTAATTAATTACATTTCATCAATGAGTTATTTAAATTTGGTTGAATTTTAGCCCAAGTTTTTGGAACTGTTTAATGTACAATAAAGGAAAGATCAAACACATTTAGCTTTTCAAGCTTCAAACAAATTGTAACAACTAAAAACAAAGCTTGAAAACAAGAAAGAAACATTCAACCAGAA
The DNA here is from genome assembly GCA_039655065.1 of Glossophaga mutica. NCBI lineage: Eukaryota > Metazoa > Chordata > Mammalia > Chiroptera > Phyllostomidae > Glossophaga > Glossophaga mutica. The sequence goes on along the minus strand of CM077318.1, from coordinate 2,493,700 downwards.
CAGAAGGAAGAAACAAGAATGCAAGAAAATGAGGAGAGCCTTAGGAACCTCCAGGACATCTTTAAACGTCCCAACATCCGAATCATGGGAGTGCTGGAAGGAGAAAAGGAAGAGCAAAAAATTGAAACCTTATTTGAACAAATAATGAAGGAGAACTTCCCCAATCTGGCAAAGGAAATAGACTTCCAGGAAATCCAGGAAGCTCAGAGAGTCCCAAGGAAATTGGATCCAAGGAGGAGCACGCACCAAGGTACATCATCATTAAGTTACCCAAGATCAAAGAGAAGGAGAGAATCTTAAAAGCAGCAAAAGGAGACAGTTACCTCCAAAGGAGTTCCCATAAGGCTATCAGCTGATTTCTCAAAAGAAACCTTGCAGGCAAGAAGGGGCTGGAAAGAAGTGTTCGAAGTCATGAAAAGCAAGGACCTACATCCAAGATGACTCTGTCCGGCAAAGCTATCATTTAGAATTTTATTGTTCTTATACTAAAAAAAAATTAAGACAAACACATACCTCATGAAATCAGTTCTTCAGCCAATTAGTCCATCTCGGTCAATTTACATGGCCTGGGTTATTTCATTCTTTATTTTTCCTTCCTTTTTTTTTTTTTACCCTCACCAAAGGACATGCTTACTGATTTTAGAGAGAGAGGAAGGGAGTGGGAGGGAGAAGGAGAGAAACATCCTTGAGGAAACATTGATCAGTTGCCTCTTGTATGTGCTCCAACTGGAGACCAAACTCGCAACCAGCATCAGCTTCTAACCACAGTTATTTCAGACCCATGGAAAACTTCATTTATCAACTGCTCTTCTTTCCTACCAAATAAACACAGCACAACTCTTCACCAAAATTCAGATCTGAAGAATCTCTTGAAATATTATTTCCAAACAAAGTGTGTTATTTAACTGATTTCTTACGCATCTTTTCCTTTATTATATATTATGCGTGACATCTCTTCCAGGAGAGTATATGATTTTTAATGACATTTATCAGGGTGCTAATGGTTCATAAAATTATGTATCATTCATTCACTCATCAATACCAAATACCCACTGTTCTCCAGGCATGGTGCCCGTGAATCACTGAGATCCAGTAGTAAATGAAACAGGCATGTTCTGGAGTGAGAGGAACCTGGATTTGAATTTTGCAACCGCTACATGTTGAAATGAATCACGTTCACTACAAAATTTTAACCTCATGAGATTCTCAACACATAGAGAGCTCTTAATAAACGTTCACTGCTATCATAAATAGTAAATATTGCCATGACTATTATTGGACTTTTTTAGGTGTGTATCCTCAACTGTCTATGTATGTGTTAACAGTGCTAAAGATAAGTGGAGAATATAATAGTTGTGAACCTTAGTGCTAAGGAACAAGTGAGGGGAAAGCTGTTTGATCAGGAAGCAGGTATTTTTTTCACTACTAGATTTTCTTTTAATTGGAAAGGATTGTCGAGGGAAAGAGTAACAAAACTGAAAGTTGACCAAAGAAACATAATTATGAAGAAGATGCCCAAGAAAGCATTCTCAAACTACACTGCCCTTCTTTTTATTGAGTTACATTGTCGATGCCACTGTAGAAGCAAACTGTTCTACAGATAATAATACTGTTTGGCAGCGAAGCTGGGACTACAGGTGCGTGAGACTATCGATGATCAAAGTGCTTCTGATGCGCAAATGAGGCAGCATTTGAGATGCAGATGTCGGTTTAAATGATGGTCAAGGGAAATTAGAGATGAGATAAAAAGAAATATGGAAATAGAAATATGAAAATGCGTTAAACAAAGTAATGTGGAAGGGCTCAAAAGATCCCAAAAAGAAAGTAATCTGAGATGATTGGGATAATTTCAAAGAGAAGTTCTAATGCTGAGATTGATTGTGGTTTTTTTTCTTCTCTTTAGAACTTCTTACCTGACTATCTTCAGGGAAAAAGTGCTTTTGCACATGTAATATCATTCCTTGTTCTCATTTGAGGATCTTCGTGTCCTTTATAACATAATTTTATAAATCCCACAACTGCAGGATAGACAATCGTAACAATATATAGCCAAAGTGTTAAGATTTCTATAAATGATGTAAGTGCTGAACAGGTGAGCCTCGTTACAATGGAATGGCAAGGCTCAAGCACAGTTATTGTGTGCGCTGTAACAAGGGAACCGCCGATAAAGAAAGCCATTTCTTTCCATGTGGAAAACTACTATCTGTCTGAATATTAGGCTGCATCAGTTCACAAAGGCCTTCTTACATCCAGAAGATGCTCAAAAATTTATCAACAGCCGGAGGTGTTCTTGAATGTGATTGAATAAAATAGGTTTTCCAAAGACTCTATGAAAGGGACATGGAAGGGGGGGAAGTTTCCTTCTTCAAAAACGAATGGCTATGGTCACGTGAACTTGTTTGTTACTTCAGTGCAATTTCCCAAGAAGATTTTGTTTACTGTCCAATCCTATTCAGGGCTATTGCTAACTATACTACTTTAAGGAAGGTGTTTCTATAGAGCGATATCATTTTACCCATGAAAGAATCAAACCTCAAAATGTCAATGATGTTTTTCTTCTTCTAATATCATCATCCAATCTTTTCTTACAGATCGAGTGTTTTTATCAAGAGGAAAGGAGACAGTGAGTTAGACTGTATCTCTAAAGGATGCACCAATCCAAAAGTCCCAGTCAATTAGCCTTGGGTATAACCCAAGAGAAACGAAAGCTTTCATAGGACTCTGGGTAATTTGCTCTAAGTTCCGGTGACATTCAAAGTGAGTTTAAACATTCAATGTGCACTATTAAGGGATTTAAAATGTTTCAATTCCACTTCAAAAGGGACACTTTATACACGAATCTTCTCATTCAGCTCAGTACTTCTCATGCACCTTACACTTTTCCTCAGTTCAATAGTCTATAGAGATCTATGATATTAATACTTTGAAATTTCCCCAAGATCACCAAGCTAGTAAGCGATGAACCTAGGATGAAACACACATTATCCGAACCTACTCCAATGCTTTTCCTACATTCACGGAAAGAGTTTACAGAATAAATGATATAGGAGTAAATTTAAGAAGGAAAGAGCCTATGGAGGTTAAACTGTGGTTTCAATCACTGGTAAGAACTTTACATTTTGTCTCTTAGAATGTGAACACATTGAAATGCGTTTTTCATTTCATCCATGTTTTGATGTCTATGCTTCTTATTTCACTCTTTGTTGAGGGCAAGTAATCCACTGTATGAAAATTGATGATCTGTTTATACGTTGGCCTGTGAAAATCATCTAGGAGTAGAATTACAGGCCACAGAGTAGGCACATGCTTAAACTTAAAAATAATTATTAAAACCTTTTTCAAAGTGACTAAAACTGTCCACACCTACCAGCAATACATTTCATCGGCATCTTCATAAATATTTGAATGCCAGATATTGCCATGTGCGGACCTTTTCACTGTAGACATTTTAGTAGATATGACATCTCTCACATTGGTTTCAATCTGCATTTCGCTGCCTAATAATAATACTGAGCACATTTTCATGTCTTTGATGACCATTTGCTTTCTTACTTTAGGATTTCCATTCAGACTTTTAACCGTCAATTTTTTTGTTATGATTAAGCTGCAAGGACTCCTTGTATATTCGGAATAATTGCTTCGTCAGATATATGTATTGCAGTATCTTTTCAGCCTTTCTATTCATTTTTAAAACTTCTTTAACATTGAGGTACAAGTGACATATTACATATTACTTTTAGATGTACAACATAATGATGACGTCTGTATATACTGCAAAATGATCACCATGTAAGTTTAGTTAACCTCCACCAATTGACGTAGTAAAAAAAAATGTTGTATCTCTTTCAAGGAGAAGTTTACATTCCCTCTTACCAACTTTCAAATATGCAATACAGTATTATTAACTATTGTCACCATGATGTACATTCCTTACCTATGACATACCAATTTTTAAAAAGATTTTATTTATTTTTAGAGAGACAGAAAAAAGGGAGAGAAACATCAATGTGTGGCTGCCTCTCATACAGCCCTGACTGGGAATCGAACCAGTGACCCTTTGGTTCACAGGCTGGCACTCAATCCACTGAGCCACAGTAGCCAGGGCAAAATACTTTTTTTTTAACTGGCAGTTTGTATCTTTTGATTCTCTCTTTTTGCTCATCCTCAACTCAACACCTCTGACAACCACATACAGTCTGTTCTCTGCATCTAAAAGCTTGGATTGTATGTTATTTGTTTGTTTGTTTAGTCTTTTAGATTCGACATATAACTGAGATCGTACAATATTGTTCTTTCTCTGATTAATTGTTCTATACATAATGCCTCAAGATCCATCCATGTTGTTACAAATGGCAACATTTTTTCTTCTCTATGGCCAAATAATATTCCTACATACACACACACACGCACCCCACATCTTCTTTATCCATCCACCCCCGAACAAACATCCAGGTTGTTTCCATGTCTTGGGTATATAGATAATGCGGCAATGACCATGGGAATTCATCTATCTCTTCAGTTAGTGTTTTCCTTTCTTTGGATAAATACCCAGAAGTGGCATTGCTGGATCACATGGTAGTTCTATTTCTAATTTTTTGCGGAATCTGCACGCGGTTTTCTTTGATGGCTGCCTCAGTCCGCATGGCCACCAACTGTGCACAAGGGTTGTCTTTTCTCCACATCCTCACCGGCACTTGTCATTTCTTGTCTTGGTGATGGCCGTTCTGCCAGGGGTGTGGTGGTATTGCATTGCGGTTTCGACCTCCCGGATCATTAGTGATGTTGTGTTTTTTCCCCACGTACCTGTTGGCCATTTGGATATCTTCTTTGGAAAAAATGTCTGCTGAGCTCCTCTACCCACTTTTAAATCACATTGTTTGTGTTTTAACGTTACTGAGTTTTCTAATGTGAATGTCAGAAACATCCAAACCTGCAAGACTTTTCGAGTTCCTTTGAGCCAAACTGGTAGCAATTGCCGGGAGGTAAAACCTAAAAGGATTGAGAAAATGCTCCGAAAATAGCAGTTTTGCACCTTATTTTACTTGTCACAATCCAAAGATAAGACATGATGGGCTTCCGGGCAATCCCTTGGTGATAGACTAGCGAGGCGGCGGGAGGAAGCAAAGCAGGGACCGGTGGGCGTAGGGGCATTAACGGGCGACGATGAACACAAAGACGATAACCGTGAGGGGATTTGTGGCCGGCCCCTGGAGCGGCGCCTGTGCCTTGAGGGGTCTGGAAAAAGGCAATTCGACATCCCAAAGGCATGTCATCGAAGATGTGAAAAGACAACAGACAGGCTCAGTTAAGGTACGCATGGACCTTTGTTAGGGAAAAACACCAGCCTAGGACATGACTACCTGTCCTGACTTTTAGCTAAAAATTCCTAATTTCTGAGCATCCTAGGTGGCTACTTTAGGTCTCTGAGTTTGTAAGGCCGCCATGCAGGCCTCCCCTGGGCTCGTCAGGTTGGGTATGTGGCCCCTTTTCATCCACAGTAAGTTCTTTATATATTTTGGATATTATCCCCTTATCTGGCATATAGTTTGCCAACCTTTTTTCCGATTCTGCAGATTGCCTTTCTTTGCGTGGGAGCCACGTGGGATGAAACGGGATCAGTCAGGTGCCGGGGCTACACAAGGGCCTGAGGTGACAGGAGCCCATCAATATAGCCCGATGCCCAGGACGTCACCTGGGACTTTGGGAGCTGTTTGGGACAACGGGATCTGACAGCTGCTGGGATAGTCAAGGGCCTGGATTCACTAAGCCTATTCAAATCCTGCAAACGTGATGTCAACTAAAATAAGCCAGGCACAGGAAGCCAAATGCTGCATGATTTCATCTATATTCAATGTCCAGAATAGGAAAATCCATTTAGACAGAAAATAGATGTTTGCCCAAGTATGGGGAGAGGAGGCAATTGGGAGTGTCTGCTCTCACGGATGAAGTTTCCTTTTGAAGTGATAAGGTGTTCTGGAATTAAGTAGTGGTGATGTTGTTGCAATCTAGTGACTATACTAAATAGGCAAGAGTACAGAGTTCGTAATGGTGGATGCTCACCGTGTGAATTGTGTCTCAATAATAATAATTTTCATAGAACGTACCACCGGATCATCTTTAGCACCGTATGTAAGGATCCATGAGATATATACGTACAAAGCTCCCCTTTTTTCAATCTGTGGGGGTCCTAGGTCGGTACGTAACGTAGAGTCAAACGAAGGCTAAGGTTTTACCCCAACTAGACCCCTTCTTGTGTGTGACACTTTGGACAAGATATTTCATACGATTAAGCTTCCATTTAATTAACTGTAGTAGCAGTTTCTGCAAACTAAGAGTATGTAACAATTACATGGAATAACATACTTCATGGGCACAGTGCAAACACTAAACATACTACGTGTTCAATAAATGCGACCTGCTATCGTAAGCCCATGTAATTCCATGCCCTGCTAGGCAAACTTTAAAGACTAGAAAGAGGGACTGTATTGGACAGACGACACCACACGAATACAGTTCATCTATTTGACGGATATATGCAAGCTGGTAGCTGCTGATATGATAATGTAAGGTTGTTTTCCCAACTGCACAGGACAGCGTGACGACGATAAAGAGCCACCTGAGCATCCGGCAACTTCACAAAGCACACTGACCGTGCTGTGTGCTACTCTGCTCGGTTAAAAAGACCCCTGGAGAACTCTGATTTGAGGTCGTCCTCATTTCTGTATTATTTAGGATAGCCTGATCCTGGGGTGACTAATAGACAACCACCTTAGCACAAGGCAAGCTTCCCCAAGCGTCCCTAGACAGCTGCCCTCCAGGTAGTCATCTAGGGAAGGACCAGAGAAGACCTGACGCTGAAAGACTAAAGGGACGTGCCTGGCTAAGCTCAGCTCCACAGCCACACCCACGGTCAGCGAAAGAAAGAAATGCAGTCCAGCCGAACGCCCGAGGAGAACACAAATTTTCACGCACATTTAGGAGGCTGCTACAACTTCCAGAGTTGAGAGGAAATGGTCCATGGCTCAGGAACAGGCGATTAATACTGCTACCCCTCTACGGCAATGTCTGAAACAAAAGAATGAATGAAAATGAATCAAGGAAACGAATAAACGAACGAATGAATGAGAGCCTGAGAAGCAAGCATTCAGGTTATGAAGGTTAAGTACGGGTTAACCTGAATTCAAATTCTAGTTCTGTCACTTTACACTTTTGTCAACGTGGCCAGTCACTGACTCTCATGAAGCCTCAGTTTCTGTGTCTTTAAAATTTCGATACTGACGATAACACCTACCTACCTTATAATATTCTTATTGCACTGGTTCAGTGAGATTTCGCATGTAACGCAAGGGGCATTGCGCGATGCGTAAGTCACAGTAAGTACTCAGAACCAGTTATTTTTACAAGCACTCCTACCGCCACTGGATTTTCATGGGACTTGCCGTGGGTAGAACCTATTCTTAACTAAAAAGGTAATACTCATGATGCCTTTTTATCGAAGCAATGACAAATGCAACATACTTCACAAATAGCCTCATTCCTACTCAAAAACTCCATGCCACGTATGTTTTTCCTATTTAGCCTATGTCACAAGCTCCTTCATAGGAACTTCGAACTGCCTAGAACCAGACCGCCTGGGGCGGTGAGCAAAGAAAATTCCACAATGACACTAATAAGACTAAACAGCCTTTATCATTCATGAAAACCCATTGTCTCGTGTGCACATTTTTGTTAATTAATATTGATTGAATGCAGGGTTATTCTTAATGAGAAAAGTATAAACAAGGAACTTAAATGAGTTTGTTATTTTCTCTTCCCTCTTTCCTATTCTTTTCCAAACAATTAAAACACCAACTGTGCATGTGGTTTGACCAAGGACATTGGATGGCACAAAAGCATTGCGTAGTTTGTTGCTCCAAAAGCTTAAAAGGCTCTACAATCTTTGCAGATGGAACCAAGTATCTGGTTTCATTTCACCTTTACATCGAATTCTGTATCCACGTAGCAAAAAAGAGGCAATTTGAGAATTAGCTCTCCTCTGCGTGTTAGACCTCATTTTTGGTCAACCCTCTGTGTACCCGTGTGTGCCTTTCTAACAGCCTGTCTTTCTAGAGTGTTTAAAAACCTGTACAAGTTGTCCCATTCATCATCTCTGAAACTCTGTATGGTAGTGTCTATGCTTCTGCTGACGACTTATCACAAAGGCAGTGTCTAGGGACACACAACATATTTCTCGTAACCATGAGGATGGTGAAATGTCTTCAAAACTTGTGACCGCCTTAAAATGTTTCAGATCCCAAGGGAAGTGCTGAAAACTGAATTCCTCTCTAGTCCACCACCCCCCAAATACCCAGTTCCTCTGTAGCACAGCAGCTAACGTTTCCATGTAACCTCATGGGCGACTTGTAGATGACTATGTGTTCATGGCAGAGAGGTCACCTTCTAAACGCAGATGTCAGAGAGGGTTACTGGAGTGCTGTCCCAATGTTTTCTCCAAAGGTACAGTTAATAAACAGCAATACTCCAGTGCCTTACACACTATCTCAGAAAAAATTTAAAATGTCAGACTACAAGAACACTCATGTGCCTTTGACCTGGCCATTCCACGGCTAGGATTATACCTAAGGAATCCTGAAACACAAATTCAAAAGATCCTATGCACCCCAATGTTCATAGCAGCACAATTTACAGTAGCCAACTGCTGGAAGCAACCTAAGTGCCCATCAGTAAATGAGTGGGTCAAAAAATTGTGGTAAATTTACACAATGGAATACTACGCAGCGGAAAGAAAGAAGGAGCTCCTACCCTTCGCAACAGCATGGATGGAACTGGAGAGCATTATGCTAAGCGAAATAAGCCAGGCGGTGAAAGACAAATACCGTATGATCTCACCTATAAGTGGAACCTAATCAACAAAACAAACAAGCAAGCAAAATAGAACCAGAGACATGGAAATAAAGGACTGACAGTGACCAGAGGGGAGAGGGGAGGGAATAACGGAGGAAAGAAGGGGAAGGACCATCAAGGAACACGTATAGAGGACACATGGACAAAGCCAAATGGGGGTAGGATTGAGGGCGGGAGGCAGGGATGGGTGGGGTGGGGGGCCATGGTGGGAGGAAAATGGAGACAACTGTAGTTGAACATCAATTAAAAAAATAAAATAAAATACATCGGGAAAAGATAAATTCTGAATTTTTACAATTTCTTATTTCTCCTTTGGTTGACTGTATTGAGGCGACACTGGTTGACAAAATGATACAGGTTTCAGGTGCGTAATTCTACAGTTCATCCTGCGTGCACTGTATGGCGTGTTCGCCACCCCAAGTCAAGTCTCCCTCCATCACCGTTCGTCCCACACTTACCCTTCTCCACCGCCCTCCACCCTCTGCCGCCGCCGCCATCACCGCACTGCTGTCCGTGCCCATGAGTTTCTTCTCTTTTATAAAGCAGATGAATTGCATGCTGTCTATAACTGAATTCACATCATAAAAATCATAGACGTTTAAATAGCAATTTTCTTTGTTTTTTTTTTTTTAAAGATTGTATTTTTATCTTTAGAGGGGGAAGGGAGGGAGAAAGAGAGGAAGAGAAACATCAGTGTGTGGTTGCCTCTCACGTGGCCCCCACTGGGGACCTGGCCCACAACCCAGGCACGTGCCCCGACTGGGAGTCGAACAGGTGACCCTTTGGTTTGCAGCCAGTAATCAATCCACTGAGCCACACCAGCCAGGGCTAAACAGCAAATTTAAATGTATAAAGTGAATTTTGCATACAATTTAAAAGCATTATTTACAAACACTATTTTCTTTGATTTTTAGAACCTTAAAATATCCAAGTAAAAATGAACACTAGTATTTCCCTTCTAGTTAAGAAAACAGAGGTGCAGGACATCAAAGGATTCTCCCCAATTCCAATGGCTTGTGTTGGTACCTAAGCACAAAGACCAGGCCTCTGACATTTCATTCCACTTTGAGATATCAGCTATGTTCTCACAAAAAAGAGGCAGAAAAATGACCATGATTTGTCAGTATCTATTTGTGCCTTTGAATACTTGCTAATGAAGAAGGATAGCTGGCTCACAGAAACTGATGAAATATTCCAGACTATTAAACTCTTCCGACACTGTTTAACCCTCTTGATACCACGACCCCATGGGAGTTATTTCGCATCTGTAGTATGAAGGTCACGCACTAGCAGTCTGTCCACATCTGCTAGGAAAATAGTGGAAAAGCTCCAGGAAGTAAAGAGTAAAAACTAGCGTGATCGAAAAATAAAAACATCAACAGAACCAAAAAAACACTCATAAATTCTTGAAGTGACAGCCTTGGTGACAGTTTTAGTTGAATCAAGTATTGCAATCAAAGATGATTGATGAAACACAATGTGATGTCTCTGGTGAAATGTGTCTAAAGGGACATAATAATCATAAAGGAAAGCAGTTCTCTGCGAAAACAAAAACACAATCTTTTAACAGCCTTCATGCAGGATGTTTTTCATGTGTTTTCCTCTGTATGAAAACTTCAGCTGTGGAAATACATCCGTGAGGGAAGTCAGTCATCTTTGTACATAGAACCAAGTACTTTATTCTCATTGTTTTTAAATTATATATCTTAATCGACTGTTGTTAAGTAAATTGTACTCCTGCAAAGGCTGGGCAAATCAGTTCTTCTAAAGCCTTGTGCCAGACATTTTTCCATTGTGTGCATATCTGAATATGCAGATATATATTTATATCAAAACAAAATTAAAATACCTATACAAAAATTTTGTGTATAACATTAGGAGTTTTCATTCATTAGATAATAATTATTTGTATATCAACACGTCACTTCCCACTATTTTTATTGTTTTCAGAGTTTCTTATTTTTGATTTTAAATATTTTTATTTTCAATTACAGTTAAAATATAATATTATATTAGTTTCAGGTGTACAACCCAGTGATTAGACAGGATATGAGGTCTGGCCTAAAAGTATCTAGCCATGTAATATGAAAAATAGAGACATTTATTGAAGAGGGTACAAGATACAAGAAACAGCCCTGGCTGGTGTGGCTCAGTGAATTGAGCGCCAGCCTGCAAACCAAAGGGTCGCTGGTTCGATTCCCAGGCAGGACACATGCCTGGGTTGAGGGCCAGGTCCCCAGTTGGGGGCGTGTGTGAGGGGACCACTCATTGATGTTTCTCTTTCTTTCTCCCTGCCTTCCCCTCTCTCTAAAAGTAAATGAATAAATTTTAAAAAATAACAGAGTGGAGGAGAGGTTTCTGACATCGACAGGAACCCCTTCCAACCTTTTTTTTTAAAAAACTATCACATTCTAGAGAAAGAGAAATATTCTTTTTGAAGAAAGTCTGTAACACTTATATTTTAAGCAAAAATTTTTTTTAAGACTATATTTATGCAGATAGTACCAAGGAAACCATAAACATATCTCGTTATCTTCGTTACTACAACAACATCTAAATCTTTATGCTTGATAAATGAAGTTGTCAGAGAATGCTACGAAATGAGAAGACAACCTCTAGAAAGAAACTTGGAGTAGAATGACAATTCATGAGGTTCCCTTAAACTCATTTAACAGATAGTTGCTTAACCACCAATTTCGTCTCTACCTAATGACTCAAAGGCTTTGAAAAGTTTCTCAGAATAGAAAGGCAATACTAAAGCAAGCGGATAAAAGTGTGTGTATGTGCGCATCCACATTCTCTCAGTTTCTGTGTTAGACACAGTTGGCTGTCTACCCAAGAGACATTTGGACTGAGGCAAAACACTTGTAATGTGAATAAACAGAGGGCCAGGATTTTGAAGGGAAATAAGCAATGGATAATACAAGAAGACAGAGAGTCTATAGAGGGTAGAGACTAGGATGGGAAAGGTTTACTGCGTTGCCATCAGACTGTCTCTCCACAAAGCTTCTTAATAGTGTGTGGTGTGTATGATATCCTCTCTGAATGCCCTGGTACCAGCGTTGGTTACTTACGGCATCTGTTCCCAGTAGTTGGTCCTCAGGCTGTACTGAGTGTTAATTACCCTGAATGTTAATGAGGAAGTGGTGCAAATAATGACTCATTTGAATCAAGAAAAATCTAACCAAAGACTGGACTACAGTCCAGTCTTGAAGGAAAACATCAAATCCAAAGAGCAATGACACTTGCTATCAGTTTCTTCGCTGCCATTTACTTTTTCAATAATTTTCATCAAAGTATATTTAGCGTACAATCTTATAGTAGCCTCCGATGTACAACATGTTGATTTGACATTTATATGCATTGCGGTGTGATGATTTAGACAATACAATTCTCCTGCTTTGCGAAGCAAAATTAATCCGCAGTAAGTTCGTCTAAAAAGCAGGGTTAAAAAGATAAACTCAGTGGAGAAATGACAAATTTATAGCGTGGTGTCCCTGACCCCTTTCACAATTTGACATCAGTGAACATAGATATGGCAACCTAACTTTACAAACTATTTCTAGTCTATCCCAACATATATTTAAGTTATCACTCATTTTAATACCTAACAAATTCCCTAGGTTTTACCAGCCTTGCTAGAGTTAATTAAAAAAAGCTGCCTTCGAGCAGCCATTACATCAATGGCGCTCTTCCGGACAAGGCTTGTGTGCGCCCTGTTTTTAGAATTCCAAAAATACCAATCGTATATAATGTTTTTGTGTGTTTCTCTGTCTCCGTTTGACTGACATGACAATATACTAGCTCACAATCAGCATTAATAAGGCCAACTAAAACAGCAACTTAAACTAATATCATCAAATGCAGAAGAGCAAACAAAATCTCACTATTTTATTCTAATTTCCCTGGCAAGATTCTCACGGATCACACTGTATGAAAACCCCATGACTTCTTGGGATTATACAATAGTCAGTGAAGTTTGACATTTTAAGTGGAAAGTTATGATAAGTACATATTATATTAACTTGTAACTTATTTATGATTTTTTTGAGAAATTGCATTTCAAATAAACTCAATGAACTTTAACAGCTAACGCTGTGTTATTCATTCCAAACTATCCCAAAGGAGAAGAATCAATATGTAACAATACTCATGTTCAGATGGCTAATTAAATCATGTTCATATTGTTATTTAAATACCCTTTTGTCTTATAAAATACACGCACACAGAGACTTTTATTAACTGCCACATGGTAATATAGTATAGAAAATGAAGAAATGATTGTTACGTGAATTCACTTGGGTTACTTCCTTAAAAACACTCCTAAATTAGGTTATATAATAGAAAGTTAAAAGTTTTTTTTTTATTAACTCTAGCAAGGCTGGTAAAACCCAGGGTACTTGTTAAGTATTAAAATGAGCGATAACTTAAGTATATGAAAAATTTACAATGATACCATAACACACCAAAAAAAACCTATTTCAATTACTTCACAAAGCAATCCAATCCCTAGCTAATACCCCCATAGCACAGCTATTTAATCATGTTTTCAAGATATTATTTTTTGTTTGGTGACATTTCCCTATGGGTAGCTCAAGTATGAGTTGACTGAAATAACTAAATTCCATTTTTCCCTAAAAAGAAATAATTTCGTTTATAACTAATCTGTTATCATTTCACTTTTCCCAGGAAAGATTAAATAAAACAAAAATGTATATTTGGGTCTTTTTTAAAAAAGATTTCATTAATTTATTTTTAGAGAGAGAGGAAGGGAGGGAGATATGGAAGCAGAGAAACATCAGTGTGTGGTTGCCTCTCGCACGCCCCCTACTGGGGAGCTGGCCAGCAACCCAGGCATGTGCCCTGACTGGGAATCGAACCAGCAACCCTTTGGTTCACAAGCCTGTGCTCGATCCACTGAGCCACACCAGCCAGGGCTTGTGTTTGGCTCTTGATGACGAATCAAAATGTTAAGAAATCATACGATTCACTCTATAGTAGTGCCACACTCTGACCAGGCCCACTCAAAAATGCTCATATGTTTGCCTTCTGACAGTGCGCCCTCACACACACACCTGCCATGTCTGAAACGGATATGATGAATGAAACTTCCTCATCTCCTCTAGCCCTCCCGGATGGTAGGCAATACTTTCCACTCTGCCCTCAACGTTAACTTGCTTCAGAAGTAACCTAGAAACAGATGAATAATACACATCCGGTCTTATTTTCTACATCAGTCAATTAACTGCATTCATGCCCAAAGACCTCGGGGGCAGAAAGACTTGTTCAGTTTGTTTTGGAGTCTGTTTTACTGCTCATTAAAGAAGACATTAAAATTGAGTATTCTCATTACCAATTATAATTGGATTTATTCAAATTAAATTCTATAGAATGTAAGGCTGATGGAGCCCTTGTGTTTTTGGAATTCTTCGATTCAGGATTATACTGCTGCAAGAGTGGCATGTCCTCGCACTAGACAGATACGGAATAGTACTAGGGTTAGTATAACCTATCTGTAGCAGGAAGACAATAATGCAAGGATGGATTTATCATAAGGGCTTGGGAAAGCTAACTTTAATTTTATCAACACCAAGAGAAGTCAGATACTGTTTGGCTTTATTTATTTATGTAATTGATTTATTTCCTTGCTGTAGCTCAGTAGCCATTGACGTTTGAAGAACTGACGTTTGACGTTTAGTCTGCGGGGGCATTCTCAAAGGTTTGCAAAAGCACCCGTACCATGGGCCATAACTATCCATCTGTGAATGTAGAAATTGTCCCGTGCAAGTACTTGAATGGAGGTTAACTTGAAAGAGAACATTCGTGTGGCACTTAGTACACCTTCTGGTGAGGCATACATTAAGATGTATATAATAAGTACTAGTGTGTTCGATTCTGATCCGATTGCCACCTATTTCAAAATTCCCTACAACTTAAAATGTCTTCCGTGTACTGGTTTTGATCAAAGCCTGTACTGAAATAAAATGAAAGGAAAATATTTCTAAAAGCTGTGCATTGCAGTGAATTCCAGTTCTGCATTAAATGAGAACCTTTAGCAGATAGGGAGAAAACACTTATTTCCATGGGTAAAAATATAACCCACCCATTGTTTTATGAACTTACAGTTCTTCCAAATATTTTATAGTTACGGACTTTAAAAATCCATTTCAATTCTCAGTTTGATGAACCAAATCTGGCAGGTTTATGCTCACTTCCATTCCCTGAGGGCCGGCATTCCTTTAGGCTAGAGGAGCCCAGTAGAGCAGAGAAGCTCTATAAATGCAAATAGGTCAGAATTAAACCTCAGAGTGCTCAACAGCTCCAACCTTTGAAAAGCCATTAAAAACTGGAGATAACAGTTCTAAAGAAAACAGAAAAGCTAGATTTTGATAGCTTGTGATTCCCAGGGCTACTTAAAAAAAAACATAAATAAAAAATGTAATGATTGAAGATGTTCCAGATTGATATGCCATTTTTAATCTCGTAGATTTGGGTAAGAAATTCATGGATGGATTTTCCAGGGGGCCCATTCAAAGGCACAGGTGGGGACTGAAGTCCGCTCAGACCCCTCCGCAAGCGGTCATTGCAAAGGAGACACCGCCTATTTCTAACCCATAGAAATGCACTTCCTGGGCTAGAAGCTGTCTTGCATTTGGGAAACTTATAAGGATGGACATGAATTTCAGAAGATTTCTTTAGAAACTTCTAGGGGTTAAGAATGATCTAATCTCAGCTTTTGTGGGAATATCGTATTGGACAAGGAAGCCAATAATACCGAATGGGGAAAGGATAATTTCTTCAGTAAATGGTGCTGGGAAAACTGGATATTCACATGAAAAAGAATGAAACCAAAATTAGAAATTAAAATAGCTTCCACAGAAAGAAAAAAAAAAAAAAAAAAGAATGAAACCGTAGCGGCATCTTCGACCATTCACCAATTAATTCTAAATGGGTCAAGGACTTCATAAGACCGGAAACTATAAAACACCTAGAAGAAAACCTAGAGGGAAGCTCAGTGACATTGGCCTTGGTGATGACATTTTGGGTGTGATATTAAAAGCACAAGTGATAAAAGCACAAATGAAAAAGCGGGACTGCCTCGTAAAAGCTTCTTCAGAGCAAATAAATAAATAACCAAACAAACAGACAAACAACAAAACAAAAAGGCAACCTGCAGAATGGGAAAAACTATTTGCAATCTCTCTGTCTGATAAGGGGTTAATATCAAAAACATATAAGGAATTCATATAACTGAATAGCAAGAAATAGTAAAAATCAGATGAAAAATGGGCAAGGGACCTAGATAGACATCTTTCTGAAAAAGACATATAAATGGCCAACAGGTACATAAAAGGATGCTCAATGTCACTAATTAGCAGGGAATTGCACATCAAAACCACAACAACACACTACTTCACACCCGCTAGAATACTTAAGATCAAAAAGACAAGAGATACCGGAGGTCGAGGTTGTGAAAAAAAGGCAACTCTTCTGCGTTACTGGTACAGCCACTATAAAAAAAAAAAAAAAAAAAAAAAGAGCCACTATAAAGTTTCCTGAAAATGAAAAATGGAACTACCTATGATCCAGCAATCCCGCTAATGGATATATATGTGAAGCCAATAAAATCACTATCTCAAAGCAATATCTGCACCCTCATGTTTATTGCAGCATTTTTCACAATAGCTGAGGCATGAAAACCAACCTCGGCGTCCAGCAACAGATGATGGATAAATAAAATGTGGTATATAGGTATTTCCAATGAAATATTATCCAGTCACATGAAAGAAAGAAATGTGGGAGAAAAAAAGGACAGAAATTTTGTCATTTGGGATAACATGGGTGGATCTTGAGGGCATTATACTAAGTGAAATAAGCCCGATACACAAAGGCAGACACTGTATAATCTTGCTTACGCTGAAAAGGGACTGGAGAGTCGAGTAAATGAGGAGATACAGCTCAAAGGGGACAACTTCCAGATATAATACAAATCAATTAATGACAAATTATCCATCTATTAATGCTCATTGATGAAGTTTGCAACCACAGAGCTTGCTTACTTACTTACTTGCATGTAAGTGAGTTTTGTACGGGTTGTATATCTATGCCGTGAGATTTCAGTCTAACTGCAAAAAGCAACATCATAACAGAAAGAGAACAATGTGCTTCAAGCTAAGGGCCCGAGGGAAAGTCAACACTGGTGGGCACTGAGTACTGAGCTTGTTCTATACGCTCCGGGACTCATCTTTCTGGGACCCCTCTTCTCATAGTCTCAGTGGGAGAAGCTTTCAGCTCAGCTGGGGCAATACACAAAGAGGTGAAACCTACTTACAGGTGGGATTTAGTGGGTTAACCGGATAAACAAGTGGATTCCATGTTTCATGGCGTCTAAGAAGCTATCGACTTTAAGGTGCACCAGGATTTTATGTACCTCTGATAAAGAAGTACTGTGAAATAAACTACAACTGCAGTGCTTTATAATTTATAATTATAATTTTATACTTATTGAACGAGCTCTTTAAGGTTTATGCAGACACTTCTGCATGCATTAAAATGAAAATATAAGCCAAAATTTTTTTAAGAACTGTAATTCAATAGTTACCAAAAAACAAGATAGAAGGACATTTCATATAATTAATTCCTCATACCCAGCATTAATATCACTGTGCTACACATGTAGTTCAACCCAACACCATGAAGTAAATTAATTTATCCAAAAGATAATAGAAGCCTCACATTTTGCTGAAGACAGTATAAATTGCTACTCCTTTTCTGGAAGGTAATCTAGTAAAATATCAAGCACCTTTACAAAATGTTTGCTCAGCAATCTCCTAAGAATCCATTTCTAAGTAAAGAATCAGATGTATACAAATAATTATGTTCACTGCAATGTTATTTTTAATAACATAAAAAGGAAATAATTTAAATAGGTGATTGGTAAAACAAACTGGAATGCATTCGTACAACAAAATAGTATTCAACAATCCAAATGAAAATGTTAAAACAATGACATGGAAAGTGTTTATCATATAATGTGAAATGAAACCATCAAGACCTGGAAGTAGATACACAGTATGATCTCAACTTTATAAATATTTGTGCATCTAAGGAAACATGAAAAAATACTAACAATGGTTATCCTTCTTTGCACAATGATGGCAGGTGATAACGGTTCTTTTTATCTTTTGCTATGAAACAAATATATCTTACTTTTATAACAAGGAAGCAAACTTTTAAACATTTGTTAAAAGTGATGGTAATAGTAGACTGATTTAAAATATGGGAAACTGAAGAAAAATAGGATGGATAAAGCAAAAATAAGTGAACGTGTCTGTGGCTTCAAGATTAGAGTGAGTGAAAAGGAGAAAGGGGAGGCCCCCATAAAGTGAAATTAAATGGACTGAAACAGACTAACTTTGAGTGATAAATTATGAGTAAAGTAGCATCTCATTTCATGCATGCCAAATTTTACTCTCTTTAGAGTGAGTGCTGGTAAGGATTCAATTTTTCAATTACTGTCCCGGCATTTTTTATATCAGCTATCAAATTCCCTTTCGTAACTGTATTCAATTTTGTTCCTCCACTGAACTATAAAAATGCCTTCTTCAACAAACATATCATCCTGGAGTCTGCAATTTTGGACCCTTACATGTGAAATTGTAGATACTTTTAATCAGGTTTCCTAATAAAGATTTGTATAAAGAAAATATTTCTCCTCTTATACTTCTAGTTGGATTAAACAGATTTTGGCTAATTGACACCCTGAAGAGTATGCCTCTCACCGAAGCTAGAAAATGTGCATAAATTCATCAAACATTAGGATTCACTCCCACACTCACAAGCTTATGGCATTACTGAAGATAGTAACCCACTAAATACCCTGTGGATAAACAATGACATAGCAGATGGACTAAAATGTCAGAGTATCCTTTTAAATTTAAAGAGAATGTGTTAATGGATTGTGATAAAAAAAAATCACTATTTTTCTCTTGTAAAGATTAAACAACTTCTCTTTCTTCCTCAGATACTTTAACTTGATATAATAACTAGGGATAATAAGAAATTCAGCATCATAGTAATTTTTTCTAACACATATGGAGATAGATTTATAAAAAAGAAATGAATGATAGCTACGTAAACCTCTGAAACATTCAGATATGAACTTGTAGTTATTTTGGAAAAAACAATTCAATAAATATTTGCAATTATCTAGCTTCATATATTTTGGAAAAAATTGTCAAAATTTAGAGCAAATCTATCCTCTAAATTCAGTGTACTTTTGAGAATAAATATTTTACGTGCACCTAATTTTTCAAAGACTATGTTGTTTTAGAGAAATTTATTTATGATATATAATTACTCTGATAAAGACTGTCTGTCTCATAGACTTCAAGAACATTGTGAGAGCTGAGAAAAAAATTTCACTATATATAACTTTGACCAAGGCACAAAAACATTACATGCCCATATCTCTTAAAATTGAAATATATAAAAATTGATTTAAAAGAGAGAAAATGATAATCAAGTAACAAGGCTATCAGGCTAAGGGTATGAAGTGATTGACCTTGTAAAAGAATGAACGATCATGGTTCAAATTGGATTTTTCAAAGATGACATTTTTTCAAGTTTATCTTAACCTAAAATCACTATTAGGTTTTCCATTTTTTTAAGTTACACTTTTGCAGAGGTTTTAATATTTCCAATGACTCTTCATTTCACTTTTCTAACAGACTTTAGAAATGGATGTCCATCCCAGATACCTCACATTGGTCGGAGTGGTATTATGACCGTTGCTAGAGTAGCAGGTAATAACTGAGTGTCCTGGCTGGAAACGCAATTTCATATCTGCTTAGCATAACAAGCATCGGTTTGTCCTTCTCTTCATTTATTAATTCCTACCTCATTAAAAGTTTCCATTTTGTTCCCTTAAAGGTAAAAAAAAGGTCCATTTTCATTTGAAGTCTTAATTTGAAATCAGTGGGACAAGTAAAATTGTAACAAGCCTAATGATTTAAGACCAAAATTAAATTTGTCTTCTCCTTGGTATCCCATAATTGGAAATTAAATATGATTATAATTTTTTTCTAAACTCCATTAACATATCACTCTTGGCTTTATTTCTGCCTGGAAGACAGTAGCCATAGTACTTCAAAAATAATATATGATTATATTAGTGTCAAGGCAATTAATCGTGGTGACTCAAGTCAAAATCTTATTGGATTTATGCTCAGGTATAATTCTAGCTCCTTATGCCATGTACCGATAGAATTAGAAAATAGGGCATTATGGTCATTTAAATAGTCTTTCCACTAGGCGCTTATTTTCCATCCCATTATCAATTACATTCAGTACAGAAAATGTTAATTTTATAATTCATACAGCATTCTCCACTTGATCAATAAAACAGTGAGGTAAACAAAGGAATGAATAAGAAAGGAAAGAATCAATAGCCCATGCATTGTGTTAGATATTTGAAATGCTACGCTGTGGTTGTTCTGACCTGTTTCAAGGAAGGCTAAGTGCAGGCCTCAGATGACTGATAGAATATCTGAGTGGTTTGGGCCAATCAACGATGATCTAGACTCCCAATAACCCAGACTTCGAGGGTCTACTTTGACAGGTACATAAATCCACAAATCATTTCAGAACTTCACAATTGTAAATTATCTACGAGCTAGAATAGAGAGCCTAAGCGCAAACTCCTCAGGTAGGCCAGGATGATACGCTAATGATCATCAAGTAGCAAAGGGAGTTAATCGATCGAGTTGTTTATTGAGCTACTCTTCGTCGGTGTTGGATGGACTGCATCAAAACGGTAACTCAGAATAACATTTAAAAATACTAGTGACAGTTCTTAAAGAACATTTAACTTTTCAGATCAAGTACTTTCTGAAAAACAGAACTCGGAACTTAAAGGCAAAAGGTGAGTCAAAAATATTCCAACAGCCCTGGCTGGGGTGGCTCACTGGATGGAGCACCAGCCTGCGAACCAAAGGGTCACCAGTTCGATTCCCCAACAGGGCATGTGCCTGGGTACTGGGCCAGGTCCCTGGCTTGGCGCACACAAGAGCCAACCGTGTCTCTTGCACATTTAAGTTTCTCTTCCTCTTTTTCTCCCTCCTCTCCCCTTTCTGTATAAATAAACAAGTTCTTAAAATATATGTTAAAATATTATATATCTAGGTGATTTGTTTCCTAACAATTGTATGGGCAGGAAGGTTTATGGTGAAGATATTTTTCCAACATTGGGAAATGAATTTAATGTTAAATAGAATAAAAACTCATTTTCACGGACTCGATATACGTTACTTGAAAATATCAAATGCTGTCCTGGCTGGTGTGGCTCAGTGATGGAGTGCTGACCTGTGAAGCAAGGGGTCGCTGGTTCGATTCCCAGTCAGGGCACGTGCCTGGGTTGCGGGCCAGGTCCCCAGTAGGGGATGCGCGAGAGGCAACCACACATTCATCCTTCTCTCCCTCCCTCTCTTTCTCCTTTCCACTCTCTAAAAATAAATGAATAAAATCTTTTAAAAGAGAAAGTATCAAATGCCAAAGTCCTTCAAGTTTCCTCTTGTATTCCTTGATAAAGATGTTGATCTTACATTTTAAAAGGAATTGCACTGGTAGGCACAGATGCTCATTTTAGCGTGTGTTAACATCAGCTAATCCCACCTTTTAGAACTGAGATGCTACCTGTGAAATATACTGTACCAGAAATACTTTGCTGAAGCTGGCAATTACACTGATGATCCATAACCAAGAGCCCATAGCAATTTAGGAAAAAATAAAGCAGCCAAGTAGAAGATCATCTGACCTATACACTGGGTGCTCCTCTCGTATTTGCTTAGAATTACATTTTCAATCTACTATGGAAAGTTTCTCTTTAAAAGAAATAACGAAGAAACAATGAGCATTTCTACCCTTATCAAAGAAATTATCTGCAGTTATTTATACTTGGTCTTGAGAAGCTTCCCAAGACAATGTCTGAGTTTACCTCGGTGAGGAGTAAGAAAAATACTTCATTCCATAAAGCAGGTATATTTTAACATGGACAGCAAATTTACACTGAAATTATATATTGTCCATCCAATTTCATTGCACTGGTAACGTTACTGATGGTATTTAGCTAGGAAAGACAGCAGAGGGAACTAGACATGAATCTTAATAAACTGGGAAGCATAAACCGGTTTGAGAGCCGAGAAGCGGCAACTTCACAGTCCAGGGGATCACAGCATTTCTCTGCCGGGAAGATTAACTCGCCCCCCAGCACCACTGGGTGGGAGAGGCAGGCACCCGCGCCATAGAAGTCAGCATGGCGCAGGGGGAGGTGCTGGACCAGACAGGCTTGTCCGTCTAGTCGGGGAAAGAAGGGATTGGGTGGGAGGTGGACCCCCCTGAAGCACAGTTTGGGAAGTTGGTGGGTCGCTTTGAGAGAGCACTCGTTCTGTCCCTCAGTCGAGCTCATGGGATCCCAGGGGACGATCTCTCTCTCTCGCCTTGGTGACCGGCACTCGCTCCATCATTCACGGTAGCACGTGGCCAAGCACGTGTGGTCTGGCACTTCCCGAGCCCACAACAGATGGCGTGGGCTCCAACAGAACTAAGAGGCTCTCTCTTGTTTGAGACGTGCTCTGGCATGGTGCACTCACCCGGCCACGTGGTTCCAGCAGTCGCATGGCCCCTGGCCATGTGGGCGCCAGGAAAGAGCCTGATGGAACAATAGCGGGAACAAGCTCAGCTACACGGATGGGGACGCAGACCGCTGAGCAGCCACCTGCAGCCTCCCAGGGACTGAACTGTGATCTTGGTCTTGCTTGAGGCACCGTTGGACTGTTTCCATGGTGTGATGGGACATCGGAAACCCAGGAACAGCTTCCATCTCTATACAAAGAAACCGTGACCCCCCACAATCTCTGGAGCTTGAGTCCTTGAACTGCTTTTCCTATGATCCCACGGAAGGACCAATTCCCAGTGATAGTTTCTTCCCAGCCATGGTGACTACTTTTTCAACAAATGAATATTTTCACCCAATAATGTTGTCAAGGAAAATATCTGTTGGGTAATCCTAAGAATTCCATTTGTCTAGTGCCTCCTATATGCCAAGCGCTGTGCTAGGTATTTTGCATGCATTATCTCAATTATCCCGTCAAAAGTTAAGAAAGTTTTGTATCTTCTTATGTTTCCTCAATAAAATGATACAGTATCTTCTTACCTTGAAAAATGAATGAGAAGTCTGCTATTTAAAATACTGTTGAATTTATGGCCTGTTACATGGACAGATGTTTTTCTTGTTACTGTAAATGTTGGCAAGTATGAACTGGATTTTATCTGTAATAAAAAGTATGAGCTGCTCGGGCCTGGTTAAGGACTGTCTTATGTGAAAGTATCCATGGTGCTTACTATAGTGTTGATCAACTCACGGGAGTTGCTACGTGTGATATAGCAGAGCAAAAAGATGAGTTTTGGAATCAGACATTTTGTGTCTAATCGTGGTTGTCACTTACTAGCTACGTGCGATATTGGATCCGTTATTAAATATCTCTCAGCTTTAGTTTACACATTTGTAACATGGAAAGAATATTCTCCTCAGAATTGTCGCGAGGATGAAATCACACAATGAATTCGAGTAAATTCTCTAGCACAGTGCCTAACTGCATAGGAGGGCTCAGTGCTGTGCTTGGAAACGCTTCAATGTTCCCACCATGTCCAATTTCCAGTTGTCGAGATCGAGTCTCTAAACGCGGAGCTGGGAAGAGATGCACACCATCAGCTCCGAGAAGCTGGTGCCAGCTCACTCCTGCACAGCACCGGACGGGCACTGCAGAAAGCGAGTGACGTCCCTGCTGTGAATGATGTCCAATCGCTGCTGAAACTGGGACTGAGAATGAAACATGGCCATATGTCTGCATTTAGCCCTATGGGTGCATCTTATGGGAAGCTTGATGACGGTTATGGCCATGGTGTGAGTTGGAATTTGAAGAGGAGCATGTGCAATCCAGGTCTCTCTACTGTCACAGGAAACAGGTGACTCATAATCTAGCAAGACTTTGGTGCAGCAACAAAGTAGAACTGACTGTAACAGTCTCTGTGGTAGAGATTTGGGGAAAACGTAGGGGATGTATTTGAGGTCTCGATGGGCAACGGAACAATAATTCCTCGAGGAAGAATCGGTTTTGCTTTGACTTGTAAAGAACGTGACAAATAGTAGCCTGGCCAGAAAACCCAATTCAGATACCTTATGTAAATTATATAAAAATGCAAATAGGAAGTACCAGGTTGAAAAATACCTTCAGAGACATGTTAGTTTTTGGGGTTTTTTTTTTTCATCTAATTTGCTGATTCAATGTAAATGTATAAATGTGTAGGACTATTTCGGAACTCTTCCTGAAAACGTAAACAGTTAATGTCTGATTCTGTATATTTGTTATTTACTTCACATTTAACATCTTCATATTTTTCTCATGCAGCCTTCGGATGTGCAGAGTTACCTTGATTTGATATAGCCATAATATCAAACCATGACCTCAGCTATCAGTTGCTTTTATGACAGACTTCACTCTTTGCCATCAGAATATTTCTCTTGCTGTCCCTAGCCATTTCAAATGAAATCTTTTCAGAAATAGCGGTATGACCTTTTCTTCATCCCAAACCTTTCATTGTTGGATTTCAAATGTGTCAAGTGTTTTGCTGATGCTTCGAGATGAGTGTCTGACTGAGAAAGTATTCTCGCAACTCAAAACCTTGATAGACTTTTATAATGCCAAGTCCACGGGAAAAAAGGGATGTTGCCTTTATTGCTAGAAGTGCTCTTACTTGTTTTTCAGAGTGTGTCATCTTATAGAGGATTTTTGAGTCCTATCCTAGAGCAAGAATCAATGTTTCAATATGTGAATTACCCCCCCCCACACACAGACCATGCTTCCTCGCCCTGCAGGGACCCAAAAGCTGTAAAGGAACGGACCCTGGGTGTACATGGAGTTTGGCTATCGTGCTAAGATTATTTCACTCCCATTATTGTCATTTTTGAGTAATATATGTTGAGCCATGTTGCAAAAAATTATGTATGTCAATTTTTCATATACATTTCTAATGAAAATATATAGAATATGCATCCTTTAGCCTAGAAACCACAAAATAACTTGACTGGGGAGCTTCTTTACAATAGAGACGTGCAGACACTGCCTGTGGAAATTCGGATGCAGGAGGCTTGAACTGGAGCCTAAGTGGGTCACCGTAAGAGCAAAACACTAAACGGAAAGAACATAAGCACCCCCACGTTCAGGGCGGCGGTGTTTACCTTTGCCATGAGCTGCAAGCAGCCCAAGTGCCCATCAGTAAATGAACGGATGAAAATGTCATACATTTACTGGGCTGTAAAAAGCAAAGAAATCTTACCCTTTGTGACAGTGTGCGTGGACCTGGAGAACATTAAGCTAAGTGAAATAAGCCCTTCAGAGAAAGACAAGTGCCCTCTGATCTCACCCTTATGTGGAATCAGAACTAACAAACTGAACTGACAAGCGCAATAGTGACAAACTCATAGCTGGAGAGCAGGATCACACCTGTCGGGGCTGGTAGGTGCTGGGCAGGATGCGGAGATGGAGCAAAATGGAAAAGAAAAAGAAAAAACTTGGGGAGGTGGAGGGGGGTCAAGGGGGGGTCGAGGGTGACGGAAGGAGACTTGGCTTGGGGTGCTGAACACGCAGTGCGGTGTACAGAGGGTATGTTGTGGAACTGTGCGTCTGAAACCTGCGTCGTTTTATTCACCAGGCTCACCCCAATAAGGTCCATAAAAAGGGAAAAGAAGAACTGAAAGATGATCGCAAACCATTAAAATAAGAGTTGTTACAAAT
Source organism: Glossophaga mutica (assembly GCA_039655065.1). Lineage (NCBI taxonomy): Eukaryota > Metazoa > Chordata > Mammalia > Chiroptera > Phyllostomidae > Glossophaga > Glossophaga mutica. The sequence goes on along the minus strand of CM077318.1, from coordinate 2,467,943 downwards.
AGACCAAAAGAATCAATTTGTTAAATAAGCAACTTTAACCTTAGAGAAGCACTGACTGTGTAAAAATAGATTTAGTTATTAAAAAAAAAAATACAAGACCCCAGGTGTTTCATAAGCACTTTAATGTTGGAACACACTGAAAAAAGGAGATTTTGCTATTTACCACTAGAAAGAATGTCACTCTTTGTTTCCCAGGAAATCATAATAAACCTAATGCTTCACTGTACAAGCGACACTTCTCCTTCCTGAATGCAAATTCTAGATCTCTAAACCGTTGCTGTCCACCTTCTTCATTTATCTCCTGCATGCATTTAAATGGCTCTCTGTTTTTCAGCCAGAAGCTTCCTCTATGGACCTTTGAAAAGAGACTCTCAGAGCTCTTCAAACGGCATCGTGGTATTCCGTGGCCACGGCAGCTTTGGATGCACAGCTGAACCACTTCGGATGCCTTGTCGGTAGAAGTGCATTTGTGTGCAATCCTGCTGAAGTGAGGAGGGCCAGAATCAGGCGATCCCGCCTTTCTCAGGGGACAGACACACTGTGACAATGCCGCTCCACACTCTTCGCTACCACTGCATGTTTGCGAGGCAGAGATAAGTAATTCCACCCTGCAGTTCACATATTTTGAAAGTGAAATAATTGGTCTGATATTTCAACGATGTATAAATTATTTATTTACGATAAGGAGATTTGTTGACAATATCAAATAACATTTTTTTTCCTTTTAAAGATTTTATTTCCTTATTTTTAGACAGAGGAGAAGGGAGGGAGAAAGAGAGGGAGAGAAACATCCATGTGTGGTTGCCTCTCACACGCCCCCTACTGGGGACCTGGCCTGCAACCCGGGCATGTGCCCTGACTGGGTTTCAAACCAGTGACCCTTTGGTATGAAATAACATTATTTACAATATACGTATCTTGGACCTTACCTCATTGCATCTATTCCAAAACCTGGCTTTTGGTGCATTTTCCTTCCCTTTATTGTAGGGTCCTACATTGAAATGCATGATTACATGCAAGCAAAACAAGGGAGCAAATTCATGCAACAAGCTATTGTTACAAATCGTAATACTTTTGTGCATTACACAAATATAATTGCAACCTAAAGGAATTTTTTATAGATGCAGACGCAGTTTTTAAAGTTGGACTGGCATCACTCAAAAAGAGTAAATTAAGCATTTCAATTTTAAGAGTGTAAGCAAATAAAAATGTAGTTCGAATCCAAAAGAGTTATGCCACTCAAAAGAAACCGAAGAGCACTAATTTGCATTTTAGTAATCAGTAATAGGGGTTATGAGGTGTCGATTATCTTCCATGTATGACCTTTTTAAGTTTCTAGGCAATGTACCTCAATTAATTGTCTGTGGCATCATAAAGAAACCTTTCCACTACAGCATGACTATGAAAAGCAATAAAATTCTTTCACTGCAGCTGAACTGTGAAAACTGACCTTAGAACTTAGCAGTAGCTCACTGTGTTAATGCAAATTTTCGCTTGGCATAAATTACAATGCGGTCAAAAAAAAAAAAAAAAAAAAAAAAAAACCTGACTAGCTCAACTAATGCTTTCCTGTAAGACATGCTGAGTTTTGTGAAGTCATAGAAATAACCACACTTTTAAATTTATATTTCATTACCAGCTGTCTCAATATACACTGAAACTAAGAAACTAATTAGGATTTTTAGTACTGTCATAATGAGCCAACTTAGAAGGTGCTTGTGATGAAACAACTTCAACTCTTTTTTTTTAATATTTTATTTATTTGTTTTTAGACACAGGGCAGGGAGTAAGAAAGACAGAGAGAAACATCAATGTGTGATGGCCTCTCGAGCTCCCCCTATTGGGGACCTGGCCTGCATCCCAGGCACGTGCCCTAACTGGGGATCAAACCCATGATCCTTCGGTTTGCAGGCCAGCACTCAATCCACTGAGTCACACCAGCCAGGACGCAACTTCATTTCTCATTGAAGGCTCTTCTGTTTGTATCTAGGCTTGCCACAAAGTCAGGAAAAAAAAAAACGTAGGAATCACTCATTTGCTGTTCACTTATTGACTGTCTGCTATCTGTAAATCAATGTGTTTGTATGTTTGTAGATAAAAGTAATAACAAGAGATAGCTAAGACGTAGTTCATTTCCTCAAGGAGTTTACAGAAGAAAAGGCAAAATTTACAATTACTGCAGAAATCTAACCATCTCTCCTCCATAAATAAGTAATAATTCTGAAAACAGACATATTTTGAGTGGATCACAGGCTTATATGTATTTTGGTGCTGCGGATGGGAAGTAGTGGTGGGAAATTGTCTTAAGTTTTATTCTTGAGGGACAAAGGGAGATCGATAATACAGAACTCAAAGGAAAACGCTGGCAATTCGGCAGGCGCCTGGACTGTTAAATCTTGTCTCAGGATCTCCGCTGCATCCAAAATCAGATGCACTAACACCATTTCCGCCGCAGCAATTTACAAAATCTATTCTTCCATCTATCATTCACTTTCATCGGAATTACACAAGAATTCATCATGTAGCAACAGACAGAACATCATTTCCATTCTTTCGCGCTGTACTTATATTTCATGTAATACAATTGGACAAAAAGATTATGTTTGACTTGGCCTTTTTGCTGTAGTGAAATTAAGTTACCACCTATTAAAACTCCGAAATAAATGCTCTTCCCATTAAGATAGCCCTGAGCCCTAGGACCATTCTTTACAGCTAGTTCATCAGTCAGGATTCTAGTTTGATATTGCTATGAGTAGTATATGTGTGGGAGCGTGGGAAAAAAGTTCGTTCTAAGTTCTTACACATTTATGTTTAAGATTCTTTTTATTGTTTTATTTCTTATATTTTTTATATTTTTATTTTTTATATATTTCTTATATTTTTATTGTTTTATTTCTTTTTATGTTTTATTTATAAAAACATTTATGTTTTTATTGACATAAAAAGATTACTTTTTATGTAATTTTTTAAGATTACTTTTTATGTGATTTTTAAAAATTACATAAAAATTAAACTCTTTTTAATTTTAAAAACGTCTCCAGTTTCTTTATTTAACAGAAACACAATGAATTATGTTTAATAATATCTCCTTAGAGAATACAAAAAGGTATACCGTATGTAAGAAAATAAAATCACCTGACTATACCAAGTTGATTATTATTATTTTACTCACTTATGGAATTTTTGCATATGTATATTATGGTTACACCGCCTTATGGTTTTCTGTCTTACTTTTCATGTCTCACCTTATATTCTTAAAGGCATTTCAAAGTAAACTTACTAAAATTTTTGAGCTTCACATCTTAAACTTACATGTCATTATCTGAGCTGTTGGGTTTTGAGACCTAAAAATATGCCATTAAAATACAATCCTAGATCAGTGGTTATTTTTAAATTATAGCTTTACTAAATATATTAGCTTTACTAAACTATGGACAGAAAAGAAAAGTATTTTAGATACTCCACATAAACTTTGAAAATATGGAAAGGGAATATAATTTTGGCATCATGCATCCACTCAAGATTCACTATTCATGAATTTTTTTTCTATTCAAGGGATTTGCCAAATCCACAACAGAAATTCTAGTTGTTCATTTCACCCAAAGAAAGTTATTGTCTTTTTTAAAGATTTTATTTCTTTATTTTTAGAGAGAGGGGAAGGGAAGGAAAAACAGAGAGAGAAACATCCATGTGTGGTTGCCTCTCACATGCCCCCTACTGGGGACCTGGCCCGCAACCCAGGCATGTGCCCCGACTGGGAATCGAACTGGTGACTCTTTGGTTCACGGATCATGCTCAATCCACTGAGCCACACCACCCAGAGCAGAAAAGTCATTGTTTATATAATGCTAAATGGTACAAGAAAACTTCATCTCTAGGAATGTAAAATAAAACAATATTTAGGAAAATAAATTTTAAGTCACTGCATATTTGAAGATTAAGAATAACATCACTCAAAAACAGAGGGTGACTTTTACAAAGATCTCTGCTGTGAGGCATCAGAACATTGTAAAGGGCACTATAAATTTCAGTTGCGGGGGGGCAAAAGAAGGATTTCTAATGGGGTGCAGAACTCAGGGTGTCCAGGAAATATTAAAAATATGGGATGTCCTCGCCCCCACAAGTCTGAGCTGGAGGGATGGGACACATGGAGCAGGGCCATTGAGAGCTGTTTTGCATAGCAACAGTTTTGCAGATAACCTCTAGAACGGTCATTTAACACATCTAAAACCGTTAACTAATTTCATGGATATGCTAAATAGCTGTGGCCAGCTGTGGCCGCGCTTTGAGCCAGGGAGAAGGGAGTGACTTCGGACCCGGGATGGAACTGGGAGGCAACTCCCCCTGGTTACAGCGCCTGCTGAGAGCTTGGAGGTGATTGGCTCCACACCACGGGACCTCACCTGCCCGGACTCACTGTGGCAGCCCAGGAAAGCTGGAAGGATACCAGAGTGCTGGCAGCTGTGGCCGATTGTGGGAGGAGCCGGAAATGGGCTGCAGAGAAAGATTGGCACCAAGATTTGAACCCAGGCATTGCAGCTGTGAGGGTCAGACCCACACAGCTTTGGTGAGGTGGGAACCACAGGGCTTTGTGGCTCTCTTTGCCACATGGCTTAGGAAGCAGGAGAGATGCTGCAGGAAGGAAAGGTGGGGAAGGACTCTTGCTGATGGGCCAGGAGAAGGGGCCACGTGGGTTTGGAATAAGAACTGGAGATGGCGGCAGCGACACAGCTGATGGTGCCGGGAACCAAGGGAGGCCTACCAGGCGAGCACGGATTGCTGGGAAGAACTGGGGGCTACCAGAGCCACGGACTTCTATTGCTTTTTGTGAGATATGGTACCCCAGACCAGGCAAGGGGGGGAAGGAAGGACTGTGTGTTTGTGGGTGTTCTAAGGGACTTTGGGATTTTGATGAAGACATTAAGTCATTCCTCTTAAGTCTGTATAACTTGAATAAATAATTCGTTTCCTTTTCACCAATCTCTGACATGGAGAGCTATAGTTCTCTGGCGATGGGAAAGGCGAACCTAGTACAGGGGGACCCCCTTCCCTGGTGGCCAATCAGGGAGAATCATGGGAGACCACATGTGCAGTAGCTTTAAGGTAATACAACTACTTGCACATGCGCAGTAAAAGTCCACCAAAACGAGCCAGGACGGATCCGCCCTATGAGAACAGAGTCCCTCCAGCCCTTGAGGTCAATCTCTGCTTGGAGTTGGCCTGCGCCCATGTTCTCTGCTGTAAACTCTGGGTGTTCGGTTCAATTGTCTGTCCCGATCACAAAGAACCGGGTTACCTGTGCCCACCTGTGCCACCTGGACTGGCTAAGTGTTGGCTTAAGGAGTGGATGGAGCTGAGGTGGGCCTGAGTTTTGCCGTTTCCAACATGTTCTCCTTTGCTGCCGCTGCCGCTGGGAACTCTATTTTAAGTAACACTATCTACCGGGTTGGCCAGCTGGCCTTGACCCAAATCCTAACCTTAGCTTTTTCTTTTCTTTTTGTTTTACTTGCTTAAGACTATTTATTTTTAGAAGTATTTCATTAATATATAATTCACATGCCATGCAATTCACATTTAAAGCGCACAATTCTATAGGTTTTGTTAGATTCACAGACTTGGGCAAAAACATCACACATTTCGAACATTTTCATCATCCAAACAGAAACTCTTACCCAGAAGCCGACCTTCTCCATTTCCCCCTTCCTCCCAGTCCTCCCCAGCCTGTTTTCTGTAGGTGTGAAAACGGAATGCTTTTTGTATTTTTCAAATATTATAAATTAAAAGCAAAGACGGACATGTGACAGAGACTTTATGTGGCTCACAGAGCCCAACGTATTTACCATCTGACACTTTACAAACCGAGCTTCCTAACCCTTTTAGATAAACACTATACTGCTATTGAAATTGGGTGCAAAGCAAGGGCACCCCAAAATACAGCATATTCCCCACAGCCCTTGGGGAGTGGGTAAAGGGAGAGTGGGTGGTACAGCTTAAGGTATTTTGCATTTTGTTTCCTGAAGGGCAGCTGTAACCCCACATGGGGAAAAGGTCTCCGTGACTTTCACAGGTATAGTGCCAAGTATGAGGTCACGGAGCTGCGGGTCAGGATTTAAAATGAGGGCGTGCAGCCTCGAAGAGAGCAGCCATGCGGTTTGAAAGGATGTGGAAGGGCCCCACCACCGCCGCCCACCATGATGAGGCCTGGTGTGTAAGGAGTTGCAAGGCGTTTCGGAGCGAGGAGGTGCCACGTGGTTTTGGATTAAGGGCTGGAGCAAGAAAGAGGAGACCTCCTGGGTAACGTGCCTGGAGAACACAGTAGCAGGGCTGATAGAATTTCGAGGACCAGCCCAACCAAGCACGGATTAATGGGAGATGCCTGAAATGCTGAATGAACTGTGACGGGGTCTGATTTTTAGCTTCTGCGTTTCTGAAAGATGCTACCTCTGACTAGTAGATTCCAAAACTGACCTGGTTTGGCAATGCGGAGCTGGACTATGTGTTTTTGAGTGTTTTAAAGGGAGTGGGATTTGACAGCAGAAATCTGCCATCATTCTGAATCTGTATAACCTTTAAACAGACAGCCTCTTTCCTTTTTAACCAAACTCTTGCACTGGGAATCGTGCTTCTTGGCGGCAGGAAATGGAATCCCACCTATTATATATAAAAATCCAACATCCCAGAGTCAGACACTAACAAGGAGGCAAAAGCTAATTCTTTTTCACAATATCCTAAAAATTGCCTCCTGCCTCAGGTCCATGGTTGGTCTATCAGAGGCCATAATAAATGAATTAAGAAAAAGCCTGATTACTTACCCAAATGACAGTAATGCCAATTAAATGACCGTAGGGTTGAGGAAGCTTGGAGACAATGCCACCCTAAAACTGCTTTTTGGGGATACTGACTTTAAGCTGTCCATGAAGAACCTGCAGAATCAGAACCTTGGACCTTTCCCTGTTTCCTGCCCAAGAGATTCACACAGAGAAACCTGTTTCAGGAAGGAGACTATAGGATGTTCCCCTTAGCCTATATATATTTTTTAAAGATGTTATTTATTTGTAGAGAGAAGGGAAGGGAGAAAAGCATGAATGTGTGCTTGCCTGTCGCACATGCCCTCCTGGGGACCTGGCGGGCAACCCAGGCACGTGCCCTGACTGCGAATGGAACCCGCAACCCGTTGGTTCTGAGGTCTGCACTCAATCCGCTGAGCTACACCAGCCGGGGAAAGCTAATGCGAATTAACTATGGCAAACAACAGGGCTGCAGGCTGGAGTCTGTTAGCTAGATGCCCCGCTGTGTCCCCCTGTTCCCGACTCAAGCAGCAAGTACCTGCCTGCTGTGCCTGCTCCTTTCTTCCTCAACTACCTGTAAATCGCCCGATCTCACTTTTGAAATCAAAACCCCTACTCGCCACCCCGTCCCATACTTTTCTACTTTGTGCAAAATGTTCTGCATAACCAATATTGCCTCCTGTCTTTGGAATTTTCATCGCGTTATCGCGCCCGTGTGAATTCCTCGTGCGAATGTCTATGAAACTTGGATTTCCCCCCCTGTAATTCTGTCTCTGTTCATTCGGCTATTAGCTCAGGCAGGTTGCACACACACAATCCCACAGCCCATCATCCGCGCTTTGGGCTGCGTTCACATCCCCAGGTCAAGCCTCCGTCCATCACCATTCTCCCCCCTTCCCCCTCCTCCTCTCCCCCACCCCAAAATCATTACACTCTTCTCGCTGCCCATGAATTCTTGTTTTTCTTTTTTACTCAATCCCTCCACCTTACCCAAGCAGCCGCCCCACCTGACCTATGTTCGGTAATGAATGTTTCGAAATTTCATCCTATGTGGAAATGGTCTAATCATTCAATGAATATCTATTATTTAATTTAGGTCACAAAACGTTGAAGGGCCAAGTGAATGAAACGGATTTATTAAACCATTTTGATAGGGGACTCAAGAGTTGGAAAAGGTTAACCTAAGGTAAAAAGTTGTGCGTCTAGCAAGTCATGTGCATGTTAAAGCTTTTGTTTCCGAAACTGCAGATAAGGCCCATCCTGGCGCCTGGGAAAACAGCTGACCCCCCGGGGCGCTGCTAGAGATGACCGCCTGGGGACAAGTGGAGGCATCCGGGCCTTTGTGTTCCAGGGAGAGACAGACACCACCCACCTCTGGGAACAGCTAACTGCCCAGGGCGAGAATGCTGCAGTTTTTGAATCTAATATTCCCTGAATTTCAAAACCCCTCACCGCACCTTGCTTATTCCCTGTTATAAAAACACTGGCCTGGAAAAAAAAAATGACAAGATGGTTCTTTCATGGTGCAAACTCACCTGCCAGCTGAATGAAGCATCTATAAAGATTCAATCACTGTCACTGCTTATTGGGTTTGGTAGTGACAGGCAGCCCGAACGCCGGTGTCTTTTCCAGTTTCATGTTTACGTAAATACAATTATTGCTAATAAGTTAACCTTAAAGAAGTTTTTTTATCTCATTTATACTGACTTAACGTATGTGCTCCTAACAATTAAGTTTAGATTACTTGTAAACATTTTTCTTGCTGACAAATTTTGCAACAGATAACATGAACTCAAAACATCTGATTCTAACACTTGACACATACCTACTTTTTTCATGAAGTCTGTGAAATCCTCATAGAGTACTACTCATCTATAATTCTTGTTGTATTAAAATATTATACATTGCATGCTTGAAGAAGGTTTAATACCTATCCTTCTCCAAGTCTTCCAAAAAATGGAAGAAGACACAACATATCTTTTTTTTGTTTTTTTAAGATTTTTTTTTCCTTTTAGATTTTATTTATTTATCTTTAGAGGGGAAGGGAAGGAGAGAGGGAGAGAAATATCAATGTGCAGTTGCCTCTCGTGTGTCCCCCGCCGGGACCTGGCCCACAACCCAGGCATGTGCCCTGACTGGGAATCGAACCGCGATCCTTCGGTTCGCAGGCCCGCGCTCAATCCACTGAGCTACACCAGCCAGGGCTTACACACAACATATCTTGACACATTTTATGAGGCAAATGTAACCCTGATACCAAAACCTGGCAAGGAGAACACACACACAAAGACTACAGACCAATATCTCTGATGAATACAAACGCCAAAAACAAAACAAAACAAAACAAAAAAAAACCTAAAGAAGATTCTAGCAAATCAAATACAACAATACATTAAAAAAAATAATCTATCACAATCAAGTGAGGTTCAAACCTATAACTGCCTGCCCATAATTTGCTCAGAATTATACCACTTATAAAAATGTGCTACATTGTCACTATAAATACATTGTACAAGAAGTACTAAGTATAAGATGATATTAGTTAAAACTATCTCGTTTGGTTGCATGCTACAATAAATTTCCGTTGCTGTTGATCCGATGCGTTGTTATAAATGCAGTTAACTAAAGCCAACACAGCTAATCCGTGCGCTCATATAAAATTAAGTGCAACAATGCTATAAACAGAGCTAACTACAGATATTAGCAACTGCAGCATGCTTTCTGTAGGAATCCGTAGGATCAGCTGTGACTATAACAGAGTCAAACATATGCTCCAAAAAGCATGCTTACAGTACTTAATATTTTACATATGGCGAGTATATTAAGCCTCGATGCATCCATTACTGTTTAGAGAAATATGCAAAAGTAATTTCATATCTAATACAGCACTAAACCAACCTCCCTTTCTAAAGTAGCTGTAGCTGTATTTTTAAAAAGGTGTTGACTAAAATTGAATTCAATTAAAAGAAACAGCTGGAGTATAAAAAAACAATGTTACCTGTTATAAAAGTTCTTTTCCTCCAAATAAATCCAGTTAGGTGGTTTATATTTGGGGCTCATAATTCTTTCTTTACTTTCAATCTTCAAGATAAAATATATACAATTGCCTTTTTTTTAAAGATTTTATTTATTTTTATACAGAGGGGAAGGGAAAAAGAGAGAGAGAGAAACATCCATGTGTGGTTGCCTCTCATGCATCCCCCACTGAGGACCTGGCCCGCAACCCAGGCATGTGCCCTCACTGGGAACCGAACCGGTGACCCTTCCGTTTGCAGGCTGGCACTCAATCCACTGAGCCACACCAGCCAGGGCTACAATTGTCTTTTTAAGGCATATTTTGAGTGTAAAATCTTTAATAAACACTGTTATTAAAACTATATTCTCAAGCTCCGCATGCTCACTAGATGGCAGCATTAGATAAATAATCGATCATCATAAAGCTTCCCATCACATTTTGTACAGTGAAATGACAATATTAATTCACATCCCTTCCAGGCACAACTCAAAATGATTTTCTGTAACACAGATATTCGATTATTGGACTGTTTTTGTTATTTCATGCAATTGCTCTCATTTCTTTTGCCAAAATAATAGTGTGTTAATTTTAAAACTTTTTCTTACTTCAGAGGGAAGAAGTATTTCAACATTCTGTTTAGGAATTCTACTTGAAATTTATTTAGCATAAATTAGCTTTGGCTCCTGCTGATGGTTTAATTAAGAGTAAATTCAAATACTTCATTTGAGTGTCATAGTATAAATTCTTGATTAGGAGGGTATACGGGACTGGGCTCAGTATGTACTGAATATAGTTTCACTAATGATTATGGTCTCTGTCCATGCAGGAAAAATGCATGCTACAACCTGGTTGGTGTGTCTCAGTGGTTTGAGCGCCAGCCTGTGAACCAGAAGGTTGCAGGTTCGATTCCCAGTCAGGGCACATGCCTGGGTCACGGGCCAGGTCCTAGCTAGCGGTGTATGAAAGGCAATCAGTGTGTCTCTCGCATATGTTTTTCTCTTCTCTTTCTCCCTCCCTTCCCCTCTCTCTAGAAATAAATAAGTAAAATGTTTTTTAAAATGCGTACTCAGATTAACTAATCACTGTGTATCCCTGACTTGACTCCCACTCCGGTGCACATGTACGTGAGCTGGGGATTATGGGAGGTGGCATGTTAGTAAATACAGATACTTCAAAATAGAGTTGCTAATAATCCGGTAAAAAGAAACAAATACTATAAATATGTAGATGTCCCTGAGTCACAAAGGATGGAGTTAAAAGTATCCGATTAAGTGAATATGCAAATAACGTTAAACGTATTTTCATAATATTGATATGAATTTGGTACTCTGAAATAGTTTGTTATGTGAGTAGGAGCTATCCCATGCAACGCTGCTGTTAATAACCAATGTGCCAACTGAAAGGAATAAATGAAGACTTCTCCCACCCTACTTAGGAGATGAATGGATAGTGTTACACGTTGATTTGTGTGCCCCGTAAAAACTCGTATGTTGTAGTCCTAACCCCCACTAACTCGGAGTGTTATCTTATGTGAAAACAAAGTAAGTGGCTGGCCAGGTGGCTCCGCTGCTTGGAGTGTCATCCAGTATATCAACATGTTCCAGGTTCGATTCCCTGGTGAGGCACCTAGAGGAAGCAACTGATGGTTATTGCACCTTCGCATCGAAGTTTCTCTCTCCCTTCTCCCTTCTTCCCCCCCCCCCCGTACTCTCTCTCTAAAAAACAATGAAAAATATCTTTGAGTGAGGATTTAAAAAAATCATCATTTGCAAATGTCTTTCCCCATTTGGTTGGTTGCATTTCCATTTTCTTGATGATTTTTCCTTTCTTGTATCCTTTTAGTTGCACGGGGTCCTGTTTATTCTTTGTTTCCCTTAGCATTGTGGTCAAATACACAACAACGGCATTGAGAATGATGTCTCAGAGCTTACTGCCTATGTTTTCGTCGATGGCTGTTATGGCTTCATTTACATCACGTGATGATACATCATCTCAGACAAGGTCATTTTGTGTGTGTACGATTCCACCTATCAGAGTGATTGAGCTAGGAAAAATTCACATTGTTAGTCCGGAACTACTGTTTTTACAGTCTGTGCAGACACTAATGTCCTTTCTTTATTGAAGCATAATTGAAAACATAAAGCATTCTTCAGCAGCCTATTTACATATAACAGCTAATGAAAACGCCACCAATAATAATGGGCCATAAGCTGAAGGCGATGCAGGCAAATGTAATGTCAGCTCAGCATGGGGCTAATTACTCAATTTTTAAACTAATTTTAAGGGTATTTTAGTAAATGGTTGTTTTAATAGGTCTAATGTGCTTCATTTTAATTTATTGTTCTGATGTACAAAGACTGATTATTTGTACCAAAAAGCTATTGCTGAGAAATATAGTTGATGCTTCTGAAACAATTTATCTATGAGAGCGTAGTTTCTTGTATAAATGATTTCATTTTCTGTTATAAAACAAGAATAACTATGTTTGTGCAATCAGGAAACTTTCTTCCATATTTTCTTAAATTTCTTTACCACAGAATGATTTCAATTAACTCCAAAGTTACAGTCTCTGACAACTTCTCCCCAAAACATTGTATTGGCATAATTCACAATAAACTCTGCAGTAAGTCAGTACATTGTTCAAACAAACCAAATGTATTGTTGTTGTTTTTTTTTTTTTCCTAAGTCTATATGCCAAAACTTACTAGTCAACTACTGGATATGAAAATACTGTTCTATATGTGAGGGCATAAGCTACAGCGCAGAGGAAGAAGAAAACATTCATTATCCATAATTTCAAATTTGGGGTTTAATTATTCAATGAAATCTACTGGTTCTTTTCCTCTATCTTTAATGTAAACTACTGAAGATGACACACTCATAGAGATTCTATCATAAGCTAATGCTTTGTTGCTTTCTTGTATTTTATAAAGATAGTTTATTTATTTATTTTTAGAGAGAGGGGAAAGAAAGGAGAGAAACATCCATTTGCTGCCTCTCGTAAGCCCCCTACTGGGGACCTGGCCCATAACCCAGGCATGTGCCCTGACTGAGAATTCAACAGGCAACCCTTTGGTTCCCAGGCCGGCACTTAATCCACTGAGCCACACCAGCCAAGGCTACCTTCATGTATTTTGACAGTAGATACCACTGAATCAAACTTAAGATGTGACATAACTGATTAAGAATATAGGAAACCAATAAAGTGTTAAAAAATGTTAGAACTAACAAACAATTTCAGTAAACCTAGAGTACAAAAACAATGTACAAAAATCAGCTGCACTTTTACACAATAACAACAAACTATCAGAGAGAGAAATTAAGAAAATAATCTCGTTCAAAATTGCATAAAAATACCTAGGAATAAATGTAATCAAGGAGGTGAAAGACATATACAACAGAAACTATAAGATATTGAGGAGAGAAATAGAAAAAGAACCAGACATTTCATGCTCATTCAATTACAGAATAAGTATTATTAAAATATTCATATTACCCAATGCAATCCATAGATTCAATGCAAATCCTGTCAAAATTCCAATGGCATTTTTCACAGAAATACAACAAAAAATTCCTACAGTTTGTACGGAACCACAAAAGATCCCAAATAGCCACAGCAATGTTGACAAAAAAGAACAAAATCAAGACATCATTCTCACTGACTTCAAACTATATTACAAAGGTATAGTAATCAAAATAATATGGTACTGGCATAAAAACAGAGACATAAATCAGTGAAATAGAATAGAAAACCCTGAAATAAACCCACGCGTATATGTTCAATTAATGTATTAAAAAGGATTTATTATCAATAAATGAAGTTGAGAACGCTGGACAGTCACCATTTTACACAAAACGCAAAAATTAACTCAAAATGGATTAAAGACTTGAATGTAAGAATCGAAACTATGAAACTCCCAGAAGAAAACACGGGCAGGAAACTCCTGGAGATTGATCTTGGTGATGTTTTTGTGGCTCTGAATCCAAGGGCAAAGGCAACGAAAGCGAAAATAAACAAACGGGACTACATCAAACTAAAAAGCTTCTGCACAGCACAGAAAACCATGAACAAAACAAAAAGGCAACCTACTGATTGGGAAAAAATATTTGCAAATCATCTATCTGATAAGGAGTTTATATCCAGAATTTTAAAGAACTCATATGACTCGATAACAAAAAAATTAAACAATCCAATGAGAAAAATGGACAGAGGCTCCGAATAAACACTCTCCCAGAGAAGACATACAGATGGCCAACAGGCACATTGAAAAATGCTCCATATCACTAATTATTAGGGAAATGCAAATCAAAACCACATGAGATAGGACTTCAGAGTGGTTTTTATTGAAAAGACAAGCAATAGTCAGTGCTGGCAAGATTGCGGGGGAAAAGGAAACCCTGAAGAACTATGAGTCAGAGTGTAAATTGGTGCAGCCACTATAGAAAACAGTATGAAGTTTTCTCAAAGAATTAAAAATAGAACTACCATATGACCAAGCAATTACAATGCTAGGTGGGTAGGAAGGAAAGAAGGGAGGGAGGGAGGGAGGGAGGAAGGAAAGAAAGAAAGAGGGGGAGAGAGAGAGAGAAGGGGGGGGAGGGGGAGGGAGGGAAGGAGAGAAGGAGGGAGGAAGTTCAAAAATATACATGCAGCCCTCTCTTCACTGCAGCATTATTTACAATAGCGAAAATACGGACACATTCCAAGTGTACATTGATACATGATTGGATAAAGAGGATGTGGTACATGTATACAATGGAATACTACTCGGCCATAAAAAATGAAACCTTGTTTATGAAAACAGATCTTGACGGTATTATGCTATGTCAGACGGAGGTAAACAGCGTGTTATTTTACTTATACATGGAATCTAAAAGAAAACAAAAGGAACTACAAAAAGCAAATGCAGTCTTACAGATGCAGACAACATCAGGACTGTTGCCAAGGGGAGAGGTATGGGGGTGCAGGCAAATTACGTGAAAGAGGGGATCAAGAGATACAAACCTGTACTTATGTAAGTCGGGGGATATGATGTACAGCATGGTGACTATAGTCAATAATACTGTATTGCAAATGTGAAAGTTGTTAAGAAAGGAAAACTTAAAAGTTCTTATAAGAAATTTGTAACTTTGTATGGTGACACATGGCAAATAGACTTAGTGTGGTAATTATTTCACAATACATGAGGTCTGTCTGGAAAAAATCCAACCATTGTTAATATAACAAGAATGGTTTGTACAACATCCACGTAACCTGGCAGCCAAGGAGAGTGGGCTAGAATGCGCATGTGTGAACAATGACAACCTTACTGTACTAGTCAGTGGGGGCGGTAGACACCGTTGAGTGAACACATACACTATGTGGCCGTCAAATTCAAAATGACTGAGTGAGTAGAGCAAATCATTTGCATCCAATTTTTGTGTTAAGCTTGAACATTCCTCCATGGAAACTATCGGGATGACTCAGAGGCCACAGCTATGGGCAACTGGTGATTTTGACAGCTTCACCATGACAACACACCCACTCACGCAGCCTGTCTCATGCAGAGTTTTCTGGCAAAACATCAAATCACTGAGGTGACTCAGCCCCCCTACAGCCCAGATTTGGTGCCCTGCGACTTCTGGCTTTTCCCAAAACTAAAATCACCTCTGAAAGGGAAGAGATTTCAGACTGTCGATGAGATTCAAGAAAATATGACAGGACAGCTGATGGCAATTGGGAGGACTGCGTGAGGTCCCAAGGTACCTCCTTTGAAGAGACTGAGGCATCAATGTCCTATGGACAATGTCTCTTATATCTTCTTCAATAAACGGTTTCTATTTTTCATAGTGCACGGCTGGATACTTTCTGGACAGACCTCGTATTCACAGGTCCAGTCATTATGTTGTATACCCAAAACGAATATAACATGTGCATCAATTGTATTCCACTTAAATTTTTTTTTAAAAAAATGTGTTCAACTGTATTTATACCACCTTCTAGCGCAATGACACTTTACTCAAAAAAATCATTTTAAACATGTAATAGTCCTTCACCTATGAATGGCTCTTAATATTATAGTGAAAGCAATTCAAGATGAAGCTTATTTTAGCTTTTAGGTTTTGACGCAGAGAGCAAAGTTACAGGTTTGGTTTTTTTTTAAAGCACAGGTGATATGATTTCATAGAAGGCTCTGGAACCCTAACGAGACGTGAGCTTACTGTATTGCCTGCTTGCAACCTACGTGCAACTCCGCGGCCCACAGCAGACTGGTCACGTGGTAGGCAGAGCAATGCCCCTGCCCCCCTCCAAAAAAGGTCTACACCCTAATCTCTGGAATCTGAAGATAAGTTGCATTGTTTGACAAAAAGAGGCTTGCAGATATAATTAAGGTTTTGGATCTTAACATAGGGAGATGAGATTATCCCGGGTAATCCTAGGATCGAGCAATGGAAAAAACACAATGAAAATTATATTTAAAAAAACGTGACAGTGGAAGAGAAAGAGCAAAGAGTCCAAGAGTGATGTGCTGGGAGAAGTGACAAGATGATTTTGAGGTGTCAGCGTTGGCACCTCAAAGATGAGGTGAGCCAAAGAATGCTGGGAATGACCCCTGGCTGACAGCCTGCAAGGAACACCTTAGCTGTACAAGTGCAAGGAAGCCAATTTATCCACAGCCTGACTGGGCAAGGAGACGGATTCTCTGCTAGAACCTCCCGGAAAGGAAAGGAAAGGAAAAGGAAAAGCAAAAACCCTGCCAACATCTGGATTTTGGCCTGGCAGATGTGTGTCAGACCGCTGACTGACGAGAAGTGTGGTGGTGTTTTGACAACACTAGAAAACCAAGGCAGTCACCTTGCTCGAACGGGTAGTCATCACTTCAGAACTCTAGGCCACAGGAATGGTCCTCACGTGGCAGAGTTGAATGGAATTTTCCCAGGTTCCCTCAGCTTTCCTCAAGAGTTTTAAAAAGTCCCCACTCTGCCAAACGAGCTAAGGCTGTTATATTTTTTCTGAAACATGAGCAAAGACTCCACCTGAAAATTCTATCACATGAAATTGCTCTAGGAAAACAAAATAGTTCAAAGTCAAAATATTAGCCCTGGCTGGTGTAGGTCAGTGGATTGAGCGCGGGCCTGCAAACCAAAGGATCGCGGTTCGATTCCCAGTCAGGGCACATGCCTGGGTTGCCAGGCCAGTTCCCGTCAGGGGACATACAAGAGGCAACCGCACATTGATGTTTCTCTCCCTCTCTCCTTCCCTTCCCCTCTAAAGATAAATAAATAAATAAATAAATAAATAAATAAAATCTAAAAGGAAAAAAAATATTAAAGAAAAAGGAGCATGTGGACATTAAAATACAGCTCAGTTTGACTAACGGTCATGTCATTATCACTTAATAGGCAAAGATTTTGTTCAAACGATGAAAATATCTCCAAATACGTATCACGCAATATTGAAGTTTACAGCTAAGTTGCCTTCCCATTGCGGTCCCATTTAGATCAGTGAAAAACTTCTCGAAGGGTTTGGTTAAAATCATGAACGTACACGGAGTTGACATCTGTCGGAAAAGGTAAGCGCAGCTTTATTAGGGAAATGACATTCAGTCATAGGAAATCGTAGCTGTCAAGCAAGCAAATGTACAAAATTGGTTAAGACACAAATACAGATATTGTTTAGTAGTACGCCAACACTTTTCATCTTCCCAGCTCACAGGGAAAGAGATTGAAGTCAATGACAAGGCTTGTGAAACCATTTCAGCTGGGAGGAAACACGTTGCAAAATTAAAGTTTCCAGGCAAGACTTTTTTTCCTAGCTTCAACCTGTCACTGACATGGTAGATAAATATTTTCACGAAAGTAGGAAGTGATAACATCTCTCACTGACAATATTCCTATCCATTCTTTATTGGACAGGGACTATTCTAAGAAAACCCAGACCAAAGCAGGCCACAGGGGACGGACATAACAGAATTTATGCAATATGAAAATGATAACATTTACCCAAAAAAATGAAGATTTCTCTGCATCTCCGTGTTGAATGATCCTTCCCCTCCCTCCAAGGGCACCGTAGTCCATGAACCAAGGGAAAATTACCATTTTTTGCTATTTTGATAAAACTATGAGTAAAAAATCACATGTCTCAAACATAACCAAACAAGAATAGCCCTGTAAATCATAGAGGCTCAGTCCTCCGATATCAATAATGAAAAGGGCTTCCATTTCCGTTTTAGAGAAGAATCTCTAAAGAGTACATACGGCAAACCCTAGAGCCCAAAATACAGCCTTCCATGAGAGACTTCCCACACACTATTCAGTACAAGCCATAAAATCAGCTTGTCCTTATTTACTGAAAACTCCAATATATATGGCGGTGGTATTTCAATTTTGATTAGTTCCTCGGGTAGTATCCTCACCTTGTTCTTATCCAGTACTTGAAAAATGTACACGATTCATGAGCAGACAGACCCAAAGCAAATGAGAGAAGAAACAGAGAAAGTGCCACAACAGGCCACCTTGTTTACAAAAGCTTCGGACAACAGGGTAGCAGGAGAAGTTAGCTCTGGGCATCGTCCTTGGATTCCGGCTGCATGGTTGTTTTGCGAAAGTCTCAATGAGAACGAAGCTCAGATAACGCCCCTGTGATTTAGGTGTTTTCTTCCTTGCCTGCGTTTTCTTTCTCTGTGAATCAACTGTGGATTCTACGGGGTGCGGCACACAGAACGCCCCTCTTTCATCACAAAGTCATAAGCACGTGCTTCTGTAACATACCACACTCAAGCACTCCAGCTGACATTTTAGGTGAAATGTGCAAATGAAAACTATAAATGATCACACCCATATCATTACCCTACCAACCACACTCAAGCAGGCCTCACTTCTGCCGGACCCTGTATATAGATGACATATGTGTAATACACATAAAATGTACAAGATTTATACTGATATTCTCGTTTTCTTTTCCTCCTCTCTGCTCAGCAGTCCTCAAACACGACTTCCATACTGCGGAACATGAGAGAAAAGTCTAAGTGATCTGTTCCATAGATAACCGCGGGGCTGTCTTTATTTCTTATGCTGATTAGGAGTCTTCCAGCCTGAGAGACTGGTGGCAGGTATCCAGGTAGGCAGCCACAGCCAACCCACAGGAACCTGCCAGAAGCAGTTGGAGGCAAAAGTAGTTTTCCCACCTTCTCAACAGCCTCCCGAGCCTCCCACGGACTGAACCCACTAGAAACAAGGCTTCCAGGAAGCTGGTTGATAGGATCCAAATGCGTAAGTTTGAAAACTGAGTGTGGGGATAATCAATCCAAAACTTAGAAGTCAAGGAAACTAGGACGGACACGCAAACAAGACTGAGAAGGGTTAACTAACAGGTAGCATAAAAAAAAAAAATGAACAAAAACCACAAGAGAGGGTGACAGCCTACAACAGAACCGAATAGACAGTTGGGTAGTCAAATGTTCAACTGTGTCACGTGCGGACGGGTCAAACATACGACGATTGAAAAACGGCTGAATTTGACCATGTGGACGACACCGGCCACTTTGAAAGAGAGTAAGTTAATAAGTAAATAAACGAAGACCGCCTGAATGGGAACAAACAGAGGCTGTGTATTCAGAGCTTTCAAGATCAGGCGGATCGGCCACCATCTCTGCATGCGGAGACATCGAAAGGTTGCAGAAGAATTGGAAAGCTTCGTATTGAAAAGAACAGGAGAGGCTGTGGCACCACTTTAATTGCAGATCTTGGACCTGCGGAAGATGAGGGTGGACCCGCCGGAAGGGGCATCACGTGAGATTGCTTTGACGGTCATGTTTGGCTTTTCCTGCTTGGTCTGAGTTAGAACGGGGGGCAGAAATCAGGCAAGATGGCAGTCCGTCACCACGTGCTGATTTTGGGGGACCAACTGATTCTAAGTTTGTGGTTTGGCTTTCGGGATTGTTTGCCACAGAGGGTGTGGGTCGGAGTCCTACTGTCGTCTACAATCTGGCCAGTGTCCATTGGTGACATTTGTCTCTAGGGTGTTTCAGTGGAGTGGGGGAGGGCAAAAGAGCGACTTGAGTGATATCTTAGGAAACGGAAATTATTCTGAGCATTTCAAACAAAGACGATTGAGTGTAGCGGATGGGAGATAGATGAGCTGAGAAAACTAGTGGCGGACCTTAAGGCGACCCGGAGATGAAGCCAGAAGTAGCTATTCCCACCTGTGGAAGGGAAGGAATACTAGAAGGCAGCGGTGTGACCAGGGCTCAGAAGTCAGTCCAGTCCACCAGGGGGGAAACCACGCTGGGACCCTCCTAGGAGGCTGAAGGTGGGAGCACGCTGTGGTGGGACCCGGAGCCGTGGTGGAGACACAGCTGATACTGAAAAGGCTGCCCCAGAGAGGGAAGAGTGTGGGGTATATACATCTCCTGTCTTCTCATTCTCCGCTCCGCCTGCGATGTCTGCCATTACATCAGAGTGAGGACAGGGTGAAAAGTCACAGTGCAAACAGGCGTAAGACCGACCTAAGTGGCTTCCAGAGAGGAAGGGACACTTCGGTGAATAAAGTCTTGGTTAGTTTCTAGAAGCAATCCTCCCGCCGTGAGCAATTAAAACTGCTCGGTGGAAATTTTTTTTTTTTCCCAAAAAACTATTTAAATAATGACGGTGTTATCAACAGAAGAAGAAAACCTGCCAGATTTGAGGAAATGTGGGATTTAGAGATAAAAGCATAGCACAGGCAGAACGAAGGTGCTTTTGCTCTCAGGGAATTCGTACGAACAGGAGACTGTAGAGGCCAAGGGTCAAGGCTCAAAGCCACGCAAAGCCTGTGGAAAGCCGTGTGGGCGCTTCCCACATTTCTTATTCCAAAACATTGGCTGCCAACTCTAGAAACGTACTAAGATCCATTGCCTTGCGTGCTTTGAATAGGTGAACTTCATGGCAGGTCAATGATGTCTCACAGAAAGCTGTCGGAAAACAACGAGAGTGAGTAGAAGACATTCTCTAATAAACAACGGAGAACATTTGCCAGTAGCCGCGGATCCACAGGAAAGGGTATTGTAGCGGGGGTGTGCAACCATTTGGCGCCTCCGGGACGCACTGGAAGAAGAGTTGTCTTGGGCCGCACATTAATGCACAAACACTAACGAAAACTGATGAGTTGTTCTTTCTTTTTTTTTTTTAATTTTATTTATTTATTTATCTTTAGAGGGGAAGGGTAGGAGAGAGGGAGAGGGAGAGAAACATCAATGTACGGTTGCCTCTTGTATGTCCCCTGCCGGGACCTGGCCTGGCAACCCAGGCATGTGCCCTGACTGGGAATCGAACCGCGATCGTCTGGTTCGCAGGCCCGCACTCAATCCACTGAGCTACGCCAGCCAGGGCTTGATGAGTTGTTCTTAAAAAAGGTTGTAAGTGGGACAAAGACAAGTGGTGGGGGAAGGACTGAGTGTGAGAGATGGGAGTGGGGAGGACATAGGAGAATAATGGGGGGAAATGGGGACAAGTGTTATTGAACAACAATACAAACATTTGAAAAAAGGTTTCAAGTGAATGTATGACTTTGTGTTGGGCCGCAATCATAGCCATCCTGCGATGCATGCGGCCCGCGGGCCGCCGGTTGGACACCACTGTGACAGCAAGCGTTCCAAAGCAGGAGAGTGACCCTGCATGGAAAGTCTATGACATATATATATCATGTATATATCAGTGACTCTGGTGGAAAGTATATAACGGCAAGTAAGTGACATGGTAAGTATATGGGTAAACCTTAACTGACTGGCTCTATAAACAATGGCATCGATAATAACGATGCCTTTGAAAAACAAAAGCAAAAACAAGATAGAACTAAAATGCATGACCCCAAACAGGATGGAACAAAGGATGGAGAGAAATCCACACGTCAGCAACGGTGGTAACATTTGTTACCGTCAGTAGCCCTGCTGCAAGAGCAAGAGAAGGAAACAGAGTTGCCTGAGCCCAAGAGCTAAACAACTTGGGGAAAGCTTTCTAGGGGGTGTTGTGGTCCCTCGGAGACACAAACGCTGCCGGAAACTAAGCATGAAGGCAGGGAAGGCACAGGATTAAAAAAACAAATCTTCTTCCATCTGTATTCCAAGCGCTTGCTTATGCATCCCACACTGGACCAACTCAAAGACGTAGAAACATCCAAAACCAAACGAACGAAAAAACAGTGCAGAGAATGAAAAGGCAGGTCGCAGCAGAAAAAGAAATTTCCAACATGTTTAACTTGTAAAGAATTAATATTCTCAACATGTAACGAACCCTGAAAAGCAGCAGGAAAAAGGCGGATAATGCTATAGGCAAAAAAGGGGCAAGACACTTGATTAAGCACCTCACGGAAGGGGAAATACAATGGAGTAAGGACAGTCTGTTCAATAAATGGTTTGGGGAAAACTGGGTAGATACATGCAAAAAATGAAACTACTTCACTTTCTTACACCATATCCCAGAATAAACTCAAAATGGATTAAAGACAAATATAAGACCCGGACCATAAAACCCCAAGAAGAACACACAAGCAATAGGTTCTTTACTTTGGTCTTAGTAATATTTTTTTGGATATGTCTCTCTTCTAAGGCAAACGCAACAAAAGAAAAAACACGCAATGGAACTACATCGAAGTAAAAAGCTTTTGCACCACCAAAGAACAAATCAAATACATCCTACAGAATGAGAAACAATATTAGCCAATGCTACATCTGGTAAGGGGTTATTATCCGATAGATGTGACCATGCTATATAACTTAACACTAAAACATCAAACAGTCCAATTAAAAAATTGGCAGGGGGCCTGAATACACATTTCTCCAAAGAGGACGTACAGATGGCCAGTGGGTGTATGAAAAAAAAAAAGGTACACTGTCACCAATCATCAGAGAAATACAAATTAAAACCACAATGAGACATCAACTCATTTGTATCGGAATGTCTACCACCAATAAATCAACAAACAAGTATTGGCAAGGATATGGAGAACAGGAACCTTGTGTGGACTATTGGTAGAAATGCAAATTGGTGCAAGCACTGTGGAAAACAGTATGGAAGTCCTTTAAAAAAGTAAAAATAGAACTACCGTATGACCCTGCAATCCCACTTTTGGGTATTTACCAAAGCAATCTAAAACACTAACTCAAAAAAAAAAAAAAAAAAAAAGAGGTCTGTCCAGAAGGTATCCAGCCATGTACTATGAAAAATAGAGGCTTTTATTGAAGAAGACACAAGATACAAGAAACACTGTACATAGGACAGTGACACCTCAGTCCCCTTCAAAGTAGCCGCCCTGGGACCTCACACAGTTCTCTCAAACGCCATCAGCTGCCCCGTCGTATTTTCCTAAATCTCATTGACAGTCTGAAATCTCTTCCCTTTCAAAGGTGATTTTACTTTTGGGAAAAGCCAGAAGTCGCAAGGCACCAAATCTGGGCTGTAGGGGGGCTGAGTCACCTGGGGGATTGGATGTTTCGTAAAAAAACTCTGCATGAAATATGATGCATGAGCGGGCGTGTTGTCATGAGGAAGCTGCCAATCACCACTTGCCCATCGCTGTGGCCTTCTGAGTCATGTGACTAGTTTCTGTGCAGAAATGTTCAGGCTTCACACAAAATTGGATGCAGATGGGTTGCTCTACTCACTCAGTCATTTTGAATATGATGGCCGCACAGTATATGTGCTCACTAAACAGTGTCTACAGCCCCCACTGACCAGTAGAGTGAAGTCACCATTGTGTACACATGCGCATTCCAGTCCACCCTCCTTGGCTGCCAGGTTACGTTGATGTTGTACAAACTGTTCTCAGGATGTTCTCACTATGGCTGGACCTTGTCCAGACAGACCTCGTATACACACCCCTATGTTCATTGCAGCATTACTTACAATAGCCAATATGTGGGAACAACCTAAGTGTGCATTGGCAGACAAATGGATAAAGAAGAAACGGTATATATGTGAAATGGATATCACCCAGCCATAAAAAATGGCTGTTACATTTACCATTTGTAACAACACGGAGAGACCTAGAAGGTATTATAATAAGTACATTTTGTGATACGGAGTAAGACAAATACCGTATGAATTCACTTATGTTGGGACTCTAAAATACACAATAAATGAGCAAACAAAACAGAAAGAAACTCATGCATACAGAGAACAAACTGACCGTTGCCAGAAAGGAGAGGTTTGAGGGGGGATGGGTAAAAAAAAATGAAGGGATTAAGGAGTACAAATTGGCAGTTACAAAATCGTCATGGCTACGTGAAGTACAGCACAATAATGGTGCAATAACTGGGTGGTGTCAGGTGGGGACTGGAATTACTAGGGGCATCACTTTCTAAGTTATACAAATGTCTACCACAACGCTAAACGTACGAAACTAACATAATATGAAATGTCAACTGTAATTGAAAAAATGTTTTAAAAATTAAAAAAGAAATGTCACACAGAGAAATGTCGATATTGTACAATTTTACTTATATGAGGAATCAAGAACAAAGCAAATGAACGAAGAAACTAAAACAGAAAGAAGCTCATAGATACAGAGCGCGAACAGACATTTGCCAGAGGGGACAGTGGGCAGAAAAAGAGAAAGGGGGTTAAGAGGTACAAACATTCAGTTATAAATGAAGTCTCAAGGATGTACTTGAGAAATACGGTCTTTAATATTGCAGTAACTATGTCCAGTGAGAAATGGTTACTCGACTTAGGGGGTTGATCGCTTTGCAAAATATGTAAATGTTCAAGCACTACGATGTATCTGTGAAACTAATATAATATTCTATGTCATCTATAATTAAAAATTGAAAGTAATGAATAAAAAGAAAATGTGTCAACTCGATAAAGGAAATCTACAAAACAAGCAAAACTAGTTGAATAGTTAACGGTGAACATCTAAGGTAAAGCATCTATCCGCTCCTGCCACTTCGGTTCAGCATTTTGCTGGAGGTTCCAGGCAGGGCAAGTAGGTGAGAAAATAAAATCAAAGGCATACACACTGGACAGGAAGACATAAATTGTTCACGTTTGCAAATGATATAATTTTATACCTAACAAATCTTAAGAAATATACTAAATGAGTATTTGAATTAATAAACATTCAAATATATAAAATTACCTGTATTTCTCTACAGTAGTAAGCCAAGATGAGAACCAATAACATGATAAAAAAATGAGGAAAACGCGACTTTTCGTTCTTATTTCCTGGGCAAGGGCAAGATGTAAGAGACAGGTGGTCAGCAAAGGCAGATGGAAATGGGAGGGAGGTGGGGAGGGCTGGGGTGGTGGGCTGGGGGCGGGGTAAAAGACAGAAAACTGTACAATATCAACAATTAAAAAAATACTGATTAAAAAATAAATAAAATTAAAAAAAAAAAGAACCTTGTAACTGATCGAGCAATGGTCCCAAACCATCCTGGTTTCATCATCCTGGATTCACAGCGTCCTGGCTCCACGGCCAAGGGTCAGTCAGCAAATCTCCTGGAGCTGGGGTGCCTGAGGGTCGAGGTCTGCGTCTTTTGAAGTTAGTTCCTAGGATTCTAATACAAACAGGCTGTTCATCTACAAGTTCCACATTAGTCAGAGTCCACACTTACAGCAAAAATGTCCATAGACTGGTGAGTGGGCTACATTACTTGCATAATAACCTTAACCTTGTTTACTGAGCTTTTCCCAGAAACCTCCAATAATCACTCCCCCCACCAACATCTTTCTTTTGTCTTTAGCTGGAGATGGTATTTCAGGTACAGGCTTGGGCCATGTCAGGGAGCTACTGTTCTTTTGTTTTTGTTTTTGTTTTTTTTGGATACCTACAATGCACATTTGCTCTTGTTTTTCTCCTATTAAACTATTATTACCAAAGGGTGTCAGCAAAGAACCTAGAAGGGTAGCGAGAAAGCACCTTCCACACACTGGCTAGTAACTGACATTTACACACCAACGCGTTTTCTGGTTAACCTCTGCTGGACTTGTTCGTCCGATTTTATACAAACCTCAATTAACAGGGCATTTTTCCATACCTAGAGAAAATATTGTACGCTCCCTAACTATAGGTAAGTAACGTGAATGTACACTATTCTGTTTTTCGAATTACATTTCAGCTCTCTGGACAGGTGAACCAGTTTTATTTCTTGTGTTCTGCCCTTGGATTGTACATGTAGACAAAGTGTTTTACACATTTTCACTAGATCAGTCCCTCAGAAAAGAGATATATTTTGGTGCGGTGGATTTAAGCTAAAATAAAAATGAATGATAAATTATCTGAATTTGGATTTCAATACACTGTTAAGATTCAGAATAGATAGATAGGCAGATAGATAATATATACGAGTGCCTATATATTATAACACTTCTGAAGGAAGAATTCAAGAGAAGAAACATCTCACAGACAAATCGTTAACTCTGCATTTATCCTCATATTAGCTGGAACAAAATGCATGCAGTCAGGGGGTTTAGAACAGTCCTCGCCAAGAGGTGCCCCTTTGGCATGAGAATTATTTGAGCCAAAGGCAATTGAAACCCTGCAGGCTCAACAGAAACTTTAACCTCTTCCTAAAGAATTGAAATCGGGGGCCTTGCCCATAATAGGAGTAATTACCAGACATAAAATTTTACAGCCTATGTGTAGGGCAGGGAAAGCATCCAATTACTGAACATGTGCTCTTCTTACCCTTTCGTGAATTATTCTTCTCCCCACTGAAGCTCTCATCCCATTCCTTGGCTAAACAGGGCATCTATACACCTCATTCCACTTTTCTGTCTTCCAACCTCCCACGTATGTGGGGTTCCCAGACACACACCTTATACGTGGTTTTCTACTTTTACTACGTTGCATGTCAATTTAATTCTTACACTAGTCGAAAGAACCTTTGTAGGGTAGAGAAGATATTTATATATCAGGGTAGAGAAGGGAGTATGTAAAATACATTTTGTGAAAATAAAACTCTAATTTGGTAGCCTTACTAAGTTTCCATTCTTCGTATATTTTTCTGGGTACAAAACATTCTATTTCAGGGAAATGTGTATGGGTTAGAGATTTCAAATGGTTCTAAAGTTAGTACATAGCAGAACTAATCGCAAGTTAGTAGAGTCATCTGACTAACTTCTCTATGTTAAACCCATCTGAGCTGCTTTTGTTTTGCTTTGTTTTCTGTTGAAGTCAAATTACAATGCAAGCCTGTTTTCCTTACTAATGAAACTCCTTTATAATTCACCATTTGCCCATGGAAATAATCTATTTCAGTGTCTACTACATCTATTTCAGTGGCTAATACATTGGGAATTGTAACAAGTAGCAACATAATATTGAGGAAATCTTTGTGACTTTTAAATAATATTTTGAATGTTTAAATATGTCCATTTGTTCTGCGTAGCCTGCTGTGAGGAATTCTGAAACTTCACGTACAATGAATCATCTCGCTCCACTTTCTTTTTAGGCATAGTGATTTTAATCACTTATATGCCTCCACAGTGACAATGCTTATCATTTACTTTTAATAATCTGATACCAATGCACACAACTGCGTTATATAAAAGCATCTTCAAATGAATGTACTTGTAGTCTAGCAAATAAGAATTGAAATACAGAACATTGGCTTATGCGTATATTTGTGTATCTTTATAAATATAAATATATATACATATTGAAAAACTAAGTTTCAAACCTCCAAACTATTATATTTTCTCATTATGACATTCTCTGAATATTACGATCAATAAAAAAATGAGCATCTGATAATAGATATTGAAATGTATTATGAAGAATCGCGTAAAGCCTTCAGTTACATAATGAGACTTTTACAGATATGTCTGGATAATATTCCGTGGTTCCGAAAAATGACTCCTTAATTTAGAGACGGCTGTGAGCAAACATTTAATTATCTTAATTAAGATATATGTGATCAGTATGATTATAATAAAATTAGCGCCTTCAAAACATGTTAAAACACAGAATTTCTCAAAGTATCTCTTAACATTCCCACATGAAGTTAATAGATCTACCATAAAGCATGGGGAGTTTATATATAATCAGGTATCAATTAAGTTTGGGAAATGATGAGTTAAACAAAGTTACACAGATCATTTTATTGCATGACTTCTCAAAGTTTTAATATGTTCATATCCGCTGCTAATCTCTGAAAAGAAATATATATGCTTTTTCACTTACCTAAAAATGCACAATTTTTATCTTGTCTTGCAACCCCTTTTATCTTGCAACATCTTACGGGAATGAAGGTTTTAAGGCTTTTCCTTAAGGGAATGAGGGTTCTTTGAGACATGCTGCTACAATATATAAAAGCCAGCACGGTAACATATATGACCAATATCAGCAGTCTTAGGGCGGAGCTGTAAATTAGTTTAGTAGACATTATCATATACTGACAGGTACACAAAAAGGCAAAAAAATAAAATATCTGCCTTGCTCAACCAGGATTCCTCTGAATCAAGAACACAGAAAGTAACAATTCTTTCAAGAATAGTCGGCAACCGCCCTGGCTGGTGTGGCTCAGTTGGTTGGAGCGTCATGCCACAACCAAAGGGTTACAGGTTCGATCCCAGGTTGGGGTGCATTCAGGAAGCAATCAATCAATGTTTCTCTCTCACATTGATGTTTCTCTCTCTCCCTTCCTCTGTCTCTGAAAGCAATGGGAAAATGTTGCTGGGTGAGGATAAAAAAAAGTAAAAACATAAAGAAGAAAAATGAAAAATAAGAATAGGACGTAACTAGTACTATCCTAGGTACGTAGTAAATCTGTTACAGCCTCTATTGTGGAATCCCACCGGAAAAGAACATTGTATTCACGGCATTTGACACCCCTCTTAAAGTAGTTGCAACTTGTATTGTTCCAGATTAGTGCTTCATATTTAATGTCCCCAAGGAGTCTACGGGCTCCTTCGGGTCAGAAACTGTCCCATGTGTCCCTATGTCCACTATGAAACAGCATGCCCAGCACATAGTAGGTACTCAATAAATGCTTATCATTTAAATGGACTCATCTGACTTAATCATAAAGGAAACTCAGCAGATAGAGAACAAACAGTTGTTTCTTCCCGTGGACCTTGGGGAGAAAACACACACACACACACACACACACACACACACACACACATTGTGAAACACGAGGGATAATTCTGAGTATACCCACAGTCATTCAGCAAAGCTGTTGAAATCAGGGCAGATCTGGTAAGACTCTAATTCTACTGGCGGAAACCATCTGTACACACGTGGATAAAAAAGCTGCGGTATATTTACACAGTGGAATACTACGTGGGCGTATAAAAGAAAAAATGTTACCCTTTGCGACAGCATGGATGGACCTGGAGAACGTTATACTACATTAATTGAGTGAGTCAGAGAAAGACAAATAGCACAGGATTTCACTCATGTGGAATCTAAGGAACAAAATACACTGATGAGCAAAATAAACCCAGAGGCATCGATACGTGGGACAGAGTGACAGCTGTCAGAGCAGAGGGAAAGGGGATGGAAGAGATTAGCCCAAGAACATACATGCAGATACGAGTGGCCCATGGACACAGACAACGCCGTGGTGGGTGGGGTGTGGGGCAGGGGTGGAAGCAAGGGCTGCTTGGAGCAAGGCACAAGGGAGAAAAATGGGGAACATCTGTAACAGTGTGAACAATAAAACGAAATGAATACATTAACCAACGACAAAAACCGTTAAACAGCTCTTTCACTAGAATGCACTCGTTAACCCCAAAACTTCAAGTTTAAAGTCTATTTCTGCCTCTCCCACCCCAACTGCAAAGCAAGTGGTCAATTCGGGAGTAAAGAAAGGAGGAGAGTGAATTCAATCTTCAGTTTTCACTGAGCTGTGTGTCAGAAGGCAATATTTTTGAGCTATTTAGTTGTGCTCTTTCTTATCTAAGTTATTTCCTATCGAAATTACCAGTTTTCAAGACAGGTATTTTCATGCCATATGAAGGTAGAAACAGTGAATTATGTAGTTCTTAACTATAATAAGTCACTTTCATAACAGTTATCGTTTATAACGGTAATAAAGTCACTTTGGGGGAAGCGTGCTAACATTATGCACATAACGAAACAACTGTTTCCGGCAGAATTTTTAAAACTCTTCAACAAACTACTTTGGCATAGAGCAAATAAAATTCACATGAATAGTTCCTGATAGCAAAGAGCAACGGGGCGGGGCGGTACAGCCGGGATGTTCCCAACGACCAACGGAACTTACGGTGCAAATGGCCCTGAAATATTAGTATTCGTAAGGACAAGTTTTATCATTTCCCAAAAAGGTTTTTACAACTCCTGTCAGGGGCACTGACCTCTTTTCCCTTAGACTGTCACATAAAAAATGACAGCCAACACAGCAATAGCCATCCAGGGTGAATAAATCAAAATCATACCTATTTTTTGTCAGACTGGCAAAACAGATCTCTTTTTGGTGTGCCGGGGAATTTTAGGAATTAGTTTATACGTGCCGTGAGATGAAACAGGTTGCAAATTGCTGCTTTAGAGAACCGTCTCCCATCAGTCCTCTGAATTGGTGTTCTATGACCCCTCGGCCATGTATTTACCATTTACGACACCAGGGCTCAGACCTGAGAAGGAATCGTGGAAATGGAAGACGGACAGCATCCTTACTATCCAGCTTCGGCAGCATCACCCAGAGGATTCTCAAATGGCGGGGAAGCAACTGCCCGCGCGGGGCTGGATTTCATTAGTTAGCAGAAGAAAACATCTATTTCCTTCTTTCTTCTTGCACTCCCTCGATTTGTCTGCCTGGAGAATCCCCATCATTCAAGGTCCAAATTAAGCGGTTCATTTTCTGGGAAGTTCCTTTGGCGAGGCTTAATTGATCACTGTCCTTTGCGTCGCCGTTCTTCCTCGCACTTAACCTCTTTCATAAAAGCGATCACACTAAACTGCATTTTTAAAAAATCTCCTTGTCCGTTTTTTCCTAGGAGAGTGTAAGCTGGGTGGCCTTGACTTTGTGCGGACAGAGGCCAAGTTTACGTCATGACTGCTCCATGAGTCAGCCCCAATGAAATAACACAGAGTGCGCGCACCGGCATCGTTCACTTTAATCACCAGTGTATTTCATTCAACAGGCTTTCTTCCGTGCCAGGCACTGTGCTGAGCACTTCGCAGACATTGATTCAGTGAATCTCCACCACTCAGCATAATGACTGCCTCCTGGTAGGCGGTCAATAAATATTTGTGAAAATAATGAGTGAAAGGAAAAGAAGGGAACTGTGTTAGTGAGAGAAGTTGCCGGTTTGTTGGTATTTATCTCTCATTTCAATTCGATTCAAGACACCTTTCCTCTGGGTTTCGGAAAGTGAACTAGGCTTTCAGCACACAGGGATGACTACCGCCACCACAGTTCTGCCTTCAAAAGGCCTGCACGGAGGTTTGCTACTGATTAAACGGCACATACGAAGCTGCTTTGTTTATCTATCTATGCATCTATCAATTCCACAAACAGGGGGTTTGCATTTATTCTACGACAGTCATTCTGGAAGCCACTAAGTGGGCAAACACAGAATCGGCACGTCACTTTTCTAGCGCGTCTTCTGGTGCAAAGGGAGAATAGGAACGGAGCCAAAATTTGGAAACAAAACCTTATACCTGGGAGCAGTACTATTATGAAGAGAAAAAGAAGGCGGGGGCGGCGGGGCAGGGACTTACGTAATCATGTAGGTCAGGGATACCTGAGGGCTGAAATGAACTAAACAAAGACTAAAGAGATGGTGCTTTTTATTTGTTCCGTTTGGAGGAAGGTGGAACGTTCAAATCCTAGGAAGCTGAATTCAGGGTACAGTAGAAAGTACACTCTCAAGCAGGGACGTTGCAAAAGATATTTCTACGTCTACTTGGAGATCACACAGAATGCTAGGAATATGTCAACCTATTTAAAACACCATCAAACATGTGCTTCTTGAAATTTAAAATATGTATGTTTCAAAGCAAGAATGATTCCATACCTGGAAATATAGCTAGGATTTGGATCAACAGAAATAATACGATTAAGTCCTAATTGTAGGTAAGCAGAGGGAATGCTGACCAGCTTTTCATGTTCTCATACTGACCCAAAACTTTTCTGAGAGATAAAAAAATAATATTATCCAAAATCAGAACCTAAGCATTTTTATATGCTTTTGTACATACTTAGCTGTTCACATACTAGTAACTTCCTTGTGAGTATAAAACAAATCTTATAAACTTTGTTTACAAGAAAAAGTGATTATAAAAAAATTTTCTCTGATAAGCAGAAAAACATCTTATAGACAGGTACCAGATGAAATATTAGAGGGGAACACAGTCAAGGCCTATATATGTGTGTTTTTATGTATTTATTTTTAGACAGAGGGGAAGGAAGGGAGAAAGAGAGGGAAAGATCAGTGTGCGGTTGCCTCTTGTGTGCCCCTTAGTGGACTGAGTGCCAGCCTGTGAACCAAAGGGTCACTGGTTCGATTCCCAGTCAGGGCACATGCCTGGGTTGAAGGCCAGGTCTCCAGTAGGGTGCATGAGAGGCAACCACACATTGATGTTTCTCTCTCTCTCTTTCTCCCTCCCTTCCCCTCTGTCTAAAATAAATAAGTAAAATCTTAAAAAAAAATACATTTTTAAAGATTTTTAAAAAAGAATGTGAATTGTCCTTTTCCCAATACCTTAAACTGAAAAGGGGTAATTCCAAACATATGAGAATTTCCTTCAGAGAAGTGTAGTATCTTGAGAGTAGTTGGTCTGCCAACTTAAGGCTTTTCCTTTTGTTACTTCACGCTCAGGGATATTTACATTCAATAAATTTCAGCATTTGGAAGATTACCACCCTTGGGAATTACTTGTCTTGTAACTCATGCCAACGTTTAAAATTGAAATGCATTTTAAATGCTGTCAGAAAGAATAAGCCTAATATGTTAAAAACCTACTAGTAAAAATAATTTTCAACATAATTTCATAGTGTTAGATGATAATGACTTTGGAAGTTGTATTGTTACTGAACAGCAAGTAGGTCTTGCTGCTCGAGGCCACCCTCTAGTCACAATTCCAGAGGCAAAGGTTTGGCGATAAGGGAAAGGAGTCGTTACTCGAAAGCTACACAATTTGGGAATAACAGCTTTCCACTGCATTCCTCACTTAGGCTTATCAATTAATGCTACGATCTTTCACTCTCGACTTCCAGCTTTAATCCCTTAAGCCTATCAATGAAGGCTAACCTCTTTAACTCCTGAGTTCCCCATCATTCCCCCTGTTAGTTTTTAATTATCTTTTTTCTACAGGGTTAGTGTACAAACTTCAACAACGTAAGATACAAAGGCTACACAATGTGGGAAGAAGGGCAGGCCTCAGAGCCGGTCCCCTCCGGAACACCCAAAGGAGAGCAACCCTGCCACCCTCTGCCAGGCCGGCCCGGCCCTGGGCTGCACCCGGAGTTGGTTCTCCCATCCAACGTACCGTGCTTTGGGGAACACGGGCGGCTGCAGCAGGACCATCGGACATCCTGGGGGAAGAGCGTCTGAGAGCCGGTCTCTGCCCTCTTCTATTGTAAATCTCCTGGCCCATCACTCCATGCGCTCTGGACGCATCCAGCTTCTCAGCCAATCACCTCCCAGACTGTTTACCGTTGTCCAGGGCAACCTCCTCCTAGGCCCCTCCTACTCCTGCCCACTGTTCTGATCAGCTCTCTCTGAGCCAGGATTATTGGAGTTACAGCACACCACGTGATAGATTGGTGCTTCCCCTTGAAGGATCAAAACAAAACAAACAAACAAAACCTTCTTGCAGATACTGTCTACCAAATGATACACCCAAAACACTTTACTACTTGCTAGAAATGATAAAGGAAAATAACGAAACCTGGTCTTATTCCCTGAGAAATTTTGATTTGACACAAAAGGCCAAACTGTTATCTGTCAATCACGGGAGAGTCTGTCTTCATTGGCAGCCAGCCTTAATTTCTCAGTTATTGACCCAGGAATGTATTTCACCCAGAGACATGGCTTTTCTGGCAGACAGCCTGTTTACATGACACCAGCTCTTTGGAAGCTAAGAATTCAGTTCAGCAGGTCCTTCAGAGCACCCGCCTTAGCCACTGTAATAATGCCATATCAAATTCACGAGGATGGGCAAAAGTGGCAAAGAAATTTAATTGTTCCCATTTCACCTCTTACGGTATGACGGTGTATTGAAGGAGAAGCATTTAAAATCTTCTAACAGGGTAACAGTTAAGTAAAACCATGTTAACACTCAGATAAATGTTTAGAAATTTACAGATACTGGGTCCTTACCTTGATAAATTTGCAATGCTTAATTAATTGCTGTACTTTGCTACACAGTAGTACTATGTTCATGAGAATTTTGTTTTATTAACCATTACGATTTCCCAAACAGCTATTTGCATGTTAAACGGATTATTATATCCCTTTGTAAATTTGAGTATTATTGTACTGTTTCTGTGGATGTAAGTGGTACTTTTTAAATTCCAACACTCCTTTACAGATGCAGCAAATAAACCCAGTTGCGTGACTTTGAATACCGTCAATAAAAAGCATCTAAGATAATATTTTGTTTTTCTTAGCTCCTGAATTCTATCAGTCCCAATTCTTTGAACTCTTCTCTGATGGAGCTGATTCTTGATCATTCCAAGAAAATGGCAGGTCAAATTTTGAGAGTAATACAGAAGAAATGACTTCCCTAGAACTGTAGGCTCATGGACCGGCCTTGGCCTTGGCACTGCTCAATTAAATATAATGACGCAAAATCTAACAGAACAGTTAACAGAACAGCCTGCTCAGCCACTGGAGCCATCAAAGCTCAACAAAGATCTTTATATCCTCCGTGTCAAACAGTCCTCAAACAATAGAGTTACTTTCCATTATTTGCTTGCTGTCCAAGGAGGAGTTTGTGCTGCAATACCTTTTCCTATCCCTGCTTAAATACCTGTTCCGGGTATAATTAGAAACAACCACACTTTTTTCAACTCACAAAATCTCTTAAGGCCCATTCCACTTTTGCCTCGAGTACCATTAGCTGGTTAGGCTTTACATTTTCTGATCTTTTCAGCTGGCTTTCAACTGGGCTCAGGGCTATTTAAATTCTAGATTACAAATTGTTTTACTCACCGAGACAGGCTGCTAAGCCAGGACAAGTGGAGTAGGGAAAGTGAGACAGATAAATGGCCAAGCAGTTTACAACCACACAATAAATCAAAAACGCCCGTGTTCCCTAACCGAGGACGCTTAAGAGTAAATGGTTTACGCTTCTCCTCCCCGACCACAGGGTAAATAGCTTAAATCATCCCACTCAGGGAGATGGATACCAAAATTACAATTAGCGCCATTTGCCCCAGCCACACCCAAGGACAGATGACACCAGGGAAGTAAATGTCACTGCGGTGCATCAGCATGAAGCTGGTGACTGTTCTTTTGAGACCCTCCCTGCCTTTAAAATCTTGCAGTGAAAGGACGCAGTGTCTGCTCCCCCTCTTGGGAGTACACCTGTTCCCTTTCCTTCCCCCTCTTCTTCTCCCCACGCTTGTTACCTTTGCCTTTCTCTCTCCTAAACTCCAAGGGCCCTTCTGTGATTCGTTTCCTGAGCCTCCACAGCCTGTAACTTTACCAATGAACTTTCTCTTCTAATTTTAGTTCTTGGCTTTGAATTCTTTGCCAAATTCAAGAACTGAGGTCCAGTCCTGGCTGGTACGACTCAGTGGGTTGGGCGTCATCCTGCAAAGCGGAAGGTACCTGGGTTGCAGGCCAGGTCCCCAGCTGGGGGTGTGCAAGAGGCAACCAATCGATGCTCGTCTCTCACATCAATGTCTCTCTCCCTCTCTTTTGCCCGCCCTCCCCCTCTCTCTACAAATAAATAAATAAAATCTTAAAACAAAAGAACCAAGGTCCAGTTTTGCTGTCAACACCGCTGGTAACATCACGATTGTTCTGATTTGTTCAAAGGAACTCATTCCCGAGTTGTTGATGTTCTACACATCAGGTTCTTAAAGCCCCCTAAAAAGGCAAGAGTGATACGTGTGTGAAGAATACAAATGAGACACCAAGTCACTATGTCTTTTGATATAAAATGAGTTGAATGATGTTCCTGCTACACATGGATTGTTTGAACATACATGCAAATAGATATACACTAACTAGGCCCGTGATAGGCCGTTAGACACACGTGACCAGAGCAAGGACAATGGGCCAGTTACAGAAGGTCACCAGCATCGAAAGACCCAGGTGCCTAGCAACGGGCAAAGCAGGGAAAATAAGGACATGCCCCAAGGGTACCGTTCCTCCCCTAGCATGTCGCTGGTCACCCGGTTTGGACCCCTGACTTTTCACATGGCTGGTCACGCAGCTCGGACCCTCCCCCAACCCTTCCTCTCTGGCGTGTCCCTAGTCGTGCAGGTTGGACCCCTTAGACGGGGAACAAACAAGGGGCCAGAGAATAACCCTTAAGCATGAAGCCCCCAGGGCAAAATGAGGTTCTGACCCACATCGAACGCATCGAGACCTCAGGTGCATTTCAGCTCAGGCCCAGGAAAGCAGCAAGACCAGACAAGTGACGCCCTGGCCAACATCAGGACCGGCTGCATTGACTAATGACCTCTTGACCTGATGCCCACCCATCAGTAGAAACCAGGACCCTGGAAGCCACACCTGGAAGGCTGATGAATATTCTTTTGGGATGCTCCCCTGAGACCTCCAGGCAAACACCTTTGAGGCAGAGGACCCAGGGCGGCTCTCCTCCAGGGCCCCGCATCAGGCTTTTCCCATCCCTCTCCTCTCCCCGCAGGCTCTTACCTTTACCTCCTCTCTGCTAAGCTCGGGGGCTCTTCTTTTTGACAAACCTAGGTAGGCCTAGGAGGAATGGAAAATCATCGTGGGGGGGGGGGGAGTGTACCGTCCGAAACTGTAGCCCGGGAAACTGCCTGTCGACCCTACTCAGGACAAACAGATGCCCGCCTAAGACTGGAGTCTGGGGGCGGCCTAGGATGCAGCTTTAACTTGAGCCTGATGAGATGTATCAAGAACAACGGTCAGCAGAAAGGCACCCAGCGACCAGCTCTAGCCAATCAGACCCTGACACCCCAATCAATTACCCTTCGCGGGGTTTTGCGTTTAAAAACCCTGACCTAGGAATAACCCAGCAAGTCCTAACCTCCCTTGGTTGGCCCCCCAACCTCCCTGGGTTGGCCCCATTTCCCCCCACGGGTCTTAACCTCCCCGGGCTGGCTGCACTTTCTCCACTCCCCCGCCCACACACAAGTCCCAGCCCCCCTAGGTACTCTCCACTTACCCTCTTATCCCCCACTCACATAGACCCTGCTCCTTAGCTTGCTGCGCCATCCGGTTTCTTGAGCGATGCAGACCTAACACTTTTCCCTTTCCCTCTGCAACTTCTTTCCTGAGCCCATTTCTTCTACCTCTGTGGGTTTCTAAATAAACTTTCTCTTATAGTTTGAGTCGGGGCTCTGAATTCTTTCCCAGCCAGAACTCAAGTCCCGAGGCTGGCGAACCTACCTCCCGCTTCATCCTAACACCTCGTCCCATTCTCGCCACTGCCAACAGGTTCGTGAGTCTGATTGTCTTTTCCGGTCCGTCTTGTCTTACAAGATCTTTGCAGATGTTAGAGTCGCCAAACTGCTCAAGCAACCTTAGCCCTAAGAGAAGGTCAAAGAACAAGGAAATGGAAAAGTACTGAGGCTGCATAACAGGGTGTTATGCAGTATAGGAGGGTTAGTCAAGGATGGTAATCAACCAAGTCTGTTAAACAGTCACCGAGGGCAATACCAGATAAAGATAGAAAGAGTGAGTGAGTCAAGAAGATAAAAATTTTTTTTACGCGCCAACTACCCCTTAGAGCCAATCACTTTGTAACGCGCCAATCGCTAACCGCCAACTCTGCTTTTGGAAACTGCTTGCTTGCTCTCGGCAGCCCATATAAGCCCCTTAGCCTGTAAGCCAGGCGCGACTTCCATTTGGCAGCTCTGCTTAGCTGCGAGGCTACAGTCTCATTTGGGAAGTACGCCCCTGCGCAGGTTAAACTTGGCCAATAAATTTACCATCAAACTGCTCTCAGTGTTTGGAGATTCTTTTCACTCGCTACTTGAATACAACAGCAGACATAATGGCTCTCCCTACTTTTCTACTCCTTCGTATAGTTATAGCAACCATTTACTGGACGGTGTTGAGAGGCTTTGCTGAAGCCTTGCTAATTCAACTGCGCAGGTCAAAATCTACCTCAAAAACCTTCCAGGTTTAACAGGTACCTGAGAAACCCCTCAAAGATTTACAGCCCTGGTTGCTCAGCTGGCTACAGCCCACCTGGGAGAGTCACACCAAAGATCTAGATGATTCCACAGCAGGTAGCCAAACCACTCTGGCAATGAAAGGACATGAAACTCACCTAAGACAAATAATTCTAATAATTGTCAAGCTTGTTTGCTAAGAGGTTTCAATCAAAAGGGAAAAAATTATCTCCAAGGAGACACATTTGATGTAGGAATTTATCTGCTGAGACGGACTTACAAGGGCCCAGATATTATAAATAATAAGAGTGTTATTATTCATTAACGTAGCCTAAAGTTTTTTTTTACAAATAGTCTTTATATTCCTAAAAAAGTATATTAGGTTTCATATGCTTAGCTATAAAAAGTATAAATGTATTTCAGCACTTAACTTTTTTTTCTGTTTAAAACTATCAACTGATCTTTCTCAGTATAAACTTTTGAGACTTGGTTATTCAATTATTTTCTTCACTTTGGGACTGTAAGGGCGGACTTTTTTTTATTCTTCAAGATTCTCCTGAATGGTCTAACAGTCAATTTAAATAGGACAGATGAATAGGAGAAAATGAAAGTAAAGCTTAATAACAGGTCTACCTGCCATATACATTAGGACAAAGCCAGCAAAACTGCGCAACTCACCTTAAATAGGACCTTCAGCTGAAGACGACAGAAGATATTGCCAGTGGGGAATCAGCTATGAGACTTACTAGGAAAAGCTCAAAGAACAGGGATAAGATTGTTATGCAGATTTAAGTCCCAACCTTCTTTACTGCTCCTGAATGTAGGCCTGGTACTGAGGGAAATCCCTTTACAAATGGAGATTTCCCTTACAGATGCAAATACCCTTCAAAAAAGGGCAAATTCGACAGGGCTTTCAGACCTCACCTGTCGGCTGAGTCTTAAAAGTAATCAGCCTGTATTAATCAATGTCCCCCAAGAAGCAGATTTTGGTGTGGCCAATTTTGCTCCCCTCAGAACTTAAGGATCAGGTGTGGAATGTCGTTAGGTTCAATCCTTTCGTAGATATTTGTTCGCCATAGGTAAACATTGGTGGCTAGAGTACAGAGCAGTCCTGGAGAGAATTATAAAAAATTAAACAAAACTCCAAACAAGATTCCTCATTACATCATGATATAAAAATGCATAGGTAAAGTACCTGAGATGAAAAATATATGTACTTTCACTTTGGCTGGTGTGGCTCACTGAATTGAGTGCCAGCCTGCGAACCAAAGGGTTACCAGTTCGATTCCCAGTCAGGACACACGCCTGGGTTGTGGGCCAGGTCCCCAGTAGGGGGCGCACAAGAGGCAACCACACATGGATGTTTCTCTCCCTCTCTTCCTCCCTTCCCCTCTCTAAAAATAGAAATAAATAAATAAATAAACTGCAAAAATAAATATATTTTTTCAAATTCGCGTGTAAGAAATATTTAGAAGATAGCAGGATGAGGAACCCAAGCATACATAAATCTCTCCTATTACAAAAACAATTTTACTAACGTGGAACTATTGTACTTTTTTGGCTTTAAAGGTTAACCGCCATTTTCCAATAAGAATGGCCTGAAAACATTCGGTCCTCCTAAGCCATGATAAATGAGCTTTGATTACAAGTAGCTAAAAGAAGAAAAGCCACTAATGTATTTTACGCAGTCGCTGATCAGTTACTGACATGCAATATTTCATCTTCTTTCAGATATTAAGAGACGCTGTTTACCTAAACACAACAGCTTGTGTGACATCTATCGTTACATGCATCATAAAAGCAAAAGGGACATAAATTTGTTTCTGCCTATTAAAGTCTAATTATTTGTAAAATCATTACTTGGCACTTTAAAAAATTGGCACAATAAAGTTAATGTCCCTTGACACATTAAATTTCACAATGTATTTTTGCTTTCCGCACTCAGAAACATTGGTCAGTGTGTAGTGGTGTGAATGACATCATGTGGTGGAGGACACTAACTGAAATTTCCCTGCTAGTGACAGCAGTCCTACTACTATTATTCACGCACGTGTTTACGTTGTTGGCGGGAGCTGGGTTCCTGTGGTGTCACAAGGAAAGCATTGCCGGCGACCCACAAGGGAGTTTGAGGTGCGGTGATAAGGTTCATTTGTGGTGCCAGATGCAAAAATCAAAGGAGTTCCTCTCCTGGTTTCCAATATCTCATCTCCATCACTTTCACCATGAAAAAAAGTCCGATCTTTCCCTGGCTGGTGTGGCTCAGTGGATTGAGCATCGGCTTGCAAAACAAAAGGTCACTGGTTCAAGTCCCAGTCAGGGCACATGCCTGGGTTGTGGGCCAGGTCCCCAGAAGGGGGGGCCTGTATGATAATCCACCATTTGATGTTTCTCTCCCTCTCATTCTCCCTCCCTTCCCCTCTGTCTAAAAATAAAATAAACAAAATCTTAAAAACCAGAAGTCCAATCTTGCCTTCTTCAGGCTCAGAAACAGGGCCAGTGTCCAAGACATTTAGCCCTCTGGTCCAGCCCTCCTCACCATGGGCCAGCTCAGCGAGCACATTGGCTGGGGCTAGTGTTCAAAGTCTGTGCGGCCGCTGAGGCCACAGGCGGCTACAAGTCCCATAAGGCTGGTAGGGACAGAACACATCAACGAACAGGGCAAATGCATGCTACCTGGCGAGAGAAGGAGAGAAAGGTCTTTGTTAGCTGGCATTACATTATCTTGGATTTGGGACACACCAAGTGCCTTTTCAAAATAACCAATCATGCTCTGGCTGGTGTGGCTCAGTGGATTGAGCGCCAGCCTGTGAACCAAAAGGTCACCAGTTCGATTCCCAGTCAGGGCGCTTGCCTGGTTTGCAGGACAGATCCCCAGTTAAGGGTATGCAAGAGGCAACCACACATGGATGTTTCCCTCCCTCTCGTTCTCCCTCTCTTGCCATCTCTCTGTAAATAAATAGAATCTTTTAAAAAATCTTGCCAAATCTATGGATAATAAGTCCCTTTATGATACATTTTCAGTGTTTGGAAAAATTCTTTCTTGTAAAGTAGTAACTGGTGAAGATGGAGCAAGAAGTTTCGGATTTCTGCATTCTGAGAAATCAGGAACCACTAGAAGAGCCATTGCTAAGATGAATGGGACTTTGCTGAAAGGTAGCCACGTGTTTCTTGGGCAGTTTAAACCTCAAAATGAAAGGAAAGCAGAACGCTCAGAGCTTAAGCAAACAGGTTGGCTGAGCATGACATCAAGAATTTGGGTGATGATGTAGATGATGAATGTCTTAAAGACTTTTTTTGGTAAAGTTGGCACTGTCTTAAGTGTGAGAGTTATGACTGATGAGAGTGGTACCTCCAAAGGCTTTGGATTTGTGAGTTTTCAGAATTTCGAAGATGCTCAGAGAGCCATCCATGAAATGAAGAGGAAATTCCTTAATGGAAATCAACTTTGTCTTGGTATAGCACAAACAAAATACACAGACAATCGGAATTCAAACACCAATTTGAGCAAATAAAACAGGGAGAACTCACTTGGTTCTTTATGTGAAAAATCTTGAAGTTGGTTTTGATGGAAAACGACCAAGAAGACAATTCTCTCACTTTGGGACAATCACTAGTGCCAGGGTCGTGATGGAGGCGGGCCGCAGCAAAGTCTTTGACTTCGTTCGCTAGACACCTCCTGAAGTGGCTAATAAAGCCATCAAGGAAATGAATGGCAAGATGGTAGTCGCCAAACCACTGTATGTAGCTTGCACGAAGCGAGGAGGAGCACCGGGCTCTCCTCACCAAGAACCCTATGGACAGAATGGCTGTGAGAGACGGAGGTGATAATAGACTCAACACCCACAAGGTAGCAACATCCTCAAGTAACGCCCTGCTGATTCTTCTTCAGCCTCAAAGCGGATGTGCCCTCCTTGCAAGCCTACAGCCTGGGCCAAGCCTCACGCATCTCAGAATACAGGTCACGCTAACCACTGAGCAGCAACGGATCCATCATCCAGCACCTTCAGACCACCAAAGGTTCCAAAAGCCAGTCAGCCTATCAGGTCACCGATACATCAACGAGGACCATGACTCTTCACCTCAAACTTCTGCTGCGGGACTCCACGCAAATCGAAGGCTCAAAAAAGTTGCAGGGGTTACCCGTGTTGGCAGCCCTCTCCAATTTACAGCAGGAAGGCTCGAATCCATCCCAAAGCCTGCCCCTGTTTATACGCAAGGTCATTTGTCAGCTACGTAAGTGTTGGCATCAGCTATTACTCAGAAGAAGCTCTTGGGTGAAAAGCTATTTCCTCTGCTCCAATGCATTCACCCAGCTCTAACGGGAGAAATCTCTGGCATACCGTTAGAGATGGATGATGCTGAAACTCTTCATATGCTCAGACTCATTCACGAGTCTGCCCGTGCTAAGACTGATGAAACCATTCTTAATCTGCAATCCCACCAAGCTTAAGATACTGCCCCCAAAGTAACGAATAGCACTCACAGGGTGTCAGATAAAACGCCTGCTTGCAGAAATGAATGTTCCAAACAACGAAAAGCATAGACAATGGAGAAAATGCTCATCATAAAAATTACAACGAAATAAATATATTTAAACCTCAACAAGCAAATGTCAAGTATCATCATTTGTACTTAATTATGGAACGTTTTACAGTAAATACAGAATACGAGAGCAGGAAAATAAAAAAGGGGAAATAATTAAACAGTAATATTTTCAACGATGTAGAAGGAGTAAGGCAGAATTACACACAAAATAAAACAATAATTTAAATATTCTTACCTTT
This sequence comes from Glossophaga mutica, assembly GCA_039655065.1. NCBI lineage: Eukaryota > Metazoa > Chordata > Mammalia > Chiroptera > Phyllostomidae > Glossophaga > Glossophaga mutica. The sequence goes on along the minus strand of CM077318.1, from coordinate 2,425,147 downwards.
AATGTTTTCTATGCTGTAAACAGTGTAAAATGACACTACTATTTTACATTCCAGAATTGTGGTGTTTAGGTTATGCTTGGCGATTACTCGGCAATTCCAGAAAGAAATGTAACTTGGATTTTAAAATTCTTATGTAGTAAAAAATGAACAAAGGTACAACTATGAAAGGTCCCAATAGCTACAAATACCAGATTATTTCATGAATAGCTTCACAAAATAGTACAGTATAAAATGGAAAATGCCACAAGGAAACAACAGGAAATATAAAGATAAATTTATAAATATATAAATTAGGCAGATTTTTCAGGAAACGGGTTGGAGTGAGAGTAAGGGAATAAGAACAGAGACTAGAATATGTAAATGTTTTTTAAAAGAGCAAATTTTTCCTTTTTTATAGTTACTATCTTATACTTAATTCAAAATATTAACCAAAGTCAAGAAAAGAAGATCAGAAAAAAATAATAGTGCTATCTATAAAATTTTATTTTTAAGTGTTAAATCCATCATTTTTTGCTAACAGAACAGCTTCGGATTTCATACTAACAATTCGTACTAAAAACTACTGCTCTCTATAAAAGATTCAATTTTAGTATTTTTATACGGAAAGCCTTTAAACAAATTTAAAGAAATGAAATATTTGATAACTGAGATTTATCATCTAATAAAAACAAGCCTCATGAATGGCCTTCAGCAAATGCTACTCTTAACAAATGGAACGAACGGTAAAGGAACTGAAAAAGTTGTGTTTCCAACTGTATTTCCTCGGTGGGTGGGCTGCATTAAAAATGTGTTGCTAGGATTTCATCCATGGTACCTTACACAGTTCAGCTTAGACCAGAGGAACTGATGGGTCAACTCTTGTCTAAATGAGGAGAAAATATTTCCCTCTCCTGTGACAGGAAAATATAGCAAATTCAATTCAACAATATATAGTCTCCACGGGCACGGACAATGGGGCGGGCACTGATTGTGGGAGTCAGCGCAGGGGACAGCAACAGGGGGAAAAGTGGGACAACTGGAATTGGACGGCATTAAAAAATAACATGTAATAAAAATAAATAAAAATATATAGCTTCATAGTTTAAGCTCGCATTATTCCCATGTTTCAGCGGTTCTCTAGGAATAAATAAATAATTCACATTTCCTAACTGGGCATTATGCCCAACTTCTCCAGGAGTCCATAAGAGCTGCTCTTTCCGGAATAACTCCAACATACATCCCATCCCAAGCACTGGCAAATCTATCGGGATTGATTTCAAATGTTTTCTGTTCTTTGTGCAGGTCTTTCTACCACGTGGTAAAACAGGGGATTTTACAGAGTAGTGTGTTCACCCCCAAACACAGATCACCCCTGTGGTTGAGAAGGATTGGATGACATGCCTTTAACGTTTTTAACTCCATTTCTTTTCCTCAGCTTAGCACAGCATGTTCCACACCCACCTCTACTCTCAAAACAAGCAATAAAAACACGGTTAGAAGCAGACTATAAAACGCAAAAACCAGCTCCGTATCCTCTGACGTCCATTTTATTAGTCGAACGGCAATTAAAGGAACGGCCAAGGGTTAGGGACAATTCACACGAGTGCGCACGCACGAGCAAGCCACTGTCCTGACGGTGAGTGTTGCAGCCACAGAAAAGACACCGGCTCCAGAAAGCTCCTAATCTTCCGTGGCCATCTTTTAAATGTAAAAGACAACAGCTAAAAGCATAAGCGAACCATCATCTTGCTTTAGAAAATAAAACCGCAGCTGCAGACAAATTGCAGCACAGGGCAGTGAGACCGGGGACATGCGAACATCCGCACCCGCGTGCATTTCTCGGAGCTGGTATGAATCCCTAATGTGGACGTTAGAATAGCTGATGTATAAATTTATCAGGGACGAGCTTTTGGTAGAACGCCCGTATTCATTAGCACCTAATTAGTTCCCAATAATGATATTAATTATGAAATGACAGCCAAATCAGCTTTGTGCTTTGCGAGATAGTCTCGTATCAGCCCCCTCAGTAGGCTTTTGTGAGTGAAGGCTGATAGGAAACACTAATTAAAAACATACCCCAAACAGCATTAGTTGGTGTAGAATGTTTGCCACTTCGTACCGGAGAATCAGCTCTCTTAGAAGTGACTTTATTGCTTGCTTAGTGTGCACTATAAGGACGCTCAAATGTAAAATGTCCGTATGTCACATGGTCATTTTTTTGGTGTGTTATTTTCAAGGAAGTTAACAAAGCAACCATAGAAAAGCATCACTGCCAGTTATATCACTCAGAGAAGCATGACTCTTTCGCAGATGGGACCTTGAGGCAGGAGAGAACGTAGGTAGTTCCAGAGCCATAGACACCTGTACCTTCCATCAGACAGTGTCGTGTATTAGGGATGGAGCCAGGATGGACGGGTTTGAACCTGATGCTGTACCTATGAGATGTGTCTTAGTTGCATCACCTCTAAGAAGGGAACAATAATAATAGCATACACCTCAAAATGATGCTTGAGAATTCAATAAATGAATCCACACACTGCACTTGAAATAATGCCCGAAGTGCTGAATAGATGTTTAATATTTATTAGTAAGTCACATGTACAAAAATACGTGCACTAATAAGGGATAGGAAAAGCATGTTCTTTTTCTTAGATGTCTACGATGCTTCTATGGCAGGTACTATATACCCCAGTGGGTGCAATCCCAGATGTATTACCCCAAAAGAATTTATCTTCTCCTTGTAAAATATTTCTTCATTGTAGGCACTTTTTTGTGTGTTAGAAAATGCATGAATTCTGGAATCTGAACACTATTTTCACCCTTTACTTATTATTGTATGATCTTAAGCAATGACAATCACCTGACGGGTTTATTTGAATTTCAAGTGAGCTAAGGTATGCAAAAGACTAGTTGCTTTAGCAAAAGCAATCCTTTTCCCCCTCTGATAAGAGTGATTCTTACCAATCCAAAATAATGTCAGAATTCTTCATGGCAGCTAAGGGTAACTTTTCCTTCTTCTCAAGTATATTTTATTGATTGTGCTATTACAGTTGTCCCACTTTTCCCCTCTACCTCCCTCCCCCCAGTACCCCCATTCTCTCCAGGAATCCCTTCCTCCCTTAGTTCATGTTCATGAGTCATGCATGTAAGTTCTTTGGCTTCTCCATTTCCTATACTATTCTTAACCTCCCCCTGTCTATTTTCTACCTATAATTTATGCTACTTATTCCCCGTACCTCTTCCCCATCCACCCCACCGCCCTGATAACCTTCCATGTGATCCCCATTTCTGTGATTCTGTTCCTGTTCTTGTTGTTTGCTTAGTTTGTTTTTGTTCTTTTTTTTTTAAGGTTTGGTTGTTGATAGTTGTATTTGTTGTCATTTTACTGGTCGTATTTTTTATCTTCTTCCTTTTCTTAGATAAGTCCCTTTAACATTTCATATAATAAGGGCTTGGTGGTGATGAACTCCTTTAACTTGACCTTATCTGGGAAGCACTTGATCTGCCCTTCCATTCTAAATGATAGCTTTGCTGGATAGGGTCATCTTGCATGGAGGTCCTTGCTTTTCATCACTTTGAATACTTCTGTCCAGCCCCTTCTTGCCTGCAAGGTTTCTTCTGAGAAATCAGCTGACAGTCTTAAGGGAACTCCTTTGTAGGTAACTCTCTTCTTTTTTCTTGCTGCTTTTAAGATTCTCTCTTTATCTTTAACCTTTGGCATTTTAACTATGATGTGTCTGTCTTGAGGTGCCTCTCTTTGGGTCCAACCTGTCTGGGATTGTCTGAGCTTCCTAGACTTGTATATCTATTTCATTTGCCAAATTGGGGAAGTTTTCTTTCATTATTTTTTCAAGTAAATTATCTTTTCTTGTCCTTCCTCTTCTCTTTCTGGCACCCCTATGATTTGGATTTTTGGAACATTTAAAATTGTCCCAGAGGTTCCTAAGCCTCCCCTCATTTTTTTTTTTTTTTTGAATTCTTGTTTCTTCTTTCCGTTCCAGTTGAATGTTTATTTTTTTCTTTTGTTCCAAATTGTTGACTTGAGTCCTGGCTTCCTTCCGTTCACAGTTGGTTCCCTGTATATTTTTCTTTACTTCTCTTTGTATAGCCTTCACTTCTTCCTTTATTTTGCCTGTACTCCACCATTTCTCTGAGCATCCTGATTACCAGGGGTTTGAACTCTGTACCTGATAAGTTTGCTATGATCTGCTTGTTGCTTCGTTCTTTTTCTGGACTTTTGATCTGTTCTTTCATCTGGGCTATATTTCTTCATCTCCTCAATGTGTCAGCACACCTGTTATGTTGTAAGGGCAGAGCTTGACGTGTCCAGCAGGTGGGCGCAACCTGCGTAGCCACTTGTGGCACTGTCTGTGGGGGAGGAGTCAGAGAAGGAGCGATGCTGCTTGCTCAGCTCTCACCTCACTTATTGTCACTTCCCATTGGGAATTGATTCCCGCCCTGGCTGGTGTAGCTCAGTGGATTGAGCGCGGGCCTGCGAACCGAAGGATCGCGGTTCGATTCCCAGTCAGGGCACATGCCTGGGTTGCAGGCCAGTTCCCAGCAGGGGACACACGAAAGGCAACCGCACATTGATGTTTCTCTCCCTCTCCCTCTCTCCTTCCCTTCCCCTCTAAAGATAAATAAATTAAAAAAAAAAATCTAAAGGGAATTGATTCCCGCTTCTTATTGGCACCACCAAGTGCTGCCCTGGCACTGATTCTTTGGTGGGTGAGCTTGCGTACCTTCCAGAACCCCGTGGGCCCCTCCAACAGACACACCCGAGAGAACAGCAGTTTCCTCTGCTGCTGCATTCCCCACAGACTTTTACAGCCAGAGGTTCTGAGACTTTATTTACCTGGTGCTGGAACCCTGGGTTGAGCAGTCTGTCCTGGGCTGCGATTGGTCCCTCCCCAGTTGTTCCTCCTGGTTTTTATCTGCATGCGAACGTGGGCCCACTCGGCCCGCCAGCCGTCACATTGCCACATGTGCTGTCGGCCCCTGCTTCCCACCTCCGCCCCTCCTACCGGTCTGGATGAATGTTTCTTCTTTAACTCCTTGGTTGTCGGACTTCCATACAGTCCCATTTTCTGGCAGTTCTGGGGGATTTTTGCTTTTAGATTGGCTGTTATCCTTCTTTTGGTTGTGCAAGGAGGTGAAGCATTTCTACCTAAGCCTCCATTTTGGCTGGAAGCCCATCAAGGATTTCTGTTTTTGTTATTGTTGTTGTTGTTGTTGTTGTTGTACACATGATACAGTTTCATTGTTGTTGCGATACAAGATAAATAGTTAGTAGTGTGTTCATATCACATTATTTCATGCAAGTCATAGAACACACTGAATTGTATTTTTTCTTTTTCCTCTGTTGCTGAGGACAATGAAGTTTCTGGTAGATGTACTGATATATTGCTTCCAGTTGTCCTGTGCACTGTACCCATGTCCCGTGCCAAGTAACATTGTAGTGTCCTTTCACTCTGACTCTGGGCATTACCACATGGCACGCCAGTAGGATGCTGGCTTATAGGATGTAACCCCAGATTTAAAAAACCCTAGCAAAATGGAACTTGCTCACTTTTCCTCTTCCACGATTGCCATGAGAACTTGCCTGGTCTAAACGGATGGAGGATCGGAGTCAAACAGCACAACCGCTGGTCATCACAGTTTACCCAAGGCCACGCCTAGTTGACCAACATCCAGCTGATGCCCAGACATGTGAGCAAGCTCACCCCAAATCAGCATGGTGGCAGACACGACCAACAGCTGTCTGCAGGCCTGTCAGGAAGCATTGCCAATAAATGCCACGCTCAGCCTAATTCAGCCAAACTCCACGCGTTCCTAAGGTTCATGTATGTTTATTGCCTCGGGCAACTGAGGCTGTGTAGACCTTTATCATGCATCGACTGTGTGAATGGAGCTTCACGAACATTTAATGCTTGAAGTAAGGGGCCAAACAAAGCAGGGATGTTAACACTAGAGTAAGAATGTTTTTCCTTCGCTATGGTGAAAGAGAGTTTGAACTAGGCAGACTTCAGGAGCAGAGGGGAAAGGTTAATGTAATATACTATTTATAAATGTGTCTTGATGCAGTATTTTTGCACCTGAAAGCTCTCCTTTATTTTTTAAATATTTTACATATTGTTTATTTCTGAATTTTAAGAATTTATTTGAGCAAAACTGCATTTGAATCAGGCCGCACCAGATTGGAAAGGGTCAGGACTGACCCTTTATGCACCGACAAGAGCTTGAATGTTTTGCGGTGGCATTGGTGGATACATGTATACAGGTGTCAAGTGTACCGTTCTGGAACACAGCATCTGCGTACTGTGTGTTCGCCACCCCGAGTCAGGTCTCCTTCCATCACCATGTGTCCCCCGTTTACCCTCTTCTACCTCCCCCACCTCTTCCCCTCTGACAGCTGTTGCTCTTTTTACTATGAGTCTGTTCCTAATTTGTGAGTTCCGTTGGTTCATTACACCCCACAGAGGAGTGAAACCATATGGCGTTTGTCTCTCTCTGAGTGGCTTACGTCACTGAGCATAATGATCTCCAGGTCCATCCACGCTGCCCCAAAGGGTAAGATTTTCTTCCTTTTTTATAGGCATGCACTACTCCATTGTGTACATGTACTACAGTTGTTTTACCCACTCATCTACTGGTGGGCACCTGGGCGGCTTGTGCATATTAGCTATCGTGAATAGGCATGTCCCGAGAAGTGGGGTACCACCCAGAGTGTGGAGGGAGGCAGACTGGCCCAAAAGGTGGGCATCGAAGTGTGGGGGGTGCAGAATTCTGGGAACAAAACACATCGTTTGATTTGGTCACAACTCCTCATCCGCTTCATGTTTGTCCAGTTCAATGTAGGTCTCAAAGTAGAGGATAGAGGTGACTGTTCATCCTGGCCCAAGCGACACACCTGAAGACACAGGTTCTTCAGAATAAAATAGATACCTAGTGAGCTTTCTAATCTCCATCCAGTTCTTCCTCCCCGTTGTCAGTTGGAAAGGACTCATCCTGAGCCCACCACCCCCTTGTTCTTGCCTTCCCGTCCTGAAGCAGGAAACGAGGGCTTCCAGTAAAACGTTCATTCAGACTGGCCTCTCTCCCACTCAGCCACCCTCCACCCTTGCCCGACCCCCACCTCCACCACCCCCTCCTCACACCCTCATGTGGCAGGTGTCCAACCCCCATCCGTCCCCATCCCCCGACCTGGCCCCGCCCCCGCGCCTCCCTCTACCCCCTCCACACACCCTCATGTGGCAGGTGTGCAACCCCCATCCGTGTCCATCCCCCGACCTGGCCCCGCCCCCGCGCCTCCCTCTACCCCCTCCACACACCCTCATGTGGCAGGTGTGCAACCCCCATCCGTGTCCATCCCCCGACCTGGCCCCGCCCCCGCGCCTCCCTCTACCCCCTCCACACACCCTCATGTGGCAGGTGTGCAACCCCCATCCGTGTCCATCCCCCAACCTGCCCCCCGCCCCCGCGCCTCCCTCTACCCCCTCCACACACCCTCATGTGGCAGGTCTCCAACCTCCATCCCTCCCCATCCCCCAACCTGGCCCCCGCTCCGGTGCCTCCCCACGCCCTCCCCACACTCCCAAATGTGGCAGGTGTTCACCGTGTGCCCGGAAACATGGGGAGACAACACCTCCCAGAAAGCAGTCAAAGGACGGCCCATTCAACTGCCAGGTGTTTTATTGAGGTGGTGGTTTAGTATCTACTTCTGACTCACATGGCATATTTTCTGGTCCAAGCTTGCGCCATAGTATTATATTTGTCCCTATTCTTTAAGTACATTCTCGCGATGGACGGAATTAAGGCGTTATCTAGGTTGGGGTCGCATAGCATGGAGCTGATGGACAACAGGAGTTTGGATATCGTCAGCGCGGGAGACCACTGGGACTTCAGCATGTCTATATGGATATTCCCCCTTCGGTCGATATTGGGGTGGTAGATCCGGGTGGTGAAATAAACCCACGGAGGGTGAAAGGGGTACTCGCGTGGGAAGTGTATGTTGAGGGAGAAGACCCCTCCCTCGTAGGGGCTGTTGGGGGGGCCCATGATGACCCCCCTCCACGTGAAAATGTCATTCCCCACCGGCCCCGCGGAGCATGTGAGAGGGGGGTCCTTCGTGATGTCCATCAGTTCCTTCTTCAAGCGCTTTATAGCCGTGGACGCATCTGCGGGAACGGGCCGGGTCGGGGCATCCTGGTAGGGACAAGGGGGGAACCACGGGTCAGGGGGGACCACGGGTTAGAGGGGCAGCCACCCCCCAGGTCGGTGGGTAAGAAGGCCGGAGCCGGGCGGTGGGGTGTGAGGGGGTGTCGGGGGACAGTAGGGGATGAGGGGGAGGAAGGGGAGAGGCTGGACCGGAGGGGCTGCTGCTCACCTGGGTCCCGCTGGTCCCTGGCTCCTCCGTCTCGGCCTCCTCCATCTCGGCCTCCTCCATCTGTGGCTCCTCCATCCCTGGCTCCTCCATCTGTGGCTCCTCCATCCCTGGCTCCTCCTTCTCTTCCTCCTCCACCGCTGGGTCCGCCGCTCAGACCCTGAGCCCCGAGGCTGTGCTGCCGGGACACACCGCCACCCCGCGACAGGACCAACTCCTCCAGCTGGGTCACCTGCCTCTGCCCTTGGCCCTGCTGCGCACACTGGGTGCCTGGAGACAGGAGGGGATATGCTCTGTGACGTCACGAGAGCCCTCTGTTGACGACAGCAAGTCAGTGGGGGGCGGGGCCAGGGGAGATAGTGGGCCTAAATGAAAGGGGGTGGAGGGAGGGAGAGACCATGGAGGGGAATGGAGGGGAGGGTGTGAGGGTTCATGGAGGAGAATGCGGGGAGGAGAACAGAGGGATGGAGGGAGGAGGAGCCATGGAGGGGAGTGGGGGGAGGTGTGGAGGATGGTAGAGACCATGGAGGGGAATGGGGGGTGGAGGGCAGGAGGGTCCATGTTGGTGAATGGGAAGGGGTGGAAGGTGGTAGAGACCATGGAGGGGAATGGGGGGTGGAGGGTGGAAGAGTCCATGGAGGGGAATGGGGGTGTGTAGGTTAGAAGGGTCCATGAAGGGGAATAGGGGATGGAGGGGGGGAGGGTCCATGGAGGGGAATGCAGGGAAATACAGAGGTTGGAAAGTGGGTGGGCCCGTGGGTGGGCCCACGGGTGGGCCCACCCAGGGGAATGGGGACTGGGACCCAGGAGGGGAATGATGGGGAGGAGGTGGGCGAGAGGCCAGGGGAAGGCGGAGGGGGCGGGGTGGAAGGAGCCCAGGCTCCCTGGCTGGCTGGCCCACCACGGGCGCCCTGCCCTGGTTAGTCGGGTCACAGGCACCTCCCCGCGATGCTGAGAGTCACTCGAATGCGGAGGAGCCGTTGGTTCCCTGAATGCGTGCACCCCTCCCTCCCCCAGACTCCCCTCCGTGAACGCTCCCCCCCCACCCGGCTTTGTGCTGACCTGTCTCCCTGTCACTCTCGCTCTCCGTGTCTGTCCACGGACACGGACGCACTGGAGAGCGCGCTCGCACGTCCCCTCCAGCCTCTACTCCCTGATGCGGCCTGTGTGCTTCCTGAGGGAGACAGCCTCCTACATGTTCAACCTCAGTCCATCTAACGGCCATACCACACTTTCCCACCTTCTAACGTGACTTTTCATCACAGTTTGGTAAGCTTGCTTTTTATGAAGAACTAAAGTCTTCAAAGAGCCCATCTGCAGCTAGAACCAACGTCATTTTTCAGTGACTGACAGGGAAAGCAGGAGGACGGGAGGGAGAAGGCCAGTCCCCGCCCTGCCCCGAGGATATCTGGGCACTGTGGGGACGTGTCTGCACAGTGACAATCATCTGGGCAAGGAGCGGTCCCCACGACAAGCGCAACTGCCTAGCCATGCCCTTCACTCACGAGGACGTCTAATAAAGGTGCTCATTCACATGCAACCCTCTTCGCTGGCTCGTACGCGTGGCAATGGAGAGCCAAACGAGCACCATCGGCATAGCTTGGGCTGAACCCACACCAATTCTTTTGCAGGAAATAAGCAATAATTTCATAAGGCCATCTTAAATGCTGGCAGGGCATCACGTTAGACGCAGCAGGCCCCAGCTTCATTTACAACATGCCGGGCGTTCTGCAAGGATGGAAATTCCCTGCTAGCAAGCCAGTTATCTAACACCCCTGGTCAGCGCAGTTAGAGGGGGAAGGTCACCGTCTGCCAGGACTTTAAAGGGGGACCAAGGGTGGGAATGGGGGACGTAGACGGCTGAACGGGTCCTGCAGTGGCGTATCATAAAATGTTCACTCCCGGAAAGAAACGTGCCCGAATCTCTTGTGTTACACAGCAGCAAACAAGGGCCGATGTGTATGCTTGTGAACAGTGACACTACCCTCCTTACTACGGGAGTATCAAATTTCAAAATCTTCGTCTAGAACAACAGAACATTTGTAAGAGAATTGGAGAAAAGATCAAACCTGGCAATTGAAGAGGTGGAAACTTCACACGTGTACACACGATAAAAAGAAAGAGCCACGTAGTGGAAATGTGTGGTGTTAATGCTCTTTTGTCAAATCCACAATGGCAGGTCAAAGTGCTGTAACTGTGATCTGACATAACATATTGCTTATCGTAACTTTTCTGAACATTTTGATAAATTTATTTTTATGAAGAATGAAAGCCTTCAAAGATCAATCTGGAGCTAAAAGAAATTCAATTTTTTTTTAAATTTATCGACTTGAGAGAGAGAGAGATTTATCCCACTTACTTATGCATTCATTCATTTCATTCATTGGTTGATTCCTGTATGTGCCCTGACCAGGGATGGAACCCGCAACCTTGGCGTATCACGACACTCCAACCAACTGAACTACCTGGCCAGGCCTGAAGCTGCACTTCTTGAGAGAGGGAGAGACTAGAAATTACTTGGGAAACAATGGTGCATTTGGCAACCTGTAAGGAATACCTAGCAGCAGAAATTGTTTCTTACCATTTTAAAATGGACCAAGAGGTGGGCTTTCTAGCAAATTAAGGAGCGAGTGTATGTTTAAATCATCTTGCTAATTTATCATCTTTGCAAGATATTCTTTGTCCCGTTCTTCAGTTATATGGAAATTATAATTCTTGAATAATGGCGATTGCAGAAAACTGATTTTTTTTCTGTTCCTTCTTGTTGCAGGAATTCTTAGTAAATTAATGTATCGCTGTGATGTGGGTCTCATGAAGGACTAGCAATCTAGGTATATATATATTTATCCTCAAATGCCGAGGTGAAATAGCACAGTAGGTGAGTACAGGTGAGGCCAGCAGTCACAGCCAACGGGTGGACTTGAATCAAGGTAGAATGTACCTTAAGCCAACAGTCTTTCCCCTAGAGGACACTTTTGGGTTATTGCAACCAGATGAAGGAAAGATATTTTCTTTCTATTTTCTGTAGTATCAAATGACTATCCCCGTTATTAGAGAATGATTAGCAGTTTACTTCAGTTTCTCCATTTAGTTAAATGAGAAGCAGCGGGTGTACTATGACCCACACAGCGTTACACAGAAACTAAGCAGCTGCTACTCTTTTGTACCCTGAAATGGGAACCTTCCTGCCCCCTCCCCAAACATCTCCGGAAGAAAGAACACTCTTAAATTAGCAGATAATAGCAGACCTCATGTCATCAAGGCGCGGGAGATCCAAGATGAAGAAATAAATACCTTTGAAACTTTTCCGTTGATCAAGTGCTTTAAATTCCTTAAACACGCTCCATACTTCTCAGATTTTATTCTGGCAATTTCTCATCCTACCAGGTATCAGGATGCCTGGTGATGGGTGTGTTTGAAACTGACATCGTTAACACATTTCCTGGCATTGAGAGGAGCCAGCATCTCGGTTTTTGCCTGCTCTTTGAGTAATTGAAGGCCTGAACGCAGCACAGTCAGCCTCCAATGAGGCGGCTATGACGCACGGCTTATCTCCAGGTACTTATTTTCCCTGAACTGTCAAAATATCTCAAGAGCACGCAAGTGTTCCAACTTTACGATGAAACCTGCCTATCATCACAACTTTGCTTTTCCCTCCAGAAAAGTGCATGTACAAATACTAATGATTTGTTTACTAGCTTGCAGCCGGGTGATGCCGTGGGAAACACATGTCATCCTTCCCAAAGCTTGCCTTTAATTTTACAAGGTCACCTCCTGCTTAGCTCTGAATCATTATTGATATATGTTTTCCAAAGAAAGTATCGATTCCACAATGCTTATTTATATCAGAAAAGTATATAATTGGGGGGTCATAGCTCTTGTTTCTTTCCCCAATTGTCCTTTTTGAGATAGGTGATCGCATTCTTTCAAGGGCTGGTATAAAACTCTAAGGCCTTAACGAAATTGCCCTGTTGAGCTCCGTACACCTATCACGTATTTGCTAGAATGAGTTTCTCAAACTCAAAGTTCCGAGAAGTCTTCTTTACTTTTCGCATGTAAACCTACGGCATTTAACACATTCGGCTGGGGAAGGCCGGGCGTGACGTCTTCATCCAGTAGAAAATGAGAATTCCATACTTACAGCCCGACCGCATCCCTATGGTATTGAGTTTCTGAAGTGACTGGAGGACTGATTATAATGGTTTTGCCTATCAGGCATTATGGAGACACATACTTTGGGGTAAAGTGCCAGTGTTATAAATAGAATAATATTCTGTTTAGAATCTAAATTGGTATTGCTGGTTCTGTTATTCGAAGGTATACATATATACATGAATTATATATATATACACACATATATCTATCCATATCTATAAGTAGATATGGATAGATATATAGATATAGATAGATAGATACATGGTTTTTTGTTTTTTTTTTTGCTATAGAAAAGCTTCTTAGTAGTCATGCTGGAGTTTTTATGCAACCAATTAGATGAAAAAATTCTTTGATGCTATAGATCTCCTGTTTTATATTTTAAAAATTGAGATATAATTCACATAACACTAAATTCACCATGTAAAAGTCAGTGGTTTTTAGTATATTCAGAAATTCGCATAACCATTTCTATTATCTAATTCCAAAACAATGTCCTTACATCAAAGAGGATGTTTCTACCCATTAGCAGTCGTTCACCACAATCCTCTCCCCCAAATTGTGGTCCCTACTAATCTCTTTTCTGTCTCTAAAATGTATCTATTCTGAACAATTCATATAAATAGAATGAGACATATAATCTTTGTATTTGCCTACTTTCCCTTAGGGTAACATTTTCAAGATACGTGTTGTAACGCAACTCAACACTTCATTCCTTTTTATGGTCAAATAATACATAATTGTATGGCTATATCACATTAGGTTTACCTAATGGGCAGTTGAGATAGCTTTGGGTTTTCTCTACATTGTGGGTACCATAAGTCACGCTGCGGTAAACACGGGAGTATTTGCTTTTATGCAAACGTATGTGTTCGGTTATCTTGGATATGCACCCAGGAATGGCATTTCTGGGTCAAATGCAAACTCTATGTCTAACTACTGGTTTTTTCATTTTATTGACCTTATTGGGGTGACCCTGGTGAATAAGATGAGACAGGTTTCAGGTGCACAATTCTACAACATACCCTCTGTCCGCTGTACTGTGTGCTCACCGCCTCAACTCCAGTCCCCTCCCATCACCATCTGTACCCCCCATACCATTTGCCCATTGACCCACCAACCACCTCCCAGCAATCACTGCACTGTTATCCGTGTCCATGAGTTCTTTCCTCTCTTTTTCGTTCGATCCCTCCACCCCACCTGTCAACCCCTGCCCTCAGCTGTCATCATACTCTCCATCGATGAGTCTGTCTCCATTGTGCTTGTTAGTTCAGTGTGTTCATTCGATTCCACATGTGAATAAGATCATATGGTGCTTCTCTTTCGCTGACTGGCTTATTTCACTGAGCATAATGCTCTCCAGGTCCATCCACACTGTCACAAGGGGTAAGATTTCCTTCTTTCTTACATCTGTGTAGTATTCCATCATGTGGAGGTACCACAGCTTTATTATCCACTCATGCCCTGATGGGCACTTTGACTGCCTCTGTATCTTGGCTATTATAAACAATGGTGTTATGAACATAGGGGTGCTTATGTTCTTTCTATTTAATGTTTCCAGTTTCTCTGGATAAATTTCCAAAAGTGGAATCACTACATCAAAGGACAATTTAATTTTTAATTTTTGGAGTCATCTCCAATTAACTTGCTACAGTGTCTGCATTCCCACCCACAGTGCACTAGGGTTCCCTTTTCTCCACACCCTCGCCGACACGTGTTATTTGTTGATTTATTGGTGGCAGCCATTCTGGCAGGCATGAGGTGATATCTCATTGTGGTTTTAATCTGCATCCCTCCGATGATTGTGATGCTGAGCATCTTTTCATATGACCATTGGCCATCTCTACGTCCTCTTTAGAGAAGTGTCTATTCAGGTCCTTTGCCCATTTTGTAATTGGATTTTTTGGTTTTCTTGCTGTTGAGTTCTATAAGTTCTTTATAAATTTTGGATATTAGCCCCTTATCAAATGTATTGGTAAATATGGTCCTTTATTGACTGGATTGTCTTTTCATTTTGTTTACGGTTTCCTTTGCGGTGCAAAATTTTTTTGTGTAATGTAGTCCCATTTGTTTATTTTTTCTTTTGTTTCCCTCTCCTGAGGAGGTATCATAGAAAAAAACATTGCTACAAAAATGTCCAAGATTTTACTGACAATGTTTACTTCTAGGATTTTTATGGGTTTATGTATCGGATTTAATTCTTTAGTCAATTTTGAGTTTATCCTTGTGTATGGTGTAAGAAGGTGGTGTGGTTTTGATTTTTTTTTTACACTCATCTGTCCAGGTTTTCCAACTGTGTTTATTAAATAGGCAATCTTTACTCCATTTTTTTTGCCTCCTTTGTCAAACTTGAATTGACTCTAAAGGCATGCATTCATTTTTGAGCTCTCTATTCTGTGCCATTGACTTATATGCCTGTTTTTATGCCAGTACCATCCCGTTTTGGTTACTATGGCCTTCTAGTATAGTTTGATATCAGGTAGCATGGTTCTGCCAAGTTCGTTATTCTTTCACAAGATTCCTGAGGTTATTCTTCTTTTTGGTTCTATATGATGTTTCGGATTATTTGTTCTGTTTTGTGTGTGTGTGTGTGTGTGTGTGTGTGTGTGTGTGTGAGAAACAGACCATTGGTATGTTGATAGGAATTTGGTTCAGTCTATACGTTGCTGTATGTGGAATGGACGTTTACATGAGGTTAATTCTTCCTACCCCTGAACACAATATATGCTTCCTCTTTTTGTATCCTCTTAAGTTTCATTCTTCAGTCACTTATAATTTTCTGAGTACTGGTCTTTCACATCCTTGGTTAAAAATCTTCCTACGTATTTTATGTTATTTTTGAAGCAATTGTAAATGGGATGGTTTACTTAGCTTCCCTTTCTGATAGTTCAGTACTGGTGATTCAATGCAACTATTTTTTTAGCATTGATTTTTTTTTTTAGATTTTTTTTTTTATTTGTCTTTAGAGGGGTAGGGGAGAGGGAGAGGGAGAGAAATATCAATGTACGGTTGCCTCCCGCGTGTCACCTGCTGGGAACCGGCCTGCAACCCAGGCACGTGCCCCGACTGGGAATCGAACAGCGATCCTCTGGTTCGCAGGCCCAAGCTCAATCCACTGAGCTACACCAGCCAGGGCAGTATTAATTTTTTTAAAGATTTTATTTATTTATTTTGAGAGAGAGGGGAAGGGAGGGAGGGAGGAAGAGACACATCAATGTGTGGCTGCCACTCACACATCCCCTACTGGAGACCTAGCCCACAACCCAGGCATGTGCCCTGACTGGGATTCAAACCAGCAACCCTTTGGTTTGCAGGTTGGCACTCAATCCATTGAACCGCGCCAGCCAGCTTGAGTATTAATTTTTTATCTTCCTATTTTGCTGAATTCATTGATTAGATCTAGTAGTTTTTGGTGGAATCTTTAGGGTTCTCTGTATACAGTATCATGTCATCTGCAAATAATAAAAGTTTTACTTCTTTCTTTCTAATTTGGATGCCTTTTATTTCTTCTTCTTCTCTGATTGCTGTGGCTCGGACTTCTAGGACTATGTTGAATAAGAGTGGTGAAAGCAGACATCCTTCTCTTGTTACTGATCTTAAGGGGAACACTTGTAGATTTTGCCCGGCGAGTATGATGTTGACTGTGGGATTGTCATATATGACCTTTATTACATTGAAGTATTTTTTCTCTATTTGACTTTGTTGAGAGTTTTTATCATAAGTGGGTGCTGGATTTTATCAAATGCTTTTCCTGCCATCTATTGATATGATCATTTGGCTTTTATCCTTTATTTTGTTTATGTGGTACTTCATTTTTATTGATTTTTGGTTATCGTACCAACCTTGCGTCCCTAGAATAAATCTCACTTGGTCATGCTGTATGATATTTTTAATGTATTGTTGGATCCGGTTTGCTAATATTTTGTTGAGGATTTTAGCATCTATGCTCACGAGGGATATTGGTCTATTATTTTATTTCTTTGTAGTGTTTTTAACTTGTTTTGGGATCAGGATAATGTTGGCCACATGCAATGAGCTTGGCAGTTTTCCCATCTCTTGAATTCTTTGCAATAGTGCGAGAGTAATAGGTACAATTATTCTTTGAATGTTTGGTAAAATTCACCTGTGTAACCCACTGGTCCAGGGCTTTTGTTTGTTTAAAGTTGTTTTTTCTCTATTTTTATTATTGACAGTATTACACATGCCTCTCTTTTGCTCCCCTTTGCCCACCTTCTTTCAGCCCCCATTTCCCTTTCTTCTGATCATCGCCGTGCTGTTGTCTATGTCCGTGGGTCCTTCATATACGTTCTTTGGCTGATCTCGTCCCCTTCCTCTATTCAGCCCCACCCCCAGCCCCCCGTCTTACAGCTGTCAGTCTGTTCCACGCATCCGTGCTGCTTCCATTTCACTAGTTGCAATCTATTCGAATTCTTTGATTCTCCCTGATTAAATTTTGGAAGATTGTATGTTTCTAAGAATTTATTCATCTTGTCCAAATTGTCCGATTTGTTGGCATAGAGTCGTTTGTAGTATCTGCTTGCAGTCCTTTGTATTTCTTTGGTGTCAGTTGTTACTTCTCCCCTTTTACTTTTGATTTTGCTTATTGAGGTTCTCTCTTTAAGGGTTCTTGATGAGTCTGGGTAAAGGTGTCCTGTGGGGTCCAGTGGTGCGCATGCCTTAATCACCTGAAGTTGTCCCTCCAAGACTGTCCCTTGTGTGAGTGAGTTGTACGGGTCCTCTTGTTGTAATTGAGTATTTGCAGTTTGGTCCACAGAGGAGGTAAGTGTAGCTTCCCCCAACTTCCCTGCCATGTTGGATTCTCTAAATGTTTCTCCCTCTTTATTAATAGTCTCCATTGGCACATTGTTCTCCCACCTACTTTGATCTCTTCAGGCATGGTTTATTTTACTTTTTGGATCATCCTTAAAATGATTGATTAAAACCTTTGTTTAGAAAGTCCCATGTTTGTGCATCCTCATGGACCATTTCTATTGCTTGCTTTTTCTTCATATAGATGAATTCGACTTTTTAATTTATTTACGTGCCTAGCATCGTTTTTTGTTAAAAACCAGGTGTTTTAAATGATATAATACAGCAACTCCGAAAATTACATTTTCTCCTTACCCCATGTTTGGTTATGTTTGTTGATTTTCTTGCCATTTTTCAGTTTGGGCAATTTTTTTTTTTAAGTTTTTTTTCTTTTAGATTTTATTTATTTATCTTCAGAGGGGAAGGGAAGGAGAGAGGGAGAGAAACATCAATGTGCGGTTGCCTCTTGTATGTCCCCTGCCGGGAACTGGCCTGGCAACCCAGGCATGTGCCCTGACTGGGAATCGAACCGCGATCCTTCGGTTCGCAGGCCCGCGCTCAATCCACTGAGCTACACCAGCCAGGGCAAGTTTGGGCAATTTTTTGAACTGCTTCTTTAAAGTCTATATTCTTTGTCACATATAATCACTAAAGTGTCTCTTAAATTAGTTTAGTGGTCACCTAAGGACTTAATAGAGATTTTCTCAAACATTTGTAACAAATATGTCTCCCTGTCCTTGCTACCAGACCTGTGTTTACGCTGGGCACACTTTCAGCAATCAGCCAGGCATTCTATCACTTTGTCAGCCTTCACTTTTTGCTAGTTCAAAGCCTCAGGGTGAGCCACCAGTGAGATTTAGTATCCCCTCGGGTCTCTCCTAAACATTCTGCACAGCCCCAGGAAAGCTCACAAACCTTTGGCTTTCTACGAATATGGCTGAACCCTTCCAAGCTCTCTACGAACCTCTCATTTATCAGCTTTCATTTTAAGGCATTTGGGTAGCCATTGTGTGTCTCAACTTTTAACCGTCGTCTCAGTTACTAAGAATGTTCAACAATTGTTTTTTCCGTTTTGACATGGTCCCAGGGAAAAGGCTATTTATACTGATCAAGTTCTTAGTGGGTCAAATAAACATAGCCTGGGCAATAAAGTCTTACGTGGTTATTCAGCCATTCCAAATAATGATAATTCTCCAGGAATAGGGCGCTGTAGGAATTCATTGTTAATATAAGTTGCTGGTGTTTAAGGGTACTGTGTAGCTGGCAAGGAATAATGGGGTTAGAGCAAGTTAACCTGCAATAAAACCCCTGTCTTACCAAGATCTAGCTTCTTTGCTTTAACGCATATCATTCAGATTGTTGTTAGCCTTTATATAATGACCAGAGTAGCAAACATATTTATCCTGCCAGTGTTCTCACTGTTTTTATAGAGGAGCACATTTTTAGAGGTCTTTATTCTGCCTTTAAAATTTTTTTAAGGATTTTATTTATTTATTTTCAGAGGGACGGGAAGGGAGGGAGAAAGAAAAACATTAGTGTGTGAGAGATACATCAGTGGGTTTGCCTCTCACACGCCCCCAGCTGGGGACCTGGACCGCAACCCAGGCCTGTGCCCTGACTGGGAATCCAGCCAGCGACTTTTTGGTTCGCAAGCTGGCACTCAATCCACTGAACCACACCAGCCAGGCCATTCTGCTATTTGTAGTGATGTTATTTTGTACCTGAAATTTGTACTTTGTTGTTTAAAATTTTGAACAAAAACATTAAGGCTTTACAATTGCAATGCCAAAAAAAAGATAATTCTTAAAAGTGATGTTTACTAATAAATTTATTAAAACTGAGTTCTTTCGTAGAGAATCCTATGCTATTCTAGGAATAACAGATACTGAATGGTGAAAATATTCCAGTCAAATGGAAAAGCTTGCATATTTTAATAGAAGTTAGGGGAGCTTCATTAATTTGATTGCTTTTGAGTTTATGTACTATCTGTATGTAAACTTAAACCCAACGAAAGTAGATATTTATTAATAACAAACATTGTTTTTTATCATTTGGTTATTCCTTGCTTGCATAACATTACATTACATAAAAGATTCCTATTTGTTAGAGTTAATGATAGAGAAGAAACATGACACCGAGTACCATTTCAGCCCTGACCGATGGGGCTCAGTGGGTTGCGCATTGTCCTCTACACGGAAATGTCTCTGGTTCGATTCCCAGGCAGGGCACATGCCTGGGTTGCAGGCCAGGTCCCCAGTAGGGGGCGCGTGAGAGTCAACCCACACATTGCTGTCTCTCTCCCTCCCTTCCCCCTCTCTAAAAATAAATAAATAAAATTGTAAAAAAATTAATAGACACAATTCCACGTTACATAATTTGCTGTTTATTGCTTCATTAACATCGAAGTAACTGGCATTGCATACTACAAAAGAAGAAGACGGCTTGGACATGACAGGTGCAAAAGTAAAAGGAATCAACATACAATATACAACATTAAAAGTATGATTTAGGACGGCTCTTGGTTTATTTATTTATTTATTTATTTATTTTTATTATTTATTTATTTATTTATCTTTAGAGGGGAAGGGAAGGAGAGAGGGAGAGAAACATCAATGTGCGGTTGCCTCTTATATGTCCCCTGCCGGGAACTGGCCTGGCAACCCAGGCATGTGCCCTGACTGGGAATCGAACCGCGATCCTTTGGTTCGCAGGCCCGCGCTCAATCCACTGAGCTACACCAGCCAGGGTGGCTTTTGGTTTTTTTTAAAGCAATGGATATGAAAACAGTGCTAGTTTTCTGGCACCAGTGACTTCTACAATTTCAAGTTCTCAAAACAGTTATCGGAGCAACCAGCTACTGTATGTCAACAGTGCAAACTCTGTGTTTGGGTGACTCGTCTTCTATTCTAATTATTCCACTTAATTCCTACTTCCCATCCTGTTTCTTGGCTGATTATTCCCTACATGACCTATTTTTTTTCTCATCACAAATGCCCTAGGTCCCAAGGACCAGTTAGTATATCCTTTATTTTATTAGTTTCTAAAGATTTTATTTATTTATTTTTAGAGAGAAGGGAAGGGAGGGAGAAAGAATGGGAGAGAACCATCCATGTGCGGTTGCCTCTTCTGTGCCCCCACTGGGGACCTGGCCTGCAACCCGGGCATGTGCCCTGACTGAGGATTGAACCAGCGACCTTTTGGTTCACAGGCTGGTGCTCATCCACTGAGCTACACCAGCCTCAGTTAGTATAGCTTAACTTTGAGCTTATCTCCATATAAGAGTTAATAAAATGATCTTATTTGGTATTTAGAGCAGGCAAATTCAGGTATTTTTCCTTTGTCCTTGTAGCATTGATGTTAGGAGTTGGTATGAAGCTTCCTTGCTTGCCAGGGTTACTGTGTGTGATAGGAATGTGGCCGGAGAAATTACAAAGACAGAGGTGGGTGGGAAATATCTGATAACTGTTTCAATCAGCTGGTGAAACTGGAAAAGCCAGCATTCATGCTGTCTGTCCCGCACCAGACCCAACAAGCAGAGACAAGGATTGAATGATTATGGGCGCTTTATTCAGATGGCCGGCGAGCTGAGAAGTCCGCAGGTTCATGCCCGAACAGATTGTCTTACATTTCCTTTTAAGCCACCCTTTTTAGAACAGAGAACAAAGGTGCGGTAAGGGGTTTAGAATTCAGGGAAAATTAGATGAAAGAGACTGCAGCATTCTCACCCTGAGCTGTTAGCCGCGTCTTCTGTCTCTGCGCCCAGGTGGTGATGTTTAGCAGTGCCCCGGGAGGTCGGTGGTCCCTCCTGGGAGCTAGGGTGGGCTGCCCGCAGTTCCTGAAACAACAGCTTTAACACATGCATGACCTACTAGCGTATTAACTGTTTACCTTAAACTAAAATTTTCCAACTCTTAATAAATTGGCTTGTTTTATTTTTTTTTTTAAAGATTCTGCACTTCCCGCATTCTGTTTTCAGGTAGTATATGACTTAAAATATCCCACAAAGTTTACCGAGAGGTAAAAACTTAAACTGTATTTCTAGCAATAAATTCTCTGTGGAGAATGCTTCCGTGCTTTTGATAGAAGTATTCCCTTGTTCGTTTTTCACCCGGGAGCAAGTATTAAATGTATTGTGAATGGCTATGCAGCACAATTTCTCTGATTTGGACCAGCATGAAAGTATGAGCTCATTTTTTATTTAACGAAATACGTTCTTTTTTAAATTAAATTCATTGACTCAACATTGGTTAATAACATCGTATATGTTTCAGGTTCGCCATTCCATAACTGCTCTGTCTGTGCGTGGGTGATGAGCACCCGAACCCTAGTCTCCTTCCATAACCATATAGTTGACCCCTTTGACCCCCCATCCCCTCCCCCAGCCCCCACTGCCTTTCTTTTCCTGTAACCACCGTGCTGTTTTCTGTGTCTATGAGGATGCTTCTTGGTTATTTTCAGTTTTCTCTCCCACATAGGAGTCAGATCATATGGTCCTTGTCCTGGGTTTTTTGTTTTTGTTTTTTCTGACTAATTTCAAATGGATATCACTCCTAGAACTGGGCTAACAGTGTTGCAGATTTTAGGACCTCAAGTTGTTTGCCTTCATATTGATTATAATTATGATATCAGATATCTGTGCGTACATTAGTACTTCTACAAAGCCGTACATTTAAAATAGTGCTTGTCTTAAATGCGTTTAGCAAATTGCTTGTACATCTGACTCTTATTTATCATGTAGATTATGCCAGTGACCACGTTAGTTATCGGAAATGGAATTAAATACAAACGATCTTTACTCCGAGCACTCTACTATGGGGGAGTTAAACAACAGAAAGTAAGGAGCACTACTGAAAGTCATAAAAAGAGACACCTAACCCGGGCACTGAGGACATCTAGCCCAGGGAAGGGCTGGAGTTGCCTCGTCTCGATGCTCAGTACGATGATTGTAGTCACTCTTACGAAGAGATAAGCGCAAAGTAAAGTTACGTTTTAAGTACGGGGAAAAGCATGTGTCAAGTCCCAGAGGTCTGAGAAAACATGGCATGTTCAGGAAATGCTAGTGGTCCAGTGTGGGCGGAGCATAGCTGGAGGGACATGGGATGGCCAAACATGGACAATGATGCTTGTGGGGCGGTGGTAGAGGATGAGACTGGCCAGGTAGGTAAGACCCGGAAAAGAAGGAAGGGCTTTGGCCTTGGTTGCTGCGGGTCAGTGGATTGAGTGCCGGCCTGGGAACCAAAGAGTGACCGGTTCGGTTCCCACTCAGGGCACATGCCTGGGTTGTGGGCCAGGTCCCCTGTAGGGGGCACAAAAGGCAACCACACATTGATGTTTCGCTCCCTCTTTCTCCTCGCCTTCCCCTCTTTAAAAATAAAAATAATAAAGCATTTGAAAAAAAAGAAAGGCTTTGTATGCCATAGTCAGGAGTAATGACTTTATACTAAAAATGATGTACAGGTATTGAAGAATTTTAGACAAGGGAGTATTCTGAGCAGACATGTTTGGGAACAAGTGAAATAGTATTATTCCACAGAAATTTTCTACAGCAGGCCAAGCTGACTAAGACAGAAATTGGCAGCCAAAGGTGGGGTGCTGTGATAACAGATACTTAGAATTCAGAAGTCGCCTTGGAACTATGTAATGGAAAGAGGCTGGAAAATTTTTAAGTGCGTGCCGGAAAAAGCTGATATTGTCAGGAAAAGATGGCTAAAGGCGATCGTGCTGAGTGCGTAGAAGAGCTGGAAAGGAAGCCTCTGTTTCCTTGAAGAATGCATAAATCATCAGCAAAAAATGTTGGTAAGAAGGTGAATGGTAAAGGTCTCAGGCACAAATAAGGGACATTTTGGAAACACAAGGAAACTTGGTCCTTTTTAAAGTGGCGGAGAACTTGGTTGAATTGCATTTGTGTTCCAGGGTTTTGTGGAAAGTAGCATTTATGAGTGATAAATTTGGATATTTAACTCAAAAGATTTCTAAGCTAAGTGTGAACAGAGTGGCTTGGTTCTTCCTGGCTGCCCTGGTAACATGTGAAAAGAGAGAAACGTATTGAAGACAGAATCGTTAACCAAAAGATTTGGAAAGTTCTTAGCCTGTGCACACTACCACATGAAGAAGCACGTCAGAAAAAAAAAAACATGAAAGGTGTGTGATCAATTGATGGAGATTTTAGTGTGATTGTGAACCACAGAGCTAATTAGACACCCCAGTGGGAACATTGCAAATTTGAACTAAAGGGGACAGAGAAAACAGGATAAGATGAAGAAGAAAGTCCATCAAGTTTCCTGGATTTTATGGGATGACATCATAGGGTCATTTAGCTGTTTAAGGGTGCTATTCTCTAAGACAAGGGAAGAATGATCCCGAAGGCAATTCAAAGACCGGTAAAGCTTTCTTTTTAATTTAAAAAATGAGGGGCGGGGCATTACCTTGATTTCAACAGGCCAGGTAGCTCTGCCAAAGCCTGGGGGTCAGGGCCACCCGGAGCCCTGGGACTGGTGCCACTTCCAAGCGCTGAAGGCCCGGCTCTTCCTGGAAGATCTGCAGGGCCAGGACCCCACTCCCGTGGGTGGGGTGAAACGTCCTCCCAAGCTGGTCTGGAACCTGAAGATCTCACGAAGTTAGCCTTGCTAGGTTTTGAACCTCCTTGGGCTCTTGTCACCCCTTTTGTTCTTTTCCAATTATCGCATTTGGAATGAAAAATAATCTGCCTCATGCTTGTCCCGCCATGCATTTTCAGAGAATAACGTGTTTGGTTCCACGCAGTGACAGCTAGTCATTTGGCCCCAATATGAATTATACCTTGACTGTCACCTATGTGTGATTTAGATAATATTTAGATGGTACTTTGAACTTCAGATTTGAGTGGTATTGCTGCAATGAGTAGACACGTGGGGGGTGGTCGGGGTAAAGGGAATATATTTTGTATGTGAAAAAGACATGAGCTTTTAGGGACTGAATGTTTGCATCTGTTTCCCATTTATATGTTGCAGCCTTGATTCCCAATGTGACCGTATTTGTCGGTGCAGCCTTGGGAGGTAGTAGGTCCTGTGGGCGGAGCCCTCACAGTTGGATTAATGCCTTTGCTCAGCTCTCCACCATGTGAGCATAGAATAAGAAGTCAGCCGTTTGCAAACCAGGAATAGAGCCTTCACCAGTCACCAAGCCTGCTGGGACCTTGATCTTGACCTTTCTAGACTCCGGAGCTGTACACTAAATATTTCTTAATGAAACCATCGAGTCTATTGTAATTTCTTATAGCAGCTCTCCAGGACAATGACTGAACTGACCACGTGGAGCTCATTCTGCTTATCTTTCTAGAATTGTTCACCTCAAGTCCCTCCTGGCTTCACATTGGCTTTGGGAGAAAACTCCTAACGCGTATTGTGGGTGGTAGGGTAGTAAAGGAAGGCTTCTTAGAGGAGACTGTGTCTGAGCTGAGTGATGTGGGAAACAGAGCAGTTATTTGTGCAAAGAAGGAAGATTTGACGTAGGAGGAGCAGCCCAAACAAGGACGCAGAGGGCCAAGCAGGAAAGACACAATGAATGTGTGATGGAAACATAGAATGATGTCGATGACGGCAAAAATGTACACGACGTGCATGTGAGGCAGCTGGGAGGTTAAAAAAGTGAGGGCCTATATTAGACACTTTTTTTAAGATTTTACTTATTTATCTTTAGAGAGAGGGGAAGGGAGGGGGAAGAGAGGGAGAGAAACTTCAATGTGTGGTTGCTTCTCACGCGCCCCCTACTGGGGACCTGGCCTGCAACCTGGGCATGTGCCCTGACTGGGAATCGAACCGGTGACCGTTCGGTTTGCAGGCCAGCACTCAATCCACTGAGCTACACCAGCCAGGGCTATTTTAGAGATTTGTAGAAGATAACATGGAGAGGACTTTGTGTTCGAACTGATGAGTAAGATTGCAGGAATGGACAGGGACAGAATCGAGATGATTCTCATTTTAGGGAGAGCCAATGGATAGATGGTGGTGGCACTCGCAGGGACCCCAAGAGGGCCAACGAACAGATTTGAAGCGGAAGATGCTGAGTTCAGATTCAGGGTACTTGCGCCCACGGTGTTCACGTACAGGTGCGCAGTGGGCCTAGACCTCAAGGAGCTAGGCCAGGGCAAAATTGTTTAGACTATTAAAATACTTCAAACTGTATCTGGATACTCCAAAAAGCAGTTTACAGAAAGTTGAGCCTAGTACTTACCTAATCTATTCAGTGTTTTAGCAGTTGTGGGTATTTGGTAAATTTGTATTTTGTTCTATACAGAAGACATTAAATAGAAACTCCTATTTAAGTTGTGACTTCAGAGACTCAGATTTTATCAGCTAGTATTTGATATTCATATTTATAATACAGAGCAGAAGAGCGAAATTTACCAAGAGGAAGTAAAAATATTTATTTTCATTAATTCAATTACTTGGAAAGGCATTTTAATAAGCACAATTGAGTACTGATAGAGTCTGGAAGCTGAAATTTATTAGAATGATTTTCAGAATAGATAACAAGTTTGAAGATACATGTATTCTATTTTCCTTGCATTTTATTTATCATTTCCTTTATGAGAAACAATCTAAAAATAAAAAGTTACAGAGCCATTATACTAATGAGATGCCACTATAATGATTGAGATCATATCAGCAATGATGTCTTATCTTTATTTTCTTCACATTTATATCTACTTCTCACCAAATAATTCCGTTCACATTGTACTGGCTACAAATAGTTCCTTCTGAAATTTTATGTAGGTTGAAAAATATATTGCTTTAGGTAGTTTTCGATTGCAAAGAGTTTTGCCAAATATACAGATGCCTAAATATCAAGATTGACACAGGAACATCATAGTGACAAGTAAGCTTTGGAGCTTCGAAACCAACCGATACCATGAAAACTTTCTCCCTAACTCTCTTTTCATTATAATATGTGGACTAAGAAAAAAAAAATGCTGCAATCGTGTGCTCCCGTTTCCTGTAAATTATATCTTGCAGTACATTTCAAAACATATATATCTTTGATTGAATGGAAGACTGCTCTTCAAAATAAAATATGCTTTATAGAGGCAGACAAGATAAAGAAGCATCTCTTAGAAATTTAAACTTATAAAAACATGGATTTTTAATAACTATGCATTTCTGTTCCTAAGCAATAACTTCCATCTGTTATTGTCAGTATCAAAAGCAATGCAGCAAAAAGTAATTTGAAAAAGAATATCTTGAGAAAAGCAAAAGAAAGGCTGCCAGTACTCATCTAATGTATTTTTTGTGTGTCTGTGGTGAAGGGGAAGATAATGGCAGGCACGTTCAAAAGAAAGAAGTATCATTCTTAACTTTGAATGTTCTCCGCTGGTTTCTTCTGTGTAGGATATCAACTTTCCCACTGGTCTGGGACTTAATGAGTTTCTTAGTAGGCTCGCGGCCCTTATTCAGGCCTGCGTCTGCAGATACTTTGAAATGAAAGTGGTGAGCTCGAAATGTCGATCACACTTTTCTTCCTTTTCGCTTTCATTTCCCAGTGTATTAATTTATTCATCTAGTTTCTGGTTGTCGACTGCTTCCTACCGGATTCTGCACTAGGTCGAGGTGCCTAGCAGTTTCTGCCCTGGGAGAAGTTCGGCTGCTGTTGGAGTAGCTCGCTGGAACAGACAAAGGCCAGCATCGCGGACCCTCCAACAGCTGTCTAAACAAAAATGCAGAAGACAGAGCAATTTGCTTAATGGGTAAGAGGAAGAAGAGTGGCACAGAAAAAACAGATAATCTCTGGGTCAGTGTATAGTCACATATCACTTCATGACAGGAATACACAATGTTATACGATTTGGGTTTTGTGCGAACATCACAGAGTGAGCTTGCACAAACCTAGAGGTTGTAGCCTACTGCAAATCCAGGCTGCATGGTACAGCCCGTTGCAATTAGGCTACAAATCTGCACAGCATGTTATCGTAGTGAATTCTGTAGGCAATTATAACTCAATAGTGAGTCTTTGTGTATCTAAACATATGAAGATACAGTATAGCCCTGGCTGGTGTGGCTCAGTGGATTGAGTGCCGGCCTGTGAACCAAAGGGTCGCTGGTTCGATTCCCAGTCAGGGCACATGCCTGGGTTGGGGGATGGGTCCCCAGTTGGGGGCATGCAAGAGGCAACCACACAGTGATGTTTCTCTCTTTCTCCCTCCCTTCCCTGCTCTAAAGATAAATACATAAAAAATTTAAAAAGATACAGTAGACTCTGGTATAATTTTTAAAAACATACACCTGTGTAGGGCACTTAACCGGAATGGAGCTTACAGGACTGGAACTTGCTCTAGGGAGTGAGTGAGTGAATGGTGAGAGTGTGGAACCCTTGGGCGTTACCGGACACCTTTGTCCACTTTATAAACACTCCACAGTTAGGCTGCAATACATTTATTAAACATCTTCAACAATAAGTCCAACCTTGCTTACTATAACATGTTTACTCTCTAAACCTTCCGTCTCTTAACTTTTCAACTCTTAAAATAACTTAGCTCCAGACACCAATACATTGTACACCTGTGCAAAATGGTCTTCTTTAGTAATTTCCTAAGGTATTTTTTCTATTTGTATGTTTTGAATTTGTTTGAAAAGACAGCACTTTTTGTTAAAAGCTAAAACACAAGCACACACTTCACCTTAGGCCGGCACTAGGCGGGGGTCATCCATATCTCTGTCCTCCACCTTGTCCCACAGGAAGGCCTTCTGGAGCGATAATCAAACGCGGGGAGCTGTCGACTCCAACAGTAACGAGTCCTCCGCTGAAGGACTCGCCGCGCGTCTCCCTGAGCTGGTGCCACTGAGTTTGGAGATGCGGCCGTGCTGGTTTGCTTGGCCTGCCTTCCTTCCTCCTTCCTTCCCTTCCTTCCTTCCTCCTTCCTCCTTCCTTCCTTCCTTCCTCCTTCCTCCCTCCTTCCTTCCTTCCTCCTTCCCTTCCTTCCTTCCTCCCTGCCTTCCTTCCTTCCTCCTTCCTTTGTTCCTTCCTTCCTCCTTCCCTTCCTTCCTTCCTTCCTCCTTCCTTCCTCCTTCCTCCCTGCCTTCCTTCCTCCCTTCCTCCTTCCTTCCTTCCTTCCTTCCTTCCTCCTTCCCTTCCTTCCTTCCTTCCTCCCTCCCTCCCTCCTTCCCTTCCTTCCTTCCTTCCTTCCTTTCTCCTTCCCTCCTTCCTTCCTTCCCTCCTTCCTTCCTCCTTCCTTTCTCCTTCCTTCCTTCCTTCCTCCTTCCCTTCCTTCCTTCCTCCTTCCCTCCTCCTTCCCTCCTTCCTTCCTCCTTCCTCCTTCCCTTCCTTCCTTCCCTCCTCCCTCCCTCCTTCCCTTCCTTCCTTCTTTTCTTTCTCCTTCCCTCCTTCCTTCCTCCTTCCCTTCCTTCCTTCCTCCTTCCTTCCCTTCCTTCTTTCCTATTTAAACAATTTCAAAAACTGTTTATTATTTTGTTGACTTTCTCTTAAAATAGTTTTCCTTCCGTTGTGAGTCACCAAGCGATGTTAGAACCATTGGGCTTTCCGCAAGTGATTTAATTCTTCTGAGTTTGTATTTATGCCTTTGTAAAAGGAAGACAGTTATTGAACTTGTTAGGAAGACAATTACAACAACGTAGGTAAAGTCTTTGGCATGGTGCCTGTCACACAACTTACGGAACATTCAGGAAGTTGTAGCTATTATAATGAAACGCCCACAAATGATTTCACTCCATTTTTATTATCGTGATACTCTGTAATTAGACCACAACAAAGCCTTAACAACTCTTGAAAATATCCCATAGTGAAATGAATCCCATTGCCATTGTAGAGCACTAGCATAGCACTAAATAAGGCCGGCTATAGTGGCAAATAATACAAATTATAAACTGTTTTAAAACCCAGGCATTATTTATAGATGACAAATACACTATTGGAACTTGCTGGAACAACTCTGGCTTTAATGAGCTATTAAGAAGCTTGAAAAGGGACATATGTTTCGCTATGAAAAAGGAAAATGATTTATTCATCTCTTAACTGAAAGTGAGCGCTGGGGCAGACATGGTAATAGTAAAAATGGTAATTAAATGGCAGCCACTTCAACATTCAATGCTGTGCAGCTTGGGAGGCGGGAGAAAGAAGGAACAAATCTCACTGAAGAGATGCCAGCATCCAAGGGGAAGCGCTGCCGTTTCGCTGACAATGGGCTGCCAGGAGCTTTTAGAGCTAGGAGAATGACTTGCAACACGTTGGTGATGATCGGCAGTTGTTTTCCCAGGGCCTGCAAGAAACGATGATCACAAATGTCCATGAAATATGGAAGGGTGCGCGAATATCTATTTTCCACCGTTAAAGGCCAGCCTGACCTCATTAGAGAAAAATAGAAATACTTTTTGAGTAAGGATTAATTACAGCTGAATGTTTAAGCTTGGTTAAAGATGGAATTTTATATTTTGAAAATTCGGTTAAGGAGGAGAAAAATGAAATCACAGAAGAGGGACTGCTTGTACTTCACAATCATGAAATCTAGAGCTATGAGCATTCGATGGCACACACAGCTATTCAATGACAATCTTATCGTTATATGACATTTTAACCTCAGGAAAACTTAAGACTCGGTTTACCTCTGTCTTCCCTGGGGGTATTTCTGCGGAGAATACCCAAAATATGTTCATTTGGCTCCTCCCGCTTGATTTTGGAAAGTATTCCCCCTAGTGACCTTATCACCTCGGTCACACTGCGGCCTGTTCCCAGGCCAGTAACTCTGCTTGGAACTTGTCACTATCCCATGTGCTTGTGGTCGTATTTCTTTATCTTTCCTTCCTTTCTGGGACTCCAAGTTGTATTTCACACCTTTACATCTTCTCGCAAGGAAACACAGAATTTTAGAACTGGAGGCTTGTTAGAAATTATTAGATATGACCACATCATTTCACAGATAAGAAAAAGAAAGAGGTAAAGATACCTAAAGTAACGTTACAGTTGAGTTGAAGGCAGAATCAGGCTTTGAATCCACATCGTCCAACATCAGTGTTTTTTGTTTTTTGTTTTGTTTTTTTTTAAAGCTTGGAAAGTTCTGTTCTTTTTTTTTTTTTTAAGATTTTATTTATTTTTAGAGAGGGGAAGGGAGGGAGAAAGAGAGGAAGAGAAACATCAACGTATGGTTGCCTCTCACGTGGCCCCTACTAGGGGCCTGGCCTGCAACCCAGGCATGTGCCCTGACTGGGAATCGAACCTGCAACCCTCTGGTTCGAAGCCCGAGCTCAATCCACTGAGCTACGCCAGCCAGGGCTGTTTTTTTTTTTTTGTTGTTGTTGTTGTTTTTTTAAATTTATTTTTACAGAGAGGGGAAGGGAAGGAGGAAACGAGGGATGGAAACATCCGATGCTCCTGCGCCGCCCTAACTGGCGACCACTGGCTGCAACCCTGACTGGTAATTGAACCACAGCCTTCAGCTCTGTGGAATGATGCGCGACCTACCGAGCCATGCTGGTCAGAGCTAACCTCAGTGTCCTTCTCACGTGCAGCTTTCAACTCTCTGCAGCTTGAACCTTCTAGTATTAATGGATAATATGCCAAAGGCTTCAAAGGCTGTTGTTAGTCTTTTATTCATTATTTGGACACTCAACAAATGTCCATTGAGTATGATGTATTAAAGTGGGGGAAGGAGGCTACGTAATGAGCCAAACCAGACCTCAAACGTGGTTCTTTCCACCAGGAAATATGCAATCTACTGAGGGAGGCAAACGTTAACCAAGCTGTGCATGCACTCATCTGAAACTAAGCCCGCAGGAGACCCTGACCTATGATGCGTGTATATGGCGAGGGCATCTTTGGGTTTCCTGAGGATGCACTGAGATTCGACTGAGAACAAGTACCTGAGGGGGACTCAGCTAGGTGAAAAGGAGGCAGAAGAGGAAGGGAAGAGCATTCAAGGCAGCAAACAGCGTGTTCCATGGCTCTGTGACAGGAGAGAGCTCAGGGAACTAAGAGATGTCCCCTATGGTCATAGGGGAGAGAGGCAGACAGACAGAGACAGAGAGACAGGAGGGCGAGGGGGTGGGGGTACAGGGAGAAGAAGGAGGAGGAGGAGAAGATGAGGAGGAAGAATAAGAATGAGACAGAGGGAGGAAGGGAAGGGAAAAGAGAAGAGAGAACAGAAGGGAAAAGAAAAAAACAAGAGAGGAGAAAATAGGAGAGTGGAGTATTGTACACTCCGAGCTGCAGAATGAAGACGTTAGAACCAAACCACACAAAGGTTAGTCTTTACTGATCTATGAATAGACAGACGATGCTTTTAGAGTAAGTACCATCCACTTAAACGCTGTGACAAAATGTGGGGAGTAAGGAAAAGAAGCATCAATAATGGAAAGAAGAAGTAAAGAAACACAAAATGACTAACTTACCCATTGCAAACCACAATTAGTTTACGAGCGAACTAATTTGTTTTCTTACACCCACCCAACCATATACGCAGGCATGTAAAAAAGGATTTTTTTTGGAGGCTGTGACAGGCTAGATTTTGTGCACCTGAAAGCTTACTTGATGGAATGGCAAAATGCCTGGACCATTAGTGTCACTTCTGAAATATGTGAGCCAATACTTTAATACCTGGAAATTGTTATCAAATTGCCGTAATAAGCACTGCTCTGGTGGATAGGGACAAATGCGCAGTGACTACCTGAGTGCATGTGTAGGACAGGACGTGGTGGGGAGCGTACGACACAATTTGGGGGAGGAAATGCTAGAAAAAAAGAGCTATGCTCTGCTTACAAAGTTAATGTAGGTAGTTCTTAATTTTTGTGAGGATAACTGCATCTTATCACATGCTTCCTTAATCAAAGTCAATGATAAATTTGGACTAGCTGTATTGCAGAGTATGTTTCCGAAAACTTCAAAAGAGATTTGAACAAGAGTAGGATTTCAATAAGGAAAAAATCTGTGCGTAGACAAAATAGCTGGCTGGAACTGCACCAAAATGTTGAAGTTTTATTACTTCCAAGTGGTGGAATTTTAGGTTTTTTTTTTTCTTTTCTATACTTACTTGTGATTCTAAATTTTAACGTAAACATATTTTAACATAACTTTTCTTTTTTTGCACAAAGCTGTTCATATTTAAAGGAAATATAAAGGAGCTTAAAAGAAGAAAACAAAATAACCCAAAGAAAACTAATGTTAACATTTAATGTGTTTTTGTGGTTAAATTTGTTAATCTATTTATATGACTATATTTTAGCAAATGGGAAATTGTAGTATGCATAGTATTTTGTAATTCCCCTTCGCTGAATATGTTGTCAATAACTTTCTGTGACATTACTTTTCTAATTATTCATCTTAGTGGTTATACATTATTAATTATATAAGCATTGCTTTTCCCCAACAAAATTTAAAAATTTGACTCAGTGCCCATCAGTCAATGAGTGGATCGAAACCCTATGGTCCATTTACACAATGGAATTCTATGCAGCAGAGAGAAAGAAGGAGCTCCTACCCTTTGCGACAGCATGGATGGAACTGGAGAGCATTGTGCTAAGTGAAATAAGCCAGGCAGTGAAAGACAAATACCTTATGATCTCACCTACCAGTGGAACCTAATCAACAAAACAAACAAGGAAGCAATATAGAAAAAGAGACTTGGAAATACAGACAAACTGACAGTGACCAGAGGGGAGGGGGGAGGGACATGAAGGGGGAAAGGAGGGGAAGGAGCAGCAAAGGAACAGGAACAGAAGATGCACAGCATGGACAGTGGGAGTGGGGTAGACAGGGTGAGGGAGAGCAACGGGGAAAAGGTGGGACAACTGTAATGAACAATGATGACAAAAAAGATTTCAAACAGTATAGGAAAGGTACATATTAATGTTTGTACCAATCCAGGTTTTTTGGATGGAATTTAGGATGACATCATATATTTTTGTCTTGTTCTCATGCCTTTCTCGACACATACGCACAGTCACATACAAACACTTCTAATGCTTTACCAAGTAGTCTAATGCGCTGGGTGTGAAGTTCAACTCCAACGGTATAGATTTCCAGTCTGATTCCACACGGTAGTATGCAGGAGCTAGCATTGAGAGAAGGGGCTACTATGCAGTGTCTTTCTCAATAGGAAATCCACGGTTCACTTATTTAAACATGTGGTAATATTAAAAGAAGCAAACAGCCCTAAAATCACCCCTTTTTGGAATCTCATTTAGTTCCCAGGTAAAGTAAACCTGACTAACATATGTTCCGGGACTTCAAATCCTCAAACGGAGCTCTTTTTCCAATTCCTGAATTTTGCCAGGTTTAAACACTGCTAATTAGTGCTAATTAACTGGCACTGAAGTGGGTAGCGGAGGCTGGGGTCGTGCCGGAGCTGAGTCACAGGGAAAGACATGAGAGAGCCAGATACTTCTGTCGTATGACAATAGACAAATAGCATGAGGAGTGTAAACAAAGGGAAGAAAACAGTGGGTGGTTTGGGTTTTCTTACTGCGATTTGAGGTGGGTTGTAAGAAAGGCCAAATGTGATCTTGATACTCAAAGCAATTCCAACTGACTTTATATATATACACGAATAACCATGCACACTGGATTTCTTCATGTAAAAAAAACAGATCATCTCATAAACCAATGTCGCCCCGATG
Organism: Glossophaga mutica; assembly: GCA_039655065.1. Classification (NCBI taxonomy): domain Eukaryota; kingdom Metazoa; phylum Chordata; class Mammalia; order Chiroptera; family Phyllostomidae; genus Glossophaga; species Glossophaga mutica. The sequence goes on along the minus strand of CM077318.1, from coordinate 2,391,229 downwards.
CATTTAAATTAAAAAATAAATTGGACAAAATACTACTGCAACAGGTCTATTGAATTTGGGAAAGTGTTCATTTTCATTTGATAAGGAGCTGAGCACTTTGCTGATACATAGTCCAAAAGTATTTACCTAGACTGCATGACTAAAACCTATTAAATATCAAATGTCACATATATCAGCTGTACAGTTGATTCCTTTTCCGTCGATTCTCTGCTACTTTTACTTTGCTGAATTTCAGGATTAAAATGAAATCCAGACGCGGAGCCAAAAAAGTCAAGTTAGCCCTTTTATTTAAGAGCTTAGACGAGTCCATTTGCAATGCATCTCCCTTTAACAAGAGGGAAAAGCAATTTCTCTGCTTGGAGAATTATGGTTCCTTTAATCTGTGGGAGCATCGTGGGTGTTTCTTTGATTCTTTTGATTTTACTCTTTCCGAAAGCAGCTAAACAGAATTGATCAGGGAAAGAGAGGCTTTGTGTTCCTCCACTACCCCATCATAAGAGAACTAGTCAGAAATTAGACTTAATAGCTGGTCGTCGAGGCTAAAAATACAATTAACACTTATAGGAACGGCCGCTTTGAAAGCACTGGTCAGACTTTGTAGAGTGGCCAGATTTGCGGTGGGCATGTTGATTTGGTTTTCAAACACAAGCTAGACTATATCCCAGCCTTCACAAGTTGTTCGTGCTAGAAGTCACTGAGGGGAACACCTTGTGGGACTGGGGAGAATTAGTGTTCTTCAAAGTGTGGTCTTTTGAAAGAAGTAGGATCAGGATGTGTGTGTGTGTGTGTGTATGAGCAAAAGTAGGTTTAAAGTTATAAGTGTGTGAAACAGAGTTTATCCTTGTATTTTCATTTATGAATTTGTAGTATTATTTCCCATACAAAAAATTCTAAACCTGCTTTTGCCACACCTCGTGTGTGTATGTGTGTGTGTGTGTGTGTGAATATATATATGTGTATATATATATATAATTTCTATTGTGATAGAACACTTAATATTAGACTTAACTTCTTCATGAAATATTAAGGGCACATACAGGAGTAGTAACTATAGACCTGATATTGTACAGGAAATGTGTAGAACAACTCATCTCCTGTAAGAGAAACTTCAAGCCTTTTGAACAACAGCACATATTTCACATTCTGATCCCTTAGCAACTACCGTTCTACACTGTTTCCATGAGTTTCACTACATCGGATATACACAGAAGTGAAATCATGTAATATCTGACCTTCTGTGACTGGCTTATTTCACTTAGCGTAATGTCCTCACCGTTTATGCATATTGTCACATATGGCGAGACTTCCTTGGTTTTTAAGGTTTCCCATGGTATGTACACCAGTTTCGTCAGCGCCCTGGGCGAGGCGGGACAAACACCCGTTGGACAGTGTGCCAAAGGGATGGAGAGTCACATACTTCACCCTCTGTCTTACTTACCCAACACCAGCCCCTCACCAGCAAGTGTTGGCCTGAACACTATACCTGCTTCACATGTGGTTCTTCTTGGTTGTCTGCAATATTGCAACATCTTCACTGTATTCTGGACTTCTCATGAAGGTATTTTGGTCTGTAAGTCATTGTTTGATCAGCGTTTCTGTGGGCGAACACAATTAGGGGCTTGGCAATGTTTATAAGATTCCACCCTCTCGCTGATGTCACTCTTGGGATACTTACTTTCTAAAATGCAAATCAACGGGCCCTTTCTCAGACCTACAAAACCTCGAGGAAGCCCTATCAACTGGGCATGGATATGTACATTTTACTTTACATTTCAAGTATTTTATTTACTTATTTTTAGACAGAGGAGAAAGGAGAAGAGAAAGAGAGAGAGAGGAACATGAATGTGTGGTTGCCACTTGCAAGCCCCCTACTGGAGACCCAGCCTGCAACCCAGGCATGTGCCCTGACTGGGAATCGAACCGGTGACCCTTTGGTTTGCAGACTGGCGCTCAGTCCACTGAACCACACCAGCCAGGGCCCACTCTCAGGTACAAAGTGCAAGGCAGTCTGAGGGTGGCTGCACAAGGCAAAGAGCATGGGGCATAGCTATTAGATAGACCTGGAAAAAAATTCCAGCTCTCTCAACTCCTAGCTGTACCCAGGTGCCCTTCCATCCTGTGCATCATGCTTGTCCTTGCTCTGATTTCTCCTCTCTGGCTTCCCTTCTGTGTCACTGCCCCCTACCTGCACAAGCTTGGCCAGCTGGTTACCTGTTTGCTTCTTAGCAGGGAAGGGCCCCTCAGGGGTAGACTTTGCCATCACATCCCTTTGTCGCTACGTCTTCCGAATGGGTGCAGGGCCTTTATCCAATGGGCACTACCCTTGTCACTTCCCCTAGCCCATACCTCCCATCTGCAGCCTCCTAAAGTGACTTCAGGTGGACACTCACTGAGCCAACCAATGAGAGGCATCCTGCTGGGTATTTTGGAAAGTCCCCAGCTCCTCACCCTTTGGCAGCAAAGACGAATGCGAAACTTCCGTGTCAAACTCCGAACCCTCCCTGGAGTATCATACACAGCTGCCCAATTCCGTGTCCTTGACCATGGGCCCTGGTGCATAGGACCCATACCTCCCCACCTCCTCCCATCTTTTAAGGTATCAGGAGAGATCCCATCTTTTAGGGGTGAATGGTGCGGGGCAGGCATGCCTTCCCTGGAGGCTGCCTTATGGGTATCACGGTCGAAAGAGGCGACAGCAAGAGTAAAGGCATGAAGGCCATCCCGCCGACCCGCAGAGTGCCAGGAGAACTGGCAGCGTTGTCCCATTAGTTCCCCAACTGTGGCGCTCGCACCAGCAGCTTCGAAGCCCTGGTTGTGCTTATTTAAAATGCCCCAGATCTGGTGGCCCAGAACCCTTAAGGGTGAATTCAGAGAATCCGTCTTTGCAAGCTGCCTAGATGATTCAGTGCAACTATACGTTTCGTGATCGGAGGATGTGAAGAAGCATCGGAACGAGGCCGTATGAGTGTCTTTCCGTAGATGGACCTCAGAGGCGATATGAGTCAGTGTCTTGTCAGGAGACGGAAAGCGAACCACTTTTCGAAACAGGTTTATCCATGGAAAGACTTTTTAACTAGGTCTAAAGTTGACTCAGTAACGAAAAGGGTTAAGAGGAAACTCAAATGTAGCCACTGCATAAAGCAGTTGCTACGCTTTGGAATGTGGAAACGAAGGAAAGATGTTAGAGTTATGACAAATTAGAAACTTGGAGAAGGACCACGACGGAGTCCTGAGCCGGGGCTGGCATCTCTGAGCTCCAAGGAGAGCCTGGGGCCGATGGGACCCACACATCTGGGGAGAAGGCGCCTGGTGCTGATATCTCTGAGAGAGGACAAGGGTTTATTGGCAAAGGACAAGTGGGCTGGCCAAGTCCCAGTTCCAGCAACGCAGAATGGACAGGCTGTGGAGCTGAGAGACAAGACCTGAAAGAGAATAATTATCCATCTGTATTTGGGCAAAACTCATAAAGCATTTGTCTCTCTTTCCTTCTTTCCTCCCTCCCTCCTTCCATCCTACTTCCTCTTTCCTTCCCTTTCTTACTTTTCACCTCCTCCCCTCTGTCCCTTTGTCCCTTGTCTATTCTCTGTCAGGCTTACCCTTAGCCTCAGTCCCGGATTCACTTATTATTCTAATAGATTCGTACTGAATTGGGCAAGAAAATTGGCTGGGTGTTTTGTTGTGGCTGGGGAAATGCCGTCGTGAAGCAGAAATAAAAAACCTCGGGAAGAGGTGGCATCCAATCAAAGCAGAGAAACTAGTCAAAGGCTCTTTTCCATTCAAAGGTAAAAAGAGAATCAAACAAACTCCGCTGGTTTTTTTTTTTTTTTTTAACAAATTGTTATTGAAAGTGACAGAGGGAAAATACACTCAAACTTTGAGAAATACTCAGCAGTTTACCAACTCTTCTTTTGCATGCAATATAAATTAGTATTTCCAGCGGAACCTAATTAACAAAACAAACAAGCAAGCAAACTAGAACCAGAGACATTGAAATTAAGAATAAACTGACAGTAACCACAGGGGAAGGGGGAGGGAAATAATGTGGGAAAGAAGGGGAAGGGTCAAGTCGAGGAACGTGTATAAAGTATGCAGGGACAAAGCCAAAGGGGGTAGGATTGAGGGTGGGACGTGGGGGTGGGCGGGGTAGGGGAAAAGTGGTGGCGGGAAAATGGACACAACTGTATTCGAACGTCAATAAAAAAATTTAAAAAAAGAATAGAGATCACATGGAGGGTTATCAGCAGGGAGAGGCATGGGGGAGAATTGGGGAAAGTGCACAGAGAATAAGAAGCAAAATTGCTGGGAGCAAAATAGACAAGAGGTCAAGAATAGTATAGGGGATGGAGAAGCCAAAGAACTTGTATGTACAACCCACGGGCATGAACTAAGGGGGAGGAGGGAATGCTGGAAGGAATGGGGGTACCGGACAGAGGGGGAGAAAGGGGAGAAAAAAATGGGAAAACTGTAACAGCATAATCAGTAAAATACACTTGAAAACAGAAAAAATGTACAAATTAGTATTTCCAGAAACACCTGGCTCTGAATTAATATCCCACCAACTGTCCTACATAGGATATTTCAATATCTGGTCTTTCAATACCTTTGAGCTTTAATGAAAAGTATAAAAATCACTTCTGTGTTTGTTAAAATTGGTTAATTATCCTTGTCCTTGTTGCTATACAGGTGACCCTATCGGATTTGCAGACAAGTTTAAAGCAGAAGGTTGGAGTTGTATACCTTTGGGTGAGAATCTTTATTTTTACTAGCTTTGTACCACTGGGTTACTGACAAAACCTTCCTGAGCACGTGTTGTCTAATTTATAAAATATGATAATAATGCCTACGTCTTATGGTCTATAAAGTTTAAATGTGTTGATGATGCGAAGCAGAGTGTTGGACACTTAGCACTTATTCTTATTTATATTCATACAGTTTTAGTTACATCTTGATCCTCATACAATTGTGACATTTAAGGCAAAACAAAATATTTGGTTTCTAGGTTAAATAGATAAAACTATGTGATTGTTTGTGCTTCACAGCTGGATGAAAGCAAGAAATATAGTCAAATGCTGAGGTTTCCTCATGAATTGAGATATATATATTTAAAAATCCAGAGAATTGACATATAGTTTTAGCACTCACCAGGAAGACAAATGAGTTCATCTTGTGATGTATATAGCTCACCAAGACACTGGAAGAAACCCTGATTTGGGATAAAATATAGTTTTTAAGGAAAGTGAAAGAAGTCAAGAACATACTATATGCACGGGTGACTTTTAAACAATGACGACAACAAAATGAAGGCTATAAATTTAGCCTCAAATTTAGTTCAAACACAGTAATATAAATATATAAACGAATGTAAAAATATTCCCATACAGAATTAGAACTAGCACTATGTTAAGAGAAGTGTTTTTTTTTTTAAATCGTATGGTTTACGCTATTACAGTTGTCCCAATTTTCCTGCCTTTGCCCTGTTCCGGCCAGCCCACCCACTACTCCCATAGTCAATCCCCACACCATTGTCCATGTCCAGGGGTCACGCATGTCTGTTGTTTGCTTAATCCCTTCACCTTCTTTCAATCACTGTCCCCCTCTCCCTTTCCCCCTCCCCTCTGACAGCTGTCAGTCTGTTCCATGTGTCCATGCCTCTGTTTCTATTTTGTTTGTCAGTTTATTTTGTTCATTAGGTTTGTCTTATAGGTGAGATCCTATGGTATTTCTCTTTCACCACCTGGCTTATTTCACTTAGCGTAATGCTCTCCAGTTCCATCCATGCTGTTGTGAAGGGTAGGAGCTCCTTCTTTCTTTCTGCTGTGTAGTGTTCCATTGTGTAAATGTACCACAGTTTTTTTATCCACTCATTTACTGATGGTCACTTAGGTTGCATCCAGCTCTTGGCTGTTGTAAATAGCGCCACTATGAACATTGGGGTGCATAGGTTCTTTTGAATTGGTGTTTCAGGGTTCTTAGGGTATAGTCCCAGCAGTGGAATTGCAGGGTGAAAAGGCAGTTCCATCTTTAGTTTTCTGAGGAAATTCCATGCTGCTTTCCACAGTGGCTACACCAGTCTGCATTCCCACCCACAGTGCACTAGGGTTCCCTTTTCTCCACAGCCTCGCCAGCGCTTGCTGTTTGTTGATTTGGTTATGACGGCCATTCTGACTGGTGTCAAGTGGTATCTTGTTGTGGTTTTAATTTGCATCTCCCTGGTGGCTAGTGATGCTGGGCATCCTTTCATATGTCTCTGGGCCCTCTGTATGTCCTCCTTGGAGAGTGTCTGTTCAGGTCGTCTACCCGTTCTTTAACTGGATTGTTTGCCTTCCTGGTGTAGAGATGTATGAGTTCTTTATATATTTTGGAGATTAAAGACTTGTCTGATGTATTGTTGGCAAATATGTTCTCCCAAGTAGTCGGTTCCCTTTTCGTTTTGATAATGGTTTCTTTAGCTGTGCAGGGCTTTTTAATTTAACGTAGTCTCATTGGTTTAGTTTTTCCTTTATTTGCCCTGTCTTAGGAAATATTAAATATATTGGAAAAAATATTGCTATGCAATATTGCCTATGTTTTTCTCCAGGATTTTTATGGTATCACAACTTATATTTCTCTTTTATTCATTTTGAGTTTATGCTGGTGTACAGTGTAAGGTGGTGGTCTAGTTTCTTTTTTTTTTTTTTTTTTTTGCATATACTGGTCCAGTTCTTCCAACACCATTTATTGAAAACTGTCTTTATTCCATTGTATGTTCTTCACTCCTTTGTCCAATATTAATTGACCATAGAGCCATGGGTTTATTTCTGAGCTCTCTATTCTGTTATTGATCTATTGTGTGGTCTTATGCCAGTACCAGACTGTTTTGATTACAGTGACCTTGTAATATAGTTTGATATCAGGTAAGAGAAGTGTTAATAACAAGCCTAACAACATCACCTGAAACAGCAAGTGAAAGTCTCCCTGTACTGTATGAAAAGATATAAGAGGGGTGATTAACATAGACTGCATATATATATATATGTGTTTTGATATACATATATGAAATTGAAAACCTCAGGGATTTTTGTAACGAGGCTTATTGCTTTACATACAAAGTGGCAGGTAAAAACGACCATTTCTGCATCATTAGCATATGGAAAGACTGTAAACCCGCAGAAATATGCAGATGGATCACCAACAGATTCATGGTAGGAGGCCTGCCCAAGCCCCAGAGTGGGGGAGGGGTCACAGGAAACGCCGGAGGCAGCAGGACCGTGGGGAGGCAGCAGGACCGTGGGGTACGATGGCTTTCCCTACGGCCAGCTAAGGGGTAAAGAAAGCAGAAAAGCTGCAGCGGCACTTTTCCAAGCAACTGAGCTAGCACCGCACCCTGCAACAGAGTAAACAGGATTATCCTCTGCACGTTCCTGGGGCAGTAGAAGAAAGAAATGAAAAAGTAGAATGGGCTCCATGCAGGTATGTAACATACCACACGTGCTCCCATTTTAATGGCTAAACACTCCAATGCGACTGCAGAGGTGGCTGGGAAATGCAAAGGAAATGTAGATGTTAATGAACACTAACAGATTTACCATAGAGACAATAGAAACATTTATTGTGCAAGGGGACCTGGGGTCTGTGAGGGTTGACAGCCATATATATAGTGTGTGTCGATATGGAGTAAAGAAATATGTCCTTGCATTTCCGAAACACTTCCAAAAGGCTGCATCTTCTCCTTTCCTTCAACCATTCTTCACCAGGTACATGTATTTTAATTTGAAAGTAAATTAAAAGAATCATACTGGGGGAAAAAAATCACATAACTGTTTTGTTTGTCCGCCCAGCATGAATTGGAATGCTTGTGAGTCCACCACGTTCCAACTCAATTAAACTACCATTATGAAAAAAAAGGCAATCGGACTTTGCTTTGAAATGACAATTTCCTTAGAGAAGTGACTCAAGATGTGGGGCAGCTGTCCATTCAGGAAAACTGCCACGTGCCCTCGCACCTCACCTGAATGTCAATCACACCTGCCATCATTCATTAAACCAAAAGCATCTCCAGGAATTTTCAAAATAACCTCCGGCAATCATCGTCAGGAAAGTGATCTCAAATTTCCCACGGACCCAAATTCTTAGTAAAATACAATTTAAAGAAATAATAAAATGCAAGGGAAAATAAACTACATTTATTTTAGGCTTACCAGCGACGTTCGTCCCAGGCCTTCTGTCCCCCGGTGTGATCAATATACACATTTACGGATTGTTTCTCTGGGACATTTTATATTTCTCAACAATCAGTGAGGTAAACAGGTCTGGTGTTACGCTCTCTATTCCAACGGATCCAGCTTCGAATTTATAATAGAAGTCAGAATCGAAGTCACGGTTTGCTGAACAAGTGCTCACTTTATTATTGTTTTAAATTAGAAACTTATTCAATGCATAAAATAAGCTCATGCTGTAATACATTCTGAATAAATTCACTTTTTAAATTATTTACTCTTTGGGAAGTCTGCACGATTTGACTAACCTCAGTCATGGATCATTAAATTGTAACTGCACTTAAATAAGTAAATTATAAATCATTGAATTCTGGCAAGCAATATACGAAGTAGATTCACAGAAAATTAGTTAGGACTTCTGGATCAACTTGAGTAATTTTGATTTATGAATGGTTCTTGTTTACTTTTCTTTGTCCTACAGTAAAAACATATTCAAATAATGATATTAATAACACTAGAATGGACAATTAAGAGATCTCTGGTAATCTTCAAATAGACAGAAGAAAAATTTTAATTTTCTTCTTATGAACTCTATGAATACTTAAGCAATAATTCATATTTATGAAATAACTTATGTTTTTATGGTAATTCATCAAATACATATAAAATCCCACTTTTAACTTTGGCTTACCATGGCGTAATCGTTAAACTAGAATAGATATAATTTGATATAAGTTGATGAAATATGAAACGATGGCAAATAAACTTAATATATTAGTTTAAAAATGCTATTTTGTCTTGAAACTGATGAGAACTTTTGTCAGACTTTTACAGTGGATAATTATGATCGAAAAGGTTTAAATACTAGAGGTCGTAGTTTATTATGTAAAGCTTACTGCCTAAGTTTAGTAAATCATAATTATTCAAGAGCCTGAACATAGTACATATTTCCTCAAATACATCTGCATTTGGTTCATTTTCAAGGTACACACACGGTCATTCGCTGCCTCCTCACTCCATTGTTAGAATGAGAAAGGAGCTCTTTAAAGGTTTCTGTGCTCACCAAACACATGTATCAGCACAGCAGCCAGTCTGGCAGCTATAGAAATACAATTATGCAAATTAGCTGCGTGTTCCCTGAAGAGTCCTAATAGGATGATTGACCTACATACAGCTTAATTTGCTCTCATGCTTCTGTTCATTGTCTTCCAGCTGCAGAAGAAATTAAAACTTGTTTAAATGCACCGCTCCCCAATTATATAGCAAAGGTGCTTTGTCACTCCATGACAAAAACAATCGATGGGGTTTTTCAAAATGCCACAGCTCCCTGATAATGTATCCATGATGATGGAAGACAGCACGATTTCAAATAATGTATATGAAGCCACTTTTTAATCAAATGTCATTTATGAGTAGAAAGACAGCTTACTCTCATGTTCTTTTACGATCTGTGTATACTGCCTTTCAGTTGGAAAGATGTTTCCTTCCGGATACCCAAACCTACGTGCAAATAGCCATATGGGTCTTGCACTAGTTTAGATTTTGGTATCCTTAAAAATCTTTATAACGATTAGGGATGATGTCATCAAGCTGATCACAACTTAGTGAAAATGGATAATATCTTTGCTGCTTCTCAGTCATAAAAACAGCTTTTTAAAAATGTGACTTCTCTGACACATGAACTTTTTAAATTTTGCCACTTAGCTAAAATCACCATGTACGTGGTATTTGTGGTGCTCGTACAATTGTTTCAAGGAAGCATGTTGCTCTTTTTCGAGATAGAAAGAGACAATGTGAGCACTCTTAAATGCTCTTTTTCCTCACCTCACTGCCACTTTGGAATCTTTAACACGGGTTCAGGGATGAGTCTCGTATTCTCGAACCAGAAAGCCATGTGATAGGGTTTTCATGACATTAAATGTCCATCAAAACAGTTTTATTTTGTTGCTTTGGTTTACAAAACTACTATAATGAAGGGTTGTGTTGATTAGTGTCCATGCTTTATTCAAAAGACTGAAACATACATCAACATAAAAACGGCCATACGTGACAAACACCCAGCCAACATCATACTCAGTGGGGAAAAACTACAAGTGTTGCCTTTAAGATAGAGAGCAAGACATGGATATTCACTCTCAACCCTCCTTTATTTATCCTCACTTGAGGACATTTTGTCATTGTTTTTAGAGAGAGAGAAAGGGAGAGAGGAAAGGAAGCAGAGAAACATTGTCGTGAAAGAAAACATCAATTGGTTGCCTTCTGCATACGTCTGGACAGGGGATCGTACACACCAGGATGGGGTAGAACTTGCACCCTGGGTATGTGCCCTGACCAGGAATCAAACCCACAACCTTTCAGTTATAGGATAGTGGTCCAACCAACTGAGCCACACCACCCAAGGTGACTTTCACCACTCTTATTGAACATAGTCTGAGAAATTCCAGCCACAGTGATCAGACAAGAAGAAATAAAATGTATCAAAATTAGGAAGAATAAAAGACAGAAAACTGTACAATGTCAACAATTAAAAAATACTGATTAAAAATAAAATAAAAAAATGGAAAAAATTAGGAAGAAGTAAAATTCATTATTTGCTCATGACGTGATACTGTACATAAAGAACACCTAAAGATTCCACCAAAAAAACCTCCTAGAACTGATAAAATTAATTCAAAAAGTAGCAGGATACAAAATAAATGTTCATAAATCAGTGGCATTTCTACACATCAAACATGAACGATCCGAAAGAGAAACAGAAAACAATCCCATTTACAATTGTTTAAAAGATAATAAAATACCTGGGGATAAATTTAACCAAGGAGCTAAAAGACCTGTACTTTTAAAATTGGAAGACACTGAAGAAGCAAATTGAGGAAGATACAAATGAGTGGCAGCACATAACGTATTCATGGATATGAAGAAGTACAACATCATTAAAATGTCCATTCTACCCAAAGCAATCTATAGATTCAATGCAATTTCTAAGATACCAATGGCATATTTCACAGAACAAATATTCCAAAAATGTGTATGAAACTACAAAAGACCCCAAATAGCCACAGTCGTTTTGAGAAGGAAGAACAAATTTGGAAGATTCACACGACCTGATGTCAAACTTTACTACAAAGCCATAATGGTCAAAACAGCACAGTACTGGTATAAAAACAGATTTATAGATCAATGGAACAGAATAGAGAGCCCAAAAATAAACCCACGCCTCCATGGTCAATAAGTATTTGACAATAAGGAAAGGACAAACAATAAGGTAAAATAGTCTATTCAATAAATGCTGTTGAAAAAATTGTACAGATACTTGCAAAAAATAAACCTAGAGTACCTTCTTATACCATACAGAAGAAAAAACTCAAAATTAATTAAATATTTAAATGTTACACTCAAAACCATAAAACTCCTGGGCAAAAACATAGGCAATAAAATTTCGGATATTTCTTGTAGCAATATTTTTTCTGATATATTACCATGGGTAAGGGAAAAAAGAGAAAAAATTAAAAAATAGGACTACAGAAAACCAAAAGGTTTTTGCACAACAAAGGCAATTATTCTCCAATGACACATCCGATAAGGGGTTAGTATACAAAATTGATAAAGAACTTATACAACTGAAAAGCAAAAAATAAACCACAATCTAATTAAAAATGAGCAAAGGACATACAGATGGCCAACAGACATGAAAAGATGCTCAACGTCAATAATCATCAGAGAGATGCCAATTCAAACCACAATGAGATACGACTTCACACCTGTCATAGTGGCCCGCCATAAACAAATCAACAAACAACAAGTGCTGGCGAGGATGTGGAGAAAAGGGAACCCTAGTGCACTGTGGGTGGGAATGCAGACTGGGGCAGTCCCTGTGGGAAACAGGATGGAGTTTCCTCAAAAAATTTAAAAAAAAACAGAACTGCCTTATGACCCGGTGATTCCGCTTCTGGGAAGAAACCCAAAACACCAATTCAAAAGACTATTTGCGCCCCTATGTTCATTGCAGTGTAGAGTAGCCAAGATTTGGAAGCAGCCCGAGTGTCAAACAGTAAGAGTGGACAAACACTATGGTACATTTACACAGTTGACTATTACTTGGCCATAAAAAGAAAGAAATCTTACCTCTTGTGACAGCATAGACGAACCTGGAGAACATCATGCTCAGTGAAATAAGGCAGTCAGAGAAAGAGAAGCAACATATGATCTCACTTACACGTGGAATCTAATGAACAAAGTTAAGTAGCAAACAAAATAGAAACAGACTGACAACTGACAGAAGGGAGGGTCATTGAGGGGCTGGGTGGAAAAAGTGAAGGGATTAAGCGATAAAAACCCCATAGACACAGACGGCAGTGTGGTGATTATCAGGGATGGGGAGGTAGGAGAGGGGAGAGGGGGATAAACGATGATGGGAGGGGACTTGACTCGGGGCAGTGAGCGCACAGTACACCTGAAACCTGTATAATTTTATTAACCAATGTCACTCTAATACAGTCAATAAAAATAAAAATAAAAAGACTGAAATAGCCCTGGCTGGTGTGGCTCAGTGGACTGAGCGCTGGCCTGCAAACAGAACGGTCACCGGTTCAATTCCCAGTCAGGGCCCATACCCAGGTTGCGGGCCAGGTCCCCAGGAGGGGGCACATGAGAGGCAACCACACATGGATGTTTCTCTCCCTCTCTTCCCCGCCCTTCCCCTCTCTCTAAAGATAAATAAATAAAATCTTAAAAAAAAAAAGTGTCTAAAATAGGCCCTCACTTTTTTAACCTCCCAGCTGCCTCACATGCACGTCGTGCACATTTTTGCCGTCATCGTCATCATTCTAGGCTTCCTTCACACATTCATTGTGTCTTTCCTGCTTGGCCCTCTGCGTCCTTGTTTGGGCTGCTCCTCCTACGTCAAATCTTCCTTCTTTGCACAAATAACTGCTCTGTTTCCCACATCACTCAGCTCAGACACAGTCTCCTCCACTCACTTCTCCTGTGATGATATGAGATGATAAAATGCTAACCCTGCTCCTGAATCTGTAATTATCCTTCACTTGAAGCAAATGGCTTGGTGTCACTCGTTTCAGGAATCCTTTGCTGAAGTCTTTGTATAGACCTAATGCCTTGCAACACATCGCTGTCAATCAGAACACGTGTTCTGTCCCTGCCTTCCACACACAAAGTTGATGTCTTTTGCACTTTTCCATATTAACTAAGCAGTTATCATGCCTTGTGGTGGTAACGTTTGCAGTTTGAGGTGCAACAGCAAAACCAGCGCAAATTACTTTCGATTCTTCACAATTTCATGGGTAGAAGGTTAATTCCACAGATCTTACCGTTCTCAGCCTATGTTTTGTTCTTTCCTTATGAAGTCAAGAACTTTTGAAATTTCACTTAAATAAAACACTTTACAGCTTCTCTTTGGCACATCTGAATAGCCAGCATCACTACTCTTGTGCCTTGGGATCGTTATGAAGTAATAAAATAATGGCTCCTTGACCACAAGCACTGTGATACCACAACGGTAAGTCTAATAGCGCGAACGTGTACTAAATGACTAATGGGAAGAGTTAACGACTAAAGGACTTTTCCAGGGATAAGCAGTATTTTCAGACTGTGGTTGACCATAGGTCACTGCAAGTACAGAAAACAAGCTTCAGGTAAGGAGGGAGCACTCCATCTTCACTCCCGAGCTGTCTCCTCAAGCCGTGCGCGTTAGATGTGATCCCACCCAAGGTACCTCCAAAAGCAAGCATTCCTTTGTTGACCGTGGCCATCTTCAAGTAGGTTCATTTTCTGGTGAATTCAATCCGAATTGCATATATGTGAGCATTGGGGCAAATTTTATTGCTTATTAGAAATAAACTAAATAAATGGTTTTACAGTTCTTGTAGGGCTGACAGTTTAATTGAAATCTCGCGTCTTCTCTTTTTTTCTTGAAAACCATTGTGCGTATTTATATGTGTGCACCTACTTATACGTCATGATCTAGGACACGTTGAAGATAGTCAACACAAGAGAAACAAGTGTTAATGCTGGCAGGTAAGAACAGTATAAAAGAAGATTCCCACATAACAGGATCACACTGTATATTGAACATTTTATTTGTATTTTAGACAAAGATAGTACTGGAGAACACTTTCTGTACTGCCTATAATGGTGAAATAGGTTCCTAGCCTTTTGCAGAACATTTACAATATTTCAGTTATTTTTCAGCCTCCAATAAGAGGTAAACATCCTTATCTGTTAAACACCTCTAATATGAGATCGTCACTATCCCAAAAATCAGTCCTGTCAAAGTTCTATCAGCAGCAAAAGGATAGGCTTCAAACAAGCAGCACCTAACAGGATCAAAACTTTTGTTATAGTTTTATATAAGCCCGATGTTCATCACCACGGTAATATAGGAACAGGGTAAATGAGTTTCATTGGATTTTTGTCATTAGGCAATGCAAAGAAAGCACAGGGTAGTATGCCCGTTATTACGGAGCAATGAACACTCTGCCTTCCACTAGACACTGAAATGGAAGAGTTAGACATCATTCCGAGACTATTACCTTCAACTCAATGAAGATTAATGAGGCATCATTAGCAGGTAGAAGTTCTCAAGATTCATGAAATCCACTGCGTAGGTGCCTGTGATCACCGCCGCTATGTAAATATTGCCTTCTTTCTTTTCAATATTTTAATGATGCTTAATTATTAAGGCTTCTCTAATTAATAGTTTCATTAATATGTGATATGACAAGTTCTATAAAAAAACTAATGTAGAGGCGCTCTTTGAAAAAAATTATAAAATGTTTTAATTTCTTGACTGAGAAAAATAATGAGGCTACGCGGAAAAGAGAACATGTTATAGATAAGTGACACAGATTATTAAAAAGAAATGGGTCCATTTAAATGAAACAGCGCAGAAAAACTCAGAAATACTGAACATTATGCAAGGTTCCTTAGAATATGGGACTAATGAGGCCAAGGTTGCATGTTTTAATTCCTCTCCATGCATCATTGGTTGTAACGAGAACTAATTTGAGAAAAACTATGATAATGGTGAAAACCTTAATATAATAGCATTGTACACATCTGTTATTCCTTTAAAAGAAAAAAAAAACCTCTAAGAGTTATCTGAAGTTTTACTTTATAGTATCTTTCAAAACGGGCCTTGTGCAAAAGCAGCATAGTAGAGTATCCTCACCAAAAGAATGCCACGCCCCCTGAAACCATGCCAGCACCCCTGAAGTCCCTGGGGTCAGAAAAGGATTCTGAAACACCAATTCAAAAGCGCCTATGCACCCCAACGTTCATAGCATTGTTATTTACAATAGCCAAGTGCTGGAAGCAACCTAAATGCCCGTCAGTCAATGAGTGGATAGAAAAAACTATGGTACATTTACACAATGGAATTCTATGCGGCAGAGAGAAAGAAGGAGCTCCTGCCCTTTGCTACAGCATGGATGGAACTGGAGAGCATCATGCTAAGGGAAATAAGCCAGGCGGTGAAAGACAAGTACCATATGGTCTCAACTATAAGTGGAACCTAATCCACAAAACAAACAAGAAAGCAAGATAGAACCGGCAACATGAAAAGAAAGAACAGACAGAGACCAGAGACCACAGGGAAGGGGAATGGGGGAAAACAGGGGAAGGTCCATCAAGGAGCATGTGTAAAGGACACATGGACGAAGCCAAAGGGGGTAGATTTGAGGGTGGGAGGCGGGGATGGGTGATGTAGGGGGAGTGGTGGGGTGGACATGGAGACAACCATCCTTGAACAACAATGAAAACAAAGAAAAGTGAGCAAAGACTTGCATGTATTCACTTAGAGAAGAGTCAATGTAAAGAGATTTTCAAACTTCATTACTAATCAGAGAAATAAAGATTAAAATACTAACGTACTGAAGAAAAGGACACACAGAAGGAGCTCTGTCTAACAGGACTGCCCTGGACATTGGCTTTCACTGCGAAGTCAGCAGAACCTTCTTGGGCTAGCGATGTGTACGTGATTGAAAGGACGCTAGCTAGCTGAATTGTACTCAGCTGCAAAGAGAGTGTAAGATGGAACTGTTTATAAATAAACTGTAAAATCTATAATTTAGCTTACATTTACCTGTCCCAAGTATTACTTTAATCTTTACTTAAGTTAACCTGTAGTAAATTGTCCCCTACAAAGAGATGATTGATTTGCTCTCAGCGCCTAAATGGTGAAAATAAATGTCTATTTCTTTCCAGAAATTTCTGCAAATTTACTTGAGATTGAAAAGAGAGTTAAAACATAAGCATGGAGAGGAATTTTCTCAAACAATTCATATTTTGGTATGATGTCTCCTAGTGGATAAGGACCGTATCTTATTTGTTTGCACCCTCGGCACCTAGCGTTAGTATCTGTGTAGCTCATATTTAAATTAAGGTAAAATAAAACATCTTTGATATATAAAATGTAATTTATATATAGTTTATGTCATATAATATACAATATATACCTACGTAACTATATAACATATAATACATAATTTACATAGAATACTAAAACATAAAAATGTACGAAAATGAACCTTACTACAAAAACATTTTAACTTTTTATAAAGTACTATCATGAAGATATATTAGTTTTTTTTCAAACACCAGTTGGGAAAGTTATAGACAAAAGCAGATGGATTTAGGAACATTACTTCTCTTGTTTAGTAATATGGTTTATCTAAGTGGTACTACTGCTACTCCATAATTTTTAGAAATAAAATGCACCAAGAAAATCCAATTAGCTGTTTAAAAATCGTTATGTGCCACATTTAATCTTGTACTTACCACATTCATATTTATTTAACTTTTAATAACATACAAGTTAATGTACTTGTATTAAAGGCATGTTCTTAATTATAATGAATATTTTGATCTCAGTAAATTCATTTTAATGAAGAAAGTGAACCTATCTGAAATAATATTTTACTCACATAGATGCAAATATTTATTTCCATCATTGATTAGTTTGGAATGAAACAGATTATTTTCCAGCAAAATTAAATTGTTAAAATCCAGAAGAGATTGAAGAGAACTCCTAAAGTCAAAGTTTAAAGAAATATTGATTGTGAAATTAATTGTTTTGATTGACTTCCTGTTGACATTTGGCTAATAGGCCATTCTTCCTTTTCATCCTCATTGGATACTTACTAACACTCCCTACCCGCATCAGACTTTCTATAGAGGGTTAGACCAACTATTTATAGATCTATTGTTGCTCATTGTTTTATTTAGCCCTCATCAGTTCTAAGGAGAAAAGAAGGCAGAGGAAAAAATGTGCATGAGTCAGCACAAATTTCTTCCCACCGTGATAGGAAGTATTTGGTGACTGTGTTCTTTCTGCTGTGAACTGGTAGAATACTTTTCACATATAACACACTACAATGTGTCTCAAATTCTGACCACTTGCATCCGTTTTTTCTTTTGCTCTGCCTTTCAACTTTAGTGTATGTCAAATTCGCTAGGAAGTTCGGTGAAAAAAAGCATTCCAGGCCACAATCTGCATTTATTCCCTTGTATTTCGGAGCTGGAAGACGGGTCACGTGCACTGAGCATGACGTAGTGGTTAAGGACCTTGCCTTGCTGCTTAGATGCTGTGTGATCGTGTACAAACACGTGAACTTCCCAACTTTTCATTTCCTCATTAATAGAATGAGGATTGTAACAGTATTCACTTCATAGAGATGAAGAGTGTGTATAAAACACTAAATATTTAGCTTAACATATCATAAGCAGTTAATAAGTGCTACGCATGACCAAGCACGAGATTATAAATTCCACGAGCAAAATACTGTCACTATTTAATGCATCTACTCAGTGGCTAAGTAGTAGAGCGCCGGCCATAGGGTGTACATTTCATACTTGTTACGTGAATATACAAAAAAATGGCGTATTCTCTTGTCTCTCTTGTATCATAGCTGCATAAAACAATATTAAAAGTTACTTTTGTTACATCTCTAAACGTTGCGGTAAAAAAAATGGTGCTAGCTATTTCTGTATTGTCAATAGTGTAGTGTCATGATAGGCCAGGTTTTGCATAGTAACGATAATCACGAAATCGCCATGGCTCGTCACCAAAGCGATAGCTCTCCCTCCGGCCGTACGTACCACGGGGGTCCTCTGCCTCATTGTCATTCATAAAATCAGAATGGCAGAGGCGTCACCGTTTCATAAATGCATCATCACGAACGTGCGCCCCCTCCACCTCCAATTTCTCAGATGCTGTGATGGGGGAGAGAAAACTGGAGCTCCGCATTGGGAAATACATTATTTGGTACTTAATACACATCGCTGTGATGACACATGACTTCCCCTTGGAATCCACTGGCTCAAAGCAGACACCTGGTCTTGAATGGTTGCAGAGGAAAGTGAAACGTAATCCTCCAGAATGCCTGAAACGAAAGGAAAGTTCATGATGCGTAAGAATTTAGAAATGTCTACAACAGAGAGCTTTTGTGTACATGTTCGCATTTACAAAAACACTGTCCTTTTGCACATAAAAGCACACTTTGCATTCAGTAGAGGCTACCATTTTATTTTCTTTTTCGGTGGCACATATATTTGTTTGTTAGGTGACTTTCCACATTATGCAATACACTATCATCGACTCCACCAACAGTTTGAGGATTCATTTTTTAGTATTTTAAAAACCGGAATAAATTATATCTAACGGAAAGATGATCAGGTTAACCTTTTGTAAATACTGTTCAGTGGAATTAAGTGCAATCACACGATCGTGCAACCGCCACCAACGTGCAGCTTCAGAAGATGTTTGTATCTTCCCAGATTAACCCTCCATACCCATGAACAATCGCCTCCCCTCTCCCCCACCAAGCCCTGGCAAACATGATTCTGCATTCAGTCTGTACGAGTTCATCTACTCCGGGTAACTCACATAAGTGTAAGCATCCAGTATTCGAATGAGCCGTGCTCAGCTTATTTAGCTCAGCATAATGTATTTACAGTTTATTTCCATGGCAGCACCTGTCAAAATTTTCCTTCTTTCTAAGGCTGAATAAAATTTCATTATAATACAAAGACGGCATTTTGATTTCAGCCACTCATCTGTCAGTGAACACTGACTCGGGTTGCTGCCTCCTTTTGGTTACTGCGATCAATGCTACTGTGAACATACATGTAGGAGTATCTGTCCGAGTTCCTTCTTTCAATTGTCTTGGTTGTATCCCCAGGAGTAGAATTGCTGAGTCACACAGCATTTCTATGTTTGTTGAGGAACCGCCATACTGTTTTCCAGAACAGTTGTACCATTTGACATTTCTGCCAGCGATGCGCCATGATTAATGTCCCCAACAGTCTGTTTTGCTTTTGGAACGTATTTAAGATGGTGAGTTTACGTCATTGTCTAGTAGATCAGATGCATCCTTCTTCGGGGACAGTTTCTGGATATTTGTTTTGTTACTTTGCTTAAGCTATGCTCCCTTTCTAAAAAAATTTTTTTAATGTATTTTATTTTTATGTGTGTTCTCCCTAGCCCTCAATGTGTCCTCCATACGGTGTTGCTTGCAAGGCTTTTACTTTCCAAAGACTCTATCTCCGGGTCTTCGAGGGGCCTCAGGTGATCTACCGTATTCCTCTGCTTTCATGCGTTGTCCCCAGACGGTAGCGACCTGCGGGTCCCCTGCAGGTTTTACATTCTGCAGTGGCTGTCGCTGTCTTCTGCAGGGTGTTGTGAGCCTGAGGTCTAAACAAAGCCGCTGATTCCCAGGTAAGCTCTCACTTAGTCGAGGCAGGAATACATCCTTCGGGCAGCTTGCAGGCACGTTAGAATGTTGTAAATATATTCTACTTTGCTCCTTGTGGCCCAAGGGAGAGGAAAATCAGGACCTGCGCTACTTGCTCCTGGCTGCAATTTGCAGGGAAAAGATTAGGTCAGGGCAGGTAAAAATGGTACAAACGCTGTTTTGAATAAGGCCTTTCCTTGATTCAGTGTTTACTTGGTGGCTATAGATTTTTACATAGTTTCTTACAAAGTTATTTCAGTCAGTCTATAGTTGTTTTCTTTTTAGATTTTGTGTATTTGTTTTTAGACAGAGGGGAAGGGAGGGAGAAAGAGAGGGAGAGAAACATCAGTGTGGTTGCCTCTCATGCGCCCCCTACTGGGGACCTGGCCCGCAACCTGGGCACTTGCCCTGACTGGGAATCGAACCGGTGACCCTTTGGTTCACAGGCTGGCACTCAGTCCACTGAGCCACACCAGCCAAGGTCCATAGCTGTTGTTTTTAATGTAAGGGAATGAGGCTCTAGAGCTTCCCAGTCTGCCATCTTGCTGACATCTGAGTATCCACTTTCAGATTTCACACGCAAGTGCTACAATGGCCACTGAAGCAGCACAATCGCAATCCAAAATTATTCTGCTAAAGTTGGTGCAAAAGCATTGCTCTTAAAACTGTTAGACAAAATACAAGCTGATTAGAGATCAATCTTTAACATGTTAGCAATTATTAAATTCTGCATACAGTCTGTGGTTGTCTGTGATTAGTAGTACACGTCAAGAATTTTAGAACTTTTTAGTTGGAAAATACATACTTTTCTGTTTCTGGCAGGACATTAACACAGCTGAGGGACATGGTAGTTTTCTCCCAAGTCTTTTTCTATTTCATCACGGCTGCTTAACTTGGGAGTTCTTACTCTTTAACATAATCTCCTTACTAACCCATTGAAATGAACTTGCAGCCTGGTAAGATGCGCAACATCACTAAGCATCAGGGAAAACCAAATCGAAATCACAACATAGTACCTCACACCTGTCAGAATGTTGATTACCAAACAACCAACAAAGAACAAGTGTGAACAAGGATGTGGAGAAAAGGGAACCTATTTGCACTGCCGGTGGGATTGTAAATTGGTGCAGCCACTGTGGAAAACAGTATGGAGTTTCCTCAGAAAACTAAAAATGGGATAAGGGTCTAATATCCAGAATATATAAGGAACTCATACAACTCAATAGCAAAAAAAAAAACAAAAACAAATAAATTGATTAAAAAATGGGCAAAGGACCTGCATAGATGTTTTTCCCAAAAAGGCCCCACTGTATCTTAAGTTCAGTGATCAGAGAAGAATCGCTCAGATTTCAGTGACCTTAAAAAAAGGATATGTTGAAGACCTATTTTTATATTTGTTATGTCATATGTTTCGCTTTTGATTTGTGGTATCTTTTTATTTTCAGTTATATTGCAATTGCCATGAGAACAATAATTCGAGCTCTCTTGAACTAAGTTAAGTGAGTCGTCATGTTCCCAATCACCAATTTAGAGTTGTAAAGATAACACAAGACAGGAATATTAATTTACTTTTCACATTTCATTGCCATGCCAAAATGAAACATAGATTTATGTAGCTATTCCTTGTGTGAATCAATCTTACGTGTAATTAATCATAGAAAGCAGAGTTGCAAACAACTTAGTAATACTGTTATCCAATTCAACGAAAGGCTGGTTTACGCTGCTCTTTCCAGAAGACTTTATGTCTTATCTAGGTTAACTGTCCTTTCTCCATTTTTATTTTCCAAATTGCTCTTTAAAGCTTTCACATTCTAATATCTACCTCACTGATTCCAGAGGTTTTAAGTAGTATTTTCTAGTGACTTTGTCGTCATTTCTTTAGTGTTTCCATTGCATCAAAGTTCTTATGGAAAGGCACATCATTATAACCAGCAATATTAATCTACTTATGCTATTCACAGCAAAACAGAAATATTAGGTCTTAAGAAATTTAAATATTCATTACAACTCTAATCTTACTAAAGATATTCATGCTGTGCACCAGATCAAGATTTAATTATATAATTATATATCCTCTTCAAACATATGAGCTGTCTAGTTACATCACTTTCTGAAATGGTTGAGCCTACTTCCATTTTGACCGGAAAGCATTTTATAAAACGCATGCTGCATGCTTTACAAAAGGAGCATGCGCGTGTACTAGCAGTTTCACAAGCATTCACCGAGACATGACCTAAAAGGGATTATTTGGTACCCAACTTTAAGGATACATTAATGTATGTCTCTTCTTAGAGTTCTATAAATTTCAAGAACTTACTTATACATGAAACTTGTGTATTATTATAAAGGGATATATAAGTAAGATATAAAAGAATTATCAGGTGTAAAGAACAATGGCTAGTGGTACGCTACAAGCAAGTGTTTACTTAGGAAAAAAGTTACGGCAACACTGACCAGCTCTTTAACAATATACACTTTGATTTATAAGAACTGAAGCCGTAGAGCCTGATTTTTTTGTATATACCATTGTATTATTAAAACTATATATCATTTTTAAAAACTTTTTTCTTGGTCTTACCAACATGGACTGAAAAAGGGAAAGAGTCCATGAGTAACTCATAATTTAATTCCATCTAAAATGTGTTAATGTTACTTTTAAGTAATATAAAAGTGAAACTTATCAGTCCAATTTTGTTCACAGAAATGTGTGGTACAAGTTACGTCATTCTTAAAGAGATGCAGTTTAAGAATATTATGAGTCTGTATTTATTTATGCTATTAACTGTGTTTACACGAAAAATTGTCAACTTATTAAAGTGGAAGTTGTCAAATGATGGATATTCAGATTGATATAAATTCATAAGAAGCAATATAAACACTGAGAAAAATTATCCTAAATATCAAAGTTTTTTAAGCCATATAGTTAAGAATTAATTGTAGTCAAGAATTTTAAACCATATAGTCAAGAAGTAATTATAGCTATACTTTATTGAAACATGACTAATTGGCAAATTTTCAAGTAATTTATAAATTTTAAAATAGACATAGTATATTTATTTACTATCAAGCCTGCATAGTATATATGCTTTACTTTTTTCCCTACTATGGCAGTACATGAGTTTTCTCTATTTGACCTTCTAGGATATATGACTAAGCATATAGCTCTTTCAACTGAGAAACCATGGCAGAGTGAGCTTGCTTTCCTTTAATATCCCATATTACACTTAAAATATTGCCCTTGCTGGTGTAGCTCATTGGATTGAGCACAGGCTGCGAACCAAAGGGTCACTGGTTCGATTCCCTGTCAGGGCACATGCCTGGGTTGCGGGCCAGGTCCCCAGTAGGGGCCACGTGAGAGGCAACCACACATGGATGTTTCTCTCCTTCTCTTTCTCCCTCCCTTCCCCTCTCTCTAAAAATGAATAAACAAAATCTTAAAACAAAAAAAACAAAAACAAAAAAAAAAGAGAGAATTCGGTTCCCTTTTTTAGGCATGACATGTTTAACTACTAAGTTTTGTTTTTTGTTTCAACCTTAAATGTTTGTTTTTCTCAATAAACAGAATTGTTCAAGTAGGGCAGAACATGACTGGTTACGGTTGTTCAAGATATCATTGGCGCGCAGGTTAATTCTTTCATCTTCCTCAGCTGACATGTGGCTTTTCTTTGGTATTTGGTACATTTTGCTGTACCATCAGGACACAGAGGAAGGATGTTGCTAAGTTATGTGTTTATATGATTGGTCAAATGATTTTTAAATAGCAATGCGTTCTCTGAATAAAACCAAAACAATATGATAACTAGCGACAGGAGATGCAATTTGAATTGGGTGGCTTTATGAGTTTTTGATATGTCAGAGATACATCAATCAGTTGCCTCTCACACACCCTCCAACCGGGGACCTGGCCCACAAGCCTGGCATGCGCCTCAACTGGGAATCGAACCAATGCCCTTTTGGTTCTCAGGCTGGCACTCAGTCCATTGAGCCACACTAGCCAGGGCAGAACAAGTATTCTTAAGAAAAGATGAAATGGAGCTTGAGCATGTGCGTGTGCATGCTAGCTATGAATATAATACACGTACATGTAATATTATTTCCGGGAATAATAAAAATAATAACTGCATAAAAGAAATATGAAGCTTAATTATTTTCAGATTGACATAAATATATAGGCCACCCATTTGAATTGGACTTCCAGATGAACAATGAATCACATTTTCACTAAATGGATGTACCAGATATTGCGTCGCAAATAGCAACATAAAATGATCCAAAATGAGAGCGGAGTAGGTGGGAGTTACACTCACCTACTCCCAGGTCCAAGATGGAAGTACAACTGCATTATAGAATAATCAGTCTAATAACCAACTGGGGACCGGCTGAACCGAAGTCTTATCACAAAGGATTTATAGAAGAAGCCACACTGAGACTAGTAGGAAAGGCAGCGATGTGAAAGAGACCAAGTGCCCACAGGCACAGTTGAAAATTTTGTCGCGCAGTGATACAGACGCTACAAAAGAAAGAAAACTATAGGTCAATATCCCTAATGAACATCAATGCGAAACTCCTCAAAATAATGTTAGCACACCAAATCCAGCAATACATTAAAAAGATCATACACCATCATCAAATGAAATTCCTTCTGGGGATGGAAGGTTGGTACAATATCCATTAGTCAATAAGTGTGATACGCCACGTAAACAAAATGAAAGATAAAAAGCATGTGATAGTATCAATAGATGCAGAAAAAACATCTGAGAAAATTTAGCATCTATTCATGATAACTCCCAGCAAACAGAGAAAACATACATCGACATAATAAAGAACATGTCTGACACACCCACGGCCAACATCACACTCAGTGGGGAAAAATGAAAAGCATTTCCCTTTAGACTGGAAACAAGACAGGGAAGTCCTGTCTTACCACTCTTATTCCACATGGTACTGGAAGGCCTAGCCACAGCAATCAGATGAGTATTGCAAATAAAAGCATCCAAATTAGAAAGGAAGAAGCAAATCTGTTATTATTTGCACATGACAAAATACTGTACATAGAGAACCCTAAGGACCCCAGCCAAAACTACTAGAACTAATAAATGTAAAGTACCAGAATAAAAAAATTAATATTCAGAAATTAGTTGCATTGTTATATGTTGGAGCCCAGGAGGCCTGTGAGGGGTCGAGGATAGGGTCCTGCACCTGCACCGCAGGCGTGGTGACTGGGCCTGGTTTCCAGCCTCGGGGCTGTCTTGGGTTGTGACTGTTCTCTGACCCCTTGAGAAACCAGCCGCCTTTCCTTACCCATTAACTCTTATCCTTGGCCTGTGCGTCATGTACCCGGTAGGTATGTTAGCCTGAGAACATCCCGACCTTAAGGGAGTAGATAAACTTTATAGGTCAAGGAAATGAGCTACGTGCCAGAAGGCTTCTCCTTTGTTCTCTATGCACTCAAGATTGTATTTAAGCCTGAAGACCGCGCAATAAACTTGCCTTATGCCAGCTGAGCATTTGGTCCTCTCCTTTGTTTCGTCCCTCGCTCAGCCTCACTACCACCCTTGCTGCAGCAGGCTGCGGCAGTTATACATCAATAATGAACTATCAGAAAAGGAATTTAATGAAACAATCCCCTTACATTGCATCAAAAAATAAAATACCAAAGAATCAATTTAACCAAGGAGGTAAAATACATGTACCCCCCAAATAACAAGATATTATGAACATAAATTGAAAAAAGACACAAATAAATGAGAGCGTATATCATGCACCATTCATAAGATGACTTAACATCATTAAAATATCCATACTATTTAAAGCCATCTATAGCTTTAATGCCATTCTTATTGAAATATCGGTGGTATATTTCACAACGCTAAAACAAGTAATCCAAAAATTTACATGGGACCACAAAGGACCCTGAATAGCCACAGCAATCTTGAGAAAGAACAGGGTTGGAGGAATCACACTACCTGATATTGAACTATACTACAAGGCCATAGTGATCAAAACAGCACGGCGCCTGCCATAAATACGAACATACAGATCAATGGAGCAGAATAGGGAGCCGGTAGCTCAGTGGATTGAGCGCGGGCCTGCGAACCAGAGAATCGCGGTTCGATTCCCAGTCAGGGCACATGCCTGGGTTGCAGGCCAGTTCCCGGCAGGGGACACACGAGAGGCAACCGTACATTGATATTTCTCTCCCTCTCCCTCTCTCCTACCCTTCCCCTCTAAAGATAAATAAATAAATAAACCTAAAAAAAAAAAAAAAGAATAGGGAGCCGGAAATAAACCCACACCTACATGGTTAATCAATATTTGACAGAGGAGTCAAGAGTATGCAATAAGGGAAAGAAGGTCTATTCAATAGATGGTGCTATAAATATTGGACAGACACCTGCAAAAAATCAAACTAGACTACCTTCTTAACTATATACAAGATAAAAACATACAGTGGGTTAAATATACTTAAATGTATGACCTAAAACTATAAAACTCCGAGAAGGAAAAACAAGCTGTAAAATCTCTGACATTTCTCTTAGTAATATTTTCTTTCTGATAGCTCTCCTAAAAAGGGAAACAGAAGAAAAATAGGCAAATGGGTGTACATCAAATAAAATGTTCTTGCACAGCAAAGGAAACCATCGACAAAATGAAAAGACAACTTCATGAATGAGAGAACATTTTCGTCAATGATACATCCCATGAGGAGTTAATAACTACAGTTTCTAAAGAACTCATACAACTCAAGAGCAAAAATAAATAAATAAATAGAAATTGGGAGAGGACCTGGAAAGACAAAGATGACCAAAAGACAGAGAGACATATGAAAAGATGCCCAATATTACTAAGCATCGGAAATTGCAAATTAAAACCATAATGAGATCTCACCTGGCACCTGTTAGAACGGCTGTCACCAGTAAATCAACAAACCACAAGCGCTGGCGAGGATGTGGAGAAAAGGGAAACCTCGTGCACTGTGGGTGGGAATGCAGACTGGGGCACCCACTGCGGAAAACAGGATGGAATTTCCTCCAAAGATTAAAAATGGAACTGCCTTTTGACCCAGCGATGCCACTTCTGGGAAGTGGAATTCGAAGAAACCCGAAACACTAATTCAGAAGAATATAATGCACGCTGTGTTCATTGAAGCTCCAGTAAAATATGTGGTAGCAACACAGGCACCCTTCGGTAGATGACTGATTCACGAGATGTGGTATGTATATACAATAGAATATTATGTGCTCATAAAAATGAATCCGCAACATTGCAGACAGCATGGATGGACCGAGTGGGTATTATGCTAAATAAAGTAAGTAAGAGAGAGACGAATGCAATATAATTTCACTTATGTACAGAGTCTAAAGAAAATAAAAGCACCTAGTATATACTGTATTTTGCCGTGTATAATGTGCACCCATGTTTTTGGCCCAATCTTACAGGAAAAAAAATCTTCTGTTTTAATTCAATATTGTATTTATTTATATTTAGAGACAAAACTGATGATCATATTACAGGGTATTATTTTGCATACAGATATCTTTATTGGTTTCTAGAGTTACACCTTTAACACATAAGCAGATATAAAAGAATAAAAAACATTTACATAGATAGAGAATTAATACTACCCACGTATAATGCGCATCCTTATTTTTCCCTAAAAAATTTGGGCAAAAAAGTGTGCGTTACACATGGCAAAATATGGTAGCTTGTTCTACCTACTACAGATTAATCATTCAATAAATTGTCATTCTTATTATTTTTGATATCTGCGAACATGTTCAGTTGCTGGTATTAATCAGCGTAATATTATAGACGTGTAAGGTTACCAAGTGCACTCAGACAGAAACACAATTTCTCCTTCACTCAAGACTTCTGAGAATTTCAGACATCTCAAGAGACGACATATGCAAAAGTCTAGAGGGTTATTCCTGCAAATAAAATAAAATGAAATGAAACGTGGCTAGGTATTGTCTAAAAGGAAACGATATGCTTTATAAACTGGTTTCTCTTCAGAAATATCTATTAAATTCTTTAGTTTTAAATCATATTGGTTTTCAGCTGGAGGTTTTACCAAGCTCAATGTCATACGGAGAGTTGAGTTCTGCTTCCCTTTTATTTTTTTCCATCTCCTCTGAAGCGCTGGTATTTTCATCGGGGTTCAGAAGAAGCCTGCAGTGGGATTCTAAAATGCGGAATGCCTGCGGTGAAACAGAATATAACAAACAAGCAAGGCTAAGAAATTCTGGGAAATAGCAGTTCTTAGTTTCTGAATGTTTCCTGTGTTCTAGTTAAGAATAAGTTACAAGTATTGATTTTTTTTGAGGTGGTGTTTTTAGCTTAAGGGTGAACAGAAATTCAGGAAAATAAAATGGACAAGAAGTGACTTACTATGAAAATGTGTCCATATCGCAAAGCAGAACTTGGAGGACTTTCTTTCAGATGCTTTGAACAATAATAAGAGGTTCAAAAGTTTCACTTGTACATTCCTTTGAGAATTAGAGCATGATAATGAAGCTATTAAAGGGTCATCATCAGCACCCACCCCAGCCCCAAATAAAAACCACAGTATACACTTTTGCCATAATCTTCGGGAGGAATCTATTTGTAGCAAAAGTAGAAAGAAATGAAAGATCATTTAGTTACAGCAGATGAGGATTGTGTACTGTGGCTAATAATGCAGAAAATTCAATTTGAGTTAATTCAACTTATTAGTGAATATATTCTTATATGAAACAATTGAAACCTTTGAATCATCAGAAGCCTATAAAAGTAGAAATGTCAACCTTTCCCTAAAGAAAGGAATGTGTTTCGGATTGGAATTTTCTAATTGCTCTTAAATAAATATTATTCTGATTGATTGTTTCATGAGAGTGTACTTCTATTTGATAATATTATGTGACTAGGGAAAAGTAGTGCATTTCTCCCATTTGGCCTCGGAACTCTTTTTTAACCACTTCTACTGATTTATTGAAGAGAACATTCAAGTCCTATTCTCCTAGTGAATTTCAATTGTGCAATAGAGTATTACCAACTAGGCACTATGTCACACATTACATCCTCAGAACTTAGTCATCTTATAATTGAAAGTTTCCTCCCTTTTACCAACATGTCCCGACTTCTCTCACCCCTCACCCTGCCCATCACCTCTTTTCTCATCTGTTTCTGTGGGTTCAGCTTTCATTCCTTCTGGGTTTTGTGGAGTGCACACGTAAGTCATACCATGGATTATTCGTCTTTCTCAGTGCGGCTTACGTCACTTATCAAGGTGACCTCCAGGTTTATTTATGTTGCAACAAAAGGCAGGAATTATTTTGTAAGACCGAATAATGTTTTCTTGCATATACATATGCACCACATTTTATTTCTTTATTCATTAGTTGATGCTCAGCTAGGGTGTTCCTGCAACGGTGCAATTAGTGACAATGAACACGAGAGTGCAGCTGTTTCTTTGAGACAGTCATCTTGTGTTTTTTGGATGGGTATATCCGGATATGGGATTGCTGGATCGTCCGGCAGTTCTGGTTTTAATTTTCTAAGGAACCTCCATATCGTACTTCTATTTACATTCCCACCAACAGTACGCAAAGGGTGTTCTGTATTCCTCATCCTTAACAGCATTCAGTATTTGTTACATGTTTGATAATAGCCATCCTAACAGGTAGGAGGTCACAGGTGATTGTGATTTTGATTTTCATTTCCCTAATGATTAGTGATGTTGAGCAGTTTTTCATGTGCCTACTGGCCATTTGTATGTGTTCTTCTAAAAAATATCTATTCATCCTTTGCCCCTTTTTCAATTGGGTTGTGGTTTTTTTTTTTTTTTTCTTTTCAGTTGTAGGAGTTACTCGTATATTTTGGATATGAACCCTTTAACAGATGTGATTTGAAAATATTTTCCCCCATCTCTTACGTTGCATTTTCATTTTGTCGATAATTTCTTTTGCTGTGCAGAAGCTTTTTAGTTCAATACACTCCTATTTATTTTTGTTATTGTTGCTTTTGCTTTTGGTGTTGAATAAAAAATCGACATTGCCGAGACCAGTGTCAAAGTCCTTACACCCTGTGTTTTCTTCTAAAAGTTTCACGATTTCAGGTCTTGTAAGATGGCCAAAAGACATGAAAAAATGCTCAATGTCACTAATCATCAGAGACATGCACATTAACAGCACAACGAGACATCACCTCACACCTGTCAGAATGGCCATCATCAATAAATCCACAAACGACAAGCGCTGGCGAAGTTGTGGAGAAAAGGGAACCCTAGTGCACTGTGGGTGGGAACGCAGACTGGGGCAGCCCCTGTGGAAAGAAAGCAGCGCGGACCTACCCTGAAAAATTAAAAACGGAACTGCCTTATGACACAGCAATTCCACTTTGGGGAACTTATCTGAAGAAACCCGAAACACTAGTGTGAAAGAATATATGCACCCCTGTGTTCATTGCAGTGTTATTTACAATCGCCAGGATGTGGAAGCAGCCCAAGTGCCCATCAGTAGCTGAGTGGGCAAAACAGCTGTGGCACATTCACACAGCGGACTGCTACTTGGTTGTTAAAAGGAGGGAAATCTTACTGTTACTGGCAGCTGGGTGGTCCCGAAAAACATTCTGCTAAATGAAATAAGACAGGTGAACTAGCAAGCAAAGTGGAGACAGACTCACAGATAGCAGGCTGACAGCTATCAGTGGGGAAGGCGGAAGTACTCCAAAGATGGGCAAAAAGAGAAAAGACCGGATGGACACAAACAACCGCGTGGGGATGGCCCAGGGGAGAGGAGTTGGGGGGTGGTGGGGGAGAGTACAGCGAGGATACGTGATGATGGACGGAGGCTTGAGCTGAGGTGGCGAACACATAAACCGTACCAGTGTGCGGTTGCAGCCTGTGCGCCTGAAACCCGTGGGATTCTGTTAACCAGTGTCAGCCCACTAAATTTACTACAGCGGAATAAAGAATTAGCGGCTGCACTCAGTATAGGTGAATTTCACCGGGTGTAAATTATACATCCACTTAAAGTGCACCAGACGTTACATTTAAAAAACTGTGAACTCTACAATGTGTAGGCGTCGTTGAAATCCGTGGGCATTGTTATATCTTATCTCTACGTAAATTTTCCCAGGTCTATTAGGGAATATCACCGATTTCTCACACCTGGTATCTGGTGGGTCCGCAGAAAATACGCTCTCACAACATTATATATATCTCACTCCTGTTCCTAAGACTGCTAAAACTTCCTTCAACTGAATGCCTTCCTCTCTGCTTCTGCCCTCAGATTCGTTCATGGATTTCCGTGCAAACAAATGCCTTCTGAACATGCCCCTGGTTTGTACTCATCTGGTTCCCTTTAGTCGTGGCAAACTTTTCCATTTCCCTACTCCAGCCACCTCTCCCCCCAAGTGCCTTATCCCCCCAGCGCAGTATGATGCAATGTTAGGCTGACCCGGCTAACGGTACATTGCAATGCCACTTCACTATCATTTACACTCTCTTTTTATCAACAACCATTTTAGGAAACACTTGAGTTTTACATGTAAAAGGTGACAATAGCCCTGAAAATTTTAGATTTTTTACAATAGTGTATGTCAGTTACCATGCTTTTAAAAATATGATATAAAAACCGTATTGCAAAATGTAATAAATCCGCATTATTATTGTTTATTGCTTCCTTTTTACACTTGAAAATATCCTGACGGGATAAGACTCTCAGTCAAAAGGGCGGCACAGGTAAAGACGGGGCTTATATCCCCCCACAACCACATCAGAATTACAACGAAACTGCAGAACCACCATCATTCGGAACCACCTGAAAGCGAGCTGAATGGAAGTCCCGCAACTAGGGAAGGAAAGGAGAAGCCACACCGAAACTGAAGGGAGGGGACAGAGACACAGAATGGGCTGGTTCCACAGCCCCGAGTGGAGGATAAAAGTTGGGAAAGCTATCTCAGCACCAGGGGACCCCCTGAGGAGTGATGGGTGGCAGCCACACAACAGGCCCTCCAGGCCAGGGTTCTAGTGTTGGCAGGGAAGCCCCCCTAACTTCTGGCTGTAAAAACCAGCGGGGATTGAGGCTGAGGGAACGGGGTCTTCTGGAGTCCCAGGCGGGTCCTCGTGCAGGGTCCACGCGTGAACTCATTCAGACTCATTCCCTCTGAGCTTTCGCGCTGGGGCAGCAGATTGAAAGGCACCAGAGACGTATGGCAGTAAATGAGTTACCCAGCATCGGGGCAACCCTGAGGGCACAGCTTTCTCCCAGACAGAAGTGTGCCTTTGCTGCGCCCTCCCGCACAAGCCGTTTGGGGCCAACACAAGCGGTTTCCACTGGCTTTTCTGCGCAAATGGCTTGTCTTGCCTTATGCTTCAGATTTTCCTGCAGTCTCACATACAAACAACATTTGGCCTCATCATGCCCCATACCTCTTGCTAGGTGGCCTCAGGTATGGTATTATTGGCAGCTGACCGTGGTTCACAGCTTGGCCTCTGGGAAACGCCAAGCTGCCTACAGGTAGCAGCCACCTGCAGATTACTTCGAAGCTCATGCTGCGTGGCCCCAAACAAAACGCAGGCAGTGGCTGCCTTTGACCTGTACCTCCCAGGAGGACCCAGAGCCAGCGCAGCGAGTGGACAGCTTCAGACCGCATGAAAGCACCACCCAGCCACCTCCACAAGCACCACACTCAAGGGACAGATTCGGTGGGTACCAGAGGCTGCTGAAGGAAGTCCTGCTCTGTGGGGTGGACCCCTGCACAGATGATGCTCCATTGTCAGAGATCAGTCTTCTCAGAGGTTGATTCTCAGAGGTCATAGCCAGTCCTTGCAGCTGATTGGTCTGGGTAAATCCTTCCCATTGAAGTTTCAACAGAAGGCTCAACTACAAGAGGAGGGTGGACGCAGCCCACGTGGTGGGTGCACCTTGAGTACCCAGCTCTTACTACGTTAGGTGCCTCTACTACTAAGCCTGTGAGATGTAGCAGCTCCACCTAATGCACAGAAACACAGGGAGGCGGCCAAAATAAAGAGGCAAAGAACAGATCCCAAATGAGAGAGCAGAACGAAACTCCTGAACTAAATGAAAAGGAGGGAAACAACCATCTTTTAGATGCAAAGTTCAAACACTGGTTATAAGGATGTTCAATGAACTTAGTGAGGACCTTAAGAGAATAAAAAAGACCCAGGCAGAAGCAAAGGATACAGGAACTGAAATGAAGGATAATTTACAGGGAATCACAGTAGGTTAGATAAAGCAGAGGCTCATAACAGAGATTGGAGGATAAGGAAGCAAAAAACACGCAATCAGAACTTCAAAAGCAAAGAAGAATCCCCCCCCCAAAGAGAGAGAGAGAGAGAGAGAGAGAGAGAGAGAGAGAGAGAGAGAGAGAGGGAGTGTAAGGAGCCTCTGGGGCAACCTCAAGTGTACCAACATTCACATAATGAGTGTGCCGGAAGGAGAAGAGACGGAGAAAAATACTGGGAATCTATTTGAAAAATAGGGACAGAATACTTCCTTAACTTGGCAGAGGATATAGGGAGAGCAGAGAATTGCAAATAAGATGAACTCAAAGAGACCAACACCAAGACACATCACTTTAAAAATGCCAAAGGTTAAAACCAAAGAGAGAATCTTAAAAGCAGCAAGAGAAAAGCAGTTAGTTACCTACGAAGGAGTGCCCATAAGACTGTCAGCTGTTTTTTTCAACAGAAACTTTGCAGGTCAGCACAGATTGCCAAAACATATTGAGAGTGATGAAAAACAAGGACCTACAGCCAAGATTACTCTACCCAGCATACCTATCATTTAGAATCGAAGGACAGATAAAGAGCTTCCCAGACACAAAAAAGCTAAAGAAGTTCGTCACCACCAAACCAGCATTATATGCGATATTCAAAGGGTGTTCTTTAAGAAAAGGAATTAAAAAATCAAAATCATAAACAATAAAATGGCAATAAATACATATCTATTAAGAATTAAATATAAAAAAACAAACTAAATGAACAAGCAGAACAGAAACAGACTCATAGATACAGAGAATATTTTGATGTTTGTCAGACGGTAGGGGGTTTGGGGAGATGGGTGAGAAAGGTGAGGGGATTGAGAAGTACAAATTGGTTGTCACAGAACAGTCATGGGGATGTAAACTACAGAATAGGAAATATAGTCAATCATTTTCTAATAACTATGCACGTTGTCAGATGGGTGGGAGATTTACTGGGATGGTCAGTTAATAAGTTATGTAATGTCTACTCACTGGGTGTATACTTGAAACCAATGTAATGTACATCAAGCATAACTGAAAGTAAAAATAATAAATAAGTAAAGAAATAAATATTGAAAAATAGCTCAGTGGAATATTGCAATGGGGAAACAAGAGTAAGAATCATTTTTCTTAGGTAATTCTGTCATAATCATCATTCATTTGAGATATTCATTTGTCTAAAAGCAATTAATGCTTAATTGCTGCATACGTTGAGTAATTTAGAGATGCAAATTAGTACAGAAAGCAAACAAGTATGTGTTCATTAATTCTTTTGTTATCACCATCTGTTTAATTTAACAACTGAGTTCCTGAATGACAGCTTGCTAACAGTATAAATGATTTTCTGAGGGAAACTTCTACTACAATCGAGGTCATCATCATCTGATACAATTTGAATTTGCACACAAATATATTATCTAAAATTATTGTTGTATTTTCTAATCCAAAATACAGTTTTTGCCAATACATGCAGTCTTATTTAGTGGAAAACATAATTTTGTAAGTCTTTTCACTTAAACTACTGTGTATTCAACAAAACATGGCAATTGAAATGAACTACTGCCATCTTAGTATGTTTCAGCTACTTCATTCTTACTTGGGGTTTTTTGCATAATCATGTTTTGCTTTATATATAAGTTGTAACTGAAAAATGAGTGTTGAATTTTTGCCGAAGATCACGTGGCTACTGAGCAGCAGTGTGGGGAGAGGCTCTGTGGTGTCCTGGCTCCTTGTCTAGGATGCTTCTGTTTCTTCTTTTGTGCAGTTCAGAACGCTATATGTATTTATCCACTTACACTGAATAGAGACAGACAGAATTTTGAGATTTTTTTTTGGGGGGGTGTTATTCTGCGTGTTTTTGATTGAATTAATAATTTTAACAGTAGGTGTTCAGGGGCCAAACACTCACAAATATATGTTTACTCTGCTTTTCATAAAATTCAGGATGCAAAGTCATGTTAAATATTGACTCTCTATAGGTGAAATAATCTGAACTCTTGGTCTACTGTTAATATGCCTTAAATGCTTTAAACTATTATGATGTTCGTGTGATTATGCATTCAGAACTCCAAGACACCTGTTTACAAGACTATCAATCTTTTGTTGTAATACTTCATTTGAAAATATGAATGTTTGATACAAAGCAGCGCTAGATGGCATTTTTTATTAGTTTTCAGTTCTCGTTCCAGCAAAATAATTTTCGCTTCAATAGATAGGAGACTGAGGAATGGAAAGAGCACATGTGAAGATGTTACACAGAATGCTACATGGGAAAAACCCATTACGGTTCTTTTCTTCTCAAGGGATTCGTTATGCGATCATACTTGCTGACTTTTCACTAGATGGCAATATTGCTTTTATATTAAAAATAGTAATTTGTCCATGAGGCGAAGTCCCCCTTTTTGTGAAAAGAATGCTCACAGAAAATGTTAAGGGAAATATGTTCTACATGCTTGTGTTGCTGAATTTCAAACAATTTCATCTTCATCTACTAGTGAAAATGTCTGTATTGGGCTGCTGGAAGAGCCAATATACTTCCGAATTTTGTGCCTGTGTGTGCTGTATAGCCAACATTAATGTTCCTTGTACTATATCTTATGTCCATTTTTTATATGAAAGCCAAATGTATACTTTATTAGTGGCATAACATTATTATGCTCTTCAAGAAAGAGATCTTTTCTTTTATAGACTGATTTAAACGAACTTGTCTGAGTTTCTTACCAGTTTTCTCATCTTCTCTGAGCCCCTCGATAGCATTTAAAGCGGATAAACCTTTCTTTAATACGACTCTCTCTTCCTTTAGCTTTCATGACAGTGCAAGCTTTTGACTTTTTCTTTTTACTCCTGTTCATTACTTCACTTGTTGTTTCTCTCTGTTATAACTTTAATGTTCTAAGCTTTCCTCAGCTGCTTATATCTGTTTTCATGACATTAAATACTATCTAGTTGTGATTCCCAAAATAGAAGATCTCTTTAAAGATTTTATTTATTTATTTTTAGAGAGGGGAAAGGAGGGAGAAACAGAGGGAGAGAAATACCAATGTGTGATTCCTCTCGTGCGCCCCCTACTGGGGATCTGGCCTGTAACCCAGGCACGTGCCCTGACTGGGAATCGAACCGGCGACCCTTTGGTTAGCAAGCCGGCGCTCAGTCCACCGAGCCACACCAGCCAGGGCCCAAAAGAGAATCTTTAATTCACAGTTTCGATGAATTTCAGACCTATTACTGCCTAATTGTCATATTCAATATCTTATTGGAATTTCAGACTCTATGCTCAAAACTGGACTCTTGACTCCTACTTCCACCCCATCCTACGCCTTCCCAGTTCTAGTAAGATATCCATTCATCCATTTTCTCACATCCTTTTCCCTGGCTTTCCCTTATACGCTTAAATACGATCTAGCATTAGGTCATGTCTATTTTACTGCAATAACATATCCTAAACACGTCCATTTCCTTCTGTCTCCACTACGAACACCCTGGTCCAAGCAGTCAACTTTCCCACCCCAAATTTTCCAATAGCCTCCTGACATTTTTCTCTTTTCTCTTGTCTAGCCCCACACCAACCTGTTTCCACAAAGTCAGAGGGATCTTTTAAGAGAGATACATGTGAATAAGTCATTCCCTGCTTACACATTTTTAATGACCTTCCAATCCTCAATAAACCCCCCAAACTCTGGTATAATCGGGCCTTTCCAATGTTATTCTCTATTTTTTTTTTTTTTTTTGCCTCACTATGTTCCAGCAACACCGTTCTTGGATTCCTTTACCCCAAAGACTTTGGAGCATGCTAAATCCTTTACCTGTAAGAGGCTTGAAATAACTCTGCCTTGCTCAATCATTATTCTTTAAGTTTCAGCTTAAACCTCACTTTCTTAAAGGCGCTTCCCCTTATATTCCTGTCTAGATAAAGTCTACCTGCTATTTACTTCAACAGAAACTTGTTCATTAGTTTCATAGCGATTATTCCCACATTACTTATATATTTTAAGTGATTACTTATTTAATGTCTATATACGCCACTGAACTCCATGTTCCAAGCAAACAGGCATCGCTTGCTTCGTCACTATTTATCACTTTCCAGGAATACCTACACCTGCCACACTGCCTAACACTTGGTATGAGTTTAAGAAATAGTATTTAAATAAAATAACACTGGACACTGTCCTTTTTCTAATCTTTTCATATGTCATGGAATTTGTTGAAGGTTGAATAATACACGGCATACAAAATGCTTAGGAAAGCATACAATAAGTACCATCTATTATCATTGTGTTTAAATCAAAGCTAATGTAATCCTATGAGTATCGTAACTTGGCTTTTAAAGTATTTTATTTTGTTCAGTTTCTAACCAGTCTCGGTGTTTCCCCATTTCTTTAGTTTTTATTTTTTAAAATTTCACCCTGAAAGGTAGAAGACAGAGCCTCAAGTTCTACATGATGGCTTACCACATTTTAATTTTAAAACATTCATTTTTTTATACCACTATGAACACTTAACGATTCCCCTTTGTTTTAGAAGACCGGTGCTACCTGTAGGAAAGTGTGATATGTAATATCCTTCTGTTTGCTCTAGTAATGAAACCTTTTAAATGTTTTATTGTAAATGTTTTATTTATTTTAAGTATTTTAAACGGTTTACAACGTCAAGAACAAAAAACAAACAAGTTAACGAAACTCCCAAGCTTCCATTAACTGTAACGAGTAAATAACTTCTGGACAGACATAATTATTGCAGATCTGGGAAATTCAGGTAGGCCTCAATGAACCGGGGCCTAATTTTCTCAAACAAATGACATTATTATCATTCCAGTAGCACCTCTTGCATTAGATGTGCGTCACTGTCTCTGGGACAATCGACACTTTCATTATTTAAGAAGTACTACTGAATCATCAAAAGTCATTCGATTAACATCTTTATGAGGTTATTAAAATGGTCAGAATCTTTTACATAAAAGAAGTTTCATAAAATTAGTGTACTGTAAAATCAAGTTCTCAATTGTCTAGAACGAGCAAATAGTTCACTTAAGAAAATGTTATGTATAAATGCATGAAAACACTTTGGATATCAAAATGTCTCTGAAATCAAGGCTGTCTTTAAGGCACTTGAAGTGAACACATTTGTGAGCAAGAGTTACTATCAGAATGATGGGGAAGGGGTCAGAAAAATGTTAAGTTTAGAACACACTTTTGGGGTCTTTACTGAAACACTAAGACACAGAAAACATCCATGGTCCTGGCTGGTGTGGCTCAGTAGATTGAGCACCGGCCTGCGAACCAAGGGGTCACCGGTTCGATTCCCAGTCAGGGCACATGCCTGAGTTGCAGGCCAGGTCCCCAGTAGGGGTGCTCGAAAGGCAACCACACATGGATGTTTCTCTCCCTCTCTTTCCCCCTCCCTTCCCCTCTTTTTAAAAAAATAGATAAAATATTAAAACAAAGAACACATACATGACTTGCTCATATTCACACAGCTCATCTTCCTCCTACGTCCCTGGTCAGTGGACTTTCCATTGCATTGTCTTGTCTTCTTGTCCCTATGGACTTTCTGAACAGTGTCACGGCATATAATCGTTTAGGCCGTTCATTAAAGATGCCAGACTAAGGGAGCAAAGAGGGGCCAAAGGGCAGTCTGCATACACCCAGCAAAGTTACCCCCCTGCGGACATTCTATATCCTTTTTCGTTCACTAGACGTATCCGTAAGGGCTAGGAAAAGCCACGTTTGCAAATTCTAAGAAAATTCCCTTTCTTTTCTCTGGACCCATAGGAAGCGGTGAGCCTATGTTGCCCTTATTTTCCAATGAATAAAGCAACAGGCCTTCCTGTGTATCTATTATGTGTATAGTAGAAGGGCAGAGGTCCACCATTTCTCTTCTCAAATGACAAGTCTGAGAGCTGAAGATTATACCCGGGCTCCTATGCGCTGTGTAAGCAATATGTAACAGGCACTAAAGAGTGGATGTGTCTTCTCTGGTCTTCTAAATAGGTGTCACGGTCCAGCGAGGAAATGACTGAGACATCAAGTAGTATGTAAACATAAAATCCTGATCCCTCTAGAATGACATCAGTATAGAAACGGTCAATTTCCATGTAGTTTCTGTCTCAAATAAGTTGTCCCAGACTACTTATTCAGTTCTTTGAGACTTACAAATAGATAAAATTCTCACTCGAATGCTTCTAGAAAGATAAAATATAATTACAAAATGACATGGGTAAATGTTATAGTTCATTAGAGTCAAATAATGCCACTAGTGTCTATTTTGTGAATTACAGAAGTCATGGTAATTTTCAGGAAGATAAGGTGAGACCGCATAGAATTCATTACATCTTGACCATCATCATCATCATCACCATCATCATCATCATCTCTCATTCACTTCCAGATTCATACTGCTTGTTTGGCATCTCCACTTAGCTGGATGTCAAATTAACAGATTCATATAAACAGAATTCTTGATTCCCTACCCCTTGCCTATTATTTTCTTCATCTCCAACATTTCATCTGGCTGCTCGGGCCCAAATTCTGCACGTCGTATTTCGGCCACCCTTTCCTTCTACCATCCACGTGTAATTATCAAGTCTTTTAGACATCATCTTCAAAATATACCTTCAGCTCTCCAGGACACACTCCAATCTACTATCATCAATTGCCTGGACCACCCCATACAATCACTTGCTAGTGGGTCTCTTCATTTTTACTGTAAATGCATTGTCACAATGCAGGGAGACTGATTTTATTAAGGCAGATTAGAGGGCATCCACAATGCCCTGGTAATTCTGCTTGTCTTTATATCACAGTCTTAGCGTCACATCCTCAGAAAGACTCTCTTTGCACCCTCCATTGCAAACTGGGTTAACCTCGGTCCTGTTATTTTAAGGACCTGTCATTTTTTTATACCACTTTCTTTTATACAATTTGTGCTTCATATTTGCTGGTGAGACTATTAGTTTAATGTGTATTTCCCACACTGCATTGTAAGTTTTAGTGCTACTGAGCTTAAAAATAGGCCACTTTCTTCCTAAAAGAGCAACAGTGTTCTTCAATTCCATTTCAATGTAAATTGAGACTTTCTAGTCTGCCTCTTTTCAGATGAACTTTACCCATCTGGCAAGTGCTTACTTCCCAGGGAGAGCAACAAGGGAAGATGAAAACCAACATGTGCGCAGACTCTTTCAAAGGCCAGGCCACGCACTAGATGCTTTTACTGACATGTTCTAATTCAATTAGATTGCTCCACAATCTTTCCGCAAGATGCATTAGTGTGCCTGCATTTACAGATGAGAGAACTGAGTATGAGATGTGAAATGACTTGCACGAAGTCTGGGGGTGAAGCCTAGATATAATTCATATCCCGTGGTCTCTTTCTCACATTTCAGGTCAACTATCTGTCTTACTTCACCATGCACACAAGACTCATGTCTGCCCCTCTTGCCCATACCACATGTGGAAATCCTTCTGCCCGAAACATCCTTTTCCTCCTAAAAATCCACATTCTGACTTTGTCAAAACAGTTTTATTTTTAAACATTTTATTTATTTATTTTAGAGAGAGGGGAAAGGAAGGAGAAAGAGAGGGAAAGAAACATAGTTCAGTTGCTTCTAGCAAGCCCCCCTATAGGGGACCTGGTCCACAACCCAGGCATGCGGCCTGACTGGGAATTGAACCAGTGATCTTCAGCCCATAGGCCATGGCTCAGTCTACTGAGCCACACCAGCCAGGGCTCAAAACCGTTTTAAAAATGTATCTTTCACCCGGTTGGAGAAATGAGAACACAAATATTTACTGGCAAGTGTATGAACAATGAGTAAAAACTTCTAGCTGTTATATCTGTACGTACTTCCCGAATACGCTCCTGTTTATGTTTCTGAGCCGAACAAACCCTGGAGACCAAGATCCAATTTTCTGTCAGATTCTATCTTTGCGAGATAGCTTCCTGAATCAATATTAAATTGATTCTAAGTGTTCTTCCTCATCAGCTACTCTCAACATTACAAGCCCATCGTACCATATTGTACACAGCTGAGATGGTTTTGATATGCAAACTGCCAGTCATGTGATCGCATATTTTTCCAATGAATATTCTGGTTGTATGGTAACATTGCAAGTAAAGCTATGGTTGAGGTTTCCTTATTATAAAGCAAGCTAGAAGTATGTCAGGTACCTGAATTTGAAATCCTCATGCATTAAAGAAAGTGCTATTATCTGTCAGCATGTAATATCTTGCATGTGAGAATAATCTGACTGTGAAGAGAAGTCAGTGAAAACCAGGATTGATAGGGTCCGTCTATCCGATTAGAGAATTTCTTTTTCCTAACTTTTCGGACACTTAAGGCCGCTGCCTTGGAATTAGAAAGGATGTTATCAATGAAAGTACGCTCCCATTAACACTAAATGGTAACAAATGTGGAAGAGTCCTTTGGCGAATGGAATGTTGGGAATGCGGATGCTCAGGATAAGATCAAGACATTCCAGGTTGATCAGGTATCATTTCTTTTAGAACTCTCTCAGTTGGTTGTCGGAACTAATAGCACAGCGGCTATCTCACCGTCTGTCCTGATTTCTCAATTACACTGCAGTGCACCGTTCCTCAGGATGCTACTGACAAAATTAGAAGGCAGGGGTAGTTGGAGTCCCTCATACCTCATTCGGGTCCCGTATCCTCCCCAGCTCTCAGTGGCTGCAATGATGTCGCCATGTATATATCTGCTCTTTCGGGAGCAATGCCTACTTTAGAGTGTGTCCTAACTATTCTTTCTCCAAACTAACCCATTCCCGCAGGCTCTGCTCTCAGCGAAGTGAATAAACAATCCCTATGAAAGGATTGAAAAGTTCACGAGTTATCCCTTCCACTGATAACTTTGCGTTTTGACCAAGGTCTCTAGTTCTTGTAACTCAGCAAGTTGGGGATTTGGAGTTCTAGGCCTATGGGCAGAACCCTCAAA
This sequence comes from Glossophaga mutica, assembly GCA_039655065.1. Lineage (NCBI taxonomy): Eukaryota > Metazoa > Chordata > Mammalia > Chiroptera > Phyllostomidae > Glossophaga > Glossophaga mutica. The sequence goes on along the minus strand of CM077318.1, from coordinate 2,349,098 downwards.
TCCCAACCCAATATAACTATTTAAAAGATTAGCCTTGCCTGTGGACTTGGGGCATTTATAATCTTCAGAATCTCCTGCTTTGAATGGAAAGAAAAGAATTAGATAGTAACACGTACTATTTTGGAGCTTTCACTGTTACTTGAAATGTATCATTATAAAATTTTGCAGATACTTTGATTAGTTTCGAAATTATTGCTTCACATTTATAACCTAGTATGATTATACCACTACATGCGCCTCTTTAATTTTTTTTCTAAAATTTGCACAGATTGATCAGATTCTACGGGATGCCAGCCAATCACCTTTTCTTAAAGATTTAAAATAATTTTAGGAATAAATACTAGGCTCTTTACATTAATGAGCATAAATAGAAACTATACATTCTCCTTGTGACATAAAAGATGAAAATCGTGCATGTGTTGCATCCGCCAGAAATGGAAGTTGAGGTAGGAAACCGAGTTTCAGTTCGTGCTCAAATTTTTATTCCATGTATTATTTCTTACTTCTTAAATTTCCCAATTGCACATGAACTTTAAAGAAGAATACACTGACCAGTTCAAAAGTTCCTTTCCCCCGATAGTGTTATGATTATATAAGAAAATGTCCTTGATCTTTGCAGATACATTCTAAAGAATATAAGGACAAAGCATCATCATGTGTGAAACCGACTTTCCAATGATTTCACCAAAATGAAACACACACACAGCACACAATGAAACGGCACATAAACACACACACGCAGAGGAAAATATGTAACATGATAAACGTCGCCGAATACAAAGGGATGTATAGGTATTAATTGTACTATGCCTGTGATTTTTTTCAATGGGGTTGAAATTTTTCCAAATAAAATGTTAGGAAGGAAAGGAAAAAACTGAAGATATATATTTACCAAAAATAATAGGTGGACCTTGTTTAAATCTAGATTCAAAAAAATGACTTATAAAGACACCAGATGAGACAATTGGGCATTTCAACATTGATAGGATATGAGAAGATATTAAAGGATTACAGTTGATTTTGTTAGGTATAATAATGATATTGTGCTTATGTTGAAAAAGGGAATCTTTACCTTTTAGTGATATATTTTAAAATATTGACAGGTGAAATATGATGTCTGAGATTTACTTCAAAATAATCTAGCATGGAGGAAACTCTTGAGGTTGACAATTTGTTGGTTCATTGTAATGATTTTTTCTATGTTTGTAGACATTAGAACTTTCCATGTTAAAAAGCTAGGAAAAATTCCTTACCTCCGAACCCAAAATAATTTGGATGACCTACATAAACTCACCGTCTGAGACTCCTTCTTTAATTGCCAACAGCGCTGAAGTAAAATAATGGGCACGAGTAGCGATGCTTTTCCAAGACGCGGTGCTACGGAAATTGAATTTGCTGCCCTTAAACAAGACCAGCAGTGTTTATTTTCACTCATCGGAAGAATATTTAAAAGATCAATTTTTGAAGACCGAGAAGAGAAGATGAAGGTCAAGGGCATCCAATCTCTTTCCCCAGTTCGCCAGAAGATCAGAAATCCCGTGCGAAGACACATGGGCTTTCTTTTGAAAACGGCACTGAGGCGTTGCTTGTTATCCTGTAGGAAACACAGAGATTTCAGCAGAAATGCAATAACAGTCAAAAATGAACTCAATCCACTTTATCAGCATAAAGCTTCAAATTATATGTATTGATCAACTTGGATCAAGTCAATGAGAATACTCGAGTATATCTGCATGAACTATTCTCTCAAGTGCAGTGACTTGTCGTCTGCCAAGCTCCATGCCAACCTATATCCAGAGTTTTAACATCAGTGACTTTGGACTGATCTACGCTTTGATTTTAGCAGTTTCGTGAATAAAGATGTTTTTTCATAGGGCCAAGTTGAGAAAAATATTGCTCAGTATTTGCTCATAGACTTGCAACTATCAGCATCTACATATACATATATATGACTTACATATTAATTTCTACAATTTGAAGATTATATTTTGTCAGAAAATTTAACTTTTTGGTACATTAATTTCTCAAGAAATTATACAAAATGAAAGAACAAATTCTCAGTAATTCAATCCATCTTGAGGTTAACAATACAAACTCAGTCATAGAAAATTAAATCATAATTCATACTCATTAATATCCCTGAATTATTACTAACATTGTGACGGATTCTAATGAATAGCTCTGTATTTTCTTAAAGATTTTATTTCTTTATTTTTAGAGAGAGCGGAAGGGACGGAGAAAGAGAAGGAGAGAAACATCCATGTGTGGTTGTCTCTCTCATGCCCCCTACTGGGGACCTGGCCTGCAACCCAGGCATGTGCCCTGACTGGGAATCGAACCAGTGACCCTTTGATTTGCAGGCTGGCATTCAATCCACTGGGCCACACCAGCCAGGGCTGTATTTCTGTTTTAATATTTTCTTGGAACACGGTACAGTTTTGCAAGGGAAAACAAGCACTTTCTGGTTGGTTTCTGATCAATCAACCTGTCTGGCTGTAGGAAATTTCTGTCCCTCCTAGTAGAAAATAAGATATTGTCTTTCTGTACTAGGATGCTTCCCATTCCCAATATCTACCATTATACTTAGCAAACTGTATTATAAGTAACAATTTACGTGTCTATATACTCTCCTGGATTGTGAACTGACTGAGATAAGTTCTCTTTTTAAAAAAAAATTTTATTTAGTTCAACAACAAAAAGAAATAACAAAAACAAATACACTATTTGCAGAACTAAATAGTGTAGGAAAGACTAAAGTCTCATTATGCAGCTGCATGGAACAACTCATATTAAAATTTGTTTAAAAATTTTATTTATTTTTAGTTTTAGAGAGGGGAAGGGAAGGAGAAAGAGAGGGAGAGAAACATCAAAGTCTAGTTGCCTCTCATGCACCCCCTACTGGGGACCTGGCCTGCAACCCAGGCATGTGCCCTGACTGGGAATCGAACAGGTAACCCTTTGATTTGCAGGCTGGCATTCAATCCACTGGGCCACACCAGCCAGGGCTAATTATATTTTTTTGGTTCAAGAAAGCCAGCTTCTCCTTAAGCCTACCATCTTTTTTTCTGCAACATTTTATTCTCAGTTTAGACAAGTGTGCTCTCTCAAACATGAGTGCAAATGAAAGTTCTTTGGAGAACTAGTTAAAATTGTAGTCTTACGCCATACTTCCACCTATTTTGATTCAATAAGTGGCACTGCTCAGAAATCTGCATTATTAAGGGCTTATTAATGTTTTCTTCTGAAATAATAATATTAAAATAATAGAAACTGACATCCATCATCAGTTCATAAAGGAAAGAAAATGTATTAATAAAAGCCCTGGCTGGTGTAGCTCAGTGGATTGAGCGTGGGCCTGCGAACCAAAGGATCGCGGTTCGATTCCCAGTCAGGGCACATGCCTGGGTTGCCAGGCCAGTTCCCAGCAGGGGACATACAAGAGGCAACCGCACATTGATGTTTCTCTCCCTCTCTCCTTCCCTTCCCATCTAAAGATAAATAAATAAATAAATAAATAATAAAAATAAATAAAATAAAATATTAAAAAATTTTTAAAAAAAGAAAATGTATTAATAAAATTAAATAAAAGTTCTGCATTGAAATATATTTAACTTAATTTAAAAAACTTGTTATATTCCGTTCCTAAATGAGAAAAGGTATCCAAATTTTAACATTGCAAACTGACAAAAGTTCAGGCAACAAATACTCATGGGAGGTTCAGGGAGAAAGTGAGTAATAAAACCCTAGTATGCCTTGGCAACCGGTAGAGGTGACTCATTCACGGCTGTACAAGAGATCAACAGCAGAAATCTAGAAAAATGAGCATTTTAGGAGAACACCGTGTGAACCGGAAACATTAGTTTCCGATATCAGAGATGGGCCCATAGGAAAACCGATGGTGCTGATTTGTTGAACGGTCGTCTCATTGTTTATAAGATTGGTCCCAGATTTTTCAAGGCAAATGAATCGTAATTGGCATAATGTCGCTCCAATGTAGAAGATCAGAGTCCTATTGTAGTAGGGTAGCAAACAGATATTGAGAGTTGCACTAAATACATTCCATGTTGTCACATGTTTTAATTCAGTTGGGCAAACTTTTAGTGAATGCAAAGCACTGCATAGGAGATGTGTGATAATGTAGAACAACATTCTAGCCGAGGAGGAATGAAATGTTCAATAATAGTTACAATGCAGTGTAGGGGGCAAAAAACTCCAGAAGAGATATGCATAAAATTGTATCCAGGTTCATATGAGAAATCAAAACAGTCAGAACTAGTTTCACACTCTGGTAACCGATGAGCATGCTGACCTATTTAGGGTTGTGTATGGATATGTGCTACTATGAAATCCTTTAAAAATTAATATGCATTGATGGATTTATAGAGGGATGGATAAAGACTATACTTTCAGGGATCATTTCTATAGAGGGATGAAGAGATGGACAGTTATGTGATAAATCAAATATAGTCAAAGGTGAATTATGGACTCTACAATGTCAGTATATGGGTGTTCACAGTACAGTTCTTTGTACTTTAAATATTTCCATAACAAAGCATTGGCAAATGAACCTCCCAGTGCCGGTACAATTAAACCTGCAGAAACAGGTGGGGATTATAGTGAAGTTGGGAAATTTCAAGTATGTGCAGGGGATTGAAAAACATCCAGAATATTGAGTAACATAGCGCGTCGGAGAGAGAATAGTGTGAGAGTAGGCGGAGACCAGGCCGTGTAAAGTATTGAGTTCTTTAATAAACAGCTTATTCTTTAGACATTGGGGAATGAAATGATCATTTTAGCAGCTGTTACGGACCGTTCAGCCTGGTTTCAGGAGTTGTAACCCTCACCCCGTAGTGGGCTGTGTAAGAGCCCAAGGGACCCACTTCATCTGGGTCTGTTCTGTCACAAGGATGTGACCTATTAAGGAGACAAAGCTTATCTCCCTGGCAGGAGCACTGCTTCTGCCTTACCCATCTCTGGCCCTATAGTTTGGTTGGCAGTCAATGATGGGTAAGACTCCTCATGGGAGGGGCAACCTAAGCCAGACGCGACCACTTGGAAGGCCTCATGGAAGGACTCGGGGGGGTTGCAACAAGGAGGATGTGATGGACCCTCGCCCCCCGGCTATTCTGACGTAGCCCGAGTCCTCATTTCCGTCTGGGAGATGTCTCCTGCTTCCTAATTGCCTTAAAGCCTGAAACTGTGGGGGTGAGCGGTGCAGCCCTGTCCTGGCCAGGACGGCTCCTTGGGTGAATGGCATAAGAAAGAATTTCTAAAGTCCTGTGAAACCTGCTTTGCTAAGAGTGCTCTTCCTGAGGTGACAAGTGTCCCAGGAGGAAATGAGCATGTCTCCCAAAGTCTGGCAACCCCCCTTCCTGACAAACACTGGCTCCGATTAAGCCCTCAGATTTCTTTGACATGTTAAACTTGTATTCCGGTGTATTGGAACCCAATAAAAGCCTAGTGAGGAAGGGGCTCTGGGTCATTCTCCTCTGAGAGTTTGACCCCTTTCCTCCCCAAGCACAAGATGTCTTGGTAGTTTTTATTTTCATCCGTGACGAATGGGGGGTTCTACGGGCGAAGCCCCCCGCAAGCAGCAATGGCTGACTAATATACCTAATTCTGTTATTTTACCCGCCTTCTCTCTGCTATTGCATTTTCTTTCTTTACACGAGGTTTGTCCAGAAACAAACAGTCCAGCCATTGTTAACACAATGAGAACGGATTGTGTGGCATCGATGTAACCTGGCAGCCAAGGAGAGTGGACTGGAATGCACATGTGTGAACAGAGACGACTTCACTGTACTAGTCAGTGGGGGTGGTAGATACTGTTGAGTGAGCATGTGTACTGTGTGGCCGTCACATTCAAAATGACTGAGTGAGAAGAGCATCAGATCTGCACCAGATTTTGCGTTAAAAGCTTGAACGTTCATCCACGGAAACTATTTGGATGATCCAGAAGGCTGCAGCTATGGGCGACTGGTGATGATTGGCAGTTTTGGCGAGACATCAAGTTCCCCCGGTGACTCAGCCCCCTATGACCCAGATGTGGCAGCCTGTGACGTCTGGCTTTTCCCAAAACTAAAATCACCTTTGAGAGGGAAGAGATTTCAGACCCACAATGAGATTCAAGAAAATATGATGGGGAGGTTGATGGGGAATTGGGAGAGCTGTGTGAGGTCCCGAGGTCCCTACTCTGAAGGGGACTGAGGTGTCATTGTCCCATGCACAAGGTTTCTTGTATCTTCTTCAATAAATGTGTCTATTTTTCATATTGCATGGATGGATACTTTCTGGACAGGCCTCATCTATCATGCTTTTCAGTGCCTGCTCCTCATGCTATAACCCCAGCACCTCAAGTTTCTTCTGGTTACAGCGCAAAATATGGCCTGCCCAGCCGACCATTTCAACAAAGTCTTTACCTGAGTCCTTTATTTCCCTGATGCCCTCATCCTGCTCATGTTCTGCTTTGCCTGTCTCCAATGGTGCACGCTTTGCCTTATCTGCCTTCTCCTCTCTGCCTTGGGGCTGCTGAAAATAGCCATCAACAGTGAGCATTCGTGGGAAAGACTGACCTGTGCTTATCGTGTGTGTTCTCGGAGCCTTGTGCAACGGGGTTGGCAGCATCTGCTGGGGGTCCCATCTGAGCTCTCCTTGCAGCTCCACTGGAGTGGATCCGGGTTTTTGGCCCCTCCCACACCGCTTGGATTACTAGAGCTTTGCAATATGGCTTGAAATCAGGAAGTGGGATACCTCTATCATCAGTTTCCTCTCTCAGGATTGCTTTGGCTAGTCGTTGTGTTTTGCGATTCCGTAAACATTTTAAGATAGTTCGTTATTCTATTTCTGTGCAAAATGGTGTTGGAATTGTGATAGGGATGGCATTGAATGTAGAATTGCTATAGATGGTATGGACATTTTCATAATATTAATTCTTCTAATCGAAGAACACGGTTATTAGTGTCTTTTGTTTCCTTCATCAGTGGCTTAATAGTTCTCATTGTAGAGGTCTTTCACCTCCATGGTTAAATTTAGTAACTGTTTCGTTCTTTTTGATGCTATTGTAAATGGGTTTATTACTTTCTCTTTAGACAGTTCATTATTCATATAGAAAAATATAACTAAATTCTGTATTTTGATATTGTATTCTATGATTTTATTGAATTCATTTATTATTTCTAACAGTTTCTTAGTGGATTATTTAAGGTCTTTTATATTAGATCATGTCACCTGCAAACAGATGATGTATCTTCATTTTGGAGCTGGATGCTTTTAATTTCTTTTTCTTGCCTAATTTCTATGGCTAAGAGTTGCAGTGCTATAGTGCATAGGAAAGGCAAGAGAGGGCATTCTTGCCTAAGAGAAAAAGCTTGTAACTTTCACCATCGATTATGGTGTTCACTGTACCCTTGTGACACATGGGCCTGAGAGAACATTCCTTGTAGACTACATTGTTGACAGTTTTTATAATGAAAGGTTGTTACAATGTGACAAATGCTTTTCTGCATTTTTAAAAAATGATCGCAAAACGTGTCCTTTTGTTCTTTTCATGTGGTAGTTCACAGTTATTGATCTGGGTATCTTGAGCCATCCTTGCATGGCCGGGCTAAATTCCACTTGTCCATGGTGTATGATCCTTTGAATGTGCTGTTGGATTCAGTTTGCTTTGCAATCCATTGAGGATTTAGACACATATGTTAATCAGGGATATTGGGCAATTTCTGTGTCTTGCAGTGTCCTTGCCTGGCTTTGGTATCCATGTTATACTGGATTTATTTATGTGTTTGTTTGTTTGTTTGTTTAAATTACAACTGGAATTCAATATTATAGTAGTTTCAGGTGCACAGCGTAGTGGTTAGACATTTATATACCATAGCTTACAAAAGGATGCCTGTGATAAGCTTTACACCTACCTGACACCATATACAATTACCACAACATTAATGACTGTATTCCCTATGCTGGACTTTACATCCCTGTAACTATTGTGTAACTTCCAATCTGTACTTCCCATTCCCTTCACCTTTTTCACCCAATCTCCCGACACTCCTCCCTTCTGACATCCATCAGTCTGTGCTCCACTTCCAAATCTCTTTATCCCCTTTACCCTCTCAATCTATGTAAATATCCTCATTCTCACTGGGAGCTGATCCAGTTTGGTGGCTCTTCTTTACCATTTATTGGCAGTACAGCCTCATCTACATCATTCGGTATCATATTCTTGACCTGCACACCTAACAGTGTCTATTTGAAACATGCTTCCCAAGTGCAACTCAAATGCAGAGAGTGGACAAGCATTAAAACCACTGAAAGTAAAGATATTGAAAAAAATGTTGTGGGTTTTTGGTTTTTTTTTTTTGGATCTCATAATAGGCAATGACCATCTATAAAGACTATTCTTTGCTTTGCATAAAGTTATTTTATTAATCATAGGATTATATGAAATTATCTATATACACACACACAGCTTTTTTCATACTTTTCCTATTGTAGTTGACATACAACAGTATGTTTGTTTCAGGTGTACAACAGAGTGATTACACATGTATACATCTTACAAAATGATCACCCTGATAAATCTAGTGCCCATGTGACACCATACATGGTTATTATAATGTTATTGACTATATTCCTTGAGCTATGCTTTAAATGTTCATGACCATTTGTAACTATTAATTCATGAATTTCAATCCCTTCACCTTTCTCATCTAGCCCTTCAACTCCCCTTCCCACTGGCAACCATCAAATTAGTAACTGTGTATTTAAAAATTATTTCAAGGTGTAAATGACAAAGAAATTATAAAATTAAAATACCAATTTTTTTTGCATTCAGCATCAAGAGCTATTATCACAAAAAGAGATCCCCAGCTTTTAAGTTCCTCTTAATAATTTCAATAACAATATAGTATTGCCAAAGAGATGTTTTCTTTTTTTCCTGAGGTAACTTTTTAAATTGTTGTTCAAGTACAGTTGTCTCCATTGTCCTCCCATCACCCCCCCCACTCCACCCACCCCCACCACCCACCCTAGAACCTACCCCCCTTTGGCTTTGTCCATGGATCCTTTATACATGACCTTGATGACCCTTCCCCTATTTTCTCCCATGATCCCCCTCCCCCTCCCCTCTGGTTACTGTCAATTTGTTCTTTATTTCAATGTTGCTGGTTCTATTTTGCTCACCGGTTTGTTTTGTTGATTAGGTTCCACTTCTAAGTGAGATCATATGCTATTTATCTTTCACTGCCTGGCTTTTTTCACTCAGCATCATGTTCTCCAGCAAATTCAGTCTAAGACTTTGTATCTAGTTGTCAATTCACAAGCAACACATAGACAGAGGCACATGTGAACACACCCTATAAATATGCAAACACAAAAATTCAGGTTGTGGGAAAGTACCATTCTAACGTTTCAAGTTAATAAAGAGATCCATTATAAGAAATACAAAGCAGTCAAATAAGAACATGTTGAAAAGGGACTTAGAAGACATATAAAACTATTTTTAAAAACTGAGTATGAGAAGTGCTATTTTTAAATTAACAAGATTAGGTCACTATGTCTAGATTGGTGCACTTGATTCAAACCAATGAAAGGAAGTCACTGTTGCAAATATTTAGCATGGGGGTTTTTGGGTTAGATCAATCAGAGTTTGATTTCTAAACTAAGTTTCGGTAACTTAAACAAGCTTTAATTAGTTCAAAGTAACTAGTTTAATTAGTTTCAATTAACTTATTAGAAGCTCTACATTTTCTCTATATGGGTTTTATCATATAAATATGTATATATGTGTGTGTGTGTGTGTGTGTGTGTGTGTGTGTACATTTTACATGTTTGGAAAGAATTGTAAAATCAAAGAAAAAGGAAAGGCACAGAGAGCATAAAGGCCATAATAATAAATAGAACCAAAAAAAGGCCTTTTAGAAAAATTCTTTGAATCCAACAAAAAGCACCTATCTAACATCAGAACACCCTTATGACTGTCTCACCAATTATGCGCTAAGATATTTAGAGAAATCAATTATTTACCAAAAAGATACATGAGAATAAAGGCAAAGTTTCATGAAAGAACTCCAAATAATAAGTGTAGGAAGAATCAGGGTAATAGGAAACAGATACCAGACAACTTCCTGCACTCTATGTCCCCTGGGTTTCGGTGCTTTTCAAATGGGACGCACAGACGCACAGCCCAGTTCTTTCCTTGGGCATCATCAATTTTACCTCGGTAGTTTTATAATCTTTCCTGCTTCTCCTCAGGCAATGGTTCCTTACCTTTTTAGGTCACATATACCTTTGAGAATATCATCAAAATTTATTGAACCTTCCCTGGAAAACATAACTCTCCTCCCCTAAAATAATCAAACAATGTCCAGAGGTTCTGTTTCTTGGAAGCCATCCAAGGTTTCTGGAATAAAAATTCCAGAAAATCAAACATCTTGGGCAGTAAGGTCGCCATGGCTACAGTTACGAGCTGGTTCTGACCCTTTCTTATCCTAAGAATCTTCTCCTATACTGCGATTTCAATTCAAATGCCTTCCTGTTGAGAACATGGCACTGTATCATTACCCCTAAAGGCTCGAATTCCCCACCCTTCAAAAAATATCAGGATACGTGTGTATGTTCAACAGCACATATGGTTAACAATATACCCATCACAGCCCATGTTCTTATAAACCATTATTGAAAAATGTCGAGCCTGTTCTCACTTTATTATTTATTTGTTCGTTTATTTATTTATCTATCTATCTATTTTTTAAGTTTTAGAGGTAGAGAAAAGGAAGGAGAAAGAGAAGGAGAGAAACAGCAATGTATGAGAGAGACATTGATGTATTGCCTCTCTTGCACGCCCCCTATTGGGGACCTGGCCTGCAACCCTCGCATGTGCCCTGAGTGGGAATTGAACTGGTGACCTTTTAGTTCACAGGTCAGTATTCAATCCACTGAGCTGCACCAGCCAGGGCCCTGTTCTCACTTTAAAGATAGCTTGCAGAATGTTTGTGGTTAAATTTCTCAGGAAAAGTGCTCTCTTTTGGGGGAGAATTAGAAACATACACTACCTACACAAATATACAGACAGTTATACATAAAGGTGTTGCCCTTGAAATGTATCTGTATGCATAGACAACCATATTTGTTACCGCAAGCCACTTATATTTCCGTAGAATGAAGCTTTAGATTCTGTTATTATTTTTTAAATGCACACCAATTAAGTTATTCATAGCAGTTTATTACCTGGGTACTTGGAAGACAGCACAACCGCTGTGTGCCTCTTTTGAGAGGACATAGAGGAGACCAGGCTTAACAAATAGTATGAAATAAATGAGGGAGATGGAATAGTCAGCATGGGCAAAATGTGGATGCGTTTTAGGGACAAAAGGATTCCTATTCATTTCACATGCTCTGTTAATAAAAGTTTTATTTGTTTCCTGTCCCAAATAAAAAAAAAGGAGCAGCTGAGGAAGAAAATAACAGATACCGGAGTTCTCAATCTTGTCTGGAATGTAGCAAACGAAATCACAAAGGAAATGCACTTGTGGGAATCGTGGGGCTATCACAAAAAGATCCAATGAACGCACAACTCAAAAGATTTTTCTTCTCTCTACAAAGACATCACACAGAAGTCCTCAATTCTGTGTACCTGAAGAGCTCCGAACAGTGAAGAACCATTAGTTAATGACCGCGCGGTGCGGCACAATGAAGAAAAGTAGACGGAGGCACAGGGCCCCTGCTGGGAGAGTCAGACATCATTTTTGAAAGTACTCTGTTCATTATATACCACCCAACAATTCCCTTTCTATGTGCTCCTTCTAGCAAAAATGTGCTTTAGTACGAAGAAATAATCATAATGGTAATTGCGTGGGCAGTATTTTCTTCAAGAAACGGATAGCTTAACACGAGAATTCTCGAGGATATTAATATATGTAAATCAGTGTTAATATTTACCCACTACTTATTGTTGTAACTTTTAAGGACACAGGAGTAGTGGGTTAGGTAAATATCCTGTGTATTACATAATTTTAGTTAAAACCTGAAAAGGCCCCGGCTGGTGTGGCTCAGTGGACTGAGTGCCAACCTGCGAACCAAAGGGTTGCCGGTTTGATTCCCAGTCAGGGCACATGCCTGGGTTGCGGGCCAGGCCCTCAGCTGGGGGCGCACAAGAGACAACCGCACACTGATGTTTCTCTCCCTCTCTTTCTGTTCCCCTTTCCCTCTGTCTAAAAATAAATAAATGAAATCTTAAAAAAAAAAAAAAAGGAAAGGTTGATTATGCCAAAGAAAGAGATAACTAATAGTGGAATGTGGGATTAAATGAGACTGGGGGGATAGATTAAGAATACAGGTAGAAGAATTTACTCTGAAAAGGAAAAGAGTGTCTTCAACCGAAACTGAAGAAGAGGCGAGGTAGGCGAGAGGTCCAAACACATTGTATAGATGCACGAGACTGATGTTGTTCAGCCTGTATGCGCTCCATTTTCCCAGTAAATTAGAAGTCCGCTTAATTTATTGAGAGAGACAGGGTATAAGGCTGTAGAGTTGAAGTGAAAACGAAATATTTGAAATAGATGTTGCAGAGATTCAAGGAAGATGACCGAGGCCACATCTGACTGTTCTTGAGTTTCGGTGAAATCTCATGTGAAATGAGACTACAAATGCCGGGTTGCCAAAAAACACAGTTTTGCTGGCTTTTCCCCCTTGAGTGTCAGTAGCCCTTTCGGATCAATGGAGGAAACGAATGTTTAGATTGACACAATATTGGAGCTTATAAAAAGGAAGAAGAGTTGAGGGTGAGCAAAAGAGTTCCTGGCTGAAGTAGGGTTGTCCTGACGCACCGGCAATTTTGTATTGCGTACGGACGGAAGCGATGCAACGAGGGGATGAAAAAAATAACTACGTTATAGGGTGAAGACATTCCCAGACCCACACCTTCCGCATGTACTCTTTTTCTACAATGGATCTCACTGAGAAGCCACCAAACCACAGCTTCTTTCTTCCTAAACTCTCTGTCACTATACCGTATTTTTCGGACCATGAGATGCGCCTAGGTTTTAGAGGAGAAAAATAGGAAAAATAATTTTTTGAAGTTATTAATATTTTATTATATGAATATAATACATGCAAATTTTCAGTTTTTAATTTTTTTTGCATTTCAGCACATACTGGTAATGAATGTACCTCTCAGATACAGGTGACCTACACTGTAATTTTTTTGACTGCGACTTCCACAGGGTTAATCAAATTTTGTAGTTATAAAGCTTTCATAATTTTGCTTTATCAATATCTAGGAAGGTTACCTAGTTTTCATATTTTATCCTATTTTATCAGATTTTTATATCATAGTCATGCTAGCTTACCAAAATGGGACTTCTGCCCTCTGCTCCACAACAATTTATATAGCAAGATACAATATTTTCATTTGTTAAAATTCTGCCATATTTCATGTGATTCCGCATATTAGGAAAAATAATTTTTGAAGCAAAAAATGGGGTGAAATATGTAATAACATAACATAATATTTCCCCAGTGTAAATGTAAACGGAACTCAACAGCAGGATTAACAACCATTATTCCTCCCAAATTTGGGCGGGGGGTGGAGAGTGTGTCTTATAATCCCGAAAAATATGGTAGTTCTTTTTTATGAAAGAAGGGAGCACCTCTCACCCATTTAAATCTTACTAAGGTGCTTTCCCTGAACTGTAAAAACAAGTCTAGGCCACACAAAGGGCTAGTTTTGAAGGAACAATTCCCCAAGATCAAACTAAATTCGAGGGTGAAATAGTAAAAGGAACTTCGGTGATTCATCCAAAGCAGAGGTTCTCACGTGGGAAGCTTGGCTCCCAGAGGATAATTGGAAGTGTTTGGAGACATTTTAGGTTGTCATATCTGGAAAGAAGTGTACAGGGGACTCAAGACTTGGAAAATTTTAGTTTAAGGTAAAAAGTTCTATGCCTAGTAAGTCATGTGTATGTTAAAGCTTTTGTTTCCGAAACTACAGATAAGGCCCATCCTGGCGCCTGGGAAAACAGCCGACCCCCCGGGGCGCTGCTAGAGATGACCGCCTGGGGACGAGTGGAGGCATCCGGGCCTCTGTGTTCCAGGGAGAGACAGACACCACCCACCTCTGGGAACAGCTAGCTGTTCAGGAAAAGAACCACTGCAGTTTTTGAATCTAATCTCCCCTGAATCTCCAAACCCTTCACCGCACTTTGTTCTCTGTTACAAAAAATGCTGGCTTGGAAAAAAAATGTAAGATGGTCTGTTAGGGTGTGAACCCACCATCTTCTCAGATCACGGGCCACGTGAATAAAGCGCCCACGAAGACTCAATCCTTGTCTCCGCTTATTGCGTTTGGTAGTGACAGGCAGCCTGAATGCAGGCGTCTTCTGGTTTCAGAAGGATGCTGCTGGCATTATTTAGTGGCTAGAAGGAAGGCATGCTGCTAATCATCCTCCAATATGCAGGAAACCACCCCGCACCCCTAAGGAGGAATTATTTGGCCGAACATGTCAAAAGTGCCAAGTCAGAAACTCTGCGATCCTGAGTGCAAACTCATGACAAGAATTGTAACATGGGAATGAGGACGCTGTCGTATGAATGATGTAGAAAGAAATATGGCAGGATACAAGTCCTAATTGAAGCCTTAATTGAGGGAGAAATAATCAGAATACAAAACCCCAATTGAGAGTAAAAATAGGTCAGGATACAAGTCCTATTTGAGCCCCCTGATTGAGGAAGAAATAAATCAGAGGAAGGGGGAAAGAAAGTTAAAATTTACGACCGCATCTGCTGTGGAAGCCAGGATGTAATGATGCTTAAAAGGACAGTTTTCCCCAAGATCGGGGCCCAGAATTTGGAGACTGCCTCCTCTGGGACCATGCGTATAATAAAGAGTCGTGCTTCGTGAACTCCCTGCATTTGGATCGTTTCATTTCTCCGTAACATGAACATGCACGGACAAATTTACTTGAATTAAAAACATTTCAGATATTTCAGAAAGTCTGAATTAGCTGATTGATTTGACACTAAGAACTAGTTCTGTCAATGAACTCGTATGAAAAAATTGCATTGGATGAAATAAGGAAATTTTAACTGACTCCAAGACAATTTAACTGTCGTACATGTACAATACAAAATATACTGGGAAATACTTTTTGCACTTCTCTAAACTTATAAAACATTTCTGGGTATCAATGTTAAATGTGTCACAAGGTAAATAGCATTTCTTGTAAGCTAGGGATTAAGCAAGAAAAATTTTGATGAACACTGATTTGGACAATCTAAGGCAGATTAATCTCAAAATCAGGAAAAAATGATTCAAGCCATACATGCAAGCACAGGACTTCAAATCTTGAAACATTTAAATTCTACCAATCTAGCACTTAGTTTGCAAGCATGCACTAATGTACGTAATCGTAGCTTTCTTAGAACTCACCTTCCTCTTTAGCTTGGTGACCAAACTTCCACAGAAAAGGGTATACTGATTTTATCTCATCTCCTTTTTGTTACTTTTGATTCATGTGATATCAGTAACCATCCTTTTATTTTTTATGTAAACTCTGTCACTGAAGTATAAATTCATACAGAAAAGTATACTAATTCTAAGTAAAGAGCATGATGAATTACACATCCATGTAAACATCATTTATGCCTTCTCATCCTCTACCCTAAAATTAACTACAGTTCAGAGTTCTGTGCGGTTGGCATACATGCCCTTTGTGATGTAGAAGAATATACCCCGTTTCCGCTGTGTGCGGAGTTTTTATCATGAATGGGGGCTGTATTTTGTCAATGCATTTTCTACACCTATTGATAGGCTCATATAATTTTTATTCTTTATTTTATTTCTTTGGTGCATTGTGTTAATTCATTTGCAGATATTGTACCGATCTTGTATTCCAGAAATAAATCCCACTTGATCATCATGTATGACTGTTTTAATGTATTTCTTGATTCGATTCGCTAATATTATTTTCATGATTTTTCATCTAGGTTCATTGGGGATATCACACACATACATATATATATAAACACACACATACATATGTGTATACATATTTTGTTGGTAGCATCTTTATCTGGTTTTGGAATTAGGATCATGCCAACTTGGTAAAATGAACTTGGGAAGCTTCTCTACTCTTGGATGTTTTGAAATAGTTTGGGAGGATAGCAATAAGTTCTTCTTAGAATGCTTGGTAAAATTCACCTGTGAAGCCATTCGGTCCAGAATATCTGTTCGTTGGGAGTTTTTGGATTACTGCCTCAATTTTAGTAGTTGGAGTTGGTTTGTTCAGATCTTCCGTTTCTTCTTCATTGCAGGTATCTATGACAAAGCATTTCAAGTCAACAATGAAAAGAAGTTGTACTCAAATAGAAGTACAGGAATTATTGGTGGTTAGCTTGAAAACATTTAAGTAAGGTGTCTTCCTCATACTTTCTACCAAAAGAAATTCCACGAAGACCAGAAATTTTTTCCATTTGGGGTTAGGGAAGGCCTGGACAGAATGTCACAAAACCTGAAAGTCATCAAAGGAAAAGAACAGATGAATAAACTTAATTACATGGGGGGGAAAAAGCACCATAGAAAGGACAGATGACAAACTAGAAAAGTATTTCTGCTCCTATTGCAAAAAACTAATTTTGGGGTTACAAATCCTACAAATCCTCTGTGTTTCCTGTATTAACGTTTCCTTCAGTCTGAGATTGTAATTTTCTTCCAATGTGTTTATTGTTTTACCTTTTATGTTTATACCCGCTAATCCTAGCTAAGAGAAAGTATTGCCCTATCAAGAAAAACCCCAATTGGACAAAAACCAAGACCAAGAAAACACCTGAGTTTTCATCGATAGGGAAATGGCTGAATAAATTGTGGCTCATCCACATGATAGAATATTATATTCTCAAGAATGAGTTCTATTAATATGGGCCTCTAGGGTTGTGCACACTATACAATTATGTGAAAAAAAAGACAAATTTCAGATCTATGTATATAAGATAAATACATTTTTATTTTTAAAAAGCCTCTTTGCAGATGTTTTTAAATTATATTTAAATAACTTTGTAGTTTATAAGTTTTTGAATGGCTAATTGCATTCACTGTTCAAAATTCAAAGAGCAAGATAGACAGTGAAAAGATTCCTTCCAACTTCTACCCCCCAATGACCTCTAATACCCTTCTCCAGAATCAACCAATATTGCCTGATTGCAATATCTATATGTAAATAGTATATATCATATAGATATGCAATAAATAGTTCCATATTTCCCTCTTAAAGAAAAGCAGTTAGAATACAATACACATTACCAATACATGCTGGAGACCATTCCGAATCAGTACATAAACACTGATGCACACTATTCATAATCATGTGACTTTATTGATAAAGATTTCTACTAGTGAGCGTTTCCATTATTTCCAAGCTTCTTTTCCAAACCCTACTTCAATGAATAACCGTGTCCATACATCATTTCACAAATGATGACTCTCTAGAAGTGGCATTGCTGGGTCACAGTGTGATAGGAAACACGAGCAAGAAGCTGGGAACGTTCCCGGGCGAGTGGAATGGAAAAACTGAGCCAAGACAAACAAGGCCACACAGTTGGAGCCATTTACAGCTGGCTGGTTCATCCCCAGACCTTATCTCCCCTAACCAAGGACACTGGAGAGCGACTGGTTTTTACTTCGCCTTCCGGACCAGAGAATGCAGAGCTCCCCCGGACACAAACCACAGGCTTCAGGGAAGAGAGGAAGAGGAATTCCAATGCAAATAGAGAGATAACAGCGGACCCCAGGGCGCTGTTTCAGCTGCCCTTCCTGAGACCACACAGCACGTCCGCGCTCCCGCTAGGAATTTGCCCTCCCGAATTCCTGCACTCTCCTGACGAACGTTTGCTTCTCAAAGCTGCAGGGAAGCTGGGTGCTAGGGTTTGCAGCGGCCACCTTCTCAGACTGCTGGCCCCTGATCGTAATAAAAGCTCAGTTATGATCCACTCCCTGTCTGGGTTTCGGCTGAGCGGTGAGAGGCAGCGAGAGCCCCTGACTCGGTTGCCCTCCGGTTTCAAAGGGTTGTGCGCATGGGCTGTTTGGAGTAACGCGGCCAAATCATCCCCCACAGAGGTTGCACCAGGTGCGCCTTTGCACCAGCAACGTAGGGGGATGCTTCCTCACCCCCTCGCCAGCCACGGGATGGTAATTTGAGAGTTCTGTTACGGTGACGGAGGTTAAGCACACTGTTACAAGTTCAAGAGACTGTTTTCCCCTTTCTGTTGGGTTGTTGGTGCCTCCTTTAAGTGTTTTCAAATTAATTTCTTGCTAGTTTCCTGCTAGCGTGGAGAAAAGCCTCGATGTGATTTCAGCCTTCTAGTTTCCTGGTTAAAAGTCACTAGACTGTAAGTTTCACAGAGGCAAGTACAGCCGTCTTTTTTTTTCGCTGTTGTATCCCAGCACCTGATGTAGTAGTACCTCTGGGGGCAGTGGAGGGGGGACCAGGGGTGTACATCTGTACTTGTTTGCCGGGTGATTCCGATACTTGTGGACTGTGGAACACGGTTTGAAGAGTGCTAGTCTAAGCTTTATTTAATGTGCAGAGTGTACAGGGATGACTTTCAAAGAACTTGTGCCCTGGTTTGGTTTTCAAAACCCAGGGAAAGAAAAAAGTCTACGATCAGTTCCACTAATCTTTGCATTCCCCACTTTCCACCTGTGCGAGTTTGTCTTTGAACAAAATTTGTTCCTAGTTTCAAACCAGATCAGGAAATCTATTTGAACTAGCGCTCTACACCCGCGCCCCGCCCGCCACCACCGCCCCCATAACATCCTCTTGTGGGATACACTTGTGTATGTTGAAAAGCAGACGGTGTTAAATCACACTGGGTGTGTATGCATTTCAGAGATATTTTCTACAATTCTGCAAATATGGTAGCATGGTGTTTGCCTTCTGTATTCAATGCTCAGTACATATTAGAAGGTACATTTTGAAATAAAGTAAAAGAAAAAAAGAAATTTTACCATTTCAACAATTGAAACATCATCAGCATTCTGAGGTTGGTTTTTTTTTTTATTTAATTCATCAGTGCAGAATATTATGTAGGATGGAATCTCTACTTATGCAGATTGTGGTTAATGGGAAATGCCCAGTAATCAGAGGAATTCCCTTAAGATGGTTCTATTTTTAAAGATATTCATGTCATTTGAATTAATAGCAATTTTATGAGAAAAGGATTGTAAGTGGACACGTTCCCCGTGTAATAAAGCTGTCCACTAAAGTAACTCTGACTTTCTTCTGCACAAAATAAATTTGTCACATACAGATATTTCAAGAGTTCATGGAATGTGAACAAAGCCAAAACTGCTCATTGTATCAAAACAGGAAGACAGTAGGAGTTTAATTCACTTAAGAATTGTTCAGAATTCCAAAGATGTTTTTTAACCTAAGTCCTTAGTGACTGTGAATTGTAGATATCACAAAATCTAATACAAAACGAGTATATATCCAATTACCATTTTTGTTTGTTTTTGGTGCTTCTGTGGGGGAAGACCTCCATTTACTTCCAGATTTCCTGAACTGACCAGCAGGTGGCACTCTTGTTCTTCAAAAGATCCTTAAAAGGCCGAAACAGGAGTAGTGAATCAATCCGGCAAATGACTGTTTTTGCATTGCAAATAGAAATGCGCTCTCTTTTTACAAATGATTTATAGTGCATATATATAAAACATGTCTCCATCACACATTTTAAACACCGTACAATACAGACCCTTTGAAAAGAGTGTCCCGAGCCAATAAAATTAATGATATGCAGCCACACACCAGGTTCAGGACTTGTAATTATATGAACCATTTAGAGAGAGCTTTTTTAAGTTACTGTGATGACGTTTTTTCAGCCTAGTTACCATATGTATCTTTTCAAGATGACTACTTTAAACAGATAAGTATTTATGGCTGCATTTAGAGATATTTTTAGTTTTCCATTGTCAACATTCGGTAATATACTGGTCATTAACGAGCTTGCTTGCACAAAATGGAGGTGACCGTAGGAATTCAGTGCAGAAAAACTTGGACCTTGCAAACCGCCTTCCGCAGTCCTGAATAACATGAAACAGTCTGTGAAAGACACGGTCTCTACTGACTTTTACAGGGGACGTTGACCTCTAGGTCAAGCTACAGCTGCACAAAGTACTGATCGTTTTTAAGTCACTGCGGGGCTTGTAACAAATAAGCAACCTCTGACAGTTCGCTCCTGCCCAGAGGTGGCCAAAAAAATCAACAAACTAAGTAACGAACTAAAGTGACGATAACAATCCAAACCTGTGCTCTGAGTGTCAACTTTCAACTTCCCGTCAAGGATCCACAACTACCCCGGGGCAATCCCCAAGGCGACCCCCCCCACCCCCGCCCCTGGGATAAGAGGCAGCTCTCTCAGCTGCCATCTGGATGTGGCTGTTTTTCATCTTGAAGCACATCTCGTCTATCAAGGTTGCATTTGAGAGATAGATAAACTGTATCTTTAGTGCCGGTGACATTTTTTAAAATGAACATCTAATGGTGTTTTTGTTTTAATGACCAGAAATAGAGGTAACGTCTGCTGCCAAAACCTCTTAAATTCCACGGAGGCACCAGGAAGGTGTCTTGTTGCTGTTGCCACCAATACCTGAGGCCTCTCGGGTCACCGATGCCATGTTATGTTCTGTGAGGAAAGGGGCACCATTCTTCTGTCTTTTCTTTATCATGCTGGTCCCAGTGTTGGCGGTGACTTTTTTGTTCAGGATAATGATGCGTGAATATGCCTTTCAGTTTTTACTTAAGCCCTTCTCCACAGGCTTTGGTGGCTGGATAGGAAGTTATAGAAATGACATACATCCGCTCTGTTGGAAGTCTCCCCCTGTCTTCATTGCCAGGTCTGTGATACTGACGGAATTTTTCTACTGGATTCTTCTGTAATAATCATAGCATCGTAGGTATCGATTTCAGTGCTTGTTACCCCTCAAGCACCATGTAAAAGACTTTTCTTATGTCTCATTGAATTCCTTCAAGGCCTCAAAGAGCTAGATATTTGTGTTAACCATATTTTATATATATAGCTGAGGAAATAAGATAAGAAACATTAAAGGACTATCCCAAGCTCGTCAGTGGCTAGTAAGTGGAAAAATGAGGGTTCAAACCAAGTAAGGTTTCCCTCTAGTGTCTGAGTTTTTACCTCATCGACATGACAGGCCACGTGATGTGTCTTCTCAGAGATGGAAAATATCATTTTTTTTATCTCTAGCATCAAGACGAAGACAAAAACAGAGCCAGAATCTGAGCAATGAGTTGTTCCAACCCCACGGTTGACCGAGACGGAAATTCAGGCCTAAAACTGGAAACGGAGGAAATGAAACGAGAAGAAAAGTGTTCCGTCTGTTTACCCAGTAATTCTGCAACAGTGCTCGAGTTAGGAAAAGCACCGTCATGTCCGTTGTGTGTATATTCAGGTCAAGACATACAATCACTCTCTGTGATGCCATATCGTTGTTGCTGTAAGGCAAGATAACGCATACGGCAGTGCGTCACGTCTGAGGAAGGAAGGAGAGGGAGATGGTCTTCACCAAATCGGTTCTGTGTGCTCTTCCCTACTTGAAATCTGCCTCCAGAAACGAAGACCTGGGGTTTGGTTCCAGGAGGACATCCCTCAAAGGCAGGGAGCGACATGCTTCAAGGTCACTTGAACTGGTCTGCTATATCCAGGTAACCAGCGTATCGTTCCTGCCTATTCGTAATGCGCTAGGGAATACCAGTACAGCACAGGGAGGAATCGACGTTCTGTTCATGTTCAAATCTTCCTGGTGCGCTCCAGTCTGGTAGCCCTCTACAGGAACTGAAGGCAGGAGGAAGTGAAGATTTCCTGTGCACCTACAGTATGGGGTCTAGTGCAGTCCGGAAACGATCTCATTCAACCCCCGCAGCAGGTCAGTGGAGTATCAATAGGCTCAGAGGGTTGATGTAACTTGCCTCAGTGGCTAAGAAGTGCTGCGGCCGTGAGCCGAACCTTAGCTTGTCTCCCCCCAAGTGCCATCGACCGGGCCGCCTCTCATGAAAGGACACTTGCAAGTGCCTGAACTAAAAACTAGGAAGGACCCAAAAGAAGTAAAGTATCATCAAGTCAATCTTATTATGCTGAAGAAGACGACTTGAAAAATCCTGATCTCTTACTGCATAGCCTGTGTAGTCAGGTCAGCAACCAAGCTACTGAGAAGTAGCGCGTGCATTGCCTTTGAAAGAAAAGCGATTCCACATGGAGAAACCTTCTCTTACTTGTTTTCTCAGAAGCCTTACACTGTTGGTGATCCCAATTATGAAATACGCTGCAACCTAATTTAAATGCTGCTGTTACACAGTGCTAAAGATATCCAAGTCATAAAGCAGTTTTTCTTTGTTTGTTTTTCATTTACAAATTGCTTCCTTGACAATATATCGAGTTTACGCATGCCCAGAGCTTCAGATGAAGATTTATTTGTCCTCTTGCTAATCATGAATCAAGCTTCTTTTAGATCAATTAAGTAAATCACTTCGGAGAACAGTCTACTGCATCCGTTATAGATGAAAATCTTTGTTCTTTATATTCTATGAAACATCTCTCTTCCCCCAACGTGCAATTAGTAGCCTATTAGTCTCTGGAGTGAGTAGCTTTCAAACGTCTGTGGGAGTGTGCAATTCATTTTGTGCAGTTTGCTAACAGATACTTAAGGAAAACGTAAGTACTAATATGTGCTTATAGCCCCGTTGCTCTCCTTTAGAATATACCGAGTGAACACACATATCTTTTAAGGAAAACTCCTTAGGGAACTCTAAACACGATATACCTGAAGTTAAGAAAAGATTTCACCTGTCGTTCATATAATGGTGGTTCATGTCGTACAAGCACAAAATTCTGGAAATGAAGATTTGAAGGTGAGTTCCAATCCTTGAAATAGTTTATGGGAGACACGGAACTATTAGACTGCTGATTTGTGAAACAATTCACTCAGACAACTTCTGATTGATCTAGAACTGTACGTCTGGCCTTTCGAATACTTAATTAGTGTTTAAGTGATAGACCAGATGAGTAAAAGACTTATTCCAGTATATGCCCTAATGAAGCCTCAAAATCAAATTGTGTCTGTGATGCAAATATGCTTTCCTTATAACAGGAGTTACCTGCAGTTGAATGGCGTTAATAAAAGTGTCTGATTATTCATCAGTATTGTGGACTTTTGAATAGTCACCTAATAATCAGTTTTACTCTAATGTGGAAAATGAATAAACATGCAACAGAAAGCAATAACACGAGGTGCGTTAAGACAAACAGCCCAGGACTCACTAAAGAGGAATTACCCTTATAAATAAAGTCTATTCATTAAGGGCAAAGTATCGAGAAAAATTTGACAGTAGCAAAATTATCAGTTTCATTGAGTAAATGATATTCAAATTTATAAGAGTCTTCCAAAAAGAAAACCAAAGAGAACACTTTTATTCTGAAGCAGGTACTGTACAACTGTGAGTCATTTAATCTTTAAAATCAGACCCGGCTAGCTATGACCTTGGCAAATTTAACTTTTGCACCTTCAGTTTTTACTTCTGTAAAATGTGCTATTACTTGTGATGTTCTTTGTAAAGTATACTTTTTAAAGCATGACACTTGCAAAGTATTAAGAGCTTAATTAACATTTTGTAATACTTCTCTTTGATAAAATAATTGCAATGACTGGATACCTATGGTACCTCCATATATTTAAAAAGGCAACTTTATATGTTAATTATATCTCCATAATGCTGGGGTAAAAAGAGGAAGGTGTGCAAAAAAATACATTAGACCTTCAAATACTCAAACTAACTCTGTAAGTGGAAAATCCCTTAAAGCCTCAGTGTGCAAATTCAGTGTTTACTCTTTCTCATGTCAAATAACCATGGAAAGTCCTATCACGATGCACTCCACAATCCTGGGGCTCTGAGTAACTCAAATGAGCAGAGTTCCTTTGTTATCCTGTGCTGGACATGAGGCGTGCATGAGAATAAAATCTTTTTGGGGTTAAGCCACTGGAATATTTAAGAGTTGTTACCATACCAACTGGCATGTTACCATAACATGGTCTAGCTCATTGTTCCTGATCTGTATCCCATCTCATCTCTTAGTTCAAACGTTTATTTTTTTCAACCCACAGCCATATGGCAGCCTTTAAAGTCATCTGTTTTTCGTCTGTCCTAAAGCCAATGTCTCTTGCCTACCGCTGCCATATTAATTATTTCCAAACTTTGTATTTTGGAATCAGAAATTAGAATCG
This sequence comes from Glossophaga mutica, assembly GCA_039655065.1. Taxonomy (NCBI): domain Eukaryota; kingdom Metazoa; phylum Chordata; class Mammalia; order Chiroptera; family Phyllostomidae; genus Glossophaga; species Glossophaga mutica. Next base: position 2,324,818 of record CM077318.1, on the reverse strand, counting down.
ATTCTTGGGATTAGAACTCAGACCCTAGAGAGCATTCTGGGCCAGATTTTGAAAAGCTGCTACCTTTTTTCTTGGTTATTTAGACAAGATTGTAAGAGTTGCTGGAGCTAAGTAATACAAACGTGTCTGACTTCAGAATCTGTGCTGGTAACTATATACGATGCCATAACCCCTTCCGTTAATTAAGGAGTTTACTCACTATTCACTGGGATGATTCCCTCACCCTGGAAGAGGCTCAGGAGAGGTTTCCAGAAAGAAAGCAACATTTTCCACCAAAGACTATCTCTCCATCTGTCATTTACTTGTGGCTGAAATGCTATTCTTCAGGTAACTTTGTGCCTACCTTTCAAACCTAGAAATCGATAATTTTGGTCATTGTTTTTAGCAAAAGAATCCTTCCGCATGAAGACATGACTGAAATGAAGCACTGTGTTAATATTCTGGTTAAGTTATCAAAGAATGACAGAAAAGTCATCGATCTGGTGAATATGTTTAAGGCATTTCTTAGGCAGTTGCTGGGGACCCTGGCCTGGGCACCAGATGTGGGGGGGCTCCGCCCGCAGAGCCCCATCCCTCCGTCACGGATGAAAGTAAAAACTACCAAGCCATCTTCTGCTTGGGGAGGAAAGGGGTCAAACTCTCAGAGGAGAATGACCTAGAGCCCCATCCTCACTAGGCTTTTATTGGGCTCAAATACACTGGAATACAAGTTTAACATGTCAAAGAAATCTGAGGGCTTAATCCGAGCCAGTGTTTGTCAGGAAAGGGGGTTGCCAGACTTTTGGAGACATGCTCATTTCCTCCTGGGAGGCTTATCACCTCAGGAAGAGCACTCTTAGCAAAGCAGGTTTCACAGGACTTTATTTATTTTTTTTTAAATTTATTATTTATTTATCTTTTAGAGGGGAAGGGTAGGAGAGAAGGAGAGGGAGAGAAATATCAATGTACGGTTGCCTCTCGTGTGTCCCCTGCCGGGAACTGGCCTGCAACCCAGGCATGTGCCCTGACTGGGAATCGAACCGCGATCCTCTGGTTCGCAGGCCCGCGCTCAATCCACTGAGCTACACCAGCCAGGGCTTTCACAGGACTTTAGAAATTCTTTCTTATGCCAATCACCCAAGGAGCCGTCCTGGCCAGGACAGGGCTGCACCGCTCACCCCCACAGTTTCAGGCTTTAAGGCAATTAGGAAGCAGGAGACATCTCCCAGATGGAAATGAGGACTCCAGCTATGTCAGAATAGCCGAGGGGAGAGGGTCCATCACCCCCTCTTTGCTGCAGCCCCCCAAGTCCTTCCATGAGGGCCTCCCAAATGGTCAAGTCTGGCTTAGGTTGCCCCTCCCATGAGGAGTCTTACCCGTCATTGACCAACCAACCAAGCATTGGGGCCAGAGATGGATGAGGCAGAAGCAGCGCTCCTGCCAGGGAGATGAGCTTTGTCTCCTTAGTAGCTCACGTCCTCTTGACAGAACAGACCCAGATGAAGCGGGTCCCTTGGCTCTTACTCAGCCCACCATGGGGTGAGGGTTACAACTCCTGAAACCAGGCTGAACGGTCCGCAACAGGCAGTGTTGTAGATCACAGTTAAAAGAGGAAGAACCATTCATTTATTCATGCATTACTTAAAAATAAATATATATCTAGGACCTACTGCATACCAGGTATGTCTTTAGGAACTGAGGGTATAACAGTAAATATAAGGCATACATTGTTCCAGTCTGTATTGATCTAGTGAAGGAAGAGAGGTAAATAAGAAAGCGACAACAATAAAATGTATAAATAGAGAAAACATAGAATATCACAGGGTAATCAAGACTACAAAGAAAAACTGAGCAGCGAAAAGGGCGCCGAGATACTGGAGACAGGAAGTGGTCATTTTCGGTAGCATCCTTGTCAGAGAATTCTTCATTAAGAAAGTAGCATTTGATCGAAGAACTGAAAGCAATGAGAGAACACAAGCCATGGAGATATGCAAAGGAAGAGCATTCCAGGCAGAGAAGAATAACATTTGAAAAGGCCACTGGCATAAGTGCGCTCTCCGTGTTGAAAAAGCAGCAAGCGGTTGGGCTGAGTGAGCAATTTAGGTTGCGGAAAGACTTAGGGAACTAAATTGGAGAGGTTGTGATGAACGGATCATGAAGGGCCTTGCAAGCCACTGAGTGGCATGCCAAGCCAAGAGAGAGCTTTGAGAAGGAAAGTAACGTGATCTGATGCATATTTTCACAGAATCATCGGCTGCTGGCTGACAAACAGATTTAAGAAGGCAAGCGGAGACACAGAGAGACACCGAAATTGTCTAGGGGAGAGATGATGTTGGTTTGAAGCAGGGTTTTAGTAGTGAAGTGGCTGGAACATGGTGAATTTCTGGGTGTATCTTTAGATAAAGCCTGATGGTTTTTAAAATTGATTGGACGTAGGACGCGAGAGAAGAGAAAAGTGAAAAATGCGCAACGGAAACAACAGAATTTTTATTTAATAAAATTCCAGCCATTAAAGCTTTCATTAAAGCCTCAACAGGCCTTCCAGATGGGTAATTAGCAATATAAACAAGGCTGAGATAACTAAAAAAGAGAGAGAGAGAGAGAGAGAGCCACTTTTAAACCTTAAGCTATTCATTGGCTGAAATGGTCCTTGCCTTCTGTACAATGATTGGTAATTCAGATTAGGTGCATGGTCTTGATGTACTTACTACGTGTTCATCCACAGTGCATTTTTTTTCCTGCCTCAGGGAGATATTACTAGGGTGTAATATTTCATTGGCCTAAAGGATTGACTAATAATAATGCAACCTTGAATGCCTTGAATCTAGGGTTATGTTCTTGACCTATTCCCAGAGGTCCACTCTGTTCAGCAAGACAGACGCTGGCGCTGAGACGGCCTAGGAGTGAGCCTTCCTTAGCCCCTGGGATCTCGCTATCCAACCAAAGGGTTGGTCAGCAATGCATCCTTCCATCGATTTATGACCAACAGGGAGATGTGTGGAAGAAAAGGGGTCACGCTAAACCTGACCAGCCAGGGGAGGCCTATGTGGTGGTCTTAAGAACTCAGAGACCTAAAGGAACCACAGGGGACGGTGTGAAATGAAAAACGTTGTAACTAAAAGCAGTTTATGGCAGGTGGTCAGGTCCTAGGCTGGAATTTTCCTTGACAAAGGTCCATGTTTGCCTTAATTGAGCCTATTGTCTTTTTACATCTATGATAACATGCCTTTGGAATGTCAAAGCCATTTCTTTCTTCCGGACCCCTCAACCGCACCAGGGGGAGACCATAAATCCCCTCATTGTTATTGTTTTTGTGTTAATCGTTGCCTGGTAACTGCCCTGTACCCCTCCATGGTAAAGAAGTAAGTACCCCAAAGCTTTCCCCACTTCGCTTTCTCCCACCTCCCTACTCTATCCCCCACGGATTTCGAGTAACCGACTTCCACCTTCTCCTTGGTCATAAATAAGATGTATGTACAAAATAAGATGCTAAACTGCCATTTTTCCAGAGCATTTTCTCAATCTTTTGAGGTTTTGCTTCTGGCAATTGTTGTCAGTTTGGCTCAGAGAAACTGATAAAAATTCTTACACGTTTAGACATTTCTTACATTGACAATACCATTTTCACATGTTTAAAAATCCTCTTTAGGTTTTTTCAACCATTTAAACGCTGAAAATCATTTTAGCTTATGGTCAGCAGGCGAAATTTGGCCTGTGGGTATAATCTGATAACTCCTGAAATGAGCCATAGCAATCAATATAAGTCAACTACAAACGATTTTAAATGTGAAAATATAAGTTTAAGATTCATGATTGTTGCATCGTTTTTCCAGCCGTAAGTCTTTAGTTTCTTTATTTTAAAAAGTTCTTTTCCTTTCTATTTCCTCCCTCCTTCCCTTCTTTTCTTCCCTCCCTCCCTCCCTCCTTCCCTCCCTCCTTGGTTTCATTTTTAGTCCCATTAACTGAATTGAAGACATAGGATGAGTTACTTGCCATTTTGGGGGAAAAAGTGAAACCAAAAAAGCACTTGATACCTCAATAATTTTGTGACCTGATCACAGTCATCATCTGAAATTCAGGATAGTTTCGAACATAGAAGAAAAGTGCTCCAAATACATTTCCATGAAGGCTTTATACTGAGTATGCAGCAGCTCGTTAGTTAGGTTCTCAAATTTGACATAAAGCTTTTGCTAAGTAGTAAATGCAGAAGAGAAAAGAAATGAATTGGAATATAATACTTATTGTACATGTCCTAAATTGTTAAAGCTTATTTAAAAATGTATGTACTACAAATTTGCATGCTTTAAACTTCTAAACAACATGAGAAGACATGACATTTTCTCTAACTTTCATTTCACCATAAATTGGTCATAAATCCATATCTTTAACGCAACTAATGGGTGGCTTTATGCCAGCTACTTCACAGATATTCGGTTGGAAAAAAATCTTTAATATTATATTTATGCCATGTATTTTAATTCTCTAAAATGCCTGTATTGTTCTCTCTGTTATTTACTAAAAATATCAGAGACACTACTCTAGTTATACATTATCTTATTTTATTTTTAAATGCCCAGTAATATTTGAGTTCAAAAAGTACTAGATGGAGAGTACAGATTTCAATGGAAGGTTTTATGCTATGATCGAGTAGCTGTATCTATAGAGTTTAAACTAATATTAATAAATAAGTAGAATGTATTTATCCTTCTTTAAATACTCTAAACATTATACGGTCAATTGCCTTTTTAAATGCAGATTCCTTAAACTTCACTCGCCCTATTGTATTATTTCAAATAATGCTTAACCTGCTGTTCACAGGTCTATGCATATAATTCAGTTTGTTTATCCACTTGGAATAGAAAGGAATTACTTCTTTATTTTCACTAAACTAACTGAAATCCAGCATTCCCTTCAACTACACATGTAGGCCACAAGACACAGAAATAGAATCTGCGTCATCATAACAAATAACAGATACGTTTCAATCGTTGTAGTACAGTTGATGCTGATATCTCACAGTAGAATTTATATTAATCACTGCTTTAAAACTAATAACAATCGATGCTGTTACTAAGTGAGCACATGCATTACTTCGATGTGAATTTTAAAATATTTCATAACTTTATTTTAGTATAACTGGTTCATTTTGTAATCTTATGTGTTTTATTTTATGCATTACAAATAGGATTCTTAAGGGATAGACTGCAAAAAGGTTGCCTGGCACACAAAATGTGAACGTTAGTCATGGCTCAAATTTGGAGTCAGCTAAAATTTCTGGACCCTCACCCATAGGTCAAGAGCCCTCTCTTGCAGCAGATTTTCTAAAATTAGAATGATACAGTCAGTTACCAGACGTCTTCACAGTGTCTTGCTGATTTCAGACTGCTGTTAGCTAATGTCACCCTGAATCAAGGCAGCTTACAATTGTTAGGATTCAAAACACTCCCCCAGACATGACTATTGAAATGCATTGGCCCAGCCTACATAGCATATTTGAAATAAATATGTGATCTCCTCAAATATGAAATTCCTTCTAAAATAAAGGCAGGAATGTGGAGTTGTTGGAGATTCTAGAGTCAACACATTATCTGGCATTCTCGAATGGGGTCTTGGTTTTCTTATTTATAAAATGAGGGAATTGGCATAGTTCATGTCTAAAGGTGCATTCAGCTCAAGAAATACACGATTCCTTGATTTTGTAATCAAGGAAGTGTTTATTGTTTATCCATTATGTTTTCTGCTGGAAACATAAAGATGATTTTGAAAATGTATTTTATTGATTAGGCTATTACGGTTGTCCTATTTTCCTCCCTTTATTCTCCTCTGCCCTGCACACCCCCTCCCACCCGCATCCCCCCACTTAGTTCATGTCTATGGGTGGTACATATAAGTTCTTTGGCTTCTCCATTTCCTATACTATTCTTAACATCTCCCTGTCTATTTTGTACCTATAATTTATGCTACTTATTCCCTGTACCTTTTCCCTCATTCTCCCCCTCTCCCTCCCCACTGATAACCCTCTATGTGATCTCCATTTCTGTCATTCTGTTCTTCTTCTAGTTGTTTCCTTAGTTTGTTTTTTTGTTTTTGTTTATTTTTAGGTTCAGTCATTGATAGTTGTGAGTGTGTTGTCGTTTTACTGTTAGTAGTTTTCGTCTTCTTCTTTTTCTTAGATAAGCCCCTTTAACATTTTGTATAATAAGAGCTTGGTGATGATGAACTCCTTGAACTTGACCTTATCTGGGAAGCACTTTATCTTCCCTTCTATTCTAAATGACAGCTTTGCTGGAGAGAGTCATCTTGGATGTAGGTCCTTGCTTTTCATGACTTCAAATGCTTCTTTCCAGCCCCTTCTTGCCTGTAAGGTCTCTTTTGAGAAATCAGCTGACAGTCTGACGGGAACTCCTTTGTAGGTAACTGTCTCCTTTCCTCTTGCTGCTTTTCAGATTCTCTCCTTCTCTTTTATCTTGGGTGATGTAACTATGCTGTGCCTTGGTGTGTGCTTCCTTGGGCCCAACTTTGAGTAGTTGGAATAGTAAAAGGATAAACTCATGGCTATCAACAACTGAACCTAAAAACAAAACAAAAACAAAAACAAAGTAAGCCAAGAACTACAACAGGAACAGAATCACAGAAATGAAGTACGTGACCCCTTAATTACAAGATTCTTGTGATTAGTAGGAGGCTTCTGCACTAAATTCAGAATAATCAATAATCGGTGGTCTCTTTGGTCTCTAAATTCGATGAGAATATCAACGCTCGAAAATCACTTTAATTTAAAACTGACCTCTTAGTTTAAGTTGCCAGCCACAGCTGGACCTAGTTTAGTCCCCAAGCTTCCCACGATGGAAGGAGGTACTGCTGAGCCCCAAAGGCAGAATTCCTCCGGGTGGAAGTCCCGATAATCCCTTTCTACAGACCGGTGACCGTGAAGCACTCTGCACCGCTCCTTTGCAGGTTTTTACAAAACTGAAGATGTGCATTTTCTCGAGTCCTAGAGGCAGAGATGAATCGTCCTCCGGGGAATGGGAGCGGTCCTGCAGGAGGTACTCAGAAGACGGCCATGCAATCAGCTTGAAAGGCTGAGCGAGGGGAAGAGGGTGAAGAGAATCTGTCTCCTGTCGAAAACGGCAGAGGCGAGCTTGCACGACCACGTGCTTCTCTGTTAGAAATGTTCTGAAGCCATTTAAAGACGTTGCCCTTTTATGCCTTGAAAATCCCTAATGGTTGCCGTGAACATGGACATATTTTAGAGGATTCTCATTAGAAAGATGAAATGAAGTGATGGAACTCGGTATTGGTGTTAACTACATACTTCCAGTTCCCTGACTCTCAGACGAGTGGTAGAGGTGTAATTCCTGCTGTTACTGGGACCGAGGGGGACCTCGTTCTCCACCCTGGCAAATGAATTGCTGTAAAAATATAATGCGTGTCACTTTAAGACCAGAGCGTTTCATAGAAGCGTGAGGTTCTTCCAAGTTCTCCTTTCCTATCTTATGGAGACCACCAATATTCAAAAAGTAAGGAAGCAGTTGCTTTGTCAGCCTGGAAAATGTGCAACAGAGGGCTATTATTACAATCGTTATTACAAGCCACTGAAATTTGGGGATTGTTTGAAACTGTAGCACAGTCTGTCGTATCCTGACTTACGCATTAAGAAAATATTAAACCGCCCTGGCTGGTGTAGCTCAGTGGATTGAGTGCGGGCCTGTGAACCAAAGAATCGCGGTTCGATTCCCAGTCAGGGCACATGCCTGGGTTGCAGGCCAGTTCCCAGCAGGGGACACACAAGAGGCAACCATACAGTGATATTTCTCTCCTTCTCCCTCTCTCCTACCCTTCCCCTCTAAAGATAAATAAATAAATAAATATTTAAAAAAAAGAAAAAAGAGAAAGTTTCCTTCTTAAAAAAAAAAAAAAAAGAAAGAAAGAAAGAAAATATTAAACCATCTGCACAGAATCTTGGCCCTGGCTGGTGTGGCTCAGTGGATTGAGCACTGGCGTGAGAACCAACTGCCCAGAATCTCAATAGGTGCTCACTTTGTTTGTTTTTTATATTTGTAAACATTTCCATGTAAATCCAACAACAAAACCTATATTGATACCTTTAAAGAGGATTCTGGTGCAAAAGAACCTGGGCTTTATAATTTATTATCATATTTTAGTTGAATTTATTGAGGTGACATTGACCAACAAAATTTTCTAGGTTTCAGGGGTACAATTCCACAACACATCATGTGTGCGCTGTACTGTGTTTGCTACCCCAAGTCAAGTCTCCTTCCATCACCATTGATTCCCCTCTTTACCTTCTCCTACCTCCCCCCCACTCCCCTTTATTAATAAGTTACCATTAGCTTTTCTAGCAAATAGTAGGAGGCAGAAAACTAGTGACACGTGGAAGATGCACCTTGATTTGAGAACCAGTAAAATGACAAAGCAATGCATGTTGTCCCTTAAAGAACTGCAGTGAATGGTAGGGGTGTTAAAACACCGACCTAGGAGCTTAGGGAACAAATAAAACAACAAGTTTGGCTTAGAGACTCACCTCACCAAAATTCATACTTACAAAAAATCCGCATTTTCCTCTGGGAATTTTCATTGTTGCTATACATTGTTGTGTTCGATAGTATGGGTTTTGAATCCAAGGGCACAAAACCATGAGGATAACCTCTTGACCTATGAGAAACACATTTTCTTTGCAGGATGGATTTCATTGGATGAAATAACCGAGTGAGGCTTTCAATGGACTCTGTCGGGAAAGGAAGTAGCGTTAAGCCTGAGTGCTTTGTAGTAGAAAATACTGACCACGTAGTAACCGTTTCTGAAGATGCTGATTCTACAACCAAAGTGAAGACAGAAACAAATTAGAGAAAAAATGAAATGTATAGTAAACAATGGGTGGGGAAAGAATACTGCCAACGAGGGAAAAATGGAAGGCCCAAGGATGTAGGAATTTACTAAAATCTTAGAGAAGGTGCATTATTGTGCCAGAATCCAGCTTTTTTTTTTTTTTTTTTTTTTCCTGTCAAGAGATTATTAGCCCTGGCTGGTGTAGCTCAGTGGTTTGAGTGCTAACCTGCAAACCAAAGGGTCACTGGTTCAATTCCCGGCCAGGGCACATGCCTGGGTTGCGGGCCAGGTCCCCAGTAGAGGACCCATGTGAGGCGACCACACATGGATGTTTCTCTCCCTCTCTTTCTCCCTCCCTTCCCCTCTGTCTAAAAATAAAGAAATAGAATCTTTAAGAAAGAGATTATGAGAAGAGATGATCTGGTTAAGAGGGAGGGAGGAACATGGACATGGAAATTGCAAGTACTTAATAATCTCGCTGGTTCCAATGGATCACTGGGTGCTATCGTATGAACTGGGATGGACAAACGTTGCCGTTGCTGAGGCTTTCTTTGAGATTTTGTATGTGCCGTCACCCTCTTGACTTGTGGTGTGTCTAAGAACTGTGCCTGGGCAACCCTAACTAAGGAACTGAAAGCATCCTGTGATTGCTTCGGTGCGGTTCATTCCAACCACATACCAGCAAGGTTGCGGAGAATGATTGGCAGCCCAAATCAGGTTAAGGGCAAGGAACTTGAGCGATAGTGACAGAAAGGGGAAAACTCTTATAACCATATGTGTGTGTATACATTCATTATCCGAAGAGGGACAGCTATATCCGTTGGTTCCTACCACAAAGGAATGGCAACGAACTTAGGAAGCATGTGTACATGTGAGAAAGACTAAGTTCCCCAAGTTTATGCACGATTTCCCATCAAAAGGAGCTAGTATTTGTTGGAGACCAAGAGGCCTGTGAGGGGTCGAGGATAGGGTCCTGCACCGCAGGTGTGGTGACTGGGCCTGGTTTCCGGCCTTGGGGCTATCTTGGGCTCTGACTGTTCTCATAACTTTGGCCTGTGCATCATGTACCCGGTAGCAATGTTAGCCTGAGAACTTCCCGACCTTGAGGGAGTAGATAATCTTTATAGGTCAAGGAAATGAGCTACGTGCCAGAAGGCTTCTCCTTTGTTTATTATGCACTCATGATTGTACTTAAGCCTGAAGACCGCGCAATAAACTTGCCTTATGCCAGCAGAGCATTTGGTCCTCTCCTATATTCAGTCCCTCGCCCAGCCTCACGACCACCCTTGCCGCAGCGGGCTGCGGCAAGTATTCAGCTAAAGAAGAGGAGTAAGTTATCAGATGACAAAGGGGTACGGGCAGAACTTCCTGCATCGGTATTGGGTTGAGTACATTGTTATGGGCTAGTTTCCTGCTGACTGGGCATCTCTATATGTGCGATAATGGATAACGTCGTTTATAACTCCACCCTTGATTTTCACGGTTATGTTCAAAGACTTTGCACATCTGTATGTGAATACGTGCAGCTGAGAGTGTGAGGGCTGGGATGAGACAAGTGTTGGCACCGATAGCGGGGACGGTAGGGGAAGAGAGTGTGCAGGCTAAAGGACTTCTGTAGTTCTGAGAGGTGTGCTCTGAGTTGCAGGCTTTCGTGAAGTTCCTTCTCCTCATCCTTCTCTTCTTTCCTCCTCCTCTTCTTTCCTTCTTCTTCTTCTTCTTCTCCTTCCTCTTCCTTTTCCTCTTCTTCTCCTTCTCCTCCTCTTCTTTCCTCCTCCTCCTCCTTCTTCTTCCTCTTCCTCTTCCTCTTCTTCTCCTCCTCTTTTCTTCTCCTTCTCCTTCTTCTTCTTCTTCTTCTTCCTCTTCTTCCTCTTCTTCCTCTCCTCTTCCTCCTCCTCTCCTCCTCCTCCCTCTTCTTGGAGAAGATTATTACATCTCTTCTTCCTCCTTCTCCTTTTCTCTTTCTTCCTCTCTTCTTCCTTCTCCTTCTTCTCTCTTGAAGTTCCTTCTCATGCATCCATTGGAATTGCCTGAAAAGCCCCTCTGGTGCACCTGCTTCCCTCTCTTGCATGGTAGAAAACCAAATGAGAGTAAAAGCTTTTCTAAGATGTTGGATCTCTGTTTCCAGTTTCTACGCTGTGCAGAGCACATGAAGAAGGTCAGGGACAAGAAAGAAATCCAAGCGATATACAGTCACGTACCTCATTTATTGATTCCTTTCTCCTTTGTGAGATGCAGTGCGAGTGGTCTTTACTTCTTGAAGACTTTCTAGATCTGGACGATTGAGGTAATCACGTCTACCTCTGCAATTATATGCCTCATTTAAAGATCTCTTTCCCTTCGAGTTGTATTATTACATATGCATGTCTCACTTTATATTCTTGTTATACCATAAGACTATTTGATTCAGTATTTTTCATTTTTGAATAGGGCCTAAGTCTGTGTTACAGTAACCCATTTATTCACTTACTCAAAATTATTTTTATTTCGTTTTGCGCCATCATTATACTCATACAGCAGAGGCACAGTCAATATTGATACACAATGGGAGAGGGAAGACACATGGAGAAGGACACATGGAGGCAGCAAGGAAACCTCACATGAGTGAGCTTTCACATCCTGATGCCAACAGGTGAACAGCTTCTAAGTTGTCGCTCATGTTCTTTCAACAAGGAAGAGCCGGGCCAACCTGAAAATCAACTACTCTTCACGTGACTCGCAGAGAACGAAGGTCACAGGTTAAACCACCCCTCCAAAATCTGAAGAGACAGGTGAATCCAGGGAGTCACATATGAGACCTCTCACCTGGAACAAACACCACCGAAGCCCCCACCCATTAAGGATACGTACTGGTCATATTTAGGATGGCTGGAGGGTCAATGAGTGTGAGAAGGTCCTGGAAGCTGCACTCTAAGTGGGGGTCTAAGGGTTCCCGAGTTTTCCTTCTAGGAATCCAACCAGATTGTCACAGTGAAGATCTGAGACACAGAGCCCCATGACCCTTGCAGGTGGAAGGAGAGCGTAACCGTTGTAAAACACACCCAGAGTCCTCTACATTTAAAGAAGTCTACTCCCACATGGGAAGACTTTGCTAGAGCACAATTCTGAAATGTTATTTCAGCTAGGAGAATGGAATCCCTCCCCCTTCTAGCCTCCTTCTAGCCATATTTTCTGGCTCCTCTAAGGGGAAAAATAGCACAGTTAACAGTGAGCAGGTTTCAAGGAAATAGACGGGAAATGCCGGAGTCAAGAATTGGCATTCTAGGGGTCACTCAGTCATCAGGCTCTCTGGGGAGTGCTCTCAACTACAAACTCCAAATCCTTGCTTTGCTTCTATCATGCGATAGTCTTCAAATAGCCAGCCTAGGTAGCGGTGCGTCATAGAATGCGCATGTCCCTGTCTCTGCTAACTATTATAAAAAGCAAGATGCCACTAATCGTTATAGATCCCTAAAGAAATATATTCATTGAACAATGGAATTATGCCATCTAATATTCTCTCAATTATTTGAAGTGGAATGTTGATATTTCTTGGGATTCCAGAAGCTTCTATTTATGAAATATTTCAGGTTGATAAGAAACTGTGTTTTGTTTTTTGTCGTTTTTTTTTTTGTTTGTTTGTTTTTCTGCTGCTGATGAGGTTTTTCGTACTGAGAACACACTGATTTTTCAACACAGCTTCAAATGAGGCCATTGGGAAGGTAAGTAAGGATGTTGACTTCAGTATATAAGAAATGTTTCTATACTGAAAAATTTACGTTATGTTATTATTTTATGCCTTTTCATAGCCTTCAGCAAAATACATAAGTCTTTATTTTTTACAGTATTTTTAATTCTCCATGACAAATTGACATAAAATATTATACCAAGATTACTAATAACATATTGCACCCATTAAAATACTGAACCACAGAGAAACTAAAAAGTTATAAGAGAAAACATTCAGGGGGCAATGTTCCCAAAACAAAATTTTTTTTTCTGGCTGCAGATTACCAAAAACTCATTTTACTAAATAATACCCTCACCAAGACAGAGGGGATTAGTATTCCAGACTCTAATGAAGATAATTTTGTCAAGGTCATTAGATGCTCAATAGTGTTTGGGAAGAGCTGTAAAAGAATTGCACCTGGCTGCTCTCATAATGGTTTATATATCAGGAAATGGGAAATGGTGTACGAATTGGTTACCAATTATTTTAGAAGATTAGTTACAGTATTTGCAGATGCTTTTGAGGCATAATACCAGGCAGAGAACAGGTTCAGAATAATCTATTATAAATTCTATTTTCACAACAGGCACAGGCCCATTAATTTGTGTCTAATTATACTCTTCCATGTGAGATAGAAAATACCTCGGGGTTTCTATAATAAAAGCTCATTAAAGTGGATGAGAAATAATTTTGAAACTCTTTCTGCCAGGGCTAATGTTAATACAGATGCTAATTGCTCTTTAGCCTTTGAGGGCCCCATTTACCAAAGTGCCTTTCTGTTTGGATTGCCTAGCTTCTGCAGTCGTGATCACCTCCTGACAATGCAACTCTGTTTAGAAATCTGTTTTCCATTTGAGAATGGCATTGGGCAGCTGTCGTAGGAGATAAGAATAATTATGCGATATTTCCAGTTTACATGGAAAAGAGAAAACTAGGACTCAACATTTCCAAAAATTCTAAGATATAGATAACTAAACAAGATGGCAAGTGTATGATCAAACCCAGCCAATGCCAGACTCTCGCCAATTGACGGAATTAATTTTAATTGAGTTATCAGGAATTTTGTATTTTGTAGCCTTTAATTCAAGTGCTTTAATGTTTTTCAAGTGCCTATTACGTGTCAGGTTCTGTGCTAAAAATATGTAAATGGAGGAGGTAGATGGGTACATAAGTAACTTACACAAGGCAAACTGTCATCAACGTTATCATCCAGCTCTATGCAAAATGCAACACGTGACCGTGGAGGGGGATGTAGGCTAGGGGTGGGGAAAGGCCTCGTGGATCAGATGACATTGGAGCAACTCTATGAGGTATATCATTTCAATATATATAACATTTCAATATACAGACACTAGCAGGAAGAGCAGGAGATCAAACTGAGTAAAAGCAGGAATGCATGCGGTACAGTGTGGTTAAAGTACTGCTGTGTAATGGGAAGATATGACCTAGAGAGGCAAACTGATGCCCGATCGTGAGGGTCAGGCTGAAAAATTTGAATACAATGAAGGATATCATCGCAGATTTTTGCTGAGAAGAATAGCAAGAAGAATAGAAGAATAGCCCAGAGGTTGGGTCTGCCCAAAGCCAAGAGGGTGTTTCTATCGGATCTCCCGTGAGGAGAAAGCCTCAGGCAGGTTTACAGAAATATGGGACAACTGGCCACACCCCAAAGCCAGCCACTGAACGCCATGAGTCTGCTCAGACTTTTCCACACCCCAGCCTATGTAGCTGGCTCCTCAGCCAAGTTTATGATTCACCAGGTCAGGTGAGTGGCAGTCTAGAAGATGGGTTAATTGCCTTCCTCCAGGCTGGGGATTGCTCTGTCCAGGAAAGATGGCTACTGTGACATCCAAGAATTACTCAGTACTGGGATCCTGGGGACTGTCCCCCGATGTCTCTCTCTAGAGCCACAACACCCGGACTCTCCTCAGGAGACTCCAATCCACACTGTGCTCCCTCCACCAGAGCTCAGGATGAGTGGCTACAAATGAAATTTTGCACATTGGCCCTTTAAGAGAGTCCCTATATTTCTAGTAGACTCTGCCTCTCCTCGGAGGATGGAAACCACACCGCTTTTCACAGCCCAATGCTAAGAGGGCACCTCTTCCTGGCTCTGATGCTCTGAGCTGGGGATCCCTGCCTCGGGTTGAGTCCCCATACTTCTCAGGGGCACTGGTCACAGGACCTTAGCCCCTGCTTGTGGGAGCAGGGCCAGCCCCTTGCATTTCTCTGCCCTTCCTTCCAGTCTTAACATGGCTTCCGTTGCACACCCTTTGTTATAAAAGTCCTCGTCAGCCAGTTTTCAGTTGATGGTTTCCCGGTTACTTCCCAAACCACTATTTCCAGTTTGGTTCTGGGAGGAGGTGAGCATGAGACCCACCTACTCTGCCACCACTTTGAAAAGTCTCTTAGTTGTAGTTTTGATGTGGTCGTGGGAGGATGTGAGTACAGCATTGACTTACTCTTGACAATTGACTATCACGTCTTCCAGGATACGCCAAGGTAAAGCAATTCATGCTCTTCGAACAATAGGAGGAAATCTTAACCTAGTAAGAAATCATCAAAAGTTCCAAGTTGCGGTGGTTTCCAGAACTTTCCATTGGCGTGAACTAGACTGTCCTGGAGTCGGTATAGTAACACTATCGAAGAGGCGGCAGTTCGGAGCGCGCAGAAGCAGCTACTTGCCAGATAAGAGTATCAATGGCCTAATCATCACACATAAAACACCGTTGAATGTGTTTTATCATGAACACATAATGTATTTGTATGCATCATTACCTTTTCAGTTCAGAGACCGTTTCAATCTGAATAGTTTAAGCATTTTCCAGTCAAAAAGAGCAAAGAATGAGAACAAAAGCAACTGGCGGGAGCTATGCGCGGAATGCAAAACGATGCGTTGCTTTGCTAAAGGAAGAGCTAAACGCTTACTTATCATCCTCTGAACGGCGATCTCTTCTTCATCAAAAGGGGCAACGTATTGTTCTTTATGGAAATCGGCAAAATAGTAAGTTCTGCTTGCTGTGTTATGCTTGTTCAGAAGTGGAATAAAGTTCTTGAACTGTATCAGTGGATACTAATAAAAACATACATGTTGTCTTAGATGGCTTCCATTGCACAGCAAGTGAAAGAAGTTAGTTTCCAAATACTTAGATGACTGGAGGAAAATACTATCACCTGGGCTGTAATCTTATGTCGTTAATTGCATAAAGATTTATGGAGCGCTGGACAGTGGATGGCAAAGAAACAGCTAACACTTGCCCTCATGGTGCGTACAATTCCGTGAGGTGAAACTGTTGGGCTCTTTCCTTGTTTACCACTGTTTCGATCTACTCTTCAAACTCCGTATCTCCCCATGGCAGCAGCTGTTTGACTCTTCCAGGTCCAGAATCTCCCCAAGATCTTACGCAAATCTGCCAGTGGGTCAGCCAAAACGAAGCGAATCACAGGTCGGAGCATTGACTCCATTGGAATGATCTCAAAGAGTCTTTCAAAATACTGATTTTATATAAGCAAAGACACTGAAACTGAGAACAGGCTGACAGTGACCAGAAGGGAGAGGGGAGGGAATTTCAGGGGAAAAGGGGAAGGGTTTAGAGCAACAAGTATAAAGGACACGTGGACAAAAATTGGGGGGGATGGAAATGGGAGGGAGGTGGGGAGGGCTGGGGCGGTGGGCTGGGATGGGGGTAAAGGGCAGAAAACTGTACTTGAACAATTGAAATAATAAACAAACAAACAAACAAACAAACAAACAAACAAACAAATAAATATATAATACTGATTTTGAGGGCCTCATACTTTACGCTTTCTGATTCCCAATGGCCCAAGGACCTTATATAGTTTGTTTGTTTGTTTATTTATTTATTTTTGGGGGGGCAGAAAGAGAGGGAGAGAAACATCAACGTGTGGCTGCCTCTCACGTGCCCACTATTGAGGACCTGGCCTGCAACCCAGGCCTGTGCCCTCACTGGGAATCGAACTGGCGACCTCTTGGTTTGCAGGCCGGCGTTCAATCTGCTGAGTCACACCAGCCAGGGCTCTCTCTATTTTTTACAAAGTACTCATCAGATGATAATGATGCCCATGAAGACAGGAAAACTAGTATTTGAAGTTGCTTTTCAGAAGCCTACCTTGCTTGAATTCCTCTCCTGGTTTTATGACCAAATAATTTAATTTAATTTAATTTTATTACCAAATCTAGGAATTGTGCTTTGGTTTCATTATTTATCAGACTGATGAACACTCTTCTACCTTCTATCCTCGCACTGTCTAAATTTGAGTCTGTCTATGGGTACCAACGCTGTCTGTAATAGAGCACTAATTCCCACAATGACTGTTCAGTTAAAGCTTGTGTTCTATTCCTTAAGAACCTCTTGACTTTTGGCTCCTAACTTCTGAAATGACCATCTGCCTCCTGAGATCCAAAGCGCTGCTCTGAGAAACCTAGTTTTAAGTCTTTACTGAGAGAAAAACAATGTGTCATTAAACTCCTTCCCAATGACACGGTGAACCTCAGATTTTAATTGCTGGTCTCTTAGGAACTGTAATCAGTTGAATTCTTGTAAGAAGCGACCATGCTGCTATCGTGTCAGAGGAAAAACAGTCTCAAAGAACGAGAGGGACAATGATAGTAGTGAAGTTGTTCAGGGATAGGCCTTGCAGAGAAACCAAGAAATAAGGGAGGTGGATATCTGGGAGGAGAACTTTCTAGGCACAGGCCATAGTGGAAACATCCTGAGATGGAGGCTGCCATCCTATCTATGTAGGGTCTTCGTAGACCACAGGGGGCAAACACGAGGCCCACGGGCCGAATCCGGCCCTCCACCTTGTTTTATTGGGCCCGGCACCTGGTTTCTACCCAGCGGCAGTGCTGAGCTCTTGCTTAACTGTTCAGGAGGAGTTACATGTACACAGTCCTAAAGTGACATTCGGCCCTTTGAAGGCAACCGCGACTCTGATGTGGCCCCCGGCGAAAATAAGTTTGACAGCCCTGTGGTAGACCATAATAATAATTTCTAGCTTTTTATTCTGGTTGAATTGAGGAGCCATTGGAGGGCTTGAAGAAGAGAAATACATGATTTCTGTTTCAAAGAGATAATTCTGGCCACTAGTTGATAATAAACGCAGAAAAGCAAATGTGGGAACACAGGCCAGTTATGAAGCTATAGCAGTAATTCAGGGTTCCCTTTTCTCCACAGCCTCGTGGCACTTATTTGTCGATGTATTAATGATGGCCATTCTGACCGGTGTCAGGTGATATCTCACTGTGGTTTTACCCGGCATCTCTCTGATGGCCAGTGATGCTGAGCATCCTTTCATGTCTCTGGACCCTCTGTATGTCCTCCTGGGAGAAGTGCCTGTTCAGGTCCTTTGCCCATTTTTTAATTGCATTGTTTGTCTTCCTGGAGTGGAGTCCTGTAAGGTTTTTATACATTTTGGAAATTAACCCTTGGTCAGATGTATCATTGGCAAATATGTTTTCTCATACATTGCTTCCCCTTTAGATTTTGTTGATAGTTTCTTTCGCTGTACAAAAGCTTTTTAGTTTTTTGTAGTCCCATTTGTTTATTTTTTGTTTTGTTAACCTTGCCTGAGGTGATATAGCAGAAAAAATATTGCTATGAGAAATGTCCAAGATTTTAATACCCATGTTTTCCTCTAAGATTTTTATGGTTTCAAAACGTATGTTTAAGTCTATAATCCATTTTAAGTTATTCTTGTGCATGATGTAAATAGGTGGTTCATTTCATTTTTTGCATGTATCTGTTTAATTTTGCCAACACTATTTATTAAAGAAACTGTCTTCTTTCCATTGTATTGTGTTTTCTTGCTTTTTGGTCAAATATTAATTGATCATAAGGGTGTGGGTTTATGTGGGAGACCCTTCTGCGTGGCGTGGGCCCAGCTCCCACTCAGAGATGTACAGGACCCACGCCCACAGATGGGTTCTCTCGTGGGGAATCAGATTTGCAATGTGCCTAAGCCACTTTGAGTCTTACTTTTGTTAAAACTCCCTCACCCTGATTTGGGATAGCAAGTGCTTACTGTAACTTCCTAAAATCCCTGCTAAACCTCCCCAGTTTGGAGTGTAACGGCTCAACCACTTTTCCCTTTTCATTTGCAAATATCCTTCTTCTGTGATGTGATTAGCTGTATTGGCTCCTTTGTTGTCTGTAAAAGGTAACCCCCTAAAGCGAACCTGTGCCTAGTAAATGAGGACCATCCTGTAATGTGCCCAGAAACCCAATAAAGGCCTGTCATGGCAGAGGCTGCGGCTTTTGCTCCCCTTGAGAGAAAAGCCACGCTGTCCTCCTTTTTCCCCCACCGGACTCCGTTGTCCGTGCGTTGTCCGTGCGTTGTCCGTGCGAATGTCTCATTTCATCCATAATGACGCGGACACTGAGGGCGGGGTCTGCATCAGGTTTATTTCTGCACTCTATTCTGTTCCATTGATCTATATATTTAATTTTATGCCAATACTATACACTTTTTGATTAGTATGCCATTGTAGTATAGTTTAATGTTAGGTAATGTAATACCTCCAACTTTGTTCTTTTTTCTCAAGATTGCTGAGGCTCTTTGAGGTCTTTTGTGGTTCCGTATACATTTTTGGAATATTTGTTCTAGATCCGCCATTGGTATTTTAATAGGAATTGCATTTGAATCTATAGATTGCTTCGGGTAGTATGGGCGTTTTAATGATGTTAATTTTGCCTGTCTGTGCTTCCAGATATTTGTGGCTTCCTCAGTTTCTTTCTGTTGTTATCTTATCGTTTTCCAAGTACAGGTCTTTTACCTCCTTGGTTAAATTTGTTTCTGAATACTCTATTTTTTTGTTGTTGTTACAATAGTAAGTGGGGTTGTTCTAAACTTCTCTTTCAGATAGTTCATTATTGGTGAATAAAAATGCCACGAATTTCTAAATGTTAATTTCTTTTGTCCTGTTTTGCTGCATGCATTTATTAGATCTATTTGGTTTTTTGGTGGCGTCTTTAGGATTTTTTATGTATAGTATTAAGTCATCTGCAAATAGTGAAAGTTTTGCTTTCTCCTTTCCAATTCGGGTGCCTTTTATTTCTTTAGACAAAGTGATCTTGTCTGATCAACGTGGTTAGGACTTCCAGTGCGATCTTGAATAAGAGAGGTGAGAGCAGACATCTGTGCATTTTTCTGGATCTTGAGGGAAACAATTTTAGTTTCTGCCCACTGAATATAATGTTGGTTGTGAAATTATAATATATGACCTTTATTATATTGAGGCATGTTTTCTCTATTCCCACTTTGCTCAGAGTTTGTATCATAAATGGGTGCAGTATCTTATCAAATGCTATTTCCACATCTATTAATATGATCATCTGATTTTTTATCCTTTATTTTGTTGTGATATATTACATTTTTCAGTTTATGGCTATTATAATAACTTTGCATCCCCAAAATAAATCCCACTCGATCATGTGTATGATCTTTTTAATGTATTGCTAAATCTGGTTGGCTAATATTTTATTGAGGGTTTTAACATCTATGTTCATCAGATATATTGGTCTATAATATTTTTTTTCTTTGTAGTATCTTTGTCTGGTTTTGGAAGTAGGATAATGCTAGGAAAAAAAAACAGAGAACCTGAATAGACAGATTACAACTACTGAAACTGAAGAAATTATCAAAAAAACTCCCAAGAAGAAAAATCCTGTACCAGATGGCTTCACTTGAGAATTTTACCAAACATTCAAAGAAGAGCTAACACCTTCTCCTTCTCCAACTATTCCAAAAATCTCAGGAGTAGGGACGCTCCCAAACTCATTTTGGGTTATTTTAACATATAGTTTCCATTCCTGTGTACAGCTACATACGAGCAGAGTCCCACATTTCGAGGTGTGCAAGATGAGAAATTTGTTGTTTAAGTGTGCTTGGCCTCCCAGAGGAAGCCGATTACACTTGATCCATTGCTTCTGTTATAAACCTATTTCTTTATAAGCACCATTAAGTTTTGATAGTTTTATCAGGCATCTGCAGTGACTCCTATGCTAATGTGTTCCTATACTGTACCTTATCTGTTCCCTCTGTTTCTGTCACATAGATCAAAATGTACAAGGGAAGCACTAAATAATAACCCAGTAATCTCCGAGACCAACAGTAAACATATAATTCATAAAATGATAAGAAGTACTGTTTGAGTATTGGTGTATGGAAACTCGGTTCCTTTTCTTCCTTCCTCCTTTCTTTCCTTCCTTCCTTTCATTCTCTCTTGGCTTCTTTTTTGTTGTTCTACACTTTTGAGGATATGAGCTCAGTATGGGCTCTTGTTGAAGTTCATGGGAATTGTAAGCTTGGTTCTGCTCCATGGAGTATAAAATAAAATGAAAATCAGAGTCTTCGTCTCCTAGCAGAAAACACCACAACAACCCTTGCTGTGCTCCTAAGGATTGCTTTCTTTTTTTGTTGCTTATTTTGAAGTGATGACACAAAGTGTCAGGAAAGAAATTCTGTTACCAGCAGCTATTCAGCATGAAGTTTAGAGGTAAAAATAGAGTATGATGAGTCTGTGGGTGAATGGAAAGGCGCAAAGTTGCTTTTCGCTCATCTATACTTCCAAGTAGATTTTCAAGTGAAAATGAGATCATGTATTTGAACTATCCGATAAGTTAGGTCATGGGCCAGAATGTATAAAGCTCAATACCATGCTGCTTGTGTTTATTTAACATTGACATATTTTATTTTTGCATAACCTCCCTCTTAACAATCTAAGCTTTTTAGGGCAATAATTTTATGTATTGCAAGTGTGCCTATGGACTGGCCCATCAAATACATTGTCAACCTTTAACCAACTCCCCTATGAAGACATTAATCCTTTACCACCCTTTCCAAATCCCCGAAATCCTCGATAACCCCTCTGAACTTTTTCCAGACGATCTCTCCTGTTACTTCACAAAGGAAAGGAAAAAATACATATAAAAATTTCTCTCCCTCTTTCTCTCTACCTGCATGTGGCACAATATCCAGAAACTTTTCTTTCCTTTCTCCACATGCATTTGATTACAGCATTTGCAAAAGTAATGGACTTGGCCTCATGCATGGATGTACATTTGCTTTTCTATATAGAAATTATAACACTGGGGCTAGAGTGTTATGTTTACAGTAGTTGAGTAATTGCTTAGCATTAAATAGCATAAATCAGGCTCTATAATTAGATCTTGCTTCTGAAAGGGTAAAAATTCCCTTTTAACGTTACTCAAAAGTATCTTTTGGTTTCAGGAGGTGGTAGCTGAGCATTTTATAAGGTGATATTCCTAAATGCATCAAATCAATATTCGAATTTCCAGACAGAACATTTTTATTGCTTATTTGTTTGTTTTATTTTTTCTTGTTTTGGTTTGTTTTTTAAGGGGTGGCATTTTTAAGGGGTGACATGGTTCCACTCTGCACCATTTTTCCTCTAACCAGTATATAATTTTTGAAGGTGATTTTATGTTCTCTTCCTAATAAAAGTCAGCATTTTTCTAATCCAAAAGTATATAATTTAAACTTTGAAGGAGGTAAAATGATACAAGTTAGACTGCAACTTTTACAATGGAGTTCATGAAAAGTAGAGTTTAAAAAAGCAAAATATGGTTTAGAGTAAGACTTGGGCAATAAAATTTCAGTATTAGAAGAGAATTTAGAGATCACCTAAACCAAGCCTCTGCCCACACCTGATATCTGAAATATTTGATTCCCCAAACAAAGCTATTGTCAGATAATTAAATAAATAGGATTTCTTAATTCTTATTAAATGAAAGGTCAAAATCAGTCATTAAACATTTACCTAATGTGCCTTGGCTGGTGTGGCTCAGTGGATTGAGTGAGGGCCTGCAAACCGAAGGGTCACCAGTTCAATTCCCAGTCAGGGCACATGCCTGGGTTGTGGGCCAGGTCCCCAGTAGGCGGCACATGAGAGGCACAATCAATGTGTGGTTGCCTCTCTTTCTCCATCCCTTCCCCTCTCTCTAAAAATAAATAATTACAATCTTAAAAAAAAACTTTAAAAAAAAGTTTACCCACTGTGTGCCTTGGATGTATTTCTGAGTAATATTAACTTTTAAATAATCAGAATTGTGAAAATATGCATAACATGTATTTAAGATGAACATTGAGCAACAGAAAAAATAGTACTTAACTTTGAGTTATTTTTTAAAAATAAAATAAGGACTATATCAAGAGATTTTTGTTGTGTGATTGTGCTTGGTTTCTGTTTCTCGCCTTCTTTTACTATAAACTCACCTAAAAAATAAGTTGTCTGATCAACAAAATATGAAATATGACTTGAAATAGCTGAGACAGTAGAAATAAATTAATCCCATTTATGCCTCTCAAATGGTATAACAATGATTCATGACAGCCCGCCGAGTGCGCTGCTGAATCATCCTGCACGTTATTTGTGATACTCTAGGTCTCAGCCACAGTCACCGTGACCTCCGCCGTGCTCCTGACAAGTCTGGTTACCGAATTCTAGCTTTCGGACATTTATTCCAATCTTACAAAGGCATTACTTAATTTTTTTTTAAAGTACAGGTTGAGCCTGCAAAGGATGTTGTCATCTTTGTGTCTCCATGAAACACGGCCAGAAAATACATTCTTGGATCTTAGTGATGTTGTAGATGGAATAGCTCACTAATTTCAAGAGAGAGAGAGATAAAAGAAAGTTTTGGGGGAAATGTTGAAAGCTGCGATAGAAACCCTGCGTGTGTTTGTCTGTTCATTCATTTGCTCATTCATTGATACACATAGTCATTCAAGAACTGTCAACCCAATATTTATAAGGACCCTGGCCTAGGACGCTCACTGGTGATGTGGTCATGAAAAAGCCAGGAATAGGCCCAACACACGAATGCATACTTTCTAGTTGTCACAGGGATATCAGAGGCTTGCGCTGGCCATGGAGAACAGTTGTCCGGAAATAAAAGAGGAGAAAAAGCCCTGCGTGTTAGAACTTGGTCTGAAGCATTGGACGCCTTAGATTCGGGTAGCCTTTCCCTGTGCGATGGAGAAAGGAAGAAATGAGGACGTTCAGATCATCCCTGTGTGAAACCACCGTTTTGACATTATGTGGGCCTATTCGTATTTCCACCTCCAGCTTTAACGTTTCCTTTGGGAAGCCTGTTTGAGTAAGCATTTCAGACACGCCTAAAACATACTAAAGGCATTGGTGAAGGTGAAGATATTCTTGATCCTCATTTAGACTCTACACGGTTTCTTCTTCCCCCACCCAGTACCCAACGTGCTTCCTACTATCCCTTCAGAAAGGCTCATCTCTGCAGCAGGCTTGGAGACTGCTTCTCCTTCGAAAATAGCAGCTCCCAGGGGAACAACAGAAAATCTTCATAGACTGAGGTCAAGGAATAAAATTGAAGGAGTAATCAAAAATTGCCAAGAAACCGAAGCCCTGGGACCAGATGGCTTCATAGGTGAATTTTACCAGAATTTCAAAGAAGTAACACATATCCTTCTCAAGTTTTTTGAAAACCTCAAGAGGAGAAAAGATCTTCAAGCTCATTTGAAAGATTTTATTTATTTACTTTTAGACAGAGGAGAAGGGAGGGAGAGAGGGAGGGAAACATCAGTGTGTGGTTGCCTCTCACACAACCCCCTACTGGGGACCTGGCCTGCAACCCAGGCATGTGCCCTGACTGGGAATCGAACCAGGGACCCTTTGGTTCGAAGGCTGGTGCTCAGTCCACCGAGCCACACCAGCCAGGGCCTCAAGCTCATTTTAAAAGGCCAGCGTTACAATGACCTGAATACTTGAGGATTATGCAAGTACCTGATGAGTTTAGCGATAGTAACTGCCTGCCTTAATAAAAAGAAGGGACAGAAATTCTGTTGTTTTAGAACCAAGCTTTCAGGATCCAGGGTCAAATTGTCCCAGCTAGAACAAAAAAAGCAAGAGTTCCAAAAGTAAAAACAGCTAGCTTGTTTTTGTCAAGGACACAGAAAGAAGATGGGCTGGAAAAGAGATGAGCTTCAAAATGTGATTCGAAACTGCTTGCCCCGCCTGTAACTACTTGTTTTGCTTTGTCTTGACCCTGTTTCATCTAGACTTATCTGAAATATATCTTGAGTCATTAACATATCTATACGGCAAGTCATTATCTGCAGGTTGAGGTTTGGAACGGATGCCGTAAATATGCCGAGGGCAAGGAACGAAGGAATGTTGCGGTCGTACCGGGCCGGCGAACCGGGGATGGAAGGAGCCTTCCCTTGCTCCCCAACTTTTCAGATGTTCCCCTTGCTTAAATCTCTAACCTTACTTCTTGAAGCGTACGGAATGGAAGGGCTTCAAGGCAAGACGAAGAAGAGCCTTGTGCTTTTTCCTGTTCAATCTCTGAGAAACTGATTAACGTTATGGACAATTTTCTCCTTCCCTCCCTGGACAGGAAAACACAAAACCGAAGCCAATGCCTGCACGCAAATCTTTGCATAGTTTCAGGACGCTTCAAACTCGCCTAAACGCCGTCCGTGGGCCTTGCGGGAGCACCTAGACCCCAGGCATGAAGTTCTAAACCCAAAGGTCTCATACATGGTGGCCCAGGGTCAGGTGGTACCTCGGGAGGCCCGAGGGTTATTTTCTGAAAAGTAACTCCTACAATCATCTAAGCCAGGGAGATCTGCTGTGCTGTCTTTTTAAATTTTTTGTTCCTGGCAACGCTCTGTAGACCTTCTGGAGTGTTCAGTTTGTGTGCTTCGACCAAAAACTCACCGTCTTCCTTCCAGCCTGGTTAGCTAACCTGTGATCGTTTCTTCCTGCCCCACGACGCTTCCCTTTTCCCTGCCCTCGGATCGCCAATTTCATCCCTGGACACAAGGCCCGAAAGGTCTTCTTTCGTTGTCCATTGTTTTAATTTAAAACTCTTTCTCTGTGAAAATCACTCAGAGGGGACATGACTGCAGGACATTTTGACCAAGTCGGGAGCACAGATCGACCTCGTCATCAGAGGCAAGGAGTTGCCCACGTAACTGCTCCATGAAGAGGACACTTTTGTCTGTCTGTGTTTTTCAGTGAGGCGACTCAGGGAAATGGTAGCAACAGACTGGGGGAATCGTTCCAAGAGAAACAAGCACCCCCCAAAAAGGGCCTTGAGTATTAATTCTCAAAATGTGGTCTACGCGTCCAAATTACTCATCTGTATCGGACTCAGAAGTCTGAGCTTTAAGAGCACCTCGGGGGATTCTGATGCTAAGGTTCACTTCATAACCCAGTGACCGACAAGACTCAGTCCTTAGTCATAAAAAAGTACAAAGCCCCGGCTTGGTGTGGGAATGCAAGTATATATCCAGGAAAGCTGCTTTGTCTATAAATTGCTTACGTTAGAGTGTACATTGTTTAACTGAAGTGTTTCACCGTCAGTGACCGAAATCTGTACTCAGCATTCTAGACCTAACTAAGATGTTTCATTATGAAATAGGCTTTACATTATAATTAGGAATGCAATTATTTCTGCTGGTGTGAAATACATCGAGCTCACATAAAAAACATCCCTTTTTCTCTTTAACTAGGTACCGTCTCCACATACTTACTGTAATTATAATTGCATTCAGCGCGCTGAGCTAATTATTCCAGGGCAAAATCCAGAAGTTAAATCAGGACTGCGGAAAAGGCCACCTTGCTCGTATTCCCAGTTTCTTCATTAAAGATCATTTACCTTTGCAATTACTAACAGAAATACTTTATAGAGTCTCAATTGTCTTCCTTTTAGAAAGACAACCCTACGAGAACTGCAAGCAGTACTGTGAGTTTCGCTGCATTCTCTGTGTATTTTGTGTTTCCCCAGCTGGCTGGCCACGGAAAGAAGAGATCTCTTTTACTGAAGAGCACACTGGTCATTAATTTCCAGCAGTGGCACCTGACATCGAGTCTGACTCGGCCATGAATGGATAGCTTCACGCTCCGTTCCCCCACACACTCCCTAGTACAAAGATTCGCTGTGTCCAGACTGGGAGAGTCTGCTATCCTCCAGCGCCGCGGTTATCCTTCTAAGCGAGGCAATGGAACAGGAAAAGGCGGCAAGTGTCAGGTCTGAACAGTGTCACTGCTTTTTGTGCAGCGCCCTAGACTCTGCTCCTTGTTCAGAATCTTTCTAATTATGAACAGGTGGCCATTCGCTTCGACCGCACTGACGTTGGAG
This sequence comes from Glossophaga mutica, assembly GCA_039655065.1. Classification (NCBI taxonomy): domain Eukaryota; kingdom Metazoa; phylum Chordata; class Mammalia; order Chiroptera; family Phyllostomidae; genus Glossophaga; species Glossophaga mutica. The sequence continues at coordinate 2,298,124 of CM077318.1, read as the reverse complement.
GAGGCTTCCTTTTCAGTGGGGTGATTTCACCCCCTCGGGAAAACTGCCTACTTCTTTCATTAAGTAGCAGGGGGGTATAAAATTGCTTCAGCGATGTCTTCTTTGGTAGTCTTCTAGGAATCTATGGAAAAGTCATGTATGAGTGCCCGAGATTCACCAATAAAATGAAATCATCGCCTTGAACATCAGCAAGTGTTTGCTTTTCGTTACAACATCCAAAATGCGTGTAATTTTTTTGCAATCTCTTCTTCTTCCTCATTTCTTTTCTCCCCCGCCCCCCCCCCCGAAGAAATGGTGTAACTTGCATAGTAGCCATGGACTTCTTCTCAACACACTGTGTCTCAGGGAAGACGGTTGTGTTCATCGAATATTCTGCGGTGAAACTATCACCAGGAAAGGAAAGGGCCGAGTTATGGAGACTAAACGCACGTTTTCCAGGTTTTGGTTGTGCATGCTTCAGTTTAGATACTGTAATGTTTATTTGCTTTTTGTTCGTGAGAGACATGCATAGATAGTTTACTCACCTACAAAAAGTCAACCAGTCAACTATAAGGAGGAACTTTCCGCTGTAGATTAGAATGCGGGCGTTGTTTCTAAGAATTGATTTCCATCTGATATGCGTTGCTTCGGAATAATTGAAGAAGGCTGCACTTTATAAAGGCAACAGCTCTACAGATGGACAAGAGGCAGGGAGGGATGAGGTGGGGGGGAAGTGGAGGGGGAAAATGTGATAACTGCACTTGAAAAACAATAATAAACAAACAAATAAATAAGTAAAACTTCTCCAAAAAAAAAAAAGAAAGAAAGAAAGAAAAGCAAACAACTCTACGTCCCTTTTCCCTGCTTGCCCAAGAGAACGTAAGGGATGCGCTCTGGCATAGTGGGGACAGGAGAATCTGAGTTTTAATCCTGGCCCTTTCCCTGACTGACTGTGCGATGAAGAGCAATTTGGTCGTTCGCCTTAGCTTCAGTTTCCTGCACTGTACAATAAGACGAATCTAGTACTCGTCACACGAGTTCGATGTCAGTGTTAAAAAGAAGAAAATCGTGCAGCCGGCGCCTTATGCATCCTTGGGTTTTTATGAATATGTTTTATGTCCTTCAACAGGTCAATTCATGCAAGTAGTGAATTATGTGAAAAACTGTTATTGAGCATTGCCAGGTTTCATATACAGTGCTTCCGTCTGGTGATTCGAAAGGGAACAAGATAAACAAACAAACAAACAAACAAACAAACCCTGCCATCCCAGACTTCACAGTAAACCATAGTCAATGGAACTTGATGAATGAACACCAAATTATAGCTGCGCTCAGGGCTAAGCAGGAGGACCTATAACAGAAGTATTGGACTTAACACGCAGAGCGTGTTAAAACTTTCCTAAAGAAGTGATGTGTGAGAGAACATTTCAAAGCTAAAAAGGGCTGTAAAGAAATGGAGAGGGAAAGGACCAGCCTTCAAGGCAGAGGAAACAGCTTGCGCGAAGGTCCCCCGTTGGAAGGAAGTGTGGGGAATACATGAGCCCCACAGAAAACCAGCAGGAGGAAGAAACAAGTGGCGAATATTGTCAGAGGAAGCCGAGAAAGGAGACAAGAACAATGTCCTGGAAGGTCTTGGAGTGTGTGATAAAGAGGAAGCCACGGGAAACCACTAGAGACTTTTTTTCCGCCTTGGGGGAGAGGTGATGGGATTGGATTTGTGTATGATAATGGAAGTCTGGAGAGCCATTTAGAGAAGGGCGTGAGTGGAGACAAGGAGACCAGTCCTGGGCAAATGGCATCGGTTCAGAGGAGGGATGACGGGGCAGAGGCGAAAGAGTCCAGAAAGAGTTGCAGAAACAACCAGTGGTTCCCAAGGCACATGCTTAAATTCTGGAGCCCGCTCTATACACGCCACGTGTGAATGTTCCTGGGGATGTCTGCAATTTTAATAGAATTGTGTCCTTTTCTTCACTTAATACTGAAGGAATCGACAATGAGTGAACATGGAAAAGTGAAATTAGAAATTTTACTGATGGATTGGCGTTTATGCAGCACTTGCATGTCCTGGCTGCTACACTCTCAGGCTGTAACTTTTTAAAAAGATTTTATTTATTTATTTTTAAACAGAGGGGAAGGGAGAAAGAGAGGGAGAGAAACATCCATGTGTGGTTGCCTCTCACACGCCCCCTACTGAGGACCTGGCCTGCAACCCAAGCATGTGCCCGGACTGGGAATCGAACCAGCGATCCTTTGGTTCTCAGGCTGGCGCTCAAGCACTGAGCCACACCAGCCAGGGCCCTTATGCTATAACTTTGAGGTCAACAAATATTTAGGGGTTAAGAATCAAACTCGAAGATACAGCGGGTCTATGGAATGAGAGAGAGTGCCGTGTCCAAGATGACTCCCCAGTTCTTGGTTTGTGTACATGAATAAAACAGGATCTAACACAGTGAGATATAAGAACAGCAATGTTTGGGAAGATCTGTTCAGTCTTTTTTTAAAGTATTCTCTTTTATTTTTAGAGAGAGGGGAAGGGAGGGAAGAAGAGAGGGAGAAAAACATCGATGTGTGAGAGAAACATCACGGTGGCCTCTCACACGCACCCCAATAAGAGATCGTACCCCCCAACCTAGTTATGCCCTGACCAGGAGTCAAACCAGGACCCTTTACTCTGCAGGACGATGCTCAACCAACTGAGCCATGCAGGTCAAGGCATGTGTTCAGTCTTGGACACAAGTTTGAAACCCCTTAAGATATTCAAGAGAGGCTATCAGGTAGACAATTGGATGTAAGGGTCTCTAGCTCGGATAGAGAGTCCAGACTGGAGAGGTAAGTGTTGAAGCATTTTCAGGTAAGTGGTGATTGAAGCATGATTAGGGAGGGATCTTCCGGGTGAGAATTGAAGAATCCTAACAATTGCTAGATAAAGTTCACAGAGGAGTCAGATAAAGAGTGGATAGACAGGTGCTTGTTTGTGAATGGGGCAGGGGGCCACCGCATCTCATAGAAAGGAATATGTAAAGGACAAAGTTCGTGAACAGCACTGAACGGTGCAGAGAGATCAGTAAGGTGAAGACTGAATTATACCCACGGAATAGAATGACCTGGGGGTTGTCTGTGTATGTGAAATTATCGAGCATCCTTTCATTACCTCCTGGGTTTGAAAGCCCTGGGGTTAATGAGTGGTAAGAAGTGGGTGCTGTGTGAAAGGAAACATTTGCAATTATGGAAATAAACATGCGTCGTTTCTTGGGTATACTCACCATATATACAAAAATATTTTACATATAAAATAATATACATACAAAAGGTTAACATCTCCAGATGAGCCAAAGTCTTAATAGATCATTTAGCAATTTGGAATGCTCACCAAAAGTCATTAATTCTTGTAACACAGAAATAAACCTATTTGAATTTCAACACATTTTTGAGGTTGAGTGGTCACTTTATACTGTAGAAACAACTTTTCCTGTATGAATACCGGATGAAAATTCTTCTCTAGGCCACTTTTATTACGTATATACTATTGGTTGCAGCCTCAGTTGCAGCAGAATTCTGTTCTAATTTATGTTCTAACCAGCCCATACAGCTGTCCTGCTATGTGTGTCGAGAGCTGACTTTCTGCTGGTGTTGCGTTTGTTCCTCTAAAGAGCCAAACAACATATATATTTTTTGGTTTAGGAGACGTTCAGCCTCTTTGCAACGACCCCTCGCTGTTACTAATGTCTGCAAGTAGCCACGCCATAGATGACACAGAACAATGGAAATGGTTGTGCGAAAAAAAGTATTTAAAGAACAAAGTACTAGGTAAAACCCGGGCCACCGCCTGGGGTTTTTCAACACCTGGTTGAGAGAATACATTCCGTTCATGATAACATCTGTAAAGTTCTAGATCATTTCTTGCTGAGATGTTTGCAAACCGTGGGAACCCATTTCTATCATAATGCTAAAGGATTTGGCTGGCACGCAAAGTCGAACTGAGCATTCACGTAAGTGCATTTTAAAGTGCAAAAGCTACCGGTATGCCCTGACAATTGAACTTCTTCCCTCTGTATACTCTCCACATAGTTGTCCAGGTGCCTGCCTGATTGCTGAGCAGATGGCAATGCATTTACAATAGAGAAGCTACAGGATGAACTCACGTTAGGCCTGTATCTTCAAGGCCATTCTTCTATATTCTGAAATCCGCAGGGCATTGGAATTGGAGAGAAGGATGAACGGATACTGTCGGGAAGAGAAAAACAAGCAAAAACCCAGAAAGAGATGGTGAAAACAGCACTTTTGAAATTGGTGAGATCATTATCAAATTTAATTTCTTGATCTTTTTCTATCCCATTAGAGCCCACAACATTCTTGGTTACTGACCTTTCCGAGAAAACACCTCACTCCAATATCTTTAATGATTTTCCTAATTTCTATGTATATATTTAAATTTTATATATCTGTTATTCTCTCCACATGTCCATGCTATGCTAAATGAGCCTATTTTATGTTTATATCTGCTGTGATTGTCTTGTTCCAATCCTACAATCAACATTTCTCCATTGTGACCATTTCACCCCAATTATGGTATAATTTTATCTAACAGTTCCGTCCCATCCGAACTGATTGTAATGTTCAAAGTGAAAAGAAATAATATTATTTTCGCTGTCATCACTGGGCTAGGATCTAGTAATGATGCCAAGTTTACAAAAAAAAAAAAAAAAAAAGAACAGAGCGTCAGATTTATTTTAATTACACATTTTGAACATTTTAGACCTGTGTTCTTATTAGAATTGAAAATGTGTCACATTAAAAACAAATTCTCATAATTTTCAATATGTACTTTTCCTAGCAGAGTTCATTTTTAATCTCCACAATTAAGGAGAATTAGAAATAGTCTAACTTTTATTAGTGGTTGCCTGGTTTTTTATTTTTTATTAGTAAAATGAAAAATGAAAGCAATAAGTGCATTATTACTGAGCCAGTCAATAGTGATGCTTCTCATGTGGCTGTCATGTTCATTTTCAATGTTCATTTTCAAAACAAATGGAGAAAGAGCGGATGAAATTTTTTTAAAAAAGATCAAATGAGGTTAACTTGCACATACATTTTTCTTTATAAATTACCCTAAATCTCGCCAAATAATCTTTCAAAAATGCAGTGATAATAATGCAGACAGAGAAAGTTAAGGATAATTTCATCTCTGAGTTTCAAAGGGTCTGCATTGTGAATTTGCATATGAACAGTGATGCAGTCACTTTTAGGGACCGTGGATAGTGACAAATCAGATCGGCTTATCATCCTGGACAAAGCACCGATTTGTGTTTTAGACGTGATTCCAGTGTAATAATGTAAGGGGTTATTATTGCAACTTGCTTATTGAAAGAAAAAGATGCGACGCTATGCATTTCAATGCAGCACCTGAAGTCTTCACGTGGCAGAACAAGATGTCAGGGCATTGGCTTTTAGAGCAAAAATTATGAAGGTGCGTATATTGGCCATTTTTTAAAAAGCGTATCTCCTGTGAAGACATATTATATCCACTTTTATGCCTAATGACAAATGGCAGGTAATGCTCATTTAAGAGACCATATTGATTTTAAAACCAGATTTTGTTAAATAGTTTCATTAAGAATGCATGCTTCTTAATTACAACTGACTCCAATATGTTACAGTTTTAATGATGGCACATAAATCAATCGAAATAAATTAACAATGAAAGAAATCCAAAAATTGCAATAGCTCCTAAGTATTCCATCACTCCCTAGTCTAAAGGGTGGAGGAAAATGCCCCAAAGTTAAAATTGACCCTCATTATTAAAACACCTTTTTTAAGTGGTTGATCTTTTTCCTTACCATCCCAGTCCATATCTATCCCTTCATCTACATTATAAACATCTTTACATTTTGAGATCCATGGATGATCTTTAGATTCCTAGCAAACTGCTTGGTCTATGCATATGAAGGACATTTAGCAAATATTTGCAAGCTTTCATTGGCGATAAATTAAAAAGGGAAATTGCAAAACTTCTGTGGCAGACCCTTCTGCGTGGCGTAGGCCCAGCTCCCACTCGGAGATGCCCAGGACCCACGCCCACAGATAGGTTCTCTCGTGGGGAATCATTTGCAAGGTACCTAGGCTGCTTTTGAGGCTTGCTTCTTGCTAAACCTCCCTCACCCTGCAAGTGCTAAACCTTGCAGGGACCAGTGTAACCGGCTCAACCACTTTTGCCTTTTCATTGGCTAACGTCCTTCTTCTGTGATGGGATGAGGGGCATTGGCTCCTTTGTTGTAACTGGGGATGGTGAGTGAGGACCATCTTGCAATGGGAGGAGATACAGAATAAAGGCCTGTCAAGGCAGAGGGCTCGGGGCTTTTGCTCCCCTTGAGAGAAAAGCCACCTGTTGTCCTTTTTCCTCCACCGGACTCGGTCGTCCGTGTGTTTGTTTTATTTCATCCATAATGACGCGGACACTGCTAGCTGGTGTCCGCATCAACTTCTATCAATTTGCTGTTGATTTGGTCTGTTTGAGGTGAAGAAAACAGAGGGATTAAATCTTACGACTAAAGTGATTTCAATTAACTCTAAGTTCTTTAGTGCTGAACACAGGTTCTTCCTCAAAGCCGTCACTCAACTGGGAGAAAGTATTTGTCAAAGAAGTAGGCAATGCTGTGAGGGATGTAGGAGCACAGTTAGGGTTAAGTATATATAAGTTTTAGGGTTGTGTTCACTTTAGGGTTATATTAAGGATCACTTTGAGGGTTACGTACTTGCAAAGGTTTTGCATTACTCTTTAACTTACATGTTCTGACCTGCGAAACAAGGACAGCAATAGTATCTCCCTCACAGGGCTGTGGTTAGGAGGTTATCCACAGAAAGGTCTCACAGCATCCCGGGCCCACGTGAAGTGCGGGATACATGCTAGGTCGCAGAGAGGGAGGTGAAGATGAGGCTTAGCCCCGAGTCACCTGCGTTCACCTCCAAACACTTCCGTACCGATGTTTCCCAGGTTCTCTACTTTTCTTCCTCAGAAATATGTTTGCCATCATTCAATACCATTTTTCGCAATACCATCTGACTGTCTAATCTGCATTATATCCGTGTCTTCCCCTATCTTCAATTTCAAAAAGTAGGTGACCACTTTTTGTCTGTCAGGTTTGTTTTCAATGAAAGATAAATCTGTGTTGCTGTATTAAATTATTCTGATTTTATCTCTCGGCCACATTTGTTTTAAAATAGCTTTCTAATACTTAGATATGATTGTCCCACACTTGTCTGTTTAAAAGCACAAAAAATAAAAATTCATTGTCCATCATTTTCTTTTAGAATATTCTCTGAAGCAAAGAAAAATTCAAAACCTTTCTGAATTCCATTTTCTTTGCTGTTACTGCGGATACTTTTAAAAGACGAGCTCATAAAATAATATTAAATGATACATAAAAACTATATTCCTAAGTCATTGAGTGAAAATTAAAACCAGATAACAGGACAATATGACAAGCATGATAATTTTTTTGCCTTTAAAAATTCATATAAATAAACATGCAAAGAAAAAAAGCAGGTGCGATTATTACACCAAGTCAGTAACAAATTATCTAGGTTTGTGAGCTAATGGGTGATTTGTATTTTATTCTTACTGCTTACAAGTATTTTCTATTTTTCCATTATAAGCATGTATTATTTTGCAGTAATAACAGCAAAGTTATTTTGATAAACATAAAAGTAGACCTCAAATAGCATGCTGAAACTAATGTAGAGAAGCACGCCCACGCATTGAGGTATTACCATTTAAAAGTTCCCTCACGGTTCTTGCCTGTTTTAATATTTGTGGTTCAAACTGTGCTTTAGATTCCCCTACTCCCAGAAAGCTTTCCATGCGACTCCTGTCCTCGGCTGGCTGCCTCTGCCATCCATGTTCTCCCAGAATGCCCTGTGGTGACCTCATGCTCTAGGACTGCGACTCAGTTTTCATATTAAAACACTTCCTGATGCCTTGCAGATGTTCAACGCATGTTTTAAATTAAACGTGAGGTGGGGATCTTGCTGGTAGTGAAGGGGGGTATACACGTGTTTCTGTAACCTCCCTGATGTTGAGACACAGTCCAGAGGGTATGCAGTTGGCTGTCCAAAAGCATTACCCGTGCCACGTGATTGCGACATCACTCAGTACTAGAAACAGACCTTTCACTTCGTCCTTTATCCACTTTGGCAGCGGCTAATATTTTAATAATAATTGTATCACAAGCAAACCAATCAATCGTATCACATCAGAAACCAGGGGAAAGCCAGAAGACACTGTGTGCCTTCAGGTGTCCCCGCCCCCATCACCATAGGAGCAGGTCAACCTTTCTCCACGCACAGGTGCTGGCCCAGCAAGTCCGAAAGCCTCAAAGTGGGTTCCAAAGAGTATCAGAAAAAAACCAATTCTACATCCGTGTGAGCACACGGAGAGAATTACTTAAATGCTCAGTTATTAAAAAGGATAAGAATGGTACCTACCTCAAGGACACTGGGAAGATGGAATGAATTATGTATGTAAAACATTTATAATAGTGCCCAGGACATAGGAGGAGCTTTATAACTATCATCTTTTATTCAACGGTGGCAGAGCCGGATGTCTCTATTGGACAGACATAACTTGCCCCACCAAAAGCTCTCTCTTTTGCTACATAGTGGAAAGGAGACTACAGGACAGAAGACTCATAGAAACTAAAATTCTTTCAAAATATAAGTCCTACGTTCTTATTCTTTTTATCTTAAACAAAACTGTGATTTCTTAATTTCCATATATATCTTCCGTTTATTAACATACCAGGACTTGGTCAATACGTCTGAATTCACAATATTGCGATATTTTCAGGAGTTCATACATTTTCATCCTTTCCTTTGGCCTTTCTTTCCAGATGATTAAGCTGCAATAATTTCTTATCTATCCTACGCATGTTACCACGGATATTGAGGAAAATTATAATAATAAGATGTGGCAAATTCTAGCTTCTGTTTACACCTAGATGAATAGTGGTTACATGAGACTGAGATATTTAAAATGATCAAAGACAGTTTCGGTTCCTATTCTTGTTAGTAGAGTCTTTGAACGCTGACCTGATATGATACCTTGCTCCACTAATCAGAGAGGAATGAGCTGTTGAGTTGCCATTTAAAAACCAGTGTCAATTTATTTAACAAAAGGACAGCCGTGACATTTACAGTTCCGTACAAAAAAAACTTGATGATAAAGCAGAGATTGGTCACAGAGGGCACTTCTTTTAAGAAGTAAATTATTTTCTAAATTTGTTTATATCAATTTGAGAACTGTTGCGGAAGCTCAAAGTGTATTCAGTAATGAACTGCCAGATAGATAGATGGTCTTAAGACTTTGAAACATGCAAAATTCTCATACGGATTCTGGCAGGAGTTTTCGAAAATGATCCTCCTAGACACTTGTTACAGAGACACCTCGTATTTAGGAACTCCGAACAGTAAGAAGTCAGTTTGTGGACTTCACAGGAAACTTAGACAATATGGTTACGGCATAGCAAAAGACATTGGTTTTAGCACCGCTTTTTGGAAGCAGTGTTTTTCTTTGGCGTCTCCTGTAACTGTATTTGTTATTCAGTGTTCCCATTAGTTTCTATTTTGCACAGTTTTTGTAAACACTGCAGGTTTTGCATAAGCAATTAATCTCGATTGTAGAAACTTCACAATCTCTTCATAGGACTACCAAACCACACCTGTTGAATAATCATTTCTAATGTGTTTGTTGACCACTCACCATACGCCAGGCACTGTTCCATGTAATTTAATGCATTATTTCATTTAGTCTTTGATCTCATGAGAACCCTATGAGATAGATATTGTTTCCATTGCACAGATGTGGAAAACAAGGAGTGACACAATAATGTGTCCAAGATCACCCCGAGGTGTGCTGTAACAATCAACTCAATGTGTAACTATCATTATTCCTAGGTTTGCTTTTGTTTAGGTTTTAGTTAGATACCTAGACAATCAGAGACGCTTGCTATTTCTAAAGAAAAGGTGTGGCAGGCTTTCGCGTATGTCTGTGGTTTTTCTTTTCGATGTTGAGGAGACAATGTTTTCTGTATAGATGCGAGGAGTTTAGGCTGAAGGGTATGAGGTGGAAATCAGGCTTCCACCATTCATCCATCTGCGAAAATCCCTCATTTTTTGAACCGCCCTATCTTCATCTGTAAAATGGATACATGTATTCATTTCATATGGTTGTAGGAGCTGTTAAGGAATGATGAAGTGGCATTCTCCCATAATCCCTTAGCTTTAAATATACTATTGCCTATTGTTATTATTTTATATCACTCAGCCTGTGCCCTTACCACCTGGACAATAATTTCTTTACTGTCACTTGGTACAAACACTCACAGATGCACTTTAAATACTGCTGCCAAAAGTGTAAATTGCCCGAAACTTCCTTGCACCATGTCGCTATCCTGCCAGAGAAATTGCGTTCTTGAAAGTAAGGCTTCAGGGCACCAAAATCAGAGCTGTCTAGCCTGGGGCTAGCATCCTGGGGCAGCAATTGGGGAACGAGTACCCACCAGAGAGTAGGCAAAAATAGTTATTGAGTTGTCACTACTGTGATTTTTCATGGTTTCAGCCAGTATATAACAAGAGTAACAGAAGGCAGAATACGCGTATACACACACATTGAAATAAGATGTTCCATAACGTTCATTGTTAAAAACAACACTTGATGAATAATAGGTCATGTACGGTCCTGTTTTTGTAAATTACTATATTTCTCTTTATTTTCAAACTCTGAAAAGTGTACACATTGACCTATCAAACGTGGATACTTTGCCCTGGCTGGTGCTCAGTGGATTGAGCAGCAGCCTGTGAGCCAAAAGGTCACGGGTTCGATTCCCAGTCAGGGCACATGCCTGGGTTGTGGGCCAGGTCCCCAGTAGGGGGCGCACCAGAGGCAACCACATATGGATGTTTCTCTCCCTCTCTTTCTCCCTCCTTTCCCCTCTCTCTAAAAATAAATATACATAAAATCTTCAAAAAAAAGTAGGTACTTCTAGCTAACTAAAATCATTGGCGTAATCATTTTATAATACACTAGATTCTTGAACAATGCCAGGTTCAGGGGTGCTGACCCCCTGCGCAGTCAAACATTCACATGTAACTTTTGATTCCCCCCAAATTTAACTACTAATAGCCTACTGTTGACCAGAAGTGTTACCAATAAAGAGCCAATGGACACATATTTTATACGTTATAGGTATTATATAGTGAGCGTAGTCTTACAATGGAGTCAGCTGGAGAAGAGAGAATTTTATTAAGAAAATTATAAGAAAGAGAAAATACACTTACAGTACTGTATCCACAGTGAGGTGTACAGTCTGTTTACAAGATAAATGATCTGTCTCTCAGCGTCTATAACAATATTGTCCTCTTTGATACTAAGCACTGTAGAGGTTACATGCACGATTAACACTACACACGAACAATTAAAACATAATGGGAACATAAATTAATTTTGATTTACAGATACAAGAATACATACGTTGATAATGAAGAAGCAGCAATATAATTGCTTTCTAGTAGCCTAGTGTAATCAATAGGATCGCTCCACAAAAGTAAGAAAATCTCCAACATTTTCCCCAATCTATTTATTGAAAAAATGTGCATTCACACAGTTCAATCCATGTCGTTCCAAGGTCAACTGTCTGTGCAAGTCCACCCATTACACTCTTTATCTTAAACTTAAACCAAACTAGAAAAACATTTGTCTCTTCTGAACAATGAGAATGGAAATAAAAAGGGATCTCTCACTTTTTCTATTATATATCTTTTTTCATTTTTTGCGTTTTTGGAAATAGATAAAAAATGAAATGCTGCCTGCCTTTCAAAATCACATCACATGCAGATCCGTATGTATTTGACTGTGGTTTGTAGAGGGCTTTACCTTCTCAGTTTGACTGTGAATTCTTTCAATACAGGAACTATGTGTCATTTATCATCACACCCACAAAAATTCAAATATAGTAGCTGTTTGAAAGTGAGTGGATGAATGATTGCTGTTCTAATGAATGAGTGAATGAATGAAATTCTTCACCTGGGCCCAGTGCCATCATTGCAAATAGGGAGATTTCTCAGACCCCGTTCTCCATCTAATGAGCCAGAATCTGCACTGGAACAAGATCCCTGGATGATTCTCATGTACATCCGAGTGGCTTGAGATGAATTGTACTAGCGCATCACGGTGAAGATTTATCTCTGCTACTTGCAAGAATAAGCAACTTTTGGATCAACCACCTATTTTCTCTGACTCTCTTCAGATTTGAGCAGCACCATCATCCATAATATCTAACTCAAGACAGGTCGTGAATGTGATTTTGAAACTACGAGTACCTGGACCTTAAATAAGATCACACAGAAATGTATTGAAAATAAAGTCAGACTATGATAGACTTGTAAATTGATCCTCGTATTGAGTGCGAATGAAGAAAAATAAAGAGAAAATGCATCGCTCAATAATATAAAAATCTCATGTGTGGGAAAACCACCGCCAGAATGCATATTTTTCCATCTTTGCTTTTATTATTTTCTGACTCAAAGGGTAGCTGAAAATATGGGCCCAATAATTTATTTTTTCATTGATTTTAGAAAGAGAGGGGAATAGCGGGGAGAGAAGGAGTGAGAGAGAGAGAGAGAGAGGAGAGGAAGAGGCAGAGCTATGTTGTGGCTAAAGTTTTGGGATTTAAAGGTAGTTAGACCAGCGCTTAATTTAACACTTGCTTGACGCTGGCGAACAGTAACGCTAAGCCACTGTGCCTTTATCTGTAAACGTAGGATAATAAAAGTATCTCACATCTGGGATTTCACTGGGAACAACACGAGATGATGTAGATACTGTCTAGTGTGTTACCGCCCTCCAAGGCCAGCCAGGTCCCTGGTATTCATGCAGACGGAAAAATATTCACAGAGCCGTGGGGCTGCCTGGCATGCCTTCATTCACGAGTGGGCGAGTCACGCACGCTGCAGGCTGCATGTCTATCTGCACATCGCATATCGTAGCCCCTGCTCCCCAGCGCGGCACCTGTCCCCTTGCGTGTGTTCGTCATCATCGTTGCCCCCAGCAGGGAGTCCCTACTTGTTTAAATACTAGAGGGGAACGAAGCCGGAAAACTCCTGGAACGTTACATGACGTAACATAATTCTGCGCATGCGAGCCCATTTCATGTTGTGGGAACAGTTTATGGGACCCAGTCTCAAGGCTGTGGGAACACTGCTCCCCTTAGCTACCCAGACACCTGGGCGAGGAAGCCAGACTGCCTCCACTCACCCTGCATCCATTGTTATGATAATGGAGTACATTACATACACCTGTTTGTGTCTAATGAGAAGCTACGAGGAAAAATGATTTAAGGGAAAACCTGGTTTTGGAGGTGCAAAGTTTTGCAGCTGATGCCATAGCATGTGGTGACTTACACTAAAGGTGGGGATGACCGAATACTTGAGCGGGTGAGGGCAACACAAGCCTGCCCCTCCCTTGTGAAACCACAGGCCCGTCCCTCTGACAGGCTACCACTTATCCTCCCACTTGTCTCCTCTTGAAAGGGAAACAGGCATGATATTGCAACCGTAACCAGCCCTCCGACAGTTTTTCCTATTTCACTTCATGGAATCTCTTTTTGGCCACTTGCTCAACCTCCAGATCATGGCGTTCTCCTTAGCCTAGCACATGTGTTCTCCTTGTACGCATCAATTCCATCGGAAACTCCTGTTTGCTCTGCCTTAAGACTATGTTCCTTGCATTCGATCATGCCCATCATCCGGGACAGCAGGGAATTACGCGCATGTTGACGACCCAGAGCTCCGCAAAGCTTCAGACATACATGCAGTCTTCATGTGACAGGAAAACAGAATCAGATAACCTAGAAAGAGACTTACAACACTGGACCTTTGTCTAATATATTTTCCGTTTTAACGCAAACGAAAAAACATCGAATTTCTCAGTGTTATTATGTCGCTAAGTATTCTGGTTAATTGAAATTCTGCTATATCAGAAATTGTAGGAAAAAAATACTGGAAAGACTCTCTAGGCTTAAACTAGTCTATTATCTCACCTTTGGTATCATCTTCTTACGGGATTTCAGACCATAGACGTAACACCGAGCATGATTCTTAGACACTGTACTTAAGTGTCTCCCTGGACAGATGGTTACAATCTGCTCTAGACAATCACCCAAGCGATTGCCACATTTCAGTGTTTAGCCGTGATGCTACGTCTCTTGTCTAGGTTTTCTTTGTCTCTCAATCTCTGTTCCAGGTGCAGGATCACCTTATTTTTGCGTGTCCACTGTTGCAAAGCCCAATTAGCTTTGTCTAGCCAGGTCCAAGTAAAAATTTGAGTCCTATTGCTAATGGTCATTTTTCCTCCTAATGAGTTGATAGAATTTGTGGAATTTAAACCTGGATTTTTCAAAGTGAATGGCGGGTGAGTTTTATTGCTTTGTCCTCTGCCCTATTTACTTCGTCCATAGAAAAGGATTGGAGACCATTTCTGTGAGAGAAATCATGGCCTCAGAATAGGGCAATTAATTTGGCTTGTTACAACTGACTGCCATAGATTCGAATTTTAACTAAAAGGCCCAATGACTCGCTTACTTCCTATTTGTGAACTATATCTGATTGAAGTTAACACAATCACCGGAGTAATATTTTATTCATACAAACAAGCACGTGAACTCTTACCTCATAATTGTCATAAGAGTTTTCAGAAATGTAAATTGATTCTGACATTTCAAATGTATGTTGCGCTTTCATAGAAATTCCAGCACTTTAGAAAACCACATCATATTTTAAATGAAATCTTGATCAATGTAATGAGACAGCCTTCCAGCTGCCTTCCATCTATTTTGCTCTTAGCTCTGCCACCGACGTGCTGTTGTTTTAGAGAATTCAGTTAGCAAAGTCATTTTAAGATAATAAAATATTTCTAATTTTTCCCTACTTAAAAGGGCTGCAAATCATCAAGTTTCAGACAGAGAGGTTGCTGTATCGAGTTGAAGCGTGGATATTGGTAAGGTAATTGGGAAAAGCTTTTATGCATTGTCCAGTGCTTTGATCCTTTACGTTCCATTGTATCCCAGTTTTGCTTTTGTTGTTGTGTTTTTTTCCCCTCTGATCTAGAGATATCAAACACTTAAATATTCTACATCTGAAAGGGAAAAACTGCAAAAATTTCTGACAGTTTTAACAAACCACACAGGCTAAGAGAATTTAAAAAATTGATCTGTGTTATATGTGAATTGAGTGAAGTCATCTTCCTTGTACATTACAAGTGGTTTTCCATTTCTTTACATGCACAACGACAGCTGAAGAACTGATGCTTGCTTTTCGATGTCATTGCAAAAATATTTCTTGAGGCAGTCCTAAGTGCTTGGCACTACAGAGAGTACTTAAGAATTAGTAAAATACAGCTCTTACTTTTGAAATCTTGCAATTGGGCAATGGAAATTACACTCATGTCAAAACGGCTGTAATACCAATAGTGCAAGGTATTGTCAAATCATTTAAATGCATCGGTTTTAATCCTTACAAAAACCCCATGAGTAATAGCTGTTATTATTTCCAGTTTGAAGACAAGAAGGTCTAGGATCGGAAAGATTAGTGGCTTTTTCTAAGGTTCACGTACTGGCGACTATTGGGCTAACCTTTGATATGTCAGGCTCCAAATAGCCCACACTGAGGGCAATGAAGACGTACCTTCCCAGGCGATAGGTGAAGGTTTCAAAGAAGAGGTTATATTTTCCTCGAGGCGTGTTTACATCACAGACCCACCGTGGTAGGCTTTTTGGGCATATCTTTTCATACCTTATGTAATTCATTCTTTACAACAATTCTGTGACAACTGTTAATTAACTCAGCCTTTTAGAGATGAAGAAACCAAACCTAGTGCAGGGCAGATGACTAGTTCAACGTCCCACTGTAACCGAACAAAAACGGAGGTTCCGCTGCCTGCTGCCGCAAAAGCCAAACTTGGGACGCACGTGCCGGAGCAAAAGGAAAGATGTTCATTCAGGTGCCGCGTGACCTGGCAGAAGGGTGGAGATCTGTCTCAAAGACCATCCCTCTTTGTGCCGTGGGAAAAGTCCAGCCATCCTCTGCGTGGGGAGGGGGGGCACCGCCCACAGAGCACCCCCCCCCCCCCCCCGTCCATCACGGATGAGAATAAAACTACCAAGACATGATCTGCTTGGGGAGGAGAGGTGGTCAAACTCTCAAAGGAGAAGGGCCCAGAGCCCCTTCCTCCCTGGGCTTTTATTGGGCTCAAATACACAGGAATACAGCTTTAACATCTCAAAGAAATCTGAGGGCCTAATCTCTGAGTCAGTGTCTGTCTGGAAAGGGGGTTGCCAAACTTTGGGAGACACACCCATTTCCTCCTCGGACCCTTAACATTTAAATGAGAGCACTCTTAGCAAACAAAGCAGGTTTCACAGGACTTTGGGAATTCTTTCTTATCCTCCATCACCTGGGGAACCGTCCTGGCTGGCACAGGGCTGCACCACCTGCAGGCATAGTTTCAGGCTCTAAGCCGATTAGGCCCAGGAAGCATCTCCCAGACGGAAATGGGGACTCGGGCTATGTTAGAACAGCCGGGGGGCGAGGGTCCATCACATCCTCTTTGCTGCAGCCCCCCCCCCCCCGAGTCCTTCCATGAGGCCTCCCAAATGGTCGTGTCTGGCTTAGGTTGCCCCTCCCATGAGGAGTCTTACCCATCATTGACTGCCAACCAAGCGTTGGGGCCAGAGATGGATGAGGCAGAAGCAGTGCTCCTGCCAGGGAGATAAGCTTTGTCTCCTTCGTAGGTCACGTGCTCTTGACAGAACAGACCCAGATGAAGTGGGTCCCTTGGGCTCTTACACAGCCCACCATGGGGTGAGGGTTACAGCTCCTGAGACCAGGCTGAACGGTCCGCAACAATCCTCAAGAAGACCAAGACAAAAGCCAGTGTCCAGAGTTCCTGCTGCACTGGAAAGCCCAGTCCTTTGGAGCCCGGAGGGGTCTGCTAAGCAGTCACAGTCCCTATCCAGGGAGCTGACCTTGTCCCGGCTGTTGTCCATTTGAGACTCCGTCCTGCAACCTGCATTGTGCAGCCTGCACAGCCATGGGTCGTGCAGCTACCGGGGCCCCAAGGTCACGTGTTCCCAGGAGACGGTGTGTGCATGCATGCGTGCGTGCGTGTGGATGTACGAGCGAGCAAAAGGATCACCACACCGGTGAAAGGGAGCAAGAGTAAAGGGTTCCCTCCTGGAGGCCCTGGGCCACGCAGCTGCTCATCCAGGTGCTCTCTCAAAGCGACCCACCAACTTCCCAAACTGTGCTTCGGGGGGGGGGGTCCACCTCCCACCCAATCCCTTCTTTCCCCGACTAGACGGACAAGCCTGTCTGGTCCAGCACCTCCCCCTGCGCCATTCTGACTTCTATGGCGCGGGTGCCTGCCCCCCCCCCACAACCTCCCTGCCTCAGTCTGCTGATACGGGGGGTTGTTTGTGTCTACATGTATGTTGCTAGCTCTGTGCAAGAACCTCCCCCTGCTGCCGTCTTGGCGAGTGGGGGACACTCCCTGGCACTTGACTGCCTTTTACAGTGACACCGTGGCTACGTAGAAGCAGAGCTAATCTGTGAACTCTGCCTTTCTCACGTGAAACCTCAAGGCCTTTTCACTTACCTCAGCGACTCCCAGAATTGGACTTTGCATATCGGGCACTTAAACATTATTGAATGAATAAAAGGATCTTAAAAATATTTACAGTCTCGACAGGTGGAGGTGTATTCAAAACATCTTTCTAGGTAAAAGTGATCGAAAGTACAAAAGGAGGATTTTGTGAAGTATTTGGGGAACGACGAACAGTTCAAGTTGCTTAAGCTTGGAAATGACATAGAAAGTCAGGAAAAAATAAGGTTAGAAAGAAGCCTAGGTAAAGGATAATTTAAGTAGCAGGGTAAGAGTTTTTGGCTTAGTTCAGTTTACTGTCTAACCCACAGGTGGCAAACACAAGGCCTGAGGGCCGAATCCGGCCCTCCACCTGGTTTTATCCGGCCCTCCACCTGGTTTTATCCGGCCCTCCACCTGGTTTTATCTGGCCCTGCACCTGGTTTTATCTGGCCCTGCACCTGGTTTTATCTGGCCCTGCACCTGGCTTCTACCCTGCGGCAGCGCTGAGCTCTCCCTTAACTGTTAAGGAGGAGTTACATTTACACAGCCCTAAAGTTACATTCGGCCCTTTGAAGGCAACCGCCAGGCTGATGTGGCCCCCGGTGAAAATGAGTTTGACATCATCCCTGGTCTAATAATAAAATGCAAAGATACTGAAGACATTTTTAAAGGATGAACGAAGACAGATAGAAGGAAGATAATAGTGCATCAGCGCCGGAAGGAACGGCTTGCGGGCCTAAACACAGGTTGAGGCATTAGAGCCACGGTAGATGCAAAAGATATTTTAAAGGGCAAAGCTACAGAAATTAGCATCGGATTGTTGAAAGGAAAGAGATCTAGAAGAAGGCGTTGCAAGCCCTGGCTGGCGTGGCTAAGTGGATTGAGCACAGGCTTGAGAACCCAAAGATTGCTGGTTCGATCCCAGTCAGGACACATGCCTGGGTTGAAAGGTCAGGTCCCCAGTAGGGGATGCGTGAGAGGCAACCACATGTTGCTGTTTCTCTCCTCTTTCTCCTTCCTTTCCCCTCTCTCTAAAAATAAATAAATAAAATCTTTATAAAGAAGAAGGCTCTGCAGTTTCATACTAGGAAAGGAAAGATAGTGTAGTATCACTAACAATATCAGAGAACCCAGAGGGGTTTCTATATTAGGATGATGGGAGTAGAAGGTTATGATAATCTTAACAAAAACAATAGTTTAAAGAACATGTTTATTATAGTAATAATACCAGTTTGTTCTAATAGTACAGTCATGCTACTAAACCCATCGCTCTATAAGGTGTAGGAGAATTTTGTCCCCATGTTATGCGTGGATAAACTGAGGCCCAGAGAGATTTACCAAGTTGCCCCAGTTCACACAGACAACAAGCGGGAAGCTGCAACCTCTTTACAGGCTTGACTGTGGACGGACGCGGTGCTTCTGACCACTAACAAGTGCAAGTGGAGACAATGCTAGCGGGACATCCAGGTGGGAATATACGTTGACCGCACAGAAATGTACTTCGTTTCAGGGGAAAGTGGAAGGAAAGGTTTGTGAGTCTTCCTCATGAACATTACAGCTGGAGTCATAGTAATGAATGAGCTATCCAAGACGAAAATGGAGCCGCAAAGCGTAAGTGTGGTTACGTTTCCGGTTATGTTTTGGAGAAACAAAGATTGTACCCTATATTCCAGTGCAAATCTTCCATTTAGAACAGCAACAGCACAAGTTGGCCCAGTGTTAACATTAAGATAAAAATAAATTAGGGTCCTAAGAAAGACCACAGATTATGCAAACTTTGGAGTGATGACCTGCTCTCATTTTGTTCCTGTTTGAAGGCAGTAATTATTATCAGTATGGCCACTAGATGGCAGTATGACTCTGCCTACCAAGGCGAAACAGCGATTACTATACAAACTTCTATGATGAAAAATGAATTAATGATAAGACAATAATTGCAAGAGACATAATACAAAGAACCTCACTTTCTCCTATTAGGTCAGTCAGCAGCACCTTTCTGCACACCCAGACACATTTCATTAGCTTTTTTGGTCCTAGCGTTGGCTACTCTTAGAGGATTTTCCCATTCTTATTTATTATTTCAGGAAAAACATTTGTCTAATTTATAGCTTCCTTTTACGTCCCTTCTGCATACTCTGACAGACACTAGAAACCTTGAACATTGCTTGCTAAATAAAAAATGTTATGCTACTCGAATCCAGAAAGAAACTTGTATGTTTTGGAGAAAATACATTGACAGAAAGATGCGTGGGTGTTCTTCCAACATAAAAAAAAATTGTTTTTGTCAGACTGAAACAAAATGTTCCAAAAAATATCATGAAACTGCTAACATTATTTGGACTTCAAAGATTATCAAAAGGTTTGAATTTTTAATTTTTGGGTGGAAATATATTTTCTTCAAAGCTAACGTTAACTAAAAGTGCAGCTGCGCAGTTACTGTGGGTTCGTGGAAGACAGCTGGAAAATCTCTGACAGTCTACGTGTCTCAGTTTTTCAAATTTCTGACTCTAAAATTCAGAGAGGATTATGGGAGTCCCGCTATAAAGCTTCACTCAAAGTCATCATTGTGTTAGAAGCACAATAAGATCCTTCCTGGCTTTGCTAATCTATGGTCCAACATTATTTCTATTGGATCCTCTTTTATCACTGTTGTTCAGTTACAGTTGTCCCGCCTTTTACCCCCCCCTTGCTCTCCCCTGCCCCACCCCCACTCCCACAGTCCATCCCCTCCATCGTCCATGCCCATGAGTCCTCTATTCCTGTTCCTTTTACTGGATCCCCAATTCTTTCTTAATCCTAGACTCAACTCCTTTTGGAACTAAAATATGCCCCCAGAGCTGTGTGTATTATTAGCATTTTATTACAAAGGTATTTACACGTTCTCATCTTCATGGAATTGTTCAACGTGCGACACATACATGGCTGAGATTTCAAGTGAAAGTAGTGAAGATACTGAGTAATAGATATTATAAAATGTTATGACAGGTCATAGCTTACAATGTTTCTGCATTTTTAGCTTGCGTAGTTATTGGTGAAACAAAGCACATTGACGAAACGATGTAGAAAGAAAATGCTGGAGTGAGAGAGGAAACTATGGAATAGTTTCATATATTATTCCGTAAAAGCACCGTGGAAAGACCAAAAGGTTCGTAGTCACAACTGAACACGTTCATCAAAACTGAGTTGATGGTGGGCGAGTCTCAGTGGCATCACTGAGTAATCGTGATAACAGCACTTTGCTCACCGGGTTGTGAGAAGGATTATAGGGGACACTTTGCAGAAAGGACCCATCATTACCAGGCTTAAATCAGAGTGTTAACTCCCCTTGCTACTCACGGTAGCCCCTGTTGTTTTGGTTCTGTTTTCAACCAGCCGGGTGCCTGTTATAACGTTATCCATTTAATTTTTTTATCAACTCGTTCCCTCCTAGCTCCAATATTCCATGGTTATGAAGATGCTCATTTTACATAGGCTAATGTTTCTCTCTCCTGCTATTCCCTAATATGAATTTGTTATGAAGAATAAATAGTACCTGTACACAGACAGAAGTCTTATTTTTGTTTCCGTGGCGGAATTCTTCTTCATAAAACGAGGTAACAAATATTTTGGTACAACTTTTCTTTTTAAACTTCATGAACTTTGTCAGCTAGAATGTACTGGATCTTCAATGTGTAGTCATTGAATTTCTCTAACTTAGACACAAATCAACAAAATCTTCTCATTTGTTTGCCAGTGTGTCATGATAAACTTAAGAGCTGTACATCTTTATAAATACTATTTCCCTTCATGATTTTTAAATTTCATACTTATTTTAAAAAATAGAATCCACGTAAAACTATCAAGTGTTACTTACGAAAATCTAAGTATATATTATAATGAGTCACTATCGAGTATAATAATTATAATGTATAATAAGTATTATATACAATAATAATATTATTATAAGTATTAAAGTATAAGCCATGAAAAGAGAGACTTTGGAGGGATTCACAGTATTGCAGGTAGGCTGTTTCTTCAAACAGCAGCAGGTGGTCCTATCTGTGGGACATGAAAGCATAAAAAGAGGAAGAAAGATAAAGGTCAATATTGCACATATTCTGCTGACGAAGCCAAGGAGGACAAGCAAGTGGAAAGTAGCAATAAACAAGAGAAGGCCAAGAGAATCAGAACACTCACAACATTTTATTCGAGTTTGAAATCTACTAGAGGGCAATGTCTTAAGAGGAAAATGAGATGACTTTCTTCAAAGCTTTGATGTCTTTCCTACGATGAAATCAACAACCGCAAAGATTGTGTGCGCCCATCACAAAAGCGGTGAGATATATGGAGAATGCGCGTAAGGTTTTCAGAGACTTTCTATATGTAAATGCGGGGGGTTGTTTGCAAATAGTTCGCAATGTATTTTGGCGATTTAAAGCGCAGACACCTTGTACAAGTACTTAAAAGACGCATACGCCTCTGTCAGATTACCTTGAATTAGACTTGGTTGGCTACATGTCAGTTTCTTAGAATCCATAGTGTGTGGTTTACACAATACAACCGGAAGTTAATAGAGGGAGGGGCTTCGTGGTTTTCATAAGCCCTCTTTATTTATGGCCATGGAACAACTGCGTATTTACAAACAATGAAATGGCGTTATATTTTAGTTGCGATCTGAGGGTGTTTGGCAGTAGCCATATAATTTGGTTCATCATGACCTCACATAACTTCTAATTGCCTCAGTAAATAATTTCCACCGCAAAGCAACGACAGCAACATTGAATAGAACCCAAGGGTATTAATGATTTGCAAAGGAATTTTATTTTCATGTATTTCCAGGAAATTCTTAAAGATTGATTTTGTTGTATATTGCAAAAGAAAAATGATGTACTTGGAGCTTTTATCTGGAATAGAAGCACATATCAAAAGAGATGATTTGTTTCAACTTCTCTTTTATTATTGTTATTAGTATTATTATTATTAGACTGATAATTCAGTTTTTAATAAAAATACCCAGTAATTAATTGATTCAAAATTGGAGAGAAGCTATGAAGGTTTCTTTACATTCTAAAAGCAGATTAAAAAGAAAAGCTTAGCCCTGGCTGGTGTGACTCAGTGGATTGAGTGCAGGCCTGTGAACCAAAGGGTCGCCGGTTCGATTCCCAGTCAGGGCACGTGCCTGGGCTGTGGGCCAGTCCCCAGTAAGGGGAGTGTGAGAGGCAACCACACGTTGATGTTTCTCTGCCTCTCTTTCTCCCTCCCTCCCCCTCTCTAAAGACAAATAAATACAATCTCTACAAAATATTAAAAAATAAAATACTTCTTTATTGGGATCTGGGTAATGACGTCACTGCAGAATACTTAAAAAGAAATGCTACTAAGATTATGGGGCTGTAATATTCAATTGTTGTCTCTAGTTTCTCTGAATCCTCTTTTTGCCTTTCAGGTAATAAGTTCCCAGGGGGAAAAAAGTGCTGGTCCCTGCTCACAAGGAGTGTGCAGGACATTGTCACTAGGTTGCTCGGTTGTGCAAGATCGATGCCATTTCCATCAGGAGGGAAGCAGCTTCCACAGAGGTTGGTACTCAGGGCCACGCTCCTTAAAGTAGCATATATTTGTCTAGCATTCTGTCTTCATCTAATTGCTTTGCCTCAAAGTTCCGCCCGCAAAGCCATTGTATGTGTGTGTGTGTGTGTGTGTGTGTGTGTGTGTGTAACAGACGAGAGGCAGCAACTCCGGGAGGTCTGTATTCAGATACATGATCCCACATATTATCTTCCGAGAGAGGGGACTCTGTGCCTTCTCGCCCTGTCCTCTTCACGTTGCATCGAGATGTCGCAAATAAAAGCCCTGGAAAAGCTCCCACTGACGGAATGGGCAAAGATTAAGCAGAGAGGTTGACAGCAAGTAAGAACAAACTTCACAATCTCTCAAAGCATTTGTTCTGTTTATGTTGAATAACTCTGAACCGTCTTTTTTTTTTTTTTTTTTTTAAAAGCCCAAAGATGATGGCTTAAAATGGCCTCTTTCAAGCCAACGAGTAAGAAGTTTATGTGAATAATGAACATGCCTGTAGGCCATGCAAAGAAGGGTCGTATGCCGTGATATAAGGTCTTCTGCACCGGTCATCCGAACTATGGAAACTTGCCTAGTAAAGTTAAAACAGACTTTGTTGTTCATTCCTATAATTCCATCAGCAGCAGTTTACAGAGAAGTAAATGCCTGATCTCTAATTGCTTTCTTTGCGGCAAGGAATCTGTTTTATGCAAGAATGCAGGAAAACGTCTTTGTCAAAGGAGACATATTCCACAAGTTCTGCTTCCACGACGTGTTGTTCATTAAAGACCCAGAAGCAAGATTTTAGTTTTATAAACAAGTGACTGTGTTTCTTTCATCTTTTCTTTTTTCATATATTTCCTGTTCGGAGAGTTTCCTTTCGTCTTTCATCGTTTAATACTAAATCCGCGTGAAGACCACCCAGGAGCAGTCCTGGTGTTACTGCTGAGCATTTCTGAGCAGAGGCAGAAAGTGCTGGGGTTTTTTATTGCTTTTTCACTTGGCGAAAGTGGGAATGCTTCATTAACACTTCTTAGACTGTAAGCGAAATGTCTTCTTGAAAGATGATGAACAATCTGGCCCCGCGAAACCTCTCTGTATTCCCAGAGGGAACAAATCCATTTTACGTTTGTTGGTTTCTTTATCATAAACCACTGAAGACAAATTGAGGGGAGCTCGGCGTTGCTGTCTCTTTCCAAAATTAGGTACGGAAGCAAGCCCAACAATGCCCAATGTCAGGAGAAAATTACTGCTCAAGTTTTTCATTTTGTCTTTTTATCTTAAGTTCTTCTCCAGGACAGTATTTATCGTCTGCCCCAAAGTCCAAGGGAAGTATGTCAATGCTGAAGTTATAAGCAATAGGACAATCTAGCCATTATCATTTCCATTTTATGTCTCTCCCTTTATTGACCTAAGAAACAAAAGAAGCGGGAAAAGCAACGGTCATGGGTTTCAGTATTGATATATTATTCTGCTCTAAGCCCAAGATAGTGTTATAATTGAGACAAGATGTCTATTATAAGCATATATTTTCAGGGGCTTATAACTTATTTCTTCAGATCTATACACTGCATAAAAAAACTTGGCCTATCAGGTCACATTATAAATATTCCTGAATATATACAAAATATTGTTTGGTTTAAAAAAGTAATTGACGGCATGGATTTTTGACAGTATCCCAGCTGCCTGGGCTCAAATCCTGGCTCTGCGTTTTGCACTGGCTGCTAGACTGAGCCCGACATTGCTTGTATGGAATAGGAAAATAGTCAAAGTACACCTGCCTCAAAGAGCTGTGAGAATGAAATGAGTTTGAATATGTGAAATATTCAGAAGAGTTGCTGACACACAGGAAATAGACTATGTACATGCCATATGATGATGCCAAAGTCGTTGGGAGAGGGAACGGTAAGAAACAGCAGATTTACTAAGAGGCTTTTTCAAACCGTGCACTTCCCACAGTCAGGAAGTCCCTTTCCTATCTAGGGAGGGGAGTCTGCCCGACCCAAATGTAAATCGCTGCCATTCTGAACCATTTTCCCTATGTTTTAACCCTTGGGTATGTAGGGGTTAGAAACTAAGTTAAAAGATATCGGTTTACGCAATGGGATACTTCTGCACATTATATTAAACTAAATGGCAAAGCTGCAGCCCAGACCAAATGAATTATCCTCTCTATTGTACACAGAAGGAAGCAGTGGAGGAAGAATGGGTGTGAATTATTATCTCTTCCAGTGGAGGAACGGATAACAGATAGCAAATTTGAAATTTGAACCCAAGTCTCATAGTCTCCAAGGGTGTTTTATATATATATAAAAAATATATATATATATATATTTTTAAAAATAAACTCCACCAGACTGCTGCAAAAGGAAATGTAAACAGCGAAGTGCGGTCCTAGGCGGCTGGCAAAACAAATGAAACATTGAACCATCGTCATTCTGGACTATGCCTTTAAAGAATGGACTATCTTTTTATTAGTAAGCATTTCAGCTCATGCAAAAATTTCAAAGACAGAGCAGAAGTAATACACGCTCTTTAATATGTGCCGATGATTCTGGAAGACTGTCTTTGCCTGTCTCCAGTATGGAAAGACTATTGGTCTGACATTAGTCTTTTCGGTTACAGATGGGAGGACATGAAAATGTAAATAGAGACATATGTGGTAGCTAAAGATCAAACTGAAGCTGATGTCTGTAGCGGAAAAATAATTAACAAGTGCACATCTCATGTAAAGGATGCATTTTGCGCGCGTGTGTGAAGCTTCTTCTTCTTGTCATTTGTTTAGCTTAAATCAGACCTGGGCTTTGTTTACACGTGTTAGAACGTGCTGGCCAGCACTAATTACTGAGCATTGCCAGGAACTCAGACAATTTCTTAGAGCCAAAGAGAAGGGAGTACAGATTTATAAATTTGCAAATTATTACTTTCTGCTATGGAAAACAGACACATATTCTCCGGCCAAGATATGGATCTATTTTCAATAATTTGGAAATCTTTGCTTTATTCTCCCAAACTGTCCTGAATCATGTAAGCTTTGTTGTCGTCGTTGTTTTGTTTTTGTGGAGGCAAGTAATAGAAATGGACTTTACCTAGTCTAGAAAACATAAAAGAGAACGTAATGGAAGGATTTGGGGGAACATTTCAGGGAATCCAAGATAAAAGTAACCAATCGAGCCTGTTAAATAGAGCGCCTGCCACAGCAGGAAGTCTTGGACTTGGCGTGCCGCTGTTTCTAGTCTCCGCATCTCTGAATTCGAAAGTCAAAACCCTCTGCTTCGCCGGTGTCGCAGCCTGGCATACTTATGAGTTCTTCTGGGGGGGGTGTGGGGCGTGATGGTGAGGGGCCAGCACTCTGTAAAAAAAAACATCAGTTACGAAACGTGCTTCCTTTAAAAACATCATGTTATTGTCTTTTTTCCCAACATTACCTTTTAAAAAATTGCAAGCGCACAAGAACATTTACGACACAGTACACCAAAACACACGTTTGTCTTCCGGCTAATTGCCGTAATTGTTAAGATTTCCCACCATGGGCTTTATCTCTGCCTATACCGCACGTACATGCCATGTTCGGATTTTACTGGGTCATTTGAGGGTCTGTGACAATCACAATTCGCCCCTAAAATCTTAGCATTGATCTCCCAAGAACAAGAACACTTTCCTAATTCCCCATAACACAATGATTACACATAAATAAGTTAGTAATTTCCTGATGCTATTCCATATCTATGTATTGATGAATAATTCATTCTAATACCTAAGTCTTGCTCAAATTTCCCAGCTGACTTTAAAATGCCTTTTTAATTGTGTTTTTGGAATCAGGATCCGATGTAGGTTCATAATGAAGTTGGTTGCTATAGCATCCCACCTTGATGATGATGATGATTTTTATTTCTTTTAAAGATTTTATTTATTTGTTTTTGGAGAGAGGGGGAGGGAGGGAGAAAGGGAGGGAGAAAGAGAGGGAGAGAAACAGCAGCGTGTGGTTGCCTCTCGCGCACCCCCTACTGGGGACCTGGGCTGCAACCCAGGCATCTGCCTTGACTGGGACTCGAACCGGAGACCCTTTAGTATGAAGGTCAGTGCTCAATCCACAGAGGCACTCCAGCCAGGGCCTGCTGCTGCTGATTTTTAATGGCAGAGACATGTTGAAAAGATCAGGCCGTCGGTATTATAAAATGTCTCTTCTTCCAGATTTGTCAGTATGCTTGTTATCAGTTTATCTACTTCCATATCCAAAATCAACTTCAGTATCTCTTCGGAGACAATGGACTGGACATTTAGCATTTCTCTTTTACAGTGTTCGTGAAGTTAATCTTTGTCAGTAGAGGATGCTGGAAGGGGCGGCTTAGCTGGGTAGTTATGGCTCAGAATCATCCACGAGGCTCTCAAACTGTCAGCCTGGTTTCAGTCATCTGAAGACTTCAGTGGGGCGACAGGATGTACCTGCAAGATGGCTTTCTCCGAAGGCTGTTGGGTAGAGGCCTCAGTGTCTGACTAGCAACTGGCCCGAGGCCTTCGTTCCTTACCAAGTTGACCTCACCATAATTCTTCCTAAGTCAGCTCATGACACGTCAGCTCACTTCCTCTCTGGGTTCCATCTGAGAGAAAAGCATGAGGAAGCACAAAAGTCTTGCTTCCAGAAGTGCCACCCTGTCGCATCCACCACCGGAGCCCGCCTGCATGCTCAGAGAAAGGAATTAACCTCTACCTCTTCAAGGAAAGAGTGCCAATGTGTTTATGGATATAGTTTAAAGGCGCCGCATTTGCTTATTTCCTTTCTCACCTCAGACGTAAAATACTTTCAGACTGATGAGATCTACATCAATAAAACACAAAAGCAGGGAATGCGGTGCAGTGAATGAAGGCTCAAATTTCATTGCAGGATTTTTTCCGTTTGAGGATATTTTCGACTGAAAAGCATACGCAGTGTATTGTATTCAAAAGTCATTGGAAGCAATTATTTTCTCATTACGGTCGTGTTTCTAATTTGCTATACAGTTAAGTTCCATGATTTGCCATTTTTTTTTTTTAGTTTTGCATTTTTGGATGTACAGCTGGTTTTTGACCACGTAAAGCACATGTATAGTTCAAACCGCAACACTCTTTTGAAAGTGACATTCAGAGACGTGTTGCTTTTCAAGCCACGGGCCTTCTATGTATTTATCGTGGTGTCTGCCTTGTTTCTATAGAGAAGCCTTTGTATTTGCTTTTGGTTTATTTTTCCTACTTTTTTTTTTTTTTCAAAATAAGCCTTATCAAATTCACACAAGAACTACTCCTTTTTGATGCTATGACTCTATATGTTTCCTGGGAATTACAGAAGGCAGATAGGTACAAATTCACTCCTGCAGGGGCAGGAGAGAGAGACAGTAGCCCCTTGGTGTCCTGCGGCATGGTTGGGATCGTCTGGCTGGCAGCCATCATGATCAGCATGCCATTTCCAGAAGGTACCCTGCCGAGTGAACTGCACCTTAGAGACACGGGACATGGCAGCAGCAGAAATGGTAGCATGTTCCCTTTGCATTCACTAATGAGTGATTTAAATCATTAGGTTGACGCACTAATAACAATCGCCTTCCCAGTGAAATCTCTGGAAACGGTCAGACAGGCGAACAGTGGTACGTTTCACTGTAGGTTCTCTTTTGGCTAAGAGGAAATGGAGCTTTTACACAGAGTTTTACACGATGAACTTTATAGAGAACTCCTAAGGCAATGTATGACTGTAGAAATAGTTTGATTTCCGTAGCCAAGCAAAGGTGGAAGGTACTACGAAGAACAACACAGCAGGGTGGGCAACAGAACCCTTTACAGATTTGTTTCCAAACCTTTTCTTCGGGTAATTTTGAACAAATAAGCCTTAAAGTGGCATGAAGGTTATTGCTTTTAATCATTGTAGGAGACTGTTCTGTGTGGCGTGGGCCCAGCTCCCACTCAGAGACGCACAGGACCCATGCCCACGGATGGATTCTCCCGTGGGGAATCAGGCCTGCAATGTGCGTAGGCCGCTTTGAGTCTTGCTTTTGCTAAAACTCCCTCACCCTGAATTGAGACAGCAATGCTTACTGTAACTTCCTAAAATCCATGGTAAACCTCTCCAGTATGGAGTGTAACAGGTTCAACCACTTTTCCCTTTTCATGTGCAAATAACCCTCTTCTTTGATGTGATTAGCGGCATCCTCTCCTTCGTTGTCTGTAAAGGGTAACCACCTAAAGCGAACCTGTGCACAGAAAATGAGGATCATAATGCAATGTGACCAGAAACCCAATGAAGGCCTGTCAAGGCGGAGGCCGCGGCTTTTGCTCCACTTGAGAGAAAAGCCACGCTGTCCCTTTTCCTCCACCGGACTCCGTAGTCCGTGTGAATGTCTCATTTCATCCGTAATCACGCGGACACTGTGGGCCAGTGTCTGCATCAAATCATCAAGGTGTTGTCAGGATTGTTTACACTATGGAAAAATGAAAACGATGTGTTCTTAGAGGCAGAAATATTTAAGGGAAATGGCTGTGAATTACTTACAAAATAAGGTGAATGAAAGGAGTTGTATTCTAACAAGGTTACTATATTCAGTGTTTCACTAAAGCCGCATCTAAAGTAAATTGGGGTTGTGAGCCTGTTTTTGAATTAATAAGAATGACGAATAACTCTAAAGGGACTTAGGAAAGATACCCCTTGTTATACATGAATTAATTCATCAGTTATATGTCTCTCTTTACTTCCTGTTTCCCCTCCTTCTTTGATTTTTTTCTTTCTCTCATTTGGTCATTTGTGCGTTCATTCTCTTGTAATTTAGTAATTTAATTTGTTCAACTGCTTATTCATTTATTCATTTACTTGTTCATTTATCCATCCATGTACTAGCTTGAACCACTATGATATTAAATGGTATTGTAATGAGTTTCCCAGTTCCGACTCGCAGCAGACAGTGACCTTGTGAAAGTGTAAATTACATTACTTCCCTCCCCTGTGAAATAGCCCATCATGGTCTAAAATATCACTGAGGGGAAATGTCAAATTTCTACATTGGCTCACTTAACCTGACTCCTTGCTTACTGTCCAGTTTCATCTCCTTGCACATACTGCTCCAGCCATATTGACTTTTTATCTATGCCTCAAGAACACCAAGTGATTTGTACCTTAGGGACTTCCTCGTTATTCCATCTATCTGGAATGTTTTACTCTCAGGTCCTACAGGGGCTGACTATCATCATCTCTATCATTGCTCCAATGATAAAGATACCTTAGAGATACCCTTGTGGTTCTCTCCAAATAGAATGCAATCTCTGTGAGCACCAGAACTTTATTAATCTTGTTCACTATCCTATCCCCCAAACCCCAAATAATGCCGACGCATCGTAGATTGCTGCTAAAGAATGGCTGGAGGGATGTACGAAGAAAGTTCCGGAAACATTCACTGTAAGTGTGGCGGGTGCTCAGTGTCACCGCAGGGTAGAGGGAAGAAAGACCAATACCAGGTGATTCCACCTACATGTGCAATGTACTGAACAAAAGAAATTGATGAACAAAGCAGAAACATACTCGTGGATAGAGAACAGACTGACAGCTGTCAGAGGGGAGGGGGCCGGGGCACTGGGTAAAAAAAGATGAAGGGATTAAACAAACAAACAAACAAACAGATTAAACAAACAAACAAACAAACCCCTCACAGATACAGTATGGTGATTACTAGGGTGAAAGAGGGGGAGATACAAGGCCATAAAAGGAAAGAGAGAGAGAGAGAGAGAGAGAGAGAGAGAGAGAGAGGAAGGAAGGAAGGAAGGAAGGAAGGAAGGAAGGAAGGAAAGGATGGAGGAAAGAAGGAAGGAAGGAAGGAAGATTCTGAGATTCTCAGTTGGTGAAGTACAACAAACCCTAAAATTGTCACAAGGGGCACTACTGCAGTGAAGAGACACACACATAAACACACAACTTCCATATAGTGTGTTGCTGATAAAAGCTCGTACTAGGAACAAGGCAACTTAGAAAATGGAGACACTTGACTAACGGGGAAGGTCACAGAAATAAAAAGCAGGGGAACTTTGGGCTTATGTAAGGAATAGCAAGGAGGCCGGTGTGACTGAAGTGGAGCGAGTTAGAGGATGAAGCCAGCGGTATAGGTAGAGCCTTGGGTATGAAATGAAATTGTATTCATGAAATTTCAGCCGCACAGCCTTTCTTTGAAAAGCATTGATTACACCGCACATCTAGACTGGGCTGAATGTCTAAGATACTGGCTTGACCAAAAAGTGTGCATCTTTTTTTTTGGTAAAATAAAAGACCCATTTTTCATTTTCAGCAATAACTATTGATTTGGCTATTTTGAGTGTGTCGGCTATCTCCCACGTGGTAGAACGTTGATTGTTCTCAATGAAGGTCTTGATTTGCAATCAACTTGAAGTTGATTGCTATCAACTTCAGCTGGTCTCCCCGATCGTGGAGCATCGTCCAGCAAGAAATCTCCAGCACGAAACCACAAACCACTTTTGACGCGTCCCGTCAGTCAAAGCACCTTCTCCGTACACTGCACGAATCTCTTTTCGCATTTCAGTTGTGTATTATTTCAATACTTATTACTTCAAGAAAACCACGTTTCTTGAAATAGTAAAGCATAATACACTGAAAGTGTTGCATACGTTTTCCGTCTTCAACATTATAAAGGCTACACAAAAATTCACCAGTGTCGGTAACTTTTTACAAAAATGCACACTTACATGACAGCTGTCTCAATACAACCTAACCAAACTGTTTCCGATGAAGTTAAAGACACTGAGTGTGAACAGAGCCTATTTATGGGGAAAGCTGAACGAACTTTTTGGCCAACCCAATAGCTTAATTCACATGGCTAGCAGTTGATCCGCTCTGCCACTTGGGACCTCAGCTAGAGCTGTTGACTGCCACAGCTACCCAGGGCCTCTCTAAATGGCCCGTGCTTCCTCCCAGCGTAGAGGTGGTGAGGCAGGTAGCTAGCCTTCTTGAGTCATAGCTAAGAGCTCTTAACAGGAGTTTTCTGCTGAGAAAGAAGCTGGGCCTCAGAAACCACGAACCATCATTCCCACCGCATTTCCGTAGTTTGTGACCTTTTAAGTTGAACCAAAATCGAAGACTCCAGAAGGAGTGAGCTCAAACTCTACGTCTCAGTAGGAGGCATGTCAATTCATTCGTGGACATGTTGTAATAATGCCACAGCTTGCGTTAGTAACTTGACCTCATTTCAAGTTTTCTTCCATGGTGAAAGTGTCACTTGGTGAAGGGATCCCCCTCCCCGAGCTGCCCCTGCCCCAAGAGAGAAATCAATGTAAGAGGCAAAACAGATGCGAAGGGGGGTTACCAAAAACAACGTGGAAGGAAAGGGGAAAGGGGTCATGCATGAAGGAAGCGCACACTCATAACAAACATGGCTCCCGGAGCTGCTGCTACGGTCTGACTTATGTAGTGTTGGTTCTCCCCACAGGCTCACGGTAGATTTCTTTGTTTCTCAGAACTCTTTGCTTTTGGGGGCAGGTGTTCACCAGTGCATTGGC
The DNA here is from genome assembly GCA_039655065.1 of Glossophaga mutica. Lineage (NCBI taxonomy): Eukaryota > Metazoa > Chordata > Mammalia > Chiroptera > Phyllostomidae > Glossophaga > Glossophaga mutica. The sequence continues at coordinate 2,265,399 of CM077318.1, read as the reverse complement.
AGAGCGGAGCTCTTTGGGAAGAGTCCGAAGAGAAACTTTAAACCCATGTAAGAGAGGCCCAGCCTGCGTCAAAGCACGTCCTGCAAAAAGCTGTTTGGAATCATTCGGTTTCTGCGTGGATGTTCCTTGCGGGCCTGAGACAATAGGCATGGTTAACAGCTGAACTAAGTTAAACCCTAAAAAAGTGGACTAAGTTTAAAGAATGGAAGGAATCATGACTCGGTATTTTTACTTTGAGTTGACTTCACTTCACTTGACTCTCAAGCCAGGCAACAAGTGGTGAAAAAGACATAAAATAAACATGGAAAGGAGTGGAAACGGTTCCCCAGGGCCACCTAAATTCTTCCCAGGGGCATGCCCAAGCTTTGGTGTTTAATACAGTTTGGGTGGAGTGAGGAGCGCTTTAGCTCTCGGTTTTACTCTCTAGTTGCCTTTGGGGGTTATCCAACAAGACGAAATAAAATTCTTTTTTTGTGTCCAGTTATATAAGTTCCATATATATATATATATATATATATATATATATATATAAAATCTATTATCTTTTATACATTATCTATTATATTTTATATATTATCTGTTGTATAATATATATAATTTTCTTTTGTTGGTATAACCTCTGAAGGCTACCGTGGCATAAATAATATCTATCTATCTATCTATCTATCTATCTACTGCATCGTTGGCTGGGAAAAAAAGCCTGGCCATGACCTACCATGATTCTCAAATTGTCATAGGAGATATAAGGAGATACAAGGCAGCCACATGTTATCCAGGTAATTCTAGAGCAATTCTGAGAGTAGAGTAAATAATGCTTTTTCCGTCTTGACTCCTACTCCGATTCTTGCCAAAATATTTAGGCTTTACCTACCCTGGCAAATATGCCATTTCCCAAAACCAATTGATATCTCCCATTTCTACGACTTCCTTATGTCCGGAATGCCTGTCAGGTCCTTCACGGCAGCAATAAATCCTACCCGTTCGTTGGTGACAATTGCAAATGTCACATCATCCTTCCTAGATCACTCCCTTGGGCAATGCCACTCTTACAGCAGTTATCACTTTGCCTTGTGTTAGTTAGTACTATTTATAGATGTCTGGGGCCCTCCAGTGGAATGCGAGCTCCTTGATGGCAAACCATTTGTTCTTTTATCTGGTACCTCCTTTGTACCCTATACAGTCCGTTGCCTGTGATAGATGTACACTTTTCTTGATTTCCGTTGACACGCCGGTGAAGTAAGGCAACCAATCAAAGACAAAATAAGCTGTCCAAACACTTTCATAACGAATTACTACAAAACCAACTTCTCCTGTGGTTAATTGCTTTGCGGGCCAGTTGAACAGATGAAGGCAGATTTTCCCAGCACCAAATTCAATGGCCAGTTTGGTTGGGGAAAAGCATATCTAGTGAAGCTCATCATTTGCAGCCATCTAGAAAAGAATCCAGGAAGAGTTTTGATTAGCGTTTGTTTTTAGTGATTTTATAAGTTATGTACATGGTGCTTGTGCTCAGTCAAGCCCTTAGTCAATATTCTGTGACCGAAAATGCAAAAGTACCCCGTAATTGCGGCCTTTCTTCTCATCTTCCGCAGGAGCATCAAATCAGATTCTTCTCTTCCAGGGAGAGCCACGGACATCAGGATGGCAGCAAAGCGGGGTTGTGACAGATGAGGCAGTGACTAATTGTAGCCGATGCTATCAATACGCCAGAGGATGTTCTTATTAAAGGGAAGGGTCAGAGGAGGATTTGAGAATGAGCAACTGAAGTGACGGGGTCAGAGCAACATGGCCACCTCAGGCCTGAGTCAACCCAAGTGGAAAATCGCTTAAAAAACCAGGTTAGCGATGCGACCCAGGGCCGGGCAAATATAAAAAAAAAAGCTTTTATCGCATACAGAGGGACGACCACACACATTCTCCAGTGGCCTTAAAATTATTCCCTTTGCTAACCAGAGGAACATTTTTTTAAACTCCTGTTTTAATCATGTGCCCAATGCCATAGACACGTAAGTAACTATATTGATAATCAAATTCCGCTCATGCTCCCTCCTCAGTTCCTTTGTGTCAACTTCTTCCTCATCGCTTCCATTGTCACCTTAACCCATCTTCCTTGGATCAGAGAAAGAGTCTCCCACCGCTTTTTCTACTTCTGAATTTTCTCTCTTCATTGTCTCTGTGATCCAAAAGCTTAAATTGTTCTATTAGTTTCCCTACAGCTTAACTTCGAAATGCTGTCCTCCAAAGCAAAGATCCAGGGACTCCTTGGAGAAGTGAGCGAATCTAGGATTGGCATAGGAAAAAATGCAAGATAAATTTCAGGGACCTCGTGGTGCCAGAAATCAGGAATCACGAAAGAGGGCTTCTGGAAAGGACATGAGAGTCCAACCGAAGGAATGCCTAGTGTCCAAAGTTGCATGTTTTAAGAAAAAAAAAGTGAAGCTACCATAAGATAATAACACAAAGAATGAAGTAAGTATACACGAGCGCACACTGACATAAGTAAATCATTAAAAAATGATAAGTATTTGAGGAGCAATCACTCTTTATGGAAAACTTCCAAATAATAAAGAGTAAGAAAAGAGGGAACAAGGCAAACATCCCAGCGAGAATCGCTCCAGACAAGTTCCGCCAAAGTGAGTAGCAAAAGGACTGAGGACAAACAGGATATTTGCACAGTCTCCCAGCCTTTCCCCCAAGATATTTATTAACGACAATGGGAAAGATACTACCTTTACAGTCTATGAACGTGGTAAACACCACCTTAACCAGGGGCACGTCAACACGTTGTTTCCCTGATATGGATGCTGCAGAGAGGATTCTAAATAACATGCCTGTGAGTTTTGTGTCAAAAATGTATGTCCTGAATCTACATGTGAGAAAACAATCAGACAAACCCAAATTAAGAGACATTCCACAAAATAACTCGGCAGCACTCCTTGAAAAGCATCAAAACCGTAAAAGATAAAGACTGAAGAAATGTCATCTATTGGAGAAGGCTAAGATATCAACTAAATGCCATGTGGGTTTTTAGATCGGATCCTGAAAGACAGATGAACATTAGTAGAAAACTGGTAAAATATAAATAGGGTCCATAGCGTAGTTGACGTTTTCTGCAAATATTAATTTTTGAGTTTGAATAATCATACTATGGTAACATAAGATATAACATTAGGGTAAACAATGAATTGTATAAGGTGCTCAGTGTTCTATTAGAAATTTTCTGAGTCTAAAATTAGTTTATAGTTATAAATTAAAGCAATTAATACATATATTACAAGTAACTGAATATGTAAACTGTATAAATCTGAGGACTTCAGTTCATGCTAACTTAAAAGCATGTTAAAAGCATAATTAGAGGTTCATTATGTCCCAAACACCATGATAGGAACAAAGATTAGGAAGGCATAATCCCTGTCCTTAAGCTGTTTAGGGTGGAGTGACATGAGAAACAGTCACACACGCCAATATTTTCACTGTCATCTCAGAAGCAAAAATATGATGGTATGCTCCAGGCATCGGGGAAGCACAGAATCTAAGCTCTTACTTTAAGCCGGGTGTCTGAAGAAACTCGTTAGAATAAATTATTCTGGCCTGAATCTTTTTGGAGAAATAGCAGTTATTCTGGAAAAATATAGCATATGCTTAATTTTTCAATACTTATCTTTATATTTGCCCACTCATTAGTTAATCTCTTCATATTGTCTTATAGACTTTCAGATAACTTTATGAGTTTCGTGAAAATAGCGAAATATCAAAGAAAATGTCAATTCTTCGAGTGCTTTTGGGTTTACCTACGCAAGCTACCTACATAGCCTCTGGTGAAGCCGTTGGCCAGGCTTTGTAATGGATTTCAAGTTCCACGCTGAATTGATTAACTGGGGATCCACAGGAATCAACAACGTTGCACAAACAAATATTTCAGTATTTGTGCTCGATCTGATCATACTTTTGGTCAAGGTAGAATCAGATTATGAAATCGTTTCTCTCCCACGGTGCCCCAAAATTTGCCATACCAATTGCTACTTTCATATGAAGTTGCATCCCACAGTGATGTAACTCACATATCTCTTTAACTTCAACAATTACGCTTGCTTGTTCGATCAGCAGCTGCGTTCACATTTTATATACTTAACACTTTCCACAAAGAGAGCCCAACAAGGTTAGCCGGATAATTACCAGTCTTGTCACACATGTCAGCTCTACAATTATCTTTAATTAACTGGAACCTTGATGCAATCACCAGCAGTAATCAACAGTAATCATTCTGAACGGTTCTCCTTTGACTCCCCCATAGAGCCAATATCGGAGTATTACTTGATTTTAAGCAAGTAACGATGAACACAGGAGTCTGAAATGCTGTTTAGTAATTACTTTAAAAGAATTTCTCATCAATTGCTTTCATTAATTTTTTTCTAGTAGTTAGCATTTTTCAGAACATTTAAGTGGCCACGATGTAGAGAAAGTGTATAAGATGCCGGAAGATGTTGGCAAAGGTTTTGACAAAGCATTTTCACTTTGTGATAAATACAGTAATCACCAATAGAAACACAAATAAAATAGTTAAAAAGTCTATGCTTTATTAGACATAACTGTCCTTGAATGTGAAGTGGCTTAATTGAGGTGTTGTAGATAGACACAGTTGCTTAGATGAGGGACAACCGAATGACATCATGAAAAGAAAGCCGACAGAATTCATCACACGCAAGTGATAGTTCATTGTCATGGCCAGAACACAGGGTGCATTGTCAATGCAACGAAACAATGGCTAAGCAATGGATTTCGGAGAACATGGGAGATCAAAATCAAAGATCATTGATTACTTTAACAAAAATTGTAGAGTGACACAATCTTTACAGGAGGGTCCTAAGTTTCAAACGACACATGGAAACGAATATTACCTTTGTCAAGAAAATGTCAAAAGGGAAGTAGGCATGAGAAAGATTATTTCAGTTATTCAAGGTTGGGGAGAACAAGAGAGAAAGACAATACTAAAGCATCAGTAAAAGGAAATGGATGGCAAACTGTGTGTCCCTGTGATACAGTCCCGCCCAACATCGGGAGGGTTGTGGGTAGTGGGATGACTGCCCCAGCCAGGAGTGTGGTCAGCTCAAAGTCATGGAACGCCACCAAAACAGTGGCTTAACAAGCAGTTTATTTCCTTTTTGTTCGCCACATGTAATGATGATGATGATGATGATAAAAACTTGGAGTAGGCTGTCTATAGCTGGTATAGTTGTTCAACACTATTGTCAAGGAACAATGCTCTTTATATATGAGGGAGACCCCCAAAACTGAATTATCTTCTGGAGGGCGGGTGCCTTGTAGTACACACTTCCCCTATGAGTGAGTGTTCTAGGGATCCATCCAAAACCAGCTGGTGTGGTTGTGAGAGGTTGTGTTGAACTTCGGTGAATTTATTTTGAAGAGTCATTGGCCCATTTCATGACGGGTGGTTTAGGAGTGCCCCTGCCCACACCACACTGCGTGTTCAGCAGTTTTTGACCAAAAACAGCATGGCCCGAATTCCCCACACTCCCTACTCACCTGATCTAGCTCCTTAGCAACGTTTTTTTGGTTTTCCTGAATGAAAAAAAATCCCCAAAGGGAAATGTTTTGCCGATTTTGAAGAGGTGAAACAAGTAAAAAAAACCAGCATAAGCACTAAAAGGCATCGACTTGGACAAGTTCAAGCACTGTTCTGAGCTGTAGGAAAAACATCTTGATAGGTGTAACGCATCAAATGAGGAGTTCTTTGAAGGTGACTAAAGATTAAACATGTAAGAATAAACGCACAGTTTGTTATAAATAAATTCCGATTTTTGGGTCCCCCTTCCTATTCCTGCTGTGTTTGTTTTCCATTGCTGCAGTAAAAAGACCACAGATTTCATGGCTCAAAACAACACAAATCATTTATTCTCTTAGACATCCAGTTGTCCGCATTCCCAAATGAAACCTATAGAGCTAAAATCAAGTTGTTGTCTTCTTCTTCTTCTTCTTCTTCTTCTTCTTCTTCTTCTTCTTCTTCTTCTTCTTCTTCTTCTTCTTCTTCTTCTTCTTCTTCTTCTTCTTCTTCTTCTTCTTCGGATTCTCTAGGGGAGAATCTGCTTCTGGCTTCTTTGAAATTCTAGTGGCCATTGGCATATTTGGGGGGCAGAAATTCATGTTTCAAATTACCCCATCTTCTCTGTTATTCTAAATGTGTAGCCTTGGTCTTTGATCACCTCCAAAATTTCCTGTACCCTCCAGGCACTGCAGGAAAACGAAGAAGGAGGTCACTAAATAAATAGTGGCGGAGTGATTCTTAACAAAACTTTCTCCAAAATTCCCTCCAAAACTTCCACTTTTATTTTATTCACCAAAACTATGTTGCATGGCTAGTCCCAGATGCAAGGAAATTGGTGAGCAAGTCAACCAGGAGTATTTTGCATTTTGTTGGAGTCCCAACATATAGGTGTGTACCCGTGGGAATGTATACACACACGCGTAAGGCATATTCCATCCTCAGTGTATGGCATTTTCTAGTTTTTATGTCTGCAGGCTAGGAAGTGAGATGAAATGGAATTAGAAAAATGAGTCAGCCCTGGCTGGCGTAGCTCAGTGGATTGAGCGCGGGCTGCGAACCAAAGGGTCGCAGGTTCGATTCCCAGTCAGGGCACATGCCTGGGTTGCAGGCCAGGCCCCTAGTGGGGGCCACGTGAGAGGCAACCACACATTGATGTTTCTCTCCCTCTCTTTCTCCCTCCCTTCCCCTCTCTAAAAATAAATAAATAAAATCTTTAAAAAAAAAAAAAAAGAAAAATGAGTCAGAAGAAAACAAATATAGAGGTGAAAACTGTCCCCTCCTTTCCTTGTAGGTTCTCAGGCTGGTCTAGTAATGAACTTAACATAAGCCAGATTCACAGGAGAAGAACATATTTCATCCGTACGGGAAACCCATAAAAATATGAGATGCCCTGACGGTCAGGCTTATACACCAGCGGAGCTAAGGAGAAGGGGTTTGGGTCCTGGGGCTTCAAAGTCAAGGGAGACAACTTACAGGGAAATGAGAGGAGCAAATATTTATTTACCTTGCAGCCGAGTCTTTCCAATGTAATAAAACATCTCCGGTAATAGCTCTCTTTCTGGTCCAGGTCCCTACCTAAATGCTTTAAAGGCAGTTAAGGGGCGGGGGGAGGTAAAAAGATCTTTCTGAGTTTACTAGCCCTCAACTGTCTTCTGCTAGAAATAATCCACCTGCCAAAATTGGCACGTTGTACGTGGCATACTCTGCTCCCCCCTTAGAAAGTATGACTATACTAGTAATAGGAAAAGAAAAGCCGTATCAATACAATTATTTATTTGCAAGCATTCAAGTCTGGACAGGCTCACAGAATTCGAGCAGATGAAAGAACATTCACGGAGCTGTGGGATGTCTGCCATGCCTTTATTCAAGGGGGGGTGATCCACGCGTGCGGCAAGCTGCTTGTCCCCTGCGTGTCCCCTGTCCCCCTGCGTGGCACCTGTTCCCCTGAGTGGTGCTGTGTGTCTCTTGCTCCGCTGCGCGGCACGCAGCAGGGAGTCCCAGCTCCCTTATATACTAAATGCACACAAAGCCGTCAGGATGGCAACAGAGCTTCATACGACGCGTGTGGCCCACGCGAGGCTACGGGGACAGTTCATCGGACCCAGTCTGATGGCGATGAGAACACTGCTTAGCAGGCCCGCTCTCAAGGCTGTGGGAAACGGCTCCCCTTAGTTGCCCAGACATCTGGCTGAGGAAGCCAGACTGCCTCCACGTGCCTTGCAGTGGCCTTTTGAAATTCCGCTGCAGCTCTGCCTGGTGTAGCTCAGTGGATTGAGTGCAGGCCTGCGAACCAAAGGATCACGGTTCGATTCCCAGTCAGGGCACATGCCTGGGTTGCACACCAGTTCCCAGCAAGGGATGCACAGAGGCAACCATACGTTGATGTTTCTCTCCCTCTCCCTCTTTCCTACCCTTCCCCTCTAAAGATAAATAAGTAAAATTTAAAAAAAAAAGAAATTCCTCTGCACCCGATATCTGATATTAAAAATATTGCAAGCTCCTAAGAAACACAAACGAAGTTCTTTTGCAAAATATTTTATCTAAACTTAAAAAGAATATCTCTTTCTCAACTTTGATATTTTGTTAGTTTGGGTTTAGACAATTTGTCTCTAGAAAAAGCTATATTGGATAACAAACAAATACACATATTTGTTGGCCATTCATCCTACACAGTAGAGAGGTTCCCTAAATTACCATATAAATGTCTTTTTTTCTACTTACTTTCTTCTCTAATACAACCACGTTTAGTACAAAAGACAATAAAAGGTGACGATGCACTGGGATTTAGGCACAAAGTGCTACACATTTAAAATTCAATGGCATAGGTAAGCTCTGAGCATTTGACTCTGGAATCCATCCTTATGCAGTGAGGACAAGACCTTATTTTTCCAGCTTCCAATTTCTATGTTAACAAATATGTGTTTTATATGATTTTTACTCTCGCTGATTCTTGTTTAAATTTCTAGTTGAAAGGAAAATCATTCGCTCTTGTCGGCATAGCACAGAATCTGATGTTTTTCAATATGCATTTCTGATTTGCATGGTCTCTCCAGAAAGAGTCAAATCATAGAAAACAAAACATGTGACAATTTAACTGTTACTGATGGGTAACTATGAAATAGTCATTTCAGTTCTTTAAAAAATTACCGCTGTCAGAAATTTGGAAAACATGGTCTATATGGAACAGCAGCTGTTTGGCAATTCTTAAGAAGACAATTTATCTGAACATTTAAAGCAGAAGAGAGAACTATATCACATATTTCTTGGGAATTGGTTGATTCTTAACAAATACAGTTTGTATATCATTATAATACCATTAACGCGTGTCTCATTGTGTTACTCTGCAATGTGGTTACTATGGAATGAGGGGCACATGTTCAATACAGTAGACATGCTAACAGAAGGTTCTTGTACTAAGAAATGAGGTGATTCAGTAAATCTGGGGATTTTACTGGTGTCTAGAAAGACTTCTTACCTTTCGGTTCTTATCTGAGGAGTGGCCATATATTAATGTTCCATTAAAATGTTTCCTAACCTTTTAAAGAATATTTTCTTTTCAAAAAATTTTTTTTTTAATTTATTATTTATTTATCTTTTAGAGGGGAAGGGTAGGAGAGAAGGAGAGGGAGAGAAATATCAATGTACGGTTGCCTCTCGTGTGTCCCCTGCCGGGAACTGGCCTGCAACCCAGGCATGTGCCCTGGCTGGGAATCGAACCTCGATCCTCTGGTTCGCAGGCCCGCGCTCAATCCACTGAGCTACACCAGCCAGGGCTCTTTTCAAAAATTTTTACACCTCATTTCAGGGACTATGCAATGAAGCCCTTAAAACAAGCTTCTTAAGATGCTCTTTCTGCCCGTTCGTTGTTTCTCAAATAGCTCTGATCTCCGGATGTCTACTTAGTGCCACAGTCTCCCCTGTGTGACAAAATTCTGTCAGATAAATTACTGAAGCCATTGGTACTACCCTCTCACCTCAGGACCATTCAGAGTTCTTAGACATGAAACAATTACCTCCAAATCTTACCACCAAGCTGTGACTGAATTCTCCAGTTAGTCAAGACACCTCTTGATTTAGCCTGATGGGTTTCCATGCTGGGAGAATCTGGCTCACTCAGTGTCCTCCATTAAATTCCCCACCGAAGTGGAAGTTGACAATATAAAAAACAATAGCGATGGAGCAGCTACCTCCTGCACTGCTCCCAGAGAGTCAATTAGGCATTCTGGAAGCTGAATGACTTCTTTCAGGCCAATGAAGCAGCAACTTACCTAATGGTACCCCCGTGGCAAAGAAGAGTTCGCACAGCTTCCAAAAATGCCCAGCTTTCTCCCAGGGAGTCGTTTACACACTATAAACACACTATAAAAATCTAGCTCAATCAATATAGGCCAAATACTGCATTTATAAAACGTTAAGGGATGCGGAAGCTGAAGTAGATAATAAAATGGCCTTATATCTATTTCATGTGGGTGAGTGCTGACTTCCAAGGCAACCGAAATAGAAAAATGATTGTAATACTGAATTTTGCAGCGAGTCATAAGTGTAAGTTATAAACTGCATGCCTATATAAAATATTTATCATCTGGATGAATTTTACGGGAACAGGTAAAACAATACGATCTCATCAGGCTCAAGAGATAGAAATAAGCAACATTTTCTAGAACTCGCAGAAGCGGTTTAGAATCTCTTTGTCATTTTAAATTAAATAATTCAGTTAAGAATATTAGGCCACCCTTTAAAAATTTAATATTGCTAAAAACTGGGGGGGGTGGAAATGGGAGGGAGGTGGGGAGGGCTGGGGCGGTGGAATAAAAGACGGAAAACTGTACAAGAACAACAATTAAAATAAAAAAATAAGAACAATATTGAGTCAAAAAATTTAATATTGCCATGAGAATTCTTCTCTTAAGTAGCTTTCAGTTCATGGAGAGTAAAAAGAACGTATGCAAAAAAATATGAGAATGAATCTGGGCACTGCACCTACACTAGACCTTCTCATCTTGATGATCTGAACAGCACCGTTGCTAAATACTCATCCGGGTATTCTCCATGGCTGTTGTAAGGATTTAACAAATTCTACTCAATCCCCTGGATAGATAGGGGTTTAAACTATTGCTCATTAGAAAGCTTTCTGTCAGCTTGCTGTGAACACGTAAGTCTCATTAATTTTAAATGACATTAATCACAATAAAGCAACAGGGGCATATGTTTAAAAAATCAACCCCAACATGTCTGTGCAGCCACAACATTCTTAATGTATTTGCAATCTGAATTTGTAAGTGTTCTCCCCTGTCTCAGCCATATGAATGCATAGTTTCCCATGTTCCCAGTTTTAATCTGTTTTTCTTTGGATTAATTTAGATTGTAAAATTCCTGGAAAGGAGGGCTAAGTTAAACTGTGAACCTAGCTCATTATTTGCATTTTGCAACAGAAACATAAGAATGAATAATAACGCTAAGTCTGAATTAGAATTCTGATTCAGATAGGTCACAAAATGAGTCTTCTATCATTGCATAACAAGTGACGACAAATGTAGTTGGTTCAACAGTACAAAATTAATATATTATAGTTTTGTAAGTTACAATTTCAACATTTATTTCGCTGAGCTCCAATCAAGGTGTGAGGAGGACTGCATTCTTTCCAGATGCTCTAAGAGAAGATCTGTTTCTTGCTCATTTAGATTCTTGGCAGATCTCAGTGCCTTGCTGCAGGAGGACCGAGGTCATATGTTCCCTGTTGTCTGTCAGCTAATGGTGTCCCCAGCTTCCAGAGGCCATATGTGTCCCTTGGCTCTTGGTCCCCTTTCTACATCTTCAAAGCTAAGAATGGGGGCCAAGTCTCTTCCCACTGAATCTCTTTTTTATTTTTGTTGTCTTATCTTTCTGACCTACATGTCTCCCTTCCACTTTTGTTTTTTAAGAGTTCATGTCATCACGTCAGGCCCACTGAGATCTTCCGGGATAATCTCCTCATGTGAAGGTCAATAACCTTCATCACCTCTTGAAAAGTTGCCTTTGTCAGGTCAGGTAACTTATTTGCAGGTTCCAAGCATTCTGATGTAGACATCTTGGGGGACCATAATTCTGCCCATCACAAGTCAGTTTAGAAGGAACTTTAAAATCTGAAATTACCTTTAATAGTACCCCTTGAACATTTTATTTTTTACACATGGATCACTGCAAACTTATAGTTCTGATATGGACAATTACCTTCAAGGGGAGGGGTGATGTATAGCTATGACCGTTGAAACGACTTGTTCTCGAAAGAAATTGTTCCTGGATCTGACATACAGTGCGGACATTTTAGCTTTTAAGGTAAATGATGTTGGTTCTTTTTATCACCTTTTAAAATAAGAAACAGATTTTATTAAAGAAAAATTTATTCTGTTTGTATTTGGTTATTCCCAAATATAGACATGACATCATAATTATTATGATCCGGAATGAATGGCAAATGCACTAATAGTACTTTTCTACTTTTTAAATTGTATTTCTGCTTAGAAATAAAAAGCAAATTCTTTTAGGCTTTCTCCTGCTTAGCCTATTGCTTCCAACTGATTTCTCATCCCCCACCCTAACTTTAAACATCTCATAAAAATAATGTAAAAAAAACAATAAAGTCAGGATGTCAGAGAAATGGGGCTATGAAAAATCGCCTTGGTCTCTCCCCTTGAACTTTTAACAATTTGAGCAGCTATAATTCAACACAAGATTTCCTACTTAACACAGAAAACCACCTGAGAGATTCATGCATTGAAACATCTTAAGGTGGGCAAGTGGGCACAAACCAGGCAGGCGAGTGAAGGGAAAAGCTGAGAGGAGCCGTGGACACAGTCCTTGGTTCAGCCTGGAAAGAAGAGAAATCAGGTCATGGCTGGTACTCCCATCGGCCAAGAGGACCAGAGAGATTTAATGAGCATCCCGGTGAACGTGGCCAGTAGGAGCTGCAGCTGGGACCGGTGACTCCGGCAGGTGCAAGGCATAGAGGTGTGGCCCCAGTTGTCTGGCAATCAGCATTCCAGAGAGACACAAAGCCATGGAGTCTGGCCACCTTCCCTTAACGTTCCAGAGCCCACCTCCCCTCCCCTTTCATGTCATGTTGCAGGGCACACTCTCTGCAACCTAGGAACTGGCACTACGGAAACACTTTGTACCTGATTACAGGGTGTGCTCTGCAACTAATGTCATGGCCCAGTGGATGAGTAAGGGGTACCCCGAGGAGGTATGCTGGTTGCCATTGCTGGAAGGGCAAAGCAACGGAGAAGGTGGCTGGGGTCCCCCAGCCTACCCTGCTGCCACACCTTCGCAGAGAGTGCTGGGTGATTTCCACCAACACACAGAAATCCGAAGAACCAGAGAAGTGGAAGAGAGTTAAAAACCTGGTGATTCATTGCCACCTACTTAAAAAACAATAAAAAAGACTTCTTATCAATCTACTAGAGAAGCGACAGTCGTACACAGATGCTTAGAGAGAAAATGAATCCATGAGACACCACAAATAACCAACGTAACAAGGCAGCTCAGAAGGAAATGGAAAAACCTCCAGAAAGGAAACTGAAAGACATGAAAGTATGTGATTTAAATGCCAGAGAATTCAAGTGTGCAGTTCTGAAAAAAACTGGACAAGATGCAAGAAAACACAGATAGCCTATATAATGATCTCAGGGACCAAATCAATGAACGAAATAAGTACTGTAACAAAGAGATTGCAATTTTAAAAAAGGGCCAAATAGAAATTCTAGAGATGGAGAACTCCATCTAATAGATCAAGAATGAACTAGTGAGCATAGGAAATAGAGCTGACCAGATGGAGGAAGATTAGTGATATCGAAGATAATCTATAAATGACTCAGAGGGCAGAAGAAGAGCTTCAGCGTAAAACAAAGAACTTTAAGAGAACAATCTGACTCCATCAGAAAGAGCAATCTGAGAATAATGGGTGTAGCAGAAGAACAGCGGAGAGCCTACCCACACACACAGTTGATGAGAACTTCCCAAACCTATGGAAAGAGGGACATCCTCGAATCTGAGAAGCACACAGAACACCTAGTTACCTCAATCCACAAAGACCTTCTCCAAGGCACACAGTATGAAAACTGCCAAGAATTCATGACAAAGAAGGAATTGTCAAGGCAGAGGGGAAAAGAAGACAGGGACTTCTAAGGGAAAGCTCATTGGGTTACTACTACCAGACTTCTCAGCAGAACCTTTACAAGCTAGAAGAGAGTGGAACCAAATATTAAAATCACTGAAAGAGAGAAAGGATCAACCAAAAAGAACATGTTAGCAAAGTTATCCTTCACATAGGAAGGAAAAGTAGACTTTTCCAGACATACGGAAGCTGAGAGAATTTATTATCAGAAGACCTCCATTGCCAGAAAGACTCAAGGGGGTTATTCTACCAGAAACAAAGAACAAGAAGTGACGAAATTATGAGTAAGATCACCAACAAATTTGCAGCCGAAATGAGGATACTTTGTGACCCCAAAACCATAAAAGGGGAGGGGGTAAAAGTCTGAATTTGGAAAGGGGTCAGACGCATTCAAAGAAAAAGGACTACTGTATTATGAAACTTTCTTTTGCATAAAACTAATGGTAACCACACACACGCGCGCACACACACACAAACCCACAGCTGAGATGCATACCTTAAAAAAGGAGGAACAAGTATGGAACGCCACAAACAGAAACAGGAACGCATAGGGAAACACAACGGAGGCCCATGAAATGAAAATGGTCTTACATGAAAGTCTTCATCCCTTTTGGGTTTGCCTTTGTGTGTAACATAAGGACCTGGTTTCATTCTTCTGCATGTGGCTATTCAGTTATCTCAGTGCTATTTACTGAAGAGACTATTCTCTTCCAACTGTTTACTTGGCAACTTGGTCAAAAATAAATGCACTGTCTTCTTAGAGTAGAGTCTTGTAAGTTCTTTATATATTTTGGAGATTAATCCCTTGTCTGAGGTATCATTTCCAAATATGTTTTCCCATACAGTTGGTTCTCTTTTTATTTTAATACTGTTTTCTTTAGCTGTGCAGAAGCTTTTTATTTTGATGAGATCCCATTTGTTTATTCTTTCCTTTATGTCCCTTGCTCTAGGGGACATATCAGTGAAAATATTGCTGCGTGAAATATCTGAGATTTTCCTGCCTATGTTATCCTCTAGAATTTTATAAACAAAGACACTGAAATTGAGAACAGCCTGACAGTGTCCAGAGGGGGAGGGGAGGGAATTTCAGGGGGAAAGGGGAACGGTTTAGAGCAACAAGTATAAAGGACACATGGACAAAAACGAGGGTGGGGTGGAAATGGGAGGGAGGTGGGGAGGGCTGGGGTGGTGGGCTGGGATGGGGTAAAAGACAGAAAACTGTGCAATATCAACAATTAAAAAATACTGATTAAAAATAAAATTAAAAAATGGAAAAAATAAACTAAAAAAAAAGAACGGAAATAATGAAAAAAAATAAATGCACTGTAAATGTACGTATGGGTTTATTACTATTCTCCCTAGGCTGTTCCACTGACCTACGTGCCTGTTTGTAAAGTATTTTGAAATCAAGAAGTGTGATATATATATATATATATATATATATAGGTTTTTCTTCTTTCTCAAAATTGCTTTAGCTATTTGAAGTCTTTTGTAGCTTCATATGAATTTTCGAATCCCTTTGTTCTATTTCTGTAAATGGTCAGTGGAATTTTTACAGGGATTGCATTGAATCTATAGATTGCCTTGAGTAGCATGAACATTTTATCAACATTCATTCTTCCAATCCATGAACACAGGCATATTTCCATTTTTTTGTGTCTGCTCTAATTTCTTTCACCTGCATTTTGCAGTGTTTGGTGTACAAGTTTTTCATTTCCTTGGTTAAATCTTGTTTTTATTCTTCTTAAACTATTGTAAATGGGCTTTCTGAAGTTCCTTTTCAGATAGTTTGTTTTTACTGTATGGAAACAGAACTGATTTTTGTCTATTGATTTTGTATACTGTGCATGTAAGGTGGAAAAAAGATATTCCATGCACATAGTAACCAAAGAAGTACAGAGGTGGGTATACTTATATCAGACAAAATAGATTTTAAATCACAACTGTCAGAAGAGGCAAAGAAGGTCAGTACATAATGATAAAAGGGTCAATTCTGCAAGAAGATATAACAAATGTAAATATATATGTGCTCAACATCAGAGCACCTAAATATATAAAGCAAACATTGACTGATATAAAGGGAGAAATAAACAACAATATAACAATAGTAGAAGACTGAATTACTTGATTTCAATAATAGGTTGATCACCCACACAAAAACCAATAAGGAAACAGACAATCTGGACAACATTGCAGACTGAATGGACCCCCCAGACATAACAGAAAATTCCACACAGCAGTAGCAGTATACACAATCTTGGATACATACAGAGCATTCTCCAGGATAGGTCACATGTAATCCAATTTTCAGTTGACTTGCATGCTTTGTTATAAATACCACGGACGCATTTTACATTATGACAGTTTCACTCTCTATTGTTTGTTGAAATTACTGCAGGTGGCAAAGATAAACAAGAGAGGCTAACTCATTACTGAGTGTGTACGGTTGGAATTATTAATGTAAAAATCATCATATTCCTAGTAGATTATAGAAATGCTGTATGCTTTGCAAACTCTTCTTTAACAATGCCAACATAAACCATTCTTTCACCTTCTGTGTTCTAAAATACTTGGAGTATTGCTTTCTAATAACACACCACATTCTGCTGTTGGAACATATTATTTCATTGGTTATACTATCTTTGTGAGTAGAAAACTTGTCTTATGTATTTTTGTTTTATTTCGAGGAACAAAAAAACCTAATGAGATTTTGTATATGAACGTACTCCAGAAGATAAGATGACATGAGATAAGATGAGATAAATATTAGACTGACTAGATTAATTGATGAATGGATAGAGAAATAAATGGAGAGATGGCTAAATAGATAAAACATCAATTCAGAGAAACATGTATCCAAGTGTTAATAACTCATAAACTTGTTGAGTGATTCAACCTTTTCATTAAACTGTTATGAATATATTATGATCATTTTATTGAATTGAACTCTGCAAGAGTTGAGTGGAATATCCATGACCTGCCTCGCTGAATTTGGCTGTCACGAAAAGGTTTTAATATTTATAATTTAGCTATTCTCTAAGACTTTCTTGTTAGTGCTGCTTGTAGTTAAGTAAAGCACTATGAGAACTCTTCAAGAAGTAGAATTGGCTCTATGTAGTATGTTTGAGTCTGTTATTTGAATGAGAGTTTAGTGACACCAATAATTTTCTTGAAAAGCTTTCCTTGTATCTTGGATATGAGGTTGAATACGCAAAATTCACACTCATTGAAATCGCAGATGAGAGGCTATTTATTGAGAGAGGCACAAGTATGAAATTCTCCAAAGATGCCTTGAAGCAGAACTTCAAGTACAGAAATACTCATGAAGGTGACTGGAGCAGGACAAAGGCTGATAGTGTAGTCTCATATACAGTTCTACCAACACACATCTACTTCCGAAAGGCCTTCCGCTGACCATAATTCGTGAGAGTAGACACTACAATAGACAGACACGGATGAAGATGTTCTTCGCAATGTAGTGCTACTACTAGTAATATGATGACAAAAACTATGATCACGACAACAGTAAGGACTGCTATACCAACACTACTACTACTGCACTATGTTACTAATGGCGATAATATTACTAATAGTAATTATATACCTGTCATCTATGGAGCATTTATACTATACCAAGCACAGTGTTCAGCATGTAACCTGCAAAGTCACTTCTTATCCTAATAACTTTGTGAAGCAGTTATTGTTCATTATTAACCTTTTTTACTTACAATGCTACTGAAGGTTAGAAAACCCAATTTTTAGAAAATCTCACAGGTAGTACATGACAATTCTGTCTGACATTATGCACGAAATTCTGTCAGTCAGTTCAGAGCCAGTTTTATTCTTTTAAGTTATAAGTACACATATAAATCTTATTGGTTACAGTAATTTTACTTCCGAAGCGCCAGTTAATAAGGTCAGTGTCAATAATTACAAACATTCAATATGACGTTAACATACTACCCAAAACCAGACACTTAAAAAAAGCATAAAATTGTGTGTTAAGCTACTTTATTTTATTCCATTTTCCTTTCTCTCCCAAAATACATTTCTAAATTTTAACTTAATACATGAATACACAGCTATGTGAGAATTAAAACAAGATAAAGATACATAAAGTAAAAATAAAGCATTTCTTGCTGATCTTTCCAATGTGTACTACCTATGTAATTCTCAACAAATTGTGTATATTCTTCATTCATTTTACATAGTACTAAAAGCCATATAAAATTTTTTAGCAAAATTAGGTCATCCTATGCATATTTTATTGTAATTTTTAAACTGTATATCTCTATATCATGGATGTCTCACTCTGTGTGTGTGCGTGTAAATAATTTGTTTCAGTAAGTAAATAAGTAGCATTCCATAATACTGATGTACCATCATTTATTCCATAATTATCTCACTGATGATCATCCAGGATGGACGGAATATTTTTGCCATTATAGATAATGTTGTAATTAATACCTATGTGCTTGAGTACTTGAGCTTTCCTTTCTGTGGAATACAGTCCTAGAATTGAGATTGCTTGTTCAAAGTGTATGTATTTTGTTTATTTTTAAAAATATTTTACTTGTCTATCTTTAGAGAGAGGGGAAGGGAGGCAGAAAGAGAGGGAGAGAAACATCCATGTGTGGTTGCCTCTCACACACCCCCGCTGGGGACCTGGCCCGCAACCGAGGCATGTGCCCTGACTGGGAATCGAACCAGCGACCCTTCAGTTTGCAGGCCGGCACACGATCCCCTAAGCCACACCAGCCAAGGCCAAAGTATGTGCATTTCAAAGTTTAGTAGAGACTACCCTATTCCCTGCCCAATTAACATTACTATGTAATTAACTACAATTAGCATATTTCTCAATAACATATGATTGCTGATTTCTCCGCATGTCCACAAGCGTTTGATGCTATCAACCTCTGTTTTCTTGATCAATCCGAGTGCATTTTCTTAACCAGACAATATGTAGGAATCATGATGCGTGGTGATGAGCTACTTATTGCTTGCCTTAAATCGCTTACAATTTGATGTCAGAAAAAATGCTTATCTACTACTGAGTTGTAATGCTTGTAGTAGAGGTACTGCTAGGGTGGAAGGCCAGGGTTACATTGCCGTAGAGGTGGATTCGTGAGGCTCATGTTACTCATCTCAGCCTCTCAGCCGGAAAATGACACACAGGATTACATTGAACAATCAAACTTCCCATTCTAAAAGGATTAGACAAATACTCAGTATGAGATTTCAGAAACAAAATCAATACGCATTCTATGATCCGCACAAAGTGAATGATGATTCTGACATTCCATGTTTCATAATGAGAGTTACTCTTTTTCATGTTTCTGGACCACATATTGCCTGAGATTTCTTGCACATTTAACAGTGGAATAATGAGGCTAGCGGTTCCGGATCTTGCTGGTTTTCCCACAGTTAGAGGGATCGCTTTGGGTAAGTCAAGTCACTTTACCTTAGCTTCGAGCAAGTCACTCCATCTCAGTTGTCTTCAATTTTCTCATTTGCCTCTCTTAATCATGGTAAGTACACCTGCATTTTTAGTAGGGATATGTAGGTATAGATTAATATATACCTATGTACATATAATCAATTGTGCATATACACATATTATACTCACCTTCAAACGCTTGTATCTCTTCAATGGTAAGTGATCATGCCATCGTAGACGCAATTTAACAATTCGATCATTGGGAAGAAGTTCTAAATGGATGACTTGACGACTACAGAAAATTAGCATGAATACAATGTTTAGAGCATGCGATACATGATTATCACAAAGCAAGTAGTTTGTGTTCCTGGAAGTTTGACGTCACTGAAAATATAAAGTTTGCTCTTAGGAATATGAAGTTGGGTAAATACTGCATTAGTATAGATTCTTCCCCTTTCAGGAATCAGAAAGCCTAACTCTAACTGGCTTAAGAAAGACGTATTGGCTCGTGATGACTGTGTAGTTCGATAGTAGGCATAGCTGCTTCAATGGCTTGATTCGGTGTTCACATAATTTTACCAGCATGGGGTGTGCTTTCCATTTCTTGACTCTACTTAAATATTAACTTTACTCTCTTAGTACCACATGCTCACAAGATGGCTTCCACAAACATAAACCCTCTGCAGTGTCTCTTTAACACCCAACGGAAAAACATTAAATTTTCTGATAGTTAAAAAAAAAAATCTGGAGTTGATTCCTACTGGTTTAACTTGGATCATGTACCTCGTCCTTGAGTAAGAATTTTAGTTGAGGGAAAAGGAAAATACCAGTTAGATCACTTGGATAACACGTTGCCTCCCTGAAGCCTGGGTAAAGATGCAATTTGTCCAAAACACATTGAAGCTGAGAGGGAGAGACGGATGATTGTCTAAAAGTGAAATAAGCACAGTGTGGTCCCTAGCCTGAAGAGGGTACATGAAGGCAAGGGAAGAAATGTGCCCAAGTTATGAGAGTATTAGTTTTCTATTGCTGTTGAAATATTGAAGATAGAAGAAAGTAGGCAAGAGTTTCGGCATCCTGTGTTTTATTATTTCAGGAAAGGCAAAAACAAAACTGAAACACACACACCACAAAGACTTATGAGTATATGGAGAAGGTGCTGTGACGGATTGAACGTGTGGAAAGTGGTTTGTGAAGTTTTGTGCTGGAGATTCGCCACTGCACGATGCTCCGCGGTCGGGTAGACTAGTTAAAGTTCACAGTGATCAAATCGCGACAGTAATTGAGAACAATCAACATTATATCACATGGAGAGAATCGACATACTCAAAATATCCACATCAAGAAAGGTATTGGTGAGGATGAAAAATGCGTCTTTTATTTTATGGAAAAAAACTGAACAGATTTTTTGGCCAGCCCAATATTCTACAGGTCGATCATTCTGCCTACACCAAATCATCTAAACTATTCAAGCCTTATTTCACTATCTCCAAAGTAGATTAATAGTACTTGTCAAAGTCTCCTTTATGAAAACATGTACGAAAACGGCTAAGCGTAAGGCGTGTCACGTCGTGTACTCATTATAACATCATCGCCAATACTGTTAATATTATTATTAAGAGTAGCATTATCTCTAGGCACATCACATTAACATACAGTAATCTCTCAATACGTGTGTAACCTGTCCCTGAGGATATACCTGAATTTGAAAATATGAAGTCTGTTTGCAACCAGAAGGCTGAGTAATGACTTTCATTTGTTATCTGGATGCCTCATGCCTGAGCTGGGTTCTGAGGTTAGCAGTGTAAGCGGGTGCGAAGGCTTCCGCTTGGTCTTCCCAAAGAATAGTACAGGTGAAGTAGAACAACAGGTGAGGAGTCAAATGCCTGAAAAGAGCACGGATATTTTGGGGACGGTATTCTACAAACTAGAAGTGGCTCTGTGGCAGGCACACGCACAATTCATCTTCTTAACCTTCTCTCTATTGTTGCTTGTATGTATTAATGAGTAATGATTAATAATTATGGTGACCATTTCGGAGGGACCTGTTTTCAATTCCAACTTTATCCCTTTGTTCTCGACAGCTGCTTACTTATGCAACGAGCTTGTTTCTTGACACATTTCCGGCCACGGCAGTAGAATGTAAAATGTTTCCCAAGGAACTTGAGGCATTTCGTATTTGATTTCTCTTATGTCCTTTGAGTTTCAAAGTGACTATGAAAGAGACAGCGAAAGGTGAGATTTTAGCATTTTTGAAATGTCACTTTATCACAATCCAATAATTGCTAAGCCTCAAAAATTTTAAAGAACTTCCATTTTAAAGACCAATGTAAAAACGTAAGTGTAGGTGTAGTAAGAGACTACGTGGGAACACACACATTTTTATGTAGTTTCATTCACATAAGACATCACAACCTCTAGACTCGGAGTCAGTTGAAGATAAAAGAAAGGTTTTAACGGGAGATTTATAGACTCGCAGAGGCACTGGAGAAGGCTCTGCGTACTGGGCGATCAAGAAGGTATGGGATGCATTTTTTGGTCTTCAAAAGTAGAAAAGGAAGCGAGGCTACACAGCATCATTCATCCAAAGTCTTTCATATGCTTTAAGGCCACTTTGGAAAAAAGACAGCGCATCTCTGAATTACAGAACTCATACATAATTTGTCATTGGCATAAAAGAATGTGTCAGCTGTAATGTCCATTAATCTTTCCCATAACAGTCTGTAATTCAAAATTCACTAAATAGAAATAATATCATCTACTCTCATATCAAATATCGAATATCATCGACTGCAAGGATTTTTAGTGTAATCCTGTGAGAATAACTAAGGGACAAGAACATACTGAAATAACTTGCAAACTTTCTTGCATTTAGCATTGTTCTGAAGAGCTACGACTTTCTAGCAAACACCTCACTTTGACATATGTCCATTTATTTAGATGTTTTAGTAGATGGATAGTTCCAAGGCCAGCGGCTAATAAGAATTTGTCAGTGTTGACAGAAAAGCAATTCTTAGAGCTATTAAATAATAAAAACACAATTTACATTCCAGTTAGCTTCGCACTGCCATGTTTGATAGAGTGTTGAAAGGAGGTAAAGACGGATGTTCGTGGAATTCTAAAACGTGGCAGTGTAGTATGAAACAAAGATGACACAGAATTCCAGAGTTGGCTATTTATTTCAAAAACGAGAACCACATTAGTAAGAAAACATGAAAACAGAGCCTTTAGCCTTTACCAGATAAAATCCTATCGCAAGTGTAAGGACTTGATTATTTTTCACTTTCTTACAAAAATGAGAATGAAATAAGATATTTTGTTTTAAACACTGGCAGGCATGGGTCAAATTCTTTCATGAAATATAAATGTAGCCTTGTCCCTGAAGTCCCTGTCACACAGCAACATTTTCTGGGCTCCTTCTCCAGTTCTTGGAGAAATTCATCACAACTCCTATGAAAGATCCAATAAAAACTGTTAAAGCACTGTGTGGTGTAACAACTCCTTATAGCTAATTGTCATGTGCCTCTGTGTAAACCCAGTCACTGGCAAGAGGAATGCACTTTTCATGGCTTTCTAAGTCAATACTCATCTCGTGGAACTAACTGGAAAACTGTCAGCATCCTTGAGCACAATGGAAGGATACAGCCATAAAGGAAGGGTGGCAAAGAAACCTTACTTGCTGTAACACATATTTAGTAACTCAATATATCAACGGGGGGGGGGGGGTGCCTTAGAGAAATCAGTAATTCTAAGATAATTACTAAAAATTGGAGCCTTCAATCATATCAAAGTGAATTTGTAGAAACATAATATAGGAATGTATTTGAACTAGCAGATACTGACAGGGGTGTATGTAATATAGAATAAGTGTGCAGTGATTAATAAAACACAACTAAGTTATTGTCACACTAAGTCTGTTTGAGGTGGGTTGCAATCTACTCTTAATTAGTGCCAGTAATTTGTATTTTTCTTTAAGACGGAAATCCAGAGCTAAGTTGACAAAAAAATGCTAACTCACTGAAAAGGGAAATATATACTATTGCTTACAAAGACACAAATATCAGTATAAAGCATATCAAAATATTGTAGTTGATTAAACCTATAGAACAGAATTTCTGAATATTATTCTAATGCTTTTTTCTTTGTCACCGAACTTAAAAGAAGTTAGACTTAATGGTTTCTGCTAAAAGTTGATGAGAATATGTCTGGTTTCTGACGTCCAGGTTGAATCTTGTATTTTTAACAAGAATAACAATAAGAAGAAGTAAATAAAAAAACTATAATTAATATAACTACGTGGAGCTCCTTTAGTATTCAGTTAAAAGCAAAACCAAATATGTGTGAATATGTCTACATACAAGAACTCTTTGCTTTTTGAAAGCCTGACAAGGAAATTTCATTTCTGAATGATATCATAACAGCATACATTCATAAATATAGAAGCCTGTTCAAAAATATATTCCTTATCTACGTGAGGTTCTTAAGTATGTAAATAAACTGTAAAATGGTACAGACATACTTGGAAACAGTGGCCTATTGATCAGTCATTTTGAATTATTTCCGGGACAAACATAACTGTGGTATGTCCTGACTATCCCTGTAGAATCTTCAGAGTTTGATTTACTCCAGTTCAGGCTTCTAACTAAAGAAAAGGTACATGGTGTAGAAAGTTAAGATGCAGGCTATATTTAAAAAAACGTTATTATGAATAATAAATTTTTCGTTTGGAAAAATAATTTAAAAGTTCTGAAGAAATCTTTATGACGGACATGACAGGTGATATGTAGACGGCAGACTCACAGCCCTTGCCTTCAAGGAGTTAAATATCTAAGACAGAGATTAAGACGTATTCATAAATCGCTATAATACAGGACAGAGTGTGGCCCATGTCCTATAAAAGGCACAAATAAACTGCTGTGAAAGTAAATGGGTAGTGGTGCGGGGGTGAAGTTTTGACTATCTTTGCCCTCATCAATGAAAACGGAGTAGGTGGGACAGAAAAACACAAAATGGCACAGAGAAAAATGCCCATAAATCTATGTGGCAAGTTATCAAGAAGGAGAACCTAAGAATCTGTGACACACGCTCTTGGGAAAGCTTAGTACTGAATATTAGGAAGCTGATCTTGTTTAAACACCAAGAAAAGGAAAAGAAAGGGGCCAAATTCCACTCAAACTTATTATCAGGACAATGACAGAATAGAAACAAATCCATGTATTTACAGACAAAGAAAGTGTGCCGGAAATAAACACCGCAACCTAATATTATTAGGGAAGTGAAAAAAATGAAGATTGGCTAAAATGAGCAATCTGGCTTCGTAGTGTCTTGAAAATACAGACCTACATTAAAAAGATTTCAAAAGGTTATATATTAAAAAATAGACAAAGGTACATTGTGATAATTTAAATCCAAAAATCAGATTTCCAAACTTGACATTTAAATTTTGAAAATATAAAATTTACAATACAGAAGCAATTATTCGTGTCTGTGTGCCAGATAACACAGCAATAATTTTCTAAGTCAGAAATAGAAGATGTAACAAAAAATGGGGAAAATCATGGTGGTAGAAGATTTTAATTTTCTTTTCTCAATCTTAAACTAATTAAGCAGAAGATAAACATATGAGGAAGAGTATGGAGGATCTAAACAATATGATTAATTAACATAAATAATTAGAAAAAAACCCCTAAAACTCAGTGATAGAGAATATACTTTTTTCCACTTTGCATGAAACAATCACGACAATTAATCATAACTTACACTTGAACATACAGCACAATAAACTCCTCCCCAAAAGAAACCAGGCCAACAGCATTATCGGACCGCGATGTAATAACACCAGAAGTCATTAACAAAATTGCTTTGAAAGCCCTTCCACTACTAGCCCTGGCTGCTGTGGCCCAGTGGATTGAGTACTGGCCCGGGAACTAAAGGGTCGCCTGGTTGATTGCTGGCCAGGGCGCATGCCTGGGTTGTGGGCTGGGTCCCCAGTAGGGGGCGCACAAGAGGAAACCACACAGTGGTATTTCTTTCCCTCTCTTTCTCCCTCCCCTCTGTCTGAAATAAAAGAAAATAAGATAAGATAAAATAAAAGCCCTTCCACTACTAAATCGCACACATGCACACACTAAAAATTAAACAACTATAGGGACCAAAGGGGTAATTAGATTTTAGAATTTCTTAAAAATTTACAATTGCATCAAAAAGCATAAATATGTAGGAATACATTTAACCACAGAGGTTAAGAGCTGCACTCTGAAAACTGTAAGACATTGGAGAAATTAAAGATGCAAATACAGGGAAAGATATGCTCCAAGACGGGAAGGGGTTATAATGTTAAGCTCTGCTTACTACCTTAAGCAATATACAGATTCAATGAAATGTTTATTGCAATATCAGTGGTACTTTCCTTAGAATTAGAATAATTAATCTTAAAATGTATATGAAACCAAAGACCCCAAATAGCAAAATAAATGCTTAAAAAGTAGAAAGTGAGACATGTATGCTCCCTCAAAACAAACTCTAGTATAAAGCTAGGATAATCAAAATACTATGATACAGCCCTGGCTGGGTAGCTCAGTTGGTGGGAGCACTGTCCTGATACACCAAGGTTGCATGTGGGATCCCTGCTCAGGGTACATGGAAGAAGCAAACAATGAATGCATCAGTAAGTACCTACATAGGTGGTGGAACGAGAAATCAATGGTTCTCTGTCTGTCTGTCTGTCTGTCTCTCAAACAATCAATATATTTAAAAAATTTTAAAAAACACTGGTACTAGTGTAAAATTAGTTATATAGAATAAAAAGAGAGCCTATAAATAAATTCCTGCTTAAATAGTCAATTAATCTACAGCAGAGTAGGCAAGAATATACAATGGGGTAAAGACAATCTCTCCAAGAACTGGTGTTGGCAAAACTGGAAAGATACATTCCAGAAAATGAAAATTGAACCACTTTCTTATACCATTTACCAAAAAAATGGATTAAAGACTTAAATGTAAGACCTGAAACTATAAAACTTCTGGAAGAAAATATAGGCAGTAAACTCTTTGGCATTGCTCTTAGCAATATCTTTTTGGATATGTCTCCTTGGTCAAGGGTAACAAGAAAAAAGAAACAAATGAGACGACATCAACTAAAAAGTTTTTGCACAGTTAAGGAAACTGTCAACAAAATGAAAAGACAATCTGTTGGATGGGAGAAGATATTAGCAAAAGATACATCTGATAAAGGGTACATATATAAAATATATATTTCATAAACCTTACCATCAGAAAATTAAACAACCCAATTAAAAAATGGTTAGAGGACTTGAAAGGCACTTCTCCTAAGAGGACATACAGATGGCCAATAGATATCTGAAAAGATGAGAGATGCAAATTAAAACCACAATGAGCTGTCCCCTCACACTGATCAGAATGGCCATCATCAATAAATCAACAGATAGTAAGCGCTGGGAAGGATGTGGAGACGAGGGGAACCTTCATGCACTGTTTGTGGGATTGTAAATTGGTTCAGCCACTGTGGAAATTAGTTAGGAGATTCCTCAAAAAATTTGAAAATAGAGCTGACATACATTCAGCAATTCTCTATCTGGGTAAAATACTAACTTGAAAAGATGTACGCAACCCTATGTCTATTGCAGCCTTACTTGTAATAGCCAAGATCTGGGAGCACTCTAACTTGCTACATAAAATAAATGACAAAAAAAGAAACACAGTACATTTTGATTTATATGTGGAATACAAAAAAGAGAAAACAAATGAATAAGCAAAACAAAATAAAAACGGACACATGGGTACAGAGAGCAATCTGATATTTACCAAAGGAGAGGAGTTTGGAGATGGTAATGAAAAAAATGGTCCGGCCAAGATGGAGGCATAGGTAGACACTCTGTGCCTCCTCCCACAACCAAAAGAAGGACAACAACAAATTTAAAAACGAAAAACAATCAGAACTTCCAGAAAAATCGAACTGTATGGAAGCACCAAGGAGTTAAAGAAGAAGCATTCATCCAGGAGGGGTGGAGACGGGCAGCCGGGGCAGAGCAGGTGGTCCCCCATTTGCGTGCAGATAAACTGGGAGGAAAAACTGGGGAGAAAGAGAGATCTCACAACCCATGTTTCCAGCTCAGGGAAATAAAGCCTCCAAACCTCTGATTGAAAACTCCTGTGGGGGTTGTCGCAGTGGAAGAAACTCCCAGCCTCGCAGGAGAGTTCGTTGGAGAGGCCCACAGGGTCCTAGAACGTACCCAAGCCCACCCACATGGCAATCAGCCCCAGAAGGGCCCGATTTGCTTGGGGGGAGCGGTGAAGTGACTGACAGCCGGCAGAGCTGAACAACTGGCACTGTTCCATTACAGACCCTCCCCCACATACAGTATCACGAAACAGTGATGTTGTTGCCCCGCCCTGGCAAATACCTAAGGCTCCGCCCCTTAGTACGTAACAGGTATGCCGAGACAAAAAAATGGCCCAAATGAAAGAACAGATGGAAGCTCCAGAAAAAATACAACCAAGCAATGAAGAGATAGCCAACCTATCAGATGCACAGTTCAAAGCACTGGTCATCAGGATGCTCACAGAATTGGCTGAGTGTGGTTAAAAATAGAGGAAAAAGTGAAGGCTATGCAAAGTGAAATAAAGGAAAATGTACAGGAAACCAACAGTGATGGGAAGGAAACTGGCACTCAAATCAACAGTTTGGACCAGAAGGAAGAAATAAACATTTAACTGAAACAGAATGAAGAAACAATCATTCAAAAAAAAAAAAATAGGGAGAGGCCTAGGAACCTCTGAGACAACTTAAACATTCCAACATCGGAATCCTAGGGGTGCCGGAAGGAGAAGAGGAAGAGCAAGAAATTGAAACTTATTTGAAAACATCATGAAGGAGAACTTCCCCAATCTGGCAAAGGAAATAGACTTCCAGGAAGTCCAGGAAGCTCAGAGAGTCCCAAAGAAGTTGAACTGAAGGATGACCATGCAAAAGCACATCATAATTACATTACTCAAGATTAAAGACAAGGAGAGAATCTGAAAAGCAACAAGAGGAAAGGAGAGGGTTACCTACCAAGGAGTTCCCATAATGCTATCAGCTGTTTTCTCAAAAGAAACCTTACAGGCAAGAAGGGGCTGGAAAGAAGTATTCCAAGTCATGAAAGGCAAAGACCTACATGCAAGATTGCTCTATCCAGCAAAGCTATCATTTAGAATGGAAGGGCAGATGAAGTGCTTCCCAGATAAGGTCAAGTTCAAGGAGTTCATCATCACCAAGCCCTTATGATATGAAATGTTAAAGGGACTTATCTAAGAAAAAGAAGATCAAAACTAAGAACAGTAAAATGAGAACAAACTCACAACCATCCACAATTGAACCTAAAAATAACAAAAACAAAAAACAACTAAGCAAACAAGTAGAACAGGAACAGAATCACAGAAATGGAGATCATATGGAGGGTTATCAGCAGGGAAGGGGAGGCGGGGAGAATGGGAAAAGGTACACAGAATAAGAAGCCTAAATGGTAGGTACAAAATAGACAGGGGCAGGTTAATAACAGTATGGGAAATGAAGAAGCCAAAAAACTTATATGTACGACCCATGGACATGAACTAAGGTGTTGGAATGTGGGTGGGAGGGGGTGTGCAGGGCAGAGGGGAATACGTGGGAGAAATGGGACAACTGTAATAGCAAAATCAATAAAATATATTAAAAAAGAAAAAATGGTGGAGGCATTAAAAATGTTCTTACTAAAAATGATTTTACATGTTTCTTTATGTTGTTTTCTACCTTCCAAATACAAGATTTTGCTTTTAAAAAAGCATATAACAAAAAATGCTGTTGTATTCTAAAATAACTTTTAAAAAAATTTCCACTGTGTGATTTAAAATAAAAATAATCTACTCAGCAGTCAGGTAAAAGAAAGGAAACTATAAATATCAGATTTTATATGCAAAACACATTGTTTTAGAAACCCTGATTCCTGAAGGTATTCAATTGTTTGAAATCAAGACAGATGATCTGTAAGCTACTTTAGAAAACAGAATTGGAAACAGCTTTTTTTCTTGCATTTTTATTATGTTCAGGAACAGCAAGTAAAGTTAGCATCACTTTCTGATATCATGCTTTGAGGAAGCACGCGTTGCTGCGATCTCATAACTTTCCAAATGATTGCTTCATCTTTTAAATAATAATGAAACTCATAAGGGAGGAATTTGACTGATCTTATTCTACTGAGAAATCACAGTATATCTCCAGATTTAGGAGATGAGGAGAAACCCACTACTTTGCCAGCTTTAGCAGAACATCAACATCTTCGGGAACTGGAATGATGATGAATAAGAGAAAGAGATCAAAGAGGATGGAAAGAAAGCAAGTGCTCATTTAAACAACAATCATGACTACAGCCTCAGCAGTAAATCAGAAGAAAACGTTCAGTATGTCTTAATAGAGTTTAAGAAAACATGTTGTAGTAACAAAGCAAGAACTTGATGAATATATAACCAAAAAAAAAATCCTTAGGGCATAAATGCAATGATTAGAAATAACATTAAAGTGAGACATCTGTTAGAATCTGTTAGATTCTAAGCGGCATCTTACCCACCCACTGCATACATAAATGAGTCTCGGTTTACTAATGCTGCTTTGTTAAGACTAAACGGAGCGTAATTTGCATTCAAAGAAGATACAAACTAAGTCTGCCGAAAGTATAAAACTTAGGAAATCGTAGTGGTGCTGCTCTGTGGGTTCAAGGGAAATTTGTAAACAGGCGCCTGTACAAAGTGAGTAAATGTTCATTATGAAGAATTCCCCATGAGATGTCAGTTTGACATTACTAGACGGAAATAGAAAAGCATTCTTTTCAATGAAACAGAGAGAATAGAGAACGAATGAGAAATGACAGGGATGTCAATTTATATAACCTATCACAAAAAAATTACTAACGTAATAAAACTCGGTATAAAAGAGACATAACATTAGGTGCGGTATTGAAACCGGAAAAGACACCGGCGTTCGGGCTGCCTGTCGCTACCGAATCCAGTAAGCAGTGACAGTGATTGAATCTTTTATGGGCGTTTTATTCAGATGGTCAGCGATCTGAGAAGATGGCGGGTTCATACCCTAACAGACCATCTTCCCTTCTCTTTCCAGGCCAGACCTTTTATAAGGGAGGTGGGGGAGGGGGGATAAACAAGGTGCGGTGAGGGCTTTGAAATTCAGAAGCTGCAACATTCCTGTCCTCAGCAGCTAGCTGTTCTCAAGTGTATGTGGGGGATGGTCGTCTGCTCGCCTGGAACACAAAGGCCCGGATGCCTCCACTAGTCCCCAGGCGGTCATCTCTAGCAGCGCCCCGGGGGGTCGGCTGTTTTCCCAGGAGCCAGGATGGGCCTTATCTGCAGTTTCTGCAACAAAAGCTTTAACGTACACAGTACTTGCTAGGCTTATAACTTTTTACCTTAAACTAAAATTTGCTAACTCTTGAGTCCCCTATCAGTATTTCCAGGACTGTGGTATTTCTTTTCACTAAAAAGCTGGTGTTTCACTTAATGATGGGCCAGTCTTCACACACCTGTAACTCATCTTGAGTGGCCGAAATACTCCAGAGCAGAGCTAAAGGAGCTGGTTGCTACGCTGCACCCTGGTGTTCTACCCCATTTAGGCCCAGGATCGGCCTCAAATGCAAGCATGCATCATCGGAGGTGTTGTTAGAATCATTCATATGCAAGAATGTATTCTCTTTTTCGTTATCCGGATAGATCAAGCAGAAATATTGATGTAAAACGCATGTTTGTTGCTGACTGCCCAATGTTTTTATATTAGTTTTCATGCGCAGATTTCACTCAGACTGTCCTAAAGCTCAAGAGGGTTACTTCCATGTGTCTGATAACTGAAAATAACAAAGACGAGGAAACTTCGAATGTGCTGTATAATGATATTCTGCCAAGAAATTTTATTCATCAAGTATGGGCACTGTAGATGTAATGAGAGTAAAGTAGCCCCTCACGTTATGTGTGCTCCTGGATAAGAAATCCAGGGTCCTTTCTATAAAATCCAGTTTCGGTGAAGAACCCTAAGTCAATTTACCCAGAAACCTCCACCCTTAATATCTAAGCACCCTCAATATCCGATGCGGTCCCTCATCCTTCACCATCGCCCTCGTTAACGTCTTCATCACGCTGGCCCGCCCGCCTTCAGTGAGAATCCTGTTGCGTCGGTTTAGCCTGAACCCTTCTTACCCCTGGTATTTCCCCATTAACTTTCTGTTATCACTCATTAAGTGACCTTGCCCTGGATTAGCTGCAGAGCTGTTGCTAGGCAAAAGAGCTCTCAATGGCCCTGCTCCATGTGTCCCTTCCCCCAACTCACACCTGAGGGGCTAGAGGTGAGGACATCTTGTATGTCTTTCTAACATTTCCTGGACACCCTGAGTTCTGGGCTCCATTCCAAATGCCTATTTTGGGGCTCCCCCTCTTGGCTGCACCCTGTATCAAAACCACATGGCAGTAGACTCTATACGTATTGTGATACCCCTGAATAAAGTCTGCCTTACTATCCTGAATGTGCCCCTGAACATTTTTATTCACATAATACCTGCAGTTCTGTAGCCTATTTTATTATAGAATAGATAAACTGAACATGATATTTTACTAGCTTCTTTTTCTTAAGATATTAGTTTTTACATATACTCCCTTGCAAAGTGGCCATATGCTTAACCATTAGTTCTACTACCATTGAGGGCTGCAATTCATTTTTTAAAGGATTTTTTTTTCCATTTTTTATTTTATTTTTTTAATCAGTATTTTTTAATTGTTGATATTGTACAGTTTTCTGTCTTTTACCCCGCCCCAGCCCACCACCCCAGCCCTCCCCACCTTCCTCCCATTTCCACCCCCCATAGTTTTTGTCCATGAGTCCTTTATACTTGTTGCTCTAAACCGTTCCCCTTTTCCCCTGAAATTCCCTCCCCTCCCACTCTGGACACTGTCAGACTGTTCTCAAATTCAGTGTCTTTGTTTATATTATGCTTGTTTGTTTGTTTTGTTGATTAGCTTCCTGTTAAAGGTGAGATCATATGGTATTTGTCTTTCACTGCCTGGCTTATTTCGCTTAGCATGATGCTCTCCAATTCCTTCCATGCTGTGGCAAAGGGTAGGAGCTCCTTCTTTCTTTCTGCTGCATAGAATTCCATTGTGTAAATGTACCACAGTTTTTTGATCCATTCATTAACTGATGGGCACCTAGAGCACCAACTTACACCATACACAAAAATAAATTCAAGGTGGATAAAAGATTTAAATATAAGCCATGACACCATTAAAATTCTAGAGGATAATATAGGCAGGAAAATCTCAGATATTTCACGCAGCAATATTTTCACTGATACGTCCCCTAGAGCAAGGGACATAAAGGAAAGAATAAACAAATGGGATCTCATCAAAATAAAAAGCTTCTGCACAGCTAAAGAAAACAGTATTAAAATAAAAAGAGAACCAACTGTATGGGAAAACATATTTGGAAATGATACCTCAGACAAGGGATTAATCTCCAAAATATATAAGGATTTTTTATTTATTTATTTTTATAGAGGGGAAGGGAGGGAAAAAGAGAGGGAGAGAAACATCAATGTGTGGTTACCTCTTGTGCACCCCCTACTGGGGACCTGGCCTGCAACCCAGGCACATGCCCTGACTGGGAATCGAACCAGCGATCCTTTGGTTCTCAGGCTGGCACTCAAACACTGAGCCACACCAGCCAGGGCTCAAGTAATCAAAATCTTTTGACTCAACAAATGATTTCTAACATATTCAATAGCATCACCGCCCCTGGGAGATTGAACTCCTCTCCCTTGTCCATTGAGTCAACGGTATACAGTTATGTTATTTAGGGTTCCAAATTCTGGTTTAGGTTTGGGAACACTGACATAGATAACAGAGTGCAGAATGACTAATGCGTTCAGTGGTATCCTTGTGTTTTCTCACTCCACGTTTCATCGTTCCCGTTTTATCATTATTAGCGACATGATTCCTGTGATTTCTAGTAGTTCTTGACATTCCCATTTGTCTCTTTCCTGAGCTTCAGAATATCCCTGGAGAAACTAAGCCATTTACCCTATTAATTTTTAAAAACATGCTTCTACCCCATAAAGAAGAATTTGGCTCATGAAGTATTTGGTTGTCCAGAAATATAATGTTTACGAAAGTCAGGATAAGCATGTAAGTTCTGTTATTAAAGAAATGTTTTTATAGAATGTAGTGGGGTGACATTGGTTGATAAAATGCTACAGGTTTCAGGGGTACAATTCCACTACACATCATCTGTACACTGTCCTGCGTGTTTACCACCCCAAGTCAAGTCTCCCGGACTTCCTTTTGGATTATGAAAAATATTCTACAGCAGCCTACCAAAAGGACAAATGACTTTTAAGGTGTATTTACGATGCATACATTTCATGTATTCGGTAGCTTAAAAAGCAAACTGAAGCATATTAATTTTTTTCAGTGTTTATTTGAGCATATATATTCAATTGGGCATTTGAACTGTGCAGCACCAAACCAAACGTGGTTAGAAGCACTAAAGTTGAACATGTAGGAGGCTGTCTCTCTCGGGAAGCACACAGGCCGCATCAGGGAGTAGAGGCTGGAGGGGACGTGCGAGCGCGCTCTCCAGTGCGTCCGTGTCCGTGGACAGACACGGAGAGCGAGAGTGACAGGGAGACAGGTCAGCACAAAGCCGGGGTGGGGGTGAGAGCGTTCACGGAGGGGAGTCTGGGGGAGGGAGGGGTGCGCGCATTCAGGGAACCAACGGCTCCTCCGGCTCCTCCGCATGGCTCCTCCGCATTCGGGTGACTCTCAGCATCGCGGGGGTGGTGTGGGTCCCTGTGACCCGACTAACCAGGGCAGGGCGCCCGTGGTGGGCCAGCCACGGAGCCTGGGCTCCTTCCACCCCGCCCCCTCCGCCTTCCCCTGGCCTCTCGCCCACCTCCTCCCCATCATTCCCCTCCTGGGTCCCAGTCCCCATTCCCCTGGGTGGGCCCACCCTCCCACCTTCTCCATTTCCCCCCATTCCCCTCCATGGACCCTCCCCACTCCATCCCCCATTCCCCTCCATGGACCCTCCGACACTCCACCCCCGCTCCACCCCCCATTCCCCTCCATGGACCCTTCCACAATGCACCCCCCATTCCCCTCCATGGATTCTTCTACCCTCCATCCCCCATTCCCCTCCACGGACCCTCCTGTTCCTCCAGAACCTCGTATTGCCCCTCCGTGGCCCCTCCTGCTCTCCACCCTCCCATTCCCCTCTCCCCATGTTGCTCCATGGTCCTTCCCCCCCATTCCCCTCCATGGTCTCTCCCTCCCCCATCCCCCTCCATGGACCCTCCCCCCATTCCCCTCCATGGTCTCTCCCTCCCCCTACCGCATCTCATTCAGCCTCCCTATCTCCCTTGGCCCCGCCCCCGCCACTGACTTGCTGACGTCAGCACAGGGCCCTCGTGACCTCACAGAGCGTATCCCCTCCTGTCTCCAGGCACCCAGTGTGCACGGTAGGGCCAACGGCAGAGACAGGTGACCCAGCAGGAGCGGTTGGTCCTGTCGCGGGGTGGCGGTGTGTCCCGGCAGCACAGCCTCGGGGCTCAGGGTCTGAGCGGCGGACCCAGCGATGGAGGAGGAAGAGAAGGAGGAGCCAGGGATGGAGGAGCCACAGATGGAGGAGGCCGAGATGGAGGAGGCAGAGACGGAGGAGCCAGGGACCAGCGGGACCCAGGTGAGCAGCAGCCCCTCAGGTCCAGCCTCTCCCCTTCCTCCCCCCTACCAGCCCTGTCCTTTGACACCCCCTCACACCCCACCGCCCAGCTCCAGCCTTTTTACCCACCAACCTGGGGGGTGGCTGCCTCTGTAACCCTGGCCCCCGTAAGCCACGCCCACCCTGACCCGTGGTCCCCCCTTGTCCCTACCAGGATGCCCCGACCCGGCCCGTTCCCGCGGATGCGTCCACGGCTGTAAAGCGGCTGGAGAAGGAACTGATGGACATCACGAAGGACCCCCCTCCCATGTGCTCCGCGGGGCCGGTGGGGAATGACATTTTCACGTGGAGGGGGGTCATCATGGGCCCCCCCAACAGCCCCTACGAGGGAGGGGTCTTCTCCCTAAATATATACTTCTCACACGAGTATCCCTTTTACCCTCCGTGGGTTTACTTCACCACCCGGATCTACCACCCCAACATCGACCGAAGAGGGAATATCCATGTAGACATGCTGAAGTCCCAGTGGTCGCCTGTGCTTACCATATCCAAGGTATTGTTGTCCATCAGCTCCATGCTATGCGACCCCAACCTCGATTACACCTTAGTTCCGTCCATCGCGAGAATGTACCTAAACAATAGGGACAAATATAACACTATGGCGCAAGCCTGGACGAGAAAGTACGCCATGTGAGTCAGAAGTCAATGATAAACTATCACCTTAATAAAACACCTGCCTGTTGAATAGGCTGTCTTTGGACTGCTTTCTGGGAGGTGTCATTTCCCCATCTTCGTGGGCATAAGGCGAACACCTGCCACAGCAGGGTGTGTGGAGGGCGTGGGGGAAGCATGGGGGTGGGGCAAGGTGGGGGGATGGGGGAGGCATGGGGTGGGGAAGCGAGGGGGTGGGGGAGCATGGGGGCTGTGCACCTCCATATCATGGTGTGTGTGGAGTGGGTGAGCGAGGCGTGTGGGTGGGCCACGGTGGGGGCTGCGATGCACTCAAGAGATTTCACGACCCACCAGTGGGTCATTGAGAAATGATTCTTCAGGTGTGTCTCATGCTGGCATGAGCACTAGCATTGTCTTAGTGTCTTCAGGCTGCTCTGACTAAATACCCCAGAAAAGGTGACTTGTGACCACAGACATGCATTTCTCACCATTATGCAGGCTGGGAAGGCCAAGACAGAAGTGTCAGCGGATGCAGTGTCTGGTAAGAACCCTCTTCTTCACAAACGATCTTCGCGCTGCAACATTACATGGTGGAGTGGCCAGTGGGGCTTGTGCCCATTCGTGAGCACAGCACTTTCATAGTACAATCACCTCCCCAAGACCCCGCTTCCTAGTGCCCTCGCCTTGGGAGTTAATATGTAAGCGTGAAATTGGGATGACAAGATGCAGACCATAGAAGGCACTAGTGCACTTGGTTATAAAGTATCTTTTGACGCGTGATCGTGGAGCAGGAAGTCTTGCATGATGTAACAGAATCTCCCTTCTGGGCAGAGGGCAGGCTTGTTTCTTGACCAGGATAGTGAAGGTAATGTCTTCTGCTGGGGTAAACACGGGATAAGCTCTCTAGCAATCTGCCCTGTAATACCCGGGAACGTCCTATGGTCCTGGACTCTCAGTTGTGACACAGACCCACTGTGTACGCAGCCGTCACCCACGCTGCTCTGGCTGTGTCCTGCGGGACCTGGCGACAAGGCAGCTGATACGAACATGAAATTCATGCTGCCTGCTATGAGCTTAAGTTCTTTATCTCTGACCCAGAAAGCTGGTCTATTCTGCCATTGGCTATGAAGTGTGGCAGGTGAAATAGCTTACAGATAGAATAAGTATAACCTCTGATCCTTCACAAAATATGGAAATGAGCCCACATTTGAAAGACATGACTCTAGGATTTCCCCAACAGCTGCTGACATACTTCTTTCATATACAAATACACATATAGATATTGCTATTAGTTTCTACCAACTGGGCTAATAATGATGGTAGTAATGGCAGAGAAAGATTTTGGAATAAAAAGAAAAATGGCAACAAAAAATTTTGATCTTTATATTCCATCTCTTCTGTCCATTCTACACTGTGTGTCTATATAGGTTATTTTCAAAGTGTGGACAAACGCTGGGATTTGCTCACGGTAATTGTTGAAGACATCCTCAAATTTACACACGCAAGGGTCCAGAATGTAGTGATCTTCAGAGTGGTTAAATAACATGCACTGGATGCA
The DNA here is from genome assembly GCA_039655065.1 of Glossophaga mutica. NCBI lineage: Eukaryota > Metazoa > Chordata > Mammalia > Chiroptera > Phyllostomidae > Glossophaga > Glossophaga mutica. Next base: position 2,228,272 of record CM077318.1, on the reverse strand, counting down.
CAGCACGGAGTCTCATGCTCCAGGTAGAAGGAACAGGCAGACGTATACATACAAACATACATGGGTTTTTTTACATACAGCACTGACAACTGAGTTCCACCGCAGGACACAGAGAGTTAGAAGCATGGCTCCCCGTCTGAGCTATGTTAGCTTCAAATTCATGACTCTTTGCAAACCCTGCAGGAACGTATTGAAGCAGGAAGTTGAAGCTGCCAATGAACCAACGAGGCTAAAATCAAAGACCTAAATATAAAGTCTGACACAGTTAATTACGCACAAGAAACATGTGGGTACTGAGCTTGTGGGTCTGGATTGTAGAGAACATTTTGTTTACTGGACCCAATGGCAAGGCAAGTAAAGGCCAAAAAAAAAAAAAGAAGAATGGGATGATATCAAACTCAAAAGCTTCTGTATAGCCAGAGAGACAACTAGCGAAACAGAAAGGCGACCAACAAAATGGGAGATGGTATTTAAATGCAACAGCTCCAACAAAGGTTAATATCCAAAATATATACATAACTCATAGAACTCAACACCAAACAAACAAATGATCTAATTAGAAGACAAGCAGAGGACCTCAACAGACACTTCTCCCAAGAACGCATACAAATTGCCAACAGACATATGAAAAGATGCTTAATTTTACTAACTGTTAGGGAAATGCAAATCAAAACTGCAGTGAGATACCATCTATTAAATGGCTGTTGTCTGCAAGACAAGTAATAACAAATGTTGGAGAGTCTGTGGAGGAAAAGGAACCCTCATTCGCTGCTGGTGGGAATGCAAACTGGTACAGTCACTGGAGAAAACAGTATTTTTTAAAAAAAACCTTGAACATCACCCTGCCTGGTGTGGCTCAGTGGATTGAGTGCTGGCCTGTGAACCAAAAGGTCACCGGTTTGATTCCCAGTCAGGGCAGGTGCCTGGGTTGTGGGCCAGGTCCCCAGTAGGGGGCGCATGACAGGCAACCACACATTGATGTTTCTCTCCCTCTCTTTCTCCTTCCCTTCCCCTCACTCTAAAAAATAAATAAATGAAATCTTAAAAAAAAATCTTGACCTTAATTTTATTCTATTTGATATCAGATGGGATGGAGTTCTTTATATTCTAAACCACAAGCCAGAAGCTTTATAAGGCATTTCAGTAATAATATATGTATCTCCAAAGCATCTTTAAAAAATTGTATTGATTTAGTTTTAGAAAGGAAGGGAGAGAGACAGAGAGAAAAACATTCATTTCTTGTACTTATTCAGGCATTCCTTGGTTGATTCTTGTATGTGCCCCTACAGGAGACTGAACCCATGACCTTGGTGTATCACAATGGCATTGTAACTAACGGGGCTACCTGGCCCGGATGCCAAGAGTGTGATTTAGTAATGAGGTACCACTGTTCCATGATTCCTTTAGGATGAAGTCTTACGTAGAAAACAACGTGAGTCACTTAGGTAGGAGTAGGAGTTTTTTAGCATTTGACAGTGCCTTTTATGACACTGAGGCCCTAAGAACACATTTACAGAATTGCACGTGCTGTTAATGGTCCCGGTGTGATGCGGTGTGGGACACAAAACGGCCTCAGGCTCTATGCCATGAAGTAAAAGGTTTTCCTAATCTTCACCCTGTTGGCTACTCATTCTGATTTACATTTCTCTCAGTTTAAATTTTGACTTGCTAATACTCAGTAATTATCATGACTGCAAACGTTTAACATTCATTATAATTTATAAATATTTCTAGGACTTGATTTTTCGCGTGGTATTATGGATACGTATATGGATATATGTATTCAGAATATAGCTTAATTTTCATTTAGACTTTGTACGTTGCATGAAAAAAATAATTCTCATCTTTATAGGAGTACTATTCTTCCTAGAATTTTTGGGAAGCAGAATTATCTTTTCATCTCCCTGGTAACTGCCACATGCTAACTTGTAAAAGCCATTGTCACATATAAATGCCTGAAACCACATAATGCATAATCACAAATTGCTATATATTTATTCTTCATTTAGCCTGTAGTCAGAGAAAAGTCACTTAACCTGCTTGTTATTATGCTTCAGTGAGTTTTAGCAGATTCATTTATTAACTTTTGGGAGCTGGCGTTTTGGATTTTCGTCTTTCAAATTTGAAAGTTTACATTAAAACAATACCCCTCATGTACAAGGCTGTAAAGTATCTTTATATTACAAATACATTAATATTTTGCTATGGCATATAAACACCAATTTGTGGAGCAATAGTGCATATTTTTGTTGATTGATAACATCCAACAAGTTTGAATGGATCACAAATATGCATTATAAATTTATAAATCACCCTGCATCTAAAAGGAAAGACTTCATTGTTTGCATGACTAGACACTAAAATTTTAATCTGTTCAGCTAATAAAGTTCTCATAATACACACAGTTAATGAGGTTACCAATGACCCAAATACACTGTAGCTACTATATATTTTTTCCTGATAATATTCTTATTTTTTCTTCTCTCTTTTAGCTCTAACAATGTTGGGGGGAATTATATTCCTTCATATATACATTAAATTAAGGAAGTCATATTTCAAATATGATATGCCTGCATTGCATCCAAAGTGTAACACCGTTTTTGTGTTGATTATATCCCTTCCAGTAAATGGCCAACACATGAGCTTTGCTAGCAGAGGGAGTTACATCATGGACACATCACGCGTTGTTCCTTTCAGTTCTCAAACAGATAAGCAGTAAAGTTAATGAGCTCTTCCTTCAAATAGCTCCTTAGTCATCTTGGGAAAGTTGTTCCACAATATATGCATGATTGGTTTTAGTTTTAACTACTTTTGATCAAAAGTTGTCAAAGTGACCTAATGGCCCAGCTAATAAATTTAGGATGATCAATTTCTTTTACAAATGGCTCATTTGATGTAGAATGAGATCTTACAAAGCATATACCTCTACTTACTGTGGGCTCTTAAGATACAAAAATTATTTTATTATTCAGTGAAGTTTTTCCCCATCCAAGCTCCATGCTAATAATAATTTTGTAAATAATTTAACAGTCATCAGTGTCAAGAGGAAATTGCAATTAAAACAAGGTTCGATCTGGGAGGTATGTAGGTAAAAGTTGTCATAACAAAATATAACTTATTTCTCCACATGTTTTCCTAGTTACAAAACAGTAAATTCATTAGTGTTTTTCTTTCTATTATGTATTTTTAACTTGTTTTAAATGTAAAAACTTGCCATCAAGTTTACTATTTAAAACATACTTTAGTTTTAGATTGAAAACTTTAAATTCCAAATCCTAGACCTAGTATTTTATCTAAGTCAATAAGCTTAATATATTATACTGTTTACATTCATACTCTAGTGTTTAATGATATGGAAATTTCTGAAAAAATTTTCACATGCTCAGCACACATCTACTATCTTTTGTAGTATCGTATCTAAGAGACAGAACAATGTCACGGCCTTGATAAAGTCAAAGCCAAGTTAGAGATGCTTTGCTAATTTACGATTTCCAGTGGATCAATGTGTCTGAGAAACAAATAAGAAGAAAAATCCACCTAATTGTTTAAAATATTTTAAAAATATTAGTTACAGCCCTGGCTGGTGTAGCTCAGTGGATTGAGCGCGGGCCTGCGAACCGAAGGATCGCGGTTCAATTCCCAGTCAGGGCACATGCCTGGGTTGCCAGGCCAGTTCCCGGCAGGGGACATACAGGAGGCAACCGCACATTGATGTTTCTCTCCCTCTCTCCTTCCCTTCCTCTCTAAAGATAAATAAATAAAAATCTAAAAGAAAAAAAAAGTACTTAATTTTTTGAAAAAAAAAATATTAGTTACATATTTTGTAATGTATACGAGGTGGGGGGACATAAGAAAAATGAAATTACCTTCTGGAGGGCGAACCCCTTGTAGTATTAAGGGGGACTTAATGTAGTAAGTTCTGCTCCCTTTAATGGCAGAATTCCACCGTTATTATGTACAAATTATCATCTTCTTTTAGAAATTTAGTTTCCATTTTAGGAAAATACTTGTTCAAAAGAATAATTTGATTTTTAATTTTTACTTAAGGCATTTAACAATAAAAATTATTCATGCAAGCAGATAGTTGTATTATTGTGCAAAGTTAAACCGTTATTTTTATAAAAGATTTTATTTATTTATTTTTAGACAGAGGGAAAGGGTGGGAGAAAGAGAGGGAGAAAAACATCCATGTGTAGTTGCCTCTCGCACGCCTCCCACTGGGGACCTGGCCCACAACCCAGGCATATGCCCGACTGGGAATCGAACTGGTGACCCCTTGGTTTGCAGGCTGGCCACTGAGCCACACCAGCCAGGGCAGTTCCACCATTATTTTTAATCAAGTAATCTTATCTTTTATAGTCACATAGAATTTCTGGTTTAATTTTTTAAAAGTGTAAACAACCTATAGAAGGAAAAGAATTGTTGGCCTATTTAACACAGAATTATATTAAATGTTTTTATCTACTAAGGCTATCTATGCATATATCTAGTTCAACTACTTTGATGGCCATGTAGAGAATCAGTCAAAATAAATTAATTGTATTTGAACATTCACCAGTATCACTTATGCATTAAATATTTTAGTATAATTTAAAATATCCACCATTATTCTCCAAATCTGTGTTACAAATACCCAGTTATTTATACATTAACATCTCAACCGGTGTCTGTACACTTGGCTAACATTCTGTAACTGTGTGATTTATATTTGTTGATATTAGGGCTGAACACTTAATAATACCTTCAGAATATGGCCTCAATGCCTTTTCATCTGTTACGTGGTCAGATACTTAAGCGCTGTTTTTTCTATTGTCTTACACCTGTCAACAAGCTTTCCCCCATTTTCCTCCGCTGTAGACACTAAGGCTCCTCATCAAACTCCATTCCTGATAAAATGTCATCATCTAGTTTTACGCAATGATGAATAACTTGGCTACAGGAAACTCGATATCCGAGCCAGTTGGGACCACGAAAAATCATACTGTAATTTGCAACACCTGCTGTGTTTTCTTCGTTGCGTTGACTTGCTGGCTTTCTCAAATCTTTTTCTAGCCTCTTAAGCAACTAGTTGTCCACTAAGAACCGATTCTCCGCTTAGAGAACTCTTCTTTAAGAACACTTACCATATATGCACCGATATACTCATTTACAAAATATAACATCGAAACTTTATGACAGTCAGAATTATCCAGCAAGAGCTCATCTCTTCAGAATATTCCGTCTCCATAGCGATCATCTTATTGCTCTAGATTTCAAAGAAGGTATGCACGTTTCAGACTGGTTCTTCCCAAAACATTTATGTGAATCTCCTCGGAGACTTCATCCCATGCTCCCTTCTTTCCTTTTTTAATTAAAATTATTATATGACTTTGTTAATCAAATTTATAGGTTTCAAGTGTACATTTCTATGGTGTATCATCTGTATGTACCATTGTGTGCCCACCGCCTGAAGTCACATCTCCTTCCATCACCACGAATTTGACCCCGTTACCCTTTACCACCCCCACCCCCCCTTCCCTCCGGTCACCACACGCTGCTGTCTGTGTTCATGATTTCTTTTTGTTTGTCTTTTTGTTAACTAAGTCAGACACAGAAAGTTGAGGAAAATATTATTTCACTCGCGTGAGATATAAAATTATCTGTTTATCTACTAAATCTTGAAAAACTATTAAGGACCAGGGTTAACAGAATAACCTCCCCCAAAGATGTCTATATCCCAGTCCTAAAACCTGTGCAGACAATGGCAAAGGGTCTTTGCAGATGTGATTAAGTTTAAGAATCTTAAAATAAGATGACACCAGATTATATGGGTGAGCCCGACACAATCACATGGTACTTATGAATAAAATATGAAGGCAAGATGATGTATTCATAATTAGAGAGTTACAAGAGTTGTAAGGTTTTTTCCAAGAAAACTCCCATGTATTGTGGTTCTAGTGAAAGTATTGAAGAGTGCAATGTCCTTAGGACAGGACTATACATTTTATTGTAACAAGGAGGAAAGCTTAGTAACCGTAAAGAGATGTACTACATTAGTGGATATGGTTGGGAGATAAGGCAATGCTCACCTGATCGCTTCAGCTTTCTTAATGAATAATGAAGAAGTGAACTCAAAAACTGAAGGTTTCAGTGGAAAATAGAAATAGAGAGAGAAAGGAAAAACAACCCCCACCTGATAAGTCTTTGGAGGGAGAGGGGAGTTCCCTTAAGTAACACCGTTCAACTAAATCAGGAAAGGAAGGAAAAGTTGAAGGAGAAGATTGCGGGTTAATATGAGAGATGTGGTACCAACAGTGTCCCAGAGGGCATAATGGAAAGGCCCAGAAGGAGGGCAGTTCGGGCTACTTTAGGGAATGTACAGAGACAACAGTCTGGAGATAGTTTGGAAGCGGTGCTTCGGGTTACCACTAAGATAAAAGGGATTCGTGATGCGATGGGATTAGTCCTGCTCTGTCTTAGGAGGATGAGTAAACTGTGGAAGTTACAGCCCGCATTTTCGTGGGTGGGGGAAGGCCTCATCAAGGGATGGTATCTTTAGAGGCTTGCCGAGCAATGACAGTCTAGGGAAGGGCTTGTCCAAGAGCATCTGGATATTCCATTGCGTTTACCGCCCAAGTCCAGTCCCCTTCCTTCACTATTTATCCCCCTTTGCCCTCTTCTACCTCCCCCGCCCCCCTCTCCTCCTGGCAGTCACCAGGCTGCTGTCTTATCTCTGAGTTTTTGTGCGTTTCTTTGGCTTAACCCCTTCATCTTTTTCACTCAACCCCCCCCAACCCCCTCCTCTCTGACAGTTGTCAGTCCGTTCTGTGTATCTACGAGTCTGTTCTATTTTCTTGGTTTATTTTGCTCATCACATTCCACATATGAGTGAGATCATATGGTATTTGTCTTTCTCTGACTAGCTCGTCTACCTTAGCATAACAGTCTTCAGGTCCATCCACGCTGTCGTAAAAGGCAGGATTTCCTTCTTTATGTAAGGCCAAGTAGCATGCCATTGTGTGAATGGACCACAGCTTTTTCACCCACTCATCTACTGATGGGCACTTGGGCAGCTTCCACATCTTGGCCATTGTACATACATTGCTGTGAACGAAGGATATATCTATATCCTTTGTGAGATGTACATACATATATGACATATCCTTATATTTGTGTTGCAGCCTGTCAGGACCTAGCAGGTCCATGCTAGATTCTGGGAGATGGAAGAAAATGCGCAGAGCCGTGAGGACGCCTGACATGCCTTTGTTCACGGGCAGGCGAGCCACGTACGCTGCGATGCGGATGTGTCTCTGCAAGTCTCTGCATGGCACTTGTCTCCTTGCGTGGCCCATGTTGCGGCCCTTGTTCCCCAGCGTGGCATCCAGCAGGAAGTCCCTACCTGCATAAGTACTGGAGGCAAACAAAACTGGCTTCCAGCCAGAAAATGATATAACGTAGCCTGATTCGTCTCAGGCGAGCTCGCTCAGGGCGATGGGAACTGTTGATCGGACTCCGTATGGTGGCCCTCTCTGCAGGTCCTCTTTGGGGAAGTGTCTATTCAGGTCCTTGGCCCATTTTTCCGTTGACTTCTTTTTGGTGCTGAGTTTTTCAGTTCTTTATCAATTTTTAATATGAACCCCTTATCAGGTATGTCATTGGCAATACAGGATGGGGGAAAAGTAGGTTTACAGTTGTTTGTATGGAAAACAGTACGATCCTTAAATAATAATACCAAAATAAACTCCGTGTTTTACCTGGTCACAAGTGAAAATGAACTTTTTTTGTTTGTTTGTTTGTTTCTATTTTTTAAAATTTAATCTTTATTGTATATTTTCCCATCACCGTTTAATTTAATATATTTTATCGCTTATGCTATTACAGTTGTCCCATTTCTCCCCCATCACTCCCCTCCACCCCGCACACCCCCTCCCACCCACATTCCCCCTCTTTAGTTCACATCCATGGGTCATAAGTTCTGTAGCTTCTCCATTTCCCACACCGTTCTTGCCCTCCCCCCGTCTATTTTCTATTGAAAATGTACTTTTGACCGACCCTGCGTGTTCTCCCATTCAGTGGCTTGTCTCCTCATTTTGTTGGTGATTTCCTTTGCTGTTCCCATTTATTTTGTTTTCTTCTTTTTCCCTTTCCCATGGGAATATACCAGAAAATAATATTGCTACACAAAAAGTCCAAGTTTTTACTGCCTATGTTTTCCTGGAGAATTTTTATGGCTTCAGCTCCCACGTTTAAATCTTGAATTCATCTTGAGTTTATTCTTGTGTATGGCATACAAAGGTAATCTAGTTTTTTTTTTCCTTTGCATGTGTTTGTCCAGTTTTCCCACCATTGTTTCTTAAAAGGACTATCTTTACTCTGTCGGACATTTTCGTCTCCTTGACTGTCGCTTTCCTTTTCAGATGTATAAGCTACTGATTAACAGACGAGCGGTACAGATTTATTTCTTCTGGGACGCACCCACAGTCCTATCCCCGCAGCCTGTGGTCTTGGTGTGCCGGCCCCAAACACGCAGACCCCAGAAGTGGCCCAGCTCTCTGCGGCCCTGATCCTTCTTTAGCTGATGACAGGTCTTCACGAAGCTTGCTGTCCAGGCCATTGGCCGGGACCTGGCTGTAGTCTCCACCCTTCGCAGCCTTCGTCTGGGCAAGCGCCAGCCTGACATCACCTCATCCTCCGTGAGCCCTGCTCCCCTTTTCAGCGAGCTCAATGTCTGCTTGCCTCAACACCGTATGAGCGGTGACCTGCCCCTCACACCCTTCACTGCGGTGACGGCCAACACCGTTTTCCGTCAGCCGTCAGGACCGGTGTTGAGTCCCCGCAAAACGTGCTGGAACGGGTCAGGAATCACCGGAGACGGGGCCGCAGTGGCGTGTAGGCCCCTTGGGGAAGAGCTCACTTTTTAAATTTAATTGCATAGTTTCTCGACTTCTCTCAGTCTTCATTTAGAAGAGTTATGTGCTGGGTTTGTTGCAGAGCTCTCACTTACTTGCCAAGAAATGGAACTTCCCAAGTTTATGACTGCTCTTACCTATTTTGCTCTTTTTCCTCTGAAGTTATTACTTTTATTCTTGCTGAATCTCACACTGCTGGATGGGAGAAATAATATAATAATCTGATTAACATTTTACTAACATCAATAGAAATTGTGGGATTTTTTAAAATCTCTGAGTCCTGGGATAAAAATAGAAAAATTCTGAGAGAAATATAGACCAACTTGCAACTGAAGAGTTAATCAAAGAATCAGTCCGACTATTAGCGGGAAACATTGTCAAGTGTTTCTCTGCTAGAATGTGTAATTCTCTCTTTATTAAGAATATATTTTTGAGCCCTGGCTGCTGTGGCTCAGTGGATTGAGTGCAGGCCTGCAAACCAAAGGGTTGCCGGTTCAATTCCCAGTCAGGGCACATGCCTGGGCTGCGGGCCAGGTCCCCAGTAGGGGGCGTGCGAGAGGCAACTGCACATGGATGTTTCTCTCGCTCTTTTTCCCTCCCTTCCCCTCTCTCTAAAGATAAATAAATAATTAATTAGAAAACTTACTGTTCGCATTGTGGAAACATGAAAGTTAGTGCTAGAAATCGCATGCAAATAGTGAGTCGAATGTTTTTCAAAGTTTTATAATTATCATAGAATTCGCATAACCAGGATTTTACTTTAACACTGGTTTTTTTTGTTTTTGTTTTTTTTTTTGGCATGGAAAGATGACGGAGACGCATTATTATCAAGGCAGTTTGTTGGTGATAGCGGAATTGGAGTTTCACTGGTTTATTCATGATCCTTATTACTGGCGTGTCAGCTAATGAGCAGTATCCATCTGCAACACAGCTTACTGAAGCTTGGAGTGAGTCCTGTATCTGGGGAAGGGTGCACACGTAACTGGAGCCTGCAGAAATCAAACCAAATCAGAGAGTTATCAGAGCCAACTCTAATTAAGCTTGCACTATGTGCGGGAGAAAGTTCTAGCTGGAAAGAAACAACTCACTTAATCTTCAAAAACACCTTATGTTGCTATTAGGAATCATCCTTATTTTGCAAATGGAAAAACAAGCAAGAGATGAAGAAAGGGATAATAAGTAGCCTACGCTGACCCATCTGGTCAATGGCACAGTGGGGTTTTAAATGCAGAGAAGCTCATACCTGACATTAGATAAGTACTTTGGGAAACACTAGACTAACACCTCAGGGAAATAGATTACAAATGGGCTTTCACTTCACTTTTTACTCCTGATTATCGACTTCTGAGTTTTTCTTATTGCAGGGCTGAGAAAACCACGGTGGTAAGCGGTAACACAGCTTGGATCCAGTTGGGTATGTTCCTCTGTTTTACATTTTTGAGTTACTATCACTGCTTATTTATACGCTTCATCAACAGACCACCAGGTATCGGTTTGACATGTGGCCGTCATTGGTTTGGACGTGGAAATGGTCACTGAAGAGGTTTATACTATGTTTGAACACTGGCTACAGAGCCAAAGCCGTTGAAATGACAAGAAAGGTCTCCTGTGTATTTGTTCTTCCTGACAGTCCGTTTACTGCTTAATTTCTTGTCTGAGTGTTATAAATAGCCTTTAAAACAAATGTGCATTCTCTCCTGAAACCTCCAATGATATTACAAAGTCCGGCTGAAACTGGTTTCTTAAGAGATTTTCTATCTTTTCATCCGAATGGGCAATGGAAAAATAATAGAAGGAATTTTATTGAAAAATATATAATTACAGGTTTCTTAACATTAGGTGCAATCATTAAAAGCAATTATATTAGCAGCCCAAGTGTCTGTCAGTGCATAAGACAGCATTTACACAATGGAATACTACTTGGCCATAAAAAAGAACATTTTACTCTTAGTGACAGCATGGATGGACATTATGGTAAGTGAAAGAATGTAGTCACACAAAGACAAATACCATGATCTCACTCATAAGTGGAAACTAATGCACAAACTGAGCTAACAAGCAAAACGTAGACTCATAGATGCAGAGATCAGACTGACAGCTATGGGGGAGAGGTCGGGGGTTAGACAAATTGAGCAAAAAAAAAAAAGGACCTACGGGCAGACAGCAGGAGGTGTAACAGGGTGTAACAGGGATAAATAGTAATGGAAAAAACACAACATGTGAACATTTACAATGATTTTATTCAACGCATTGTTAATGTTAAGATCCGTTCTTTTAAAATATGTCTTATTTTTTAAAGACTTTATTCATTTACATTTAGAGAGAAGGGATGGGAGGGAGAAAAAGAGAGGGGAACATCTCTGTACTGGAGAAACATCTACTGGTTGCCTCCCATTTGTCTCCAAGGAAACCCAGCCTGCAACCCAGGCGTGTGCGTAAACCACAATTGAATGGTGACCTTTCAGTTTGGGGACAACACCGAACCCACCGAGCCACAGCATGCAGGGCTCATCTCTTAAAGATACAATATTGAGAATGCAGGAGCCTGTCCAAGATGTCTTCGAACAGAGACATGGAATTTTAAAGAGCCGTTTTAATTTAGAAATGGAGTACTAGTGTGCTTGCTAAAGTCGTTGTTTTGAGGACTACTAATACAGAAGGCCTTTTTCATCTATAGTCTTTCTCAACGAAATATGTTTACTAAAAACTTGCATTCAGGTACAGCAACAATTCTAGCAGTTGATTTAACTGGAGCTTGGGAATAATGAAGAGTTTAGAAGAAGTATAAAATATAGCGTATATGGTCCCAGGGAATAGTAGAAAAGATACGATGTTTCTGTTAAACAAAGTAAAGCAAAAATTTCCACTTTAAACACAATAAAATATTTACAACCAGCAAAAAATGCGGCTTCCATAGAGGGTGGGTGACAATGAGCCTCTTTTCCTATATTTCCGTCTAGCAAAGGCCAACTTTTGGCAAAAGTCACGTAGTAGAAGGTTTGGGACTTGCTGTCCTTTCTTTCGGCACTGCGGTAGCCTCTTGGCTATTTGCTGGCCACCCCACAATGCTCTGCCCGGAAAGGATGCCCTTCATAAACGAAGGTGAGATAAGGGTTTTCTCAGACAAACAAAGGGAGGGGGAGTTAGTTATCACTGGACCTGTCTTTGTCTTACAATAAAATGCTGAAAAGAGTCTTTCAAGCTGAAATGAAAGGATGCTAACTATTAACGTAAAGCATATGAAAGTACCACAGTTTTTTGATCCACTCATTTACCAATGGGCACTTAGGTTGCTTCCAGCACGTGGCTACTGTAAATGGTGCTGCTATGAACATTGAGGTGCATAGGTTTTTTCCAATTGCTGTTTCAGGGTTCTTACAGTATATGGTACAATTTACACAGTGGAATACTATGCAGCAGAAAGAAAGAAGGAGCTCCCACCCTCCGCAACAGCATGGGTGGAACTGGAGAGCGTTATGCTAAGTGAAATGAGCCAGGTGGTAAAAGAGAAATACCATATGAACTCACTTACATGCGGAGTCCAATGAACAAAACAAACAAGTGAGCAAAGCAGAACCAGACAAATGGAAATAAGGAACAAACTGACAGTGACCAGATGGGAAGGGGGAGGGGGATAAGGGGGGAAAGAAGGGGAAAGGTCATCAAGGAACATGTATAAAGGACACGTGGACAAGGACAATGGCGTGGGTACTGACTGGGGGAGCAGGAGGCTGGGTGGGGTGGGGGAGAGCAACTGGAGGAAAATGGAAAGTGGATAAAGCGAGCTGACCAAAGCCTCAGGAAATACAGAGTAATCATCTGGAGACTGGGCCATTTCTCCCTGTTCCGTTTTTTAAAAAAATTAAGTTTTTTTAAAAAGATTTTATTTATTTATTTTTAGAGAGGAGAAGGGAGGGAGAAAAAGGGAGAGAAACATCCATGTGTGGTTGCCCCCTGTGCGCCCCCTACTGGAGACCCAGCCTGCAACCCAGGCACATGCCCTGGTTGGGAACTGAACTGGCAACCCTTTGGTACGCAGGCTGGCACTCAATCCACTGAGCCACACCAGCCAGGGCTATATTTAAGTTTTCAAAGAGGGGTTAACTAGCTTTCTTTGACAACCTCTTTCTCTTCTTAATCAGCACTATAGATACATCTCTGAAGTAAACATCTCATACTTAGGGTTTAATCCTGAACCTTATGATGCTTTTCAGGGGAGCTGGGCACTAGGGGGATGCTGGATTTTATATAAAGGCACTAATATGAAAATTTTATAGTAACTACATTTTTAAATGGAAGATTTCCTACTAATGTTAAATATCAACTCTGCTATACCTAGAATAAAAATTAAATTTTATATTACATAACCAAAATAATAAATCAACAGTGCATATATTGTAACATTTCAACATGTGGAACGTAATAAGTAATATATACACGTTGTATTTTATCAAAGCAAATTAAGATCTAAATTGATGTATGAGTATGTTCGAACATAATAAATGCTAACCCTTAGCTTATAATAAATGAGATGCATGATGGGAAAGACTAGAATACATACTTGCCACTTATTGTCACAACATACGAATAAATCTCCCGAATTGGATCACCTCTACTGAAGGCGATCAATGAAACAGACAACATAAAACTGTTTATCGTCAATGAATTAGTCATATAAGCATACACAGAAGACAGAATCTTCCTCCCAAATTAGTAGTGGAGTGGGTCTAGTCTTGAACATATACATCAGAAGACTGTCACACGGGTGTTGGACAAGTGGCTTGTGTTAGCGACCGTATCTGTGGTTACAGAATGAGGGACAAGTAAGCCATAGGAGGATACAAGTCAGCTTTCACTGTGGTAGGATTATAGACTAACTTGCTCCTTTTCAAATGTGCCTGCTTATGAGAACCACTCAGTAAGCTTATTAAACATGGATTTTCTGACTGCTCCCTGGAGATTCTGATTTAGTAGCTCTCTGGTGGTTTGCATGCTCTCAGCTTTAGGAGTTGCAGCTGTAAAAAAACAGCAGTTTTCAGATATGACTGTGCCCTTCAGTTTCGGGCTTCGGAAAATGTGAACGGGTTACGAAATTAAGAGGTCAGTCTCCGTACTTCGTTTAGCTTCTGATGTAACCTTTTGTGTTCTTCCGTGAGTGACCCGGAGACCTGTGGGAGTTGGCATTGGGGCGGGCTACTTTGATAAGCGCCATGGACATTTCTGCAGGCGGAAATCCCCAACCTCATGTATAGAAATAATTTCACTCTGAAAAACATCAAACATACACAGAAGCTAAAAAAAAAAAAAAAATCGAGATTGTGCAGAGACTAGGCTGTAAGAATAATTTTTTGTCTGTTTTAGACAACAGATATCCATGGAATATAAAACAAAACAACAACCTTCTGTAGGGCCATTTCTTTTCCTGATGGTTTTCCAATCAAACTAAAACAAAAACAAAGCAAAACAGAATAAAACAAAACACAAAAATGAAAGAATCAAAAAGTTATTTCAAGGCAAGCAAATTTTTCCTTCGGATACGAATAATTCTGTTTTCTGAGTGCTTTTAGTTTCTCACGAAGATTCAAATCGGGAGTAGAAAATACACTTTAATAAAACATACTTTGTGAGACTTTTTGCATGAGCAGAGGTAGGAAATTGTGAGAAAACCCACTTTCTAACACTTAGATCAGAGAGTCACCCCCTGCCTCCACCTGCTGTTGGTTTTGTAGCCAATTCACCTATAAACACATTTTTTAGCTCCCACAATGTGCTTAGCAATTACATTATCGATTCCTGGGGTAAAAGATGCAACAGTTAGATGCTTTGAACAGCACCTTTTTCATTACTTACCATAAAAGTGTATTTTTCTTTTCGAAAATTTAAAATGTGCCTTGGCTGGTGTGACTCCGTGGATTGAGTGCTGGCCTGCGAACCAAAGGGTCACCGGTTTGATTCCCAGTCAGGGCACCTGCCTGGGTTGTGGGCCAGGCCCCCAGTAGGGAGCTTGCGAGAGGCAACCACACATTGATGTTTCTCTCCCTCTCTTTCTCCCTCCCTTCCCCTCTCTCTAAACATAAATAAATAAAATCTTTTTAAAAAAAGAAAGAAAATTTAAAATGTAAGTATTTCATCCAATGAAAACGTTTACAGTATTTCTTATTACTTCCTTTCTGGAATATTACCCCCAAGTTTCCCCTGCCTTTACTAAGGCATTTGCAATAAAAGACCTAGATTTTAATATTTAAGTATCCTGAAATTAGTGTTAGAACTAATGCATGTAATTGTGTCTATACTTCATCATGCATGTCTTGTTATATTAGCATTTATGTGGGTGAGTAAAAAGAAAGCAACATTATTATTGCATTTGATGACATGTCAACTGTACATGGGCTTTTTACCCCACAAGACAATATTTAAACCCTTTATCAGTTCTAAGTGTTGGGCATTAGTACCTCAGACCCACTATAAAGAAAAAAAAAGGATGCTTTAAAAAAAAGGCAAAGTCATTACCCTGAGTTTTATAGAAGCTGTAGCATCAAAGAGAATATTGATGAAATCGGTGAATAGTAACTTTATTGTCTTTCCAGCCACAATAGCATTTGTTAAGAAACAAAATGTTTAGAACTCCTTGCATACAGGCTTTGACTTTTTGGAAGTGAATGAAAGTCCTGTTCTTTTAAAACAATAAAGAAATTTTTCATATATGCTGGACTTCCAATATAGTATTGGGCAAAGGTAGGTTTACAGTTGTGAGTAACAAAACAGGTTTATTCTTGTATTATTATTTATCAATTATTGTATAATTTTACTTACAAACAACCATAAACCCACTTTTGCACCACCCTGTACATTAGATGGCACCAGTATAGAATTGTTCTTAATATTTCATGTAAGAAAGCATCATGATTAATAGCATGGACGGTGCCTTTTGGCAAATTTAGTTTATATCTTTGTCAGTTACTTGCTGTGTGATGGTGATGACATTTTTGCCAAAGCCTAGCCCTGTTTTCCTTTGTAAAATGAGTATAATAATCTTCCTTATCTCATTGGGTTGTTGTAGAGACGTAGAAAGGAGATAAGGCGTGTACGATTCCCGATCCAGTATCTTGTCTTTACTGCATCTATTTTGGTCTCTAAGTATAAACTCTGATATTCCAAATCTGGACCCTTTCCCCAGCCATTATGCTATTTACTCTCGTTTAAATAAGAAGTCTTTCTCTGCATGGATAGTGTTCTGTACCTATTTCTATTGCAGCGCTTATTAATAGTTGCTGGTTTTCTTATCTCTTTTAAGTTACCGTGGGTTTACTGATAGCAGGGACTGTTTTTGTGTCCTGTTTTGAATTCCTAGCAGCCTATACAATGCTTGATACTTAACAGACATTTAAGATCTATTTTATTGATTGAATGAATGGATTTGTCTAAAATGAGCCTTTGATGAATGTGTTTTATATAAATTTACCTAGAGAAATACTGGAAGGGCTTGTATATAGCACAATCTCACCTCTTTAATTCTTTGCCACTGGGAATACAAAGACATAAAGACGTTGTCCTGGGATTGAGCAAAACAAAAGAACTCCTGGACATAAACAACAGTGTGGTGTATGCAGGGGTCGGGGAGACACTGAAGGAGGGCACAGGGGGATAAATGGTCACAGAAAACTACAATATAAATGAAATATTCAAAAACATAAAATAAATAAACACAGGGTCCTTGATCTCAAAGAATACGTTAACTTACAGGAGAAATTGACATATAAGTAAATCATTGTAAAGATGTGTGAGAAACTACTGTGGGGGCTAAAAAGATGTTAATACTTTCCCTTCCACCTTTTAAGTTCTGTTGGCTGGGCTGATAACCAAACGGATACAGACAGATCGACAGGAGAAAGTCCGTGTTTGATTCGTGCTCCCGGGGAACTCGCAGCCATGACACATCCGGGAAAATTCTGAAGACAGGGAGGCAACATGGGGTGTCTAGGACATGTCGGACAAAGAACAGAAACAGAGAAGAGGAAGAGCAAGAAATTGAAAACTTATTTGAAAAAAAATAATGAAAGAAAACTTCTCTAATTTGGTGAAGGAAATAGACATACAAGTCCAGGAAACACAGAGAGACCCAAAGAAGCTGGATCTAAAGAGACCCACACCAAGACATATCATAATTAAAATGTCAAAGTTAAAGCCAAAGAGAGAATCTTAAAAACAGTAAGAGAAAAGAAGTTACTTACCTACAGGGGAGTTCCTATAAGACTATCAGCTGATGTCTCAGGAAAAAAAAAAAACAACTTTGCAGGCAAGAAGGGACTGGCAAGAACTATACAAAGTGATGAGAAGCAGGGACCTACAACGGAGATGACTCTATCCAGCAAAGCTATCATTTAGAATGCAAGGGCAGATAAAGTGCTTCCCAGACAAAGAGTTCATCATCACCAAACCCTTATTACATGAAATGTTAAAGGGACCTATTTAGGAAAATGAAGAAGATCAAAACTATGAACATTAAAATGACAACAAACTCACAACTATCAACAACTGAATCTCAAAAACAAAAAACAAAAGCAAACTAAGCAAATAGCCTGAACAGGAAGAGAATCATAGAACCGGAGATCATATGGAGGGTTATGGGGGGGAGGGTGAAGGGGGAGTATGTGGGAAAAGGTGCAGAGATTTAGAAGCATAATTGGGTAGGTACAGAGTAGACAGAAGAGGTTAAGAACAGTATGGGAAATGGAGAAGCCAAAGAACTTACATGTACAACCCATGGACATGAACTGAGGGCGGGGAATCACTGGAGAGAAGGGGGACACTGGGCAGGAGGGAGCAAAGGGGGGAAAATTGGGACAGCTGGAATCCCATAATCAATAAAATATATTTAAAACAAAAACCCCAAAAATATCCTCTAAATCAAATATGGCCATTTATTCTCCCCCTGTGAACTTGTGAAATCAAACAAGTTATCTGATTCCAAAATACAATAATGGGCGAGCATAGGATAAGCATTCCCATTCTAAAAGGAGAAATACAAAATAAAAGGGTCGTGGGCCCTAAGTGACTCTGAAAGATTCAGATCTCATTGTCCTAAGCAGGACAATCCTCATTAAAATTAGTTTTTATCGTGATAAAAAATAACATGAGATCTAATCTCTGAACAAAATTAAAATATAATAGCCACTGTGGAGAACTGCACAAGTTGTAATTGGATAGCTTACTGAATGCCAACAAAGTGAATCTATGTAAGTAACTGTCAGGAAGGTCAAGAAATAGAACATCACTAGAACTCTGGAGGCTGTACTTGTCCCCCCTCCCCCCGTTATGCATTCTTTATCAAAGTTAATCAATAGCCTGATGTCTAGAAATATAGATTAGTTTTGCCTATTCCAGAAAGTCATATACTGGAATTATGCAGTATATGTTCTTTTCGATTTGCTCAAATTCGTATGAATTTCAATTCTTATGCTCAAAAGTGTTTTTGCTGTTTCATCTCTGTGCCTTTGTTGAGGGTTGTGGGGGAACTTTGCACACAGAGCCCCCCACCACCCCCCCATCCTCCACGAATGAAAATAAAACTACCAAGACATGATCTGCTTGGGGAGGAGAGGTGGTTGATCTCTCAGAGGAGAATGACCCAGAGCTCCTTCCTCACTAGGCTTTTATTGGGATCAAATACACAGGAATACAAGTTTAACATGTCAAAGAAATCTGAGGGCTTATTCCGAGCCAGTGTTTGTCAGGAAAGGGGGTTGCCAAACTTTGGGAGACGTACTCATTTCCTCCTGGGACACTTATCACCTAAGGAGAGCACTCTTAGCAAAGCAGGTTTCACAGGACTTTAGGAATTCTTTCTTATGCCCGATCACCCAGGGAGCCGTCCTTGCCCGTACAGGGCTGCACCGCTCACCCCCACAGTTTCAGGCTTTAAGCCAATTAGGAAGCAGGAGACATCTCCCAGATGGAAATGAGGACTCAGGCTATGTCAGAATAGCCGACGGGTGAGGGTCCATCACATCCTCTTTGCTGTAGCCCCCCCCCCAGTCCTTCCATGAGGCCTCCCAACTGGTTGTGTCTGGCTTAGGTTGCCCCTCCCATGAGGAGTCTTACCCATCATTGACTGCCAACCAAGCATTGGGGCCAGAGATGGATGAGGCAGAAGCGGTGCTCCTGCCAGGGAGATAAGCTTTGTCTCCTTAGTAGGTCACGTTCTCGTGACAGAACAGACCCAGATGAAGTGGGTCCCTAGGCTCTTACATAGCCCGCCATGGGGTGGGGGTTACAGCTCCTGAAACCAGGCTGAAGGGTCCGCAACAGGAGGATGCTCACTTCATTGTTTTTGTACGTTATATTCTATTGTATGAGTTCACTAATTTGAAATAACCATATAGTCAATAGATTATGGTGCAAATTAATTGAGATATCATATGTAAAGCATAGCATATGCCCCCAGTAGGCATTTAATAAATTATTTTTGAATGAATGAATAAACTTGAGTGTTGACCAGAGAGCAATGCTTACAGTCATGATCAATATTAATACTATACATTTCTGTGAAATAAGATATGGGAATTCCCCTGAATAAAACATAGATTAAAGGACTTTATCCCTGGCTGGCGTAGCTCAGTGGATTGAGCTCGGGCTGTGAACCAAAGGGTCACAGGTTCGATTCCCAGTCAGGGCACATGCCTGGGTTGCAGGCCAGGCCCCTAGTGGGGACCACGTGAGAGGCAACCACACATTGATGTTTCTCTCCCTCTCTTTCTCCCTCCTTTCCCCTCTCTAAAAATAAATAAATAAAATCTTTAAAAAAAAAAAAAAAAAAAAAAAAAAAAAAAGGACTTTAGGAAAGAGGTAAATATGCAAAATAATGGGTCTGTCAAGCCCTCTCAGGAATCAATAAATGAAGGAATAGAATCCATTAACATAAAGGCTATGGACAGATCTGATTATTCCTCCAAAATTACACTGTGGAGGTGCCTGGTGATAACAGAGACTGAAGGAATCCAAAGGCTTGAAGAAGTCGAAAGGAAAAACCAAAGTTACCTGGAGAACACTTTTCGGCCAGCATCTTGCTTATCAATCTATTGGGAAATCATGTTCATTGCCTGTTATGAGACAACAGCCAGTGTTCAGCACTGAGAGTATCTTCAATGTCTCATCCTACACCTGTAATTTAGCAACTTCAATGTAAAAAATATTTTATTTCTTGAAATTCAAAATGGAAAGTTTACATAGTCCAAAATCAAAGTGGACATACTTGTGTTTACTGTGGGGATTTGATAAAGTTTTCATAAATAGGCCCCCCAGCAGCTGGTAGACTATTGCAATAGGAGATTTTCTTTGCTTTTACAGTGTTTTATGTATGTGAAAAGATTAAAATGTAAGTTCTTTACCATTGCATGTTTGCTACACTCTATTCTTTAAAAATATCTTATTTATTTATTTTTAGAGAGGGGAAGAGAGGGCAACAGAGAGGGAGAGAAATATCAATGTGTGGTTGCCTCTCGCAAGCTCCCTACTGGGGACCTGGCCCACAACCCAGGCATGTGCCCTGACTGGGAATCAAACCAGCGACCCGTTGGTTTTGCAGGCCAGCGCTCAATCCACTGAGCCACACCAGCCAGGGCTGCTACGTTCTATTTTTCTCCAAACTTTCACTTTCCAATTATTTCTCTCACATCTCTATTACGATTAAAAGTCAGTTACATTTGTATTTCAGTATATTCATGGAAAACATTTGGAAGAAAACATGTAGGAATCAGTAGGTTATATTATGAAAAGGCAAATGCTTTCCTAGGTGAGGTTTAATTATCTTCTCCTGAAGCAGGTATGTAGTTAAATATGAAATAATTTCAACCTGCTTTTCTCATTGAAAAAAATCTTAAGCATGTGCTGCAGAATAGCTCCATCTACTGACAGCCTGTCACGCTCTGAATTCATATGGAATCACATATTTTATATTACCTTCTTTCAAATGGCTTAAAAGAAAGGTAGATCGGCTTGGAGTATGAAATATTTGATGTGTATATAACTTCAACTAAATCATGCATGATGATTTTTTCCCAACTTCAGTCCATGCCCTCTGCATATTGTACCTTAAATATTATAAGAAAAATGCTTGATATTAAGGTTGAGCCTTAACATAAAATAGAGACCATGTCTTACACACAGGGAAAATGCACTTGAAAGGAAGCATCCGGAATGTTTGCGTTATGAACACATATAGATGGGAATATTGTGTATAGGAAGAAAATGAAGTATCTTAACTAATTGGGTGTAGAAAGTGAAACATAAAATAATTGGTGGATTCCTAGGTCCACGGATTTTAGTTCCCAGGTAGCCACTCCAAAGCGCTAACACTAAACCAGCAAGGTCTTATTTCCAGTAAGAAATCTGTTAGACTGACTTGTGATGGTTGCGTAGGGGGAAGGTTGAGAAACAGATATGATCACAAAAAAAAAAAAAAAGAGCTGACAGTTATGAGCAAATGTTAAACCATTTTAACAGCAATCAGCCTCAAAGGAAAAAAAGGCCGTAAACCTCAGCACCACCAAAAGAACCTGTTCAAGAAAGCGACTCCCAGTTCTGTTAACTCCTTGCTTCTTTCGTCTTCTGGGTGAGATGAGAGATAATTTCAGTCAAATCAACACTGTGTAAATGATGTTGCGAACTGATTTCACCTCTTCCCGGAGCTGCTTGTCAGCACCTTGCGAGAAAAGGCTCCCCATGATCCGAAAACGCTCCCCATGATCCGCAATGTTGGCTTCCCAACTCGTACAGCTGCCTGGGACGGGATGTTGGAATCCCACCTCCCGTCTCTGATGCTCACGGAGGGCGACCGTGGCCAAGGATGGAGAGTAACTCACTGGGTGGCAGAGACATGATGTATCATTGCTATCTGGACCGGAGTGGGCTAGAGGGAAACGCTTCACCCCCCCCCCTTTTTTTTTCCCATTAGTGAAAGTGCAGAGAGAGAGTATCTGCGAATTCTCCGGAGAGCTTTTACCACCTTAGACAGTGGGCACGTCGGCACTTTCCCGCCGCCCTAATTTCATTCCTATATCGGAACACTCTGCTCCACAGAGTTCATTTCTGTTTTACTCTTAATCCCTCTATTTTTCTGTCTTTGTGAGTGAGTTGGGTTTTTCAACAACAGGTTTCCAGATAGTGGAAGTGATTATGAGCAAAGAATTCCGATCATTCCAAGAAAACATTTCAAAAAGGAAGTAGAAGGAGACACCGGAGGGGGAGGAGACTACTGTAGAAGGAGGAGGGCTGGGGTGAGAGCTGTCTGCGGGTCGGGACCTTCCCAACCTGGAGTGACTGGTGCAAGGGAAGGACTGGACTGGAAGGCATGGCCCCCCCCGCCCCCCCCCCCCCCCCCCCCGCCATGCTGACCTTTGTCACCCGTCCCTGGCAGCCGCCTGGCCGTCCTTAGCTCCTTCTCTGTCTTTCTGAGGAAAGCTAAGAAACTTCAGGGGAGTAATGAGCCAGAACCATTCCCTCTCTTAACAATCTTTTAAAAATTTCACTGTTCTGCCACCGATCTTAGGTGAGCGTGAGAGACAATGCCTTTCCCTCTGTTTTCTTAACTACAGATTGAATGAACGATGGGGCATTAACCCTGTGGGGACCTAAGTCTTTACATAACCAATCTAAGATGGCGCAGGAATAGTCATAACTTATATTACTGGCATTGCAAATCTCTCCTGCAGTACACCCTCCGGGGTTGTAACTAATTTTATTTTACTTTTCATTATGAGAGGGAAATGATGTTTCTGCAGACGATGGAAGTACGTGCACAAATTTTCCTTCTGTGAGACTGATGCGCAGGATCAACAGCAAAATCCTCCTACAACCAAATACATAAATGCATTATAAATGCATATTAGGGCATGGAATTGGCAAATTAAAATATCAGCCTGATCCCTGTATAAAGAAGACATTATCCCTCACTCAAATAGCATTAGAAATTTCTTCCCTGCTTCCTCATTTCTGAGGTTTTAATGCACTGTCATACTACGGTGACGAGAAATGTGATTTGAGACTTTAACACTGCGGGGGTTTCGTTTTTGACAATCATAGGCATTGTGAATACTGCTTGACAGTTTTCCATTTTAAAAAAGTAATTTCTTTTTTCACTTCATTTTTCCTAAAGGAGTTTATTTATTTTTAGAGGGGGAAAGGGAGGGAGAAAGAGAGGGAGGGAAATGTCCTTGTGTGCTTGCCTCTCAAGCGCCCCCTACTGGGGACCTGGCCTGCAACCCAGGCATGTGCCGTGACTGGGAATCGAACCCGCAATTCTTTGGTTCTCAGGCTGGCACTCAATCTACTGAACCACACCATGTAGGGCTTTTTGGTTTTTGATTTTATTTTTTTTTTTATTATTGTTCAGTGACAGTTGTCCTGCCTTTTCCCCACTGCTCTCCCCCGCCCCATCCCCCCCCACTGCGCAGTCCATCCCCCGCATTGTCTGTGCCCTTCAGTCCTGTTGTTTCATTAAGTGAAATATTGAACATCAGTCGCTCGAAGACTTGTGAAAAAAAATAGCCACAAATTAGAGTGAAATAAGAAGAACAGAGACTATAAAAATGTTAGTATGTGAAAGCAAATAAGAGTTCAGTCGTCTCAAAGAAAACAGCAATCAATAACAAATGTGTAGTTTCTAAAACAGACATCTCTTGAATTTGTATTGACATAATAAGCAGACAGTTCATTAGCGATGTTACAAATTAAAAATAGGTAGTAATGCTTCTGAAGATATAATTTCAGTAGAAGCAAATGTTTGTGCTGAAAGTGTATTTGTAGTTTTGCTAAAGCAAGGACCCATATAAGTAGGAAAATAAAAATATTCTTATTTTATTTTTTAAATATTTTATTTATTTTTAGAGAGAGGGGAAGGGAGGGAGAAAGAGAGGGAGAGAAACATCCATGTGTGGTTGCCTCTCACATGCCCCCTACTGGGGATCTGGCCCACAACCCAGGCATGTGCAATATGGCATGCTGTGTACATTGATTTTCCTATCACTTTTTCTGAGGATTTATTGCACGTAAAATGTTGGATTGAGCCCTGGCCTGCTAGCTCAGTTGGTTAGAGCATCATCCCAGTACACGAAGGTTACAGGTCCCATTCCCACTCAGGGCACATACAAGAGACAACCAAGAAATGCATGGATAAGTGGAACAATAAATCAATGTTTCTCTCTCTCTCTCTCTGTCCCTTTCTCTCTCTCTCCCTTCCTGTTTCTCTCCAAAATCAATACATAAAAAATATTTTAAATGTTTCATGGACACATTATTTTTGTAAAAATACTCATTCAAAGAAACCATGTAAGGTCATGATTTTAAAATTTACGTTTAATTGTAGAGAGGTTTAAGAAAGTCTCCACATTCCACTTTTTCCCTTGGTTTATACATCCAGATATTTTTCTATGAGTGTGTGTGTGTGTGTGCGCGCGCGCGCGCGCGCATGCATGAGAGAGAAAGAGAGACAGAGAGAGAGAGAGACTGTTTGGCTGCATATGAGAGAGAGAGAGAGAGAGAGAGACTGACTGTTTGGCTGTCTTATGTGAGAATATCAGTACAATGAACCCCTACTGGAAGGTCACGGCTAACGTGATGTGCATTAGTAATGATTATTGCCGTGGCCAAATGGCTCTCCCCCAAATACATATACTCTCATCAGTGATGTTGGTTTTCTTGCATTTCATTATCAAACACTTTAATCTTTACTAATCTCACATACCACAACAGCATCCTGAGTTTTACATGCCAGCGTTTCCTTTTATGGGAAAAAATGTGAGAAAATGTATTACCTGAGCATTCTTTACATTTAATCACATTGAATTAATTTGATAGACTCCAGCAGTAGTAGCCATTTGCCCACGAATAGCTGTGATTGGCTGATGGGAGTAAAATCTTAATGCTTCATTTAGGCTACACTCATTTTGTGTCTTGCATGCAAAATACCAATAACAATAGCAATTATAATAATAGAATTTAGAAAACAAAACAATAATAAAAATCTCAGCATCATTATTCCAGGTGTTTAATATCTCTTTCAGATTTGTATCAGTCAGTAGACACATGTTTTATTTTAAAGTAATAAAAAAGGTAATAGATGTTGGGCACCATTGAAACAGTTAGGTGAAGCTAGTGCTTGTGCTTCACCTAACTGCGTGTTAATTGAATGTTTTAATAACATTCTGGTTTTATTTTTAATATCAAAGTATCGTTCAACTGTAGTTAAATTACAGCAAGCTAGCATACACAAAACTGTTTATCACCTGAACTGCAGTAAGCTGCTAGAAAATGTTCAAATGATCAAAGTCACATTTTTTTGATGATGTCATTTTTTTATTTTTATTTTTTAATATATGTTATTGATTATGCTATTACAGTTGTCCCATTTCTCCCCCATCACTCCCCTCCACCCTGCACACCCCCTCCCACCCACATTCCCCCCTTTAGTTCCTGTCCATGTGTCATAAGTTCTTTAGCTTCTACATTTCCCACACCGTTCTTGCCCTCCCCCTGTCTATTTTCTACCCACCATCTATGCTACTCATTCTCTGTACCTTTTCCCCCTCTCTCCTCCTCCCACTCCCCTGTTGCTAACCCTCCGTGTGATCTCCATCTCTGTGGTTCTGTTCCTGTTCTAGCTGTTGGCTTAGTTTGCTTTCGTTTTAGGTGTGGTTCTTAATATCTGTGTTTGCTGTCTTTTCACTGTCCTATTTTTATCTTCATTTTTAAAGTAAGTAACTTATTTTCTTTGTTTCTATTGACACTATTGCAGATGTCCCCAGTCCCCCCCTTTGCCCGCCTCCACCCCGCCCCACCCCGCTTCCCTCTGGCCCTCAGCGCACGGCCGTCTGTGTCTGCGGGTCATGCACGTGTGTGTTCTCCGGCTGATCCCTTCACCTTCTTCCTTCCAGTCCCCCCTCCCCCCTCCCCCCGACAGCTGTCAGTCTCTCCCATGTGTCCACGCCTCTGGTTCTGTTTTGTTCATTGGTTTATTTCGTTCATTAGATTCCACATAAGTAACTTTTACTAATGGTTAGTAACGCCCAGCTTCCCTCAGAAGGCGGTCGGTAGCTTACTATGTCTTCATATATATCTAGTCCCAAAATAAAAACAAGAAGTTTCATGGAAAGATTATAGTAGTTATAATTTAATCAGGTAGACATGCTCAGGGTTACCAACAACATTGAACCGGAGAAGGTAAGCAACAACTTTTTCTCTCCCTAGTATAGTTCGAACACAAGGCAATTCATATAGGAGTTTATTAACAACACTATCCTCAGAAAATTGAATGACATTATCGATCAATTGAGAAATGGACACACTTCTAATCAGTTCTTATATGACCTCAAAAAGTGCCGAGTAATTAACCAAGTTTTGACGTAACGTATGTTCAGCTATTGTTTTCCCAGTGTTCACACTCCTCGTGTTGATGGGGACAGGATGGGGAGTATGCGCAATAGGCGTGGCCCAGACCTACAGGGAGATTACAATCCAGCAGAGTAAAAAGTAAAATTTATGTAAAGCAAATCGAATGAACACACTGAACTAACAAGCAAAACAGAGACAGACTCATGGATGGAGAGCAGATGTCAGCTCTCGGGAGGTGACGGGGTGGAGGCCCGAGCCAAAAGGAAAAAGGACTCATGGACACGGACGGCAGTGTGGGGATTGTGGGGGAAGTGGGTAGAAGGGGACTAAATGGTCAAGTGAAAGACAAATACCATATGATCTCACCTTTAACAGGAAGCTAATCAACAAAACAAACAAACAAGCAAGCAAAATATAAACAAAGACACTGAACTTGAGAACAGGCTGACAGTGTCCAGAGTGGGAGGGGAGGGAATTTCAGGGGAAAAGGGGAACGGTTTAGAGCAACAAGTATAAAGGACACATGGACAAAAACTATGGGGGGTGGAAATGGGAGGAAGGTGGGGAGGGCTGGGGTGGTGGGCTGGGGCGGGGTAAAAGACAGAAAACTGTACAAGATCAACAATTAAAAAATACTGATTTAAAAAAAAATAAAATAAAAAATGGGAAAAAAATAAATAAAAAAAAATAAATGCAAAAATCCTCAACAACAACAACAAAAAAAATGCAATAAAAAAAGGTACCAGAGAAAAGAAAATCACAAACTTCTCCTGAAAACGGCAATAGATTTTATGATTAAGGAAAACTAGATAAGGCACTAGTTTACATACTATTCGGCAAGCGAGAGCCACCCTATTATTATCAATTCATCAGTCATGGTTTTGTATAATCATATTTCCAGGGCTTCCAGACCTGTTCGCTAACATTGAAAATTTCATTAACTGCTGATGGCACGTTTTCTTCCAAAACTGAAAATGGAAATTAGAGTGTAAAAATAATTAGGGTAAATGACGGTTAGCAGATCTTTTCCTGGAAGCAGATTTGAGTATGATCTGCGGCGTGAGAGCCCTTGTATGAATTTGCAGAAAGATATATTAAGAAGAGACTTGCAAATTGATAGATAAATTCCATTTCACAACTTTTCTTGAGAGGCAAACCTTGCCAGAAGGATATCAGGTATCTATACCAGTCATTGTCCTTTGCTATTATTAATTCCTATTTATGTTTTATTGTTTATATATCCAGCCTTTGTTTTTGATTTCCAGTTACATTATGAAGCAACTGATTTTTTATTAAGGTGTATAAGCTGTCAGACTCCCAAGTGTGATATATTTCCCTTTGACTCATTTGTACACACCTTCTAAAAAATTCATCATCACCCATGAGACATCGAAGATGCAGAAAACTAATATGTTTGTGTATCTAAAATTCTGTGCAGTGATTAC
Source organism: Glossophaga mutica (assembly GCA_039655065.1). NCBI lineage: Eukaryota > Metazoa > Chordata > Mammalia > Chiroptera > Phyllostomidae > Glossophaga > Glossophaga mutica. The sequence continues at coordinate 2,200,554 of CM077318.1, read as the reverse complement.
AAGTAGAACATTTTAAGTTGGAGAATATTGATAGCTTAGCTGAACAAATATTAAAATTATAATATCATTCCCTTTTATATTGAAAATGATTCCTTTGATTTGGGGTGCATGCAACTAAATCGAATACATGTAGCCTCGGGTTTGTATCCAAGACAGAAATTTATATAATCTTCTCTTTTCGTGTTACTTAATTTTTTCCCTTTTGGACTCACTTATCTACATGGTGCATGCAGATACAATTTATTCGTTTCACAGGAGGTGTCTATAATATCCTTGTGGTTAAGCATTCATAATAATGTATGATTAAAAGATGAAGGAAATTGTTCTAATCCTAGGGGAAATGAGTGTGTTCATTTCAGGATACTGATACTATAATTAGAGGAATCCTTGTTAAATGTAGAAAGGGTTGGTCATAGATTCAAACTCCTTTAACTCTTGCTTGTATCTCTCAAACTTGAGTGTTTATTAATGCTTGATTTTTGCACTGTATTAAAGGAAGATCCAAACAGCCCCAGGAAAAATTGCTTTGTTCCCTGTTATATAGGTTATCACGGAATTCCATCCGTAAAAACTTTGTGCTTGTGTCTTTAACCTGAATAGAATGTAGCTATTTTCATCAAATACTTACTGAAAGAAGAAAGCACAATTGAAGCCCATGCTACAGTGAAAATATTTATTTTTAAAGCAAGACTTGAAGATAGGCTAACCTTAAAAATGGCAGGTTTTTTAAATAAGAAATTTATCTTTTGAATATTTCTTGAAATCATGTAGCAAAATGTATATTGTCTTCAATATGAACATGAAAATCAGTTAATAAAGGCAGGAAAATGTAATTAGTGCTTTAGGAATCTTTTTAATATTGATTTTCATATTGAATAATGGCCATGAATATTGATGTTTATCTTCTTATGGATTTTACAGTAGGTTGTTTCTTGATGTTGACATAATCCTTTTAACGTAAGAACACAATATCCAAGAAACAACTGAACACTGGTAAAGTGTATTTTTAATTTCATAGGAGTCAGAAAAAGGGAGAATTGTCACATCTTAATCCTCTCAATCCTTGAATAACCTTGAGTTACCAGATTAGCTTCTCCCAAAAAAATTTGAGTATGAGGCTTAAGTAAGTATGCTTTCACCGCTCTTATTTTGATGGAAAACTCCCTTACATTTCTATTATTATTATTATTATTATTATTATTATTATTATTAGTTTCTGAGTATATTTTAGAGAAAAAAACAATAGATCCCAGTGTGAAACTTGAGAATTGGGTTTGCAGGGTTCAGACCTTTCCAAAATTCTATAGAACAGCGTGACACATTGTTCTATGTAATTTCTAGCTATTGATTCAACAGAATGTTTGTTTGCAAGTTGCCAGTGCAGTCGTATCTGAACACTAAAAAATACTTTTTTCTTTAGAGAAAGTGTGTGGGGGGAGTGTGTTCAGAAGGGCCACACCCATTTCTGGCACTCAGTGTCTCCTGAGGCTTTTGGTCCTTGAAATAGATGACATCTACTTATTCCACTTTTAAGAGTAACTCAAAATGAACAACTTAGATCTAAGACTAGAACACTGGAAACCGAGAGCAGATCAGGAAACTCTTAGACCAAAAAGAAAGTAAATGCTCCTTGGCATTGTCTTGGTAATGATTTGTTGGACATGACACTAAGAGCGACAATAAAGTTGCTTTTCAACGTAATTGAAATGTAAGTTTGATTGAACTTAATTTAAGTTTAATTTAACTACATTAAACTACAAAGCTTCCTCACAGAAAATGAAACAATTAACAAAAATCAACCCACAGAATGAGAGAAAAGAATTGCAAACCAGTTGTCTGATATGGGGTTAAATATCTAACATGTATATATTTAAAAAAATATATATATATATATCCAGAAGGTATCCAGCCATGTAATATGAAAAATAGAGACATTTATTGAAGAACACAGAAGATACAAGAAACAGTGTACATAGGACGATGATGCCTCAGTCCCCTCCAAAGTAGGCACCTTGGGACCTCACACAGTTCTTCCAGTCGCCATCAGCTGCCCCGTCGTATTTTCCTGAATCTCATCAATGGTCTGAAATCTCCTCCCTTTCGAAGGTGATTTTAGTTTTGGGAAAAGCCAGAACTCTCAGGGCACCAAATCTGGGCTGTAGGGGGGCTGAGTCACCTGAGTGATTCGATGTTTTGCCAAAAAACTCTGCATGAGACAATGATGCATAAGCATGTGCATTGTTCTGATGAAGCTGCCAATCAGCAGTTGCCCGTAGCTGTGGCCTTCGGAATCATCTGAGTAGTTTCCACAGAGGAATGTTCAAGCTTAATGCAAAATCTGATGCAGATTCGTTGCTCTACTCAGACATTTTGAATGCAACAGCCATACAGGACACATCCTCACTCAAATGGTGTCTACCGCCCCCACTGACTAGTACAGTGACGTCGACATTGTTCACACATGCGCATTCCAGTCCACTGTCCTTGGTCGCCAGGTTACATTGATGTTGCGCAAACCATTGTTGTTATATTAACAATGGCTAGACTTCTGCCAGATAGACTATATATATATTTTTTCCAAGTCTTACATGTAAATTGTTGATCCATTTTGAGTTAATTTTAATAGTTGTATTAATAGAGGTCATTAATTCTTTTCCATGCAAATATCCAGTTTCCTCAGCACCATTTATTTTTAAAAAATGTTTTTTTCCATTGAGTATTCTTGACTTCCTTGTCAAACATTAGATGACAGTATATACTAAAGTTTATTTCTGGGCTCCCAAGTCTCTTCTATTGGTCTCTGTGCCCATTTGTATGTCACTGCCATACCGTTTTGATTACTATAGTCTTGCAGTATAATTTGCAATAAGGAAGTGTGATGTCTTCACTTTGTCTTTTGCAAGATTCCTTTGGCTATTCTAGCTCTTCTGAAGTTCCATAGAAATTTTAGGATTGTTATGTAATTCATGCAACTCATGGTGTGGTTTTGGATTTTTTTAAAAAAATATTTTGGTCTTCCACAAATATTGCAGATTTCATTTCTGCCTGTATGTGTTCTAATATTTTTATAGAGAAGTATTCTGTGCCTATTCATAAATGTTCTTAAGATATTGATTGGGATTGACCCTTTAACTATTAATGAGAAAATTTCTAAATCTTGCAATAAATGTTGAAATTGACTGCTAGCTTATAATCACAGGCATTAGTAAAAAAAATTATGGAGTATTAAAAGGATTTTGAAAAAATAAACTAAATTTAAATGAGTACACAATTTTTAATGGACTCATTTTTTATTATGTTACTTGTAAATTATGAGAATTACATGTCATTTATGCTTAATGGTATGAAAATAATTTTTTTCGGGCCTTGGGGAGTAAAGTTACTGGGAAAAGTAATTTGGGAACACCTAAATAAATCCTACCTGGAAGACTGAAACTCTTACCCTAACGTTTCATGGGACATATTCAATTTTTCATATACCTGGCTGGAGTTTTAAATTCTTCACAATGTGTTCTCTAAATGAACAAAAATAACATATTTTTAAAATGGAGAAAGAATGTGTTCCATATTAGATAAGACTTTTAGATATTAGCTATAGTTACTGCTTCCTGAAGAGATTGTGAACAGACTCCAATTCCAGTCATCTATATCACAGTGTTTATCCTGTAGATTTAAGGTGATATGATAAATTTACCATGAACAATGTAGTATGATAGCTTCCTGGAGTTGTTTGCAATTGATTTATTTTAGCTCTAAATGTCTAAACTTAGTGCTTCACCCAGAACTAAAATCTACTTGTAGCTCCTCCCATGTACCTAGCCTTATTTGCTCCCCCCAGTTTTTAACACCCTTGGGAATTAATGAGGCAAAAACATATAGTTAGAAAATAAAGGGTTATTTTTAATACTTAGGATTGGCAAAATAGATCCAGAGTAGATATTTCAGGAAATACTTAGTCTTTCGTTATTAGAAATACCTGCTCTTATTTTCTTGATGTCCTGGCGCTTGAACCTAATGCATTCAAAGTACAGAGGTCTTTTCTTCTCTTGGTTATTGATGATCACGTTTTAATTTTCATGTCTTTGTCCTCTAAATATAAGGGTGTATGCCTGCATGATTAGATATTTTTAAACTCATGGTATCCTAAAACCTAATTAAGAAAAACCAGTTTTGATTCAAAAAGAGAGACGTGCAAAGTTCTTTTTGCCACCAAAAATAAAAATTCAAGGATATGACTCCTAAGTACATCATCTAATCCTTCTGAAGAGTATTCACTTTTGTATTCATTCTGTAGAATTACATTAACATGCTCTCATGATTATAACTTGCTTTCGTCCAATTAGAACTAACATTTTTTAATGCCATTTAAAATTGTATTAGAAATGTCTTCTTTGCCCTTGGCTCTCCTGATGCTGTCAGTCAAAATTCGCTCGCCCTGTAGGCATCTCTTATGAGCTTCTCAGATTTAGAATCATTTCTAATGAGTAAATCAAACAATTCGCTAACATGTTAATAGCTTTAATTTGCTTCTTGTCCTCAAGGTCTAAAGACTTGATTACTGTGTGGAGAATATGAAAATGAATGTCGTAAGTTGAAAGCTGTCAGAAATGGTCAGAGACAAAAGTGCTGATGCGTAAAACAATGAACGATGAATAAAAGTACATGACTTCTGGATGTGTTCACATCGTACGTAAAATAACAGAGTTTTGCAGATTATAATAAGAAAATGTTTCAATGATGTGAAATCTGACATGACCCTAAATATAATCATTAAGAATTAAGATTATAGGTGTTGTAATCTTCCATATACAGCAACTCTCAAAAAAAGAAATCAAGGACTACCCATGCGGAAAAAGAGATAAGAATCCGAAGTAAATTAAAAGTGTGTCACAGTTATATCAGTGTCAAGTTTTATTGTTAGACCAAAATTTTAGCGCTTGCCTTGAATGGTATGCCTCAATTGGTTGGCTGTAGTCTGCCAAGGGAAAGGTTGCGGTTTGCTTGTGGTCAGGGCGCATGCCTGGATGGCTGGTCCCATCCCTGGCTGGGGTGTGTACAGAAGGCAGCCAATCAACGTTTCTCTCTCCAGTGACGTCTATCTCCCTCCCTTCCCCTAAAAAATAAGTAAATAGAATCTTTACAAAAATTTAGCTCTTATTGTTATTATTTCTTAAAAGTTCAGGAAAATGTGGGTTGGCATGATTTTTAAACAAGCTGTTGCAAAGAGTGGAACATATTTAGGTGAATACTGTTGGCTTGTTTTTTTGCCAGCCAATAGGCGTGTATGATTTAGCTGTATTTACATGTTAGACAAAAAGTTGGGGGGTTGCTTGCATTGTGGGTGCCTTTGTTCTCAGATTTATGTCTTCAGAATTCACCTTAATAACAGAACGGTAGCAGTCATAGATACAGATAAAATAAGGAATGCAGAATATAAAAACTATAGGCACTCATTTTCTGAAGTCACTGGAAATAAAAACTAAAGGAACTAGTTTGAAAGGAAAAATCAGAATGCATTGGTGATATCGTAATCAATGGTTCTTCATGATTCAGTACCAACTTATAGCCCTGACTAATTTATTTATCCAAATTAGTAGATGACCCCTCTTGTAAGCTTTTGGAACACATTCATCAATAAACAGACCCATGTCCCTGCCATCCCAGAGTTGACATCTAATAGGCAAAAAATATTTCTTTCTTCTCTCTTCTCTTGTCCAGTTTCAAGCACTGTTTATTGAAGAGACGAATTTTTTTCTCATCGAGTATTCTTGGTGACCTTGTCGAATATTAGTTGACTGTATGTATTAGAGTTTATTTCTGGAAGTTCCATTCTGTTCAGGAAACCAGCTGCAGAATAAGAAAAGGTGTAGGTTTGGTACATGGCACACAGTGGCAGGACTCTGTGCGTGAAGTTTATCCCATGGCCCACGGGCAGGCTTCCTGACAGAGTCCAGAACGCAGTCAGCCAGAACCTTGTCTCTTTAATGTTGCATCCTTCCCTCCGCTGCGTATCTCACACGGTGCTTTCTTAATCTGTTACCTTTCCCTGCTTATTGAGCTCCCAACTTAATACTCTGATGTTGCAAGAGAGAAATGAGTGTCTTTCCCAGCATCCCCCACAGCTGAGCTGTCCATGGGATATTTAGGTTGTGAAATGTAATTATGTTTACGTCTGTTTCTCCCTTTCATTCTGTTAGTTGGTTTATATATGTTGGTACTCCCTAATTGGGTACATATATATTGAGAAGCGTTATGTCTTCTTGATCTAGTGTCCCCTTAATCGTCATTAAATGTCTATCTTTGTCTCTTGTTAGCTTTTTATCTTGAAATCTATTTTGTCACACATAAGGATGGCTACACCTACGTTTCTGCGGATGCCATTTGCTTGGAGAATCATTTTCCACCCTTTAGCTTTGAGTTTGTATTTGTCTTGGCAGCTCAGATGTGTTTCATGAAACAGCATATGGTTGGGTTTTGTTTGTTTGATCCAATATGTTACTCTGTGACTTTTCATTGCTGAGTGCGGTCTACTTACATTTGGGGTGATTGACATATGTGACAATTACCTATAACTATTTTATCTTTTGTTTTCTCATAGCTGTATGACTCCATTTTTAAAAAAATATTTTACTTATTCATTTTTAGAGAGAGGGGAAGGGAGGGAAAAAGAGAGGGAGAGAAACATCCATGTGTGGTTGCCTCTTGCACGCCCCCTACTGGGGACCTGGCCCACAATCCAGGCAAGTGTCCTGACTGGGAATGGAACCGGCGACCCTTTGGTTTTCAGGCTGGCACTTAATCCACTGAGCCACACCAGCCAGGGCTCAGTTGTTTTTCATACTTTGTGTTTCTGTCTGATGTTTTAATTCGCTGGTGTTACATAATTTTTCCCTCTGTTTTCTCTTTTTTTATTTTAAAGTTATGCATCTCAGTTTGGGGTTTTTGTGTGTGTGGTTGCTACTAGGTTAATGTAAAAGTAACTTTCATACATATGGTAGTTCTTTTTCTTCTGAATGCATCGATCTCCATCTCCCTTTGCAAATTCAGCTTTTTACCCCCTTCCTTGTTATGTTTTTGTTGTCCCAAATTATCCTTATTTATACTGTGTTCACTTCTGATGGCAATAGTTGTTGTCTTCTTTCTCTCTCCTTTTTAATGGTTTTACCTCGTTTAACCTGTATGTGATATTTAACTGTATAATACCCTATTAGGATTAAGAGTTGCTGGTAATCTTACTTGTAGTTTTTTGACCTTTTGTTCTTTATTTCAAGCAGAATAACCCCCTTGACTATTTCTTGCAGTGGAGATCTTCTGGTGTTGTGAAATCCCCCCACCTTCTGAAAGTTTTTATTTCTCCTTCATATCTAAAGGACAACTTTGCTGGATGATTCTTTACCGGTCATTTCTGTCTTTTAGTACTTTGTCTATTTGACATATTTGTTTTTCTACTTTGTGGGGCCTCTGAGAAATCTGATGATCATCTTATAGAATTTTCTTTGTAGGTTACTGTCTTCTTTTCCCTTGCTCTCTGGAGAATTCTTGTCAAGAATTTTTGGAAGCGTTAGTACTACGAGCCTTGGAGAAGGCCTTTTGGTATTGAGATAACGAGGTGCCTTGTTTGCTTCTTGGATTCCAGGCTCTAGCTCCTTCCATAAGCCTGGGAAGTTTTCATCAAGTGTCTGTTTGAATAGGCTCTCAGTTCCATTGTCCATCTCTTCCTCTTGTGGTCTGCCTAGTCCTCCGATGTCGCTCTGTCTGATGGAGTCAGATAGTTCTTACAGGGCTCTTTCACTGTTTTCTTACTCTAATTCTGCTTTTCATCTACGCCGCTTCTAGACTTCTATCTTCAATTGCACGAATTCTTTCCTCGTGCGATCAGCTGTATTTCCTATACTAGCTAGTTCATTCCTGTTGTCTTTTATTATTACGTATTTCCGGAATTTCCATGTGGTTCTTTTGAAAAGTTTCAATTTCTTTGGTGAAGTATTCATTTTGTTTAGTAATTTTATTTGTTAGCTTATTAAACTGGCCATCTGTATGGTACCTCGTTGGGCCTTCTCAGAACTGTAATCTTGAATTCCTTGTCATTTCCATGACATATTTCATGTCTTTAAGGTTATTTTCTGAAGATTTTAACATTTTCTTTCTGAGCTGCATTATTACCCTGGTTATTTATGGTATTTGATGGATTCCTTCTCTTTGCACGCATCTGTATATGAATGGCCCTTCTCTACCAGATTAACAAGAAGTCTTTTTATTTATTTTTTAAAAGATTTTATTTATTTTTAGAGAGGGGGTAAGGAGGGAGAAAGAGAAGGAGAGAAACATCGATGTAAAGGAAGAACATCGATTGGTTGCCTCTTGTATGTGTTCCAGCTGGGGACCAAATGCACAACCTAGGTATGAGCCCTGCCCAGGAATCAAACCTGCAACTTCTCACTTTGCGGGATGGCCAGCCCCCGGAGCTACACCGGTGAGGGTGTGTTTCTGTTGTTTTTCAGTAGGGTCACTAAAGCACAGGCTTTTTAGCGTTTTCTGCTCAGCCGTGTCCTTTCAGATCCCTGCAGGGACACGGAAGAAGCTGTTTGTTCCCCGTGATCAGGTTGCCTGCATCTCAGGGCCCTCAGCCCCAGGGGAAAGTGGTGGGTGATCGGAGTCCACGTCCGTGACATTGCAGCGCCGTCCCCTGCAGCTGTATGCTACAATGGGGCGGGGGGTGAGCTGGGAGAGGCCGGCTGGTGACTTACGGCTTGGTTCTCCCAGCTCTGGAGACCCGCAGGCCTTAGCGTCTTCCGCTCTGCATCTCCAGCCACCCCTGGGCTGAGCCGCAGAGCACGCCTGCCATTCAGGAGAAAACGTTGCTGTGGTTTCGGTCCTCGCGTTTGCAGACAAGGTGCTCTGCCACTCGGCACGCAGGGTTCCAGCTTCTTCCGGGGCCCACTGCGACATCCGCGGGGGTGCGGAGACGCGGCCGGGCCCGGCGGTGGCGGTGTTTTTGCGCCTGGTGCCGGCGGTAGTCCGACGGCGTGGCTGCACACCTGAGCTTTGTCTGTTGCGTTGCGGAGCATGCGGCCCGCACCCGCTGGGATGCTCACTGCACCTGCCTCTCTCTCCCTTTCCTGGCCCCGCCCCCTTTGGCCTGGCGACGTCGTCAGCTGGCCCCTGTGACATCACAGAGGGGTTCTCCTCCTGTCTCCTGTCTCCAGGCACCCAGGGCGCATGGCAGGGCTGAGGGCGCAGGCAGGCGTCTTGGCGGGAGCAGTTGCTCCTGTCACAGGGTGGCAGTGTCTACGGGCAGCTCAACCTTAGGGGCTCAGGGTCCGAGCGGCGGACCCAGCGGTGGAGGAGGAAGAGATGGAGGAGCCGGGGACCAGCGGGACACAGGTGAGCAGCAGCCCCTCAGGTCCATTCGAGTCCCCAACTCCCCCTTCCTCCCCCCATCATCCCTGTCCCCGACACCCCCTCACACCCCACAGCCCGGCTCCAGCCTTCTTACCCACCGACCCCGGGGGTGGGGCGTGGCTGCCCCTCTAACCCTGGCCCCCGTAAGCCACGCCCACCCTAACCCGTGCCCCCCGCCCCACACACACACCTGTGGTTCCCCCCTTGTCCCTACCAGGAAGCCCAGACACAGCCCGTTCCCGTGGACCAGTCCAGGGCCCTCAAGCGACTGCACAAGGAACTGATGGACATCACTAAGGACCCCCCTCCCATGTGCTCCGCGGGGCCGGTGGAGAACGACATGTTCACCTGGAGGGGGGTCATTGTGGGCCCCGACAACAGCCCCTACGAGCGAGGGGTCTTCTCCCTCAACATGCACTTCTCATGCGAGTACCCCTTTCAACCTCCATTTATTTACTTCACCACCCGGATCTACCACCCCAACATCGACCGAAGAGGGAATATCTGTATAGATATTCTCAAATCCCAGTGGTCACCGGCTCTTACCGTATCTGAATTGCTGTTATCCATCAGCTCATTGCTATGTGACCCCAACCCTGACGATCCCTTAGATCCATCAGTCGCAAGAATGTACTTAACAGATAGGGATACCTATAACGCCATCGCCCGAGCTTGGACCAAGAAGTATGCTAAGTGAGTGAAAAGTAAATGATAAACCACCACCTCAATAAAACACCTGGCAGTTGAATGGGCCGTCCTTTGTCTGCTTTCTGGGAGGCGTTGTCTCCCCATGTTCCCGGGCACACGGTGAACACCTGCCACATCTGGGAGGGTGGGGAGGGCGTGGGGAGGCACCGGGGCGGGGGCCAGGTTGGGGGATGGGGACGGATGGGGGTTGCACACCTGCCACACGAGGGTGTGTGGAGGGGGTAGAGGGAGGCGCGGGGGCGGGGCCAGGTCAGGGGATGGGGAGGGATGGGGGTTGCACACCTGCCACATGAGGGTGTGTGGAGGGGGTAGAGGGAGGCGCGGGGGCGGGGCCAGGTCAGGGGATGGGGAGGGATGGGGGTTGCACACCTGCCACACGAGGGTGTGTGGAGGGGGTGGAGGGAGGCTCGGGGGCGGGGCCGGGTCGGGGGATGGGGAGGGATGGAGGTTGGACACCTGGCACATGAGGGTGTGTGGAGGGGGTGGAGGGAGGCTCGGGGGCGGGGCCGGGTCGGGGGATGGGGAGGGATGGAGATTGGACACCTGGCACATGAGGGTGTGTGGAGGGGGTGGAGGGAGGCTCGGGGGCGGGGCCGGGTCGGGGGATGGGGAGGGATGGAGGTTGGACACCTGGCACATGAGGGTGTGTGGAGAGGGTGGGGAGGCTCCGGGGCTGGGGGCAGATTGGGGGATGGGGACGGATGGAGGTTGCACACCTGCCACATCAGGGTGTGAGGAGGGGGTGGGGAGGCTCCGGGGCGGGGGGCAGATTGGGGGATGGGGGGCAGGTCCGGGGATGGGGAGGGATGGAGGTTGGAGACCTGCCACACGAGGGTGTGTGGAGGGGGTAGAGGGAGGCGCGGGGGCGGGGCCAGGTCGGGGGATGGGGACGGATGGGGGATGGGGAGGGATGGAAGTTGGACACCTGCCACATGAGGGTGTGAGGAGGGGGTGGAGGGAGGCGCGGGGGCGGGGCCAGGTCGGGGGATGGGGACGGATGGGGGATGGGGAGGGATGGAGGTTGGACACCTGCCACATGAGGGTGTGAGGAGGGGGTGGAGGGAGGCGCGGGGGCGGGGCCAGGTCGGGGGATGGGGAGGGATGGGGGTTGCACACCTGCCACATGAGGGTGTGTGGAGGGGGTGGAGGGAGGCGCGGGGGTCGGGCAAGGGTGGGGGGTGGCTGAGTGGGAGAGAGGCCAGTCTGAATGAACGTTTTACCGAAAGCCTCGTTTCCTGCTTCAGGACGGGAAGGCAAGAACACGGGGGTGGGGGGCTCAGGATGAGTCCTTTCCAGCTGACAATGGGGAGGAAGAACTGGATGAAGATGCTCACTGCACCTGTCTGCCCCTCCCTGCTGGAAGGAGTGGCAACCTCATCTCTCTCCTCTCTGGGCTGAGCCTCGCAGTGAGCGTGGCGGGGGGGGGCTGCATCTCCCGCACTGTCTCAGCTCTTGTCAATTCCCATCCCTGCGGCTGGCTTCCACTGACCAACCTCTTCAGAAGTTTCAATGCACAGACAGGTCTCTCGGACACGTTTGTACCTGGAGTAGGGAAACCTTTGCTGAACTACAGCTGTTCAAATTGTTGTAATTTCAGCACTAGAGATCAAGGCGCCCTCTCCTACCGCCATTCCACTGATGTCACTCCTTTTAATTTGTCTTTTAAAATTCTATTCTTTGTCCTGATGCTGCCATCTGAGTAGAGTTGATCACCTGTTCTATGCAAGTTGTATTAGAGTCTCTTTCAGATTTTATTATATTTATTTGTGCAAATATCTGTTTCTTTGAATGGAGAGTTTTTCCAGGGCAAGCTTTTTATCTTATTTCTGACTCTACAATAGTTAATACAGTGCTCACTGTAGAGAAAAAAAGAAATAGTCTGATTAAAGAAATGACAATGAAACACAAGATATATTGAGCACTAGTTAAAAATTATTTTTTTCCTCATAATGTTAATATGAAAATGATCTGTTACCTAAATACGAATTGGCCGTTTTCATGATTGGCCAAGAGAAAGATTGTAATGTGAAATACACTACAGGGTACCTCATTCTTTGGAGCAATTAATGTGTGGTTGAAATAGTACAGAAGTAAGTGCAACAGGAATTTTATTGATTTGTCCCTTTGCCTGGAATGTTTTCCCCCAAGTTATATCTCCTTTATTTCAGAAATCCTCAAATATCTCTTCATCAAAGACGTCTTCCCTGAGAGCTTGACTACACAACCCAACATCTGCCTCAATTTCTGTACCTTATTTGATTATCTTCATGGCGCCAGTAATCATGTATCATGACACATACTGATTTTCTATTTTCTTTTTTTTTTTTAAGATTTTATTTATTTATCGTTAGAGGGGAAGGGAAGGAGAGATGGAGAGAAATGTCAATGTATGGTTGCCTCTCGTGCGGCTCCTGCTGGGAACTGTTGCTGGAAACTGTCCTGCAACCCAGGCATGTGCCCTGACTGGGAATTGAACCACAATCCTTTGGTTCGCAGGCCCACGCTCAATCCACTGAGCTACACCAGCCAGGGCTGATTTTCTATTTTCCGACACTTGAATTTAAGCCAAGCGAGGACAGGACATTTTATCTATTTTTTTCATTGTGTATCTTCATTCTCTGAAACATAGTTTTGGCAAATAGTGGGTACTCATAAAACTTTTTGTCAAAGATAGAAGAATATACACCAAGGGACTAACAGTAATTTTGTGTAGGAAACTGTTTTTTTCTTATGTTCTCCAATCATGTGTCATTTTATTTTTCTAGGGTAAACTTTTGTGATTAAATCTTAATGTAAGTCAAAGTCATTTGATAAAAAGAGATAGAATAATATGATCTAAATTATTTAAAGAGTCTGAGATTGTGTTCTGAATTTTTAATTTCAGACAATTATGCTTGATCTACTAATGTAGAAATTTAAAATATTAAAAATTTACTTTAATGTCTCAAATTAACGGTGCACAACAAAGAAGAAAGCCCGAGCTGATGTGTATTTTGAGGTTCTTTCCAAACTTTCTAACATCCTAAGTAGTGCGGAGCAAGCATAATTGGCCAAGAATGAATAAAAACTGAGGATGAAATGGAAAAATAATTAAAAAGTGAAAATAAACATTTTATCAAAATAATTAGGCGTACACAAACAGTTCTGAAAATGCTTTATGTGGTGCCCATGTGACTAAATGCGTATAATAGAGTGATAGGAGAGGCCAACTCTACCAATTCCTCTTCTAAAGCCTTTAATCTATCTCTCTGTATTTTTCGAGACATTTCAATTTGTCAGTACAAACCAGCTCCTTGATATTTTCACTTGAATAACCTGCAATCCCCTCACATTGAAAGTGGACAATATTGAGCTTTGAACTCTTTTAATTCAGAGCATAATTTCCTTATAATACATACTATGGATTCTTCATATTTCTACCATGTTCACAAGCATTTTCACAGGTATCGTCTTCTGTAGTTCTTACTACAAATTAAACAATAATTGCACATCAGTAATTGAGATGAAGAAGCCATAGTTGAAAAAGGTTTATTTATTCATTCCATCACTACGTGCTGGATAAATGTTGTGTAATGCAAAGTACCGAGCGCTAGGCATCCATCAATGAGTACAACCACATGTGGTATTTGGTCCCATTTAGAATCCATTCTAGTAGAAAAGACAGTCATTAACCAAGTAAATACTTTTACTGATGTTAACATTCCATCTATAAAATTCACTAAAATGGAGAACTGTTTGAGTTCCTCTATTATAGGCTCTCATTGAAATAACAGGTCAGGACAAGTTTGACTGAGGAGGTAATATTTGAGTTAAATAAGAAGAATGACCAAGATTACCTAAGCAATGGAAGAAGGAAAAAAACACACCAAGTAAAGTGTATAGCACATTTAAATGCAGAAAAAAGCATGAAAATAAAGATAATTGAAAAACATTTGTTACATCATGACATTCCTAAGACAATGCTGTTTCAAAGAAAGGTATAAAGAGGCCTAAATGGAAGTAAAGTTTCATAATTCACTCAAAGTGCTAAATTTTGATACTAATACATGAAGTAACACCAGAGTATATATAGTAATATCAAGATAGACCAGCAGGAAAGTTATAAAAATGGAAATAGTCAAAAATACTACAAATCAATCAAGAGGAAATCTTAAAAAATGCTCAAGTAATCCACAGAAAGGCTAGAATAGACAAATTTAAAAAAGATAATTAAAAATAAGATAAAAAAATTAAATGGCAGGTTTAAGCACTAACATATCAATAATTGTGAGAAAATTAAGTAGTCTAAATATAACAAAGACAAAGAAGATATGGGCAAAGTAAATTAAAAGACAAAGTATTGTGAGTTTGACCCAATGGTTTATAAGAAACACAATTCAAATATAATAATACAGGTAGAATAAAAGTGAAAGGATACACACAATATATCATGCAAACTGAATCAAAAAAAGAAGGAGCAGTTTATTGATATTAGATAGAGTAAAGTTGAAAGCAATGGAAATTGCTAACAACATTACATACTTGAAAGTAGCTAAGAGTGTAGATCCTAAATGTTCTCACCACAAAAAAAGACATGGTAACTAGAGGACAGGGTGGAGGTGTTAGCCGGTGCTGTGGTGGCAATCATTTTGCCACATATAAATCAATATATTTCAGTATAAAAATGAAGACATTTTACACTGTAAACTTACACATTACATGTCAATTATATCCCAGCAAACTGGAAAAATACAGGGTCTGTATTTTACGCCCCATTCTGTTACAAAATCTTTTATTAAAAATCATAAGCATGTACTCCTGTAATCTAAGAATAAAATGTCACTCAAGCACACCATATGACATTTTAGGTGAAATGTTCAGATTAAAACTATAAATTATTACACCCATATAATTACCCTACCAACCATACTTGAGCAGGCATTACTTTTGCCAGACCCTGTATACAAATAACCCTTAGAAAGAGAAACATTGTCAAAATAATGATCTAAATTCGAACATCAAGAAATGGGAAAAACAGCACAATGTATCCAAACTAAGCATACAAAGAAAATTATGAAAATGAACCAGAAACTAATGAAAACATAAAAGAAAACAAGGAGAAACTGATAGAAGTAAAATGTGGTTTTTCTAAAAATAATTTTTTTAAAAATTACAAAACTCTAGCAACATTGACAAGAATAAAATGGAACAAATAACCAATGCAAAAAATAAAAGAGGGGTTGTCTCTACAGTTGCTGCAGCCATTAAATAGATAATACAGAAATACTAGAACATTTTTAACCCATAAATGTAACAATTAGAGCAATGAAACAATTCCTAGAAAACAGCACACTACCACAAATTAATAAAGATGACAGAGATGTCTGCATAGTTCTATAGCCATCAAAAAAACTTCAATTTAGCTCTGGCTGGTGGGGCTCAATGGATTGAACATGGGCATGCAAACCAAAGGGTTGCCGGTTCGATTCCCAGTCAGGGCACACGCCTGGGTTGCAGGCCAGGTCCCTAGTGTGGTGCTTGCGAGAGGCAACCACACATTGATGTCTCTCTCCCTCTCTGTCTCCCTCTCTTCCCCTCGATAAAAATAAATAAATAAAAATCTGTTCAAAAACTTTAATTTGTAACTTGCACTTACTGTGGAAAATGTGGATAATGAAGAAAAGCACAAGATATAAATTGCTAGCAAGAAGTGGAAACACCTGATATTCTGCGTCACCTGGTTATTCTCTTCACCTAATCAAAGAAATGGCCACCTGGACGATAATTCAAAGTTTCCCCATACACTCAGGTGTGTAAGCATTCTTGTTAACAGACTGCTGATTTCACTGAGGCATCAGGCAGTTTGCCCAAATAGGTCACTTTCACATGCTTCTCTGCAACCAGGAGTGGTCTTGTGAAGCGTTTGATATACGCACAAGTCCTTGGAGAGTAATTTCATTCATAAAAAAATAACATTTGCTTATAGGTGAGACCATGTGGTATTTGACTTTCACCACCTGGCTTACTTCACTGAGCATGACGCTCTCCAGTTCCATCCATGCTGTCACAATGGGTAGGAGCTCCTTCTTTCTGCTGTGTGGTATAGTATTCCATCGTGCAAATGAAGCACAGCTTTGCGATCTACTAACCTATAAGTGGAGCCTAATCAACAAAACGAACAAATGAGCAAAATAGAACCAGAGACTTGGAAATAAAGAACAAACTGACAGTCACCAGAGGGGAGGGGGGAGAGGGACGGGGGCAAGTAGGGGGAGGGGCAAGCAAAGGAACAGGAATAGAGGACTCATGGGTGTGGACAATGGGCCATAGACTCTGGGAGTGGGGAGTGGGGTAGGGGTGAGCCATGGGGAAAAAGGCGGAACAACTGTAACTGAAAAACAATAAATTTTAAAAACAGACAAAAAATAACATTTGCTTTAAAGGTCAAGGTTTTGGTCATTGTTCTTTTCCTCTTTGAAGAATATTTTACCCTTTGCGACAGCGTGGATGGACCTGGAGAGCATTAAGCTAAGTGACGTAAGCCGGTCAGAGAGAGACAAATACCATATGCCTTCACTCAATGTGAAATCTAGTGAACAAACTGAATAAGCAAAACAGAGACGGACTCATAGATGGAGAGCAGGCTGACAGCTCCGGGGAGTGGAAGTGAGTGTGATGGCGGGGCAAGGAAAACAAAAAGACTGGTGGGCAGAGACAACAGCGCGGTGATTGGGGCGGGGCAGGCACAGGTCGAAGAGGGTATAGAGAGATAAATGGGCATGGGAAAAATTACGATAAAAATTGTTTTGGAAAGAATTGCAATACAAAAAGAAAAGAAAAGAAAAGCAACATCTAAATATCAAAAAGATTAAGGTTTCAGCTTTTAGCCGCTGTCCTTTTCCCCTTTGCCGTTCTTGCTGCCTGGCGCACAGCCAAATGCTGATTGCTGGGAGCAGAGGGCCGTGGGAAAGATGGAGCAACATGAGCCTATATGGCATCTTTGACCGGCCATGTGCGCTCTGAACTGCCAACCTCTGACCTAATTGATACCCAAGAAAAATAAAGTCCTTACTTCTCTATACCACGTAGTCATTTTTTTAAAAATTTTTACTCAAAAGCAATTCTAACTGGTAAACATTCTTAAAAATCTGCTCCCTCAACTGTGTTTTGCCATTCTGAACGTGCTCTTCTACTTTTAAGTAGAATACTTGAACATTAGAGGAAATACCTTCGACTTTCCTGAGTTGCCTTTCTTTAATGAGATCACTGAAGGAAGGTAGGCCAAAATAGAACCATTAACTGTCAATTATTTAAGGGAAGAAAGGCTGCTGTACACTTGCTAACCACAGAGTCAGCTTCAGAGCTGTCAGGACTAAGAGACGGAGCAGTCAAAGCGCCTTTCAATTGCAGTTTCTTCTTTAACAAGAAATACACTGGTTCTGACAACTGTGCAAGTGCAAATTTTCTCTCTCGGCATTGCCTTCATGCATTCACATGGAGATCTGCTTAAATACACTGTGTATAATCTTGAGCGATAGGAAAAATAAACCCCGATAAAACAAGTGCTTAGAAATACCATAAATTACGACAGGAAGAGAAACCTCGTAATGGTGAATCGGTCGAGGACAATGTTAAGAATATGATAAAAATGAAGCGTCACTAATGCAAAACTTATTTCAAATATTTGCTTGGAAGCTTTAATTTGATAAGGATAGATATGTTTTCCACTGTCATTTACAATCCATGGCGAGTAAAGTAAAGAAAGAATTTGTTGCATCCAGCAAATGCGTAAGAGAAATGTAGGCGAACTTGTAATAAAGGGATAGAAGCGTGGTTTCCTTTGTCTTTGCGTATACTTCTCCTTTCCAGCCGGTAGGCAGTCTGAGTTGATACCCTGAGTGTATTATGATGCACTGAATTTATTGTACGTGTACAGGTTTACTGTGAAGGACACCGTGTAGAAACAGCCGAGAGGAAGACGCGCACAGGCCAACGTGAGTCGAGGGTGGGGCTGAAAATTTCCACACTCAAATTACATGTTTTTAAACTTCAGTGAGGGATAATTGACAGATATAATTGTATATATTTAAAGTGTGCAATGTGGTGATTTGCTATATATATATATGCACTATGAAATGATTACTAGGATCGGCGTAATTACCACATCTATCACCTGACATAGTTAACTCATTTGAGTGTGTGTGTGATGAGGATGCTAAGATGTACTCTCAGGATCTGTCACGTACACAGATTACATGTTATTACAAGTACACAGTGCCACGTGATTAACTACAGTCACTATTCCGCACATTAGACCTTCAGGACTTTTATTCTAATAACGGAAAATGCGCACCTTTGACCTACATCACCCTTCCCCATCCGGCCCCTGGAAACGACCGTTTTATTCTTTCTTTCTGTGAAATTTGTAAAAATCCCACATATAAATGATACCATACATGTGTGTTTCTCTGTCTGGCTTATTTTACTTAGTGTAAGATTTTCAAGGTTCATCCATATGGTTGCAAATAGTAGGATTTCCTTCTACGAATTTTTTTTTTTTTTTTTTTTGTGATCTAAAATAAGATCTCTCCTAGAGAATGTTTCATGTACTTGAGAAGAATGTATATTCAGCCGCTATGGATACAATGATCTATACATAGATCTGTTAAGTGTATTTCTGTGTGTCAGGTCCATTATTTCCATATTGATTTTCTGACTGATCTATTTATTGTGAAAAGTGGGATATTGACGTCCCCACCTATGATATTCATTGTTTAATATATCTAAGTGCACTGATGTTGGGGCCATATCTATTTATAATTGGTGTATGCTCACGATGATTTTACACCTTTAACATTACATAGTGACCTCTCTGTCTCTTTTTACAGCTTTTAAAAATATTTTATTTTTCATTTTCAGAGAGGGAAAGGGAGGGAAAAAGAGAGGGAGAGAAACATCAGTTTGTCATCTCTTGCATGACCCCAACCAGGGACCAGCACACATCTCAGTACGCACCCTGCCTGGGAATCGAACCAGTGACCCTGTGGTTCATAGGCCGGTGTTCAATCCACTGAGCCACACCAGCCAGGCCTGTTCTTACAACTTTTGCCGACAAGCTGATTCTGGCTGATGTGAATAGAGTTAGCTCTACTCTCCTTTGGTTTCCATTGGCACCGACTACCTTTTTTCATCTCTTCATTTTCAGCCTGACTGTATGTAAAAGTTACGTGAGCATCTTGTAGGCAGCACATGGTTGGGCCTTGTCTTTTTTAAATTAATTCGGCCACTCTATGTCTTTTAATTGAATTACTTACATTTGTTGACAGGTAAGTACTTAGTATCACCATTGTGTTCACTGTTTTCCGATTGTTTTACAAGCGCATCAGCTGCGTACACATTTGATTCAGGTGCTGCGGTGAGGACTGTGGATGCTTGGGGGTGGAAGCTGCGATCGTCCGAGGCAGTGAGGCTCGCTGAGATTCTCTTGGTTGTGTTCCCCTGATATAGCTCTGCCAGGGTCCCTCCCGGGGCTGCGCTGCTCTAAAGGGGGCTATGGAGTGACAGCAAAACTCACAGCTCCCCACACTTTTTTATGGAGCCCCTTTGTGGTAGTCCAGGACTTTTCCTGAACTATTTTCACGAGTTTGCACTTGTTTTTCACTGTTTCTGTGGGGGAGGTGAACGCTGGTACCACCCAGCCCTCCATCTCGCTGAAGTCTCTAATCATTTCCTTTCTCTGCTCAGCAGTCCCCACAAGGAGACAATACAGAGGCCCCACACTGCGTCACCCCATTAGTATAAACTAAGATTTAGTGGAGCAGGGTTGATTATGAATAAAAAAGGACAGCTGTATAACAAAGAATTCTCAAACATGTAGCAGCTCTGTATCAGGAACATAGGAAAAAGAAGAAATAAATGCATTTATTAACGACCGCAGAATCATTAAGGATCGCAGAAATTAAAAGATAGTGCCACATAACTAGAAGCGCGGTCAGCAGTTAGTATTTCCTCCAGTTCATGATCCTATCACATAGAAATGTCTTCCAGGGTGCAATCACCCCAGTTTGCAAGCTTCGATTTGTATGAAGCTATCATTGTATCAATACATTGATCATACTCAGTATGGGCAGGGGTCAAACAGTGTCCCCACTTGTCCCCACTGCACAGATTGTTTGTCGTTTTGCCAATGGGTCTTGGGAAGAAGGGGGAGGGGGAGGATGCTGCTCCGACTACGCAAGAGGGAAGTTGCGTGGTCCAGCCACTCACCTGTGCAACTCCCACAGTTTAGACAATCCATGCTCACCTGTCCATTCAAATGTTCTATTAAAATATGACTCCGAGGTCCATGTGTCTCTGCCCATCATTGGACTTCATAAAGTGTCCATTGTCTTTCTCATTCTGAAAAAAATAGGACCGAGCAATGCAAATCGCTGCGACGTGGCTTGTGACAGTTCTCTGAGCGTTTGTATTTTCCACCGAGGAAGAGACTCTCAGCCCAGAGCCAGTGTCCGTCCTTCTCAGCACCTGTTTGGAACCCCGCTCGGGCTCCTGGCACCAGTGTGACTTGCCGGCTACGTTTAGGGCTCCCTCCCCAGAGAATGCACAAACTAGCTCTCCGTAGTCACTGTCTCTTTCGGGGCAGACAGATTTTACTGGCCTCACAGGGTGCAAGGGGAATATGTGTAGATGTGACCCACCTCTGCCGTCCTGCGCGGAGCCCCATGGTCACTGAACTCATGAGCTTAAGTGACCACCTCAAGCAAGGACATCGTGATACCCGCTCATCGATGCCAGCCATCTTCCAAGCCGGAAGGGAATACCTTTTGCTGCACATGAACAGTTCTACTTCAACGTACCTCTCCAATGCTTTCGGTTTTATTATACCGGGTAGGGGCAATGCCCCTTAGTCTATCGGACATGATGCCCACGCCCGGAACACATTTAGGTCAAAGACGCACAATCCCTTTACATAAAGCCTGCTCAGCTATATTCTTCGCCAGATCTCCAGAACTATTCCCCTCCGAATGGTTCCCTTAATCCCATCAACTCTTGTATTCCTAACTACAGCTACCATTAGAACTTTGTCAACAGGTTTGAGGTTTAAAAGATCAGGTAGAAGAAACGTTAGTTGGATATAATAGCCATCTCCACAAAACATTTGGGTAAAGGAGACGCAGTCTCTTAACATAAAGCCTGTTTAAACATTTCAGATTTCATAATCTTATCAATTTTTATATTTCTACGTTCTCTGAATTTAACCACAGGCCCCCCAGGGCTTCTTCAATGAGTTCGGGCCCCACAGTACATGAAACTAGCTACCGTGTAAAGGACTCGCAGAAACAACTCTTCTTCATTCCCTGCACATTTTACAGACGCGGGGCACTCTGGCCCTTTCGCTCCATCTGCCTATCAGTTACTCTGAGCAATTCCAGGTTAGGTTTGTCATCACATTCTCTGCCCTCTGCTGTCTTAAATTCCCCCCAAACAGGATAATCACTGTGGATTTGTTCAGGTTCCTTAACGTGGGGGCCCAACTGGGGCTCCCTTTTGTCCAGCCAACCTTTGATAGTATTAAGACCTTTGCTGTATTAAGACCTTTGCCTCAGCCGCCCTGACTGGTGTAGCTCAGTGGACTGAGCACCGGCCTGTGAACCAAAGGGTCACGGGTTCGATTCCCAGTCAGGACACAGGCCTGGGTTGTGGGCCAGGTCCCCATTAGAGGGCGTGTGAGAAGCAACCACACATGGATGTTTCTCTCCCTCTCCCTCTCCCTCCCTTCCCCTCTAAAATAAATAAATGAAATCTTAAAGAAAAAAAAAAAGACCTTTCTTTCAACCACATCCGTGACTTTTTTATTCACTCCCTTTGTAAACAACCACCTAACCATCTCCATGCTGCTGGGACTTGTTCCTTCACTCTCTACTTTCTTTCTGCTCTTTAACACCCCTTGAAATTCCCTTTATTTGCTGCATTTCTTAATAGCCCTTTTAAAAGTTCCACCCTCTTATGATGAGTTCCTGGACTCTCCTCCTGCGTCCCCCCATTTATTTGTTAATTTAATGTTTTTGTTACAAACTTGAAGACCCACAACGGGAAGCTAGTACAGCAAATCTGTTAAGACTTCTCAGACCACTGCTTGATTTTACAGCAGTAAGGCAACCCGGGGTTCCCATGGCAACGCGGCCCCATTACCAAAGGCGCTTACCATCACCAGCGCGCTGGGCGTATTCAGTGGGTGAATATCCTAGATAAATCAAAATGAAACTGAATAAAGTCTATCCCATTTGGCCTGCATACACCTCATAGCCACTGTTTCATCTGGGGTGTTCCCCTGGGCATTCAGAGTGGGAATCAGATGGTCCCCCTTCTCAGGGAAAACACACCTCGCAGTGACGTTGACCCAGTCCATCCAGCTGTCGTTCCCTCAAGAACCACCTGCCACGTGTCTGGATCATATATAGCCATCTGGGATTGCTCCATAGTCACCCATGGGCCCCTTCTCCACCCCAATGCATTCATCCACTCTGTGGCATTCAAAATCAAAGGTATTTTCCCTAAACGTTTCGTTCTCCTGATTTTAGTAAAATGTTCCTCAAGTTACAAATGGAGGTGACTTCTTGACACTATCTTGTCTGGTTTCTGCAGTTTCTGGGTTTGGCCCTCTTCCCACATGAGCCACCTTCTTCAGGACAAGAGGTCTTAGGGGTACCTTTTGTTCTTCCATTATAATTTTTCCCTTTCAGGCTAATGTCTAAAGCTCATAGTGACCAATCCGAGCTTGCTTTGGCATAATGCTCTCTCGTCATCTCCTGTTAGCTATTCAAGATAGCAATAAACAAGGAGTTGCGTATTTCACCTTGTTTCTTATTGGTGTGCATTTCTCTATGCCTCCCAGTGACCCAAGCACCTGGGCGTTGGATCCATCTATAAATTCTGCTGGTAAGTTTTACCTTCAGTAACTGATCACAGCATTGCTGCTGGTCCCTACCATGGGTGACCACGGGGTCACCGAGGAATCAAAGTCTCTCCGCCTTCTTAACTTTCATCCTTTTCTCTCCAAACTACACATTTCCATTGTCCATGGCCTCGTTAATGTCATGTTCTTCAACACCAATAGCCCAATTCAATTCTCACACTAACTACCCGAAGTGAGCACAAAACCCACAGGTTACTAACACTTTATATGCTTGTCGCAAGTCTCTGGAGGCACCCACACTTTTGGGTGACTGGCTATGAGTTCAAGGGTTCCCACAACCCCTCCTTAAGTTTGAGAATTCACTGGAAAGACTTACAGAACTCAGAAAAACACTACTTATGCTTACCAGTTTATCATGAAAGGGTTGGTCAAACAGAAGATATGGGTAAGGCAAGATATGGGGTGTGTCTTCCAGTTTGTCTTTAGGTACACCACCTTCTTAGCACATGAGTAAGTGGAACAACCTAGAAAATCCTGATATATATATAAGTATATATCTATACATATGTATATATATATTCATTAGAAAGTGACAACATTTTGAAAAAGAACAAATGCGTATACAATGTTTATATTTGTTAGGATTTTGAACAGAAACTGATATACCTCTATATCTATACATAAATATAGGGATATAGATATATTTATATATATATCAGTTTATAATTTAGAATTGGTAAATAATGCGGAGTTATTATGATCATTTCTAATATAATACATTTAATCTAACTGAGACTTAATTAAGAGGTCCACTTACATAGGACATTTCCCAAGTCCCTGAATTAATGCTAATTAACAACAAAGATTGTTGCTTAATTGGGATGGTAATTCTGCTTAATTGGGATGGCTTCTAGTGATTAAATTGTACTCAGAAAGAAACATCCCAGCTTGGTTTAAAGGCTAATTATACTTTTTCTCCCCTAAAGACCACTCGGAAAGTTCTGCTATGTGAAAGCCAGAAAGAGTTTAACCCCCTCCCCCTTTGGCGTAATGGAGCAGCTTAAAAGCCCATTAATTAGCATCGTTTTTGAAACACTGTATGATTGTTCTTTTACAGTGAGGCTACTTGAAGAAACCATAGCAAAGTAGAATTCTCTCAACATAGAAAGCATCTCTCATTTTTGGTGTCAGAATCTGCAAGTTAATACAAACCAGTCCATGGAACTATCAAAGCAGTACTTATAAATATTAACTGTACTCGAAGTATCAAACAGGGAGCTAAGTGGAACAGGCATAAAACCATTAGAGATCAATACAAAAAGGTATAAAATACAGTGCTTGGGTTTATGGTACAGACAAAAGCGTTACATAATTCAGAAGAGGGAAAGATTAGTATCGTATGGGGAGAGATTCAATGAAAGGGATATTTTAGAGAATTTAGATTGGTAGTAGCAAATGGATTGGATTAGGGACACTGGGGAGGTGAGGAGACACAGGAAGCTGAGTTTAAGCAGACTAGGCCAGAGATGACAAAAGTCTAAATAAGATAGAAGCCGCTTAAAAACCAACCAACCAACCAACCAACCAACCAAACAAACAAAACCTGAATTGTGAGGTGATAAGAACCTAAAGTGAAGCCCATACCTGGCAGAAATTTCTAGTGGGTCATTTAGAGCTTCTAAGATCACTCAGGAAATCATTGAACTCAAGAATAAAATTTCCATAAGGAGGACAGGTTTTGAAATAAGATGGGCATGTGTCTTACACACTCTCTGGTTTGCAGTGACTCACTCAAGTCCGTGCTTGTGTGTGCGCGCGTGTGTGAAACGTTTCTTGTGCTCACAGCCACCTGTGTCAAAGTTGAAGATCTAAGCTTCCATTGTCTTTGCAGACAGCTCATGTTTCTGTTCTGGTCTATAAAGGGAAGAATTTTATACTAACTTAATCGCCAAAAACTCTAGGAATGTTTGGCATTGTCTTTGACAGCTACATTCTAGATTTTTCTTTAAAAAATAAATTTTAAGAATAAATTCGGCAATAAATTCTTAGTTTAAAAATATTGAATGGAGACATTCAATGGAAAAAGATTTTTATTAATTGTGCAATTGACCCTAAATTCCCAGTATCTTATATAAAGATTACATCCATGAATATATGAAACACAAAGTTTTCAGTAGCAGCCTATGGAGACCATATTAAGAAGGCATTAAATGTTGTTACAATATGAAATTTCAATGATCAAACAATCTGAGTGCAATTCTATTCGCCGTCCTGTATGAGACTATTCTGTTGCTATTACAGTGTCAACAGAATCCCAGAGCTACCGCATTATGAGGTCTTGCTGTAAGTATATGACTTTGGGCAAAATAGTTTCAGGGTGAAAACTACAGATATGTAATTGTTGCATTACCACCGTTTGAAAGAATTGTGTAATGATAAAGCAAAGCAACTAAACAGAAATAGCCTACATTTAAACATCATTAAGTTCAAAGCATATACCTACCAATGCAAGGAAATTCAAGGTTTCTTGCCACAATGCTTTTGGTGATGTTCCCTTGCACCCAGGCCATAAAGCAACTCCCTGAACTGTCCGTATATTGCGAGTTTATTTGTTAACTGCATATAGTTTATTCAATCAGCATAAACATACACAATTTAATAAACCTTGCAACCGTCTAGCAAGTTTGATATTAACATGGGCCAAGAAGGACATTTTTTATGAGAACAAGCAAACGTTTTTTATTTTTAATCACGTTTATTATTATTCTGTTACAATTGTCACAATTTTTCCCCTTTTGCCCTCCTCCGCCCATCCCACCCTCCGTTCCCACAGTCAGTCCCACGCTGTTGCCCACGTCCGTGGGTCATTCATCCATGTGGTCTGGTTCCTTTCCCTTCTTTCCGCCATCGTCTCCCTTTCCCACTCCCTCTGTTCATTTTTAGTCTGTTCCATGTTTCCATGCCTGTGGTTCTATTTTGCTTGTCAGTTTATTGTTCATTAGATTCCTCCTATAGGTGAGGTCGTATGCTATTTGTCTTCCGCCGCCTGGCTTATTGCCCTTAGCATCATGCTCTCCAGTTCCATCCATGTTGTTCGGAAGGGTAGGAGCTCCTTCTTCCTTCCTACTGTCAAGTATTCCATTGTGTAAATGGGCCACACTGTTTTAATCCATTCATCTACTGATGGGCACTTAAGCTGTGTTAGCACTTGGCTATTGTACATAGCAGTGCTATGAACATAGGGGTGCATAGGTCCTTTTGGATCGGTGGTTCGGGATTCTTAGGGTACATTCCCAGCAGTGTGATTACTGAGTCAAAAGGCAGTGCCATGTTTAGTTTTGGGGGGAAACTCCATACTGCTTTCCACAGTGGCTGCACCAGTCTGCATTCCCACCAACAGTGCACTAGGGTTCCCTTTTCTCCGCATCCTCGCCAGCGCTTGTTGTTTGTTGATTTGTTTATGATGGCCACTCTGAGTGGTGTGAAGCGATATCTCAATAGATACTTCTGCAAGGAGGACATACAGATGGTCCATAGACACATGAAAAGATGCTTAACATCACTAGCCATCAGGGAGATGCAAAATAAAACCAAGAAGGACATTTATCCAAAGTGAGAGATAAAGGAAAATCACAGTTAATTCTTGAGAATTAGACTGTATTGCACGTGTCCTGTATATTTAGAAAAGGAAAGGTAGTGTGAATTTCTGTTCAATTCAGGGAATGATCTTTCATTTTCTCTTCTATGTACTTTCAAATTTCCTGATGTCATGTGCCCTGAAACAGGCAAACCTCTGACTCTGTACTTAAAGAAGGAACGATGAGAAGTATAATAGGAAAAAAAAAACTATTTTCAGATAAATGCCTTTATTCTTGAATTTTCTAATAAAAAATCCATTAAAAATTTCAATTCTTGTATTTACAATGTTACTGGCTAACATTTAACTGTAGTAGCAAGTAATATAATTGATAAGGTCTCATAATGTCATATACAGGACATACATGTCATATACAGTTGTGAGTACAGAAAGCACAGAGTTTATACTTCTATTATTATTTATTAATAATTGTATTATTTTCCACAAAAACAACTGTAAACCTACTTTTCTCCACCCCATGCATGCCACAAAATGTAATAAAAAAGAATATTTAATACTTGTTTCTTAAATATATTTTATAAAGATGAATTATGAGGCTATGACTACTTGTCTTATAGATATGCAGTTTTGAAATAATGACCTGAATGGTGTATTTGTTCTTTAACTGACAATAAAAAATGTATTTAGGATCTGGTGAGAACCGTATTCCTAGGAATGCCTCAGATAATGTTTTCTCAAGGTTTGAGAATGTGCTCTGTGCTGCAATTATATAAATTTCCAGTTTGCCTAACACTTCCTCAAATACGCACATGATGCAGAATAAAACTTAATGTTCTGTTCCCCTTTTCTCCCTGGGTTTGTCCAGTAAGAATTTTGGAGTAAGTTGGTGATTTAGGGAGGTTTGGTAGTCTGCATGTGTACGGGGGAGTATTTTTAAATAAATGATGAAGTACAGAATATGATATTCCACATCACCTTGGGTACCCCCTGTAAAATATTAGGATTCTGTGAATACCTCCACAGAGCAAAACACAAATATTAAGGCACATACCAGATACCCCAGAAGGAATTGTACTTAGTGACTCAACAAAAAGTCTAAGGACACATGTACTAGCGGTTGCAAATGCGCAGCAGAAATGCAACTAAATGTTACGTAGAGCAATGCTTTTCAGTTTTGACAGTGAGGATAACACAGGGGGCATGCTGTGTTAAATGAACTGCAGAGTAAGAAGGGGTGGAAAGAAAACCTTTTGGATGCGCAGGACGGTGGGCGGAAAAGGAAAAGAACATTCAGAGGGGAACATTCAGACATGCTATCTGACCCCCAATCCCACAACACACGTGTATACTACATACATGTAAAACAAAAGTTCTGGAGAACATCAGTGCTGGTGCCTTTATTTCTCAGACAGAAACTTAGGAGATATCTAGCTTTGCAGAAAAGTCCTGAATTCAGAACGGTGTTGCATACCGCATGTTTTTATAACAGTAGACTAGAAAGGCTAAATAAAGTAACTCGTTTAGACAGAATGGGGCTTGCACAGTAAGATAGCATCCGAGAGACCACGTGACTCACTTCAAGCCTTATTTCCATTGTGAATCGGTTTCCATGGCCTCAGACCCTCCATGGTTATGCAATTCCCCGTAATAATGAAGAAAGTCGCAATCTGCTTTTACATATTTGCATCCGCTTTTCAAAAAAAAATTCACATGTTGCCCGTGTCAGCATACTCTACCCAGTGACAGTAAAATGTCCTTATGAAGGAACTGCCTTTCATACCTTTTATCCGCACACCGGAAATGAAATAGATACTCAACAGCTCATTGATTTTTTTTCTTTTTATATAATAACTTTGCAGTGCCCTTGACTTTTAAAGAAGTACTTCTATGTCTTCATATTTTAATACAATGGCGGGAGCATTGACAATTTTATCTGTACAATATTTATTCACATAATCATTTATCAACATCTGGTCACTTTTAATAGGTTTTCCAGTCATTAGTGAGAATTAGGAAAAGCCAACTAAATTTGCATATTAATTAATTTGATTAGAAAGCTCTAACTACATACAGTTAACTGACATTTCTGAATTTAGATGATCATTGCCCTGTACTTCAAGATAAGTTGGTATAAAGGATACATTTTACTTAACTGTGATTCTGATGCTGAATTTACATATAACAATCAATGAAAAGAAGTAATATGCATTATGCATGTAACAGAATCATTTTACCATAATTTATCCTTAGGATATGCCATAAATGTTTAAATTTGTTTAAATGGTTCGAGAAAATATATCTAAAGATGTGAAATACGCAGTCTGTCGGTTGCTTAAAATAACACACGGCATCTTCTTCTCTTTGTTTACGTACAGGCTTTAAACGTGGTAGGAGAAAGAAAAGTAGGGCCGTGAAGAAAACGATACTTGTCTCATTGTGTTTCTAGACAGAAGGAATATAATATGTTAAAATGTATCCCAGACGCTCAGGAGTATAAAAGGGTAGACACCATCTCAGCTTATCCTTATATAAATAGAGAATGGTTTTCTGTTTTAAATACAAAATTTTCTCATGACAATGAATGATCTAATATCCCAAAGCAATTAATAAAAGTTTTTTTGGTCTATAAGGCACATACGTGGTATTTAGTAACATGTCTCTCCTGAGGGACCCTTTAAATTTGAAAATAAATTCAATGTAATGTACGTCTTTGGAATACTTTTTAAATACACACGGATTCTTTGAGGAACGCAGCAAAGGAACTCAGATTGGTCCAGAGCACTACCCACACTGGCAAGTTTCTCAAAATCCCAATTGTTAAAATTCCTTCTCATTTTCAAAATACTCTGAATATTCATAAAGGCTCTGGATTTGTTCTAGTTTTTTTAATCAACCGGCAACATATTGAATAATTTGTCCCTATATCAATTTTTTAAACTCCTGAGGTATCTGGATTGGCTGCTGGTATTGATCAAGTTAAATGGACAGATAGACTGTGTCATCAAATTCTTCATAAAGAAGAATTATAAACTGTTGATTTCTCATTGATATGCTTTGAATCTCGGTGTTTATTTTTTCTTTGCATATTATATATCTTCCCTTTTATTTGGCTGCTCTAACTTGTGGCAGACCCTTCTGCGTGGTGTGGGCCCAGCTCCCACTCAGAGATGCCCAGGACCCACACCCACAGATAGGTTCTCTCGTGGGGAATCAGATTTGCAATGTACCTAGGCTGCTTTGAGCCTTGATTTTACTGTGACTTCCTAAAATCCATACTAAACCTTGCAGGGACCAGTGTAACCATGTAACCGGCTCAACCACTTTTGCCTTTTCATTTGCTAATGTCCTTCTTCTGTGATGGGATGAGGGGCATTGGCTCCTTTGTTGTAACTGGGGATAGTGAGTGAGGACCATCCTGTAATGGGAGGAGATACAGAATAAAGGCCTGTCAGGGTAGAGGCCTCGGGGCTTTTGCTCCCCTTGAGAGAAAAGCCACGCTGTCGTCCTTTTTCCTCCACCGGACTTGGTTGTCCGTGTGTATGTTTTATTTCATGCAGAATGACGCGGACACTGCTAGCCGGTGTCCGCATCACTAACTGTAATGTTATTTGAGATAATATGTAGCTCCTCGAGGTAAATATGATTGTGATTAAGGTAAGACTTCCTTACCCTGTCCTCAGATGCCTAGTAGAAACCTCTAACACAAACTACACATGCCTTACGTATTTTTTCTTTTTCATACTGGAACATATATTTTAGATAAATTACAAATAAAAAGAAATGTCAGTTGTGTACCATATTAATGATGGTACCCATAGAACCATTATTTTGGAGATACTTATTATGTCCAATATTCTTCATACATTATCTCATTTAACTTTTGCAACAACCCTACTGGGTAGATATATTGGGAAACTGAAACTCATTGATATTAGAAAAGTTGCCTGCCAAAAGACATTAAGTTAATGCCAGGCAAACTGGGATTTCAACACCAGTCTGTCTGACTGTAAAATATTAACTATGAACCACTATTTTACAGTGACTTTTCATATAGTTGTATGTGGAAATATATTTATGGTTTGGCATTGTATATGCAAGAATAACATGAAAAGTTTCGTCAAATCTAATTGACCATACCAGATTTGGTATGGTCTATTTGGATTGAAGTTCAACTACATTGAGTACATTTTTCTATTAACTGGATCCTTTTGCACCTTCTACGGCCGCATGTCTGATTCAACCTAAATTCTTTTTTCATACTCCCTGTATTGGAATTTCTGACCTGACCTGCTTCTCGGGCATTTGCATATACTGACATTGCTTCAACTACTACTTTTACGGATTCATATACCTGCCTGTTTTTCTCATGCACTCCAGATTCATATAGAGATTACAGAATATATAAAAAGAGTTCCAGATTTATGTACTGATATACAAGACATCTTCAGCTATTCCATAGACATCCGACTCCACATTAGAGAAACAATTTCCACTTGCGGAATTTGGTCTTCTCTTATTCTGTATGTCTTTGAATTACATCATCATTCACTCAATAGCCTAAGCACGAAATTCGAAAGGTCTCCATAGTGCTTGCCTCTAACTCATTTCTCATGTACAACTGGTCACAAAGTTGTTCATGAAACCTCCTGAATATCTCCAAAGTCTATGCACATTTCCCTAATTCCACCCCAATCATCTCACCAAGGCCTCTATTGTGCCTTACCTAGGCAATTTCTCTCTCCATCTAACTACCGCTGCTTTCCGTATAACCCTAAAAAGAGCATCCTTCATCCTAGAACAGGACCGCAAATCTGATCATGGACTCCCTTACCTAAAATCCTTCATAGAACAATGTATAGATTTTATGATAATTTTATAACTTTGTACTACAATTTTAAAAAAATTTCTGAGGCCTTCATTTGATCCTGAATTCATGTCTCTGTGTGTACAACTAGCTAGTTAGGTACTGCTAGTACTTAGTAGGTAGGTGTCTGCTTAGTACTCTTTTTCCCTTCCCGTATGTTCATTGATTAGCCCTACCTCCACTCATTCAATAAATTCATCAACAAATATTTTTGATCTAATTTTGCTGAGCAACTATTGTATGCCTGGTCCCATGAAACTGACTACATTCTAGTGAAGGGAGAAGGAGATCAGACTAATAACATTAAAAACTTATGAGATAGGGGGTTCCGGGAGGGCTGTGGAGTACATGAAAGCTACACTTAACCTCCTCCCAGTGCCAAACTGGATTTACAGGTGAATTATAGAGCAGTCAACCTGAATGACCAACGGAAGGACGGCTGAACAGGAGTGTTATATCCAAGGAGTTACGGAGAAGCCTCCCGGAGACTGGTAGGAAGGGCAGAGACACAGCGGGGGCTGGCCCTTGCACCCACATGTGGCAGCAGAGAAGCGGGAGGGATAGCTCAGCAGCACCCTCCCCCCAGGAGCATGAGGTCTTGACCCCATGCCAGGAACTACACCCCAGAGCCAGGGCCGGGGGGACGTGGGGCCGGCACAGTGCCTGGCAGTGAAAATCGGCAGGGATTCTGTCTGCTGCGAGGAGGAGGGCGTCGGCTAACACCCCAGGTGCCCTCCCACAGGGTTACACACAGGAGCTTGCTCTCAGGCACTCACCTGGGTTTCCAGAAGAGGAAAGATGGCCCAGAGCACACGAGAGTGATAAATCAAAGATCTGGGAGGTGCGGCTCTTAGGAGAGATCTGGAGGGCCAGCCACTGAGGTCTTTGTCCCGAGTCCCCAGCCCGCCTCACCCTAAGGCACCATCTTCTCGGGGCTGACCAATCCTCTTGTTACAGCACCAAGCTGAGAAGTACGCTAACCAGACCTCCGACTGCACGGATACCGCCAAGCTCAAGTCCTGCCTAAAGGACTGTTGGCTGCGCCTGACACGGACCTTCAATGTGCTCTTTTGAGGGATAAGCTCTAGGCAGACACTCAGAAACTCATTGAGCTCTATGGCTTTGGCACGGTGGCCAGACATGCCCCATTCCTGCGGGCTCAGTCGGCACCACTCCCAACGGGCCCCTGTTCTGACCGGTTCTCCCAGCTCAGGGAGTGTTTTAAAAATAAAGGATCACCTTTCAACGTACAAGCAGTCGCTGGTTCTAAAGTCCTAGGTAGGCAAATCAGATTAGATGTCCCAATGGGAATTACCTCATTGAGAAAAATCTCAGTGATTATTTCTTCTCTTAAACTCAGATTCACCATGATTGGAATGAATGCCGCATCAGGGTTATCTGCTCATGTGAAAAAATGAAAATATATAGCTTTAGTCATAGACCATGATGAATGGACCCCCATCCATTTATTTATACCAGTTAAAGTAGTTAATACTCCACTATAGTGGTTAAAACAACAAACAGAAAAGCTACGGCAGGCCATGCCAGATTTATTGAAAGAAGGGATTATAATCCCCACAATTTCTCCTTTTAATAGTCCAATTTGGCCTGTCTTTAAAGCAGGTGAAAATGAGTGGAAGCCAACCAGTGCTTATAATATCCTGAATGTTGTGGTTTCTCTCATTAAAGCCCCCATATTTCACTGAGATGACTGAGGATATTTAAAGGGCCCCTGCAAAATATTGTGCTCTCATTGACCTAACCAATATGTTTTATTCTCTTCCCATGACTGCGGCTTCCCAGTGGCAATTTGCATTCTTCTTTGAAGGCACCCGACGTACTTTTTCCTGCCTTTCCATAGAATATTTAAACAGCCTGCCATGGCCTATAATCTTTGTCATCCAGACCTGCAAAACATGACCACTCTTCTTTCGCTTGCCTGTAGTACCATGGAGGTGATATTCTCTTTCAGTCTGAATCCTTGGAGGTCAGCCAGGCAGGCCTGAATGCTACAGTGGCCAGACTCCAAGACAGAAGCCAGGTTACTGCCTTGCATAAAATTTAAAGGCTGCTGACTTTCGCTCATTTTCTGGGTATTTTCAGCAGAAGGGTGACGGGTTTCTATCCACTATAGTTACTTAAGGTCTCCATTACCTGAAGCGGGCCCAACAGCCACCAACCCTCTTTGGTCTCATTTGCTTCTTGTAATTAAGAATTACCTCTCGAATTATCCATAAGGCCTCTACTTTTATGCGGGGACCCACGAAATGGAAAACTTTGGAGCTCGCCTGGTTCCTCACACAGCAGACCCTGCCCTTGGTGCTACCAGAGTCCAGATTTGGGGGGAGGCCGTGGTCCCCAAGAACTACATATTTTGGAGCTTGTAGACATAGCATTCTGCCGAATGGCTTTCTGCGGGGTTTTGGACTCAGCTTCTGCCCACTGTGCTCACTCACACAGTGAGAGTGAAGGAATCTCAGCACAGATTTCTCACTGTTACAATGGAAATGGTGCCTTCAGAAGTAGGGCTAAAGCTGAAACCAAAAGTGCTTCCAAATTACAGGAGGATGCGGCTTTCTACACCTTCCGTTGACAGCCCACCAAAGGTTTGGATGTCACAGTGGTGCCCCCATCGCGTGAGCCCTTTGCAAAGTCGGGTCTCTTCGGGACCGGCTGACTGAGGAAGAAGGAAGGCAAGTATACAGTACCGATGGCAGTGCCGCCATCATGCGTGATGAAGCTTTCGGGAGGGAGCCACTTTCCACCTGGCCATTCAAGCCTCCCTCACAATGATGGCGCCCACGCCTCCGAACAGCCAGTGGACTTACCGGCCATCAGCTGTGTTCTGCAGGATGACCAGAGCAAAGTATTGGCAGCCGTTTCCCTTTCTACAGATTCTCGCACAGCTCCAACGGTCTGAGATTTTCTACGTGTTCCAACCAGAGGAGAAAGGACAACCTCCTAACCCAGCGCGGAGAACTAGGGGGCGGGCCCACTTGACAAGCGCCGGTCAGCAAGCCCTTTGAAATGCGCATTTCATCTGCCGTGTTTTTTGCTCAGAGACAGGCTACCATGCCCACAAGTCTCTTCATCGATGAAGGTGACACATGCAGCTAAAGGCCCCTTGCTCAGTCTTTCTCAGTGTCATTGCACCTGGCAATCTGTCCCCATAAAAATGCTGGCCATGGGAGAATTCTCATGAAAGCCTGTATGACAAACAGGGAAGTTGCTAAGAAAGTTTCTTGCTAAGGGTTCTCGTCACAAGAAAAATTTTTTTCTTTATTCCTTTTTGTTGTAGCTGTATGAGAAGACAGATTTTAGCTAAACCTATTGCTGTCATCCTTTTTCAATATATGTAAATGACATGATCGTGCTGTATATCTTTTTTTTTTTAAATTTTTATTTAATCTTTTGAGGGGAAGGGTAGAAGAGAGGGAGAGGGAGAGAAATATCAATGTGTGGTTGCCTCTCATGTGTCCCCTACTGGGAACTGGCCTGCAACCCAGGCATGTGCCCTGACTGGGAATCGAACCGCGATCCTTTGGTTCACAGGCCGGCGCTCAATCCACTGAGCTACACCAGCCAGGGCTCGTGCTGTATATCTTATACACTGATATATGTCAACTATTTCTCAATAAACTGGATACAATAATACCAAAGACTTCTAAAAAACATTTTCTATATTAACCTGAGTGGCTAGCAACCTTGTCCCAGCCCAAGAGCTCACTGCTGGAGATGGTATCACCTTAAACAACACCGCCTAGTCCACAATCTCACCACTGGCGCTGACGTCCCCATCTTCACCAGCTCTTGGAGTTTCATCTGCACCAGCCCCCGCAAATTCTTCCTGCCCTCGGTTCTCCAGTGCTGAATCACACTACTCGGTCCTGTTTTAAGAGGAAGGACTCAGCACACTGGAGTGATTTCCCAGACATTGCAATTTGCTTGCCCGATGTCCCAACCTTTTTTTTCACACCAGTAAAACCAAGCTCTGCCTGGTAGGGTTGTAATTCTATATCGGGCCATGTTAAGCCCCTCTGGAGCCAAGTCCAACGTTTCCACAATGACTCCATTGTTCATGTTCCTGCTAATGTCCCCCCTTCCCCTGCCTAAAGGAAGGAAGACCTTACCGAAGTGCTTATGCTTCGTGGTCTCCTAGGTGTAACAGGAGAATTCTAGTAGCTTCTCAATGCTCAAAGCACACTCATCCCTCTCCATCTTCTTCCCCCATTCACTTCCTCATTGTTCATCATTCACCTCTATCGCATTCTCTCTCACCCTAATGGTGTTTATCCCTCTCACTCTCCAAAACACTCACGGCAAAGAAAATCCAAACCCATCTCTCCTTCTACTTGGATATTTTCATAGATATTCAAAACACATACACGTTTACCTGAAGTAGCTTCTTATGTATTTAACTCTCCATAAGTGTTCTGTTTACCATCATCCAGACATTTGTCCACCTGGCCCAGAAATTTTATATATACATATATATTAAAACCTCTTCTTTCTCTGGGGAGTTCTGTCCTCACAAATGGTAATTGTTCTCATGTTTGTTTGAATTACGCAGCACATATGAGGGACCTTATGGACAACACATTCTCACATTCTCATCAAATGCTAAACAAAACCCATTGTTCTCCTTGTGCCCTGTTCTTTAGTAGTTCTCATTTACCTAAAATGAGGTATAATTCTCCAATGAAAATCTAACAGCACAGGGCTAGATTGTGGCGCAACAAACACGGGTACTCATCCATTGTCTTTTGCCCTCCTGAAACTCCCAGAGCACAAACCACATCCGTGCATTTTGGCTTCTCTGGAACTTCCCATTTGTATGTTAATCATTTTCCCTACCCTCACCAAATGTCATTAACCTGCCACACTCATACGTATGTAATGGGACTCGCTACTACACTAAGACTTACTGCAATGACCACAAGAATCATCACTCCAATTCAAAAATCCAAAACCATTGACACTAACCTACCAATATCCACAAATGTACTACTTCATATTTCTAAATATTAAAAAAATATCAGGCCTATTTATTCAAGGTCAGTGATTTTGGCCAAGGGAAAAAAAAAAGGTGTTCGACAATAGATCGGCACCTACATTTTTATGAGCTAATCCAAAAGACGTGTGTGATATTACTAATAATTTTTGTATGTTAATTAATAACACCAGGTAAGTGCCGGCTCTAACAAAAAGCCTGAAACACTAAGCAATCATCATAAAAAAATAACTCACATTATGACCTCCTAGAATTCAAGCACAATATTGCTGGAAGTCCTCAATTGGACAGATTTATTTTCGTGGTCAACACCAAGCAACAGGAAACTTGGGTGCAAGTGAGCCTTCGGGGACTCCTCCCACTTCTACTTGGCTTCTTCCTTCTCATGTCAGAATACAGTGTTTTCTATACCGTTTAGAGCAACTCATGTTCTACTTTCTGGGAGTCCCCTTCGTCTAGTTATGCCACTCAAATACCCTCCGAAACAGAGTTCAAAACTGATGTCAAAGGCATGAAAGGGACCATTGTAATAAAATATTTTCCAAGTGCTCTCTCACCCGGTTCTAAAAGTACTGCTAAAACCTCTCAGATTCTTTTTGTGGCCAGTTGGTTAATCAACCACTGTTACCACTTCCTTTGATGGGTCCCCCCACTCCACCAGAAGCCCACGGAACCTAGCTAACCCCGTCCCTACAGCTCCAACCTCCTGTCTCCCTGTTTTCAGTTCCCCCCTGTTTGGCCCTCCCTGGCTGGTAGCCTTCTTTCCTGTGGAGCTGTGGGAAGGCAACAGTTCTGCTTTTCATCTGCGGGTCAGAGATTCTGGCTGGTCACTGCAAGACTCAAAACCTTACACAACCACGTGACTTTGAAAACACTGCGGCTATCGCTGCTCCGTGGAGTATTCTATCAATGTCACTTACGACTAATTGGCTGGCAGTGTTGTCCAGGGCATCTATATCCTTACTGATTTTCCGTCCACTTGTATTAATTATTGAGAGAGGAGTGTTGAAGTCTCTAACTGTAATTGTGGATTTATCTGTTTCGTTTTTGGTTCATTAGTTTCAAGGCTCCGTTGTTAGGAGCATGCACTTTCGTGCTTACAGTAACTTCTTGGTGAGTTTCCAGTCTTTATTACTGTGCAAGACCCCTTTTTATCCCTGATAATATTTGTATTCTGCTGCTTTCTATGACTATAATAAGTACTCCAAAATGTCTGTTTAGCATTTGCAATCTATATCTTTCTCCGTGTTTTTATTTTAAAGATACATATATTTTCACATGGAAAATGTGGTTGGTGGATTTTATTTTGCTTAATATTTTATGAGCAGCTCGGTGCTATGGTTTGGCGTCTTACTAACTGTGGAGAATTTTTAGCCATCATCTCGTCAGATGTCTGTCCTTTTCATTTTCTCTCTTTCACCACGTAAGGTTATGTAGTCACAGCTTCTGGGGATTAGGATGTGAACACCTTTGTGGTTAGGTTGCTTCATACTATCCCACAACTCTTGGATGCTCTGTTCTGCTTTTTTTTCCTTTCTATTTGTTTTCTCTCTTTATGTTTTTAAAAATATTTTTATTTTTAGAGAGAGCGTAAGGGAGGGAAAAAGAGAGGGAGAGAAACAGGCCCTAACTGAGGATCATACCTGCATCTCAGGCATGAGCCCTGACTGGGAACCGAACCCGTGGCCTTTTGCTTTGCAAAACGACATCCAACCAACTGGGCCACGCTGGTCAGGCCCTCTCTTTGTGTTTTCGTTGGATAATTTTTATTGATCTGTTTTTGTTCACTGATTTTTTTTCCTCGACTATGCTGAGTCTACTAATGAGCCTTTTCGAAAGGGTTCTTTTCTGTCCTTTTGGTTTTCAGTTATAGAATTTTCCTTTGATTCTTTCTAATATTTTGCATGCCTCTGACGACATTCCCCATCTAGTCTTCTATGCTGTGCGTCTTTTCTGTTTGAGCTTTAACACATTAACTACAGTTGTTTTAAACCCCTTGCCAGATGGTTCCGACATCTATCTCATAACTGAGTCTGGTTCTGCTGGTTGTCCTGTGTCTTGACAGAATGTTGCTTGCTTGCTTTTTCACAGGACACATGAATTTTTAAAAGACAGTCATGTTATGTGGTAGAGTAGAGGCTGAGTTAAATAATGCTATGTCTAGAAATGCCCATGACTTTTTTTCCTGCCAGACCTTTAGCATAGAAGTTGACATTAATGCACTTAGGAATCAGGCAGAGTTTATGACGTATTGTTAAGATTACCTTAACAGGCTTTGAATTCCTATAAAGGTAGCTTGGGTCTGTGTCTTCTTGATTTTGAGTTTCGGGTAATTTTTTTTTGCAGCCGTAACTCGGGGAGAACCTCTTTTGGCACTTTATTTCCTCTCCTTCTTTCTCCCAGCAGTTTTCTGTTGTTTCTTGCTATTCAGACTTTGATAGGCAGTCGGCGTGGGTCAGTTGGTACAGTCTCTGCCACTCTGATGAATGCTTAGTCCTGTGCGTGGTTCTTGGTTCTAGGGATGTGGCCTTCTTAGTTTTCTTCTTCTTGGCTATCATTAGTATGCCCTGGGTGTTTCATTGTTGTTTATGCTCCTAGATATTAAAGCTCATGTATTTACCGATTCATGTCAAATGGGAGACCAACTTCAAGGATCAGGGAGTCTGTAGCCCGACATGTGCGGCTACTCTTTTCTTTCTCAACCATAGACACTTAGGGAGCACTTTCCAGTCTTTCCCGGAACTGCACCATGGCACCGGGCAGGAAGGGCTCTGCAGGCTTTCCTGTGCTCCCAGCATTTCTGGGGGTGCGGGGGATTTTGCATTGTTTCTCCAGCTTGCACTTGACCGTCACACGTTTCTGAGCTATTCTCACCGTAGGTTTCTTACCCGCGTCTGGTTTGGTTTCCTCCAGATGAACCCAGGTTTGCCCCTATTTTCTCCTTGTACACGGTCTGCCATTTGATTTTGGGGTCACCTCAGCTCTCCGTGGAATGGAAAATCGTCACGGATACAAATTTTTTCTGACTCCTTTTAATGGGAACAATGGTACAGATAGGCTATCTATGTCTTTATATCCTAGGCTAAAATATGAACGTCAACTTGTAGCATTCCATTTTCATTTTTCTTGTGACTTTTCTATTACGTAACTGCATTTTTTAGCCATCACTCAAGTGGTTATAATATGCCTTCTTCACTTGTCATAGCCTTCTTAAAGTTAACATTGTTCCCCTTTACGGAACATACGAACACCTTGAAAAGTACGGTTTCATATGACCTCTGCCACATATGGTGTTGTTACTGTGATTATACCCCTTTTCTGGGGTGTCATTCTACCCATATGGAAGCATAAGCCTCATGATACGTTGTCACATTTTGTTTTAAGCCATCATGATCGATGTCTTAAACACATTAAGGATGGAATTTTATTTTACATTTGTGCTCTTATATAACATTTCCACTGCTCATCATTCCTTCATATTGATTCAAATTTCCATCTTCTGTTAATTCTTTTGAAACCAATGAGCTTCCTTAAACAGTTGTTACGTAGCAGAACTACTGGTGACAAATGACCCCAGCTATTGTTTATCTGAAAATGTCTTTAGTTTACATACATAAAGGGCATTTACAGTAGGTAGAGGACTCTGAGTTGACGAGTTTTGTTTTGTTTTTGGTTTTGAGGACTTTAAAGATGCCATAGTATACTCCCTCATGAAAACTCAGTCATCATTCATACTGTTTCTCTCCCATATATTGTTCACCGGGTGCTCTCAAGATTTTCACTTTATTTTTGGTTTTGGCCACTTTGACTACTGTATGCCTGACTGTGGCTTTACTTGTATTTTATCTGCTTGGTATTAACTCAGAAGCTTGGATCTGTAAATCTGTGGTTTGATTAAATTAAATTTGCAAAACTTTAGTAATCTTTTTTCAGATACTTTTTGTATTTATTATTTTCTCTTCTTCAAGGGCTACGGAATATATAAGATATATTACATGAACGTTAGGTTGTTTAATATTTTTCACAAATCTTTTAGGCTCTGCTCATTTTTAATTTTTTGACTCAGTTTTCTCCAAATTGAATAATTTTTACTGCTCTACCTTCAAATTCATGAACACATTAATCTCCAGTATGCTGTTAAGTCTAATGCATTTTTCAGTTCACATATTTCATCTTTTCTTTATATAATTTTTATTTAATTTTTTCTTTGTAATTTTTGAGTTGACTTACTGCTAACCTGGGCTTTTCAGGAGTGTAATCAGAGTGTCTGCACCTTCAGTGAATTCCTGTCTCAGGCTGGAATCCCTCAAGTTATTCTTAGCTAGGCCTTGCTGACTCTCACCTTACGTATATGGAAGTCAGTATTTAGAGAAACACTTGAAAGAACTTCTATGCAGTTTTTCTCTGTAGCATTTCCGCCTCCCCAGTGGCCCGAACCACAAACTACAGCTTTCTTAGCAGCTCTGAAATCTGATTTCTGCTCCCTTAGTGGAGTCAAGTATCTGTCTAGAAAGTTCCCACAGGCCGGAAGTGTGGCGGCAATAGGTCTCACCCCATGAGTTTCCTTTCTCGGAATGACCACAGCACCAAACTGATCTCTGGGATATTTACACATTCAGAGATTATTCCGAGGAACACAGGGTGGCCTCCTTGTCTCAGGAGGGATGCTTTCCAATGTTTTAATTCCGACAACAACTTCACTGACCTTGCGCAGAAGCAGCATGATTCGTTATGTAGACAAGACCAACCAGCACAGGACTTTATTTGTTTCCAGTCACTCAGATGATTGCCAGTATACACACAGGTACAACACCATCATTTAGGACAAAAACCTGCCATCCTTCTTGATCCCACGGTGTTTGATAAGCATGCATAATGTTTATGAAAAACTCCTTAATTGTTATCACATTGGCTTTCTGACTGCATTGTGTTAATAATTGTAAAAAGCCCTCTTACACTTGTTTATAAAAATTGGTCAATTGGGCATGCATTTGGGTAGCTGAGCAGCTAACTATCTATCCTTCCTGCAATCATTCAGTTGCCACATGAATTTCTTTCTTTCCTTTTTTTTTTTTTTTTTTTTTAATCTTATGTGAGTAATGGTTGCAATTCTCTGGAATAGATGTGGAAGATGTCATTTGAATCAAGTGACCATACCTGTGAATTTCAAAATATTCATTCTTTTGTGCCCTTGACTATTTCATACTGCATTTCAAATCTTCTCTTTGCTCAAAATTTTATTTGCTGTTTGTTAAAAGTGCGGAGAGTGTCATAGGCTAAACTCAATCCATCAGTGAGTTAGATGCTCAACCTGGAGATATCAGTGCTGGTATGGAATATTCACTCTAGTTTCCAAGGATCTTCATCTCAAGGAGAGCATGCTTTCACTTTATAGAGACAACGATAAGAATCAGGCCTGAGAACCAAAAGGTTGCCAGTTCGATTCCCAGTCAGAGCACATGTCTGGGTTGCGGGCCAGGTCCCAAGTTGGGGGCCCACAAGAGGCAACTGCCTCTTGATATTTCTGTCTCTCTCTCCATCTCTTCCCCTCTCTCTAAAAATAAACAAATAAATAAATAAATAAAATCTCAACATATCGCTGCCAGCATGCTACACTCACTGCACATAGCAACAGCTCGTTGGGGGGGGATAAGAAATCTGGACCTCACTGTCCAGCACCGCAGCTACTAACTCCATAGGGTTACTGGCACTTTAAATGCCGTCGTCTGAATCAAGATGCGCTGTGAGTTTAAACTGATTTAAAAGCTACAAAATGAAAAAGAGATTGGTAACTTGATATTTTGCAGAAAGTTCTCTTTTCAACATCATTTGAGTAGTCCTGCAGCTTCTCTTTCCTTTCTTGAACGTATTCTGCTGCAGTTTGCATTGTGACACTTACTACTCAGGCGTGGAGATATGTAGACATGTGTGTGTGTGTGTATCGATACCTGTGAGGAATGAAAGGTTATTCTGTGGGTAGTTGTTTTAAAAAAATCTGAATAGGCTCCTCCAATAAGTTTTTGACTTACTTTCAATGACATTTTAAATAAATAAAACAAATGCAATATGAGTAGCTTATTTAATAAGTCAGGCAGACATTGATGCTATTTCAGTGTTATGCAGCCCTGATAAGTTCAATCTTAAAAATAGATCATTATTTTTTTCCCATTTAGCGCCTCACTGACACTGGACTAATACTAATAATTCTGGTAAGTGTTAGAAAAAAATAGTATATAGTAGCACTGTGGCCCTGGCCGGTTAGCTTAGTGGGTTAGAGCATCATCCCGATACACCAAGGTTGTGGGTTTGATCCCCAGTCAGGGCACATAGAAAAAGCAACTGATGAATGGACAAGTGGGATAACAAATCAATTTCTCTCACATTCTCTCTCTCTCTTTTCCTTCTTCTCTTTCTCTAAAAAATTAATAAATAAAAACATAAAAAATAGCACTATGTGCTAGGGGAATTATTAATAGGGAAATTACAGTGATGAAGGATGTCTTTATACTAAAACGGAGCCCATAATCTGAGGCAATTAAATCACAGGGAAAAATTAGCCAAAGTAATACTATTATAAATTTTGAATATCATTAAAGTCTCCCACACTGAAAGAAATAATGTCAGCTATTATTGTTACTAAGTCTTGAATTTAATTCACAAAATTAAAGCTGTATCTATGTAAAATAAAAGCTATTAGATAATGTCACTTAATGGATAGAAAGTTGATTTTTAATGTTATTATTATACTGACAGATCCCATCCATCCTGAGACCCCTAAGTAATACCTTCTACGACTATGAACTGTAGAGTGTGAGCAAAGTATCATTATTAAGTATGAGAAATACAGGGATTGTTACCACCAACTAACAACCAATTGTTTTAAAGCAAGCCAAGGTACTACACCAGGGTATTCTTTTAATCATTCAAAATAACAGTCATAGAAAAAAAAGTAAGGTTTTAAAACCATGATCATTATCAAAGTGATAAAAATAACATTTAGTTTTAGCTTGTTTTTTAACTGTATGATTGGATGATATTCTCAAGATTATCAGGAAATAATTCTCTTATGAATAGTTAAGGGCTTTGAAAACAGTTATCTAATTATGCCCCCGTAAAAATATGTGTGCTCTTTTATTAAAATAATTAAAATTCTATGCTTTTTCTTCTTTAAGAACGCATGCTTTAGTTTTATTTATTTAATATTTAATTATTTAATATTATACGGTTAACCATTTTTTTATTGTTGAAGTACAGTTGTCTCCATTTCCCCCATCACTACTCTCCCCCACCCACCCCCACCTCCCACCCTCAATCCTAGCCCACTTTGGTTTTGTCCCTGGGTCCTTTATACATGTTCTTTGATGACCCTCCCCCTTTCTTTAAGAACTCATTAATCTGGGAATCATTGTGGATTAGTGGAAACATGCGTCGGCTCTCATCCCAATGTTCTCTCGGAAATTAAACTAGTCCTGTGACTTTGGACAATATACTTAAACTCAGTGAACATCACTTGCTTTCTTTATAAAATGAAGGTGGTAAAAGACCTGTACTCAAAAAATGATAAGACACTGAAGAAGGAAATTAAAGAAGAGACAGCTAAGTGGACGCATATACCATGTTCACAGATTGGAAGGATTAACGTCATCAAAATGTCCATACTACCCAAAGCAATCTGTTGACTCAACCTATCTTCTGTGAAAATACCAGTGGTGTATTTCACAGAACAAGAACACATATTCCAAAGATTTCTATGGAACCACAAAAGACCCAGTAGCCTCAGCAATGTTGAGAAAAAACGAAGTTGGAAGTGTCACAATTCCTGATAGCAAACTACACCATTGATATGAGGTCATGGTAAGCAAAAGTGCAAGATACTGGCATAAAAACGGACATGTAGGTCAATGGAACAGAATAAAAGCTAAGAAATAAACTCACACCTATACGGTCAATTAATTTTTGACAAAGGAAGCAAGAACATACAATGGGATAAAGACAGTCTATTCAATAAATGGTGTGGGGAAAATTGGACAGATATATGCAAAAAACAAAATTAGAGCGTCTCCTTACACCATATACAAGAATAAACTCTAAATGGATTAAATACTGAAATGTATAGTCAAAACAATAAAAATCCTAGAAGAAAGCATAGAGGGTAAAAATCTCACACATTTCTTGTAACAATATTGTTTGTGATATATGTCCTCAGACAACAGAAATGAAAGAAAAAATAAACAAGTGGGACTACATGAAACAAAAAGCTTTTGCACAGCAAAGGAAAATATCCACAAAATAAAAAGTCAACACAC
Source organism: Glossophaga mutica (assembly GCA_039655065.1). Taxonomy (NCBI): domain Eukaryota; kingdom Metazoa; phylum Chordata; class Mammalia; order Chiroptera; family Phyllostomidae; genus Glossophaga; species Glossophaga mutica. Next base: position 2,155,770 of record CM077318.1, on the reverse strand, counting down.
TGGAGACTTCCAGCCAAGATGGAGACGTGGGTAGACACACTGTGCCTCTTCGCACAACCAAACTAAGGACAGCCACAAATTTAAAAACAAAAAACAATCAGAACTTCCAGAAAATCTAACTGTGTGCAAGTCCGACAACCAAGGAGTTAAAGAGGAAACATTCATCCAGACCGGTAGGAGGGATGGAGATGGCCAGCAGGGAGAGAGGACTCATGGCACGGGAGAGACTGGTGAAGTGAGCGGTCCCACATGTGCGTGCAGATAAAGTGGGAGGAACAACTGGGGAGCGAGACAGATGCACAACCCAGGGTTCTAGTGCGGGAAATAAAGTCTCAAAACCTCTGGCTGAAAAAACCTGGGAGAAACTCCCAGCCTCACAGGAGAGTTCGTTGGAGAGATCCACAGGGCCCTGGAATGTACACAAACCCACCCATCTGGGAATCAGCACCAGAAGGGCTCAATTTGCTTGTGCGCAGTGGCGGAGGTGACTGAAAGCCGGCCGAGAGCAGAGCAAGTGGCACTGTTCCTCTTGGACCCCTGCCCCGCACACAGTGCCACAACGCAGCGACTTGTGTTGCCTTGCCCTGATGAATACCTAAGGCTCTGCCCCTTACTATGTAACGGGTGCCCCAAGACAAAAAAAAAAAAAAAACGGCCCAAACGAAAAAAATGGATCAAAGCTCCAGGAAAAAACACAACTAAGCAACAAAGAGATAGCTAACCTCTCAGATGGGCCCCCCTGCCAAGTTCAAGGAGTTCATCATCACCAAGCCATCATTATATAAAATATCAAAGGGACTCAGCTAAGAAAAAGAAGATCAAAACTATGAACAGTAAAATGACAACAAACTGACAACTGTCAACAACTGAACCTAAAAAGAACAAAAACAAAACCAAACTAAGCAAACAACTACAACAGGAACAGAATTACAGAAATGGAGATCACCTGGAGGTTTATCAGTACAGGAGGGGGAGAAGAGGGAAAAGGTACAGAGAATAAGTAGCATAGATGGTAGGTAGCGAATAGACAGGGGGACGTTAATAATAGTATAGGAAATGGAGACGCCACAGAACTTATATGTACAACCTGTGGACATGAACTGAAGTGGGGGGAATGTGGGTGGGAGGGGGTGTGCAGGGTGGAGGGGAGTGAAGGAGGGGAAATGGGACAGCTGTAATAGCATAATCAAGAAAATATATTTAAAAAATGAAAACAAAGTCAACACACTGAATAAGAGAATATATTCGCCCATGATATATCTGATAAGGGGTTAATATCTGAAATTTGTGAAGTCAAACAACTCAACACTAAAAAAACAAACAATCCAATTAAAAAATGGTTAAGGACCTGAACGGACACAGCACCAAAGAGGACATACAGAGGGCCCAGAGACATGTGAAAAGATGTTCGATATCACTAATCATCAGAGAGATGCAAATTAAAACCACAGTGAGATACCACTTCACACCGGTCAGAATGGCCATCATAACCAAATCAACAAACAAATGCTGGCGAGGTTGTGGAGAAAAGGGAACCCTAGTGCACCGTGGGTGGGAACGCAGACTGGGGCAGCCCCTGTGGACAACAGTATGGAGGGTCCTCAAAAAATTAAAATGGAACTGCCTTATGAAACAGCAATTCCACTTTGGGGAACTTCTCTGAAGAAACCCGAAACACAAATTTGAAAGAATATATGCACCTCTGTGTTCATTGCAGTGTTATTTACAATCACCAAGATTTGGAAGTGGCCCAGGTGCCCATCAGTAGGTGAGTGGATAAAAAAGCTGTGGTCCATTCACACAATGGCATGCTACTTGCTACTTGGCCATTAGGAAAATGAAATCTTACCTTCTGTGACAGCATGGATGGACGTGTAGAGCATTATTCTAAGTGAAATAAGTTAGGCGGAAAGACAAATACCACATCATTTCACTGACACGGGGGATCTAAAGAACAAAATATACAAACAAACAAAATAGAAACAGATCCATAAACACAGAGAATAGACTGACAACTGTCAGTGTAGTGGTTGGGGGCTGAGGGAAATGGGTGAAGAGATTAAGCAAAAATAAAACAAAACAAAACTCTCACACACACATTAGTACGGGGATTAACAGAGGAAAAGGGGATGGGGGCAGGTAGAAGAGGGTAAAGGGGGGATAAATGGGGATGGAAGGAGACTCGACCTGGGGTGGTGAGCACACAATACAATATACAGATGATGTGTTGTAGAATTGTACACCTGAAACCTGTATCATTAACCAATGTCACCCCAATGCATTCAATAAACATATATTATGGAAAAATGAAGGTGGATATTAGACTGGATTACTGATTCTCAACGTTATTTCTCTATTCATTATGTTTTCTCTTGTTTTAAGTTTTGGTTGTTGGACACCAGAATCCTTAACCTTGAAATCTTACAAGGCCAACATCCCTTAGCGCCCCCTAGAGGAGAGGGCGAACATAACTAATCTCTGACCTAGGGAATACGCTGGGGTTTGGCCTGTTCTAAAAATCTACTTTATTTTTCAGTTTTATATCTGGGGAAAGCTTGTGCCAAAATAATTTTTTCCTCCTATTTCAAGGGCGAAAATGCATGTTTAGAATACTTCAACCCACTGACCTACATTCACGGATCAGATGAAAACCATAATGCACTGACAAATTTAAATGTATCATTTTGCCCAAAGTCTGGTTTGATAATTATTCTGCTTTCTTCATTCAGCTAAAACTTCCTTTTCGTTTTCTTTCCATTTTGTCAAGTAAATATATTCTCATAAATGAGTCAGTTAAATTGGGAATAATAATTTATTTTCGTGGATGCATGTTAAAATGTTTTGAAAAATATACTACTCACCGCACTGCACACCATTAAAAAATAAGGAGTTTTATTTAATGATCAGCATTTCTAACATCGGATAAAGGAGACAAAGTAAACTACGGGGAATTTAGAGGAGAATAAGGAGAAAAACATGGCACTACTTTTTGACACTACTGCTAACTTTAAAGACCTTGGGAAGTTCAGACAATATGTCACTTACCCAGCAGCATAATGACACAAAATTTTGTTACAAGACTAGACTGCTAACCTCCAAAAGACTTGTATAACACCATTTGTTCATCTATTCGTAACAATTTCACCTCTGCATCCAACAAATTAATTGCTTCATGTCCACATAATTGTCACTCTTTTTAATTGTCCTACACTGCTTTCCAGAAAGGAGAGACAGATGTTTTATAGTTCCTTTGCTCTGTCATTAAGCTGTAGCTACCATAATGACACTTTTTGTCTTACAATATAATGAGTTCCCGAACATACACACTATCCAACATTGTTATCCATTCTTTGTGAATGTGTCTTTTCTTCCCAAAGCTATTTTTAGTGCTGTATTTTTTTGTGTATTCTACAATGCTGAAGACGAAACACGCACTCAATACATACAAAATATATTGATTTCTTCTTTAAAATCCTTTACCGTGATCATATTAAATATTCTAATCACATCTACATCCAGAAAAAAAAATAACCTAATCTTCCAAATAAAAAACTGCAACATGAAAAATGACTCAGTGGCTTTAAGGAGAAAATAAAAAGAATTAATGTGGATAATACATTTGTATTTCTCTCATTGAATTCAGACCTCTTCGTTCCACTTTTTAATTACTGAAAGTTTTTACACCTTTAACTTTACTTCTCCAACTTCAGCAGGCTGGAAGTGTGGTTTCTAATGAGGCACTAAATAAACAGAATTTCAGGACAAAGAAAATGTGTGTACATGTCTCTGCATGTGTCATTTGTTTTCAATGACTATGATCTATATCATTTAGGACCAGAAAGGGTAAAAGTTTAACGCCTGCTAATTCAAGAGAGTTGGATGGCAGAAAATAGGAAATATTAGCTAAGTGTGAAAAGAAAAGCATTTTTATGTAGATATTAAAAATGTTCTCGAGACTGGAAGGAAGAAGCTTGGCTTAGAGAAGACCTTGAATAATCAATTATTTTTTAAATTTTCTTCAGCTTTAATAAAGTATAATTGAGACAAAATTTTCATATATTCAAAATGTACATGTGATGTTTTAACATGCATATAGATTGTGAAATGTCCCCTACTATCAAATTAACTAGCATATCCGTCACTTCATTGAAAAAGCTAAGATGTTTTGCCCTGGCCAGTGTGGCTCAGTTGGTTGGAGTGTCATCTAGTAGACCAAAATGTTCTGGGTTCGATCCCCAGTTGGGGCACATGCCAGAATGCAACCAATTGACGTCTCTCTCTCACATCTCTCTCTCTCTCTCTCTCTCTCTCTCTCTCTCTCTCTCTCTCTCTCTGTCTCTGTCTCTCTCTCACTCTCTCTCCTTTCCTCTCTCTTTAAAAGCAATGAAAAAAAATCCTTAGGTGAGGATAAAAAAAGAAAAGCTAGGATTGCACTCACGTGGGCTGTTTTACATAATTTTCTTTACAACATTTTGAAAAAGGATATGATTGATAATAAACTCAGATAAAAAGCTTTTGTAATGAGTAAGTTCTGAGGATCTACTATGCATGATAACTACAGTTAATAGCATTTATTGTATACTTGAAATTTGTCTTTTTCAAATTTCTTGCTATAAATTAAAACGCTTGTGGAGAACAAGAACATTGCCTATAATACAGCTTAATCTAGGATTTATAAGACATTTTGAAGAAGGTAATTTATTTGAAGATTAATAATGCGCAAGACAAAATTATTAACTACAGCATATTTATGTTATTACTTCAATCTGAAATAATTGCATTATTATAGCAAAAATAGTGGATGGTATATATCCAAGATAAATAAACATATTTTTATACAAAGACAAGCTCAAATACATCACAATATGTTTATATGGAATTGCCCCAAACTGGAAAGAATCTAGATTTCTTAAGTTGGTGAATGAAAAAACAAATTATTGTATATCCATACAAGAGAATACTACTCAATGACAGAAAGGAACACTGTAATGCTACACACAATAATGTAGGTGAACTTCAAACCATTATGCTAAGTGAAAGAAACCAGATGCAAAGTAATACATATTAATTGATTCCATTTCTTATGAAATTCTAGAAAAGGCAAAACTAGAGTGATAGAAAACTATGAATATTTTTTTACAAGCTAAGGAAGAGAAGAGGTTATAAACTGTAAAAGGGCATGAGGACACTTTTTAAAAATTTGGAATAATTTCAGACTTATAAGAAAGATGCAAAGATACTATGCCGTGTTCCTATGTATGGTACCTTTCACCTAGTCTCACCTAGCAGCTCGCTGGCCTGGGTACATCTCTCCCATTGATCCACCAGCAGCAACCAAGGCTCAACTACAAGAGGAGGGTGTACTTGGCCCACACGAGGGGAGCACTTCAAGTTCCCAGCTTGGGTGATAGTGGAGGCTGTGCCACTGGACCCTACAGGACACCTACTACTACATTAAGCCACTCTACCAAGACACAGAGTCAAAGCAGCTCCACCTAATACATAGAAAAAACACAGAGAGGCCACCAAAAGATGAGACAAACAAACATGGCCCAAATGAAAGAACAGATCAAAATTCCAGAAAAAGAACTAAACTAAGTGGAGCTAAGAAATCTATCAGATGCAGAGCTCAAAACACTGGTTATAAGGATGCTCAAGGAACTTAGTGAGGACATCAACAGCATAAAAAAGGCCCAGTCAGAAACGAAGCATACACTAATTGAAATTAAAAAACAATTTACAGGGAAATAGCAGTGGATGAAGCTGAGAATCAAATCAATGATTTGGAACATAAGGAAGCAAAAAACAACCACACAGAACAACAAGAAGAAAAAAGAATCCAAAAAAATGACGACAGCATAAGCAGCTTCTATGACAACTTCAAGAGGCCCAACATTCACCTCATAGGGGTACCAGAAGGAGAAGAAAAAGAGCAAGAAATTCACAATCTATCTGAAAAAAATAGTGAAAGAAGAATTTCCTAACTTAGTGAAGGAAATAGACATGCAAGTCCAAGAAGCACAGAGAGTCCCTATCCTGATGGATGCAAAGAAGCCTACTGCAAGACACACCATTTTTAAAAGGCCAAAGGTTAAAGATAAAGAGAGACTCTTAAAAGTAGAAAGAGAAAAGAAGTTAGTTACCAGATGGTTGCCAGATGGGAGAGGGATGCAGGAGAATGGATGAAGAGGTGATGGGATTAAGAAGCCCAAATAGGTAGTCACAGAATAGCCATGGGGATGTAAAGTACAGGATAGGAAATGGAGTAGCCAAAGAACTTGTACGTATGACCCATGGACATGAACAATTGTGGGGGGAATTGCCTGAGGGAGTGGGGGGCACTGGGTGGAGGGGGGCAAAGGGGAAAAATCAGGACAACTGTAATAGTATAATCAATAAAATATAATTAAAAAAATTTTCCCATTAATTTTATTGTTGCCATTAAATTTCTTAAATGATGTTGATTTCCCCCCATTGTCAGAAAACTACACAAATCATAGACCTAATCTTAATGATTATAGAGGTGTGTGTAATGCAACTTTTGGAATTCACACTGTGCTAACGAATAGTTCCTCTGCCTAATCACAATATACTCATGAAGCCAAAAAAGAGGAGGCAATAGGGAAAATAATGCACACTCATTACTCTTGTACAGAGAAAACTTAAGGCTGCTTGGCAGGACTTTCAACATTTATTAATCTCCTCTATAATAGATGAAACATAATTGATTTTATTTAAATGTGTAGTTTCTTTGTGATAGATGCTTCTATTTTAAACTTGTTTGCAGTATTGTGTTAACTTCTTGGACATTTCATCAATATATTCTGTTTTTGAGCAATTTGCCTATGAGCTCATAAATTCCACATTAACTTGTACATTTAGATGTAGAGCAAATATTTTCATTGAATTTTTTGTTCTGTTTTGAGTTGCTTAAAAATTAATTAACTTTTAGCGATAAAAATCATGTGTGCACATTGGAAAATGCAAATAGTACAAAAAGACAAACACTGAAAAATTTCACCAGGTCCTCCCCTCTCAACAAATATATCCACACATCTGTACATGTTTAGGTTTATATAAACATAAGTCCCTTTTAAAGAAAAGTGTTATAACAGCCACTGTTCTGTATATTGCTTTTAAACATGAAAGCCTGGAGATTGTTACATATTGACATGCATATGTTGACCTCATTCTATTTTTATTAGTAATCTTTATTTTCTTAAGATTTTTATTTATTTCTTTTTAGAGAAAGGGGAAGGAGAAAGAGTGGGAGAGAAACATCAATGTGTGGTTGCCTCCTGCGCGCCCCACAGTGGGGACCTGGCCTGCAACCCAGGCATGTGCCCTGACTGGGAATCGAACCAGGGACCCTTTGGTTTGAGGGCCTGCGCTCAAACCACTGAGCTACACCAGCCAGAGCTAATAATCTTTATTTTTAAGCAAGTTTGTTTCACGGAAAAGTTGTACAGCAAGTGCAGAGGTTACCCATATGGCCACTCTACTCTCTCCCCAATTCCCCCTGTAATTAATATCTTAAATCAGGGTGGTACAATGATTACAACTGATGAACCGATATTGATAGATAGACTATCTCTAACTCACTGTGGTTTGACTTTGTATTTCCTTTAAGTTGGCAAAAAAGTGATACCCATTCAATAGAAACTGTACTTTGGATTTTGAACGTTGACCTTGTCCCGTGGTGACGACATGCCATTCAGTACTCCCTTTGGACGCTGGACAGTGGCATAGAGCCTCAGCTCCCGGGCAGGAGCCTGATCACAAGGGTGAACAATGGATCCTCTACGGTACACTGCGTTGCCATGTTTTTTGGATATTGTGTTTTGAGCCCATTCAAAGCTGCCTAGGCTCAATGATGATGTTCAATAGGTTAGCTGTATGTAATGATGTTTTGACTTATGATATTTTCAGATCGTGATGGGTTCATCAAGAAGTAATCCCATCAGCCCTGGCTGGTGTGACTCAGTGGCTAGAGCACCATCCTGTGAAGCAAGGGATTGATGGTTCAATTCCCAGTCTCTGCACATGCCTGGGTTGCAGGTCAGGTCACCAGTAGGGGGTGCTGGAGAGACAACTGTACATTGATGTTTCTCTCTCTTTTTCTCCCTCCCTTGCCTCTAAAAATAAATAAGTAAATAAATTTAAATTAAATAAAAAGAAGGAACCCCATCATGAGTTAAGGAGTATCTGTATTATTATTGGTTAAAGTTTGTGGCTTGCATTAGAGTTCACTTTTTATGCTGTACATTTCTATGGATTTTGAAAAACAAACAATGCCATGGATCAGGATTACACTATTATATAGAGGAGTTTAACCCCCTAAATCCTTGATACCCCATTTATTCTTACCACCATTCCTCCTACTTCCCGAATCCCTGGAAATCACCATTTTTTTACTCTCTTTATCTTTGCTTTCTGGAATGTAATTTGATTGCAATCATATGGTATCTAGCCTTTTCAGACTATCCCCTTTCAGTTAGAAGTATATCTTTAAGAATTATCCATATCTTTTCATGGCTTGCTCGCTCAATTTTTTCATGTTGTTGAATAATATTTCATTATGCAGATCTACCACAGTTTGTTAATTCACCTGTTACAGGATATATTGCTTGTTTCTAATTTTGTCAGTTGTGAACAAAGTTGCTATAAATATCTGTATGCATGTTTTCTTTGTGCCTAATGTGGTTTCAACACAGCTGGGTAAACCTTAGGAGGGCAGTTGCTGGGTTCTATGGTGAGGCTATGCTTAGTCTTCTAAGAAACTGCTGAACTGTCTTTTACTGTCTCATTTTGCATTACCACCAGCAGTGAATAAGAATTCATTTTGTGCCCTGGCTGGTGTAGCTCAGCGGATTGAGCACGGGCCTTCGAACCAAAGGACCGGGGTTCGATTCCCAGTCAGGGCACATGCCTGGGTTGCAGGACAGTTCCCAGCAGGGGGCGCATGAGAAGCAACCATACATTGATGTTTCTCCCCCCTCTCTCCTTCCCTTCCCCTCTAAAGATAAATAAATAAAATCTTTAAAAAAAAAGAATTCATTTTGTTCTGCTTCCTGGCTAGCATTTGGTGTTGGCAGGTTTTGCATTTAAGCCATTCTAATAATGTAAATGGTATGTCCTTGTCATGTAATTTGACATTTTCTAACGGAGTATGATGTTGAGTATCTGTTCAGATATGTATTAGCCATTGTATTTACCTCCTTCAATAAGGTATCTGTATGGATCTTTTGGCCATCTTTAAATTGGGTGGTGTTGACTTTTAAGAGTAAGTTTTATATTTTGAATATAAGTCCTTTATCAGATATGTGTGTTATTAATTTTTTTTATTTTCAGCTACTGTAAAATATTGTTTGGGTTGAAGCACGGGAAGAAAACGTGGCCTCACGCAGACATAGTTAGAAAAGGGGGACCACACAGACTGCCTGGAAGGCCCCAAGGTCCTGAAAGTGCGGTTCGCTGCCTCTTTCTCACGCCACCCATGAAGCAGCCTGCCATGCACCCGCACCCTAACGTTATGAAAGCAGAATTCAAAACATCTCTGCCATCGGTCCGGTCATCTGGGTCCTCACCTTTCATTCAGACCCGAATCATCTCGCACGTGGAGCCTCAAAGTGCCTTCCCGCCTGGTCTCTGCGTTTAAGCGGACTCTTGCATTTTGAAACCTGACCCTCGCACTCCGTGGCTCCCATTATTTCATTGTTCTTTCTCACTTATAGGATCAAGTCTAAACTTCTCTTTAGCTTGGCATACCAGACCAACTGGGCCTCTATTTACCAACTGATCAGATCGCTGGGGAGGCAGAGGGAGGGGCCCCAGGAGGAGGCTGCTGCAGACCATGGTGAACACTGCAGGAGGGTGGGCTGAGAAGCTGGATGCGTCCAGAGCCCAGGGAGGGATGGGCCAGGAGATTTAAAATAGAAGAGGGCAGAGACCGGCTCTCAGACTCTCTCCCTCCAGGATGCCCGGTGGTCCTGCTGCAGCCGCCCGCACTTCCCGAAGGACGGTGTTTTAAGTGGGAGAACCAACTCCGGGTGCAGCCCAGGGCGGGGCCGGCCTGGCCGAGGGTGGCAGGGTTGCTCTCCTTTGGGTGTTCTGGAGGGGACCGGCTCTGAGGCAGAAGCCTGACATTCTTTCAAAATTGTGTAGCCTTTGTATCTTAGGTTGTCTTAGTTTGTAAACTGATTCTATAAAAATAAGGTCATTCAAAACTATCAGGGGGGACTTCAGGAGTTAAAGGTTTTAGCCTTCATTGACAGCTTTCGGTGATTAAAGCTGGAACTAAAGAGTTAAAGGGTTTAGCCCTGGCTGATGTGGCTCAGCGAACTGAGCGCTGGCTGCAAACCAAAGGGTCGCTGATTCAATTCCCAGTCAGGGCACAAGCCTGGGTTGTGGGCCAGGTCCCCAGTGGGGGCCACGTGAGAGGCAACACTACTCACGTGTAGTGTATTGCTAACACTACTACTATAGAATTAACCTAATACATACAAGTATATTTTCCCATATGGTTGGTTCCCTTTTCATTTTGCTGATGTTTTCTTTAGGCATGAAGAAGCTTTTTAGTTTGATGTGGTCCCATTTGTTTATTCTTTCCTTTATATCCCTTGCTTTAGGGGACATATCGATGAAAATATTGCTGTGCAGAATATCTGAGATTTTCCTGCCTATGTTCTCCTCCAGGACTTACACGGTGTTATGACTTATATTTAAGTCTTTTATCCATCTTGAGTTTATTTTGATGTATGATGTAAGTTGGTGGTTGAGTTTCTTTTCTTTTTCTTTTAAATACACACACACACACACACACACACACACACACACATGTATGTAGCTGTGCAGGTCTCCCAACACCATTTATTGAAGAGGCTATTTTTACTCCATTTTATGCTTCTGCCCCCTTTGTCGAACATTAATACACCACAGAGACTTGGGTTTGTTTCTGGGCTCTCTATTCTTTTTCTTTTTTTTTGAAAGTATTTATTTATTTATTTATTTTTAGAGGGGAAGGGTAGGAGAGAGGGAGAAGGAGAGAAATATCAATGTATGGTTGCCTCTTATGTGTCCCATGCTGGGAACTGGCCTGCAACCCAGGCATGTGCCCTGACTGGGAATCGAACCGCGATCCTTTGGTTCGCAGGCCCGCGCTCAATCCACTGAGCTACACCAGCCAGGGTGGGCTCTCTATTCTGTTCCATTGGTCTATGCGTCTGTTCTTATGTCAGTACTGTACCAGACTGTTTTGATTACTGTGGCCTTGTAATATAGTTTGATATCAGGTGTTGTGATTCTTCCAACTCTGTTCTTCTCTCTCAAACTTGCTGCAGCTATTCAGGGTCATTTATAGTCCCATATGAATCTTTGAAATGTTGACAAACAACCCAATTAAACAATGGGCAAAAAACCTGAACAAACACTTCTATAAGGAGGACATACAGAGGGCCCAGAGACATATGAAAGGATACTCAGCATCACTAGCTATCAGAGAGATGCAGATTAAAACCAATGAGATATCACCTCACACCAGTCAGAATGGCCATCATAAACAAATCAACAAACAACAAGGGCTGGCAAGGTTGTGGAGAAAATGGAACCCTAGTGCACTGTTGGTAAGAATGCAGACTGGTACAACCACTGTGGAAAACAGCATGGAATTTCCTCAGAAAACTAAAAATGAAACTGCCTTTTGACCTGGTCATTCCACTGCTAGGACTATATCCTAAGAATCCTGAAACACCAATCCAAAAGAACCTGTGCACCCCAATGTTCATAGCAGCACAGTTTACAATAGCCAAGTGCTGGAAGCAACCTAGGTGCCCATCAGTAAATGAGTGGATCAAAAAACTATGGTACATTTACACAATGGAATTCTATGCAGCAGAGAGAAAGAAGGAGCTCCCACCCTTCACAACAGCATGGATGGAACTGGAGAGCATTATGCTAAGTGAAATAAGCCAGGTGGTGAAAGACAAATACCATATGGTTTCACCTATAAGTGGAACTTGATCAGCAAAACAAATAAGCAAGTGAAATATAACCAAAGACTCTGAAACAAAGAACAAATTGACAGTAACCAGAGGGGAGGGTGGATAGGGATAAAGGGGGAAAATAGGGGAAAGGTCATCAAGGAACATGTATAAAGGACCCATGGACAAAACCCAAAGCGGTAGGATTGAAGGTGGGTGGTGGGGATGGGTGGGGCAGGGGGTAGTGGTGTGGGGAAAGTGGGGACAACTGCACTTGAACAACAATAAAAAATTAAAGAATAAAAATATAAAAAAAGAATTAACCTGATGTGTGTGTGTGTGTGTATACACACACATATATATATTACTATTATCAATACAGTTTTTACTATGTTTGTGAAACACTTGTATTTAATTTGAAATAACATACAGATAGCGCTTCATTAAACTGATGACACTAAGCACTTAAGGCTGGTCATAAGAATGATCATTCTGGGAAAGAAATGCCAGGGGAATAAATAATAAAGTTTGAAAGCTTTTGTTCCTTTGTATCAGACCTAAAACATTTATGAAGCACTTACTTGGCAATTTGATCTCATTATTGAGTACCCTCATGAGTTGTTAGCAAAATTTGATTTCTTGGACTTTCAACTCACACTTCCTTCTGGTTTCTGGAAAAAAAAAATGGTTCTAGTCCTTTGTAAAGATTAAGGAAGCATGTCAGGAAAGGGAGCCACCTGGGAAATTTTACCATGGAAAGAGGAAGACAGTGAAAAAACATCGCAAATCTATCTGCCTTTTCTCCTCTTGCTCACCTTGCTGATCGGTGTTCTCCTAGGCACACCGTGTTTTGACCTGGAAGTGCAGGACCTAACGCCAGCTCTTACGAGATATTTTAGGAGTTTGTGATCAGAATCAAGTGCTTGTTTTCTCACACATGGCAAATGCATACGTGTTAGAGTTAACAAGAAAAACAACAAGTTTCAGACTGTACTGAAGGGCAATGTCTTCTGGCCACTGTCCTCAAGACTCTCACAATATGGACTACGATTCTGTGCTGCTAATTGAATTGCGAAATGACAGCCGCACAGAGGAGTAGGTTAGCTCCACCAATACATGTTCAAAATGACCAGAAGCGTATATGCACACCATTAATCTGCTTAATCACCCACTGCCAAGCCATGGCTGTATTTCTGCACACACTACGAGTTTCGTTGTACTGTTTTGGACATTTCTTTCAACCAAATATCACCGATATAATGTGCTGAGAAGGGGTGGAGGGCTCAATTATTTTTACTCTTGGTCCCACCACTCGTGGGAGCATGAAATTTAGGTGCACTTACTTCCCATAACGGTCGTCACTAATTTACTGAACACCATGTTCTGGGTTCTATGTTGAGTGCTTGTTGATGCAAAGATAAATATGATATGATCTCTGACTTAAAGGCATTCACGGTCTGATGGAGAAAGAAGAAAATGCATTTATATCTATCGAGGTCATTAAAATGGCACGTTCTAAATACTGTAATAGAAACATATTTATGGTTCCCTGGGTATAAGAAGGCCAAGGATCAAAGGGGACTCTTCAGAGGGAGTTCTATCTGAGCTGAGTCAGGAATGATAACCAGCAGTTAGGTAGGATAGGTAAGTAGAATTTAGACAAGGGAAAAAAGGCAAGAATGAGAAGGATAAGCAGGCGTGAAAGGCTTGATGTGACAAAAAAAAAAAAAAAAAAAATGACTATTTCCAGGAATTAAGTGCATTTCAGTATGTTGAAAAATTGGTGGTTTGAAAAATGCCTAAAGCCAAGAAGACAATGTTCAGATTGTGAACAGACTTTCAGATGAATTGAAGTTTTGATTTTATTCCAAATGCTGTAAGGAACATTGGACAATTTAAAGTAGAAGATGATGTGAATAATTTCTGTTTTTAGAGAGATCACTTTAGCACCTGGTGTGAAGAAAATTTATTAAGAATGAAGGAAGGGAGCCCTGGACAGTGTAGCTCAGTTGGTTGTAGTGCCTTCCCATATGCCAAAAGCTTGGGGTTTCGATTCCCAGTCAGGGCACCTGCCTGGGTTGTGGGCTGGGTCCTCATTAGGGGGTGCCCACCAAGCAACCACACACTGATGTTTTCCTCCCTCTCTTTCTCCCACACTTCCCTTCTCTCTAAGAATAAATAAATAAAATCTTTAAAAATAAATAAGTAAAATAAATATCTTGTTATTTAATAATATTGAATTTAAAAAGTGTAAAAATAAAGATAACTAATTATGCAGCATAATAACTCCATAGTTAAACTTATTTGCTGTAAATTATATGAATGTTCAGAATATGTTCACTCTCCCCTTTACCCCTTCCTGTGGGGAGAATGTATTTCCCTGATATATTGATGTTGATCTTGGATATGTGACTTACTTGATCGATAGCAAGTGAACAGATGTGATGTACAAATCTCCAATAAATGCTAATTACTGCCACTCCTCATTAGCTTGTGACAGCTGCCTACAAACAAAATGTTCTGTGTGATGGATACTCATTCCTTCTTGGCTCCCATATGGGAAAACACCTCATTCAAACCTGAGTTCTACCTTCAACCAGAATCCAAGCCAAGACAAGAAGAGGAGACTAAACCAAATCCTAGATAAACTAAAGACTCAAAAGTAAGAACTACGTATTTGTTTTAGTCTATGAGATTTATAGTTTGCTTATGACTGAGACAAAATCTAGCTAATTTGTTATGTTTAGAAAACATACTGGATGCGTCAGTTTGTAATACTTTTTGTTGTAAGTAATAATCATAATAATGCAAACGAGTAATGCCTAAATAATTAGCATAGTTTTACTTTTTCACAGACAAGAAAATGAAGAAACTAAGTAGTTTCTGTTGACACTTCTCACGTGGCTTAACCATCTCTCTCAGTGCCCCTGGGCTTCCCTAACTGGTCTCAAGGTGGCTGCTGTCATCCAGATACAGCATCAGCATTCCAGGCAGAAGAATGGGAGACAAGAAACTGGTAACACCTTGGTTTTCCTTTTTAACAGGTAAAGAAACTGTCTTTCCAAACGTGACCCTGGCAGACTTTGTTTTGCGCCCCGCTGTCCAGATCAGGATCACATGGCCCCTCACAACTAGAACGTAGACCATGAAACTGGGAAACACATTGCGCTGATTGGGCTACATAAATTGCAACTCAGTGCTGAAGACTTTTAAAGTGTTTTCCCCATGCAAAATCTGGCTTCTGACAGCAATGAAGAAGGGAGGCGGTGATGGTGAACATTGAAAAGGCAGCTAACAGTGATTTCTCCTGTTAGAATTATTTATTACATCCTTTAGTTCTTCCTCTCCCCATCTACTGTAATGCCAGAGTAGGGTGATATAGATGCATAACACGATGTATTTAAAAAATATATTTTGCTGCCTTAAAAAATTGCCCTGCATTAATAATAAGACTTTAAAAGATGTTACACAGTTAACTGAAACAGGGTAAGCACTGAAATTGGTTGAGGCAAAGAAATCATGATGTCAAGGTGAAGTCATGCTCACTCCAAGTTCATATTTAGTGGGCAGTCATGCTAACACACGGCTAAAGAGAATAAAATTTGGTGTGCGAGATTTAATGATGCAGAAAGTAGCATGAGCTCGCATTAAAATGCAGCACAGGTACAGAGCCTGAGCGAGTTTATGAGCCTTGGGTTTTATCGCTCCCATTCTCCTACGTGATTGGATGCTGTAGATTACAGTGCAATCTTCAGATGTCCCAGGAAGGTTGCGACAACCCGGGAAAAACCGTGACAGGTGAAAGCATTTAGTCTCTGTGAGGTAAGTCTCTGTCTGTGTCCCTTTCACACTTGGAAAGATGATGTGAACCACAACCTTCTAAAACCACATAAAATCCAGAATACAATCACACATCCAGCTTCTGAAAATTAGTTTAACTTATTCCTTTGCATGATAGTATTTTGCTCTGAAAAGGCAAATGCAGCACACGGTCTCAACCCCGCAATCCTTTCTTGGTTTAGTTAGCATCAACTTCCACAAAATTATTTGTACATCTTTTCTTCCTTTCTAGAACTGCTGGTTTCCTTTTTACCTGGGTTGTAATAAAATATGTTCACAAGTATCTCCTTACTTTTAACACATCAACCCATTTATTAGTTTTCAGAAAAACTCATGACTTTAATTAAAATGGAAGACATAGCTGCAATTACCTTAGGTCATCCTCCACCTGTGGTATTAATTGGGCGTATTTAAAACTCCTTTCGTTTGCCTTTAATTCCTCTGCTTCATTAAAGTGTAAAAGGTCATGAATTTTCCTATAAAATACTGAGAAAATGAAGAGTAGTGTAAGCAGAAAAATACCAGATTAGATGTGCATTCTGCAATAATATCAGGTCCAAGAATGTTCTCGGTAATAACAATGTATTGTGTTTATTATTAGGAATTTGGAAATGTGGACTTTGATAAATATCAGAAAGGACAAAATCTGCCTCACAATGTACCAAGTCACTAAAAAATAAATGGCAAGAAATAAAGCTGCTTTCTACTCCAAAGTCAAGGTATAGCATATTAATAAGGAATCATGAGTCATAGGTGGCAACCAGCTAAAACAAACCTCTAGGTTCATTAAAATATTTGATAAAATAAAAAACTGTGAACCATAGAGAAGTAAAAATTAATTTACCACTTTAACTCTAAAAAGCATATATAAGCAGAAACAGGAGGCATAAAATATGGAAAATAGTGATATTAATCTCAATTTGTAATGTGCCACTTTGAAGACAAATACAATAGCTTGTTTTTCCAGTTGTAGGTGTTTTTGTCTGTAAAAATTAAGCTACTTAATGGAAATAGGAGCATCAGGACCTGGAAAGTAAAGGGTTAACTATTTTTTGATGAATTAAATAATGGCACATAAATATTAAACACCAATAGCTTTAAATTTATTATGCTACTCTTTTTCATTCAGTAAGAAAAACTCTACCACTAAACCCCACTCACATTTTTCACATTTTTCAATAAACATTACGGGAAAATTGGATTTTTCTTACTTTTTACCTTTCCTGATGATATTTTATGCCTTATTAAGAGAAAAATGTAAGAGAAGTCCAGGGAAATACCCCTAGATAGCAGTTCATATTAGATGATAAGACTCAAAGTAGAATGCTTTCTTTCATGGAATATGTACAGCTTTTCCATGACACTCGTTCATGACCGATGGAAAACTATACGTTGAAGGAAATGTAAAGTAATCATGTCAAGACAGCAAGTTGATAAATAAAGACAAAATTAATAAAGAACCATTGTATTTTCTCTACAATTTATAACTCTTGTGGCCAGCTACTTATAATCTGATTTATAGAACATACTGGTGTGGTAGTCCATGGGAAGACCTAGTCAAAGATCGTCTGAATACTCTCAATATATTCAAATATATAAGACCTCATGATTTGCTTCCTAGAGCGCTTCAAATGAGGGAGGTCATTGAAGGGTAAGTTCCTTCTTGTTACAACAACTTGTACATAAATGGAGAGATTCGTGAATATTAGAAGAAGGATGTTTGAAAAAGGTCAAAGTCAAGGAATTGTACACTTAATCTTTATAATTTACAAAAGCATACTAATTAACTTTTCAAAACTTGAGAAAACCCTGAGTTTTCTAGCCAAGCCTCATTTAGTCCAGCATTACATTTGAGTAAATGAAACACTTTTTGAACTACAATAATAGGTGTAGGAGGCTAAGGAGAAGTTATAGAAGTCTGTCTTTATACCACAAGGTTTAATTCAGAGACAGGAACTTAGAATGAACAAAATGGTAATTGTGGTCTAAAGCATAAACTGGATTCTGAACCAAAGTTTTTATCAACTAATAATTAGCAATTAATGTTGATGTGAATGAAAACCCAAAATGTGAAGACACACACAAGCATACGTGCACATACAAGCTCATGCATCCAAAATAGTTTGCAGACGAAGCCAAACTGGAAGGACTCTATGGAAATGAAAAGCAGTTAGACATAACTTAGACAGTCATGCCCAAACTAAAAGAGTCCACACAAGTCAATTAACTTTCAAGCCCTGTTATCTGTAAACATAGGTTGTTTGACTAGATAATTTCCAAAGCCCCTTACAGTGATGAGGTGTTGTGAGTCTTTTAGAGACAACCGGAAGTTTAGATGACAGGTACAGAGCAGAACAGAGAATCGTTTCAAATATTCAAAGAGGATAAACATTATTCAACGGGACATCGCTTCATTTCTCACTGACCAATTACCTCCCACAAACACCATCTCAAACTCTATTTCTCCCCCACCCCTCCCCCCCACCCCAGCCATCCCCACCTCCTACCTTCCATCCTTCCCCCGCACCTTTGGCTTTGTCCATGGGTCCTTTATACATGTTCCTGATAACCCTCCCCCCCCATCAGCCCCTCCCACCTCCCCTCTGGTTACTGCCAGTTTGTTCTTTATTTCAGTGTCTTTCAACCAAAATTCTTCAATCAAAGACAGATGTAGCCTATCAGAGACCATTGCTGACATGTTCACGCTAGGTTTGAACTGCAGTTGTACCAGTAGAACTGCAATGGGAGAGATGAAGGAGAAAGAAAGTTTTTGGAAGATGGGTCATCTTGTATATATGTGTAAAGATGGCAGAGGGAGAAACATCAGATACACTTCTCATTTATGAGCCTTGAACTTGGGAAAGTCATATTCAAATTGATTAAATTGGGTGAGACAGCAATGGAACTAGTTTTTAAACGGAAGATGACTCTTTTGCTTATTATCAATGAGTTTAAGAAACATCCAATGAACAAGCTTAAAGTATATAACAGAAGACTGCTGGAGATGGTAAAGATAGGAGCTAGTTTAGGCTACAGACTTTCTGAGGGCAGAGACCCTGTCTAATTTATCTTTGTCTTATTCGTCCAAGGCATTTAAGTAGCAAACTCCAGTACATAATTGATTCCCAATAAACATATGCTGAATGGATGATTAATACATAAGCACTTGTATGGATAAGTGCTGAATAATAACATTAAATAATCTGAAGAAAGTATAGAAAAAACTGACTTTGATGAGACCCTGGATTTAGGAACAGGCAGAATGGAAACCAAAGAAGAAGACAAAAAATAGCTATAGAAGAAAAAGAAGAACCAGGACTATAGTGCCATGGTTGCCTAAGGTTTAGTGTTTCAGTAATGTAATTGCACAGTGATAATTCAGATTTCAGATATACAGAGGAAATTCTAGGTCAACATTTCAGTTGCAACAGTGCAATGAACTTCCTCACTCTAATCAAGAATTTATTTACCTTTTCATTAACCCTGATACATCATCTCAATTAAGTTTGTAAATAACACAACTACCACTTCCAACATTCTCATTGCTACTCAACCTAGTTATATCGTCTGTCTGCTGCCTCTTTGGTCGTGCTTTTGTTCATGCTTTCGACCCTTTGGAAACCTCGTTATGTTATATATAAACTTCATAATACACTTGTTTTTCTGTAGTATCTTCAGTATCCTCACCTCAACTAAATGTCTTACAAAATGACACATCTTACCCCAAATCAACTATGTCTTCTCTTCTCATAAAACATTATAAGATACAGAGTTGACTCACTGCTTTGCCTCTAGTGCCACTTGCAGACAATTCAAGCTCAGAAATCTGAAAAAAAATCACTGACAATACTCTCTTCCTGTGACATCCATGGTATTCACTGACACCTTCTCCTCTTTTCCAGATGCATCGCACCTTTATTCAATTCTGAGGCAAACACCTCCCTCAAAGTATTTTCCGCCTCCATCAGAAATTTCCTCTTTTCTCGATCCACCTCAATCACTCAAGATGAGTTTGACTTCTACATTGGTGACTCCTTAAAAATGTCAAATTCACATAATTGTATCTCAATTCTCATAAAATTCACCCCCAAATATTTTTAACCCACTGGTGCGGCCACATGGTATATTTTAAAGGCCTTTTCCACCTGACTTCTTTCTAACTACAACTTGTTTACCTTCAGCCTACCTCAGCCATCCACACTTTAGGGACCACTATTTGCTCTTACTGTTTCTTCCATCTCCCTTAACTCAGTCTATGCTGAGAAGTTTATGAACTCTTCACTGAATATCCAAAAGCATGTTTTGTCCTGTAATCTCAAAGAATTTGCCCTCTCCTCATTCAACCAGTTTTGTCATTTACTTCTTTTTATTGCTGGCTGTCTTCCAAGTACATCTTTCTGAAGGGCAAAGCACAAAGATTCTGCACTAGATTGCAAATTACTGGGGGGCTGAGCTGTATTTAACTTCACTTTTTATCTCCAGTGTTTAATAACTAGTAGTTCCTCCATAAGCTTTGATGACTCTGTCAGTAACCCCTGCATTCAGCATAGTTGCTTACCAGAGTATGAAATGATAAATGGCTGATGATAATAAAAATAATGCATTGAGTTCTAATACACGAGGTACAGTTAAATGTTTTCAATGTATTATGTCATGTAATCACACATTACTTCTGTACAGTAGGTGCTATTATCATATCTCTTCTGCACATGGGGTTAAGGTACGTAAATACAATAAAATATTACTGAACCAGCCCTGGCTGGTATGGCTCAGTGGACTGAGTGCTGGCCTATGAACCAAAGGGTTGCCGGTTCGATTCCCAGTGAGGGCACACGCCTGCGTTGCAGGCCAGGTCCCCAGAAGGGGGCTCGTGAGAGGTAACCACACGTTGATGTTTCTCTCCTTCTCTTTCTCCCTCCCTTTCCCTCTAAAATAAATAAATAAATAAAATCTTTACAAAAATATTACTGAACCATAAAAAAGAATGAAATCTTACATGTGCAATAACATCGATGGACCTAAAGTGTATTAGGCTCAGTGAAATCAGTCAGACAAAGACAAATACAGTATGATTTCACTTATATGTGGAATCTAAAAAACAAAATTAACAAATGGAGACTCATAGATACAGAGAATAAACTGACAGTTGCCAAAATGGGAGAGGAGTTGGGGGATGGGTGAAAAGGTGAAGGGATTTAGAAATACAGATCTCTAGTTACAGGATAGTCATGGGGACATAAAGCACAGCACAGGAAATACAGCCCATAATATTGTAATAATAACGTATGGTGCCGAGTGCATGCTGGACGTATCGGGAGATCACTTCCTAAGCTATATAAATGTCTAATCGTTGGGATGTACACCTGAAACTAATATAATATTGAATGTCAAGCGCAATTGAAAACATTTTTAAAGGAAATAAAAAAGAAGCTCAAGACTGCACAGTAAATAGTTGTAGAGAATTTGAACCCAATATTCTGAATCTAGAGCAAACTGATGGTGAAAAATGTAAATCAATATCCACTTTATAAGTAAATTGAATTATTCCAAATACTATTATTTACCTCAAATATCATTATTCAAATAAAAATACTAGTTTATTTTAGTAGAGCAAACATGGCATTTTATGCTACTTTCCATAACTGCATTTCCGTATTTAGATGTGCATTCATCCAGCAAACATTTTTTAATGACCTACTTTGTGCCCAGGATGGAAACTGACAATGTCTGATTCTATATCGATATGATTTTGCTCTTCTAAGTAACTATAACTTACATTATACCTTAATAATATATATTATACATCCATGAAGAGTACACTATCCTCTTACACTGCACCTCAATGCCAAGTTCCTTCTCTGGCTGTAATGTAATTTATTCTTCAGTGATTAAGTGCACACAGGAAAAAACAACAAAGAACATCATTTGTAGAACTAAAATACACTTTTGAAATTCTGGAACGTAATGAACCTTACTCAAAAAAAAAAAAAAACCTCAACAACTCTGACATATCACACTTATCCTGTTAGTATCTTTAGCCATTGTGTTTCATAGTAGAACCTTCTGGCCCACCCTTGGCATTAAAAGAAAGTTAAAAAAATTACTATGTGGTCCTGGCTGGTGTGGCTCACTGGATTGAGTGCCGGCCTGAAAACGGAAAGGTCACCAGTTCGATTCCCAGTCAGGGCACATGCCTGGGTTGCGGGCCAGGTCCCCAGCAGGGGGCGTGTGAGAGGCAACCACACATGGATGTTTCTCTCCCTGTCCTTCTCCCTCCCTTCTCCTGTCTCTGAAAATAAATAAATAAAATCTTTTAAAAAAATACTGTGTGGCTTGAGTACACTTCGAGTTTACTTCCTGGAACACCATAGCCTTTCTTTGGAAAGGAACACCATAGTCTCTGCTTATTTTTGTCCACTGTGGTGACCTGGGCTGTGTTATGTTTCATGTTCTTTCTCAAAGCTCCCTGACAACAAATAAAAACAAAAGTCTTTGCTATTAGTTTTTCCTTTAATATCATCGTGTGGAATATTCCCAACTGTATAAAACAAAGAAAATCTTTACAATTACTTCTCGGTAGAGAGAACTGGACTATATTTTCTAATACGGTCTTGGTTTGCAACAAATACAAAAGGATAAATTGAACCAATGGGGGAAAATAAAAACAGACTACAGCTATGAATTTCATAAATATAAAGGGCAACAAATATCTGAACCAAAAGTATATTCACAATTTTATAGAGAATGAATTATTCAGGGCATTTTTATAGGGTATTAGGTACAGTATAGCATTTTTTGTACTTTGAAATGTGATGGTATTTTCCTGATGTTTAAAATCTTAATCACTTTCTTAACCATTTTTAATGAAAGCTTTGGTCGTTTGGCAACTGCAACAAGACTTCTAAAAGTTACTAATATTTTCATTCAAAGTATTAAAGTATTTACATGCATGTCCCTTGCAGACATACAATTATAAGATTCTGTGTAGCTTAGTATATTGAACAGATAAGGCTATGTCTCATGGAAACATAAGTTCTTCTTTAAAATACACTGAATGATAGAAGAAAAATATAAATAAGTTAAGAGACACAGCAAAGATGGCAGGTCATTAAAGTCTGGGATACATTTAAAAAGCAATCTCACCCACTGACTTGGTAAGAGTGTTCAATACAAGAGAAGACACATCAAGAAGACTTCAGACCTAAGTGGTATGCGAGTGAAAACTGGGAAAATAGGCAAAATAGATAAATATATCCCCAATGACTATAAATAAGTGAAATAATAATGTTGGTAAAATGCTACCGTGTCATGTTTAAATCAATGATATATTGAAGTCAAAAGAGGTTTTTTTATGATTACACCAGAACTTGACAAAGCTATGAATACACTAGCAGAGTTATGCTGAACATATTACATACCCATAAAAACCACAGAAAAGGAGGATTATGTCAACATTTTCATATTCAGTATTTCATGCAATCTAAATGTTTCATGAACAGGAAGAACAGATGTCTTATAATCATATTGCAAAAAATTTAAAGGAAAAGTAACTTATCTATCAGAATTTTAGTTTTGAACACCCGGAAGTCTGTATCCTCCAAAAATGTCACTGGAAATAATAAAGTCATTAACAATAGTAATTAGAACAAAAGAAGCAGCTGTTCGCATAGTGCATGTGTATGTATCCTGTTTTTTTACCCAGTACCCACGTGGAATAGGTAGGTATCGTTATTCCCAGTTTGTGGCTGAGAAACAGGGTCTGAGTTCTGAAATGACTTGTCCAATGTCACACAGTAGGTGAGTAGTTAGTTGATCTAGTTGGTCTGGGATTTGAAACACATATTTTATTTTATTTAAAATTTTTTCATTTTATTTCTAAATTGTTTTATCATTGTTCAAGTACAGTTGTCTGCATTTTCACCCTACCATGCCCCCTGCCCCACCCACCCCTGCCTCCCACCCTTGAACCCACCCCCTTTGACTTTGTCCATGTGTCCTTCATACATGTTCCTTCATGCCCCTCCCCTCCGCCACTATCCCCTATTATCCCTCTACCCTCTCCTCTGGTCACTGTCAGTTTGTTCTTTACTTCAATGTCTCTGGTTGTATTTTACTTACTTGTATGTTTTATTGATTAGGTTCCACTTACAGGTGAGATCATATGGTATTTGACCCTCACCACCTGGCTTATTTCGCTTAGCATGATGCTCTCCAATTCCATCCATGCTGTCGCAAAGGGTAGGAGCTCCTTCTTTCTTTCTGCTGCATAGAATTCCATTGTGTAAATGGACCATAGTTTTTTGATCCACTCATTTAGTGATGGGCACTTAGGCTGTTTCCAGCACTTGGCTATTGTAAATTGTGCTGCTGTGAACACTGGGATGCACAGGTTCTTTTGTGGATTGGTGTTTCAGGGTTCTTAGGGTATAGTTCCAGCAGTGGAATTGCTGGGTCAAAAGGCAGTTCCATTTTTAGTTTTCTGCAGAAATTCCATACTGTTTTCCACAGTGGCTGCCCCAGGCTGCAATCCCACCAACAGTGCACTAGGGTTCCCTTTTCTCCACATTCTTGCCAGCACTTATTATTTGTTGATTTGGTTATAATGGCCACTGTGACCGGTGTGAAGTGGTATCTCACTGTGGTTTTAATTTGCATCTCCCTGATGACTAGTGATGCTGAGCATCCTTTCATATGTCTCTGGGCCCTCTGTATGTCCTCCTTGGAGTGTCTGTTCATGAAGCACATATCTTATTTTAAAACCTGTGTTCTTAAATTCTGTGTTATTCTGTTTCCAAATGGAACTTCCCAAGCGTACAATGTGTTACATCTATCATAATGGTCCTTCACACGATATCTAGTTACACTGCCTTTTTTCAGTTACCAATACTGCTGTTTCCACATAAATATTCTAGTAAATTACTTGTCAGTGATCAGCTAAGTAAATACGAAGAAAACAAAATAGTGGTTATGTTAAGTATTTTTTTAATACAGAGAATTGAAGGAGCCTGTGAAAGTACATTTTATTTTTAACCTCAACCGGACCTTCTTTATTATCCTCTCTCAACGACTATCCAAACGCAGCCCTGGAGACACCAAATTTTAACTCTTTCATAAGAGTTTTATAAAAACTAAAGATAATTGGAATATACAGTATAGCTCTCTGGCTGTAGAAAAACTGCAATTCTGAATAAATTAATGCTCGCTTATGAGATTAAAAAGAAAAGCAGGAGCAGTTGATACTGCCACAAACTTTGCATTTCTAAGGGAGAAATCCGGAGGCATGAGACAATGCCGTCTTGGTTAGAAAAAAAAAGATCATTATGACAGTTTCTTCTGAATTGAATACTCCATCTTTGCTCCCTGCCACACAATTCTCTAAAATTCTTCATTCCTATACTGAGTTAAACGGTATTTTTAAAGTAAACTTCTTGTCATTTGAAGAGCATTGCTTTTCCCAGGAACTAATCTTGTCTCCTTTAACTAAGAAGGCTGTCTCCAAAAGCCATACATACCTCATCGCAATCTGGCTTATCATACTCAAGGACCATCGCGGCCGCTACAGCCCATTTGAGTGCTTCAACCATTCCATTTTCTCTATGCCCAGAAAATGCAATTTTGTCATTGCGATCTGGGAGATCTCTCCAAGGACTCTCTCCACAGTATAACTAAGTGGAAGGATACTACAATGGAACAGTGAAGACTTCGCTTACTTTCCTTGCGATCAATAGCCAGGAAATATCATAGGGCACAGATGAATCCAATATATAGCTCTTGAAATAGACAAAAACTCTTTCACAAAAGACTACGACCAGCTGCAATTTAGGCCACAGTAAGTTAGAGGAGAATACTTGTGTGAGGGTTTTCTTTTCTAGGTTTGCTTACCATGCCATTATTAAGAAAGCTGTATTTTAGTTATGTGGCACAAGGACTCAGAGTTATAGAAAATGTTACCAGCTTGGGAGTTGCGGGTGTCCTGGAAATTTGAGGATGTAGAAGCTGATCTTAACAGGAAAGAGAAAAATGGCCTAAGTTTTTGAATTTCTAGCTTCCAATCAGATACAGATGATGATATGTGAATATAAATTTTCCAGTCACCCTAATAATTATTAGAAAAGCATGAATAAGCTAGTTTCAATTGAGTAATAGTACAGGTGAGATGAATTTTATTTTGGGTCAGAAGAAATAACTAAAAATGTTTCAGTAGCTGGTGATTTCTTATGTGTCAATAAAATCACAACTTTGTTATATTCACTCAACTTTCTAAAATAAATCTTCCTCTACTGCATTTTAAGTTTATTCCTTGCATTACTGAGCTCCAGAACTTCTGTTTGATTCTTTTTATGATTTGTTTACGTCCGTGAAATTTCTTCTTTGTGATTTTTCATCATTTTATTTAATTTTGCATCTTTGTTTTCTTGTAGCTCACTGAGCTCCCTTAAAACCAATGCGTTAAAATCTTTATTAGGCAAATGACAGTCCTCCATTTCTTTGGGATGAATTATCGGAAACTTATTGTGTTTTTTTGGTGATGTTATGTTTCACTGATTTTTCATGTTTGTTGAAGTCCTACGTTGCTCTTCACCTGACTCCAGTCAGTTCTCTCAGAGAGTCCGAGGCTTTCTCCGGCTTCTTTGGATACGTACTTGCTGTCGCTTTTTGAAAGAGATTGATTAAGATGAAACACCTTCGCTCAGTCCTGAAAAGCCAGGCTAAGTGCGGATAACCTTGCATTTGCTTTTCCTATGCTGGTGCGAACTGCTCGGGTTTATGCACTTCCTCTCAGTTCCAATACGGAGTTCCGATGGCTTTCCGTGCTTGCTCAGTAAACGCCTGCAAAGACGTGTGCTCACCACCCTTGGAGGCGTGCTCGAGGAGCTGGCCACTGCGTGCGCATGTGTGTGGCTGAAGCATGCGGAGCGTCGGTCGTGGTTTTCCCACTGGCTTATCCAGCACGCAGCTCATGGGATGTGAGTAGGAGGGTGTAGGATTCCGAGTCCTGGGTTGTACACTCTCCATCCGTTCTGAAACTCCGGCAGGCAGCTCATGGCTGGGTGGGCTCGAGTCGCAGTGGTCCTCTTGGGCAGGATTCACACAGCTGGAGAAGCTGGGCCTTCACTTACCAACTCTCACTCTGGCTCATGGGGAGAATCCTGGGCTCAGGGGCCATCTCTTCCCACCAGACTATGCTACAAGGTGGAGAAGTAATTGTGAGTGAAGTGTAAGCTCTTGGTACATTCTTCGACACATCCGGATTTTGGCTCCAACGGTGTGCTCCAGTGTCTTCACTGGATTTCTGTATTTCCATAAATATCCTCTTATCCACGAGTGGTTGTCAAAATCTGCGCCGTCTGAAGTTAGGAAGCTGAAAAGCTTCTATTCCACCATTGCCAAAATTGCCTTCCGCTAGCCATGTTTTACTCTAATTATTATTTTTAATTAGGATTTCCAATTGTAGATTAAAAAACCAAAACAAAACAAAAACCAAGTTCTATGGAAAGAAACTTCGCACGGTGATCCTATCATAAAGTCCTAACTAGGCAGGTCCTGGTGGGTGGTCGTGCCCTCGGCCTATAACTTCTTCAGTGAAAGACTTGCGTTTGCCCGAAGCCGGTATTGTCTATTGTTGCTGTGCATCTAGGTTAACACGCCTTTGAAATGTTCCCTTTCAGACCCATCCTGCTAAAGCATGACCCCCTTGGAAAGGGCACCTAACCTTAGCCTGTCACGTGATCCCTGCCTTGCTTTCTTCCACCTTCATTGATAGAAAACTCATAGAAGAAACTGCAGCCCTGGCTGGTGTAGCTCAGTGGATTGAGCACGGGCTTGTGAACCAAAGATCTCGGTTCGATTCCCAGTCAGGGCACATGCCTGGGTTGCAGGCCAGTTCCCAGCAGGGGACACACGAGAGGCAACCATACATTGATATTTCTCTCCTTCTCCCTCTCTCCTGCCCTTCCCCTCTAAAGATAAATAAATAAATATATATTAAAAAAAAAAGTTTAAAGAAACTGCAAAGTGTTATTCATGGGTATATCTAAATAAAGAAATACTTGTTTAAAGATTTGTAATTTCTTTTTAGACACAGGGGAAGGGAGGGAGGGAGGGAGAAAGATCAATGTGCAATTGCCTCTCGCACCCCCCCACCCACACACACACCAGAGACTGGCCCACAGCCCAGGCATGTGCCCCAACCAGGAATTGAACCAGTGACCCCTTGGTTCACAGGCTGGCACTCAATCCACTGAGCGATAGCAGCCAGGGCAAGAAATAAAACCTTTAAAAAAAAAGAATCTTTGTGGGGTACACTGTAGGAAAAATTTCCTCTGGGTTGTGAAGAGCTCTTATATTTGCTGCATTTGGCTGGCCAAGAGATATGACTGTAAAGATTATTCTCCTTATTCATTTTTTAGGCCTTACAGTCTCAAAATTAATACGGGAAATCATGCTTTGAAGGCCGATAAGTCCCACGACAGTCAGCCTCCCATTTAATACTAAGACAGTTGAGATAAGAATCCTGTGATATTTCTAAAAGTTTTTTTTTTTTTGCACACACAATTACAAAGTGTCAGCTATAAAGTCGGGCAGAGTAAATGGGGAAAATGTTTAATTGGTCTCTAGAAGCTTCAATAGGAGGAATTAGATGAATTGATAAACCTATGATGTCATTTAGGAGTCAACCCAATTCTTGTCGTTATTAAAAATGACTGTCATTATTTTAAAGCGGGTCAGGTCATTTGGAACTTTACTTGTCAAGGACAGATATAAATTGCAAATGCCTCCAGACTAAAATTTGGATCCAACTATTCTTTTCTAAACTACGGAGGTTTTCTTTCGCATGGCTAAGGAGTCTGTCTGTGGCTCTGTGTGTGTGTGTGTGTGTGTGTGTGCGCGTGTGTGTGAAGTGTATACACACACATATTATATATATAAATGTTGTACATGTGAGATAATTTTTTACCTTGTGTGATATTACTAAAATTAATTTAAAGGCAAGCACTTATAAAGATTGAACATTCTACAGTTTTCAAAGATATAGACACTAACTCATGCTTCTCAAGTTCACGTGCTCTAAGATTAATCCGTAGTAAATAAAAGCTCACTTAAGTGTGTCGGTTTAAGTAAAACAGACATGTATTTATACCGGGTTTCACAAAAATAACTTCATGTTAATAATCGGCTTTCATATCTGTGAAATATGTTTCTAGAAGTTATAAAATGTCTCCATAAATCTGCAAAGCTAAGGAATGCTAATTGCTTACTTAGTTTTCATTAGAAATTGAGGTTTGAAGGATTAAAATCTCAATATGTGTAGAAATAACTTGGCAGTGTTCCAAAGAGTCCCCTGGAACATGTTAAAATATGTGTCTTTTATGGCAAATTTCATGGGGAATATTGGAAAATAAGGGAGGGAATACTTCTAGCGTGTATTGTATGTGTAAACAATGGTTACAAATTAAACTGTCAGGACCGTGGGAAACCTAAGATGGCCACTTGGTTCTTTCGGCTCTGGTATTTACATTTCTTCATGCATCCCCAACATTCATCGAAGGTGAACTTAAATTGCATGAAAGAATGTATGCACTGACATTATTGAAAGGAAACATCTTCAAATATTGCCAAGCTACAGAACACGTGTAAGATACTTTTCAATATCCTTTTTACGGTTTATGTAAATGTTGTACTTGTTGCCAAATACAGAGAAAAAATGAGAAAGAACAAAACTTAGATCACTATAGTTTATAGGGTAGAAATAATCCAGAGTGGTTTTTTGCAACCAAGCCCATAAGGTTTGACCGTTTTCCATTTACTTGCCCTTTTCTTTTGGGGAAAATTTGACCTCAACCCGTGGTGCATGGTCACATCTCAGGAATCTGACTCCTTTAGTAAAAAGCCTATTTTTGCCCTAGGCAAGACCTGCCCATCGTTCCTGTGCACCTCCTTTAAAAGTGACTCTTTCCAAACTTCTCCTTTTAACAGGGGACCACCTTAAAGAGAGAACATCATCTTGTTAACTATCCTGCGATCCAATCCTGACCTTGCTTTCTCCCACGTTCATGTAATTTTCCTGACTCACCTGCAAACTGTCATTTCTTGGAAACGTTTTTCTCAGTCTGTTGAGATCTTTCCTGTTGGGAACCGCCCTGCCTGGTTTCAGGAGCTGTAACCCCCACCCCCCCCCCACCCCCCGTGGCTAAGGCTGAGTGAGTGACCTTTGGACTGTGAGCCACTAAGGAGACAAAGCTTATCTCCCTGGCAGGGGCGCTGCTTCTGCCTCATCCATCTCTGGCCCCCAATGCTTGGTCGGTTAGCCAATGACGAGTAAGATTCCCTCAAGGGAGGGGTCCCCTAAGACAGGCATGATCATGCCCCCCCCCCAGGGAAGGACTTGGGGGCTACAGAAAAGGGGTGATGGACCCTCAGCTTTGACATAGCCTGAGTCCTCATTCTGTTTGCACGAAGCCTCATAATCTCTTGGCTGCCTTACTCCCTTGCCTGATTTAAGCTTGAGACAATGCCGGTGGTGGGTACCGCCCTGTGCTGGAAAGGGTGGGTTCCCTGGGGCAGTCAGGCCCAAGAAAGAATATGTAACATCCTGTGAAACCTGCTTCCTTCAGAATGCTCTCAGTTAAATGATAAGGGTCCAAGCAGGAGGTGAGTTTGTTCCTCAAAGTTTTAAGGCCCTTTAGCTATCTGACCCTGACTCACAATAGGCCCCCAGAGTTCTTTGTGTGTTATCTATTGTTGGATCCTTACTGCCTGGCAATGATTAATGAGCTTTGCCTGTATCCAATAAAAGCCAGTCAAGGTAAGGTTTGGGGCACTCTCCTCTTGAGAGAGTGGTCCAAGCTCTCAGAGGTTCTCTCCCCTTAAGAGAGTGGCTGCACCGTCCCTTTTCCTCCACAGGACTCAATAGTCCATGTGAATTTGCCTCGTATCTCATCCTGAACGCCGCTGACACTGTGGGCCGGTATCCGAGTCACTTCCCTTCAGGTATACCCTCCGTTCGGCTCAAATAAATTTTCATAGAAATCCTGTACAAGGTTAGATGTTCTTACATTGGCAATTTAACACTCCTCGGCTCCGCGGGTGGATGGGCAAGTGTGGAAAATCAGAGCATTCTCCTGCTCCCTAGTTAAAGTCCAGGGGGCCGAGAAGTCGCAAAAACTCCTGGTGTCCCGTCTGGGCTGGAGAGCAGACGCATTTGTGGCATTCTTATTCTCAGCTGGCTTCACGGACTCGGGATGCGCTCCCACCGCCCTGCTAAAGCCCGTGGACGTGCATGGCCAACGCATTTTCCCGTGGCCTTCCTACGATCAGCGGACAAGCCCGGCCCCCTCCCTCTAAGAGCCTTGCTAAAGTCAGGAGGCCCATGCCATCCACACAGGGGCCACCTCTCCGTCGCTTGCTCCTGGTAACCGAGGCCCACGGGACTGGAACAGTCCAACAGACTTCTGCATGGGCCACCACCTGCAGGGCACCGTGCAAACAGCAGAGTGAGGCACGTCCCCAGCCTGCAGGTGAAAAAAGGTCTATTTGCTTAGTCTGAAGATTCGGCTTGAGGGACAGGCTCTAGGCTTCCTGCATACCCAAAGGCTAAGGAGGTGCTCCCATGGGAAAATAGCAGAGAGATGTCATCTTTGCACACACCCTCGTCCTCGCTACGGCTTGATGGGACATTCCAGGAAGAAGCTTAAGCACACCTGTGGAGTCCTTATTTTGGCAACTGTTGCCCAGGGCGCATCTCCAGATCTGCTGGCCTGGAGTTCAGCGGGGATAATGACTGGGCCTCCACAGGACGGTAGAAGGTGTATACTGCAGATTCTAGGGTATGGAGGCTGCTGCAGGAGGGTCTGGCTAAATGAAATACCGTCCTTTGGAACACGGACACACTGGTACTCGTGCCGTGGGGGCGTGTTGCTGAACAGCAAGTTAAGTCCTGCGGCCCTGGGCCACCAACCTCCAGGCCACATTCCGGAGGCAGAGGTTTGGTGAGAAAGGAAAGGCGTCTTTATGCAAAAGCTACACAATTTTGGGATAA
Source organism: Glossophaga mutica (assembly GCA_039655065.1). Lineage (NCBI taxonomy): Eukaryota > Metazoa > Chordata > Mammalia > Chiroptera > Phyllostomidae > Glossophaga > Glossophaga mutica. Next base: position 2,123,913 of record CM077318.1, on the reverse strand, counting down.
CAGCTTTCCACATGCATTAGTCATATTATTCCCCCTGTTAGTTTTTAATTATCTTATTTCTACAGGGTTAGTGTACACACTTCAACAACGTAAGATACAAAGGCTACACAATGTGGGAAGAAGGGCAGGCCTCAGAGCCCGTGCCCTCCAGAACACCCAAAGGAGAGCAACCCTGCCACCCTCGGTCAGGCCTGCCCGGCCCTGGGCTGCACCCGGAGTTGGTTCTCCCACTTAAAACACCGTCCTTCGGGAAGTGCGGGCGGCTGCAGCAGGACCATCGGGCATCCTGGAGGGAGAGAGTCTGAGAGCCGGTCTCTGCCGTCTTCTATTTTAAATCTCCTGGCCCATCCCTCCCTGGGCTCTGGACGCATCCGGCTTCTCAGCCAATCACCTCCCAGACTGTTTGCCGTTGCCGCAGGCAACCTCCTCCTATGTGATCTGCTCAGACGTCTCTGTATCAGGATTATCAACCACAACTCAGGTGGACTGGACAATCACAAAGGTTTGAGAGAAAACCAAGAGCTAGGGCCAGTGTGAACAAAAAGGGCCACCCTAGAAACAAGGCCACATTTTCAATACCGAGAAAGGTAGTTACTTCACCTAATACATAGAAACAAAAACAGAATCAAGCAGAATGAGAACACGAAGGTATGTGCTCCAAATGAGAGAACAAGCTTCAACCCCCACCCTCCAAAAAGACCTTAAGGATAGCAAGGAAAGGAATCCAACTGGTGAAGTAGTGGTTTAAAGTTGCTCACCAAACTCAGGAGAATAATGGATGAACAACAGAGATGCCTAAAAAAGTTACAGTGCCAAACAAATGCAGACAATTCTATCTAAAACACAGCATCCGTTCTACTTTTCTCAACCACCTTCTCTAATGCCACAGACTCAGTAAACACAAAATATGCAAAATAACAAGAAGTTATAGGCGACTTTGAAAACTATATATTTTGCCTTTTCATAATTCAAATTTTCCAGATTCTAATTTTAGTTTTCTTACCCTATCACTGAGCCAATCACAAATATATATTTTTCTTTTGGTAGCATCTTACTTTTATTTCTTCTACTTGATATACATTGTGTATCTTGTACAAGACTCAATAAGCGACGTCCATTTTTTAAAGTTTTGTAAATTTAACAATAAAATCAAGAACTTCGATTCATCAAAATATCTATTGAAAATGAAAATATAAATAATTGTCTTAGAGAAGGCATTTGAAACACAAAGAATAGAAAGAGGTTAAGGATCCAAATATATAAGAATAATAAGTCTGAGAAAAACAACTGAATACAAAATGGGGAGAGACATTGTATTGTTCTGTCCACGTCCTCCCCTTTATCATTTCAAGGATTTCATTCCCAAAAGCCAGCATGTAATTTTCTTTCTTTCTTTCCTTCTTTCTTTCGGTTAATGAAGTCAGCCTGCAGACATTGGTTTGTTTGCATGGGGAATAGAAGATAATGGGGCCGCCTCTGAACCAAGAAGGTCAGTGTAGTGGCGTGAACGTGCATTTTTCCATTCTGGATTCCAGAACCACACTGCTCAATGTCTCCTTGAAACATTTTTCTGAGAAAATGCTATTGTGCGAATCCCCAAAACAAGGTCTGCTTCTGGGAGCTACAGCCTAAGAGAGACGCAAGTGGACACTTTAAATAAAGAAAGCACCAACGGGAAAAAAACACATGAAACAAAGCAAAAATTCTTCAGTGATCAGGGAAAGGCAAATGGATTGTACGATAGGGTTTGCTTGTATATGCATAGGGCTGATGGCGAATGGAGATGTCTGAAAACTCCCAGTGTTCGTGAGAATACAAATTAATAACAAACCTATAAATTGCTCGCAGGGGGTGTAAATTCTTGTAAACACATCAATACAGTTTTTCACACTAGTTGTAAAACTGCACATTCCCATACATGCTCTATGACTCAGAAATGTGTGTGTGTGTGTGTGTGTGTGTTTATGTATAATCCTGGGATCTTGCTACTTAAAATGTGTATAAAACCAGAAGCATAAGCATCACTTGGGACATTGTTGGAAATGAAGAATTTTTTTTTTAAAGATTTATTTATTTATTTATCTTTAGAGGGGAAGGGTAGGAGAGAGGGAGAGGGAGACAAACATCAATGTACGGTTGCCTCTCGTGTGTCCCCTGCCGGGAACTGGCCTGCAACCCAGGCATGTGCCCTGACTGGGAATCGAACCGCGATCCTCTGGTTCGCAGGCCCGGAAATGAAGAATTTTAGTTAATACCTCAAATCTACTGCAATGGCATCTGAATTTTGACCGAATCCATCAACTGTGTCAAAATCCATCATTTTCAAAGCGCTATCCTAGAGAAAAGTGGCAGAGATATTTAGTGGTCATGGAATACCTCCACCCTGCCCTACATTCACTAGACACCTTCTAGTTCATCTGGATCAAGTGACTACTTCTGGCCAATGGGGTGAAGGGGGAAGTGGTATGTGTCGCTTCTGGGACCATGGATTTAAGAACAGATGACTGTGTCCCAGTCTCTCCCTTCGCACGCTATGGTCACCTGGGAACTGTGTTTACTATAAATTGGTATCTGGATGATGGATCATTCTGAAGCAGTGATTCATCCCTTAGAGAACCTTCAGACTTAGGGTTAGATGACTATATCTTAAGGCGCACAGATTGCAGGTTTTAGAATGATTTATTTTTTCTCTTTGCCTGTAAGTAAGCAATACTCGAAACATTGAGGTGTAGATTTATTGCCGCAAGGACGTTGTTTATGATTGATTCATACCATCTTTTCTGAAATCTTTCCACAAAATATGTATATTCATGAGTTAAAAGTGAGTGGTAGACAACTGTGACAGTTTCATAACAAATTTGCCTAGATACAGAGGGTAAACGTGCACAAACGTTGTAATTCTTTATCATAACAAAACAGAAACAACAAAGTGTCAGTGAGGCTGCAGCATAAAGCCAATAGGGCTGAACTGCATTTATCTTCATTTGCTCCACCGAGCTCTGCATAACATGTGACATTTTGTCATGATTTTATATTTATGGGGCTTAACTACGACACTACTATCTATTTTTTCTGTGCTTACATTGCAAAGCTGTGCATTTAAACCCATTAGAATGAACATTAAAAACTATAACAACTGTGACTTCATCTGATGGAATGAAAATATGATTTAAAGGCATAGTAAATGAGGCATTTTCCCCTTTGCCATTAATTGACAGAACACATGTGTTCCAATTATTAGTGTGTAATATAAAAGACATAGCTGTTCTAAGCCATGGTACATAATGCATATTCTTTCATGGAAATAATTGGATAATGTTGGAAGTTTTGGATCATTATCTTTTTTAAAATGTAAGTTTTTCGCAAGTTTGACACAACCATGATCATTTGATATTCTAATGAAATTGAGCGGATGTTAATCTTGTTTCTAATCTATACGGAACTTAAGCTGAGAGAGACAGTTCAAGACCCCAGAAGCCACTGTTTTTCATCTGCATTACATTAGATGGTGAGAATACCTCTTTCTTTTTTTTGTTTATGTTTTTATTTTTAACCTTTATTGTATTTTTCATTACTACTTAGTCCCCTTACACCCCCCTCCCCCCAGCAATCCCTACACTGTTGTCCATGTCCATGAGTCTTTTTTCCTTTTAGCTCGGTCCCTCTACTACCAACTTCTCCCTCCTTAGCTGTCATCATGGTCTCTATCTATGAGTCTGTCCCCATTTTCCTTGTTCGTTCATTAGAGTCCGCAGATGAGTGAGATCATATGGTATTTGTCTTTCTCTGACTGGCTTATTTCACTTAGTATAATGTTCTCCACGTCCATCCATGCTGTTGCAAAGGGTCACATTTTCCTTTTTTATGACTGAGTAGTATTCCACTGTGTGAATGTGCCACAGCTATTTTATCCACTCATCTACTGATGGGCACTTGGGCTGCTTCCATATCTTGGCCATTGTAAACAATGGTGCAATGAGCATGGGGGTGCTTACGTTCTTTCAAATTAGTGTGTTTGGGGTTCCTTCAGATGTACTCCCAAAAGTGGGATCACTGGGTCAAAGGCAGATGCATTTTTAATATTTTGAGGTTTCTCTATACTGCTTTCCAGTGCTTGGACTGATCTGCATTCCCACCCACAGTACAAAAGGGTTTCCCTTTCTCCACATCATCACCTAGAATTTGTTGATTTTCTGATGATTGCTATTCTGACAGGTAGGAGGTGGTATCTCACTGTGGTTTTTATTTGCGTCTCGCTGATGAGTAGTGACATTGAGCATCTTTCATATGGCTATTGGCCATCTGTATGTCCTCTTTGGAGAAGTGTCTATTCAGGTCTTTTCTCCATGTTTTAATTGGGTTGTGGGTTTTTTTTTGTGTGTGTGTGTTGAGTTTTGTAAGTACTTTGTAAATTTTGGATATTAACCCCTTATTAGACGTATCAGCAAGTATGTTCTCCCATCCTGTGGGTTGTCTTTTTACTTTGCTGTGCCAAAACTTTTTAGTTTGACGTAGTCCCATTTGTTTATTTTTTCTTCTGTTTCCCTTGCCAGGTGCGATATATATGATAAACAATTACTACTAGACTGTGAGAATGTTTCTTTCTTAACCAATCATTAACATAAATTATTTTCCAAATTCCCCTTTAAGTGCTGAGAAGGCTGTCCCTGAAAGGTTATACAAAGGATACTTTTTCCAAATTCATGAGTAGCTTGTTTTTATGTGTATGTGTCACAGAAGTTCTAAAGTTCAGCTCAGAGGTGTCTGCGTTGTCACTTACCGACAAGCATGTAAGCAGTGAAATTGTGAGTATTATTTTATATTGCAGACACCACTTTCTTTTTCCTGGGTTAGCAGTATACTGTCTAAATCGTAGTTCTTTTCTCCTGACAGAAGCCACTTAATTTAGAAACAAAAGATAGAGCAGAAAAGACAATAACTTTCAAATAAATAAACAATGGCTATAATCTGAAGATTTATTTTTGTATGTCCTGAGTATTATTTCCCATTCCATAGTTAAAACCAGAACATGTTCAATACTACGCAACGCTATTCAATATCTCACTCCGGATCTTGTCCCATTTGCTAATGTGGAACCACAGCATTCTGGAAGACTCCTGGCAAATATTTCTAAACATTCCAGGAGAGTGTATTACAATTGATTTAGGACCGGTGTAATTTACTACCAGGATGCATGATTAGACCAAAGCTGCCTCTGCTGAACGCAAACAGTTATTTTCAATTATTATAATTTCCTTGGTCTGCCCTGGCTGGTGTGGCTTAGCGGACTGAGTGTGGGCCTGTGAACCAAAGGGTCGCTGGTTCGATTCCCAGTCAGGGCACATGCCTGGGTTGCGGGCCAGGTCCCCAGTAGGGGGCGCACTAGAGGCAACCACACATGGATGTTTCTCTCCCTCTCTTTCTCCCTCCCTTGTCTTCTCTCTAAAAATAAGTAAATAAAATCTTTCTTAAAAAAGAAACACTGTGTATAAGGTACTGCCTACAATACTCAGAGGCAACGAGGCTAGCTGTGGTTGATTAACCAACAGTGGCGTTAAATCTTCTCGACAAAGCAAAGTCCACTTTCTTCGTCCTTCCCTCAACACCACTCCTAACACACACTCCTTCCCTTGAGTTCGGTACCCATACACGTTCACTTCCTATTCTTTGATGATGGGTAGACAATAGTGTTCAACTGAGCAACGGACACCATCTATGGCACATTTTTTGAAAAAATTTGAAGTAGAACAAAATATTTTTAATGGTACGACTATGGTATATATAATATTATGAAATACAGCTCCCCTCTATCTACATTTCACCTCAATACACACGCATACTGTGCTATAAACCACTTATCTTTTCAATCTAAGCACAAAGGTAAATGAATTAAAGACACCTTCACTAATCTCACAGACAGGATTAATTTCTCTTTTTATAATTTCTCATAATTCCCTGGACCTTGATTTTTTAGCATGACGTGCAGAATGAAGTTTCAGGTTCCTCGCTTCATTAATTCTTCTCATTGCCACCTGGATCAATCTTTTACTGTAATTATGTTCCACAATTTTCACATTAAAAACCACTTCGTATTAACAGGACAGACTGATACGTTTTGTACTTGCTTTACTCTGAATAATGTAAATAGCAACCGTAAGCATCCCAAAACGGAGACAAGAATGATTATGCCTACTCTTCACTTTGAAGTACCTACAAATAACTTTATCTAGCCTTCGATTCAAGCACTGTGTTCAAATGGACCTAGACCCTTGGGAAATACTGTTGCATGAAGATACTAATCAGAGAATGTTTCAAGTTGGCCTTGCGATCATTATATTTGTTATGCTGAACATATAAATTCACTGTACATTCACTCTTTATTGATTTATTTATTTTCAGGTCCATTGTATTTAAAGTATAGACACAGGGTGCAAAAACATTATCTCTGGATGCCATTTATCCTTCCCAAATCACAGCAGTGGTATTATATATTTTAAGAAATTACAGCATTTTTGTATTCTTAGAATACCTTCCAGACAGATGTAGTTTGAATAGTTCTAAGCAAACGTCTGTTGCCACTGGATAGTATTGTGTTCACTACAAATACGGGGTCGTAAGACTTCAAAATAATAATTAAAAAAATTAAAATCCTTGATATGAGCTACTTATTACCAGAAACTTGACAAAGTTTTTGGAAATAATATTCTGGGATCTAGAAAAAGACTTCAATGTGATGATAAAACAAAAACAATTATACAAAGATGGGAACATAGACACGGAGAGATGATAATAGTGGTGTAAGACTTTGCAAGGTCCCATAGTTTGGGATGAAAGGACACTAAGGCAAATATCTTTATAAGATATCCACACCCTAGAAAGAACGAATAGCATGGTAGATAGCATTAAAATTCATATAATAAAAATGTAACTGCTTATTAGTGACCACCAAGCCGCAAGTATTCTCTGTCAGTGATACCATAACTATGACTGATATAGGCAGTTACACACTTATCCCAAGAATTACACAGGTCCAACTATGCACGAATGAACGAGTGATAATGAGGGTTAGTGAAGTGTTGATTGAAGAAGCTTCTCGTGCGTACTTTCATCAAGGTTTTCTTTCCCTTACCATAGACAAAATAATGATAATGGAAAAGGAAACCATTAAAAACCCATTTCCAAGCCCTAATAATTTTGAGAGGTAATTGTGAGATACTCAAGCAGGTTCTCCAGAGCATGCACGCGGAAGCAGTAAGAAGATTCTCACACACTAAGAGAAGAAGTACCAGGAGTTGGGCAAAGGGGGTATAAATATTTTGAGTTTGAGTGTATGTTTAAATACAGAAATCACTGTATGGACAAAGGGCAAAAGCGTAATGATGAAAAGTGTGTTAATGAGTGAAGAAAGTTCACAATCTTTTCCAAACGTCTTACCCTCCCCCCCCCATTTAAAACAACATATTCCTATGGTTTCCATTTGGGTAACTTTTCAACGTGAACATAATTTTTACAATAAAGAAAAAAAGCCCAAGACCGTAAATGTTTATCCTGAACTAATATGATTTGTTGTGACAACAGAGAAAAAGGAAGTTATTTAAGGCAATGCGTTAGATCAAAGAGTGATAGGAATGGATTAGACAAGGGTAAACTTGGAGAAAGAAATTAAAGGATCTGATGAAATTCACGTAGCTGAGAAATCGGAGGGGACGATTGAATTGTATAGTCACCGTTCCTTAAAGACTTCTGTCCCAGTCAACCTAGCCGCACACAAGGTTCAGCTTCAAAGGCGTTGAACATGCGGGATAATTTAAAGTCAGCTCTTAGGTCTCTTTTTTCTACAAAAATGACCAAGAAAAAAGGGTTTCCTTTTTTCTTCGAATTTTCACATTAGAAACTGATAGTGTTTCAATACAGATGTATAAATATTTTGTTAATCCTTTTCGAAATAACACTAGGAATTTTTGTTAAGAATGACAGAATATTAACTGTGAGTTGTGGCCTGTAATAGAATAGTCAAATGATCTTAACATGATAATTATTATAAGTATTTTGATAGAGAGCAACAATATTTCAAGTTGGACTTTTTTCTTTAAAAAGCCTCTGCTTTGTAATTACACAAGAATGATCTTTAATTCGGTTTTCTGAATCAATACAGTGCAAATAATACGTATCTTATGATATACATATTTTTTCTGTGTCTCTCTCGACTTCATAAGCCTCTCCTTTCAGAAATCCGAACTAGTGGCCATGTCTTCTTAACCACGATGGTTGGCTTCTACGGGAGCAATAGACTCCCTGCAATTTAGAGACATGAGTAGAGAATAAAAAGGTCCTCATTGCATCTGTTTACCCTAAGCGACTTCAAGCTTTGCAACGTTTTACATTATTTTGTAACCACCATGCCACTGGAAAGTGAAGAAAATGGCATGCGGTGCCCAGTAAGTTACGATGGGCATAATGTAAAAAGGACAAATATATACGACCTTCAAGGACAGAAGGAGCAGGAATCCCGAAGTGACATGTACATAAGCAAAATAACATATTCTGTCATCAGAAACAATTGGGTCTTAAAACAACAATAAAGTTGAACTGCAAAAATTTAACGCTATTTATGGACACCTGAATTACATGGTATCCATGCTTGTGTGTGTGTGTGTGTGTGTGTGCACATGAATGCAAGTGCATACGTATGTGTTTGTTAGTCCTAAAAAGAGGCCCATTAGAATACGTGAGACCCTGTGTATCTCAGTGTCCGTGAAGCAAAAAGAAAGCATAGCATTGTAATAAGAGTGAAGATTTCAAAAGTATTAAGTGTTCCAGAGGCAAAAAGAAGAGGATAATTGGCTTTCTTAAATGTCACTGTAGTACAGGTGCAAAATAGAAGCCATACTTCGCAAATAGCTAAGTAGATATGCATGAGGAAATATAGATGGTGTGAGCAAAGCATTCATTGTAATGTTTTGCAGTGAAAAGAAAACAGCAAGAGGCTCTGGTCAGGTAGCTCACTTGGTTAGTGCATGGTCCCCATATGCCAAGGTTGTAGGTTCGATCCCCAGTCACAGCACACACACAAGAATCAAAGCAGGTTCCCAGTAGGGGGCACATGAGAGGCAACCACACATGGATGTTTCTCTCCTCTTTCTCCTTCTCTTCCCCTCTCTCTAAAAATAAAGAAATAAAATCTTTTAAAAAAAGAGTAAGGTGAATCAAAAAATAAAGAAAACAGGATATACAGAACTTCCATCCTTCTTGGTCAGAAAGATAGCTTCTGGAAGGGATAAAAGTTTTAATTTCTAAAATTACTGTAATAGTAGAGAGAGTGAAGTTTTTCTGAAACCATGTTTTAGAATAATTTTAAAGAATTAAACCCCTCTGCAACAAAATATTTTCCTCATTAGACCGAAGCCAACCCAGATATCGAGATTCATTTCACATGAATGAACAATTTATTCAAAGAAAACAAAATCAAGCCCAATTAAGTCTTCAAGAATTGTTAACAGACAATAATGTTAATTTAAAGACAAAATCTTTTTAAACTCTTCAAGCTGTGCAGGGATATTGCTATGCAATTCATTAGGTCAGTTACACTCATTCGAACATTGGCGGTACTCAGTCTCCTTGGCAAAGACTTTCATCGCTTTCAAACGCCACATACTCTCATGATTCTGCACAGCGCCTGCCTGGCCTCTCGTGTAGCCCAACAGCTACAGCAACAGGATATCCGTGGCGTCCTCTGCAGAAATTGGATGACTCCGTGTACCACCACATTGTGGTCCAGAATTTTTGGATTGAAATCAAGGAAATTCTTCTCCACTTAACGTGGGAGAACAACATATTACCTGCCTTAAATTAGGAAATGGTGGCGCTCTTGTGCTAATGGCAATGACCACAACATGAGAAGCTTTTGTATGTTCACCTAAGAGAAGTTCAAATCCAAGCTTCAAATAAGAAGCAAAAAACAAAAACAAACAAAAAAAAAAACAAAAACAAAATTCCCCCCCAAACAAACAAAAAACCACCTTATCAGTCTTAAAGGCTCTGGTTCGCATGATTTGTAGGGATTGAGAACTGAGAAAATTTGTTGCTGTTGTTTTTCTGGTTTGTGGATCCTTTTTAACTGGATAATTAACGATGACCGGATGAACCCACTCAGGTTTCCTTTAACCTTCAGTCTGTTTGACTTCAAGACCAACAGCTCTTAAAGGAAAACAAAGGCCTTCAGAATTGGACCTCATGCTCCAGGTGATTAATGCTGCAAAAATGGCACAACATACAAGTGAGCAACTGTAAGTCCAAGTTGTATAATGAACTGCAGAAATAATGACCTTGAGACGGCTCACTTATTTAGTCTGTTTTCTCACAATGAAAAGTAACAATAAAACAATTAAGTGGGAAAAATGATGCCTTCATAATGTCTGGCCTCTAGTGAACACTGTAAATTAGTTTTACCAATACCTCTGCCTCTCCTAGGAAATGATGAGAAACCAATATTTTCATTCACATTTTCAGAATGAGATAGAATCTGCAAATAGCTGATGAAGTGGAAACTTAAAAGAAAGGTCAAACACTACATTAGATCCTCTTTATATAAATCACTAACATTTCTATTCATGTGTCAAGATACAAATACATTGCATTCACTATAAAGCAACCTGAATCATTAACTGAATTTGCAGCTAAGCTTATTGCTTTACGGATAATATATCACATATATGAACGCACATAATTTGCAACAGGTGGATATAAACTATACATTGAAAGGCTTTCGTTCTACTGGTATACTTAGAAAAGAAATGTAAAGATCATTCCCTTAATATATACAAGTTTTCTCATGTCTAGGTAACACAGTTTAGAATAACTTTTTCAATGCAGATATGCTATGCATGGTACTTAGGCATTATACATTTATGTAATTGTAAAATATCAAGAATGAGTTTAAAGAAATCATTGCTGCTTTGTTATTGAGGTGGATGCATATCACTAAGTGGTTAGTCAACTTCATAAAATATGTTACATTGATTTTTATCAACAAATACTTTCCCTGACAGTTTCTGCAGACACAGTAGACATCTGACAATAAGGTCTGAGATACAGTCACAAGGCTGGTGAGGCCGGTAAAGAGAAAGACTAGACGTCAGGAATTCGGTTCACTTAATTGGCCAAGTTCTCATTTAATATTAAGTATTTCATATACATTATTTACATAATAATAAAACTGTAGAGTAAGCGGACAATAGAGCCCCCCTTCAAGGCAGACAATAGTTCAAAGAAATATGTTCCCCAAATTGCCCGTCAGTGACCCTATCAAAAACATAGATCAGAGTATCCCAGTAAAAATGGGTCAGAAAAAAATGAAACTAATAAAGATGAAGTACTTGGGTTATCTTTTTATAAATTTATTGGTTTTAGAAGAAAAGGGGGGAGAGGGGAGAGAGAGAGAAAAAAACAAACAAACATCGATTTGTTGTTGTACTTATTTACTTATTTACTGGTGGCTTCCTGTAGGTTTCCTGACCAGAGATTGAACCTGCAACCTCAGCTTGTTGGGAAGGTGCTCTAACCAACTGAGCTACCTAGCCAGGGCACTTGGATCATTTTAATATTAATTGTGATGGCTGCTACTTAGGTGAAGATTAAATGGTAAATGAGAAAAATCATTTTATGTAATCATTCTTCATCTCAGAGCCTAGATTTTTTCCCCATGAACCAAACTCCAAAAACTGTTAACCAACATCCTTTCCCTGTAGAATTTAAAATCTACAGCATGTTTATAACTAAAACATCTTATATAAATGTCAATTAGATCATGTATATAGTGGTTTTACACATTCATCTTTATGCTTCATAAAGAAATTATAAAAGTCTGCTGAAATTTGTCAATAGCATTTAGATATTTACTCATATATTGAATACTTTAATTCATAGAAATCTTACTAAAACTAAAAATGGCTCAACCTACAGTTAACATAAATATTCATCATTAGTTTATAATAAACTGAGACCATTCTGTAAAACATACAAATTTCCTAAAACCTGAAAACCTGTTTAACATGTGGTTTAGTTTTGCATCTGGGTTTACCTACGCCATTAAGTGTAAAAATAGATATATACTTTAAAATGTTAAATCTGTCAATTAGTAGATGTTTAACACATTAAAATTTGCGAAATCTAAAGCAAGAACTAATATTTTTCTGTGCGTTTTGGCTTCTGAACTCTGTTAATACTGCCCATTCTTAAAATAATGAGTGACAAGCCCTGACTGGTTGACTCAGTCAGTTAAGCATCAGCCTACAAACCAAAAGGTCACTGGTTTGATTCCTGGTCAGGGCACAGGCCTGGGTTGCAACCTTGATCCTGGTTAGGGCATGTTTGAGAGGCAACCGATCACCGATCAATGTTTGTCTCTCACATGGATGTTCCCTCCCTCTCTCCCTCCCTTCCCCTCTTTCTAAAAATAAATAAATAAAATCTTTTTAAAAGTTAAGGAAAATAATGAGTAAAAAACACAAGTTCAATGATAAAATAAATAATTGAGAATAATAACATTAGGAAGACAAAAGTATACATACGAAGTCTTTTTAGAAAAAGCCCAGCCATTGTTAATGTAATGAGAACAGTTTGTGTGACATCAGTGTAACCTGGCAGCCAAGGAGAGTGGACTGGAATGCGCATGTGTGAACAATGACGACTTCACTGTACTAGTCAGTGGGGGTGGTAGATATCACTGAGTGAGCATGTGTACTGTGTGGCTGTCGCATTCAAAATGACTGAGCAAGTAGAGCAACGAATCTGCATCCAGCTTTGTGTGAAACTTGAACATTCCTCCACGGAATCTATTTGGGTGATTCAGAAGGCTTTTGGGGATGATTCAATGAGTGCGCCACACATAAAAGTGTGGCACAAACACTTCAAATTCAGAAGTCTGTTGAAAGTGACTCACATTCTTGAAGGCCTGTAACAAGAAGAACGCCTGAGAATGTTGAACATGTACAGGCTGCAATCGACAAAGATCGGAGACTGACAGTGTGAGAACTAGAAGCTGATCTGGGGATTCCAAAAACTACTGTGTCCAAGATTTTGACGCAGGATATTGGTATGAAATGTATTGTGGCAAAATTCATTCTGTGGCTTTCACTACCAGGGCAGAAGGAACATCGTGCTGTGCTTGGGAGAACTGTGTGAGGTCCCTAGGTGCCTGCCTACTTTGAAGGGGACTGAGGCATCATTGTCCTATGGACAGTGTTTCCAGTGTCTTGGACCTTCTTCAATGAATGTCTCTATTTTTCATAGAACAAGGCTGGACACTTTCAGGCCAGACATCGTATGTCTATCAAAATCCCTCAACCTTAATTATACCGATATATTTACTTATTTTAAATTGTAGACCAATGTGATCATTGTATGTAAAAATGCATGCTATTTGTCATTCAAAAACGATATAATTAACTTTAAAATTCTACATTGCAGAGTTTAAATGAGCTCCCATGAAACTTTTAGAAATCAGGAGAAAAATACTGTCTCCTAGCATTCACAAAAATAAGTAGTATAATGTGTTCCATGTTCTCAGAGAGCATATTAATATATATTTATGTTGTCTAGAGAGATCAAAGCTACTTAGTGTATAGTTTGTCAACATTTCGAATAATTATCCGTATATCTACATTGTACCTGTAACTTTTAATTATTGAATTAAACTCTGGATTTATATTCTTGTTTTATATACACATGCAGATTATTTTCATTTTTGTTGTTTCCATAACAATGACACGTACATGAGCTTGAATGACATTTCTGAAACGGAAGACCCAGAGCAAAATGTTATTATACATTTCATGTTATATACCTCAAACATATTAGAGAAATATGGTAGTAACTCAGAGATTTTACTTTGACAAACCTGAGAATACTCCATGTTGTAACTCTCATTTTTGTAAAATACAAGTTATAACGCATGTTCAAATGAATTTTATTAAATGCTACAAATATGGATTCTGAAAATTGATTTGTTTGTATCAAATGAGCTACACTTCAAAATAAAAATATCAAAACAGTATAACTGCCAAATAATGAAGGTCATCTCTGACTACCATCTTTCCTATACCTAAAAATGAATGAATGCTTCTATTTGCATTTATATTGTACCGTTTATCTGCAGAGAATCTCAAGACTTAAACTTTGCTCAGTGAAATCCCATTATAGGTACTGAAGTGGAGTTACCTGTGGTCACAATGCAAGCCATTTCCTTGAGTTAGTATGGGGAAGTCGGTATTCACCTCCTGAATTTCTTTTTTTTCAAAACCTTCATTTTATTTATTATTCATTTTTAGAGAGAGGGGAAGGGAGGGAGAAAGAGAGGGAGAGGAACAGCAATGTGAGAGGAATATTGATTGGTTACCTCTCATACTCACCCCAGGCATGTGTCCCAGCTGGGAATTGAATCGGTAGCTGTTCAGTGTGTGGGATGAGGCTCAACCAACTAAGCCACGCTGGTCAGGCCAGCATCCTGAATTTCAATGTTGGTACTGAAGTAAGCAGAGACTAATATGCACTTTGTAGGTAATACACAGCCAAGAAAAAGATTTTATTACTTTTTCAAATTTGAAAAAGATTATGTAACCCTAGGCCTACAATTGACTCTTGAAGAAAACTTTGGAAATATAACATCTGGCATGCTGTAAGCAATGACAAGGGATATGAGCATGTGAGATAAGATATGGATAAAAATCAACAACAACAAAAAGACGACAAGGCCAGAGCCACAAAGTTCTAAGTGTCAGAATTATGAAGCACAAACGTATTTATAATGAACTTACTATGTTTAGTGCATGTTTGCGCTAAACACTGCATATTCCCATCCAAAACGTGCATGGAAACTTTTGGCCCGTAGTTAATATAAATCCAGCTCTCTTGCAAGGTTCAAATCTGACCCATCTACCTAACCCTGGGCCAGTACCAGCTAGGCTATTGAGGCAAGAAGGGGTATTACTGACAATATTATCACCGCATCATTTTTCAACCAATAAACGCAGTCATAATTTTTATTTATCACAAACTGCAAGCCACAAGTAGAAATAAACGGCACGGCCTAGTTGAACCCAAGGACATCTTGTAAGTGTTGATGTTTTAGACGATACCAAATATCAAGGAGCATTTGTGTCCTGACACGGAATGCAACCCCTGACCTTTAGGTGTACGGGATGATGCGCCAACGAACTGAGCCACACTGGCCAAGGGAGCTTGCTAGAAACTTCTAAAGGACCTCACCTTAAAAGAAAACTACTGGGGGATGGCTACAAAATCAGTACTTTTCCTCCCTTCTAATTTCTTCTAGCTGGGCTAACAATCAAGTTATCCGAGAGAGATTAACAGGAGAAAATCAAAGTTTTAACACATGCACATAGGGAATTCACATAGGGAATTCACATAGGCAGAACAATTCCAAAGACACTGGATACATATCAGGGAGACGACTTTGGGTGTATGAGACATTTTGAACACTGAAGAGTGAGGAAGGAAATGGGGTCTTAGGTTTTAGGAGTGGAAAGCGATAATTTATAAGTACTTAAGAAAGAACACTGCGTACAGGGCAGAAAAATCCTTGCTATGCAGCTCAGAAACAATGGGACAGAGTGAGTATCTAGCTAACAGACCCCGGCCTGAAGCCCTTTTTTTCTATTTAATTAGACTTAGGCTGAGGCAAACAAAGACCTTCTTTCTGAAGCAAATTTCTCTAACTGAATCTCTTGGGCAGGAAAGGTGGACAGTCAGAAGTTGTTTTGGAGTCTTGTTTCTTAATAAACATCTTAAAATCAACATCACCAAAAAAGGCTGCTTCAGGGTGGCAAACTTTTGTTCTACTCACTTTATATTGATTGGCACTTATACTTCCAGGAAATACGTAACTACTACCGTCAAGCCTAATCCTCATGTAATTCTATATTCTGGCGAAGATAAAGTGCCTATATCAACTTTAGATCTCTTTCTCTGTTGTTCTTTCTGTGTTTGTTCATTTCTGCTGTGTCTTCTGATATAATTGACAATGTTCTGCTTCAGTGTTATATTAATATTAATGAAATGTGTTAATAAAATCTGTTACTAGTATTATTTGAATTATAGCTGACATAGCCTTAATTTCTTTTTGAAGTGATAGGATTTTCTTTAAAATATATAATCTTAAGATATACTTATCTAGTCTAAGACAATAAATATATACAGTTTTATACATAGTCAAATAATATATACAATTTTTATACTCAGAATACCCAAGCCCTCTAAACATTTGCTTTTGGATAATCTGTCATAATAATGGGCTTGTTTTGTTTTGTTTTCTTTTGTTTAATTACAAAAAAAAACACTGTTTCTGTAGATTAAAACAAATCAATTTTTTTCAAAGCTCTTTCTCCTTCCTTAAAAATAAAGATGTTAAGAATAAGAAATGAAAACATTTGTTGAAAGATATTTTAAGCTCATTTTGTAAGATGAATTTGTCATGAAAAGGACACAATATAAATTTTCACAAAATGCATTGACAGGGAAAAATATAAAAATTTTATTCAACTTCAGAAAAACACCAAGCTAAACTAATTTATATATAATGTACAATCGCATTTAAGGAAGTCAACACATGATAAAATTCATACAATCGCATCAAAAAGGATTATTTTTCACCACTACTCAATTTACGACTTAATTTTTCATTGAAACTGTAGTGCTACATTTAAAAAAACACATCTACAATAGATTATTTGGTCAACATTTCTGCCATTAAAATATATATTTATTGATTTGCAGAAATCTTTCATACCATTTTAACATTGTTTCTTATACAGTTTGTTTTATATTTGCAGGCTGGCATTTGCTTTGCTGATAAACACTGCATGGGTTTCTGATATGTTATCTTGCCTACCAGTGTCTGTTCTACTGAAACTGTGACTCTTAAATATAATATCTCAGAGATATGATATTTATCTAATATCTTATAGCTATTATATTAATCTACTGCAGAAAAAAGAAAAAAGTCTAGAATTATATTAAATATTATTAAGCGAGGCTAGTCTTACAATCTACCTTTTTAAGAATTAAAAGTCTAAACATTTAGTGTTATTTTATTTATTTATTTTCAATGGAAGCTATTGGGGTGACATGGTTTCACAAAACTGTGCAGGTTTCAAGTGTGCAACTCAATAACGCGTCATCTGCACCCTGCCTAGCAATCAGTCTCTTTCTGTCCCCATTCATCACCCCTTTGCCCATACGGCTACCTGTACCCTCCTTTCCCTCTGGAACTATCTCTCTCTATCTATCTATTGATCTGTCTAATTTTCAACGAAATGCTTGTAAAAACAAAATGCTGGGTCTCACCGCCCCCCCCCCCGATGGTTTTTGGATGGCACAGGTTAACCTTAATAATTGGCATTCTTGTCACGGTCCTAAGTGATGCTGATGGTGCTGAGCTGGACATCACAGTTTGAGAAGCACTGCCTTAGAGAAACTGGAGATGAACTTGAATAGCCTGTTGGCATAGTTAATAGACGTGACTATGAACACTGGTTTTTGTGGAAATATTCCATTACTGGTAGTAGGCAACACTCACCAAAGGTCTTCAAAAAGATGTTTATTTTGTAAAACAAAGTTTCCAATTTCATCTTATTTCTTGGTGAGCTGCAGATATTGTTCTCTATGTAGCCACATAACATTAATTTTTATGAAGATTTTTAAACGCCATGGTCGTAGGACAACAAATAAAATCCACATTTGTTCTTTCACAAAAAAACCGTTTCTTAAATTATGAACCTTCAATAACTAATTGTGGTTTTGAACTTCTCTATGTGGTTCAACTATTTCTATGACATCTGCCTTTTGGGGTTTTCCAGGGAGACTCATTTTGTATTCTTCTGACAATTGGACCAAAACGAAACCCAAGTCATTCAAAATGTCTTTAGAATTTCAAATGATTGTTTATCATTAAGTCAAATAAAAACAAATTCAAACTTAAACAGGGAGAGACTTTAATTAAAAAGAAAGGTTATTTCAATGAGAATACACTTTGGATATCAGATCTGTGAGCATTTCAAAATCAAACAGAAAAAAATACTTGTTTTTGAAGACAAAGAAGAAGCAAGAAGAGATAAATAGAATTTTTGGAAGGGAAGCTGGAACAAACAAGGGAAAATGACCAATGGGTTCTGACAGGAGCATTTCATAAGGGAGGGGCATTCCACTTTGTGCTTGTTCAGGCTTGGTGGCAAGCAGAGTTCAGGGTTTGTTGTTGTTGGTTTTGTTTTTGTTTTTTTTTTTCTTTTTTTTTTTTAGGAAAGGAAAATCTTAGTAAAGTTTGGTCAAGACAAAGCCAAAATTAAGAAATGGGCAATTGTAGACACTTGGTACTTAGAACTATGAAAGGTTAATGTAAATGGAACCATTTTAAGATAGAGCCAAGGAAGCCATCCAGAGAAACTGCTTTGCTCATCCTACTCCTCAAACCTGAACTGGTAAAGTAACTTTTACTCTGGGCCACATCAGCACTGCATTCCGAAGCACTGTAGAGCTAATAGTTTCAATGAGCAATAATCGTGCCTTGGATAAAACTCATTGGCTATGATACTGCCACAGAGCAGAGCTATAAAGCTAATAGGAAAGTAGATATCCTGACTCTGTGGACTGAATATGAAGGACATTCTTTAGAATTAGCATCACCATGTATAGCTAAAAAATAACTTAGTTTACCAGCACCAATAGAATTTCCTGATTTAGCTCTTAGTTCCAACAGAAATGTCTTCATTCTATGCCTGTGATTATTTCACTTCCCTTTCTCATGAATACCCCTTGCCTTTAACCTCATAATCAGAACACGATTCGAATTTCTATATATATCTATGGTCCCACATTGCAAGTCTTTGTTATCGTACAAGTTGGTAGTTATGGAATAACCACAAGGATATGAAATCCAGCATAGGCAATATACTCAGTAGTAGTGTGATAACTATGTATCGTATAGTTAGGACTATAACTAATTAAAACCAATGAGGACTTCCAGGCAAGATGGAAGCATAGGTAGACACACTTTACCTCCTTGCACAACCAAAAGAGGGACAACAACAAATTTATAAACAAAAAACAACCAGAACTTCTGGAAAATCAAACTGTATGGAAGTCTGACAACCAAGAAGTTAAAGAAGAAACATTCATCCAGACCAGTAGCAGGGGTGGACAGGGGCAGCTGGGTGGAGAGGACTCATGGTGAGGCACCAGACAGGGGAGTGGGGGATCCTACATTTTCATGCGGATAAACTGGGAGGAACAACTGGGGAGTGAGACAGACCTTGCAACCCACGGTTCCAGTGAGGGGAAATAAAGCCTCAAATCACTGACTGAAAAAACCTGTGAGGGTTGAGGCAGTGGGAGAAACTCCTACACTCACAGGAGAGTTTGTTGGAGAGACCCACAGGGTCCTAGAATGTACACAAACCCACCTGCCTGGGAATCAGCACCATAAGGGCCCAATTTGCTTGTGGGTAGTGGTGGAAGTGACTGAAAGTGGGCAGAGAGCTGAGCAAGTGGCATTGTTCCCTCTTAGACCCCTCCTCCACATACAGTGTCACAGAAATGTTGGTTGGCCCACCCTGGTGAATACCTAAGGCTCCACCCCTTACTATGTAACAGGTGCCCTGAAAAAAAAAAAAACTGACCAAATGAAAGAACAGATCAAAGCTCCAGAAAAAAATGCAACTAAGCGATGAAGAGATAGCCAACCTATCAGATGCACAGTTCAGGTACCCTGGTAATCAGGATGCTCTCAGAATTGGTTGAGTATGGTTGCAAAATAGAGGAAAAAGTGAAGGCTATGGAAAGTGAAATAAAGGAAAATGTACAGGGAACCAATAGTGATGGGAAGGAAACCAGGACTCAAATCAACAGTTTGGAGCAGAAGGAAGAAAGAAACATTCAACCAGAACAGAATGAAGAAACAAGAATTCAAAAAAAATTATTGAGGAAAGGCTTAGGAATCTCCAGGACACCTTTAAACATTCCAACATCGATATCATAGGGGTGCCAGAAGGAGAAGAGGAAGAGCAAGAAATTGAAAACTTATTTGAAAACATAATGAAGGAGAACTTCCCCAGTCTGGCGAAAGAAATAGACTTAGGAAGCTCAGAAAGACCCAAAGAAGTTGGACCCAAAGAGGAACACAGCACATGATCATTAAGTTACCGATGATTAAAGATAAAGAGAGAATCTTAAAAGCAGCAAGAGAAAAGGAGGTGGTTACCTTCAAAGGACTTCTCATAAGGCTATCAGCTGATTTCTCAAGAGAAACGTTAAAGGCAAGAAGGGGCTGGAAAGAAGTCTCCTAAGTCATGAAAGGCAAAGACTTACATCCAAAATTGCTCTATCCAGCAAAGCTATCATTTAGAATGGAAGGGCAGACCAAGTGCTTCCCAGACAAGGTCAAGTTAAAGGTGTTCATCATCACCAAGCCCTTATTATATGAAATATAATAAATAAGTTAAAGTGACTTATCTAAGAAAAAGAAGAAGATCAAAACTATGAACAAGAAAATGACAGGACACTCACGACTATCAACACCGAAGCTAAAAACAAAAAACAAAAGCAAAACAAACTAAGCTAATAACTGGAACAGGAACAGAATCACAGAAATGGAGATCACATGGAGGGTTATCAGTGGGGAGGGGGAAAGGGGAGAACAGGGGAAAAGGTGCAGGGAATAAGTAGCATAAATGGTAGGTACAAAATAGACGGGGGGAGGGCAAGAATAGTATAGGAAATGGAGAAGCCAAAGAACTTACATGTAAAACTCATGGATGTGAACTAAAGGGGGGGAATGTGGGTGGGAGGGGGTGTGCAGGGTGGAGGGGAATAAAAGGGGTGACATGGGGCAACTGTAATAGGATAATCAATAAAATATGTTTTTAAAAATAAAACAAATAAAAACTAAAAAGCAAAATACAGAAGAGGATTAAATTGTTGGAAGGATATATAAAACAAGATAAGATAGTGTAAAAAGTTTATCATAGGTTTAAAAATTAGGGAAAATTTTTATGGTAATATTGTTTTTATTTTTCCAAGGAAACAACTTTACTAATCTTTACCTTAATTGACTATCCATAGAATAACCTGATAATATTTATCTTATCTTTCTGTATTATATGGCAAAATTAAAAATCAATTTGATACTTCTTTAATTTATTCAACAAATACATATTTAAGCAATTACTATGTCGCCAAACATTTTTCCAGGAACTGAGGATTGAGCATTGAAGTAAAAAAACAAAAACAAAAACAAACAAACACGAAGCAATGCCTCATGGAGCGTACATGAAACAGAACAAATTATAAACACATACACAAATTAGATAATTTCCAAGTGTGCTAGTGCATGTGAAAATGTGTTTTGGCACAGAGAAACTTTTATTCAAATTTAAAACATTGCTGCCAATATCATGACCATTGTATATTTATAGAAATAAATCTTTATAGTACAGGTTTTATTAATGAATGAATGCATTAATTAAATTTCATTTTTCAATATTTACACAAACTCATGAAATTAATATCTGCTTTCAATCTTCATATGGATAAAATAGAAATAATATTTTTCCTATGCCATAGTCCCTTAGAAAGCTTTTTACTTAAAACGCATACAAATAAACATACAAACAGAACAACAATGTGTAGTCAGAGTATTAAGAAAATTCGTCATTGTGGAAAATAACAAAATTTTGTATGTCTTCTTTCATTTTACCACTAGTAAAGTATTTTGTTTGTTTAGCTTTTAAGGCACATAGCCTCATTTATATACACACTGTGTTTTCAAGGTCCGAGCTGAACTTTTCAAAAGAGTAATATCCGTGGTGTCTTACATACAAAATATTTTTCCAGTGTCTGCTCAAGTTCACAACTAAAAAGAATTTTTGAAACATATTTGTGCGGTGCAGCCACTGTGTCTAAGTCGGCTTTTCTATCCCTCAGCAGGGTGAAAGGTATTTAGTTTATATTGGGTGCATGAATAAATGATGAGGAAGAACACAAATAAGAATTATTTATCCACATACTATTCTATCCGCTACCATATATTATATTAGTGTGTACATTAAATTGTGCACATTTGGAGGCAACTGTTTTTAGCTCTGAGTTTAGAGCCTTGGCGGCTACCGGAGTACAGTGGCATAAATGAGTTCATTGAGCTACAGTGATCTATATTTAAAGAACTAAAATGTTGGCTTTACCAAGCAAGTTCATGAGAAAAATTTTCAAGAGATTGCATTATATGGTCCTGAAATATATTAGTAAGCAAAAAAAAAAAAAAAGTCATTTTTTCCAGGGATAGAAGGAGAGGAGATATTATGTTGTCTTATTTCTGGACTATTTTGACTTTTTGAAATGTAGGTATAAAATAGAAATGTATTCAATAAAATAGTCCCTTTGCTTTTGGATAAGTATGAATTCCCAGTGTTGCCACAGACATTGATAGCTAATTGTATACACAGAGAAAGTTCTAAGTGCTTCACAGTCTTGTCCTTTGGCCTCTCCCTCCAATCATGCACATAACCCAGCCAAGTTTAAAGTCAAGATCCAAAAGATGATTTCATTGGCCATTTGAGGGAAATGATCCAAGGACCGAGGCAGAATGCAATAGTTTTCTGGCTGTTTTTCTTCATTTTTGAGGTCCGAGTTTATATTTTAACTGTAACCTATTATTCTCATGGAGAAATACATTGAATCACTGCAGGAAAAACATCTAATTAAGATACACAAGAACAGCCAAGACTAAGTTGTTCCTGAAAAAAAAATCAAGATATGTGTAGCTGACAGAAAAACAGGAGAATTGGAATGGGAAAATGAAGCGAATCTATAAATCTATTTCTTGACTTTAGAGGATGTCAAGAAAGCAAAGGTTTGATAATGATGAAGAAAGCATCATTTCTTTGGCCTCACAGTAGTGCATATAGTGAAGCTTGCTCGTTTGAACAACATCTAGTAGAAGCAATAATTCCAGGAGAGAGATTAAAAAAATGTGGCGAGGAGTCAGGTGAAACGTAAACAGGTTATTAAACGTAAGGACCAAGGAACGGAAGAGAGGAGGCTTCAAACAGGTGACTAGTGTTACTGAGTAAACTTGCTTTGCGGTGGGGTGCTTGTTGTGAAACGAACAGTGTGCCAGAAGAAAAAACAACTCTAGCAATTTTAATTGAAGATACGGAATCGTTAGAAGCCAATGTAGAAGAACCTAGTTTTTTTTTTTTTTTTTAACTTTTGTTTGGTATTGAAAATAATTGAAAATATAATATTTGTGGATGCAGTTATAACATAATTTGAGTGGTTTGGAGAAAGTCATAGAGAAAAATAAGGGGATAATCTTACTACATTTAACCACGTCACAGCAATATTGTGATATGTACGTTTTATTAATTTTAGACAATAAAATAAAGTTGGCATTTAGGTCACAGAGGAGCATACAATATAGCACTAAGATCTGTTGTCGTGATCATTTTCACATGTGAAAATAACTTTAAAATTGTTTTTTTGAAGCTCAAGTTAGAATATTTCTTTATACAGGAAAGCTTAACAACACCGCAAATAATATAATAGCACCAAGCTGAGTGATCAGACTAAAATACGGATTTTTACGTCCCCTGTGAATACCAGAAATAAGTGGAAAAATGTGGGAAAAAACATGTTGTATTTTATCTCAGCTCATTAGCAGTTAATGAAATAGAAAACAGCAGAAGTCCAGCAGGAGAGAGTGAATAATATTGGTTAAAAAAAAAAAAAAAGCCAAGAATTAAGACAGATAATTGGCACAATGAGCCAACTTAGGTTTTCAAGTTTGGATTTAGAGAGCGCCAGTAGCCTTCACCCAGTGTGCCTTAGAATAAAGCCCACAGAGAACATAATCTTCAATAGTCAGCTATGTTTAAAATGTTTTTTTTTTCCCGGAAAATGCACAAACCCTCACAGTGTCTTTGTCATTGTGATTGTTTAGAGCAGAGTTGAAAGCAAACTTGTCAGAATGACACGGTAAATTTGAAAATACATAGTTTTCCGGTTGTGCTTCCGTCTAAGCAGCTCTCTTTGGAAAACTTCCTAAGTCTTCCACTGGAAGTGTGTAGAGAATCTGGTCGTGAGCCTTAATCAGATACAGGGCGTTGAGGTCCCTGAAAGAGGAAGAGGACCCTGGATAAATTCCTCCTTGAATAAAGATACTCGTAAGATATTTTTACATTGGAATCTGCACAGTCTTTTATTTCTGCTTTGAAAGGGTTTGTATCTAAGTAAAGAGTATTTAAAAATAAATTCGGGAAATTAGGCTTGAACATAAAAAAAGGAAAAAGTATTTTCTAAGACTCTTGGAAAATTTTATCATATGGAATCAAGAAACACATAAACATAAACTATTTTTTGGTGTTTTAATTGATACAAACGAAATTATATATCTAGTCTATGTGCAAAAAGTCCAGCCTTATTGGAGCAGGCTCGGGACCGCTGGGTCCACGTGTGGGCTTTTGCTCTTAGCCTCCTGGATTACGTTCCTGTTCGACTGCACCGGCGAGGGCCCCGCCTTTATTTCCCCTCTGGCCGCTCCTTGCACTGTAACAGAACTATTGAGATGATTCAGAAGGCCGCAGGCACGGGCAACTGGTGACTGGCAGCTTCATCACGAGAACACGCCCGCTCGTGCATCACGTCTCCTGCAGTTTTCGGCAAAACGTCCAATCCCCCAGGTGACTCAGCCCCGCTACAGCCCCGATTTGGAGCCCCCAGACTGCTGCTTTTTCCCAAAACTAAAGTCACCTGTGAAATGGAAGCGATTTTGGACCATTGATAAGATTCAGGGAAATACGACAGGGCAGCTGAAGGCGATTGGGAGAACTGTGTGAGGGCCCAAGATGCCTCCTTTGAAGGGGGCTGAGGTGTCACTGTCCTATGTACAATGTTTCTTGTGTCTTCTTCAATAAATGCCTCTATTTTTCATAGCGCCCGGCTGGATACTTTCTGGACAGTATATTTTATATTTTTTTCACTAGCAACCATTTGAAACGGTCCCCAAATATGTATTTTAGCTTGTATTGCCCGATCCAGAATTCAATAAATATTCATGCCTTGCAAAAAAAATTAAAATGACAATAGGCTTTCTCAAGGAGAGAAAGTATAAGAAAGACCATAAGGCAGAATATTGCTGAAGAACAAAACTGATAAACCCTTCAGATAATTCAAAGAAAAGGGGCAATATTTTGTGGGTAGTCTGTCTCTGAGCAGAATCAAGTCAGCACAGGTAGGCTGGTGAGTCAAATAATTTTTGGAGACCTCTAAATGGATACATGGTTCCTGGTTCACCTGGGGTCGAGATTTGGCCAGTTGTAATTTTCTTATATGTATAAAATGTATTTGTAAGCATACCTCTTATATAACCATAAACACACACACACACACACACACACACACACACACACACACACACAGAGAAATTGGCAGGAAAGGCAATTGCCTATATTATGGTTTGGCAAAATTAGGAGGCAAGAGATTAGGGAAGAAGTTCATAATATAGTTTTTGTGCTTGAGTGAAAATGAATTTAAATAAACATTTCTGTAGTCTTTTTTTCATAGCTAACCTATTTTTTCAGGAACGTCCTGAAACCTATTTTGTCTCGAATGTCCTCTCCAATTATATTTAATCCAGACTTAATTTAATATGTCCTATTACAGACTCAATGCATGCGAATTCATGCTTTCAGCAAATGTCTTCTTTGTGGTGCAGCGTTTGGAGGGTTAGATCTCTCCCTTTAGGCCGATTGAAAATTTCTCATCGTACTGGGTCAGAATGTGTAGAGTGGGAATGGCTCGAGCCATTCCAGCGCAGGAACTAGCCCCAAGGTCTTCTGTCTGTACACGTGTCTGGGTGGTCATTTCTCACCATTAGTCATCTTTGGTCCCTTCTTACGGTCGGAACCTGCATCTGGCCTGTTAATTACACCTGAAGACAAAATTGCTACCATCAATCCTCCATCTGTTATTGGCAACTGATTCTAACCTAAACATAAAGCTAATAGAGGTCACAGAGGGTTAATTATCCACTTTCACCAAAGTGCTGTACGTTTGGCTTTTCCATTGGCCTCAGTTAACAAGCTGCCTGAGACAACACGGGCGTAGCAGCCCTGACTGTTCTCACTGGGTCAGACGCCTTGATCTTTGCACTGTAGAGTTGCCATCAGTTCATTCTCTTCATCCAACTTGATCTGCAACCCCGCTTCTCATATTGATTTTCGTAAAGGCATAAAATACGAACAGCACAATTACAAACTTCGGGGGAGTGACTGCCGCCTTCTCTTTTTATTACTGTGTTTACTTCTCTGCCCCGTTTGAACAGTGGCTAGCTAACTCCTTTACACTCCGTCCTTAATGAGGATAGTTATCGTGCATTCCCAGTGAAGGGCGACTTATTATGGAATAAATCTTCTGCTTTAAACTGGGTCTCAGAGGGCACCTTTTAGAAACGTAAAATGATTAACCTTTAGTTGAGATGGGTGTGTCCTATTTAGGGAGTGCTCTCAGACTGAGCTTCTATTTTCAAATGCCACAGAACCGTAATGGGGAATTCTCCCTTTACACCTACAGCAGTCTTGCTTGGCAAATAAACACACACCCTACATGCATATACTTATACCCTGGTCATTTCGTAAATATTATCATTTTAATTGAAAGCTAATATGTACCAATATTTTATACCTCTGAGTTAATTTGTGGCTGGACTTTGATAATTGAATAAAGTGAGAAGCATCCATAAAGAACTAAAAAAAAATTACTCAACGCAAAGTTCTGTAGCCAAAGGAAATATCTTTCAAGTATAAAAGCAGAAGAAATACTTTCTCAGACAATAAAAATTCAGATAACCTTGCCCAGGTTAACAGCACCGCAAATTATATAATAGCACCAAGCTGAACGATCATAGTAGAATACAGATTTTTACGTCCCCTGTGAATACAAGAAATAAGTGGAAAAATGTGGGAAAAAACATGTTGTATTTTATCTCAGCTCATTAGCAGTTAATGAAATAGAAAACAGCAGAAGTCCAGCAGGAGAGAGTGAATAATATTGGTTAAAAAAAAAAAAAGCCAAGAATTAAGACAGATAATTGGCACAATGAACCAACTTAGGTTTTCAAGTTTGGATTTAGAGAGCGCCAGTAGCCTTCACCCAGTGTGCCTTAGAATAAAGCCTACAGAGAACATAATCTTCAATAGTCAGCTATGTTTAAAATGTTTTTTTTTTTTTCCCGGAAAATGCACAAACCCTCACAGTGTCTTTGTCATTGTGATTGTTTAGAGCAGAGTTGAAAGCAAACTTGTCAGAATGACACGGTAAATTTGAAAATACATAGTTTTCCGGGTGTGCTGCCATCTAAGCAGCTCTCTTTGGAAAACTTCCTAAGTCTTCAACTGGAAGTGTGTGGAGAATCTGGTGCTCTGTAGTCAGCTAATATGTGCTAAAGAGGCCCAATTTTTCACATATTTTCCCCAATGTTACCTCAATGACATCACACTGATAACTTAAAATTGGACATGGTAAGAGTATTTACCACACGGAAATAAATTCTATAAATATTCATTTTCTTATCCTTTTATTATTTCTTTCTAGAGAGCTGATGTAATAACACACCACTGGTATGGATTTTATTTAGCCTACAGAGTGCCAATTTGTGACATCTGCTATATTAGGCACGGTGCATTTGCAGGGAGCATTTGGGTCACACACCTCCAAAGAAATACCGATTTTGACAACCTTCCATGGATGGGCATACATTTGTTGAGAACCTAGAAGTACAGTAGAGAGACTGAAGTACCATGTTTGAGCAAACTTTCCGGGAATAGACACATTGAAGAGGGTAAAAAAGGTTTCAACTTACCCATGACATTCCTCCTGCAAGACAGCACGGCTCAGTGTCCAGAGACACCTCTTCGAGCCTCTCATGAGGGACAGTGATGAGAGGGTAAGTGTTGCCAGGCATTGTCCAAGAGACCCACTTCTGCAAAGCCCCACTCAGACCCTTGAGGGGATCAACACGGCTGAAGACTCCGAGGGGACTTAAGATCATGCAAAAGAGACAGGGGCTCCTTGTCATCACTGCGCACACTTCAAAATCCAGCCCCAGATCCTATTAACTGGACCATGATCTCCACTGCGAAGCCTGCCCACAAATCCAGTAAGATACCTCACTTGCAACCTTCCACCCAATTGGCCAACATGCACCTCCATCACTCGTAGGCGCACACGAGCCTCCATGGACAGCATGCACATTTGCACAGACATCCCATGTGAGCGTCCACAAACGGTAAGCCCAAGTCTCTGCAGAGAGCACATACGGAAACCTACGGCCAGCATATGGAGATGTGTAGCTGGCTGGGCTCTATAGGATTGGAAGAAGGCACCTGATTTCGAGCACCTCAGGACACTTGGGAAAATAGGAGGCTCTTAACACGCCATCTAAATGCGTGGGACTGAGATGAAGGGAGGCAATCCAAAGACTTCTCCCACTCCAAACAGAAAAGGACGAACGGGCAGACGCAAGGCCTGATTGACCCCCAAAATCTACGGCTGAGCTACCTGGAGCTCAGATCAAATGCGAAGAGAGAAATGGAACGCTGGAAGAAAAACGAAGAATCAGGGAAATATAACACCACACAAGAAATACAGTAAAACTCCAGAGGACGACACCCTCCACAATAAAGATCTAGAATTTGCCTGAAAAAGAATGCAAAGTAATTATCGTAAAAAGCTCAGTAAACTATACAAGAACACCTATGGGCAACTAAACAAAATCAAGAAAATATTAGCAATAAATACACATATTTATGATCCCCTGAAAACCAACACCATTTAAACCAAATAATGAGAGAAAACTACCCACATTTGGGGAAGGAAATGAACATTCATATACATTATGTCCATAGAACCTCGAATCGGCTGAACATCAATAAATCTTCAGACACATAAGAGGGGAGACTCAAAAATGGTATTTACTTGTAAAAATCATTTATTTTTTCCTACATGTTTAAACTTTAGTCTCCTTCAAAGGACTCTCCATTTGATGCAATACACTTACAAAGACTTGTTTTCCACTGCTCAAAACAGTTTTTGAATTCGTCGGTTTGATGCCTTTTAGTGCTTCTGCTTTTTTTTAAATTTTTATTTTAATTGTTGTTCTTGTACAGTTTTCTGTCTCTTACTCCCATCTCAGCCCACCGCCCCAGCCCTCCCAGCCTCCCTCTGCTTTTTTGTTGTTTGTTTGTTTGTTCGTTTGACCTCTTTCGCATCAGCAAAATGTTTCCCTTTGAGGACTTTTTTCATCCAGGGAAACAAAAAAAAGTCACTCAGGGTGAGATGGGGTGAATAGGGAAGGTGGTGCAGGGGGGTCATGCCATTTTTGGTCAAAAACTGCTGAACACTCAGTGCAGTGTGGGCGGGTGTGCTCATAAATCACCCATCATGAAATGGAAAAACACGATGACAGTCTTCCAAAAACATCCACTGAAGCTGAACGCAGCCCCTCACAACAACACCAGCTGGTACACGGATTCAGATGGGTTCCTAGAACAGTCACCCAGTGAGGGAAGCCTGTGCTAAAAGGGGCCTGCTCTCCAGAAGATAATTCTGTTTTTTGGATGTTCCTCCTCGTATATGATAAAAGTTAATGACAGGTCAAATTTTGAAAGAAATGAGAAAAAAAAAAACATGTAACATTACAAGGAACACCTATAACACTCTAAGTGAATTTCTCAGCAGAAACCTTGTATGTCAGGTGAGAGTAGGGTGATACATTTCAAGTGTTGAAAGAAAAAAAAAACTACCAACAAAGAATACTTTGCTCAACAAAGCTTGTCCTCTAAGACTAGGAGCAGAAGAAAAATGATCACTTCTGCCACTTCTATTCAATATAGTACTAGAAATCTTGGCAAGAGGAATCAGACAATAAAAAGAAATAAAAGGCATTCAAATTGGAATAGAAGAAATAATACTGTCTCTTTTGCAGATGACTGATCATATATGTAGAATACCATAAAGAATCAACCATAAAAATCTTAGAAGTGATAAAATATTCAGTAAAGTTGCAAGATGTAATATCAGCATACAAAATTTAGCTGTTGTTTTCTAAATACTAAGAATAAATCATTTGTAAAAGAAATCCTATTCAATAGCATCAAAAACAATAAAATATGAATTTAGGCAGAGACGTGAACAATCTGTACACCAAAAACTATAAAATATTGATAAAAAAATTGAAGAAGGCACAGGAAAAGGAAGATACCTTGTGTTCGCGAATTGAAGGAATTAGTATTGTGAAATGTCCATACTACCCAAAGCCATGTGTAGATTTCCTGTAAATTTCCTGTAATTTCCTTTAAACCAAAGGCATTTTCATCATACACACTTACAAAGAGGTAACTCTGACATGATGAGAATGGTAATTAGCTTGATTATTTCACAATATTTGTATATCAAATAACCAAATTGCACATCTTAAAATCTATGCAATGTAAAGCTCCTGTAAGTATTTATGCAAGCGTCTATTTCTTTGGTTTAAAGAATCACCTTGGCCCATTACCGGAACTAACAATGGAATTTATAGCAAAAACTACATTGCACAACTTACATTTATAAAGTAAATTAAGCTAGTCGAGTGCAAAATACAAAGCAAAATATATCTGCATTAAAATAATGTCCTCTATGAAATATACGTGTATGTTTGTATTATATATGTAATATATGTGCATATATGTAATGACTGTGTACAAGTCAATAGAAGAGATGTAAATTTTGATTCTTCAGTCTTCTGATCAACCTTTTCAGCATCGCTTAGTAAATGAGAAATTGGATGATTAATTTCTTCACATTTTAGAATAAATGTAACAGGAGCATCCAGTTATGTAAGTAAGAGTAATATATCTTTACCCTAAAATGTACTGTTGCCTGACAAAAATTTCTAGATTTACAAATGCCACATATGCTTCTGTGCACATACATGACGTGAAATGAGGGTTGAACAATCCAAACTTCATTCAAGCTATGTAGATGAAAAACACTGAGAAATCAGGCAACCAAATGCTAATTTTCTCCGTAGGAGGTTTTTCTTTTGTAGTTCAAATTACCTATGTTACCACTTCAACCCTCTGCTTTTCTCTGCCCGTGAAGGCATAATGTTAATGTGTTTTATGTCAAATCACATCTATGGCTTTTAAAGGCTGTCAGTTTTAATATGCTTAGTTTGCTATGCTTGGATTCTGCAGATTTTATCTGCCATACATAGCGGCTTTTACATCCTTTACGTCTCTCCTATATTAGTCATGCGTCAATATAAACAACACTCCATAAAAGAGCAGACGGCACAGTTAAGATAGAATCATTATGCAAATAGGTTATGGCATGCGTTATATGTGAACGGCTTCCCTAAAGAGACCTAATGGGATGACTGACCTATAAAGCATTTAATTTGTTGTTAGCATTTCATTTAATTGTCTTGTAGCTCCTCCAGGAATAAAACTTTTAATTGTAAAAACTTCGGAATGACACAATGGTTAATTCCTTTTCCTGTAAGTAACAGGTTTCCTCATTGTAGAACACGAATGAGGAAACGTACCTCATTGTAGGTACGTTGGCGTTTCATAACCGTTTCTTGGGTATGGGCGTTAAACTCCGAGATAATGAGAGGCTCTACAGCAGTTTAATAGAACATTTCTTAACTTGTAAAAGCTTGTTTTAGGAAATGATTGTCTTATTGATGCGCACACGATTCTATGATCGCAAAAGAGGGAGGAACATGAATATAGAGAAGGTACAATTCTTCAGTAAGAATATAATGATTTTTTGCTGTAGTACAGATGCATTCTGCAGTGTGGAATCTATATTCCAACTTTTGATACGGAATCAGATGGTAAATATATCAGAGGCTAATGATGTTAAGACATTTCCAGCTGTTAATATCCATTTTTAAGAGTGTTAAGCTCTTCTTCAACACACTTTATTTACACACACTTAAAACTACATTGCTCTAAAAAGTATGTTAGAGTATAACTCGATGGTTCGTGAACTTATTTGCCCACTGCAGTGGCCCGGAGAGCTTCAAACATCAGTCATACCTATGTGTTGCCGATTCATCTTGGATGCAACCTGCTCTTTGGAATTTTTCACATACCCAGCCAATGTTACAATTGTTTTGTCTTTTTATACTTAAAATTCCTGTTCATGAATTTCTCTGGGCCAGAGAACCAGGCAGGGAGGCTCAAGGAAAAAAAG
The DNA here is from genome assembly GCA_039655065.1 of Glossophaga mutica. NCBI lineage: Eukaryota > Metazoa > Chordata > Mammalia > Chiroptera > Phyllostomidae > Glossophaga > Glossophaga mutica. The sequence goes on along the minus strand of CM077318.1, from coordinate 2,091,606 downwards.
TAACAATAGGTGGGATGCTAACTATTGAATAAATGCAGGCAGATAGGAGATTAATCAAAATAAAGAACTAAACATTTATAAATCTGTGAAATTTGAGCTACTTTGGTTAATCTGTCAGTCTGCTGATCTATCTTTCTATCCATTGTGAAAATGACACACCTACCCAAGTCTGTGCAAGCACAGACAAAACGTTTGTTGGGATACGGCATGAGCCAAGGTTCTAACAATACATAGGTCACACCGTTGGTGCCACAGATACATCCGTGTGCCATCTCGCAGTTTCTTAGCAAGAAGAAAGATTTGTGCGCCAAAGATTTGTTCCCTTAGGTCCCGGATCTCCAGTCTGCAGCCAAATACTTACAAAAGTGAGAGTGCAAGGTCTAAGTCTTCAGCATCTTTGTCTGGAAATAGAAAAAAAATATGAGGCTGGGCTGACTACATGATGCATGGGGCTCAGTGGAAATTAAAAATAGGGGATTCTGGCTCGCAGATTCAAAGGAGTCCTTCTAAGCAGGCCAGTTCTCTGTAGATAGGCCCCAGGTTCGTGAATGTGGCTCCAGAGATACTGAGTTGAATCTCTGACTTCACCGGAAATCACAGCCTTTCTTGGATCCTTCCATGTCTTGACTCTTTCCTTGATTTTCCTGGGAAAATCTGCTCCCTTAATAAGTTAGTTGCACCTGAATCCTTCGCTCGGAATCACCATTATGAGTACTAAATATCCTCACAATGTAACCATGAGGTCATGTTCAATGAAATGCCAAGTAATACACAGTTTGCTGCATTTGAAACACAATTAGAGAGAATACAACAGGTAATCAGCAGGAGTTTACCCCGCCGAATACGAATTTCTCTAAAGTTTCTAGTGCTTGTTATTTTAATACTACCGAATCACACTTATGATTGAAATGAACAAGTAAACAAATCATTCTAACAGCAATATGTTCTCTTTAGCCACAGTAAAATGAGAGGCAGACTGGTAAACTTTTCTCAGAGTGTTTATTTCCTCCGAGTAGTTCAAAGCTTTAAAGAAAGTAGTCATGAAAGTTTCTATATCCCCATAAATGCTCCAAAGCAGTTTGAGAGATGTTTGTGGAGAATGTTTCCACTGTCGAAATAACCATGGAGAGCTTTAAAGGGACCGTGAAGTGGCCCGATAAGAGTGGGGAGGCATATTTAGCGCATCGAAAATGCGAGCCTCTTTTGAGCTATTGAATTGGATTGTCACTCTTTTTACCGCCATGAATTTAATCTTCTTATTCTGTCCACTTCAAACGATTTATTTCAATAGGTATAGGGAGCATATATGGAAGTTCCAATGGCTGGACTTGGTCTGTGAAGAGACAAATCACAGACCCAACTAAAGGAAGGGTTTAGTCATCAGAGAAATTTCAGGCAATGCTCCAACACCAGACTGCCTTCCAATAGTTATTAATACAATGCTCATGTCTCCAGGTTATACTGAACTGGTGAACAAAAATACATGTGGCAGGCTTAACTACCTCTGTGACACATGACCTGCGCGCAAGTGTTCTGCTGGAGTTGGGAACCACAAACCAATACCACCCTATCATTTAAAAATCATTAGCACACTAAAATGCTTTTTGCGTGGGGAGATTTTCCAATCATTATTGAATTATTAGTTCTCTTTTCTTTAGATTTTATTTACTTATTTTTAAATAAAATAAAGGAGGAAGGGAGGGAGAAAGAGAGGGAGAGGAACATCCATGTGTGGTTGCCTCTCCCACGCCCCCTACTGGGGACCTGGCCCGCAACCCAGGCCAGTGCCCTGACTGGGAATGGAACCAACAACCCTTTGGTTCACAGGCTGGCCTTCACTGAGCTACACCAGTCAGGGCTGAATTATTATTTCCCTAAAACTCACCTCTGAATACAATAATATTGATATTTCTTGACAGTGGTTGGTAAATAGGTTAAAGAATTAGAGTTCAAAAGAACGGTAAGAACAAAAAATGAATTGAAAATTGGTATGCCTTTTGAAGGTGTCCTATCTCCTCAGAGCACGTGTTCCTATACAACACATGCCTGAACTGACAAAGTTCAGAGACTGAACCCAGGAGACTCCTTTCGTGTATGACATTCTGCCTCTGCCAATGATTGCGTGATGCATCACGACTTGTCAGAATCATGCGTGGGGCACAACGCGGATCAGACACGCACTGTGGGGAATAAGGGAAATGTTGATATCATAGCAAGCTTTATATGATGTGCAACTTATTTCTTTAATAGTTATCTTAATTTTCATTTCACTAGGAGGTACATAAAATAGTCTTACGGCTTACAAAGCATAAACTTGAACATAAAATGAGGGGTTAACGACAAGAGTTAAAAGAAATGACTAGATTGCTCTTGCATCCATTCCTACAATAACTTAAATAGGTCGATAAATCATGTCAATTAATTTTATGTAGCCTGGTGGCATTCAGATAAAAAAATAAGAAAAATATGTGTGTTAAGCAAGCCCAACTGTTACTCGTCTTAAATGTGGAAGTGGAATGGAAAGAATGTACTGTGGCTGAATAGCCAAGTGTTCATAGATTCTCAGAACTTCCAGGTTAACTAACTTTTTAAAGTTTTATTAATTTATTTATAGAGAGAAGGGAAGGGAAGGAGACTGAGCGGGAGAGAAACATCGATGTGAAAGAGAAAGAGCCATCGGTTGCCTCTCAAACACACCCCAACCAGGACCAAACCCAGGAAGGTGTCCTGCCTGGGAATCAAACCAGCAACCTTTCTCTTTGTGTGATAACGTGTAACCCACTGGGTCACACCGACCAGGGCCCAGGTAAATTGCTTTTTATCTCCGGTTCCTATCAGAAAGTCTCATTTGCTGATCCTCCTCAAAGGAACCATTAATTGAGTATTTCACACTTCCGGAAGAGTACTTCTGCAGTCCAGTCTACCTCCAGAATACCCTAAGTAATTTCAATCCATTATATATATTTATCCCAGCACTACTATGGAAAAGTGTCATGTTCTAGCAACCTAGGAAGACTGAGTCACTAAGGGAGCTATTTTGCCTTAGATGAACAGTTCAGAAATTATCTATTTAATCAGTTGGACAGTTTTTCTCAGATGTTGGTCACTAACACAGTTTAGAGATTAAAAAAAATGTTCCAAAGTAGCAAATTTCTAAGTAAAACCCCACATGGACCACATGTCAAAATGTAGTGAAACAGCCTGGCTGGTGTAGCTCAGTGGATTGAGTGCGGGCCTGTGAACCAAGGGATCGCAGTTCGATTCCCAGTCAGGGTGCATGCCTGGGTTGCAGGACAGTTCCCAGCAGGGGACACATGAGAGGCAACCACACATTGATATTTCTCTCCATCTCTCCTTCCCTTCCCCTCTAAAGATAAATAAATAAAATCTTTAAAAAAAAGTATTTAACAAAATGTAGTGAAACATAGGTTGCAGACCTTTAACGAGGCAATTGTAGCTAGTGGATATTTTAAAAGACATATAAAACACTCATTAGCTACATCCTTCAAGGTATGAAGTATTTTATCAAACATGGCGGAGACATATTAAATTCAGAGTTTTTTATAGCCTTGATACTATTTTAAGCAACCGTTCTGATGAATTTTCTCTAAATGCATTATATAATTGGAGGCATTTCTGTCCTCTCTTCCAAACACTGCGCCTTCTATGGTGCCAACAGCCTTAAGCATAACGGAAGCAGGCAGCCTCCACGGGGAGGTGATTGGACTTTTGTAGATCAATAGCAGTCAGTCACATGTCCCCTGCTTAACCTCATGTTAAATGCTCAAATCTAACTTCAAATGGGCCTCCAAAAAGCTAGTTTCCTTATAAATGTACTGAAAAATCCAGAAACATTTTTTTTAAAGTTAGCCCTCAAGGGGAAAAACTACCTCATAATAAGCCATTTATTTTTAGCACCAATGAGACTTGCACGCACCGGCTTCTCCTTTTCTGGGACCTCCCAACCCTATATAAGGCATAATATAGTTTACCATTACACGTTTTCTTTGCTTCTCATTTAGAAAGATTTCCTTTACAATGCCTCCTGATATCCCATTATGTTGGCAGTTAATTCTTTTTCCCCCACAAAAGGGGCATGCTATTATTTTTTTTAACCATGAAGTAATTTGAAAAGCAATAGAATATATTTGCCTCCTTCCTACAGAATGAATGCATTTATACCTCTGAATGGTTTATCTGTACTAAATGCACAAAGATAAGTGGGTTTGTCTTCGCTATGAATAATTGATCTTGCTAACAAAGGGGTTGAAGGGTCCCCTTGATTCTAAAGAGGATGCTAGAGTGAGAGCCTTATTATCGCTACAATATCTCCTTCTATTTTATAAAAAGAAACAAACATATTGGGATGAAGCTCTTTGTAAATGGAATTGAATGTTTAGTAATAAGATTTTAAGAAAGCTGGTCCTGTGCTATATCACAGAGAGATAATTTTCTAGTTTTGAAAAAGCAACTTGTACAAATCATTCTAGTTGCATTTAGAAAAAGAAGAAAATTTCTTTTATGTTTTTTGAGTTGTGAATCCCATTTAATACATAAAGTCGGTTACTTATAGTGATGGATTTCTTTTACTTGGTGACTAAATGAAGGTGCCTTGAGTATTAAAAAAAAAACTATTTTACTGACTGATATCATTTTGCTATAGCTTCCCTTACTATTTTTTTCTCTCTCATATTTGCTTCTGAGCTGCAGCTCTGACCAGCCAGATTCCCTATGGAGATTAAGAAATAATGGAAGCAAATATTATAGTTAGGCTAAGATAACTTCAGAATAGCAAAGCTTCTACAATAGTATAGGCAAACTAATCCTTTGGAACAGTTGGAGTAAATGTGTGTTGCTCCAATACAACCATGTATATAAGCAGTGTTGTATGCTGAATTTTATCTCCTCAGAAGTTATATTAAAATCCTAACCTCAGTGCTATAAGCTTAACACTTTGCGTTCACCCAAAATGTATATGTTGAAACATCGCCCCCAATGTGTATTTAGTTTGGAGACTTTGGGAAGTGAGTAGGTCACGAGGGTGGAGCCCTCATTAATGGAATTAGTGCCCTTGTAAAAGAGGTCCTGCTCCCCTTTTACTATGTTAGGAGTTAGAGAAAAGAGAGCTGTCTATGAACCAGGAAGCAAGCTGTCAACAGATACTGCATCTGTCTTGATCTTGAACTTCCCAGTACCCAAAATTGCGTGAAAGAAATATTTGTTGTTTGTAAGCCTATGTATGGTATTTTTGTTATAACAGCAAAATGGACTAAGACATCCGAGTCCCTGTAAATGGGACCTTATTGGGAAGTAAGGGCTTTCCAGATATCCTAAAGTTAAAATAAAATCATATTGTATTAGAGTGCGCCCTAAAACCAACATCGTTGGTGGCTTCTGTATTAGAAGAAAAGAGGAGACACAGAGAAATAGAGAAATGCTTAGGACCATGTGATAATGCAGCCACAAGCCAAGAGCACCAAGGATTGCTGGGAGAGAAGCATGGAATGGTCTGTGTCAGAGCCCCCGGATGGAGCAAGCACTATTGACACTCCGATTCCAAACGTCTGACCCCCAGAACTGCCAGGTAATTGATGTGCATTGTTTTAAGTCACCCAATTTGTGGTGACTTCTTATTGCAGTCTTAGAAAATGAATACACATTTTGATATTGGGAGTAGAGCCCTGTTTTAACAAATACCTGGAAGTTTGAATGTTACTTTGATATTGTTCATAATAGGAAGAGGCTGAAAAACGTTTATGTGCATGAAAGTAAAACAAAACACAATCCTTAGATCGCCTTGTAGAGGGCTCAGAAAGACGACCGGAAGGCTGTAAAGCTTCTACTTTCTTAAAGACTACATATTTATATTATCGTACACATACATGTCATCATGAACAGAATTTTGTTAGAAATATGAATGGTGAAGGTGCTTCTGCTAAGGTCTTAGACAGAAATGAGGAACCTGTTATTAGACACTCGAGGAAAGGGCAATTCTATTGTGAAGTAACAGAAAGTCTGACTTAGTCATGTTCTACTGTTGCGTGGAAGGTTGAACTTGGACGCTAAGGAGATTTGCAAGTGAGGTATTGAAAGTTCAGGCTGCTTTCTCCTCACTGTTTATAGTCAACTGTGAGGGGAAAGAAATACATTAAGAAAGGAAGCGTTAAACAAAAGGAACCAGAACTCGATGATTTGGAAAATTTTCAGTCTATCTGTATTGCACAATAAGAAAATGCCCCCCCATATTCATAGTAGTGTTATTTACAATAGCCAAATGTTGGAAGCAACCTAAGTGCCCATCAGTAAATGAATGGATAAAAAAACTGGTACATTTACACAATGGAATACTATGCAGCAGAAAGAAAGAAGGAGCTCCTACCTGTTGTGACAGCATGGATGGAACTGGAGAGCATCATGCTAAGCGAAGTAAGCCAGGCAGTGAAAGACAAATAGCCTATGATCTCACCTATAAGTAGAACCGAATAAAAAAAAACAAACAAGTGAGCAAAATAGAACCAGAGACATGGAAATAAAGAACAAACTGACTGTAACGAAAGGGGGAAAAGGAGAGGGAAAACAGGGGAAAGAAGGGGAAGGGCCATCAAGGAACATGTACAAAGGACTCATGGACAAAGCCAAAGGGGGGAAGGATTGAGGGTGGGAAGTGGGGGTGGGGGGTGAGGGGCAGTGGGAGGAAAATGGAGACAACTGTACTTGAAGAACAAGTAAAAAAAGGAAGAAGAAAAAGGAAAAGAAAACGGGCTCAGGAGAGAACATGAACAGTGAGCAAGCAAAACCTTGCTGGACTGATGCGATATGCGGCTCATGGATTCAATCAGACGTCTCGGGAGAACTACTGCCAGCTCACACTGAAGGGGACGGACAGGAGGCAATGAGGGATAGAGGGAAAATGCATGGCATTCTGCAAGGAGGAGACAGGCTGCATCAGATGGCCTGACCATTGCTAAGGGCTGAGTGGGCGGAAGTGGTGGACTCTCTACAGACACAGAGGCCAGGGGCTAGATGGACCCGGAGAGAATTCTTCTCCTGCCTTAAAACCTCATGGAATTTTTCTTGCTGTCTTTGATAGTTGCTTAGGGACCATGCCCCACTCCCCCTGAATTTGTTGTCTTCCATGTTTTCCCTTTCTAGAATGGAATATCTACCTATGCCTGTCTCACCATTGTATTTTGGGGGCAGATGGCTTGTTTCCCAGTATCACAGGTGCACAGATGGGGAAATACTTGGCTTCAGGATGGACCATTCCCAGAGTCTCACCCGTAACTACTTTAGATGCTATAACAGATGAGATGTGTAACTTTCCAAATCAATTCTATGATATTTTGGTTTTAGAGTTGAGGCAGGAATGGAAATGTGAGAAGGTGAGTGAATTTTGCCCATGGGAAGGACATGCATTCGGGAAAAGCAGAGGGATATCTGTCATGGGTAGAACTGTGTTCCCCCAAAACATTGCAGTCTTAGCCCAAGGTATCTGTGAGTGTCACCTTTTTGAAATGTCACCGAATTAAGGTGAGGTCATATTGGATTAGGGAGGACCATACTTTGATAACTTTTATTCTTATAAGAAGAGAAAAATGTGGACACAGACACACACAGGGAGAAGTGCATGTGATGGGAGAGGGACTGAAGTGAGGTTTTCTCCTCCAACTCATTCTTGATCCACCCATTGTTTGATTGAATGCTTTTCAATCTTCATGAGTTTGAGTGTTTGGTGTTTTTCCCCTTGAGGTTGGTTTCCAGTTTCTGTCCCTTGTGGTTGGACAAAATGCTTGATATGATTTCAATTTTCTTGAATTCGTTGAGGCTTGTTTTGTGTCCTATCATGTGGTCTATCTTTGAAAATATTCCATGAGCATTTGAAAAAAATGTGTATTTAGCTTCTTTGGGATGAAGGGCTCTATATGAATCAGTTATGTCCAGTTCATCTAGGGTGTTGTTCAATGCCACGATATCTTTGTTGATATTTTGTTTGGAAGATCTATTTTTGACAGTGGGGTGTTAAAATCCCCTACTATAATTGTGTTGCTGCCAATATCTTTCTTGAAGTCCTCCAAGATTTTCTTTATGTATTTGGGTGCTCCTATGTTGGGTGCATATATATTTACAATGTTTATGTCTTCTTGGTGGATTCTTTTCTTTAGTATTATGAAGTGACCTTCTGGGTCTCTGTTTATGGCCCTTTTTTTTTGAAGTCTATTTTGTTTGGTATGAGTATTGCTACTCTGGCTTATTTTTGGTCCTGTCCATTTGCTTGGAAAATTTGTTTCCAGTCCTTCACTTTGAGTCTGTGTAGGTCTTTTGTTCTGAGGTGGGTCTCTTGTAGGCAGCATATGTGTGGGTCATGCTTTCTTATGCATTCAGCTATTCTATGTCTTTTGATTGGAGCATTTAATCCATTCATGTTTAAGGTTATTATTGATAGGTACTTATTCATTCATACCTGTGTTCCTCTCTCTCTCACTCTCTTCCTTCCTTTCCTTAAAGCAGTCCCTTTAGCATCTCTTACAGAGCTGGTTTGGTGGAGGTGTATTCTTTTAGACTTCTTTGCTCTGGGAAGCTCCTTATTTGGCCTTCTATCTTGATTGAGAGCCTTGCTGGGTACAGTAGCCTTGGTTGCAGGCCTCTGGTTCTCATTACTTGGAGTATTTCTTGCCATTCTCTTCTGGCTTGGAAGGTTTCCATTGAGAAGTCAGCTGCTGACCTTATCGGGGCTCCCTTGTATGTTACTTCCTTTTTTTCCCTTGCTGCCTTTAGGATTCTCTCTTTGTCTTGGAATTTTGCCATTTTAATGATGATATGTCTTGAAGTGGGCCTGTTTGGGTTCCTCTTGATTGGGACCCTCTGTGTTTCCTGGATTTGTGTGACTTTTTCTCTCAACAAATTAGGGAAGTTTTCCATCATTACTTTTTCAAACAGGTTTTCTATCCCTTGCTCTTCTTCTTCTCCTTCCGGTATCCCTATTATATGGATATTATTACGTTTCATATTGTCTTGCATTCCCCTGAATCCCTCTTCATTCTCTCTGAGCCTCTTTTCCTTTTCTTGCTCTTTCTGGGTGTTTTGTTCTACTTTGTCCTCCAACTCGCTGATCCGATCTTCTGCTTCATCAGTTCTGCTTTTGATTCCTTCCAGTGTGTTCTTCAGTTCAGAAATTGTATTCTTCATTTCCTCTTGGCCCTTGTTGATAGTTTCTATTTCCTTTTTCATGCTGATATAATTTGCAGTGAGTTTATTGTAGTTTCTCTGTAGCTTCTTGTTATTCACTGTGACGTCATTGAGCTTCCTGACAACCATTGCTTTGAACTCAATATTTGATAGTTGAGTTGCCTCTATTTCATTTAGCATTTTTTCTGAGGCTTCCTCCTTTCCTTTCATTTGGGGATTCTTTGTCTTCCCCTTGATTGTGAGACTCTTCTTGTTAGCCTCAGCTTCTGAAATTGATGTGTTCTGGCTCCTTTGGTTTATGGTATGAACTTCTGTGGTAGAAGACCTGTGAAACTCAGTGGTGCAGTCTCCTTCATCTCCCAAGCTCACTGGTCTTGGGCTGTCATTTAAGTTGGCTCTGTGTTTGTCTTTGGGTTTTCATTGTTGTTGGGTCTTTCTTTGGTGGGTCCTTCCCACCGCTGGTTAACTGAGGGTCACTCTGTCCACCACCTCTTGTCTTCTGTTGTGCTGGTGAGGGCAGGTTTTGTTGAAGCTGGTTCTTCCATGTGTACAAGTTTTCGAGGATTCGCTCTTGCTCTTGTTCAGTTGTTTGTTCTGGGTAATTTCTCCACTATTTAGTTGTATTTCCAGATAGGTCCTGGATGGAGGTTAGTGTAGCTTCCACTCCCTCCTTCACCTTCTTCTGTTGTTATCTGTTGGTGGGTTTCCTCTTCCAACACTTATCCTGGTGTTTGCAGCTTCTACCTACTCTTTTTTGTGATCCGTTGGAGGGGGAAAGCAAAATGGTTTAAGACAGAAAGAGTATATTCTACGATATTTACAGTAGCAGCCTGTGGAGAAGAGATAGGAGATCCTTTGGCTATGTATAGTGTTAACTGTGATATTCCACCCAGCTAGCCACTTTTTAGAAAGGGGAGAAAGAAGAGAAGACTCTTGTTGTGGAGCGCAAGATTGTGAGTTGGATCTAGAAGGCAGCGAGGTTGTGGGAGGTCAGATTCTGAGATAAGGTGAGAGTAAAGGATAGTAAATGGGTGTAGTATGTGAGAGAATAGAGTTCACCACAACAGTGATAGAGTTCAGGAAACCGTGAAGTGGGCTCAGATCTGGGAGGGGTGCTGTGTAGTATTTACAATTGTATGGAACCGCTATTATTTAAAATAATAATGGAGCCACAATCCTATGACAGAATCTATGTGATCTGGATAACAAGAATAGGAAGTACAGGACCTTGAGTAGTGTGCGAATGGAACGCAAGTGAAGGACAGTAAATTAGCAATACACTATGAAAGAGAGATGTTTCACAGGGGACGCTGTGAAACAATACAATTCAAGCCAGCCCAATTTCGAGGTTCTTAGGGTATAATCGCAGCAGTGGAATTCCCAGGTCAAGAGTCAGTTCCATTTTTAGTTTTCTGAGGAAATTCCATACCGTTTTCCACAGTGGCTGCCCCAGGCTGCAATCCCACCCACAGTGCACTAGGGTTCCCTTTTCTCCACATCCTCACCAGCACTTGTTGTTTGTTGGTTTATTGATGATGGCCATTCTGACCGGTGCGAGGTGATATCTCATTGTGGTTTTAACGTGCATCTCTCTGCTGACTAGTGATGCTGAGCATCCTTTCATATGTCTCTGGGTCCTCTGTGTGTCCTCCTAGGAGAACTGTCTGTTCAGGTCCTTTACCCATTTTTTAATTGGATTGTTTTCTTCCTGGAGTGGAGTCATCTTACACAATGCTTTCGCAAAACAATCTTCTAAATTATTTCACGTTGAGGGACCTTAGCATCAATGATGTATATGATGTAATATCCCCTATTTCTAGTTCAGTTACTCTTTAAATCTTGTGGGAAATATCCATTTGATCTTTAACATAAGAAAATTCATAAGGACTGATGGAGAAAAAGAAAAAAATGGGATCAATATTTCCGAATAAGCCTCAATTTAGAAGTTCTCCAACACTGCCTGATAGCTTCAATCAGATTGTTTTATCTGTCTTTGTTATATGTCAAACAATTCACTACTGTAAATATAAGGAACTGGTAATGAATAACACCAATTTGAAGTAGTCATTATAGCTTTAAGCTCTACGTCCTTAAAGGGTGTGAGCCTGCATAATTTTAACCAGAAGCAATTTTAAATGGGAAATATAACATCAGCCATTAAAAGTAGCAGGTGAATCAGAACCAATATAAACTTCCATCTATTTTGAATGCCAGCTCCACGCTTATAAATTTTGTTGGCAGGTGCGAAAGTGAAAGAGCCGCCGTGGTGTGCTTCTCACCCCACGTACATCGCAGTAACGGATGAGTTGGTGTATGCATGGAATAGCATTACGTGATGCGTAGCGAACATTTTGAGCATATGGCAAATAAATATTTGGGTGTAATTATGAAACAATGCATGTGCTTTCTATCTCATAATACAGTCAGTTCACGGAGGTTCCGGGGTTGTTAAGTAGACATATTTTTTCTCTAATTAGTGTTAATAAAAGTGATCCGTCTTTCTCTCTTTTCCTCCCTCACTCTGTCGCTTCTTCCCTCTGTGTTTCTTTCTTTCTTTCTCTTTCTTTTTCTCTTGCTTTCTCTCTTTCTTTCCAGAGACCTGCTAACAATCCTTGTACCATTTTTTTCCTCCACTGTAGCTTGCCTTGGTAAACTTGTATATGTTTTTAGTATTCCATGATGTTTCCTCCATTGGATTTTCAGTTATGTCTTCTCCGTCATTTTTAAGTGGTTGATATAGATTTGCTATATACATATACATATACACATACATATACATATACATATACATACATATATATATCTTATTACAGGCTACTTTTAGAAAAGTGTTCTACTACTTTATAATCAATAAAACCTTACAAATACACAGAGTCCAGCACAAATAATGCCCTTTTTTCATTAAAAAATGTTTTATCACAAAATCATGAGCATGTCATTCTGTAAGATAATATCACACTCAAGCACACCAGCTGACATTTTAGCTGATGTGTACAAATGAAAACTACAAATGATTACACCCGTATCATTACCCTACCAACATCGCTCAAGCAGCCTTACTTCTGCCGGACCCTGTATATGTTTTTGGTTACTGTTTTCCTTCTTTTTGTTTTTGAGTCATGTATCTTACTTCTTAAAATGCTATAAACTCTTATTATGTTGTTATTTTTTACTTCACTCAATAGTTTTCTATGCGATTTAAGTAAGTATATATGTAGGCATAAAAATATGGTCATATGTGTATGGACTTTTTAACATCTCTTTGTATTTATTGACATATTTACCCTCAATGTCTTCCCACAGCCCCAAATTTCTATCTAGCATCATTTGTGTTCATTCTAAATGATTTACTCTATTAATTCTTTCAGCACAGGTCTGCTAAAGACAAATTCTCTTTTTTCCCTTTGAAAAATAACTTTTTTATCATTATGGTTGGAAGCTCATTATAGAATTCTACATTGACAGCACTCTCTTGTTAGGATTTTAAAGATGTTTTATTTTAGCACTGTAAAACCTGTTTATTTTATTTTGTCTCTGTTTGTAATGAAAAATGTGCTTTTATTCATAGCATTGTTCCCTTCATGTAGTATATTGATTTTTTTCCCCTTTGGCTCCTTTCACGATTTTATTTTTATCTTTTGTTTTCAGAAATTTGAGTGTGATTTCTCTAGTTGTGCTTTTCTTCTTATTTATTCCTCTTTGGCCTTTTTGAACTCCATCGTTCTGTGTACTGTTTTCTTTGATGTTTGGAAAATTCTTATCCATTATCTCTTCAAATATTTATTTTGCTTCATTTTCTCTCTCTTTCTCTTCTTTTCTTGACTTCAGTTACTCGAATGTTAGAATGTTGAGTGTCGGGCCACAGATCGCCGGTGCTTTCTTCCATTTGTTACCTCCTTTGTTTATTTATTTTGTTATGTGTCAATTTGGAAATTCGTATTGATCTGTTCGCTGTTTCTTTTTCTGTTCTGTCCCGTCTGCTAATTTGCCTACTGAAACACTTCTGCACAGTTGTGATATGCAAAAGGACAATAGGTATTAAAGGGAATAATGTTTATTCTCAGGAGAAAGCTTATTCGCTCTTCCTTCAAGGCATTAGAGTGAGAGATGGAGACATTCTACTGTGTATTGATCTGAAATTACTGTTTGCTGGTTTTTTTTCACTATTTTTAAAAGATTTTCTTTATTTACTTTTTTTTAGAGAGAGGGGAAGGGAAGGAGAAAGAGAGGGAGAGAAACGTCAAGGTGTGGTTGCCTCTCCTGCCCCCCCCTACTGGACAGCAATCCATGTATGTGCCCTGACTGGGAATCGAACCAGCAACCTTTTCATTCACAGGCCGATCTTAATCCACTGAGCCACACCAGTCAGGGCTCTTTTTACCATTATTATGGAAGTATATTTAACATAAAATATTGTGTTAGTTTTAGGGGCACAACATAGTGATTCAACGTCTGTACGCCTTAGGAAGTGATCACAGTGATAAGTCTCTTAATCCTCTGTCACAGTACATAGTTATTAGGACATGACTGACTACATGCTCTATGCTGTACATTACATCTCTGTGACTTATTTTGTTTTTTAAAGATTTTTTTTATTTGTCTTTAGAGGGGTAGGAGAGAGGGAGAGGGAGAGAAATATCAATGTACGGTTGCCTCTTGTGTGTCCCCTGCTGGGAACTGGCCTGCAACCCAGGCATGTGCCCTGACTGGGAATCGAACCGCAATCCTCTGGTTCGCAGGCCTGCGCTCAATCCACTGAGCTACACCAGCCAGGGCTCTGTGACTTATTTTGTAACTCTAAGTTTGTATCTTTTAATCCTCTTCACCACTTTTTAAAATTTAGATTCGTCTCACTGTGAGCTGCACCCGATTTGAAGTTGTAACAAGAACTTTCACTTTCATGAGCATTAATGATCTAAGTGCTAAGAAAGTTTTCTTTCTGAGTTTTCTGTCCTTGTCTTTCAGCAGAACTCATGTACTTGTGTTTCACTGGTGGGTTCCTGTTAGCTTCCCTTCTGTAAGAGAGAGGGTTGCAAAGTTGTCCGGGTGCAGATGAGCACAGTCCATTCTGATAAGGCAAGTGATGGTCCCAAGTGCATCATCCTCGTTTCATCATCCTGGATTCACAGCATCCTGGCTCCTTGGCTGAAGGTCAGCAGATGTCCTGGAGCTGGGAGGCCCGAGGCTAGAGGTCTGCGTCTTTTGAAGTTAGTTCCTAGGATTCTAATACAAAGAGGCTGTTCATCTACAACCTCCACATTAGTCAGAGTCCGCACTTACAGCAACATCACTAGAGTAGGGGGTGGGTTATAATTCTCCTCTGTTACAATTTTCCACTGTTACCAATCAGCACCATCAAAACATTCCACTTCATGCTATTATTATAAATAATAATGTGATAGCTTTCGATAGCTACTATTTAGTAAATATTATATATACTAGTATATATGTTACATATACTATTATATATTATATACCATTATATTTTATATATACTATATAGTATATAATATTATAGTACTATTATATATAATGTGTATACTTTATATATAGTTTTTATATACAGAATACAATAGAGCTATGAGCTGAATAGGAATAGAAATATTTCCATGTTATAGATGAGTAAAATACAAATTAATAATTAGTAGTTAACCCAATGTCTCATGGGAAAAAATGTAGTAGGTTACTTACTGATAACTAGATACTTTTATGACAAAGTCGTTGGACCACTGCATTAATAGTTAGTCCTTCAAAGGTGTATTTATGAATTAATCAATTGTGAACATGTATTGTCTACTTCTGAAATTATTTTATCTTTCATCTCGTGTATCTCTGTTGTTGAAAAGCTCTGCTTGTTTATTATGACATTCAATACATTACTTGTGATCGCCTCAGCTGCACTACTTGAACTTTTAAGAAGAATGGAATATTTACGCTGATGTTCAAAGATTTGAGAAACAAATCTATTACCATATCTATATTATTCCTGATGTTATAGCCATCAATTCATAAAATAACTTATACACCAAAAACATCTGCAGCAAATTAGAACTATTTGAAGAAACAATCATTAGTAATAGTCTTAATACTTCTTCTATTATACAATAATTTTCAATCAATGTCAAATATTTCAGGTTATGATTATCTTACATCAATGTAGACATTATGTTCATATTCTAATATCTTTTATTCATTTTTTATATAGAATACTTTTTAAAATTCAGAACATATTCTGATACACGAGGGTTCAGACACAAAGAATAGTTTCATGAGCCCTTAGGGCAAAAAGTAGGTTACTGAGAATGAATAGCATATTCAGACCTCTTTTTAATATATATTTGATATAGAAGTTACTTCAAAGCAGTGTAGCAAAACTTTCCTGGAATAATGTTTTGTTATATAAATATGACCCAAAGTAGTGTTTGAATAGTTCAAAAATTATAAATATTTTGGCTATAAAAATCTATATTTAGAAACAGTGAATTGTGCATAGAGTTCACAAACTTTTTTATAAAGTACTTTTTTATCATTTTCAATACAAATACTGAAAGAAATAAACTAACTCCACTGTATTTTCTAATTCAGATAAATGGACATATATTCTCATTATATTCTTGTATCAGATTTTATGATCTTCTGGTCAGAACAAAAAATATCTGAATTAACTTTTAATGCTGTCTACCTATTCCTTTGTGAGCATTTTCTAAACATTTTGCCACTATAAATCTAGCCAATATGACTGTTATTTTGCAAATACCTTTAGAAATGTTTTCCTTTATTTCTTTTTACATGATCTGTCTTCTGTGATGAATATATTATAGCGGTATGTTTTGTTCACCAGCCACTTTAAGACAAACAAATATAACTCTAGATTTTTCTCTTTCTCCAGGTAAATCTGTGTTATTGTTATTCAGTGAAATAAATGTAACAGAGGTTGAAATAAATAAATCCAATTTTTGGAACATGGAGTCCAGTGATATTTACACTTAGGAAGAGAATTCTTAGAAGCTATCTAAAACAATGACCTCAAAAAAATAGAGTAATAGAGTAAGGCCTTGCCCACCAAGGTAAATAAGCACATTTTATTACTCCACATATGGAGGAGTGATAAGAAACTAGGTATGTGTTTCAACGTAACATTAACTTTACTTTGTTGATGAACAAAAGCAGTGTTGGCAATGACCCATAATTTCTTTGTTGCATATTCAGATATAGACGGAAAGCAAACAACGATTATAAGAAATAGTGGATAAGAAAGAACACTTTCCATAAGGCTCTGTTAAATGGGAACAACTCTAAGTAAACGGGGCATTTTCTCTTTCATTCCACCTGATGAGAAAAGGTCATATGTTATTCCTATTTTAAATCATGGTGTTAGAGGTTTTGGGCCAATACAAAATACTGAGAGCACAGAAGACAAAATAATTTTAAAGATTAAAAAGGAATGGCTCTAAAGAAAAACTGTATGAATTTATGAATATTTTTAAAAGATTTTATTTATTTATTTATTTTTAGAGACAGGGGAAGGGAGGGAGAGAGGTGAGGGGAGGGAGAAAGAGAGAGAGAAGCATCCGTGTGTGGTTGTCTCTTGCGCGCCCCCTACTGGGGACCTGGCCCACAACCCAGGCATGTGCCCTGACTGGGAATCGAACTGGTGACCTTTTGTTTGTGGAACAACCCCCAACTAACTAAGTCACACCGGTCAGGACCAAAAATGCATTCTCATTAATGATCATATATAACCAAAGTTAGCACCATCAAATGTCAGGGAATTAGACTAGAATTATCAAGCATGATAAAAATTGGTGATGGTTCCATTCCGAAATTCAGAAGAAAATAACAAAAAAACTAATATACTTGAAATTAAATTTTAGTTATGAATCATATTTCAATAGCTCTTTAATTGTATGCTATATATTTCAAGAGCTACAGTGTTCAAAATAAAAATAGTTTAGTTTTGCCTTGAAAAAAAAACATTTCTTTACTTCTCCCAAAACACTTCACAACAGTACCATGTGAGGAGGACCCCAAAAAAACTCTGAATTATCTTCCGGATAGCCGACTTGTAGTACTGGCTTTGCCCACTAGGTGGGCGTTCTAGGAAGCCATCTGCATCAGTGCACCAGCTGCAATTGTGAAAAGCTGCATTTGGCTCCAGTGAATGTTGTTTGAAGACAATGCATTTGCCCATTTCATGATGGGTGATTTAGGAGCGCCCCTGAACACACCACACCGAGTGTTCAGCAGTTTTTGACCCAAAATGACATGACCCTCATGCCCCACCCTTCCTGTTCTCCTGATCTCGTTCCAAGTGATTTTTATTTATTTATTTTTTTGGTTTCCCTGCTGAAAAAAGTCTTCAAAAGGAAATGTTTTGCTGATGGGGAAGAGGTGAAACAAAAAACTAAGGAAGCACTAAAAGGCTCAAAATCAACACATTCAAAGACTGTTTTGAGCAGTGGGGAAAAAAAAACATCTCGATAGGTGTATGGCATCAAATGGGGAGTACTTTGAAGGGGACTGAAGTTTAAACACGTAAGAATAAGCACACAATTTTTTTTATAAATAAACTCCAGTTTTTTTATGTCCCCCCTCATGTGTTGAGAAATTGCTAATTTTCATCATAGTGATTTTTGTGAGAGAAATCAATATTCTCATTTCATTAACCTCTGAGGTTAAAAATGGATCAGAGTCAAACTTTTGGTTACATCTTGTACATGACTTTTTAATGACCTACATGTAGGCAACTGTCAGGTTGTAAACTCAATTAATGCATTTTACCTACTGGGTATAAGTGAATAATTTGCTAAAGAAACTTGCATTCTAGTTTTATAAGCTGTATCAGGTTTGTTGTTTGTTTTGCTAAAAAAAAAAATGGGAAATACTTATATTTCTATCAAGTTTCTAGTCAAGATCCAAATGTGTGTAAGCTGTAAAAGTTAAATGAATCTTCAAAATATTTGATTCACTATGGTACATTTTTCATATAAATGAGTTCTCTTTTTGATTATTCAACAGTAAAACTTCAGGGAGCTGCCAAATCAGCAAGAGTTGCTTAAAAACGGTTCAGTGTATAGTAGAAACTATAGAAATGGGATCCAGAGTCCTTATCTTTGAGAAATCTGTCATTTTCTTAAGGGTAACAAGACTATGATATATGAAACACTTTAATAAAAAAAACTTGCAGAATTTAGAAAATGTGACATTATTCTAAACCAGACTACTAAAGAGAGTTTCTAGCAAGAACCAAAAGTACAGAGATTTCCCATTAACTCCCTCTCAACTCGAAAGCCAGCTTTTCCTGTTGTTAATATTTTGCATCCGTGTTGCTTACAACTGATGAACCTATACGAATACGTTGATGTTAATTGAAGTCTTAGTTTACATACGTTTCACCGTTTGTGTTGTACAGGTATACGGTTTCAAGAAATGTGCAATAATATGTATCCACAAATACAGTATCATTTTCAATGCCATAAAAAGTCCCTCGGTTGAACCTATGCGTCCTTCCCTTGCCCCAAACTAGTGTCTTTTTACTGTCTCCATAACTTCGCTTTATTCTAAAATGCCATATCCTTGCAATCATGCCAAATGTAGCCTTTTCAACTGACTTATTTCATTTAACTGTACTATTTGTGGCTTGATACCACATTTTCTTATATTACCGTTGAATAATATTTCACTGTATGGCTATACCATGCTTA
This sequence comes from Glossophaga mutica, assembly GCA_039655065.1. Taxonomy (NCBI): domain Eukaryota; kingdom Metazoa; phylum Chordata; class Mammalia; order Chiroptera; family Phyllostomidae; genus Glossophaga; species Glossophaga mutica. The sequence goes on along the minus strand of CM077318.1, from coordinate 2,072,716 downwards.
TTTATTTATCCAATTATTCAAGAACATTTAAGATAATTCCAGCTACTTCCGGCCAAGATGGAGGCGTAGGTGGACACGCTGTGCCTCCTTGCACAACCAAAATAAGGACAACGAAAAGTTAGAAACCAAAAAATATCCAGTACTGACAGAAAATTGAACTGTATGGAAGTCCGACAACCAAGGAGTTAAAGAAAAAACATTCATCCAGACCAGTAGGAGAGGTGGAGGGGGGCAGCTGGGTGAAGAGGGCTCAAGGGAAGGTGGGGGCTGGTGGACCCAGGGAGGCAGTGAATTGTGGAGGGGCATGGTGCATCTGGTCCCACATTTTCGCACAGATAAACCAGGCAAAACTGGGGAGTGACACAGACCACGCAACCCAGTGTCCCAGTGTGGGGAAATAAAGCCTCAAAACACTGATTGAAAACACCTGTGGGGGTTGAGGTGCCAGGAGAAACTCCCAGCCTCACAGGGGAGTTCGTTAGAGAGACCCACAAGGACATAGAACTTACACAAACCCACCCACCTGGGAATCGGCACCAGAAGGGCCCAGTTTGCTTGGGGGAAGTGGTAGCAGTGACTGAAATCCGGCAGAGAGAGGAGCAAGCACCATTGTCCCCTCTCCGACCCCTCCCCCACATACTGTGTCACAACCCAGCACCGTGAGTTTCCCTGCCCTGGTGAACACCTAAGCCTTCACCCCCCCCCATATGTAACAGGTGTGTCAAGACAAAAAAAAATGGCCTAAAGAACAGATCCAAGCCCCAGAAATAATACAACTAAGTGATGAAGAGATAGCCAACCTATCAGATGCACAGTTCAAAGCACTGGTGATCAGGATGCTCACAGAATTGGTTGAATTTGGTCACAAATTAGATGAACAAATGAAGGCTATGCTAAGCGAAATAAAGGAAAATGTACAGGGAACCAATAGTGATGGGAAGGAAACTGGGACTCAAATCAATGGAGTGGACCAGAAGGAAGAAAGAAACATGCAACCAGAACAGAATGAAGAAACAAGAATTCAAAAAAAAAAAAAAATGACCAGAGGCTTAGGAACCTCCAGGACACCTTTAAACATTTCAACATCTGAATTATAGGGGTACCAGAAGGAGAAGAGGAAGAGCAAGAAATTGAAAAGTTGGGGGGTTCAAGATGGCGGCGTGGTAGGAGGACGCAGATTGTCCTTCCTCCTGCACATGGGAGAAAAACCTAGCTGATCTACAGAGGAACAGAGCAGACAGCCAACAATACCACAGTATATATGAAAATAGGAGATCAAAATCTGTAGCAGACATTGGAAAACTAGAAGTGGCAGCCGAGCGAGCGGAGGCGGTCCTGAGACTGGGACAGAGGTGACCCGGCGACCGGAGGCGGTTCCGAGACCGACCGGAGGCGGTCCGGCGACCGGAGGCGGCTCCGCAACCGACCGGAGGAGGCTCCGCGACCGGAGGCGGCTCCGCGACCGACCGGAGGGGGCTCCGAGACCGGAGGCGGCTCCGCGACCGACCGGAGGCGGCTCCGCGACCGACCGGAGGGGGCTCCGCGACCGGAGGCGGCTCCGCGACCGACCGGAGGCGGCTCCGCGACCGACCGGAGGCGGTCCGGCGACTGGAGGGGGCTCCGCGACCGGAGGCGGCTCCGCGACCGACCGGAGGGGGCTCCGCGGCCGGAGGCGGCTCTGCGATCGGAGGCGGCCCTGCAACTAGAGAAGGGGACTCTGTGGAAGACCCGGAGCTCACATCCGTGATCCTGGGGTGAGTGCGCGCAACTCGGGAAACTCGCGGAGCCCACGCCCGCCGTCTCGGGTGGGCGCTCGCGCCCTGTAGGAGACCTGGAGCTCACAGCAATAGGCTCGGGGAGGGATGGCGCTGTAAGAGGTCCCGGCTGAAACCCATGAACTCGGGCAAGCACACCCCCTGCAGGAGGCTCGGAAATCACACCCAAGGCCCTGCATGGAGAGTGCGCCATTAGTCCTGGGGTCAGGGCTCGGCTGGCACTGAGGACAGTAGCCCAAAGCTGGCTGAGTGAGGAACAGGGAGAAAAGCGGTACGAGTCACCTCGCAGCCTGCTACAGCCAGCAAGTCCAGAAAATCCAGTTTGGTCTGTGTGAAAATAGCAAGAGATTCTTCTTCTTCTTCTTCTTCTTCTTCTTCTTCTTCTTCTTCTTCTTCCTCTTCCTCTTCCTCTTCCTCTTCCTCTTCTTCTTCCTCCTCCTTCTGCTTCTTCTGCTTCTTCTTCTGCTTCTGCTTCTGCTTCTTCTGCTTCTGCTTCTTCTGCTTCTGCTTCTGCTTCTTCTGCTTCTGCTTCTTCTTCTGCTTCTTCTTCTTCTTCTGCTTCTTCTTCTTCTTCTTCTTCTCCTTCTCCTTCTCCTCCTCCTCCTCCTCCTCCTCCTTCTTTTTTTTGGTTTTTGGGTGTTTTGTTTCATTTTGTTTTGTGGTTTTTTTTTGATAGTTGTTTTTTGTCTGTTTAGTTGGTTTTTTTGTTTGTTTGTTTTGGTTCGTTTTTCGTTTTTGTGGGGTTCTTTTTGTTTTGTTTTGATTATATATTTTTTATTTTTTATTACTTCTACCTTTTTTATTCCTCAATTCCTTTTGCTTCTCTTTACCTCTTTCTGGCTTTATTCCTTCTTCCTTTCTTTCCAATTCTATCTCTCCTTCCATCCTCTTTTTTTTTCTCTTCTTTTTTCACTTTATTCTTTTCTCTTTTTAAATACCCACGAGTGAGGCAAAAAAAAAAAATCCTAGAACTGTGAAAAAACCAGAGTTGGACCAAAAGAGGGGGTATTCCAACAGCTGAGACAGTGGAAGCTGTGAACACCAGGATACCTGAAGAAGACTATAACACTGAATCTGACAGGTATTCCACCACAGAAGTTCACACCATAAACCCAGGTAGCCAGAACAGATCAATTTAAGAAGCTGAGGTTTACAAGAAGAGTCTCACCAACAATGAGAAGACAAAGAAACAATCCCCAAATGAAAGAAAAGGAGGAAGCCCCAGAAAGAATGCTAAATGAAACAGAGGCAACTCAACTATCAGATAAGGAGTTCAAAGAAATGGTTGTCAGGAAGCTCCATGAGCTCTCAATGAGCTACCAGAAACTACAGGGAAGCTACGATGAACTTACTGCAAACTATATCAACATGAAAAAGGAAATAGAAAATATCAAAAAGGGCCAAGAGGAAATGAAGAATACAATTTATGAGCTGAAGAACACAGTAGAAGGAATGAAAAGCAGAATTGATGAAGCAGAAGATCGGATCAGCAAGTTGGAGGACAAAGTAGAAAAAAGCAGTCAGAAAGAGCAAGAAAAGGAAAAGAGGCTCAGAAAGAATGAAGAGGGGTTAAGAGAAATGCAAGACAACATGAAACGTAATAATATCCGTATAATAGGAATACCAGAAGGAGAAGAAGAAGAGCAAGGGATAGAAAACCTATTTGAAAAAGTAATGATGGAAAACTTCCCTAATTTGATGAGAGAAAAAGTCACACAAATCCAGGAAACACAGAGAGTCCCAATCAAGAGGAACCCAAACAGGCCCACTTCAAGACACATCATCATTAAAATGGCAAAATTCCAAGACAAAGAGAGAATCTTAAAGGCAGCAAGGGAGAAAAAGGAAGTAACATACAAGGGAGCCCCGATAAGGTTAGCAACTGACATCTCAATGGAAACCTTCCAAGCCAGAAGACAATGGCAAGAAATATTCCAAGTAATGAGAACCAAAGGCCTACAGCCAAGACTACTTTATCCAGCAAGGCTTTCAGTCAAGATAGAAGGACAAATAAGGAGCTTCCCAGACAAAAGAAGTCTAAAAGAATACACCTCTACCAAACCAGTACTGCAAGAGATACTAAAGGGACTGCTTTAAGGAAAGAAAGGAAAAGAGAGAGAGAGAGGAACACAGGTACGAAAATGGCAATGAATCAGTACCTATCAATAGTAACCTTAAATGTAAATGGATTAAATGCTCCAATCAAAAGACATAGAATAGCTGACTGGATAAGAAAGCATTACCCACACATATGCTGCCTACAAGAGACCCACCTCAGGACAAAAGACCTACACAGACTCAACGTGAAAGGCTGGAAACAAATTTTCCAAGAAAATGGACAGAAAAAAAGGCCGGGGTAGCAATACTCATATCAGACAAAATAGACTTCAAAAGAAGAGCATAGAGACCCAGAAGGTCACTTCATAATACTCAAGGGAAGAATCCACCAAGAAGACGTAAACGTTGTAAATATATATGCACCCAAATAGGAGCACCTAAATACATCAAGAAAATCTTAGAGGACTTCAAGAAAGATATTGACAGCAACACAATTATAGTAGGAGATTTTAACACCCCACTGTCAAAAATGGACAGATCTTCCAAACAAAATATCAACAAAGATATTGTGGCATTGAACAGTACTCTAGACGAATTGGACTTAGCTGATATATATAGAGCCCTTCACCCCAAAGAAACTAAATACACATTTTTTTCAAACGCACATGGAACATTTTCAAAGATAGACCACATGATAGGACACAAAACAAGCCTCAACAAATTCAAGAAAATTGAAATCATACCAAGCATTTTCTCCGACCACAAGGGACTAAAACTAGAAACCGACTTGATGGGGAAAATCCCCAAATCATCAAAATCATGGAGATTGAATAGCATGCTATTAAACAATGAATGGGTAAAGAATGAAATTAAGGAGGAAATCAAAAAGTTTCTGGAAACAAATGAAAATGAACTCACAACAACCCAAAACTTACGGGACACAATGAAGGCAGTCCTCAGAGGGAAGTTCATAGCAATACAGGCCTACCCAAAGAAGTCAGAAACATTCCTAACAAACGACTTAACCCTACGCCTACAAGAACTCGAGGAACAACAACAAAGACAGCCCAGGGCAAGTAGAAGGAAGGAAATAATCAAGATCAGAGCAGAATTAAATGACATAGAGACTAAAAGCACAATCCTAAGGATCAATGAATCCAGGAGCTGGTTTTTTTAAAAGATAAACAAAATTGACAAGCCTTTAAGCAGGCTCATCAAGAAAAAAAGAGAGGACTCAAATAAACACAATCAGAAATGAAAGAGGAGAGATTACGACTGACACCACAGAAATACAAAGGATTGTAAGAAATTACTACGAAGCACTGTATTCCAAGAAATTTGAAAACCTAGGTGAAATGGACAAGTTTCTAGAAAAATATAACCTTCCAAAACTCAATGAAGAAGAAACAGAAAGCCTGAGCAGACCAATAACAGCTGGTGAAATTGAATCAGTAATCAAAACACTCCCGGCACACAAAAGCCCTGGACCAGATGGTTTCACAGGAGAATTCTACAAAACATTTAAGGAAGAGCTAACCCCTATCCTTCACAGACTATTCCAAAAAATCCAAAATGATGGAAGACTCCCACACTCTTTTTATGAAGCCAGCATCATCCTAATCCCAAAACCAGATAAAGACATAACAAAGAAAGAAAACTTCAGGCCAATATCACTGATGAACATAGACGCTAAAATCCTCAACAAAATATTGGCAAACCGCATCCAACAATACATTAAAAAGATCATACACCATGACCAAGTGGGATTCATCCCAGGGATGCAAGGATGGTTCAACATTCGCAAATCAGTAAATGTAATACATCACATAAACAGAAGCAAAGACAAAAATCACATGATCATATCAATAGATGCAGAAAAAGCTTTTGATAAAGTACAACACCCATTTATGATAAAAACACTCAGCAAAGTGGGACCAGAGGGAGCATTCCTCAACATAATAAAGGCCATATATGAGAGACCTACAGCCAACATCATACTCAATGGGCAAAAACTGAAATCTTTCCCACTAAGATCAGGAACAAGACAAGGCTGTCCACTTTCACCACTTCTATTCAATATAGTATTGGAAGTCTTAGCCACAGCAATTAGACAAGAAAAGGAAATAAAAGGCATCCAAATTGGAAAGGAGGAAACAAAACTATCATTGTTTGCAGATGACATGATAGTGTACATAGAAAATCCTATAGACTCAGCCAAAAAGCTGCTCGACCTAATAAATGAATTTGGCCAAACAGCCGGATACAAAGTCAATATCCAAAAATCAAAGGCATTTTTGTATACCAACAGTGAAACAGCAGAGTCAGAAATCAAGAAAAAAATCCCATTCGATATAGCAAAAAGAAAAATAAAATACCTAGGAATAAACCTAACCAAGGAGGTAAAAGACCTGTATGCAGAAAACCACACAACACTGAAGAAAGAAATCAAGGAAGACACAAACAAATGGAAGCATATACTATGTTCATGGATCGGAAGAATTAATATCATCAAAATGTCCATATTACCCAAAGCAATTTACAGATTCAATGCAATACCTATTAAAGTTCCAATGGCATATTTCACAGACATAGAACAAACACTTCAAAAATTTATATGGAATCATAAACGACCCCGGATAGCGGCAGCAATTTTGAGAAAGAAGAGCAAAGTAGGAGGGATCACAATACCTGATACCAAACTGTATTACAAAGCCACTGTAATCAAAACAGCCTGGTACTGGCACAAGAACAGACACATGGACCAGTGGAATAGAACAGAGAGCCCAGAAATAAACCCAAGTCTCTACAGTCAATTAATATTCGACAAAGGGGGCAGCAACATAAAATGGAGCAAAAATAGCCTCTTCAACAAGTGGTGCTGGGAGAACTGGACAGCTACATGCAAAAAAATGAAACTCGAGCACCAACTTACACCATACACAAAAATAAATTCAAGGCGGATAAAAGATTTAAATATAAGCCATGACACCATTAAAATTCTAGAGGATAACATAGGCAGGAAAATCTCAGACATTTCACGCAGCAACATTTTTACTGATACGTCCCCTAGAGCAAGGGACATAAAGGAAAGAATAAACAAATGGGATCTCATCAAAATAAAAAGCTTCTGCACAGCTAAAGAAAACAGTATTAAAATAAAAAGAGAACCAACTGTATGGGAAAACATATTTGACAATGATACCTCAGACAAGGGATTAATCTCCAAAATATATAAAGAACTTACAAGACTCTACTCTAAGAAGACAAGCAACCCAATTAAAAAATGGGCAAAGGATTTGAACAGACACTTCTCCAAGGAGGACATTCAGAGGATCCAGAGACACATGAAAAGATGCTCGATATCTCTAGCTATCAGAGAGATGCAAATTAAAACTACAATGAGATACCACTTGACACCAGTCAGAATGGCCTTCATAAACAAAGCAACAAACAGCAAGTGTTGGAGAGGTTGTGGAGAAAAGGGGACCCTAGTGCACTGTTGATGGGATTGCAGATTGGTACAACCACTATGGAAAACAGTATGGAATTTTCTAAGAAAACTAAAAATGGACATACCTTTTGACCCAGCAATTCCACTGCTTGGATTATATCCTAAGAACCCTGAAACACCAATCCAAAAGAATCTATGCACCCCTATGTTCATAGCAGCACAATTTACAATAGCCAAGTGCTGGAAGCAACCTAGGTGCCCATCAGTTAATGAATGGATCAAAAAACTGTGGTACATTTACACAATGGAATTCTATGCAGCAGAAAGAAAGAAGGAGCTCCTACCCTTTGCCACAGCATGGAAGGAATTGGAGAGTATCATGCTAAGCGAAATAAGCCAGGCAGTGAAAGACAAATACCATATGATCTCACCTTTAACAGGAAGCTAATCAACAAAACAAAGAAACAAGCATAATATAAACAAAGACACTGACTTTGAGAACAATCTGACAGTGACCAGAGGGGGAGGGGAGGGAATTTCAGGGGAAAAGGGGAACGGTTTAGAGTAACAAGTATAAAGGACACGTGGACAAAAACTATGGGGGGTGGAAATGGGAGGAAGGTGGGGAGGGCTGGGGTGGTGGGCTGGGGCGGGGTAAAAGACAGAAAACTATACAATATCAACAATTAAAAAATACTGATTAAAAATAAAATAAAAAAATGGAAAATAAAAGATTATCATCAAAATCTTAGCATATGCTTATTCATCTTTATTAAAAGTTGGTAAGGTGCTGGAATATACGTGTTTATCAGTTTACCTCAGCTGCCTTTATCAAGAGAGTTCATCTTAGTGAACTTTTACATATCGTTGTAAATCTCACATATATTAAAAACTATTTTAAAATTAAAAAAACAGCAATTGAAAACTTATGTGAACAAATAATAAAGGAGAACTTCCCCAATCTGGCAAAGGAAATAGACTTTCAGAAAGTCCAGGAAGCTCAGAGAGTCCCAAAGAAGCTGGGTCCAAGGAGGAACACACCAAGGCACATCACTATTACATTAGCCAAGATTAAAATGAAGGAGAGAATTCTAGAAGCAGCAAGGGATAAGGGGACAGTCACCTACAAAGGAGTTCCCATCAGACTGTCAGCTGATTTCCCCAAAGAGACCTTCCAGGCAAGAAGGGGCTGGAAAGAAGTATTCCAAGTCATGAAAGTCAAGGACCTATATCCAAAATTGCTCTATCCAGTGAAGCTGTCATTTAGAATGGAAGGGCAGATCAAGTGCTTCTCAGAGAAGGTCAAGTTCAAGGAGTTCATCATCACCAAGCTCTTATTCTATGAAATGTTAAAGGGACTTACCTAAGAAAAAGGAGATAAAAATATGACAGTAAAAAGACAGCAAACTCACAGATATGAACAACCACACCTAAAACAAAAGCAAATAACTAGAACAGGAACAGAACCACAGAAATGGAGATCACATGGAGGGTTAGCAACAGGGGCGTGGGAGGAGGAGAGAGGGGGAAAAGGTACAGAGAATAAGTAGCATAGACGGTGGGTAGAAAATAGACACGGGGAGGGCAAGAATAGTGTGGGAAATGGAGAAGCTAAAGAACTTATGACCCATGGACATGAACTAAAGGGGGGGAATGTGGGTGGGAGGGCGTGTGCAGGGTGGAGGGGAGTGAAGGAGGAAAAATGGGACAGCTGTAATAGCATAATCAATAAACTATATTAAAAAAAGATGATTCCAAACTTTGGAATCAGTTGGTGGATATCCAGAAATTATCATGTTGGGATTTTGATTGGGGTTCCATTGAATCTATGGGTCATGTTTAGGATAACTAACATCTTGACAGTGTTAAGCCTTCCTAACCAGTAACAAGGAGTATTTCTCCATTAATTTAGATTTTTTAAAAATTTTCTGTCTTCAAAATTTTGTAGTTTCTTCTGCATATTTTGCTAGGTTTACCACTAAGTGTTTTATTTTTTTGTTACTAGTGTAAATAGTAATTTCTTCATTTCAAGTTCAAATGGTTCATCAATCGTTTATGGCACAGTAAGCAGCATATGTATATTAAAATTGTATTTAAAAACTTTGGTGTAATTACTTATCATTTCCAGGAGTAAATTTGTTGATTTTTTGGGATTTTCAACATAGACAACTATGTCCTGCGGCTACAAAGACGTTTTTATTTCTCCCTTCTCAATCAGTACACCTTTTACTTCCTTAACTTGTCTTATCAGATTAACTAGGATTTCCAGCGTGATATTGAGTACAGGTAGTGAAAGAAGATATACTTGCCTTATTCCCAAGCATAGGAAAAGCATCATTTGATGCAATGTTAGCTGTAGTTTTCGTGTGGGTATTCATTATGAAATGGAGTCAATTGCATTGCATTCTTTACTTGTGGAGAGTTGCGCATTTTTTATAATTAATGGGAGTAAGATTTTGTTCAATACATTCTCTGTATCTACTGTTATAACTTTATCACAATATTTTTCTTAGTTTGTGATTTGGATTCCATTACAAATGTTGATGCAACTTTATGCACCTCAATATTTACCAGTGTTCAAGGTTTTAATTATATTTATATAATGTTCAGCTTGACTTATCAATATTTAGTTTAGGATTTTTGCATCTATTTTTATGATATGTATTGGTCTGTTTCTACTTCCTGTAACAAATTGTAAAGAATTTGCATCATTTGTTTCTTAATTGTCTGGTAGAGTTTTATAGTGAAACTACCTGTCCTCAGTGTTTTCTATAATGGGAAATGAGTTTTTGATTCAATATCTTTAGCATACATAGCCTTATTCAAATATATACATTTTAATATATAAAGATATATAAAAATATACTTACCAGGTATATCTAATATATAAATACATATTTATATTTAGAAAGTATATAGATTCACATCGAATATATATTATATATTACTATATAATAATATATTTCTAATGTGCCAATACATGCTTGACTATATTTGGTGCATATCTATGTGAAAAAGTATACCTTATTTCTTGTTTATCAGAAATGCAAATTTTACTGAGCATCCCCTATTTTCTCTGGAAATCCTGTCTTTACTGTGTTCTAATTTTGGAAACAGCACATGGAATTTTATGAAGATTTTAGTTATGTGTTTTGGAGAAAGGGAGGAGAGAGGGAGAGAAACATCCATGTGTGGTTGTCTCCCGCGCGCCCCCTACTGGGGACCTGACCCGCAACCCAGGCCTGTGCCCTGACTGGGAATCGAACCGGCGACCCTTTGGTTCGCAGCCCAGCATTCAATCCATGGAGCCACCGCAGCCAGGGCTAGAATTTTATTCGTGATAAGGCAAAAGCAATGCACTTGTGGGTACGCACAGCTTTTGCTTCTCCTCCGCCCTCTAAACCCAATTGCAGGTCCGCCGTGGCAATTACTTCCCTCCTCCCAGGCCCTCGGCAGCGTTCCCTTTGGTTGCCAGGTTGCGGAGTTCTGTGGACATTATGATGTAGAGTCCAGAGAACTTTGAAGGAGGGGTAGGTGGGAGGTGAGGCGCAGAAAGAAATGAGGTCAGCCGGGTTGGCCTAGTGAAGCGCAACTTCTGGAGTGATTTATACTACCGTACCACCGAGAACGGAAAGACAGGGTGAGTTGAAGGGAAACAAAGGAAAGACGAGGATTTTTAAATGAGAGCTTGGCTGTCAGAAGGGAGGGGCCAGGGGAGACTGGATGAAAGAAAGGGCAGGGATTAGCCAAGGAACGCCAAGGCGTGGCCCGCAGACGCGGGCAGCAGTGTGGTGACCGGCAAGGGCGAAGAAGGTCTGGGGGTCGGTGGCGGTGGGCAAAGGAGGGGATGGGGGACAGACAGAAAGAGGCCTTGCTTGGGGCCATGCGCACACGAGGCGGGGTGCAAATGGTGTTTTGCTGGCTTATCCACCCGAATTCAGATGCGGAACCAATGTCACCCCAATAAATCCAACTTAAAAATAATAAGTAAGTGCTTCTCTCTGTATCCTTTTTACAGTATTGAGAACTATTTTGAAGCTAGTTTTGGGTGCTTGATTTCCCGATTCTTTGAGAGAGATGTTATTCTGAGGCTTGTTTTTTGCATCAGACCATCGATATCTCCTGTTAGTATTTCTCAAGTGGAGAAAACTTCCTTGTTCTATTGAGTGACGTTTTGAGTGACAAAATCACTTTTAAAGTAAAATTAACAACTCGGGCGGGGGGCAAGACAATTTAAGGTTTCCCAAATGAAGCGGTGCATCTTGAAGAGTTTGTGTGAAAGAAAAGATACACGGTCCATTCATGTGCAAAGTTTTGATTGAGCTGATGAGCTCTTAATGCAATTTGGTGTAAGAGTTTTAAACTTTTGGTAGAAGGGCAAAAACATCCCTCCCAAAGCAGGTGGGCATTGCAGGACACACTTTTTATGAGAATACAAGTTTCCTCAATTTGAAGGCCAGTCGAATCTGATGGTAGAAGGTTCAAAATAGCCAGATGTATTTGAAATTCCATATATGTATATAAAAAACTTTACCAGGCCTTATGTATAAAATGTCAATCAGAAGAGAGAATACTTGAAAACACCCACTGTGGTACTTAGTTATAGTTTTTGTTTTATAGCATTTTTTACAAAACTAGCTTTTATAAATATATAACTATAATATTGTACTTTTTCAAGGACCCAGTTAATGCTTCAAAATGTGTCTTATATATAAAATTATAAACATTATCATTTTACAAGCTATCAGACACATTTACATTTATGTTGGTAAAATATAATTTTGTCTTTTATCTAATAAACAGTGAAATACTGCTCTCGTAATTCTGTATATTTACACACACACACACACACACACACACACACACACATCTATAACCATAACAGTAAATACTGTATTATTATATTGGTTCAATATGCATATGCATTTGGCAGAGTTATTAAATCAAGACAAAGCAAGAAGAAGACTTAGGACTTTGGGGTCTTTTCCAAACTCAATCCAGACCTTTAAAAAGCATATTAGGCTGTTGAATAGAATACCCCATGTGGTTCCTGTGCAATCTCAAAGGAGACATATTATTCAAATGCACAATAATGGTACACATATTTCTGATGTGACTTCTTTTCAGAGGGCAGCAGCCTTCTAGTGTAACTTAAATTCTGTTGACAAACACGTTGCTATTTCGTATAGCATTCCTATCTGTGGTAGATATGAGTCTACGCACTGGATGTATTTTGTACAAAACGCTAGTGCAGAATGTGGAAAGAAGCAGGGCGTCTTAGCGTTGGTTTGTGATGCGTAAGTGGAAGAGTCTAGGAAAAGGCAAAGCAGTGTATACTTTACTTGGAAATGGGAGGTACAGGGGCTGATGAGCCTTCATGTGTTGTACAAAAATCACTGTTTGATTTCAGGGGGCATCCGAGAAGACTCAGATGACCATCAGGCATTCAAGTCCCCACCAAATTATTGGACCTGAGCATTATTAGGAGCAACCGAGCTCGGTGAGTTCAATTTGGTTTTATGTATATGTAAAATGTAGACTCTGTTTATTGTCTTGCCTTTGTTATAATTCTGCTGATGATGAAATGCCTTGGGAACACAGTTTCTATACTTGATCATCTCAGACAGATCAAACTCAGTTAAGCTCAGCAAGGACCCACCCCTTGAAATTTGGGGAGTGTATGAAGAGATTGAGGAAAAAGAGTTTTTAAAAAAGTGGACTAGAGTATCAAGAAATATGTCTTGAGGAATGCCCCCATTGAAATATTACGAAGAGTAAGAAAGGAAGTAAAAAAAGACAAATTAGATAAGGAGAGAAGAAGGAGAAGGGTAACAAACTATCATATGGGAAGTAATGTGCTTAAAAGTTGAGAGAGACACAGGTCCAGGACCTTAGTAGGACAGCACTAGGAAGTGGAACACACAGAGTAAAGTCTGATGGTAATCACTGCCTTTTGTAAAATAAATAAGGGGGGAGAGAGAGAGAAAGAGAAGAAGAGGAAGAGGAGGAGGAGGAGGAAGAAGAGGAAGAAGAAGAAAAAGAGGAGGGGAGGAGAAAAGGAAGGAAGGAGAGAGGGAGGAAGGAAGGAAGGAAGGAAGGCGAAAGAAAGAAAATAGAGAGAAAAAGAGAAAGTTAAGGAAAGAACGAGTTTGAGATAAAAATAGGCACACTTGAATGTATAGGAAATTTTGGCAAAAAAAATGCTTAAAGCTTCAAATTATAAGTGAAATGTGCCCTGGCTGGTGTAGCTCAGTGGATTGAGCGCGGGCCTGCGAACCAGTCAGGGCACATGCCTGGGTTGCCAGGCCAGTTCCCGGCAGGGGACATACAAGAGGCAACCGCACATTGATGTTTCTCTCCCTCTCTCCTTCCCTTCCCCTCTAAAGATAAATAAATAAAATCTAAAAGGAAAAGAAAAAGTACTTAAAAAAAATCTTTAAAAAAAAAAAAAGTGAAATGTAAGTATGAAGTAGCAAAAAGACCAGGACTATTAGGACAGAAAAGGCGTGTTGAGTGAGCAGAGGAAAGAAAGTTAAACACACAAGAGGGGAGCAGAGAGTGGAGGGTGTCTGAAGACGGCAGTAGGAGACCAAGGCCATCAGCACTTGTTTGAATCCAGCTGACCTACCCACCCATTATGCCCAGGTCGGCGCATAGAGCGAGCCATCCCCAGTGGGAGCTGTGGTTTTTAATTTTTCGCATTCCTCAGATTTGTTTCGCACCCACTGGCATTTCCTTTCCCCACCACTGACGTCCGTCCGTGAGACACTCTGTCCCCATCTTCCTACTCAAAAGCAATCTTCCAACGCAGTCTGTCCTAAGTCCCCTCATGGAGAGGAACAGAAGGATGTAACTCAGAGTAGCAGTATCTACTGAAGGTGTCTGTGCACAAAGGTGACACGAAGTAAGAGCGAGGTCAAAGCGAAAGATAAACCGAGGCTTTCGAATCTGGAAAATCAGATCCCATCAGCAGGAAAAGCAGCCGGATGTGGTGACCAGCTTGACGAGTGCTGAAGCAACGGGAATGAAAGGAAAACGTTCTCTGTGAGTTGGTCCGCGTAGACTTGCTAGTTCCGTTTGTCCGTGCGATACCACAGGTGAGGGACGCCTGTGGCACTTGTCCTTCTCTGATGGCTTATTGCACTTAGCCTAACACAACCCAGGTCCATGGACATGGACAACAGTGTGGTGATTGTGGGGACGAAGGGGTTGAATGGGAACGGAACAAGACAGTTCAGAAACAAATGAAAAATCAAAGACAGTAGTGAATTGAAAAGATATTTCCATAAAATGACTCATAGTTGGGTCATCCAAGATTGCTCTATCCAGCAAAGCTGTCATTTAGAATGGAAGGGCAGATAGAGTGCTTCTCAGAGAAGGTCAGGTTAAAGGAGTTCATCGTCACCAAGCCCTTATGATATGAAATGTTACAGGGACTTATCTAAGAAAAAGAAGATAAAAATAGGACAGTGAAAAGACAGCAAACTCACAGCTATTAACAACCACACCTAAAACAAAAGCAAACTAAGCAAACAGCTAGAACAGGAACGGAACCACAGAAATGGAGATCACGTGGAGGGTTAGCAAGAGGGGAGTGGGAGGAGGAGAGAGGGGAAAAGGTACAGAGAATAAGTAGCATAGACAGTGGGTAGAAAATAGACGGGGGAGGGCATGAACAGTGTGGGAAATGTAGAAGCTAAAGAACTTATGACACGTGGACATGAACTAAAGGGGGGAATGTGGGTGGGAGGGGTGTGCAGGGTGGAGGGGAATGATGGGGGAGAAATGGGACAACTGTAATAGCATAATCAATAAAATATTCACAATTCACAATTGTTGCTCTTTGCATAGACATTGCTCAGAAAGAGGGGAGTTATCTTTGCCCTTGGTTTTGACTTTTCCTTCTTTTATTTTGTCTGCCTGTGACTCTGCTGTTAAAGGGGCTAGAAAGGCATATGTTTAACAAATAGAGAAATATATATTCAATAAATATATATTTGTTTAAAGTATGAAACATTTTTCTGTACTTAATTAAATGCATTCATATTGAAATATATAGTATATTTTTATGTACATATATACATATATTTATATATTTATTTAAAATTTGTTTATTGTTTTTCAAGTATAGTTGTCCCCATTTTCCCCGCTGCGGTCCCCTGCCCTGCCAACCCTGCTTCCACATTCAACCCCAGCCCCTGTTTTGAACAAGGCATATGGTTTAGAAGGCAGGGAAGATGTACCTGGGAGATGAAAACCAGAAGCAGTTTTCTTTTGCTGGAGAAAGCAAAATTTCTCTCTCTCTCTCTCTTTTTTTTTTTTTTTTGCTAGAGAAATGCAATATTTCTGCCGAAACCACTGCTCATTGACTTGTAGGATGCCTTGTACACTATCGTAATACTTCGTACATAATTGCTTTTGATCATGGAGCTCACTTTACAGCAAACGAAGTATGGTATGGGATCATTCACGGTTGCAACTAAATTTTTGAAATATTTGTTCTATATCTGTGAACTATGTCATTGGTATTTTAATAGGGATTGCGTTGAATCTATAAATTGATTTGTGTAGTATGGACATTTTAAAGATGTTAATTCTTGCAATCCATGACCACAATATATGCTCCCATTCATGTGTCTTTCTTAATGTCTTTCTTCAGTGTTCTGTAGTTTTCTGAGTGCAGGTCTTTTACCTCCTTGGTTAGACTGATTCCTAGGTACGTTATCTTTGTTGATGCTATAGCAAATGAAATCTATTTCCTAATTTCTGTTTCTGATATTTCCTTGTTGGTATATGAAAATGACTTTGATTTCTGAATATTGACTTTGCATTCTGCCGTTTTGCCAAATTCACTTAATAGGTCTAGTAGAGTTTTGGTGGGGTTTATAGGATTTTCTTGTACACTATCATGTCATTTGCAAACAATGACAGTTTTACTTCCTCCTTTTCAATTTGGATGTCTTTTATTTCTTTTTCTTTTCTGATCATTGTGGCTAGAACTTCCAATGCTATGTTAAATAGAAGTGGTGAAAGCAGACACCCTTGTCTTGTGCCTAATCCTAGGGGGAAAGCTTTTAATTTTTATCTGTTGAGTATGATGTTGGATGTAGGTTTCTCATATATGGCCTTTATTATGGTGAGGTATGCTCCCTCTATTCCTACTTTGCTGAGTGTCTTTATCATAAATGGGTGCCGTACCTTATCAGATTCTTTTCTTGTATCTATTGATGTGATCATGTGATTTTTGTGTTTCCTTTTGCTTACGTGGTGTATTATGTTTATTTATTTGTGAATATTGCACCATCCTTGCATCCCTGGGATGAATCCCACTTGATCAGAGTGTACACTCTTTTTAATGTATTGCTGGATGCAGTTTGCCAATATTTTGTTGAGGATTTTAGCATCTAAGTTCATCAGTGACATTGGCCTGTACTTTTCTTTCTTGTGTCTGTCTGGTTTTGGGATTAGGATGATGCTCATTTCATAAAAGGAGTTTTGGAGTCTTCCCTCTTGGAGTTTTTGGAGTAGTTTGAGAAGGATGGTGGTTAGCTGTTCCTTAAATATTTTGTAAAATTCTCCTGTGAAACCATCCAGTCGAGGGCTTTTTTGTGCTGGGGGGTTTTTGATTACTGCTTCGATTTCACTAGCTGTTATTGGTCTGTTCAGGCTTTCTGCTCCTTCTTGATTCAGTTTTGGAAGGCTATATGTTTCTAGAAATTTATCCGTTTCATTCAAGTTTTCAAATTTTTTGGCATGTAGTTGTTCATAGTAATTTCTTACAGTCCTTTGTATTTCTGTGGTATTGATTGTAATTTCTCCTCTTTCTTTTCTGATTTGATTTATTTGGCTCCTCTTTCTTTTTTTCTTGATGAGCCTGCTTAAAGGCTTGTCGATTTTGTTCATCTTTTCAAAGAACCAGCTCCTGGATTCATTGATCCTTTGAATTGTTCTTTTAGTTTCTACATCATTTAATTCTACCCTGATCTCAAATATTTCTGTCTTTCTACTTTCTCTGGCTGGGCTTTGCCTGTTGTTGATTTTTTAGTTCTTTTACATGTAAGGTTAGGTCATTTATTTGAAATTTGTCTGTCTTTTGTAGGTAGGCCTGTATTGCTGTGAACTTCCTTTTCAGGACTGATTTCGCTGTGTGCCATGGATTTTGGACTGTTGTATGTTCACTTTCATTTGCTTCCAGAAACTTTTTGATTTCTTCCTTGATCTCATGAATCCATTCATTGTTGAATAACATGTTTTTCAGTCTCCATGAATTTGACTCTTCTTGAGTTTCTTTCTTGAGGTTGGTTTCTAGTTTTAAGCCACTGTTGTCCAAGATAATGCTTGACATGATTTCAATTTTTTTTGAATTTGTTGAGGCTTGTTTTGTGTCCTATCATGTGGTCTATCTTTGAAACTGTTCCATGTGCATTTGAAAAGCATGTGTATTTTGTTTTTCGGGGATGAAAGTTTTTATATATATAATATATATATATACCTACATATATCGAAATACATATAGCGAATATGTATGTATGTGTATATATATTATATATATTCCATTTGATCTAGTACATCATTCAGGACCACAATATCCTGGTTGGTATTTTGTTTGGAAGATCTATCCATTGTTGACAGTGGGGTGTTAAAATCCCCTAGTATAAGTGTGTTGCTGTCTATGTCTTTTTTGAAGTCCTCCAAGATTTTCCTTATATATTTGGGTGCTGGTATGTTGGGTACATATATGTTTACGATGTTCATGTCTCCTTTATGGATTTTGCCCTTGGGTATTACGAAGTGTCCTTCTGCTATGTATATACTTATAAATATGTACCATATATTATATTACATCATATACATTATATATTAAAGGCATGAAAAACTCAGGAATAGCACATCTACATGCTTTTTGCCAAAGCTGAAGAACTGACTTGTTATGACTTAAAACATTCCTCAATTGAATAGACCTTTGGTTTTTTTTTTTTCATAAATAGAACCCAGGATGTCTTCTCCTGCTAAAGAAGAAAGTGACCCAGCCGATAAGACTCTCAAACATTCAGAAGACGAGGCTCCAAATGACTTTAGTATGGATGCAGAGCCTGCCTTTGCTGCATCAGGCAGGATCGCTCAGGGTGAAGGCAACCCAGCGGGTCTGGAGCCAGACCCAGCAAACGAGCAGGGGCATGCCGTTCTTCAACCCGCAGAAAACGGTGAGCTCGAAGTAGAGAAGAACGAAGAGGAGCCTCAAGAAGATTTCAGAGATTCCCATCTAGCAGAGATTCACATTCCTAGGAAAGAGGTCTTTGCTCTGTCAGGATCAGGGAGAGTTACCTCTCTGAATGCACCCCTAGCAAATATGAATGAAACTAATCCAGTAACTCCCTCACCCAATAGAGCGAGTTGCAACTCAGGAGACGTTCAGAGGGAAACTGGAAAGATCTATTATGTCAACATAAATTACAAAATCCCTTTCCAGCTCTCGCTCTCTTGGAGAATACCATTTACCAGCATTCGCGAGAGGCGAAGAATGTTTCTCCGCCTGGTGTGCGAAGGCTATTTCTCCCACATTTTAGGCCATCCTAGCACCATGTGGGTAAAGCCAAGATTTAGAGCGCTTCTCATAGGCTCCAACACTTCCAGGAATGGTGAGAGACCCACAACCCTGAGGAGACCCCTGAGGGTGCGTTTCTGCCATGCCCCCCGCCAGAGAAAGGCAGGCCCCAAAACGTCCGCATCGACTGATGTTCACAAGGAGGAGAAACTTCCGCAGACCAGATTCGAAAACGCACTTCATAACAAAGTTTCCGAGGATAATTTGAGGGTGCTAATCACACTGACTGATGATGGGTGGAAGTACCTCTGTCCCATTTGTGGGAGCACGTTTGACAGTCTAGCTGAACTGAGAATTCATCCCTGCGGTTCTCTGGAGGACTAAGTTCAATTGGGGGGTGACTTTTTTAAAAAATTTAACTTCTAAAATTCAAAATGTGGTTCCCCAATTGATACAAATTTGCATAGCATAAGTCTTAGTAGGGTTAGATGGAGTGGCAGATCGAAACACAAAACAATTGGATACAGCAAAAAGACACACCTTGAGAAAGAAACAGCTCACCAGAACATCAGGTCCTTGATCTGTATTTAGTCAGCAAACCAATGAAGAAAATATCTGTACTTTGTTAACATCCATTTTTACCGATAGAAATACTCTTAATTTTATCAAATTGCAAGTTTATAGGACCCGATGGTAGCAAACATATGCGAAGGGTCAGACAAAGCCCGACCAAGTGTTTCTACAGACTCTGTTAAATTTATCATCTGAATGTTCTCCATAAATTCAATAAAGAGCAATTTAAAAAACTATAAGTTGCTTGTGTGTTTACAACTGGGTAAAAAATATTGTGTCTAGAAGAAAAGGTTCAAATATAATAAACGCCTATGTTTACATAGACATTTTGATAATTTAAATAAAAATTAAATTGATGGAATAAAATAGTGTGATAGAAATGAAATAATCTGAGATAGAAGGGAACAAATATTAGATGGGCCGCATACAATGGTAATATTTTCTTTCCTTTTTTAAAAATATTTTATTTATTTATTTATAGAAAGGGGGAAGAGAAGTACGAAGAGAGGAAGAGAAACATCAATGTGTGGTTGCCTCTCACGCGCCCCCTACTGGGGACCTGGTCTGCAACCCAGGCATGTGCCCTGACTGGGAATCGAACCAGGGACCCTTTGGTTTGCAGGCTGGTGCTCAGTCCACTGAGCCCCACCAGGCAGGGCTAATATTTTCTTGAATAGGTTCTTCACCATGGCCTACCATCACCATGAAATTTTTACTCCCTTCCTTACATCTGTGCACAAATAGACACGCACATTTAAGGAGTTCCCTATCCTACTACTTCCAGCTCCAACTTTCACACCTCTTCTTTCATTTGATCTGCATAGTCATAAAGATTACAGGCAGACTTCACAACTTCATCTCTAAGTCAACTTACATTAATCGGTCATTCACTATGTGTGAAGCACTATGCTAGACTCATTGCCTGTGTTCGACTTCAGAATTATCTTGCATGTATGTATTTTTATGGTGAAATTAAATGCATAGAAAGTTTCCCCCCCAAAAAAGAATCACTTTCCTAGGTCACACATGTAGCAAGTGTGTGCTGCTGTTATAAGATAATATAACTGGAACTTACTTTAATAAGAGGTTTGTTACATAGTATGCCTTATTTAATAAGTATGCATGTGTGAAATCTTTGTCTAATCCATAGGTTTAGTTTATGTACTGTATTAAACAAATTCTAAACTCTCGCGAAGCAGAAGATACTTAAGCTGTCTCTAACAAAGGTCTTTTTTTTTCATCTGGAGGCAAATCCTAGATACAATTATTCAACATCAGTAATGAATCAGAGTAAACAATTCAACTGGTTGAGCCAATTCAAGCAGCCAAATCACGTCTCTCCTTTTTGAAAAATGCGTGCCATTCGAACTTGTAATCTTGTGAAAGCACGAGACACAAAACACATTTTTACAAAACTATAAGCCGTGAGGTAGATATTAATAAAAGTAAAATAAAACAATTTTGTTCTTCATCTTTCCTGAGGATAAAATTAAAATAATTAGATTTAAAGAGTTGGTTTCATTCTTGTCAGGTTACCATTCATAGACTCCACATTTTAACTGCAAATCTTGAACAATTCACAAAGTCAACATCACACAGATTTATCTATTTTTCTCAAAGATACAGGAACAAACATATATATTATTTCTTTAATGTTTCTATTAGTAATTTTCAAACTTCCTTCACAAAATATTATACTTTAAAATATGAGCACAGGAGAATAACTTTATTTCCTATGCACACAGTAACTAGCATCTGTAATAATGGATTACATTAACAGCACCAAGACCAGCAAATTATCCATTCAACAAAGAAGATAATAACATTTTTACATCTAATTAAAGATCCCTGAAGATGGCAGCCTTTTACCATTCTAATGTTCTCAAATTTTGACTAATTAGAATGTAAGACTATGTTCTTAGATTTTTTTAAATTATATTTTATCGATTAGCCTATTACAGTTGTCCCGATTTTTCTCCCTTCCCCCCCCTCCACCCAGCACCCCCACTCCCTCAGGCAACCCCTACCTCAGATAGGAGTACCATCGTCCATGTCCATGGGTCATGTGTATAAGTTCTTTGGCTACTCCATTTTCTATATTGTACTTTACATCCCCATGGCTATTCTGTGACTACCCATTTGCACTTCTTAATCCCCTCGCCTCCTTACCCATTCCCCCATTATTTATTTCAAAAAATGTATCTGATAACAAACTTCCTATTTGCATCTTATTATTTATCAGTTATTCGGATGTTGGATATCTCTTTGTAAGTTATGTTTTAGACCAATTTAATCAGAAAAAAATTCAAGTTTTTAAAACATTCAAACTGTATCACATAGATGATAATAATTTTATTCTAATTTAGGCGAGAAACTTTAAGTGAAAAGCAAGCAAGATATTAAGGGGAATTTCTAAAATTAAAACATTGAATTATCAAATAGTATTTGACTCCATTCATACTTTCAACGGGCATATTAAGTGTCTAATACCACTTGCTTTACATAGAAACTTTCTGATCTGACTCAGTCAATACAAATAAAGGGGTTAAGACTAGAGGTATGTCTGATGATGTCTGTGATTCTAATGATATGGCCTCAGGGACAGGAAGGAGGACATTAACTTAACTTTGGTTTAAACCTGTAAATATCAAACTTTTCTAGGACAAAACATAGCTTAAGTTATGTCTTGGACCCCAGTTCGTGGGGCCCAAGGCGTTGTAGCTGAAACAAACGAAATTCACAGGGACTAGCGGATCCTGTGGAAAAAAAGGGCCAGCGCAAGCCTCAGGCCCTTGCTTTGACAAGCTTTGATTCCAAGAAGGTTTCATTAACTACGCACAGGTTTGCTTTAGAGGGTAGCCTGGTACAGAAAACAAAGAAGAGGATGCGGGTCATCACATCACTGAAAAGGCGTATTTACAACTGAAAGGGCAAAAGCGGTCCAACCGGTTACTCCGGGCCTTGGAAGGTTTAGCCTGCGTTTTAGGAAGTTCTTTTGCAGTAAGTGTTTGCTGCAAGTCAGGATAAAGGGGTTTTTTGGCAAAAAGACGCCAAGCGGCCTAGGCACATCGCAAACCTGATTTTGCACCCTGTGGGGGAGTCTTCTGGCTGCTGCTAGCCTGACCCCACAGTAAACTGTCTTGAAAGGTTCTCACAGAGGTCCATTTTCCCTGCAAGCCCTGACCATCACCATCATTCCTATTCAGAGCTCTTTCCCGACATGGTTACATCTTCATCCGCTTTAGCCTGATGAATTCCACTGGCTTCACCCTGATGACTCTGTGAGGTCCCACCCCACCGTAAAAGTCAGCGGGACACACGTAGGTGGCAGGCGGCCTTGGTGTACCCTGAGACATTTGCTGACTGGCCTCAGACCGAGCTCTGGCACCAAGTGTGTACGTCTATCAACCTAGTTAACACGACTCACCCTTACAAGGTGACTCATGGAGAACCTAGCTCACACAACGCATGTACCACCGGAGGCTTTTTCAGTAACTGAGCCTACTAGACAGCTGGCAAGTGGACACAAATCCAGAGGTGCCTTGGGCCTTTTGCTACCTGCTCCAGGCTCAGCACTGGTGGAAAGCAGCCTTGATATGCACCTTGTCCTCTCCCAGGTGCACCTAAGCCCGGAACAGGCAGCCACAAACAATGTATCACTTTGTAGCTCCTAACAGGTAATCCAGGGCTGGTGACAGGCAATGTTTGATATTGACCTGTACCAAGTTCCCTGCTAAGAGGACGGGCCCAGAACAAAAACTCCTAGTGGAGAGCTTCATACCATATCCAAGTAGCTCCACGAAGAGCAAACCAAAAACGAGAGCCCAGCAGGAACCGGACCCTGTTGGGGCAAACTCCACCCCTTGGGCTCACGCTCCACGTAGCAGCTTGTACGCTGGGGTCAGGGTCAGTCCTAATAGTCAGTCAACCGGAAGGTCAACACTGCCCACAAATCACCTAACAGCAATCAAGGCTGGACTGCAACAGTGCAGCTCACAGAACGCACACAATGGAAATTACTGGAGCACTTAACTCAGGGGATCAGGGAGTCTGTGTCATTGAGCCCCAAGGACATCTGCAAAATAAGGACACTACGTCAAGATGAGGAGACGTAGCGGATCTACCTGATAAACAGAAACAAATACAGAGAGGCAGCTAACAGAGGGAGACAAAGAAACATGATGCAAATAAAAGGAAAAAAGAAATCCCCGGAAAAAAAGCTAAACGCGTTAAAGGCAAGCAGTCCGCCAGAAGCGGAGCTCAAAACAATTCATATTAAGATGCTCAAGGAACAAAGGGAAAGAAGAGATGAACTCTGTGAGAAATTAAACAAAAACAGAATAAGCATAAAGTAAACATAGAAACTATGAAAAGGAAGCAGTCAAAAAGGAGGAAGATGCTACTGGAAAAGAAGAACACACTACATGGGATCAAAAATAGGTTAAATAAAGCAGAGGGTTGAATCAACAATTGGGAAGACAATGTAGCAGGAACTAGCCAATCAGAGCAGCGAACTAGAACAGAACAAAACAAAACCAAACCACTTTAGTCCTGACTGGTGTGGCTCAGTGGAATGAGTGCCACCAAAAGACGTAGGGTAGCTGGATGGATAAGAAAACAAAAAAATATATCCATGTTGTATACAACTGAACCACCTAGAATAAAGGACACAGACTTAAGTAAAGGTATAGGAAAAAAATTTTATGCAAATGGAGACAACCAACAAAACTGGGGTAGTAATATTTATCACAGAAAAAATATTAAAGTATTACAAAAGGGCTGTAATAAGACATAAAGGAGGACATTAAATAATGCTAAAGGGATCAATACTCTAAGGAGATATAATCCTAGTAAACATGTATACACCCAACATAGGAGCACCTAAATATATAAAGCAAATATTGGTGGACAAAAGGGGAGAGATCAACAGCTGTAATAAAGTCACAGATGGGGACTTTAACACTTCATTGATATCAATGGATAGGTCTTCCAGAGCGAAAATCAACAAGGAAACAGTGGCCTTAAATGACACACTAGAACAGATGGATGTAATTTATGTTTTCAGAACACTTTACCCAAAGCAGAAGACCATAAATTCTTTCGAAGTGTACATAAACATTTTCTTGGCTAAAACATATGGTAGGACAGAAACAAGTTTCAATAAATTTAAGAAGATTGAAATCAAATGAAACATCTTTTCTGACTACAATTGTAGGGAAATAGAAACCAATTAAAAGAAAAAAAAAACAGAAAAACACTCAAATACACGGAGGCCACATAACACAGAACTGAACAAGGAATGGGTTAATGGTGAGATCAAGAGAGAAAGCAAAAGTTACACTGAGACAAATTAAAATAGAAATACAACTCAGAATCCGTGAGGCACAGCAAAAGCAGTCCTAAGAGGGAAATTCATAGCAATATAAGCCTACCTCAAAACGAAAAGAAAAATCTGAAATAAACAATCTTACTTTACATCTAAAGAAGCTAAAAGAAGGATAACAAACAGAGTCCAAAGGGTGGAAATAATAAAAATCAGAGTGGAAATAAATAAAATGGAGTCTAAAATAATTAAGAAATCAATGAAATCAAAAGCTGTTTCTTTGAAAAGATAAACAAGATTATTAAACTTTTAACCAGACTCATTAGGGAAGAAAAGAAAGGACTCAATTGAATAAAATTAGAGGTAAAAGAGGAGAAGTAACAACTACCACCACAGAACTGCAAGGGATTAGAATAAAACATTGCAAACAAATATGTGTCAAAAAATTGGCCAATATTGAAGAAATGGATAAATTCCTAGAAACATCTATCTAATCTTCCAAAACTGAATAAAAAAAAATAGAAAATCCAAACAGACCAATTGCCAGCAATGAAATTGGATCTAAAGAACAAAATAAATTAACAAACAAATTGAAACAGACTCATAGATACAGAGGACAGACGGTTGGGGGACTGAGTCAAAAAGGTGAAAGGATTGAGAAATACAAATCGATAATCTTTTCCTTACTGGTTGCACCAAGACGTTTTCACCAACAGTGCACTAGGGTTCCCTTTCCTCCCCATTTTCGCCAACACTTGCTGTTTGTTGATTTATTGATGATGGCCATCCTGACAGGTGTGAGGTGATATTTCGTTGCTTTTACAAAATAGTCACAGGGATATAAAATGCAGCATAGGGAATAAAGCCAATAATATTGTCATAAATATGTATGGGGCCAGATGGGTACTGGAAATATTGGGGAAAGACTATGAAAAATACGTAATTGTCTAACCACTATGCTGAACATGTACAGCTAATACAAAATAACACTGAATGCAAATTATCATTTATTTTAAAGATTTTTATTTATTTATCTTTAGAGGGGAAGGGTAGGAGAGAGGGAGAGGGAGAGAAATATCAATGTATGGTTGCCTCTCTTGTGTCCCCTGCTGGGAACTGGCCCGCAACCCAGGCATGTGCCCTGACTGGGAATCGAACCAGGACCTTTTGGTTCACAGGCCCGCGCTCAATCCACTGAGCTACACCAGCCAGGATGCAAATCATCATTTTAAAAGCCATGTGAAGTGCAAAGGACGATAGCAAGTCAAAGGCAGTCTTGAAGAGCAACGAAGCTGGAAGAGGTGTCCCACCCACTATCAAGGCTGATCAGAAAGCAATAGTACTATTGCTATGATAATCACATAGCAATTGGCCAATGGAACGGGACAGGCTACAACCGATGACGGAAATCGTGCTGCAGTGCAGGGCAGGAAAGATGCTCACGGCACACACGTGGCTGAATTGATCATCAGCAGTCATGAGCGATCCAGGAAAATTCAGCTGCATCCCTGATGCTGTGCGCAAGAAGCTACTCCAGATGAACCGGGTATCTGAATATGAAGTGAAAAACCACAGCAATTTTAGAAGAAAACAGGGCAGATGATTTTGAGATCAACAAAAATGTCACAAATAGGGTATAAAAAGTACCAGATAGGGAAAAACAAGAACCTGTTCATGAACGAACGCCATTAAGATAGACAGTGAAAAGGTAAGCCACTTGAGGGGGATATTTGCAATGCAAATCCTGACAAAAGATTCATGTATCACGAGTATTTCAATGAAAATATTTAATAATCCTGTAATTCAATAAGAAATCCAATTTAAAAAGATACACACACCGGTAAAAAATGGCTAAGTCATTCAAAGAGACTTTATAAAAGGCAGTACGGAAATATATGGAAAGGTACTCAAACTTGTTAGTCATCAGAGATATGCAAATTAAAATGACAATGTGATATCTCCTCACATTCTCCAGAATGACTAAAATGAAAAATCCTGGTGAGTATGTGGCATAAGTTGAACTTTTATGTATGCAGGTGGGAATGTAAATGGAAACGACCAGGATAGGAGCTGACGATGTTTATTTAATCTCATTATATGCAGAACAGGAGACATAGTAATTCCACTGCTAGGTATATACCAAACAGAAACACATGCATAGGAAATGCGCGCAGGATTATTGATAGTAGCAGCATCTGTAATAAGTACATATTGGGAACAACCCAAATGTCTATCCACAGTAAAGTGGATAAATAAATTGTGGTATATTATGCAATGGGACACTTGACGCAATGAAGATAAATGAACTAAAACTCCACAATACAATTCTCACAATGTGGAGAGAAAAAAGCCTGACACAAAATAACACATATTGTACAAGTCAGTCATCTATATAAAGTTGTAAAACGAGCAAAACTCACATATTTGAACAGAGTCCACGTAAAACTTCAAGGGGGCTCTGGAGTGCTCGTAATATTCTGTGCCTGACCTGAGTGTCCATTATGTGTGGGTGTCCAGCTTATTTAAAAAATCACTGAGCTATACAAATGATTCGTGCACTCTTTTACATATGTAATGTTTGAATAACACAATTCACTTTTTTGAAAAGCAGCATTCTGGAAATGGATTCAAAGCTGCCACTACCTCTTATGTGAGGACGGTCCTGACTCTCAAAGCACAGCCATTGGTGCTGCAGGAAAGCCCTGTGTAAAAGAAAAATCTAACCCTGGCTGGTGTGGCTCAGTGGACTGAGCGCCGGCCTATGAATCAAAGGGTCGCCGGTTTGATTCCCAGTCAGGGCACATGCTTGGGTTGCAGGCCAGGTCCCCAGTAGGGGGTGCGCGAGAGGCAACCACACATTGATGTTTCTCTCCCTCGCTTTCTTCCTCCCTTCCTCTCTCTCTAAAAATAAATAAATGAAAATTTAAAAAAATAAAAAATCTAAAGAGACCCCTAGAGAGGGCCAAATGTTTAAGTTGGGTCATGGATACACGTGATCTCATTATATAATTTTCTGTAACTTGTATATGTTTTTAATTTACCATGATGAAAGAGATATTTTCCCCAAAAAGAAACAACAATGAAAACAAATAAGATATTTGTATTATTTAACTGAGAAAAACTAGACTACCTATCTGTGACTAGAGGGTAGAAAAAAACAGAGGTTCAAAGTTAAGGCCAAAGTTTCAAAAACTCTGATAATATCTTTGCAATTCATTAGCATTACTAAGCTTTTGGCAGTATACCCTTTTCGACATTATTCATGATGTTTTACTGTGATTAATATGCATTTTTCAAGAAAAGGTTAGAGTCTAAAATATCATTTCATTTCATAAATAAATACAGTGCATGTAATATACAAGAGGGGATCCCCCCAAAACAGAATTACCTTCTGAAGGGTGGGGCTCACGTAGGAGCCCATCTGTACCAGCACACTGGCTGGCATTGTCGCGAGAGGCTGAGTGTGGCCCCAGTGAACTTTTTTGAAGACTAGACACATTTGCCCATTTCATGATGGCATTATGCAAGCGCACCTGCCCACAGCCGCACTGAGTGCTCAGCAGTTTTTGACCAAAAATAGCTTGACCTCCATGCCCTACCCTTCCTGTTCACCTAATCTCGTCCTGCGTGAGTGTTTTTGCTTTTGTTTGTTGCCCTGGATGAAAAAAGTCCTCAGTAGGAAACATTTTGCCGATGTGGAACAGGTGAGACAAAAAATGGCAGAAGCACGAAAAGGCATCCACATCACGAGTTCAAAAGCTGAGTGGTGGGAAAAAAATGTCTCCAAAGCATTGCATCAAATGGAGCGTACTTCCAAGGTGACTGAAGTTTAAATATATAAGAATAAATTCACAATTGTTTATAAATAAATTCCATTTTTGGGGGGGTCACTCCTAGTATGTAAATGTAAAGCTATAGTTGACTAATATTTCTTAATGATTTACCTTTAAAGGTGATTCTATCAACACACAGTATGTTGTAACAAAAAATACATGCTCTCGATATATAATTTCTAAATAGTTCTGGTCTTAAATAATATCCATACACTTTAAGTCTTTATTATAGAGAGACAGCTATTTATTAAAATATAGCATTAATGATTTAAATATATATTAAGTATATATTTAAACACATATTAGTGATTTAAATATATACTTACCAGAGGAAAGAGAATTTGTAAATACAGACTTCCTTTGGTTTATTCTCTGTAAGAGCTGATGGCATCTAAGAAAGTGTAAAGAAAGTTTCCAACCTCAGTCTGGAAGAGGAAAGCAAACTTTTGTCATGTTTTTTTACTCAGGATGCTGTAGTACATCCCTCTGCATGTCACTGAGGCATGCCTCTTGAGGACCGAAATGCTCGCTCATGTTTCCAACCCCAAGAATTTGCTTCCCAGTGGCCACCCCAAGTAATTGCCCTGAACCAAGGTAGCCGCGTCTCCCACGGTTACACGCCTTCCCCAGAGCCAGCCAACATCCAATTACTGGCCAATGTGAAGAAACAAAACCTTGGCCCCTTGTCATTTAAGAACATCTCTGAAGTGCTACATCAGCTCCAGAGCTACCCTGAAAATGTCTCCAGTCTTTCTCTTAACTGCTTCTCATTAAAACTCTGCCTCTAAGGAATCTTGTTTCCCTCACTTTCTGGTTTTGTTGTCAGTAGAGCCACAGCCAGTCCCTGGAAACAAGAAACCACCTCCTGAACATAAATCTCAACCTCAGAGTCTATCCCCTGGTGAACCTGACCGAAGACAGTCTGAAATAAAGAAAAGAAGCAAGAACAACGAACAAAGACGGAAAGAGATAATATGACCTAATGTCAAAATCATTAACTCGAATGTGATTCAGAGGCATAGGCAGGTGTTTTAATAAGAGTGAACCATCTGGGAAATCCATAGAGCGTGAAGCAGAAGAGGGAAATGGATAATCACTAACGTTAAAAGTCACAGCTACAAGGTACATTCTTTCTAAAGACTGTAACAGGCTGTTCTTATTTGTATGTTTGAGACCACTTCCTGTACACTTAGGATACATTTAGAAAATCATGGCTTACATATTTGGATACGTATAAAGAACAGCACAGCTTTTCCAAGTGTAGTCCAGTACAGCAAATGAAGTATTTAGAAATATATATGGATGGCATTAACTTTTCTCCACTCAAGAGATGCAACAACAAAAAGTTCTTCCTCAAATAATCCCTCTCCCACAAGTCTTTATTCTTTACACTTCTTACCCATACTGGCTTTGAATATTCCAGTAAAGATTTCTTTAGCAATTCAAAATTCACAAGTAATAGTACTCATCCACTTTCATCTCACTCGTGTTTCTTTCTTATTTACGGAGCATTTTTTTCCCTGAAAAGTGGATACAAGGAGCACACTGAAAATCTTTCAGTTTTATTGAGGAGAGGGCAGGTGTAAATTCAAGATCCAACTGCCTAATTATACCCATGCAACATTAATGTGTTTAATTATGAAACATAACATCTGGAAGAAAAACTACCCACCCTCACTGAGTTTCTACTAAAACTGTTGGACACATCAGGGCCGGAATTTGTCAAATTTCAGTGAATTGCATTAACCCCCAAGATATTTGCCATTTACATAGCACTTTTAAATAACACTTGTATTATTTATAATATCTACATGAGATCTTTTTTGCTTACATTAATATTAAATGGATATTAATATGCAAGAAAAAAGAGACAGATATGAACATTGGTTAGGGCAACTGCTTCTGGAAACAAAACTGTACTCAAGTTTAGAGAACGGTTTGATATAAGGGTATTTTAGAGAGAGGTTGCAATTTGGATGAGGCTAAAATGGAAGAAAAGCTGTATGTATTGAGGTCTAAAATGAAGTATGGAAAGAGTTAAAAGAAGAAAAGTTAAAGGACATAACAATGAGTCCTGGCTGGTGCGGTTGAGTGGATTGAGTGCTGACCTGTCAGCCAGAGGGTCACTGGTTTGATTCCCAGTCAGGGCACATGCCTGGGTTTCGGGCCAGGTCCCCAGTAGGGGGTGCGCGAGAGGCAACCACACATTGATGTTTCTCTTCTTTCTCCCTCCATTCCCCTCTCTCTAAAAATAAATAAACAAAATCTTTAAAAAGAAATACTGAAGGAAGTCTCTAGACTGAAAACTTATAATCCTGATAGCAATTCAAATCTACAAAAAAAAGAAACAGTATTAGGAAAATTAATAATATTATAGAATGGCATTATAAATACATAGTTCTTTCTTAACTTCAATGATTTTATATGCAATTATACAAAAAATATGTATATAATTATATTTTGGGGGGGTTCCGCCCACAGGGCCCCCCCACCTGACTGCCACAGATGAGAATAAGTCTACCAAGACATGATCTGCTTGGGGAGGAAAGGGGGCCAATCTCTCAAAGGAGAAGGGCCAAGAACCTTTTCTTCAATGGGCTTTTATTGGGTTCATTTCGCACAGGAATACAGGTAAAGCTCATCAATCATTGTCAGGCAGTAAGGATCAAACAAAGAACTCTGAGGGCCTATTTTGAGTCAGGGTCAGATAGCTAAAGAGCCATAAAACTTTGAGGAACAAGCTCACTTCTTGCTTGGACTCTTATTTAATTGAGAACAT
Organism: Glossophaga mutica; assembly: GCA_039655065.1. NCBI lineage: Eukaryota > Metazoa > Chordata > Mammalia > Chiroptera > Phyllostomidae > Glossophaga > Glossophaga mutica. Next base: position 2,041,379 of record CM077318.1, on the reverse strand, counting down.
TCTGAACAAAGCAGGTTTCACAGGATTTTACATATCCTTTCTTAGAACTGACCGCCCCAGGGAACCTGCCCTTTCCAGCACAGGGCGGTACCCACCACCAGCATTGTCTCAGGCTTAAGGCATTGTCTCAGGCTTAAGTCAGGCGGGGGGAGTAAGGCAGCCAAGAGATTACGAGGCTTCTTGCAGGCAGAATGAGGACTCAGGCTATGTCAAGATAGTCGAGGGGTGAGGGTCCATCACCCCCTTTTGCTGTAGCCCCCCAAGTCTGTCCTTGGGGCCTCCACGTGATTGTGCCCATCTTAGGTCATTCCCCTCTTGGGGAATCCTACCCGTCATTGGCTAACCGACCAAGCATTGGGGGCCAGAGATGGATGAAGTAAAAGGAGCAGAGGCGGCGCCCCTGCCAGGGAGATAAGCTTTGTCTCCTCAGTGGTTTATGGTGTGAAGGTCACTCACTCAGCCTTAGCCATGGGGGTGGGGGTTACAGCTCCTGAAACCAGGCAGGGCGGTTCCCAACAATATTTTTGAGCTTATAACAAAAATATAATATATTGACAATAATAGCACCAATGGAGGTGAGCAGTCCCAAGCATCACTGGTATATAAAACAAAACAAAACACCAGATAGAAACCTAAATCCAAAAGAACAACAATGACGAAAACTAAAACAACAGCAAAGGCAATTGAAAAAGGTTCGTACAGGCATAACTTTGAGATATTGCAGGTTTGCTTTCGGTTCACCACCATAAAGTGAATATTTCAATAGAGTCAGTCATACATGATTTCTTTTCCCAGAGTATATAAAAGTTCTGTTTATACTATACTATAATATATTAAGTGTGCAACAGCATTATGTTTTAGAAATGCACATATCTTAATTAAAAATATTTTGTTTCTAAAAACTGCTAACCTTTATCTGAGCCTTCAGCGCAGTGGTGCTGGTTGCTGAGGGCTGGGGTGGCTGTAGGAACATTTAAAAATAAAACAACAATTAAGTTAGCCACCTCCATTGACTCTTTCTTTCTCAAGCAATTTCTCTATAGCTTGTGATGCTGTTTGATAGTGTTACAAAGAGTAGATCATCTTTTAAATTTGGAGCCAGTCCTCAAATTCTGCTGCTGTTTCATCCGCTAAATTTGTGTGATATTCTAATCCTTGATTGTCATTTCAACAACCTTCACGGCATTTTCAGCAGGAGGAGATTCCATGCCAAGAAACCCCTTTCTTTTTCATCCATAAGAAGCAACTCCTCTTCCTTTACAGTTTTACCGTGAGCCTGCAGCGGTTCAGTTACCTCTTCAGGCTCCACTTCTAATCCTCGTTCTCTGGCTATTTCCACAGCATCTGCAGTTACTTATAATACTTAAGTTAGAACACACATTTATTAAGTTTAGCATCGTATATGGGATGCCACAGCACCCCCCAAAATTACAATAGTAACATCAAAGATCACTGATGACAGCTTACCATAACAAGTCATGATTAAAAGGCTTGAAATAGTGTGAGAATAACCAAAACGAAGGTAATAAGTAATAGAGCTGAAATTAATAAAATACAGAATAAAAAAACTGTAGAAGGAATCAATAAAACCAACAGTTTATTCTAAGAAAAGATCAACAAAATTGACAGATCTTTAGGCAGACCAAGAAACTAAAAATACAACTGAAATTACTAAAATTAGGAATGAAAAAAATAGCATTGCTACCACTCATAGAAAGAAAAATTATTATAGAGAATATTGTGAAAAATTGTCTTCCAACAAAATAAGAAATCCTAGATGAAATAAACAGATTTCTAGAAGAAATAAACTATCAAAACTGATTCAAGAAGATACAGAGGCTCTAACTAGACATAACAAGTAAATATATTTATTAAATTATTTAGTAATAAAACATTTTTTTCACAAAGAAAAGTCCAGGCCTAAGTGCCTTGGTTAGTTAATTTTACCAAATTTTTATAGAAGAAGTAATGTTAATTTTGACAAACCCTTCAAAAAAAAAAAGAAGAAGAAGAGGCACAATTCTTCTCAATTCTTTTTATTATTTTTATTTTTTAAAGATTTTATTTATTTACTTTCACGTACTTTTTAAAAGATTTTATTTATTTATTTTTTGGAGACAGGGGACAGGAAGGAGAGAGGGAGAGAAACATCAATGTCTGGTTGACTCTTGAGCAACCCCTACTGGGGACCTGTCTCATAATCCAGGCATATGCCCTGACTCGAATCAAATTGGTGACCCCTTAGTTTTCAGGCTGGCACTCAATTCACTGAGCCACACCAGCTAGGGCTAGTTATTTACTTTTAGAGAAAGGGGAAGGGAGGGGAAAAAGAAAGAGAGACATTGATGTGATAAAGAAAGGTGGATCAGTTTCCTTTTCTACCCACAATTGGGGACCTGGCCCACAACCCAGGCACGTGCCCTAACTGGGAATTGAACCATTGACCTTTCGGTTCACAGGCCAGCTCTCAATCTACTGAGCCACGCCAGCCAGGGCTCAATTTATTTTATAAGGCCAGTATTATTGCCCTTATACCCAAAACAAGGACATCACAAGAAAATAAATGTACAGAGAAAGTACCTTATAAATATAGATGCAAAAACTCTGGACAAAAGACTAGCAAAGTAAATCCACCACATATTAAGAGAACTACATACTATGATCAAGTGGCATTTGTCTGTAGATTTCATGGTTTGGTCAGACATCTAAAATTTATTTTTATATACTGTATCAATATAATAAAAGATAAAACCTTCTCAATAGAGACAAAGTTATTTGGCAAAACCCAACAGGCCTTCAAAATAAGAAAATAACACTAAAAAAAGGAGGAAGTGAAGGAACATTTCTCAACCTAATAAAAGGCACATCTATATGAAAATCCTACAGCTAACATCATACTTAATGGTGCAAGACCGAATACATTTCTCCAAAGATTAGTATAAACACAAATGTATTCTGCTCCTACCACTTCTACTCAACATTGTATTTAAGATTCTCAGTAGGGCAACTGTTTAAAAATAAAAAAGAGGAAGCAAATCCATTAAAATATTGGAAAGGAAAGGTAAAAATGTATTTGCAGATGGCATGTTCATGCATACAGACAATGCTAAGTGTTCCACTAAAACAAAATATCCAAACTAAGAAATGTGTTCAACAAGGCTGCAGGGTGAAAAAAAAACAATGTACTGAACTTGGAGTAGTTTATGTAGCCACTCCAAGGCTCATCTATAAAATTGAAAATTATAAAATTTCTGCAAAGAATTGTACAGTTTTACGCATGATAATAGATGGAGTAAATAATGCAATTGCTTTGAAATCTGCAGACTGGAGTCACAATGTTTCAGAGCGGCGAGAATTTTTTGCAAGGAAGCAGTAGAAATCATTCTGGTTGATGATAATTTCTAAACCATAATGTCTGCAATTTAAGAAGGTAACGTTATGTACAATAATCTTAAAAATGCTGTTAAGTTCCACTGAGAACTGATATAGCTGCATAAACTTTAATTTCAATGTCTACATTAATGAACTTTCCCATTCCTTTCGATGGCATGCAGTTTATATAAATCAATATTAATATGCATGAACTGCTAGCTCAAAGCTTCAGAGTAAACTCAGTGGATAAAGATATCATTCTTAAACCTCTATCTATACAACCGGAAAAATAGCACTGTGACCAAAAACTTGATAATGAAAATTCTTGTTTCAACAATTATTTTGTGCAGTACTTTGTCTTATGGTGGGAGATATGAGACAATGTGATAATAACTCAAGACACAACAATAATTTTCACATTTTTTGCATTTATGTTTAATGCATCAGCTCCAGATCCTAGATAAATCTGTATGTATCAGGGTGCATAGTGGCAGGAATTATTTTTAAAGCAGTTTGAAAGGAGCAAAGATCTATAAGGATGTTAGATTAATGTCATCATTTATACAGAAGTACGATGCATTGTGCATTGTTTTTAACAAACCAGGAATTGCAGTCTGAAAATCAACCGAAAAGGCAAGTTCACTAAGACAAATGAGGGTTTGAGAACTTTTTAATTTCTGTCTACTTCAATGACTAAAAAGGAACATTAATATTAAAGATTGGATTTGAGACTTTAAGCTGCTGGCTGTCCCAAATGATAGTATGCAAGTTTAATAGCATATTCCTTGATTGAAATTGACTTCTGTGATTGAGGGGAAATTTACAAAGCATATGGTCAGCTAATTAATTTTTAAAAAAGACAAAACCAGAATTACCTTCTGCACATAAAGAAGCTTAACAGTACAAATACACTATCTACTATCTACCATAGATATATATGCAGCTGTGCATTTTAAAACATACTATTTATTAAGATATTGCTTTGTTACCAATCCACAAGTAAAATTAATCATTTCAAAGGCATTGTGTTGATTCCTGGCCAGGTAGCTCAGTTGGTTAGGGTGTCGTCCTGATACACCGAGTTTGTGGGTTCGATCTGCAATCAGGGCGTATACAAGAATCAACCAATGAATGCATAAAAAAGTGAAACAAAAAAATTGATCTCTCTCTATTTCTCTAAAATCAATAAATTAAAAACAAATTTTAAGTACTCCAGTTGACCAAAAGAAAATTTATGAAATTGCTAATGAAATAACATCCTTCAAATTCTCTCAGGTTTTCAAGCCATAGTAATGGAATGGCGTTGTTATGTGATAGAGCTTGTTCCAATAATTAAAACACCTACATTTTCCTTCAGGTCAAGGTTTGCTCTTAATAAGCAAAGACACATCATCTCTTGCAGCTTCAGTATCCTAAACTATAAAATATGAGTGTTAGATTGGATGATCTTTTGTAATTGTATTATTTTTAATCGCAGTTGACAAACAATATTATATGAGTTTCAGATATACAACATAGTGACAAGACAGTTATATACCTTACCAAGTATATAAGTCTATAAGGTAGCTGTAGTACCCTGTAATTTTATATATAGTTTGTACAAATTGACTGTTCCCTATCCTATTTTATATCCCCATGACTATTTTTAATAAATAGCAATTCTTTAAAGTTTCTTCCATTTAAAAAAAAGACAAAAATGCTAAGGTATTTAACGAAAGGAACCAAAATTTGGCCACGCACAAAAACTGCGCCTTTGGGGATATTGATTTTAAGTTGATTATTAAGAAACAAAAAACTCAGAACCTTTGACCTTCTTTCTCCTTTCTTGCCCAAGAGATTCAGACAGAAAAACCTGCTTCAGAAAGGAAATGTTAGCATGTTAGCCTTAGGCTTAATTCGAATTAAATATGGGAAATAAGAGGATTTCAGGATAGTAAATAGGAGCTCCGGCTCAGGCAGAAGGCTGGTAGCTTAGACACCCACTCTGTTCAATTGTTTCTGAGTTTTATTAAGAATAATTTGCCTGCCTCAACCCCCTGTAAAGGGGCCCATTCTTACCTCCACCCCTCACCCTTTTACTCCTTTGGCCAAAATGCCACATATAGCCAATGTTGCCTCACTGTCCTTGGAATTTTCATGCCCATGTGATATATTAAAATTGTATTTTCTCCTGTTCATATGTCTCTGTTAATTTGTATAATAGTCCAGCTGAAAGAACTTAGCAGGTAGAAGGAATAGTATTATTTTTAGCCCCCACATTAATAATGGATCATATTCTGTTTTGCATATGCATAACAGTGCTTATATGATTGAATAATTTTGTTTATTATCTGCATAGTAACCATTAGTTTAATATTACTTTATTGCCTCTGATTAGGAGAAAAGACAGAAATATAATTTATATGAAGTTATATCATAATTTATTGCCTAAGTTTATTTCAGCTACAAATGCATGAAATAGCTGATTTAGCTTCCATGCTGGACAAACCAAAATAATCAACGTCAAGGGAACTAAAATCTAGTCTCAACTATATTATTCACTAACTTCCTGCTGGATTTAGAACAAGTTGCTTAGCTTCACTGTGTTTTATTTATTTCATCTTAAAAATATATGGTGTAAGAATTCCCATCGCAGTCCAACGACACAAAACTATTTTATGCTGCTTCTGCCCATCAATCATGAGTAAATACAGATGCTGGCAATGGCGCAAGAGGCAACCGGAGATGATTATGAAAGGCGGTAAGAAGAGAAACGGGCTGGAGATCCCCAGACTGGAAACAGGCCAGCTGGCAGCGCCCTTGCCCACAACAGGAAGGCTACCCAGAACTTTGTTTCCAACCTCAAACATATGACATAAACCGAAGGCAGCCCAGATGGACTCATTTTCCCACCATTTCCTTTGACAAAGCCCCGCTGACCAAACGAATCCAAACTGGCTACACTGGTAAACAAGATCGTTCGGTGGATTGGGAACCAAACCAAACATAAGAGTCCAGGGCAAGCACTACCCTCTTCCATGGAGAGCCCCTGGGGCAGGCAGTCCAGGCCAAGCAGCAAAAATGACACGCCCAAGCAAAGCATCCAGTCTGGGAAGCTTTGTTGCACTCACAGCCCGAGACTCGTGTCCCCTGCTCACAGACACCCACTAGGGCAGGTCGGCACAAGAAGAAAGAGAGACATCGTCCTAGCGAGCGGGCCAGTTCGATAACCCTGTTTTGTGGCCATGCACCTGGGACTCTCCTACCCTGTCCGAACAGAAGTGAGCACTGAGGGAGGGGGGTCAGGAGCTTAAATCACAGCGCGTGCCAGGGGTGAGCAGCTTGTAAGGTGACAACAGCAGAGGCACTGTTTAAAAAAAGGACACAGTTCTAACAGACAACCCAGTCCTGGGAGCTGCTATACCTGTGTATGCCCAAACTTGGAGACGCAGGGACACAGGTCCGGGAGAAGAGCGCAGCCGCAACGCGTGGCCCACTGGGAGACATCTTGTTTCTTTGGGCAGGATTCTTCTCCTCCTACTCAACACACACCCACAGACACACACACAGACAAACAAACGCACACACGCAGTCATATAGGAAGTGGGGTTTGGGCCGGCTAAGACACTCCTTAGTGTCACGAAGGGGCATCAAGGGACTCCTCCCGACCAGAGAGATCCCCAGAGACCCAGCCTTGGGAAACCTGCTCTTATTCAAGCAGCAACAGCTAGAAAGAGTAGAAGTCCTGAGAAAATAGGCAAACGCAGCAGACCAAAGGGCAATACAAAGATGCCAAAAAAAAAAAATGAAAATGTATTGGCAGCCTTGGCTGGTGTTGCTCAGTAGAGTGAGCACCAGCTTGCGAACCAAAGGATCCCTGGTTCGATTCCCAGTCAGGGCACAGGCCTGGGTTGTCGGCCAGGCCCCCAGTAGGGGGCACACGAGAGGCAACCACACATTGATCTTTTTCTCCCTCCCTTCCCCTCTAAAAATGAATAAATAAAATCTTTTTCAAAAGCATTTTTAAAAAGAAAGAATACAGTAAATAACTAAGAAAAGAAATCCATGACACTGAACATGGAAAAAATGATTAAATCAATTTAAGAAGTTGAATCTTTGAAAAATCAATAACTGATAAACTGCTACAGAAACGGAAAAAAATAAAAAAAGAGGACATCAGGAATGAAATAGAAGCAATCGCTACGGACTCTGCAGCCATTAAAATGATAAAAAAGAATACTAAAAACAACTTTATTTAGATATATTTGGTGACTTACAAATGCACCAATTCCTCCAAAACCACAAACTGCCCCAAATCCACCAATATGGAATAAGCAACCAGAGTAGGCTTATAATCATAAAATGCATTGAATTTTTAATTAAAAGTCTCCTGAGAAAGTAAATTCTAGGCTCAGATTGGTCCAGTGTAGAATTCTACCAAACATTTAAAGAACTGACAAGTTTTCAAAATCTTTTTTAAAAAATTGATAACTTCCCCATTTATTCTATGAGGCCACTTACAGTCTGAATCAAAAACCTAACAAAGACTTTTTTGGAAAAGGTAACTATAGACACGTTTTCCTCTGCTATACATGAGATAAAACAATAGAACTACTTACAACATAATAAGAGAACTAGAGAAATCTAAATAATATTGCTAGATTTTATATCTATATCCTGGCAGTGATGTTGCTCTCCTTCTTTGCAAAATGCTACTTTGGGGGAGACTGTTAGTGTAAAAGGGATTTATCTCTCTATTGTTCCTTGCTACTACACGTGAATCTTGAAAGTACATTAAATTGAAAAGTGTGTCATAGTACAAAGAAGATTGGCCATGGAGTCAAAAAATGATGAAGTTTGAAGACCATGAGGTACCACAAGGATCATCTTAGCTTAAACTTCATTTTACAGGTGAGGGAACAGAGACGTAGAGAACTTTTCCAAGCTCAGTGTTGGAAAAACCTAAGCTTGTCCCATCTCTGCCATTTGAAAGCTGTGGCCTTATGCAACTTAACCTCACTTAGCTTTTTTTTTTTAATCTATGAATTAAGAATAATAGAATCATCCCCCCAAAGTGACGAGGATTCTTATGAGGATCAAGTGAGATAACCTATGTCAAATTCCTTTTAAAATTCCTTTTAAAACTATAAAGTTCTCTCTGTTTCAGAATGATGAAAATAAAATAATAACCATGAAAGCCCTTTAAAAAGATAAGAGCTCCATATATGTGTGAATAATTGCAAAGATGTTCGGAATAGATTTGTGAAGAAAAATTATTTTTTTAAATTTCAAAGCTCTGTAAGCTTAAAAATTTTTATTGGTTTTAAAGAGTTCTACTACAGAAGATGCAAGTTTTTAAATTTAATTTAACTTGACCCATAGGAAGTAATTATATTGTTTCGTTGCAATTAAACATTATTTAATTAGATTTCTTAGTTGTACTATCAATAGTATGTTTGAAACAAAACAGCAAAAATGCTCTCAGGTGGGTAGTCTTAATGTATATCCTGCCCACATGTTCAAAAATATATGTTTTGTAGCTAATTACCGCTAAACTATATTCTTAAACTAAGAGTTTATGCTTAAGTTGTGAACAACCAGGTTGAAAAAAATTCTGTGACAAAAAAATTTTCAAATAAATTATTTTTCATTTACTTAGTTTATTCAAACACCAATTCACCTTTGAATCAGGTGAACTTCCTTTATCCTCAAGCTGTATTAGAAAAAATACGATCATTTCTTTGGTTACATATTGAGGAATCGCATCCTTTTTCTGCCTTTTCTATGTGCTGTTGCCTAAATTAAATGATCCATAATGATAGTATTCAATTACTTTAAGAAAAGATGAATCAGCCTAGTACCCTATTAACCTTGAAGGGTACAGGGTTACACAAATTGCTAGCTAGAAAACTTTTAGTCATTAAAAAGTACTTATTTCAGAGGGAAAAAAGGAAGATCTTGTTTGTAGTCTATTAAATAGCTCATTATGAAAGTAAATGTAACATTTTTAGCATCTGTATTATCCATAAGGAAAACAAATCTGTCCTAGTCAACTCTTTGTAAAGTAAAAGTGAAATAGGTTTTTGCCCTATTTATAAAGCTTTACACAGTACACGCTGTGTTTGAAGGGGTTTAACATACCTTATTCTGAGAAGACCCAGCCTTTTTTTTTTTAAACTAAGTACTTGTAGTAAGGTTTTTTTTTTTTTTGCGTTTCCAAATAAATTTTTGGAGTTGCAGTAAGCATGCCTGACAAATTTTGAATCAAAGTTCAATAATGCATGTGCGGTATTTCTTGGGAACTCGAAGACTAATAGATCATTTCAGCTGGCCACATTAATAAGGTTTAGTAATCAAAATGCAGTCTATGCATTAAAGTTTTAGATTTCCATTAATATGGTTTCCATAAGCCATCTCACTTTAGCAGGCTTTAGCTTTTTCTGTAATATAATTTGAACTTCCTATGCAGGTGAATTTCGTTGTTGAGACATTAAATGTTAATGCCTCCATCTCTCAAGAGACTCAAAGGTGCTGTGCTGAAGTTTTGCTGCTATTGAATTTATAAACATTTATTGCTGTAAGTAAAATCTAAAGCATTTAAGTCACATGCAGATTAGATCACAAGACAATATTTCTGGATGCTATGAAAGTTGGCTACGTGCCAAATTTCAACACAGTTAGAAATATGTAATACCAGCATCATGCATAGATTTTTCAACAATATCAAACTCAAACTACTATTTCCTATAGAAAAGAACTGCATTTCTTTGATGTTTGAATACTAGCTTCATCTCCAATGCATAACTCTTTTTTACTAGTTAGTTGTAATTATCTTTGAAAATACCACCACTGTGTTTAACATAATCACAAAATTACACAGAAAGGAATGCTTAATTTTGTGCCGTAATGAGCAATATTTCATGAGGATGATATAAGTGAGGTAAAGAAAAGTAGTTAGATCTGGAAATTTCAAATCAATTACTATGAGAAGGTAAGCAATGCCAGACGGACTAAAAACTTAAAGTTGTTCATCTTTATCATGGTTAAACATTTTGTGGGCCTGTTCATTGTTTGACATACTTGCCCTCCCATTTTATGATTACAAACTATTGGGAAAATTATTTAATCAAAGCTGTCTCACCTATCAATTAAGAAAAATGATACTACATATATTATTAAAGTGTCACGAAGGGTCAATGAGGTATTATATTAACATTGGGCCTGGCAAACAGCAAGCACTCAAGAAATCAAACTACTGTATCTCAACGTGATATATCTAAACGTTCAAATTATTTGGAGAGTCTACCTCCTCTATCGGGAGCTCATTCAAGAGTCAAAAGCAATTATTATCTGGGGAAGTGGTTAATAATAGCATGAAGGGACACAGTTCTGCTGCCCTGAAGCTGCTTTCCGGGATATTGACATGAAGTCCTTCCGTAGGAAACAAAACACTCCGAAGGAAACTTTGACCCTCCCCCTCTTCCTGCCCAAGAGATTCAGCCCGAGAAACCGCTTCAGATGTTGCCCTAGCCTAATTGAATTAAGTGTGGCAAACCACCGGGCTGCAGCCTGTTAGCCAGATACCCGCTGGGTCCAGTTCTTTCTGAGGCTCCCAGCAAGGATTTTCCTGCCAGAGTGCTCTGCTCTTCCTCGACTCCCTGTAAATGGCTCGCTCTCCCTTCCAAAATCCAATACCCTGTCCCCACCTTTGTCCTTTGTCCAGACATGTCTCACACGCCCAATGTTGTCTCGTTTACAGATCCAGTGCCTGTGGGAATTTCATGCCTATGTGAATTCCCCACGTGCATGGATCGAACTTGGATTTCCCCCCGAAAATCTATCTCAGCCAGAAGAATTTAGAAGGTAAGGGGAAAGTATGAACAGTTTTTTTAAAAAGATATTATTTATTTATTTTTAGAGAGGGGAAGGGAAGGAGAAAGAGAGGGAGACACACACCCCTGTGTGGTTGCCTCTCACTCGCCCCCTACTGGGGACCTGGCCCACAGCCCAGGCACGTGCCCTGACTGGGAATGGAACCAGCGACCCTTTGGTTCGCAGGCCAGCACTCAATCCACTGAGCCGCACCAGCTAAGGTGGAAACTATTAACATTCTTTTAGCCCCCACAGTGGTGATATAAAAGTAGCACGTGGACCTGTGGCTCGGGTGGGCATTCCTGTGGTTCTGGCAGAGAAGACTGGGTGACGGCTTGCCTGACAGTTGAGCCGTGGGGTCAGGGAGGGTAATATCCATATCTGTGTGTAGAGGCCATGTGTGTGTGGTTGACTGGAAGTGGGTAACAAGGAGAAGAAAGAATAAAGAAGTTAACAAAAATGAGGCAGGATAGTAAGAAGTTGGGAAAATTCCTTGGTAAGTGCAATGGGGATGTTACCGAGCAAAGCAGGGCTCGGCCACGTGGTGCCTTTACACATGACCCAACAATTAGCGTTAAAGAAAACAGGTTTTTGTTAACAGGGTTCTAACCTGGGGAGCGTGGGGCAAGAGCACTCTTGCTCAGAGCCCTCCTTTCCCACGAGACCCAGAGCCACCCTTGCTACAAGCCAAAACTGAGACGAGAAAAGCCAACGCTCATGCTGCTTGTCACCTACAAGACCCAATAAGCAGGGACAGGGACTGAATATTTCTGGGCACTTTATTAAGATGGCCAATGATCTAAGAAGAGGGTGGATTGGTACCCCAACCGCCAGTCTTCAATTCCATTTTAAAATGGCCCTTTTTAATAAGAGAACAAAGCGTAGGTAAGGGGTTTGCAATTCAGAAAATTCACTGGATTAAAAAAAACTGCAGCCTTCTCGCCTTAGGCCAGGGCCTTTATCTGCGCCCTTGGTGGTGGGCTTTATCTCTGTCCGCGGCGGTGGTCATCTTACTCTGGAGGAGAATGGCTCAGAGACCATGGTGATTGCTTGCAGTCCTCCTGAGACAGAAATGCAGAAATGCCCACAGTCACCTGGAGTCAGAGTGGCTGCACCTGCAGTTCTTGAAACACCACCTCTTCACGTGCGTTAACTGCTAGGCCCATTAACTGTTACCCTAAACTAACATTTTCCCACTCTTGAGTTCCCCCATCGAAATTATGTGCAGAAGCTCCCCCATGTCTTTATCTGCTCTTGAGCCAGCTGCACAAACAGGTTTCCATCCCTTCAGGGTCTGGGGTGCACTGTGCTCAGCCTCCGGGTGGTGGTCCAGGGAAACAAGCACTGCGTTACACTGAGTCATGGTGGAGTCCAGGAGGCACATGGCCCAAGAGACTGGCTTCCCCGCACGTCTTGCAGAGAAGGAGAAGTACCTCCGGTCTCGCTCCAGACCCTGTGGCTTCTCCCCTTTCTCTTTCTGCCCACCCTCATTTAAATGCTTGGCCTGGAACTTTGTGCGTGACCTTATATCCCGCCCTTCCTATGGGGTGTTAGCATCTTCTGTTTTTGCCAGTTCCCCTCGTCTTTTACCTTCTTTCGGCTGCCCTCTTTAGTCAGGGCAAGAGTCCCCAAGCACGCACGGACATCCAGGGCGGGCATCCGCCCCTGCCTCTCACGCTGGCACTATATCTCTGCTACGCCACTGAACTTTTTAAAACCCACGTGTACATTTTGCCCTGGGTGGCTGTCCTCTTCCCTTCAAGGAAGACTCAGCTGTTAATTTGTCTTTGTTATGAAATGTACCTTAAATTCGACCATCCACTCTCCCCTACCCCCAATCAAGGATCGTGTGGGATATGCCCTGCACCGCATTACAGGGAAATTGAGATAGATGGCTGAGTCAAGCTGGCCTCACCCAGCACCCTGAGTTGCCTTGCCTCCTTCTCCCTTGCAGGACCTCTCCCTTCAGCATGAAGCCCTCAGGACAATGAGGTTCTGGTCCACATCAAATAACTGTAGGGAGAAATTCTCGGATCTGTTGACCGCATAGAGTTTTGGTTATAACATGAGAAAACATGAAAAGTATCGTTTTTGCTTGAAATGTAAGAGCTTTTATATGGCACAGGACAAGTTTTACAATGTTTACCCAGGTACAAGAATCTTTCTATAGGGAAAACAAAGGGTTTTCAGGAAATGTAAGTTACGTTTAGCAGCTAATATTTTAAATCCTCAAATACATTGCAAAAGAATGCATAAGCTATTTTTTGGACTTGTATTACCATATGGAAAGGAATACAATATTATTTCTAGCATATAACTTAGTGAAATTAAACAGTTAATTAAAATAAGCTATTTTTATACAGAAGAGTTTAATGTGCAACAGTAGATCATTTGTTATTATTGATAGCAAATGTTGAAATTAGATGATTCATCACATGTTTACTGCAGTAATCAATACAGAATTTTGAGGCAATGTTTGCTGGTAACTGCATACAGAGTGCACCAAATTTTATTTGAGTTTTAATTGTATCTGGATGGCATATATCACAAACAAAATTCTTAAAACAGTTGCCAAACTAGAACCCTTCATCCATTGCATTCTGATGAACAAATACTGCCAAGAATTGTTGCCAGAATATCAATAGCATCCAGAGTTAACAAGCTATTCCTTCTGCATTCACATCGGTTGCTTTCTAACTGGTACACGGAGATAGATATCACCCTTATTAATTCTTCCAGAGGTGATTTTTATAACCTTAGTTGAATGCTTTCAATGATTTTGAGATATAACCTCAGCTTCAAAATATATTTATTTCACTAAATTTCTAAGGCACTGATTGATAATCTCTAATGCTCAAATTCACTAAAGACCAATCTTTTGGTTTTACTCTCTGGTATTTAGAAAGCTTTCTGGGCAACGGTTTTTCCTAATGTCTACCTTAATTTTCCATGGTATAATTCAAAAAGATTTACAGCATTTCAGGTGTCCAGAAATATAGAAAAAGATAACAATTACAGAAACAAAGATCTCATATCAATATTGATATTTGCTGTCATTGTACTACTTAATTTCATAGCTTTTTTTTTTTTTTTTTTTGGCTGGGAAAAAATCCGAAGCCCTTACATTGTTCTTATGGGTAAACAAAATTCAGATTACCATTGTGTTGTATAGTTTTATTTCTTATAAGAGAAGTACTTCAGATTTTTGTAATATTTGCAATCTCGATAACTATATAAACCGTATTAAGTATGATTTTAACCTAGGAAAATAGAAAATGAGACTATGAGATCAACCTTTATATGGTATTTATACTCATTTTACTAAATGTCCTTGAACTAGTCACTTTATTTCATTTTCTATCATTCAATGCTAATCACTCAAATTCTTGTTTCATATGATCATAAAATATAAGTTTGCACTCAATTCAATTTGGCTTTTTGTGAGTTAAGAGAAAGATGATGTCTAATTTATGCTTGTAATATACAATGAGATTGTCAAATAGTGGATGACGATAATGTCACGTTTCTCTATGCTTTATTTTAGTCAAAAGAGTATAAAAAACATGGAGGAACATGAAAGAGTATTGACAATAATGATGATATGAGACATGATAAATGCAAGTCTATTTTGAAAAGGAGTAATGAGATAAATAACATGGAGCACTCATATGTAACTTGGAAGTTATATCTGTGAATAAGGATCACAACTTTTTAAAAGATTTTTTAAAATTTATTTTTAGAGAGAAGGGAAGAGAAGGAGAAAAAAAAGACAGAGAGATATCAATGTGACAGAGAAAAAAGACAGTCACTTGCCCCCAACTGGGGAGCTGGCCCACAACCCAGGCATGTGCCCTGGCAAGGAATCGAACTGGTGATCCTTTGGCTCCTAGGCCAGTGCTCAATCCACTGAGCCACACCAGCCAGGGCTCTACTCAGTGCATTGAGCATTGGCCTGGGATCCAAAGAGTCATCGGTTCGTTTCGCAGTCAGGGCAAATGCCTTGGTTTGGGGCCAGGTCCTTAGTAGGGGCACTAGAGAGGCAACCGCACATTGATGTTTCTCTCCCTCTCTTTCTCCTTCCCTTCTCCTCTCTCTAAAAATAAATAAATGAAATCTTTCAGAAAAATCTTCAAAAAAAAAAGAAAAGAAAAAGCTTTTGCAATGCAAAGGAAACCATCATCAACAACAAAAAGCACCCTAATGAATGAATGATCGGATAATGGTTGAATATCCAAAAATATATTTAAAGAAACTCACACAGTGAAAAAGAAAGAAAACCCAAACAATCCAATTAAAAAATAGAAAGAAGACATGAATAGGTTTCTCCAAAAGGACATACAGATGGCCAACTTAAACATGAACAGATGCTCAGCATTACTGATTATCAGGAAAATACAAATCAAAACCACTATGGGATAGCAACCTACACCTGTCAGAATGGTTATCCTCAGTAAATAAACGAACAAAAAGTGTTGGTGAGGATGTAGAGAAATGGGCACCATTGTGCCGTGTTGAGAGGATTGTACATTGGTGAAGCCACCGTGGAAAACAGTACAGAAATTTTTCAAAAAATTAAAAATAGAGCTATCATATGGCCCAGCAATTCTACTTCTGGCTCTTTATCCCAACACATTCAAAACACTAATTCAAAAAAATGTATGCATTTCCTACGTTCATAGCAGCACTATTTACAGTAGCCAAGATACGGAAGCAACCTAAGTGTATATACGGAAGCAATAACTATATATGGTGTCAGATGGATACAGATTTAGCAGGGTGATCACTTCGTAAGTTACATAAATGTCTAATTACTGGGTTGTACATTTGAAGGTAACATATTGCACGTCAAATATAATTGCTAAATAAAATAAAATATAAAAACTATCCCATTTACAGTAACATCAAAAGATAAAATATTTAGAAATACATTTAACCATGAAAGTGAAAAAATTTGTACAATAAAAGCTATAAGATGTTGATGAAATAAATTGAAGAAGAAATGGAAAGATACTTTTGTTAATGAATTGGAAAAATATTGTTAAAATATGATACTACACAAAGTCACCCACAGATTTATATGCTATGATATTCTCTAGCGCACAGGTGGCAAACACAAGGCCCGTGGGCCGAATCCGGCCCTCCCCCTTGTTCTATCCGGCCTGGCACCTGGTTTCTACCCGGCGGCAGCACCGAGCTCCTTGCCCCTAGTTAAGGAGAGGTTGCATTTACACAGTCCTAAAGTTACATTCGGCCTTTGAAGGCAACCGCAAGGCTGATGTGGGCCCCGGTGAAAACGAGTTTGACACCCCTGCTCTAGAGCATCCAAAAAGAGAATACTAAATTCACTTACAAATAATAAAATATTAGAGAGCTAAATGGACTTATACCATAATTATTTACAAACAGTATATAAAGAGATTGAAAAGAACGTACCAGGGACAGAAAGGCAAAGGGTAATATTACTGCTATATTTGGGCTTACATTAGCCACCTTTCCTTACTAGTTTTCTTCTATTTTATTTTGAAGCTTCTTTCCATGCTTTTGCCCATTTCGTGATGGGTGATTTACCAGTGCTAAAGCACATCAACATCAATGGGTTCAAAAACTGTTTTGAGCAGTGGAAAAAACATCTCAATAAGTGCATTGCATCAACTGGAGAGCCCTTTGAAGGTGGCTGAAGTTTAAACATGTAAGAAGAATAAATACACAATTTTTATCAGTAAATTCCAGTTTTTAGGGATCTCCTCTTGTATTTTAATCAGGTGTGATGAGGTATACCATATCCAATAAACATTATTTATTTTAAACATAAGATTCAATGAGTTTTGAAAAATGTAGAATTCATGGCTACTAAAATCAAGATGTCAAGAAAAAAATTAATGGGACTGAATGAGACTAAAAATTGTTACACAACAAAGGAATCCATCAATAAACTGAACAGTCAACCCAGTGAATGGAAGAAAGTGGTTGCCAATAATGATGTATATGACTGAGCTAATGTCCAAAATTTCTTTAAAAACTTTAAAAATTCAACACCAAGAAAGCAAACAATCCAATTTAAAGACGGACAAAGAACCTGAATAGACACTTCTCCAAAGAGGCCTACAAGTGGCCAGTAGATATGAAAAGATGCTCAGCATCACTAGCCATCAGAGAGATGCAAATTAAAACCACAGTGAGATACCACTTCACACGGGTCAGAATGGCCATGATAACCAAATCAACAAACAAATGCTGGTGAGACTGTGGAGAAAAGGGAACCCTAGTGCACTGTGGGTGGGATTGTAGCCTGGTGCAGCCACTGCGGAAAACAGCATACAGCTACATGATGTTGACCAATGCTTCATTTTTGTGTCAGATCACACAGGAGCGCAACTAAATTAATGAAACTTAGCTTATAATAAAAAGGTCTCATTTTCAAGGAAGACTTAGTAATATAATTCTTACCTTTGCACTTTCACAAGACAAAAATGAAATAAAGATGGGAAAAGTCTGTTCAAAGGAACTACAATAAAAACTTTAAAGGAAAAAACCTAACCTAGGGTGTGTTCCAAGTTTCTAATTGCTGCAACTGCGCAAATGTTACTACCATTCAGTGAGATAGTGAGCACAAGTTTTATTTTTCAGTGGAGAAGTTTGAGATGAGGATATGACTCGGTAACTGAAGCCATGAAGTTGATATTATCATCGAAAAGCTTGTGGAGGAAGAGAAAAAAAAACTGGCCATTATGACTTTGAAAATACTAATATTTATAAAGCAACCCGAAGAAGACTATTGGTTATGAAGCAAAGCCAAAACTTAAATTCCTACCTGTCTCACTCTTTGAAGCCCCTAATTTTATTTTTAAATTGTTAATAACATGCAGCTTTTCACTTACTTGGTCTCATTTTTATTGAGAAAGATAACTATGTTATCAGTTCAGATAGTGGATCATCTGTAGGCTTACACAACCATTGGTGTTTAACAATGTCAATGACTTAGTTTAAGCAAATGCATTAGTTGCAGAAAGTGGATGTTTCAGAATGACAAGAGTTGTGGAAAAGTAGGAATTTAAAATTTTAGGTATTGCCTCAAGGGACAGGTGAGGTCATCCTCAGTTGTAGTCACTTTTTGCACTTCGAAGGTTGGGGTTTAGGAGAAAGAGGTGAGTATACGCCATAATGAAGAAACTGGATTGCTAGGCCTTCCACTTTAAAGAATGTACAGTAGAAATAACACTCGACAAGAAGCCAAATGGCCTGAGTCATAGTCTCATCGTAGCTCCTTGTGTTACAGGACCCCAGCCCATGCAGTTCTGAAACAGCTGGGCCATCCAACTGCCTGCCAGCAAGAAGCGTGACTCCCAATACCAGAGTTCGGTGAAAAGGATCGGAATTATTTATTGAAAAGTTATACAGGTTTAGAATAATGGCAGAATTCTGCCTTCAATCCCACTCCCTTCAAGACCCCCACAAACACGTCGTCTTGCTCCCCTTTGCCAAGCCAGGCCAGTTTCAGAATACTCCAGAGATCACCATCTTTCAGAAAAGCAGAAGTCCTCGGCTCAGCACCCCCAGTCACAGGTCAGCATTCAGGCATCTCTAGTTAAACTGTGCTTGGTTGGACAGGTCCCCCCAAGTCCCAGCACCATTAACCACGTCGCTGCGTCCTCGAGCTCTTAATCCAAAACTGTGCGTCACTCCCCACACCACAGACCTCAGGGCGGCTGGTGGGCACCTTTCTTGGCAGACCCCATACTCCTCCCCAAACCGCATGGCACAGAGAACCCTCATGGCTGCCACGCTTAGTTGAAATTCTGGCCTCAAGCTTCCGGCGGGACCCCATTTCCAGCTCCTCCCACAATGGGTTGCATCTGCCAGTTCTTTGCCGAGTTCACATTCTCTCCGCTGGCATTACCAGTCTGGGCTGGCGCGGCCCAGCGACACAACACAGGTCGAACTGCCTTCCTGCCCCTCACAAAGGTGCTGTAACAGGGGAGCTGCCTCCTCACCTCGTGCAGGTACTGTAAGCCCCCCCCCCCCGCCCCCGCTACATCACGGATACATCATGAATCAAAAGCACGCCCATCTCCCTGGCCTTGAATGAGTGGCACAGCTTTTTCACATAACTATCTAGCTGGCCAAGTTGCCGTGGATGCGCAGAGAACCTCTCAATGGCTGTCCTCTGCTTCCCCTTCCCCAAGCCAAGGTTTGTGGGGCATATCTCTGTTTCGGTGACCTCCAGCTCGACACCCCATTACACTTAATCTCCTTGTATAGCTCTCTATGTTATCTTTCTCTTCTTTGACCTTCTCAACTGTCTGCCATCAATTCTCTTGGCACTCCTCATACCTTAAAGAAGGCAAGCCATGGTGGAAGGGAGTTCATAAATGAGTTAACTTTATGACTTCTTTCAAACCTTTCCCTTATGTATTCGAATAATCACCTTTCTTGCTGTTTTACCTCTCATGCATTTGTGTATAGTTTCTCTATTCTGCATGATACTCCCTCTTCGGAGGTTGTCTGACTCGTGAAAACTCTTCCCCCTTTATCTTCATTACTTTTTACCTTTCACGTTTCCTTTGACCTCTCAAACACTTTAGCTGTGAAATCTTACCTGACTGTTCTCATCAGATCAATAAGTTTCTGTCTCCTCCAGTGCGTTAAGTACATGAAAATATGAATTCTATAAATTTTTGTCAGCAGAAATCATGTTACATTTTTGTTTGTATAGCTGCCTCTATTCAATGTTGCACACTTTTTGCATATACATTGACTGTTTTATTTACCTTTATATCTTTAGCTTTTAGTTCAGTAACTGGCAAGATAGTTGGTATCTAGAAAGGATGATGAATGACATCCTTTGTTGATACTTGTTGAAAGGATGATGACAAAAGCGACTCATCATAAATGCAAAGCAGCGGGACGTGAGAACAGCATCAAATTATTGAGAAAAAGTGAATTCTGTCTCGACCACTGACAGAACTAGTGAGTGCAAGTGTCAGAAGCCGGAAGAGAAAAATATTCGGAGGGAAAGAAATGAAATCACAAACCCGAAGAGGCCAGCTGAATGTTATTCTCTCAATTATTTGGACTTTTGTACTCCAAAGATAGCTATCTTTTTGTAGGCCACAAGGGAACCAGTGCCACGGAATGGCTTTGCAATAATAAAAATTCTCTGGCTGACATCGACTTGAAAATTTTACTCTTTGGGGAATTGGATGTATGATCTAAGAAACGACGGTAATGCTCAAAAAACCCAAACGCGTAGTCATCGCTGCCCAGTGATTTGACTTGCTTTCTCGAATGTGCTGCATTTCCTTGTTATCAGAACAACTATTTCTCATCTTCTACTCTGTCCTCAAACCGCAAATATTAATTCATTCGGTATCAGTCTGAGATGATGATTCTATTTCTTCTTTCAAACAACAACAGCAACAAAAACCAAGACAGCGGAGATCCTAAGAAGTGGAGCAGTGGAATGTCATAAAAAGAATAAAATCTTGTCCTTGAGAATCACGTGGATAGAGCCAGAGTGTATCGTACTGACTGAAATAAGGCAGGCACACAAAGACAAATACCTTATGATTTCATGTATGTGTGGAATCTAAAGAAAAAAATAAATGAACAAACAAGTCAGAAACAGACTCATACATACAGCAAATACTTGACAGTTTTCAGATGGGAGGGGAGTTGTGGAAACTGAGTAATAAACACAAAGAAATGAAGACGAACAAATTGGTAGTTACAAAATAGCCATAGAAATGTAAAGTATGACGTAGGGAATATAGTCAATAATATTGTAACAACTGTTGACGGTACCAGATGGGTACCAGGTCAATCGAGATGATCACTTTGTAAGTTATACAATTGTCTAACCACCATGCTGTACACCTAAAACTAATATAAAATAATATTGAGTGCCGACTGTCATTGAAAAGTAAAATTTAAAAAAGTTTTCAGAAAAAGTAAGTCCAGCCCTGGCTGGTGTGGCTCTCAGTGGATTGAGGGCCGGCCTATAAATCAAAGGGCCACCAGTTCGATTCCCAGTCAGGGCACATGCCTGGGTTGCAGGCCAGGTCCCTGGTTGGGGGCACACGAGTGCAACCGCACACTGATATTTCTCTCCCTCTCTTTCTCCCTCCTTTCCCCTCTCTCTAAAAATAAAGAAATAAAATCTTTTAAAAAAGAAAAGAAAAAGTAAATCCAAACTTTCCTCTCATATTATGTGAGGTCTGTCCAGAAAGTATCCAGCCACACACTATGAAAAATCGAGACATTTGTTGAAGAACATACAAGATACCAGAAACAGTGTACATAGGACAGTGACACCTCAGTCCCCTTCCAAGTAGGCATCTTGGGACCTCACACAGTTCTCCCAATTGCCATCAGCTGCCCTGTCGTATTTCCCTGAATTTCATCGATGGTCTAAAATCTCTTCCCTTTCAAAGGTGATTTTTGTTTTGGGAAAAGCCAGATGTCACGAGGCACCAAATCTTGGTTGTAAGAGGGGCTGAGTCACATGGGTGATTGGATGCATCGCCAAAAAATTCTGTATGAGACGAGATGCATGAGCAGGCGTGTTGTTGTGATGAAGCTGCCTATCAACATCCCCAATTTCATCTAGATTTACTCCTATGTTCTGTTCTAAGAGTTCTGTGTTCTGCAATTTACATTTAGGTCCGCGTTATACAACCTGAGTTAACTTTTGTGAAGGATGCAAGGCCTGCGTCTAGATGCATTTTTTAAAATCTTGAAGTCTAGATGTTCCGGCACCATTTGCTAAAAAGACTACCTTTGCTCCATTGTCAAAGATAAGTTGACTATTTATGGAGGTCTATTTCTGGGCTCTCTATTCTCTTCGATTTATCTATTTGTCTAGTCTTTCAGTAATATCACACTGTCTTGATCCTTATAACTTTATGGTAAACGTCTTTAAATCAAATAGTATCAGTCCTCCAACTTTGTTCTTTACCATGAGTATGGTGTTAGCTATCATGGGTCTTTTGCTTCTCCATTTTAGTGCTACTCAGGCTCAGGGCCAATTCAAACTTCAAAGGATGTTGTGGGGAGGAGAGAAACCTGACTAAATGTGTGGTCAAGACAAAGTAGAGGGTAAGAAATAGGCAGTTATGAACCTGTGATTAAAAGTTTCTATAGATTGGCCCTGGCCAGTGTGGCTCAGAGGATTGAGTGTCGGTCTGTGAACCAAAAGGACACCGGTTCGATTCCCAGTCAGGGCACATGCCTGGGTTGCGGGCCAGGTCCCCAGTAGGGGGTGCGTGAGAGCCAACCACACATGGCTGTTTCTCTCCTTTTCTTCCCCTCTCTAAAAATACATAAATAAACTCTTTAAAAAATAAAATAAAATGTAATTTTATTTCTGTTTAGTATAAAGTCTTGAGCTTCTCCTTGTAAAGTGTGCACTTTACACTTTATTTTACAAAAATCAAAATTTAAATTATTTTTGTATTTTACAAAAAAAGAGTCTCCCACGTGTTGGACAAAATAAAAACAAAAGCAAAACAAACACCAAAATACAAAAATGAGGCCTGCTGCACCTATGGTTTAAGAAGCACTGATTTTAAGGTATCTTTATATGACCTGGGACAAATTGCTCCTTCTGGCCAAAGGTAGCCCAAAGCAGAAGAGTTAGCAGGTGCAATGAGAACTGGACTGCACCGTCGTCCACTGGGCACTCTTTTGTAAAGAACAGGTTGCACAATGACGGTGTGTCCTGCACGCTGTGTGCTCTGTGGACAACATGGCTAATTGCAATTAACAATAGGGGAGAAATGTTTTCTGTCGTTGCTACTCTTGTCTTACTCATCTATTCCCTCTGAGCGCAGAGCCTAACCTAGCGAAAAGTGTAGCTAAAATACTGGAAAAGCACCTTGAGACCTGTCATCATGAGGTTGTCTCTATGCCATTGTCTACTTGAAAGATAATAAAAGTTGATGTCGACTCCTTTATTGCATTGCACCAGGAGCAATGGAATCTGAAATGAACTGGTATCAAACTGAAAGGGAAAATTCTGGGAAAGACTTATTAGAAACGGAAGCTGAGTACTTAAAACTTTTGTGTCTAAATCATGTTTAATGTTAGTGTTTCGGAGGCACTGCAACATGTCTGCTTGAAACTCAAGTCCTTAAAGTTTAATAAAGGAGAATTATTTTATAACTTTCATAATCGGCAACATAGAGCGTCACATTTATAATCTCTCCGTATCGCACATGTGACAATTAGGATATTCGCTCCCTCTCTCCATTCTGTCAGACATACCTACGTACGCCTTCAGTCGGGAAGCACAGAACAGAATAAACAATGGATGACGAGCTGACACCTCAGCTTTTATTTTCTCCTAGGCCCTCAGAGTTCTATTCCTCCAGCATAGAATCAAATAAAATCTTACACACGTCAAACCAAGGTTTGTCTCAGGCCCTCAAAGTAAAAACAGTGTTTAATGTGTAAGAACCTATTAAACTATAACTACTTTCTCAATCAATGTTTCTAAAGACATTGCTCACAAAAATGGAGTAGGATTATTGGTACTGAGTGACAAACACTTCTAGGTAGTGATGGACAAATTTTGAGGGTTGTGTCTACTTTTAAAATCCCTCTTACATAATTACATCATTTCCACCCCAGGGGGGCGGCGAGAGTATAATTTCCTCACATAATAATTAGAATAATTATTAGAATAATGTTCTTGTTATTTTATAAATTTTACAATTTCTAAATATTTATCATTTGGTTAACATCAGTGATTCTTATGCCCTCAATCCATGTTTTGAATATAAGCTCTAAATTTGGTAGACAGTTCATAAAATATTAAGTAAATGATAAAAAAAGGGGAGTTAGCACAGTTAAATAAACAGTATATATCACTCACCCTGGCTGGTGTGGCTCAGTGGATTGAGTGCTGGCCTGGGAACCAAAGGGTCCCAGGTTTGATTCCCAGTCAGGGCACAGGCCTGGGTTGCAGGCCAGGTCACCAGTAGGGGGCGCATGAGAGGCAACCACACATGGATGTTTCTTTCCTTCTCTTTCTCCCTCCCTCCTTCCCTCACTTTCTGAAAATAAATAAAGTCTTTAAAAAAATAAAGAGCATATATTATTCAATAACAATTGTATGTCCAGCATTAATACATTACATGTATGGGGATTACCAAAAAAATGTGTGCTTAGCATAAAGATCCTGTTTCAAGAAGAATAAACACTCCATCAAGGAAGCACAATGAGCGTATAGAGAAGCCAAGGAATTCGAGAACCATTCCATGTTAAATTATGCCGGATGACCCCATGAAGGCTATGAGAACTAAAATGTAACAGACATCTATTTCATGGAATTCTTTCTGTTAATTATTTTATGTTTTTCTCACACAACAACCCTAAAAAGAATGTGTTGTTGCTTTGTTCTTGATTCACTGTAGGTGCCAAAAGAGTGTATGTGTGCTGGCGTGGGGGAGGGGCCATTTGCAATTAGTATTCAGCTGAGAGTTTCAGTCAGGAAAACTACCTCAGTGGCCTAAGATGCACCCAGTGATTTTTGCATTCTGGTATTCATGGCCTTGTTTCATTTTCACCCACACTCAAGCCACACTGGGATGTGAGACGGATGAAATATTCAGAGGTGACAGAGTGCAGCTTTTAGTCTAGGGTAGAAAGGGCATCTCAGACTCTGCATTGCTTGATCCGGTGAAAGACAGCAAGTCATCCCTAAGGGAAACTCAAGAAGCCCCCTGTAGAGGTCTACATAGCAAGGTTACCCACCTGCCAGCCGTGCGAATGAGCCACCTCGGGGACAGAGTCTCCAGCTTCAGCCGCACTTTCAGTGGATGGCTGATCTGGACAACCTGGAACTGTAATCTCATTGGGCTGTGAACCAGAACAGTCCTACTGGACCACGGCAAATTCATAACCCACGACAATTGTGAGAGACAACGTGTTTGTGTTATAGTATATGTCGCTACATTTTGGGATCATTTGTGATGAGGCAGGAGATATCCAGGAAGGAGGAAACTCCCGAGGTGCCCCAGGGCCAAGATAAAAGACACCAACGCAGGAGAGGGAACTTGTTCGAAGACCAGTTGCCCCTGCTTTCTGGAAAAGTGCTGAGTCAGGGTAAGTCATGACCCACCTGTGCAGAAGATGCTACGGGACCCCTGCTTCGTTATAACAGCATTATAATAAATTAGCATGGTAAGCTCCCCCACCCCCGGAGGCAATCAAGGAGAATCATGGGAGACCACATGCTCAATAGCTTTAAACTAATACAACTATTCGTGCATGCTCAATAAAAGCCCCCCAAACTAGCCAGGAAATATCCGCCCTAAAAGAACAGAATCCCTCCGGCCTCTGAGGTCACTCTCTGCTCAGAGCTGGCCCGCTCCCATGTTCTGTGGAGTGTACTATCGCTTAATGAATCTGCTCGCTCTCTCTCTCTCTCTCTCTCTCTCTCTCTCTGTCTGGTATAAATTCTGTGCATTTGGTTCAACTCATTGTTCGTGATCACCAAGCACCTGGTTACCTGTGCCCACCTGCAGCAGTGACGCAGCAATATATAACAAATACAAAGTGGAATACAAACTGGAAGCCTGTTAGAAAATCTACACAAGTGGGCAGAGTCTCCATAGGCAAGGGATGCAAATAAATGGATTTTCCCTGCTTACACACAGTTACCTGTCCTTCCCTTTCAAAAGAAGGGAGAAGAAAGAAACAAACAAACGAAAAACCCTTTGCTACTGGAAAACAAGATAGAAAGAGCTCTGGGTTCTTCCTCTCACCACTTCAAATAGAAACACATCTCGCCCAAGGTGCTATTAACACAGAGTCATCTCTCATTTTCCCTTGAACTGTAAACACATGCATCTAAAGTTAGGACACGTATATGGACTTCTCTCACTATCTATACAGTCATAAACTCACTTCCTAAGGCTTGCTTTGAGTCCAAGATCCCAAGTTTTTAAGATAATTTATTTCAGAATAACTCGGAATAATTTATTTCTGCTAACTCAGCAGAAACACAAAAATGGTTCTCTACGTTTCATAATTTGGCACATCATAGTTCTCCCACCGTTGGATTCTGGCAAACGTGCCCATAACATTCCACTCCATTGGTTGTTTTGTTTTCATCCAACCAACAGGGGCTGGAACAAATCTGTTCAGTTTGTCTTAAACAACGCTTATCCAGCTGCTGCCAGCTGGATTCTAAGAATAGCACGAAGAAAATCTGAGTATTGGTTTCAAGCACTCCCTTTAAGAGTCTCTGTTTTAGTCGATAAAATAAGTGCCTCCTAGATTCGTTAACCATAAAGGTCTGTCTTTCTTGGAAAAGCGGTTTCCTCCTCATATGACTGCATTAATTTTGGTCAACTAGCAAGAAGCATAACTAAGTAGAACAAGATACACTAATCATTTTCCCTAAAAAGAAGGAAAAGTCTATTTTTCCTCAGCTCTTTTAGGTTCCTAGGTGGGACCCCTGTAACAAAAGCTAAATTAACAAAGTAAAAATATGCAAATTTATTTCATGTCAGGTTTACATGACACAGGAACCTTCATAAAGAAATGGCTAAACACACAGACTCAAAGAAGTGGTTACACCTGGGAAGGAAGCAAGAGTCTGGGACTGAAAGGGGGAAGCAGGCCTTCAGAAGACCCGTGGACGAGAAGGAGCAAACATTTGATACACGAATTCTCAGTGGGCCACCTGGAAATCGTGGGACGCAGAGGGAAAGTCTAACGCACGACTTTGGGGGCTCCTCCCTGCCAGCCACGCTTCGTTCTTGTGATGATGCTAAGATCTTTTAGGCAGATTTTTCTATCTGATTTTTTTTTGTCAAACTCTATCTATAGCATCCAACAAATGTCTAGAAAACAGATCAGCCCTGTCTGGATACAATTGCTTTTAATGACCAAACTGTGTTCCTAGGGTGTGTGTGTGCCTTGAAAAGGTAAGGTTAGCCCTCAGAGGCGCAGCTCAGTTGGTTAAGCAACAGCCCACAAAGAGAAAGATCGCTGGTTTGAATCCAGTTCAGGTCACATGCCGGTTTGCAGGTTTGGTCCCCATTTGGGACCTGTACAGGAAGCAACTGATCGATGTTTCTCTCTGACATAGATGTTTCTTTCCCTCTCTTTCCCGCTCCCTTCCTCTCTCTAAAAGAAATAAATAAAATCTTTAAAAAGCAAGAAAAGTAAGGCTGTGCAGTAAGACTATCCACTCATCACGGAATGGCTTCTGCCATTAAAGGCTCAAGTGTCAGAGTGCAAATTGCGTGAATGCCAAAGGCAGCCCAACAGCAGTGAGAAATCACTGAGAGGGAGTTGAGAGTCCAATGTGATTCCATCTCCCGGGAGACACGGGTAGGGGAAGTGAGTTCAGCCGTTGAAATGAGGCCCTCTCCGGACCTGGAGCTTTTGGCAAGCATCCCAAGCAAGGAATAAGATAGGCTGATCAGCAGTAGTCTGACTGTGGGGGGGCGGGGGGGCTGGCCAGACTGTGGCCGCATTGAAAGCACGGCCGGCACAGCGATCGATTTCCCTCCTACCGGGGAAGGGTTAAAACACCAGCACCCTCAGTGGTGTGCTGCCCTGGCGCGTGAGCAGTCCCCAGCCCGCCCCTAGCTCCCCAGACACTGTACAGGCAGACAAGGGCGAGGGATAAAGGGGAAAGCCCGCCTCGGAGGTTAGGAGAGGCGCTGACCTGCCAGTCTAGCCAGTATTGGCTGGAAAAGCAGGATGTTTCCGGAGCACGTAGGACTCGGGGCCCGGACTTTTAGATGGGGAGCATGCACATATCTGATGCTTTCTCCTTGTCCTCGCTTGCCGGGTCAGGAGCCCAGGGCTACCCACGGGATGCTGCACCTCTCTGCCACACGAATGAGCCCCGGATGGCAGCGCTTCTCCACGCATGGGCACGCACACCGGAGTGCTCGCTGTCCCCAAGGGTGCATGCGAGCGGCCCTAGGCAAACGGAGCCCGCTCAGGGCGGGCCGCGGTGACCTGGCAGCGGGCCACGTCCCAGGAGAGGAACGAAGCTGCGGTGAGACGCTGGCCCCACAAGCAAGCACTCCTTGGACAGCCAGAGCCTGAAGCTGGAGAGCCAGACACACATCCCAGGGCAGCTAAGGATGGA
The DNA here is from genome assembly GCA_039655065.1 of Glossophaga mutica. Classification (NCBI taxonomy): domain Eukaryota; kingdom Metazoa; phylum Chordata; class Mammalia; order Chiroptera; family Phyllostomidae; genus Glossophaga; species Glossophaga mutica. Next base: position 2,013,043 of record CM077318.1, on the reverse strand, counting down.
GTGGGGCGTCTGGAGGCTGACTCTGGTCCTAGGGGTGGCTGGCTTCTTTCTGTGTTTTGTGGAAGAGATTGGCCTGGAGCCGGGGTGTCCCCAACACCCGCCACTGAGCAACCTTCAGTGAAGACGGTTTCCCTTCCCCCATCAATCTCCGCGTTATGCCTGCGTATAGCGCCTGATGGCCCCCTCCCACTTTGGTCAGTAACATTAGCAGAGAACAGCCCTTTCTGCAGGCATCTGCGTGGGACCGGGACAGTGCATCCAATATCCACGACTTACTGTCACAGCTTACGGTTCCACGGGGTGCCTGTCAATACTCTCAGAGCCCTAGCGCTGCCCACTGGGAGGATGGTCACACCTGGTCTCAGCTTGAAAAGCCTAAACCCACCGAGGGCAGCGTTGCATGGGCTAGACCCAGACAACGAAGGAAACCTCCTGTGATTCTAGGGCACGAACGTAAATGAACAAATAAAAATAATAAACGACACACACACACCCACACACACACACACCCAGAAAAGACAAAAGCATCTCTGCTGGGTTATCTGGGACTTTCTTCCAACGCTTTTTACTTCGTATTGGAAGCCTCCTTTTCATCAGTCCATGAATCAGAGCTGACCACGTTCAAAACGAGTGCTTCTCTCCCCTACAAGAGCTCATTAGCACGCTTCAGTGCGCTTCTCCAAAATGCAGTTAGTTAGCACTTACCCTAACACTCCAACTGTACCTTTATCTGCAGACTGCTTCTCTAGTTCCCTTTCCACAGTGTCTCTGCATAGGCGGAAATCACAGCAAAAATTCATCAAGGAGACTTGTTTTTGTCTCCCATACTAAAAGAATCTAAGATGGGAAGCCTCTTTTTTGATGATAAGGAGACAGCAGGGTTTTTTTTCCCCCCTTTTACTTGACTGCCTAAACCTGAGGCTGAGACATCCATCCGACCCATGGGAAGCCAAAAAGCAGTTTGTCCCATGAACACTTCTCTTTGCATCTTTCCCTCATCAGCGATGATCTGCATGGAGCGCTTATGACAAGAATACAATATCCTACATTGATTTCCACCACGCACCAAGAGGCGGGAGTCTAGAAAACGATTCGAAGCTGTTCGGGGTTAAAATCACAACTGCCAAGAGGAGCTGTGGTTTCCAGCTGCAGGCAACAGGATGTAAATACGACTCAAAAGGCAGTTGCCCTGCAGCCTTTTAAACTGCCTGCTTTTTTTCTTTGCCGTCTAGCTTGTGCTGGAAGGCTTCTGGATCTTTTTATTAAGCCCTCCTAAGGGCTCTTGTGGTTTCAGCCCACAGGCCTCTAATGCATCCGCACTTCCGGTGCCATTTCCCTTATGGGGGCACGTTTGTGCTAATGTCCAACGGAGCTATCCATTTCAAATTCCCTCACGTTCCCCGTTTTCCATGGCATACATGGACAGGGGCTGGGCGACCTTTAACCCTTAAGGAAGCTGAGGCCAGGGTGAAAAAGGGATGAGGGATCAGGCGGCAGAGAATGCGTTCTGAGACAGTGAGCGAGACACCCTGTCTGTGAAAGGACCAAACTTTCCGAAGGCCAAAGCTCAACACAGCATAGTTTGGAGTAAGGATTTAGGGTCATGGCACATCAATACTGGATCTTCCTGGACAATGGACTTGTAGCTTCCAAAAGCGTTCTGGTATTCAAGTTGCAGTTATTTACTTGTGTTTTGGTTGCGTGAGGGGAGGGGGAGAGGTATGAGACTTTGGTTTCAGGTGCAACTGGAGGCCAAAGTCCTCCTCTGCAGATGCCCAGATGCAGTCCTGGTCTGTTGTCTCTGAAAAGCAAGTCAGTATCTTATTAAACACCATAGAAACTTTTTTAAAGATCTTATTTATTTACTTACTTACTTATTTATTTTCAGAGAGAGGGGAAGGGAGAGAGAAAGAGAGGGAGAGAAACATCAATGTGTGGCTGCCTCTCACACGCCCCCTACTGGGGAGCTGGCCCACAACCCAGGCAAGTGCCCTGACTGGGAATCGAACTGGTGACCCTTTGATTTGCAGGCTGGCGCTCAATCCACTGAGCCACATCAGCTAGGGCGAACATTTTGAGTTGGTTCTGTGATCACATTCCCTATAGTTTCTTACTGCAGTATGGAATGAGACTTGAGGGTCTTGGGGACATACCAAAAGGACTAGAAGTTGCCTCTTTGTGAGCAAAATTTACGTTTATAAAAAAAATCTCTGCCTGAAAGAGTACTTCCCTGTCTGTTCCAGAAAGGAGGATGCGTCAATTTATAGGAAGTCTTATCCATGGGAAAGGCAAGGACTTCAATGTGCGCAGCAGCCATGTTATTTTCCTGGTAACTTTCCATAAATGGCATACCCCCCCCCCTTTTTTTTTGTTCTTAGCCGGAGATGGCATCAAAGATGAAGATGGGTCATTTGGGAGAGTTGGTCCTTCCGTTTTCCTGTGTATCTCCCATGCATACAGGACGTATGCATGTGAACAGTTTTCTGTTTGTTGTTATCTTGCTAATCGGTATCTTTTCCTTTTTTTCTTGTTATTTAAGTTCTCACGGTGACGCTGGTTAGCAAAATGACCGGATTTCAAGGGCACAATTCCGCAGCACATGCTCTGTACGCTGTACTGTGTGTTCCCGCCCCAGGTCAGGTCCCCTCCCATCACCATTGATCCCCCCTTTACCTTCCACCCCCCCGTCGCCCCACATCGCCACACTGTTGTGTCCATGAGCCTTTGCTTTTTGGCTCCATCCCTCCGCCCTTCCCACCCAGTCCCTCGACTCCCGCAGAGCTGTCAGCCTGCTCCTTCCATCTGTGAGTCTGTCTGTACTGTGCTTGTTGGTTTGGTTTGTTCGTTAGATTCTTCATGCGAGTGAGGGAGGTCTCAGCCAAGCACCCGGCAGGTTGGGGGAAAATGCATTTTTTTCTCTGCTACAGGTGATTGAGGAAAAAAGGGTCCACTGTAGTAGCTGGCTTCTAAAATGGACTGCAATGCACCTCACTTCCTGCTGGCCATGTTTTTCTGTAGACTTGACCCCCATTGTGATTGGTGCGTGTGACAGAAAGTATGTCACAGAAGTGATGATGGATGGTGGCCAAGACTGAATTATATATAAAGACCGTCTAGGCATGTGCCTTGTTCTCTTAACTCGTACTCTGGAGGAAGGTAGTGTGGTTAAGTGTGGGGTAGCTCAAGATCCGCGATAAAAGGCTCGCGGGGTGGGGGCGGGGGGCTCCCTGGCTGGAAGGAATGGGTACTGTCTGGGGAACGGATTGTAACTCTCTTTTGTGGGGAGTGGCTTCCTGTCCTGTGACTGCTTTTTGATTTTTCCTTCTGCCCATCCACACTGAGGTCATGCATCTCCGGTCCACGAGCAGGTCTGTGCAACCTGGACCCACGCTGTCTTTGTCTGGGACCCCTTATAGTGAGCCTCAGACAGGAGGGGGTGTGGTATCTCTCGCACCGACCTGGCGTCCGTGCCTCCTCTGTAATGTGAGCAATAAATGGCTTGTCCATATCTGTTAGTCCACTGGGTTTTTGGTTTTTTTTTTTTTAACATCATAAACATGTAAGCAGCTCCCTGGTTTGGGGCTCCTGCACTACAGAAAGGAAAGACTTTCACTGTATTTTCCCACGTTCAATAGCTGGGCCTATGAAATAAACTGACTTGTTAGTAGGTTAGCAGTAGAATACTTATACACATTAATTCTTAATACTATGTCCACGGAACAATCACAGAAACAAAGAATACACAAAAAAACTCATGAGATTTAAGAGTTTATATACTGTCTTAATAGGGGAAAGAGGGGGGGATGTGGGTCCTTTATGGTAGAGTAAATAATTTTAAGAAGGATTAATGGGCCTGTTAAAATAACCAGATTGGGCCCAAAGAGGGGGCACTCATGCTAACACCATATCAGCAAAAAGAAACTTTACTCAGTTGCCGTGCTTGGCTGTCTCAGAAAAAAAAAAGTCCTACATCCACCTACCAGTGGTTGCCTGCTCAGCGTGTTACCTAACCTGGCTCCAAGACCTCCCTTGGAGACGTAGAAAGAAAGTTACCCGGCTCTAACTGATCAGCAAATGCCCATTATAAACAACTTCCTTGTTCTTGTTCGCTGTGGTCTATAAAAAAGCTCTTTCCATGTGCTACCTTGGATGGTTCCCGATTAATGAACTGCTGAATGAACTCAATACGATCATTAACATATACCCAGCTGAATTTTGTTCTTTGTCTAATAAACATCCCTTAAAAGAGTAAATGGGGGATATGATAGTTTGGAACAAAGCTTGAGTATGGGCTGACTTTTCGTCTCCTCTCCTATGATAAGAGTTCATCTTCCTTGGTTGGTGAATCTCCCAGAAAGGAGATTGATGGTGATTTATTTCCTTGGGTAGGAGTTGTCTGTAGGTAGGAGACAAAAGTTCAAAGAAATCTTCTCCCTGCCTTTGCTGTTTTTCAAATGTTCGAAACTCAAAATAATGAATATAACAAAGCAGCATATCTTGGGGTGGCGTATCCCTAACCCCTTCATCACATGCTTAAGGAAATTCAGGTGCCATTGTGGTGATGCCTATACGGAGAGGAACTAAGGTCTTCTAGTAAAACTAGTACCAACGTGTGGGATTATGCACACACACACACACACACATTTGCTTTATTTGCAAAATACAATTAGCCACAGAAAGATAAGAAACCATATACATGTATATATAAAATTTAAAGTTGGTCCCTATATAACTGCTTCAAATAGTAGTCATTACTTAATAACATTAGGGTAACAAAAGGTGATGGAGGACGCTGAAAACAAGTAAAGAAAATTAAGGGGATTAAGCTGATCATTTCCCCAGAAATATTAATGATGAGAAACAAATGGAATAGATTTTCCATCTCACAGCTGCTTCTGCATCCATAGGTACCTTTTCAAAACAAGTAACATCTCTTTTGGTTTCTCCATGCTTATAATCCAGTGTAAGCTTCGTGTGGTCATTTTGATTCAAAAGCAATCAACACACTCAAGGTTGCGAATACTATTCGAGTTCATTGCAAATGGGTCGGCTACTAGTTAGGATTCCCTCATCTGGCTTTTACTCCACATAGTTGTTAGCAATTCTGGGCTGGAACGTCATAAAAAGATGACTTTTCCTCCACATTTCACATTGATGTAAAGTTTACCTAACCCTAACTATGGACACAATTGTTTTCCAATGTTACTTTCCCTAGGTTCTTGATATGAGACATCTTTTGATTTTCAGTAGCCTAATCGAATTAGTATTTCTGTCTAATTTTTTTCCTGAGACTTTGATGGCACTCCAAATATTTGTAAAACTGTGATTAGTGTTTCTTTTTTAGGAACTGATGAGGCAGCTCTCAAACTATTCAGTCCTCTGGCCTTATGTTTCTTATGTTTCCTACTGTGAAGTTTGCCTGCTCAGTTCTCATTACCATTTTCTCAGCAGGGTAGACAGTGTGGGGGTGGAAAAAGACTTCTCTTCCCACTTTTCTAAGTTCTTTTGGCTGGACTACTAATGAAATTAACATGAGACACAGTAAGAGGGGAAAATGACCAAGACGAATTGTGTACGAATGCGCAGGAGTTCCATCATAACACAGGCCAGAACGCATTGGGGCGGATAAAGCATCTGTGTCATCCTGTAACTGATTTGGGTCTGCTTTGCGACTTCAGAGGGCAGGAAGGCGATGCACACGGAGATGGAAAAAAGCAAATGCCTGGTAAATAAATGTTTGCTAGGCCGTGTTTAACAGGGAGGACTTTCATCGAAGCGGCTTTGCGAAGTTCCTCCCGGTCTGCCTATCACACCTAGTCCATTGTTGATAACAATGATGGCTCTTCTGTCTGAGCAGGTCCGCTACCGAAATTATTTTCGGCAGTTTGAGGGAAAATCAAAAGTTCTTTCTGAGACTTTGGCTTCTTAAAAAAGGAAACAGCTTCAAATAATTAACATTCCAAAAGGCATCTTTTGGGGTGGCAAATTCCGCTTCCCCCAACGGGGTGGGTAAAAGGGAAACTTATGTAATTTGGTTCTGTGTTAGTAACTCCCTTAAAAGTGAGGTAGAGATGGAGCTTGCATTCCTCGCTTTTCTTATTGCAAAAGACCGAGACTCTCAGGGAAAGAAATCATCGTGAAAACAAAATCACCTGCCAAACTGTACCTAATGACAGCTCCCAGAGGCAACAAAATATAAATCAAAGACTTCTTTCTGTAGCACTGCAGTTTTCTCCCTGACATAAACGCTTGCCATTTAACGAGCCCTTAATCATTCCAAATCAGGCACAAAATATATCCATTGCACATTTTTTATTGAAAAGTTCTCATCTGAGAACATAATTACTACATGCTACAGTGTGAAATATGGCTGTGATTAGATAGATATATTGGGGAACATTGATATGGGCAAACGGACTCTAGAATCATTATTCTAAGCCTTGTTAACTTATTTGCTTTATAAGATTTGCTGCAGGACAGATTTTCATATTAAGCGTAATGGGAATTTTTTTTTTTTTATTTTAAGGAGTAAAATGTGCTTTCTCATGCTCTCTGAAAAGCCTAAAGACACTTCTTTCCAAGAGAAATCATTAACTAATACGGAATTTAGGTTTTGAATGCTAATTAAAAATCTGTTAATATTCATTGCACTATGATCAACACAACAGCGTTTTAATGTTTGCCCTAAAGTGATTTTATTGACGGAGGCTTGGCATCGCAAAATGCCAAACTTCAGATTTAGTGAAAAGCTTGCAGCGTTTGATGAATTTTGAAATGCGGCCAAACACATGATTTTGTAAAGCATCTGTTACCGGCCATCTCTTGGAATGCTAAATATTTCTGTATGTGTTTCGCTTGGTTTTGTCGAAAGTTCACTTTATTATGTTCAACATTTTTTTCAACATGACACACTCGCAAGCCAGGTTCCCAGCAAGACATTGTGGCAAACGGAAGCATGTCACATCGTGTTCTTCTTCGTTTTCTCTAAATCTGAGGGTGGCTTATAATTAGTTCAACATCAGTGAGAACTGAGTTAGTTACACTTTAACCAATCTGTATTTAAATTTTTAGTAAAAGAATTTCTATTGGCAATTTTAAAATACTTAATTTAACCTTTCTGTAAGTAAAAATGGACGAAAAATATTTTTCTTTATCATAATGAGTAATGCAAATACGGTTGAAAATTACAAATATTCACTGTTTTTATTTCCTCAATTTTTGAAGGTAAGCCGCATAAAATATACATTTTTTACTTTTAAATCAACTGCTATTAATATATGGGGCAATTATTACACAGAATTCACTCTTTTTAAGTGGTTGTAATAAAAGAAATTGTAACATTTGTCTTTTAAAGATGTGAAAATTCGGACAAATTTGAAGCATCTTTAGTTCAGAATGAGGAAATAGGCAAAGTTGATTGCGAGCTCAGATTATTATTTAATCCAACATAATCAAGGGCCCAAGCTTGATTTTAGGAGAAAATATCCAAACTATTATAATCCATGTGTCTTCCAGTCATTGATTTTAGAGTTTTATTCATTTAATGCCAGGATGTGACATCCCCAAATTTCATTTTTGCTCAGCATTTTTCAATTTTTTGGTAGACCATTCCTATCGTATCTTTCTCATTCCTGTGTATCCCCCTTACACTTCTCTTCCACCTCTAACCGTACCCCTTCCCCATCACCGCACCATTGGCTATGTCCACGAGTCCTTTTACTTTCACTATTTTTCTTTAAAAAAGTCTCTGAGGGTACTAATAATGACTTTCATAATTATTCTCATCAAAATAGAGCCTGATTTTGGAGAGCCATTGTATCGAAACATCAACATCAGGTCTTGCCTCGTTTGTAACTTTTTATGTAAATAAACACACTCTTCTCGATGCTCCATGATCCTAAAATAGACACCGAGTTTTCAAACAGACCCACGTATCAACTTAGAACAAATACACAGACATCCCCAAACCTGTTTCAGGTCTTAGTTATTCTTAGGGATGACCATTTTTTAAAACAGTCTGTTTCTTACTAATATCCTAAATACTATATATGAATTAGGAACTTTGCATTCCATAGTTGCTAAACATTCTGAAGAAGAGAAAAAGAGGATCGGTTACAAATAAAAAAGGGAAACTTGCCCTGGCCGGTGTGGCTCAGTGGATTGGGTGCTGGCCTGCAAATGAAAAGGTCACTGGTTCGATTCCCAGTCAAGGCACATGCCTGGGTTGTGGGCCAGGTCCCCAGTTGTGGATACAGGAGAATCTGGTGTTTCTCTCCCTCTCTTTCTCACTCCCTTCCTCTCTCTAAACATAAATAAATAAAATCTTTAAAAAAAGGGCAACTTTATCATGTTAATTGGCATGCATACCCTCAACAGATGACTCTAAATGCATTTGAGAATGATTTTTAAACAACCTAGCTGTGCTTAATGATAGGTAATATATCTATGTTAATGACACAATAAAGGTAAATGTACAGATATAAATGCAGCTATATATATAATTATATATAATTATATATAAACATTGTATATGCATATAATTTTTTAAGCCTCCAACCAACGCTGGTTCTTTCTTTTATGGTCATCTCGGTATCAACCGGCTCTCCATCATCTTCCATTTCGGTGAATTTACCCGTGTTTCGGCCCATTCATGAGGGGTTTACACATGGGGAATATTCTGAAAAGATCCCAGGTCTGGAGAGCTTCCAGGGCTTCGCATATGGTTGTACCGCACAGCTTTCAGAAGTGACATTTCACATTATAATCTATTTATTATAAAAAGCGCACACGAAACCTCTAAGCTTGCGAGGGAACTTCCCAACCAAACGCGGCAGTCACGTTGGACCTTAAGGTCACTGTGAGTAGAGGACCTACCATAACAGGCAGAGTAAAGCGAAATTAAAAAAAGAGCTTCGCCTCTCACAGTGCGTGCTTGCATTTGCCCGTAAGTTTAGAAGCGAGTTGAGAGTTTGGGGCCCAGGTTCCCTTTTGTGATCTGCAGGCATCAGCGTGGCATGCAAGTTCGCAGCTCGAAAACGTAAGAGATGGAGGCAGTTGGACTTGCTCCCAGTCGCGATCCCTGCTTCTCTGCTCTTCAGCTTCTCAAGCCCAGTCCATCCGCTCTCCAGCCTCTAAATCCTCCTTCGCTCTTCCCATCTTCCAGGCCAGCTGACCCTCCCCCTCCCTAATGTGCTGGCGTTCCTAAGGGGCGTCTGGTGGCTCTGGTCCCTTTCAAACTGTACCGCGGTATCAGCAGAGTGCCTGGATTCCTATGGTTTTAGTTTGTTTCTTTGGATTCAAGCACATTACAAATAAATACATAAATAAACCGTATATGTTTCAAGAAAAAATCCTACTCCAATTTTAATTTATATGGATACCTTTAATTAGGAAAAAAAAATCACCAACAAGCAACATGGAAGTAAGGGGGAAAAACAAAGAAGAGATATATTTTAGTGAGATTTTTTTGTACCTGAAATATAAGCCAAAAGCAGTTCTTTGTATAGCAGTCATCAAAGTCAATGATGAAAAACATCACTTTTGTTCTCATCTGCTATAAATTTATGGAATTAACCTTTGTCTATTCAAGTCCTTTGCTCATTTTTGAATTGGATTGTTCAGTTTTGGGGGCATCGATATGTAAGTTCTTTTTGATATCGATAATATAAGTTCTTTCTAAATTGTGGATAATAACTCCTTGTCAGATGTGTTAGAGAATATGTTCAGCTCTCACTGAGCTGTCTTTTCGTTGTGTTGATGGTTTCCTTTTCTGTGCAAAAACTTTTTAGTTCGATGTGGTCTCATCTGTTTATTTTTTCTTTTGTTTCTCTTGTGTGTGGAGATACACATCAAAAAGATGTTGCTGCAAAAAAAAAAAAAAAAAGAAAAAAAGCCCAAGATCTTACTGCTTATTTTTTTTCTAGGATTTTTACAGTAAAACCAATTTTTTTTGGAAAGATCTACAAAATTGATAAGTACTAGATAGACTTATTGGAAATAAAGTGAACATACATCAAAAATTTTAACAATTAAAAAAATTTACTCTGTAGATCTTACACATATTCAAAAATAATGAAAGAATATCACAACTTTATGTCAGCAAGTATATAAAGTTAGATGGTGAGGCCATTAGCATGGACCCTAATCCAATCTGATAGGTTTTCTTTTTTTAAAACAGACTTTATTTCTTTATTTTTTAGAGAGAGGGGAAGGGAAGGGAGAAAGAGAGGGACAGAAACATCCATGTGGGGTTCCCTCTCACACACCCCAAACTGGTCCTGGCCCGCAACCCAGGCATGTGCCCTGATGGGGATTTGAACTGGCGACCCTTGGGTTTGCAGGCCCACACTCAATGCACTGAGCTACACCAGCCAGGGTGGTTTTCTTAAGAGACAAGGAAATAAGGAAGCAGAGAGCCACTAAGAACATGCATGCACAGGCCATGCGAAGAGGCCAGGAGAGGGCAGGCGCTCGCCAGCCAAGGGGAGAGGCCTCGGAAGCACCCAGCTCTGCGGACTTCCAGCCTCCAGAGCCGTGACACAATAAACTGCTCTTGCTTAGGCGCCTAGTCCATTTTCTTTTCTTATAGCAGCATTGGAAAACTAATACATGTAGAATGATGAAATCTAAAAAAAAAGACAACTTACCACAAATAATGCAAAATTGAATAAAAGCCTGATTACCCTTTACTGAAGAAGTTGTATTGATTATCCAAAAGGTTTCACAAAAGAAACTCCAAGCATGCCCTGGCTGGTGTGGCTCAGTGGATTGAGTGCCAGCCTGAGAACCCAAGGGTTGCCGGTTCGATTCCCAGTCAGGGCACACGCCTGGGTTGCACGTGCCAGGTCCCAAGCTGGGGGTGCTTGAGAGGCAACGACACATTGATCTTTCTCCCCCTTGCAAAAAAAATAATTCTGCAATGGCGATGGCCTACAAGTGTTGAAGTGAGAGAAAGTGTTGCACATCTCACACTTTAATCAAGAGCTGGAAATCGTTAAGTGTTAGAAGGCATGCCAAAAACTGAGAGAGGTCACAATCTAGGCATCTCGCACCAGTTAATGAAGATGTAGATGCAAGAGAAAAGTTTGAAAGAAATGAAAAGTACTACTCCAGTAAATACACAAGAAATACTCCAGTAAATGATAAAAAAGAGAAACTGTCTTATTGCTAACGTAGTCACCTTGTCGTAGTCTTCAGCTATCTGTTATTTTTATTTTCAAGTAACCCTTGGTTTTAACTAGGTTACTTAAGTCTCATTAATGCAGATCTATCTCTTCAGATAGACACAGAAACATGAGATTTTCCAGCGACAGAAAAACACCCAAAAAACAGGCTTCCTGTTTTTACTTGTACAATTACTCCATACATGTTGGCCTGTCCAAAAAGTTCTTTTGGTTTTTCTTGTAAGATGGCTTTAGTAGCGCTTAGTTGTCTTTAACTTCATTCAAAACAATTTCGTTGGACCGTATTGTGACAGCTGTCATTTCAGTGTGCATTTAAAAAAAAAAAAAACACAAGAAAATTGGTGAAGTTTTGCGCAGCCATTTTAAAATGGACAATGGAAGAACGTACACAACATTTTTGCCATATTATGCTTTATTATTTCAAGAGAGGTAAAAATGCAACTGAAACACAAAAAGAGATTTGTGCGGAGTATGGAGACGGTGCTGTAACTAATCAAATGTGTCAAAGGTGGTTCGTGAAGTTTCTTGGCACTATTGACACTTTGGCCAAATAATTCTCTGCTGTGAGGCTGTCTTATGCATTGGAAGATGCTTAACAGCACTCCTGGCCTCTACCCACTGGAAGCCAATGGTGGGAGAGAGCCAACATATTCAAAACACCCAAATCAATACAGTCATTGGTGAAAATGAAAAAATGTGTCTTTTATTTTATGGAGAAAACATAGCAGACTTTTTCGCCAGTTCAATATGTACTAGGAGTGTTCAGAAAGACAAGATATAGAATTATGGCTAATTTTCCTTCTGCCTGGCACTTAATTCCCCCAGATCTGGGTCTACCAGTTCCAAAGTGCGCTAACAAATGTCTGCCTTACTAGTTGCTACTTCATCAGCAGGAGGGACAGGCCGTCATTCCGGCTTCAGGTCCTCATCACATTTTTCTCTTTTCTCCTTTCTACCTCTCTGATGTGGGACCCTGGATGGCAGCGCTGCTTGGGGACCCAAATCCAAGGTAATACCAAGGATTAGATTATCAAATGAGATTTATCAACATTAAAGATTGTACCCACTTGCAAGCTTTACTAGTAAATTGTCAGAAGTAATAGTTGTGCAACAGTGAGATAGAAAAAAACACCCAAGGAGCAATCATTTGGTTCTCCCAGTCCGTTGTCACTATCCATAGATACGCTCTCGCTCAGGTTCATATGCGATGACTCTAACTGATGCGCGCATTCCTATGATGTACACAGGAGAGAGCTCGTTCAGTCATGAAGCATTTCTATTTCATATTTGGATAGTTACATAGCATAGATCCCAGCTTTCCTCCTTACTATAAGAAGCCCTAGACAGAGAAGGCAATGGAGGGGAGAAGATTTTACTAGTCCATTATATGTCTCTTTGACATAAAGATTACTTGGTGCTACAAGCAGTCAAAACCCAGCACTTTCAGGAAAAGCTTTTTACCTCCTCCATCTTCTGAAATTTACATGAGAAGGGAGGTCTGTACCACTGATGGAGCTTACACCAGAGGTAACTTTGTACCTACGAAACTTACCTGACAGTGGGAAGCCATCATTTCCTAAACATCTCTTCTCACCTTCCTGTGAATGAGTTTTTCCCCTTTTTACCCCTAGACCCCTACACTTTTTCCTTAGTGCGAGAGGTTATATAAGCTTCAATTGTCTGGTTGCTTTGGGGGGGTCTCATACTCTTATGGGACCTTACATATGTATAGTAATTAAATTTGTTTTTCTCCTATTAATCAGTCGTATCAATTTAAACATTACATTAGGAAAAATCTTAGAAAGGAAAAAGGAACTTTTTTTTTACCCCATGATACCTTCTGTTACAGAACAGACCTGGGGGGGGGGCGTTGAATGATATACTATTACTGAATGGACCCCCTTTTGCTCCTGGGGTCCCTCACCCCATACTAGGTTAGCCTTGCCTGCCGCCAAGGAAAGATCTCTCAATGCCAGAGATTGGTGAAAAGGAAGGGGACTATTTATTTAAAGAGTCATACGAACTGAAGAGGAATGACTTAATGTCTTCATCGAGATCCCAAAGTCCTCTACAATACCCACAAACGCACAGTCCTTCCTTCCCCCTCTGCCCAGTCCAGGGTACCATATCTCAGAAAAAGAAGTAGAAGTCTGTGGTTCTTCTCTGCCCAAGCTGAGCGGTCCCCCAAAGACGCCACATAGCTGCTGCACCTGGGTTTAAATCCCAGCGCTAATCTTCCTCTGCAGCCCCGTTTCCGACTCCTCCCACAATTGGCCACAGCTGCCAGCATTCCCATGTGTTTTGTGTTTTTTTTTTTTTTCCCCCAGCTTGTCTGGTCTGCCCTAATCATTCTGGGCAGGTGTGTCCCTGTGGTGTGGAGCCAATCACCTCCAAGTTCCTACGCAGGCGCTGTAACCAGGGGGAGTTGCCTCCCAGTTACATCATGGGTTGATTCTAATATTTCCTGGACATCGAGCTCTGGACCCCATTACAAATCCCTATTTGGGGCTCCCCCTTGGCTACATCCTGTTACGCTTCTGTAAAAGCATTTATTAGCAAATAGCAATCCTTTGTTTGCTAGGAAATCTGTCATTAGCATTTGATGTGGTCCTTTCCTAAATTCTTTTTTCTCTCTTAAGATGATCCTCCAGTAAAGTGGATTCCTGGCCTGCCTCAAACCACTTGCTACAAACGCACACCCCAGCTCTAAATCCAAAACCTCACTTAATGGTGAAATACTAGAGATTATCCTAGTAATAATACTAGAGTCTCCATAATTTGTATTATCATTTAATATTAAATTGTATCTATTAGCCAATACATTGTAATTAGCAAAAATGATTGGACATATAAGAAAATGTAATCCCATTTATTTCTCTTAGCATATTAGATTGTATATCTGGAAAACCCAAGAGAAATGATAGAAAAATGGAAAAGCATTATAAAAATAAAATTTACTGAATTATAACAAGATACAAATTTAACTTAAGAAATGTATAACCACTACAAAGATAAATTAAAAACGTTTTTCTATAGAAAGTTGGAAGGGAAAATTTGAATAAAAAATGATCCATTATTGAATTTGTATACAAATAAGTACAAGTAATTTAAAAATACATTTTCTATAAGTATAAAATATACCACAACAAATGTACCTCACAGTGCACTATTATTAATGATAAATCTTCGTAAGGAAACTCACTTTAGATGAAATAGGGTCCAGCAGCAAAGGCGTCTGGGAAATGTTGGACTGTCCGCTTAACCCTCTGTAGCCTCAGGTTTGGCTGACCAGCCAGGTAACCAGAAGGATGCTCAGAGATAAACAGTCCTGCCCCAGAAAGGTTAAGGAATGTATCGTAGAGTGGGGATAACTGCCTGATGCTCTCTGTTCACTTAGAAAAGGCATTGTTCTTTGCTGGTCCATGACCGCCCACCGTAGGGTTTTACTGTTAACCCCCATAAAACCTTGCCCTGGGAGGGGGTGGACCTTTTGCCGCTGAGAGCAGCTGCCTTGCCCGGGTATGTGAGTTTCTCCTTTTAAAGCTTCTCTGATTTTGGATAAGGCTATGGGTCAGTTCTTTAGAATCGATTATGAATTAAGACTTTTGGCCCTCCCCCCCACAACCTTACGGTGACAGAATCACTTCAAGTTGATGGGTTATGGGACTACCTGAAAATCGTACTTTGGCATATTTAATTTCCAAGCTAGAAGGGTAAGAGCACACATGCCATATCTTAAAGTAGTGTCTCCTGGACTCTATTAGAAGACAGCAGGACTCTTTTAAAATAATAACCGCTTCAGGGCTGGAGCAAGAAATACGTAAGATGAAAATTCTAGCATCCAAATGATTACTACATGCACTTGATAAAAACATTCAGTCCTTCCTACAGTAGGATTTTTTACCTCATGTTTTCTCTATAGGCTCATATTTTAAGATGTAGACTAGAGATTGGGTGTCTAAAATCATTCAAAATAGATGGTTTCAAGGACTCAGTGTACAACATTATACTGGGAATGCTTAGCGGAAACACAGTAGAAAGACTCGGGGTTATATATCTCTTTAGAGAGATGTTGGCACTATGAGAGGACGCCTGTTATTCAGGACTTAAGATTTGGTGTTTTCAGGTCTATTTGAGCCTGGAAGCAGATGGCTTCTTAAAACTAGACTGCGGATGCAAGCGTTGTAACACAGGACTGCGTGAAACTGTGGTTATTTATTTATTTGTATTTTAATGTGGGATTTCCTCTAAAATGCCCCCCACTGGGGACCTGGCCCACAACCCAGGGGTGTGCCCTGACTTGGAATTGAACAAGCAACCCTTTGGGTCACAGGCCAGCACTCAATCCACTGAGCCACACCAGTCAGGCCTTACTTGTATTTTAAGAAAATACTCCATTGTCTAATAGGCTTCTGATAAAGCTCCTTTTCTTTCCCTTCTTATTATTTAACTGCCAATTGGAAAATAAAAATTAAAGTCATGCCGAAGGAAATCTTTTTACCTCAGATTAACTTTTCAAAAAGCCTCCCTTGGTTATTTATTGCATTGTTCTTTCTTTTTTTTTAAAGATTTTATGTATTTATTTTTAGAGAGGGGAAGGGAGGGAGAAAGAGAGGGAGAGAAACATCAATGTGTGGTTGCCTCTCACGTGGCCCCCACTAGGGACCTGGCCTGCAACCCAGGCATGTGCCCTGACTGGGAATCGAACCTGCGACCCTTTGGTTCACGGCCCGCGCTCAATCCACTGAGCTACGCCAGCCAGGGCTATTGCATTGTTCTTGATGGCTTCTCAAAAAATTATAAAAACTAAAATATTATGTACATAAGGTGATCCAAATTCAACGAGAGAGAGAGAAAATTCATCAAAATATTTTCCACCTGGGAGGATTCATTAGAATTCAGGAACACAATAATTCTGTCACTTTAAGGGAAAGCATTCTCTAGAAATATTAACATGAAGAACATACAACTAGCTAATTATCCTCGTGGGAACTTAAATATAGTGTCTCTAATAATTGAAATCAAGAGTAGTTTTTTGTTTGGGTTTGCTTTGTAAGTAGTGTGAGCTTAGTAAGATTATAATCGTCATTCTATGCAAATGCTTGGCTAACTTTGATTTATTCTAACTATATGAATATGCAGTCAAGTAAAGCACATTTGTAGATAGTGGTCTTGGCAATCCTTGATTATGTTATATATGCTGGATAGAAAGAAAAAGGGAGGTTTCTCTGCAAAGTAAACTCACAGCTCAACGTGATCATAAATTCCTGACTGGGCAGGTCAGGGTGATAGTTACGTCCGGACGTGACTTCTTTAGTAAAGCTTGTCTTGCCCATTGTTCTTGTGCCTGAAGGTTAATGCCTTTCAGATCCCTCTTAAAAGGCTGACCACCCTCAAGAGGGCCCATAATCTCCTATAATTCTATCTAGACCTTGTTTTCTCCCAACTTCGTGTAATCTTCCTTAATTCCAAAAGCACAAAAGCAGCTGAAAACTGTCATTTCTTGGAAGCATTTTTCTCAGTGTCTTGAAATCTTGCTTCTAGGCATGTTCTGTTTGACTCAAATAAACACATAAAATCTTTCCACAGATTTCGGTGGGGTTTTTTTAAAGATTTTTTTAAAATTTATTTTTAAGGAGAGGATAAGGAAGGGAAGAAGAAGAAGGAGGGAAACATCAATGTGTGGTTGCTTCTCCCATGCCCCCAATTAGGGACCTGGCCCGCAACCCAGGCGTGTACCCTGACTGGGAATCGAACCAGCGACCCTTTGGTTTGCAGGCCTGCACTCAGTCCACTGAGCCACACCATCCAGGTCAGACTTGGGTGTTTTTACATTGACAATACTATCTGATATATATATATTACACTTCAGTATAAAACTACTCAGGTCCCTAGTTAGATATTATACAAATTGTCTTCATTGTCCCTTTTACTTTGTCACTGTAGTTAATTTTATATGCTCAATAAAAATCAGTCTTTCTATCCACTTGGATATAATAGGATAAACCATTTTTTTTTACCATGGCTTTGCCAGAAGGATACACTTAGTGATAAATTTTATTACATTAAATATGAAAAGTTTTTCTATTAAGAAAAAGAATCTATACTTGTATGGAAACAGTGCTATGAATTATTTCCAGGAAAATAATCTGGTAGTTTCTCTGTGAGTTATAATCTTAGGTTACAAAGAGAAAAATATTTCACTTTCTGGAAAACTGGAACATTATCAGACACAATAATTTGCAGAAAGAAAGATATTTCTAGATATATTATTTGAAACTCAGAAAACAGCCGCTCAGGTTTTTGCCCATGGCTCCCAACTGAGAAAGTGATAGAGTTACGGGACAGAAGGGGTCTGTTTGCCTGCATGCATCAAAACTCAGTAAGACATGAATATAATTTTGCAGCAAAGAAAGCAAGGATTTATTTTAAGAAACGGTCCATACCAGTGGACGCAAGTGAGCACACGCTCAAAGATCCTGTTCCCCAATGGCTTCCGGAGATGGGTCCAGGGGATGGGAAAAATCTTTACTTCTGTCTCACGGCCAGGAGTCTGGTCTCTATTGACTGGTTGGTGCATCGGGTCCTGATGTCATATACGACATTATTTTGTCTGGTTTTACGGCTTTTCTAGGCCTGAGAGCTGGAATACAACTGACGTTTAGATGATATATTCAGTTAGACGGAATCTCTGTCTTTAAGGTCAATGGACTTGAGGCTTTCTTTCCTAAGATTATTTGCTGAGGACCAGAGTCTCATGGCCCTAAAGGCTTCATGATTTCAGGAGTAGTCACGCTAATGAGAAGGAGGTAATCGAGTCAACGTGCTAAATGAAGCCAGTTTGAACCAAAAGGAAAGAAAGGAGAAAAGGTCATATCAAAGAAATGATGTTTCTGCACGGTTACAATAGGGGGTGGAATATATAAATAAATAAATGAGCATAACTTGCACTGTGGGAATAATCTCAGAATGTAACCCTGGATTTTTAAATGAAAGATCCAGGAAATAAAATTAACCTTTAACCTAGACCATAGTAGTTTTTCAACAGTTATGCAAGTCTTTACCTTCGTTGATTGCAAACCTGGAGATTTATCTGGCTTTTATGACACCTATGTAAATAAAACAAGCCAAATAGAAGAAAACCCTGCAATAGAAAGGCATAATAGATCTCTAGACAACTTGTGGTAACTCTCTATAGGTGACTAGAGAAATATACTTGGGAATTCTAACATAGAAAACTGATTTAAAGAACTAAAATCATCACACACGTAATACTGCTTGCAATTGTGAAAACATATTGTGGGGAGGGAGAAAATTTCCTCTACCCTGAAGGTGCTTTTGGTTGGTATAATCAAATAGACATGGGACATATTAACAAGAGAAAAGAACTGAATTTAGTATATACATATGTATGGAAACGCTGAATACAGAAGACAGTCAGAGACCCGAGTATATGAGAGGTTCGGTGACAAAGGAGAAGCGGATGATAGCGCAAAATAGATGACATTCTGCACTAGGGATGAGGGACGGTGCCTTGGGGACCTCAAAGGGTCATTGAAGGAGGTAAGAAGAGCAGATATTTAGTCATAATTTTATCCGGCCCTACCAATAGGTGAAAAAAAAAACTATACCTGTTTATCTCTTATGAGCAAGAAGCCTAATTTATATTCTTCTAGGTCGTTGAAGGAGGGGCCGAAATTTATCTTGAGCTTATACCTAAAGTGGCCTTTGGTTGAAACCAATCTGCACACCACTAACGCACGTGTTGCAACGACTCATTCTCAACCTCCACTCTCTGAGTCATGTAAATTAAGTCAACGCTCAAATGTTTAGAATATGCAGACTTGTATCACGTAACTATTTAAGCTGCTAAGCAATGATCTTAGCACTAAACAATAAAATAGAGCACATTTCCGCTAAGGTAAACCTTAACTAATTGCATTGGTCAAAAGGAGAGTTACAGAAAGATATCTGTACCAACCTTGAGCTGGGACAGAAATTTGTGTCTGATGTCATTATCCGATTCTGGGAAGAAATTAACATTTCAGATAAAATGCTTGTAGACTTTAATGAGCTTAAGACCCCCTTCTGGGAATCCCACGGAGTTGACTATAAGCCTCAGGTGGAGCCCAGTGACCTTTATTTAAACAGTTTTACAAAAAAAATCTAATGCTCTCAAATTGGGTTTTTAAATTTCTTAAATTCTAGTTTAACTGTTTTTGTTCCTATATAATTTTCCCACTAGAAGAAATCTTTGAATATGCCTGTTTTGAGATCTTTTTCCTTAGAGCAAATTTAAAATAAATGTTGACATCTATTTCTACCCTATTTGCAGGGAAATAGTCATGCATGGACATGTAAGGAGTATTGCAGCCCACAGCACTGAGAACTGTTATTTTCACCCTAACTTTTAAAGGCCGGCACACAATGTAAACACAAAACGATTTCATTTCAACCATCCCCATCGCCCCTACAGATGGAAAAATGTATCCACAATATTTCACAGTCATATTAAAATCTATTAAATATAAATATGTTATATATGCATATGTATTTATAGATATTAATGTGCACTTGTTTTATTTAATAGCTAAATTCAAATTAAGTAATGAAATTGACTAATATATTTAGATTTGCATTTTTGAATTAAAAGGGATAAGATAATGTTACTGAATTTGCATACTGGACTATTTAAGAGAACTTTATACTTAACATATTTATAAGTTTAATTTATGGCATTTATTTACTTAAATAGCTAAGTTTTTTTTTTGTATTGGAGAATTGAAGCACATAAACAGGAAGAAAAATTACCTTCATGAGTGTAATTATTTCTTGACAAACCTCACGCAGAATAAGTTCTTAAAACTCACAATTCATTTTATCCAGATAACATATATATATTCATGCACATTTCTGAAAAAGCAACTAACATGAATGTCTGATAAAACAACACACTTCCCATTAAATAAACTACTTACTTAAATAGTTAATATCCATTATAAAAATACAAAGAAAGCATTTTTTATTCATTACTCTGTAATACGGAGGTTTACTTACTCTCATTAAATTCTTCTGTAGCTATTATGAATTATATGCTGAAGAATATAGTCACAGTAAAATATATCATAAAATATTTAATCCTTATATAATTCAATAGCTAGTTAAAAAACAATACCACAGCCCTGGCTGGTGTGGCTCAGTGGATTGAGCACCGACCTGTGAACCAAAGGATCACCGGTTTGATTTCCAGTCCAGGCACATGTCAGGATTGGCGGCCAGGATTAGGGGTCAGGATTGGGGGCCAGGATTAGGGGTCAGGATTGGCGGCCAGGATTAGGGGTCAGGATTGGGGGCCAGGACCCCCCACCCCCTGGGGGCGCATGAGAAACAACCACACATTGATGTTTCCCTCCCTCTCTTTCTCCCTCCTTTCCCCTCTCTCTAAAAGTAAATACCTAAAATCTTAAAAACA
This sequence comes from Glossophaga mutica, assembly GCA_039655065.1. Classification (NCBI taxonomy): domain Eukaryota; kingdom Metazoa; phylum Chordata; class Mammalia; order Chiroptera; family Phyllostomidae; genus Glossophaga; species Glossophaga mutica. The sequence continues at coordinate 1,992,388 of CM077318.1, read as the reverse complement.
ATAAAAACCTAAAAACCACAACAACACAGAAGAAAAGGCCAAACAAGGCACACTAGGTATAAAATTATACACTTCTACGAGCCAGAAATACACTAACACTCTTCAAGCCTAACTCTAGGCAGTCAGACAAGATGAGTCAGTCACATAATTTTCCATTCTCTTGGCATTCACTTGCATTTCAAGCTCCAAAATCTTAATTGCTCTTTCAAAATACCAAGATAACCCTCATCAGCTGAAACTTTTATTCTTGTTTTCTTCCGGATGTTTGACCATTTCAGGTTTTACATGAAATAGTCGATCTATCTTTATTTGATTTTTGTGTGTGGGCTAAGGTAAGGGTCCAATCGGATTCCTTTGCAGGTAGGTATCTGTTTTTCCCAGCATCATTTGTTCAAGAGACTATCTTTCCCTTAGTCACCACGATTAACGGTTTTCCCACGGGCAGCCCACCCTCCGGAAGCCATTATGGAGCCAGGTCTCTGAGCGTCAGCTGGACCCTTCAAAATGAACCGTCACTTTCTTTGTAGCAAACATCTGTTTGGTGTGTCTTGTTGGGTTTTGTTGCACTCAATCAAATGGACCCCTTTATTTAATATGGCCATCTTCCAGACCACCTGCCTTGATGTTTAAATGAAGAAACTGACTCCAAAAGACAGTAACCTGATCGGTCCTGGAGTTAATGAATTTTAAAGAAGAAATTAAAATCAAATCTTTCTGACTGAGAGGTGAATGTTTATTATTACACATTCAATCTCTCAGGGACTCCGTTATTACAACTGTAGAAGAAGAATTAAACCTACTTTATTATCATAATAATGATATTTTGACAGTCAAAATAATGTATATCAAGCAATTCTGTCATCTAAATAGTGGTACACATATAGAAAATATTTGTTCGCTATTATAAATATTGATAATACCTTAGTGAAATAAAGCAGAAATTAATAATGTTGCTTTTATTTATATAATGGATGCTTGAAATGTGACGGTCAATCATGGTAACCTCTATGACTATAGCATTTGTAGGCAACTATGCCTTGTCCAAATCACTGAACAGAATTAACCATAGACTTGATTTTGCTCTTTCTAACTGAAAATTAGTCACAAGATAATCTCCTGGCTAGAGTTTCCTCCAGCCCACCCACATACCTCAATTGAACTCAAACAATTCTTATTCTTCTCCTAGAAATTCGAAATAAGAAGTATAAAGAGCATACCACAGTTAACCTCAGTAGCTATAACAAAGTTTGCGATACGTACCTGGGTTAGAGGAAACCAAAGAAAAAAAAGCACATTTGGTATTTTAAATTAATTGAAATGTTTAAAATATTAAAACATCTAAAAAGTTATTAAAAGAGTGAAAGAACTCTGGAAGCTACACTCATTTTCAAAAAACAGCTTTGTTTTATCCCAAGAATAATTTCTTTTTAGTAAAAAATAAAATAAAAAATGAATTCTTGGTTAGGTTTACTTTCTTGGACTTCTCCTACATTAAATCTATCTAACTCAGATTTAGATGTGAAAAGTAGCATTGCATCTATACCTGAGAGTAACTTGAAGCGTTCGATTTTCCTGAAGACTAAACCACATGAGAGATATAAATATTCTGATAATTCTTCAATGCTGTTCCATAAAAAATTTTCTTTTGGACCAAATTTATAGTAAGCAAACACTTAGGAATGCGGAAATAATATGAAAGGAAAAATTTAGATAACATTGGAACTTAAAGCGAAAAATTCACACCAATAAACAGAATTTATGAGATATCTGTAGAAAAAATACCAACAGCAAACATTTACTTATTATATTAAAATACTATTTTTTCCACCAAGAAAAGGTTTCACCTTCATTTGACCCCATTATATGGTGCTCCTCTTTTTATTCCAGAAGCCATAAATGGGTTTGTCATTGTATCTATGCATTTTATAAGTATTTATGTGTCTTTATCACCTACTATATAATAAACTCCTTGCAAGTAGAATTCACCTCTTATCTGTCATTTTATCTTTCACGCCAGCATTCTTTTCACAGAGATGGTATTGGAAAACTCTAAACTGCTAGTCTTCATTTCATTTTATTTTTTCCACCTTCTAATCTTCCACTTTATTTTTTTTTTAAAGATTTTATTTATTTATTTTTAGAGAAGGGAAGAGAGGGAGAAAGAGAGGGAGAGAAACATCAGTGTGTGGTTGCCTCTCACGTGGCCCCCACTGGGGGCCTGGCCTGCAACCCAGGCATGTGCCCTGACTGGGAATCGAACCTGCGACCCTTTGATTCGCAGCCCGCGCTCAATCCACTGAGCTACGCCAGCCAGGGCTCTAATCTTCCACTTTAAATTAATAAACTTCCTATCTGCATGAATCGCTTTCTTTAGCAAATAATTTATTTTTAGAACACCAGATGTCTAATTTTAAAATAATAATTTTATTGATAGGAAAAAAAACATATGGAGACATTCTTAACCAAGTGACCAATGTCAGGTACCCTGATAAATACATGTCCAAAAGCAAACGGCACTCACCTACGATACATCCCTGGTTTTGAATTTGTTGCATGTGAAGCACTAACCCATATTGTGATCATTCATGTGCACTTTTGTGAATTTTAAATCTACAAGTCTGAGAATCGCTGTGCCACTGGAGTTAACCACTGATACCGCCCCGCAGAACTTTGAAATACACTGGTCTCTTTCTCTGCTATACTTTTAGCTGACCAAGCCAGTGAAAAATCTGGCATGTCGAGTTGTGGCTTGACATGTGGCCTTTAAAATTATGTCCAGAATATTTACGACTACCAGCTGATTGTAACTATTGAAAATAAATCTCTATAACCACTTAACATGAATTTTTCCCTTGGATTAAAGCAACACGGTGCTGCTGGCTTTCTTCGAACATGCCAATACCTCGAAAATGCTCTTAGGAGTTGCTGAAAATTAGACTATTCCTTAGAATCATCTTGGAAACATAAACCAGTCAGAGAAAGACAGGTACCATGTGATCTCACTCATCTGTGGAATGTAACGAACACACTGAACTAACAAGGAACATGGGGACAGACTCATAGATGGAGAGCAGGATGCCAGCAAGTGGGGAGGCAGAGGAGGGGTGGAGGGATTGGGTAGAAAGGAAAAAGAACTCATGAACTCGGACAACGGTGTAGTGATCGCTGGGGAGAGGGGTGCACAAGGTGTTAAATGGTAAGGGGGAAAAATACAACAAAGATTACATTTTAAAAAAGTATTGCTGTGTTCAGCAACCCAAACTATAAAATCAGGATTTGTGGTACAGGGGTCATAGCACATGTCATTTAAAAATATCTACTTAGATAGTTCTTGTTAAGAATCATAGATTTAAATGATTATCACTTATTAGCATCAATGAATTAGACATGGGTTTATAAGACTTTATTTAACCCACTTCCTAATCATAATAATCTATGACAGAGACATAGACAGAGACAAAAATCATCTCAAAAACGGTCATTGTGGGATTATAAATAACTGAACATTTTCAATGAAAAATGAGGCAGACACTCTGTTTCTATTAACCAGCTATTTTAATATCTATCATTATACTTCCTGATGTGCCATAAAAATTGGAATCATAAAATGATATAAAAAGAGACCTCGAACCATGTCATTCCTTTGCCTTAAGGCAAATGAAATATTTTATTGCCATTTTTATAATGATGTAACTAAGAGCCAGAGGGATTTAGTAGCTTGCACAATTTGAGATTTCATTTAATGACTGAAGAGCTTGCTGGTCTACAAGTTCTTGATTCTTCACTTCACTTCAAGTTTATACAACCAAATTATGTTGTCGTGGTTTGCGCTGATTATTATGTGGCAAAATATCAAGGTCCAAATAGAAAAATGCTCTTTTTCTAGAACAGTACCAATAAAGTGGTTGTATATATTGGGTTGGCCAAAACGTACATTTGTTTTTTTCCGTAAAATTGCTGTAGTAGTGCCTAATTGCCTTTAACTTCACTCAAAACAGTTTTGTTAGCTTGCATTGCGACAGCTGTCAAATCAGTGTGCATTTAAAAAAACATCAAAATTGGTGAATTTTTGTGTAGTCACTTTAACATTGAAGATGGAAGAAAATAAATGACATTTTTGGCATATTATGCTTTATTATTTCAAGAAAGGTAAAAACGTAACTGAAATGCCAAAAAACAAACAAACAAAAAAACCCAAAAAACAAACCCCAAAGATTTGTGCAGTGTGTGGAGAAGGTGCTGTGACTGAGCGAATGTGTCAAAAGTGATTTGTGAAGTTTCGTGCTAGAGGTGTCTCGCTGGACGATGCTTGCTCTACGGTCCGGTAGACCAGGTGAAGATGATAGCGATCAAATCAAGACATTAATGGAGAATAATCAATGTTCTACCATGTGGGAGATAGCCGGCATACTCAAAATATCCAAATCAATAAAGTTATTGGTGAAAATGAAAAATATGTCTTTTATTTTACGGAAAAACTGAAACGGAAGTTTTGGGCATTTTAAAATGAAGCCAGAGCAGCTGTTCCAGATGAACCCCCTAAGACATCTTGCTTACTGAGTTTTTAGACTGTTTGGACTGTGCACCGTAAACTTTGGGCTGGTCCAAACCAACATTGGCTTACAAAAAACTGTTGAGAAAGCTAACAGGAAAGCAAATATACTGACCGTAAAGATTGATGATTATGGCTTATCTTTCTGAAGATAAAATCAGTAACCACCTAGGTACACCTAAAGGGTAATCTAGTTTTTAAGCTTGTTAGCACCAATACAATCTTTTATTTTTAGGTTAACTTTGACTTATAGAAAGTGACCACTAAATATTTTTAAATGATGATGCTATTGACTCCCAAGTCAATCATAAGCTACATATAATTAATGTCACATGATCATTTCGATTTTTCTGTTTTTGTCATTTGTCTCATATGAATCATAACAAACTGCTATATTGATCTTTAGGTTTATAAAACCAGTTTTAAGAAAACTAAATGTTGCAATGTTTTCTAAGCTATCTTCACCATTGTCAGAACAGACTGCAGCAATATTTGAAATTGTTACAGAAACGGAGAGCAAATCTCAAGATTGTTTTGCTTTCCCATTAACATGATTTCCTTAAAACGTACAACAGAGATACAATAAGAATAAATGCAGGTATTACCTATCAAATTGATAGTCAGAAAAGTAACTAATAGAGAGGCTTTGACTAATAATTCACTAAACTGATTTTTTATTGTTACATTTACAATTTCCTCTTATCCTCTGATTGCGTTTGACAGGAAAAGTACATCTATTTCCCACAAAATATTGAAGAAAGGGCAGGAAAGAGAATGAGGTAATGAGGGAGTTAGAAGAACAGGAAGATTTTTAAAATGCTTTTCAGACAAATAAACCAAAAAACACCCAGCCAAATAGCCCCTGAAATGTTGACACTATAGGTATGGGTATTATCCGGAATAGTTGACAACGAGCGTGGCGTGGACATCAAGCAACCGTAGTAACCACTGCGACTGGTCAGTATTTGTACTTATCAGTAGAATGTACGCCACATGGTTCTAGAAATGCAAATAAAAAATAAGAGAGATTAAATATTCAGAATCACTTGGTCTATGTTGATAAAAAAGTAATTGATTCATTCTCAGTATAAACAACACAGTCTTTCTGATTATTATTTCTAATAAAAACAAAATACTTGGGTCCTGGCCGGGTAGCTCAATTGGTTAGAGTGTCCTGATATGTCAAGGTTGTGGGTTTGATCTCTGGTCAGGGCACATGCAGGAATCAAGCAGTTGATTGATAAATAGGTGGAATGACAAATTGATCTCTCTCTCTATCTCCCCCTTCCTCTCTCTCTCAAAAAAAATCACTAAAAAGTAAATAAATAAAAATGAAAAGTGAAAATAATTGGCAATATTAAACATTTAAGAAAGTATCGGTCATTCCTTGTTTTACTGAGCTTCAGTCAATCATGTTTAACAGATGTTGTACTTTTCACAAATTGAATTGAAGACCTTCCATCAGATAGTAATTTGTGAGGAATGCTTAGCAACTTCAAATTTTTACTTAGTGAAATGAGAAGTCAATGAGTGTTTTGAACAGTGGAGGGCCATGATCTGATTTATGCTCCAATATCCATCCAGTTCTAATTTATATGCATTTATCTTAAATTATGCTTGTTGAATTTTATAAACGATCTATTGTGCATCAGCGTATTTTGACATATTTAACATATTGATCAGAAACAGTACCGCGATAGATTTCCTAACATTTAATTATGTTTAAATTCTTAAAACTGTTTATTTGCAATCAGGATATTATTCCTGTAATGGCTTCCTAAATTTGGTTTTATAATACTTTAATGAAGAATTTGATGTATTTCATCATGTGTCAGTTAATCTGTTTTTTATTCTGTTTTGAACATTTTTATAAGGTTATTTTCATTATGGAAAAGGAACTGGAAAATGTTCATAGTTTTTCATTGTTATAAGACTGTTCACTTAGAATAAAGATAGTTTTGTTGTTTGAAAGAACTTATGTATAAAATTCTTAACCTTAGAATTTTTAATGAAGTAACTCTTTGATAACTTTTCCCATTTCTTCCATAGTTACTGATTTGCTCATGCTTACCATTTTTTTCTTTGGTAAAATCTGTTGAATAAACTAGGTCACAGGAGTTAAACAGAAAGTTGTCTTTCATGTTTTGATTGAAGGCTACATCACATTGTCTTAATTAAAGAATTCCGCTCTGGCTGGTGCGGCTCGGTGGATTGAACGCTGGTCTGCCAACCAAAGGGTTGCTGGTTCGATTCCGAGTCAGGGCACATGCCAGGGTTGCAGGTCAGGTCCCCAGTAGGGGGAGCACATGAGAGGCAACCACACATGGATGTTTCTCTCCCTATCGTCCTCCTCCCTTTCTCTAAAAATAAATAAATAAAATCTTAAAAATAAAAGAATTCCATGAAGATGTTCGTAATTCTCTTTATAATGTTCAAAATCATTAAAGTGTGTTAAGCTATAAGACAATTGACACATTTCAATGATCCTTAACATAACATTATACTATCTGATTATCTTTCTGTTTGAATATATATTTGAGAGCATTTATCAAAGGAAAATGTTAAATGCACTGTAATCTCCAAAAAGAAATCTTTGTCCTCTGTCATTAATTTTAATGTGCTACAGAAATTCAACATCAATATACATAAATAATATATGTTTGATATAAATAAACAATATTTTAATGAGAAAGGTTTACAGAGTGAAATTTCAGAATATAAAATCTTTCAGATTTTTTTTGAGTATATTATTTCATTTTTATTTAATTATATATAATAAATATTACAGAAATTTCATGTTATTGAGTAGGGCAAAAGAAAACAATATTTAATGTATAATAATAACTATTGAAAGTAAATTTGTTTTATAACCAAAGCAATGCCATATATGATGTTGAGTATAAACATTAACTTCATTTTATGGAACACAAATATATATTTTTTTTGTATCAATATTTTTTTTAAATTGTTGATCTTGTACAGTTTTCTATCTTTTACTCCCACCCCAGCCCACCGCCCCAGCCCTCCCCACCTCCCTCCCATTTCCACCCCCCTAGTTTTTGTCCATGTGTCCTTTATACTTGTTGCTCTATCAGATTTTTAATTAAAATTGAAAAACTAATCAGAACAGGTTAATCCATGCATTGAAATAGTCAGTGGCCCCAAATTAATTTCGCACTTGTCGTCAATGAAGATTGTCTATACAATGATAAATTAATATTACATTGATTCCAAACACCATTTGTGTATCTTCGACAGCAAGCTAGCCGAAGCATGCGCATCACCTATTGATGTAAATTGAAGTCGCGTGTTTCCTGGGAATTTCCCTTGTGTCATTCTGCTCTTGTTTTTAGACAAATGAGAATTCTCACTGAAACACATTAATCAAATTGCATTATCTTCCAATAACTATAAATACGTTTGCTCTCTCTTGAGAAAACAGTCAACGATCATAGGCCCTAGCCTATGATTAATCGTTTTCGGTCCCCATTCATATTTCGATCAACCTGACGAAAGGGTTACTGAGTTGGTATGTGTATGTGTTTTTGTGTGCATGTTTGTATTAAGGATCTATTTTCAGATATACATGTTTTAAGATTACACGATTGCAGATACTTTATATACGAGACCCCCAATGTGCTGCCATGCCGTGTGGCTTTGTGTTCCACCTTTTGCAAGACCTAATATTAGAAAAAGTTTATCATATTGCCCTGCTAATCATTTGAAATAAATCATGCAGTAGATTCAAACGCACCCCCACACATACTGTAACTGTTACAAAATCTTTTGCCATTTTCTGCCATGAGAGCCTTGAAGACACAGTCCCCTTGCTCTCAGGCCTCCTTGCGCATCTGGAGGTCAGGGCAGGAGGGGACGAGGTACCGAACCGAAGCCTAGAACCCCAGCTGCAGCAGCAGCAATGTAGCAGTATCCCGCTTCGCCCTGATAGGCCAGATAGCCAACCTCTGTCAGTATGACAAAGGACTGGCAGCGGGTCCTGAATGACTTTGATCTTTCATAACTACCAGCCACTTAGTTCGTCCTGGTGGCCGCCTCTAGGCCCCAAGTCCACGTGTTCAGCAAGGGCTTTCACGAAAGGCCTGTGTTTGGCCCGCCAATCAAAGGAACGAATTCACCTTAATGTGATAGCAAAACATATTAATATACTAATTTAAACTGGATATCCTAAAGCGAAGAACTTTTCAAGAATGGGGATTTTGGGTGTCATAGCCGGCTATTGTGGGGAAGGGACTGCGGGAGGGGTGCTTTTCCTGACCTCAGTAACATTGTAAACTCATCGCTCAGCCATGCTGGCATTGGCCTTACAAGTAGTATTCTCTTTTCACTGTCTAATCTATATTATTTTAATGTAAAAAATCATTTTGTCATTACGATTGAGATAGACGGTACATAAGACAGAAGATTCCCAGCTAATCCGAACTGAAAGTGATAAATGTACACATATTTAAATTCTGCCTCTGAAGTAATGTTAAAATGCCCTAAAATCTCTCAATGTCTTCATTACAGGCCATAATAAAGCTGCTCTAAATTAATATATGGTGTAGGGACTGAAATATTTTCAATTTAGAAATAGTAGCATTCAGTTATATTTCAGGGCATGAGTTCAAACTCCTGCATTTGAATCCAAGAGAGCTTTATAAACACTTCAGCAATCATTTTATTTTCAGGATTTTGAAAGTGTAAAGAATTTTTCTCAACATCAACAGAATATCATCAAATAAAACGTTGGCACCTGTAAACTTTAAACAGTGAAATTCCAAATAAAAACCCCAATATAATTACATAACTTGTCTCAGATGTACAAGTAAAATACAATTATGGATTTTTATGTCATAGCACAATATACTGTTCTTCTCTTTTCTTTCCAAAAATAGATTTTCTAATGGCTAAGCTTTATCCAGCAACCTGCTGTTACACTTCCAAAGCCACCTTCTTTGATGTGCTATAATCTAGTTTGTGGATAACATTTCAAATACAAAGTTTACAATTACACAAATAATAGATCAAAGCTAGCATCCCTGTAACTTTCAAACAGACAGTGCTAAAATGGACATGTGTTTAGTGTGCGAACAATTATGCTGAAAACAATGTTGGCATTAAAAATCTGAATTCCTACATAGAGTTTCAGGATTGATCAATAACACATTTGTAAAACGAAGCAAACTGCTTAGGCTTCCTGAAAGGGCCTCTTTTGGAACACTCTTTTTACTTTTATTTTTTTTCTTTGCATAGCCGCTGTCATTTAGACAATGACACCATCCAAAAGGGTCATCCTTTTTATTTTTTGCGCTTCCGAAATGTTACGAACAATTGCATTCCTATACATTCTAGTTGTGCTGGAACAAAAATAGCTTGTGAGCGAGACTCCAGTTACAATGTATGGCTGATTCCACCTGAAAAATATGGGATCTGACTGAAGTCTGAACAAATTGAAGTTTCTCTTTAGACATCTCGTGGCCTTTGGTTGTTAACAGTGGGAGGCAGGGCGCACTCTCTGTTCACAGGCCTCCTCGGAAGGAGAGCCGAGGGGAAGGAAGGTCATGGACTTATTGGAGGACGGTAGATTCATCTGGAAAGGGCGCGCCCGTTAAGTCTGCTTTTCAGACCTGTGACAAATGTGATGGGCTTTCAGTATCATCTTGACGCATAATAGCCCAAGTCATTTGTTGGCCTTCCCAAGAAAAGGCAAATAAAACCTGACTTTCAGGATCTACTGGCATGCCTAAGAAAGTAAAATACTAAGACCCTTGAGAGTGAATCATTTGTTCTCCCTAGAGACGGAGGAAGAACAGGGTGTCGGGGGATGCCACGATCTATGGTCCCGACCACGTCCCGTACAAATCTCCAGCCTTGTCCTTGAGCCTTCTTTAAGAGAAAGATGGGTGGATTACAGGGTCTAGTGCACGGAGTTAGCAGGGCTTGAGCCCTATAGTTTCTTACAATTGATTGAATTTCTGCAAGTGCTTCGGGTTTTAGAAGGAAGTTTGTTCGGATCAGTCCAAAGTTTGATCGGAGGAGCTGCACTGAGCTGTCCAGCGTTCACCGCGGATTTTGGGAATGCACCGTAAGAGGGCTGAACTCTTAGTTCCCTTGTGATTGATTTAAGGCCAGAGACAGTGAGGGCTATTGAGGATTCTTCTGGGCTGCTGGCGGAACTAGGCCCTCGCCGCAACTCCAGAATTATTCCCCGCTTTTGAGGAAAGGAGATAGCAGCGTGGCATTGTTCTGTGAAATCTTTCTCCAGCACGTGAACACTAGCTGAGTGAAAAAATAAAACAGAATGGTTATTCCGAAAGGGGCCCAGTTGAAAAGGCAAGGGAAGGGACTTAGCGACTCTCAGGGGTTTATCAGAGACACCCGCAGTTGGATTGTTGCGGTACAATAGGGAAGAAGTTATTCGATGTCGGTGGGGTTGAGCACAGAATGAGCTGCTCTGGTGCTAGTTAAACAAGTACGGACCTAATTCCTCATAATTATGAAGGTTTGACTTATGTGGTTCAGAGGCACGGTCGGAAACGTACCTTGTTTGTTCTCAGAGTAGCTCAGTTCACGGGAGGGTGAGGGCTTAGAAATTGAGGGCCACCGTGAGCATTTTGGTATAGGGAACTCCCTTTTCCAGTGACCAGGCTTTTTACAAAAATGACAAGCAGCATTGGCTGGTGTGGCTCAGTGGATTGAGTGCGGGCCTGTGAAGCAAAAGGTCGCTGGTTCGATTCCCAGTCAGGGCACATGCCTGGGTTGTGGGCCAGGTCCATGGTGGGGGGAATGTGGGAGGCAACCACACATTGATGTTTCTCTCCCTGTCTTTCTCTCTCCCTTCCCCTCTCTCTAAAAATAAAGAAATAAAATCTTTTAAAAAATACATTTTTGGGAAGCTCAAACTAGCCCCGAGTAGCCATTGTAATTTTAACTTATCTTTAGTTCTTTTGGCCCGCTAGAGCAAACAGTTACAAAGGTGAAGGGTTATAGGCTGGAACCGTAACAACAGCTAGAGTTTCTGAGGGAGGGACTTCCTGGGAACTTTGAGAAGATGAAAAAGTCTTATGACAGAATGAGATGAGGAGATGGTTTTTCTCCTTATGACAAATGACACAAAAGATAAAAAAAAAAGATAATTCCTCTGGAGAGTCGGCATGGCCAGACAAAGACAAAGAGGGTTGTTACCTGTGGTTTTCACCAACTGGCTACAGCTGCCTGGAATGCCCATCTGTTTGACTGCCAAATGCACGCTGGTACATGCGTTTTTCAGCTGGCAGAGACCAAAAAGAGTATTCTCACTGGTCAAAAACACAAGTTGTTTTATTGCAAAACACACAAAAGACAAACTCCAGAAATAGGGGTATGCACATACCGTCATGGATATTTACCGACCAAGAAAAACCCTGCAAATTGCTGATGCCTCACAGAACCTCTCACGGGTGTAAGAGTCACGAGGACAGCCCCTTCTCAGGGCAACCCCTCATTCAGCAGCAGCTCTGTGGTGGTAGCCACGAGCTGGCACCAAAATAAGCATCCTTGGTGGGCGATCATTCCCGAAAGGAAAACCCTTCTAATCCCCCCCAAAAGGCCACAATCTCAACCAAATGCAGAAAGTTCTGAGCTGGAGAGGACCCACGGCCAGGGTGGCGGTTCAAGGAAGCAGTGACCATAAAGTGCTCCGTGGGTGCTGCACCTAATTCTAGCTCCTTGAATATGAGTTCCCTTCCAGTTCCTCTTCTGTGGCTAAGCATGTGAAACTGAAAATGAATAGCCAAAATGAGAGGCAACAGGCATTTCGTTGGGACCACAAAGAATCGCAACTCCGGGAGCACACGTTCCAACAGAGACCCAAACAGTGTCCTGATTACAAGGTGAAGGCAAGGGGTTTTCATGGCAAAGGAAGGAAAATAATTTCATGAATGGAAGAAATAGATTTCTATCAGTAGGATGAACGGAAGAAACCCTCTTTCTGCCACAGAAGCCGGTAAGATAGCTCTAAAGAACCTCAGTACTCATTGGCAGTCTTCGTAATTTGAAAACATGCACTGAGGCTTCCGCGAAGGTGGTTAGATGTAAATTAGAAGTTTATGGATCTGCCGTAGAACCCTGCATATTCACATGGGTTTACAGCAGCGTGGGAGCTACTGTGACTCACTTGTATGTCAGAGGCCCCGGCGTGCAAGGAAGACCTGGCCCATCGCCATATTACATAATATGTGTAATATGCACTATGATAGCAGAAAGTAAGTAAGGCAGAATCTTGCAGTCCCCAGATGGGTTAGTAAGGGTTTTATATTCCTTTCCAGTCTGCTTTCTCTTCAGAGGAAGCAATTATAAGGAAGTTGATGTGCATACCTTTCTATTTTGGCTTTGCAAAGAGACGGAACCTTAGATTTACATAGTTATTGGTGGTAAGTCAAGAAATATTCTCAAAGAAATATTCTCAAAGTGGAATGTGGCTGTGTTTCCTTGAATTTCTAAAGAATGTTTGATAGGCGGTATCAGGTGAGATGCTGCCATAAATCTGGTAGTAAATTAGGTTTGACAACTTGTAAGATAGACAGAATGAGGCCATTTATATTTCATTCAGCGTTTATATTTCCTGGGATGATATTCGTACAGTATAGCATTGAAATGTCACAATCAGTACAATAAAATATTAACATGAAAGTAGGTATTTTAAATGAAAAAATAAAAGTGAACGAAGTAAATGTGTTGCAAATTTTCCCTCTGGGGGATACACATAGAAGAATTAGCCTCTGAGTGCAAAATGATTATTTTCTTTAAAACCCCATATTAACTACGCTTTGTTCTCTCATGCATTGATCTGTCATTAACGCACCTGACTGATTAAAACACTATACCGTGCTTGGACAGGATGAGTTTTGTTTTTGTACTTGTTATGGAGGAAAGCTTTGTTAAGCAAATTTGAGAAAATATCAAGGAAGAGTATTCACTTAGTGAAGACAATTGGCTGTTCCTTCAAGAATTTAGAATCTTAATTCTTTATAGCAAAATGTATACTAGTCATTACAAATGGCTCTTTTCTTCACTCTGGCGAACCTTACAGAATTCTTCTTTGATGATACTTTAGCTATTTAGCATTATTTTGTACCCTTCAATGTAATGAAAACACATTTACTTTAAGTATTCTATTTTAAAAATTCATATATATATAATTGTATAATTATATGTATACTTCATATATAATTGTATAATATATACACACACACACACACACACACATATATATCAATGTATCCTATTGCTTCTATTTGTATGGAAAACCCTGATTAATATACCTCAGGTCCCACAGTAAATGTGTAATGAAAACACATTTACTTTAAGTATTCTATTTTTAAAAATCCACATATATATGCATTATATATATATGAATTGATATGTGTGTATATATATCAATTCATATATATAATTGTATGATTATATGTATAATTCATATATATAATTGTATAATACACACACACACACACATATATATCAATGTATCCTATTGCTTCTATTTGTATGGAAAACCCTGATTAATATACCTCAGGTCCCACAGTGAGTAAGTGAAGAAGCTAAGCTGTGAACTCAAGCTACTCTATTCATTTGCCTTCTTAGAGCTTTTGTTTTATCGCACCTTCTGAAACAATACAGAATAATCATGGATTTCATCTTTATTTGAAAGGCTGTCAAATTCCTGTAAACAGTAATTGTATTCACCTACCCCAAATATACTTTTCTCCAAGGCAAACATCCAATTTCTTCTAATTCTTAATTTGACATGTTTTAAAAGCCCACCGCACGAGATGCCCCCGACAAACTACCCCCACCCGTGTCCTTAGTACCAAGTTGTGCTCAGAACCGGACACGTCTGTTATGCCCGACCAAGAGAAGCAGGTTAAGATTACCGCCTCCTTCTCTTTGACTGCAATTTCCTTTAACGAAGTCCAATATGGTATGAGTTTTGTGCAGGCACCTCCTACTTTCTACACTTGTTAAGATTTTGTGTTAATTCTACACATTTCCACGTTTATTAACATCAACTGAAGTTTCTAGTGTCATCACTCCAAAGTAAATGACTCTCAGGCAGTGTATGTCTCATCTTACATTTATATGTTTTTAACAGATGAGATACTGGCTTCCATTTCCAAATGAGGACATTGAGTTCTGTCCACATAACTATTCAACGGTAGGGTGGAGACTAGACGTCAGATCTTTTGACTAATTTTCCAGTAGTTAATATAGTGTCCACCAATGGGACATTATTTTATAACATGACAGTACACACCAGTTTTATTTTGTTCCTTTAAAGGTACTTTGCCTTAGAAAAACCTATATAGTTTTAATGTTTTCTCTTTTTCTATGATTTATTATTTTCACTATTTACTTATTCTGTTTGGTTTTTGGAGCACTTCTTAAATTTGTGCTTCGACGTCTTTGCCGGTTTTAGAAAATCGTTAGCAATTATTTCTTCAAATATTACTTCTCCCTCTCCCTCTTTCTTCTCTCCTTTACAGAATAAGTTTCAATTTGTTAGACCTGCTCATTACATCTTAATGATTTTTTCCCTTTTTCTATTTAAATCTATTTTAATATCTGTTGTGTTTGTCTTTTTTGTTCTTTTCTTTTTATGTGTCTAATTATTGCATTCAGTGTAAAGATTCTACATTAATAGTTGTCACAATAATTTTAGGGCTTGTATGATTTTGTCTTCATTCAGGGAGGATTTATGGGTTTTTTTTTTCAGCAAGTGGCTTAACATATTAATGATTTCAGATGGACCTTAATCTAATTCTAGGAAGTGGGTTATTCGAAGCCAAACTTCAGAACTTTTTTTACACTGATTTATTTCTGGTTCACATTTGCATCCAGGAGGTGAGCCGTTAGTAGTACAATTTAAATCTTGGTGGGTTCGTCAGGGCGCATTTATTCCTTGGCAGGTGCTGAACTCCAATTACAATTTTTGTCTCTCTAGATCTGAAAGACTGTCAAATTCTTCTCAGCTTCTCAATTACTTAGTATCCTCTTTGGAAAAACTGGCCAGACATCCCAGGCGCTCTTCACTGGCTTTTTTTTGGTCACCGAAATTATAGTTGATCATTTGCACTATCTAGGTAGCACTAAAATGACTTCAGTGACTGTTTATTTTTTAATTTCTCCTGCTCTTTAGATATCTATTATTTCAGATTTCTTGGTTTTCATACGATTATTCGGATGTAAGTGATTCTTTAATATACAGAACCATAAGTCCATTTATAAATTAAATTCAAACTGAGAATGTTTGGCTTTCTGTTGGATTATTTGTGAAGAATATGCCTTATTGCCATAAAATTTTCTTTGCATTATTTTTTCCTTTCTGAATGTTTTTACTTATAAATCATTATAAGCATACTTACTCCAGGGTCTTTTACATAATACTCCTTTCTTTTTAATAACGGGGGGACTAATTCTCCTGGTTTTGCTTTTGTTGAATTTCCTTATGAGTTTTCCTCAGAGATTTGTAACATTATTTGTGAACTCTTCTTTTTTTTTTTTTTTTTAAGATTTTGTTTACTTTTACGGAGATGGGAAGGGAGGCAGAGAAACATCCATGTCTAAGAGAAACATCGATCAGATGCTTCTTGCACGCCCCCAACAAGGGACCAGGCCCACAACCCACAACCCAGGCATGTGCCCTGACTGGGAATCGAACCAATGACCTTTCCGTTCTCAGGACAATGCTCAACCACTGAGCCATGCCAGTCAGGGCTGAACTCTTCTTTAATGAAAGTAATTCTCTTCCTGTCCCCTACACCCATTTAAAAAAAAAAAAAAAAACCCTATATACCACAGTAGATTTCCCAGGAAAGGCTGTTTGTTTTTATTATGTTTCTAGTGGTTTCACAAATACAAGACTAGTTTTTCTTTTTCCCATTGCTAATTTGTAAGCTTAGAATTCTTGCACTGAATAGGTTCAAGAAATTCAGAGCTTCTCCTTACGTTTAGAACTGCCTTGTGATTTCAATTTCTTATCAGCTGCTTTTTTTTTTGTATCTAGAAACCCAAGAGATGCATATAGGTAGAAATGTTCTAGTCCCTGAAAAGCCTTGGCCAGAAGACCTCCAATCAAGATGGAGGTGCAGGTGAATGGGGTACTTGCATCCTCTAACAACCACATCAAAACTACAACCAAACTGCAGAACAACCATCGTTCAGAACCCTCTGAAATCGAGCTGAATGGAAGTCCTACAATAGGCCTTAAAGAAAAAGCCACATCGAGATGGGTAGGAGGGGCCGAGACCCAAAATGGGCTGGTCTCACCTCCACATGTGGCAGTGTCAAATTAGGGGGGTATGTCTTGGCTGTGGAAGCACCCCCTGAGTAGTGAGGGCTCCCAGCTCTGCACAAGGCCACGCAGCCCAGAGTTCCAAAGTCAGGGAGAGAAGACCCCATAACTCCCAGTTGTGACAAAACAGCGGGGACCGTGGCTGAGTGAGACAGAGGGTGTCTGGAGTCCCATGTGTTCCTCTCAAAGGGCCTGAGCACAGGGACTGACTTGGACTCTCTCCCTCTGAGCTCCAGGGCTGGGGCGGAAGCTTAAAAGGAGCCATATGAAGAGATAAAAATATGACAGTGAAAAGACAGCAAACTCACAGCTATTAAGAACCACACCTAAAACAAAAGCAAACTAAGCAAACAGCTAGAACAGGAACAGAACCACAGAAATGGAGATCACATGGGGGGTTAGCAACAGGGGCGTGGGAGGAGGAGGGGGGGGAAGGTACAGAGAATAAGTAGCATAGACGGTGGGTAGAAAATAGACAGGGGGAGGGCAAGAATAGTGTGGGAGATGTAGAAGCTAAAGAACTTATGACACATGGACATGAACTAAAGGGGGGAATGTGGGTGGGAGGGGGTGTGCAGGGTGGAGGGGAATGAAGGGGGAAAATGGGACAACTGTAATAGCATAATCAATAAAGTATATTAAAAAAATAAAATCAATACATAAAAACTAAAAAAAAAAGAGGAACTGAAGTGTCAGTTCCTCAGGGTGAGAGCTGGGAGGGCAGCTTCGTGCCAGACAAAACTGTTGGCGGAAGCCACTGTTCCTTTTCTGAGACCCACCCCCAACACAAAGCCAGCCGGTGGGCACCGTATCCGAGTCTCCATCCACCTGGCTCACACCATTCACCTCACCGTGGTGATTCCTAGGGACCCCGCACCACCTAACTTTTGGGCCCACCCAAGCCATTTTCAGTGGCTTTTCCATACTAAAGGCCTCTCTTGTCTTATTCTTTGGACTTGACTAAAACCTCTCAAACAAGCTGCATCTGGCTTCTAAGTACCACATACCTCTCTCTCGCTAAGTGGCACCAGGCCTGGCACTAGCAGCAGCCGGCCTTGGTTCACAGGTTGGTCTCTCCCGGACACCTCCCAGCCCACAACAAATAGGAGCTACCTGCAGATCACTCTGTAGCGCATGCCAGGTGGCCCTAGGCAGGGCACAGGTGGTGGCTGACTTCGTACCTCCCAGGATGCCCCAGAGCAAGTGCACCCAGTGCACAGCTTCAGCCCACACTGGATTATAACCCTAACCTCCGCAGGTGACCCAATCAGGTGAAGGGACACTGAAGTAAATCCTACTCCATAGGGTCAGCTCCTGCACTACTGATCCTCTGCTACAGTCACAGCTGGTTGGCCTGGCGTTCAGTCCCTCCCAGTGATGCCAACAGCAATCAAGGCTCAGCTACAACAGGACAGTGCACACAGCCCACACAAGAGTGCACCTGGAGTGCCTAGCGCAGGTGACTGGAGAGGATGCGCCCTTGAACCCTACAGGACGCCTACTATGCGAGGCCACTCCATCAAGCCTGGGAGACATGCAAGCTCTATGTAATACATAGAAACAAACAGAGGGAAGCTGCCAAAATGAGGAGACAAAGAAGCATGGCCCAAATGAAGGAACAGGAGAAATCCCCGGAAAAAGAACTAAATGAAATGAAGACAAACACACTGTCAGGTACAGAGTTAAAAACAGTGCTTACAAGGATGCTCAAGGAACTTAGTGAGAACGTCGACAGCATGAAAAGGGACACAGAAACCATAAAAAAGAACCACTCACAAATGAAAGATACACTCACTGAAATGAATAATTTGCGGGGAATGAACAGTAGAATAGATGAAACAGGTGATCAAATCAGCAATTTGGAAGATAAGGAAGCCCAAAACACCTAATTATAACGGTAAAAAGAAAAAAAGAATCCAAAAAATATATAGTGTAAGGAACCCCTGACAACTTTAAGTGTACCAACATTTGCATCATGGGAGTGCCAGAAGGAGAAAAGAGTAAGAAATTGAAAACCTATCTGAAAAAATAATTCCAGAAAACTTTCCTAAACTGGTGAAGGAAACAGTCAGACAAGTCCAGGAAGTGCAGAGAGTCCCCAACGAGATGAACCTAAAGAGACCAAGACGCATCGTAATTGAAATGCCAAGTGGTGAAGACAGAATCTTAAAAGTAGCAAGATAAAAGCAGTTTGTTACCTACAAGGAAGCTCTCATAAGGCTGTCAGCTGATTTCTCAACAGAAACTGTGCAGGCCAGAAGGGATCGTCACAAAATACTTCAAAGTGATGAAAAGCAGGGACCTACAACCAAGATTACTCTCCTAGCAAAACTATCATGTAAAATAAAAGGAGAAATAAAGAGCTTTCCCAGACAAGAGAAAACTAAAATGATTCATCACCACCTAACCAGTATTCCATGAAATGTTAAAGGGTCTTCTTTATGAAGAAGAAAAAAATGATACAAATATGAACAATAAAATGGCAACAAATGCGTACCTATCAACAGCTGAATCTAAAAACAGAAAGAATGAACAAGCAGAACAGAAACAGACACATAGATAGAACATTTTGATGGCTGCCAGATAGGAGGGGTTTGAGGATGGGTTAAAAAGGTGAAGGGATCAAGTACAGGCTAGTAGTTTCAGAGCAGTCATGGGGATGTAAAATACAGCATCAAAACACAGTAAAAAATATTCTAGTAACTATGTATGGTGTCAGATGGGTATGAGATTTATCAGGATAATTGCTTAGTAAGTTATGTAATGACTAATCACTGGGGTTGTACTCCTGAAACTAATATAATAATGTCCATCATCTATAATTGAAAAATAAATACTTTTTAAAAAAGAAATATTCTAGTTGTCTTTCAAGAATTGTGTGATGATAAATCAAAAATTGTGTTTTTGTTGTCATTCTTAGGACCAGCATTCCACTTTGAACAGGCCTGAATATCTTCTGTCTTTCTGGATATTAAAACCCAAGTCCTCCCCACCAGGATTTATTGGCCACCAGGATAATAAGAGATAATAATACTTTAAAAATTTTTTTAAATATTTTATTTATTTTTAGACAGAGGGGAAGGGAAGGAGAGAGAGAGGGAGAGAAATATCCATGTGTGGTTGCCTCTCATGCACCCCCTACTGGGGGCCCAGTCTGCAACCCAGGCATGTGCCCTGACTGGGAACTGAACCAGTGACCCTTTGGTTTGCAGGTCAGCACTCAATCCACTGAGCCACACCAGCCAGGGCAGATAATAATACTTTATTAGCTAAAGTATTCACCTTAATTTTCTCTTCTGGCATCAAGTTTCCTCTTTGTTTCTAGAACTTGGGAATTTCTTGTTCTTTTCTTTTGTTCTGAAGTTTGGAAAATATATTTATCATTTAGCCTGTTTTCTCAACAATTGAGCAGAAGAGGAATCCATATCACCTCAGTGGCTCATGGATTGGAACTCAATTTTTGTACTTTACATGGAATAGTGTATTTTCCAAAGCTGTGTTATAGCTCTTACAATAATAAGTAACCATTTCTCACTAAATTGTGTTGATAATTAAGAAATCAGGTGTGAGAAATATTTGTATCTTAGTCAAATAACACCTCATCAGAAGCTTTTAAAATCATGCTGCCTGATATCACAAGTACAAAAAGGTTTGTGGAACATGTCCAACAATTCAGAATCAGAATAACTAATAAAATTAAGATTTTCCCCAAAGTGACATGGCCTCTCACCAGCTGGAAAACTATTTGCTTTGTACCTGTTGATAAAAGTGCATCTGCAAATTACGACGTGGTCGCCTCTGTATTAAATACTGTTAATTCCTGCATTAAATTAAACCTACATGAAAAAACACAGTAATCTAATTAATTACACATTCTGGCAAGAATCTGGAGACTTCAGCAGGGGTGCTATGCGAATGGCTTTCTTCTAATAGGCTATACTTTTTATTAGCATGTCTTAAGACATTGAATATCTTCTTTTCAAATATTCATTTCAAGTACTTTTTTCAATTTGAATCGCGTGGGTCTAAATATGGCCATTGCTTTTTAGCTATTTTATTTGGAAGGAAGAAATATCGGTGTATAGTGCTATAGTGTGCCCCTCTTCCACTGAATGGTGTTCAATGTTTCTGATTATCAATTATATGTCAAGGAATAAAACCGACTTCACTAGATTCCGATTGTCTAATTTTCTGTCATTCGTAAGGTACAAATCACATTAGGAAAAACTAGGATAACTCTTCATATATGTTAATATATTCACAAAGTATGTAATCAATTGGGCAAAGGATGCTTGAAGCGCCTTATCTCTGTTATATTTGTTGTTTTTAAAAAAACAAAGTAAACCCCCTCGAGCCTCAATGAGTGTAAGTTGTCCCAAAGCTGCCTTTACTATTATTTCATATACTACATTGCATACTACATGTACTACATACTACATGTACTACATACTACATGTACTACATGTACTACATATACCACACATACTACAAACCTGCCTTTATGATATTTGCATAATGTTCACATGAAGAATCAGCACAAGTGGCTGAAAATGTAAAATATATTCTAATCACTGTTTTATTTTTCCTCTCCAATATAAATGTGACAGACTAGAGAAATTTACAGTCTTTCGGGGGAATATATTATTTTTGGTAAGCTTCTATTGTGAAGCTTCTCCACTTTGAATATCTACGCATGTTTAAAACAGGAGGAAGAAGCCCACATTACTTGGAGGTAGCAGGCTTTCCTTCAACAGCCTAGACACATTTATGAAATACACACACAACAATGATATTAACTTCCGCTAAGTGTTTGTCCTTTTCCTCAGTTTGCAGAAAGCCGATGAGGGAGAAGAACAATAAGTAATAAATGAGTAATTAACAAATCTGGTGTCTGGCCCTTATTCTACTATTATGTATGTATAACATTAGGGAAGTGTTTAAGCTTCCCCACGTAAGCTTATTTTAAGAAAACTGGTCAATTCGGAATCCTTTCGGGCCACAAACACGAAAATGAGCAATTAAAACAACCTTTAGAAAATCTAACTGAAAATTCAATCAGACGCATTTCTCTCTAGGATTTAGCCTATTCTTTCCTACTCTGTTTCATAATCTGTCTTGAGAATGATAGGTTACTGATAGCATTTTGAAACCCCTAAAAAATCTTGTTGAATCCCTTGCAAAAAGCAGTTTCCAGCCAATCTCTTCTCCCCGCAGCATGGAAAATTGGAAGGAGTCCATCATGAAGTCAGGATGGAACGCTTGTGGCTCTTGCAAATTTCAGGCGGAGAGAATTTGTGTTAGGTCACTGCCCACACATAATGCGAAACACACTAAACCCTAACAACACGTGTCTGGAGGCTCAGTTGCCAGCCGCTCGGCAACGTGCAGAACAGTTCTCAGGCCATTGGCCAAGGAGAGTTTATTTCCGCCAGCTTTGAGACGGCATGAGAAAGCTCCAGCTGGCACATAAGCAGAGGAGCAATGAGAGTTTCTGTTCTTTTGGCTCTGGGACAGAATTGGGGAGAAAGTGGAAAGCAATTTAAAAAAACAACAACTCTATGGTGTGTGTTTATGTGTGTGCGTATAAGGCATCTTCTTTACTTCTCTGGTCTCCATGGGAGAAGATAATGCCATTGGCTAATTATAAATGACCATCTTCATTCACATGGAGGGGGATGACAAAATCCCTAGATTTAATTTTTAGTTGGTTTCAAATTAAGCCTTGACCGCTTACTAGTCTCGAACATGTTGAGTACATTTAATGTTAACAATGATTTAATAGGGATGACTCTGGCGAATCGCCTTTAGAAATAGAAGATTGTTAAAATGATCACCTTCTCTTTCTCTTCATTGCCATAATTAAAAATCCTCTATAGTTCATTTTTTAAAATATATTTTATTGATTATGCTATTACAGTTGTCCCATTTTCCCCCCTCCACCCTGGACACCCCCTCCCACCCACATTCCCCCCCTTTAGTTCATGTCCATGGGTCATAAGTTCTTTAGCTTCTACATCTCCCACACTATTCTTGCCCTCCCCCTGTCTATTTTCTACCCACTGTTCATGCTACTCATTCTCTGTACCTTTTCCCCATCTCTCCTCCTCCCACTCCCCTGTTGCTAACCCTCCATGTGATCTCCATTTCTGTGGTTCTGTTCCTGTTCTAGTTGTTGGCTTAGGTTGCTTTTGTTTTAGGTGTCGTTGTTAATATCTGTGAGTTTGCTATCACTTTACTGTACGCATTTTTTATCTTCTTTTTCTTAGATAAGCCCTTTTAACATTTCATATAATAAGGGCTTGGTGATGATGAACTCCTTGAACTTGACCTTACCTGAGAAGCACTTGATCTGCCCTTCCATTCTAAATGAAAGCTTTGCTGGATAGAGCAATCTTGGATGTAGGTCCTTGACTTTCATGACTTGAAATACTTCTTTCCAGCCGCTTCTTGCCTGAAAGGTCTCTTTTGAGAAATCAGCTGACAGTCTGACGGGAACTCCTTTGTAGGTACCTGTCTCCTTATCTCTTGCTGCTTCTAGGATTCTCTCCTTATCTTTCATCTTGGGTTATGTAATTATGATATGCCTTGGTGTGTTCCTCCTTGAACCCAGCTTCTTTGGGACTCTCTGAGCTTCCTGGACTTCCTGGTAGTCTATTTCCTTAGCTAGAATGGGGAAGTTCTCCTTTATTATTTGTTCAAATAAGTTTTCAATTTCTTGCTTTTCCTCTTCTCCTTCTGGTACCCCTATAATTCAGATGTTGGAATGTTTAAAGGTGTCCTGGAGGTTCCTAAGCCTCTCCTCATTTTTTTGAATTCTTGTTTCTTCCTTCTGGTCCACTCCATTGATTTGTGTCTCAGTTTTCCTCCCATCACTATTGGTTCCCTGTGAGTTTTCCTTCATTTCACGGATTGTAGCCTTCATTTGTTCATCGAATTTGTGAGCAAAATCAACCAATTCTGTGAGCATCCTGATCACCAGGGCTTTGAACTGAACATCTGATATGTTGGCTATCTTTTTGTCGCTTAGTTGCATTTTTTCTGGAGCTTTGATCTGTTCTTCTGTTTGGGCCATTTTTTTTGTCTTGTCCCACCTGTTACGTAGGAGGGGTGGAGCCTTAGGTGTTCACCAGAGCAGGGCAACCCAGACGCAGGGTTGTGATGCTGTATGTGGGGGAGGGGTCCGAGAGGGAACAGTGGCATTTGCTCGGCTCTCTGCCAGATTTCAGTCACTTCCCCTGCTTCCCCCAAGCAAATTGGGCCCTTCTGGTGCTGATTCCCAGGTGGGTGGGCTTGTGGACATTCTAGGACCCTGTGGGTCTCTCCAATGAACTCTCCTGTGAGGCTGGGAGTTTCTCCCAGCACCTCAAGCCCCAGAAGTGTTTTCAATCGGTGTTTTGAGGCTTCATTTCCCTGCACTGAGACCCTGGGTTGTGCGGTCCGTCCTGCTCCCCAGTTTCGCCTGGTTTATCTGCACAGGAACAAGGAACCAGATGCACTGCGCCCCTCTACACTCCACCGCCTCGCTGGGTCCACCAACTGACGCTTTGCGCACCCGGGGTCCACCAGCTGCCTAGCCGTGAGCCCTCTCTGTCCCTGCTGCCAGACTGCACCCCTCCTACCGGTCTGGATGAATGTGTCTACTTTAACTCCTTGGTTGTCGCACTTCCATACAGTTCAATTTTCTGTCAGTACTGCCTGTTTTTTTGTTTTTAAATTGTTGTCCTTCTTTTGGTTGTGCTAGGAGGCACAATGTGTCTGCCTACGTCTCCATCTTGGTCAGAAGTTATAGTTCATTTTTTCATGACACAAAACTTCTGAAAAATTTCTAAAAAAAGGTTTGTTAATATACCTGGCTTAATGTTACTTATGGTACAGAACTACAGAAATCTGTTTTTTTCCTTATACAAAAAAGGTTTTTTTAAAGATTTTTATTTATTTATTTTTATTTTGAGAGATGGGAAAGGGAGGGAGAAAGAGAGGGAGGGAAACATCCCTGTGTGGTTGCCTCTTGCGCGCCCCCTGCTGGGGGCCTGGCCCACAACCCAGGCATGTGCCCTGACTGGGAATCGAACCAGCGACCCTTTGGTTTGCAGGCTGGTGCTCAATCCACTGAGCCACGCCAGCCAGGGCTTCCTTATACACATGGTTTTTATACATATATGTCACTTCTACTGCTCCGTGCATTTATTTTTCGTAACTTTTTGTTATAAAAGATGCTAGTTGGTAGAGATACAAATAGGACAGAGTCCCTGTGTTCAAGGAGCTCTCAGACCCATAGCAAACCGTGAGAACTGGTGTTTCTCTGTAGTGGTTGGCTCTTCAAGTTAGTTTCATACAAAGTAGTTCTGTGTCAAGAGGTTGGTCTCTGGAAAGTTAATTGGCTAGGACAAATATTGATCTCAATTTAGATGATTACAGAGGCATGTGTAATTTCAGTCAACATAGCACTTCTCCTCCCTAATTCCACTTCTAATATAAACAAATTATTATTTTAAAAAGCCGGGAACAACAATTACAACCATATGTAAAATAAAAATGATCTGGAACCAGAAAGGAAAGAGATACACACAGTGACTACAATGAAAATATAGCATTTAAAATATGTAATAAATTATTTTCTCTGCTGAAGGGAGTAAGAGAATTAATAAACCGAGGTATTGTAATATACGGAGAAGTTTACTACGGATATAGCAGAGAACTAAAGAGAATGAACCGACAGGTTTTAATTATATTTCAAGTAGGCTATAAAGAAATAGAGCAAGGTAACTGCATTTTGACAAGCTGAGAAGCAATAATTAAAATTATTATAGCTGACATTTTTTCTCACTTTAAATGCTTAGCCCATTAATTTTTAGCCTTCTACCTTCTATTACAAGGATCAGTAAATACTGCACACAGGCCAAATTAGTCCACCATTTGTTTTTCTTTGGCCTGGGATCTAAGGATAACTTTCACTTTTGAAAATGGTTGAAAAATAAGAATGGCACTTTGCGATCCATGAAAATTGTATAAAATTCAAATTTCAATGTCCATAAAGTTTTATTACAACAGCCACACTTTTTGAGTTGAAGCAAAATTGAGCAGTTGTGACAGAATTTTTGGCCTACAAAGCGAAAAATACTGATGTATTCGGCGTATTAAAGAAACAATTTGTTGTTCCTACTTTATTATATGAGCATTTACAGAAAATACTTTCTTTATAATGTTTTCACCATATCACATCTATATTTATTCAGATTATTGTCGTTCATTTTTAGATGTACATATCTCAATTTTTTATTGTGCTTTCTTTGATTTATGAGTAATATAGAAATTGCTGTTTCATTTTCAAATGTATGTATAAACACTATTGCTTGGATTAAGTTTTTGCTTAGTTCAGTTCTCTTAGTTCACCTTGTCTGTTTGTGTCATTAAATGTGTTATTTGAATGGTTACTCTTGAAGTTTTACTGGGGAGTTATTGATAGGAATTGCAGTAAATCTGTATATTGCTTTGGTTCCCATGGACACTTTAATTATGTTGATACTTCTAATCCATGAACATGAGCTACCTTTCCATTTCTGTTTTTTATTTTTTATTTTTATAGAAAGGGGTAGGGAGGAGGAGAGAAAAAGGGAGAGAAAAATGCACTGGTTGCCAGGCACCTGGCCCTCAACCCAGGCGCTGTGCTCTGAATGGGGACCGAATAAACCCTTTGGTTGCCTCTTCAATTTTGGGAAGAGTTTGAGAAGAGTAGGTATCAGATGTTTGAATGTTTGGTAGAATTCACTAATGAAGCCATTTGGTCCTGGACTTTTATTTTTTGGAAGCTTTTTGATGGTTGTTTTAATGTCCTCACTGTTGAGCAGTCTATGTAGATTGTCCACTTCTTCGTGATTCTATCTAGGAAGGGCATGTATTTCTAGGAACTTGTTCATTTCTTCTAGGGTATTGAATTCAGTGAGATATAGTCTGTCATTGAGTTACAGCTGTTCAAATTGTTGAAACTTCAAAGGGGGCGACCAAGGGGACCTCTCATGTCGCCGTTTCTCTGATGTCACTACCACGCATTCTTAACAATGTATAAGCTTAACTGCCTGCTTCAGGTCATGCAACGTTTTTAGAAAACCTGTAAAAAAACACCACCTTCTTCACTACCAACTTTGTAATAAATGGCCAGCATTATAATCTTCATGTGTATATTTCCCTACAGGCTTCCCAATTTTTTGCTCATTTAAACATTTTCATACTTAAGAATTTTCTTTTTTCTTTTTTTTTTTTTTTGCTTTTTATACTTACGAAAGGGGAAGCTAGACTTTTGTTTTTTGAATTCTATTATTTAGAAATTAGTGGAGTTTTTGCAGGTGATAAACTCTGCTCTTGTTTGTACAAAGTACATTTAACTGTTATATTGGAAAGATAAGTTTAGAATACTCAATTCTAGATTGAAAGCTATTTTTCTCCCAACATTTGATATTTTTAGACAACCCCCCCAACCCGACTTCTGTTGATGCTGTTGAGAAGTCTGCTATCAATCACAGAGGAGGTAAGAAAGCTGAATGTTTAGGAGTACCTACTGTAAAGCTTATATAAAACCTTTACCTTATAAAGTGAAACCCAGAGATTTCTTTCCATCCGTTTCAGTTTGTCTTATTTTGTTCTGACCCATCCAGAAAAAGATGCAATTAAGTTCTCAAGAAAAAAATCATTCATACCTCTCTCTTCTTAATCATGATATATGGTATTCATTTGGCCTCATATCATCACTCTGTCAAATTAACATTTGTTTGGCTGGAGCTCGCAGTATCAGGTGGTGTGTCGCAGTTCAACCAAAGAAATTGAATACAGAAGGTATCAGTCTCCGGCCCTGGAGGAAGTACATGATGTGCTTACAGGCGCCACCTGAGGGGGTCAACACAAAGGACAGCTGTGGCCGTAGAACCTGAGGCACATCCCTTTAGTAGGGACTGTGAGTGTCGTGGTTTGCTGTTCCAAGTGCACGGGTCAATTCAACCCACAGAGTGGGATTCTGGTAAGCCCCAAAAGAGTCTCATCCAAGGGGCACAGCAAGGAAAAGTCCTGAGAGTCGGAAGAGACTGCTGATTACCATGCTGGTTGGGCAAGTCATATCTGGAAAATATTCTTATTTTTTAAGGAAATTACATCTGCTTGTTGCCCTGAGGGTGTTACGTAGGGCATGTGCTTACAGGAGGGGACCAAATGTAATGGCAGTTGGAGCTGCCATATCACGTGTTGTTTAGCTAAACTCTCAACACCCATAATTTTTATATTTAAAAGCTATATACCTTTACTACGGACTCCGGCTGAGGAAAAATACAAACAAATAAATTACGAAACTAGCAATGAACATTACTCGCTTAATCTTGCAGTTAATTTTGAAATGAAGCCACCAACTACCTAAGACCATCAAGCACCTGCTGCTCTTTGAATTTCTTCCTTCTCTGCCCATACTTCCTGATATACTCAGAATATCAGTGCATATTGTACTCTCAATGAACTAGATTTCAAACATGTTTCTTTCTTAATACCGATAGTTATGAAGTATACGGAGCATTAAACCATCGCAGCAGGCAGAAGTCATTGAAAAGCAGGTAGCTTTGTTTTCATCCGCTGTGCTGGGCATGTGTGTGAAAAATCAAATTCTTTTTCCTCTAGGGTTCTTTCATTGGGGACAGTTAATCCAATTTCTTGCTGCTTTATACTTTTCTCCCTTCATTTTTCCCCTCTAACTGCAATGTTTAGAGGATTGCAAAAATATTTTATGCGGCTGGCTCCAGGCAGATTTAGTGAGGGTTACACTGACTACATTCTGATCTTACCCGTTTCTTCTCCACGTGAAGGGGTGAGGCAGAGGAACGCTCTTGCTAAAAATCCTCTTTAGTTTATTCAACCACTAAATTATTTACCACTTTGGTTTTTATATGAAATATTTTGATAGAAACGAAAGCCTCAGTAATAAAATGGGATCACTGGCCAGAGATGCACTGTAATGATGATTCTGTGTAAATCACCTTTTGAAGAAAACATATATACTGTTTTAAGAATCTTGTTCAACATGTTTTTTTAAAATATTTTATTTTAATTGTTCAAGGACAGTTTTCTGCCTTTTACTCCCATCCCGGCCCACCCCAAGCCCTCCCCACCTCCCTCCCGTTTCCACCCCACCCCTTGTTTCCATCCATGTGTCCCCCATACTTGTTCCTGCAAACCCTTCCCCCCTTCCCCTGAAATTCCCTCCCCTCTCCCCTCTGGTGACTGTCAGCCTGTTCTCAATTTCAGTGTCTTTGGTTCTATTTCGCTTGCTTGTTTGTTTTGCTGATTAGTTTCCACTTATAGGTGAGATCCTATGGTATTTCTCCCTCACTGCCTGGCTTATTTCACTTAGCATGATGCTCTCCAGTTCCATCCATGCTGTTGCAAAGGGTGTGAGCTCCTTCTTTCTTTCTGCTGCATAGAATTCCGTTGTGTAAACGGGCCACAGTTTTTTGATCCACTCATTGACTGATGGGCACTTATGTGACATCTATTCAAGTATACAGTGGGTCATATCATGACCTCTAACAATTTACTTGTCATGGTCAAATGTAACAGAAGACATTTAGCTTCTTTCTTCAACATCAACATTAGGAATAAATCTATGTTATAGCTTCTAATCCTAGGGACAAGCCTATAAAACACCTGGCTTTGAAAGACCCATAGGACTATAGCAAACCAACAGTACCGCACATGAGCCCTGGCCACAGCTAAGCCTCCAAGGCTCAGTGTGGAGGGTGCGAGGAGAAATACGCACTCCCAGTCTTACCCTGAAAAAGGTCTAACTGTGTTCTTTAGTAGGTGTGACCTGAAGGTTGGGCTTCTCATTTAGCACAGATGTCAGGGGCTGGCTGTAAATCTCCCCCAGATGCTGGGAACGCTGGAACTTGTCTGCTAGACAACTGGACTTCCATGCTGACTCTTTTATCTATCAGTGGTTGTCCAAAGTTAGTGTTCTTTGAGCGTAAGATGGTGGAAACGTTCTCTTCTGCCATTTCGAGGATATCACTCTGTGATATTATTGGGTTCGTTCATTTTCATTGCAAAGTTGGTGACCAGTTTGGTAGATATGGTGAAATGGGCTGCAAGTTTTCTTTACTTTTTATTGACATCTAATTGGCATATAACATTATGTTAATTTCACTTGTGTAAAATACTAATTCAATGTTTATACATTATGTAATGATCGCCACAATAAGTTCAGTTAACATCTATCACTGCACATTCTTACAATGTTTTCTTGCGATGAGAACATTTAAAATTCAGTTTATCAACAACGTCCAAATATACAATGAGGGATTATTAATTATAGTCTTCATGATGACTATTACATCCCCATGGTTTATTTATTTTATGGCTTGGAGTCTCTACCTTTGAACAACTTCCACCCAATTGTCTTCCAATCGCTTCTACTTTCTACGACACAACAGGCAAAAGAATTCACTGAGAATGAGGTCAGCTGTTAAAGATTTGAGGTGAAAGAAGACAGTGTGGAGGCGTCCCTAGCAAGGAGGAGAAAGTATACGGCTGGAAAATGTAATCACATCACTGGGCAGTACTGAAAACACACCGGAAGTTGCCTGTAGTCATGTATTCAAAGGGAGTTCATTCATCTCAGCATGTCTGACTGCATGCTGGGACAGCCAGGGGATTAGAAGCACAGGCAGACCATTGATCCTCTGCATAGATGAAAATTAATACTTTTCAATACATTCTCCCAGATAATGAAATGAAGAAAACTTGCCTAATGTACTCAAGCAAAGCCTTCTCGTTCGAACGCCTGCTCACTGCTCGAGACTCATCTCGTATCACAGTCTTATAACCTGCCGTCAGGCAGAACTTTGTCTTCTCACTGAGTGTACTGCATTCCTGCTCACAAACTGTACATATGTTTCCCTCTCCCTGGAATGTTCCTGCCTCTACCGCTCACCTAATAAATGCATAGTCATTCTTAAGAACAGTTGGCTCTCTAAAGACATTTCTGATTGTTTCCAGGCTAAAGACTTCCTGTTATTTGCTTGTATGGTATATTGTTTTAGAATGCAAGCTCAAAGTAGTCAGAGGTCTTGCCTGCCACATTCCCATACTAAATATTTTATAAAGAGATGCTTTTGGAATGAGCTCTTTTTCGCAGTTCTGTTTCATGTATAATCTGTTACCAATGAGAATAACTGAATCTTTTGTGATAACTTTTTAAATTACAAACACATTCAATCTTACCCACAGAGATTTAAAAAAAAAAAGAAAAAGTTTTTATTTGGAGCCAACGGTCTACAATCTGGAGTGAGTGGGTGTTTATAAAGGGAAAAATATATATTCTGAATTTGAGAGACTAAAATATAAAATTATGCCAAATAACAAGTTATTTTTAATGAAATTAGGAACATAAGAAAAGCATATTTGGGGCTTTGGAAAGCATTGTGAATTATACAACTACATCTGTATAATCATATCCATTCCTGTTAAACCTAGGAAGAAATACAAATTATTGATTATTAAGCATATACTTATACTCTTTCATTTTTTAGAAAATAGAAGTTTTGAAAGTCTTGGGAGTTCTAGCCAAGATGGAGGCGTAGGTAGAAACCCTTTGCTTCCTCTCACAACCAAAAGGAGGATAATAGCCAATCTAAAAACAATAAACAACCAGAAGCCCCAGAAAATCAAACTGCATGGAACTCTGAAAACCAGAGAATTAAAGAAACAGTCAGCCAGATCAGTGTATAGAGACAAGGAAATATGGCCCACATGAAACAACACAGCAAAACTGCAGGGAAGCAGTTAAGTGATGAGGAGATAGCCCACCTATCTGATGTGGAATTCAAAACATTGGTAATCGATATGCTCACAGAACTGATTGAGCTTGGTTGAAAAATGAAATAACCAATGAAGACTACCCAAAGTGAAATGAAGCAAAATATTCAGGGCACCAACAGTGACAGAAAGGAAACCAGGACTCAAATCAACGATTTGGAACAAAAGGAAGAAATGAACATCTGACCAGAACAGAATGAAGAAACAAGAATTCAAAAAAATGAAGAGACGCTCATGAACCTCTGGGACAACTCGAAACTTTCTAATATCTGAATCACAGGAGTGCCAGAGGAGAAGAACAACAGCAAGAAATTGAAAACTTATCTGAACAAACAATAAAGGAGAACTTCCTCAATCTGGCAAAGGAACTAAACTTCCAGGAAGTCTAGGAAGCCCAAAGAGTCCCAAGGAAGTTAGACCCAAAAAAGAACACACCAAGGCACATCATTATTAAGTTACCAAAGATTAAAGATAAAGAGAGAATCTTAAAAGCAGCAAGAGAAAAGGAGACAGTTACCTACAAAGGAGTTCCCATCAGACCGCCAGCTGATTTCTCAGAAGAAACCTTGCAGGCAAGAAGGGGCTGGACAGAAGTATTCCAAGTGATGAAAAGCAAGGACCTACATCCAAGATGACTCTATCCAGCAAAGCTGTAATTTAGAATGGAAAGGAAGATAAAGTGCTTCTCAGACAAGGTAAAGCTGAAGGAGTTCATCATCACCAAGCCATTATTACATAAAATATTAAAGGGACTTATTTAATAAAAAGAAAATCAAAACTATGAACATTAAAATGGCAATCAATTCACAACTGTGAGCAACTGAATCTAAAAAACAAACTAAGCAAACAAACAGGAGCCGAATCATAGAAATGGAGATCACATGGAGAGTTATCGGCGGGGAGGGAGAGGGGGTAGGGGGGAGAATGAAGGAAAAGGTGCAGGGATTAAGAAGCACAAATTGGTAGGTACAGAGTAGACAGGGGGAGGGTAAGAATAGTATAGGAAATGGAGAAGCCAAAGACCTTACGTGCCTGACCCATGGACATGAACGCAAGGGGGAGTTGTCGGAGGGAACAGGGCTACCAGGTAGATGGGGGCAAAGGGGGGAAATTGGGACAATTCTAATAGCATAATCCATAAAATATATTTAAGAAATGATAGGGGATGACACACTTTAAAGGGATAATAAGGTCACAGTGTTCATGGGTGAATTATCTTTCTACCACTGATTTATCTCTCTGTCACTTAAACTGATAAACTGAGCTGCTTAAGAATTTCTTTGCCTTTGGCAATCCTAGTTTTATTCTTTTATATGTCACCATCTAGTTTTGCTAACACCATACATTACAGAGATTATCTGTTCCCCACTGTATATTTTTTACTTCTTTGTTGAAAATTAATTGAACATAAAAGTGTAGGTTTAATTTTGGGCACTCTATTCTGTTCCACTAATCTGTGTCTTTTTTAAATGCTCACACCATATTGTTTTGATTACTATAGCTTTAAAATATAGTTTGAAATCAGGAAGTTTGATGCCTTCAGCTTTGTTCAAGATTTATTTGGCTATGTGGGATCTTTTGTGTTTACATATACATTTAAAAAAATATTTATGTGAAAAATGTCATTGGATTACAGTAGGGATTGTATGGAACATTTAGATTGCTTTGGATAGTACGGACATTTTAACAATTTTATTTCTTTCAACTCATGAGCAGAAAATACTACTCCATTTTTGGTGTCTTCAATTTCTTTCATTAATACCTTAGAGTTTTCAATGTTCAGAACTTTTACTTTTTTAACTCAATATATTTTTAAGTGTTTTTAAATACTACTATAAATGGGGACATTTATTAATTTCTCTTTCTGAAAGTTTGTTGTTAGTATATACAAAAGTAACAAAATTTTGTATATCGATTTTGTATCAGGCAGCTATACTTAATTTTTAATTATTTCTGAACGTTTTTGGATGAAGTCTTTAGCGTGTTCTATATGTAATATCATGTCACCTGCAAATAGAGAAAATTGTATTCTTATTTTATGACTTGAATGCATTTTATACCTTTGTCTTGCCTAATTGCTCTGACTAGGACTCCCAGTACTATAATTAATAAATGTGGCAAGAGTGAACATTTTTGTCTTGTTTCTCATCTTAGAGGAAAAGCTTTCAGCTTTTCATCATTGAGTATGTTGGCTGTGGGCTGGTTATATACGGACTTTATTAAGTTGAGATACTTCTTTCTATGCTGAATTTTTTGATGGCTTTCATCATTAAAAATGTTGAGCCTTGTCAAATGTTTTTGTGTTGAAATTAAGATGATTATATATTTTATTGTTTATTTTGTTAAATGCAGCATATCGCATTGATTGATTTCTAGATGTCGAACTATCCTTGCATCCGTGGAATGTATCCCACTCGATCATGCGGTATGATCTTTTTAATACGATGTTGATTCTAGTTTGCGACTATTTTCCTGAGGATTTTTGCATCTGTATTCATTAGGGATATTGGCCTACAGTTTTCTTTTCTTATAGTGTTCTTCCCTGACATTGGTATCAGGGTGATGCTAACTCCATAAAAATGAGTTTGGAAATTTTCCTCCTCTTTTTGGAAAAGTGGGGGAGGGTTGATGTTTTTTGTTTTTGTTTTCTGTTTGTTTGTTTGTTTAGTACTTGGTAGAATTCGCCAGTGAAGCCATCTGGTCCTGGAATTTTCTTCGTTTGGAGGATTTTGACTATTGGATCAATCTCCTCACCCGTACTTGTTCTGTGGATAAATACTATAACCACATTCTGCTCTGCATAGATGTGGGAAATGAAGAAGAGGGGGGAAATAAGGAAATGGGATAAATAGGGGGAATCTTCACTCCTGAAAAACATAATATTATTAAGGAATTGATGTTGAAAGGTTGGTCTACTGGATGAGAAACTCATTTTCTGTCACTGTTTCAATGGGCAACACCTTAATCTTTTGAAATAAATTTAAAGTCACCCCCTCTTCCTTACCCATCCTCATAATCTCATCTCAGATTTTATTCTTACCTTATTTATTTTCCTGTTACATCAATTCATCCCTGAGAGAATTTGCATACAAATATTTGTAGGTGTCATTTACAATAATAAAATATTATGAAAATATGACTGACGATATAAGAGAAATATTCCCTAAAACAAAGGGGATAATAATAAGGTAAAATTTTCATTTGGATAAATTGCAGTTTGCAATCTTGAAGCATGACTGCTTCAAAAGAAGAGTACACAAAATTAACATTTGTGTAAGTCCCTAATTTCAAGAAAAAATTAAATTATGCCTGATACTAACATAATTTTTCACAGAATAATTTATTTGCTTTGAAACGAAGGGCGATAGCAAGGCATTAATAACTCTACCCATAGGAATCTCTTTTAACAGAGAGCATCAGAAAATGAAGACGGTAAACTGGTTTCTCTTTACTTTGAGCCACTGTTGGTTGTAGATTGGGATAAGTGAGGCTTGGAGATATAGTAAATTGGTTTCCCTCCCCAAACAATACATACGTAATACCAACTATAGAATTCTGTACAGGTCTCACAATATCTGCTGAAGCTTTTGCCCAGCTACTGAACAAAAATGTTTTTTCTTGAAATCTGGGAGTCGATGCTTCTGTTTTAATTAAAGAGAGTGAATCAGCAGACTTCTTAGACGCAAACAACAAGGTGAACCTTTCTGTATCCTGCTTCCAAAATGTTTTCATCAGCACCATTTTTAAGATTGGTCCGTAGTCCAGATACTAATCCCTCGCTTCACCAACCACTTCATCCTGATCCCACATTCTCTTCTTGAAGAGTCCACCCTTGCGCGCATCTCAGGAAGCCTGCGTTTGTAGTTCCTGCCGAGAGTGCAGTCCCCGTACGCTGATAGAAAATAGATTAGTCATATGTCGGCGGTGGAGACTCCAGGGAGTCTCTGTTGGCTGCTCGGTGGCAGCCATGTTGGGGAAATAGACCTGGAAAATCAATGAAACCTAAGGTCTTAGTTCGTTAGGGCCGCTCTAACAAAATGCCACAGTAGCTTCTAAACAGAAGAAATTCATCTCCCTCCATTCTAGAGGCTGTAGGTCTGAGATCGGGTGCCATCATGGCTTGGGGAGGGCCCTGTTCCAGGTCTCAGACTTCTCATTCTATCCCCACAAGCCAGAGGGCCTGGGGAACTCTGTGCGGCCTGATCGATAAGGGCATTGACCCCGGTCGTGTGAGCTGTGCCTTAATGACTGTTACCTCCCAGCGGTGGGGGGCTAGAATTTCAACCTATATGTTTCAGGGAAAAACAAAGGTTCAGCCCATACTTTTCCACTTGTAGCCTCTCAAATGTATAGTATCGCATGCAAAATGCATTCATTCCATCTCAACAGCCGCGACTTTCTTTTTGTCTTTTAAAAAAAGATTCAATCATATGCTAAGAAACTCACGTTATATTTTTAAAATTTTTACTTATTTATTTTTAAAGAGGGGAAAGGAGAGGGGAAAAAAGAGAGAGAGAGAAAGAAACACAGATGTGTCCTTGACTCTCATGTGCCCCCTACTGGGGAACTGGCCTGCAACCCAGGCACGTGCCCTGAGTGGGTATCGAACCAGAAACACCCCTGCTTTGTAGGCCAGTGCTCAATCCACTGAGCCACACCAACCAGGGCATCTGCAAATTTCTTAATTCATCCCAGCATCTACTCAAAAATTTAAAGTCTAGATCGCATATGCGTGAGAATCAAAGTAAGCTACAGTTTCAAACTATCAGTAAAAGAAATTTTATTTTTAGGTGTTAAGACAATAGAATTTATGTTACAGAGTTATCTGTTTATCACAATAACCTTTTTTACTTTGACTACCTAAAAAATAAATAGTTGTCTTTTTTCCCCTTTTAATCCAAAATTGATTTACTACTCTTCATAAGCAAGAAACCCAACATTTTGTGGTCTCGCGGGCTGTCCTGCGAGAGTTACGGCACTCACTTTGACACAAAAGTAATTTCTGAATATTATTATTGCTTTCGGAGACTAGATTTTTTAGTTCTTGTTCTCTAGATGCAGATTAATCATTTTAAGAAAAAGGTGTAATATGTGCAGTAGATCAGTATGTTTGTGATGGCGTGGAGAGAGGGCTGGAGGTTGTATTCAACAAGACCTAAAATTGCATCCTTACTCCCGGGAAAGGCTTACCCTAGAAGAATTCTTGCAGGGGCGTCCAACACACGGCCTGTGGGCCGCATGCGGCTCAGGATGGCTGTGAATATGGCGTGACACAAAATCGTAGATTTAGTTAAAACATGATGAGATGTTTTTGTGATGACGTGTCGCAATGTATTGAATGTGTGGCCCAAGACAGCTCTTCTTCTTCCAGTGTGGCCCAGAGACGCCAAAAGGTTGGACACCCCTGTTAGAGGATTTATGGATCATGGACCAGGTCAGGATTCTGGTGTCGGTTAGCAGTTCTGCCATGAACAAGCCATGAGACCTTAAAACACATCACTTACTTCTGCACTGCAGGTATTTGTTGCTGGTAAGAGGTGGAGAACGTTGGAGGAAGTTTGTCTAAATGCGTACACCATCACATATCTGCTAATGTTTTTCCACAGTTACTTCGGATTGATTTCCCCACTTCCCATTTTGGCACGAGGCCGACTTAACGGGGTGGTGTATCTCTTTCTCCGGAAGGATCAGAATAAGGATCGGAGCCACTGTGCTCTTGATGTTTCTCTCAACTCAATACAGAGACTTCTCTGGTAATTTCTTCAAGAGCAGAGAAGCCAGAACACCTATATTCATGATGGCCTGCTTCTCTTTCTTCTCTGCACCGCTCAAGCATGGGAAGATCAATTTGGATTTCCTTTTTCCTCTCCACCAGATACTTCTCACATATACTATCTTTCTTCAGAGGTGGCATTTAAAAAAAAAAAAAAAAGTCCTTCCCTGCAGAACATACTGGTGGAAAGGGAGCCAAGACAGAAACCAGCTTCATGATAAGAAAAGATCCCAAATTATTATTATTACTATAATAATAATCCCCCCGGTAAGATGATCTTGGTGCCTGTCTTTTCAAAAATTGTGTCTTTATCTTTGTCTTGTTACTATATTCTCCCAGTTTCACCAGGCATCCAGGGTACCGATTGAAAATCTTCACTCTTACCATTGGAGGCTTAATAGTTCTTGTAGGTTTAGCTTCCTTCTGTTAGCCACGTGGGTCATCCAGATAGTTTAACCATATTATCGGGCAAAACTGAAATCGTCCCAGGAGCATGTTTCTGTAGTTTGACCTTACGATATGGGGAGATAGCTATGAGTAACCTGAATAGAGTCAACAGAACATGGATTTGGCATCCTCTCCAATATCTCTCCTTCTTGAAATACTCATCGCTCAGTCTGTGATTTCTACGTGAGGATTCACAAGAAGACCAATGTGGCCTCAGTTTTCTCTCCTTAAACCTGTGCGCCTGCACTCTCTTTCCGACATTTGCCAAGATAACCTTAGTTTCTACATTACTGGCCTCTCTTTTATGCTTCAGTGAAGCAGCTCACCTCTTCCCCAAAATAAATTCTCTCTAGATCTGTCCCAGTCCATTACACACGGCGCCTGAGTTACTACTCCTAGAATTAGATTCACTTCTTTGAAAAATTTAATGTCCCGGCAAGGGAAGTAGACCTATTAGGTAACTTTCAAGCCTTTCCATTTTCTTATATGGATTGTAATAAATCAATCTCTACAGATATTTTTTTGCAAGTTTTGGCCTCAAGGTGACTTTGCATTGTGGTTTAGGGTATATAATCAACGAGTAATAAAGTTGTATTTTGCAAAGGTGCTCTTAGGAATACTGGACAAGAAATCACATTTCGTGCAGTCAACATTTACACACTCATGCTCATATAGAAGCTACTCTTACATACAAAGAAACATGACTTTATTCGTTCCTGTATTCCTATTACCATTCCAGTTTTCTTTATGAGCTCCATCTATTATAGGTTGTAGTGCAGTGCTCAGGAGGGCATTTATAATATAAAGCTATCTAAATCTTATCCTACTTAAGCATTTTGCATGTCCAAAACATTTTATGCATTCATTAATTACAAAGGTATTTATTGAGAATTTACTATATGACAGGAACTATTCTACGTGATAGAGACATATCAGTAAAAAAAAAAAAAAGAAGCAAAAACACCAGCCCCATGAAGTACATATTGTGGTAAGGTTTAGGAATCGATTAAATGTCTATCATCTATCTATCTATTTATCATCTATCAACAATTCTAATTTGTTAAAATACATTGAGTAATATGAAAAAACCCAAGAGGCAAAGGAGATTACTAAACAACAAAACCAACGAACAAGCAAAATATAACCAATGACACTGAAATTGAGAACGGGCTGACAGTCACCAGAGGGGAGAGGGGAGGGAATTTCAGGGGAAGGGGGGAAGGGTTTACAGGAACAAGTACAAAGGACACATGGACAATAACAAGGGGGGTGGAAATGGGAGGGAGGTGGGGAGGGCTGGGGCGGTGGGCTGGGATGGGAGTAAAAGACAGAAAACTGTACAAGAACAATTAAAATAAAAATTAAAAAAAGAAAAAAGTAAATTATATATATGTGTGTGTGTGTGTGTGTATACATATATATATCTATTTAAAGAATGTATTTATTTGTACAGATGAGAAATGGGGGAGAATGAGAGGGACAGAAACATCAATGTGAGGTTGCCTCTAGCATGCCTCCTACTGAGGACCTGGCCCATAACCCAGGCATGCGCCCCAACTGAGAATCGAACCAGGACCCTTTGGTGTGAAGGCTGGTAGTCAATCCACTGAGCCACACTAGGGTGAGGAGTACATTTAATTGCAGAGGTCAGGGTAGGTGCTATCCATGTGATTAAGTTGGAGCAAAAAATGGAAGTGGAGCTATTTTGGAAAGAGTCTTACAAGAGGGGAAACAGCCAGGTCATAGACTTGGGAAGGGAACATATATGGAAGATTTTAGGAACAGATAGAAGTCTATGTGAGCAAGAGGAGAGAGTGACGGCAAAGTAGTAGAAGCTGCGGTCCGGTGGGGGGGGTGGGTAAGGTGGAAGAAGGGGCAGATCGTGTGTAGAATCTCTAGGCTAGGGTAAAGATTTCAACTTTTACTCTGAGAAACAGAGACACATTGGACAGTTTTGAGCAGAGTAGTGCCATGATACGGCTTTACGGTTTTGTAAAGGTTTCCTTTGCCTGTTGAAACAAAATTAAGAAGCTGAATTAAGAAGAGTAGAAGCAGAAAAAGCAGGTAGAAGGCTACTGCAAGGATCCAAGCGAGCCACAATGACGTTTAGACCGGGTGCAGGCGGTGGAAACGGTGAACAATAGTCCTAGTCTAGATATTTACTAATTTGAAAGTTAATAGTGTATTCCAGTGGCTAGAATATGAGTTGTGAAACAGTAAGATGAGTCAAGAAAACCCAAGATTTTGGATCTCATAACCTAGAATGATGAAATGAGATAAGGAAGAATAGTAGTGTCCATAAATTCAAATCAGGCAAACTTCCAGGGTTGAGACTAGGTATGTCAAGATGTCTCTTTACATCTAAATATAAATGTTGTCCTGGCAGTACAGTATTCAGGCGGAACTTTAGGGGTAAAGGTCTGGTTCAGAGATATAAATTCTGGAGTTACCAGTGTGTGCACATTTTTTTGAAACCAGGAAACTCTCTGAAACCACCATGGAAATGAAAATGACTAAGAACTAAAAGATGGGAAGTCACTGAGTCCAGTGGAAAACAGACATTAAAGAAAAAGAGCGCATGTATATAATTGAGGAAGAAGACCGTGATGAGCATTCGATGTCATGGAAGCCAAGTAAAGAGTAGATTTCACGATTTCTGATGAGAAGTCGATTAAGTTAGGGGCTGAGGACTTAATGTTGTGTTTAGCGATGTGAAGGCCACAGATGGCAACGTGGCGGTCAAGGGCTGTTTAGGTGGAGTGTTAGAAGCCAAAGCTGATTACATCAGACATCCAGGAAAATAGAAGAAGAAGCGAACAAAGGGATACATCATCCTCATGTCTTCTGGTTTCCATGATTTCTGATGAGAAGTCAGATGTTAATTATATTGAAGTTCCTTCTACCTGAATCATTTCCTCTTGCTGCTTTCAAAGTTTCTTTTTGTCCTTGGCTTTCAGTACTTTTACTGTGATGTGTCTGGGTGTAGATTTCATTGCCTTTATCTCATTTGGCTTCATTGAACTTATTGAGTATGTTGATTATTGTTTCCAATTAAATTTGGAAATATTTAGCCCTGGCTAGTGTGGCTCAATGGATTGAGCACCGGTCTTCAAACCATAGGGTCACTGGTTCGGTTCCCAGTCAGGGAACATGGCTGGGTTGCAGGTGAGCTCTCCAGTAGGGAGGTCTCCAGAGGCAACCACACATTGATGTTCCTCTCTATCTCTTTCTCCCTCCCTTCCCCTCTCTAAAACTAAATAAGTAAAATATTTGAAAAAAATTAAATTTGGAAATATTGAGCTGTTAAATCATTTTCTGCCATTTTCTCTCTCCTTTTCTTTTTTATTTTTCTTTATTTTATTTTATTTTATTGTTGTTCAAGTACAGTTTTCTGCCTTTCCCCCTACCCCACCCCAGCCATCCCTCCCCTGATTTCACCCCCCTTGGTTTTGTCCATGTGTCCTTTATAGTTGTTTCTGAAAACCATCAGTCTTCCCCCACTTTATCCCCTCCCACTTCCTCTCTGGTTACTGTCAGTTCATTCTTAATTTCAATGTCTCTGGTTCTATTTTACTTGCTTGTTTATTTTATTGATTAGGTTCCACTTAAAGGTGAGGTCATAGGGAAACGCTCCAAGTCAGAAGCAGATGGCAAGGAATATTCCAAGTAGTGAAAAACAAAGACCTACAACCAAGACCACTCTACCCAGCAAGGCTCTCAATTAAAATGGAAGGCCAAATAAGGAGTTTCCCAGACAAAAGAAGGCTAAAAGAATACACCTCCTCCAAACCAGCTCTGCAAGAGATGCTAAAGGGTCTGCTTTAAGGAAAGAGAGAGAGAGAGAGAGAGAGAGAGAGAAACACAGGTACCAAAAAATGGCGATGAAAAGGTACCTATCAATAATAACCTTAAACGTAAATGGATTAAATGTTCCAATCAAAAGACATAGAATAGCTGAATGGATAAGAAATCATGACCTACACATATGCTGCCTACAAGAGACCCACCTGAGGACAAAAGACCTACACAGACTCAAAGTGAAGGGCTAGAAACAAATTTTCCAAGCAAATGGACAGAAAAGGACAGCCGGGGTAGCAGTACTCATACCAGACAAAATAGACTTCAAAAGAAGGGCCATAAAGAGAGACCCAGAAAGTCACTTCATAATACTCAAGCGAAGAATCCACCAAGAAGACATAAACTTTATAAATGTATATGCACCCAACACAGGACTACTGAAATGCATAAAGAAAATCTTTTGTTTCTATTACACGTATCTTGGTGCGCTTATTGGTGTCCCACGTTTCTCTGTGGTTCTCTGTATTCATTTTGTTCCCTGTGATTTGGGGGTTATATTCTATCTATCAATCTTCAAATTTGCTCACTCTCTCTTGCCAATTCAAGTCTACTTTTAAGCCTGTCTCCAGAGTGTTTAGTTTCACCTAATATACTTTTCTATTCTGTAATTTTTCTTTTAAAATAATTTCTATCTCTTTATTTCTAGTATTTGTTTCATGATACAATCATGCTTTCCTTTTTTTCTTTAATCATGGATTCCTTCAGTTCTTTGGACATATTTATAAAGACTGCTTTGAGGTCTGTTGTAGATAAATTTGAAATATGAAACCTCTCACAGGCAGTGTTTACTGCTTATTGTTTTTTTTTCTATGCTTTCCCTTCTCATTATGTTTCATTAACAATTTGACATTTCGTGAAATGTATTGCTCCAACTCTGGATCCTAATCCTCTCACCATCAGGCTTGTTTTTGTTAATCTTTGATTTTTTTGTTTGTTTGTTTAATGATTTGGCTGGACCGTTTTAATGAATTCTAGTTCCCCTTCATTATAAAGGATTCTCTCTTGGGCACACACATGATCATCCTGGGATGATACTTGTTTTAGCAGAAATGTTTGATCCTCCTAAGCTTTTTGCCTCTGCTGTGATCACACCCAGTTTTCAGGTTCTATGAATCGATAGCTCATTGTTCTTTTGATTTTGGAAATTTACTGGCTCACGAATTGCTCCAAAATCTAACCCAAATATCTTTCTACTTCTTTTCAGATAGTTTTTGAGGCAAGTTGGTAAGGTTTGCTGTAGCCCCAAGTGGACTTTCGCGGTGGTCTCGTTTTACTGGTCCCTCTTTCTAGTAAACTAGCTGGCCTATACTTTATCTTGTTGCTCGAATGGAGCTATCAGCTTCATCTTAACAGCTTATACCTGAAATCTTCGTTGTCCTGATAGTATCCTTCATCTCTCATTTTCCCACACTTTGTCTCATCTATAGGTGGTGTATTTGAGGAGAACTTTTGGGTTTTGAGTTGTTATACACTGTGTCTCTTCTTCTAAGAATATATTTTCCACTGTCCCAGAGCTCGGGTGAAGACAGTAGGCAAATTATCTTGAACTGACCACCTATCACTTTAGGAGTAGCCCAGCAAGCTGGGTCTGCAGTGTCTGGACTTCTCAGTGGACTTTGCCATTTTTGAACCTGTGCTCTATGAGTGAGCTGAGCAAGAACAAGCAAGGACCCCAGTATTTTTAGGCTCTTGCATCTGAGATTCAGCCTCTTCCATCTAAGTAGTGGTTGGGTGGGGGAAAAAAAAAGCCTCTGACCGTTAGGTCAAACTGACCTGAAATTTAGCCTCTACAACTGGGAGCTGTGGAGAATAAGAAATACTGGTAGCCTACCTTTCGCATTGAGATACAGAATCCTGCTGCTGAAATATTCACCATCGATCCATTCTTGAAAGTATTGAGACTTGCTTCAAGCATTGGAAATTCTCTCTTGACCTCTGTTGACAAAAGCAAGCTCATAGGAGGTCAGGTCTTTTTTTAAATAAATACCTTATTTATTTATTTATGATTTTATTTATTTATTTTTAGAGAGAGGGGAAGGGAAAGAGAAAGAGAGGGAGAGAAACATCAAAGTGTGTGGTTGACTCTTCCGTGCCCCTACTGGGGACCTGGCCCGCAACCCAGGCATGTGCCCTGACTGGGAATAGGACCAAGGACCCTTTTGGTTTGCAGGCTGGCACTCAGTTGACCGAGCCACACCTTCCAGGGGATTTCTTCAAGTAAGAACTATTTCCTCTTGACCCCTATTGATGGAGTACACTGGGGATTTGCATCTTATTTGTAGCATAAGGCTCCATTTCAGCACCTTTGTTGAAGAACTGCAGTCCCGAAAAATTCCTAGGGCTCTATCTTGAACAGCTTCTGTGGTCTAAAATCCATGTAATTTGGGGAACCCTTTTGAAAGAAGAATGAAACATAATTATACATATTATGTATTAACATTATTGTGAATATCAATATGAGGTTTCAGAGTCTCCTCAAAAATGTAGTGGGAAAGAAAATGTACTTAGAAACATTTGTCACTTTAACCTTTTGAAATGCAAATAA
This sequence comes from Glossophaga mutica, assembly GCA_039655065.1. NCBI lineage: Eukaryota > Metazoa > Chordata > Mammalia > Chiroptera > Phyllostomidae > Glossophaga > Glossophaga mutica. The sequence goes on along the minus strand of CM077318.1, from coordinate 1,948,038 downwards.
ATCCCTCCAGGGGAAATAGAACCTCATGGGCTCCAACTTTACAACCCAGGGATAATTCCAGGTCTCGTTTGCCCTTGAAATATAAACACCAAATAGTACCCTATTACCAAGCCTGCTCTCCAAATTTCTGAGCATAGGGGATTACAGTATTCTTCAAAAGAAATACATAAACCCTAAGGCAAGAAAGGTTTGACTTAGTGATTTCTATGGCCAAGTAAGAACATCCCAAAAAATAACATGAAGTAGGGGACAATGAAGACAATGGAAGGGAAAGAAACATGACTTTGTTTTTAAAGTGCTGCTTACCTTTTTTAGGTGATGATGACAAGCACTCTAACTAAAGCTATGACTCTGACATTGTCAAATAATTTGTAAATGTCCCAATTGATACCTAGAATCAAGGTGATTATTAATATAATTGTAGTGCCCTAATTATATAAACCAGGGAGTGGACCATTTGTTTGAATACAATTTTATTTTCAATTGAAGAATTAGATTTTCTGCTATTTTTTAGTGACCTCTCACTCAGCAATAAAACAAAAGGAAAAATTATGAAAGGACTAAAATGGATATCTCTAGTGAAAAAAATATTAAATCAACCCAGAAGATTAAATTATATATGGACTGTTTTTTTCTCTTCTGTATCTCTCATTATTTATTCATCATACCAGTATAATATATACATACATAGGTGTAATATATACATATATATAATGTGTATATGTGTTTACCTCCTTTGGAGTACTTTGTTATAAAATTGTTATCAACAGTTGCCTAATATAAAAAGTAGCTTTTGTGTTTTTACCTTAAGTTTATTACTAGTCTTTTTTTAAAAAAGATTTTATTCATTTGTTTTTAGAGAGAGGAAGGCAGGGAGAAAGAGAGGGAGAGAAACATCCATGTGTGGTTGCCTCTCACGGGTCCCCTACTGGGGACCTGGCCTGCAACCCAAGCATCTGCTGTGACTGGGAATTGAACCAGCGACCCTTCGGTTCTCAGGCTGGCACTCAATCCACTGATCCACACCAGCCAGGGATACTGCTAGTCTCAAAGAGAAGATTTACTCACATCAACATTAAGACAGACACTAGGTCTACATTCAGAATCACATGAAATGCTGTATCAGTATTCCATGTTTTGTGCCCTGAATGCTCTGTAAGACCCCAAACACTTAGTCAATTTATGAAAAAAAAATACAAGTTGGAATGAACTATTGTGACAAAAAAAATTTGGACTACATGTGTTCTTTTAAAATTTCATGTCATGGCATAACAGCTATAAGTAGCTATAACCATGAGCCCATAAAATTATGGCATTTAATGATAAAGTATTATGATGCTTTGATGCACATGGCTTGATATAAAATTTGTCAATTTATTTTGCGTTACAGTTGAGTTTATCAAGATTCAATATTTTGAGTTCTTCAAATAGCTTTCTCCTTTTGAATATATTTAAACAAATTCAGAGCTTTCATTTTTACCGCAATAATAGTTTTAATAATTTTTATTATTTTAATTGTTGTTCAAGTACAGTTTTCTCTCTTTTACTCCCATCCCAGCCCACCGCCCCAGCCCTCCCCACCTCCCTCCCATTTCCACCCCCTTAGTTTTGGTCCACGTGTCCTTTATACTTGTTGCTCTAAACCCTTCCCCTTTTCCCCTGAAATTCCCTCCCCTCTCCCCTCTGGTGACTGTCAGCCCATTCTCAATTTCAGTGTCATTGGTTATATTTTGCTTGTTTGTTTGTTTTGTTTAGATTCCTGTTAAAGGTGAGATCATATGGTATTTGTCCCTCACCACCTGGCTTATTGCACTTAGCACAATGCTCTCCAGCTCCATCCATGCTGTTGTGAAGGGTAGGAGCTCCTTCTTTCTTTCTGCTACATGGAATTCTATGCAGTAGATAGTTTTAATAATTTTAATTAATTTAACCAATTAAATTAAGAAAATTTATTCAGAAATCAGAGTTTTTTTGTGTTTGTGTTGAGAGTAGAGGAAGAAATTACATTTATAAATATCAATAATTATAAAATTAATATAATTTAGTTTAGAAATAATATATATTTCAAATATCTTTAAGATATATCTGACTGATAACTATGTAGGACATAAGTTTTATCATGTAAAATGATGTTTAATGTGAAATTGAATAAAATATTGCAATTGTCTAAAATGTTGTATTTAAAACAAACAGAAATGTCATATAATTTGAATAATAGAATTACAAGTTCTATTATGTTTTTGTTATATTTTTTCATTGCTATTTAGTCCCCTTCTACCCCCTTACCCCAGTCCCCCACAATCACCACCCTGTTGCCCGTGTCCATGAGTCCTTTTTCCTTTTAGCTCAGTCCCTCCACCCCTAAGGCCCCCAACCAGCTGTCACCCTGCTCTCTATCTATGAGTCTGTCTCTGTTGTGCTTGTTAGTTCAGTGTGTTCATTAGATTCCCCATATGAGTGAGATCACATGGTATTCGTCTTTCTCTGACTGGCTTCTTTCACTGAGTGTAATGTTCTCCAGGTCCACCCATGTTGTCACAAAGGCTCGCTTTTTCCTTCTTTTTTATAGCTGAGTAGGATTCCATTATGTCAATGTCCCATATTTACTTCATCCACTCATCAGCTGATGGACATTTGGACCGCTTTCAAATCCTGGCAATTGCAAACAATGCTGCAATGAACATAGGGGTGCTTACCCAGACCAGCAATGTAAAAAAAATTAAGGATAGTTTGTCCAAAAGAAACAATGCATCCTATATTTACTATTTTTTTCAGTGAATTAATACATTAATATATTTTAGGTAACAGCATTGCACTGGTCCAATTTATACAAAAATATAAAATTGTGTACTTACAGAATAAGTTTCTAAGACTTTACTTTGTAGTAAATGTATCTTTTATACCGTTATGACAGAATCTCATTCATAATAAAATGCTCTCAGGTAGTTAATATTTTTCTTCTTTGGAATTATGAGAATTATTTTTATATTAAATCTTAATATTACAGCTTCATTGCCTAATAAGAAAAAATCCACAGGATATGAATTATTCTGAGAAAGAATTAAAACTCTTTTCTTTTGTTTTAAATAGAAATAGATGAAAAGCTCTCTAATGACATAGAATCTCCATTGCTTTAGGCCTAGCTTGCAAATGATAGCTACTTCTGCGTAACACAAAGTTACTGGTTAATACTTGAATTTTCCTTTCCAGTAAAGCTATAAACTCCAATGCAGCAATGATTCCTTAATGAAATAAATGAGTGACAATGATGTACTAAAAATATGTAAGTGAAATGTTTTAAAAAGGTAAAGAAAATGTAATGAGAGTTGCAAGAGGCATACCACATATTTGAAAAACTATCTGAGTGATATAAGCCCAGAAGCGGTTTAGCATCTAGACTTTAGCCTCCAGTCATGTGGTAATAAAACTTCTGACATTACAAATACATTTATTTGACAGTTGTTCTCACTCTTAAAATAACGGGTTATCCAAAACAGTCCTTACAAGTTGCAAATAAGCTGTAAAACCCATAAAAATATCTTAGGACATTTACTGCCAAAAATAGCTTGAGGATGTTGATACATATTGATAGTCTGCTTCGTGACACTTGGAAATTTTATTCATAATTTATTCCCAGAATATAAAAATTTATAGAGAAAGACTGGTTGCAACACACTTGTGGGCAGGCAAGCAAAGGTCTAATTACCTGTGGACGGGCTGGGTAATTTTGAGATTTATTTTTCAAGAAAATTCTACTGCTGCCCTGGCTCAGTGGATTGAGCGCGGGCTGTGAACCAAAGGGTTGCAGGTTCGCTTCCCAGTCAGGGCACATGCCTGGGTTGCACGCCAAGTCGAGCCCCCAGAAGGGGGTGTGTGAAAGGCAACCACCCATTGATGTTTCTCTCCCTCTTTCTCCTTCCTTCCCCTCTCTCTAAAAATAAATATTTTTTTAAAAAAGAAAAGAAAATTCTACCGGCTATCATCCTATAAATCCATCCAAATTAGTTTTTTTTTTTTAATTTTTATTTTAATTGTTGATCTTGTACAGTTTTCTGTCTTTTATTCTCACCCGAACCCACCACCCTAGCCCTCCCCTCTTCCCTCCCATTTCCACCCCCCCATAGTTTTTGTCCATGTGTCCTTTATACTTGTTCCTTCCCCTTTTCCCCTGAAATTCCCTCCCCTCTCCCCTCTGGTGACTTTCAGCCTGTTCTCAATTTCCATGTCTTTGGTTATATTATGCTTGTTTGTTTGTTTTGTTGATTAGCTTCCTGTTAAAGGTGAGATCATATGGTATTTGTCTTTCACTGCCTGGCTAATTTGGCTTAGCATGATGCTCTCCATTTCCACCCATGCTGTTGCAAAGGGTAGGAGCTCCTTCTTTCTTTCTGCTGCATAGAATTCCATTGTGTAAATGGACCACAGTTTTTTGATCCATTCATTGACTGATGGGCATCTAGGTTGCTTCCCCAAATTAGTTTTGATACCACTCAATTCCCTTTAGAGGTATTTTTATTACCCTTTAAAACATGTGAACCATTCAACGTTATTATAATTGTTAATTTGCATTAGATATTTCAAAGTGCTTGACAGCCGTCCCGTCAGCCTTCTCACCAAAGTGACACAATCTTGTCCCTCTGTGTGTGGCTCCAATCCACTCTGAGCCATCCGACCCAGAACCCACGGTGAGTGGCTGAGAGTGAGATTATGGGTGTTGGCTGCAGTTGGATCCCCTGTGACAGGATGCAGATGTGATGTGGGTTTCTTTTTTGCGGTCTGGTACTCTGGGCTGGGGAGGCTGGTGTGGGGCTGGGACCCCTCTCTCCACAAAGAGGACCTTTGCGGTGGAGCTGTCCCTCTAGATTCTCAGCGGCTCGACTGCCACTTCGGGGAAGTCCTTGGTGATGAGACTTCCGTTCAGCTAGTCTTCCGTCGGCTGTTCAGGGCGATCGTGCTCTGATTCCGCTGCGTTTCCAGTTTGGTTTCGGAAGGAGGCGGATATAACTTCCCCCCACTTGCCTGCCATGTCATGTCTCCTCAAGAATTTCTGTCGAATTAAAATATTTTCCAGAAAAGTACAAAACCAAACAGGAGGTGAATTAGTCCCGTGCACGTTTAACATTTTAAATTTAATTAAAAAAAAAAAAACTTTCTTCAAGCTTAAAGGCCTAGAGGTAAATTTGTAGGTTGTTTCTTCCCAATTTACACTCTCTTTATTTCGCTTTATTCTGGCAACATTGGGCAGAGGAGTGTGCAAGGACATATTTTGAGATAGGCATGGGCAGGAGTTAAAAAGAAATGATTTTTAAATTCTTATTGTGGGGAAGAAGAGAGCAAGGTTTCCATTTTATTACAGATATACAATATGACAGAAAAGATCCGACATTGGGTTGCCAGATTTAACAGATAAATACATAAACAGGACTCCCTGTTAAAATCGAATTTTAGTTATTTATCTGAAATTCAAGTTTAACTGACCATGCTATATTTTGCTAGGTGCTGTGTTCTTTGTTTTCTATCACACGTACACCTATAGAGGTATATTTCACTTCTCAAAAGTTTGTGTTGTGCCGGTTCACTTTTACAAAAGATGTACCTTTTTTCTCACCCAAAGAAATATGAAGAGGACTTTTGTTACAACAAAAATAGCCATTACCATACTAATGTAGGTCTTTCATAAGAGCAAAATAATGCAAGATGTCTGAAAGCGAAGGATATGTCTTGCTTTATGCTAGACTGGATTACAAAAGGTTTTATAGAAACGCTCTACTTTCAAATAGCAGGGGAAACTTGTATTAAATTTTAATGTGCCTCTTTTGCCATTTAAAACACACAATACCATGCATTTCTAGCACCACTGAGATGATTATCCATCTTAGCGTGGTGATGTATATACTTGCTATTTACTTTCAGCAGGTACCACAATAAACCCAAGAGAAGCACTTACTGCTGCTGGGATTTCAAGTCCTGGGGACATGTAGGTTGCTTCCACATCTTGGGCATTGTGAATACTGCTGCAATTCACATGGGAGTGCTAATAACTCTTCGAATCTTGATTTGAATTGTTTTGGGTAAATACTAAGAAGGGGGGTTGCTGAATCCTTTGTATATGGTAGTTTTTTTTGTGTCTGGAGCTTAGCTCCGTACTTTTTTCCATCGTGGCTGCACCATTCTGCATCTCCACCAGCATTGTGAGAGGGTTCTAATTTCTCCACATCCTAACCAAGACTTCTTTTTTTAAACAGACATTCTACCAGGTGTGAGGTCATATCTCATTGTGGTTATGATTTGTGTTTCTCTGATGATTAGTGACATTGGGAATTTTTTAAAAATACCCATTGGCCATTTATATGTCTTCTTTGCAAAAATGTAAACCATCTGGCAACCATCATTTTGTTCTCTGTAATTATGAGTCTGTTTTTGTTTTGTTTGTCTATTTTGTTTTAAAAGTTCACGTATCAGTGAAGTCATACGGTATTTGTCTTTTACTGCTTGACTTATTTCACTGAGCATAATACACTCTAGGTCCATCCATGATGTCCTAAAGGGTAAGATTTCACTTCTTTTTATGGCCAATATTCTCTTTTAAAACGATTTTATTTATTAATTTTGGAGAGGGGAAGGGAGAGAGAAAGAGAGGAAGAGAAACATCCATGTGCGGTTGCCTCTGGTGCACCCCCTACTGGGGACCTGGCCCACAACCCAGACACGTGCCCTGACTGGGAATTGAACCAGCAACACTTTGGTTCGTAGCCCATGTTCAATCCACCGAGCCACACCAGCCAGGGCTGTGGCCAATATTCTTGTAAGAGATTTGAATAGGACTGTATTCTCTTGGTCCTGGGAATGATAGTATAATCGCCATTACCTGTAGTTATAAAGTTAAGGAACCAAGTCCAGAGAGGTTAAATTACTTCTCAACGTGAAGGGTGAAGAAATCAAGGCCTTCTGTTGGCCTTTAGAGCCTCCCCCCATTTTCTTAATGACTAGGGCATTGCATAAGTGACTGAAAACTGAAGAACGTTTACTTTTTGAAATAAACATAACGAAGATAGGGAAAGGGAAGTTCAAACTCTCGTTTTACTCACAGTATGTCTTTTCTGGACCCACTATGCAATGTTTCTAGTGCTCCATTAAGTATGTGCATGATCTCCGACTGCTGCTTCTTTGAGTGTGAGGGCATTTTGACTAAGGAGGTGAGCGCAGATGAGCTGGTCATGTTAAAAAGGAGGAATCGCTGTTGTTGCTGAAGTGGCAAAAGATAAAACATCTGTGCAATGTCTTTTAATTGTCTGGAAATACCAAAAAGAGTCTGATATGCTATTTCCTTTAGTACTGTCCTTCATACTCATACATGTGATTCTCAACTGCAAATGTTTCACAATATATTGAAATAGTTGAAATAGTTCTAAATGTTTTGATTAATACATATGGAATACAGACTTGTAAAAATAAAAATTCAAACAGAAGAGAGACATATAACAAGTAAAAGACATCCATCTTTCCCTGCAAATCCCTCCCCCAGATGTTACCAATAACGAAGTCTCATTTGTCCCTTTCCACATATTTTAACGTATAGACAAAAGAACAGAAAGGTAACTGGGCGTAAATACAGGGTCCGGCAGAAGTAAGGCCTGCTGGAGTGTGGTTGGTAGGGTAATGATATGGGTGTGATAATTTGTAGTTTTACTTTGAACATTTTACCTAAAATGTCATGGCGCACTTGAGTATGACATAGTTGTGTTACAGAATGACATGCTTATGATTTTCTAATAAAAGATTTTGTAATAAAAATGAGTGTTATTTATGCTGGACCCTGTATATATTTAATTTATTTCATCCAACAATATGTATTTAAGATATTCCCATCTTAGTATGGATGTCTACCTCATTTATTTTAATGTCTGCATATTATCTCACCGCATTGTTATATAAATATTCATCTATATATTATAGATCTAATGAACTAGATTATTTTAGTGTGCAAAGTGTATATAAATACCAAAATTACCAAAATATAGAAAAGCATAGAATGAAAAACTAAAATACTTGCTTTCCTACCGCACCTTCACCCAGAGCTTCTTAAAGATGACCACCATTAACCTTTTTCATGATTAGTTCTTCCTGCGAGCTTGATTGTAATATATAACACCTACATGTTTTTTTATTGTTATTTTAATTGTTGTTCTTGTACAGTTTTCTGTCTTTTACTCCCACCCCAGCCCACCCCCACCAGCCCTCCCCACCTCCCTCCCGTTTCCACACCCCTAGTTTTTGTCCATGTGTCCTTTACACTTGTTCCTGCAAACCTGTTCCCCTTTTCCCCTGAAATTCCCTCCCCTCTGCCCTCTGGTCAACCTCCATCTTTTTTTAATCAAAGTGGTATAAGCTAAGTTACACTGCAGTAGCAAATAATTGTAAGATATCAATGACTTAAAACAACATGTGTGTCTTTCTCACACTGCATGTCACTCCAGATCAACAGAAAAGTGACAGTCATCATTGCCACTCAGGGACCTCTTCCGCCATAGGGCTACAGCTTTATGATCCCCCTATTTTAGTGTAAAGCCTCTGGATTTGTAGCAGCGTTGAAAGAGAACACGGGAGATCGCTCATGGGCCCTGAAATGCATCCACCTAACATTGACACTTGTCACTCCTGTTCACATGTCTTTTGCCATGTATAACTTCAAGGAAGCAAGCTGCAGAGTTTTCTGGTGACGGCGAGTAAGAGAGCTGGAAATGTTGGTGAGCACTGTAATGCCCATTGTAACTCTGTGTCTTGGTTTGTCTTCTTTTAAACAGATGTCAATGGACTTTATGCTCTAAAAATGAAGGAAATGAGTACACACACTTTTCCCCATCTGTCTTTCCCACCTTCATTTTTATTACTTCTTTTACATAATAAAAACTATATTTCTATTGTATTCTATAATTATAATTATTCTGCATGCTTTGTCTAATTGATTGACAAAATAAAAAAGTATTAATATGAGCCACGTGATTATATAGATATCATAGTAAGTTGACATTCCACCAAAAAATTATTTAATATTACATATCTAAACAGTGTCACTGGAAGGATACTCTTTGAGATATAAAAATTGAATTGAGCCCTGACTAGTGTGGCTCAGCGGGTTGGGCATTGTCCCACAAACGAGAGGTCACATGTTCAATTCCCACTCAGGACACAGGCCTGGGTTGAGGGCCAGGTCCCCAGTTAGGAGTGAGCAAGAAGCAACTGATTGATGTTTCTCTTACAGATCGATGCTTCTCTCCCTCTCTTTCTCCCTCCCTTCCCTTCTGTCTAAAAATGAATAAATAAGATCTTTAAAAAAATCTAATTGATATTATTCATAGTTTTATGGAAATGTTAAGACAAGCAAAAAGTTGAGATGGCAGTATAATGAACTCCATGTACGCTTCGCTTAGCTTAAAACATTATCACCACATGACCCACCCACTTTATCGTGCTTAATTGTTTTAAAATAAATTCTAGTCCATATACCACTTCCTTCATACGTAATTTAGAATGTATCGCTAAAAGATAAAGTCTCTTAATTTGTTTATCTGACTAGAAGTCCATTATGTAAACCAGAATTAATAACAATCTTCTATTCCTATTAATCATCAAATATGCAGGCAATGTTCTGTTAGTTTCCTTGGACCGTCATAACAAAGTCTGTTGTCTCGTAGTTCTAGCATCCAGAATTCAAAATTCAAGCTGTTGCAGGGCCATGCTCCCTCTAAAGATATTAGGGGGGAAAAAACTGTTCCTGGCCTGTCTCCCAGCGTCTGGGAGTTGCTTGGCTTGGGGAAACACAGTTCTAATCTTTACTTGACATTTTTCCTGAATGCATGTTTCTGTGCCTAAACTTCCCAGTTTTATAAGGTCACAGTTTTATTGGATCGGGGCTCACCATCATAATGTGATCATCTGCCAAACCTTGTTTCCAAATAAGGTCACTTTCACGGGTCCCGGCAGTGAGGACTTTAATATATTTGCAGGAGACACAACACAACTCAAGAGTCACATTTCTTCACTTGTCTGTCTTATTTTCTTTTTATGGTTGAATTCTCTGAACCGTAATGTAAGCAAAATGCGCACACTGCATTTGGTCCATGTGTCTGTGAACTCTGTAGGTTTACTTTCCCTATTTTGTTGTTTGAAGTTTATATTCTTTTTTCTTTTAAGATTTCATGTATTTATTTTTAGAGAGGGGAAGGAAGGGAGAAAGAGAGGGCGAGAAGCATCATTGTGCTGTTGCCTCTCACACGCCCCCTACTGGGGACCTGGCCCGCAACCCAGGCCTGTGTTCTGACTGGGGATTGAACCGGAGACCCTTTGGTTCATAGGACAGCACTCAATCTACTGAGCCAGCGCTGCATTTGTAGATTTTGATAATTGCTTCCTTTGAGTGTGATTTAGCAGATCGCTTCATTCCCAGATTCCTGTAAAATTGTAATTTGATCATGAGGTTTAATAATATTCAGATTTTGGCAAGACTGCTTCACACAGTTACTGGAGGGAGACCTGGCCGTGAGCGGGGCTGCCCAGGGCCAGCTGCAGTGTGTGGGTGCTTGACTTCGTGTAGGAAAGACTTCACAGCATGAGTCCACGTGACCATGAGGACTCATTTACGAAAGCTGGGGACAGTGACGCAAGGCAAGGCTTACATAGAAGAAGCAACGCGGGAACCTAGGCAGGGCTGCCTTAGCCCACTGGGAAGTCCGAGAAAAGGGGGCCTTACAGACAGGATCGGGGGGTTAGCCCGGGACCAGCTGCCGCTGCTCACTGCCTTAGAGTTCAGGACACGTGTGCCTGTGGGGGCAGGTGTGGGGGGACACCAGGGAAAGGGAAGGGCGTGGACTGCTCCCCACAGGGAGAGCTGATGGGCCCATCCTTAGTCTTGAGGCTTCTCTCTCTCTCTCTGTCTCTCTCTCTCTCAGGCAGGCATCTTAGGGGGTCTCAGGGGAGGGCCTCAGCAGAACATTCCCCAGTTCCCCATCAGTCCCTGTCAGGGTCGCGGTCTCCTCTGACAGGTCAGGGACGGGACAGGGGGTCCTTAGTCATTGCAGTTGGTCCTGGTTCCCCAGCCCGGTTCTGCTGCTCTTTGGGGCCTGGAGCTGAAGGCCCAGATGTCATCTCCACGGGGGAAAGGCCAGGGCAGGAGAGGTCACCCTAGGGGTGCGGTCCTTGTGTTCCCAGGTTCTCTCCCTGGCAGGCACTGGGGGCCCTTCGCCCCGGGGACCCTCTGCACCCGGCTGTCGTTGCCCCGCCACTGTGTTCAGCCCTGTCTCAGTTTCCCTATTCCACTGGCCTAGGAACTGTCATAGCCTCTCACTATCCTGTCTCAATACATTTTGTTATAAACCTCATATTGGATCTCATAAGGATCCATATACTGTTTGTTCTCTTCCAATTTTACGACACTTAATCCATCAGTGAATTTATTATCAGTGTAATACATCCATTATGATGTTTGCCATCAACTTTTCAATTAATTTAAGCAACCACTGAATACTATTGCTTGATGAATTGTTTAATGAAGTCAGGATTCTATTATTTCTTTTTTTAACAATGAAATATTTACAAAAATTTACTGCAAGATTGTCTATAATAGATTATTTATGATAGAAAAATGAGAATATTATTTCTTCCTTGTTTATACTTGATAGCTACTCTTTCTTGTACCAAACATCATCCTCTTATAGTCTTCTTATATTTGATTCTAATAACTTTTTAAATAATTTTTTTCTGTGATAAGAGAACAAAGTGTTCAAGTCCTTAAATTTATGAGCATTTCTTTATTCTGGTCTGATGTTTCATCAATAATTTGTATGGGTATAGAATTTTAGGTGGTAATATTTGCCCTTGGAACTTTGCCTAAATACATACTGTGTTATTATTTGCTAATATCCATCACTGTTCATCAGAATTCTAAAAATCTGTGGGGATAATTTATTCTTCTCTCAGAACAAATTTTGTAATTTTCTTCTTATGTTTTGTACTTTGAAATTCCTCCATGATATAGCTTTTATTCATAAATAAGTTTGTTTCTAAGTGGACACTTTTCTCTTGGAAGACTTACATCTCTTGCCAATGCATGAGGATTTAATATACTTTCCTTCTTATTTTCTCTTTTCTATTGTCTCTTTTACTTTTTTATCTTGTTTTATTTATTTTTAGAGAGAAGGGAGGGGGAGCAGAAAGGGAGGGAGAGAAACGCTGATGGGCAAGGAATACATCGATCAGTTGCCTCTCGCATGCCCCTAGCTGGGGACCTGGCCTGAAGTAGCAATGCTTTCTTTCAATTTTTTAAAAGACTTTACTTATCTATTTTTAGACAGAGGGGAATGGATGGGAGAAAGAGAGTGAGAAAGAGAGGGAGAGAAACATCAACGTGTGCTGTGGTTGCCTCTCATGCGCCCCCTACTGGGGACCTGGCCTGCAACCCAGGCATGCGCCCTGACTGGGAATCGAACCGGCGACCCTTTGGTTGGTAAGCCGGCGCTCAGCCCACTGAGCCACACCAGCCAGGGCTCTTTTCCTTTTAAAAGGCATTCTTATAAAATGGATTACTAACCTCATATATCTGTATTCTCCATGCCTTTTAACTTTTTACATCTCCTGGAAAATTTCTTTGAATTAATCATTCAGATCAAAACCTTGAAATTTAGTCAGTTATATTTATTTTCTTCAGGCAATCCATCAAATTGTTTTTAAGTTTCAGTAATCATGGTTTAAATTTTCAATTACTCTTTCTTCGGCATGATACTTTTCTCCAGAAACCTGTACACATTTTATTTTTGTGCTTTTTTTTCCAAATGTGTCTAAGCACACCAAGCTAAAGTAATTAAAATGTCACTTTCTTGATTTCTATCCAATGTTATTCTTTGGATAAGTACCTATGTTCATAAATAAAGCACCACAGCATTTAGAGACATCACTAGTTAGGCTGGGACTGTGTGTTTTCTTCCCTAGACCTTTGCCTTGAGCATTTCTGAGTTCGTGAATTGAGATGCGGGGGATGAACTCTTGCAACTCTTAAAGAAGTGTTTTTACTCTGGGGTGGAGCACTTGGAGTGTTTCACTTCTGGGCATAGTTGCTTTTCCTGGTGCATTTATTTATTTATCTATCTATCTATCTATCTATCTATTTATTTATTTATTTATTTATGTCTGTGTATTATTCTCCCATGTTTATTGGGGAAGCGCAGAATTCAGTAAGTATCTACTTTTTCTCAGGCTTCAAGCCCCTTAATGGAAGTTTTCTCTAGGAACCACTTCTTCGGTCAGCTGGAAGGCAAACTCATCTCCTCTGTTTATACGGTCGGCCACGCAAGTCTGGGCATCTCGTTCATGGACAAACGGCAGGAAGTGCCATTCGCATAGATGCTGCCTGGTTGCCTTAGTAGCTGATGTTTCTGCTGTTCCAGATGGAGTTTCTCGATCACACTGATAACTATCCTTTAGCCAACACTCTTCCCTTGGTCCCTTTACGCTAAGCTTAGACGTTTTCTGAGGGTCATCTTAAGAAACACTTTCATCAAGAGTGTCAGAGCATGGCCTTTTCTGTTGCGATATCACTGCCAATCTTGTTCCATTGTCTTCTACTTCTGGAAATTTCCATCATCTTCATTGAATAGTCTGCTATATCTCCCTATCTTGAACTCAGATATTAATTAGAAATGTATAGTGGTTAGTGGATAAGGTATTGAAAACTGTTTCCTTCTTGTGTCCTTGATATATAACTTCCCCTCTGCTTAAATATTTTTAGTGACAAAAATACACTATTTTATTAAGCAACCATTTATTTTGTTATACAGATTTAATTGGAAGAAAAAGTTTCAATAGTGCAGCCAAATATTTCTAAATATTAAAAGACATCTGTTATGTTTCTCTCTAACTCTTACTTTTCTTCTCTAAAAGCTACTCATGCCTAATTACTTTAATTAGTTGATAGATCATCTTATCATTCTGGTCACGATCCTCCAATGCAGTGATCAGTGAATATTTTTGTAAAGGTCTAGCTAGTAACTGTATTAGGTTGTATAGGCCACGTGGCTTGTGTCACAACTATTTATCTCTGCCATTGTTATGCAAAAGAAGCTACAGACAATTCAAAAATAGATATTAATGGCTATGTTCCAATAAAATTTTATTTATAGCACTTATGGCCAAGATGGAGGCATAGGCAGACACACTGTGCCTCCTCTCACAACCAAAATTAAGGACAATGAAGATTTAGAAACAAGAAAACACCAGAACTGACAGAAAATTGAACTGTACGGAAGTTCAACAACCATTCGTCCAGACCGGTAAGAGGGGCGGAGTCGCAGCAGGAAAAAGTGGAGATTGGAGGACCCCGGCGCACAGGCAGTGGCTGGCAGACCCCAGGCACAGGATGGCAACGGGCAGACCCCGAGAGGCAGCACAAGGCGGCTGGCTGACCAGGTGGTCCCACATTCGCGCGCAGATAATCCAGGTGAAGGGGAAGTGGTGGAAGGGACTGGAATCCGAGAGAGAGCAGAGCAAGTGCCATTGTTCCCTCTCGGACCCCACCCCCACATATAGTGTCATTACCCAGTGACTGGGCTGCCCCGCCCTGGAGAACACCTAAGGCTCCACCCCTTACTACGTAACAGCCATGACCAGACCAAAAAACCCCCCCCAAAAAACCGAAACCAAAAATGGTTCAAACAAGAGAACAGATCAAAGCCCCAGAGCCAATTCATCTAAGCAACCAAGAGATAGCCAACCTATCAGATGCACAGTTCAAAGCCCTGGTGATCAGGATGCTCACAGAATTGGTTGATTTTGCTCACAAATTAGATGAACAAGTGAAGGCTACACCAAGTGAAATGAAGGAAAACACAGGGAACCAACAGTGATGGGAGGAAAACTGGGACTCAAATCAATGGAGTGGACCAGAAGGAAGAAACAAACAACCAAACAGAAAACAAGGAAGAAACAAGAATTCAAACAACAAGCAGAGGCTTAGGAACCTCCAGAACATCGTTAAACGTCCCAATATCTGAATTATAGGGGTACCAGAAGGGGAAGAAGAAGAGCAACAAGTGGAAAACTTATTTGAACAAATAATCAAGGAGAACTTCCCCCATCTGGAAAAGGAAATAGACTACCAGGAAGTCCAGGAAGCTCAGAGAGTCCTAAGGAAGTTGGACCCAAAGAGGAACACACCAAGGCACATCATCATTACATTAGCCCAGATTAAAAGGAAGGAGAGAATTCTAGAAGCAGCAGCAAGAGATAAGGGCACAGTCACCTACAAAGGAGTTCCCATCAGACTGTCAGCTGATTTCTCAAAAGAGACCTTACAGTCAAGAAGGGGCTGGAAAGAAGTATTCCAAGTCTTGAAAGGCAGGGACCTACATCCAAAATTGCTCTATCCAGCAAAGCTGTAATTTAGAATGGAAGGGAAGATAAAGTGCTTCCCAGATAAGGTCAAATTCAAGGAGTTCATCATCACCAAGCCCTTATCATATGAAATGTTAAAGGGACTTATCTAAGAAAAAGAAGATAAAAAATAGGACAGTAAAAAGACAGCAAACTCACAGCTATTAACAACCACACCTAAAACAGAAGCAGACAGCTAGAACAGGAACAGAACCACAGAAATGGAGATCACGTGGAGGGTTAGCAACAGGGGAGTGGGAGGGGCAGAGAGGGGGAAAAGGTACAGAGAATAAGTAGCATAGACGGTGGGTAGAAAATAGACAGGGGGAGGGCAAGATTAGTATGGGAAATGTAGAAGCTAAAGAGCTTAGGACACATGGACATGAACTAAAGGGGGGAATGTGGGTGGGAGGGGGTGTGCAGGGTGGAGGGGAATGATGGGGGAGGAATGGGACAACTGTAATAGCATAATCGATAAAACATATAAAACAACTTTATTTATAAAAAGAGGTCCTGTATTAGATTTGGCCTACACTCCATAGATTGCATCTTCTCTTCTCACAGTAATTGACCTTGACCCTTCTCTGGTATTTCAGTGCCTCGAATTAAATATAATATCACAGGTTACCAGAGACTACAATATGAAAATCATTTCTAGTAATATATTCAGAGAGTTCATTAGTATCTTCAACAATTACACTACTTTTGTTTTATACATATATTTTTATTTACAGGCAAATGAAAAGTGGTTCACCACCATTTCCCTTGAGAGTTTTTTTAATTAATTGAAGCCCAGTAAAATGTCATTGATTCTTTAATTAAAATGTTCAAATCAGATCTTAATTTGTACTAGTTTAATTTCAATTTTTCAGTGTAATTAGTGTGAGGTAATATTTTCCTATGCCAAAATAATTTTCCATATGGATTCTGTGACCACTCTTAGTAGTTAGATCTTCTTGTTTTATGCCACCTGACTTTTTATAACATACTAGCTATAAAGCCTAACAGTTAAAAGCAATAGATTTGTGATCAGACAGCTTAATGTTAGTAGCTGTGTGATTGGAAAACTAATTTAATTTATGTCTTAATGTCCTTATCTGCAAACTAGCTGTGTTGTAAAGAGGAAATGAGATAAGAATTGAAGAAATGTGAAGGATTGCGCACCACGCCAAGCCTAACATGTTGTAATACTCTTTAGTTGGTCAATGTTAGCTGTGTTATTATCATTATTATCAAATGTTGAATGGGTTAAGGTTAGGCCAGAGAGACACATCTCTTTTAATGTCTTCATCTTAGAAAGATCATTTCTCAGTAATAGGGTACAACTTTTTAAAAAATTTTATTTTAATTGTTGTTGTACAGTTGTCTGTCTTTTACAACTTAGTCCAATGATAACTTTAGGCTAATGACACATCCTGAATGCTCAGTGCTGTAGGGTGGATGAAGGGATAAGCTACTCAGTCAGGGGCCATGTGACTTCCTTTGCATCATGTTCGCTCTTAGTGGCCTGCTGGAACAGTTAATGCCAAATCCTGTTTCTTATTTAACTTGCAAAAGTTCAACAGATAAAATCTTGGCACCATTCCTTTGCCATTTTGGGGTTGAAATGATTAGCATAGTGTCTAGGGAAAACTCAGTGTTTTTCATTATGCGCACTTACCACACCTCAGTTTTGATGCCAGATACGTGTGTGGGTTTTCTCCACACCAAGCAGTTCTCTGTGACATCAACTAGATGTCCTACGATTCCACTCAACTGTGACACTAACCTGAGTTAGCAGAGACCTCATGGGTTACATGCTCAGCACCCCACCCCCACAGCTTCAGATATCGTTAAAAAGTCCAGGTTATCACCCATGCTTTTAAGTGACCAGCTGGAAATCGTCTCATGATTCTTAGTGATTTTAACATTCATAGAAATGATTACTCAAACATTATGAATTGGGAATTCCTTTACTCTCTTAGCTAAAATTACTTTTTCCTCCATCCATTTCGGGCTCATGTATATGATCATAGCCTTGTCTTTACCAATAATGACCATCTCGAAACTCTCCGGTTTAAACCTGTCATTCTCTGACACAGAGCTGCTACATTTTCACCTTGATCTCTCTCCATTATGTCATTCCTATAATTCTCCGACCCAGTTGGATTCAGCTGGTGGCCTTACCAATTCTTCACCGTCCCTCATCCGTTTCATATCTTCGCATCCCTATTCACCTAGTATCGTTCCCCAGCTCATCGTTATGAAACGGGGTACAAAGCACGTTCCCCTACATCCCATGGTTCGGGGGATGGGGAAAGCACACCATACGGCTTAAGATACTTTTTCAGAACAAAGGATAGTTGAATAGTTGTGCTGCCACTTCAGGGCAAGGTGGGTATGACTTTAAGGGCACATCTGACCCTTGATGTAGCCGGGAGAGGCAGGTGCCCCCTAGATCACGGAGTCACTCTCGCCCTGACTGGAGAACCGGCGACTGTAGCTCATCGTGGGACGAGTAGGAGATGAGGTCACACAGGAGGCTCCGAGTCAGGATTTGAAACGAAGGGCGGACACCGCGAGGAATCCGGCCATGCGGTTTGGAAGGGTGTAGAGGGACCGAGCTGCCAGCAGTGAAGTAGCAGCTGTCCAGCTTGTGGGGATTTGGCCACGTGCCTTGGAAGGAGTGGAAGAGTCATGAGGAAGAAGCGACGCAGCAACCATGTGAGAGGGACAAATAAGGAAACAACCATGTACTTTGCAGCGAGGACCGAGCCGCATGATTTGAAAGGGAGCAGAATAGTTCGGGGCACCGCGGCATGCACTTGCCTGGACGGTTACGGGGAGGCTCGGGACAGCATCCTCCCCATCCTGAAGGGCAGACATGCTGCGTGAGGACGGCGACTTTCACACCTTCCAGAGGGAGTGGAAAATGGTTCGAGCAGCTGCCTTAAGATAAGAACGTGGGCGGTATTAGGTTTGGTTTTGCTTGACAGCCTTTTGGGGAACAAGGGTCTCATAGGAAAGGAAAGCTCTGAGTGTAAGTGCACTGAGCACCCACCTCCCGAGTCGGAATATAGGCAATAGACACTAGTTCCTTCCGATACAGATTGTTAGCTCATGCACCGACGTGTGAACAGCCCCGTCTGCTTGGTTACAATTATGATAATTCTTCCGTCCCTATCGACCTTTTGACCCCTCTGCGTATCTCCCAAAACATTCCTGAAAAAAACAGCAATGCTGATTCAACTCAATATACCGCTCACTCCTCACCTGTACCCGAGTAGCTGAACAAGCCTGAAAAATGTATACATGTTTGTCAGGTTGCCTTACTGTAAATATTTGACTACAAATATTAAGTGAGTCTTCAGCAATTCCTGGTAAATTTATTAATCCTGCCTAGCCAATTTACTCTCTCAATAACTAAAATAACTTCTCTCTGTCTTCAGATTTTCAATTTCCTTCCATATTCTCAGTTTTAGCTGCTGAAATTGCTTTTTATTACACCAAGAAAAAAATATCAGAAGAGAATTTATTATTTCCCACCACAAAAACTATCAACTTAAAAACAGCTATAAAAATACTCTATGCTTTTCCCTTGCTATAAGGGCAGAATTATTCTTGCTTCTATTTTATCACTTCCATCCCACCTGTGCACTAAATCCCATCTCTTCTCTCCTACTCAAGGTCTCTGCTTGTGTAATTATTCCTGTCTCTTGCATCATTAATTTCTCAACTACTTTGGCTCATTTCCAAATGCAGACTTGCTGTAATATATCCATTGAAAATATAAAACCCTCACACAGCCATAAATCTGCCATTCTTCACCATTCCACTTCTTTGTTCCTCTTTAGAGTAAAAGGATATACGCAGATAAATTACCTAACTTAATGTCATCATTATATCACATTTTTTTCCTGGAACCACTTTAGTAATCTTTTTTTCCTGCCCACTCTTCTGAAACCAAAATTGTTAGTACATCTGTTGACTTGTATCTCCAATGTTGCCAAATGCAATGTCCCAGTCTTATCTTGCAATGTGTCTCACAAATACTGGACCTAAGTTCGTTATTCCCGGGGTCTGGGATGCTCTTTTTCCACATCATGCTTACCCATTGTTTTTTCTATTTCACCGTTGTGAAAATACAACCATGTTTCCATGCTAACCTTTTAAATTAATACATTCATTTATGTATTTATTTCTCTACAACTGTAATTTTAGGAAATACCCATGGCTGAGCCCCACTAATTTCTTTTTACATTTTTTTACTTTAATTGTTGTTCTTGTACAGTTTTCTGTCTTTTACTCCCATCCCGGCCCACCACCCCAGCCCTCCCCACCTCCCTCCCATTTCCACCCCCCCTAGTTTTTGTCCCTGTGTCTTTTATACTTGTTGCTCTAAACCCTTCCCCTTTTCCCCTGAAATTCTCTCCCCTCTCCCCTCTGGTGACTGTCAGCCTGTTCTCAATTTCAGTGTCTTTGGTTGTATTTTGCTTGTTTGTTTGTTTTGTTGATTAGGTTCCTGTTAAAGGTGAGATCATATGATATTTGTCTTTCACCGCCTGGCTTATTTTGCTTAGCATAATGCTCTCCAGTTCCATGCATGCTGTTGCAAAGGGTAGGAGCTCCTTCTTTCTGTCTGCTGCCTAGAATTCCATTGTGTAAATGTACCATAGTTTTTTGATCCATTCATTTACCGGGCATCTAGCAATTTAAAAGAAGCGTAAGAGCCTTATTACCTCTGAATTTCCAAGAAATAGATAAAATCTTTATATATAAAAAAGAAGGCTCTGCAGTTTTGTTACATTTCTTTTACCATATATCTGTTTTCCATTTTTAAAAAATTTCATTTATTTATTTTAAGAGAGAGGGGAAGGGAGGGAGAAAGAGAAGGACAGAAATATCAATGTGTGGTTGCCTTTCACACACCCCCTACTGGGGACCTGGCCCGAAACCCAGGCATGTGCCCTGACTGGGAATCGAACTGGTGACCCTTTAGTTCACAGGCAGGTGCACAATCCACTGAGCCACATGAGCCAGGGCTTAATGCTAAACTTTTTAATGAGAGGATAATGATGCTCTAGACTTAGATGATGCTCCTGTAGTTTGGCTGTAATTTGAACTGTCAAAATCAGCTGCAGTGATTCTGGGTGACCGCAACAGTGCAGGAAACGTTACCAAAAGCCATCCTTTTTAATGTGCTCAAAAGTAATGGTAAAAAAGTAAAATGGAATCCAAGTATTCACAAGCCAAGTAAGAAACCTCTACAAACTACTCTCTGCCCCTCCCCATTTTGAATGTCCTACGGCAGTTTCAATTGGATTGTTGGAAGAATTAGTGGTGTTAGTTCTTTAGTCTAGTACACACCAAGGACTGTTCGACACAACCTGCTAAAGCCAATGAAAGTGTTTGATGTCATTTTATAATATTTGCTATCACTGAAGATTAACTGTCAAGCGATTTAATTGAGGAGTGCAGAATGAACCCAAGTGAAAAAATATTGCCCATATTCTGACAGACCTGGGAATTGTTTTTCTAAACAGAGTTCTATAGCACTGTCTCTAATATATGTACATACCACGAAGAACTTGGGAAAAAGGCAAGCAGTACAAATTGTGAGGCTGAAGATTAGGCCTCTTTTATGCCACCTCTATAAACTCTAGTTTTTGAAAGAGCAGCAACGCAAATGTTTTGAGTGGTCGAGTGCAAGCCAAACTCATTTACACTTAAAAAGACCATTTTACCTGAGCACCTCTATGTTCTTAATATTAGGAGTTAGGAGCCCTTAAAAATGTCATCCTACTTCCCGCTACATTTTAAACATAATGAATATTTAATAGAGCTCCAGCTGGCACAGAGCTTCTATCTTAGATGCCTGGGAAATAGCAAGAAATTACCTTTCCTGGCGATGGATTTTTCCCATTCTTTGTACTCATTCTGTCCTTTAATTGCTATTACTGTAGTTTGGGTCATGTTGGTCTCCTCCTCCGTTCAGTACAGTAGCCTAACTGGTTTCTCTGTGTCATCCTAACGTCATCTAATTACTCCCGAAAACTTCTTTCAGAGTGTTTTTCTTAACCTTTCTTTGCCTATTTTAAGCCTTCGCTCAAAGTCTCTCCTCATTGCTCCTAAAGAATATTGCTAAAATGTTTGGCATTCAAGGCTCTCCAACACCTTCTTGCTACCTAGCTTCTCAAATGTATTTACGTTTTCAAATAAAGTATCTTTTATAATTCTTCATATGAACTCAGATCCAATTAAATTAATATCAATTTTTCTACAAAAAAAAAAGGTTATTTTACCCAGTGGGAAAAGTTTTCTTCATTTCTTTTCTACCTAGAATATTCTCCCTAGTTTTTTAATAATGAAAATTATAACCAATGCTTTGTTCATAATCTACTTAAATCTAGGTACAATCACTTAAATCACTCCCTCCTCTGAATGTCTCTAGTATTTGTTGTCGCTATTATACCTATAGCTCTTTTTTCTCACGTTAATGTTGACAATGTCCCTATCAGGCTTCAAGGATGTGAGCCGAGTCTGTTCCCATCGCCCAACAGCATGTTCGACACGCAGAACAAAATTAGTAACGTGTTGTATGTCCTCTAAAAGTTTTCTTATACTTTGCGTTATCGGCTTAGCTTGATGGCTGCCTTTTCTAAGGTTCTTCCCTAACATAGACTGTAGGCTAAAGAAAAGCATATAGTATAGATTTGAAAAAATGAAATCATGTTAGGTTTGATTTCTTTCTCTCTGTATTAAATTTAAAGTATAAATTTATACTTGAGGATTTCTGTAATTCCTTTTGATCTTAAATTTTAAAAATCATTTTGCTTATGAGCATCAATCTTAAAAAAAAAAACTTCAGGCAATGCTATGTTATTACCATTTTGAGTACAAAGATGCAACTTTCTGGATTCCCTTGGGGGGAAAAACAGCAAGAGTTTAAGGAAAAGTAACACAGAGATACATTTGCTTTCATTCTGTCTTTGCTGTGAGTGTACAATTTTTTTTTTTACAAAATCATACACTAACAACAGCTTTTGAAGACAGGCAGACAGGACTGTCAGGCACAACGATACACAAACACTCAAAAATTACAAGATTATTGTAAAAGAAAGACATCAAACTTAACAAAGGGAACAACCAAAACCATGGATAGAGTGAAAAGACTGAATAAAGGAAATACAACAAAATTAAGAATAAATGTTGTTAATATTCTCAGAGATAAGTGAGTGTCGATAGAATTTATAATAGTACTTATATTTGGGGAAATGGGTATTGATTAGGAATGGGCATCAGAAAAATTCCACCTTATTGGAAATGTTATAGTCATTATATGGATGAAGATAGATATATAGCCAAAAGATCTCTCTAATTGTAGTGTAATGAAAAACAGATATATGGTAAAGAAATGTTGAAAAACACTAAGGTAGTCAAATGTTAGTTTTCTCACATGAATTTGCCTGTACTTTTGAGTAAATTTATCTCTGGATACCTTCTATTACTCAGATATAATACTCAGGGGACACAAAAATAAACCAGACCTGTACTTGGGGAAGATTGACAAGAATATAAGTAAAGATAATTAAGTGTTACAGGTACTATAATAAAAGAATGTATAAAGACTTTAGCGTGGACACAAAAGATGGTAATCAATGCTACTTAGATGAGTCAAGGGCAGATTTTATAGAGAGGTTGACCTCTGCTTTTGCTTATAATCTGTCTCCTGTTCCAAATGACATTTCTTTTTATTTTCTGTCTCTGTCTTTGGCTCTGTCTACCTCCTTCATTGAATCGTGTATGACGAGGTGCTGAAATTGGAATACCTATCGAGATCATCAAAATGTAATTTACAATAAAAATGTTATTTCTAGTTTATCAAAAAATATATTTTGAATCAAGTTTGATCACAAAGATAAATTATAGCAAAACTACATATATTGATTCTCTAGACACCGGGCATTCACCACAGGAAAAAACCAGAACATTTTTATATAAAATCATGCATGACAATAATGTTTGTTTATCTCTTTCTTAAAAGCCAAAGTTACTAGGGTGAATCAAAAAAGGCTGTAGTTGGGGGACTTAGTCTCTAAATCAAATGTTCTTTGATGCAGTTCTGCTCATCTGTAGCTACATGAACAGTAACCTGTGCCTGCTGCTAGGGATATTTTGATTCTTTACAAACACAAAAGGCCTTTGGTATTTTGGCCACTATTGGATGAGAAGGCATTTTGTCACTCCTAGCATGAAACTTCTAACCCTTAGTCCCAAATCATAATACATTTTTCCTTCCGCCAGAAACATTTCCATCCTTATTCTAATTCCCTCACATATCATTTAAAAATAACCACAACACAAACAAACTGAAGCACAATATTTTAGGTTTGGAGAGATGCGTGTTTGTGTGCACATGTAGGACACCTTCTCGAAGTCAAACATTACGGAAAATATTGGTTTTGGTTCAGCCAGCACCTCTCATAAAATAACGTTGGGCAATGCAATTACTCTTTAAAGTCTTTTGTGCCTCATACAGTTTATTATCTCTTGCTTTTTATCTCAAAAGTTGTGTCTGGAGGAAGAGTGATGTCAACAAAATGGCGGACCGGGCACCTCAACGCTGTCATTCCCCCACAGAAATGTCCATAAGACAATCGTAGGTTTTCTGAAGCCACTTCTTCATTTACAGCAGCCAAGAGAACACACACGTAAGGAAAAGATCTTCAAAATATTGTGTTGACCAAAAAGTTGTAAAATTTAAAAAAGTAAAATAAGACACAAACTTTTCACCCTCACCAATAACTTCATTATTTTGGGTATTTTGAGTATGTCGGCTCTCTCCCGCATGGTAGCATGTTGATTGTTCTCAATTACTGTCCTGATTTGATCGCTGTCACCTTCAACTGGTGTACCCGACTGTGGCGCATAGGCCAGGAGAAATCTCTAGCACGAAACTTCGCAAACCACTTCAGACACGTTTGATCAGTCGCAGCACCTTCTCCATACACTGCACAAAAATTTTTTTTGCATTTCAGTTGCATTTTTACCTTTCATGAAAAATAAAACATAATATGCCAAGAATGTCTCTTATTTTCTTCATCTTCAATATTAAAATGGCTACACAAAAATTCACCAATATTGACCAGTTTTTTTAAATGCACGCTGATAAGACAGCTGTCACAACACAATCTAACAAAATTGTTTTGAATGAAGTTAAAGACAACTAAGCACTACTTGAGCCATCTTACGGGGAAAAAAACAAACTTTTTGGCCAACCCAAGAGTAAAAAAGTATTCAGATATTTTGTACTTGTCCTTTGTAGACCCTGTCCCTTGTGTGTTGAGAGCTGGGGTCTTGGGTCTTGAACAGCTGCCTAGGCCCCTTCCTTGAACTGAAAAGAACAAAGCAGATAGTTTTTGCAAATTATTGTGAGTCACTTCTAACCTGTCTGTGAGATCCCTGAAAAGCTGACTCATTAATCTCTGTCTTGTGTAACTTTTTATGCAAATAGTAAAGGGTGGGCACTTACTTGAGACAAAAAAAAGACCAGGGGGAGACATTCAATAAACCATTTGAAGCCTGGAGGAAAAGCTAAAGGGAGACACCCAAGAAAATTGGGGCATTTCTAATGAGCCATGTGTACAGTGGAATGTACGCACATTCCCAGACAAGGTGCGCAGTTACAAAAGGCTTGAGCTTTTTTTTAAAAAGCTTTCACCATGGGATGGTCACTAGTCTCCGATGGATCCTAGCTAATCGTGGAAGGAATCCTTGAATGCAGAATATATAAAAACTGAAAGTGGCCGTTGTTCGTGTTTTCTTTATTGTTGGTTTTTGTTTCCTGCCATTCAAAGAAATATCTGTCAAATTATTAACTCAACACTAGTTAAAAAAAAAAAAAAACCAAAGAATTCAGTGAGTACACAAGACAGAAAACATTTTTTTTGCAAAAATACTTTGAAATAATCTCAAAATCCAAGGACTGCTACAGTTTTTAATCATAAAAAAAGCAAACCCTGGGAAAAAGAAAAATCTCATTTCTAGATACTACAGCATTATAACCAGTTGCTCAAGTTTCAACAACAGCAAAATAAAAACATAAGTAATACAAAGAAACAGGAAGCTATCACTCAAAGGTTCAAAAAAGATAAAAATCAATCCCGGGAATCATCCTGCTTTAATTTACTACAGAAAGACATTAGAACAACTAGCATAAATATAGCCAGCTAAAGGAAAACACAGGAAATGAGGAATGTGACATGAACAAAATGAGAATATCAATTAAGAGGTAGAAAATATTTAAAAAAAAAAGATCAAAAGGAAATACTGGGTCTGCAAATGACAAGGACTAGAATTTCAACATCACTAGGTGAGTTCCAGAGCAGATAAGCAAGGAGATGAAACACTTAGTGAATTTGCTCATAGGACAATTGAGATGATTGAGTCTGAAAGACACAATTTAAGTAAATAAAGAAAACTGAATAGTCTTAACAATTTGTGGGACCCATCCAGTAAGACCAACGTATACATTATGTGAGTGCCAAAAAGATTAGGGAAGGACCAGAAATATTCTTTGAAGAAATAAACTGTTGCAAAAAAAAATACACAAGGTGAGTGTCTTGAAAGCAGCAACGGAGCAGCATTTTTTTGTTTTGTTTTTAATGTACAACAGATACCCGATAAGACTTTTAACTGATTTTTTTATAAGAAACCTTGCAGGCCAGAAGACACTGAGATGATGTATTTATTTATTTATTTATTTATTTATTTATTTTTAGTTTCTTTTTTTTTTAATCAGTATTTTTTAATTGTTGATATTGTACAGTTTTCTGTCTTTTACCCCGCCCCAGCCCACCACCCCAGCCCTCCCCACCTTCCTCCCATTTCCACCCCCCCATAGTTTTTGTCCATGAGTCCTTTATACTTGTTGCTCTAAACCCTTCCCCTTTCCCCTGAAATTCCCTCCCCTCCCACTCTGGTCACTGTCAGACTGTTCTCAATTTCAGTGTCTTTGTTTATATTATGCTTGTTTGTTTTGTGTATTTAAAGTGGTGAGAAAAATGAACTGTCAAATGATCATTCTTTACCTTGTAAAATTATTTTTGAAATTTTTTATTTTGAAAAAAGATTTTATTTATTTATTTTTAGAGAGAAGGGGAAGGGAGGGAGAAAGAGAGGGAGAGAAACATCCATGTGTGGTTGCATTTCGCACACCCCCTACTGGGGACCTGGCCCACAACCCAGGCATGTGCCCTGACTGGGAATCAGACTGGCGATCCTTTGGTTCACAGGCCCGTGCTCAGTCCACTGAGTCCGACCAGCCAGGGCTTTTTTTTTTTTTTTTTTTTTAAATGGAAGTAAAATTAGGCATTCCCAGCAAAATGAAAGTAGAGGGAATTCATTGCCATTGATTCTCCCTACAGGAAATACTGAAGGAAGTCTTTCAAAGTCAAGTGAAAGGCTGATATATAGTAACTCCAAGCTATATGATGGTATAAATATTTTCAGTAAAGATAAATATATGAGCAAATGGAAAAGTCAGTATTATTGCAAACTGAATTTGTAACTGCAGTTTTTATTTTCTACAGGCTTTAAAAGACAAAAGCATGAAAAATAATTATAACTCTATGTTACTGTGCACAGAATGTATAAAAACATAGTCTTTGATGTCTACAACGTACAGGGATGATAGAACGTTTAGGAGTAGAGTTTTTACATGAGATAGAATTCAAGTTGGTATCAATTCAAATTAATTAGCTTTAGTTTTAAGATGTTATGTGTAATCCCCATGGTAACCCCGAAAAACACTCTCTATAAATTGCACACAAAAGGAAGTTGAAAGGGAATGCAAGGTGTCGCTGCAAAAGTCAACTAAATACGAAGGAAGACAACAGCGGAGGAGCTGAAAGACAAATATTTTGAAACCGTGGAAGATAATTTCGCTGTGGGAGGAGGGCACACATTGCGACATACAGATCATGTATCATGAAAATGTATACTGGAAACCTTTATGATCTATTAGCCAATGTCACCCCAATACATTTAATGAAAGGTAAAATAAAAAACCCTCCGTTATATTAAAAAGAAGCTCTGAGATGAACAGAAAATAAGTAGCAACTTGCAGAAGTAAATCCTTCCTTATCAGTAGTTAATGTAAATGTAAAAGAATTGGTGACCAAAAAAAAAGGGGGGGGAGATTAGCACAATGGATTAAAAGAAAGTGTTCCAAGTGTGTGTTGTTTACTTTAGATCTAATACCACAGATAAGTTGAAAGTGAAAAGATAGAAAAATCTATTCCATGCAAACAGTGACCCAAAAACAACTACTGTAGTTACACTAATATGAGGCAAAATAGACTTTAATTCAAAAACTCTTACAAAAGAGAAAGAAGGACACTCCATGTTGATAAAAGTGTTAATTTACCAAAAGATATGACAACCATACACACATATGTATCCCGTATCAGAGCCCCAAAGTATCTGAAGAAGCCGTTGACAGAATTGAAGGGAGAAACAGACACTTCTATAATAAGAGTTGGAGATTTAAATCACCACATTCAATAATAGAGAAATTAGACTGAAGATCAGTAAGGAAAGTAGAGAACTTGAAAAGCACATGAACAAATTTGACTTCACAGATATATACAGAATATTCCAGCCAACAACAGTAGAAAGCACTGTTATTATTCAAGACTATTATTATCCAGGATAGAGCACATATTTGGCTAGAAAAAAGTCTTAATAAATTTTAAAATATTGAAATCATGCAAAATGTCATTTCCAAATCAAAATAAAGTGAAACTATAAATCCATAGAAAAGAAAAACTGAAAAAAAAAACCCCACAAATGTGTGGAAATCAAATAAAACACTCTTTTAAAAAAGTGGGTTAAAAAACTACAAGGGAAGTTAAGAAAATAGCTTTTGTTCTAGGAGTTTTTTAGATTCCACTTATCAGAGATATTACACACTATTTTTTTTTGTTTTTTTAATATATTTTATTGATTATGCTATTACAGTTGTCCCATTCCCCCCCATCACTCCCCTCCACCCTGCACACCCCCTCCCACCCACATTCCCCCCTTTAGTTCATGTCCATGGGTCATAAGTTTTCTAGCTTCTACATTTCCCATACTATTCTTGCCCTCCCCCTGTCTATTTTCTACCCACCGTCTATGCTACTCATTCTCTGTACCTTTCCCCCCTCTCCTCCTCCCACGCCCCTGTTGCTAACCCTCCATATGATCTCCATTTCTGTGGTTCTATTACACAGTATTTATCTCGCTCTGTCTGACATCTCAGTTAGCATAATGCCCTCCAAAAAGGCAGGATTTCCCTCTTTCCTATGGCTGAATAATATCCACTTATAAATACATATATACATATATATATAAGATCTTCTTTGTCCGTTCATCTGTTGACAGACAGTTGTTTTCTTATCTTGGCTAATGCGATCAATGCCGCAATGAGCACGAGTGTGCAGACAGCTTTTTGAGATCATGATTTCAGTTTCTTCAGATATATGCCCAGGACAATGGGATAACTGGATGGGGTGGTAGTTCAACTTTTAATATTTTGAGAAAACACAGTACTGTTTTCCATGGTGGCCGCACCAATTTACATGTCCAACAAGAGTGCATAATTGTTCCATTTTCTCCACATTCTTGCTAACGTTTGTCATCTCTTGTCTTTTATTGTAACTAATATAACACATATGAGGTAATTTCTCATTGTGGTTTTAGTGTGCCATATTTTGTCATGTATAGTGTGCACCCATGTTTTTGTGCACATTATACATGGGATTATTACACCCATGTTATGTAATCCTTATAGCCATGTGTAATGCACATTCTTATTTTTCCCTAAAAAATTTGGGCAAAAAAGTGTGCATTATACAGAGCAAAATACGCTACCTTTCCCTGATAATTAGTAATGTTGAGTAATTTTTCATATACCTACTTGCCATGTGAAATTTTTAGCCAAAAAATCTATTCACATTCTTCGTACATTTTTAATTTTACTTATTTGCTTTTGTGCTATTCGGTTGTATAAGTTCCTTATATGTTTTAAATATTAACACCTTATCAGATAGAATATTTGCAACTATTTTTCCCATTCCGTAGGTTGCCTTTTAATTTGGTGAATATTTTCTTTGCTATGCAACAAGTAAATAAGTAAGATACGGAGATCTAATGCACAGTGTGGTGATTATAGTCAGAAATACTCTACTATAAACTTCAAAGTTGCTAAGACACAAAATCTCATTTAAGCTCATCACAAACAAAATGGCTGTGCAACGTGACAGGAGTGTTAGCTAATGCTGCATCGGTAATAGTATTGCACTACGTAAATCCGTCAAGCCAGCAATTTCTACACCTTACATTTACCCAAGGTTACATGTCGATTAAAGCTGAATTACAACTAATTAATAAAACACAGAAAACTAAACAAATAAAAATAAATTAGGTAAGTAGATATTTGCTCACATAGTTATGGAGCTTGAGAACCTCTAAACCTTCCACATGCAAAGTGGACATTCAGAAAGCCAGTGACATCGTTTGAAAGCCTGCGAACGGAAAAGCCAGTGGTATGAACTTGAGTTCAGGTGCGAAGGCCTGAGTTCCAGGAGCACTTTGGGCAGGAGAAGAACAATATCCCAGCTCAATCAGTGTGTGTGGGAGAGAGAGAAAGACTGAGATTCCTCCCTTTCTGCAATTTTTGTTCAATTAACTCCTGAATGGATGAGATGGTGCCCGCCCACAACGGAGAGTGCCATCCGCTTTGCGTACTTCGCCAACGCAAATGCTGATCACAGGCACACGCAGGAATAATATTCAAGCAGATCGCTGGGCATCCTGTAATCACATCAACTTGAAAGAAAAAATTACTATCAAAATTACAAAACGTGGCTGACGCAAATGAAAGAACACAAATAAAAAGACACCCCATGGTCAAGGACTGGAAGACAGTATTGTTAATACGTCCATACCGCCCGACACATTCTACTGATTCAATGCAATGCTCGTCATAATCTTAATGACATTAAGTTGTAGAAATATAAAAAAGTCTAAAATTTACATGGAATCTCAAGGGATCTCTAATACTAAAACAATCTTTCAAAAGAAACATAATTGGACAAGTCATACTTCCCAATTAAAGCCACAGCCATTAAAAAAATAAGGTACTGGATTGAGGACAGACAAGGTCTGTCCTGAAAAAGTCCAGCCATTGTTAATATAACAAGAACAGTTTGCACGACACCGATGTAACCTGGCAGCCAAGGACAGTGGACTGGAATGCGCATGTGTGAACAATGACAACGTCACTGTACCAGTCAGTGGGGGCGGTAGATGCCGTTGAGTGAGCATGTGTGCTGTGTGGCCGTCACATTCAAAATGTCTGAGGGAGTAGAGCAACGAATCTGCATTCAATTTTGCATTAAGCTTGAACATTCCTCTGTGGAAACTATTTAGATGATTCCGAAGGCCACAGCGATGGGCAACTGGTGATTGGCAGCTTCATCACAACAATGCACCTGCTCATGCTTCACGTCTTGTGCAGAGTTTTTTTGGCACAACATCAAATCACCCAGGTGACTCAGCCTCATTACAGCCTAGATTTGACACCCTGCTACTTCTGGCTTTTCCCAAAACTAAAATCTCCTTTGAAAGGGAAGAGATTTCAGACTTTTGATGAGATTCAGGAAAATACGACAGGGCAGCTGATAGTGATGGGGAGAACTGTGTGAGGTCCGAAGATGTCTCCTTTGAAGGGGACTGAGGCGTCATTGTCCTATGGACAATATTTCTTGTCTCTTGTATCTTTCTCAATAAATGTCTGTTTTTCTTTGTACATGGTTGGGTATCTTCTGGACAGACCTCATACACCTTAGAGAATGTCACCACAGAAATGCCTTGGCACATTCTGCTTGAACTTGCTGCTAAAGGCTGAGTGAGTAGGGAAAACCCAAATACTTTAGTAATCACGAAAACATTACTTGGTGCTTCTAAAACATGTTTTTGTTTTTGTTTTTGTTTTCTTTCAACCTACTTAAGCACATATATTCTTGCTTAGGTCTCACAATAATCTAGTAAGAAAAGTAGGGTGTCATCAGTATTATTTTTCAAATGAAGGGTTCTTCAATAAAGAGCCCCCAAAGATCCAGTAATGTGCTTGGTGTCATGCACCTAGGTCCCTGACAGAGGTCAAATGAAGACTGAACTGGGCATTGGAAACCCTGTACACTGTCAGTGGCAAGAAGAAATCTCATTGATCCTTTTGCCTTATTTCTATGTGCCCTTTTTCATGCCATAGAGCTCCTCTTTATTTGGAAAAATGAAAGTATTTTATCATATCTGATAACTTTGGAACTAGTGATAAGACCAATTCCTTCTCTGACATGACTCCAGAATACTTTTATATCTTTTATAATTAAAATGATGACAGCATTGTACTTTTACTAGCTGCTTCTACTAACCTTCTTTTAAACTTCCTCTACTGGAGTCATGGCACTCTACTGAGTTCACAGCTCTAGATTTTCTGTTAAATTCTGCAAGTATTGTCTGGTTTATGGGTTAACAAATAAGCAAAATGAGATAATAATTCTAAATGTAAGGCATGATTAGCTACCTATAGACGTGTGGTCAGTACCTGGCTCTCTCCCTTGGCTGCTGGAACTTCATGTTGATAGAAATGAGGCTTTTCTTAATAATCTCCGTGTGAGATATTATCCAAGGGACTCTTTGGTGTGATAAATGTCGATAAAACTATTATCTTTCTCTAGACATCAGACCATTAGGTGTCACCTCCCTCATGAGAGATTCAATGATTAAGGAAGCGTGCACTTCTTTATTATAATTTTCTCACAGAAATACCTTCTGATTATATATAGGCATGTAACAATAACTATGTATTACATATTGATTAACAAATGTATATAAAATAGTAATCAGGCCTCATTGCTAAATGAAAGTCATTTCGACTCCATAATAATAGCTTGTGTTTGCCGCTGACAATATAACTATTCTGAAGCATACGTTGAGCTGATATGGCTTTAAGAAGTTAATGGCTTTGTCATGTATTTTTACTAGGTTGCCTGAGCTCACTCTATTACCCATTCATACATAATTGCTGAACAGAACACAGTAAAAACAAGACTTTCGGCCAAGATGGAGGCATAGGTATATACACCGTGCCTCTTTGCACAACCAAAAGCAGGACAACAGCAAATTTAAAAACAAAACGGAAGCAGAACTGCTAGAAAATCTCACTCTGACGACCAAGGAGTTAAAGAAGAAACACTCATATAGACCGGTAGGAGGGGCGCAGACAGGCAGCTGGGTGGAGAGGACTGGCAGCGAGGCTGTGGCTGGGGGACTGGGAAGGGCTGGCAGAGTGGGCGGTCCCACATTTGCATGTGGATAAACCAGGAGGAACAACTGGGGAGCGAGACGGACTGGCAACCCAGGGTTCCAGTGCAGGGAATTAGAGCCTCAAAACCTCCGACTGAAAACACCTGTGGGTGTTGCAGCAGCAGGAGAACCCCCCAGCCTCACAGCAGAGTTCGTTGGAGAGACCCACAGGGTCCTAGAATGTACCCAAGCCCACCCACCTGGGAATCAGCACCAGAAGGGCCCACTTTGCTTGTGAGTAGCAGGGGAACTAACTAAAAACCAGCTGAGAGCGGAGCAAGTGGCACTGTCCCCTCTTCGACCCCTCCCCCACATACAGTGCCACAGCAACGCAAGGTGGGTTGCCCCGCCTGGTGAGTGCCTGAGGCTCAGCCCCTTACTACATAACATGTGCAGTGAGACAAAGAGAAAATGGTCCAAATGAAAGAACAGATCAAAGCTCCAGAAAAGATACAACTAAGCAATGATGAGATAGTTAACCTATCAGGTGCACAGTTCAAAACACTGGTCATCAGGATGCTTACAGAAATAGTTGAGTATGGTCACAAAATAGAGGAAAAGGTGAAGGCTATGAAAAGTGAAATAAAGGAAAATGCACAGAGAACCAACAGTGAAGGGAAGGAAACTGGGACTCATATCAATGGAGTGGACCAGAAGGAAGAAATACACAGCCAACCAGAGCAGGATGAAGAAACAAGAATTCAAAAAAATTCTTGAGGAGAGGCTTAGGAACCTCCAGGACACCTTTAAACATTCCAACACCCAAATCATAGGGGTGCATGAAAAAGAAGAGGAAGAGCAAGAAATTGAAACTTATTTGAAAACATAATGAAGGAGAACTTCCCCAATCTGGTGAAGGAATTGGACTTCCAGGAAGTCCAGGAAGCTCAGAGGGTCCCAAGGAAGTTGGACCCAAGGAAGCACACACCAAGGCACATCGTAATTACATCACCCTAGATGAAAGATAAGGAGAGAATCTTAAAAGCAGCAAGGGAAAAGCAGACAGATGACTACAAAGGAGTTCCCGTCAGACTGTCAGCTGATTTCTCAAAAGAAAGCTTTTGAGCAATCCATCCAAGATTGCTCTACCCAGCAAAGCTGTCATTTAGAATGGAAGGGCAGAGAAAGTGCTTCCCAGATAAGGTCAAGTTCAAGGAGTTCATCATCACCAAGCCCTTACTATACGAAATGTTAAAGGGGCTTATCTAAGAAAAAGAAGATAAAAAATAGGAACAGTAAAATGACAGCAAACTCACAGTTATTAACAACTACACCTAAAACAAAAACAAAAGCAAACTAAGCAAACAGCGAGAACAGGAACAGAACCACAGAAATGGAGATCACATGGAGGGTCAGCAACAGGGGCGTGGGAGGAGGAGAGAGGGGGAAAAGGTACAGTGAATAAGTAGCATAGACGGTGGATAGAAAATAGACAGGGGGAGGGCAAGAATAGTGTGGGAAATGGAGAAGCTACAGAACTTATGACGCATGGACATAAGAAGATGATCAAAAATATGAACCTATTTAGAACATAAACCTCCACAGTCTGGTTTCACTGCTGCCTAAGAATTATGTCTCCTTTCCCAGCATTCCTCTTGTGTTTCTTTCTTATTTGATTTTTGGAGGCATTTTATTTCTCACAAGTTTGCATAACATGATAGCATTCTAGTAAAACAACAACCAAACAAGAAAATGAGACAAAAAGCCCATTCAGTGGAAAAGATATTTATGGACATTGCAATCGACTGCAAACTCTATAAACAATATATAGATGGCTGCCAACTTATGAATAAGGTTAACCTCAAGTAATCACCACCTGTGATACCACCCGATAGTCCATATTTGAAAAATAAATGCCTTTGGGTAGTAGGTTATTCATATTTAAACTGTTCTTTATTAAGACGTCCCTGAGAGTAGAAATGTTTTGATTCTTCATTGCCGTGTGCAGTAGGATGAATTGCTAAACTAGTCATTACTAAACGCTTTAGAAATAGGAGAGGGGATTAGCACTTAGCAATGAGATAGAGGGTATCGTAAAAGAATTGCTTATGGGTGGATCTGCTTTCACGGATCTCATTTTTGTAAAATGTTTTACAATTTCTTTCATGTCCATAACTATGATGTAGAATTCTCCTGTTACCTGACAGGCAATATTTTTTAATCCCGGATGTTAAAAGTCGGATAAGAAGTGAATCCACAGAAAAGGTGTGAGGTCACGTAATTACTGCGGGACTGCCTAAATAATGACTCTTGTGCCCATAAATCAGTGACATGCCATACTGTCTGTTGGAGGATACGCTCACCCATAATGATTCCTGGTAACACAGACTCATAATAGCTCTCGCTGTAATTCAGTGTGCTGTGCCGTACAAGGGAGAGGGATTAAAATGCATTTATTCACTCATTTATTCCACATTTCTCGAGAGCGTATAATGCACATAGATGCTGAGGTAAAAAGGTTAAACAAAATAGAGATGGCCTTGCCTTTTGGAGCCTCTAATTTAGGAAAGGAAGATATTGAACAAGTAGATACGTGAGCGATGTTGTGAAAGAGAGTTCATCATACATTCACTTACACATCCACTCAATGAGCGTTGACTGAGCATCTACGTGCATGTAAAAGAGACATGATTCCGGCGATGCAAATGCTAATAAAATGCGGTTCTCTGTGTGAAGTAGTTTATATGCTGTTCTAGCAGTTGTACAGGCAAATGCAGAAAATATTGCAATTTAGAGTGCTGTATCTTCCCATATCGAGGCAAAGGAAGGGTCATACATGCGACTCAGACCGCTGGGAGTGGATAGAGCGTGAAGGGAAGCTTCGTGAAAAAGAAAACGTGGAAGGTGAGTGATAGGAAATGAACATAGCTAAGTAAGGAAGAAGCGAGGCTATCTCAACAACCTAACAAAACTTGCACGGAAGCCCACTTGCACGTTCCCCAAGGTAACGGGAAAACCAATGTAGCTACTGCGTGCTAGCTATTATTAGAAAGTTATAATCATGAAAGAAGTGGGTAACTGACAAACGTATATGCAATCCACTGATTTAAGATGTATGACCATAAAAACCCCCCATGAAGCCAAAGATCAGAACTACAACATGAGCAATGCAAATAATATAGACATTTCATGAAAGGCTAAAGTAAGAACGCATTCGCAAGGCAATGCAGTCTTTTCAGTCACATATATGCAAAATCCATCTCATTATATTCGAATCGCACACTTCAAAATGGTTAAGATCGTAAGTTTTGTTATGAGCATTTTACCAGAAAAAAAAGAAAAGGAAACAATCAATCCCACTAGGGCAGGGCTGTCAAACTCATTTTCGCCGGGGGCCACATCAGCCTGGCGGTCGCCTTCAAAGCGCGGAATGTAACTTTAGGCTGTGGAAATGTAACTGCTCCTGAACAGTTAAGGGAGAGCTCAGCCCTGCCTCGGGGTAGAAACAAGATACCAGGCCGGATAAAACCAGGTGGAGGGCCGGATTCCGCCCTCCGGCCTTGTGTTTGCCACCTGTGCACTAAGGTTTACATCCAGGTCTTAGCTTTATTTTATAACTTCAAACAAGTCGTTTAACCTTTCTAAATTTCACATTTTTCCATCTGTAAAGTGCAGTTAATTGATGTACCTCTCTACCTCATGTAATTGTAACTGGTGTGAAAGTGCATTTCGATTTTTGCAAGAAAGACACTATGCAAATCCACGGCCGTTTTATCATCTAGATATAAAAATCTATCAAGCTTAACATTGTGCAATACACTTAGGCTTTAATGACTTTGTTATATCTGATCTATGCTTATTTTTACAATGAATAGTTTGTACATGTTGTGATCTTATACATTCTAAAATGAAAATACAAATCTCTAATGCAAAACCAAACCAAACATAAAGTCAAAATATTCTAGCCATATGTAAAACTTGGCTCAGGTAAAGTTTCTATATTTGAACAATTTTTTTCTTATTTGTTTTTGCCATTTAATCAATTGTATCAATAATTAAATTGGATTAACTTGCCAAAGGCTCATTATTTAGTAAGCATGAACATTAAATATCTAGTTTATACATTATTACCCAAGAGTACTATCCTTGAGAGTATCTGGTTTAATGTGGTATAGGCATACAATGAAATATTATCTAGGCTTAAAAGGGAAGGGAATTTTGACATATGTACAACATAGATGAACCTTAAGGATATTATGCTAAGTGAAAAAAGCCAGTCACAAATGAACGCAATTACTCTTTGGGACATGTTTAGAGTAGTCTCGTTTATAGAGACACAAAGTCAAGTTGATGATTGCCGGGGCCTTGGAGGAGATGGAACCCGGAGCGTTGTTTTAATGGGTATCAAGTTCCAGTTGGGGAAGATGGAAGGTGAAAATGTTTTGGAGACTAGTTACGCAACAATGAATATGTATTTAACTCCACAGTACTGTACATTTAAAAGTGATTAAGATGATAAATTTTATATGTATTTTACCACAACCGAACATTTAAAATATACATATATTTTCCTAATCTTTCCCGCATGATGGTTGCACTTCTATTTCAGTGTGGGAAATTAAAGGAAAAACCTGAGCATACAAAATGTCTGGCCTATTTCTTAGAATAACAACCTGTTATCTTATATGTGTCCATTGTCCCAAAAGAAATCAAAGACAAGAAGTTAGTTACTATGTAATGGGCAATGGTAATTTTGTACATATAATTTAAAACAAAGCCCTGGCTGGTGTGGCTCAGTGGATTGAGTGCCAGCCTGCGAACCAAAGAGTCGCTGGTTCAAATCCCAGTCAGGGCACGTGCCTGGGTCGTAGGCCTGGTCCCCAGTAGGGGGCGCGCAAGAGGCAACCACACACTGATGTTTCTCTCCCTCTCTTTCTCTCTCCCTTCCCCCCTCTAAAAAATAAATAAATAAAATCTTTAAAAAATGAAACATAAACCCAAATTTTGCTAACTTTTCAGTTTTTATATGTTTTTGGCTTTGAAACTAACGTATTCGATTGGAAGCAACTAAGCACCTTTTCAGGGATTTGGGGTCTCTAGGGATGCTTGGCCAACTCAACCAACCATCACAGTGTCTCAGGATCCTAAGCGCGTGAAAATCTTGGCAATATCCGTTAGCTTCAGACCCACAAAATCTACCTAAACACTCAAAGCACTTCTTACAAACCAACACTAAGGGGGGAAAAAAAAAGAAATACTGCAGGAAAGAAAAAAGACAAACCTGGAAAACAGTCTGGAATTCAATTCACCGTTTCAATCAATGATTTTTACTCAAGCAATGGTTAACCTCTTGTAATAGAGCCTTTCATTTTTAGTATACAATGATTTGCATCCATGGCAACTATATAATGCTAATAAAAGCAGTATTATTACTTCAAAGTGAAGAGATTATGTATATATATGTGTGTGTGTGTGTGTGTGTATACCAATCTGGAGATATTTTTCAAAAACTTACATTTTCATTATCAGGGACCAATGGAAATCTTGGCAGTATAGATTGGCTTCAAATTGATGGCGTTTTCATATGCACTCCCATTTTACTGAAACCTTACATTTTACTGAAACCTTACATTTTACTGAAAACAATTTTCCAAACCTCCTTGAACTGGTTACCGAGTTAATTGACCACCCTGTATACTTAGCGTTGTGCGCATAGAAGGTGCTTTGCATTTTAGTCCTTAACAGGGTACAAATTCGGAGTGTGACAGTGTGGCTTTTCTTCACACGCGTATGGTGCTCACCCTTTGCCCTTCAGTGTCATATGCGTCTCTGCCAAACCTCTGATTGCAGTGGAAGGAAACGGGCCAGCGTTCTATGCAGCTCATTCGCTCAATCACTAGGCTCCTTCCTCCCTGTAAGTAGCTGTTGATGTATGCGTCAGGTTTGGCAGATTGACACGGCAGATGGCGATTCTGTTGTCGGTTGCACTTTCCCCATTAATATTGGTATTACACGAGGGTTAGCCCGCCCACTTCTCCCTTTGCAGAACGTGGATGTGCTTTTCGACATGAGCAAAAGGGTGCCATTATCAAGGATCAATATTTAGATTCAAAGTACTTCCTATCATTGTAGTGAGTGGTTTGATCCCTTATTAAAGCAGCTATCCTGTACTGAGACGAGCGTTTCTAAAACGATGCCATTTTCTTTTACTTTTTATCGAGTGAAATAGTCATCATATAAAATTTACCCTTTTAACCAGTTTTAAGTGTGCAGATTCGTGCCGTTAGGTTTACATTGCGTGTAACCACCTCCACCGTCCATCTGCAATACGATTTGTCATCTTTGCAAACTGAACTTCTTTGTTCTTTAAGTGATTCCTCACTGTTCCCCTTTCACCCAGTGCCGGACAACTACCATTCTGCTCCCTGTCTACGTGAAGTTGACCTTTTTATGTACATCATAATAAGTACAGTTATAGAACTTTTGTCATTTTGTGATGAGCTTGTTCACTTAGTATAATGTCTTCAAGGTTCACGTCTGTCGTAATATGTGGCGGAATTTCCCTGCCCTTTTAAGGCAGATTCTAATGATCCATTGTTTGGATACAGAATTTTGTTTATACATTTATTCATCCATTTAGGGGCACTTGGCTTGCTTCCACCTTTTGGCTATTGCGAATAATGCTGCCATGAACATAGGTGTGTAAATACTCACTCAGGTCTCCGCTTCCAATTCTCTTGAACATACACTCAGAAGTACAATTGCGGGATCACGTGGTAACTCTGGTTTTAATTATTCGAGGAACCACCGCGCTGGTTTCCGTAGTAGATGCACTGCTTTACATCCTCACCAGTAATGCATATGAGTTCCAACTCAGAAGCTAACCTTTCATTCGGAAACATTTATGAAACAAATGCAAGGAGTCGGCAAAAACGGCTGGAAGAAACTCATGCCTACACGGATCCCTAAAGATCGGAGGATTTATCCCAAAGAGGAACGGTGGAAGTGAGTTTCACAAGAGAGCGGCTTTCATATGGAGGGTTAGCAACAGGGGCGTGGGAGGAGGAGAGAGGGGGAAAAGGTACAGAGAATGAGTAGCATAGATAATGGGAAAAAAATAGACAGGGGGAGGGCAAGAATAGTATGGGAAATGTAGAAGCTAGAAAACTTATGACCCATGGACATGAACTAAAGGGGGGAATGTGGGTGGGAGAGGGTGGGTGGGGTGGAGGGGAATGATGGGGGAGAAATGGAACAACTGTAATAGCATAATCAATAAAATATATTAAAAAAAAAAAAAGAGAGCGGCTTATGTTAGTTGGAAGCTAGCGAGAACACACCGTCTACGTGGAAATAAAGAGGTTTATGTTCCATGAGAGTACAGTGGGGGATGTTAGAGCCTGGTATCTAACTCTGCACGGAGAAGGGCTATTGGACCAATCGGTAAAATTAATGGCTGTGAAGTGTGTGGGTTTGCCCTGGGGCATTGCAACTCATCCGAAAGGTGATTATGGAAAATTTGTGGTTTCTAACAGAATTGGCAGAACTCCCTACAACCTTATGTGTGTACACACACACACACACACACACACACCCACACACACACACCCCTTTTTTTGGAGAAGCGAATGAGATTCACATTTTAATTCTTGGACAAAATGTCAAGATCCAGGATCCTTTCTTTCATGGAATAGTACTATAAATAAAGGGGTAAATACCCTAGATTTGTTTTGAGGACTTTTTATGTGAGCGAATCTATATACCATAATGTTAAAGATCTGCTTTAAGAAAACAGTCTCCAGAGACATATTATATAAAAGAAAATAAATGTAATCTCTTGGTAAACAAACATAAAAAGCATATATATGAATATTTATAAAATGGTTAAGAGGAACAAATTATCTGTTTGGTTCCCTATCCCCATGTCCTCTCTAACATTCAGTTTCAGCTATTTAATTTTTAATTTTTAATTTTTTTACTGTTTAAGTACAGTTGTCTCCATTTCTCCCTGTTCACTATCCCCCACCCCACCCATCCCCACCTCCTACCCTCCATCCCACTTTGTACTTGTCCCTGGGTCCTTTATACATGTTCCTTGATGATGCTTCCCCTTCTTTCCCACATTATCTCCCTCCCCCTCCCCTCTGGTCACTGTCAGTTTGTTCTTTATTTCCATGTCTCTGGTTCGATTTTGCTCACTTGCCTCTTTGGTTGATTTGGTTCCACTTATAGGTGAGATCATGTGGTATTTGTCTTTCACCACCTGCCTTACTTCACTTGGCATAATGCTCTCCAGTTCCATCCATGCCGTTGTAAAGGGTGAGAGTTCCTTCTTTCTCTCTGCTGTGTAGTATTCCATCATGTAAATGGACCACAGGTTTTTGATCCACTCATTGACTGATGGGCACTTAGGCTGTTTCTAGCACTTGGCTATTGTAAATAATAATTCTATGAATGTTGGGGTGCATAGGAACTTCTGAATTGGTGTTTCAGGGTTCATAGGGTATAATCCCAGCAGTGGAATTGCTGGGTCAAAAGGCAGTTCCATTTTCAATTTTCTGAGGAAATTCCACACTGTTTTCTACAGTGGCTGCCCCAGTCTGCATTCCCACCCACAGTGCACTAGGGTTCCCTCTTCTCCACAACTTCACCAGCACTTGTTGTTTGTTGAATTGGTATTGAAGACCATTCTGACCTGTGTGAAGTGATATCTCACTGTGGTTTTAATTTGCATCTCCCTGGTGGCTAGTGATGCTGAGCATCGTTTCATATGTCTCTGGGCCCTCTGTACATCCTCCTTGGAGAAGTGTCTGTTCAGGTCCTTTGCCCATTTTTTAATTGGGTTGTTTGTCTTCCTGGAGTGGAGTCGTGTGAGTTCTTTATGCATTTTGGAGATCAGTCCCTTGTCTGAGGTATCATTGGCAAATATGTTTTCCCATACAGTTGGTTGCTTTTTCATTTGCTGATGGTTTCTTTAGCTGTGGAGAAGCCTTTTATTTTGGTGATGCCCCATTTGTTTATTCTTTCCTGTATGTCCTTTGCTCTAGGACATTGGCTGGTAAGAATGCTGACTCTGTGCTTTCCCTTATGGAATGAGCATTCAAATTATTCTTTAAACAGAGGGCTTTGACAAGATCCACAATTTTTACTTAATTTCAGCTCTCCTTGGCAGTCCTCAATGGAAGCAGGCCAAGACCATATCTTGGTATGCTTGCAAAAAAAAAAATTGTTGGACATGCCCTTCCTTCTTTCTGGAAAGCTGGTCTCTAAAATTTAAATAAGCCCTTTGAGAACCATTAATATCAAGAGAACACTCCTGTAGAAACACAAGCCTTAACCCATTCAAGTCTCGTGACTTAGTCTCATAGTTTATAAACTGTTATATGTAGAACCCCAAGAGTGAATGAAAGACATCTAGATGCACAGATAGTTTTACTTGCATCAGTTTCCCGAATCACATCTTAAGAACATACTCTTTCCTAATGTTGATCTCCCCAAGAACGGATCTGTAATGAAGGGAAAATTTCCCCTTCTCTACCCCCTATTTCACAATTGCCCTTATTCTGTTTAAAAAAAGATAGACGTCATCCCCATCTCTTAATGGTTCATCACTCCTCTAATGCAGATACCTCCGGGAAGCCAAACAAGAGACAAATCAAAATATTATTCTCTTCATTTAGAAGACAAAAACTATTAATGAGTTAAAACTCTTGTAAATCAAGTTATTAGTCATTCACTTTCAAAAAGAAGTCAGTTTATATATATACATATATATGTAAAGAAATTTTGATGACACATTACTATAAGATTTTGACATGTTAAGTGGTATTTATATAAAAAATTTTTTTATTAATGAGTTTTCTCAGTGCTTCTATGAAAATGAAAATTAAGAATAGAGATGATGTTTAACTCAGTCTCACTCCAGCAATAAGTAATAGTCACTGACAGACACATGAACTAGTTGAAAATAAATTAATCTATTTCACTAAGAAACATGTTTCCAGTAATGGTTACCTTTATATTTAATATTACATGTAAAAATATGCACTATATTTATGTTGGTCTAATAAACTATTTACTACAAATAATGTTAATGATAATTTGATTCAGAGTAAAATATTGTAATCCTTGGACACTTATTGTTACAGGATTTTTAAAAAAATTCCAATTTATACAGATTGTTTTTTGCTTCTAGAAAGTATGATATGGTCATCTATAAAAGACTCTCAGGCATAAAATATCTTATAGTAGGATAAAATTTTGTGGAGGAAATGAAATGGAAATACAAGTTCAAGGAGAATAATGAAAAATATAAAATATACATCTGTTAAAAATGAAATTGTGTATTTTTCAAATGGATAACGGTGTGAATCATATCAATGTAGACTTTATAGTTCATTTGCTATATTTAAAAGAGTAGTGTAATATTTAATTTTATAATGAAATGTTTCCAAATGCAGGTAATTACAACTGATGCAACTATTTAAGCTAATGATTCAAGAATTTAAGTGTAAATTTATAAATATTTGAGGGGAAATTAATTTTACAAAGTTATTTTAGGGAATATTGCAATGAATTGAAGAACAATGATCTTGTCAAACCTTCGAAATAATATATACCTATGTACGTGTATACACACACACACACACACACACAGACATATACATACACATTCAGATAACTGTGTTTTCCAATTTACTCAAGCCTGCCTTCACCTTTTCTGAGCACACAAAGATGACTGCCACAGCTCCAATAGTTCCCCGTGCTCCTGGATTTACACCAAGATAGAGTCATTAATACTGTGCAGCTACACAGAACATACACCGAACAACTTTAGGGAAGCTCTTTATGGACTACGCTGTGAATAGCACCTCCTGGAGTTGTGCGCCCTGACAACCCTGCAGCGCTAGAGG
The DNA here is from genome assembly GCA_039655065.1 of Glossophaga mutica. Lineage (NCBI taxonomy): Eukaryota > Metazoa > Chordata > Mammalia > Chiroptera > Phyllostomidae > Glossophaga > Glossophaga mutica. The sequence goes on along the minus strand of CM077318.1, from coordinate 1,904,374 downwards.
AAAATAAGAAAAAACGAAAGGTCAGAGTCCAGAGAAACTCCATAAAAGTGTTCAAGTTCAGTTGCCTGATGCACACCAAAGTGAAGAAGCTGTCCAATGTATTCCCGAAGACCATAAGCCGCAATTTCCTCTGTGACTTACAACAGATGCAACTAGCTCATGTTCTGCTTCACGGAAATACCTAGTGAATCTGTTAGGCACTGAGGAGGTAATGTTTCTCATAACTTTGCATACATCCACTGATCATTTCTGAGAGCCTTTTCCTCTCAGATATTCTCCCTAGAAAATGTGTATTGTTGTGTAAGTTTCCCAAGTGTTCCAATAGATTTGCCTTAATTTTCCTTTGAAGCATACCTGTAAAAAATGGACATCCAAGGTGACGGATGAATGGAAACCAGAAATCTGTCAGAAGCTCTGGTATTGATGAGTCGGTCTGTGGCCGACAGCTATGGTCCTTCACTCGGAGCCTATGAAGCAGTAGCTACAATTCCTGAAGAAACTGAACAGAGATGGAAAGGGCTTACAACTGGATTGGGTGAAAGACTATGCTTTGCCTTAACACATGCATTCCTAGAGGAAGTGACTTTTAACCCCAAGGAGGTGAACATCAGTTCTTGGGGAATGAAAAAAGTTCATCCATTACAAGCGTTTTTGGTCCCCCAAAGGGCTACAGTACTTGGATATAAAATGATCTGGGGCATTAAAATTCCATGGGGTAGGAGGTAATTTAAATACATATCTGGAAAGTTTCTTTAAGGAGTAATAATCTTTTAAAATATCTACCTATCTATCTATCTATCTGTTTATTTATTTTAGAGCAGGGAAGGGAGAGAGAAAGAGGGAGAGAAACATCGATGTGTGGTTGCCTCTTGCACGCTCCCTACTGGGGACCTGGCCCGAAATCCAGGCATGTGTCCTGACTGGGAATCGAACCGATGACCGTCTGATTCCCAAGCCAGTGCTCAATCCACTGAGCCACACCAGCCAGGGCAAGGAGCAATAATTTTTTAAAAAATGTTTGACATACTGAGATTACTGCCATTTGTTGGTACCTCTCCTTCCAAAATACTTAAGTTCATTATCGAGAAACTAGCATTTGAATTGGAAATACAAAATGATATGGGGTTACTCCTGTAACAAAATACCTAAAAGCTTTGTCACTGTACAGTTCAATAGTAACTGACTGGATTCTTCATTTATTCGAATGTATTAGCATTCTAATAAGAGTTTTAAGGTTGTAGCCAAAAGGTTTCAGAGAACTTTCCTCTGTTATACTAAATTTCTTTTAAAAGTACCCACAAATTCTCATGATAGTCAAGAAAAAAAATTGTACCTAGGCCCGGGGCTACGTTCTACAGATGCTGCCTAGTACAGGTAAAACACACTACTATTGACTGATAGAGGGTAGGGTGCTGTATTCAGTGCTGGAGCAATTAGTTTTCATGAACAGCTACAGGGTTTGAGGTCTAACAGCACTCCTGCCATATCCATCGTTCTTTTCCTCGTTTTTGTAACACGATCCTCGCATTCTGGCTGGATTCACGGCCACCAGCTAAAACTCCATTTTTGGAATTTCTCTTGCAGATAGACATGCACAAGTAAATGGAAATGGTGTGTACAACTTCTGGCTAATGTTCTCAAAGACAAGGAGATTCCCCCCCTTCCTCCCCATCCTCCATGCACTGTCAAGAAGACAGACATCTTGAACTGTGAATTGCAGTTAGGACAGAGCATCCGGGAGAAGCATCCCCGACACAGTGGGATGCTCACGTTTAGCTCTGTACCGTTGACATTCAGACCATGATGCAAACTCCCCTCCTGTGTAAAGTTGTGAATATTCTGGTATTTGCTACAGCGTCTGAACTTGGATCCTAAGTAATATATAATCCTACCTATAGTTCAGTCTTTTCACCACCACTTAGAAATTATGGAGCCTTGGACCTGTTATTTAATCTCCTGGAAACTTAGAGTTATTTTTTCTGTAATGGAAGTGATAATGCGTGCTCACAGGAACATTTAGAGGAGTAAAAGAGGTAATCTGTAGAAGGTACCTCACACAATGTCAGGAACGGACAAAGCGTTTTTGTCCTTCTATTATTTACCCTTGACTAGGCACTCAGCTTAAAACCCAGATTTAGTTCCAAATTTTGCAGTCATTCTCAAGCCAATAACTATTCCAGGTTTGGAGATTCACCTATACCCGAATCCTCCAAGGGCCTGGACTTTTATTTCCAACCATTTAAATTGCGTCCCCCGTGTATTTTTCCACTGAGCTGGACGTCTGACTTTTGCCTATGACTCACAGGATCTTTTATTTTCTGCCTCACACCTGTGGGTCGCACAGTCCTCTGGATATTAGCCAACTGTAGTCTGGGCCTTCCCAAGATCTCACACGCAGACACTCACACGCACACACCGCGCTGTGCTAGGCCAGCCCAATCATTACCTTTGGTTTCAAATGCAACGGAAAGGAACTGTAGTTCAATTTTGCAATTTAATGAGCAACAAACTGCAGATCAGCTTATCAATGAGGGACTAGTTTTCTGACCCAGAAGACATTGGAACAAATACCAATGTCAGGGCTCTTAGTATACCATAAAAACGAATGACTCCCATCACCTGTGGAGTAGCAGAACTTTTATGTCTGCTTGGAAGCAGAAATGGAAGACCAGACTTGAACTGAATGTAGATCTAATTCTACCAGAATTGCACTCCTACTGTTAAAATGACACTTGTTTGAGGTTTGGAATAATCTTGGTGGATACACATATGTCACCTCCCCCAAGTTTTGGAAAACCAGTTTGTAGCAAAACCCTCCAATGAATTTTAACCATTAATAGCATTTAGTCCAATCTCTGAACAGAAGGCTGAATTGACAGATGTTTAGTATAACGATACAAATTTGATTTTAATTTCTTTCTTCAAATAATTTGCAAGAAAGAAATCTATGCCTGTGATGCTCTGTATTCTTTTTTCCACTTGTTTTATTTTCAGTAACAATGCCACCTGCTATATTAAATAAAACAGTTTGAATAATAAACTGTCTGTTGTATTAATATCACTTCAGAAGAATAGTGGCTTTATAGATAAAATTCATTCCCGCAAAATACAAGCCAGATATTATTTAGGAAAAAAAACTAAGTACAATTGAAAAGCTTTCTGTATTTCATTAGTTTTTACAGGGACTGCTGGATGGTCTGTAATTGTAAATCTATACAACAGAGAAACACACCAACAAAAGTGGAATATATTCCGGGTGCTAAGTGGCATTATCAAGACAAAATGCCTTGCGCCAAGAATTAGTTTCATCAAAGGAGGATAGAAAATTTCAAAGCAACGTTATTGATTCTGAAACCAAGAGAATTCCTATTGAGGAAGTTATAGTAGCTTCCGGGGGTAGCCTCATTATTAACAACTATAATCAGAAATTCGTTGGAGCCACTCATAAGTACAGTTCAATAAGGAGATTCTATCGTTGGTTCCCCTTTTACCCGTACACACACCCACTCCCCCCAAAGTGCTGTTTTGAAAATAATAAGAAATAACAGTCATTGTTTCCGTTGTAATTTTTAAAGGTAGTAAAAGTACAGCTTTCTCATTTTAAGGAAATAATATTCAAAGATTATTTAATTTATGATAGTTACCATATTGATGGGTGCTATGGATCGAATTTTGTCACCCCAAAAGTTTACGTTTAAGTGCTAAGCTGCAGCACTTCAAAGGGGATCTTATTTAGAAAAAAGGTCTTTACAGAGGTAACCAAGTTGACATGAGGTCGTTAGGGTGGGACTTACTTATTTCAGTATGACTGGTGCCCTTATAAGAAAGAGGAAGTTAGACAGTGAGACATGTATTCAAGGGAAGGGGGGCGATACAGAGAGACACAGAGAGGAGACAGCCGCGGGTGAGCCAAGGATAAAAGGCTGTGACAGATTCCCCTTACGGCCCTCAGAAGGAATTGAACCCATAGACACCTTGATCTTGGACTTTGTGGCTTTAGGGCTGTGAGTCAAGGCATTTCTGCTATCGAAGCCGCCTTGACTGGGGCACTTGGTTGCAACAGCGCCACAAGACGATGATGACAATGGTTAAAATCAATCAGGGTGTGTGGTGTGTGTGTGTGTGTGTGTGTGTGTGTGTGTGTGTGTAAGCAGTGGCGTGCTAATCAAAGCTTCAAGGCACAGCAGCCAGAAGCGGACTCCAGTCCTTGTGACCCCTCTGTCATCACTGACTGGTCAACGCGCTGTGTACACGTCTACGCAAATACCAACAGAGACAGGAGCGATGCTGTCCCTCTTATTTAGCACTTTGCATCTTGAATCAAATAAACCCTCTGCCTCAATTCACTAATAAGAAATTTCTTTCAATATCTCAATGAACACTGAACTTATTTCCCCTCCATATTGGAAGCAGAAATGCACTTCTGTTTTTAAATGGATTTGTGAGGCTTATTTGATGAGATATTAATTATCCTGATAATCACTGGGAAGAAAGGCAAAGACACAAGGACAGATAGTCATGGAAAAGAACCATTCAGGTAACGGAGGCATCAGCGGTGAGGAGGTTTGGGGTGCCTACGTGAGCGCGCAGCTGGGCCCCTTTATGAAACCCCCAAGAGCTGCCAAGGTGTTAATGGAGCGGTGACCAAACCACAGAAGGAACATCTCTGCTCCAGGGCAAGAACTGGAAAGTAAATCTGGGAAAAGTAAAGCTCCAGCCATTTTGTTACCGTCGATACAGTTAAGGCCAAGATCATCGTCATCAGCATTATTGCGTACTGTGGTCGTCATTGAAATCCTAGCACTGTAAGTGTTAGAGCATTTACATTGTGCCACAGACTGCATTAAGTCCTTCGCATGAATTAGGCAATGCAATCCTGCAACGAACCGATGGGTGTGATGTTTTTCACACTGAGAACTGAGGTTTTAGGGAGTTTAAAGCAAAAACACTGATGATAAATTGTTTACTCCCAGCAAAAGAAAGTTTTCCTTGTTACTCGTCTCAACAAAAATGTGCGCATGTGCATATATATAAAATACAAAGGAATTCAGGAGATGGAAGCTACTTCCTCCAGTCAAGAAACGCTAAAAAATTTTGCGGTGCATATAGAATATTAGGAAAATATGCATTTTAGTGGAAGCTGTTGCACATTTGGTTCTAGATGAGTTTAATGATTTCATTGACATTTTCTTTTTCCTCATGCAAATGCAAAACATCTTGTGGAATTTGTCATGACAACGGGCACAGATGTTAAAGATGTCAACTGATAAGTGTTGGTAGAAGAAAAAACATATTAATGAAGGATATATGGGTGATCATGGTCATGGATTATGTAAATGTAAAACGAATGCAGAAATGATACTTCAAAAATTATTGCTTAGATTTATGAATGCACAACTTGATTTTTACTTAATAGCAAAGATAATGAAAACAGATCCATCTTTCAGAAATCAAAATGAGAACAGTTTAAACAAAGGAAGAGGTCCAGACTCATCTGTATATAGGTACTTCGCCCTGTGGAGATGCCAGAAATTTCTCACCATGTAAACCAATAAGAAGAAGGAGAAGGGGAAGGAGAGGAAGACAAAGAGGAGGAAGAAGAGGAAGAGGAGGAGGAGGAGGAGGAGGAAGAGGAAGAAGAAGAAGCAGCAGCAGCAGCAGCAACCTAACAGATAGAGAAATCATAATGAAAGGGCAGGTTGAGACTAGGGTTTACTTGCAAAACTCTTGCAGCATATTTCGAACAAAAATATAGTCTTGTGAAGCAACAGTTGTAGTTCTTCGATCCAGTTCAAGTATCTCCAGATACACGATACAGTATTTCAAGGAGAGAGACTTCTTCAATTATTATGCAGGAACAAGATCGTACCGTGGAGAGTTTTATTTATTCAAACATCCTTATTTAGCTTAGTTGTGGGATCGTCATATTTATCATGGGGAAGGTATATTATGGGAACTATGTTTTCAGAGCCCTGTACCCAGAGATAATAAATATAAAAGAAGATTTACCATCGTTGTATAATCTTAAACTTACATTTAGTGGCAATCATCTTTAGTAAATGATTAATCACTTTTAGAGAACATTGGTTTACAACTTTCAAGTCCTTTCATATAAAAGGAAACTATGAATAATTTGTAGATACTGACAATAAATTTAAAGAGAGGAAATGCAATGAATGTTTCTAGGACCCTTTAATGAATATAGAGAGCCCTTAACTATAAAGACTTTTAAATGAGTCACTGTGCCAGATTAATTTTTCATATTAAAAACCTTGCTATTCATAAGAGAAAAAATTAACTGCCTTCACCTAGGCTAGGCGTTCTCCGTCCATAATGCTCAGTGCAGTCTTTCTGTAGACCTGTCTCAGTGTCTGATAACTTGCTGCTATATATAAAAAATCTATGTAAGCTTCATGCAGTCATAAATAAAATCTGAAAAAGCAAGATAGTTTTGTTAAAGAGCAATTCTAAGACGTGGAAAGTAGAGACCATTTTAAAAGTCCAAGATATTTTATGAAATCATAACGTATAGGTATATTAAATATATAAATAAGCCCCTATACACAGCGAGGGACAGAAGTAGGTTTACAGTTGTGGGTACACAAAAGAAAGAGCTTATTCTTGTACTATTATTCATTAATTATCATATTATTTTCCATATGAAAAACTGAACACCAACTTTGGTCCCTCTCTGTATCATAAATAACAAGAAACAATATTTGCCAGAGAAAGAGATTAAACTTGCCAACATGTATTTTACATTTTTTTAGATAATATAATTTAATAAGATAAAAGGATACGTTCTCCAGAAAATTACCTGTAATCTGAGAGATTTAAAGCGAGTGACTTTTTTGGGTTTTGTGTAAACGATCTTTCATATGTGTGCATTTTGTTTTTTATGGCCTCGGTTTACTGGACACATGTCTGAAACGTCCTGAACTAATTCATCAGAGAGGAGAGAGACCTTTAGATCTTCCAGCCTGAGTTCTGCTCTCCCACCCCCCTGCAGTGCAGTCCTGACGGATTTTTCTTTGTCTCTGATAGGTCATCGGTACATTGATGAACGTGAACTACATGCTATCTAAAAAAATTACCCAACCTCAAAAACAAGCTACTTTCCCGTGAAAATTAGAGCAAATTTGGAAGATTGAATACAATAGAGATTACACGTTCTGGCCACAATGCAGATTTGGAAGTTCCCAGGTGTGCACACAAATATACACCCACGCATCTCATATTATTGGGGACCGAAAATACATTCCAAAATAGCGTGTGCATTAAGTCAGAAATCACACAATTCCTAACTATCCAGAAATGGATGCCTGGGAACGATACTTGTGGGATATAAGGAAAATGTCCTTAGAGATAAATTTATAGAAACCACGGAGCGGAGCCAAAGGAAGAAGACAGATTGAATGATTTTTTTAGAAAGATAACGCTAGATCTGAAAGACAACAAAAGCAAAAGTCGGTTCTTTAAAAAGAAAAAAGTTATAATTAAAAGAGAATTGCCTATCAAAAGTGATTAAAATAAGACAAGCAATTGCTGTCCTTATTTCTCTTCTCCCAGGGCGCCTTGAATTCAGTCCGATCAGGCATTTGCCCTTAACTCTCTCCCAAAACCACTGTAGCAAAGACCATCAATGACCCCCTCATTTTGGATTCTAGGGGCCAACTTCCAGTTGGTTCTGTTTCCCTGGAGATCCCTGACTGATATACGCAACATGTCTAAATCTGAATTTCGGAGAGTCCTCAAAACCTGTTCCACAAGCAGCCTTTAACACTTAATTGATGTTGGTTCCATCCTCAAGGTGAATGAAGCTGAAAAATTGGGATTGTCCTTGACTCGCTTTTCCTAGTAGACCAGGAAAAGTCACTTTTCCAGGGCTTGACTCTACTTTCGAAATACATATCCACAATTAGCCCTGGCTGGTGTGGCTCAGTGGATTGAGTGCTGGCCTACAAACCAAAGGGTCACCGGTTCGATTCCCAGTCCGGGCCCATGCCCGCGTTGCAGGCCAAGTCCCCAGTTGGGGGTGCAAGAGAGGCAACCACACATGGATGTTCCTCTCCCTCTCTTTCTCCCTCCCTTCCCCTCTCTAAGAATAAATAAATAACATCTTTAAAAAATACATATCCACCATCTAACTACTTAATCAACACCTCATCTCTTACGTGGATTACTGCAATAGTCTCCTAATAATTTTGCCTCTCTCCCACAGAACTGAAGCAGTCCCTCCTTATCAGCAATTCTGCTCTCCATGTTTTTAGTTACATGTGGTCAGCCACAGTCTGGAAATATGAAATGCAAAATTGCGGAAATAAACGACTCCATAAACAATTCCTAAGTTTCACATTGCATGCCTTTCTGAGTAGTATGATAACATTTCTCAGTGTCTCGCTCCATTCCACGTGGGACACGAATCATCCCTGGTCCAGTCTAACCACGTTATCTGCGTACACTGCCCACCCACTAGTCACTTAGTGGCCATCTATCTGGGTTGTCATATCCACTGTTGTGGTACCGCAGTGCCTGTGTTCAAGTCACCCTTATTTCACTTTATAATGGCCACAAAGCATAAAAATAGCGATGCTGGCAGCTCAGATATGACAAAGAGACACTGTAAAGTGCTCCCTTTAAGTGAAAAGATAAAAGTTCTTGACTTATGAAGGGAATAATAGAAAATGCACACCAAGTTTGCTAAGATCTATGGTAAGAATGAATCTCCTGCCCTCGCTGCCACGGCTCCGTAGGTTCAGTGCTGGCTTGTGAACCAAAGGGTTGCAGGTTCGATTCCCAGCCAGGTTGAGTGTTCGAGAGGCAGCCAATGGATGCTTCTCTTGTACATTGCTGTTTCTCTCTCTCTTCCCCTCTCCCTAAAAATAAAGAAATGAAATCTTACAAAAAGAATGAATCTCCTATTCATGCAACTGGGAAGCAGGAAGAAAGAAATGTGCGCTTGTTTTGCCCCTCCAACCGCAAAAGTTATGGCCAGTATGGATGAGATGGAAGGCGCATCACATTTGGGAGTGAAAGGCACAAACTGACTGAGAGCAACACGTGCTAAAAAGCACCGAACCTATCACGAGACTTCAACAGCGGATCCCCTGAAATGAGTTACTGCGTTCCCATAGCTTTTACGACAGTATATCGTTATCATTGTTTCATTGTATTATCAATTATTGTGCTAATCTTCTACTGTGCCTTGTTTCTAAATTCGAGTTCTGTCCTAGGCGTATACAGTGTTCTCCACTTCTCTGCGGCGGCTGTGTTCCAAGACTCCCAGTGGAGTCAATAAAACACCAGTTAGCACCCAATCTTCTGTATCCAGGGTGGGGCAAAAGAAAGTTTACAGTTGTTTGTATGGAAAGTAAGACAAGGATCCATAGATAACAGTGCAAGAATAAACTCCGTGTTTGGTGTATTCGCAACTGCAAACCTGCCTTTGCAGCACAGTGTACGATGTTTTATTCTATACATATATACCTCTGATACAGATGAGTTTAAAAATTAGGCACTAAAAGACTAACAGCAGTAACTAATAATAAAACAGAACAGTGATAATAATATACTCTAAGAAAACATGTGAATGCAATTTCTCCCTCCGGTAATTTTATATTTTTGTTGGTTTGAATCCATTCCTGAATCTGTGTAATCAGGGTTATTGATTTCATCTTCAAAGCAAAGGTCTTCAATGAGGTCATGAAAATCAAATAATACAAATTTAAACAATCCAAATTAAAAATCACTTTTCCAATTTAAACAAAAATGAACAAGAGTAATGACCTCTTCCATCTACAGAAGGGCAATTTTGAAAAGCATTTAATGACATCATATGGGGAAAAACATAAAATAATAAATGCAGAGATTCATACAAATAAAATAAACTTAAATATTAAGAAATCATGATCGATTGTTTTTAATAGTCTCTTGAGTCACTAGAACCACTATCACTGTATTAAGACTACCAAAGACTTATTACGTATAGAGAGAATATATATTTATGTCATTGTAAATGCACATTAGATATATGCAATCTACTCATACAGAACTCTGTTATTTATTTCTCCCCACATCCAAGTTTCATATCTTGTATATATATAAAATAATTTTTACACAAAGAAAATCTGCCTTATTTTTTATTTACATCCCTATAGAGTGCCTCATAGAATATACTCTTCAGAAGCTACATATTTATGAATAAGAATATAACAAATAAAAGTGATATATTTTCAAACATATATTTGCATTAGATTTGGTAACTTTTAAACTCTCTGACTTTTAGCTGCAAAAGTAAATGTGTTTTTTTAAAATTAACATAAGCAGCAGGTAAGCTACAATGATCACAGCAAAGAAGATAATTCATTTGAAGCATCTGTGACTAATTCTTTGTTTTCCTGTTTGTTTTGATTAGTTTTGGGTGGTTTCTGACAAAGCTGGAGAGCCACCCACGGAATGTTAAAATTTTGCTTTATGTTTTTTGAGAAACTTCACAGGCCTTCACAGACATCTGCTGGCAAGTGACATATTCAAACTGGGTTTGATGATTTTGTTACTCTTTCATTCAGTCGCTGGTTATCCAAGTTTTATTCTACCAAATGCTATTCCCTGCCCTATATTTTTAACTTCATAAATAAGTTAGAAATAGCCCTTGACCACAAGTTGGTGAGATTATAGTGACTGAACTGTTTGGAAATGGCAAACACTATGCTAAGTACTTTGTATATACTGTTTTAAATTCTGACAATTATATGAGATCGGTATGCTAATTATCTACATTTTACCGATGCGAAGATGGAGGGTCAGAAAGCCTAAGTAACTGTTCTAAAATTTCACAAATAGCAGTACTGAGCCAAGATTTGATTCCAGTCACTTCAACACAGACTTCATCGTAACTCACTTTAATGTATTGACTCACAAACTTCCATTGACAGCTAGAACTGGAAAGTCATAGAATAACAACTGAAAGAGTGAGCGGAATGTTAGAAGCTGTACTAGTTTGCAAACTAAAGCTTTATTGAACTACTAATACATCCCAGGTCCATTCAGATCTTGGCTCTTGCATTTACTGGCTGTGTAACAAATTCTCTCTGAATTTTAGTTTGTCTGTATATAAAATGCCTTGAATAACTCCCTCCTATAGTTTTTGATGTTTTTTTTTTTTTTTTGGTGTGTGTGCAAGGATTGAATGTAGCACATCAGAATTTTAACCCGTTCACAGGCTTGTGCATGAATGTGTCACAGCTTTTGGAAGCTGCCAATATACAGGGTCCTGCGAAAGTAAAGCCTGTCTGAGTGTGGTTGGTAGGGTAATAATACGGGTGTGATAATTTATAGTTTTAATGCGAACATTTCATCTAAAATGTAATAGGGCATGCCTGAGTATAATATGGTTATGTTACAGAATTCCATGCTTATGATTTTGTAATAAGAGATTTTGTACTTAAAAAAAGGAGTATTATTTGTGCTAGACCGTGTATTTATTCTCAATCTCTCTCTCCCTCTCTCTCTCTCTCTCTCTCTCTCTCTCTCTCTCTCTCTCTCTCTCTCTCTCTCTCTCTCTCTCTCTGGTCCAGGATCTTCTCTTCAAATGGCATCACCATATCAGGCAGCTGAAATGTTAAACAAATGCTACTGATTTTTTCTTTTTTTACGACAACAGTCCTGGATAGAGCTTTTCCCATTGAGTGAGCTCTGAATTAGGGTTAATACTATGATCTCTGTAGACAGAACTCTTTCAGGGAGCTTTGAAATCCCAAACAGTTCCAACTCTTGGACGATGAGGCTTTCTGATGATACCCGGCCCGACTCCCCACATTGCTGCAGAACTGGGCAAGGTGGCATGAGAATAAGACCAGTTACAATGCAACGAAACTTGTAGTCTCTTGCAAAGTCGGCCTTGTTTCTTGAATAAATGCTTCTCAAATTGTTGCACATTCTGGCTCAATTCCAGAGCTCTGTAAAGGTTAATTTTGTCCATTTTGGATAGTGTTCTCTCACTCCTTTATGGCGGAGTGGGCTTTCAAAGCTTTTTCCTCCACCATTCTGGAAATCCCACCAAGACCTATTATGTTGTGATAGTAGACAATGGGGAATTGTTCTTCAATACTCAAGCATTGGAATGTCACTTCTATTTTAATTTAAGGTAAAATACATACTAATATTTGAGTGAATATTTATTTAAAAATAGATATATATATTACATATATATATCTATTTTTACTTCTAATGCAATTTTGAAATACATGACTGTTTCCTGACAAAGTCTTGGATTTTCATTCAATAGCCTTACATTGAATATAATCAAGCTTCCTGACACTTCACACTTGTTCTCATTCCAAAGTATATTTTCAGTTGACAATTAGCTTCTTGGAAATTAGTGCGCTATGTTACATTTATAAGAACATGTTTTGATTTTCACAACTGATCATTAAAACATTGGTCTACAAGGTAGCAATACATATAAAATAATTTTTTTTAGTTTGTTGGTTCCTTGAGGGTAGTGACAATACCTCCTGTCAAAATTTCTTTTTTATTAATTTATTTTATTATTATTTTTACCATTTTAATTGTTTTTCAAGTACAGTTTCCTGCCTTACCCACACCCCTCTCCACCACCCCAGCCCTCACTGCCTCCCTGCCCCATTTCCAATCCCCCTTGTTATAAAGTACATAATTGTTCCTGTAAACCCTTCACCCTTTTGCGCATTTATCCCCTCCCCTCTCCCCCTGATCACTGTCAGCTGTTCTCAATTTCAATGTCTTTGGCAATACTTTGCTTGCTTATTTGTTTTGTTGATTAGGTTCCTGTTAATGGTGAGATCATATGGTATTTGTCTTTCACCACCTGGCTTATTTCAGTTAGCATGATGCTCTCCGGTTCCATCCATGCTGTTGCAAAGGGTAGGAGCTCCTTATTTCCTTCCGCTGCATAGAATTCCATTGTGTAAATGTACCATAGATTTTTGATCCATTCATTAACTGATGGGCGCCTAGGTTGCTTCCAGCACTTGGCTGTTGTACATGGTGCTGCTATGAACATTGGGGTGCATAGGTTCTTTTGGATTGGTGTTTCAGGGTTCTTAGGGTATAATCCCAGCAGTGGAACTACTGAGTCAAAAGGCATTTCCATTTTTAGTTTTCTGAGGAAATTCCATACTGTTTTCCACAGTGGCTGCACCAGTCTGCAATCCCACCAACAGTGCACTAGGGTTCCCTGTTCTCCACACCCTCTCCAATATTTTTTGTTTGTTCCTTTGCTTATGATGGCCATTCTGACTGGTGTGAAGTGGTATCTCATTGTGGTTTTCATTTGCATCTCTCTGATGGCTAGTGATGCTGAGCATCTTTTCATATGTCTCTGGACCCTCTGTATGTCCTCCTTGGAGAAGTGTCTGTTCAAGTCCTTTGCCCATTTTTTTAATTGGGTTGTTTGTCTTCTTAGAGTGGAGTCATGTAAGTTCTTTATATATTTTGGAGATCAAACCTTTGTCTGAGGTATCATTGGCAAATATGTTTTCCATATAATTGGTTCTGTTTTCATTTTTTAAAATTATATCTTATTGATTATGCTATTATGGTTGTCCCATTCCCCCCCTTCATTCCCCTCCACCCTGCACACCCCCTCCCACCCACATTCCCCCCTTTAGTTCATGTCCATGTGTCCTAAGTTCTTTAGCTTCTACGTTTCCCACACTATTCTTGCCCTCCCCCTGTCTATTTTCTACCTACCGTCTATGCTACTTATTCTCTGTACCTTTTCCTTCTCTCTCTCCCTCCCACTCTCCTGTTGCTAACCCTCCATGTGATCTCCATTTCTGTGTTTCTGTTCCTGTTCTAGTTGTTTGCTTCATTTGTTTTTGTTTTTGTTTTCGGTGTGGTTGTTAATAATTGTGAGTTTGCTGTCATTTTACTGTTCATATTTTTTATCTTCTTTTTCTTAGATAAGTCCCTTTAACATTTCATATAATAAGGGCTTGGTGATGATGAACTCCTTGAACTGGACCTTATCTGAGAAGCACTTTATCTACCCTTCCATTCTAAATGACAGCTTTTTGTCTGATATGAGTATTGCTACTCCAGCTTTATTTTCCTGTTCATTTACTTGGAAAATTTGTTTCCAGCCTTTCACTTTCAGACTGTGTATGTCTTTTGTTCTGAGGTGGGTCTCTTGTAGGCAGCATATGTGTGGGTCATGCTTTCTTATACACTCAGCCACTCTATGTGTTTTGATTGGAGCATCCAATCCATTTACATTTAAGGTTATTATTGGTAGGTACTTGTTCATTGCCATTTTTTTGTACCTGTGTTCCTCTCTCTCTCTCACTCTCTTCCTTCCTTTCCTTAAAGCAGTCCCTTTAGCATCTCTTGCAGAGCTGATTTGGTAGAAGTGTATTCTTTTAGACTTCTTTTGTCTGGGAAGCTCCTTATTTGGCCTTCTATCTTGATTGAAAGCCTTGCTGGGTAGAGTAATCTTGGTTACAGGCCTTTGGTTCTCATTACTTGGAGTATTTCTTGCCATTCTCTTCTGACTTGGAGCGTTTCCATTGAGAAGTCAGCTGCTAACCTTACTAGGGCTCCCTTGTGTGTTACTTCCTTTTCTCCCTCGCTGCCTTTTAGGATTCTCTCTTTGTCTTGAAATTTTGCCATTTTAATGATGATATGTCTGGAAGTGGGCCTCTTTGGGTTCACCTTGATTGGGGCTCTCTGTGTTTCCTGGATTTGTGTGGTTTTTTCTCTCACCAAATTAGGGAAGTTTTTCCATTATTACTATTTTCAAACAGGTTTTGTATCCCTTGCTCTTCTTCTCCTCCTCCTTCTGGTACCCCTATTACATGGATATTGTTACGTTTCATGTTGTCTTGCAGTTCCCTTACCACCTGTTCATTCTTTTTGAATCTCTTTTCTTTCTCTTGCTCTATCTGGGATTTTTTTTTCTACCTTGTCCTCCAGCTCACTGATTCAATCCTCTGCTTCATCCAGCCTGTTTGTAATTGCTTCTTGTGTGTTTTTTATTTCTGTGATTTTATTGTTCATTTCTTCCTGGTTTTTATTTATAGTTTCTATTTCCCTTTTCATGCTGATGTAGTTCTCATGCAGTTCCTTGTAGTTGTCTGTGAGCTCCTTGAGCATTTTTATAAGCATTCATTTGAATTCTATATCTGATAGTTTGGTTACCTCCATTTTGTTGAGCTCTTTTAGTGGGAGTCTTCCATTCCTCTTGATTGCATGTTCTTCTTTTGTCTCCCCACTTTAGATGCCTTTTTTTGTTTGTTTCTGTGCTTCCTGATGTTTCACTTTGCTAGCTGTCTTTGTAAGGTGAACTTGTATGGCAGGAATTCTATGAAGTTCAGTGGTGTGGTCTCTGATCTCCTTGACTGGACCCTCTAGGTTTGCTTTCTCTTCTGTTTGTGTGGGCTCTCTTGTTGTACTTGGGTTTGTACTTTTTGGTGGTTCCTTTATTGGTGGGTTTTCTCCTCCAGCAGGTCTGCTGATGTTCGCATCTCCCACCCATTCTTGTATTTGCTCAGTGGCAGGGGGTAGGCAAAATGGGTTAAAACGGCAAGAGAGTATTTGAAATAAAATAATTTTTAAAATATATTTATATTCGTAGGGTTCATTAAATTATATTGCTACTTACAAGTGAATCTCACTTTGCAATGTTCTGATACATCTAATTAGATTCATAAAAGCTCACAGATTCCATGTTCTTTCTCTCATATGACTGTTGCCCAATGCTTCTAAAATCTTTTAGAAAAGAGTGGTATGTGTGTATGATATGTGCTCACTCTACTCATATAAGACAATATTTGTATAGGAAAAAACAAGATGAATCAATGATGGAATCATTAACTTTTATTTTCTCCTTGTGAGTTTATTAAAATCCTATGTTTTGACCAAATACCTTACCTGTTTATTGAAGCAGTAGAGCATTCTGTCATGCTTCTTTACAGTGTTCTCCTTTATATACAGAGACTGTCTTTGATGCTAAAACATACTGTATGTGATGTAATTTACAGAAACATTTAAAAGTATCCTAGATGTGGACAGATCAAAGGAAGCCCACAGAATGGAAACTTAGAGAATGGGGGAAAAGTGTCTCCCTTACCTATGAATGATCGGTTAGGAGCCTTGAAAAGTTCTCTGGTGTAGCCAGACACATTTTACCAGAAGTCTCTTCACCTATCTATATTTTTTGGCTCATCCTCATATTTCTGTTCATCTTTGTGCCTTCCAGATATCACACAGTGCTTTATATTTCATCTTTTTCTTCTGATTGTTATAAATCACTGCACACTTCGTTTTATCCCAGAATAGTAATTTTCAGATTCTAAAACCATTTGGTTCACACTGTTTCTCGAGCTACTCTTAAGATACAAATTATTTTATCTTTCCAACACTCATTCATTTTAGAAGCCTAGGGCCATGATAAAGTTTTTGTGTAGAGGGTACAGAAGAGTACCCTAGAGTCATTGCTATAGTAACAGTGACAACAGTAATAACAGCATTTTCCCTGGTGTTTGCTTGGTTTCCTTGACTTTTGTTTTAGACCAACATGTTATTTTAAGGTATTTATTTTTATTCAGAAAAAGTACACTGATCTAAGATGAAGTGTACGGAATACTGAAGTGTATAAACATTTTAACTTATCTGAATGCAATGTCCCAACGAAGTTGTCCTGGAACACGTCAGTCCTTATCACTGCTTCTCTTGAGTGGCTTAGAACATGCTTAGGCTAATCACGCCCTGATGGCCCATTCTAATCATCCAATATTGTCGATACAGTTGTGTGCCAATTGTATGTTGATTGCTTACAGCTGAGTTCCACTATAAGCGCTGCTCTCAGTGGAGGCAAGACAATTCACCCCAAATTTTGTACCCACTATGAGGATGCTGGCATCTAAAAATTGAGACAAAGATTTGTCACCTTGAGTCAATTCAATACATTGCAAACCTAAGTTTTTTTCAGTCATAACGAATTGTCCTGTAGCTATATTCCAGATTTCATCTTGGTCATGAGACCACTTCTTACTTTAGTCTTTTGCTTTCCAAAAGAAACAGGGGTCAGAAACAGTTTATTTCAAAACATTTTGTCACTTTTATTTTCTCTGAACTTTTCTTAAAAACTGATTTTTCTTAGCTGATCTGTTTCTATCCACATCTTATCATAAACATCTAAGAACAATCTGTTAAAGCTTTTCATAATCTGAGTGATTTTTTTAGGCCAAATTCACCAGTTCATTAGGTATGGTTTAGATTTCCATGTAAACACAAGCAATGCTCGTGCCGAAACTTATGCCACTTAATAGTAAATCATCGACCCTGGCTGGTGTGGCTCAGTGGATTGAATGCTGGCCTGTGAACCAAAGGGTCTCCTGTTCGATTCCCAGTCAGGGCACATGCCTGGGTTGTAGGCCAGGTCCCCAGTAGGGGGCTCATGAGAAGCAACCACACACTGATGTTTTTCTCCCTCTCTTTCTCTCTCCCTTCGCCTGTCTATAAAAATAAATAAAATCTTTTCAAAAACACAGAGATTGAGTACACACAACAAGTGCCAATTTTAGGAATGCCTGTGTGCTAGGATTTAGAAGAGATTAAAAAATAATCTGAAACCAGATTCTCTAATGCTTTGCTACCCAGAGTGCGGTTATCCAATCAGCAACATTAACATAACATGGGACCATGTTAGAACTGTGAAAAATCTTAAGTTTTATTGTAAAGTCCTGATTCAGAATCTCCATTTTATCAGGATCTCCAGGTGACTCATGTGCATATTAAAGTCTGAGAAGCACTGCAAAGGCATTCTAACTATTGTGAGAGGTTTGCGTTTAATGTAATTATTATGAATGCAACCTGGGGATTAGGAGAGCTTTGGGGATCACAGTGAGTGAACAATAAGTGGGGTTATTCGGAGATGTTTTGAAAGAGACAGCAGTCAGCCAATTATTAAAGCAGAGGACCGTGATATGTAAAAGACAAATGATGAATATATTCCTGTTTATTCCCCATTTAGTCAATTCATAGTAATCTAAATAGTTAGAATTAATACCCATAATTAGAATTACTATGGGTATTTTTTTGTGAGTAGCTTTGATAAACTTACAAAACATTGGTGGCAATACAACTAAGTTTGATTGGAGATCTGAGTTTTGGTTACTAATGAATGAATGATCTTGATAAAGATACTGCATTTACTTATTGATTTACTTACTTATTTATCTTTTAAACCTCCTTTTTAAAAAGATTTATTTTATTATTATTTATTTTGAGAGAGAGGGGAAAGGAGAGAGAAAGGGAGAATGTGTGGTTTCCTCTCTCAAGAGACGCCTACTGGGGACCTGGCCCACAACCCAGGCATGTGCCCTCACTGGGAATCGAACCAAAGGAGACCCTTAGGTTTGCAGGCCAGTGCTCAATCCACTGATGTTGCTCAATCCACTGAGCCACATCAGCCCAGGCAGGACACTGTATTTAAACAAGAAACCAAACTCAGGCTGAATTAATTCTTCAGATTCTTCCGTAAGTTTGGTCTTATATGACATTTTAACCTTTAAGGCATGCAACGTATTTCCATTTCCATTTCTCAGAAGAGTTGTTTTCATAAAGTTGTGTCAACTTATTTTCAGTTATTTTTACTATCTATTTTCTTCCAGGAAAGTATATATTCGTTATCTTTAGAAAAAAAGGAGCGCACACACACACATCCCAAAGTGTTCACAGGTATGAATTGTATTCATCCTCCAAAAACCTTTCAAACACCATTTGAATTACTTGAGGAGTCAAACACCTTTTACTAAATGACAGAATAGACTGTTGCAATGATCTCTAAAGCCCGTCAAGAAAGAACAGCATCGTTACAGCTCAGTCTTACTTATCCTGTACATAGATATGACAGTATTAGGCAGCAAAATCTCTTGAATTGGATAGCTGTTAAATATAATTGAGCTGTTTACTGTCTTTTCCAGGGAATTGGAAGTTTTGCCAAATTCACCCATTAGCATATGTTTTATAGCTACTGGAATATAATCATAAATAATCAGAGAATAGCTCTAAAATAATGATAAAACATACCTGTCCCATCTTCAGCCTTTTAAAACTGTCATATCAATGACTAGTGCCAAGAGAAAAGGAAAGTTTCAAATTCCTTCTTGAGGTTTTCAAACTAAAAAGTTATACATACCACAAGAGAAAACATCCATTTCTTTCAATTCAGACCCACATAATTTTACAGTCAACCTAACTGAGCACAGAAGAATTTCCTCATAAAAGATTTGGCCAAGGTCATTATGAAGACTAGAAGATAGAGTGTTCCTGTGAAAAGAAAATATTTTCCTGTTTATTATAACTTCCTTTTTATTATAGCCATAGCACAGTAAGGGCCATTAGTATTCATGGTTCTCCAAAATTCTAGGATATTCTACACCCCTATTGTCACTGTGGTTTGATAACGATGTCAGCAGAGGACATTCATACCCTATATAACACTTAAAATTACAGAAGAATATATATAGCAATTTGCAGTAACAATTTAAACTTGAACTTTAATAAGCAGTTATTCTTTCAATCTCTGCAGCTAGCACTTCCTCAAGAAAAGCAATTAATTTGCATTCACATAACTTGTGGTGGGAGACTTTTAAATAAAAGCTTGAAAATATTTATAACCCAAGTGAATATGGTGTGTTTTTGAGTCAGAAGGAAGAATCGTTAAAATACCTTTGTGACAGCATGGACGGACCTGGAGAGCATTATGCTAAGTGAGATAAGCCAGTCGGTGAGGGACAAATACTGTATGATTTCACTCGTATGTGGAATCTAATGAACAAAACAAACTGACGAACAAAATAGTAACAGAGGCATAGATACATGGAACAGACTTATAGTTGCCAGAGAAGGATGAGAGGCTGGATGAAAGAAGATGAAGGGATTAAGCAAAGAACATTTATTTATGTATGACCCATGGACCCAGACCACAGCAGGGGGATGGTCAGACGGAGGAGAGATGGCGGAATAGACATCAAAGGCTTTGTTAGATGGAGTGTTTTAGAATTACCATATTGAAATGATTTTGCTTATATATTTTCAATGTATGCATAAGAGCGATGTGTCTAATTAATTATCAAAACCTTTTAAAGTAAGTATAAAATATTCTAATTGGTAAGGTAGTATGCATTGTATTTAATTTTCAGCATTTTCCCTTAGTAATACATAAAATAAGGGCACATCATGCAATTGTTGGTGTTTATAATCTGACATATACGGCAAAGGAAACTCTGGAAAGAAAGAAAGAAATGAACTTCAAAACAATTGAATTATCTACATTTACTCAGCATTGATTACAAATCTGCTCTTAGGGATGTTGCACACTCGGATTTATAATCTGAACAAAAACCCCGATACAGTAGTTAATTAGGTAGCTAGAACAGTTCCTTTGCGTTCCCAAACCATGGATTCCCTGCTTCTATTACCCACCCCAGGAGTACGATAACTCAGTGCAATCTTGACGCTCGCTGCCTAGACTGAACCACAGACTCCACGAGTTCAATGACCTGGCAGCATAAGACGGATTGCACTCCAGACGCCGGACCATACGCCCAAGGGCTGCTTGCGCTTCTGACCTACTAGCTACAAACTCGAGTGTTCCTGCAAGCCCGTCTTAGGTTCACTGCTTCCCGAGAACAAGTCACGGAACTCAAGGAAGCAGTGTGCTTAGGATTCTAGTTTTGTTATGAAAGATACAACCTAGGAACAAGCAAACAGCTTCCGCACCCTCTCCACCAACCGAGAACTTCCGAAACCCTGCTGGTTTGGTTGAAGGGATTTTATCAAGATTTTACTACATGAGCATGATTGATTAAATCACAGGACACTGGTGATAATGTCCAGTCTTTTTCCTTTCCTCAGGATGCAGGAGCAAGATTGAAAGTGGCAGCTGTCAAAACATGTGATAGGGTTCTCCGAAAACCAGCCTTCATCTGGAAGGTATATCATCAGCATGCATGTATATGCATATGTATATCTATACCTATACCTATATCTATCTACATCATATGTATCTATATATAACCTTTACTCTATATCAATGAGCTTCATCTTAAAATATAAATATATATATATATTAAACATCAAAAACAGGGAGAATTCTAGAGTATTCTAGTAAAGCATGTCTCAGTGGGCCCTATGGTAGAGAAAGGACAAATAATACCTTGTAGGGAACATCAAAAGGAAGGAAGAGCCTGCTGAATGTAAGGTGGCTTTTGGAAAATCAGTTTTTACCGATTTCTTATTTTTCCTAACTAATGCTAGTTATTCACTCTGCAAAGGATATTTTTTGAATTGCACTCAAAAACATAATAGGTTTCTCCTCATTAATTTAGCATAGTTTGTAACATTTCCCATTACCGAGTCATTATTTCAGCTTCTCCAACTTTTTTTTTTTTTTTTTAACAGAGAGGAGCTGCAAGGTAAGAAGAAATCCACCAAATGCAAACCATCAGGATTTAAAAATATTGTCTAGAGTCTGCCCAGAGATCAGCTAATCACATTTCTGATTGGTCTACAGACCTGCTCCATTTTGCCTGATTACATTTATTATGCTTCTCTTATGATCTCATTTTGGAAATAATATGCATTAAGGACGAGTGAGACTCCAATCTATGACTTACCATTTACAAATTAAAAAGGTTATTAGAATAGCTACATTTTTTACAGAGTTTATTTTTGCGATCTCCTTTTAAAGTGAAAACTCTACACAGTATCTTCAAGATTTACTTTCCATTTAGAACCTGTAAGAACATTTCTCAAGTATTGTAACTCCACGAGGCATTACCTTTACCCCTCCGCTTTGATTCATGGTTAGTCCGATGTCCATCACAGAACAAGCAGGGCACAGTGGGACAACTAAGGTTTTTATCCTCCGGTGCAGCTGAAGGTCCAAGATCTTGGCCCTCATGGGGACTCCAGAACCAGGGAAGCCATTATGCCGTGATGTCAGCAGTGGGAGCAAATAACCAACCTCATTCTATGTCTCCATGACCTACAACATAGCAAACTCAGTGCCAAGTTTGCAGAGAAAGCTCAATAGTAAAGAATGAAAATTCCATTCCATTAGAATGGAAATAAGGGAAATAGAGACCAAAAAAATAACAATAAAAATGATAAAATATTGAGCTGGTTTATCAAAAAAGAATAAAATGGACAGATTTAGCTCAGTGAGCTAACAAAAATAAGGAGGACTCAAACAAATATAATTGGAAATGAAAGAGGGCACATTAAAACTGCTACAATGGAAACACAGAGGATATAAATAACAACTAAGAAAAATTTTATGCCAACAAATTGCATAGCCTGGAAGAAATGAATGCATTTCTAGAAATATGCAACCTACCAAGACTGAGTGAGGAAAAAATAGAAGATATGAATAGACTGATAATGAGTAAAGAGATTGAAGCACTAATAAAAAAATTTGTAATGCAGAATACTCTAAGACCAGATAGGTTCACTAATTAATTATACCGAACATTTAAAGAAAAATTAACATTGACCCTCTTCAGAGTCTTTCAAAATATTGAGGCAGACAGAACACTTCCCAATTCATTCTACGAGCCAACATTACTTTGATTAAAAAAGTAGGTAAGAATACTACGAGATTATTTTATTTTTTATGTTATTTAAATTGTTCGAGTATCTAAAAAAATAAAATGATTAAAATTAAAAAAAATACAGGTAGTGACCTGTATATTATATAGTTCAGTTAAAAAGACCCTTATGATTTTTATGGCTTCTCTTTTTGTTTTTGTCAGATAGAATAATGGGCAGTTTTTCTATAAAATCTTGCAAGAAAATTTTAAGAATGCTCAAAAAAAGAATACTACAAGAAAACTACAGATCAATATCCCTCATGAATATAGATGCAAACATTGTCAATAAAATATTACCAAACCAAATTCAAAAAAAACATAAATTCTATGACTAAGTGGGATTTATCCCTAGAATGTAAGGATGGCTCAACATATGCAAATCTATAAATGTAACACGTCTCATCAACAAAATAAAAGAGAAAAACCATATGACTATTTCAACAGAGTCAGGAAAAGCATTTAGCAAATGCAACATTCTGCCCTGGCTGGTGTGGCTTGGTGGATTGAGTGCCTGCCTGCAAAGCAAAGGGTCACTGGTTCAATTCCCAGTCAGGGCACATGCTTGGGTTGAGGGCCAGGTCCCCAGTAGGGGGTGCATGAGAGGCAACCACACATGGATGTTTTTCTCCCTCTCTTTCTCCCTCCTTTCCCCTCTTTCAAAAAATAATTTACAAAACAAATGCAACATTCTTTTATAAATAAAACTTTAACAGACTGGGTATAAATGAAATATACCTCAGCATAATAAAGTCCATATATCACAAACCTGGGGTTAACACTATATCTGATGAATAAAAACTGAACCTCTAAGATCAGGAACAGGACAAATACATCCACTCTCACCATTTTTACCCAATGTAGCACTAGAAAACCTATTTACAGCAATTAGGCAGGACAAGGAAATAAAAGGCATCTAAATTGAAAAGAAAGAAGTAAAATGGTCACTATTTATTGATGATAGGATTTTATATAGGGAGAACCACGAAGAGTCAGCCAAAACTCTGTTGCAATTAACCAGCTATTTCAAGTAAAGTTGCAGAAAACAAACTTCACATGCAGAAATCGCTTACATCATTTTACACAACTAATGAGACACTTGAGAAATAAGTAAAACTACCTCATTCGCAATAGCATCAAAAACAAAACTCCTAGGAATAAAGTTAACGTAGAAAGTGATAGATCCTCATAATGGAAACTACAAGACTACGCTGAAAGAAAGCAAAAAGAAAGAAACAAATGTCCCTACCACCCAAAGCCATCTGTAGATTCAATACAATCCCCCCCAGAGGACAAAAGCATTTTTTCTCAGAAATAGAAGAAACAATCCTAAAATTTGCGTGGAATCATAAAAGATCCCGAATAGCCAAAGCAATTCTATGAAGGAAGAACGAATCTGGAGGTATCACACTTCTTGTTTCCAAAGTTGACTGCAAGTCCACAGTAATGAAAACAGTATGGTACTGGCATGCACATATTAACATAGACCAATGGAACAAAATAGAGCGTGCAGAATAAAACCCCAGAATATATGGGGCAACTAATATCAAACAAGGCAGCTAAGAACGTTCAATGGGGAAGACAGTGTCTGCAACAAACGGTGCTGTGAAAACTGGAGAAACAATAAAATTTGAGCCCCAATCTCATACCGCTCACAAAAATTAATTAAAAAAGATAGTCAAAGTTTAAACATGAGACCTGAAACCATAAAACTTCTAGAAGAAAAATTAGGGAAGAAAGTCATCAATATTGGTTTCAGCAATGATTGTTTTGGACAGGATGCCAAAAACACAGAGAACCAAAGCAAAAATAAACATGGAATTACATAAACTCAAAAACTTCTGCATAGCAAAAGAGAAAAAAAAAAATTAAAAGACAACCTACAGAATGGGAAATCTTTACAAACCATATATTAAATAAGAGTTTCATATCCATAATATATGAAGAAGTCACGCAACTTAATCACAAAAAATCAAATGGGCAGAACTAAATAGACATCATTCCAAAAGTGACATGGACACTAAGAGGATGACAAAAGGCACATAAGAGGATGGTTACCAGCCCTACGCATTGGGGAAGTGCAAATCAGAACCACAGTAAGGCATCACCTCGCATCCATTAGAATGGCTATCATACGGAAGACGAGAGACACCCAGTACTAAGGCAAGGATGTGGCTGACAAGTGAACCTTTCTACGTGTTGCTGGGAATGTAAATTGGTTCAAAACTGTTAAAAACTATGGAGGGTCCTCAAAAATTGAACAAAAGAAAAGATCTACAATATTATCCAACAATTCCGCTACTGGGTAGACACCCAAAGGAAATGAAAGCAGTACTTTGAAGAGATATATACACTCCCATGTTTATTGCAGCATTATAAACAATAGCTAAGATATGGAAACAACATAAGTACTCATCAAAAAAGAATGGAAAGAAAGGTGTGGTATAGATACAATGGAATATTATTTCAGCCTCAAGAAAGGAAGATATCCTGTCATTTATAACAACATGGATGAAACTTAAGCAAATTATGGTATGCGAGGCAAGTCAGACGGAGAAAGCCAAGTACTGTCTGATGTCACTTCTGTAGAATCGAAAAGTCAAATGTGTTAAAAGCCGAGTAAAATTGTGTTTACCAAGTGAGGAGGGGGGAGAATAAAACCGATACTGTTGAAAGTTACCAGTTTGCAACAACTAGTAAGTCATGCTGAGCTAATGAACAGTACAATGAATATACGGAATACTTTTCTGTAATTATGCCATGTGATAAATATCGCTGCAATGGCAATCATCACAATATATAAATGTCTGAAGTTTAAGAAAGATTTCCTCTTCCAGAATTCTAGGTAACTTAGCTCACCAGTAGACTCGCTAATGAAATACAACCGCTACAGTTTTCCCCTCTTGGTCTTTTCTCCACAGTGACTAGCTCTGTCGTGAACATTCACGTTTTTCTACTTTGGCCTCTCTCTCTTACTCTATCTCCTCCACTTCACACACACACACGCACGCACGCATGCACGCACCCAGACACAGAGGCATACCATTTGGAAACTGTAAAGAGAAGCAGGTTCCTAGAAGTTCTGACCAAAGTGCAGAGAAAATATCAGATGACTATCATCTAGCTGTGTGTGAGTGTACTCAATGTTTGCACAAGGTCAAAATCAATTAATACTACATTTCTTGGAACCTATCTCCATCCTTAAGTAACACACAACTGTACTCTTAGATATCTTACTTGTCAAAGTCCAGAAAATAGATCCCTTGGTCCGAGGAAAGAAAATCCTTTACATTTGCAAAGATTTTTAGAGCACTTTCATCCTAAACGAATATCCTATTGCTGCCCATGTCAAGGTCAAATTGAACGAAGGCCACAAATGAGTGTTATGAGTCCCTTAGGGACTCCCTTCTAAAAAACAAAGGGCAAAAATCAGATTTAGTTCAAAAGATCCACATCCTCTATCAATTTTCCTTGTCCAAACTACTGTAGGCCGACCTGCCCCCAACTCCCTGCCCCCATCCTCCTTTTAATCTTCCTCCCTGAAATCCGGCCAGGTCTCCTCGGCAAATCCCATTTAGTTTTGAAACTGGTCCAGCTTCCCTAGAAAAGTTCGTCAACACCCAGATGACTGTCTGAACTAATGACAAAGGTCCCTCTGACCAGGC
Source organism: Glossophaga mutica (assembly GCA_039655065.1). Classification (NCBI taxonomy): domain Eukaryota; kingdom Metazoa; phylum Chordata; class Mammalia; order Chiroptera; family Phyllostomidae; genus Glossophaga; species Glossophaga mutica. Next base: position 1,878,075 of record CM077318.1, on the reverse strand, counting down.
TGGAGGCAGACTGGTTATTTACATAACATCAAATGCAATTTTTGTGCTTAATCTGTCCTTTGTCAGTGAAATTTCCAGCCGCAAAATTTAAGAGAGTAGAAGAAAAGTCTTTCCTCTTTTATACGCTTTCTTAAATTGCTTTTCAACATATGCATAAGGCGATTCATTGGTTTTAACACACATTTCATACGGCATCAACTGGTCACTTTACACAGTGATTATTAAATGCTATTGAAATTGGGGAGGATATTTTGTAGTTTTCATGCCTGAATCTTTATTTTATTTTATATCTATTTCTGTTGTCACATGGTTGATGAAAAATGGTTGAGGAACTACAATCTGTTCGTCTTCTTTAATCGTTTATAACACTGTGCTTAGGAAGTTAATGAGAATACTCAATTTAACAAATGATGGCTCTACTGCCTTTGCTGTTTTTCAAATCATTTTTGATGAAATTTTCTGTGTTTAAGCTACTGTAACAGATTTCTCCTCTCCAATAACAATGGCTTTGTGGCCTGATATTTTGGGAATTATAAACAGCACTTTTTAAAACTCCGTATACCTTCCTCCACCAAAACCAAACTCACAGATGTGGAAAGTAAAGTTTTTTAAAGATCTTCAATTTAAAAAATGTTGTTTGTGATCTCAAATGTGTTGTCACTAAGGAAAAACAATTTGTTCTCTTTACTACCTAATATCTATAATAGATAAAATGTTTTGCTGACCTTTATGGCTAAAATGCAACTATTGAAAGGTAGAGGCTCTCAAAAGGTAGGCGAATAATCTTTACATTTTTTATTTATATCCAGATCCAATCAATGAAATCTCTGTCTTGCTTTTGCACTTTCTACATATTCACTTCATAAAATAATAAATTATTTTCAAAGTACTTGCCAACTAATGGTTTTAAAAAAATTCTTTATAAAGTCAGTCCTCATTTAAACCATGTCTCAAATAACAATTAAGGAAAACAAATTCTTAAAACAAAAATTATTTATACTTTCAGAGAATTGGTGATGTAAAACAAGTATTTACATGACTATCTCACACATATTAAATCAACCTTGACATATCTGCATGTGTGTGGTAATCTGAATTTCACTCACTATAACCCTTTGGAGATATACCTAAATAAAACATATTTATTTCAGCCATCTTTTTCCAGAAGATCAAAATGAAATATAGGTCTCATTTTCAAAGACTGTCCTTACTGACGAGTAATAACAAAGTTGCACATCAGCTACGTATAGATATTCAGGTAAAGCATGGACAAACTTATCAAGGAGGCTGGACAAGTTTCTGTGGTATAAATAGCAAACCCTTACTTGAATCAAATTGCGGATTTGAAGTTTCAGTCTACGGGAGAAGGTCCTGCGTGGTGTGTGTGTATTTTAATATTTTAAAAGAGATGCTCACATGATAGTGTAAATACTTTGACTCTATTTTTACAAGCAAAGTCATTGGACTTGGATAACTAAGCTTTCCTTCTGTCCTACATGGACTGATAGGTCATTATTTTTATAGTTTCATGTGGATTTCTTGACAAAATTTAATTTAGATCCTATTGCCATTTAAAGCACTGCCCTTTCTTTTAATAGTGATGTTGGGCTTAGATTTGGAGGAGGATATTTGATACAATAGCTATTTGTTAAGTAGACTTTAAAGGTTAATTTGATCATTTATAAAATTTAAAGCCTAAATGTGTTATGAGTCATATTAAGAAAATTAGTTACCTTCTGAAGGAAGATCAAAATGGGAAGCGGATTGTTTTTAAAATCACATAAATCATTTCTTCACATCTCTGTGATGATCACAAAGGTGAAACAGCACATATAGAAAGGCAGATGGTTTTGAAGAGTGGTCTCGTCCTGTCTACCCGCTGGAGAGAGTAGTGTCAACTCTCTGGCTGTGGCTTTGTCATCGTGTCATGAAGAGTTTTCAGGAGAGGTCTTGTGGCATGCTTCATCCTTGAATCCAATGATTTCATGAACCTGGTTGAATGTATCACATCCTAAAGATAAGGGCTAGACATATGAACACATACACAGAGCTGAAAAGTTTAAATGTGAAGAAAAAGGTCAGAATGCCCTCAGAACATCATTAAAAACAATTTCTGCTTTATCTGTGAATCAATGAACAAGTGAATACATTTTCAATTGTAATTTCTTACTCCCATAAAAAGAAGCCCGTATGTGTTGGATTTGGTAAGTGCAACATTTGGTAGGATTTCGTTAACACACAGACAGGCAAGTAGGATGCAGGGTGAATTACAGCTACGAAGAAGCCCAAAGTCACCAGTAAGACAGATGTGTGTGTATGTCATTAAATTACTCAACGATGCTTCATAGAGGGAGTGTATCTGTTAGTTCTTATTCATTGACTACTCAGGATTCTGTAAGGCTGACTTCTTTATCCTCAACAATGTTCCACCATGGTCCCTCACCCAGCCTTTTGTGTAGATGAGTTGTCCATGTCTTCAGGAGAGTAAATTGCTTGCCTGTGTCTCCCCCCCGCTTTCTGAAAAACAATTTGAATTTGTATAAATCTCTGTAACTCCAATAGGACCTTCATACAGTAACCACTCAAGAAATATTTGTCCAATGGTAAGTGGTATTTCTTAACTAAGGTTTGTTTTGAGGAGTTGAACTATTTTAAACTTTTTAGATTTTATTTGTTTATTTTTAGAGAGAGGGGAAAAGAGAGAGGGAGAGAAACATCCATGCGTGGTTGCCTCTCGCGTGCCCCCTACTGGGAACCTGGCCCACAACCCAGGCCTGTGCCCTGACTGGGAATCAAACCGGTGACCCTTTGGTTCACAGGCTGACACTCAATGCACTGAGCCACACCAGTTAAGGTGAGGAGTTGACATATTTGTTTTTTTTATTTTTTTTTATATATTTTCTTTTAGATTTTATTTATTTATCTTTAGAGGAGAAGGGAAGGAGAGAGGGAGAGAAACATCAATGTGCGGTTGCCTCTTGTATGTCCCCTGCCGGGAACTGGCCTGGCAACCCAGGCATGTGCCCTGACTGGGAATCGAACCTCGATCCTTCGGTTCGCAGGCCCGCGCTCAATCCACTGAGCTACACCAGCCAGAGCTGAGTTGACATATTTGAATAGGTCTTTCATGCTTTCATTTCACTTAGAATTTCAGGCCTTCACAATCTTCTGTATCTGCAGTTTGATGTGCTAGAATCATACATAGATTATGGCTATTCTTATCCTTTCATAGATCTGAAATTTCATCATCACAATGACACAGACCTAATACATGATCTGGCAGAACCAGGATTTTCTCTTTTTATTCTAGTGGAAACTGTCCTTTAATATCAAACAGTATTTTCTCTGAAACAAGTGCTTCATTATTTACTTGGCAACATTTAAATCACTTACATTTATTACTATTGGGATAGTAATAAAACCTCATCGGTGTACTTGGTTTGAATTGCCTAAGTGAATATTAATATAATAACTGATATTTATAGATAATTAGTACAAATTTCGATGTGATTTTACCATCTGGAAACACCAAATAAGATTAGAGTCCAGTTAATATGCTCTCAGGGGTTGATTCCATATGGGCACATAAATATCAGACCACTGCTGTCAATTCTTTGGGGAATCAAGGGATTAAACATTTGGTGAACATATCTTGCAACTTGTGAGTTTGACGTTACTGCATTTTTTCCCATGAGAAACTAAAATACTAACATTGAATCTTGATGTTGAGTTGACTATTAGTCAACAGGAAAATGGCGTTTAATGAGTAGAGTGATATTACTAGTAGGCCACGTAGTTTTGTGGCTCCAGAGTGGGGGTCTTAGGTCATGTTCCCTGTGCAGCTAGGCAGTGCACTGGAGAGACCGTTTCACTAAGCTCTCACTAATTCACCATCCTTGTCAACAATCCCCCAAACCTCACACACTGTGGTCTGTGCACTTAGATCGTAAAGTTGGTCATAGGAAGCAGATGTCTTTACAGTTTCAGGACTCCCAAATATGGCAGAAGGTACTTAGAAAACAACCTGTCTGCATTTAAGGAATAGCATGGGAGAACTGGCAGATTGAAAACTTAAGGGAATTACCACTGGGCTCCTGTAATTTAATCAGTTGTTCATATGTAAAATATTCATTGTTGAAAATGTAGAAAATATAGAGTAGAAACGAAAAATAAAAATTAGCCACTTAATGTTTCGGAGTCTGCCATATTCATTTAAATATCTAATAGAAAAACCAAAGATATAGGAAGACAATAGAAAGGAAGAGAGAGACTTTATTTTTTAAAGATTTTATTTATTTATTTTTAGAGAGAGGGGAAGGGAGAGAAAGGGAGAGAAACATCAATGTGTGATTGCCTCTTGTGCACCCCCTACTGGGGACCTGGCTGGCAACCCAGGCATGTGCCCTGACTGGGAATCGAACCGTCAAACCTCTGGATCGAAGACTGGTGCTCAATCCATTGAGCCACACCAGCCAGGGCAGCAGAGAGTAACTTTAAAAGTTCAATCTTAGGTTGCAAATATATAATGCCAATCCAACATATTGCAAAATCAGAGGTAAGAGGAGGACTAAAAATAGTTAAACAATTAGAGCTGGCATTTGGCAACATGATGATTACATATATTTCTTTCCTTTACTCTAGAGAGCTACTCCCTTGACCTATCTAGACGGGGCCTGCAATTTAGTGCAATGCTGAGTGAGTAAAGGCAAAGAGAAAAAGTGAGAAAGATTTGGTAGACATGACAGAAGGTTATATTAGCGAAAATAATACAGTCAGTAGTGGTGCAGACATGGACAGAAAACGTGGCTGATATATGTGTGTGGGTTTATTGACTGATTATTTCACATGATATAATAATAACAAACGTGTGGAAGCAATAAGGGAGTCAATGGAACTTTAACGCGTGTTAATTAAGAACTGCGTTTGGGGGTTGAGAGCAAAAATCAACATACAGGGTTATTCTTGTTGTGGAAGACATTTGGAAATAAGCAGCCCAGAGCTAGAGTGGAGGCTACATAAGTTCGTTAGGGACCCAGTTTCTTTCTGCTCTAACAGTTACCCAGAGCTTTCATCTTTTGATGTAGGGCAAAGGTGTGGCCATTTGGGGGGGCGCCACTGGGGCGTCTGCGCAGGGCCATGAACTCAGGATGACCCTGTGCTTTTCAGAGTCTGCTGCTCTGAAGTTGCGGGCACGAAAAGTTTCATATTACTGCCTTCGAAGTTACAAGTGAGCACGGATAGGCCAGTGGCCGCATCTCTTGCGCCCTTCCTGTCTTCTGAGGGTGGTTTCTCAGCATCACTGTCTCTAGCCTCTGCTCTTTCTCTGTCCCAGTTCCGCCACGGCTCTCCAGTATAGGTGGGGTCCCCGGTGAGGGTGTGGGGAATGTTAGGGTCACGTGTGCACCTCACGACATGTTGGAGTTGGGGGGAAATAATAGCACGGTGACAGCCTCTCACTCATCCCAAGTCGGGGTCCAGTCGCATCAGGTAGAGAGGGTGCAATCTCTCAGAATGTTCCAGGCATGGCTGGGGACCATAGGCCCACAGAAGGGAAGATGAACTTTCTCATCCTCAGTCAAATCCCTGCGTGTTCATTTTTCACTCTGCTCTGCGAATTTTGCAGCTGTCCCTGATTTAGGCATTATGTTCATAAAAAAAAAAAAAAAAAAAGGAAATGAATATTAACCAACTGGCAGTCCTTAGTGCAGCATGAATAAGACCTATGTGAAAATTGTGATTGTCTGGAAATTAGGGGGATTCCTGGGGAAGCAGTGAGTTCAGTGCTACTAGAAACATGCAAACAGAACGTCTGTGACCTCTCTGGTTATTGGAGAGTCAAGATAAACACCAGTGGGAGACTACGTTAGTCCTAGCATCGCTTTTGTTCCTGAGTTTGTACAACTTTAGGTGAAAACATAAGGACGGAAGATCGGATTTGTTTTATCACAATTTGCCTTTTAAATGTGGGAGTTCGGTGTTACGGACTTTTGTGTTTTAGCTGTATGGTCCATTCCATAGTGATATGTATCAGTATAATATTAATCTGTGAATTTGAACAAATTTGATTCAATGAGAAGATTTCTTCTGTTTTGCACATGTGAGTAAATAGGTACAGGTTTGCATTTATAATGTGAGAAGTTAGGAGATAATTTTAGAAAACTGCTGAGAGGTATTAACCAAGTTGTATACGTATCACATATATCATCACATCAGAAATGTGATGAATGTTTGAAATACATCATATATATTACAAGCCCTCATCATGTTTATATGACTATTTGTAAATATTCATCATATTTAGCTTGATATAGATTCATATAGTCAGAATGACTCACAATTCTCACATCCTTCCAATGTAATTAATTTATTTGCTTCAAAAGTCAGTATACTTTGCATAATTCCTGCATGTGACTTATCTATCAGTAGAATCAAAATTCTGTTTAAATGTAGAAAGTGAAATATGTGTTGCATACCAATTAATTTTTCAGTGCAGTCTTAAGGGTGAAGAAAGGTTGAGTGCATACGGGTCCTTAACAATATTCTCTCATTAAGCTTTTCAATTGTCAAAAGAAAGTAAAAGGAGATACACAAAACTGCTAACAATGCACCATGAGGAATACAATTATACACTGGGCACTGTCTTTCTGGGCTAGAAAGCTTCATAGCATCTGTTCCCTGCTTGTTGATAAACTCTTCAGTCAAAAACAAAGCATTGTTTGGTTTAAAAAAATGTCATAAAATAAATATCTCTGCATTGTTCTTTGCAAACTAGAATTGATATAAAATAGTTATAGAAATATGACTCATCTTTTAAGCTTTCATATAAATAATTTTCAGAAACAAGCATGTTAGAGGACCATAAAAATCTTTTCATTTCCATAGAAACCTTACCAAACAGATGAATTGTATACATTCATCAGATATAATTTCTGTGATTGTTCGCTTAGAATATAATCATATACCAGAACAACTGAGTCCTAGGATAATCTCACATCTATTACCTAGCTTGATGGGCTAGCAGTGTGCAGAAATGTGGTTAAAATTTTGCATACTCTTAGTGTTGTTTTTGCTGCTACACAAAACACTGAATTTCATAGACGAGTTCCACGCAACAACTGAGTGAACAATTGCCCTAATGTGAGTGTAACCCGAGGTTCACAGACACTTTCCGGATATTTCAGGAGTACCCTGAGAATAGGTTTAATTAGGTGAAAGATAGATTTACAGAATCTTCATATAAATGTTCATGACCTTATAATGACAAATCTAATTAACCTTTTTCTTTCTTCACAGCCCTTTGTTTTGTTTTATTTTTTCCCGTCATTCCTGTGAACATTTTTTGTTCTAGAAATGTATTTAAGGAAAACATATATTCAAAACACACAAATGATGAGAATACAGCTCCATAAATGTTTATAAAGGGAACACACATACGGATGCCCTGTTCATAGGAAGAAATATGCAAACCCCACACAAAATGAAGCACTATCTTCTTTCCAATAACTAACGGTTAATTTTTGACCTTTAATTGAAAAATCATACATTATATACTCTTGTTTTTGGCTTCTTTTACCTGAGATTATGTCGCTGAGATTCAAACATGTTGCTGCAAGTAGCAATAGTGAATTTTTTTAATGCATGTGTGCTATGTATCCAAAGTACATTCCAATCCTAAGGAGATTCTTTTTGAGTTATTTCCACACATTTCGTCATAGAAAGAACATTTCTGACCGCAAAGGTTCTTAATGTATAGTAGAGAGAGAAAAAGTCAAGGGTTAGGGCAAAAACGGTAAGGACGAGGTTCAGTGAAAACTCAGTTCACTGAAATGGTGCAGGAATGAGTTCCCGTTGAATGAAAAAAGAAATCCTGAACACTTTTTGTCACCGCCTCCTGCCATGTCACAGGTTTTTCATTCCGAGTATGATCATCCTAAGAGCCGCTTTTAGGAATCCATCCCTAAAGTGTTCATCAAGATTCGCTCTTGTAGACAGATACCGGACGATCCCACTTGTAAGTGGAGTGGAATCAACCAGACAAACGAGGGAGCGAGACGGGACTGGAGACATGAAAATAAAGAACAAACTGACAGTGACCAGAGGGGAGGGGGGAGGAGAGGCTGATAAACGCGGGCGGAAGGGAAAGCGTCGTCAAGTCAACAGTCAAGGAAGACCCCTGGATATGGCCCACCGGGCGGGGGGGGGGGGAGGACCGAATGCGGGAGGGCTGGGGAGGGCAGGGGAGAGTCGTGGGAGGAAAACGCGGACAGCTGCAATCGAACCGCACCGAACAAAGCTTCGCATTTGTATGACACAGCTCAGTGACAGGACTGAGGGCACAATGCGGTGTCACACCGGCAGGGAAGTCGCCCGGCCGCGGAGAAGTTGGAATTCCAGTCACTTGTCCCTGCGGCGTGACTTCGCGCCGCTTAAAATTTCGGGTCCTCGCTTCCCTCCTGTGGATAAAGGACAGTGACAACACGCACGAAGGTGGCGCCGTCGTGGCACTCACCGAGGTAAAGCTCAGAGAACTCTAGACCTCAGCACTAACGGAATCCGATACCCTCTCCCACGGCTCCCTGCAGGTGTCCTGCGCAATGACAGGTTCGGCCATTTTTTGTTTGTTTGTTTTTATAATTTTGGATCCAGTGTCAATGCTTCTAAAGCTTCTAATTATTTTTTAGGATTTACTTACTTATTTATTTATTTATTTTTAGAGACGGGGAAAGGAGGGGGAAAGAAGGGGAAAGAAACATCCATGTGTGGTTGCCCTCACACAAAAAAAGCAGCTCTAACTTTTAAAAACATTTTATGTGTTTATTTTTAGAGAGGGGGGAAGACAAGGAGAAAGAGAGGGAGAGAAACATCAATGTGAGGTTGCCTCTTGCGCACCCCCTACTGGGGACCTGGCCTGCAACCCAGGCATGTGCCCGGACTGGGAATCGAACTGGCAACCCTTTGGTTCACACGCCAGCAGGCTCCTAATTATTTACTGGTGAAATGAATCTTGCTGTTGGAGTTAGATAGTTCTTCTCTCTTGTTCACCGACAATAGTTGTATGTACCATATTTATGCAGCAGCAACTGACAAGAAACATCCCAAGTTTCATCTTTTGAGAATATGTTTTAGATGCTAAAACCAAGTATATATTCCCTGGAGGCAGCCCTATATTCATTTTTTAAAGGGAAGTGTCTGAAAGTTCAACATAGTAGGTATCTCCCGGAGAAATTATTCACACACTCATTAAAATAAACGAAAAGTTGAAGTTAAGTTTCTACTTCCAGTGTATTCACTGACCCCTTCACTCTAACAGATTCTCATTCCACAAAAACAAGCAGACAAAGAACGTTTTAATATGAAAAATACAGTCCAACCGTCAGGCTTATTTTTATCCACGTATGACCTATTGGACTAATTTACCACGCTGAGCTAAAAAAAATCAATTATTCAGCTGTCATATGGAGATCTTTTAAAGGACCATTTAAAACTCCGGGCAGTGCCACACGACTAAAGAAAATCAATACAATTAACTATGATGGTAGATTCAGTGATAGAATGAGTATGTCAGCACCTAGGTCATGGACCAGGTGTCTGCTCTTGACCCGGAAAACTACTCTAGAGGTTGAGTCTTCCAGTGAAGAGTAGCTGAGGGCCCTTGAGAATGGCCTGCCAGGCAGCCCCCAAATATTACAAGTCCTCGAGAAGGCCAAGTCTTCTCCCCTCAACACCGGAAATAAAAAACACCATCTGACCTATCTTCTTAGAAATGGTAGTGCTCTTACCCACACGGTATGAGGTTTTTCAATTCTGAATGCTAGCAAAAAATAAACAAATAAAATAAATCTCACTCTCTTAAAAATTAAGCATAAGCGAAGTGGGCGATGTGTGTACTTCTTAGCGACGACATCGCCTCCTTCCATCAATTGTATAAATACCATTCGTTGCAGAAAAATGCATTAAAGGTTTTTTTTTTTTTAATTTTAGTCATTCAAAGTGATACAATGAATCACTGTTGTGAAACATACTCAGCGTGGCTCAGTAAAAAACAGCACACACAAAATAGGCGGACAATTACCCAGCAAATGTGATCAATATGACATTTAATATAATACCTTATAGTCCTTATAGTTCAAACTGAAAATGAAAAATGAACCTGGTGAACAAAACCTTCACTTAATATTGTTACTGTCTAAGCATAGCTGGTATCTTTACACCAACGTGCAAAGACAATTTATTTGGGGAGAAATTCTGCTATCTAAATTGAGAGTGACAATAATAAAGTTTGGTCAATGTTGGCTGTTTCAGGTTGGCCGTGTACAGTAACAACAGTGTTCGCACCCAGGTCTGCGTCTCATTCAGGAGAGCTACTTCTATGGGATGGCAAATAAGTCTTTGATTGGGAATACGAGCGTCCATATAGCTGTAGGCTTCGGTTGTCAAATGAAATATAAGACTCCCAGTTAAATGTGAATATCAAATAAACAACAAGTACGTTTTATTGTATTTTCTACTCACTATTTAAGCCATGCATAGACGGAAAACTTAGGTATCTGAAATGTGAATTTCGCTGAAGTGTCCTGTGTTTTTATTTGCTAAACATGGCAACACCATTGCAGGTGACATTTCCTGTGTATTGAACCATTGATTGGGGCGCCACGCCGTGATGATGAGTGATGTAGGGTTTAAACAGAAACGAAGTGGGACCTTATCTTCGTAACTGTGGTATTGAGCCAATGATCACAGCTCTTAACCCTAAACTCCTAATGTAGCAGATGAAACTGATAATCCGCACAGCATCTATTCCATGGGGTTTTGTGGAGATAGATCATGTATGGGAAATGGACATGAAAGAGGACATTTTTAAAAAGCACCATAAAAGCAAGGTCTCGTTTTACAGTACTGTCTATTCAGCTTTTATAAAGGGATGTTTCGGCATTCATGAACATGGAGCTGACACGTATCATTCTATTTTTTGCATGAATTTTCATAATAGTCATCTTTTTAATAGCATAGTTATATAAATAGACAGCCTAACTGCACTGACCGAACGTATTATTTGATTCCACCCAGCTCTTGCCAATACAATGTTATTCTTGTTGTTGTTTTTTACTACCAGTAGTAGCATGAGTACGCCGCATCTTATTCTTGTCACTTTAACACCCAGGGTTTACCCATTGTTCTTTGCAGTCATTCATTCCATCTTTTTTTTTTTTTTCCTTTCATAAGGCAGAGGCTACTAGCTATCCACCAAAATGCATTTTTCCCCTCGACTGTTGGAGTTTTAAATTGGATACACGACTGCCTAGCTCGATATTGCATTTCTCAACTTTTCTTGCAGTTTGATGTGGTCATGTGATTATGTTATTTCTAACGGAATGTAAGAAGAATTGATAGCTGTCACTTCTAGGTTTATGCCTTAAGAAAAATCGTGCCTCGTTCGTATTTTCTTATCCTGGCGGCATAGCCAGAAATAGCAGCAGCTAGAAAGTTTTTTGAAGCCTGTAGAAAAGATGTTACAGAGTTGACTTCAGTCGGGACTACTCACCCCTGACTGCTGCGTAAGAGATAAATAGATTGCTCGTTCCTGAGCTAAATGAATTGTTGGTGTGTATTTGTCGTAGCAGCTTAGCCAACCCAGCTAATAAACTATATACGGTGTTTTATTCTGCTATTTCTTGATTTATCAGTTTTAGGCATCATTTATTGATTTCCTGCTACAAGAGAGAAAAAAATGTACCTCACTGTGTGAAGTATTTTTTTTTTTTCCGGAGTTGTTTCCATTTTATCCGGAGAGGGGTTCTTGGATTTCCTGGGGCGGGTTGGGGGATGGTGGTTCTCATAGGCTACTGCTTCACCGCCAATACGCTGCAAGGGCTGCGCGACAATTCTGTATTGAGAGTTCCAGTTAGTCTTTTTGTTCTCTGGTTTCTACCTCGTGCTCACCCTTTGTAGGTCCCGGGGTCTCCTTTTTCCTTTCTCCGGAGAATAAACCTCTGGCTTCCTACCCGAGCTAGAGCAACTGACACGGCATTGTGAGAGTGGCGGCTGGGGATGTTCGACTCGTCTTCGCTCTTATCGGCCCCTTGCCTCCTATTCTACTGCAGAGTTTGCAGGTCTTGAGTTTCTCAGGGTTGTGGTGACAGAATATTATCCCCATTCCCATTGGCCTGCAGATGGAGCTTTCCGTGCTATTCCACTAAAGTAGTTACCACTTTACCGAAGATGTTCCAGTTTCTGAAAACATATTGACTTCTCTCATCTTCTAATGCATCTTTGTATTCCTAAATTCTCATCGTATTGATGTCTAAGCAATGAGAGGAGGTAAATACATGCTTTTCCACTTTTACTTGGAAAGCGGTTTTTCGTCTTTTGCTCTTAGATTTTAATAGAGCAAGGTGTTACAGCGTAGCATTTTTCTCCCTTTGTAAACTGGCTCTTGCATTTACTTTATCTCCTTCTTCATATAGAATTCAAATAATACACCCGGCAACCGACTCAGTGTAGGTGCTAACAAATGCTTTCTGATTGAACAGTGAGGCGAGAGAGATCAAGGTTCTTTGTGAGCAACTGATAAACCTTGAATAAGAAGAGCTGTTTAAGGGAATGAAAAATCTCATATAAACACTAAGGTCAAATTTATTTGAAGCTCATAAAAGCTGTTTTACAGTGAGAAGCACAAAACATTTTATAATGTTTTCTCAGATATTCAGGCAATTGTGTGCTTGGGAAAGGTGTTTTAACATATTAGGTAAAAATACAAGATAAACATTTTTGTTACTCACATTTTTATTTTATAATTCACACAGGGAAGGGGGATTACAATAGCATCCCTACCACAGGGCCTGGAGTCCACAGATTTTCAATATGTGTTTGCTCAATCCACAGATAAAGCCCGACATAAAATGCGGAGGCTCCATAAATTCTTTCATGATTACTAGTTTTCAATAATCTACTCACTTTCTGTTCCCACTCATTCATCCTTCATAATCATCTAATACTATGTTAATATTAGTTATGAAATATGTTATTACTGAGTTATAAAACAAAACATGCCAACCTGCCATGTTTTCCTCCTGAAACTAGCATGCATTCTAACTCATTAATCTGAGACACCAAAAGGCATATTTTATCAGGCCAACTCATTTTAGTAAGGTGGTCTATTGCCTTTTGTCACTTTATGTTGGCACCGTACCTTGTGTTGGTCTGATCCACTTTGCTAATTTTGGACGGTATTTTGTAGCTTGCATCTGATTATCTTGGTGCGCAAGAGTAGCTAAGACACAGGGATAGCAGTTTAAATAAGGAAATATGTAGTTTTCAACATTTCCATGATTTCCATTGTAATAGTACTTTAATCAGTTAATAAGTTTCAGTTGGTAAATGCAGCATTCAAAATTCTTATGGCCACTGTCCTCCATTCTGTGATAATCAGTGAAAAATGAAATCCACGACATAAGGTATTATATATTTTGTTATTGTGTGCCACATATTAATAAACTGTGTGCTGCATCTTCTTTGTGTTAATGAAACTTATAATAAACCTATATACAGATTTTTCCATCAATGGTCTGTTAAACAGTTATAAGACAACCATTACTTATAAGCACAGTTTTCTCCTTTAGCAAGGATGTGGTTTATCTGATAAGATTTTTAAAAGAGTTTAATGGTAATTAATCCAAATACAAGGTGCTGGGCACCAGAAAATGCCAACCAAAATATGCCTAGTTAGTGTGTGGATTATTTTGTGCTAAAGTCCATCAAGAATCAGCCAACTCAGGAAAAGCTTCAGGGCACAAGTTATACTTTTCTAAATAAAATTTGCATTGATAAAGGCAACTTTCATTTTTAAAGGTGTCTGCCTTGGCTTTATCAAGAAAAGTAGGCCTCTTATCAATGGAAAAGGCAGAAGACCGAAATCTGTATAACAAATCTTACTAAACAACCCTCGTTCGTTATACTGGTTTCCCTGGTTACCTTCTCATAACTTTCCTCTCCTACCTAGAAGCTTAAAACTGCTTTTCCTTTATCCAACCTAAGAAAGGATACACGCAAGTTCTAACAACCCATTGAGGTTACTTATCACTGGATGATCCTATGTGTGTGAGTGAAGTATATGTTAATATACATCAGTTGGTTTTTCTCTGCATGAATTTGTCAGGCATGGGGGTAAATTTCCACCTCTACCCTCCTCAACTTCTCATGGCCGAACTAATGGTAGAATTGACAACACGTGGCCAGATTAAGAAGAGAAAAACCAACTTAATATTCATGAATGGGAGATCTTCGATGAGTCTACCTAAAATGAAGAACCAGCCGGTTTTCTATACTTTTTTTTTTAACAGAAAACAGTAAGTTTGTGATGAAATAACAAGGAAAAGGCAGTTTGGTTTTGGGTGTTCCTTAGTGAGGAGTCTAAATGAAGTTCGTGCTTGGGTAGTAACTTAGTAGAGGAGTAACAGGGTTTGTTTATGTAAGCTTTTTGGACCTGGATTCCTAGCAAAAAGGTTTATTTCTCTGAACCCTTGGAGCAAAGAAGGAATCCTTCACAGGGGAGATTTATGTCCTGCATTCGAGGAGGCAAGAGGAGGTCAATGTACCCTTCTTGGCATTGGCTGCTTGTCAAGTGAATTTAATATAAAGTAATCAATCTGCCTCAAACCAGTCTGATTTAGATTGCCTAGTTGGAGAACCAGAAATGGGGAGGAAAAAAAATTTCCCCTCCCCTACAAAAGCTTATTAAAATAGTTGCATGTAAAAATTAAACAAAAACAAATACTTCTTTAAAACATCCTTTTAAAAACTATCACTTAAAGATCCAAGATGGCAGCAGAGTGGGCGGAAGATACACACACCTCCTCCCAGGACCAAAGTGGAATTACAACTAGAATATGGAAAAATGAATCCAAATAACCAACTGAAGACTAGGCGAACAGAAGTCTTACAACTAGGGATACATAGAATAAACCACGTTGAGGCTGGTAGGAAGGGCTCAGATGCAAAACTCGTGGGCCCTGCTCCCATATGGGGCAGTTGAGAGTCTGCAGGGCTCTCTTAGCTTTCAAGGGTCCCCCTGAGGAGCTAGGCTTCTCACACCCAAGCTGGGCTCCCCAGCCCAGAGCACTGGGCTCGGAAAGAGGAGTCCACATGACATCTGGTTGTGAAAATCAGGGTTTACAAACACTGTACAATCATACCAGTAGACTTTGAGTAAAGCAGATGGCTCTTCATAATGCGGGTGGGCCACATCTAATCAGTTGAAGGACTGGCTAGCACACAAGACTGACATTCCCCAAGCAAGAAAACTCCGCCAGCAGATGGCCTTCAAGTGGACATGCAACATGGGCTTTTCCCTGGGTCTCCAACCTGCTGGTCTACCCTGAAAAGTATGGACTTGCCAAGCTCCAGAAATGCATGAGTCAATTCTTTAAAACGAACCTTCCTCTCTAAATATATACGTGTATCTTGTTCCATTTCTTTGGAGAATTGTGACTAATATACAACTCAAAACCACTTCAGCTTGGGAATGGATAAGCAAATTGTGGTATATCCACTAATGGACTACTACTCAATAATAAAAACCAATAGACTCCTACTCCATACAACATGGATGAACATCAAATGTATTATACTCAGTAAAAGAAGCTGAGCTCCAAGACTGCACGGTGCATGATTCCATTTATTTGACATTCGTATAAAGACAAAACTCTACAGATGGACACCAGGAGGGGGAGGAGTTCATGCCAAGGATCTTAAGACAGCTCCGTGATCTATCACGGAAGGGGGTGATGGGTTAGGGTTAGATACCCTAATGTGTATCTTCATTGCAGTGATACTCACAGGTCTCTATGCATTTGTCAAAACTAATAGAATACCAAAAATACTCGATTTTACTGTATATTAAAATAAAATAAATTGAAAAAGAAACCACTTTGTTTTAGGACCAAAGGACAAGGCTACAGTCATTAACTTTCCATCAGGACAGAAGGGCCAGACACAGAGACATTCCGTCACAACGAAGGGCAATCCCAGTAGGGCAGAGGGACCAGGATGCTGACGAAGTTGCTCTCGGAATTTCTGAATGCCTTCAGTGGATATCTGAACGTAATAAAAGTAAAAAAAGCAGAGGCTTAAAAAACTTAGATAGAGCTTGAACTTGTGACTATTACCAACTCCAATTCATTCCCATGATGCCTACACTTGATTACTTGTCATATTTAGTTACTACACCGCTGTAAACCGTATAAGGTAATTCGGTGGATAAACTTAGTGTGCCCTTCTAACACTGTAACTAAACCACTTGTTGTTGAGCGTTGGTAGGTGAAGGAGGTGGTTTGGAAAGAGAGAGAAGGAATGAAGAGAAAACAGGAAAAACAAACAAACCAAAAAAATCACTGTATTTCGAACTATCTAACACAAAATATTCACGACTCCGTCCTTAATCTGCAAGGAGTCATCTAAGGGAGAACCATTCTTCTTAAATGCTAAACATTTCCTTTCCTCGGCCTATCGTTAGCTGTTAGTTGTTCATTCTTCTTTTAAATGGTTCTTGAAATGGAGCTATAACAGTACCATTGTTATCTGCAGAAATTACCCCTGCAACTAGCTTATCTTTGCAAACTCCCTTCTTAGAAGTTACCAACTTTTTTCATTTTCAAAGGGCTCTCTTTTAAAATAAGGTTAAATAGAAAACCTAACAAAGTCTTTAAAAACGATTTCAAGAGGCTCTATCCATCACAAAGGCTTATGATCGCTTTCCTTTATTCTTTGTAGAGGGCTCTCCGTATAGGTGTGAGAAAGATGAATTACCCTCGGTACACATGGGACGTACCTTGATCCAGTGAACCCACAGTGGATAGGGAAGCAATTTATTCAGCCCTGACTGTCTATCACCACCAGGACGTTGTAATCGCCCGAAAGTGTCTGCGGCCAGCTCCACGTGAGATTTCTTAATCTACTCTCGCAGGGCCGTTCCTCCTTTTGCTTTTAGTTAAAAAGCAAATAAATGACAGATTGTTTTTCAATTAATCTGATCAGCGATGTAAAGCATTTCATTTGCTTTTCAATCTACAGAGAGATCTACACATTGCAAAATTTGCTTTCTGTGCTTCCGGATGCTATTTTTATCATGAAGTCTCCCTCTAGGCTTCAGATGAATCAAGTTTCTATTGCATTTGATTGTCCATGCACTTTATGGAAGAAACGCTTACTTCATTTACTTTATGCACAGTCAGTCAAAATCGACTTACATAAAGGAATGACAGGAAAGCATTCAAACCGAGATGATCATCAGACTCATGGGAAGAATGGTTTGAAAATACAGAATTCTGGAAGCCAATGCAGACCTGATGAATCAGTCTCTCCTAGGTGTGGGGACTAGGAATCTACTTTTCTGAAGATCTTGAGTAACTCTCAATTAAATAGTTTTAGTCCTTAAAATTTGATACAACTGTTCTAGGTGAGTGATTGTCAACGTGTGGTCCCCAGACCAGCAGCACCAACACCACCAAGGAAAATTCTAGAAATGCAACATTTTTGGTCCCACCCTGATCTTACAAGATCAGAAACCCTGAACATGTGGCCCAGACTGAGAACCGCTATTTAAAATACAGCATAATCACCTTCTGGTTAGTGCAAGGTCCTTTATAGATTTGGAAACTTGTTTACAACTTTAGCACTCACAAATATTTAATATTTACACAAAGTCACTCCTTAGGCTTCCTCGCTAAAGCATAGTCTCTCTTTTATCTGTTCCTCTGTAAAATCTTTGTGCGCATATGGTTTTCAGGATAATTTTGCTATATGGCATATAAGTTGAATAATACATGTACTAATTCATTCTTAGGAAAAATAAGTCCTGACTTCTGCAGGATGTTACTTGGAATCAAACACTTTTCTCACAAAGAAAGCACTAGGCTCTCATGCAATTTTAGTCAAGGAATTACAGCTACAACTGAAGACATGTATTTATTGAATAATCATATGAGAAATCAGTGCCATGTGGATGAGAACTTCGATATAGTCCATAGTTCATGAGAGTGCATGCTATAAAAATATGTGTCTATTAATAGTTAGAGAACTTCATTGGTTCAGTGGCCTCAGGACATGCGATACCTTTGACATAAGTAGTTACGAAGATGACTTTAATGTTAAAGAACATGAGTTTATTAAATAAAAAAACATTTTTGGTTTGATTTCGACATTCATCCTTTTGTTAGATAGAGTAGGCAGCTAGGTAGGTACTAACAAAAAGTGGAAGGAGCCAAACACCTAATTAAGCCCAATTAACTAGGAAGGGGTAGGAGCAGACACCGGAGGGGAGCGTCAGATGCCGGGCTAATGGCGTGAGCAGCTCTGGGTCCTGTCCCTTGTTCCGGACTCGGTGGGGATGAGTGCGAGCCTCCGGCCCCGGAGGCTGGACTTCTCCACAGCCAGATGGAGCTGAGTCACTTGCTTGTGGATGAAACATGGGATCCTGGGGGCGGTCCTTGTTTTGACTCCAATAAACCTTACCAGATGAATGGTAAGGTACCACTATACCTCTCACATCCTCCTAACGCGTGCATCCTTGAAATGCCTTTCCCACCATACCGTGGGAGAACCCATTTCCAGAACCGCCCAGCACACCTGCCTTTGTCGACCTCAGTGACCAGAAACACTTTCTATAACTTTCTCAGTCTTATTCTTTTACAACGTGGTCAAACATGTTTCAATTGCTTCGCATTTGGTTATGGATTCTCCCTGCAGCTAAACATTGGTGACGTTCTTAAGACTTAGGAGAAACTGTAGAGAAAGAAAGATTTTCCCTCCATCCTCTTCGGTTCCGTGTTGGGACCTAAAAGTTCAACTGACAAAAGACAGATAAACTGGAGAAAATAATATTGTATTTGATGTTAATATTGTTGATGTCGCCTAAGATCCTTCGTGGAAAAGAAATTAAGGCCCAAAAAGCACATAAGTTTGACAGATTTATACCGTTTCAACAAATAATGATAAAGTGTGGGTCACAGTTTACTTATCTAACAGAGGATAAGTATTATTTTAGTAGATTTGTTTGTATAGATTTGTTTTGACATCAACTCCTCATCTGTGGTGATAAGAATGTTCTCTTCCTGGGAGGAGGGCACTTTTGATAGATAGATAGATAGACATCACATTTATGTCTTGTCATAGATAGAAATGGGGAGGCCAAAGACCTCATTTGCTATTTCTCAAGTGTCTTCTCAAAATAACAAATCTACCAAAGTGGCATATTTTGGAGGGACCTGTTCCCACCATCTTCAATATTGTAAAGATCATCTAGTCCAATCTCTCACTATATAGATAAAGAATCAAGTGTGGGTGTAAATCTTTGCAAATAATTCAGCATGATGAAAATACTAGGATTACTTCCAGCACTTGGCTATTGTAAATTGTGCTGCTATGAACATAGGGGTGCATAGATTCTTTTGGATTGGTGTTTCAGGATTCTTAGGATATAATCCAAGCAGTGGAATTGCTGGGTCAAAAGGTATGTCCATTTTTAGTTTTCTTAGAAAATTCCATACTGTTTTCCATAGTGGTTGTACCAATCTGCAATCCCACCAACAGTGCACTAGGGTCCCCTTTTCTCCACAACCTCTCCAACACTTGCTGTTTGTTGCTTTGTTTATGAAGGCCATTCTGACTGGTGTCAAGTGGTATCTCATTGTGGTTTTAATTTGCATCTCTCTGATAGCTAGAGATATCGAGCATCTTTTCATGTGTCTCTGGATCCTCTGTATGTCCTCCTTGGAGAAGTGTCTGTTCAAATCCTTTGCCCATTTTTTAATTGGGTTGCTTGTCTTCTTAGAGTAGAGTCTTGTAAGTTCTTTATATATTTTGGAGATTAATCCCTTGTCTGAGGTATCATTGTCAAATATGTTTTCCCATACAGTTGGTTCTCTTTTTATTTTAATACTGTTTTCTTTAGCTGTGCAGTTTATTTGACCTACTTCTTTATTGAAAATATCTTTACACAGAATTAGAAGCCTGCTAAATGGAAGGCTAAAGGATTACTAGTTACAGCTCCCCTAACAATTACTAGTATTGAGTGCAGAAATAGGCCCTTAATATTTAAGAAGTCCTTTTTGAATGCCTATGACTTTTTTACCCTTGAAACAACTTTGTTAAGGTTACTCCCCAAACAGCAATACAGAGAGAATATTATAGACAGTAAAATGCAATTTTCTTTCTTATCTTAAATGTCTTCCATATATACACACACACACACTTTGTAGATGATCTTTATCAATCTTCAACAAAATGATTCTTTTCATCACTTAGTGTCTTTATCAAGCTTTGAGTCCAGTATCATTGAGTCCAGTATCATTTACTTGTAAAATAAGCTACTGTTTAAATTGCGATGCATTTTGAATACGAATTAAATGAATAATACTTTCTCTTAACAGATTCCTGTAGGGGGACAAGTAAACTAAAAATCTATAAACTAGGTTGTGCAATGAATAGAACTAATGGGTTGTCAAAAGGTAAACACCAATTATGACAAATATATTTTCTATAGTATTCTTGGCAACAAAACATTTCTACTAAATTCTCTTCCACAAACTGCATCTTCCCCAAACTACTTACGGTCATATATATATATACACAGAACGTGTTTCAGTTAAAAAGTATACTAGTAGCTTTATTTTTTTATACAAAAGTTTCACTGATTAAACAGAAATTATTCAGAAGTACAACATTGAAACGTATGGTGCTATGAATATGTTTTTTTACGGAAATCCTTGTCATAGTTCACGAATTATGACTTGCAGGCAGTGCCGGCTACTTAAAATGCATATTCTTTTCACAATTTAGAAAGAGAACTATCACAATGAACTATTTTTAGTACAACAAGAAAATACAAATATTGAAAATTGAAGTTTCTAATGATCAGACTTGCTGAAAATGGACTCACAGGCAACCATGACAGATACAGTAGATAAATATAAAGACGGTGGTGGGTGTATTCCTAGTCTTTCTCGCAGACTATCCGAAGGTCCATTAAAGGTTACCTCTGTCCGAAGTCCTTCATGCTGAAGTCCATCCATTCACAAGGTACTTGATGCAGTTCCGTCAGGTATAACAGAGTTTTGCAAATGTCCAAGGGTGTTGAATTCTGACTTGTCCAGAGGTCAACTCAGCATACGAAAGGGTGGAATCTACGCTCAAGAACAGTTCATCTTCAAATCCTTTCTCTATGTCCTGGGCCTTGGATGAAGATATCATCCTTCTAACCTTCTCCTTGAGTGCTGCTCACCCCCACAAGGGGCTGTTACCCTCTTCCTCCCACACCTCTTCCTTTGGGTCCTGTCTTGTCTGGTTTCCCTGAGTTATAGTTTCTTTCGAATATTTGTCTCTTCGTTAAGATGGGGTGGGGAGAAAAATGCCCCTCAGAATGCAAGTCAAAAAGGAAAGGAAGAAGACATACATGAGATTAATAGTTCTAATCATTCTGCATTAGATATACACTGTAAACCTATCCCTTCAAGGACCTGAGAGCATTTAATCATTTTATTAAAGTAAAAATCCATTTATCAAGCACTCGTAAGAACTTATATTTTGTCTCTGTACTAAATGTTTCACCAAATTATTTCTTTCTATTTTAGAGAGGCTTCATCAGTGTGGCCATTAGTAGGAGAAATACATTTTTTTCCCTGTCATCTCATTACAGAACTTTGAGCTTGGACTCAATCTGGAGATGTAGAAATATTTTCCCCTGCATAATCCCATCATAATAACTCAATGATGTGCTAGTTGGTAAAGTTTTCTCCCTTTGCAGATTTGCAAAAGATAAAAAAATCAATTATTAAAATATATCTGAGAATACTGTCTCGTCACACCGTAAATTTTCAATAAATTAATACCTTGTTAATGATTAACACTACCATCAACACTATGTTAAAATGAATCGCTTCTTCTGTGCTATGCTTCTGCTTCTAAATTTTTAGTTTTAAAATTCAGTGCTAATACATAGCATCCAGAATTTGGAGAAAAGCTAAAAGAATTGCTGCATATCTGATCACTGACTGTGTTGCCCAGCAGGGCCATCTACTGATTAACTAATGCTTTGGGAGTATTTACCTTACAGAAAACTGATAGTGAAGCAAGCTATTCTTTCCTGAGAGTAATGCAAATGCATCATACAGGGTAGTAATGAACTCGGTAGAAATCATAAACCTGAAGATTATAGTTCTATTCAGCCAGAGGGCATTAACCATTAATAACTCTGTTCGAGTATTCTTTTTTTAGACAGTTAGTCATTTTCTATCTCCAACTATGTCTGAACCAGCCTTACCCTCTTGCTGGTTTCCTTATCAAGAAATTAGTAAAAAGTTAGCCCTGGCTGGTGTGGCTCCGTGGACCGAGCACTGGTCTGAGAAACCAAAGGGTTGCTGGTTCGATTCCCAGTCAGGACACATGCCTGGGTTGCGGGCCAGGTCCCCAGTGTGGGGCACCCGAGAGGCAACCACACACTGATGTTTCTTTCCCTCTCTTTCTCACTCCCTTTCCCTCTCTTTGAAAATAAATAAAAAAATTTTTTTAAAAAAGAAATTAGTAAAAAGTTTTGTTGAGAGTTCACTTTCTTACATATGAAAGCATTATTTTAGTTTGTTGAAAATGATCCTTTGACACAGGATTGCCTTTTAGAACCTCTTCCAGAGTTTTTTCAGAAAAATTGGTTAATTCAATTTTCTCTGCATAGGGGGAACATATTGCTGGAAGCAGGAAAGTGACTCAGTCAGGGAGACAGCTGGTAGCCAAGGATCAGAAAATAAAGTAATGTTACAATAGTTAATAAGTTTAGGAGTATTTATTTAACATACAACCCATCCCAGTTTTAGAAATGCCCCCTGATAAGAACGGGCTTCTCATGAACACTTTTATAAATATCAACCATAATCGATTAGCCAGAGAACGGTGCATAAATCCAAAGCGAAACAATGAGATTATTTCCCCTGAAAGGGGAGAATTGGGACACTGTGATTACAATAACAGATTCACTTATTTTTACGATACTGTGTGTGCCAAAGAAGTGAAAATTGGTCTACCAAGCCAAGAAAGAGTCTATAACAGGATATGGAAGGATGAAACACACAAGTACGTAGAGAAGCAAACATTAAAAAACAAGCAGCCCTGGCTAGCGTAGCAAACCTCAGTGGATTGAGTGCCGGCCTGGAAACCAAGCATCGCCGGTTCGATTCCCAGTCAGGGCACATGCCTGGGTTGCGGGCCAGGTCCCCAGTAGGGGGCGTGTGAGAGGCAACCACACGTTGATCTTTCTCTCCTTCTCTTTCTCCTTCCCTTCCCCTCTCTCTAAAAATAAATAAATAAAATCTTTAAAAAAAACAAGCAGCCCCAGTGTGAGGAGGATGAAAGAGACAAATACGGGAAAAAAAGAAAAGCTACGTCTATACTTAATAGATTTTCAGTTTTCTGCTTACAGCTCTTTGCAATGAGCTGCAGTTCCAGTCTTCAAGTTTTGTGAGACCGCAAAGTACAGTCGTGAATATTTTTTGTTTGTTTAAGTTAATTTGAAAGGTTTTGTTGTCGTTTCTAGAGAGAAAATGATCCCTGTCTATGATTTCCTACCACTTGGCACTGGCAAAAACATCAAAGCAAAAGGAGGATTACACCCTCACCCCCGCCATGTGTCACCCTATTGAAACTATAAATGTCTAACTCCTGTGCTCTGCACCTGAAACTAATGTAGTATTGAATGCCCACTGTAATTGAAAAATAAAAGTAAATTTTTTTAAAAAGTCTAAAGTGGGTTTCACAGCATTTAAATCAACATGTCAGCACAGCCACACTCTGTCCAATGGGTCCAGGAGAGAATTTCTGTCTTTGATTTTTTCCTGCAATGATAAATAAAGGTGCCGTAAACATTCACATGCCAGTTTGGGCAGACATACGAATCGGTTGGGTACATACCTAGAAGCGTGATTGGCAGATCACAGGGTAAGACCGTGCTTGGTTT
Source organism: Glossophaga mutica (assembly GCA_039655065.1). Lineage (NCBI taxonomy): Eukaryota > Metazoa > Chordata > Mammalia > Chiroptera > Phyllostomidae > Glossophaga > Glossophaga mutica. The sequence goes on along the minus strand of CM077318.1, from coordinate 1,854,080 downwards.
TAGAAGCAACTGCCAAACAGCTTCCCAAAGTGACTTTACAACTTTGCAACTTTGTAAATAACTGGGAATAACTGTCTCTCCACATCCTCTTTAGCAAGCTGGTATTGTCAGGTATGTTTTTCAATTTCAGCCGTTCAAATAGTTTTGTTTTGTATCTTTATTGTCTAAGTTTTAAAGCATCTAATAAATAATCATATGGGCACGATGATTTTTTTAGATTATTATTATGGGCATAATATAATTATAATTATTATTTATTTAGATAAATAAGTTTAGATGATTATTATCATAAATCTAAATCATCATTTATGATCATCTATATTTAGGTCCAAGATCCATTTTTTAGTTAATATTTGTTAAAGGTGTAAATTCTCTATCTAAAGTATTATTACTACTTTGCATATGGCCATCCAATAGTTCCAGCACCATTTCTTGAAAAGACTGTTTTTTTAAATCCTCTATTGAATTGTCTTTGCTCTAATTGTCAAAAAGTTGTCAAGTACAATTCTGTGGGTCTGTTCTTAGGCTCTCTATTCCATTGTTATTATACAGTCTGGCAGAAAGAATGCTCCTTTTTTATTTCAAATATGAGTTATCTTTTTTTATTTTTATTTTAATTACTGATCTTGTACAGTTTTCTGCCTTTTACTCCCATCCCGGCCCACCACCCCAGCCCTCCCCACCTCCCTCCCATTTCCACCCCCCATAGTTTTTGTCCATGTGTCCATTATATTTGTTCCTGTAAACCCTTCCCCTCTTCCCCTGAAATTCCCTCCCCTTCCCCTCTGGTCACTGTCAGCCTGTTCTCTATTTCAGTGTCTTTGGTTATATTTTGCTTGCTTGTTTGTTTTGTTGATTAGGTTCCTGTTAAAGGTGAGATCATATGGTATTTGTCTTTCACTGCCTGGCTTATTTCACTTAGCATAATGCTCTCCAGTTCCATCCATGCTGTTGTGAAGGGTGGGAGCTCCTTCTTTCTTTCTGCTGCGTAGTATTCCATTGTGTAAATGTACCACAGCTTTTGATCCATTCGTTTACTGATGGGCACCTAGGTTGCTTCCAACACTTGGCTATTGTAAATGGTGCTGCTATGAACATTGGGGTGCATAGGTTCTTTTGGATTGGTGCCCTTTTTATTACCAAATCTTTTATTACAAAATCGCAAGCATGCAGTTCTGTAACATGGCACTATCACACTCAAGCACACCGTATGACATTTTAGGAAAAATGTTCAATTAAAACTATAAATTATTATGATTACCCTACCAACATCACTCCAGTAGGCCTTACTTCTGCCAGACCGTGTGTGTGTGTGTGTGTGTGTGTGAGAGAGAGAGAGAGAGAGAGAGAGAGAGAGAGAGAGAGAGAGAGAGAGAGAGAGAAAATATATATATTTCCTCAATAGCATGCTGACTGGATTATTGCCACTTTCAGGTAAGTCTTGAAACTAAGAAGTATGAGTCCTCCATCTTTGTTCTCCTTCAGTATCTTCCTGAATACTCACCTTCTTTTATATTCACCACATAAACTTTGTAATTGACGCGTTGGTATCTGCACAATGACATGTCACGATTTCGATTGGGATTATGTTGTGTCTATAGAACAAGGTGGGAAGTATTGTAATCTTAACAATATCGAGTCTTCTGATCCATGAATATGAGATATCATTCCATTGCTTTATATACATATTCTGTGATTTTTTATGAGCGTTTGGCATTTTTCATACATGGGCCCTACATATTATGTTAAATTTATACCTAAGCATTGCATTTTCGGGGTTCCATTGTAAGTAATAATTTTTTCTTGTAATTCACATTTGAATTTGTGTATACTTATGTTTCCTTTCCTTTTTGAGTGTACATTCTAAATAAGATGCTAGAGTTAGCTCTGAAGAAACCACAAATCTTTTCTCCAAAGTGTTTGCATCCTTTCTACACCCCCACGGGCGGCATGTGTATGTTCTAGTTGTTCCACATGACCACTATCACTTGACGTCATCTGACTTTTTATATTTTAGCCATTCCATTGAGTGTGTAATATTATATAGTGCTAACTGGCCATTCATATAACTTCTGTCATAAAAAGCTTCTTCAAATTGTTTGCTCCTTTCTTCTTTTAAGGTGTATTTTCTTCATGATGAATGAATTGAGTTCTGAATATACTCTAGTTACAACTCCGTTATCACAAAATGTGTTTCACTGAAATTTTCCCTTAGTCTTCCCCATACATTTTCCAAGACTTCAGTATAATCGAAAGATATATTCTTAAAAAATATTAGTAGATATCACTGTTGAACGTTTCATGAACGTTGGAACATATAGAACATATAGAACAGAGGTCAGCGTTAACCAGAGTTCACTGTTCAAACTAACAGCAGCGCTAGATCACACTGTGTTTTATGGAATGTTATTTCTCACGTACCAAGTGATTGGAAATTTTGATTATGTTAGCCAGTTTCTGAGCAAGTGGACTAAACTTCAGATTTCAACTGATCAGTCAACTAATTTAAAATTGTGCAACTAGATTATTTTGATATGAACGGATTTTGAGAGGTGGGCAAAACTTCAAAATGCATTTAACCTAATGCTATTCAAACTCTGTGGACTTCGGAATTTTATGTCATTGTTTACAATATTGTCCTAGAAAAATAGGAGAAAAGCCAAATGGGGTAGCTTTGAACTCTGTGTCTCCCACTTCAAGACAAACTGCTCAGCTCCTACCTGTTCATTCATCAGAGCCCTGTGCAAGACGTTATCAAAAATGGGGTGGAGCCTTAGGTGTTCCTCAGGGTGGGGCAGCCCAGTCGCTGGGTTTGACGCTATAAAAATATGACAGTGAAAAGACAGCAAACTCATAGCTATTAACAACCACACCTAAAACAAAAGCAAACATCTAGAACAGGAACAGAACCACAGAAATGGAGATCACATGGAGGGTTAGCAACAGGGGAGTGGGAGGAGGAGAGAGGGGGAAAAGGTACAGAGAATAAGTAGCATAGACGGTGGGTAGAAAATAGACAGGGGGAGGGCAAGAATAGTGTGGGAAATGTAGAAGCTAAAGAACTTACGACACATGGACATGAACTAAAGGGGGGAATGTGGGTGGGAGAGGGTGTGCAGGGTGGGGGGCAATAATGGGGGAGAAATGGGACAACTGTAATAATATAATCAATAAAATATATTTAAAAAAAATGGGAAGGCCTCTGCCTCTAAAACAAACTTTGAATACCACCAAGCTATTTTTATTAATACGCAAATAGCTATCATGCCATAGAAATCACCTTCTGAAGTGTACCACTAAGTGGATTTTAGTATATTCACCAATTTGAGCAACCATCACCGCTATTAATTAACATTTTTGTCACCCTTAGGAGGTAGTGTGTATCCATCAGTAGTTGATCCAGGCATTAGCTGATGAACATTATGAGACTTTCTACATTTTGGCTCTTATAAATAATGCTGTTGTGAGCATTCATGTGTACATTTGGGTATGGAAATATGCTTTAAGTCTATTTTAAGTTGTTTTATTTATTTACTTTTAAAGATTTTATGTATGTATTTTTAGACAGAGGGGAAAGGAAGGAGAAAAAGAGGGAGAGAAACATCCATGTGTGGTTGCCTCTCGCACACCCCCAGCCCACCACTGGGGACCTGGCGCACAACCCAGGCATGTGCCCTGACTGGGAATCGAACCGGTGACCCTTTGGTTTGTAGGCTGTAGGCCACACCGGCCAGGGATGTTTTAAGTCTTTTGGGAACGTATCTATGTTTAGAATTGCTGGGCCAAATGTTAACTCTATGTTCAATTTCTTGAGGAATTATCAAACTGGTTTTCAAGGCAACTGCAAAACTTTACATTCTCATAATCAGCGTATGAGCATGCCAATTTCTCCACGTTCCTGCCAACACTGGTTATTTTCCGCCACTGTGAAGCAGTCTTGCACTGTGGTTTTGATTTGCATTTCCCTGGAGACTAACATGGGAAACTTTTTCTGGAAGGAGGCTTATCAGGCATTGTTACATCTTCGAAGAAATGTCTATTCAAATCATTGTTTATTTTTAGTTGGGTTCTTGTTATTTTTATTGTGAATTATGAGTTTTTAAATATATTTTGTGTATTATACACTTACAAGATATATGGTTCTTGAATATTATCTCCCATTCTGTGGGTTGTGTTTTTACTTTCTGGGTGGTGCTGATTACAGTAGAAATAGTTGCTATTTTTATGAAGTATTATTTTTCCTTTGATGGCTTGCGTTAATCTATTATGACCCTGTAACTTTATACAATAATTAACTGATGTTTGAGCAATTTCACAAACATCATGGTCAGTAAAATTAGTCAGACAGAGAAAGACAAAAATCAAATGATTTTACTTATATGAAGAATCTAAAACAAAACTAAACAGACACAAAATCCAAACAAAACAGAAACAGATCCAGATATAGAGAACAAAGCGATGTGTTAAGGCAATAGGTGAAAAAGGCAAAGGGAATAAGACCTACAAATGTCCAGTTAAAAAATAAATGAGGCGCAGGAATAGAAAGTACATTGTAGGTAATATAGCCAATAACATCATAACTTTGTATGAAAAATAGCATCGTATTTTATGTCAAATATACTCATTTGAAGAATAAAACACTCATGTAATATATGTGATATGAAGTTAGTCCTAGAAATTATTGAGCACACAATTAAGAATGTTTCAAAGACAATATCCTCACAAACTTTGTACTATTGAAAAGGTTGTCTGATCTAGTATAAAAGGGGCCAAGGTCAGACGATCCTATGCCAAGGGCCTAAAAATCTTAACTTCATCATTGCAAGACACGTTGAATTCGTCATCCGCTATGAGCAACAGGCAAAAAGATTTAGAAAATTGAAGAAAATCATAACAAAATGTATACGTTTAAGTAGCTTGGATACATATGCAAAGATATGCTATGATATGGATACGGATATGCACATGTATAATATAAACCTCACACATTTTATATGTAAATATATGTGTATATATATGACACAAAAGCTAGAAATGTCAGTTTTTATTGTATTGCATTTAAGTGAAATTAAAAATACACTGCATAAGCTCCAGCTTATCGTTAAGATTTTTATAGTGATAAGCTTATAAAGTTTATGCAGTTCTTGAGAAGCTATTATTAATTTTCTCCATCCCACAGCTGTCTCACGGAGAACTATATACTGTGCTCACAGTATACAGTTAATAAACATTTGCTGAATTTAATGGGTATTTTACTCATGCAGGGATTTTAGTGCCCAACAAACATGAAGCAATTTTATTCCCCACAACCATGATGCAAATGAGCTACGATTTTCTCATTGTCATCAAATGGGTGCCCTAGCTTCTGTTTTCTTCCAAAATAATTTTGAAAGAACAGGAAAAAATGGCTACTTTTCTACCTACTAGTCACAGGGTGCTTTTTATGCGATGTCATATAAATTTCACAAGCACTCTTTGAGATGGGAATTATTATGCCTAGTTCATACGGACCTCGCTAAAAGTTCTAATCACTTGCACAAATCATTGAGCTTTTAACCGCCAGAGCTGGGATTCGCACCCAGGTCTGTTGACCTCCAGTGCCCATGTCCTTTCCAAGACATCACGTGGTCTCTTCCACGGTGACTTGTCAGGATTTTGCTGGGAAATGTCTGTATCTGAATATAAAATGAGACAGCTGGGCCTCATGATTTTGAAGCGCTTTTCAATTGTAACATAATTAAATTTATATCTGAAAGAAAGTATAATTAGTCTTTTCTACTATGAAAACAATTCACTAAGGCCCTGGCTGGTGTAGCTCAGTGGACTGAGCACGGGCCTGTGAACCAAAGGATCGCTGGTTCGATTCCCAGTCAGGGCACATGCCTGGGTTGCAGGCCAGTTCCCAGCAGGGAAAACACGAGAGGCAACCATACATTGATATTTCTCTCCCTTTCTCCTTCCCTTCCCTTCTAAAGATAAATAAATAAAACCTTAAAAATAAAGAAAAAAATTCACTATGATTCTCTTCAAAACATCATATTGTCATTGGAAATATAAGCCACATAATAAAAATCGAAATCTCTTTTCAAGTCTATCGCTATAATTCCATGATTCAAAAATGGAAAATAGAGATTTTTCCTCAACCCTTGATACTTTTCATCCTTCTCAGTCACATATTCACGAATCTGTAATGTAGAATAATGTCTGTGAAACATGCAAGAGACAAAGCCCAACTAATATCATAATACATAAATGAATCCATGAAAACATCTCTTGTGACTTGGTAATGAATAAAAGCCGCGATGCGCTGAGTGATCGAGTTTAGGTCAAAGCACTTCCCTCTCCTTCGACGTATAACTTGCTGTAGATCAAGGTCCGTAGGTAAGCGAAAGGCTACGCAAGCACATGCTTAATTGAATGTAACCGTTTTTGAGATTCATTTCAAGCCCCAATTCACGTGACAGACCGAACGTTCTTTACATCCGAAGACACCATCTTCTCCGGTACCTGTTGGTCAGACACCAACAATGAGGTTGGTTGAAAAGGTTCAATCGTTTCAAGTTGTCACACTCAGAAGGTCATTACGACCAGTGACCAAGTTATTTGCTGAAACGAGAGGCGGATGGCAGGCATAACAATCACTTTCAAGTCATTGCATTGGATGTAATTCAGAGGCTTTCCTTGCTCTCTCAGAACAACTAAGCGACAGGGCTAATGAATTTGATCTATCCAAGTTTGGGACTGGCATTGCCCTTCTTGTTTATCAAAAGCCTGACAAGGTTAATGAGCTTTATATCATCGGGTGGTGGTCAAACTTGTCAAATTAACACTTGAAGAAATAAAATAATAATTTGTGGCATTACTTTCTGTCATTTAATGTATTGATTTACAATACTTCATATCATATATTATGAGAATATTGCATCAGAAATTATAATTTGTTCTGTCTTACCAATTAGGTAAAATAACTTTGAGTTGCATTTTAGCTTTTCTAAAAAAATGGAAGCAAACATTCTACCGGGATTGTAAATGTTATCAGATGACCTATAAAGTTAAAGACTCATTACTGTAGACAGTGCCATTGAATCATTGTAAAAACCTGTAATTTTAGAAGTATTATTTATGGCATTTTGGATACTTTAATGAATGTACAATTAACTGAAGCATTTTACTGTCAAGACTGCTTATATTTTTAGTTGAAATTATCTCTTTGCATAAGAAGTTAAATTTGCCAAACAACTTATAACAATTTAATGACCTCACTTCAATGGCTTTGCGTACAATGATGTCATTATCAATATATGATGCTCTTGCCTGAAGAATGCAAACCATTGGCGAAGTCAGATATCCATTACCAGTTTAGGGAGCTATTTCAGGTACAAAGGGCCAGTAACATGGCATTTATAATTACATTTGTTAGAGTGATGCAAGTTGTCTTTCAGGCAAATGTTCATTCTATATTGAAACTCTGAAGCAAATAAAGTAAGGGAAATCTCTTTGTTTCTGTCATACAATGCAGACAAGAAAACACTTCTCTGAGTAAATGCCTGGCAGTTTTATTTAATGTTCATAATAGAAATTTAATACATTTAAAATTTATTTAATTAGTTATGCAATTCTTTCATTTGGATAAATAGTATAAAGACATTTTGTTTTTTAAAATACATTTTATTGATTATGCTATTACAGTTGTCCCATTTCTCCCCCATCATTCCCCTCCACCCTGCACACCCCCTCCCACCCACATTCCCCCCTTTAGTTCATGTCCATGTGTCATAAGTTCTTTAGTTTCTACATTTCCCACACTATTCTTACCCTGCCCCTGTCTATTTTCTACCCATTATCTATGCTACTCATTCTCTGTACCTTCCCCTCCTCCTCCTCCCACTCCCCTGTTGCTAACCCTCCACGTGATCTCCATTTCTGTGGTTCTGTTCCTGTTCTAGCTGTTTGCTTAGTTTGCTTTTGTTTTAGGTGTGGTTGTTAATAGCTGTGAGTTTGCTGTCTTTTCACTGTCCTATTTTTATCTTTTTTTTCTTAGATAAGTCCCTTTAACACTTCATATAATAAGTTCTTTGACTATTAGCAAATGTTAATTTTTTATGTAGCTATATACCATTTGTATTTGCTCATCTCTATTGGATCTTTAAAATGTTTCTTGTCAATTTAAAAGAACTGTTTACACATAATTCAGCTTCTATCTGTCTACAGTGCTTTGGGACTCTAACAGAATAATATCTTGGCATGAGCTCCCGATTCTCTTCTTCCAAAAATGCAACTTTGACAAACTATGGAAACAATGTGAAATAGAGAAATCAGCAACAACTAAGAGAAAAACCCCCGGACGACAGACGACTGCTTTCCCTGATCTATGGGAGGGAAGGAGGAGTCCGTCTACAGATTGTGGCAAAGGGCAACAAGTGTCGGTATAAAAGGACCATGGAAACGGTGGGCCTGAAAGCGCAGTTCCAGAAAAGCAGCATTAACAGCCATGCCTGAGAAATTGTTTCCGATGCCAATTGTGCAGCCCTTACCGATGGACTGGATTGAAACTTCTGGCAGTGGTACCAGCAAGCTGTTTTAATGAGCCCACCAGGTAATTTTGATTCATGTGCAAGTTGAAAACCCATTGAATTTTAGAAAAGCCAGTTGAATTCTGCTCCTTTCTCTTCCCTATCATTTCCCGGCGACAATGCATCCTTGCTTTCTCACGGCAGAAATCCGGAGGCAATCACCCGTACCGCTGTGAGGCTGAAAAGACAGACAGTATCACACCGATTTGAAAAATAGACCTCTGATCCATACCCTCTGCAGGAAACAACCTAGGGAACCGCATCGTAACATCTGTAGCCGTCAGCTCCGAACGAAAAGGACTTGGTCAATAACTGCCACATTCCTTGTATTTTCTTTTCAGCTTCCAACTCAGAACTAACCAGACAAAGCCAAAAATGCTTTCCAACCCGTTGCGTAATTTGATTCCTTTACAAGTGAAATTTGGCAGTACTCCTGAACGTAGAAAATACCATCCATGTACAACACATATTTAAATACACAGGAGCCCTGGCGGGTGTGGCTCAGTGGATTGAGTGCTGGCTGGGAATCAAAGGGTCGCCAGTTCGAATCCCAGTCAGGGCACAGGCCTGGGTTGCGGGCCAGGTCCCCAGTAGGGGGCTTGGGAGAGGCAACCGCACATGGATGTTTCTCTCCCTGTCTTTCTCCCTCCCTTCCCCCCTCTAAAATTAAATAAATAAAATGTTTAACACACATGAATATACAGACACAGAGACCTTATAACTTTGATTCTCAACATTTAACCATAAGTGTGATTATGCATAACTCTCTAGAGGTTGGATCTATTCAAATGGCTCCCCCTTCCTTTTAAAATAAGAATTACCTCCCTGAAGTTTGTATTTCACAGAGCTGACCTGGATTATTTACTTCTCAAAGGCATGGAAAAGTGCAAGTTCTGCCAAGAAAGACCTTTGTTCCCTAAAGCCAGAATTTTTAAAATACCTACTAGCCTTTTGAGATAAATAGGGAAGGTCCTGAGACTGGTAAAAATAACTGATAGACTTGGAATAGTTTCTGGAACCACTTCTAGTCTTATGAAGGCTAGATTTGTATAACAGGAACTACTGTTTAATTTTTCAGAGAACCTGTGCCACCAAAATGTTATCAGAAGAACACCCATCCAATTATGTTAGAATGGTTTCCCCCCTCAGGATACATTCGCTTTAGGAGAGAAAGCCCCCCACCCTGCCCCATGCCAGAGAGAGAGAGAGAGAGAGAGAGAGAGAAAATCTTAGCAGACTTTTAGTGTGTCAGTTTGCAATTGGGCCAAATTTCTGGTAATAAATTTATTATGTCCTTTGAAATATTTCAGGCTTCATCCAGGACAGACAATAAATATTCCTGGCATTGTTACCCAACCCCATGGACTGAAAAGGCATCCTCAAAAAGGGTGCAAACGATACTATATAATGTAAAATTTTATTTCCCTTTCTCATCTAGGCTCAGGAGGTAATCAATTTATTAAAAAAAAATTCTGAGAATTCTTCCTGGGTTTAAGAAACTGGGCTTATGAAACTGCCCTGGCTGGTGTGGCTCAGTGGATTTGAGTGCCGACTTGTGAACCAAAGTGTTGCTGGTTCGATTCCCAGTCAGGGCACATGCCTGGGTTACAGGGCACGTCCCCATTTGGGAGCGTGTGAGAAGCAACTGACCCATATATCTCTTGTATATCAGTGTTTCTCTCCCTCTCTTTCTCCCTTTCTTCTCCTCTCTCTAAAAATAAATAAATAATTTAAAAAAAAAGAAATGTTGTAACTATGGTCCTTAGTTTGGCCTTAGATTAAGCTGTGAAGAATACCTGAGGAGGATCACCTGTAGTCTCAGGTAGTGTTTTTTTTTTAAGTAACTGTTTAATGGTCTTCAAAATGGAACGGTAATTCAGAGAGAGAATTACTAGAATAAGTAGACAAATAGACAGGAACACAGGTGTTACATCATTCTTACAGTCTTTTGTTTTCCCTGCCTTTTATATCTTTAATTTTTCATTAGCCTTTGCAATGAATCTTTCCTTAGAGGTATTTTGGAATTTGGAAGCTGTTTGGAAGCTTTTGCATAAGAATTAAAATAGTCATCTCCTTCTGGCCTTTTGATTTGGGAGCCCTTGCTTTTCAAGTATGCTTCTTACCTTATTTTGTGTATTTGGAATGTGCGCCCTAATGGCCACTGTAATTCTTGGTTATTTTTAGTAAACTTTTGCTGGTTTGCTAGATACCTGCAGCTTCCGAGGCTGTAGTTCTTGAAAATAAATGAGCAGGTGCTGAAGGTGGCAAACAAACTCCTTAGAAATAAAAGATGGCATTACTTTCAGCGCTGTCTTTGAGTTTCCTGAGCCAAATGAAACCCTGAGAGGGACGAGCCCAAGAATCTCCTCAAGGTGGCAGGTGCTCTAACAGCCTTTACGCACTTGAACCACACCCACTGATATTTGGGGCATTTTTGGCTGCTGCAACTAGATATTATTTTGCTAACTTGAGGCCTCCCGCTGGGCGCAGTGCAGTGGACATCAGACCCAGTGAAATCTTGCATCAAATCTGCTTCTTAAATCAGAACCAGTCCAATCCCAGACTCAGTCTACTGTTGTTGTTTTTTAAGATTTTATTTATTTATTTTTAGAGAGAAGGGAAGGGAGGGAGAAAGAGAGGGAGCAAAACATCAATGCATGGTTGCCTCTCATTATGCCCCCTACTGGGGACCTGGCCCACAACCCAGACATGTGCCCTGACTGGGAATCGAACTGGCGACCCTTTAGGTTGCAGGCCGGCACTCAATCCACTGAGCCACACCAGCCAGGGACGAGTCTAGTTTCTAAGCGGAACCCAGTCTAATTTGGGCCAGTAGCCACCACCAATTCCCAACGTAGAATCTGGGGCCTGGGGCAATGACTGAACCCACAGACCCAGAGAAGAGGGGCTGGACTGACCCCAGAGGAATGGGAAATCAAGGTCTGGAACGCCAAGTAGATGGGAAGCCCCAGTCAAAGGGAGCAGAGCTCCAAACCAACAGAAAGTTACCCGGAGCCGCCAGAAAGAGCACGAAAGAAAACTCAAGTGTTGGCAAGCACCGTGCCTGTGTTTCTCATTGTCCCCAAAGCCACCAGACGTCTCCTTTGGTTCCACTGCTGCCACTGCATCTGCGAATAAACAAAAATTCAGTTGAGTGCATTTAAAATCTAATGGCCTTTATTTAACAATTCACGAGTCAATCAACCTCTCATCTTGTAAATAAGAATCTCTGAGGGTTGCGCAAGATGAAAGGGTTTTATAAGAGGGTGGCCTAAGGAAGTACAGGGGTAGATTATTTTAGGGGAATGCAGCGTGTGCCTTTAAACTGCGTGGCCGAGACCACTTCCAAGCCACATGGATCCGCCCCGCACTTGAGTTTAGAGAGGCGAAGGGAGGGAGAGTAGGATCAATGAGCGGTCGCCTCTCTCATGCCCCCTACTTGGGACCTGGCTTGCAACCCACCGGGAATCCAACTGGCAACTCATTGGTTCCCAGGCCGGCGCTCAATCCACTGAGCCACACCAGCCAGGGCCCGCATTTGGGTTTAAATCCTGGTGCAGATCTTTCTCTGTAACCCCATTTCCGACTCCTCCCACAATGTGTTACACTTGCCAGCACTCGGGCGTCTTTCGCTTTTCTCGGCTGGGCTGCCATCGTTAGCCTGGGCATACGTCTCCCGATGATGCGGGAACGTCTTCCAAGCCTCTCCTGCAGGTGCCGGAACTGGGGGACCACCTCCTAGCTGCATCACAGGTGAGAGCCATGCCCAGATCCCTGGCTCCAAACACAAGCCAAGTTTTTTCAGGGAAGCAAAGTCAGTCTCAGCGGCCTTGCTCTGTTTCCTCCTCCCCCAGCCACGTGAGTGTGAGTTTTCCCATTTGGGGGGGCTTTCATCTCAGCATCCCCCTGTATTCCTGTCTCCAAACTACAGATTAGTTTGACATCAGCTAGGCTTTAGATATTTCTCTTTAAGATTATAATTAGTCAGGTTATCGATTTTGCTCCTAGTGCTATATTTCATCCATTGATATTTCCGATATGTAGAAAAGTTGGTGAAATTCTTATACATATGTTTGTGACTAGCCAACTTTTTAAGGTATTTGAATAAGAAAATAAAATTTGAAATAGATTCTTTGTTGTTTTAAGATAAGTAATTATAAATCTTTTACTTACCTTTCAAGTCATATGATGCTTTCTTTCTATGGTCTGAATGCTTTTGCTATTATGAAATTATTATTTTGTGTGTGTTGTTAAATAATACTTACTCATGACACATTAAAACCTTGTTAAGGCACACTTTATTCAAGGCGGGTTATCACATTAGATGTAAGGACCACTGCAATGGGGCTTAGAATAGGAGAGAGAGAAATTAGGCTGAATTCTGTGTACAAAAAGAGAAAGTGAGAATGCATAGCCAAGGAGTAGGATAGGGGTCAGTGGAGGGAAATTACTAGGGGAAACGTGAGGGGTAAGGGAGAATTATGGCCAAACTGACCTAACTGGATTCTTACTGAATGCCTATCTGCTTTGCTATTTAGACAAAGAATAATTAACAGAAAAGTTACCTGCTAAAATAAATGTCCAAGAGCAAAATTTAGGTAAGATTTTCTAGGACATGCTAAGATCAGTAGAAGATACAGATGCATTTTCTAGCTATTCATAAGTGTATTTAAGTGTTAAATTATTAAACTAATCTAAACACCCAGTTCTCTACAAATTTGGGTTATTTTAATACATATTTCTTATAAAAATGGGGTTTGAAATAGGTTTTCAAAAGGGAAAGGAAATTTCTTATTTTTTAAGTTATCACATATTACAACGAACTTTCGACATCTAGTTCTATACATTTCAACACATGCAAAGATTTATTTGGCCCCTCATCAAAATCTGCATACACAATAGTATCATCATGTCAAAAATAAATAAACTCCCTCATGCTATCTGGGAAAGAAAATTTTGAAATGCATGATTTTGCTTTTATAACCTTTGTACCACAAATATGATACAAAGATGCAAGTGTAGAAAATGTAGGCTATGGAACTGAATCTAAACTATTAAGAATTACTTTGGCTTCTGTGATCTTAAAATCGTGGCAGAGAAAGGTTTTCCACTGATGTAAAAGGCTGACTTTCTGACCGAGTTATTTGGCCAGGAAGAGAGATGAAAGGACTAGTAATGTGCAAAGCCAAAATTATTAATATCAAGCATAAATAACATTAAAGAGATGAAGATGAGCAAAATGATTAACATTGACTCTGAATGTTATTTTTTTCTCTAAAAAGCTCCCTTGAAATGTGAATTTCCTCTTCTTAATGTTACTAAACCCCCATAGTTGACTCCATTCCACCTACATGCACTGACCCAAGTAAACGTGTGACCAAGAATTTAGAGTGAAGGAAGGTAATAATTTATTATAGAATTGGTCTCCATCTGGAGATCACGTGAGCTACTGCGCTGAAAGACCTGACTCCTCCATGGTGTGTGGGTTACAGATTACAAGACACCACGTGTTAGGGGTTCGGAGTCACGCAGGGAGCTGATTGGTCAAAAATGAGGCAAGGATAATAAATCATTCATTCTGGTCTTGAGGATAGCTCGGAGGTCTGCTCCGATGTCCCTCTATCTGGTTTCAGGGAAAGCAGCTGGGAGGTCATTTCATCTGAGGGCTCAGGAGCTGAGAAGAAACTTAAGTCAATATGTCGTCTGCAGCCTGCCAGGACTCCAAACCCTGTGACCTCTAGTCGGGCCTGGGCTACCATTTTCTGCTGCTTTCAGGGTTGTTGGTTATGTGGAGGAAAGGCTAGGTCTCTGAACGGGGGGATCAAGAGAAGGAAAACTGATTTTTAAAACTAAAGTGACGAATGAAAATCATGAGGAACCTTGGTTTCATGAATAGGCATTTGCAAAGGAGGAAAACTTATTTTCCTTGACTCTCTGAGGGTCCCTGGCTGAGTGTGAAAATGAAACTGACGAAGACAAATGAACAAAACCAAAGAATACAACAAAGTTCACTGAATTTTTACGTAGACACAGGAAGCTTCACAAGAGAATAGAGACCTAAAGAAGTGGTCGGAGCAGGAAGCTTTTATACATTTTAGACAAATAAACAAGACGCTTGTCAAGAACTGATAAGACAAATGGTTATGGGCTAAGGGTAGCAAATGGTAAAGAAGTAACTAAGGAGATAAGGGTTAGTTTAACAAAGTTTGTTTGTACAGATTTTGGGGTCCCAAATTCTCTATGTCTGGTTGTAAGAATGTCATCCTTGTGGTCCATGGAGGGCATCTTTCTGGGGAGTTTTATCCCTTGTTTCAGGTTAAGAGACACACTTCAGAGGCATTGGCTGGCTTATGCTATTTCCTCAAGCTCCTTATCCAATATGTCAAAGCGCCATACACATTTGGGGTAGCACGCCCTGAACCCCATCACGTAGATACTGACCTACATTGTCTTCGATGTGCCACGCTTTGCTGAAATCCACATATTTGTTTTAGTACAATCACTCTGATGGAAATTCGCTAACTGACTGGAGACTGATTAGAATGCACTTAAAAAAATAACTCCCAGGAAGTAGAAGAAGGGAACCACGACAGTGACAGTAAGAACAGGACAGAAAACTGAACAATAGATGTTTGGGATCTGTGATTGATAAGATCTGAGAGTTTGCTAAATAGAAAGAGATGCAAGAGTCAAAGACGATTCAGAAGTTTTTTTCCTGGCATAGAAATACATTTATTGTGATGATTTGTGAGAGTTTTTTTTTTTTTTTTTCTCCTACTGAATGTGAACAGCCTGTCAACAGGTATGTCAGAAACTTGTACATTTTTCCTTTCCTTATTTTTTGAAACTGACAAAATCTTATCTACCCCGTAAGATAGCTGTAGGGAATACATTTTTTAAAAATGTCAAGGCAAACATTGGGTCTTGGCCCTTCAGAAAAGCATAGTAAAATTTAGTAGTTTCTATGATTAGTATCCTCTTCTCTATTTTCCCCTAATTTTCAGGCCTTAGAAATACCAGTTCCTTTATGGGGTGAGGGATGCAGGTTTGGAAACCCTGAAGTCATCGGTTCAATCACACTAAGAGAATGGTACTTTTGGAATGATTTAAGGCCCAGCTGAGAAGCCATACACAGTGACCTTGACTGGGTCATGGCTTAGCCATTATTTTGGCTCCGCCTTTAGTGAATTTCATTATATAACACTAGTACTGCCTCAACCCAAACATCTGGGAAGAAAATTCCTCAGCTATTTTTACCTCAGGCAAATCCTCTTGGTACCAAAAGGCAATTGTACAAGAAAATGAGCGTTGCTGTATTTCCAGAACATACTTGATACCTGACTGGGTATAGCAATTCATTAGAAAGCACAGCTCAGATATATAATGAGTGAAGAAAAGGATAGTTTTATGGAATAAAGTCGTAATAAAAAAGTATGATATATTATGTACATTTAGAATTTGATAGGAGGACGCAATGAGCCAGTGTCTTTACAAAGCCTGAGTAATTTGCTGATAGTGCGTTTACGACGATATTCGTTTTAGCTGCTGGGGACTTCAATTCCAGGAAACTGATCACAAGCCTGCGAGTAAAGATTCCACCCAACGTAAAACCTGGGAGTAAAGATTATAAAAAAAAGAAAAAAAAGAAAGTCATTCAATAGTTTAGTAATGAAATGGGCTGCCGTGTGCACAGTGTCGAGCTGCTCACAATTGGAAATGTGCAAAGAGAATGTGATTACGTTTCAGGAAAGCTGCACGAATTCATGCGTTCTAGAACAGGATGGAGATATCTTCTAGGTGTCCTTATAAATCCAGGATTTTAGTTTTCTTTAATAAAGCTAAGGGAATACGAACAAATGATGAATATGACACTTTTGTTTATATTTTTCCCTTTGTAATCTGATCTCTTCCAAGCTTTTAAATACTTTATATATGCTAATGAGTCGCAGTTCTACAAGATTGTCTATTTCGAAAACTCTGAACTCTAGTATCCATCTTTCCATTTGACATCTCCACTTGATTACCTACAAGATGTTTTATAGTGAATATTGCTAGAACTAAGCTACGGATTTCACCCTCTTCTCCTGCATCTTTAAGCTAGACCAAAAGGAATTCTCTTTTTCTAGATACATTGCTTTCAACTCTCAGAAAAGTATGACACACAAATATTGTGAAAATGGGACCCTTTTCTTCAGTTTGTAAGAAGCTGTTTCAGCAAATATTGAAAGCTTATCCATAGCCCAAGTGGACAGTATTGCCCGCCTGGGTGTGAGCAGAGACAACCTGAATGACTGTTGCACCTTGTTCTTTGATTTTCATCAGTTTCCCCATCTCAAGAAGTGTGGCTAGATTTCAGGCTATTGCTCAAGCCAAAAAAAAAAAAAAAAATCATCCTTGATTCCTACCTTTCTCTTATTCCCCATATTATATTTACCAATACATTCTGCTAATTTTATGATGTCTCTCCAGAAGGTATTCAGCCACGTAATAGGAAAAACATAGACATTTATTGAAGAAGATGCAAGATAAGAGAGACATTGTTTATAAGACAATGACACCTCAGTCCCCTTCAAAGTAGACGCCTTGGGACCTCACACAGTTCTCCCAATCACCATCAGCTGCCCCATCGAATTTTCCTGAATCTCGTTAATGGTCTGAAATCTCCTCCCTTTCAGAGGTGATGTAAGCTTTGGAAAAAGCCAGAAGTCATAGGGCGTCAAATCGGGGCTGTAGGGGGGCTGAGTCACCTGGGTGATTGGATGCTTCACCGGAAAACTTTGCATGAGACGTGATGCACGAGCAGGTGCATTGTCAATGAAGCTGCCAATCACCAGTTGCCCATAGCTGCAGCCTCTGAATAATCCAAATAGTTTCTGTGGAGGAACGTTCAAGCTTCATGCAAAATCGGATGCAGATGCATTGCTCTACTTGCTCAGTCATTTTGAATGCGACAGCCACACAGTACACATGCTCACTCAACGGCATCTACTGCCCCACTGACTAGTACAGTGAAGTTGTCGATGTTCACACATGCGCATTCCAGTCCACTCTCCTTGGCTGCCGGGTTACATCAATGCCACATAAACTGTTCTCATTGTATTAACAATGGCTGGACTTTTTCTGGACAGACCTCGTATATTTAAAATATGGGTTAAAACTTTAGTTACTTTCCTTCTTGGCCCATATTACTCTAAGCCATTATCATCTCTGTCTTATACCTATTGTATGGTCTCTTCACTTCTGCTAAATCTGTTCTCCACAGAGCGGTGAGAAGGATTTGAAGACATACATAAATCAAAAATCAGATCATGTCATCCCCACGCTTACAGAGGGAAATAACTTTTTCTCTGCTCTCTTAAATTCAGTTCTTGAAGGCCTTAGAATTAAACTGACAAAAGGAAGATTAGCAAGGAAAAGACAGATATAATCATGTTTATATGAGAAGCCACAGGACAAATGTGACTAAGGAAGCATTTAGAATTTAGGGTTTATGTGCTGTCTTACTAGGGAGAGAAGACAACAAGGGAACTTAAGATAAAATGAACAACTTTATAATAGAGGTTAAAAAGGAAAGAAAGGTCACATACGGGAAAACAAATGCCATTTAGGAATGATCAACAGGCCCTGCGAAGAAATCATGGGAGATAGGATAGTTTTGTGACAATGTCCGTTTAGCCTGAGTTGACAGGTTTAAGTGATGAATGCATGCACAGCTCTGTTATTCCAAAATTGTGTAGCTTTTGAATAAAGACTCCTCTCCTTTATCACCAAACCTCTGCCTCCGGGATTTTGCCTGGAGCGTGGCGGTGCGCAGCAGGACCCTAATTGCTATGTAGTAACAAGGCTTCTTTGCTTTCACTGGCAGGTCTATGACTTGATTTGAACTGTTCTCAGAAAATCTTCAAGGTGGACAAGGGAGTGAGACAAGCCAGAGAATGCAGAAAAATGGGTTGTTGCTTGTTGCGGACCGTTCAGCCTGGTTTCAGGAGTTGTAACCCTCACCCCATGGTGGGCTGAGTAAGAGCCAAGGGACCCACTTCATCTGGGCCTGTTCTGTCAAGAGGACGTGACCTACTAAGGAGACAAAGCTTATCTCCCTGGCAGGAGCGCTGCTTCTGCCTCATCCATCTCTGGCCCCAATGCTTGGTTGGCAGTCAATGACGGGTAAGACTCCTCATGGGAGGGGCAACCTAAGCCAGACACGACCACTTGGGAGGCCCTCATGGAAGGACTGGGGGTGCTGCAGCAAAGAGGGGGTGATGGACCCTCGCCCACTATTCTGACATAGCCCGAGTCCTCATTTCCGTCTGGGAGATGCTTCCTGGTCCTAATCGGCTTAAAGCCTGAAACTATGCCTGCAGGTGGTACAGCCCTGTGCCGGCCAGGACGGTTCCCCAGGTGATGGAGGATAAGAAAGAATTCCTAAAGTCCTGTGAAACCTGCTTTGCTAAGAGTGCTCTCATTTAAATGATAAGGGTCCAAGGAGGAAATGAGATTGTCTCCCAAAGTTTTGCAACCCCCTTTCCGGACAGACACTGACTCAGATATTAGGCCCTCAGATTTCTTTGAGATGTTGAAGCTGTATTCCTGTGTATTTGAGCCCAATAAAAGCCCAGGGAGGAAGGGGCTCTGGGCCCTTCTCCTTTGAGAATTTGACCACCTCTCCTCCCCAAGCAGATCATGTCTTGGTAGTTTTATTTTCATCCGTGACCGAGGGATGGGGCTCTGCGGGTGGAGCCCTCCCCCCCACATCTTGCGCCCAGGACAGGGGCCCCCGCAGTTGCTTTCCATTTTGGCTTTTTCATTAGACTGGTAACTGAGAATTTGAAACAAATTTTGCCGGTTCAATGAGAAACTGAAGTCTCTTCAGCTCTAAAAGTGAAAGGATCCTTGCTTCACATCACCAATGGAGTGCCAGTAGTTGTAGGAACTTGCATCTGGATTGGAGGCAATGGCACCTGATCCTGGAGAAGCTGGCAGGAGTCCCAAGAGGAAGAGCCGGATGCCTTTGAATGGGTTCACCAGAATAGGTCCATCCTTTGGGAAATGTTACGGTTCCCGGGCATCTGGTAAGCTCTCACTGGCCCTCGCTTGGTAAATATGAATCTGTGGGGTGGATCGAACAAACAAACAAAAGAAAACCATCCAGGGCATGAAGCAGTCCTGTATGGATATTCGCAACATTCAGCTCCCCTGGAGACATGCCCAGAAAGGCTGGTTTTTACATTCAAAAGATCCGAAAGGAAAAACTAAACTTAATGCGGGAAATCATGCCTCCAGAAATATTAAACTCCTGGACAGGCAACTTCCCATGAACATTAAGCCGGCTGAGATGAGGTCCCTTTGATGCTTCTAAATAAACTCTTTGTGGACACAATTAGAAAAAGATGCCTATATTTTAATGGGTCTCTTGAAGCTTTAAAAAGAGGATTTAGATAAATAGATCAACCTTTACAATGTTATTTAGGTTGGAATCCAATCCTTTCAGATATTAAAACGGCCGTGCTTATTTTTGAATGGGGAATGTCAGTTGGAACTTGACTTGTCAAAGACAGATGTAAATTGTAAATGCGTCTAAAACAAAATTGGGATCAACAGTTGTTTTTCTCAGTGTATGCATGTTGTATATATATATACAACATATCCCATGTTTTTGCCCACGTTTTGTGTACATTATACACAGGATTATTATGCTCATTATACCGATGGTATGTGATCATTATACCCGTGTATAATGCATATCTTTATTTTTCTGTCAAAACCTGGTCAAAAAAATGTGCATTATACATGGCAAAATAGGGTATATATGTTGTAAGTGTGAGATAATTTTCTACCTTTGGGTGGTATCTTAAAAAGTTAATTTAAAGGCAAGTGCTTGTAAGAACTGAGTATTCTAAAATTCTCAGAAACATAGAAACTAACTTAAATGCATTTAAAATTAATGCACAGCAAATAAAAGTTAGTTTAAGTTTGTTGGTTTAAGTGGAAATACATGTCTTTCAAGTTATTAATTTTAAATATACATATTGACATTTCATCCCCATTTTTTAAAAAATGTGTATGTTAATAATAGACTTTGATGTCCATGGAATGTTTCTAGATATTGTAAAATGTTTGTATAAATTTACCAAGCTAAAGAATGCTAATTCTTTACTTTTTAGTTTTTATTAGAAATGCGCTGTCTTCTAGAAGAGCTCTTTAAACACCTCAAAAGATTTTTTTATGTTAAATTTAAAATGGAAGCAAAAGTAGCTATCTTTGTAGCCTTCTGCCTACCCTGGACATCAAAAACTTCTCTAGGATGAGAAGATGCTGACTTCAGTGGTAGACAATTATCCCAAGACATGAACAAGGCCTGTATACCTACAAATTGATGTTTAACTCAGAGACCAATTGTTTGTCTTCACCTGTCTACTAATGATATTCAGTGTAATAATAGTTACACTTGTTCTTTGGGTTTTTCTACACAGTCCAACTGTTTATAATTGTAATCACATATAAGAGAACCGTTAATACTCTTGTATGGCTTAAGTAAATGTTATACTACGTACGGAAAAAAAATAAGACAGATGGCTGAACTCAGATTATGATAGTTCACAGGATAGAAATGATTCGGTCTTATTTCCCATAAAGACCATGATGCCTGACTGCTTTCCATCTATCTTCCCTTCTTTTTGGTGGGCAGAAAATTCAGCCTCATCTCATAAACCACGCTTATGGTATTGCTCCATCCCCAATGAGTCACGCTTTCAACAAGACATCATCGATACTGAGACTCCCTAGTGCTTGAGACCACACTACCTAACCTAAAGGTCGATCTTTTTGCAATGATTTATAACCCAAAGGGGGAATTGTGAACACCAAAGAGATACCACAATAAATTATAAATGTTGAACTTGGCAGGTCGTTTGGGGCAGTCATGCCCATGATCGGATCTCTTCAGCTTCCTCTTGAACCATGTTTTCCCTTTGTTTCAGCAATGCTGATCTCTCTTTTCTTCTTGAAAATACTAAGCCGATATTCCACTTTATCTTCTTTGTACTTGCTACTCTCTGTCAGAAATGGTCTTCTCCTTGTCCACTGCACTGTTGGGTCTTTTTGTCATTTAAACTTCAGGAAAATATCACCTCTTCAGATGGTCCTTCCCACTCCTTAGGATCCCAGTCAGTCTTTACTGTATCACTTATTATTGTTACTTTGCACATTATCATTTGATTTATTTGCTTGTTTATATGTTTACTATTTGCTCTCCCACACACAATGTCAGCCACTGAAACCCAATCACCGGCATTAATAATAGTGCCTGGCACGTTGCAGGAACACAATATCTATTTATTCAATTCAATAAAGCCATTTCCCAGTTAGAGTATGAATTTTGATGAATAGGCTTTTAAAAATGTATTTAAGTTCCCTTTCCTTTCTCTTGGAACCTAATCACTTAGTGCCATCTTCCTCATGTTCTGTCTGTTTGATTGTTTTTGCTCTTCTTTTGTTTTTCCTCCAATTCTTTTGTTCCGATATTCTGTTGTCTCTTTTATTTCTTTATTTCCAGCCTTTCTTTTCTCTTGCTCACCACCTTTCACTGGAAATAATGTATGGCTGTGTTGAATTTTTAATGTCTGTTGGCCATTTAGAAAATGCTCAGTATAAGGAGCTAGTGCTGGGAGAGTTGTGACTTTGCTAAATTAAATTCGTTAAGCAGAGCCCTGAGGTGTCTGATGGAACAGCATTGTTCAACCAAAGACCACGAGGGAATTGAGACGGAGACGTTTGTTATTCCCAGGTCCTTCAGGAAGCGCATATCGCTGCCTCAAGAAGCCACATGAAGAGGTCAAGCCATGGTGTCACCTAATAAAACAGAGGTTCAACTGCCTGCCGCCACGAAAGCCAAACTCGTGAGGCGGGTGCTGGTGCAAAAGGAAAGAGGTTTATTCAGGTGTGCGTGACCTGGCCTCTTTCTGCTCCAGCCCGTAGTTCTTCCAGAGATGGGGAGGGGAAGGATTTCTTTCTATCCAAATACCTTGTTAGCTTTCGGTGCACTTGGGTCCTGTGCATTCATCCTGGTAGCTTTCGGCAGGCTCAGTGTAAGAACCTCCCCCGCCACCATCTTGGCTAATAGCGAAGTTCTTGGGCCAAGGACAGATTAGCCAACTCAAACCGAAAACAGTGGGGTTTGGGTAAGCCCTCCATATGGGTCTGATCTAAGGGGCGCACATTGAGAAGGCCCTAGGAGGTGGGGGAGACTGTTGCTCACAGAGGCTGCCCGAGAAGTCATACCAGGACTTATACGTGCCTGTCACTCGGGGCTGTTAGTAGGGCATGGGCTTACAGGAGGGGCTCTTGTCACTTCGAGGCCCCTGAACGGCAATTAGCCAAACACAATGAATACCGAGGCAGGACTATTAAGAAGCAATTTAGCTAAACTATCGACGGAAAGTCGCCCATGCTCCAAGAACTGCTCTACAAATTGTGGGAGATGTATTGAAGAATAAAATGCAAGTCCTATCCTTGAGGGTTTGCATCTGATTAAAGAGGCCAACCATAACTATAAGTGAGATTTAAAGAGGAAAATAGTGGAAAATCTGCTGAATGTGAGCTGAATACGGAACAAATTTATGAAACAGGAAACGTTGTTATAAGTCTTTTTTAAACAGTATTTTACATTAATGGTTTGGCTGATTGCTGAGGATGAGAGAGCAAGTCGGAGAAAAGTAGAATTTTCAAATACATTAATTCTTTTTAATTTTGAAAAGGGAACATTTCGCACATGTATATATTAGGGCATTTTATGTGGCCTTTTACTGGATTTAAGCCTCAGTATCAGGAAGACAAAAAGAGGAAAGAAGGAGAAAGGAAGGAAAATGTTATTTTTTATCTCTGAACAAATATACTAGTTAATGTTATGAAACTTAAGACATCTGTGATATTTTGTGCATTTGCCTACCTTCCCTGCTACCCAGAAATGATGCATACGAATCCACGCAGTCAAGTCATGCTACACTGAGACCTGTCTCTTCTCACTTCACAAAGCTCATTAATTTAGTATTCGCAAGTAGCAGATGGTAAGGTGAGTTAGTTGATTAACGATGGGATTTAGGTCTGTAACGGAGCCTGCAGGCAATTTACCTGTATGGCTTTTTTCCTCCTGTCCACCCTCCATAATCTTCCACGTAATATAAAATGATATTTTTAAGAGGCGTGGTCTGAATCCACCACTAATTCTTTCACAAGAAATGATTTACCAGTGAAAATGATCCTTTGCTGGGATCATTAGTAATATGTGTAGACGGTTGTAACTACCTGGGCAATCAATGAATTATATTCCCCTTTTTATCACCTTACAACAACCATGTTTTGAGAGAAAGTAAGAAAAGTGATTATATGAGGTTAATTTCACCGCGTGACTTTATTACGTGGGTTGATATAGAATAATCCAGTCAAGTAATGATGTGCGTCTCAAAACATTATAGAATGTCCTTTTATTAATTTAAAAATTACAAGAGACATTATTTCTTGGAAGAATTTTACCTACAAGTTACATATTAGCTATTTTGGTAGCTTGATCATTATTTATCTTTGTGGTTTTGGATTTTCTTCTTTACTTATCACAAAACACAGCTGTGACATGTAGCTGATTTTTCTTGGAGCAAATGGAAAATATGCCTCTCACTCAATAAGTGTTTGATGTTAGATAAAATTTTCTCATTATATAATGTTAAATAGTTTTAGAGATCCAGCTTCATCAGGAAAAGCAGATATGACAATCTTGTGAGTTGAGCATTGTTCTTGAAGATAAGATGTAATCTGTTTCATTCAGTGCTTGAGGTCACCCCTACCATA
Organism: Glossophaga mutica; assembly: GCA_039655065.1. NCBI lineage: Eukaryota > Metazoa > Chordata > Mammalia > Chiroptera > Phyllostomidae > Glossophaga > Glossophaga mutica. The sequence continues at coordinate 1,829,667 of CM077318.1, read as the reverse complement.
GTTACCCAGTCAGCTTAGGTAGAGAGCTAGAGAAAAAGAAAAATCTCTTTTGCATACAGGGCTATTTGAAGGCTCCGGTGGAACGAGCTGACAGTCTTTTGCAGATAATTTTGTCACAATAATAAAGAAACCCCGAAACTCCAAAGTTATAGCTTTATTTTTATTTATTTAGTTTTTGGTGTGTTTTCAGAAATTTTATTTACTTATTTTTAGAGAAAGGAGAAGGAGGGGAGAAAGAGAGAGAGAGAAACATCAATGTGTGGTTGCCTCATGCGCCCCCTACTGGGGACCTCACCTGCAACTCAGGCTTGTGCCTCAACTGGGAATCGAACCAGAGACCTTTTGGTTCATAGGCCTGTGCTCAATCCACTGAGCCACACCAGCCAGAGCTTATTTTTGTTTATTTAAAAAACAGCCATAACCCTTATGTCTTCAACCATATGATTCAAATTCAACTTTAGTTTTTAAATTAAATTTTAATGCAACTGAGACAGCTAAATGTTGACATTATGTCCTGCAAAAGGGAATACAGTTGAGTGACTTTTTTCCTGCAGAACAAATTATTTATTTAACTTTGAACCTTCAAATTAGAGAAAAAAGATGTTAGGGGCTGGGTGAAAAAAGGTGAAGGCATTAAACAAAAAGCAAAGCAAGACAAAACCAAACCAAGCCTTACAGACACAAACAATAGTATGGAGATTTCCAGAAGCAAGGGGTGTGCAGTGATATAGAAGAGGGTAAAGGGGGGCTACCTGGGGATGGAAGGAGACTTCACTGGGGTGGTGAGCACATAATACAATACACAGATAATGAATTATAGAACTGTACACTTGCAACCTATGTCATTTTACGAACCAATGCCACCCCAATAAATTCAATAAAAATGAAATCATATCTAAAGAAATAGAGAATGATATATTGTTGTCACCGTCTTATCAGACAGACAGTATCGATTAAGAGGTAGAGATTATGACCAGAACCAGTGTTAGTTATATAAAATTGTTAGATACCCTGGCTGGTGTGGCTCAGTGGATTGAGTGCGGGCCTGCAAACCAAAGGGTCGCTGGTTCAATTCCCAGTCAGGGCACATGCCTGGGTTGCAGGCCAGGTCCCCAGTAGGGGCTGCGCTACAGGGAACCACACATGGATGTTTCTCTCCCTCTCTTTCTCCCTCTCTTCCCCCTGCCTAAAAATAAATAAACAAAACATCTTTTAAAAAATTTAAAAAATATTATCAGGTAACTGCAAGGAAAAAAAAGGTTGGGATTTTTTTCTTTTCTTCCTCTCCAATTAGATGGTCTTTTAGATAACTATGATCTTACAGACTTTGTTTATAGAAAAGTTACTAATTTTTTATTTTCAAAAGATAATTCTGAACCCACAAGCAAGATTACAGTTCAGAATAATTTATTCTTTTGAAGATCAAGACCATAATATGACCAAATTTATGATTCATCTAAACCTTGATGTCTCTGCTGGTCTAAAGGGAGGCATCCCATAGATGTCTCAAAGATGTATAAACTCAACACTCTCAAAACAACACTAGTGCAATTTCTAGTTTAACAGAAAGTAATTTGGAAGTTGTCACTCTTTAAGACAACAACAAAAAGAGCTAAACAATTTGAACATCAACAATTGCTCGATCCATCAGAGAACTGAGGTTGCAGAGCAGATAGATAGGCCCCCTGAAACTGGAGAAACAGAGAGATACAAGGAATCCCATCTTCCTGGGACTAGAAACCACTATTGGAAGCATCTTGAAAGGTTAAAAAAATCACGAGCTCCTAGGTTTACAATAGTCCCCACTCTTTTGTGAGTTTTACTTCAGTTCCCCACTAGATTCTCACCACGGAGGTCAGATAAAAATTACTTCGTACTTTTGACAAGAGGAAGGAAAGAATAAGCATGTTGAAAAATAAGACAGAAATCATATAAAGGACTGGTGGGTGGAATGAGGAATACTCTAACAACCTACGGTATTTGTGAAGTGGTATAGTATAATTGAAAGTAGACACTGATTAGTTGTAAATGTATGTTACAAACTCTTGAGAAACCACTAAAAGAAAGTAAAAAAAAAAAACTGTTATGCTAAGAAAGGAAATGGAATCATAAATCATATAAAATGTTCAGTTAAAGCAAGAAAAGAGTGGAAGACAAAAAAATTTTAACAAGGGAAACTATTAAAAACCAGTAATAAAGAGGTTCATGTTATCACAAGCATATCAACAATCATTTTAAATATGAATGGTATAAATACGCCAATTATAAAATCAAGACTATCAGATTAGAGTAAAAAAACAAGACAACTACATGCTGTACACGTACAAAACAATCCATTTGAAAAATAAAGACACAGAGATGAAAAGGGATGGAGAAAGATATTCCATGCTGGTAGTAGTCACAAAGAAGTTGGAGTAGCTCTATTAATTACAGACAGAATAGACTTCAGGTCAAGGGCATCTATAAGATATAAAGTGATTCGATAAATAATGGTAAAGTGATTAGTTCTTCAAGACATAACTCTCCTGAAGGTAAATGCACTTAATGAAAGAACATGAAAATACAGGAGTCATCTCTTGAAGGAAGACCCTGTTGTTTCTGTGTCCTTCGATAAATGATTGCATAGAGAAGCTGTGGTGCATGTATACAGTGGAACGCTACTTAGCCATCAGAAAAGATGAAATACGGTCATTTGCCACAGCATGGATGGATGTAGAGAATATCATGCTAAGCGAAATAAGTCGGACAAAGTCAAGAACCACATGCTTTCACTTGTATACGGGATACAAAACTGAACAGAACAAATGAATAAACAAGACAAAGAGGCCAAACAAAACTCATAGACCAGAAGGAAAGGAGGGTGGGGAGAGGTAGCAGGGGATAAAAGGGATCAAGTATATGGTGACACAACGTATATGGTTTGAACTTGGGGCAGTAAACACGAAATGCAATATAAAGATGATGTATTGTAGAACTGTACACTTGAAACCTATATTATCCTATTAACCAATGTCACCCCAATACATTTAATTAGAAATAAAATAAATACATGAGGCGAAAACTGATAAACCGTAAGGGAAATTGGAAACATCCGCAATTATAGTTTGTGACGTCAATGGTCCTCTTATCAGCAACTGACAGATTCAGCAGGCAGAAAATCATTAAAAATATATTTAAACCGATCAGCTTCATCAATCTCCTGAATCTAATGTGCATTCATAGAATGATTGACACAGCCACAGTAGAATAGCTATTCTTTTCAACCTCACAGGAAATGCTCACCAAGATATATTGCATTCGGGGCCAGAAAAAAGCACCGGAACACATTTAAAATAATAGACATCATTCAAACTGGACTTTGAAGTCCACTATGGAATTAAACTAGAAGTCATTAACAAAAATAGCTACAAAATCTTAAAATACTGGGACAATAAGAAAAAAACACTCTTCTAAATAATACATGGGTCTAAAAATGTCTTAAGAAGTATTTCAAAACTATTTTGAAATAAATGAATATGAAATACTACTTATCAAAATTTGTGTAATGTCACAAAAAATTCTTAGAAGGAAATTTATAGTATTATGTACATGTCTTAGCAAGGAAAAAAATCTAAAATCAATAATCTAAGCTTCCCTAGTAGGAAACTAAGAAAAAAGGGAATGAAATAAAAATAAGGCAGAAATCAGTGAAATTGAAAGCAGAAAATTAATAGACAAAATCAATAAAATCAAGAGCAGGTTCTTTGTGGAGAAAAGTAAATTAGTAAACTTCTAGTAGGGATAACCAAAAGACTGTTTTCCCCATTGAAATGTCTTAGAAATTTTGCCAAAGTCAATTCATTGTAAAAGTGAGGTTTATTTCTGGATTTTCAATTTTCTTCAGCTGATCTGTCTATTTTTATGCCAGTAGCACATTCCCGATTGTTGTAACTTTTTAGTAAGTTTTGAAATGGGAAAATGTGAGTCTTCAAACTTTTCTTTGAAAAATTATTTGTGTATTCGACATCGCTAGCATTTCCAAGTGAATTTTAAAATTGGCTTGTCAATTTCTATAAAGAAGTTACCTGGAATTATAATAGAGATTGTGTTGAATCTGTAAATCAATTTAGAAAGATTGCCATCTTTAAAATGTTGTCTCCTATCCATAAATTTTGGATATATTTCAATTTATTCAGGTAGTCAATTTATTTTGATACTATTTTTCAGTTTCAGGTTACAAATTTTGAACCGCTTTGGCTAAATTTATTCCAGAATATATTATACTTAATGCTATTGAAAGTGGACATACTCTTTATTTTCACACCTGGTTAGCCACTTATCTTTCTCTTTATTTACCTGACCATTCATTCATCTATTTTAATGTGCATTTATAACAAACTCTTCTGTTAAGAATGTTTTAATAATTTACATTCCAAAGGCAATTTAAGAGAACTTGCCTGTTTCTGAGCCTTTAGTAACAATGCAATTTTTAATTTAAATTTTTGTAATTAGTTAATGATACTATAGAATATCGTTATAAAAATAGATTTACTCGATTATGTGTAAAAGAGAATACTGTTTCTATGCGTTTATTTTTACTTGGCATTTTTTTGTGAGTTGAGTGATCAATTCCTTGGTTCATTTTTATCTGGTGGGATATTACAACTTACTGATGGACAGTTTTATTCTTTTCTTCATCGTGTATCAAATATTTGCAATATATATTAGCTAAAAGAGGAAATGAATGGGGCGGATTTAGAAGTTGTGTCTAAATGCTTCCTAGGCAATAAACACTATGTGTAAACATGGAATTTCCACGCCATAAGGTTTGGTTCTGAAAGTGCATTTGAGCACTACTCGCATAATTAGGAGAGGGACAGCATCTTGTGATGAAAACTAATGCCAAGCTAGTTTTCTAGCTCTTACAAGTTAACATAGTTGATAATCAGCTCAAAATGATTATGATTCCATCCAACAGTATTTTGAGAATACATACCCTTAATTGTTTTGGATCAACAAAGTCTGTTTTATCCCTTTCTTAAATTGCCTATTTCCTTTGAGGACCAGAAATTTATTTTATTTTCCCTAAAGTGTTGATGTTAAACAGTTTTTAATTGCCTATAAGCAGAAAAACTCCAATGAAAAAAATTATGTATTCAGCTGCTTACTAAAGAGTGTGTGTTTTAATGAAGCTAGATGGGTCCTCGTGTTCCAAATGTTTCCTATGCTTGATCTTAATGGTCTAACATCGCAATCCGAGATTTTATTTAAATATGTCATTTTCTTTTTTAACACCTGTAAAAATGTCATAGTGGCAAGCTGCTTGATTATTTAATGCCTGTGTAGCCATGAATGCTGTCTGTCCAAATAAATAAAATAAAATGTTAATAAGGAACTGAGTCTATAATTTGACTTCTTTAAATTATTGTTTCTCCGCTTACCGGAAAAAAATTGGTGAAAAGAGTGCTATGTTTGGCTTGAACGCCTCCAGATGCAAGATGAATAATTATCATTGCTTGTAAGGTCCATTGAAAACACTTTGTTTATATTGGTATACCTTTATTATGAGTGGAACAAACGAGGTTCAGTTTATCCTGCGTACTGTGCATTCACCAGAGAACGAACGACTATGAACCTGGAACAAAGCACCAAGCTCACAGCCCCCCACCTTCCCCTCCTAGGAGCTTGCAAGGCCGACGCTGCAGGCTGAGTCACTATCCTTGGGGGCTCCAGGGTGCCAGGTGCATTTTAAAAGCTAAACAGGATTGCCCTTGGCCGGTGTGGTTCGGGAGCATCGTCCTGTAACCAAAGGCTCATATTGATTTTCTCTCGCTGCTTTTCTCTCTCTCTCTCTCTAAAAGAAATGCAAAAATATCCTCAGGTAAGGATTTTTTTTTTTTTTTTTAAAGAGCAAACAGGATTGGCATATATTGACTTCTCAGGTACCACACAGAGGAGTCAATGTTTTGGCCTATAATGCTTTGTCTTCAATTATTTGGTATCACCTTTCCAAGTGATCCAATCCGGATTCATGCACCGAAAAATAAAAGTTCAACTGCATTTTCACTTCCCTTCAACACAAAATGTAAACACTCCGCACGTAAAAGGTACCAATGAAGCGCATAACAGCGGTGCTCCCTTGAAAAGTATTAGGATGTCATCAATTTAACGTGATTTCATTCTGCAAAGCTCCGAAGGGTTGTAATTAAAAAGAAAAAGTGTCATTTATTTAAACGTAATGTTTTATTTCACACTTTACGGCACACTAACTCTCCCTTATATCTATTAGACCTGTTGTGAGCCATTGAGAAAATATTAATAGTCATCAGTGGGGAATAGTGGGAAATAACATAAAATAAATTTTCCTCCTTATTGGATTTTGTCTTAGCCTACGTGGTCATTCATTCTTAAGACTGGTTTTTATAGTACCAACTAGCAATAATGACTGTGCTAATACAGTTTCTAATGGCAGCCTACATTAGGACGGTGTCCAAATTATGTAGCTCTAGGAGTGCTATTTTTTGTAGTTTATTATACATTTTAATCTTGAGAAATGTCATGCAGATCAGTGTTGAATCTTCTGCTCATTGTCTCTTCTTGTAAACGTGCTAAAAACATAGCAATACTATTTATTGGGAAGATGCGGCGTTAAGGTTTAAAATTAGCCATGTTTAAAAATGTAGACTGTGATTCATTACAGAAATTACACGTAATTTAGTTAATCACTAAACTATTTAACCCTCATTTACTTACTGAAAATATATAATCTTTATCTATTTATATAAATCAATGTACAGCCATGAAACTAGCAAAGAGACTATTATGTAAAATTGAAACTGGGGTAGATCTTGGCTAAGAAATATTTCTGTTCAAGCCCATGAACTTATTTACATATAATATATTTCAGTGCAATATATATTTTTCAACTGTTGCATGTTTTGATTTTCACAGAAGTGATTGGAAAATGTTTCTAGTATACTAAGAAAACTCAGACCATTTGAGGTGGTTAGTTTTAATTAGTGACATGCGTGAACATAATTTATGTAAAGGTTAGAGTATTTGTATAAGTTATAATAGAGTTCTAAATGCACACCAAGCACTCTTACAAGCACTTTTGCATGCATTATATTATTTAACCTGCAGGAAAACTCTAGAAGGTGAGCCTGGTTATTCTTTATGATTTATAAATGAAAATGTAAAGAGAGAGGAATTTGATAGCCTATCAAGGTCATGTTGTAACACAAGTGTCATGCGCATCTGTATTTTTCTATGTGTCACTTTATTCTGTCAATCAGGCAATATACTTGAATCCTTACTATGTGTCTAGTGCTATGACTGTAGCTGAGAACAAGACAAAGTAAACCTCAACCTTAGACAATGTCTATTCCAGTGGAGAATAAAATAAATAAATCAGTGAAATCATGCAAGTAACCGAATATTACGAAGAAAGACAAATACAATAATATGGCAGAGATTAGCTGGCTGGATAGCACAGCCAGTAAAACATTTGTGTGGTATTGGAGAGAAAATATTCCTGAAGAGTAGACTTTCGAGTTGCGGTTTGAATGATGACAAGAAATCAACCATATAAATAAAGCTTGACTTAAAGAGGACTGCAAGCAACAAAATCAGGAAATGGTAAAGCCCTGAGATAGCTACCTGAAAAACCCATTTTGCCTGGAGTTTAAGGAAGTAATGAGCTACAGGAAGCCGATCTGATAGAAGATGGTGGGGTCACGTGGTGATGAGCAGACCTGTGTGTAATGACTGGATTTTATTCTGAATATATGCGACTCAGTTGTGGAGTGTTAAGGAGGGAGAGAGTATGATCTGAGTTTTTGTAAAGATAATTCTGACTACTGCATAGAGATCTCTTGTAGGGATACAAGTACGGATATAGGAAAATCTCATTCACCGGGAGAAAAAATATTTTGAAGGACCGATAAGAGAGTAAAATTACAGTTCTCTTTTAGAATTGTTGAGTTTAAGATGCTTATTAGACAAGGAAGTAGAGACCTTGGGTAAGTCGTTGTCCTTTCAGAGTATAGAAAAGAGTCAAGAAATTACATTTGAACTTATGGGTCTGGATGAGACAATTCAGAAAAAACTGTAGAAATACAGGGTGTGGCAGAAGTAAGGCCTGCTTGAGTGTGGTTGGTAATAATACGGGTGTAATACTTTAACTTGAACGTTTCACCTAAAATGGCACAGGGCAGGCTTGCGTGTGATATTGCTATGTCACAAAATTACATGCTTACGATTTTGTAAGGAGAAGGGGCGTTATTTATGCCGGGACCCTGCGCATTGCTACGCGTGAGTTGAACCCCAAATCCATGAAGAGGTGAACGAATGTTTTAAAGAAAGAATGAGGGGGAACATGGGAGCTTGAGCAGGGTCAGGGAGGTGGAAACGTATGAAACATGGAAAGAGAGGGGTTTTGATTACTGTGAAACCCACCTGGGTTTGTTCACTGGTGCTTATGGAAGTTAGGCTCACGGAGATTGCGAGACAGGGGCCCAGTCTTCACATGTTGGCTGGAGCACATTAGTTTTGCAGTCCGGAGCTGTTAGAAAGCATGCTAGCATGTAGGTCACTTAGCACTGGGGGAGGTGGATGAAATCATTTGTTTTGAGTCCCTGCCATTTTCATCGGCAAAGGTGGAGGCCTAGTCACAGAGAAAGCTCAGAGGAGCTTGACTGGAGTTTGCGAAGGAGAGTCTTCCGTTCCCTGTGATGGCTACTGAGTTCACTTATGGTGCATGACTGGCAGATGTCTACGATAGCTTTACTCACAGATGTGATATTGTAGCAGAGATGATAAGGAAGCAACTCTCAACTACGCTATTGACCAGTGTTCACATATGGTACCTCTCTTGTGTGGAGGTCTTAACTGATGATTCTGATGCCTCAAAGAGAATGGTACCAGAGGTAGGAAATGGAAGCTTCTAGTCTCTTCACACCTGGACCAATAACTGGCCCAAGATCCATTCCACCACATATTATTGGTCAAATCAGTCTCAGAGCCCATTCACATTCGAAGGGGAGGAGGTATACAACCCACTTATTTGGGAAGTGTCCTGCCATTTTTAATTTGCTGTGCCACTATTGGGGAGTCTCGGAGACATTTTGCAAAGTGAAAGCAGCATCGTCGTTTAAGATTTTTTGTCTTGCTATTGTGTATATCTCTCTTAAAAGACCTCTTCACCTACTTTATTGAGTGCTAGAAGTTCATACTTTATGAATCCTGTGATTAAAGTATCCACTTCTCTAAAGAATGTTAATGATCCAAATATATATTACCCACTGTGGATGAAATTATTTAAACTTTTTAGTTGACAGTCTGTCATGGTTGATGGAAGATAAAATCCCCAGTGATTTCTGAATGATCTGATTTAGTACATGAATGTATCACCAAAGAAGAAACATCAAACTGGGTAATTTATTAGGGTTCTTATAATACATCTAGAGGGAAACTCCTGGTGCTCTGTAGGACTTTTCTTAGCTCCCACTGACTACACAAATGAAATCGAGATATTTGATTACACAGCCAAATCCAATGTGGCAATCAAACCATCATAGTCATCAATTCCGAAAACAGAACTCAAATTCAGCTTCTCCCCTAGAGAATTACCATTCTACACAGATCAAACAATTAACACATAGAATGATTTTGTTTGCAAGCTGTGTAATTGTATGCACTATTATCAATATCTCAAAGATATAGTGTGAGAACTTTGATATGCTGGCAAATTAGTAGTGAAAGCTCATTTTATGAAAAAATTGTCTTCAATCAATATAGATAAATCAGGGATAACAGTAACTAGTTTCATCATCAAATTCACTCAAGTGCTTAAAAACTCATTGGATTTTTAAATGTCAGACTATTTCTTCTCATTAGTTACACTTTAGAATTGAAGCAAAACTCTCCAAAATAATTCTTAAAGCATCATTATCATCTTGTAAGGAGGAATCTCAGAGAAAGGCATCATGGGTTGGTTTTAGAGTGTTACTGAATAAAAAGTTTGTCTGGATGAAGATGACATTGTGAATATATCATCCATTAATGCAAGACAGTGGGTTAAACCTAGGAATTAGCTTTTATAAATGCTAGACTCTGTGTGAGTGTACAGAAATTATTAAAACCACAGTAAGCTCTCCTGATCCTTAGAAAACTATTGATTATATATGGCTAAAAATAATGTCATCGATCAGAGATATTAAAAATATTCTTACTGTTGTGTTGGAGCTCTTTATGTATATTATGTGCTTGTTAGAAATTTACAACATCGATTCTGTGCTTCTGTGATTAAATGTCATTAAAATAATCCTATGATTTCCATTTATTTCAATCTTCACCACTGCCAATAAAAATTTAAAAAACAAATAAAAATCAAATACTCTCCCTACATCCACAAGCTTAAATTGATCATACACTTCATCTTAAGGCATACTTTTTTTCATTAGTCTAGTTAAGGTCTTTCTCTTGCTTTATCCATTTATTCATTGGGTCATTGTATTTTAATATGTTTCTACATTTTTAATCCTCCTCTCATAGTAACCATTCTAGTGTGTTAAATGTGTAAATTTTCTTTGTATGCGTGCTTGAAAAGTGGACATTGTTTTGTGGGAACATATCTTTTTTTAAATATGTTATTTCTTTTTATTTTTAGAGAGAGGGGAAGGGAGGGAGAAAGAGAGGGAAAGAAACATCAATGTGTGGTTGCCTCTCACGCGCCCCCCACTGGGGACCTGGCCTGCAACCCAGGCATGTGCCCTGACTGGGAATCGAACCGCAACCCTTTGGTTCACAGCCCACGCTCAATCCACTGAGCTACGCCAGCCAGGGCGGAACATATCTTTTAATTTATTAAAAGGGCATAAAGGGACCCACGGGCAAAGCCAAAGCAGGGAAGGTTGGAGGATTGGAGGTGCGGGGTGGGTGGGGAGGGGGAACTGGTGGCGGGAAAATGGAGACGACTGTCCTTGAACAACAACAGGAAAAAAATGAAAACAAAACAGCATTATATTACAGAGTTCACTCTGGTTCTTACTTTCCTTTAAAATTGACTCTATGCCTTTAAGAGCCATCTGTGTTGCAATCAGATTTTTTTTTAACTGCCGCATGGTAGATGTGAAAGCTATTTAATTGCCACCGTGGCCCATTTCTTCTGAAGTAGCTAATCCCATCTGGCAAGAAAGGATGTCTCAGAAAGTCATGTCAAGATGTAGAGAGAACAAAATTCTGAATCTGCACTTGCAGGCAGCTGACTCTAGAAACGTGAGTGTTTATGGTAAATAGAGATGACGTGGAGAATTATGATGTGTAGCTTAGATCCCTAGGGGTTTAGAGTGAGTCTGCGCTCTTGTCTTCTAACAGTTATTCCCCATGTGAAAATGAGCTCCGCTTTGATAGCCTCCGCGTGACATTGAACACCGTATTGCGGGAGTTCCAAGCAACTTTACAACTGAGAGCTGGTATTTATTAACTAGATATTATCTGATCTATCAAACCGGCTGTGTGCAGCAGCATTCGACTTTTATCTTTTAAAAATATTTTATTTTTTAATATTTTTAGAGAGGGACAGGGAGGGAGAGAAACATCCATGTGTGGTCGCCTCTCATACTGGGAGACCTGGCCCGCAACCTAGGCACGTGCCCTGACTGGGAATCGAACTGGCGACCCTATAGCTTATAGGCTGGCATTCAATTCACTGAGTCACATCAGCCAGGGCAGCATTCTACTTTTAAATGACTAGAGCCTTCGCAGGCCTGGAGAACAGATGAAGTGCTGAGTGGCTGGTTGAGTCTTCTGTGACCAGTTACTAAAGGAGGCAAAAAAGGGGAGGCTTTCAGTCTTCCTGGGGTGCTGGTTGCAACCGGAAGAGAACAGCCACTCCACTGGAGGCCCGGGCCGTGGTGTGCTGGAAGGCTGAGACGAAAGGGAATCCCATTGCGTTCCACTGGCGGGCAAGACTTCTACTCATTCCCGGGTAGAGACCAAGGAGTTAGCTGGCTGGACAGGGACCTGGAAAAAATACAATTAGATCATTGGCAATGAAATGGAGAGGAAGGCCTGTAAATAAATCCTTCAGCATGGGCAGCGAGGGTGAAGATACTCACTTGGCATGTACATTCGTGTCCCACCAGAGGACGTTTCCTGTGGAGGAGGAGGCATCGTGGCCGTAGTGGCACGTTCCGTAGGTGCAGGTCAGCCTCTGTTCAAACTGCAATGATGACTCAGTGGCATCACGGGCAGAGTCACCGTGACGGCGAGTAAGGAGAACACACGTGCTGTAACTGTAATCGGTTTCCCTTGACTAAGCTACTACTAAGTGCTCTGCCTTGCACTGACAGAGACCAAATTTGAGCCTTCATTTTGATGCGACATGCTAAAACAACTTGCCAGTTACCTGATAGCGGATTGATTATATTAGACCTTTGTCATTATCAGGGGCAAGATTTTTTTAAAAAAAGATTTTAGTTATTTATTTGTAGACAGAGGGGAAGGGAGGGAAAAAGAGAGGGAGAGAAACATCCATGTGTGGTTGCCTCTCGCATGCCCCCCTTCTGGGGAGCTGGCCCGCAACCCAGGCATGCGCCCTGACAGGGAATCGAACCTGTGACCCTTTGGTTGGCAGGCTAGGCTCAATCCACTGAGCCACACCAGCCAGGGCAGGGGTGGGGGGAAGATTCTTGTCCTCATAGCAACACATACATAATCTGCATGTCCATTTGACTTCCCTAGCTATTTCTTCCCTGCTTAAACTCACGGCGTCTTATCTACTGCCTGGGTACCATACACAACACCATCTATGAACAAGAAACTTATTTTCCAGAGAATTAACTAAAGCAAAGGCACAAGGTTTTGGACGCCATTATCCCACTAGCAAGGAATAATTGTTTTAATAGAATACTAGAACATTCTGCCAAAATTTCAGTTACAGCACCAGATGGTAGAAACGCATTTTGATATGTGGATGCTGTCATGCCTGGTATGGTATACGCTTCAAAGACAAGCCAAAATATAATGCCTCTTTCCCCTAGCCTGAAGGCGTGGGGCTAAGAACCAAGGGATGGAAGTAAGCGCGCATCTCTAACTCTTACACCTGATAACTCTCTAGAATGATGTTTCTTTCTCATTGCTGGGACCTGGAATTTGATGTCTTCAAAGGGTCCCCTGCATAAGAGTGGTCCGCTTACAGCGGGTGCACAGCCACGGTTCTGTTAAGAAGACAGCTGAGAATTCTTCTGGGTCTTGTGTACGCTACCGAACCCGCAGGGAGAAAGGAGCTGTCACTGGAATGCCCGGAATAATGAGTGGTGATGAGCAAGACGAAATGAGGTTGCAGCTACAGAGCTGGAGCAAGAAAGTGTCCTCCCGGAGCTCAGGAGGTTCCGTGGGCTGCCCTAGTCCTGGTTAACGGAAAACCGGCAATCACCGAAAGTGGGCTTCACCAAAGACTCAGATAGTGTGCGAATAAACATTATGGTTACCAGCTACAGAGACTACATGGCCAAGATGTTGGCAGAAGGTAATGACATGGACTGGATCATAAAAAAGAAAGTGATGATTACCGGTTTAGACCTTGTGACAAGCCACAGAAACAGGACCGGTAAGGGCTATTAATGGGTTATCAGTGTGTTATAGCAATTACTCCTTCCATCCACCTCGGAAGAACTATGTAATTTTAGATTTTAGGTAGCAATGTGTCTGAAGTGATTTTATCTTGCAATGTTATGGTAGTTGATTGGACTGTGTGCGCCTTTTCTGCTTGGGATACTATTTTTTTTTTTTTTTCATCCAGTTAAAGGATAAGCGTGGAATCTCAGGGGCAGAAAGGGATAGACTGTCCTAATTATTTTAGTTAATTCTTCCATATATACTCTTCCCCCTTCTCCCTCCGTGGGCCCTGAGATGCTCATCTTTATGGACCTCAGAGACCTTGCTTTGGCCTTTTGCTTTCGCTTTGGCTTTTGGCTGCCAATGGGAAACGCTGTCAGGGGAATTAAAAAAGATGAATGGCACAGAGTATTCCTTTCCCAGCTCACTCCTTGCCAGCCATGGCTTGGGCGTGGCTGCGTTTCCATCCCAGACCACGGATCCTGTGCGGGATCACACTCTTACAGCCATCGTTTCACCTGTCCTAGGCTTTCTAGCACAACTTGACTTTGGCCATGCAGTCCTAACTATGGTCCATCTTTCTGTTGTTGCCAGCCCAGGATCCTTTACTATGCTTCACTGCCTTCCGCTTAATCCTGCTGCTGCGTAGCCTTTCATGACCTTCTCTCCAGTCATCCCTTTTGATTGTGTCCTTTGTTTCTGTAAAAAAAACAACCAAACAACTGTGATAAACATGGTAATCTAAAACAACACGCGGAAATCATTGACTCATTTATCTATATTCAATACAACATAATACACCAACAATTTTTTCGTTGAGTGCTTTGTGTAGAACAAACGTAATACATTTTCTCGCTCAAAGGAAACCTCGCAGTTTCTGATGTGCGCACAACTAAGAAACTGAGTTTGTCCTTCTCACGCAGAGACACATCTCGCACATTTTGCAAATGAAGATGCAGAATCCTAAAGTTCCTCTGCTAATAATCAGTATGCGGCAACTTTCCACGCTGAACAGGATGTTTGCCTGGAGGCAGAACAGCCATCTCTGTTAGTTTTACAACTGGGCCGCAACATCACCAGGTGTTTTAACAATGAGTTAACCCACCTTCACGGGTCGCCCCTCTGATTTAACTCATTCCATTTCCCAAGAAGCAGCTCCTTAATCACAGACACGAAATGGCTAACAGAAAGGGGGTGACCACTTGAGAGCAACGGCACAGGAAGGACTACAATTCCCAACATTTTAATACGTGGTGCCAGAAAGATTCTGGCAAGATGTCTTACTGTCTGCCAGCTTCCGATGCCTCGTATCGTACGTTCGGCACTGCGAGAACTTCATCCTTTGAAGTAGGACTTGCTTGCGTTTGGTTGGGTAATTGCAGTAATCCTGTCTCTCATTGGAGCTTTTAAAAAGTTACTTCCATTTCCAGGCTTCTCTTTAAGTTTCTTTCGTGTTATTTAGAGAAAAGGGGCTCCAGGTGCTGTGAGGCTTAATTAATCATTATCAGAAGTACAGATAGAAATGGATGTTCCCCCAGGAACGGTGTGAATCGCTGAGTCTCAAACCACCAAAATGACAAAAGAGTTACTGTTTAAAATTATGTTCTTTGTGCTTCTATGAAAATTGTCCATCAAGCACCGTGCCCCTAAAGCATCTGAGTAATTGAAATTTTATTGAATGCTGACGTATATGCCAACATACCCGTCACTCAGGAAAACAAAATTGAGGGAGTTAGCTTCTGCCCTTTTTGTTATAGTCAAATCCCTTGGCAAGATATGTCTCTTGTCTCACTGAAACATCTCATGAAATATGTATAATGGAATGAAGTTCACCAGTGGGCTTAGAACATCGTTTGCACTGGAGCGAATTGCACTGAATAACTACAGAAGCAAGCTTACCATTGGATTGTGTCCCGAACTTTATTTGATTGAAATTTAGGAGGCATTTTGTTACAGAAACAACTTTGGACATAGTAAGTAATCCCCCAGGACAACCCAAAAGTTATATTGAATCAAGAGAAAACCTGAAAGATGGTAAATTTCAGTGTGATATATGGGAAAAAAAAATACTCATGCGGATGTATCTTAAGTGAAATAGTTTTTTTGTGGTTGCTTGGCATTTAAATCACTGACTGTACATATTCTCTTTTATTTAAATGGTGTGAATGAGAAACCCCCGTCATCTCTGCTCCGCAATGCAACGCTCATCAGTCACACACGCTGAGGGGTCAGGAACTTGACTGTACAAAAGTGGTGAAAAGACCGAATAAAGTGAGAACTAATGGGAAAAAGGAAATGAAAGGACTTCCGGAGTTTGAACTAAGATATTAAGATGAAGATGTGCATATGTGAAGGACGATTTTTCTGAAATTCATTTTATTTTATTTTATTTTATTTTATTTTATTTTATTTTATTTTATTTTATTTTATTTTATTTTATTTTATTTTATTTTATTTTATTTTATTATTTTATAAAATACCAGAATGATCCCACCGGGCTATGGTGACTTGAACAAAAATTTAGGACACACAGAGTTGAATAATATAAACCAAAACACAGATTTCATAAGAACACATACAAGTAACAGGTTCCGTACAAAATACATAAGAAGCCATATGAGTGGAAGGCAAGTGAAGTAAAAAAATGGGACCCTGGTTGGTGTGGCTCAGTGGATTGAGCACTGGCCTGTGAACAAAGGGCCTGTAAACCAAAGGATCTCCAGTTCAATTCCCAGTCAGGGCACGTGCCTGGGTTGCAGTCCAGGTCCCCAGTAGGGGGCGTGTGAGAGGCAACCATATACGGATGTTTCTCTCCTTCTCTTTCTCCCTCCCTTCCGTTCTCTAAAAACAAATAAATTAAATAGTTAAAAAAATAAAAGAATGGGGATATAAGTGAATGAATGAGTAAATTCGTACATGAAGAAATAGAAGGTCCTTCCAGACTCTGTGCAGTAATTTTATAGTTATTCAAGTATTCTTCCTGTAAAAAGCACACATATTTATTCTCATAATGCACTTAAAAGTGCGTAGCAATGGTTGCGCATATATTCACATTTAAACAGTAGATGTATGGAACCAACCTAACAGAAGAAGTCTTAAAAGTTATGGGAAAGTGGTTCATTTAATTTAGAGGTTCGTGGGAGCATCAGGAAGTGACCATGATATTTTTACTCCCCAAGTCATCTTTGCAAGATCTTCTGCATTTACTTAGTTTTCCCTACAGAATAACATTTAATTGGAGTTATTTACATATATTTGCAAAAGACAAATAAACTGGAATATCAGGTTTTACAAACTACCTGCCCCCCAGTCTAACATCCAGACTTACCGTAATATACTTAGGGCGCTTCAAATTTCAAATTCACAATTTTAAACCATATTACCAGTATTTAAGGTGTTTACATCATAAAATCTTTGGCAGTTGATACAGGTAACTTTTTAGTTTATTAAATTAAGATTTTACAATTCTTGTCCTGGCTGGTGTGGCTCAGTGGATTGAGTGCTGGCTTGCAAATCAAAGGGTCACTGGTTCAATTCCCAGTCAGGGCACATGCCTGGGTTGTGGGCCAGGTCCCCAGTAGGGGGTGCGCGAGAGGCAACCACACATGGATGTTCCTCTCCCTCTCTTTCTCCTTCCCTATTTCTCTCTAAAAAGAAATAAATAAAATCTTTAAAATAAAGATTTTATAATTCTTATAGAAGTGGATTTGGGGAGGAGGGACTGTAGTCTCAGTTCTATACTACTTCCATACAGCCGGTCATCAATCCTTGCCCTGTCCCCTAATTCAGCTCTTTTCTGGTTTATTGTATACCTTACTTCTAGTCTTCAAGTTCGTTTCCACCAGGATTAGACAACTCTTAAATTATCAATTGTTTTACAGCAAATAGTAACAGATATTTTTGGATAGTGCTGAAGCATGTGACTCTCCGGTCAAATAATTTTAAACGATGCTCCCCTTACAATTGCTTCATCAGCTACTTTGCAGCAGCAGTGAAGGGTTCCAGAAATTTCCTTTGAACCTGAGTTTTACATTTGGCAGTATCATTTTCTCAGAACGGAATGTGTGTCTATGATGTTTTGGTTTAATGACTTGGAGCATCCTGTTATGTTGATTTAAAGCCAAAATAAAACTTAGTAAAAATAATCCTTGAAAACACAAACTTATCCAGGCATGTAAGTTCAGTTTTTTTAATGAGACCCTAGATATAGCATTTGGCTGTAGCTCTAGTCTTTTGGAATCCATTATGAGAATGCTCTGCTTTTGGTTCTTAATAACGGCCCTTTGGATTTGCTTTTTAAAAACAAATTATTGGTATTTTCCAAGTAGTAGTGAGACTAAGGAACTCATCACTATTTAGCTCTCTGTTACCCTTTAAAGTATTTCTGACAACGCTTTGAGTTTTAAGGTTTTCTTAGCTAGAATACTTTCAGGGATTATTAATCCAATATGGCAGCTCTAGGCTGTCATTAGCTGGCACAAAATTTTCTGGCTGTGACAAATCTTTCGAGTTAAACTTTGTGACTCATCTTTAAATTGGGCATATTCTACAGTTTCTATTTTAAGGCTTCCTAGTAGTTAGGTTCAGCCATAGGAGTCTCTTCCCCTCAGCTTTTCATTAAGTCATAAACCTATGAAAGATTTTTAGATTCTTATTTTTTAAAAGATTTTATGTACTTTTAGAAAAGGGGAAAAGAGGGGAAAAGAGAGGGAGAGAAAGCTCGGTGTTCAAGAGATACATCAATGGGTTGCCTCTCCCTCACACCCCGAAATGGGGCGCCTGGCCCACAGCCCAGGCACGTGCCCTGACCAGGAGTCACATCAGCGACCCTCTGGTTCACAAGCCAGTGCTCAAGCCACTGAGCCACGCCAGCCAGGGCGCACTTTCAGTTTCTTACAGAGTTTTTTAGATTTCTTCAGGGTTCTTTGTTTATCTAGAAAAATAACCACTGCAAATAATGTCCATTTCCACCATGATCTTTCTCTACTGATATTAACTGTAAATGTTGAAATCAAATTTTAATCACTTAAAATTTAGTGAAAGCTCGGCATTTAATAGATAACAATATACATTAACATGGGTTCAAATATATAAATGCTGTACTTACTTTCTTAATATATCACCTTTAGTGCATCGTAAGAGGAAAGAAAACGATGCTTATAGGACACTTCATACATTACCCATATTCTTTTTAAATGTCTTGTCTCCTCTTTTTCCCATACTGATAAAAATTAAATGGGGAATTCTCAGGTAAAATTATTAAGAAATGGAGCTTGAGAATGCACCGCCTGGCTTGCTTTTCTAATCAATCTGTACTGTTCTGACCGAGGTTGAGTTGGAGGGTCGGGCTGAGTACAGAGCCAATGAGCTATACGGTGGCACAAATTCCAAACTTCAAAACGTGATGAATTGCTCTTCTCTTCTTTCTTGCTATTTTCCCAATGGCAGAGCCTGGAGAAAAAAGAATTGTGTAGCAGCTTAAGTATATAAAAGAGGAATAATGTTATTTCAAAATATAAAGAGCTATAAATAGACATATAAAGAAATATTCACTTGCTTCAAACATTTAAGTTAATCAGTAGACAGCATCATTTGCTTAACACCTGTGAAAAATAACTTACAAAATGCCGTAACAGCTTGCATAACCTTAAGGAAGCATTCCTAAATTGGTGTTTAGTCACCTTTCTCCACAAAACATTTTTTTTTAGTCAGAAGTTCTATTCTCCTAATGTTTGCTTGTCCAAGTTCAATCCAAAGATGGTTAAAACTATTCTCTTGCAGGCTAGAGGCAATCTACAGAGTCCAGCACAAATAACACTCTTTTCGATTACATAAAAATCTTTCATTACAAAATCAGAAGCATGTAATTCTGTAACACAACACTATCACACTCAAGCACGCCAGATGGCCATTTTAGGAGAAATGTTCAAATTGCTGTCCATTTCGTGCGAGACATTCACGTACCCCACCAACCACACTCAATGGCATCGCTTCTTCCGGACCTTGTACGTCCCACATTTCCAGGTTTCGCATCCCGTTGAACAGAGCGGTGAAAGGTCTGCGACGCTAATCCTGAACAACTCACACCGAAGGGTCATGTGTCTTCAGGTCCCAAAAGAAGTATTGAGTGCTATACACATCCATCTCCAACATTATAATATAACCAGTCAAAAGTTAAACTAGATACGTGTGGGAAAATCGAGACAACTGTGATAGAATAGCAATCGAAATTAGACTAGATACAGTAAGTTTTATACAAACTTATTTAAAACTGTGCTTTGCAGTGTGTGTATTTCTTAAGTCTCATGAAAATGCTTGTATTTTTATTGCAACTTACCATTACCTAACTATTAATAATTCAGTATAGGTCTCTCGAAGCCTTGTATCTCTAGGGGCAGAGTCTTCAAGAACCTATACATGCTCATGGAGGGTTTGGAGTTTCATACACTCTAAGACATAGCTTAAGGAAACGATGTGAATGAAGTACTGATCTGAATCAATTGGACCTAGATGTTTAAGGTCGCACACATGCAAGAGTTGCATTTATTTGCTGTGATATACAAGCGAATAGAAACTCCAAAGTCAGTCACTCAAATGATGGAAATTTTACTTTCTTCCTGCATATTCGTGAGTGTATCAATGATAAGTTGTCCTTCAAGTTTTTCTTTTGTATCTGAATCAATTGCTCAATGGCTCTCTTCCTGAATTACTATGCATTTTTTATTTTTTTATTTTTTTAATATTTTATTTATTTTTATTATTTATTTATTTATTTACTTATCTTTAGAGGGGAAGGGAAGGAGAGAGGGAGAGAAACATCAATGTGCGGTTGCCTCTTGTATGTCCCCTGCCGGGAACTGGCCTGGCAACCCAGGCACTTCACAGATAATAAAATTCACCATTTGGGGCAGAGATATCTATTTATTTTAATAGCTGTATAGTCATTGGTAATCACCATCATGATCAAGATGTAGAGCGGCTCTATCCAAAACATCCCTTTCCAAACAGTGGCAACAGTACAAATGTCCTTCAGTCGGTTTGTGGCTATGCTATGCAAATGGAAGCTTTACTTTACGTTAAGCTGTTTATTTTCTCGCCGGCACCTTCCTATCGCTTGTTACCTTCTCATTTACACTCACCACCTTGTAAAGTTCTAGCCCCAGATCGAGGCAGCCATCTGTCTGCTCCGCTCCTGCATCCGGACCGCAGAATCCAGGCGTGCCTCGGAGATACTGCTGATTGGTTTCCAGACCACACAGCAAAGCGAATCATAACCTTCTGCTGGTCGAGTGTGTTGCCTTTAATTTATAAAGTAACAGCATGTGTGATACGTGAGAGAATGAAGTATGCCTGTAATACTGGGGAAAAAAAAAAAAAAAAAACCCAAACTTCCGCAACCGAGATATACCGGTTAGCATACTTTCTTTCCATTTCTGATTTACCGCTTATGTTCGGACTGTGACTTTTTTTTCTCACCTGGATACTGCAAAAGACTGCAAAGTGACGTTTTCTCTTCAGTTTTTCCAGACCTCCCCAACTGCCTCATTCCCCCTCACCCCACCTCGTATCAGTCACCGGAATACCTTGTAAAATGCAAACTTGACCTTGTCACTTTGCTGCTCGCCTTCTATGTCGCCTCAGAATCTAGGAGGTGATACAGTTTCAGCTACTTAGCCCGGTCCGCCAGGTCCTTCACAGTCCAATATCTGCAATCTTCTTAAACCTCTTCCCCTTCATGAGCACTCAGCACTTCGAGAATCATTCATTACTCAAAGTTCTCTGACAGCAGGTTAAGGCTCCTGGCCTTTGTTCATATCGTTCTCCGTGACCAGAATTTGCAGGATTAACCCTTTCTTAGGTAATACCGGCTTGGCCTCCAACACGCAGTTCAGTTGTGGTCTCCTGTAGCCATCCTCTCTTTCTTCCCGTCTTAATAAAATGTGCCTTTGCCGCATCCCACAACACCTTTACGTTCACGATCACTTTGTTCACAGCAACGAGTAGGGATTTAGGCCTTGTTTTTCTATCGATCTCAATGAACTGCATTTCTTTTCTTGCTGGGGCAGTATCTTCCATTTCTACGTCCCTTTGTATCTAAGACTATTCAGACATATACTTGTTGACCACGTTTTCATATTATACGATTTTAAACCAAATACTAAAATCTAACAAGTAGTCAATTTGAGGAAATTAAGATTGCGTATTTGAGTGTATAATTCTTCCACATTACACTTAAAACTAGACTTACGCACGATCTATTCAGACCGTATATTAAAAATAAATCAAATTTACCCGAAAGCTTTAATTAACTTTTTCTTGACGATCATAAATATTAGAAATAGGATTTATAAGTGCCTAAGTGCAAAATATTACCAGGGAGACTAGTTTTGGCCATGTAAAAGTAAATGATTATTTAGTAATTTAATTTTCTTGAATTTCTCAGTCATTTCTTTCAGTAGGACAAGCCCTGCATGATAAAAATTACTTACTTGAAAAATCTGATGAATGTGATAACTGTTTACAATGATTTAGATTAAGGCCTAATAATTTCTGAAAATCTAGTGAATTTTACCTTCTTTTCCTTAATTTATAGGTTCACATTTATTTCACTTTGATGTCCTATCATTTATGGCTTTTTGAAGGAAATGACTATTTTGCTTTGCACTCTTATTTTTCTTCATGTTTATAACACATATAGCAAATAACATTTTGCTAAATGTTTATACAGTAAAGATAGTCTTCAACAACCCCATTTAACCCAATTGCGATTCAGTAACATGAACTTTCAAAGGAAGCCTGAGTATCTGTTAAAATCTGATCAAGCCACAAGGTTCACACGGTTCTCCCATTGGGCATGACTGTGTTTACAAAAGTGTTTGTCACTTCCTGAGGCTTATTTTAATTGGTTTTTGCATCAACTACTTAATGCAACATTCAACTTTCCAGAGTTCTCTTTTCAAGGTACACTAACAACCAGGTTCGTATCTACAATCAACTTTCAATTTTCTGCTAGCAGATTTTCTGCATTATAGCTCATCTTTAACAAATCTTGCTTTAGCTTCTTAGAGACATTATCAGCTCCACTGCTCATTCTGTTTTTTTTTTTCTTTTTATTCCCTGAACATGTAGGCCTCATCCCAGAAGATACCAGAAGAAGTTATGTTATCCCACATTATTCTCGGTCCACGCATTCTTAAGCTTAATAAGCACAAATGGTTAAGAATCAAATCATGTTATTGCCTTCATCTACTGTCAGGCTAAATGTGATCAGTGTAGGATATACTACTTAAAGATAAAATAGAATTTAAAGAACCATTTTTTTCTAAAAGGTTATACACATCAGTTTAATAAATTGTGTTCTTCTACAGTATGAGGTGAGAAATAGGCAAATTTGAGGACAGTAAAGAAGTAAATATCAGGACTTTCGGCCAAGATGGAGGCATAGGTGGACACACTGTGCCTCCTTGCATAACCAAAATTAAGGACAACAAGGATTTAGAAACAAGAAAACAATCAGAACTGAGAGAAAATTGAACTGTACAGAGGGCCGACAACCATTCATCCAGACCTGTAAGAGGGGCGGAGTCACTGCAGGAGGAAGAGGAGGTTGGCAGATCCAGGTGCGTAGGCAGCTGCTGGTGGACCTGGGCTGGCAGGTGGCGGCTAGCGGATCCCTGGCGCAAGGCAACTGGCTGACCAGGCGGTGCCACATTCGCGCACAGATAATCTAGGCGAAAACGGAGAACGTGACAGAGCTTGCAACCCAGGGTCCCAGCACCAGGAAATAAAACCTAAAAACACCGAGACCCCACCCCCACATACAGCAGCACAACCCAGCGACTGGGCTGCCCCGCCCTTGGGGAACACCTAAGGCTCCACCCCTCACTATGTAACAGCTGCAACCAGACCAAAACAGAAACAAAACAAACAAACAAACAAACAAAAACCCACCAGAAATGGCTCAAACGGAAGAACAGATCAAAGCCTCAGAGCCAATTCATCTAAGCAACCAAGAGATAGCCAACCTACCAGATGCACCGTTCAAAGCCCTGGTGATCAGGATGCTCACAGAATTGGTTGATTTTGGTTGCAAATTAGATGAACAAGTGAAGGCTACAATAAGTGAAATGAAGGAAAATGCACAAGGAACCAATAGTGATGGGAGGAAAACTGGGACTCAAATCAGTGGAGTGGACCAGAAGGAAGAAACAAACATCCAAATGGAACAGAATGATGAAACAAGAATTCAAAAAAATGAGGAGAGGTTTAGGAACCTCCAGGACAACCTTAAATGTTCCAACATCTGAGTCATACAGGTGCCAGAAGGGGAAGAGGAAGAGCAACAAGTGGAAAACTTATTTGAACAAATATTAAAGGAGAACTTCCCCAATCTGGCAAAGGAAATAGACTACCAGGACGTCCAGGAAGCTCAGAGAGTCCCAAAGAAGTTGGACCCAAGGAGGAACACACCAAGGCACATCATAATTACATTAGCCAAGATTAAAACGAAGGAGAGAATTCTAGAAGCAGCAAGGGATAAGGGGACAGTCACCTACAAAGGAGTTCCCATCAGACTGTCAGCTGATTTCTCAAAAGAGACCTTCCAGGCAAGAAGGGGCTGGAAAGAAGTATTCCAAGTCATGAAAGGCAAGGACCTATATCCAAGATTACTTTATCCAGCAAAGCTATAGTTTAGAATGGAAGAGCAGATGAAGTGCTTCTCAGATAAGGTCAAGTTCAAGGAGTTCATCATCACCAAGCCCCTGTATAAAATGTTAAAGGGACTTATCTAAGAAAAAGAAGATAAAAAATATGAACAGTAAAATGACAGCAAACTCACAATTATTAACAACCACACTGAAAACAAAAACCAAAACAAATGA
This sequence comes from Glossophaga mutica, assembly GCA_039655065.1. Lineage (NCBI taxonomy): Eukaryota > Metazoa > Chordata > Mammalia > Chiroptera > Phyllostomidae > Glossophaga > Glossophaga mutica. Next base: position 1,805,185 of record CM077318.1, on the reverse strand, counting down.
AGCAAACATCTAGAACAGGAACAGAATCACAGAAATGGAGATCACATGGAGGGTTAGCAACAGGGGAGTGGGAGGAGGAGGGGGGGGAAGGTACAGAGAATGAGTAGCATAGACGGTGGGTAGAAAATAGACAGGGGGAGGGCAAGAATAGTATGGGAAATGTAGAAGCTAAAGAACTTATGACACATGGACATGAACTAAAGGGGGGAATGTGGGTGGGAGGGGGTGTGCAGGGTGGAGGGGAATGATGGGGGAGAAATGGGACAACTGTGATAGCATAATCAATAAAATATAAATAAAAAAGAAATAAATATCAGCCCTTGCTGGCTTATTCTTCTTTTGAGTTCTGTACCTGATCCAAGTTATATTATTTTGCAATAAACATTTGGTTTGGGCTGATGCATCTACCCAACCCAACCAATCCCATTAAAAAATGGGCATCGGACCTGAGCAGGTACTTTTCCCCAATAGACACACAGATGGCCAACGGAGTGAGGAAAGATGCTGAACTTCACTAGCTCTAAGGAAAATGCAAATCCAAACCACAAATACCACCTCGCACCTGCAAGAATGGCTATTATCATAAAGATGAAACATAAATGTTGAAGAAGATGGTGAAAAGAAAGAACCCTTGTGTTCTGCTAGTGGGAATGTACATTGATGCAGTCTCTATCTTTTTTTTTTAAAGATATTATTTATTTATTTTTAGAGAGAAGGGAAGGGAGGGAGAAAGAGAGAGAAACATCCATGTGTGGTTGCCTCTCGTGCTCCCCCTACTGGGGACCTGGCCCACAATCCAGGCAAGTGTCCTGACTGGGAATCGAACCGGCGACCCTTCAGTTTGCAGGCCGGCACTCAATCCACTGAGCCACGCCAGCCAGGGCTGCAGCCTCTATTTTTGACTATTCAACTAAAAGAATTCTCCAGAGATGCAATGATTTTACCACATTTCCTTTTACATGCTTTTAGATAAATAGAATTTTGGTGAGGATATAACATCCTCATAGATATCGGTGGGGAATTAGAAAATAAAAATAAAAATCTTGCTGTTTATAAATTTAAACTTTCATAGATATCCAATTTATTAATCTTTTTATAATTTAACGATTTTTTTTAGTTGGGATACAATTATGATATGTGTTATATTAGTTTCAGGTATACAATAGAGTGATTCAACATTTTCATATCTGGCAATGTGATCGATCACTGCATTAGTTCCAGTAATTATCTGTTATGGTGAAAACTCACCACAGTATTATTGATTATATCCCTTTTCACTCATCCCCCCACCCCTGCTCTCGGGTAACCATCACTTAGGTTTTTGTTTCTATGAGTTTGTTTTTGTTTTATTTTGTTATTTTTTGATTCCACACATAAGTGAAACTGTACAGTATTTGTCTTTTTCTGTCTGATTGATTTGACTTAGCATCATACCATCTGGGTCCACCCATGTTGTTACAAATGAAAAGAGCTCACTATTTATGATTGCTGCATAATATTCCATTATATATAAATATAGAGAAAGATACATACGTGTGTGTGTATATATATATAACTATAGATAGATATAGAGATAGAGATATATCACATTTTCTTTATTTGGTACCCTAGTAGTAGACACCTAGGTTGTTTCCATAGCTTGGTTATTGTATCAATGTTTTTTAAAAAGTGTATGAATGTTGCGTTAGGCTGATAATGATCTTCCTCTGTCTAATATTATGTAATTAAAGTGTACGATATTTTTCTGCTATTGCTTTTATAATTTTAGTTTTATATTGTTACGCTCCATCTGTAGATATTTCATTTGATTTAATTGTGGTCAGGAGGAGTGGTAATAATATCTTAGCTCTCCCTGAGATATTTAAACCCTGATCCTTGGAGTCTAGGATTGTATTAGGTTACGCGGCAAAAGAGAATTTACAGATGTAATTACATTTGCAAACCTTAGGCTAGGGAGATTATCCATATTATTTGATTGGCCCAATCTGCTTGATCATCCATATCCTTCAAAGATTACTTAAAAGAAGGGAAACTTCTGCAGGTCAAATGAGAGCAATGTTGCAGAAAGGGAAGTTGGAGAGATTCCAAGGAGAAGGATCCGCTGTGCTGTTTGACTGTGACATGCACAGGTGCACGTTCAAGGAGTGGCAAGGCGACTCTCGAAGCTCAGCGCGGTCCCCAGTTCGCAGCCTGCCAGCAAGGGAAAGGTGCATTGGTCTTACAGATTCAGGGAACGAGAGTCTGCCGCTTAATGAGCTTAGAAGCAGATAGCTCCCAGAGATGCCCCATATGAGCCTCGGAAGATGGACAGCAGGTAACCTAGCTACGCCGGCCAGACTTCTGAAACACATAGTGTAAGAGAAGCCATAGATGTTTAAGCCACCGCATTTGTGGTCATTTGTTATAAAAGCAATGGAAAATTCCGTGCACATGTTTTAATTTTTCTTCTCCATGTAGTAAACAAATTCTCAACGCCTTCATTTGGGTTTCCCTTTTTATTTTATTTTTGAGGTATTACACAATTTCGATGGAAAAAGTAGCTTTCACCAAGGTCACTTTGCAGCCCGTTGTGCTTGTTAAATTTAGAACCTAAATACCGACTGTCATTATGAAATGACGTTAAAAAGAATTGTGTCTGGAAAATAATGTCAATACACCGGTCCTGTTCCTTTGTGTTCTTTTGTTCTCAGCGTAGGGATCCTTCAGCCCTTGTCTCATGGGTACCTAGAAGGCAAGCCACACTTTGCCACCCAAACGATGCAATAACAAAGAGAAAAGCTAATGCAGATTAGGAGCTGAGATGTAGAGAAAAAGCAGTCACCTTATTAACAACTGTGGTGGCTCAACATCCATGAATCAGAAATTGTGGAAAACTGAGGATAACATATTTTGACAAACATTCTGAGGAAGATATAGGTAGGTAGGTACTTGGGAAGTGATCATGTTCTTTGTAAGCCGAACAAACTAACTGCAATTTATGTGGAAAGCTTATTCCTAGTAATTTTTTGGTACAAAACAGAATAATCTATATAAGAATAATGTGTACTCAAATGGAAAGAAGAATGATAGTACTAATAAAGTGGCTATAAGTTATGGGTTAAAAATCAGATCTTTATAAGCTAAAAAAATTTGACATAAGAATATGCTTATACTGGTAAAACTGTGACTCCAATTTTGAATTAATTGATGTTTATCTCATAAACTCTTTCCTTTGTAAAGTATTAGTGTTCTACTTACACCTCACAGGGCCCAAGTATGCTTCTGTTGAATAAATATTTGCTATGAGGGGAAGCTTTTCAAACCATCTTCTTAGTGATTTAAAGGCAGCAAAGGTTGTGTGAATAGTTGTGACCACTTTAGCTGATTGTGTTTTATGCGAGTGATGAATAGATAGCCAATTACTTCTTTACTTATTTGTAGGTTAAAGCATCTTGTTTTGGGCCTCTACAACTGGGAGGTAAATTCTTTCCCAGTTTAGGTTTAAAGGCATTGTACTAAGCTAATTTCAAGAGATATCTTTCATTCAGATGTGACCAAAGTCTATTCCATGATTCCTAAAGAAGTTTTCTCAAATATGCTGAGCCCTTTTCTGTATTCCAGCTCGTGCAGAGAGGATGCCATTGGTTCTGAGAGATAAATTCCCAGCTTTCATCCATGACAGCTAGTTTAATGCATAGTAAAACAACTCCTGTGACTACTCATTTTGTTCCTAAGTATAACCATAAAAATGCTCTGTGACAGAATCATTTCAGAGAAATATGTCGTTTTATTGATAGATATTCCAGAGGGTATTAAACAAATCTGCGCATCTATTTCTCACCTAAAGTAAGAGGTAAGAAAACTTGCCTTCCATCTTTGCTCTATATTACTTTATTCTCATAAATTCCTATTAGTGACTCCGAAACTTTATGCTTGAAAATTCCCTTAATTTCTAAATGAGAGGAAGAACATTTAGAAGAGCAATCAGTGATGACAGAATATTGTTAAAAAGCTGTTGTGTCTTCAGACACATCTGTGAGTGCGAGAACAATGTGTTGCCAGATAACTAAATTACTGAAAGCATGTAATAACCAGCATAGAGAGAGTCATTTAATACCATATTTTTCTATTAGTTTTACAGACAGCTTCAGATATATTTCTCCATGAAATTATCCTTACTTAACTATGTTTTTTTCCCTGCAATTTCTTTCTTAATAGACTACAGAAACGTTACTGTTTTCTGTAACCATTCCTCTATAAAACACTAAAGAATACTGCAGCATGAAGCTGTTTCAAAAGACTGAGGTTTGCTCACAAATCGATTGTAATACATGATATTTAATTGAGATCACATATTAGAGAGCAGAAGCAAAATGATCATATCCATCTTATTACCACATGAATATTTTAAAAATATATTAATTATGCTTTAAAAAGTTATGTCAACTGACATTTGAAGATTCTTTTCATTGAACACTCTGAGAACCACTTAAAATTACCACTTAGAAGCATAGATCTGAATGTTTTATTCTACTGCTGATTCATCTTGAATGGTACCGCAGTTACGGCTATCAGTGACAGAACTCTTTTAATGTATTCTACATTCAACTGGAAAATTTTTCTAGGCTAGAAATATGCAGCTTAGTGTTCCTGGTTTAGAGAGTATTACACTGTGGTTGCAACAAAATTAATCTTTACTTCCTCACGTGCATATCTTTGTTGTTTAGATTAAACTGATGAATTCGGTTTACACGCAGAGCCTAAAGGTGTAATTAAGTATTTTCTGTCCCTACTGTCTCAATGGAAGAATACTGGCTGTCAGAGTGAGTTTAGACATCTATTTGCTGTTACGGTATTGTTTGTTCACCCTTAATCCTAAATGACGGCCTGAGCAGAGAGTGAGAAAAAAAAAAAAAAAAGCTTTGTCAGATTGTGTAGAAGTGTTATAATCCATTAGACAGCAAGGTTTCATAATTTATATTTCACTGTATATTACTAATTTGCACATTTCTCTCTTCATGCTATAAACCAAGGTTAGAATTACAGCAGACTCACAGGGAAGGGAAGAGTCTAAGTGTTAACAATAGCACCTAACAATGTCAGGGGATCTTTGGTAATTAGAGAAAAACATATTGTTCTTCAAAGAAATGTGTTAAACTTGCTATGTGCAGCTTAGGTTTTTAAGAAAGTCTTTTCTTCTGTACTGCACCTATTCTGTGTTCCCTCTTGGAGTTCTGAGACTGAAAAAGAGATTCATTAATATACTCATTAACATTAAAATGCAGCTAACATCATCATTAATGTCACAGCTTGGGATTTGGAGAATTCGAGTATAGTATCCTATCACGTTGCCAAGAAGAAGAGCAGAACAAAAGCATTTAAGCAGTAATCCTGATTATTTTCCTATCTCACCAAAGGCGCATGAAATGGTAAAAACAACCTTTCCATCAAGATCAATCTGTCATGGATGACATCTTGTTTTATAGGCTACTTTTTCCTAGTCTGATGTTTAGACAATGCTATAGAATGTTCAGGGTTTTTTTAGTAATTGCATTTTACATAAAGTGTCGTTCTGCCTTTTCTTGAGGAGTTTGATGTGCTATAGCTTTACAAAAGATAACTATGTCATCTGTAGTTTCAAAACCATTTGAAATGTAGCATAAATAATACATAATCAGAGAGCTGGCTATGTGATTCTGACCCTAATGTTTGTATCAGTATAAAGTATCTAAACATTGTTAAGAGAAAGAGACTAAGAGATAACATTCTCTATTGGTACTTACACTTGACTAATTGAAACTCGTAAGCTGACAAAAATTGAGCACCTGAGAATCTTCTGCAGTAAATGTGAATTTTCACAAATTTGAACTGACGAGAAGTAATATTAGACTAGTCTGAATTTCTATGAAGCTGAATACCTACATGTGTATATGTGGGCATATAAAATATTGAGTATCCATAAGATATATTTGATCTGTATTATCCAGTCAACAATAAAGTGAGAGAGTGATGTAGAAATTAAACAGAAAGTAACCAAGCTACCACACGATTGGCTTTAATCTCTTTTGTTTACATGGATATGAGTGATGTAAACTATGTCAAATTTTTTATTCCCTTAATGAGATTCAGAGCCATGGTGAAGGAGACCCTTCCCCTTCCCACAGTGTAGGAATAGGGCAAAAAAAGACAGCCACTCATGAACCTGAGAGCAGGTTCCCACCAGCCAGTGAATCTGCCAACACCTTGAGTTTGGACTTCCGAGTCTCTAAAGTCGTGCAACAGAAATTTCTGTTGTTTTTAAGCCACTAGTCTATGGCATTTGGTTATAGCAGCCTGGACAAAGTAAGACACTTACAAATAAACTGTGCCTTACAAAGAATATTTAGATGAATTGAGTCAGAAAATATGAATGTAAATAAATATCTGGAGCATGTCCCTTTTTTACAATTAGAAGAGTTTTCTCTGAACATGAGCCATTTTCTTCAACTTCAATGAAACTTCACAATATATTAGTGTTGGGAATTTCAGTTTCAATGGAAGGAAAACTTGCTTCAAGTATTTTAACTAATTTTTTTGCTAAATTTCAGTTGACACAGTGTGAAACAAACTAAATTGCTTGAGGACTCTTGAAGTTTATGTGATCTAATTTACACATCTCATTCTGGCAAGAGTTATATATTATAATCAAATCCACTTGGAATTAGGTTGATGACATTTTTATTATTTGCTTACCCAAAATGTGTATAATAGTCTCATCATTTATTGAAATGTTCTGTATTGTGTATATTCTGAATGAATATCCATAATAAAAACATAGAGACTCATACCCATAATACATTCAGCAATACCTGATCAACAACAGCAAGTAAGCAATGGTGCTACTAAAATATTGGTATTTCTGAAGATTGATGACAAATTGAATAATGAGCTAAATTAGTGTAGTAGTTTATTCCATCAGTCATTATTAAAAATAGATCTCTTATTATACATTAAAAAACCCTATGCTTTCCCAAAATTACAGTTGGAAAGTAATCACAATTTAAGGACAAGACTCACATTGGATTAAATTTCCCCACAGTCCAACCCGTTTTCTCCATTAAAAAATTATACCTAGATTTATTCTTCCAATTTTAGCTTCCAATTTTTCCTATGTATTTTTAATTTTTTTCCTTAGAAAAATCTTAGAAGGCTGCCAATTTACTTCTGTCATTTTGAAATTCCAATTTTCATCCGCTAAGCACCTTAATGAATGGATAGATATCAGTTTTCCTTAGAAGACTCTGAAAAACTCCATATCTTATCGCTGTTACCTTTCATCTGCTGGTAATATCCAAATGCTACATATATATGCAAATCATAAGTATACATTTTGTTTATTTTTGCAATTGTACTCAGATGTGAGTTACTTGGGTTTTTTAAAAAATATTGAAATATTTTGATATATATCATCGTATAAGTTTCAGATGGACAACATATTGATTTGATACATTTATATTTTGCAATGAAGATTAGCACCAGAGTGTTAACTAATACCTCTATCACATCACAGAATAATCATTTTTTTACGGTGATAACAATTAAGATCTAGTTTCTTGGCACTTTAAAAATGCGTGATACAGTTTGTTGTCTGAAATCGCTATGCTTATTTTTAGGACTTATAGGACTTATTTACCTACGGGTTGCAAGTTTATTGCCTTAAACAATATCATTCCAATCCCCTACTCAGCAGGCCTTGGTAAACACATTTCTATTTAAAATAAACCCACTTTAACATTGTTTATTTACTTTAAAATTTTTCAATTACGGTCTACTTTCAGAATCGTTCTGTGTTGATTTCAGTGCGCAGCATAGTGGTCAGACAATCACATACTTTTCACATAATGTTTCCTCCAGTATTTCCAGCCCCCACTTGACACCACGCATAGTTAGTTTTTTTTCTTTCTTTCTGGAGTTCATTTTGTACTCAGAAAAATCCTCACCCTCATATCAATATAAAATGAATATTTGTGAAAAACTACTTAACTCATCAATTTATAAGGAAACCATCAAGATGTAAAAATAGTTAACGGATAATGCAAAGAATCAGCACATGTGTAGGTAATTGTAAAAGCCAACCTACGTTTGTTAATAAATGCAAAGCTGGTCAATAACTACAGGGAAATGACTTGCTGAATTTACATTGGAGACAATTACTTTGAATCTGCATGGCCAGTGTTCATTTGAATTCTTGGTTTGTCACTACGTATAGAGTTATAGACGCAGTCAAAGACAAATCAATGTACAAACTCCCATAAAATCATAGATGTGGGATTAGTTAGGATCTAACCAATAGTCAGGATTCCATGAAAAGCGTACGCAGTAATATTTTTGGTCAATTTAAAAATATTGTAAACCTCGTCCTGGGTCCACAGAAAACAATGGTGCAGGAAGACTTTATAGAACTTGTATGAGATATTATAGATTTTTAATATTTCACTGCTATTAACTACGTCAATTATAGTTTTCCCCACGCATGGTAAACTATAATGTAAATTACTACCTAGAAATGTCAGAATAATGTTAACACTCAAAAGATAACCATATGCTATTAAAATATCTTAACCAAATACCAAAATTACGGTTACAGAGAGGCAGAATATGATGAAGAAAAGTTCCGCTAGCAGGAATAATCTGATTTGAGTAGCATAATGCCCACAGGATAACGTAATCTATCTCACTTGATGAATTACTTCTGTTCGTTTGTTTGTTTTCAAAGGTAGCCTTCAAACCACATTTAAAAAAAAAAACCTTTACTTATATCCTGCCATGAGTCAGTCTCCCCGTAAGAGGAATCTGGAGCATATGAGCAGAAATGAGTTTCTCAGAAATTTTACCTTAAGGGTGTCTACAGTCGTCTAGCTCCCTACCGAGGAGAACCAAAAAGGAGTCGGTACTTCGTTCTAACCTGCTGACTCAGGGTATCACCCACTGCGTTACTACAAGGGAATAGAAAGACTCCAGCTGTGTATCAGCAGGGAGAGAAGTCGCTTTGGCAAGAATGCTCAAATCGTGGGCATGGTCATGAAAAATGTCACATTTAAGCTTTCCCTTGTGTAATAGATATCACAGGTTTGCTAAAGCCACCTCGAGTAAAACTATTTTTGCTTAAAGATTAACCCTCCCCTCACACGCACGAGAGAAATATAAAATCAAATCAAAGAATGCACGTATGTCAGAAAAATGCCTTAAGAACATGTATAAAGGACACATGGACAAAGCCAGAGCCGGCAGGTTTGAGGGTGGGATGAAAATGGAAACAACTGTACTTGAACAACAGTAAGGAAAAAAAGACAAATTCCTTGAGGACAAACACATCTTACATGAAACCAAGGGCACTGTGTCTTCAAGCGGTTCAAGGACCACTTTTCATAAATTCTCTGAAATCATGTTTGAAATCCTGGATCACGTTTTGTCTCAATGAATTGAACTCCTGTTCTTTTTTCTACGGTATGCATTTTTTTAAGATTTGACATGTAAATGAGATGACAAAGTATTCATCTTTCTCTGACCTATTTTCCTTAGGATAATTCCCTCAAGGTCTATCCATGTTGTTATGAATAACAGGACTCTAATGGTGTATAGTATAGTATATACTAAATAGTGTTCCTTTGCAGATACAGCTCCAGTATTTGTGAAAGACCCAGAGTGTCTGTAAGATGCCGAAAAAGCAAAGACAGATGCCAATGTGGTCACCGACGTATTTCCTAGGCCCACAGAATGGGCTGATGCCCTTAGAAAGCGTTTCAACACAAAGGTTAGTATGAATTACTACTTCTACATTCCTGTTTGCACAGCTTAACATCTACTCTCTGTGTTCTAAACATCACTGACTGACTACTTGGAAAGAGTTAGTTTGAATTTTAATACACTATTTTACAAAAACCTCAAGCTCTTCCCATGTATTAACACACTGAGTATTCACAATGTAAATATGTTTATATGTTTATTACTCTCTAAGAGAAACGTAAGGGTAGCACATTTAATTCCCTAAGTCACACAGCAAATGATTAATGAATTAGGACTAAAAGGAATTGGAGTTTTTTTACTCGTAAACTAATTGTCCTACCATTATCTGATGCTCTGAAGAATCTCCAGGAAATACAAGCGGGTAGATTATTCAGGGAAAGCCATTCTTCAAAGAACAATGGAATAATTACCCAGAATAATTAAGTCAGCTACAACCATAGATATTGTTAAAGTATTTTGGAAACAAATACTCTGTGCAATCATTATATTCACAAGTGTTTCTTATCAAAATATTTTCTATACAAAACATAACATCAAGTCATATGGATATACTATAAATTAGTACTTTAATGTCACTTGATGGATACAGTGTGATGTAGTTACTAAGAATTCAAGCGAAGCAGGAAGTGAAACTGGAGACCTACACTGCGACCAAAGGATGTAAGACCTGATACGGCAAAAGAAGAATTGCTAATTTTATTCTGTTATTAGCAAGATTAATGTTCTAATGTAAACAGACGTATTTCCATGTGTGCTTCAGTGACTTTCCCAAGTAGTGTATATGCGGTATTTACCTAAATTATCTAATTTGATCTTCAGATCAACTCGAGTCAATTTCTGACTACATAATCAGGTAGACCATCTTAAGGCAATACAACCTATCATTCATGTTATCTCAAGATCTAAGTGTGAATCTGGGTTACTGTTTTGACATAAAAATTTGAACATTTTTCAGTGTAAGTCTAATTTCTGCATGATAAATTATTTCAAATTAGTTTCAGATAATTTCTTTGTCAAAATTCCCGTACAGGTATCTACTGTCAATCTTTACAGCTCATTGAGCTTTTTCAATTTACATTTGGTTCATAGAACCAAAAAATAATAATAGTAATTACAGATGTTAAATGTTTCGTTAATAAAATTTGTGAGTTCGTTTTCAAACAATATGAAACTACAATTTTGAAAAATTTTAGCAAACATCTTAAATAGAAAATAAGTTTAAAACTATCTTACTTGTGAGATTTTTTGTATACGCATATACATGTTTTTCCATTATTTAGAGGATTTTTCCATGTCAAAAAATTTAATACAACATATTCTCCAAATAATGTACTTTTGGATGTTTATTCAGAAATAATTTACATACCATAAAACCCATCCTTTAAAGAGTACAGTTCGCACCCCTGGCTAGTGTGGGTCAGTGGACTGAGTGCTGGCCTGAGAACTAAAAGGTTGCTGGTTCGATTCCCAGTGAGGGCACATGCTCGGGTTGCGGGCCGGTCCCCAGCTGGGGGTGTTCGAGAGAAGCAACCACATATCGAAGTTTCTCTCCCTCTCTTTCTCCTTCCCTTCCCATCTCTAAAAATAAATAAATAAAGTATTTTTAAAAAGAGTACAGTTTGTTTATTTAGTATATTCACAAGTTTGTGCAACCACCAACAATATCTAATTCCAATTGTGCATCATTAAAACTCGAAAATACACGATAATAAAACACATGTAAAATATTAGTTTGATTCACATGTACTTGTAATATTATTTTATAATCAATTCTAAATAATTTCATCGATACACCCTTTAGGATTGAAGAACGTATTTTAAAGACAATTAGAGAAGAAGACATAACTGATTACTTTTCTGGGTTCTCACACTTGTAAACACAGGTCTGGTTTAGATAATGATCAAATATTGCCTGCAATTTCTATTGTATTTATACAAGTGATATTTGTCAGATCTTTGGTAGCTTTCCAAAGATCCCCGAGGGATGTGAGTCTGAATTCCGAACTCCTTAGTCTTGTTTACAAGGCCTTGTTTTAACGTTCTCTCATTATTTCTCATCACTCCAAACTCTGTATTTAAACATCTTTCAATACCTCAAGTCTATTTTGTTTCACATGGCAATCTTGCCTTTCTTTTGTTGTTTTCATTCTTTTGTGGTATCGTTGCTTTGCGGTTTCTTTTGTCTCAGCTGAACGCAAGCACGTGGGTTGGCACTCCTCGGTTCAAGGCACACTACCACCATAAATCTGTACGTGGTCGCTTTTATTTCCTGATTGACTCTTCGTCCCCTCACATTTTATCTTTCGTGCCATTTTAATACTCTCTCCGAGCTTCCCATTTGTGTGTTCACGGGTGAAAGGCACTGCCAACTGCATACTCAATCTTTCTCCTTCCCTTCTTGATCTCCAGTAGGTGCCCTTTGTGAGATCTAGGTCTCAATGTGTCCAAGGAAAATATGCATCTCACATGCTCCGTTGCATGAGGCGGTGTCTTTATGACTTGCTTCTGATCAAAGAAATGTAACTGCATTCTACGGGGAGTAGATTACAGAGGAAATGTTTTCCGGCGTGAAAGGGAGCAAACTTGGTGAGTTTATCCCTTTGGCCTACACTTTTCTCATCCTCTTGTTTCCTGGTGTGCGTACGAAGGTATGCACGCCTGCAGGTAAGCCGCTATCTTGAAATAATAGAGATGCAAAGCCATGCACCTGTAGTGGTGGAGCAGAAGCCTGGAAGAGCAATGACACCATCTGGAGTAATTTTAAAGCCTCCAAGTCGAGTCGCTGCAGTGGAGTGAGCCACTGGAGGGGATTTATGTCATTCTCCACCCTCCATTACCGACGCATTATCTTATTATATATGATACATACCTATTATACATTACACAATCCCGATTGACCTCGAGCAAGACTGTAATGAACACTTCTGTGTACACACTGGATGAGTATTGCCTTTGATTATACATGAAAAAGAGGGCATTCTGGCTTGCAAGGTACAGGCAAAATTGATTTCACTAAATGCAGCTAGATTGCTTTTGAGAGTTTTGGTTAAACATGTATTCCACATCCAAAGTTCAGAAACTTATTTCCTAACATTTAGATAACATTTGACACTGTTTTCTTTCATATTCACATCTTTAATCAGTCTGGATTTTCTTATTTTATACAAAAAGTAGCTTAGGCTGGTGTGGCTCAGTAGATTGAGTGCCGACCTGTGAACAGAAAGGTCGCAGGTTCGATTCCCGGTCAGGGCACGTGCCTGGGTTGCGGGCCAGGTCCCCAGTTGGGGGCGCGCAAGAACCAACGGATCAACGTTTCTCTCGCACATCAACGTCTCTCTCCCTTTCTTTATTCCTCCCTTCCTTTCTCTCTAAAAATAAATAAATAAAATCTAAAAAACTTAAAAAAGAGAAAAAAGAAAGTAAATAGTTTGTTTATATTTTTCTCCACATGATGAGGCAACTCTTCTCTTTGCCAACTAGTTCATTCCCCATATTCTATATTCTAGATCTTTGATACTTTATGGGTGTGTGTGTGAATGCACATAATTAACAGTAGCCTCTTTTGCTCCGTTGGTATACTTGCCTGTCCTTGTGCCAGTGAAAAGTAACTTCAGTGGCCATGGATCTGTAATTCATTTTAATGTTACATAGGGCGAATTTCTCTCTTTTCTCCATGAAAAAACGCACCTTAACTAGAACATTTACTATATGCATACGTGTGTCTGTTCATGTAGACCATGATTTTCTCCACTGTTCATGCTTCGAACCATTATCGCGATACAATTTTGCATACTTTCTTTGTATGTGATCATGCTGTGTTTTGTTTAAGTGCAATTTGCCCTCCACCCTCTTCCCTTTTATTCAACTCCTCCTTCTCCTCCTCCCTCCTGTCCTCCTTGTCGTCAAGAAAGTAAGTCCGAGTCCCTTGGTATGACTGTTAATATTACGTGCCAACTTGCCCAGTTATTTAATCAGACAGTAATCTGTGGTGTCACCGTGGATTTATATTATAGACGTAGTTAACACAATCAGTTGGCTTGAAAGAGGATTACTCTCTTTTTTAATAATTTTTTTAAATTTTCTTGTATTTTTTTTAAGATTTTATTTATTTATTTATTTATCTTTAGAGGGGAAGGGAAGGAGAGAGGGAGAGAAACATCAATGTGCGGTTGCCTCTTGTATGTCCCCTGACGGGAACTGGCCTGCAACCCAGGCATGTGCCCTGACTGGGAACCGAACCGCGATCCTCTGATTCGCAGGCCCGCGCTCAATCCACTGAGCTACACCAGCCAGGGCGCCAAAGAGGATTACTCTTAACAGGGCTCAGCCTCACCTAGTGGAAGATCGAGAGCAAAACAGGAGAAACTGAGATTTCTCGGGAATACGCAGTTCCGACTCGAAACTGCGGCATCACCTCCTGCCTGAGTTTCTACGCTGCCAGGCCGCCCTCAAGGTCTCCGCCTTGGCAGCCCCCACAGTCGAGTCAGCCAGATCAGTGAAATAAATCTCTTCACACACACACACACACACACACACACGCACACAGAGCTGATAATCATTATTTCCGGATTTCACATTGGTGAATTTACCCACTAACTAAAGTTAATTTGTCACCCCAAAACAATATTTGCATGCCTTCCTGGTTATTTACAGATATGTGCAAAACCGCAAAAATATTGAGATGCCTAATGTACGTATTTACACACTTATTTTGATGATACTTAAAAAATCTTAAGCCCCTGAAGTTTTTATGTTGTTTACTTATAATTATACTCTCTTGCAACTCCTTAAAAAGAGGAGTTTGTACAGTGTGTTTAAAGGCACCGATGATAGTAACGTGCGCGTCACACGGATTGGACACTCGTGACCGTACACGTTCTAAAGGGAAAATTAGAGTTTTTTCATCACACACGAGTCCTTTCATGAAGTGAATCTCCCCTGTACAGCCAAAGAGCTCCGCCCGGTAGGACCGTCGGGTGCGGCTCTGCGCCTGCAGTGACAGCTTGTGTCCTGGACTGGCGTTGCCATGGCGTTTGCATAGCAGGTAGCCAAGGAACACAGGGCTCCGTCCAGGGCAGGGGCTGGACGCAAGGTTCCCCAGCAGCTGAAGGACCTCCCTTTGCAAAAGGGTCTGTCGGGTTTGCTGGGACTCTCCTCGCAAAGACTGGGAGGTCCTTCAGCTCGCGGGGGCCCCGCCGTGACGCAGACCCGCCGCGTGGGTGGCGCCCTGGTGGTGTGCGCTCCATCTCCCCCTGGGATCTGGTGGGGGGGTGCCGGGGAGCCGGGGTCACGGAGGCTCCCGCTGCCTGCCGGGCCGGGCGGTGACTAACGAGGCCGTCTGTCGTCCCTAAGCCGGGAGTCTGGGTCGTGCAGCCAGCATCCCTGCCACCCGGACTGGCTCCCACGCAGACCTGAAAGCCGGGTGGAATCTCAGACCCCGCAGAGCTCTGGACCAAAGGAAACAAATCAGAGCGCGTGGCTGCGGATGCCAAAAGGGGTTCCGAGGCCAATAACCTCCCAGGGGGACGCGGTCCTCGGTGCCTAACGGGGCAGGTCGTGCTGGGTTATCACACCTCCAGCCTCCACGGTTCAGAGTGAAAGGGGCGTGTGCGCGCGTGTGCGTGCGCGTGTTCCTTCAGCAAGCCCCGCCCACTGTGGTCCTGCCTCCAGGTGAACGGACCTGAGTGAGTGATGCGGGCCCACCCACGGGGCTCACCCTCCTGCCGCCCTTGAACTCTCCCCCCCTCCCTCCCACGGTCTCCCTTAGGTTCCCTGCTTGGTTTCAGTCGCACGGAAGGAGCCGCAGACGGTCACTCTGAGCAGCATCTTTCGGTCCGTTGAGCTCTTGTTTCCAGGCCTCTCCCCTGTGTGGCTCAAATAAGTTTTAATAACGATTCTCTGCGGGTTGAATGTCCTCCCACGGACGTAGGCACGTCCTGGGAAGCGGGGAACAGCCCAGAGCGAGGGAGATGGGCCGACTGGTCAAAAGTGGGGGATGAAAGGGGGACCAAAACACACCGTGTCCTTGTGTAAAATCTCCTCATCCACTTCATGTTTGTCCACTTAAATGCAGGCCTCAAAGTAGGTGGTTAATATGAATCTGGCTCAAAAACAAACAAAACACCTGAAGACACGGGTTTTTCAGAATAAAATAGGTACCCAGTGAGCTTTCTAATCTCCATCCAGTTCTTCCTCCCCGTTGTCAGCTGGAAAGGACTCATCCTGAGCCCACCACCCCCTTGTTCTTGCCTTCCCGTCCTGAAGCAGGAAAGAGGGCTTTCAGTAAAACGTTCATTCAGACTGGCCTCTCTCCCACTCAGCCACCCCCCACCCTTGCCCGACCCCCGTGCCTCCCTGTACCCCCTCCACACACCCTCATGTGGCAGGTGTGCAACCCCCATCCCTCCCCATCCCCCGACCTGGCCCCGCCCCCGCGCCTCCCTCTACCCCCTCCACACACCCCGATGTGGCAGGTGTGCCACCCGCATGCCTCCCCCACCCCTTCACGCACCTTGATGTGGAAGGCCTAAGAGCACAATGCCTTCCTCACCCCAACCCCCCAACGATTTTCCTACCCCCAGGCCCCCCTCACCCCCTCAAAACACCCCCTGCTGTCACAGGTGTCCAACCCGCACGCCCCCGACCCCCCTGCCTCCCCTCCCCTCCCCACACTCTCAGATGTGGCACATGTTCACCATGTTCCCAGAAAGATGGGGAAACGACACCCCCCAGAAAGCAGTCCAAAGACAGCCCATTCAACAGCCAAGTGCTTTATTAACGTGATGGTTTATCATTGACCTCTCACTCACATGGCGTATTTTCTGGTCCAAGCTCGGGCCATGGTGTTATAGTTGTCCCTATCAGTTAAGTACATTCTGGCAATGGATGGAACTAAGGCGTCATCGGGGTTGGGGTCACATAGCATGGAGCTGATGGACAACAGGAGTTTGGATATGGTCAGTGCGGGAGACCACTGGGACTTGAGAATATCCAGACAGATGTATCCCCTTCGGTTGATATTGGGGTGGTAGATCGGGGTGGTGAAGTAAATCTGCGGGGGCCTGAAGGGGTAATTGCCTGGGAATTGTATGTTGAGGCAGAACACCCCTCCCTCGTAGGGGCTATCGGCGGGACCCATGATGGCCCCCTTCCATTTGAACATGTCGTTCTCCACCGGCCCCGCGGAGCACATGGGCGGGGGGTCGTTGGTGATGTCCCTCAGTTCCTTCTGCAGTCGTCTCAGAGCCCTGGACGGGTCCAAGGGAGCGGGGATGACCCGGATATCCTGATAAAGACAAGGGGAGACCACAGGTAAAGGGGGACCATGGGTTAGGGTGGGCGTGGCTTACCTGGGCCAGGGTTAGAGGGGCAACCACCCCCCAGGTTGGGGGTAAGAAGGCTGGAGCCGGGCTCCGGGGTGTGAGGGGGTGTCGGGGACAGGGACGGTGGCGGGGAGGGGGAGGAAGGGAGAGCTGGGGACTCGGCTGGACCTGCGGGGCTGCTGCTCACCTGTGCTGCGCTGGTCCCTGGCTCCTCCATCTCTAGCTCCTCTACTGCGGGTTCCACCGGTCACCTGTCCTCACGCAGAGCCTCTGCCGCTCAGAGCCTGAGCTCCCCCGGCCGCACGGCCCTTGGACACCGCTACCCCGTGACAGGTCTAGCAGCTCCTGTGTGCCGCCTTCTTCTGCCGCTGGCCCTGTGGTGCGCACCGGGTGCCTGGGGCGGGAGGGGATACGCTCTGTGACGTCACAGGGGCCAGCTGATGACGCCAGCAAGTCAGTGCGGGTGGGGCCAGGGGAGATGCGGGGAGGGGGCTGAATGACATGGAGTGGAGGGCGGGAGGGGCCATGGAGGGGAATGGGGGGGTGGAAGGCAATAGAGGGGACTGGAAGGGAATAGAGGGGGTGCAGGGAAATGGGGGCTGGAGGGCGGGAGGGGCCATGGAGGGGAATGCAAGGCTCTGGTGGGGCAGGGGGGTCCTCGGAGGGGAACTGGGGGTGGACAACAATGGAAGGGGGTGGACAACAATGGAAGGGAGTGGAAGGGAATGAAGGGGTTGGAAGGGCAGGGCGCCCTGCCCTGGTTAGTCGGGTCACAGGCACCTCCCCGAGATGCTGAGAGTCACCCGAATGCAGAGGAGCCGTTGGTTCCCTGAATGCGCGCACCCCTCCCTCCCCCAGACTCCCCTCCGTGAACGCTCCCCCCCCACCCGGCTTTGTGCTGACCTGTCTCCCTGTCACTCTCGCTCTCCGTGTCTGTCCACGGACACGGACGCACTGGAGAGCGCGCTCGCACGTCCCCTCCAGCCTCTACTCCCTGATGCGGCCTGTGTGCTTCCCGAGGGAGACCGCCTCCTACAGGTTCAACCTCAGTCCATCTAACGGCCATACCACACTTTCCCACCTTCTAACGTGACTTTTCACCACAGTTTGGTAAGCTTGCTTTTTATGAAGAACCAAAGTCTTCAAAGAGCCCATCTGCAGCTAGAACCAACGTCATTTTTCAGTGACTGACAGGGAAAGCAGGAGGACGGGAGGGAGAAGGCCAGTCCCCCCCCCCCGCCCCCCCGCCCCGAGGATATCTGGGCACTGTGGGGACGTGTCTGCACAGTGACAATCATCTGGGCAAGGAGCGGTCCCCACAACAAGCGCAACTGCCTAGCCATGCCCTTCACTCACGAGGACGTCTAATAAAGGTGCTCATTCACATGCAACCCTCTTCGCTGGCTCGTACGCGTGCAATGTGCTGGAGACCACTTTGTGTGGGATGGAGAACTGTAGCCCTGAGCAAGCCAGGCCTTGAATAAGAGCCTGTAAGTCTTGACCACCGCACGGGGAATGCTGGGAGGCAGGCATGACCCGATCCTAGCACTTTCCCATGGGAAATCAAACCGAAAGAATGCATTATACTTGTGAGGCTTGCTTTACTTTGTATAGCCCTCTTGCCACGAATCTGTTATCGAAATCCAAAGCAGAAGGAGTAAACTCCTCGTCTCAGGAACCAGGCCTTAACAAGCCTTTGGCGCCAACCCTTTAGCGTATCTAACAGACTCCGACCTGAGGCAGATCTCTGTGTTTCCTCGACTGTTATCTTGACTGTTATCTATAGATAGTATCTGTTTTCTCTAACTAGGACCTTTAGACTTTGATGAAGGAGCTTTGCACTCCTGCTGGATGGCCCTGCACGGAGCGTTCTCAACAGAAGCCTCAGGAGAAAGGACCTCGGGGCTCTTCTCCTCCGAGAGATTAGCCAGCATTTTCTCCCCAAGCAGATTTTGCGTGGGTGGCCTCATTTCATCCTTGATTCTGGGGGACACTGCAGGATGGGGTCCCCCCACAGCAATGGAGAGCCAAACGAGCACCATCGGCATAGCTTGGGCTGAACCCACACCAATTCTTTTGCAGGAAATAAGCAATAATTTCATAAGGCCTCCTTAAATGCTGGCAGGACATCACGTTAGACGCAGCAGGCCACAGCTTCATTTACAACATACTGGGCGTTCTGCAAGGATGGAAATTCCCTGCTAGCAAGCCAGTTATGTAACACCCCTGGTCAGCCCAGTTAGGGAGGGGAGGTCACCGTCTGCCAGGACTTTAAAGGGGGACCAAGGGTGGGAATGGGGGACGTAGACGGCTGAATGGGTCCTGCAGTGGCGTATCATAAGATGTTCACTCCCGGAAAGAAACGTGCCCGAATCTCTTGTGTTACACAGCAGCAAACAAGGACTGATGTGTATGCTTGTGAACAGTGATACTGCCCTTGTTACTGCGGGGAGTATCAAATTTCAAAATCTTCGTCTAGAACAACAGAACATTTGTAAGAAAATTGGAAAAAAGATGAAACCTGGCAATTGAACGGGTGGAAACGACACAAGGGATGGCGAAGGTGTGGAGAAAGGGGAAGCTGCTTCCCTGTTGGTGCAGGCACTGTGGAAGGCAGTGTAGCGTCCCCTCGAAAAATTAAAAATGGAACTGCGTTAGGGCCCAGTGATTCCACTTCTCGGGACTTATCCAGAGAAACCCAAAATACTGATTCACAAGAATATATGCACCCTCTTGTTCACTGCAGAGCTATTTACAATAGCCAAGATATGGAAGCAGCCCAAGTCCCCGTCAGCCCATGAATGGGTAAAACAACTATGCAACATTTATACAGTAGAATACCACTCAGCTGTAAAAAAGAAAATGAATTTGCCCTTTGCAACGGTGTGGATGGACATGGAGAGCGCTATGCTCAGTGAGGTAAGGCAGTCGGACAAGGACAAATACCATATGATTTCGGTCATATGAGGAATCTAACGAACACAGTGAACTAACAAGGAAAATGGGGACAGACTCATAGATGGAGAGCAGGATGCCAGCCAGTGGGAGGGGGAGGCGAGGAGGTGGAGGGATTGAGCAAACAGGAGGAACCCAGGGACCCGGGCGACAGTGTGGGGATTGTGAGGGGCAGGGGAAGGGGGGGAGGTGGAAGAGGGTGTGGGGGAATAGCTGGTAATGCCCCAAAATACAATAATAATGAACTATTTGAAAAAGTAAGAACACTGGAGAAGAACACTAGGGCCTGTCCTTCCCACGGGAAGCGTAGACAACATGGCACAATGTTGAGGCAAGCTCCTGAAATTCTCTTCTTTCACAAAGAGGAGACCTGAAACTTACTTTGTGAGACCGAATGCCACAAAGTAAGTTTCTTTTGATTGGGTTGGGTGTTGGGACATGTCATCCTCTGTCCATTCTCTTTTGGAGAAAAGGGTGACCATGATCCCCCGCCCGTTCCGAGACCGGAGCTCGTGGAAAATACACTTGAACTGTACGTAGTATGCGATCGTTCAGCAAACATCCCTTGGATGCATCTGCACGTCAAGTTAACGACACTACAGTAAACACGACAGATGCAGTTACTGTTCTCACTGAGCTTCCATTATTGGGGGGGAGAGAGACTCCAGACCAAGTAAATATCCAAACAGCCTCAGTATTGCAAGTTGCAGTAGAGTTGTGATGTAGATATCATTAATTTTATTTTATTTTTATTTTTTTAAACCTTTTTTTTTTAAGATTTTTTATTTATTTATCTTTAGAGGGGAAGGGTAGGAGAGAGGGAGAGGGAGAGAAACATCAATGTACGGTTGCCTCTTGTGTGTCCCCTGCTGGGAACTGGCCTGCAACCCAGGCATGTGCCCTGACTGGGAATCGAACCGCAATCCTCTGGTTCGCAGGCCCGCGCTCAATCCACTGAGCTACACCAGCCAGGGCGATATCATTAATTTTAATATAATTGTTCTTTGATCTTTGTAGTGCAGTAAAGTGATCACATATCATCTCATGACAAATTGTGTATAAAATCGGTCAAAGACCTTAACAGTTGCCTCATATAATTAGAGTTTTCTACATCTGGTGAATATTTACCTTTACCAGTATGTTGTATACTTTCATTTTTCATGTCACTGTTTAGGTCTTTTTATTTCCGCCTGCAGAACTCTTTTCAGCGTTTTTTGTTTTTTTTTTTTGTTTGTTTGTTTTTTTTTTTTTGCAATGTAGGAGCAGTGGTGATAAATTTCCTCCATTTTTCGTTGTCTAGGAAAATTTTCCCTCAATCTAAAGAATAACTTTGCCGGATACAACGTTATTAAGGAGCACTATTTTTTATTTCCACACTGTGCCCGTGTTATCCCACTCTCTCTTGCCCTATATAGTGTCTATTGACAAATGCACTGACAGGCTCATGGGAGTTTTCGCTGGGTTACAATAATTTTACCCCGGGTTTTAAAATGCGTTTTTTTTATTCTTGATTACTGACATTTTTATTCTAATATGTGTCAGAGCAGGTCCTTTAGCATCGAGATAATAAAGTGATCTCTTGGCTCTGTGAACTTGGAAGTCTCAGTCTTAGGTTTGTGATGTTCTCAGCTATTATTTCTTTAAATAAACTCTGCACCCTTCCCTCCCTCTTCTCTTCCTGGAATATCATTTATTCTAATTTCTGTTCCCCAACTCACGTAGTAGAGTCTAACTCTGATTTGTTAGCCAAACTAAATAGAACTTCCTTTGACATAATTATCGTTCATGTCTTCAAAGAGTGAAAGTTTATCTTGTCATAGAGGTTTGTTTGCAGATCTTTATTATAGAAATGTGCATACTCTAGTTATCTGTGGACACGTCTGTCTCTTTAAGACAGAGTTACTAGAGAGAAAGGACAGCACTGTAGTCATTTATATCTTCCCTGGAGCACTCCTCAGCACAACTGACCAGGAGTAGGTGCTTAGTGAATGTCTGCAAGGGGGAGGAGCGAAGGAGCGAAGGAGTGCAAATTGTAATGAAGTCTTTGACACCACGCTAGCCCCTAGGCTAGGCTTACCTTGTACCGCCACAGTGTATTGTCCTCTCACCTTGTAGGGCGTAATTATTAAACTGAGAAAATAGGCAGGAACAGCTAAACTGGCCTATAAATCCTTCCTAGGAGATCGAAGAAATATTCCAATTCAAGACCTCGGTGAAAAGCGTAAGGGCTGGAAGAGAGAAACCAGGACCCGAGAAGAGTGATATAGAAGAGATACGGAAGGCTGAACTAGAGAAGTTTAAGCTTCTGGAAATTAAAAAAAAAAAAAAAAAAAAAAAAAAAAAAAAAAAAAAAAAACCCGAACAAAAAACTTGTGATAGGAATACTTTATTAGAATCAAGAAGGAGAGAAAGTGTAGATTAAGACTGAGTTTGTCATAGCCCATTAGAAGGGGGAGAGACTGCCTTTAATCAGCAGTATTTATAAAGTCCCTACTAGGTGCACCAAGAAGAAAGTATAACTAGGCACTGGGACACAGATAAAGAAATGATTACATGAGCTGGCAACGAGCAGCAAGCCTTTAAAGATTCCACGTCATGTATCTTTGCGTAGTGACGTGGCATAAGCCCACGTGTAATTTTTGTCAGATCTTATTTGCGGCAAAATATGGTCGTGTTCTTTGTAGTTTCAAATATCCCTAAAAAGACGCATTTCCTGGGCTTGTTTTAGCATTGCATGGGGCCAGAGCTTCAGAAAAATGAGTGTATGTCATTGTTACGTGGAGTTGGGGGCAGCGCAGAGAATAAGAGTGCATTCGACTGCCCGTTTACAGTGCTACTAAAAAACAGCTCTTTGAAAGTATCGACATACTCTATCGTGTGCATTTTGTTTATGGCGAACGTTTTTTAAAGCCATCCTAGGAACGGTTTAGAACCATGTTGGCTATATTAATGCCTCCATCAACTGTGAAATAAAGTTTTAATTAAGACAAAGTCTTGTCTTAATTGCTTAGAATTCTACTATTTGCTGTTGTGAACACTGAAACACAGCACACGTATTTTCTGCTTAGGGTATTTCAGATTGAAGAATGTAAATCTAGAGATGAGGAGGAGAAAATTGAGGGTCGTTTCTCCCTTAGAAAAAGCCTGAGCTGTACGAAAGCACTCATAAAGAGCCCCTTAAGATATCTGTGTGCATTTGAATGATGGGTAACATTACATAACGACATACAATTTTCAAGGTGCATATATATTCTACAAAAAGGCCTATCTTTAATTGTACACACACACACACACACACACACACACACACACACACACCCCAACTTATGTCCCACCAAGAACTGATATCAGAAAATTCCAGATTCACATTTTAGTCAGATGATTTTTTTCTAGAAGGGTGGTTGAGCTGAAAGGGTCAAAGAACCATAGTGACCATGTCATGTGATATTCCCCGGGT
The DNA here is from genome assembly GCA_039655065.1 of Glossophaga mutica. Taxonomy (NCBI): domain Eukaryota; kingdom Metazoa; phylum Chordata; class Mammalia; order Chiroptera; family Phyllostomidae; genus Glossophaga; species Glossophaga mutica. The sequence continues at coordinate 1,781,686 of CM077318.1, read as the reverse complement.
GATGGTCCTTTGCATTTCAAAGCACCTTCCAGGGAAGACACAAGGAGGATGGCCAAGCTGGTGTACCTGGAACTGCGGAAGAGTTGATGGCGAAGGTCAGAGATAGATAAAGCAGACGCTGAGTTACAGAAACAGTGACCCCGGCTTTGAGGTTTTCCTGGAGAAGCAACAGTCTTACCCACACAGGTGTGACGTCCTTCACTGATATGCAAGGCACATAATTAGGATGTGACACCTGATAGCTAAGAAAGATCATTTGATGTCATCGTTAACATTCCGAAGCTGGTTTTGTGAGCATCGATTTTGAATGGTTCCCAGACTGAAACCACCGCTAAATAGGTTAAGGAGTTAATGCAGAACTTGTCTGGGAAACAGTTTGCTATGCCTGAAATCTAATTACGAGCATTGTTTCATTGCAAATCTTCACTTGATCCTAAAGGTGATTCTCATCTACCCAGATGAAGCAAAAGCACACAAAAGGAAATGAGATGGCCACCAACGTACATCAGAAGTAAATTACTTTCATCAAGAATTACTATAAAAGAGCACACGCATTGTGCAGTTAAATATTTAATTCTTCGTGTATCCTGAAATACCAAGGAATTTCTTTTTCTTTTGACAGGAAACTGGGTAGTTTCCCCCGGGTCCTAGATATGGAGAATGTACTGCCATCCATTGATTCTTGTTAGTAGTCTGTAAAGCAGGTTACCATTCGAAAGCGTTCTGATCATGGTCAAGTACAAGGAAAATGATTTTGGTTTGCATCGAAGTCAAAAAGGAGATGCTACATTAGAGTATTTGGGAAAAGTGAAGTAAAAAGTGGTCAGGAAAATAGTAAACTCTGGGTAGAATTTTCAACAAGATTATGAATAAAGTCCGCATGCTGGGGTAAAATCTAAAACAGCCATCAAGTGTCATGTTCCAGTTTGGAAGGAGCCCCTCCAGCAAGCGCTAACCTCCTTAATCGTGCACTTTATTCATAAGTGTATATTAATTTTATGCATGACATCACAATGTTTCCGTTATTTTAATTAAAAATTCTTATATACTTTCCGCTTGCTTTTTCAGAAACGAACCTTTCATCGATCGGTTAATTCATCTGTATTCCAAGTAATGAGGGTGACTATAAACAAGTCACAGACCTCATCCTCAACCAACAGTTTGGTATAAAATACAAACAATGAGCCCTGGCTGGTGTGGCTCAGTGGATTGAGCGCGGGCCTGCAAACCGAAGGATCGCGGTTCGATTCCCAGTCAGGGCACATGCCTGGGTTGTGGGCCAGGTCCCCAGTAGGGGGCACAGAAGAGGTAACCACATGTTTCTCTCTCTCTCTCTCTCTCTCTCTCCCCCCTCCCTTCTCCTCTGTCTAAAATAAAATTAAAAAAAAATAAAATTTGAAAATACAAACAATGATACAACAACAAAAAACTAAAATTGTGAGAGGTGATATAATATACTAAAAAGGGATGTTGAAACATAAGCATAAGGGAAACAGAAACAAAGATACAGCCAAACTAGGGAGAAGGTAAGACTCAAAATAAATATGATGCTGTCATAATGTCGCAATTGAGGGAGCAAGGAAGAACCCCCCCGAAATTGAAAGGATTTCATATACATTTTATTGTCAGTATAATCCTGATTTCTAATGGCGTGAACATGGATCGCAAAGGTTATGTCATTGGAATACCCAGATGAAAGTGAAAAGATAAAATTATTTTTTGATATATACAATGGAAAACACCTGAATATTTATCACCCACTCACTTAATAAATATGTGTTAAGTACTCAGAATGTAAATCTGAATAACCAAGGGATTTCATATATATCTTATTTTGAAATCATGAAACTTTGTGGCGTGTTACAAAAATATGTTTCTTGGTGAGAGTTATGTGAAAAGAAAGAGATTTTTTAATTACTGTGGAGTATTCTGTAGATATTTTATTAAAATGACTGTGTCATTACTGAAATGGGACCTCTTTCAGGTGTTTTTATTTTTATTTTATTGTAAATGGCAATTTCCTCCTTTTTTTTAAAATATTTTATTTATTTATTTTTATTATTTATTTATCTTCAGAGGGGAAGGGAAGGAGAGAGGGAGAGAAACATCAATGTGCGGTTGCCTCTTGTATGTCCCCTGCCGGGACCTGGCCTGGCAACCCAGGCATGTGCCCTGACTGGGAATCGAACCGCGATCCTTCGGTTCGCAGGCCCGCGCTCAATCCACTGAGCTACACCAGCCAGGGCCAATTTCCTCTTTTGAAGCAAGCCAGTCTTTTCCTTTTTAGGTATACTACAATTTCCAGCAAAACTGGCCAAGAACTGCTGTTTCTTTAATATTAAGTGTTTTACTATTTAAGATCATTATGTCCATCTCCACCAAAACTATTGTGAACTTTATTTTCATCCTCCCCATGGTTCTCAAAGCCTATTTGAAACTTAGCTGAGAAACGTAACTTAAATTGGTTGCATTTTATCACCGCACCAACCCTTGCTTAATAAACATAATTATACTATTTTAAAGATCTTTTCCACCGCAATGAACTGAAACCGAAGATGCTGACCTGAAAGCGTTGTGTTAACTAATTTGTTCTATTTAAATTTTTATGCACAATTAAGACTACCTGTTTGGTTAAAAAACCTGTTCTCTAATTTATTGTTCGGTGATCCTGTTGAAATGTGGTTATGCGGCTATGGTGTATCATAGATGCTTTTCAGAAGTACATTTCTATTAAAATAAGCAAATAGAAATTCAAGTTGTTATATGTGTGCATGTGCACGTGTGTGTGTGTGTGAGAGAGAGAAAGTGAGTTCTGGAGAAAGAGTGAGATAAGTGAGTGAGGGAGAGAAGAATGAATGCGGTAAGGCTTGTGTTTATATCACGTGGTAAGAAAATGCATGTGTAATGTAAGTGCATATCTTATATTGTGTTATGTAGAAATTCATATAGCATTGCATACATGGATTGGCGCAGCACACTTTGCACAATTAAGAGTTTGATAAGAAATCAATAAATGTGACTGTTTTACAAGGAGTGACATTGCAAAAATATGAGTACCGCATTTTATATTTTTGAAAATACAAATCATCACACTGTCTTTCCTGAAAACATTTACCTATAACTGCTGTGATTAGAATAAAACAAAGTAGCATATCTTATACTGAGTAGGATAGAACTGTTTTAATTTTCTGATGGCAATCCGACAAAAATAAGCAGAACAACAGTGACAAGAATACGCACTGCTAAATTAAGAGAAATGGTATGCCGCCTAAGAATAAAACAGGAAAGAAAGGAAACATGCGTTTTCAATCATTCAATTCATCTGCTACCTTACAGATCTGCTCGTTATATCAGTTTTGTTACTGGGTGAATGCAGAGAGCACTACGCTAACCAGAAAAAGTAAGGCAGACAAAGACATACACCATATGATTTCACTTACACGTGCAATCGAAACTAAAGAAACAAAGGAACAAACAGAAAGAAATTCATAGGTACAGTAAACCAGTGGGTGGATGGTCACCTGATGGGTGAGGGGGTGTGGGGGAACGATGAAAAGGATTAAAGAACACAAATTACCAATTATAAAATCGGTCATGGGGATGTAAAATAGAGAGTAGGGAATATAGTCGGTAATATTGTATGGTTCCACGTGGGTACTAGACTTAGGCACATTCATGTCCAACCACCACGCCGTGCACCTGAAACTTACATTGCGCGTCCAGCGCAATTGAAACATAACCTTTAAAAACACGTTTTTTGTTTAATCTCCATAGGTACTTGGATTTGCCGCCCCCTTTCATTCACACCGGGCATGCATAAGATGCAGGTGTGTAGTAGCATGAAGCTTGCTTCTATAAATCCAGTTTTTGTCCCGCCCCGGGGAAAGCGTTTGCTGCAAAGAAAAGACCGCAAGGTCGCGGAGCCGTTTATTTTCAAACGAGTTCTCTGGGCCCCTACATCAAGTACGGCCAAAGGTATCACGAACATGAAAAGATGCGTGGGGAAAGAAGTAGGTTACGGGATGAAAAAATTCCACACTTTCTCGATGAAATTGGCGATTCAGCACATCAAGCGACATGAGACGCGCCAAGGCCCTGTGCTCGGTGCTCTAAACACAGAACGGTCAATGTGGCGGGAACCCGCTGATCGCACCCGAGTCCACAATCGCCCGGAGAGAACGGAAAATGTGCAGAAATCATAACGAGGGGGAGGGAAATCCATGCCCTAACACGGGAAAGAAGCGGTTAGGGTAGTTCAGGGAACAGAGATTTCCTCTCGGGAGACGGATGGCGTTGGATTTCATGACAGTTTCGCGGGACCTCCGAACATAAGTTTCGGGCTGCGATTTGTCAGCCACGGGTGTCCCTCACCGACCGAGGTACCTTAGCAAAGACCGCGCGAGACCCGTGGAAAGTTAGCGCCCACCGCAAACCGGAGCCGCACGGAGGGAAAAGATCACGTTCAATAAATCGTACTGCACGATTTCTGGGTCCACGCTAAGGAGCGGGACGGAAAGTTAAACCACAGGAAGAAACGGGAAAGCACCGTCTGCCTGCCACAATCAGGACAATATTTTAAGTTCGGTGGCTTCCCGGCAAGCCGCCTAAATGAATTTACCGGAGATACGCAAAAACTTACCTGTTGGACAGCGGACGGGAGGCTGCCACCGTCCAGCAGCGATCGCAGACGCCGGAGCCAAGGGCGGAGCTACGTGTGCGGAGCTTCTCCAGCCCCTCGCGTCTGGTTAATTTCCCGCCCAGTGCGTGAGCGGCTGGTGTCTGCTCACCCCTCCACCACCCCACCCCCCATCAGGTGGAGACTTCTCCTAGACTCTGCTCCCGGGTGTCCTTCCGCTGGGGCTTCCGAATAGTGCACCTCTGGCTAGGAAGGAGGCTATAGCCTAGATTGACTTTGACCTCGCAGTTTCGACCCTGGTTCAAGTGCACCTTTACTTCTACGTGTAAAAACGTCCAAGGTCCTGATGAAATACAATGACTGCGTTCGATCCGATTCAAAGTTAGCTAAAGCACGATTTGTGGTGGTCGTAGAAAATCTGGAGGAGTAATTTTTGTCCCACGGAAGAAAATCTCAGGAAGACAATTTCATCAACCGCAAAGGGCCCGTAAAAGGGAAATTTGGACTGGCTTTCACTTTGATCACATTACTGTAAGACTCCCTCATGATTTCAAGTCCTGCAGTACTGACCTTAGTGGATCTCATAATAGTTGTTATTCTTGAAACACAACTGTTATTATTTTTCTTCTAAACGAACTATGGTTTTTCTTCTGTGATGAAAAACAAATGATTCTCTCTGAACTATTTAAAATATTATGCAGTATTTAGACCAGAAACAACAATTCATTGAAATCACCTTTCTTTCAGAAACATTTACCAATATAATGGTAAAGAACAGAATTTATACCTACCAAGTGAAAAACTTTATTCAGAGAAGTGACTACTGATCATAATTATTAAAATGTGGTTAGTGTGAAATTGCATTACTGGTGGCACTGATCTGTCATTGTTCTTTTCAGATAATGGCACATTCTTACTGTAATTTCATTTATATTTTGATATGTTTCAATAATTTCTCCTGTAATTAGGCAATTGGGTATACAACAATATTAAATCTTGCAGAAAAATTCATTTCTAAGAGGTAATGTTAAGTATAACAGACATGATTTAGACTATCTGAGTCTTGGAATTTTTATCAGACAGTATTGTGTAGGCTTTTATCATTGAAATGCTGGAGTTGTAGAAGTTTAACATAATAGAACATAACTTTCATTTTTGTGGGTGTGTGTCTGAGGGATTACAGTTTCATCCTGTAATCAAAACAGAAAGCTTTAGTACAACCCTCAGCATATTTAAAACATTTTTTTGATTCCAGAGACTGCTTTGGTTTTTGAATGAAACTCACCTTAAGTCCTTGCTACTTGTTGATTTCAATCAAATGTACTTGCCGTTTTAATTGTAATAAAGGCTTACTAATTTGAATTGCACCTAATTATAATTCATGCTGACTTAAATATAAATTTGATGTGAAATTGGTTCCTATTACATTTTTTGAATGCAGTTCTTAGGAAAGTAATTATTTAACCAAATTTGGTTATGGGTTTAAAGAAGAAAATAGAGTAAGGTCATGTTTACAGTGTCCAATTGCATACAAAAATCAATATTTTGACTACTTGTTAATTTCACCTATTCATCATGTTTTATTTTATTGGACCTGTGATAGAGATTTAATAGGGGACACTCTATTGAAACCTTTCGAAGTTAACAAATATTTACTATCTTGTGCAAAATACAATAAAAGACAGGGTAGGAATGCATCAAAAAAGTCGTAAGTAATTCTCACTTTTAGAGACCTCACAGTTGTGAAAGAGAGCTAGGTGTATGAATACTAAACAATCGAAAAAGCACAAGAGATGAGGGAGAAGACAGCATAAATGGAAGGCATTGAGCTGACCTCAAATCAGGTAAATTCCTACAGTCCTTTGGAAGTACTGGGTGTAAGGTTCGATTACACAAGTAGGCGAACTCATGAAAGTCCCCCCAAACGAATCAGAATAAAATGGAAGAGACAAACATCATGGAAGTTTCACATCAAGGATATTTCCTAGATTTTTAATGGATATATTAACAATAGAGAAAGATACATGTAAAACATGACCAATAATCTGTACAGCATGTGAAAATCACATTCGCATTAACATCATAAAGAGGTTGCATACAGAGACATCCTATGAGTTTGTCAAACTGATTAAATTAGATTAAGACAGATTAAGACATATTTAGTGTACGATGAATGTTAAATTAGAATTACTTCTGCACAATCAACAAATGCGGTTTCTCTACAGTACCTACTGAATACCAGAGCCCTGATTTCTTTGCTTTTTCTTGAGCATGGTCCGATATGTACAGATCTGTTGTTAAATGACTAATTCTCTTACCTCTGTTCAGCTCAACCCTTCGAATTGCCCCAGTTTTACTCACTGTTACAATACTATCCCTTGAAATGGATAAGTTCAAACCTACTCCCCTGTGTCAAATTACTTGGAACAGAGGCCTGTAGTAGCTAGCTCATTAGGTTTAGATGAAATCATTATTATTGAGCCCCGTGATGAGGATCGGTGTTCCTATACATGGATGAAGACCCCAGAGCTCACCCCCGCATCCTGTGGGCACGCACCAGGAAGACAGCCACCTGCCATCCCCGCAGCAGGTGCGCTGACCAAGACCCTGAGCAGGCTGGCGCCCTGATCCTGGACTTCAGTTTCCAGAACAGTAACGAGTAAGTGTTGCTTAAGCTGCACACTCTACGATAGTTTATGACAGCACCCCAAACAGCTTAAGGAGACAACTAGTGGCCCCCTAAATGGGGCATGCTGTCCCTGTGTAACAATTTGGCTTCTTTTCTCTTGCTGCTTCAGAAGAGTCACTGACCACCCACGAGGTCTTCAGTAGTATAAGGCACCGCATGTCATAGGGAAGTTCCCCATGTTTGGGGGCATGTTGGGGGATGGGTGTCATCACTTTCTCCCCGTAAGTTTTCCTAGAACGAGGTTTACCCACAGTAGCCTCCAATCGGAAGTGGTAGTGGAGCCGTTTCGGAAGCGTGCACCCCACTGATTTGGGAGTTTCCATTCCCGGGTTTGTTACTCGGAACCCCCACTCTGAATGGCTACGGTGGGGTCCAAGACAGCTGGAAAACAGAGTCTCCGCGCTAACACACTCTCTTCTCAGCAATGCATTCCATGGTCACCTCAGTTCAGAGTCCCCCTTCCACTAAAAGTGATAACACGGGGCAGAAGAGATGGAGGAAAAGAGAAAGTAAAGAAAGGGACAGCCACCTCTCTCAGAGTCCTCTCCCAGGGAATTGGGTAACTATCTTCACGTGGCCATGACCAGACCCAGGGACCCGTCGGCGTTTTATAGAAAGCACCCTAGGTCAGCCTTTTCCTGCAGGACAAGGGCACGGTAATCCTCGCACATGTAAGAAGGTGTGCACCCTTTGCAACGTGATTTCTCTCTTACCAGTTGATTCATCATCATGTATTTACTGAGGACGTACAATAGATGGGGAATTGTGGGGAGTCATACGGAATGTCCTAACTGATGGATTCGTTCACCGGTTTGAATGCCCATTCAGTGACATGTCTTGTACTTGAGCAGAACATAGATACAATGCGGATGGGGACATTAATATGGGAATTCATTCGAAAACAATAAAATAAATACTGGCATTCATTTCTATAATGCACATTTTAGGGCAAAAAGGTTATGACCTCTGCTAAGACAGTGTAACCAGGGAAATCAATGAACAAAACTGAAAGGTACACCGAAAGGTTCTTTGAACGTATAAATGAATTGGGAGTGCACACATTAGAAGACACTTCCTCGCCTAAAACTTCTACAGAGTTTTGAGGGATCGCTTCGTTACTTCATTTAAAACCCATTTGAAGGCTTCAATACTAAATATGCATTTATTTGGCTTTCATCTATACGACACCTCCAGTCTTGTCCAACGTCTTCATTTTGTCAATGACAAAAGGGTGCCTGCCACACAGTAATTTTGTACTTCTGCGGACAAACTCGTCTTGTTCTCTTGTGAAACATGCAAGTGCAGATTAACTGGAGGAAAGATATTCCAAAGTGTGTTCTCTCTTGCAGGCACACGAACTGCAATGAAGGTGTTATGAACTGTCCGTTCCTTTCGGGATGGGAGATAGGAATTGAGGCCAGAGGAGCTGAGGGCTAATGATTCTTGACTTCCCATTTTAGAACATGCGTGGCTAAAAAATGATATCGACAGTACGCGTTCACCGTGCAGTTGGAATAAGACAGTCACCGAGGAAATCCTTCAGTTTCTGAATAAAAAATGAATGGCTTAATCAATCTGGAAAGCAGAACTAATTCTGTTTCAGAACACCCAATTAAAACTCTCTGTGATAATTAGCATAACAAAATTTCCAAGAATCCAAAGCAATCAGGGAGGCTAGCAAAACAAACAGGATTATAAATCGCAGGCATTCTCTTTGCAGACCCCAACCCCCCCAGAATGCGTCCTGGTCAGAGTTCACTCCCATGTCCAGTTGACACATGCGGTGCGCAAACAGGACGGCGATGTGACGGGCGTGACGTCGCAGAGCTGCCCACGGGTCTGTTTGCCAGAGAGCGAGCCGCAGCGGAAAGGCCTAACGAGCAGTCCCCTGGATGCGAACACGCGCGGGGCAGCGGGTCACCGCTAGACCGGGTCCGGCCTCGCTCCGTAGCCGCCAACCCGAGTCCGTCGTGTTTGGTTCGGTTCTGCCAAATCGGGGCTGGAGTGAGCCAGCCCCACATTCATGCTTTAACGTTTGGGATTTTAAATAAAATGCAACCTTTTCCCAGAAGGACACGGATTTTCTTGCTTTCGTCAGTGCTGTACAGTTGATACCATTAACAATAATGCTCACAAGAATTAAATCACTTTCAGATATCGTGGCTTAGGCGGATAAAAAGTCCATACTTTCTTAAATTTGTATCCAACACATTTTACTTAATTTTTATACTAAGCTTTTCGTGTATTTGTGTTGCCAAATCTAAATACCAAATATATAGAGATTTCAAATTTTGTAAATATAAATTTTCCAAGATAATATTTTATGTTAAAAGTATTTAAAATCCATTCACTCTACATTATTCCGCCCCATGAAATATTCCACAAAGGTAAAATGTTATTTGGATTTGCAAGGAGCTTCCCATTTTATTTTGCATATAGGTGCTCATAAAATGGTCGTTCTAAAAATATTGAGAATTATACAAAAAATGAGTAAAAGATTCAGTTTGAACACACGCGGAAAAATAGTGGATCCTTTCTTAAGGTGCCGTTCCTTTAGCAAATAGGAACAGCAGGACAACTTGAAAGGGAACTGGAATTTTGAAGGTACGGTTCAAAAAAACTAAATGGATGCTGATATGGGATTATTTTTCACTGAATGTATGGGCTGAGTTTACGGGTCACTAAAATGAGGCAGGTTTCGGGGTACGATTCTACAACACACGGTCCGTCCGTGGTAGTGTGCGTGCTCAGCGCCCCGGGTCAGGTCCTCCCGTGCCCCTTTACCCCTTTCCCCGCCTCTTCGCCCCCACTGCCTCCCCCTCCGGTCATCACCACAGTGCTGTCTGGGCCCACAAGGTTTCCTTCTTTTCACTGCTGAGTCCCTTCACTGTGTGCACTGAGCCCCTCAACCCCCTTCTTTTCTGACAGCGGTCAGTCTGTTCTCTGTGTCTGTGGGTCTGTCTCCACTTTGTCTGTTTACGTGGTTCACTAGATCCCACATGTACGTGAGATCACATGGTACTTGTCTATCTGACGGACATGTCACTTCACATGATGTGATACCCTGCAGGTCCATCCACGCTGTCACCAAAGGGAAGATTTCTGTCTTCTTCGCAGCAGAGTAGTATTCCATTGTGTGAATGTCCCGTAGTGGTTTCATCCACTCATCGGCCGATGGAAGAAGTATCTTGGTGATTGTAAATGATGGTGCTACGAACACAGGGGTGCCTAGGTCCTTCCGAAAGTTCACATGATCTCACTTATAGGTGGATTCTAATGAAGACAACAGATGAATGAAGTAGCGACAGACTGGAGAGTTGCTCAGTGTGTGGTACTTGGAGTTGTAAAAAGCACATCCATGTGAGTGTATACTTCTACTTGACAAAGAACGCTGAAACTAAGACGCTGCTATAGGTGCATGATGGATACAAATGTATAGATGGACAAGGTCAAATGCAGCATTTCCTCATTAACCTTCCTTTGCAAAGTGAGTTTTCTCTAAAGCTGAGATTCTCATTCAAAGGTCACACGGAGATGCAAATTAAAACCACAGTGAGATACCATGTCACGCTGGTCAGAACGGCCATCCTTAACAAATCAGCAAACCAGTGCTGGCCAGGCTGTGAGAAAGGGAATCCTCGAGCACCGTGGGTGGGAATGCAGACTGGGGCAGCCACTGTGGAAAGCAGTGTGGAGATACGTCCAAAAAAGTAACCACAGAGCTGCCTTTCGACCCAGCGATCCCACAGCTGGGATGACACACTAAGAATCCTGAAACACCAACTTGAAAGAACGTCAGCACCCCTGTGTTCATCACAGCCTTAGGTACAACTGCCAAGGTGTGGACACAGCCCAAGGGCCCATCAGTAGGTGAGTGGATGAAACAGCCGTGGTGCATTTACCCAAGGGAATACTACTCGGTCGTCAAAAAGAACATATTACCCTTTGCAACAGCTTGGATGGACCTGGAGAACATTACGCTCAGTGAAAGAGGCCAGTCAGAGAAAGAAATACCACGTGATCTCACTGATCTGTGCAATCTAATGAACACACTGAACTAAGAAGCACAACAGAGGCAGACTCATGGATGGAGAGCAGATGCCAGCTAGTCGGGGGGCGGGGGGAGGTGGAGGGACTGAGAAAACAGGAAAAGGGACTCATGCACATGGACAACAGTGTGGAGGTTGCTGGGGGGGATGAGGGGACTAAATGGTAGTGGGAAACTACAACGAAGATGGAATAAAAAACAAAGGGAATGCATCATCTGAAAAAACGAGCTACTTGTCACCACAGGCAATTCCATTAGTCTGAATTTGTTGAAAAAGTGGGGCCACTCTACACGTTGATGGGAATAACGGGCTATAGTTGCCATACGAGTCGGGAGAGGGCGCGGAGCTGTGAGCAGACCTCTGAGAGTGCTCGGACAGACGCTGGACGCCAGGTTGACTGGCAGGCTCAGCGTGGTGCACCCCAGCCAGGGCCTCTGCAAAAGTCGCCCAGAAACCGCCCGAGTCTGCAATCTTTGCGGAAGCGCTCGCCACGTGGGTGCACCGAGATGCCGGTCAAGTGCTGTGCATCTGTCTGTCCACGTGTCCGGCCCCCCGGCCCTTTCAGGAACAATGGCTTTGCTTAATTGCACTCCCGCTGCGAATATTAACTGCTGACTCAGCCATTCGAAGAAGAGGAGTTCGGTGATGCAGACGTCGGTGGGTTCCATCAGCTAACAATTCGTCATCTAGCGTAAGAATCCTGACACCGAAAGAGGCAATGGAAGCGGCCCAGGGGAGGGAATAAAGTGACAGCCATACCTCGGGACTGTCAGCCTCGGAACTCGCCAAACCCTGTCTGTCCTCGTTGCGTTTGGAGGAGAAAAGCAGGTTTCAGGACCCCGCACTTGCTCGGCGCTCAGGGCCCGGCTCTCGCGAGGAAACAGAGAGGAACCCGCGATCGCTGCGTCAGACTCACGGAGCCCGCGATCAGGTCCGTGCTCCCGGCTTCCCGCGTGGTCACGAGTCCCGCAGCGACTTCACGTGGAGTACCCAGGTACCGCTGCATTTATTTTCCTTCCAGCGCGAATTCCTGTCCTCCGGTTCAGTCTTCACTCCCTAATGTCTGGTCCTCGCATCCGTCTGAATGTAATGGAGCCCAGTATTTTGCGAGTGAGATCCTCCTTCAGCAGAATCTCAGTGGACCCTGCCTTGGTTCTGTCTCCCCTTTCTGGCCCTCCTTCCCTTCCTTCCATCCTCCACTTGGCCTTGCCGAGCGTTCAGAAGGGATCTGCGTGAATCTTTGGTTTTCCTCGTTTTGAGCTCTTCGTTTTCTAAGGGTCTGTGACAAAGCCTAGTGGTTATGATATAGATGCACTTCAATGTTCTCGGGAGTTATTTGCTATGACTTCTTTTATTGTTTAACCACAGTTGTCGCAATTGTTCCCTGGTTACTCCCTGTGCCCCACCCACCCCCACCTCCCACCCTCCATCCGTTCCCCCTTTGGCTTCACCCACGGCTCCTTCATACGTGTTCCTTGATGCGCCTTTCTCCTCCTTTCCCCCATTATCCTCTTCCCCCGTCCCCTCTGGTTGCTGTCAATTTGTTGTTTATTTCCATGTCTCTGGTTCTGTTTTGCTCGCTTGTTTGTTTTGTTGATTATGTTCCACCTATAGGTGAGATCATATGGTATTTGTCCCTCACCACCTGGCTTAGTTCACTTAACACAATGCTCTCCAGTTCCATCCACGCTGTTGCAAAGGGTAGGAGTTCTTTCTTTCTGCTGCATAGTATTCCGTTGTGTAAATGTACCATAGTTTTTTGATCCACTCATTTGCTGATGGGCGCTTAGGTTGCTTCCAGCACTTGGCTATTGTAAATAACGCTGCAATGAACATTGGGGTGCATAGATTCCTTTGGATTGGTGTTTCAGGGTTCTTAAGGGTATAATCCCAGCAGTGGAATTGCCAGGTCAAAAGTAGTTCCATCTTTAGTTTTCGGACGAAATTCCATCACACTTCTTGTGAGGCTACATGCGAGAATGGGAAGTGGAGAGGAAGGACCAGGTTCCCTTATGTGAAGATAATGCAGGACCTGCTCAGACGGTTGGCCCAAAGGGGCTCGAATGAGAGTCTCACATGAGACTATGTCAGTGTTTAATGCAGCGAACCCTTTTCTGCCAGACGTTTTGCCCCAATGCTGGAATTAAGAAGGAAGTAAGCTCTCAAGTATGATTGCCACATTTCTGAACAAGATTGTTTCTTTTCTCCCTTTCTGTTTATTCTGTCCTGGTTCCAGCCCAAAAGACTCATCTCAAGGTATTATATTCTTGGAAATGTCGCCAAAAGAGTCCTGGGTCCTGGAAGATAACTTGAAACATGCAGAGGAAGAAAAAGTTTAAGGTTGTTATTCTGAGAAAACATTTGTCTGATAAGAATTCTAAAATGTATATAAGATGCAAGTAGTTCTTACTTCTCACCATTCCAACATGCATGACTAGGTTTTCACAGTTTAAGTAATAACCCCTGCCCCGCTACAACAACGTTGAAATTTTAGTTACCGAAATAGTAGCTGTAAATCGTTGTATAAAGTTTGTTGTTAGCACTTTATTCCACAATCCATTGTGTGAATGAAAGACGTGCATCATGATCAGTAACCAATGACATCACTTGTCTCAGAGCGTGTTGGTGGTTGGTCACTGAACATATATTAGTTCACACACAAACAGTAAAGAATAGTTATGTTGCCTTCTGGTCTCCCAGTGATAAACCCAGTGATAAACGCATGCAGCATTTTACAAATGCTTACCCATGTTTACAAACATGGGTAATTAAAAGAGGGGGTGGGTCAACAAAGACGACAGCAGCAAAGAAACAAAACGTGGTAACCCTGGAAGTGAAATTGGATGTTTCTTTCTAGATTAGACCTAGAAATAGTGACAGCAAATCAAAGGCAGGATGAGACCTCAGCTTCCATGAAGCTACACTTTAAAAGCATGTTTTAAAAGCCTAATTGCTAGGCCTTGGCTGGTGTGGCTCAGTGGATTGAGCACCGGCCTCCAAACCAAATGGTCAGTGGTTCGATTCCCAGTCATGGCACATGCCTGGGTTGCGGGTCAGGTCCCCAGTAGGGGGCCCTGGAGAGAGGCAACCACATATTGATGTTTCTCTCCCTCTCTTTCTCCTTCCCTTCCCCTCTCTAAAATATATATAAATAAATAAAATCTTAAAAAAAAACAAAAAAACAAGGTAAACTCACCCTGACATCTTTTAGTTTAGTCACACTAGGAAGAGAAAGCTACTTATGATTGAAACAGAGCATTTACCTCTACAATAAATCCCAGTCCGCCTGGTAGCACTCAGGCGACAGCGGCAAAGTTAGTTACTGCATTGAAGGAAATGGTAATTACAAGGAGACTGAAAAATAACATCTCACTGCCAGTAAAGGCTGGTTTCATCGGTTCAAAAGTCTGCATGAATTAACATTGAACTATCCGTTGAAACTGCAAGCTCGGGTAAGGATGCTGCTGTGAAATTTGCACCCAGATTCCAAGGATTACAGGCAGTCCTGGCTTCGTGAAGCAGTGCAAGGCTTTCATGTGCAAAAGACTTTGCAGGATTTGGATGAGTGTCAGTGGGGCTCTAGGAGATGTACATGACCTTGGGACATGCAGCCAGAGGAGCTTAGTGAAAGCACACATGAAGTTATAAGTGAGGCAAGGGGCTGTGTCGTAAAGGATGGACACGTCTCACAGGAAGGGATGCAGATGAAAAACCTCACATAAAGGGAACCCTCAAAGATATCTCATGCCACCGAAAGCACAATGGATACAATTTTGGAAGCTGCTGCAAACTCGGAAAGAAGTACAATGATCTGCCAAGGCATGGAAAAGATGCTCACTCCGTATGGTAATTTGCACAATGAGAAGAGAGCAAGCACTGATCAAGCAACTTTTGATACATTTTATAAAGAAATAAAGCACTATAATTTTCAGTGTTAAAAAATTAGAGAGATTTACCCAGTCAGTAACAGACAGTATTAGATAAGAGAGTTCTGGGTATGTGTTAAAAAAAAAAGACCACTCTGGAAAATTAGTAAAATTCCAGGCAGAAAGTGATTTGAAGCTAAGTTATTCTTCTCCATTTCATCAACTGTTACATTTCTCTGTGTTGCTTGGGGGGTAACATGAGCACAGGACCAAATCAGTGCCAGAAATATGTTTGAAGCCCAGTGAAGAGAGATTAGCAAAATAATTTGCGAGAAGAGTATCATTGGCTAATAATAATAGAAATAAAGTTGCCTAAGAAATTTATGATACATCTGATACAGACACAGGAGTTAGCATAGTGTAAAGAAAATTAAGATCGAATTGAGAGAAAAACATGATGGTGATGTTTTCAGTGGTAAGCTCTGAAGCTTCGATTAAATATGAGTTGATAAGTTGAGAATAATAAGTGAACACCAAGGTCTATCCATTCAGTTGCCACTTCACACAGGAAAAAGAGAAAAGAAAAACTTGCGTGGCAAAGAATTGGAGAAACTTTTTTCAAATGTTAATAAAAATAGTATCAACACAATGGCATAAGAATAAAAGTAATGCCTTAGAAGAGATGGTCTTTACCCCATTATATACTCTTGCCTCCTTTCTCTTAGATTAATTGACCATATAGGTGCAAGTTTATTTCTAACCTTTCTATTCTGTTCCACTGATCTGTCTGTTTTTACGACAATGCCATGCTGTTTTGATTACTATAGTTTTGTAGTATAGTTTTGATAGCAGGTAGTTGATACCTCTGAGTTTGTTCTTCTTTCTCAAGATTCCTTTGGGCACTTAGAGTCCTTTGTGGTTCCATATAAAGTTTAAGATTAATTATTCTAGTTCTGTGAAAAATATGTAGAGTACCTAAAAAAACATCTGTAGATGTTTCTCCCCCTCATCTTTTCCCTTTCCACCCTCATCTCTAAAAATAAATAAACAAAATCTTTTTTAAAAAGGAGTCTATTGTACATTTTGGATAACCATCTTGTATCTGGTATGTATTCTCCAAAGGCTCCCCCACACACCCCAGTCTGTGGCTTATATTTTCATTCTCTCAAGTGTCTCTGCCAAGCAGAATAATTTAGATAAGGTACACTTTATTTTTTTCCTTTGGTAGGTTGGGCTTTTGGTGTTGTCTCTAAAAGGTCATGACCAAATCCAAGGTCATCTCAATATTCCCCTTTGTTATCTTCTAAGAGTTTTATAGTTTCACATTTCACATTTAGGTCCATGATCCATTTGGACTTTATTTGGGGAAAGATGTAACGTCTGTATCCAGATTCCTTTTTTTAAAAAAGAGGGTGTCCAGTTTTCCCAGACCATTTGTTAAAAAGACTATCCTTTCTCCATTGTATTTCCTTTGTTTTTTTTTTTTTTGTTTTCTTTCTTTTTTACCAGTACCACACTCTCTTGATGACAGTTGCATTGTAGTAAGGGTTGAAGCTGGATTTATTTTCTGGGATTTTTTCCTCCTTCAGTACTCTGTTTACTCCTCCAGGTCTTTTTCTTTCCATATCAGCTGTAGCATCAGTTTGGCAAGACCCACAAAATAACTGGCTGGAAATGTTTAAATTGGAAGGTCTGTGTTTTCTAGTCTTTCTTCTTTTGTGTTCTTTATTCTTCCCTTCACCCCTCAGTAGCAGTGACGTGAGTGATAGATCAGAAAAACATGAGTTAGGGAAAATACAGAAAATTACCTTTTTAAGAACAGTTGAATGGTAGTGTCTACATTTATACTCTTTTCATGAGCATTTGATCAGTAGTGCCTAGATTTTTACTCCGCTATATAAATATGTATAAATTACAGAAACAATGATCAAATACCATAATGCTCTTTGAAAGGATAAATACTTTGATATTTATGTGTGTGTTTTAAAATGCTGCTTTGAAAATACAGCTGCTACTTTGGGTGACAATCAATATGCCAGGTTTTAAAAAATATTTTATTTGTTTATTTTTAGAGAGGGAGAAGGGAGGGAGAAAGAGAGGGAGAGAAACATCAATGTGCGGTTGCCTCTCACACACCCCGCTCTGGGGACCTGGCCTGCAACCCAGGCCTGTGCCCTGACTGGGAATCGAACTGGCAACACTTTGGTTCACAGGCCCCTACTCAATCTACTGAGCAGGTCAACATGCCAGTTTGAGATGAGTTGATTTGGCAAAAAATTATCTAAAATCCTATCAGTCTAGAATTTATTTTTAGTGAGAGGTGATCTTATTCAGACATTGCCCTATACGATTCTGCTTCATTTTTATGCCATGGAAGATTGGTTTTGGAATTTTCCTCCACCTTTAATGATATCCCATATTACAATTAATAAAAATATCTAGATAAATATAAAATGTATTGACATAGTTTATTGTAATATATATTTCTTGCCATTTTGGCTATATTTGTTGGTAAATAATTATATTTTATTTTTGCTAATCTTGTGTGCGTGTATTTCCTTCACTGAAGTTTTTGGTAGTGCCTGTTAGCATTACTTTTGTGTTTTTGTTTTCTATTTGTCATTTGCATTTTGAATAAAATTATCTGATTAATTATAGCATTGGCAATTATACCCGAAATGGACGACCAGATACATTTCAATCAAATACAAGTAGTTACTTGTATGCTTCTACAGAATTTGAAACTTTAATATTGTTTCTCACCAAAAATCTACCTCTTTTTGCATCATGTAAACTTAGTTGTTAAAACACCAGTAGATTGCATTCCTGTTTCCAAAGGAAAAATATCGTTAACAATTGGCAAAAAAACCCAAGACCTTCGCTATCAGCCATTTTTAAAGCTACTATCCAATCTTGTTTTACGTTTAGTCCGGTTAACCTCTGTTTCAAATGAATGGCAAGAGAACCCAAAACAAGCATTTGTTAAATCTAGAGCTGCAACCGAATGAAGTTGTCACATTAAATTTTAAAATATTGCACACATCTGCATCAGACGCTAAGGGTGTATATTATAAATATTCTCAAATTATGTTGTTACGTCATGACTGTGACACATACATAATTGTTATTTCCCAAATTATTTTTGCTATTTTATCCCTTTAGCACACACTTGATCACCGTCTAGTAGGTGGAAACTGAAAATTTTGCAAGCTTTAAAAATAATGCATTACGTCTCCACAGAGCCTGACATTTTCAAAACAATCAATTAGAAGAGATGATAGTCACAGCTGTAGAAGGATAACTGTCAGTACTCTGTTCTGAAATGCTCACAAACCAGCTCTCTCTTGGAAACTCTTCTCATTGTGCATTTTAAAAATAGAAAGCTTGCTGTATATGGTACCTGACAGATGTTAAGACAAGCATAAGGGAATGTTGATATTTTCAGAGGATGAAGCAGTTTGAACTATTTACAACTCATTCTGTGTGTCGGGACATTTTGGTGAAGGCTAGTTCTCCAATTTTGAATTTACTATTTTGATACAGCAGGCTAACTTTATGAAATGCCTGTAATTGAAGCATATAATTTCTAATAAGACTTCCGCTGAGGTGATCTAATTAGGTAAGAAACAAAAAGATTAACTTACAATTGAAAGTGTGGTTTTAAAAATTTGTCTGAAGGATAACAGGAGAGGTCAGATTCTTAGTCACGTGCATTTTACTAAACAAAGGATTTAAATACATCATTCTGTAATTGGTCTGTCATTCCCTGTAATCAGAAAATATGTATATACTTTAGTTTATCACGCATGGGTCAAGTGAATGACCAAAAAAATCAGTTCCTGATAAAAATGTGTCCTCCTTGTGTGGTTGCTGTTTTCAGTTACCTTTATTGTTTCTTTTCGGGAGCTTCAAACATAACTTGTAGGCTTACTGTGTGACCAAATGATGCACAGACATTGCTTGCCGACTTCTTACTTTTCTTCCTCACTTGCAAATATTGAATACAGAGATGCGACCTGGTATCCGGAAACTATCTCAAGGCTCAGATATTTAAAGTTCGTAGTTTATTTATGTTTTTAAAGGGTCAAAATTGGTAGTTAATTAGAATTTAGAAGTTCTGTTATTTAATGCCTCATGCTTAAATCACATGAACAGTCAGTAGCTATAAAATGAATAGGAGCGCATAATCAACACTATCCCTTGAGTTTAGCATCACCTGTATAAAAAGACAATATTTTCCAGTTCATAGTCATAACATAACGTGCTATATTTATTGTATAAGGCAAGACAAAATATTTCTACTTTAGTACGGCTCATTCTCAGAAATAATAAAAGGAAGTCAGTCTTTTGATGACTCAGTGGAAAGGTTGGGGCTTCAGAAAGAGTAGTATTTGTCTTAGAAATGGAATATAATTGGATGGCTGTTTTCAAAGACATGTGAGAATAACGTTGGGTTAGCAGAACCGAGAACTCTCCTCGCACAACATGAGCCTGACCGAATCACCAGTGACAGAGAGAGTCGGCTCAGAGCAAAGGCACCTTTGCAAGTTGAATGTGGAGCATGAGCACCGACAAAAACCTTCCAAGACATCAGACTTCACAGTGAGCAAATGGCAGCAGCCGAGGCGCTTTTGGAGGAATGCGAAGCTTGTGGCACAGTGGTGTATATGCCATTGCAACGTAAACACGCAAACTGAGCTCCACGCTGGTTAAGAGTGAACCAATTTGCCTGCGCGCAGAAACATTTCTAAGGGGGTCCCTAATGTCAAGGGTCGCAAGAATGGAGCTGGAAGGCCACTGGGGAACTTGGTCTTATACATACATGCGCATGCCGACATGGACCAGGAACGTTTAGACAGAGCCAGCCATGAACGGCTACGTACTGTTGCAGTTCTCAGAGTGAGACACTTTGCTGAACCCCAGCCGAGTAACTAGCACACCAACCTATCTTATCTAAACTAGCATTAATTATTTTCACCTACGCCGATCATAACTCATTCAAAAGAGTTTATATAATTCTGTGTTTCTTGCCTTTATAAACCCCATCTTCTCCTCCTGCCCCCAATCCCGAATCTGTGCCTTTGTAGTGTTTGCTTGGTTTTTATGTTATTTTTGGTTTCTATTAAATTTTCCATCCTGTTATTGTTTATTTGTAGGAGTTCCTTGTATGATTTGCATATTAACCTTTCGTTGGTTGTAAGCGTTGCAAGTAACCTTTCCCAGTCTCCTAACTGTTACCTTTGATTTGATTTGATATGTTTGAATGTAAACGGAGTCTTCATTTTTAAGCGACACTTCGGTGATTGCACTGCAGGCGGTGAGTGGATAAAGCTGGAAACCTGTTGAATCTGGAAGTATTCTCGTGCATTCATATGTGAGAGTGCATTCGCATGAAATTAATATATTTAGATGTTAGTGACAACAGAATCTCTCTGAAGTACACAATGCAGAGAATTTTGCACCATAGACTACTGTTCTGTTCAAACACCTTAATTGTATAATTGTAGCCAAGACAGGTTACAGGACAGCATAATGAGTGCTGTAGTTTCTTAACCTCTAATATAACTACACTGCTTTTACAGTCTTGGGATGCATTACTTTTTTAAATCGAATGCTATCGCTATAATTGTGTCATTAGCTTTAACAGTTTTATCATCAGCGGATCTTCTGAAAAATGCTATAGCCTAATATCAGAACTAGACAGAGAGCAGCTTCCGCAAAGGTTGTCAGGACAGCTAAAATCTTCATATAATTTGGGGTTTTATTTGAGCACCATCGTTCCATCTGGCTCTAGTTTTATCTGAAGACTAAGATACAAATGCCTTTCTTTGATACTTAATTCGATTATGAAGACCAATTTATGTTTTACCTTACAGGAGGAGTTTCACATCCATTATTTATTTTTCCCGTTGTAGACCTAATTTATACAAGGGAACCATAATAATGAGCTGTAAAATAAAGATAAGAATTAGGTAGCACTAATTCTTCAACTTAATTTTTTGGCGCAGTCATTATATGATATTGAAGTATAAAGTACCCATGAGGGTAGTTGCTGTAATCAATCTCCTCTCCATGATGTATTTTAAAATTTTATTTATTTATTTTTAGATGGAGGGAAAAGGAGGGGGAAAGAGAGGGAGAGAAGCATCCATGCGTGGTTGCCTCTCGCACGCCCCCTACCGGGGACCTGGCCCGCAACCCAGGCATGCGCCCTGACTGGGAATCGAACTGGTGACCCTTTGATTCTCAGCCTGGCACTCAATCCACAGAGCCACACCACCAGGGCCGAGGATGTATTTTTAAACGATCTGTTGGAACAATTTTTTAGCTGCATTAGAAAATATTTTTGAACTTAGTCAAAATCGCAGTTGCGTTCTGTCAAACAGCTCCTGTTTGTATCTATTTAATGCGAAGTGATAAGTCTCACAGATGTGTTCACTCCTCTCCGGATATTGTGGTAATGTTTATGCACAGCCAATATTTACCTTTTAAAGTTTTTGTGTAAATACTAGCTAGAGCTCCTGCAAGGTATAGTCAGGATACGCTTTCACTACCAGACGTCTGGGATTAAGGTCCATTTCTATCCGTCTGCCTCTTGACTGAGTTTCTTAGGGAGAATTTCAAGCATCAACAACAGTAGCAGAAACCCAGGCTTTCCCAGGAAGGAAATCATGGGCTTTAAAAAATGCTGTTGAGATGCTCAGGCATGACAACTCAACACAGGAATAGTTCATTCTTAACAGTGCATCATTTAAAAAAAAATCTGTAGAGCACTCTAATGTTGCGAGGCTTGAAACAACTATTTCGTCATTATCGTGCCGGTCAGCAATTTAGGCTGTTCAGTTGTGTGGTTCCCTCTGGGCTCTTCCTGGCATTGTGATCAGCTGCTAGGTTGCCCAGGGGCTGGCTGGTCTAGAAAATTCTGAAGTGGAAGTGTCTCTGTTCTATATGGTTTCCTATCCTCCAGCAGCAAAACCCCAGGCCAGTTCCCATGGCAACTGCGCAAGTTTCCAAGGATCAAAGGGAAGCATGAAAAACTTACAGCCTACTCTCAGAACTGGTGTATGGTCAGACTGAGTCCACGGTCCAAAGCAGGTACTAATGCAGATTCGGATGCAGAAGAAGAAAAAAAACAGATTGTATTGCTTGATGGGGGGAACTGAAAAATTGCATTAGAAGGGATATGAATACAGACAAGGATGAAGGGTTGTGAATGTTTTGACATTTATCGTCAGAGCTAAAAATTCATATTACTTTACTAATGCAGTGATTTTACAGTTTTTTGACTGACGCAATATTACATCTGTTAAAAACACACAGATACACCAACTGGCAAATCAAGTATATATCCTTTAAAATTAAAATTGTAGCCAGCCATCACTGTTAATACATTTTAAGTAGGCCACTTGCCAGTATAATGCGCGTTTCATCTTGAAGGCTGCCTTTCTAAATATGCAAACCTCAGACATGTTGAAGGTTCAGTTCCAGATCACAGCCATAAAGCAAGTATCACAGCAGAGTAAGTCACATACTTTAAAAAATGTCTCAGTGTGTGTACAAGTTATAGTTGCATCATACTGCAGTCTAGTAATTGTGCAGTAATATCTAAAACATGTCCATACATTAATTAAAAACACTTTCTTGCTAAAAATGCTAACTGCCATCTGGGGCCTCAGCAAGTAGTAAACATATTTATTGCTTGGAGTGTCTGGCTCAGTGTAGATGGCTGCTGACTAATAAATACAGTGGGTGGTTGCTTATTTGGGAGTTAGCTGTGGTAATTTCTAAAGGAAGTCAACAATGAAGTTTGCCACACCAACTGACTCTTTCCTAAACAATTTATCTGTAGCACGTGATGCTGTTGGACACACAGTAGAATATCTTTCAAAATTGCAGTCCGTCCTGTCAGAATGTGCCGATGCTTTATCAGCTGAGTTTATGTGATATTCCTGATCCTTTGGTGTCATTTCAGTGACCTTCACGGCATTGTCACCAGGAGTGTATTCCGTATTACATCTATCCGCCTCAGATTCATCCATGAGGGTCGGAATGAACAGCCTCCAAACTCCTGCTAATGTCAATATTCTGACCTCTTCCCAGGAATCACACGTATTCTTAATGGCATCTGCAGTGGAGAATCCTTTCCAGAGGGTTTTCAATGTACTTTTTCCCGGTCCATCAGCAGCATCACTATCTATGGCAGCTGTAGCCTTATGAGATGTATTTATTTTGTAAATTTTATTTATTTATCTATTTTTAGAGAGAGGGGAAGGAGTGAGAGGGAGAGAACCATCCATGTGTGGCTGCCTCTCGTGTGGCCCCCACTGGGGACCTGGCCCGCAACCCAGGCATGTGCCCTGACTGGGAGTCGAATTGGTGACCCCCTGGTTCATAGTCCAGTGCTCAATCCACTGAGCCACAAAAGCCAGGGGGCATAACGAAATGTATTTCTTAAATACTGAGACTTAGAAGTTATAATTACCCTTGATCTATGGGTTCAGTGTCGTGTCAGCAATCACGAAAACAACGTCAATGTCATTGCGCACCTCCAACAGAGCTTTTGGGTAATGAGATGCATTCTCAGTGAGCAGTAGTCTTTTAAGAGGAATCTTTCTTTCTGAGCAGTAGGTCTCAACAGTGGACTCGAAATACCTAGTAAACCACATTGTAAAGAGAAATGCTATTATCCAGCCTTTGTGGTTCCATTGATAGAGCACAGGCAGAGTAGATGTTGCGTAATTCCTGAGCACCCTGAGATTTTTTGGAGTGGTAAGCGAGCGTTGGCTTCAACTTAAAGGCACCAGCTGCATTAGAATCAAACAAGAGAGTCAGCCTGTCCTTTGGAGCTTTGAAGCTGGGCATTGACTTGTCTTTTGTAACTATGAACTTTCTAAATGGCATCTTCTTCCAATATAAGACTGCTTCCTCTGCATTACAATGCTGTTGTTCAGTGTAGCCACCTCCATTAAGTTTCTTAGCTAGATCTTCTAAATAACTTGCTGCCTCATCTTCCTCTTTCATTTCTATGGAGACAGCTTCTTTCTCTAAACCTTATGAACCAACCTCTGCTAACTTCAGACTTTTCTTTTGCAACTTCCTCACTTTCTCAGCATTCATAACATTGAACAAAGGGCTTTGCTCTGGTTTAGGCTTTTGTTAACGACAGTATTGTTGCTGGTTTAATCTTCTATCCAGACCAATAGAACTTGGTCCATATCAGCAATTACACTGTTTCACTTTCTTTTCTTTTCTCTTTTTTACAATGAAAAAGATTTTATTTATTTATTTGTTTTCAGAAAGAGGAGAAGTGAGGGAGAAAGAAAGGAACATCAGTGTGCGGTTGCCTCTCACACGCCCCCTACTGGGGACCTGGCCTACAACCCAGGCATGTGGCCTGACTAAGATTCCAACCGGCAACCCCTTGGTTCGCAGGCCAGTGCTCAGCCCACTGAGCCACACCATTCAGGGCAAAATGGCAGGTCAGTTTTAATTAATAACTTTATCATTGCTATTAATTGGTTCATAGTAATGTCTGGAACAAGCATTTCTGTAGTTATTATGTATAGACACAGGCTATTTCCCAAAGAAAATGTCTTTTTTTTTAGTTTAATTTTTTTCTCTGAATAACTGTAGTCCTGACCTTTTATTCTACAAAAATCAACAACAGACATTTCACTCTTTATTAAAAGATTGATTTCCAGAAACTTGGGGCTCTACTGAAAAAAAAAGTTTATTTAGAAAAATATCCATGTCACTGACATATATTTTTTGTTAGACAATAGATGACATTTTATTTGGGTACAGAAAACTAAGCAGGTCAACCTTGTTTCTAAGCTGCAAATAAAATCTAAATGATAACATACAATATAGAGGGTTATTCTGAATGAGCCAAGTAGGACATCAAAAACAAAACAAAACAAACAAACAAAAAAAAACCTTTTGGGGCCCGAAGTTGAGCTAATTCCGCTAGTTCCTCAAATATATAGCAAGCAGAAAACCACTTCTTTTTTTTCCCCTAGAAAACCTTTTATAGATAATGATACATTTGTACAATAATCACTCCAAGTCCCTGGTGGACAAAACTACTCAGAGTCAAGCACTTGTGACTTATAATTTATTTGAAGGCAAACTACATTCTCAAAGTCACTGCGATAATTGGCTTTTGTAAATACAAGTTTCCGCAGGAGAGAAATTCTCTATGTTCGACAAGAGACAAATACACCGTAAGGATGTTTCTTTGCACAGAAAAGGAAAATCAAACTTGGATATTCCCATTTGTTTATGTTTTTCACTGTTACAATGCACATTTGAACACCATGCAGTGTTTTAAAAACATACTGCGAGCAGAGCATTACTGGATTGAAAGTTAATGTTACCTTTTCTGACATCTCTGTTGGTATTTCAGTTGACGAGGGCTTGGTGTCAGTGAACTCTTGGGAGAACTATTGAAATTTTCAAGGAAACTCAAGTCTGGTGGGCTGTTTTCCAGAGGGATTGGCGTAAATGGTGCAAGTGTGACTGAATCGCAGCAAACACATACCCACTTCCTGGAAGACAACTTGAACTTCATATTGTTATGACAGTGTTTGGGGGGTACAGTCAGCTGCTTTGAGATTTGTAGCTTTTTGTTGGAAGCATGTTTTTGGAAGTTCAGCGATGGGTGTATTAATTTGAAGACTGTCTCTGGATCCCTAGTAAAGTTAGTGCCTGCAATTGGGTGTTCTTTGCTGTGATGCGCTCCCAAATGTTTTGCAAATCAGAGAGATTTAAAAAAATGCAGAATGGTGTCATATAATAGATTGAATGTGAATAATATATATTTATTTGCTGGACCCACAACCTGCCATTTATAAAGACTAATTTCATGTAATGTTTTCTCCTAAGGTAGAGAAATGTAGTAGGATATATACAAAAGAAGTCCATTTTCTTCCTTCCTTCTTCCCTCCCTCCCTTCCTCCCTCCCTCCCTTTGTTATGTATTTATTTATTTTTAATGCGTGGTGCCGGCCTGTGAACAAAAAGGTCGCTGGTTCGATTCCCAGTCAGGGCACATGCCTGGGTTGCAGGCCAGGTCCCCAGCAGGAGGCGCTCAAGAGGCAACCACACATTGATGTTTCTCTTCTCCTCTTTCTCCTTCCTTTCCCCTCTCTCCAAAAATAAATAAATAACATCTTTTAAAAAGTTTAACCAAAAAGATATGCAATATTTCCGTTGTCTCTCCAAATTCTGTATTCCTCTTTCGTTCTCATTACCTGTCCTACTTCAAACCCCCAGGAAGCATTGATCTGTTTTCAGTTTGTACAGTTTAGTTTTTTCCAGAATGTCACATAAATGGAGTTCCACGATAAGTATGTAGTCATTTGAACAGCTTCCTTTGCTTACCTTGGTCACTCAGGGTGTCCAACCTGCGGCCCGCGGGCCACATGCGCCCAGGATGGCTATGAATGTGGCCCGACACAAAATTGCCGCCCAACTTACTTAAAACATAATGAGATTTTTTGTGATTATGTGTCGCATTGTATTTAATGTGTGGCCCAAGATCATTCTTCTTTTTCTACTGTGGCCCAGAGATACCAAAAGGTTGGGCACCCCTGCTTTGTGAATTTGAGAATTTTCCATATTGTTGAGTGGATCAGCAGTTTATTTGTACCAGACTAAAAACGTATCTGGTATGTAATCACCTGAACCAGTTCTGCGAGGGATTGTGCTTCGTATTAGTGTGACAATATAAAGATGCGGTGAGTCACAATTGAAAGTGTGTTCTATTCATACGTAACTGCTTAATTTCTGCGCTTGGTCCCTTACTCTGCTTTGGGGGTTCATTTCGGTATGCAACCTTTCCGTGTTCTTTATAAATTCATTTCTGGCAGGAATCCAGAGGTATTCAAGGGAACGGAGAGGCATTTGTCATTTCCAGGCTGTAGTTGCCAACCGAAAGGCCTCCTGTGTCACATAGGACCTCTGTCCTGTGTGTCTGTGACAGCAGGGAGTGTTCCTCTTCACTCTTCACTTGCTGCTGTTCCAGGTGACAATGTCCTTTCCTAATGAAAAATCACTGACACTGCTTAAAAGAAATGAGCAGAGGCCACGGGGACATATTTCTCTAATGAAGGCATCCAGATGGCCAACAGATACATGAAAAGATGCTCAACATCACTAAGCATCAGAGAGATGCAAATCAGAACCAGAATAAGATACCAGCTCACACCGGTCAGAAGGGCCATTATCAAAACTTCAGCAAATATCGTGTGCTGGCGAGGGTGTGGAGAAAGGGGAACCCGTTAGCACTGTTGGTTAGACTGCAAATTGTTGCAGCCACTGTGGGAAACAGTATGGAGAGTCCTCAAAAATTGAAAAATAAACCTACCGTGCAACCCAACAATTCAACTTCAGGGTATTTATTCAAAGAGATTGCTAAATCATACGGTAAGACCGTTTAGTGTTGTGAGAAACTACCAAAATATCTTTCAAAATGGCTACACGTTTTGCATTCCCATCAGCACTAAATGAGAGTTCCTGTTACATGTGTTGTGATTTTTGGCTAATCCTAATAGGTGGGTGGTGGTATTTTATTGTTGTTTAAATTTTCTATTCCCTGATGGCATATGATGTTGAACATTTTTTCATACATTAATTCATATATGTGTGTGTGTATGCATGTAGCATTTGGGAAGGTCTTTGGCTCACGTTTAAATTAGGTTATTTCCTTCCTGTTGAGTTTTAAGAGTACTTCCTGTACTTTGGATAACATAACAGTCCTTTATCAGAAAAATATTTTGGAATATTTTATCTCAGTTTGTGGCTTGGCTTCTATTTCTCTTGGTGCAGTTTCTTTCGTGGACACGTTTTTAATTTTAATGAAATCCACTTTATCAATCGTTTCTTTCATGGATCATGCCTTTAGTATTGTATTTTGAGTTACTTTTTATAGAAGGTGTAATGTAGGGTTCTAGCTTTATTTTCTTGCACATACTAATCCGGTAGTTATAGTAGCATTTGTTGAAAGATTATACTTACTCCATTGATTTCTCTTTCCAACTTTATTGGAAATCAATTTTTCATTATATTTGCATTGGACAACTTGTGGATTCTCCATTCTGTCCTATTCTTCAGTCTTTCATGAATAACGTAGTGGCAATTTCATTTTTGAATTATAAGAATTCACAAATACTATATGCCTTTAAATTTTTCTTCTCTTATCAAAACTGTTTTGGCTTCTCCCTTAGCTTTTCCATATAAATTTTACAAAGAACCTGATAAGTTTAAAAACGTCATGCTACAGTATTGATTGCACTTATGTCGAATCTACATATCTATTTAGGGAAATTGACATCCTAACAATACAAAGTTTTCCACTCCACAAACATAATATGTTTATATATATTTCTCCATTTATCTGGATTTTAAAAAATTATCAGTGCTATGTAGTTTTCAGCATATAAAATCTGTACATGGTTTGTAAGATTTACATTTACGTATTTTACATAATTTTCAGAAGCTATAAAACCTATTGGATTTTAAATATTGGTGTCTATTTGCTACTTGCTACTATATACAATAGACTTTGAATGCCTATGTTGTATCTTCAGACCTTGCTGGCTCACTTATTAGTTCTAGAAGTTCTTTTTTTCTTTTCACAGATTCCTTGGCATGACAAAATGTCAGTAACAAGCTTTCTGTCTGTTTACATTATAACATACTCTCTGAAATTCTTGAGTCAGTTAATACCATCTAACAGATTTTATTGTTGTATTTAATATTAATACCATTTAACAGATTTTATTGTAGTGTTATATATATTCATATGTTATAAATGAAAATTTCACTGTGCATAAAATTTATTCCCTTATTTTATTCATATAACATTATCGTTGATAATTGTTCATGTATCAATTCTTTGTAAATATGACTGTAAGTAGCTCCATAATATTTCATCCAATCCATGTCTAATTGTATCTGTTTTTATCTGTTTTTGGACACCTGATGTTTTCCAATTTTGATTATCATGAATAATTTTCTGGTAAATGTATGTATGTATATGTTTTTACACTTGTCAACATAGAATCTTTTCAAGTAATTTTCAGAGAAGAAATTCTTAGAAGTGAAATTACTATTCTGGGAATTAAAAAACACTTAAATTCCTTGCTTTTAAAAAGAACATGTAGCTAATTTAATATGGAAGTAAAGAACTCGTGGACATAAACAATAATGTGGTGATTGTTGGGGGTGGGAGGGGTTCGGTGGAGGTGGAGGGGGGCGTAAGCAGGATAAATGGTAGTAGGAGAAATACAATAAAAACGATGACAAATGAATGGAAATAAATTATTTTGATTGTAAATCTTTAAGAACATTATCTACTGGTGAAGCGTTTGATCCAAATTAACACAGCAAGATATGTCTAAAATTTTTCTTAATTTCAGTTTAATATCAGGTAAATTTAAAATTCTTAAAGTTATATGACGACATTTTACTAGTGTTACTAATTCCCTTTATATACTTTATGGCATTTTAAGTTGAAATAGCTGGTATAAGAAGAGGAAATTGAAAATATGTAAAAAAAAGATACACAAGCATGCATTATCTTATCATATTCTTTCCATTAGCTTAATGCCTAAAAATTGATGATGGTTAGCTGTTCATAGTCAAACTCCTTTTCTTATTCCAGATTAAGCTTGTATGTCTAGTTTACGTGATTGTACTTCCACTTATGTAGGTCTTTGAGATGTTCTCCACTTGACAGCAATCATAAATAATATGAGACTAAAGGAAATGGTCCGTAAGGTAACTAACTACTCATGGTGTCATGATTCTCATTAATCGACCTCATTGCTTGTGGTTTATGTCTGCTCTATCCAGTGGTATGTATTAGCCTGTTGTTCTTCCCATCATCCAATGCAAGACTGTCAATCCATGGTATTACTTAATGAACATGTGCTGAAGTACAGACCCAAAGAGTGCTAATCACTCATCACAGTTTTGATTATAAGTTATCAGAAAAGGTTTGGTTTTACCAACATTGTCAGCAGTAATCAACTTCATCCCTAGGAATACTAAATACAATTTTGAGTCTTACCTGCATTATCTGTGCTCTCAAGTGCATAGGAAAGAGGGTTATTAAAAAAAAAAAAAAAACTGTGTTAAAGAGTAGTAGAACACACTTTTTAATACTGAGGAAAACTGGGTTTGTATTTGTCTCCAAAGTGTACTAGCTAAAAGTTATCTTGGAATAGATAGGGTATGGACTTCTGTTAAGTTTCTTTTCCTTCTTTGAGAGAGTTGACATTTTCCTAGTTGATGGATTTTGTGGTGAGGAGAGTTGAATAACGTAACATGAAGCATCCAGGAAATGGGAGCATTACAGTTAGTGTTACTAATTATAGAAGACTGTTCATTATCACAGGGATTTCTGCTTCATTTCAACTTCCTAAATCGTTTTTTCTTTTTAATTTCATGTTCTCTACAATACTGTTGTGTATGTGTTTAGAAACACACACGTCAACATATAGGTTTTCTAATTTTTTAATTAATTTAATATATTTTATTGACTATGCTATTACAGTTGTCCCATTTCTCCCCCATCATTCCCCTCCACCCTGCACACCCCCTCCCACCCACATTCCCCCCTTTAGTTCATGTCCAAGTGTCATAAGTTCTTTAGCTTCCACATTTCCCACACTATTCTTGCCCTCCCCCTGTCTATTTTCTACCCACCATCTATGCTACTTATTCTCTGTACCTTTTCCCCCCTCTCCTCCTCCCACTCCACAGCTAATACTATAGCTCTAAAATCACACTAGAATTAGTTGATGATATTCAATGCATAAGTTTAAGTGAAGAGGTATTTTGTGATGATTTATTGGTCTTTTTGCTATCATATACTTGTGTTGTAATACATTATCTCCTGAGGTTAAAAGTTAGACTCAGTAAACCTTGTGTTGGAAAGCTCTATGCTGATGTGATCATAGAGATAATTTTATATTTAGGACTGACTATCTTCCTCCAAGAAAATTAACAAAATAAATAAAATACTATACACTTTGTCATATCTCAACCTCGTGTATTGGCCAAAGATTTTGACATTAAGAGTCAATTTTGATTTCTACATTTAAAATTGGAATTTCCTACTATTCATTGTGCAAGTATTTTTTTTTTTTTTTGACAGAAAGAACAGTGGGACGAGGGACATATAGCTATTCTCCTGTTGTACAATTGACCTCATTTGGGGGACAATGTTCTTTTAAGTGGTTAGAATGCTTTGTAGTCACAGTGATATCAAAGATGCAGTTCTAGGAAACAAGTCTATTTTGAATTTTAAAGTCAACATCAAATAGTATTACATAAAATATACCCTTAATGGGCATTGCTTGGACAAGAAAACATCAAAATACCTAATGTAAGATGTATGGCTCTTGTGAAAGTTTATTGACTTCTGAGTAAAAGTTTACATAAATCCTTAAGGCTTTCGCATGCTGCGAATTATTGTCAGATGATATGAACAAATGACAATAATCAGCTTCAATGAAAGGAGCTTATATTAATTTGCTTCATTAGCAGCAAAATTCATTTTTATTTTTATTTTGTTAAACTCCGTATAATCCAGATTCTGCCACTTACTAAGTGTATAACTTTGGACAAATTACTCAACCTTTATAAACCTCAGTTCTGTAATCTGTGAAATGAGGAATGTAATATTATCTCTCATAGGCGTGTTGTGAGAATGAAATGATAAAATGCACAAAAGATGGTTTGCAGGTTCCTGGCACACTGTAAGATTTATTTTTAGACAATGACATCACTAGGTTTGTGTTACTAAAATGAATTACTTGAAGTATTATTTTTCCTCTTTGGGAAAAAGGAATCATGCAGTCCGTTACAGCTGTAGCTCTGACTAAACCTTAAGGTAGTCTCCTCCAACCAATACCATTTCCTAAGAAGCTCTTATCAGTGTCTAGCTCATAATTGGCTCCAACGTGAGGACCTATTTCTCATCTGTCTTTCAAGCTGAAATTCCAAAACCTAATTTTTAAAAAATATTTTATTGATTTCCTTTTAGAGAGAAGGGAAGAGAGGGAGAGAAACATCAATCTGTGAGAGATACATCAATCTGTTGCCTCTCACATGCCCCCCACTGGGGACCTGGCCCATGACCCAGGCATGAGCCCTGACTGGGAATTGAACTGGCGACCCTTTGGTTCGCAGGCTAATGCTCAATCCACTGAGCCACACCAGCCAGGGCCCCAGTATAATTATAATTACGTTATAATTTTTATAATGTAAGAAGAAACAATATAGTTAATAAATCTTTGTTTAATACGCATAGTCCTCTCATTTGTATATATTTTTCTGTAACAAATTTATCTTCAGTGGACAAATATTTTTCTAATCATGATCCTGTTCCTTATGTGTCTTACCCTCTACTTTAATGTCTAATCTTAAATGTATCCCAGTTGATACTAGCTTTGGCCTCCTTTCTGAGACGTGCATCCATCTCGTATTTGATTTTCTGTACTTGGTACCTGACTTTGAGCATGGTTGCATCATTTAACTAAAAATTCAGGAAGAGATCTGCCTTCGTGAAGATACTGTGTCTGCAAAAGATTTTCTACAATTATGAGCTATAGGGTTTTTGTTTTTCATGAAATAATAGAAAAATTATTGAGCATACATGTGGCCTAAAATCAAGGTCAATATCTTCTGTTCACTCAAATGCACACGTTAACCTATAAAATAATCTCATTTTGTCAGGGGTTACTTGAAAGTTGTTATATATATATATACACACACACACACACACACACACACGTATATATATATTTTCATATGTTTATATATACATATAAATAAGAGATACACATACACACACAAGGGAAATTAGAAATTTTTGACGTACAACAAAAGTATAAAATGTTATTTTCAACTTCTAAATGTTTAGAACTGGCACCATGAAACACTACTAAATAAATGTAATACAGTTTCGTGTACTATGGTGGCTTAAGAGAATAAACATAGGCAAACAAAACAAGAAATAAAAAGAAATTATCAGTACCATCATTTTCTTGGGGTTCAAACAGAGCCAACACGTAGCAGACATGAAATGCCTGAACTTGGGCCATTATAGCTGGAAGCGAGCTGCTAGTGATATGCATAGCAGTCATTTTTTGCACTACATTTTACTCTAACCACAATATAAAAGTTACATTTGCTTACAAAAGAGGTTAGGTACGTAAGCAGCTTCTACTTACATAGCTGTTTTTATTATGAGGAAGCAGTTGGAGAATTAGAAAATGGAAGTGTACATCACATATGCAAAGAATTCACCCTGGCTGGTGTGGCTCAGTGGATTGAGTGCTGGCCTGCTAACCAGAGAGTCACCGGTTCGATTCCCAGTCAGGGCCCATGCCTGGGTTGTGGGCCAGGACCCCAGCAGCGGGCACATGAGAGGCAATCACACGTGGATATTTCTCTCCCTCTCTCCTTCTCTCCCTCTCTTCCCCGCTCTCTAAAAATAAATAGATAAAATCTTTTTAAAAATTTGCTCTTGGGTAATAGGGAACAGAGAACAAGCATTTAGCCCAGTACACCGAAGGAAAACGTCAGTTTATTTACAGTTGCTGAAACCTTCGTAAACTTTGAGAAACTGCTAATGAATACAGTAGTTTCTACAGCTGTTCATAAGGACCAAGCAGAATGATGTGGCGTAAGTGTTACTTGAAACTCTTCGTTCAGAAATCAACAAAATCCAGGTGATTAAAATGAAATCTGTACCAGATGCGATTATTCCCT
The DNA here is from genome assembly GCA_039655065.1 of Glossophaga mutica. Lineage (NCBI taxonomy): Eukaryota > Metazoa > Chordata > Mammalia > Chiroptera > Phyllostomidae > Glossophaga > Glossophaga mutica. Next base: position 1,747,664 of record CM077318.1, on the reverse strand, counting down.
TAGCTAGATCAGAGTATGATTTAGCATAAAATTAGAAAACTAGTGTTTGTTAATGCATTGCATATTGTTCCACTTTTATAATTGTAAACTATTGTTTTTTCTTTCTCATTTGTCTCTCCTCTTACCACATATATGCGTGCGTTTCTATATTTATACACACAGAACAAACAGTCACAAACACATGGCAGTCTGGTGCAGCAATTAAGCAAGAAAGTTTGGACAAAAGACTTCTTGGGTAGTTAATCTTGTTTTAATCACTAGCTGCTGAGTAACCATGGCAATGTATTAATTTTTCCCTAATTTTTCTTGTTTATCGGTGAAAGAGGGATGGTAATAACTACCTCGTAAAATTGTTCTGAAGATTAAAGAAAACAATCACAGCAAACCTTGAGGTCAATGTCTAACTCATAGGAATCACTTTAAAATGGTATTACATACTTTTTGTTCTGTTTCTAGTTCATCTGTCTTTTTTAAAAAAGATTTTATGTATTTACTTTTAGAGAGGGGAGGGATGGAGAAGGAGAAGGAGAGAAACATCCATGTGTGGTTGCCTCTCACGCGCCCCCTACTGGGGACCCGGCCTGCAACCCCAGTACATGTCCTTACTGGGAATTAAACCATGGACCCTTAGGTTCACAGGCCGGTGCTCAATCCAATGAGCCACACCTGCCAGGGCTGTAATCCATCCCATTTGTTGTCCGTATAAAGTACTGTGTTCAAGAATCATTCTGCGTGTTGAAAGAATAAAGTGAGGCTGGAGACAAGATGGGGGGCAGGAAGTAAGAAGAAGGAAGAAAGGAAGGGAGGGAGGGAACAAGAGAGACAGGCACTTCCAAAAATTAAAAAATAAAATGGAACAAACCAGAGTGAGATAAGTTTCCACTTCTGGAAAAATGGAGTAGACTTACCTAGAGCCTATTTCTTCTGCTATGTACAACTGAAAATCCTGGAATGAATGAAATAATAAACAAATACACACACACACAGATTTTGAAAGATGAGGAACAGAAGACGGTCCAAGGACCTTGGGTCCCTAGCAGTGGCATGATATTTAGCTCCCTGGGACTGACTTTGCCTCATATTACTTCGTACATTCAGCTTAATGAAGCTGCACCCCAGAAATGCCAGTGGGAGCAGGCAAGTAATTCCTTAAAAAAGGCCAACACACCAGGAAAGAGACAGCCCAGCAAGACAGAACTCCTTCATACAGAAACTGCCCTATTCCAGCCAAATGCCACAAATGTCAACTCTGCGACCACATCAGCATCCGTACCAGCAGAGGATGAGTGGGCCCCTAAGATTTCCACTCTCGCACCCCGAACCCCTTGCTTGGGTAGCGTCGGAGAAGTTGAGGTTTTCACTCCTGCTACATGGTAATGAGCCTTCCCACAACCGAATTGTCCACTTGGAGGGATCACATAGGGAGCCCGGACCTGCACTCCCATTCAGCAACGATTAAGTTTTCTCCGCCCACCTCCCCTCCCCCCACACTCTGGGGTGGTGCCAGGAGTGTCACTTCAGTGAGTATCTGTTAGGTCTTTTGGCCCATTTTTTTCATTGTGTTCTTTTTGTTTTCTTACTCAAGTTTCTATGAGTTTTTTATATATTTTTTGGATAACAGTTCTTTATCCCATATGTAAGAATTTGCAAATATTTTCTCTCCATCTATGGCTTACCATCTCATTCTGCTGAGAATGTTTTTCTTGGAGCGGAAGTTTTTCATTTTAACGAAGTCCAAGTTATCAACGATCTCTTTCACAAATCATGCATTTGGTTGTTGCATCTGAAAAGGCATCACTGTATTCAAGGTCATCTAGCTTTGCTCCTGTGTTACATTTTAGGAGTTTTATAGTTTTGCCATTTGTATTTGCATCCATGATACAGTTGGAGCTGTTTTGTGATGGGTATACATTCGTATATGTCTGTGTCTACATTCGGATATGCATGCATGCGAATGTCTAAGCTGTTTCAGCACCATTTGTTGAAATGTCTGTCTTTGTTCAAGCCTCTGCTCCTTTTACAAAAATAACTTGACTATATTTGTGTGGATTTACTTCTGGGCTCTCGTTTCTGTGCCAGTGATCTGTTGGGCTTTTCTGGTGCCAGTACCACGCTGTCTTGATTCCTGAAGCTTTAGTAGGCTTTGAGGTGAGGGAGTGTCCGTCCTCCATCTTTGTTCTCCTTCAATATTGAATTGGGTTTTCTGGGTCTTTCGCCTCTACGTATAACCTTCAGAAGCTACAGTCATTAATCATTTTTAAACACTTGATGGAATTTTGATTGGGATTGCATTAAATCTATAGGTCAAGCTGAAGATTTCGGAAATATTTGTCCATTTATTTAGTTCTTTAATTTCTTTCATGAGAGTTTTGTGGTTTTACTCAAGTATGTCTTGTACATATTTTGTTGAAGTGTTTTAGTTTTGGGGGTGCTAATGTAGGCAGTATTGAGTTTTTAATTCTAAGTTCTATTTGTTCGTTGTTGTTACATAGCAAAGCAATTCCCTTCTGTACGTTACCCTGGTATTTGGCAATCTTGATAAAATTGTGTAATATTTTGGAAATTTTTGTTGATTCCTTCCAATTGACTACAAAGATGAGAATGTCATTTGCAAGCACAAAGTTTCATGTCTTTCAAATCTGTATACATGTCATTTCCTTTTTTATTTTATTTTTTTGCTATATTGCATTAGCAAGTACTTCCAGTTCCAATATGATGTTGAAAATAAGGGTTAAAAGAGGACATCTTTGTTTTATTCCTAATCTCAGTGGAAAAGCTTTGAGTTTCTCACCATTAAGCATGTTGTTAGCTGTAGGTTTATGGTAGATATACTTTATGAAGTTGAAGAAGTTTCATGCTGTCCTATTTTACTGACGGTTTTAAAATGGATGACTGTTAGATTTTGTAAAATGCCTTTTTGCATCTATTGATGTAATCACAGGACTTTGATGTAATGAATCCCATTAATTGATTTTTGAATGTTTAGGCAGCCTTGCCTACCTGGTATAAATACCACTTGGTTGTGGTGTGTAATCTTTCTACACATTCTTGAATTTGATTTGCTAGTAGTTTGTTAAAGATTTTTGCATCGAAGTTGATGAGATATATTGATCTTTCATTTCCTTTCCTTGTAATATCTTTCTCTAGATTTGTTATTAGACTAATGCATTCTCTCTACTTCTAACCTTTGAGAGTGATTGTAGAAAACTGACATTATTTCTTCCTTAAATCTTTGGTAGACTTCACCAGTACCCCCTTCCAGGCCTTGAAAATTGATACTGTAAATGCATTTTTTCTTTCACTGCCTGACCTGTGTCAGCAATGTTACCTGTGTCTCTTCCACTTCTGATTTGTAAAAGTTGGTCATTTGTCTAGAGCGTCTTTTTCAGACTTCGCAGACAGCTTATTTAGGTTCCAGTACTGGTTGTACAACTACAAAGTTATTTGTCCTTTGACAAGGAAGTTAGCTTTTGGTAGCTCTGTTTTTATTTTTTTCACCAGAAAAATGAAAAAAAAAAATAAGGCTTACAGAGTTGCTAATATGCTTAAATGAGTACATGTGTGTATTGCTTAGTTGCTTAGAACTATGCCTTTTTTTAAACATTTTGTCATATATGTCATTCTAACCATGTCATAAAAGTTACCTACAGTTCATGAGGTGAGGCATAACTTTGTTTAAATTGCTCAACTTGTTAGTTGTGATAATGTAATTATGTAGTCATTTTTTTCTTATATTTGCTACCAGAGATTTTTCTGGGTTAGAATCTTATAGATGAATTTTCTCCTAAATTAGGTAATTATCTACGTCAACCCTAAAGTTAAAGCAAGCCCTGGCTGGTGCAGCTCAGTGGATTGAGTGCCAGCCTGTGACCCAAAGGGTTGCTGGTTCGATTCCCAGTCAGGGCCCATGCCTGGATTGCGGGCCAGGACCCCAGTAGGGGGCGCATGAGAAGCAGCCACACATTGATGTCTATCTTGCTCTCTCTCTCCTTTACCCTCTGTCTAAAAATAAATAAAATCTCTAAAGTTAAAGGAAGATAAAGATTCAAAAGAGAAGAAGTGAGGGACATTTGGGAGCAAGACGTGGGGTGTATATTTTAAATGAAGAATTTATTTAGATTAGGCATTTGTTTAAAGTTTCCAAAGACCATCTAGTCTCCATTATTATGTATGGCATGCGATGATGGAGGTAGATAGTCTTCGGCAGAACAAAAAATGCCTCTTAAACCAAACCTATATTAAGAAATATTTTGCTGGGAAGCCATGATTGTACTTCCAAAATAGAGATGCTTCAATCACAAAGATGCAGTAATGGACTTGACATCTGCAACTTTTAATCATTCAAACTGTCGTCAAAAACATTTTTACATACTTTTCACAGAGAGGCAAATATGCCTAGAATATTGAGTGAAATGGATGACAGAAAAATAGGGGGAAATGTATCATTTAAATGAAAAAAAAAGTAAAAGATCTTGCTTTTCTTTATTCAGACTGGTTCTATGACATCGAAATTTGTTGTGTAGTGGCTGTTTTGCATTTGATATTCCATTATTTTGAAACTAATGAAAAATCTAACTATGGCACAAAAAAGAAAACATAATCTAAGATCAAATTATATCAGAGAAGGAGAAAAGTTTCTTGACAATTTTTTTTTAAATTGCTATTAAAATTGTACCTTTTGTGCACAAAAGCATTGGTGGTTACTTACTATATGTCTTTTAAATAGCCCACGTGGCTCACCAGCCCTGTATGTAGAAAGCAGACAGTTTGCTGCATTACATCTGTGTTAAGTGCCTAGAATATCTTTCCGTACGCATGTCTACAATGATGTGATCTCTCTGTAGTTTGCATGATGTAAAATTAAAGGTAAAAATACAAGGAAGGCTGTTAGAACAATCAAGCCCTCCAGATTGTTTGAGTCTCTAAATGGCCTCATTAGAAATTGTATGAGATTTCACTTTTTCCGTATTAAAAAACATAAATGGACCACCAACTTGTAAAAACCTTGCTCATGCAGGAAAAGCGAATATTTCTGTATTCACTTGCTGACATTTTTCCAAAATATGTGGCATTTTCTTGAAATATTAGCTTTGACATTCTGTAAAATAAACTCCATTTTCCCACTGAACGTTGAGTACAGACTACAAGATGTATTACTTCAAGGGAAAAAAATATACTGAAGTATGGAACACACCGTTTAAAAAACATGCATTTTAAAGAAAAAATAAAGTTCTTCGAAAAATGTAAATATATGTTGAGATGCTATATTTAAATGTCTTAAAATCTATTAAACTTTTATCTACTTGAACTCAAAATGTCACTTTTGTTTTTACCTATAAACAGACTGTCCTAAGTGCTATTTAATGATTTGCAGATGTAAAAAAATATTTTATTTGTTTATTTTTAGAGAAAGGGGAACGGAGGGAGAAAGGGAGGGAGAGAAATATCAACATGTGGTTGCCTCTCTCACGCCCCTTACTGGGGACTTGGCCTGCAACCCAGGCATGTGCCCTGACTTTGAATCAACCAGTGACCCTTTGGTTTGTGGGCCGGCACTCAGTCTACTGAGCCACACTAGCCAGGGCTCGAAATTGGCATTTGATTTAGATTTAATCACAAAATTAAAGATGGGTTGTCTGAAAATTGCATTCAGAGGAGAAAAAAGAATGCAAATGAGTAAAGAAAGCTTAAAGGACTTACGGAAATCCGTAGAGCCAATTATTATATGCAGTATAGCAGTCCAAAAAGACAAGATAGAGAAGAAAGACCAAAAAGCTTATTGAAAACAATCATGCCTGGAGATATCTCAAATGTGGAAAGAGGGATAGACATATAAAGGAACTCAACAGATTCCCAGTAAGAAGAACCCAAAGAAATCCATACTGAGACACATTATTATCAAACTGTCAAAATTCAAAGGCATAGAATTTTGAGAACATCAAGAGAAAGTAGCTTGTTCTGTACAACAGAATAGAAGAAGATAAAGACCGAGGGTCTGACAATAGAGTCTATGAAACCATTGCAAGAACTTTTATTTTAAGTTTGAGCGAGATGGAAACTGATTGGTAAATTACAAGAAGAGAGTTACAGCAAGACTTTTTTGGAATAATCAATACGGCTTCGGTGCTGAGAATAGGCCAGATAGGGGTGGTGGCCAAGGCTGAGACTCATTAGAGGCTGTAAGACAGATGAGCGACAAAGGCCTGAAACAAGGCACACGTTATGCGATTAAAAGTGGTCAAATTTTGGATGCATTTCTGATGGAAAAGATGACAAGATTTCCTTACGTACTACAAGTGGGACATAGAAGAAAGAAAGGCATAGAGGATAATAAGAAAAACACCTGGTTACATATCATGTTCTCCTTCTTATTGGAGGCGGCAACTCCCTCAGGTTAAGAGGAAATAAAACTCACTCAAAAAGAAAATGCAACGTTAAAATTGTTGAGTGGATCTTAAAGGAAAGCACTTGAAAAAGAATTGGCTGAGCTAAGATTGTCTTTGATCTTTTCTTCTTTTCCAGAACTGGAGTGGACAAAAAGGCCAAGATTATTGCCAAAACCCTATCTTAAGCCCTTAAACAAATAATAAGTTGCTGATGCCTAAAAACCTTTGTCATATTGGAGAAATAATCATTGTATATTCACTCATATAACCAGGTCTCTGTTACTTGTATCTTAGTTTGATTTCTCACTAATGCAAATGAATTCAAGGTATTTTGCGTGAGTAAGAATGTAATGGCCTTGTCTTGCGTGAGTAAGAACGTAATGGCTTTGTCATTTACAGAGGAGGGGAACGCAGTGCGAGAAGCACATTAAGGGAAAACTAGAAGCTCAGTTTTCCATGCAGTAAGTTTGAGATGGCTATTTGGTATCTGAGGGTGGATTTTCACTAGGCAACTGGACAGATGAGTTACGGCAAGTGCACAGATATGTGTGAGCAATGTGTAAAGACCAAGACAAATCCTGTGATTTCCAAATCGTAGCAATTCATTTAAAACAAAATTCACTTATTTTTAATCTTTAGTTGTTGCCTTTTGTGTACAATTGGGTAAATATGACTTCATCACTAATTCATAAAAAGTGGAAAAATATCCTTTCTACAATGGCATCACAGTGAAAATCCACGAAATGAAGTAGAATTTTCTGTTAATATCCTTAAATCTTTGTCATATTTTAGGTTCCAATTTATTTAAATCAATTTGGACAGAAACTATTTTTGCTATAATAAATTAGATACTAATATAATCACTAAATCTAGTAAAATTTTTAGTTAAATTTTTGTGATATTGTGCATTTGTACCAAAGTAATGACATATTTATGTAATATTTGTACTTTAATATATGCAAGTAATAATCATGAAGAGAAATATAAATGGTTGAATAAAAGCAGTGAGAAAATATCCCCAGCCCTGACCGCTGTGGCTCAGTTGGTTGGGCATTGTCCCACAGTAGAAAGGGTTGCAGGTTCGATTCCTGGTCAGGGCACATACCTGGGTTGTGGGTTTGTTTCCTCATCAGGGAGCATGCCAGAGGCAGCAGATTGATGGATCTCTCGCACATCAATGTTTGTCTCTCTCTCTTTCTTCCTCCCTGTCCCTCAATATAAACAAACAAACAAACAAACAAATCTTTTTTTGCATTTTTAACATATTCTATTGTTCATTCCCCTCCGTCCTACACATCCCCTCCCACCCACATTCCCCCCTTTAGTTCATGTCCACGTGTCATAAGTTCTTTAGCTTCTACATTCCCCACACTATTCTTGCCCTCCCCCTGTCTATTTTCTACCCACCGTCTATGCTACTCATTCTCTGTACCTTCCACCCTCTCTCCTCCTCCCACGCCCCTGTTGCTAACCCTCCATGTGATCTCCATTTCTGTGGTTCTGTTCCTGTTCTAGTTGTTTGCTTTTATTTTAGGTGTGGTTGTTAATAGCTGTGAGTTTGCTGTCTTTTCACTGTCCTATTTTTTATCTTCTTTTTCTTAGATAAGTCCCTTTAACATTTCATACAATAAGGGCTTGGTGATGACGAACTCCTTGAACTTGACCTATCCGAGAAGCACTTTATCTTCCCTTCCATTCTAAATGAAAGCTTTGCTGGATAGGGTCCTTGCCTTTCATGACTTGAAATACTTCTTTCCTGGCCCTTCTTGCCTGCAAGGTCTCTTTTGAGAAATCAGCTGACAGTCTTATGGGAACTCATTGCAGGTGACTGTCTCCTTTTCTCTTGCTGCTTTTAAGATTCTCTCCTTAATTTTAATCTTGGGCAATATAATTATGTGTGTTGGTGTGCACTTCCTTGAGTCCAACTTCTTGGGGACTCTCTGAGCTTCCTGGACTTCCCGAAGTCTATTTCCTTTGCCACATTGGGGAAGTTCTCCTTTATTATTTGTTCCAATAAGTTTTCCACTTGTTGCTCTTCCTCTTCCCCTTCTGGTATCCCTATACTTCGGATGTTGGGACGTTTCAAGTCATCCCAGAGGTTCTTAAGCCTCTCCTCATTTTTTTGAATTCTTGTTTCTTCATTGTGTTCTGGTTGGATGTTTCTTTCTTCCTTCTGGTCCACTCTGTTGATTAGAGTCCCAGTTTCCTTCCCATCACTATTGGTTCCCTGTACATTTTCCTTTCTTTCACTTAGTGTAGACTTCATCTAATTTGTGACTGAATTCTACTAATTCTGTGAGCATCCTGATTACCAGTGTTTTGAACTGTGCATCTGATAGGTTGGCTATCTCTTTTTTGCTTAGTTGTATTTTTTCTGGAGCTTCGATCTGTTCTTTTGTTTGGGCCATTTTTTTGTCTTGATGTGCCTGTTACGTATGAGGGGTGGAGCCTTAGGTGTTCCCCAGGGTGGGGCAACCCACCTCGCTGGGTGGTGATGCTGTATGTGGGGGTGGGGTCCGAGAGGGAACAATGGTCCTCGCTCGGCTCTCTGCCGGCTTTCAGTCACTTCCCCTGCTTCCCACACGCAAATCGGGCCCTTCTGGTGCTGATTGCCATGTGGGTGGGTTTGTGTACGTTCTAGGACCCTGTGGGTCTCTCCAACGAACTCTCCTGTGAGGCTGGGCGTCTCTCCCGGCACCTGAACCCCCACAGGTATTTTCAATCAGTGGTTTGAGGCTTTTTTTCCCCGCGCTGAGACCCTGGGTTGTGCGGTCTGTCCCACTACCCAGTTTTGCCTGGTTTATCTGCACGCGAATGTGGGGCCAACTGGTCCGCAACCCACTGCCTTGCCGGGTCCACCAGCCGCCGCCTTGCCCTGAGCCCTCTCTGCCCCGGCCGCCGTCTCCGCCCCTCCTGCTGGTCTGGTGAATGTTTCTTCTTTAACTCCTCGGTTGTCAGACTTCCATACGGTTCGATTTTCTGTCAGTTCTGTCTGTTTTTTTATTTTTGAATTGTTGTTGTCGTTCTTTTGGGTGTGCGAGGAGGCACAGTGTGTCTACCTACGCCTCTTGTCTTGGCTGGAAGTCCCAGCCTGTACTATTTTTTTATATTTTATGTCTTTTAAATTTTTACTATGCTTATGAGGTAAGTAATTAGTTCCACTTTACACTTGGGAAAATTAGGTACGAGACAGTTCAATTACTTCATGGTCATATTTTATTTAAAAGAAGACATCCTCCTATTGATGATATTGATGAACAGAGGTAGCTAATAGACACCTACCAACTGAAGTTCAGGAATATACGCAAAAGGCAAATACCAATAAAAGTAGCTGTGAAAATATAACCCTACTGAAGTGCACCCAACCTGAGCAGCAATTTAGTATTGCTGATGTATTCTAAGGATCTGAGTATTGCTTAGTATTGTTACAGAAGTATGGGCGACTACATTTCCAAAGATTCTCTCCGTAAAAACCGTGCTCTGCACAAGCAGAATGTCAAAATTTCCATTCACATTTTAACACTGCACATAGGCACATGTTTCTTTCGCTCTCGCAGTAATTACTTAGGGGAAAATTAGCACCGTAAAGTTGCACATTTATCATCTTATATTGTTCTTCCCACTTTTGATTCTGCATTTATGAGCTTGCATGAAGTCAGGAGTTTATTATTATCCGTTCTGAAGCAGCCAACGAAATTGTAAATTATGCATTTGAAAGCCGTGCTGGCTGACATTTTTTAAAGTTCACTGGACTTTTTTTTTTGTAGGAGAAAATGCGCTGCAAGCGCTCCAGGTCTGAAGTCTGATTCCCATGTAGATGTCGTGGAGAAGTAAGTGCCACGAGCGCTCATTAATATTTCATGGCCTACGTGGGCGCCCCTTTGCCACCGCCACGGTACAGTCGTTAGTCCTTCCTCCAAGGAGCAACTTGTAATCAGAGAGGTGTCATCTGATAGGTACATTAGGCTTTATGACACCTCCCTTTTCCATCACAAAAAAGAATTTTAAGGGAGGTATTAATTTGGCAGCGTTTTCTGTTTACTCCGTATAGAGTGTGGTGGATGGCATTAAGCATATGACAGCTTGCCATTCGCCCCCAAAATTGATGATATGCTTTCTGAAGAATTAGAAAACACTTTCAAGAGACTGGAATATTGTGACATATGCTGTCTACGTTTATGAGAATCCAGAATATTATGCTATAATGTGCTATTTTTTAATAAATGCCTCATTATCTTTCTCATTGTGCTCAGATGTAAAGCTGTACAAAGTAATCTTTATTTCCTTGTCTATTATGAGAAAGCTTTTGAACTCACTGAGAGAATTAAAGCATTACCAGGGTGTACACAGTAGCAGTATTTGAACCATTTGATCTTTCTTGGGATAGGTTGTCATGGCATAATCACGGGAGGGAAGAAAAAAAACAGAGTCAACCTGGAGCTGTGTTCTCTGACTATGCGTATGACTAATTGCATCTTTGCATTTGTTGCTGAGGTTTTTCTTTAGAATGAGAGTTGGAAAACATTTTTAGAATAAGAGTTTGAAAGCATGAAAGCTTTAAGAGCACTCCTACGCCTGTGTTCTTGCTCCTCTTAACTCAGTAGAACAGTTAATGAAGCCATACTTTTTGACAAATTGTGAAAGCACATTTTTGGTAAAGTTAAGTGAAGTGTTTCTTTGCTCGTTGGTTTGCTTTCTTTCGCTATGATGAAGAAAACATTTTTAAATTTTATTTCATAGTTTTGCATTTTATAGATTGTCTAAGATATTAGTTAGGAACACAATGTTCAAGGTGACATAGATATTTATGTTTACGATAAATATTAGGCAGTTATGACAAGGTGTGTTTTCTCTACACCGAACAGTACCTTGGCTGTCCCGAACTGTCTTTTCAACTACACCTTTGCATGTCTATCTTTGCGTTGTCTGTTTTTAGCTAAAATTCTGCTAAGTCAGTCCAGCCGGAACACTCTATGCTCCCTATTTGATTACCATTAAATTCTAATCGGGTTCCTCATCTTCCTCCTTGACGTCTGGGCGCCCTGGCCTGCCTTCGGCAAGAATCTTCTTAGGTCGGTTTAGCCAGATGCTTCCGTTCACCCCGATGTTTTCCGTCAGTTATTTTCCATCTACCAGCCCCTGCACTGCTCCTTACCAGTAAGTTCCCACTTGGCCATGCTGTGTTTGGAGTGAAACCTGGCGTTATGCTGAGTTCATTTTCTCCCTTATCCTAGTAGTCATGTAACAGAACTACTGGATGCCATCGCTCTGGGTTCTCCCGCCCACCTTCGTAAGAACCGTGACAGCCCTTGCCGGAGTCTTAGGGAAAGGGAAAGGAACTATTTATTCCGAAGTCAGACAGGTTTAGAACAATGGTGGGATTCTGCCGTTAAATCTCACCCCCGTTGGAAACAGAAAACACCCACGAACACGCCGCCCCGCCCCCCTTGCCAAACCAGGCCAGCCGGGTACCAGGTCTCAGGAGAAGGAACAGAAGTCCGGAGCTGAGCCGGGCGGATTCCCGTCCGTATCCCCGCTCCTTGCAGTCGTCTGTGCCGGGCTAGCCAGGCCCCTGCTCCTAACCCCAGACCGCACCCTCACGGGGGGCTGCCGGGGGTCCTCTCCGCCCTTTCGAACCGCAGGGCCAAGACCCCGCACGGCTGCCGCGCGGTCCAGAGGCTCCTCCTGCCCCAGCCGCACGGTCGGTCGAGAAGCCCGATGGCTGCCCTGCACCCGGGTTCAAATCCCGGCCCGGATCTTCCTCCAAACCCCCATTTCCCACTCCTCCCACAGCGGGTGACACCTGCCAGACAGCACTCTGCTTTCTTCTGCCTTTCCCCGCGGGCCTGTCAGTCCGGGCAGCTGTGGCCCCGTGACTAGAGCCAGCCGCCTTCCTGCTTGGAGCAGGCGCGGTGAGCCCCTCCGCTTGCATCACCCGCATCCCGGGTTGGAGTCCCACCTGGCCCCCTGGCTCCCGGCAGGCACAGCCTGTTACCGGCCCCGACCCACTGGCCAGGTTCTTCCGAGACACGAAGCAGCAGCTCTCGGTGGCCCTGCTCCGCTCCCCCAGCCCCCAAGTGGCGGCTGTGGGGGCTTTGGGACTTTCGGGGACCTCTGGCTCAGCACCTGTTACAGTCATGAGTAATGTCTGTTTTCACCGCTTCACTGTCCAGCTCCGGCTTCTCTTTGACACAGCTTCACCAGTTCGATAGCACGAGTCAGCCTCAAGGGGTCTTGCGTAGGCTCATGGTGCTGGCTCCTACCCCACGTTTTCTTTAAGAGGAGCAAATGCTTGCAACTGCCTCTCTCTCCACCGCCCTCCACGTATAGGTGCTCTTCTATGTACTGCTCACCTTGGGGTTACACCCCAATGAAGCCGATGTAAGCTGAAAATCCTGTAACTTGAAAATGCACCGCATACACCTAATACACTAAACGTCGTAGCTTAGCCTGAGCTACCTTGAACATGCTCATAACACTTACGCCAGCCTGCAGCTGGGCAAGTTCTCGTCCTGTGACCAACTTGCCCTAGTTGAGTCGTCTTTTGCTCAATGAGCATGTGCGTGGTTGCTAAGGTACCTAGGGAATAATGGAGGATTTCCAGCCTGTTCATGGATTTCTGGTGGTGGTGACAACTGCTCAAGTAATATGTTAATCTAAAGCTTTAGGATTAGGCCTGGTCGTAGAAATAGGGTTCTTTTGAAAAAATCATTTACTGAGTGAACCCACCAGGAAATATTTTATGTATTGTGTTATCTTAGATTTGCTGGTCTGTTTTCAAGGATGTTTTTTTAGAAATACAGAAAACAAAATTGAGCACAAGAGAGAATTCACTGGGAGCATCCCCAAAACTTTACAGAGCACTGAAGATATGGGGAGGGGGAGAACAGAGGATGGCCAGCGCGCTATCCTTATTTCTCTCAGTACTCTCTGCACGTCCGGTATTTGTTCTTACTTTGGAGTGACTTTCTATACAGAGAAGAGAATGTGTTTAAACTTTACACCGTGTCTTGCTGTGGAAGGCAGAGAGAGATTTTGCCAAATGTGCTCAAACCCAGCTTTCCAAATTTCAAGGTAGATTAAAGGCAAGATTGACCATGTCCAAGTAAGAAACATTCAAACCTGTAGAGAATTTTTGTGAGTTTATCTGAGTCACACTCTCACAATTGCCGGGAAGCAGAACCTCACCAGATTGACGGATGCTCCTGAGAATGGCAGTTAACACCTAATTTGATACATTACAATCAAAGGAGGAGACGCAAGGGAGTTACATGAAATCCATTGGTCGTAGATTAGGGACCCGGGAGAAAGCGAAGCGGCAAACCCTCTAGGATTGGATAAAAAGTAAAGTGGTAGACACATCTTTCACGCAGGTGGGTACAAGATAGTTACCAGACAACAACGATCATGATGGCCATAGCAATGAGGGGATTTGCGGTCTCCCCCTGGTGCGGCGTCTGTGCTTTGAGGGGTCAGGAAAAAGGAAATGCGACACCCCAAAGGCATGTTATCATAGGTGCAAGAAGACAACAGACAGGCTCAATTAAAGTCAAGATGGAGCTTCCTCAGGAAAAACGACCAGGTAGGACATGCCTACCTGCCATGACCTGCTTTTAGCGAGCACATTTTCATTTCAGACCATCCTATGTGGCTACTTCAGGTCTGAGTTGGTAAGGCTGCCACGCAGGCCTCCCTTGAACTTGTCAGGTTTTGTATGCGGCCTCTTGTCTTCCACAACCGCAATACGAGTACGACCTTTTAGAATTAAAATATTGCCAACCAAGCAGTTGCCAAGCTGGTAAGGAGAACTAGAAGTAGCTTCGAGAGTATAAAATTTAGTAAATGAAAATTACATAACTTATCAAAAGTGATTTCAGAAGAAAGTGCATGGTCTGAGAGTTGGATCGGTGTTAAATATGTGCCAATACAAAAACTCTTTATTCTGTATACATACAAGTTTATATTGTTTTCTCTTAAAGGGAGCAATTAAATTTCGATAGTGACTATTACTTGCTCACAATGCAGTTGACTGAAAAAAAATGGAAAGATCTACAGCAAATAAAAACTTCTTTTAAAAGAAAAACATTCCATGTATTATATCTTGCCTTCAAATCCAAAGCAATATTACTATAAAACATGTATCAATTCCAATTTTAGTTTTATTATCTCACATGAATTTTTGATAAGCAAAAAACACAAAAACAATCTTGTTTGGAGTTGCAATATTTTACAACTGACTGTTAGCAGCAACTGAACTTGTTATTACAGATGCTTTTTTTTACAGATACTTTTTGATATATATCACAGCATATAGAATGATTTTGGAACTGGGTTTAATTTTGCTTTTTCTGGGGGAGTCTGTATATGTTCTCTCTTTAAGCTATAAGATTTTGAGGGGTTTGTAGAAAAGTACAAAGGACATACTAAATCAATTTAATACCATGAAAATTATATAACTAAGAAAGTTTGTGTATTATATATAGCCTCATCCAGTGAGGAGAATAGATTGTTTCTTAATTTCCTTTACTTTTTATTCTGAATTAACAATGGAAACTTAACATGATCTAATCTGTCTTTTGTCAGCTATTAATATCCATTATAGCAATTATTTCTAATATCTCTGGGACAAAGAACCAAATTAACCACAAAAGGGCAATTATATTTATAATTCTAATTTGTAGGAGAAATTGATGTATTAATTTAAAAATAAATTGCTGTCATGCTTTGTAGTTATTATCAGGACCTTGTGTTCAAAAACAGTAATAACTTAAAGGTTTTTTTTTTTAACTTACTTTAAATCTTTAGTTGAAACCTGCAAATATAAATGTTGAACTAAGTACAAATACTAATTGAAACAATTTTCAATTGTTATACATATTAGAACAGGATATGATGGCAAGTTATGGTTGCTGGATTCTGACTTCTCATATTTGTTCTTGATAACAACCGTTTGGCTTAATTTCATTTGGATACTTGAGTTTTGGGGTTTTATTTGGCACAGTTCAATGATGATATAACTTCATTTCTTTGAACACATAATAAATGTCAACTAGTAAACTTGTAAGACTTCTAAGTTGTCGTGAAGGATAGTTGCCAGATATTTAATACAATACTTCAAAAATTCCTTAGGAAAGAAGTAACAACCAATTTACATAAAATGTGATTTTTGAAATTTCATGTACTCTCTGAGGATTCAGTGCTCTCTCATTTTTTGTCATTTTGGTACTTGATTTTGAAATTGAAACTGTATATGTGAAAAGTTATATTTTAAACAGTGTAGTTCTATCATTTTTTAAATTTACGCAATAGTCACAGTTGTCTTTCTGTATGAGAGGTCTCAAGCTGTGGGTACATGATGAAAATAAAAGAAGTTGTTTTAATCAATTAATGTAAACAACTAGTAAATGCAAAGAACATAATTACTGTGGAGGTACTCTAATTATTTTGAGAACCATAATTTGCTTTGTAAATATGTGCTGTTGCTATTATGACTGAATACAATATTAAGAAGTATGACGTTTTTTAATTCAGGTAATTTAAAAGTTTGGCTTACATACAGTATTTTAATATTGTTAATGTTTTATTCTTTATTTTATCAAAAGGATTATTTCTTAACTGGAGTGATATAAATTTTACTCCAACTTATATTAATAGTAACATGGTATTTTAAAGTCAAAGTTAAAAGTCTACTTCAGTGGCAAATAGTAATATAGGCTTTTTATATGATTAAAAACTATCATTTTTTGATAGTGCCATAGGAGGCTGCTTACATTTAGTTTTATACTTTCAGTTGTAAGGCAAAAGATAACAATTGAGTTAACATGATCCACGCCACATTTACAATTAGAAAACAAAATAACTCGAAGGGTATGGAATTTCAAAAAAAATGTTAAATACCATTTAGCTATTTCAACATGCGACTCTACAAATCAAAAATAGTTATTTAGGAATTTGTTTATACATGTGTCCCACTTAATAGGGTGTGACCTTTGAAAGTTATGGCAAATCTAGTCCTGCTGATGGGATAACTAGTCCCAGGAATGATTTATCAGGACTCTCAGCCTAACCTTGTGGAAAAGGCTTAATGCATACGTAATATAACTACCATATTTCTTTTAGTGTCAGAAAGAAAATATTTGCATGAAATATTATGATCCTAAAAACGGATTCATGAGTGGTAATGGAGAATGTTTTATTAGACTTATGAGTTCACGTCACACGCAAACATGTTTTATATCCTTGCCGCATAATCGGAATAAATAAGGAAGACGATTTTAAAAAACTCGTAATTTATTTGAAGGAAAACAGGTAAAACTAGCAGTTATTTCTTTTCTCATAACACCTTGATATGTTCACCAACCCAGGGGCTTTCCAAACCTCATTGTTTAGGTCCGAGGTGTCCAAGCTCTTGGCGTCTCTGGGCCACACTGGAAGAAGAAGAGGTGTCTCAGGCCACACGTTAAATACACAAAACACTAATGCAAACTGATGAGCAAAAAGAAAGTTGGTGCATAATTTTCATGATATCTGCCGCCACAGAGAAGCAAAAACGTCCTCACGTAATAACCCTAATTATGCAGTGACTCTTTCTATAATCTTTTAAAATTGTGAAGCATTTCCCAAGCTTGTGATCGCTAATACAGAAGATGTAGATATCTAAGTCATACAACTAAGTAATGTTTTAAGTAAGTGTATGAGTTTATGTTGGGCCCCATTTTATGCTGGGCTGCGTGTGGTCTGAGGGTCATGAGCTGGACACCCCTGGTTTAGGGTTTTTATGTAATTGATATCATGTTGACAC
Source organism: Glossophaga mutica (assembly GCA_039655065.1). Lineage (NCBI taxonomy): Eukaryota > Metazoa > Chordata > Mammalia > Chiroptera > Phyllostomidae > Glossophaga > Glossophaga mutica. The sequence continues at coordinate 1,730,477 of CM077318.1, read as the reverse complement.
GTTCAGTGAAGTCATTGGCCGTTGGTGATTAATTCAATCTCCAGCCCACACTTTTCTCCTCGGTTGGTTCATCTGCTCATCGGCTCTCATTAGCATACAAAGCAACACTCAAGAGTTTCCTTAGAGATTTCAAGGTTCTAGAAACTCTTGTGTCAGAAACCAAGAGCTAAACCAAATAAAACGAAAGTTGCTCTTCTCATTCCCATCACTCAGAAAATACTAGTTTTAAAAATTCTTGTGCCTGAAACCAGGAACCAGCACCCGGTATGGCCCTTCTAAGTTGTGTTTTTCTCACCCAAGATTGCAAAGATGTTTTCTTAGGTTGTCTTCTAGATGTTTAATAGCAGTAAGTTTTATATTTGGTTCACTCCATAATGAGTTCATTTTGTACACCAGCTTTTTGATACTAAGTATTTTCATGAAGAAGAATCATGTGTCATATGGTTCTTCAGGAAGTTGTGAAAGGACTTCAACCCAAGGGGGACTGGAGGGTATGAAGTGGAGAATGTCAACACCAGCACCCTCAAGAGAAGGAAGCTTGAAAACTGAAGGACTGATTTTCTGTAAGTGCCTGATTTACAAAAGACCAAGATTTATCTTCTGGCCAAGAACACCCGCCAAGAATCCCTCCCCATCCTCCAGCCAATGAACTTCCTGCTTGAAATCTGACAGAACTTCCCCTTCTTTGGCTTGTTGTCCAGAAATTCAGCCCTTCAATAGACTTGCCTGCAGTTCGCTATGGTTTGCCTTTCCCAGATTGTCATTTTCCTGCTCTTCCTGAATAAACTCAATTTCTGATCATTCAAGTTTGTTCTGGTTTACCTCTTCTGTTATGTTGACAAACTCAAAATGCTGTGTCTGTCCCTCAGTAACTTAATAATTGATATTATAGAAGAGGTCTGTCCAGAAGGTATTCAGCCATGTATATGAGATGTTTATTGAGGAAGATACAAGACGCAAGAAACATTGTGCATAGGACAATGACACCTCAGTCCCCTTCAAAGTAGGCACCTTTGGACCTCACACAGTTCTCCCAGTCGCCATCAGCTGCCTTGTCATATTTTCCTGAATCTCATCAATGGCCTGAAATGTCTTTCTTTTCAAAGGTGATTTTAGTTTTGGGAAAACCCAGAAGTCACAGGGCACCAAATTTGGCCTGTAGAGGGGTTGAGTCACCTGAGTGATTTGATGTTCCACCAAAAATTCTGCACAAGACGTGTCGTGTGAGCTGGTGCATTGTCCTGATGAAGCTGTCAATCACCTGTTGCACACAGCTGCAGCCTTCTGAATCATCCAAGTAGTTTCCATAAAGGAATGTGCACACTTAATGCAAAGTTGGGTGCACATGCATTGTTCTCCTCACTCAGTCATTTTGAATGAGACAGCCACACAGGACACATGCTCACTTAATGGTGTCTACCACCCGCACTGACTAGTACAGTGAAGTCGTCATTGTTCACGCATGCGCATTCCAGTCCACCCTCCTTGGTTGCCAGGTTACATAGGTGTCGTGCAAACCATTCTCATTATATTAACAATGGCTGAACCTGGTCAAGAAAGACTTTGTATGTGTATATTATACCCATAGTATTTATATGCAATTACTGAGAGACATAGCACTTTTCAATATACTAGTCCCTTCCCCCTTCTTTGCAGAGAAAAGTTCCATGACCCCTAGTGGATGTCTGAAACCACGAATAGTACAGAACCTTTCATATATTGTTTTTCCCTATCCATATATGCACATGATAAACTTTGATATATAAATTAAAGAAGAGCAAGAAGTTAACAATATCTATAAATAAAATAGAACAATTGTAACAATACACTCTAAGCTATATGAAAGTGGTCTCTCTCTCTCTCTCTCTCTCTCTGATAACTGAACTGATAACCGATCCGATAACCTAGACAACTCCTAAGTGACTAACAGGAAAAGGTGACTCACTGGACATGGGGATGATGCCACGTGGGTGGGATGGGGCAAGATTTCATCACAACACACGGGATGGCCCACCATTTAGTATTTATGAATTGTGCATTTTTAGAATTTTCGATTCCATATTTTCTAACCACAGTTGACCATGGGGAGCTCATTCCTTGACATCTTGGAAAGTAAAACTATGGACAAGGTGGGAGTGGAGCTACTGACATCGATTAGTTCTGTCAGTTACGTTAACCCTACGTCAGTGGTTTTCTAAGGTCGTCTTTTTAACCTTCCTTCCTGAGAGGACAGGTGTTCATGTCTGGAGAAAGAGTCGGTTGTTACAGCTGGTTGTAACATTTGATAGTACCTGTATGTAGTGGGTGAAGACCATGGATACTGTGAAAAATCCTAAAGATCCCACAACGCACACATTCCACCGCAATGAAACTCGCTCAAAACATCAACCACATCCAGGCTGAGAAACACTCTCCTCCCTAGCTCATACCCATAGAGTGCCAGCTTTTAAAATGAGGAATCACGTGACACTTTTTTGGCTTTTTCTTTCCCAGCAGAATGTTAAACTGAAACATGTTTTGCTTACTATTTGTGAGTGATTTCCCCACAGATACTACTTGCATCTGTTCCCACTTGTTTTTCAGCATCAATCCAAATATAGCAATTTAAGCCACCAGTGACTTCTGAATAAAAGTACTTCGAATCATGATTTGCACTGTGTATTCAGATTTAAAATAATAGAATTATTTCCATATTAACCATAGTATACATGTACATATATCCTGAAATAAGTATATATAACCTTGTTTTTCCTTATGAATTTATGATATATATCTATAAACTATGTTTTGTTTAATTTTTCATGTCTTAAAATTTTAATATAACTAGAAACGCATTATAGTTATTTTCTATAACTTTCTTTTCTTGTCCAAAAATGTCTGTAAAATGCATTCATCATTGTTCTTTGTATATAAGTAGTTTATTCATTTTTATTTCTGTATGGTTTTTCACTATATCAAAATTCCACAATGTATTTATTTATCCTCTATCTAATGATGACTTTTGTTATTTTCATATTTACTTATATTACAGAAATGATGCTATGACCATTTTGTATGTAATTTCTATTAGACACATGTTTTTTTAGAATAGTAATCTTTTTTCTAGTAAACGTTTTTACTACATTATTCTAGTAAAAATAGTAAACATTTTTTCTTGAGTACTCATAAAACAATTGTAAAAATTGTACCTCCTTCACATATGAGTGAGTTGGTGTTGCAATGTTTTGCTTTATAAAAACTATATATTTGGCCTTTCAAAACACAAATATATATTCCTCATAAATATTTTGGTCTTTCTCTATAGTTCCTAGCTCACAACATCCAAAACCTTGGAATTCCCTGAGCAATAAGAGTAATGGAGCATCTTTTGTTACAATTAATTTCTCATCCTCAGTTTGTGAAACCCCTTTAGAAACATAAAAGTAAAAGAGGTGTCTTGTTATTTACAGCCAGCCTCATCCCCCCACAGCTAAGTTGAAGTTAATGAGGTGACTGTTGAAAAGCAGCTAAGGATGGTGGGTAGTTGCCAGGGGAATCAATAACCATGATTAGAGGAGTAGAAATTTCAGTCCCACACCCTAATTTCTGGGGAGGAAGAATGGACTTGAGTTTGAGTTCATCACCAATGGCCAATGATTTAGTCAATTATGCCTGTGTAATAAAGCCTTCATTAAAAACCCAAAAGTAGAGGATTTGGAGAGCTTTCCAAGTTGGTGACTCAGAATACTTCCATGCGTAACAATCTTGAGAAAGATAAAGTTGGGAAAATCACACTGCTTAGTATCAAACTGCACTACAAGGCCATAATCATCAAAGCATGATGGCAGTGGCTTAAAAACAGACAGATAGATTAATGGAACAGAATAGGGAGCCCAGAGAGCAACCCATGCCTTTATGGTAAATTAATGTATGATAAAGGAGACAAGAACGTACAATGCGGTAACTATAGTCTATTCAGTGAATGCTGTTGGGAAAATTGGACAGGTACCCCCCCAAAAAAAATAATCTATACCACCTTCTTACATTGTATAAAAAAATAAACTCAAAATTGAGTAAAGACAAATATTGGACACAAACTCATAAAAATCCTATGTTCATTGCAACATTATTGGCAACAGCCCATATTTGGAAGCAGCCCAAGTGCCCCTCAGTGGATGAGTAGGTAAAAAAAGCTGTGGTACATTCACACGATAGAATACTACTTGGTCTTAAAAAAGAAAGGACTCTTAGCTTTGTGACAGCATGGATGGACCTGGAGCATAGCATGCTAAGGGAAATAAGCCAGTCAGAGAAAAACACCACCCAGTCTCACCTATACGTGGAGTCTAAAGAATAAAATAAACTAACAAACAAAAGACACACAGAGTCTTGGATTCAGAGAACAGGCTGACAACCGTCAGAGTGGAGGAGGTTTACTGGGCTGGGTAGAAAAGGTGAAGGGATTGAGTAAAAAAAAAAAAGAAAGAGGGAGGGAGCGAGGGAGGAAGGAAGGGAGGGAGGGAGGGAGGGAGGGAGGAAGGAAGGAAGGAAGGAAGGAAGGAAGGAAGGAAGGAAGGAAGGAAGGAAGGGAGGAAGGAACTCACAGGCATGATAGCAGCCCAGCGATTAGCAGAGAGGCAGGGCGGTTGAGGGAGGTAAAAGAAGGTAAAGGGGATAAATGGTGATGGAAGGAGTACAGTGCACACGTGACGTGTTACGGAGTTGTACCCCTGAAACCTGTGTCATTCTATGAACCGATGTCATCCCAATACATTGAATAAATAATCATCAGAAGCTTGCCCATGTCAGTAAGCTTATTAATCACTCTTTTCTGTCACTAACTTGATGAAAATTTCTGTGTGTTCTGTGTCTACCTTTATATTCGCTCTTGAAATTATTTTTACTTTCATTTTACCTGTAGGTAAATGGAGGGTCCAGTCTGTGGGATGGGGGTAGGAAGTGTCCCAGTCCTCACATACCTTCAGGGCTGATTGGCCAGGAAACCTTTTTCTGAGAATTATCAACAGAAAATGGGAAAATAATGCATGGCTGTCCATCAAATTTTAATTTAGAAACAAAAACACGATATAATGATTGTTCATGATACACATTTATAAAAATCCATTTTATTGTTAGTGTTGTCTGAGCCATTGAAAACCTCCATAAGGGCCCTGGCTGGCGTAGCTCAGTGGTTTGAGCGCAGGCCTGCAAACCAAAGGGTCACAGGTTCAGTTCCCAGTCAGGGCACATGCCTGGGTTGCAGGCCAGGCCCCCATTGTGGGGTGCGCAGGAGGCAACCACACATTCATGTGTCTCTCCCACTCTCCTTCCCTTTCTCTAAAAATAAATAAATAAAAATCTTTATTAAAAAAATAAAAATAAAACCTCCATAAGGAATTTCTAATTTATTCCCAAAGCTGAATTATAATGCGATTTTTTTCATTCAGACACCAACTTTACCCGCCACCACGCAATTACTTCAACTGCTTTTGTAATATATAAACAGCTCTAAGTATCCAGCGCCAAATCAAAGTTTCATAGCCAAGGAAGTGTTTGAAAATGTAACCTGGTTCCAGGTGATAGAGTCACATCAACACTTTACTAAGACCATGATTAGCCTGATGTGACACAAAAGTGTCATCAGAAGCAGCGTCACCTGTAGTGGGGACACACTGGTGTTTATTTTGAGGGATACAGGAATGCCTTTCTGCCCAAATACATCTTGTGACCGCATTGGCCATGATATTGCTTTGGTCGTTATTCCATTTACCTAAGGCAGTAAATATCCTTGTTAAAGACCAATGTTATCAGGAAAAGCTAAAACATTGAAATAAGACTATTTTGTACCAACTTCTTGCATGTTAATCTTTATGGTACCTTTATTTGCCCGCCCTGAATTGGAGTCTGAGTTGTTACATACAAAAGTAACGACATGAATGTCTGGAGGTTGGAGCTGTACCGTATGAGGGCCGGCAGCATAGGCTCAGAAAATTCCAAAGCTGGGGGATTTGAACTTCCAAAAATCAGCAGAAGACAACTCTATGCCTAGGAAGGGACTGCTAAGCATAGAGAAGACAGGTCCAAAAAATGACTCAGTGTGTGCTGATTAATTTAAACGTCTAACTTTAATGAGTACCAACCTGGTATACACATATTGATGCAAAATATCCTTATGCTAATTTTTTCCTACGCTTTCTATCTTATCATTGGAACACCATAAGTGCTCCCTGATTATTATTTATTTAAAGTGCCGAGGTTGTCTTCTTTCATCATAAGACCAAAAGGACAACCATTGAGAGTATAGTGTCCCTGCTCAAGATGCTAATGCATTTGTTTTCTTTATGGCTCTGGAAAATAGTGGCATTTCACGTTACTATCTTGAGTTTCTCTGTGTCTCTTAGCACTAACAATTTATTCCAAAATACACAAAATACAGCAATAAAAACAAAGTGATGACCAGCTTTCCATCCAAATGCAATCCCAACTTTGAAACTAAATCAAGTATTGTCAGAAGTGAACACATATAACTGGTTTTCAAAATGCAGTCACTTCTTCAGTTATTCAGGCTTTGATTGGACAGGTCATACACCATATCAGTTTGCAGCTACTTTTCAGCATCCTCAGTAGAGTTAGGCCTCAGCCAGAGAGAAGAGGAAAAAGCCATGACGACCAACGTTACTACAAGGAATCAGTTTCTGTACTGAGGTCTGCTATAGAGAGGAGATTGTAGTGTTTTGCTGGAACAAGGATTGTGGTCAAGGGTGGAATTATTAATCCATGGTACATATCTCATTTATCCAAGCCAAGAAATGATACAACGTTGAAATTTGTATACATTTATACATGTATGTTCTATATATATGTACTTGTATATCAGTTACATGTGTATGTATATGCCTATATATGTGTCCATGGTGTTGATGGTAAGAATCTATTTTGTTTTACTAATGTAAAAATGTGATAGGGCCCTGGCTGGTGTGGCTCAGTGGGTTGAGTGTTGTCCCACAAACTGAAAGTTTGCTGGTTCAATTCCCCATCAGGGCACATGCCAGGTCCCATCTGGGGGTGTGAGTGAGAGGAAACCAATCAACGTATCAACATACAGAGGAGTTTTGCTCCTTCTCCTCCCCTTCCTCTCTCTCTAAAAATAAAGAAAGAAAATTAAAAAAATTAAGTATGATAAAAACCAAAACCTTCACTGCAATCTTATTATATATGTTCACAAATATAATAATAGCTATGATAAAAAAGAGTAGTTACTTTCTCTTCAGGATTTTCATTTTTGCACCTAAGATACACAGTTTTTTATTGTCCAAACCGTAACGTGCAACACAGGACTCCCATACGTATAGGTGTCCTAAAAACACCAATCTCACAAAACAACTTTACTTTCACTATGTCATACTTTGTGATTTCTTTCTTAATCTGTGCACATTTCCTATTTTAGGTGCTTGTTAAGCCCAAACAAATCAGTGTAATGACCTGGCAACGGGTCTAAATCAGGTGGAAACAAAGCGATTGTTGGATTTGACAGACTGTCCTACATCCCATATGTTGAGGTACCTGGGAGCTGCGCATATCAAATATCACACTCCTGCCAGCACGCCTAAATTTTGATCATAGTTTTAAAAGCATATTAACTATTGCTTTATTTTATAAGCTGCTATTAAGTAATAATTAAAATACTTGAGGAAGTTGAATTCATTTTAAAAAGTCAAAATTGCTTCTGTCAAAAATTTGCCAGCTAAGTCTTCCTGCACAGCTGAACTCTAATGATACAATTCCAATAAAAATAAAATGAAAGTCTCTCCTTGTTTCCGTAGAGCAACTGAAGTCGGTTTCCAAGCTTTTGTGGAAACGGACACTGAATATTCATGCTAGACTTCTAGCCTCCCAGGCCCCATGGTACAGACGACGATTACAACTTTATCTTAAATTCAAAGCTATTTCAGCGATACATTCATAAGGCTCCATCTTTATCTTGTGTTTTCCTCACATAAGGGTTTAAGTATACTTTTGTATGTTTGTGACAATTAAATAGTTTGTGATGCTGTCTGGCATGCATCACGCACTCCATAAATATTTTGGGATGATGATCTTTCTGTCTACTTTACTCAGCTTTCACAGGCCAAGAGCTTCCGCTAAAACTTTCAGTGACTTCAGACAAAACTTCATCACCATGATGACCATGCATACAACAAATTCCACATTATTCTATATTATATATATTTTTTTCCTCTGCTGTCAAATGCTGTGCCTCAAAATTTGTTTTTTAAAACATATATCATAAGGCTGTGGTTAAGGTTTTGGATTTATCACATTAAATTTTTAAAAATTTTTCTTTATTTTTACAGGGAGAAGGGGAGAGACGTTGATGGGTTGCCTCTCGTGCGCCCCCTACTGGGGACCTGGCCCACAACCCAATCATGGGCCCTGACTGGGAATCGAACCGGTGACCCTTTGGTTTGCAAGCCGGTACACAGTCCACTGAGCCACACCAGCCAGGGCTCTATCACACTTTTAAAACAGTAAAACAAAATAGGTTCTTACCATCATCATCATATGGCCCCCAAGTTCAATCCACATTGTTTGAAGTCTTTGAAAATTCTACATCTACTTCTGAAAGATTATGTCGTCTGTTATAACGAAGACTTTTTGAAGTAATGATTCAAAAGTTGCTTTTCAATTTGACATATATCCAACCCCCACCCCACAGTATAAGTCCTCATTTGCTCCTCAGACCCATGCCTTTGTGTTCATGAAATAGGAGGTGACCATAATGGAAAGATTTGACGTGATCCCCATTACCAGTTATTTCCCATGTCAAGCGATGTATATTGCATAAAATTTAAAGCAGCGAAGCTCTCCTTTGGTTAGAGTTGGAAACTAATACTACTTGAATAGCTCCTATGTGTCAAGAACTTCCAGATATTTTAAAAATGCTCTTGGTTGAGATACACACTTTTTATTCCATGCAAGTTTATTTTATGCATTCAATTTGGTGATTATTGACCAGTGTGTCCACGTGTGTGCCCATCACCCCAAATATTCCTTCCTGATTCCCCAGTGCATACAACACTGATGTTATTTCCATCTCTGGAAATTAATTTTGCTTTTTAAAAATTTTCATATAAATGCAACATGTAACCAGCAATTGTTCTCATTCTTTAATTTTTTTTTTGCTGATGCTTGAATTTGCCATAAATTGTTATCTATCCAGTTGTTGATAGACAGACATTGTTCTAATTGTGTGTTTTTTTTTTTTTTATAGCTGCTATCGTAAGTTTTGTCCAAGTGACAAGTGGTTTTTGGGGGGTAATATTTTCAGTTCCCTAATTAAACATGAAGGGTTTGAACTTCCAAAACCTTTTTTCTCACATTGCTTATAACGTTACTACCCACTCCCAGCTGTATATGAGTGTACCACTTACCACATATAATCCTATTGATAATTTGGTATTATCAGTCTTTTTTCTCTTCCAATAGTGTTTGAAGTTATACTACATTACATAGTGGTTTACGTTGCAGCTTCCCTAATATTAATGATACTGAGTACCTGCTCATATGGCTAATGACCTTGAGCGTATAGTTTGTACAGTATTCAAATCTTTGATCTTTCTTCAATGTTCATATTTAACAATTTATTGAAATATAATTTGCTTATCATACAGTTCACCCGCTTAAAGTGTATAGTTTACTGGGCGTCAGTAAATCACAAAGTTGCACAACCATCACCACGATGAATTTTAGAACATTGCGATCACCCCTCCCCTGAAGAGGCAAATCCACTAGCAGTCACGTCCCACAGCCCCGAGTCCCGCAGTCCTAGGGAACCACTAATCTAATCTGCCCTTGTATAAGATTAACTTATTCAGGGTATTTCATGTCAATGGAATCATAGAACATTTGGCCCTTCATGACTAGCATCTTTCACTTAGCACAATATTTTGGAGGGTCATCTGTATTGTGGCCTATATCAGCGCTTTATTTCTTTTTATGGCCATTCATTTTTATTTCATTCATCATCAGTTCATTGACTTTTCAGTCTTTGCCATTCCCGGGTTCATATGAGTAGCATGCTACGAATATTTGTGTACAAGATTCTAGTTTAACATGCACTTTTAATTCTCTCAAATGTATATACTTAAGAGTGGGATTTCTGGGTCATATTTAACTTTTAAGAATATGCCAAAATCTTTTTTTAATTCATTGTACCACTTTACATTCTTCCCAACAGGGTATGAAGGCTTCAAAATATTCACTTCCTTTTCAGTATTTGTTACAGTCTGTCTTTTTTATCTTAGCTCTGCCAGTGGGTATAAAGTGTTATCTCATTGTAGTTTTGATTTGCATTTTCCTGATGGCTAATAATGTAGATTTAAAAAATGTTTTCATACTGTCCTGTATATCTTTCTAGAGAATTGTCTGCTCAGAGTTTTTGCCCATCTCTTGGGTTATTTGTCTTTTTATTATTTAGTTGTAACTCTATATAGTGTAGATATGAGTCCCTTATCAGGCATTTGATTTGCAAATATTTCTGCCATTCTGTGGGTTGTAGTTCGCCCAGAATGGGGACATCCTTCGCAGCAATAGTTTTTTTAAAAATGTTTTTGAAGTCCACTTTTAATGTATGTTGTAGAAATTCAATGTTATTGAGGCAATAATTTACATAAAGTGAACTACACATATTTAAAGTATATAGTAAAATGACTTTTGACACTTGGTGTATCTCTTTCTACCAAACCTGAGTTAAACACTGATATGATTTCTATAAATATAAATCATTCATGTCAGTTCTAGATCTTTATATCAATAGAATAATGTAAAGGGTACTTCTTTCCTTGAACATGTTTTTGAGATTCATCTCTGTTGTTATATGTATCAGCATTTGTTTATTTCGCTGCACAGTAATGGCTACGCCAGTGTATCTAGTCACTATTTTATGGATATTTAGATAATTTTTAGTGTTGGGTTATTATGAGTAAAGGAGTTGTAAACATTTGTGCATAAGTCTATTTCAGGTGTTTACTCATTCTTTTGTTGTGCGGAGTAAGACTTTTTTATATTCCATATACAAGGTCTTTGTCTTATATATGTTTTTTATATACATTGACCCTCATGAGACACCTTTAACCTTGGAGAACATTGGCCAACCGGTCCTGGGGAGGATGAGAACTAGTGTAGAAAGTGTTTATAGAAAAGAAAAGTCAAGGCAGCATGACACTTAGTTTCAGTATTGCTGTAAATAGTTAGATATTAATAATTCTTTGCAAATTCTGGGAGGAAAGGGTAGAACAATTTTTAAAATCTCTCTGCTACTTATCAGATGTATAGCTTTGTATAAGATACTCAATACCATATCTCTAAACATCTATGATTTCATATGTTGCATGTGCAGCTAATCATAATGGTAAAGTATCAAGCAAGGTAGTTTGAGAATTCCAATACATATCATTTGCTAATTGTTAGTTATTATTTTCCTGTTTGTGTTGGTTATTTTATAATTAATGTTATTCTATACGCACATAACTAAGCCACAAATTAAAAGGGGTGAAGATAAGCTAGATTCTGCTTCTGACCCCATACTCCTTGCGAGGCCTCTAGTCTATCATTATCTTTCATTTAGAAACCTAAAACACTAGATGCTATTTTGATTTTCTTCCTTTTTGGCTACTGTTCTCTTATTAAGGATTGCAAATTTTCTTCCACTTCAAAGCTCCTTCGGAAATAGGATTTACCTCCACAATAACAGCATCAGGTTAATTTTACTTGTGCTTTGTTCTCTTGGAATATAAGACTCGATAAATCACTTTACCCTATTTCATGTCCTTCATACCACGTTGAGATTATTAACCTTTATAGATGTTCTTGTTTCTTCGTTTACTTTCTATGTTACACCACTGTCATGTAAGCTCCATTGTACCAGGATCATGCTTATTGTGGTGTTCTGTCTACACATCATTAACATGGACTCAGCTTAATAAACCTTTCTAATAAGAATAAAGCAGTTGATACCATGGGCCAGAGTTCAGGATAAAAATGCTGATTGGGTAGTGTTTATAATGGCTCATGAATTCCATGAATAAGAACAAAATCCAGTGGAGTAATGCAGATCAGTTTTTCTTGCATAAGCTGTGTGCTTCTTTAAAACTGTCTTTTGCAAACTTTCAGATTGCCTTCTCGAGAGAGGGCAATCTGAAAAGGCACACAAGAAGAGTCACTTTTAAAATACTTCCCCCTCATCTTACATTTAGGTATTAAGAAGAATCAAGAGAGCAGTGTTTTTGTGGTTTTGTGGTTTTTGTGATTGGGTTTTGGAGGTGGAGTTGCTGTATATTTGTTGAGAGATCAAAAGGAATGAGGAGAGTTTGGAAATGAAGGGAAGAGTGGGGTAAGTGAAGAATCAAGAAAATATTATATTAATCACACAGACAACAGAGTTCTTTTTCGAAGGAAAGAGGTGTCTTAGAATCATCAAAAGAAAGGAAGATAAAAATGTTTGAAAGAATCTAAATGGAAATATAGAAAATTGTGGGAGTTTTTTAAAAAGTACTTGATACATCTTCATGCTTGAAACACATGAAAAGCTAAAAATAACAAGAGAATATCCTTATTATTTCCCAGTCAACCCTTTTCAATGAAATTAATACTGAGTTGTTCCTTTCCTCAGGAGGAATCTTTCAGTGAGCCCTTACGGGGAGAATAGAGGCTAAATTTGTACAATGTTGGAGGAGAGACAAGGAGTGGTAGTGTTGATAAAAATGTTAGGTAGGTACTATAACTGTGAAACAATGCTGACGTCCAGTTCCCACGTTTTCTAGAGCCAAACCTGAATATGCAGTTTGAAAATCAGTTATTTTATCAGTGGGGCCAAAGCTTCCCTTTTTCGTGACCTTGGGTCACTTATTAAAGTTTTTCAAAGCCATAATTATTTGTATTACAGACTTCCAAAAAGAATGGGAAAATGCATGGCTCTTTTGAGGAGATCTGCCAAGCTTAATAAAAAGTATTATCTCTCATTTTAAACATTATTTTTTCTCATTCCAAACTCTCCCCAAACCTTCTGTACCCAAATCGAGCTTCCTGATAGGATTCCTCATCAGTGCCAAAATTTTCTGGTTGTTAGCATCTGGTCTCCCATTTTTCTCTCACCCATCAAATAGTGTCTCATAATTGTTGCTCTGTGAGTCAATCAGTGACACCAGTGAAATGTGTCAATTATCTCAATAGATGTTCTCCTCTACAGCTGGTATTTATATAGTATAGCTGAAGCCAGCTACCGATGGCTTTGCTAAGGGGGTGGTGAGAGAAAAAAAGGTGGCATGAATTAATTAAACTCCCTTGGTTTCAAGGGTGAGCAAGCTTCTTTTGCCACAAGACTGGGCATGTGCATCATTAAATGTGCTGCCAGTGATTTTTCACTTGAAGGAGTTTTTAGCTTCTCATCTGTTTCAAACAGGAGGGTGTACTTTCCCAAAAACTTCTACATTTTAAATTTCCTCCTTAGAATCTTTCAGCCATTTTTGTCTTCCTTTTTACCTTTGATGATCTTAAGCAGGCTTTTCCCTTCCAAAATGAATTCTGTTGTTCGTGTGGTTACTTTCATATTTTCTTGATTCTTTACTTATACCCACGGTACCTCTCATTGTTCCTTTACATCCCTTAACAAATATACAACTGCTCCACCTGCCCCCAAAACAAAACAAATAAAAAACTTCGCTCCCTTGATTCTTATTAATACCTCAATGTAGACTTTTATGTATCTTCTTCTTTTATCAGTGCATAAACCAATGACATGTTACACATGTTTATTTCACTTTAAAATATTTATCCATGGGGTTCTGAAGGCTGCTTTTATCACGTTTTTTGAAATTGCTGCCTCAGAAGTCAGCTAGAAAAATCTCATAATAAATTTAAAAGCCTATTCTCAGTACTCAACCTAATTGAAATCTAGAATGCATTGTCCTGATTATCACTCACTTCTTGAAAATTTCATCTTCCTTGGTTCAGTGACAGATAAGTTGTTTCTTATCCCACCCCTAAGTGATTGCCATTCTTTGCAGACTCTTTTTTATCCATTCTTCCTTTACTTGAAGGCCGTCATTAAAATACTACCGCGATATCTCTCTTGGCCCCTACTCCCAACCTCATCAATTTGCACTGCTCTTGAAATTTTACATTTCTTTGGCTCTGAAACCACATCTCCAATTCTGAGTCCTGTTATGAGAACCTGCTCTGCATTTTCAATCACTTATGAATGCTGCCACATTAATATTTAAATTTCAGCATGTTCCAATCCAAATATATATCATTTTCCTCCCAAACTCATGATTTTTATTGTGTGTTTATAGAACAAAACATTCTTCCAGTACATTTATAATAATGTATTAAGTGTCTCATTGATATCACACCTATGGTATTTCATTGTATCCTATTTAAAAGTTAATGAGGTAGATAATACATTCTTTTTACAAATAAGGAATATGAGACCAATTTTGTGAGTCGTGTAAATTCATATGGGTGTCTGCTGCGGAATTTGAACTCATTTATCTCCAGTACCAAACACTTTCCATTAGAGCATCGTTACCGTAGGCAACCATTATTCAGTGCTAAGACCTGGCTGGTCACGTGGGAGGAGTTGGCCATGAAGCTCTGGAATCCAGGAGTGCCCTTTGTACCCCGTGTAGCTCCCCCCGACTTCCCCGAAGGTGTTGGTGCCATATCTAGCATCAGGAGATGCGCTGAGGGCTGTACCATCTCTCCAGGCTTTTGAAAACAATTTCATAGAGAGAGGGGGAAGGGAGGGAGAAAGAGAGGGAGAGAAACATCAAGGTGTGGTTGCCTTTCCCACTCTCCCCGCACTGGGGATTGGCCCCCAACCCAGGCATGTGCCCTGACTGGGAATGGAACCAGCGATCCTCTGGCTCATGGGTTGGCGCTCAATCCACTGAGCTACACCAGCCAGGGCTCAAGGCTTCCTGATGGTGGGTCCTATAGCCCTCACTCCCCACGACCTGAGATAGTCAGTGAACACCCTAGCCCTAACCCTAAGTGTCCCCCATTGGCCAGACAGCACAGGGGGAGGTCTTACACCCAACCACCAAAAGCTAGAAAGATAAATGGAAAGAGCCCAAGTATGCCAAAGGCTAGAAAGATGAGTGGATAGGGCCTGGTCGGGTCAAAAGCTAGCAAAATAATTGGATTAAAAAAAAGCCCTCCTCACCTTATCCTTCCTTGTAAGAACCTTGGGCTTGAGCACGAAGAAGGGACGTTTTTGGGGATGGGAGACTTCTATCATGCAGCACCCAAATCTACCTCTTTCCTTTTGCACCAGCACCTGTCTCACTAGTTCGGCTCTTGTGGCGGCAGGCAGCCAGACCTGCGTTTTCAGCTTCACCCTGCTGGATTCCGGTCACACTTAATCCTTTGGAATTGATTTTGGGCTTTTTCTTTTCAAAAGCTCAGTCCCTTAAATAGACATTCCATAGGCCTGGGCAAGTTTAGCTCTGCATTTCTCCTGTACCTACCTATCTTCTCCCGTTTCTGTTGCCAGTGCTAATTCCTAACACAAGTGCTCATCATTCCTTACCTGACTGAATCAACGACCTACTAACCACTCCGCCTTTATTTAGTCTCATTACATTCCTTTCCTTTATTGTTGTTCTGTTACAGGTGTCCCGATTTTCCCCCACCGCTCCCTCCTGCCCCGCTCACCACCTCCCCCCACAGTCAACCCCCACCCTGTTGTCCATGCCTGTGGGTCCTTTATACACGTTCCTCGACTTGCCTATTTCCCCTCTTTCCCCTCTTATCCCCCTCCCCCTTCCCCTCTGGTCACTGTCAGTTCGTTCCTTGTTTCCATATTTCTAGTTCTATTTTGTTCAGTTGTCTGTTCTGTTCATTAAGTTGCTGTTATAGGTGACATCATACGGTATTTGTCTTTCCTCACTTGGCTTATTTCATTACATTCTTAATTATATTTCATAGGTCACTAATATTTAGAAAACACTCCATTGTATCTGTTGGTACACTGCTACAAGTTGCCTGAAGAGAAAAATCAAAAGGTAGCATTGTATTCAAGGTTATCCATGACTTTCGATCAGTCTAACTATCTAAATGCTTTATGTTCATGCTTTTATTAAATTCACACCAGGCTATGTGTGCTAGTCCAAGCAAGAGTGGTTTCCCTTTTTTTCATCCTGTACTTTAGCTTATATGCATTTTCCTTTGCTTTTAATGCCTTTCCCTTAGTTAAAAAAAATGGATGCTAATCTAGAAAAAGATTTACATATATATGCACAATTAATTTTAAACAAATGTTCAAAGAAATTCAGTGGACAATTGCTGGTCTTTTCACTAAATGGTGTTGGAACAATTAAATACTCATCCAAAAACAATAAAACCTGATAGAACACTTGCATTTTAGACACATACTGGCTCAAAATATTTTATGGACCTAAAGATAAAACCAGAAGATATGCAACTGCTAAAATGAAACATAGGAAAAAGTCTTTGTAACCTTGAAATAAGAAAAATATTCTTAAGTATTTAAGCAAAAGCATATGCACAAGAGAACCAAAATAGATAAATTAGACATCAACATTTTTTTTCGAAATGTCTTCAAAAGACACTGTTAAGATAATAGAAAGACAAATTACAAATTGGGAGAAAATATTTGCAGAACATATACTTGATAAAAAAACTTCATAACCAACATTTATAGAGAACACTCAAGTTTTAACAACATAGGAACAAAATCTTACAAACAGGGGCAAAGCATATGAACAGACACTTGACCAAGTAAAATACATGGATGGCAAAAGAGTACGTGAAAAATCAACCTCATTAGTTGTGATTGAAATGTAGGTGCAGATGTCAGTGAGCTATCTCTACATACCTATTTCTTAAAATCATTTTTATTTTTCAATTACAGTTTATATACAATGTTATATTAGTTTCAGGAGTACACCCCAGTGATTAGATGGTAAAGAACTTACTAAGTGATCATCCTGATAAATCCCACACCCATCTAACACCATACATAGTTATTAGAATATCGTTGACTCTATTTCCTGTATTTCACTTTACATCCCCATCACTGTTCCGTAACAAACAATTTGTACTTATAAATCCCTTCGCTTTTTTCATCCATCCTACCTTGAGTGATAGGAGTGTTGTGCCATTGGACACTACAGGACAGCTACTAGAAAAGGCCTTTCTACCGTGTCTGGGAGATGTAGCAGTTCTATCTAATACATAGGAACACACACAAGGAGTCTGCCAAAATGAGGAAACAAAGAACATGTTCAAAAATGAAAGAACAGAACCCAACTGCAGAAAAAGAACTGAACAAAATGGAGACGAGCAATCTACTCAATGCAGAGCTCAAAATACTGGTTATAAGGATTCTCAATGAACTTAGTGAGGACCTCAGCAGCATAAAAAATGCCCAGTCGGAAATGAAGGATACACTAACTGAAATGAAGAATAATTGACAGGGAATCAACAGTGGAGCAGCTGAAGCTGAGAATCAAATTAGCAATTTGGAATGGAAGGAAGCAAATCATATCCCAATCCAAACAGAAAAAGAAGTCCAAAAAATAATGAGTACAGCGTAAGGAGCCTCTGGGACAACTTGATGCACCCCAACATTTGCATCATGGGGTGCCAGAAGGTGAAATGGACAGAGGGAGGATTTGAAAAAAATAATGACAGAAAACTTCCTTAACCTGGTAAAGGAAATAGACATGTAAGTCCAGGAAGCACAGAGAATGGAAAACAAGATAAACCCGAAGAGGCCTACCACAAAACTTGTATTCATAATCCAAAAGTTTAAAGATAAGGAAAACTCTTAAGACCAGCAAGAGAAAAGAATTTAATTATCTGCAAGGGAGCTCCCATAAGATTGTCAGTTGATTTCTCAACAGAAACAGAAAGGATAAACAAGAAATATACAAAGTAATGAGAAAGAAAGGACCTATATTATTCTACCCAGCAAAGCTATCATTTAGAATCAAAAGGGAGATAAAGAGCTTCCCAGACAAGAAAAAGCTAAAGGGAAAACCAGTATAATATGAAATGTTAAAGGGTCTTTTTGTTGAAGAAAGAGAAGATGAAGGAGGAAGAGGAGGAGAAGAAAAGAAGAGAAGAAGGAGGAGAAAAAGATGGGGAGAAAGAGAGGGGAGGAAGAAGAAAAGAAAAAGAAGAGGAGGAGGAAGAAGAAGGAAGAAGAAGGAAGAAGGAAGAAGAGGAAGAAGAGGAAGAAGAAGAAGAAAGAATCATCTGTATACCTCTGTGAATGGCGAAAATATTGTTTAAAATGACAAACGAAGTGTTGATAAAGATTTGGAGCGACTGGAGCTTCCATACATTATTGATAGTAAAGCAAAATAGTACTGCCACTTGAGAAAACAGTTTGGTAGTGTCTTACGAACTCGCAAAGTGTACTTAACTAAGTTACCTGGTAACCTCACTGCTAGGTATCTTTCCAAGTAAAATAAAAATGTAACTTCACACTAAAAATCTACACAAGAATGTTTATAGCCACTTTATTCATTGTTGCAAGAGTCCAGAAGCCACACAAATGCATTCAGTTGGTTGGTGGATAAAAAATGTTGTACAACTACATGGTAAAATATTACCAATTACAAAGAAATGAAGTGGGTGAAACAATTGACTATGAAGAGCATAATGGAAGTGATTTATATATTGATTATTGTGATGGTCATATAACTGAATATCTTGGTCAGAACTCATAGAACTTTACATAAAAAAGGGGAGTTGGATTATTTGTAGACCGTGATCCACCCTCAAAACACACGACAAGAACAAAACTTTCTCAAGCAGGACAAACTAGGTGAAAATCAATTTCTCCGCAGAGAATTTTCCAAAACCTTCATTCATGTTATTTTCCACTTCTAATGCCCTATCGATATTTTCTGTATCTTTAGTATTCTCAAGGTGATCTTTGTACTATAAATAAGGCATACATGTGTCTATTCATTTATTCATCCGTTCACTAATTAACCAACTACCGAGTGCCTACTCTGCATTAAACTCTATGCTAATCACTTGAAGTAAAGTATTACACGAGAACACCCAATCCCTTTATTTTCATGGAGCTTACACTCCAATGAACGGGACAGAACATGAAGCGTGGGAATGATGGTTATTTCACGTGAAGGTGGTCACTGACAACCCGCATTACTTCGATGGGATTATATGAGCTGAGATTTTCAGGAGAAGCAGGATAACCCCACCGCAAAAACAGAGGAACAGTTTCTAGATACGCAAAACCAAACATGCAGGGACATTGAGATAGGGAAAGGGTAGCAATTCCCTGTCCAATGCGATAGCCAAGTCATGTGTGGCTATTTAAATGGAAATCAAGTAAAGTAAAAGTTAACCTGCCACTTCCTTGGTCTAACTAACCATATTTCAAAGGTACAGGAGCTCGTCATCCTGGGTCATTGCCATCATTGCAGAGATTTCTCCTATCCGCAGCTGAACTAGTCACACACGTTAGTGTATTCAAAGTAACAACGATGGGCATTTCTGATCAGCCGAATCTGGCATTGCAAGAAAAGGAAAGCAACAAAGATGACTATTAGTGTACCTATCTTTTATTAGATTCTAACTTTTGGGTATAGAGACCCTCTCTTCCCATGTTTGAACGCCCAGTATCATGCAGCATGTACATGTCCAGCTCTATATTGGAATCAAAAGTCTTGAATGTGAACCTGCCCCGCAGATCTTAATGTCTCCGTTGGTTCCAGTTCTAGGGAAAGGCGTGGGATTCCGTATTTCAGTTAACAGGCAACTTGCTGTCAGGATGGTTTCTTGTTCGAATAGTAAGCATTCTTGTCCTTTGAAAAGCAGTGAGACTCCTTCTATCTTCTTATACCCTGGTTTTCTGGATGGTTTGAACCTCTGTGGTTCATATGGGATAAAATGGGCTTTGGAGAGTTTTTATGCAAAACGGATTTACCCACACTTCACATGCTGCCATATTTGATTATATCACATATTCCCAAGTCCTTAGAGAAAATTGTCTTTATAATTTTTCTAAAGTATCCTTAGCCCACTCACAATTGTCTCTCAGTAGTTTCAGCAACAAATTATGCACTCATAAAGGCTATAAAAGTGTCCTTAATTTGTGAGCCTTCATTCTGATTTGTTGTTGAGGAGCTTTGCACTTATTTCGAGTTTTTCTTTTTATTGGATGGATTGCCAGTCTTTCTGAAATAAAGATTTGTTGCTGTTCTGAATAAAAGATAGAAGAGTTGGAGTGTTATCATCATTAAAAGAGGGATCATACATGTCACAGAAACTATTCAAACTTGGAAATTGAAGTTTCTAGATATTCCATTGCAGTACTTGACACATAAATGGTGTAAATGACACCGAAAAGCTGAATTTAAGAGGATTTGGAAAGCCCAACTGTTGCAAAACATTTCCCTCTTCTTCCCCCATCTCCAAGAAATGTCTGTAGTAGATACCGAAGGCGTTTTCGCTTTGCTCAAGTTTTCAATTTACATGCAAATATCATTAAGGACGATCTCAAATATTGATTATCATAATGTAATGCCCCCTAGCAATTTTTTTCCCTCATTAATGGCTAGTTGTGATTGGGACACTATAGAAAAACAACGTGAAATGAGCACTTGATGAAGAGGTATATATCTAAAATGGGAAATAATGCAGTGCATACGTAATAGTAGGGTTCATTTTCTTTGCCAAAAATTGATTGCCATTTTTAGTCAGACAGTCCAGTAGAAGCTTAGTTTCCTATAGTCTCCTGCAGGATGCATGATTATATACTCATAAAGAAATTACCTTTATTATAAACATTTTATATTTTTACTTTTAAAAGTAACACAGATTCATACCAGATCATTTGTTAAATAAAATGTAAAATAAAATAATATGGTCTGAATTCACATGTGGAAATCCTAATGCCAATGTGATGTTATTTGTAGGGGGGACTTTGACAAGAGATTCATGAAGGGAGAGCCCTCATAAATGAGAGTGAGACTGTTATTAAAGAGACCCAACGGACCCCTGGCTGGTGCCTGGCTGGTGTGGCTCAGTGGACTGAGCGTTGGCCTGCGAACCAAAGGGCCGCTGGTTCGACTCCCAGTCAGGGCACATGCCTGGGTTGCCGGCCAGGTCCCCAGTAGGGGGCATGTGAGAAGCAACCACACATGGATGTTTCTTTCCCTCCCTTCTCCGCTCTCTAAAAATAAATTTAAAAATACTTAAAGAAAGAGAGAGAGAGACCTCAGGGAGCCCTGCCCACCTCAGAACTGTAACATGTTTCTGCTTTCTGAAGTCACTCGGTCTATGGAATTGTTTATCACAGCCCAGTAAAACAAGTGCTATGCAGGATTTTTCATGTGCGTGTGCTTTATTTCCTTTTACATTTAACAAATATTGATTTACACTTCCCATCAGAAAGTGGGAGGGGCTCCTTGTTTATTCAGTAATGATCCTCACTGATATATTGTTAATTCATTCACAAAGTTCCTACCAATGTATGGTTAATTATATTATAGTATTTGCACATTTTCATTGCAAAATTTCCATGGTTTTTTTACAAATTATAATTTCAAAATGTTCTGTATTTTATGTAGAACATTACTGTTTTCACACATTTATGCATAATATTTTTCAAATTAAAGTGTTACACTTCAAAGAGATTTTATTATGTCTTACTCTACGGAGATAAAAATTACTCAGGCTTTTTACTTGATTTTGTCCGTTTGGTTGAGTGTTATTCTTAGGTTTCTGCTACAGATGCGGTGGATACTTTAACCTAACACAGATGTGCAGACTTTTGGCATCTCTGGGCCACACTGGAAGAAGAGTCGTCTTGGGCCACACACGAAGTCCATTGCGACACATAGTCACAAAAAATCCTGTAATGTGTTTTGTATGTGAGTTGACGATTTTGCGTTGGGCCACATTCCCAGCCATCGTGGGGCATGGATATCTCTGCGACTCTGCTTTGATCGTGCAGATGAGATGACACCCTAGGGTGCAGGAACGGGAGATGGAAGGAATCAGGGTCCCTGAACTGGCACGGAGTGGAGTGTCAAACCAGTATGAACGTCACTGTCTTCAACTGGACTATGACATTGAAACGAGCATCGTTAAACAACTATATTCGGGTACCTATTTATTACATTTCCAAAAATCTAATTTTGTCATGCCACTTGGTTTTCCCCTCTGCTATAAATTACACTCCATGCCTAATTATATGTTTCATGAATATTAAATTATCAATAAATGATCTTCCAGCAGGAATGCTAATTCCTTGTCAGTTCAAGAATGCTAAAGGTTTTTTAATCTACTTTGGTAATGTGATTTTTATTAGAAAAATGTACATAGTTTCATATGTTTATACAGCATTCTTAATAATGATACTCTTGCTTATCTATCATTTACTGTTTGCATTCCTGATATTGAAGGTTTTCTTTTTCTCCCTTCATGAAATTAGATACTGGGTTGTGTATTCAATCTTTCTCAATGAAACATTTTCACTTATAATCTATATCTGTGCTTCTACTGTTCTCTATTTTCTTATTTATCTGGTTATATTTAATCCTTGCTCTCCTTATCTTTAACTATACTGTACTGTCTACCAGGGGTGTCAAACTCATTTTCACCAGGGGCCACATCAGCCTCGCAGTGGCCTTCAAAGGGCTGAAATAATTGTAGGACTGGGTAAAAGGAACTACCCCTTAACTAGGGGCAAGGAGCTCGACATTCGGCCCTTTGAAGGCCACTGCGAGGCTGATGTGGCCCCCAGTGAAAATCAGTTTGACACGCCTGGTCTAGACACTGGGATATCATGAAATTCGATACTCATTTTCATACAGCTTAATGGACAGTGATGAGATATATTTTAGTTCCTTTTATGTAAGATTACTCGCTTTTTCTTCTGAATCTGTGATAGTTACAAGTTATCCCCTTGAGTTGCCTTAGACTTTCTTCGTTTCTAGAGAACTTACTTTTGGTATTTACCGAGATATTTTGTTTTCCTCAAACAGTTTTTGGCCCATTGTTGTTCTGTACCTGTGGTAGTAACCATTTCTGACTAATTTTTCAGGTTTCTAATGAAAGCAGGCTGAAAATCTTTTATATTTTATGTATATTACACATATGTCATCTATATACAGGGTCTGGTAGAAGTAAGGCGTGCTTAAGTGTGGTTGGTAGGGTAATAATATGGGTGTAATGATTTATAGTTTTAATTTGGACATTTCACCTAAAATGTCATATGGTCTGCTTGAGTGTGGTATTATGTTACAGAATGACATGCTTACGATTTTGTTATAAAAAAAGGGGGCGTTATTTGTGCTGGACCCTGTATAATACATGATTTTTCTTGTCAGTAAACGAATCGCTGTTTAATTGCTTCGTAGCTGTGATTTCTTTAGTTCTATACTAATGGCAATATTTCCTTCCTGGTAAGTTCAGCATAGGCTGATTTCAAGCTTCTTCTAACAAGATGTCGAACTTAGAAGCATGCTAAACTGTGCATGCATGTACAACACACATCATGCCACATATTTCTAACACAGGACATTTGCATCGTGTGTTCAGAAAGATTTCCCCCTTGGACTGTAAAGAACTAAAACCTCAAATTACTTTAATAAAATAGAGTTACTATAAATTGAAGACAGAATTTATTTGAAAAGACTCATGATGACCCAGCTAATAAGTGTAGAAAAATATGAGAATAAGAACTATATTATTATTACGATTACTAACCTATGTTAAATCATTTCATTTCTTCCTTGACATACAGGTTTAGGGATTTTATTAATATGCAATAAGATAAGGACAGAAAATTATAATATCAATTAATGTTCTAATTAAATGTCACTTAGTGACTTTAGCAATTATTTGATATTTAATTAACCAGTTGAGCACCTTGGGAGTTACGAAAATGGCAGTGCTCTAAAGTTGCCAACATATGTTGCTTATTAACTTAATGTAATTACATGACTTAATCAGTGTGTAATGACAAACATGTATCTTTGCAGCATATTGGATATAGGGAGCAATGTACTCAAAAGATGTATTTACTCATAGCTGGGCAAGCGCTTGCCCCGAAGTGCTTGTCAGGTACATAACAACTAAGTTTAGAACTTATGCTATGGAAATTAGTTGCCAGTATATTATATCTACATGTTACACAAAGTATATTTTGTAGGAAATATGCATTTGAAATACACAGTTTCTAAGTTGGAAACCTCATATTTTGATTTAGTTGTAAAATAAATCGCTAAGCTTTTGCATACCAAACAGGAGGTTTTCACACATTCCTTTGTTGATTCGTTTGTTTCTTGATCTGTGTGGAGTCTCACAATATATCTATGGTGGTCCTAAATAAAATGTCAAATACCGTGACACTGAATTGACTAATGATAAATGTAGGACAGTCTAATAAGATTTGTCTCAATTCATATCTATTACCTTTTCTTCAGAAAGCTGACACTTCAACACAAATAGTAATTCCTTGATTCAGCAAAAATAGTATGTCCTCAGCTTGGCTTGCACTCAAAATTTCTTTGCAGGATATCTTGCTATGACTTGAGCAAAGGTGGTGAGGCAGAGAAGAGATGAATATGCACTTAAAATTCAATATTGGCACTGATGTAGTCCGTGTTATAACATATCTTTCATATAACTTCAAAATAGGCGTGCGCTCATGATTTGCTGCAAAAGCTATTGAACAATCAGAGATAAAAGAAATAACACTTTTTCAAATCAAATTGGCTTTTGATAAAGGAAAGCACAGAAAGCAGGAAGCAGAACATGCTAGAGAACGTGCGTTGCTCACTGCTCTGCAGGTGCTGACCATACAGAGTGGAATGTCCCTCGCCGGATTTGGGTGCCCGCCCGGATCTTCCTTTGGGTGAACTTGTGCTTTGATGATGCCTGAGCATCACTGAGCGCATTGGTTCTGAGCCTCTTTGGGAGGGACTCTGGTGCAGGCAATGTCAGACGCTGCCTGTGACTGGTCCCCAGCCACCTCTTTGCATCTGTCAGTGAGCCACACTGTGGCTGCCTCTGCTGGGCCTGGGTGCCTGGAAGAAGGACCAAGCTGGGCACCAGTCTGATTTTCAACAGCACCAGGCCCGAGTTTCTTTTGGTTATGGGTGTTGATTTATTTGTTTAGTGATGACACTATTGTAGTGAGGTACACTTCCTCCTCAGTATGAAACCTCTAATGTTACTCTTCAGAGAATGCGGTCTTGGGCCTGCGCACAATTACCATGGGATGACAGTAGCTTTAGGAGGATTCTCCTTCATTTATCTTTCTGTTAAACTGTCCATATTGTTAGCACATATTGCTGGCTACACTAAATTGCTGGTCGATGGCTCTATATTTGTTGACAACGCTCTAAGATAAAAATTGTTCCATACTGTGGCCCAAGTAAATGTCAGCCCTATTGCTAAAGAAGTGTTTGAAGTGAATCTTTGGTTTTCTTTTTTTCAGACCTAAGGGGGACTCTCATTACCTGTTTTTTTTTCTTAGTTCTGTGTTAAACTAGCCGTTTTAGGGTTCTTTTTTTGCACAAATGAAACAAGCTTTCCTTGGAGGCTATTTTTGTTTTTCACTTGTGCTTGTTGATGCTTTTGGCTTAGAGGCCATTGCAGTGCCTTGTCCAAGATAATTGCGAGTCAATAAACAATTCAGAAAAGACACCGGTCTGTTACTCTCCAAAACCCACGGTACTTAGACGATGTGTATATTCTCCCATCAGGTATAGACTTTCTGTGCTTGCTTGTGGCGTCATGCTCAGGACTTTTTAGTTGCAAATGGAAGAACTGGAAGAACTGTAGCCATGCCATTTTGCCTGGAGCCAAAACTGTTCGCTTCATTTTTTAAAACATTTTTGATAGTGATAATATATCAGATGGATAGTTTTATTTTGTTTTACATTTTAACGATCCATTCCAGTGTTTTCTGGAATCTACTCTTTCTGGAAAGAAGCCTACCGTAGGTCTTATTGTTGTTCTTCTGTTAATGTACGTTTTTAGTATTGATTTGCAGGTTATCTCTTCTTCTTTGCTCCCACAATTTTAGTATGATGTACTTAGGTATGGTTGTCTTTATACTAATGGTCTTGGGATTGGTAGCAACTTTTTGAATCCGTGTTTCAATGTTTTCCACTAGGCTTATAACTAACTCTTCAGCCCTGAATGGCGTGGCTCAGTTGGTTGGGCGTCATCCTACAAAGCGAAAGGTCACCAGTTCAGTTCCTGGTCAGGGCACGTGCCTGAGTTGTGGGTGTGGTCCCTGTTTGGGGGGTGTGCAGGAAGCACACAGCTGATGGATGTTTCTCTGACGTTGATGTTTTTCTATCTCTCCCCGCCACTGCTCCCTCTGGGAAAAAATTAAAAAATAAGTCTTCAACTATTCTGATAATATTCATGTCTTCCTTTGAATCACCAACTCATAATTTTACTCATTTACCCTCATGTATGCCATGTACACTGTTCTGTGTTTTATTTATTTTATAAAACATCTTACCTTTAGTTTTTGTTTTGTATTTACTTGACTTATGTAGCTTTAATTAATTCTATATTCTCTTTTATCTAATGTGCTCTTCACGCCTTCATTAAATTCTTAATTTCAGATACAATTTTCAGTTTTAAAATATCTATATAATTCTTAATGATTCTAATTATCCCATGAAGTCCATTTTTTGTTTTTAGATACAGTTATTTCACATACCTTACTGAATAATTCATGATATTTCTCTTTTTCTAAAAAAATTTTTCACAATAGTTTGCCTTTCATCTGTTTAATATATATATATATCTACCTATATATATATATTTTTTTAAATTTTCCTGAGTACTCCAACTTATGTATTAGGTAACATAGATGGACAAAAGATGTAAGTGCAGCCAGAGAAAATAAGGATCCTGAAGCAATCCAAAACTTGATGCAAGGCACCTCACTAACTGAGCCATATCACCTGGGAGATCCAATAATCCTAGAGAAAATTACGATGGTAAGTGATGGCCTGTGAAGTCTCTGGTGAGTCCCAACAGGATGACTGTAGTATATTCCTCTCGTATTTGCCAGAGGAGCACGAATCCCCCTTTGAAAACCAGCTCTCTGACGTCAGAGCGGCCTGTACTGAGAGGAGTCCTGCCAAGTGCACCTGAAGCAACTGTCATTATTATTTTATACCTGAAGGCTTTCCCCTGGCACTCAGGAGCTTGCTGTGCTTGAAGCAGAAGCAATCCAAAAGTGTGAAGGTGCTCGCTTTTCCTGGTGGCAACCATCAATCCACAGCGGTATTAGGCGGTGGATAAAGGCCTCAGTCTCCTTGTGCTCTTCTGGGACGATTCTGAGGCACGTCCTATAATTGTGGCCGTTCCTGATATTTCTCCTTCCCTGTTTTTTTAAAAAATTTTATTTATTTATTTTCAGACAGAGGGGAAAGGAGGGAGAGAGGGAGAGAAACACCAAGGTGTGTTTGCCTCTTTTATGCCCCCTACTGGGGACCTGGCCTGCAACCCAGGCATGTGCCCTGCCTGGGAATCGAACCAGCAACCCTTTGATTTGCAGTCCAGCACTCAAGTTACTGAGCCATGTGGTTGGCTCCCTTTTTATTCTGATGATGACTTCTTCAGCCATGCAGAAGCTTTTTAATTTGATGTAGTCCCATCTGCGAACATATGCATTTTTATTATACATCTTAACAAAACTGAAGTAGCCCGCACTGTTTCTTCCTTTGTGAGAATTAAAAATGTCCCCTATTTTGGTTGCATTGATTTTACATGTAGTAGTGATTTATATAGAATTTTCCCCACAATTAGCAAAGCTACATTAAATTTTAAATGTCCTTATGTGTACCTCTGGGACATGGGGGATTTTATTTCTCTGGGATAGATTTTCCCAGGAATGAAATTGTTAAGTTGAAAGGTTTTTATATTTCAAATTATAATAGTGGCTACCAGATCGTTTTTCATAAAAGACTGTAATAATTCATATTTCCAAATATCCATTTAGAATACAGGGTAGGGCAACAGTAGGTTTACATTCGTTCACATGGAAAATAATACAATAAGTAATAATACAAATACAAACTCTGCATTTCACATATTCACAACTGTAAACCTACTTTTTCCCCGCCCCTGTATATCAGACTGCCAATAATAAAACAAAAAGATTGTAACAGACATGAACTCAGTGCTGACACCACAAAGTAGCAAAAGATAAAGGCAAGGGTAAATTAAACAAAGAGGAGAAATAAACATTTCTGCACATGTAGTTAATTCCATAGTGACAGAATTGGCTGTTTAACATAAATACAATAAACACTTACATAGAAGGGAAAAGCACAAGGAGACATATCATAATAATTGAGAAGGAAAAATCGTAATTTACGAACACACGAAATGGGTGAGAAAGTACATTTGGTGAAGTAAACCCATTCCCTCATCTTGAGGGGGAGAATTAGAGGTGTAAAATCAAGCTGTTTTTAAATACTCCATTTTTGTAAGGCAAAGCATATGGAATCAAAGTTATTTCCAACAGAGATAGACTTCGTAGCCAAGTTTTGAAATGGTTAATAAATATATGTATGTTTATGACTGACAAGAAAGATAACCATTAAGAACATGGGAAAAGCACAAGTGTACAATCAAATGCAAAAGGGAAAATCATGACATTTCGAACAATTCTGACCAAAACAGCAAAATCAGAACATAAAAGTCAAGAAGAAAGGGGAAAGAATAAAATAAAATGAATAATATATGTAGAGTACCGTGGAAGAATTCACACCAACTTTATTGGTTACAACTCTAATGTACACGGTCTGACTTCTCACATTTGAGAAAAACCCAGAGACTGAGGTAAAGTAAACATGCCCAAGGAACACACTAAAAGCAAAGTGATAAATAACATGTTAAAAATAAGATCAAAAACATATCCAAGATGCAGAAAGAAATCATTAGAAAGTAAAAAAATTCATATTGGACACAAGATAGTCTATGCTAATAACAGAAACGATTTCTACCAAGCTATAAGAATGAACAGCCATTGCTGTGTGCAGTTGAGCAGATAGTCCGTAAGGGCCGGCTGCAGGCCCATGTTGAAGGGAAAGATATCACTTTTCATTGTGCATGTATCTCCAGCCACCCTTCAATACGTGTGCCTCAGGGCTGTGACCATCGTCAGTACAGAGGACTTGTCCTAATGCTCGCACAGGCTCTGTGTACCCCAAACATGATCAAAACTAAATATCCAAACAGAACTAGAAGAAACGCAAGGAGACCATGAAAACAACTGAAAGGAAAACAAAATTCTTTCAGAATTAAAGAGCTCTAACCTTCTAAAACATAACATTCAGAATAGAAGTGACTACTACAAATAGCAAGGTTGTATATGTACATACAGTATGAAAAGCTCATTTATATGTGGATATATAGAGAGACATGTATATCACATAAGTATATATATATATATAGAATTTATATGTAAACACAGCATATAAAACTTTACATACTCAATTAAAGTATATACTTTTCCTTTTTTGGTTCATGGAACACTTACAAAAACTGCCCAAACATACGCTTGACAACAAAAAGAAATACAAAATTGAAAATAGTAAACATATATATATACTTATTATGTATACTTATTATATACTTATTATTATAATATATACATATATATATAATGGACAGGGATCTCTTTAATTGTAAGAGAGAACATTTTTCACATGTAAAATTAGCATTTATAATACATATCTTTGGATGATAGTCCAATATAATTAGAAGGCAATAATAAAACTAACTATGTGGCTATTAAAAACATATCCTTAGATAATCCTTGAATCAAAGAAAATCTCACAAGTAAAATATTTACAAAAATAGTAATTGATAAAATCATCTTATACCCAAAACTATGGAAAATAGCATGAGTGCTTCTGGACATAAAATTAATATCTCTTAATGTTTTAACTACAAGAAAAAGCTAAACATAAGAATTTCGTACCCCACTTTAGAAACTAGAAAAAGACATTAAATAAACCAAAAGAAAATAAGAAGGAGTTAGTGAGCAAAACAGATGACATTAAGTTAATAAAAGAGAAAATCTATTGAATAGTGGATTGAATGGATATAAAACTTTCTTCTTAAATTTAGTAAAACAGATAAATTCTTTAGAAAAGAAAAGGAAGAAAGCAAAAATAGCCAACACTATCAATGAGAAGAGGTAAAAATCGATAATACTTCTTTAAAAGTTTTAAGAGTTTAAGATACACAATTCTATGAAAATAAATTTGAGCACCTATAAAAAGAGGTTAATTTTCTAGAGAAATATCAATGACTAAAGTTGACTTCAAAAGTATTAAACTAAAATAGGGTAATCATTAGAGCAGAGATCAGAAAGGTAATCAATGTTTTTCTATGAACAAACGAACCACTACAAGACGTATTCCCAGTTGAGTTTTATTTCATCTTTAATAAATAATTTATTTAAAAGTTAATTATTTATTCTGAGATCATAGAAAATAATGACTAATTCTTGAATGTAGTTTATGTGGTCACAGTACATTTAATATTAAATGTCAAACAATATAGAACAGAAATAAAACTATAAATCAATTTAATTTATCAATATAAATATAAAATTAATATTAAAAATTAAATAGTAGGCAAATCCAGTACTACATCGAAAGAAAAATGTATTATGATTACATAGGATTTATTTTAGGAATACAGGATGATTCAATATGCGATGGTAGCCCCTGATCAGCAAAACTCATTTTTAGGATTTCACAGTAGACTTTCGTTCTTAATAATTTGGCTTTGCAAATCAAGTGCATTGGCCTTCAGACTATTTTCTTTACACTTCACTTAACAACTCCTATCTTAAAATCATTGCTGAACAATGACGTCTAATTCTAGGCTACCTGCACTATCCCTTAGGGTGATTAATGTCACTAGCTTTATATGTGAAGGAAAGAAAAAAAATTAAAGTCACAGCTAAAGTCTCCAGATTCTTTCTAACTCTACAGTCTTATTTCTAGAGAGACCCTGGAAGATTATTGAATCCACCCACCTCCCAATTCTCTCGTCAGAGGGTAGAAACTGATACTTTGGTAGCTGAGAATTTATGTAACTCCGAAGAAGGTCTTGTCAGGAAGTTTGTCACTGAAATGACATGCGGAATAAGTTGGACTTTGCATAAGTTTTTTGTTGGATGTGCACAAATTCAGAATATTAACACCTATACATAAAAATGTGAATTTCCTTCCTTACAAAAACCTGTATGTATCTAACCTTTTAAATGTAGTCATTATAAATATGTTGTTTGCGAATATCTCTTTTGAGTTCCTACAATACTTATATCAATGCCATTCAGTTTTTAAATATACAAAATAGAATATGAAAATCATGATGAGATTACAAGATTATGTTAAAATTCTTAGTGCTAATGCCTCCATTGTGAAAACCTACAGGAACTCTCATTTTGCTCCTACAATAATGTATCTGAAACCAAGTACTTTAAGAGGCCATTAAAAACCTTTATGCATTTAAAGGATAAGCTAGGACAAAACTTCTAATTTTTTTAGCTATAATACAAACCACTTTTCAATAAGTGGTTTGTATTATATGAGTGAATACATTTCATATGTATTACATTACAATAGATTTTTCCATCCATTTGGTTTCTTTTGCCTGAAAAATTGTAGGCCAGACCAAATACATATGCAAAGATCTGTACAAAAGCAAGCAATGAATAGCATCGAATAAGTGACTCAACTTCTTCAATGAATTTCCCGGCCGTACATGGAGAAAAATCCATCAATATCTGCCTAAAATAGAAAGCTCTGGGGCTTTGCCCTATGTTTGTGACTTGTGTGTTTACAGAGCCGTTGACTTGTTTCACAGGAAATGGTTATGGCAGTTTGGAAATGATATTTAATATTATCTTTTGATAGGGCATGAGAGATTTGGATTGGCACTTTCCGAATCTCCTTTGTAGATAAAATGAATATTGTGGACTCTGTACATAGTTGCATGAGCATTTCAGTTTTTTTCAATTTCATTTAAGCTTTAGTTAATTTCTGGAAGTAGATAATCATGATAAAAAAGAACACAGCGTATATCATCTTTGAAACTGTCAGATCAACTCCAAAAGAGTCTGGAAGCTTTGGTTAGAAAGAAATGATAATGATTTATTCAAGGCCCTTAGGATTTGCAAACTGGAAACACAACTACCCAATACCTAAGGTGTTCCAAAGAAGAAAGAACAGCTGAGATCTTATAGTAAAAAGAAAATCCTTAGAAAGGATCAGTTCTGCTTTCTTAGTCCTAGAATTGGCCCAGAACAGTTATCAGTCAGACATCAGGTGATCTGTTTATGTCAGGTAGATGTTAGGCCATGTGGACACGTAAGTACTTCAGGGGGTAATCAAAGGGTTATCTGGAGGTCTGATATATATTCAGACATTTACACAGGACTTGGAAAGTTCAAAAGCTGAAGTTCCCTGGCTAGTTAAAACGAGAAGAGAATTATGTTCTCACGTCTCACCCTACTTGATTTTAGTAATTTAGTGACTTTACTGTAGAGGCTTCATTTCATGTCTTTATTCCTCAGAACTTTCCAGAATTACCTATTGTGGTATTAAAATTGTGATTTATATCAAATTAGTTTCAATATCTTTAAACAGCCATCGTAATGAACATAGAAGTAGTTGGGAACAGACCGCACATAGCAAGAAATCCTCTAAAATGGGACTGTCAATTTGTCGTTATCTTGTGAGTGCATACTCTATTAATATGCACCTCTGGCCCCGGCTGGTGTGGCTCAGTGCATTGAGTGCCAGCCTGCAAACTAAAGGGTCGCCGGTTCAATTCCCAGTCAGGGCACATGACTGGGTTGGGGGCCAGGTCCCTGGTAAGGTGCATGAGAGGCAACCACACATTGGTGTGTCTCTCCTTCTCTTTCTCCCTCCTTTCCCCTCTCTCTAAAAATAAATAAATACAATTTTTAAACAATATATACACCTCTGATGTGATTCAGCTACTGATTATTCCTAAATGGAATAATCTAAACACTGTGTATTCTGTGGAGTTGGGGGACAGGGTAGGAAGGTTTGGACTCAAAGTTCCTTTGAAGTATCTAAATTCACAATTCTGCTTTCCTCTGAAAGATACAGATTTGTGTCCTAAAGTACAGATTCAGGAGCATTTCAAATACTATAGTAGATTTTCTTAAAGTGGTTTCTGTGTTCTAGTTCTGCGGAAGATCAAAAAATCATTAATTAGTAGATTCTATACGGAAGAAAAGGTAATATCCCTTCTGCTATTGTGAGTTCTTGGTTGAGACTGTTGTAGCAAAATATAGCTTGATAAGAGAAAAACAAGTTTAACATGTATACGTTATAAATGCACAGGAGATACCCAAGGAAAAAGGGATAAATCTTGCAGGATAAATAAAACCGCACACTTATACCATGTTCAGCAAGACCTCAGAGAAAGTATGGAGAACCCAGTTATGGGGAAGTTACCAGAAAAAAATCACGTTACACAAAGGTGAGGTTTGTTATGCAGATGTAAGTGGGTGCCATTAAAAACAAGACAACAGACCCAAAATGGAATTGCTTAGGTGAAGTCCCATGTTACCAAACCAAGACAGTTAGTTTCAGCTTTGGCAGAAATGGAGTCTTGAACCCATCAACCAATTTCTTAAAGAAAAGTAGCTGCATACGCAACTCTCTCCTTTTGGCTAGTATAACTTCGTTGTTCCTGTTCCCTTCTGCCTATTAAAATCTTTCATTTGTACAGCTCCTCAGACTTTCTATCTGCTAGATTAGATGCCTCTCAGTTTTATTCAATGTCGGCTCCAATGAAGTCTTAAACTTTTCCATATGCCTCAGTTTCTCTTACAACAGCACCTTCTCCTTTTGTAGAGTCTCATGTGATTTTGCCATCTTTCTGCGCCTGGTACAGAGAGCGAGATGCTCACAACTGTATAAATATAGACTTCTCTTACCAAAGGGCAACTGCTACTCTGTTTTCAAAGCTGTTCCTTTGCTGTTTCTCAAAATAATCAGCTCAAAGTAATCCTTCCGCCAAAGAGGCATGTTTTGGGGGTGATGTGTTTTGCTACAGTTCACCCTGAAAAAAAAATGAAGTGATGTTAAAGAAAAGAATTACTGTAACACTTGTGAAAATGTTAAGGAGGACTTTTGGGGGGACTATTCCAATAAGCAGCAAGAGTAATAGAATGAATTCGGCAAAGATAGCTGGAGATTGACGGCCAACGAGCAGCAGCGGGGCTGAGCCGATTAAACATTCCTGAAACAAGACATCAAGGGGTAGGAGCATCCTTGCTAACCTGACTCGCTAGGGTTCTTGGTGAAGGCAGGCCAGGGCAGTGAGAAACCAGCCATGGAGGTTTGCTTACTGAGTGGACATAGCAGAATTCAGCCGCAAGGGGACTGACCCCGTTGGAAAGAGCCTCAAGAAAGTAATGGACACGTATTATGTTTGCGGAATGTTTTCTGGATATGCGCTGCAGAAGAAGTGTTACTGTTAGAAAACAAACTTGAACCAAGGAAATTTGAAGATCCAGTTGGCTTCGTTAAGCAATTCATGAACTGGGCAACATCCCAGCTAGCAGCTGGAAGAGCGCTGTCAAGGACTGTGCAAAATGGAAGGTTTTTATAGCAAAAAAGGTAGAGCGAGGGGGCTGTAACAAAAGGAAAGAAAGGGAAATTTGGGAGGCAGGGGACCTTTTGGGGAGCAGGGGGAGAAGAACTAGAAGGGCTTTTTTATGCAGATCGCCTCTTGTTTTTCTGGAGAATGGAAAAGGCCCACGTGACAGATACATTTCCCGGTTGTGAACCAGAAAATTTCAGACTCATTGATTAAGGTTATGTTTCTGGGAGAGGTTGGAACTGCCATAACACCGGATGGAAATCTAGGTTTGGTATCATGGCCTTCTCGTAATAGTGACGACATTTTGGGCCTGCAGTCTTCTCTTTAACACCGTAAATAGAGAAAGATATTCTTAGCAAGTCAGCCAGGCTACTATCCCCTTCATTGCAAGAGTGTTTCTTTAGGACGTAATGGGTGTTTTATTCTCATCAGCTCTGAATGTGTACTGCATCCATTCATTCAGAGAGAGGGAGACCTTTAAATATTTAAAAGCTTCTTATAATAAAGAGAATAAAATTTACTCCCTGCATAAGAAGTTATAATAAAGTAGTTATTGATTTTTCTCCAGAATAAACACAAAATATATGTATCGTTCCTCTGTAGCAGTAGTGCTTAGTAATTTGGATTTTCAATTACATAGCTAATCTCTGATTACTTTCGTGTCATTCTAATGACAATTTATTTCACTTTTTGAATTTCTGACTAAAAACTGTTACACAGTTGTGCAAATATAAAACTCATACTTGTCTACTAAGTACTGAGAATTGGAAAAACAATTATTTCCATTCTACAAAGAAAAGAAAAGGTTATATTACATAAAATGTGTAATAGCTCATGAGTTTCTTATAAGATACTTCGGCTAAATAAAAAGGTAACTATCTAAATAATATTATTTAACCAAAATAATAATTTAATAGTGAAAACTATTGAATGTGGATGTTTCCCTAACAAACTAGTTTAAAAATGTGAGTGTGCTTCAAAAAAGGGCCATGAAAGCCTAAACAAAAAGTTTTCTTAATGTAAATAATCAGCATCACAAGTTTTTTGAGATATAATGCACAATGAGTAACATTCACAGGTCTTTTTTCAAGTTTATGATTTCTGACAAATAGATATACTCTAATAACCCATAACTCAGTTCGTACATAGAATACTTTCTTTACCTCAGAAATTTCTTTCATGCTGCTTTGCAGTCAGTTCTCAACTGATGGCTCCTGTCAGACACAGATTTGCTTTATGCCACTATAGATTTGTTTTACATCTTCTAGAACTCTGAATAAATAAAATAAAGTAACACGAGTACTTCTTATATCTGAATTCTTATGCTCAGCATAAAATTTTGACACTCACCTAGGTTGTTACATATATCAAATGTTTCTTCTATTGTTGAAATGTATTCCAGTGTGTGAATGTATCAAGATTTATCTATGTGTGCATGTGTTGATGTACATTGACTTTTTCTACTTCTTAGCCATTTTGAAATTTTTGTTTTGATTGTTTATTGAAATGTCTTGAAATGATACATGAGGTGGGAGAGTAAGAAGCTAGAAACGTTCCTTGGCAAGTGGAATGGGGAAACGGAAGCAGATAGTTAAACACCCAAGCAATTTACAGCCTGATCATAAATCACAAGGTCGTCACTTCCTTCCCCAAGGACACTTAGGAACAGAACGTTTTCACATCTCATACCGTGCTGGGACAGACCCACCTCAGTCCCAGTCCATCTTCGGTGACATCCTGTGAAGGTGAAACTGACCAGAGAATGACCCTGACACCTCTGCAGGTTCCTTTGGATGAATCTTGTATTAAAGGACACACCTGGAAAGCTGATGAATATCCCGAGACCCTCCCTAAAATTCCCGCTTCTACAAAACAGATGAAAAACCTTTAGACTGAGGACTTAGTGCGAGGATCTCTGGAGCACGCCTGTACCTCCTAAGCTCTGAAGGGTCCCAGGAGACTAGCGGCCAGGAGAGCGGTGAGCAAGCAGTGGCATTCCCTCCCAGGCTAAGCCCC
Source organism: Glossophaga mutica (assembly GCA_039655065.1). Taxonomy (NCBI): domain Eukaryota; kingdom Metazoa; phylum Chordata; class Mammalia; order Chiroptera; family Phyllostomidae; genus Glossophaga; species Glossophaga mutica. The sequence goes on along the minus strand of CM077318.1, from coordinate 1,693,775 downwards.
TGGTCCTGTCTCCAAGGGCCCTCCTTCTGCGTCTGTAACTTGTTCCCTGAGTCCACGCAGCCCAGCGGGCTCATTTCTCCTGCCTCTGCGAGTTTCCTTCTAAAGGGCCAAGGCGGCCTCATCTGGGTTTGACTCTTCCTCCGTCTCCGAAGGGCAAGGCAGCTTGGCCTCAGCTCGCTCCCGTTGTCGGGATCTTGCCTCATCCACCCTAAGCTCTCCCGGTGTCTCGCCGTCCCAGCTTTAAGAAATGCACTCTCAAAGTCACCTGCACTCTTGTTGTGAAATCTTTCCTGCAGATTTTACAAGTCAAGTGAAGTCTTGACTTCATGAGGTCAAGAACCCACACACTACACAGGCCAGCCTGCAGCAGACCCAAGTTGATCCTATTCCCATTGTGATGAGAACTTGTGACCACACTTTCCATGTCCATATAAGATGGAATAAGACCCTGCCATGCTGCATAAAACAGCTACCAACCCTGGAAATCATTTCAAAAAGCAACTACCTGAAAGTATTGAGCATAAACAGTAGCAGAAAGACTCAAGTGGTCCATACCGGGAAGCATGTGGGTAACTTAGTTTAGGTTTCCAGGGTTTCTTAGATTAGATGTAGTCCTCTTAAGTTGAGGGTGCCTTTCTATCATGGAGGCACACAAGGGAAGATGTAAAACTGACAAAGGGGTGGAGTTCTGAGAGAGAGAGGATCGTACAGCAGATCCTTAAAGTTGGTCTACCTACATGTCTGTGAAGACATTTGAACCATGCAAGTGCAGACTACACTAAGAAATCCAAATAAAGACAGAGAATCGAAGAGCTTTGGAGCGACTTCACAAGAAGCAGCATGTGATGTTTAAGCACAGCCAAAAAAAAAAAAAAAAAATCAAGCTGCCAAAAGTAAAGGAAACAATACTCATCACTCATACAAAAAAATCATAGAATCCAGAAACTCTACAACTTAACATCTATAATGCCATGGGTATACTCCCATATACGAAGAACCAAAGGCATACTCTTAAAGACAAAGAATATCAATACATTCTGATCTTCAGAAAAACCAGGTGTTAAAACTAACACACGTGAGTTTTGTAATGGCAATTAAAACTATCTGCAACAAAGTAAAACAAATTTTTTGGCATGAATGAAAATCTCAGCAAAGAAATAGGTTCTCAGAAGAGCAACCACCTAAGTAATCAGAAACAAGTATAATTGATATGCTAAAGGAGGGGCTAAAATGCAATCCTACAAAATGCTCTATTAAAAAGAGAGGAAGCAGAAAAAGAATGAAAAACAAAACAACAAAAACAAGGACAGTAAATAAACATGCAAATATGGTAAACAATTCAACTCTATCAACAATTGCTTTTCAATATGGTCTAAATACAGTAGGTCTAAAAACAGACAACGTTAGGTTGAATTTCCTAAAAGATCCACGTATATGTTGTCCGTAAGAAACATGCTTTAAATAAAAGATAGGTAAATTAAAAGTAAAGGAATGGAGAAATATATACTATGCTAACCTTGGTCAGTATTAATTTGAAGTAGCTATTACAATTCCTGCAAAGCAGGTTTCAAAACAAGAATAATAATAAGGGGTAAAGAAGAGCGTTACATAAAAATAAAGACATACATTCTCCAAAGTAATTTTTAATGTGCGTGCACCTAATAGAACAGCGTCAACATATATAAGGCCACACTTAGTAGAGCTGTATGGAAAAATATAAAAATCAATTTTTATAAGTGGAAATTTAAACACCTCTCAATCAGTAACTGATAGATCCAGCATTCAGATAATCAATAAGAATGTATTTTAACTGAACAGAACATCACTTTTGATTACATAGATATTTATAGAATCCTTCATACAACAAAAACCTTCTGCTGAAGCTCACTTGACACATTAACCAATGTTGACCATATTCTGAATAATAAAACATGTTTTGAAAATTTCACAATAAAAATCATATAAAATATGTACTCAGAAGACAATAAAATTTAGCTATATATCAAGATCATAAAGGTAGCTGAAAACCTTGAAAATATTTGGAGATTAAACAGCATACTTCTACATAACATATGGTTCAAAGAAGACTCTAAACAGATTTTTTAGAAATTATTTTTAACTAAGTGAAAGTGCAAACACAACTTTGTGGAGTGTGACAAAAGCAGTGCCTAGAAGGCAATTTATAGCATTCAATGTATATGTTAGAAAAAAAGATAAAAAATCAGTAAAGTCACAGATCATCAGAGGGATCTAAAGAAAAAAAGAAATTTAAATACAAGATAAGCAGAAGAAAAGAAATGGAAATTAGGACAGAAAGTAATCAAATTACAAACTTAAAAATAAATCACAAAAATCTATGAAAAAAGGTGGTTCCTTGAAAAGATAAATACAATTTAAAAATCTCTAACCTGGCTAACTAGGAATAAAAAAGAAGACAAATTATTAATATCACAAATGAAAGAGGGACATCTTGAATGATTTTGAGAATATTAAAGAATAGTAGAATAATATTTTAAGCAACTCTCCACAATTTTGATAATCTACATGAAATGGACCAACCTTTGAAAGACCCAGGGTGTCGACCCAGGGTGTCTCCCCTGGCTGGTGTGGCTCAGCGGATTGAGTGCCGGCCTGCAAATCAAAGGGTCACTGGTTCGATTCCCAGTCAGGGCACATGCCTGGGTTGTGGGACAGGTCCCTGGTTGGGGGCGCATGAGAGGCAACCACACCTGGATGTTTCTCTCCCTCTCTTCCTCCCTCCCTTCCCCTCTGTCTAAAAATAAGTAAATAAAATCTAAAAGAAAAAGAGACTATTTTTTTTAAAAAAAAGAAAGACTGTATCAAAATTCATGCAAGGAGAGTTAGTCTGAATAGGACTATATAGACGGTGGGGCAAAAGTAGATGTATAGTTGTTAGTATGAAAACTAATACAATAATTAATAAATAATAATACAAAAACAAACTGTTTCACATGCTCACAACTGTCAATCTACTTTTCTCCATCTTTTATATATCAAAGACATGGGACCACTAATCAATAACTTACCAAAATAGAAAGAGTCAGGCTCAGAGGATTCATTGGTGAATTCCAGCAAACATTTAAGGAAAAAAGGATACCAATTCTCTAAAACATGTCTCAGAAAATAGTGGCACATTGAACTTTTTCTAACTCATGGTACGAGGACCACGTTACTCTAACACCAAAACCATACAAAGATATTACAAGAAAGGGTAATTAAAAGTCTATATCTCTGATGAACTTATATGTAAAAATCCTCAACAATTAGAAAATTGTTGGAATCTAACAACCTATCAAAAAGTTTATACCGTTTTAAAAATCTTGGTGTATATAACTTGTTTAGCATTTGAAAACGAATAAATATAATCAATCGCATGAACAGTCTAAATAAAAATCATATAATGGTATCAATAGGTGCTGATAAACCTTGACAAAATCCAATGTCCGTTAATGATAAAAAATTCAGTAAACTAGGGATAGACAAAAATATCCTCAATTTAATAAAGTCTGTCTGCAAAAGTCCTACAGCTGACATCATAAATAACGGTGAGAAATTTAGATAGTTTCTCATTAAGAGCAGGAACAAGGAAAGAATATTATCAGCCACTACTCCTATTCAGCATCATTCTGAAGTCTTACCTAACATAATAAAAGCCAGAAAGGAAATAAAAGACATACAGATTAGGAAAGAATAAATAAAACCGTTTCTTTTTTGCTAATGGTATGATAGACTATGTAGGAAATGCAAAATAATAAAAAGTAATAATCATAATGATAACAAGCAATTACTGCAAGGTTGCAGGATATAAGTCAGTTGCCTTCTAATATACAATAAATAATTGGGACTACATTTACAAAAATACCATTTACATTAACACCCACCAAAAAGAAATCTTAGCCATTAATCTCACAAATATGTGCCAGATTTATATGAAGAAAATTACTAAGCCATGATTGAAGAAATGGAAGAAGAGCTAAATATATTTAGAGTTTATGAATAGAAAGCCTTAATGTTGTTAAGATGTCATGTCTTTCAAAATTGATGTATAGTTGCAATGCAACCCCCATCAAAATCTTAACAAGTTTCTTTGTGGATATCAATAAACTGATTCCACAGTTTTATATGAAAAGCCATGTTTAAGAACAGGCAATGATATATCTAAAGAGAAGAATGAAGAGGATTGCTGCCATCTAATTTTAAGCCTTATTATGAAGTTACTATAATAAAGACAGTGGTGTTGGCAGAAGAATAGACAAGTAGATCAATGGAACAGAGGGTCAATAAATGATGTACACAGGTGGAGTTAACTAATCCTGGATAGAAGAGCAAAGTCAATCCAATGGATAAAGGACAGACATTTTACCAAATACTGGTGGGAAACTTAACATCAATATAAAGAAACTGAATCTGCGAACAAGTCTTATACCTTTCACAAATATTATGCATAATGGATCAGAAACGTAAATGCAAAACAGAAAACTATACAACTTCTTGAAGATAGCATAGGAGAAAATCAAGGTGACCTTGGGTTTAGCGATAAATGTTTTATATGAAAACAAAAATAAGATCCATAAATGAAAAAAGTGATAATTTTTAGTTCCTTAATATTAAAAAAATTTCTGCCTAGCAAAAGCCACTTTTAAGAAAATTTAAAAAAACATGGATTGAGAAAGAATATTTGTAAAGCACATCCCCCAAAAGGACTTGTGTCTAAAATACACAAACAATTCTTAAAACTCGACAATGAGAAAATAACCAAATTTTAAAATGAGCGAAATATATTCATAGATACCTGACCAATGAAGATATAAAGGTAGCAGATAAGCACATGTACAGTTGTTCATCCTCGTATGCCATTAGGAAATTGGGAATAAAAATGATTTACCTCTGCACACCTTTAAGGACAGCCACAGTTCAAAGCACTAAATGCTGACCAGGATGTGGAGCGATGGAAACTTCATTCACTGTTGTTGCCAATGCAAAATGGTGCAGCCATTTTGGAAGATACTGGGCATTTTATTACAAAGATAAACATAGCCATATCATACTGTCCATCAGTAGCCTTCTTAGTAATTTGCTCAACTAAGCGGAAAAGTTTTATTTTACAAAAACCTGTATGTAAGTGTATAGAGAAATTTTACTCATAAATGCAAAAAATAGAATCAGCCAAGACATAGGTAAATGCATATTCCAATAGGTAAATGCATATAAAATTGTGGTAAATTTAGACATGGGATATTATTCATATAAAAACCAAGCCCTTTTTATATGAAATGTTAAAGGGTCTTATCTAAGAAAAAGAAGAAGATCAAAAACTATGAACAATAAAATGACAGCAAACTTACAACTATCAATAACTGAATCTAAAAAAACAAAACTAAGCAAACAATAGAACAGGAACAGAGTCTAGAAACGGAGATCACATGGAGGGTTGTCAGTGGGGTACGGGAGGAGTCAGAAAAGGGGGAAAGGTACAGGGAATAAAAAGCATAGATAGTAGGTAGAAAATAGACAGGGAGAGGTTAAAAATAGTGTGGGAAATGTAGAAGCTAAAGAACTTATATGTACGACCCATGGACATGAACTAAGGGTGGGGGATGCCGGTGGCGGGGTGTGCAGGGTGGAGGGGAATGATGGGGGAGAAATGGGACAACTGTAATAGCATAATCAATAAAACATACTTTAAAAAGCATCGTTCTGATCCCCTCCTATTTACCGTGTTATTAAAGGAAGGATTCCCACCACTGTGCTGTAGGATAGCGGAACACAGAACACCTGAAACCAGACACGTGAAACAGACGGCAGTTCATGAGTTAAAATTATAGTTAAAATCCCGAGAAGAGGGACACCGCATGCCCAGCCAAGGAGGGGGTTGCACCCTGGAATAGAGAGAGCAAGGTGAGGCTGCGGAATTTAGGCTTCTCCTACGATGAGTATGGCTGAGCCTAGGTGCCCACGGAAGGATATGACTGGCTTGTTTGAATACTTTGCCGATTGGCAAGGAATGAAAACCTGTTAGTTTGAAAGTCACATGCGGCGCATGTGGTGTGGTTGATCGAGAAACGAGCCAAGTGAGGCCATTTTCCTGCTGTGTTCGGAGCGTATTTTGTGAGAGAAGATCTTTTGGTTCAGCCTTTGAGTAAGGGTCAAAGGTGGCAAGATGGACATTGATATCATTTTTTAATGTCAGGTCTTAGGTCATGTATATCAATATTGGTTTCTCGGTTATGACAAATGTCCCTCACATAGAGGGGATATCAATAATGACAAGACTGCATAAGGGAGGGGTGGACTGTGGAAACCCCCCGTACTTGTTCGAACAGGAAAACAAAGCAGTAACATGTCTCTCTATATTATCCTCAACGTATAACTGAAATGGTTTATTAAGCAATGAGAACCTGTTGCATCGTTGTGAGTTGCAAGTTTGTTTCTTAAAGGAAACACAACTTTTAATGTGGTCCGTCATCCCCAAAACTAATTTTATAACAAAATCTTTACAAATATAAAAATTTGTCCGTTAACCGCCATGTGTCTTTTATCCCATTTTTATGATTATTTTACAAATGTTTATGTATAAACAAACATGCAATATGTAACTTGCTTCCAGTGTTGCTTTTTGGAAAACTTTTATGCATGCCCTGCATAGATTGCAATTCCTTAAATCAGAGTCCAGTGACGTTTGATAGGAATTTGTCTTCTTTTTCTAAAGCAGAGGTAGGGATATTCCATTGCTTCAAGGACGTTTTAACTGCATTCAAATGTAGAACCATTGAATTTAAAAATGAACATCATTATTTAATGTGCAGGAATGACTGAAAATGACTTAATGTTAATGCTATCAAAGTGAAATTTCCATGGATACATTGACCTCTGTATTTTCCTCTCTTGCCAATTTCCTCAGCATAGCCTCGGGGAATGATTTTAGTTTTAAACGCTGATGTTAGGGGTTTTAATGATAAGAAAAGTAATCAAAGTGGAAGCCTACAAGCAGAACTATCCATGTCCAAGATCATCTGCACTGTGGTGTGTTCCTGAGTTGTACATTGTTGTTTTAATAAAGTCATCTAGGTTTCATTGATTAAAAGCAGAATTTAATATAGATATATGTAAGCTCATCTAAATGCAGATGTCAGAACAATGAATCTTCCAGGTAAATAATTCAAACTTACACAGTCTAAAGACATTTACCTAGTCGGAAACAAACAACCTTCGCTATACAATTCTTACAAAACCAGAAAAACAATACGTTTCTCTTTATAATATTCTCTTTGCACGGTTGATATAATGAACCCTGCCTATCTAAATAACAAACAGAAATAGGGGACACAAAGAAAAATATCAATGTATTAGTGGCATCATTTATTCATTTATTAATTTTTAGAGTGGGCGGAGGGAAGCAGAAAGAGAGGGAGAGAAACATCCATGTGTGGTTGCCTGTCATGCACTCTGTGCTGGGGACCTGGCCTGCCACCCAGGCAGGTGCCCTGACTGGGAATCGAACCAGTGACCCTTCGGTTTGCAGGCACTCAATCCAGTGCCACAAACCAGCTGGGGCTATATTTTTATTTCAAATGACTTTTTCTAGTGCTTGTTCACACTAATGTACGTACATGTGTGTATACTTATGGACACATACATTTGTGTAACTTACATTGGCACATTCATTCTAATCTGCAGATGATTCGAGAGCAATGGTGTCATCGTATCTATATATGTGAGAAGTATTCTGAACTGCAAAGCGATGACCATGAGAGATGAGAGAACACTATGATCCCCGAAGTAATCATCCATTAAAAGCCAAAAAACTACGTATGTTTTAGACAGTTATCTGAGGTTTATTATTAACAGCCTTCTATGGCATACTAGAAGTAGTCTGCCATTTCCGCTTAACTTATCTAGGGGCAAGACAAAAGAGTTTTGGTAATTTAGGTCATTTCACAGAATAGATATATAGAAACAATCTTACTTCTTTGTGTGATATTTTTAACCTTTCATTAGAAAATAGAATGAAATTCTGGATATTTTATATTATATCAACTTTAGTAAGACCTAGTGACATCATATGCCAAATTGAGCAGGTGGAAAATGTAAAAGCCTGCTTTAGTCATATACAATGTGAGGTAAAATTAGGTTTACTCACAACTGTAATCTGCTTTTGCCTCGCCTTGTATTTCTCTGTCAATGTTTTATTTTGCCTTTTTCACATCAAATTTCACACTATTTCATGTGCCTTTGGATGTCCTTATGTCAATAGGGTAATTTCTTTATATAAATTGTGACTATGTACACACGAATAATGAATATTTGGTTTCAACTCTCTGTAGATAGAATACATTTTCACCGACTACTTGTACTCACCATAGATTCCCCCCACCGAGATCAAATAACACATTCTTAAAATATACAAATATTTATTATCTTTGTACCTACCATTACTCTCAGTGTCGTTTGAATGAAGACTATACTTCTCATGATGGTAAAATTGTATCTGCTTGCACTCTATCAAATTCTTAGAACTTAGAGCAGATTTCAAAGCACAACAGGTACTCAAAGAATATTTGTCTAGTGAATTGTTTGAAGTAAAAACATCAGGTACTTAACAAATTAAAGGGTTTGTCTCTATGGTAGCACATTAAGTGGATGGTCAGGGACATAATTTTAGAGCCTGCACTGATCGTACAAATGGGACCAATGGAACGGGGCCACAAGCAAGGGGACCTTATAGCCGGAGTGCTGTGACAAGAGGAAAGAAGTTGCTAATGAGGTCCAAGTGCTTAAGGAACAACCCTGACCTGCTAAAAAGATCTTTTTTCAGTCGTTTAACTTTTGTTCTGGGTAAAATAGAGTGTTTTTAACAGAGAAATACTACAATAATTTTTAGGTTTCGAAAGTATTCCTTTGTCTTATATATTGATGTTACAGTGTCCAGGTTCCAGGTAGAACAGAAATGTTGACAATGACCAACGTGTTGCAGCATTTCCGGTGAAAGCGCGTACTCACATTCCTGATATATTTTAACAACAAAGTCGACGGGATTTCTGAAATATTGGCTGCGGACTGTGAGAGAGCAGAGTCAGAGATGATTCCAAGGTTATTGACTTGAACACGTGGACAGACAGAACTGATACTAGCTGAAATGAGGAAGTTCCGGGTGGATAATGTTTAGAGGGAAGGACCATAGTCTAGTATTACATACATTGAATTAACCACATTTATTAGATGTACAAATGGACATGTTAAGTGAGAGCCTCAAGTCGGAAAAAAGTGGATTTGGTTGGATATACAAATGAGGTTTTCATCACTGCAACTGTATTCTGTAAAAACATAACAGGATGAAAGAAAGCAATTGAAGAGAGGAAACTATACCAAGGTTGTTGGCCTAGAGGAAGCAGCAGGGAGTGCTACATAATGCTCATTAAAAGGAACAGAGTTTCGCCCTGGTTGGTGTGGCTCAGTGGACTGAGTGCCGGCCTGAGAACCAAAGGGTCGCTGGTTCGATTCCCAGTCAGAGCACAGCCTGGATTGCGGGCCAGGTCCCCAGTAGGGGGCGCACAAGATGCAACCACGCATGGATGTTTCTCTCCTTCTCTTTCTCCCTCCCTTCCCCTCTCTGTAAAAATAAATAGATAAAATCTTTTTTTAAAAAGGACCAGAGTTTCATAGGTACATGGTTCTTTGTACATTGTAGTAGACAAGAAAACTGTGTGGTTGCAGAGGCTGGTAGGTCGACAAGTGAGGGTAGACGTATCTGAAATTTCTCTTTGGACTGCATTGTTTTTCTCAGTAAAATGGGGAGCAACTCATTTGTCTAGCATGTGAACGTACTAAATGTTCGAGGGAAATAGAGACCATGGGAGGGAGTCTGCTGAGAGGGTGGGCACGCGCTGTGATTAGGAAGTGCTGTATCAATAATCGTCCGGAAGCATCAAGAGCCCGTTTGCGGTTAATGTGCACAAGGGTCACGGGAGGTCAGTCAGCATGGATGCCTTTAATTTTTCCCAGCCACAGAGAAGACTTTGACAGAGTTGGTTTGACTAAATAAGTGTAAAGAAGAAAGAAAAGTTAACAAGTCGAGAGACTAAATGAGAGTCATTAGAAATATTTACACTGGAGAATTAAAGGAGGGGACATCAAGGAGGTGAGGAAAAGAGAAACGTTAAGATAAATAACTGAAAGGTCACAGTGTTATTAAAGAATTGTTGGAGATGGGCTAGTTGTTGGATCAAGGAAGGAGCTGATGGTCATAAGTAAACAGCACAAAATAGATATTGGAGGGGCGCTGTAGTTTTCGGTAATGCAAGGTTCGGTTTATAATTACAGGTGTGAAAACTTCAGAAACTGAAAGGCCTCTATGTCGGAAAGATTATCTTAATGTATAAGGAAATGGAAAAATGTTAAGAAAGATACAGTCTTAGAGAAAGTAACAGTAATCTAGGAGCCAGATATTTGAAAAAATTATGAGAAATAACCAGAGGATAGACACAGAATCACAGAAATACGCAGTAGTGGGGAATGTAATGTGTTGACATGAGAGAAGGAAATCGGACAGAAAATAGACTGAAAACTGAAATTAAGAGCACAAAAGACACTCACCATCCCTTTAGTCCCAGTAATATGAAGCCTCTTTGAGAAATAAAAAGGGAAACCAAACAAAATGGCCACCAACAGAATTCAGGACACAATGAGGTTTCAGTTGGATCAAGGCAGACAGTGGTAGACAAGCGGTGAACCTTGGGAATGGAAAGTGTTTGATTCCTTCAGTTCTGTCTCTGTTCATGATAACTCGGGATAGAAGTCCAAGGGGAGGCCTTAATGATGACTGCGCTATGCAGATATTAGGAAATGCTTCTAACTGTCCTACTTACTCCTTGACCATATGGTATCTTATTAGGAGCTAAAAGATTACATTCTTACTTACACATTCAATATTAACGAGTTCCTTTCACTCAGGTTGGTCATAAAACATGGTTAATAAAGGCACCATTTAAAACTTTAGTTTTCATCATTTTCTTTAAGTTTGTTACAGTTATACAGCAGTAACTTATTGAGGTTTTAACTATTGTGTTACCCTTTCTACCTACTGAATATTCTTTTCTCGATATTTTAAATTGCAATCCAAGTATAGTATTTTACATTGTCCCTTAAATACATATTTACCATGATGTGCAAAATTTCCATCCATGTTTGTAATTTATTATTTTCTTTCCTCGCATGAATTTCGTGTTTCTTTGAAGAAACAAAGTCTATTCTTTGCTGTGAGCTGAAATGAGGTACGGGAAGCTTCCAACTTGTCAGCAATTTACTTCCTTCTTACGCCTTTAAAAATAAATCATCCAGTTTCTCACCGGATTTTCAATAAGAAACAAGACTGAAACGAAATGAAACAACATCATCAAAAAGCACGCCATATATTATTTAAGTTCCCTGAGTGCATTTGAATTACTGACATTTCAGGAAGCCAGAGGGTTTTTACAAAATTCCTGAAGCAAAATTTAATATTGTAAATTAAATCAGACACGATGTTATTTCCTTCCTATAGAACAACTAAATAGATGAGGTTGGAATACAAACTTGTGTTCCTTAACATTTCATTGTTCTTACACAGCCTGTTCTACATACTCCGGAAAGACCTGGACATTTGGTGTATTTTTTTGCCTAGTAGAAGTAGTCATTGTCATGAAAAAAAATTAAGTTGCAAGTCAGAAGAAAAAAATCTAAGGTCCAGATATTGCACAGACTCTGGTTGATTTTGTGATGACAGATAAACAACTTATTATTTTTTTCTAGGTTTCCAGGAGAGCAAGTGCTTTACATGCCAGATTAGATTGCAGTTTAAAATGGAACAGTTGCTTCTACTTTTCTGTGCAGTACACATAATACCACGGATCGCAGATACGCCTGTCACAGGGTGTGAGGGCAGGAAAATAATAGTGATTAGCTTTCAAGATTGAGAGTTTCATGAAATATATTTAGTTAACCCCATTACTGGATCTAAAATTAGGTCATTCTGATAATATTAAGCAACACGGTCTCTTTGAAATCACATAATATTGACATTAAGGGTCCTGATATATGAATACTTTTGTTTAAAATGTGTGTTGAACTTAGGTGTTTTACTGTTAACTAAGTAGCCATAGAATATTTTACACTATGAGAAAATTTACTTTTAGCCTTCCTCAACAAAATATTTCAGCAAAGCTATATAGTTACATATCAAGAAAACATGTGCAGTTGATATATTTACAGACTGAATCATCTTAAAGGTCTTTCTAGATTTGACCCCTTGTACTCTAAGCATATAAAAATTCCTATTTTCAGAAAATCCATGAAAGTATCAACAAAGTTTTGGGTCATATTCGGCACCATGTTTCCCTTTTCAAATTTCAATTCTTTCATATTTTGAAAATTTTTGTTATAAATGTATTTATCTGATTTTCTTATTTCTGAGTATGTGAATTTGTACTTACGTTCCATTCTTTATTCCTAATGTGGTATTCTCTCCCATTCATTTCTTCGTGCTTAAACTACTTAAGAGTGTTTTAAACATGTATAGAATACATATAAATCATTACCTGATTCACTGCTTTTAGTTTTTTTTAACTATGTGGATGGCATTTACTTATTTATTAAGACTATAAGCCATTCTTAGTAAAGTTTTATTTGAATTAATTTTGCTTTTAATCTGTTTAAAAACACACACAAACACACACATATTTTCTGACTTATTTCATGTAGTTTTTTTAGTCGAAGACTTAGATCAACTATTTTCAGTTTTCTTTGTTTTGTCATTAATTTCTTAAATACTGTCTTGCAATACCTCATAGATAGAGATATTGACATATGTGATGGTTTCTGATGAGGTTGGAACTTCCTTCATTTTACCTAGAATTACTAATATGTAATAACTGTTTACTATCTTGCTGCTTTCAAGATTTTATCTTATCTTTCCCTTTTCATCAGTTAGACAGTAATTGTGTACAGGTGTGAGTCTCTTTGACCTTGTTTTACTTAGAGTTTGTTGACCTCTTCGAAGATGTAAATTGCATTCCTCATCATATTTATGAAGTTTTCTGGTATTGTTTTTCTAACTATAATTTTTCTGCCCCATTTCTTTCTTTTGTACTTCTGGCGGTCACATTATATGCACGCTGGGATGCTCGATTTTGTCCCATTGGTCCCTGTGGTCTTGTCCATTCTGTTCCTTGCTCTTCATTTGTCTCTCTGACTATTTCCAAGTGTTGTATCCCGATCGCGAGACAAATGACCAAGTCGGAGACAGGTGAAAGTGAGGATGGGATTTATTAACCTGCACAGGGGCGAACTCCCGACTGCCTAAGCAGGAGATACAAATGGGAGTCGCGCCCTGCACTTAGAATGAGCTCCTTTTATGCATGATTAGCAAGCAAGCAGTTTACAGAAGCAGAAGTTGCAGTTATTGCTAGGGTACACAAGGGTCCTGGCTTGTGTCCTAATTTTACCTTGGAAACGTAAGTCCTGGCTTGTGTCCTGATTTTACCTTGGAAACGTGTAGTTCCTTAGTATTGTTGTGTCAACGTTTCTCATTTCTTAGGGTTGCTGAGGCCATCTCCTTGAGGTTCTGTTAGTTCTCCTTTGTTTCAAACCTAGGAGACCTTACCACACTTCCTCCTCTACGGTCCTATGACTTCTGTGAATGGGTCGTTTGTTTGGAGGTCCGACAGTTTTAATTACTCATAAAACTGGCCTTCTACACAAGTTTGTTCCTTTTTCCAAACAGTGTTTTTACACCCAGACCTTTACTATGTGCCAGTGACAGTAGAGAGAGATTATGCAATGACAACATTGTGTTTCTGTTGCGTTAGTTTGAATACTTTACGTATATTGTCCATTTCCCTCCATCCCCCAAGCCGCAGATCCCATTTTGGCAAGAGATTCTGTTGCTCACGCTAGAAAAATGAATCCCTGGAGCAACTGAACTTCTCTGTGGCCTCTCTCCTGTAGTTTCTGCCAACATACTGTTGAGCTGGGCTGTAGCCCAAGCAGACTACCACGTTAAGAGAAGAAATGAAAAAGCTACAGATTCCCTGAGTCACTTAGTAAGCATCTCTACAGAGGATAACTGGCTGTACCAATTCCTTATAGTGTGCAAAATTTGAGTCCCCTAATCGACTTCCTTCCTGGTTTTTATACTTCGATGCGAGGGTTTTTATTGTATTAAAATATATGTTATTTGAAAACATTTTAGGAGTAAGTTGACCCTTGGCATATAAGAAATTAACAGTGTTTTGACTTTCTTAAAAAGATTCTATTTATTTATTTTTGGAGAGAGGGGCAGGGAAGCAGAAAGAGAGGGAGAGAAACATCCATGTGTGGTTGCCTGTCACGCACTCCATGCTGGGGCCCTGGCCTGCCACCCAGGCATGCGTCCTGACTGGGAATCGAACCGGTGACCCTTTGGTTCGTAGGCCTGCACTCAATCCACTGAGCTACACCAGTCAAGGCTAGTGTTTTGACTTTTTGTAATTTCAAATAATATGTAATACATATAGGTTTGTTGAACTTCTTTTTATAAATATTTGCAAATTAGCACATGTTAAAAATAAACTTATTGTTGGATTTTGAGTCATGACTACTATTAGTATATAGAAACAAACAATTTCCTTAGAATGTTAATCTAGGTGATAACATCATCTAAATCACAGTAGAGCTTTATCGCTCTGTATACATCCCAGACAAATTAATTTTCAGGAATTCTGCATTGTAATAATATCTGGGACTTTAGTGCCTACAAAATGCTATAGATGTATCACAAAATAACTATTAGCATTTATGTATCCCATCAAATAAATGTTAAAATTAATTAATATGAATGACTAATTCATTATATCATAAATCTAAATAAAAATAGAGCATAATTTTTTAGATATGGAAAAGACAACAGAATAATATAGTCTCGTGTATTATAACATATATATGGGCTGTGACCCATAGCATGAAACAACTTTTACTTTCTTTTCCCCAGTGAACACACACACATAGTCATAACTAATCAAATGATTCATGAAGCAATATTAATTTTTATTATATTCAGCGAACAGTAATATTTTCTTTTCCTTTTTTAGAAATTATTTTATGGTTGTTTAATTACAGTTATCCACATTTTCTCCCCATCACTCCCCCCACCCCAGCCAAACGCACCTCCCTCCCTTACTTCCACCCTCCCCCTTGGTTTTGTCCATGTGTCCTTTACATTAGTTCCTGAAAACCCTTCTCCCCACTGTTCCTTCCCCCCTCGCCTCTGGCTATTGTTAGATTGTTCTTAATTTCAGTGACTCTGGTTATATTTTGTTTGCTTTTTTTCTTTTGTTGATTAGGTTCCAGTTAAAGGTGAGATCATATGGTATTTGTCCCTCACTGCCTGGCTTATTTCACTTAGCATGATGCTCTCCAGTTCTATCCATGCTGTTGGGAAGGGTAGGAGCTCCTTCTTTCTTTCTGCTGCATAATATTCCATCATGTAAATGTACCATAGTTTTTTGGTGCATTTTATATTCTATTTATATTCTATTCTATATTCTATATCTTTGGGGTTTTATATTCTATTTAATCAGTAAATCCTACTAATAACCTGAGTTTGATGTCACAATTAAAGATGTTTTAAAAAGTATTCTCAAAATAGTTTTATAATTCTTCATTTTATTGATAAAGATATTAAAGCTCAGACACGATAAATTTAACTTCACACATGGAAAACTTGATTTTTTGACTTTCAGTTGAATTACCATGTCTCTTTTTGGGGGGACAATATTATACATAAACTGTGAGATCGGGTATTTTATTTTCAACTTGACTTACAAACTCAATATAACTCTATACATTTTTAATGAATAGATATGAACCACTGACATGTTTTATTTCAGAAAACTTTCAGAAAAGTGACATCATATAACCTTAACTATAATTCAGGTGAGTGCTGTAAATAGCATAACACCTGAGAACCTGTTTTGTTCATTTACTTTTGTCTCAACAGTAGCAATAAAAGTGTGTAAACTCCATTGTGTATGGTTACTTTTACATTGTAGATTAGTTGAGTTCCATCATCTGCAGTGTCATTAAAGCTCTTAAGTATGATTTCAATCATTATATGTGGGGAAACACCTTGTTCCTTGGCAAGGTTGAGGAATGAGTTTTCTTAATCACCAGTTACTAAATTTTGGAGAGAGATATATATATATATATAATATATATATCTGTGTGTATACATATATGTGTGTGTGTGTGTGTGTGTATGGAGAGAGAAAATACTATGTTTAAGCACATGGACATTGCAATATTAGAATGAGACAAACCTTACTTTAAAATTTGAGATCTGAGACTCATCAGCAATATGACCATTAAGCAATTTAACCGTCTCATTCCTAATTTTCCCAACTGTAAAATGGAACTAATTACTTACCTCATAAGCATAATGAAAATTTTAAAAGAGATAAAATATTAAAAAATAGTACAGGCTGGGACTTCCAGCCAAGATGGAGGCATAGATCCTTCTCGCACAACCAGAAGAACAGCAACAACACATTTAAAAACAAAAAACAACCAGAACTTACAGAAAATTGTACTCTATGGAAAGCCAACAACCAAGGAGTTAAAGAAGAAACATTCATCTGGACCAGTAGGAGGGGCGGAGACAGGCAGCTGGGCAGGGAGGACTCGTGGCGAGGCGGCAGCTGGTGGACCCGGCGAGGCAGCAGATTGCAGGCTGGGTGGTCCCACATTCATGTGTGTATAAACCAGGAGGGACAACTGGGGAGCCAGACAAACCTTGCAACCCAGGGTTCCAGCGCGGGGAAGTAAAGGTTCAAACCTCTGATTGAACACACGTCTGCGGGTTGAGGCGGCAGCAGGAGAAACTCCCCGCCTCGCAGGAGAGTTTGTTGGAGAGACCCACAGGGTCCTAGAATGTCCACAAACCCACCACTTGGGAATCAGCACCCGAAGGGTCCAATTTGCTTGCAGATAGCGAGGGAAGTGACTGAAAACTGGCAGAGAGCGGAGCAAACAGCATTGTTCCCTCTGGAACTCCTCCCCCACAAACAGCATCACAATGCAGCTACCTGGGTTGCCCGGCCCTGGTCAACATCTAAGGCTTTACCCCTCACTATGTAACAGGTGCACCCAGACCAAAAAACAAAAACAAAAAACAAAACAAACAAACAAAAAAAAGGCCCAAATGAAAGAACAGATCAAAGCTCCAGAAAAAATACCACTAAGCAACAAAGAGCCAACCTATCAGATGCACAGTTCAAAACACTGGTAATCAGGATGCTCCCAGAATTGGTTGAATTTAGTTACAAACTGGAGGAAACAAATGAAATGTACAGGGAACCAACAGTGATGGGAAGGAAACTGGGACTCAAATCAACGGTGTGGACCAGAAGGAAGAAAGAAACATTTAACCAGAACAGAATGAAGAAACAAGAATTCAAAAAAAAAAAAATGAGGAGAGGCTTCGGAACCTCCAGGACACCTTTAAACGTTCCAACCTCTGAATTATAGGAGTACCAGAAGGAGAAGAGGAAGAGCAACAAGTGGAAAACTTATTTGAACAAATAATAAAGGAGAAGTTCCCCAATCTGGCAAAGGAAAGTCCAGGAAGTCCAGGAAGCTCAGAGAGCCCCAAAGAAGCTGGACCCAAGGAGGAACACACCAAGGCACATCGTAATTACATTAGCCAAGATTCAAATGAAGGAGAGGATTCTAGAAGCAGCAAGGGATAAGGGGACAGTCACCTACAAAGGAGTTCCCATCAGACTGTCAGCTGATTTCTCAAAAAAAAAAAAAAATCTTGCAGGCAAGGAGGGGCTGGAAAGAAGTATTTGAAGTCATGAAAGGCAAGGACCTACCTACATCCAAAATGACTCATTCCAGCAAAGCTGTCATTTAGAATGGAAGGGTGGATCAAGTCCTTCCCAGATAAGGTCAAGTTAAAAGAGTTCATCATCCAGGAGTTCACCAAGACCTTATTATGTGAAATGTTAAAGGGACTTATCTAAGAAAAAGAAGATAAAAAATATGAACAGTAAAATGACAACAAACTCACAGTTATTAACAAGCACACCTAAAACAAAAACAAAAACAAAAACAAACTAAGCAAACAACTGGAACAGGAACAGAATCACAGAAATGGAGATCACATGGAGGGTTATCAGTGGGGGAGTGGGGAGGGGAGAGAGGGAGGAAGGTACAGAGAATAAGTAGCATAAATGGTAGTTAGAAGATAGATGGGTGGAGCTTAAGAATAGTATAGGAAATGTAGAAGCCAAAGAACTTATATATATGACCCATGGACACGAACTAAAGGGGGGGATGCAGGTGGGAGGGGGTGTGCAGGGTGGAGGGGGATAAAGGGGGGAATGGGACAACTGTAATAGCATAATCAATAAAATATATTAAAAAGAAAGTGCTGGAAATGTGGGGGGAAAGTATTTAGTACAGTACTTAGAACACCGTGATTGCTTTAAAATGGGAGCTACTATCATTGTTTTAGCATCTCCTTGATATAACCCTACATTTTAAAGAACTTGAACAAAATTCTGCACATCCAAAAACTATATGGTAAACAAATTAGAATGTTTTACACCAACAAAACTCAATTTACGATAGCTTAAGAATTCTGCTCCCTAAATTCCAAAACATAATTGTGCCCTAATAAGGGATGTATAAATTATACTATTTTTAAAGTGTATTTGAATTTGATATTTAGTCTAATACCGCTCCACTTCCAATACCCTGTTCCACTACACACCCACTTAGAATTTAGAAAAGACCTGGAAAACTGTATGTGAATCTGTTTTTTAAAGTTTTCTAAACTATGAGGCAGAAATGAAAGCACACATAAAATCGATATTACCGGCGCTCACAGATATCTAGGTCTCTGTTCTAGACAGAGGGAAGCCTGCCATTTCCCAGATATTTTGGGTTTATGTGACACTTGCTTTAGGTCGTTATGAGTAGATCTAGCCAGGTAATCATGAAGAGAGCATTGCGTGTCATTTCTAGGCTGAGAAAGGGAAAATAGTTAATGCCATCGCTCAGAATCTATTTTTTCTTTTTTTAAAAAAAGGATATATAATTGACATGTAACTTCGTGTACATTTAAGGTGCATTTGTTTATTTGGTGCATTTATATATTGCAATATGATTGTCATTATAGAATTAGCTAATAACCTCTTTCATGTCACATACTTATTTGTTTCTTTATTGTGGCAGGAATAATTAAGATCTAGCCTCCTAGCAAGTTTGATGTTCATAGCACAGCATTGTTGTCTATAATCACTCTAATCCTTTTTATCTCTAACGCTAGTTGCGAGTTTGTAGCATTCAACAATGTGTCTCCTGTTTCCCTGTCCCTCAGACCCTAATAACCATGATTGTACTCTCTGCTCTTACGAGCTCAGCTTTGTTTAAATTCCACCTATAATTGCTATAATGGTCTTTCTGTCTGACTTCTCACTTAGCATGTTGTTCTCAGAACACATCCAGGTTTTCCCTAATGGAAGAATTCCCTTCTTTCTCATGGCTAAGTAATATTTTATTTTACAAATGTACATCTCCTTTTCCTTATCCATTTATCCGCTGATGGACACTTAGTTGTTCCCATAGCTTGGCTATTGTGATAATGCTGCAGTAAATATGGGAGTGTATATATTCCCCTGATAGCCCCTTTTCATTTCCTTTGAACATGAACCTAGCATTGAAATGGACTTTTCTTTTCGCAATTTTTTGAGGAACCTCCACTGTGTTTTCCGTAGTGGCTGAGCCAATTTACATTGTCATCAGTGGTGCGCAAGGGAGGCCTTTTGTCCACGTCCCGGCCAAGGCTAGTTATGGCTTGACTTCCTGGTGGTGGTGATTCTAACAGGTGTAAGGTGATAGATAGCTTGTGGTTTTGATTTCCACGTCTCCGCCGATGAGCATTTTTTTCATGTACTTCTTGGCCATTTGGATATCTTCTTTGTAAAAATGTCTATTAGTGTCTCTGCCTTTTTTAAAACTGGATACTTGAATGTTTCGTTGTTGTTTTGCTATAGGCAGAATCTCTCTAAGCCCAGGTGTTTGAAATACTGCGTTTAAAACACAACAGAGCTTTCTTTAGCCTGTGTCTTTGAGTGAAAGTGTGTAAAAGAGTCCCTCCCATGTGAAATACATAGTGGGACAAAAAAGTAAACTTATATATTAAGATACTAATTCGAAGGGTAGCTGACCGGCTTCGGTCCTCATATTGTCTGTCCGCTATAGGGCAATATTCAGAATCGACCAACCATAGTAACAAGAACAGAACTAACACATGCATAAACACAACACAAAATGCAGTTTCTAAAATGGTTATTCGCAAGTCTCATTAAGAGCAATTTAATAAATCCAGGGTAATCTGATACTCAAACTTGTTTTATGACGGAATGCTAAGGCAGATGAATACAGTGTCAAGATTTCTGACCTGGCATTTACTGTAGCATTTCCAACAATTTATATCTATAAGCAATTCTATTATTTCATGCAGTGCTTATCTTTGTAATGCCAAAAATTTCAAATAATTATGTTATGAGGGATTCCTCGTATTCATAAGAAAACACTTTGCTGGAAATTCTGCAGCACTTCTTGTGATTCTGCTGATGCTGGGTAAACACGAAGTGAAACAGAATGTTCATCTTTAATGACAACTACTTTATCATATTTACATATGCATATCAACAGTAGTTCCAACTAAAGAGAAAACCGTGTTAAAAATAAGAGTTACAACTCAAGTGTGAATGTTACGACATATTTATATTTTGGTGTCCACAGAGTGACTGCACGTAACTTTTCTTTTAAGAACCTTATACCAGAGAATTTACTGTGCAAATAAATCTGCCTCTTTTTGCTCAAACTTCCATAGCCACTGGAATATTTTTTCAGAACCTAAAAGACTGGATGAATCTTTATTTTATTATGAATTATAAAAATTGCTCTCAGTGGGTTTCGGCCAAACACATATAAAAGGAGGAATAAAATAAATAACTATATTGTTGTATTGAGCCTGCTTGTTCCCATGCTTGTGAGAAAAGGTTAGATTATTGGCTACGAGGGCAAACTGTTTGCATGTTTTGTGTGTTCAAATCTTACACTTTCTACTTTGTTTTCTCAATCCATTTATCTCACGACAGGAAAGACATTAGAGAAGGAAGAGGAGAATTGACTAGTTTTTCAAGAGGTGAAGTTGTGCTTTTCTGGAGACTACAGCTTACAGCGAAGCTGAAACGATAGGTGAGAGCAGCCTAACAATAAAGGTGCGCATATGTAACCCAAAATTAAACAGGCAGAGAGTGCAATTCCGGTCAAGCATCAGTAGATTTCCAAATAAGCGATGTGCATTAGCCACTTACAAGATTGACTGAGTCCCCCTTTACGTCCACATTTCTTGGCATCTTGAGATGCCAGGAACTGCTTGCCAGAGTATATGTACCCTAAGGGAACAAATTTGGTTTGATTGTAGCGCTTCCAGCTTTTCTGGAATTTAGCGTCACCAGGCCAGCTGTAGCCATCCAAATCAAAGGAGGAGAAGGAGAAGGAGAAGGAGAGGGCAGGGGGATGCAGGAGGGAAACAGCTAAATTTTCATTCCTATGTACTTTCCCTGTTGCTACTCATTGTGACTGAGTTCTCTTGTCTTTGGACGGTGGGAACCACGTGGACTCAGAATAGTATTACCAAGTAAAGAAAGCGCGTGAAAATTTCTAATTGTGAACTGCATGCTTACTCCTTATTCATACTGAGTGACTTATAGTATCTATAAGGTTGTCGTAAGAAGACTAACATGGAAAGAAAATTTAAAAAACCAAAGAATAGAACACAACATGAAATTAAATAGATCTGAATGTTACTTTGGTGTATCACATACATGTTCAAATAATAATTTGAAGACTTGAATGAGGAAACTAAAATGATAATAATTAAAACCCATCTTGCTCAGTCAATCATCTATAAACTTTTTATGTCCTCTTTAATTACTTTTATTTGCTGCCATATCTCATTAAGCTAAAAATCCTGAGTGGGTACCTGGCTAGGTGTTAGTTGATTAATACACAACGCTCATATATTATATGCTAATTTGCATTTGTGAAGATAATTATCAGTCTCTAATAATCCATTTTGACAACTATAACTCCATGAAAATATTAATTTTGAAGTGGAATTTAAATAAATATGGATGAATTTTCCTAAAGGAAACTTTGCCTCATTTTGAGTTGGTGAGTTTTTATTCTCTCCAAGTGCAAACTAATCATATTCCATGAGCATTAAAATGTGGCACTAAATTAAAGATCTTTTTGATTGTAGAGTTTAATTTTGAGAATTAAAGATTCTTTTAAATGTTAATATATTATGTTAAAATGTTTCCTTTTTTAATTTGGGAACAAATTAATTCAAGGGGCTTATTGTATAAGAAGAAAAGACAAAAACTATTGCCTTCCATTTTTAAACAAGTAATTTTCTTTGCTAAAAGTTTGAAAAATTTAAATCCTATCTTGAAAAAATATATTATACAATGAATTGATCAGACACCATGAATCTTTTGTTTTGAATTTTTCTCTTGTTTTATTGTGCAATCACAGTTGTCCCCATTTCCCCCCACTCCTCTCCCCCACCCTACCCACCCCACCTCCCACCTTCAATCTTCCCCTCCCCTACCCATTGTCCCTGTCCCTGGGTCCTTTATACATCCTCCTTGACTTGACCCTTCCTCTTCTTTCCCCCATTACCCTCCTCCCCCTCCCCTCTGCTCACTGTCAGTCTGTTCCTTATTTCCATGTCTCTGGTTATCTTTTGCTGGCTGGTTTGTTTTGTTGATTAATTTCCACTTATAGCTGAGATCATAGGGTATGTGTCTTTCACCACCTGGCTTATTTCACTTAGCATAATGCTCTCCAGTTCCATCCATGCTGTTGTGAAGGGTAGGAGCTCCTTCTTTCTTTCTGCTGTGTAGTATTCCATTGTGTAAATGTACCGTAGTTTTTTGATCCACTCATTTACTGATGGGCGCTTAGGGTGTTTCCTGCACTTGGCTATTGTAAATGGTGCTGCTGTGAACTTAGGGTGCATAGGTTCTTTTGAACTGGTGTTTCAGGGTTCTTAGGGTATAATCTCAGAATTGGAATTGCTGGGTCAAAATGTAGTTCCATTTTTACTTTTTTGAGGAAATTCCATTCTGTTTTCCACAGTGGCTGCACCAGTCTGCATTCCCACCAACAGTGCACTAGGGTATCAAATTACATCATAAAGCCATGTAATCAAAACAGTCTGATAGTGCCATTTGAACAGACACATAGATCAATGGAACAGAATAGAGACCCTAGAAATAAACCCAAGTCTTTATGGTCAATTAAGGGGACAGAAGTGTAGAGTAAAAATGGCCTCTTCAACAAATGGTGTTGGGAGACCTGGACAGCTACATGCAAAAAAAATGAAACTTGACCATCAACTTACACCACACACAAAAATAAACTCAAGATGCATAAAAGAGTTAAATATAAATAGTGAGACCATAACAGTCCCAGAGGAGAACATAGGCAGGAAAATCTCAGACATTCCATGCAGCAGGATTTTCACCAATATGACCCCTAGAGCAAGGGACATAAAGGAAAGAATAAACAAATGGGACTTCATCAAAATGAAAAGCTTCTTCACAGCTTAAGAAAACATCAGCAAAAGGAAAAGGGAAATAACCATATGGGAAAATATATTTTCAAATGATACCTTAGACACAGGTTTGATCTCCAAAATATATAAAGAACTCTCACAAATCCACTCCAGGAAGACAAACAATCCAATTAAAAAATGGGCAAAGGACCTGAAAAGACACTTCTCCAAGCAGGACATACATAGGACCCAGAGACATATGAAAGGATGCTCAGCATCACTAGTCATCAGAGAGATGCACGTTAAAACCACAATGAGATATCACCTCACACCGGTCAGAATGGCCATCATAACCAAATCAACAAACAACTGCTGGCGAGGCTGTGGAGAAAACAGATACCATGAATCTTATTGTAGAGCTACAGGGGAGTTTTTACATCATTAAAGCAAAAATGTATTTATTTTCCTTTTTCCAGAGTGTAAATGAACAAATCACTATTACTTCATATTTTGTCATTTCATTTCATAGGTGTCATACAGTGAGATTCATAGAAATGCTTTTCTTTATAATGCAACAGAACATACTGTGTTTTTTAATAATGACAATTTGATTATGTTTGCCGAAATTATATAACTTAACTATTATCTCATAATTTCTTCAGGCTTATGTTGGCATCCTGAAGTGCAGAAATTATGCATTTTAATGCTGATTAATTACTAACGTGGTGAGACCTAACCATCTGCCTTTTAATTGTTATGAGTATCATATTTAGGACTGTGAAGAATATATGAAAATTTGAATATATATAATGAAGTGACTCTAGAGGCAGAGAACTCATAATGTTTTTGTGATCAAAATAATTTTAATGGTTCTCGCTCCTATATAAATAGTCTTTTACGATTTGGACTGTCAAGGCCTTGGAAACCCACCTTATTATTCGTTCCAGGTGTACGGAAATTACATTATTCCACACCTGTCGACCATTTCGCTTGTGCTTCCTGAATAGCAACCATTGAATCCCCTTCCTTATTAGGCTCATTCAGGTGAACAGACACATAAAATCAAATATGTGCAATGTGAAAATTAGGCCACTATCAAAATTCCCATGACATGTAACAGAGTTTCAGATATATTGCATTAATATGATATATAGTACATAACAGTTAAGTAATACTTAATATATGCCGGACACTTTGTTTATGCTAAGTTAGCATTAATCCATTTAATACTGACAACAGGATCATGGATATTATACTATAAATATCTTCAAAGGCGAGGAAGCTACAGCACAGATGGGTTAATTGGTCAAAGGCACAGTTCACGTCAATGAAGGAGACATGACCTGAACGCAGATAATAGAAATTCTGAGCTCCTAACTTCTCATGTCTGCATTGTATTATATAACATAAACTGAAATTATTGATGACCATCTTTAAAATACATAGCACTATCCTAAGAATAGCTTGTGGAGGCCTCTGTAACTTGGACATTCACCTTTTTCTCTGAGACTCTTTCTGCTTTTTTGGAAGAATGAGTCTAACTCATGTCTTATCTCTATGGTGTTATTCAGTGTGCAGGGCACAAATTTTGGATATAAATTATAGATGACCCTCGTGAAATGGAGCAGTTTTCTACCAGTGGATCATAGACCTTTGGTTCGTGATCAGTTTTCAAGCATGCAACACAAAATCCATTACCAGTGATAGAGGAAGCACCGGCATTTGGCAATAATCTGTTTATTGCGTCCAACCCCACATTTTCCCCATTTTGGTTACTTCTGCTCAGTGGAAACAGTCCGCTGCTGTAACTGACATGCTTTTAACAAAAGGATGAAGTACAAATTATAGTGCCTCCTTTCCCCAGAATCTGTGGGATAATTTTATTTGCTAAGATCTGACTACACCCCCCAAATATGGCAAGCTGGTACATGGAACATCGTCTGCATTAAGGGAGGAAAGAAAGTGCAAGTCTTTAGTCTAAGCCCAGAAATACCTAGGCAGTTGGAAACTTTTTTTTTTGCCTCCATATAAAGTACACTTTTGGTCTTTGCACAGTTATTGCAAATCATACACTTCAAATCAGTATATTGGGTACATTCAGGATGCTAAATACTAACAAATTTTCCCATACTCCCTAGATAAACTCAGTAGTATCAGCAATCAATAATAACCATAACACTCTTAGTTAGAGGCTGTTGTATACAAATCCCAAAGGTGATATTACAAACTCTGAAAAGTCCCTTCTTTCTCACGTATTTTTCTTAGATTTCAGATTCAAGTGTGATGGGATTCACCAAACATTCTCAATCTATGTTCAAATGACAGTCACCAGCAATGCTACATGCTAGAAAGTTCCACATTCCACAACAGGTTATGCCATACAGTATGAATGGAAAATAAATTTGGATATAAGTAAAAGAATGATGTTGACATTAAGGATTCTTCAGATAAACTTTCCGTCTATATTGTTACTGTATGGTGAACATCACAGTTAACAAGCCCCTTGCATGCTGTTATAAACATCTCTTTTATTGCCCCTTTTTAATTATGAGCAGATGGACAAAAGCCCAGGATTTTGAAGAAATCATCTAATATGAAAAAAGATCTAAACAAATAAGTAACAAAAAGCAACTTGAAAGAAACCAAGACTATTCTGGAGAAGTTAAATATGAAACAACATTATCATTCATATTCATAGAGTAAATATCGCCTCGAAAAATGAAAAGAGGATACTTCAAAACAGACCAATCAACAATATTGATTTCTTGAACATTAAAAGTAGGAAGCAGAAATGTAAAGCTCAACAAAAGCATTGCAATAAAATGTTGACAAAAATCTCTCAACGGGTAGAGCAAAAATAAAAAGAAATGAAAAATGAGAGGTAAATTATAGGGAAAGTGCAGAATCAGCAGTACAAAGATCCAGCATCTGAATAATAAGATTTATAGAAAGGGAGAATAATAAGAAAGAAATAAATCACCAAAGAAGAAACTCCAGAAAATTTCCTAGACATGAGAGTGCAGATTAAACGTGTTCACCCCACACAATTAATCAAGTAGACCCACATCAAGTAATAAATATTACTATGAAATGGTCATATACAGGTTATACTAAAATATTCCACAAAATCCCAGAAAGAATTAAAAGAATAGGATTGATAGTAAGAACCATGAATCAAATTGTCACCAACCTTTCAGCAGTCCTCAGGAAGCTTGAAGACAATGGATAATAGACTAAAAATTCCGAGGAAAAATGCTACAAAACCTTGGATTCTATAGCCAGGTAAACTGCCAATTAATATAATTAATATCAGGATACTATAAGACATATGTAGACATTAGACATCCCATTACATAGGATGTTTCATGGGATCTTAATTTTTGAAAAAGGAACATAAGCTTCACCAAAACAAGAGAGAAATCCAATTAAGAAAAAAATGTGACTCAGGATTTAGGGGAATAACAGCAAAGAGAAACAAGAGTCTGGTGGTGAAAGTTGGCCCCAAGAAGAAAGCTGTACAAAAGGCATAGGAAACAAAGATTTCAAACTGGAGTGGAACCGAAAACTCCAGGAGAATTTCTTTGAGAGGATAAAAAGGACGGAACATATAAGATGTCGGAACGTATTGAGAAGAGAGTCACGTTAAACTTAGAGAGCACAGCATGGAGACTTGAATACATTCAGGCAAAAATAAACAAATTGAATCCACATAAATAAAATATTAAGAAAAGATACAGAAAAAATAAAATAAGGTGATTATTAACTCCAGAGAAAGATAAAATAATATGTGTAACAAGAAAAATACGGGGCCCGGCACAAATAATGCCCCTGTTTGATTGTAAAATCTTTTATTACGAAATCATAAGCATGTAATTCTGTAACATAGCAATATCACACTATAGCACATCATATGGCACGTTAGGTGAAATGTTCAAATGAAAACTATACATTATTACACCCATATGATTACCCTACCAATGACACTCAAGCAGGCCTTACTTCTGCTGAACCCTGTTTTTAGAGTATATCACAGCTGCTAACAATACACAGCTAAAATGGAAAAGCTAAATATCGGTCTAAGTAAACCTTACAATCAAACTGTATTCATAGATAGGTGAATAATAAAGGTGCTTGTGCGTATTGTGGAATAGAGACAAAATAGAGGAAATCCTCATTTTTTTGGCAAAGTCAGTAGAAATAAGCATTTAAATTATCGGCTAACAGAGTGTAACATACTTTGGGAAGATGAAACAGGAAGGAAGATCGTTTCGCACCAATCTTATAAAGTTAGTTGATTCTTTAATTTCTGTGCATATTAACTTTTTTATAAACTTGAAACAAAAATTTGAAGTGATAATAGGTTTTTGTGGCTGAAGAGAGAATATTCTTTCCTCTTAAAAACTCTGTTGCTAACTGTCAGAACATTTGACCTTAATCTTAGGGTTAGCAGGAAGATTTTTCTATTGGTTCTGGTCTATTTCTTATATACCTTTCAGAATTAAGATTCTTCTGTAAAGAGCTTGTGTTTTACATTTTAGTATTAAACTGCTGCAACTACAATAACAGCAGTAGAGTTTAGAGGTAACTGCATTATATTTGCAATGTCACAATGTCATTGGTGACTCACTTCAAAAGTCTGATTAAAATTCTTTATTTAAAGCATAATTGTAAAATTAAGATTATAAGTAGGTTAGATAAATTGAAAATCCATTCCATTTCTGTGATTTTTTTCATGTTATCATTAATAATATAGAATCAAATATTGCTTGGGGTTGCTGAGCGTATAATAAGCAATTATCATAAACCAAATGCAAAGTGCGACTTTCTTGAATGGCTATCAAATGAGCCCTTAATCCTGAACACCTTCCTTTATTACAACAAAGAACTGGTTTGGGGTAGTAGCTGCAAACGAAGACAATGGCATATACCTTCACATTCAAGATCTCCTTATTAAAATTTTTGTTTTGCCTTCATAAAACTATGATCCTAGGGGCATACATTCAGGATATTGGGTAGACAGCTAGACCACTTATATCAGTGCCTTTCATTCATGGCCCTGCCTATTAAAATTGAGTGGTATTTAGATGATATTTAGTCAGCAAACATAAGAATACCAAATCCCAACTAAGTCCTGACACCATTTCTTCCTGTGAGGTTTCTGATTGAGTTTAATGCTTAAAAAGGCAAAAAAAAAAAAAAAAGGACAAAAGAACACTTTATTGATTGCTGATGTTTTGATCTAAAAACTAAATGTTAAACTCTAGTAAGTTAGTACGGACCACGTGGAAAATTCGTTTTACCCAATTCATGCAGGTACAAATGGAGATGAATCAATGCAAAACCAAATCTGAATTTCAGAACTCACCACTGTGATGAACAGAACTGTTAACTAAAGCCCATCTCCCAGTAAAAGAGGGAAAAAGAGCAAAAGATCCAGAGATTAAAAGAATGCTTTTGGCCCAGCGTCTAACGCCAGCGTTTGGCAAGAAAGAACGGGAAGTGAGGTGTTCAGGCAAAAGAATGATGTTCATGATAAAGTAAAAAAAAAAAAAAAAAAAAAAAAAAAAAAAAAAAAAAAAACATAAACAAAACCAAAAAAAGCTTTTATCGGTTTTTAACAAGCTGTATGAAGTCTGAATTGGCCAAGCTCATACGTATTAGATCAGGGATGTGTAACTGCTCCTTAACTAGGGGCAAGGGGTTCGGTGCTGCTGCCGGGTAGAAACAAGGTGCCGGGCCAATAAAACAAGGTGGAGGGCCGTATTCGGCCCTCGGGCTTTGTGTTTGCCACCCGTGGGTTAGAGATGTCAGTGTTATTGAGACATTTGCTCCCTGGGACTATGCCCTACAGTCACCAAGAACATGATTCAAGATGTATTTCTGTGTTTTATTCACTATTGAACTAGGTCATAATTTTCTACCATGGGAATAGGGCAAACGGTGATGACAAAGAGATGCGAAGTATTCATTTTTATCCTTCCCATGGATGCAAGTTGCAATTTATGATCTTTCCATTATATCCAGAGAAACAATCCGTTATCAAAAGTGGCTCACGAGGTGTTTTGAACATTTCCTGTAGTTAGTCACATTTGCTGTCATATTAAAATAGGTTTTTTTTCCTGTGATCAACCTCCTTCCCCAAATTTACTTCCTTTTCGGGGTCTCATATCAACAGTTAATCCTGTAACATCTTTTAATTAAATCTTATGAGTGAGATGAAAGACAGTGAGGCTTCCTTGAAAACAAAATCTATGATGAACAGCAAAAGAACAGCCTTCGTTTCTGGCATAAATGGATTACTTGCTTTAATGTGTTTTGTTAGTCTGGGCTATTTGTATTGCTCTCAACACTAATTTCCCCTCTACAAATTAGAACTTGAACTACAGAAACAAGGTCTTAATGAATTTGAATTAGAATGTTAATGTGCAATACATTAAAAGGGTTTGCAGCAGAAATGTTGGGAAAATATCAGTTCCCCGTATATAACTGCTATGGGCTGAATGCGCCGCTGCCCAAATTCATATGTTGAAACACTAACCCCCAATGTGATGTATTTGGAGGTGGAGCCTTCGGGAGGTGATTAGGATTAGATGAGGTAAGAAGTGTGGGCACTCACGGTGGAATTAATAAATATCCTTGTAAAAGAGGACATGCACCATCTCGCTTTCTCTCTGTCTCTCTGTGTGTCATTTAAAGACACAGCGAGATGGTGGCCATCTGCAAAACAGGAAACACTGAATCTGCTGGCACCTTGATGTTGAACTTCTCATCCTACAAAACCGTGAGATAAAAAGGTTTCTTGTTTAAGATAACTAGTATATCCCTGACGGGTGTGGCTCAGTGGACTGAGCGCAGGCCTGCAAATCAAAGGGTCACTGGTTGGATTCCCAGGCAGGGCACATGCCTGGGTTATGGGCCAGGTCCCCAGTAGGGGGCGCTCGAGAGGCAACCACACACTGATGTTTTCCTGCCTCTCTCCCTCCCTTCCCCTCTCTCTAAAAATAATTAAATAAAATCTTTAAAAAAAAAACGATAATTGGTATATAATTTGTATAGCAACTGAAGCTAACACAAAACACCAGGAGAGAACAATAAACCCAAGGTTTTTTGGAAACAGTGTAGACACACTGAATTTTCAGTTGGAAATTGGCTTACTTTTCACATGTTCAGGCATCTCAGTCACCACCCCTAAGTGCTGGAGAACTGTAGGCTCTGGCAGAATCTCTCCCCACAAACATTGACACTATAAACGTGCATTAGAAAAATCAGTGATTCTTAAACCTAGTTTCTAATCGCACGCATCTTGAAATCATTTTAAAACACAAGTATTTGAAACTGCGCTGAGAACAGATGAATCAGAATCTGTATTAAACCCACAAAACAAGAAAAACGCAGAATATTCTGCACCAAGCAATTTGAGAAACCAACAAATCCAATACTACTACATTTAGTTTGTAATCATATTTAACATTTTTATCTATTTATTTATCTACTTTATTTTTTATTGGTGCGCAATTACAGTTGTCCCCATTTGTCCTCCATGACTGTCCCCAGCCCCACCCACCCCACCTCTCACATTCAATCCCCCCCTCCCCGCTTGTCTTTGTCCCTGGGTCCTTTATACCTGTTCCTTGAGGACCCTTCCTGACCTCTCCCCATTATCCCCCTCCCCCCCGATCTGGTCACTGTCAGTTTGTTCTTTATTTCCATGTCTCTGGTTCTGTTTTGCTCATTTGTTTGTTTTGTTGATTAGGTTCCCCTAATAGGTGAAATCATAGGGTATTTCTCTACATTTATTTTTTTTTTAAATGGCTCTAGGTTTGAACATCAGAAACTTTCTTAGCTGGATCCTTTCCTCCTTTGATACATCCACATCAGTGTCTGTGTATGTGTTACAACTTTCCTTAATGTCTGGCTCACCTTGTATATTTCTTGTCTGTTTCCTAGAATCAGCCCTTTCTCCAATGAGCACTAATTCTTTGCATTGGGGGATGGTACTAGCAATCATGACCTGGGCACTAGGGATGCTCATTGCTACTATTAAGATGTGGTTTCTGCCCTGGCTGGCGTAGCTCAGTGGATTGAGCGCGGGCTGCGAACCAAAGGGTCGTAGATTCGATTCCTAGTCAGGGCACATGCCTGGGTTGCAGGCCAGGCCCCTAGTGGGGGCCACGTGAGAGGCAACCACACATTGATGTTTCTTTC
The DNA here is from genome assembly GCA_039655065.1 of Glossophaga mutica. Classification (NCBI taxonomy): domain Eukaryota; kingdom Metazoa; phylum Chordata; class Mammalia; order Chiroptera; family Phyllostomidae; genus Glossophaga; species Glossophaga mutica. The sequence continues at coordinate 1,661,899 of CM077318.1, read as the reverse complement.
TCTCTTTCTCCCTCCCTTCCCCTCTCTAAAATAAATAAATAAAATCCTTAAAAAAAAAAGGATGTGGTTTCTTAGACCCTCTCAGAATGAAAAAATCTGTTCATATGTGTTGATCTCCAAAATATATAGGGAACTCACAGAACTCCACACCAGGAAGGCAAACAATCCAATTAAAAAGTAAGCAATGAAAAATATGTGTGTATATTAACCTTTTTATATACATATGTCTATAAATATCTATAAATATTTCTATATGTAACCATCTATATTCTTAGTAATATAAACATCAGTTCACACTGATGTTTCCAACTCTCATCTATTACCCATAATAGATCATTCCTGATTCTTCTCTTGGCCAATTTGTAAACTCTCTAATTGTGAGAAAATTGGATCCCAACATCTGCTGCGTGCTTAATTATTCCATTCCAGCCTAAATGTATAGCAGAGTTGTTAACTAATGTACCCATGGAAAACAATTTTACCCACTAATGCATGGTATTTAGGCATCGTTCTTTTTGCCTTCAGTCTTACACACGTCACCCATCTCCAGAGTCACTCAGGTTAGCACCTTTTCTTCCCCATCCACCAAACTGGGATGGTTTTCCATACTTTTAATACAATCAACCTGTCACTGTTTCCTTTTATAAGGGAGCTCCTGACCCCCTAATTTTTTTAATTTTGCACATGTGTTAAGGTTCATTTTTACATTTTGTAAGTTGATATGGCTTTGACTGATGCACAATATCTTATATTCACCATTGCACATTTGTACAAAATAATGTTACTATTTCCCAAATTGTCTAATCTTTACTTATCCATTCTTCTCCCCTAGCCCCAGACTCCTAGAAACCACTAACCACTTTAGCTGTTTGTGTTCCAGAATGTCACGAAATGGGAATCGTGCGATGTGCAGCCTTTCGATGCTGGCCCTTCATTTAGCAATGTTCGTCTCCTTCTCTCCTTTCCTCATTTGCTGCCTCACTCACTTTTACGACTGAGTCACAGACAGTACAGGAATAAGCCATGGTTCATTTGTTCATTTCTCTCTTCTTTTTTTTAGCCTCTCAGGGTTTTTTTTTAATTGTTGTTCCAGTACAGTTGTCTCCATCCCCCGCCCCCCCGCACACACCTCCCACCTTCAATCCTACCCCACTTTGGCTTTGTCCGTGGGTCCTTTATATGTGTTTCTTGACAATCCTTCCCTTTCTTTCCTCCGTTATTCCCTCTCCCCTTCCCTCTGGTCACTGTCAATCCTTTATTTCCATGTCTCTGGTTCTATTTTGCTTGCTGCTTTGTTTTGTTGATTAGGTTCCACTTATAGGTGAGATCATACGGTATTTGCCCCTCACCACCTGGCTTATTTCACTTAACATAATGCTCTCCAGTTCCACCCATGCTGTAGCAAAGGGTAGGAGCTCCTTCTTTCTTTCTGCTGCATAGAATTCCATTGTGTAAATGGACCACAGGTTTGTGATTCCTTCATTGACTGATGGACACTTGGACTGTTTCCAGCACTTGGCTATTGTAAATTGTGCTGCTATGAGCATAGGGGTGCATAGGTTCTTTTGGATTGGTGTTTCAGGGTTTTTAGGGTATAGTCCCAGCAGTGGAATTGCAGGGTCAAAAGGTAGTTCCATTTTTAGTTTTCTGAGGAAATTCCATACTATTTTCCACAGTGGCTGCCCCAGTCTGCACCCCCACCAAGAGGACAGTAGGGTTCCCTTTTCTCCACAACCTCACCAGCACTTGTTTGTTGATTTGGTTAGGATGGTCATTCTGACTGATGTCAAGTGGTATCTCATTGTGGTTTTAACTGGCATCTCTTTGAAGGCTAGTGATGCTGAGCATCCTTTCATGTGTCTCTGGGCCCTCTCTATGTCCTCCTTGGAGAAGTGTCTGTTCAGGCCCTGTGCTTTTTTAAATTGGATTGTTTGCCTTCCTGGTGTGGAGTTGTGTGAGTTCCCTATTTATTTTGGAGATCAACACACACACACACACACACACACACACACACACGCGAACAGATTGACTATACAAAGCTTTCTCTTGTAGAATTCACTGTTCCATTAGTTTTATAAGGTGATAAATAGAAAAGAAGTGAAAATAGATACAAACTCCTTAAAAATTTGAGTTATGTCCTACACTCATTTTGAATTTTCCACGTTGAAAACTCAGACTTGTCTCAGCTCAGTAGATATTTTTTGCTCTCCTTTAAATGCTTATTTTTTTAAGGTGGAAATGATGTAGCTATCTATAAAAGCAATTAAGAACCCCAGCCAAAGTGATCTATTTGCAAAAGCTAGATCTCGTGGCACAAATTATCAATCTCAGTAAGTGGTAAACATACTTCCATAAATTTGTTTATACCATCCTAGATTGCAACTCAGGAGTCAAAATTCCACTTTTAGTCTTCACTGTATTCTAAAGGAAAAATATACAGCCTCTTAAGTGCTTTTCATTTTTAATATGTAAAGATTTTTCTAATGTCACCACTTTTATCATTTTTCAACAGAAATAATTTTATGAAGTGAACTTGGGTTATCCTACACCACTTATTTGAATAATACTAATTTATTCCAAGTTACTTAGCAAGCCACATTTTGACCTGAAGTAAATGTGTAGTTAAAATAGTAGGCTACATTTCTTCATTATAATACCAAATTGTATTGTGTATTCTTATGGTACCTGGGAAAGGGTTTTTGAGAAAAAAACTGCAATGCCGAGTGTCTCATGCTGTTATTGTGTGAGAAGAAAAAAAACCTTTTGTGACTCTCTGGTAATTGAAGAGAATAAAGGACACCCATATTTGAACTCGATTTGCTTCAACTAGAAATGGAACACGTTTGCAATCGCACCCTTCATAATGACGTTCCTATTGTCCTCATATCCAATACTTGGAGCACGAGGTTCTGAGTATCCTCATCAGATGGATATTCATTGGGTGAGGAGATGGGTGGTATCGTTCATTGCTTAATCACCTCATATGTATAAATTAAGAATGAGAGAAAATCAGTCACATGAATCAAGTGTCATAAAGATCAATGGGAACATCTGTTTCAATCTCGATGCTACAATCTACGCTCTGTCTGCCTGATTAACCAGCTGCTGGAGATGTAATTCACAACAGGTACAACTGTAATCAAATTGACAGTCTCGCAGCAATACGCCACAGTCAATTCAGAAAGGAGAGGGAAGTGTCATTGCTGGGCTAACCAGCTGGGTACCAATTTTATTATGAATGAGATACTTCAGGAAAAGGATCACTGTGAATGGTTAACATCTTGGGAAGATTTTCCTCTTTCCTGAGTCTGAGTGCTGTTATCTTTTCTAAGATCAGCAGCAACCTCACATTGTTATCACTGAGTACAGGGCTGTGACTCACATCAAATGAGATCAGGAGGATGGGTTGAATCTGTGGCAAAGGGATGACAGCAACACTAACTCAACCTCCGCCCAACCCCCTCCCAACGTGCTGACTGACATCAGCCCCAGGGAGATACCTGCGGGGCTGCTGTCTGGCAGCACAAGGACCCCGACCAACTCCACTACCCCAGGGACAAAGCAAGTTCCCTCAGTTCAAGCTTTTAGCAGTTTACTTTCTCCTGTTTGTGCCTATTGGGACAATGCATTTTGTGGATTACAGTATTGTTTCCTTCTTCCATTCTAATTTCATCGTGGCAATGGAAGTCAAAAACTGACTTGTGTAAATAAAATAATAGGTCTAAATTATAGGGGGTATGGTGACTTCATTATTCTTTTCTAAGAAATAGAAATCTTCAACATAAATACATTCCTGAGAAGTTTTCAGTCTTCAAAAGTCAACCTCTGCATTGAGGTATCCCATGTGCTAGAAGAGTAAAGAAGATAATTGCTCAGCGAAAGAAATAAGCTTTACAGAGATACAAACCATTTTTATTTTATTTCCACTTTCCCTTGTCTGCAAATATCAGGCATCAATATCCAGTCTTACGTTAGAGCTACACTCTCTCCTTGGTTTTATTTCTTTGAAAAATGATGAAGATCGTTTCATCTTTGTTTATTCTATTTACTCAGTGTGAACAATTTCCAGATTGACTTCCTAATGTGGAAAGGAGCCTATGAGAAGTTAAATAATTCAAGTGTTAATATAGGTCATTAATTTTCTTACCCCTTCCGTAAGTAAACACACATGTTTCAATCATTTCTTCCAGGAAGCTATGCATTTTAACTTCTTCAGATGCATTTCCTGTATGCAATGTGTTGATATACTGTATCTGAAACACTCAAATAGTCCCTAAAATAGAATTTTGAATGGGAAGAAAATTGCTTCAAAAATCCAAATAGTTTAATTAAAAGAAAATAGACTTCCTTGATGAACATTATTGACTAAATGAATTCTGAAGTCTTATGATCAAGTGTGATAAAAATTATCTCTGATTTTAACAGTTCTACCTTTTTTCGGAGAAGTATTTTAACAGCTTTTTTGAGATATAATTTACCTACTGTACAATTCATTGATTTAACTTATAGAACTCAATTATTTTCCCATGTCCCTAGAGTTGTGTAACTCTCAACGCAATCAATGTAACACTTCCCTGTACCGTGGTCCTCATCACCTCAACCCCTGGCAACCACTACTATGCTTGGTCTCTATAGACTTGCGTGTTCTGAACATTTTATATAAATGGAGTTATACAAAATGTAGTTTTTTGTTTCTGGCATAATGTTTTCAACTTTCATGTGCATGATTACATATATCCATGCTCTGTTTCTTTTCCATGCCAAATGATACTGCACTGAATGAATATTCAATATGTTACTTCTTGATTCATTAAATGGTGGGCATTTGCATTATCTCCACCTTTTGGCTATTATAAATAAGTCTGGTGTGAACATTCATGTATAAGTTTCTGTATGAATGCATGTTTTTATTACTCAGGTATGTATCAAGGAGAAGGATAACTAGGTCATGCAGTAACTTGATGTTTAATTCATTTTAGTAACTGCTAAATTGTTTTTCAATGCAGCCGTACCATTTTACATTTCTACAAGCAACATATGAGGGTTGTGATTTTTCCATCTGTTAGCCAACACTTATTATTGTATATCTTTTTTATTCAAACCATCCTAATGAATGGGAAGTGATATTTCCATGTGTTGTTAGTTTGCATTTCCCCGATGATTGATGATATTGAGCATCTTTTCATGTGCTTTTACCATTTGCGCTATATATCATCTTTGGGAAACTACTCAAATACTCTGCCATTTTTTTATAAACAATTGTGTACTTATTCTTACATTTTTAAACTTCAGTACTGTCAAAGTATTCTCCATTTGATGCCATACACCAATTGAAATGTTTTTCCACTGCTCAAAACAGTTTTTGAACTCATTGATCTTGATACCTTTTAGTGCTTCTGCCATTTTTTGTTTTATCTTTCTTTTTTTGTTCTGCATTTTTGCCATTTTTATTGTTACCTGCCTTTTTTATTATACATTTATTCATACATTATAAATAAAAGTGCCTCAGATATATGATTTATTAATATTTTCCCATCTTTTGTGGGTTGTCCTTTTACTTTACGGATGATATTATTTGTAGAACAAAAGTTAATCACCTTGTTAAAGTTAAAATTTATTTTCCGTCATCTTCTTCTTGGTTGGTTGTGTCTATGATGTTGTAATTAAGAAACCATGAGCTAACCTTGGTGACAGAGATTTATGCCTACGTTTTTTCTACAAGGCTTATATTTTAACTCTTCCATTTAGGTCGGTAATGCCCTTTGAACCCTGGCAAGTAGGGCTCAGTAGATTGAGTGCTGTCCTGCCAACCAGAAGGTCACTGGTTCGATTCCCAGTCAGGGCACATGCCTGGGTTGCGGGCCAGGTGCCCAGATGGGGGCACACGAGAGGCAACCGCACATGGATGTTTCTCTTCCTCTCTTTCTCCCTCTCTTCCTCTCTCTCTAAAAATAAATAAATAAAATCCATAAAGCCCTGGCTGGTGTAGCTCAGTGGATTGAGCGCGGGCCTGCGAACCAGAGGATCGAGGTTCGATTCCCAGTAAGGGCACATGCCTGGGTTGCAGGCCAGTTCCCAACATGGGACACATGAGAGGCAACCATACATTGATGTTTCTCTCCCTCTCCCTCTCTCCTACCTTTCCCCTCTAAAGATGAATAAATAAAAATCTTTAAAAAAAAAAAATAAAATAAAATCCATAAAAAATGCCCTTTGAGTTAATTACTGTGTGTATTACACAATTAACTCTTTTGAATACAGATATTCATTGTCTGAACACAATGTGTTCAAAAGATTATTGTTTTCCAATTGAATTATTCTAGCATGCTTGTAAAAAATCAATTGACCATAAATGTAAGAGTTTGGTTTTTCCTCTAAATTCCAATCTATAGAGCTATCTACATTTATGCCAGTACTACGAATTCTCAATGACAGTAGCTTTGTAGAAAGTTGTGAAATCAAGAAATCTGATACCTCTAATTTTGTATTTTTTAAGATCGTTTTGACTATTCTAGGTCTTGAATTTCCATATGAACTGTAGAATCATCTTCATAATGTCTGCAAAAAAGCAAGATGTGATTTTGATTAGAACTGAATTGAATTTGTAGTTCAATTTAGGGAGCATTGCCATTATAACCAAATTGTACTCTGATTCATGAAAATCTTATGACTTCCATTTATTTGTTTCATATTTTAGTAACAAGTCTTGCACTTCTTTTGTTAAATTTATACTTAAGCATTTTTTCTTTTGATGGTATTTCCAAAAGAATTAGTTTTTAATTTCATTTTCTATTGCTAAGTAAATACATATAAAAATAAGATGATGATTTTATATTGTTTATTTTCAATTTTTTATTTTAAATTGACAAAATATTATAAAAGTAATCCAAGGATTCCCATTTACCTTCTCCCACCTTCTCTCATTATTAACATTTTTCAAAACCTCAGGACAACTTTCAAAACCAGGACATTAACATTTGTACAGTACTATTAGATAATCTATGGATCTTAAGCAAATTTTACTGTTTGTCCTCCTAATATACACTTACTGGTCCAGAGTCATATCTAGAATAAAATATTACATTAATTGCCATAGATAGTTAGTCTCTCCTCCCACCTGGAAAAATTTCTCATTATTTGTCTTTCTGACCTTAGTGCTCTTGTGTAAAACCACAACGAGATACAATCTCACACCTGTCAGAATGGCCATCATAAACAAAGCAACAAACAACAAGTGCTGGTGACGATGTGGAGAAAAGGGGACCCTAGTGCACTGTGGGTGGGAACGCAGACCGGGGCAGCCTCTGTGGAGAACAGGATGGAATTTCCTCAAAAAACTGAAAATGGAACTGCCTGACTCAGCAATTCCACTTCTGGGAATTTATCCGAAGAAACCCAAAACACTAACTCGAAAGAATATAAACATCCCTATGTTCACTGCAGTGTTATGTACAATCGCCAAGATTTGGAAGCAGCTGAAGAGTCCGTCAGTAGATGCGTGGATAAAATTAGCTATGGGACATTTACACAATGGAATGCTACTCAGTCATAAAAAGAAGGAAATTTGCCCCTTTGAGACAACAGGGATGGACCTAAAGAGGATTATGCTAATTGAAATAAACCGGTCAGTGAAAGACAAATACCATCTGACTTCACTCCTATGTGGAATCTAATGAACAAACTGAACTAACAAGCAAAATAGACAGACTCATAGATGGAGAGCAGATGCCAGCTCTCGGGAGGGACGTTGGGGTGCTGTGTCGGGGGTAAAGAGGTTAAGCAAACAGAATAAAAATCATGGACACCCAATAAAATAATAAAAGAAAAGAAAGTAAATAAAATAAAATAAAATATCAAGTAAAACGGCCAAACTCAAAGAAGCAATCTAGAACGCCAGTTACTAATGGGCTGGGAGGCAGTTAAATGAGATGTTGGTCAAAGAGTATAGACTTGTGGTTATAAGATGAGTAAGTTCCGGTGATCTAATATACAGCATTGTGGTTCTAGTTAATTCTACTGTTATTATATATTCGAAAGTTACTAAGAGAGTAAATGTCAAATGTTCTCATCACACTCACACACAAAACGGGTGGTTTTATTATGTGAACAGTGTTTTAACTACTATGGGGTAATCACTTTGCTATACATGCGTATCAAATCATACATTCAACATATACAATGTTATATGTCAACTATTTTGAGAACGCTGGAAAAAAATCAGTGTTTCATCATCAAAAATAAAAAGAGAAGCAATCTTTAAAGTGCCTTTCAGTACACTGTAAAAGACCAGAAGGTGTTTAGACAGATACGCAAACAAATACAAATCTGTGAAAGTGGATGCTAATATCAGGGAATTAAACTCTGTTTACTTAAATGTAAGCAGCTGAGAAAGAGAATGCTTTTGTTTATTCTCATGACTGCAGATATGACCTATTAAAATGGAGTGTGTGTGTGTGCATGTATATATTAAATTAGAAAGGTTACTACTACTATATTAAATTCTTTCTTACACAGGAATTAGGGTGTGGCTACATAGATAAATGATAGATACATACATAAATAGATAGATAGACAAGTAAACCTTGCACGATTGACGGTCTGCCTAAATTCCGATTCAACTGTTTAATCCCTATCGCATTTTTCCTATAAAGATAAAACATCAGAGCTTATCCTTATCCTGACGTTCGAATTAGCAGGGATTTCTAAGGCGTGTTGCAGTTATTAAATTGGTTTGGCCATTTTAAATGTGAGTAAAGTACTTGGGAAGTTTCGAAAACTGGAATGAAGTGGGAAGGACAAATTGTCCATGGAATCGAAGGAACTAGGCATAGATATTCTAATAATGAAAAGATAACACTTGAAAGACATTTTGTGCTTTTAGTTAGCAGTTCGCTAATGTTGAGGTTGAAGTCACTAGAGCCACTCTTGGAAAATAAGTATCTCATTAATACAAAGTGCCAAACTCTGATAGTGCTGCCATAAGAGAGGCTGAATAGATTAGGAACACAAGAGCAAACAATTTGCATGTGCTAAAAAAAGAAATGGAATCCTATGTCTTAAGATACGGGGAAGCAATCAAATGTTTGGTGGTGCTTTTCTTCATACTGAGGCAAGAAATTGGATCGTCTGCAATTGGTCTGCTATAACGTGCCATTTTCGCTAGCAATTTGCTCAGTGTAGGCACAATTGCAGCTTCTCTCCATTATTAGTAACCTAAGGGGGGTATTTAAGAAGGATAAGTGCTTCTCATTCATTTAGAGTTTAAAAAAAATCCACATGCTTTCTTGAGAAAAGTCCAAGAATAAAGGCATTCCAGAAAATACACACCACACAAGAAATATTCCACTGTCATTATCTGGATGAAGAAATAAAACGTAAAAAATAAATTCAGTTTACCACTAACATCCTGTACTTAAAGTACCTAGAAAATGTATATTCTAGTTGTCTTCATACTCAGTTTTCTTAATATAATCTCTGGTTTCCCAGTTCCGCATCTGGGTCATTTTTGACATGAAAAATATTGTTCTGCATCCATTTGTTTATGTATGCATTCATTCACTTCCTAGATATTTACTATTCATCTTACATAGGCTGAAATTTTTATAAATTCTCTGAATATAGAACATATCAACTCTAAGAATCCTACCCTTCTTTTCCGTGATCAATTAAAATCACATTTCCTGCAAGAAATCTCTGGACTTTATAAGAATTAATGTGTCTTCCACTAACATCCTCATACCATGTTTCTATTAATCTCTATTGTTGTGTATGTGTGTGTGTCTTGTCAATTATAGCACCTAGTAAAGTTATTTGCACAGATAGGTATTTAATAAGTATACTCGTTAAATAGAATTAAAGACTCAAAGGGAAAAAGGTTAAAATTTCTCTAAAGTTGAGGAAACATGTTATGTTGCAGGCTACATTTACAAAATGGTCTATACTCGTGAGCAGTATGTATATACTTTATAATGTGTTTCCTGCATCCTCTTTTATGAACTTTTAATAGTTACCTTTTAACCTCAGGGCATAAACACATTTTCTTACTTGTTGAAATAGTCCTTTATTTATTATAAGACTTTACTTCGGTTGAACTTGGATAGCTTATTTTTGAGAACAAATATGGCTTCCACTAACTTATTTTTGAAATGTGCATGGGTGATTATGCTATATTACTGGTTCTGAAACTTCACCTCGAATCGTTCTCGTTTAAAGGAGCTCGCATAAAAATGAACGTGCCCAAATCCCACCAAAAATATAAACTCTTTTTAGAATATTTGAGACACGATGAGCAAAAGAGGATGGGTGGAATTAGAAGATGGGATGAATATTGTTTTTGCCTACTCAACATGTCTTCACTCTCTTTTTTTTGTTGTTAATAGCAACTGCATTTTGTTTTGAGAAGCTTCCATTCAGTTTTTTTTTTTTAATTTTTATTTTAATTGTTGATCATGTACAGTTTTCTGTCTTTTACTCCCACCCCAACCCACCACCCTAGCCCTCCCCACCTCCCTCCCAGTTCCACCCCCCATAATTTTTGTCCATGTGTCCTTTATACTTGTTCCTGTAAACCCTTCCCCTTTTCCCCTGAAATTCCCTCCCCTCTCCACTCTGGCGACTTTCAGCCTATTCTCAATTTCAATGTCTTTGGTTATATTATGCTTCTTTGTTTGCTGATAGTGTTTCCTTCTTCTTTTTTTCAGTTTTGAAACACACAGTTCTGGTTGAGTGACCTTCTCCCCCATTCCTCTAACTCCTGGCCATAAGTTTTACAGTATTTTGGTGGCCAGGCGTAGCACTATACACTATTTCTTTAATCACAGGGAGTGGTTGAGACATGTACACGTGAACTAAGCATTATCACACAGAGTCCTCTCTGGGAGTTTTGTTGTCGTGCTTTGGAGAAAGGCACTTGTTGGCTACAGGGGCTGATATACTGGTAAAATAAAAATAGTGGCAAATAACTGTGCCAGCACCAAGGGAGAAATTTCCTGGGAACTATGCCAACGCAGAGGAGAAGACGACGGAGAGATGGAACAAGATTACGACAACCTCCGACCTCTTAGATCCACCGATGCACCCTGCGTAGCTTTAATTTTCTCCCTCACATACGGAAACCCTTTTTCCACTCCATTCTGGGCCCTGGTAGAATGACCAGTATCTACTGCATTGAAGGTTTTCCTTGCATTCTAATTTGTCTTTGAGTTTGGCGACTGGGTCCAGCAACAGGACATTGAAACGTAGGGTTGTTACTGGAGGCAGTTAGTGGGAGCACCAGAAACTCTCCCCCATTGGCCAAGAGGCAGCAGGGGTGGTTCTTGCACCCAAAGCTAGAAAGGTGAATGGATAAGGCCCAAGGGCACCCAAAGCTAGAAAGATCATTGGATGGGAAAAACCCTTTCCTTCCCTGACCCTGTGAGAACCTCAGGCCTGGACAGGGAGAGCAGATGGTCTTTGAGACGGGAGCCCACCATTTCCCCAGGTCGTGTGGCACCTGAATAAACCTCTTTCCTTTTGCCCCAGCACCTGCCTCACGAGTTTGGCTTTTGCTGAGGCTGGGAGCCGAACCTCTGTTTGTTGGGTTACAAGCTGACACTAAGGGCTTTCTCCTGAGTTTATTAACTGCTAAATTGCTGCGTATCCATTTACTTATTCTTTGTTCCGAAGACGACAGTTTATGTTAGAAAGATCCCCTCCACGCAGCTATCCACAAGGATTGCCAGGAAAGCCTGCCCGCCATGAGCCGTGAGGGCCTAATGGCAATAATTGCTTCTTGCTATTCTTCTCCTTAAGTATTACACTGTCCTGTGTCGGTTCCTCTAATATCTGCTCTTATGTTTTTAAGTTGGCTCTGTACAGAGAAGTCCTCTAATTCTAATTAAAATAAGAAGTTATTTCTTTGGGAAATACTTGACTCTAGAGATTTAGTCCAGCCCAGTACAGTAACCCTGAATTTTATAAATGTTGCTGCAGCAGGATATCATGTTAGCTGCTAAATGCTTTTTCGGATTGTCTCTTGAACCGTCTGTACAAAGATAAAGAATCTTCGTGGTAAAAACCAAAAGATCAGACTTCACCAAGAAAGACAAATTAATGATAAATATTTGTATGTACTAACTCAATGGTTTGTTTTAAATCCAAAGAAAAAGGAAAAAAAAAAACCTTTTGTCTAGATGTAGAAAGTTACCGAGGGGCGTAATGACGGCTCTACATTTCCGGTCATTCTCGGCATGAGCTTCGCCTGAAATCTGTTACCCTGATTTCCTTGCAAAATAGACAAACAGAACAATAGAAGTAAAAACATGCACATACATACACTATGCTAACATTTCAGAAAGAGTACTGAAAATAAGGACCAATGCTCCATGAAATACTATGTGTGCTGGTTGAAGGACTTTACCTAACTGCGGTGACATTGGTTAATGAAATTACAGAGCTGTCAAGGGTACAGGTCTATGACGCACCATCTGTGTGTTGCGTTGTGAGTTCACCACCCCAAGCCAAGCCTCCTTCCATCACCATTTATAACCGCTTTACCTTCTACTATCTCCTCCTACCTCCCTTCCCCCCTGGTAACCACCATACCGTTGTCTGTCGATGAGGTTTTTCAAAATGTAATATCGTTAACTAATTTATTCCTTCATTCGTGTTTTGCTTAATCACTTCGCCTGTTTCAACAAGCCTCGCTGTCCCTCTCTTCTGACAGTTCCCAGTCTGTTCTCTGTGTTCATGTTTGTTTCTTTTTATTGTTGCTGTTAACGTTGTTAATTAATTCCACACGTAAATGACATCATACAGTATTTGTCTTTCACCACCTGGCTTACTTCACGTAGCATAATGCTCTCCAGTTCCATCCATGCTGTCCTGAAGGGTAGGAGCTCTTTTTTTCTTTCTGCTGTGCAGTATTCCATTTTGTAAATGTAGCACAGTTTTTTGATCCACTCATTGACCGATGGGCACTTGGGCTCTTTCCAGATCTTGGCTATTATGAGTAACACTGCAATGAATATAGTAGTGCATAGGTTCTTTCAAACTGGTGTTTCAGGATTTTTAGTACATACTTCCAGAAGTAGAATTGCTGGGTTATAAATGACTCTTCTTTAAAGCCAGCTGAAGCCAGAGTAAGGGCATAGATTTCACTCTACACATTTTCTGCTCAAATATCACTTTCTAAAAGCGATATTCTTGACAACCTAACTAAAATTCAGACCTCTCTCACACTGTCAACCCACAATCACTGCTTTATTTGTTCCATAATCTGTATTTCCTTCCTTCCTTCCTTCCTTCCTTCCTTCCTTCCTTCCTGTCATCTATCTATCTATATATAATCTATCCATCATCTATTTATCTTTGAATCTTACTTATTGTTTTCGTATTGTACATCTTTTCTCACTAGAATGAAAACTTCCTCAAAGCAGGGATTGTTTTTTGCTTTTTTCCTCATGTATCATGAGTATCTGAAATACAGTAGATACTTAATTAGTCATTTGATAAATAAATGGTCTTTAAAAGAGAAGAACCAGTACATCAATGTTTACGATTGATTTATGAAAATCGATCTTTGGATACCTTTGATGTCAGCCTGTTGTATCTCAGTTTTTATGACTTTTAGTGTGCTGTATAAAGTATTCGTGTTTTTTCTTTTAATCTGTAAATGTCTTTATGTTAACTTTATTACAGAAATTTTCAAACATTTATAAAGCTGGAGAACAGTGTACAATGAAACATCGTGTACATATATCCACTCTGAACAATTATTAACATTTCACCATTTGTGTTCTATCTATTCCACCACCGTTAATTTTCTGGCTGGAAAATTATAAAGCAAATCTCAGGCAATTACAAAATATATCATTTCAATCATAACTTTTCAGTATATTTCTAATATATATAGATTTAAAACATACACACCAAGATCCACATTAAGATGAAAGAATTAAACAAGGGGAAAAAAACTCATGCCACTATAGAAGCTCACAATCAGGGCTTGGTAAATATTTGTAGACATCGGATAGGTGCATTATTAATCACTTATAAAAATCAACACTACCTTACATATATCCCCCTACATTGGAACCAGACTCTTTCTTTTCGTACAGCAAGTCCAGGAAGATGGCTTCAGATACTCGTCTGCCTGACAAAGGGAATGCGACATTCTACAACACAGGAAGAGGATAGCGCTTGTCCTAGGTCCTTCTTTCTTGCTGGGTGGGTTCTTGGAGCCCACAGAAGGATCACGAGCTATTATCATACAGGCTGGCACACAACTCAGTTTATAGCAGAGTGTATGTGAACACAGAATTTATTCTTGTATTATCATTCATTCATTAGTTTATCATTTTTCATAGGAACAACTGTAAACCTACCTGTGCCCCGCCCCATATTTTGTTGAACCAGAGATCTAGATAATTAAGGTCTGAATAAATGAGAATGCATCGTTTAGCATACTATATACACTTTGAAGACTTTACCTTGCATTGCACTTTGCAGAACTTGGATATGTATATAACTGGCATGAAGCTGAATTTGAAAGTTGGCTTGTGGAAATGGGGATTGCCATGCAAAACATACCTTCACTTGAGATTTACACTCTTCTTTAAGACCGTATCTTTGACTGACTTTATGATTGTTTTCTACAATAAAAATGTTCCCTTAGAAATAATTTAAATGAAAACAGTATCCCAAGTGAATGTTATGTAGGATAGAATGTATAGAGGGACGCAATGAAAGAAAAGTAAAAAACAAGTTGCACTGATAAAACATGCTGTGGTTTTATTAAAACACTTTATCTCCACAGTCCCTGTTTAATAAAATAAGTGTTGGGAAACTTAAAAAAATATTAGTGTATGGAGGTCAGGTGTCTAAACTTTATTAATATCCTGACAATAGTCCTCAGAATGCATGAAAACTAATAAACCAAATTTCTATGGAGAACAAAGGATATATAGATATATATACTTTTCAAACATACAACTGATGAAAATCTGAATAATGCTTTATACACACAGAGCCCCACACACAAATTTATCCTAGATATTAATCCCATATGATGAAGACAAGAATATTGAGTGTTTTATTATAAAGTGGTTTTCACTGTAATAAATATGATATAAAATATATGATGAAACAAACTTTTCCACCATACAAGATCAGGAAGCTCAGCAAAAAAATGATAACTCTTCCATTATTTTAATAATGATATAAAAATATCTTTCAACCAATTGCTTTTTTTACCTTAATATCGTGTGACAGGACCACAGCTTTCAATATTTCTGACATTTAACACAATTGTAATTTCATTTAGTTTCTAACTGCACATTCTCCAGCTTCCTCAGATAATACGTGTGTGTTTTTCTATTGAGTTGATTTTTGGCTCCAGGTGGTTGTATATAACAAGTAGGAAAAAACACACTTTTTAAAAAAATTTATTTTAATTGTTGTTCTTGCACAGTTTTCTGCCTTTTACCCCCATCCCAGCCCACCACCCCAGCCCTCCCCACCTCCCTCCCATTTCCACCCCCCATAGTTTTTGTCCATGTGTCCTTTATACTTGTTGCTCTAAACCCTTCCCCTTTCCCCCTGAAATTCCCTCCCCTCTCCCCTCTGGTGACTGTCAGCCTGTTCTCAATTTCAGTGTCTTTGGTTATATTATGTTTGTTTGTTTGTTTTGTTGATTAGGTTCCTGTTAAAGGTGAGATCATATGGTATTTGTCTTTCATTGCCTGGCTTATTTCACTTAGCATAATGCTTTCCAGTTCCATCCATGCTGTTGCAAAGGGTAGCAATTTATAGATTCAATGCAATACCTATTAAAGTACCAATGGCATATTTCACAGACATAGAACAAATACTTCAAAAATTTATATGGAACCATAAACGACCTTGAACAGCTGCTGCAATTTTGAGAAAAAAGAGCCAAGTAGGAGGGATCACAATACCTGATACCAAACTGTATTACAAGGCCACTGTAATCAAAACAGCCTGGTACTGGCATGAAAACAGGCACATGGACCAGTGGAACAGAGCAGAGGGCCCAGAAATAAACCCAAGTGTCTGCAGTCAATTAATATTCGACAAAGGGGGCAGCAACATCAAATGGAGCAAAAATAGCCTCTTCGACAAGTGGTGTTGGGAGAACGGGACAGCTACATGCAAAAAAATGAAACTCGAGCACCAGCTTACACCACATATTAAAAAAAAAAAACACTTTTAACATCCATGCTTTACCTACTCTCATAGCACAGCTGTAGTAGACTTATCTGAGCTAGTCATCTACACCAGGGATGTCAAACTCGTCTTCACCGGGGGCCACATCAGCCTTGCGGATGCCTTCAAAGGGCCGAATGTCATGTTAGGACTGTGTGAATGTAACTACTCCTTAACAGTTAAGCGAGAGCTCAGCACTGCTGCTGGGTAGAAACCAGGTGCCGGGCCGGATAGAACAAGGTGGATGCCGGATTTGGCCCGTGGGCCTCGTGTTTGCCACCTGTGCCCTACACAATTTTTTTCTACGTACATGTAATTCATTTACATATGTTAGCAAATAGATCAGTCAACTATCTAATTGGCACACTAATAACATTAAGGGACTTTCTGAGAAAAATATGAAGAGTAGAAAATTGACTAATTTTTAGTTTTAAAAAAACGGATCTGTAATATGTCTTATAAGAATAAAAGAAATAGTACCATATATACGTAGTGAACATTCACTACATGCCAGAATCAGGCTACTTATGGCACATAATCCTCAAAATCATGGCCCTGGAATACAGAACATTGTCATGTTGTAGGAGCTCAGAAACTTAGACTTCAGGTGGTTAAATAATGTTCCTGAGATCACACATTACTAAGTGGTGAATCCAAGATTCAAATCTAGTGATGCTTTGATGTTTCATACCTCAATATTTTTCATCAGTATGATACAAAAATATTTAAAACAATCAATAAAAGCATATTAAATCTTTAGAACCAGAAGGAATGTCCTCTGCAGATCAAATTTTGGTGAAATCCTTAGAAGTTTCAAGAGAGATGGCAATGAATTTATTGAGAAACTGCTGAGAAAAAAAGTAAGAGAGGTCATAGTGCTTATTTTTGAATAAACTCCAAAGAAGCTACATGCTTAGCGTAAACAGATGAAAGATTGAGAGTAGGACATGGAGCAGTTTTCAAAATAATTAATTTAAATAACTGTTTCAGAACCCCATTGGGTTTTTCACCCCTCCCACAGTACGGCTACCAGCCTTGGTTTTAGTGCCCAAGTAAGAAGCCGAAACTCTCTGTCCAGAGACACGCTGCTTCTGAGAAGAGATCTTAGTGTGACCGATGAGCGGCTGAGAGAGGAGCAGGTTGGAGAATGAAGTAAGCCTACGTATCCACACAAAAACTAAACCGGAACGTTCTGCTCCGCTTAAGCAGTAACACATTGATTGATCTGCCCCCTCACCTCTTGCTTTCGAGTCACTCAGTTCATTTTTGTTTGCAGCATGTTGCAGAAAGCAATTAAATTAACAGCTTGCACAGTTGTAAAGAGCGTCATTAATTTTATAAATCTAATTTCATATTAGCCACTGAAGGGATGAGCTTGGCTAGTCCTCTGAGCCTTAGATGATGGAGAAAAACGATGGAGTAATGAACACTGTGCTTCATTTCCATGGCTGTGATCATACCAATAGGGAACATAGAAGGGTACGGTTCCCGAGAGCTTTAGGAGCTGCGAAGCTTTTATGTTCTTTAACAATCATATTATCTTACTCTAGGTTCTTTATTCAAAACCTATCTAAATATTACCCATCCTTCACTTGCCCGATGTGGAACTACCGTGTGTAAATCTAGGCTACTCCTGTTTAACACAGTCTGGATCTCCATGCAGTATATTATTACAACATCAATAGTGTAAGACAGGGGGTCTCATATCTGTGACAAATAGTAATCACATCTGTGTACTCAGGCTGGAATTATTCGCTTCCTCTACTTTTATAGTCTTAGAATTTACGGATTCTCAGTAGAATTGTCCGTTATAGCACTGACCGATAGCGGTAACACAGGACCCAAGCTGTCTTTGGTTTTCCCTGTCTCCATTCTTTCCGTCCTTCCTTCTATATGACGACACGTATGAATAACGAGCATTGTTAACTGCCAAGGCTCACTGTGGAGTAGATTGCCTAGAAAGTCAACCATTAAATATAAACAGCGGTCAGACTAAGAAAGATGGCGTAGGTTTGAGCATACAGGCAATTAAGTGCTTCCTTTTTTGAGTAGACACGTGTACACGTGGACACCATATTACTTGAGCCTTGTGGATTGTATCCATTAGTCTGATAGCCCTATTTGGGGGGCATCTGTGTTTGTCATCTGGCTCTAATAACCTAACCAGGACTACTGTATTGTTGTGGGGTTTTTGGGGTGGTGGTGATTTTTGAAATCATTGATTTTTGATTTTTGAGTCCAGAATACCTAGGTTTGAGTATTGAAACTGCAACTAATGATCTCTTTTCAATTTCTCTTGGATCCTCTCTATTAATTTATATTAATCTAGATCAGAGAGTTGTAGTTACTTATTGTTTTCTATGGAAATTATCACTCAGCCTAATGAAGGTATCATGGTATAATGCATATGAAAACACTGATTCAAATAAATCTGTTATTCCCATGCTTCTAGGAGATGAGTCAAGGAGCTCTAAGGGCCTCGATTCTGATAGAGCGGCTTCATCATTGAAATTTCTACTCACATTGTCATTAATGTGGGTTAATAAACATTCACATACGCTTCTAAGAATGGAATTTTAAATCCATTCTTAGGACCGTACCCGCAATAAGATAATAATTCATGGAAAGAGTAATTGGATCTTCTCATTATTCTGTGCAGTCGTGCAGGTACATACTTAAGGCTCTGACTTAACGAGTGGAATTTTTGTTGTTTTTGCTCTTTCTGTCTGATACTGTATCTGACTACCTGCAGCTTTGAACTATGTCAGCAAGAACTCAATGAATGCATCAAAAAGTTTTAAAGTACACCCAACCAATTTAGGTAGTGTTCATTTTACAATATAACTATTAACTTAGAACTAAAAGGAAACTGAAATAGCACTTTCTAATTATAGACTTAGAAAGATGGCAAATGATAATACGTAGTTATAAGGACTTACGTATTTGAGGGATGGTTTTCTTACTGAAAGCCCTGGGAATTTTATGAGCAGAATCCGTGTCCCTTCCATTGAAGGCAATATCTTCATTTAAGGAAAATTACAGAATTTCATTCTATCATCCAATTTTGGAAAACTTGCTACATGTTTTTATAGGTGTTCAATGATGTATATTCTTTGTCCCTAACAAAGAAAGTGCAAAAAACCCAATTAGTGTGGAATATCATTGTTCAGACATAATGCAAGCCGCATGTGTAATTGTAAATTTTTAATAGGTTAAAGAAAACGCTAATAAATAGGCAATTGAATTGTAACAATATTTTATTTTACAGAATCTAACCAGGCTATTTTTAGCATGCAATCAATATAAAATTATTAATGAGCTCTTTTATACTTGATTCATGCAAAGCCTTTGAAACCCAGTGTGTATTTTATAGCTACAGCACATCTCAATGAACACTAGTCACATTTCAAGTGCTCAAAAACCACACATGTGTAGTTGGCTAACACGGTGAGCAGTACAGTTCGATATAGTATACAGAGCCAAGGAAATGAAGAGTGGCCAGAGACCTTCATTGGAAAGATATATTTCTAAAGTTGTAAGTTTTAGCATCACAGAAGGAAAGTTGTTCATACATTTCTTTCAGACATACACTCCTCGCAATGAGAACTAAACTTTAAGTAGGAATTTCTTTGTTCGGTCATTTTTTTTTTAATGTGTAGATTTTTAAATTTTTTAAGTGTGAGTTTTTTAAAGATTTTATTTATTTATTTTTAGAGAGAGGGGAAGGGAGGGAGAAAGAGAGGGAGAGAAACAGCAATTTGTGGTGGTGGCTTCTCAAGTGCCCCCGCTACTGGGCACCTGACCCACAACCCAGGCATGTGCCCTGACTGGGGTTCGAACCGGTGACCTTTCTGTTCATAGGCTGGCATCAATCCACTGAGCCACACCAGCCAGGGCTGTTTAGCCATTTTTAGTGAGTGCTAATATGTTGGCATTTTTGAGTTATTTCCAACTTCCCCACAATGCACTACCCAGTGACTATTACCTCAATTAATTTTGAATCGTCCTGTCTTCCCTTTTCAGAACTTTGACTTTTCCCAAAAAGAGATCCTGAGACAAGGATTTGGGTGCACGTACTTTGTTTGGAAGATGGTCTCTCAAAAACCCCTGGAAGGCAGCGAGGATATGAGATAAGTAAGAAAAAATAGGCAGCATCTACGCTGTCATGGCTGCTGGCAATCGGAACGTACTGAAAATCAACATGAAGAGACAGCTCAGTGGTAGCTCACTGGAGCGGTGCAGAGGGATGGTTCAGCTGTGTATGATGGGGCACTCGAGAGTGGGAAAATTGTAGTTTCAGGTGATAGTTAATACGCCTAGCAGTTAATGCATGAGAAAAGCTCTTGTTTCAGGAACTGCGGAGGTGGCACACCCGGACTCCAGGAGTCCCAAGCATTTGATCTTTGTGCTCCAGAAGAGACCATAAGCAATCGCGGTGGTATCGGAGCCACTGTGTTTCAGGGAGAGACAGTGAGCCACCCGGGACACAGATAAAGAAAATCGCCCAGGGGACAGGACTCAGGACTCCAAGAAACAAAATCACCAGTCAGCAGCTGATGAAAGGATGTTAGGGAAATTGCCAGACTGCAGCTTTTATCTGATTAACCTCCTTCCTGAATTCCAAACCCATTAGGTACACTTTTGCCCCGTTCTAAAAAGGCCAACTTGGAAGGAAATGTAAGAGGGTACGTTAGGGTACAAACTCGCCATCTTCTCAGATGGCCGGCCATCTGAATAAACCGCCCAGAAAGATTCAATCGCTGTCTCTGCTGATTGCTCCGGCAGTGACAGGCAGCACAAACAGCGGCTTTTCCATTTCCATTTGTGCATTTATTTCCATCAGTCGGTGAATGATGGCTAGTCGCTGTACGGTGCTAATAGGTTAGCACTCTAGTTTGCAGAGGGAAGGCCTTGGTCACTGAGAAAGCTTCCAGGTAGTTGAAAGTCAAAACAGAATACACTCACACCTATAGGCACGAAGACCTACATGCGAACACTGTGAATCAGTATCACTGAGGAGTTTGCCACAGGACAGGTGTAGCAAAAGCTGCTCACGGAACAGGAGAATCTTTGCTTGCCCTCTTTTTCCATATATTAGAGTTCTTCCTGGAACAGCTTATACTGCCAGAGACAGCACCTGCTGGGCCCCTTTATACCTAGGTAAGTCCAAGTAATTAAGTCTTTCGCCAGTGAAATGTGAGCAAGAGTAATGATTATAACTTCTTTAAAAAAAGATTTTATGTAGTTATTTTTAGAGAGAGGGGAAGGGCGGACAAAGAGAGGGAGAGAAACATCGGAGTGAGAGAAATTTCCATCCGTTGCCTCTCATCCATGCCTTGATGGGGGAACTGAACCCCACAACCCAGGCATGTGTCCTGACCAGGAATCAAACCCATAGCCACTCGGTTTACAGGACCACACCCAGCCAACGGAGGCACACCAGTGAGGTGTGATCATAGCTTTTTTACTGGCTTCAGCTACTTAAGACAGAATTTCTGGCCGTGTCCTAGACTTGTGATTTTCTTCTCCGAGTCCACTTCCCGTGCTCTTAGTCTGGAGTCATGCTTCTCAGGGAAACCTGCACACTGGGAAGGCCTCGGTGCAGCCACCAGCCATGACACGTTGCCTGGGGGAGAGCCACCCGCCACACCAACATTTGCCATGCACCGTTAGGAGATACACAAAGCGGTTGAATTTGAACACTGCATTTAAAAAATTTCTTTATAAAAGTGTTGGGAACCATTCGGCCTGGTTTCAGGAGCTGTAACCCTCACCCCATGGTGGGCTGTGTAAGAGCCCAAGGGACCCGCTTCATCTGGGTCTGTTCTGTCACAAGGACGTGACTTACTAAGGTGACAAAGCTTATCTCCCTGGCAGGAGTGCTGCTTCTGCCTCATCCATCTCTGGCCCCAATGCTTGGTTGGTTGGTCAACGATGGGTAAGACTCCTCATGGGAGGGGCAACCTAAGCCAGACGCGACCATTTGGGAGGCCCTCATGGAAGGACTTGGGGGGCTGCAGCAAAGAGGGGGTGATGGACCCTCGCCCCCTGGCTATTCTGACATAGCCCGAGTCCCCATTTCCATCTGGGAGATGCTTCCTGGGCCTAATAGGCTGAAAGCCTGAAACTATGCCTGCAGATGGTGCAGCCCTGTGCCGGCCAGAACAGTTCCCCAGTTGATGGAGGATAAGAAAGAATTCCCAAAGTCCTGTGAAACCTGCTTTGCTTGCTAAGAGTGCTCTCATTTAA
The DNA here is from genome assembly GCA_039655065.1 of Glossophaga mutica. Lineage (NCBI taxonomy): Eukaryota > Metazoa > Chordata > Mammalia > Chiroptera > Phyllostomidae > Glossophaga > Glossophaga mutica. Next base: position 1,639,447 of record CM077318.1, on the reverse strand, counting down.
ATGATAAGGGTCCGAGGAGGAAATGAGATTGTCTCCCAAAGTTTGGCAACCCCCTTTCCGGACAGACACTGACGCAGATGAAGCCCTCAGATTTCTTTGAGATGTTAAAGCTGTATTCCTGTGTATTTGAACCCAATAAAAGCCCAGGGAGGAAGGGGCTCTGGGCCCTTCTCCTTTGAGAGTTTGTCCACCTCTCCTCCCCAAGCAGATCATGTCTTGGTAGCTTTATTTTCATCAGTGATGGACGGATGGGGCTCTGCGGGCGGTGACCCCCCGCCCACATCTGGTGCCCAGGACAGGGGCCCCCGCAGAAAAGTTATTTAATATTTTACACTAATATACCAAAGCTGATGATGATGCTGGTGGCGGTGATGATGATGCTAGTTAATATGTGTCTGTGTGAATCCACAGGCAGAATTTCTTTATTCAGTGGCTAAGCACACGGAGGAAACTATGGATTGAATTAACTGCTATTCAGTACCTTTGTTGGCGGCAACACAGCAAGATGCGTGGCCCAAAGGAGTGAATCGGTAGTGATTTTGAGGTTGACATGCCATTGAATTCGTCAAAATATATCTACAGACAAGTGCCATATGATCTCACCTATAAGTGGAACCTAATCAACAAAACAAGCAAGCAAAACAGAACCACAGACATGGAAATAAAGAACAAACTGACAGCGACCAGAGGGGAGCAGGGAGGGGGATAACGGGGGAAGAAGGGGAAGGGGCAAGTTGAGGAACAGGAACAAAAGACTCAGGGGCACGGACCATGGGAGGAGGGACTGTGGGAGTGGGGGGGACAGGGTAGGAGTGACCGATGGGGGAAAAGGCAGGACAAGTGTAACTGAACAGCAATAAAGAAATAAATAAAATAAGGGTGGTGGGCCGGGGTGGGAGTAAAAGACAGGAAACTGTACAAGATCAACAATTAAAAAAAACTGATAAAAAACATTGTAAAAAATAAAATAAAAAAAGAAGAAGGAAGTGTGCATGCACTTAAAAAAATAAAATAAAATAACTTCGCTTTAATATTGAAGAACATATCCTGATAGTCAAATTGATAGCAGATATATATATATATATAATATACATAATAGATGTAATAGATGCAGATATATATCTATTATATATCTATATCTATCTAGATATAGATATATAAACTGAAAATCACTATACTTTCCAATCCCTCAGGATATAATCAGGATTTACAATAACCTGCCTGGGATCAATGTAACAGCTTCACTTACTTCTATTATTGGACAATCTTCCACATTATAAGAACCTGTATAAAGGGCCCAAGGACAAAGCTAACGGGGGTAGGGCTGGGGGTGGGAGGAAGGGGTGGTTGGGGCAGGGCTAGTGGTGGGGAGAAAGTGGAGACGACTGTACTTGAACAACAATAAAAACATTGTACAAAATCGTGTCTACTATTCTAACAGATAGGTGTAAGCTCACTGATTGAAAAATCTTTTCTGAAATACAAATCCACGTGGTTTCCGGTACAGTCACTCACAACATAAGCCTCCTTCACTATTCGCTACACTGCTGGGTCCCTATCTCTGAATAAATAGGGACTAAACATATAATAAACATATTTATGTTTATAATATAATTATAAAATATAATAGATATAATACAGTATATCTATTATATATATATACACATCCCTGTTTATTCTCTATCTATAGTCTATGGCTATAGACTTCTTTACTTCCTAATGAAAAGGAAGTGTCACTTAGTCCTGAACTTACATATTTCTATTGGAATCAATGGTATAGTTTAAGCAGATTGACATACGATTATTGTTTTATTTTCCCCAAACAATTTTTAACAAGTGTGCAAATATAACACAGACATTCTTCAAATTATTTCTTCCCTTGACAAAGTCGGTGCCATCATTTGACATCTGACCCCATAAAATCTATTTTGTGCCACCCTTCTGCAGGGTTTCAGTGCTTGCTTTTGACATCTTTGGTTGCTCTGATGATCTAGCTGTGACTCCTGAGAGGAGTTGCCATCTGTCTGTGCCAAATCCATTTGCCCTCACTCCATGTAAAATGACCTCCTAAGAACTGGGTGAATTTAACTAAGTTGGCAATTCTTCTCTCAACTGGAAAGGATTATAGCAGTGCCTGACACAATTCCATGGCTGAGAACTCTCCCAAGTGAGGCTAAGTCTGTTGATCTTTTAAAAACATGTCTGAATAACCCGAATATCAGGCTTAAAACGATGCTTCCAGTGTTTACAATTTATTGTTAGAAACTTCTTGGCAGTACGTGTAGCCTTGGTCTTCGGGATTGCATGCAGACAGACTTTTGCCCATTTCTGACTAATCTTAGTAAACTGGAAACTCTTGAGTACCTCGGCCTTTCTCTCTTTCATTTTTTTTTTTATATTTCCTGGAAGGTGGACAGTAGCAAGCTCAGTGGAATTTAATACTCTGTACTTATCAATAAATTAATAGCTCACTCTTATTTCTGTTTGAAAAGATGATTTTCTTTCCCTTGTTGGATGATTTTAGGGCTGTAGTTACGATTCTGGTTTTGCTTTTATTTTGATTACTACTTCAAAGTCAACTACCATTTTAAAAACTATGATTTACTTAAAAAGAACGTTTGGAAAAACTATTAAAATCCCTTTGTCAATTATTCTAACACCTATCTCTGCTGGGAAAAAGATTTATTTAATCAAATCTAAATTAAATATTTTTTCCCTAGACTTCATTATTGTGTCTTTTCCCTCCGGGAATGTATGACCGAATAGAACATCTCCTAAACCTGTCTTAATTCCCTCCCTCCCCCATGTTACTCACGCATATTAGGGACTCTCAATTGCAGTTAATTATTCTAACAATATATAAACTATTGATCATTTTTATCTTGGAACTCAACCTAACTTTTCTGTATTTTTGATAAAATGTAAGTCTGATACTTTAGACAATACCCTGCAGTGTTATTGTGTGAGACTAGGGAGCTCGGTGTGCTATAAGGAGGTGATTTTAGCCATCTCATCTAAGGAACAAGTTTGACATATACATCCTTGATGATATGGCTAGCATTTTAATCTGCTCGGCAAGTGTTGAATTCATTACAAATGATAGTTGCAACTTGCTACTTAAATGAAAATGACCAGACACTCATGTCCACGATATCTTTTGACAGAGAAGGCCTAAGACCGTTCATGACTGGCCTTTGCCAACTCTCCATTAGGAGTTAAAGTAACTCTCCATTGCCTTCTCTGGCAAACTCTGTCCACTAACCACCTCTTACTGCTTCTTACGTGTCGCCCACATTTCCGTGCAGGAATTTAAGTGCGGACGCTTTAAATCTTCCTTCACATGTGTCCGCAGTGAGCCTCTGCTAACCTCTCGACCCCATCCATCTCATTAAACCTCTTCCTTTGTTTTCCTTTGCTCTTAGCGTATATTACATAATTGACATACTCCCCATTTTTTAGTACTTATTGTTTATTTCTCAATTATCAAATGTCAATACAAAGCCCTGACTGTTGCAGCTCAGTGGATTGAGTGCAGGTCTGCAAACCCAAGGGGTCATGGGTTCGATTCCCAGTCCGGGCACAGGCCTGGGTTTCGGGCCAGGTCCCCAGTAGGGGGTGCGCGAGAGGCAAGCACACATCAATGTTTCCCTCTCTCCCTCCCTTCCTCTCCCTCTCTCTAAAAATAAATAAGTAAAAATCCTAAAAAAACACTGTTACTTGAAATTGGTTATGGTAAAAAAAAGTGTTAGTAGGTTATTACTGCCTAGTTTTTAAGAGATGATCTGAGGAAAAATGATTCTAATTACAAAAATAACTGCTATTTACTGAGTAGTACTGCTGCATGCCATTAGACTATTCACGCCTGTTTCATGTTATTCATATTATTTCCATGTTGCAGGTGAAGCTGAGACTCAAAGAGGATGACGAACTTGTCAGAGTGGATACACCTGTTGAGGGGTAGAGAGGGACTTGATTTTGTATCTTTGTGACTTCAAAGCCAATGCCTAAATGCTTATATATTGGCAGTAAGCTAGAACTTTCTAGATGCAAAAGAAGAATATGAACCTTTTGAACAAATCATTAAATTTTCACTAGGTTACAGAGCCTGAATACTGCTAAGAAATGGGCTTTACATGAGCTGATGGTTTCACTCTAAGAAAGCAGATTTTCTTCTCTAGGCTCAAGTGGACCAATATTTGCTGAACATTCTCTGCATGCCAATGCCTGTGCTAGATTAGACGCTGGAATGAGAGGGGCAAGCCAAGTTGTGAGGACGAATAAGACGTTATTTCCCTCAAGGACTTTTATTTTGATAAATAGATAGTAGGTGATCTCAAGTGTAGAAATCTGTCTTCAGCATCTTTATTAGTGTGTCTCTTCCCTTCTTCATTTGGGTAAAATGTAGCAAGAAACCATCTAAAGTATGCAAAGCACATACAGAAATGATGTACAAATTATTTCATCAACTAAAAATAATAACAAGAAAACCTCGGGAACTTGGTGTGATCCAGAAGTGCTTTAGAACCTCGAATGCTCAAACGTGGGTATGCAAGTTGAAGAATATCATATTAACTTTCTTTCCACTGTTACTCATGTGGGAAGGCCATTAGGTTTTGTCTTCATTTTGTAATTAGCATATTTAAACAATTCTCATTTAATAGCTCATTCCGTTCACATTTGGGTATGAATGACACGTGAATTTGAATTTCATGCTAGGTGGTCAACCTAACTTCAAACTAATGAGGTAATAATCAACTCCAACAATGTTTTCGGCTGTCTTCCTTCTGAGTGAGTGATTTCACATTTGAAAATGCAGGATTCGGGGACAGCCAGGAATGCCCTATGGCAGTAAGAGCTCAAATTACTCGTGTTTTCCTGTGATTATGAAGTGTCTTCCAGACTTGTTTCAAACATGAGATATAAGAAAACACATGTATACATGCAAACTTTATGTTTTATGTTTTTATTCTCACCTGAGAATATTTTTTCATTTCTTCTAGAGAGAGAGGAAGGGATAGAGAAAAACGTCAGTGTGAGAGAAAAACATTGATCAATTGCTTTCCGTATGCACCCCAAATGGGGAATGAACCCACAATGTGGGTATGTGCCCTGACCAGGAATCGAACCTGCAACCTTTCAGTAATGAGATGGTGCTCCAACCACCTGAGCCACACTGGCCAGGGCAGTATACACAAACTTTCAATAAAATATTCTTTATGGCTTTAAGATACTTTTTATTTTATGGAACTCTTTTTTCTCGTTATGCTTATTCAAATTTATCTTAATTCATCAGTATTGTTTTGAGGGAAAGTATAATATATATTACAAAGAGACAATTAGAAAATACGGACTTTCTGAACATTTTGAGTAGTTAATAGAGTTATGACTCCGCACGCATCATAATTTTAACATTCTCATCTTTTAGATGCGACCGTTTAGTTGTCTCCACACTGCTTTTCCCTATATTTATTATGTAAAACAATTCTACATTTCCTTAACTTATACAGTAGGGCCATCTCCGGAAACGAGTGAGGACTAGGGCAGCTAACCCAGGGCAGGTGTGCAAGAAAATCACACTGTTAAAAAAAAAAAATAGCTATGTTTGAGGCCTTCAATAGGATTCCTGTAATATAATTGAAGACTAAAACTTTAAAATTGAATTTAAATTATGTTAAGAAAAGAGAAGTTTCTTTTTTTAAAATATTTTATTTATTTATTTTTATTATCTATTTATTTATTTACTTATCTTTAGAGGGGAAGGGAAGGAGAGAGGGAGAGAAACATCAATGTGCGGTTGCCTCTTGTATGTCCCCTGCCGGGAACTGGCCTGGCAACCCAGGCATGTGCCCTGACTGGGAATCGAACCGCGATCCTTTGGTTCGCAGGCCCGCGCTCAATCCACTGAGCTACACCAGCCAGGGCGAGAAGTAAGTTTCAATACTGCTTGGTGTGGACCCCATTCTCCACAAGCACAGGCTGTAGGGAAGGTTTTTTTTTTAGCTATCCAATCTAAGGAACGAGTTTGGCACATACGTTCCTGATAATACGGCTACCATTTTTAACCTGGTTGGGAAGTGTCCAATTAAAAATTTACGGTGAAACTTCCTACTAAGACATGAAACTCACTAGACATTCGTATCCACTATATCTTTTGATAACAACAATCATGTGATGATAAGCAGGTAGATATATTACCCGCACTTTATCAAAGGGAAAACTAGCTTAAAAAATCTAAGTGAATAACTTGAGGTCGCATAAGTAGATAGTCAGCGACAATGACCACTTTCGTATGCCTCTTCAGCTGGTGGCCTACAGAAAGTAGAAAGGAGATACTATAACAACTAGGGAATTTATTTTCAAGTGTAATTAACTGATGTTTATCCGTATAGATTAATGATTTGGCTTCTCAGACTCCTTGGCTTTCTTGTTTTTCCCCAAACATCCAGATCACAAAGGAGAAGCCATGAGCGCGTGTTGCATTGTTAATTTCAAGGCTATTTGTTAGCATTGACAACATAAGGTGATGTTTGCAAATAAGTCTTATTTTACATGTATTTTTATTGCATGTAATTTATGCCTATAGTTTCTACCATGCTCTAAGTGAGTTCCAAATTATTTTTTGTAGTCTGTAATTTTAAATACATCAAGGAAGTATCCTTAAAAGCAATGACATTTCAAGTAAAGACTAGATGATTTATACAAATCAGCCTCATTATGGGCATGGCTTATTTCTTCACGCATCTGTTCAACTGCTGTTGAGGATGTTCAAATATGTTACATTTTGCAAATTCCAATTATACCAATCTGGATATATTCAAATGAACTTTCTAACTATATTCTACTCAAAAAATGGAGAGAAAAATTAAGTTCTCTTCTTGTATCCTATTCCCTGTCTAGCTTCTCTACCCATTTCAACTAAAGAAACTGAAAATTTCAACGAAGATTTGAGCTGTGACATTTAAGGTAAGCAAAACAATATTCACAAGAAGAAAGTTTTTCAATTTGCTTTACAAGCTATTATTTGTGGATTTTGAAACTTGGAAATTCAGATAGCAAATGTGGTCTGCATAGGCACTCAAAGAGGCAATAAGAATAGAGTTATATAATAAAATATGAGAAACTATTCACAGATCTTTATATAACATTTTTGTTTGAAACAGAAATCATGGAATGCTACTGGTTGATTAATTCAGGCTAAGTCAGTTCTGTCATCTTTAGGAGACCCTGTCTCAGCATGGCTGACATTGAGACCACAAAGTCAGGGACACTTCCCCCCAACAAATATTAGTCATTGTTTTTCTTTTGAACATGGACACTTTAGGCAAATCTGTGAAATAGATGATGCTCATATTTAGAGCTTGCTGTATCAACTTTCCTTTGTCCTGTCTGGCCAGGGTCCAGATTTTCCCTAGAATACGTAATACTTTCTGACGTAAGGGATCCTATAATGTCATTTACTGGAGAAGTTAAGTGACTTTCAAGGAGCTTGATAACGATAGAAAAATCTGAGGAAACAAAGTTTATTCTGGAAAGAATAACTGATTGCATTTTCCATGCAACCCAGCTTTTGCCGTTCTTAATGAATGACAAGCTGAGAAGGAAAATAAAAGTGCCATGTACAATTTTTTTGTCAAGTAGAAATGTTGTCAAATGTTCTTGGGGATCATGCTTGCCCCAAGGCCAAACTGCAAACTAAGGAAATTCTGTATATTTATTGAAAACGTACTGTGGGTAGATCAACCTATTAAGTGCCAAGGGTGCAAAGACAGATACAGCATACTTCTACAATTAAGGATTTCACAATCCAGTAGGAATGAAAAAACTATATAGAAGTAATTGGAAAAACCCAGATTGGACTGATTACAATAATAGAGATACAGAAAAACTGTTAGAAGTGAATGAGGAGTAAGCGAGAGACAATTCCAACTCAGAAAATCTGGAAAATCACTTAAACAAGGTGTGGTTTGAACTGGGCTTAGAATAGTGGGTCATGCAGATCTGAGGAAAAAAATGTCGTTTCTCAACCTGAGTGAAAGCACGGTGTTGTGTAACAAAGTGAAGGTTGATAACGGATGCATTTGGAAGATTGGGAGTTTGTGGAAGTAGATGCAGAAGCAATGCTGTTGCACAGTTTGGGAAAAGGTGTTCAAATATCTTGAAGGTTAGGTCAAAGATGTCTACTTTCATTATATTTATAGTGGGATGCATGGAAAATTTTGTGGAAGAAAGTGCTTAATTGATTAAAATGGCTCTGAATTAAGTGCATGAAATATATTAAACGAAGATGCGTTGAAGGCAAGTAGGCCAGTCAAGATATTGCATTAATTCAGGTGGGATGTTAAAGAGCTTCTGAACTCAGGCAAGATCAGGAATGTGTAACAGAAAGACATTAAGCAACGAGAAAGTTGCAGGCGCGGTTTTCCCATTTGCTAGATATGTGGGTGTCTGTGCCTTACTGTGGGGCACTCCACTGACTCGTAGATTTTTACGTCTTCGTCTCCAGTTAGTTTTGGGAGTTCATTTTCACAGGAATCGGATGGCAGCGTTTAGTTAGTTTGTTTCTCCTGTGTGTATAACTTGTGTAGGACGTAGTGGAAATACCCCTACACATGTTTTTCTGGAATCCAGGGTGTTTTTTTGTCCTGGAAAAAATGTTTACATTTTCTCTGGCTCAGGGCTCCACCTCACAGGGGAAAAGTACATTTTCGACCCAATCATCTTGAGGTCTGGGGTTAGGGTTTTGCATTTGCCAACTCACATTCTTGGTTATAATGCAATTGTGGTCAAGACTTTCTCAGGTCAGTGAGCACATTTTTTTCGTTGTTCCTTCAGAGACAGGGCAGAAATTCGAGACTCTCCCCCTTACTCAGAAACCTACCTCCCATGAACAGGGGCCACAATGGATGTGCTTCTGTGTTGCGGTTTTGTTCTATCAATTACGGAATTATCAAAACCCCCTCTCTGTTGATTTGTAAGTTCCTCCTGATAATTGTGCCAGTTTTTATTCATTTGTAGATTTGGAAGCTATGTTTTCAGGTATTATGAGTATAGAATTTTTGCATCCCGTGGAGGAATAAACCTTTTATCATTTCTACCTTTTCACTGTGACTCTCTTTATTTCAAATGATTTCAAACTTTCCAGTCTATTTTACCTGATATTAGTGTGGTTACATAAGCTTCGCTTTGAATGGACTTTTCCTGGACTATTGTTTTCATGTTTTTCATTACTAATTTTCTGAGTTCTCATATTTTCAATGGCATATAGACAGATTTTTTGTTTTATTATTTCTGGATTAAAAATTTTACCTTTTCGCTGGAACATTTAATTTTTTGTCGTTTGACATAATTGTACTCTACTTGAATATACAGACAATTACCTTATTTTGTTATTTTTCCTGTCCAGAAGGCAATAGGAATCTTTTTCTCTCCTTCTTGATTTATTTTAACTTCATTATATTTTCCCCCTGGATTTCATTTGCAGTAATAGAGAAATTGAAACTTTATTTCCGGTATTTGACTACCACATACATTATAACATACATACTTGAGTGTTCAAAGTTTTAAGTTGGACAGTAACTCTTCTTTCGTCTTAGCTCTCCAGATGATCCATCTTGTATTTTATTCCCCAACTTAAGTGGATCCAGGAATGTTTGTTCCTTACTTAGCCCCTGGATGTGAAAAAGAAAAGTTCATTGGGTTAAACAATGCTCTTTAGAGCAAAATAGGTTAAGTCCATTACTTACCATCTAGGAATGTCTGTCTTCAGTGGTAGTTTGGCCTATAATTATATGTTGCCAAGCTTTATATACTTTTTAAAATGCAATTTTTAAATATTTTACTCAGCATTTTATTTGCTTTAAGGATGGTCATTCAGGACAATGTGTCATGTTGCTAAAAATGAAAGTTCCACATTAGTATTTCACCTCAGCTGTCTTTTTGTTGTCTGTTATGAATCATAGTTACCTCTGACAAATCTATTTAAATTATAAAGCTGTTTTAGTATCCTATAATGCACAGAATGCACCCACACGATTCTGTCATATTCTTTACATCTTGAAATTGACATTGTCTTAGTAACAAGTATTAAAAATGTGTTCTTTATGAGAATAGAAGATAGTATCAGAAGGCATTATATTTACTAACCCATTACAAAGATTGCTCCCTTTGTTGGAGCGCTATATTAGTTAGAAACAGAAAGATGAAGGAATTGTTGGGCCTGATTCATTATTTATTTGAATTGTAAGTAACAAGAACATATCACTGATATTCATTGTATGAAGTTGAAAGAGACATAAGAAAGAAAAATAATCAGTAGTCGCCATATCATAGGTGAAACCAGCTAAGAAAATAAATGTTTTGAGTAGTGAACCACAAAAAGAGTACTAAAGTTTTATTTTATAGTGTTCTTTTCAGTTTGATTCTTTAAACTTTTATTAAAAATGTGGAAGGCAAAAAATAAAGTAACGGATAGGTTTTAAAGGACAGGGTGCAACTCCAGGAAAAGAGTAATTGCTATTCTCTTCCGCTTTTAAAAATATTCACCAATTCATTTCCAGTTCATTTAAAGCAGGATGTTGTTTGTTTAAAGAGAATTGGAATGAACAATTCACCGGTGGTTTTAAAAAGCTCTTAAAACTAATGTAACTTTTAGGTTCACATTTCATATATTAGAAATGTGTTCCAGTACATAATCAAATTAAACTACAAAGTCTAGTCATGATCACATGGAACTGTCTAACCGCATAGCTGAGATTTCATGATCAATCCTTCGATTACACAATAGTCTGATATTTACCCACATAAATTCTTTAGCAACCTACAGCAATGTTGTAGAGTAACAGAACAGCTTGAAAAAATAAATTGTTTATTTCCCAAGGAACAGGCAAGCAAATAGATTTGAGACAGTGCATCCAATAATTTTTCTGAAAGTAATAAAAAGCTATTATGAATAAAGACACTTCTTTTTCTTCTTGAAAATTGTGTCCTCGGACATTGCACAAGCTTTATTGGAAATCAAGTTGTGATCTTAACAGACTAGGTAATCTTGTGCATGTAAACAAAGCGCTGCAATCTTGAAAGCAACGAACGCATTCTTCAGAAAATCAATGAGTTGTATCTAAATATAAGGAAATTAATGCCACTAACCTGATCTTTTGTAATCCAAGTAAATTAATCAATTAATTATTTGATTTACTCCCTTATTATTTTACTTTTGACTATGCATTTTAAAGAAATTTGCTTTTTGTATGATTAACTTTACACATGTATTTTAAAAGCATTGACATACAACTTCATTTTTAGAGCAGTTTTGTTTGTAAAAAAAAAATGAGGACCTATTACACAGGGTTTCCATATACTTCCTCCCCCACCTCCCCAGTTTTTCCTATTATTACCATCTTGCATAGGTGTGGTACATATGTTATATATTTGTTTGATTTTTCTTGTTAAGTTGTATGAGTTATTTATAAATTTAGGATACTGACACCTAATCAAATATAATTTGAAAATACTTACTCCGACTGCATAGTTTGGTTTTTCATTTGTTAATTTTTAATTTGGTTGTGCAGAAACTTCCCAGTTTGAGGTAACAACACTTCATTGTTGTCTTCTATTACTTGTGTTTGTATCTTAAGTAGGATGTTGCCTCAGGGCAAGAAACCCCTACAAAGACAATTTGAATGAACAGTCCACCAATGGGTTTCAAAGGTTTTATTGTTCTTGTACAGAAATGCCATTGATTTCTGTGTGTTGATTTTATTGGTGTAACTTAACTTTGGTAATTAGTTCCAACAGGTTTTATTTAGGTGGAATCTTTATCAGATCACCTGCAAATAATGACAGTTTTACTCCTTCCTTTCTGATGCGGATGCCTTTATTTCTTTGTTTGCCTATTTGTTCTAGCTGAGACTTCCAGTACACTATGCTAAATACGAGTATGAATGATACAGAGAGCTCTGATCAGATCACTGGGGAGGAGTAGGAGGGGCCTAGGAGGAGGTTGCCCTGGACAACGGCAAACAGTCTGGGAGGTGATTGGCTGAGAAGCCGGGTGCGTCCAGAGCCCAGGGAGGGATGGGCCAGGGGATTTAAAATAGAAGAGGGCAGAGACCGGCTCTCAGACTCTCTCCCTCCAGGATGCCCGATGGTCCTGCTGCAGCCGCCCGCACTTCCCGAAGGACGGTGTTTTAAGTGGGAGAACCAACTCCGGGTGCAGCCCAGGGCCGGGCCGGCCTGGCCGAGGGTGGCAGGGTTGCTCTCCTTTGGGTGTTCTGGAGGGGACCGGCTCTGAGGCAGAAGCCTGACATTCTTTCAAAATTGTGTAGCCTTTGTATCTTAGGTTGTTGTGGTTTGTACACTAACCCTGTAGAAATAAGATAATTAAAAACTAACAGGGGGAATGACGGGGAACTCAGGAGTTAGAGGTTAGCCTTCATTGATAGGCTAAGTGATAAAAAGCTGTTATTCCAAAATTTCGAAGTTTTTTTTTATTCCCCTACACCCTGCACCCCCCTCCCACCAACACTCCCCCCTTTAGTTCGTGTCCATGGGGCATACATATATGTTCTTTGGCTTCTTCATTTCCTGTGCTATTCTTGCCCTCCCCTGTCTATTTTCCATTTCCATAAGTACCATTTTTGCTACTTATTCTCTGTACCTTCCCCCCTTTCCTCCTCCCACTCCCCTGTTGCTAACCCTCCATATGATCTCCATTTCTGTAGTTTTGTTCCTGTTCTAGTTGTTGGCTTGGTTTGTTTTTGCTTTTGTTTTAGGATCGGTTGTTAGTAACTGTGAGTTTGTTGTCATTTTACTCATTGTACTTTTAATCTTCTTTTCCTTAGATAAATCCCTATAACATTTCGTATAATAAGGGCTTGGTGATGATGAACTCCTTGAACTTGACCTTATCTAGGAAGCACTTTATCTGCCCTTGCATTGTAAATGATAGCTTTGCTGGATAGAGTCATTTTGGATGTAGGTCCTTGCCTTTCATGACTTGGAATACTTCTTTCCAGCCCCTTCTTGCCTGCAAGGTTTCTTTTGAGAAATCAGCTGATAGTCTTATGGGAACTCATTGCAGGTGACTGTCTCCTTTTCTCTTGCTGCTTTTAAGATTCTCTCCTTCTCTTTAATCTTGGGTAATGTAATTATGAGTGCCTTGGTGTGTTCCTCCTTGGGTCCAACTTCTTGGGGACTCTCTGAGCTTCCTGGACTTCCTGGAAGTCTATTTTCTTTGCCATATTGAGGAAGTTTTCTTTCATTAATTTTTCAATGCTGAAGTGAGCTGGGGCGAGTCTATTGTAGGCTATAATAGTTGGGTCCTGTTTTTGGTTTTATTTTTTTCCATCCAGCAGCTCCAGCTTTTTTTGATTGGATAATTCATCACATTTAGAGTATTTACTGAGAGATAAGGACTTATAAAAACCATTTTCTTCTTTTCTGTCTACTTTTATAGTTCTTTTGTTTTTTTCTTTCTCGTTTTCAGCTTTCCTTTGTAAATTGATAATAATCTGTAGTGGTATGCTTTGATTTCTTCACCTGTACCTTTTGTGTACTTGTTATATGCTTTTGCTTTGTGGTTATCTTGAGGCATATATAAAACATGTTATACACATGATAGTCTATTTTATCCAATGACAACTGACCTTCAATCACATACCAAGAACTATATTCTCTTTGTATATTTAATGCTATAATTTTCCTCTTGTACTGTGCATTCTTTAACAAATTATACTTATAGTGTTTTCTAATACTGTCATTTAACCTTTAAACTACAGCTAAGTAGTTAACATTCCACCATATTACTACATTAGATTATTCTGGATTTACTATATATTTACAGTCACTAGTGTACTATATATTTTTACAGCTTTTATGTTAGGAATTAGCATTCTTTTATTTTACTGTCTTGATTTTAGAGAGAGAGGGGAAGGGGAAAAGAGAGCAAGAGAGAGAGAAACACACACTGATTTGTTGTTACACTTATTTGTGCCTTCATTGGTTGATTCTTGTGTGTGCCCTGAGTGGGCCCATCGAACTCACAACCTTAGTGTACGGGGAGGATGCTCTAACTGAGCTGCCTGGCCAGGCCCTGCCTGTAAGATTTTTATGAAAGTTGGGCAATGAAGACAAATGAAGACCTCGGCTGCTGTGTAAATCCCAGATGAGCGCCTCTGTTCTACGTGTACGCCTTCTTTTCCTGTGACAGAAATAAGTACAAACACCTTACTAACCGTCGTGTGTGAAGATACACACTTTTCCGCGCATGCTGTTCTCTCGGACACGAGAGTGTCAGGTACAGTCCGTTGCGTATGTGACGGTTTCTGTCACCCAGAGCGGCCCTCGGTGACTGCGCAGTGCAAATGTGCGCACAGCTGTTCGTACCGCTCTGTGTGTCGATCTCACCGACTTCTGTGCGTTGCTGGAGGGACACATTCTGAGTTTGACGGCCATCTCGGTGTTTGACGAGGTTACAATACGGTAAAGCAATCAAAGAAAAAGTTGTGTCCACTGCAGGGCTTGGAAAAGCATCGGGGATTCTTGACACTTGTTAAGCAAAAACACTCTCGGTAAATGGACTGAAATCCCACAGTTGCATCTTCAGCAACCATCAAGACAGGAAGAGCCCCACAATCCTGTGAGAACGCGTCGTTCTATCACCGACACGGGGCACAGTGCCTGCTTATGACCAGGACCCCCTTAGGGTGTGGGTGCTAGTGTACAACTTCCTTGTGGGGGACGACCCCGTCTTAAAGGGGCCAGAGGGATACAGCGCGCTCTCCAGGGCGTCCGTGTCCGTGTCCGTGGACAGACACGGAGAGCGAGCGTGACAGGGAGACAGGTCAGCACAGAGCCGGGTGGGGGGGGAAGCGTTCACGGAGGGGAGTCTGGGGGAGGGAGGGGTGCGCGCATTCAGGGAACCAACGGCTCCTCCGCATTCGGGTGACTCTCAGCATCGCGGGGGGGGGGGCTGTGACCCGACTAACCAGGGCAGGGCGCCCGTGGTGGGCCAGCCAGGGAGCCTGGGCTCCTTGCACCCCCGCCCTCCGCCTCCCCCTGGCCTCTCGCCGACCTCCGCCCCATCATTCCCCTCCTGGGTCCCAGTCCCCATTCCCCTGGGTGGGCCCACCCACTTTCCAACCTCTGCATTTCCCTGCATTCCTCTCCATGGACCCTCCCACGCTCCACCCCCCCATTCCCCTCCCTGGACCCTCCCCCCCTCCACCCCCCATTCCCCTCCACGGACTCTTCTACGCTCCACCCCCCATTCCCCTCCATGGACCCTTCCACAATGCACCCCCCATTCCCCTCCATGGACTCTTCTACCCTCCATCCCCCATTCCCCTCCACGGACCCTCCTGTTCCTCCAGAACCTCGTATTGCCCCTCCGTGGCCCCTCCTGCTCTCCACCCTCCCATTCCCCTCTCCCCATGTTGCTCCATGGTCCTTCCCCCCCATTCCCCTCCATGGTCTCTCCCTCCCCCATCCCCCTCCATGGACCCTCCCCCCATTCCCCTCCATGGTCTCTCCCTCCCCCTACCGCATCTCATTCAGCCTCCCTATCTCCCTTGGCCCCGCCCCCCACTGACTTGCTGACGTCAGCAGCGGGCCCTCGTGACGTCACAGAGCGTATCCCCTCCTGCCCCAGGCACGCAGGGCCGAGGGCAGAGGCAGGCGGCCTGGCAGGAGCGGTTGGTCCTGTCGCAGGGTGGCGGTGTGTTCGGGCAGCACAGCCTCGGGGCTCAGGGTCCGAGCGGCGGACCCAGCGGTGGAGGAGGAAGAGATGGAGGAGCCAGGGACCAGCAGGACACAGGTGAGCAGCAGCCCCTCAGGTCCAGCCTCTCCCTTCCTCCTCCTCATCCCCTACTGTCCCCCGACACCCCCTCACACCCCACAGCCCGGCTCCGGCCTTCTTACCCACCGACCTGGGGGATGGCTGCCCCTCTAACCCTGGCCCCCGTAAGCAGCGCCAACCCTAACCCATGCCCCCCTCCCCCGACCCGTGGTTCCCCCTTGTCTCTATTAGGATGCTCCAAAAGGGCCCGTTCCCGTGGACCAGTCCACGGCTCTCAAGCGCCTGGAGAAGGAACTGATGGACATCACTAAGGACCCCCCTCCCATGTGCTCCGCGGGGCCGGTGGACGATGACATGTTCATTTGGAAGGGGGTCATCATGGGTTCTGACGACAGCCCCTACGAGGGAGGGGTCTTCTCCCTCAACATACACTTCCCATGCGAGTACCCCTTTCACCCTCCGTGGGTTTATTTCACCACCCGGATCTACCACCCCAATATCGACCGAAGGGGGAATATCTGTCTAGATATTCTCAAGACCCAGTGGTCTCCCGCACTGACCACATCCAAAGTATTGTTGTCCATCAGCTCCATATTATGTGACCCCAATCCTGATGATGCCTTAGTTCCATCCATTGCGAGAATGTACTTAAAGGACAGGGACACCTATAATGCCATGGCCCGAGCTTGGACCAGAAAATATGCCATGTGAGTTAAAAGTAAACAATAAACCATCACCTTATGAAACACCTGGCTGTTGAACAGGCTGTCTTTGGACCGCTTTCTGGGAGGTGTCGTTTCCCCATCTTCGTGGGCACACGGTGAACACCTGCCACAGCAGGGGTGTGTGGAGGGCGTGGGGGAAGCACTAGGGTGGGGCACCTGCCGCATCAAGGTGTGTGGAGGGAGGCATGGAGGCTGGAGCAAGGTTGAGGGTGGGTGAGTGGGAGAGAGGTCAATTTTAATGAATATTTTACTGAAAACCTTAGTGCACACCAAGCAAGCAATAAAGTCACTTCTAAGAGAGCTGATTCTCCGGTACGAAGTGGCAAACATTCTACACCAACTAATGCTGTTTGGGGTATGTTTTTAATTAGTGTTTCCTATCAGCCTTCACTCACAAAAGCCTACTGAGGGGGCTGATACGAGACTATCTCGCAAAGCACAAAGCTGATTTGGCTGTCATTTCATAATTAATATCATTATTGGGAACTAATTAGGTGCTAATGAATACGGGCGTTCTACCAAAAGCTCGTCCCTGATAAATTTATACATCAGCTATCCTAACGTCCACATTAGGGATTCATACCAGCTCCGAGAAATGCACGCGGGTGCGGATGTTCGCATGTCCCCGGTCTCACTGCCCTGTGCTGCAATTTGTCTGCAGCTGCGGTTTTATTTTCTAAAGCAAGATGATGGTTCGCTTATGCTTTTAGCTGTTGTCTTTTACATTTAAAAGATGGCCACGGAAGATTAGGAGCTTTCTGGAGCCGGTGTCTTTTCTGTGGCTGCAACACTCACCGTCAGGACAGTGGCTTGCTCGTGCGTGCGCACTCGTGTGAATTTTCCCTAACCCTTGGCCGTTCCTTTAATTGCCGTTCGACTAATAAAATGGACGTCAGTGGATACGGAGCTGGTTTTTGCGTTTTATAGTCTGCTTCTAACCGTGTTTGTATTGCTTGTTTTGAGAGTAGAGGTGGGTGTGGAACATGCTGTGCTAAGCTGAGGAAAAGAAATGGAGTTAAAAAACATTAAAGGCCAATTCCAGGTCTGTCTGGGACTTGCTCGGTGGCTTTGAAAAAGTTAACTAGCCTTACCATCTTTTAGGGTCTTGGACGCAGCATGCTTTTCCCCCCTCCATCTGAAGTACGGCTTAGTCCCTTCCCATGCCCAGAGGAAATTGAGAATTGAGGAGAACACACATTATAGCAATGTTTGTGTGGTGGAGAGCTGGCGTGCTTCACACGGATTGCTTTGTATTCATTTGGTTCTCATACCGACTCAATGTACAGGCAGACCAGGGATTGTGAGTCCTGTGTTGTTGTTGAGAAAACTCAAGTACAAGGCAGCTAAGTGGCTATTCATGAGAGAAAGAGTACATGAATTGGGTCTCTTTATCCCTCGTACCTTGCATGCTTTTCTTTACATGTAGAACACCAAGACTAAATCTCTACGATATTCCACTGTGGGTTCAAGTACTGCGATTGAAGAAAGGCACACATAAAACATAATTTTTCTTGCTATCGAATTCTCAGATAGTGAAAACCACTACTGAGGTTTGGTGAAGGTGTTAAGGAAGCCGTACATGTATTGCTGCTGGGTTTCCAAATCAATACAACCATTTTGGAGAAACTGTGGCCAATGTGGATCAAGAAGAGCCTTTCAAATGTGTACGCACTTCATTACAGCAGAACAAGTGTGTGCGTGTACGAGCTTGTGGCATGTGTGGAATCTCATCAGTGGTTAGGCCGTCCTCGTGGGATTATAAAATTGTGAGTGATCTTGGTTCATGTTTATGCTCTATATTTTACAACAAATATAAATACATATTACATGATAACAATTAAAAAACATACTTAAGTTTTGAATATTAAATAAATAAAATATGAAATAAATATTATTTATATAATAAATTATTCAATAAATAAAACATACTTAAATAAAATGTTCTCAAGTTTTGAAAGGGCTGATCTTTGCTGCAATGGAACCTCATTTTTTTGTGTGTATTATCTAAATAATAAGCTGTACAAAGTTTTAATTACCAAACGTTGCACCTCATCCTTAAGATATCGCTTTGTCATCCTCATTCAGTTAGCTGCTAGAAATAGAAACAGTAAATTGCTCCGAACACGCGGAAGATATAAAATGCACGCCTACCCGTCCTGTTCCGTAGTGTGTCTGGGTGTTGTCGTCTTTAACGTATTGATAAAGTTGGGATTCTCTTACACAAAACACACGCCATTTCCTAGTCCCTGAATAGTTCAGATAATTTCTGTTTCATGTCAATGCCACATGCTTGGAATGCAATGTCAGTTTATCATTTGTGTCTGCTAGATGGCATTTTAAAAATAGGTTTTGAAACTACGTCGGCGCCTTCCAAAGGAACGTGGAGAAAAGGTTCCTGATCACCACCGTCTCTGGTCTCGCTGGGTCCCAGGACCACAAATGCGCTCATCCCGCAAACGTGCACTTTTCTTGACCGTCTCGTGAATCCAATCCGTGAAAAAGTAACGATGAAAAGAGACAGTAAGGAATGTTTGAGGAATGGCTTGTGCAACACAACCGAGCCTCATTCCCTGTCGCTGGTCCTGAGGCAAGGCAGGAAGGCGCCGGGAACAATCCGGAGCCTGGGAACGGGGAAAGGAGCCGAGAAAGGCCACCTGGGCCGCCCGCAGGGCAGGCGCAGCGCGACACCTTATCTCCCGGGCACCAGGACAGGGGGGAGCCAGTGCCTCGCACCTCTCCTCCAGGCCCAGACAATGCATACACAGCCGACATCACTCCGGTGGGAGAAATGGAGAAGGGAGCCCTCCGTGAGTGCTGTTTGTGCCAGCCCCACCCAAGGACAGATGGAGGCAGGCGGACAGAAAACAGAAACCCCGTCAGAGCCAGGCGGACCCGAGATAAAGGGCAAACGAGAGAGCGGACCGAAGGCCCAGCCCAAACTGGTCCAAGTGCTCACGTTAGTGCGCTAGTGCATTGCAAAGCACCCGGAAAGCTGGCGGGTATTCTGCTGAAACCCTCCCAGGAGAGTCTCCCCCGCAGGGTCGCTGCCTCTGGAGCCGCCCCCGCCCTTCCTGACCGTCCCACTGGCCCCCCCCCCCCGCACCCCGCCCCCGCACCCCGAGGCTCCCAGGACAGCTGCAGCGGGTGGAGGAGCCCGCAGCGGCGGTTCGTCCCTGGTCCCTGGCGTGCCCCGCCCTGTCTGCAGGGCCCCCCTTTCCTCCGCCTCTCCAGGGAGTGGACAGAAGCCGCGTCTGGGCCCGCGCCTGTCCCGCAAGGTCTAGCGGCCCAAGCAGCCCCTCCTGGGCTCTGTCCTGGTGCTGCTTCTGCCCCGAGCCCCTCCTCTGTGTCGCCGTCTGCGGCGTGACCAGACACCCTCGCACAACCGGCCGGACTCGCGCTGTGACGTCTTCCCTGCAGAGGTCAAGAGTCCACACGCGACAGGCCGGCCTGTGGCAGACCCGCTCGAGCCTGCCTGGTAACCGGTGACGGTCAGTCCAGCTGTCCTGACTTTAGGGGGGAAAATGGTTATCTTACCGAATTGTAGCTTGTGCGTGCGTGCGTGCATGTGTTTGCGAACATGGGTATTTATTTACCAATCCCGTTAGGGTTATTGCCCGTGAAAGAGCATAAAACAAGAATTATAGAAAGCATATATTCTAGTTCTTTATACCTTTTTATTTTATGCTCTTTGTCATGACCCAGTCAAATGAAAGTTCTTTAAAGGTAGGTATTATTCTGATGATGTTGTAAGTTATAGCAAAGAAACGTATAAAAAATGTTTGTACTTGTACTTTGACTCATCATCTCCTATTTTCTCTTCACCCGGTGTATTTATTGCCCCTGGTGTACCTTCACCCAACTCTTGACCAAAACCCCTACAGTCGCCAGGCTTTATCACCTGCCTTCTTCCCAAACCTGATCACAGCCTTAGCAATTCTTTTCCTAAAAAAGATTTTATTTATTTATATTTAGACAGAGTGGAATGGAGGGAAAGACAGAGGGAGAGAAACATTAATGTGTGGTTGCCTCTCACTCACCCCCAACTGGGGACCGGGCCCACTACCCAGGAAGGTGCCCTGACTGGGAATCGAACCTGCAACCCTTTGGTTTCTTGGTCAGCACTCAACCCGCTGAGCCACACTATCCAGGGTGTAACTTGTTACTATTGCAGCCATATGTCCGGTAAGAGGAAAAGCTGTCACTTTACAAACATAGAAATTCATTCCAAATAACGGTTGAACTGTTGTAATATAGCATACGCACTGTAAATTGACTTTTCAGAGTCAGCATCTAAATTTGATGCTAAAACTTTCAATCTACAAAATTTAGGCCAGTTGCATGAAGAGGTTTATAGATGGCCTTATATTGTCTAACTACTTGTAGACTTTAAGGAGATAACTTGAGCCCTGACCTGCTATGGTTCAGTTGGCTGTGCATTGTCCAGCCTAAAGGAAGGGTTGCTGGTTGCTGGTTCGATTCCCAGTCAGGGCACATGCCTGGGTGTTGGGTTTGATCCCCAAAAGATCTATGTTCTCTCTCACATTGATGGTT
Organism: Glossophaga mutica; assembly: GCA_039655065.1. Lineage (NCBI taxonomy): Eukaryota > Metazoa > Chordata > Mammalia > Chiroptera > Phyllostomidae > Glossophaga > Glossophaga mutica. The sequence continues at coordinate 1,618,378 of CM077318.1, read as the reverse complement.
TTTCTCCCTCTCTTTCTCCTCCCCTTCCCCTCTCTCTAAAAATAAATAAATAATATCTTTTAAAAATGTATAAAAAGGATGTACCTTGCCCTGGCTGGTGTAGCTCAGTGGATTGAGCGTGGGCTGCGAACCAAGGGGTCGCCAGTTCGATTCCCAGTGAGGGCACCTGCCTGGGTTGCAGGCCAGATCCCTGGTACAGGGCGCACAAGAGGCAACCACACATGGATAATCCTCTCCCTCTCATTCTCCTTCTCTTTACTTCTCTCTAAAAATGAATAAATAAAATCTTTAAAAAATAAAATAAAATAAAAAGGATGTAACTTGAATGTGGATGAGAATTTTTTGTAGAGAAGACCTACACGTCCGCTGTGTCTGATAAACTGCTGCAATCGATGATGGAGACCTCAGGGACACCTGCTAGAAGTCTCACGCCCGACTTTAACAAAAAAGGATTCTTCTCATGGAAGGGCCTTCTTTAGTGCAGTGTTAGTATTCTAAGGTTACTGCTACCCTCACCAAAGACCCAAGCTATGAATCTTGAGGCCAGATTTCTTCTGTGCAGAAGTGGATCAAAGCAATTTTGAATCGACCAGTTGGAGGGAGAACTATGAAACGCTGTCTCTCACCAAACAAAAGTCTGATAAGTGCAAGGGGACCCGCATTATCTACCCTAATCTGGAAAACAACTCTAACGTGAAAAATGACTACTTTTCCAGGTTAGAAATGAGAGCAGTGGGATTCTAAAAGTCCCTGCAAACTTCCCAAGTACACACAGCCAGTAAAGGCCTGAGCGAGAATATAACCCAGATCTGCCTGGATCACAAGGCAGTGATTTTTTTTTTTAATTTCCTGCCGTTAGAGAGAGGAAGGAAGGGAGGAGAGAATGAGAGAGAGAGAGAGGAAGGGAGAGAGAGGGAGAGAGATTGATTTGCTGTTCCACTTACTGATGCATTCACTGGTTGCTTCTTGAGTGTGCCCCGACCGGGAACCGAACCAGCAGCCCTGGTGTACTGGCTGACTCTACAGTCAACTGAGCTACCTGGCCAGGAAGAAGCAGTGTTCTTTGAACTGTGCCTTACTTGTTGCAACTTCCCAAACATAAGAGTGGTGAAACTCGGGTTATGGTAAATGGTATGTGTAGAAACTGTTTTACGAAAAGGTTGAAAAGAGCTTTATGGAATAATTAAAACGAGCCCTAGGAAGTCAAATGACACTCGCTCTTTTTCCCTTGTTTCCTTATGTAGAATGAAAAGGTCTGAATTGTCACATGCTGTTTATGATTCTTTCCCAATTCAAGAATTCTGGGTCGTTATGATTTGGGGAATTTCCACAACTTCTAGTAGAAAACTAAAATTTGTGCTAAATTTCAGAAGCTCTTCGTATGATTTCACCTCACTTTAGGGTTAAATGTTTAGGCAACAGAGACTGTCATCGGTGTTAAATATTATTGTAAATGCAGAAATTGCAAAGCGTTCTACATACCCTGTTAGGAAAAGGAAATTAAGGTTGAGGACGTGAAAGTTAGAAACTGGAGTATATATTTAAAACAACGTATAATATGTAATAAAACTCACGAGAGAGGTAAATCATGTGTTTGTTTGCATTACAGTTGTTGGTGGATAAACTAACACACAAAGCCCTCAGTATTCTTCAAACATGCCCACATGTGACGCAGACAGAATTAAAGATTTGTATTTTCTCCACGTTGATAAACTTTTATGGGGACTGATACATTTCTCATTGGATCAATGACTTCTGAAAAGCTGGAAAACTAAATAGTTTTCGAATTCCTGATTTTCATAGGAGCATCTGCGAATTTGTCATAAATGATGTTTTACTCATGATACCTGAAGTATCGAATGGATGGCTACAGCCTGTTCTTTTTAAAAATTCTGAGTTGTTAAATTAATTTTTATTTGTGTAATAATTTTTATGACTAAACATAGACGTTTTCCTTAGAAACTCATGTTAGTAGCATCTCAATTTTTTAGTAGTTATTCAAAGTACTAGGTGCACTTTATCTCAAAGACTCAGATATTTATAGACAGTTTAGATCAAAGATGATGGAGATAGATAGCTATAAACAGATATTGCATGTATGTGCATATGTAACAATTACAAGCTCTTCTAAGAAACAATAATGTAATGTTAATGTGAAAGGTTTAATAAACGTCCCCATAAATAGTATGTTGGATCCTACTTTTGTAATCAAGTTTATTAATTGAATGAAAAATTACATAAAATAAAATTCACCATTTCAGCACACAGAATGCTTTTTAATGTTATTTAGTATATACATTCACAATGTTGTGCATCCATTGCCACTATGAGAAGAATATTTTCATCACTCTCACAATAAAAAAATAATAACCTCAGAGCCCGTGCCCTCCAGAACACCCAAAGGAGAACAATACGCCACCCTCTGCCAGGCCAGCCCGACCCCAGCTCAGAGTTCCTTCCCTCATCTAAAATCCACCTCTCGGGAAACACAGGCAGCTGCAGAACCATCATCCTTTAAATTGAGATCATTTAAGCCTTCACTCCTAATTTTCCTCGGTCCTTGCAGCACCCCAAACCTTGGGCAACGCTAATCTAAACGTTTTAAGGTTCATTCATGTTGTAGCATGAGTCAGTATGTCAATAGCTTTCATGAAGGAATGATACTAAATTCTTTGATTATACTACATTTTATTTATCTATTTGTCTGTTGATGAATATTTAGGTTAGTTTCACATTTTGGCGATTATCAATACAAGTACTCTGAGCATTAATGTACATGATTTATTGGAAATATATATTTTTAATTCCTTTTAGTATACATTTAGGGGTAGAAATGTTAGGTCATATGATACCTCTAAGTTTAGCTTTTGAAGAACAGGCAAATAGTTGTCCATAGCAGCTGTAGCACTTAACATGTCCACCAGAAATATATGAGGGTTCCAGTTTATCCACATCTCATGAACAGTTGTTATTTTTTGCTTTCTGATGCTACTTACCCCAGTGAGTGTGACGTAGTATCTCATTGTGGTTTTGATTTGTATTTCCTTAATTGCTAATGACATTGAGCCTCTACCCATATGCTTATTGGCTATTTGCATATCAGTTTTGAATAAATGTCTTTTTAAATCCTCTGCTCACTTTTAATTGTTTTGTCTTTTTGTTGCTAAGCGTTAAGAGTTTTTATATATTTTGGATATTTGACCCGTATTAGATATATGACCTGAAAATATTTTTTCGAAGTAATATAGTCTTTTTGCTTTCTTAATAGTGTCTTCTGTTGCACAAAAGATTTTAGTTTTGATGAACTCTAACTTATCTATTTTTTTCTTTTATTGCTGGTGCTTTTGGTGTTATTTTAAGAAACTATTGTCTAATCCAAAGCTACAAGACTTGCTTCTCGGTTTTCTTCTATAAGTTTTATAGCTTTAGCTATTATTTTTAGGTATTTGATATGTTTTGAGTTAATATCTGTATATGTTTTGAGATAAGATTCCAAGTTTATTTGGAATTTAGCCCCACTTACTGAAATTTTATTCCTTCTCCATTCAACGGCATTGGCACCTTGTAGAAAATCAATTCACCATAAAGCATATTTGAGTGACTATAATTTTCACTTCCTTAATATTGAAGGGGATGGGAAGGTTTGCCATCCCCAAAACGTGCCTTTTAAGATATTAATTTCAGTTGGTTATTAAGAAACAAAAAACTCAGAAAGTATCTTTGAACTTCCCACTTTCCTGCCTAACGGGGTTTGGATTTAAAAAAAAAAAAAACTGGTTTAGGAAGGGAATTCTACCATTTCCACCTTCAGGTTTTCACCTCAGCTAATTTGAATTAAGAATGGGGCGGGGTAAAAGACAGAAAGCTGTACAATATCAACAATTAAAAAATACTGATTAAAAATAAAAAAAAGAAAGAATGGGAGACAGGGAAGATATGAAAAACCCTGTTCTAAAAAGGAAAACCCTGTTTTGATGGATTCTCCCCTCCTTCCCATTCTTTCTGGGTTGCCTAGCAGGAAATTGTTTGCCCTATGCTCTGCTCTTTCTTGGCTACATGTGAATAGTTTATTTCCTTTTGTGAATTTCAGATCCGCACCCCCCTTCTCTTTAGACCTAGAATGGCATATAAGCTTCTGCTGCCCAGCGCCTCTTTGGAGTCTCATTAAGACATACCCAAATGCATATTTGCAAGATGAACTTTGGACATTTTTTCCTGTTAATCTGTCTCCGTTAATTTGATTATTAGCTGAACTAAAAGAACTTTGAAGGTGAGAAGGAAATTATTTTTATGCCCCTCCAATAACTCCTACTTATCGATTTGTCTATTGATACTCTCCATTTATTGACTGATATTCTCTATTTAATAAGATACTATTATCATAATTTTCTCTAGTTTTTTGGACATGGTTTATTTGAGCTGCTTGAACATATTCGAAATAGCTGATTTAAAACCTGTGTGCAGTAAGTCCAATATCAGCACTTTTGCGGAAAACGTCTTGTAATCGCTTTGTTTCTTGCATATGGGTGTTCCCGGAGAGACCCAAGTTAGGGAACGCTCCGTCCTCCGGTTCTTGTCTCACTCGTAATAAAAGAATTCAGGCGAAAGACAGCATGTATATTGGAAATGAGGTCCAAGTTTGTTTATGAAACACACACAAGCACGAAGCTGCAAACAGGCACCTGGCTAGTCTGAATGCCCCACGTACAGAGGAAAGAAAGTTGTTAAAAAGTTTGTTAGCAAGTTTGTCTTATACACTTGAGCCAGAAGACAGAAGTGGGCAATTAGCGAATCTGCATGCCTCACTTACACTGGAGAATGAAGCTGCGAGTTTGGAACAAAAAGCTTTTGGAACAAAAAGCTGCACGCGGGCACTCAGCTGATCCGAGTGTGCCGACTATCGGGGTTCAGGGGTCATATGCTTTAGTCAGTTTCTAGGTTCCCTCTCCTCCTCTCCCTCTAGACTTTGAGATCAATACACAGATTTAAAGGTTTTCCTTCCCCGATAATGGAGATGATACACACAGAATTTCAAGGGCTGCCCTCCTCCGGCATTAGCACAATGTTGGCTATCGTGTTTCTGCCCGTGATGTTCGGAACACTTGACCATCTTAGTGAACCAGGCTCAGGGCTGCTGAGTCAGTGGGTGAAACATTCATCCCTTTGGGGTCTAGCCTCCTGCGTTAAGTTCCTTATTAGACTGCGCTGGGCAGAAGCCCTGCTTCGTTTCCCGTCTGGCCGCTCATTCCTGGCTGCTCATTCCTGGCTGCTCCCTACTAGGGGCTACGCTTCCTTTTTTCTTCGCTTGCCTTATACTTTTTGTTGAAAAGTGTCCATTTTATATATTGTAATCTGGTCACCTTGGAATTTTGGTTTTGCCCTCGTCCCAGAAATTACGCTCTTTATTGTAGCCATTGTTATTTGACTTGTTTGTTTAGTAATTTCTCTGAAATATTTTGGTAATGTCTGTATCCTTTGTCATGTTGTTACTGAGCAGCAATTGGGGTCCTGCTACCCCCCACACCATGGCCCCCCAGGCAAAATTCCACAGGCACAGGTTTGGTGAGAAAGGAAAGGAGTCTTTATGCAAAAGCTACACAATTTTGGAATAAAAGCTTTTCACATGCATTAGTCATATTATTCCTCCTGTTAATTTGCAATTATCTTATTTCTATAGAATCCGTTTACAAACTACAACACGTAAGATACGAAACCTACACAATGTGGGAAGAACGTCAGGCTTCTGCCGCAGAGCCCGCCCCTCCAGAACACCCAAAGGAGAGCAACCCTGCCACCCTCTGCCAGGCCAATCCGACCCTGGGCTGCACCCGGAGTTTCTTCTCCCATCCAGCGTACGGTGCTTTGGGGAACGCAGGCGGCTGCAGCGCCATCATCCAGGCACCCTCGAGGAAGACAGTCTGAGAGCCGGTCTCTGCCCTGCTTCTGTTTAAATCTTCCAGCCCGTAAGCCCGTGCCTCGGGCAGCCCCCTCCCATGGACCTTCCCTTCTCCTCCCCAGTGAGCTGATCAGATCTCCCTGTAACATTGTGTGTCTACTGAAGTCTATTATTAGGGTGGCCATGGATGCAGCTGTGAAAGAATTCACAAAGACAGGAAAATGCAGAGGGCAAAGTGTTACTTGCTTTCCAAGAGACAAAAGGGCCCGGGCAGGAAGAATTATGCCGGCCCGGAGGGGTTGGAGTTTTGAGTTTTATTAGATTACAAAGCGTGGGGGTTGCTGTTGTGTGGCCCTGGGCATAGGAGGTTTGGTTGGTTTTTTTGCGAACTGCAGTTTGCTCCAAGGTTCTGTTGCTGGTGGCTGTGGCGGGGGGCGGGGGGGGGGGGGGTTGTCGGGTTCTGTTCTTGTTTTTCCTGTAATTTTCCAGTCCTGGGGACATAAGCTCAGAAGAGTAAAATGGCAGTCAGATTTAACCCTGTCAAGGGCATGGCTGATAGGAGAGATACAAACAAACTCTTTTTTAAATACCATTACATATATTGAGTGCATAAGCCCAAGGTCATGACTAGCTGCACTTTTGTATGTGACTAATGTTAGGCAATCACGTTTAAGCTGTCAGTTTGGTTATAACATGCATTTCCAAAGGGTGTGTGATATTCGATAGTAAATTGTATCTGAAAGAGACCAGGAACTCCGAAGTCAGTGTTTGTTAGTTGTGTTTTTTCGCAAACCTCAAAGTCTGTGTTGTGTTTTGTTTGTTTTAGTTTTCATTTACCTTTGAAAATGGCAGGAAAAATAGATCAATTTGATGATCCAATAGATGTTGAAAAACTTCTCCAGTTGAAATATTTTTGGAAGTGTTGTGAAAAGTATTTACGCCTTGAGCACAGCAATATTGTACGTACTGTAATATTGTAATATTGTAACTGCTACAAACGTTTTGCGAAGCCAACTATCGAAGATTCTGATTAATTAACGGGAAAAACATTTTTGGTTGTATTTTTTTTTAGCAATATCCATGTTTCCATTATTTGAAAAGAAAAATTTTTATTGTTTTGTTTTTATATTTCTTTGTTTAATAATTTCTACATTGGAACTGCAAATAAATTAAAACCATGTATTTTCTTACATAAATATAATAAATGCACATTTGCAGTGCTTTAAGTTTTTCTCACATTTCAGCACATACCAGTAATGAATGTATCTCTCAGATACACACGACCTACGCTGTAACTTTTTTGACCGTGAGCTCCACAGGATTAACAAGGTCATAGGCCTGCTCAGGGAATGGTATCACGGTAGCAACTGGTGGCGACTTTGTCCTTTCATTTATGTTGTTAGATTAGTAGCCAATTAATGAATGATTTGACTAAGGTTTCCTTAAATACGTGAAACCAGAAAATTCTTCCGGTCTTTTTCCTTGGCCTATGTGTGCTTGTTGGGGCATCCCTTCAACACTTCCCTGGACGGTTTAATTATGTGATTTTAGCAGATCACACAGACCACGAAGATCTGTCCGAGGTGAGAGCTTCTGGCTTTGTCTGGTCCTTCCTGAGCTGTGTGCAATCCTGGGCCATCCTGCGGCCTTCTCGGTTCCCAGGACTATGCCTGAGCTTCTCAAAGGTCTTACTGCCCAAGGCATCTCAGTCCAAGCCTTTCCTTGCAAGGGTTCTGGTTAATCCATTGTTTTTCCCATCCGTTGTCTATTGGCAGAGGCAGTGGTGATTCATAAAATGGACTATGAACGTGGCCGTCCCAAGGGGTCACTGTATCACTGAGAGATCGGCCGATTTTTGTCATTTAAACATTTTCCAGGTTGCTGCAAGCTGCTGATTATCTTCCAGAGATGGAAAAGATTGATCCTGACAGGGCTTTCTTGCCAATATTTATTACTTTATAAATGAGTTTTGAAATTCCTTACTCCACCACTTTCCCTGAGATCACCTCTGACGATTCTTTGCGGTGCCTGTCCATTTTTTCTGAGCTTCGTATATTTCTTCTCCGAATTCATCTTCAGTAACGAGGTTATTGACCCGACTTGTTATTTGCCCTTGGCACCGGAGACATTCTGAAAATACTAGGAACTAAAGGCACTTGTGATAATTTGCCCTTTTCATATTAGGAAAAAAAAATTTGTCACCTGAGGCTTTTAATTCTTCTACTTAGGAGTGACCTGTGAGAAGGTACAGGGACAGAGTATTTTGGAGGGGGTCTTGAATTTCACAACCTAGTCAGCTCTTTTCTACGCTTTCAAATAAAGAAGTGGGAAGGAAATTAATACTTTTTTAATGTTTTCTCTATACAAAGAGCTTTACATATGTGATATCTCACAACAACCTTGAGGTTGTTATTATTATCCTAATGGAAGTCGTATTAGATTTCTATTGCATTGTAACAAATGACCAAACTCTTCCTGTCTTAAAACAGCACTAATTTATTATCCCACAGCTATGTAAGCTACAAATCCAGCATGCTGTGGGTGGCTTTAGTGACAGAGTATCAAAGACCAAAATCAAATGAAAATAGCCACCAGCTACTGAGGTGGCCAATTAGGACCATGAACCATATCAAAGAATCAACCAGACTTTAATTTACTTGCTGTGATAGCATAAGCAAGATCTGAAACCAGAAATCCGCACAGTTTCGCACCCCCCCCGCCGTTCCATTTTTCTTTGCAGAACTCTATTAGGGAAGGGTCCGATGACATCCAGCATATAGGTGGGACAATTGTCTCACTGATCGAAGCCTTGAACAAAAAGGCTCCTGTCATTCTACAGCCTAAGAGAGTGGGGGCGGGAGAGGTGAGAGTGGGAAAGCACTCAGTCAGGTTGGTCAAGGTCTCGCATACGGAATTCTCACCTGGGTTTGGAATGCAGGTATGCGTACAGGTGCAGCTGGCCCGGGAAGCTCCAGCCCCTCACTGCTTCTTCTTCTGGGGACCGCACTGCACTGGCTTGGGGATCACCTCTGCAGTGCAGGGCCTCACATGCTGCTGTTTTATACTTCAGTTTACTCCCGTATCCCCAGGTCGTGCTGTAAGCTAACCAATGGCTGTGAATTGCTCTGGTGTGAGTGAGTGTGGGTGTGGGTGTGAGTGGGCTTGGGATGGGATCAGTGGGCTGGATAATAATCACCTAGCCGCAGCTGGTGCGGCTCAGTGGCTTGAGTACCGGCCTGGGAACCAGAGGGTCCCCGGTTCGATTCCCAGTCAGGGCACACGCCTGGGTTGCGGGCCAGGTCCCCAGTAGGGGGCGCGTGAGAGGCAACCACACATGGATGTTTCTCTCCCTGTCTCCCTCCCTTTGTCTCTGCCTAAAAATAAATAATATTTTTAAATGTCACCTTACTTGGTTTTATTCATTTGTCTTAAATGTACGAATAGCTCACATTTATTCAATGTTCGAAGTGCTTTGGGTCCTCATTTAGAAGTTGGTGATGTTTTGGCGACCAAAAATACATGTGACATAGAAACCTAACTCTCATTTGTATTGATTAGCCTATGGTAAAGTTGGTGTTATTGTATGCTGTTGTGCGTCAAGTCTCAGTTCCAAGAACCTACTGACGACCTTCCAGAAAAACCTACTGTATAGCTTTGGCCCCGTGACCCCTTCCAGCAAAGTCTTTGTAACTGCCCATGGTCAGACCCAAAAGATCACACGTAGGGTTTTAGCCTGGAGCTGGAGTCTTCCACCAGTCAGCCACGCTGAGTTTTCCCGTGGAAGCCCTCGGGGAAAATACTCGCTCCGAGACATCCTTAGCAGATTCCCTCTCTTTGTAGTTACAGAATCGGGCTCCTCTCTCCTGGTCTGTAAGCCAAGGGCCACTCTAAAGTTCTTAAAAGCCGCCCATACTTCTTTCCTTTTAGCCCCTCCATGTTCAAGCAAACAATGGCACGTTGAAATTCTTTTTATGCTTTCAATGTCTAATTTCCTCTTTGTATCAGAGGAAACCCTGTTTTTGAAGTGCTCATGGGATTAAGTCAGGCCCTCTTGGAATATCTTATCTTAAACTGATTTGAGGCCCTAATCACAACGACAAAATCCCTTCATGGTAGTGGGTTTATTAGTGCTTAAATAATTGGCAAAGGTGTAGGCGCCCCAGTCTGGGTATTGTCTACCTAGAACGTTGTCTAGCAAAGCAGTTGTGCACGAATTTTAGGGCAGCTGATTTTCCCAATAGTTCTGAAATGAATGAATCTATGCAGGCCACTAAACACTAGGCCAGTCTGAAGTTTCAAACACCTTGAGTGATGAACTTTATTTCTAAATGTGAACGTCAAAAAAACACACGCATAGCTCTTTCCGTTGTGTTTTGTTTTCTGTGCTTCACAGGTGTTACCTCTTTTCAGAAACTGAAGGCAAGACTCCACCAGCAGCAAAATGAGGATGCGCTGTATTGCGAGACTTGTTTCCTGGTGGTCTGGCAAGACACACCTGACATTCTGGCACCCACAATGTCTCCACGGTCTGACTGTACTCAGGAAAAGGCCATTCACAAAAGGAGATACATAAGTTTTCAGGCAATGTAAATATTGTCTCACTCGTAATTATGTGCATATGAATGGAAAGAGCTATCTGATATTTTGATAACCTCTAGTTGATGTGGAAATTGGATACTTTCATAGAATGATTTTCTGAGTAAAATTTTGGCAGTTTGGAACTGTGCATCTGCAGTCTTATTGTACATAAAATCTCATGCAGGAATTGCGTATCCAGGCATTTTTTGGAAGAAATAATTAGAATTATGCATAGCTATTTAAATGTATATAGATCCCCAAATTAGTGTAGTAGTAAGCTAAAAATAAACAAATCCCTGGTAAAAGATGATACCACGTGGCAATAAACAAAAATTTAGATATTAGACATTTATTATTTGAATTTTACTATGTGCTAGCAAGTAGTACTAGAGTCCAACAATGGGGGACAGTCCGGGGTGCTGGAGAGGATGAAGGCAATGAGACTGAACTAGATGCACTTCCTGATGTTTCCCACACCAAGCTCTGATTGGCTGCAAGCTGCTTTCCTCAACCAATGGCTGTAGCTCCTATGAGTGGCTCTTTCCTCCAGCACAACTCTCTCCCTGGCTTCGGGAACATTCTCCCTTGCACCTTCAGATAATGGCTTCTTGACATTTTTAGTGCCAAGGTGCTTCGCCATCTGTTGTTGGTTTCTCTTAAAGCATTAATTTACCTTTGGAAATTTAAACTTCATTAAGCTCTCCTCAATTTCCAGATTCCTTATAGCTCCACTCCAGCTAGAAGCCAGAGAACTAGATAGGGTTTATGGACCTTAGGTTCCTGAAAGACGGACAAGAATGAAATATTGTGGAGAATGTGTCTGAGGGAGAAAATGGGGAACATCCGGCAAAGGAACTGGTTGTAGCTCCCAGCTTGCATTTTAGTTCTTTGCCCCGCTGAAGCATTTTATGCTCACAGCAAAAGAGATGCACGAATCCCATCAGGTATGTTATCATTGCTTGGTGATGTCAATGCAGTTATAGTTTGATGTTAATGTTAAAACATTACCTATCGTTAATGCTTTCCCTATAGGATAGAACGTAAAATGGGGGATGGAGGGCAAATCCCTGACAACTCTCTGTTGTAATTTCTGCTTCTATTGCTGGTCGAAACGCCTGAATTGATCAACATACCTCACTGTTTTCTACCTCATTCTCTATTCCTTTCTCTTCGTCTTGAGCGCCCAGCACGAGGAGGACATGATCGCCTAATTATACCCTCATCTTTTGATTGCCATTCGTTGCTTTCTTGGTGTGGGGGAGATAATACTGGATGTTAACCAGTGGCTTGGGATCTACACGTCGTCTATTTGGACAACACAGGGTGTTATGTTCTAGGTTTTACCAGCTGTGACACTTCCATCCTTATATCAGGTGAAGTTTTGGTGATCAGACATGTACTGCAACCAGTAAAACACGGTATGTTTGAAGTTTTGCTGCAATTCCTTTTTCATATCATAAACTCTCTTGTCAAAAACTGTGGTGTGTCGGACACTGTGGTAATTGATAATATATTCTATAAACTACTAATATTTGTGCTGGCAGATGTGATTTGGGAACGAAGAGCAAATATGTAGCAAAAATACATTTCTGTTCTCCATGATGTTCTTCACCATTGGTTGTTTTGTTTTTTTTTTTTTGAGGAGTTGTTATGGCATTAAGTTCATACTACAAGGTAGTTATAAGGTAAAAACAGAGGTGGAATGTGGAGATAGCTTATATTTAGTAATATCTCTACATCATATACTTTCTACAATGATCACATAATTGAATCCAGTGCATTGTCCAAGCAAGGTTATTAAAAATCATATCATAAGAATGGCAATTCAAGCAAAAAATAATATTGTATTGAATTATATGCCAAAGCATGACATAAGCATGCATAAGTCATACTGATGTAAATAACAGCACGTTAATAAATCAAGGAAATAGACACATTTCCTATTCAGAAGGGTTCCAAATACTTCATGTAGACACTCTGCCTTCAAGGAAATGGAGCATCATTTCCTGCTCTTCAGGATAGTGTACATTTGAACAGTGTGGAAGTCGGTCCGAAGGTTGTGGGTTATTGTTAAGCTGACCAGTAGGGAAAGGGTTAAACAGGAGTAATTTTAGAATGAAGAAGCCAGGAAAACGCTACCTAAGTTGGATGATTAACCTTAATACCCACAGTGATAAGAAATTTTCATAGTATATATACTTGCCTATGATGTTCTGAGAATGGAAATCTACCTTTTCTTTCTCTGAAAAATCTATAACTGCAATGTACATACAAAAAATAGACAGATCCCTATTTAGGGAGGTTGTAACAAACCACCTGTTCATTAGTCCCCCAAATTAAAGGCATCGATAGCAGGAAATTCTAAGAAACTGAAACAGTCAGGAGTAGTCTAAGGAGACCTGGGGACAAATATTCTGTGGTATTCTTTGATTGAATCTTGGACCATAAAATGGACATTAGGCAAAATCATAGAACGTTTTGGTAAAGCATAAACTTTTGTTAGTAGTACCGTCTCAATATTGGTTCATTAATTGTGACAAATATAACACATTAATTTAAGATTTTAAAATAGGGGTCACTGGGTGTTGGCTATATGGGCATTCCCAGTACTATATTTGCAATGATTCAGTAAACTTAAAACTATTTAGAAATAAAAAGTTTCAAGAAAAATAAATAAGAAAAAATATGATACAGACCTTCCATATCTAGTTATTAACACAAGATAATAGTGTTTGTCCAACCAATGACTTGTTTGCAAATGTTCATCACTACTTTATTTGTAACAGATCCCGAATGGACACAACCTTAATGCTATTCAAGAGGTGAATGGATAAGAAGAAATGCGTAGTATACGCACACAATGTAATATTGCTCGGCAGTGACAAGGAATAAATACACTTTTGATATACACCACCACATGAGCAAACTTCCCAATAATTATCTGGAGGGAAAGAAGCCAGACATGAAAGGTTGCATATCATATGGTTTCATACACCTAAACCACTAAGTATGCAAACTCATATATAGTGGAAGAAATTAAATCAAAAGCTGCCTGACGAGGGAGATACGGGCTGAAGTGTGGGCGGGAGAGATTACAAAGTAGCATAAGAACAGTCTTGCGGTGCTGAGTATATTTATTATCTTTCTCTGGTGATGGTTTCATGAATATATTGAAGCCAAAATGATTAAAATGTATACTTTTTAAAAAAGATTTTATTTATTTGTTTTTAGAGACAGAAGAAAGGAGGGAGAAAGAGAGGGAGTGAAAGAGACACATCAATGCGTGGTTGCCTCTCACACCCCTCCTACTGGGAACCTAGCCCACAACCCAGGCATGTGCCCTGACTGGGAATCGAACCAGCGACCCTTTGGTTCGCAGGCTGGCGCTCAATCCACTGAGCCACACCAGTTAGGCTAAAGTGTATACTTTTAATACATGTGGTTTACTTTGTGTTAATTATACTTTAATAAAGCTGTTAGGGGAAAAAATATCTCTGATGAATATCGGACAAAAATCCCCAACAAAATCCTAGCAAAATGCATTTAACAACACGTTGGAAAAAAATCACAAACCTAGGTCAGGTGAAATTTACCCCTGGCATTCCAGAATGTTTCAGCCTGTAAAACTCAATCAGTGTAACACATCACCTAAAACTTTTGAAAACAATGAAGATCCCTTTCTCGTTGCAAATAGAGTTATTTTAAAGTCTCGTTTAAATAATTACCATGCAGGTTACAGGACTGAAATGCAGAGTTTTGATGGGAAAGCAGGTCGCTTTGTTTGCGAGGGAATGTATTGGTGCATTTTGTTTGCTTATTTGCTCTTTTGAAATTCTCTGAGAAATGTCATGTTGAATAATGTTGATTAGGTAGAGTGTGGCAAAAGAATTATAAACACTCATACTCTAAAATCCAATGGCCGGAGCTGCAACAGCATGATTTGTGTGAGGTGCTCTGAGTTGTTTAAAGGCAGCTTACATTTTTCAGGAGAGAGGGACAGACATTACCAAAGTAGTAGATACAGGTCCTTCAGAAATAAATATATGTGTCACAACTTAGAAAAAGGAAATGAGAGAGAAAGAAAGGAAGGGGGAAGAGAGAGCAAGAGAGGGAAAGAGAGAGAGACATCAACGTGAGAGAGAAACATCCACGAATTGCCCACCCTACTGAGGATCGAACGCATAACATTTTGGTATATGGGGAGACGTTCCAACCAAATGGGCCACCAGGCCAGGGAAAGCACTTCTCTTTAGGCTTCAAATTTATTATCTTAGAAATAGTTTGGGCAAATGATATCTTGGGAATTTCTCAGGTATACTTTTTCCCCCACTTACTCAAGAATATGAGTATTGATTGTAGAGAGAGAGGAAGTGGCGGGGAGAGAGAGACGTTGATACGAGAGAGAAACATGGATTGCTTTCTTCTTGCACACACCCCTGCTCTTGCAACACAGGTACCTGCCCTGGCCGGGATGGAACTCACAACCCTTCGGTGTACAGGACAATGCTCCAACCAACTGAGCAACACAGTCAGGGCTATGCTGTGTTTTATTTAACAATTTTTTGTGAGTCAGCTGCGATCCACCTGGTTTAGTTTTACAATCACAATGTTAAAATAATAGTATTTTAAGCATAAGACAGTAACTGTGCCCACCAAATGCTCACCTATAATGCCTTCTATCCCAGAGAAGGATTTACCCCCTGGTAGAATATAGCATTGTGTGTGATACATAAATATAATAGAGGAAAATTTATGTTGAAGATTGAGAATACAGTGTCCTTCATCTGGTTTTAGTAAAAAAGACATTCAAAGTTTTTTGGGTCATACTTGATTTTTTTTTTTCTGTTTAAGACCAAACATTAAACAAAGTAAATGCTGTGATATTACAAATGTTCTTATCTTTTTAGCACAACAATTGCAGTTTTCGTTTTGAAACCAATACTTTTAAAGATGGCAGTTGAAAGTGTATCTAAATAAAGTTTTTAAAAATTCACTTCGTATGTTGACTATTCCTTTTTCTGCAGATCTTCATTTAATATTTTTTGGATGGGCATTCTTTTGTATATGGGAATAATGACTAGTACTTTTTTATTTTATTTCGTATAGTTTGCATAATAAGAACTCTTAAGTTTTAATTTGGTATTGAATGGTTTGTTATAAAATCTTTATTTTTCATTATGTTTAGAAACAAATATACTTACAAGAACATGCTTAGTACAAAAACTAGAGTATTAACATTAAAAACATGATCATCATTCAGTAAAATATAAACTTGCCACGACTAAAGGGTTTTTTTATAATCCACATTATCCCAAGAACAAATGAATATTACTCTTTTTTTCATAAGTTTTCTCTTGTCATGAATTATTTAAAGGAGTTTTTAAAATATGGCACAAGAAGACTGTAGTAATACACTGAGTTGTAAGTAAAAGTGTCTTTCTTAGTGCATATATTACAAGTTAAACTGGACAAAAGTAAAATTTTTGTCCATATTGTGTAGGGCACTGTACATCAGTTTGTCAGCTTTAAGTGATTTATCGCTTTTAAAAAAGATACAATACCAGATTTTATTCTTAGTATCATAAATATTAAAGTACACACAACAATATTAGGCATGTGATTTTCAAAAATATTTTTCTACAGTTGTTACCCATTTCATTAAAAGTCAGAAAGCGAAGGTAATACAAACCTTCATTTCTTAACATTAGTGAAGATCACCTAGCCATTGAGAAGGAGGTGCGCTTCAATTCCATTGAAACGGCCATATTTCTTGCCAGGTGGGCAAATTGCTGTGGTTTGAGGTTGAGGGCTCCTTCCAGAGAGGGTTACTGGGCACCGTAGAATTTGTATAGAAAAGCAGGTGGTGGGAATGCAGACTGGGGCAGCCACTGTGGGAAGCAGTGTGGAGATACGTCCAAAAAAGTAACCACGGAGCTGCCTTTCGACCCAGTGATCGCACTGCTGGGATGACACACTAAGAATCCTGAAACACCAACTTGAAAGAACGTCAGCACCCCTGTGTTCATCGCAGCCTTAGGTACAATCGCCAAGATGTGGAAGCAGCCCAAGGGCCCATCAGTAGATGAGTGGATGAAACAGCTGTGGTGCATTTACCCAATGGAATTCTATTCTGGCTGTAAAAAAAGAAGGAAAGCTTTGCAACAGCATGGATGGACCTGGAGAACATTACGCTCAGTGAAAGAAGCCAGGCGGAGAAAGACAAATACCATGTGATCTCGCTCATCTGTGCAATCTAATGAACACACTGAACTAACAAGCACAAGAGAGGCAGACTCATCGATGGAGAGCAGATGCCAGCTAGTCGGGGGCGGGGGGAGGTGAGGGGGGAGGGACTGAGCAAACAGGACAAGGGGCTCATGGACAACAGTGCGGGGATTGCTGGGGGAGGGGGCATAAGGGGACTAAATGGTAGTGGGAAAATACAATAAAAATATTTATACTCATTTCAGACTTACATTTTAAAGAATAATGTTCAAAGCAGCAGTTATAATCAGTTATATCATGCCAAAGGGGTAATATCCATCAAGTAAAGTTGAACAAATCTCTTTCTAAGACCTTAACAATATGTACGTTTGCTTAATATTTATGCTCACATCTGAACATCTATTGAGCAACAGTAATCGGGAGTGTGATCCGTTCACAGGTGAGTGTCCTATGGACTCCATGTAGACTGCAGAGCAGGCAAATAGATTAAGTCTTGTATGGGATGAAAACGTTTCATTGAACTTTGGCTTGAAACACCGCCCTTAGACCTGTATTCTGATCTGAGATCATTTATCAGGGATTGAATTTTTACTGCAGATAAGCACTAAAGCCACGCGGAGAACAATTTGATTTATCATTTGGGAAGAGTCAGACCGCTACACTCCTACAAAACAATCCAGGAGGCAGATTTGAAAAATGAAACACGGTTGTTTGGAGCAACATGCTAAGCAAAGATTTTTGGTTTTAGTTCTGAACAGGGTTGCATTAAACGAAAGACCGTGACAGACAACACTCATCATATCATACACTGTCACATGTCATGTGCAGGGTTGGAGCTAATTCTAACTGACACTGTGGCTCAACTCATAACAGTTCAAAGCGTCCTTGAAATCCTTTGTAGGCGAATTCTTCATTAAGCAAACAAACAAACAGTGGAGGGCCCCTTTGTTTTACAAAATCCTTCATCATAAGGTTTTATTTTTAAATTGTCAGGTCCCTTGGCACATTGAGATGTTTACTGCTGGGTCATTAACCATCTCAAAAAATACCTACCACTCAGAGCAATTTGAGATTTACAAGCCGTTTCTAATCAAATGTGATTAGAAATTAAACCTAAGGTTATACATGACCATGTGTGCTTCAATTAACCAAAGACTGATCTTTAACATCATGCATTTAAGAATGCAAGTATTGTGTACACAGGGAGGCCTATGTAAACCTTTGAAGTTGCTTTATATGAAAAGGTTTGAATTTATTTATATTTTAATGATTCCAGTACACTTTAGTGCTGCATTTGTCTAACACCAGAATATTTTGCTCTATGACAGCTACATGGGACATAAATTTGTATAAACTACTATGAGTATTTGTTCTGGGCATAATAAGCACCCTGAGATTTTTTTCCCCTACATCTACAGGTAAGCTCATCCAAAAGTTGTCTTGCTTTTGACCCCTACTTTTGGATACCTTCTATTGGTTGAAGAAATTGTATATTTCAAATACTTCATTTTGTCCTGTATAGTTTAAGTAAATGTTGATTTATAATTTTCATAAAATAGAATTCACCCTCTTTATGTGTATAATTTCATTGCTTTAAAAAGTATATATAATCTCATAACCATACTAGAAAAGCTAAAATATTTTTTCTTCTTTTAGTTTTATTCCCTTAAAAATCATCCATTTTGTGCTCAGTGAATTTCTTGCTGATAATAATATATATAGCATAGTTTTAAAATTAAACTCTGTGAGGACTGTGAGTTAAGAATATCATTCTTTCTGTTATGCATTTATTCTGTCATTCAAAATATATTTTGTAGTAGTTACAGAAAGCAAAGTAAAAAAAGCAAAGTAAAATCTTTCATGCTTACTTCCATGTAGTAGTTTTTCCATAAACTTTTAACCACAGAATGAAAATTAGTGTGTCTTTCTCTGTCTACGTCAGCTGGCAAGTACATTAATCAGTTGAAGCCTTCTGCGTATCTCAGGAGTCTAGTAGAATCCATTCGTTTCTAGTCATTGGCTTTCCTTACAGCGCATTGGTGAGCAATGATTTCCACCTGAAGGTAAGTTCAGAAATGTAACAAGATTATCATCCTGGTTTTCATTCAAAATAAAAGCAGCTTTATTGAGGCCCAAAAACAGCACATACTCATACCAATTAGATCACGTACCATATAAAATGAAAATGCAAACCAAAAAAAAAAAAAAAAAAAAAAAACCAAAAAACAATCAGCACTACCTTGTAGTCACTCAAATACTAATGTGCAGGCATAAATGAGAGACATAATCCAGACATATTTTTCTCCTCTTTAATCCTGAATAAGCTCTGTAATCTTTAGGCCATAAGTTGCTCATCACTGTTTCATCTATTTGGTGTTTGTACCTATTTTACTCTGCACTATATTTTAACCTGCAGGCTCGTTCAATGCTTCTTCTGGCGAAGGAGAGGACGTGAATTTCAAAACAAGAGAAAAGAGAGAGGCAGAGAACGATGGAGAGAGATGGTGAAGAAGGAAGGAATTCATCTGCCTTTTCTCTGACATCTCTGTGCAAGGAAGAAGAAGTCACGTGTTGGCCATGTTTATTTTTGGAGACACTACATATTCTCATTTCCTCTTTGAGCTACCACACCAATGACAGGATGTGAGAAAGATGCTTGTGAAAGGTTCAGGAGTATCGGTCCTTTCTGTAAGATCATATTCTATAAAATGGCTTTTGTGGGGGCTTATTGATTATTATTGGGCAGGAAGATCATTATTTCTAAATCTATGAATAGTTTTAAGTTTTAAAATAAAAATTCAAATTGAATTTTGGGGCAAAAACTTCAGAAAACAAAAATGCAGTTAATATGCTCAAAGATTAAAATATTACATCCATCAAAGAAGAATAACACACTGAGAGAAATGAGCAGTCAAAAAGTAAGAGCAGGCATATACAATACACATGCATATTATACAGTTTTAGCTCAAGAAATTTTCAGTGAAAGTTTTCTCTTGCAATATATTTGCAAAAGTTTCACTGGGAATTTCTTAAGCTGGAATTTACAAATCTCCTAGAAGGCAGAACCAAAAGACTAACAGATGAAAATTGGAAAGAATAAACAAAAGGCTGAAAGGATCAAGTCAAGAGGTCCAACATTTCATGAAGAAGACTTTCTTATAAAGAGAACTAAAAAACCAAAGATGAGAGCATTATCAAAGAAATAGGTAAGAATATTATTTTCAGGACCGAAGGGCATAAACCTGTAAATTAACAGTACCCATTAAGAGCCTAATAAAACAAACAGAAAAATACTCAGCAAATAAACTAAAAAGGAACATCATTGTTGCCATCATCCGCATCATTCATAACAACAGCAAAAATAACACACACACATACACAAACCCAGAAAACCTCATATACCAAGGAATGAAAACCAGAATGACATGTGATTTCTCAAAAGTCACATTATATACCAGAAGTCAGTTAAGCAACACTTTCATGTTACAGTTCACGGAATTGAAAGCCTCCAGTCCAACTAACACTTAAGTATGATAGTAAAATATAGATATTATTGAAACAAGCAAAGACTTACATTCTACATTGTATAGAAGCCTTTCTTAAGAATGTACTGAAGAAGGTGATCTAGCCCTGGCTGGTGTGACTCAGTGGACTGAGCGCTGACCTGCAAACCCAAGGGTCGCCAGTTCGATTCCCAGGCAGGGCACATGCCTGGGTTGTAAGTCAGGTCCCCAGTAGGGGTCCTGACTGGGAATCGAACCTGTGACCTTTTGGTTCGTAGCCCATGCTCAATCCATTGAGCTACACCAGCCAGGGCAACAAACAATTATTTTTAAAATGGCAAACTTCCATTTTTCTATAGCTCTGAGGCAATACTATCTTTTTCATGTATTCTTTTGAAGATTCCTGCAGAGGCAGAAAGCATGATAAGGTATAAGATGCAGTGAAGTTGAAGCATGGTTTTAAAATTTACTTCCTCCTTCAGCACTTACACCTTTTTCCGGTTCCCCTTCTTTATAACACCCTTCTTCAAAAGCGTCTGTCCGTGGTGTCTTCACTTCCCATGTTCCAAATATATTTTGAATCTAATTCATCTATTGTTTCATCTTAATCACTGCATTTGTTCTTTTCAAGGTCATGACCTGTACATCGCCAGGCGCACTAGTCAATCGTCGCTCTTCAGTCTATACATATCATGCTTATTTCAAATAAAAGGACAAATGAGCTTGAGCTCCATTTTCCTGGCTTTCGATTTCTTTCCTCAGCATGGTTTTTTACGATCAATCTTCACACGGGAAAACAACGGACTGTAAATGATTGTCATAGGAAGGACTGACAATCCCAGATTTCAACATATCAACAAGAAAGCAAGCAAGCAAAAAACCTTGTCTTGAAATGCAGCCAACCACAGGAAAATGCAGATGGGCACAGGTGAAAAAAATACAACTTCCACACCTTGGTTCCGATCTATATCTGAGCCAGGGGAGACTCCAGAATGTTGTATATTTTGCCATAGAGTCAAATATACTTTTATGTAGTTTGCTCCCGAAGTCGGGGTTTGCTTTATAGATGCGTGTCCTGATATTCCACGTTGTATTGGTCGAAGACTTTCTCTTCTGTCCGTGGTACTTTTCTTTAAGAAGAAATGAGCTAAAGAGTGTCACAGGCAGGTTTTTCAAAGTCAATGGGGCTACCTGAGCTTTTGATTAAATTCACGCTGTGTTCCGTTTCCCTTTCCACCCCCATCCCTTCCAGTCAAGTGACAGTGGCTTTTCGACTTCAGTCACTTTGGTGAATTGCCTGATGCGAGAAAGCAAAGGATTATTCACCCCATGAGCACACATTCGATACGTGGAAAATAGAAAGTGTTGTCAGGACAAATTGATACCTTAGTGAAGTAAACTTGCATTTAAAAGAAGCAAATAGGCAATTTTCTGAGGGCCGTGAACCAAGAAAACCTCTCTGAAACACAACTTACTACACGTTGCTTCACGTTGCTGCAAAAAGTTTTTCAAGGAAAATTACATATCCAAATTATAATGACTCAAATGAAACAAAATGCCCATCTTGACTTCCTAGGTGCTGATCAGGAACAAAAGGAATGCTGAGATTGCAAGCAGGATAAACAAGCTAACTTCTACTACAGTGATGCTGTCGTCTTCCAGACACCATTTTCTCTTTCTTGGTAGGGACAGTCTCTCATCTGATGTTTCAGCGTACAGCCTTTATTGTGGTTCTTATAATCGGATATCATAACTACCTACACATGCGTAGGTTTCACCTGCTTCAACCCTTTAGCAGAGCACCATGACTGATACCGTATTATAGGTGCTGCACAAATAAGAATCTTTATATATCCTTTCGCTTATTCATTAAACGAATGGTCATTGTATTTTCGCTAGTGCCAAACACTCCATTAGGTACTGGGCAAAAAGTTGAAACACAACAGCAATTACTACTAATACTTAAATAGTTCTCACATTGTGTCAAGCACTTTTCCATGCACTGAATACGTTTATTGAATTCTCTCAATTTGTTAAAGGATATGTACGATGTCATTGTTTTACACATGAAGAATGGAGGCACAGAGAGGTTAAATAGGCTGTTCCAGTGACCTGTCCAGCAAGTGGTACAGCTGGGATTAAAGACCTGAGCCCTGCCTCCTTCTCCAAAGTACTTCTTCATCTCGTGGATTTTACAATCTACTGGAACTACAGATTCTAAAGTAAACCAAGACACTATTATTTTACTTCTAATATGTGCTACTTAAAACATCAGATGAATAAGAATAAAATAACATGAGAAAGAGTAAAGGAGATATAATTTCGGGTGGGGCAGTAACAGGAACCGAAAAGGATCAGTGCAGAAATGAAGGCATTGTATTCAAAATAGTATTGATAAACGTATTTTTATATTCTCTTTAAAAATCAATCCTAGAGCTATATAGTAAGACATTTCAATCTTTCCAAATTTAAAAACAATTGTATCTTTAGAAGGTTTTCTCTAAATTAAAAAGAAATTAAATAATCTCTCACTTGGTTCGGTTTTGCAACTAAAATAAAAGATACACCGTAGTTCAGCTGGTTTGGTTTGTCTTATAAAAACATTTTATCCTGAGAATTATAATGGCCAAAAACTGCAATCAATGCAGTTAAATGCCCAAATTACCCATAGATTCGGTGTTTCATTGACTGTGAATCAACGTTAAGTAAAATGCGACCCTATTATAATAAGAATGATCAATAGGGAATTACTTAAATGGGCATTTAAGTGATATGTCATGTTAAAATTGCCATTTGTCTGAGATTCTGTATGACAGTTTCTCTAGCTGAAATAATTTTCATGAGTTTTATTGCTGCCAAATCAAAGGGTAGAAGACAAAAGTGAATAAAATAATTGAAGATCAAGAATATGTATTTTGCAAGAATTTTAAATAAGAAAGGGACATTTGAATGCTTCATATATAGAAAGCTGCATAAAATCTGAACTGTATAGATGCAAATTTACATTTGATTGTCAAAATAAAAAGGTTTAAAATTCATATTCAGGTTCTTAGGCTGTTTTTCTCGAACATTCTCTTCTCAAAGGCTTGATTGTGTTTTTCATGTTTGTATGTAATCTGCAGATATCAATTTCATTAAAAAATTTTAAGAGACATATAGCAATAAATGCTTGCTGATATAATGGACAAATCACCTACATACATTCCTTTCAAATTAATCATAGTCAAACCAAGCATTTTAAAATTTCATCTCGTACAGTGTTAATTTTATTTATTGCTATAGCACATTTTAAAAAATGATTTGTATGTGAAAGTGTTTTATTTTTGAAACCATAGGTTATAGTGCTTTGGTGAAGTATATCGAATTTTAGCAGAACTTGTTTAGTTTGTTTTCTGGATTTTTAAGTGATCCTGACCTAAAGTATCATTTTTCTAATGAATTTGGTAGTTTCTATTGTCCACTTGGTTTAACTACACTGATCATAGTCATCAAATGAGGTATTATCTGACATTTAGACAGTTTAACAATATTTTTTAAAATTTTGTTTCTGTAAAACACACACATTGGTAAAACAAACTAAAAGTAAATCCAATTGTATTGTGTTAAAATTTTTCCCAACACTACCAAGTAGACTGATTGATTTATTAATAAGAATTAGTAGTAGAATATATTATAAGAATTTATCACACCTTGAAATGTTCCAACATCCGAATTATAGGGGTACCAGAAGGAGAAGAGGAAGAGCAACAAGTGGAAAACTTATTTGAACAAATAATAAAGGAGAACTTCCCCAATCTGGCAAAGGAAATAGACTTCCAGGAAGTCCAGGAAGCTCAGAGAGTCCCAACGAAGTTGGACCCAAGGAGGAACACACCAAGGCACATCGTAATTACATTAGCCAAGATAAAAATGAAGGAGAGAATTCTAGAAGCAGCAAGGGATAAGGGGACAGTCACCTTCAAAGGTGTTTCCATCAGACTGTCAGCTGATTTCTCAAGAGACCTTCCAGGCAAGAAGGGGCTGGAAAGAAGTGTTCCAAGTCATGAAAGGCAAGGACCTACATCCAAGATTGCTCTATCCAGCAAAGCTGTCATTTAGAATGGAAGGGCAGATAAAGTGCTTCTCAGATAAGGTCAAGTTCAAGGAGTTCATCATCACCAAGCCCTTATTATGTGAAATGTTAAGGAGACTTATCTAAGAAAAAGAAAATAAAAAATACGAACAGTAAAAAGACGGCAAAGTCACAGCTATTAACAACCACACCTAAAACAAAAGCAAACTAAGCCAACAACTAGAACAGGAACAGAACCACAGAAATGGAGATCATATGGAGGGTTAGCAACAGGGGAGTGGGAGGAGGAGAGAGAGGGAAAAGGTACAGAGAATAAGTAGCGAAAACGGTGGGTAGAAAATAGACAGGGGGAGGGCAAGAATAGTGTGGGAAATGTAGAAGCTAAAGAACTTAGGACACATGGACATGAACTAAAGTGGGGAATGTGGGTGGGAGGGGTGTGCAGGGTGGAGGGGAATGATGGGGGGAATGGGACTACTGTAATAGCATAATCAATAAAATATATTAAAACAAACAAACAAACAAACAAATAAATAAATGCATTGAGACATGTCATCACAAAAAAACCTCATGATGTTTTACGTACATTTACAATGTTGCGTTGGGCCACATTCATAGCCGTGCTGGGCTACATGAGGCCTGCTGGCCATGAGTTGGACACCCCTGGAATTTTAAAGGATTTAAAAGTTTAAATGACATATGTATCATTTCATTAGGTTGAATAAGCCCACTATTCAAGAACAGATTACAGTTCTCCCGTGGCAATTCGTGTCACCTACTGGCAACAAGATTCTCCCGGCTAATAAGCATGTGGTTCCTTAGGGCTAACAAGTCACAGTTTTATACATTAAAATGTTTGTAACATTCTAATAAGCCAGGAACACTGATAAATATAGGGATTTCAGAGAACTGTATTATCTTTTCTGTTATAGGTATTGTAAGTGAAAACTGGTAGGGTGAGTTAGATGATTTTTAGTAGATGTGACAAGGGCAATAAATATTCAGATACATAAAAGTAAATTATAACTATAGAGACATTGCAAACCCTCAAGATAGAAATAAAATTTTAAGCCATAATTGGAAGTGGTTGGCAGGACAATAAAGAAGTCATTTTATAAATCAACACTTCTTGTTACACCAATATAAATAAAATGGTCACATAAAACAAAACGTTACATTTTTTTATACTAAATCAAAAAATCATTAAGCAACTTATGAAGTCAAATCTCTACCTTAGGATTTGAAATGGACCACAGGAGAGATGAGATGGAAAATGCCATTTTCTTATGACTAATCTTATCTTATTTTACAGTCTCTGAAACATACACACACACAGAAACACAGATTGCATTCTGAAAGAAACCGAAATTAATAGAGTCACTATTCTAGTTTTGGTGCTGAAAGTAAGTTCGCTCTTTTACGTTATAGCAAGACAAAATTCCTCAGCAAAATAAGTAAAGATGAGTTTGCTGTTTTTAATCATGGATACTTTATTGGAAACTTGGAGGGTTGGCCATAGCATGTTTTGGGTGCCTTTGCTGAGTCAGTCTTCCTGAAACCGATTCCCTCCATCACTTTGTAAATAAATATAATTTCTTCACTAAAAGTTTTGTCTCTGTGGCTTCCTTTAAAAGTCATCGCACACTTTTATAGCTAAATTTATATTTCAATCCATTTGTAACTTGTTCTGTGTCTGAAGGTATGTAGGTAGCTATTTTCATTTTATTTCAGTTAGATAATCCTCATTTATACAAGCCATCCATTCCTTACTAATCACAAGTCACATCTTGTCCTATCAATTTTCTCCATAAAATATATATACATATATATACACACGTGCACGCACACGCACGTATATGTATCCAGTTAATCATGCCAGAAACCTGAGGAAAATTATTGACACCTTTTCTTCTTCCTTCCTTCATTTCTCTAATCCACCAGAAAGTTCTGTTTCCATGTCCGAAGTATGTGTAAGGCCTTGCTTTTCTCAACATCATGACTTCAACCTTAAGCCAACTTTTGATTATCATTCTCCTGGGCTACTATGACACTCTTCCGTGTGGTGCCCCCATTTCCACTCGTGTCTCAGCACACGCATCGAAGTGCTAGCTTACAATTACATATCTGACTACGTATCAGCCTTACTATTCAACGCCTTATGATTTCTATTAAAGATAAAACTTTTAAAATGTCCTATAAAACACTTCACCATCTTTTACATGTTTAATTCTACAACCGCATCCTTACCCACTGCCAACTTCTAATCCTTTATTCTAGCCAACGGAAATTATTTCGGTTCTTATAATGGCACCTTGTTCGTTCTTGCCATTGTCTTTGCAGCCTTGATTTGTTCTGCTTGGAACTCTGTCTACCTCCTATTTTTCCTCTTTGCTGCCTTCCTTTGTGTTTCCATGCTCAATGCCATTCTAATGCTACAATTATTTTTCTTTGTCTTTCTAGGGCTATTTTCTTTGTGGTTACCCCAAAGCTTACATAAGCCATCTCAAAGATGTAACAGCCATTGTTAACTTGATAATAATGCAGCTTTTATTGCATAATTGCGTACAAAAACTGTATATTTACACACCCCCCACACACTTTGAATAATTGATGCCCTAATTTACAGCTTTTTATATTATATTTCTATGAACATATTTTTTAAATTTTTATTAGTTTTTTTACAAGATTTTATTTATTTATTTTTAGAGAGGGGAAGGGAGGGAGAAAGACAGGGAGAGAAACATCCATGTGTGGTTGCCTGTCACGTGGCCCCCACTGGGGACCTGGCCCACAACCCAGGCATGTGCCCTGACTGGGAATCGAACCGGCGACCCTTTGATTCGCAGGCTGGTACTCAATCCACTGAACCACACCAGCCAGGGCTATTAACATATCTCTTATATCTATAGTTCTTTGTAATTCTTTCATCTTCTAACATTTGTACTAGAATTGAAAATGATTGCACAACCACTATTACAGTGTAACAGTATTCTCTATTTGCTTTACATTCACCTTTGCCATTGAGTTTTATACTTTCGAATGCTTTATATTGCTGTTTAGCATTTTTTCATTTTATCTTGGAGAACTCCCTTTATCATTACTTACAATGCAGGGCTAGTGGTGATAAACTCAACTTTTACCTCTCTCGTTTTCAAAGGGCATTTTTGCCAGGTATAGTATTCATAGTTGGCAGTCTTCTTCTTGCAACATATTTCATATAGCATCTCACTTTCTTTTGGACTACAAGGTTTCCGCTGGAAAAAAATCTACTAATAGTTGTATGTAGATGCCATTGTTTGTAACAAGCCATTTTTCTATTCTTGCTTTCGAAATCCTCTCTTCATCTCAACTTTTAACAGTTTGATTTTAATGTGTCTTGGTGTTGATTTTAGGGGCTTCGTTATTTTTGTGTGTCTTCTGAGTCAGGGGGTCATTGGGCTTCTCGGTTCTGGATGTACACTCGTCTCCTTAGATTTGGGGATTTGTCAGCCGTTATTTCTTTGAATAAACTTTCTGTCCCTTTCCTTTTCTCTTTTCCTTTTGAGACTGCCAAAATGTGTTTATAGGTCCACTTGATGGAGTCCCGTTAAGTCCTTTAAGCTGTCTTCACTCTTCCCTGTTTTTCTTGTTTGTTTTTTTTTGTTGTTGTTGTTTTTGTTGTCATTTCTCTGCGTGGATAATTTCTTATGACTTGTGTTTTAATTTGCTGATCGTAGAATTCATATTCTTGATCTAATCTGTTGTAGAACATCTCTAGTGAATGTTTTAGTTCAGCTATTGTATATTTAGTCCCATGATCTGTGATTTTTGTTTATTATTATCTTGATATTTTGTATATCATTGTTAAAAATGTTATGCATTGTTTTTCTATCTTTGTTGAGCATCTTTCTGATCACCATTTTGAATTCCCGGTAGGTAAATTAAGTATCTCTGATTCATTGGGGTTGTCCTCTGAAGATTCATTTTGTTGCCTCACTTGGAACATGTTAGCCTGTGTTTTTATTTTTCTGGACGGTTTATGTTATTATCTGCACATTAGAAAAATCATCTGGGTCTACCAATCTTCAGGGACTTGCCTCATAGGAAAGACCTTCACCAATCATTCTCTTCAGATGTTTGTGGGGCCTCTTCCTACACTTTCTCTGGTACAACCCACTGTCTCGGTTCTTAGCAGCTGCCAGACATCTATAGTATGCTAGGTTCCTTCTGTCCTCTGAGACAAGCTAGACCGAAGCCTAGTTTTCAGGCAGCCCACAGACATGTTGGGTCATTAGATGCTCTGCCCAAATCTTTTCCTGTTCAGGCAGAAGCTAGGGGCTGGGATTTTTCACCTGCTCACTCTGTAATGAGCTCGCAGTGCCATCTTTGTTCTCACCGCCCCAGTGTGGCTAGAGCATGCTGGGTCTCATTCCTACAAAGAGGCCAGAAGAAGAGCCACTCCTTGGGGTGGTCCCTTGCAAAGTTTTGACTTTATGTGAAGTCCAGCTCTTTCTCTCCCCAGAGAGAAGCTGAGAGCTACGCTGGGGGTGGGGCGTTGTCCGCTTCTTTTTATGCTGCTCTGAGGGCTGGTGGCTATGTTGACAGCAACCGTCATTGGTCCCCTGTTCTTATTGGCCCTTAGGTACCTGGAGTTCGCCAGATCTCGTCAGCATTGCAAAACAAGAGAGACAAAAGCCAGTCTTTTGGTCTAGCTCTCTCCCTCCTGAGGAAGAAGATTGGGTCTTCGATCTGATCAGTTGGTGCTAATCCACGGAGAAGGGCTAAAACAACCTCCAGTCCAAACTGCTCAAATATTTCCCCATTGTGTTTTCCCTCCACTCAGGAGACATTGAGAGATCGCTATTTGGTCATTTGTTTGTTTCAAGTATAAAAAGAAACCTTGTTCCGGTTTTGCATTTTTTGTCTTTTTAAACATAGGCCATAAGATGCCTTTCTTTCTCTCTCTACTTATCTCATCATTCAAAATATTTGGTTGTAAGTATAAAGGACACATGGACAAAAACTGGGGGGGGGTGGAAATGGGAGGGAGGTGGGGAGGGCTGGGGCGGTGGGCTGGGGCGAGGGTAAAAGGCAGAAAACTGTACAAGAACAACAATTAGAATAAAATTTAAAAAAATAAAATATTTGGTTGTTCTGCTTCTGTGTTGATTAACTCTAAGTAAAATGGTACCGATGTCATTTAAACCTCACTTATTGTGTCTGTTAAAAGTAGGTCAGGTAAAGGTAGAAAGTTCACCAATACAATTCCTTGTATGCTTAAGTATTATCTAATATCCATTTCCAAGTCCATTTACAACTTTTGCTTGTCACTTCACTTGTGTATGATTCTATTGAGTGTTAGACCATTAACAAGTTCTGCCAAAGCCATTCTTGAATAAAGACATTTAGTGAGTTGTCAAGTAGCTATGATTACTGACTTGTAACGAACCTATTACATATATATATATTGACTTGTAACAAACCTATTACATATATATGTAATATATATATATATATATATATATATATATATATATATATATATATATATGATCTCCTGCTTTTTTCCTTTGTAGGTACCATAGCATTATATAGAAGACAGAATTTTACAGAGAAACCACCTAATAAACATTTTACCTTTCAGACTTTGTCAAACCAGTAAATCCAAAGACTGTATACCTATGTTCAACATCCATATATGTTCCAATATTACTAATGATGCTTCCTACTGGATTAGAAAAAGCACACTATTGTATATTTAACAATTACTAGATTCTTTGTAATGTCCAATGGAAACTAAATGTCTTCATTTTGAAAAATGTAATCTGAGACTTATATATTCTTATTTCGAATTTGTAAGCAAAGATTGCACTGGACACACTGGAGGAACATTGTTTATCAACGGCAAGTGCAATGGAAACTCCAGAGTTTTTGTGTCTGAGTCGGTAATTATTTAAAAAAAACCGAATCACTTTCTTCAGTATTGTGGCAGGCATAGTACACAATAGTGTGAATTTAAGTCCAAGATTTCAAGCCAAACAAACCTGGCATGTCCAAATCAGACTGAATAAAATCTCTAGGGGAAAACAAATCCTTGGTCTCACCTAGACTGATAGTGAGCTCCCTGTCAAGGAGCAGTTCAAGCAGAAGCCGAATGTAATTTCAACTCCTTAACGGTCAAGGAGCAGTTCCACGTATACAGTCCTGAAAGTATTTCGGCCCTTTGAAGGCAACCACAAGGCTGATGTGGCCCCTGGTGAAAATAAGTTTGACAACCCTGCCATAATTAATTTATATCATCAAAGTAAAATCTTTCAGTAGCAAGCAACTTTTCTTTGCCTTCCATTGTCTTTGAGCTGTTGTACAATATGTAAAATGGATAAAATTCAATTACCTATATGTGGCAGACCCTTCTGCGTGGCGTGGGCCCAGCTCCCACTCGGGGATGCCCAGGACCCACACCCACAGATAGGTTCTCTCATGGGGAATCAGATTTGCAATGTACCTAGGCTGCTCTGACCCTTGCTTTTACTGTGACTTCCTAAAATCCAGGCTAAACCTTGCAGGGACCAGGGTAACCGGCTCAACCACTTTTGCCTTTTCATTTGCTAACATCCTTCTTCTGTGATGGGATGAGGGGCATTGGCTCCTTTGTTGTAACTAGGGCAGAGTGAGTTAGGACCACCTTGTAATGAGAGGAGATATAGAATAAAGGCCTGTCAAGGCGGAGGCCACGGGGCTTTTGCTCCCCTTGAGAGAAAAGCCACGCTGTCGTCCTTTTTCCTCCACCGGACTCGGTCATCCGAGTGTGTTTTATTTCATCCATAATGACGCGGACACTGCTAGTCGGTGTCCGCATCATCTATATAATACATATTAGCTGTGTCCAGTGGAACATTTGATTATTGGCCCATTTTTGCATTTATTTGTGCATTCATTATCTTCCTATTTATGTGTTATACTTTTTATTCTTATTATTTCATAGTTGTAACATCTGATTAGTTCTGTCATCACTAGTGAGACAAATAACATATTTTTCACATGTTCATTGTATGGGAGTCACAATTTTGCCTTTCTTAAAAGTTTGCTTTTTAATACTTCTGGAGGTTATCCATTGTGATACCCAGTGGTTACAAAGCCAGGGAAGTTGTATTGCCGAAGAAATGCATCTCATGAATGGCTGAAGCATATCTTTTTCTGGTTGTTAGAAGTGTTATCCCAAATGGCAATAGATTTATCAGTTTACCAACTCTCTACCCTGGTTATCTTTTCAGAGCTGCTAATTTCATGGTTGATGTTTAGCTTGCTTACAGTTTATCGGTTATTGCCTATTGGTGGCCAATGGGGAATTGAGTTTTAGGGCCTGAATATCTGTTGATCTCTCTATATTAATAACGAAAGAGATGTATGCTCTTTGGTGTGGGAGACAGCAGATGTTATGTGAGTTTCTGTTTGTTTGCATAGTTTTCATTCAAATCACTTAACAGCTATGCTCACACTGGGGAGGAAAACAGCTGTTTTATATCTGGACCTCCAAACTTTTTCATTTCTTTTATTTTGTTTCTCTTGATTTAAATCTAAAATGGTAAAAATGGTGTTAGGAGACATCAGAGCATTTGTATGTTTATGAGTCTATAATTCAGAAAGATCGTTACCTGTAACAGTGTATTTATGTAATGTTTTATAATGTTCAGATTGTACTAATAAATTTGATTATGGCAGTTTCTTTTTATAAATAAGTAAATATTTACTTCATGATAAATGTTTGGTGATTATCTATATTATTATTAATATTTGCTTTTTACTTTTTTCTTGAATTTATTGGGGTGATAGCAGTTGTAAGGCCAATGAGGTGATACCAAAGATAAGACCATCGGGAGCTGAACCATCCGAAACGACGGACTAAGCTGAATTATTTGGAGCGGATTGGAAACCACAGAGCAGAAGGTCTGTATGGGAGGCTGTTCACAAGTCCTGTGAACCTACCTGCCTGAATAATGCATGTACTGTTCGGAGTGCCCTGAGGTCACTAAATTTTCGTTTCCCAGTGGGAGGAGCGCCTGTGCCCTGGGATGACCCTGCCTCAAAGATGGAAGGCTTTGGGTCAGCTGAAATATACAGGGCAGAGTTGCGCTGTGCCGAAATGGATGCCTCGGGCCAGATTAATAAAACAAAAACAAACCTGAACACACCTCGTACAAAAACGGAAAAAGACATCCTCCTGGCTCTCTCAAATAGACCTTAATGGGCTATGGAGCGTCTTTTGCTGGCTTGGTACTGTTGGGACTCATAATTCCACTCGGTCCTCCAGGCAGGCCCGCTCGTCTGATTTGCGTGATCTTGACCATGCGACCCTGGCCTACTGTTGCCTCATGCCTTACCTGCTTCTGTGTCCCAGCCCTCAAACTCCAAGTCATTCAGGACCATGAGAGGGGAGTCTGTTTCTTTGGCAAGTCTTGAAACATCAAGCGGTAGAGTCAAGAATTCTGGATGCTAGCCCCAAACCACTGGGGACAGGTGTGCGCTCCACATCCAACTTGGAGCACAGCAAGTACACTTTTAGTCTTTAAAAGAAGCTGCTATTGAGCACTCAGGTCTATCTGCTTAATTATTCTTTTATGCATAGCGTAGAGAGCAGGACCAATAAAATGGCATCGGTCCGGTCAAGGCAGCATAGAGTATACAAAACAAAGTGGGGTCCCTCGTGTCAACCAAGATGCCTGTCGGTCAGCCCTGATGCTTTGGTTCAAGAGGGAAACTACCTACGTCAGAGCAGACACGTCTGCCAAGGATAGAAGCGCAAGATACGTGCCCACGTGACCAGAACAGCCACGTCTGCAGAGCGGGACCACCCGTGCACAGGCTCCTGGGGAGATTCCCCACTGGGCATCAGGGGTGCCCAGACATTTATCGAGAAGACGCAGAAGGGCGGAGAACCCCACTTTCCAGGTATAACTGGGGCAGGCTCCGGACCACTGCTGAGACAGCCGAGCCCCACACCCCAGAGGGCTGCTCCCCGCCATGGTGATGTCCCTGGGCATTAGCCACCGGAGGCTCCGACCTGCCAGATGGATGACTTTGTCTGCCCTGCTGCCCACCTGGCTCTGGAGATCCTTCCTTGAAGGACGCCGACAACTCCCTTGCCCACCGTCCTGTCTCCCGGACCTGTGGACTGAGACTGGGACTCGGGTTCCTTATCCTCCATTGATTGCTGCCGTGTGTGTGCTGTATTTCTTTTAGATTGTTACAGTGTGAGTAGGATACTGATGTCCATTGATGGTCTACTTTGGGTGACCCCGCATTCAATAAACGCCGAGTGAACAGCATGGTTACTGTGTGTGACTCCTATCTGCTCCTCGGGGCTGGAATCCCTTACTGTACCAGCCCGCGTGGCCACAGGACCCCTACACGCTGCGTACCTGCTGCTTCCTTCCCTCCAAGTTACAGCGTGGCTTTCTCCTCGTGGCTCTTCCTCCTCAGCCCTCCCCCATCCCCCAAACCGTTCTGTGGGTGCTTCCTCCCTTATTCCCAGGGGCACCCCTTGCCCTGCACCCTGTTACAATACCATTGCAGTAAGTGATTCAAGGCTTCCCTGGTGCTTTCATTTGGGCTTAGTGCTGTTTTAATCCATGAGTATGCTTCCTGGAAACTCTGCTCTCTGTCTGATCTGTGCAGCTGCTGACACTGTGCATAGCGATAATAGCACAGAAAGGGAAAAGGGGATCTAGTTATACAGAAGTGAGATTTGCATCTCTCTTTGGAATTCAGTTCGCCTGAGCCTGAAGCACATTCTGATAAGGCAAGGCGAATATGTACAGCCCAGTGCCAACACTAAGCAAAGAAGTTTAAAAATAGTGAAAAAATACGAGAACGAAAATGTGATAGTAGAAAGCGTCGGCTAAATGTAAATAAAAGCATTAAAAGAGAAAAGGGGGAACTAAAGGAGGCAAAAAGCCCCATGGCAGACATAGCTCCAAATATATTGACAGTAACAAATGTGAGTTAAGGAATGCGATTGAAATGCAAAGGTGGACAGAGAACGAGTTGCAACTATATGCTTTCTAAAGAAGATACAATTTCGATTGTCATAAAGGCACATTAAAAATGAAAGGACGAAAAAAGATGTATCAAGCAACAAAATTAAAAGGCTCGAATGGCAATGTTATCAGATAATAGATTTTAATAAATATTTCAGGACATGAAGATGGATATTTTATCATGGTAAGAGTGTTGAGCCATTCGAATTACAACTATCATATACATATTGTAGACGTGATACATATATAATTCATCCAATGCCTTTTATCAACTAATAGTTATTTCCATAACGTTGGTATAGTGGATACCTCTATGTATCTGGACAAGCTAAATTGATTTGCAAGAGCTTATTGTAATTCATCTCTACTGTGAACATATTTCAGGATTAGTTTGTTGGAAAATGCCAAACATATGTCACTATTGCAAATTTTCTAAAATCTGTACGCAAGTAGCATTTTTGATAACGTGCTTCACTGCTTCCGTTATGGGAAATACGAGACTTGTCTACATCGTAGTGTCGTTGTGAGGATGTCCACCTACCTATCCATATGTACTGATCTAAAGTATGTATCATCTACCCGTGTGTATATCCATCTATCTAACTTTCTGAACAGAGAGAGAGAGAATGGAGGGAGTGCCTGGTACTTAGTAAACAGTAAGCATTAGCCATGAGTATAAAGAAGTTATTAGCAACAAAGGTAATAATGGCTGTTATTGATTACACAAACACCGAAAATACCTTGTCCAGGGTCCCAGACTTAGTCACTGATGGAGTCAGGATTTGACCACAATCAAACTGCCCTAAATCATAAACAACACTGCCACCAAGAGTACACAATGCCCTCGCTGTGTGTCGTAGGGAATACTTGTCCTTATTTGCCCATGTTTTGAAGGAGAATAGTCCAAAACGTGAACATTGGAGTTAGAACCTTTAAGTCGTAGCTCTACCCTTGACTCACAATACACCCTTGGAAAGAAGGACCTGAGCAGGCCATCATTTCTTTTAGTCACCAGGTCCGTCACGGTGGCACATAGGGTGACATACCGCTCGGATCTCCGAGCGAGACGTCCTGGGTGCCAGGACCTCAACTGCTGACCTGCTAACGACAGAGCAACCAGGATCTCGCCATGTCCAGGTAACATGGTGCCCTTCTAATGCGTGATCTTTGCCCTGGAGTAACACAGTGGCCTAGCGGAGGCTTTTGGCAGTTTTGCATTATGATCTGACAGCTCCCTCTATCCAGTTTTACTCCTTCCAAAGTTTGCCGCCTCCCACACCCCTCCGCAATCATGTTTTCATGCCTCCCACTTCATCTCATCTATTTTCCCGAGAAAGACACCTGTGAGAGGCACGCGGTCCGAGAGACGCTGTGGCAATACAATGTGTTCATTTTTCTCAATCAGATGGTCGTTGGTCTCAGAGACCTTACACGAGGGCCAAGAACATGAAAAGATAAGGAAAATTAAGACGCCAAATGGATCGTTCAGTACTTCACTGACCCCTTCCTTACAACACGGCTTCACAAACTGAGTTTGAGAAGCTAACATTTTGAAGCTAACATTTATTATTTACCGTGCGTTACAGATCGCTTTCAGTATGTTCCACACAGCAACTCATTTAACCCTCACAGAACTCCTGTGTAGGAGATTATTGTTATTCTCATTTTATGAGTGAACGAAATGATACATATGCTGCATAAATTTACCTATAATATCTACTGCGAAATATAGGGGACAGAGTTTCAGACTTAGGTAGTCCAACTATACAGATTCGCACTCTTAAAGTTTCATATACTGCCCATTTATAGCAATTCCATTAAAAAAAAAACAAGCAACAAGACTATCAGATACTGTCTTCTCCTTCATTTCATAGGTAATGAATACATAATTTGTTGTGAAATTCCCATTGCTATCATTATTGTTATTTTTATAGCATTTGGTTTCTGTTCTGCCTTGGATCCACTTTGATGCAGTATTTGCCGAAAAACAACGTTTTGTCTGATGTATTTCAGTCGTGGAACTCATTTCTAAGTTTTTATTCTTTCATGAAAATTCTACATCTATCTTACAAAAATATCATTTTCATTGGAATCTTTGGGCCCTAATGCAAGCAAGCCACACAGGATTTTTCAAATCCTCCTCTCATAGGCTCTAGAAAGCAAACCCCAGTCACAAGGAGAAGCATTCTCCAGAGAATGAGGTCACAGTACACTTTTTTCTATATATGTGTTTCAGTTCCCTAATTAGGGTATTTCCATTTGCGAGGATGTTTCACAACAGAATCTATTCCTTTTCCATCTCTCTTGTTATGATCGGAATGGAAGAACTGAACCGTGAATCTACTTGGCGTAGGGAAACCGTCACCCTTTGGTTTATTTCCGGGGAATCTGGCTATGGACTCTCTGCTTCTTTGTCTAATGAGGTAGTGAGAATGTATACTTGTAGGGAGTCTGTGTTATTTCATTGCCTCTACCCTGGGGGTGAAAGTCACATAAAACTCTAGCTACTCAGATCATTATAGGAATCACTGGTTATATATTTAATTGCCAGTCAATATCTATGTCTTCTGTTTGGGTGAACATTCTTAGCAAAATTAGATGCTTCGCTTCGTCTTTGATTTTGTTGTCTTGAATACTTGTTTTAAACCCCATTTAAAAATCATCTTTATATATAAAATTTTAATCAGTTTTATGGCAATTAAGCATGTTGACACCAAAGAATTTTTGACTATGGATTCCAAAATAATGGAATAAAAGAATCCTTGCTTGCCCTGAGGCAACTTCTTCCATGTAGGTGGGGTAGGCTGGCATCTATGTGCTTTCACTACAGCAACATCACTAGCTTCTTGACTCCAAAATATTTCATCAGCCCAGCGTGATGACCAAAATAATGTTCTCATAACATAAGCTTTATATGAGCTCTTAAGGGTGTTTCAAGATTTTGTTATCTGGTATAACTCAAAAGCTCAAATGGATTTATTAAAAAGGAAAAATGACAGTGATAATCACAAAACCTTGTATTTCGCAGTTTCATACAAAGAGAATTGAACTCAAGAAACTATTTTTTAAAACTAAAGAATAGCTTTTAAAAATATATTCTTTTTTATTTGTTTATTTTTAGAGAGAGGGGAAGGGAGGGAGAAGGAGAGGGAGAGAAACGTCAATGTGTGGTTGTCTCTCGTGCGCCCCCTACCGGGGACCTGGCCTACAACCCAGGCATGTGCCCTGACTGGGAATCGAACCAGCGACCTTTTGGTTTGCAGGTTGGCACTCAATCCACTGAGCCAAACAAGCCAGGGGAACTCAAGAAACTATTCTAAGATGTGAAGGTACAGCCTCTAGAAAGTAAAATGTCAGAATGACATCCTTGTGGGAGACGATAAGATGGTCAATTAGGAACGGTGTATCTCATTAGCTCAGCCTGTTCTTGGTTCTGTCTTTTGGACTGATTGGGTTTCAGGTCATGTGTGTTCTCCTCTTTGCTTACTAGTGTGGTATGCCTACAAAGGCTGCTGGTCTGGGCTCTGGAGTTACTGAGCTTCTATTTGTCCTAATGTTTGACCTCAACTTTAGTAGACAAGATTTATTGATTAGGAAGACAGAGAAATTTGATTCAGCCTGGAGATTCATGCTGCATGCTTTAACCCAGCCTTATCAAACAATCTGACATTTTGGGCTCTAATTGTTATGTCTATATATTTCTTGGGTTAGAAAGCAATGTGATTATTTAGATTTCCCACACTTCAACACTTATCCCAAATTACAAACCCATGCCCCAATTACATTTTTTGTATCCTGTGGGTAGACTTCTAACTTTATCCAGATACAATTCATGCTTATATGTGACTCAAAATGCATTTGTGGATTTTTTAGAGAGGAAGATCATTATATAACCAATTTTTTTTGCTTCCTTACGAAAGTGCCAATTCAAGCAAAATCTTTTATTGAAAACCTATATAACACATTGTGCTTGTGTGAGGCAGAAACAAAGCTAAACTTGGCATGGTTTTGTCATTCGAGAAATTAAACAATTAACGCAAGCAATTAATATTAATTAGTAAATACAAATCAAAATGAATTATGGTATGATAGCATTTAAAAGTAAAATGTGGAATTAATTTGGACCAAAAGTAATTTGGTTAAAACTTTAATTAAGATGTGATTTTTCAGCTGTTTTTGAATGTTTTTGAAAAATAAGTATATAAAGGGGACTCCAAAACACTCAGAATTTATTTATAAAAAAATTGTGTCCTTATTCTCACATGTTTAGCCTTCAGTCACCTTCAAAGAACTCTCTGTTTGAGGCGACACACCTATCGAGATGCTTATCCCACAGCTCAAAACAGTGTTTGAACTCATCAATTTCGATGCCTTTTAGTGCTCCTGATGTCTT
The DNA here is from genome assembly GCA_039655065.1 of Glossophaga mutica. Taxonomy (NCBI): domain Eukaryota; kingdom Metazoa; phylum Chordata; class Mammalia; order Chiroptera; family Phyllostomidae; genus Glossophaga; species Glossophaga mutica. The sequence goes on along the minus strand of CM077318.1, from coordinate 1,579,695 downwards.
TTGTTTCACCTCTTCCGCATCGGCAAAACATTTGCCTTTGAGGACCTTTTTCATCTGGGGAAACAAGCAGAAAAGTCATTGGGGGTGAGAACAGGTGAATAGGGAGGGTGGGGCATGAAGGTCATGCCGTTTTTGGGTCAAAAACTGCTGAACACTCAGCGACGTGCGGGCAGGAGCGCTCCTAAATCACCCATCATGAAATAGGCCAATGCGTTGAGTCCTCTCCAAAAATTCACTGAAGCTGAATGCAGCCTCTCACAACAACACCAGCTGGCACACTGATGCAGATGGCTTCCTAGAATACTCGCCTAGTGGGGGAAGCCTGTACCACAAGGGGCCTGTCCTCCAGAAGATGATTTCTGGTTCTTTGGGGGTCTCCCCTTGTAATTTAAGATATAGTTAAGTGCAGAGTTCACATTAGCTGAAGAGAGAAATACAGCATATATGGGAACAATAATTAATATGGGTTACCGGAAACGGAACATACTGAGGGATGAACAGGTAATAAAGTTGAAACAAGCTTTTCCCTAAAATACTATGTGTCACAGTTTCAACTGAAAATGTACATAAAACTTCTGCTTTGAACCCACAGCCCCTCCCCAAAAGAACGCATACATGAACACAGCCTTGATTATTAATTGTTATAATTATCTAAACAGTGTGTTATGAAAAGTGTGCCTATACAAGTGAAGGTAGTGGTAACGGAAGGGCACATTGTGTAGAAAGAAAGTCATTTGTTTTCTTTATGTTTGTGTGGCTTTACTGGTGTTTGCTTAGAATAACTAGAACAAATGTAATATCTGATGAGAAGCACCTGAGTGAAGGAAAGAAGTTAAGTCTATAAAGGACTTAAAAATCAAAATGGACAGGGTTTGAAGAAAAGCTGTCCCCCTATTTTAAAAGAAATGAAAGCTAACAGGATACATGGGTATATGTAAATGTATATGTATATGTATGTGTATGTGTATATGCATATACATATATAAGTAGGTGAGCTTGTTTGGTAGATGTTGAAGATGTTACATTCTGTTTGCTTCCATTTTTCTCTGTAAGTAAAAAAATTGAGGACTTATGCTGAGAAAAAACGGCTACTTCATCGTCTGCAACCCAGAAAAATAAGGTTACAGTAAAAATGGGTGCTTTATTTGGGAGGCATATGTTTGAAAAAGATACATAAAAACAGAGATAACATGCTTGTGGGATTCCTAGTTTAGTCTGTGTACATTTGGTGGACTGAGGTATAGAGGAAAGAAATCAAGAGGTACCAGGATCAAAACACGACTTTTTATTTTATTTATCCATTTAGAGAACTACAGTAGGAAATGTTTAAAAATATGAACATTAAAAATACCTGTAGCATGCCAATATGTAACCAGAGGTTTAATACATCTATTTGGTAGAAAGTGGATATAATGTGGATAATTTACTGTCAGGGAGATTTAGAGTTGCAATTTTCAGATTGCCAGAATCCATTCACCTCATAGATTTTATGTATAGAATTATGCCTTTGATGATAAAATAAAGGAAGAAAATATGCCCTGGCTGGTGTGGCTCAGTGGATTGAGTGCCGGCCTGTGAACCAAAGGGTCACTGGTTCGATTCCCAGTCAGGGCACATGCCTGGGTTGTGGGCCAGGTCCCCCATGGCGGGCACTCGAGAGGCCACCACACATGGTTTCTCTCCCTCTCTTTCTCCCTTCCCATCTCTAAAAATAAATAAATAAAATGTTTTACAAAATTATGAAAGGGGACTAGAATTGTTACAAAGTGAACAAAACATATGAGCAGTAAAAATAGCTTCCACACATTTATAGATTTTCCAGCTTTCCTCATGTTGTTGATTTCTAAGTTTCATAACATTGTAGACTGGAAAGATACTTGGTATGATTTCAATCTTCTTAAATTGGCTAACACTTGTATGTCTTATCACATAATCTGTCCTGGAGAATGTTCTGTGTGCACTTGAGAAAATGTGTTTTCTGCTGTTGTTGGATGAAATGTCTGTTAGTTTCATTTGGTATAATGTATGCATCATTTAAAATACTATCTGATTTCCCTTTCCAATATATTTTAGTTACTCTATTAGTGGTTATCATTGGAATTAGTAATTCAAAGCTGTAATGATATAGTTTGAATTACTACTATTTTAAGTTGAATAATATGAAAAAATCTATTATACATTTCATCTTTTCAAGTTTATTAAAATTTATATTTTACAGTTTTTGTTCCTACTAACGTTGATTTATAATTATTGTTATGTATTTGTATTTATTTGCATTTTACATCATATACAAATTTTTTAAAGAGCATTATAAATAAAAAAATACAAGATACAAAATACTAACTTTAACTAGGCAGCTACATTTCCCAGTGTTCTTCGTTTCTTTTTATGGGTTATGATTACACTCTACCAACTATTGATATTTGCCTGTATGATTCCATTAAAAATTTATTATTGGGTAGGTTTATTAGCAACTGATTCCCAGACATTTTGTTTTACTAGGAATGTTTTCATTTTTTCTTTACTTTGGTAGGATAGTTTTGTCAGCTATGAAATTCTTCGTTGACAGTTTATTTCTTCTGTCATTAGTTTTGGCTCGTCATCAACTGCCTTCTGACTTCCATGACCTCTGATGACTGATCTGCCTTTGATCTTTCAAAATCCCTCATGGGATAAGAGTCATTTTTCTCTTGGTGCTTTCAAGATTCTCTCTTTGCTACAGTTGAATTATCATATTTTCCCTGCGGGTGTCTGGTCAGCTAGTGATTTGAAGAAATGTCTTTGAATTCCTAGAGGCAATACAACAACAACAAAAAAACAATCCTATTATTTTCAGATTGGCTTCGTTGGGGCACTCCATCAATTTTTACCAGGCTGTTTATGGATGGCTCTTTCTTAGCTTTCATGTTCTGTCAGTATGGGGTCTGAAAGCCAGCCACAAGTCAAAGTGTAAGGTCTTCTGACTATGTCCAATAATTGGCATATGCATATACTTGATTCACAGTTAGTTATTGTCACTGTAACACTGTTCGGTTTTCCAATTCATGAACATGGGATGTCTTTGCACATTTAGGTCTTCTTTAAATCATTTTAATGATTTTTTTAGATTAGTGTATAAGTTTTACATTTTTTGTGAAAAAATTCATAAATGTTTTATTTGTTTTGATACTAGTGTAAATGGCATTGTTTGTTGTTTTCATTGTGATTGATTATTGACAATGTATAGAAGTGCAACAGCTTTTTGTGCATATTGATTCTCTATTCTGCAATCTTTCCAAACTTGTTTATTAGTTTGAATAGATTTTCTCGTGGAATTCTCAGGAATTCTATATAAAAGATCATAGCGTTTGGAATTAATTGATGATACTTTTACTACATCCATGCAAGTCAAAACTTTTTTCTCTTATTGACTTATTGCCATAACTAGAAACTTCAGTACAACCTTGTATAAAAGTGATGAGATTGAACATTCCTGTTATTGATCTTGCTGAAGAAGCAGTCAGCATTTTGCTATTAAGCATGAATGTTAACTTTTGACTTTTTAATGTATATCTTTTATAGGTTGAGAATTTTCTCTTCTATTCATAGTTTGTTGAGAGTTTTTGTCATAAAATAATATTGTGTTGTATCCAAATATTTTTGCATATTTCCTTTGTGTTCTATGTAAAGATGATGCAAACTTTTTTGTTCTTTATTCTATTTGTTCTATTTATCTACTATTATGATATATTACACTGATAAATATATCTATGTTAAATCTACTTTACATTTCTGGGATAAATTTTTGTAGGTCATATTGTATGACTTTTTTATATGTTAACAGATTCATAAGCTTGTATTTTGTTGTGAGTATTTGCATCTATATTTATAAAAGATATTAACCAGTGGTTTTTTTATTTTAATGGAGTCTTTGTCTGGGTTTGGTAATACTGATCTCATACATTCAATTAAAGTGTCCCTATTTCTTCTGTTTCTGGAAGATTTTGTAAAGTAGCCAACCACCCTGAGTATACCCAGACCTCTAAACTCCAAATTAAATTGCACTTCAACTAGTTGGTAGAATTCATCAGTAAAGACTTCTATTAATGGGTTCGACTTGGTTGAAAAACATTTTCTTACTAATGATCCAAGATGGTGGCTGAGTAGGTAGAAGCTACACTCACCACCTCCCAGGATCAAACTGGAATTCCTACTAACATCTAGAACAATCAACCCGAATAACCAACTGAAGAGTAGCTGAACAGAAATCTCATAACCACGGGTTTACAGAATAACCCACACTGAAACTGGTAGCAAGAGTGGAGGCGAGAAAATGGCTAGCACCACTTTATTGCAAATAAAAAAAAAGCTATGGCTGAGAGTCTGGAGGCTTACATCAGCTGTAAAGGTTTCCCCTGAGGAGCGTGGGGTCTCAAGCCCATCCCAGGTTCCCCATTCCGGAGCAGCAGACCTGGGAAGAGGTACCCACATAACATCTGGCCATGAAAATGGGCGAGGATTCTGTCCTCCAGAGAGAGACAGGAAACTGCTAGAGGCGCAGGTGTCCTCTTAAAGGTGCAATGTATGCGATCGCATCCACAGCCTCGCACTCGGGGCTGCAGGGGCTGGAGGGCAGGGCACACTGCAGTTCTGTGAGGAGACAGTAAGGTTTGTGTCTCTGGAGCCGAAGCGACAGCCACCAGGATCCCTGTGCAGTGTGTCCCTCCCACACCAGATATCACGTTTCTTGGGTGGCGCGCTCCTGTCCAGGTGCCCTCTGCTTGAGTCCTTGTTACCCCACCCTGCCAAGCTCACCCTGTGCAGGGGAGTCGGCTGCCTGGACCTGGAGTTCAGAGGTCCAGCCGTACTGAGGGAGTTTTGAACAATATAAACTCACAGCTGTGGAAAGGCGCTCCCCCATCTTGTCAGAATTACTTGATAATTTTATTCATATTAGCATTTTTGTTTGTATTGGGTTTTGTACTGACTTTAATAATCTAATGCTGAAGTGTCTGTGTTAATTATGGCCTGTGGTCACTGAAGTTTCTGCTCAGTTAGCTTAGTCATCAGCTAATGATTACGCATAGATTTTCTTGAATACCTTGAACTAGTAAGTTATCCAACCTGTGTGCATGTTGTGTTACACCCAGCCTGCCGTTAGTTGAAAAATGTCCCTTAACCTTTATTTCCTGTTTGCACAGATCTTGAAAGCCAGCCCACAATGAGGGTTGAAGACCTTTTTCACATTTCTTCTGCCCAGACGCACAGCCTTCCTCATGATGTGTGGGCCTCTAGATTCCCAAGAACATGTCAGAGCTTACCAAAGTGCCTATGGGTATCTCATGTCCCCCATTTTCCTGTTAAGCTTTGTGGGGAGTCTATTCTTTACCTCAAATATTGCCAAGACCTGAAGCATTTAAAATCTTTTAAAAAATTGCCTTTAGTTTGATGTCAAATGTGCCCGGGGAATAAGCTTTTGGCATTAGGCTAGCTCCAAGACCAAATTTTAAAAAAGCAACTTTGAAGGTGGAGTCTACCAGGTAGTCACCAGAGAGTTCAAATTATGTCAGTTCTCATCGGTTTGCAGAACAGTAGATGTGGTAAGATCTCTAATCTGCTATTGCAGCTGATATTCCTCCATTTGGAATGTATTACAGACTTTTGTACTGTGGCTAGTGAGCTCTGGACTTCCTCCGTTCTGTACAGATGTCTAATTGACTCAGCTCTGTTCATTGGAACAATACCGTTTGTCCAAGGACTTCAGCGCCGCCCTTACCATGAAACAACAGTGCTTGTGAGTCAAATTCTGCCCATCTCTCCTTAAAATTTTAATACTGTGTTTAACTTATTGCACATTTATAACAACACATTATATCTGGTAGATTAACTCCTCCCATTGCAATTCTATTCTCTAATATGGTTTTATTATTCAAGACAAATACACACTCACCAGAATCATCAGAATAGAAATGATAGGCAATAAATATCAACTGTCAATGAGTATGTAGAGCAAACTCTCATATCCTGATGGAATTGCAAATTGATAGTATTACTTTGAAAATTAAAGTTTGTGAATGCCTAAGAGGCTTAGAACAGAAAATCCAAAAATATGTTTATTTGGCATATTGACTATTTGGAGCCAAAGGCACTTGAAAAACAACAGGTGCAAAGAAGGCACTCTGACCTCCCCTTTTCTTTCTGAAAACTGGAGATGAAACTCATGCAAAAGATGCCTTACTTGCACCTGCAATTAAAGAACATTCTTATCACCAGAGACAGGGAATAGAAGCCAAAAAAACATGTGCAAACTTGGTTAAAATAACTCTTATCTACCTTTAGCCTCCCCATATATTTCATTTACTTTTATGAAATCACTACTGTTTGTTCAACCTAGAAAGCACTTTGGCCTTACTACTCTTGGGGTTGTCGGGGGGGGGGGGACTCCACCCGCAGAGCCCCATCCCTTGGTCACGGATGAGAATAAAACTACCAAGACATGATCTGCTTGGGGAGGAGAGGTGGTCAAACTCTCAAAGGAGAAGGGCCCAGAGCCCCTTCCTCCCTGGGCTTTTATTGGGATCAAATACACGGGAATACAGGTTTAACATCTCAAAGAAATCTGAGGGCTTCATCTGAGTCAGTGTCTGTCTGGAAAGGGGGTTGCAAAACTTTGGGAGACATACCCATTTCCTCCTCGGACCCTTATCATTTAAATGAGAGCACTCTTAGCAAACAAAGCAGGTTTCACAGGACTTTAGGAATTCTTTCTTATCCTCCATCACCTGGGGAACCGTCCTGGCCGGCACAGGGCTGCACCACCTGCAGGCATAGTTTCAGGCTCTAAGCCGATTAGGCCCAGGAAGCATCTCCCAGACGGAAATGAGGACTTGGGCTATGTTAGAACAGCCGGGGGGCGAGGATCCATCACCCCCTCTTTGCTGCAGCCCCTGAGTCCTTCCATGAGGGCCTCCCAAGTGGTCGTGTCTGGCTTAGGTTGCCCCTCCCGTGAGGAGTCTTACCTGTCATTGACCAACCAACCAAGCATTGGGGCCAGAGATGGAGGAGGCAGAAGCAGTGCTCCTGCCAGGGAGATAAGCTTTGTCTCCTCAGTAGCTCACGTCCTTGTGACAGAACAGACCCAGATAAAGTGGGTCCCTTGGCTCTTACTCAGCCCACCATGGGGTGAGGGTTACAGTTCCTGAAACCAGGCTGAACGGTCCGCAACACCTCCCCCTTTTTTAGATATAAATAAATTTAAAAAGTTTAAAAATGGGCAAAGGACCTGAATAGACACTCTCCAAAGAGGACACACAGATGGCCCATATATATAAGAAAAAATGCTCAGCATCACTAGCCACCAGAGAGATGCATATTAAAACCACAATGAGATATCACCTCACAGCTGTCAGAATGGCCATCATTAATAAATCAACAGACAACAGGTGCTGGTGAGGATGCCGAGAAAAAGGAACCCTCATGCACTGTTGGTGGGATGATGCGGACACCGGCTAGCAGTGTCCGTGTCATTACGGATGAAATAAAAACATACACACGGACGACCGAGTCCGGTGGAGGAAAAAGGACGACAGCGTGGCTTTTCTTTCCAGGGGAGCAAAGGCCGCAGCCTCCGCCTTGACAGGCCTTTATTCTGTGTCTCCTCCCATTACAAGATGGTCCTCACTCACTCTGCCCCGGTTACAACAAAGGAGCCAATACCCCTCATCCCATCACAGAAGAAGGACATTAGCAAATGAAAAGGCAAAAGTGGTTGAGCCCGTTACATGGTTACACTGGTCCCTGCAAGGTTTAGTATGGATTTTAGGAAGTTACAGTAAAAGCAAGGCTCAAAGCAGCCTAGGTACATTGCAAATCCCCATGAGAGATTCCCCACGAGAGAACCTATCTGTGGGCGTGGGTCCTGGGCATCTCCGAGTGGGAACTGGGCCCACGCCACGCAGAAGGGTCTGCCACATCTCCCTCTTTTTGTTTTAATAGAACCTGTATGATCCTGCAAAGCTTGCTGGTCTCCCACACGACCCTGGGAAAATAATCTGCAAATACATCAAAATACATAGAACATTATTATAATCAGTAAGCAACCAGTGGTTCCAAAGACCCACATTCTCAGATTAAGCCCAAACAATCACTGTCAGGCAGTAAAGGTCAAAGAGATAACACACAAAGAACTCTAAGGGCCTATTTTGAGTCGAGTCAGATAGCTAAGATAGCTAAAGGGCCATAAAATTCTGGGGAAACAAACTTATTTCAGGCTTGGACCCTTATCATTTAAATTGAGGGTATCAGCAAAGTAGGTTTCACAGGATTCTATGCTTTCTTTCTTTCTTTCTTTCTTAGGCCTGATCGCCTAGGGGAGGCGTCTTGGCCGGCACAGGGCTACACCACCCGCAGGCATAGTTTCAGGCTTGAAGCTGATTAGGAAGCAGAGACATCTCCTAGATGGAAATGAGGACTCAGGCTATGTCAGAATAGCTGGGGGGGGGGGGGGGCGGGGGGAGGGTCCATCACCCCCTCTTTGCTGCAGCCCCCCAAGTCCTTCCATGAGGGCCTCCCAAGTGGTCATGTCTGGCTAAGGTTGCCCCTCCCATGAGGAGTCTTACCCATCATTGACTAACCGACCAAGCATTGGGGCCAGAGATGGATGAGGCAGAAGCGGTGCTCCTGCCAGGGAGATGAGCTTTGTCTCCTTAGTAGGTCACGTGCTCTTGACAGAACAGACCCAGATGAAGCGGGTCCCTTGGGCTCTTACTCAGCCCACCATGGGGTGAGGGTTACAACTCCTGAAACCAGGCTGAAGGGTCTGCAACAAGGGGTCTTCATTTTTCTGTTCAGGCTTTCATACATATATATGTATATATATACACACACTCACAAATATATATATATATAATTTGATGCTTTTTTTCTGTTAACCTGCTTTACGTTAACTTAATTATTAAGCTAAACCAGAGATTCTAGTAGGATAGAGGTACAGTTTGGATACCTGGTTCCTTCTAAAACTAAATTCTATGACACATACACAAAACTACTGTTATGTACTTGAGAGAAATATAGATATATCCTCACTAAAATAAATTCGTAAATTTCATTGAAGCATTATTTATACTACTTGACACTGGAATCAACAGAAATTTCCATAGCAGGATATTAAAACTATGGGATATGGTATTTAAATGACAAAAGAAGTATTTCTACACAGAAGATATGGATGATTCTCACAATCATATTGTTGACCAAATGACTTCTATGCATCTTATAAATTAAAAAAGACGGTTTATTTCAATACTAAATGAAGAAATAACACTATATCAGAACACATTTTTCATAGACTAGAAAAAAAGGACAACTTCCCACCTCATTCCAAAGTCCAATATTACCTTGATATATAATCTGAAATATCACAATGAAAAATTATAGCCTGTTCTCTCTTATAAATATAGATAAAATTTATTACCAACAAGAATTCATGCAAAAATATAGAGTAATAAATGAGACCTATGCTGAGCTTGTCTTTATTTTGAGAAAATGAATTTAATTTAAAATTAAAAATTAGCCTAAACACTTACAATGCTTGTGATAATGGCTCTTTTGTTTCTGATACAAATTAAGTATGTAAAGGTCTTGGGCATTCTAACCTAGAATTCTCAGTTCATACCTAGAGGGTTTATAACTAAATGTACTTATATGTCTCAGCTAAAATATTATGAATTAACATAGATAACAGGTAAAAGAAAATACCAAGGTATTTTGATGTTCAAAGATATGGCTATAAAATAAATGTGTGTAAATGTCTGAAAAAATCAATAAAATTCTTCACATTAACAGAATAAAGGTAAAAAATATGATTATCTAGCCCTGGCTGGTGTGGCTCACTGGATTGAGTGCTGGCCTGAGAACCAGTTCGATTCCCAGTCAGGGCACACGTCTGGGTTGCGGGCCAGGTCCCCAGTAGGGAGCTTGTGAGAGGCAACCATTAATGTCTCTTTCCATCTCTTTCTTCCTCTCTTCCCCCTCTCTAAAAATAAATGAATAAATTAAAAAAAATAGGATTACTAAATATATGCCAAAAACATTTGGTCATATTTAATAGCAATTCATTGTATAAAAAAATTATAGCTCATTGGTGACTTCTGGCCAAGATGGAGGTGTAGGTAGATACACTGTGTCACCTCCCACAACCAAAAGAGGGCCAACAACAAATTTAAAAACAGGAAACAATCAGAACTGTCAGGAAATCGAACTGTATGGAATTCTGACAACCAAGGAGTTAAAGAGGAAACATTCATCCAGACCGGTAGGAGGGGCAGAGAGGGGCAGCTGGGGTGCAGAGGACTTGCAGTGAGGTGGTGGCTGGAGGACCAGGGTGGGAGACAGCTGGCAGAGTGGGTGGTCCCACATTTTCGTGCAGATAAACTGGGAGGAACAACTGGAAAGTGAGAAAGACCCCACAACCCAGGGTTCCAGCTGGGGGAAATAAAGCCTCAAAACCTCTGACTGGAAAAACCTGTGGGGGTTGAGGTGCCAGGAGAAACTCCCAGCCTCACAGGAGAGTTCGTTGGAGAGACCCACAGGGTCCTAGAACATACACAAAATCCACCCACCTGGGAATCAGCACCAGAAGGGCCCAATTCACTTGTGGTTAGTGGGGAAAGTGACTCAAAGCCAACTGAGAGCCGAGGAAGCAGCATTGTTCCCTCTGAGACCCCTCCCCAACAGACAGCACCACAACGCAGTGACGTGGGTTGGCCCGCCCTGGCGAATACCTAAGGCTCCACCTCTTACTATGTAACATGCTAGCTGAGACAAAAAAAATATGACCCAAATGAAAGAACAGATCAAAGCTTCAGAAAAAATACAACCAATCAATGAAGAGATAGCCAACCTATCAGATGCAAAGTTCAAAAGACTGGTAATCAGAAAGCTCACAGAACTGGCTGAGTATGGTCACAAAATAGAGGAAAAAGTGAAGGCCTTGGAAAGGAAAATGCACAGGGAACCAACAGTGACGAGAAGGAAACCAGGACTCAAATCAATGGTGTAGACCAGAAGGAAGAAAGAAATATTCAACCAGAACAGAATGATGAAACAACAATTCAAACAAATGAGGAAAGGCTTAGGAACCTCCAGGGCAACCTTAAATGTTCTAACATCTGAATCATAGGGGTGCCAGAAGGAGAAGAGGAAGAGCAAGAAGTCGAACACTTACTTATTTGAAAAAAAAAAAAATAATGGAGAACTTCCCCAATCTGGCAAAGGAAATAGACTTCCAGGGAGTCCAGGAAGCTCAGAGGGTCCCAAAGAAGTTGGACCCAAGGAAGCACACACCAAGGCACATCATAATTACATCACCCAAGATTAAAGATAAGGAGAGAATCTGAAAAGCAGCAAGAGAAAAGGAGACAGTTACCTACAAAGGAGTTCCCATCAGACTATCAGCTGATTTCTCAAAAGAGACCTTGCAGGCAAGAAGGGGCTGGACAGAAGTATTCCAAGTCATGAAAGGCAGGGACCTATATCCAAGATTGCTCTATCCAGCAAAGCTTTCATTTAGAATGGAAGGGAAGATCAAGTGCTTCCCAGATAAGGTCAAGCTCAATAATTTCATCATCACCTAGCCCTTATTATACAAAATGTTAAAGGGACTTACCTAAGAAAAAGAAGAAGACCAAAACTACTAACAGTAAAATGACAACACACTCACAACTATCAATGACTGAACCTAAAAATAAACAAAAACAAACAAACAAAAAAAAAACGAACTAAGGAGACAACTAGAAGAAGAACAGAATGACAGAAATGGAGACCATATGGAGGGCTATCGGTGGGGAGTGGAATGGGGGAGAGTCGTGGAAAAGGCACAGGGAATAAGAAGCACAAATGGTAGGTACAAAATAGACAGGGGCAGGTTAAGGATAGTATAGGAAATGGAGAAGCCAAAGAACTTCTGTGTATGACCCATGGACATGAACTAAGGTGGGGGAATGTGGGTGGGAAGGGCGGAGGGGGGTAAAAGGGGCGGAGGGAGATAAGGGAGGAAGATGGGACAACTGTAATGGCATAATCGATAAAGTACATTTAAAAAAAGGAAAAACATCGCTCCTTGGTACCCTGTAACAGTGGAATCACATAAGGCTGCAGTTAATTCTCTGAGTGGTGGTGCCTCGCATGTACGAATGATTGCCAGAATGGGTAGCTCCCATAAGCCTTGGATCCCCATGTTTTTATTGGGAAAGGCAGCGCCACATGACTGACCTCAGCTACTCAGACTCCAGCCTTCCCTCCAGGAAAAAGAGACATTCACTGTGAATAACATTCGTTATTCGTACACGTATCTTGTCAAGCTGCTACGGCATGGCTGAAAGCCTCAGGCAGACAAAAACACTCAGAGGCAGAACATTGCAAGGACTGAGAAGTTTAAGGGCCAGCCCTTAAAGCAGGCCCCCCGTTAGAAACCATAGTTTGAGTTATCCAGGCCCGTTGAATGAACTCTTCTTGGGCCCTGTACTAACTTATATTCTATATAATGTGATTAATATGGCTTCTCAGGTGTACATTTCTAATTGGGTCAAAAATTCAACACCAATACAGCTTCTTGACACAATAAATTAAGCAGGAAAAAACTCTCATGGTCCTTCTGATAGTGTCATTGTGGTGACCAACAGTTTGTTAATCATTCTTCTGCAATTCGTCCCATGCTTTCACTTATTTAGGAGGTAAATCAAGACTTTTTGTTCCTGCTTCATTTACATGATGAATTAAATTCGTAGAAATGTGATTTTTTGGAGTAAAAGTTATACCTTCCTGAATTAAGACGTGGGTACAGAGTTTACATGGGTTAAGACTTGAATGTTATAGTCAGAGCGCAGTCTCTTGAAGGAAAGCAAATATTTTCCAATATCGGCTCCTAAAATTACTCTATTTGCAATATTTTTGAACTCCAATAACTTCTCAATGTTTAATTATAAATTAGAGATAATACTACGAATCCTCCTGAAGTTGTCTTAAGAATTAAATGATATATATTAGAAATGCTTAGCATGGTGACTAACATAAAAACCCACAACACATATTTAATATTTTTTATCTGAAATGTAGTCAAGTTTTTACAGTACAAGTCATGGAATATACCAGAAACAGCCATTGTTAAATTCATTTAAAATAACCTAGATCTGGAGAGCATTATGCTAAGTGAAATAAGCCAAGCGGTGAAAGATAAATACCATAGGATCTCACCTATAAGCAGAATCTGATGAACAAAACAAACAAGCCAGCAACACAGAACCAGAGACATGGAAAGACAGAACAAACGGACAGTGACCAGAGGGGAGGGGGAGGGGATAATGGGGAAACTAGGGGAAGGGTCATCAAAGAACATGTATAAAGAAAGGACCCATGGACAAAGCCAAAGGGGGTAGGTTCGAGGGTGGGAGGTGGGGATGGGTGGGGTGGGGGGGTGGAAGGGGAAAATGGAGACAACTGTAGTTAAAAAAAAATAAAAAAGGAAAAAAGGAAATTTCAAATACAAAATAAAATAATTTGACTAAACACATTTTTAAAAGATGGCGCTCAAAAATAAATTTCAATTTCAAACAATTTAGAATTCAATGTTCGCAGGCATATACGTATGTACTACTTTGTTCACACTTTGTTAAACTTTTTCTTAGTGTAGCTGTTAAAAACCTGACAACAACGTGTCTGTGTATATATTCTAAATAAAGCATTTCATACTAAATATATAGGCTGTGGCAGCATTTTTCTAGATGTAGAAATGATGAATAAACCACAGAAAAAATAATACGCACTAAACAAATGTTAGATATTTTAAAGGTTTAATTTTAAAAGGTATTTAGAACCTCGATGGATAACAAATTGCATTGTATGGCATAAATGCTAGGAAGACACTATATCGCTATGGAATGCAGTTTCATTTATCAGCGCTAACAGTGTGGCTCAGAAGCCTAATATTTCCAAACAGCAAGTGGGATCCTGGTGCTCCCTGCCACCCTCCAGGCCAATTTCTGGAGTCAGAGGTTTGGTGATAAAGAAAAAGGAGTCTTTATTCAAAGGATACAAAACTTTGGAATAACAGCTTTGTACATGCATTAGTTATTTATGCTTGTCAACTAAGGCTAAAATCTTTTTACTCTTCAGTTGTAGCTTTCCACAAGTACTAATCACTTAAGCCTACCAAGTGAGGCTAAAATCTTTCACTTTTAAATGCCAGCTTTAATCTATTAGGCCTATCAATGAAGGTTAAACTCTTTAACAATCATTCCCCCTGTTAGTTTTTAATTATCTTTTTTCCACAGGTTCAGTGTACAAACTACAACAACGTAAGATACAAAGGCTACACAATGGGGGAAGAAGGGCAGGCCTCAGAGCCCGCCCCTCCAGAACACCCAAAGGACAACAACCCTGCCACCCTCTGCCAGGCCAATCCGACCCTGGGCTGCACCCGGAGTTTCTTCTCCCATCCAACGTACGGTGCTTTGGGGAACGCAGGCGGCTGCAGCGCCATCACCCAGGCACCCTCGAGGAAGACAGTCTGAGAGCCAGTCTCTGCCCTGCTTCTGTTTAAATCTTCCAGCCCATAAGCCCGTGCCTCGGACAGCCCCCTCCCATGGACCTTCCCTTCTCCTCCCCAGTGAGCTGATCAGATCTCCCTGTATCAATGTGTGACTATAAACCCTTATATTAGTTTCCTAAGCTGTGAACTGGAGACTTTACCATGGCAAAGATCAAGCGAAGCCACTATTAGTAGCTCTACCTATGAAAACAGCAAACTAAAAGCGATGCTTTATTCTCGGAGGGATTGAAAGGGAGTGTTATTATCAAGGACTGGAAGATGCAGGGGTGGTAATTCCCATCCTATTTCCACTGAACTTGCCTACTTGGCACGTGCTGACTGTAAATGCATGTGAGTGAATGACAGCGATGATCATAATTGTAATTAGGTGGTAACTCCAATTGCATCTGCTCACTGGATGGTGGTTCGTTGCTTGAGCAAATTGACACATCTGCTATGTATGTAGCTATTAATGTGGCAAAAGCTTTGCTCTCCGTCCCTGTCAATAAGGACCGCAAGAAGCAGTTTTGTTTCAGTTGGCGAGTCTAGCGCTCCCTTTCACGTCCTACTGCAGAGGTGTACCAGCTTTCCAGGGCTCTCTCATCGTGCATTTCACAGGGATCTCGGTCACCTTTCCCACTCATCCGTATCACCCTGGTTCATTACATTGCTGACATTTTCTGATTATACCTAATTATGAAGAAGTAGCAATGACTCTTGTGTTATTGGTAAGACATGTGCATGTTAGACTGTGGGGAAGACTGTGGGCTTTAAAACCCAGGGGTCTTCTACCTCAGTGACATTTCCGGGAGTGCAGTGGTTGGGGGTATGTTGAGAGATACCTTCTAGAATGAAGGACAAGTTGTTCCATGAACCCCTCCGACAACCGAAGGAGGTGCTATACTTAGTGGCCTTCTGGATTTGAGAGGGAATGCATTGTTCACTGAAGTACGTTCCTCCGGCCCGTTTACCGAGGGACGCACACGGAGTTTTCAGCGGGGCATAGAAAAAGAGAAAACTCTGCAATCGGTCCAGGTCTTTGTGGAAACCGTTTCGTGGACCCAGGAGGTCCGATGGTGCTTGAAGTGTCCATGACAGATGGGCATGCTGTTTGGAGCCTTTGGGGAGGCCCCTGTAGCACGGGACTCTAAAATTTGGGAGGAAGGCCCTGCTATCATCTACAGATAACTTCTTTCCTCTTGAGCAACAGCTATTGTCCTGCTACTGAGTCTTAACAGAGACTGAATGCTTAATCGTGGACCACCAAGTTACTAGGCAACCCGTGCTGCCCATCCAGAACTGAGTGTTTTCTGACCCACCAGGCCATAAAGTTGCCATGCAGGGCAGCACTCCATCGTCAAACGGAAGTGGGGTTTATACACAGTTGGACCCGCGGAGGCCTTAAGGGCACAAGCTTGTTACAGGAAGGCGGGTTCAAACACTCGTCTTCCTCACTCGGGATATCGCCTTCTCTCGCGCAGCCTGCACTTAAGACCTGGTGGAGAGCGTTGTACAGCTCACAGAGACTAAAAAAAAAAAAGATCTAGGGCTGGTTTCTGTGATATGCAGACACGACCCAAAAGTGGGCGGCTGTACCACTACGGCCTCATTGTAGCACCGAAGGACAGAGGTCAAGAGAAATTTGCGCAGTAGGCAGAACTTGGCAGCAGTACATGTGATTACATACTTTGCTTGGAAGTAGACATGGCTGTAGATACTGACTCATGTGCTGTGGCTAATATTTCAGCAGGGTGGTCAGTGACTTGGAAGGAATGTGACGGGAAGATTGGTGACTAAGAAATTGGAGGAAGAGAGTTGTGGGTGGACTTTACTGAACGGGTAAGAAATGTGAAAATATTTGTGCGCTATGCGAATGCTCACCAAAGAGTGACCTCAGAAGAGGATGAGGTTAGTAATCAAGTGGATACAGTGGCCTGCTCTGCACATCAGTCAGCCTTTTCTTCCCCACTGGACGATGGGCTCGTGGATAAAGGGCCATGCATATTGCTGGCAGGAATGGAGGTTACGCGTGGGCTTGGCATCATGGACTTCCACGCGGTAAGACTTATCTGGCCATAGCCACCAACCACCGAGTCCTCATACGAGCCCTGGGGGGGTCAGCCAGCAGTTCCACTTCCAGGACTATAGCGTGAGAATCCCGAAACACTAATTTAAAAAGACATACGCAGCCCTACATTCATTGCAGCGTTCTCTACAATAGCCAAGATTTGGAAGTTTTTATCAAATATGTTAAATGACAAAAATGTGTCTCTGAACAGCCTCTTGACCTCATATACCCTCATTTTTGCCAGAGCTTCGTGATAAAATTTTTTAGAAGAATCCTCCTTGTTTTTTTATTGCTTGTATGTCACTTTAGGGAGGTTTCGCCATTCTGGCATGAGACAGTTGAGTTCATATAAATATACCACGTGGCTAAAATTCTATATTAAAACAATGGTACCCTCTATTACGGTTACCCTAAGCCCATACGTTTATTCTTTTGTTTCACAATGATTGACTTTTAAATTTATTGTTCCAGTTTCCTAATTGATCTTACCTTACTCTTAGACTGTGTTTTTGGTTCATCTAGTTATCTTATCTCTAAAGTACTGAGTTTTTCCTTGGTTCGTAAGTTGCCTACTAACTCCTGGTTTTTACGAAATAACTGATTATTTATTTTATTTATGCTTTGCTTTAGAAATTTATTTTTTGAACTTTCAACGTAAGAAATCCTGACTTTCAGGAACACAGTTGTGGTCATGGTAGTAAATAGACAGAGGAACAAAATGGAGTCAAAACAGAAAAAAAAACCTGCATATCGGTTTGAAAAATTATATATACATCCTATGTTTTGAGACAAAAACTTCTATTTTAGCATTTTCCAATTTTAGAATAATGAATGTATGTTCACTAAGTCACACATTATTTGAGTAAATTATTCTTCAATGGGTAATAGATTGAAGTATTTTGACACCACTCCTGAAGTTTCAATGACAATATTGGGTTTCATGTTGACAAAATACAAAAAGGGTTTTATGTCTCTAGCTGAGAAAAAGACTTAAAATTTTATTCCAGAACCCACCACTCTCCATCATACTACCTTGGCCAAATCCATGCGTGTATAATGTGTGCTTGATGCCTGTAATTATTTGAATAATGGTATCTTTCCTAATCGGTTTATTGTTCAGGTTCTTAAACTCCGTTTTGACTTTATCAGTCCTTCCGTTCCAGAAGCATCAAATACAGCAGCGAATCTCAGATTACGAAACAATTCACTATGAAGAGCTCCCCCACAGTTCAATGTTCTGTACATAAATTGTTATTTTCTGCAGAGAGCAAGAGATTTGCTAGGGAATGTCCAGAAATGGGCAGAATTCTGGCCTCAGAGTGTCAGGATACCCTCATATTCTAGTTAAGCATTTCTGCCCATCTCTGGGCATGGGAAGTCAAAGTAGCCCTCAGACAGAGTCAAGGCAGGTCAAAGGGTTCAGAAATTTGGATACTTGATGTCCAAAACCCTCCTCTTGCTGGAAAAGTGGGGAGCTTCTCTTGTATTTTATAATTAGATCCATTTCCCATGAGTATTCTCCATTTTCTGGAACTATTATAAACTTTTACTCGAAGCTCCACGAGGCATAATTTTTGCTATATTTTACAAGCAACAAAGTTATACAGTAGGAAAGAGCTGTAAACTACACATAGTAACTTCTCATTTAACTTCTCAGAAGGAGAATCATCTGGCATCCTTTAAATTGCTTCTATAATGACTACCGTAATGACTACAGAGCACATGATACAATATAAATATTCAAACCAGTAGCACATGATGACGTCCCATTGAGGCCATTAATACAAACTGTCATTTTGGAATTTGCCACCGTTTTGAGATGGCACTGATGACAGAGTCCTTCTCTGAGAACTGAAAAATGAAAAACGTTAATCCCATCATGGAAACATGCAAAGTAGACTTTGGGTTATGTTAACTATTTAGATTAATATTAGTATTTAACACATTTACTCTACTAATTTTCAAGTAATTGTGTAGGCAATAATGAGACGATCAGAAGATAGTAAAAAGAAGCTGATGAAGTCTGCCCTGCCTGGTGGGGCTCAGTGGGTTGAACACCAGTCTGTGAAAAGTTGCTGGTTCGATCCCCAGTCAGGGCACATGCCTGGGTTGTGGCTCAGGTCCCCAGTAGGGGGCGTGTGAGAGGCAACCACACATGGATATTTCTCTCCCTCTTTTCCCCTTTCTCTAAAAATGAATAAATAAAATCTTTTTAAAAAGAAGCTGATAAAATCTTCTTAAGAAGCACACCACGTCAGTTTAATTTAAGTGTGTCCATGTCACTTTAGTTTAAGTGTGTCCTGTAATAGCCTGATAGAACACACCGACAAGAGAAGAATAATGGATGTGTATGATGTGTGTTAATTTTAGTGAGATTTTTGTCCTTAGACTGCGCAAAATTGTCATGGAAAATAAGGACTTTTGGATAGATCATCATGCCAAATGGGCAGTGTGTTTTAAAACTCAGTGTCTCGAATATGTCTTACTATGGACATGTCTTATTATGGTCCTGTAATATCTTAACTATGGACCTAGGCAAAGGATGCTGAACACCTAGACTTGCAGTTTTGGTAAATTGGGTTGATGTGGTAATACTCTGGATATTGAATAGATGGAAATAATTCAAAAAATTTTAAACACGATTTAGGCAACTTCTTTTTTACCTGTAGCAGTTTTATTATTTTGAATCCATTTCATACTCTAGCAATCTCCTCCAAATGTGCTTTGCATAAAGAGTAAATATATAAACAGAGTGATTTCTAGCAATGCTTGAGAGATGTGCTTCTTTTAAAAAACATCAAAACGAAGAGAAAATTTGTTATGGTTCTTAATTTGAGAATGATCAGGAAAAAAGTAGTTGAAAAGAGTGAAACCAACATTATCATCTACTGTATATAAACATGTTTTTTTAATATATAAGCTGTGAACCACTTGCAATAGTGTTACCTTGCATAAAGGTAATATTTTACCTTGGGTAAAAAGGCTGCAGCCGAGACCTACTAAAGTATAGATCTTGTGAGTTGAGTACCATATACCTGTATTTTAACAAACCTGTCCAGGTAATCATTTTGTACATTAAATTTGACAGTGACTAATACAAAGGCATAGTTGGCAATTACCTGGGAATGCATATAAATTAATTACATAGCAGTTACACATGCTAAACATCAATATTTCCTTAACATTTTAGCTTCTCATCACTAGACATTGATAAAGTGATAAACATTTCCTTAAGTTATGTATCGAACATACTAGATGGTTATATAAGTTTTTCTTATACCGTTATGTGACATAATTCTGTCCCTTTGTGATTACATGTCTATGACTTGCGTATTGTTATTCCAGAGAGACACTTGATAGAATTAGGAAGAAGACACAAGCAACCTATGTTGAGTTCAGTACAAGAATCTGATAGATGGAGTTTCTCTATTATATCCTAACTCTTGGGATAAAGTCACCTGTCATCTATAATTAGATTGTCCAGTTGTATCTGATTTCAATAGCTGATCTTTTTTTTTTTTTCCCCAGGGGAAAGAATGGGAAGGGTTGTCAAGGAACATGTAAAGGACTCACGGACAAAGCCAAAGCGGGGAAGGATCCAGGGTGAGAGGTGGGGGTGGGTAGGGCAGGGGAGAGTGGTGGGGGGAAGTGGAGACAACTGTATTGAACAACAATAAAAAGGGTGGTTTTGTTTTCTTTTTTTAAAGGTAGTTATTTTTATTAATGAATATATCTTTGTTTTTCTGATTTCATGAAAGATCTACATGTTACCAGATGACCAGCTGAATACCCGGACCCACCTCCCAAAACATTTCATTTGTTCTCCCGTTCAACACCATGCTCTCACATTGATTAGTTGTCAGAAAGACTTTTCTGCTTCACTTATATTTCATCTCTCATAACTCTTTTACTCTCAACAGTCTTATGGAAAGTTTAAGGTCTTATTTCCAATGATTCATTTTACCCCTTGTAGCATATTAAGACATTGTCCTTAACATTGTTGTTAAATCATTTTTATTTTCTCATTTGTGTAGAAGAAAATTTTTTTCCTAACTAGGTCTAACAGTACTTGAAACTCCATCACCAACCAAGAAATAATTCTTTCTCTCTCTGTATCTCTCTCTCTCTCTCTCTCTTCTTCCTTCTTGCATAACTAGGTAACAATGGCACCGTCTCCCATAACTCTCAGTACATGCCTGATATTCATGGTGCTGCTGCCCTAACTGGAAAAGGTGAAAAAGCTCTTTGTGATACTTGAACATCTTGGCAATGATTTTCTTTCCCACTTGTGGATTACACTAAGGTCTATGAAGGGTGAAGCTAGGCAGTTATTTCAAACATTTTTAGGATGACGGGGAGTACAGAATTCACTTTCATTTTCTAAGAAAAAAAAAGACTATTCTAATTAACATCTAAGAGCTGTTATAGAAAAAAGTCACTGGCCTGATCGTATTTTTCTCTGAAATAACAGTATTTGTATATTAAGAAGAAGAAAAAACCTTCATCTTTACTCATACAAATGGCATGTCCTTTCCAACACCAACAACAAAAAATTTACTTTTGAGTGGCTGTGAGTTCCAGTATGGCCTGAGATAAGTGTTTCCGAGAGTCACAAGGCTGGGTTGGAAAATATCACTCATATTTTCCTCACCTTCTAAATAAGAATCATGTCTTACAGCAGCTATAAAGAGTTTTTATATTTGCTGTATACTTGCTTGTTTTCAATTAGTTTTTTGAAAACTGCCTTCAATTCGATAAATTAAATAGTACTTTTTAAATGAAAATGCTGCCATTCTCAGAGGAATCTGAAAACTGCTCAACAAATTATTCAACATAGAAATAACTTATTTTATACTTTCAAATTTTGATCTTGTCTGCTTAAATTGTTTTATGTTTAAAAGAATCCCTTGAGATAAATGGCACAATTTGGCAAGATCCTAGGAGAGCTCTAATGACAAGAGCAAATTTCACACAAATCACATAAATGAAACAATAACCTTCATTTTTATTCTTTGCTTTTCTCCTGCTGACAATTATAAAAAAAGAGTGAGCAGGAATTTTGATTGTATGTGCAAGGTTGCTGTTTACTTGTATTAATACTTGCCTTTCTTTTAACATTCTATCTTGACTCCCTCCTATGTATTATACTATCCATTAACTTGACACAATAAAACCCTTTAAATATCAAGTCATGTCCTTCACAACAATTTTCTTATGTGTTTCAAATGCAATAATTTATGTAATAATTGATTCATAGGAAAATTTCTTTAAACAGAATGCTAAACTATCATGAAGTAGAGGTTTTTCATATTAGTATAATATCATTTAATACTGACATAATCTGGAGACATAACAATATTTGGTATACCAGGTAATGTACTGAAGTCCATGTACCTGTGTAAGCAATGTTACGGCACTTAAACACACAAGAAGCATTAAGACTTGTATGACTGGTTTAATGTTTATTTTTCAATAACTTATGCCTATTATTTGCACTGCACCACCGTGGTAGTAAGACATGTAACAGTAAGCCTGAAATAAAGGTTCAAGAACTGCAAGAAAATCTCACTTGGGAGCAGCATATGACAACCCAGATGAACCTGCAGGACCCTATGATGCTAATTGTAATAAGCCAGAGGCAGAAAGACCAAGTCTGTATTATCTCATTATATATGGAATTTTAAAAAGCAGAACTCATAGAATCAGAGGGTAGAACTGTCATTGCCAAGAGCTGGGGACTGGGAGAAATCAGAAAATGTTCAGACTGCAAACTTTCAGTTATAAGACGAATACATTTTGAGGATGTAGTATACAGCGTGGTAATATTAGTTCATAATGTATTGTCTATTTAACATTGTATATAGTAAATATTAAGTGTTCTCAATACACACACAAAAAGATAACTATGAGGAGATGGATGTGTTAATTAACAATGTATACAGATATTAAATCATCATATTATACATCTTATAAGACCATAATATTGTAACACCTAAATATATTTAATTTTAGTCACAAATCATATCTCAATAAAGCTGGAAAAATAAATGAACCAATTTTACCTACAAAAATAAAGAAGTATTTATTGATTAAAACTAATAATTAACACAGTAGAGATTTTATTCTAACATTTAAAATTGTTAATGTAACTAAAAAATATGAATAAGTACAATTAGTAGTTCAAGCTGGTAGTTCAAAGAAAGAATGGCAGCTGGTGATAGAGAACTTATTCTCGTTTCTTCATTTAGAGAGTGACTTGAAATACACATAATTTTATCAGGAAATGATAGTTAACATACAATTTGTACCCTAAGTGTATAAGTTTACAATTTTACCTTAATTTATTAAGGTAACTGCTATAAAAATAAAAAATAATAAATACATCTTCCAGTTATGAGTTAGAATCATCTTAATGAACACAGACAAAGCAAACTGAACAAGAAAAGATTTCTAAAAGGAGATAATAGAGAATATAGTTAGCTGAGACAAAAAAATTACTTTCACAAAGTGAGAAATTTTGCCTGAATTTAAAAAGGGAATATCAAATGGGATTTTTAAAAATCTGAAAATTAGCAATTTAAAAATAAAAGACATAATTACAATTAAATGAGTTTGAGTGGTTAAAAATATAAGACAAATTTATGAACAATAAAATCAGGATTTCTTGCATTAAAAAAATCAGGTTAAAATGCAAGGAAAATGAAAGCATTTAGTCAAACAAACAAGTGTTTCATAGTACTAAATTATGCAATCAAAATGATTATTAAAATGCAATAAAAGAGCATGTGGAAATGCCTCAAATATCACAGGGGAAACCCACAGCACCCACAAGGATGATTAGGTTGAAATACAAATGAAGGAGGTCAATAAACATATTATTGAAGCCTTGAAATTCATTCTTAATGAAAAGCAAATCCAAATCACATTTCGATATAATAGTTCACTCATCATATTATCATATGAAAGGCTTAGACACATTGTTATGAGTGTTTGAAGAAATGTGTACTATTGGTGTACAGGTGTGCGGACAAGGCCTCCGAAAGACAATGTAGAAACATTGAAACGGTACATAGTCACCCTGGCTGGTGTGGCCCAGTGGATGGAGCACCGGCCTGCAAACCAAAGGGTCTCAAGTTCAATTCCCAGTCAGGGCGCATGCCTGGGTTGCAGGCCAGGTCCCCAGTAGGGAGCACGCTAGAGGCAACCACACATGGATGTTTCTCTCCCTCTCTTTCTTCTTTCCCTTCTGTCTTAAAATAAATAAATAAAATCTTTAAAGAAAAATAAACAGCACATAGCCTTTGATACAGCAATTCATACAAGAAAATATTTCCTAAAGATATACTCATATCTGTATGCAAAATACAACTTCAAAAATGTTATTTATTCATTAGTGCTTGCATTTGCTAACACTCAGGGGAAGGCCTACATATTTCTTAAGAGGAGAATGATTAGTCGACTTCGGTACATGCATACAGTAAAATATTACTTATTAAAAAGAAACACACAGATATGTTTTCTTATATTCTGAAAGGGAAACATTTGTAACATAAGTTATTTGGTGAAATAAAGGTTATAAAAACAGTTAGTACTACATAAAATTGTGATCTCTGTAAAGAGAATCACCGGGCATGAGAATTTAAAATGTCCGTGCTGAGGAAGCAGGGGCGGGTGGACAGGGCAGAGAAGAACAACGGGGGGACATGGAGACAACTGTAATTGAACAACAGTAAAAAATTAAAAAAAAAATAAAATAAAACATCAGTGCAACTTAATTATGATAACCGTGTTGACTCTGCCTCATAATCTCTGGTTATCATTATTGATGGTCATGTTCCTCAAGCAGAGTATAGATGAAAATGTGGATGGATCATCCAATAGCCTCAATTCAAAGGCTGGATACTCCAAAAACCTCATTTTATTACTATATTAACTAACAAGTTTATCTGAATTGACATATATGTGGACAATGAGAATTCTTACTCAGACGATTCAAGACCATGGTTCAATAGAACTGAGTCGATGTAATGAAAGTAATAAAATTTTCTACTGTGAATGCAATAAAATTGCTAAATAATCCCAAAGAAACGATCTCTGCCCTAATCATTGGTGGTATCAAATAAATCAGATCGGAAGAGATGCTTTTTAGAAAACAGATACATTTAAACTTTCCCCACCTTGAATTTACTAGCAATTAGAAGAGAACTGGTAATAGTAGTTAATTCCCAAGACATACACATATTTTTCTGTTCTAACATTTATATCTTGACGTACACCAAAGAAAGCTATTTTAAAGTGTCATCATATACGACAACCACTGAGTTTTAAAATAGCATCAATTTAACCTTATTCTAATTATTAGGTAAGTCTGTTTGCAACAGCTGATTCTAAAATAACAATTCTAATTATTACTGGATAAAAACTGAAAACCAGCAAAATAAACAAAAACAAAGCACTGGCTAAATTTGGTTTTTAGACATTGGTCTGTGGTTATTTTATCATTGTCTGCACAAGAAATATTCATTGTTTCATGTGTTGATTGGGAAAGTATTCCAGCAGGTTTGGTGATGAATTAGAATGAATTAAAATCTTACTTTGACTAAACTTAATATTTCATATTACTTTACTACAATGGCTTCTAGGAAATGAATGTGAAATGCCATTTCTTCAGTCCACCATGTTAATTGAGACACATGTTGTGAAATTTTTTTTAAGTATTATGATATTATTTTTTTAATTGTTGTTCTTGTACAGTTTTCTGTCTTTTACTCCCACCCCAGCTTGCATCCTGCGTGGCTTGCCCACCTGTGAATAAAGGCATGGGAAGCATCCCCACAGCTTGGTGCATTGTCTCCCATCTCCCCGAGTCTGGAGCGGATCTGCCGGCCTAGACCGGCTGCAACGCAGACGGCTCTCTCCACCAGAAACTACAGGCAAAGAAAACCCTTTGAAAGTTGGGACCAGTTGTTGCAGATGGCGAAGCCTTTGCATCTCTTTAACAGTGGCTGTGTCCAATCTTCTTACTGGGGTTAGTTGAACACATTGTCATCTATGCATTGAAGTGGAAATCAAAAAGAAAAGCAAACTATAATTTTCTAGCACATTGGGAAAAGTTTCCAGCTGTCCTCAGCTCCTATCTAATATTCACGGTGAATGAGCTCCGTGCTGCCATGAAGTTAATCCTGTTTTCATTGGACGGTCTACTTGAAAACCAGTCCAGTGAGTTCGATCACTTCCAGGACTATAAATGCAGTGAAAATATACCAAGACAATCATCAATAAACTTCATGTTCATATTAAAAACAAAATAAATTTAATCTGTCACCTTTCCAAAGTAGTACTCCCATCAAAGATTCAGTGAGGGGGAAAGAAAAGACTGTCTAACATAACTTATCATCTGCAAGATCATATATTCTTGACAAATCCACTCCTTTATTTTCACACTAACATAAATTCCTATATATAAAAATCAAGTTCAGTACAGGATGGATTAAGGATTTTTAAGAAAGGTTTAAACATCTGCCTTTCAACATCACAAAAGCCACCCGGGGTGAAATTCCATGAACTCATACCCATTTGAAAATTTCAATCAGATACGTTTAGCAAATACGATGCAGGAATTAGAGGCTACGAGTGCATGATGATGGGAGTTAAGAAAAGTTTAAAGAAGACTTTTCAAAGTCACACAATAGCACAGGTGACTAGCCCTGAAATCCGTAGCTGAAAGGCCTCGGGGATGTTGCTGGCCAGCGTAACCAGAAGTGCTCTGCACTGTGAGACAGAGGGCAAGGTCGGCCCAGTTCTCTGACTATAAACAATACATTTTGACATTCGGTTGCAAGTCCGGATCATAGGTCAGCGAGTCTAACCATGTTTGTTCTGAAGAGGGCTCAAAATAATGGTTTAAATGAATAAAGAAAGCATCTAGGAAACAGTTTCCAGCTGTGGGCATTGACCTCAAATAAAAAAAAAAAGTGTTTATAATTTTCAATTGTAGGGGAGGAAACTGCCCAGCTCAGTGAAAAACAAAGATTTCTGGAAGTAATTTTTACATTTCATAAATCAGTTTTATTTACCTTTAAAAAAGACAACGCCAAGGGGTCCATAAGGAATATTAAGTAACGGATCCGTGATGACTGAAGAGGATATTAACAAGCTAATCTCTATGATTATGGAACAGTCAACATGTAGAAATGAGTCAAGGCAACTTTGATTTCATTTGTCATCTGAGGAAGACTTTCTATCTATCAATGTAACGAGCACCTGAGTGACACTCTGGAACCCTCCTATTTGAAAGTCTTCGGTGACAGAATACTAAGCTACTTAATATACAGGTATCTTTACCTGAGATGCACCGGACTACTGCGGACCCATGGTCCAGTTTCATTAATCTGAGACTGAAAACACAGCCTGGATAGAAAGTTTTCTGTACGTTCTTGCCTAAAATAAACTATACACATGCAAAGTCAGCAAACATGCTTTCACTTCTGAATACTTCAATGTATACATCTCTTACCACAAATAGTCCAAATAGAGCCAACTGAATAAATACTATACCTAACATACTAGTACAGCATCGTCGGAAGGGCTGTTGTCAGAACACAGAATGTAAGAGATGCCAATAAGCACTCCTTAATCTCCAGGGAAGTTTTATTATATGCTCCATTTCATCCCCAAGCTGTTTGACCATTCGCACTTTCACCTTCAGCCCTGGCTGGTGTGGTTCAGTGTGTTGAGTGCTGGCCTGCAAACCAAAGACCTCTAGTTCAATTCTGGTCAGGGCACGTGCGCGAGTTGTGGGCCTAGTTCTTGGCTGGATGTGTGTGAAACGCAACCAATCAATGTATCTCTCACACATCGATGTTTCTCCCCCTCTCTTTCTCCCTCCATTCCCATCTCTCTAAAAATAAATAAGTAGGACTTCCGTTCAAGATGGAGGCATAGGTAGACACTCTGTGCACAACCCAAAGAAGGACAATAACAAATTTAAAAACATCCAGAACTGACAGAAAATCAAACTGGATGGAAGTCCAACAACTAAGGAGATAAGAAAATACATTTATCCAGGCCAGTTGGAGGGGCAGAGATGGGCAGCCCAGTGGAGACGACTTGCAGCAAGGTGGCGGCTGGAGGACCAGAAAAGGCAAGGTGGCTGCTGGCGAACCAGGTAGGCATCAGGTGGCAGACCGAGTGAGGGGGTGGCTGGGGAAGTGGGCGGTCCCACATTTGTGTGCAGGTAAACTGGGAGGAACAACTGGGGAGCGAGACGGACTGTGTAACCCAGGGTTCCAGTGCAGGGAAATAAAGCATCAAACCTCTTATGGAAAAAACCTGTGAGGGGTGAGGCAGCAGGAGAAACTCCCAGCCTCACAGGAAAGTTCACTGGAGAGACCCACAGGGTCCTAGAATGTACACAAACCCACCCACCTGCGAATGAGGACCAAAAGGGCCCAATTTGCATGTGGGTTCTGGAGGAAGTGACTGAAAACCGGCCGAGAGCGGAGCAAGTGGCATTGTTCCCTCTCAGGCCCCTCCCCGACATACAGCATCACAACACAGCAACATTGGTTGCCCCTCCCTTCTGGGGATAGCTAAGGCTCCGCTCCTTACTATGCAACAGGCATAGGAGACAAAAAAATTGCCCAAATAAAAGAATAGATCAAAGCTCCAGAAAAAATACAACTAAGCAACAAGAAGATAGCCAGTCTATCAGATGCACAGTTCAAAACAGTGGTAATCAGGTTGCTCAAAGAAATGGTTCAGTATGGTCACACAATAGAGAAAAAAGTGAAGGTTATGAAAAGTGAAATGAAGGAAAATGTACAGGGAACCAACAGTGATGAGAAGGTAACCAGGACTCAAATCAACGGTTTGGACCAGAAGGAAGAAAGAAACATTCAACTGGAACAGAATGAAGAAACAAGAATTCAAAAAAATGAGGAAAGGCCTAGGAATCCCCAGGACAACTTTAAACATTCTAGCATCTTAATCATAAGGGTGCCAGAAGGAGAAGAGGAAGAGCAAGAATTGGAAAGCTTACTTAAAAAATGATGAAGGAGAACTTCCCCAATCTGGCAAAGGAAATAGACTTTCAGGAAGTCCAGGAAGCTCAGAGAGTCCCAAAGAAGTTGGACCCAAGGAGGAACACACCAAGGGACATCATCATTACAGTACCCAAGATTAAAATGAAGGAGAGAATCCTAGAAGCAGCCAGGGATAAGGGCGCAGTCACTTACAAAGGAGTTCCCATCAGACTATCAGCTGATTTCTCAGAAAAACCTTGCAGGCAAGAAGGGGCTGGAAAGAAGTATTCCGAGTCATGAAAGGCAAGGACCTACATCCAAGATTGCTCTATCCAGAGAAGCTGTCATTTAGAATGGAAGGGCAGATAAAGCGCTTCCCAGATAAGGTCAAGCTCAAGGATTTCATCATCACCCAGCCCTTATTATACAAAATGTTAAAGGGACTTATAGAAGAAAAAGAAGATCAAAACTACTAACAGTAAAATGCAACAAACTCACAACTATCAACAACTGAACCCTCAAAAAACAAACTAAGCAAACAACTAGAACAGGAACAGAATCATAGAAATGGAGATCCCATGGAGGGTTATCAGTGGGAAGGGGGAGGGGGAGAAAGGGGAAAAAGTACAGGGAATAAGTAGCATAAATGGTAGGTAGAAAATAGACAGGGGGAGGATAAGAATAGCATGGGGAATGCAGAAGCCAAAGAACTTATATGTATGACCCATGGACATGAACTAAAGGGGGGGAATGTGGGTGGGAGGGGGTGTGCAGGGTGGAGGGGAATGATGGGGGAGAAATGGGACAACTGGAATAGCATAATCAATAAAATATACTTAAAATAAATAATACATACATAAATAAAATTTTAAATTAAAACATAGATATTTTTAAAAATGTGTCTTTCAGAAAGCATCTTTCTCCAATGACTATTCCACCAGAAATTCTGGTAGTTGATACGACAAGCGCTGAGGAATTCGCTGGCAGAAATTATACTGGATAGGCAATGTTTTCTTAGGGTGTTTGGATCACTTCCTAAGTATCAGCCTCCAAATCTTCTGGGGGAGCTCAAACCAAGAGAACTTTAGAAATACTTAACAAAGGCTGCCTCGGTTTAGACCAAAGATAAACAAACTCATACAAATAAAATTGCACCCAAACTCTGGCCGTCGTTATTACAGGGTTATTGGTTAACTCTAACCCCTACGCACCATCTCTGCAGCACTTTCTCTGCTGTTTGTCCTTCACGACATCACCTCGTACCCTCCTGTCGCTGGCCTGCTCTGCCTCTTCATCTTTCACTTTCAGCCCTTCTCTCAGGGCCTCTGATCCTGGTCCTCTGAGGATGGGAGAGCTCATACATTTTTTACAGAGCCTGGAGGACATAGTATATTTCAAGACATTATAATATTCAGTGTTTTATAAATTCCTAGACTATTATGTTTAGATTTATAACAATTAAATAATAATGGCTATGAAGAAATCATCTGCTTGTGGCTAAGTGTTGTAAAGGTTGCGATAGAGCCTATTAAAGTTGTTGATAGCTAAGTTTCTCAGAATTGTTACTAGTATAATCTGAAATGTGAATCTCCAAGATAAGCATTGAATAGGCTATTTTTACCGAAAATATAACACTGCAACTCTTTTTTATTCGAGTCACTTCTGATTAGTGTAAAACTGAAAAGATACGGAAAAAAGCACACATAGAAAGCATACTAATGGGTAGAACTTCAAGTCCATGCTTATATAAATTCTGAGCTGCGACCAGTTCTAAAATATATGATGGAGCTATTCTGTCATCTCAACTATTATTCTCTCTTTCAACTATATAGGTTTGTTAAAAATTAAAATCAGAGTTATAACTGTGATAAATATATTATGAACATATTCCTGTGTATATCATCACCTTATCAAGAGTAAAGCCACGGAAAGAATTTTAGTTCTATGCCCCAAATTTTGGTGGAATTTGTCCACTTTCTAGAGATCCTCCAAGTAATTCCATTGAAATTAGGCATCCCTTCTTTGTGAAGACATTAGAGAAAGCCGTAACAATAATAATTTAATTTTCAGATAAATTACAGGTGGCATTGATTTTAAGATCTAACACCACAAGATATTACCAGTGGTTTCCAAGTATGTGTGAAAGTTTTTGTTCCATGTGTATTTCTTTTAAACTTTATAGATGCTATAGTTGATAAGTCTGCTTACTAAATGTACGGCTTCTATAAAAGGACACCTTAAGTATTTATTGAATAAAAATAAATTTTGAAGTTGTAAAACTATTTTTATTATATTTACTATTATAAGTCATTTTTATGAAGCCACCATTATAGCCAGTAAATGGGGCAAACAAATGAGGCAAAAATAATGGATGTATTAATGAGTCACAGGAAAACAAACTCATGAAGGTTTATAGAATGACCCAGTCCCTTAAAATTATCACATTGCTTACATTTAAAATTCGTATTTCAATCACATTTTGTACCGGACTTCTGTCAATACTGTCTGGTAGGGCCTGAGTTGAGTTGCAAGATGTTGGTTTCTTACTGCATACCTCATTCTATCAAAATCTGTGACAGATTTAATCTAAATCACACGTACACAAATCAAGTATTAGGAGGTTATACACTTCCACTGGGAATTAAAAATATTATTTTATAAATAGTATATTCCACACAATCAATTTCTACCTGAATAGATGCAATATGTGAATTGGAAGCAGGATCAGTTGCAAATTACATAATTGTTAAAAAATTTATAAACTATTTTCAAGCTCTCAGATATGAATGTCTGTATTTGTCAACATAAAGATCAGTGTTAACTAGCTGTAGCAGTTTTTGGTTATACACTAAAATAAATATTCATGAACATCCTATATTGATGTGCTCATTATTAATATAGTAGCTAAAATTAATTTATCTGCCCAGCAACATCACGTTTTAGAAATAAAGTATTGATGGGGAGTGCAGATAAGAAGAATCTAGTAGTTTGGTGGTGGTACTTTGTTAAGAGGGCTTATAAGCTGCCTTGGCTGCTGTGGCTCAGTGGATTGAGTGCCAGCCTGTAAACCAAAGGTCACCAGTTCGATTCCCAGTCAGGCCACATGCCTGGGTTGCAGGCCAGGTTCCCAGTAGGGGGCGCGCGAGAGGCAACCACACATGGATGTTTCTGTCCCTCTCTTTCTCCCTCCCTTCCCCGTCTCTAAAAACAAATAAATATTTTTTTTTAAAAAAAGAGGGTTATAAGCAGCATACATATTAAATTACAACATATTTTAGTATACTTATTTACCCAAATGAGCTGTTAAAAATCACACTTTAGGAGGTTTAGACTTTTCTTGTTCAAGTTACTTTGTATTATGCAATTTTAGGAAGTATACTCTAAAGTTAGTGATTCAGTCAATTTGAAAAATAATACTTTACTGTCATTTTAAGAACAGTGGCTGCTTTTATATATGTAAAACTTGTTTCAAATTTATTCCATTTCGACCATTTTCTATCCATCATCTTTTTATAACATTGACTTACAGGAGGCAATGTAGCATCATGATTAAACTTTTGGGACAGGAATTATGTGACCAGTGTTTGAATTCTAATTTCTCTACTCTTCAGGTGTTTGATTTTGAGAGCACCGCTTAGCTGAATGCTGTTAAAACAATCATTACAATTTTCTGAAAACCTCTGGTGTGTTTAAATATGTCAATGTTTGTATTCCTGGCCATCTTCCATACAATTCATTAGCTATGTCCCGAAGCAGAAGTGAAATTATACTCAGCTCGTGCATGGAGAGGTGAGTGTAGGCGGTTGCGGTTTGTGGGCTGATGACAAGCTTCTCTCCGAGGCAGCAGAATGAGACAGAGCATCTCTTCGTCCACTGTCACCAAGGAAGAAAATGATGACGACAATGACAATTATGACAATAATGACCGAGAATCCTTCAGTTACCCAGAGGCAGTTAAATAAAGTTAACATCATCTTCATTTCCTTTATCTTATATCAATACGCACCAACTGTATTTTGCTTGCAGTGGAAATGAAATAAAAGTCTCAATTCCACTCTTGACTGGAGGGTCCTTCCCCTCGGGGCTGAAGTGGTTACAAGGTGATATTGTGAATTGTGTGTATTTTCATGGACACTTTGGGATTTGGCATGCTGATGTAGAGGTCGACACGTCCACGTAGGAAAAACAATACGCCTTCCTCTAAGTTCTACTTTTGGAACTTGACAATTAACCTTTAATTAACATTAACACAATTAATTCACTCAGTTAGGAACTGGGAAATGGATGAACGAGAAATCCCTTCTGCTATCAGGGAGCTCACTGTAGTTGAACATACAGACTAAGAAGTCGATGGCTACTGCTGCACAATGTGATCTGCAGAACTGAAACAGACCAAACTTCCTAAGTGTACCTTACAGGGGGAAAGGGCACACGGAAGAGTCACCCCATGTGTCTGTGGTACATGGGCTTTGTATTCACCATTTCTGTGTGATGCTCAACACTCAAATATCAGAAATCCCATAGCTATCAAAATGCTTCATATGATACTATAAAATAAAATAAAAATTAATTCCTACCTGCCATTGTATTTAATTTTGCAGCAAAATTTTTATTTTGTGTCGGGTGGATCGTCTGAAAATCTCAATCACTGAGCAATCCAAAACCACTTGAATGCATATCTCTGTGGATTTGTGATAATAAAGACATATTTATCAAATACTTATCCTATACTTTTAGAACATCATTAGATTCTAAGCAGACTTTTACATACAAACCATGCAAAATGTTTGGTTTCTTTCATTTTTCATTGAATATTGAAAATGTGTAGGGAGCTAAATGATCCTTCAAGACTTATTACTAGGTATAACCTCAACTTCATATAATATATAAAATCAAAAAATATATATGCATGTATATGTATGTACATATGCATAGATATATGTACACACAAATGTATATTCACACTGCAAATTTCTTTTTGTGCCAAAAAGACTATAGACAATGACTGAATAATGCAATAGGATTTTTCAAAAACTTTCATTCAATTTGTATTTGTACTTGTTGATTTCATTGAAATTGTATAACTATATGAAAAAGTAAGCAGGGAATTAATGATTGGGCAATACATTTTTGAGAAAAGTTTCTGTAAATCAGTATCTGTGTATCCTATTGCATTCTCACTCCCATAACCTAGTTTCCTTCCGTTACCATATATTTGACCCTTTACCCAGTTTGCCCTTCCCCCCAACACCCTACATGTAATGTCATTAATCAACATTTAAAAAATAAATACGATGTTTATTTTGGTATAAAATAACATCAAATTTACCATCTAAGTCATATTGAAGTATGCACTTTGGTAGTGTTAAGTATATTCACATTTTTGTACAATGTACCTTTAGAACTTTTTCACTCCGTAACTGAAATTGTCTATCTATTAAACACTAATCCTATATATCCCCCAGCTTTGGAAACTACATATCCGCTTACACTTTCTGTGATTTTGATGGCTTTGGATACCTTACATAAGTGAAATCAGACACGATCGGTCCTTCGGTGATTGCCTTATGTTGCTGAGCCCTGTGTCCTAGGTTTATCCACGTTGGAGATATGACAGGATTTCATCCTTTTTGAAGGATAAATAATATTCCATTGCTTGTATATGCCATATTTTCTTTCTCCATTCGCCTGATACTGAAATTTGCTTTGCTATCTCTTGGCTATTGTGAATAATGTTGCTATGAACACAAGTGTGAAAATATTTCTTTGAGATACTGGGGTTTTTTCAAGATTTTAGTGATTTATTTTTAGAGAGGGCAAGGGAGGGAGAAAGAGAGGGAGAGAAACATCAGTGTGTGGTTGGTCTTAGCGCCCTCTACTGAGAACCTGGCCCACAATCCAGGAATGTGGCCCGACCGGGACTTGAACTGGCGAGCCTTTGGTTTGCAAGCTGGAGCTTAATCCACTGAGCCACGCCAGCCAGGGCTCAGATACTGTTTTGGATCCTTGTAAATATATACCTAGAAGTGGGATCGCTAGACCATAAGGTAGTTCTATCTTTCATTTTTTTTCAAAAACTTCCATAATGTTTTCTATAAGAGTTGCACAATTTTACATTTCTTCTGAAAGTGTACAAGGGTTCTAACTTTTTTGCATCCTTGCCCACATTTTTTTTAGAATTTTCTGGGTTTTTTTGATAGTGACAATCCTAATGGATGTAAAGTATGATCTCCTCGTGGTTTTGCTCTGTATTCCCCTAGTAATTAGTAATGTTGAGAATCTTTTCATTGGCCATTTGTATATCACGTTTGGAAAAATATCTCTTCAAGTAATTTGCTCATTTTAATTGGAAAATCATTTACTTGGTTTTGAGTTATTGAAATTCCTTATAAATTCTGAATATTAACTGCTTATTAGATGGATGATATGGGTTCATTTTCCCCCATTTTGTAGGTTGCCTCTTCACTACGTTGATAGTTTATTTTGCTTTGCAGTTTTTAGGTTTGATGTAATCACAGTTTTCAAATTTTCGCTTACTATGTAATTGTCAAAAAATGAAAGACATGAAACCTACGTGTATTTTCTATTATAGCTTTTTTTAGAATTCTTCTTGGTATTACACAGTCTTGATAGTTTATTAGAATGCCTGTGACAATATAGTTTTCAACCACATATTTCTGTCGGCATCCCATCTCCAAGCACATATGTTTGACTGTACCTGTCTGTCACGGAGGATTTTCCAAAGCCTTATGTAATGTTTGCTCTGATAATTACAAGGAGATGAAAGTATACACTAGAGGGGAGATGAAAATGCCACGGCACACAACTTCATGTAGTGGCCTTATTTTTTAAATGATGAAATAGTTTTAATCAAAATTGGAAGGATTAATTGGATAGAACAGTGTTTACCAAAATTAGGCCATTAGGATATTTACAGTTCTGTTTATCAAGCAGTAAGTTACCAGGCTGCGTTTGGATTCAGTATTCGTGTGATGTTTTAAAATTTTATTTTATCATTCAACAAACACTTATAAAGGCTTTTCTAGGTACTTATCATGTGCAGTCATTGATAATAACGTATAAAGCTGGATACTACACAACAGTTATCCTCCAGAAACATACTTCCGTGAGGACAAACTCATGTAAGCACATAAACGACACACCCCGCTGATGTTCATAGACAGCCATCCTCAAAGATGGACAGCTCATGCTGGCCTTACGGACGCCTTTCCTCACTTCTCAGTCTCCTATTGCTTCCTACGCAGGTACAGGAGTCAATAAACTGCAAATGTCTCCATCGCCTCACAGGTCCCTCGCAATCGCGATCCGCTTCGAAACCAAAGGAGCGCACGTTCATCTTATCAACATCATCGCTGCTAAGCTTGTGCACGATGGAGAAGAATCTACAGTGATGAATTTGGATCAGGTGCTAGTGGGCCATTAAATACTGTGCCCAAGACTTTTTCATTTGATACTTTCTAAAGATTCTATTGATTTATTTTTAGAGAGGGGAAGGGAGGGAGAAAGAGAGGGAGAGAAACGTCATTGTGTGGTTGCCTCTTGCGCATCCCCTACTGGGGACCCGGCCCAGGACCCAGGCATGTGCTCTGACTGGGAATCGAACTGGTGATCCTTTGGTTTGTAGTCCAGTGCTAATCCACTGAGGCTCATCAGCCAGGGCAGATACTTCCTAGAATAATGAATGACTCAACCATTTATCAGATAAGCCACCCATCTAAACACTAGCCCCCCCCCAAAAAAAAATTATTCTCTGACACCTTTCCATGGCCCTGTGCAAAAGGTCCTCTCACACTAACGTTCAAATCTTGCTTCTGTGTCTCAAAAGACAGTAGATGGAATGGGGAAAATAGGGTGCAAAAGTCCCTGATGGTCTCAATATGTCCTTGGTGTATACTTATGATCTTTATGTTGGCAAGGATTCATAAGCCTCTATCAGAAAAGAAACATAAAGTTTTGCAGGCTTCTGCTACATTTGGTGGTAGATAATATGATTTCCTCAAGGAAAAAAATTATGCTAGAACTTACTGCATTCTCCTTAATGTTTCCCTAAAATAGCAAAACATATTAGGATATATTTGCAGAAATTAGTTTACATTTGTTTGTTCTTTTTATGTTATCTAAAACAATTATATTGAGTTACAATATGTAAAATGTGCGAAGCTTCTAGAAAGTTCCTTTGTTTCATCTTCTAGTCGTTCCAAAGCCATAAGTAATTGCTCTCCTATAATTAATTATTATTAATTAATAATTATAATATAATATATAGTTAATATATATTAAAATAGACTAGCTTTGCTTATTTTTACAATTCAAATCAATGACTACTACAGTGGCCTATTTGTTGTATTAATCTTCTCTCTTGGATACAATGTTTTGGAGACTCTTCCATGCTATTGCATGTATCCGCAGCTCATTCTTTTCCTTCCTGTGTAGTGTTCCCCTGTATGGATGTACTACCGTTTGTTTATCCATTCACTTCTTCAGAGATGGGTCCCAGTTTTGGGTGATTATTAAAGCACTTCGGTGGACAGATGTTTTCATTTTTCTTGAGTGTATCCCTAGCAATGGAATTGCTGAGTAAACATGTATTTATTATTCAAGGTAAAAGTTTGTTACGTTTACATACAATTAAATGTTTGCTGTGACCAATGGAATAAAAATGAGGAGTTATTTCTTAATGGATACGGATATAGTGTTTTTCGTTGGGAATGATGAAAATGATTTCTGTCTAGAGATACTGGAGATGATTGTACAACATTGTAAATGGATTTAATACAGCTAAATTGTACACTTATAAATAGTTAACATGATAAACATTATGTTACATGTATTTTGCTACAATATAAAAAGCAGCAGCTTTAATTACAATAGCCATACTTCCCGCTCTACCATCTTCCCTGATGTTACTCTCTAAAATTCTTACCATGATAAAAAGAACAGACTGGTTTTCTATAGTCAAAGTTTCTAGTAGGAAAAAAACATGTATTATTGTCCTAACACATAATGTTCTGAATGTGTGAAATAAATAGAAATGTTCAGGGGTGAAAAAAATTGCTTAAATTAATGAGTACTACAGAAATATTTCAAGCGAAAAATCTGTACGCTAAGGACTCCATTTCTAGTACCATCCCTTTAAAAACCCTTACCTGAGAATGACAAGTACAAACACTGCCCTTCTTCACCTTACCATGTTCCAGGTATATTGTGCTAACATAAAAGGAATATTCAGAAACATCGAGAACTAAAATTGATTGCTGTAATTATATGTTACACTAAAGATCTACATCCTCCACTCAGAACAGATATTTGAGACAATTACTTAAGTGTCAAAATATCTTCCTCACTGTATTTCAAAATAAAAGTTTGTCTCTTTCTAACTGGCATCATATGTAATGAATACGAAATAATTAACGGCTGGAGACTAAGCTGAAACTAATGAAAAGCAGCTGTTATCCCTATGAGGCGTACTAGTCATAAATATTAACCTGCAGATTTACCATTTCTAATGCAATTAAGAAGTAAACCAGCAAAACAGGAAAGGTTTCTAAACTTATCCAAAACCTCTTAAGCGATGACCCAAGTAATCTCAAATTTTCACATCCCAAGTTATAATATAATTCATAATGTTTTTTTAACCTCAATGCATTATTTATCCAAAAGAAAACAAACTTATTTCTAATGAACAAAATGTAATCTGGGGAACTTTTTCTCTGTTTTACTTATATTGCTACAATAATCAAAATTTTATTCAGGAGAATGTTTGATGATAAATTAGACCAAAATGAACTGAATAAAGGTGGGAATATGAGATTATTTTATTATTCATTAAATTTATGCTGTATCTCACTTCTGCAATATATAGGTTCAGATTCAGTTCTTGTTTGATTAGAAAAGGCACATTTCAATGAAACTTTGACGAGATATTTGGCAAAAATAGATGTCATGCCTTTCACTAACGTCTGAAAGGGCAAATACTTTTGAAATTAAAAATGAGCAGTGACAATACTGGTCTATCCTTATTGTTTGTGGAAGGATATTATTATTCATTATTCATGTCAGAGCTATAAATACCATTTTTCTTAAAAGTTTGAAAATTTCAGTCCATATGCAAAGGAGTGAATTGGAGCAGTATTTTGCTTTCCATAAGGTTTAAACATATTAATGAAAGCTAACATAGATATTGGCCTTAGTGTCTCATATTAGCATACAATTACTAATTATTGGGCAGGTAGTAACTAAGTGGGATATAAAAATTTGAGTGCATACACATGCATTAGTAAGGTGTTTATTTTCACATATTTTCATAAATATACAATGAATATGTCCATACTTGAAATGGCTTATTATTTGAAATAAAAGGTAAATAGGGTGACTTATAATGTCACTTCCTTCATCATTTACTTACGTTTCTTCCATTATTGCCTCATCAAATGTTAAATATTTCCCTGCTTTCTGGTTTGGGCGATAAAGGAGTTGTGAGAATAAAGCCGTATTACTTAGATGGGGATAGATATTTCCCAGTGGGACTCACATAATAACATCCAAGTCAAAAGAGCAGGGTTTGCTTAACATTCTTCTTTGCTGTGTGTAGCTGACACAACAACAAAGAATGTTCTGTTACTCTGTATTAGACTAAATGCAAATTTGGAAACTGCCCAGAACTGTGAAGAAAGCATGGAAGAAAGTAGGAAGTTTCTGTTTCCATTCGGATAAAGTTTAGCCAATTCTTTCATTCACTTTTTTTTTTGGCAGGAGATCTACCTGGTAATATTGCAACTAAATTTAAAAAACTCTGCTAAAGGATGGAAAATAAGTGTGGCTAGAGCATAATTTTGTCCTTGAGGAACATTCCATCTAGTAGAGTGAAAAAAAAAAAAAGCACTGAAACAGATCAATTAAATGTAATAAAAGCACTCATAAAGAAATGCAAGATTGAGTAGGGGGAAAGGGACTATATAATCTGAGCATCTGAGTCAGGGAAAATGTGCATGCGATTTTTCCTGCTTTCTTTTTCTTCCAGGTTTGGTGTTATCCAATGCAGGATTATATCAATTCTAAAAATACTGTTGAGTCTGAGAGTCTGGACATTTGGGAGTAAAACCAAATGTGAAGGGCCTAACTGTAACTGCTCCTGTGCTGTTTTGCTGTTCACCGACTATTTCCATTTCCCCCTTTTTAGTAACATGGAAATGTTACAAGTTAGATGGTACCTGCAGTTGGCCCATGTGACTGGGCGAGGCCATGCAGATAGCTGTGGGCAGAATTGATGTTTGTGATTTACTAGCCAGAGTCATCGTGAGTTCAAGATTCTACAAACGTCTCTCTTCCTTTCCACAGAAACTTTGGGGAAGGTT
The DNA here is from genome assembly GCA_039655065.1 of Glossophaga mutica. Taxonomy (NCBI): domain Eukaryota; kingdom Metazoa; phylum Chordata; class Mammalia; order Chiroptera; family Phyllostomidae; genus Glossophaga; species Glossophaga mutica. The sequence goes on along the minus strand of CM077318.1, from coordinate 1,539,666 downwards.
AACAACTCTGTCAGCCTGTGCACCTGAGTGATTACAATGAGCAGAGACTCCCTGATGGGTCACGTTACACAAATAGCAGAAGGAAGAAACCAACGTTACTGTTAATATAATCCACTAAGTTTTTTTGCAAGCATGATATAACCTAGTTTATACCGCTTATTGTTGGAATAAAGGGGGAGTGAACGAGATCAGCAAGTGGTAGCTGGTTTATAGATTTGAGTAAAAGAGCAAATTGAATTATTAATAAACATCACCTCTAAATGTTTAAGAATATATGAAAAATAGATTACACTAAAAGAGAAAGGAGTTTGAGATATGTAACCCAGAGCACTCTGTAATAATTATATAAGAAATCAAATCTATACAGTTATGGGAATTTGTCCATATATGTTGACATTGTCATATTAGATATTTTTAATACAAACTAAAAGGTTTCTTTACAAATAAAGATTCTAGCATCAGTTAAATTTAGTTCCACGTAAATTAGTCGCTAACGGACTGCGATTCTTAAAAACAGACCTATCAACTTATTCCTGCATATTTTCTTTCTTTCTGGAGAAACAACAAAGTAATGCTGATTATAATTTTTTTATTAAGCCAAATAAATCTCTTGATTTTTTAATACTTTTCCCTTTCTTACATTTAGGAAGCACTAAAATAATGACAGTAGACTTTTGTAACGAATAGGCATGCACATAGTAGCATTAGTGGTATTATCTTAAAATACATAACTTAATTTTTTCAGACGAAAATGTTTTAAAAACATTTGCCATTCATGCGCAATTCGCATACCACAAAATGTTCCTTTTGAAAGTGTACAATTCAGGAAACGTTAATGTATTCTGAAGAATGTATACCCAGCACCATTATCTAATTACAGAACACTTCAACAGCCTAAGCCCATTAGCAGTTATTCCCCATTCCCCCTTCCTCCAGAATAAAATAAATGAATAAGCGCAACAGAAACAGGCTCATAGATACAGAGAATATTTTGATACAGATGGGAGAGGGTTAGGAGAATGGGTAAGAAGGTGAAGAGCTGAGAAGTACAGATTGGTGGTTACAGAACAGCCCTGGGGATGTAAAGTACCGCACAGGGAATACAGTTAGGAATCGTCTGATAACTATGTATGGGGCCAGGTGTGTGCGAGACTGAGCTGGATGAGGACTTAGTAAGTTCTGCAATGTGCAATCATTGGGTGCACTCCTGGAACTAATATAACATTGTATGTCCACTGTAATTGAAAAATTAAAAAATGATTTTAAAAGTTAATTGATTCATTAATATAAACATATATTCACATTTCAAATGTATGTATTACTTATAAACTTGATCTCTAAGAGCCACAATTTTCTTATCTGTTGGCAACTTCATACAAATAGTGCGAATTTATTTTGTTGGTTACAATGAAAAAGACGATTAATGAAGTTATATCTTCCTTTAAGCCAAAAATTAAATGCTTCTTTAAAAAACTCAGTTCCCCAATACATAAATGACAAAGCAAGTATATCAGCAAGTAAAGTCTCATGAAATTATAACCCACATATTTTATTCTGCCTCTGAATAAATACATAACTACTTTCAAATAATGTGGTTTATGAAGAAGACTTTTAACTTGATAAAGTACAACTTAATCTGAGTCAGCGTCACAAAAAAATTGGCAATGTTGAATCTTTTCAATATGATCAGTTTGCTTCCAGCTTTATTAAAAACAAACAAAAGCGAAAACTCATAGGTAAAAAGCAAACAAAAATATCTAATTGAATGGATTGGAGAACTAGCTGTTGAGGAAATTTGAGCTTGAAAAATCTTAATCCTAGGAAAAGTGCAACCCCGCAAACAGTAAATATTGATATTATGCAATCAGATAATTTAACTCACAGAATTTTCAAATTTATTAGTGTCCACTATGACTTTCATTGTTCTTTTTCTTCTACTTGTTTTGGAATTAATTTGCTCTTCTCATTTTATATTTTTTATAGTTGAGTTTTGGATGTTAGATTTTAAACTTCTCTTAGTTTCTAATATGAACTTTTATTGATATCAATTTTCTCTAAGCCCTCTTTAAAATTCCTTTAGTATGTTTTAATATGCTGCTGCTTTCATTATTGCTTGGTGCAAAACAATTTATGATTTTCCTGTGATTTCTGTTCTATTTGTTATTTGAATTTCTTATTCCACTTTTACATTATTTTTAGATGCAGTTTTGTTGTTTTTGTTTTCAGTTGTGGTCACAGAACATACTCTATATAATGTCTATTATTTAGAATGCATTCGATTTTCCTGGCCAAGCACATAACGTCCCTTAGAAATTATTCCATGATTACTGGAAAAGAATGTTAGATATAATCCTTCCAGATGACAATTACGCCATGATGTTTGATAGTGTGAAAGTATCCAACTGTAGCTTCCATTTGTTTAATTCTTTAGTTAGACTTGTTGTTTGGTGCCTTGAAGCTTTCTTTTCATGTGCGAGAACATTACATGTGATTATGTTTTCTGCGGATCAACTCTTTGATCATCATGAAATACCACTCCCTGGTAATACACCTAGATTGGCAGCCTATTTGATTTGATGTCCATGTACTTAGTAAGTAGGTATATATGCTTTTTCCTTCCTTCCTTCCTTCCTTCCTTCCTTCCTTCCTTCCTTCCTTCCTTCCTCCCTCCCTCCCTCCCTCCCTCCCTCCCTCCCTCCCTCCCTCCCTCCTCTCTCCTCTCCCTCTCTTTCTTTTTACTGTATTGAGGTATATATACATACCATGAAATACACCATTTTAAAAGGTACAATCAATTGCTTTAGACAATCAATTGCTTTAGACTGTTTACAGAGTTGTGAAAACATCATTACAATATCAACTTTGAACATTTTTATCACCCTTAACAGAAAATTCATACCCAGTAAAAGCCACTTCTAATCCTCTTCCTAACCCTAATCAGGCAAGCAATAACATGCATCCTATCTCTAGATATTTGACTATTCTAAAACTTTTAAGCATTTTTAACTCATTTATTGAGATCTCATTCCCATGCCACAAACTCACATATTTCAAGTGTACAATTGGATATTTTTTACTATAATTACATAATTGTGCAATCATGAGCATCGTCGATTCTAGAATAATCTCGTCACCTGAATAAGAAACACCCTCACTTTTGGCCATAACCTATCTTTGATCCCACCCCTAAGCAAACACTGATCTATTTTCTGCTTCTATAAGATTCCCCTACTCTGGGCACATCATACAAACATATAATGTGCAGACTTGTTTGACTGGCTTCTTTCACTTTGTATAATGTTTCAAGGTTCACCCACAATGTAGCATGTGTCGACAACTCACTTCTTTAATGGCCAAATAATATTCCATTGCACGGTGACACTATAGTTTACCCTCCATCTTTAGAGGGGCACTTACTTGTTTTCACTTCTTGTCTTTATTCCTTGGTATCCATGTAAAACTTCTATATGCTTTTCTCCCCTCATCCTTTTTTTCTTTCTTTGCTTTCCTTAAACACATCATGAATGTAATCTAGTTGTGACATTAGGCTTCCTGAAAATTTGCCACTGAGATTGATGTTTTTCCGTTTTCGACCTGCTCCTGGAAATAGAGTTTTCTATAATTTGTTCAACAGACAGGCAGCTTCCTCCATCAGGGACACAGACTTCCAGTCCTCTCAGCTTGCCCAGGCAGAATTTCCACACCACAGGTACGATAGCCCTTGGTCATTTTGCAGAGTCTTCCAATTGACTTTTTCACAACATTGTACAATTTTATTGCTGCTATCTAAGGATAAAATTTACAAATGTCCTTACATGTTCTAGAGAATACCTTATTAGGAGATATTTTAATTTCATTATTCTTTTTGTCTTTGAGAAAGCCTTATTATCATGAAAAAAAGGTATGAAAAACTGATACAGAGGAAGAAAAACCTCAGTAAACCAGAATTTAAATTTGAAGTATTATGAATCCATAAGCCATTGCGTATTTTTAAAATATGTTGATAGACATTGACTATATATAGACGTATATTACCTGCCCATCGATAAACAACAGAAAAAATGCCCAAAGTAGAAACAGTCATAACCTCAGGCCCCCATACGATGATGTTGAAATACCATTTACCGTTTTTCGTTTGCTTTTACTGTATTTTTCCCGCTACTATGTATCTTCCTTATACTATCTTCACTTCCACCCCCCCATAATCACCACACTGTTGTCTGCACCCAGGAGTTTTTTTTGCGCACTCCCTCCCACCCCCAGAGTTGTCAGCTTGCTCTCCATCTATGAGTCTGTCTCCATTTTGCTTGTTAGTTCAGTTTGTTCATTAGATTCCACATATGAATGAAGTAAAATGGTATTTGCCTTTCTCTGAGTGGCTTATTTCCTTAAAAACAAACAAACAAACAATGCTTGTTAGGGAAATGGACGATTTTAAGGCAAGGAGTGCGTAGGATGAGCGTGGGCATCTTATAACAGATATCAAGGGAGCCGCAAAAATCAGTTAGCATTATGTCATTTCAAAGAGGTTGTCCCTGGAAGACATTGAGAAAACAAGAGCTTTGATAAGAGTTGTAATTGCGTTGGGGTGAAGCCAATCAACGATGTTGAAATTGAAGCTGCGACAATTCTACCACCCTGAAGCTGCTTTGGGGGATAGTGATTTTAAGCTCTTTATTAAGAAGCAGAAGACTCAGAGAGAAACTTTGACCCTTCCCCATGTTCGTTCCTGAGAGACTCAGACAGATACCAGCTTTAGGAAGAAGATTGAAGCTGTCATGTTAGACCTAACTTGAATTAAACATGGTAAACAAGACGGCTACATACCCCTTGTGCCCCTGGTTTCCGAGTTACCTAGCAAAGATTCCCTGCTGTGTGTTTAGCTACTTGTAAATTGCCCATTCTCACTTCTGAAATCTAATACCCTGTTCTCCCTCTTCCTCCTTTGTCCAAAATTTCTTATATAAACAATGCTGCCTCACTGTTGTAAGAATTTCTGTGGCATTACACCGCCCATGTAAATTCCCCCTGCACAAGGATTGAACTTTGACTTTGTTCTGTTAATTAGATTTTTAGCCCAACCTAGGAAAACTTAGCAGATGGGAGAGAAAGTATTCATATTTTTTGCGACCCACCAAATCCATGATTTATAATGGTATAAAGGCAATGTAGTTATCTTTCAGGGATGATGAAGATGAATTTCTTATCTTAAACATTGGTAAACGAAGATAATCCAACATTTACATTTCTTTTCTATAATAGCAGTAGCACTATGTAACCAAGCAGTAGTTGAGAAAAAGTTGGTCCTTATAAGAGTAATCAATATTATCAAATGCATACAGTTAGAAAATCCCATTTTGAAATATTCAAGGAATTAATGACCGCAAGCAGCGGACATCAGTACTTCTCTAACATCACAAACAATTGACAGATGTTTTGACAGAATATCCACTTCTTCTTGTGAAAGAAGGAGGAGCACACGCTAACCCTGACAAGCTCACAGAGCCTTACAAAATAGGAGACTGAAAGTAAGCCCACAGGGTGGTCTGAAATTAAAATGTTCTAGCTAAAATCAGTTCTTGGTGGTTAATATATCCTAGGCTGGGATCTTCCCTGACACAGGCCAATCTGTTTTGTTTTGTTTTTTGGATTTTTTTTGGTTTGCAACCAAATTTATTTGAAAAGTATGCCCTACGTTTTTCCAAGGCACATATTTAGAAATGTCTAGAACACGTTAGGCAGAGCCCTAAGCTTCCAAGGCAGTGTGTAATGGTGCTGCGCTAACATCCAGAAGGGCCTTCTCTTCCCGTTATTAAAATAGCAGCTCTCATTTTTACCTGTTTACAGAAGTAAACTATACGACTACAACTAAATTAAAACGTTACATTTTACATAAGAATGACAACCCATTACATTGCCCTTTATTTGCTGCATTACATATTTAACATGCACCATCTAATGGGATTCTCGTCTCGATATCCGAGGAAAGTGTAAAGTTGATTGTTTTAAATTATATTTTATTTATTTTTAAAATATTTTTGCATTGTTGTTCATGTGCAGTTGTCCCCCCACCCCACCCACTCCCATCCTCCCCCACCTCCCTCCCTCGATCCTACCCACCTTTGGCTTTGTCCCAGGGTCCTTTATAGTTGTTTCTGAAAAGCCTTCCCGCTTTTCCCCCATGAGCCCCTCCCACCTCCCCTCGGGCTACTGTCCGTTTGTTCTTCATTTCACTGACTATGGTGGTTCTATTTTGCTTGCTTGTTTGTTTTGTTGATTAGGTTCCACTTATAAGGAGGATATTTTATGAACCCTATATTTTTATTCTTAGAAACTGAGGCTTAGAGAAGGTAAGGTGATCAAGATTAAAGATCTTACAAATTGGCTGCTTTCATCAAAGTCCATGTTATTTAAGAGTCAAAGGTCACTCTTTACCTTAACTGAGTCTGTCATCTTTTTGCACTTAGCATAGTATGCCTGCAAAATGTCCAAGTAACTTCCCTTTTCCGGAGCCCTCAAAGTATAACCAGCACACCAGGGGGAGACCACAGATGCGTTCATGGTTATCGTTACTGTGTTACTTGTTGGCTGTTAACTCTCCTGTACTCACCCATGGAAAAGAAATGCGTGTCTGTTTGCTTTACTTTTTATCCAATCCCAGAAATTTCCCTGCTTTGCTATCTCTGGCCTCCCTAATCTATTACCAGTGAATTGCATGTAACCCCTTTCCGTCTTCCCCTCTGATTCTGATGTGTAAAATACATGGTAAAACTGCCATTTTCCCGAGCATTTTCTCAGTCCATTGAGAGTTTGCTTCTCAGCAGTTGTCATCAGTTTGACTCAAATAAACTCACAAAAATTCTCTACATCTTTGAACATTTCTTACATTGATATTCTAAAAGAAAGGACATAATAGCACAGTTTTTCACCAGAAACATAATCTTAGTCTAATCAAGCTTCTGGGTCTCACTAGATATTTTTAAAATATCCCTAAAAGAGAATCTGTTGAACTGTACTGTGAGTAGGCAATCAGCAAACATGTCATGCATATAATTCTGTTAGCACAGGTAGCTGGGTAGTTATTAATAAAGAAAAGAGAGCAAATGGAACAGACGTTAAGCCTCATAAACTAGGGAGCTGAATTGGACACTAAGCCTACTTGACTCACTAGGAAGCTGCAGCATTCCCAGGCACCCCAGGGGGCCATGACATCCTCTGCTGAAGGGACTTAATCCCAGAGCAATCCTTGAGTGGGCAGGAAGAATCTCCCCAGGGGACAGCTGACCCGGCAGGAGTTTATCTGGGGAGGAGGTAAGAATAAAACACTTAGGGAAATTGCTTTGCTAGGCACATGTGCAGCACAGACAACGATGTTGCGGTGGGAGCTGAGGGCGTGCTAGTAGGAACCAGATGATTCAGCAAAATTTGGGTGTCTGTTCAGTAGGATCCAAAATGACAACTACATAGGGGAGGATTCTAACCTGGAAAAATCTAAGGAAAAGACCAGATTGGATAAAGGACACGAAACCTCCAAGGAACTAGAATAGGGATCGGGTAGGGGGAGGGCCCAGCACAAGCCCACAGAGAACCAGGCAAGAGACTGGTTAGTCTGAAAGAATGCTTTCCCTTTCCCAAACCCAAGTGATATAATCAAAGGTTGACAAAGGGGCACCTTGGTAGCACGCATTCCTTTGTGCGTTCACCTGTTCCTTCGCGTGCTCTCTCTCTATAGCAGCTGTGCGAGCTTGGCAGCCTACGGGCCCAAGTGCAGCCTTGGCAGCGGACAGGCAGATGGGGACATGAGGTGCAGAGAAAGTCGGCATCTCGGGGCCCTGGTCCTCCTCGGCTTCAGGAAAACACGTGTGGGTTGGCAGCCTCACAGACCGAGTTTATGCCATAGTGGGACAGAGCCGAGCCATCTGGTCCTAGATAAAACACCAGATACCTGGAAACAGTCCTTTGTTTTTAGGCCAATAAATCTCACCACTCCACCTCATCCTCCTACACGTGGGTCACCGAAACACTTTCCTCGTGACTCCGTGGAAGAGCCCGATTTCCACGGGCAACCATTCTACAAGGAAAAGGCTACTGTTTGCCGAACGAAGACATTGTTAGACGACAAAAGCTATTGGGACTTTAAAAAATTAATGAGTACATAAAAGTAATATGTAAATATACATTTAAAGAAGAAAACTGTCTGAAGAAATGAATACCTATGTGATGTGAAAATACTATTTAAAAAAGCAATGAACTGAGTTTTAAAAGTCAGGTTGATATATTTTGGGGAGGAGAAGGTTATTGGAATCGGGCACGTGAAGTGGTTTTTAAAGTTTCTTTTTTACCTTATCAGTTTTCTTTTTTTATTTTATTTTATTTTTTTAGTTTTCATTTTTTAGTTGTCAGTTTTCTTTTTTCTTCAAGAGTTTATTTATTTATTTTTAGAGAGGGGAAGGGAGGGAGAAAGAGAGAGAAGGAAGCATTTGTTTCCCTTCCCTCGATGTGTGCCTGCCCCTCACACGCCCCGTACTGGAGGCCTGGCCTGTAACCCAGGCATGAGCCTTGACTGGGAATCGAACCAGCGATCTTTTGCTTCACAGTCTGGGGCTCAATCCACTGAGCCACATCATCCAGGGCTGTGATGGTTAATTTTATGTGTCAACTTCATGAAACCAGATATTTGGGTGCCTAGATATTGGGTCAAACATTATTGTGTGTGTGTGTGTGTGTGTGTGTGTGTGTGTGTGTGTGTGTTCATGCATGAGGGTAACTTTTACATCAGTAGACTGAGTAAAGCACATTGCCTTCCCTCGTGGGGGTGGGCCTCATCCATTCAGCTCAAGGCCTAAGTAGAACAGGAAGCCTGAGTCTCCTGTGAGACTGACAGAATTCTCCCTACCTGACTGGCTTGGAAGTGGACTATGGGTTTGTTTGTTGTTATTGTTTTCTGCCTTGGACTTGAACTGGGATATTGGGTCTTCCCGGATATTAAGATTACTGGTCTTTGACTGGGAATGACACAAACAGCTTTCTCCCTTCCCTGGCATTTGAACTCAGAACTCTTGGCTTTCTTGGGTCTCTAGCTTGCCGACTCTCTGCCGATCTTGGGACATGCCACACTCCACAATTGCATTAGCCAATGTTCTATAATTATGTGCCTATATATAAAATCATTTTCGTTTCTCCTGAATATTTGCCAAAGTTTGACTTTAATGTACAGGATAGACGATTTCTGCCAGACTACTCATAATGATAGCAATAATTAATAATAATTATTGACTTGTTCCTCTTGTACATTTACCAGTAATATGTCACAAACTCCTCACTGTACATTGTGATAACATTCTTAAGTATGTACGTTTTAAAATATAAAATTAATGAATTTGCACTGACATTTTCTATGTCTTTATTTCCTGATTCCGTTGTTAGTGAACAGTAAAATATGGTTCCATTTGAAAAGGGAATGTGTTAATGGTTTTTTACAGAAGAATATATCAGTCCTACTGGAGGTGTTTTTCTTTGTATTGGGTTAGCCAAAAAGTTCTTTTGCTGTTTTCCGTAAGATGGCTCTAGTAGTGCTTAGTTCTCTTTAACTTCATTAGAAACAATTCTGTTAGATTGTATTGTGACAGCTGTCATATCAGCGTGCATTTAAAAAATCAAAAGTGGTGAATTTCTGTGCAGCCATTTTAATGTTGAAGATGGAAAAAATATGCAACATCTTCACCTTATTATGCTTTATTCTTTCAACAAAAGCAAAAGCACAGCTGAAACTCATGAAGATTTGTGCAGTGTGTGGAGGAAGTGCTGTGACTGCCTGGACATGTCAAAGGTGGTTTGTGAAGTTTCTTGGCACTGTTGGCATTTTGGCCAAATAATTCTTCGCTGTGGGGCTGTCGTACGCATTAGAAGGTGTCTAGCAACACCCCAGCTTCTATCCACTAGAAGCCAATAGTGGGAGAGAGCCAACATACTCCAAACATCCCAACCGATGTAGTTATTGATGAAAATGAAAAACTCTGTCCTTTATTTTACAGAAAATAAAAGGAAAGGACTCTTTGGGCAACCCAGTATCTTTTGATGTGCATTTCGATGTTAGATAGATGCATGCCATTCTAAAATGAAACGAAACCAATTTACAAGAAAGTTTATTTATGAAAGAAGCAAAAAGTTTATCAGTGTTAAAACAATTAGGTACAATTGAGAAATCCTTATCATAAAAATATTTTGTGTTCATACTTCTAGATTAATTGTGTTTTTATTGAATCAGTTTTATTTGTATTAGTTTATTATAGAATGTTATGTGAAAAATCAAACAAGCTGCCCTGGCTGGTGTGGCTCAGTGGATTGAGTGCTGGCCTGTGAACCAAAGCGTCGCCAGTTCGATTCCCAGTCAGGGCACATGCCTGCGTTGTGGGCCAGGTGCCCAGTAGGGGGCGCCTGAGAGGCAACCACACACTGATGTTTCTCTCCCTCTCTCCCCTTCCCGTCTCTCTAAAAATAAGTAAATAAAAAATTAAAAAGAAATCAAACAAGCTGATTTTTTGGTCACATCTAATGCTTTCACAATTGAACAGACACAATACTACAAACAGCCCCTTGGAATTCTTGCACTAAATTATTCTTTACTAAGTATCCAAAAAAGTACACAGCAGAATTGTATTGTGGGTATAGATTAAAGAAAAAGTCCTGCACCTGCAACTTGAACAGTTTAAGTGTCAATCTGTCCCTTCACTCGTAAGCGAATTGTTATAGTTACGTATTTATTCATTTAACCAGAAATGTGAATGTGCATGACTACCGATCTGATTCCCAATATGTCAACCTTTCAGAATAGCGAGAATAAATGCTAGTCCAAAATCAAGTCCTTCAAAGAGTTAAAATCAATGTTCCTAAAAAAAGTAAAAACATTTCTTAACCTACTTTGCCTGGTAAGTGGACAAATGTTAGCTTATTCCACAGTTTGTCTATTGTGATGATGAATGGTGCCTGACAACTGTTTATTACTAGTTTTTTGTTCTATTTTGTTTTGATTTTTTATCAAAACTGTTAGCAGTTTTGTTAGCAGACTGTTAGCAAAACTGAGACATTTTCAAAGAATACTTGCATAGTTCAGCACACTTCAAATTAAAGGGGATTTTATGAATTAACAGTCCATTGTGTGAAAGCTGTATCTTTATATTAGCATGCTCATGGAACGCTGCTATCATGGTACCATGCGAATCTCTTCAGCACAAGCTCATCACATCTAACAATTAAAACTTTGCCAACCTGCAATGTTAGCATAATGTCAATATAGCGTTTCTCAGTGCTTGGGTTTTTTAAGCCTATTCAGCATACTTGTCTGATGAAGTGCTTTCTGACTTCTACAGGAATGATATTTTAATTTAAGTACAAAATAAGTATTATAGACATAAAACATTGCAGAGTATTACTTCTACGACTAATATACACTTTCACACTATTTAGTGAGGGAGCTATTGAATATCCAGCAAATTATAAAGAGCGCATATTAACCACAGTTCAAATAAATTGTAAAACATAGAAGGTAATCAAACAGAAATGTAATAGTTTAGGTTGCCATTAATATTTGGAATACATACCACATTGGGCAGAAAAGAAAATGGATAATTCGTCACTGCTCTTGGGAAAACATTTCCCCTTCCTATTTGTAAAATGATTAACTAGCTTTAACCCAGCACTAATGAAGCAGAAGAGAAATTAGTTCTTCCTTGAGCCACAAAAGCCCCTGGGTGCCATGATACGCCTATGTTGATATCAGTGTAATGATCTTACGCTAACATTTCATTGCCAAAGTAGGCTGGGCTAATTTGTATGATCAGTTTTGTAAGCAGTTTCTTGTTAGCAGTGTCTATTAGGTGATAGGGAATATTTATAATGTCACTTGATGTTGTCAACATCTAAGATTGCTTATTAGGAAGATAGAATGCACAACCGTATTTTTTCTCTGGACCACAATTTGAAAGTGGCTGATGCAAAACGTGAAAACAGACATTAGTCTAGGTAGGTCCTGAATTTGAATTTCGCATAGGTCATTACTATAAAATGATTATTACATTTTCACATTGAACTTATTTAATTTTATAAGCATTTGACATTTAGAAAAAACAAAAACGTATAATTTGTGATACTATTTAAATAATTTATCAATCGACTCTTCAAAATGGTTGTTCAAAACAAATCATAAGGAATTTTCATGATGTTGTATCATTTTTCAAACTCCCCATAATCAATATCCGTAATGAAACTATCTGTAAGAAATGAGTATAAATGGAGCATTTTATGAGCAATTATAAATTAGCTTTCTGATAACATACACATATCTGGACTAATAACCAAAACATAATTTAATGTCTGTTGTTAATGTTGTTTCTTACTGCTCATAGAAAAAATAATTATGTTTTTATTAAAAATGATAAATAATTATTAAGAAATATATTTTATTATTAATAATAAAATAATTATTAAAAGGTGTATAGTGCATTACCTGCTACTTATGCTGAATTGAATGCAGCTACTCTCACTGGCTAGCAAGAACAGAATGATAAAATTTTAGAAAGTTTTCAAACCAGTTGTTAATACAGCCATTATTAGAAACCAAAGTATATGAAGTTACAATAAAATGGATGACATGGAAAACTAAGTGAATAACTGGGAGACGATTCCAGAATGGTAGTCAAAGGAGCTCTTCAGACTTCTCCCTGTGAAGCAAACAAGTGGTGAACATTATGAAAAAAAATGATTCTCTGGAAATTGTCCCAGGAGCATACAGACACTGAAAAACTATGTAACAAAATACACTAAATGTTGGTAAGAAAAATGAGAGTCCGTGGCATTTGGTGGAAGCTGTACTATGAGCTGCGAGAGGGGCTGTAGCGTAAAACACAAGGCTACCTTTCTCCTCACCTCCCCAGCTAAGGCTACAGGATCTTTCCAGAAGAGGCAATTTTCCCAAATTTTCATCATTCTTCAGGTTCTTGGCAAGAGTGACATTTCTCTACTCCAAACAAGAGTAGCTGAGAAGTTTGAGGTTTAGTCTTCGGGCATAGGTTCCGTGCAAAGACAGATAAACTGAGAACACCAGAAGCCTACCACGTCTTCCCATCACCGTGATTTCTACTAGGAGAGCCCCTCAGAGAAGAGAAAGTCACTCACCCCACCGCAGCTGTGGAGGAGGGGCACCCAGAGTTTGTGCTCCAAGGGCATTGCTTTGATCTGGGACAGACTTGGGAAGTTGAATCCTAAAAGAGCTGCAGAAAACAATGGTTCGCAGTAATCAATTAAGAGGAGGCTGGCAGGTCCATGAGGAAAATAGCTAAATTTTACAGCAGCTGGAAGTTTCACAGGACAAGAGAAACAGAGAACCAAAACACTCTCCTAGGGTCAGAACAAATTTCAAAGTTTGATTCCTGCCCTGACTGGTGTGGCGTCGCTACGTTAGGCGTCAGTGGTTCAATTATGGTTGCTGGCCAGGTCCCCAGTTGGGGGCAAGTATGAAAGGCAACTGATGGATGCCATTTTCACACATTAATGTTTCTCGCCCTCTCTTTCTCTTTCCGCTCTCTCTAAAAATAACGAAAATAAAATCTTTTAAAAAATTAAAATCAAGATTTTAAAATAATAAAATAAAATACTAAATGTGAGTCTGATTCTTGAAATCAATGTTGTCATTCAGGTTCCAAATAAAGGGCATGTAAAAGATTAATTAGATTATCTTAAAGATTGTATAATATTTAGAATGAGCACTACAATGCAGTTCCCCTTATGCGTTTAAAATATTTGTTTGTTAAGTCCCTAGATAACTGGAACATGTTTACGTTTTTAGTATATAAAGCATCGAATATAACTTTATAGAAATGCAAAGTAAAAGTCATCCCACTTTTAATCTTCAATTCTGAATTTCATCTAATTTTTATTTGCTATGAACTCTTAAAATGTTCAATGAGAATATTATAATAAGATGCTTACCTTGGAAACTTTTTGTAACTCAAAAACTCCGAGAATCACTTGGCTGTATGGAATTTAAAATACAGAGTATTTTATATAGTATTATTATGTAAATTATACAAATTTATATTTAAAATTGGTAAGCTGACACCGAAATTACTTTGGGTCATGGACTGCTTTAAGATTCTTATGCAAACTACTGATATCTGAAGAAAAATAAGTATATCGGGTAATCCTTTAAAAGCACACTTTCTCATGTAAACTCAGACTCTAAATGAAGCAAAAATCCCTGGTCTATACCACCTGTATATTTTTTGTCCATTTCTAATCCTCTATACTACCTCTCTTAAAGTACTGACCTGTAGAAGAAACACGATTTATTGGCCTCCGAGTTCCTTGCGAATTTCCAAAGAGAACTATACACTCAGATGGCAAAACCAGGCAAATGCACTGGATTTATTATTGCAAATTTTTGGTGCATTCCTTAGTGCTCCGCACTGGATCCTATGAAAAATTACTTCTATCCAAGGTAGAAACAGGCCAAAGGGAGCTCAGAGCACTTTAAGAAGTCTAAAAATTTCCTTTTGCACATTGCTCTTTTGATCATACATGAATAATTACAGCTTCATTAGCAGCAATAGCAGGAAGATGTTGGAATAAGTCCATAAATAGATGAACATACCACTAGCAGAGGTGGTGGTGTTTTTGTAGTGGTAGCTTCCATATCCCTGTGCCTTTTCCCCTCCCCTACAAAGAACACCAAGATATTGCACCTAGTCAGGCTACACTACATGTTTGGAGGAGATGGTGAGATAGGAATAACCTGGAAAAATCAACTGACCTCAAGCAAGAGGCTAGAGAGAGATTGGGAGAATGATGAGAAAATGAACAGGGGTACCTATCTCCTGTTGTATGTCCAAGCACCTGTGGGTGGGGCAGCTGAGAAGATGTATTATCTTCAAGAGAAGGCATTCCAAGAGAGGGAGATTATATTTTTCACTTGATAGGCCAAGGAAACCCTTGTTATTGATCCTGATCTGGCCTGGGCACAAATGGGAATAAGAAAACTGAGTTGCAAGGTGATTTTCACTAACCCCAGTGCAAAATGAGACACAGTAGTGAGAAAGTAAGTACAAGAGGGCATCCATCTGATACTGTTTTGAAAATGTGAGGCATGTTCTTTGAGAGCTGAAATACCCAGATGGGTACATAAATATAAACATAGACATATCAATCAAAGGCTTAGGATTATGGTTATAAGATAGAACCTCTATTTCACCATTTGTCTGAGAAATTGTTATAACCTGAATCATTCGCTACATGCTCTCCTTCAAGTTCAAGTTGCTCCTCAATAATTTTTCAAATGCTCCCTGAGGCAGCTCTTTCAAGCAATCTCAACTAGCACTGATGCCCAGGGAGACGAAGGCAGGCCTCAACCCAGTCCAGGTCCTTGACATGGAACAAGAAGGAATTCAAGAGTGTGATACAAATATTTAGCAAAGCATAGTAAATTTATCAAAGAGATGGTACGCAGCAGAGAGAAAGAAGGAGCTCCCACCCTTCGCAACAGCATGGATGGAACTGGAGAGCATTATGCTAAGTGAAGTAAGCCAGGCGGTGAAAGACAAATACCATGTGATCTCACCTTTAACAGGAACCTTATCAACAACAACAAAAAGCAAACAAAATATAAGCAGAGACATTGAAATTAAGAACAATCTAACAATAGCCAGAGGGGATGGGGGGGCATTGGGAGGAAGGCTTTTCAGGAACTACTATAAAGGACACATGGACAAAACCAAGGGGGAAGGTGGGACCAAGGGGGGGAGGTGGGGAGGGCTGGGGTGGTGGGGAGTGGTGGGGAGAAAATGCAGACACTGTAACTGAACAATATCAAGTAGTTTAAAAAATAAAAAAATAAAAATAAAATACCCCAACCTACAAATTTAACTTTTTGAAATTACTAGTAAGAAAATTCATAATTGTCAACTCAGCACAATTTAAATAAAAATTTAAGAAAAACGAAAAAATGTTTTGTTGCTTTTCCTAATATCTATGGGTTAGATACAACTAATTGTAGAGCTCTAATTAGGATTTTACAGTATACTTTTCTATTTTATTTTGCAAAGAATTCAGTAGTGTTCTAAAGTTCTAATAGGGAAAATAGCTTGCTATCCTCAAAGCGACACGATTAACTTATTTTAGGAGAGTCCTTGGTGGTCTCCCTGTCGTGTTAAAAATGTCTTTTTTTCCTGCATTAATCCCAGTACCTGCTGACTAGAGCTTAGTATTTGAGCACACACACACAAAGGACAAAGTATAAAGTTTGCTCTTTTTATGGAAATTCAGTGCTATTTCCAGGCTTTAGATGGCATGGTGGTGCAAACAGTGGTCTTACTTAGCACGTAGTCTCATCCTCTACGGTACCTTTGCCTACTGTATTTGGCCCCTGCAATCCCTCAGTTCTTGTACTTGGCCTTCTCGTTACCGTTATCCACGTTGTCTCTGTTGCCCGGATTTTCCTTGATTCCCACAAAACACCCTCTCCACGCAGATCCTCAGGATGGGTTGACTTTGGTACCCTTGTTGTCTTCTCCGTGAATTCCTCATGCATACATATTCTTCAAGAGCGAATGAACCAAGCTCTATTGTAGATATCTCTGTAGCCACGGTCTCATTTTAAGGGGTTATAGTTTGTGTTTAGAAATAACTTCGTGACCCCACCACTTAGCACAATTCCTAGCAAGCAATAGAATAATAGACAATATTTATTACATGCATTCATCTATCTGTTCACCTTTCAGAGTCTATACTAATAATTCACTGAAGCATTTCCTTATTCTTACATTTGATTTATTAAATGTTTTGAAACTATACATCAAATACTTACTTTTTGACTAAAGTTTTCCTTTCTCTGGTAACAATTTCCCTCCCAGCAATAGGACATATTTTAAAAGCATGACAATTCAATTATTATTTTTTGTTTCTCTTTAATGAAATCGTAGTCAGATAAACAGATGTGATTTGTGACATTTAAAATAATGTTGCCACCTTTATATCCAAATTAAAAAAATGTGTTTTAAAATGTTAGATTTAGTAAAAAATGTAAATACGTGAGAGGATCTTTGTGTTTTCATGTCTGCATTCAACGTAAGTATGAAGCACTGACTGCTCTGTTTAAATAAAAATAATGCTTGTTACAATATTCTGAACATTACTAATAATTCACTTTCTTCGTTATGGCAAGTACTGCTAGAATATTAGCTGGATATACTTGGATAGATGGGTGACCATACTATGTTCACTAACACCTCTGCAATTGCCTAGTTCCCCTATTTTAAGGCAAATATCAGACTTTGACAGGTTAAAAAGGTGTCAGCAATATCTTAAAAATTGAAGATTATACATATAATGAAAATTATATATGAAAATATGAGAGAAGCAACATACAAACCCAAAAAATCTAAGTTGAAAGTCATCAATTTACTTTTTTAAAGATTTTATTGATTTTATTTTTTAGAGAGGGGAAGGCAGGGAGAACAGAGGGAGAAAGCATCAACGTGTGGTTGCCTCTAGTGCACCGCATACAACGAACTTGGCCAGCAACCCAGGCATGCGCCCTGACCGGGAATCAAACCTCTGACCCTTTGGTTTGTAGGCCGGCGCTCAATCCACTGAGCCACACCAGGCAGGGCTAAACTATGAATTTTTTTAAATTTTATTCTTTAAAAGATTTTATTTATTTATTTTTAGAGAAAGGAGAAGAAAGGGAGAGAAACAATGTGTGGTTGCCTCTCGTGCGCCCCCTACTGGGGACCTGGCCCACAACCCAGGCCTGTACCCTGACTGGGAATCGAACTGGTGACCCTTTGGTTCACAGATAGGTACTCAATCCACTGAGTCACACCAGCCAGGACATTCAAATGATTGGTTTTTTTTTTTTTTTTTTTAAAGTCCATTAGTGTGGACATCTTCATATTTTAGTTAATAATTTAAAGCCCAGCCATTCCTCTCACTGCTTGGTTTCAATCAATCCCAAGTTTTGCAAATATAAATAACAATCCTGTAAGCATAATCAGCTTCATGAGAAGAAAACCAATCGACACCAAGACCCCTCATTTGCAGGCTGTAAGAACTGTGAACCGCTGGATCTCATGACCTGTGTTCCACGTGAGAAGAACCAATCCGCAGACCTCGGAGGAAACTGCCACCGACCCCGCAGCGCACCGCTATCCGCACATCCGCTGTCTTCTGCCCGTTCTTCCTGACCGCTGCCCTCACACAGCAAGGCTATCCAATGGGCCCAACCGCATGGCAGCACGCCGTTCGCTACTGGAGCTCCTGCTCACTCCCGTGTACAAATACTGTGGTTGGAAACATCTGTGACTGTTGTGCCTCAAGAGTGAATAACCAATGCTCTTGATGAAAAGGAGGCTTCTGGAGGAGAGTTCATGCTGGAAGAGACACAATTTCATTGTAACTTCTTAAGACGGGGTGTCAAAGTCATTTTCACCGGGGGGCCACATCAGCCTGGTGGTTGCCTTCAAGGGGCCAAATGTCACTTTAGGACTGTGTACATGTAACTGCTCCTTAACTAGGGGCGAGGAGCTCGGTGCTGTCGCTGGGTGGAAACCAGGTGCTGGGCTGAATAAAACAAGGTGAAGGGCCGGATTTGGATTTAATTTTCAACTAGAATGAGCTGAAATTTTCACCCCGCTTGGTGTGTAAGTTACCTCCTTCTCATTATGCTGTTGCCTTACATTTTTTCCTTCACATCCTTTGACATGATTTTTTACTCTGCTGAGCTTTAAAAATATACTGTTTATGTTATTTAATTTGAGTTTTATCAACCACAGTGCCATGTGTCATTAGTCAGATTGAAAATTCGGGGGAAATGAATTTGAACTTCTAATGCAATTTTAAACTTACAACATTTCATTTGTTTACATAACAATGTTCTTTTTTTCCTACAAAAATATAAGTTAGTGATAAAAACTCATGGGCCATTTATACTTTGTTATGGCGACCTGAAAAGTATAAATCAGACATGAGCATTGTGTGGGAAATCACAGACATTTTAGGTGTGATAGTTACTTTTAGTGATTATCTGGATATAAATGTAGAAACGTGGACATGAAGAGAAAAGATATATAAGGATTTGATTAATAGGTTTTTCTGCTTTAATTCAAAATTTAGTACTTAGCATCGAAGTGGGTGGATTCTATTTCTTATTCTGCTTTAATGTATAATAAAAAATCTTAAAATATTAGAACCACTAATGGGTATTATATTGTGAAATATATTCTAATGAGGCATGAAATTAAGTGTAAAAGGCCAGGGGAGTTCCTCTTCTGAAATCTCCATCAAAATAACCCTTTTTTTCTTTCGATCTATTTATATGAAGAGTTATGTAGATGTATGGTCTATTGTTAAACTATGATTGAATCAGCGGATTGAAATCCATTTGTTCATGTGTCTTGTATTTTATATGAATCTAGATTTTATACCTCATTAGTAATGATGCATAATTTTATAAGTGAATGTGTGAAGATTATTTTTGTCACGCTTTAGAACACTTCCCCACACCAGGATCATGCTAGATTTATGCAAGAATTGGAAAAGATTTTCTTTACATCTATGTTGGGCTAAATCTTAAATATTATGTCCACTAGGCCTCTATGTGATTAGGACATAATTCTGTGATATTATCTTTTAGTTTTTCTTTTCTATTGATGTGTTTAATTTTGAACAGATCTATTTCTTACAAAATTATATGTTCTGTATGTATATTTAAAATATAGATTTATTATATATATAATGTTGGAAAAATCGGGTTGCTAGATAGATTATACATATAGATTACCACCTCTTTAAGTCAGTTTCTGAGCTACTAATGGTCTCCTCCTCTTGTTCTCATGCCTACTTCTCTGTTAATCCCAGCAAATAAAGTTCTGCTGGTTGAATTTGCCAGAACTTTTTACAGTTCCTAACCCTATGTTGCCACCACTCCTTCAAAGTGGGAAGTTTAGTGCTGGCTTCCTCAATGTTCCTTCCATTTGTCTCAAACTGTACAAGATGTGGCAGGGATTATCCAGGCCCTTCACAGTATGGTAAAGTCTCGTCATTAAACTTTCTGTAAGTTGGTAAAGTGCCGTCAGTACACCATGAATTCTTACTTTAGTAAATCACTGTGCTTTGTTGGAGAAGCCGGGATTTTTGCTCTTGTCATTTTGTGTTTTGATTTGGTTCTGCACTGTCCCATTTATTGGAAGTCAAAACATTTATTTGTTTTTTATCTGTTTAATTTTGCAAGTGGACTAACATGGTTTGAAGCATAGAATACTCAAAGTTATACTGAAATGAGAAATGGAGTACTAGAAAACTTAGTGACAAGATACAGAATAAAACAACTCTCCACTTTGTGAGGGCCTTGCATAATTTGAGAATTACAGTGCAAACTAGAGTATAATAGCATGCTAATTCACTATGTAATTGTGAGAAGGCACTTTTCCCAGTGATCTGAACATAAATTAATGGTTATAAATGTGCAATACTAATTGGTTTCGATAGATTTCCCTGGTGTGCACTACGAGATGAACCAGTAAAGGAAACACAATGGATAAAAAACCTTTACGTGAGCTCGTTAGCGGTTTCAAATCAGTGGGTGGGTGACAGCAATCCATTTGTTTGGGAGATGCTCTTTATTCATATTTTGCATCCTCAAACACCTGAAGAAAAGTAATATGGGTTTACTCAGTGTGCGTATTGCTAGATTATGAAACGGAAGTAGGAATTTTGAATCAAAACTGATCGGTTTCTTTGCAGGAGTTGGGGCGCGGGGTGGGGGGGCGTGGATACGGGGCAGCGCTAACGGCGGTAACGACCTGGAGCCGCAAACACCGTTGGCTGCAAGCCGTTGGCTGCACGCGGTGGGCAAGATGGTGACAGTTCCCAGAACAGATGTGCACGTGCCTTCCATACTGGCTTTCCCGGGGGTGCGTTAGCCTTAAGCTGATTCCAAAGGTGCAGCGAGCAAACGTTCTGAAAATGGAGGCAGCTGAAGGCAGCGACTCGTCTGCACCCGAAGAGTCGCCCGAGGTCACTCCGACGGAGGCTAACAGTGACGCGAAAGAAGCTCTGGACTCATCAGAGGCCAAGAAGAAGAAAGGGTACTGGCCGAGTGCATCCAGCAAGATCCTGCGGAACTGGCTGTTTGAGCACCGCCTGAACGCGTACCCCTCGGAGAGAGAGAAGCGACTGCTGTCTGAGCAGACCGGGCTGTCCTACCTGCAGGTTGTGAACTGGTTCATCAACGCCCGCAGGCGCATTCTGCCGCAGATCCTCGAAGAGACTGGAGACGTCCTCAACGTTATCCCCATCTACCACCACAAGGGCAAGAGCGCGACCCTGCCGGCCCACAAGAAAAGCGGATCATCCGCCGAGGCCAAGGCACCGTCCACGCCCCCCGAGAATCCGGAGGCAACCCAAGGCCCGGGGCTCGACGCCCAGGCGGAGCAAAACGTCGAGGATTCTGCCAGCGGGCCCTTGAGAATGCCCTCTCCTGACTTCAGCAGCTTTCACTTGCTGGTGGAGGCAGCTGTGCAAAAAGCCGAAGAACTGGAACTGCAGAAGAAGCAAGAGTCTGACCACTGATCGCCCAGCTTGTCGGTCCTTTGTCTCCTGTGGTATGTCCCTTTCTGCGTCCCCCATTCATTGTGCTTTTACCTTTTACAGAGCTACGGTTCCTTCTAGGGGTGTGATCAGATGCATCAATACCGACCGGGACTCACTTTTGCCAGATTCCTCACTGTGTCCAGGGGAAAGAACTCTGCTCCCCCCTGCAATGAAAGACTCCACAACTACACCAATTCATCGGGCACGACTTCACACAACACTGTTTTGACTTTTGTAACCACACATTTTGGTCCCAGGGCTGCTGCAGATATCAAGTCACCCCTTTTTAATCCCTCTCTCTGTAACTGTCCTTGTTTATTACTATGAATGATGCAAAATAAAAGCTCTGTAAAAGAATGCTATAAATACCACTGGCCTCATTTGAAGCGGGAAGTTTTTATGAAATTTTCACCTCTTTTCCTTTGTACTGCTCGTTGACAATTTTAAGGAGTGCTTAATTTACTTCTGCAGGGAAATGACTGTAACAGGCAACATACAGCCAATTAATAAATAGACTGTGTGTAAAGGTTGAACTATTCTGGGGGGTACCAGACAAAAAAGTACACAATACAGGTAAGAAAATTCCAAAGGGGAATTTTCTGCCATTGCCTGTTAGATAGTTGGTTTTAGAGAATAATTTTTATTGGTTTTAATTCTCTGCATTACAGAGGAAAAAAGGTAAAAAAATAAAACAAAAAATAAAAAGCCGAAAAACTGATCCAAAGATTCCTACAAGAAACAGAACACAGGAAGATAAAAATAAGGGAAACAAAAACTCAATGAATCAATCTTCCACCTTTTGTGACCACAGAGTACAATTAGATAATCTATTCTTTTTCTTGTTAGGGTTTTGGTTTGGTTTTACCTTCTTACTACATTTATTTTTTTCTTTTACAATGTTGCCATTGGGAAGGGTGGAGGTGAGAATAAGTCAAGCTTCAGGCAGCTCCCACTTGGAAATAGTCCTCTTGTCCTGTAGCACTCAATCTTCCCACTGCCTCAATTCCAGGCAGATTTTCGATAAGAATGAAAGCTATTCCTCCACCAAGCTGTAATTTACCTTCTCTGATCGTAGGGAGCTGAAACCTCAAGAAGCTGGGGCTAGAAATTGGATGGTAGCCTCAGTTTTGCTCCCATCCTGAAGTGAAATACATCATGTTTCGTTTCTATTTCTAGCCCCAGTTTTTTCTGTTGGTGTCGAATCACTGGGAAATTTCAATGCAAGACACCCTACCATGTTTAAACATCTTGAGAAACAATCACAGGTTATTTGTTAGTCGATATTATAATTTCGCATTTTACAAGGAAGGAAAGAGGCCCACGTTTCCAAACTGCTGTTCCTGAACTACACGAAAGGATGTTGAAGTTCCTAAAGCATGCATGGATTCCGGGACATTTAGAAGGAAGAAGGGCAAACATAGCGATTCTATCCTTTCTCGGGAGAGCCACGAAATAGTGCAGGAAGCTCCCATCAAACTTCTTTTCAGAGTCTGTGACCCGAACCCTGACTTTCATGTCCAAGTAGTTCGGGCTTTTCTCTGCCTAAGTGGAAAATGAACTGTTACTGCAACTTGACCTCTGGCGTCTGGAAAAGGAAGCGTCTTCTTGTCTAACCATGCCTGGCTTGTCTCTGAGGCTGAGGCAAATGGGACTGTTGTGGAAGGATTATCGCGGAGCATGTTCTAAGGGGAATATACTGGGATGGCGGTGGTGTCCTTCATCTCGGGCAGAAGAAGCTGCTGGTCAGTTTCTGCCTTGCTCTTATTGTTCCACAAACGTGCAGAAGCAGAATATTTTTTCTCCAGGCAAATGAAGTAAAATATGCAAGATGTCTTTTCTTGTTCAGGTTTTGTTAAATACTTGCTTATTGATTTGCATATAAAAGGATGATTCGCTCTCATTTCTGTAGACTTTAACCACTCTGCAGTTGCTTCTCTATTCTCATTATTTTCCGAGAGTAAAACTCAGAAAGCTTTAGTCTACTGCACTCTGTACAGGGATATGGAAATAACTTTGTTAAAACATTGCCATTTTTCACCCTAACCATCAAGTCTATGTTGCTTGAGTTTAAGAACTCTGCAAAACCTGACAGAGAAAAAAATCAGTTTCTAATAACATAGACTTGTAGAATCAAAAAGGTGAAGGTAGCATTGAGAAAACGACT
Organism: Glossophaga mutica; assembly: GCA_039655065.1. Classification (NCBI taxonomy): domain Eukaryota; kingdom Metazoa; phylum Chordata; class Mammalia; order Chiroptera; family Phyllostomidae; genus Glossophaga; species Glossophaga mutica. The sequence continues at coordinate 1,515,863 of CM077318.1, read as the reverse complement.
GGATTGGGTTATTTTCTTGGGAAAGAGAGATTTCTACTGATATCAGTGGAGTGAGAGAAGTACGTAGTACAAAGTTTGAGGATGTCTGGGAAGTCCATAGAGGGTGGTTTTAACAAGGATCGGCGCGATTGGTTATGAATGAAGTTACTCTGTTCAGTGTTTTCTCAGTCTTGGATGGAGAAGAAATGAGACTCATCCATGTGGACTCCAATAACTGCACATTAAAAGTATTCGTATGAAAAGATATCACATCAATGTGTCTTAATCCTCTGGTGTAGGACCACATTTCTAAACAATTCAGTCATAACAAATATATTCACACTTGCGTTCATATCTGTGGAGAGTATAATGTGCTCTAATATATGCAAATGTATCTCATAGAAGAGAAAACATGATAGTGTAATTCTCTTGGATATTTCACTCACTGAACATTAAGACAAATAATATGTTCAATGTCTCCATGCTGCGAGGGTATGCATTGTGTACTGTGATTAAGATATTCCAGTAAGTTTCCTTTGTCACTTCCTTAAAGCATCTCTTTTTGGTTTTCCAATATTTTTCAACACTTACAGTCGATTCATTTTAGTTACTATATGTGCTTTATCTTTTATACTTCAAGGACTGGGACACTTGTCTCATTTCTGCCTGAAAAAAAAAAATGCTTGTATATTTATGTGCTTGCTGTTAAAAATACGCCTTAGATCTTTTGGCATTTTTAGTTTATCCTTGGGAAACAGGGACAAAGCAGATTGCTAACAGATCAAACAATCTAGCCTTTCGCATAAAGAAAGCATATAATTATTTTCAATTTTTAAGTATTTAAGTCTTTACTTTGTGGTTTTAGACCCTCAAGAATTGGCGCACACCAAATAATAATCAGAAAAGATGTCAAAAATCATAAATAACTAAGCCAACATCAATTGTAAAGGAAAGGCAAAATTCGCTGGCAGGAAACCATTAAAAATGAAATCCATATCACCAACTCTATAGCCTATTATATTATACTCTTTGCTACCTACTACTTTTAGAGGCAGAATGCCAGGCTGGGTAGTCTGTAACCTTATCAAAAATGGCTCTTAATGCTTTCTATAAAATGCAAATTGGAAATGCGATACACATAATTTGAAACACCTCCCTTATTTGAACTTTTTTTAAGAACATTTTTATTTTCCATAGTGTTTTTCATTTTTTTTTTCAACAATTCTTATTAGCTTCAATACTGATAACATTTGGCACTTTTAAGTTTGCATTCCTTTATTCTTTAAAATTTTTTTTTAAAAATTGCATTCTTTTGCCCTGGCTGGTTTGGCTCAGTTGATTGAGCACTGTCCTGCGAACTAAAGGGTTGGAGGTTCAATTCTCAGTCAGGGCAGAAGCCTAGGTTGCAGGCTGGATCTCCAGTATGGGGTAAGAGGCAACCACACGTTGATGTTTCTCTTCCTCTCTGTCTAAAAATAAATTAAATCTTTAAATTTTTTGCATTCTTTTATATGAAAAAAATAATAACAAGGGTGACCAGTGTTTTACTACTAGTATTCTAAATGTTACAACCTGTGAGTCCTTCTCATACTCATATATAACAAATGATTACTCTTCATGGGATATATATGAGGGGAGCAAAAAAGCCCAGGAATTATCTATAAAAAACTGTGCATTTATTCTTACGTGTTTAAACTTCAAACACCTTCAAAGGACTCTCCATTTGATGCAATACACCCATTGAGACAGCTGTTCCACTGCTCAGAAGTTTTTGAACTCATCGATTTTGATGCCTTTTAGTGCTTCTGCCATTTTTTGTTTCACCTCTTCCACATTGGCAAAATGTTTCCCTTTGAGGACTTTCTCATCCCAAGAAACAAAAAAGAAGTTGCTTGGGATGAGATCAGGTGAATAGGGAGGGTGGAGCATGGGGATCATGCTGTTTGGGGTTAAAAACTGTTGAACAGTCAGCACGGTGTGGGCAGGTGCGCTCATAAATCATCCATCATGAAATGGGCAAATGCATTGAAAGAGGCTTCAAAAAAATTCACTGAAGCTGAATGCAGCCTCTCACAACAACCCCAGCTGGTGCACTGATACAGATGGGCTCCTAGAACACTCACTTGGCAGGGGAAGCCTGTACTACAAGGGGCTTGCCCCACAGAAGATAATTCTGTTTCATGGGGGGATCCCACCTCATATTATATATTATATAACAGAGAGATTTTAGATATTAAAATTCTGACCAAAGAATCGTTAAGCGCCTTGGCTCACTAAACACCATATGATCTCACCTATAAGTGGAACCTAATCAACAAAACAAACAAGCAAGCAAAACAGAACTGGAGACATGGAAATTAAGAACACACTGACAGTGACCAGAGGGAGGTGGGGGGGATAACGGGGGGCAAGGAGGGGTTTCAGGAGCAGGTATAAAGGTCAAATGGACAGAACCAAAGGGGCATAGGATCAAGGGTGGGAGGCGGGGATGGCTGGGGTGGGGGGATGGTGGGGGAAAATGGGGACAACTGTGCTTGAACAACAATGAAAAAGTTTAAAAAAGATGATGGAAGATTTCATGTTTTCTTATTGGTTATTATTACTATCCTTTCAAAAGGGTAGCAATAACATGTTAAAGTTTTACCTTCTTATCCCAATGATTGCCTGAAGAATTCTAAAGTTATTCCCTTAGCTTTTGAGGATAAAATATAGAAAAAGTTGAATAAGAAATTGTTTAAATCCTTGATAATTTTTATGAAAGAGCTCAGAGAATCCAAAGTTCCTTGGTATCCGTTACTGTGAATTTAATATAAAGCACTTACATGAACATTAATTGTTAACTATACCTCATGAGATAAATGTTCACTGTTTTACCTTTAAAGAAAGATATTTTCAGTTTTCTGAAATTTCACCAATTTATCATTAAGTTCTGCACAATCTGCTTATGAGAACATCGCAGAATATTAATAAGAATCTAAAATTAAAATAATACAAGCAGAATGCTCTATTAAATTGTAGTAGCATACAAAATTATTCCATAACCGAGTGTTCATAGAAATATCCGAGTGGATGTCAGAAATTCTTCTACATCTTCCTTTCAGCCCACCACAAATTTAGTAGAGTATACTAAACAAAAAACCGGTAACGCTGTGTTTGAAGGCTGTCAGGGGTGTGTAAGTGTGTGTGTTAGAGAGAGAACAAGAGAGTGTGAGAGAGAATCCAACAATCCAACAGGAGAACAAGCAGCACATTAGCAGAAGCTTCACCGTGAAAGCTTGTGAGATGCTTACACGCCTTCGGTATTTCATAAAAGTGTTACAGAAGAATTTTACCTTTGATTAGCAAAATTCTTGCAAGGGTTCAAGCCAAATATATCTAGATTCTGAAGTAGCAAGATACTTGAAAGGCAGTTGTCACGGTCGTACAGAACTCTCAGATCAAACTTTAAAAGTTACTTTTCTATGTAAATATCATATGATTTTTAAAGAAAAGGGTCAGGATATCATTTGATCAAGTGACCAATTGAATGGATACACAAAACTAGGAAATTAACTTAAGGTGCTAACTATAGTGTGGACAAAATATAAACATAAGTCAACCGTTATATAGAACAATGTAGGGAAATGTTAAGTTTCCAGAAAATTCTTATGAAATTTGATTCCTAATTCATAAATATGTGCCTTTGAAAAATCTCACCTAAACCTATGCTTCAGACTTAACTGTAATCATATCTAAAGTCAAACATGGTTCATCCTTCCCTGCTATTCTGGTATTAAAAGAATCTGAGTATAAGTGGAATTTATAATGAAATTGGTAGTTTATAAATCTCAGCTGCTTTCAGCTTAACAAAGCTGAGACTCTTCTCCTTCCTGTCCATCAGAGCTAATGCAATTCCCACCCTGTTTGAGTCATTGGTGATGATATTTTTGCCATGATGATAAAAGGAAAACCTCACGATTCATCAGTTACGCTAACGACAGAGCTACATTGTTACCGTTAGCTCTCGAACATACAACCTGTGTGTTTGAATGCGGAACACGTGCAGGACTGGATGTATTACCTGTCACAACAGTTCCCCAGACTGGATAAATTATAGCCCTCAGTTGGGTAGTACAGAGGTAATTCTGTTGCCATACGTTGTGCCAAAGAGCTACTGCTGTGACAGGGTACATTATCGATGATATGTGTCTATGGGATGCCCATTTTCTCCTTCCTCTACGGAATTCGCATCTCTACAAAGTCCGTGGTCTTCCAATACAAAGGCTTGGCCAGAGCTGGAAATTCCAAAGTACAGAAAAGCACCAGTCCGAAGGATAGCAGGATTCTGTTGCTATCATTAGAATGAGTCAGATTTTATAAATGACCCTGATCCTTATAACCAGGGCATGCTGGGATTTCAAGATGAAGACATTTTTTTAAGTATACTAGGCAATAAATATGTTGAGAATTCACTCTTTTTTTCTTTGCATTTTAAAAGTATAGTATTCTGAAATTACATTTGTTGTGCTGTGAACTCTTCTTGAAGGATTAACCAAATAATTATTTATTACCATCAGGCCATATATTAGGCTACATAAATATGGTGATATGATTACAATAAATAACAAAGCAAGTGAAGCATGCCACAGAAGTTTTTCTCAAACTTTATGCTTCAGTGGGTTAAGTAAGTAAATAAATGAATAAGTAAATGTAACATTTATTTATGTTCTGGAAGAAGCCAACGCAGCAAACTTTTATCACAGGAAGATGAACATCTCTAAATGTAAATTAAAAAAAATTTTTTTTAAAACAGCTATTTCAATTCACAAAATCCAGTCTCTGTACCCTTTTAAGGGATTAGATTCGAGTCATAACTGTGCCCCTTTGCTAATTATAGCAACCAATGTTTCATAATGGCTGCAGGGAGAGGCTTGGCCTGAATCATAAAAAGCACAAGAATGAGTAGGATATTAATAACCTCTGTCTCCATCCCCTTCTCTCTAAAAACCAGTAATCATGCTCTTGAATGACAATTTTAAAAAACAAATAAAGAAAACAAGTAAATAGCCCATTGAATCTCTCCAGTTCAAACAATGAAAATGTCGGTAATTTTCTATCATTTCCATGCTATGATTTCTACATGAGTATTCTTTGGCTGAAGAGTAAGTTGCCTTTTTAGTTAATTAATTAAAATTAAGAGAAGTTATTGAGAGTTAAAACAATCTTATCAAAAGAATTTAGATGTCCCGGGGGCTTTCTGGTTCACTCCAGTTTTAATCTTTATATATTATATTATGCATTATATATCATCATTGTCTATCATATATGCACATATATTCATAAACAGAGAGGATGTATATACTCTACCTCAAACTCCTATTTTGTCTCCTTCTAGTTTTCTTTGCCCCTCAAAGGAAATGTATTATGTTTACAAATAAACACTGAACACCTTCCCTTCTGCTCCCATCACTTAAATAACTCCAATGCCAAAAAGTCAAAACATTAAATAAGAGACATTATTGATGTCCCTATTGCGTCTTTGTTCTCTGATGCTTTTGAAATTTATCTATTGCTAATGGTCAAAATAGAATACAGGGATACAAACTGAAAAATACTTTTGACTAACATAAAGCTAGGATAAACTGCCTTCTTAGAGTAACATTCTGAGTACCACATGCTGATCTGGAATATTGTGCCGGAGAACACAATTTCACAGTCATGCGTTCTTCTCTCTAAGATTGCCAGAGGCTAACCTCGGCATTATGAATTATTTGTAATAAAAAAGATTAATTCTACAGACAGTTTCCTAGGAACACAATTTAGCTTCCAGTATGTGTCACTGAAGCAATAATTCATTAGATGATCAAATATATAAGAGAAGGGTTGGTAAGAAAACATGATTTAAGGAAAGCAGCGTGAAAAACATTCAAAATAAAAATATTTGCTGGAGATTATTTATTTTACATGAAATGATACCTCCCCTCCAACGTAATTCCTTTCACAAAGTATTGAGGTAATAACATGTAACATAGTTAGTGCCTTGCTGTGTTGACAATTTCTTACACCTTCATGGGTTTGAGGGAGAGTCCAGTTGTAAGTCTAAGGAAGCTTACCTCTGCTGTAGGATTTACTACATCTGGTATTTTAGGCAGATAGATGAATAGATAGATGGATAGATATATTTGTATATTTAGGTTAAACACAATGAACACAGACATGACAGAAACATATATTATTCCATTTCTTTTCACATCATAATTTCTCGCATATCAATCCACTATAATACTGATAGACATTACTGTGTTCTCTGTTTTTCTCTACTTCTGCAAGGTATATCTAGCAAATGTTTCCTATAGAGAAATAAGAGGGAAAATGTTCATTATGAGGTTATGGTTTTATTTCTTGACTATCTACAAAAGACCTCCTTCTTAGAATTTACTCTCATGAATTGGACATGGACGACAGCTTTGTTTTCAACATTAGAGACTGGAGACCTTATTTTGTTTTTAGAACACACACAGTAAGAACATCTTTCTGGGTAATATCCATTATCTAAGTCAATACTAATGGATGTGTTAAATTAAGATGACGATTTATTCATATAAAATACAAAATGTAATACAGACTGGAAAAGTTAAATCGCACTAATAGCAATACTCTTCCTGTATAAGTATCCACATGAAAAGTCAGTATGTCATAACCACGTGGTCTTGTTGGAGGATAGGCTGTGAATAAGGTCAGTGAAATTGACCTATGACCGGGAAATGACATCTATATAGGCAGAGTTTGTTCTGAACTTTTACTCACTTTGGTGGAGTCAGCGCTTTGACACATCCCTAAAGTAGATCCAACTTCTTGTTACATTAACAAGGTATAAATAGTTTTAAAAACGTTTTATGAGATTTTAAAAAGTTTATGTCATAAACAAAATAGCAAAGATTTACAAAACCCCCTTGAAAGAATCTTTTTGTTTTCCCCAAAGGCAAGGGGTCTCATCTTTCTTTTGCTTTTGACTTCACCTAGTGTCTAAAATACCAGTTTACATTTCAAAGTCATTTAGTTTCTAGCTCCAGCTAGCAAACTCAGCAAAACAAATACCTAGTAATTTGACCTATAAACAGATCCTCAATTACTTCTCAAATATGCCTCTTGGAGTTTCAAAGTCCATCAAGCCACGTAAGACTCAAACATTTAATGTCATTAGGCTAAAATTGCCTGACCTGTGTCTGCGGAACTCTCCTTGCCACTTAGACCAAAAAAGGACCCCCCCAAAAAACACCAACTCAGGATCTATTACCAAACACACACAGACACACACACACACACGAACAGTCACACAAGGTCTGCCCAGAAAAAGTCCACCATTGTTAATATAACAAGAATGGTCTGTGAAACATCAATGTGACCTGGCAGCTAAGGACAGAGAACTGGAATGCGCATGTGTGAACAATGACGACCTCACTGTACTAGTCAGTGGAGGCGGTAGATGCTGCTGAGTGAGCGTGTGTGCTGTGTGGGCGTCACATTCAAAATGACTCAGCGAGTAGACCAATGAATCTGTATCTAATTTTGCGTGAAGCTTGAACATTCCTCCCCAGAAACTATTCAGATGATTCAGAAGGCTGCAGCTTATGGGCACCTGGTGATTGGCAGCTTCATCATGACAACATGCCCACTCATGTATCATGTCTCGTGCAATTTTTTGGTGAAACATCCAATCACCCAGGTGACTCAGCCCCCCTACAGCCCAGATTTGGTGCCCTGTGATGTCTGGCTTTTCCCAAAACTAATATCACCTTTGAAAGGGAAGAGATTTCAGACCATTGATGAAATTCAGGAAAAGACGACAGGACAGCTGATGGCAATTGGGAGAACTGTGTGAGGTCCCAAGTTGCCTACTTTGGAGGGGACTGAGACATCATTATCCTGTGTACAATGTTTCTTCTGTCTTGTATCTTCAATAAAGTTCTCTATTTTTCATAGTACATGGCTGGATACCTGCTGGACAGACTTTATATGTATATGTATGTATGTATACGTATATATATAATGTAAGGCACAGAGAAGATGATTAACTGGGCTAAGGTCACACAGCTCATTCAGTTGTATCGAAAGGCATGATTTTAGAGCTCAGACCCTCACATAGCAGTCAGATCTTCTCTTCTAACCCTGTGGATCAATGTTATAGAAAATAAACGAATTATTCGGATCAGCAGGGTTTCCGTGCCCTTTGTTTGGTCTATTTGAACAAACCATGTTATCATTTTATGTACAGTATTATTATGCAAAATGTGTAAATGTCATAGGATGTTTACATTGTAGTTTATGCTGGTAATAATCCCCTCAGAACTACAGCAATCGCTAGTAGGTGCTGAGCGTTTATCCATTCTTACTTATAGCAACGCGATATGAACAGAATCAAATGTGATCAGAAGTTCTGATGGAGGAATGACACTCTCCCTCAGTCTTTCTACCTTTGTCTTCGTCACATATCTGCTTCCATAGTTTGTATCTAACAATGTCACTGTATTCTAGGTGGACGGATTCTAGTTTAAGATTAGTTATTTTTCAGAGACAGAATCTAAGTAACGACAGTTTTCTTTACCTTTAAATATGCTTCCAGTTCTGGAGGTGTTATCTCAGGATGCATTGTCAACATATATTTTTATGGCAAACACCTTTTAAAATAATATCAGCCTCAACGCATATTTATAAGACTCCTCTTTATCGTCGGCAATGATGAAATGGGAAAATGGTGCTTCCACAATGTGTTTAGAAACAATGCAATGTAGATATAACTATTTTGGAAACATACAGGATATAAATGTATAGTTTCAGATGCCTTTTAAAATAACATTTCTCTTGCAACTACTAACAATTTAAGTTTTCTATTTCAAAAAATGGCTTTAATGACAGAAATAAAGTGATATGCAAATAATAGGAGTTTACTCGCATCTCTAATATAATCTGTCATATTATACGAGGTGCAAATGACCAAACAAAATGTCTAAAGCTCTGTTTTTAAAATGTCATCCTGATTTGATTTAATACAAGTATTCGATTTCAAAACTTAACCACCCATTGTGAATAAGAGTATTTTCCATTAACTTTTTTTAGAGAAGAATTTCACTGAAGAATAAATAAAGTACATGTCCGTGGCTAATTCATTTCATTATATGTCTATGGTTTTCCAATATGAAATATATTTGTGTTAATTAGCATGATGAATTACAAATACATAATTCCTATACAGGGAGTTCCCAATGTATACAAGATTTTAAATATGAACAGACATTTGGAAGATAGCCACCCAATAATGACTTTATGATCAGCATTGAAGTGTTAAGTAGGAAACAAAAGATGCTATATGGTTCTATCATGAAAGCCTACAATAATGACACATCAGTAGCCTGGTAAGTTGACATGTCTGAAAGTTTTATTTTAGAATACAAAGCCGAAAGGGCTTGCTTTGCGGGTGATAGAATGGAAGAATGAAGGGTGGTAATTATATTTTGCAATTTGAAACATGCGCGGGTTTGTATTCTGTGTTCCACCGCAAGTCAAGTCTCCTCCCATCAGTCTTTATGCCTCCTGGTCCCCGCTGGTTCCCGGTGGTGCTTCCTGATGGGGCTGGTGATGGAAAGGCTGTCTCAGACCCACGGAGGTAGGTGCCGATGGTGAGGGGGTCGGGGAGGCTTCCTGGCTGGGCGTTTGTTCTGGGTTTTGGTAACAAGTCTCTTGATGGCTCTCTCTTGCCGATGGGACTGGGCTAGCCTAAAGTTGTCAGAGGTACTCTCGTTCGATCTGGGAGAAAAGTGGACCCTTCTGCTCTGCCTTCTGTTATGGGCTTTGGGTTTGGGGTGGCTTGCTTCTGTTGGGCAGGGGGTGGTGACTGCAATGAAAACTGCTGTGGTCCAAACAAACTTGCCCTTCTTTTAATTGCCTTTCAGTGGTCTCATTGGGTTGCCTTTTGTGCTATTTCCAGGGTTTGTATTTGATCTTAGTGGGGAGAAGTAGAGAGAGAAAGGAAATCGTATCTGGACCAACTTTTAATCATTCTGTGACCTGTAGCCTTAGCCATACATTCGTATATATGCATATAGGTATCTATAAAAATATATATGTATGTATAAAAGCCAAAATGCTTTCTCCTCAGTTTGAATCCAATATCTACATTTGTGTACTTTAAGCTAGAAATGTATCCATTTGCATTTATTGCCCTTCTTGATATATTTGAACTCGATTCTATCATCTCATACGGGAACTTTAATCCTCCCCCCCCCTTTTTCCCCCTTTGCCTTGTAAACATTGTTTGAAGCTTTGGGTTCCGAGTCTCAGCGCATTTATGCCCCTCTACGGATTTTGAACTTCTGTCATCCATTCCTTTCTTTTACTGGTTCCCGTGAAATGGTACCATGCATAATTAAAGTCTAATAACAGTATTTTCCTGGCAATTACAAGAGCATCGACTACTCGTACACAGATCACTCCTTTGTGTCATGTTACTGTGGTCGAGCATTCGATGCCGCCCAACTGCCAATTCGACGCCATTATCGTTGTCCTTATTACAGGAGGCTTTGCGTCTGCACAGTGCCACCTCTGCACACCCACAGCCAAACATCTTTCGGGGGGCCTGGTTGTCAGAGCCAGTGGTTGGAGAGGTGCACTGGGTACAATTACACTGCATGGTGAGCAAGCTGCGACCTCTTGGTCACATGTGCATCTGTCTGTCACTACGTGTGACCCTAAAAATATTATTAAAATAATGCCTGACCACAGCAGTATGATTATAGTCTTGCCCACTGCCTCCTTTCTGCCTTGCAAATCTTGTGCAAGTCTCTTTTGGGGGCAACTGTGACTGGTGAGAATACAGGCAAGGAGCTTGTGAGAAATGGAGGCCATCATCATATTTGCTGACTCGTTAGGGTATTTGGGGGCGGGCAATGGGGAGTTTTTCCTTGCCTTCCTATGAGACAAACAATACAATTCAAATTATATCCCACGAATTGTTGATTGTTTTGAGCTTCTTTAGGCTATCTTGCTAGTTCACTACAGTGTCAGAGAGACAAGTTGTCTGATATCCTTTTCCTAAACATTTTTATGTCACTTCAGTGATTTTATTGTCAAAACTCTGCACTTTATGAAGTGACATTGAATATTTGCTGTCAGTAGGAAAAGTCAGTAGTGATTGCATTTACTTTAAATGCCTTTTAGTTCGAAATTATTAATATAGTGGCTTTCAAAAGTATCTAACCTCCGAAAGCCAAGTTGTATTTTTTAATATTTTGCCAATATAAATTGTTGAAATAGCGGCATGTTTTGTCATGTAGACTAATTTAATGTTCGATATCCTAGGAGGAAAGACAACACACTAAGTAATTTGCGACAAGAGACGAAGCAGACTGAGGAATGACATTTTGTTCTTTGAGGCAATTGGTGATACTGATTTTAGCGCAAGTTTTGGAAAATCTTGATTATCTTACTTTTGGAAGATATTATGTCTACTTCACCATTTGGAAGCACATAAAATGTTCCAGGAAAAGTGCCAAAGGTATTTGGCTGTCTCAGGTTTGTTTCATTTTCTCTGAAGAATGGTAGGAGGATTAAACGATGATTTTCCCTAGCTTGAAACGAAGGTGTCTTTTTCTCACCTAAAAGGCCTCTGGCCACAACTTGTCATGTAAAATCATTTCTATTTCATATGTAACACTCAACAGTGCTTGCTCTAGATTGTTTTGTTTATTCTTTTAAACTTGTATAGGTTTTTCACACTAAACCAGCATCTTAACAATAATTACAAGTCCAAAACGTGACTTGAAATTCCAAAGCTCTTAAATGAATTGATTTGATAAAATACATGTGAAATACAAAACCCATTTTTCCTTTAAATAAAAACTGAATGCAGAAGTTATTTTTGTTTCCAATGGAAAATGAAGTGAAATTTCACTTCATTTTGAATACTCACAACAAATATCTGCAATATTGTTACAGAAAAATAATGTTCCCGACCCCACTTTCCTGGCCGTCTGCCATTACTCACCCCCTTTTCCTCCGCTGCATTTCCCATGGGCACGTTCTTCCAAGAAACTACCTCACATTCCTTGAGGAATTCCTATCTCTTATTCTGACCTAATGGTTTGGCTTATGATGTTCTTTTATTCGCTTGTAAGTGCACTTTCTAAAACTCAAGTGTTACTAAGGGTAGGAAAACGCAGCACCATGAAAACTGAGAATGCTATTTGCGAGGCATGATTCATATTCCACATATTAATTTTATTTATTTTGAATGTCTAAAAGTATTACTCACATTTTGCCATGTATAATGTGCACCTCTTTGCTCAAGTTTTTGAAGGAAAATAAGGATGTGCATTATACATGGATATGATGATTACATGCCATGGATATAATAATCCCGTGTATAATATGCACAAAAATGTGGATGCATGTTTATACATGGCAAAATATGGCATTCTTTATTTATCTACCTTCTAAAAATTTTCAGTCCTTTCTTTCAAGGGCATTCCTGCTTCAACAGAACATCCAAAGCTCCTATGTCTGTGGCGAGAAGAGCAAGTTTCCACATTTCAGGGAAAAAAGGCTCACCAGATGGTTGTAATATGTCTGTATATATTGTACATATATACATGCACCATACCTGTATTATAATAATGAGTATGCATCCCTGACTTTATGCAAGTTACAAAGCAGAACATTTTTAAATTAAAAATAAAATATATAAACATGTTCATGTTGTATTATTTAACAATAACTCAATTTTTTGCTTTTACTAAAATATTATATAACAGAGAAATATATTTTATTACCTGCGTTATTTTTATAAGTTATAATGCTCATCATGAGTAAGTGCATAACTAACAAAAGTACATTGATCCAAAGGGGAAAAGCTACTCATTGTCCCTGCTTATTTTATTATGATTTTCATCCACCAGTAACACTTTTTTTGTTTTAAAGATTTTATTTATTTATCTTTAGAGGGGAAGGGAAGGAGAGAGGGAGAGAAACATCAATGTGCGGTTGCCTCTTGTATGTCCCCTGCCGGGAACTGGCCTGGCAACCCAGGCATGTGCCCTGACTGGGAATCGAACCTCGATCCTTTGGTTCGCAGGCCCGTGCTCAATCCACTGAGCTATACCAGCCAGGGCCAGTAACACATTTTTGGGGGGAGCAGGTTCTTACATCAGTTTTCCTTGATAATGCAAAGCTATTTTATTTTTCTATATTTCATGGTCAGGTTCAAAACCCACTTAAACTCATAGGAAGATATTTATATTGTTTAGAGTATTTTTCACTTTTGTAAACATAAAAGAACATTTTTTGTGTGTAAAGTAGCCAATAAAACACTGCGTATATATCCACAGTCTTTTTCAGAATGATCTCTCTATAATACGTGTTTCTTTCAAAAGTCAGTTACATCTTTACTCATCATTAAAGTGTCACTTGTATATTAATGTAGAGGTACTTGAAATTTGGCTCACTGACATTTGGAGGCCTCTGAGACACTTTAAGGGGCTCTGTAAGGTCAAAACTCTCTTCATAATAATACATGCGCTTTTCAAAACGAAACGCTGTGGTTTTCCATTGTGTTAACACGTGTAAAAACGACTGGCACCATAGCATGAATCAAGGCTGTGATAACGAGCTGTATACAGATGCCTCTTATTCTTCACTGTCACTGCCAGGAAAAACAAAATGCCAGTTTCACTGAATGTTCTTGGTGAAGAAGTAACAGTTATTAATTCTATTTAAACTGGAACCAGCAAGTTAACATCTTTTGATGAAAGTCGCAGTTCATGTATTACCTTTCATGAAATGGAAAGCATACCTCAAGCACTTTTGCTCTGTGCCAAGGTACCACAGGTGTTGTAAGGTAACCCTCTGGTGTCCTTGAGTTGTGACATGCTTTCTTTTGTCACATGACGGCATTTTTATTGGTAACAATGACTAACTGACAAAGTATGGGTGGTTGTCATTTGGCAGACACTGCCTCATCAACGAATTAAGTGAACCTATAACTTCAAGGTTAGTGTTTCGCCAATGATAAAAGTCAAGCTTTCACTGGAAAATTAGAATGATGCGCAACTTGTGTTTGCAAATGTGAGTTTCTGTTCATCACTGTGAACTCGATGGATTCTCAATACGTAGGACATTTTGGCATATACAGGGTCTGGCACAAATAATGCTCCCTTTTTATTGTGAAATCTTTTATCACAAAATTGTATGCACGTAATTCTGTAACACGCTATCGCACTGAAGCACACCATAGGACACTTTAGGTGAAATGTTCAAATGAAAACTATAAATGATCACACCCATATTATTACCCTACCAACCACACTCAAGCAGGCCTTACTTCTGCCGGACCCTGTATATTAACAATATTAACATATTTGTATTTGTATTATATATGTTATAATGTCATGTTTCAATATTTGGAAATTCTGTATAATTTGCTTACCAATATTTTTCAATTGGCTAACTCTCGGCATTATGAAATCTTTCCTGGGTATAAAAAACATATTCAAAATAGAAGGTAGACAAATGAATTTTAATGTAACAAAGTGAGAAGCTCACAGATATGGCTTCGGATTCCACATTACAAGTAACCTTCACAAAACTACTACTTGTCGATTTTTGGTGTATTTCTCAAAGAATATCCACATTATCTGAAAATATTAAAATGTCTTTCCTTTTTCAATGACATATCTTTCTGAGCTCAAATTTCCTTCATACGCCACAACTAAAACAACATATCACAGCAGATCGAATGCAGAAGTAAATATGAAAATTCAGCTAGCTTTTATTAAAGTAACCTTTAGGAAATATTGAAAAATGTAAATACCTACCATGTTTCTCAATATTGTTTTGAAAATCAAAAAATGTTATTTTTATTTACATTCAATGAGTTACTTTTTGGTATTTTAACTAAATTAATATATTTTTCTTTAATTCTGTTTTAATTCCTAATACAATAAATACTGGGAGATATAACCTGTACGAACCAAAGTTCTTTGGAGCATTCACTAATTTTAGAAGCCTTGAAAACATCTATGTTAAAAAAATAAATTGTGCATCTACTATTTCATAAAATCTACTAGAGAGTTAAACGATCATTTTTGTTAGTCACAGAAAAGTTGTCTTCTTGTAAAAGAAAAATCCGTAGCTCATCTATTAATTTTACATATCTCTTTAATTTGTAGCCATAAAATAACCAGAAAAATTGTGCTATAAATTTTTATGGCAATACCCAAATGCATAATAAAGTATTAGATGATTGCATTATATTTTGAAGGTCTTATTTTATGCAGTTCATAACATTGATGATAATCCGTAGCACTTTGGAGAATTTTGGTTTCAATGTCTTTGTCATTATATATGGGTTGCTACCTCTGTAAAATTTTCCTGGAATTCTCCCATTATTCTCAGTAAAATGGTTCTTCCTTCAGTGTTTATATTTACAAAATTTTTCCATCGAACATTATTTCTATTTTGAAAAGTGATTACCGGTGAGAATATACACCTTTTTTAACACTGGCTTATAGAAAAGAAGTGTTTGTACACTTTATTTAAACAAAATCCAGTAACTATCATTTACAACAAATTAGAAATATATGTCTTCCAATAATATTTGTTAAAAAGGACGCATTTTATTTATAGCCATATCTTTTTATCATAAATTATTTTAGCTACTTGTACAGAAGGAGGAAGAACAAGTGTTTCTCTTATGGTACGTAGAATTTTTACCTTTTGTTCATAGAGACAAATCTCAAAGGAAGTTTGAAGATGTTCGTCATATATTTGACTTTTGTAAAGCACTGGATTCAGCATTTCAAGTTGTAAATATCAATGAAAATATTCTAGCGGTTTGTACGAATATCATGGAAATTGGTTGTAAATGTCACAGGAAGAGTGTTGCCTCCATACATTTACTGTAAAGGTGCCAAATACTATTAGGGTTCAAATACGTTATCAAATAGTCTTCTTGATAAATTCAATGACTTGGCCAATGACTTATAAATTCTGACTGGATTGTCTTAAGAATTGTTTCATGTGTCTGGTGAGAGTTTTTACTAGGAATCCGAGGGTCATATCTTAGACTTGTCACTCATGCTTACATTATGACTCAATTTTCTTTGCAGGACGTTGACTGCATTTGCGTATTTTGTGACTGTTAATGTAAGCAAAATTGGAAACCGTAATCTGGAAGGTAGCTGAACTGGATGGGAGTTCTTAATCACTGCCATCATCTCGCCTCTCAAATCCATGGTATAAGGTCTATTGATCTCCAGAGGTCATGCTCACAACCACTAATACAGCAGTTATGAGGTCAGGCTGCAGCATGAAACTCCCTAAGACCAAATCCGAGCTCTAGCACCTGTCACTACGCGATATTGTCATAGATACGGTATTCGACCACCCTGCCTCAGTTTCTTCAACTGGAAAATAGCATTAATAATGGTATCTATCTCCTACGATGAACTGTGAACCTTAAAGGCAATAATACATGTGGAACACTAAGATAGTATGTGGTATATAGTAAAACTAATGACACTGCTTTATTTTTCATAATTATGATTACAGTAGCTTTATCCCCATGGATGCCTAAAACCTCAGAAAGTACCAAACACAATATGTAATATTTTTTCTATGCATACATATAGTAAAGTTTTATTTATAAATTTGGCACAGAGAGAGATTAACGTGATAAAATAGACCAATTATACTAATATCAGTTATGCGGATATGGTCTTTCTCTCTCGCAAAATATCTTATTGTACTGTACTCACCTTTTAACTTCAAAAAGCACTTTCTAGCTTCTCCCCGGAATACCCAAGTTGCCCATGTCAACGCATCTTGTGCTCTGAGGCCATGGTTAAGTACAATGAGGGTCACTTGAATACAGGCACAGCGTTACTGTGACAGTGTATCTGATGACCTGGACAGTACTAAGTGACCCATGGGCACGGAGCATACACAGTGGGGATGTACCAGGGGTGTCCAGCCCATGGCCTGCGGGCCACATGTGGCTGAAGATGTCTGTGCATGTGGTCCGGCACCAAATCATTTATTTATTTAAAACATTTGAGATTGTTTTGTGATTGCGTGTCGCAGTGTTGTTTAATGTTGTGACCCCAGCCAACTCTTCTTCCTCCAGTGTGGCCCAGAGATGCCAAAAGGTTGGATACTCGCATGGCGAGACAAAGGGATGATTCAAGTCTCTGGAAGGACTGAGCAGCAGGGTGGGAGATTCAGAACAGAATTATTTGATGAATTATTTCCTCACTGAATATTTTTAAACTGTGGTTGATCATTGGTAACTGAAACGGTGCAAAAACAAGCATGGATAAAAGAAAGCTACTGTACAGTATTAGACTTTAGAGGAAAAGCAGAGTATATTGTTGAAGAGACTGTCTTCAACAATTGTTGAAATTGTTAAAATTCTGTCTTGGCCACTTATAGTTTTAAGAACTTTGTCAAGTTTCTTAACTGCTCTGTAAATGGTAATCATACCTCACGGGATTATTAGGAAGATCAAATAAGTTACCCATAGTTAGCAATAATACTTGGCACATAGTAAGCATTACATACATGCATACTAAATGTATAAATAAAAATATTTTTTATATTTTGCTTTGTGCTCTGCAATTCATTAGCCCAAACTTTGTTGCATAAGAAAAGTAAGAATTTGGCAATCAGTTTCTCTCTAACTCATGCTCTGACTTATTACCCCACTATTATTTATTCATTATCCTTCAGCCTCTTTTCTCTTTGGACGCGTTTTAATGGTGGATGCATGGGTAAACATCCTGACTATCTATTTAAATATAATTTGTTTTTCTCAGCCAATAATACATTTGACAAGAGAGGACAGAATTTACAATCAGACACAATGCAGCTAATCGCTTTTTCTGGACACATTAGAATATTCTGATTTCTCACCATTGGGGATGATTACAGACTTCCTCAAAAGGATTAAATAACCAACACATGCTAAAATGCAGGCTTCAATGTCCTGAATCTTTTGTTCTCCATAAGCCGGAAGTTGATTATGCCACCTAAACTTCAGGGACTTCACTTCATTAATATTATTGTACTTAAAACAAAAACAATAGACTTGACAACTACATGTAATCGGTATCCTGGACTGAATCCTAGAGTAGAAAAAAGGACGCGGATTGAAAAAAGTGAACGAGTCTGAATAATATGTCTATCTGTGTTAATAATACAGGGTCTGGCACAAATAGTGCCCCCTTTTTATTACAGAATCCTTTAGTACAACATCATAACCCTGGCTGGTGTAGCTCAGCGGACTGAGCGCGGGCCTGCGAACCAAAGAACCGTGGTTCGTGGTTCGATTCCCAGTCAGGGCACATGCCTGGGTTGCAGGCCAGTTCCCAGCAGGGGGCGCATGAGAGACAACCGCACATAGATGTTTCTCTCCATCTCTTCCTCCCTTCCCCTGTCCAAAAATAAATAAAGTATTAAAAAAAAACATCATAAGCATGTACTTCTATAACAAAACAATAACACACGCAAGCACCCCATATGACACTTTAGGTGAAATGTTCAAATTAAAGCTACAAATTATGACACCCACATCACTACCCCACCAACCACGCTCAAGCAGGCATTACTTCTGCCGGACCTTGTATTAAATTATTTTAACATATTAATTTCCAAGTGTTGGCAAATGTGTCATGATTATGTAAAATATCAACATTAGGGACATTCAGGCAAAGAGTATATGAGAACTTTCTGTACTATAATGTCAATTCCTTTGTGAATTCGAAATTATTTCAAATGTACATGTTAAAAAAATTTAAGCATATACCTACCATGTGACCTAGTTGTTCCACTTTCAGATATTTAAGGAAGAGAAATGAAAGCATATGCCAAGAATGTTCATAGAAGATTTATTTCTATTAAACAAAAACTAGAGGGAAAATCTTTGTATGTAAAAAATATGTGTAGGTCTAAGTCCTTTTTTCTAGTTCAAATAATGTGATAAAATTGGTAATTTTTAATAATTCATTATTTATTTATTTACAGAGCTATCAGGTGAATAGATTTTCAGAATTTAGCCTAACCGATAATTTTTAGATATGACAAAAATTAAAATACTATTCACAGAAATTAATGCAGCATTAATCAGTACACCTATCATTTAAAGAACCTGTATAATGGTCCTGGCATCAAATTAAAATACATTGGGAGCATTTGTCTACGAAAGTGAATGTATATTTACTAACATGCCATTCATTTTCTCTCATGACCATACGAAAGAAAATTAAGTAGTCTGGCATTGACGAGGGGTCTCCAGGGGTAACGGTGAGTGGCACTCTTCCAATGTAAACTTCCTGATGCTCGGACCTGTCAAGCCTGGCAGTGAACGAGGCAGAACCTGGTGTTAGGTGGCAATTGAGAGCGCGCAGAGAATCCGGAGGAACCTTTCATCAAACCTGCAAAGCTCTGCTACCCAGCTGGCCGCTTCCGAACAGTGGGGAACATGCAAAGAGCAGTGAATTCCCTCAGCGTGCAAACATCACCTCTTCTTTTGCTGTGAAGTGACTTCCTTGACAAGAAGTAATAGAACGTGATGGCGCATAAGGCATTCCTAAGTCCAAGGATAGCAGTTTTAGCCAAAGAATTGCATGCAGGCAAGGCAAATTCGTATCTGCTGTGAGTATTTAACCTAGTTAGAAGAAAAGATTGCTCCTTCTATGATGGAAGCAGTCCAATGCAATCCACCTGCAGCCAGGGAGCTAACTGGTCTCCCTGGGAAATGGTACCTGATGGAGAACTCAGCGTTGGTCCCTGCTGCTCGGATTGGCCTCGGTGAGCGGAAGTCTAGGCTGCTGCGCCCTCCTTGCATGACCTCCAACTCTGTCACCAACTCTGGCACTTTGTTCACCAGCCCGCTGGGCGATGACAGGACTGACCGGAGGTTAAGACGCTACCACATGTTGCCACGTATAACGCACACCCGCATTTTGGCCCAAACTTTGAGGAGAAAAGTCTTTCCCTGTAACTGTTTAATCCAATTTTTCATTTACTTCTATTTAGATACTTTCTTGTATTATAAAGGAATTTTAGCATTTATTTTTGAACATGTTATAGCACAAGAAATTTTATGTAACAAATAATTACAAAACACAAAAACCATATGATCTCACCTTGAACGGGAACATAATCAACAAAACAAAAAAGCAAACAAACTGTAACCAGAGTCGTTGAAATTGAGAACAATCTAACAATAGCCACAGGGGACGGGGGAGGGGACAGTGGGGAGAAGGGTCTTTTAGGAACTACTGTAAAGGACACATGGACAAAACCAAGGGGGAGGGTGGAAGCAAGGGAGAGAGGGAGATTTTACTGGGGTGGGGGAGTGGTGGGGAGAAAATACAGACAACTGTAATTGAACAACAATAAAATAATTTTAAAAACCCACACAAACAGAGACAAGGTATTTCAAGTACTACCCATGTATAACGTGCATCCTTATTTTTCCCTCAAATATTTGGGCAACCAAGTGCACATTATATTCATATATAATGTTATCAATTATAGCCATGGAATAGATCATTCTCTCCACTTTGTTATTAAAATCTTCCTCTGCCGAGGTCCCCCTTTGTCGAGCACTCACATGAGACATAAACGTTGCCACGTTTTTTACCATTGCGCAGACACCTATCCATATACCTTTGCCCAAGACTTCCTTGTCTCTTCCAAGTCCCTGACTACCCAGCTGAACTACTTGTCACAGCCCAGAAATAAATATTGAATTGCACACCTGGCCATTTCTCCTTCTAAGCAAAACGTAAAACCAGGTGCCTCGCTCCAAATTCTGCCCACGGGAAGGATGTTCATTCACTATCTTTCAGGGACGTCCCCGAAAAGGAACAGTGGCACTTTAAGGCGGCACCTGCATCTCATTGACATCACTTGGAAAGCACTTCCCGGGTTTCCTCTGTCAAGCCATTGAGATCTCCGTGGAGCCGCTGGTGCGCACTAGGACAGAGAGGTCATGTCGTAGGAGTCAAAGCACAGGCATGCAGGCCACTTTTTTATGTCACTTATGTGACGTCATGTCCTCATATGCCTTTCTGGGTGGAGGAAATGGAAGCAGGGGTCTCGGGTTTCAGTGGGAAAGTGTAGGCAATTATATAAATCTGTATGCATGTAATAACATTTATTAAGTATTATGTCATAAAGTTTGGACATTTTCCCCTGTTAATCTGTTCCCTGTTAATGTATTAGTCTCTGGCTGGACAGCTTAGTTGGGTAGAGTGCTGTCCCCATACACCAAGGTTGCAGGTTTGACCCTGGGTCAGGGCACATGCAAGAATCAGCCAAGGAACAACAAATCGATGTTTCTCTCTCTCTCCCTCTCTCTCTCTCTCTCTCTCTCCATCTGTCTCCACCCATTCCTGTCTCTCTTCCAAATTGATAAATAAAATATACATATATTTCACCCTCACATGGGTAATGACAATGATCACAGATAAATTGGTTGTAACACTTTAAGCAGTTACAATTTTTCAGGACCTAATGTATCTAAAATTGTCCTCAAGTAACAGGCAAATTTTACAAAATCATACTTCAACGTTATTGCTCAATAGATTATAATATGGATCCAATGAATAGATTTCTCTAAATTTATCAAATGGACACATTTCCTAAGAAATTAAGACATCTATGGTGTGCTTCCCCAAAAAATGCTTTCATGGACTCAGTTTTACTAAGAACAAATAAACCTTATGCTGGGACTTTCATATAAGCTAATGGTGTTTAAAAAATGATTCATCATTGAGAAACATTTAGCTGGTGATTATCAGCTTATAAGCTGATATTATCGATTCATATAACATCAAAAAACAATTGTAGCAAAGATATCAAATGCTAATAATTAGTTTATCTACCAATCTTTGATTCTTAGAGGGTAATAATTCAGCTTACAAGTTGAATTATAATTCACCCTAGAAGTTTCATAATGCGTAAAAGTTCTTGACAGACTCAGGTGCTAGAAATGAAGAAATCCCCATATTAATTTCATACAGAGCAAGGGGGTTAACAATTTTCTAAAAAGACTTGAAAATCATAAATATTAATCTTATAGATTGATTTAATTTTGACCTATTCAGTTCATTGATACCTTCTTGTACCCCAGCTGCCATCAACCGGAAAATCTAAATAGAGAATCTGAATGTGGGGCTATATGGTGAAGATTGAGAATCTTCAGAAATAGAGACAGGAAATGAGAGAGCGAGAGAGAACACTGAACACTATATTTAACAGGAAAGACGATCAAAGAGGGAGACAGTTACAATATTTATGCACATTTATTGTGTGTGCGTGTTAATTATTTTCAAAGGGTATCTCCAATTCTGATGCCCTTCCAGAAAACAAGCTATTAGAAAATGTGACTATGTCTGCCAAGATCAGAAATTCAGGTAACAATATAACTAGGACTTGATCTTGGTTACTCTGTTCCCAAAACTTGTCTTTTGCTATCTGGAAATATACACTAATATGAACAATTTTGAAACAAATATAAAATGATCATATTTTGCTATTGAAAGAACACTAGAATAAGACCAAAAATCAACCATCCAGTGGCCATAGATTCAATTTTAGAGGCATTATAAATTTCTAAACTGTATCACAGAAATGATGTTAAAAATGAAGGATTGCATTTTCATCTATTGATGCAAGTTAAACATTTTGTTTAGATTTAGAAGACCCTCTTATTCTTCATAACACAAAATTAGTGGCTATTTTAACCCTAAACTTCAAACAACACTTTGAATATTGCTGTTGGGAAAGAAAAAAAACAAACCTAAAAATGTCATGAGTAATCTGTAGCCAATATTTCTTAAACATTAACAAGACTGATAAATGGAGTAGAATGTTTGGAATATATGGTACCCTATTTATAAACAATACTTCCCTGGAATTATAATAAGACTGTATTTGAAAAAAGCATTTATGAGATTAAAAAATGTATAAAAATAACTACCAGTGATTTGCTATATTGATACTTTTCAAAAGAAAATTTAAGTGATCTTTTATATACTCCTTGACATACTCATTTATTTTAACTTTCACCCTTCCCAGCTAAGTTTTATGATTTTCATCAGCTGCCATGAGAGATTGGTAAATATTAGCATAAATGTCCTTCTTTTGTGGCATCTTGCCAACTAATTATATATCAAGCACATTTTTATGAAGAAATACTAAACATTTTTGCATTTTACTTAAGTACATGCCTTTCACAATTTTCAGTTGACCAAGTAGCTTTTCAGAGAAAAGCATATTAATCATAAATGACCTTTAATTGCAAGCATTAATGAGCTAGTGGTTTTTATTTTAGTTCCAATCAATAAAATAATTGCATTTAAAAGATAGTGAAAATAAAACATATGACAGAGAATAACTCTAAGTTATTACCAACAATGACAACGGAAACACTTTTTTCCCTACCAAGAAATGGCTAAGAATTTACTGAATATTTAAGTTTCCCTTCACAGTAGGATTCTGTTACATTTAGATGTAAATAGAGGACATTAAAAGAGTAAATTGTCGATAATATCATTGTCATTTCTAATGGGGCTTTGGTATAAGTTTCTACATTGCTTTCGCATAATATTGTTTTCTATGAAATAGGAATGACGGTTGATGAAGTCACAATGTCCTGTTCAATGTTACTTTTCCTAGATGTTCACAACCTGATGGGTATGCAGGGGTAGGAAAAACTGCACCTCTCCCTTCTTGGGCTTCTTTTCAGTCGGGCCTGTGACTTAAATTGCCGTTAGACTGATTAATCAGAGAAAAAACATACAAATTCATTTAATACCATAACACAGGAATCTCTCCAAGGAATGAAGACCCAAAGAAATGGCCAAACCTGCATGCTCTTAATATTAACTCAAACATAAAGAGGCAACTGTGAAAAAGTGACTCAACTATGTGAGGAAGCTAAAGAAAGACAATATTTATTTGTTTGTTTGTTTTTATGAAGTCATTTCTATTGTTATTCCATTACAGTTGTCCCAATTTTCCCCCTTTGTCCTCGTCCGCCCATCCCACCCCAGCCCCTGTTCCCACAGTCCATCTCCACACTGTTGTCCACGTCCATGGGTCACTCGGACATGTTCTTGGTCTAGTTCCTTCCCCTCCTTCCCCATTATCCCCCTCCTCCTCCCCTCTGGTCACTGTCAGTCTGTTCCGTGTGTCCACGCCTTTGCTTCCGTTTCGTTTCTTAGTTTGTTTTTTTAGAAGGTCTGTCTGTACAGAACCATCTCAGTCTTAACTTGTCCTTGGTGATAAGAATGATATTTTCCTTCTAGTACAGGGAGGGCATCTTTCACCTTGGGATTTCATTTTCTACTTTTTAAGACCAAAAAACCCTGAGCGTTTCTTGCATTTGCTCTTATTCAAGTGCCTTTAACTCAAAAGAGTCAATCTGCCAGCACATTTTTGGGGTGGCATGTTCCGAGCTCCTGTAGTGGCCTCTAAATGTAACAAGTAACAAAAGCCTTAGTGCCACACTTAGTGCGTAAATGAAAGAGGAAGGATTCTGCTCTCTAGCTATGGTAGCTGCTGTTGCTTGACAAAATGAATATATGAATTTATATGAGGAGCATGAAAAACAAGCAAACTAAAAGCAGAGGTAAGGATCGCCGTTCCAAAGTCTTAGCTTTCTCTGTGTTGTTGCTTCTGGAATGTCTAGTTCATGGTTTACAATCTTATATATAATTCGCCCATTCGTTCATCCATCCATCAGGTAATTCCAGAGCTACTTAAGACATTGTATTTGTGTTCAAACTTACTGGCTTCTGCATATTTGAGAATTCTCTGTGAGAACCTAAAATAAACTAATCTTTACAAAGGGATTTATAATTGCATTTTGTGAAACTAGGACAGAAGAAAATAATCAACATGCTTTATATCTCTCACCATTTGAATGTAATTTTACCCAACAAATCTCAAATTGTTACTAAACAAAAGGAGTTTCATCCACCCAACAGAGCCAAACACTGAACAATGAGAACTGCAGTGGAGGAAGATTGGCTATTGTATTCTGAGGGGTGCCACCCAGGAAAACGGAAAACTGATGCTGAAAGGTCCAAACTCCCTGATCCAGGGTTTGGGGTGGGTCTTTAAGGGGCTGGGGGAACAGGTCTGTGGGAGTGCTGTTGGGGCAAGTTTAACTGAAGGACCTTGGAACTTGGCCGCTACGCTAAGTGGTGTCGACATCAGACCTTCTTGGACAATGGCTCTCCCCCCCGCACAAGGGTTCCCATGTTCAAGTTCTGGCTATGTCCCAGTCCTGTAGTTCTCTGTGTGTGCTTGGGGGTGGGGGAAGCCAGACTTTGGTTCTGGGTGCAGATGAAAGTCAAAGTTGTCTGTTCTGTTATGCTTTGGGTGCATGACTTGTGGTTTTGATGTGTTGTCTCTAAAAAGCAAGTCAGTATCTCATTAAACATGAGAGGGTCATTTCGAGCTGGTTCTGCAGTTCAAAATTATCTACTGCAAGACAAAGACAAGAAGATTTTTTTATTTTCTTTCCTTGAAATACATACATATATATATGAAATACATATATGTATGTATATAAACATATATATGTATATACATAGATGCATATACATACATATGTGCAATATATATAAGAAATATATATATTCTTTTTACAAAATTATATTTATTCAAAGTTATTTTCAGGAAATCAAACTTCATATTTTTAGAATGAACATGTGACTATTTAAACAAACAACTGATAGAAAGAGCCTGCTCTTTGTTGTATCAGTAACTCAGCAGCAATTTGTGTTATTAACAAATCATATAGCTTTTTGAAATAAACCTAGGTCTTCTTTCTCTGTTTCCTTTTGTTTAATGCACATGGAAATCTAAGCAAATTTTCTCTTCTGTGGGTAGGCAACATTAAAAAGGGGCATTTTATTCCCTCTACTTGAAAAAAGAAAGAGAACCATAAAATGATGTTCTTCATGAATTGAACTGATTAGTGGTTGAAAGCAGTAAAGGTCATTCAGTTCAGTTAAGAATGTGTCTAGCTTCATGCCCAGAGGTGGAAGGAGGGGGTGGAAGGATGAATTTATGCCTTTCTCAGATGGATTAAAGTCACTTGGCACAAATTGCAAAGTTTCTTTCTTCTATCAGAGTATCGGGCTGGGAAGTGAAGAGGGGAAGTCGCTAGAAGAGGGAATGATTCATACATTATTCCATCCTTTGGTGCAAATATCCTGTGCACCTGCCACATTGGGACGGTGATGGAAATAGAAGTGCTTAGAAATTCGAAGCGTGCTTGCAAAGTGCCTGTTCTACTGTGCAAACCACGCACTTTGTACACCTGTACAGACTGAACCAACATAACTTTTCAGGAAAGCATGTTAATATCAGAAAGTCGTAAAAATATTTGACATTTGTGAATGAATTGCGAAATGACATTTGGTAGATGTTAAGTGTATTTCACAGTACTGCAGAACTCAGTTTCTGTGTGCCTCGTGGGTGGCAAGATAAATTAAAGGGGGGCAGAGGCAAAGAGCTGTGCATTAATGAGTGTTCACATAGAGCTGCATTCAGGCATGTGCATTCGGGCGCACGAAGAACAAGTGAGCATTCATGCTGCTAAGTACGCGCATGCAGCCACCAAGGTGAGAAAAGAGAGTGATTTCGTAGCAAATTCAACGCACAGGAGTCTCTCTAACCCTAGCATGGTTTGCATTTGCTCAATGGGACTTGACTGCACAAGTCTTAACAAATCAACACCTTTTCTTTACAATTCCCATGGACCATGGAGCTCAGGAGAGTCAAAATCATTGGGTAGTAGGCCTTTCAGAAGCAAAATGATGGGGTCCTGGTACTGGAACCGAATAGGGTTTGCTTTCATTGTTTTATGTTTTTCTATGTAGAACCTCACAAAAGTTTTCAAGAAGCAGCTCACATTAAAGGGGAAAAAACACAATAATCTTGCTTAACCTTTCACAAGTAACTGCCATTTCCCCTGACACATGTGTTTGGATTTTTTCATATAGGTGATCTGAAAATCCATTACCTTTTTTCAATTATTCAAGAAATACTCATTGAGTACCTAGTTTGCGTCATATACTAATCTATGCAGAATGTTTCCTATAGGAGACGTTATTTAAATGAAAACCTGAAGGATGAACAGGAACGAGTATAAAGGACACATGGACAAAAACTAGGGGGTGGTTGGAAATGGGAGGGAGGTGGGGAGGGCTGGGGCGGTGGGCTGGGGTGGGAGTCAAGGACAGAAAACTGTACAAGAACAACATTGAAAATTTTTTAAAAGTTAAAAAAATAAAATAAATGCTCATTCCTTTTGAGAAACACTGAAAAAATAAAATAAAACCTGAAGAATGAATAAGGATGTCAGAAACATAATGTTAAAAATAAGGCAATGGGCCCAAAATGGAGTTTTGTGGTCTCTAGTCTAGTGCACAGAGGGGAGGGAGGGGAGGAAATCACCCTGACATTCCAAAGGTGTGTTATCTTAGATGCAAAAAGACAACAGACCCACTCAGATAAAGTAAAGACTGACCTTGTGAGGAAAGATAACAGCTTAGGGCCTGAATACCTATGTTGACTCACTTTTAGTTACAAGTTTCAATTTCAGACCATCCTTTGCGGTTACCGTATTTTACTGTGCATAATGCACACCCACATTTTTGGCCCACACTTTCAGGAAAAAAAAAATCTTTCATTTCAAATTTCCGATTCAATTCTTTATTTATTTATATTGAGATATTTGGTTTTTTGTATCATAAAAGAATTTTAGCATTTATTTTTTAACGTATCATGGTAAAATAAATTGAATGTAACAATTACAAAACACTAGAACGGACAAGGTATTTCAGGTATTACCCGTATAATACATGTCCTTATTTTTCCCTCAAAAACTTGAGCAAAAAAGCACACATTATACATGGCAAAATATGGTAGTTAATAACTTCTAATTTCAACAAAACAAACAAACAAACAAGCATAATATAACCAAAGACACTGAAACTGAGAACAGGCTGACAGTGACCAGAGGGGAGAGGGGAGGGAATTTCAGGGGAATTTCAGGGGAAAAGGGGAAGGGTTTACAGGAACAAGTATAAAGGACACATGGACAAAAACTGTGGGGGGTGGAAATGGGAGGGAAGTGGGGAGGGCTAGGGCGGTGAGCTGGGGTGGGAGTAAAAGACAGAAAGCTGTACAAGATCAACAATTAAAATAAAAATTAAAAACGTAAGTTTTAATTTCAGACCATCATATGTGGGTACTGTCCATCTCTGAGTTTGTAAGGCTGCCATACAGGCCCCCCTGAGCTTGTCAGGTTGGGTATGCAGCCCCTGTTTTATCCACCCTAACCTGTTATAACTTGCTATCAGTTTCATAGACACGGAACATAGCCAGAAAAAAGTTAGCAACTTAAACCACCAGATTAAATACCATCTACAACTAAAGATCAAAGCAATAAAGATGTGGGGAGGCCAGTTGCAGGGACGGTATCAGGAAAAACGAGGTGGAGGAGGGTAGGTTTTGTCTTGCAGGTTTTATCAGTTTCTTCTCCACTGATAAGAGTCTCTCGGGATCTTCAGTCAGCCTTCCCTTGCAGGTTGAGGGAGAAAGAGAGCTTTACAAATGGAGATTTCCCCTATAGCTGTAAATGCCCCTACAGAATGTTAATGTTCACTCTGTTTTCAGAACTTCTGTCTTCCACTTCTCAAAATAATTAGCTCAAAATAATCCTTATGCTAAACAAGCATATTTTGGGGTGGCATATTCTGCATCTCCTCACAACCGTTCAAAATATATCTACAAGTTTCTGGCATCCATTTAGGATCTTAAAAAGAGGTGGGGAAAAACCACAGAAAAACAGCAAAGTGCTAGAAAATTGTAGAACCATCAGAGTTGACATAGAGGGCAACCTACTAATCCAACATCTAGGAAAACCTAAGCACGGTCCATCACAAATTGTGGACACTGGATTACAGAGATAAGAAAAATACTGCAGCCCTTGCTGGTGTGGCTCAGTAGATTGAGCACCGGCCTGGGAACCAGAGGGTCCCCGGTTCAATTCCCAGTGAGGGCACATGCCTGGGTTGTGGGCCAGGTCCCCAGTGGGGGGCATGTGAGAGGCAACTGCACATTGATGTTCCTCTCCCTGTCTTTCTCCTTCCCTTCCCCTCTGTCTAAAAAATAAAATAAATTAAATCTTGATAAAACAAGAGAAAAATGAGAAACTCTTAAAAAGATGGTAAATTTAAATGCAACCATATAAAGTGGAAGGTCCCAAAACACCAGAAAAAAGACAGAGCTTGTTAGATTGAAGATAAAGCAAGAGAGAACCATAAAGTGACTTTGAGAAAAACTGGCCAAGCAAGCATCTGTGAAAATTCTCTTTTCCGTAAAAGCAACCACACACATTCAGGCAGAAGTGAGAGGTCAGGTCCTTCTTGGGTCTTTCCTCAGTCACACAAAGCTCTGGACATGAGCACGCCCTATGCACATACATACATACACCTGCCAAAGCCTCTGTATACAGCTCATTTCATCAGACTTCCCATGGTCCGAGTTTGTGTGTGTTTACCCTAACTCTTCTGCACCATCTCAGGCAGTTGCAGTAGCGAGATCCTTGCTTGCAATTATTTTTAACAAGTACCCCCTGAGTGTTTACACTGGGTGAGCTCTGAGTCTGTTCAGATACAGAGAGCCCTGAAAGTGGGTTTTTGAGGGAACCCCCAGAAAAGTAAGGTAAGTACAAGCCACTGCAGCTCTGTTCTGCTTCCTCCTGCGGCTTCCAGGCTGCGAGAGGAATGTTGCCTATTAATTTTCAGGGCTGGAGCGTGAGATGGAAGTAGAGCAGGTTCAAACTGCACAAACGTCACTGCTTTTACTGAGATTCAGCCATATACATAGATATAGATAGATAGATAGATAGATAGATAGATAGATAGATAGATAGCTATACATATACATCTATCTATCTATCTATCTATCTATCTATCTATCTATCTATCTATCTATCTCCATGCTCCTTGGCTTTCTCTGAACCTTTGGAGATAGATATACATATACATATAGATATAGATATGTATATAGACATAGATATATATAGATATCTCCATGCTCCATGGCTTTCTCGGAACCTTTGGGGACTTTCCAGAATACTGAGAAAATTCATTCTCACAATTTTGGCTAAGGTACTTTTCTGGGGAGGAAGGTGAACAGGTGAATGGTGAACACAGTTTCCAGGATCTTTAATATATTTTATATTATTTAATACATTATCAATATATTTAATGTATTTATTTAAAATGTTATTTAATATATTTAACATTCAATATATTATTATTTAATATATTTAGCATTCAACACTTTACAGGACATGCAAAGAAACAAGTACATTTTTTCAAGATTATCTATTTATTTATTTTTAAACATAGGAGAAGGGAGAGAGAGAGGGAGAGAAACATCAGTGTGTGGTTGCCTCTCACACACCCCCTACTGGGGACCTGGCCCACAACCCAGGCATGGGCCCTGACTAGGAATCGAACCGGCGACCCTCTGGTTCGCAGGCCGGTGCTCAAGGCACTGAGCCGCACCAGCCAGGGCAGGAATAAGTAAATATTGATTGTATACAGGAAAACAAACAATCATAGAAACAGTTCTTGAAGAAGCCCATATATTTGGTTTATTAGATAAGGGTTTGTTTTTTTTTGTTTATTTTTATACACGAATACCCAGGGAAAAGCCCCAAGACTGAAAATCTACCTCAGTAATTGGAGGGCAGCAGAAGACTGAGAAAAAAGCCAGGGCACATGCGTCTGGCAATTGACAAAGTTATTAAATGGAACTTGCGTATGAGATGCGTCTTGGTGGCTGCAAGATAGCTTATGCACGGTTGCCAGTCACCAAAGAATTATACAGGGTAAAAGGGAGTAATAGTCATAGGTACTAATACATGTATTAGGTATGAATACAGTCCCACTACGTATGGGATACTCCTTTACATGTTTGAGCTGGTCAGGACCAAGAACCTACGCATAGTAGGAGGCAGGAGAAGGGTATTTATTTCAGAATGAATAACAATCACAATCATGCAATCTCAAAAGGGGGTTTGCGCGAAACAGTCTTTGTTCTGGCCTGAGCCCGGTTCATGGGGCAGATGGTGGTCACGTGACTCATCTCCGTACTGCACCCCTCACGACTGGTTCTGACAACCTCGTGAGGCCCCTCTTCAATGCAGGATGTCCCGTCTGTCCAGGGACGGGTCTCAATAGCACAGAGAGCACAGAGATATCTCATTCGGTCACCAGTTTGGCCACACGGGACACTTAGGCCACAGCAACAGTATAGGCACATCCAAGAAAAAAAAAGAAACAAATCAAAACAACTATTCCAAGTCGTGGCAACATTATTTTCCAGCCCCGTGTTTGAAAAACAGCTGTGACTGCGAATTAGTTTTATGACATTTTGGGACTCAATGTGTTCTTTTTTTATGAAAATGAGTTTACATCTTTCTTTCCTTTTCATTTATTGTGCCAAAACCGGCAACCTTCTAAAGCAGGGAAAGCAGATGCCAAAATTTTGCACTCAAAGTTATTTTTCCTACGCTTGCTGCTGTTTCTGAAAAATTAAAAATTCTGGTGCTCAGATACATTGTTGTCATTGGATATAAACCACGATGATGCACCGGTAGATTGAAAGCGGTAGTCACCCGCTATGGACATTATTTTACACTATGGACATTATTCTGTACAGGACCACACACGGTAGGCCTCAAAACAATCAAGCACAGGTTTCCAAGAGGCATTTGTCGTGGGAATGTCATGGTTGTAGAAGACATGCAGGGCTCACATTCGTCGTAAGACTGATTAGCAAAACCTCCAAAAACCCCACCGCACGTAGTCTTCTTAGCTGTAAGCTTGTGTAACAATCTGCGTCACGACGACAAGAACGCGGACTAGAAACTTGAAGGTTCTGTTTTTCTTTTTTTTTTTTTAATGCTTTGTTTTTGTTTATTCTTTGCCTTAAATATTTTTTAAAATATATTTTATTGATTATGCTATTACAGTTGTCCCATTTCTCCCCCATCATTCCCCTCCACCCTGCACACCCCCTCCCACCCACATTCCCCCCATTTTAGTTCATGTCCATGTGTCGTAAGTTCTTTAGCTTCTACATTTCCCACACTATTCTTGCCCTCCCCCTGTCTATTTTCTACCCACCGTCTATGCTACTTATTCTCTGTACCTTTTCCCCCTCTCTCCTCCTCCCATGCCCCTGTTGACAGTGAAAAGACAACAAACTCATAGCTATCAAGAACCACACCTAAAACAAAAGCAAACTAAGCAAACAGCTAGAACAGGAACAGAACCACAGAAATGTTTTTCTTGAAGCCAATTTAGGCAGCTATATATTCACAACCATAGACTAAGAAATGCGTTAGCCTTAAGATTTTTATCCTGAATTTTGTGTGTAGTGTGTTGACCTTTCAAATATACCCAATGGAGATCGCTATTACCATAATCAAAAAGCAGCTTTTTAGCTCACGATTTATATTTGAATGTTTACACACAAGTGAACATACGTTTTCCTTCTTTATAGTACTTTATCACCTGAAAATGCAACAATGCCAAAATCAAAGTGTGAATTCAAACCTGAAATTTTAGTTTAGACGCTTATTTTTATGCTTTGGTAAGAATTTATTTGGTATCAGTTAGCTTAGTTTCACGTTGTATTTTGTGGAATTTTAATAAATGTTTTTGAATAACAATTAGCACAGTTAGTATTTCTGATAATAGTTTTAGTTCCTGATGTTTGAAGTGAATGTGCTTTAGACACAGCTTGAAAATCATTAATATTCATCCTTGCTCTCATAAAATTTGAGAGAAATAATACAATTTAAATGTTGCTTTATTTTTAAAACAACCTATTTGTGAAGAGATTTTTACTACTATTTGGCCATATGCATTTTTTAAAAAGGAGGTGGGCGCTTTATGTGCGCATATATGCACGTATGTATACCTTTACACATATTAATGTGGAAATCACGTAAAATCTTAAAAAGAAAACTTTGCTTCTAAAATTTATTTTTGCTACATTTATGACATCTCAAACAAGACTGCTAATTGGCTGCCCTTGGGTCAGATTCTTAATTTCAACACCTACTCGTAATCTCTCCCTCATTTCGGAAGAAAATAAAATTTAAGCATAAATAGTATTTAGCAGTATTTTCTATCCTTAGTCTAGTCGAAGCTATTCTGTAATTGTTGGACCTTGAAAATGGATTTAAGACATAATAGTCTGAGAACTTGAGTGGGAATGGATTAAATGAGAAGTTACTGTTAATAAGTATTTTTTACCCGATGAAAAAGTTCAAAAATTAATTGTAGTGATGGTTGTGCAACACTTTGAACATACATGAAAAACATGAAATTGTACATTTTAGACAGGTACATTTTATGGTGTATGAATTAAATCTCAACCAAACTGCTAGAATGAAAAAGGAAAGAAGATTGTCTTTGCAATGTTCAGAGACAAGGGAACCCCAAGAGTTCAGCTAGCCCTCTCCTTTGACTGAGAGAAAGAAGAATGTCATTGGAATAAATCGTAAGTTAATACCTCGATTATGCTACTTCACAGTACTGAATGAACGGAGAGAGCCGAACTTCATCCAAATTTATCTTATTACACTGTGTCTATATTTAAGTCACTCTCAAACTTGTCGGTTAAAAATATATATATACATATACCCCCAAATGTTAAAATAATGTTTGCCAGGCAATGTACTCATCATGTTATATTTTATTATTGAATTATTACTCACAAAACTCTACAAAGGAGGTGTTATCAATGTCTACTTTATACATGGAACAACTGAGACATAGCCCAAGTGATTCAGCCAAAGTCATATTTCTGCATGTGGTGGAGCTAAAATTTGAAGCCAAGGAGTAAAACATCTACTCCTTGAAAAATTCTGGAATAAAGGAAAAATGCACCCAATGTGAAAATCGATATGCATTAAAAGCCCATATGCCCAGCTTTTTAATGAAAATATTACAGATCATTTTCCCATGATCGTGCAGGTTTAACGAACATGCACACTAATCACACCAGTCCGTAACATTATATGATATATAGTGTTAAATTCAATAAGCAATGTGATAAAAACATTATAGGAGAGAAAAATACTCTTGGCTGAGACCCTTGTAATGAGAGACGGGTTCATAAGAGAAAAACAAAGTCCAGTTTACTAACATGTAAAGCTCATGTACACATGGAAGATACCCAGAGGTCAATGAGTAACTAACTGGCTGAGGTGACTTAGAATCCAGACGAAAGAGCATCTTGGCAGGGAAGGGGAGGAGGGACGTAGGTCTCTTAGGGAAGGTAAATGATTTTCAGAAAGAATGAATGGGTCCTTAGAAGAACAAATGAGATGGGTAGCAGTTACGACAAAGTTTGGGTCTGGTGGGCACGTCTGGCCTCCTCTCCTGTAATAAGAGTCATTCTTCCCTGGCTGATGAGACGATTGAGGTCTTTTTGAGAGCCTGTCTTTAGGCTGATAAGGGATGTTCAAAGGAAGCTGCTTCCTGCACTTGCTTCTATTTAAGTGCTTAGTGCTCAACATAGTCAATATGCCAAAGTAGCATATTTTGGGGTGGCATATTCTGTTACCCTTCAGTATAAATTACTCAACATAAAGTCCGATAATATTAAGAAATATTCGACAATGCTTGGCCATATGGTGAGAAAGTCAACAAAGTGATAACACCTATTAATAATCCGCAACACTGAAATATGTCCTTTGTGAGATCTAACGGCTCAACCATGAAATAAAACAAGAGAAGTTTGCCATATGTATGTTTTCTTTTAAATCAGGAATCAGCTGTATACACGATAGTGTATATCTATATCCTATATAGATCTATCCTCTAAATAAGTATATTTAAGGCAGTGATATAGGATCCATTCCCAGTACACCAAACATGTTTCTTAAAATAATTCATGTTACCTTGCGATAAATTTTATGTATTTATCATCCACGCTTGACAAGTGCAGTTGATTCATTGGTTTATAGATTACCCACTGCTTATCCAGCACGTCTACAACACCAGCTCTAGAGGATTTCTGCATGTAGAAAAGACGCACGAGGAAAGATAGAGCTAAAAGCTTTCATTCTGGCAAATACGCTAATACAGTATTCAGTCATTCAACTTAGTTATGCAGTCTTCATTATAATATTATTTTAATCCCCTCAATCAAAAGAGTAAAAAGGGCGTTATGGATATCGAAAGTAGAGTGTACAGGAATATTTGTAAAGAAATTATGCATTTAATTTCAAGCTGCCTTTTCTGAATCTACGCAAATTAATTTTCCTCTTAAACATAGTTTTTTAGAAAACTAACTTTATTTTTAAGAATATTTTATTGATTAGGCTATGATAGTTGTCCCAATTTTTCTGCCTTGGCCCTTCTCTGCCCTGCACCCCCCCCCAACCTTCAGCAATCCCCCCTTAATTCATGTCC
Source organism: Glossophaga mutica (assembly GCA_039655065.1). NCBI lineage: Eukaryota > Metazoa > Chordata > Mammalia > Chiroptera > Phyllostomidae > Glossophaga > Glossophaga mutica. The sequence goes on along the minus strand of CM077318.1, from coordinate 1,480,323 downwards.
AGGAGTCATATGTATAAGTTCTTTGACTTCTCCATTTCCCATACTAATCTAAACTTCCCCCCGTCTATTTTGTACCTACCAATTATGCTTCTTGTTCTCTGTATCTTTTCTCCCATCCTCCCCTCTCTCTCTTCCTGCTGAAAACCCTCCACGTGATCTCCAGTTCTGTGATTCTGTTCCTGTTCTAGTTGTTTGCTTAGTTTGTTTTTGTTTTTTAGGTTCACTTGTTGATAGTTGTGAGTTTGCTGTCTTTTCACTGTCCTATTTTTATCTTCTTTTTCTTAGATAAGGCCCTTTAACATTTCATATAATAAGGACTTTGTGTTAATGAACTCCTTCAACTTGACCTTATCTGGGAAGCACTTGATCTGCCCTTCCATTCTAAATGATAGCTGTGCTGGGTAGAGTCATCTTGGATGTAGGTCAGAAAGTGACAATCCATGCACAGAAAAGAGGGTACACGTGATTACTATATCCCTTTGTAGAGTAGGGACACTCTACAAAGACACTTAGGTTGTTTCCCCATCTTGGCCTCCGTGGACAATGCTTTTGTTTACTTCAAGCATCCTCATGTAGTAACCTTCGGTAATTTCTTAAGAACTTTCACTTGTCTCTAGTGGATGAGTTGTGCCATGGTGGGCTCATGTTGCCACGGAGATACACAAATCCAAAGCCCTGATGTCAGAAACCCAATTCCCCTAAACAGTACTCTGTCTCAGTGGTACAACTTCAGAAACCAAGTCCAGGAAACATGCACCGCAGTCCACATTCTTTCAGATACAGATAAACTTCGGAAATTTAATTTTATGAAAATACAGTTTTACTAGCCAACATCTATTTCTTTCTTCTAATTTTACCAATAAGTTTACTTTTAAAGAAGACAAGTATTAGATTTAAACTAAGTTAATAATGTTATTAAATTATGCAAGTGCAAATAAATGATAGATTCTCAAAATTGTAAATATTGCTGATTTTTAGCAATTGACGTTATCTATTTTTAGGGAGAGGATAAGGGCGGGAGAAAGAAAGGAAGAGAAACATCCATGTGTGGTTGCCTCTCATATACACCTTACTGAGGACCTGACCTGCAACCCAGGCATGTGCCCTGACCAGGGATCAAACCTGCAACTCCTCAGTTCGCAGACCTGCATTCAATCCACTGTTCTACACCAACCAGGGCACAAAATTATACATATTATTACTGCCATAGTCATCGGTACTCTGGATGCTGGCCACTAGCTAATTATTTTTGGTGTTGTAGTTGAGTAAAATCACTGTTAGAACATTCAGGTTCTTTAAAATTAATTTTGTCTTTTTCTGTTATTGGAGTTTCCATTATGATGCTTCAAAATAACATAGATATGGATAGATCCTAATAGGAAAAGTTGGACATGTTGGCAAACCATCATATCATGCTTTCGTAAAATGATTTGCCATTTAAGGGGTCCAGTTCATCTAAATTCCATTCTTGCTAAATTAAGCTTGATTATAGTTTTCACAGATGGCCTACACATGCAGTATAATATATGTTAGAGCAGTGAATAATTTCCTCATCTCTTAAGCCATAGAAAAATTTCCAGAATTCATTTCGGATCCAAATATGCTGTAAAAAAAAAAAAAAAAAGCTTCTTTCCTTGTCTCAAATTGACATTTTAATTTAATGAATATTGGGATCATCTTTCTTAGATAACATTTTGTAAAATATTGTTCATGACAGGTATGTATCTAAAATTGTGTTTATACTGCAAAATATTGTACCTGTAAATTACTTCTTTTTCCTTTGTATTGGATTTATTGGGGTGACACGGGCTAATAAAATTATACAGGTTTCAGGGGTACAATTCCACAACACATCCTCTGTACACTGTACCGTGTGCTCACCGCCCCAAGTCAAGTCTCCTTCCGTCACTACTTACCCCCTCTACCTCACATCACAACTATTTCCCATGGATTGTTCATAAGTATGATAACTTCACGAATTCAAAGTGCTGAGGTCATAGTTTATGATGCATTCACCAAAGATTGCACACCTGTTGCATACCTGTTATTCATTAATCCATGTATTTCTTTTAAAGATTTCACTTATTTATTTTTACAGAGAGGGAAGGGAGGGAGAGAGGGAGAGAAACATTAATGCGTGGTTGCCTTTTGTGTGCCCCCTGCTGGGAACTTGGCCCACAACCCAGGCGGGTGCCCTGACTGGGAATTGAATCAGCAACCCTTTGGTTCACAGGCCTGTGCTCAATCCACTGAGCCACACCAGCCAGAGCCATTAATTCATGTATTGAATGAGTAGTTGTTGAGCACCAATATGTTTCAGCACTGCTGTACCCTGCTAATGCACAGAGAATTATCCTACTCTTGGTAGCAACTAGAAGAAGCTGTTCAAAGTTACATGTTTAAAATAAGTAACTTTACTTCCCATGTCATGTCTACCTACAACAATGCAAAGCTGCAGTTCACAGGTGCCTCCTATTCTGATGAGCTGAGACGTATGGTAGGGTTTGTAGACTTGACAGGAATTGGGTTCATCAACATTTACATTGATTTCATTCATTTTGATAAAAGTGAAGAGATAGGTAATAAGAGGATACACATTCCAGTGCACCAATTACTGAGTTAGGCCCCTTCCAACACAGCATCTTTCATTGTCTTGCAACTTTCTTGGAACAGAAATTATGTGCCTGTTGTAGAGATAAAAATTATCAGGAAACAATTCTCCATGGGTCCATCATGTTCCTGGACATCTTGTGAGAATGACATCAACTGCCCCTTGCTCCTGACTGTCTTTTCAAGGACATATGTAGAGCAACAAGCTTTGAAATATAGAGGTGGTCTTCATAGGCAACAAAGTGAAATTATCCTCAAGCTTTTCTTTTTAGTTTAATACAATGCCAGGTGTACTTGCTGCCTATTATAAATGATGTGGGTACCCTAAGCTCAGCGTATTTCAGCTGTAATTCAAAATCCTCGCACGCGAAGCATCCACCTGGACCACATTACATTAAATCCATGGGATTTGGCGGCAATGAAAACTGACCCTAGCGTGTTCATATTCATGCTGCTTGCTCTGTTCTAAGTAATAACGTCCTTTGTATCTAACTCTGTAGTCCCATGTCTTCTCTCAGCTATCAAGAAACTCTTGTGGCTAATTTGTTAGCTTGTAAAGAAGAGAAAATATCACACTCCTCTGTATTCGTGACAAAAATTTACAGTGTGAACAACTTCTCCTATGGTTTCACTACTACAAAATGACAGAGTGAGAAATCTCCATCAGGTATGTCTGAAAACAAGGTACACATTTTTTTTTACAACAAAACACTGCCATGTATTATAAAGTACGCACACAATACTCTATTATACATATTATATGTACATATATTATATTTTATGTATTATACACACACATATATTATAATACAATGCTGCCTTATAAAGTGTGTGTATATATATACGGTATTAGTTATTTAAGTCACTAAATATAAAGATTACATTTCATTAAAATATACATCTTTTTTAGCTACTAGCAAAAAACTTTGTGGGTAGTAGTCTTTTAATATATGCCTTTTGAATATATGGCATTATTATTAGTATGTTAAGCACCTGTTATATTTTTAGTTGAGTAGAAAGAATGCGTTCATATCCAGATATGGCTTTTGACATATCTGAGAACTCAAAGTTGATTTTGCCCTTAATCAAGGCAAATTCTGTAGACCTCCAAGACTAATAGAGAATGCAATGTTCCTAGTTCTCTATATGATTCCCACACGCTGAAAGAGAGGCAAGACCGAGAATGCAGATCGAAACTTCCCTAGCAAATCTGATTTCGGTATCCACTGGTGTCCTGCAAACCCTTAGTTTAACCCCCTTTAACAGTGAGATGATCGCTATAAAAAACAGGTCCATAGACGGAGTCATTTACACATGCAGGGAAATTGACATCAGCGCCAGTCACTCAGGTATTTTATCAATAAAGGAATACTTTCTTTTTGATCTGAGAAGAGGGAGAATAAAGTATTTCCAATCATATTCTAATCAGACTTCAAGTTCAATTTTACTTTTTTAAAGTTTCTTTTAACAACCTCCTGATTGTGAAAAGTGAAATCTTCTAGTCAGTGTTTGATTATATATTAGTTAACCTTCCATGTAGAAGGTTAATATTTATTTTTTTCTTAAAACTAAATACAAAGTCACTATGCTAGATCGTAGCTAAACAACACACTGGTCAGAAAACTGAGATCGTTTTCCCCTTTTGAATTTAAATCAGGTGCTTAGCTGAGCAGTGATTGCTGGAGGGATTAAGTATCTCTGATACTTCATTTGATTTAAAAGATGTGGCCATCTCTGAAGATTAATTCAACTCAAAGCATGTATTTATCTGGTCATGTCATTTGTACAGATGCCAATGGCTGAAGTCTGGGTTTACAAGTATCACCCATTCTAAACTTGCTGAAAGTATTTAAAAAACTGATCTAAAAATTCTCACTCCAACAGGTAAAAAGATCAGTGTTAACAAAACACATTCTTAGTTAAGGCATTAAATGAGAGTTTATGAATATTACTCCCAGGTGGCAAAGGCTCTATATTTTGATAACACAGAAACTGAATCAAGTTTGTCATTCAAATCATGAAAATGGATTATGATGTCGGGGAAGTATCAGCTGCGAAGCAACAATATATCCGGTATTATATGATGAAACCCCAGGTGGACTATAGTCAAGTATCTTGGGAATAGTATCTACAACAACAAGAAGGATAAAATATTTGTGTCTATGAAAAAATGTTAAGGGGAAAAAGAAGGTTCTTAGGAGGTAGCATCCTTAGTACTTAAAAGGTAAACTTCTTAATACCGATCTTGATCCCAACACTGGTTAGCTATGAAATCTTGTGCAGTCATTTAGCTTCTTTGCTTCGTATTTTTCATCTGTGACATTTGAATAAGTAGAATAAGTATCTTAGATTGTTGCTGTGAGGGATTGAATGAAATAACTTACATAAAGGTCTAGGACAGCCTCTGGCACTTGGTAAATGTTAGCTAATATTTTTATATATTCTAGGCCATAACAAAGAAAGAAGAGGTAGACATAATGCTTTTTGAAAAACTTAGCCAGCTTTAATCCTGATAGTTCTGTTTTATTGCAATAACAGTTCAAAGAAATAGGATGACCTATCTATTTTTTACCTAATTATCTCTGGAAAGAAAATGTCACTCTGTTTATAAGGACACTCAGAGACCCTTGTTTGGCTCTTGCAGTCACTTGTTATTTAAAAATGTGAAAAGTTTCATATTTGTCTTTATAAACATAGAACCCAACTCATTAAGCTGCTTTCCTTTTTTCCTTTTTATTGAATTTATTGGGTGACACTGGTTAACAAAATGACACAGGTTTCAGGCGCACAGTTCCACGACGCATCCTCTGTACACTGTTCTGTGTGCTCACCGCCCCGAGTCAAGTCCCCTCCCGTCACCGTCTATCCCCCTTTACCCGCCTGTTGTCCCTGTCCATGAGTTTTCTCTCTTCTTTTCGCAATACTTCCACCCTCTCATGGGAAAGCAAACCCAATTCTTTTCTTTTATTTCCCTTCTTTTTAAAACCTGTTTATGAAAATTATTTGGTAGCTCTCCAAGGAATCCTAAAAATTAGAGAGTTATACAAAGACTACACAGCAATGTCCTGTTTTTCAAAAAGGAAACACTTGGATTTTTACAAACTACAATCTGATAAGTTCAATATTTTTTCCTAGGAAATATCTAAATGAAAGTATTAGAAAATTTTTCAAACAAATAATCCAATTATCAGTCAACCACTGTAGCTTGAAATACATTGCAGTTTAAATGTTAGTTAAGACTATCTTATCTCATTGTTTTCAACAAACACCAAAATAATAGCTATAGGGAACCTGTCCGCTTGCATGGTGAACGTAGCCCAGCCCTAACAGAAAACTGACAGGAGCAAGCGGCACACAGAACCACGCCCACAGATAGGATTTCCCGTGGGGAATCAGGCCTGCATTGTACCTAGGCTGCTTTGAGACTTGCTTTTGCTAAAACTCCCTCACCCTGGATTGAGGCAGCACATGTTCACTGCGTATCTTTAAAGTCACTTCCTAAAATCCATGCTAAACCTCCCAAGGGCAGAGTGTAACCAGTTCAACCCCTATCCCCTTTGCATTTGCAAATACCCTTTTTCTTTGTAGTGATTAGCAACTTCCTCTCCTTTGTTATCTATAACAGGTAACCCCCTGAAGTGAACCTGTGCAGAGTAAATGAGGACCACCCTCGATGTGATGTACCCAGAAAAGCAATAAAAGCCTGTCCAGGCAGGGGTCAGGGCCCTGTCTCACTCAGAGAGTGGCCATGCCGTCCCTCTTCCTGCACAGGACTTCTGCAGTCCGTGTGCATTTGTTCACTGCAGCCACAACACACAGGACCCATGGGCCGGGGTCCACATCAAATAGCTACGTTTAGAATTGTCCGCCCAGGGCCATAGCGTGTTTTTACAAGTACTGATCTTCACTTCCTGTACATGTTTATCTTAGAAGCTTCCATGGTTAATACAAACAGTAGATCATTTTCACCCCTCTTTGTTTTATTAAGGACAGACTTGAGTCATTCCGACAAAACGAGAACTTTACCTGGGAATTCTGGACTCATGAACAAGAGAGTCAAAGAGTTTTCCTTAGTAGCTAAAGTTACACAATCTGAGGTGACATGAATGGGAGCGGTGCTATTTTTGACTATGTGGGAAAAAAAGATAGACTTCAGAGAGAACACAATGAATCCACACACAGGACAAGTAGAGGGAAAGAGCTTAATTTCATCCAGATCTCTGGGTTTGCTGAGGCCAAGCCACTGTGGACAAGGAAAGGGAGGGGACAATGTTAAATCTGACATGCTCAGGGGACATCCGTGTGGTGGCCTGACAAACCCAGAGACCCTTAACCGAGTCTGTCTATTGTACTTTGCATCTAAGATAACACACCTTTGGAATGTCAGGGCAATTTCTTCCCTGCCTCACCGCTCACTGCACCAGGGCAGAGACCACGAATCCCCTCATTGGTATTGTTATCGTGTTAATTACTGACTGCTAACTACCCTTTACTCGCCAATGTAAAAGAAGTATGCGTCTATTTTATTACTCTTTATAATTTTTATAATTACTTTATAATTACTCAGAGGTTTCCCTACTTTCCTTTCTCTGGCCTCCCTAATCTGTCAGCAATGGATTTCATGCAACTGTTTATACTCCCTTCGATCGTAATGTATAAAATAAGGTGTAAAACTGCCATTCTCTGGAACACTTTCTCAATCCACTGAGATTTTGCTCCCTGGCAATTGTCATCAGTTTGGCTCCAATAAATTCATCAAATTCTCTATAGGTTTGAAGACTTCTTCCATTGACACCACATATCTGTCCAAAGTCAATATTTATTGTCATTGTGTTTCTCAAGCCAGTCTCACTTTATTTTTTGATAGATTGTGAAGTAATTATAAAAAGAAAATTATGTAGCCAGGTGTAAAAACTTTCTGTATTGTGTGAGAAAATATAGACTGGATGTCAGGACATATGAGGGATTGATTAAATACGTTCAAAATAAAACTCTGCTAAACAACAGAGAAGAATTCTTGTAGGTGATTAACATGGCTTATTTCTTTGTTATTTCCTGTCTGCAGTTTGTATTAATAACTTGAATCAATATATAAAAGACACATTTAGTGAAAATGTAAAACAATGGAGTTGGGTTATTTGGTTCAAAGCTTTTTAAATATTAATAAATGTAATTCCTACATTAATATAAACAATAGACATGATGTGTATCTTACAGTATGTGGAAGATTGTGAAAGATATACCAAATATTTTTTTGAAGATTTTATTTATTTATTTTTAGAGAGAGGGGAAGGGAGGGAGAAAGTCAGGAAGAGAAACATCAATGTGTGGTTGCTTCTCAAGCACCCCCTACTGGGGACCTGGCCCACAACCCAGGCACGTGCCCTGACTGGGAATCGAACTGCCAACCCTTTGGTCCACAGGTTGGCACTCAATCCACTGAGCCACACCAGCCAGAGCACAAATATTTATATATTTAGAGGGAAAAATAAGGATAAATTGATGTGTGTTATAAGAAGGTTTTTCTTTCAGCATAAGAACCATTCCTAACAATAAAACTCAAAAGTGGCACTGAACAAAATACATACAATTCCATCATTTAAAGTGTTCAAACCAACCTTTGATCTTTATTTAAAAGTACAACACAGATGAGCTCTACATTAGACTGCAGGTCTCTATGATGTTTTTTGATTCTGGAATAACATAGGTATAGAAAATGAATAACCTTAGCCTGGTCTCCTTTAATTAAATTGTATTATATCTTGCTGCTGGACTAGTTGATAGTACATCTGAGGATGGGGAGGGGGATGAGATAAAAGAATGGAATCTCTTGGGGCTAGGTGTTTGAATGAATGTCATTCCTCAAAACAACAAAATGAGCAAATCTTATGGGAAACGAATAACCAAAACTTTAAAATGTCCAAGGACACCCCAATATCAGAATCTGGTTATTACAAATCAGTGGTAGTAAAAAATGGCCATTAAACTTGGGACTCCACAAAAGAAGTCTGTGTGCAATGAGATACGTGCAAGAAAAAGTGTGATAAGGGTTCATGGTGTTGGTGTAAGAGGCGTTGCAGGTGGGCACAGGTAACCAGGTGCTTGGTGATCACGAACAATGAGTTGAACCAAATGCACAGAATTTATACCAGACAGAGAGAAGAGAGAGAGAGAGAGAGAGAGAGAGAGAGAGAGAGAGAGAGCGAGCAGATTCATTAAGCGATAGTACACTCCACAGAACATGGGAGCGGGCCAGCTCTGAGCAGAGATTGACCTCAGAGGCCGGAGGGATTCTGTTCTTTTAGGGCGGATATTTCCTGGCTAGTTTGGGGGGCTTTTATTGCGCATGCACGAATAGTTGTATTAGTTTAAAGCTATTGAGCATGTGGTCTCCCATGATTCTCCTTGATTGCCTCCGGGGGTGGGGGAGCTTACCATGCTAATTTATTATAATGCTGTTATAACGAAGCAGGGGTCCCGTAGCATCCTCTGCACAGGTGTGTCATGATTCACCATGACTCAGCACTTTTCCAGAAAGCAGGGGCAACTGGTCTTCGAACAAGTTCCCTCTCCTGTGTTGATGTCTTTTGCCCTGGGGAACCTCGGGAGTTTCCTCCTTCCTGACTATCTCCTGTCTCAGAGGCGTTAAAAGTTTTCATAGCAGAGTGCCAACAGACCCGGTTATCTGTGTTTTTCCCCACAAATCTGAGCTAATGGTGTCGTAGATGGCCTACTTTGGCTGAAATGGTGAAGAATGAAACTGATATGCTCTAGTAGTGTTTCTCAAGGGGAAAAACATTGGCACTTTGTGTAGAACTAGTTTTTGTTGAACAGGACTGACCCATCCATCCTGCCATATTCACCATCATCCCTACACTGACTGTGGGTGGCGTTCCATAAATAATCCTATTGTATCGTTCCTTTGTTTAAAAAATGTTGCCCTTCTAGCCCTAAATTGTTACCAAAATATAACTTATTATAAAACCTCTGAAATAACTTAAAAATTCCTGAGTAGAAGTACAAAGGTAGAGTGCAAGTAGAAGTACAAGTAGAAGTACAATAAGTTCCATTGTTCTCTATATTTCTGAGTTTTTGGAATAGTCTCAAAATCTCTATTATTACGGTAGCATTCTTAAATAACAACATTTCATCCCTAGTAAATTATATAAGCCTGATAGCCACACAACTCTGTGTGGTAGTCTGAGTAGAACTTGTAGCTGCCTTGACCACTTTTTCGTATACACTGCAGAGCCCAAATCCTCATATATATTGTATTATTCCAGTATTATTGTATTATTGTTAGAGACTTACATTATTGTATAATAATTATTGTATTATTATTAGAGACTTCATGGTAAGCTATACTTCTTACCTTTCATTTGCAGGAAGTCTATCTGGCTGTGTATCACAATGAGACCCACTCATTCATTCAAGTCAATATTCTGAATAATAGCATTCTCAGATGCACACATTGACTAAAATTGGTCAATGTAACTAAAAATTATTTTTGCACGCAGTGTTCACACAGTCTCTGACACTGAGTTATTGCCTTCAAAGTAATGGTTTTGGAGGATAGAACTGAATGAAGTATTTGTGAACTGTCCTAAACCATCTGGTCATGAGCAACTCTTAGATTCTTCCTGGTAGTTAAAAGTATCCGCTAAACATTTGAGTTGGAAAGTGCTTTAATGCTAACAAGTCTTGGAGAACATTTTTACAAAGATACCTATTTCAAACATGGGTGTTGAATAATGAATTATGTTTAGTTGTATTTAAAGAACCAATTTCAACAACCCATTTTTAGGCTTTAATGCTTCCCACTCTGGATGTTAAGTGCCCCTACTAACACTTTTTGTAAGAAGTTCCTTTAAGACCAACACAGGTTTCTGAGACTAGATTCTATCATCCATATAGCTGACAGCAAGCAAACAGTCTACAGTTCTTCCTGCCTATAGAAGCACTCAGCAACACAGAGTAGAACATCATGCCTAAGCATATGATTCTCCTAGGTTCTTACGTCCTATTTCATGCAAGGGTAAGGAGTGTCTAGCTGAACCTGTTATTATGAATAACTTTCATTTCATCACAGAGAAAACATAACTAAAATGTGTCCTATCACTATCACAGGCTACTATTTATTATTTTTCACCCTAAAAAATCCATCTGAAACTATGCTAATGAGAAAAGAATGATTGTTGCTTGAGATATGTGGAGATACCCATTTCCGAAAGTATGTCAGCATTCATTTGTAGGATGCGCCTCTTTTCCATGTACTCTTTGTGGGACACGTCTCTACTATACATACTGTGTCAGTATATTAACTGACCAGTCTTACAATGTGCCGGGTGTTGGCTTAACCTGAAATATTGATGTCCACCAAGGAGATATCAGAATCTCACATTGGTAATGCAAATATTACTTAGGTCTATGTGTGCAGCATACATTTCATAAACACATATATGTAGACATTTACAATTTAGTAAACTTGAAAAGGCATTCCTTAGATAGTTCACCTATTCTTGATTAATTCCCTTTTTAATATTTAAAATGCAAGTATTTATAAATGTCATTTTCTTCTCTAGTCTTCTTCTTAATGTTTTTTCTCTAGCCCTATTTTTAATGGTTATCCAGTTATTTGCATATTAGCACACTCATTTCCTGAAATCAATGAGAAAGGAAATTCTGTGAATCGATAATTCTTCTCCTGAACATCATTAGTGATTATAAATCATCTTTTAAAGATATCGCTAGTAAGCACTTCTCTGATGATCCTGAATAAACCTCTACATTTTCCATGGAAAGGTCAGGTAAAATAGCTGGCTATTTTCTATTGCATATTGACTTCTGGAATAAGAAGACTTTCCTTGCCATTCTCCAACATTGGCTTGAATGCAGGATCCAAGTACCCCAACCTGTTTATGGGGACCTGCTGTTCCATCACTTTCCCATTATCTGTCATTTTCTTCTCTCCATGACTTGTATTAGCAGATTCCCTTGAGTGTCCAGGGTTCAGCTATTATTCCCTTTCATCACAGGCCTAAGGCCAAGTGTATAGTTTTGTTTTTTTTTTTTAATTTTTATTTTCATTGTTGATCTTGTACAGTTTTCTGTCTTTTATTCTCACCCGAACCCGCCACCCCAGCCCTCCCCACCTCCCTCCCATTTCCACCCCCCCATAGTTTTTGTCCATGTGTCCTTTATACTTGTTCCTGTAAATCCTTCCCCTTTTCCCCTGAAATTCCCAAGTGTATAGTTTTTAAAGATGTCATTTATTTATTTCTAGAGAGAGGGGAAGGGAAGGAGAAAGAGAGGGAGAGAAACACCAATGTGTGCTTGTGTCTTGCACGCCCCCTGCTGGGGACCTGGCCCGCAACCCAGGCATGTGCCCTCACTGGGAATTGAACCAGAGACCCTTTGGTTCATACTATTTGTGTGTAATCAATTCAATGTTTGTATTATTGTGTTTATTCAATTGTGAAAGAATTAAATGTGACCAAAAAAATCAGCTTGTTTGATTTCTCTTTAAGATTTTATGTATTTATTTTTAGAGAGAGGGGAAGGGAAGGAGAAAGAAGGAGAGAAACATCTATGTGTGGTTGCCTCTCACACGCCCCCTACTGGGGACCTGGCCTGCAACCCAGGCATGGGCCCTGACTGGGAATCGAACCGGCAACTCTTTGGTTCACAGGCTGGCACCCAGCCCACTGAGCCACACCAGCCAGGGCCTGAGTACATTAATTTGACCCCTAATTATGCTGTTTTATCTCAACTCCTTCTAGCCTCCCTCATTGTTCCCCGCTAAAATTTGTTATTAACTTTGGGCATCCCAGACCCTTTCTTTAATCTTGCCTTCCACGCTAGATGATGATGATACTATTTCCTAAAAGCTACCAGAAGGAAGCCCTCATAAGCTTTTAGGATGCTAAGTAGTAATATGTAAAAATAAAAAATAAAAAAATAAACTGAGTCGACCACAGTCACATTAGTACTCACGAGTTTGGTTCCCAGAATGCACAGGCAAGAAAAGCTGATTTCATTATATGAAATTGAAGTAGGTAGCGCTTTGAAAATAACTGAGGGCAACTGAACCTATTTATCTGGTAGTATTACAGCAGCATAGAAAGGAAACCAGAAACGCATTAGCAACTCAATAAGCACTGAGATTTTTTTAAAGGCCAGAGAGTCTTGACTGCACTTAAAGTTTTGAAATGTCAGCTACACGTTATGTGTTTTACGTCCTCTTTCCTCTTCAGTTTGCTCTGTTCTCACTTGCGTTTTTATTAAGGACATATCAGTAATGAAACAATATAATAATAAACACCCATACTCATCAGACAAGAATGATAAAAATATTAACATCTATTATGATTTAAAGAAATAAAATATTAGTGATACAGTTGAAGTTGCCTAATTATCTTTCTTCAAGCCATTCCTATATCTCTTTTACTACCAAAGAAAACTGTGACTATAAAGTTGAATATGTTAAAACATATATATCTCTTTAAAAATATAAAGTTCATATGTATTTTTCACATCTATATTTTTAAGATTTATGTCTCGCATATATTTTTCTAAGATTGAACAGGAACTTTGTCTTTTACCTCAAGAAGGTGACTAAAACTGGAAATTCATATGGTATCTTATTTGCAGATTGCATATTCTATACAAATATTTAAGCAAGTCCTTTTCTTTTTTTACCATTTCTTTAGACAGTCCACACTGATATACACAGCCATCTCACTTTCTTCTTAATTTTATGAATATACCGACATTTTAAAATCCGTATTGATGCTCATTGAGGTTATTTCCCAGTTTTTGCTATTGCAAACGATGCTACGCTGATGTTCCCTGTCCATCTCTATACGCTATGAAAAGTGACTTTTACAATATATATATTTAGAAATAGTGACACCAAAGTCAGGTCCCGCTACCTGCCACTTTGAAAACCAACAATCAAGAGGCAGGCGCTTGATGTAAGGAAAGATGGATTCCAGTCCCAAAGAGCATGTTAACATTATTTTAATCAGGAGGGAGAAAGAGAGCGGAATAAGGAGATCAGGGAGGGCTGCGGACCTGCCGGCTGTGTCCTTGCTGGTCCTGATACGGATCTTTAACGTCAGGTTACTGAAACTTATCAGCGTCAGCCACATTCCTGAGGTTGGTCGGTCAGCATCAGACAGAGTCTTATACAAACTGGGACACTTCATGCTTGCAGTATGCTCAATAACAAGAGAAAACCCTGTTAATATATGAGTTCTTTTTAAACGTTTGTTAGTGTATTTCATTCTATTTCAAGGTCACTCAAAGCAGTATAAAGGTTGTATTCCGTTACAATATTAATGCCGAATTATAATCCATGAAAAGAATATAAAGGTTTCTGCTTCCTCCATATGTTTGCCGAAGATTATTATTACCAAATGTTTTACTTTGATTTACATTTCCCTTATTACCTGTAAAGAGGTAGGAACTCAATCACACTGCTCCCCCTTTGGAAAAATGTAGTGAAATTAGCTTTTTTAAGGCTCACATTTCAGGAAAACAGTTGTTCCAAGCCTTAGAAAGAAAGCCTGTAAAGTAGTTTGATTTTTTTACTTGAGTAAATGCGCAAATTAAAGGAGCTAATATTTTAGAGGGACTGACTAATGAGTATGGTACAGTCATCCCTTTATAAAGTGGTAAAATAACTTCTGAATGCCACATTAATAGGGTGGGATGTCTTTATTTAAAAAAAAATTATTGGCCCTGGCTGGTGTAGCTCAGTGGATTGAGCGCGGGCCTGCGAACCAGAGGATCGAGGTTCGATTCCCTGTCAGGGCACATGCCTGGGTTGCAGGCCAGTTCCCAGCAGGGGACACACGAGAGGCAACCGTACATTGATATTTCTCTCTCTCTCCCTCTCTCCTACCCTTCCCCTCTAAAGATAAATAAATAATCTAAAAAAATAAAAATAAATAAAATATTAAAAAAATAAATAAATAATAAAAAAAATTATTTATTCATTTTAGAGAGAGGGGAAGGGAGGGAGAAAGAGAGGGAGAGAGATATCCATGTGTGGTTGCCTCTCCAGCACCCTAACTGGGGACCTGGCCCATAAGTCAGGCATGTGCGCTGACTGAGAATCGAACTGGTGGCCTCCGGGGTTGCAGGCCAGTGCTCAGTCCACTGAGCCACACCAGCCAGGCCTGGGATTTCTTGAAAACTGACATAAGTGTTGGGACCTAATTCAGGCCACCTCGCAATACCCCACAATAGCATATTGATTACTTCCAATTAAAATCATTTCAGAAGTAGCGGGAGCAGGAAGGTCTTTCTCACTGAAATAAGGAGATAAATCTTGGCTATGATAGTGTTAATGGCGAAATCGCACCAAATGTTAGATGTTAGACTTTGGTCCTGAGTTCAGTTAAGAAAGATCTCACAGCCAAGAACTTTCTAACACAAAAATTTATTTAGAAAGGCACACGTAAAAGAAGGCGATAATATTGAGGCCGATCGGGCTCCAGATGTTCCACAGTGGTCCTTTCTTCTACGAAGCCATTCCGAGCGAAGACTCGAATACAAGGGAAAGTTTGTTTTGTTCAGAGAGTCACAGGGGCAGAAGGGGTGAGCCGTGGAGGAAGTGAGCCGGCTGGGCCGCATGGGCTCAGGAAGCAAGTGCCAGCGGCCAGAGGAGGCCCTTGGAGCTTAGGAGAGAGAAAGGAAGGAACATCCTTCCTGGAGGGAAGAAAAGGGGGAGGCAAGGAGCAGAGCCGCCCAAGGAAAGAAGGGGCTGGAAAAAGGTGTGGGTGTGCTGAAGAGAGAAAGAACCAGCACTGGGTCCTTTGTCTTGAGGGTTTCCACCTTTTCTTTAAAGGCGGGGATTTCAGGGTGGGTCCCAAGGCAGCATCCCAATAGCATCCCATATTCATGGGCTTTCCAGGTGTGTCCTTTCAGAGTCAAGGTGTCCACTGATTGGTGGGCAGGGCCGGGGAGCTGTAGTCCGGGAAGCTGGTCCTGATGTCAGCCAGGGCCTCGCTCCCTCCGGTCTTGCTGCTTTTCTGGGCCTGCAGCGGAAGCACAACTGAAGCCCGGAGGTTATCTCTACTTTGACCAAAACTCCGTCTGTGTGGTCCACAGACCTGAGGCTTTATTCTTAGGATTATTTTAAGTGAGTCGGATCCTCACTGTCCTGAGTGCTTAATGCTGAAGGGAGTGGTCATGCAAGGACCTGTATGGCAGTCATAGAAGGCTGTTCTCCTGCCCCACCTTGCACCCCCTCTAAACCGCATGCCAGTGCAGGAAAGGTCGGGGGGGGGGGGGTCCTAACCACAGGACCAGCAATATGAGGTCTGGGCTCTAAACTGCATGACCCACAATACCCTAAGGGAGGAAGGTCACGCCGGGAGTCAGATCGTGCCCTACGATACGTCTTTTCCCAGTCTTGCCCATTCCTGGGCGCCTGGGGCTGTATGCCCTGGTGATCTTCTATATCCGGCCTGGCGCCCCTCCTTGGCGCATGTCTGCGTAACTGCCTATGATATCAGTAGGGGTCCTTCCCATTCTTCAAGGCTCAGACGCAGCCTCATCATAAGAGTTACAAACTTTAGACTTGGTAAAGCCTGGATAAACAAACCTTGGTCTTCATTAAGTTACTACCTAAGCCCGAACCTTGCTTAAATTCCTTTCTAATAAATACTACCTTTCTTTGTCTTGTCAATGTCTTGGAAAATTGTTTCTTGTTCTAAAAAGTATTAAAAGTGCCTACTTTAATCATTTTGGGGCCCCATTTTATGATCTCAGCATCATTGTGATTCTCCTGTGTACATGTAGTAAATTGCTTTTTTTTTCCCTGTTAATCTAGTCTCGTGTCATTTTATTAGTTCTGTTATAACAACAAAAGAAGGGTAAAAGGGGAGGAGGTTTCTTCCATTCCCTCATAGAAGTTCAAAGGAAACACTTCGATAATTTTGACCAGCAAATACCCAAAATTATCTCAGTAATTTATCTTTTACATTAAAAAGGGAATTAAGAATTAGCAATTAATGAATTCATGAGTTTTGCATGGTGGTAGTTCATAGAAATAATTAGGGCATGAGTATATTCCTTATATAATATTCCTACTAATAATAGCTAACCAATATAGTGCTTATGAAACTTTAGGTACTTGACTCATTTATTTACCGCAGCAAACCTAGGGGACATGTCCTATTATTATACCTGCTTTTACAGATAAGAAAATTGAGACTTAAATGTACTTGCCTAAGCTCACAGTTTGTAACGAATAGAATTCAAGCTCAGGCCATTTGATTGCAAAGCCTCTGCTCATAAACCGCTATATTTACTGCCAATTCCTTCGAGAAGCTTCTTTCATTACTCTCTTGGTTTCATGATCTGATTCTTTTTCAAGGTAATTTGATCCATACAGGGGGAATATTTTCAGACACTTTCAAATCTATTATGCTGGCAACAATTGTTTGGAGAAAACAAAAAGCTGGTAAGTTACACTTTTGACATGAAAAAGGTATAAAGTATATATTTTATATATATAAAAATACATATTTATGATAAAAGAGACATATTGAGGAAACTAACTATATAATATGGTGGAGAAAGAAGGGGGTTCCAGAATTATTGAAATTGCATATAGTTTTTAGATAAAAATATAAAATGATTGACCTTACAATATAAGTTTGAAGCTGCTCACACTCTAAAATTCTATGTATGCCTAAAATGCTTCTCTGATTCTCTTCACTGCTGTCAAAAACAATTTAAAATATTTCATAATTTCTAACATTTTATCAGGAAAAATTGAAAAATACAATTTAACTTTTGAAATTTCTAATTTAAATATAAAATAATCCATCTAAAGACAGCTTTATGCATCTTGAATATAATTACATTTGTATAGTCCTTACTTCATTAATTCATATGTTTATCTCAATATGTCAGTTTCAGGCAATAGTATGCTGTGGGAGCTCCGCCCGCAGAGCCCCATCCCTCCGTCACGGATGAAAATAAATCTACCAAGACATGATCTGCTTGGGGAGGAGAGGTGGACAAACTCTCAAAGGAGAAGGGCCCAGAGCCCCTTCCTCAATGGTTTTTATTAGGTTCGTAACACACAGGAATACAGGTAAAGCTCATCAGTCAATGTCAGGCGGCAAGGATCAAACAATAGATAACATTTCAAAGAACTCTGAGGGTTTAATTGAGTGAGGGTTTGTCACCTAAGGGGTTATAAAACTTTGGGAGACATACTCATTTCCTCCTCGGACCCTTATGATTTAAGTGAGAGCACTCTTAGCAAACAAAGCAGGTTTCACAGGACTTTACAAATTCTTTCTTATGCCCCATCGCCCGGGGAACCGTCCTGGCCAGCACAGGGCTGCATCGCCATCTATCATAGTTTCAGGCTTAAGTGGGTTAAGACCAGAGAGCCACAGATAAGGAAAACTTGTCCCAGACGGATTGAGGACTCAGGCTATGTCAGGATAGCTGGGGAACGAGGGTCCATCGCCCCCTCTTTGCTACAGCCCCTGCCGAATTCTTCCTTGAGGGCCTTCCAAGTGGTCGTGCCTGTCTTAGGTGACCCCTCCCTTGAGGGAATCTTACCTGTCACTGGCTAACCGACCAAGCATTGGGGGCCAGAGATGGATGAGGCAGAAGCGGCGCCCCTGCCAGGGAGATAAGCTTTGTCTCCTTAGTGGCTCACAGTCCAAAGGTCGCTCACTCAGCCTTAGCCATGGGGGGTTACAACTCCTGAAACCAGGCAGAACGGTCCCCAATAGTAAATAACTACAAAATAAAAAGAAATTCTTTTCAGGCTAATGGACCTATCAGGTATACACGTTTAGCAGTTCAAAACCGGTTTCCCAACAAACAGAAAAACAGATACGTTTATTGTATCCGTACTCCTGGGTGGGGACTACTGGAAAATTCCATTCTGAAACTCTCCTCCACATTGTCTTCTCACATACAACTCTGCGCATCCTTCCTTGCCTTTTCTCATTTCTTTTTATGACACACACAGAACACAAACACACACACGTACGTGCTCATCAACAACGTCCCTGACTATGATCATTCTTTTGAGAAATTCTTCAGTTTTGTTTCTAATATTGTCTGGGAAAGTGAGGTTAGTGTCACCCCTTTGTAAGTAGTTAAGGGTGAGATGCTCTGTTACTTCAGTCAGTCGATAGGCATTTGATGAGCCCAACTTCCTGTGAGGAACAATTCCTGCCTTTAGAGAACTTATGAGTGGGAAAGTTCTTCCATAAGTTATTTAATGATCACAAGTTATAAGAACAGAAGAGGCATATGTTGCAATGTTTTGTTTATAAAACAGTCTACTATTTTGTGAGATATTAGTTCAATATTTGCATTTTTAAAACTCCCTACAATGTGACCAACCTTCACGGATTTGGTATTATTGAAATCGTATCGTGTGTTGAATTTTTACAGACTGCTACTTACATTCAGATTTTTTAAGTGGCTGAGTTTCTACTTTAGTCCAGATTCTGTATTTGGCTGTTTCACATATTTCACCAACTTTATAACTGTCAACCCCTTTTTAGCTTAGGCAGAGTTTTATATAAGGTTACCCTGAAGATGAGAGAAATGTAAAATCACTTCCATAATTTCACATTGTTTACGCATGGTGTCTCAAACTGAGGTCTTCTTGACTCCAAATCCAGTACTCTTTCCGGTAAAACATATGTTGAAAGTCATACTTTTGTTGTACTTTTTAAAGATTTTACTTATTTATTTTTTAGAGAGAGGGAAAGGGAGAGAGAGAGGGAGAGAAACATCAATGTGTGGTTGCCTCTCAAGTGCCCCCTACTGGGGACCTGGCCTGCAACCCAGGCATGTGCCCTGACTGGGAATCGAACCATTGAAAATTTGGTTCATAGGCCAGCACTTAGTCCACTGAGCCACACCAGCAAGGGCGAAAGTTATACTTTTAATATATCTACTAGTAACTAATTAACCTATATCTAATGTGATAATTCTGAAGTCATTTTTAGTTGGCAGAATAGTTTGACCTCAATAGACACCTCCAGCATATAGTAGTCAAATCATTTTCTGGATAGAGGTATAACTTATTTTATGCTACAGAAATAGCCCTGAAATATTTTATGTCAAAATTTCAAGATAAAATTATATTTCATACTCTGGGGTGGAACAGAGAGGGGTAGTTTAACTAAAAACAAATTAATTTTTTGAAAGAAAGGTCTTGGAAAAATGACTTCGTAAAAAGATATGTAAATTCGTATGCTTGTAAGAGTTTTCTTAATATGTAACCTTCTAAAGGTAGTAACAATTGCGTGCCAGTGTTCAATAGATCAATTATTGACAATATATTGATAAATGATTCAATGATAAGAAACTAGTTATCATGCCAGAAGATTCACTGACAAGTAAGTATTTCCTTCTTTGGTCACTTTTTATAAATTTGTACCTGTAACTCTTTTAACTGATACATTTATACACTGTCAACTAGTTGTGATATTTAGAATATTAATGGAATTACTCTCTGTTCCTTAGATATAACCTGGCCTGTGATTATTCTCTTCATTAAGATTGTTTTAAAATCATTCTTCTTACTTATTAACAATAGTTCCATTTAAGAATGAGCACAGTTAATACCGTATTGCTTGCGGTTACTTTGAATGTGATCGATGGAGCTCAAAATGAATAATTGGAGCTGCTATAGGGTCAGTGTTTCCATGAAGGTATAAAAGTTCTTTAGTACTATTCTGTCATGGGGCTTTTAACGTGCAGATCAATAGTAGCACACACCGTCAATTTAAATTTGGAGCAAAAATAACACAGTTTTTTTAAATGAAAAAGGCCACATCACTCACAATTTCAGGTCAAATCTTTCATGAGGTACAGGTCATTAAAATGCTGAATAATTGGAATACATGACAATACCATGAAATACCAAAGATAAAATAAATGTTTTAATTTCATTTTCACCACTAATCAAAGATGTCTGATTTGTATCTACATATCTTGAAGACACTGTTTGGAAGGGCAAGTTGACACCTAAGCTAACTGTAGTTTCAATCTCCCAAGGAATGTATTCCTAACCAGTCACTCTAGTAACGGCAAAGTCACAAATATCTTTTTCCCCATGAGTCCTATTAATATTGTAATAAATGTTCTTGTGTCCTTAGTGACGTATGAGATCTTCAATTCAAAACAGGCCGGATTCTTGTCTCATGTTAAAAGAAGACAAGCCTGTTCAACAACAACAAAAGTTTAGAAAAAAAAAAAAAGAAGACAAGCCATTACAACACCAAGAAAATGGCACAAAATCCTCTGAATTGCATGCTATTAGGCAACTACAGCTTCATGGTAAAGTGTATTTGTCAATGTTGGTTGTGAGACTGTACGTGAGGTTGTTAAGAGCATTCTCTTGTGAATGAAAAAAGCGTTCCCCATGTTTCTCTGCGAATAAATTTGTACCAGTTAGGAAACCCAGCCTTGATCGAAGCAGCGGATTTCTAGGCCAAACTGGCAACACGATTTTTACATTTTCTACAATGTATCTGAAGGTTTTTTTGTTATCGATCACAAAATATGGCCACTTCTCACAGCTCAAAATACAGATGGTGTTCTTTAAAAGTAAAAATGCTTGGGTAGCTTTTACATACCTAAAAATACTGCTAGGATGTTTTTAAATAAAGCTCTTTAAAAAACACCCTGACAAAGACCTTCAGATGTGAAACATCCCACATACCCCTTCTCTAAGATGCTTCTGTGACGATGGTCAACGTGAGAGCGCGAGGCCCAGCTGCCTGTCTTGAACCATGATAGGTTCTTCTTCCAGAAGCACAGGCAAGGGCTTGAATGAAACAATTCAAATGCCTCTTGTTTTCCTGCTGTGGACTCCCATGAATGTAGTGACCTAACGTCTTCACTAAGATGTCCAAGTCCTTTTGGACACCCACAGGCACCCTCAGTGCCTCCTTCTGCCCCTGCCCTAATTCGGGGTACCGTCACTCAGGGAAAAGAAGCAAACATCCGGGATCCAGGCTCCTGACCCCGTCAGCTGTGTCGCCGTCCAGGCAGGGTCTCTGATGAATCCAAAGCCGTGTGGTGCCTGCTCATGGCCCACCGGCAGGAGTCCTTTCCCCCTTCTTCCAGGCAACGTCTCTCCTGCTTCCCAGGCCACGCAGCCAAGGAGTGTACCCCCAAGCCATGGGGTCCTCTTCTACCAAAGCTGCAGGGGTCCCCACTCCGGCGAAACCGCGTGGCTCTCTCCTCTCTACTAAAGCTGCGGGGAGTGGGGAAGGCGCCTCTCTGCCAAAGCCGGGTGGCAGTTCTCTGCTAAAGCCACAGGGTGATTCTCGCTCACAGGGCTGCGGGGGTCCCCGCTGGCCAAAGCCGAGTGTCCTCTGCCTTAGCCAAGTGGCGGTTCTCTGCTAAAGCCACGTGCTGATCTTCCCATGGCTGCGGGGGTCCTGACTCTGCCAAAAGTGCGTGTTTCTCTCCTTCATGGCTGCCGGGCCTGGGTTTACATCCCCGAGCCAGTCTTCCCCCGCCCCCCCATTTCCGACTCCTCCCACAATCGGCTACACCTGCCAGCCTTCCCGTATCCTTCCAGCTTTCCTGGGCTGTCACAGTGAGTCTGGGCAGGTGTGGCCCCAGGGCACGGAGCCTGTCTTCTCCAAGCTCTCACGCAGATGCTGTAACCAGGGGGAGCTGCCCGCCCCCCGTTATATCTTAGGTGGAAGTCACTTCCCTCCCCCTGGCTCAAAGCATGGCCGCCGCTATTCAACATGTCCATGAGACCAGTTAAAGGTTACAGACATGTTAAAGGACCATGCCAGAGGTTAGCTGCAGAGCTGCTGCTATGCAAAACCGCTCTCAATGATCCTGCTCCATGTGTCCCTTCCCCCAGCTCACATCTGTAGGGGAAGGGGCGAGGACATCCTATATATCTTTCTAATATTTCCTGGACCCCTTGAGTCCTGGGCCCCATTCCAAATCCCTATTTGGCTAAGAGCGGGGCCCTGTTACATTATTATTGTGTGTCTTAGGGATCTATGCAAACATGACGTAAACTCTTCAAAGACAGCTACAGTAAGGGAACCAAATACCATTAGGGCACAACACATTTCTAATCAGAAACTGCTGTTTCTTACAAATGATTGTGTGGTATCCCAGAATCTCATGTATATAAGCCAGTCCATGTTTTGTATCACGAGAAGATTGGTTGTTCTCCTAATATCTGACATGTCTGCAAAAATTCAGTGACTCATAAATAGTCATGTGCTAGTGAAGTCTTTTCACAGAAACGCTACATTTGGAATTAGGGGGAGAATCCTGCTAT
This sequence comes from Glossophaga mutica, assembly GCA_039655065.1. Classification (NCBI taxonomy): domain Eukaryota; kingdom Metazoa; phylum Chordata; class Mammalia; order Chiroptera; family Phyllostomidae; genus Glossophaga; species Glossophaga mutica. Next base: position 1,457,393 of record CM077318.1, on the reverse strand, counting down.
AGTTATATCTTCCAATATGGCCTTAAACATTGTTTTCAATATTAGAGAATATTAGGCCAATACTTGATTTTATGTAACTATTTGAAAACATATGAATCTCTTTCTATTTTGGTTGTTTATTTTGTTCTTTAGAGTCCACATATAAGTGAAAGCTATGGCTTTTGTCATTCGGTGTCTGACTTATGATACAAAGGACAGACTGACAGTTGTCAGAGGGTAGGAAGAATGGGGACGGGGTGACAAAGGTGTAGGGACTAAGCAGTAAGAATTGGTCGTTACAACACAGTCACAGAGATGTAGAGTACAGCACAGGGAATGTAGTTAATAATATCATGATAACTACATACGGTACCAGGTGGGGACTGAAAATGCCCAGGGCATTGTTAATGGTACGATTCTGGAATCACTATGCTGTACACCTGAAAGTAATACAAAATCATCCTCAATGTAAACTGTAATTGAAAAAAAAAGAAATAAAGTTTGCCATCATTTAAAAAGTAAAATATATCTGTCCAGAAGAAAATATGCTATCTGTTACATGGGGTTGACTTCTGCAATTTTGAAGGCTCTTTCAGATTCTTTTTGTACCAAGGGAATACAGCTTGAAGTCAAATACTCATTCTGACAAACATTTCATAAATATAATAGAAAGCAATTTTATGTGAAAAAAGACACATCCTTCCTTATTTTGCCAAACTACTGTTCATACAATTGTGTCACCACATTGTAAAGATCAAAGTATGCCTAATATTTGCAGAATAATACTTTAATCACATGCCTCTCGTAACTCTTTATGGTTTCTCATTATCTGTAGGCATATGTTTACTATTATTCACTACCTGTTTATACAAATCTCCTACTGTGCAGAGCTACAACACCTCCAGGTTTTCTGTAGCAAAAGACATTATAAATGCCTTCTCCAATTATTCCTATGAAGCAGTGTTTTTTATATTGTTCTCAGTGGAACTCCAGGCATCCTTGCTGATGCTGCAAGAACTCAGTATTTATCATGAAACGGTTTAAAGAATGCTGGTTTTGCATGATGTGCCATATATCAGTGTTCCAAGTTATATTCGTTTACAGCAAAAAGAGAATCAAATAATAAATACAAGTTTGGGAGCCACCGAATATGTCATCAATTCTTCGGAATGTGCATAGTTTAACATCTAGCAAGTAAACAACTCTTCGGTGAAATTTATGATAAAAATATCCCTGTTATGAAACAGAACTCCTGTGTCCCAAACAAAGCAATCCTGGGGTATCTGAGGCATCTTGTGCTTTTCTGTTTTCTTTCTCAGCCTTCAGCCATTTTCATTTTGTTTCTCTCAGGTACATGAAACAGAAGCTCAGATCCTTCCTTTTCTTTACAACACTATTCCCTTCCATTTATAGCAATTAGTCTTATAAATTCATAGCAGCCAATGTGTATACCATTACATGGCAATTGCTTGAAGATCACATTGGGTCTTTTTGGATATTGTTTAGTTATTGTAATGATTTTAGAAATGATATTCATATGACTATGCCTTACTTCTCTAGAAATTTATGGATTAATTTCTGGAAATTAATAAAAATAGACATTTTATTTCTATTTGAAAGCATAAAGCATAACTGAGCAATTTTGGTATCCTATTCCACGTCAGTGTCTTTTACATTGAGCTTAATAGCAATTGATAGAGTTTGACATTCCTTGAATGCTGTAGAAGTACAGTACAAAAAGAAACTTAGTAGGTCAAATTATTGCGACTTCTCTTTTCAATGTACCATGTCACATTATATTTGAAGACACTAATACAGTTTATCAACATTAACAACAATGGACTATACTTTAAATATCTTTTATGTTCTGTGATAGTAAAGTTGCATGTATAAATGATAATAGGACATAAAAGCTGTCAGTCTAAGGTGACCTAAGGAAAAGAAGCGGCTGTAACAAAAGGGAGACAGATAAATGGTGATATCTTCCAAAGATGTCAATACCCGTGAACAGTTTCAGCTGGGAGACAGAGAGAGCTGGAAAGATGCTGCTCTCATTTACACCACAAGCTAAATGCTAGACAGGCAGTAAATTAATCATTCTCCCTGAACCCATCAGAAACCTGTAGCTTCAGGGCAAATGACCATTCCAAATTCTGATGAGAGGCATCTTCAGTAATAAATGGGATGTGAGCATTTTCTTGGGGCCACTCCACACTGGGTGCCACAAAATCTATTAGGAATGAAAACCAATACATTTGAAGGGCTTGCTGGTGGGTAAGGGTGGACTAATGTGAAAGCCTGTTTCTGAGGCCTGCAATCATGGAGGGGAAAAGGTTTGATCCCGTAATAAACATCTCCAATAACTCAACCAGGCTCTCAAAAAGGCAGATGGAGGAGAATACAGAAATGTTTTATGGAAAAAAAAAATTTCATTTTCAACAAATAGTGCTGGGAAATTAGATGTGCGTATGTAAGATAATGAATTCAGAACTTACCTCACACCACACACAAATATGAAATGAAGATACATTACACCACTAAAAATGATAGCTGAAAGGATTGAACCCTTGGTAGAAAACAGGAGAAAAAATTCACCATGAGTGAGGCAATAGTGTCTTTTTTAAAAAACATTTTATTTATTTATTTCTAGACAGCAGAAAAGGAAGGCATAAAGAGAAGGGAAAACACATCGATGTGAGAGCAAAACATTGATCAGGTGCCTCTTGTAGGTGCCCAGACCGGGGACCGAACCCACAACCCAGGCATGTGCCCTGACCAGGAACTGAACTGCTGACCTTTCACTTTGCGGGATGGCATTCAACCATCTGAGCCACACTGGTCAAGGTTAGGCAATAGTCTCTTGATAAGACATCAAAAAGACATCAACAGAAGAACAACTAGAAATATTGAACTCCATTAAAATTAAAAACCTTGCGCAGAAAATGATATAATCACAAAAGCAAAAGATACCCGTGGAATTGAAGCAAATATTTTCAAATCATAAATCTCATAAACACTTTGTACCCAGAATATGTAACAACTCTTACAGGTCAATACTAAAAAGTCTAATAACCCAATTTATAATTGGCCAATGTATTTAAACAGGTCTCTCTACAAAGAAGGTGTTCAGATGACCAATAAGCACGTGAAAAATATTCAATATTATAGGTTCTTAGCACAATGCAAATTAAAATGACAAGATACCATTTACAACCATTAAGATGGCTTAAAAGGTAGACAATAACAATGATCGGCAAGGATACGGAGACATAAAACCCTCGTATACTGTTGACCAAAATGTAAAATGGCGTAGTTACACATGAAAAGATGTTCTGCATCGGTTTTCATTAGAGCAATGTAAGTGAAAGCAACACTGGGATTCTCTTACACATCTATCAAAAAGTACAAAGTGTAAAAGCCTGACAACAAACACTAAATGCTAACAAGAGTGTACAACGCAAACTCTCATTTGTGGCTGATTAGAAGGAAAACAACTGGATAATCCCTGTGGAAGTCTCTTATAAAGCTACACGCAGACTTGTCGTAAAACCCAGCACTTCCATCTGTAGCTGTTTACCCAGGTGAATTGAAAAGTTATGTTCATTTCAGGGGAAGAGGGGAAGGGCTTACAGGAACAAGTATAAAGGACACGTGGACAAAAACTAGGGGGGTGGAAATGGGAGGGAGGCGGGGAGGGCTGGGGCGGTGGGCTGGGGTGGGAGTAAAAGACAGAAAACTGTAAGAGAACAACAATTAAAATAAAATTTAAAAAAGGAAAAGTTATGTTCACACAAAAACTATATTCATATTCTCCAAAACATGGAAACACTGTCTCCAATAATGAAATAAACAGTGGTACATCAGAAAACAAAATGTGATTTAGCAATGTAAAGAAATGAGCTAGTTAGTCAAGCCATGACATTACTCTTTCCTAAGAGAAAGAAGTTATATCCTAAAGGTGAAAATGGAATCATTCCATTAATAATATATCATTATAGAAATGTTAGAACAATATTAGCAAAAAATAAATGTATGCAAATATTATTGGATTCTAATCCACAGTATAAATGAAGTATCCAAGAGTCTGTGCCGGTATAAGTACATCCCAAGTGGACAATGTGGAAGGAGGAGACTAATACCTTCACAGTGGAGAAACTTGGAAGAGAACACCTCAGCTAGACAATGAAGGCTAACATCAACAGTGACATGGGCCGGAAGGGAAAAATCCTCTCTCTGCTTATCTTGGGTTCTTGGGCAAAGAACAAAAAGAATATATTTAAATGGAAGTAACGGTGTTCGTACCCAGTGACGATCTGGCTGCCAGATGCAAGGAAAGGGAACACTGGAGAGACAGGCGCTGGTGTAAAGGAGAGCACTCTATTCTCAGGTGCTGGCCGCGCGAGAAGACAGGGAACTCTTGTCTCAAGAGCTGCCTTGCCATCTCCGGTCAAGCCAGCGATTGTTATAGGGAGTAGCTGGGAATATGGGAGGGGAACCTTGCCAGGGGGAGCACAGACGTGCAGGTGCTGGGGAGAGAGGGAACGAGAAGTAGGGGGAGGGACCGTAGGCATGCAGGTGGTGTCCCGGTTCGGCCCGATGTGGATGGCCATAGTCAGCGTCCTTGAGTTGGCCATCTTGTTTTTTGTCACTTGAATTCCTGAGCAGAGACCTGGAGGTCAATCTGCTCCTTAGTTTCAGACAGGACCTGTGACTGCTGAACTGTAAAGTATACTTAGAAAAGACAGTTTGCACACGAAAGCTCAGTTGAGAGAGAAAAATCAGGTAGAGTAACAAGCTGGGTTTAATTGGGGGGTGTTTACTAGGATCAATATGGCCAGCTATATATAGCGATAGTGTACTCATTCCCTGTTACAACAAGACAAAGGAAAGGGACTGAGCTTCCAGAAGCAGACAATGGCAGGAAGGCAAACATATGGGAGACTACCGGTATATAAAGGTTACTAGTACGGTTTGCCTGTGTAGACAGACCCTCAGGCCTTCACGAGGGAAGTGGATGGCCTTGTTAGCAGGTAGATAGGCCGGGGCTGAAAGCTCATGGTGGGCCTGTTTCTTTTCAGTTTCCTTCAGCTCAAAGTACTCCTGATGCCGGAGTGGCGTATTTGGATACGACATACGTCTGGCTTGCATCATACGTTATGTTCTTGGCACGTGACCCTGACACGCTACAATGAGAATGGCCCTTGACCTCACTGCTCTTCCTCCCAAACTCCCAAGTCTCATCATTAGAAAACATCAGCTACATTTCCACAGAGGATGCTCTATACAAATGGTCGGTGATCATAGATGTTCTCAAGGTCATCAACGACAAAGGAAGTCAGAGAGATTGTCATAGTCCAGAGGGGCCTAAGGAGATACGCCGTCTAATTGGTGTATAGTATCTTGCGTAGGATTCAAAGATTGGAACAAGATGATTTCATTAGTGGAAACACGAATAAAATTTTAATAAAGGCTGGAGTTTAATTTTGACAAACAATGGCAATGTAAAATGCTAACAATCAAAGTAAATTAGTTAGGGGTATATAAGAACTCAATATATTGTGTTAGTAACTTTTCTGGAAATCTAGACTTGTCCCCAAATATATATGCAACTTAGTATTCAGTTTGTAGGTATATGATTACTCATCAATGCGTTTGATCTTAATAAAAATCAATGACCATTGATGTTTCAGGAAAATAACATACAAAAATTGCAAAGAGTAATGTGATAGCAGGTCAATGACCGATAAAAGGTCAAGGACACCCAGGCTAGATGCTTCAAAAGACATCATTCACAATGGAAGAAGCAGGAGTCACATGGGCATGGCACAAACACAAACGAAAATAAGGTAGTCTGGCAAGCAATGTTACGACATTCTTGTTTCTAAAGATTTTACTTATTTATTTTTAGAGACAGGATGGATGGAGAAAGGCATGGAGAGAAACAACAATGTTTGTTGCCTCTCACGCACCGTGAACTATGGACCTGGCCCGCAACCCAGGCATGTGCCCTGACTAGGAATCGAACCGGTGACCCTTGGGTTCACAGGCCAGCACTCAATCTGCTGAGCACGCCAGTCAGGGCTAAGGGTGTTTTTGAAAGATTTTATTTCTTTATTTTTAGAGAGAGGAGAAGGGACGGAGAAAAAGAGGGGACTTTTTTTCCTCTTAATTCTTTATCTACACCCTTTAATGCCATCAATTTGATACATTTTTACTTCCCAAAATGAAAATTGTTGTGGCATCACAGTATTTTAAAAACTCCTATTAAAATAACCTTTGCAGATGACATTACACTTTTGTGATATTGTCTATAAAATTTGTAATTATCAGTAAGAAATCATTATGAAAAGCAGTGGAGTAGGAGCAGTAGTAGTCTTTATTGCATATTGTATATTTCTGGCTTAATTGACTTGGGAAACAGAATAAAGTAGACGATGGTGTCATTATCTCATTATAAAGGAAACTGAAATATGGTATGGAAAAACATCAGTGTATTGGAAGACATGAAGCCCATGAAATCAACTTGATAAGCTTTAGGCAGTCGCATCAATTTTGCATCTTACTCTAAAGAATTTATTTAAAAGAAAATGTGCCAATTGCCACATGTAAAGAGAATAAATTTTGATTTGAGAAGAAATTACAGGTAATGAGCAAGAAAACCATCTTACTAGGCTATATAATACGAGAACATGTTTACTTGTCATTAAAATGTTGCAAAAAGGTGAATTTTCAAACCTAGATTCGGGCATATGATATTGCATGTATGTGCTTTGGTTTACAGTTAAACATGAGTCCAAAAAGAAAGCAAGTCATATTAAACAGAAAACGGATTAGTTCCAAATACCTAGTTCCATTTTGAAGCAACCAGCAAATAAAAATCTTCAATAAGGATTGATTGAGGTGATTATACGTGTAATTGAGGCAACTCTTTTCATATCCCACATAACTCCTCTTAACAAATCATGTAATAAAGACAACTACACACGGTGACAATGAGAAGATTATTTCGAAAAAGCTAGGTACTACTGTTTCGATTTTAAAATAATTACCTTGTTTCTGTATTTTACTTTGCCTATATAGGAAACTGAACATTTTACTTCAAGAAAAGATAGTCCTCCAAAAATGCAAGGTAAAAACAAGAAATCCAGTAACTTTATTGTAGGTCTGTTAATTTTCTTAAATCCAGCACATATAGTATGATTATTATGATCCTAGATATTAATTATCCTCTGTTAACAATCGCTTTACCTGACATTATTTCTACTCATTAACTATACATAATCAAAACAAGAGTATTTACATGCCGAATATACGTTTCACAATCGGTTAATGTAATACAATTCAAATGTAAAAACTTGTATACACAAAAGACTCCATACATATACATTCTATTAGGGACATATTATTTGCCACTTGGATAAGCCTGGTTGACAATTTTAATCACGTGACACTATATTAAATTAAGAATACCTTATCAAGATGCAATGCTGATTTCCTGCATGTTAGTTATGCTGAAATGATTTCTCCCTAAATTATGTGACAGATTCTTTCCATTTTTTACTATTGTTCATGCGCTTCACATTTGGCTTCTTCAAACCCATGCTCATGTTTTGACCACAATTAATGGTAGTGAGGGAACTCTCTATCCATAGGCGCGATTGTAAGTGTGTTTACTGGTTTGCTTCCTCGAGACCCCGATGTAATATTTCTTAAACCTTCATGATGGAACTTTTTCAAAAGATGGGCCCTGGGAAAAGCAGCAATGACATAGGTACTTGCTGACAAATTTTGGCAGGCTTGGTAATGATTGGGATAATCAGGGGCATTCTGATGCTTACTTAGCCTTTATAACTTTAGCAGTTTGGAAGATTTCTTTTTTTTTCACATACCCCTGCAACATCTTCTTTAACCTACTGTTTATTAATCACATTAGCAGTCCTTGTAAAAATCAACCTACAAACTTGAAATATTTTGCAGTGTTATGAATTAAAATAATAATTGTTGCAAATTAGTAACTGCGTAACATACGGACCTGGTTTAATTAAAAGATGGAAATAGTCTCGTGACTGCTTATTTCTAGTAAACATTATCTGTTCTTCCTTTGAAAATCGTGTCTGTATCTGAAACAACTATCAGGGATGATATTCTCAAATTAAACACAACCATTTGATATTGTCAAAATAAATGCCAATATCGAAAACATTTTTTCCCGAGTCTCCATAATGTCACAAAAGGCTAAAAAGATGTATTTTTCCTTATGCTTTCTGTTTGTTCTATGGCTGCTCTTCGCTACGTTTCCAAATATCTGGTTAGCTGGGTATATTTTGTTGTTTATTTGATTTCATTTAACTTCAACGGAATCAAAATGTTTTACAACATTAGAACTATGAGCCCTTTGTTGATTTTTGTGTGCCCATGAGAAATAAAACATTTTGTGCATCACGAGGCTGCTCCATTCAGGAGGTAAAGAAAGGATAACTGTCAAAAGGCTGATGTTTTTACGACCAGAACGCTTGAATTCTAAAACCAGGAAAGCTGCCTCATTTACTCGCAAGAACGAGACAAACTCAAGCTGGTTCAGGTGAACAGAAGGTTACTGTGAAGGGCCAGCCGAGAGAAAATATTGACAGACTCTCACGTGTACCAAGAATTCAAGGAAGATGATCTGGTTTTAAAGCAAGGATGTTGTGACAAAGAAAGAGGTTCAGGATAAAAATTGCTCAGAGCTCGTTCTCGGCTCTGTCACTTGTTAGGAGTTTGACTTTACGAAAATTATTTAAAGCCTCAGGGTTTTTTCGGTTGTTTTAAAAATGAGGATGATAATAACTACCTTAGAGAGACGCTGTGAGGATTACATGAGATTATTTATGTGGCTACAACCTTTTCATGGTAGATTTAGAACTTGGTAAATGCTAGCCATCATTATACCTGAAATTGTGTACGTTGGCTGTTTCGGCCCTACTACAGAACGCCGACGGTTTCAATATTTGGAGTTCAAATCCTGAGACAGGAGTTATTGATCCATAGGTTTCATAGCTATATTGGAGCAGCTCTTTACACCAAGATATGTCATCACTTGCTGTATTTGACCCATCCTTGGGTACAGTGAGCTGTCACTGAGAGAACATAGTCACGTGACATTGTCACAAGTCAGCCACTTGAAATGCTGGCATGTGAAGCGATAATTGATGGCATCACCTGATAGAATTACTTTTTAGAAGTAATGAACCTGTCTATTATACAATATCCCAAGAGTAGAAACAACAATAAAGAAAGAAGTACTTTGAGAACAAAAAGGTGGAACAAACAGAGGATCTTTTAGGGGAGCGGTGGCTAAGTTAGGAAGGAAGTTATATGCAACAGAGAGATGCTGCTATTATTACTGTTTCCAGGATAGTGTGGCCTGAGGACATGTGGCAAATCATCTCTGACACCAAACCAGAATATCTTAATAAAGGCTCCCCACTAATGATTTAATTCCAATTGCTCATGAAACATTTTTTCCAATTTTTATCATTGTTATTCATCAGCAATTGTATATTTCATTGTCTAGTAGCCAGGACTATCAGAGATGTTATGTTCTGAAAGATTCGCCAGTTAACTGTTTTAATTCTTACTTCACGTTCATGGGGACATAGCATTAGGAGAGGTTCTTCTTATCCTCTCTGCATATTTCGTGCAGCACTTACGTCTATAGGGAACATGACCCATTTTGGAAATTGAGAGAAAATGGTTAAATTGATGGGTATTTAAAGAAAATACACAAATAAATGAAAAACCACCCGAGTGGAGCCCTGACTGGTATGGCTTAGTGGGTTGGGCATCATCCCACAAACCAAAATGTTGCCAGTTCGATCCCAGTCAGGGCCCATGCCTGGGCTGTGGCCAAGTCCTGGTTGGGGGTGCGCAAGAGGCAGCCAATCAATGTTCCTCTTACACATCAATGTTTCTCTCCATCTCTTTCTCCCTCCCCCCGCTCTCTCTAAAAATAAATAAAAATAAAAACAACCAGAGTTGAAAAATAATACTGTACATTTTATGATTATAGTTTTAAGCTGGTAAATATAAGTAGTAGGTGATGTTATTTCAGAAGAAATACAAATTATTTTGGTTCTGATCAAACATCTAAAGAAGGAGGAAAAGGGAAATGACAGGGTTTTTTTCCACCAAAATATCTACCAGAGTAGGAATAGAGCAATCGCTCCTTTTTTTTTAAATTGTTGATCTTGTACACTTTTCTGTCTTTTACTCCCACCCCAGCCCACCGCTCCTTCTAATCTATTCAGAACGTAAAAATTAAAGGCTGGGAAATGCGTCACACAGGATGATACTTCTAGTACGTCCCAGAGCATATCCACTACTATATAGATCCAAGAAGTTTATTGTCTTATTTCTCCCCTTGACTAAAAAGCAATAGAAGAAGAAAAACATGTCCCTAAGACAGTGTGTTTCGATTAGGATCAATCCACTGACAGTCTTTCAAATATGGGTAATAGATCAGAGTATCAAGTATCTCTAAGCATCTTTATCTGTGACAAACCTGATACATAGATATTCACATCACACGTTACTGAATCAAAGACTCTGTCCTTTATTCTGTATTTCTGTATACTGGTATTGTTTTCAGTTTTATTAGCTAAATAACAATCCACTCTCCTTTCTTACATCTTTGTAATAGATTTTGAATTAGTTTCCATTTGCAAAATAATTCCGCATCGGTTCAGGAGCAAGAGTATTTCACTTAAAATGAACTTACAGTTCAATCTCAGAAAGTTAAGTAATGAACCATTTTCCCTTTGAGCCCAAATAACTTCGTGACAGTGATTTTTAAGACATCAGTATTGCACTGATTAGGATTTTAGTAATTCTAGTTCTTGCCTAATTGCTCTGATTTTTTTTTCTCACTAAAAGCACTCTTGCAGAAAGACATTTTTTTGTTGTAATCAAGAAGGTGAGCTAATATCAAAAGTATTTCTGTTATTTCATTAAAGTAGGTTAACAGGGTGACTACTTCACAGCATGACAAAGGTGCCCGATATAGTACTTCTCAGCATAATTCTTCATAATTTACTCTCCTGTCCCTGTTTTACGAATCGTGTTTCCCTTTGAACTATTTCTTTGGTTTTTCTTTTCATTTTACTTTTATGTTTCATTGATATTGCTTCATTTAGCTGTTCCTAGAAGTCTCCTCAATAAATAAACTACAATTCAAATGCTGCTGTCTGGTGTCTGTTTTAGTTAGATAAGTCTATTCACGCAAATCCTTCCATTGGTTCCTTGGGTCTGACTTCATGTCACAAGTAGCCTGTATCAACTCACCCATTTTATTTCATCATTTTGCAATTGCTACAACTTGGAAAGTACCATTTTTCTTCTGATCATGAAAATAAAAGCAGACATCACTGAACAGTAAAAATTATGAGTATGTTCTTCCAATGAAAGAGTTTTGCTAAGAAGAAAGGAAAAATGATGAAGTGGTCTCCTATTATGCACTTCGTATTAAGTTCCTGTAAGGGCAAAGTTAGGTTGTTTCAATGAGCTTTTTCTTGTTTTGTGAGCTGGGCCTGTAAGGCTATGGATTTCCCTCTTAGCGCTGCCTTCTCTGTGTCCCACAGATTTTGGAATGTTGTGTTCTCATGTTCATTTGTTTCAAGATACCTTTCGATTTCTTCCTTGATCTTGTTGACCCATTCGGTATTTAATAACATGTTATTTAGTTTCCATGTCTTTGTGTGTTTTTCAATGTTCTTCTCGTTATTGATCTCTAGTTTCATAATATTGTGGTCATAGAAAATGCTTGATATGATTTCAATTTTCTGAAATTTATTGAGAGTTGTTTTGTGGCCTAACATGTGGTCCGTACTAGAAAATGTTCCATGTACACTTGAAAGGTATGTATATTCTGATGTTTGGGGGTGAAATTCTCTGAAAATATCAATTAAATCCATGTGCTCTAGTGTGTTGTTGAAGGCCACTCTCCCGCTGTTGATTTTCTGACTGGAAGATTTATGCATTGAAGCCACTGGGGTATTAAAATCCCAAACTATGAAGCTATTTCTGTTGATCTCTCCTTTTGTGTCCATTAAGATTTCCTTTACATAATTAGCTGTTCCTGATTTGGGTGCATCCCACTTCTGGGAATATGTCCAAAGAAACCCAAAACACTAATTCGAAAGGACATAAGCACCCCTACGTTCATTGCAGTGTTAGGTACAATAGCCAAGATATGGAAGCAGCCCAAGTGTCCATCAGTAGACGAGTGGATAAAATAACTATGGGACATTTACACAATGGAATACTACTCAGTCATAAAAAGGGAAAATGTGACCCTTTGCAACAGCATGGATGGACGTGGAGAGCTTTATGCTAAATGAAAGAAGCCAGTCAGAGAAAGACAAGTACCATCTGATCTCACTCATCTGTGGAATCTAATGAACACACTGAACTAACCAGGAAAATAAAGACAGACTCATGGAGAGCAGATGCCAGCCAGTGGGGGGTGGGAGTGAAGGGGGTGGAGGGACTGAGCACAAAGGAAAAAGGCCTCGTGGACACGGACAACAGGGTGGGGATCGCTGTGGGGGAGGAGTGTAAGGGGGTTACACGGTAATGGGAAAATACAATAAAAATTTGAAGACACATTAAAATGAATAAATACAAATTAAAAAGTAACATGTAACTTTCAAAGGCATTACTACTATGTAGAGACTTCTGATGATCTTGACATTGTTCATGCACGTAGTGCTTTGGACGCGGGTTCCCACTGTCAGAATTCCACTGAGCCTAAGAAAGATTGTACCCCAAAGAGCAAGGTATTGAAGCTGAGTAAAAAGCTTTCTGGTTAAGAATGCTGAGCCTTTAATCTCCCCTGCAACCTCATTTTGCTGGGCCTGGAAAAACTCTAGTTAAATTGATGAAGAACCTTTGGAATTTTTTAATGCAAATATCCATATCAAGAAAACCTTTGAGTAAGCATAGCATTTGGAATAATGGAAATCAGAGGACAGAGTATATATACACGTGTGTGTATAATACCTAGTTCAAATTACCCTTGTGCGTATGTGTATATATATGAATATATATATTTGTTAACAATAAAAGCATTTTACAAATTGAGCAATAATTATTTTTTACAAATACATTTTTATTAATATTTTATGTAAGAAATGGAGTTTTCATTTACTAGTTTTGGCGTTCTTAAGCAAATTTATCATTGATTGACTACAAAGCTATAATTACATTTTTAACGCACAAAAACATTAATTTTGATTATTGTAGTGCTGTTGTGATGTTCATATTACAATGTGAAGGACAGATTTACATGGTTACCAATCCACAGATCTGTTGACCAAGAAATGATAATCTGATCGGTAGTTGTTGACGTAAATAAAATTGGGTTGCCTGCTCCGTGAGAGTTCTTGTATCCCTCACAGTGGCAAATCTAAAAGTCTAAACATACTTATATGCACAAAGGAAATTTGCAAACAATCCTCAAAGTTGTTGCAAAGAATGAAATATTCCTTGGTTCCTACAACTGCCCTTACTCCTTTTTCTTTATGTCATATATATGTAAAATATACATGCTAATCATGCTACTACTGTCTTTCACAGTAAAACTTCTCAGAATTATTCTTTTCTCCTTTACATCTTTGCTCATTCTTTCCCCAAGCAGATTTTTACTCACACCCCTCTTTTCAAGATTACCAATGACAAACATTTGCTAAACTCAGTGGTGAATCCTTTGTTTGTCCCTTATCATCCTGATATTTAATATAACTAAACATTCACTCTAGAAAAAATGTTTTCCTAAGCTTCTGTAATATTTTATTTTTCTCCTACATCACTTGCCATTTAAATATTGAAAGCAAACTCTTTTTCTTTTGTTTTGGATGTATTGTTTTCCTTAAATAATTGTATATAACAACACAACTTTAACATCATCAAAATATTGTTTTCCTTAAATAGTTGTGTATAATACCATAACTTTAACATCAGCAATATTCAACCACCAACTGGACATTTCAAACTGATTCTCTAATAGCCATTTCCAACCTACCAGAATCACATTAAAACTACTACCCACTCAATCTGCTCCCACCAAGGTTCCCTTATTTCAATAACGGATACCATCCTTCCCCTAATCTTTCAGGCCCCAAATCAAAGAATACCTTTGATTCCTCTCTTTGTCCCCATTATGAGTGCCATCGACCAGCACATTCTATAGACTCCACTTCCAAGAGCCTATCGAATCCAAATACGTCCTAGTCATTTTACTACCACAACCTGATAGTTCAAACCATCATAATTTCTTGTCTGCAATACTGGGGGGAAATGTGTACTTTGTCTCTTTGCTTTTACTGTAGTTAGAACTAGTCCACACAACAAGGACAATAAAGATTCTTAAGGGTAGATGAAATTGTATCAGACCCTTGATGAAACTCCGTTGGCTCGTAGTAGCCAGAATATTCATCGGTGTATCATAGTCTGTAAGGCCCCTGAATATCTCCCCTGCTTCTCCTCCCTCCAGTCCTGCCAGCAGTGATTATATTCGACACCACTGGCTTTTTTCCTGTCCTCTGAATACGTCAAACTGAATCTCATATCAAGCCTGTATTACTAAGCCTTTTTGGAATACCTGTACCCCGTATCCTGGCTCGGCTGCTTCCTTCCCATCCTTCAAGTGTCAATTAAATAGCCCCTCTCAGACGTCCTTTGCGCAGCCACTGCAGCTAAATCAGTGCCATTCTGTCACTCTACTGAATAGATTTTTATTGTATTTTCACGTGATGATAGTCACAGAGCAGTCACTGGGATTTCACAATGCATTACTCTTGTGAACAGAAAGCAGTTTTGACACTTTTTTATTACCTAGGAATTTCCTCACCACTAAAATGTGTTGATGCTATCTATGCCTTAGCTCTAGCTACTTTTAAAACCATTATTACCAGGTTAGTTAGCTGGGCCAGCAGCTAAAGGAAAAACAATAAAATGCAAAGGAAAAGGAAACTTCTTTCATAGATGCAAAAGGTAAGCTTTTAAAAAATATATTCTTTCCAATTCTGGCCATATGTCAAATAATAAAATAACATGTTATTCAATGATAAAGTTGATCACTATGAATTCCGAAGACTCATGTATAACACCATTCAATTTCACTCATTTCCTGTGATACTCATCAGTTATTAAAGTTTGCTAAATGTAATCATTAGGATGAGTTTGATTCACTTCATACACTTATAAAAACAGAAACTAGGACTATCAATAATGAACCCCCTGTTTAAATTATGCCACTCAATTTATTGCATACTTATTTTCCTTCTATTATTAGTAGCAACTATTTCTTTTTACTATACGAAAATACTAAATTCAAGATCATTACATTTCATCTGAGCTGTCAAATTTGCCTGAGATTATTTTGTTCATCTTTGTTACTTACAACACACAGTCTCTGGGAAAAAAAGTAACGTTAGGACCTATAAAGCAACTTGAAGAAAAGAAAAAGTAGTCGGAGCTGAGAGGCACTATTTCAATGCTGCGTAAGCCACACAGAAGAGAAGCTGCTCATTGGTTTACAGTTTACATCTGCAACGGGGCAACTCTCATGAGGTATGATGAACCGGTCACCAGGCCCAAGTTGTACAACTATTCACACGGCCGGATGCAGAACTCATTGAACATACTTAGCATTCTCTTTATAATCATGAAACGGCTGAATGAAACAGGAAGGTAATTAGCCTTGAGATTACCTCTTTGACTATTGTTACTGATCTCTAGCAGCTGTTTTTTTCTGGTTTGTTTCTAAAAAAGAAGGTTTCTTATGTACATTTTGAAGCTGAGAATCAGCCTTCAAATTTCTTTCCTAAAGGAGAATGGATAATTCCCTTTAGGCTTATGAGAGAAGAAAATTATAAACATAAATGTATGGTTCCAGGGGGCAGCATTTGTCTAAGAATAGTGCCACATTTGTGTCCATATTGCACACGATGGCACCAACGTGGAGGTACTTTGAACTGTTTTATTCAGGTGAGTCAAGGTCAGACCCCCAGCAGCAGACAGATAGGGTTAGATGAAACCGGTAATTTATGCCAGTCTGGTTTGTTTTACAAGGTTGTTAGACTATTCCAGCTCCACTGGATATTGAATGAGTGAAAGCGAGCAATGATGAAATTCAAGCTTGTTTCTAGGCATTACTTTTTAATGGGAAACACTCCATTTCCTAGAGAGTATAAATTTTGTTAAAAAGTTTTCCTTGTGGAAAGATCTCATAATATCCTATACGATCATTAGCATGTCTCTGTTTTGTTATTCTTTTTAATTTCAGTCACATACAAGCTATTTTTCTTAAATTTTATGTGACTTCTGCCCATGAATATCATCAATGGTTATCTACTTCTGTACCTTCTTCAGTTTAACTTCGTGTTTAGAACAACCCAATAAGAATCCATTAAGTGTCCTCAGGTGCCAGGAAATATAAAATGGATTAAAAAATGACTGAAAAATACTTACTGCCCTGAAGGGTCTCACCTTCTTGGAAGGAAGACAGTCAAGTAAAACAAATCCAGGCCACCGTTACTTGTATGATAATCTACAAGAAACAGAGAGATAGGAACAGAAATAGAAGAGAAATGTGGTTCACTGAGATGAGGAGGGGGTAGTGAGGGGAGATGTTACTGAAGGTTTGGGAAGGGAAGCCAGAATGTTTGTTTTTCTTTAGCGAAGGAAAAATACGCCGTGTTGCCGTCCTAGGGTCGGCAAGCACAAAGGCAGTGAGGGTGAGCAAGGGTAAAACGAAATGCTCAAATTGGCTACAGTGGGGAGCGTGAGTAGGAGTTTAGCAGAGGACAGAGGAACTCATCAGACTGAGGACTTTCTCTTGACGTGCTCAACAACTTAAAACATGGAAGCATGGAATGACTAATTTTTTTCTCTGTGAATTACCCCTTCATTGTTCTCTTTCTCTATGTTTCCATTTCTTGACTGTTGTTCAAGGACAGTTGCCTGCTTTTCCTCCCCTCTATTTCCCCAACCCCACCCACCCTCGATCCTACCCACGTTGGCTTTGTCCATGTGTCCTTTATACGTGCTCCTGCCCTTCTTTTCCCTGTGGTCCCCCTCCTACTTGCCCTCTGGCTACTGTCTGTGTGTGCTTGATTTCCATGTCCCTGGTTCTATTTTGCTAGTTTGTTCTCTTTCTCTTGAGTTTAAGTGCACACAAATAAGGGATATATTTTGCTCTTCCGTGTCCCTACAAGATATTAACCCAAAACACCACTTCAATACAGTGCCTGTCCTTTGTCACTCAAGCTAATGATAATTTTATCCCAGCCGCCAATCTCAAATTCACTTCAGAGAACTCAAATTTCTCTTTATTTATGAGTAACAGTAGGGAAATAATAGCAGCAAAGAAAAGCAAACGAGCCGCTAAATGACATTGTATACCGCAGCCTTCTCTAATGTGGCATTCGAAGAAATAAACAGGAGAAAGCTTTTTCCAATTTAATGAAGAGGCACCGGGTCCTTGGTGCAGCAGTTTCATAAACATACCCCTAAATTTTGTTTCCATTTGTACCCACATATGAGATGTAAAATATGTCAACCAATTAAACGGAAACCTGAGAAGACATGGAAAATTCTGAACTTTTGTGTTTGTGGTGTGCTTGTTACAATGATTAAAAATATCATCTAGCTTTTTAGGAACTAACCCCTAATTTTCCATTCATATTTTTTCACATTAAAATAGCCTATTGTAGATAATTAGGTAATTGGGAATTAGGCACACAGTTATGGTAATCATGTAATTATCTGAAAGCTAATTAGGCATGCAATGGATGTATTCTGGCACAAATACTGAGTTCCTATAAGCAAACATAGTGCACAGATTGCTAATTGGAGATCTTGAAATCAAATTGTGTTTAATCTTCTAATGAACGAATGGACTTTGGCTTTGGCTGATGTGTGCTAATATCACAGAAAGAAAGACAACCAACTGGATATCAGTGCCTCCTGTTGACAGCAAAATCCATGGCATCTTCTTGTCCTTTCTGTTCTCAAAAAAAGGAATTTAAGTCTGATCAAGCCTCTGGATCCAACTACCAATTTACGGGGATTCCAGGGCACAGAGGAAAATATTAAACAACACCACAGTCATGCAATGAACAGAATTCAGACCATGGGCAACTCTACTACAAACATGATATGTAGTCTTTCACAAATAAAGTGTAACGGAAAAAAATGAATGGAAAACCTATGGATCAAAAGAGATTTTAAGAGACATAAAGCCCATTGCATTGCATCTACATAATTTTGATCACGACTCAAAATATAC
This sequence comes from Glossophaga mutica, assembly GCA_039655065.1. Classification (NCBI taxonomy): domain Eukaryota; kingdom Metazoa; phylum Chordata; class Mammalia; order Chiroptera; family Phyllostomidae; genus Glossophaga; species Glossophaga mutica. Next base: position 1,439,089 of record CM077318.1, on the reverse strand, counting down.
ACTGCATTTTTCACCTGTGGTGAGAAAGAGAGTGAGACGCTTTGGCGACAGATGGAAATCTGAACACCGACTGGATATTTGATGGCAGTAGGAAGTACTGTCAATTTTTACATGTGATCGTGGTATTGTATTTGTGATTCTTTAAAATACTTCTACTTCTCTTTTAACTTTTGTTTTGAAATGATTATAGTTTCCCAAGAAGTTGCAAAAATAGGACTGAGTTTTCAGGTACCCCTTAGTTTCAGTCTGGTAACATCTTAAACAACTGTGGTAAATCATCAAAGCCAGGAAATTCACATTGGTCTAATCCGCCAACTTTACATAGATGCCATTAGTTTCACATGCACTCATTTGTGCATGTTTGTGTATTTAGTTTTAGGCAGTTTCATTGCACATGTCGATTTGTGTAATGACGACCATGGTTGTGATACAGAGCAGCTCTAGTATCTCAAGGATCTTGCCTGCTGCTGTCTTATGAGCACAGCTACCTCCTTCCTTTCCCTCTTTTCAATGGCTGGCAATAAAAGAAATCTATCCTCAATCTGTACAACTTTATTATTTCAAGAATGTTATAGTAACAGAAGCATGAAGTTTGGAAACTTTCAGTGTTTTTGTTTCATTATAATTCCGCTAAGGAACATCTAGGTTGCGTCAAGCTTTGGGATATTAGCAATACAGGGTTGTGTGTGAACACACATTTTAATTTCTCTGCGGTAAATGCCCAAGAGTATCATTTATGAGTCACATGGTCCTCGCACCAGGAGACATTCTTATCAGCAACATATAAAACGATCAAAATTCTCTGCATACTCACCTGCATTTGTTGTCATCACTTTTTTCCTTAAATATTTAATTTCTAGGGATCACTGGCAACTGGTGTGCTGTTTTTAATTTTTTCTATATGTTCATTCTTAATATTTAACAATGTGGTTGGCGTTGTTTTTAATCTCGTGGCCTGCAACACTTTTAACTTACTTATTATTGTTAAAAGGGTAATTTTAAAAGATTCTTTAGGATAGTTTATATAAATAATCATGCTATTATGAATAGAAAGAGATTGTTTCTTCCTTTCAAATCTGCATGCCTTTTATTTTATTTTCTTGTCTTGTTGCATGGGCTAGGACTAGGACTGCTTCATATGAGTAACAACAACAGATATCTTTGCCTTGTTTTCAATCATAGAAGAAAAGCATAAAGTTTTCATTAAATATGATATTAATTGTAGGGTTTTTAGACTGTTGATATGAGTATTTATATTGTTTTATTATTGAATATTGAACAAGACTTACATTCCTTAAATAAATCCATGTGATTACAGTGTATAACTCTTTTTTTTACATGTTGTTGGCTTCTAGTTGCTAACATTTTGTTGAAGATTTTAGTGTCAACGTTTATAAGAGATAATGGTCTGTAGTTTAATTTTTTTATGTTGATTTTGCTATTAGGGTACACTGGCCTCATAAAATTAGTTGGAAAATGTTTTCTTTTTTTCTATTTTCAAGGAAAAAAACTTGTGTAGAATGTATGTCAGTCCTGTTTTGCCCGCTTAGTAGAATTTTCCAGTGAGAAATCTGGGGCTTCCAATGATTCAATTATTGTCCTTTAAATCTCAGAATGCTATTTTTTGACACAGCGCATTTCCTTTCTGTTGTTACAATTACGTAAATTATATTGAATTTTCTCCAGGTTACTGATTCTATCTTCTGTTATCGTCTCTTTACTACTGAGCCCATCTGTGAGTTTTTATAATTTACATCATTTTATTTTGCTGTTATATAATTTCTATTTGGTTCTTTCTAGAACTTCAATTTTTTTGCTTACATTGTGTATTCTTTACTTTGTTTCAAAAATATTTATGATGAATTTCTGAAGCTTTCTTGAATGGTTACATTAAAATCCTTGTTAGGTAAACCACCATCTAAATAATTTCAGTGTTGGCATGTGCTATTTTCCACTCCATTTGTGAATATGCTGACTGTTGGTAAAAATTAATGATTTTCAATTGTGTCATGGACATTTTGGATGTTATTTTAGGAGACTTTGGATCTCATTTTAATATTCTATTTTGGTAAACCATCATCCTGTTTACATTTAAATGAAGGGGTATGTCATTCTGTAGGCTATTTCAATGACATTTTTTGTTTTAAAGATTTTATTTACTTAATTTTTAGAGCGAGGGGAAGAAAAGGGAGAAAGAGAGGGAGAGAAACATCGATGTGATGTTTCTCCTCATCACATTGTATTGATGTTTCACCCATCTCCTCACGGATTGTAGCCTGCATTTTTTCATCTAATTTGTAAGCAAAATCAACCAATTCTGTGAGCATTCTCATAACCAGGGCTTTGAACTGTGCATCTGATAGGTTGGCTATCTCTTCGTCACTTAGAGGAATTGGCTCTGGGACTTTGATTTGTTCTCCGGTTTGAGCCATTTTTGGTGATTTTTGTTGTTGTTGTTGCTGTTTTTGGTCTGGTCGCGGCTGTTATGTAGTAAAAAGACAGCAAACTCATAGCTATTAACAACCATACCTAACACAAAAGCAAACTAAGCAAACAACTAGAACAGGAACAGAACCACAGAAATGGAGATCACATGGAGGGTTAGCAACAGGGGAGTGGGGGGGGAGAGAGGGGGAAAAGGTACAGAGAATGAGTAGCATAAACGCTGGGTAGAAAATAGACAAGGGGGAGGGCAAGAATAGTGTGGGAAATGTAGAAGCTAAAGAACTTAAGACACATGGACATGAACTAAAGGGGGGAATGTGGGTGGGAGGGGGTGTGCAGGGTGGGGGGAATGATGGGTGAGAAATGGGACAACTGTAATAGCATAATCCATAAAATATATTACATTAAAAAAATAAAATAAAGAACCCCTTTCTGCAGGTCCCTTCGCCTTCCATTCGCCACCCCCTCTCTAGTTGTGAGGGTGAGACATACTGATGGCCCACATTGGGCTGCCGTGGGAGTCCGGATTTTGCTCCCCATCGCCTCTAACAACGAGCGAAGGGGAACTCTGCCCCGAGTCCCCCGCTGCCCGCCGGTCAGAGAGTCCGAAGCGGGACTCCTTGCTGGCTCTCTGCTGGCTCCTTCCGTTGGACAGGGACGTGCTTCCTTAGCACATCCTGTTGTTGCTGGGTAGGGTGTGGGGGATCGGGGCCTTCGCTCTCTTCTGGTATGGCACGTGGGGAAGACCGCGACTGCCTATGCCCGCCTCCTGAGGAGTCTTTGACTTTGAAAGGGACACACTGAGATAATTATAGATGATATGATAACACTGCGTGGGGTTCCTCCAGATAAAAGGAATGTCCAATACACAGAAAATGAGGTTGACCAAGCATCGGCAGTTCTTGGTCATGCAAAACAAATATGCTAATGTCTATCATACTAGCCTACTTTTGTACGTTAGAAATTTTTCTCACGCAAAGTTGAAAATGGTAATTATATTGAAATTCTGACTTAACATTTAGATAGTCTATGTGTTTACATTCCAGAATAACACAGGATGACCTATTATAGTTAGTTTGTGTTCTTCCTAGAAGTAACTTTTCAGAAGAAAAAAACCTCATGTTTGAGGACAAAAATAATAGAATTAACTTTGATTACCCCACAAAATATTTAAAATAAATAAATTTAAAATAAATATTTAAAATAAATATTTTATAATTTTCTAGATATAATTTTAAAAATTCTTCATAATCACTTGATAACATTTGTTTAACAATGTTTCCTACCAAAAAAATATACAAACTTGAAGAAGTCACTTGTAATAAAGGAACTGAGCATACAATGCTATCTATCTAATACGAAGTAGATGATAATTTATTTCGAATATTTGTTATGATCACTATTCCAAAGACAACCACATTCAGGTAAAATATATTTCTCCAGAATGATAATCAAGTGGGACAGATCTATTTGCTCTGTTATATTAAGGGATTACTGTATCTTTATTAATGATGTAATAACAAAGTCCATGGCATGTGTGTGTGGTAGATGGATAGCAAAAAGTCTTTATACATGCTTTATCCATAGCTCTTGAAATTAGACTTTGAGGTTCTCCCCATCAATGGGTGGAGTCTATTTCCCCAAACTTTGCATATTAGCTGGACTTGGGATTTATTTAAGGAACAGGAGACTTGTGTAGATTCTAAACCTGGGACTAAAGACCCTTTCCGTTTCCTCTGTCCTCAAACACTACTACCTTGTAAAGAAGCGCAGGCTGGCCCCCTGAAGGATGATCGACCATGTGCACAGTCATCAATGCAGCACAGTGACATCCGGCAACTATCTAGGAGCAACGTGACCTCGCTGACCCACGGTGTCACACAGATATATGAGAGAGTCAAAAGGACCTGGCCCCCAAGTCTCTTTGAAATCATGGCCCGGCAGGGAAGTCCAACCTTTTGACATCTCTGCCACACTGGAAGAAGAGTTGTCTTGGGCAATACGTTGTAACACATAATCGAAACAAATATCATAGAGTTTTAAGGAAATTTACGAGGTGGTAGTGGGCGTCATTCACAGCCATCTGGGCTGCAGGTTGAACACCCTTGACAGAATCGTGATTTTCATGCAGTGTTGTCAATTTTGATCATTAAGTGTATGGGTAGTTTTTATTACACAGCAATGTTGAACTGAAAAAATATCAAAGAAAATTCAAAACTCCTAAATGTCTCAAAAATTTACTTCTTACCTATGATTCCTCAGAGTCATAAATGGTAACAAAAGCCTTATTATTCTTACAAGAAGTAATGAAATAGTATGAAATTCACAAACTTAGTATGAAGGCAGGGTTTGAAATCTTTGAGTCTGTATAAACATATAGCTGTACAACAATCTTTCACAAGAAGCACAAGCCGCAAAAATTGATTGACAGATGAACGGAGTGACGAAGAGGAAATAAAGAAGCAAAGAAAAAAATAGACATGAAATAGAGAAGAAAACGAAATGAGTACATCTGTTTGGATTCTCAAATACTCTGTAAAAATCAGAGTGTTCTGCTAGCTCAGGGCTGCAGAAGCCTGATTAGAGTAGATAAAGTCCCCTGCCCTTATAAAGTTATTATAAAATTATTTTATACAATTATAAAATAATTTCTTCAGAAACAATGATCCTTGGTTCCTTATTGCAAATATTATCCCTTTCTCTTTTTAGTTTTACTGTTTTTTTCTTCAATAGAAGCTTATCGTTTTGAAAAGAAATCTCTCTTCAAGAACAAATGTAGCAGCCCTGGCTTGTGTAGCTCAGTGGATTGAGCTCGGGCCTGCGAACTAAAGGATCCAGGTTCGATTCCTGGCCAGGGCACATGCCTGGGTTGCAGGCCAGTTCCTAGCAGGGGACACACCAGAGGCAACCATACATTGATATTTCTCTCTCTCTCTCTCTTTCCTACCCTTCTCCTCTAAAGGTAAATAAATAAAAATAAATAAAATATTTAAAAAAAAAAAGAACAAATGTAGCAGAGGACAGATTCGTGGATGTTGTCAACAAATCCGATGTCACACTGACCCCCATAAAGCACCAATTAAAGAAGCACAAGCATAAAATATTGTATTTACTTCAAAACAATAAAGCACTGTACGTTTCTTGTGGTGAACTTTGTTGGAATATGGTGCGCTGATTAGAGCAACCTGCACATGTAACATAAATCCAAAGAATTTGTTGGCAGATACAAAAAAGCCTAATCTAAATTTTATGTAGAAAGAGAAAGAAACGAGAATTACTGACAGATTGTTGAAAAATAAAAATGAAGATGGAGAAGTTGAAGTACCAATGTCAATGTTTACTATAAAGCTACAGAACACAAGGCCCTGCAGTACAGGTACAGGAATAAATGTATAGATCAACAGGGTAAAATGTATAGTCAGTCATGAAATATTCCCACAGGAACATGCTTATTGAATCTTGAAAAGTGAAAAAGTAATGGAGAATGTGTAGTCTTTTCAACAGATACCGGAAAATAGGACATCCATATTAAAAAAGGACCTTGATCTGAACTTCAAACCTTATACAAAATTTAATGTGAATGGGTCATTAATCGATCTAAATGTCAAATGTAAAGTTATACAACTTTTAAGAGAAAAAAAATATGGGGAAAAAACAGCTTCCTGGATGGGGATCATCCAATTGTTCTTAGATGTGCCACCAAAACATTGACTCATCAAGAAGACATGAATTGAACTTCATCAGAATTAAAACTTTGTCACTGTAAATGACACTGTTAAAACAACAAACAGACTGAAGACAGACTGGCAGAAAATACATGTTAATTGCATATCTGACGAAGGACTTATATGAGAATATATAGAGAATTCTGTACATAGTTACTTGATTGCAATAGTGGTTGCTAAGATTCATAAAATATTATACTAAAAAAAGTCAATTTTCGTGTGTTAATTATCAGAAATATAAGTTTAGGGAGGGAGAGAGAGAGACAGAGAGAGAAGTGAGCAGTGATTTCAGAGAGAAAAAGGATAGCATCACATGTGAGAAAGAAACGTGAGTTCATAATAAACTACCAAGACCATTTCAAAAATGGTCTTGGTAGTTTATTAAGTTCCTTGCCATGAAACAGGTAGTTACTAATTTTAAAAATTTACTAGTTGGTTTAAGCAATGAACTGAAGAATTAATGGAATTTCCAGGGTTAAATGGTGATGGCTTTACTAAGAGTAAAATGTAATATTAAAATACAAACTTTAATCTCATCGGAGTGCTACATCTGTTAGATCATGTGATATGTCTTCACCAAAATAAACAAATTATAAAGAGTATATCTTGCAAATGTGTTTTGACAAAATGCCCTAATCACAAATATCTAAGCATCTCCCCAGTTCAAATTCGTACCTCAAAACTCCAAGCATATTCCACTAACTCAAGTTATATTATTAACATAATTCACATTGCCATCTAAAATCAAGTATTTTACCTCTAATACGACAATATAGTTTCTGTATTTTATATATACTCTTATTTAGAATGATATGATCACTCTTCCTTCTAAACTTCAGTTGACATACTATTGGTGACATCATATGACATCCTTATGACAGAATTGAGATGTGTGCTCTTTATTTGCAACATCGACTTGCCATTTAAGAACATGTATATGGTAAGCCCTTTTGTTTATCTTTGTTTTCCACTTCTCATACAGGAAAAGACGATTTCTATACAGAGCTAACAGTTAACAAACATCTCTATCAGGCACTCATTTTATACCAATGCAATTTTCAGCCACCAGGGTGGTACTTAGAATTCAGGTTTTCCTTTTCAAGGTGTTGACTGATATTTAAAAGATGTGCTATTTGTACTCCCTACAGCATTGTGACTCATGCTTGACTTTGAGTCTATGGGTTTAATAGTTCTAAATAGCATAAAAGTATCGTCATGTGCATCGCGCAAGGATTTCAATACAGCTGAAACAGGCCCGAGTTATCCCACTGAAAACTGACTTGAGCAAGACCACGCACATCATGGCATTTTCATAGTCTAGATTTCTCTAAATGGAATCCTCATTTAGTTCACCTATGAAAGAATACAATTATTGACACCTTGCTAATACAGACCTTCATATAATACTAAATGTAAGGAAAGAAACCATGGTCCCTATTGTAGCTTTTTAACAATTTTTGTCAGAAGCGAATTTTGCAGTATTACCCAGAAATGCAAAAGAACCGATACAAAGGTTTTAAATTATATCTGTGTTTCTGCCACATTGATCACGTGTACTAACAACCCAGTTCGAGAAGTATGAGTTCGTAGAAAGTAAGTGCATAAACATCTCTTTGGTAACTGTCGGTATCTGAATTTTAAAGCCTTACCACTAACTGTAACCTTCAGTTATGGTTTACAGAGAAATTGACAGAAGAATACTTTATACCCAAGTGTGTCATTTTCTCCACAAGTAAATCTCTACATTTATACATGCAAAGTATGAAGCCGATCAACTTTAAAATTACCAAACCAAAAACAACAAATAGAAATTCCAGTTGTAAATACCGGATTGAAGCCATGCCTTCTCACAAGTAAACATTTCTTCCCTTCTGAGCTAAACTCAGTGAAAGAAAGAGACAGACAGAGCCAAAGTGAGAAGCAAATCCAATGGAAATTAAGTATAAGCTTTCTTTACAATAGTATTTTATTTATTCCACAAAGTTGAAACTAATAATACCTGCATTTTTAAAACTTAAAAGTACCAATTTGTTCTAGTTCTGAAATTAGTATGTTCTTTTCAAAAACTGTTTGAGGTAGTCTTAGATCACTGTTTTTATATATTTTATGTATTTCAAAAATGGCATTTAATCTTTGAGTATATGTGAGCACTAAAAATTTTCTATTATACATCTTGTTCTTTTAATAACAAACTTTTGGAAGAACACTAAATATAGCTACCAAACACTCTAAAGTTCACCCTAAGGTTAATTGGAGGGTAACACAACGACCAATGTTCTGCACTTCTGATTTTGTTATTTCAGACAGAAACCTCTCAGGCTGCGGGAGTCACTTTCATCTTAATTTCACAAGTATTTATTAAAGCAACGGAAGGACTATGCCTAATTTTGTTGAAGCTCCGCATTTATGCAGGAGAGTCATTGCAATGAAATTTACAAAGATAAGGCAGATGATAATGTTTATTATGTCTTTTCCTTGTGCCTGCACTGTTAAAATCCTTTTATATTAACAGACGTAATTCTTCCACAAGGCTGTCAGGTATGTTGTTTAAAAAATTTTTTTCAATGTGGCACACAGAACTTGAGTCCTTTTCCAGAGGTCACACAGAGTGCAAGAACAGGAATCTGAACCCAAGAAGTATTACAATTGTTAAGCTTTGCGGTGTTTATATAATTACAATCCTTAGAGCAGTGATTCATAAACTTTGCTGCATATCACCCTTCCCTAAGGAGCAGCAAAAAAATATTGCTTTCTGGCATTTCTGACATGAGACCTGGAAATCTATTTTCCTACAGAAGCATCCGAGGTAATTATAATGATAAAATGGGTTTGGGAACAAGTGGCTTAGGTCATTTCAGAAAGTTGATCAGAACAAGAATTTTCTATCAAAAGCACTAATATATTCCCTGTCATTCAAAGGAGAGCATCCATTTTCTAGTGGAAAATCAGAATGATTTGGTTTAAAGTACAAGTCAACATGAAATACTTTAAAAATTGTATTTTCTATTTGGACCCAGAGCATATCTTTTTTTCCCACAGTCACTTCCATTGGTATATTGTCCGGTTTCCTCATTTGTAAGGTTGGATCTTTCTAGGATGCATATTGTCATTGTTTCATGTACTTGCGTTTTTTTCATAACCGTTTCTTCTACCTCTTTTCCTTTGATCAAACACCTTACAATCTGGTATATAGTTCTAAAAGTTGTTTCCCATTAAATGAATATCTTCTTGAAAAACTTATTACAAACAAACAAAAACTTGTTATAAAACCTCTTTGATTTCAATTAAACCTAGCTCATCAGCTTGCAGAAGATTATCTAGTCTGTTCTTTTGGATAGAGTATGATATTCTTGTAAACATAACATAGTTAACACATTGATATTTGCCTCCTTTTTTTTTTTTGACAGATTTCCAGAATATCAATATGCTAATTGCTTCTTCCCCTGGAGAATCAAGTCTTTTCCAGACTTAAGTAACTATTCTTTTTACTGCTCCATCATGTGAATTTCTGAAATTGGCAATATACTCTTTCTGTGTTCAATTTTGTTGGCATTTTTGATGCTTTCTGTGAGCCACTGTTTAAAACTGTGAGAGGTTCTTTCTTGACTATTGTCATTTTCAAAATATGATCATTTAAAAATGTTTGGAAAGATCATCCTTTCATTCTGAGGAAAGGGTTGCTCGAATGAATATTCTGACCGAACTTTATTTTCATTTGTAGTGAGTTGAACGTCTTCATTTCTATTTAGGACCAAGAATATCTTTAACCAGAAAACCATAAAGCTTCCAATTGTTTCTGAAAAATGTTCTTTCATAATGATGGCATAACACATAACGGCCTTTTGACCTCAGCTTTTAAGTTATTTACACTGTCTAGTTAAAAACCACACACTTTAGGGAGGATGTAAAGGGCTAAGTAACTTGCTACCTTAATGTTAAAAAGCAAAGTGTTCCCAGAAAAGGTTATTTTTTTCCTGTGCCTTTATTTCCAGTAATGCTTACTTTATTCATATCACATTAATGAAAACTAAACTACATTTACACAATAGGTCGTACAAATTAAAGAAGGATTATGACCTGTACCATTTACTACATCGTACAAGTAAAGTATGTTCCATTATATGTTTTGCCATAAGCGAAAGCACAATTTTGTTTTATTATCCCAGTTTTGATATCTGCTACATGAGTGATGCCTCTTGTCATTATGTTTAACTTTTGAAATATTCTCAACTCCAAATAATGAAAAATGTAGCCAACTAGAACAGATTTTTAATATTTAGGTATATGGAAAACAACTATCAAAATAATGTAAGCTTTTAGCCCTGGCTGGTGTGGTTCAGTAGATTGAGCACCAGCCTGCCAACCAAAGGGTTGCCGGTTCAATTCCCAGTCAGGGCACATGCCTGGGACGTGGGCCAGGTCATCCGTCAGGGGTATGGGTGAGAGGCCACCAGACACTGATGTTTCCTCCCTCTCTCCCTCCCTTCCCCTCTGTCTAAAAATAAATAAATAAAATCCTTTTAAAAATCATCTAAGCTTTTAATACTATTAATGTAATTGTTTTGATTAGTTATCAATTTGTATTTTACTAGCTTTATTGTAAATCTTTCCCCAAGGAAATAACTGGAAAAACAGGAAGAATAAGCTTATTCATGCTTTAGAAAACAAAGGAAGAGAATAGCATTGTAACATTGTTTTCTACATGATGATTTGAAAGCCTTTGTTTACTTAACTACTGACATTGAAACCATCTTATTATGGGGTTATTCATATTATTCACCTCTATTCTAACAAAGCCTTACATTCTTTCAGCTAAACTCTGTTCAGTAGTGATCAATATATTTCCTGGGGAACAACCAGATTACACAGTATTGGACAACCAGTCTGGTGCTTATTATGTATGAGTGAAGTTTGCTAAACAATGGAAGAATATCAGACATATATGTAGTTGTTCATTCATTGTTTTTTACTTGAATTTATTAACATGATCTCTGCCATTAGGTAGGTTACTTTATAGGTAATGAACTCCAATTTTAGTGTAAAATAATAATTTTTATAATATTTAATTGTCAAATTGATTTATATAAACTAAATACTATGTTAATTCAGCGAATAGATAATTCACTAAGTCAGAAATGTTTCATTGAGGAGCTGAGCTTTGAGTTGGGCATTACAGAAAATATATAGTAAGTGGAAGTTCAAAGAGGTATAAGGTTCTTGAAATGAGATCATCTAAGTTCAATTAAATAATCAATGCAATATAGAAGTAGAAGGAGACTATAATGTAACATTTATTAACCAGAGAGATAAACTTTACTAAAGTTAACATATCACAAATAAAAAGTTCACTTGATTTATAAAACAGTGAGCAAAGTGTAGGGAATAAGAAAATAAACAACAGTGTTCAAGCTGTACTTGTTTAAAGATTTACATTTTTATATTAACCTACAGATGAAAAGCCAAAGATGAGAGGCAACACGTGTTTGTTTGAGATCATAGAATCACAATCCTGGGACAGAGATTCAGGCAAAAACCCAAATTGTGTCTGGATTATCCAGTAAAAACAAAGGATTTTATGAGAAAAGAAAAAAATAATTACATGAATAGAAGAAAAGAATTTCTATTGGTGTTAACAAGTGAGTTACCCCTTAGTTACGCGTGGCTGGTTATTGATTCTATCTTCAGAACGAATGCCCCTAATCAACAGTCCTTGAGGTCAGTATGTCTGCCTTCCTGTTAATTTTACAAACAATTATTTGTAAGATGGTGTTGCTTTGGCCAAGTCCATAGGTCATTTTACCCAGTCAAAACATTATGAAAGATCAAGGAGCAAGATGCAAAAGCTATACCTCTGGTGTGGCTGCTGTTCTTTTATTTCAAAATAGTCCACTTAGGTCAACTTTTCTCAGATAGATAGATAGATAGATAGATAGATAGATAGATAGATGTAACTATATATAAATATATGCATATATCTGACTGTTTGCTGGTATTGTGTTTCTTTCGATACTATGTTACCTCTATGCTTAATTCAGATCAATTACAGAAGCCTAGGATAAAAGATAAGTGGGAATGCTTACTAGTGACCTATTTCATAATTTCCCATAAAACAAAGACACAGAATAGTATAGAAATAATCAGTGTTTACTGTAGCTGTGGCTGGCTTCGTTGTTGTCACAGTAAAGCCTTGGATGCTAGCCCAAACAGATTGAACATTAATCCAATGCTACACAGAGACCTTCTGTTGAGAGTCAATGAGACTTAGATTTCAGAACACAATGCACTGTTGTGGTGTGTGAGTTTAAGAACACATATGCTCATACTATCAAGAGTATAATCACCCCGTGATCTCATGGCATTTCTAATAGGTCAGCTTGTGTCCTAGGAGAAAATGTTAATGATTGTACAATTTCAACTCAGCTGGAGTTCTTTCTGAGATCATAGTTATTGGTATATCATCCTGATTTTCTATTTAGTTTTAAGAATGAACTCAAGATAGGTATAGCAGAAGCCAGTTGCATGAGACCTGTGTAGGATTATCAGACAGTCACATCAAGACTAGAGAAGCAGATGTTTCTCATGAATCATTTATATGGAACATTTCAGTTATTCTGGTGATGGAAAAAATGGGTAGGAATCAAGTTCGTTTTTACTGTTCCTGCCTAAGAATCGTATCACTTTCTACTTTCCAGTTTAAAAATACATGTTAAGAATAGACTACCAATTCTCCCCCAGACAGACGTTCTTCAGAATTAGAATTCAAAGAGTTCTATTTTTGATGGTTTTGATGAAAGTAGTCAACATAGTTATCAAAGACACCTGTTATTCGTTGTTGCCACATGTATTAATTACAATGATTTTGCCATTTATAAAGGGAGTTCCATATTTGATGCACACAGGGGCTTGGCAGTGCAATGATAGTAAAAACAAACAAACAAATAATAAATAAATACGGAATAAGAAGTTTGTCTTTAAAAAAGTGTTTATGATACATTGATGAAGCTATTTGCGGATTTCATTGTCACTCTTTTCAGACATAATTTATAGAAATCAAATCTGATACTTCCCACCTATTAACTTCCTCAATGTGGACTTTGTTTTGTGTCATTAAAGTAGTATGTGATCTTTCATGTATAACAAATATAAACAAGCAACAAGATATATAAATTAAGAAATATATTCACATGGCTTTTGACTCCACTCTTGGCCAGACACATCATTCCTGGGAATCTCATTCTTTGGCTTATTATAGTAATTCCACATGAGATTCAACATTAAAAGAGTATTAATTCTCATTATCTCTTGCTAAGATTTTGAGACTTTTCAGAGCTTATTTTTTCCGACAGGGCTATAACCAACATCATTTAAATTATGTCACTTGTTTTCCTTGTGACTGAAATGCTCCCAAGCACACTTTGTTTATTCTCGTGCTTTGCATATCTTATAGGCTTTTTCCCTGATTCTGATTAGCCTTAATAATAAGCAGATGTTTGTGTAAAAAGTTTCTCTGCACAGAAAACTGCTTTGATGCTTTTTCCCTAGGCTATGACTGTAGAAAATATTAACCACCAGAAACTGGCCCAAAACCCATTTCAGAAATAATACAGAATTTAAGGTCCAGAAGAAATACTGTAGACTAACCTTTCATTGCCACTTTCTGCTAAATACAATTATAAATCCTGAAATTGATGCAACAGACTCCAGCACTGAACTAAAAACACAGTTGTCCTCATTAGAAGAAGGTGACTGTGTGTTGGTGTGACCCAGCCCTCGATATAACAGCAGAAACAAAAGAAACGATAAGAAATAAGAAGACAACCTACCGAATGGGAGAATACATTTGCCAATGATACGTTGGACAAAGGCTTGAACAATGTCCAAAATATATAAGGATCCTATACAACTCGACACCAGAAAGACAATCCATTTATAAAATGGGCAAAGGACCTAAATAGACACGACTCCAAAGAGGACATAGAGAGGGCCTACAGATGTAAGAAAAGATGCTCAATATTACGAATGACCAGAGAGATGCAAATTCAAATCACTGTGAGACTCCACCTCATACCCGTCAGAAGAGTTACCATCAATAAATCTATAAACAACAAGTGCTGGCGAGGATGCGGAGAAAGGGAACCCTAGTGCACTGTGGGTGGGAGTGCAGACTGGGGCAGCCCCTGTGGAAAACAGGATGGAGTTGCCTCAGAAGACTAAAAATGGAACTGCCTTATGACCCAGTGATTCCACTGCTGGTAAGAAACCTGAAGAATCACAAGCACTAATTGAAAAGTATATACTCACTCCTATTGCATTGCAGTGTTACTTACAATAACCAAGATCTGGAAACAGCCCAAGTGCCCATCATTAGACGAGTAGATACAAAAGCTCTGGGACATTTACCCAATGAGATACTCAGCAATAAAAAAAAAAAAAAAAAAAAAAAAATCTTACCTTTTGCAACAGCTTGGATGGACCTGGAGAGCATTATGCTAAGTGAAAGAAGCCAGAGAAAGACAAATACCATAGGATCTCACTTCCATGTACCATCTAATGAACAGAATAAACTGAGAACCGACATAGAAATGGAGGCGTGGCCACAGGGAACAGACGGACAGCTGTCGGGGGGACTGAACGAAAGGAGGGGAAGTGATTAGCCACAGTGCATATATCAATGACCAATGGGCATGGACAACGATGTGGTGACGGCCAGAGGGAAAGGGGACGGTGGACAAAGGGGGACAAATTTGGGATACCTGTAATAGTTAATCAACAAAAACAAAGTAAAATAAATGAATCATTAGAAAATAAAATACGGTACATTGAAAACAATTTGTAATAAATATGTTAAACACAATTTTTTCACTCTCTATGTTCGGACTGCATAATTTCTATTTACCTATAATTGCGAGCACTGATTGTTCTACAACCTATAATCTGCTTGTACAAACTGAGAAAATTTTTAATTTATATATTATAATTATCATGTCTAGAATTTCCATTTGGTTCTTTCTATTTTCAGTTCTGCTGAGATTCTTTATGTGCTCAATTGTTACTATTCACTTGTCCTTTAAATCTTGAACACATTTGGCAGTCAAGATGCAGGCATAGGTAGACACACTGTGCTTCCATACACAACCAAAAGAAGGACAACGACAAATTTAGAAACAAAACCAATTAGAGCTGCCAGAAAATCAAACTGCATGGAAGTCCGACAAGCAAGGAGTTGAAGAAGAGACATTCATCCAGACCGTAGGAGGGGCGGAGATGGGCAGCTGGGCGGAGAGGACTCACAGAAAGGTGGCGGCTGGAGGACCAGGGCGGGCAAAGCAGAGGATGCTGGACCAGGCAGCTGGTCGACCTGCCAAGGCAGCAGCTGGCAGAGCCAGTGAAGCTGTGGCTGGTGGAGCAGGCGGTCCCACATTTTCATGCACATAAACCGGGAGGAACAACTGGGAAGCAACACAGACGCCACAACCCAGGGTTCCAGTGCGGGGAAGTAAAGCCTCCAAGCCTCTGAGTGAAAACACCTGTGGAGGTTGAGGCGTGGAGAGAAACTTCCAGCCTCACAGGAAGTTTGTTGGAGAGACCCACAGGGTCCTAGAACGTACACTAACCCACCCACCTGGAATCAGCACCAGAAGGGCCTGATTTGTTTGTGGGTAGCAGCGGGGGTGACTGAAAGCCAGCAGAGAGCAGAGCAAGTGGCACTGTTGCCTCTTGGGCCCCTCCCCCACATACAGCGCCACAAGGAAGCAATGTGGGTTGCCCCGCCCTGGTGAGTACCTGAGGCTCCGCCCCTTACTATGTAACAGGTGCCCTGAGACAAAAAACAAATGGCCCAAATGAAAGAACAGATCAAAGCCCCAGAAAAACAACTAAGCAATGAAGAAATAGCCACCTATCAGATGCACAGTTCAAAACATTGGTAATCAGGATGCTCACAGAATTGGCTGAGTATGGTCGCAATATAGACGAAAAAGTGAAGGCCTAAAAAGTGAAATAAAGGAAAATGTGCTGGGAACCAGCAGTGACAGGAAGGAAAATGGGGCTCAAATCAATGGTTTGGACCAGAAGGAAGAAATAAATATTGGACCAGAAGGAAGAAATAAATATTGGACCAGAACAGAATGAAGAAACAAGAACTCAAAAAAATGAGAGCCTTAGGAACCTCCAGGACACCCTTAAATGGTCCAACATCCAAATCATAGAGGTGCCAGAAGGAGAAGAGGAAGAGCAAGAAATGGAAAACTTATAGTATTGTTATAGTATTATCAATCCTTTACTATTGAACAAATAGTAAAGGAGAACTTCCCCAATCTGGCAAAGGAAATAGACTTCCAGGAAGTCCAGGAAGCCCAGAGAGTCCCAAAGAAGTTGGACCCAAGGAGGAGCACAAGGAACACACCAAGGCACATCATACTTACATTATCCAAGACTAAAGATAGGGAAAGAATCCTAAAAGCAGCAAGAGGAAAAGAAAGAGTTATCTACAAAGGAGTTCCCATAAGGCTATCAGCTGATTTCTCAAAAGAAACCTTACAGGCAAGAAGGGGCTGGAAAGAAGTATTCCAAGTCTTGAAAGGCAAGAACCTACATCCAAGATAACCCTATCCAGCAAAGCTATCCTTTAGAATGGAAGGGCAGATCAAGTGCTTCCCAAATAAGGTCAAGTTCAAGGAGTTCATCATTACCAAGTCCTTATTATATGCAATATTAAAGGGACTTACCTAAGAAAAAGATAAAAACATATGTCCAGTCACATGAGAACAAATGCACAACTATCAACAACGAAACCTTAAAAAAAAAATAGAAACCAACTAAGCAAAAAGCTAGAACAGGAACAGAATCACAGAAATGGAAATCACATGGAGGGTTATCAGCGGGGAGGGGGAGAGGGGAGAACAGAGGAAAAGGTACAGAGAATAAGAAGCATAAATGGTAGGTACAAAATAGACGGGGCAGGGGGGTTAAGAATGGTGTAGGAAATGGAGAAGCCAAAGAACTTCTATGTACGACCCATGGACATGAATTAAGGGGGAGGGGACTGCTGGTGGGAGGGGGGTGCAGGGTGGAGGGAAATAAAGGGGGGGAGTGGGACAACTGTAATAGCATAATCAATAAAATGTATTTTAAAAAATGAACACATTTGTAAGCACTGACTGAATGTCTCTATTGCTAATTCTGTCGTCTGGATCAGCTCTGGTGCATGGGTGGTCTCTGGCTCTTATCTGTGAGGGGTTTCCATACAGATTTGTGAGTTAAAATTGACCATTTTCTCTTGTTGAAAAATAAGAAGAAGAGGCTTCATGTTGGAAATACCTCTTTGGGATCTTAATGTTGTTCCAACAACAACCCTAGGCAGACCTGTGGCACCAGCGGGGGTGAGTCTGTTAACTACGAATGTCTCAGATCTAAGCATCATCTTTTTTTTTGTGGGGGTCGGGGGGGTTGAACAACAAACATTGATTTCTCACAGTTCTGGGAATGGGAACCCTCAGATCTCTGCCCAAGGGCCAGAGTTCCCTTCACCCATCTGAAAACACTAGCAGCCTGACCCATCCTTGCGAAGGGCTGTAGATGCTTCGTGGGCTAGAGCGTCCCTTCTCTCCCCTGGAGACAGCGGGAAGGACAATTCCTCTGAGAAGAGATGGCTTGATGGAATGATTACAGCATGAAAATCCCTTTAGCAATTGAGACACGCTGGGTGCCTCGGTAGCTCTAAAAGGGGGTGTTGAATATCACTTCCTAGGACAGGAAGGAGCCTGTAGAAGCATCCTCTGTCCAGGAGGGCCAGAGTCTCTTACACGCACCTAGATGTAACAGGCCATGTAGCCAAGAAAATTACTTCTACTGTCCCGTGCACCTGTGAGAGGTGGCATCGGAGATCACTGGGAGCTTTAACGGCACTTAACAGACCAGGTAGACCAAGAGAACCCTGAAGAGGCGTTGAGAGCTAAACTGTCATTGAAACTGCTATTCAAAACCGTAGAAGCAGCTAACCTTAAAACAAGATGACTGCCGCCTAAAAGAGAATAATTCAACAGGACTCGCAGTTTTCCCTTAACATAATATTCAAGGTGTCTAAGATCCAATAGAATTATCTCATCATACTAGAACTACCATGCCAGAGGAACTTGAATTAGAATTGAAGATCAACGGACGCCATTTGCAAGATGAATCAGATATTATAATGACAGAAAACGATTTTAAAATTGCCACTATAAAAATGCAGCGACCACAATTACAAAAAACATCGAAAGAAATTTTTACAAATCTCATCAGAAAATATAACAAAGAGTAAATTAAAATTATAAAACTGAGAAATATAATTGACACTTTTATGTTGTTTATTGTTATATTTTAGAGAGATGGGAAAAAAGGGAGAAGGGGAGGGAAAGAAATATAGATGGAAGAGAGAAATATTGATCGATAGCCTCTTGTGTGTGCCCCAACTGGAGATGGAACTTGCAACCCACACGTGTACCCAGACCGAATCATCGAACTTTTGCTTTGTAGGGTGACACCCAACAAACTGAGCCACACTAATCGGGGCAAAAAGAGACATTAAAAAAATGCTGGAGTAACTCAATAGTGGAAAGGAGATGACAAAGGTAAACAAAATAGTGAAGCCTGAATATAAATCTTAACAACAGAGAGAAAACAAAGTGAAAAAAATGAGAAAAGACTCAAGTACCTCTGGGGCAAAAGCATAAGATTCATATTTTCTGAGCCCCGGAAGGAACGAAATAAGTGGGACTGAAAGAGTATTTGATAAAATAGCAGTCAAAAACACACAAACCGAGTAAAACAATAAACACGCATTTTAAAATATCCTGTTCATTGCACTGTTATTTACAAGATTGGGAAGCAGCCCAAGTGCCCATCAGTAGATGAGTGGATAAAACAACTATGGAACAATTACAAATGGAATACTACTTGGCTGTAAAAAAGAAGGAAATCTTACCCTTTGTGACAGCATGGATGGACCTGGAGAGCATTACGTTAAGTGAAAGAAGCCAAGTGATGCTTTCATATACCATATGATCTCACCTATATGTGGAATCTAATGAACAAAGTGAACTTACAAGCAAAACAGACAGACTCATAGATGGAGAGGGAGCTGACATTTCTGGAAGAGGGGTGTAGAGGGGTGGAGGGATTGAGGAAAAAGGAAAAGGGACACATGCAACAGTGTGGTGATTCTTACACGGGGTCGGTCATCCGTGAAGGTGGAAGAGGGGATAAGGGAAGGAAATCATAATGGAAAATATACGATAAAAACTAAAGTTAAAAAATAAAGAAGTGCCTGGATTGAGTGCTAGCCTGTGAACCAAAGGGTCCTTGGTTCAATTCTCAGTCAGAGCACATGCTTGAGTTGCAGGCCAGGTCCCCAGTAGGGGGCGCATGAGAGGCAACCACACATTGATGTTTCTCTCCCTCTCTTTCTCCCTCCCTTCCCCCTCTCTAAAAAATAAACAAACAAAATCTTTTTAAAAAATAAAGAAGTGTATAACTAAGTAAAAATTAAACCACAAAATATCAAAATTTAGGAATGCGACTAAAACAGTTCTGAAAGGCAAATTTAATGCACCAAATACTTATATTAGAAATACTTATATTATTATTTCTAATAATAATATATTAGAAATAATCTTGTATCTTAAGAAACTAGAAAAAGAAGAGCATGAACATCACCCAAGAAGCACAAAAATAGAAATGTTAAAGAGCAAAGATCAATAAAATTATAACAGGATGACAGTAGAGGAAAATAAATGCAACAAAAGATAGCTTTTTGAAAAACTATCAACCTGACCAACCTCTAAGAATCAGGAAAAAAAAGGAGAAGAAACACAAACATCAGTTTCGGGACTGACATGGGGTAGCGCTACAGTTCCTGTAATAGGGTGTAGAGTGGTTTGGGGGAAGGGGGAAGCAGAGGACTGCCATTGAGACGTTCTCTGCATATCTCTGGCAACTCGGACTGCTGCCACTCAGGGCTAGGGAGACGGACATGACTTGGACTCCTGTTGTAGCGGCGATGTCGTGGGAGGAGGGGCTTACACCACCTGCCAAGATGCTGAGAGTCTGTTCCCCTGCATCATGGAGTCCTGCCTGCCCTGAGGAAGGATGGCGGCCAAGAAAATATAAACCGTGCAGAGGAGAGGCAGCCACGAGATGGGATTCTCCATGTGGCCTGGAAGGGAGTCGGAGAGCCAGGAGGGAGGCATGATGTAGCAGCCATGTGAGAGGGAGAAGTAAGCTATGTAGTTCGTAGTCATGGTCTCGCCATATGGCCTGGCGTAGTCAGGAAGAAGACATGTCTCTGCTTGAATCCCGCCTGCTCTAGCTGCCTCCAGAGCCACCAAGGACCTCCTTGCAAGATGCTGTCTTGCAAACCTGGACTCTGGCTGGACTCTGGGCACATGTTTTCCTGGACACAAAGGCTGAGGACAACATACCCCAGATCATGAAGGGGAGCGCTGCTCTGTGAGGATGGCGACTCTGAAACCCACCAAGTGCACTTTCCAAAGGGATGGAAAACTGTTTGCACGGCCAGCTTAAGAACAGGTAAGGAAATGGGGAACTATTGGGTTTGCTTTTGTCTTACAGCCTGATGGGAATCAAAGGAAGTGCTGGGTTTTGTGGGGAAAGAGAGCTTGGCGCCGGAGTGCACGGAGCCCCCTCAAGGTTGGAATACTGTAAATAAAGACCTGTTTCTTCCAATACCGACTGTTGGGTCATGTACCAAGGGGCCACGTGGATGAAACCCTCTCTGCTCCGTCACATTCCTTCCATTTATCCTATCCATTAAAAGGATAGATAATAAAGGCATACCGTAACTAATTTTACATTAATAAATTTAACAACTTCATAGAAACAGAGCAATTCCTCAAATAAAACACAAACTACCAAATCACACCCAAGATAAATAATTTGGAAGCTCTGTAGCTATTAAAGACATTGAATATGTAATTAGAACAAACCTGAAGAAGAAATCCAGGCCCACATGGATTTACTGAAGACTTTCACCAAATATTTGAAGAAGAGAACACCTATTTTTTTTTTCAGGATCATTCATTTGCTTATTTTTAATTAACAATACTTACAGTTGGTATTTGATATTATATTAGTTTTAGGTGTACTGCCTAGTGGTCGGACATTTCCATAACTTACAAAGTGGTCCTCCTGATAAGTTTTGAACCCACTTGGCACCATATATACTTATAATGTTATAGACTGTACTCCCTAAACTGTTCTTTATATCCTTATGACTATTTTGCACCTGCCAATTTGTACCCCTTAATCCCTTCATTTTTTTCACTCAGCCCCCAACTACCCTCTTATCTCACAACCATCAGTTTGTTCTCTGTGTGTATGAGTTTGTTTCTGCTTTGTTTGTTCATTTATTTTTTAATGTACTTCAACATTATGAGTGAAATTATATGCTACTTGCCTTTCTCTGACTTATTTCACTTAGCATAATACCCTCAAGATTCATCAATGCTGTCACAAATGGTAAGATTTCCTTTTTATGGCTGAGTAATATTCCACCACACATGTATGTGTACCAAATTGTCTTTATACATTCATCTTTTGATTGGATCATTTAGTCCATTTACATTTAAAGTAATTACTCATAGATATGCAGTTATTGCCATTTGGTTTTCTGATTGTTTTTGTACTTTTTCTTTGTTCCTTTCTTACTGTCTTGCTCTCTTCTTTTGTATCTATGACTTACTCCAAGTCACAAAGCCAAAAAAATGAAATTCTCATGATTTCTTAGAAATATTTGGATTTTTGTGACAAATCTGCTTGGTATATGAATGTTTCTGCACTGTTTTTATACCATCTAATTTTCACTGGTCTCTTGAATTAGCTTTCTGAAAAGAATTAGATGCCTATGTAATTTTGGGGATCTCAGTTATCAGTTGGTGGTACCTCTAAGAATATATTTATTGTCACAAATATGTATTGATCTTTTGTGAGCAATCAAGCACTCCACTCAGGCTTATCAGCTGTATAATAATTCTTTAAGCTTATAAAAGAAGAACCTATAAAATAAATGTGCGATAGATATGTCAGGTCTGTCCAGAAGGTATTCAGCCAAGCGCTATGAAAACTAGAGACATTTACTGAAGGTGATACAAGATACAAGAAACATTGTACACAGGATGATGATGCCTCACTCCCCTTCAAAGTAGGCACCTTGGGACCTCGCACAGTTCTCCCAGCGTCATTAGCAACTGCAGTACGATGTTCCTCCTGCTCTGGTAGCAGAAAGTGTGGAATGAATTTTGACATGACACATTTCATGGCAAGATCCTGCACCAACATCTTGGACACAGCAGTTTTTGCAATTCCGAGATCAGCTTCCAGTTCTCACACTGTCAGTCACTGATCTTTGTTGATTGAAGACCAGACACGTTCAACATGCTCAGGTGTCCTGCTTGTTGCAGGCCTTCCAGAATGTGGATCATTTCTAACAGATTCGCAACCATCTTTGAAGCAATTTCGCCATCCTTTTGTTTGCACTGTACTCATTGCATCATCCACAAAAGCCTTCTGAATTATCTGAATAGTTTCCTCTGAGGAATGGTCGAGCTTAATGCAAAATTGGATGCAGATTTGTTGCTCCACTCACTCGTTTTGAATTCTACGGCCACACAGCACACATGCTCATTCAGTAGGTCTACCGCCCCCACTGACTAGTACAGTGAAGTCGTCATTGTTCACGCATGCGCATTCCAGTCCAGCCTCCTTGGCTGCCAGTTACATCAATGTCATGCACACCATTCTCCTTGTATTAACAATGGCCAGACCTCGTATGTATAAAACACAGGGTCTGGCACAAATAACTCCCATTTTTTATGACCAAGTCTTTTATGACAAAATCATAAGCATGTCATTCTGTAACATACAATACCACACTGAAGCACACCATATGACATTTTAGGGGAAATGTTCAAATTAAAACTACAAATTATCACACCCATATTATTACCCCACCAACCACACTCCACCAGGCCTTACTTCTGCCAAACCCTGTATTTTATCACCTGGAGCAATAAACTCAGCTTTGCCTTATCAACAGGTTTAAAGGTGCTGTTTTCAGTAAGCAAGCATTGGGAAATAGGAATGTATGTTGAAATAAATATTTTGTATTTTATTGCAATGGATTTAAAGTGTCTGGTTTTTCACACCCCGCCCTCTTTATCAACTATAATGAAAAATCTAAAATCTAAAGCCTGAAGAGAGTGAAAGCGATCACGATTGAAATTTTGAAACAGGTTGTTGTCAGTGTTCTGCTGCCAAGAATTTTGTGAGGCTGATTCCCCCCTCCGAACCTTTGTGATTATGTGTGCACCATATGGAGAACCTCGATGTTTCATTTTCAGAAAAGGCATCTTACCCCATAGTTTATCACTTATATTGCATACACAAACATACGTTCAGCCAGATACTTTTGGAAACATTTTTAATATATTTAAAAGTACAGAAAACAAACTAACATTACAGTCCTTGCAATAACATTTCCATACCACCCCAGAGTTGACAAATGCTTCTATTGCCACATTTGCTTCGGATGAAACAAAACATCAGATCATCTTAAAATAGCCTTTGTTTGTCCCCAATGCGCCTTCTCTGGGAGCATTGAACAGCATGATGTTGGTTTGTATTCTCCTTGTCAATTTTTAAAAAAATGTAGTTTTACTGTATATGTTAATATTCATTAAAGATATATGTGTCTGTTTTATAAATTTAAATTTGTATTGTAACTTCATACTGCCCCTTTTTTCACAATTTGTCCTTCAAAAATGATGTGCTAAGACTGTATGGTTTTAAATATGTGAGGCAGGATAGTAAGCACCCAGTATTGCCTAATTTTTTAATATTTCCATCAGTTTGATGAGTGTGAAATAGATATAATTTTGTTTTAATATGTTTTCACTTAACCATTAATGATTTCGAGTGTATATTTTCTCATATTTCTTGACCAGAAATAACCAAAACTTGATCTGACCAAAACTTTGATTTCTTTTTCTATGACTTGCTTGTTCATGTGTTTGGTCAATTTCTTGTTTGAGGATTTTTTTTATGGACATGTTGGACTTCTATTATGTTTCAAATGTATTCTCCCCGAACGCGGTTCATTGTTTATGGTATATTTTGCTATTCAGAATTTACCAGCACTTTATGAGTTGTACTCTTTGTGTGTCATTTAATCATTTCCTACCCTGAGGTCATAAATATTAAAAATATTATTTTAACACTAATTTGAAAGAACATAAGCACCCCTACATTCATCGCAGCATTATTTACAATCACCAAGATATGGAAGCAGCCCAAGTGTCCATCAGTAGATGAGTGGGTAAACCACTATGGGACATTTACACAATGGAATACTACACAGCCATACAGAAGAAGACAATTTTACCCTTTGCAGCCGTATGGACGGACCTGGAGAACATGATGCTCAGTGAAACAAGCCAGGCAGAGAAAGACAAATGCCATGTGATCTCTCACTCATCTGTGCAATCTAATGAACACACTGAACTAACCAGGACAATGGGGACAGACTCATGGATGGAGAGCAGATGCCAGCGAGTGGGGTGGGGGGATGTCAGGGGTGGAGGGACTGAGCAAAAAGGAGAAAGGACTCATGAACAGGGACAACGGTGCGGGGATTGCTGGGGGAGGGGGATACAAGGGGACTAAATGGTAATGGAAAAATACAATTAAGATTAAATAAAATATATATTATTTTAATATTTAAAATTCTTACTTGTCACACATGTGCTAATCAGTAGTTATCTATTGCCACATAACAGCTGATCAAAACATTTAGCTACTTTCACCATCTCTGTTTCTTTGAGTCAGGACACTGACAGAGCTTAGCTTGCTCGCCTGTCTCAGGGCCCTTCGCAATGCTGCAGAATCAAGAATCATCGGAATCAAGGCGGTGGGTTCATCTCAACATTCAGCGGGAGAAAGGTCTGCTCTCCAGATGCACGTGGTTGTTGGCAGGATTCACGTCCTTGCGGTGTGTCGGGGGCCCTCAGTTCCTTGTGGGCTGTTCATCACAGGTTGCCTTGTTTCTACTAAGTCACATAGTTCCTCTTGTCCTATTTTCATTGGTTGGTA
Source organism: Glossophaga mutica (assembly GCA_039655065.1). Classification (NCBI taxonomy): domain Eukaryota; kingdom Metazoa; phylum Chordata; class Mammalia; order Chiroptera; family Phyllostomidae; genus Glossophaga; species Glossophaga mutica. The sequence continues at coordinate 1,413,776 of CM077318.1, read as the reverse complement.
TCGATTAGTTATTAGAGGGTCACCTAGAATGAGACCGGTCCTTACCTACGACCAAATATGAACCTGCTGTTTCAGTGGGCTTATTCCATTTAATCGTCCCTAATATTTACCCCTGCCTTTCAACTTTTTTTTTCAGGCTTTTCTTCTTTTTTCCTGGTATTCCAAATAGTATCATTGTTTCAGAGCCTCATTTCTTTTTCACAGGACTGGAAAGCCCATCTTATCTCATCCAGTTGCTAATGATCTTTTGTTTATCTAAGTAATTGTATCTACTAAAGTACTTAATATTGAGGAAGGTTTCCGAAATCTTGGCTGTTCTTGCCACGTGAATTGTCGATTGGGTTTATTCAGCTTTGTACGTTAATTTAAAATACTTACTGTGAGCCCTGGCTGGTGTAGCTCAGTGGATTGAGCTCGGGCTGCAAACCAAAGGGTCGCAGGTTCGATTCCCAGTCAGGGCACATGCCTGGGTTGCGGGCCAGGTCCCCAGTAGGGGGCCCTCGAGAGAGGCAACCACACATTGATGTTTCTCTCTCTTTCTCCCTCCCTTCCCCTCTCTAAAAATAAAAAAATAAAATCTCTAAAAAAATAAAATACTTACTGTGAGATAATGCTACACTTGAAGATTGGATTCTGCCACGTCCAATTTACAGATAAGAAAGCGGAGCCTGAAAGAAGTGAAATTCCTTTACTCAGACCCACAAAGTTAGTGAGTAGCAGGGTCCAGATTTGAACGATAATGTGTTAAATTTCCTGCCACGTTGCTTTCACGTTTGAATCTTCCTACGTTTGTTTGTCATATGGGGCCAGAGGTTGTACCGTAAGAAGTGGTATCAATTTGAGATGTAAAGTGAATTTGGCATTCTAAACCTGGCAGGAGATGGCCGAGCTTCTAGACGGAGCTAGAGTTTTTGTTGCAACTCTGCTTTGGGAATGAGACAAGACTTTGGAGGCTCCCATAATCCTTCAAGCTGCACGTCTCAAAGGAGTCTGAAGACAGATTGGTAGAGAGTACAAAGGCACAGATGTTCTTAGGCTGTGGTGTTTCTTGATGAGAGGAGAAGGCTTTTTTCATTGCCGTAATAATCTTGTACATGATGTTCTGAGAAAGCTAAGCATCTGAAGGCTCAAGCAAGCCGCGGGATTCAGAGAGCTGCCTGAGTCAGGGAAGCATTTTGCTCGTCGTGGGAAGGGACCCGGCCTGGCGGGAGAGGGGATAGAACCAGCATTGACCGATTCGCCGTCTGATTGCTTTTATCTTGAACTCAGCCAATAGCAGATTTCCAGCTTCGAGCCCGTGGTTTTCATTGACCATGTGCCTTGCGTTTTATCCTCTAGTTACATTATCCTTTAAATGTCATACTTTTTAAGAAAGTACCCCTGCAAAAGTTTGCATTTCCATGTATATGACAGTATAATGTGTTCTTTAAAAGACAGATATATTTAGTGGAGAAATACAGTTGTAATTATGATGTACTCTAATTCTGATGAATAAGGGTCCGGCAGAAGTGAGGCCTGCTTGAGTGTGGTTGGCAGGATAATAATATGGGTGTAATAATTTATAGTTTTAATGCGGACACTTCACATAAACTGTCACATGGCGTACTTGAGTGCAATAGTGTTATGTTACAGAATTACAGATGATTCTGTAATAATCATGATTACGATTTTGTAATAAAAGATTTTGTAATAAAAAGGGGCATTATTTGTGCCAGGCTATGTATAGTCAACGATTTACAATAAATGAAAGTGCATCTACTCTGTCCACAGTATATTAGTAAGACTATCATCCAACCTAGCTTGATACTGCATTATTTCAAAAGTCAACGTACAAGGTTAAAATGGGTCAGATCTTCCCTTGGGAGCATGAAGCAGCTTGGGAAAGGAGTTTGTATTTCTCCCTATTTAGCATCTGTGCCTTTTTACTAACAACAACGCATTTAAGCAGCTAGAAGATTAAGGCAAGACATTACTTTGGGTAGACATACAGTAATTAAATTTTCAAGATTATATTGGGTTGGCTAAAAAGTCTGTTTCGCTTTTTCCGTTAAATAAAAGACAGATTTTTCATTCTCACCAATACTTTTATAAATTTGGATATTTTGAGTATGTCGGCTCTCTCCTGCATGGTGTAACATTGATTGTTCTCAATTAATGTCTTGGTTTCGTCGCTATCAACTGCAATTGGTCTACTCAACTGTGGGGCATCGTCCAGAGAGAAATCACAAAGCACTTCTGACACATTCGATCAGTCATAGCGCCTTCTCCATACACTGCACAAATCTTTTGTGTGTGTGTGTGTGTGTTTTAGTTGTGTTTTTACCTTTCTTGACACAGTAAAGCATAATGTGCTGAAAATGTTGTGTATTTTCTTCCATCTTCGATATTCAAATGGCTACACAAAAATTCACCAATTTTATGGTTTTTTTAAAACACACACTGATAGGACAGCCGTCACAATACAATCTAACCAAAGTGTTTTGAGTGGACATGAGGACAACTGAGCGCAACTAGAACTTTTTGGCCAACCCAATAAATCAGTGAACTTCATTTTGGTGTCCGCCCCCTACCCATGAAAGTAGCTTCATTAAGGTTGTTGTAATGAACTCATAATTTCCATTTTGTTTTAATCCATATTCAGGAGACTTTTTCATACAGGTAATAAATTGTTTAGCAACTCAGATTTCTCTAGTGAATTTACACAGGCTGAGAGAGAAAGACACAATCATCCGAAAGGAGGGATACCCACCTCCTTTTCAGGGGCCATTCCCCAACATCACTGCATAAGCAGGTGAACATGGGGGTTGAACAATAAATTTCCTTTTAATTATTTATGGGAAGACCTGTCCAGATGATCACTGCTTCAGGGAACTCACCTGACCCTCTTTATCATGTTAAATATTTAAGGGGCCAATAGAAAAAGAAAGTATACGTAGCCTCGTGTCCAGTGTGTGTCCCTGAGCCGCTTTCCCTGATTCAGAAACACTTTAGGAATCAGTGAAAGATGAATAAATGAGGTCACTAGAAACTGAGCAAAGGTGACAACTGAATAAAAATTGCTGCTCGCTTTCATCTTAAAGTACTGAAGAAAATTCTGCTGAGCTTTAGCCGCAATATATGTGATAGAAGACTGAAGCCAAAAATCCCTAAGGTATCTGAGATGCAGAGAGGCCACATGATGGTTCCCAAATTCTCTTTCCTCGAGGCTGAAGAAGAGGTTCCTTTCTTTGACTCCACAGTGTCTAGTACTAGGATTTGGGATAAAGCCCTCGACTGACAATTGCAACATGTTTTAGGAGAATGCAGCAAAGCGCATGCGTAAATGCACATTCTCCTGGCCAAAAAGCTATTCTAAACAGTTCATGTTGACACTAGTCTGGAGTGTTCAAATGCCCACCTCTGATTTCTGTCTCTGGGTTTGACCAAAGGGTGTTAGACTCAGCCACATCTGAAGCTGCACCTTTAGAAAAATTCATAGCTTTTGTAGAAAAAGTAATGGAAAAGAAGAAAGAAAGAAGAGGCAACTGCTTAAACAGCGAAAGGTACTCAGTGAAATTTGTATTTGGTCTCTGTGTTTGGCTTCTCATTTCTTTGTCTTTTCTGTCTCTCTCAGCACTTTTTTTACGCATCCATCATCACAGCATCCAATATCCGCATGCGGATTCCAACTTTGCAAATGTCACATTTCACTCCCCTCGGAATTTTACTCTTCTTGAAGCAGAAGACAAGCCCCACTTGCTTCCTTCACTTGCTATCCAAACTTGCCTTTGTGAAACATGATGCAAGATTAAACATTTTCACCCCACATCCAACTATTTCTTCCCATCTCTAGTGTTAAACCAAACTGACCAACACAACTATAAGGCTTGCGAAACTAAAATCACCAGCTCGGGTACCAAAGCCTCAGTTTCCCCATACCTTCTGTGAATTTGATCAGCGGACAGGTCTCAGGGCAAAATTAAACTATGATCTTCCTCAAGTCTACCTGGTGGGATTTGTAACATTCTTACTCCTCCTTGAGCTGCTGTGAAGTCACAAGTTTTCAATAAGGGCTGGAGCTAATGGCTTTTCATTAGTATTGTTTTTTTTTTTTTTTTTTCCTTTCCCACCTGTCTCGATTCTCCTTACCTCCACACCTAGTTCAGTGATTTGATGAATCCATCGAGGGTGTAAGTCAATGATTACCAATGGATACATGTGCTTTGCCCCTGAAGTAGCACAGATACATTCCGTCAGGGGCCAGCCAGAAACACAGAGCTGTATAAAATAGAATATAGGAATCTCAAACAATTTAGCAGACCAAAGAAGGGAGATAATTGAAGGCAAGAAATAGTCCGTATTCAGTCATCAATTAGGCCACCAAAGGACTGCATTTCTGGGCACGTATGCATTTATCTTAGGCATCTGCCATTTATTTCAGTCCGCAAGGGAAGATTTCCTCTAAAGAATTGAAGATTAAAAAAAAAAAAAAAAACTAGGGCAGAGACAAGAAAGCCACTTCTTTATTTGAGCAACTTTGCCTCTCATTCCCAACAGTGCGGTATCTGTAATACTGCCTTTTCCTCGTGGGAATATCCTCATATAGCATATATATGGGATTTATAAACCCATGTGATTTAAAGTCTTTCACCGCAGGTCTCTAATTGGATGTAAGACAAACATGGCTTCAATACTTACAATCAAGTATATTTATGAGTCATGCGCATTTAGCATTCAATTTGTCATCCCTTAAAATAGGCTACTATAAAATACACTGCATATTTGAGCATATTTTAAAACAATCGACTCATTAAGTGTAGAAAATTTGTCTTTGTGCAATTTTATTACCCACTTCATTAAGTTTCTATGCCTTTTTATTTCACCTTTTCAAATTACCTTTAATCTAACTACAGAGGAATTTCAGGTTTTTATTGCCTGTGGATTTCCGGCCCTAGCTAGTATTTAATAACACATTCTATTAACTTGCTTTATGGTACATGGTGCAGTGTTAAAAATCTACAAAGATATCAGTAAATTAAAGTTAAAAAGCAAATAGTTTGCAAACAATTATCAGGGAATTTCAAGAAAAATCCCTTGAGCTGCCAAGCAGCTTAAAGAAAATAAAATTGTAAGTTAATATTTTTATACATAACGTTCCATTTTCACAAGCCTTTTCTAGGAACAGGTCGCAATGTGAGCTTACTCTTTGATCAATTCTGAGATGAAGCCAATCTCTCAGCAGCCACAAAATTCTCAATGACGAGTACAAATAGTTGTCATTGCTACAGCCAATAAGATGTATAAAAGTCTATATCCCTCACATTAACTGCTTTGAAAACATTGCTTGATGTTTTCCTTGAAAACTTCTTCAGTAACTAGTTCTGTAATTGAATTAAAATACTTCATTTCAAAGTAATTGTTTTTTGATTGAATTACACTTTTGCTCCCAAACCAAATTTGGGTCTGCAATGGGTCTTTAATGGCTCGGATGGATTCACTCTTTGCTTTTAGCCTCCCATCAAACTCATGCCAGCGATGAGATACTGATTTATAATTTAAATCTGTCTTGAGGGAGACGAATGTCAGCTCCTACCTGGGCTTATTTAACACTCTGGTGGAAAACTTGCTGACATTGTTCATCAAATTATCCATCAGATAAATGATTAAATTAATACTTTTTTGATGACTTATTTTAAGAAACATTTTTCAGACACAAGGATAGTTAGAAAAAAATACTACCATATTCTGAAATCATCTCATAATTGTGAGTAGAACTAGATCCATACAGAAATGAGACCACCATAGATAGACAATATTAGAAGTTAATTCCAAGATTTCTTTTACATTTTATTTTTTAAAGATTTTATTTATTAATTTTTGGAGAGAGGGGAAGGGAGGGAGAAAGAGAGGAAGAGAAACATCAGTGTGTGGTTGCCTCTCACACGCCCCCTACTGGGGACCTGGCCTGCAACCCAGGCATGTGCCCTGACTGGGAATCGAACTGGTGACCTTTGGTTCACAGGCAGTGCTCAATCCACTGAGCTACAGTGGAATTAGCCTAGCCAGGGATAATTCCAAGAAATTTAATCTCTTGAGCATATCTGTTGTTCAAGTTTATTGAAGAAAAAGTTTGGAAATTCAGCCCTGGATGGTGTGGCTCAGTGCATTGAGTGCCTGCCTGTGAACTGAAAGGTCGCCACCTCCATTCCCAGTCAGGGCACATGCCTTGGGTTTGCAGCCCAGGCCCCCAGCTCAGTGCATGTGTGAGGCAACCGATTGATGTATCGCTCAAACATTGATGCTTATCTCCCTCTCTCTCCCTCCCTTCCCCTGTCTCCACAAATAAATTTAAAATATCTTTAAAAATTTCAAAAGAAAAAAGAAAAAATTTAAAAGTTCACTGATTTTTTTAAATGCAACAGGTTTTTATTCAGAAGACATCTTGATAACACGTAAAGAACACGTTTTTCAATAATTGCTGTTATAATCGCATGCTAATTTAACAAAACTCATGAACATCACAAAGAAATTGATTTATAGTGACACATTTCCCCAAAAAATTATTCAATGTTTCTTTAAAAGAAAAAGAGAATAAAGAGAAGGGAAATTTTTATTCTAAAAGTGTTAGCTTTACTGACTCAAACATGTTTTTCAAAGTATTTCATCAGTTAAAAGGCATCGCGAACTGAAACAAAATATTATAGAATGTGTTTGTTAACTATAAGCTTTGATAATTAATCTCCAAAATTTCAAATTGATTACTCATTTCTACATTTCGCACACCAAGACCTATATGAGGTGAGGGCTTAACGTTATGGAAGAAGATCTAAATCAATGAGAATTTTAACTTTAGGTTATTTGTGCCTGTTGGAAATCCATAAAGATTTCTGGGTTTTCATGCTAAAAATATTTTAAGAGATTTTTATGACCATGAGTCTGCCTATATAAATTATATAAAATTAAATAATTGTAATTTATATAAAATTATATTACACTATACTAGTGTAATTGCAGCAAACTCTAAGAGAAAGGAAAAAGGCATGCAAATCTTAAACCATTATGTAATATGTGAAAGATAAAAGTGAGCTGAATTATTCAGCTACTTAATGGCATATGCATCTAAAGATTATTGACCCCAAAGTTCTCAAATTCTTGAACTCTTTCCAGTTCAAGCACCACCGCAAACTAACCCTGTTTCTCACAGCAGCAATCTCTAAATTGGTTTTCCTATATCTAATCTAGAAGAGATTATTTTAAATGTGTTGCTTGAATTATTTGACTAATACCAGTTTCTCCCATTAAGCTATGAGTTTTCACTAATGCAGGGAACTGATTACACACCCACCCACACACACACACCCACACACACAAACACACATGCATATAGCACATGGTGGGTCCTCAGTATTTGTATTGAGAAATTAAAACAGAATAGAAAATAAGTAAACTTGAATAATGTGTCATACAGTATTTAGTAAGCTTTTGTTTCTCAAGATGATGGCAAGATATTTCAGTGTGCCTTTCTAAATTTTGAAAAATTTAATGGTAAGACTGTGTTACTTTTAAGAGCAGGAACAATGAAAGTTTTATTTTATTACTTAATTGTGTTTCCACTATAATAATTTATTACAAAGTCATTGTTCATGCATTCTCTATACATTGTTGGCACCTGTTGGTGATTTAGTTCATCATCTTTCATTCCTTGGGGAGAAGAAACTAGTGTGTTTATGTAAAATTATTGTCAGCAGTTTCATCTCTTTCATGTGTCTTAAATTAACTACTTTCATCTTCACAAGAAAAGGCCCTAATTCTAGCTTTAGAATTTCATCTTTTTCATTGTTCTTCCAAAAGGTTCTTAACCTCTAATATGCTTCGAATACTGAGGAAAAATGTACAAAGTAAAATAAAAGGAATCACAGACTAACTTTGAGAGAGACACCGTGGTTTTATATGAACAGAAGTTTTGTTCTGTTTGCTGTACATTGACGCCCTGCCCTGTTTGGGAGGAAGGAAGGCTAAAGAAGACGTCATCACCAAATAGTCTAAAGAAACTTTAGAGCCCTGGGATTGATACAAATTAATAACTCGAAGTCAATCATCGTAGAAATAATTCTATTTGGGTTTATTTTTCCTCAGCTGCTTTTCTTTTATTGTCAAAATCAAATCATATAGAGTAATATGATTATCTGTTTGACTTTGCATACATATTTCTCCATTAAATGATCTGACTTCAGAATAATTAGCTGTCAGCTTTTCAAAATATCTCACATCATGTTTTCTACTTTATGTACAGCCTTTCTAGGCTCAACTGAAAAATGTGCTACATTAACATGACAGCAGCCTGAATGCCAATGAAACAATAATGAATGTTTTGCCACAAATCTGTACAGAATTGTGAAAGTAGAAAAGTTTACGGGTACTGTGACTTCCACTCACATCCACAGCCTGGTTTACGATAGGAAACTTAACTAAGTTGCTTCAAACTCTTGCTAATGATACAATGACGTATTTCTCTTAAGGCTGCATTTTTTTTTTGTTTTGTTTTGCTTTTTTGACTGGTTAATCCGTTGTGTGGCATATTTTTCAATCTTAGCCTCTTTGCAGGGGGATTGCTTTTCAAAGTGAGACAGGGTGTCTTGCATTTTCATTTGCATCAGAAAGTCACAGTTTTTGCTAAAACTACGCAAGCGTTGAACACAGGAAGAAACTATCACTGATAGAATTCCCTTAACACATATTCATAATTAAAACAGAGTGATTTTCTATGACACATTATACTGTAGCATTAAGATTCATAATAATCTGCCTGGATATATTATTAAAAGCAAGTGTAAAAAGAATGAATCCTCCTTCATTTTCACATGTAGAATTTAACTAGTCCAAGTCTTCATTACAAAAATTCTCTGCAGGACTTCAACTTTAGCTGTGTACTAAGGAGCCAACTGGAGAATTTATTTGTCTCTAGAGGATGAAGCCAATAGAACTATCCAAGATTATCAGCAGGGACAGTTTCCAGATGGAAATTCCATCTGCAGCCGAATCCTCCTGAGCACAATCGCAATGGAAATAACAGAGCAGTTTCTACTCTAGAGAATGTTACCCTCATTGCACTTGAAAGTTTAGAGTGTCTTTCTCCTGTTTGTGGTTTGTTCGTTCATTTAAATGGGAAGGATTGTTCAACTGTTGACTCGTTTGCTGGTATCAAATACATATACATTCAATTTTCAGAGGAAAATTCACCTGCTTAAATAATTGTAAAGAATTCAAATTCTAAATACACATACGGAGATTTATAATTACCATTGGAGAACTTTTGAGTCATGTTTTAGAAAATTTTAATATCAGGAATGCATTATAGCATTTTTTTCAGAGAAATTAGTTTCAGGAAATCTGTGAAAACATTGGATTATAATAAAAACGACAAAATCTCCTGCTACTCAATGATACCTACCTGTAGGCAATTTCAATCACTATTAAGGATCTATTTCATCATCTCAAATTGCTTTGCTTGTATCTTTAATCCTTACGTGTGATCAGTTCACATTTAAAATGCCAAAACAATTGGAAAGGATAAGTTATTATGAAAGTCATCATTCTCACTAACTGCAAGGCAAATGCATATAATAGTTTTATGTATAATACTTTCTTTCTTTTACAGCTTCATGCAAATCGATCTTTCTAATAAGAAAGCACTGTTACATTTAAATTAATATATTGAAGTGGAGGAAAAAGAACCTGGGTATAAGATGCAGATGAAGAAAACGAAGTTTCAACCATCCTAGTATAAAAGTATGGCTCCAATGGTCTTCATTTTGAGGTTGATGGTGGTGATGATGATGAACTTGGATGGCACTCTTATTCTTACCTTACGTAACAACAATCTTCCCCTTGTGGTAGCATGGGGGGAGGTAGGAGGCAAGAGAATAGGAAAACAGAGAAAGGGTAATAAAGACAAGCAGAAATACTACCCTATTTATAGTTCCATGTATAATGGAGTGATTTATCCATGTTTAATTAGGAGCAAGAAGTGAGGCAGCGAAGGGAGATTTAAGGCTGTCTCCTCATTAGTCCTCATTCTTATCCTGATCTCTTCCCTTTGCATTATAAGATAAACATTTTAAAACTCCACTTGGGCTACTCTTTTCTACAGTTGCAGTTTGCATTAATATATAGATAAAATTATCATTATATAAACAAGCAATTCTAATCTTGAGGAAACAGGTATGAAGCAAGTACCTTAAGTGCTATCATGTTTTTCTCATTGTTTTTGCCACAATAAATCACTTGAAAGTTTTCTTCTAGTACAAAAAGTATCCTTGATCCAACTCAAAACGCATAGGAAATTTATAATCTAAAGTATAAATATCCTGAGTTACACGAAGACTCATAGCGAAACAAATAGAGGATGAATGAAAACACATTGATCAAAGTATTCTTTCCATATGCTGCCTTTTTTCATCTGAAAAATAACTTAGTCTGTTAAGGTTTATGTTTATGTTTATTATCTGCCACTAACTTCATATTGAGCTTCCCAGTCTCCAGAACTGTGAGAAATTAATGGTTGTTTTTATCAGCCACTCAGACTCGGACATTTTGTTACAGCAGCCTGAACAGACTGAGACAGTCTACAAGGAAGAGTCAATTTGATGCAGCTGTTTTCGATATGACTTGAAAGCACACAAACAAATAATTCCCAAATGATGAAATGAAAACAGACTCTACATAAAAGTCAGTATCTAAAGAAATACATATTACAGAAAAAACTGCAGATTTTCAATGATCAGAGTACCATGTTTTGTTCATAGTAAGAATAATCACAGCTGGTAGAGGTAAGGGAACAAGGAAATCCTCTGATATAGTTTTGTTAAGAATGCATTGGTACAGCCTTAAATATATATCTTTCCTCTTCATGAATCATGTAAATTTAAGAATATATTCTGACAAGAGTAGAGACATGTTTGCAGGCAAAGGTACAAAGATATTTATAGCAGCAGATTTTGTGTCATGGAAAAGTAGTGTGTTTAAATGTTCAAAAACTGAGAATGAATTACATAAATTATGAAACACACAATTCTCTCCCATGAAAATCATATTTTCGAAGATAGTTATTGTCCGTCCACTCAAAAAAAAAAAAAAAAAACCCAACAACTTTGTAATGGCATCATATCAGGTAAAAAATATGCAGGAAATAAGACTTTAAATATAGCATGGTCAAATTACCAAAAGATCAGTAGTTGCAGTTCTAGAAATCTGATTCAATATAATCAATTTTCTGAGTGTGTCACATATTTGCAATTAATATGCATTGATTTGGTAAGTAGTAAAAATTCTATTGATATTTAGAAAGCAAATTAATGTATTGCATTGCTAGCATTTTATTTGCCAAATGATAGGCTTGGGAAAAATCTAGGTGAATCTTGATATATGTCTTATGGGGTTGCTTAATAAGGCCTATTGCTCTTGGTCTTATATTAAGATGGATACTGGAGCTGGAGATGTTCTCTGAAGATCTCTTATTGGATGAGTATCCACACACAGCTAAAATTTGGCAACAGATTTTTTAATTTTATATACATATTTTAAATTATGCTTGCTTTTTTTCCTGTTATCAGGTTATTAAAATGAGAGGAAATCCATGATTTGGCAGCTTCATCATAAGAGGAAAAAACTTATCAACAAAATACGTTACTTCTTTAAAACTCTCCTTTCAGTAGTTCCCATTATTTCCATTGTTATTGTAATCAAGATAATAAAATAAATCGTCTTTGCCTTAAGAGTGACTGCATTCTCTATTCCCTTTGCATAAGTAGTTAGTGCTGGGATTTTTCCAATTTAAATCCAACTATAGACACAAGATAAGAATATGGGGCCAGTATATTAGAAAGATTGAACAGATTTTCCTGTGTGGTTTAGAATTCCTCAGATTCCTTTTGAGCCATTACTTTTATTTTTATTTTTACAACCAATGGCTTCAAGATCAATTGTGTAAGAAATTCTTAATGAATGAAAAAATATGAATAATAGCAAAATCTTAGAAACATACTCTTAGATTCAATGTAGCTAAAACTCCCTTGCTACATGTAAGAAAAAAGATGAGTCCAAGGGATACATTCCAGATTACCAAGAAAGGAACTTCATTCTGGATTTCCTGTTTGGGTCTCTCTCAATCACAGAGAGGTGAAAATCATAAATTAATTTAGAGTCCCCAAAGAAATGTAGTTTAAAAACAAACTCAGAGCTTTTGCAAACAAGCTGACATATTCTGAGAAAAACAACGGTAAACAGTATGTAAGTTGGGGTTGTCTTTGGTCACCTATTGCCAGGTGCCAAAAACCTCTGTTACTCTCCACTGTCTGAAAGCCTCCTCTTTTCAGAAGACTATCTCACTTCATCGGTAATGAAAAGAACAGTTATTTACAGTGAAATTAATCTAGGCCAATCCCACCAATAAAAAATCATGTTGAAATTTAGGGAAAAAAGAAGAGATAAATACGTAAAGTCTGATGATATGATGGGCACCCCTACAACGACGTTAATTTCAAAACACTTACTATGGTCCCTTCCAAATAGGGGTGTTCAAGCTGCGGCCCACAGGCCTCATGCGGCCCAGGATGGTCATGAATGTGGCCCAACACAAAATCATAAATTCACCTAAAACCTTTTTCTTTGCTCATCAGTTTTCACTAGCGTTTGTGCATTAATGTGCGGCCCAAGACAACTCTTCTTCCAGCGTGGCCCAGAAATGCCAAAAGGTTGCACACCCCTGCTACAATATCATTTCCTGTGGATCTACTACTAGTGCCAAATGTTCTCAGTTTTCTACTGGAGAATGTTTTCTGTTCAGTCTTATTATGTTCTACCAACTTTCTTGAGTTAAAAGTTATATGTGATGCAGAGTTCTCAAAGCAAGCTTCCAACTATTGGCTCTTTGGCCCATTTACACTTTGGCCCGTTGAGTGTAAAACTGGAAGCAAAACATATCAAATGCTTCCTTATATCTGCATCCTCCATTCTCGTTGGTCCTGTGAATCAATTATTTTTTTACATTACCCTGTGGATACCAAAGTCCTTTAAATAAGAACCACTATGTTATTGTCTTCAACCACTAGGATATTATTATTTTTATGATTTTAATGATCACTTTTAATACTTGAAATTCATGTTCCTGGGAATCCACAACAATGTTTTTGACAAAGTTACATTGGGGTGTTGGGGTGCTTTTTTTCTTTAGCTTAGTGCTATGATTTCGAAACGACTTTCCTGAGAAAAAACATCCAATGTTTTAAGGAACCCAAACATTAAACTTTGTGATTATCTCAGTTCTCTAATTAATAGCATAATGTAAGTTAAAATAACTACCAATGTAAATTCTTCCTAGTTCAGTTCAGTATTAATACTTCAGAGGTAATCTTTGCATTTCTCAGGAAAAGCAGGAAAATAATTACATGGGAGGTCTGTCCAGAAAAAGTCGAGCCATTGTTAATATAAGGAGAATGGTTTATGTGGCATCGACGTAACCTGGCAGCCAAGGAGAGTGGACTGGAATGCACACGTGTGAACAATGACGACTTCACTGTGCTAGTCAGTGGGGGTGGTAGACGCCATGGAGTGAGCGTGTGTCCTGTGTGGCCGTCACATTCAAAATGACTGAGGGAGTAGAGCAACGAATCTGCATCCAATTTTGCGTTATGCTTGAACATTCCTCCACGGAATCTATTCAGATGATTCAGAAGGCCGCAGAAATGCGCCTGCTCATGCGTCTCATCTGGTGCAGAGTTTTTTGGCGAAATATGAAACCACCCAGGGGACTCAGCCCCCCTACAGCCCAGATTTGGCACCCTGTGACTTCTGGCTTTTCCCAAAACTAAAATCACCTTTGAAAGGGAAGAGATTTCAGACCATCGATGAGATTTGGGAAAATATGACAGAGCAGCTGATGGCGATTGGGAGAACTGTGTGAGGTCCCAAGGTGCCTCCTTTGAAGGGGACTGAGGCATCATTGTCCTATGGACAGTGTTTCTTGCGTCTTCTTCTTCAACAAATGTCTATGTTTCATGTGAAATGGATGGATACTTTCTGGACAGACCTCGTATATACATTTAATTATAAAAAGAAAGCATATCTAGTTCATATAATTAAAACAATAAATTTAAATAGTTTCTCCTTTAACTTTCACCATGGAAACACTTGGTATTTATAACATCTAAATAAGCTTATCTGTGATTATCATGTACAATTCACAAAATCCATAGATTTGCCATAATTTTGTTGAACAGAAGTACAGTAATAGATATTATATGAGATTATATGCCAACAGTGATGAAGTCTTAAACCCCCGAAAATTAATCTCAGGGATGAATTTAAGCTTCCAGGACATATTGAATAAGCTGTTATAGGGGAAATTTAAATAATTTTGCTTATGTTATCTTTGAAATAACTAGTCTTCTTTCCTTTTTGCAGAGCCAGTCTGTGAGTCTGTCTCTATTTTGCTTGTTAGTTCAGTTTGTTCATTAGATTCCACAGATGAGTGAGATCATGTGGTGTTCGTCTTTCTCTGACTGGCTTCTTTCACTTAGCATGATGTTCTCCAGGTCCATCCGTGCTGTTGCAAAGGGTAAAATATTCTTGCAAAGAAAGAATTGGCAACTTAGGTTTGCTGATCACAGCAAAGACATCCTTTTGATTATCTGTAAAGTAGGTAGCATTTTGAGAAAAAAATCTATTTTATTTCTGTCTGTTTCAGTCTCAGACAGACATGGCTCAGAACTCTAACTGCACTTGTGTTATAGTACAATGAGTGGCCACAGGGGAAACCAAGGCAAAGACCTCACCATTGCAATGTAATGAAAGCACTTAATACAGGAAGCTTGAAGCAAAGGAAGTAGCGCATTCATACCTCTGAGTATTTACTCTCTCCCCAAAGCTCGCTCCACTTTTATCCATTAATCAATATGGAATCCTCTCCCTCACCATCCTACATAAGTCCTCAGAAGAAAGGGGCGCACTTGCCACCCTGACCTTTGGTTGCCCTTAATTTCACTGCTCTTCCCCTGCTTTGCCCTGAACCTATGCCTTTCACCCCCTCACCTTGGCAAGACACACCAATAAACCCTGCTCGCACACTAATAGATTTGCTGAGCTGTAATTCTTTCCAGCATTAGCGAGAACAACCAGGTCTGTCCTGGGAACACGTGGACATATTCCATAGGACAAAGACTCTCCGTGACCAAACTTTAGACAGGTTCCAATCAGACCTCTTTTTAACTAGGCCTTAACCTCTCCCCTCCCCTCCCTCCTGTCTTCTGGCCCACCTAAACTAGTTTCAGTAAGAATCCTGGTAACGCAGTTTGGTGAGATTCCTCCTACCCTTGCTATCTGATCTGATTGTCCTGGTCTGCTTTCATCAAGAATCCTGCAAGTAGGTTGAGCAAGAGTCCCTGTACTCTTGGCATGTCCTCTCAGTAATTTCAAATCCACGGACCCCTTCACTCTGCTCCTTGACTATAAGGCCCTAGCTGCGTTTATTGTATTCAGAATAGAGCCCGATATGGGGATATGACATGCCCAGTCAAGACCCTGAGAGCAGAAACTACATACGCTGGTCTAGAGAGGAAGAGCTCTCTCCAAAACTCTGTAGACATGGCAGCGAGGAAGAAAGACTGGGCAGCATGAGAATCTGAGATCCAAGACTTAACATCTGAGGATGTCCCTAAATCTGCATTTTAAACGTGGCTGTTTATGCCTTTGCTCACAATTGACATAGCTGTAGAACACGCTCCATCTTTTCATGCTTTCGTTGCGTTGACTAATGCTTCTATACAGCTGATCCTTGCGTACAGTTGTAAATGAAAAAATGAACTTGATTCCTGGCTGGGGCCACCAACCGTGTGGGGCGTGCATGGTCTCCCCATGCTGCACGGGATTTCTCAGGGTACACCGGCTTCCTGCAGCCCCCCAAACATGCACATGCGAGGTGAATTGTTGGGTCTGAATTGTCCGGTCTGAGTGAGCGTGGGTGTGCGTGTGAGCGTGCTCTGCAGAGAAAGGGCGTCCTCTTCCGTGTGGGTCCCACCTCGTGCCCTGAGATGCTGGGAGAGGCTCTGGCCACCCAAGACGAGGAATGGAAATAAATGAGTTGGAAGTCATTATCTTACTTGTTTTTATTAAACTTTCCTAAATGTGTGGACAGCTCACATATATTTCACTGTTTAATATTAGGAGGATTTTGGGTCTTTATTTAGAATCCAAAGAGCTTTCCAAGTTCCATAAATGAGAAAAAACCAAGGTTATGACATGATCAGAAAATTTGGAAAATTTTATACAAGAAGCATATCAGACATAGAGAACGTTGTCATATGGTGCCAGCCTTATTAAACTTGCCTTGAAAATTCTGATTTTACTTTTAAACAATATGATCTTTCCCAGTATAAGAGATCTTTCACTAACTCCAGTTGTCACTTTTTTCAGGGTTTGGGGCACATCTAGACAACTTTATACGTCCCCTGAGGCCCTGCTGTAGTTGTTTCCAAACCAGGACTATGATAGCACTGACCCTGCCAAATGGAATGAAAAAACAAAAACCACAACATGGGAAATTTCAAACATATGTAAGAGTAAGGAGAATGATACAACGAGCCCCTGTGTATGTCAACATTTAACGGACAGGGACTCTTGTGCCATGGACATGTCCACAGGTGTTCTTGGCACTGTCATTAAGCGTGTCCACCCTCCACCCGCTGTCATTAAGCCAATTCCAGACATGATGTCACTTCATCCTTCCATATTTCCTTATGGACCTCAAAAAGATAAGAGGAACTCAAGAAAACATTATCACAATACCGGAATCAAAAGTCATTTAAAAGTCATTATTTTTTTTAAAAAAATCCTTAGAATTAAAATTTGCTGAAAAATCCCTTTGTGAATTTTGCTTTTCTAAATGGTAAAAAGGATTTCCTCTGGAATCAGTCGATTATTTTAGGTGATTAATTATAGATAATTATGGGAATACTTGCATTACACAGTCTTTTTGAATATAAAAATGGCCCTTTATAGGGAATTATTATTATTATTGAACAAGACCACTGAAAAAGACCAGTATATTTTCGCAGCCATATCACTGTAAAATTAAATGAAGCACGTTTTGTTAAAGTGATCGCATTCAAGGATAGCATGCGGTAATGAGCTGTCACTTGATGCACTAGATTACTTTTTCTATAATTGGTCCAAAGTGTGTTACAAAACCACGGCAAATAGTTTTTCATCTCAGTACAGAAATTTCCAGTCTTGTTTCACCCAATACAGTAATACACATTGCCAAAGAGTTCATATACATGGAAGCAAAAAAACCCCCGATGTTCCTGAAAAATGTAATTATCACCATCGGTGAACTTTTACATATGAGGTAAAAGAAGGATATTTTGTGGCAATAAAGCCATTATTATTATTTTTTATCTAGTTTTTTATCTTCACCCAAGGACCTTTTTTTCATTGCTTTTAGAGAGAGAAAGGGAGAGAGAAAAACATCAATGCAAGAGAGAGGCATAGATGGGTTGCCTCCCACATGTACCTGAACCAGCAATCACATGTGTCCATATGCCATATGTGCCCAGACTGCACACTTTTGTGTCTGGCCCAGGGATCAAACCTGCAACCCAGGCATGTGCCCTGACCAAGAATCGAACCTGCAACATTTTGGTTACAGGACGATGCTCCAATCAACAGAGCCACACTGGCCAGGACACTAAGTTATTATTTTAATAGACTTAACATTTTTAGGTAACCATTCTATGTCTTTGTCTGCCCCTAAGGCAGAGAAAATTTATTCAGAGTCGACTTAACTGAAAGGAATACTCATCATCGGCGGTGTGGACATAAAATTTGTCCAGAGCAATTCCTCTGAGCTGAATAAAATTCTATTGAACTTGTTATTTTATCATTGTTTATATTTCCATAGTTTTATAACACATTACATGGGTTATGGGTATAAAAGTGGACAATTCAATTTTACTACAACAAACAGGAAGAAAATAGAGGTGATTTACATAGCCTTTAAAGGTTCATTTATTATGTGCAGCTAGTTTCAGAAAAAAATGAATAGAGGTACCTCTATAATCTGGAACTTTCTAGAAAGAAAATTGCAAGGACCTCAAAAACTTAGATTTTCTAGAAAAGAAGGAATGAAGGCTCCTATAGAAGCTGGAATTTTCTAGAAATAAAAGAATGCAGGGACCTCAAAAAATATCATTTTCTAGAAAGAAAAGCTTTAAGGGAACTGTAGAAACTAGTATTTTCCAGTAACAAAGGAATGCAATGACCTCCGAAAAGTGGCATTTTCTAGAAACTACCACCTTCCACACACACACACACACACACAAAAAAAAAAAAAATTCATGGGGCTCACAGAATTTTATAGCAACAAAATATTTTCTGAAATTT
Organism: Glossophaga mutica; assembly: GCA_039655065.1. Taxonomy (NCBI): domain Eukaryota; kingdom Metazoa; phylum Chordata; class Mammalia; order Chiroptera; family Phyllostomidae; genus Glossophaga; species Glossophaga mutica. The sequence continues at coordinate 1,395,362 of CM077318.1, read as the reverse complement.
GTCATGTTTATTTTTTCATTTTTAGAAAATTTTACGTGTTTATTTTTACACAGAGAGGAAGGGGGAAAGAGAGGTATAGAATCATTGTCATGTGGCAGAAATGTCAGCTGTTTGCCTCTTGCACACCCCACTGGGGACCTGGCCCACAACCCAGATGCGTGCCCTGACTGGGGATCGAACTTGAGATCTTTCGGTTGGCAGACCTGAGCTCGGTCCACTGCACCTCGCCCACCAGGGCTGGAATTTGTCATGTTTATAAAGTAGATCGAGAATTATATGAGGTTATTGGACTTTAAATTAGAATAATTACATTAATTCGAACTGGGGGCTTAGTGGATGACAAAACCTTTCCGTTGAAATGTATTTGGAGAAGGCTTTCTAAGGTTTGGTTTGCCGAGAGGTGGTTAGCACTGAGTTTTGCATCTCAAATTTCTTAACGAGAGGGAGGTTGTCTTAAGAACTTCTAGTCAACCGGTTCTGAGAAATAACTTCAAAGATCAGTCTGTGTATTCACAGGCTAAGAGGGAAAAATTCATTGCCATCATTTTGTCAAAACATTGCAAGCTCATTACGGAAGAATATAGATGATTTTTCCTTAATGTGATAATTGAATGAGACATACAATTTGATAATTAGTGATCACCATCAACGAGCAAAAAAGGTATTAAAATAGCACGGTCACCTTTGATAAAACTGTTGGTCTGTGACTTCAATGGCAAATATCTTAGATAATGGCAATTATCTAATCGATGAAGTGATGCCTAATACCTATAAAATGGAATAAACTCATATAGTCAAAATAATAGTTTGTTGCATATTTTTACAGAGAGACGTTAAAGGGCTGATGGGATCCCGTATTATAATTCAAATGCTATTGGGTATTCACAAGAAGTATTCAATTTACAAAAGTTTTATCGGGACATAACCCCATCATATTGGGAAAAAAACTTTTTTTCGTATCTTTATGCCTATGAAGCTCAAAAATCTACTCACAAGAATTTGAATAACAAACAGGTGTTAGCAAATCTCCAATGGCTGTGCATGAAAAATACATGCTAGCAAAAATGCCACACGGTTTCAAGTGCATCTACATACAATTCAACTTCCTATGAGATTTACAAAATTAATTCATGTGTTATGCTAGAAGCACATTTATATATGGCTCGTGGTTGTATAAAATGAGTAACCCTACTGAGAATTTGTTGTCTGCAACAAACTTGAGGGTATTTTATGGGGTTATGAGAGTGTAAAATGAATTGATTTCATTCATGGGACTCCTGAGGCCTTTGTAAACAGTGGACATATTTTGGCAGAATTTGTAGCAATCCAGGTTCAGAGCCCTTGTTCAGTGTTCGGTTTCAATAATGTGCTAGAATTGGATTTTGAAAATTGAATTAATTGAAATGACAAAAATTACTCAGAATACATATAAATCTCCAGTTTTGGAGAGTTAAATTTACATAAATGGATTGTGCTTAAATTTAGGAGAGTTTAACTTGAGTAATATCTGTCCAGAATAAGAAAAATAACAAATGAATAGAACTGTAAGTTTCTTTTTGATATAACAAACAAGAAAATGTTGTTTTCTTACTTTTTTATACTTTTTATACATAACATTTTATTTATATTTATACACTATTCCTTAAAATTTGAATATAGTGACATCCATAGACCATAAATGTGCAGTTCAATGAATTCCATCAAAACATGAATGAGCAGAGGCTGGATTCGTCATCCCAGAAGGTTCTATTTCCCAGTCCATCTCTAACCCCTCCCCTAGGAAACCATTGTTTTGATTTTATTAACATATTTGACACTGTTTATTTGATATTTTTATATAAATGGAATCAGGTTACATACAGTTTTGTGCCTGCCATTTTTTCATTCAGTGTAGTATTTTTCAGGTTCCCTAATGTGGTTGCACGTATAAGTCGTTCATTCTTTATTATTGTATGGTATTATTAGTCTACCGTAGGGACAAAGCACAATTTGTTGATCCATTTTATGCTGAAGGGTATTTGGATTGTCTCTAAGTTTATTAAGAATAAAGCTGCTATAGACATTCACATACAAGTGTTTTAGTAGCTATCTTTTTGCATGATACATGGGTGTACTTCTAGAAGGGCTGGTTTCTGTTTCACAGGACAAATGCGTTTTTAATCCATCTGGCCAACACCATGCTACTGTCCATGTCCATGTGATACATGTATATCACACAGATGTATTTAATACAAAATACGTATCATATACATATTTTGGTGTATGGTGTATATATACATGTATTTTGCTTAATACATATTTTTCCCTCAGCCCTCCCCTCTAATAGCTGTCGGTCCATTGTGTTGGTTAAGTTATTGTGTTCATTAGATTCCACAGATGAGTGAGATCATATGGTATTTGTCTCTCTCTGACTGGGTATTATTTCACTTAGCATAAAACCCAAGTCCATCCATGTTGTCTCAAAAAGTAACATTTCCTTCCTTTTTTGTGGCTGAGTAATATTCCATCGCATAAATTTATCACAGCTTTTTTATCCACTCATCTGCTGGTGGACACTTGCGCTGTCTTCAAATCTCGCTATTGTCAATAATGCTGCAATGAACACAGGGGTGCATCTATTTCTTTCAAAATTAGTGTTTTGTATTTCTTTGGATGTATTCCCAGGAGTGGGATTGCTGGGTCAAAAGCCAGTCCCATTTTTAATTTTTTAAAGGAAACTCCATACTGTTTTCCACAGTGGCTGCCCCAACCTGCAATCCTACCCACAGTGCACTAGGGTTCCCTTTTCTCCACATCCTCACCAGCACTTGTTGATTTATTGATTATACCAATTCTGACCAGTGTGAGATGATATCTCATTATGGTTTTAATTTGCATCTCTCTGTTGACAAGTAACATTGACCAGGTTTTCATGTGTCTACTCGCCATCTGTGTGACTTCTTTGGAGAAGTTTCCATTCAGATCTTTTGCCCATTTTTTTTATTCCTCACCTCAGGACATGCTTATTGATTTTAGAGAGGGAGGAAGGGAGGGAAGGAGAGGAGGCGGGTGAAACATTGACCAGCTGCCTCTTGCACGCACCCTGACTGGGACCGAACCTGCAACTCAGGCATCTGCCCTGACCAGGAATCAAACCCATAACCTTTTGGCCTACAGAATGATGCTCTAACCAACCGAGCCACACTGGCCAGGGTCTTTGCCCATTTGTTAATTGGGTTGCTTGTCTTCTTGGTGTGGAGTTGTATAAGTTTTTTATACATCCAGGGAACTAACCCCTTATCGGATCTATCATTGGTGAAAATGTTCTCCCATTTTGGGGGTTGCCTTTTCGTTTTGTTGATGGTTTCTTTTACTGTGCAAAAGCTCTTTACATTGATGTAGTTTGTATGTTTTTCTTGTTTCCCTTGCCTGAAGAGATATAGCAGCCAAAATATTGCCGTAGGCATCTGATATTATACTGCCTGGTTTTCTTTTAGGATTCATGTGGTTTCAGGGCTTACATTTAAGTCTTTAATCCATGCTGAGTTTATTTTGGTGTATGCTGTAAGTTGGTGGTCAAGATTCATTTTTTGAATGTATCTATTTAATTTTCCCAACCTCATTTATTGAAGAGACCCTTTGCTCCATTGTATGTTCTTGCCTCATTTGTCAAATATTAATTGACTGTAAGGGTGTGGATTTTTTTCCTGTGCTCTCTATTCTATTCCATTGATGTGTGTGTCTTCTTATGTCGGTACCATGCTCTTTTGATTACAGTCGCTTTGTAGTATAGTTTGATATCAGGTAGTGTTATACCTCAAACTTTGCTCTTCATTCTCAAGATTGCTGAGGCTATTCAGAATCTTTTTTGGTTCTATATAAACTTTTGGAATATTTTCTAAATCTGTGAAATATGTCATTGGTATTTTAATAAGAATTGAGTTGAATCTATAAATTGCTTTGGGTAATATGGGCATTTTAATTATGTTAATTCTTCCTATTCATAACCACAGGATATGTTTCCATTTATTTGTATCATCCTCAATTTTCTTTTTTCAGTATCCTATCATTTTCCAAATACAGTTCTTTTACATCCTTGGTTAATTTATTCCTAGGTGGTTTGTTTATTTATTTATTTATTTATTATTTATTTATTTATTCGCTGCGATAGTGACTGAGATTATTTTTTAAATTTCTCATTCTGATAGTTTATTTTTGGTGTATTCAGCAACTTCTGAATATTAATTTTTGTATCTTGCTACTTTACTGAATTCATTTATCAATTCTAGAAGTTTTTTTGGTTTAGTCTTTAGTGTTTTCTATATACAGTATCATGTTATCTGTAAATAATGACAGTTTTACTTCCTCGGTGGGTGCTGGATTTTATCATATGCTTCTTCTGCATCTATTGATATGATCATGTGATTTTTATCCTTTCATTTGTTTATGTGGTGCTCATTTTCATTGATTTTTAGATACTGTACCATCCTAGCAACCCCGGAATAAATCCCACTTGATCATGATGTATGATCTTTTTAACGTTTTGCCGGATCTGGTTTGCTAATATCTTCCTGAGAATTTTATCATCTACGTGCACCAAGCATATTGGGCTGTAATTTTCATTCTTTGCAGTGTCTTTATCAGGTTTTGGAATAAAGATAATGCTGGTTTCATAAAAATAGCTTGGGTTCTTCCCTTCTCTTGAAATTTTTGGAATAGTTTGAGGAGGATGGGTGTTAGTTCTTCTTTGAGTGTTTGGTGAAATTTGCCTGTGAAGCCAGCTAGTACAGGATTTTGTTGGCTGGGAGTTTTTTGTTTTTCTTTTTCTATTGCTTCAATTTTGTTAGCTGTAATTGGTCTGTTCAGGTTTTCTGTTTCTTCCTGATTCAGCTTTGGAAAACTGTATGCTTTTAGGAATGTGTCCGTTTCACCCAGGTGTTCCAATTATTTGGCATATAGTTGCTCATAGTATTTTTTTACAATCCTTTTATTTGCATGGTGTTATTTATTACTTCTCTTTTCTCATTTTTGGTTTTATTTATTTGGGTCCCGTCTCTGAGTTTTTAAATAATCTTGGTTCAATTTGGTCAATCTATTTTTTATCTTTAAAAAAAAAAAAACAGCTCTTGGGTTCATTGCCCTTTTCGAAGGTTTTTTTTGTTGTTGTTGTTTTGTCTCAATGTCATTGGTTTCCTCTCTAATCTTTATTTATTGCCCCCTGCATTCTTTGGGCTTTATTTATTGTTCTTTCTCTAGATCTTTTAGGTGTAGAGTTAGATTGCTTATTTGAGATTTTTCTTACTTCTCAAGGTAGGCCTATAATGCTGTAATTTCCCTCAGGACAGCTTCGCTCTGCTCATAGATTTTCTTGTGAATTCATTTTCATTTGTCTCCAGTTTAATAATGTGTTATCAGGCCTCTATGTGTTTGGGTGTTTTCCAGTCTTTTAATTGAGGTTGATTTCTATTGATACATATACCTAAAACTTGAAGAATTGGATATCTTTTATAATAATTGTAGGGAGTCAGCTATCTCAGTACCACCCACTATAAACTTTCTCCTTTCCCCATTGAAATGTCCTCAGTTTATCATAAATCGACTTCTCATATGTACATAAGTTTGACTCTGAGTTCTCTAGTGTGTTCTGCTGTTCCATTTGTTCATTGGTTTCAATATGAATTTGTAATACCAGGCATTTGTAAAATGTCTTTATTTCCCATTTTTTGTCTTTTTTTTCCAGACTGATTTAGCTATTTGTTGACTTCATCTTTCTACATAAATTTTAGCACAAGTTTACTAAGTTCTTGAAAAATTCCAAATGAAAAGTTGTATGGGATTGCATTGAAATGATAAAGTGTTTTCTGGACAGACAGCTTTTTCTGTCGTTCCATTACGGTCGTCCCAATTTTCCCCCTTTGCCCTCCTCCGCCCATCCCACCCCGCCCCTCCCCCACAGTCCATCCCCACACATAAAGCAAGGCGGAGGGCCGCGTGGGCCTTGTGTTTGCCACCTGTGGTCTAGGAGACGTGATGGCAAAATCCTGCTACCTGGGATATCTGAAACTTTACTGCCTGTGTTTTCCACTGGGACTTTTATGGTATCACTACTTATATTCGTCTTTTACGCACTTTGAGTTTATTCTGCAGCATGGTGTGAATTGGTGATCGAGTTTCACTTTTTTGCATGCGGCTGTTCAGTTCTCCCAACACCACTTGTTGAAGAGGCTATTTTTACTCCATTGTATGCTCACGCTCGCTTTGTCAAATACTAATTGACCGTAGAGACTTGGATTTGTTTCTGGGCTCGCTCTTGGTGGTATATCAGTTGACTCGTGAATACTCAGTAAAATTTAAAATGTCATATACTGCCAAGACTTGTATGAAATTTCAGAAGGATAAGCCTCTACGCTTTTTGGCTGTTTATAAGCAATTTGTTTTATCGGTGAAAGTATATTAACAATTCCATTTTCTTTGAAATATTCTTGCATGGAACAGTATTTAAATAACACAGTGACATGTTAAAGTAGCCACTGATCATTTTAACAGTAGCTTAATAGCTCATTATATTATTATCCTCTTCTCCACTTATTTAAATATTAAGCAATTCCACTTCCACGTAACAATTACACAATGAAAGTTAGATATAAATGGAGGGGATGTACATAAATCGGAGCAAGAGAAACGAGCGGAAAGCAAAGAATGATCCCATGGACATCAGAAATATAAGACTGAATTTTGTTTTGTCCCATAAGAGTTTCTCTACCGGTCTCTTCATATCGATCAATCTCAGCCTGTGACACTATCATCCTCCCATTTGCTTGGACCCAAAGCTCAGGAGTCGTCCTTGATCATTTTATTGTTCTCACCACTCCACTACATGTAATCCATCAGCCATAGCTGTCAACTTTCCCTTCAAAACATATCCAAAATTCATTCATCTGCTTCCATCAGCGGTGCGTTTAAGATAGCATCATTTCTCTCCCAGACTATTGCAATACCCTAACGGTTCTGTGTCTACTCTTGATGCCGTTAACAACTTATAATTCCACACAGCGGCCAGAGGGGTCTTTTGCTATGTGAGTTATATCTTATCAAATCATATCATTCCCTGGCTTATAAACCTCCAATGGTTCTTATCAGAAGAAAATCCGCACTCCTTTCTGTAGTCTACGGAGCCATAATTGATATGCTACCTCCCTTTCTGATCTAATTTTCTCCTGTTGTTCCACTTGCCTCCTTCAGTTGGCCAAAGTGGCTTCTCAATTTTTATTATGAGTCAAGTTATCGACTTGCAATTTTGTTATTGACTTGCACTTACAAAACTGCGTTGCAATTTTCCCTGCTTGGCACCGTCTAACATGCCCGTATTTGGAAATTTGTAGTGTCTTTTAAACATTTAGGTCTTTACTGAAACATCACCTCTTCACATTGTTTTTACATGGCAACTAACCCTAAGCCTGCCCTCACCTCCAAAACCCGCGACACTTCCCATACTTCTTGTCACTTTCATCTGTATCGTTCAAATGTGTTACCTTTATACCATTTGTCATTAGTAACAATCACGTTGCTGTACTTGGTCTGCCATCATCCCTATATGAAATTAGGGGCTTACCGCGTTCTATTTCCCACTGTATTCCCAAACGTTTACCCTAGCTCTACCTAATCCAGGGTCCAGAGCTGAATAAACATTTGTTTGATGGCAAACTGTAGAAAACATAGCAACAAGAATGAAAAATCGCAAAGAAGCAGGGAAAATAAGGTAATATGGTATTGTGTCTAAGGGTGAAGAAGAGTTTTAAATATAGGATAATAAATTCTGTCAAGTAACGCAGAGAGCTCCAATTGAATTTGACTAGAAAGTGGTCATCGGCGATCTTGGAGAAAGCAATTTCTGTGGAATAATGGGCCAAAATCAGTTTTGAAGAGAGTTAATGAGCACTTGAGGAATGAGGAGACGGAGACCACTCAAGTTCAGCTGTCGAAGACATTCAACATAATGGACATTATGGGGAAGGAACACGATCAAGGAAAGTTAGTCATTCTCCTCAGGCAAACCTTAAGAAAACCAGAACGATAGCCAGCGTGAGCCTCCTCTAATGATGCTGACATTGAATTTTCCTACATTATGATGAGATTAGTGGGTAAGTCACTATTGGAAAAAAAGATGGCAATTGATATGGAGGAAATTGCTTTTCAGTTAACCGGCCTGATGTTTAGCAGGAGCACAGCTCTCACATAAGTGGGCTCTTTTCGTTTTCCTTGCTATTGGGAATTCTTCACCAGTGCATCCTAATATTCTATAGACACTAAGAGCTCAAGAAAACCTACCAAATATTAAAACAAACTAATACAGCTAAAAGAGTACAATGGGTATTTGATTACAGAAAGGCATAGTTCTCTTTCACTCTGCAGAACCACTCAGAATTTATATTAGTCTAGTCTAAGATGGTGTAGAATCTAATGCTAATGCTCTGGAGGACTTAATGATTTTCGAGGAAATTATGAACATTTTTGGAAAAAAACATGAAGACTTTTCAAAACAACAAACCTCAATAGGCATCACCTGTGCCCACAGAAGGACAATTTAATTAGTTCCTCATGACAAGCAGGGGCGTCTTGTGGCAACACTCTCTCCATTTACGGTACTCAACAAGCCCTACGAGGAAGAAGCGGTTCATGCAAATTATTTTATTTTTACCATTTTCTTCTAAGATGCTACATTAAGACCTTTTCTTAGGCGATAAAAAGAAAGCACTCAGACAACTCTTTCTATGAATAAAATGTGTTTCCTAGTTAAAAGAAATACCAATAGAAGTTTAAAGTAGACAAGATATATTCTTTAAATTTCTTTAGCGTATTTTTTCCATTACCATTTAGCCCCCTCATACTCTCTCCGACCCCAGCAGTCACCACAACACCAAATATGTTTAAGGTAATACCTCAGTCCACTCAGGCTGCTGTAACAACACACCACAGACTGGGTGGCCTGTAAATAGCAGACATTTATTTTGGTGCACAGTTTGGGGGGGCAGGAAGGCAGAGATCAGTGTGTAAGCATGGTGGCGTGGGGACCTCAGCTCATCACCGTTGGATCCTGCAGGAAGCGGTGGCAGATCTTTGTGGAGTCCCTTTCATACGAATAGTAATCTTATTCGTCACAGCTCCGCCTTCACGAGCAGGAGCTATTCACCAAACTTCCTCAACTGCATCCACAACCTCAAATACCATGTCCACAGACAAGCGACATCAAGTCATGGAAGGGAGTTATGTCCTAAGCCCGTGTCTTTCTTTCTTTTTTGTAAGATTTTATTGCTTTATTTCTAGAGGAAAGGAAGGGAGGAAAATAGGAAGGGAAACATCTGTGTGGTTGCCTCTTGCACACCCCCTACTGGGGACCTGGCCTGCAGCCCAGACATGTGCCCTGACCGGGAATTGAACCCACAGCCCTTTGGTTTGCAGGCCTGCACTCAATCCGCTGAGACACACCAGCCAGGGCCAGTGTGTTTGTTGAAAAATGTCAATCTTGACCTTAACTGACCCTGTCTAATGTCTTTGCATCTAACATAACGCACCTTTGTAGAATAACATACCATTGGATATGACAAAATAATCTCCTTTTTTCCAGACCCTTCACGGAACAATCGCCCACCTGAATACTAGATCACAGAAGCCTACGTTGTCTTCTTGTTCCCCAAATACCATTTCCATGTGCCGTCAATGTTAATTGTTAAGTATCCTGTACCCACCGATGTAAAAGAAGTACGTGTCTCTCCATGTTATTTTTGATCCAATCCCAGACTTTTCTCCACATTGCTTTGTCCTGCCTTCCTAATCTACCGCCAATGTTTTTAAAGCACTCCCTCCTTAAGCCTCCTCCTTTGATTGTAATATACAAAATAAATCTGTTGAGATTTTCCTTCCTGGTTATTGCCAGCAGTTTAGCTCAAATAAACTCATAAAAATTCTCTGCAGCTTTGGACATTTCTTATGTTGACATACACATGAGGTATACATGTTAATAAATTTTTGTTTGTTTTTCTCTTATTGATCTGTCTTTTATTAGAGTGTTCTGGGCCAAGAACTAAGGAGGGTGGAGGAAAAATTAGAAAAACTTAGTCCCCCCCCATACACTAGGGACCAAAAAATAAAAATGACAGACGGAGACAGGCCAGGCCAGAGATTGAAGGAATTCTAAAATGTAATGTCAGGCGAAGATAATTCTTCAAATTAAAACAACAACAACAAAAAAGAACTGTCAGATGATGGAAAATCTAAGAGAATATTGTGCCACAGAATTCAAGAGAAGAAAGTGTTTCTAACAAAAGAGAGTGATTAATAATATTGTGTTCAATATGCTGACAAGCCAAATTAAGCAAGAACTGTTAACAGTTCTTGCTACAGTTTGTGCCATGGAAATTATTGTTAGGACAGTAAAAATTATTTACTTAAAAATTGAATCAGAACCTTAGTGGGTGAGAGTTGAAAATGATTGAGAATTTAGGAAGTAGAAAGAGGTACCGCTAAATAATATGTTTTAAATTAATTAATTTATTTTTAGACAGAGGGGAAGGGAGGAAGAGAGGGAGAGAAACATCAATGTGTGGTTGCCCACACAGGCCCCCAGTTGGGGACCTGGCCTGCAACCCAGGTATGTGCCCTGACTGGGAATCGAACCAGTGACCCTTCACTTTGTAGGCCGGCACTCAATGTGCTGAGCCACACCAGCCAGGGCTAATAATACATTTTAAAAAAATAATATTAAAGGGGGGATACAAATTCAGTCATGGGTGAGGAAAATGAAATGTTCTAGTAAAGAATATTGTTTTGCTTTGTTTTTAAAATTTCTTTTTATATGCAAGTAATATGTATGCGTCTAAAAAACAATATGGGACTTCTATTTCAGGTAGTATGGAAGATTACATACTGTAAAAGTCTTTGCCCGTGGAAATAATTAAGATACTGCTTAAAATATATTAAAACTATCTTTTTAAAAAACGTTGCTGAGATGGCATTCAAGTGAGAAAACTCCAATTTAAACCAAGAAACATGGGAGTTAATATTTGCTTAAGTTGGCTGCTGACCTCAAGGTTTCAGCTAAAGTATCAAGGCCTTGAACTTTTGTTTTGATCTCATGCAGGGTGTGGAAAATAAAAAAAAAGCCGAGGGCTCACGCAGGCTTGGAAATCAATAGGAGAACCCGCAGAAAGCTGAGACGTGCTCCTGATGAACACAGAAATGATTGACACCCTGACTGTTAACAGATCTGCTTCCACGGGGGTGCCTCAGCACGGTCTGGGGACCTTTTTCGTGTCAGGCAACCTCCCCATTAGCGACTCATGCAGGACAAAGCGAGAATAAGTTCATTCAAGCTTGGAACAGGGAGGCCAAAGAAGGGCCCCTGCGGACAGAAACAGGGGCTGAGCCCAGGACCAGTGGCCACTGCCCATTGCTCCCCTGGGTGCAAGTCTCCTTGGGACCCTTCGTATTAGGATGGAGGAAGCAAAGGACACTATCTTGGCTTCCACTGCTCATGCGCCTGGCAGAGAAATTTCTCCTGCTGGTCCCCGCCTTCAGCCAGCCCCTCACTAACACTGGCTAAAGGCTGGTAACAGATCCTTCCTACCTGCTACAGGGATGAGGTCCTGACGGTGGAGGATGACGCAGTCCCCTGAGGAGGCTACGAATACTGCAACTTCCTAGAGAAGCAGGCTCACTGTTCAGCTCAGCTCCCTAGTTATTATTCTTAATGTTTGCTTCTTTTGCTCGTTTCCTTTATTTATAACTAACTAGATACCTACAATGATAGTCTGTGCTTTCCTAATAGTGTTTAAATGTTCCAGAAAAGCAGTGTAATACAAAAAGCAGCATCATTTGAGTTAGAAACTGATTAGGTTTAAAACACGTATCTGATACCATATGATTATTGGAAAGTCAACTTTTTCTGTATACTTTTTGTATATTTTTTCTGTAACTTTGCCTAGTAAGAAACTCAGAAATTATTATAATTCTATATATTCTACAGCATTAGTTCTAGGAAATATACTGAAGTGATAGATAAATATGTGCTTTGAAAAATATATATTATGTACAAATTTTAAACACCATTTAAGAATAATCCTATTATCAATGGAATTCTATGCAGCAGAAAGAAAGAAGGAGCTCCTACGCTTTGCAACAGCATGGATGGAACTGGAGAGCATCGTGCTAAGTGAAATAAGCCAGGCGGTGAGGGACAAATACCATATGATCTCACTTATTAGTGGAAGCTAACCAACAAAACAAACAAATGAGCAAAATAGAACCAAAGACACTGAAATTGAGAACAGGCTGACAGACACCTGAGGGGAGAGGGGAGGGAACTTCAGGGGAAAAGGGGGAGGGTTAGAGCAACAAGTATAAAGGACACGTGGACCAAAACTAGGGGGGGTGGAAATGGGAGGGAGGTGGGGAGGGCTGGGGCGGTGGGCTGGGATGGGAGTAAAAGACAGAAAACTGTACAAGATCAACAATTAAAATAAAGAAAATATATATATAAAAAAAGAAAAGTACAGGCAAAAAAGTATATTAATCTTTGTTGACACCTTATATTATCTATATGTTTAACCTACACTATCCTGTTTAACGCACACAATTCTGAACATTAATTGTTCACTAGTACCAAAAGTTTGTAAGGCAGAAAATGTACTCATGTGCACTTTAGGTCATTTGTCAAAGGTCGCAGAGCTGGCCTTCCTTGTGCTGTAGCCCTTGCTCTGTCAACAACAACATGCAAAATCATGCTGTCTCTTAAAAAGGTAATGCAGGCCATGGAAGAAATACCATGCAGTTCTAAACTCTGTTATTTTATCCAATATTTTGGTCACCATGTTTTTCTACGACATAGTAAATACAGATCAATTTATCATAAGGTCACTGAAGTATATAATTCCACAAAATTAAATATGGGGATTTGTTTCCTTTTTCTTAAATTCAACGATTTTAAGGAGTTTTTTTTAAAGATTCTATTTATTTATTTTTAGACAGAGGGGAAGGGAGGGAGAGAAAGAGGGAGAGGAACATCCGTGTGTGGTTGCCTCTTGTGCGCCCCCTGCTGGGGACCTGGCCTGCAACCCAGGCATGTGCCCTGACTGGGGATCGAACCGGCGACCCTTTGGTTCACTCAGCCACACAAGCCAGGGCTAGGACTTGTTTCCTTTTGGACAATTGGCCTTCGACATTTAAAGTAACACTGGTCCCGAAAAGCTAATTCCTAGATAACTGCACTTCTCGGAAGATGGGGAATGCTGGTCCTGCTTGCTAACGTTCCTTGCAGTGTTACTGAGCTAACGTTGTTCTCGGTTACCTCGGGAAACCTCAATGCACAATTAACTGTGTAAAAAAAGGTGGCTCGAAACACACGAAATATCCAACCTTGAATGAAGCAAAAGTAGTCTTTATTATTTGTCAAAGGGCATCATTTCTTTTCAGTTGCTAAAATGACATTTAAAAATTGTAAGTCATCATTTTTTAAATTATCTGATCTTATGGCAATTAACAAAGTGACTTGTATTCCAGCAGTTATTCCATATTTTTATGGATACTTTCTCCCTCCAACTTTTTAAATTTAGCTGTCACCAAATTTCTTAGAGTGTATCCCTACCGGTCTTTTTTGTAATAAAATTTCACTCACATTACATTATTAAAATTCAAATGTAGGACATACATTATTAAAATTCAAATGTAAATTTGTAGGATCTACAAGTGCAACTTCCATATTAATAATAATAATTATTATTAATTATTAGTTATTATTAAGCAGTGTTTTTAAGAGAGGGTAAAGGGCAGTGTAATGCACATATAACCATTTTGTGTCCTATTTCTTTCTCTTTCTTATAGAATTTACCCACTTCTTTTTGTTCTGATAGTTACTATGGGAGTTTGGGTAATTTCAGGCACTTGGAATGTTTGAGATGGGAAACTCTAAGGGCTAAGCTCAACTCTCATAATAAATACATGCATGATTTCATGATTGTTTGAATTACAGAGTGCATATTTCATATAGAAGTACTAGAGAAAATCTTTTGGAAGTAACTGGTAGATATGCACTCTTATTAGACAAAACATAGTTTGTGGGCCATCTGTCACGAACGACTTTGTATTTAAAAGTTGTATTATAACAACACACTAATTTTAATGAAACTGTTATCTGTAACACAGTTAGTTAAAATAAATATATATATAGTTTTTAATTTTACACAGTGTCACTGGAGATAAGCCTTAACTGATTGTTAATTGTTTGCATGACTGAAAAATTCAGATTGCAATAGATATTAGTCTAAAAATAATCCTTAAAATTGTTGGCTTTTAGTGATTTAGCTGCTGTGGATCGAAAGTCTTGCTATTCAGTTTTACAAAAATAACACATTGTATTAAAGAGTGACACTATTATTTATAAAGATGACTCTTAATATTGTTTTAAAATCCTGGAAAATTTAAGAACAGTCTTTATCATTGTTAATTCTAATTCACACATTAAAATAAAGACAAATTTTACTATGAACATGAAACTTGATAAAATTTCTTAAACTGCTAAACTAATTTTTGTTGTTTTTCAGGGATTATTCTTCCTTCTCATTTAAAATGTCACCTATATTTACGGACATCAAAATAAAATATTTATAATTCAAAATGTCTTACCTGGGAGTGAAAGTTCACTTCCATGAGTAAAATTTTAATATTTTTCAAAAATAAAATAAAAAATTTTCAAAACAAGCAAAAATGATGTTGCAACTTTTCTAACAGTGCTTCCTTTTTATTCTTTTACTATTAGATTTGTAATGCATGTAATATACCTCAATTTTCTATTTATTGTATTATGTTGTTAATATTTAGCTATTATTAAGAAGGTTTTTTTTAAACAAATGTTTATTGAAAGTTCAGAGTAACCATCACCATTTAAGCACTCAAATCTTAGTACTATGATCTCCATTTCTGTGATTCTGTTCCTGTTCTAGATGTTTGCTTAGTTCATTTTTTTTTAATTTTTATTTTAATTGTTGATCTTGTACAGTTTTCTGTCTTTTATTCTCACACAGAAATGGAGATCACAGGGAGGGTTATCAGCAGGGGAGCAGGAGAGGGGTAGTGGGGGAAAAGGTACAGGGGAATAAGAAGCGTAAATGGTAGGTACAAAATAGACAGGGGGAGGTTAAGAATAGTATAGGAAATATAAAAGCCCAAGAACTTGTATGTACGACCCATGGACATGAACTAAAGGGGGGAATGCAGGTGGGAGGGGGTGTGCAGGGTGGAGGGGAATGATGGGGGAGAAATGGGACAACTGTAATAGCATAATCAATAAAATATATTAAAAAAGGGAAAAAAATCTTAGTACTATGAATGACAAACTATTTTAAAGGAGAGGTTAAATACCATCATTCCACCTTCCTAAAACCTTATTAGTCATGCGATAAATGTTTCAGATGTAGCGATCCAATTTTGGTGCCTGAAGATACGTTAGTTATCACCCACAGTATTTCCCCTTACTAAGGATAGGGATTGTGTGTTATACAATTTCGTATCTTTCCACTGATGTCTTTTAATGACTATTAGCACATACACATCATTCAATAAATATTTGACAAATTAGTTGGGGCTCAAAGTCCAAAGAGGTGAGTTAGCTCTTCAAAAGTCACATGACTAGGGAGCGTCGGTATTCATTTTCTGTTACAACCATGATAAATTCACACCGATTTTGCTTTTTAAAATAACACACATGTATTGTATCACAGTTCCTGAGGATCAGCAGTGTGGGTACGCTCAGCTGGGAAACCAGTCTGCTCAGCCCGTCAGCTGCAAGGAGTTTTTCTCCTGGATGCTGTCCACCTTCCTTCCCCTGCTCTCCAGGCATCTTCCTCCAGGAATCGTGGGTCAAACATTCCTCAGGCTATTCATCTCTATGATCTCTCCTGCTGCCGCCCCCCCGCCCCCAGACTACAGATTGAAAATGTTCCTTGCTTTCAAGGGGCTAATATCTTTGCTTGGATAATGAAGAATAATCTCCCTACTTCAATTACATCTATAAAATCTTTTGCCATGCACTGTAAAACACGTACAGGTTCCAGATATGACATGGACATCCTTGGAGTTCGTACTACAAGTCAAAGTCAAGTATATAAGCCAGCACCTTTCTCACCGTCTTTCTATGACAATTCAGCTGTAATTTGTCTAGAAAGAGAAACTGGAAAGGATCCAGAAATTTATTTATATTTCAACTGCGGAACATAAGATAAGGGAAAAATAACTTGTACACAATGCCTTTGCAATCCACATTGTATTCATATGACAATTTGTAGCTATCTGTGCAGAGTGAACATGTATTTGTGTGGTGCCGACTTGGCATGCTGGTGGGGGGAAAATGACAAAATCTTGAAATTCCAAAGGCCTCTCTTAATGGGAGAACATAAGCCTTACTTGACCAGAAAGTTACTTCTGGTACTGGTACCACAAAATCTAGATAAGAATAAATTATCTGTACAGACAGTAACTTTATCCTGTAGGTAACTTATTTTATAGAGTGTTGTGGCTGCAAATGTCAGAAGACAAAAGTATTTTTTTTGGACATATTAAGAAAAGGGAATTATGCCAGATGTAATCATGAAGAAAAGCTTAGAAGATACAGAAAGGAATCCGTAGGATAAAATCCCAAATGCTAATTTTGAGTGTGAAGTTTGGCTAACGAAAAAAATAGAAAAATTGTAGTAATATAATCTCACTTACAGAGACAAGATTTTAGAGAAAAATATTTGGTTTATATTCATAAAAGTTAATCAGCTATAAGCTAGATGACAAAAAATCCTAGAAACATACAACCTACCACATTTAACCATGAAGAAATAGAAAATTTGAACAGATGTGTAACAAGTAAGAGTGAATAAGTAATCAAAGACCTTCCAACAAAGAAAGGTCTAGAAACATATGGCTTCATTAGTGAATTCTACCAACTATTGAAAGTATAATTAACATTAGTCCTCCACTCTTTCAAGAAATCTTCACTTATTTATTTGTTTTGAATTTACTGGGGTGACATTGGATCATGAAATTATATAGGCTTCAGGGCTGAAATTCTATAAGACATCATCTGTATATTGTATTATGTATTCACCACCCACAATCAGGCCTCCTTCCATCACCATGTATCCCCCCTTTACTACCTCTTACCTCTGTCTACCACCTTTATCTCTCTTGTCTGTAAAGGGGTTTTTTTAGAGTAGAGAACTTACCAATTTAGTCCATGAGGCCAGCAGTACCCTGATACCAAAACCAGAGAAGGAAGTCACAAGAAAAGAAAGAGACCTATATGCCTGATGAATATTGGTGAAGAATAATCATCAAAATCTAGCAGACAGAATTGAACAGCACATTACATAATTGTACATCATGAGAAACTTGGATTTATTCCTAGAATGCAAGAATAGTTTATAGTGAGAAAAATCAATCAGTATTAAACACTGCATTAACATAAAAAAGGGAAAAAAGCACATAATCATTTCAATTGGTGTGGAAAAAGAAATTGACAAAATTTAACACCCTATCATTATAAACCTTTTCAACAATCTAGCAATAGACGAAAACTAACACAACATAATAAAGGCCATAGATGAAAAGCCCACAGCTAAAATTCTACCTGTTGGTAAAAAAAAAAAAAAAAAAAAAAAAAAAAAAAAATACTGAACATTTTCCTCTAGAATCGAAAATAAGACAAGGATTCCTGAACATAGTACTAGAAGTCCTAGCCGGAGCAATTAAGCAAGAAGAAGAAATGAAAAGCATTAAAATTGGAAATAAAGAAATAACATTATCTCTCTGTACAGATAACATGATCTTACATGTTAAAAAAGCTAAAGATTCCACAAAAAGAACCATTAGAACTAAGTCAAATTAAGGAAAATTATAACCTACAAAATCAAAACCCTAAAACTTAGCTGTGTTTCTATATACTAAATATCACACAATCTGAGATAGAATTTAAGAAAACAATTCCATTTACAATAGCAGCATAACTAATTAAATATTAGGATTGATTCAACCATGGAATCAAAATACTTGTGCAGTGAAAACTACAAAATGTTGGTGAAGGAACTAAATAGACATCAATATGAAAATACACCCCTAGTCGTAGTTTGGAAGCCTTAACATTAAGATGCCAATGCTATGCAAAAGGATTTATAAGTTGCATGCAATCCTTATCAAAATTGCAACATTTTTTCACACAGAAAAAAAATCTTTCCAGAATTCATGTAGAATCTCAAGGGACCCATAAAAGGTAAAACAATTATGAAAAATAACAAAGTTGAAGATCTCACAGTTTCTGATTTCAAACTTAGTACAAACCTACAAGCAGAAAGAAAAAAAAAAAAAACAGAAACAATGTGGTAATGGAATGAAGCCAGACATAGATGAACAGAGTAGAACAGAGTCCAAAAGCAAATTGTTGCATGAGGTGCTAAAGTCATTCGATGTGGAAAGAACAGTCTTTTCAACAAATGGTACCGTTGAAAGTGGAATTACACATGCAAACTATGGGTGTTGGACTTTTATCCTAATCATAAACCATATAAAAATTCTCTCCAAATGGATAAAAGACCTAAATGGAACAGCTAAATTATAAATCTCTTGTTATCATAGACAGTCGGTCTGAGCACTGGGGAGTTTCCCCCATTGGCCAAGATGGTGGCAGGGGGAGGTTCTTACTATCAGCGCACCGAAAGCTAGAAAGATGAATGGATAGGACCAGAGTGCACACAAATCTAGCAAGATAACTGGATAGAAAAAAAATCCCTCCCCTCCCTGACCCTGTAAGAACCACGGGATTGATCAGGAAGGGAGGATGGTCTTTGAGATGGGTCCACCATTCTCCAAGGTCATGCAGCACCTGAATAAACCATTTCTCTATTTTGCTCTTACAAGAAGACATAAGAGAAAATGGCAGCAATGGGGCACTGATTTCTTGTATTTGACACCAAAAGCAAGGGTAAGAAAAGAAAAAAATAGATGAACTGCAGTACATCAAAATTAAACTTTCTTATACATTAAATGATACAATCAATACAGTAAAAAAGCAACCGACGTTATAGATAAAAGTATTTGAAAATCATGTATGTGATACAAAATTGTATTAGTTTGTTTACGCTGCCATACAAAACACCATAGACTATATGGCTCAGAGAATAGAAATTTATTTTCTCACCATTCTGAAGGTTGATAGCTACAGATCAAAGTCCAAAAGGGTAAGTTTCTTGCATGAGGTTTTGTCCTGGTTTATAGATGGCCACCTTCTTGCTCTGTCCTCACACAATGGAAAGATAGAACTCTTCAGTGCTTCTTATAAGGATTATAAAAAAATCCAGTAGGATCATAAATCCTACTGGATAAGGATTCCACCTATATAATCTCATTTAACATTTACTTCCTTATAGGTCTAATCTCCAAACACAGTTGCATTGGCAGTTAGGGTTTCAACATATACATTGAGGGGAAGTGCACAAGTTAGTCCATAGCAAGGATTGATATCCAGAATATATAAAGAACTAAAAAGACAACCTGATTAAAAAGTGAGCAAGCCCCGACCATCGTGGCTCAGTGGGTTGGTTGTCGTCCCGCAAAATGAGATGGACGTTCAATTCCCGGTCAGGGCACATGCCTGGGCTGTGGGTTTGGTCCCCGGTGGGGGTGTACGAGACGCAGCCGCTTGATATTTCTCTTTCATTTATGTTTCTCTTCCTCCCTTCTGCTCCCTCTAAAACTCAATAAATAAAATCTTTTTTAAAATAGTGAGAAAAATACTCAAATTGTCATTTCTCCAAAAAAGAGATGAAATGATTGTCAACAACTTCACATGAGGAATCATTAGAAAAAAGCAAATCAAAACCACAATGAGATATACATCACACTCATTAAAATATCTACTACCAAAAACATATAAAATGAACAAGTGCTTGCAGGGATATAAACAAGTAGTGAGCCTAGAACAATTTTTCAGAATTGTATGGAAACGAGTATGGTGGTGCCTGTTAAAATGGAATATCATTACCATATAATACAGTCTTTCCATTCTGTCAGGAATACTTCTTTTATTTTATTTATTTATTTACTTATTTTTATTATTATTTTTTTACATCAATGTGTGCATGCTTCTCTCACGCCCCCTACTGGGGACCTGGCCTGCAACTTGATATGTGCCCTGAGTGGGAATTTGAACTGGTGACCCCTTGGTTTGCAGGCTGGTGCTCAATCCACTGAGCCACGGCAGCCAGGGCCAGTCATACTTCTAATAATTGAAGACAGGGTCTCTTTTACCTGGATCCAAACTTGATGTACATACAGATACCTCTTGGAGATGTAGATACAAACTCATGTTTATAGCAGTATTGTTTACAATAGCCAAAACAGGGAAGCAACCCTAGAGCCCGTTGATGGAGGAATAAACAGAATGTGGTAAATACATACGGTGGGGAAAAAAAAACAATTCCCACACATAGTACGATAAGAATGATCCTTGAGGACATTATGGCAAGTGAAAAAAGCCAATTCCAAAACAAAACATACGGTGTGATTTCATGTATATAAAGTGCGTAGAAAAGCCAGACATGCGGAGACAGAAAATAGCAAGGTGGGGGCTAGGGCCACGGAGGGAGGGCAGAACGGTGAGTTATGGTTCAGTGGGGACAGAGCTTCAGTTCTGTGACGTGAAAGGGGTTCTGGGGATGGATGGTGGTGATGTGTGCACGACGGTGTGACCGGACTTAACGTCACCGACCTAGACATTCAGAAATGACTAACATGTTAAATGTGATGTCGCAAGCACTTTAGCACGATTTTTTTAATAATACCTAACTTAACTCGCTAACTAAAAAGTATCGCAGCTGTGGGGATCTTAAAGCAGCTAATATTACCAGATTGACTGAATGAGTTAGTTTAGGGTCGAATGAGTTAAGTACATATGTAAAAATCACCTTACTGGATGGATTGAGGTTTAACCCAAAGGAGCCATCTGTTCAGAGACTTTACAATTGTGTCATTGTTAGTTTCTAAGTAATCCCCACACTTACAAGGATTCTAAAGGCGAGAGCTTCACAACAAACAACCAAACCAATTACAATGACAGAAGGTGCGTATTAGGTACCATTTTTACAACAAAAGAAAGCTATCGGAATAACAAGATCCAGATGTTACCCCAAATGAAAGCTACTCTCTTCAGAAACCTTCAAATTTTGCTTTTCCCAAATGATGAGTTAATGTATAAATGATTATCCTGTTTCTGCGGTCTGAGACTACACACCTGCAAAGAAAACCTGTTTTCCAATGGCATCCGGGTGACAGCTGTGTAATGTAAACACATGGGATTTGTAGAAATTTGTTTCAAATCTCACACCAGACTCATTGTGGACAACTTTATTTTAAAAGGCATTGAGGGGAAAATTTTAACACCGGCTAATTTATTTTAAACGAATGCTTTAGGTTGAGAGAAAAAAATTCAAAAGTATTAAAGACACAAGCATGGGCCACAAATAACTGGACTTATGATGATCATTAACATTGATTTTTAAGTCATGATTTGGCAATCAGTGAATGATGTCAAGTAGCTGTTCTACATGTAAGCTCAGTTTAAATTGTTATAGAATAACATTTGCTCATTTAAATATTAAAAAGTTGGAATTCTTTACTAAAACAAATAAGATTTAAAATCACCTTTAACAGGAACCTCATCGACAAAATCAACAAGCAAGCAAAATATAACCAGAGACACTGAAATTAAGAACAGTCTGACAGTGACCAGAGGGGAAGGGGGAGGGAATTTCAGGGGAAAAGGGGAAGGGTTTAGAGCAACAAGTATGAAGGACACATGGACAAAAACTAGGGGGGGTGGAAATGGGAGGGAGGTGGGGAGGGCTGGGGTGGTGGGCTGGGGCGGGAGTAAAAGACAGAAAACTGTACTTGAAAAACAATTAAAATTTAAAAAATTTAAAATAAAATCAAATCATGTGCTACTGTAGATAATATCAGATGACAAGAATTTTTCCACGGCTATGGTAGTGACCATGATTGACTCACAACTATAAAAAAGCAAGAAATGCTTGTAGGGTACGTAAAAATCCAGTCTTGGAAGCCAGATAAACCTGGACAAATCTCATCCTCCGCACATAGGCTGTGGGGCCATGAACATGTTTTACCCCTACCTTTCTAAATTCTTCCGGCTGGGCTAGTAAATGAACATGAAACAGATTAACAGGAGAAAATGTGCAAATACAATATGTATGTAGATACATACTGTGGTTTGGGACTTCAAAGGCAGGAAGATAAACCACGTGGAAATTTAAAAAGCCAATTTTTAATAAATATATTTTAATTATTATGTTGTTTGTTTTTATCATTATCATTTTTAGATTTTTTACTGAAAAATAATTTTAGAATTTTTACATAACTTTTTATAGATTTCCTCTCACATTCACAAAGGTTGACATCGTTATCTCCTGATATGACACCAAGAAAGACATCACGTCACTTCTGTGGTATTCTTACTATGAATTAAAAATCGGAAGTTAAGCATAAAGAAACGTTCGATAAGTCCACACTAAGAAATGTTCTACAAAATAATGGATAAATTTGCTATCTTATTATTGAGAGGTACTATCTACCCTCCATCAAACTTTTCAAAGGTTCCTTAGCTACCTCCGAGTTCACGTTCTTATGTGTTCTAAAAATGGAAACGTTTTCCCTTTATGGTAACTCATTAGAGGAAAATATTCTAACCAATACACAGTTCAGGATGTGATTAGAATCTAATCTAATCTAAAGAGACTGAAGAGCTCAAAACACAACCTGGAGCACGAAATTCTATTCATAGCAAGAGTGATTAATAAAATGAATTTTGAAGTGACATTGAATACTTCATAAATTACTTGTGATTCATCATGAGAACCACAAAAAGTGGCTCAAGGCAAGAGGCCAACATTGGAGGACAATATGATGGTATTATAGAATTTTTGCCGTTCAATCCATCAACATTTTTAGTGCTGCTTTTCTCAGGCTTATGGAAAACAAAAGGAATTGCTCCTGAAGTATGTTACTTTGCTTCACACTTGGCCAACCACTGAATTACTAAAACAACTGAACTGGGGATCCCACTCATTATCAATTATTTGATTTGTGACCAGTCAGCTGAAATATGACAATTATTACTTATAATTTAAACCACAGTAAGATATGCTAAATACATGTACTATTTGGACTATGAACTTAAATAAGTCTATTAATATACAAAGAATAGTTAGTGGTCTTTAAATTACAATCACTCTAAACTTCTCTGTGCTAAACTAAACTTAGTTTGAGAATTCTCTCTTTTTTAACAACAAAGGTACATATATAGTCATTGAAAAAATTAGAAATATGGTCAAACTCAAAAAAAATTACAATCATTCAAAATGCTGGTTCCCTGCAGTGACCAACACTGACATATGTAGTAAATTCTGGTTTCTTTTATTTACTTATAAAATTTTTTAACAAAATTGATTTTACTGCAGGCAATTTTGTGAGTTCAGTTACTTACAAAGGAGCTCCCATAAGACTGTCAGCTGATTTCTCAACAGAAACGTTTCAGGCCAGAAAGGACTGGCAAGAAATATTCAGAGATGAAAAGCAAGGACCTACATTATTCTACCCAGCCAAGCTATCATTTAGAATGGAAGGGCAGATAAAGAGCTTCCCAGACAAGAAAAAGATAAAGGAGCTCATCACCATCAAACCAGTATTACAAGAAATGTTAAAGGGACTTTTTTAAGAAGAAGAAAAAAAAAGAACAAAACTATGAACAATAAAATGGCAATAAATACATATCTATCAGTAACTGAAATTAAAAAATAAAATAAATGAATAAGCAGAGCAGAACCAGACTCATTGATACAGAGAACACTTTGATATTTGCCAGATAGGAGGCAGTTTGGCAGATGGGTGAAGCAGTATAGGTTGGTTGTTACAGAATAGTCATGGGGTTTAAACTGCAGCATAGGGAATATAGTCAATAATATTCTAGTAACTATGTGTGATGTCAGATAAATAATAGATTTATCAGGATGATCTCTTTAGTAAGTTATGTAATGTCTAATGACTGGAGTATATGCCTGAAATTAATATACTATTGCATGTCATCTATAATTGAAATATAATAAATGATTAAAAAATAATAAAGTGGATATCCTGTAGATGACCTATAGTTGGATGCTATTCTTTCATCCACTTTAACAGTGTCTATTTTTTAATTTGTGTATTTATCAATTGATATTGAAAGTGATTATTATACAGTTACCATATCTGTAATTTTTTATACTAATTGCCCATGTTCTTAGATTTGTTGGTTATCATTCTTTTTGTGCTTTCTTTGTTATAATTGAGCATTTTACATGATTCTATTTTCTCTCTATCTTAGGATATCAATTATATATTTTCCTACATTTTGTACTGGTCACAGTACTACATTTGGCAACATATATTTTCAACTGATATATGCCCACTTTCAAGTTAACACTTTCCATGTTCTTGGTTACTGAAGATGACATTTTTTTTTTTTAGCTTTTTAAAAATGTTTATTTTTTTCAATTAAAGTTAACATTCAAATTATATTACTTGTAGATGTACATCATAGTGGTGAGATATTTATCTAGTTTATGAAGTGATTCCCCCCAAAATACTAGTACCCACCTGGTAACAAACATAGTTATTACAATATTATTCACTGTACAGATGTACTTCACATCCCCATGACTATTATGTAACTGCCATTTTACACTTCTTAATGCCTTCACCTTTTGTACTCAGCCCCCTAACCTGCCTCCCTTCTGGCAAGCAGCCCTTTGTACTCGTGTTTATGAGTCTGTTTCTCTATTATTTGTTTGTTTGGTTTTTTGTTTCTTAGATTTCACACATAAATGAAATCATATGGTATTTGTCTTTTTCTGTCTTAGCATAATATCCTCTAGCTTCGTTCAAATGTTGTTGCAAATGGTAAGATTTCATTCTTTATTATGGCCAATTAATAATACATTGTATATATGTACCACATCTCTTTTATTCAATCACCAATTGATGGACCCTTAGGTTGCTTTCAATTTTTGCCATTACAAAAAAATACTGCAATGAACTTAAAGATGCATATATCTTTTCAAATTAGAGTTTTGAATTTCTTCAGAGAAATATCCAGAAGTGGAATTGCTGGGTCATAAGGCTCATACTACCCAAAGAAATCTGGATATACAGCGCAATCTCTATCAAAATGCCAATAAAATTTTTCAGAGAACTACATCAAATTATCCTAAAATTTATATGGAACCACGAAAGACCCCAAACAACCACAACAATCTTCGGAAAGAAAAGCTGGCGGTATCATGCTAACTGACATAAAACTATACTGCAAAGCTGCAGTAATTAAAACAGCATGGTACTGGCATAAAACCAGACACAGATCAATGGAACAGAATAGAGAGCTCAGAAATAACCGTGTGCTTATATGATCAGTTAATCTATAACAAAAGAGACAAAAATATACAATGGGGTAAAGATAGTCTATTCAATGAATGGTGTTGGGAAAACTGGAGAGATATAAGAAAAAAACTGAAACCAGACCACTTTTTTACACCATATAAAAACAAACTCAACATCGATCAAAGACTAAAATGTACAACTAAAACCATAAAACTTCTATAAGAAAACATAGGCAGTAAACTTTCTGACTTTGCTCTTAGTAATGTTTTTTGGATCTATCTTGTCAAGTGAGCGAAACAAAAGAAAAAAATGAACAAATGAGATGACATCAAACCAAAAATTTTTTGCACAGAAAAAAATGGGAAAGGATATTTAGCAATGATATACCTGATGAGTGGTTAATATCCAAAGTTCATAAAGAACTTATAAAACTGTACACAAAGGAAAACAATCTGATTTAAAAAAATGGTCAGATGACCTGAATAGACACTTTTCCAAAGTGAACATACAGATGGCTCATAGACATGAAAAAGTGCTCAACGTTACTAATCATCAGAGAACTGTCAATTGAAATTGCAATGAGATATCACCTCACATTCATCAGAATGGCTACCATCAATAAATCAAACAAGTGTTGGTGAGGATGTGGAGAAAGAAGTCCTTGTACAATGTTGGCGGGACTGCAAATAGGTGCGGCCACGGTAGAAAATGTTATGATGGAGTTTCCTCAAAACAGTAAAAATAGTGCAGGTACACCAAGAACTTCCGGCCAAGATGGAGGCATAGGTAGACACACTGTGCTTCCTCGCACAACTAAAAGGAGGGCAATAAATTTAAAAACAAAAAGTAACCAGAACTGTCCGAAAATCGAGCTGTATGGAAGTCTGACAGCCAAGGAGTTGAAGAGGAAACATTCATCCAGACCGGTAGGAGGAGCAGAGACATGCAGCTGGGCAGAGAGGGCTCACAGCAAGGTGGAGGCTGGCGGACCGGGCGGTCCCACATTCACGTGCACGGAAACCAGGAGGAACAACTGGGCAGCGAAATCGACAGCACAGGATTCCAGCGTGGGGAAATAAAGCCTCCAAACCTCTGATTGAAAACACCTGTGGGGGTTGTGGCAGTGGGAGAAACTCCCAGCCTCACAGGAGACTTTGTTGGAGAGACCCACTGGGGCCTAGAATGCACACAAACTCACACATGCAGAATTAGCTCCAGAAGGGCCCGATTTCCTTGTGGGTAGTGGCGGAAGTGACTGAAATCGAGCAGAGAGCAGAACAAGTGACACTGTTCTTTCTCAGACACGCCCCCCCCACACACACACACACATATAGGGCCACAATGCAGTGACATGGTTGCCCCACCCTGGCAAATACCCAAGGCTCCTCCCCTTACCGTGTAACAGGATGCCAAGACAAAAAAAAAAAAAAAAATGGCCCTAATGAAAGAACAGATCAAAGCCCCAGAAAAAATACAACTAAGTGACGAAGAGATAGCCAACCTATCAGATGCACAGTTCAAAACTCTGGAAATCAGGATGCTCACAGAATTGCCTGAGTATGATCACAAAGTAGAAGAAAAAGTGAAGGCTATAAAAACTGAAATAAAGGAAAAATGACAACAAACTCAACAACTATGAACAAAGGAACCTAAAAGAAAACAAAAACAATAAAAAACAAAAACTAAGCAAACAACTAGAACAGGAACAGAATCAGAGAAATGGAGATCATATGGAGGTATTTCAGTGGGGAGGGGAGGGGAGAATTGGGGGAAAGGTACAGGGAAGAAGCAGCGTAGTTAGTAGGCATAAAATAGATGGGGAGAGAGAAAAAGGGAATGGGAAACAGAACTCTTCACACCGCTGGTTTTGGATTTTCGTTGACACTAACTCTTTAAACACTCCGAATGTTGCACTTCTTTCGGCAGTTATCCCGTTACTAGGCAGCAACCTTATTGATGTTATGACAATGTATGCCATGGTACTAAAGAATTCTATAATGCTACAAGGAAGCTTCATTCTTTCAGTGAACCTATACCCGTGTTTTTTTTTTTTAATATTCACAAGTTTTTCTTAATCTTTACTGCTTGTGCTTTAAATTTTTTTCCTGCTTGTGCTTTTTTCTCAATTTTACCTCATTGTGTTTTCGATATGCACTTTCCAAAAAAATATTTTATCGATTATGCTATCACAGTTGTCCCATTTCTCCCCCATCATTCCCCCCACCCTGCACACCCCCTCCCACCCACATTCCCCCCCTTTAGTTCATGTCCATGGGTCATAAGTTCTGTAGCTTCTACATTTCCCACACTATTCTTGCCCTCCCCCTGTCTATTTTCTACCCACCGTCTATGCTACTTATTCTCTGTACCTTTTCCCCCTCTCTCCTCCTCCCACTCCCCTGTTGCTAACCCTCCATGTGATCTCCATTTCTGTGGTTCTGTTCCTGTTCTACTTCTTTGCTTTTGTGTTAGATGTGGTTGTTAATAGCCATGAGTTTGCTGTCTTTTCACTGTCATATTTTTTATCTTCTTTTTCTTAGATTAGTCCCTTTAACATTTCATATAATAAGGGCTTGGTGATGATGAACTCCTTGAACTTGACTTTATCTGGGAAGCACTTGATCTGCCCTTGCATTCTAAATGAAAGCTTTGCTGAATAGAGAAATCTTGGATGGAGGTTCTTGCCTTTCATGACTTTGAAAACTTCTTTCCAGCCCCTTCTTGCCTGCAAGGTCTCTTTTGAGAAATTAGCTGATGGTCTGATAGGTAACTATCTCCTTTTCTCTTGCTGCTTTTCGGATTCTCTCCTTCATTTTAATCTTGGCTAGTGTAATTACGATGTACCTTGGTGTGTTCCTCCTTGGGTCCAACTTCTTTGGGACTCTCTGAGCTTCCTGGACTTCCTGGAAGTCTATTTCCTTTGCCAGATTGGGGAAGTTCTCCTTCATTATTCATTCAAAAAAGTTTCCAATTTCTTGCTCTTCCTCTTCTCCTTCTGGCACCTGTATGACTCAGATGTTGGAACGTTTAAAGATTCCTCGAGGTTCCTAAGCCTCTGCTCATTTTTTTTTGAATTCTTGTTTCTTCATTCTGTTCCGGTTGGATTTTTCCCCCCTTTTGTTCCAAATCATTGCTTTCAGTCATGGTTTCCTTCCTGTCAGTGTTGGTTCCCCGAATATTTTGCTTCATTTCACTTTGGGTGTCTTTCATTTGTGTTTTCATTTTCCCACCAAGCTCAATCAGATCTGTGAGCATTTTGATGACCAGGACTTTAAATTCTCCATCAGATAGGCTGGCTATGTCCTCATCACTTAGTTCTCTTTCTGAAGTTTTGCTCTGTTCTTTCATTCGGGCCATGTTTCTTTGTCCTGGGGAACCTGTTAAGTTGTAAGGGGTGGAGCCTTAGGTATTCACCAGGGCAGGGCAACCCTCCTTGCTGGGCTGCAGTGCTGCTGATCTGGTTGTTCTGGTTGACTTTTTCTTTAATTCCTTGGTTGTCAGAGTTCCATGCAGTCTGATGTTTTGGCACTTCTGGTTGTTTATTGATTTTAGAGTGGTTGTTATGGTCCTTTTGATTGTGCGAGGGAGCGAAGGGTTTCTGCCTGCACCTCCATTTTGGCCGGAACTCTGTCTTTATGTACTTCAAATGGTTACTTTTCTCTTTCTCCATTAGAAGCAAAAGGTCACTTTTGTTTGACCTTCACCTTGAGAATCTAGGGGCTCCTGTATGTAAAAATCATAAATATTTTAACCCTCTTCCCAAACTTAGGCTCCCAGGAATTCATAAATCTCAAGCTAGTCCCTGCTAAACCTCCAGCAATTTTTTAAAAAGAATTTATTTATTTATTTTCAGAGATGGGAAGGGAAGGAGAAAGACAGGGAGTGAAACATCCATGTGTGGTTGCCTCTCATGCGCCCCCTACTGGGGACCTGGCCCGCAACCCAGGCATGTGCCCTGACTGGGAATCAAACCGGTGACCCTTTGGTTTGCAGGCCACCACTCAATGCATCGAGCCACATCACCCATGGCTCCAGTAACTTTTAGTTCGCTTTTAAGTGTCCTTTGAGTCGCTGGCACCGTCAAAGGCCTCGCTCTCCTGTGACTGTGATTCTCTCTATTGACGTCTCTTCAGTTTTGGAGTCCGTGGATTGGCCCCATAGTTTCTGTTCTCCGAAAGACTGAAGAATCATCGATTCTTGGGTATTTTCAGAGTTTTCTGTTGTTGTCAAGGTGGGAGGAAAGACATCCAAGCTCCTTGTATATTGGAGTAAGAACTGAAAGTCTACTTATATGTTTTTTTGAAGTTTTATGTATTGATTTTTGAGAGAGAGAGATTTGTTGTTGCAGTTAATTTTGCCTTCATTGGTTGATTCTTGTGTGTGCCCTGACTCGGCCCATCGAACTCACAACCTTAGTGTACGGGGAGGATGCTCTAACTGAGCTGCCTGGCCAGGCCCTGCCTGTAAGATTTTTATGAAAGTTGGGCAATGAAGACAAATGAAGACCTCGGCTGCTGTGCAAATCCCAGATGAGCGCCTCTGTTCTGTGTGTACGCCTTCTTTTCCTGTGACAGAAATAAGTACAAACACCTTACTAACCGTCGTGTGTGAAGATACACACTTTTCCGCGCATGCTGTTCTCTCGGACACGAGAGTGTCAGGTACAGTCCGTTGCGTATGTGACGGTTTCTGTCACCCAGAGCGGCCCTCGGTGACTGCGCAGTGCAAATGTGCGCACAGCTGTTCGTACCGCTCTGTGTGTCGATCTCACTGACTTCTGTGCGTTGCTGGAGGGACACATTCTGAGTTTGACGGCCATCTCGGTGTTTGACGAGGTTACAATACGGTAAAGCAATCAAAGAAAAAGTTGTGTCCACTGCAGGGCTTGGAAAAGCACCGGGGATTCTTGACACTTGTTAGGCACAAACACTCTCGGTAAATGGACTGAAATCCCACAGTTGCATCTTTAGCAACCATCAAGGCAGGAAGAGCCCCGCAATCCTGTGAGAACGCGTCGTTCTATCACCGACACGGGGCACAGTGCCTGCTTATGATCAGGACCCCCTTAGGGTGTGGGTGCTAGTGTACAACTTCCTTGTGGGGGACGACCCCGTCTTAAAGGGGCCAGAGGGATACAGCGCGCTCTCCAGGGCGTCCGTGTCCGTGTCCGTGGACAGACACGGAGAGCGAGAGTGACAGGGAGACAGGTCAGCACAGAGCCGGGTGGTGGGGGGGAGCGTTCACGGAGGGGAGTCTGGGGGAGGGAGGGGTGCGCGCATTCAGGGAACCAACGGCTCCTCTGCATTCGGGTGACTCTCAGCATGGGGGGGGGGCTGTGCCTGTGACCCGACTAACCAGGGCGGGGCGCCCGTGGTGGGCCAGCCAGGGAGCCTGGGCCCCTTCCACCCCGCCCCCTCCGCCTTCCCCTGGCCTCTCGCCGACCTCCGCCCCATCATTCCCCTCTTGGGTCCCAGTCCCCAGTCCCCAGTCCCCAGTCCCCTGGGTGGGCCCACCCACTTTCCAACCTCTGCATTCCCCTCCATGGACCCTCCCACGCTCCACCCCCCCATTCCCCTCCCTGGACCCTCCCCCCCTCCACCCCCCATTCCCCTCCACGGACTCTTCTACGCTCCACCCCCCATTCCCCTCCATGGACCCTTCCACAATGCACCCCCCATTCCCCTCCACGGACTCTTCTACCCTCCATCCCCCATTCCCCTCCACGGACCTTCCTGTTCCTCCAGAACCTCGTATTGTCCCTCCGTGGCCCCTCCTGCTCTCCACCCTCCCATTCCCCTCTCCCCATGTTGCTCCATGGTCCTTCCCCCCCATTCCCCTCCATGGTCTCTCCCTCCCCCATCCCCCTCCATGGACCCTCCCCCCATTCCCCTCCATGGACCCTCCCCCCATTCCCCTGCCTGGACCCTCCCACGCTCCACCCCCCATTGCCCTCCATGGACTCTTCTGCCCTCCACCCCACTTCTCCTCCATGGACCCTTCCACAATGCACCCCCATTCCCCTCCATGGACCCTTCCACAATGCACCCCCATTCCCCTCCATGGACCCTTCCACAATGCACCCCCCATTCCCCTCCATGGACTCTTCTACCCTCCACCCCACTTCCCCTCCATGGACCCTTCCACAATGCACCCCCATTCCCCTCCATGGACCCTTCCACAATGCACCCCCCATTCCCCTCCATGGACTCTTCTACCCTCCACCCCACTTCCCCTCCATGGACCCTTCCACAATGCACCCCCATTCCCCTCCATGGACCCTTCCACAATGCACCCCCCATTCCCCTCCACGGGCCCTCCCCCCTTCTACCCCCATTCCCCTCCCTGGACCCTCCCCCCTCCATCTCCCATTCCCCTCCACTCTCTCCATTCCCTTCCACCCCACAATCATTCCCTTCTACTCTCCTCCACCCCCCACTCACCTCCATGGTCCCTCCCACCCTACACCCCCATTCCCCTCCATGGACCCTTCCACAATGCACCCCCCATTCCCCTCCACGGGCCCTCCCCCCTTCTACCCCCATTCCCCTCCCTGGACCCTCCCCCCTCCATCTCCCATTCCCCTTCACTCTCTCCATTCCCTTCCACCCCACAATCATTCCCTTCTACTCTCCTCCACCCCCCACTCACCTGCATGGTCCCTCCCACCCTACACCCCCCCCCACTCTACTCCATGGTCCCTCCCACCCTCCGCTCTCTGTCATTCAGGCCCCTTATCTCCCGTGGCCCCGCCCCCACAGACTTGCTAGCATCTCCAGAGGGCCCTTGTGACGTCACAGAGCATATCCCCTCCTGTCTCCAGGCACCCAGTGTGCACAGCAGGGCCAAGGGCAGAGGCAGGCGGCCCGGCAGGAGGAGTTGGTCCTGTCGCGGGGTGGCGGTGTGTCCGGTCAGCACAGCCTCGGGGCTCAGGGTCTGAGCGGCGGACCCAGCGATGGAGGACGCAGAGATGGAGGAGCCAGGGATGGAGGAGGCCGAGATGGAGGAGGCCGAGATGGAGGAAGAAGAGATGGAGGCCGAAGACATGGAGGTGCCAGGGACCAGCGGGATCCAGGTGAGCAGCAGCCCCTCAGGTCCAGCCTCTCCCTTCCTCCCCTTCGTCCCCTACTGTCCCCCGACACCCCCTCACACCCCACCGCCCGGCTCCGGCCTTCTTACCCACCGACCTGGGGGGTGGCTGCCCCTCTAACCCTGGCCCCCGTAAGCCGCGCCCACCCTGACCCGTGGTTCCCCCTTGTCTCTACCAGGATGCCCCGACAATCCCTGTACCCGTGGACCTGTCCAGGGCTATAAAGCGCCTGGAGAAGGAACTGACCGACATCATTAAGGACCCCCCTCCCATGTGGTCCATAGGGCCGGTAGGGAATGATATGTTCACGTGGAGGGGGGCCGTCATGGGTCCCACCAACAGCCCCTACGAGGGAGGCATCTTCTCCCTCAACATACACTTCCCACGCGAGTACCCCTTTCACCCTCCGTGGGTTTATTTCACCACCCGGATCTACCACCCCAACATCGACCGAAGGGGGAATATCCATATAGACATGCTGAAGTCCCAGTGGTCTCCCGCGCTGACGATATCCAAACTCTTGTTGTCCATCAGCTCCATGCTATGTGACCCCAACCTCAATTACACCTTAGTTCCGTCCATCGCGAGAATGTACCTAAACAATAGGGACAAATATAACACTATGGCGCAAGCCTGGACGAGAAAATACGCCATGTGAGCGAGAAGTCAATGATAAACTATCACCGTAATAAAACACCTGGCAGTTGAATGGGCCGTCCTTTGTCTGCTTTCTGGGAGGTGTTGTCTCCCCATGTTCCTGGGGTCACAGTGAACACCTGCCACATCTGGGAGTGTGGAGGGGGTGGGGAGGCACCGGGGCGGGGGCAGGTTGGGGGATGGGGAGGGATGGGGGTTGGAGACCTGCCACATGAGGGTGTGAGGAGGGGGTGGAGGGAGGCGCGGGGGCGGGGCCAGGTCGGGGGATGGGGAGGGATGGGGGTTGCACACCTGCCACATGAGGGTGTGAGGAGGGGGTGGAGGGAGGCGCGGGGGCGGGGCCAGGGTGGGGGATGGGGACGGATGGGGGTTGCACACCTGCCACATGAGGGTGTGTGGAGGGGGTGGGGAGGCACCGGGGTGGGGGGCAGGTTGGGGGATGGGGAGGGATGGAGGTTGGACACCTGCCACATGAGGGTGTGAGGAGGGGGTGGAGGGAGGCACCGGGGTGGGGGGCAGGTTGGGGGATGGGGGCAGGTTGGGGGATGGGGAGGGATGGAGGTTGGACACCTGCCACATCAGGGTGTGTGGAGGGGGTGGGGAGGCACCGGGATGGGGGCCAGGTCGGGGGATGGGGGCAGGTTGGGGGATGGGGAGGGATGGAGGTTGGACACCTGCCACATGAGGGTGTGAGGAGGGGGTGGGGAGGCGCGGGGGCGGGGCCAGGTCAGGGGATGGGGAGGGATGGAGGTTGGACACCTGCCACATCAGGGTGTGTGGAGGGGGTGGAGGGAGGCTCGGGGGCGGGGCCGGGTCGGGGGATGGGGAGGGATGGGGGTTGCACACCTGCCACATGAGGGTGTGTGGAGGGGGTAGAGGGAGGCATGGGGGTCCGGGCAAGGGTGGGGGGTGGCTGAGTGGGAGAGAGGCCAGTCTGAATGAACGTTTTACTGAAAGCCCTCTTTCCTGCTTCAGGACGGGAAGGCAAGAACACGGGGGTGGGGGGCTCAGGATGAGTCCTTTCCAGCTGACAACGGGGAGGAAGAACTGGATGGAGATTAGAAAGCTCACCAGGTTTCTATTTTACTCTGAAGAACCCGTGTCTTCAGGTGTTTTGTTTGTTTTTGAGCCAGATTCATATTAACCACCTACTTTGAGGCCTGCATTTAAGTGGACAAACATGAAGTGGATGAGGAGATTTTACACAAGGACACGGTGTGTTTTGGTCCCCCTTTCATCCCCCACTTTTGACCAGTCGGCCCATCTCCCTCGCTCTGGGCTGTTTCCCGCTTCCCAGGACGTGCCTACGTCCGTGGGAGGACATTCAACCCGCAGAGAATCGTTATTAAAACTTATTTGAGCCACACAGGGGAGAGGCCTGGAAACAAGAGCTCAACGGACCGAAAGATGCTGCTCAGAGTGACCGTCTGCGGCTCCTTCCGTGCGACTGAAACCAAGCAGGGAACCTAAGGGAGACCGTGGGAGGGAGGGGGGGAGAGTTCAAGGGTGGCAGTAGGGTGAGCCCCGTGGGTGGGCCCGCATCACTCGCTCAGGTCCGTTCACCTGGAGGCAGGAGCACAGTGGGCGGGGCTTGCTGAAGGAACACGCGCACACACACGCGCGCACACGCCCCTTTTACTCTGAACCGTGGAGGCTGGAGGTGTGACAACCCAGCACGACCTGCCCCGTTAGGCACCGAGGACCGCGTCCCCCTGGGAGGTTATTGGCCTCGGAACCCCTTTTGGCATCCGCAGCCACGCGCTCTGATTTGTTTCCTTTGGTCCAGAGCTCTGCGGGGTCTGAGATTCCACCCGGCTTTCAGGTCTGCGTGGGAGCCAGTCCGGGTGGCAGGGATGCTGGCTGCACGACCCAGACTCCCGGCTTAGGGACGACAGACGGCCTGGTTAGTCACCGCCCGGCCCGGCAGGCAGCGGGAGCCTCCGTGACCCCGGCCCCCCCGCCCCCCCCACCAGATCCCAGGGGGAGATGGAGCGCACACCACCAGGGCGCCACCCACGCGGCGGGTCTGCGTCACGGCGGGGCCCCCGCGAGCTGAAGGACCTCCCAGTCTTTGCGAGGAGAGTCCCAGCAAACCCGACAGACCCTTTTGCAAAGGGAGGTCCTTCAGCTGCTGGGGAACCTTGCGTCCAGCCCCTGCCCTGGACGGAGCCCTGTGTTCCTTGGCTACCTGCTATGCAAACGCCATGGCAACGCCAGTCCAGGACACAAGCTGTCACTGCAGGCGCAGAGCCGCACCCGACGGTCCGACCGGGCGGAGCTCTTTGGCTGTACAGGGAAGATTCACTTCATGAAAGGACTCGTGTGTGATGAAAAAACTCTAATTTTCCCTTTAGAACGTGTACGGTCACGAGTGTCCAATCCGTGTGACGCGCACGTTACTATCATCGGTGCCTTTAAACACACTGTACAAACTACTCTTTTTAAGGAGTTGCAAGAGAGTATAATTATAAGTAAACAACATAAAAACTTCAGGGGCTTAAGATTTTTTAGTATTTATCAAAATAGCTGTAATATACAGATAATTTTTGTTGCTAATGTGAAAGGTACTAACCCTAAATATAAAATTTCCTTTCACCTGTACATACGGGCACCACTGCCAAATTGGTTTGTTCTATGTTTGTTCTATTCAGTCCACTTGCCACCAGCCAATGAGGCTACCAATGTGTGACCAGGCAGATGGATTTTAATTTTTTCCACTTTAATTAACTTTTAATTAAAATATTAAAGTTACTTGATTCCATTGAAATAGCATGTATGGTCAGTGTCTACTGTATGAGAAAACTAGAGCTCAAGGTAAGACTTATGTATGTTTCATTTTACGGTAATTCAGAGAGTCAATGACGTCACTGATGATGAACCAGAGGGGGAAGCATTTACCAAGGGACATGCCAGGACTGAGCTGACAGTTGGCAAAAAAGCAGCGACAATGTGGAGTGAAGACAGTAGGAGAGTCCTTAAAAGGTTAAGTGACACTCTAGCTATTGTTCAAGCAACTGAGGATTTTGATCACAGGGGAATCTTTTCTCTTTCTTCTTCCTCTGCCCCCTATGACTGAGTTGATTTTTGGGGATCAAAGGCAATACGGCAAAAGCACAGGCGTTTGAGCAAAACCCTGTGTTCTAACCCAGTCTCCTCGGTAACTACTTGTATGAGATCCTAGACAAACTACGTAACCCCTATGAGCCTTAGTTTCTTCAACTACTAAACGAGAATATTATCTACAACACTTCCTAGCATTTTAAATATAACGTGGTATATGAAAAACACCTAACCTGTACCATCGAATATGCAAGTATATTCAACAATGGCAGTTGTCTTAATTATCTCTCTTCGTTTTACTTACTCTTTTCAGATAACCTTGTGCTGGGCTCTCAGCACTGGGCAAATCTGTATTTCTGGTCTCTGCAGGTTGGCTGGGGAGAAGGCAAGGGTGATGAGAATACGTGAAGTGAACTGGTTTGGGGATTCACAAAAGGGTGCACTGACAAGGATGAGACAGAGAGTATCGTCACCCCTCCATCTTTTTGTTAGGAAGACGCAAACTTCA
This sequence comes from Glossophaga mutica, assembly GCA_039655065.1. Classification (NCBI taxonomy): domain Eukaryota; kingdom Metazoa; phylum Chordata; class Mammalia; order Chiroptera; family Phyllostomidae; genus Glossophaga; species Glossophaga mutica. The sequence continues at coordinate 1,358,556 of CM077318.1, read as the reverse complement.
GAGTTCAAGAAAACCCACTTGAAAGCCGCTTAAGAATGCAGGTTTGGCCCTGGCTGGTGTGGCTCAGTGGGTTGAGCACTGGCCCGCAAACCAAAAGGCCATCAGTTCGATTCCCACTCCGGGCACGTGCCTGGGTTGTGGGCCAGGTCCCCAGCTAAAGGCATGTGAAAGGCGGCCAATTGATGTTTCTCTCCCTCTTTCTCTGTCTCCCTTCCCCTCTCTTGAAAAATAAAGAAAATCTTAAAAAAAAAGAACGCAGACTTCCAAGTATACCTCTAGAAGGGCTCAGGAACCTGCATTTAGAATCATCAATAATGCTTTATCAGCAGGTTGAAAATGAGTGCGCCTTGAGAGACCGTAGATGTCCCTGCTCAACTCATGAAGTTATTATTAGTTTAAAAACGGGCTGAGGATCTGTATTAATGAAGCCTGCCCATATGCAATGCATTTTGACTTAGTGAACTGCGTACCTCCTCTGCAACTTATGTTCTTTACATGAAAATATTTTGATTAATTTACCAGCATTGCTCAAACCCATTTTGATTACAGACATGGCTTAAGTACTTTTTATCTTTACAAATTGCATGAAAGGCAGGAATAAATTGGGCCCTTGGATTCATCAAATGATGAGCACAATTAATGTGTAAGTGATTTCTAAGAATTTCTAAGTAAGCTCCTAGAATTTCTAAGTAAGCTCTTGAAAAGAATTTCTAAGTAAGAATTTCTAAGTAAGCTCTTGAAAAGAATTTCGTTTTCCACTTAAACTATCTATTTGAGTTATCTTTACCCATCACCACTACAGAAAGTAGCATTCTTTCCTGTTTTGTTTTGTTTTGTTTTACTAAATCTGTGAACATGTACTTGATTCTGTTTCGGAGTCCTTCAACAAGGTTAGTCTAAGAACTGAGACTGGGGATTGCATTACATTTTTTATGAAGTTTAAAGATTCTTTGGACGGTGAACTAGAACAAAGAAATCTTGGGGGGATGGAAGGCAGAGTTCTTTGTAGCCTACAGTTAGGAAGTGGGCGCAGCTGTCCCACAGGGAGTCGGAGCACGGGGCCCCTTAATTATGGCAAGTTAGGTTTCCTGGGCTTCCCGTGGATTTACTGAAGGGGATAATGTCCCAGGTTCCTGGGCTTAGGGGGTGTCCCTCGCTCTCTGGTTCCTAGCTGGGGTGTGGGGGCCTGATGAGAGAGGTGGTCTCGTTCGATGACAGATTGTTTTAATAAACAATATAATTTTTTAAAGATTTTATTTCTTTCTTTTCAGACAGAAGGGAAGGGCAGGAGAAAGAGAGGGAGAGAAACATCAGTGTGTGGTTGCCTCTCATGCGCCCCCTACTGGGGACCTGGCCCACAGCCCAGGCATGTGCCCTGACTGGGAATCGAACCAGCGACCCTTTGCTTAGCAGGCCGGTGCTCAGTCCAGTGAGCCACACCAGCCAGAGCTAAAAAATATCACTTTTATAATTTACCAAAATACCTCTTTTAAATTATTTTTCTAGATATATTGACTTTTCAAGCACAATTCTGTATGTGTGTGGGGGGGAATATATGTGTATGTAGGTATATATACATCTTTTCCCTTATTATTGGTCATGAACCTGTATTTTTTTACTTATTTTATATATTACTAGGATGAATAACAAGATCTGTCATTTTTAATTGAAGCATCTACATAAGTATTTTATTTTGATTTCTGCTTGACTTTCAGAGCATGAAAATAGAATAATTATCACATTCACACTAATTACAGTTTATCCTCTTATTTCAATTGTTCTAATTTATAAGTTGCAAAAGTATTGGAGTTTTACATCTACTGAGTTTCAAACTTTTCCTTCTTCTGGCTTAGAAAAATATGCATCAGGCCAATAACTGAGGTCTGTATCATCTACATCAAATCAGCAAATTACCTTCTGCTTGTGATTCTATCACAAAAGCAAATTAAAAGTATGTGGCAGTATTTCTTGAAATTAATTAACACTAACCATTATACTATTCAATCAGGGCATAACAGTGTAATCACATAAACAAAATTCCTTTCATACAATTACTGCTTCAGTGAAATACTTATTTGGAGCCTAGAATTTCATTAAACAAAAAGATAAAAACATAAACAAAAATTCTATGACAAGTCAACTGTTAAACATACAAAATAAGGTAGGCTTTATTTGCTTTAAACTTAAATAATCCTAAAATACGAGTCAGTATTAGGAGAATAATTAATATGTAAAAATGAGAGACCTAAAGAGAAATACATGAAGTGTATTGCTTATTATCTTTTTTACAAGTACCATTTGCTTCTTAAGCATTCACTGGAAAAATATGTAGAGATGCTTGTTTAATTGGAAATGTGGTGCTTATACAAATTAGTAAAATAAAAGTTTTAAATGAACATGAAGGGACTTAAATAGGTAATTTAATATATTAGTTATTGTTTTATCATTTTAATTTTTATAATTGACATACAATATTATCTCAGTTTCAGGCGTACAACACAGTGATTCAGCATTTCTAGACCTCACGGTCTAGTAACCATCTGTTACCATGCATAGTTGTTATAATATATCAACTCTATTACCTGCGCTGTACTTTACACCCCCATGACTTATAACGGGAAGTTTGCCTTTCTTAATCTCCTTCCTGTTTATCTGTTTGATCTTGATAGCCCCCCATTTTATCTTCATATGTAGATTTTGACCGTTATTGGGGGTTTGGCAGTTTCTAACTAGTAAACTTCATATCATAACATTCGCAGCACCTAGGAAAGCAGTATTTAGGAATTCATATTCAGATTTATAATACATTTATGCAGCTTAAACTTCTCAAGGAAATATAATTCACAATGTACCTCAGTTATAAAGTTGCAAAAGGTCTATTATTCGGTGGTCAAACGTAATTTAGTGTAGGTATTTCGATATAGTATGTAAATTACTTTGAGCTTAGAGAAATACATTCTCAGGGACATTGATGAACAGTAATTAAAACTACTATTTTACAAGACAGCATCTTCAGTAATGGTTTCTGGGGGCAGCTGCTGTGCATATACCTACTCTCCCAGGGTATTTCCGGTCATTCATATATATCCACATATCTCTTACATCCACTTCATGTTAATCTGACTTAACATTCCAATGCTATTCTTAATTAGATATGTTGGGCAAAATCTGTATTTGTCAAAGGAAAAAAATCACATCTTATTTATTGGAGCGATTATCAGCAGTATAGTATAAATCAAAAAAGAAGTCAGACTTAAGTCTCACTTAATCGAAAACTGTAATCAACCAGCATTTGAGCTTTAAAAGTCACTGAGATTTTATTAATTTATAAATGTTATTCTTATCTGGATTCCCCAAATAACTGAATTAAAGAAACATGGCAATAATCAGTAGTATTTTACTATACTCATTTTCCAAATAAGTTTAATGTTTAAGAATTTTTACAGTATAATGCTAAGCAGACTTAAATACTTGAATTGTCAGACACATTATAAAACTTTTTAGATCATCCAATTTTTATTTCAAATCTAGTTAAACCAAAAACATCAGAGAACATCAGAAACTTTCAGAGAAAATCAAACTACTAACCAAAGGATGAACTCCATCAATAAACACAGAAAGTAATTTTATTATGAGTGAGCACTGAATTCTCTCTGCCTGTCAAAAATAATCATTGCATAATCGATGAATACCAAATACGATGATAAGTAAAAGGACCAGAAAAGATAAAAGACTTTGAAAGAATGGGGCAGAGAAGTACACATCTCTGTAAGACCGGAAATGCAATATACTTATTCCTTCACATACTTCTGAAGTTTTGAAATGTTTAGACATTGAAAAAAAGACTCTCCTCAATTTCCTCTCTTAAAATTACATTATTTACGAATGCACAAATTTGTCCCAAGATAAAACTGTAATAAAAAGTTATCTTCTTTCGGTAGGCCTTCAGCCAGTAATTGATGAACTAGGAGGATTTCTTTCAATAATGTATTAGGACTTAAAGGTTCATATCTTTGGAGAAATTGTGACACAGATTGGTTTTGTTTGGTTAGATGACCCTCTGAATAACACCAATAGGTTAGACTATTCTATTGAGGAAAAGCCTTCTCTTTTCGTTTCTTTTAAAGATTTTGTTTATTTACATTTAGAGAGGGGAAGGGAGAGAGAAGAGAGGGAGGGGAAGACCTCAGAGGGGGGACCTCATTGATGGGGGGGGCAACTCCCCCCTACTGGGGACCTGGCCCACGACCCAGGCATGTGCCCTGACTGGGAATCGAACCAGCGACCCTTTGGTTCACAGGCCGGCACTCAATCCACTGAGCCATACCAGCCGGGGCTCTCTTTCCTTATTACTTGTTTTTTTTTTTTTGATCTCCCCCATCCATTTCTCACATCTCATTTTGAAGCAAAAATAAGCTATAAGAAAGTATTAAAAATATCAAACTATATTAGAACACATACCCATTTTGTTATTCATCACGATAAAAGAAACTGTACATTTTTCCAGTAAAATATTGAATTACATTTTTTTTGAGTTTGAAATAGAAAACATGCTTTTTTTAAGCAAATAAATGTCCTATCAAAAATTTAAATGTGATATAAAAGTAGGAGTGGATGTAGGAGACAAGCATATTTATTCACGATTGCTCTATAAAATATAAATCTGCACGTGTGTTTTAGTGATACTACTATATCAGGAACTTGACTAGAGGCTTGCACTAAAAACTGGAATGCCACACTAACTTTATTTAACTTTAAGGAAATGTCATTTGTTTTGTATTGAAACGCAGGATGAAATCAAAGAAGCTTTGTGGGACAAATTCCTCTATTACTGACCCTACAGGTACCCTGAAACTCTTATCCTAGAAAAGAAGCATAGTTTCAAGACCAAAGTAATACTCGACTGTATTCCAATTCCTGAGAGATTACTTATGTATATATGGCAACAAATTAGTAAATTTCATAGAAAACAAACTTCAATGTGGGCCTCCTAATGATCTCCTGGTACTCAAATAATGGTGTAACCCACTCTTGAATATGTGTGGGACCTGTGACTTGCTTCTCACCAAATTACTTTCCCTTCTATAAATACACTGTGCTCCTAGCAGGCTCGTACCCTGCAGCATCCGAGTGCAGTTCCCAGTCAATGGCCAGTAAGAGAGCAGGGCTCTCTGTCCTAAAAAAGTGAGCAGATGAACTCTGACAATCTGACTGAGCCAGAAAAGTGGGTTCCCCCGCCCCCTCCAGGCCTGTAGCTCCAAACTCAGCCCAGCTGAGACCTTGACTGCATTCCCATGAGACCCTACGGAGGGGGCACGGTAAACCACACCCAGATTCCTGACCCACAGAAATCATGAGCTAATAAATATTTGTTACTGCTAGTTGCTAAGTCTAGGTGGTAAATCGTTCTGAATCAATATAAAATGATTGTAAATAGTTCATACAATAAGTGAAAATTCCAATTCTGCTGGCTTCTGCCAAACTACTGAGCAACTTTGTACTGTTTTAGGACTAGAGTAAAACATTTTAGTCATTTGCTAAAATACTAGCAGACTTGCTGGGATTTTATTAACTGGCTAAAATAGCATCTATACATTTCAGTCCAATGATGATTTGCACAAATATCTGTACTACATGACCATAAATAAATGTCACAATCACTCCTTACCAAACCCTTCTGTTACAACATACCTTCTATTTAGCATCTTATGTAATGTACAGAAGAAAGACTGAGTAACGTCTTTTCATTAAAAAGTGTAAGCTTCACTAGGATAGCAGAATATGCTGTACTTTTTGATATTCTGATATATTCTTCTCTATTAGCTCCAGCCTTAGCAGCTAACTTCTTTTTTTTTAAGATTTTATTTATTTATCTTTAGAAGGGAAGGGAAGAAGAATGGGAGGGAAATATCAATGTATGGTTGCCTCTCGAGCATTCCCTACTGGGAACTGACCTGCAACCCAGGCCTGTGCCCTGACTGGGAATCGAACCAGCGATTCTTTGGTTCACAGGCCCACGCTCAATCCACTGAGCTACACCAGCCAGGGCAGCAGCTAATTTCTGAAATATAGCCCATGCCTTTAGAAATACCTCTGATTCTTCTTAAAGAGAAAAATAAATCTCCACGCATCGTTACTTTAATTTTTAAAGACAGTGCCCAATAGGGATGTTATTTGAAAAGTAAAGATGTTTACATTACTCCAGGATCATCCTTTCCCTCGCGCCATCTGCTCATTGTAACTGGCATCAGTGAAAATCTGCCAGACTCGCTGAATGTAGCATGCTGGAGCATCCTTCCAAAATCATTCTTCTACTGGGAAATTCACGTTATAGAAACTGAACCTTTTTCTTCCTTTTCCTACTTAAGGCCAAAGTCTTAAAACAGAAAAACACAGAAAACAGAAAAACCAGGAGTTCTTATACTTTCTCCACACATTAGAAACCCATAAGAATGCTACTATCATTCTCCAAAACCCAATTTCCAGAGCCTTTTGCTAAGGTATGTTTGTGCGTGTGTGTATTTTCCTATTGCATTATGGAATGTGTTTCTAAGATAGCAAACAGATTTTAATCTTCTTCACTGCGTTCTCCTTCCTTTCTCATAAATGTCTTTCTTTATTATCAAATTGGTACATTTATTTGAATGTTTGGGAATGCAAGAACATCGATCTGAATAGCATTCCTCTATTCACTATACATTCATTCTGAGTATAGATGAGCACTCAGTGAAACTCCTTGATCAAGTACAGGTGGTATATACATGGTTGGCTCCAAGCAGGCCCTGAAGGCCCAAGATGCGTGAGGAAGTCTTTGTCTTTAGACTTGTCACAGCTGTATCGTGAAACAAAGGAGAAGAAAAAAATAGAACCGAGATATTAAAATCATTAAATATTAGGACAGTAAGAGGCAAGTGTTTGAAGGCTGAGCGGAAGCCGAGTAAGCTTTCTAGGTACGCACTGCGCACAGGAATAAGGTGTAAGGATTTCCGGAGATCAGTTTGGAGCTATTAATAACCAGGTGGGGAGTCGCATGTAAGTAATTCTGGGAAGTGAATTAGCGGGCATTCAATAGCTCCGAATTCTTTGGGGAAAGAGCAGCTCTTAGCTGTTGCAAGAAAAAAAAAAAAAATGACTCAGTCATCACAATGGGCTTTCCTATCTCCCCGGGGAGCTTTTGTTTTTGCTGCTGTTGAGGAACCAAAGAAGAGCCGGCCACTGTGTACAAACACTGAATCCAACCAGGTTCGGAGTGCTTCTGAGATCGATCCAGGATGTCAGGAGGCTGCCAATTTCAAAAACTAATTGTAGCCTGCCTATTTCCCCCCTTCCTCCTTATCCTTTCGCCTAAATTCAGGAGAGTTGGGCAGTTGGGATGGGGTAACCTGATTAGTTTCTAAAACAGGAAGACTGAGGTTCTTTAAGTGCCCGTAATATCTGCAATACCACTGACCCAAACCCAAATGAGGAGGATGGAAGGTGTGAAATCTGTGCCGGAGCTCTGAGATTCACCTATTACACTTCTGAACTCAACTCGCTGGACGTCTGACTTAAAAATCATCGCCTTGGTAAAGTCTAAAGTCATTCAGTTTGGGGTCCTCTGGAATAGTCACCAAATTCCAATAATAGCAGAAGAGTAAAATGAAGACTCTAACCCCTCTAGCCAAAAGTTTGGACAGTATACGAAGGTATAGCGAGGCAGCTAATTCTGCATATTGAGTCAGCCATAATTTTATCTTTGAGTGCTAAGTACATAGCAGGAGCTTACTAAATATTGACTAAATCACTCAGTTTTGGAAGTTTCAGTCACAGAGATAAACAAGGAAAAACCCAGTTGTCCTTCTATATTCCTTCTACTTCCAGGAATACAATCTTTCCGAACTTGTCATCCCTTCCCTTTGCCCCAACTTCTAGATGGTAAGCCACGGAATGCAACACGGGAGCCCGCATTCTAATGATCAGCTTAAGTCACCATGCCGCCTTTGGCAGAATTCCCATAATTCCTTGTACCTGGAATGTCTACATTCTAATTTGAGATGGGCAGCGTAGTTGCCTCAATTAACCTTTACTAATCTAAAGTATGAGTGTGCCCTAAACAGAACAGTGTCTCTTTATACAAAGCAGACATCCTTCATCACGCTGAAGCACATGTAGGTAAAACTTGCTAATAGAGCTCTTAAGTATGACTAAGAAGGCTCCCAAGTGTTCACTTTGGAAATCCCAGGGGTGAAAGCAAAAGAAATTCCCTTCCAACCACCCCAGCTTGCAGCTTGCCTATAGTCAATACCCCATGGACTTTAGAAGGGTTTATTTCGTCCCAAGTTATTGCAGATGGTTACATCACAGCATCTGCTAGAAGAAATGTGTAGTTTTGAATCCTATTAGGTCTTAGGCACTTGGGCAACTTAGAGGGCATGACACAGCCTTTCCATTTGTGCTTCGACTAGAGAGGCCCTGCACCCAATCTTTTGGTGTCTCTGGGCCACACTGGAAGGAGAGTTGTCTTGGGGCACACGTCCAACACATCATGACACGTAATCACACAAAAAAACCTCATAATGTTTTAAGTAAATTGACAATTTGGTGTCGGGTCGCATGCATAGCCATTCTGAGTCGCATTCAGACCGCAGGCCATGGGTTGGACATCCCTGCACCTGCGTGAAATTCAGAAGGATGGCTAAGTCTAAATTTAGTGGCTGTATCAGCAGAAGGTGCCCTGGGAGATTTATATTAGCACAGAAGGCTGAGAAGCACTTACTTAAAACCTGGCACATTTGGATCCCAAGGAGCTCTGAATGGTATGAAACGTTGGCAGCAGTTTTATAATCTTCAGCATGAACTCATGGCCTAAAAGAATTCTCTGACATGGCTTTTTCTTTCAGCCTTTTCTAGCCCGGCTATCAATTTACCGTGGGAGGATCATGGCAATAAGTCATCAATGAACCTCACGAAAGCATGAGTAATGTTTCACGGGGCTCTGCTTTCAATAAGGTACAGATAATTTCTCTAAAATGTTGGAGACACAAATGCCAAGTTTTCATTATTTTTATTCCTTCTTCAAAGGCATAATCTCTCTAAACTGGAAGATTGAGAAAACAAACCAAAAAAGCAGAAAAGGACTGGATAGACTTTTGTATTACATGTACGATGCCAAATACTTTCGTTTTCAATCACCCTGCTAGCTTTTCTGAGTTGCCCATTATATTGGTTTTATATTGCTCTTTAACACACGCATATGTGATAGCCTTAAACAAGACCCATTTATTAGCTCCCAGGTCGGTAGCCATAATGTCAGACACGACATTTCTGGGCTTTCTGCTCAGGGTCTCCCAAGAGTGAAATAAAGATGTTGGAAGACTGGTATCCTGAAAAAAAGATCTGGGGAAGAATCTCTTTCTGGGCTTTATTCAGTTTTGGGCAGAATGTAGCTCCTTGCATTTGCAGGACTTGGCCCTGTCTTCTTTCTCTATCCCTGGAGGAGCGTTCTCAGCTCCTAGAGGCTCCTCTCAGGTCCCGTACGTGGCCCTTCCACCTGCAAATGTTTCCTTTAGAGGTGACTGCCCTCTTGTCCCCGGATGCCTTGAAAATTCTTTCTCTGTCATGAACTTCTGGCAGTTTTAATAGAACGTGCCTTGGAGAAGGCCTTCGTGGATTGAGGTCATTAGGTGAACCGTGTGCCTTTTGGATATGAGGATCTAGCTCCTTCCAGAACTTTGGGAAGTTCTCATTAACTATTTGTTTGAACAGGGTCACTGTTCCCTTCTCCTTCTTGCATGCCCATTATGTTTTTCTTAAGAAAATTTTATTGAATGTATTGGAGTCATAACCGTGATAACATTGTATAGGTTTCAGAGGTACAATTCTACCATGCATCATGTGTATATGGTATTGACTGTTCACCACCCAAAGTCAAGTGTCCTTCCATTCCCCATTTATCCCCCCTTTACCCTGGCCTACTTCCCCCATTATTCTTCTACTGATCTTCATGACGGAGTCAGAAAACTCTCGCAGACTTCTCTCACTTTTTGTTCCTCTCTGGTCTCTCTCTCCTCTCTGTGTCATTTTGAGATTTCTCTCTGATATCATTAATTCTTTTCTCCATTGGCTCAGTTCTATTTCATAAGCTCACTAGTTCATTATCTCTTTATTTTGACTTCTTCATCTGCAGAATTCATTTTATTTTTTAATCTCTAGTTAACTTCTAATGCTGTTTGTTGATTGTATTTATTATTTCATCAAATTGCTTATCTGTGTTTTCTTTTATGTAGTTGAGTTTTTCCAGAACTGCATTGTTTAATTCTCTGTCATTTAAATCGCATACTTTTATGTCTTTAAGTTTGGTTTCTGGAGAATTTTAACTTTCTTTCTAACCTGTTTCATCACCTTGGTTATTTATTGTATTTAATCAATTCCTTCTCTGTCCAGGAATCTATGAGTGACACTTCTCTAGTAGTTTGATAAAAAGTCTTTCTTTTGTTTTCCAGTAGGTGGCGCTGAAACACAAGGTTTTTTTTGTTGTTGTGGGGGGTGGTCGTTTTTTGTTTTTGTTTGTTTGTTTGTTTGTTTGTTTTAGTATCTCTTACAGTGCTCTGGCTTCTCAGGTTTCTGTGGAGTGATGAAACATGTCCTGTATTTCTGGAGAAATGTGCCTCTCCTCTTTAACCTGGTCGCCTTAGTCTCAGAGCACACCCCTATGAGGGCATGTGGTAGGTGATGGGGTTCCAAGTCCATCAAACCCCAGCACTGTCCCTTGCGACCAGACACTGCCGGCACTGCGACTGCAATGGGTGGGCGTGGGCTGGGCTGGGCCAGGCCTACTGGTGCCTTCGTGGCTTTGTCGTCCCAGTAATGGCAACTGGCAGAGCTCAGGACCTCGCCTCCGCCTCCGTGTCTCCACCTGTCTTTCGAGTAAGCCTTAACACGTGCCTGCCATTCAGGGAGGAAGACGCTTCTATGCCTCCAGTTCTCACGTTTGCAGACAATGTGCTCCGCAACCCAACACTCACCGCTACAGCTTCTCCCGGGGGGAGGGGGCTGGGCTCCAAGGCGGCGGCATTTTCCTGCCTGAGGATGGTGACCGTCGGATGGCAGCAGCACCTCTGTGCTCATTCTGTCTGCCCAGATCCCTAGGTTTAGCTGCAGCGCGTGCCGCCCGGGTCTGTAGGAAGCTCCCCGTATCTCTCTGATCCTCCTGGATGGAGGGAGTGCATCCGTCAGTGCGCAGCAGACCGATCCCTCCCTTCTTCCCGCGGTGAGCTCAGGGCTGCATCCTTGGCATTTGTCTCAGTTCTCCTCCCTTTCCTCCTCCCTGACTGGCTCCCGCTGGCCCACCTTGAGATTTTGAAAGCGTGGATCTCTCAGATGTGTGTGTGTGTGTTGAGCAGGGAATCCTTTGTTGAATTATAGCTGTTCGAATTGTCGAAACTTCAAGGGAAGACACTGGAGGACCTTTCCCAACCCCGTTTCTCTGATGTCCTCAGCACATTTTCAAGAACTAATAATTTCCTCAAGTCCTAACTTCCGCCACACAATATGTTGTGAGATCCGTGCTTCATAAAAAAATTGTGGTCCATACTTTTAACATACCATGATAAATACCATCATTAACATGAAATTTCATTAAACCAGAATATTAAAACAGTAAATGCTTTGCTCTTTATTATGCAGCATTTCTAATGATCATTCTGAACAAGTGTAGAAGTCCAAAGAATTCCTAACTCGAATGAGAAGTGTAAACACATACTTACGGTTTATATTTTTGTGAAGTTTATTTTCAATATTTCAGAATGGTTGCATATACATGGAAGCAGACTCAGCACTTTGTATTTGTCTGGTCTTGCAAAATAGTTCTCATCCTTGATTAGTATCACGTGGAAAACTTACTAAGCTCTTAATATTAGACATTACCTCAATAAGTAAAAATTTCCGGGGCTCAAGTTTCAGTCTTTTTAACTCACCAGGTGATACCAATGTGTATTCAAGTTTGAGATTATAAAGGATCCTTGCCTCATCGAGTAGAATCATGTCACTAGCTAAGTCATCCTAAGCATACCAAATCCCTGACCAATAGTCATTTGATGGTTTCAGGTACTCATGTATAATTAATAATCTGACATATTTATAAAACCCAGTCATAATAACACAATTTGATACCGGATACCCACATCAAAATTTGGGAAAGAACCTTACTAACCTTCTTAAGGAAAGGGTACTACCTCTTTCTCTAGGCATGATAAAACGTATTAGGATAAAGAGTTACTTCATTTCTATCCTAAAACACTTTCAGTGATCCTTCATCAATCAATAGATCATCTATATATGAATCTCCAAGTATGTTTGTTGAATTTGAAGATTTTTTTTAGACTTACTGAATTTAGAATCTCTGGGGATAGCCCAAAGAGCTCTATTTTTAATAATCTCCCAGATAATTCTGATTTACCCTGAAGCATAAGGCTTACTTTATAATTCACAGAAATACTGTAATAAAATTATATACAATTACTATTTAATATATAAATAGAATCATAGCAATAGGAAATAGGAAAAATCAAATCCCCTAAAATCTGATCTAACAAAAAACATACCAAATTAGCCATTTGAGAAGGCCTAAAAGAAATGTTTAAAAGATTAACTCCAAGGATAGTAGTGCCATTGGAATTGGCTTTTTTTCCTAGAAATTTAAGTGGGAAAGTACCTAAGTAATAAAAATACACTCCTTGTGGATTTTTCTTTTTATCAGTAAGAATCATGCAACACCATTTTTAAAGAAGCGAATAAAAATGATATAGAGGCATTGTTTTTCGGAAAACTCTTTTTCACTGGAAAAGCATGAAGAAGTGAATTACATAATTTGCAGTAGGTTTGAAAGCACTATGTATGTTTTCCTCCTAATTAGGTACAAATTCAATAGGCTTGCATGACATTTTAAAAAGAATATTTCCAAGAAAATTAATTTTTTTCTTTAAGAAACAGCTTGAATATTTTCTAAAAATGATGCAGTTTCTCTGTAAAAATCAAAATGCCAAAAAACAGTACAAGAAAAATGAAAATCACTAGAAATCTCACCACAGTTACAGAAAAGACAAGCAATATATGTATGGGAGTTTACATACATAAGAGAATTGATGTGGTGTAACATTTTTTCTTTACTCCATGGATGATATGATTTGTCTATTTTCCAGGAAATACAACTACATATTATATATATTTTTATTATGGTACACTATTTATGCACCAGAATTACTTTAATCGATTCCCATCAAGGGGCAATGAGGTACTTTTCTGTACTATGAATTTTGTATCAAGATGTGTACATATTTTCAAACATGGGCAATTGACTCCTTAGTGTAAACTCCTTAAAGTTAGTTTTTTTCCACATTAAAAGCAATGGACAATTTACATATTGATTCATCATGCTGAGAAATCCCAGAAAGAGCCCTGGCTGGTGTGGCTCAGTGGATTGAGCGCGGGCCTGTGAACCAGAGGATCACGCTTCAATTCCCAGTCAGGGCACATGCCTGGGTTGCAGGCCAGTTCCCAGCAGGGGACACGCGAGAGGCAACCATACATTGATATTTCTCTCCCTCTCCCTCTCTCCTACCCTTCCCATCTAAAGATAAATAAATAAAAATCTTAAAAAAAAAAAGAAATCCCAGAAAGATTGCATTACCACATCCGAGACTGTCCCTTCTTTCACGCACTCTGAAGTTTTTTCTTTTCGAATTTTCAGTGGTTTTCCCAGCCTTGTATTAATTTCTTTAAACTAGTAAAATGACCAATACTTTTCGGTTTTTGGGTCTAGGTGAGAAAAAGGCCAAGGTTTCCAGTTCCTTCATAGTGTAGACACTTGTTCCATGGTCTCACCGACCGGGCGGCACGCTGGTTAGGGAAGACGAACTTGCATTCAAGTTAGGTCAGCTTGTCTCCCCAAGATCATGTTCCATGGTGGGGGTCTGCAGGTGGCCGTTGTGTGCCTCATGTAGGCATTCGCACCGCGCACCTGTTCCGAAAGATCGATTCCCAGACCTCGCTGACTTGTGGTCACTCTTCCCATTGCATTCTCTTCCCTCTTTGACCAGCCGGCCAAACCATCAGCCATGCCCACGAATCATTTGAGATCGTATACGAATACATAGCTGCATCCTGGCCATTGGAAGAGTAGGCCCTCAACACGGTCCCTCAAGCCCACCGCGCAACGGGACTGCGGTGCCGCCATGAAAATCTGTTTATGAATTAAGACCGCAGTGTTTTGCTCCTCCATTAACCGGTTAAAAGAAACCTCCACAGAGGCCACTGGTATGAGTTTTGGGAGCGGCGGCAAAGCAGTAACAGTAGTTTAAGCTTTCTACTCAACTGTTTTACTTGCACGTCATCAACTGGAAAAGGCCTGTTCTTGTATATACCGTATACATTTTATCGAGTTATGCAGCTGTGCATACACAAATGTATGACTTTTAAATTCTACAACAGAAAGCTCAGGATGGTCAAACAGTCACTTACTGTCCAATTTATTTCCTGCCAAGAAGATTATCTGTAAGGCTTTCGAGAATGCAAAAGTGGAGTAAGCCAGGCGGTGAAAGACAAACACCGTATGATCTCACCTGTAAGTGGAACCTAATCAACAAAACAAACAAGCAACCAAATAGAACCAGAGACACTGAAACTAAGAACAACACGACAGTAACCGGGGCGGGGAGGGGGCTACTGAGGGGAGGAGAGAGGAAGGGTTTTCTGGAACAACTGTGAAGGACACATGGACAAAGCCAAAGGGGGGTGGAAGCAGGGGAGGGAGGTGGGATGGCTGGGGTGGGGGGAGTGGTGGGAGGAAAATGCAGACAACTGTACTCGAACAACAATAAAATAATTTTAAGAAAAACAATGTGAGCAAGTCAATCCTCGAATTTCAAAGGCGTGCTTCCTGGGGCCACGCCTCATGTCTATTATGATGTCAGTAGGGATCTCAGCAGGAAACAACTCAAACTGAGTTGTGAAGATTTTAATAATGAAATTAATTTTCAAAGTATGCAAACAGTTTACGTATAGGTTGCCTGTTATAAAAGACAGCATTCATTATTTCCGTGCTTTGATTTTCCAGTGAACAAGAACAAGGGACTAATGATCATCTCTAATAGGTTTTTGGTGGACTTTATGGGTTTTTCCTAGCAAGGAATGATTTCTTCTGTAAATATTGATAATTTTACCTTATACTTGCCAATATCTATATATTTTCATCTAACTCCCTTGCTTACTAAAACAGCCAGCATGTACAAAAAATAATGTTAAACAGGAGTGGAGCTAGCTGAATCACTTGCATTGTTCCTCATCTTAACGATAATGATCATAATTCACTTTCAGTCACGACACTGGCTTCTGGTTTAAGATATATATCTCATCTCGCCCTGGCTGGTGTAGCTCAGTGGACTGAGCACGGGCCTCTGAATCAAACGGTCACTGGTTCGATTCCCAGTCAGAGCATATGCCTGGGTTGCAGGCCAGGTCCCCAGTGTGCGGTATGTGAGAGGCACCCACACACTGATGTTCCTCTCTCTCTCTCCTTTCCTTCCTCTCTCTCTAAGAATAAACAAATAAAAAAAAAGATATATATCTCATCTCTTATTTTATGGAATATAGCTTTTTGTAGTTACAAGTGAAGGTTTCCAGTGTTTGGCTATTACAAAACACACACATGCCCATTTCTTTCGGTGAGCATGTCTATAGTCATGTGGCTTTTATAACTAAAGCGAGTTTAGGTGTCCTAAAGGAATTTTTGTTGAACAGAAGTTTGTCCTAATAAGTCTAATTTATTAAACTTTTCCTTCATTATTTTGAGTTCTATTTTAAACATGTTCACTCCCCCATTGTCATGCGTATATTGTATGTTTTCTTCTATAAATAGAACAGTTTTACCTTTAATCTTTGAATCTGTAGTTCATCGAGAATTAGTTTTATATATGGTTTTAGTGACAGGGGCATAATGTATTTTTTCCTGTATTGATACCCAAATGATCCAGCACTGTTTATTGAAAAGACTACGTTTACCTTAGTGTGTTTTAATATCTTCTTCATGCCTAAGGTGACAGTATATGTGTATGCCTGATTTTGAATTTGTTATTTTGTTTCAGTTGACTATTAGTTTGTTTTGTTCTCTATGTATATTATATGAAATATATAATTTATATATTTTATAGCTAATTTGTTTATGTCATATAAGACTAGTAAATGAATATGTTAAATATAATATTGTTTGTGTAGTCTTTTGGATTTTCTAGTTGTAAAGTCATATGTGATTTTCTAAGATCAAATAATGTTTGTTGTATTTCTCCTTTTCAAATCTTGTCCTTTGATTTTTTTTCTTCCCTATTGCATTAACTTGGAGCTCGATGCTATGATAAATTCAAATGATGATGGCAAGCATTCTTTTCTTATTAGAGTTTTTCTTGGGGAAAGGCTTTAACACTTCACTATCTGTAATAAACATAGAAGTGTTAATTTTCTATTTAACTATTAGCAATTCAGATGAAATAGTGAATTAATCAACTGCTTTCATTTAGTTTGACATCAACGCTATGTATGTGGTATGTTTTAAACTTTCTCTATTTCCTAGAGCTTTCAAAATGCACCGAAGAACATGTAGTATCACTAAAGGCTTAAAAGAACATCAGAAAATTTCTCGGCTGTTCCAGTCTCACTAAAAGTTTTGGATTTGCTGTTAATCCAACAACTATTCCCCACTGATTAAATTCTGTATTCGTCTCATTCTCCCTTCACCCCACCCACTCGGTTGTATAATTAACTTAGAAAGTTCCACTTCCAATACAGTGGAAAGTTCTTAGGTTATATTTCCTCACATTGAACTGATTTAGAAAGCTTTTTTAATCTCAAACTACACCTCGTTATGTGTTTTAATTATAATAAACCTAACTGTACATAAATGGAAAACATGTTCTTCCTTACTTATAAGGAGTGAATCATTAAAATTACTCATAGAAATATACCCTTTAGGAAAGACCAGTGAATTTACCAAAGCCAAAAGTTGTCTGTGAACTATGACCAAATTTCTGCATTCTGTTTGAAATGTGCACTTACATAAATTAAAAAAATATTTGGCTTTGTGTCTCATCACGATTATCTTTCAGATTGTCTGTAATGATGGAATGGCCTGTGTCTGTTACCAAATGCGTATTTTTGTAGATCATGTGTAAGAGTAAAAAGAGTATAAGCCAGAATTTCTTTAACATATTTCTAGCTTCATTGACAATGCAAAAGTTTTTTTAATTATCTTGATTTTGTATTTTTATGCTTCTTCTTATTAACAAATACAATTTTGAGAAACATCAGAATAGTATATGAAATGAGTGGCTCACTTACAGAGCATTCTATGGATATTTCTGTTCTCTCTGTAAATTAAGCTTTTCAATAAATATTAAAAGGGTGCTTTTTGTAAAGAATGCTTGTATAAAGGTGGCGCAATTTATAATTATAAATGCAAACAAACTACCACAGTATCCCATAAAATAGCTTAAATCAAATAAATAGTTTTATGAGAGTTAACAAGCAAGGGAAACAAACAAGCAGACACCAAAGTAGTCACGAGGTTCTTTTAAGGGAGTGAATCAGGGCAGTGAAGATTGGCCTCTAGGATAGAATCCAGCCCAAAGAGGCCTTTCGCGCTCCAGGTAAGGTTCTTTCCTCTTAGAAATTGTTTTCTACAAACCAGTTCACCCACCCAGAATTGGAGTTAGGATTAGTATCCTTAGTTCTCCAAAAGTCTACCCTGGGTAAAGAAAACTGGGCCAGACAATACACATTCAATACACCCAAATACACATCCAGCAGGAATTCTGCGCTGTTCTATGGGAAGTAACCTCACAGGGTGATCTTATCATGAATTCCCAGCTGTCCAGGCATATAATAGAAGCAGTGGACAGAGCTGGCTGAAGGCGATGTAAGCCTTTTACTAAAGAAGTTACATACCTCCTGCCTGTGATGTGACTACCCACCCTAAAAACCCTTTTCCTCAACAAACAGTGTAAATCAACCAGACGTCTCTGTGTTTGATCATTTTTGCCCGTTGGAAGCTTCTAAGCGAGATTCTCTTTTTTTCTTCTTAAGATATGCAAAGACTCGCCTCCTCAGAAGGTTACTTTATTCCATATTTCTGTTGAATATTTTAATCAGCAGGGTAGAGAAAGCTGACTCCTTCCTTCTAGTGCTTCATTGTATATTTACAATGACAAATCGCTTAATTGGATTATGATTGTAAAGGTGCCCACATGCATTTTATAAGAATTTAATCCCAATTTCCAGAAACTGTTCCCCGTATGTGATTCGCCCACAGTCTAATCCCTGTCCAGAGAATCGGTGACCACCGTCAGCTTCTCTTTGTGTTCAGTCAGTGACTTTTCTGTTACTATATTCTTGAATTGAAAGTAAGGCTGTGATTGAAGCGGCCTGGAAATATTCAACGGATGCATGTTCATCGATACACTCTCCCCCTAAGGATTATGTAAAGTAGAATTTTGTTACATGGAAGGCAAGTCTCTGCACCAGAATAGGTTGGACCTATGGGAAAATGCTAAGATTTCTGCAGCGAAAAGGAGATAGAGAGACTATATGCTAGTTAAAAAATATGTAAACTTTGTTTCCGACAATTAATGGCTTTGAAGTCTTTGCTCTTTAAGGGGATCACATTTGAATTACTTTTGCCCCTACTCAGCAACCTAGAAAATTCAGTGAGTAAATGCCATTTTCACACATTCAAAGATCCTGGACAAACGATAGAAGGTAGAACTTTTTAGCAACCCACTTAACAGACACAAGGAACAGAAAATCGGATTTCAAAGTCATATGATAATGAAAAATGGAAAACGGATTTGCCATTTATTTCATGCTCTCTTTTTACAATTTCAAAACTATGTTTGGTAAAGGAAGACTCCATCAAGACCGTTCTCACTGGTGTGAGGACGAGTGGTGGTAGTGGTGGGAAAAGCATTCAGAGGGAACACTAGGGTAGGAGGACTCTTGCTGATGTGACGGGTATCTAGGATAACTGGTTCCCAGGAGTAAGGCATTCCTGCCCAGCTGACTTAGCAGGATTCTCGGAACTGGGCTACACCGGCCAAAACGGGCTATGCAGGGGGAGACCTCTTGGGGGCAGGCAGAAATGTCGATTGGTTGTCTCCTGTACACACCCCGATGGGGGACCCCGAAGCCACAACCTAGGCATGCGCCCTGACTGGCAATTGAACCGTCTACCATTCAGTTTTCCAGAGTGGCCTACAACAGCGAGGCCTACAGTGTTTATTTAGCATTGTAGAGATGCCTTGGGTTAAGAGCTACTTCTTTATTATCGAGAGGGCCCCACGTCACCTTTATTTCTTCAGTTCCATCGTTATTCCTTCATTGGACAGTGCAAGTGCATGAATGAGCAATCCAGCATCCCCCTCAGGGATAACTCTGCCTCGCAGTCTGGAGCTTCTTTCCACGGACTGTGAACCTGACTTATTCCAGTTCGCCTGGGGTTGTAAACTGTGTTGGGCTACAACGGTTCCGATTCCTCTCTGAGAAACAGAATCGTATCCGCGAACCAGTCTGGCACAAGGCAAAGCATGTAGAAATGACAACTTTCCAAGTAAGTCACGGAAGATGGCGGCACCTCTGTCAAGCGTTTTGTCTGCCAGCCCCCTGGGAGAGGGTCAGGATGCGAATAGCATCTGTAATTATCAGGCGCTTGCCTGTCACTGGGGGCACACAGCTGGGACGCGCAGGCCAGAGTCTCGGTTGTTAGGAAGGCGTGCGGTGCATCTCATTGGGCCATTACGAAACACTGCGTGTTCCCAGTGGTACCCCAGACACCCAGCGGCACAACTCGTGCTTTTCCGAAGTGGGAGGCAGAGCACATCAAGCAGACTTTCAGAAGCTAAGAAGCAGATGGTGTTGTCTATACAGAACAAAGGGTGAAAAATGTATTAAGTTATGGACACCACAGAACTGAAATATCATTTTAAAAGAAGCCAGGGTAGGCCTGGGCCCAGAAGACACTGTCCAAGCACCAGAATGTGCTACCTCAGCAAAGTCTGGGAGGGGAAATACGGAATGGTCATAGATGGGTGTCCCTTGGCACGCTCATCAATTGTGCGCAAAGGAAAATTCAGTACTATGTATCTGTGTTTCTTTATAAATCATCCCTCTCAAGCTTATGAAAATCTGAAAAGCAGATTGGAGTGTAAACTTTTGCTTTTCTTAATAAATTCTTTAGAGAGAACATGGGTCTTTGTTTTAGTGTAGTGTGATGTTTAAATGACACAACATAGCAGGGAGATAGGGAAATCACTTTTATGTGGAATCTAATGAAAAAATAAACTGAGGGACAACATAGAAACACAGGCACAGACACGTGGGCAGACTGACAATGGCCAGAGGGAAGGGGAGACGGGCTGGGACGAGGTGGGCAAAGGAGGGGGAAAGGCCCGTCTGTAATAGTGTCCACAATAGAAATAAAGAAAAAAACTTAAAAAAACAAAACCTCCTATATCTGCATCTGCAATTCAATGATACCCAAAAACCAGATTATTTCAATAAAGAAAAAATTAAAAAATGAGCAAAGGACCTGAACAGACACTTCTCCAAGGAGGACATGCAAAGGGCCCAGAGACATATGAAAGGATGCTCAGCATCACGTGCCATCAGAGAGATGCAAATTAAATCCACAATGAGATACGACTTCACACAGGTCAGAATGGCCTTCATAACCAAAGCAACAAACAACAAGTGCTGGAGAGGATGTGGAGAAGAGGGAGCCCTAGTGCACTGTGGGTGGGAATGCAGACTGGTGCAGCCACTGTGGAAAACAGGATGGAATTTCCTCAGAAAACTAAAAATGGAGCTGCCTTTTAACCCAGCAATTCCAGTGCTGGGATTATACCCTAAGAACCCTGAAACACCAATCCAAAAGAACCTACGCACCCCTATGCTCATAGCAGCACAATTTACAATAGCCAAGTGCTGGAAGCAACCTAGGTGTCCATCAGTCAATGAATAGATCAAAAAACTACGGTACATTTACACAATGGAATTCTATGCAGCAGAAAGAAAGAAGGAGCTCCTACCCTTTGCGACAGCATGGACGGAACTGGAGAGCATAATCCTAAGCAAAACAAGCCAGGTGGTGAAGGACAAATACCATATGATCTCACCTGTAAGTGGAACCTAATCAACAAAACAGACAAGTGAACAAAATGCAACCAGAGACTTGGAAATAAAGACAAACTGACAGTGACCAGAGGGGAGGGGGAGGGGCACAATGGGAGAAAGAAGGGGAAGGGTCAAGTCAAGGAGCAGGTGTAAAGGGGAGGGGAGGGTTGAATGTGAGAGGTAGGGTGGGCATGGCAGCGGAGAATAATGGAGAGGGATTGGGAACAGCAGTCATTGAATAACAATAAAAAAGAACAAAGACACGTTTACCTTGTGTGTTTTGTTTATTTGTTTGGGGGTTTTCTCAATAGAACGAAGTACTTGTCTAAATCATCACTTCCATATGTAAACACTCAAAAGTATTTTAGACTCCTGAACACTCCTCACACTTACCCCTACCACAAGCACACAGCCACTTCTGACACTTTTGTGCATTTAAGAGAGTACTTGATTTTCCTGCTCTTTAGGTCAATACCCTGAATTTTTGGCCAGTTTCATCACATAGAAATTTGGGGCAGAGGAAAGCAATATGGGGGAAATGGGGACAACTGTAATTGAGCAACAATAGAAGAATTATTTTCTTGCCCATTATGCTTAGCACAATGCCTGGTATGTAGAAGGCACAAAATAAATACCTGCTTGCTTGTCTAAACTTAACGATTAGATGAAGGGATGCTTCGCTGTCACTATTTTAATTTTTTTGTAGATTTCCTCGGAAACTTACTTGGGTAAAGTAAGGCTCTATCCAGAATATTTTTTCCTAACTAATCTTAAAGTATTTTTCAGTAAGCACAAAGAAATCAAATAATTTTGTACTCGAGAGAGAATTATTCCAATTTCTTTCTGTACAAAAAAATATACAACCTCTAGGGTACATAATAGCTTAATTTGTATGTAAAGAAAATTAACAATATTTGACTAATTGATGCACAAGTAACATTTATAACTGTAAGACAAAAGTATCATAGTTTTAAACTATAATTGTTTTAATGTGAAATTATTGAACGTGGAAATGAATTTGCGAGAATGATAATTGTATATAACACCTTGCATTCATTTTATGTATTTAACACACCAACATTCCCACAATGCATGTCCCTTTCTGACCTACATCATCAGCGGGGCAGGGGCAGTGGTGGGAGGAAAATGGACACAACTGTACTTGAGCAACAATAAAAATGGTGTGTAAAATAAATAAATAAATAAGCAAGCTCTTAGAAAGGTTTAAAAATGAATAAAATGCGGAATTTTCTACTTGTCTCTTTCGAAGGTGAGGTTTTACATATTTTTTGGGTTATGTAAATGTATAACTGCTTTGGTGTATACTTGACACTGATGCAACATTGAATTTCAAGTGTAATTGAAAAATAAAAATAAAAAAAAAAAAGAATGAGCCTGGAGAAAACTATTCGGTCTGAAAGCAGTCAACTCTTGAGATTTAGACACTGATTTATGAAATCAGAGTGATTTGACCACTTATTTAAAAGAGAATGTGACAAAAAGTATTTTATTTTGCTTCATTGTAGAAAGGAACTGGCAAACCGAGGTGTATTCTAGATTTACTCAAACCGAGCTGTATTCTAGACTTACTCAAGCATGTAATACAAGTGTGATTTTGGGGAGCACATTAAATCCAAAATGAAATCTAAGTTTAACTTTATTATGCACCATGATTAATGTTTCTATGCAGAAATTTCCTCTAAACATTTCTTGGTGTATATGTTTTTGCAAATCCCGAGTCTTTAGAAAAAAACAATCGTTCGAGCAATTGGAAAACAGAAAAAAGTATTAGAAATCTTCTGTGAGAATAAGGCTTAGAAATTAGCATAGAAATGTTATTAGTTCTAAGGAATCTACCAACATGCACTTAAAAGCGAGAGAAAGTAACACAGCTTTTCTGAATCAATGTTCAATTCCACATTTTCTGGAGAGAAGCGGTTACGATCTAATCACTCAGCTGTTGTCACTTCATAAATGTGTATCTGTTGCCTTGACTCTTACGTGAAGCCGTCTTGCAAACACAATAAATGTATGCGCATAACCTACCTTATATGTATCCTGTCGGTGGGATTCCAATAAATAAGTTTCAGAAGGAAAGTGAGTCCTTAAATTGGCAATTTTGACAAATGATTTCATGTAATGCAGTTAACTCTACTAAATTTTCAGGTTTTAAAAAACTATTTAATATTACTTCATAATATTTGCTGGTGTTTTCCAGTGTTCAAATGTTCTCAGTAGGCCACAGTTTCTTGTAGATGCTTTATCAAAAGAGATCATAGAGAAGATAGGAGTGTTGCGTTTGAATACTTAGTAATAAAAATCAGAAACTGATTAAACGTAAACTAGAAAAATCTATGTTGATACCAATGGCAAGATCCACACCGGGGCAAACAAAGAAAAGAATTTTATCATTTAAAAGGGAATGTGTGCATCTAAAGCAACATGTATCTTAATGACCAACTCAAAGATATTTTGCATGCTTTTCTAACCATTCAAGCAATGTCAAAGAATATTACATAAAATATTCTGTCTGTAATATTTGCAATAAAACAAAGGTTAAGTCTATGAAACAGAGCAATGTGTTCCTTTGTGTATTTTAAAATTTCATTTAAGAATAACTTTTAAACATTAAAATTTTTAATGTAATTGTTGAACTGTTGGATTTTTTTAGCATTTATTTTGTATTATAAAATATTAAAAAGAGGGAATGTTATCATGTCTTTATTCAGAAGGCATTTGTACACGTTACCGAATTATGTCACCTTGTCATAATATATTGGCTCATGATAATAAATCATATAGTTATGACTTTATCCTTTTCTATGAAAAACATATCTGTAACTTTTAGTTTAATTATCTCATGGAAAAGAAAGTGAGTTCACAGGACTATCAATTATAACATCTTGTTGAGAATAGGTATAAACATAAGGAAATAGGACATATGGTGATGAGTCAGGAGAGATGAGAATTTATAGGAAAATTGAACTAAGAAAATTTAACTACGAGGATAAACTCTTAAAAGTCCTTTTTTGAATCTTTTGGTGTAGTTATGAATGCAGCCTGCCTCGTATACAGCTCTAATTACCCGGAGAGGCGCCTCGGGCCACTTGGATGTCTGTGACATTCTGATAATGGGCCAGAGTCTTCTTGCTAAGTTACTATAGAGATGGGTATGAGTTTGTGCTCGCAGAAAGAAAAGGAGGCTGGTCCACGAAGTGCTAAAAGCATGCATATTTTAAAGTGGACAACATTTTAGCAGGTACCGCTGACCTACACAATTATGACTCCAACTACTTGCTCAGAAACTGAAGACACCTGGATATCCCGGAGAGTGGCTAGACAGGGAGCAGTGCGTATAAATTATAACTCGGTGTTCCGAGTATTTTGCTGAAGAAGACAGAGAGATGGGAAGAAGAAGAGCAGGGAAGAAGGGAAAATGGGTGAGATTAACTTGATCTCATTACAAATAAAGGAGACCTGTGGAAAAACCAACCAGGTCAAAAATCAAACATCGGCAACTCCCCCCAATCTCTCCCTATGCACCCTCCACTGCATCAAGCATAACTATGACGCTTACATGAATCGTGATCAGTTCCTTGTTTTGTTTTGTTTTTAAGAGTTTTACAATCTAACCATGAACTCGTAAGCGTAATAGTTTAGTTTTCGTTTGTTGCTTGAAATTTATAGAAACAGATGCAATCATGCAGAACATACTCATTTGTGATCAAATTCTTTTTCTTAAAATTATGTTTTCCACATTTAAACATGCTATTGCATTAACTGTTATTCAATCATTTTGATTGCCCTAGAACACTTCATTGTAGAAATAAACCACAATTTGTTAATCCCTACTATTGATGACGGCTGTTCAGGTTATTTCCAGTTCGGACATGTCAAGGATAATGGTGTTTTGAACATTTTTGTACATTTCTCTCAACATACACATTTCAGTTACATAGATACCTGAAGTGGAATTTCTCGCACATGGCAAACATAACACTTTTCCATTTTCCAAAACTTTGACCTGCTCACAATCACACATCTTCCCCCAAGCCCAGTTAAGGACTGGAGCAAGACACGACGATGCTCTGAGTTTTCTCATTTTCCACTGCGGGCTTTATACTTTAAAGGGCCTCTTCGGTTATGGGATATTGACGGAATCTGAGAAGTTCCGAAGGATCTATTTCAATCTTGATAGAAGGGGCTCTGTGCCCATAAAGAGGAACAGCTGGTTCAATAAGGACGAATGATCCATACTCCAAGATTCAGCTATAGTGCTGTCAGAGATGGAATTCTATTAATTTTACCAGCTTTAAAAAAAATTTATACTCACCCAAGGACATGCTCTTGGATTTTAGAGAGAGGGGAAGAGAGCCAGAGAAACATGGATGAGTTCCTTCCCTGTGCGCCCTGACTGGGGACTAGACCTACAATTAAGGTGGGGGCCCTGAACAAGAATCCAACTGGCAACCTGTCAGCTTAGGGGACTCGTACACGTACCCGTAGCGGACTCATACATAGGGGACTCACACACACACACTTAGGGGACTCATACACACACGCACGCATAGATCAGTGGAACAGAATAGAAAACCCAGATAGATTTGCACAAATGTGCCCAAATGATTTCTCACAAGGTATAAAAGCTATTAAATTGGAAAGCAACAGCCTGTTGATCAGACACTCACAAGCCAGAAAGAAAGAGGGAGGGAGGGAGGGAGGGAGGGAGGAAGAGAGTTATTTCTTCCAAGTCACACTGTAAGGCAAAACCCCAATGCACTCTCACCCTTTGGACAAAATTATTAATATTCATAATTTCGTAATTCTGTCCCAGATAAAGTGAACTTCGGTCTTGAAACCTGGACCTTCGGGTCGGGAACTTCAGGACCTTGGACTTAGGCAAGACACTTTAGGTACGGAGAGCTCTGAGAATTGCTCATGTTATGTTGGCTTCAGAGAATGAGTCCAACCGTATATGAACAGTGTCCCTGAAGGTCTGCTTTAGATGCTGGTGGTTTGTGGGTGCTGTAAGGAAGGTTGGATGCAAGTTTTTCTTGTAGCCATTGGCAACAGGTTTACTTCCTTAAGTCAGGGTTGTTTAATGCCTTGGGCACCAAGATCCCTATGGTGTTCTCATCAGAGCGATGATTTAAAATGCAAAAAGACAACAAATCAATTAGAAAGGAAACCAATTATATTAAAATACAATTATGAAATATATATATTGGAATTTATACTAAAATCATGATACAACAATGTATGTCCTTTTCTGTTAACCCATTCGATAACGAAGTCAACGAATTAACAAATTTGGGGGTACGATGTATATAAATGACATGTTATGGTATCTCAGGGAACAACAGC
The DNA here is from genome assembly GCA_039655065.1 of Glossophaga mutica. NCBI lineage: Eukaryota > Metazoa > Chordata > Mammalia > Chiroptera > Phyllostomidae > Glossophaga > Glossophaga mutica. The sequence goes on along the minus strand of CM077318.1, from coordinate 1,332,003 downwards.
AATGTAATATGAAGATATTATTTCTACTGGAGAGAAAGTCAGAGGACTATGAACACCGCTGTGATTTCTTGCTTGCCTCCACATTTGAGAAAGACATTCAAGCTCAGGTGAGTGAAAGAATATTCTAGCTTCCTATTCAAGTTCACACACCTTTGAATTTCCTTAGATTCAGAAAGCGCCTCCAGGGGTGTACACAATGAACCCCCAGAAGAATGACTGGATCACAGGTCTGCAGCTGCCTACTCTCCCCAGGAGAAAACAGAGAAATCGGCCTCCGTGCCTTGCTTTTCATTGCTTTCACGGAGGCTAATCTACAGAGAAATGACAGAGGACACTGTGACACAACTGTTGTGATGGCATCGCTTTGACTTTCAATACAGTATCAATTTGATTTCCTTGAGGATATGAAAGGTACACCAAGCAGGAAACCTTTGCATTAGAAATGAGAGGTAATCAAATCCTTAATCAAACTCATTTTTTTCTTTCCCAGAAATGCAAATTACACCCAAGGATGCACGCACCAGGGAGCTGTCATAAAATTGAATTAAATTTTGAGAATAAATATTTTAATTTCTGGCAACTCACGTATCAAGATTTTTGAAGATGAAGAACATTTTTATATAGCAGCTTGCATTTTTGCCAATGAAGACGCTAGTGGAAATTGGCAGATATGATTTTTTAATATCCAGATTATGTTTGTAATTAACAGGTAGTAATATTCCACTCGCCTTCCCAATCTGCTATTCCAAATGCTACGACCAGAAAAGCTAATGCCCAACAAAACCATTGATGGGCGCAAGGGCTACCATAGTGCCTCATGACTTACATATGTTTATCTTAGTTTATAAATTTTTGTACAAGTTCTCTGCAGGTGAATGAAAGAAAAGTGTTAGGTCTATTTATTTAGTTGGTTCTTAGTGAGTCAGTATGAAGTCTATAATTTCAATGCCTGAAATCATTGCACAAAGGAAATTATTTTATATGCCAGCTTCTGAGTCATCCATTTTAAATCACTGAATCAACTTGGCTTCATAAAGGATATCCGGATATTTGCCTGAATTAAATTCTTAAAGATGCAGTGACATGAGGTAATATAGGCAAATTTCTTAAAATATACTAAGTGCATAGTAAAATCATTATTATTTTTAGTATTATTACTACGACTTTGGAACTCACTTTAGAAAAGGCTTCAAAGGGCATTCATCGTATTGTAAAGTAGAATATATACGTTATAGTTGAAGCCCTGATACTATCGATGTGATTTTGGACAGACTATTTAATTTGTTTCATACACAGTATTAAGAGAATACAGGTAAGAAAACACAGGGGGTAGGTAGGGCAGGGGAGAATAATGGGGGGAATTGGGGTGACAACTGTAGTGGAACAATAGAAAAAAGAAAACTCATGATCATTTCAAAGATACGGAAAAAATAATTTGCTAAAATTTTTGCAACCATTCATGCTAAAAAAGCAACCTAAGAACTTTTGGAATTTAATATAGGACAGTTTGAAATATCCCACAAGTAACATCATTCATGGTAAAAACTAAAAGCTCTCCCTACAAGACAAGGGGGAAAACAAAGACGGCCCACTCTCACCTATTCAATTCAACATTGTAGTAGAGGTCCTAGCCAAGGAGATGAGAAAAATAAATAAACAAAGGAAAAGGCATCCGTATTAAAAACGGCAAAGAAGTTAAACTATATTCAGAAACATTATCTTGCATACAAAATCTTAAGGGATCTAGAGAAAAAAACTAATGGAACTAGTAAGCTAGATCAGCAAGGTTGCAGAAAATAATATGAATATACAAATGGCAACTGCGTTTCTACATGCTAGCAATAAATATTCTGAAAATAAAATTATGAGAACAGTTCCATTAACAAGAACTTTCAGAAATAAATATTTAGGAATAAAGTTAACAACAGAAATGTAATGGTTGTACGCTGAAAAGTGAAAAAGAAGATTTACGAAAATTTAATAAGCTACAAACAAATGGGAAATTAGTTCTGTGTTCATGGATTGAAAGAATCAGTGTTTTCACTTCACAAGTAGCTTTTTATTTATTTTTGATTAAATTTATTGGGGAGACATGGCTATAGAGATATATAGGTTTCGGGTGCATATTTCTGGTTTATGTTCTGTATCATGCCCACCACCCAAAGTCAAATCATCTTCTGTTACCATGTATTTGGGCCCTTGAACCCCCTACCACCTTTTCTGGCTGACTTATTTCACTTAGCATGATACTGCCAAGGTCCACCCATATTGTCGCAAATGGCAGTATTTCATCTTTTCTCACGGCTGCGTAGCGTTCCATTGTCCGTAAGTACCACATGTGTATCCAATCCTCTATCAAAGGGCACTTCACTTGTTTCCATGTCTTGGCCACCAAAACATACATTAAATTTAAAGGAATAGACAAACGTAATATCTGCATTCAGACAACAGAGGGATTCAACTGGAAATCCACAACAGAAAGACAGCTGGAAACCACAAAATACATGGACGTTAAATAGCATGCTTACAAATAACAGTTTCAAAGTAGTCTCAAAAGGAATCTTTAAAAAATATTTTGAACTAAATACAAATACAAACACACCTTATCAAAATTAGTAGAACACAGTCCTCCGAGATGGGATGGGTCCTTCATTCAGGTGGGTAACTAGATGAAGCATCTCTACATTTATGACACAAATGTCTGATGGTTGGTCATGATTAACATAAAAATTCTTACCCAAAGGTATACTCTGCGTTAGATAGTGATTGAGTATAGGGACTGGGTTTTCTCGTTGCAGGAGGTTGAACGCGAGAAAGTCAGAGGGATAGTAAATAGACATAGCGATAGAGAAGCGCAGACAGACAGAAGCCATGTGGTAGAGGAAGCCGTACAGTAGCATAAGCATGGAGTTAGAAAAGACTCAGCCTATGGCTGTCTGCAGAAGCGTTGCAGAAAGAACTGAGTAGATAAATGATCTAGATGGCCAAGTGCTGGCATAACAAGCAATGGATGGATGCGCGCTGTTAAGGAGATGTACAGGTAATTGTTCCTTCATGAAATGGTTCTCTACTTTCCATGGGCCCCGATTGTGTAGTAGGTATATTGTCTCTCATTTTCCTTTGTAGCTTTACAATAAATCACTTGTATGGAGATAAGCGGGCCTTTTATTTGTTTTGTAAAGTCGGAGCAGCTTGACTAATTACATATGGCAGCCTGGTGGAGGGGACTCTTCATAAGGCATTGAGGCAGGACATAGTGCTGATTTGAAGCTAATCTAATGTTACCCACATTGAGAAGGCAGACACCATCAGGTCCACGTAAGGCAGGAGTCATAAAGACGCACAAGCATTCTGGGAGACGGAAGCTGTGCCCAAGTACTGAGTGAATGCACCCATGGCACATACAGGTGCTCCAAAGCCAATTCAGGGGACAGAAGTGATTTGCCCTAGAGGCCTGCACAGGCAGGACTGGACAGCGCTATTCCCTTGATGTCATTTAAAGCACATATTTCGTGTCATTCATCTGCTGCAAAATGAATCGGTAAGGGAAACCACAAAAATCAATGCAAGATTCGGAACAGAATTAAATAAAGAGAGGTTAAAGGAAGGGCAGGGAGAAAGAACGGGGAGAAGGAGTTAGCGTTCAGGTTTTTATTCTGCTTTCTGCACGCAGTGGACGGAGATGAGAGCATGGAGGGGCCACGGTGGGGCAGGCGTGGCATCGGGAAGGTGGGGCAGTGCGGTTCTGTCGTATCTGTGATTCAGAGTAGGAAGGCGGCAGGCGAGTGCTGCAGGTGTTAGGGATCCGACTGAGTTTCACATTCATCGTATTAATTGCACAGAGCCCAAATGATGGTGATTATTACTATGGTTAGTTTAAACAGAGGGTTTTATCTGTCGTCTTTCTAATTCCTATGAGTAAAAATTGAGTTGATGTAGAAAAACATAGATCAGAATACAAGTTCTAATTGAGGCCCTAATTGAGGAAGAAATAAATCAGAATACAAAACCCTAATTGAGAGTAGAACTAGATCAGGATACAAGCCCTGATTGAGGTCCTGATTGAGGAAGAAATAAATCAGAGGAAGGGGGAAAGGGAGTTAAAATTTACGACCACTTCTGCCGCGGAAGTCAGGATGTAATGATGCTTAAAAGGACAGTTTTCCCCAAGATCGGGGCCCAGAATTTGGAGACTGCCTCCTCTGGGACCACGCGTGTAATAAAGAGTCGTGCTTCGTCAACTCCCTGCATTTGGATCGTTTCATTTCTCCGTAACAGAGTATGATGGTAAGGCCAGTGGAGACATGAGCCTGACACCTGAAGATGACTGGGAATGTTAGGGCATCTCAGCTGGTGGCACCACTCAGTACACAAAGGGCACAAACCTCATTTGTTCCCTTGAGGAATGAAGTCATCTCACAGATCCATACATAGAAATGGAAAGTTGGGGTTGAAAAATCAGTTATTAAGAAGAAACGGTCCACATAAAGGATTGTGTTAATTTACCAGGTATTTCACATCTAACGCAGAGGTGAAATTGCTTGATCAGGGACTGGAACATATATGTCCTGGAATGATTTAAGAAGTTCTTGGAATACATTGTGTAATCACAAATGCTTTTCACTTAGTGGACTACTTTATGTACAAAAACTGTGGTCAATTCTATGATAACAAATGAGACATTTACACCTTCTGCCAAAGATCAGTTTGTATAATTTAAAAGGATGTTAAAAACCCAAGAAGACAGACAATGACATCAAAGAGAAAAATGCTGTACAAAATAGAGAGATCAGCTCCAGAGAGTTTCAACAAGACATAGTACCAGAAGGGGAGAATGAGACATGAAAGGTTAATAATCAATTGACCAATCAATAAGCCATAAGTTATACTGAAAAATGGGAATGAACTAGGGAGTAAAGTTAAAGGAAACCAAAGAAAAGGGATAAGTAGTTCATACCAGGCAAATACGATGGGCTGGGATTATCTTGAAAAACATTATTTTTAAGGTCCAAGAACAGAGGCAAGTTGAAAGAGAAGTTTCTGAGGCAAATAAGGAATGCAAGAAGAGATATAAGACAATACTCTTCATCTAGAAACTTTCCAAGGAACTAAATCTGAAATCAGGAGAAGTCACTCAGAAGTCTGCGGAAACAGGTACAAAGGAAAGACAAAAGTCATACAAAAATCTTAATGGCTGATCTCAGAGATTTACTTTCATCAAGCATTTAAAAGATATTTATAAAACCACAAGTGATTTTATACAAAGAGAAAAACATCAGAAATGAAAAGAATACAGACAACCATAGGTACTATAGCATCCTATTTCATAAAAAATATACACACATACCCATACATATGTATATGTCCATGTAGCCAATTCTCATTACTCATAGTAATCATGTTCTATAAAGTTGCCGCAAACAATTAGCAAATATCAAAATATAGAATTAGGTTCCTGTGAGCCTCTGATCACAACATATTTGTTTAATGATCAATACATAACCTTGCTTTATGTGTGTGTAAAAACACTTTAATATACCTTATTCATTCATTAACAATGAACTCATGGTCAACAGTACTACAACTCACGCCTGAATGAAGTTTTCCTAACATAGGTATTCTCGCCATTATGCACATCACAGCCTTTTCGCACTTAGGGACACCCACTAGCATTTTGACATTGTTTGGTGGCCACTTGAAGCAGTACAATAACCAAGAGAAAGCAATAATAATAATAATAATAATAATAATAATAATAAATAGACAAACACAGAGCTATGCAGACAGTGAAAAAGAAGCCAGTTTGATACAGAGTGCTGCCTTGTTTGACCTCATCAGGGAACTCAATTTTTTTCACTGCTTTGCCTATGTCCATAAATGACTATGTGAGTACTTCAAGTATTTATTTGGGGGTTACAAATTTTTGAATATGGATTCTACACATAATGAATATTCACTGTATCTCTATATTCCTATCTCTATATCGCTACCCGACATCATCTATCTATCTATCTATCTATCTATCTATCTCTACCATCTAGCTATCTATATTTCAACATATTGAGAAAGAGAGACAGACAGACTGGATTAGTGTACAAACATATTAGTGTTAACTTTTCTGGGTGACAGAATTATGAAAGTTTTTCTCTTTTATTGTTTTATATTTTTCTAGCATTTCTATAGTGAATATGGGTCATTCTCTTTTTTTAAAGATTTTATTTATTTATCTTTAGAGGGGAAGGGAAGGAGAGAGGGGAAGAAACATCAATGTGTGGTTGCCTCTTGTGCGTCCCCTGCTGGGAACTGGCCCGCAACCCAGGCATGTGCCCTCACTGGGAATCGAACCGTGATCCTTTGGTTCACAGGACCGCGCTCAATCCACTGAGCTACACCAGCCAGGGCATGTCATTCTTCATAAAAAGAATAAAAAAAAAGTGATTTTCTTCTGTAAATAAAATCATTTTAATTTTATAAATAAGACATAAAGTAAAGAATTAAAATAAAGTCATGAAGCTTTAATTAAATGCACACGGATAGAAGATACTTAATGGAAATTAGAAACACATAATGCATATGAGATTAAATATTAAACTTAATATTTATGAGACTCTAGAGGGGAAGCTAAACACAAAGAAGAAATACAAAGAATAAGAATTGGAATTCATTCAATTTGGGGAAATATTTGGTTGTTAAATATTTGAGAATTGTGTTGAGGGTTTTGATTGTCACCTGAGGAGGAATTAAAATTATGAAAATGAAATATATTTGTAATATTAAAAAAATTTTAGTAATATGCTACCTGGAAAGGGAATACTGCCATTTATGCCTGGGAACTTTGTGGCATAATATTTGTATGTGTGTGTTCGTATGTGGTGTGTTGTTTATCTCACTTTGGAATTACTGTTCTTTTCTCTAATGGAAAAAGTGGATTGAGCCCAGAGCAATAGTTGAAGCAAAGATTCTAGAATATTTCATTAGCTACAGTAATCAAGACAGCTAATACGGGCCGAATTATAGACATACAGATCAGTGATAGAATGGACCCTCTATAAATATGCCCAGTTAAAGGTTTGTAGCTTAATTGATTTTTGCTATTGGAACAAAGGCAATTCAGTGGAGGAGAAATAGCCCTTTAACAAATAGTGTTGGAGCAATTGGACTTCCATAGGAATAAACCATGGACCTTTTGTCTCATAATGTATACGAAAATAACTTAAAATGGTCATGGACTTCAGTACAGAGTGAGAAATTGTAAAACTTTTAGAATAAAACAGAAAAGTCAATCTTCAGAACGTAGGACTGTCTGCTGCCGTAAAACATTAACACTTTGGGGAAGCAAGTCACGGTTCCACAGGACTTCACTGTACATTTCTTGGTAGAAGTGAGGCCTGCTTGGGAGTGGTTCGTAGGGTGATAATATCGGTGCAATAATGTATAGTTTTATTTTGAACGTTTCACCTAAAATGTGCTACGGTATGCTTGAGTGCGCTAGTGTTCTGTTACAGAATGACATGCTTATGATTTTGTAATAAAAAGGGCATTATTTGTGCTGGGCCTGTATATGTGCAAGTCTTTAACATGCAGATTCATGTTTTATTTCAAAACAAACACTTAAAATTGTTAGTCAAATCCTTATTTACCCAAGTAACCTTGATTAAACAGAAACACAAAAAGGTAAGAAGGGTTCTGGGGGAATGAGGCATATTTTTGACCAGTCTGGAAGAGAGAAATGAAGGTAGGTTGTGGTCTAAATGACTTAGAATTCTTGGTTACCAGGAGAGAAGATAAGGGTATGCGTTTGGGGTGAAACACAGAAAGACGCTCGGGTGGCGGGGGAGAGAATAAAAAACAAATAAGGTGTGAATGAGACAACAACCATTGTTTGTTTTCATTCGCATTTAGTCTCCATGTGGATGATGTGACTAAATGTAAACATTGTGTGATGAATCACTGTTGACCTCACTGGAGAGTCAAAGTTCTGATATATTGTCCGTGGTACGCAAAGGGGCGCGTGTGCACCGACGGAGGGTGTGTTGTGGGGGTAGCATACATTGCAAGACAGAGCTACGCTTCTCTCAGCAAATTAACATACAATGTGATGAAACACACCCTGTGCCTACGTGAAGAAACCCTGAAAGATCCATGAGTTCTTAAAAAACAACGCAAATGCAATTTTTCATCAAGCATGCATAGTGCTACCTCTACTGCATATAATTTACTACTTATTTTATAATACTAAGGTATTGTTGTTGTATTTAAACATTTATGTTGGACATTTTCTTATAACATATACATCAATGATTTGACTTTACCTAACTTAGATATCAAAATATTCTGAATTTATTTTTTAAATCAGACTATCAAACAGCTGATCTTTGAAAAAAAGTTAGCTAAAATACTGAATAATGGATGCAGACTTTTTGCAAGTCCTAAGTGTATTAATTTTCTACTTCTATTTTAATAGAGTATGACAAATGTACATACATAAATAGCATAAATTTATAATCCTATAGTCTGGAGATAAGAACTCCACAATCAGTTTTGCTGGGTAAAATTCAAGGTGTTGGCAGGGTCAAATGCCTTTAGGGGGCTGTAGGGGAAAATCAGATTCCTTGCTTTTTTCTAGCTTCTCTCGGCTACCAGCATTTCTTGGCTGATGGTTTCCTTTAATTTTTTTAAAGGTTTTATTTATTCATTTTTAGAGAGAGTGGAAGGGAGGGAGAAAGAGAGGGAGAGAAACATCCATGTGTGGTTGCCTCTCACATGCTCCCTCCTGGGCACCTGGCCCACAACCCAGGCCTGTGCCCTGACTGGGAATCGAACTGATGGCCTTTCGGTTAGCAGGCTGGCACTCAGTCCACTGAGCCACACCAGCCAGGGCTGATCGTCTCTTTTCATCTTCAAAGTCAGCAATCATGGGTACAGTGTTCACATCATATCTCTCTAGCACTTAATCTTCTGCTTTAGTCTTTTACTATTAAGGGCCCCTGAGATGACTTTGAGTAGCACCCAAATAATACCTGGAAATCTTTCCATTTTAAGGTGAGTTTATTAGCCACAGTAAATGTGTATGCAACCACAAAATTCCTTTGCCATCTTAGGAAACGTGTACACGGATTCCAGGAAGTAGCATGTAGCCATTTTGGAAAATGATAATTTTGGTTAGCACATTAAGGAAATCACTTTTCTTACTAATCCTCTTGCATGTCCTCATGAGTTTCAAGAAGCCAAACAGTAGAAATGTATATTTGAAAAATATTTTGTTAAACCAAGGAGTTCCAGCCAAGACGGAGGCGTAGGTAGAAACCCTTCACTTCCTCGCACAACCAAAAGGAGGGTAACAACCAATCTAAAATCAATAAACGATCAGAAGCTCCAGAAAATCAAACTGCATGGAACTCTGACAACCAAGGAATTAAAGAAAAAATCAACCAGAACAACCAGACCAGTTTTCAATGGTTGAACCCTAAAAACTGTTTCAATGGGCTGAACTTACAAGTTTGGGTCCTAGCAGCCCTTGGGTCCCCCTTTGTCTTAATCCTTATTTGTGCTTTATGATATATATAAAGGTTGCTCTCTTAAGATTGCATTTGGGAACAGCAAATAGCAGGTTTCACAGCTCTAACAGCTACAATAGCATTTACAAATGAAAAAGTGGGGACATTATATGTTGGGAACTGCCCTGCCTGGTCTCAGAGGCTGTAGCACCCCATGGCTAGGTTGAGTAAGAGCCCAAGGGCCCCGCTTCTTCTGGGTCTGTTCTGTCAAGAGGACCTGAGCCACTAGGGAGACAGAGCTTATCTCCCTGGCAGGAGCGCCGCTTCTGCCTCATCCATCTCTGGCCCCAATGCTTGGTCGGTTAGCCAATGACGGGTAAGATTCAAGATTCCCTCAAGATTCCCCCTCCCTTGGCCCTCACAGAAGGACTCAGGGGCCACAGCAAAAAGAGGGTGATGGACCCTCACCCCCGGCTATCCCGACACAGCCTGAGTCCTCATTCCGTCTGCAAGAACAACAAGTCCCCGCCTTAGCCTGAAACAATGCCGAAGGTGGGTGCGGCCCTGTGCTGGAAAGGGCAGGTGCCCCGGGGCGATCAGGCCTAAGAAAGAAAGCAAGAAAGCACAGAATCCTGTGAAACCTGCTTTGCTGATACCCTCAATTTAAATGACAAGGGTCCAAGCCTGAAATAAGTTTGTTTCCCCAGAATTTTATGGCCCTTTAGCTATCTGACCCCGACTCAAAATAGGCCCTCAGAGTTCTTTGTGTGTTATCTCTTTGACCTTTACTGCCTGACAGTGATTGTTTGGGCTTAATCTGAGAATGTGGGTCTTTGGAACCACTGGTTGCTTACTGATTATAATAATGTCCTATGTATTTTGATGTATTCGCAAACTATTTTCCCAGGGTCATGTGGGAGACCAGCAAGCTTTGCGGGATCATACAGGTTCTATTAAAACAAAAAGGGGGAGATGTGGCAGACCCTTCTGCGTGGCGTGGGCCCAGCTCCCACTCGGAGATGCCCAGGACCCACGCCCACAGATAGGTTCTCTCGTGGGGAATCAGATTTGCAATGTACCTAGGCTGCTTTTGAGGCTTGCTTCTTGCAAAACCTCCCTCACCCTGCAAGTGCTAAACCTTGCAGGGACCAGGGTAACCGGCTCAACCACTTTTGCCTTTTCATTTGCTAACGTCCTTCTTCTGTGATGGGATGAGGGGCATTGGCTCCTTTGTTGTAACTGGGGATAGTGAGTGAGGACCATCCTGTAATGGGAGGAGATACAGAATAAAGGCCTGTCAGGGCGGAGGCCTCGGGGCTTTTGCTCCCCTTGAGAGAAAAGCCACGCTGTCGTCCTTTTTCCTCCACCGGACTTGGTCGTCCGTGTGTATGTTTTATTTCATGCAGAATGATGAAATAAAACACAGCTAGCCGGTGTCCACATTACATGATCAATAAAAAATACTTAAAAACATTTTGTTAAAAGAATGACAGGAAGGAAGACCGTTATAAAACTTACTTCAAAAGAGCTATAATGTAGATGTGCTGCGTAGTTTTTACTTATCAGAATATTTTATTTCTAATTGAAACACACACACTCATATATATATATATATATATATATATATATAAAATACTTTATTTATTTATGTTTAGAGAGAGGGGAAGGGACGGAGAAAGAGAGGGAGAGAAACATCACTGTGTGGTTGCCTCTCACACGCCCCCTACTGGGGACCTGGCCCACAACCCAGGCAGGTGCCCTGACTGGGAGTTGGACCGGCAACCGTTTGCCTCGCAGGCCAGCACTCAATCCACTGAGCCACACCAGCCAAGGCCTGACAAATCTTATATGTATTAAAACTACAATTTGAAATTTTACAATGACTTCAATTTTAATTAAAAACGAAACAAAACCACAGGGTTTATTACTGAATTTGTGGTATTGTTCAATGTGATTGCGTGTCTTGAGCACAAGATAATATCATGCCCAGTCTTTGCAACTGGTGTTTTCCAATAGCATTTAAATGTTACTCCTGGATCCTCGGTTACAAGCTAGACTCGCTGTTCCTCCCATTTTTACTCGGCACAGATGAAAGGGGACACGTAATCCATATTATTCATGCCAGATTAAATTACTGGGAAACAGAGGACTCAGAAAAGCCTTACTGTACAAAGTGCAGGCTTAAGTAACGTACTAGACATTTTAGCAGATCGCATGGGCTGTATGCTCGGTATCAACAGTCTGCCTTCAGGAAATAAAAGTAACCCTTTTAAAACTAAAACCTTCGATTAATTGCAAAACGAATTTTGTCTCCAGGATGCCAAGCACACGACCTACGTGAAAATGCTTTTCCTTGATTTCCAGTTTGGAGAGAACCTTACAGAATGTCTTCTCCGTATTGCCTGCATTCAAGTCTATGCTTTTGTCACTCACAAACTGAGTGACTTCAGGTGAGTTTTTCAACCTCTTCAGGATTTGTTTCTTCATCTGTAAGATGGGAATGAGTTGCTATCAACTGAATTGCGTCCCCCTAAACATCATACATCGAAACCTTAAACCCCCAATGGGATTGTATGTGGAAACAGGATCACTGGGACATAATTATGTTTAGATGAGGGCTAAGGGTAGGGCTCTAATAATAAGATTAGAGCTCCTACAAGAAATACCAGGAAGCTTTCTCTCCATCCCCCTCTCTCTCTTGCCACTTTGTAAAGACACAGAGATGAGGCAACCATCTACAAGCAAGGCAGAACATTCACCGGAAAATAACCATACCGATAACTTGCCAAGGACTTCCATCTCCCAAACCTTTCAGAAACTGTATTTTTTGTTTGTTTGTTTAAGCCAAGCCACCTAGTCTATGATGTTTTACTATGGCAGTACAAGTTGGCTAAGACAGGAGTACTTAATTTTTATGGTTCTAAAGAAGATTAATGAGAAATCTAAAGTACAGACTGCAGTACTTCCCATTTTAAAAAAATGTATGGTAAAGATTACTGCCTAGTGTTAAGATTAATTATTATCGTTGTCATTGTTACAACATGTGTATTGCATAGGTCAGTTCAGTGTGAATTTATCCATTTATTGCTGGAAAATTCCCAAATAAAGAGGCAGAATAGTGTCCCAAATAAACAACATAGACTCTGAATTAGACTCTGCTCCAATCCAACTCAGTACTTATTAGCCGAGGAACCTCAGCAAATCATTTCATATATCTGATGTTAAGTTCCTGATCTGTCAAACTGCAACGACAATTACACCTATAATGTAAGCTTGTTGAGACTAATATTTTAAAGGAACACAAAATATCTTTAATCAGTGATCAATGGAAGGAAAAACTAGAGCCTGTATCTAAGTCTTTAGGAAATCCTAAAGAGGTGCAAAATGTTTTAAGAAGTGATGTCAAAGTGTAGAGTCTCCAAGATCTCCTGAGATATAGACAAACAATATTTATTATTTATCTTTATGCAAACAATAAGGAGGTCATTCGTTTTTACTAATGTGTTCTGTTATGATTGATATTAATGCTGGTTCTCACGGCATGCTGAGGGCAGAATTATAGCTCCACAACAAAGAGATGATAGCAAAGGAAACATGAATTTTAAGTCAGATTACATGTGCCTATTTAAGTGGATTTAACTGTTATAGTGTTTTTTTTTTAATTTTTAAAGATTTTAAAAGATTTTAAGTGTCTTTTATTATAGTTGAGATACAATATGTTAGCCTGTTTTAGTATCTTGTTTTAATTAAAGCAGACTTCATAGATGGACAAGTGTATTAAAAGATACCTACAAAAGTAACTATGCATTACAGATACTCAATAAAGTAGCAAGAAAATACCAAGAGAATAGCACAGCCGGCAGACCTGGTACTATTACAACATTTATTACCGCCACCAGGAGATCTTACTTCTGTGTTTATTAAATAAACTGCATCTGTTTATAAGATGCAGAACTGAAGCAACTCGCTCAACTCATTATTTCTCTCCTGGACTTGTCTGTCTCATATAATATACTCAGGGAATCAGAGAAACGAACATCTATTTAAAATTCCTACCTCATCCATTCTCTTACTTTTGGCAGTATCGCATGAATTGAGAGAATTGATTCTTTCATTCTGTATTTTTTCCTACCTGGGGATAGGTAACCAACCTATATTAATTTTTAAAAAACAAATATTAAAATGTCATGGCAGATCTGGTGTTATTTACATCCTCAAATCCTTCTTGATTTGGCTCAGAAAATTTTCATTAAAAAAAGAAGTCATTGTTCATATTGATTCTTCTTCCACAAAGTCTCATTTTAGGAAAAATTTTAAATTAAAAGTACTTATGAGGAAACTGCAGTCAGAATTTGCAGTGGATAAACAACTCATTTCTTCCATCATAGAGCTGAATTTTTATGGATTATCTTAAACCCTAAATAAAGATGAACTTGCCAACTCTGGAGGTATCTACTTCTAGCCATTCACTGGGCACAAAATATTGCCTTCTCTTTTTATTACAGCCTTTCTAGCATATCAGTGACTGGAGATGATGGAGAATGGAAAACATTTAATATAACCGAGAAAATTTTCATGCAGTGCTCCACAAATTGGGGGAAGTTGGGGAAATATTCCTTAGGGGGGAAAAGTATAAGAGAGTCATAATATTCTTGAAAGAAGCCAATTCTTCTTCTTGAAAAGCTTCCTTCCATTTTACCAAGACAATATGATACATTTAGGGGAAATTTTTATTTATTTCCAAGTGTGTTTTAGAAGTTACTCATACGTACAAAATTTAAAAGAAAAGCAAACTAGTATGTATGATGTTTCTGTAGTGCAAACTTGTTATTAAATGAATGAGAATTGGAAGGGACTCAACAAAAGACGAGAGTTATTGAAGTAATGTTAAGATTACATTATATTGTATGTCTACCAATCCTAACTTAATTGTTTGCACAATTGAGGAAACTACTGAGCTAAAAATGAAAAGCACTCATAATAGAAAAAATAAAGTGTTCGACAATGTAAAACTTTGACATAAGAAAAGGTGATTGATGATTGCAGTTACAAATTACCGACAGGTAGGAGAGAACGCTCTTATTTCGTCTGCCATACTACTGAGTTTTCACAGAATTAAACATATTTATAAGCATGTAGTTAAGATTTGGTTTTCGACCGTCTTCTATGGAGTGAATTATATACCAGATGGTATGAATGATACAAAAGAGATAAAATCACAATGGAACTCTTAATTTTAAAGAATTTACAATTTAGTTTGCAGATTGTATAAATATAAAGCACCTATAAATCTGACCACTTATCTCACTCATGCATATTTATTTTATTTTAAAGTCTCTGTTTTTCCATGATTTCCTGAGCTTGTTTGTTGATGTGTGACATTTAACAAAGAATCGAGTTTTTCTGTGAAGAACTCATATTTGTAGCTATCTAAATAGTCATAAGTTTTCCCCTCTGGAGTTTTAGTATTCTGATTATAATATACTATCATGTGCCAAAATTTCTTGCTGCAGGATATAAAATTATAAATCATTGTAGAATATGAGTTTATCAAACACTTTCATATAAGCATCCTCACTGGTGTATTATAGTATCCTTTCTTCCACGGTATATAGAGTAATTGCAATGTCATGTGATATTTAGTAAGTATTAAAAAACATTAATTCCATTAGAATAGAGAAACTGGAATCTTATTAAAGGCTCAATTAAAGCCAAAGAAGGCAGAAAAAAGTGGAAAACAAAAAAGTAAACAACAGAGGCAATGTGCAGAAAACAGTAGTGAATATGTTAGCTATTACTCAAACTCTTACCGATAATTGCTTTAAACATCTATTACTTAAATACATCAATCAGAAGACAGAGTTTGTCAGAGTGAATCAATCAACAAGACCAAAATAAGTGCCATCTACAAAAAGGCTCATTTTAAATATAGTGACACATATCTTTAAAACTAAAGGAATTAAGAAAAATATACGATACTGACATTACCCGAAAGAAAACAGGAGTAACTAAATTAACTTCAGAAAGAGCCACCTTCTGAGCAAGAAATGTTATGAGGAATAAAGAAAGACATTTCATAATGATAAAGGGTAAATTCTCCCAGAAGACACTACACTCCTAAATTTATATGCACCTAACAACCAAGTGTTACAATGCATAGAGCTGAAACTGATTGGTCCGCAAGTGGAAATAAATCAATCCACCATAGTAGTTGGGGAGTTTAAATTCCTTTATCAGTAATGGGCAGATCCTTCAGGCAGAAAATCAGTAAGAACAAAGTTGAACTCAATAGCATCATCCATCAACTGGATCTAATTGATATCTATAGAATGCTTCATTCGAAAGCAGGAGAATATACATTCTCCTCGAACCCACATAAAACATTCGCCAAGACAGACCACATGTTGGGCCATAAACCTTAACACATTTAAAAGGATTAAAGTGGTACAATATATTGTCTCACACCAAAATGGAATTAAGCTAGAACTCAAATACAGAAAAATACTTGGAAAATTGCAAACATATGGAGATTAAGCAGAACATTTCCAGTAACACATAGGGCAGAGAAGAACTCTCAAGACACATTTCAAAATGCTTTAATTTTTCAAAAATAAAAGTACAACTTAAAATTAGTGAGCTATGGCAAAAGCATTATTCAGAGTAAAATTTATAGCATGCCATGCCTATGTTTAAAAAAAGGGTTTCAAATCAATAATGTAATCTTCCACCTTAGGAAAGTAGAAAAAGAAGAGCAAGTTAAACTCAACATAAACAGAGGAAATAAAATATTGAAAATTAGAGCAGATATCAAGGAAACTAAAAACTGGAAATCAATAGAGAAAATCAACAGAACCAAAAGCTGGCTCTTTGAAAAGATCAATATAATTAGTTAGCATCTGTCTAGGCTACCTCAAAAAAAAAGCAAAAGGAATAACACAAATTACCAATATCCAATATGAATAGCAGAGAATATTTTACCGACTACTTGTATAATGAAAGAAAATTGTGTTGTAGAGTCCAAGGAGAAATAAAACTTCTTAAATGGAATTCACTTTATTAGTTTATTAAGAATAGTCATTGGTACACCAAGAAATTAGAAACTAAATATGACCAAGTAGGATAAATCAGGTTTCAAGTGTCCTGAATATACTGTATATTTTTTATGAAGGGTACACTTCACAGGTCCATTTACACAAGGGAATACTACGCAGCAGAAAGAAAGAAGGAGCTCCTGCCCTTCAAGACAGCATGGACAGAACTGGAGAGCATTGTGCTAAGTGCAATAAGCCAGGCGGTGAAAGACAAATACCATAGGTAAACTTGGCGCCCAGCGTCTGGCCGCGCACTCTCAGAGGACTGCTCACAGCTCCGCGCCCTCTCCCGACTCGTATGGCACACTATAGCCCGTTATTCCCATCAACGTGTAGAGTGGACCCACTTTTTCAACAAATTCAGACTACTGGAATTGCCTGTGGTGACAAGTAGCTCGTTTTTTCAGATGATGCATTTCCTTTGTTTTTTATTCCATCTTTGTTGTAGTTTCCCACTACCATTTAGTCCCCCAATCCCCGCCAGCAACCTCCACACTGTTGTCCATGTGCATGAGTCCCTTTTCCCGTTTGCTCAGTCCCTCCACCCCCCACCTCCCCCGACTAGCTGGCATCTGCTCTCCATCCATGAGTCTGCCTCTGTTGTGCTTGTTAGTTCAGTGTGTTCATTAGATTGCACAGATCAGTGAGATCACGTGGTATTTCTCTTTCTCTGACTGGCCTCTTTCACTGAGCGTAATGTTCTCCAGGTCCATCCAAGCTGTTGCAAAGGGTAATATGTTCTTTTTGACGACCGAGTAGTATTCCATTGGGTAAATGCAGCACAGCTTTTTCATCCACTCACCTACTGATGGGCCCTTGGGCTGCGTCCACACCTTGGCGATTGTACGTAAGGCTGCGATGAACACAGGGGTGCTTACATTCTTTCAAATTGGTGTTTCAGGATTCTCCGTGTGTCACCCCAACTGTGGGATCGCTGGGTCGAAAGGCAGCTCCATGGTTACTTTTTTGGACGTATCTCCACACTGCCTTCCACAGTGGCCGCCCCAGTCTGCATTCCCACCCACGGTGCTCGAGGATTCCCTTTCTCACAGCCTGGCCAGCACTGGTTTGCTGATTTGTTAAGGATGGCCGTTCTGACCAGCGTGACATGGTATCTCACTGTGGTTTTAATTTGCATCTCCGTGTGACCTTTGAATGAGAATCTCAGCTTTAGAGAAAACTCACTTTGCAAAGGAAGGTTAATGAGGAAATGCTGCATTTGACCTTGCCCATCTATACATTTGTATCCATCATGCACCTATAGCAGCGTCTTAGTTTCAGCGTTCTTTGTCAAGTAGAAGTATACACTCACATGGATGTGCTTTTTACAACTCCAAGTACCACACACTGAGCAACTCTCCAGTCTGTCGCTACTTCATTCATCTGTTCTCTTCATTAGAATCCACCTATAAGTGACATCATGTGAACATTCAGAAGGACCTAGGCACGTGTTCATAGCACCATCATTTACGATCACCAAGATAGTTCTTCCATCGGCCGATGAGTGGATGAAACCACTACGGGACAGTCACACAATGGAATACTACTCTGCTGCGAAGAAGACAGAAATCTTCCCTTTGGTGACAGCGTGGATGGACCTGCAGGGTATCACATCATGTGAAGTGACATGTCCATCAGATAGACAAGTACCATGTGATCTCACGTACGTGTGGGATCTAGTGAACCAAGTAAACAGACAAAGTGGAGACAGACCCAGAGACACAGAGAACAGACTGACCGCTGTCAGAAAAGAAGGGGGTTGAGGGGCTCAGTGCACACAGTGAAGGGACTCAGCAGTGAAAAGAAGGAAACCTCGTGGGCCCAGACAGCAGTGTGGTGATGACCGGAGGGGGAGGCAGTGGGGGCGAAGAGGCGGGGAAAGGGGTAAAGGGGGGCGGGGGGACCTGACCCGGGGCGCTGAGCACGCACACTACCACGGACGGACCGTGTGTTGTAGAATCGTACCCCAAAACCTGCCTCATTTTAGTGACCCGTAAACTCAGCCCATACATTCAGTGAAAAACAATCCCATATCAGCATCCATTTAGTTTTTTTGAACCGTACCTTCAAAATTCCAGTTCCCTTTCAAGTTGTTCTGTTGTTCCTATTTGCTAAAGGAACGGCACCTTAAGAAAGGATCCACTATTTTTCTGCGTGTGTTCAAACTGAATCTTTTACTCATTTTTTGTATAATTCTCAATATTTTTAGAACGACCATTTTATGAGCACCTATATGCAAAATAAAATGGGACGCTCCTTGCAAATCCAAATAACATTTTACCTTTGTGGAATATTTCATGGGGCGGAATAATGTAGAGTGAATGGATTTTAAATATTTTTAACATAAAATATTATCTTGGAAAATTTATATTTACGAAATTTGAAATCTCTATATATTTGGTATTTAGATTTGGCAACACAAATACACGAAAAGCTTAGTATAAAAATTAAGTAAAATGTGTTGGATACAAATTTAAGAAAGTATGGACTTTTTATCCGCCTAAGCCACGGTATCTGAAAGTGATTTAATTCTTGTGAGCGTTATTGTTAATGGTATCAACTGTACAGCACTGACGAAAGCAAGAAAATCCGCGTCCTTCTGGGAAAAGGTTGCATTTTATTTAAAATCCCAAATGTTAAAGCATGAATGTGGGGCTGGCTCACTCCAGCCCCGATTTGGCAGAACCGAACCAAACACGACGGACTCGGGTTGGCGGCTACGGAGCGAGGCCGGACCCGGTCTAGCGGTGACCCGCTGCCCCGCGCGTGTTCGCATCCAGGGGACTGCTCGTTAGGCCTTTCCGCTGCGGCTCGCTCTCTGGCAAACAGACCCGTGGGCAGCTCTGCGACGTCACGCCCGTCACATCGCCGTCCTGTTTGCGCACCGCATGTGTCAACTGGACATGGGAGTGAACTCTGACCAGGACGCATTCTGGGGGGGTTGGGCTCTGCAAAGAGAATGCCTGCGATTTATAATCCTGTTTGTTTTGCTAGCCTCCCTGATTGCTTTGGATTCTTGGAAATTTTGTTTTGCTAATTATCACAGAGAGTTTTAATTGGGTGTTCTGAAACAGAATTAGTTCTGCTTTCCAGATTGATTAAGCCATTCATTTTTTATTCAGAAACTGAAGGATTTCCTCGGTGACTGTCTTATTCCAACTGCACGGTGAACGCGTACTGTCGATATCATTTTTTAGCCACGCATGTTCTAAAATGGGAAGTCAAGAATCATTAGCCCTCAGCTCCTCTGGCCTCAATTCTTATCTCCCATCCCGAAAGGAACGGACAGTTCATAACACCTTCATTGCAGTTCGTGTGCCTGCAAGAGAGAACACACTTTGGAATATCTTTCCTCCAGTTAATCTGCACTTGCATGTTTCACAAGAGAACAAGACGAGTTTGTCCGCAGAAGTACAAAATTACTGTGTGGCAGGCACCCTTTTGTCATTGACAAAATGAAGACGTTGGACAAGACTGGAGGCGTCCTATAGATGAAAGCCAAATAAGTGCATATTTAATATTGAAGCTTTCAAATGGGTTTTAAATGAAGTAACGAAGCGATCGCTCAAAACTCTGTAGAAGTTTTAGGCGAGGAAGTGTCTTCTAATGTGTGCACTCCCAATTCATTTATACGTTCAAAGAACCTTTCGGTGTACCTTTCAGTTTTGTTCATTGATTTCCCCTGGTTACACTGTCTTAGCAGAGGTCATAACCTTTTTGCCCTAAAATGTGCGTTATAGAAGTGAGTGCCAGTATTTATTTTATTGTTTTCGAATGAATTCCCATATTAATGTCCCCATCCGGATTGTATCTATGTTCTGCTCAAGTACAAGACGTGTCACTGAATGGGCATTCAAACCGGTGAACGAATCCATCAGTTAGGACATTCCGTATGACTCCCCACAATTCCCCATCTATTGTACGTCCTCAGTAAATACATGATGATGAATCAACTGGTAAGAGAGAAATCACGTTGCAAAGGGTGCACACCTTCTTACATGTGCGAGGATTACCACGCCCTTGTCCTGTAGGAAAAGGCTGACCTAGGGTGCTTTCTATAAAACGCCGACGGGTCCCTGGGTCTGGTCATGGCCACGTGAAGATAGTTACCCAATTCCCTGGGAGAGGACTCTGAGAGAGCTGGCTGTCCCTTTCTTTACTTTCTCTTTTCCTCCATCTCTTCTGTCCCGTGTTATCACTTTTAGTGGAAGGGCGACTCTGAACTGAGGTGACCATGGAATGCATTGCTGAGAAGAGAGTGTGTTAGCGCGGAGACTCTGTTTTCCAGCTGTCTAGGACCCCACCGTAGCCATTCAGAGTGGGGGTTCCGAGTAACAAACCCGGGAATGGAAACTCCCAAATCAGTGGGGTGCATGCTTCCGAAACGGCTCCACTACCACTTCCGATTGGAGGCTACTGTGGGTAAACCTCGTTCTAGGAAAACTTACGGGGAGAAAGTGATGACACCCATCCCCCAACATGCCCCCAAACATGGGGAACTTCCCTATGACATGCGGTGCCTTATACTACTGAAGACCACGTGGGTGGTCAGCGACTCTTCTGAAGCAGCAAGAGAAAAGAAGCCAAATCGTTACACAGGGACAGCATGCCCCATTTAGGGGGCCACTAGTTGTCTCCTTAAGCTGTTTGGGGTGCTGTCATAAACTATCGTAGAGTGTGCAGCTTAAGCAACACTTACTCGTTACTGTTCTGGAAACCGAAGTCCAGGATCAGGGCGCCAGCCTGCTCAGGGTCTTGGTCAGCGCACCTGCTGCGGGGATGGCAGGTGGCTGTCTTCCTGGTGCGTGCCCACAGGATGGGGGGGTGAGCTCTGGGGTCTTCATCCATGTATAGGAACACCGATCCTCATCACGGGGCTCAATAATAATGATGATGCCCTGGCTGGTGTGGCTCAGTGGATTGAATGCTGGCCTGTGAACCAAAGGGTCGCCGGTTCGATTCCCAGGCAGGGCACATGCCTGGGTTGCAGGCCAGGTCCCCAGTAGGGGGCATAAGTGACAACCACACACTGATGTTTCTCTTCCTCTTTTTCTCCCTCTTTCCCTCTCTCTAAAAATAAATAACATCTTTCAAAAAATTTTTACCAACTTCCAACCAAGAATAAAACACAGGATTTCCAGTTTGGAGGGTACCTTCTGGTACTTCAAGGAGTCATTTGGAACAAGTAGTGATTACAAGGTTTCTGTCAATTCATAATCTTTCATAATCACAAATATGGATACATGAACCCTCAATGACCTATGATATTATTTAATACAAAAGCTCAACTGTTCAAGAATTCATGGTAATTCCAACAGTGTGCCTTCATATTTACTCCAGAAGGAATAAAAACTGGTTAAACTTAATAAAATTATAAAGTTTCTCAAGAAAATATGAACTTTGATATTACTCAAAGCTCTTCAGAAAATGAATTACTGCAGATATCAGCAAAGCTAACAGCAACTTCTGATGGCAAATAACAGTTCTGACCACATTCAACAAGAGAATAATATTTTTCAATATTGCACAATAGATAGCCAAGCCTTAGGAAGAATAGTGCTATACAATAGTAGTAATTCAAACCATATTTCTGTCTGGGTTGTTGTAGTCTTTATTCAAGTCGCAACTGATGTAAGGTTTTCACTCTCTGTTGTTGAAGTGAAACCTTTCTTGAATGCCTTATTTTTTCTCTTTCTGAGGTTAGAACAAGGATAATAATTTCATCGATGCTGAGTCAACTGACAAGTTCATTTTGCTGTTTGATTATGCCTTGTGTAATATCTTAGAACTTCAATTAAAACTCTTCAATATCCTGTTCTTACATGATATTCTAGCAGATATTATATTTTGATGACCTTTTCTAATACTGCTATGTGGGCAAAAATGTCAACACTAATTTTAAAAACACAGTGACTTTTCAAAAATTCAGCTTTTCCAAAATTATACAATTAACATATAAAAGTCTAATGAGTCATTATTTAAGGAACTATAAAGTACAAAACTGTCAGAGCCAAATACAGGACTAAGTTAAATTACTGCCACTTAAAACAGTCTCCAAAAACTTTTTCCTAAGAATATGTAGGTTCAAGCTATCAGTTTTAAAAAAAGAGAAATTATTCACATGAAGTGAGATTTTAAAATATTGAATGTGAAAATAGCAATATGAATATATATTATAAGAACTTTACTTACCAAGTAAATCTAAGAACAATGAAAAGTCACCCATAGGTATGATCCATCTTTGATTTCTTAAATAAGAACTGGATATGGAACAAACTATATAATCTTGATGTCAATTTCTGTATTTTATTAATACTACCAGTATACAGTATGTAAGAGAAGTTCATGATACGTTTTCCATTTTAAATAGTATAAAGTAAAGCTTATTTCTGCTTCCTCCTTTTATTTATACCTAAGGAACTTGAGCCTTCTGGGTGAAATAGATTCATGACCTATATAAAAGAAGAAAGAAAGGCTCTTTTGTTTTATTTGATAAGATATTTTAAGAAACCTTATTGGTAGAGCAGTGACTGAGATTGTCCCTAGGATAAGGACTTAATTACTGCAGTTAAACATTCTTCAGCTTTTATAGTGTCAGCAAAATAATGATCCCTTCAAACTATGTCACATTTTTTTGTAATTTCAGGGCTAACAACAGAATCAGTTATGTTTTATAATACACTTTTTAATTTATGCAGTGAATGCATCATCATTTAGTGCAAAAAAAACCTACATAAATAATGGATTTCCTTTTTTACATTGACCTCTAGTAGTATCCAAGGTAAAATCAGTTTCAATCTATAGAAATAACCAAACTCACACATTTTCTAAGAAAGAGGGTGAAGTAAGCAAACATCTCAGCTGTCATTGTAAAAGATTTGATCTTATAACCAGTTTTACATAAATAAAAAATATTATGAGAGAGTACAATGAATAACTGAACAGCAACAAATTGGATGTTGCTAATGAAATGGGCAAATCTGAAATAATCAGTACGAAGACTGGATCGTAAAGAAATAGAAAATAAGAACAGCTCTCAGTCTAGTAGGAGGATTAAATCAGTAATAAAAAATCTTCGAGCAAAGAGAGCTGGAGGTCAGATTGGCTTCACAGGTTGAATTGTACCAAACATTTTCCTTTTACTTTTCTTCTTTTTTTATTGTCGTTCAATTACAGTTGTCCCTCATTTCCCCTATTATTCTCCCCTGCCCTGCCCATCCACCCTCCCACATTCAATAATCCCCCACATCCTCCTCAAACTATTCCAAAAACTAGTAGAGAATACTTCCAAGGTCATTGATTTAGGTGAGAAGTACCCTGATGATAAACCAGACAAGGAACCCACAAAAAAGGAAAACTACAGACTAATATCTATAATGAATATTGATGCAAAACCCCTCAGCACAATATTAGTAAATACAACTCATCAGCACATTCAAGAACTATACACCATTATCCAATAGGTTGTATTCCTGCAATGCGTGCATAGAACAACGTAGGAAGATCAATCAACGTAATAATACACCACATACACAGAATGAATGCATTTTTTTCTCTTTACAAAGACACCATTTGCGTTTTTATAGAAATTGTACTGAATCTGTAGATTGTTTGGATAATATTGATATTTTAACAGTATTTTTCCAATCCATCAAAATAGGATGCCTTTCCATTTATTTGTTTCTTCTCCAATTTATCTCATCTTTGTTTTGTAACTCTTAGTATACAAATGTTTCACTTCCTTGATTAAGCTTATCTCTAAGTATTTATTTTTTATGTTATTTTCAATAAAATTGTTTTCTTAATTTATTTTTGGATGTTCTTTGTTAGTATATAGAAAGCCAACTGATTTTACATATTAATTTACATAATGCAACCTTGCTGAACTCCTTTATTAGTTCTAACACTTTTTTAACAGAATCTTATATGTGTTTTCTACATATAAAATGATGTGACCTGCAAACAGCAGGGAGAAAAACACATGGTCATTTTAATGTGTAAATATGAAGTTAAAAGGAAACAATACCTAACCGTAAGAGCTGAAACTAGAAAACTTTCATGAGAAAATATAAAGAGAAAGCTTAGGGACATTGAATTTGTCCATATTTTCTTGGACATGATACCCAAACCCTTAAAACAAAAGAAAAATAGATAAATGGAACTACATCAAAATTTAGAAACCTCTGTACATCAAAAGATGCAACAAAATGAAAAGCGACCACCCGGAGTGGGAGAAAATATTTGTATTTCATGTATCCTATAAGGGGCTAATATCCAGAAAATATTTAAAAAATCAACTCAACAACATAGAAATAGGCATCTCAAATTAAAACAGTAAAAACTTGAATAAACAGTCTTCCAAGAAGATATACAAATGGCAAGTAAGTACATGAAAAAAATACCTAACATCAACTATTAGGCAAATGCCATTCCAAACTGCAATGACATGTCAGCTCACATCCATTGTAAGTCCAAGTATTAAACAAACAAACAAACAAACAAACAAAAACAGAAAATAACAAGTGTTGGTAATTACGTAGAGAAAGTGGAACATTTGTATTCTGTTGGTGAAAATGTAAAATGGTGCATCCGCTATGGAAAACAGCATGGCGCTTTCTCAAAAAACTAAAAATAGAATTACAATGTAACCTGGCAATTCTACTTCTGGGCATGTACTCAAAATAATTGAAAATAGGTTCTCAAAATCATTTCTATGTACACGTGTCTATAGCGCTATCATTCACAATGTCCAGGATGTGGAAGATCTCAGCTGTCCAACAGATAAGTATATACACAAAATGTGGTACAAAATACAATGAAATATTATGAGGTTTGAGAAGGAAGGAAATTTTGACACGTGCAACAACGGGTGAACCTTGAGGACATTAGGCTCCTCGAGGTTCATTATTTGTGAAATAAGCGACTCACAAAATGACACAGACAGTGTGAGTCCACTCAGCTGAGGTTCCCAGACTAGTCAAATTCGGAGAGGTAAAAAGTTCACTCTCCTAAATCCCAGGCAGGGACGGAGAACCGCCTTCTCCGGTTTCAGAGCTTCCGTGTTGCAAGATGAAAGCAGTTTTAGAGATGAATGCGGTGATAGTTGGGTAACAACGCGCATGTACACTTAATACCACCGACCTCTACTGACCTCTACACTTAACACTGGTTACGGTGGTCAATTGTACATCATGTCGGTTTTACCATACATTTTTTTAAGTACCTTAAGAAATGGCCAAAGGATAATGAATATTTTAGAAGTTCTTTCATGTGTAGATACTCACACAGGTCTATGATATACTCTGTAACAATTCTACGTATTAGTCTTATGTGATTGATGAAGAAATTGAGGCTCAGCGAAAAGTAAGAAACGGGCTCAAGGCCACAGAGCTAGTAAGTGGTGAAACTTAAATTCAAAACAAAATAATCGTATTCTTTGCTCCAATTACTCTATATCATACTGATTCATGAATTCTGATAGTGCAGTGTTAGATCTGAATCCTAGATCCAATAATTAATAAACTACACGCCCTTGTATATTTATTCCTTAGACCATGGGTGTCAAACTCGAAGTTCGACATGGGTTTTCACCAGGGGCCATATCTGCCTCGCAGTTGCCTTCAAAGGGCCGAATGTAACTTTAGGATTCTATAAATGTAACTACTCCTCAACTAGGGGCAAGGAGTTCGGTGCTGCCGCCGGGTAGAAACGAGGTGCCGGGCCGGATAGAACAAGGGGGAGGGCCGGATTCGGCCCACGGGCCTTGTGTTTGCCACTCGTGCCTTTAAACCTTGGTTTCTTCCTAAGCATATTGAGAATAGTAACATTCCTTTCTTTTAAAGTTTTTGTGAAGGTGAAAAGCAATAAAAATGTTAAGTATTAGAAAAGCATGAGACCACATAAGCCCAGCATATAGAAATGTGTCATTTAGTATGTTTCCAAATGTTTAAATGCAATGTAAGTTTCTAGTTAAACCAACCGGTTACTTCATGTTGATGCTAAATTAAATAAAGCTAGTTCAAAAGAACTCAAGCTTCCTTACCACTCGGTCATTTACTGTAAAAGTGTGACTGTATAGCAAACAGCAACATTTTCTTTGGCAAATAACGGATTCCATTGTACTGCACAACTGTTTCTATGCCTTACAGTTTATAATTAGCCGAGAAGAGTATGGATTCCGGGTTCACAGCCGCAGTTCACATCATTTTGTAATGTCGGTCTTTGTGTTCTGTGTTTTTTATTAAGTTGCTGATTGTAATTGAACAACTTAGACACTTTCTGAATATCCCCAGAACCTATGGAACACGGTGATAAAAGCATCATCGTGTATGACAATGTGAAATTTTTCTTTGTTAATGGTCAATTGTGTTACATCTACAGGTGCAATTACTGTATACATTACTATCCTATTTCTACAGTGTTCTATTAGCAAGGTTTTAACCACAGAAAATAAGAACCATTCTACTTCTGTTATGGAGTAAGAGTTTCACTACAGGGAACTGCATACTTTTACAAATTTTGCAGGGGTCAAAAAGTGGATTTTTAAAAAAAATGACACCAAGAACAAAATCACAAACTGTCCATCAGGGCAGCTGCTACTTCTGACACAAGAAGCTCCTTGTACAACTGTTACCTTCAAGGTCACAACAATGGAGCACTGATCCAGGAAGCGGACAGCAGTCACTGCCCATGACAAACGCCCCTCACATCCATGAGCTCATGATTACAAACTGGACAGCAAAACACACACATGAGCACAGACATGCCCACACACACACGCATGCACACACCCACACACAGAGAATGAGGCTTCACGCTTCAAAAATGCGATTGCCAAGTAGCACTAACCAAATCAGCATATAAATGTCCCTGGCTGATTCTCCCGTTCCAAATTTCCCAGACAGCATAAATGGTCAGCATCTAATTTACTAATATAACTTTAGCTTGGAGTGCTCTGAAAATAGCATTTTTAGCTGTCCAGCCTCACTACACTGGAAGAAAATTAAAATGGATAGTGACTCCAATTTCACCATGCCCATGAAAATGGGCTGCACGAAAATGGGTAGGTTTTAAGGCTCTTTCTTAACGCAAAGTGCATAGGTTCTAGTTTCACGGGCAGGTCGTGAAGACATTCTAGTCAATTGTCACACATTTGTTTCTGGAAGACAAAGGTAAATTCACCAACTGAAACTTACATCAAGTCTAAGGTAGCAATTAATATCAATTATGCATCACTCAATAGCAAACCGCTTCCAAAAATAGTAGCTTAATACAGCAATCATTTATGATTTCTCAGAACTGTTTGTTGCTAGGGTGGTTCTCCTGCAACTGGCCTCCCTCAGCCAGCAGATCATGTAGGGCCAAGTGGTTTCTGATGTCCCTTCCAGCAGGAGGGACAGACAACTGTCAGTTGAGAGAATTGCAAAAGGCCTCATGAACGAGGGACTGCAAGAAGGGTTTGAGGAATGCATAGTATTTGGACAAAAACCATCTTTCCAGCAACATTTGGGAATTTGTAATTCCAAGCAGGAAAGACACCGTAAAGTCTCAGGAGACTTAGGGGGTCCCGGATATTTTGGAGAACAGTGCCCCATCCAACACTTCCGCTTGGAGAGAACGCAAGAGAAGACTGCTGTCGAAAGTTACTTAGAAAGCTCTGTTGCGGCCACATGATTGATATTTTTGACTGCCAGTCTAACCCAAAATCTTTTAACCAAGTTGACCTTTTGCACTGACAGGAGTGAGAAAATCAGAGTCATGTGATAGAAATGATAGATAGGCCATGGACAAGATGATGCAGAATAGACGGTGAGTAAAATACAGGCAGTTCCTGAACGTGCTTTTGGTGTGTTAAAGATGATCCCCTTCAAGTTTTTAGGAAAACGATGAAAATTATAGCTTACATACAGAAATCAATATGTTTACGGAGAAAGAGTATAAAGCTACAGTATTAACATAAAAATACATTCGAAATTATGTGGCCACATTCTCAAGTAATTACATGTTAAATATTCAACCAAGATGAACTTTTACAGCAAGTCCAATAATATTGTACAGAAAACACTCTGATGACGATACATTAGTCATTAGTATTAAATGCTAATGATAAAAAGAAATAAAACAAGTTCATTTTTTGGGATGCATTAATTGGTTTTATCTTAAAAGGGAAATAAAAGGAGAATTTACTGTAGTCAGAAACACTTCATATGGGTAGAGAAAAAATGACCTGAGCACATTTTGACAGATTATTGGCATTGCACAGGTAGTTAGACTAAGGATAAATATAAAGAGATTTATTTTTGACCTTCAGAATCTAAAAAGTCCAAATGCTCATCAAATGAGAGAAAGGTCAATGAGCTGAGGAAGTTTGTTTTCCTTTAAAGATTTTCTGCTTGAATGTCACCGCCTCGTCGTGTCTGCAGAACCCCAAATTACAAATAGAATGAAAGTGTGAACTTTAGAAAATATTGAACCAGATACTGCCAGTGTCCATGTTATACATTGGGGGGAAATAAAGCCCACTTGAAAAATGAATTAGCTGTTATCATTTATTACTGTTTCAGTATACAAAATGATACCCTCGTAGCCCAAAAGTGTTACTATCAATGTATGAAGTGTTTAGTACACTCTGGAAAACTAGTACTAGTGAGCAACCTGGGTGGCTGAGGAGGTAATGAATTTAATTTGTGCTTTAGCAAATGACAAGCCTTCCTCATTCAATACTTTAAACTGAATCAGAGTGGCTTTTCTCACACAGATTTCTGAGAATATATACTAAATAATACATAGCAAATATGTTTTGGACAGAATGTACTTGAAACAAACAACTGACTTTTTCTAAATGAAGATGCTACAAAATATACAACTGACTGATATTGACAGGCCCAGAGTCAGACAAGTCAGCCCTGCTGCATGGAATAGCCATCGCCAGGTCTCTGTAACTCACATTTGATAAGAACAGAGTTCATCGTAATCACATAAGTATTTCTTTCTCACCAATTAAACAGTGAAAATGCCTGCAGCTAACATTTAACGCAGAATGGAGTTACCATGAAAAAGCTCTTTTCTCTCTTAAATTTCTTAATAGTACTACAGTTTGATTATTTCATTTATTTATTTTTAGAGAGAGGGGAATAGAGGGAGAGAGAGAGGGAGAGAAACATCAGTGTGTCGTTGCCTCTTGTGTGCCCCCTACTGGGGTCCTTGCCCACAACCCAGGCATGTACCCTGACTGGGAATCGAACCAGCGACCCTTTAGTTCGCAGGCCAGCACTCAATCCACTGAGCCACACCAGCCAGGGCAATAATACTGCAGTCTGTAACTCACAAATAGTCACGAGTATTTGTTAACTTTGCAGTAGTTGCCTTTACCTCTCAAATGGAGTAATGGCATTTTCAAAGACATTCTATGATAAAAAGTTCATCATGTATAAAAAATTCATAGATTATTGGCATAATTAGATAATCAAAAATATAAAGAATATATGTATTTGTAAAGTATCTATGGCAATTAGGTTACATGTGCTATATTTACTCTGTGTGCTCGTAACTTTCTGTGTCATTGTTTTAAAAATATAATTATCTACCCATATAAGAAACTTTAGCAGAACTGAGATCATATAGGCTAAAGTTTTCTAGTGACTTCACACAGTTGGATTGGATCAAAGCGGATTTCATGTTGTGAAAGTTGACAAGTCTCTTGTCAAGTTTAGAAAGTTCCGAATCAGACAAAGTTAAACAATTGTCCAGCTTTCCTTAAAAAAGATCCCCCCTGCAGGTCTCCTGAGAGCCTTTCAGAGAAGTAGAGTGCTTCTGACTCTCCAAGATGAAAATGCAAGGCAGCGTGCGTTTCCCAGATATGTCCAATAGGGAAGCTTTCATCGAAGTTACGCTTTTGTAACTCTCACTTCCTGTAACGTTGTTTGGGGGTGAAGAATGTGCCAAAGCCCCTTTTACATAAAGTTCCTTCCCCAAAGTTCTCAAAGGGGCCTACACGGAATGAAACGAAATGAGAATACCTACCTTCCAGTACCCTGTCCATTGCTGATTCCATCATCCCAAATGGCTTCCAATTGTAACAAGTAATATGGATTTGACTTTTTTTTTAAATGCAACTTAACTCTAAAATGTAAAGAGGACATTTAAACCGAAACTGGAAGCGTGGGACTACAAAGCCAGGGCTCAGGTCTATCAAAACATGCAACGTTGTCTTCTCTTGTGTTTTTTAAACCTCCCTGTTAAGTATGTGCTTTTCACATAGTTCTGCTTTCCAAAGCAACTGAGGCTCAGGTTGGGTTTAAATGTCAGAATGTCTCACCTATAAATATCTGTACTAAAGTCACAGCAATACTTGAAAGCTACTGCGGAATAAACCCAGCTCATATTATGGACCTCCAACATTTTCTGAGTCAGCGAGCCCTTAATAAACACTGTATAAATGACCTCTGAATGCCACTTATGTATATAATGTCAATTAATGTGGTGATTAATTATAAGCACTTGTGTTGCTCAATTGCTTGCATTTTACACGGAGAGTTTGATAAATCTCTACGAGATAATGTAAAGAAATTAGTTGTACATTAAAAAATGAAAAAGATTTTCTTGTACCTCTTCCGAAAATTACATTATCATGAAGAATAAACATGGCACACATTAAAAAAAAAAAAACCTTCAATTTTGCAACAACAAAGAAATTTCTAATCGTACGAAAACAATTGAAATGGATGGTGTATTTTACCAAAGTTTTAAGTGGCTCCTACAGTTCGTTTACTACAGGAACAACGTACAGCGGATCACTAGAAGTTATTCATCTTGCTTAATAAACTCCATTCCCTTTTATTAGAACCTCCCATATCCCCATAGACTGAGAGCCTAGGTAACACTGTTTCACTCTTTGATTTATACATTTGACTACTTAAGCTTGCAGACAATTGCATCATTGGAAGAGAACAGAGACCCCAGAAATAAACCCACAACTTTCTGGCCAGTCAATGCTTAGCACACAATGCAGTTCAATAAATGGTGTTGAGAAAATTAAGCAGGTGACATGCACAAAAATGAAACTCAAACATTACTAACATCGCAATGGATAAAAGACTTAAATGTAAGTCACAAAACCATAAAAATCCTGGAAGGAAACATAGGCAGTAAAACCTCAAATATCTCTTGTAGCAATATTTTTGCTAATATATCTCCTAGGGCAAGGGCCTTTCATATGTTGAGGTATGATCCCTCTGTTCTCACTTTGTTGAGAGTTTTTATCATAAATGGGTGCTGGATTTTATCAGATGCCTTTTCTGCAGCTATTGTTATTATGTGATTTTATCTTTCCTTTAGTGTATGTGATATATCACATTTATTGATTCGTGAATATGTACCAAACTTGCATTCCTGGGATAAATCCCACTTAAACATGGTATATGACTTTTTACTCTATTGTTGCATCCAGTTTGCTAGTATTTTTATTGAGAATTTTAGCAGCTATGTTCATCAGGGATATTGGCCTATAATTTTCTGTCTTTTTTGTGTCTTTACCAGGTTTTGGAATTAGGATAATACTGGTCCTGTAAAAAGAGTTTGGGAGTCTTCCCTCCTCTTGAATTTTTTGGAATAATTTGAAAAGGATAGGTCTTAGTTCTTCTTTGAATAATTGGAAAATTTTGCCTGTGAAGCCATCTGGTCCAGGGCTTTTGTGTGCTGGAAGTTTTTTGATTACTGCTACAATTTCATTACTTGTAATTTGTCTGTTCAGGTTTTCTGGGTCTTCCTGATTCAGTTTTGGAAGATTGTATGTTTCTAGACATTTACCCATGTCTCCCATGTTGTCTAATTTCTTGGCATATAATGGTTCATAGTAATTTCTTACAATCCTTTGTATTTTTGTGATATCAGTTGTTACTTTGCCTCTTTCATTTCTGATTTTATTTATTTGGGTTCTCTCTCTCTCTCTCTCTCTCTCTCTCTCTCTCTCTCTGTACTTTTTGCTGAGTCTGGTTAAAGGTTCATCAGTCTCGTTTATCTTTTCAAAGAACCAACTCCTGGTTTCACTGATCTTCTGTATTGATTTTTTAGTCTCTATATCATTGATTTTTATTCTGATCTTGATTATTTCCTTCCTTCTACTTGCTTTTGGTGTTGTTTGTTGTTGTTTTTCCAGTACGTGTAGGTATAGGGTTAGATGGTATATTTGAGATTTTCTTTGCTTCTTGAGGTAGACTTGTAATGCCATGAACTTCCCTCTCAGGACTGCTTTTGCTGTGTCTTATAGATTTGGGGTTGTTGTGTGTTTATTTTCATTTGTTTCCAGGTATTTTTTTTATTTTACTTTTAGTTGTTGATCTTGTACAGCTTTCTGTCTTTTATTCCCACCCACCTCAGCCCACCACCCCAGCCCTCCCCACCTCCCTCCCATTTCCACCCCCATAGTTTTTGTCCATGTGTCCTTTATACTTGTTCCTGTTGTTTCCAGGTAATTTTTGATTTCTTCTTTGATCTCATCAATAATCCATTCATTATTTAATAACATGCTATTTAGCCTTCGTGTATTTGAGTGTTTTTAAGTCTTTTTACTGATGTTGATTTCTAATTTTATGTCATTGTGATCTGGGAAAATGCTTGATATGATTTCAGTGTTGTTGAATTTGTTAAGACTTGTTTTGGGACCTCACATGTGGTCTAGCTTTGAGGATGATCCATGTGCAGTTGAGAAGACTGTATATTCTGCTCCTTTGGGATGAAATGTTCCGTAAATAAAAATTAAATCCATTTGAGCCTTTGTGTCACTTAATGTCACTACTTCCTTGTTGATGTTTTGTCTGCAAGATTATCCATTGCTGACATTGGGGTGTTAAAATTAAAATACCACAACTGTATCACTGTCAATCTCTTCCTTAAAGTCCTCCGAGATTTTCTTTATATATTTAGGTACTCCTAGTTGGGTGCATATATGTTTACAAGGGTCATATCCTCTTGTTGGGTCAATTCTTTTCGCATTGTGTAGTGATCTTCTTCATCTTTTGTTACGACCTTTGTTCTGAAGTCTATGTTGTCAGATATAAGTATTTCTACCCCAGCTTTTTGTTTGTTTGTTTCCATTTGCAAGGAATATTTTTCTCCATGTCTTTACTCTCAGCCTGTGGAAATCTTTTGTTCTGAGATGGGTCTCTTGTACACAGCATATATATGGGCCATGTTTTCTTATCCATGCGGCTACCCTTTGTCTTTTGATTTGAACATTTAATCCACTTACATTTAAGGTTATTATAGAAAAGTACTTATTTATTTCAAGTTTTTATTGCACCTGTTTTTTTTTTTCCTCTAGTTCTTTTTGCTCTTAAGGAAGGTCGTTTAACATTTCTTGGAATATTGGTTTGGTGATAATGAACTCTTTTAACCTTTTTTAATATTATTTTATTTTATTTTATTATTATTATTTTTTTTTTGGTCTGGGAAACTCTTTATTTGACCTTCAATTGTAAATGATAGTCTTTCGAGGTAGAGTATTCTTGCACGCATGCTCTTAGCTTTCATCACAATACTTCTTGCCAGTGCTTTTCTGGCCTAAAGTGTTTCTGATGAGAAGTCAACTGACGCACTTATGGTGACTCCCTTGTATGTAACTGACTGTCTCCGTCTTCCTGACTTTAAAATTCTCTCTTTGTCACGGTCCTTTGCCATTTTAATTATGATGTGTCTTGATGTGGGTTTCTTTGGATTCATCTTGATTGGAACTCCCCTAAACTTATGTGCCCTTTTCTGCCATTATTTCTTCAAATAGGTTCTCTGTCCCTTGCTCGTTCTCTTCTCATTCTGGTACTCCTATGATGCAGATGTTGTTTTCATGTTTTCCCAAAGGTCCCTTAGACTTTCCTCTTAAGCCTCTGTTCTTTTTCATTTTCTCTTTGGGTGGATACCATTATCCTGTCCTCTAATTTGCTGATCCGATCCTCTGCTTCATCTAACCTGCTGCTGATGCCTTCAAGTAAGTGAATTCTTCATTTTAGATATTGTAATCTTCATTTGCGACTGGTTCTCGTTGATCGTTTCTATGTCCTTTTTAATGTTCACTATCTCTTTGTTTAAGTTTTCACTGAGATCATCCATTCTTCCCCGAAAGTCTTTGAGCATCCATATAACCATATTTTGAACTCTGCACCTGGCATTTAGATTGCTTCCATTTCATCTATACTTGTAATTCTTTTTGTGGGGATTTCTGTTCTTTTATTTGGGACATTTTCCTTTGTCCCTCCATTTGATCTCTGTGTGTTCAGTAGGTGTGCTATGTCTCCCAAATATGCTTGGATGGTTTAATGATGAAGGTGTCTTGTGGGGGCCAGTGGCACAATCTTTCAGATCATCTGAACTCCAGGGTCCAGGAGTATTATTTGTGGGTTCTGTGTTCCCCTTGTTATAGTCAAGTCTTGGATGCTGTTGGCTCTTTCGTGGGTTGAGTTAACCCTTCAGGCTGGGAGACCAAGAATAAACCTGGACTACTGTGCGTGATACGCTGTGTAGGGGCTACCCATCCAGGTAACATTGTTCCCAGCAGAGTCTGGTGCTGCAGAAACCCCCTTTTGAGCGCACTGCGTGTGTGGCTAGTTGGTTCACGCTCTGGTGTGGTCTGAAGCCCACCACTGGTTTCCTTGGTTCTAGGTCCAGATGGATGCGATTCAGATACAGGTCACTGTCAGCCATTGTGCATAAACTGTCCTTGGGGTACCTGTCTGTAGCTCCCATGGACCTCACTGTACGCTGGACCTGTGTGTGCATGTGAGGGCCCATATTGTGAGGAGTCAGGTGTTTCCTGCTTCGAGCTGGTAGCAACTCTGTAGAAGGACTGAGGCTCCCTGAGGCCAGCCTCCGCCTTTTAGCCTTTGGGCCATTCCCTGAGGTTGCCTGATCTTCCTTCTGAGCCTCTTGATGAGAGACTGTAGGATGAGCCCAGGCCTGTTGAGATAGTGCTAGCGGGTGTGTTATTCGAGGGTTGCACAGTCAGTAGGGCATTGAATGAGGGGAATTAGCTTGAAAATTAGAAAATAGGAGGCCTCTCAAAGTCACCGCAGTCTGCAGGCATCTCCAGGGGACTGGGTGTGGTGGCTGTGGTCTCTCCTGCTGTCTGAGCCCTCATCCTAACCTCTCCAGGCTGGTGCTGAAGCAATGGGCGTGATTCGGGCTGGGAGTGTTCCATCCGAGCCTTACGGACTCTGTGAGTCCCCACTGATGCCCAGATGCCACACAGTCCCCCTTCCCAACTCGATTGTTGTGGGTTGAGGAGCCCTGCGTGTGGTTAAGGCCCCTAGATCCAAAGGGGAGGGAGGGCCAGAGCCACGATTTCTGTCTGTTCTCTTTGGCTTCAGAGTTTTTTTTTTTTTGTTTGTTTGTTTTCAATTGTTTCAGTTGATTGTTCAGGTTCATTGTGGGGAAGTCCACCTGCTTATCTGCATTGCAGGCAGAAACAAATACATTCCATTTCCATCTACTCGGTGGCCATCTTTTCCCTTCGAGTAGCTTTTCCATTTGTTGCTAAGTTGTCAGTGTGTTCAAAAAAGTTTAGAATTTTTTTGCCCTGGCTGGTGTAGCTCAGTGGATTGAGCGTGGGCCTGCGAACCGAAGGATCGCGGTTCGATTCCCAGTCAGGGCACATGCCTGGGTTGCCAGGCCAGTTCCCGGCAGGGGACATACAAGAGGCAACCGCACATTGATGTTTCTCTCCCTCTCTCCTTCCCTTCCTCTCTAAAGATAAATAAATAAAATCTAAAAGGAAAAAAAAAATCTTAAAAAAAAAAAGTTTAGAATTTTTAAAGAACACTAGTTACCATGAGAAATAGGAATTGTTTTTTTTCCTCGGTGTCTTGCAAATATTTCCTTCTCCCTATGAAGGCCCACCTTTTGTTCTTTTTTTCCCACTGTCTATTTTCCCTGATGGAAAATAGCGTGATGCAGATGGTGTTTTAACAAGTGAAGGAAATTTTAATACAGTTGAAGCAAAACATAGCGCCTTACCGGCCCAAAATAAATAACATGCTTCTTTAAGTTTATTAATACTCTGGCAAATTTAGAATATATGCATACATTGAAAATAACACTGTCAGGCTACAGCCTACCTGTTACTTACACGCAAAATGTCTTTAAATGTCACTAAATACTCTTTGTGTAACTATGGAACAATCTGTAACTTCCGTTGATTAAGACCCTAAAGGACACTCTGATGATGATTATACAGGTCCTAGGCTGGGCTCTTGGACTTGATTTAATGAGCTGTTCTCATCATCTTGAAATTCTTAATACATTTTCAACAGTACACTTCATGTTTTTTCATTTTGTCTTGGGTCTTGTAGATCATTTGTACACATTATGTAACCAATCTAGAGCTTATGGATTCTAATAGCCAAGCGCCAGAAGTATCCAGAATAAGTACCAAGGCCCCATCTCCAGTACAAGCTAGGATTATAGCAAAACCCTGGGTACATTAGGGTACTATGAAAAGCAAGAATGCAGTAAGCTAGGAGAAATAGTCAGAGAAAGGGACTTAAAAAACTCCAGGAAGTATACCTTCATGAAATAAGTAGAGTGCATTTGAGCATCACATAAATTCTCATATGAATACATGTAAAATGCAAATGGAACTGCCTCTGCCCAGTTTGAGTCCCTGAATGTGATGGACATCTTTAATGTTCCCTGTAGAGAAATTCTTTAATAAGCTGTGAAGTGTTGAAACACTTCGTGGTAACATCATGTTCCTCACCACGTAGGGACACAATATGAACCCTAAAAAGCTGCAGCCCAAAACTTTATTTATATTTGAAACATGCACCTAATATTTGTAAATAGTTTCACTCTAAAATAGATCACGTGCTAGCTTTAAAGAATCATTAAGAAATATTAATGACCGAACATTTCATTGAGAATAGAAAGTGAACCTTGTATATGAAAGAAAACAGAAGAATTTACAAGCTACGACATAGCTATTAAAATACATTTATATTTACTAAAAGGAGCGCAATCTATCTAATCTCTCCGAACCTGTTTTCTACTACAAATATGGAGAAAACAATCTCTACTTCACAATGCCTAGAAGAACATGTATCTTTTAAATGGCAGCTCTTAACGCTCTTCCAAGATTCTGTATTCTTCTTGGTTGTACGTACACGAACAACCCTGCGTCATTTCAACCTCTAAGACCAAGGGTTTCATCTCAAATATTAACCGCTTTGCTTTTGATGTATGTTTATTTTTAAATACAATCTCTCGTGTAAAAGTTTTTAAGTCTTAAAAAGTGTGGGGATAAATTGAGCATAAATAATTTTAGACAACATTCATTTGAATAGTTGTCTAAAGCAATCAGAAACATATGGTGTCAGTTTTCAAGCCGCAAAGCGCAATGAAACCTAATAAATGCTAATTTGAGGGAATACAATTTCCAGCCTGACTTGCAAGTTCCAATTAGGTTTTGCAAAACATGAGTTCTGAATGACTGCATTTTTTTAATCTTGTCGATCTAAAAGTAGGGCAAATATTAATGTCAACCCTCAATCAGGATTGTTTGCATAGCATAGACTTTCATTTAGTTATAATAGCACAGAGAGAAAATTCATCTGAGATAGAACACGAACAATTCTTATTAAAGACAATGGATTTGCAAGTATGTATCTGAGGACAGATTCTGATAGAGTTTTACTTACTAAGCTGTTCTGAAAAAAAATGAACAAAGCTGTGTATACAAGGAAATGTTGAAGTATATTTTTAAAATTACAAATAACCTAGGCTAATAAAGGTACACAAATATTTTCTATTGATCAACAGTGTCTACTTAATGAGTTGAGTGATTCCAGTCCAAGCTGTAAAAGAAGCAATTTTCATTAGATAATTTAATAAACACAACATCATTTCATTCACCCGTTGCTGAATTAGGTCTGCCTTTTCTTTCCTGTTTGGATCCGGGAAGAGAGAGTATTTATGTACAATTCTGTTCCTTAAGGAAAAAGCATAAAATGTCTTCCCTTCAGGGAATTGCCATACTATGCAGCTCAAATTTTGAAGCTATAAAGCCAATGTACCCGAACCTCTGGTTATTCCCCGAATGATTCCTCTTACCCTCACACCCGTGTATACACTCCACTCACTCAAGCTAATGTGGCCACATTCAAACACATATAAAAAGATGAGAATACAATTCTACTAACAAACTGGGCCTCATCTCTCCATGGCTACCTCCTTGAAACAATTTCCTATTTTTTATGGAGCGTGTTGAGAATCATCCCACACACTTCTCCAAACCTGGGGAGCAGAAAGGAAATCTCTCTAGTTTTCTTCTGCAGTCAGTCCTGAAGTTTACACACAGTAAAGAATGTGCCCTTTGATATACAGTGGATTTGCTTTGATATTCTGTACAGAAGAAAGACGTAGAAAGACATAAGATGATAGGAATTCTGGGAATTTTAAATGCCTTCATAAAATAAGCATGAAAATCCTTACCTTTAAAAATGGTTGAATAAAATGTAACCAGTGCTTGTTCCACTTACTGCAAAAATCACTTGCGACACCGGCGAATCCCACAATGAGAAGTGCATCATACGAACCCTTCGAACATGTTACATAGGGCGCCGTGCCAAGGGATTAGGCATTCTGTGTCAGACTTTGTCTACCAAACAAAATTGTACATTTACTTGAAACATTATGAAATGTTGTTCTGATCGTATGTATTTAACGTGTGGCCCGAGACAACTGTTTTTCTTCCAGTGTGGCCCGCGGACGCCACGAGGTTGGACGCTCCTGGCAGAGCGTGGGGCTGGCAAAGGCGCCAAGACACGTGGTACAGCCAGTGTGTTAGTAAGTGTGGATTTCTGCTCTCTCCAAGGGAGAAGGGGTCCAATTAATCAACTGACCCCCAGTGGTCGCCTGTTCTCACCAGCAAATGCTGCCATATAGAAGTCTTGTCACAGTATCAGCTTCTGCTATGGACGGGTTAAACACTTCGTAGTAGTAACAGACTTTCCTTTGAAAGAATGGCTGACACCCCCAGAAGCAGGCAGGAGCAAGTGAAACTGCTGAGGCAGAAACTGGGTTCCTGGCCTCGACTTTATCCCTCAAAACTCGAAGGAATTTTTAGCTAGGCATTTCAATTCTACGCAAGTAATTGTTTTGCAAAGGCTGCCAATGCATCAGCATTTGGAGCACGATAAAGAGGAAAATAATGTTTAATAAGTAAACAATTGAAATCATTTTTCATCCGGAAGCTTTGGTATCATGCATGTAGCTATGTCTTTCACTACAAGACCTCTGGAAATCTCTATTTCACCACTCATAATAAAATTTCACAAATGCTTGCTACGTATCACATGTAGTATTATTATGTCAGTGTACATATGAAGTTTATCTATGTACCTGCATATACCCATACAGGTAACCCCAAACACCTCTAATACTAAAAGTACTTCATGAGTTTCTATTATTATCCCCCTTTCCATAGCAATGCACTTGCTCACATATCCTTAGCATATTGACAAAGGCATTCCATTTTACGTTCCAAGATTCTCTGGAAATCACGCCTGAGGTTTGTGTATTGAAGTAGGAACAATATATGTTATTCTGCTACTTATGGATATGCAGGGTCTGGCACAAATAACGCCCCCTTTTCATTACAGTCTTTTATTACCAAATCATGCGCATTTCATTCTGTAACATAACACCATCACACTCAAGCACGCTATAGCACATTTTCGGGGAGATGTTCAAATGAAAACTATAAATTATTACAGCCATATTATTAGCCTATCAACCACACTTGAGCACATGCTACTTCTCCTGCACCATGGATATTTTGAAATGCTATGATATAAATAAATATGCCAGAAAAAAAAAACTAAAAGAACCTATTTTTAGGGGAAAAATCTGTTTTAGTCACTCCACTTGATGGCATAAACTCTGTAGCTTCCAAAAATGCTTTCTTTGGTCAAAGTCCTGTTAATAGTACCATTAGCACATGTTTGGCTATATAAACTCTAAATTCAAGTATGGTCACAAGGGGCATAAGGGCAAATGTGATGAGTATCACTGACCCTTATTCTCCTGTATCTTAGAAAGCTGTAATGAACTCATTGGCTTCCTA
This sequence comes from Glossophaga mutica, assembly GCA_039655065.1. Classification (NCBI taxonomy): domain Eukaryota; kingdom Metazoa; phylum Chordata; class Mammalia; order Chiroptera; family Phyllostomidae; genus Glossophaga; species Glossophaga mutica. The sequence continues at coordinate 1,291,309 of CM077318.1, read as the reverse complement.
TGACATACCTGAATGCAAAGTTGAGCGGTGTTCAGGGGACATCTGAGACTGAGATGCTTACAAGAGTCCCCATTCCTTCCTGTGATACAGCAGTTTATTCCTAACCAGAGTATGCTTTTGTGCACTCACTCAACAGCACTCCCTTCGTTTGCGTAAAAACGGTCACTCATATAAAGGCTGACAAAATTCGATCATAGACAAAGTGTCTAAAAAAACTTTTTTCTGAACCTAAATTTTGCATAGACTCAAGGTGTGAGAAATAGCTTTGAAATTAAATTGTCGATTTCCTAGATTTGTTACCATTGTTATGTGAAGTTATTTTCATCCAAATCAGGGCAAGCAGCCTTTGACTGTCCCTTAAGAACAACTTGCCTTCCAGTGACTCCAAAAAGGCACTCTGTTTTTCTCTTCCATCACAATGAATAGCTCGAATGTCTCTTTAGGAGGTCAACGGCGCCTTTCCTCACTGAATTGAAGAACTGCCCTACCTGGTATAATCAAAATGAGCTTTTTAATGTGTTTTTATCTGTCAGATCTATCATAGAAGACATGGGTGTGAGAGGGTCATATTAATGAGTAATGTTAAAATATTAGCAATGGTAAGAGCTTAAATCGGAAAAGTTACTAATAAAGTCATCCCTCTAAATGTAAATTTTGGTATCTTAAACTAACATACTTCTTTGTCGTCAAATTTTCAAAAGTCAATTTCAAAGAAACCACAAATCCCAGTAGAAATAAAGAGTAGATTGGGAAATAAAGACACTAGTAAACAGCCAGTATTCATTCGTAATGAGCCATACAGAATTGTGTTAGAATTATAAAATTATGCTAATATTTCTACAAGGTAACTAACATTTAAGCAGTATGTTCTGCAAACAACAGCACTTAATCATTAAACCTTTCGACTACACATGCTAATTTCTGACGAAGCAGGTTCGCTTCCCTTTGCTAGATTCAATTACCGCCAACTGTCAATTAGGTGATTGACTCTCTCATTTATATATCACCACACTACCTCATTTATATATTACCCTTCCCCTCTTTCTCCCAAGTATTTTCTACATTGTGTTGAGTTCGCTTCGCAAGGGGCAGAACAACGAAATGAGTGGAGTTTAGCAATGTTTCTTGTGAATGGCATTAAATGTATGTGGATTTTGGCTATCAGCACAAGTATTTCTCCTTGATTATGATCTGGCTGCGGTGTCAAATCAATACCACCCCTCCCCACAAAAAGAAGACCTTACCAAAAACCTCCTATCCCCTCACAGAACTCAGATTTGGGCCGAAATCTACCAATGCATTCATTCAAAAAAATACATGTTGAGCGATTGCCACAGGACATGCATTGTTCTAGAAGTCCAGGATTAAATAATAAACTAAATTGCACATTAATATAAATAGTCTGATAGAAAATGAAAATGTATGTGATGTGAGAGAGAGCAGGAGAATTCATGGGATCGATGGCCTTAAATAAGCAACAGTGGTTGGGATTAAGTAGGCAAGGAACAAGTGCTCGTGTTTGCTAGAAACACAAACAGTTCATGCACAGTAAAAGTACAAAGGTCGAGTGTACGGGTTCAGATGCAGTTAACCTGATAGGTGTGTTGGGAGTTGGGGGATAGTTTCATCTGATTGTTCCTGTTCCCTTAGTGTATTGAGAACCAGGGTCATTAGCCGAGAGTGATGGGGGGACTGTTGGAGGCTTATCGCATGAGAATGTGTGAACTAGTTGCCTATAAATGTAGGAGAGGAAATAGAGAAAGACATAATATGATTGCTACGAGGCGCTGAGCACCCACTTAAATTCATGATTATAAATTTAAAATAGTTCTGTCACTGTTTTTCTTTGTTTTTCTCCAGTTGATTCTTCATTTGTAAGATCGAGCGGATGGGTTCATTCACGGTTGTCCTTTTACGGAGTGAGAAGAAGAAAACGAGAGGGGGAGAAACAGCTGAGAAGACTGAAAAAAGTGCTTACGGTAACTGACCAGGGAATGCACCCTAGGAAGAAGGGAAGCGAGGGCGTGAGACGATGTGAGAGAAGGTGAAACATTGGATACACTACCACACGATAAATCTTGGTGTATGATTATTGGAACTGGGATGTTAGGATGGGTGAGCCGAAAAAACAGGATTTAGTACTCAGAGCGTAGGTCACTGATGATGACAAGCTTTTGTGTTTGACAATAACAATAAGAGCCTGCGCTAAGTTGAAGTGCAAATGTATTGGCGAAGAGGTGGGAAGGAACCGAAAGCACAGAGGATTGAAAGGATTTTCCAGCAGGATATTCAAATTAGTACAGATCAAGAATGCTGAAGAGACGAAGAATAAAATATTCAAGAGATGAAGGCAAGTGGGTGTGGTAGGGTGAATTTTGCCCCCCCCCCCCAAAAAAAATAGTTGTTCCAGTCCTAACCTCTCATTCCTGCAAAATGTGACTTCACGCCAAATAGTTAAGTAAGAATCAGATCATACAGGAATGAGGTGGGTCCTTGATACAATCTGCCTGGGGTCCTTCTAAGAGGACAAAGACACATATGCAGAGAAGATGGCCATTTGAAGAAAGAGGGAGAAATCAGAGTGATGCTTCTATATAGCAAGCAATGCCAAGGATTGCTGGAAAACACCAGAAGATAGAGGAAGTGAGGGAGGCTCCTTCCCAGTAGGTTTCCAAGGGAGCGTGGCCCTCTTCACACCTTGACTTGGACCTCTAGCTTCTAGAATTGTAACGCAATGAGTTTATATTATGTAAGCCATTCGCTTTTTGGGGCATTGGTCTAACATCCCTAAAGAATGAATACAATGGCTATCTGCTACCAGAAACAGCCCTGCCCTGGCTGGTGTGGCTCAGTGGATTGAGCGCTGGCCTTTGAACCAAAGGGCCACTGGTTCGATTCCCAGTTAGGACACAGGCCAGGGTTGCGGGCCAGGTCCCCAGTAGGGGGTGTGCGAGAGGCAGATAGTTCTCTCCCTCTCTTTGTCCCTCCCTTCCCCTCTCTGTAAAAATAAATAAATAAATAAAATCTAAAAAAAAAAAAAAAAGAAAGAAAGAAAGAGATAACTGTTGAAATAGAGTAGTGGCCCGAAACTAGTGGAAGCTAGGTTTTGAAGGGAAGAACAGTGGCATGGAATTCAGCGATAAGAAAAAAAGGAGGACAACAATACTGATGACAGACAGACAAACTCCGCCACCCGAGAGATTGACTATTGGAACAGTAAAACTAGCAGGGAGGGTTCCAAGGAAGGGAATGGGTAAACAATTTCCAATACAGATCGAGGATATAGAAATGTTACTGATTGACTTTCCGGTCCATAGAACACAGTGGATGGGTTTGGGAACAGTGAGGATGGGCGTGGGTTTGCGGAAGTCGGGCTAAGAGTTTTGGGGGGACAGTCACTGGTCCCTTAAATGATGATGATGATGATGATGATGATGATGATGATGATGATGATGATGATGAGATTGCTGGAGGGGTGACGTTTCCAGACTTGGTGGGGCGTGTTCAGGAAATGTTTGGTTTGTTCGTCACGTATTGGTGTTCAGGTACAGTTGCCCCGCCTTTTCCTGCCTTGCTCTGCCCCGCCCAGTCCCCCTGCCACTCCCATAGCCAATCCCCTCCCCTTGTCCGTGACCGGGAGTCCTCTGCGAAATGCTTGCAAAGGAACTCGGGCAGGTTGGTTAAAGGAAGCATCCTAACAGAAGTAATATTTAAATTGAAGCCAAGCAAATCTTAGTTCTTTGGAATAAGGTCGTAACAGTGGGAGTTAATAGAAATGAAGAGATTCAAATTAATTAGGGTATATAAAACAACTTAGCTCTGTTGGGAGGGGGTGAGAAGGAGGACGTAGCCAAGTAAAACGCCCATCTCTGGCTTCAGCAACGGATTGAGGCCATTAATAGAAAACGAAAAGAGAAAAACAAGTAATTTTGGGCAGGCCAATATGCTTCAAAAATGATTTCGTTTCATCTCACATTAGCTGTCAACACCTCCAGTCACTGCTTAATTTCTCTTTAAGCATGACATCCCTCACAGGACCTACCCTACCATTCTCTGCACCTCCTCTCCGGCCGTCTCCTTCCGTACTCTGTAATGAATGGCTTTGCTTCCAATTCTATCGAGAACACTTTTGGGTAAGACAAACAGGGTTTATTTACAACGACTTCTCTTTATTTCAGTTAAAGCGGTTTGCCGTTCTTATTCTATTGTGCAATTCTCAGAAGCGTCCCTTATGAATCCTCTTCTCTTATGAAAATCGCTCTCCGCTTCGGTTCTTGACCCCGTTCCCCCTTGTCAGCCACAGTTGGAGGGCTCACAAAGGCGCGCACTCTGTGCTTCGCCTCGCTCTGTGCTGTGGCTTCCACTGTTACCTTTATTATTTACCTAATAAATAATTGCGGAATAATAATCTCTCGCACTGCCTCACAGTCATGAGTCTTCCCCTGCTGCAAATTTCTTCCCATCTGAATTCAGGTTGCCCCTGATCCTTGCTCTCATGACATTTATCACACTCCACCTTGTTTATGGTTATGTACATACCCATCATCTGCGTCATGTACTCTGGTAGCTACTTTTTTAAAGAAAACCATCTTTTTCAGTCCTACTCTAGCAAAACACCTGCAGCGGTGGCTTGCATATCATAGTTAATGAATTATTGATGGATTCAATAACTAAACACTAGCTAAGGTAACTTCCGTGAAAGCTTGGATTTATGAGAAATTTCTATCCGATTAAGGTGCATAAAACAGTTGTGTCCAAACTGTCTTTGGAACCTTTTCACTGTGTAAGCCAGAAGATGCCTTTGAAAACCGGCCTGAGCCCTTTTTGTTTCTTTTCCACTCAATCATAGGACAGACCTCTATAAAGTCTAAAATTGCCTCTATTAAGCTTAGCTGGCAACCACCTCCTTGTCTTTAAATGCTAGCCATACTAATTCGTCTTTTCATAAAAATGTCGTATCATGCTTTTGTCCTAAGTGATCGTTTCTTCTTCCAAGTTGCCCACATTTCCAAATAAGAGGCCAATTATCATACTTACAATGCAGAGTTGTACAAATATCTAAATTTTTCTTCTGAATGTTTTGAAACTTAAAGATAATTGATATTTAAACAAAAAATGTACTTAGTCAACCATTAACTTCACCACCACCAGCTCCACAAGAAAGCAATAAGCAAATAAACAAAAAGTGAGGCTACAGTCAAGTACACATTTTCCAACAATGAAAACTGCTAAAACCTTACATTTGTATTGGGAAACTGAAACGCATACCTATGCATGAGCCCTTAAGATATAGACTTGGTGTGATGCTAGATTTAGTTAGCGCGAGTGAAACTTTTTCTAGTAACACTCAAGGGACGGCTATGGACTAGTGAGTATTTACATGAAATTTACACATAAAGTACACCTACGTAAATGAAAAGCTTTGCGACAAAATGACCAATACATAATAAATTAACTCATTATTTCAAGTTTTGATTGTGCTTTGTGATATTATTGCTTTTCTAGAGCCCCATGTACGAGCAACGAACCTGTTATAATCTAACATTTCCTGTAACACAAAGGCAGCTGTGTACACCCTAAAACCAATCATCATTGTTTGAGAGAGACAATACCAAACATATGGAGAACATTATAATACTTTTTCTTTCTTTCTCTCTCTCTCTCTCTCTCCTTTCTTTCATTGTTTCTTTCTTCCTTTCAATTTTAATTTTGCTAAGCTGAGATCTGATGTTGAAAAATAAAACATTGTCTCCCTTGCCAGAAAAAAATGCTGCCAAAAAACTTCATCTTTAGACATTCACTGTATGCACTGAAAACATCTTCCGAAAGGATGGACTTGGATACAATCATTTGGGAATAATTTAAACATTTGGATGCGGTCAACAACGCCAAAAACTAGCACAGCGCTGTGCTCTCACCCAGGTGTAAGAAACTCAAAATCCCACAGAAATCTTGCCGTCCTAGGATCTGTAGCAATAGAAAGATTTTACGGAGCCACTCATAATTATACTCTAGACAGAAATAAAGAAAAATATCTGCTACACGGAAAATAAATACCAGAGAAACAAGCAAAATGATCCCAGATACAGATGCAGTGGGCGATCCAGGCATTGTAGAGTGTGAGACACTCAGTTTGAAGGAGATCTCTTCAAGTACAGGACTAAGCAATTAGATAGGAAAGTGAATGATTCCTTAGAATGAGCAAAATAAATAATATAAAATTATGGATTTGGAAAAGTTGACAAGTATCGCAATCATTACAATATCTAGAAAAAGAACATATTTTTTCTCATATTAAATCATTTTTATTGCTATTCCATTACAGTTGGCCCAGCTTTCCCCGCTCTGCCCTCCTCCGCCCATCCCACCCTCCACTCCCACAATCAGTCCCACCCTGTCGTCCACGTCCGTGGGTCATTCATCCGTGTTGTCTAGTCCCTTCCCCTTCTTTCCACCACTGTCTCCCTCCCCGCCCCCCTCTGGTCACTGTCAGTCTGTTCCATGTTTCCACATCTGTGGTTCTGTTTTTGTTAGTTTATTTTGTTCATTATATTCTTCTTATAAGTGAGATTATGTGATATTTGTCTTTCACTGCCAGGCTTATTTCGCCTAGCGTGATGCTCTCCAGTTCCATCCATGCTGTTGCAAAGGGTAGGAGCTCCTTCTTTCTTTCTGCTGCATAGTATTCCATTGTGTAAATGGACCACCATTTTTTGATCCACTCATTGACTGATGGGCACTTAGGTTGCTTCCAGTGCTTGGCTATTGGAAATTGCGCTGCTATGAACATAGGGGTGCATAGGTCCTTTTGGATCAGTAATTTGGGATTCTTAGGGTATAGTCCCAGCAGTGGGATTACTGGGTCGAAAGGAAGTTCTGCTTTTAGTTTTCTGAGGAAATTCCACACTGTTTTCCACAGTGGCTGCCCCAGGCTGCATTCCCACCAACGGTGCACTAGGTTAATGTTATTGGTAATGATATTGATTGAATCAAGATTGAAATAAAGTACTCACAGCACATAAAACATCTTTGCAGTTATTTCAAAAGAGATGAAGTACAAATTATATAGAGGGCAAGTTAGGTGATGTTTTGCTGTATCAATTATATTTACAACAGCTCAGCGTATCATCTTCTTGGGTAAGAGGAAAACAAAATTCTGTGTGCTAGCTATAATTAATCCAGGTTCCCTCCCCCCTTCCTGGTATTACAGAATAAAGCAAAATCCACTTGTATTTTAAAGGAAAGAAGTGTTTGTAAAACCTAGATCTTGGAGTTTTACCTATTAGTGTTTAAGATATGAAGACTGGAGGGCATCAAAGAAAGAGATAACAAAGAAAAAAGCAACCAGTTAAGCATAAAGAGACATTAAAACATAGAGAAATACAACCCAAAGTGTATTGTAACTATTGAAAAGCACAGATCATAGATTAGACTAGTATTAGGTTCTACTGAAGCATATTAGCTGCAAAAAAAGCAAACCTATTTTGTGGCTCTGTAAGACAACTCAGTAAGCTACAATGAAATCTTGGTTTGTTTCAACCACTGACTTACAAAACACAATGTTTACAGAACAGAGACCGTTATACTTCCATAAATGGGATGAATTAGAAGCCAAATTCAGTGATATGCACCTATGAGAACCTCCAGGGTATACTTTGCTATCTAAATATAGAGAGTGTTCATGCTAAACTGATTATGCTCAGACTACTGCAGGTTCAGCTTAAGGTTTCTGGTTTCTGAATGCTTCGCTCAGAAATATGTCACGAAATAACACTTTACCTGTGTGTTTGGTTTTTGTGATTTTTATGTGTGTTTGTCTATGTAGAGTCACAATAAAATATTAAGAAAAATGCCTAATTATTTCTCCCGTCAATTCAACTTGTATTCCACCTTCTATTTTTGGAGAGAAATATTCAGAAAATAATAGGCTTTTTTAGCCAAGAAATTAACATTCTGCTTGCAAATCATTAAAAAAACAACCTTATAACTGAAAGATCTTTAAAAAAAGATAGACAGTCCATCATTCAGTTTCTTCAAAAAACTGCATTTAAAAAACCCAATATTGATTAATGTACCCCATTCTCAGACTTCCAAAATTTGTGAGAGTTTGAAAAATTACTCTGAATCTAGCCAAAAGGGGCAATAGTCTTCCCCAATGCCTTCCCTGCCTTCAAGACTAAAGCGACAAGTTAGAAGCTGCTCACCAAGGAAATGGTGAGGCCCCGAGTGTGCTGAGTATGTGAAGAAAGTATAGAGACTGAAATTATATAAGAGAAAGCTCTGATCGTCAAGCTGACAATGGTGGAATTCAACTACCAAGCAGTAGACACCCATACAAGCCATTTGCACAGGAAGGCAAGCAATCATATCAAGTTTGTGTTTTAGGAATATTTAAATACCAAACAACCTTACGTTAACACAAAATACCTTTCAGTCTGTAGGTTAACATGAATACAACTAATTTTTATAATGATGAATGAATAAAACTTGTGACATTAATGACAAAGTGTGTGGGGGGATTAAATAAGAATATACAAGTTTTATATGCAGTTGAAGTTACTCTCAGCTTAAAATAAATAGCGATAACTATGAAATATTTTACACAATCCCCATGTTAACCACAGATGAAAAGAAAATGAGAAAAGAATCAAAGCATGCCATTACAAAAAAAAAAAACAGGACAAAAAAAGTGGGACAAAAGAGGTACAAGACAGACAAAAACAATTAACACGAAATCTGTAGTAAGTCTTTTCCTAACAATAAATAAATTCATTGGAAAGAAATAGACTGGGTGAAGATAAGAAAAAGAGAAGAGTCAACTGTATCTTGTCAACAAGAGACTCAATGTCGTTTAAGGACACACTGTAGCTGAAATTTTAAAAAAGAAAATATATTTCATGCAAATGTTAACAAAAAGACAGCAGACAAAATAGACTTTAACTCATAAACTGTCACAAGAATCCAAGGAGGATATTGTATAATGATAAAATAATCAATTCACAAAAAAGATGTACTAACTAGAAATAAATATGTATGCATATCAGAGCACCTAAATATAGAAAGCAAAGACATAGTTAAAGAGAGATATCAATAGCAGCACGATATTAACACGATGTTTCAGTACCTCACTAGTAATAGTGAATACAACATCCAGACAGAAAATAAATAAGGGAACAGTGGACTTATGCAACGCTATACACCAAATGGTTCTTTTCAACATATTCACAAAATGTTGCCAAACAGCAGAGGAATACAAATTCTTCTCAAGGACACACAGAGGTTTTTCAAGGGTAGGTCACGTGTTAGGTCATCAAAGAAACTTTATGAAATTTCAGAATATTGTGATCATACCAAGCATCTCTTCCAACCGTAGCAAAACAGAACTAGAAATCAATAACAGAAGCAAAACTAGAAAAATGTTAAATGTGTTGAAAATATCAACACCGTCTTGAGCAACCATGTATTAAAGAAGAAATTGAGTAAAATAAGAAATCATCTTGTGACAAACAAAAGTGAAAACAAAAACTTACGAGATGCAGCCAAGGGAAGAACAAAGAAGAGAAGCTTATAGCCATAAACATCTATATTAAAAAAGGGTTCATAGAAACAACTTTATACCTGAAAAAATTAGAAAAAGAACAAACTAAATACAAAATTAGCAAAAGGAATAAAATGATAAAGATTAGAGCATAAATAAATAAAATAAAAACAGTGAAAAAATCAATGAAATTATGATTTGGTTTCATACTGACAAATCCATTTTAGACTAAGAAAAAGTGAGAGAACACGCATCAAATCAAATTATTTTATTATGTTTAAAGCACTACACACCAGCTGCATGAAGTTACTTCTTGACTTCTCATAGTATCAGTATATTTTTCTTGAGAGAAACAATAAATGAAAAATGTTAATAATTTTATGCCGCCAGCTAGAGGCCCTCACCTTTTCATAGTTTATAGTATAGGAATAATAATCAAAACCCATAAATATAATTGTATTAACAAATAGGTTGTCCGGTACTAAGGGCTGGAATAGAGAAAAATGGAGAATGTGTACAAGAAATATAAATCCACTTAGAGCTTTGTTGAGCACATAGGAAATACACGTGTGACTATAGTACACATTTTAGTAAACCTTGCAAATCACATTTTTATTTGCTCATAATTAATAATGGCAGTTTTTACTCTATGTAGAACTAAGGGATGCTTGGAAAATACCTGTATTGTAAAGCAAAACAGCAGGACTCAATGCATATTTGAAAGTCAAATAATGTTTCATAATTTAAATAGCATTGATTTAAAAACAACTTATGATTTGATTTCTCTGTCCTTGCGCGAGATCACACTCCAAAATCATCCTCCTAACTTGAGGGTTAAATCAGTATCTCCGTACAACCACAAGAAAAATACTTTAAGTATGCAACTTTAAAGAAGTGATTATTTTTGAAAATAAAAATAGACATGTTACATCATCATTGTTAAGTGGATTTTCTGTTAGTTAAAATTAACAGTGATTTTGACAGAATAAACTAATTAAAAATGACTTGAACCTTATGAGTACAAAGTTATTTCTCAAACAAAGAACTTCCCACATGGGAAGCAAAACAGAAGACAGAATAAACCATTGAATACAAAAATCTAGTAATTTTTGTGTTTCCTTCATCTTCCCAATGCACAGCTATAGATTATTCCCTACTAGTTTTTCCTCTACTCAGTAAGACATTCTAAGATATGAATAAATTTACATTTACGAAAGTAAAAAAAGCCAATAAGAGGAAAATGATATTTTAGAAAAAATGTTCTTCCTCAACCAATAATTTTGTAGCTATTTAAAGCTGGAAAACCAATGGTTTGCTTTGATTTCAAAAATATAAAACAGAATTGCATTTAATAAGCTACCCACATTATATTGTACCATCTGCAATGTCTAACGGGATATTTTAGGATTTATAATATGTGTGATTCTCATAGGGAGTAGAAATATGAGTACAAATCGTAACGTACTACCCGCACTTGAAGAAGGAACTATGGTTGAAATGATACAAAGGGAAGAGATCTACTTTGCCGTCTTTTTAGATAATACTTTCCTTCTGTACACATTCTATCCTGAGGACCCATTATAAACACGGCAAAAAAATAACCCATATGTGTGGATACGAAGAAGCAGCTACGGGCACTGATGTCCCCCAACACTCGGTCCATACTGCCGTGAGCGAAGTGAACTACAGTGAAGGGAACTTGCACCGAGGCACAGTCCTTGTTTTCGGTGAGGCAGTTGGTGCTGTACGTGGACCATGAAGGAATGAACAGGTAGTGATTTTGAAGACAACATCAACGAAACTCGAGGACAAAATCTGTTTCAGAACTTTAACTCTGATTGACATATTATTGCTGCTCCTGGATGAAGTCATGAAATTGGGAATAATGGTGGAAAGCCCATACGTATGTTTCAAAGGGGTGGAGATGGTGAATCTTATTTTTTTAAAGATTTTATTTGTTTATTTTTAGAGAGAGAGGAAGGGAGGGAGAAAGAGAGGGAGAGAAACATCCACGTGTGGTTGCCTCTCCTGTGCCCTTACTGGGGGCCTGGCCTGCATGTGCCCTGACTGGGAACCGACCCCGTGACCCTTCGGTCCACAGGCTGGCACTCAATCCACTGAGCCACACCAGCCAGAGCAAATATTATTTTATGTATACTGATGAGGGAAAAAACTGGAATATATTACTGCCAACATTTAGACATGTGAAAATAAAATTAACTAAAATTAGAGAGGTTGCAGCCAAACGCAAATATATGAGGATGTCCGCAAAGAGGTGGATAGTTGAAGCCATAATTATAATCATTTTACAATGGAGACGATGAACAGACTCAAATGAATTATTAACCCAATGCACCTGTTTTGAAGGAGTTAAGAAGTAATATTTGGGAAGTTGCAGTTTATTTGTATGTATTATGGCCATGAGTATACACCCACAGGGGATGATCAAATTAAATGTGACTTCTTTTTTATTTTAATATAAGGTTCTACTCGACTCTCGGTTGTTCCCAGCTTTCAAGTGTTCATCTTACTAGAGTCCCACTCCTGGAACTAAGGGAAAATACCAAATTACTTTCTCTGCCACAGGGCATTCAACCTAATATTTTTAGGATTAAATACATACATTTCTGCAAATATATTGTATGATCTATAATGAGAAATAAAATATCTGTGACCACATCAAAGAAGAAATCCGAAATCCTGACTTTTTTTGTGAAAAATTCAATACCTGTAAGAAATGGGTCTTTGGTAATTGGAGTCATTCCAGTTAAATATATTGAAAAACTAATTATTTTACCATTCATTTATTTACTTATCTATTCAACAAAGACATGTTTGGTTCATTCTCAATTTCACGTATCAGACCAGAATTTGGGAATGTAGCAGCAAGAAGAAAAATGACCGTATTTTTCCCTGCATGGAGCTTGTAATCCAGAATTGGAGAGAGATATCATCACACATAAGACCACACAATTACCAAATATTAGAATTGCTGTGAATACAAAAGTGTGGGACATATTGAAAATATGTATATATCTATACAGAGAGAGAGAGGCTGATAATAGATTTCCCTGAGGAAGTGACCTTTAAGCTGGAAATGAAAGAGGAATAAATGTTAATTTATTGAAGTGGTGCGAAGAGAAAAAAGATTCTAAGCAGATTAAATTACATATTCAAAGATTCGGAAATTGAGGGAGACTAAAATTTCTCTGAACTGCAAAAAGGACTCTTAGTGGTAAGCATATGACCACGATAATATTCACAATATTCAGACACCAAAGGGCATAGTTACTGACCCATTCAGACTTCAAATCTATCCTGAGTGTGACCTGAGCCTGATCAATTACTTGTAGGCTATGAGAGAAGTTTGGTTTTACATCAATGATTGTGTACTTGTCCCAAACGCAATGAGAAACTATTGAGTGGATTGCAAATTTGTACCACAGGACCTTTAAAGTATCTATATAACGTATGATTGTAATTTATAGTAAAAGTGGAGAGAGTATCCAATATTTAATGTGAACTTAATATGAAAGGTGATATGTATCAAGCATTGTAAAGAGCCTGAGATTTACGGTTTTTGCAAGATGCCAGTTTCATGGATGCTGGCAGAGTGCAGGAGACTCCTGGGTTAGGGACAAAGGGCTTTATTATTATGGCAGTAGCAATAACCACAGTGTCAGCATTTGTACCATCTCCCGACGTCCAATTCCGCAGCTGCTTGTACGACAACAAAGGAACTCTGAGTTTAATAAACTCAAATCTTTGTAATGTGAAGTAAGCCTGACAAACTCTGTCCTAGATGGAAGCATTATATTTATTATACTGGACAGTAAGCACACTTGCCTTTCACTCTGGAGGAATGTTATCTTTATCATCCAAGATAAACAGCTATACAAACATACTTGAAAAAAGTAGTCCAGAACCAAGACAATTTGTGAAACTGTGCATCAGTCATGCAGAAAAAAACAAGAGACCCATGGAGATTTGTCCTTCAAAATTATGATGAGTTATGAAGAGGAAAGTATCAACATCAATATTGAAATTTATGGCTTATTCAAGATAATCAAAGGGGTGCCTCTCGCTAAAACACAAATAACACTTTCTAAAAAGTATGGAGTCAGGAGAGTGATGAGAAAAACATCATGATTTAAGTTCTAGATATGTTGACTTTTAGCTGCTCTTGAGATATCATATGGTAATGAAGCTCAGAAAAAGAAATTCAGTTCCTTGGTATAAAATTGGAAGTTGTTTGCATTACTCAGTAACGGACGCTTTACTTATGAATGAGTTTTCCAAGGGAGATAGTAACCCTTTATTATTACTTAACCACATTGGTCCAGGACTAAACTCTAATCAATTGCAAATTGTCTATTTTCATATGAATATTCAGTTAGTTTTCTCATCCTGATATGTTATGTCTAGAAAAAGAAAAGGATAGAGCAGGAAGAAACCTGAAAAGGTACCTAGATCATAATTGTCAACTATTTTAAGGTAACACATACTCCTTAGATATGTGGAAAAATATATACTGTTTCCACAGAAAAATGTGCATGCAATCATACACACAACGTGGAGATCTATGAATATTCATGTCCAGATCTATGCATATCATCAAGTTTAGAGCCCTCAACGAGGTGTAAATATTTTTATTTCATATCTTAAAATAATGAGTCCAAACAAAGGAAATTACCTACTGAAGCCAGAAATATTGCATATGACTACAAGCAGGCAATTAAGAATTGCAAGACTATTTCTGAGACGGATACAGCCTAATTTTCTATATAAAACATTTGTGTTCAAAAAGCAGAGAGTAAACTCTTGAAGAGGCCCGCTGTACTCACATCCAGGAGCCATGATTTTGTCATTCAGGGTTCTAGCCCTGTGCTTTTAAAGCTGAAAATTTATGACCCTGTACATTCATGTCGCCTTAAAGATTTAAGCACCAAGTGCCTATAAAATATTTTAAGGGAATTAAAAACTCCATCTATTTTCTCAGTTCTCTATTCATAAAATGTTCCTTATTTTTAACCATTTTTGCAACCCTGGTTCACAATGAGCAGAAACAAGATTTAAATGCGCAGCAAATCGGTTCCCCTTCTCCTTTTGGTAAGAAGACAATTTTAAAAACATGTTTTAGACACTCACTTTCTCCCACAGTTTATCTAATAAGATCATTACCAGAAATCAATGACATGTATTCTTTTAACAAGTACATTTCCTTTCTCACAGAATTATTTCACCGTATCATTATAACTGTTTCATCTTTTGTGTTTCCATAATAGATCTGTAACCTCATCTCAAGAAAAGTCCCTCACATTCAAATAACACAGCCTTTTGGAGACTCGGGAATGTGTAAAATGGCCTCTGAAACATCTTTTGGAACCATAAAAGCTTAAGATTATTATAATATATAAATAAAGAATGTATATTTAATCCGTATTTATGCATAAAATTTATTCAGGAGCAGTGTGACAAGTTGGTGGACACTAAAGAAAATAAATGAAAATAAGCCCTATAAAACGACTCCAACTTGTGAAGAAGAAAAACCTTTAATTTACTTGTGAAGTAAAAAAACCCTGCCCATTAATCTCTTATCAATTTTCTAGAAATGACTAAAGGGCTTCTGCTTCAATAAGCATATCTGTGTTCTTTGTCTCTCCCTTCCCCTCACTCTAAAAATAAATTAATAAAATCTTTTAAAAAACAATCTAAAATATCCCTCATTCTGGCTGGCATGGGGGAGGTGAGGAGAATTGGTGAGGTCACAGACTGATATCCAGCTCCTTACCTCCTGGTGGCTAATGAAAAGCTATTTATACACCGTATTCATTACCTAAATGACCGGATGAATGTCCTTACTCATGAGAGAGCTCAGGCCTACGTAGAAAAGAATACAGGGAAACCATAGCACTTAGCAATTATCTTTTCTAAATATGAACAGACAAGTAGGCGAAGGGAACAAAATCCCAGCATGCAATATAACAATCCATACGACCACTATCTATCCCCAGAGAAAACAAAATTTTAAAAATTTAAGGGGAAAAAAAGCATCTACTCAAAGCATCTGGATAAATGATTACATCCATGAGATAATAACACAATGTTGTTAGAAATACCATACATTAGGGAAAGTCCTTAAGTATAGAATTTCCAAAATAAAATTGTCATGGAAAAGATGAAAATGAACTTGGAGAATTTATTTAAAATTATGTGCATAAGGACAAAAAATATCAAAGAAAGAGCCATAAATGACCACTGTTCAAAGACCAACGGTTGATCACTAGGAGTCGCAGGAGACAGAAGAAACGTTGAAAAATAGAAGAGAGTACATCATACATCAAGATGAAACTAGTCTTCAGATTGAATAATGCGGGTGCGGAACATTTCTGTCTTCACATAAGCATTTACGCCTAGAAGCTTTCCTCTGATGACTCTTTTCTCTGCGTCGCACAGTGTATTAACGTTCTTCAGAGAAAGAGAACCAAGGACCAATAGGATTTGAATGACAGATTCCTTATTTATCATAAGGAATGAGCTCATGCAATTATGGATTTGTATCGCGAATGGAGGCAAGCACGCGTTTCTGGTTGATTCTGATTGTTCCTGGATTGTTATAGATTTGGATTGAACAGCATAGTCACCTGGGTTGACTCAATGTCATTCTTTCGTGCCAGTGTTGCCTGTAGGTGGCCCAGCGCCTCTAGTTCGTGACAAATGCTGGAGGCTGGCTTCTAGGAAAGACTATAGCACCGATACTCATAAGGTTAGAGTATCACTCATGACACCGTGGCAGATGTACAAGTTCCATTTCTATGTATTTCTTTTTATTATATATTGAAAAGGAATCATTTATATCTGGACTGCCAGCAGCAGATAGATGAATCAATTACAGTTAAAGCCCAAAGACAAGAAGGCAAGGGACAAAGAAAAACAATCTTTTGGAAGTGATCAAACCTCTTCAGAATTCAGATGACACCAATATTAATAAAGAAATGGCCGCCTTGGGATTTGCAGTTCACCTGTGAGACTAGCAATGAAGTAATTATAGAATTAAATGACTACTATTACATAGATGTTAGTGATGACATCTATATTCTAGAATTTAACTAGCAGTAACAAATTAGTATTCACGTTAAGCCACATGAGTCAGCCAGCTATTGAATATTAAAGTCCTTATGTCACAGATGGGGAAACTGAGAAATAAATCCAATTTTGTCAATATGATTTTTATAGCCGCACTGCGGCACTGGTTAGAGAGGTAAAAGCTATTTTTAAATCCTCATAAAAGTCTTTTAAGGCAGAGTCAAGATTATGATCTCCTTTCACAGGGAGAGTAATTGAAAAAGAAATGGTCCAGTTAGACGCAGGAGTTCCTTTAGTCCTTTAAAGGGGTCATGGCTAATGACAAACACGGTAGCTGGAAAAAAATGACCAAACTAATATTTTAAACATATATATAAATATAGTAAACACACAGTTCTATATTTAATGCATATATTAAATACATTTTAACACAGATATTGGTATTGAATCATATTTATTATTCTATATCAATAATCAGGATAATTATAGTATTTATATATTTCTATATGAAGTCTATATTGAAGTAGAGGATATATAGTATAATGTATATATACATATAGATACGTAGTATATATTCCCTAATTAAAAGTCCTAAGGGCCTTTTGTTGCCTATGTAATAAATTCCAAGTTTCTTAGAATGGTATTTAAGGACCTTCCAAGCTAAAATCAACAAGAAAACATTCTCCTTCCACATTCTGCTAGTTACACTTTTTCCATGTCTTCCCCCTCTACCCGCTTCTTCACGCACACACCTACCCTATCTCAAAAACCTCCCCCCCTCCCGCCCCCCCCCCCCGGGTCCACAAGCTCCATGCAATGCTCTTTTGACGCTAGGAAGCTTTACACAGCTGTTCTTGTCCTTTTGAAAGCAGGTTCCACTCTTCCCAACTTTCTGTAAGTCCTCTAGACAATTCAACGGTCAGGTTTCCCTGCAAAATTCCTCAGCCTTTGACTCCCAGCCCACCTCCTTGTAGCGCAGCTGGGTATTTGCACAGCCCTTTCTCACAGTAGATTGATAACGCCTGGGGGGCGGGGACCAAATTTGTACAACGCTAAGGTCTGCATTTCTAAAGAGCTGCTACAGCTCTCCCTTCTCATCCCTTCGAAGACAGTGCCTAGGGACTTGGCTTCGGTGAGGCCAACTGGGTGTTTTCATTCCTGAGTTTCCATCCGGAGAGGGAGTGAAATGCAGAACTCACTGAAGTCGTCCTGACGCTTTGGCGTCAGCGCCTGTTGGTGGCAGCAGCGGCAAGGGCTCCCTGCAGCAGCACCGTTGGCAACGTGTCCCTTAGAAACCGTTCCTTACAGTGTGGCTGTCGCTGGATTCACTGGTTCCTAAACGTCTCCTGATTTCTTCCATTTTCTTGAGCCTGGATGCCTTGGATTTCCACTGATTCTATGAGTCATCCAACATATTTGTCCTTTCAATGAATTCCCCTTTGACCTAGGAAAGCCAGAGTTGGCTTATGCAAGAAAGCTGATTGACACAGTTTGGCACAGAGCTGATCATTTTTCTTTTTTTGGTAGAAAGAAAAAGAGAGCAATAGTTTTCTACTTCATTCTGCACTTTTTTCTGTCTTATGTCCCTTATTAGATTTTGAGATTATGTGTGTATATACATATATCTCCTACAATTGCTTACAATTTCTTATAGGAAACATTAGTTGAATTTAACTGAAATAATAGATATGCAAATATTATTTTAAAATTACCAAATAATCAGTTATTCTATGAAATACAGGGGCACGCATACGAATCCAGAAATCTCTTCTGGAGGGCAGTCTCCTTACAGTATAGGTTCCCCTGCTAGGTGAGGGTTCCAGGAACCCATCTGTATCAGTGTGCTGTCTGGTGTTGTTGTGAGAGGCTGAGTTTGGCTTCAGTGAACTTCTGTGAAGACTCCTTCCATGGATATGCCTATTTCATGGTGGGTGATTTGCCTATTTGTGAGCGCACCTGCCCACACCACACTGAGTGTTCAGCAGTTTTCAATCAAAAATGGCCTGATCCCCATGCCCCACTCTCCCCATTCACCCTGAGTGATTTTTTTTTTGTTCGGATGAGAAAAGCCCTCAAAGGGAAACAAATGTTTTGCCGATGTGGAACCAAAAAAGGCAGAAGCACTAAAAGACATCAAAATCCATGAGTTCAGAAACTGTTTTGAGTAGTGGGGAAAAAAGTCTTGATAGTGGATTGCATCAAATGGAGAGGACTTTGAAGATGACTACATTTAAATGTGTAAGGTGAAATACACAATGTTTTAGAAATAAATTTCACTTACTGGAGAGTCCCCCCTCATATTCCACAATATGAACATAAAGTCGTTTGTCCATTTACTTACTATGAACGTTGAGAACGTTCCAAGTCATGGCGATGATGAACAAAGCTGCTATCAACACCTGTGTGCAGGCTTTTGGGTGGAAATAAGTTATCAGTTCATCTGGGTAAATACAAAGAACCACGATTGCTGGGCCACATGGTAAGTGTATGTTTGGTTTTGTAGGAAACTACCAAATTGTCTTCTGAAGTGGCCATACCATTCTGTACTCTTGCCAGAAGTGTTTGAGAATTCTTGTTGCTCTACAGCCTTGTCAGCATTTGCTGTTGGCACTCTAGATTTTGGCCATCCGATAGATATGTAGATGGGTACAATGTTCTTTTGGAATTGGTGCTTCCTTTAAAAATTATTTTTTCTGGTAGAAAATTGAAGCCTGCAGGCTCCATTCTGAGGGGGATTCTATTTTTTTAAGATTATATTTATTTATTAGATTTTTAGAGAGGGGACGGGAGGGAGAGAGGGAGAGAAACATCAATGCGTGGTTGCATCTTGTGCGCCCCCTATTGGAGACCTGGCCCACAGCACAGGCAGGTGTCCTGACTGGGAATCAAACTGGCAACTCTTTGGTTTGTAGGCCAGCACTCAATCCACTGAGCCACTCTAGCCAGGGCCTGAGGGGGATTTTAGACTTTGTGGTGCCACTCAACTGCTATAACTAACTTCACAGATCCTTTATTCCACATTACTTAGTATTTCATTTTCCTACATGTGTTCTCTTCTTCATAGTGTTACAATTACAAGTCACGTGAGAGCAAACTGATGTGGGGGGGGGCTCCACCTGCAGGGCTGCCCCGGGCACCACAGACGAGAATCAGTCTACCAAGACAAGATCTGCTTGGGGAGGAGAGGTGGCCGATCTCTGAAAGGAGAAGGGCCAAGAGCCTCTTCCTCAATGGCTTTTATTGGATTCGTTTTGCACAGGAATACAGGTAAAGCTCATCAATCATTGTCAGGCAGTAAGGATCAAACAAAGAACTCTGACGGCCTATTGTGAGTCAGGGTCAGATAGCTAAAGGGCCTGAAAACTTTGAGGAACAAACTCCCTTCTTGCTTGGACCCTTATTTAATTGAGAGCATTCTAAACAAAGCAGGTTTCACAGAATTTTACATATTCTTTCTTGGGCCTGATCGCCCCAGGGAACTTGCCCTTTCCAGCACAGGGCGGTACCCACCACCAGCATTGTCTCAGGTTTAAGGCATTGTTTCAGGCTTAAGTCAGGCGGGGTGGGGAAGGCAACCAAGAGATTACAAGGCTTCTTGCAGACAGAACAAAGACTCAGGCTATGTCAGGATAAGCGAGGGGTGAGGGTCCATCACCCCTTTTCTGTAGCCCCCAAGTCCTTCCCTAGGGGCGGGGAGGGGCATGATCAGGCCTGTCTTAGGCGACCCCTCCCTTGAGGGAATCCTACCCGTCATTGGCTAACCGACCAAGCATTGGAGGCCAGAGATGGATGAGGTAAAAGGAACAGAAGCGGCGCCCCTGCCAGGGAGATAAGCTTTGTGTCCTTAGTGGTTTACGGTGTGAAGGTTGCTCCCTCAGCCTTAGCCACGGGGGGATTACGGCTCCTGAAACCAGGCAGGGCGGTTCCCAACACTGATGTCTTAAAGTTTTTCTCATGACCCAAGAACTTAGCACAGTATCTTGTACTTAACATAAACTAATACAATTTAATACACATTCACAGGTAGGCTTAACACATAGCTTATAATCATCAATGATGACTGCAGTGAATCGTGTGTGTAAGCACACACATCTATGTATTTTTATGTAGTGAATATAATTAACAAATAATTGAAACTATGACATGTTGGAGTTTCAAGGTAAACATAACATCCTGAGATTGACAGTTCTTATAACTATGAATCTGAAGTACTTCTCAGAGAGTGTTCGTTTGACAAACACTTTAATGCGATCGCTGGATAACATCTTCTGTTATTCTGACACTGGAATGCGTTTCTGGGCTTAGAACCAGACAGGTGGAATCATTCTGACCGATTCTCCAGGATTTCATTGGTATGCTCGTGCTGCGTCTACATCTGAAGATCGAGCTGCTTTGAACGCACTGCAGGACCAGTGGATATGTTTCATCAGAACAACCTGATTCTGATTAGTTTAAAATTTGGTCAGAAACAGATGTATCAGAATGTGCAGCTCATTCATTTATTTCTAAATTCAGGTCCTGCCCTCTGACCCTTCCTTTTAATTTCTGAGAAGCACATTAGGGGGACAAAATCAAAAGCCACACAAGTTGTGCAAAATTCTAAGTCATTCTGTTAGATCGGAAGAACGTAGCAATTCTATGTCCTAGGCCACTGTAAATGTACATTTACAAATTACATTTGCTGGAGGCAAACATGGCTGCCAAACTTTATAGGCCCTCTTTTTCTTTCTTTCTTTCCATCCTTTCCCCTTTCCTATGATCTATATTCTGTCTACCCACTCACCACGAGACTTTTCAGTGTGCTTATAAAAACAGTTCTCTTTGTCCTGGCCAGGGGGCTCAGTTGGTTGGAGTCTGGTTCCATGAACTGAAAGGTCTGAAAGCTCACGAGTTCAATCCCCGGTCCCGGCACAAACCTAGGGTGTGGGTTTTGCTCCCCGGTTGGTATTCGTAAGGGAAGCAACCAGTCCGTGTTTCTCTCTCACATTGATCTCTCTCTCTCTCTCTCTCTCTCTCTCTCTCTCTCTCTCTCTCAAATCAATACACATATTAAAATTTAAAAAAAATCCCTTTTTCGAGAAATGACAACTGATGGTCATATATTGTACTTCTTTTATATTATATGACTTCTTTTGTACTACTATTTCTGAAGCAAATACAATTTGCCTAATTTAAAAATTAAAAGATTTGAATAAAAATAAAACAAAACTATCTGAGTTTCAGTTCCCCAGCAGACATCCTTCGTCTGCAGTTTCACTTACTCTTTACTTTGGTTACTCTCTAAATAAGCTTTATGCCTCTTTCTCTGTCTCTTCTCCGTCTCTTCTCCTAGTGGGATTCCAGTAATTTGTGTTTCTTTCGATGGTATCACGTAGGCTTTCTTCACTCATTTCCATTGTTTTTCTTCATGTTCCTCTGACTGGATCATTTCAAAGGTACCATCTTCTAATTCTCAGACTATTTTTTAAATTTTTTAAAAGATTTTTATGTATTTATCTTTAGAGGGGAAGGGAAGGAGAGAGAGAGAGAAATATCAATGTATGGTTGCCTCTCGTGCATCGCCTGCTGGGACCTGGCCCACAACCCAGGCATGTGCCCTGACTGGGAATCGAACCTCGATCCTTTGGTTTGCAGGCCCACGCCGAATCCACTGAGCCACACCAGCCAGGGTGAATTCTCAGACTTTTCTTTTTTCTTTCTTTCTTTTTTTTTTTTAACTAATTCAGTTTCTTGTCGATGCCTTGTATTACATTTTTTAATTTAATTCATTGTATTCTTCAACTCCAGAATTTCGGTTAGGTTGTTTTGCATTATTTCTAACTGTGAGAGTTCTCATTTTGCTTGTTTGTTGTTTTCCTAATTGTATTAAATTTTCTTCTGTGTTGTCTTGGAGCTAATTGAGCTTTAAAACAACTCTTTTGAATTCTTTCTCAGGTGAATCACAGATCACCCAGGTGTTTGTAGTCAGTGGCTGGCAGAGTCCTGATCTTTTGGTGGAGTCATGTTTCCTTGAGTTTCAAGTTCTTTGAAGTAGCATTTACCTTTCCCAAGGCCTTCAGGAGGGAGGTCTCTTCACTCAGCCAGTAGGAATTCTGAAGCCTTCCCAGACCTTTTATGGATACACTTCCTCTGTGGTTCTTGCTCCCTCTCGTGGTGGGATTCTTAAGCTTGGGTACCTTCTCTGGATCCCACACCGCGCCAGGATTCGTGCGGACAGCCTCCCTTTTGATTTCCGAAGAGCAGAGGGAAAGCTCAAGGTGTGGTCTGCCCCCGGACAAGGAGTGCACACGGGAAGTCAACCACAGGGTGGGTGTGCGGGGGGAGGTGCATATATCCAGGGGTGTTGTTGCACCACCAGGCAGGGTCTGTAAGCAAGGTGTTCCCCGAAAGCTCATGGGTAAGCATCTTGATGGAGTCCACAGTGCAGCTGGTGGGCTCTGTAGCCTTTTAATGCCCACCAGGAGGCCTATCCGCTGCAGTCGCGATTTCTTCCTGCCCCTGCTCCAGGCATGCAGTTCATGAACCAGTGTTGGTAGCGCCTCACCTGCTCTCATGCGCTCCCACAAGGGAAATTCATAGGTTAACACAGCATCTCTTGCTGCTGAGCTGCGACATCTTGAGCGGCGGGGGATGCTGGAAAAGTCAAACTGTTTCTCTTTAAAAAAAAAAGATCTTATTTATGGATTTTTCAAGAGAGGGGAAGGGAGGGAGAAAGAAAGGAAGAAAAACATGTATGTGTGGTTGCCTCTCATGCATCCCCCACTGGGGACCTGGCCTGCAACCCAGGCCTGTGCCCTGAGTGGGAATCAAACCGGTGACCCTTTGGTTCACAGGCCAGTGCTCAGTCCACTGAGCCACACCAGCCAGGGCTTGTTTTTCTTACCCTCTCCAATGCATCTAAACTTTATTTTTTTCTTCAGCAGCGTTCTGAAACATCTCCCCTGGAAATGTGAATCTCCTCAAATGTTCTATTGTCCATGGGTGATTGTATAAGACAAGTGTTGTCTGCCAGGGTTCGCAGCCCAGGAGAACTCTCTGTAGCTCTATTACCCAAAGCACATGTGGGTGTTGCACATAATCAGTAACAAATATATATGTATTTAAATAATCACAGCTATGCATCATAGTATAAAAATGCACAGCATGATATAGCCTAAATGTGAATGGGAGGTGAAAAACAAAAGTTCAGTCTTGTATGTTGGTATTATATTTATTCATGTTATGTTTACCAAGAGCGGCCTTTGACAACCCTGGTCAAAACCACCAAGCATCTTTAACCTGGAAGGCAGTATCTTTTGCCCCATCCTCTCCACATTTATAAAATAAAAGAGAGTGATTTGCCAAACAAACGTGACATGCTCCTGTGGCAGAGTTCATATGAAAGGAGTCAACAAAACAATTGTAATGATAAGGGATAACAGAAAGAGTTTCCACATATTGATGTAGAAAAATGTTCTACATTTTAGTTGGCCGTAAGCAGGCACCTCCAGACTACACGCAATTGCCTGCGAGATGATTTTTCAATGTAAATTTATTCACCTCACTTCCTAACTGAATTTATGTGCCCCACAGAGGTCTCTCCGCTAAGATCCAGATCCCCATAACCAATTGCCTAGGGGAGAAAATGAGCATCCTTAGACTCTTTTCCAACTCACTTTGTTATCAGCTAGATTCGCTGTCTCTCCCCTTTTTCTCAGCCTCGACCCAAGCTGCTCCTTATCCTGGGCCTCATTATCTCAATGAAAAGCTGCATCCATCCAGTTGCCAAAATCAGAAAATGGAGAACATCTTTGATCATTTTTAATCCTCTCTACTCACATCCATTCAAACAGAAAGCCTTTGTGATTTTGCATCGCCAACATCCCTCATACAGGCTCACTTACCTCTCTACAGTCTATCATCAGGTCTTGCCAACATTACTGTAAAAAACCGTTAACTGATTTCCTTATTATAAGTCTGGCTTTGAACTGATGCATTACCAACAGGGAAGTCAGAGTCTTCCCTTTAAAATACAAATCTTATTATGTTTTATTTTTTCTGTTCATACCCCTCTGAAAGCTTTCATCTTCTTTCGCAAAGAAAGTTTATGACAGGGGTGAATGGTGTGCACTGAAATGTCCCCTCTGTCACTTATTATTCCGGGACATTTGGCAGGGGGCTTAAATCTTTGTTCCTCAGTTTTCCCATCTGTAATAGGAATACTACATTTGATCTTAGGCAAAAGGCTGAGAAACAACGATAATATGAAGTACTAGTAATAGTATCTGTCTCCAATGTTACGAGAATGAGGTAAAGAAGAGCATTAAAAAAAATTACTCAAGGAGGGCCTGCGAACCAAAGGGTCACCGGTTTGATTCCCAGTCAGGGCACATGCCTGGGTTGCGGGCCAGGTCCCCAGTAGGGGGCATGTGAGAGGCAACCACACATTGATGTTTCTCTCCCTCTCTTTCTCCCTCCCTTCCCCTCTCTAAAAATAAATAAATAAAAGATTTTAAACATTATTCAAGGACATCATAAAAATTACCCAGACCAGTGATTGGAATATATGGCCTTTGTTAGCCCAAGTTTAGGAAAAACATCCAAAATACATAGGATGAGCTACAGTTCCCTTTACAGGCTGGAAACATACCATCTGACGTCTCTCTCCTTGGTGACGCAATGATGGCCGTTAAAACTATTTCATGTGCTAATCTTAGGGACCGTGAATGGGGTAAGCTGTCCCACCTGTGAATGTCACCCTCCCATGGCAAAGGGAACTTTGCTGACATATCTATGTCTGTTCACACGAGGCCTGAAAAGCTGAGGAAGAAGCGGGAGAGAAATTCTAAGGCGACGTCAAGAGGATTTGAAGCAGGAGTATTTAGTGATGGGTTATTGATCATCTTCAAGAAGGAAAGGGCCATGGCCCGAGGAATGTGGGAGGCCTCTAGAAGGGGGACAAAACCCCAGCCACCACCCAGCAGGTAAACAAGGAATGCCAACCCTAGAAGTGGCACAAACCTGAGTAAAGTCCGAAGCCATTTCTTCCACAGAGAGTCCAAATATATAGCAGCACAGGTTGCCAAGTGGTTTGGCTTTGGCATTGTGGGCCCCTATGCCAGAGAACCAGCGAAGCTACCAGGACTTCTGGCCTGCGTAACCGCGTGGCTCAGAAATAAGCCGCTACATTTGCCCTGATTTGGACCGCAGCGATAGAAAACTAATAGTCTCCCACAATCCCCTCTTTCCACTCGTCCATGTAATTTGTAGTATAGCAGCTTAAAATTCCTTGGTCAAAAATACCACTTTCTTTTCATCTTTCTCTCTCATTTCCCATCCTGGGGGTTGGCATATAATACTAGTGGTGTCTTGAATACCCATTCTCTTCTTTTTACCTTTTCCTTCTTATTGTAGCACAGATGTTTTCCTCCAGGAAAGACCAACTGAACCGCTTATAATTACACGGGACCTGAGAAGAAACACTTCTCCCGCTGACTTCGCCACGCAACCGAAATAAATGTGCTCACAATGTAGAAAACCACTCGAGTTTTAAACAGGAAAAGAACAAATACGAGAAATTTAAAGTGTTATAAAAATATCACCGTCTCCCCTATCTCAATTAATTATCTCCACAACAATACGATTATCTGAGCCAGAAAATTCGATTTTGCTGTTGGTATTGCTCTCTCCCTCACTCTTTGCTAAACATAAGCAGAAATCAATACCTCCCAGCACTTCAATGTAGCCGCTTGTCTTGTTGCCCAGGGGGAAATGGGATCCTTCCAAGGTATTGCAGGAAGTGTATTTCAAGGATACGTGCATAGGAGGCTGTCAGGCATGGTGGCGAAATTCATTGGAGTGAAAACGAGGAGTGCCCCCAGGTACACTAGCACCGATGTCTCATTCATCGGGCACAGATCGGTCATTCATCGGGCACAACCAGGTGGCTCAGCTCCATCTGCCCGCAAAAGAAGTCCAGCCTCCGGGGCCACGGGCTCACGCTTGTCCCCATGGATTCCGTAGACGTCCGTACAGACGATGCCTTCTCCCCAAAGTGAAAATTTGATCGGATAAAGCCAAGTCGTGTTGCAAACAGTTCACTCTTTTTCCATTTCTTGCAGTAGCAAGTAAAGATTTTGTAACTTTTTATATAGAGCCCTTCCAATTTCCCTTCTGCACATCTTGGCAAGTTGCCTTCCTGTGACCTTTCAAAGCATACTGTATCCATCACTCAACTCTGTAATTAGAGACACCTGTTTACTCCCCCTCGTCTTCCACATATCCCCACCTACGCCAATTTCGAACTCACTTCAAGATAGATCCCCAGTACCTGAAAGTATGAATAATATACAATACATTTTCGTTAGACACGTTCCAAATGAATGAATACAACTATAATATAATCCTAACAATCATCTTTCCTTAGCTTACAACGACTCTTGTGAAGTAAAGACCTGTCACTCCTTCTTTATGGACCAAAGTATCACGATGAACTCGGGGAATCTTAGTTTCTCTGAGAAAAGCTAATGAAGGGTACACGTGTTTAAAGGGACTTTCCTACTTAGCATTAATCCATACGCACACTACAAAAGGGGGGGAGAAAGAAAGCATTAAAATATAAATGTAAAAAGCAATTCAAATTTGAGCAGTTCATACAAAGACACCACATTGCCTTAATTTTGTATAACTTTTAACCTTTGCCGACTCACTTAACCTTTTCAGGTCTCAATTACTGATCCACAAATTGGACACAAAGTGCTTAAATTTACAAAGCTGTTGGGAGACTTCGATTGTTACCCAGCACAGCACTTGCATACTAGTCAGGACCGAAGCAAAATATGACCACAATCGCTAGTAATAGGAGACAACTGCAACTGGGAGAAAGAAAGGATACATTGCATTTGAGAAAAAGACTTTGCATAGCTCGTTTTTTAAAAGCAGGGTACCACAATGAAACCGCAAGTGGCATTCAAAGCGAAGGGACTTCAGAGAGCGGGACAAGTCTGCAGAATTTCCTATTTCATAGGTTAAAAAATGTGCATACATTTGAAACCCCCTGTAGATAGATGCACACGGAAGAAAGCAAGCAGTCACGTGGTCCTCGGCGGTGAGAAGGAGAGATGGCAAATAATACTGTGAATGAATTTAACTTGCGCAGAAATGTCTTTCTGCTCCCAATTTTATTTAATAACCACACTCGGGTGGAAAAGTAGCTCTCGGAGGAATGTGGGAATAGTTGCGATAACCATATTCCGATCATAATTTTAAAATCGTGCACACTGTGGAAAACTTTTAAAAGTATAAACAAGCAAAAGAAAAAATATGCCATAGTCCCACTACAAAGAAATAACAACTGCAACCATTTGGATATATAAGCATAGAAATTGTGTTAGGGTGTGCATGTGTATAATGCATATATATTGCATGTTTGGATTCTAAATATTAAACTCTGCACATTTCAATATTATCAAATATTCCTCAAAAATAATTTACATTTCTGCCTACTCTTCTCATTCCTATACCTTAATTTACTGTCATTATAGGAAAAAAAAAAAAACCCCAGAGCACTAATTTTATAGGCTCCAATTCCCGGAAGAGCCCTTGACTAAAAATGTTTTTGAACTTACAATACTTATGACCACTTACAATCCTTTTATAGATTCCCAGACCCTTACAAGAGAAGAACATTCCGTCAATTTCTGCAAGGTTAGCATCATCAGAACCATAGGTGGCCTTCTGTAAGTTCCTTACGGTTTTACTAAATATATCAGACAATGCTTGTGCTGATCTGCAAACCGAACTAATTTCTTTTTTTAAAGATTTGATTTATTTATTTTTAGAGACTGGAAGGGAGGAAGAAAGGGAGAGAAACATCCATGTGTGGTTGCCTCTTGTGTGCCCCCTACTGGGGACCTGGCCCAAAACCCAGGCACTATTTATTTTTCATAATTATTTGTTTCCATAATTATTTCTTATTCCATACACACACACACACACACACACACACACACATGCAATAAGATACATATATAATTATTTGCTTTTATTTGAATGGGCAGTGTATGGGAAAAGCAGAAAAAGACACAGAATGAAAGAAATAATTAATGTACGTCATAGTGCCCCAAAGTTTTGGAATTCCTATTCAGCGTTCTCATCTTCAGTGACAGAGCTGCATAATGACACTCCTGCATCCTTCATGTCAACTGTCTTAAATGCAAATGTATCCCAGCCAATGCCAAATATAGCTGAGCATAGGAGGATTACATCGTGGATCCGTTATTTCTGTCATTGACGGAACTGTAGGTTTGTTGGATGATGCCAATGACTCATTCCCCACCTTCTTACAACTGTAAGAACGTCCACATAGGAAGACAATGAATCTCTCATTCTTCCAAGTTGCAACGTAGGAAGCGGTCCCCGGGAAACACGACTCAGGTTAGCGCCGAGTGACTTGCAGAAACGGATGGTTCCTTCTGGAGACAGAAAGACAGGTTGCACAGGAAGGCCTGAAGCTGTCAGAGCCCGATCACAGAGCCTTGAGGAGCAGGAGGTGTTGGAGGAACAACAAGGTGAGCCTTCTCGTGTATCCCAAGCTTCTGCTACATGTGCCTCCTGGCTGTGACCGTTCACACGAATAACACATATGCCCTGAGTCTAGAGTTCAGGCTGGGGTGCTCTGTGTAAATCTTGGAGAAAAGCGAAACAAACTCAAATAAGCAGCTGGTGTATAAGGGATTTTCTGAGGAAGGTGGGGATTTGTTAGAGCTGAGAGAATCTGCAGAACAGATGGGGCCAAATTTTAAGATGGTGGTTTACATTAGATGTATACATTAACTCTTGTTTTAAGTCCAATTTTTCTTCTTTCGTCTTTTTTTTAGGGACTCCCTAAGGCTTACCATTTCACTCTGTTTCATTTGGTCTTTCTATAGTTGCCAATAAGACAACTGGTTAGGATAAGAGATGTCTATATTTTTTCTCAAATATAGAAGTTTTTCTAATTCAAAGGATTCATTGTTTTGGCATCGATGAGTAGGGTCTTATATTCAACTCAATTGTGATTCAAAACAATAAGGCTTTTTATGGCATAACCATGGCTGCCAGATGCACCCAGAAAGGGCATGCCAAGAATTCAGTCCTCACAAGATGTGCAAAGATTACTCCCAGAATGAGTCTAAGAAAGCAAAGACGTCCGTTGTCATAGCTCTTTTTTCTCACGTTAATATTGACAATGTCCCTATCAGGCTTCAAGGATGCGAGCCGAGTCTGTTCCCATCGCCCAACAGCGTGTTCGACACGCAGAACAAAATTAGTAAAATGTGTTGTATGTCCTCTAAAAGTTTTCTTTTAAGAAATTATTTATTTTTAGAGAGAGGAGAAGGGAGGGAGAAAGAGAGAGAGGAGAAGGGAGGGAGAAAGAGAGAGAGAAGTATCAATCTGTGGTTGCCTCTTGTACCCCCCCCCCCACCAGGGGCCTGGCCCACAACCCAGGCATGTGCCGTGACTGGGAAGTGAACCAGCGACCCTTTGGTTCTCAGGCTGGCACTCAGTCCACTGAGCCACACCAGCCAGGGCTGAAAGTTTTCTTATACTTTCCACACTCAGTTTAGTTCAATGGCTTGACTAAGGTTCTTCCCTCACACAGGTTTTAGGGCTAAGGAAATGCCTGTAGTATAGATTTGAAAAAATGAAATTATATTAGCTTTGATTTTTTATCTCTGTATTGAATTTAAAGTATAAATTTCTATTTGAGGATTTCTGTAATTCCTTTTGATCTTAGATTTTAAAAATCATTTTGTTTATGTCCATCAATCTTAAGTTTCAAAAAATCTATATGCTTTTTTTTTTTTTTTGGTTGTACCATTTGTTGACTGATGCCTTTCTTATACAATAGTCTTATAATTTTTGAGTGATCGTGCATCTTTGTGTCTGAAAATCCTTTCTGCCTGTCTTTGAAAGCTGTTGTTAGTGTATGATTTTGTAAAAAAAGAAATGATTGTGTTGGCCAAAAACTTCCTTTGTTTTTTTTTTTTTTTTTACTGTAGTAGCACTTAGTTGTGTTTAATTTCATTGGAAACAATTTTGTTAGATTGTGTTGTGACAGCTGTCATATCAGCATGCCTTTAAAAAAAAAAACTTATGAAGCCCTGACTAGTGTAGCCCACTGGATTGAGCTTGGGCTGCAAACCAAAGGGTCGCCAGTTCAATTCCCAGTCAGGGCACATGCCTGGGTTGCAGGCCAGGTCCCCAGCAGGGGGTGCGCAAGAGGCAACCACACATTGATATTTTCCTGTCTTTCTCCTTCCCTTCTTTCACTCTAAAAAAATATATTAAATCTTTTTAAAAACTTATGAAAATAGGTAAATTTTTGTGTAGCCTTTTTAATATTGAAGATGGAAGAAAATATGCAACATTTTCAGTGTATTATGCTTCATTATATCAAGAAAGGTAAAAACACAACTGAAATGCAAACAAAGATTTGTGCAGTGTATGGCAAAGGCGCTGTGACCGATAGCACGTGTCCAAAGTGGTTTTGTGAGGTTTCATACTGGAGGATTCTCGCTGGATGATGCTCCACAGTCGGTCAGGGAGACCAATTGAAGTTGATAGCAATCCACTCAAGACATTAACTGAGAACAATCAATATTCTACCATGCGGGAGATGGCCAACATACTCAAAATAGTCAAGTCAATAAAGTTATTGATGAAAATTGAAAATGTGTCTTTTATTTTATGAAAAAAAAACAAACACATGACCTTTTTGGCCAATGCAATATAAATTCACAATAAAGACATGATGAAAGCAAATGTATATCTATGTTAGTCTTTCTGAAACTTTGGATTTTTTTCCTGAAGGAATCCAGAAAGTTGCACATTTGTGCTCAAAATGGTAATAACACACCATACACCCTCCCTAGTTTCAATTAAGTTGTAACAGTGGTTCACAGGACACCCTATGGGATTGAGGAGCTCTTTGCTAGGGCTCAGGTGAAGACCAAACGTGGTATCTATTTCTTCACAGTGTTGTTAACCTCCAGCAAAGATTTCTTTTGCATTCTTTTTTTAGGATATTTTTACATGTCTTATCAGTTCCTGTATGTTGTCTGCTTTATCCATTAGAGTCCTTGGCATATTAATCGGAATCGTTTTAAATTCCTGGTCTTACTACTTCAACATCTCTGCCATGTCTGTTACGGATGCTTGCTCTGTTTCTTTAAATTGTGTTTTTTTTACCTCTAGGTATGACTATATATATGTGTGTGCATGTGTGTGTATTTTGGAAGATCATGTTTTTATGAATTTATCCATTTCGTCTAGATTTTCTAATTTGTTGGCATATAGTTATTTGTAACATTTCCTTATAATCCTTTGTATTAATCTGGTGTCAGCTGAATCAAGACTAGTCAGCCCCGGCTGGTTGGGTCATTGGTTGGAGCATCATCCCACACACCAAAAGGCTGTGGGTTCGAGCTCTGGTCAGGGTACACACCTGGGTTTTGGGTTTTATCCCTAGTCAAGGTGAGCACTGGAGGCAACTGATCGATGTTTCTGTGTCACACTGATGTTTCTCTCTTGGTCTGTTTCTCTCCCTTCCCTTCTCTCTCTAATCAGTAAACACAGGGTCCGGCATTGTTCACGCATGCGCATTCCAGTCCACTCGCCTTTGCTGCTAGGTTACATGGATGTCACGCAGACCATTCTTGTTATAATAACACTGGGTGGTCTTTTTGCGGACAGATCTTGTATGTGTAAAGTACAGGGTCCAGCACAAATAATATCCTTTTTATTACAAAATCTTATTACAAAATCATAAGCATGTGATAATTCTGTAACATAGCAATACCACACTGAAGCACACCATAGGACATTTTAGGGGAAATGTTCAAACTAAAACTATAAATGATCACACCCATATTATTACCCTACCAACCACACTCAGACAGGCCTTACTTCTGCCGGACCCTGTGTCCTCACATATTTTTAAGATGCAACAAGGATTGTTCATTTGTTTCAGTCTGTTCAGCATTTTTACTTGTCAGGTGAAACTGGTGACCTTCCAAGCTCCTCACCTGCAGAATCTAAACCACCTGAATCCAAACCAGGCTACTTACTCTTCCCCAAAATAATGCTGGGCATCATTTTCTTGACTTACAACGTCCTCTTGTCTCTTGACATTTTACCCGTTAGTATTCACAAAATCAATCCCCTTCGTATTCTCTTCCTCACCTAACTCTGGTTCATTGCTTCTTTTTGAACCAAGTAACCTGTGGGGAGAACCAGCCTGCATGGATTTTGTAACTCAAGCAGGCACACAGTCACCATGCTTCGCATTACGTCTGCAACACTCATTTGTCAAATTCCTATACAGGATTTCCTTATCGGCACTGAACATAAGACACCTAAGTGCTACTTACCATCTGAAGCGCAGGTGGCAAACACAAGGCCCAAGGGCTGAATCCAGCCCTCCACCTGGTTTCTACCCAGCAGCAGCACCGAGCTCTCGCTTAACTGTTAAGGAGCAGCTACATGTACACAGTCCTAATGTTACATTCGGCCCTTTGAAGACAACCACGAGGCTGATGTGGCCCCCGGTGAAAATGACTTTGACATCATCCCTGGTCTAAAGGTTCAGGAAAGGAACTACATCATAGGGTGAATCTTTGGTCACTGGGAGACAGAGACTGAAAGATGAATTCCTCCTCCTTCACCCTTAGAAAGATTGTCCGTACACGGAATGGTTCATCTGCCCCCTCAGAAGAAGATCCTGGAAGACCGACTGCCGCCTGTTGTTCTGCTCCATAGCCCAGCCTTGTAGCAAAGCTTCCTCCCTCCCAGCGCATTCTCCATCCTTTCGGTCCTACTTTCCTGATATTGAACTTCCTAACAAAACGGTGACGCCTATGCTTTTGCCTCAGGTTTGCTTCTTAGGGAACTCGGGATAAGACAACATTCTTATGTGATCTTTTCAGTAACTCTGTGAGGTTGGATGTTATTTTTCCTAGATAATCTCAGACTAACACTTAACACATGCAATTGACTTGTCCAAGGCATTCCACTGTTAGAACAACTGTTAGGGTTACTGAACGCAACTACAGCGCTATTTCCACTATGCATTTTCAAGACCAGGTTTACATACTCTAGATTTTTCAGTCAGAAGGCATCGCTTTTGGTCCAATCACTAAAGGTGTATTTATATTGTATCTGTCAGCAAGGCTACCATTTCCACCATATGGTTAACTGAGAGGAATCTCTTTACCACTGACAAGGTTTTGCATAGTAGATACTAAATAATTGTTTTACATTAACTAATATGTTAGTGTTGAGAAAGTGAAAAAAAAAATGAATGAATGAATGTACCAAATGCCCCAGTATTCTCTATTCTTCATGTATGCACAATTAGAATTACCATGTCCTTTCATACTTTCTAAAACAGATGACCTCTAAAAAGCCTTATCCAAATTACACAAATATTACTAAACTTGAGGGCAAGCCTAACTGACAATATGAATATGAGTTTTAATTCACTCAGAATTTCACAGAAAAATATACATGCTTTCTAAAATTTCTAAGGTTATAAAAAAGTATTTTTCTTCTGAGGAGTTACCTTAAACAAGTTACAGTAAAAAGCTTTATCTACAAATAGCTCAGCTGTCACATTATCACAACCAAAATTATGGAAATAAACTAAATGTCAAGCAATAGACAAAGTGTGTGAAACAATGAACAAACCAGTCAACTTAGTATTATTCGAATATGAAAATTATTTTTACAAAAGGTAATACCTTGCAAAATATGAGGCAGGATTAAAATGCTTCTACCTTATGACCATGATTATGTAAAACAAAAAAAAAATAAATAAATGAGGAACAACAACGAAAATACCTACATATATAAAAATGCTGGTAGGATTGCTGGTGCTTTTTTTAATCTTAATTTCTGTGCTTCTCCAATTTTCACTAATAAATATTTATCATTTCTATAATGAATACAAGCAACAAACTTTACTTAAAATGTAAAATGTGTGAGAGTTCAATATTCTTCTTGAGTACATTCCAATGAACATAATTTAACCTTCATTAAAATAATCAAGGATCTTTGAAGGCCTATAGGTCACCATTCTAAGCATAAATTCTCATTACTGGGATAACAGATCAAGCTGAAGTGAAATACGGGGTTTAATGTGCATGACCTCAACATATGTATTCACATTCAATGGGAGCATTGGACTTTTAAAAACTTAAATATATATATGGTGTGTGTGTGTGTGTCTATATATACACACATACCAAGTTCCTAATATTAGCTTCAGTTTCACAGAATTAAAATTTTAAAAGTTAAGAGTATACTAAATTTTGTTTGTGTTATTTTGCTTGTATTTATATAAAAGAGATATTTGTTTAGCTATGATAATAGATTTTTAACCTATGTTTACTATAATTTTCAAAAATTTTGTATCTTCTTATGTCAGAAGGTTTGTTATTTCTTCTTTTGTTCTTCTTTCCTTTCTTTCTTTTTGTTTTGGTTTTGTTTGCTTTAGGTAAATGTTTTTCTTCATAATAAAAAAAAAAAAAAACAGTATACCATAAGAAAATTCGACTTTCGGCCAAGATGGAGGCATAGGTAGATACACTGTACCTCCTCACGCAACCGAAAGAAGGACAATGACAAATTTAAAAACAAAAAACAATCAGAACTGACAGAAAATCAAACTGTATGGAAGTCTGACAACCAACGAGTTAAAGAAGAAACATTCATCCAGAGCAGTAGGAGGGGCAGACACAGGCAGCTGGGGCAGAGAAGGACTCATAGCAAGGCTGCGGCTGGTGGACCTGGTGAGCTGGAGGCTGGCACAGTGGGGAGTCCTACATTTATGTGCAGATAACCCAAGAGGAACAACTGGGAAGCAAAACACACTGTGCAACTCAGGGTTCCAGTGCGGGGAAATAAAGCCTCAAAACCTGACTGAAAACACCTGTGGGGTGTGCAGAGGTGGGAGAAACTCCCAACCTCACAGCAGAGTTGGTTGGAGAGACCCACAGGGTGCTAGAACGTACAAAAAGCCACCCGCCTGGGAATCAGCACCAGAAGGGCCCAATTTGCTTGTGGGTAGTGGAGGAAGTGACTGAAATCCAGAAGAGAGCTGAGAAGCAGCACTGTTCCCTCTTGGACCCCTCCCCACATACAGAACCACAGTGCAGTGATGTGGTTGCCCCACCCTGGCGAATACCTAAATCTCCACCAAGACGGAAAAAAAAAAAAAAAAAAAAGGCCAAATGAAACAATGGATCAAAGTTCCAGAAAAAATACAACTAAGCAACAAAGAGATAGCCAACCTATCAGATGTACAGTTCAAAACCCTGGTAATGAGGATGCTCACAGAATTGGTTGAGTATGGTCGCATAACAGAGGAAAAAGTCAAGGCTATGAAAAGTGAAATAAAGGAAAATGCACAGCGAACCAACAGTGATGGGAAGGAAACTGGGACTCAAATCAACAGTTTGGACCAGAAGGAAGAAAGCATTCAAGCAGATCAGAATGTAGAAACAAGAATTGCAAAAAATTAGGAGACGTTAGGAACCTCTGGGACAACTTTAAACGTGCCAACATCTGAATCCTAGGGGTGCCAGAAGGAGAAGAGGAAGAGCAAGGATTGGAAAACTTATTTGAAAAAACAGTGAAGGAGAACTTCCCCATTCTGGCAAAGGAAATAGACTTCCAGGAAGTCCAGGAAGCTCAGAGAGTCCCAAAGAAGTTGGGCCCAAGGAAGCACACACCAAGGCACATCGTAATTACATTAGCCAAGATGAAAGACAAGGAGAGAATCTTAAAAGCAGCAAGAGAAAAGGAGACAGTTACCTACAAAGGAGTTCCTATAAGACTATCAGCTGTTTTCTCAAGAGAGACCTTCCAGGTAAGAAGGGGCTGGAAAGAAGTATTCCAAGTCATGAAAGTCAAGGACCTACATCCAAGATTGCTCTATCCAGCAAAGCTGTCATTTAGAATGGGAGGGCAGATGAAGTGCTTCCCAGAGAAGGTCAAGTTCAAGGAGTTCATCAGCACCAAGCTGTTATTATATGAAATGTTAAAGGGGCTTATCTAAGAAAAAGAAGATAAAAAATATGAACAGTAAAATGACAACAAACTCACAACTATCAACAAGCAAACCTAAAAAAAAGCAAACTAAGCAAACAACTGGAACAGGAACAGAATCACAGAAATGGAGATCACATGGAGGGTTATCAGTGGGGAAGCGGAGGGGGAGTGGGGGGGGAAAGGAACAGAGAATAAGCAGCATCAATGGGAGGTAGAAAATAGACAGGGGAAGGTTAAGAATAGCATAGGACACAGGTGGCAAACACAGGCCCGAGGGCTGAATCGGGCCCTCCACCTCGTTTTATCAGGCCTGGCACCTTGTTTCTACACAGTGGCAGTGTCGAGCTATAGTTTAATTGTTAAGGAGCAGTTATATTTACACAGTCCTAACATTACATTCGGCCCTTTGAAGGCAACCGCGAGGCTGATGTGGCCCCCGGTGAAGATGAGTTTGACACCCCTGATACAGGAAATGTAGAAGCCAAAGGACTTGTATGTACAACCCATGCTCATGGAACTAAGCGGGGGGATGCTGGTGGGAGGGGGTGTGCAGAGTGGAGGGGAATGATGGGGGGGGATGGGACAACTGTAACAGCATAATCAATAAAATATATATATTTTTAAAAAGAAAATTCATAGCTGTCCAAACCCCAAAACTATTTGGATGGCAAAAAAGTTCCTTTGTTTTTTGTTCTTGTTTTTTCTGTAAGATGGCCTAATAGCGCTTAGCTGTCTTTAACTTCATTCGGAACAATTTTATCAGATTGTATTGTGACAGCTGCCATATCAGCACGGATTTTTAAAAACACATAAAAATTAGTGAATTTCTGTGCAGTCATTTTAATACCGAAGGTGGAAGAAAACGGGCAACATTTTTGGCAAGTTTTATTGTTTCAAGAAAGGTGAAAATGCAACTGAAACACACAAAAAAGATTTGGGTCGTGCGTGGAGAAGGTGCCGTGACTGATCCAACATGTCAGAAGTGGTTTGCGAAGCTTTGTCCTGCAGATTTCTCGCTGGACGGTGCTCCAGGTCAGGTAGGCCAGTTGAAGTTCATAGCGATCCAATCAAGACATTAACTGAGAACATCAGAGTTATACCACATGGCAGATAGCCAACACACTCAAACTATCCCAATGGATAAAGCTACTGGTGAACATGAAAAATGTGTCTTTTATGGAAAAAACCCTACGGCCTTTTTGGCCCACCCAATATGTTGCTTATTTTTGACATTGTAGGAGGGGTGTTTATAAATAACATTTTAAATAAATTATCCTTTCTCCTAGTTCAAGTAGAACAGGTATAGTCACATAAGGAAGTTCTTTCTGTTCCTGACAGAGTGAAGCATATCTAATTCAAAAAACATGATGTCTGCCCAGTAGGTATCCATTTATGTACTATGAAAAAGAGACACTTACTGAAGAAGATGCGAGATACAAGAAACTTTGTACATAGGACTATGACACCTCAGTCCCCTTCAAAGTCAGCACCTTGGGACCTCACACAGTTCTCCCAATTGCCATCAGCTGTCCTGTCATATTTTCCTGAATCTCATTGACAATCAGAAATTTCTTTTCTTTCAAAGCTAAAATGTGATTTTAGTTTTGGGGAAAATCCAGACGTTTTTGGAATCCCCAGATCAGCTTCTAGTTCTCACACTGTCAGTCATCGATCTTTGTTGATAGAAGACCAGACACGTTCAACATGCTCAGGTGTTCTGCTTGTTGCAGGTCTACCAGAATGTGGACCACTTTCAAGAAACTCTCCACTATTTTTGAAGCATTGTACCATGCTTTTATTTGCATTGCACTCTTGCATCATCCCTGGAAGCCTTCTGGATCATGTGAATAGTCTCCGTGGAGGAATGTGCAAGCTTAAAACAAAATTGGATGCAGATTCATTTCTCTACTCGCTCAGTCATTTTGAATGCCATGGCCACACAGTACACGTGCTCACTCAACAGCATCTACCGCCCCCACTGACTCGTACAGTGAAGTCGTCATTGTTCACACATGCGCATTCCAGTCCACTCTCCTTGGCTGCCAGGTTACATCGAAGTCACATAATCCATTCTTGTTATATGAACAATGGCCAGACTTTTTCCAGACAGATCTTGTATATGTACAAACAGGATGTCTGTAGGTACAATAGATTCTCAGCCATCAAGTTCACTGAAATACTTCTTGTGGGTAGAGTTGAAGCTCGTCAAGTAAACTTTCAGCTCCCATATGTCCTCTCTTGTAGATCTGTTTCCTTGTCTGACACATACAGATAGAATACCCGCTTTGTCTACTTCACAGGGTTCTTGTAACATCAAGCAATCTTCGTTCTCCTTGGTTTTATGAAGCAGTGGAGGCATAAGATAAGGTTGTGAAAGAAAAGAAAACACGTCAAAAAATACGAGAGAGAATGAAAACCCAGGTACAAGAATATCCTGCCTGATAGATACTATTTTTTATTTAGAATAATTCACACCAGCATGCTGGTTTTGTGAATCTGGCTGGCAAAAGACAGTTTCCAGGAATCTCAACAAATTTGGATACCCATATTAAGATTTGATTTTCTGAACTTAATTATGAAGACCTCAACCCCTGAAATAATGTATTGGAAGTGGGAAAGCTGTAGCATAAAAGACCAACAATTATTAGTGAATAACTTTACGTGTAGGAAGGATGGTTATAGAAAAGAATGTTTATCCTTGAAATGAATATCCTATAGTAGTAAAATAATAATTTAATGAGCTAGGGAAAAGTTCAGAGCTTATAACATAATCTGAGAAGTAGAGGAGATGGTGAAAGGGAAACCTAAGCGAACTAATTTTTATTTATTTATTTATTTATTTAAATATTTTTTATTTATTTATTTTTATTATTTATTTATTTATTTATCTTTAGAGGGGAAGGGAAGGAGAGAGGGAGAGAAATATCAATGTGCGGTTGCCTCTTGTATGTCCCCCGCCGGGAACTGGCCTGGCAACCCAGGCATGTGCCCTGACTGGGAATCGAACCACGATCCTTTGGTTCGCAGGCCCGCGCTCAATCCACTGAGCTACACCAGCCAGGGCCTAATTTTTATTTTTTTATCCTTTATTTTATTTTTAATTGTTTTATTGTTGTTCAAGTACAGTTGTGTAATTTTTAAAACAAAGTCTGTTGATGGTGCTTCATTTTGTAAATTAATAATTTTTTAAAAGCCATAAATATTTTCTTTAAAGACATTACAGTATAACCCAAATCACTAAAAAATAGTATACACTTGCCAAGTTATAAAAATTAAAAGAGAAACATGAAGAGCATGTACAATAGAAAAACTGAAGCTAAGGAAACAGCCGAATACCGCCAAAAAGAGAGACAATGGAATTTGATGATATATTTCAACCCAAACACATCTTCCATGAAAAAAAGATGTAAATTAAAATGTTAAATTATCAAGTTTATAAAAATTTTCATATATATAATATACATATTTATTATATAAAATAAAAACATATCACTGGACAAAAATATACCACACATGCAAAGGTAATAGCAAAATGACAAATTTCTGTGGAATGAAAGGAGGGGGGGGGGAGAGAGAGAGAGAGAGAGAATGCGTGTGGTTTTTTATGTGTGCGCACACGTTGTAGGGTCACTTAAAATCTTTTTAATTTCCACTACTTTTATGTGAAAATTGTTGTTGGGGAGAGCAATTCCAGTTTTCTGTGATTTCAAATGAATAATAGTCCAATATTCAGATGTAAACTCTAGAAAAATAGAGTATTCCACAATGCAAAAATATAATCCAATGAGCTACAGTATGATTGGTTAACATTTCAAACACAAGAGCTTCCTATGCGTTGATTCCTCCACACTCCTTGCAATAATTTATGCAGTTTGTTTGATTGATTGAATCTTTGAATTACGGGACACATTTATTTGAATGAAATGCCTACATCATCAAATCAATATAGAACTGTGTTCCTGCATTAAGCACCAGTTTAGAAAGTGTGATTGAATTTTCACAGAAATGAATCAATGTGATAGATTTCTTTGCTATTCAGATTAGACAGATTAGACAAGAAAAAAAAGGGAGTATACATTTGCTTTCTTTGATTATAAGAATAGAATCTGCTCTCCTTTTAGGTTGTTAGCTCTTAAATTTGATATCAGGTAGTTTTCAAAAACATAGGATCAAAACAATAGACATTACTATTTAGTATGTCACACAAAATAGATCCAAATTTAAGTAGGTTACATTTATGAATTTGTATGTTTTTAATATGATCCTCAATGATCAATGGTAATACTAAATAGGTATAGCTCCTAGAAAGATGATGTAATTGACTAAAACATTATTTTGAAACAAAAAAAATCAAAACATTTGTAAAATGACTTGCTAGAAATACCATTCAGAATAATTCAAAATTATACTCTGGCATCACTTGTATTAAGGTTGTAGCCAAAACAAAAGCTGATTTCAGGGGAGAGGAAAATTGAAAAGTGGTATTGACAGAAAACCAGAACTAACGAGACATATAGATGTATGGATATGAATATGGATATGAGGATCT
Organism: Glossophaga mutica; assembly: GCA_039655065.1. NCBI lineage: Eukaryota > Metazoa > Chordata > Mammalia > Chiroptera > Phyllostomidae > Glossophaga > Glossophaga mutica. Next base: position 1,250,066 of record CM077318.1, on the reverse strand, counting down.
GTATGTACAGCTATCATCCATAGGGAGAGACACATCTATCTATATCTATCTATCCAGAGACAGGGAAAGACAGGCAGACACAGAGAAACTGATAGATTGATTTTAAGGAATTGTCTCTCGTAATTGTGGGGACTGGCAATTCTGAAATCCATAAAACTGGCCGGAAACTCAGGCACTATTTCTTTTTGGTCTGGAGAAAGGGTTCTTTCTCCAGGAAACCTGTTTTTGTTCTTAAGGCTTTCAATGATGGTAGATGGCCCATCTGCGTTATCCAGGGTAAGCTCCTTTGCTTCGATGCGACTGATTGTAAATGTTAATCACATCTACAAAGCACCTTCCTGACAACTTCTAGAATAATATCTGACCAAACAACCGTGAATCATAGCCTGGCCAAGATGACTCATAAATTTAACTAAGCATTATATTAATAAATATATCATCCTTTGCCTTACTCCTTTTCACAAAGTCAAATTGGTGCATTGTGTAAGTACAGCTTAAATTATATGCTTATAATTAAATTGTAAGAAAAACTGCTCATTAGAGAAAGTGTCTAGTATTGGGCTAAGTTACAACTTAGATCATAGGCTTCCACCTCCTTCTTGGAGTCAAAATTAACACCATTTTCCCTTAATCTCTTTACATAACAGATAACACTTGGATATAAAATTATTTTATTTTGATCAAATGTCCTACGCAAACTATTTATAGTCCTTATGTTTTAAAATAATGTAATTTTTATTCAAACACTTATAATGTATTGCGCTTGATAGCTATTCAAGTTCTGAAGTTGCCTATATTATAAAAGAATAATTACAAGAATATTGTTTTGCTTAAAGATTGACAAGTAAAAGGTAGCAAGTATTCCATAGATATTTTCTTGAAATCTGTAAGTTATTTTCTTGGTATCTATAAGGACATAATTGCTTCAAGTTTCTTTCCTCAAGGGACAGGACAATCTTATTAACCCTACATTTGTTGAAATGTACAGAACTGTACCCGCAACAGAGCAAATCTTACCTTTTTCGTATTGTTGTTGAAGTCCAGTTGTCTCCGTTTTCCCACCACCATTTTCCCCACCCACCCCCACCCTCAATCCTACCCCACTTTGGCTTTGTCCACGGGTCCTTTATACATGACCTTGATGAACTTTCCCCTTCTTTCCTCCATTATACCCCTGTCCCCCTCTGGTTACCGTCAGTTTGTTCTTTATTTCAAGTTTTAACAAAATTATAGTTGCAGGTTAGTGTTGATTGTAATTATTCTTGATATTTCTTGAGAAGATTCGATTAAAATCTTATAATTGCTTAAATATCTATTTTGAGACACTATTTTACACTTGATGGCAGAATTTTTTTAACATCTGGGAGAGTTTCAAGATAATCTTTTAAAAAAAAAATGGCCTCCTAGTTAAATTACGAATGCTATGAATTTAGCTACCTGATGAGTAATAATGAAAGTAAAATTTATTTCAATGATATCCTTATCACCTAAACTTTTCATTTCCCAAGAGGGTTATTCCCTCCCAATTAAGGAGCTAAGGTAAGAAATACAGGAACGTGTTCATGTCTTCCATGAAAATATGATGACCAAGGAGTCTTTCCTGACACTGTTACAGGAGAACTCTACATAATGGGATTAGTTTAGCACTAGAGCTGACCAAGCCTCGGGTTTAGAGAGCTACACTGGCAGGATTCCTCCTGCCCTTACGTGTTTGGTTGGTTAGAGGATTAGCATCTGACAGTAAATCGGGCTGCCTACCGAGATCCGATCTTAGTCTTTTGACTGATTCATCACGTTCACGTGCGTTCTTTGTATTGGATAAAGAAAAAAAATCACAGTTTCTCTTATGTGTTCTTGACACTCCTCTCCCTGCCTAGCTTCCAGGCTGTAAAGTTTTGTGTCACTCTGAACGCTGTTTTTCTGTCAAATGGATCTCAATCATTTGCATGCATGCAAATCATCTTTCTGTTTCTCACCTGACCTTCACTGTTACATATCTCCTAAGTAGGGAATAGCTCAGAATTCAAAGGGGAACCTGAAAGATAAAAGAATGTTTTCTACATCAGTGGTGCTCAAACTTAACTATGTATTGGTAACACTTAGAAAGCTTTAAAAACTAAGGATGTCTCTATGCCTCCTTCACAGATTGTGAGTTAATGATTCTGGGAAGTATGCTAGGCACTGGAATATCTAACGTTATTGGGGTGATGCAGCCAAAATTGAGAACAAGTCTTCTAGAAGGATAGGTGTTACAATTAACTTCTCTAAGTATTAGAGAAGAAGGATAGTTAGAATAAATACCACTTTTCCTAGGAAATTCCTTTCTAGAAATTCCTTTCTAGAAATTCCTTTCTAGAAATTCCTTTCTAGAAATTCCTTTCTAGAAATTCCTTTCTAGAAATATTCACAGCTTCCTAGGTGTACACATCCTCTATTAATATTCAACCAAATGGTTAGGCATTAACTTTCAGGTCAGAAATACTTCATTCTTCCTTTCCATGCGTTGAGTTTTTGAGATCATCAACTTTTGAGATTCAGTAGTAAAGACAGAAGATCTGGATAAGAAATAAAGATGATGCCAATAATATTGGCAATAAGTACGACCGGGACTTGTTATCAGAATCTTCTATCTTTAATCACTCCAGCTGCTGGCCACCTCTAATTTTCAGTTTCCACCACCAAACTAGAAAGTGGAATTTCAGGTCTTAGCAGTAGCTACTAAGTAGGGCTTTAGGAAGAGACTAAGATTATCATAAAGGGCATCTTCAAACTAAGTTTGAACACAGTTGAATGAACTAAGTAATTTTCAATTGAGGGCAATTTGGCTCCTCAACGGACACTTGGCAATATCTGTAGACATCTTTGGTTGTCACATCTGGCTAGGGAATATGGACATGGAATCCAAATTGGCAGGTGCTACTGGCTTCTAGCCCTACAATCCGTTAAAACAAACTTCCACAACAGTTATTCAGCCCAAAATATCAATATTACCGAGGTAAAAAATTCTGGGCTTCTAACTCATTTCACTCAATAAACAGTCTAAATTCATCTAGAGGGATCCTAAATAATTGCAGCTTTTGAAGAATCTGCTGTTCTTCAATACACAGGATCACTGAAAAATAAAACTGATGATCAGGTCAATTAATACAATTAATTTAAAATAAAATTTGCGATATGTTAGTATTCTTTATTGTATCTGAAACAAAGTAGAACATTTACTACTACTACTATGATTGCTATTGCTATTATTATTAATCATTATTATTAGAATGGTAGTGGGAGTATAAGAAAATTGAGTAACGTATCTTTTTGCCACAATGTTAAAGAAATGAGAGGCGTGAACTAATCCTTTGCATAATTCTCTGACCTGAAAGCTGGCTCCAATAATACAAGTTCCTAATGGAAGTCATGGAACAGAAAATTATTCAGGTTCTCATTTCTCTAAGGTCATTCTTACAGAAAACTCTTATTCTTGAAGTTTATTTTTTGTTTGACAAACATTGGGTAGAGACACAAATTCTTCCTCTTGTTATTAATCCACAAATAATTATCCCGTGGAAATGTAAGGTTTTAGAACGGTGTGAAGAGACTGACTCTGCTCTGCGCAAAGACTTTACTATTTCTGAAACAGAATTTCAGTCCATGTACATAAAATGTATCTTAAGTGGTATATTCTCTTCTCCACTATCTTCCTGCTATTTCTAATCATCTGATGCGTCATTCGTTAAACTTCATCTTTGTTGTATTTTCTCATTACCATGTCGTCCCCTTAGCCCCCCTCCCCCAAGCAATCGTTACGCTGCTGTCCTTTCTTCTTTAAGCATAAAATTGTCCAAAAATTTCTTTTACCTAGAATGACTTTTTGCAGGCAAGTTATAAATTCCTGAAATTAAGAGTTTATTGTGGAAATGCTGACGCAATCTTTACTTTCATAGCCTGAAGATCACCACGATGATAAATTAGTCACTCTCTTCCACACCTTTCATAAGGTCTGTCAATCAAAGGCTTGGATGTAAATCATGTTTTAGAATATTTTTGTAAATCTACTCTGAACATCAACTCTGATAATATCCGGTCTGTAAATAATACTGGTCATGGAATGTTCTTGTGCCAGTTTATGGAATTACTTTAAAAATAGTAAAAATTATACTTTGGGAGAATTTCAAAATATATTGCTGCCCTGGCTGGTGTAGCTCAGTGGATTGAGCGCGGGCCTGCGAACTGAAGGATCGCGGTTCGGTTCCCAGTCAGGGCACATGCCTGGGTTGCCAGGCCAGTTCCCGGCAGGGGACATACAAGAGGCAACCGCACATTGATGTTTCTCTCCCTCTCTCCTTCCCTTCCCCTCTAAAGATAAATAAATAAAATCTAAAAGGAAAAAAAAATCTTTAAAAAAAAAACAAACAAAAACAAAATATATTGCTCATACTACTATTTTATCCTGGGAAAAAAGAACTGAAAGTGTGACTTAGAAAATTACTTAACAGTTATATTATTATGTTAAGTATGCAGACCTTCTTAGCCTAGTTATACATGTGACATATATTAAATTTCTGACTCAATATATTCCCAAAATTTGATAGCCACACACCTAACAAAAACATAGAAGGAACAAATTACCTCTTTTTAGATCATGTACCAAAATGAATGGTAAATAATTATATACTTGTAATCAGTATCTGTTTTTCTTGAAATACTTGATGAATGAAACAATTTATAAAGTTTTCAAATGTCAATAGGGATTACTGAACTTGACCATTTTATTTTGTAATTAAAGAAAATCTACTTTGTTTCATTATAAATAAATTCAAACGGAATGTTATTATGTATTCTAGAACTGGAAAATCCCCCAGTACCCACTTACCCTGATCATCAACCTCTCCACTGTTAATGAAGGCTCACAATTGGACATGAATTATTCAAGTAAATGCCTTGTGTGTTTGTACACTCACACGCAAACCAAATACATACTCAAATTCTCATATGAGTATCCAGTGTGTGTCTATGCTTATTAGTAGATAAGCATTTAATTTTTGTTTTATTTATATCATGAAATCTATTTTTTTTGTATGGCAACTGACTTCTTTTACTTAACACAGAGACTTGGAAATCTTTCTTACTTAATACATGCAATTCTACCTCTTTTAGTTTTTTACACAATAGGTAACATTTTAACCATTTTTCTATGGATGGATATTTATGATTCCCCACCCCGTGCCCAACATTTCAATGTGAAAAATGTACTGCAATAAACCAAGTCGTATTTAGTGTTTTGGATATATATGTGAATATTTCTATATCACAGATCCTTAAAATGAAATTTTTAGTTAAAATGTATACATATTTGAATAATAAAATATTTTACCCAATTCCTCATCGATAGTGTTTATATATATATTATATACTATATATATTATATATATATATATATATTCATTGCATACATGTGAAATATTTTACTGACTTGAACATCAACGCTGTCTTCTTCTGTTAACCTTCCCAGATGGGCAATAAAAGACAATGGCTTGTTTGTGTGTATGTGAACATGAGCGCGTTGGGAGAGAGAGGCAGTATTAAAATGAGTTACTTTAAATCTGTCTAGTAGGAAGTTACGGATGGCAGGACATAGTTCCAACTGGAGATAGAGTTGTGAGTACATTAAACTTTTGAAGCAGATGAGTTTACAAGGATTTCATGCCAAATGGGTCACAGTTTTATGGCAATCTAATGCATTACTATATTCATGTAATTTTATATAAGAATATACTATACCGCTTACTGGAAACTGTATTGCAAGATTATTTTATTAAGTTGGGTCTCTGCGAAAGCAGACTCTGAGCTAATGCTTGGAGGTAGGTTGTTTTATTTTGGGGGAGGATTGTAGGAGTTAGGAAGTTAGGAGTTAGGATTGTAGGAAGGAAAAGTCAGTACCTAGGGGCATGTTTGAGTTGCTTAGCGCTCTGGGAAACCACAGCCTCATCCTACTCTGTACTCTCTGAGGAACCATGGAGAATGCGCCCCATAACTGACCCTGTACCTTTACCCCTATTTCCGCGAGAGTTTCCCCTCTGGAATGCCAACGCTGCCCTTCACACACTCCTCTGGACTGCACACACGCACACTTCCGGTCTGCGTTTGCACACAGGCCGAGTTTGTGAGCTTTTGGCTTTAGACGGCAGCCTGAGGCAGAAAGAAAAGCAAGAAGTGACAGTATTGATACTCGTGGTGAAAACCCTTGGCCTGGGAAACATGAATAGTAAGGCATTTCAGGAAGGTCCCACACAAAAATGTCAAAGGACCGCATACTTATGTCCCAAATGGTCGCCCTCATTTGCGAAGTTTTCAGGTTACTCAGTAAAAATTTCCCAACTTCCACCGGATATTCAGATTTATAGAATGTCCAGTCAAAACCATAGAGTACGTTGAACTGAAAGCAGTAAGTAGCAAACAGTAACCCTAACACAAGCATTTGCCTCATTTCGGATGCCAAACGCCTAAGTGAATGGCATAATTTTTAGCTGTTTATTTATCTCCCATGTAGAGTTGTTTTTAAGATAGTAGCCACATTACAGAATATACAAATAATTTTTTCCAGAGGTGTTACATCTCTGCCAACCACAAAATAAGAGGTAAAACAGCAAGGGAAAGGCAACCGAAAGGTTTGGCAGAGGCAGGTCCACAGGATATTACTGTTAATATTAACGTTAATATTAACATTAACATACTGCCTTATGTGCTGCTAACTGTCCACAACTTGGTGTGTGAAGTCACTGTATCATGAACAGGTATCCTTTTATTTTATCATTTATCACTTCAGTAGTATCAATCTATTCCTTGTTGTGGGCGAATTTTAATTCAGTCAGGCTCCTCTAAGGTTCAGCAATTGTGTGGGTTTAGCTGGGTTATCTCCATACTTTCAAACCTGCCTTTCCATTCTTGCTGAAGGCCTCGTGTTTGGTCCTTACGTCATGTGAACACCACTGTCGACAGAGAGCGCTTCTCTTGGGCATCCCTGTTTAATTTGGAAAATGTCCGTGAAGAAAGCTACTCATCTTTCTTTGTAACTTCCTTCAGAACACTGAGAAACTGAAACACATGCCGCTGTTATCACGGCTTGTGCGGGCAAAGTGGGATTCGAAGAAACAGTCAAACAATAACACGTTCATCACGTCTCCCTTGGAAACTTTTGTCCCGACACAGTGTATGAAGCACCGCTAAAGTCCATTGTGACACTTCGTTATGACGATTTCCAGGAGGTGAGGGCCAAAGAGTAAGTCGCCTCTGGATCCCATGGTATGTCACAAGGGCTGCTCTTTTTCTAAGACCCACACTGCTCCCTTCCTGCACGTAAATAATGACTTCAGTCCTTCTTCAGAGGGTTACTGGGCAGAAGAAGGAAGAGATTGCTGCCTAATTTCCACATCTACTTTACTGGGAAGAAAAATGACCCCATCCTGCTCTCTTCATATTTTAGCTACATTAATGGTACAGGCATGCAAATTCACTCCTCATAGTCATTTCCTGTCTACCCAGTTGAACCGATAATCCAACTCCGAATGATAGAGTTGGGTTTATATCCGGAACTGAAGGTGAGCATTGGAATGTCAGCCAATTCACTGTGTTGTAGAAAAAGTATAAAAGAGCAATATCACGTGTTGTTCTCCAAACAACTAGAAAAAAACATTTAAAGACCCCTTACCTATTCATAATAAATCAAATATGTGTGTGTGTGTGAGTGTGCGTGTATCAGAAAACTAGGAATATAAGATATCGACTTGATAAAAGCCATAAATGCCAAAAAACCTTAAGGATAACATTATACTAATTTGTAAAAGACTAAATATTTTCCTTTAGGACCAGATACCAAAAAAAGGGGGGAATAGACAATTTTTCCACCTCTATGCAATATTATACTGGCAGTGTTAGCCGATGGCATCAGGCAACCTGCTTAAGATTCCCACCGAGGTTCAGAGTGCCAGACAGTTAAGTTGAAACACCACGTAACCATCAAAAACAGCACCCATTAAAATACCCACAGCGAGAGCGTGCAAGGCAATTCTCAGGGTAAAGAAATTATTTCGTACTGGGAGTAATTCTTCTCTGATACAATTAACACAGTAATGCCATGCCACAGATTCCCACGCAGTAGTTATGTATGTTCTTCAAACCCCTTAAGATAAACGCTGATGAAATTGTTTTACCCTAAATAAACTAAAAACTCACCGTCATTATTATGAGGAAGGTCACTTACGTACCTAATGAAGCACAATGTTCTTTTAGTGAGTGCACAATGAAAGCGATACAGAATGAAAATCTGTCCCCTCATTGCTTGTTAACCTCAGAAAAGATAAATTGTTGACATGGATAAAACTGTATGGGACAGAAGTAAAACTCATTGCTTAAACAAATATGCAAATACCCAATTATTTGTACGACGAATAGGTCCATGGTAACTGCATTTTAATGCCCTGAATGGAAGTGTAGAAGTAAACACTTCAGGTGGAAATTGGGGAGAATACTGTTAATCTGATGACCTGGTAAGAAAACATTTATTGATATGCTACGAAACAAATTTCGCTCTGTCCACTGTCCTTTAAAAAACCACTTCAAATACATGCTCACTGACACAAGTGCAACCTACAGAGCTTTTCGGGACCACAGAGATTGGAGATGCCAGAGTAGCCTTGAAGCGGGCGCCTGCTGCTGGATCAGGGAACCGAAACGAGGTGCTTCGTGGGCGATCGGAGAAGTCTCCCAACCGGTGGTCGATATAGCTGCCTCCTTCTTCGCTTTTAAGTTAATAAAAACAAGATGAGGAAATACAAGGGACGTTTTGCTTTCTCTGTAGCGACCTGTGAGCAGCCATTAATGAGAAATTGACAGACCGCTAGGCACAGGAGGACATGATATTTCAAATATTTCACCAACTGACTTAGGAGTGACTGCACTAGTTACAGGCTGGCTTCGGAACTACAGAAAATTGAGAAGTCGACGGCGTAGGCAGTGCCGTAAATGATACTCAATGGGAAGGCAACTGACAAGAGGAGGGCTTATTGTAGATTATCATGACATATCTGAGATAGTAGATGAAGCATGTCTGCAAAGAGATACACGGTACCTACTCAAGCTTAGAAGCCTAAATCGGGGTTTCTCCCCTTTTTTCTGGCATGTGTGCTTGTGGTTTGTTTTCTGACGGCTTTGTAGAGGTGTAATGGATACACGAAGTAATTGAAAACATAATCTCAGAGACAGCTGCACCCCCATGTCCACTGCAGCATTTTTTCACGATAACCAAGATAAGGAAACAAACTAAATAGTCCGCTGATGGATGAATGGACAAAGGAAACATGATCTATGCATACAATTTAAAATTAGTCAGCCTTAACTAAAGAGGAAATCTCTGGTCTGGAACAATAGAGGTTCTTCCTCGCGTTATTTGTGATGCTGTCTAACACTTGTTGTGTAAGATAATTTGGATGTTAACAAGCTTAATATTTTTAGAGACTATTTCATACTTCTGGCTTTGTTGTACCTGTTCCTGAAAAGAACAGAAGGTTAATTCATCAAAGTTGCCAGATACAGAAAAGCATTACCTAGTGGGAAATCCTTCAAAATATAAAGTCAGGTTCATCTAATCTGTTAGATGCAATTTGTGTACAGTAACCCAAAGTTAGATATATCTACTTCAGTATTGGTCTTTTTCTAGGTTCCAGGTATTTTCCTTCACCGAAGAGAGTATCCACTTTCAGTGTATTTGCAGAGAGAGAGAGAGAGAGAGAGAGAGAGGCATTTCATATGATCTATATGCTTTACCAGGAAAAGCAAATGAAAAATAAAGAACAAATTCACAAATCATCCTATGATTAATGCCAGCAGGCCTGACATTCAACGCTTCCTGTTCTGCTCAATCCTCACAACACAGCTTGCGCAACTTACTCGATTTCTGACAGATTTTTCTGGATGCTTGAACAATAACATATAGAGAGCCAGTATTTTGCCTTATGGCAATCTGTTTGAGTCAGTTTGAAGAATATACTGTCTCTCAAATCAGGGACAACTTGCATATGACAGAAACTTATTGAAACTCGTTGAAGTCTAATGGAACGAAAGTTGTTTTCTGTGTTCATATATACCTGCGAGTACCCTAATTGGCAATAATGCCAACAGTCCAGGAGTTACACACCTTTTATTCAGCTAATGCATGTGTTACTCCATTATTTTCTAATTGTATACATCCAATGTGGTCAGGCCATGTAATATGAATTCACTCTTCAATAAATTCAATAAAACAAAACTTCACATACAAGGATGAGAAGTAGTTTTCACCCAATATGCAGGTATCAAATTACTGGGGACCACTACCTAGAGATCTTATTGAAAAAGATGAAGAAAGCATGTTTTATTTCGATGAAGAAAAGGATTATGATTGATTGTTAACATCACTTACTGGTGCCAAATAGGCAGTGATATGCATCGTGTACTTAGCAACTCTGTGTTAGAGAGTCATATATATGAATCAAAAAAATTTGTCCAAATGTATCGCATAATAGAGTTTTGTCCCACTGTCTCCTTTTGTGAAATTATTTTTATAAATTTAAGACTACTACATTTTCATGCTGCAGTTACATTACCAACAAAAGCATCACCCATAGGGAAGTACTACTCACTATAAAATATTAAACGAGAATTTATTTTATATGCTACTAAATAAATTTGCACGTATCAACCTCTGATCCTCCCAAATTGTAGTTTCACGTTTCCATTGGGCCATTTCCTTCATTTCCCCATGATCCCTCTTTGATATACCTTGTTATCTCATGTTAATGACAAAATGATTTTCCTCCTTCATTACCTCTACTTGTCTCAAATCAAAAAAGACAGACTCATGCACACAGACAATAGTGTGGTGACTGTCAGAAGGGAGGTCTCGGGGCAGGTAGGAGAGGGGAAAGGGGGACAGACGGTGACGGGAGGGGACTTGACTCGGGGCGGTGAGCGCACAGAACAGTGTACAGAGGATACGTCAGAACTGTGCGCCTGAAACCTGTGTCATTTTGTTAACCAGTGTCACCCCAATAAACTCAATAAAATAAATAGGAATTTCAAACTCAAATACCAAGAGGCAATCTGGTTAATACATTTGCTTGAATTGAACAAGATCGAAGGTAATAGGTGTTAAATTCTTCATATTGGTATCAAGGCCTAGTTCCCCTTGCCTCCTTTTCTGAGGTGGGGCCATTTACAATGCATTTTATGGACACTTTTTCAACAGTTTGACTGAACGAGCAATCAGATTTAATTATGGAGCAGTTATCGGTCTCCTTAGAGGCAACAAGCCGTTGGGAAATCTCGGTTGCTTATATTCTAAACGAGCCTTTAAGATGTACATTCACTTACACAATAGACATCAGAAGAAATGTAAGTTGGATATAAACTCGTTTTAGAAAGCATATTTTTATAAATTTATGCTTCATATTGAAAGAAATATGTGTATTGGTATTGGATACGGGCGATCCTCCAAGACCAGTTGATGAAAACATTTTTCAGTGCTTAAACCTACTTTGTATATCTTCCCTTTAAACTCTACTTTTTATATTCCTTTAAAGGAGCTTATTAGATATGAACATAGCAGGGATTAATACTCCCATTTAATGCTCTCTTCTTGGTGGCTTGCTGTAAAAGAACACACGGAAAGCAGGGGGAGGAGGCAATTTCGGATTAGATAGAATACAAAAATAAATCTATATATTTATATATTAATATATATATTAAAATAAATATAAATACATATTTACATAGCTCAGGTTTGTATACATTTTTATGGCATGCAGCTGTGTTTTTGTTTTCATTTCATTTCAAAATGTTTTGAAAAGATATTAAATTTTTGCCAAGCTGTACATCTTTAAGATTGAAATATTGCGAGGAAGTAAAAATATTCGGAAATATAGCCTTCATATTCCACAGTGACTCTATGATCCCCCAGAAAGAAATGGAAAGAATTTGGCAGCTATTTGTGAGGCATTACTTTTGGATTTGTGAAGGGTTTTAATAGCAGGCCACAGTGCGGATGAAAGACACCCGTAGAATGACTATTCTCAGAGAACATCTACAGGATTCCTGGGCAATTTCAGTAATAGCTGAAAGGGATGGAAAACTTTCTAAAGTTCAATCTAATAAAGTTAAATCTCATAAAAGCATGTGACTTCACCGAATAAATTATTAATTTTTATATTTTTTTATTTTTATCCTCACCCGAGGCCATTTTTTTATTGCTCTTTCAAAGGGAGAGGAAGGGAGAGAGGGGAACATTGATGTGAGAGAGTTGGATGCCCGGACTGGGGATGGAATGTGCAACGCGGACATGTGCCCGATCAGGGATCGAACTGGTAACCTTTCTGTTGTAAGACAACGCTCCGACCAACTGAGTCACACTGGCCAGGACAATATGATTAGTTACGTTAAGGATATTATAGTTCCTATAAGATTGATTAGCCCCAAATATGGTTATTATTCTTTCTATGAAAAATGTTACATTTTCTCAAATTTGAAAATTGAATGATATTTTATATGTTGATATCTGTATTTTGATAATCCAACCTACATATATAAGACATATATGATCATACATATTATACATTATATATGTTTATATAAACACGCATGTGATTATAGATATATTTACGACACGAGGGAAAATAGAAAATTTTGAATTTCACATATTAAATATGAATTGGCAGTAACGCATAAAAGTTAGGGTATGGGGTAGAGGGTATGGAGTTAAACTGTTAATTTTGATTTGGGTTTTTAAAAAATTTCTATTGAATTTATGAGCGTGAGATTGATTAAAAATTATATAGGTTTCAAGTGTGCAATTCTATAATACATCGTCTGAATATTGCATTTTGTGTTCACCTCCGAAAGTCAAGTTTCTTTTGGTCCCACCCTCTGTTTCCTGTGGGAGTCACCATACTCTCGTCTAAAAGTCTATGAGCTGGGTTTTTGTTGCTGTTTTTTTTGTTTCTGCTTAATCCCTTCACCTTTTCCACCCAGCCCCCCGCATCCCATCCCCTCTGGCAGCTGTCAGTCTGGTCTCTGTACCTATGAGTCTGTTTCTATTTTGTTTGTTAGTTTATTTTCTTCATTAGGTTCCACATATAAGTGAATTCGTATGGTGCTTGTCTTCTCGCTGTCTGATGAAACTTAGCATGATGCTCTCCAGGTCCATCCATGCTGTAGCAAAGGGTAAGATTTTCTTCTTTTTTTACAGCAAGTACAATGTCCCATAGTGGTTTTACCCACTCGCCTTGGGCTGCTTCTAGATCTTGGCGATTATACATAATGCTGCAATGAACCTAGGGGTGCGTATATGCTTTTGAGTTTTAATCAGTTTGACTTCAATAATCTAGATCTTGATTTCTCTCGCTGCCTTCCCCGCTTTATGTGGAATATTTCAAGTTCCCGTGCTCCTTATTGTGGGTAGCAATCATCATTTTAGTTATTTATTTTTCGAAGAAAGCAGAGACAGTTTATTCTGCTATGACTTCCTTCCCTATCTCCACGTTTGACTTTCTTCCCGTGCAAGCACATGAATTGCATCTGTCGAGTCGCATTTAATGAAAGCGGATCGTATGCCTAGTCATAACCCTATGCCTGCGATTTTAATAAATGCAGTAAGTTATCTACAAAGCTCCAAATTTCTCTTACAGACGGTGACAGAGAAATGAAAAATATTTCATCTATTCATAAACTCTCTCCTTTGCTTCGAGAAGCGCATCTGTGAAAATGAGGCCATGTCTGAGGATGGGAATAACATCAGAAAAAGCAACAGCACAAGCACCATAGGGTCCATTCTTACCCCCAACCCCCTCCTAATCCTAAGGCCCATCTCACTGATATACCGATGTCTCTAATTTGCCAGGACCAAGTTACTAAAGATCATGTCACCAAAGGCTTATTCCACTTTTCACATCTTGGAAAAATATGACGAAATAAAACCCATTCCATTAACATTTTTAAGAACAATTTTCACCGACAATTGGCTAATGATCTCTTAGAAACACCGTCTTCCTGAGAGAGCACGCTATAACATACAGCGACATCTGGCAATTTTGACAATCTCTCAGATGGCTTTAATTTGACACCGTCTGCAGAAATGAAAAATGGGAGGTGTCACTGAAACACCAGCTAGAGGTCAGCGCATTCCAAAATTGCAGGTACAGCCATACATCTGTCATGGAGCGCAGGTCCGGTGGGACAATAGGAGTGATAACACGTGAACTCGATGAAGAGCTGTTGGGATCCGAGTCTAGCGCCCTGGAGGGGCGTACGCTGCCTTCAAGGGAAACGTTCTTTATTGCTCCCACAAATCTCGACACTCTCCTCTTTGTTATTAAGAATCCATAGCACTTCCTTTCCCGTCTTTCTCATTGTTGTTCATGCCACATTTATTTCCCCAGATTTCCAAGCCTCAAACTCTAGAGCCATTTATGACTTCTCTGCTTCATTTCCCACGTCTAATTAGGTGTCCAGGAAATCTCTGATTCACAAAGGTTTTACATGCCACTGTACGGTGATGGACAAAACTCATATTTCTGATTGTAGAATAATAGTGGCCAGGGCCAACGCCTACTAATATTTCACTGAGTGAATGACCACCAATTAGAAGCCTACCTGGATCTGCAGTAATTCAGATTATTGGTTTTGAAATTAACAGGGCAAGGAATCACTGAAGAAACATTTCCCTAGACATCCCTTCTCCCACACTGAAATAAACTCAAAGGTCTTTGGAGCAATAAAGACTTGTTACGAGAATATTAACCAGGAAAAACTATATTTTGAGTCCAACTGGACTGCATTCTTATTTCAAGGAACACCAGTGTCTCTAGATTCAACAGACAGAGCTGCATAAAAATATCCTATAGTTTTCACATTGAATGCTTGATTTTACGTATTTCCTATACGGGCTAGATTGACATTTCAAAGTTCTAAACTTCAATGGTTATAAACGAATACAAAATTTCTTTCTCTCCTGTCATTGAAGACAAAAAGTCTGTCAAGCCTCAATTCTCCTGGACATCTGACCTTAACCCATTACCTGATTGTCTGATATCTCACCCCACTCGTCTATTTCACTGCTAAACTGTACTTTCACTGCTAAACTGTTGCGGTTTTCCGTCTTTAACCTCGAAGGGAAACCCAGGAGATCCACAGCTGTGATTCTCTGTCCCTTTCTTTCTCCCGCTCCGTGTTCTTTCGCCCAGCACCACACAAGCAACACGTGTAGTACACGGACATAGATAGTTCTCATTCATATTGCCATCTCTCTGTGGCTTGCTCTAGTAAAACGCCAGTTTGGGTCATTGCTCAGTTGCAATGCATTCTTTGCACTCAGAGGTTAACAACACCGGCCTGCTTCTTAGTGGAAGGACTGATGGAGAAAAACAAAGCAAAACCAAAGCCAAGAATTACTAAAGTGAAGAAACACATCACATCTTATTTCTCTACTTAGGTTTTTAAATCTATACAATCGTATCTTTTAACTAACTGTTGTGATTTTATCTTGATATCGATAGGCCAGTCTGTCCCGTTCTGACCCCGGTTTCATCACTCAGTAAATGTGTGTGTGTGGACTAGTTGTTTTTCTCTCTCCAGGCCTTCGTTTCCCATTTATTACTAATAGTGTCTACCTCGCCTTTAGGGATATTGCAAGGATTACTTGAGTCAGTATATTTAGCATACATTAATACCTAGCATATAGCAATCCTCAGATAAAGATCAGCCTTGTAAGTTGGAAATTTGTATGTTTTTGTGTACGTATTCATGTACATCCCCTGGTGCTTAGAAACTGAGAAATGATTTCAAGCTAACATATACAAACGCAAAATCTGGAGGCTAATTTCTTCACTTAGGGCACAGGTGGCAAAAACAAGGCCCACGGGCAGGCCGAATCCGGCCCTCTCCCTTGTTTTATTGGCCAGGCACCTTGTTTCTACCCAGTGGCAGCGCTGAGCTCCTTGCCCCCAGTTAAGGAGAAGTTACATTTATACAGTCCTAAAGTTACATTAGGCCCTTTGAAGGCAACTGCAAGGCTGATGTGGCCCTGGGTGAAAAATTAGTTTGACACCCTTAGTATGACAATTTTCACTTGTAATTGGCTGAAGACACTTTCTCTGATGGATAAATGGGATCTAGGATGGGTGAGACACAACAGAGTCAGAAGTGGGAAAAGGGGCATGAAATACACAATTAGAAAGTGACACGTCTTCAAGTCAGGATTTGATCATTTTCTAAAGGACAGGCAGGGAAGTTGTATAGTTACCAACATGTGAAAAACACAAATGTAGTTACAAGTACCCCTGATCAGTTACAGAAAAAGCCTTTTGAAAAATACTGTGAACTTAGGACTTCCGGCCAAGATGGAGGCGTAGGCAGACACACTGTGCCTCCTCTCACAACCAAAATTAAGGACAACAAAGATTTAGAAATAAGAAAACAATCAGAACTGATAGAAAATTGAACTGTACAGAAGTCCAACAATCATTCATTCAGACCCGTAAGGGGGCGGAGTCATGGCAGGAAAAAGTGGAGGTTGGTGGACCCGGGAACGCAGGTAGCAGCAGCTGGCAGTTCCCAGGTGCACAGGCGGTGGCCAGCGGACCTCAGGTACGGGGCAGCAACAGTGCAGACTCAGTGAGGCCGTGCAAGGCTGCTGGCTGACCAGGTGGTCCCACACTTGTGTGCAGATAATCCAGGCGAAGGGGAAGTGGCAGAGGGGACTGGAATTCGAGAGAGAGTGCAGCAGGGGCCATTGTTCCCTCTTGGACCCCGCCCCCACGTACAGCGTCACTACCCAGTGACTGGGTTGCCCCACACTGGGGAGCACCTAAGGCTCCATCCTCACTACGTAACAGCTATGACCAGACCCCCTTACCCCACAAAAAAAAAAATGGCTCAAACGGGAGAACAAATCAAAGCCTCAGAGCCAATTCATCTAAGCGACTAAGAGATAGCCAACCTATCAGATGCACAGTTCAAAGCCCTGGTGATCAGGATGTTCACAGACTTGGTTGATTTTGCTCCCAAATTAGATGGAGAAATGCAGGCTACGATACATGAAATGAAGGAAGACGCATGGGGAACCAATAGAGATGGGAGGAAAACTGGGACTCAAATCAATGGAGTGGACCAGAAGGAAGAAAGAAACAACCAAACAGAAAAGGAAGAAAAAAGAATTCAAAAAAATGAGGAGAGGCTTAGGAACCTCCAGGACATATTTAAACATCCCAACATCTGAATTATAGGGGTCCCAGAAGGGGAAGAGGAAGAGCAACAAGTGGAAAACTTATTTGTACAAATAATAAAGGAGAACTTCCCCAATCTGGCAAAGGAAATAGACTTCCAGGAAGTCCAGGAAGCCCAAAGAGTCCCAAAGAAGTTGGACCCAAGGAGGAACACCCCAAGGCACATCATCATTTCAGTAGCCAAGATTCAAATGAAGGAGAGAATTCCAGAAGCAGCAAGGGATAAGGGAACAGTCACCTACAAAGGAGTTCCCATCAGACTGTCGGCTGATTTCTCAAAAGAGACTTCCAGGCAAGAAGGGGCTGGAAGGAAGCATTCCAAGTCATGAAAGGCAAGGACCTACATCCAAAATGTCTCTATCCAGCAAGGCTGTCATTTAGAATGGAAGGGAAGATTAAGCGCTTCTCAGATAAGGTCAAGTTCAAGGAGTTCATCATCACCAAGCCCTTATGATATGAAATGTTAAAAGGACTTTACTAGGAAAAAGAAGATAAAAATAGGACAGTGAAAAGACAGCAAACTCACAGCTATTAACAACCACACCTAAAACAAAAGCAAACTAAGCAAACAGCTAGAACAGGAACAGAACCGCTGAAATGGAGATCACATGGAGGGTTAGCAACAGGGGAGTGGGAGGAGGAGAGAGGGGGAAAAGGTACAGAGAATAAGTAGCATAGACGGTGGGTAGAAAACAGACAGGGGGAGGGCAAGAATAGTGTGGGAAATGGAGAAGCTAAAGAACTTATGACAATGGACATGAACTAAAGGGGGGGAATGTGGGTGGGAGGGGGTGTGCAGGGTGGAGGGGAATGATGGGGAGAAATGGGACAACTGTAATAGCATAATCAATAAAATATATTTAAAAAAAGAAAAAGAAATACACTGGCACTTGAAAAATAAAAGAAAGAAAAATACTGTGACCTTAAAAGGGCAAACAGGAAAACCTGTGTGTTGAGTGGACTGAGGATAGATGTGAGGAAAGTATGTGTCAGAAACAGCCTGGGTTTTCTGTGGGGAAATGGACACCAGACCGTGTATCGGGGTGAGCCTTGGCCTCCACTTTCTCTGCCAATTCCTTCTGTCAGACTCAGAAATACTTGCACCCCAACATTCCCATTATGCAATCTGCTCTAACTGACCTTCTTGAAGCACTTTATTGATAGTGCTTTTGCCAATGTCAACGACTGTTGGCCGTCACCATGTTTTCTAATAAACCACACAGCTCAGAAATGCAAAGCCCAGAAAAGAGACGATGGGGAAAATAAAAGTGACTGCCCTGCCCTGGCTGGTGTGGCTCAGTGGATTGAGCGCCGGCCTGCAAAGCAAAGGGTCACCTGTTCGATTCCCAGTCAGGGCACATGCCTGGGTTGTGGGCCAGGTCCCCAGTAGGGGGTGTGTGAGAGGCAACCACACATTGATGTTTCTCTCCCTTTGTCCCTCCCTTCCCCTGTGTAAAAATCAATGAAATCTTCTTTCTAAAAAGTGGCTGCCTTAGGTATTTTCGTTTCCTACCAAATTGTCCTTGAGTTTGTCAGCAAGCATTTTCTAAGATCTGCAACATTAGATATTTTTACAAGCCTATTTTAAGTAGTCTTTTTCTCCTTACTGGTAAATAGCAATAAAACAAATCCCCAAGACAAAAATAACTCTACAACATGCTCCCTTAAACTTGCACTGCTCTTTCACAGATCGTAAGTTACAGGAGCAGTGTATTTCTTTTAAGATTTCAAGCTATCATATTAATGACATCACATTAGCAACACATTTTCTTTCGGAGGTTTGAAATCCTGTCCTTGTTCTAGGTTCAAATTTCTTTTTATCTTATTTCCTTTGAACTCCACCATGTAATCTAATTCTACAAATCCACCCTGACCATTACACAGTTCATCATCGTGGGCAATGCAGTTCCTTCAAAGGTGAGGTCATTATTATGATAAGATATCTGATAACATCTGAAGTACGTTTTCCATATTCTATGAAGCCAGGATATTATTCATTAAATCTATGGAGCGTGAAACATGATCAAATACAGATTGTACCTATGTAAAACCAAAGGCATAGTTGTAACTACAAAAAGATAGTTGGTTCAGTTAGCCACAGAATATTCCAAAAACATTCCATTAATCAGGGTGCCAGAAAGTGTTGTAAGCCTAAGTTTGGAAATATGTCGTTCTTTGCATATTCAAACTTAGCAGTGTTAGTTTAAACAAAGACACCTTTACAGCTTCCACATTTTTCAAATGATTTTAGAATTTTCTAAATGTGTTCATTTAAACCTCTAGAAATTTTGAATGGGGCATGATTTGATTTAGGCTGAAGTTTGAAGTTTGTACCTCACTTTCAGCCTCAATTGTCTATCCCTCAAAATCAGTTGTATAGATTAAATGAATCCCTTAATCTCTTATCATCCTAATCCTTCAAAAATCTTAGGTTTTCATCTGATTGCTTAGGGTTCATTACAGGCAAGATTGTTTGGAAGACTCTTTATTTTACTTTTTTAGTTACTTATTTATATTGTGGTACGGACATTTGACATGGGATGTCCTCGCAAAAGAGTTTTAAGTACATTTAGTCTCGAGAAGTTATTCATCTTGCACGAAGTTTTATAAATGTTTAATAGGAGGTCCCTCATTCCCCAAAACCCCAGCCAGTGGCAAATACCATTTGATCTTTTGGCTTCTAAGAGTTTGACTACTGTAGAAACCTCATGTACAGAAAACCCTGCATTGTTTGTTTTTCTGCGTTGGGGTAATTTTATTTCAAATAATTTCCTTAAGGCTCATTCATGCTGTCACAAATGGCAACATTTCTTTTTTATTACGATAATGAATAATAGTCCATTTTATGTACATACCACATTTTAAAATCCATTCATCTGTTGATGAAAAGACCAAATAAAGATCTTCAATAAAGGTGAGCGCATAGATAAATATAAAAGCCACTATCATTTATTTTTGGCTTGTATTTTCCGTTTATTTCTTATATCATTTAAGAGAAAAATTCATAAAATATACATATATATTTTTTGAGCACATGATGCATGACTGCATTATTTGTGGCAACAACTGCAGAAAGGGGAATGTTTTTCTATGCTAATGAAATTAAATTGCTACCACTTCAAACCAGATCATTATACATTTCGGTTGCTAATTGTAATCCTCATTGTAAGCACTAAGAAAATACCTTTAAGCCCTGGCTGGTGTGGCTCAGTGGATTGAGCACCGGCCTGTGAACCAAAGGGTGGCCAGTTCGATTCCCAGTCAGGGCACATGCCTGGGTTGCCGGCTAGGTCCCCAGTAGGGGGCACGTGAGAGGCAACCACACATGGATGATTCTCTCCTCTCTTTGTCCCTCCCTTCCCCTCTCTAAAAATAACTAAATAAAATCTTTTAAAAATACCTTTACAAATATACACAAAAGAAATGAGAAGGTAATAAACACAGTACACTCAACAGCACTAATAATTAAGAACATTCTCATTACAACCAAAATGGCCTATTGTTTCATGCCCAGATGGCTACAGTTAGAAACAAATAACAAATGAAAACTGCAAACATTAGCGATGGTGTGGAAAGTTGTAGCCCTCGTACTTTGCCGGTGGGAATGGGAAATGGTGCGGCTTCTTTAAAAATAGTTTGGTGGTTCTTCACCAAGTTAAACATACAATAGCCATAAAGTCATTGGTTAAGAATAAATGTTTATCCTACCCGTTTCTACTCCTCGATGTATACCCAGCAGAAGTGAAAACAGGGACTCAAACATGTTCGCAAATGTTCATAGTGACAGTACTGGCAATAGCCCAAGTGTGGACACAGCCCAAACGTTCAGCAACAGATGAGTGAATATGTTATTGAACCATAGAAGGAATGAGGTACTGATATATGTTACAATGTGGATGAACCCCCAAAACTTTACCCCAAGTTTAAGAAGCCAGCCACAAAGGACATTTACTGCATGATTCCATCTACATGAAACATGTAGAATAAACATACCGCATTTTTCGGACTATAAGACACACTCCTCCCCCCAATTTGGGAGGAAAAGGGGGGCGCGTCTTATGGTCCGAATGGGGGGGTGCGGCCAACTATGTTATTTATGTTATTACATATTTTACCACATTTTTTGCTTCAAATTTTTTTGTTCATATTTTCCTCCTCTAAAACCTAGGTGCATCTCATGATCTGCTGTATCTTACAGTCCAGAAAATTCGGTAGGTGTAGCAGGTAGACCGGTAGTTGCCAGAAGCTAGGGGAATGGACAAATGAGATGGGATTATTCATTTTAAAGTGGGTAACTAAAACGAAACTATTTTACAGGCATGTTACACAGTTAATAAATATTTTATTGTTCTGTAGTATTCAGGTTTATATAATTTCAGATTTGTTGTGATTTCTCATCTAAATAGATCCTTATATTTATACTTAATTTTTAATTAAAAATGTTTTTCTTAAAGCAGCCCTCTGATCTCACACTTAAAGAAGGTTCAGGCCCCACAGATCTACCACTTCTGGATTTAAACAAAGAGACAAGAGACCCATCTGACATATCATATGTATATGGATAGCAGCTAACAATAAATAATAATATCTTAGAGAAATGAGTCACCTCGTACTTTCCAGGACAAGGTGTCCTGACCAACAAGATTCAGTAAAAATAAATTGATGACCCCAATGGAATGATCTTCTCAAATCTGTCAGTTTCTTCAGCTTCTTAGAGTTTTCTCAGATTTCAACCATGTGCATAGTGACATGATATTTAGAAAGAGGTTCGTCTTTTATAATCGTGTTGATGCCCTATGAACTAACTGGTTTTGGGCATCAGTCATTTTCTGTACAGAGGCAGGGGGCATGATAAAGAGATGACCAAAAATCAATTTTGGAGTATTGTCATTTTCTGAGTCACATAGTCTTTACAGAATTCTATAAATCTATTTTTAATAGTTTTCTGTTCAATGAAAATGCTTTCTGACTCTGGTTTCTGGGTTTGGATTGCTAATCATTATGTATATCTTTATAATTAGCTAGCTAATGTGCTCTCATGTTATTCCTTCTTCCATATTTTTTACCTTTTTATCAAATGGCTTTCTCATTATATACAAATGAGTAAATATATAATCATAAGCACAGTGTGACTTTAATGACTAAATCTGACATCTACTCTTTCCCTCTGCTGTCTGACATTTTATAAATGTATTTATATTCACTTACATGCTTACTATTTACTCATTTTAGTTTCTTTTTTTGAAAAGTGTCATCATTATTAATAAATCGCATGTTGCTCTGTGTACTTCTTTGGTTGTTGTCTTTTTATCTGGCTAGTCATTAACTGTGCCAGTTCATCAGCCTCTACATACACTGATTGCTCACCTACACCTGGTTGTACTAAAGCTCATTCTATTGATCTAGTGTTATAAATAAACCACTTGTAAATAGTTTCTTCAGTTGATTTCCTTCCTCCTACCTCATTCCATCTCTTTCTGCTTGAAATGTTTGACCAGAGACTTGTGTATCCACACTCATTTCCTAGCCAATTTAACCTAGCACCATTGCATAAAAGCATTCATACACTCCTGCTTTCCAAATTTATATTTCCAGCCAAGGCCTTGCCCAAAAATTCATTCCGAATCTCATGCTTTCCACTGCCACCAATCCAGCCTGAGCTGGCATCATCTCTTACCCAGAAAACTGCGAAAACTTCCTGATGTTTTCTCTTGTCTTTTCCTCTTGACCTTGTTGCAAATCTAATTTTGACACAGCGATTAGAGAAGTCATGTTACAATATGAGGTATTGAGTTCCTGCAAGTTACTTTGCAATAAGCCCTTAGAACATTATTTCCTTCATTTGAAGTAGCATTTAGTCTAGCCCTGTTCTCTCTTTTAGCAGCTATGTTTTCATGGAAAAGTATTCCCTGAACCTCTGAGATTATGGGCATATTGTGTTACACTAAAATGGGGATAAATAGATATTCTGAAACTATCTGATTGTTTAATATTAGCCACTCATTTATGAAATTATCAGAAATAAATGAGTAAGAGCTCAATAGGTATCAACAGAAATTCTGAAATATCAATATTGAATTAACCTCTACTTTTAGTAGATAACTTATTAGTTTTATTTTTAATTATTAAATATCTCTCAGAAATACTGAAAGAGAATATAATGATATCTGCATAAAAAGCACATATAAAGATTTAAGATTAACAGCCCTGGCTGGTGTAGCTCAGTGGATTGAGCGCGGGCCTGCGAACCAGAGGATCGCGGTTCAATTCCCAGTCAGGGCACATGCCTGGGTTGCGGGCCAGGTCCCAGCAAGGGACGCACAAGAGGCAACCATACATTGATATTTCTCTCCCTCTCCCTCTCTCCTACCCTTCCCCTCTAAAGATAAATAAATAAAAATCTTTAAAAAAAAGATTTAAGATTAACAATTTACTATGGGTATCTCATGTTAAATAGAACTAGAAAAAAACACTATGTCATGACTTAAAGGGGGTAATAATTCAATCGGCTCTCCCAGTTTCATTTCCCAAAGTAACCCTCACTTAAGTGTATCATTTCTATCTGTGTCCACAGTTGCGCCTTGATCGTGTTCCAAATTGATTGTGTTCCAATGAGTTGAAATCCAAATGTGCAATATTTTTATTTAGAATTTATCCTGCACAAAGTATCATACTAGATATATATGCAAATATATGGATGCCTGGGACATGTAAGGAAATACTGCCATTTGGAATACACAGGTCACACATTATATGTTACCATAAACTTCACAACACCATGAAATTAATAGGAAGGGCTAATGTTGTGTGAAAATTGGGGTTGAATACTGTACTATTTCTTCGTTATGTTTGTTTGGGACTTCAGGTTATAATCTTCATTTCAGAGCTTACTATCATTAATGAATGCATTAATTTTTATTTACTATGAACATTTTTCTTGCTTCGTTAGGCACCTACTTTCATTTATTTATTTTATTTATTTATTTATTTAACTTTTTATTTATTTATTTTTAGAGAGAGGGGAAGGGAGGGGGAAGGAGAGGGAGGAAAACATCACTGTGCGGTTGCCTCTCGCACGCCCCTTACTGGGGACCTGGCCCACAACCCAGGCATGTGCCCTCACTGGGAATCGAACCAGCAACCTTTGGCTTTGCAAGGTGGTACTCAATCCACTGAGCCACACCAGCCAGGGCCCTACTTTTCATTTATTTAACATAGATTCTTCAATGTTCCTTCCATATGCTTACTCATATATTGAAAAGGGCTTAAAAGATAGTATTTGGGAGGAATAATAATGCTTCTTTATTTTATATATGTTGTATTGCTCTATGATTTTTATTCTTGCTGATTTTGATCAATGCGTTTCTTGCATATTCTAGCAGTAATGCTTTCCTTGTGATGAATGCTGCAAATATTCTCTCCCAGTCACTTTCAGAATTCTATTCAGAATAGAGATCTTGAACTTAATGTAGTCAAATTCATTCATTTTTATGTTTATGGCTGGCGCTTTTAGGGTTATGTTAATAATACCTTTAATAACCTAGAGCAGAAGCTCTTCCGATGCGGAGTGCATGTTCTTTTATATGCTGAAGAAGCTGACCTTGACTTTTCTTTCATCACAGCAGGATCGCAAAACACTTGACAGGCCCTCTGGTGACTTATCGATCCCCGGCCGCCATGGACACATCCTTAACATCCTGCAGACTCCACACTCTTTCAAAGTTCCACAAGGCCATTTCTCACACTGGTGTCCTCCCCCATACATGTCCTCCAGTTCACGCAGAAGACAGCGCCTCTCCAGGGTGACCTTGCCAATTTCCACTGACACCAGTCCTTTCAAGTTACCCCCTGCCGCTAAATTAAAAGCCATCTGCCTTCATGCCGTGCTGCGTAAGCTCCCAGGACCCTGCGCGTAGAACCTAATAAGGTTCCCTCATTAGGACAAGAAGGGCAATTCTCACATCTGCAAACAGCTGCCTCCAGATGCAGCCTCTGCTTCTCAAAGGGTGTTGACTCCCTTTAAGAGGCCCAAGTGCGTAAGTGAACTAGATGACACGGGCTGAGCTCTCTCCACTTTAAAACAGATGATTTAGCAAGCACCGTAAATTTGTTTCACTCGCAGCGCTGCCAATTAAGGGTAGTAGCTCTTGGAATTCCACATAAGCAATCACTTAGCAAGACTCTCGCATGGCACAAAAGCACACAGAAAATGGGGATTTAAGCTCAGAGACATCCAGGAGTTGCCTTGCGTGAAATCTTTTAGTAAAGAAAATATACAGGATTACCACCAAAGGGACTTCAGTTTTGTTGGACAACTTCTTTCAAAATTTGATTTTTGTTTCATAAAATGTCATAAAATGTTCAGTGAAACATTTTATCTGTGTCTAAAACCAGTTTCTCTATGAAAAAAAAACTGGTTTCTCTCAAAAGACACAATGTACTGAAAGATTATTAGTTTTGTATAGAAGTTATCCAACTCTGGTTACGCTGCTAAAAAAAAAAACGAATAATTTATTTGAATGTAGTGCTAAACAAACTTAGACAATTGTGCCCCATCTTGGAACCTGCTGCCTTCTTTAGAGAACCCTCAAAATAAATGAAAGAACTACAAATATAGACCCGTTTCACCAGGAATGGGGGGGGGGTCACACTTGAAAAACACACTCACTTGTGAAGCTGTCATCTTTAAAGGAACTTTGCAATGGTTTTGGACATGTTTCTCTGTGAAAGGAACATTTCTTTAATTCTGGGGACTTGGGAACAGCTCAAAAGATTCTCAAACTTATTACAGAAATTTCAGTTTCATAGAAAAGTCCCAAATACTTCATGTAATCCAACCAATTCAAAAGTACTCTTGATGGAAAAATATAAAAATTTCCTTAGAAAAGGTCTGCTTTGGTGAACTGAATCATGCTTGTTCCCATGAATGGTCCCCATTGAAATTACATCGAAATCCCAATGCCTTATAGGCCAGTTCCTCAGGGGTGTCCAACCTGTCGCCCGTGGGCTGCATGTGGCCCAGGATGGCTATGAATGCGCCCCAACACAGAATTGTACGTTTACTTAAAACCTTCTGTTTGCTCATCAGTTTTTGTTAGTGTTTGTGTATTTAATGTGTGGCCCAAGACAACTAACTCTTCTTCCAGCGTGGCCCAGAGATTCCAAAAGGTTGGCCACCCCTGCACAAATTCACTATGAATTTGCCTGTCCTTATATATGCATATGCATATACACATATGCATATATACATATGCATATACATACATATATATAACAGAGCCTCCAGCAAGGAAAGAGAATAAACACATTCCAGAACTTCTTTCGTCCAAATTACTTCAGACCGCTATCGCATATCCTTGGACAGAATGAACACATTTGGTCACTGATGATACGAAGTGTCATGTCCCACTGAAGGAATTTGCTAATGTACTTTTGACATACCAAGTTCAAGATGAGTTTGTCTATCCTTCTCAACAGATCTGTCCCTTACTATGTGCCGTAACATCCGATATGCATTCCCTGACCTCTTAGACACTTTCAGGCCTAGGTGGCATACTCCCTAGAGAACTGCCTACCCACAACCACTGATGACCTCTGTGCTCACGACAAAAGCCCCAGATTGTTTCCTCAGTTATCCGTCCTTCCTGAATCGATAGTATGGATAGCGCTTCTATATAACCCAGCTTTTAAAATAATTCCAAAGGCTTTTGGGTAATTTCTAGAGGAAAATACACATAAGTGTTTATGTTCACAAGCTTTGGAAAGGGCTCGGTGATCAAATGATACCTGCTATCTTCTTTTTTTTTTTTAAGATTTTTTTTTTTATTTATTTATCTTTAGAGGGGAAGGGAAGGAGAGAGGGAGAGAAACATCAATGTGCGGTTGCCTCTCATGCGTCCCCCGATGGGAACTGGCCTGCAACCCAGGCATGTGCCCCGACCGGGAATCGAACCGCGATCCTCTGGTTCACAGGCCCGAGCTCAAGCCACTGAGCTACACCAGCCAGGGCGATACCTGCTATCTTCAAAACAACAGTTGGACAGGCAGAGGGCCCAAAGGTAGAGTCGTGAGGAGACAATAGTGCCTTGTGTTTAAGAATGAACACACACCTAAGGGAGGCTGAGAAAGTAGGTATTTCAATCTGGGACGTGGATACTCTGACTAAACTTGAATCTCTGTTAGTAGAGAAAGGAATAGTTGATATAGGATAGTCCAGAGCAATTTGATGACTTCGAAATAGAAAACAAACTATATAATAAAAGTAGAGAACTACATGTCAAAAATTTATGACATTTCTCTTATAAAAATATTAGTCAACCACATACCAAGGCCTATGGCATGCTACAAATATTTAAACAGTTGAGGATCCCAGCAACACTGGATACGTAAAAGGTAGTCAACATTAATAAATGTATTGCTTTCATCAGAAATTGCTTGAGCTATCGAAAAATTTTAATAAATATCCCCTAAAAACATTGTACATTGTTAAAGGCATATATTTTGTGTAGACTATATTGATCTTGCTTGTGATTTAATGTACTTTTATTTTTTCATCATGGACTTCTTAAAAATTTTGTATCATGTTTTTTTTCTGGCATTTTGTTGGTTTTCTAGTGACTAAGAGGCCATGTTCATTCAGATTATCATGTGGGAATCAGAAGCCAATTTTTTAT
This sequence comes from Glossophaga mutica, assembly GCA_039655065.1. Taxonomy (NCBI): domain Eukaryota; kingdom Metazoa; phylum Chordata; class Mammalia; order Chiroptera; family Phyllostomidae; genus Glossophaga; species Glossophaga mutica. Next base: position 1,222,093 of record CM077318.1, on the reverse strand, counting down.
TTCTTTAGTTTTATTTTTACCTTGATTTTAAATTACTGAGATTGCATACTCGACACACCGTGGTTTATGCTTTAAAAGAAAGAGCTGCATGCCTTCGTATGAAAAGACAATTCCTTGTATATGAAAGCGGTTTGAAAAACACAAAGTACTCTACGTAGAGATTTTAATGGACACAACTTTAGAGGAAATCATTAGCCCCTCTAGAAAACTTCCATGCTTATTTTTTAATCATTACTTAAAAGGGTAAACCATTTAGAGCCATTCAAAATAAATCAGTTGACTGGATGCAGTTGTAATTAAAAAGAATTAATAAGTGTCCCATTAGAAAGCCAGCTGTGGCCGATTTGACTCGCTTTCTAAACTTGAGTAAAACGTTAATCTGATGATAAGCACCTTTTCAACCTCTGCTATTCTAGTACAGTTGCCATTAAGTTCCCGTGGCTATTTTTTTGAGGTAAAATGAATTAACATGAAAAAGGCACTTTGTGAATTACACTAGATCTACTTTACATCCTGCAAATCGACATAGTGCTAGTTACTACCATTATTGGACAGGGCAGAAATTTCTAGAAATGGCACTGCTCTAAAAGATACATGGTTTTATTATTGTCATGAAAATTAGATACAAGTGCATTGACCATAGCTATGTAGTTCGAAGAGCAATACCACCGTATTTGGTTGCGAAATTCTTTAAACTTGGGTAAAACCACTTCAGCCATTTGAAAACTGGCAGGTGTTCCAGTTGCTATGGCTGTGTAGCAAATAACCCCGAAACTCAGTGGCTTAAAGCAACAACAATGTGTATGCTGGTCAAAGATCTGCAACTTGTGTAGCGCTTGACTGAGATTCGTCTGTCAAACAAGGCAGGATGGTCCGCAGGTTAGGGTCAGCGGCTGGAATCATCTGAAAACTCATTCACTCAGATGCCTATTTGGAGTAGCGCACGGCCCGTTGACACCTATTGTACGTGACCTTGGCTTCCTGACCAGGAGGTGACCAACTGCCATGCACGAAAATCCCACCCAGAATTGAGGTGGAAGCTAGTCTGAAACCATGGTGTATTATATACTAGCCTTGGAGGTCAGACAGCGTGGCTTTCGCCACTTTGCGTTTGTTGAGACACTAGCAGAGGCCTGGCCAGGCTAAAACGCACCTCTTGATGTGAGATTCTAAACGTGTCTGAAGGGTCCAGACGAGGTTTGGAAAATACAGTCTGCCACAGCTGTTTGCTGCATTCGAAGTCCAATCTACCCACAGAAATATATGTCCTTTGGATTTCACAAGTGATACTATATTAATTGTAAACACCTCCAAGGAGTGGGAAGGAAGGAGACTTATTTTTGAAATCGCGTGTTTTTGTACTCAGGATTTTTAACAATCTTGCGTCAAATCGTAAAGAACATAATACAGATTAATAATATTTACATCTGTATGTAAAAAGTATTATTGGAAGTCAGCGCGTACATGAACTGTCAAAGAATCTACTTTTCAATACACAGATATAACCAAGTCCAATTCTCTAATTTGACAGATAAGAAAATACTGTACTTGTCCCTAAATAGCAGTCACTTGGGTGAATTATCTATCAGTCTCTCCATTGCTGGAGCACCGCCAAAGTCCTCACCCAGCTGCCCGCTGCCCAGCATGGCTGTGTTCACGGATATATCATCTACATTGGTGCTATAATGTCATGGAGCAGGGGCAGGTTGGTTGCAGAACGGCAGTAGAAAACTACAGAGAATTACATTAAAACTTCTCTTTGATTTGTTGACCTTGTAAAACCCTGTGATATCATCAGCCGGGCTGCAGTGTGGAAGCAATTAAGGAAGTTTACTTTGCCCTGTAGAATTCACGAGAATCTTCTGGCTCCTCCTTGACTTCAGCTCCCCATAAAATTGATGTATTTTCTCTGACCCTGTCTTTATTTTCAAGACAGTGATGCAAGGTTGGTCTTGTTTTAATGAGTACAGTGATATGACGAATATACCCAGAACTTTCTAAGAGGTCAGCAGAAAGTACTTCAGTCCATCTGTCCTAGTTTCATTAAGAGATAAGAACAATTTTCGAAGGAACAGAAAGGAAAAAGTATTCTTGGGAGCAGCAGGATAGAAAGGACATTGCCAGAAATGAAAACAGCCTTCAGTGTATGATTAGCGAGATGTGGAATAGAAATTATTTTATAAGAACAATGATCCCACTTCCCTCGTACTAGAACGGCATTACTCCTGATGTTGACAGAGTTTTCCTGATTTAATTTAATGACCAACAGCTGGGTGGTCATTGTCAGCATACACTGGCCAAAATTAAGTGAAACAGGAAGTTTTACAAGTATCAGCTTCCAGTTCTGATACTTAGAATGGGAAATCTTAACAGGACATAATTCTACTATTTTTCCCATCTTATAACCATTATTTTGGGATGTCCAAGTTACTCAGATACAGACATTTTTAATTGATTTTGAAAATGCAATTTTAATTACTCAAGGCCACCCCCAAAAAGTTTGCTTTTGTTTCTCCAACTCCTTGAAAGATACGAGGTCAATATGTACCAAAGCGCACTGATTTGAATGCAGTAAAAGCTATTCCAGTGGGTTCTTGTGTGGTTTAGTGAAGTAAAACAATATGATTTCAGCATAGTGTAGTTAATCAAATATATAACAAAATAAACATTATTTTCTAATATTATGGAATAAGCTTCATCTCAGGGTGAGTTTTACATTTTATATGATTTACCTTTCAGGTTCCCGAGATTTTATTAAGTGGCCATCAAGGGGGCTTTAGAACACTTAGCAATAAGTGCAACATAGTGAATCCTTTTCTACAGGTATCTTCTTCAAATTCTAAGTATGAAATTAAATGACATAAACTCCAGTTCATTATATTTTCTAGTAATTGAGGTGTGAGATTCAAAGGAAACAAAGTAAAGTCTAGTGGAGTTTTTTTTTTATCATTATTATTTGATTTCTGGGAATATCTATTGATGACCCAGAAATGAGTCAGGGACATTTTCTTATCAATGGGAATTTCTCATCCTTCCTCAAAGAACTTTGTCTCATCAATGCACTAGAACGCTATGAAACTCCTGAGACAGTACGAGATGGTATCGTCCACTCAACAGCTATAGTCTCTATAAAACACACTTATACATACTTTCAATATTGTTTGTCTATGTGATCTTCTATGTTTAATTCTTAACATAGCTTTTACCCTGCCCTACTCTGCCTCATCATACCACGTATTTGCAATTACCGGGTTTCTTGCTTTCAAAATGTACCCCGAAGCCAAAACCTCCTGCTAGGTGGCTAGACCAGAGGGTGAGCATCTGTTTTAAGGGACAGCAAACTTTAGATTTACTCATAAAAGGAGACAGGATGAGTTTTGCAGATACCTGTCTTGGAAATTGTAGAATTGGAAGATATGGACAACCGATCATTCTTCTAGGGAACTACAAGTACAAAGGCTTTAAGATAGAAGCAAGAAATCAGAACCAGGTTCAAATGTCAGCATGAGTTATGCAAACGCAGTGTTCATAAATAGGCAGAGAACACGTACTGGCAGAGACCGAAAAGCAACTGAAACAAACACGCAAACAGAGGCAGAGACGGCTCTGAAGACAGAGAAAGAGACTGCCTTACTGACCTTGGTTTCTAATTGCTTTCTGGAGACTTCCTTACTGTCTTGTAATTATTGGCTCCTTTTTTCCGGATTCCTGAGAGCTTCTCTGTACCTTTACAATCAGCTTCTTTATTTGCTGAGCTAGTTTGAAAGAATCTGTTCTTCTAACTAGTAAAAAGAACTTTAAAAAAAATACATTTTTACTAATACATAGTTTTATTAACAAGAAGAAGAAAGACATCAAAATAATGAAATATTTTCAATAGAGAAGCTGAAATGTTTAAGAAGGTGAGGTTATTTGTGTATGTAGTAAAAGAACAAAAGAACATTTTCACAACACTTTCCAAAAAATAAAAAATAAATGGGCATTGTCCAAATTTGGGTTAACATCTCTTGTCCATGTGCATTGTAGGGGCAATGCAAAATGCACAAATTTAGATTTTTTTTTTTTAGTAGGCTAAAGAAGAGGTTGTATAATCTACTACTCAGGCACTAAGTTAGTGTACATTTTGTTATCTCAGGGAATAACTGAAGAGTCACTCGGTTTAATCCAACCACAAAGGATAGTGCCCTAAATAAGCCCTGGAACTGCGTTATCCGTCGGTACATGTAAAGTGAGTACGGCATGTACTTAATTTAATTTATTAAATGGCATGGCATTTTAAACAAGGTAATTTATACCCAGCCCCCAGAATATCAATGCCCTTTAAAAGTAAAACCTCATTTTTGCCTGACATAAAATGCCAATGTGGGTGCTTTTGATCAGTCTCCCTTTCCAAACGGTAATTCGCTTACCTCCATTCCTTCCATCATGTGGCTCCGCTACATTAAATGTACAAGTAGCAAAGGTGTTTGCATTCCACCCAGCCCATGGCAGAAGAATCTGGAAAATCTCGTAAGTGAGGAGTGATGTGTATGACATTTCACTGCTGAGAGATTAATAGCATGGCCACGCCTAACTTCCAGAAAGATGAGAAAATGCAGGCAAGCTTTGTGCCAGGAAACAGAACAAACAGGTCTGATGAATATCTGCCAGTCGGAGCCACACAGAGTAATGCAAAATATATATGTGTGCAAGTTAATCCATGGACAATGTATTCATCTTATACGGATTGCCACAACATTTCTTTCTCCGAGTAACTTTTAAAATATATTAGGGTATGCAAGTGTTTACATCTATTCCTTAGCCGTTTGGTGTTTTAAACTTTAAATAATGCCTATTGCTTCTGCTATATATCCAGCAAAGACAGCAACGTCGAGATACAGTTTACATAAATGACCCCCAAAATCAACATTTCTCCTCTAAAATTCTTACTTAGGACAAGCCATATCCTTTAATGGCATTGCTTTTATAATTTAATAATTGAATGTGGCAAGTATAAATGGGAAAAGGAAAGGTAAAAATATTGACTAATATGAATTTAGTAGATGATGAATTGTGATAAATCATCCAATTACCGTAGTGTGCTACAATTAATGATTTGGAACTAAGTAAGGAGATGTGTAGGGTTTTGTTTCTGTCTCATTAGTGCAGACTGGAGTAGATTAGTTTTCTTTTTTCTTTCTTCAGATTTTATTTATTTAATTGTTAGGCAGAGGGGAAGGGAGGGAGGAAGAGAGGGAGAGAAACATCCATGTGTGGTTGCCTCTCATGTACCCCCTACTGGGGACCTGGCCCGCAACCCAGGCACGTGCCCTGACTGGGAATTGAACTAGCAACCTTTCACTTTGCAGGCCGTCACTCAATCCACAGTCACACCAGCAGGGCCTATTAGTTTTTTTAAATAATGCCATTGTCTGAGGTTTTTTTTGTGTGTGTGTCTGTTTATTCTGAATGAAAGTTAAATATATAGTACAGAACTTATTTAAAGAGAGAGATCATCAGAACCTAAACACAATGTCCCCAGGTTAATCGTTCAGGGAAAATATAATTTTATATAATCTTCAATGATTTTACTCTAGTAGGTCACATTGGTTGAGTGCCTAAATGTACAAAGTCGCCGTCAAAAATCACATGAGATACATCGCTTCATTGCCATCATTTTACAGATGAGGAAATATTATTATCTATTAGTTTCCTTGGGCTGACATAACACAGCACCAAAATCTAGGTCACTTAAAATGACAGAAATGTATGCTATCACAGATCCGGAGGCCAGAAATCTGAAATCAAGGCATGAGAAGGGCCATGATCTCTCCGAAGATTCTGTAGAATTCTTCCTTGCTCCTGCTTTCTGGCGCTTGCGGCAATCCTTGGCATTCTCTCACTCGCAGTGGCATTCCCTAACCGCCCCTCTGCGTGTGTAGGTGGCGGTGTCTAAATGTCCCATTTTTATAAGGGCAACTTTTGGGATTCAGTCCCACCCTAATGACCTCATTTTAATTTCTTCACATCTGTAAAGATGCTACTTCCAGATAAGGTCGCATTCCGAGGTATGGAAGGTTCCTACAATGTCTTTACCTTAGGCGGGGGAGAAGCACACGGTTTCACCCACAGCAAATGCTTACAGACTGATTGGATGGTTTCCTTTCTTCCCTCTCTCTCTGTCTTCCTTCTCTTTCTTCCTTCTCTCTTTCTTTCTTCCTTTCTTTCTTCCTTTCTTTCTCTTTCTTTCTTTCTTTCTTTCTTTCTTTCTTTCTTTCTTTCTTTCTTTCTTTCTTTCTCTTTCTTCCTTTCCTTCCCTTTCCTTCTTTCCTTTCTTCTTTCTTTCCTGCCCTCCTTCCTTCCTCCCTCCTTCCCTCTCCTTCTTCTTCTCCTTTTCTTCCTCTCTCTCTCCCCCTCTTCCTGTCAACATTGATAAACCCCCCAAAGAGTGAGCCTGCTCCCTTTAAGCCTGTACATTGAGAGGTGAAATATTATACTTACCATATTCTTCCACATTTACATTTTTGCTTGCCCATACCTGTCTCTTGCACTACTAGACTATAAGGTTCTGCAGGCAAGGATTCTTCCCATTCATAGTGCATTCCATTACAGTCCATTTCATATAGTCAGGACATGGTAAGTTTTCAATTAAATCATTTCTTTTCAATGTTACAGAAAAGAACACTTGGATCCTCTTGAGTCCAAGTCCTTTTTATAAGATGTAAAAATTAATGACACCTAAAGTGATATTTATGCTTGTCTTTAAAATTTTTTTAAATTTATTTTTATGAAATAAAAGTATATAGTATGAAAGACAGAACAAAATATGATGTTTATAAAACTCTTTTATTTCACTTGGTCCTTTTTTATATGATTTACATGCTGAGAGGACTCAGCCCCACACAAACCGGTTTTATTAAGGCATTCCGCGGCTGCCTTTCCCCTGACAATTTCCTCTCCTGACACCTGATAAATTAGTGATGGGGCTATAGGTGAGACTATTCTATTTTCGAACTTCTGTGGCTCATATCATGAATCACAGTCTGGCATGTTCTAATGAGAGATCGATAATGTTTTCAGAGAGAGACCCTATAGTGTTGTATAAATGATAAGTGGTTAGTGTAAAGTGTAAGAGACAAAGTACTAATCATATTTTGATTCAAAGGAATATGTTTTTTTCTAAATCATACCTTGAACATGATAAATGTGTAAAGCTAGAAATAAATACAAATGCTAGAGTCGATCAGTTGGTCTCATTGCCCCTGAAAAATGGATATATTTATTTTCTATTGCAAAATATGTGGCTATTGTCGTTAATGATCTCACATTAATTTCTCTTTTAAACACATCTTTATCCAAATGATTTATAAATCATAAAAATTTGTCAATGTGTTTAGTGCAGGGAATTATTGATTTAATATTTCAAATTAAATTACACTTTTGGAAGCACTTACAAATAATCTGTCTGTGCATGTGGCCAGTGCCTAAAAACATATAAAGTCTTATGTGATGAATAGGGCCCAGCTGAAGTTTTTGGCTGGAAACGTGGCCAGTACCAAGCCATGCTAAACAGTTTGGACTTTGTAAGCAGTAGGGAACCATCCATTATCTTGAGCGTGAATGATCTATGCTGAGACTTGTGTTTAAGCAGGAGTCATTTGGTGGCAGTGAAAAAGATGCATTCGAATAAAGGGAAACGTTAAAGTGGAGTCCCATCCCTAGTCCAGGAATGGTTAATAGATACTGAGATTAGTTTCAGATACGTTGTAATGTGAGCTGTCGGTCTCATGAAGATATGTACCAGACTGTTGGAATGTGAGATCTTTAGTTCAGGAGAGTGGTCAAAGCCAGGCACAGATCTGAGAGCCAGACACTTACACGAGCAGCTGGGGATACATTTCATTCCTATTGAACACTTGCAGAAATTCCACTTTGTTCCGAGGTCGGTGTTGAGCCCCGGGGATGAAAATATCAAGAAGACAAGCTCTTGCCCTCACAGTCTAGCCACAGCGAAGACATGAGGATAATTATACAGATTTATCCATGCCCTGCGTGTTAAAATAATGATGAATCCTGGGAGATGTGACGAGGTGTTCAATGACCAAATATCAAAGAGGTTTGGGAACCATCGCCTACGCAATATTGCCTCAGTATATTAATAAATAAAAATAGATAACAAAGCAACTTACTGACTTTATGGATTAAACATTATGTGAAGTATTATATGTGAAGTATCTAATTCCTGTAACAGTCCTATATTCATGCCAAATTTTTCAGTTAGAAAACTGAGACAAAGCGTGTTTAAGTAATCTATCCAAAATTAGGTAGCTGTAAGAATATTTATTGTGTTTTGTTTTTTCGGGAATGAAAACTTTAATTTACAAATTGTATGTTTTGATGAAACAAGTTTTCAGCTGCAAAATAGATTATAAAGCATGACGTACCAGTACCAGCATTTTAACCCAGGAAGCTTGACCATGAAGATGGAGAGTTGAAATACTGCAGTTTACATTAGGATAGTAAACCCACAAAGAATAAGTCTTGAGATGGGGATGTAACCTATCTCCAAGTACCATCGAATCTGAGGTATTAAGTGGTACTAAGATTTCAACAAATGAATGTGGAAGAGGACATGATACAGACCATAACACTTCATATCTGTAAGTGCCCTGCTTTGTATTATGTCAGAGAAAATTTAGTTTAAAAACCTTCTCAATAAAATGTCTCAGGATGATCCAGTCTACATAAAATTTTCTATTTCTCAAAATATTTGGTATAGCTTTGTTTCCGATTGTGATATTAGAAGTATTTGTATTTAACATATATTGCTTTGTACATGAGTAGCAATATGTTATTTTGTATAATAATTTCAAAGGAAAAAATAAACACATTTTTATGAAACAAAATCCATAAAATGAAAAGGACCGAGCAGCTAGCGGAAATTCCGGTCCAAGGCTACACATATCTAGGGTGAATTTATATTAAATCCACGGAGTTAGTTGCTTAATTAGAGGTAAAATAAGAAGGTAAAGTAAAAGAAAATGTCACAATGTTACAAAAATGCTATTTTGAAAGAGAATAGAAAAGTTATGCCCTTTAATCTGAACTAATTTTCAATTCCCTCAGTTCTTCAAGGCCCAGTTCACAGTTTTGCTCCATGATGAATTTTTTTTCTGAGCGTTTACACTGCTGTCTTTTATTTTGAAGCCCTTTATATTTTTGTGTTTTTCCATCTGACCCCATGGCACAAATTGGCCGCCATATAAGAAAGAAGTCCTTAGAGGTCAGGGACTTCATATTCTATTAGCATTTTTGTCCAAAATAGCAAAAAAAGTGAATACTAGGTAAGAAGTTGTGAGTCATCTGACACTGTTAAGACTAGAATGCACGTGTTGTGCCTGCACCTGAAATTCCTAACATGCAAGACATCGGATATAAATGAGAAAGTTGTTGTAATTGTGAATATGTGTTTCTGAAACATGTTCTCTTGTTGCCACTTGAGAACAAAGATACAAATATCGGTGAAGCAAAAGACTCCCGTGTGTCCATAAAACATCCTCTGCGTTAGCAAGGATTTTTGTCGTGGGTTTTATAACGGAACTAAAGGGGATTACAGTATAAAATGGCTCTGTATATTCAGTAGAACTTTATTTTTATTTTGTTCTTTCCTTTTGTTCATTAGTCCATGCCCTGGGCTCAAGTCATTTCTTCTACTCCCCAAAGTTTGGAATTCGTTAGCTCGATAATAATATATCCCATCACCTTTTTACTACCTAAAAAAGAAGCGATTTTTTTTTTATATTAAGACTCAATTGAGCCCTGGCTGGCGTAGCTCAGTGGATTGAGCGCGGGCTGTGAACCAAAGGGTCGCAGGTTCAATTCCCAGTCAGGGCACATGCCTGGGTTGCCAGGCCAGTTCCCGGCAGGGGACATACAAGAGGCAACCGCACATTGATGTTTCTCTCCCTCTCTTTCTCCCTCCTTTCCCCTCTCTAAAAATAAATAAATAAAATCTTTAAAAAAAAAAAAAAGACTCAATTGATAGTCTTCTACCACTCCTAAGTCTCCCTATTTTCTCACCATTCATTTATCATTTTATTTTCTTTCCATGCCATTTTTTTCTATGATTAAGTACCCAGCTTCTTAATAGTTCCATGGAAATGGGCGGACCAAATACTTCTATTGTCTTCTAAATTACATACAGGACTTTGAAAATTATATTTACGGAGCATATTCTATATTACAGAAGTGGTCCAAGGCATTTTACATATACTACTAAATTTCATCTTGTTAACCTTTGACGTAGGTGTTAGAAGTTCACTTCACACTTGAGGAAACCAGTGCTTGTTGAAGGAGACACCTTTTATCACCCATCCAGCAAGTGGCCAGCGTTCCAATCTACGGAGGCGATTGTAAGCCCCTGTTCTCAGTATGCCATGCTGCTTACTCTTTGCCAGAATGGATACATGGGTATTGTTGAATCACTGATATTTCCAATAAATGACTACTTTATGAGGCAGAATTATCCTTCTTCTCTGTCAATTAAGGAAACAAAGGTGTACAGGACTCTAAATATTTCCCAAGCTCACGTATCAGTAAGTGGTTCAAGTGGAATTGCAGTGCAGGTTTATAAGTAAAAATTAATGGTGTAAATGAAACATACTGATCCATATCCTAAAAAAAGTAAAATTTTTACAATGCTTAATCAACTTTTTGTTTTAAAAATAAAGATTGAGCTCATTGCATCTGTAAATGAGTTTCTCTGATACTATTATGGTTTTCATGACAAATTCTAAGATTCTGATCTTGTTACAAATAACATTTCCAATGTCCTGAAAATTTATTTCACGTTCTAATTGTGTAACGATTGCATTGTACAGTGTTTAATGCTATAAAATACTTATAAAACAATAAGTTAGACTGCCTACTTTTATTTCCAACTTGCTTTTACCTGGGAAACTGCATGATCACTTTCCTAAATAAAAACAATTAATATCAGCATCTTGTGTTAAATAATCTATAACTCTATATACTAAACTATGACTTTCTTTTCCTCAGCACTGGCAGAGGTATTTTTGCATGACAGTGTCTCTGGGAAAGTATGTGCACACTCCAGTAGCAAATGCTTCTCTCTTTCTTGTCAGGGTTCACACTCATCAGTGCTCACCCTTATTTTACGGCACAGGGTACTCGTGACAAGTTCTGTAAGCGTTTGGCCTCAATACTTAAACGGACTTCTTAAGGAGAGATTTTATAGCTATTCAAATGGCCAGTTGGCTTTCAAATAAAGCACTCCATTGTTACTTTTATCCTCTGTCCATGCATTTGGTCACGTAGAGTACCTCACGAAAAGTTCAATGAACCACAATGCTGATGATCTCCCACAACAGAAAATATCCTGATAGATTTCCATGTTGAAAAGAATAGACATCTTTGGAAAATTATCTGTTTATTCTGTCTACATGCTCGGGTTCCAGGGAAGGCTCTTCTGAGTTGGTATCTACTGAATTCTCTCCGTGCCCTCACGTGTTACAGGGAGAGGGGAGCTATTACGGTGGCACTCATCTCACCCATGACCTCATGATCTCCCAAAGCCTCTACCCCCTAATACCATGGCACTGGGCATTAGGACCAACAGATACTTTTGGGGGGGACATAAGAATTCAGACTATAACCCTTGACATTTCCTGCGAAACACTCCACCCCCTAGCCACTGGCAACCACTAGTTTGATCTGGTGATCCTAGGTATTTCATATGCACGCAATTATATGATGGGTGGTCTGTGGGAGCTGCTGGTTTTCGTTACTGGTTTTCAAGGCTCATCTGTGTTATCGTGTCTGCATTCCTTTTATGACCGAACAATATTCCATCGTCTGGATGGAATCTCCCCCATGTTGTTCATCCATGCATCAGTTGACGGACATGTAGGTTGTTTCCAATTTTTGCCTACTATAAATAATGCTTTCAGTAACACCCATGTACAATTGTCATGGAAACATGTGTTTTCAATTCTTTGGGGCCTAGTTCTAAAAGTAGGATTACTGGGTTCTATGGAAACCTTATATTCAATTTGGGGAGGGAAGTTTTTAATTTTTTTACTTTTATAGATTTTATTTATATACTTTTCGAGAGAGGGGAAGGGAGGGAGAAAGAGAGGGAGAGGAACATCTATGGGTGGTTGCCTCTCACACGCGCGCAACTTCAGACCTGGTCTGCAACCTGGGCATGCGCCCTGACTAGGAACTGGCGACCCTTTGGTTCGCAGGCACCAGCACTTGGTCCACTAAACCACACCAGCCAGGGTGGGGGGACCCATTTTTTTAAACAGCTGTACCGTTTTACATTCCCTCCATCAGCGTATGAGGATTCCAACTTGTCCACATCCTCGCCACCACTTGTTAGGATTCTTTTATTATAATCATCCCAAGTGGGTGTTAAGTGGTATCTTAATAATAGTAACTCCATAAATATTTGCTAGATGACTGAGCCTGACAGGCTACAAATACTGGGCTGTCGACGTAAATCAAGGGAGTTCACTTGAGCAAACAGCAGAACGGGTAGCTTTTGAGTTTCCAGTATTTCTGGCTTCTCTGACCAAGGACAGCTTCCACATTTTGTTCACACCTTAATCATATTTGAGTTCCACCCATGCACCTTCTTCCCGCGCCGCATGAAAAACTGATGCATCATGTGAATTCCTCCGGCTCTTTCTCCTGTGACGCACAGCAACTTCGACTTAACGTCGTCTCATTGGAGTTTCAGTGTCTCAGGTTATATGAAGGAGCAACGACGGCTGAGGTCCACGGCTGCAGGAAGCTAAGGATCATGTGTCTGTTCGAGCAAACAATAGCACGGCCTGTGTGCCAAGCTCTCGGATGCGATTTGAGCTCTAGACGTATGAGTACGGTGACCCAACAGGACCCTCAAACACTTCTCTGCAAAGCCCTGTATACACGCTACGAAAGAATGATCGTGCCCACACTGAGCATGCTCACCAAACTCTATGTTCTACATTGAAAATACCTCGCTTTCCCCCATTAACTTAGGCATCGGAATCTAAATGGGTCAGACTGTCACATTGCGGCTCCCAATACCAAAAAATCATCAATATTAATATATTTTCACCTCAAATACTGATGGAAACACAGTCGCTGCATATGAAGCTTTTCCTATCACACTTTTGCATATCTTCTGAAGAAGTCCACGCATCTCAAAGGCTTCACATGTGCAGCAGACGACAAAATAAAAAGGTTCAGATGAATAATTTCTGCGGTCAGTTCCGGAAGGAACAAGTACCAAGACTTAGCGATGCCTGAGCCAGGCACTGGCAAAGGTCCAGGATGGCAAACTCCACCAGGAGTAACTTCATAAGAAATGAATGAAAAAAATCTACTCATCTATTTTCTCTTTCTACCTGGAGTAACTTCTTTTAATAATGAATTATTTTCAGAACTCTGTTTTTACCCCTCGATACTTTTCCTTAGCTGTGTGTGTGAGTGCAGCTGTGTGTGCGTGATGGAGTCATTCGTTGATTATCCTCTATGACGTGTTAATGTGGTTGCTATCCTTTTGTGAGTACAGCAAGACATTTTGAGATATAACATATAAATGTGTGTTTATATATGCAGAATCTCCAGGTATGTAGTTTTAACCACATAAAACTGTAAACCCATTCAGAAAAATAAGAGAATATATTTTAGTGACATAAAACAAAGACAGAATTCACATGTTAGTATGCTTGTGGAGATTAATTCTCACGAGAGATTTTGTAATGTTTCCTCAAGTATATCCTTCTTTTCAGTTCATGGTAAGGCAACGTATGGCTATTAGTCTTTCCATCTTTAAGGATTTGGTTCAGGCAAATACCTGGATATCCTTTATGAAGCCAAGTTGATTCAGTGATTTAAAATTAATGACTCAGAAGCCAGTATATAAAATAATTTCCTTTGTGCAATGATTTCAGGGATTTAAATTATAATACTGACTCACTAAGAACCAACTAAATAAATTGACCTAACACAATGAACAATCTTTTGTTCACCTTCCACTTAAATTTGAAAATAAAATCAAACAAACTGCAAAAAACTAAGTGTCTGAGGAGGGACCCCAAAACTCTGGAATTTATTGACGCAAAATTGTGTACTTATTCTTACACATTCAAGCTTCAGTCCCCTTCAAAGTACTCTCCATTTGATGCAATACACCTATCAGGACCCTTTTTCCAGTGATAAAACAGTTTTAGAACTTGTCAGTCTGTATGTCTTTTAGTGCTTCTGCCATTTTCTGTGTTACCTCTTCCACACTGGCAAATACATTTCCCTTCGACTACTTTTTTCACCCAGGGAAACAAGGGCTGCCCAGAGACAAGGTCGGGTGAATGGGGAGAGGGGGCCATGGGCGTCCTGCCAGTTTTCGTAAAAAAAAAAAAAAAAAAAAAAAAACTGCTAAGAACACTCAGCACAGTGTGGGCAAGTGCAGTTGGAAATCACCCATCATGACATGGGCAAATGCATTGATTCTCCAAAGAATATCCAGTGAGGCTGAACACAGCCTCTCACAACAACGCCAGCTGGTGCACTGAAACAGATGGGTTCCTACAACACTCACCTAATGGAGGAAGCCTGTACTACAAGGGGCCCACCCTCCAGAAGATAACTCCTGTTTTGGGGGGGGTCCCCCCTCATATGCCATGCATTTATTTTGAAGCAAGTTCAGGGTGCACCCTAGAGTCTTAATTGTCACAGTACCAGGTAGTGATCATTCCTGTTTAAAATGGTATAGAAAGCCCTGAGTCAAGAAAATAGTCTTCTCTATATTGTTTTGCTGAGTTGGGAAAAACAAGTAAATGCATTTTTAAAAAAATATTTTAAAATAAAACTCCATTACGGAAAGTTTTTTTTTTTCATTTTTTTAAAATTTTTATTTTAATTGTTGATCTTGTACAGTTTTCTGTCTTTTATTCTCACTCCAACCCACCACCCCAGCCCTAAAGTTTTTCAAAAGAAATTTCAAATTGTTATAATTTATACGCCCAGGTTTCCAATCAACAGTTTATGTAAATCTATATAAATTTAAATAAATTATTAAATAATGGTTATATAAATTATAATTTATAATTTAAAATAAATTGCTTTACTTCCGAACAGAGACCAGTGTGATGGTTACAAGGCAGTGTACCAATGGGTTCAGAACAAGAAACAGATGTTCGCTTTACAAATTCACGGTCTGGGGGACAGCCAGAGGGAAAGAGGTGTGGGGGTGGGAGGAGGGGGGCGGGGGGGGAATGAGAAATTCTGCAATAGTGTCAACAATGAAGATAAAGAACCAACTTCACAATCGGACCGTGTCAACAGATAAGAAAATAAGGTTTAACTTTTTAAAAGTTGATAGAGCACAAAATTGCATTAATTACAGTCAACACATATATATGTGTCTGTGGCATATTGCACTTTTCAATTTTTGTCCATATTGTCCACTTAATTTTTATAGTTTTAATATTTTCAATTACAGTTTATATTCAATATTATTTGCATTGCTTTCAGGTGTATAGCAATACCTTTCTATATACTATAATATAGTTATGCATTTAAGTACAATATTATTTTCATAGTTTCAGGTTATACACAATCGTATACTTACCAATGTTCGCCCCCCGATATTTCTAGTACCCACTTGACACCAAATATTATCCACTTTTGATGCCACATTTGTTGCCTTTAGTTACTACTACTACGATGATCTCTTCTGTTATTAACAGCATTTACTTAGTGCTTAAATTTTGCCAGGCATGAGGCTCAGAACTTTCTAAGTGGTATCTTATTTAATATTCATAGCAACGTTATGAGGAATCGCCACCAATTTAAAGATATGCGGACTGGGACTGCTCCTAGGTATAAGTATATTCATATATAATGTTTTACTACAATGTTTACTATAATGTTTCTTTACTATAATGTTTATTATTTATATCTTGTACTTTTAGAAGGTGAAAATCGTGAATTGTACCTAAGACTGTGTGCCTTGCAAGAAAATAAAAAAATGTACTGCTGGAAATCACGTACAAAAGAAGATACGCACGCTGGGAAAATCAAAGCGCTAACATCTGAACCCGGCTGCTAAGACTCCAGAGCTTCTGTGTCATAGAAGCTTCTATCGGTAGTGGGTTACTTTGCTGTCAGAGCTATGGTCCACCCTACAACAAAGCTAGTTTGTTATAAACATCAGAGTAAAAAATGTCAGGAAAGTTAATATCTCCACCCCACTTCCTGGCAAATCATAGTGAGGTAAAAAACTAACTAGAATTTTCTTCTGAACTGCACACTGCTTTAGATTACTTATGTTGAGGCTGCCCTTTATGAGAAGGAATCATTGAGTGTTAACTCTGCAGTAGTGCAAAGGAATGTGCACTGAAGGGACCGAAAGAAGGCGGTGCAGATGTATGTTGACATTGTTTAGTTTTGGAAAATAGTGGATAACCCTCTAGCAGGCTGGTGCTTCCCAGGATGGCGATGAACGCGACCCAACTCAAAATTGTACATTCACTTAAAACAGGATGAGATTTTTTTTGGTGACGTGTCACAGTGTGTTTCATCTGTGGCCCAAGACAACTCTTCTTCTTCCAGTGAGGCTTAGAGACACCAAAAGTTTGGACAGCCCTGCTAAAGCATCTGAGTGTATTCTGAGCACATGTATGAAAGCATGACATGCTCTAGTTTCCCCTGCTGGCCTAAACGTTATAATCTGCACACTACTCCTTGGTTTGATAAAGTTGTTGTATGCCATTCTTGACAATCTTGCGCGCGCACACAGACATACACGCACCCTCTAAACATGTTTGATAAAAGGGAAAACCCCACATTCATATCTTTTTATGTTAGAATGGCAAGTGGACAAAAAGCAAAACATTTTTGACATTTCGTATCATTTTTAAATACAATAGCTGCCCAAATAGCGCTACAATTCAGCAATTCTAGGACAAAAGGAATCACAGAAGTTGTATAAATTCTTTGTAATTTTGTCTCTGAGCTTGGAAAGATAATCTGTTCCCATGTGTTGCATAGACATGCAATCTGTAAGAAAAATGGTCACAAATGGTTTAACTCTTACACATAGAAAACAATGTATTATATTTCAAATAGTTGTAATTAAATCTAGATAATTGAAAAATAAGAATACCAAAATAAAACAATGACGAGAGCATTGAGCTAGAAATTATACCGCTAAATACATTGAATTGTATACAAGTTACTGTTTTCAGAATACCATGATAGACTGCGAAATTACAGCACAATCCTTGTTATATGTATTCTGTAAGTGCAGCTTTGGGAGTCCCCGGAACGTGAATTCAGTAAAAAGGACAACACAAAGCAAACACAGTGTGTACAGCGTAAAGGTCATATTTACTCAAGATGTTAGCTACTGCTTCTCTGTGTTCCCAGCTTGCCTTCTGATATCTACTGACATTTGAAAAGTCACATGTCCTTATAGTGCCATGAAGCAATTAGTTCTAAAACTATATGTTCAAAAAGGTTTCCCACATCAGAAACGAAGTTTGTTTATGAAGACATTCATATTTAGATCAGCAAAAGATATTGTGGGTATTATCAGACCCTACACTGACTACAGTTTTTACAAGAAATTTAGGTAAGCAGAATGAATAACTTGCTTTATAATGAACACAGATGGCTCACGGAGTGTTTTCAATTGAAGAAAAATACAATTAAACCCTAGAAGAATTTATAGGTGAGATACTGAATGTAAGTTCTGAGAACATCCTTTATTTCTCCTTGATTTAGCACTCTCCAAGTTGATTTGCATAATCGCTATTCTGTTGCATTGGTAGAATTCCAAAGCCCTGCCGTGAGTGTGGCATCGCACAGTGCGGCCCAGCCAAGGACATGTTTGCAAAGGATTGTAAGACTCAAATGCCTACCCTCTGCACAATAATTTATTGAGTCATAATTTGAGGTTTCTAGCATTGCAATAGAAGCCATAAATTAAATGGAACCATTAGTCCTCTTTCAATCATGACAGAGAGAAAAGGTATACTCTTGATACATGCCTTTAGGTTTACCACCAAATGGTTTTCAGTGGTGTTTTATAGATAAAACAAAAAAATGGTTTTTAAAAACAAAATTTTAACGATGAGTTTTCTAAATAAACTATTAAGCAAGGAGCTAGCAGAAGACGTGTATTCAAACTGCTCTCCAGACTCTGCAGAGGTACGATGGGGTGACAATAAAGGAAGAGACGATGACATTTGACCACTCTCTCACACCATACACGACAGACTATATAACTGTTATATACGCGATTCGTGTGTGTGAAAGACACTGCGGTTGGTGGGGTTCCACGTGGTGCTGGGAGCAGATGCGTGGGAGCCGAGGTAAGGATAGTGAATCCCCCCTTCAGGTCCTGAGGACAGTCCTGAGGTCTGCTCTTGATCTCTCTGTCCAGTCTCAGGGGTCTGTGCTACTATCTTCTGCTGCCTCGGGGGTCTGTCCAGAAAGTACCCAGCCAGGGAGTATGAAAACTAGACATTTATTGAAGAGGACACAAGATACAAGAAGCACTATCCATAGGACAGTGACGCCTCTGTCCCCTTCAAAGGAGGCGCCTGGGGACCTCACACAGTTCTCCCAATCGCCATCAGCTGCCTCGTCATATTTTCCTGAATCTCATCAACGTGTGAAATCTCTTCCCTTTCAAAGGGGATTTTAGTTTCGGGAAAAGCCAGAAGTCACAGGCTGCCAAGTCTGGGCTGTAGCAGGGCTGAGTCACCTGGGGGATTGGATGTTTCACCAAAAAACTCTGTATACGATGAGATGCATAAGTGGGAGCGTTCTTGTGATGAAGCTGCCAATCACCAGGTGCCCGTAGCTGCAGCCTTCTCACTCATCTGAATAGTTTCCACGAAGGAATGTTCAAGCTTCACACAAAATTGGATGCAGATTTGTTGCTCTACATTTTGAATGGGATGGCCACACAGTGCACATGCTCACTCAGTGGCATCTACCACCCTCACTGACTAGTACAGTGAAGTCGTCATTGTTCACACATGCGCATTCCAGTCCACTCGCCTTGGCTGCCAGGTTACATCGATGTTGTGCAAACTGCTCTCATTATAGTAACAATGGCTGGACTTTTTCCAGACAGACCTCATATGTTGAGAGAGATAAAGTTGCTATCTAGAACTAGGATTGAAAAGGAAATGTAATCACAGTCACAAAGACCCTCAGTTAAAAGTGAAGTGGCACAAGAAGCAACAGGTGCAAAAAGAATCAGAAATTCAGCTACATGGAATTCGAAGACACTAAGAGCGGAAAAAGACAAACCACAGAAGTGGGCTTTGATCACAGAGACATAGACATCACAGTGGCTTATGCGACTGCATGGACGGAACTGGAGAGCATTATGCTAAGTGAACTAAGCCAGGCGGTGAGGGACAAAGACCGTGTTGCAACGTTATTGACTATATTCTCTATGATATACTGTACCTCTTTGTGGCTGTTTCGTGACTCTCAATCTGTACGTCTTAACCCCTTCACCTTTTCCCCTTAGTTCCTTAAACCCTTTCTCTTCTGGCAACCATCAGTCTGATCTCTGTATTCATGAGTCTGTTCGGTCTGTTCATTTCTATTGTTCTTTAGAGTCCTCGTTCAAGTGAAATAATAGGGTCTTCGTCTTTCTCTGACTCAATTATTTCACTTAGCGTAATATCCTAGGAATATTGCGCTGTATATATGTACCACTCATCTATTCATGTGCACTAGTGCTGCTTCCGTATCTTGGCTATTGTAAATAATGCTGCAATGAAGATAGGGTTGCACGTATTATTTAGAATTAGTATTTGGGGTTTCTGAGAAACGCCCAGAAGTGGAATCGCTGGGTCATAAGTCTACTCCATTTGTCATTTTTTAAGGAAACTCCATCCTGTTTTCTGAAGCAGAAGAGCCACACTTTTGAGTGGTATTCTATATTGAAAGTTTAAACTAGCAAATTCTGTGAAAAAAAAACAGTGGAGGCAGCAGAAAGTACGGTAACCAGGGTATATTTTTAGTGAAAGCATCTCGGACTTAAATATTTCATGGCTCTAATTCCTCAAGTAACATATATCAATTTTTCTCCCTACTCTAAACATTTTATTATGGAAAGAGTCAGTTTACAGAGGTTATTTATAGTATGTTTTCCTATATACCCGATGAGCATTTACTGTTATTTATCTTCACAGTGGAACTGTGCATATGATTTAAAGGAGAAGAAAATTTTGAAGTAATATTCCTTGAGAATTAAAATTTTCTCCTTAATCTTTGTTAAGAACTATTGCTTTAAATAACATACTCAAAATTTAGTGAAAACATGTATTTGTCCAGAATCCAAATAATTATCAATATAAGGCAGAAATTGTCTATATTTTATTTGTAGAAGCAATAGAGAAATGATGATTACATAGGAATAATGTATTGTTAAAGTCACCTTCTAAAATTGTTTATAAATCTGCATGCAGTATCCTTTACAGTGGCTGTTGGGTTTTTTAATTAAATTATGTTCGGTGTAATTTTAATGACAACGTAGTTGTCTTTCAATTGGAAATTATACGTTCACTCATAACAGTAAGCACATTTGATGTAGGCGGTGGCAAGGTGTGTGCGGGGCAAGTATCTATAATCGTCATTCGCTCGCAGGCACTTGCTGGGTGCATGTCCCAGTTTTGCGGCCTTGACTTCGATGGGGTGGGGGTCGGAGGGACTAGGGCCCCAAGTCAGCAGCTCGAATAAAATCTTAGTAGGTTCAATGGTAGAATGGTTGCTCTTGAAGGAAAGCTTTGTTAAGCAGAACAGAATGCTCTGTCGTGTTTCAAAATTGTACATTCTTCTCCCCTTTCCAGAAACCCAAGGGAATTTTTCTGTGATCTTTTAATGTGATGGAATATAAAACTCACGGAGTGTCCGGAGTCTTCCCGCAGGATTTGACTCAGGTTTGTTTGCTGTGAGCAATTCATCAGTGACATGTCAGATGTCCACAGAGGGTTCTGCTTTCAAGGGGCAGTGCTTCGTGAAGTTGTGATTCCCTGTAGCTGTCCCTACAATTCGGGGGAGTGGTAGTTCACCCTGTGACCTCACTTCTCTCCCAAATACAAGAAGAGTTACTATTTTCTACTTTGTTCAGCCTTTTTTTTTTTTTTAATTGTTAGGATGCAATGGTGACTTCCAAGTTTCTTACGTGATAATCTGGTAATCCAGAAACCGGAAGTCTCTCAATTGTCTTAATTTAAGAAGGGGAAGGGTCAAGTTAAGGAACACGTATAAAAGACCCATGGACAAAGCCAACGGGGTAAGGATTGAATGTGGGAGGTGGGGGTGGGTAGGGCAGGGGAGAGTAATATAGGAAAATTTGGGACAACTGTAATTGAACAACAATAAAAAAAGATACTTAATATAAAGAGTAACCAAACTTTCTGGCTATGCATGTCATTATATAAATATAAAATATTATTACCTGTGACATTGTTATTCTGCTTCTTGTTTAAACAATGTCAATCATGAAATACCACGGTTTTCATGTTTCCTTTCATAATAAGTGGGTACAGTCATTATTACAGTAATTCAAAACAAAGAATCGATGTTTGCTATTAGAATTCATTGCAACTGAAGAAAAAATAGCTCCAGATTTAGTTGTAATGAGATTTGTGGAAAAATAATTTGGTAAATAACTCGAAAATGAAAAACAGTTCATTTGCAAACAGAGAATATTGTATTTAACACACTCGTTTAACACTTAAATTTCTTCATTTCTAATTTGTTTTTAAGTTAGAACTACAGGCTGTCACTCTTGAAAGATCTAAGTAGTTATACGAGTAAACAGGTGTTTTTTTCCAAATACGAAAATTAGAACACATAATTGAGAATTACGAAACAGGAAAAAAATGTCAAAGGGCATCTGATTTTCTTGTTAAGAATTGTCAACACTTTTGTCTTTAAAAATAAAGAGTTACTTCTCTTTGCGAAGTTGTTATGTTTTGCTAAATATAAAATATTATTGTTGCTCTCTCTTTGTGCCTTTCTTGTTCCTTTGAGAGTTTCTAGTGTCCCAGTATTAGGAGGTAACGAAGGAAGCTCCTTACCTTAAGGACAGTTTTGATGTTAATTATCACATAGCAGTTTCCCGTTATCCACAGGGATACACCCCAAGACCCCCAGCAAATGCCTGAAACGGAGGATAGTATAGAACCCCATATATACTACAATTTTGTCTATACATATGTACCTAATACAATGTTTAACTTATGAATTTACCACAGGAGGAGATTAACTACAATAACTAATAATCAAATAAAACAGTTATAAAAATATACTGTACTAACAATTATATGAATGTGGTCACTCATCTCAGGAGCTGCCTTGCTAATGCATTCACATAGGCGCCGTGGTGTCTGGTGCAACACTTGGACGTCAACACCCACAAATTCAAGGCCTTTTCTATCTTAACTAAGCATTTATCACTATGGCCTTAACTAACTTCTGCAGTCTCAGACGCAACAGCAAAACTAGAACACACTTACTTTTCCTTCCCTTTTCAAATAAAAGCTTCGTTCTTACCATAGAATTTAGCAACCTCAGCAAACTTTCTTTTCCTTCCTTATTAAGTTGAGAACTGTCATCTTTTGACTTAAAAGAAACACTTCGTGGCTTCCTCGTGGCATATCTGAATTGCCGGCATTGCCACTGTTCTGCTTTGAAGCCATCATTCAGTAAACTCAGCGTCACTTGAACACAAGCACCGCGATGCTGTCACCGTTGATCCGATGACAGCAATGGCTCAGTGACTAATGGGGAGGGGACACGTACAGAGGGATGATTCACATTCCGTGCAGGATGGGGCAGGACATACACTCGAAACAGCATGCAATTTAAAACCTAGGAATTCTTTATTTCCGGAACTTTCCCTGTCATCCTTTGGACTGCTGTTGACTGTGGGTAACACGTTGCAGAAAGTGAAACTGTGGATAGGGGGAGACTACTGTACTGGAGACGTTTTGTTCAGTTTATCAAGAAACCATAGTAGTAGTCAAATGTAAGCTGTAATGGCACTTCATGAAGGAATAATGACTATATTCACCCTAGTTCCCAACTCCAACAGTCATTAGTTCACTATAAACTAGTCCCCGAGGATCTGTCCACGCATACGTTTGTTTTTTTTTTTCCTTGAAGCCTGGGTGGTTACATGGATGGAGGCAAGATCATTAGATACAAAGAGTTTCACCACAATGTTTTATATGCTTATATAAAGTGTGGCGCAGTAACGGAATTACACTTGCCGCTTGGCATCAATATTCCATGTTCTCAATATTGCGGGTGCTCATAGGTTGTTGGACTCCATATTCTTTAACCTTTAAAATGGAGACTTTGGCATTGTCCTACAATTTAGTGAAGCTGCGAAGAAAGGGAGTATGTTTTTGTCTCATAATAATTGGGTAGTCCTTTCAGTGATAAATTTTGATAATCAAAAGGAATAATTATTGTTTTTCGGGAACTATATTTGTTGCCAACAGTTTGTCTTCAAACTCGGTTCAAATAAATCATTCTATTGTTTCTTAATGTGATACGTAAGTTGTATCACCTGTAAGTTGTTTAATTATCAACAACTTGTAGAAATAGTAAATCAACTATCGACCCAAAGTGTAATTTTTCATTTTAAAATCTTCCTACCAATATATGGAATTTTTATTTTAGAAGCTTGACCTACTTCTAATGATGAATCACAAAATAAGACATGGGACTATCTAACCACTTTGGAAATTGTCCTCAGTAAAATTTAGAGAAAATATTTGAACATACATGAAAATGCTTAAAAATTATGCTTTCCTTTGAAAGATGAAAACATGAATACACTGAATATAATTCCAAGTTTTAAACAAAAAGAAACCAAGTTTTCTCATGCCTTAGTTTTTTCCATATCACTACCTATGGTAAATCATGAGCGATGTTCTTGAATACTGAAAACACATTTAAAAATCATGTCTCTGTTTGTCTTTTAAAGATATTTCCAGTTAATTACAAATCAATGAACTTAACAAGTCCCTTCTTATGTAATTCTACTCAAAATAATATTCTTCCTTTATTTGTGTAAATTTTTTCATTAAATGCTCTTTGAATCATAACTTTTGAACATGTATTCTCACTCTTTGGGGCAAAGTTACATACCCTTGTATTCCGTTTTCTTTTTTACTTCATAGACGTTATTTTCTGCCTGCTATTTTTCTTTACCCAATGCAATGTAGTTAGTTATATAGTCTCTTAAGCATTTAACATCCTGGTTATTTTTCTTCCCTCCTTTTCATGTGATCTCATTCCCTCAACGTTTGCTATATTCCACTGCATGATGAACAGAACTAAATAGAACACATCTCAGCACCCTCCTTGAAAACAGTTACATAACGAGGGACCAGGAAAATCTTTTTTTTCCTCTTAATTATGCCACTCGCAGAAAAAAAACAGGATGTCATAAAGCATACAGTTCTTTCTTGGCAGAATTATCAGTGATTTGAAAAACACATTTTAATTTGCTTTTAAATCAAAAAGGGACTAAGTTAAAACCTGTATCAATCTGTTAATGATTTTTGGAAGCAAGTATTAACTGAGACTGAAAAGTCTATACTACTGGTTTTTTAATATTGCTTTTACTGTATAATTACATTCTAATTTGTCAATAATTTAATGATGTAAGTATACTATGACTTCCACCCATAAATAGGAGCAAAAAGCTGAAATAAATAATTCCTAGGTAACACATGTAAATTTAACAAGAGCCAAAAATGCAAAATGAACAATTTGAAAGGTATGAGAATTATCAAAACACAATTACAATGACTTAATGTGGGAGCACATATTTTGGATTATGTGATAATAATCATTTGAAAATACATTATTTTCAAAACTGTTTAATTATAAACGTTTCTCAAAATATTTAAACTGGGAAAGAAATGAAGTCATAATTTCTAGTGCGTTTTATATTGAATTTTAATATTTTCCTGATTGTACTCTATTTTCTGCGTACAGGCTTCTTACTACAATAGTTTTGAATTGACATATTTAACAGTAATTTAGATTACATGCTTTGAACAAACAAATATGCACTTACTCACCTAAGTCACCATTTTCCAAACTTGTGTTTAGACTTTAAAGTAAAAGCCCAAAACGAAATTTGAAACCACAAGGGCTGTGGCAGTGATTAAAGAATTTGTTAAGTCCCGGAACCGTCTGTAGAACTACCGCAGACAAGGAAACCCTAAGATGCATAATTGCAACCTCTTTGGACAAGACAAGCAAGTTTTAAACCTTGAACGAACTATAAATCAGAGGAAGCAGTTACCCTTGTCCATTCAGTCCTCATCCCTACGTCATCCGTAATATTCTATACCATCTATATCATCAGCTGTCGTGGTAACGGGCTATCATCAGTTGAAACAAATACTGCTCACGCCTTATATGGAAGAGCGTGTCTTGATGCCGTGATATTATGATTTAGCAGTGTTTCGGACCTTACAGGTACAAATACAAATGCATCTTCAAGCAGTCACTAAATGGCTACTTCTCATTAACTTTTGCATTATTTTTGGTTAATAAACTAGCTTTCTTTTCGCTCAAAATGAAATGTCAAAGGCTGTTCAGATTGAAATGCTGTGTGTATTATAATAGCTTTTGGTTTCCAATTTCTTTGTTTCTACAAAGAGGACTTTGAATTTATTGTCGTTCTAGAATTCATCACACATACATACAACATGGAAATTATTTTTTAATGAATGGATACATCTTTCTTGCTTAACAGGGCAGATATGCATACACATATATTGTGATGTAATTGTTTTCTTTAAAACAAGAATAATGTGCAAAGCCCTCCTTTCTTTATTAAAAAGTGTTACAAAGAAGCTGCACACAGCAGGAAGAAATGTCACGGTCTGTCAGGGATCACAGTAAACAAGTGGGAACCTGACTTCGCCACTGATTTTCTTTTTTACTTTTGATGGGCTGATGATCTTTCCTTTCATTTTATATATTTACTTGAAATAAATTACTGAATCATTTCCAAGCCTTTCTACAAAGACTATTAGGCAAGCTCATATATAAGAAGTGACGCTAAAATCAAGTATGTGCGATGCATGTTTTTAGTGTCATTTTTGCCAATTACAGTTGACATTCAATATTATTCGGTATTACTTTCAGGGACACAGCACAGTGGTTAGACAATCATATTCTTTACAGACTGGTCCTCGGATTATTTCCAGTGCCCACCCGGCCCCCCCACGTCGTTCTCACAGCATCACCGACCGTCGTCCCTGAGCTGGACTCTCCGCCCTCCCGGGACTGCTCTGTGACTGCCCGTCTGTGCGCTCAGCCCTTCACCTTCCCCCCCAGCCCCCACCCCGCCCTCCCCTCCGGCCACCGCCAGGCTGTTCTCTGTATTTATCAGCCTGTTTCTGCTTTTTGTTTTGCTTTGTTTATTTTGTTCTTGAGATTCTGCATATAAGTGAATTATATGGTATCTGTCTTTCTCTGCCTGACTTATTTTCATCAGCCTAACACCTTCTGGGTCCACCCACACTGTCACAAATGGTAAGACATACATAGTTGTGATTCGTTTTTCTAATTTTATCAAGTCGTATTTCCCCATTGCTGTTCCATTGGGATTTTTCTCTGTGTATGTATGTGCTTAAACCAAGAGCACTTGCGATGTTCATTTGAAAATGTCTCCATGTGTATTTTTTGTATATGTTGTGGTCTGGTTTGTAGAATAAATGTTCTACAAAAGTGTCTCAGCTCTTTAACAGGTATTCATTTAAGTGAGAACCACTGTAATTTGTTAGTCTCCTATGATAATTCAAGATGTTCCTCACATTCTGATTTAAAGGTTGAAAAGGATTAATTTGCATACCTTTTCAGAGTTGAACATGCTGAGAAGTACAGAATAAGATGTCTAATAACACATTCATTACATATCCTAGTTTTTAAGAGTCATTTTAAGTTAAAAATATTAACATCGTTCAAGATAATAACTATGTTAATTAACTGCTATTATTATCTGCTGCGGTTCAGACCCTTTGACTTTAATCTCTATCGTGCAGTTTGCAAAGATACTTTTTTTGATGACAAAGCTGCTACTGGGTCTACAAAAGAAGAAAACCCTCACCTGAAATCTACTGTATCTCCCATGAGTGGATCAAAGACTCCACAGTTCAATGCAGTGTTGCCGTGTCTCCTATGGAATGATGATGGGGAAGTTCTGCCTGCACTTTTTCTAGTCTATTTTAGTGACTTGAAAAATGTGGAAAATGCTTCCAAGAAACGAATCGGTACATATATTAATGTTCTTCTCCAAATGCATTTTGCAAACTCATCTCTAAATTATATATATACATACCATCTAAACCTTTTCACCTTGCGAATCTGAAACGAATCATTAAGCAATTCCACACTTCCACTTGCTGAGTTCTTTGCGATTCCCATTTTATTTCTCTGTGCATTTGATTAGTCTGCATACCTCATAGAAATGGCTCCATATAGTATTTATATTTTGGGCCTGCTGTAGTTAATTTAGCATAACTTCTAAAGGTGCATCCAATTGTAATATTTGTCAAAATTTCCTTTTTGAAAGCTGAATAACAGTTCAGCATGGACGTGTGTGGTACATTCACTAATGAACACTTTGGCTGCTTCCACCAATGATCGCTGTTATTTCTTATTAATTTTATTCTACATAAAATTAATTGTTCCAGATATAGTCCCCAATTGTTGATATATTCCAGATATATTGTTCCAGATATATTCCCCAATTGTTGACTCTATTAGTTAGGATTTTGTTTTGACAGTTAGAACCACTTTATTTTGGAGAACACATTGAATTGACATGGCTCAAAGTGGGATTTTTTATAGGTGGATCACTTTATGAAAAATCAGACACCTGATTCAACCTATTTCAAACTGTTTTCATCTACTATTGAGAAAATGCTCTATCCATACTGATTCCTAACCTTTGCAGTACGAACCTATCCATTATTTTAGTTTTCTTAGTATGAATTATTTTTTCAACTACTAATACTTTCAGAGAATAAGGTAACAAATTCCACATGAGTTGAACAGTAACTCCTTATTCCCCCTTATTCCACAGGCTCTGAATACTTCGGGGCTTAACTGAAGAAGACATGATTTGGGGAGGGCAGGAAAAAGCTTATTCCATGCTCATGGCTTTCATCTTCTTGGTATTTGTGTATTCTTCTCACTAAAATTCAAACGGGACTACAGATTCGTTGCCAGAAAAATTCCCTAGGATCAAATATTGTACTGCTTACAAATACTTCTTTAGCCAATACCCAATGCACACTGTATTATAGAATTATATTCCAATGAGACCTACAAAAATCATCTGGTTAAAAGTCTTCTTTTATGTTTGGAAGACAAATCCCTGTGAATCTGAATCTTTTGCAAATAAACGGATCTCAAGAACTGGTCTATGGAGAAGGTAGCGCATAGGGCCCTTTGAGAGAAGAAATCATGTCTCGATAAAAGAAATCCAGTTTCCTTTACGTGACTTCAAAATATCTTTTTCCAACACGCAGTTCTCTGTTTATATTGCTACCCCATTTGATGCTTCCTTTTCCTCTCCAAACACTATTTTTTTAACTGCGGCATTTTAAGAAATATATGATATGCTAAGCCCCAATATTATTTTCCAAGCTTTATCTTAAACTACCCATTCTTTCCACTCAATGCCCAGTACTCCTCTGGTGCACTATAATTTGTCTTATTTCCAGAACATTTCAGGAACACACATTTATACTTTTGTCCTTTTCTCAATAAAATGTCTCAGCCAAGAATAATCAGCCAAAATGTTCTCATTATTCAAAAGCATCTTAATTGGTATCTCTTTGATGAATGTTTTTATTATCTTCATAATTAGTCTCATTCTATAATCTTTTGTATAGAAGCCTTTACCTTTTGCCTCATATGTTAGTTGCACGCAAATGTCTCATGGATCATATCCTCGCTGTCTTTGTATCTTCACTGTCTAACCCTTTCACACATAGAAGGTGCTTCAGATATTTTGATAAGTCCAGAAAACTGGCTGTATAGAAGCATAATAAGCAACAGTATAGAAAATGATCGTTCCTTCGATATTGAGCTAAGAACCTCAGAATTCAGATTTGCTTGTTCTCCCATTTATTCGTGCTGTTGCCCATTTGATGCGCTTGTTCTTATTTGTACTGAAGATGGACGCCTCTGCAGAGTCAAGATTAAACCTCGCCGCCAGCAGACTCGTTTCAAAAGCCTGACCATTATTACACTTTCTGACTTTGGAAAACATTCTTGCCTTGCTCATCACCCAGGACCAGCAGACATCTATGCGAAAGTGTACAGTCTTGGTCACTTTGTACCCCACTTCCAAATCTTGCTGGATCCCGAGGGGAGACATTGCGGGCCCGCTTTATTTTGTTTTAGCATTTCATTTTCATGCTTATGAAAACCAGCAAGCTGGTGCGGTGTAGCGAAATAACTGCACTGTGTCCTGACAGAAGACACTGCACACCATCGCCGGCTCCCAAAACTCCAAACACTCCTACCCCTCTGGCCCACTTTGTTGCTTGGCTAAGAGGTTTTGAGACTAAAATTGTTTCCCAGTAGAACAGAAAACCCACATGAAAAATGATTCTGGAGCCCTCACTGCACAGCTTCCTCAGAGCTGGAATAAGAGCAACAGTGTCTAATACGCATGTATCCTTGGTTTTATGTAAGAACTCTCATTAAAAGTAATTGGGTGATTACACCTAAAAACATCTCAGTGAAATTCCTCATTAAATTAAATATCAATGACAACAGCATCTGGTCCTGAATAAGATCAGTGTGTTAAGAAGATACTCTCACCAGATATCTTTTGTAGATTTGTGTAGAGGATTAACGATAAGGAAATGTAGCCTTTCTGTTCAAAGTAGAGTTTGAGTTTTTCCAATAAGGGAAGTCTGCAGAATACTTGCAGCAATTCCGTAGCCATTTTAAAGAGACTGTAGGTTTCATATATTGGAATTGGATAAGTGGAGATGTGCTTTGAATGGCTATATAACTATTGTATAAATATTGTTTTACATTAATTATTCTTTCAAGGAAGAACAATTAATGGAAATTTTTGGAAATAATTTTTATGGAATATTTATAGACAAAAATTGCAGACAGATACCTCCTTTTCAAGAGAATTTTGGGATTTACCATTGAGTTATGTTGGATTCAACAAAGAATTCTCCATGACTAAATATCTAGAAAATCTACATGGAGATTAATAAAAAATGATCCATAACCATATTTTTCATTAACCACCATTTTTCCGAGATTCAGATTATAGAGAATATCTTCTATAAGTCTGACAAAGCCCTGATAATGTAACATTGCATTAGTTTCTGTGGAGGGAAGTGGCTGGGTGAAGATTTGCTCTGAGAATATCTGTAACGTTACCCTACGCTTTGGCCTCTTGATCAAGAATGAATGGCCACCTGGCATTTGGGAAGGCAAGAGTACTTCATGCTTACGAACACTGGACTTACTACCAACCTCTTCCCTCTACTTTCCGAACGGTTGGAATTCTCATAGAAATAAACGATGCATTCTTGTTTTTGTTCATTGTGATAGCATCTAGCCTCACGTTGGCTTGCTCCAGAGACGAACACAGTGCCATTCATGTAGCAAGTAGGTAATGAACATTCATGTCAGGGAAATTAGACTAATGGCACCTACCATTTATTCATGCAGCCCCTCTTTTCCAGGAACTGTATATTTACTTCACATTTATTATGTTATGTCTTCTTCACAATAATCCTGAGGGGAACAAAAGGAATTGGGAATAAAAGTTGTCATCCCAAGAGAAAATATGTAAGTATATGTGGTGACAGGTGTTAACTACATTTTTTTGTGGTGATCATTTCATAATATATAAAAGTATCCGATCATCTTTTCATATACCTGAAAATAATATAATGTTATGTGTCATATATATCTCAAACAAGAGACAGTTGTTTGTGAAATGAAATAATACTTCTATTAGCTGGAACCAAGTGAGCAGCATGCATCAGCTATTACGTAATTATTATCATGGTGTATTAAAAAATGTCAAGAAAAGCAAAATCAGGAGGCTGAGGGAAAGAAAATCATCTAAGTGGACCATTCTTTTCAGTCTACATTACATGTCTGTATGATCTTAAATATTGTCACAATTTTTGGTATAGTTTATTAATGAGTGAATATTCATGTGCAGAAGACCGACTGTATAGCAATAATGATAAGCTGAAAAGTACAGAATATAATTGTTCCACCCATGTCTTCTCAAGTCTTGTTTTTTCAGAAGAAACTACTATTGGACATAATGTATTTCAGGAAAGAACGTCTCATGAGGCAACATCATTCTAATTAAGTAGAACTCGAACAGCACCAGGGCCGGCGTGACCCACTGTACACGGATGGCCCTCCGTACACGCCCAGCCAACTTAGTGACATAGAGTACCGGTGAGAGCTGGTGCCGATGAAGTTTCCCTTCTACAGAACTTGTGGCAACCTATTTTAGAGTCCTTCGAAGCCAGTAGGGGCAACCTAGGTCTCATGCAATGCATGCTGGTACAAATTAAAATGCACTAACACCGAGTTTCAGAAAACAGACAGTGTTTGCTGTAGAACATTAATGTTTTTCTTCCAAGAGAAAGACTTCAGTAAGTTCCTGGGGGTTTGGCCATCACATCTCGATGCAAGGCCAACCTATTTAAGTCAGTATTTACTTGATCAATGTTTGAATCTTTTAGTTAGGTGTGTCTGAATGTCAAAAAAAAAAAAAAAACCCAAAAAGTTAAAGCGCAGATTTGGAGAAAACTTTTACAAAGCGCTTATATCCAGAATATATCAAGAAAGCATACGACTCCATAATAAAAAGAAAAACGATTCAACAGAAAATAGGAAAAGCACTTCAACGGACTTCAATGTCCATATAAACAAATAAAAAGGTGGTCAATAAGTTTTTATAAACGGAAATGAAAAACACGGTAAGATACTAATAATTACTTACTAGAATGACGAACACTGAAAGCAACCCAACCATCAACCAATGAATAAGGAAACATGTTGTGTATCGCCATCGTGTACTACTATACAGGAAAATGTCTGCATATAAAAACATGCAACGACATGGATGCATCTCAAAAACATCATGCCAAGTAAAAGAAGTCACACACAAAAAAACTATGCATCATATGACTCCTTTAACAGGAAATCTTAGAAAAAGAAAACTAACGTGGTACGAAGCAGAACGCTGGTGGCTTAGTAGCAGGAATAAAGAGAGGCGACTGAGAAAATACTCGGTAAGGTGAGACAGCCATTCTAGATCTTGATTGTGCTAGAGGGTGACATAATTGGATACAATTAGGAAATGTCATCAAAGAAGTCAGTTAAAACTGGTCAGTTTTATCATATGAAAGTAAAGCCTCAATAACGAAAATAGAGAATAAGATCCAGATAATTAGCCTTTGATTATAGAATCAGTGGATTAAAAGACTGTAAAACTCAAGATATTTATTTCTGTTTTTATGCATCACCCACTAGACCATGTGGTTCCTCTCATTTTTTGAAGTGTTATTCCTTCATGAAATGTTCTTTGCAGTATTTCTGTAAAAAACTGTTAATGAATCCAAATCCACATAGCCAGCCAGAACGCTTTCATAACATAAAATTGCCATAATTAATTTGGATTTCAAATTAACTACATTAATCTGACAACAGGTCTTCCTTAACACTAAGAGAAAAACAGACATTTTGTTTCTTGTATTATATTAATACAGTAATATCAATGGGTGCTTTCTGAGAGCTGAAATCTTAGCAATATTAGAAGGGTAGAAAATACGTGAACACATTCACACTGTCAAATCTCTTTCTTAAAACTATATATATGTAATATATATATATTTGTAATAAAAACATATGTGTGTGTGTGTGTTACCGTGTTCGTCCTGATTCAAAATAACCCCCAATCCAACTTTCCTGATCTTACGTTAAAATCAGAATAAGGCTTTCTTTTAAGGAAATGCTGACAACTTACTCAAAGACAGTGTCATGAGCAAGGGAGCGTCCCTGAAAGGGGTCACTCACACACGTTGGTGTCTGTCCGCAATGCCAAGTTTGTTAAGGAGACTCGGTTAATGGGCTGACGGAGTCCCACCCCGGTGACACGCGGAGGAGGCAGAGTCAGTGTAGGGCTCCGAGTCCGGACCGCTGGCAGCCCCCAGAGGTGGAGAGGTGCGCGTGAATCTGAAGCCCGGCCGCTGCAGCGTCGCGCCAGGTGTGACCCGTCGTACCACCAGACCCCAGCTTAGACTAGAGGTACCGTTCATAAAGATGTCCAGACAGAGTCTTCATCCAAGTGTCCGGACTTGCGGTTTCCCGCGTTCCCTCTGCACCCCATTACCTCAGTCTTGACGCAGCACTGGATTGTCAGAAGTGCCCGGAAAGTCTGCTCTGCTCTTGCTCTACACAGAGGATTTGTTTAAGGTGTGAATCCAACAACAGCAACGAGAAATAGCAGAAGCAATCATTGATGCAAGCTCAGAACAATGAACGAAATTAGTAATTGTCTTAGCACAGCAAGAAAGCTAAGTCTTAAACTAGCAGACAAAAAAAGCCAAGAAACAATTAAATTTTTATTGGTGGTAACTGAAAAGGCTCAGAAATTGGTGTTGCTGGTTCCTTTAGGACTGGGGGAAGTCAAGCGTGAAGAACAACAACCAAAAAAAGCCTAATTTTTTTCTTTTAAAAAGGTCACTTGGTCTCCTATTCTCATTCGGCTTTGCAACCTTCCCCAAAAATCCAGATTGATTTTTTGCAAACTGAAAAACAGACTTTCTGAGCTGGGGAACACAGACCAGGAAAAAAAGAAAGCAAGCAAGAAAGAAAGACAGGATTTTCCATACTGAAAACAAAGTGGTTTAATGGACATTTACATAGGAAAGTATATTTTCCTCAGCTTTCTTCTCCCAGTGAGCCTACAGACTTGGCCTTCAGGGAGCTACTTGGCCTCTGGGAAAAAGGGCTGCTCTCGGAGAACACACCGAAATATATTAACACTGCGGGTCCCTGAGGGAGACCACCCTACAGCGAAAACGGAAGCACACGAATGCCAGTGGCGTGCACAGTAGACATTTTCAAGCCCAACTTTTAATAAGGTTGCGGTAAGTCATGAGGCTCCAGGAAGAGTCTCTTCAAGGTGATGGAATTGATGGAATTCCTAATGTGTTTACCCTTGGAGAGAGTCTGGAGTTGAATTAATGAAGTCCACAGAAAACAAACCAATGAAGGAGAAAACCGAGACTATTCTTTTTTAAAAAAAAATTTTTAATCTTCACCCGAGGACATCCTTATTGATTTTAGACTATTCCTAATACTAGTGTGAACGAAATATTGCACAGGATGGAAAAAGTAATAATAATGGTGAAATCATTGATTTTACAGAGTTCAAATAATGTGAACACCGAGTATTGTTCTAACTAAAATGACAACGCAACTCTTCGGAAGATAATAGGGAGGAGAAGTGTATCGAGGTGGGGAAAGTATACGGAGGGCTGAATTTAAATCAGTTTATAATTCCTAATAAAAGTTTTACATCAACTGAAACAAAGTACCAGTACAAACACCTTAGGAATCTGAAACTAAACCAGAACAATGAGCAAAAGATGTTGTTGGAAGTAAGTAAATGAGAAACAGGATATGGAATGGGGACTTGTGGACTCTCGACCTAGGCTCGTGTGACTAGGGTAGTTTTTTCAAATATTCTCATGGTAGATAGATATGTTGCTATCTAGCTCTGGCTGGTGTGGCTGAGTAGATAGAGCCCCGGCCTGCAAACCACAGGGCCTTCGGTTTATTTCCCAGTCAGGGCACCTGCCTGGGTTTCGAGCCACGTCCCCGGAAGGGGGCGTGCGAGAGGCAACCACACCTGGATGTTTCTCTCCCTCTCTTTCTCCTTGCCTTCCCCTCTCTCTAAACATAAATAAATAAAATGTTTTTATAAACGTATGTTGCTGTCTTAAGTTTGGGAAGTATTTCAAGATTGTAAACACGTTAGGTTCCAGTGATATCAAATAGCATGTCTGCTCTGCAGGTGACAAAGAGTCTGTAAAGTAGACACGTTGTTGGCCAACTACACGTTGGTAAAAGCAACAAGGTTCAACTCTCACCTTTAGAAAATCGATGGCAAAGATCTGTGGAACTATTACACTTGTGCATTGGCCCTGTTACCACATCCAGTCACACTTGTAACTTCTTTTTTGAGAATCAATGTGCCTCTCCCACTTAAGGTGCGTTAAAAATAATTTCCCCTTAAAAGCTTTCCTTGAGTCACCTCAGTCCACGATAAACACCTGCTGCGCATTCGGCACTCGTTCCCGTTTGTTAATGCATCACTTCACTCTTAGCTGAAGGTGCCGCTTGCATTTATACCTTGTCTTCTCTAAGCAGGTAACTCCCTGAGAATACGGTTCTGCCTCATTTCCCATTATACTTACTAGTCCTGTGACAGGCTAAAACAACACAATTTACTTCTGAAAATGCATGAGGGAAAGTTAGTAAATTCATCTTTAATGTTAATGTTAGAGTACCAGCGGGCCTCCCCACAACAGGGATCATATCAAGCATTTTCTCATTCCATAATATGCCTTCCTTCTTCATTATTGTCTGTGTCGCAGGAGGCGAACGCAAGGCCCGTGGACCGAATCCGGCCTCCACCTTGTTCTATCCGGCCCCGCACCTGGTTTCCACCCGGCGGCAGCACTGAGCTCCTCGCCCCTAGTTAAGGAGAGGTTGCATTTACACAGTCCTAAAGTGACATTCGGCCTTTGAAGGCACGCGCGAGGCTGATGTGA
The DNA here is from genome assembly GCA_039655065.1 of Glossophaga mutica. Lineage (NCBI taxonomy): Eukaryota > Metazoa > Chordata > Mammalia > Chiroptera > Phyllostomidae > Glossophaga > Glossophaga mutica. The sequence continues at coordinate 1,186,181 of CM077318.1, read as the reverse complement.
CCCCCGGTGACCATGAGTTTGATACCGCTGAACCACAGGATCAATATAGGGTTAAGAGTTGAGAACACAATAACAAATGAACTAAATATGGTCAACAGGCATAGCAGTGTAACGTGGAATCAGACAAGTAAATATGAAATTACAAGGTCGTGTGATGAGGGAAAGAGATGAAAGGAACTGTGTCACACCAGATGAGGCGAAAGATGTAGATTCTGACCCACACAATCGTGCTCGAATTACGAACCACCCTGAGCCTATTTATAGAAATATAGCTTTTAAACAAAAGGCGATCGAATTATTTTGGTCTGTCAATAGGTCAGCGCTTCCTAGCACAACAAGTAATTTCATTTGCCTGTATATTTATGAAGCATTTTCTAGCCCGCGAAGGTGTACATATCCATGAAATAAAATTGTAATCAACGAATATTCCATCAACAAAATATCTGAGGGACAATAACAGACCATACATATATGTATAACAAAATAGCAACCTGGTAGCACTTCTGCAAAATGTACAGGAAATGATTGAGCTTTTTACCGCGAAGTAAACTTTGGTTGTGATCAAAATGGGAATTCATCAAAAAGCCCATTTGATATTGCACAGGTCAAAATTGTGGCAGGTTAGTTTGTTAATTAAAACAAACATAAAAGGAGGAAAATGGCTTGCAACTATGCTGTTCATTAATGAATCAACACTCGTATGCTCTATAATTGATCTATGTTGCTACACATATAAGAGCAGCTCTCTCATTCCTGTTGCTCATTCAATTAACCATCTACCCTTTTTGCTGATAACGAAATCCTATTACCTGTATTTTCTGTACAAGGAAAGAAATTCCAGGCAGTGCAATTAAACCAGTGGGAAAATAAGCAGTGAACACAACTTACAAGGGGTTATTATGCACTGCCTTTAAAACATGCATTGAGAGGAGAAATGTGGTTTCCTTATTCACTCTTTCGTGTCAAAAATAAGAAAAAAGGTTAAAAGTGGGAACTTGAAACTAATGTCAAAATGCATTTTCTTTCTTATTCTTTTTTCTGTAGCTTGCTAGAGAGTTTGTTTTCCAATGGAATTTCTTTGAAACTTTTGCTACATTTCATGCAATCTGGGAAACTTGGATCTTATTCTTTTCCATCGTCAAATGTACAGATTTTCACAAATGCTTCTAACTTGATATTCTCATCTTACCCTGCTTACCAGTGTAACAACTATCTCTCAAAGCAGACTATAATTTGAGTGATTTCAACTAGGGTAGTGAGCTATTCTTTGAAACTATATTTGATTACACTCTGTCTAATATTAAAAATAATTGATTCCATCTAAAACGTGTTGAAAAAGTAAAACTGATGGCAATCATGGAAACTGACTGCTTACCTTTTCTGAGGAAAAGTTTCAAATTAAGGCCATTAATTCTAAAATCTAGGAAAAAGCTGAGAACTAACAATTAATAATAGAAAAGTAGCACTGTTTACTGATCTTCATTAGTGAAGAAATTATTTTGTGTTCAACTTATGCCAAATTGTTAAAAATAACTTTCACACATAGTACATCATAAAGCGCTACAAAATTGGAAGACTTTGGAGTGGTACAATATTTCCTAAACTGATGTCATTATTCATCCCTATACAACAGTGAATTTTGTAGTTATTAGCATGTACATAATGCATCATCTTAATATTTTAATGACTGTAATCACAGTATAGTTATGTGATAAAAATGGCATATTTAATTACCAATCATGTAGTCTGTTCCCTTGTTGGTCTTAAGGGATAATTTACTATGCTGTAATTTCCCAAAATACTGGAAATTAAAAAGATGACAGTTTCTGTCAATAGCTTAGCCTCAGGTACCCAGGTATAGAACCCTCTTGGGGAGTGGAAAGTTCTGGAATTACCAATCTTACCAGACAACAAATAACCGCCAAGAATTTCACCTACTTGCTGAGAGTTCAAACTGTCAGTAGAGGAGAATGAAACAGTTTCCAGCTATTAACATACAGTAATAATGAATCTCAGTGGTTCCCAACATCACCATTGTTTCCATTCTTTCTCCAAGCTCAGGGAACTGTTTCCGGGGGCCTTATCTCATTTTGCACTGGGCTGCCAGCTTTTATCTTATCTAAGCAGAAAATACCTTTCAAATGATCCTATGGAAAATAACATCACTTTAATATATGATAACCGGGAAAGGGATGAACAGTCAATGAACAGGAAATGTGTGGCAACAATACGAGAAAAGAGACACTGGCACGAGAATCTGAACAACTACAAACTAAAATGTCACTTGACTCTCCGCTATGCCCTCTCTGTCCATCACTCTGTTTTTCCCCTAAATTATACTCATGAATTGTGCATGTCTGTGGAGTTCAAAGTGCATCAGGGAGTAGGCTGAGATTCTGCCCTAACTATAGCGCTTACGTGGTTTATAAAGCACTCTCATGTATATTGTTCCAGCTCATCCTCACATTATTTTGAGGCAAATAATATTACACTGGAATAATATTGCCCTTTTAGTATCATTTGTTACTATTCCTAGTTGTGTGCTGTAGTATTGTTATTATTGTCATTATTATGGAATTATTATAAATTTACTAAGGAGGACGCGCAGGTTGGCCGTTGGAAATTCAGTGCTCCTTTCACAGTGCAAATGTGTGATCGTTATTTTATACTAGAAATAGTCGGTAAGTTTGTTCTAGAGGTTACAGTGATAACATCAATGTGGAGAGCAATAATTTCTGTTGAACAAATACAATAATAGCAGGAAAATTTATATGCTTCAGTAATGGTTTTTTTACATTTTTAAGAAGTTTTTATTTATACGTTTTTAGAGGGGCACAGGGAGGGAGAAATAGAGGGAGAGAAACATCAGTGTTTAGTTACCTCTCGTGCGCCCCCTACTGGGGACCTGGCCCACAACCCAGGCGTGTGCCCTGACTGGGAATCGAACCATCGTCCCTTTGGTTCGCAGGTCCTCACTCAATCCACTGAGCCACACCAACCAGGGCTGCTTCAGAAATATTTAATTAGGGATTTCAAACTGTCTGGTGATCTCTTCAAGTGCCGCAGCTTCAAATGCCATCAATATGCTGACCACTGACACATTTGCATACTGCCTGGACTCATTCATTAGATTCGTAGTCATGTCCAAGTCACCTGCTGATCTGCATTTGAACACCCAAGAGTTATCACAAACCGAATGGTCCAAAACAATCAACTGACTCCCTCCTCTCCCCTGAATCAGGAAGAACTGAAAAATCTGATCGACCGATCAGCAGTGTGGAAACTGAAACAACCATCGAAAACCTCCCAAAAAATAACAGTGCAGGACTAGACGGCTTCACTGGTGAATTCTACCAAGCTTTCAAAGAAGATTTGATACCTAGCCTTATCAAACTCTTCCGAAAAATTGAAGAAGAGGTAATAATTCCTTACACATTTCATAAGGCCAATATATCCCTGATACAGAACCTGGCAAGGATAACACACACACACACACACACACACACACACACACACCCCCTACAATATGACCCTGATACCAAACCCGGGCAAGAGTAACACACACGAAAAAAACTACAGACCAGTATCTCCAATGCATACGGATGTAAAAACCCTAAACAAAATACCAGCAAAGGGAATACAACAACACATTAACAAATATATCATGATCAAGTGGGGTTCGTTCCAGGGGCACAAGGATGGTGGTTCAACATGGGCAAATTGATCGGTGTGATGCATTACATTCACAACACAGAGGATAAAAATCATATGATCTTATCAACAGATGCAGAAAATCAATTGATAAGATACAACACCCATTTATCATTAAAATGGTGGAAAACTCTCAGGCAATATCATATTTGGTGAAAACCTGAAAGATTTTCCTCTAAGATCAGAACGAGACAAAAAGGAATCCAAATTGGGAATGAAGAGGTAAAATTGTCACTTTTTTCAGATGACATGATTATTTATATAGAAAACCCTAAAGACTCCATAGAAAAACTACTATAAATAATACACAAATACAGTAAAATCTCAGGATACAGACTCAATGTACAAAACCCCACTATATTCCTGTACTAACAATGACATTTTAGAAAAAGAAATGATCAGTAGAAATAGCAACAAAAAAATTTTTTTTCACAATTACAACAAAAAATGAAATACATAGAAATAAAACTTAACAAAAGATGAGAAGGACATATGCACTGAAAATCCAGAGCATTATTAAAAGAGACTGATTTGGCCCTGGCTGGTGTGGCTCAGTGGATTGAGTGCTGGCCTATTAACCAAAGGGTCGCTGGTTCGATCCCCAGTCAGAGCACATGCCTGGGTTGCCGGCAGGGTCCCCAGTAGGGGGCGCACAAGGGCCAACCACACATTGATGTCTCTCTCCCTCTTTTTCTCCCCCCTTCCCCTCTCTCTAAAAATAAATAAATAAAATCATTAAAAAATAAGAGATTGATTTGTATTTTTAAGAGAAAATAATGACATATTTTCCAAAAATATATTTGCCAACAATTCAGCCATCAATGTCATATTGGCAGTAATATTACTAGAATCACTTTAATAGAGAAATTAAAACAAAATTCACTTTTAATGTAATTATGTTAAAAATAATGTTAAGCAATTAAAAGAATCAAAACTGAGAAGATAGTTATATCACATCCTTGTTTATGTTCCTAAAAACTGTATACATATAAAGATTCCTAAGTACTGTATACATATAAAGATCCTTAATAGTTAAAGTAAATGTCTTACGCCATATATTTTCTTTAGGAAAAGTTCATGTTTTACCCACTTTGTGTTGGATAAAATCTTACTATTATACATGTGGAATTTTGATTGATTCCTATGAAGCTATCAGGGATCCCAGCACAAAACAGGGAGATTATTACTGGAGAGAAAGATCTCAGAGTTCATTCAGCTCCAGCTGCCAAAGAATTTCAAGAAGTCATTTGTCTCGGCTGACTCCTCTCTGGAGGCTCAGCGTGGGGGTGGTCAGAACGCACAGCTCTGTTGCCCTCTGAAGATCACTTCCAGATTTATGAGCTTGTGGAATGCCTTCAGGCCATTTCTTTTCCAGGCTAAGATAAACCAGATTCACGCCGGACAGAGAGCAGCTTGCTGAACACTGCTTTTGTTTCTGTTTTCAGTGAAGCTGAACAATTCAGAATTATCCTGACGAATGCAAAGGTGCTAAGGTCAATCCTTCCTAACGTGTCACTGTGATACACAAACCGTGCCACGCACTCCTGAAACGCGTCTGTCTGAATGTCGTAGGATGGCTTGAAACATGCTCACCCAGGCAATTATTTCGTGAATTATTAGGGCCTATTGTGATTCCAAACAACACAGCTTTGCTTTTTCTCCTTCTGAATTGCATGTGTTCAAAGGGTAGCCTATAGAGATGGACTTGTCCTCTAAAATGTTTGGGGAGTGGAAGCTATGTCTCAGGTGAACACAAGAGTGTTTTCATCCCAGTCACATCAGAATTCGCTCCTCGAACTTGCACCATTATTGCAACATGCTCTAGTGGACTGAGGTGGAGACACCCTGCCATTTTGCTTGATGAAAATATTAATTCATTGTGGCCCTGGCTGGGTAGCTGTTTATCGGAGTATCATTCTGATATGCCAAGGTTGTGAGTTCAATCCCCAGTCAGGGCACATATAGGAGTCAACCAATGATTGCGTAGATAGGTGGAAAAAGTTGATGGTTCTCTCTGTCACCTTCCATCTCAAAGAATAAAAAGATTAAAAAAGATCTCAATTGTGGCTATGTATACAATCTACTCACTTATTTCAGAAGTGGTGTGAAATTTCATCTCAGAAATCACTCACATACTTTACTGGCTATTAATAGAGATGATACGATGAATTAGACATAGTCTAATCTCCGTAGATCTAATTCAGTGGAAATGAATACCAGTACCACTAACATACTACAATAAAACAGTTATGCAATGTTTATGGAAACTGAAAATTCTCATTGCTTAGTTTTTAAAAAAAATACCACATCAAAAATGTTAAACACTATCTCTGTTGAGCAAATGCCTAACGAATTAAAAATAATTATATTATTCCAAGAATCCTAGCAAGCTGTGTAAAGTTTATGTTTTAAATCCGTGATTTCTTAGCTTAAGAAACGTCTTTCCAGCATAACTAAATAAATATACTTAGAGTTAATAGTCTTCACTATATAAACTTAGACCTGAGAATCATATACGTATATATATACACACACACGTACACACATACGCTTAAAAGTAACAGAACAAAAACGCATTAAAGTTTGTTCATTATTACTAATTCCTCATTTGTAATCTTGCATCATTCCATATGATTTATTTTTTTAATATTTGACTCAAATAGAAAAGATCGCAGCTGACTTCTGCCAGCTCTGTTTACTCTACAGTAGTTGTTTGTGAGTATTTTCCATTCCTCTGGTATTGTCAGCATCCTTGATATCTACTTCTAATATAGATGCATTTTTTAATTGTGGTAAAAGGCATGTCACATGAAATTTTTCATCCTAACCATTTTTAAATGTACAGCTCAGTAGTGATGAGTATCTTCACATTGTTGCGCAACAGACGTTTAGAAATTTTCATCTTACAAAACTGAGTTTGATAACTATTTTGCATCCCATGATTGTTTTTCACTATAAAAGGGAAATATTTCACTTCCTTTCAATAGCCTTTTAAGAATTAAATTTATGATGGTCAACTGTTAGTTATACTTCAATCCAGCCTTCCCTTAACACAAAATTATATGGTTTATAAAATGGCAGAAATTAATTAAACATGAGTTATCTGTAATGCTTGAGGAGACTAAGTAAAAGGACTACTCTTCCTTTAGAGTTCGTCCTATACTGAACTACTCAGAGCCTACAAAATAAGTCAAATTGTTCTGTGGTTCCAACTATTTGTAAGCATTGAATTATGCCAGCACTTTACATGAAAGCAGATATATAATTGAATTTTAAAAAGTAATAGCAATAAATAAATAATTTTATAAACAGCTATAACATCACTGTCCAGGCTACATCTCATACAAATCATTTTTTTTCCACGGGTATAAGTTGCCCCTTTCTAAGTTAACTGGGTATCAGCCCATACTTCATCCATGTATTCTGTTTGGGGATGCAGTTAATTTACCAAAGAAACTTCCACTGCTTTTGCTTCATCTACTAACTTTTCTTTGGTTGAATCATGTTTTAATTACTTCTGTTCTAGGCTGAAATATTCCAATGTCTGGCTGTATCTCCCATTGAATATCCCGTTATCTCTACAATAACCATCTTCCAAACTGTTACACGGTTCCTCTTGACACACTGTTCCATTCTGCTGGTTTAACCACCAATGAGAGGGTGTCCATCCACAATGCAGCTCATTCTGGGGGCCCTCTTGACTCACCTTACCTTGAAGCAAATTTAAAAATAGATAAAAACAGACTTTAATTCCCATTTGAATCCATCTCACAAAAACAAATCCATCAGTCAGAAAAGTATGTGTTATCAAATGCATTCTGTCTGGATCATGGAAGAACCATGACTTTTTGTCAAGTTCTAAACAGAATGATTCCAACGCTTATAACTAGCCAAGGCAATGGATGTAACCGAGCTCCAGACGTTGAAGTAGGATCCTTATGAGATTTTGGACAGTCATTCCGGTCATCTGTATCTAATGCATTAACTCGGGGACTGGCACATCTGTTGGGGGGTGGCAGAGGGTTAGGACACTTGCCACAATTGCTGACTGATGCTGTGGCAGCATCCTTCATTATAAAGTGGACGGATTGTACCTGCCTGGATTATCAGAATTTACACCCCACCCCACTGATCTGCACAGAAGAGATTTTACTGGAAACGTTTTACATCATTATTCCAACTGGATTGCCACATTGAAAGCACGGTGAACAAATGACTTGTGGGGGGGGGGGGTTCTGATTCCTGGATCAGGTTAATTTCACTCTCCCCAAATCATCAATTACGTTTGATAAAGCAAATGCTGACTTTTAGATTCAATGTAAGGACCTTAAAGATTTGTCAAATAAGTAATATAGCACTTGGCAGCAGAAGAACCAAAAGGTAACATAAAAGGACCCTTGTCTGAAAGGTAGAAAAGATAGGCGAACACATAAGCATAATTGGGTAAAATAGTATCTCCTAGAGGGCAGCCTTTCATTCAGTAACACAAGAACGGGGGAGATGAGGCAACGTGCAGAACTGCAAAGATGCCGCAGAAAAGCTGGTGCTTAGTCTTTACCGGGCAATGAAGGGAAAATGCATTCTGAAAACATGAAAGTTTGGGGTTAACGAAAACGTTACTTTGTCTAACTAGAGCGGTGGGTTTTCACTGGTCACGGTGAGAGGTAAGATGCGTAGGTGAGCGAGCCAAGGGCTTTGAATGCTGAGGAATGTGGTCTGCGTTTCGTAAGCGATAAAGCAAATGCATACCGTCACGCCCCCACCTGATGGCATTTTTGGTCAACAATGGACTGATTGTATGATGGCGGTCCCACGAGACTGTAATGCAGCTACTTCCCATCATTCCTACTGTCTAGGGACATCGGAGCCATCGTAGCGCAGCCCAAGTCACGGCTCGCGTGTCTGTGGGAAAGCCAATGTAAAACAACCTACAGCGTTACCGCTCACATAACAATCTAACACACACAATTCTATACAATGCGTGTTGCATGCTAATGATAATGAACCACTGCTATTGGTGTATGTATTTACTCTACTATTCTTTACATAATTATTTTACGGCATAATCTTTTTATAATAAAATAAAGATTTCCGTAAAGCGGTCTGCTTTGTCATCCAGCAGCAGCCTCATGCATCTTGGTTTATCACAACTCTGGATAGCATCATTTTTCTCCTGGGCTTGATTTAATCTCCTGCTGTTTTGCTCATCAAGACCCTTAAGTGTATAAAATCCACTGCTAATGTCGCCAGTAAGAGGCCACATGCGGTGACGGACATGGAAATGAAACTGAAAGTGATTAAGTGCTGCGAAGGTGGAAAATCAGCGACAGCTTTTGTTCCCTGGTCAGGCATGTCCCGCTGCACCACAGCTACAACTGTGAATACGAACCAAAGCCCAAGAAGCTCTTAAAAGATCCGCATCCTTGAAGTCAACAAAACTAACAAAACTTCAAGAAGGGCCTCTATCGGACATGGAGAAACCTCTAATGACCTGGATTGAAGACCACACACGGAAGCATCTCTCTCTCGGCACCGTGATCATTACAGCCAAAGACGAAGGGTTTTCCGTGCATGTGAGGGGAGAAAAGAGACCAGACTACACCGCGATGGTGGATTTCCTGCTAGCTCTGGGCGGTGGACGTGATTCCGCAGCCGTCGCTCAGTAGTTAATGTGAGGGCGAGTGGTGCGTCTGCGCGTCCGGGTGTGAAGGCAGCTGATCATGTTTGGAAACTCAAGATACACTGACTGTGGAGGGAAAGTCCCTGCCAAAGCAAACACTGCACATGGATGCAACCTCCCTATTCTGGAAACAAATGCCTCAAAGGACTCTCATCCAGGATGAGCCCAGTCAACGCCAGCTTTCAGGGCTTTTAAGGGCCGGGTGACGGCCTCGCTTGGAGCCAACGTGGCTTCTCCAATAAGAGTGATGCCAGTGAAATGAGGAAATGCCTACTGGAACATAACATACCTTTCGGGATTGGGATTGTTGTCGCTAATGCTCCCAAACAGCTCTTTTATTAGCAATCTTCATCCCGATATCAAAGTGGTATTTCTCCCACCAAACAAGTCTGTCATCCAGCTGATGGAATGTATGTATCCAATTTTGGAAACATTGCAACCCCTAGCATTGCATCCTTGGGCTGATGTCACAAGTTTATGAGTGGCATCTGGGAAAAGACGCGCAAGAGGTTTGTCGATGACTTCAAAGGATTTACCAAAGATGAGGAGGCTGCAAACATCAACGAGGCTGTGGTTGACACAGCAAACCGCTGCGAGCTGGGTGTCAACGAAGACAGCAGCGAGGACCGCCTGAAGGTGGAGCTGACTGGTGAGGCATTGTTGGAAGCAGAGGAGGAACGAAGCAGCAAGAGGAACAGGGAATAGGGGACAAGAAAAAGAACCTCCCGAGAAAATCCACACTGAAGGGGTTACCAGAAGTTTCTGCAGACCTCGACAAGCTCCTTAGAAAGTGTGAACACATGGACCCCAACATCGAGAGATTTTTATTAATAGAATTCTTCAGACTGTATTATTGGCTTGCAAGAAAATGTACGATGAATAAACAAAACGAGCTAACCACCATGGATATATCTGTAAAACGAATGACAACCCCTCCGGAGGAGCCTCAGGTAGGTAGGTCCTTCAGGAGACCATTCCAGAAGGCAGTGTCATCACGGAGACCAGCGCTCCAGGCGGGTTACTGGTCAGGAAGAACTTTCAGTGACGTTGATGACCCCTACCTAGTGTCGGCCTAGGGTAAACTGTGTGTCTGTGTCTTAGCTTTTAACAAAAAAAGTTTAAAAGTCATAAAAATTAACATTTTAAATAGAAAAGCTCATACAATAAAGATATAATGAAAGATAATAGTTTTGCCCATCTTCTCAATGTGGCTGTGTTTTAACCTAATTAATATTACAAAACAATCAAGTAGCTGAAAACTTAAGTTTAGAAAGTAGAGTTACAGTAAATTAAGGTAAATTTATTCTTTTTATTTTTTTCCTTTATTTATTTTAATTGTTGATCTTGTACAGTTTTCTGCCTTTTACTCCCACCCCAGCCCACCGCCCCAGCCCTCCCCACCTCCCTCCCATTTCCACCCCCCCTAGTTTTTGACCACATGTCTTTTATACTTGTTGCTCTAATCCCTTCCCCTTTTCCCCTGAAATTCCCTCCCCTCTCCCCTCAGGTGACTGTCAGCCTGTTCTCAATAAACATAAAACTATTTTTATAAATTTAGTGTAGCCTAAGTACACAGCGTTTGTCATACCCACAGTTGTGTACAATAACTTATACAATAACACCCCGGGTCGTCATATCCACTCACCACTGACCGACTCATCCGGAGCGACTCAGTCCTACTACACCTCCACTGGTGCTAAATGCCCTAAACAGGCATAACGTTTTTCCTATTTTATACCACATTTCTGTGGCTTTTCTAGATCCACCAGTACTTACATCGTGTTCCAATTGTTCAGTAGGCTAGGCCACCTGGGTTCGCAGAAGTGCATCTACCGTGTTCACACAAGGAGGAAATCAACGAAGGACACATTTCTCAAAAGATGTCCCATGACTGAGGGACGCATAGCTGTACATAATAATACCAGACATCATAAAAGCTGCATTTTGTTCTCCGAGGAACACATGAATGCTTAAGAGAAAGTTTTACTGCTCCATCCAAGCCAGTCCATAAATAATTGAAACCTTCTGTTCTGATTAATGTCCTTGTTCTTCCCAAATGGCTTTAACATGCTGTAAGGTACAAAGGAATGTTTCTTAATGGGGAAGATGGTCTCTCTGTACCTAGTGATAGAATAGTCTTCCTGGGCTGCTGTAAAAGGAGCTCAAAGGTCAGGCGTGTGTTCCTTAATAATTCCAACATAATTACAGCAATTTACATAAAGAAATTCTCTCCGTAAAATTACTGTAGATCGCAAAATAATGTGTCTTTGAAGGTTTGAAGGAATGTTTTAATTTGCTAAAAACTTTTTTTTTTATGTTTCCAAGAGCTTTGTGCTTAAAGGCCACCAGTTAGTGCCAGGCAATCCATGATCTATGTTCCCAGGAAAACCTATGTGACGATAGCATGCCATTTCTGTCGCTTTCCATCCTTGTCTGTGTCACCTGGGAAACATTCTACATTCCAGGTCAATGAAATCAATCAGTGGGCTTATTCAGGTCTCTGTCTGATACCTATAATCTCTCTGTCGTTCTCCAGGTTATTTTAACCTGTGTTTCTTAATTGCACCTCCGAAATTTAATTACGACGGATAGTGATTATGACACCTGCCTTTCACCGCCTTGCAGATCCTGTATGAGCACAAATATCGTAGCAGGTGCATTTTTATATGAGAAAGTTGCCTGAAAAATGTACAAACACCAAAATCTCAGCTGGCAATTGTTTTCTTTCTAAAATATTTGCCTTACATACAATAAACATTTTTAAACCAGCCAGGATGACTCCTACCTGCACAGATCAGTCTACCATACAGGCCTATTAGGACCACTCAATAGTTTTGTAAAGATTGTATTTCTTTATTTTTGGAGAGAGGGGAAGGGAAACAGAGAGAAACATCCATGTGTAGTTGCCTCTCCTGTGCCTCCTACCAGGCTCACAACCCAGTGTCCAGACTGGAAACTGACCCAGTGACCCTTTGGTTCGCAGGCCCATGCTCACCCAACTGCACTACACCAGCCAGGACAAATTTTTTAAAAAGTCCAATGAACTGTTTTAAAACAATTCTCTCTCTCTCCCCCCCTACCCTCATACACCCCTCCACCACACACACACACACGTTACTATATATTGATTCCACCTGTTAGATATTGCTTAGTACCCTAGAGCTACATACTTAGTTGTCATAGTGACTTTGTTTTGCTAACCAATAATAGTCAGCATGATTTAGACATCAAGTAAAATGTATATGCTGAATCCCAGTTTTTTATTTTAGTTATAACAAATACTCTGTCAATGGATGCAGACCACTCTGTCAAGAAAGTATCTTTTAGATTCTTTTTAAATAAAAGGATGAAATGTGAAAAGAAAATAGTTCCTTGATAATTACTCCACTTAAATTGACTTAAATATTTGTCAACTATGGAGTCTACCTAAGACATTGTGGATGTAATATTTTTTTCTTGGAAACATGATATGAGAAACTGAATGTGAAAACACATAAAGAAGGACTGTGTTAAAATGTCCCCTATGTCTATAGACAAAGTCCATGCCATTGATCATCTGGTCACAAAATGTTCAGTGAACTTCATACATACACCATGCGCGTGGCTCTTCTAATCAATTATTTGTGCTTAGTTTTGTTTTAAAAATCACACGAATTATTATTTTCTCACTATTGATCTTTGATCTTACCATGTAACGTAGGACAAGCAGAAAAGTATTTCACGTATTTTTAATTGTGGGGAGGTTGGTAGACCACAAAAAAAAAAGGTGGAGATCGAATGTTTTCCAATTCTCAAATGTATCTTCTAAACAAGTATTTCTTCACTTTCCCCCAGGATTTACTAGTTTTATGATAGATGCATAGTAAGTGAATTGAAAAATAATGCAGAACATGATAAACAATGTGACAAGAATGCATTTTCACTTCCTGTAGCATTCTAGCTGTCTTCATGGGTTAACTATATGACCATTGTAAAAACTGAAAAAGCACTCGCCTATCTAAAGAGATCTACCACAACAGGCCATGAATTTTCACACATCACCCATTCATTCTCCTTATCTAAGACATCAGAGGTTCAGGTTAGAATGCCACCCTGCAACTCTGCCAGGCACCCTGCACGCACCCAGGATTCCGAGAGTAAGGGGAAGAGAAAAGAAAAATAAGGGAGTGGACTTGGAGACGGCCTAAGAAAACAGATTGTGGTGGGCAACAAGCACAGGCAGAGGGAGAAGGAAGGGTAATGGAAGAAAGAGAGGAAAAAGCAAGAAAGATAAGGGGAATAAAAAGATCATCCTATTTCAGAATTTTACATAGGAATGGCTCCTGTTTTTAGTGCGAATCTCAAGTCCTGGGCAGCACAATCTGAAAGGAGGTTTGTGTTTATTCTTCAGCCGGCCCTCTCGTCTCTACCTTAACCCCACCCACCATGCTAATCAGGCACTTAGCAACACCTCAGATTGCATTATGGGAAATGCCTTTGTGAAAGTATCACAGAGCGCTGGCAACTACTCCCTGCTTCTCAAGGTCACAAAATGCTGACTAACTCCAAATGCCTCAGTATTAAATGATGTTTTCAATAATTTTTTGATTACTGGCCAGAAATGTGTTTCACATACGGCTCCGGGAACGAGAAATCAATCTAGCAATTTAAATTAACATATGATCCATGGGTTTTTTTCAAAAAAACAACATTTTTGTGAAATCAGTAAGATTTCTTACTTAAAAACAGAATGTTCCTTACAGAATTCATGCTTTAAACATTGGAGGGACACGAAATTTTATAGGTAGTAAAGTGATAATTAAATCGATTGCTAGTAAGAACTATGAGGCATTGGTATGCCCAGCGGTGATTTATTGCAGATTCTCACGTGTGCAAACCTTCACCCTTCCGGGTCTGCTTGGTGATCACGTACTCTGTTAGGTAAGGATCGGTTAGAACCCAGCATGTCAGGGTGTTCTCGACTTGGTATTTCCCGAGTTGTCTTACACGGAACATCAGTTTCATTCATGGCCATTAAATGGCAGTAGATGGCTTTGAATCATGTGACTGGTAGGACCGTAAAGATATATTAGAATTTATGTAGCTCAACTCCTTAATTTTTATAGAAAAGAAAACAGAGGCCCAAAGCAAACACTTATTTAGTTTGTTTAACCTTTAGGCCAAATACTGTGCTTAACACTTTACGAACATATATCAAATGACCCTTATAAGCATTCCATGTGGTAGTTACTATAATTTATCATTCTTTATACACCAATATGTACCAAAAAAAATTGAGACACTGTGTTGCTTGTTTAAAGCTACAAAACTACTAGGCAACAAAGCTAGTTTTTAAACCAACCCTTCATGACTTGCATTATTTTTCTGATCAGCTTTAATGAGATATCACGCACCATACATTATACTCATTCAAACTATATAATTCAATATGTGTAGCTTATTCCCAGTATGGTCCATTAGCTCTATCAAATTGTAAATATGTCATAACCTTCAAAATAAACCCTCTACCCATTCACAGTTACTGCCTGTACTGTGTATGAGTGTGTATATGTACAATTATATATAGAATTATATGTTTAGGATGCTGTTTGGCATCTCAAGCAACCTTCCTGGCTACAGAGACGGTGCCTGGCCCTGGGCCAGCTGCCTCTCACATGCAGCAAAGTGCCCACACTCCACCTTTGACGTGCAAACTAGCCGGTGTAGGGCCGTGCTGCTCATCTCAGGGCCGAGGACCAGGAAACGACCCCAAAACTCACAGAAATGACTCACACTCCACCCTGGCTTGACTTTCTGGGATCCCCCAATAAAGGCTCTGCTCTAACCCCTCCCTGTCTTTCTTATATGGTCCTACCTGGCATGCTGTGTCTCTTGTCTATTGGACCTGTTAGTACGGCAAGTCTTTTCAAAAGATTTTATTTATTTATTTATATTTAGAGGGGAAGGGAGGGAGAAAGAGGAAGAGAAACACCAATATGCCATCGCCTCTCGTGCGCCCCCTACTGGGGACCTGGCCCGCAACCCAGGCACGTGCCCTGACCGGGAATCCAAGCAGCAACCCTCAGTCCACTGAGCCACACCAGCCGGGGCACAAACTTTATTTTATTTCTGAATTTCTTCCTGTGGCCACATATTATAAAAAAAATACAAACCATTCCCAACTGCAAGCCCTTGGCGACTACTAACCTACCTTAAGTCCCGAAATGTTTATAGACATTTCACTTATATGTAATTTACTGATCCTTTAGGACTGGCTTCTTTCAATTACCACAATAATTTCAAGGCTCATCCATGCTGTAGCGTGTGTCAGTGTTCCATTTATTTTTATTGACAAAGAATATTTCATACGGATATACCACATCGTATTTATTCTATTTACATATCACATTTTATTTCTCAGTCAATTGACATTCATATTGTTTTCAGATTTTAGCTACTATGAAAAATGTTGCTAAGAACATTCATGTCCAGGTTTTTGTGTAGACTTTTCACTTTCTTGATGTTGTTCTCCGAAGTGCATTTTTATTTTTTTTTTTATATATATTTTTTTTTATTTTTTTAGATTATTTATTTATCTTTAGAGGGGAAGGGTAGGAGAGAGGGAGAGAGAGAGAAATATCAATGTGCGGTTGCCTCTTGTATGTCCCCTGCCGGGAACTGGCCTGCAACCCAGGCATGTGCCCTGACTGGGAATCGAACCTCGATCCTCTGGTTCGCAGGCCCGCGCTCAATCCACTGAGCTACACCAGCCAGGGCTGAAGTGCATTTTTAAACAAATGTACATAATGTACAGTTTCTCTCTGTTTATAGCTTGTGTTTTTGGCATCATATTTCAGACACAGTTTTCTAACTGAAGGTTATGAAGATGTGTAGCTATGTTTTCTTCTCAGAGTTCTACAGTTTGCCCTTACATTGATGTCTTTGATTGGACGCACTCGAGTTCATTTTTTGTATATGGTGTGAAGTAGACGTGTAGCTTCTTCTTTCATGTATGTTACATACAGCTGTTTCAGAAGGACATGTTGAAGAGTCTTGTTCATTCATTCATCTTGGCTCCATGGCATATGTTCTGAAACTCTGCTCCAAAGCCCAGCGTTAGTTTAGTAGCAGCCTTGAGACTAGAAACTGATCCTCATACTGAAACAAATATATATATGATCAAAATTCTACTGAGAACATTATTACTTGATTCCATAAAACCTTACTCTCCACAAAGCACACCTCCAGTGACTCTGTCTTTTGACCTTTACAGCAGCCCAATGAGGCTTATGAATGGCCTAAGTTTTAGAAGTCAAGTAACTGAACCTTAGAAAATACAAGTGATGTGTTCAAAGGCATAAAATGAATGGTACCAGACTCAGTATCTTCCGTTCCACACCCAGTGTTAACCCATAGGGTACCGCTGGTACAAATGTAAGGTGATAAGAAAGAAAAGCTCACTAAAGTCATGACTTTTAACTTCCTCACTTCACTCTTTGCCATAATTGTGTATAACCTACACAGTACAATTTTACATAATGTCACAAGAAAAGATCTTCAGAACTTACTATTATATGCCCTGGCTGATGTGGTTCAGTGGATTGAGTGCCGACCTGTGAACCAAAGGGTCGCTGGTTCGATTCCCAGTCAGGGCACGTGCCTGGGTTTGTGGGCCAGGTCCCCAGTAGGGGGCTAGGGAGAGAGAATCAACTGATGCTTCTTTGGCACATCGATGTTCTCTCCCTCTCTTCCTCCCTCCCCGTCCCCCTCTCTAAAAATAAATAAAATCTTTAAGTTATTGTTATAATGTTTTAAAATAGTATAGTTTTAAATGTATTTCAAACAGCAGGAATGACCTGCAATTAAATTTAAATAATTCATATCACACTGAAGAAGTAATAATAACAGTTAATTAATTCATTTTTATATTGTTCTTGATATTGTCCTTACCTCTTTACCCTGACTACCTTATTTAATTTTCAAAAAACTCTTTAGCACAAAGGTGTTATTAAAAATGACATATGGAATGGGTAAGCTAGTATATACAGAGGTAACTATATTATTGAAATAAACCCTTAAGAAAAAATATAAAGGAGCTATTTAACTAATGTTTACTTGACCATGGCTGAATATGTTGATAGAAACAGTTTCGAAGCCCATTATCCATCATTGCAAGCTGGAAAGCGGATATGCTTTTGTCATTCTCATTTCATGTTCACAACTTTGAGATACAATAAGTATTACTTCATCGCTTCTCTTGTATCCTCATTCTATTCAGCCATTTAGAATCATACAGTCCATTTTTCTCACCATGTACTCTTCCGACCTCTGTGATGAATCTGTTCACTCATGAGTCAGAGTTCAACAAAATGCACCACTCAGAGGACTTCTCCTAAATCACGCAAATCACGTGGTGAGTTTGGAGGACATATGATGAAATATTTTGTGCCCTAACAAGTAAGAAATACAGATCAGTACCAATAGGTTGGACATGCTGCTTTAACTTTTATCTATTCTCCAGTTGGGAGAAAAACAATTACATTTTATATACAATTCAATGATCTACAAACACATCCTGAAAGCTAAAAGTAAAAGGACTAATATTAAATTCTTGACAACTGTGAAAAATCAGCATACTATATATAAGTCTGTGGAGCATGAAATAAAGGAGCATGTTTAACATGGAAAAAATGAGGTGTCTCATACATAAAATAATGATAGAGGTCTTTTCCACAGCATTTGAATATGAAGGTTGGCTTTCTAACTGTTTTAAATGTTTTCGGTGGCTGCTTGAACTATCTTGGAACGGCAAACTAATGCTTTCGCTGATCAGAATTATTTTAGTATAATACTGACTCTGCCTTTTAACGTTTGGTCTTAATTTGCTAAATCAATTGATTAAGCTTAAATGAGATTTAATTAAAAAGAGAGGAGAGTGAAATTAGAAAGAATTGGTGAAGATTTGCTGATTTACTAGTCTGGCATATTTAAGCAATACACTCATACAAGTATGCTTGAATATTGGCCAACTGAAATTTTATGAACTCTAGAAAATAATAGCTACTAACTCTAAGAATGTTGTACGTACTAAATGTAGTCTTTAGATCAATGGTACCCTTGTGTCCAGTAAATGGACCTGATGGTTTAAATATTGGCTCATAAGCTATATCATATGTCACTAGATCAAGAAACTAATTTCCTCAGTAAAGACTTCTCAAAATAGGTTTAACTAATTTCCCACAAGGTTTAATATCTACAATGATTTTTTAAAAAAATCCTTCAATGTACATAGTACCATTTACGTGAAAATCTCTAAATATTTCTTAGGCATCATTTACTTTCCTTCCACAGTTTCCAAGGAAACATCAGAATTGTGCTGACCTGCCTAGTGGGACTTGAATGTCGATAGGTCCCGCCCCTGGTTCTGTGTATGTATCTGTTCTGTGTATAGAGAGCGAGGTCATACGGAATCGAGGAGTTAGAGTCTTTCATTAATTAAGTTATGCTTGCATTCCACAATTCAGCTTGAAAGACATGCGTACAAGTCAGTGTGCGTTGTGCTGTGGCAGACACCGAAAAGAAGTAGATATAAGTTGGAATATTTTTAAAAGGCTCATATGTGGCAGACTACGCTAAGACAAAATTCAGCAGTAGGGAGACAGCAAAGTATACCAGAAAACTTGGGTTTACAGCTGGACTCTGTCACTTCGTAACTGTGAACCTGGGTGCGTTTGGTTCGACCTCTCTCACCTTCAGTTGTAAAGTATGTAGAGGAGGAACAACAATGTTTCCCTAGATGATTTGTGTGCCTATTAACATAGGGAGTGTATAGGCATACCTAACGCATGAACAGCACAGAGAAGAGGCCTAATAAATACAGATGAATCCAGGAGAAAGCCCTCACATTCAGTAGATGAAATTAGCACTGACAACAAGGTCACTTGAAGGATAGGTAAGACTTTTTTTTAACCAGGGGCTCTCGAGAATATCATCCTATGTAGAGAGAAGAACATAGTATAGTATAGGTGCAAAAGTATACAAGTGCAGAATCTTGTTAGGAAAGGAAAATCGGCCTGAACGGAGGCTATGGATAAGAGGTAGGGGAAATACATTAGATAGTTAAATTGAGGGTAGATCCTGCAGTTTGAGCCTTCTGTGTCAGTGAGAGGGAAGATACGACTATTTGTAAACACAGAAGAATGATAATGAGAATTGGATTGGAAGGGTGCGGTGCTGGACAAAGTACAACTGATTATCAGGTTCCTACAATACTTCAAATACAAAAGGTTAAGGGACTGAGATAGGAAGCTCCAAATGTCTAAGTATAAAGTGATTGAAACTAAAGGTAATGATTAGTGAGTCATCTTTACATAAATTCAAGGCCCATTTCCTTAACAATGGAAAAGGCTCACTAGGCGTTTTTCCTGTGTCTTCTGGTTTCCGTAAGAATGAGCTGTCTTCAGCAGTTTAAATAGACTGTGCTTAGCCCCAGTCTCCATACTCATTCTGAAATACTTTTAATCCCCTCATCAAACTGCAAGTTCTCATTCATTCTTTAAACTTCTGTTCGGGCATCGGATCCTCTGAGACATCTCCATACGCTTTCTGCATAGAATTTTTTCTGCCTCTGGGTTACTTCGTACTCTTATATACCACTTTTAACACTGATGATATTGACTTCATCACACTCTTTTTCATCATTTTATAGTACCTATTTTTTTATGGCGGTTGTCTCATATTAGGACCTTAATAATATTTGTTGAAGCCATAGGACAATACATTAATAATAGCTTATCATTTACTATGTTCCTACGTGCTATTTAAAGCACTTGACATGTATTAATTCATATAATGCTACCTTTTAAAACTCTTTAAGTGAGTAATAATTATCTTTTTTTAACAAGTTGTAAAACTCAGGTTGACAGAAAAAAATAAATAAAAGGCATCCAAACTGAAAAGAAGTGAAACTGCAATTATTAGAAGGTGAAATGATTCTGTGTATAAAAAAACCATAGAGTCCACACACAAAAAAAAACTACTAGAGCTTATAAATGAATTCAGTAAAACAGCAGGATACAAAATAAATATTCAGAACTCATTTGTATTTTTATACACCAATAATGACTATCAGAAAGGAAAACTGAGAAAACATTCCCATTTATAATTGCCTCTTAAAAATATACATAAAATAAGTATGAATAAATATAACTCAAAAGGTAAAAGACTTGTACTCAAACAAACAAAACATACTGAAGAAAGAAATTGAAGAAGATACAAATAAATGGATGCATATACCATGTTCATGGACGGGAAGAATTAACATCACCAAAATTTCTACACTACCCAAAGCAATGTATAGATACAATACAACTCCTATCAACATACCAATGGCATTTTTCATACACAAATAATCCAAAAATTTACATGGAAGCACCAAAAACCCCTAATAGTCACAACAATCTTATAACGAAGAACAGAGTTGGAGGTATCACACTGCCCGATATCAAATGATACTATAGCAATCAAAATGGCATGGTACTGGCACAAAAAGAGACAAATAGATCAATAAAACAGAATAGAGAGCCCAGAAAGAAATCCACACCTATATGATTAATTGATATTTGACAAATAAGGCAAGCACTTATATTGGGGTAAAGACCATCTGTTCAATAAATGATGTTTGAAAAATTGGATGGATACATGCAAAAAAAGACGAGGCTAGAACATCTTCTTTCATCATATACGAGAATAAATTCAAAATGGAATACAGACTTAAATGTACAACTCAAAACCATAAACATCATAAAAGAAAAGAAACAGTAAACTCTGACTTTTCTTGAAGCAACATGTTTTCTGATATACGTCCTTGGGCAAGGAAAGCAAAAGAAAACACAAACAGGTGGGACAACATCAAACTAAAAAAGAAAACCAGCAACAAAGAAAAAGACACTCTACTGAATGGGTGAAGATATTCACCGATAATACATCCTATCAAAGCTTAACATCCAAACTTTATAAAGACTCATACAACTCAATGTCAAAAAAAACCAAACAATCCAATTTAAAAATGGGCACAGGTTTTCAGTTTTATATCCCACATACGATCAGAATTACATGGTTCCTTCACTGTTCTGATATATTTCACCTGGCATGATATTCACACGATCCACCCATGTTGTCACACATGGCAGAACTTTTCTTTTATAATGGTTGAGTAGTATGCCATTTTGTGTGCATGTATACGTGTGTGTATACCACATCTTTTAGCCAATCATCAATTGAAGGAGAACAAATACCAGACATGACAGACAAATAAAAACTCAGAGACACAGCAAATAGTATGTTGGTTACCAGAGGCAGGGACTCGGGTAGTAATAAAGGGATCAGGGGTAATACACATGGTGAAAGAAGTCAATGCCACACACAGACAGTGTTTCATGGAGCTGTACATTTGAAACGTATATAATTGTATTAAGCAATGTTACCCCAATCAATGTGATTCTTAAGAACGGGCAGGGGACCTGAATGGAAAGTTCTCCAAAAAGGACATACCGATGGCCAATACACACATGAAAAGATGCTCCAAATCACCAGAGAGATGCAAATTAAAACCTCAACGAGCCTGTACCCAAGCAGAATTTTTGAAAATTCTACATGATTTTTGAAAAAGCACGGAATAAAAATAACCTTTTCTTACCTGGTAACAGTAGGTGTTTCTAACCTTCCCAAAGAGGAACCTGATCGTCCCCTTCTCTGGGTCGTGGTGTTACACAGAAACACCTGCCAGGTGCTCGTTTACAAGTAGAACTGGATTCACGAGGCCCCCTGGTGCATTCACTAGTGATCGGAGAGATGCAGGTGAAGGAAATCTTGCTGCTTTCTAGTTGGGAGCTGCAAGGCTGCTGAGCTGTGTGGGGCGGGGGCGCTGCTTACCTCTCTGGGCCAGGGTTTGTAACTGCAATAGTAGGGTGAGTCCCTTATCTCTCAGCTGTTCTCCGAGTACACTAATCCCATCACGTGTGAAAGTAACTGACCTTAAACTGAAGCTGGGAAGTGCACTGGGCAGGAGATGAGAGGAAAAAAACACACTGAGATATCACACGCTGGTCAGAATGGTGACCATCAAGAAATCAACAACACGTGCTGGCAACGTGTGGCGAAAAGGGAGCCCTAGTGCACTGTGGGTGGGGATGCAGACTGGGGCAGCCACTGTGGAAAACAGGATGGAGTTTCCTCAGAAAACTAAAGATGGAACTGCCTTTTGACTCAGCGATGCCACTGCTGGGATTATACCCTAAGAACCCTGAAACACCAATCCAAAGGAACCTATGCACCCCTCTGTTTATTGCAGTGGTGTTTCCAACAGCTAAGATAGGGAAGCAACCCAAAGGCCATGAATACACTAGGAGATAAAAAAAAAAAAGCTGTGGTGCATATTTACAGTGAAATATGAATTAATCATAAAAAAAAGAATGAAATCTTACCATCTGCAACACTATGGATGGGCCTAGAGGGGATTATGCTCAGCGAAATGTCACTCAAAGACAAATACAAGGTGATTTGAATTATGTAAAATCTAAAAACAGAATAAATGAACAAACAAAATTGAAAGAAATTTACAGATACAGGGAGCAGACTGATGGCAGTCAGAGGAGATGGGGGTTGGGGACTGGGTGCCAAAGTTGAATGGATTAGCAAGAAAAACAATATTGAATGGAAACTGTAATTGAAACATGAAATTTCAAAGAAATACATAAAAAACACATAGCTGGCAATAAGTTATATATCTAGAAACATAAGCAAAGTTCCAGAATACTTTCCCCAAAATGTAATTACATGAAGGTCTTGGATGAGTCAACCTTTTTTTCCTTCAGCCTAAATAGTATTTTATTGCCTCAATTAAATTAATGATTAACTGAAGTTTCTGTTCAACCTTACTTTAGTGTAAAGATAACACCAATGTTGGTGTCTGCCATTTCCAAACTATATACCGATCCTCATAAACTTATTTGCATATCATTTTGTTACTGGGAAAACCAACTATATAGGGTTAATTTGAAAAGTCACTAGATAAAATGTGGAGTTTCTTTACCCGAATTAAGCATCATATAAGTCACAGGGGGCAAACACGAGGCCCACAGGCCGAATCCGGCCCCCCACCTGGTTTTATCGGGCCTGACACCTGGATTCTACCCGGCGGCAGCGCGGAGCTCCCGCTTAACTGTTCAGGAGCAGTTACATGTACACAGTCCTAAAGTGACATTCGGCCCTTGGAAGGCGACTGCGAGGCTGATGCAGCCCACCTGTGAAACTGAGTTTGCCAGCTCTGCTATAAGTCAATGAGCATTTTGTGTAGACAAAGAAATTTCATTGAGTAGCAAGACATTCTGAAGGCATTAATGCCAGCTGCCTTATGCTTACAAAGGCAGCAAGCTCACTCACCAAACAAGGTAGCCCCTCCAGAGTTTTTGGAGAGCAATTAGCGAGAACGAAGAGGCAGTTGGCTCAAGCTGCATGTGGCGGCTGAGGAGGTGTCATCTGGGAGGCACCGCAGGCAGCCACAGTGGGTGTCTGCTGGGAGGGAGAGGGCCCTGTTTTTATTTAATTGAGTTTATCTTTTCATTTAAATGAGTTTTTTATTTGCATTTTCAAAGTGAAAAATATGGTACTTGGCATTTTAACTGATGCCACCAGAAATGCCTAAAAATAATTACGAAGCACAACTTTTTGCAGGCCAAGAAAAGCAGAAAATCATTATTTCTGCTAATGAGTGAGTCTGAATTTCAACAACTGGTAAAATGTTAAAGATGGCTTTATATTTTTCCATGGAAAGTTTTCTTAAAAACTGAGCTGCTGAATATTTTATTTTTTCATTCTTTTAACTTTATTTTTATTGCGGACGCGTTTTCGCATTCCCCCCCTTGGCCCGTCTCCACCCAGCCCCGCCCCCTTCCCTCCGGCCCCTCCCACACTGTTGTCTGCGTCCATGGGTCATGCATGTTCTTGGGCTAATACGCTTCTGAATATTTTAAGTAGAACAAAATCTTAAAATATGAAGGAGATAATCACGAATTTCATCAATAATTAAGAGCAGTAACACAGAAAGCTATTACTCAAACTGTTTTATAAATGAATAAATTCTAAGCCACCATGATTATTTCTGTGGTACACAAGTTACTTCTTCCGAGTCCTATCTGCCTATTATATAAAAGCAGAATACATAAACAGGTAATCTTGTTTGTAGTTAACCCACAGGAGAATGAATCTCATAACTTTTAATTTGACAATAATTTGGACCATTGAAGAAGCTTCCATTAAATACTCTGGGAAATTTCAGGGGACTAAAATTTGAAACATAACCAGCATAAAATTTACAAAATCAACAGTATTCTACTTGCAAGTTTGAAAAACATTTTATAAAATATATAGAATTCGTAGAATGACCATAGAACACTAAAAATTATATAAAATACAGTGGGTATGCTCCATAAATATGGGAATTCTTTTCTGCGCAATTATTTATTCTACCAAGAATGTATTTCTTTTCCAGCCCTGGGCTGCATATAAAACTAGCAAATGGAGCCCTAGCTGGTGTGGCTCAGTGGATTGAGCGCAGGCTGTGAACCAAAGGGTCACCAGTTCGATCCCCAGTGAGGGCACATGCCTGCGTTGGGGGCCAGGTCCCCGGTAGGGGGTGCGTGAAAGGCAACCACACATGGATGTCTCTCTCCCTCTCTTTCTCCCTGCCTTCCCCTCTGTCTAAATACAATCTAGCAAGGTGGTGACGTGGGGTGACGTGGTCTCAGAGGAATGGTGGCATGAGAGATCCCCTTGAAATTACAGCAGTTGGAACAGCTATAACTCAACCAAGGATTCCCTGGTCAACACGCAAACACTTGAAACCTGTATAATTTTATTCACCAATGCCTCCTCAATCAATTTAATTTTAAAAACATGAAAAAACTGGCAAATGACAAGAGGAATAAGCTAGCGCAAGGACGAGTAAAAGAAACCTTGTCAATTATCCACTTGCTAAGCATCTGCTTTACTTTATAAGCAGAGACTCCTCCATTCAGAAATTCTAGCATGCAGAAGGGGCAAAGTTCAAAGTATGATGTGTATAGACACACTAAATACAAGAAAGCAGTATTGTGAAATTTTTGCTTGAGGAACTAGTAGTATTTCTAAATAGCAATGGAGTATGTAACTTCATTACTTAATATAAAATCAAAACCAAAATTGTAGGAAATGGAAATATATATAATAAAAGGGAAAGACAAGCAAGGAGCATGACAATAAAAACTAAGTTTTTTTTTCTTTTTTTATAACCCATTCCATTCAAATACATTGTTTTTAAAGGAGTAACTTATTTAACACACTTGGGTAAACACACAATATGATAGGCACAGGATGTGATATAGAAATGTCCACCTGAAACCTGTATAATTTCATTAAGCAATGTCACCCCAACACATTCAATAAAAATATGAACCATCAAACAATTAGGTAAAGTATAAATATCAAAGACGATATGTATGTGTTTTTAACCGTGATGTGGCTGTAAATGCTATGTGTTTTGTCTTTGGTTAATACGGGGGAAAATTTATCATGTGTGATGTATATAAACCCTGCTTTTACTAAAAGCTCATAGGACATTACTTTTTTCCCAGAAGGCAAATGCTTACAATGAGAAATAGAGACATTTCAATAGTCTTTCTTAGAAAACGAAAGGTTACTTGAAAAGACCAGAAATGTACGTGAGTGTGTTAGACCTACTGGGAAAGGGCTTAAAGCAACGGGAAGTCGTTCTGTTCCTAAAGGTCTGCTCTCGAAGTTGGAGAGCATTGAGTGAACTTTTCATTTGCTTTACTCTCAGGTCTTCTCCTGCTTGGCGTGATTAATACTCTCCGCACCGGAGTAGCAACTCTCCTGGAAGAAGCCTTCCTAACTGTGGTTCGTCAACTCATCATGCCCAACATGGAATGCATGGTATCTAACTTGAATTGAGCGTGCGTGCGAGCGCAGCAATTGCTTCATGTTTGTGCCAGCACAGCAAGGTGTATTCTGAGGAAAGCAGTACAAAAGAGGGCCTGCTAATAGCTTATCCGTGGTTCCAAACAGGGACAACATCTTTACCAATGGTTATGTCTTTTAACTTTATTTCTACTGTTGACTCTATTGCAGATGTGCCCAGTCCTCCCCTTTACCCGCCTCCACCCAGCCCCGCCCCCCTTCCCTCTGGCCCTCAGCGCACGGCCGTCTGTGTCTGCGGGTCATGCAGGTGTGTGTTCTCTGGCTGATCCCTTCACCTTCTTCCTTCCAGTCCCCCCTCCCCCCTCCCCTCTGACAGCTGTCAGTCTCTTCCATGTGTCCACGCCTCTGGTTCTGTTTTCTGATATTTGCATTCACGTTTGACTAGGAAAATGGAACAAGGATGCTATGAGATGAGATCAGCATTTCCGAAATGAAGCCGTTGAGTCATTTAGTAACTCCAGGCTAAGCGGCAGGTACAACAGCCTCAGTGATGCAGTCATGCCCGGAAGGTGCGGGCGAGTAGGGGCAGCCACAGCTGAGGAGTGGTCAGCCTCTCCGTGTAAGTTTTGCCTTTGCTGTGCCATTCCTCGCCCACCATCAACACACATTGTGCAGTAGTGCATAGTTTGAATAGGCAGAGTTTGGGGGTATTTACACAATCGCTTCAAGACAAGAACTACTTACATTCCTGATTAATGGAGTCTCCTTTAATCCCTTAATTTTCCAATTGTGTTGCTCAAAAAACAATGTTTCGGTCTTCTTTTTGATTCAGGACTTAATTGCTAGTGAAGAAAATACATACATAAGAGACTATGATTTATGAGGCAGATATTTATATCCATTTATTTATCATGTACTTCACTAGTATTTACGCCAAACAAAAACATTAAAATATATAACAGGGAGAGTCTGATCTCTGTACGGTCCACCCTGGCATTTGTCTCGTTCTATCTACTAAGTTACACCTTTGATATCAGAGGGAGTAGGGAGTTATTTAGGATAGTTATCAAAGGAAGATGATGTTGGTACAATGTACTCTTAATGTTTAATGTATTTGATATCTTTGAAATCATTTAGAAGATTGGCAATTTAATATCGCTGATAAATCATATTCAGTACACATGGAGACAGTCTAAGCGTATTAAGCCTTAGCCATGCAGACTAGCAAATTTGCCTATTTAAATATCCGAACTACGCCAAATATCCTTCCTGATTATTCTATCAAAGCAGATGAGTCGATGCATAGGCAGAATAAGCAGCTGCCACTCAAAATGAGTGGATGGATTCTGAGTCCCTTTGACCAAGTGTGTTCCTCATGCGACTCTCTCCGCAATGAGGTCTGAAGGCCCACGAATGTCGAATGGCGGCCGGGCGGTGCGAGAGGGTTTCGGGATCTCTCCCGGTGAAGTTACGGTAAGTCGGCCCACTGCGTTTCAACAACAAACTCCTTGCTCAACACACACATCTGAGAGATCCATGCACCGAGACCTAAGAAGGTGGGTGAATCTGAGGACAAGGGAGAGAGGATGGGGCGGGGGTGGGGGGGAGGGCAGAGATGGAAGCAATGAGCCCCTGGTGCTCATGGGAAGGCAGCAGTGGAAACGCACAGGAAATATACTTTCAATAATCCTTTCACTCCACAGGAACGGTGCCTAGACCGACGTGCCTGGGTCGCAAAGGGATGACCACCTCCTTGGGGAATACACGGCATTTTCCACGAGTGTCACCACAGAGATCGCAGGAGCCCCACTAGTATAGACAAGAGAAAATAAAAGCCTGGACTTCAGCACCACCTACTGCAAAAACGATAGAAAGGCCTCCACTTACCAACCTGCTAAACAGTGAAGTTCCACGTACTTAAAAAAAAAAAAAAAAGATTTGATTTCAACCCACAAGTGCCCAGGAAGAGAAATAATCCATCAAGCACAATGAGTAACCAGGATAACAAGGGAATTCAGAAAGAAAATCAAAAAGACATGGAAGACTGTTTTCAATAACAGAACTCAAAATTGCAGTTTTACAAAACGAGAAGAAAAGCGAGTCAATGGGTTCGGGAATAAAAGCAACAAACAAAAAGAGTAATTAATGGAAGCGTTATAAAAAAAAAGAACTGGGCAGAAACTCGGGAATCTAAGAAATTAATAAATGAGATAAAAAGTTAACCAGTAAACTATGAAAATAGAAGAGATTAGATGGAATAAAGAATTAGTGATAAAGAAGATAGAATTCTAAAAATGACCTCAGTGAGAAAAGGGATAGAATTCAGAGTTTAAAAAAGTAAAAGAGCCCTAACCAGTGTGGCTCAGTGGCTTGGTCACGGGTTCAATTCCCAGTCAGGGCACATGCATGGGTTGCAGATTTGGTCCCAGTCATGGACCGTACAACGGGCAACCGATCAATGTTTCTCTCTCACATTGATCTCTCCATCTCTGTCTCTTTGTCCCTCCCTCCCCCTCTCTCCAAAATCAATGAGCATGTCCTCAAGTGAGGTCAAAATAGAAACGGAAAACAAGAAATGCTGAAAGGTGCTCTTCGGACCGAAATGAAAAGACAAAAGGATACAAAACTGAGTGTAAGATGACTGCCAGACAGACACATGTAGGACATTTAAACTCTTTTTAAAAATAGGGGAGTAAACACCTAAATAGACAATCGAGGTCTCGGCAGGTCAAAACTTCAAACAGAAAACAATTAGTTACTGCAGTTGGAAATGAATGCACAGCTTTGAAAGGGAGAATTATGACAACAAAAATCTAAAAGGAGAAGAAGTATGAACTTAAACAGGTAAATGGAGATAAGGTACAATCAGCAGGGAAAAAACGATGGTGTATATAAAATTTGCTTTTCCATCAACCTAATAGTGACCACACACACACGAAGAACAAGAACACAGAACGTAAAAGAAGAAGAAAGGGAGGGCAAAATACTATAGACTATCAGCAAACATACATTCCTTTTCCCGAATGTTTGAATATATGTGACATCAGGCACGAGTAAGGAACCTCTGTATTAACAGGCACCCTACGTCATGGGTATTTCATTAAAAAATGTTCAAAACAAAACTTCAAATTCAGAAAACAATTTTAAAAGAAAAATTCCTGCAAATAAACTTTGTTAGATGACTTGAAGAAATTCGAAAAGCTTTTCTTTATTTTTAGACTTCATTTAAAATATTTAAGAATTTACTTTCATATAGTATTCATGTATTCAGAAATCATTTATTTTCAGAGATTTGAGTGACGATTTTTGAAATAATAAATATTTTAGTTAAGAATATTATTAGATTGAGAGAAAAGTAGTGAATATAGTATAGATTATTCCAAATGCCCTTTATCCAACTTCCACTAATATTAACATGTACACAACCTTCAGTTACTTGTCAAAACTAAGAAAGTAACATTAACTAAACCCTGGACTCTATTGCTATTTCATAAGCTTTTCCACGAGGGAACTCTTCCCTCTTCCAGGATTCCATGCAGATTTTAAAATTATCTGTCATTATTGTGTCGCTTCAACGTGCCTTGGTTTTTATGACCGTCACAGTTTCGAGGAGGACTGGTCGGTGTTTTGTAGAGTGGTCCTCGATTAGGATTTGTCTGGTGTGTTTTTCTCAGTACTAGGCTGCATTTATGGGTCTTTCTTGGAGGAGAATCACAGAAACCAAGTGCCCTACTCATCACATTCCATCAGGGACGTGTGACAGTAAAATGACCAAGCCCCAGGGATGATCATCTCGGTCACAGTCGTCTCTACAAGGTTTCTTCACCATTACGTCCCCCTGATTCTCTTTTACTCTCTGTTCTTTGGAAGCAAGTCCTCACACCCAGCGGAGATTTTCATTTCACAAAGTGGGAGGTCAAATACAACATCCTAATAGAAAGGAAGAAACTGAGGGAGTATGAAAAAGGTGTTTGCTGAAAGTTATGCCTGGGCATTTGCCACCTCTTTCATTTATTTATTTTTTTATTTTTATTTTTTTAAATATTCAAAGATCTTTATTATTAAATACTAGGGAAATACTGTTTGAATCCACTTTCTTCATTTTCTATTTTTTCCATCTTTTCTGTGAAATTTATTGTAATTGTTGTTCTTGTACAGTTTTCTGTCTTTTACTCCCATCCCAGCCAACATAACCAAAGGCACCTATCTCATTTTTTTATGGCAAAACGGACTTTGGTTTCAACCGGTCATTGAACATGCTAAGATGAGTTCAGAAGTTGGTTGAGGCTAGAGATCTACATACACAAAATGATTAACTATAAATTACAGAGTATCCGTTATGATATTTTTGGTACACAGTTTGTGCATAACACATGTATGACTCTGTTATGTGTGTCAGGTAATTCTCAATTGAATACTGAGTTTAGAACTGAGAATATTGTGAAATAATAAAAACTTACACAAGATAAAGAAAAAATTGATAAGATAAAAGATGAAAAGATAAAAGAAAAATTGTAGAAAGCTGTTAGAATAAATGATGCCTCATTTACCATGACAAAGCATTCCCTTTGCCACCTAATTTGCATATTACCCACACCATCTTGTTCCACATACTAACGAACATTTTCTTCAGGGCTAACCTAAGAATCTCCCTTTAGAAATCTGCATGATGGTTTCTGAATATGATAAAGTTATTATGCTATTAACCATTTCAAATGACAAGTAATAAAAACAAAGTATGTTTCTGAAAATAATATTCTAATTTTAAAAACAAATGGGATTTAGATCTTCTAATCTATTTTGAAGCCTGTCTTCTTTCCAACTCCGTATATTGCTTTTGTTTTTCATTTTCAGCCTCGGTCAAGAATTTTGCAAAGGAAATCATCGTGAACACAAGGCACGTGCGCCATCTGACCATCTGACTAGCACCTTTCACCAGTGGACAGAAGGGATCATGCTTGGGGGTCATTTAATTTACACATATGAACAATTCTGTGTATGTTTATCCATGTGTATCTTCCTGTGTATGACTGTAAGTCTCTGTGTTTCGTGAGGTTGTTAAATAAGCCAATAAAAGTTTGAGAATTAAGTGATTCAAGTCCTGTGGCGTGACAACAGAAGTAAGTGAAGCTGTTACATTGGCCCCAGTCAGGGTATTGCAAATCCTGATTATATCCCGAGGGATTGGAAAGTATAGTGATTTTCAGTTGTATTATACATATACATATACATATACATATACATATACATATACATATACATATACATATACATATACATATATATATATCTGTTATCAATGTAACTATCAGGGTATGTTCTTCAATTTTAAAGCAAAGTTGTTATTTTATTTTATTTATTTACTTTTCACTGTTGTTCAGTTACGGTTCTGCCTTTTTCCCGTTGCTCTCCCCTGCCCTGCCCCCCCTCACTCCCACAGCCCACCGCCCCCCATTGTCAGTGCCCCTGAGTCCTCTGTTCCTATACCTTGATGACCCTTCCTCTATTTTCCCTCCGTTATCCCCTCCCCCCTCCCCTCTGGTCACTGTCAGTTTGTCTTTATTTCCAAGTCTCTGGTTGTATTTTGCTCGCTTGTTTGTTTTGTTGATTAGGTTCCTGTTAAAGGTGAGATCATAAGGTATTTGTCCCTCACCGCCTGGCTTACTTCACTTAGCCTAACGCTCTCCAGTTCCATCCATGCTGTTGTGAAGGGTAGGAGCTCCTTCTTTCTTTCTGCTGTGTAGTATTGCATGGTTATTCTAATTATCAGTGAAAATTAACTTAGCATTAGATTATAGTCTATGGGTACAGTCCTAGGTGTTTATTATTTTTAAGTTCAAAGTTTGAAACAGTTTCATAGTGAATACCCAATTGTGCTGATCAGAGAGAAAAAGCTTACTTTGAAATATTCACATGACTTAAATGTTGGCACATGATAGCTAACACGTGTCATTGAAATTTACATAAATGATATCTCACAATCAAATATTAAAATAGCATTACAAATAGAATATTAATATTGTTAATTTTGTTGTGCTTTGGAGATTTTTCTAGGTATCACTTCAAAGACTCTATAAGCTGAAAGGCTTAGAAAATAATTCAAAATTCCTACCATGTGGATTTGTAACCTTTCATGATTCAATTAATGCATGTAAGTGATGAGAGGCAACAGGATATTTTCTAAACAATTGATTTACTTTATCTCTTAATGTCTTCTGTTTCAATTCCCTGAGATGTGATGTAAATGGTTTCATATTAGTAGACTTTTCTCTCCCGCTGGGCCTTGGAGGAGCTGAATGTCTGTGCTTTTACTGCTGAAGTATTGCTTTTAATGAAACACTCAGGAATGAATTAGTAATCCATAACCTGCAAAATTTTAAAAGCTTCAACCAAGTCCATATACTTTCACACTTTTATATTGGAAGTTCAACGCTTCTACTGCTAATGTTCTATATTTAAAGGTGCATTAGTGGATTTCCTAAACCAGAATCTATTGTAAATTTTTATAGTAGGCTAACAGCATAGACTAAATCAGACAATGAAAATATTTTTAATTTTCAAGGAATCATCAGCCATTAACTTCAGATTTACTCTAGACATTTTAATATCAGAAAGATAGAACTATTATGTTATGCAACTCCTGTGTTAATTTAACCGTACCAAAGAAGCCATTACCTTCATCTTTTGTGGCTCAATAATTATATTTTGCTTTCCTAACATTAACCGAAAAAATGACATATCAAAACAGCATGATTTGCAATAATCTACGGGGGAAGTATGAATACTATCTCTCTGTTAACTGAATAATTTCTTCTTTTGTGACGTTTGGGTCATGCATTTTCATAATGCTAAAAATGCATGTTTTCATTTGCAAAAGAATTATTCCATTGCAAGTGCGTGCATATTTGTCCTAGAGTTTACTTAGAACAAAGCCTCTTGTAATTTACATAAGACTTTTAGGCAAAGAAAATCATTTCTCAGGCATGGAAATCATGGCAAGCTGTGTTTTGAACTGAAGGTGATTTGGATGATTACAGTTGTAGATTAAGAGAAAATGAAGCTTGTATGCAGTTTGCTTGTATTAGGGTCTCAAGCAAACAACCCTTCCAGGCCATTTTGGTAAATAGACCTAATGAAATTGGCTGTCTTTCAAAGGTCTCATTTCCACTGCTTACAAAATGAAAGAAAACAGATCTTTTAGGAGGAAATTGGGCAAAGAACCACTAGCAAACTTGTTACTTTCAGAGACAGAACAGGCTTTAGTGGAACAGAACTCGGATACTTTTGCTTGAACATGATTGTGTTTATAGCCACTATTCTCAAACGTATTAACAGTCGGACTACGACGTATGCACTAATCTCAGGAGAATGTGTTTACAAATGATGGCATCTACAGGTGTTGCTTTGTGAAGTTGTACACCTGAATGATTTTAACCAATGCGACCTCGATAACTTAAATTAAAAGAAATGTTTAAAAAATGAAATGAAAGAAAGTTTCATGTTGCGAGGGCATAGAGATCTAAAAATCCCACACAGAATATTAACATGGATTAAAGAATATATGTCGTCTGCAAACGAAATGTACAAAAATAATTTTGTTTCTATAATCTGAGAGTAACAAATATAAAATGATTCAAAATGGATAGTAATTTTATCATCAAAAATATCAAATACCCATGGGCATAGTGATTTTTATGATTAGTTCATTGGAGAAGAATAATTGAGAATAATAATTTAGAGCGTAACATCCATGTGCCTTCGGAGTGATCCTGCTTTTTAAAAAAAAAAGATTTTACTTATTTATTTTTAGAGAGGGGAAGGGAAGGAGAAAGAGGAGAGAAACATCCATGCGTGGTTGCCTCTCACATGCCCCCTACTGGGGACCTGGCCTGCAACCCAGGCCTGTGCCCTGACTGGGAATCGAACTGGCGACCTTTGGTTTGCAGGCCGGCACTCAGTGCACTGAGCCACATGATCAGACATGAAAACATGAGTGGGCAAGGTTTGTTATATGGACCTCAGTATCAGCAGCCACACTTCCCCATAGGTATAATACGTGCCTGGCAACCTAATCTCTATCAGTGATAAATGTGAAATGTTGTCCCAGGCTGCTAATCCCTTTTTTAATTAAACTTTTTTCAGAGTTGAGCAGGGAATAAGATGATCGCTAATTGGGTTTTGAGACAATTCATTGTATACTGACATAAATGTAATAAAATATTAATAAATCGTTTTATTATAGGGAATCAATGTTTTTATCATTATTTCCTACTCTTGTGATGAATGCACAAAAAGATGCTTAACACTGATAGCTTTACAGAAATAGGTAACGAAAAGTATTTAACTTTCTAGCAAACCTAGGACTTCAAATTCAGTATTTACAACCCAGATCTACATGATCATTTTTAAAAGTTACCAGTTTAAAATGTTGGCAGTTTCCAGAAAAATTAGGACTGATATTTAAAATACTGCTTTCTAATTTTTCTGGGCTGAAGAAATTCCCGCACAAATGTGAGGAAATTATTCAAATTGTTAAAAATCCAAAGACAACAAAAATCTGGTAGGGAGAGTGCTTCTTAAAGCACAGAGGGTTTTTTTTGTTTAAGTAGAAATTCATAAATGTGTCAAGAAATACATCAGAAATGATTTTCTTTAGACATTTTAGTGATGATCTTTATTATGCACTTCAGTGAGAAGCACACGTTTAAATCTTGTCATTATCCAGTTGCTGCTGTGATGGATTTATTCAAAGGGAGCTAATGCAGATCTGACAATAAGACCCCCAATGAATAACAAAAAATCACAAAAATAATTTGCTCGGTTGTCAGTAACTCATTTCATTTGTATCACACCTTTACCATGTTACCGAACGTAAGAAATACAAGGTTTAATAAGACGTGAGTCTTGTCCATAAGGGAATCACAGCCATTTAGTCTCTTGATATTGATATAAGAAGAGATTAAGTAATGCAAAATATCTTAATGAAGCAAGTATCCTCAGTGAGGCCATGGAAAGAGATTAACAAGGTAGAGGCGCAAGAGATTCATATGAAGAGAATTAAATTTCATTTTCACTGACAATGAAAACAGAGCGGAAAAGACCGTCAGTTGGCAAACCTTATTAAATCATGGATCTAGGGAAGTCAAGCTAAAATTATCATTCTGCAAAGATCATTCCAAATTTGCTTACTTTTCACTGTCTTCTGTGATCTTTACTCTTGAGTTACCTTGTAAGAAGCTCGTGTGGAGACAACAACGAAGAAAAACAGAAGAGTCACATTTGTAATCAACAAAGTGACGAGGTAAAAGTGATTATTTTGCTTTCATCATTTATTCGTATAACATTTCCCACTAAAGTCAGAGAACACAGTATTAATTTACTCAGTTTCATTTTGGGATATTTTGCAGCACATTTTATTTTTATTTAGGCTAGTAAGAGCTTGCTTATTTCCTCTTTGCAAATACACATCATTATATGAGCAAACACACTATACTACATGATAGTAAATGGTCTAATAAATGAATAAAAAATCATTTTTATTCTCCTAGTTAATTTATGTATACAAGAGGCAAAAATGCATGATCTATTGTAATATTTTTCATTTATGAACATACGTATATTATCAAACAGATATCCATTTCAATTTTGTCTATACTCATAAGTGTACTCAATATAAAATGCCAGTTTTAATAGGAAATAAAAGCTAAAATCTTTTAATGTGAAAGATGGATTATTTGTGTTCTTAATAATGTAGGCTTCACTCATTCTCAAGACATATAACCTAGTTCGGAATTCTTAAAAAGCATCTCCGGCCAGGTCTCATCCAGGTCCAGTGTGTGAACACGTCTTCCTTGGGTGGCAGTATACGCAGCACTTGTACGAACAGAGTCAGTCCTGACACAAACCCAGACGAATCCCTACATCAGTGGAACTCTTGACAGAAAACAGATGGAACACTAAATCAGGGTAATTGAAGGGAGTTTAATAAGGAGACCATTTACAAATGTGGGGGAAAATTGTGAATAATGCAGCGCACGGAAGAGAACGACAGCGGACCGTGGCCACTTCTCGTCCAGAAGGGTGAAAGGCGGACAGCGCTGCCCAGGACTTCAGGAGAAGGCGAGCCCTTTCCAGGACGGAGTAGGCGACCAGCCAACGAGCGCTCTAGCCTTTCGCGCTGGGACGGAATCCTGGCAGGCTGCGGTCTGCGACGCGTGGGGTTCGTTTCTTTCCTAATAATCAATGTATATTATGCTTCACTTAAAAATTAGCAACAACAGCAGGAAAAAATAAAATAAATCCCGCAAAACATATGCCATTGAGGTATTGTTGGCATTTCTTTATGTCATATAGAATAGAGGCTTTAAAAAAATGAGCGTCGTTATTATCGGTGTCCAATTTCCATAGCTTTGGGGTTTTTTTCTGAATACTTAAATATGCATTTTAACTAAATGCTGATTATAATTCACTTTGTTGCTTCTTCTAAAGGTTCGTATTTTTCATAATGTATTTCAAAAATGACTTTTTTATGATCTCTTCTGCATCGGTATAGCCTGATATTTTAATATCACATGTTAAAGTATAATGCATTATGCTGATATGAGACCGATATTTTGAGTAGGTAACTATATATGATGACCATCTAAATACATGTGCATACATGCTGAATGAATGGCCTATTCAAACTGTTTTATGATGCAGAATAGTCATAGTCTGTGGTTCTTAACTTCCGGTCATTTGGTAGATAAGAAAATGTTCAGCTTTCAAAGGAGGGCTCAATAACATTCCTTTGAAGCCAGAAGAAGCTATCATTTTGATGAGTAGATATCAGTGCAATTTGAACACTGAAATTTGGAATGATAATAAGGTGATATCGGGATTTCTTTCTGCATATTATTAGCCAAGGGAATGTCTAATGTAAAATGTATTGGCTTGGGTTCAGATGGGATTTAGTATGTCTAATCATTACACTGATTTTACATATTTCAAACTCCTTTATCTTGTAAATGTTCACTCCTTAAGATCTCGGCAGGCACTATAGGGAAAAGAAAGCCCACTGACAAAAATCTGCAAAATGTCAAGGTGGAAGGAGTTCATGAAATGTTTCTCCTTCCACGGGATGTACGCAAAGTCCAGAATTCAGATACTAGCATCGCTCAGAGGAAGTGCTGAGTCCCCTCCAGCTGCTGCTCCTCTCGAGAATGGTACGAAGTCATAGTGTCACATCATGGTTTTTAAAGTTGGGGGACATTTTCGGTGAACTTTGAAAAGATTTTATTTATTTATTTTTAGAGAGAGGAGAAGACAGGGAGAGAAACATCAAGAGAGGGTCTCCAGGTCCCCAGTACTGGGTGTGTGAGAGGCAACCCAGGCATGTGCCCTGACTGGGAACGGAACTGGTGACCCTTGGGTCCACAGGCCGGTGCTCAATCCACTGAGCCACACCAGCCACAGTCATTATGTTACTGGAAAAGGGAAATTTTATGTTAATCAATTTATTGATAACTACATTTGGTAGGGACCTCTGTATTATGAAAGATAATTTTAGTTTGGATAAAATTCCTTACCTATCTATACATTTGTATATTGTGTAGTTTTTATTCAAGATAATATACATTTTGGGAAAACAAGTGAGCAACTGATACTCGCTTGTGGGATTTGTTGATTGCATGCCTTTCATGGACTCACAGAATGCAGCAATTGAAAGGGATTCGCAACAAATCGGTCTCTTAGAGCTGGAGAAAGTGAGAAAAACAGAAATTTATTCCAAGAATATACAGCTAGGGACAAAGTTGGGGCTCAATTCTACGTCTAACCGTGACTCCAATACTTTTTCTATTGCGCTAAAGCTGCACATTACCTCTAACTGTTCTTACTATTAGAAATCTGACATCAATTAATTAACTTGACAATAATAAGCACTCATGGTTTAGGAATAAAAGCCAGTGTTCATCTTGAGTCGCTTTAATTATATGATTATACATAAACACAAATTTGCAGAAAGTATATACATTCAATAGCGATTTCCTAGTGGAGCCAGGGTGCTCATTTGGTTGGAACCTTGTCGCAACCAGGTCAGGGCACATAAGGGAATCTACCTGTGGGTACATGAATGGCTGAAACGACAAATCAATATTTCTCTCTGAGCAATAAATAAAAATAATTAAAAAGATTTGCTAGTGGAAAGGGATATTACAACAATTTCATTAGCTATTACCTTACTCTTAATCTACATTCTTTTGCTAGTAAAAAAAAAAAAGTGAGCAAATATCAAGGCAAGCTTAGCAAGGTTTCCATGATATTGTCCGCTTACAAAAATGAAAGACTAACAAAGCACGAGGAGGTAAAAAAGTCCATTGAACGTGAGCGTTGCTGGTGCTGATGATCCGCCAGGAATCTAAGGTAAACTTCACTAAGGAAATAATCTCATTCTAATGAGCTCCATTATTCTGCTATTAATGATTATACCGATTGGTTATTTCAATTTTTAGTAGTATAATTTTATATCCATCACTTTTATTTGTCGCATTTGAAAACAGCATACTAAATTCTGCTTTCATAAAAGCTCACTGGCATGGATAAAAAGGGGCAATTTTCAGTGTTTTTAAATTCCTGAGACCGTTGCTGAACAGATAATAAATAGCTTTCTACCTCATTAGAAAGTAAAAGCTTAGTTTTATTCATCTCTAGAGTGGCTGAAGGCACAACAGCATGGCACGTTAACAGTTAGATGAGTTTTAAAAAATGCTCACGGCTAACACCGTGTTTTCCTGGAGTATAAAACACACGATTATTTCATTTCGGTGCCGGATTGCATGCGAAGCCTAGCTGTAGGCTTATATATAAAAATAAAGAATGTCTCTTTTTAAAAATATATTTTAAGTGATATTATCAATCCTAGTCTTGTTTGGTTAATGATTATTTAAAAATACAAAAAGTAAGCAAAATAAGCTAATTTGACATTATTTAAGGACCAGTTCATCTACTGCTTTGCTTTATATACTCACTTTTTACTTATATCACCATCAGGGTTTCCTAAGACTATTTCTAACTGAACAATCACAGGTAAAGAGGAATTTTATTTTTAATGTACAGGTAGGTCTTATTCCTTAAAAGGAGCCATGCTGATAGAAATAATTTTTTTAATTTTATTTATTTATTTTTTATTTTTTATTTTTAGAGAGGGGAAGAGAGGGAGAAAGAGAGGGAGAGAAACATCAGTGTGTGGTTGCCTTTCACGTGGCCCCCACTAGGGGCCTGGCCTGCAACCCAGGCATGTGCCCTGACTGGGAATCGAACCTGCGACCCTTTGATTCGCAGCCCGCGCTCAATCCACTGAGCTACGCCAGCCAGAGCTGATAGAAATAATTTTTAGCTTTCAGAGATGATTATATGACTCACATATTATGTTAAAAACTATTTATACGGTTATCTATGGCATCAGACTCATTTTGTCTCCTTTTAAAAATACTTTGCAAATTCCAATGTTTGTGAGAGTTAACTCTCCTAGCTTGGATTGAAGCTTTTATTTTATGACTTTAAAAAGATATCAACTTAACATATCAAAGTGAATGTTAAATAAACCAAACAGAAAATAACTCATACTTTAACATCTTTATTTTATTTTTAATATCAAACCTATAACATTTGAACCTAATGTCAATGATGAATGGGGAAAGTGTGCACATTAAGAATTGACACACAGGACTGGCTGCAAAGTGGGGACTGACCTTGAATGTGACGGCCACACAGTGCACACGCTCACTCCATGGCATCTACCGCCCCCACTGACTAGCGCAGTGATGTCGTCACTGTTCACACATGCGCATTCCAGTCCACTCGCCTTGGCTGCCAGGTTACGTGGATGTCGTGCAAACCATTTTCGTTATATTAATAATGGCTGGGCTTTTTCCTGATACACCTAATACAATCAATAGCATTTCTTTAAGCATTGGATGTGGGAAGAAATAAAGGACTCAACGATATTCTTGTTTGTTACAAAAAGGATCATTATTTCATTTTAATATAAGAAGAGGAGAAGGATTTTAGGAAAAGAGAGACAATTTAGTTTTGGACAATGAATTTAAAGATGTCTATGGAAATACATCCACTACCTTCATTGTCCACTTTATCACTGACCACTTTCCCGTACCTAAATAAGATCTTCGTTCATCATATAACTATTCATACAATTAAGAAAAATATATTCCTTTTAAAAATGTAGTCTTTATTTCATTACTGTAGAACAAATATTTTGGACCTAAAATTGCCTTGAGTGTGACGCAATAACAGTACAAAAAGTAGCTTATTTTTCACAAGATCTGGGCCAATTTCTTATACTTCGTATCAATTTCTAGAATGCTAATAACTTGTTTTGCATTTTCACTTTGATTCATACACATTAACCTTTATGTTGTTCTAACACTTTTGGTAGCAGATTTTATGCCATCACTACTGACAGACATTACTGATTTTAATGATTTCAGAATATGAGCCAGAGGGAAACACTTTTTTATTAGTTATCTGCATAGGCATTCCTTCTGTGAACACAAAATTCTCAATGAAAACAAAAATCAGAGCAGGCTGTCCAAAGCCAAATACATGACTGGAATACATATTATAGATCTCTACCCCATAATTAAGTTGTGCCTAAATATTCATTCATATAAAATATAATTACTTTAATTAAAACGACTAAGAAGCATATCATTTTAAGTGGCTTTACATTTTCTTCTGCTGATAAATTGGCATATCCAAAACTTTCCTAAACTAGGTCTTTGGATTTCATTTAGAGTCAACTAAATAGATGTACCGATGTGACATTTGTATGTAAATATAAGGAAAAGGGTTGGCTTCTGATTCTGCGCTCTCTGCTGGCAAACCTAATAGACATCCTTGTGTCTAGTCCTTTGTCTCGTCCTGCGTCTAGCCATTATGAGAGGGAGGCTTCTAGCACAAAATTTAAGCATATACCAAGAGTCTCAGTAAACAAGGAAAATGCAACATTTACCTTAATATTGCGTTAGTGCAATATTTTACAATGCAAATATGTAAAAATTCATGCATGTGGATTGAACAAAACATAAGAGTTGCAAAGAAAGATAGAATGAGGCAGAATGAAGCTGTGACTGATCCTGTCTTTATTTAGAACTTTGATAATTTGTTCTTTGTGAATATTCTACATTAACTCCGATGTCATTACATGCCAATATATATTTTTTACTATCTTATTTCGTGTTTTCCATTTTGTCCATTCAATGTGGGTTTGCTTTCTGACCTTTTTGTTTTGGATTGATTGTTTTATTTTTTTTTATTGTTTTAAATATTTCATTTGCTTTCTTCTCCTAGTTCAGGTAGTTCATATTCTATTTCTATTATTTTAGTGATTACCTAGAAATTCAAACTGGCAGCACCCACTAATATAATGAGTAAATATCTGTTCCCCCTTCAAAGATTATACAAGGAATTTAGGACAGTTCAACTGCATTTAATTCCTGCCATATGTTATTATAGTTCCACTTCAATTTTATTGTTTTTGCAACCTTACACTATATTAATTGCAGCATAATTAGTGTATTTTTTTCTTATATTCACATTATTTACTGTTAAATCCTTCTCAGATGTCACATCCTCAATCTGGGACTGACTACTTTTCTTATGCCTGAAGTCTGTTCTTTGCAATTTCCTATAATTAAGAGCAGCTGAAATAAACTTACCCATTCTTATTTGCCTGAAAATTATGTTTTTCAAATCACAGAAAGTGCCCTACTATTGTCATTGGCTTCCATTGTTGTTGAATAATTGACAGATAGTACAAATATTGTCCCCTTGAACATAATTAATCGGGCTGCTATTAAATCTTTTTGTCTTTGACATTCTACACTTTTTACCATGTTGTGTAAGTGTGAATTCATTGGGCTTGTAGAATATGTGGGTGACATTCTTTTCACTGATCTTGAAAAAGTCAGCTGTATTCATGCAAATATATATTTTTTTCCTATTCTTTCTCTTGTCTTTGGCACTCTGATTTGATTTGAATTAAGTCTGCTTATTATTCATGCCCCTTCCTGGTTTCAAATCAGGAATCAATAGATGAGATTTTTAAAAAAACATTCAAAATATTATACAAAGGCGAGTTTTTCTACTTTATCTCAAAATGTATTCTATGAATTACTTTCCTTTCGATCCATGCAGTTGGTTGTCAGAATGCAGATTCCTGGGCCCCACACAAGACACAGTGGATCAAGATATCTAGGACTTGAGCCCACAAATCTATATTTTTGTCAGCCATACTACTTAATTCATTAGCACACAAAATTGTAAGGCCCATCAATTTAGAACTAAAAATAGTAACTTGTTCTTGTGATGCCGACACCGGCTAGCAGTGTCCGTGTCATTATGGCTGAAATAAAACATACACACGGACGACCGAGTCCAGTGGAGGAAAAAGGACGACAGCGTGGCTTTTCTCTCAAGGGGAGCAAAAGCCCCGAGCCCTCTGCCATGACAGGCCTTTATTCTGTATCTCCTCCCATTACAGGATGGTCCTCACTCACTATCCCCAGTTACAACAAAGGAGCCAATGCCCCTCATCCCATCACAGAAGAAGGACGTTAGCAAATGAAAAGGCAAAAGTGGTTGAGCCGGTTACACTGGTCCCTGCAAGGTTTAGCACTTGCAGGGTGAGGGAGGTTTAGCAAGAAGCAAGCCTCAAAAGCAGCCTAGGTACATTGCAAATCTGATTCCCCACGAGAGAACCCGTCTGTGGGCGTGGGTCCTGGGCATCTCCGAGTGGGAGCTGGGCCCACGCCACGCAGAAGGGTCTGCCACATTCTTGTAGTTTTACATTAAAACACATCCATTGGAATGAGAGAGAATAAAGAGAACTTCTGATGAAAAGGACGACTCAAGAGGCCTAAATGATGGGAATAGATTCTAATGAAAGTTAATTTCCAAATCATTAGAGAAGTAAAATTCATAAGTGGGGTATAACTTGATTCCTACAACCAATAAGTACCATTCCATATTCAAAGCACCAAAGAATTGTATTCTTCAGTGATACTATGGATTAGAAGTAGAATTGAGAGGGTAGAAAAAGCCATTTTACATCCTGCCGTTCACAGCACAGCATTTACTCGACATGCAAAAGAACAAACATCTTTAAACTTTGTGAAGAGCACGTCAGGGAGTCTGACAAGGCTTGTGTTTCTCCCTGCAAATAAGTGGCGGCCGCTGTGACCATTTTAAGAGGCAGATTCTCTGTAAACGGAATATAATTTCTATTTCAGAGAAGCTTGCATTTATGGTTTCTGTTTGTAAAAACAAAATGACTAGTACGAATCCAAACCTTTATTTTAGATAGTGGTAGGCAAGGGTAATATGCATGAGAGGAAACCAAGATAACTCTAA
This sequence comes from Glossophaga mutica, assembly GCA_039655065.1. Taxonomy (NCBI): domain Eukaryota; kingdom Metazoa; phylum Chordata; class Mammalia; order Chiroptera; family Phyllostomidae; genus Glossophaga; species Glossophaga mutica. The sequence goes on along the minus strand of CM077318.1, from coordinate 1,142,428 downwards.
TCAGATGGGTATCAATGAATGCAGTTTGTTTTTGCATGAATAACTCAAAAATTTCGCCTTACTGATCATTCTGTATTCCGAAAGTGAAAAAAGTGAGCGTATTTAGAAATTGTCTTTTAAGCAAACGCTGGCACTCCGCAAATCACGTGTGAGCAGTCACCAAGCCTACAAGTTTTCAACATTGGGTGCTTCTAGCAAGAGAATCAGGCAAACGTGATTCATTCATTAGGTTCCATTATATGAGACTCCATTTGAGCGGATGAGCTAGAAAGATTCTTTTGCTGGCCTTTCAAAATAAGCTGCGATAGGGCAATGAGTGTGATAAGGCAATGAGGCAAAGGCGGGGAAGTAGCTGTCTTAGTTCTACAGCCATCAGGAACAACCAGAAAAAGGACTGGGTTTTGAAAAGTCTTGGGGGACAGGGACCATCCGACTAAGGATGGAAACTGAGATAACGAATAGGTGATGTTTTCATCTCTCAGAAATGTTATTTTCTAACTATTCCAGTGATAGAGTCAGCCAGTCTGGCTTCCAACAACAATTTTCAATATGAATGAAAATGACTGCGGCATAGCTATAAAGAACTTTGGAAGTAGACTTTTTGTGGAAATTGGGAAACTATGATTGCATTTACATGTTCTCTTGAGCCTAATCACCATTATAGTCATCGACTCTGTGTCACCAGATCCAGGGCGGTCGTCTTTAAAATCTAGGCTAATAAATGTGCACGCAATGACACACCACAAGGATATTTTTCGTGTCGTTAGTCGCTTTCTTGTGGAAGTCTGTTGACTGTGAATGGGATGGACAGAAAGAAACATCCATGATTTAGGACCACCGCCCTGGACACTGTGATATGCTCACATTTTAAACAAACAGATGTCATGTAAATTACCTATAGTCACATAAACCATCAAAACAAGATGCCTGTGCCGCCTCAAAATAATTGTTAGCTGCATTAGAAGTGAAAACAGGATGCCAGTTTGGTTTGCAGAACCACAAGTGGGCACAGCCTTTGTTTTTTTGCTGAAAGACCAGGGATCGCATTAAAATTCTTCATGGAGAAAAGGAGTCCATTTTCATCCTGTTAGTGAGTGAGAAAACCGAAGCTTTCTCTTACTACCAGCTACTCTACAAAGAGCACAGTGAAATCCGCCTTTAGTGAGCGGAGCACTGCATTTGGAAGTTTAGCAACAACAGAAGCACACACACCTTGCCTTTTCTTTAATTGAAGTTTGCATTTTGAAATCTTTGGGCCCTTCCTGCAGGCAAGAAAAATGTCCTTCCAAACAGAACAAAAAAATCCTAGAAAAATTTAAGGATGACTGTTGTTAAATGATGTCCTAGACCATAGTGGAGAATCAATGTTTTAGCTAAACTGTTTATCAGTAGACATTCAATAAATAACTGTGGATTTGATATGAGAGATTTTTAAAAAATATAGTATGCTTTAAATTAAATTAGTAAATAGGATCAGAATCAGAAATGAGGAAACATTATTTTTCACCTGTGCGATGCTTCATTTTACGTGTTAACTTCGCTAGGCCACAGGACCCATGTATTTGGTTAAACACCAGTCTAGATGTGGCTGTGAGACTATATTTAGATGAGATGAATCTTTATTATCGGTAGACTTTTCGTGAACAGATTTTCTTTCATAATGTTGGTGGAGTTCATTCATTCCGTTAATATTGAGATAACGTGAGATCTATAACATGAGATCTCCCAAGGAGAAGAGAAAGCTGCCGTCAAACTGCTTTTGCACTTGAGTCGCAAAATGAACAACTCTTCCCCGGTCTGCAGCCTGCCCTGAAGATTTCAGAACTTCCAGCTTCCACAACCGTGTGAGCCAATGCCTTAGAAACGCACAGTTACTTAAAAGTCGGGTTTGTACCATGTGATTCTTTGACAGAATCAGTTTACTCCTCTCCGATGTTTTCTAGACTTTCTTTTCTCTACAACGGCTTGTCTTAGATGTTACCATGCCCTCCGATTTCAATTTCATCGACTGTATGCTGAAAGCTCCCAGAACTCTCCTCTAAACTCCACGTCTAATCATCTGGCTGGACTCACAGCCGTCATGGGCCCGTGCAGCCTGCGGGCACAGGCTGGGCACCGCCGACAAAGATTCTCCAAACCAAACTAGGCATTTGCATCCCGAACCCACTTGTCTTACGGGAAAGGCCATTACCAGCCAGTCAGTTGCTAGTGCCAGAAACCTAAGTGTCTTCCTATACATCCCCACCCTGCTGATTGTGGAAGTCAGTTATGTCCCTCCACCAACTGCTATCCTACTTCAGATAGTTACTATCTTTAATCTTGACTGCTAAAACAGCCTCCTCCTTCATACCTTTCTATATACTCATTTCTGCCTACAGTCCGCAGTAGTCTTAATGGCAAATCTGGTCATTAGACTCCCTGTTTTTGAGTCTCTTCCCTATGTTATGCACTGTCTTGTCTTTCTTTCTTTTTTTAATCTTTGAGTACTTCCCCCAGGTGTTCTGTAAACCTGGAACATTTTCAACTCTCAACTCCAATGAGCTTAGCCTCGGTAACCCTTTTCCCCCTTCCATGTCTCAGATTAAATACCACTTCTTCATGCAGGCCTTGTCTGGCACGCCAAACTTTGATCGCCCTCCCTGTACCACACTTTCACGATGCTTTGCCATCGATCTTGCAAAACCTTGCTCAATGTGTATCTTCTCTGCTGTTTAGTTATTTCCTGTCTTATTCAATGCAGTATCAGTGTTAATACAATACAAAGCACACAGGAGAAATGCAATAAACATCTGAGAAATCAATGAATGAAAGGATGAATAGATGGAAAGATGAACAGATGAATGAAGCCAATATTTGAAAATCCTACTGTAACATTTTATAGCAATATTGAAAAGGTTTCTACCATTCATGACATGAGTAAAAAGATTATCCACATGGATAAGTGTCGCCTAACTAAACAAAAGTTAAAATTTAAAATGAGTACATACTTTCTGTCTGCAACAGTATTCTAGAAATAATTGAAAGCTTCACTACTCACCAGGGATTGTTTCACATGTATCCAGTTCAAAAATTCACCATTGCATAAAAGGAGTTGAAGGAAACTATTTGTCAAGAGTTTGGAGCATATATAATACAAATATGTGTGTTATATGTAAAAATGTATGTAGGTATTTACAGTTCAAGTTCAGTCTAAAACAGTTTTCAGAAACTTCCATTTTAAATGTGGACTATGGTGGAAGCATTCATTTTGGGATTATGAGATCTGCTTAGCACATTTAGCCACCTACTGTGTGAAACGCTGCTATTTACTTAGCAAATAGCCACCTCTTTCTTAGCAACACAAGTAATTTTTAAAAGGTTTTGTTTATTCACCAGAGGGGAGAGGGGAGGGAATTTCAGGGGAAAAGGGGAAGGATTTACAGGAACAAGTATAAAGGACACGTGGACAAAAACTATGGGGGGGTGGAAATGGGAGGGAGGTGGGGAGGGCTGGGGTGGTGGGCTGGGGTGAGAGTAAAAGACAGAAAACTGTACAAGATCAACAATTAAAATAAAAATTTTAAAAAAAGTTACTGCTAATGCAATGAATAAAAAAATCTTAGATTGGAAAAAAAAGGTTTTGTTTATTTATTTTTACAGAGAGGAGAAGGGAGGGAGAAAGACAGGGAGAAAAACATCAATGTGTGGCTTCCTCTCCTGTGGCCCCCTGGGGGGACCTGACCCGAAACCCAGGCATGTGCCCAGACTAGGAATCAAGCTGGTGATCTTTTGGTTCACAGGCCGGCACTCAGTCCACTGAGCCACACCAGCCAAGCCTGAAGGTAATTCTTGATATTGCTGTCAACTGTGTCAATCTTAACTTTCTTGTAATAAAAAACAACAAACTTATTTTTAGTACACATTGTATTGAAGCAAAGTACACAAATTGTGACTATTCAGCTCTAAGAAATTACATAAAATGAGCACAACAGTATAATCATCACCAAGAGCAAGAAACAGTAACAATGCGTTAGAAATCTCCATTGCGCCCTATTCTAGTCACTAGAATTCTAAGCGTATATCCTGACATTTTTTGTATATTTTTAAACTTCATACAAATGGAATAATAAATATCCACTTTTCTTCTTTGTTCAACATTATGGTCCTGAAATTCATCCATGTTGCTGCTGGCGGCAGTACCTCATTCATGTTCATTATTTTATCCCCTCGAAGTGTGGCCCCCAGAGCATAAGAATCCACATCACCTGAGAACTGGTTAGCGATGCTAACTAACCGCTCCATAGCTTTGGAATCAGAAACGTTGGGGGTAGGCACAGGCAATTGGTACTAAGCATTCTCACGAAACTCACGGCTACACGGCTGTTCACGGCGTGACCATAACACTCTTTGTCTATTACACTGTTGATCAGCATTGGGTATTTATAGTTTGGGCTAGAAGCCAAAAATCCTTTTCTATGAAAGACTAGAGAGTAAAACTTGTGGGCTTTGGAGATACGATTTCTATTGCAGCTACACAACTCTGCCATACTAGTGCGAAAGCAGATTTACTTACAAAGATGATAAAATATATGATGAAACGTGAGCGACTGAGTAATATTTTGAAAGATTGTAAAAAGAAGAGGAGGAAAATATTTAAATGGGCCAAAATGGAGTAGGCTTTCTTGAATGAATTTAATTATGCCTGGCCTTGAAGAACAGTTTTAAAATTCAAAGAGAAAAAGGAAGTAAGTATAAAGAAATGGATAATGAATAAGAAAAGTCATTTTATTTTCAGACCTTGTTGACGCTGTCTAAATAGAAAATGTTACCTTGAGTAATCTTTTATTCCAAAGATTTTCTTTTGTTTTGTTCCCTTTGGGTTGTTTTTTTTTTTGTTTGTTTGTTTTTACATCTGAAGTTATCTTTCCAAATGTAGTAATTATAAGGTATTTACAATTAAAGTAGATAAAATAATGTGATTCAAAGAATCATATTGAGCACCTTTATCTTTATGTCTTTATGTCCCAAATCAGGAATCAGCATTCCACATGACCAAAACAAAACTAAAAAAGGGGTGGGGGGGTAGAAAATAAACAGAGGGGGAAGGAGGAGACCTTGTACAAAATATGTAGAAAATTGTCTCAAAAACAAAGGTGAAGGGATTGAGAAGTACAGATTGGTAGTCACACATTAGCCACGGGGATGCGAGATGCAACATACGGAATGTAGTCAACAATATGGTAGTAAGAATCTCTGGTGCCAGGTGGGCGCTTGAATTATAGGGAACACACTGTAGTCTATAAGAATATCTGCTGTGCTATACAACTGTAACTATTACAAAAAATGTTGAATGCGAACTGTAATTAAAACTAAAATTTAGCCCTGGCTGGTGTGGCTGAGTAAATTGAGCGCCAGCCAGCGAACCAAAAGGTCACCGGTTCAATTCTTGGTCAGGGCACATGTCTGGGCCAGGTGCCCAGTTGGGGGTGTGCAAGAGGCAACTGATTTATGATTCTCCCCCTCTCTTCCTTCCTCTCTTCTGCTCTCTCTAAAAATAAATGCACAAGATCTTTTTAAAAAGAAAATGAAATTTAAAAAACTGCATCTGAACATGAATAAGGTGACATTATAAATTTATTTTAAACATTTTAATTCCTACTTCCTTGTGGCAATTATTCATATTATTATTTTCTTTTACCTTCTTGACAACAGTTTCAGGAACTCAGTTTGTGGGGAAATCTAGTAAAGGTACCATATGTAATGCTTGGCCTATAATTTCCAAGGCTTGTAAGCTATCCTAATAACATAATCAATTTCAAACACATATTGTTCTCACCAGGACCACATCCTTTCTCACTCAGCTGCTGTTCTGGGAAGCAGCTGAAATTACTCATTATCTGGAACCTATAGACCTCATTCAATGCACAAATTTCTTATTAAAATCTATCAACATAAATTCCATTGAAATATTTTATAAGTTCATAAAACATACGCCCATTTTAGAATGTTAATTAAGTCCACTTTTATTTTAAGATAAGCTGTCCTAGTCTGTGATTCACTCTTAACTGTTAGCACACCATCCAGTGTATTTCTTATATGGAGCTTGTCACAAATTTGAATTAATTTATGTAGTTTATTTAGTTATTATTTGTCCATATATTCTCACCTCTATAATGTAAGAACTATTATGTCAGTCTTGTTTACCATTCGACCCCCAGAGCCAAGGAAAGTGCCTGACACATAGGAGACCCTCAATAAATATGTTTTATTTAAGCAAATGAATGAAATACAAATAACCTTAAAATGTATTGATACCATCAGATATCAAATGTCATAAAAGTCTGATATCATCTTGAAACAGGTATGTAAAAAATGTTATGGTAGGGAAGGAAGGGAATCGAGGCAAACGCAGAATGTCTAGCAGTCAAATTGAAACAGAGAGAGCACTTAAATTGATGAATAATGTATCCAAGCATTCTAAAGGTCATTTCAATATTATTGGAGCCACAAATAGGTAAATAAATTAACCAAGAGAAATGTCTCCACATTAGTAGGGAATGACTTTTAGTCTTAGAAGTAAATCCATTTCAAGAATGTTTCAGCAGCCAAAGTCTAGTATTAAGACTTGAATACATTTTGAAAAGGAATAAGAGGAAATAATTAGAGTCACAGTAGAATACTTTAGTCAACAGTAACAATCCTGGGATTTCTTATATCTGTAGAAATTTTGTAATAGCTTATAAATGGCTTCTCTCTAAATTTAAATATTCAAAAGTGGTCATTGTTTTTATTGGAAATGTGCTAGAACTTAGGTATATCTCCAAGTTAATGAATAAACATTTTGATTATACTATAACTCAAAAACTAAGCATTAACGATAAATCCTTAAAGAAAAATCAAAGTAATTAGAATGTGTATCTCCTCTCCCAGTCAGATGGATTACCTTATTTTAAACCTTGGATTTTCTGCAAGTTTTTATGTTACCAGATTATAGACTTGTTATTTAGGCTCTCTAGTATTGGAAAGAAATTAAAATTTTCAAGGAAAAGGTAAGAAATTAAATGTATACTTTGAATAAAATAATGGTAGAAAAAACCATAACTTTTTATAAAGGTATTACTATTTTTGTAATGGAAAAAAAATCTATACAGAAAGAATTTGAACTCTAAGAGTGTAGTAAAAATCATGGTTAAGGTCAGTTCAAAGTGGCAGCATAGGAAGATCTTACACTTGCCTCCTCCCACTGTCAATGTAAATGTAGCTCTAGAGCATTTCCTCTTGAGAACAAATGAGGGCTCATTGAAGAGCTTCTGCACAGCAAACCAAAGAGAGTCTGGAACCATGGAACCAGAGATCTTCGGGAATTTTTCTGGATTGCAGGTGTCGGTGAACGTCATTGTTTACATTCCCCCTCCACCTAGATGGTGCAAGTGGGAGCTCAGCTGCAATGGTCTAGCCAGCCTGCAAGGTCACCGCAGTGTGATCCCGGTCACCTTGCCCCCGTCCGCAACAGCCTCAGCACGTTAGCCTTCCAGGGCGCCTCTAGAATCACGTACCCCGGGAAATCCCAACCCATGCCTGCCCAGGTCCGGCCAGCTGGCGTTCCAGGGCACACCTGGCACCTCGCACAGCCACTTCAAATCCGCTCAGCCTCCCAAATCCACTTAGCCCGCACAGCCTGCACTCAGGCCTCTCCTACACAAAGCTACTCCGTTCGGTTCAGGAGAGGTCGTTGATTTACCAAATGTATAGAAAAAAGTCAAACCAATGGAGGAGAACAAGAAATATGTTCCAAAAGAAAGAACAATGGGTTAAAAACCCTAAGAAAACAGAGACAAGTCATTTGCCTGGTAAATAATTTAAAATAATGGTCATAAGGATGCTCACTGATATTGGGAGAAGAATAGAGGAACACAGTGATGGTATCAACGGTATATTAAACAATACAGAAGAAAGTACAAGAAGAGTAGCAAGCTAGAAGAAAGAATAGTGGAAATCACCCAGTCGGAACACCTAACAGAAAAAAGAAATTAAAAAAAAAAAAAAAAAAAAACCCAAGGATAGTTTAACGGACTTCTCATAAAACACCAAGTATACTAATATTGGCATTAGAGGGGTCCCAGAAGGAGAAGAGATAGAGAAAGGGGCAAAAAATTTATTTACAATAATGGCTGAAACATTCATACCCTGAGGGAGAAAAGAGACATCCAGGTCCAGGAAGCACAGAGGGTCCCACACAAGATGAACCAAAAGAGATCCACAGTAAGATGAAGAGAGAATCTCGAAGGCAGTAAGAGAAAAACATCTAGTTAGATATAAGGTGAAATCCAACAAACTGGCTTTACAAGAAATATAAAAGGATCGTATTTAAATGGGAAACAATAGGCCATTACCAGAAATAGAGAAAATATATGAAAGAAAAAAATCTAACTGGTAGAAGCAAGTATATAACAGTCATTGGAATAGTCCCTAAAAAAAGCTAGTGGAAAGGTTTTAAAAAGTAGCAAAAGCAATTATAACTGCAATAAGAAGTTAGGGAATGCACAAAGCAAAAGGATCTTAAATATGATATCAAAAACATTAAGTAAGGAGGGGGGTAACAAGGTAGTGTTTTAAAGATGGATCTGAACTTAAACACCTACCATTTTTAAATGCACGTCTATAGATTTAGACCAAAATATATGAACTTCGTGGTAACCACAAACCAAAAAAGACCTGCAAAAGATACACAAAAATTGAGAAAGAAATCCAAACAAAAGACTAAAGGAACCCACCAAACCGTAAGTGAAGAGTTCAAAGGAATACGGAAGAAATAGAAAAGAATTACACAAATCATCAAAAATCAATTAACAAAATGGTGATTAGTATATAGGTATCAATACATCCTTTAAAAGTAAATGGACTGAAGTTTCCAATCAAAAGACAAAGGGTGACTGAATGAATTAAAAAACACATTTACATGCCGCATATAAGAAACTCACTTCATATAAATACGCAAATTAAAAGTGAAGGGATAAAAAAGATACTCCATGCAAATAGAAACAAGTAGAGAGCTGGGGTAGCAGTGCTCGTATCAGACAAAATAAACTTTGAAACAAGACCATAAAGATAGGCAGAGAACGGCTCTACATAACAGTAAAGGGGTCAATCCAAAATTAAAAAATGAGAACTACCATACAACACAACAATTTCACTTCTGGCTATTTATCCTATGAAAACAGAAATGGTAACTCAAAAAAGATATATGCACCCCTATGTTCATTGCAGCATTATTTACAAGACAAGATACTGAGGCACCCTAGGTGTCCATTAGGAGACAACTGGATAAAGAAGTGATTGTGTGTGTGTGTGTGTGTGTGTGTGTGTGTGTAATGACTAAGAAAAAGAATAAAATCTTGCCATCTGGAACATGGATGGACCTAGAGGGTATTATACTAAGTGAAATACCATATGATTCCCCTTACTTGTGAGATCTAAAAAACAAAACAAATGAACAACAACACCACCACCAAACAACAGGCCCTGGCCAGTGTTGCTCAGTTGGTTGGGCATCGGCCCACACGGGGAAGAAGGGTCACCGGTTCGATTCCCAGTCAGGGCACATGCTTGTGTTGTGGGCCAGGTGCCTGGTCTAGGTGCGTGTGAGAGGCAGCTGCTGCAGCTGATGGATGTTTGTCTCTCACTTCAGTGTTTCTCTCCTTCTTTCTCCCTCCCTTGCCCTCTAAGAATAAATAAAGAAAATATTTAACGCCCCCTCCCAAATAAAAACAGACTCATAGATTCAGAGAACAAACATGGTTTCCACAATGGAGCGCGTTCAAAGACCGGGTATAAAAGATGAAGGAGAATAAAAGGCACAAACTTCAGTTATAAAATAAATAAGCCACGGGGAGGTCATATGTAGCGAGCGGGGAAGTGTCGTCAACAATATGGTGACTTGGAAAGGTGCAGATGGTTAGTGGACCTGCCGTGGTGAGCACATTGTAACAAATGACAAATCGCTATGTTGTACGTCTGAAACTACTGTAATAAAGTATGTCAATTGTAACAAGAATGGAATAAATAAGCAAAAAGGAGAAGTCTTAAGGAATTCAAAGACCACGTGGAAAATGTATTTCTCTCTGAACATCTAATGTCTACTTAATATGACAACTGCTGCATGTCCGAAAGCAGGAAGATAATAATTTCGGAACAGATGGGACACACAGAATACTCAGTGTGCCATTAGCCACAAGGCAGGGATTTGGGGAGGTTGGATGTTTTAAGAGAAAGTAACTATTCTCCTGCAGTTGATACAGATTAAACAGTGTTTATATTGTTTTAGTTTTAAACTTGTCTGTCACAAAGAGAAGCTGAAAATTTCCCTCAATCATGTGCTTACTGAAACATTAAGTTTTTCTTATTCGTGGAGAGCTATTCTCGATGTTTCATATTTCTGAACAGAGAGGCCGGAAGAATGTGAACACGCGGGTGCCAGAACAAACGAAGCCCAAAACTTCACTGGAGGCAAAAGTGACAAAACTGAAGCTGCCCTCCTTCGAATTCTTCCCGAAAAGGCAGGTTCAACGCTGCGGGGGGAAGAGGGCCAAACAGGAGACAGACGAGCTGACTGCATGGAAGAAATCACAGGTAGGGGTCCAGGAGAAAAGACGAAAGTGCAAGATGTCAGGGTCCGTAGGTACGACATGTTCCTTCGTTTTGACCTTGTAAACCAGAAGTCTTTCTTTCCGTTCCCATCTTCTCAGTCCTTGGTATGTAACATTTAACGGAGCCCAAGCCCCTGCCTCTTCCTACAGCCACGGAGGCCATAGACACCCACGTTCTGGAAGTAAATGGACTCGCCATCAATTTCTTCTGGTTTGAAAGGTGAGCCTGGCTTGAATTTTATCTCGGAGATAATGTTATGAATGTCACTCAGGGAGCCTTTTGGATTTGGGAATAGTTTGAATAGTGTTAACCCTACATATATTTTCTCCAAGATTGTGCAACAGCTCTCAATTATGAAAATCATATGTCTCGAACAAAATCACATGTTCTTCCATTTTTCCTTTGAATCAAATGTGGTATTCCTGTTTTGCTAGGAGTTCGCCAATTCATCTAAATTTTTGTGTTGGTAAAATAAGTCGATTGCGGAAGCATTTTTTGAAGTCTCACTGTATATATTAACATTTAACAACACGCATACTATTTAAGTGTTCAATCCCCACTTTGGAGAATCTAGCCAATAAAAATAAGAGCAATAATATATAAAAGTCCACGAATTACGATGTTTACAACATATTGCTTGTGTCATCTAAAAGCATACATATATTGGGTACAGAGCTTCAGGTTGGCAAAGTAAAGAGTTCTGGACATAAACAATGATGTGGTTCGCACGACAATGTAAATGTACTTAAACCCGCTGAACTGTACGCCTCAAAATTGTTAAGGTCAATTTTATGTACATTTTACCACAAAAACTTTGAATACAAGCATCAAGTTTTTATTTTTTAAAAAATTAGTTTATATTTGTCCTGTGACTCAAGATTTTGAATCAGAGAACGTGGTGTGTGTTTGTCCTTCGTAGGAGGAAGATTTGTCCGAGAGTATCTGTCAAGTAGGTGAGACTCCTGCCTTATTTCAATGCATCATAACAGGAAATTCTTTGATGCTACCATCTCGTGTGTTATATAAAACTCTAAGTGTACAGGTTGTGAACACATAGCAACTGCACAAATTTACATGTTAAAATCATAGGAAGTAAGGAAAGCAGACACCTAACTGAAGATAAGTATATAAAGTTGCTATATTTTTTATGTTTTTTTTTTAAAGATTTTTATTTATTTATCTTTAGAGGGGAAGGGTAGGAGAGAGGGAGAGAAATATCACTGTATGGTTGCCTCTTGTGTGTCCCATGCTGGGAACTGGCCTGCAACCCAGGCATGTGCCCTGACTGGGAATCGAACCGCGATCCTCTGGTTCGCAGGCCTGCGCTCAATCCACTGAGCTACACCAGCCAGGGCAATATTTTTTATGTTTTTAATACTCAGATTTCCTCACAGTTGAAAGCATGATTTTTTTAAAAAATTCAACATGGATTCAGTACATGTGACAAATAAAAAAATGTTAAACTTTTTATAGAAGTGTTTTTCTTAACGTTCAATAAATCCTGTAGGGTTTTCAATGTGTGAATTTAATTCAGACTTGAAGAACTAAAGCACCTACACTACCTCACCCCCAAAATAAAAATACGATGTTTGTTACTCTTTACAAAAGAAAATTAAAATCAAAATACACCCAGTCAGGGCACATGCCTGGGTTGCAGGCCAGGCCCCTAGTGGGGGCCACATGAGAGGCAGCCACACATTGATGTTTCTCTCCCTCTCTTTCTCCCTCTCTTCCCCTCTCTAAAAATAAATAAATAAAATCTTTAAAAAAAAATCAAAATACAAAAACTTTGGTTAAAAATCAAATAATGAGTTACTTTGGCTGATTAACAATTTAGCATAAAAATAATTATTCCTGTGTAAATCACAACTTTCCTCTGATATGCGTCAACCAACTGCCTCAGGAGTCTGGGTGGGAACCTTTGATGGGTTTAATATGTTACAGAGATTATAAAGATACCTTTGATACAGAATAAAAATGGCAAATGTCCTTATTTGAATTTATTCCAGAGAATGTTCTGAATCTTCACGCTAAAGTGATCAAACAAAGTACAGGTGAAATGCTTTCTTTTCTCCTACAGGCTTCTGTTTGGCAGAGGGAATCTTACTAAAATTAATGTATTTCAAAGTAGATGTAAATTTAAGTTTTTCATATAATTAAAAGTTCACTAGAGTTCAGAATGCTTAAACTGCACTGAGCCTCAAAGGCTAGTGAGCGTAGATGGGAAGTTGTTTTGACAATAAATATTCTCAAGAACCGAATCTATTATCTTAGAGAAAATACGTACAAATGAATTACAATATGAACATCTGGATGGTTATATGATGAATAAAATATTGATTTGATTCAGGAGGAATACTGTGGAAATTATTCAGTTGGATTTGTTTTTTTTCTAATACAGCACTTTCAGTAAAGTCAGACCTTCAAATGAGAAAAATAAAAACTCAAAAGTTAATTAAAAAGCCTCTTGTTCATTAAGCTTATCAGACAAGATGTTTATGAAAATTATGTTCAAAATACAATAAAGTAAGCAGATGTTTGCAAAATATTACTTGTATATGCTTTTCGCCAATATTTTCCATGCCTGACGTAAGCAAGAAGCCTATAGTCCTTATATATAATGACACATAATAGTCCTGATGTTTGTATTGTCTGGATTTTTTTTTTTTTTTTTTTTTTTTTTGGGAGCAGCGAAGTCGTTGAAGGGGCTGCATGAGGAGTTGTGCGTCACAGATACAGCGATTTTCCCGGCACAGGGCAACGTTAGTCCGCAAAACAGTTGCTCACAGACTAAAGAGATCTTATTGGGAAAGCTTTGAGTTGAGTCCAGTGTTACAGCCTTATACCCTGCAGCGGTTTGAAGGCAAAATGAGTTTTTAATTATGTAACCTGCCTATATCTTCCTGTGTTTGCTTCATCTGTGAGCATTAATTATATATTTGGCATTGATTCTGAAACTTTTATCTTTTTAAGGAAGGTTTCATAATTTGTGATTATGGAGGTAGCACGCCTTTAACGTTTTGTGGCACTAAGTGCCATTAGAAGCCATTTTATGGCTCTCGAGTCATTCAAACATTAGCATTAAAGGAAGTGTTCGTACTACCTGGGGATAATGCGACCATTACGGTGGAGTTCAAAGGAGTAAGGATAAAGGCCCAGCACAACGTGGCCCTGTGTCTCGTTCCACCCCATGACCCTTCGGCGGTGGGCGGAGAGCTGGCAATCCTGCCTTTGCAATGAGCTCAGGAAAAGGATGCAACTTACATCCCATTTCCTGAGCAGAAATGGTTGAGGGGATTAGTTATTAAACATTATGGGGTTGTTTTTTTTTCCACTTAAGTCATTTTGGGATCAGCAGCCTCGTGTGAATATTTTACAACAATAAAAAACCCCCGTAAAATTGCACAAATAGGACAATAAATGTAACAAACGTGTTAATCTCTTCTTCTCGTTCCTGTGTCTGTTTCTGAAGAATGTTGCCACAGAGAAGTGGGAAGTTACTTAGCAGGGTTCCGGGTTTCCTCGCGCCCCGCCCTACCACCGCGACAGGCTTTTCGCCCCTGGGTCCGTCCGTCCGTCCGGCGCAGACCTTTCCCTGTCCGTCGGTCCGCGCTGCGCCCGCCCGCCCGCCCGCCCGCCGCGCATCTGCCCTTCGCCGCTGACTCCGCCCCGCATCTGTCCGGCACCGCCTCGCGTCGGAGGCGACCCGGTGCGCTCCTGCCAGTCAGTCCCTCCGGACCTGCGGCGAGTCTCGGGCTGCCGAAATCAGCGTGCGTCACTCGGTCCGTACCCAGTGGGCGTCTGGGGTATCTGGGCGGTCTCCCGGCCCCCGCGCGCGTGTCTGTGTGTCTGTCTTTCTGTCCGATCCGCCGCGTGCAGCCGAGCGGGTGGCCCCGCGCGCCAAGTGCCCGGGGTGCCCTTTCGGGGACGCCGAGCGCGCGCAGCGGCCTTGGCGAGCCGGGAGCCCGCCGGCGGGCGGCCCGGCGGCCGGCGGAGGAATACACGTTCGGCCCCAGCCCTTGTTGATGGGCTTTGCAGCCAAGAGGAGCGCGAGGCCTGTGTTTGTGCAGAAAGCGGGTCGCGAGGCCTCGATCCGCAATGGTAGATGCAGGGAGTCGGGCGGCCGCTTGATGCTTTCTGACAATGTAACAGGAGAAGGGAAACGGCTTCGCTGCTGCTGGCTTCTGAGGCCGATTGTAAATCTCAGAGGGTGGAAATGCTGAGTCCCTTAGGTGGAAGAGCTTCCTTGCCGGGATGCCCTTTTGTCTGATGCGTTTGTGCTGAGCCTGCTGACCAGGTGTTTCTGAACTTCATTTTCTCAGCCCGCACAGCGTTACTGGGTCTGCTGTTGGCTTTTTCTGTGTGTGAACAGCTGCCGCGCCCACAGCTTTGCCAGAGCATCCTTCTCTCTCCCAAGAGGGCCTCCTCTCTGCTCTGCGCTCAGGGAGATGGGCAGTGGGGAGCCCAATCCTGCTGGCAAGAAGAAGAAATACCTCAAGGCTGCCCTGTACGTGGGTGACCTGGACCCAGATGTCACCGAGGACATGCTGTACAAAAAGTTCAGGCCTGCTGGCCCCCTGCGCTTCACCAGAATCTGTCGTGACCCCGAGACCCGCAGTCCCCTGGGCTACGGCTACGTCAACTTCCGCTTCCCCGCGGACGCCGAGTGGGCCCTGAACACCATGAACTTCGATCTGATCAATGGCAAACCGTTCCGCCTCATGTGGTCTCAGCCGGATGACCGCCTAAGGAAGTCCGGCGTCGGAAACATATTCATCAAAAACCTGGACAAATCCATAGACAACCGGGCCCTGTTCTACCTGTTCTCCGCGTTTGGGAACATCCTCTCCTGCAAGGTCGTGTGCGACGACAACGGCTCCAAGGGCTACGCCTACGTGCACTTCGAGAGCCTGGCGGCCGCCAACAGAGCCATCTGGCACATGAACGGCGTGCGGCTCAACAACCGCCAGGTGTACGTGGGCCGCTTCAAATTCCCGGAGGAGCGGGCCGCCGAAGTGAGGACCAGGGACAAAGCGACCTTCACCAACGTCTTCGTGAAGAACTTCGGCGATGAGATGGACGACGAGAAGCTGAAGGGCATTTTCAGTGAATACGGGCCCACGGAGAGCGTCAAGGTCGTGAGGGATGCCAGCGGGAAGTCCAAAGGCTTCGGCTTCGTGCGGTACGGGACGCACGAGGCCGCGCAAAAGGCGGTGCTCGACCTGCACGGAAAGTCGCTGGACGGCAAGGTCCTGTACGTGGGGCGCGCGCAGAAGAAAATCGAGCGGCTGGCGGAGCTCAGGCGACGCTTTCAGCGGCTGAAGGTCAAGGAGAAGAGCCGGCCTCCCGGGGTGCCTATCTACGTTAGAAACCTGGATGAGACCATCGACGACGAGAAGCTGAAGGAGGAATTCTCCGCCTTCGGATCCATCAGCCGGGCCAAAGTGATGGTGGAAGTCGGGCAAGGCAAGGGGTTCGGCGTCGTGTGCTTCTCCTCGTTCGAGGAAGCGACCAGAGCCGTGGATGAGATGAATGGGCGCGTAGTGGGCTCCAGGCCGCTGCACGTGACCCTGGGCCAAGCCCGGGGCAGGTGGTGAGGAAACCAACGAATACTCAGTCTGTTACAGCCTTAAGCTGCTGCCTACTTACTTTGGGTTCCTTGGTGATAAGAGGTTATTTTATGCCCGTTCACAGGTGTTTTTTTTAAAGTGAATATTTTCTTTTCAAAAAAGTGAAACCAGAAAACCATGTTCATTCTAGTGAAGAACATAATTTCTAACTGTAAAACGGTCATTTTGTACTATTTTTTGATGTAATGCTCTTAGGGATATGGAGAATAAAATTCATTCCTCCACTCATTCGTTTTCCTAAATGAGTCAGGATGAGGTAATTGACCGAATATATTTCTTTGCTTGTTTTCAGTAATACGACTACACTGAATTTCTTCTGTGTGCAGATTCTCAAACTGGTTTCTACGTCCGAGTCTATCACACTGAAAACTCCTCACTTTCTTTTTCAGCAGGGGACACGTATGTGATGCCGTTATCACTTATGCACAATTTCATTTTAAATTATTACTTCATATAACTATGCTTTTCCAAAGATGTATGCTTTGTTTCTGCCCTTTATTTATTTAAGTTATTTTCACTTTCAGGTATATTTTGGGCATATCACAAACTTAACAGTGACTGTGACTAAGTGTCGGGAGTTTTCTTTGTGAACTTCATACCCAGCAACATAAGCATATTGGTATATTAGCATATTAACAATTTAGGCATTAATGATTTAAATTAGGAGTTTCATCTTAAAAACTTTTCCTCACGTTTGATATTTGACAACATTTGCAGGAGCATTCTTATGACTCATTTTTCTAAACTCCTTTGTATGTATACTTGAAGAGCATCTATTACAGTTGTCATTCTCTCTTGTAAATTGTTCAATGCATCCATGGGAAAATATTCACAGGCATTTCAAAGTGAAGGAAAAGGTCAAATCACTTGACTTCATCTATCATATGAGAGTTATTAATCCACCATGCTTCTCTTTCTGTGCAGTTCCTTGACAGTTGGGACGGAATGTTCTGTCCTTTGTTACAGTTGCATTATTTGGCTTTTAATTTCTAGGCTACGCATTTTCTGCATTTCACTTGCTGTTCCCTCTTCTTCCCACCCGTCTACGGTCCATCCATATTACACTTAGTTTTCTGTTTCCTTTGGACGGGCTTTTTTTTAAATAGACACTTGGAAGCAGAGAAATAAATGCCTAATTTGTGTAACATTTACATAATTAATTAAAAATTATGATTCACTCATATCACAGATCGAACCATAGGAAAATCTTTTATGGTCTCACTTTTTATGTCTTTACATAAAACTCTTTAGATCCATACAGAATTCAATGTAAGTATATGATTTGTTAACACTTTTGTTAGCAATTTGCCCACAAAATAAGGAGAGTAAGCTATTTCTATGTAATTATCTATAAATTACATGTATATTCATTATTAGATATTTTCAAATGGAAATCACTTTTTAAAATTTTAATCATAGTACCTGTTGATTGTAACAAATGCACACAATGCAAAAATTTATAAGGACAGTCAAATTCCCATAGTTCAGAGATAACGGATATTGATATTTTCTGTATGTAATATGCTTCTATGCCTTTTTTCCTCTTTATGCACACTGTTTTACAAAGAAAACATACTTCATGTACTTTGATGTGTTTTGCTAAAATTTTCAACATGATCATGTTTTCATGTCAATAAATATTGATCTGTATCATCATGTTCGCGGCTGCATAGTTTTTCATGTGTGGATGTGAATAACTTATCCAAATACTTGCATATTGAATATGAAATGTATAGCATTTTCAGTGCATTCTACATTTGTAAACAGTGCTGTGAAGAGCATCCTTGCCTCAAAACATTTTTTAGTTACATGCGCTTGAAGAAATATCTGTAGCATGTAAAACTTTAAATCTAGAAAAATAAAAATACATATCATATTGATATGTGTATCCAAATTTTGAAAAACAAGATATAGTCTTTGTATAAACTAACAAAAGAAAAACTAAAATAATAGGAAATAGTTGTTTCATACTTTATGGGCCTACTTGCTCTGTACCATTATAATCATTACAATATATGAAAATGATGTAACTCCCCCCAAATTTAAAATAGTTACAGCGGTAATAGTTACTCTCTATTCCTTTTTACCCATTACCAGTTTTCATTTAAGTTTCTAAGGCCTGCAGTCTTAGTGTTAATCTAAAACCTTCACACATGCTTTGATTCAATATAAAAGTCCAAGATTTCAAGAGTGTTAGAATATTGAAGTTTAAGCATTTAATACATTTGGGGAAATTAGGACTATTTTCAAAAATTTGCCAGTATCAAGAAAAGGAGTAATTGCAACAGACCCAGGTACAGGTAAAACATACCTGTTAGGGCCCAGTAAAGCAGAACCACCTGGAAAGCTTTTCAGACTTGTAATTTTCATTTTTAGCTACATTTCATAGGTTCCTAATAATCAAGGCTTCCCAGGGAGAGCAAAACTACTGAAAAAGCTTAAATCAGTGACAAAGCATCAAAAAGAGGTTACTGTCCATTTCCTAGCACAAGATAATTGTGAAAACCAGTGAAACCATATCATCAATGATCAATCTAGAATGAAGTATTCACTACAAGACTTTGCTTTTTGCGTAGTTTCCCCATTCCCCCTTTTCTTAGGCTTTTCAAAACAATCACTTCTACAAATTTCAAATGTGCCCAGGAAGAAGAAAATTAAAAATCTTGCTTATGTGATTGCAAGCCACCATATGAAATGTTATTTTGAGGAGGCTCTTCTGTACAGGGTGTTTCATCCATACTGGTGCCTTTCTGATTATATTTATAGTTAAGGGGACAAATAAACGTTACATGCTTAGGTGATAGTTTTATCCCAGTGAAAAAAAGGAATATTTTTAAGGGAATACTTAGGAATGGAGTGAATACCATCTCACCTATAAATAAAAGGCCTCATTCAAGGCAATAGTGAGAAATGTATTAATAAAAGACTGAATATAGATGATACAAATATTCCCAGTTCTATGACACTATCTGTAATAGAGTTAGCATGCCATGATTACTTGTTGAATTAATGAATGCATGATCTACAGATCATATCCTTCCATTTGTTGTTTTCCAATTCACAGTATTTGGTAAGAGAGATGAGTTATTAAAGAACAAGCTGTTTTCATTAAATCTCAGCCTATGAAGAAATAATAGAAAAAATTAGACTGTTGCTTCTCACGTAGTGTTACTGGTGACAGAGATTCATCCTTATACTGTTAGAGCATCATCGATGTTTCTACATTTCTCACACTCTTTCCTTATTACCTTGGTTGATGGGCCTGTCTTGGACAAAGCTTCTAATACTTGACATATATTGAAGTGCATTTGTAGAATAACTTTTAAAACTAAATTAGTTTTCATTGCACAGAACTTGGATCCTACATTGAACCAAAAGATCACATTAATCCCTGAGAGGCTCCGGTTGTGCGTGTGAAATGAATTCATCCCTCCGCACCTCAGGGGGTTATTTACTTCCCACTAAGTGTAACCTACTGAACGGTTTCTTGCAGCCTCAAGAAAGCTAATGTCTCTCACTTGGCTGCAGGGGGTCATGGTCAGTAGTTAGAAATAATCCTGTTACCATTGGAAATCTTAAAAAAAGGCCCAACTAACTGAACATACAACTACTGAGGATGTAATTCCTATGAAACTTTAAAAAATAAACTCCAAATGCTTTAACTCTCATAAGTCAATTTCAAAGTTCTCCCATTTGGCACCAAAAAAAAAAAAGAAGGATCAGAGTTCTCACTAAATTTCTCATCAAAAGTTTGGACCTTTGTAGTTTATTTAATTGTTTGAAAATTATTTGAAACCTGTGAGAAACAGGCTGAGTATCCGAATAGTCAGAGTTAATCTGTTTCTTTGTTTTAGAACTAATACTAAGGGAAACATCAGATGTTGGCTATTTTTGTATTAAAAAAGCCTTCCATTATATAGACTAAATAACTTTACATCCCTTCGAGATTGAATTCAACTTTCAAAAGGGTAAATTGTACTTTTGAAAAATCAAGGACTTTTTAAATCAACACTTGGGGACATTTAAAAAGCAATTTTAAGTGAATTTACATAGAATGGCAAATATAGAGAGGGATATGCAAGCTTTTCTTCTTCGGGGATTTGGAAGCCTAAAATATATCCCTAATTGGTTTTCTTGCACCGCAATCTATTATACGTTAATGTCCTTAAATGAAGGAGCAAATACTTGATGTTTTTGTGATGAGAGACAGCTTTATTACACTATGGTCGGGGAGATACCAAAGCGATGCAAGTCAACAGGAAGAGTGTCTTCCCCGCTCAGTGAAGCATTTTAAAAACAGCATATTTGCGATTTAACTCAAGAACAATTCAAAGAACAGGCAGAGAGAAATAAAGAGTAATTTAAATGTCAGAAATGTAAATTAATACCATGAAGACAGTAAATTTCTGCCTTGTTCCTCATCTCCTTTAAGGTGAAGCAGTATGCATACATTGCGTTCACTTTGTATGGTTATTCTGAACCGATTTGACTATCTCAGTAACCCTTAATCTCAGGAACACTTTGTAGGTGACTTTTTAAACTAATTATTGATGCTAAGCTGCTCCTCGCTACTCTTTGTTTTAAAGATTTTTCATCGATTCAGGTTTTAGAGGGGAAGGGAGGGAGAACGACAGGGAGGGCGACACCGATGCGTGGCCTCTCGGGGACCTGGTGCCTGCAACCCCCGGCGCGGTCCCTCAGTAGGGTTTTAGGGTGCTGATCGCTCATTCCGAAGCTGCAAACGAGCGTAAGGATACTAGAGCAAATTGCCAAAATAGCTTCTAAAGAGTTCCAGAAAGTTAAACCTTGGTCTTCGCTCACACTGACTACTTTTAGAGTTGTCCGTTGATAGATGCTCCCACAAACAATTTTGTTCATGTGTTCTTGTATTGATTTTCGTGAGCTTGTTATGAAAAAATAAACATGGAAATCTGGCATAATTACGATCAAGATTTCCCAGTTTCCAGTTGCCTTTTTATTTGATTACAAGAAATAATAGGAGTAAAAATGCTCATCTGGGTCGTCACGCCACACCGTGATCTCCATGAACTAAACAGGCATCGTGTTGCCAAATGTACGTGCTTTCTCGGGTACTGACATCTTCCAGAGATGATCCAGTGTGTCCAACTGGTGAGTGATTGGACGCGCGATCCTGTTCTCCCCCTTCTGCCTGTGAAACGGTTTGCTTTCTATTGTTAGAAATGGAGGCTAATATCCCGAAAAAAGGGGAGAGAGTCCAATGAAGTTACTATCTGCCAGCCCGTAGCTCATAGGGGACCTTGATCTTCAACTTCCTTCTATGGTGCTGTCCAAATGGCACCAATGATTGATCTGGTAATTTAGGCCACATAAGCATTTTTGTGCACATGTGTTCATGTGTTTGTGTGTAGGGGGAAAGAGAGGCTTACCAGAGTTATCTGGAAAAGTCATTAAAATATTTGAACCAGTTACAGGACTGGAGATAGCTTCCAATACAGAGGTGAGCAAAACTAAGTTAATGATAATAATCAATAGTGCAATAACCAGTAAGTAAAAACGATACAAGAATAAACTTTTTGCGTACTTAAAAGTAAACTCTGTAAATTTACTTTTGCCCACTCCTGCATATTTTTTATTATACAACTTCAGCATTTACTGAGAACTGCAAAAGAAAAGAAAAATTCAAAGGCCTTACCAAATGAAGGACACTTGGACCAGACTAAAGTGTTCAAGAAACACTATCATTGAAACAAATAGTTTGCTTTCATCCATTAGAGGAGGAAACATAATATTCTATATAATTCCTCCAGAAAAGCAAATAGCATAGAGACCCTTGAGAATGGGGATGATGTAGATGTCAGACTCAATACATATCCGCAGTCACATCTAAAATGCATTGTTTAAGTCACAGAGCAACTGTTGATACCAACACAAGCATGCCGTTAATCCAATTACAGGAATGACAAGAACTCGGACAAACAGTTACATTTGTAGCAAATTAAGCAGCTTACTTTGGCAGTTTTTTCATCTATCTAAAGGAAAGTTTAGGAGTTATTTAAAATAGTATCTAGTGTTCTTTTTTCTTTATCTATATATGTCTATTTGGAAAGCCTATTCTGTTCCCACATTTTAATGAGCGATAAGGAAAATCAATTTATTGAATGTCAAGTATTGGCACATTTCCCCTTCAATTTAAACACAGCACTTCTTCACGTTTGCCTTTACATTAAATTTTTTTAATATAATACATGTTGTTTTTAGCACCAACCATTGATAACACAGTAGTCTTGCCCTCCAGGCCCTGAATTCTCTCTTATCTGACAGTATGTTTGACAACAAAAACACTGTAAATTAAACTGAGATTTCATGTTAAGTTGCAGCCTGGGGTAGGTCACCGCTTTCAATTCCTTGAAACATTTTAAACTATAATATATTTCCTCTTATCTATGGATAAAAGATTTGGGTTGTTTTAGGACATAATCACTATCCTTTAGCAGCTGAGGAACAGTATTCGCAAGAGTATTACAATGACCAATCACAGATTTCCCCCGCAAACGATGAAGCCTACTTTTGTAAACATGAGCCTATAGATCTTGGTCTTTGGTACACATAACATAATATTCAATTTTCTACCATTAACTATGGTCAGAGAGCTCTACTTCTTTAAAATTGCCCTGATAGGGAGAAGTTAGCAACTATCCGAATAATTTGCATATGTGCTCATCCATTCTTAAATGCACATGCCCTCCTAAAAATAGAGCCATCCTCCCTGAAATTAAATCCTCATACAGCATGTTTTTTCCCCCTATCTTACGGTTTGAATGTTGGATGGGTGCCCAGACCAGAAAAGCATTTGTGAAACATTTCGCAATGCTTTTCAATCCTTTTTCAACATTTCACCCTGCGGGTATCACCGAGCTCTGCTCTTCTTACTAATTACAGAGCCCAGCTTCCTCTATGACATGAATCATTTTGTAACCCTAAAGACACCCAGAGTAACCTGTTTACCTGCAGGGATGCCGATGTAGATTACATAAGGGTATGGTATAGAAATGCGGAAATGTGGAGAGGCTTATTAATTTTTTCTGAAGAGGTTCAGTGCTGTCTCAAATTAAGGACATTTAGTACATACAAGTATAACTAAGAAAAGGTTAATTCAAAACAGCACAATTAAAGTGAACAGTGAAAGCACTTCTGAGTGAGTAAAGAAGCTATCAATAATGAAATAAGTCATATACTTGATGATTTCAAATGGTTCCATTAACTTAATTATGTTGGAACTGGCTGCATTACAAGTAAACATTGTCCTCACCGTTTCTGTAAATCCGAAGTCAAGTTTGTGAGCAGAAAAGGAAGTCACGAGTGCTGGTAAGTTGATGGAAAAAGACTTGAGTTTGGGCGGTGGGTACACATGATGAATCACGGAACTGAACACTCGAAACTTACATAATTTTATTAAACAATGTCATCCCAATACATTTCATTAAAAAGAACAAAGTGCTGTTGTAACCATTGATATTTAATAATGTACCATGTGTTTTAGGCAGTTCAAATATTAATTTTTAGAAAATGTTATTGTGAGTTATTAAAGGAAACCTAAATAAATGTTTAAACCTAAAACAATGTCCAAAAATTTGAAAATGTAGTAGTTTAAAGAGGTTAACTAAACCACATTGATTTATGGATTAAATACACTCACGGTCAAACTTCCAACAGCTTTTCTTGTGTGTTTCTTGACAAACTGATTTTAAAATGTGTATGGAAATTTCATGTTCCAAGAACAGTCAGGATTATGTACAAAAAAGAAAAAAAAAAAAAACATGCTGAGGGACAAGCTCTGCCAGAAATCAAGAAGATTGTAAAATTACGATAATTCCTATGGTGAGTTAATTATTCAGCTCCACAGATTAGTGGACCAGCATAGGAAACCCAGAAAGTTACTCTCACACACTCATGAAATTTCACTTGATTAACAAAAGATATGACAAGACATCTTTATCTATGTGTTTAGAATTTTTTGATTAAACAAATGGTCCTGCACTTGAGGTTCTTCTAAGGACACTCACAAAGGAATGCTAAAACATAAACATAACATCCTAGCAAAAAGGACAAATGGGGTCTTCAGTGCATATAGAAAGCTTTCCCCCCAAACTATACCAAAACATAATATTTAGAAACTACTTTGCAATTGTAGCAAATCAGTGATTGCAGAGAGTCAGTCCAGCTGTGCCCTGCGGTCTCCTCATCATGTATTAACTGAAAACCTGTCATTATCAAAACAAAATGTTTCTAGAGTCTAGTCAGTAAATATGTTGTCGGGGAGAAATGTAGTTAACATGTCTGTGCACCCAACGAACGCAGTGAATCCGTGATACAATTACAGGGCCCAGAAGTTCTCTCTCACCCAGGAGTTTCAGAAAATGAACCATTAGGCACAAAAAAATAACTCTGTTTCAAAATGTAAATATTGAAGGTTAAAAGAGAAAGTCACAACGAGGAGAAAATAATCAGATGCTTAGTACTGGTAATAGCACTTCGTTTATCTCACTTTTCAAACTGTCCTACCGAAACCATCAGTTTCCCGTACTGATGTGGACACCATGAGTTTGCATCTGTGTTCAAATTCAAATTCAAAGCAATTGGAAAGAAGTGGCAATAAGGGATTTGAGCAGATTTAACCCAGTTTAACTTGCGTGCTTCAGCTTACATTAGTACGTGTGTAACCAGAAGTCACGCAGGCCGTGGATAACTGGCTCTTGTGTAGTCATCAGTTTAACACAACAGATACTTAGTGATTAGAAGGGACCAGGGAAGGCCGATGTAGCAGTGTTGCCAGAAGAGATCTGTTCAGATTACAGGTATAGGATACTTTTGTAATGCTTACCTGGCGGAATTCCTGATATCTGGATCAGCACAGAGAACTTCCATTTCCACTGATATCAACTGAGCTCTTTCATTCGCTTAAAAATAGATAAAAGAATCAAATCTAGAATCCTGATCGAAGTACAGCGTGCCATCAAAGAGACCGAGAATTTGGCTGCACTTTCTCACAGTCATAAAAGTAATGCTAATGCCGTTATCAGGTTAGATGCCTTCTTCACTATTAGACCTGAGTAAAGTCAAATTAAGACAGGATAGGGTTTGAAGGTCATTTTCGACTCTGAACCCACCTAAAATGTACAGCGAGAACTGCGGGTGATGTAATCAAAGCAGGACAATATTTGCAAAGTTGGCACAGTCTGATGTCATTACACAGAATGGAGTAATGGTTCCGTTATTCATTCATTCATTCATTTATTTATAAAAGGTTTTATTTATTTTCAGAGAGGGGAAGGGAGGAAGAAAGGGAGGGAGAGAAACATCAGTGTGTGCTTGCCTCTGTCACGTTGAGTAGGTCCCCTACTGGGGACCTGGCCCACAATCCTGGCACGTGCCCTGACTGGGAATTCAAGCAGCGACCCTTCGGTTCGCAGGCCAGCACCCAATCTACGGAGCCGCACCAGCCAGGCCTCCCTTTTTTATTTTTTAGCCCTGGGTAGATAGCTGACATCCTTTCCGCACACCCTCTTCTCCAAAAAAATGTCAGCAGATAAGTCTACTGAGATTGGAAGGAAAATAGCACTTTAAGGATTCCGTAACATTCAATTTTATAAATGACCTTTGGTGTAGGTATTATACCCTCTCGGTTATTTTCCAAGGTGATCAATAAGAAAACTTAGTACTACCTACATTTATGTCACGGCAGGTCATGTGAGGTTCCTGACATAAGATGCACAGATTGTCACACCACCCCATAGCCGCTGCGTGTGCGGTGATGGTGCCACCTCCTTCCCTAAACCTCAGGCCGCACCATGCTTCCCTGACTGAGAGCTCTCTCCAGCCGGGCAGGACCCACGTTCTCACAGAACAGTCCTCAACGGTGAGGGATGGGAACAGGTGAACAAACGTCCCAGCTTTTCTGTCCCCCAGCAGGACATTTCAGAGGCTTCTTCTGCACAGTATCTCAGAGGACCACCACAAGGATGGAGCATCCGTTTGCGCACCTGCGCAACCTGCGCATCGACACCCCTCACTTGACTTCTCCTCCTTCCGTCTCTCTCTCTCTCGTGTTTCCCAGAGTCATCCTCTACATAAAAATCTGTACCCCAGACTGTGTCTTGAGGACGGCTTGGATGGGAACCCAAACAAAGACAGAAAGAAACACAGCACCATGCGGAGTAAACAGAGGGAGACAAAGCCCAAATAGCTGGCTCAGCTAGAAAATGGCAGAATCTGAGATGCGAAACTGGCTCGTTCTGGTTCCACAATCTGTACTCATTCCAATGATACATCACATTGCATGCGGAGGGCTTGATTGAAACCAATTTCACCGTCATGCTCTCGATGAATTTATATGCGAGCACTTCTATACGTTTGCCTGGTTAGACATATACAATTGCAGAGTAGAATGTGACCTATAGGCAAGGTGTGTTAGAAAGGTAATGTCATTGCCATTGCAATGCCAGATTTGTTTCCTATTATAAAACTGAAGTCTAGGAAGACGTATTGCTAATGATAGAATATCTTCATAGTATTTGTTGCTAATAAAGCTATACCTTACTATTATAGTAAAATAAATGAAAGATATTAACAGCAAAAGCCTGTTCAATTACCTCAACATGTAATTCTAACCACACAGCTTCAATCATGAGAAAACAGGAAAAAAATAAGTTGAAGAATTACTATTGACTTCCCTGTTTGTGTTCTTACAGTTTCCAAAATGTCACACGTGCAGGCTACTTTGAGAATACTAATCGTTCCCCCATCACCTAAAAATAGCATTTAAAAAGAATAAGGTTTGTGGTCTCCAGTCCAGTATGTAAAGATCTTGAAAGGACTCACTCCGTCCGAACAAGTAAAAAGCTGAACAAACGGAAAAATCAACAGCTCTTCCGAGGTCTGTCGGAGAAGTGACGGGCAGACACAGGGACTCGCAACATGCCCGAGCAGAGACCTTCAAGCAGGAATCTCTGCGGGAACGAGACCAAAGGAGGAGAACGCAAACTGTCAGAAATTAATTGCTGCAGACTCAGTGCCTAAGACATCAAAACGTGTCCCTTACATCCTATTCACCACAGTTCCTTTTACACATATAGCACATCGCTTTCTCAAAAACAATTACAAGGCTTACTAAACATATAAATGCGCACAGAATAAAAAATAAAGCAACAGAACGAATATGAAAACCAGAGTCATATCTGATAGGAATGCTAGAATGAGCACATCAGCATTATGTTTTAAACTATGAGTAGTGGAATAATGCCTGCAAAAATAAAGAATAATTCATACAAATAAAAACTGAGAAAAATTATTGCCAATATACTTGCATCACAAGAAACACAAAGGAGGACCTCCACAGAAATAAAATGAAATTATAATAAAATAAAATATGAAATTATTTTATAGGTCACAGATCTGAATCCACTCTTTTTGAAAAAGGAAAACCACTGGACCACAAATAATTGAAAGAAAATACAATATGTTCTCTTTTTTAAGCAAACATAATAGTTTGTTCAAAGTCATAAAAACAACAATATATATAGTATATATGTTGTATATATATTGTATATATTGTTGCATATATGTGTATATATGTTTGTGTGTCAATGAAATGAATGGCAGCAATGATAAAAGGGACAGGAGGGAAGAATTAAGAATATTCTGTTATTATGCAATATTTATACTATGTGTGAACTGCTATAGTGTTATTTGAAAATAGACTTATATTAGTTGTACCTGTACATTGAAAACACCAGATGAACCACTTCAAAAGTAACAAAATAAGTATATCCGATATGCCAGGAAAGGAGATAAATGGACTCATAAACAGTTCAGTTAAAACAACAAAAGGCAGGAAAGTGTAGAAGACAAAAACAAATAGAAAACAGCTACATCAGTGATCAAGGGCTAAATGTACCAATAAAAGACAGAGGTTCTCAGAGTAGATCAAAAAACAAGATCCAACTACATGTCATCCGCAAGAAACCCTTTTTAAATATAAAGACATGCACATGTATATAATATATACAGTATAAGTATATATGTATATATCATGCATACATAACATATATGTATATAATACATAACACATACTTACATATATTAAGAGTAAAGAGATAGAGACAAATACGCCATGCTGACACAAATTAAAAGAAAGCAACAGTAGCTATATTAATTTCAAACAGAGTAAACTTTAGAGCAAGGAAAGCTATCAGGTATAAATAGGTGCAATACATAACGATAAGGAAGTATTCCAAAAAAACATAGCAATCAGTAATGTGCACGTGCCTAACAAGACATGTGAGCCAACAATGGAAAGAAGTGCAGGATATAAATGGAACAAAATATTTACAGGGTCTGGATGAGGAAAATTACAAAACTCTGTTGAAAAAAGTGAAGAACTAAATAAATGGTTAGAGCACAGGCGGCAAACACAAGGCCTGAATCCGGCCTCCCCCTTGTTCTATCCGGCCCGGCACCTGGTTTCCACCCGGCGGCAGCGCCGAGCTCCTCGCCCCTAGTTAAGGGGCAGTTACATTTACACGGTCCTAAAGTGACATTCGGCCCTTGGAAGGCATCCGCGAGGCTGCTGTGGCCCCCGGTGAAAAGGAGTTTGACACCCCTGGTCTAGGGGGACTGATTATTTTTTATGTTCGTGGACAGGAAGACTCAATATTGTCACGAGGTCATTTCTTCCCCCATGTGATTTATAAATTTAGTGCAATGCCAATCGAAATCCCAGAAACTTACTTTGTGGATATTGACAAACAGATTTTAAAGTTCACAAGAAGTGAAAGACCGAAAATGGCCAACTGAATACTGAAAGATAATAAATTTGGAAGAATGACACCACCCAACATGAAAACTTACTGGCACTGAAGATAGTGAAACAAATAGACCAATCAGTCAAAGGAACACAACCAAGGGCCCAGGAACAGAGCCACATCAATACAGTCCACTGACTTTGACAGCAGAGCAAAGCAGAGACAATGGAGGAAAGACAGTCTTTGCAACAAATAGTGGTGGAACAACCGGACAGTCACATACAGACAAGGAAGCTAGACCCAGGCTTTATGCCCGTCACAGAAATTAACTCAAAGTGCATCATGCCCCAGTGTAAACAGAAAAGTATAAACTGCAGGAAGAAAACATAGGAGAAAATTTGTATGATCTGCGGAATGGCAACGACTTTGTAGACCCAACAACAAAGAGCGTATCTATGCAAGAAAACATTTGATAAGGTGGCCTTCATTAAAATTAGAAACATCTGCTCTGCAAAAGGCACTATCAAGAGAATGCGGAAAAAGTCACAGACTGGGAGAAAACATTTTAAAGTGCATTTCTGATATAGGGCCCTTACCCAAAATATAACGGGAAAGCGTCAAACTCAGTAAGAAAATACACGATTTCAAAATGGGCAGAAGACCTGAACGGTCACCTCAGTGAACAAGATATGCAGATGACGAGTGAGCATATGAAAAGATGTTCAGCATCATATGTCAATAAAGAATTGCACATTAAAATGACAGCGACATACCACTACTCACCTAATAGAACTGCAAAAGTCCAAAATGTTGACAACACCATCACTGGCCAGGAGCTGCTGTGTATTCCTGGTGGGAATGCAACGTGGTCGAGGTACTTCAGGAGACATCTTGGTACTCTCTTACAAAACGAAGTACACTTTGACCAAATGATTCAGCAAATTCACTCCTTGGTATTCCTTCACACGAGCGAAAATTTATGTGCACACCAAGACTACACAAGGATGTTTATAGCAGTTTTGTTTATAAACACCAAACCTCAGAAGCAACCAGCACACCATTCAGCAGGTGAGTGGTCAAGTACAGTGTATTCAGTGCTAAAAAGAAATGAGCTATCGAACCGTAATAGGTGGAGAAACCTTAAATGCATATTTTTCAGTGAAAGAACATGATGAAAAAGCTCCATACTGCATGCCATTCTGGGAAAAGCAAAAGGATGAAGACAGGAAAAATATCAGGGATTGCTAGGATATAAGGATGAAGAGAAGACGAAGAGAGAGGACTTGTAGGGAAGTAAAACTGTTCTGCATGATTCTCAAAATTCCCATCTCAGACATTTGTCAAAGTCCCCAGGCTGCGCAACACCATGAGTGAACCCCAGTGCAAACGATGGACTGTGGGTGCTGATGTGTCAGCGCAGGTCCATCGGTTTTCACAAATGTACAATACATTTATATTAAGTAATTACATGTACTTATCGCTCTAGTGTGCAGCGGGGCTAGTGGGAGGCTATGTGTCAGGGTGAACTCCACTTTCTGCTCAATGTCCTATGAACCTAGAACTACTCTGAAAAGGGAAGTTTATTAATTTAAAATACAGGAACTAACAAGCATAAATGGTAGGCCCAAAATAGACAGGGGGAGGTTAAGAATAGTATAGGAAATGGAGAAGCCAGAGAACTTTTATGTACGACCCACAGACATGAACTAAGAGGGGGAATGTGGGTGGGAGGGGAGTGCAGGGCAGAGGGGGGAAAAGGGAGGGGGAAAATGGGACAACTGTAATAGCATAATCAAGAAAATACACTTTAAAAACAAACAAAAATAAGTAAAGAAAATGACATAGTAAAAAGATATTTCTAGCAAACATTTTGAAAGTGCTTTGCCATCTTTTGTAAAAAGTATTTTTGTAGTTACAAATATGTTTTGGTATTATGGGAGATGGTTACACAGAAGGGTTAAGAGCACAAATTCAGGAGCTGGACTTCCTTTCATCAATTTCAATTCTATTACCTACTACTCACAGGATTTTCTAACTTTTCAATATGTCACACGCTTCTATGTCAAAATTCGTGGCCCATAAGAAATCTAAATTTCATTCTGGAATGTAGTTGTGATACAAATTTGCAAGTATTCTGTATGTATTTTCCTGTTATGAATTATAGCTCTTAATTTTTTTAAGTACAATTCTATAAGAAGAAAGAAAGAAAACACATTCTTTAGGAAAGTTAACAAATATAATGTACATGCAAATTCACAGGAAAAGTCTGGGGTTTTTAAGGCCAGAACTTGGAAATTGCAATTGACCTTGGCCAACCACCAGTATCTCAATGGAACTGTATCATGATTGAGCTGTTTGCACTGAATAAAGTTTCCCCTTCCAAAATTGGGCACTCCCGTTGGCATCGAATACACGCCAGTGCCCACTGGTTGACTCCTTTGCAAATGGCATCTTCCGCACATGTACGTGTGTGTGGATAGGAAATTACAAAATCCAGGGAAAACAGCTAGCAAACAATATGTATTAAATAAGTCATGCATTCAACCTGTAATTTGTGTGTCTATTCTATGCAAATGTCTATTGAATAAAGGATAGATGCATGAATGAATGAATAGATGAATGAGACCATTAATCTACTAGCTGTTCTGGAAAGGAATAAAACATAGAAAGTACACCCAAGAATTCTGATTGTAAACGAAGTCATATTTTCTTAAAAGACTTAATTTTGGAAATAGAGTCTTCAAAGTTGCCACTTTGCTACATGGCAGAGAGAAGAAATTTCAAAACAAAAGTCAACTTGAACTTGCACTGTATTATTAGCAGAGCGAATCTGATTAAGTAGAGAATACATACAGTGTTTTAAGTGCGGGTAAACAAACTCCCTCTCCTACTTGAGTGACTAACTGTGAGAGATGGTTTTCTGTCTTTCTCCCTATTTCTTTGTTTCAGTAGGAGACCCGTCTGCCAAAGCATGCAGACTGCTTGGCGTGGCACTTCGCCAGAAGCGGTTATATTTACAGGTGTTAATTAAGCGAAAGTGCTCAATAATTGTGCTTATTTATGACTAGTGTTCTGCTTTTTGGTATCATAAACGAGTTGTATCTCAATTGGTTATCAGAGGATTGTCTATATGGGACAATTTTTCTTACGTACTCAAAAATTTAAAAAGAGTATAATTCTGTGTAGAAAATTAAAAAGAAAGTTAGAGGTATACAGCATTTATTTCTGCTCACAAGGTACTTCTAGTGCCTTAATGGTACTCAAGTCAGTAATGGTACTAAATTGGTGATATCCATATGCCAGACTGTTGGTTGTGAACTCAAGGAAAGGTTTATAGAAGCTCATATTAAAGAAGTTAGTTTGATTCTCACGAGTGTATCCATAATTCCAAATCACACCAAGGACACTTATAATTTTGTATTTCTCAACAAATAAAAACATGAAAGACAAGAAAACACCTGATTTATCCCTCTGGTGAGTTTCTAGCTAAACCACGCTGAAAGAGAGTAAAGTGCGCAGCATTATTACTGAGCTGCCAATAACTTTTCTGCTCATAAACGTACGCACGTAGATCCCAACCAATGCCAATTCCATCCCCCTTGTGCTGCCCCTTTCCAAAGAAATGTGTCCTCATTTTCTAGCGGTGTCCGCAGCCCTTGTGCAGCAGCACCATAAATCATTACTTCTCTTGTAAGGTTGCTCTACCTTAAAGAAAAATACTGAGAATGGCGTCCACTGGAAAGAAAGCCTGAGTCAAATATCATCCCGAGCGATGAAAATGTGCTCGTCACCTCTTCTCCAGCGTCAGTCCGGAGAAGACCTCATGGCGCTATGAGTGGGTGGGCAGGGAGGGGGAATTAGGTTGAAGCTTCTCTATTAGAAAAGTGAAATAAAACACAGCTTTTCCTATTTCCGTTTAGCTTTACTTCCGAACATTGACCTTG
The DNA here is from genome assembly GCA_039655065.1 of Glossophaga mutica. Lineage (NCBI taxonomy): Eukaryota > Metazoa > Chordata > Mammalia > Chiroptera > Phyllostomidae > Glossophaga > Glossophaga mutica. The sequence continues at coordinate 1,109,446 of CM077318.1, read as the reverse complement.
AATAACAATTGATGCTAAAATAGTAAGAGTATTCATTTTTCTTTTACTACTAAGAGAAGGTTAGTTATGTGATGTGAATTGTTTCTATCCAAGGATGTTTACTTGCAACAATAGGAAAACATGCTTACTTGAATAAAATCAGGATGAAGATTTAAACTGAGTAATTAATTGAATAATGAGCTCCCCAAAATGATAATTTTGCTTTATATGAGAAACAACGGAAAATTGTAATGGGACCGTTCTTTCTTTTTGAGTTCTGGTAGCTCATTTAAGAACAGAACAAACAACCTATGGACCATTTCCTCCCATTTTGGGAGGGGTATTTTTTTTAACAGTTTCATGGATTTGAGAGTAGATACAAAGTCGTGTGACCAGTATCATAAACTAATTTTAGGATATTTTCTTACCTCCCCAAATTTTTTCCCATAGGAAAATAGAGTCAGTCCATGGAGGACCCAAGTTATCTGTCCGACGACATGGAAAACAAATACTGCACTTTATATATTGTAACAATTTATGATCCAACCTAATAAATACATGAACGATCAAATCTCAAGCTTTTCTATGTGACAGATTTTTTGTTCAACATTTCTAAGAAGGACTTTTTTTTTTGCACTGAGTAGTTTCAAAACATATTACAAGGCTGCAGTATTCAACCAGCGTGCCACTGATGTAGAGATGGCATAGAAACTCATGTAATATGATAGGCAGTCCAGAAGCAAACCCTTGCCTACGTGGGCGAACAATTTTCAACAAGGGTGCCAAACTCCCTGAGTAGGGGAAGGGCACTCATCTCAAACAGTTTGGGAAAACTGCATGTCCAGATCCCAAATAAGGAGGGTAGGCCCTCACATTATAGCCTATACAAAGATTGAGTCAAAATGGATAGAGGATCCAAAGATAAGAACTAAAACTGTAAAACTCTTACAAGAAAATATAGGGGGAAATCTCCCAAACGTTGGATATGGCAATGATTCTTTAACCATGACACAAAAATTGCTAGGACCACCTAATTAGTCTTAGGCTACATCAACAGGAAGGGGCGGAGACAAATAGGAATGGAAGGAGATTTGCCTTGGGGTGGCGAACACACAATACCGTGCAGAGAGAATGCAATGTTGAACTGTGCATCTGAAACCTGCATAACTTCATTCAGCCCGGTTCCCCCAGTAGATGCAACCAAAAAGAAAAAACAAAAGATAGAAAAAACTGCATGTGTATCAAAGGCAGCCTGCTGAATGGACACCAGTTGTCTGCAAAGAGGTTAATATTCAAAATATACAACAAACTCCTGTAAGTCAATAGCAAAAGAAGTTTACAAATAGACAATAGTCTTGAATAGACATTTCTCCAAAGAAGATAGACAAATGGCCAGTAAGTACATGACAAAAGAATTTCAAGGGCACTATTTATTAGGCAAATGCAAATCAAAGGCATGATGAGATACTATCTCACGCTCATTATAATGTCTTCAATCAAAACAATAGTAATAATTGTTGGCAAGGATGTGCAGTAATTGGATCCCTTGTGCATTTTCTTGGCAGTGTTGCCTGCTGAGGCCTCTATGGAATACAGCATGGCAATTCTTCAACAAATTAAAATGAGAATTTACCTCATGACCCAACTATCCTACCTCTGGTTATATACCTGAAATACCTGGACACGAGTGTTGACAACCTATCTGTAAATCCATCCCTAGCGGCATTATTCACAATAGTCAAAAGGTAATGAGTATTGAGAGGTAAACAGATAAGCCAAATACGGTATTATAAAATATGCCCCATGGAATATTATTCAGCCTTGAAAAGCGGGGGAATTCTGACACATGTTAAAACAGGGATGAGCATTGGAGGCACTTTGCTCAGTGAAACACACACACTGTATCATATTACTGGTCTGAGCTGCAAAGAATAGTCACATTTGAAGACACAGGAACTAAAATGGTGGTTTCCAGGAGAGGGGTAGTCACTGTTTCATGTGCACAGAGTTGCTGCTTTGCCAGATGAAAAGGGTCCAGGAAATGCCTGCACCACAGTGAGAATTTTATTAACACTTAAAAATGGTCACGGTGGCATATTTCATCAGAATCAAAACTCAGTGGAAGACAAAGAAAGGGGGAAAACAAATAAAGTGTAGGATAATTGCAAAAGTCTCCGAGAGAAAAAGGTTTCGGCAGGAAAAATCACACACAGGAAATGACCCACATGATGGAGGATTATACAGTTGAGGAGGGAAGGAGGGAATATGGAAAACCACAACGTGCAATGTATCAACAAACGGAGGCAGGTGAGGGCTCATTCGGGGCAGCAACAGGAATCGCTGCTCTTTACTTTGCAGTGGCATTTCAGCGTGCACTTATGTGTGATAGTCCAACGTAGTCTGTAGTCAGTCTGTGTAGAAATGCATCGTAAGCTTACTGAAGCCTCCTGCAAAACAAAACCACTACGTCTTGTTTTCTGTCTGTGCTGTCCTGTTCTAGCTTCCCTTCTTTTCACAGGTGATACAGTTTCACAGGGTAATCTACAGCTACTTTCTCACCAACGATTTCTGTTTGTCCCTCATAATCCAGTTTTTGTTTCAAATGAAAATGCTTTCTTTGCAGATAATTTCTCAGATGCTAAATTCGAAGGCTTGTCCGGAAACACTCACCGGACATTTCACACTATTCACCGACACCATGACTGTGCCCATCGAATCGTCAGCCTCTCGGGATTCGTCTTCTACCTGTCCAACACCTTTCCGATTGTTCTGAACTGAAGGCGTCCTCACTGCTTTGTCCCTGGCTGACGACTGGAAAATCTGGCCCCGTTGCCTCTTTCAAGCTCCAGACTCAGTTTCGACATATGGGTGGGCATGTGTCTCTGTGTAAATATCCTGCTAGGATCCTAAACCTGACATTTCTAATATCAAAATTATCAGAGGCACCAAACCTGTTTCTTCTCCTGTTCCAAGTCTTAATTAATTGGGTTCTCATCTTGAAAATCACTTCAATTGGCAGCCGCAAAGATATTTTAACTCCTTCCTTTCTTTCACCTGACATCCAAACAGACTGAAGACTTTAGAATCCTGCTTTCGCTATCTTTTTGGCATTGATCTTCCCCCCCACCCGCCGTCCATGGCCACACTTCGAACCTTTGCTAACTCTTGCTAGAATGTTACCAAAGCCCCTGACTCTTTCTCTCGTCTCTATTACGTTTGCTAGGGCTGTTCTCTGTTTGTAAGTTTACGTGACCCTTCAGCTCAGAACTGTTTTCAGTTTCTCCACTCTAACCCTTTACACAACCTTTATTCTGTCCATAGTGATCTCTTTTCTCATACCCAGTATTCGACTATAGACAATGAATATGGGAAACACTGAATACGATAAACAAAAACCACATTCAAGCCTTCAGGATTCCACTGAAATAGCAACAATTTTGTTGTGGGGGGGCTCCACCTGCACGGCCAACTCCCACCTTCCACGGCTGAGAATAAGTCTACCAAGACAAGATCTGCTTGGGGAGGAAAGGTGGCTGATTCTCAAAGGAGAAGGGCCAAGAGCCTCTTCCTCGATGGGCTTTTATTGGGTCGTTTTGCACAGGAATACAGGCTCATTAATCATTGTCAGGCAGTAAGGATCCAACAATAGATAACACACAAAGAACTCTGAGGGCCTATTTTGAGTCAGGGTCAGATAGCCAAAGAGCCATAAAACTTTGAGGAACAAACTCACTTCTTGCTTGGACTCTTATTTAATTGAGAACATTCTGAACAAAGCAGGTTTCACAGGATTTTACATATCCTTTCTTAGAACTGACCGCCCCAGGGAACCTGCCCTTTCCAGCACAGGGCGGCACCCACCACCAGCATTGTCTCAGGCTTAAGGCATTGTCTCAGGCTTAAGTCAGGTGGGGTGGGGGTGGGGGGGCGGGGGTGAGTAAGGCAGCCAAGAGATTACTAGACTTCTTGAAGGCAGAATGAGGACTCAGGCTATGTCAGCATAGCCGAGGGGTGAGGGTCCATCACCCCTTTTCTGTAGCCCCCAAGTCCTTCCCTAGGGGCGGGGAGGGGCATGATCAGGCCTGTCTTAGGCGACCCCTCCCTTGAGGGAATCCTACCCGTCATTGGCTAACCGACCAAGCATTGGAGGCCAGAGATGGATGAGGTAAAAGGAACAGAAGCGGCGCCCCTGCCAGGGAGATAAGCTTTGTCTCCCTAGTGGTTTACAGTGTGAAGGTTGCTCACTCAGCCTTAGCCACGGGGGGATTACGGCTCCTGAAACCAGGCAGGGCGGTTCCCAACATTTTGTGAAGCTTCTTGTCAGTCCAAATCAATCCCTTCTCTTTCTATATTCCTGTAACAGTTTACTTTTATCTCAATTACAGTGCTTGTGTTATTTTTTACATGTTGGTAGTTGCTAAAATACATAGAACCCAAAGTGAATAAAGCAGTGTACCACAAAGAGTGTACATGCACTGAACAAGGTTTGGTTATTACCTAGAATTTAAAACCTTCAACAACATACCTACTAGTAGAGTAGGAAAATATTTAATGTTCCACTAACAGGCACAGAAACAGAACATGAAATTAAGAAAGGTGGCATAAGTTTCAGAAATCTTGCCTGATTAATGAGCTTCCAACCAAAGTGACGGTGACGACATGGTCACTACCGTTCACATTTTTGTTTCTGTGACATTCACATACTACATATTCAGTGTGTTTTGTTTTTTTAAACATTTTTTATTGTTGTTCAAGTCCAGTTTTCTGCCTTTTCCAATGTGGTTTTTAAACCAGTTTCATCAGTATAATGTCTCAAATGATTCTTCACAACGGCAACAAAGTATATATCACAAAGAGATAATAAATCTGCAGGTTGTGAGGTTTGCTACTAAATAGTAATGAAAATAAATGGTAATACAAACAACTACAAGGACTGTCATCTTCAGGTGGTCAAACTATATGTTTGCACAAAGCACTAAGCAGCAATAGGAACGAAGCAATGCATTGCTCACAGGCAGCCGCTGGCTGGAACCACAAACCACATGATATTTCCTACTTGTCATTCACTAGAAGAGGAAGGATACTGTCACTCACTCGTACTTTCAATCACACGGTCCCAGGGATAACGGTAGCTCACGGACATGACTTTGGGATATACATTTAATATTCATAACACGTTTCAACATCAGAAATGCCGTATTGTGAAAAGCATTCTAGGAACTGTTTGTATTGCTGGTCAACATCGCAGGTCAACACACCAAAGCACCAACGGCCCCTGCTCATGATTTCTTGGGTCTGAATAATGAATAGAGAGCCGAAAAGCAATTCTCCTTGATTGGACGTGCTCCCTTGCTGATAAAACAGGTAGTAGATTTTCTAGCTAAAAATGTGAACCTTTTGTATGATCCTTCAAACACCTGTATGAGAAGAAGATAATCTCTAACTGCAATTTGTCAAAATATTCTTTTGAATCCATTTTATAATTTCTTTCACCCAACATCTTGTTATTCTCATCTGCGCAGGCTAAAAGACATAAACTGTGAAGACGCAATTCTTCCAAGAAGAGGCATTGTTTGCCTTTATCCCCTGCTGCTTTGTCAAAAATATTTGTGCAATGAATCGCTTCAGAAGACAGAGATAAGATCTCCCCCTGGAGCACAGAGCAGTTTGGTATGTTGTGCAATAAACTCAGCAAAGATCAGACAGGCTTCGATTCCTTTTCTGCCCTGTGCTCCATCCCACGCACGGCCGGAACCTGGCCCTGCTGAGGTCACACTGTGGAAACGGAGGCTTAGAGAACCCGCACACACGTTGGTGCTGTGGCTAATGCTGTCACCACAAATAATAAAGTTGTTGTTTAGTGACCTGGAAATCACATGTCTGATGCCAGCATCCGTAAAACTGCGGTAGGGCCGTTCGTTAGCTTGCAAGGTGAGTAGAATGTCAGCTCCTCCAAAGTTCTGGAACACTTTTTTTTTTCTCAGATTATTATTAAAAAAAAAAAAAAAAAGAAGAAGGAACTGAAACTCTGGGCAATATTGTCTTAGAAAGGTATTTTCAATTCAAACAAAGTAAACATATTCAATTTTTTCCTAGCGCAAATCCATTATTGTGAATTATAGGCTGCTTAGGTAGCTAATGCTATTCAAACATTATTTTCCCTATTAAGTTAATGATTTAAATTGTTCTGTAATTTCTTTTCATTTTCCCTCTGCATGTTCAGTCTATTTTAAGGTTAGTTAAGAGGAAAACCTAACCAAAAACAATATGTTCCTGAACTAATGGGTATACAGAGAGTCAGCTGACACTTGGCTGCTGTAGGGGGAAAACGACTTACTGCACATTGAATAGCCCTGTTCTCTGAAAAGCCGATGGTAGGGGAGGTTATGGTTGCGTGCGTGACACATTCAAGATATTGTCGAAAATATAAAATGACTACCATTATTTTAACATATGCCAATGTTGCTTATATTTATGCCTTAAAAAGAAAAGATACTCTGTTGGGCCAAACTTCAGCTACTTTCTGCACTCTTGGGCGTAATGGGGCTATAGTTCTCTCATGCTCATTCTGCAGAAGTCTGCAGACGCACACAGCCCAATTTTCGGCTTGGTTCTAAGAATGCTGTCTTGGGGCGGGGGCGGGGGACTTGCAGAAACTGTCTATAGAGAGAAAAAAATACCAAGCATGCATTTTGGTCCTACAGAGATTACGTGAGTCACCATTTCGTACACTGCTGATATTTGGGCTGAGGCTGTAAGCAATGTGGAATATTACCTTATTAGAACGGTGCTCTCTGAATCATGAGAAGCTGTATTTCACTGTAACAAAGAATTCACATACCATGGAAATATCAATCTTCCCTACTGTTCAAACATCCTCTAATAAATATGTTATTCTGGCCTTTAAAACAGAGAGTAAACAGAAGTGAACTCAAAATTAAAAAATGAGTTAATTCACTATTTTCCCAGATGAGTCAAATTAGAAAGAAATGAAAAGGGAAAATTTTATTTTTACCTTCAGTGTCATTGAAAAAGAAGATAAATGAAAGTATTATTAAATGTATTAAGCCAATGAGCAGTCACCATACAGAAAAATTAACTGAAAATAGATTACCTTTGCTATTTTAATACATTAATGCGTAGTAGTGATTTGAGTTGCTTCAGTTTGTACTTGAAATTTATAAACTCTACTCTTCTGTCAAACAACCTAGAAAACATGTAGTTGATCACAGAATATTGTTAGGATTAAAAATTAGCTTGCATATTCTGAATATCATGCTCTTTCTGATATTTGTAATAGTCATTTGAGAATATGTACATTCCAAATTTGTTTCCATAGAAATAGACATGTGATTGTGAGAAATTAATTAATTCTCATCACGCGCGAAAATTAAATATAACATTTCTTATATTTACAGTCATAAGTAATATGTCAGTACTATAATAACTCAAAAACACTCTGTTTCATTCAATTCAATTACAAAAGATGAACATGTAAAAAAAATCTACATTTACATAGTGTGTATAAAAAGAAACATATATATGGTATATATGAAACTTGAATTCTGAACGTAAGTTTTGGGGATTTGTTTTGTCACATGATTAATACTCACAGACCACTGCTTGTCTTCCGTACTCTTCATGAACAAAATTTCTACCTGAGATAACAAAAGGCAAAATGTCTGTCCTACTGAATAAAGCCCCTCCTTTCATTCATTTACACACAAAAATCTAGTTGACATAAAACACAAATTCAGTGTAATTACTACTAGAGCAGAGTTATCCAGTGCGCTCAGCATCTGAAAATGGAGAACAGCTGGAGACGAAAACGCAGTAAATTGATGTCCTGAAAATTAGAACCAAGAATTGCTGAGTTTTCCATATTACTCCTCAGCTTTTCAAGGTTCCCTCTCCAGAACACCATTAAGGAAGTATATTCTTTCCTTTGATACTACTTACTCTCACCTCTTCCTCTGCTGGTTAGCCATAGGAATACTATGGGCTTTGTTTGAATTAGTTAATCCGATACAGACACCAACAGGAAGCCACCAAAATCCAAAAAAAAAAAAAAAAAAAAAAAAAATGGCGTGCAGAGAGGCAGAGACCGCATGTGGATGTAACCTAACGACAACAGACATTCCATGAATGATTTCTCCTATAGTTCAGGCACGCCCAGTGCTATGCGGGAGAAAAGTCTGCGCATAACTTCTCTTTGACATAGATGAATATAGTTGGTGAACTAAAAAAACAAGTCTGCCATGTAATGGAATTTATGGTCACATTCTTTCAGCATCTACTATGTATAAGGCCTTTGGTGCCCCAAAGGAGAAGAACAGAAGTTCTAATCCATTAAAGTCATTAAACTTTATGTCATGTCATACATATATGTACGAATATGTATCCACGTATATACATATCTATATTTATATGTGTGCAGGTTTATAGTTGTGAGGGCATGAACGTTTAGACTTGTATTATTATTTACTAATGATTGTATTACTTTCCATATGAACTACCATACAACCGTAAACCCACTTTTGCCTCACCCTGTGTATATGTATATATCTATCTATATCTATAGCTGTATATTTATATCTATCTGTGTTGATATGTCATAGAAGCACAAATGAGGTGTAAGGCATGATCACTGCCTATTATGTGGTAAAGAAAGGCTTTAATACGGACCAAGCGTGCTAGGCATTACAGAAACAGAGCGTGAACAAAAGCATCCCAGTGGGAAGTGTGGAGTCTAGATTGCCTGGACCATCAGGTAAGAGACTTATTTGCCCAACCTCAGGCAAAACGTTCCTAAGGAGCTAAGACGGGAAGATGGCCAGGCCTGTCTGACCAACGCACACGGCCTCCATGAGCAGGTTCGCTTTTGACTGTAAATTGTCACAGCCATTTCAGAATTTCCATGGAGCAATGTCCTCTCGCCACCTAAATTACTCCTTGAAAGAATACCTCTAGAAATCTCTCTCTTGTAGGTTGCTAGACTATTATCTAGAACACAAACAATAACTAAATAAAATAAAGCTGAGTGGAGAAATAATCATTGCACATTTGTTCATCTGAAGTCATGCAGCAGCGGCTGAAATAGAGATGGCTGTTGCTGTAAATTCTTAAGCAAGTAGTATTGATATTTTATTTAGTATAAGTTTAAAATCTTCATATTTATCTGAGGCAAGTATAAGTATGCCTACAATTTTCCAAGCATTAGAAAATGAAACTCTTAACATACGAAATATACCCTAATGTCTGGAAAGCTACAAGAAATAAACAAATATCAAATTAGGGAAATCATGTACATTTCAGTCAATTTGTTCAGCTCTCTCACATCAGCACTCGGAATAAGCATATGGTAATATTAAGTACTTAATGTACTAAATAATAATAATGTACTAAAGGTAATCTGAAGAATTCATAATTAATTAAAATATTTAATCACAAACTCCTCAGGCCTACACAATCTACATAAGCAATTTTTTTGTTGGGTTTCTTGGTTTCTATTTGGTTATATTCCTTAACTGAAAGGGATGTTGAAGATCATTTTTCTAAACATCTTCCCCTAAATGAAAAAAGAGCAGATTTGTTACGGGATAAAGTGACATCCTGAAGAATATACAGGGAATCATCATGCCTCCTAATAATGTTTGATTTAAGATTCCCCCTACATCCAAGTTCTTTTTATTTTTTAAAATATTTTATTTCTTTATTTTTAGAGAGAGGTGAAGGGAAGGAGAAAAAGAGGGAGAGACACATCAATGTGTGGTTGCCTCTCACATGGCCCCCCTGGAGACCTGGCCCACAACCCAGGCATGTGCCCTGACTGGGAATCGAACCAGCGACCCTTTGGTTCACAGCCCGCACTCAATCCACTGAGCCACACCAGCCAGGGGCAAATTCTTTATTTATTTATTTATTTATTTTAAAGCCTTGTCCTCGTCCATTCAAAACACCACATGCATATTTTCCACTCTGCAATATATTTCAATGTATTTATTTTATAGGGAGCCCACTGATGGATTATAAACACTTTTTGGATTCGTATTTGCATTCATACGCAAGCACCCATAGTTTGTGCCGCGCACATTTCAACAAATGTTTATTGCCTGAAGAAAAATCACGTGAAAGAACAGGGGTAGACCTGGATTTGATGAGTGTGCCTGGGGAACAGTGCCCTCACATCTGCAGTCTTTCGATGCCTTCTTGGCATTATTAAAGATCCCTATAAATGGGCCTTGGGCCGGAATACTTCCTTACTAAGAGATAAATCGTTGTCCCAGCTGGTGCCGGGGTTATTGTCATGTATGCAAATAGCTTTCCCTGTCACGGACTCCACGCATGCGCCTTTGATCTGTCCCTTCTGGGGAGAGGACAGGGTCGTTGTGCTACAGTGCAATTGCCCTGTGTCAGCTACTGAGTTGGACTCATTGGTCATAGGAGACTGGTGTCCCCCCACCCCCCCAAAACTGATCTACCGCTGTCTCTTTCTGCGTGAGGAATGTCACAGTTCCACCCAGAGCCTGACTGTGCTGTTTTCCTTGGAGACTCTGCTATCAGGATGCGGTTGGCAGAAGTGCTGAGACTTCTACTTCTGATAATAGGCAACAGATGTCACTTGTTTGACAATATGGCTCTTCCTGACACATTATCCTGTCACTTCTCTAATTCCATGTTGGTATCTACTGAAAATAAAATTACATAACCTATGTGGAAATTGCTTTGCTACCACAATAGTTCTCTCTGTCTCAACTTCTTCAGGATGCTGGAACAAATCCTGCAGTAATACGTGCAAACTAAGAGAAATCTCTTAGAGAAGAAAAGGTTTTCAAAAATCCCAGGCCGAAGGAAGGATATGAAATGTCCAAAACAAGGAAACCTATACAGACAGAAAGACTGGTGGTTGCTCAGGACTTCGGAAGGAGTTGATGAGGAGTGACTACGAACGGGCATGGGGTATCTTTGGGGGTGAGAAAATGTCCTGGAATTACTTTATGATGCTGGTCGCATGACTCTGTATGTACTCTGAAATCCATAAAACTATTGAAAATAATATACCCCTCCCAAAATGGAAGGGAACGGTTCATAGGAAAGTAGGTTGTGGGCAAAGCCAAAAATCACCTGAAGTCCCATGATTGAACATACGCACTTAATAGGCTTTATATCACAAAGCTGCGGTGTTAACTACCAAGTACCTTTAGGCATGCATCCAGAAGCAGTGAACAATAATCTCTTAGAGCATGGTCAGACCGTGGTTCAGTTCCAGCTCTGCTGGGAACCTCACTTGCTGTGCGATCAAATGAGATGACCCGCTGGAGCCACCATTTTGTCAGGAGGGGTTAGCAGCTGCACACAATTCACAGGCGTGTTGTAAACAGTCAGCCCACGTTGCATGTCAGGTGTTTTCATTTCACAGTATTTCCAATTTCCGATTAGTCTCTAACCCCCCCACGTGATCATCTTTGTGCCTCCTTTCTGCCTGTGGACAACTTACATATTGCAACTCCAGACTTTAAGCTCCAGTCCTAAACGCAGTCTCATTTTTGCTCTTGTCTTCATTTGGGAAAGTTACACGTGTTGACCTTCATTTTGCTCCATCCTACGTGCATTAGGAATGTAAGCTCTCTGGGAAAACTTACTGCCTGTGAATCCCATTTCCACCATTATTAATTGCATAACCTTCAATAAGTGATGAAATCTGTTGCCTGATATGTAAAAATAATATTAATATCCTAGGGTAACATGCTTTATAGACACTGCTAAGGATAACACCTGCCAAGTTGCTTGCGTTTTCCACTAGCCATTGTTATTCACGCTGTTTCACGGCTCACCTGCCACACAACCTACGTGCACTAGAAAACCTTTCCCTTTCCCTCTGTTTTTTTTGGCATGACTTAATCAACCAACCTTGGGAAAATCCCATACTCCCGATCTGTGTTCATTCGGCGTGGTTTCCACAGACTCACAAGGTTCACTCTGGGGCCAGTAATTTTTCACTCTCTTTAAAGTAAACACATGCATATCCATTGTGTCTATTAAGTAGGGCACATTCCCTCAACTATATCGAGTAGGGAAGATGACCTTTAGAAAAACTCAGTATTCTTGATTTTTAACAGAAAATAATCCAGAAATATCTGTGTCATCCTTGCAGTTAACCTCCCGAGACGCTAATAATTGAGACACTTTTAAAAGTCTGTTCATTTTCTTTGAAAAATAGAAGAGTATTTCCAGGTTGTCACAGATGATTATGAAAAGGTTTGTGGTGCAGTCCAATTAAAGCAATATTTTGGTTAAGTATTAGAGTAAATGATAGCTGTTCAGAGACACTCAATTGCTATTTTTTTTTTCTTTTTTTGGTTACTGGGCAAAGTAACAGAAGGCTTACTCTCATGAATGTGACCTTTTTCTCCCAACAAGTAAACTAGTTTGCAACAGAATTGGTGTATTATGTAGATTCTGTGGTATCCATGGCCCGATATACAGATTAAGCAGCAAATGAGTGTTATAGCCTTTGCAAAGTATGAATATTGTGCTGCGGTCCTATAGGTCTCTTGTGCTTTTCTTCAACCTCACTTGTTCCGGACTTTTCCGAGTCTAGTATGCATCACTGGCCATTTGATATTATCGCTGCTACCAGGACTATTTATGCTAAGTTAGTATATGTGCCAAAGTTATTACAGTTTGCTTCTGAAATGAAAATGAAGCCCCATAAAGTCAGCTAACTGTGGAGAATATTGCAGTATATCACTGTCAATGAATCATAAAGTCTGTACTCTCCTTAATGCGTTCACCAACTGAAGACATGGAGGTTGCCATTTGCATAATAGATGAACGTGTGCCTGTAACGCGCCTGAGCGTTCCAGGTGTTAGCACACCCTCTAGGTGTTGGTATCTGATAAAATCTGCCACTGTGTACTTCATTTTTACATATGTGTCAATAGCTATAAACCTGGCAAATATCAGAATATCAGATGCTACTTCCCTTTATAAAAATCGAAACTAAAAGAAGACTTGGGATCTGGCACATACCTCCCCGTAGATGGAGGAGGTTTTTGGCTACACTTTTTATTCCTTCAATGTGTGTTACACGTGAAATAGATAATTAGCTCCCTCGTATTTTAAATGCGATTTGACATGAAATTTCACATCATGTTGATTTGAATTCCATTTAAACGACTTTATATGCCTGCTTTACAAATCTTCCTGACTTATTTGTATATATAGCCCTTCAAAAAGAAAGCAACAAGCAAACAAATATGCTCCTAACTAGCATGCACTGTATATTGGACGTGTGACTTCAACACATATTGTTTTTTAATGTAATTTTTCCTGTAGTTTTTCCATTACCATTTAGTGCCCTTATACCCCCCTTCCCCCAGCTTTTGGCAATGGCAATAATGGTGTGCGGTGTTATTATTTTTTAGTTACACTTCAACTTTTAATGTCATTGAAACAAAAATTAAGTGAATGAAGAAATGTATTCACAAGAACATCTCCAGATCACCTCACCAAGCGAGATGGGCCATTCGCCTCAGCAAAACATGACTTTTACAAGAGCTCAAAATTCTAGGCTTAACAATAGCTACACATAATTTCAAACAGTCCTTTATATTCTTGTCTATATGTCCTCAGTTGATAACTCTCATGGTTATTTTTCTGGGGATGGACACCCTTAGATTCTAGATAGATGAGATTCCTCTGACGATGATTTATTCACCGAACTTGGTTTTAAAAGATCCAAAAGTTCTCAGATAATTGCACCCCTCCTTCCTTCTCAGTGGGTAATTTTTTTTTAAACAGACTGTATTTAGTTTTATTTATTTATTTTTTTAAAGATTTTTTATTTATTTATTTATTTTTAGGGAGAGGGGAAGGGAGGGAGAAAGAGAGGGAAAGAAACATCAATGTGTGGTTGCCTCTCACGTGGCCCCCTACTGGGGACCTGGCCTGCAACCCAGGCATGTGCCCTGACTGGGAATCGAACCAAGACCCTTTGGTTCACAGCCCGCGCTCAATCCACTGAGCTACACCAGCCAGGGCCTGTATTTAGTTTTAAACAGAGGGGAAGATAGGCGCAAAGAAAAGGGAAAGAGAAACATTGATGAGTGGTTGACTCTCACACGCCCCCTACTGGGCACCTGGCCCACAACCCAGGCATGTGCCCTGACTGGGAATCGAACCGGCAACCTTTTGGTTTGCAGGCTGGCACTCAATCCACTGAGCTACACCAGCCAGGGCTCTGTGAATAATTTTTTAATGGACTTCATAATTTGCTTAAAGATTTAAATATGCTAGCTGCATTTGTCAGGGGATCAATCCCTGTCCATAAGTCCTGGAGTGCCCGCGCCAAACTATTCTTGGACAAAAGCTGGGAAAGTGATCCTCTTTCCTGCACATGAACACTTGAGGTTAATTATAAGCACACCGCTATCCCAAATGAACAGTGAGTCTTCACTTGGGATGTACAAAAGAAACAGGAAAATAAAAAGTGTGCTCACAACAGCTGCTGATCTTGTTTGTAGAAGTGTTGAGAACACCAACAGGCTGCTGACCACACGGCCACACTGCCACACTGCCACACAGCCACACAGCCACAGGGATCTGTACCAGTACGGTGCCCCCCGTCAGATGTATTTGCGAATCTCTGCCAATGTTTCCGTGCCTATTAACACAGTGCACCGAAATTCTATTTTCATGTTTGCCTCACTACTGCGAATCTTACTGAGCCAGAATCGGGTATGTATTCATCTCTCTAACTCTAGTACTGAACACAATGCCCATCCCACAGGAAGTGTTTAACTGTGGTTTAATGAAAAGATGGGAAGTACGCTTACTAAACTCCGAGTCGGCTCTTAACTATGTTATTTAATGCAAAAAAAATGAGGCTCTGCTAAAATACATCTGGAATCCGAGATAATGAAGTCACTTTCAAATAAAAGGTTATAAAAGCATTGACAAAAATACAAGCTTTTATAAAAGTGAAAACATTAGACATGGCCAAGATATGGCCAAGTTAGATATATTATTTTCTTCAATACTTTCTGTCTCGTGAATATGTATGCACAGTTAGAGCATCTAAGAAAATCTCTACTTTTCAAAGTTCTTAATATGACAATAATAGAAGTTCTGCTTAGGTGTTTTTGTTGTCCCTTAAGAATATGATGACAGCGTGTTTGTTCTTTATTGAATGGTTCTTCTACATCTTTGGTTTCCCAAGAGTTGGGCACACAATTACCTTTACTGTTATTCTTTAACGGCAACTTCCTTTCAAGTACTTTGGCCTGTGGCTACATTTCATGGTACAGTATCAAACTGCAACAATCTCCACATGACATTCTTAATAGTAATTCTTGACAAAAACACCAGGGAGGGACAATGCCAGCTTGACACTGAATGAGAAAAACACTTCAATCCCTGCCTATTGTATCTGCAAGTTTCCTTATAGATTATGAACAAAGAAGCTGTTAGCGACAGTGAAGTTTCTAAACAGACGAATTCTATCTTCATTGTTTATACACATCTTAACAGCTCTTCAAATGTTTTATTTCCATAATGCAGGAAAGGAGAGGTTATTTAAAATTATCTTTGGAAATAGAATCAGTAACTAGTTACTAATTAAAGTTTCAAAAGTTTTCATTAAAAAAATCAACATTTTTTTCATAAAAAAGTTTCATAACTTTACAAACTTTCAAAAAGTCTCCTCAAAGTCACTAATCATTGGAGAGATGCAAATTAAAACCACAATGAGATACCACTTCACACCGGTCAGAGTGGCCATCATAAACAAAGCAACAAACAAGTGTTGGAGAGATTGGGGAGAAAAGGGAACCCTAGTGCACTGTTGGTGGGAATGCAGACTGGTGCAGCCACTGTGGAAAACAGGATGGAATTTCCACAGAAAACTAAACATGGAACTGCTTTTTGACCCAGCAATTCCACTGCTGGGATTATACCCTAAGAACCCTGAAACACCAATCCAAAAGAACCTATGCACCCCAATGTTCATAGCAGCACAGTTTACAATGGCCAAGTGTTGGAAGCAATCTAGGTGCCCATCAGTCAATGAGCTGATCAAAAAACTGTGGTACATTCACACAATGGAATTCTACGCAGCAGAAAGAAAGAAGGAGCTCCTACCCTTTGCGACAGCATGGATGGAACTGGAGACCATTATGTTAAGTGAAATAAGCCAGGAGGTGAGGGACAAATACCATAGGATCTCACCTTTAACAGGAACCTAATCAACAAAACAAACAAACAAGCAAGATATAACCAGAGTCATTGAAATTAAGAACAATCTGAGAGTAACCAGAGGGGAGGTGAGAGGGGATAATGAGGGAAGGGCTTCCAGGAACTACTGTAAAGGGCACATGGACAAAACCAAGGGGGGCGGAAGCAAGGGAGGGAGGTGGGGTTGGCTGGGGTGGGGGGAGTAAATGCAGACAACTGTAATTGAATAAAATAATTTTTAAAAAAGATAAGTCATAAAAAATAAATAAGACAAATACCATATGATCTCACCTTTAACAGGAAGCTAATCAACAAAACAAACAAACAAGCATAATATAAACAAAGACACGGAATTTGAGAACAGTCTGACAGTGTCCAGAGAGGGAGGGGAGGGAATTTCAGGGGAAAAGGGGAAGGGTTTAGAGCAACAAGTATAAAGGACTCATGGACAAAAACTATGGGGGGTGGAAATGGGAGGAAGGTGGGGAGGGCTGGGGCGGTGGGCTGGGGCGGGGTAAAAGACAGAAAACTGTACAATATCAACAATTAAAAATACTGATTAAAAAAATTAAAAAAAATAAGTAAGACAGGATAAAAAGATGTAAAAAAAAGACAAAAACAAAGAAGTTAAATATTGCATATTTCCCACTAAGATTTTAATTAATTTATGTTTATAGGCTTTCTTATAGAACTGATAGTACTAATGGTTAAATGCCATTTAAAACCTAATTTCACTAATAACTTGCGAAACTTATAGAACTATCTTGGAAATACATTTAGAGGGCCTTCGAAAACTGTCACTGAGGAGAATACTGAGTGAGACATAGCATGCGTTTCACAGATTAATACATTTTCTTCCTCAACCTCTGAACCAGTGTCTGGAATTATTCATGGACATAACTGCTTTAGAGCTCATTGTGGTTTCTTAAATGTGACCTTTTATGCTGAAATGAGTTTCGTCCTATTAAAAAATGGATTAACGTGAAATGGGCTGCATGTATATTCTTTAATAGCCATAAGCAGCAACAACAAATTAGTGCTTAAGGAGACCTTTAAAGGGGGCGGGAGAAGGGGGTGTGAAACCAACATGAATTAGGAAATAAAGCTCTTCAGCTCCACCGTTTCCCCGGTTACGCTTTTCCAAAAATGTATCAATTTGTGTTTTCAAAAAGGTATACTCAGTACTTTGGCAGTTAACATTGAGTCTGTCATAGTGATGATGCTATGTATCTGCTTTTTCCTAAGTATTTCATTTTATCTGCTTTTTCCCAAGTATTTCCTTTTGGACAGCCTGCTGTGTCTTTCTGTTCCTGTAATGAATGAGCTTTCCTCACCTTGTGATTAGCTAATTTTCACTTAATTGCTTTATAGTGATAAAGTGCATCTGGCATTCTTTCCCTATAAAGATGAGATTTTTTTTAATGCAACAAATCTTCATCCCGGAAAGCTGAGAATCACACATTACATTAGGAGGGTGGCTGGTACCCTGGGATTGAGAAGACCACGGTTTCAATGGATGGTTTAAAAGGTTATTTTAAGTCTCCTGTAAACTTTCTCTAGAAAACAACATTTCCCAGGAAAAAGAGGCAATAAAAAACAATATTATACAAAATCTGTTTCTTCTTCACGAACTATTGCTGTGAGATCCTTTTCATGCCACGACTTATTTTATTTACCACTTCCACATCTCGTCAGCAAATGTTCAAACATTTTGAACTGCATAATACAATAACTAAAGACATTTTAAATGATTTATTATTATTCTTAAGGTTTTGCCTATAAGGGGACTAGCTCAATTCTGGTATTTAAAAAGAAAAAGTCTTTGTAAAGCTACTCCCTTCACCAAACTTTTCAATCACATTAATGCCAACAACGCAAACCACTAACTTTTAATTTTTCTAACAGATGACTCAAGAGTGTTGAAAACTCTCAATCTGTTATATTTGTATATTTAATATTAGTTTCCCTGGTTTAAGAAGCAAATGAATCCATAATCGCTCAGCTATGTAACTAACATTTTTCTCTCAACATGTGAGGTAAAATAAAAACTTAGGTACTGTACAATCTGAGCCTCTAACTTTGTGGATTCTCTAATGCATACCTCTAAATAAACTGAATAAAACCTGTTCACTTCGAATATGATTAATTCTCATTAGCGCTTAATGCCTTTAAAGAACACTTAGCACAGCTGCCTTTGAAACTCAGCATTTAGCAGTTGGTAATGTGGCAGGACTCTACCCAATAAGACCTCAAGATGGGTAGAGTTTGGATTTTGTGCAATAAATGTTGCCGCTGAGGTTTGAAAGGCTCTTTTTATAACAAACATGGCAACTTGAAATTACTTCCTGTCGTTTGTGTAGTTAGAAACTTAATTATAATCACTAGCTATTGCAGTTTAATTTAAAATGACAGACTGTTTCTTGTTTTAGTTGTAAAATCTCTACTTTTGATAGTATCTCCATTACTTCCGAATGGTTGGTACTGCAGCTCCATTTAACCAGAAAATTGCCAGCAAGAGCCCCTCTGAGGAACAGCACCATCGTGTAACACTTCAGGCACCTCAGTCTGATCGGCTTCATAAAAAGGACGATGAGTTAGCGCCTGATTAGTACATTAGCACGAAACACAGGAAGGTTTTGTTTTATGGTGTTTTCTTGCTGTCCAAACTAGGTCTCGTGAGTTCGAGCACTGCGGAAGGAATATTTCTTCTGGCGTGATACAAATAACGATCATGTAGTGAGAAGAAGAGACCACTGCCCTCTCGGATGGTATCGGAAGGTTCAGGCTGTGGAATAAGCTTGGCCAAAGCATCCATTTCAGAAAAGGTTTGAGAGGCCAACGTCTGTATGGCAGAGCTGCTAGTACGACATCAACACTATCTGTGTAAGACAATAAAACATTTTATCCGTGCTCAGAATCAGACACCGAACGACGGTGAAAGGTTTCCAACCCTTTCCAGCAATTTGTGTTTTTCTTAATCTGCAATTGCCATCAAAAGCGGCTGTATCATTGCGAACTCTTCCTGGGAAACTAAAGTTCATGGCGGCGTTAGGTACCATCGCCAAGACTCGGAAGCAGCTCACGTGTCCATCAATGGAAGGGTGGATGCGAAAGTTGTGGCACGTTTTCACAATAGGATACTGCTGTAAGCCAAGAAACATATTTCAACAATTTTCATTATTCATTTTAACATTAATTATACTGGCATCTTTCAAATTCGTGTCTCTATTATTGTTGCATAATTTACGTGTTTCAACTATGGAAAAGAAAAATTATCAATACTTCATCCTGTGACTAAAGCATCCCATAAGGAAATGTGGAAATGAAGGAGATATCTGTTTGTTAATTATTATGGACAGTACGTTAATTAAATGTATCAGTCCAGTGAAAGAAAGTAGCCTCTCTTGTCCCACAGGCCTAATATTTGTTGAAATAAAACAAGCAGAAGGTGAGGAATATCTGTTAGCATCAATAGGCACAATTTGGAATAGTATCATTCGAATTAAAAAAAATAGTTACTGACATTTGTATGAAACCCAGTAGTTCTATGATAACATTTGGTGTATCAAGCTTTCTATGGTCTTTTTGAAAGGATTATACAAGAATACGTTGTGAAAGCGTTCGGGGAGCTTGTTCAAAATGCTGATTTCTGCCGCACTTCAGTAGACCTGCTGGAACACAATTTTTGTACGTGGTGCCTGAGAATTCGCCTTTCAGCACAGTGCCCAATGATTTCTGTGCTCACTGAATCTTGCAGGTGCCTGTGTTATAGGGTAGGGAGATGGACTAGCAGTTTAGGTTAACACAGCTATTCAGTGAAGGTTCTTTACTTCCATTTCTACAACAATTTCCACTACAATGAATAAAGCAAGCCTAGGGAATTTTATTTGACAGAGGCGATTAATTTGGGGCATGACTAGGAAAAAAATGATCAGCTTGGTTCATAATTTTTTACCAATAAGTATTTATTAAATACATGAAAGTAAGATAAACAAATTTGTTTTATTAGTACTAGTATTAGTATTCAAGCTTGTCCTTTATCATCAACATAAGACGTTCTCTGCACTAATGAAGAAATAGTCCTTTCCAAGCATTTACCATGGAGAATTCGGGAAGTGTGGCTGGCCGACTGAAGGGATACGATTACTCCCAAACAGAAATGCTAGGAAAAAAATGTGTTCTTATTTATTAGCTTATTTTGAACTCCTGTAAATACCTTTCATCTCAGTGAATTTCGTTTGTATTTTCCCCCTTAAAACAGGTTGAGAAATCTGTATCAGCGTTACTGTTGAGATGTAATATTAGATAAAAAAATGTTTTTGTCCCAGTACTTGGCTGGAGAAACGGAGCTACTGAGAAACGGGAAGGTACCAAAACTGGTGTTCCTGAGTCATATCGAAACAGTTCTCTCAAAGGAATACTAACTTTCTAACATATGTCCACTAAATTCATGTTTGGCATATTGTAAATCACAGAACTGCATATTCTTAATATTTGCAATAATACTTTCTTCTTGACACACACTAACATTTCCAAGCTTTCCTGGCTTAAGTTAAGTACATCTTCTTTCCGGGACTATCCCGTCAAAACCTGCCAATCTGATCACAGCGACTCGATTAAGTGTCG
Source organism: Glossophaga mutica (assembly GCA_039655065.1). Lineage (NCBI taxonomy): Eukaryota > Metazoa > Chordata > Mammalia > Chiroptera > Phyllostomidae > Glossophaga > Glossophaga mutica. The sequence goes on along the minus strand of CM077318.1, from coordinate 1,088,608 downwards.
CAAACACAGAGGAGCTGCAAGACGGAAGAAGCCCAGAGTCACCACGCGGATGGAAGGGATGAAAGTCACCATCGCCAAGACGTGGAAGCAATTTACATTACGGCTAATGTAAAACCCGCACCTTTCCCTTGATGTCGATGTGAAGCCGGTTGTACTTTGGGATTTCACTGTTGCCATCGCTATCATACCCTTATTTAACAGAAATGAGTTCTTTGAAGTGGCGAACTGCCTCTACGGAACCGTCCAATACGCCACTTTCAGAGTCAGGCAGTCCCTGATTTGGAGGCTGAAGAGATGAAGACCGTGCCGCTCAGTGGCTGGTACCTGCTCTAACTTGGAAGGTAAACCAGATGCCCGCTGAGCCTGTAGTGCTAAAGACCCAGGCACAGTGCGTCTGGTTTTTATTTTCTGCTTTTAGAAAGTATTAAAAGAGATCAGCTGAGAGAAGAATCAGCCGGGTTGCAAGCGAAACTGCCCCGCACACCTCAAGATCTGCATAAAGCAGAATTCTGGAAGTTATTCCCATACCATGAAGGTGCAGTAGTTACACTGTTTCTCCATCAACACGAGGAAGCCCAAAGGCACTTAGCCTTAGATTCTAAGTAATAGTTTAAAAGTAAAAACTAAATCATTAGAATTTAGAACCATGTAATATGACCACTAGTGGATTCCAAAGGAATAGAAGACTTAACCCTTAAACTTAGGAAAGTTAAAATGCAGTTGGTAGAAGAAAGTTAAAAGCAAGTTTTTATAATAATTGGAAACATGTCAAACTCAATGTAGATCATTGTACATTTCATTGCATAATAGTGATGAGCAAATTATTAAATTACGTGCTTCTAAGGGTATTAAGAATGAAAGAGTAACAAATCAATAAGAACAAAGCTGGTATACGTTGAATAGTACATATTGAGAGATGTAGGGTAAAATGTATCTAAAAGATATAAATTTATCTCAAAATATCTCAAAATGTGAGCTAAGTGTTTATCAAAGTGATATGCATTAATTGGAAGAAACTGAATATACCTGGGGAATATTCCATTCTTATAGTTGTATAGAAATTTAACCCATGGGCACGGACAATGGTGCGGGGTTTGATTGTCGTGGTGGTGGGTGACCAAAGCAGAGGACAGCGACAAGGACAAATGTGAGACAACTGTAATAGAACAACAGTAAAAAAATAAAAACATACATAAGAAAGAAATTTTTCCCTCGCTGGCGTGGCTCAGTGGATTGAGCACTGGCCTGTGAACCAAAGGGCTGCTGGTTCGATTCCCAGTGAGGGCATATGCCCGGGTTGTGGGCCAGGTCCCCAGTAGGGGGCACTCGAGAGGCAACCAGACATTGATCTTTCTCTCCCTCTCTTTCTCTTTCCTTTCCCTTCTCTAAAAGTAAGTAAGATCTTTAGAAAAGATATTTAAAAAATATTGACATCTTGGTGGAGTCAGCTAGAAACATGTGAATCCATTCACCTGATTTTAGTGTATTATCAAAGAAACAAAAATGGTTACTATTTGCAACCATATTGACGGATGCACGCATTGGTCTGCAGTGGGAGAAAGCTGTGAAATGGAAATGTGGACAAGTATCTACAGACGAAAACACAACATTCCCCATTCAAAGATACTTTGAAATCATCTCCGACCAGAGCCTGTCATGTCGAAGAAACTAAAATGGGATAATTCTACTGAAATAATTGTCAGTTCTGTCATCTCCTCTTTGATCTCCCTGCTTCTGCATTAGCGACAATGCAGTTTTACCGCCGGGGCATCGACCAGGCTCACTGTCTGTGACTGAAATGATTCACTAGGAGCACCTTATCGCCTGTAGGATAAATTATAGGAACACAGACAGTGGATGCAAAGGCACTTAAAGGGACAGACTCTAAGACCCAGAGCAATCCCGAGTCCCCCCTTACACCACTGTTCTTATGAGTCCTGCGGCTGCTGCCTGACATCACAATGTGTTTTACAGCGACCTTTGTGCCTTCATGCGCATTACGTGTCCCATCCGAATGGTCGTGCCTTCGTTTGCACGGTCACCGATTGCTCTCCGTTTCCCAGGCTGAGGCACGACTCCCATATGGAGGCCAGCCAGGTACTGCCCTCCTTGAAGCACACACACAGATGTAATGGTTTAACATATTCATTTTATCAGGCTGTCTTTTAGTTTGCTACGTGTTTGTCTTTTCCTCCGCTCTGAGAGTTCTGAAAGCAATGACCGTATCTAATGCACCTGAAGAAGCCCAGTTCCTAGCTGTGTGCGGCACAAAGTAGGTGCACATTAAAATAGAATTCTGAATATTAATATGAGACAGTTGGCACAAAACAACATCAATTCACATGCGCTCAAGGCAGAGTCTCTTTTCTCTCGTTCATACCGTTTATCTAGGAAAGCAGTGTGATTCGGGTGTTGGGAACACGGCTGTCATTAGTCAACAAAGTATCGTAGGCAGCAGTGTAGCCCTCAATATAGTCGATAATATCGTCATAACTATGAACGGGCTTGGAGGGAACCACTCTAGAAAGTACATGATTTTATAGCCGCTTTGCTGTACCTCTGAAACTAACACAGAATACTACCGAATGTAAACTGTTATTTAAATAAAAATGAGTGCCCTGCAATTAACCCATCTAAAAGTCTATTTCTTCCCATTAGAGAATTTATTACTTTGCAGTTTGACCTTTAGTAGCTTTAAAATGCACACCGCTAGTGGTTTTATTAAAAATGTACAGGTAAAGGAAAAAATAATTTGTCAAATAGGTAGGAGTTAAATTAGGCCACGAATGGCCCACTTTCTTTCACCCTTTAAAAAAACTCGCTGTCTGTCCGTACGCTTTCTAACGGTTTACCCCATATGAATCAAACACCAGGAGATATGGGATTTCGAGGGAAGAAACGACCTGGGCACTAAATGCCTTTCGCATGCTGCTCACCTTCTGATTCCGGAGAATCAAAGGTGCCTTGTTCCGCAGTCTTGTGGGAATGAGAATGAGGCCTTCAATAAACTCTTCAATAAACTGCTCGCAGAATCCATGCTAAGCTAACCGCCCAGTGGTGGCCAGTGATTGCATCTATGCGCTACGCTCGTGGGCTCCCACACCTCAGCAAATCGGTCAACGGGGGCATCTGCCTATTGTTTTAAGAAAGAAATACTTCTCTGAATTTAAGCCAGATGCCATATAATCACTGCCATGCATATAATTATAACAGTTATTGCAGCTTCTTATTCACTCACAAGATTTCTAAAAGTTCAAGGCATTGAGATTGTTTATGCTGCCATATTCCTCTTATTAATCACCCACTATTGAATGTTCCAAAAGAAACAAGTTCCTTGTTTGCTTTTCAGTTATCTGCAATAATGATAATATTTGCACAGTTTAAGTCATTGAGAGACAACAATCTCATGCTATTAAGTCTTCAATGGCACATTTCATAAGGTGTGAAAATCAAATACATTGGTAATTATGAGAACAATTGTTCATCACATCTCAATCATCCTATTGCTATTTTAAGTAAATATGTATGTATTGAATCAGGACAAACTACTACGTGGAAAAATAACAGTAAACAATAGGTATTTCCTCCAATGTTATTTACAACTTTATCATTAAACTTTTCTTGCTTTGTATGTTTTTAGTCATTATGCATTTATACATTTTCTGATCTACTTTCTATATATTTGGTGTCTTAAATACTTGAGCCACAAATGACATTTAATATTCCCTTTACTGTTCTTAGTCCTTTTGTAACCAAATTCCTGTCATCCATTGAAGGAAGAACAAAAAAGGGGGGGAGGTTTAGGTGGCAGAATAAGTGTTCTAATGTTTGTCATCATCCCTCATATTAAATAATCAAAAGAAGAAGATAGCACAAAGGAACGGGCTAGACATGGGAAGATTTAGTCTTTGTTTCCGCGTTGGCACGGATCGGTCCTGTGAGTGCAGGTACACAATTAAGTCCCTGGGCCTCAATGGGCTCCCCAGGAATGATGGCCTTATTGGCTTCTTATTTGCCTGGGTTGTGGTAAAGCCTAAATTGGTGATGGCTAGCTAGTCTATGGGATTTAAAAAAATCCCAGAGGAATTAGGGGAAAAAAGGCCCAGGGGCTGTTTGCATAATGTAAGGACGTCTAACTTATCATTTTAAACTACTATTATTATTATAAATCAAAATACATATGAAATGATGAGCTAGAAAAGCAATAAAGAGCAGGGAATAAAATAGCAGAAACCATCCATGAATTAACCATCTATATTTGGACAGAAGTCAATGGTATTATTTGAATGTGCATGTCTACTTTTTTGGCAAGCTCCCATCCTATATTATAGGGCAATCATGAGTGTTTATAAAGATGTAGCTGACGTTACGAGATTGGACTATGAACGGTTCAATACATAATCAAGGAAGGAGTCTGCAGGATTATAAAGATTTGTTCTGAACATACACATCTTGAAAATATATATATTATTATGTTCCTCTAGTAACTACAGGGCTTCAATTTCCCGCAGAGGCAGGAGGTCTTGAAAACAAACATAAATGTGATGAGAGATAAAACATTTGGGGGGAAAAATCAAGAGCACCGACGACTATGTGGCTTCTTTTACTCTCCTTTGCACAAATTACATTCTGGCAGTAATCTTCCATCTGGAAACAGAGGTAACTTTCCATATTACTATCTAGGAATTAAACGGTGTCTTTCCCCAAAAGGATTTAGTTCCTTGTTTCTGCTTTTCTGAAAGTCCTGAGAAAGTGTTTTTCTAACGACCCTCACCACCTCTCCTCCCCACAGGGAGAAAGGAGACAAAAATGAGCAAATATTTCTCCCCTGTTCCTTGTTTTTCATCAGTGTGCATCTGAGCTGGGCAAGAAACCCTATCACGCCCAAGTCAGCAGTCACACAATTATTTAACCAATTGCTTTTCAAGGTTATATTTTTAAGCCTTTGCTGTTAGCGATCTCCACTGTGCTTTAAGAGTTGGAAATGAAGAAAATAACAGACGATTTTTTAAATAAATTTTTAAGATTTTATTTTTAGAGAGAGGCAAAGGAGGGAGCCAGTGGCACACAGGACCACGCCCACAGATAGGATTTCCCGTGGGGAATCAGGCCTGCATTGTACCTAGGCTGCTTTGAGACTTGCTTTTTGCTAAAACTCCCTCACCCTGGATTGAGGCAGCACATGTTCACTGCGTATCTTTAAAGTCACTTCCTAAAATCTGTGCTAAACCTCCCAAGGGCAGAGTGTAACCAGTTCAACCCCTTTTCCCCTTGATCTGCAACATTCTTCTCTTTGAAGTAATTAGCAACATTCTCTCCTTTGTTGTCTGTAAAAGGTAACCACCTAGAGCGAACCTGTGCATAGTAAATGAGGACCATGTAATGTACCCAGAGAAGCAATAAAAGCCTGTCCAGGCAGGGACCAGGGCCCTCTCTCTCACTCAGACAGTGGCCATGCCGTCCCTTTTTCTCCACAGGACTTCTGTTGTCTGCGTGAACTTGTTCATCGCAGCCACAACACACGGCCTCTGTGGGCCAGGATCCACATCAAAATATACCTATTCATTTTCTTGATTTCTGATACAAATGCAGATACAACATTCCAGGTCACCAGTTGTTACGGACTGAGTATCTATCTCTGTTTCTCCAAAGTTCTTATGCTGAGACTCTGACCCTTGGTGTGATGCATTTGGACATGGGAAGTAATCCCTGCTCATAATGGTGGGGCCTTGGTCCAACAGAATTATTACCCTTATAAGGAAAGACACCAGAGAGTTTGCCGTGTGTGTGTGCGTGTGTGCCAAAGACATCAGTTCGTGGTATTTGTTCTACGCCAGTCTGAGTCAACTAATTTTACCAGTCAAGCCTTCTACTAGGAGAAGCTTAGGGAGAAAGAGAGATTGCATTCCAGATGTCATTTGTCACTTTAAAATATTGAGGACTAGTAAGTACATCACCTTTCAAAAACTACCTGTATTTCTACCACTATTATTTTGATATTGCTACTTAGACACCATCAAAAAAATCACCTTGACAGCTAATAAATCCTAAGAATATATTTTTGAATGGTTCACTTCAGGGTCTACACTATTTTCTAAATGCATATTCATTTGCTTATTTTGCTCATTCCATGAGTAGGCAATGTTGTACCTCTTACCCTCATTATCTAAAGATTTTTGAACTACATTGAGAAATGACTCTTTTCCCTCATTTGTACCTTCAGCTTTCACAATTCCCTGCCTATTCCTTCTGCCTAGATTGTGTTTCCCTCCATTCTCTACTTGAAGAATTCTACTTATTTTTGCCAGCCCAGCAAATACTACCTTCAGTGTGAGATCTTCCTTAGAATTTAGTTTCCCTTGTTTTATATTTCCACAGTAATTTAATTATTCCTCTTGTGTAGCACCTACATCAGGCTTCAATTTATAGTCATTTGGGTTTCCTTCACTATACTGTAAACATTTTATTTATTTTTTCAACCCCCAAAGGATACAATAATGCATTGCAATGATGTAAGTGATTAATAATAAATGCTTGGTGAATGAATGTACATATGAAGGAATAAACTACATATAAGCTACTGAAAACAATAAGTGTGCCCATACAACTTGAGTTTCTTTTTCCTGTTTTTCATTAAAATATGCTTGAATTCTTTAAAACATCAGGTTTTTTTGTTTATAATCAATGAGACATGGTTCTCCATGAACTAATGTCTACAAAGTAGCTTCTTTGTATATCATAGGTACAAGTCAATGTTTTAAGAAGCCTAATTCATTTCATTTTAGGGGGAAAAGTAGAGAATAATGACTATTTTCAGGGTCACGTTCAAACATAATTACCGCTGGAGGACATTTTTTTTCTAAAAAAATATATCATTTGTCTACTCTCACTGTCTTGGCCATAAATATTACAAAGACAACAAAATTAGGCAACTAAAACTAAACTCTGGAAGTCAGGAATGAAACTTCGTATCTGTACTGGAATTTAGAGACTTCAACTCTCACAATTAGCAAATGACATTTTCTACTTGCTGGGTTTGCTATGTACCACATAGTATACTATTATTTTATGGCTGCTATTCTAAGAACATCATGTACAGAGTGGTTTAAACCTCTCTCACTTAATCTGTTTTAACCTCATATATTGATCATCAGGCACTGCAGGGGGACTGCCAACTCACATTACTTCATTTCTGAATAATTAACATCATGATACGATTCACTAAGGATAGGACTTGGGGCATCACCGAATACAAATGTACTCAACAGATGATTTGCCATACGGTTTTGATGAATAATGTCCATATGATTGATCAGAAGTCGTAGAAGCACTTCATATTTACTCAATTCTCACTACATGAGTAATATGCAATTTTGTAACTACAGCCATATTTCCATCAGGCATCCTCAAAAGCAAGCAGGGAGGCACACGGCCATCCTTTTGCATGTATTTTATTAGCTGTGCTGTGTGCAGGCAACATGACTTTTTAACAAAATATATTAGCTTCTAATAAATTATCTATAAGTGGTGGTAGTTACAGTTTAATTAGGCAGAGCCTTATCACTGCTCTGACTAATAAAGTCTTAAGAACCATTTGAAATATTCATTAAATGTTAAAATGGAATCTTTTTTTGTGTGAAAAGCTGTTGAATGGCCTAGAGCAATAAGGAAAACAACGCAAAAACGGCACTTCACATGCCACGTGAATAGAAAACCAAATAATGAAATCATCCCTGTATCAATTTCAAAATACTTTACAATTGTCTCAACATGAAAACAGAAAATGATTTTGAAAAGATAACTTATGAAGAGAAACCCTTTAAAGTGGAAAGTTTTACCCAATAAAACTAAACTAAACTCAAATCTAAAGTAAAAATAAAATCACTTGTTGCTCTGAAGTTATTTCAGAAGAGAAATTTTCCGAAGGAATTTCTGAGAGAAACACTGATAACGTGGCATAGGTCTGGGCATTTTCTTTCTTTTTACAGGGAACAGGTTAATTCCACCTTGTCTAGACACTAAACAAATCCAGAAAAGAAAAAAAAAAAAAAACCACACGAAACACTGCCTCTCAAGACACTGGGCACCAGGGAACAAAGGACTCACTTGTTGGAGACGGGGAACAAAGAAGTCCAGTCCAGTGAACGTCCAGCAGAGTGTTGGCCAGAGGGACAGATTTCAGCCACGGCCTGGGGAGCTCCAGGAGCTGAGAAGACAGAGTGGACAACTTAAGGTATGGAGGACGACACTGACGGTAGTCAGTTCACAGGACGGTGTGTTGGAGATGGAGCTGCAGAGAAGGACAGCAGCATCATATTACTTCGTCTGTTTATTCCTCATTTATGTGTATATTTTTGAGTGTGTATCTCCGCACAGTTTTCAGAGAGGTCACTATGGTTATTGTAATGCTACTTGGCTATAGAAAAAGAGGGAAATCTTGCCCTCTGGGACAGCATGGATGGACCGGGAGAGCATGATGTGAAGTGAAGTAAGCCAGGCGGAGAAAGACAAATGCCATGTGATCTCACTCATCTGTGCGATCGAATGAACACACTGAACTAACGAGCACAATGCAGACAGACTCATCGATGGAGAGCAGATGCCAGCTGGTGCGGGGATCAAGCGAAAAGGAGAAAGGACTCATGGGCATGGACATGGACAACAGAGTGGTGATTGCTGCAGGCAGGGGGTATACGGGGACTGCAAGGTAATGTAAAAAATATAGTAAGATTAATTTTTTTAAAAAAGGAGTAAGCAGAATCGTACGAAGTGACAACTATTAGGGACCTTGACTTACCAGGGCTAACTCCCTGCTCAGTCCTTCCTTACACATCACAGGGTCCCCCCACTCCCCTCCGCGGTGCTCCCCGTCCTCTGCTCCATTCCCCTTCTAGAACCCTCCTGCTTTCCATCTTCTCCATTCCCCTCCCCCCGCAGGTCCCTCAGTGGTCCCTCCCACCTTCCACCCTCCCATGCCCCTCCATGGTCCCTCCCGCCCTCCCCCACATTCCTCTCCATGGACCTTTCTGCCCCTCGAGAACCCTGCACTGCCCTCCACTGTACCCCATTGCCCTCCACCCCCCATTCCCCTCCATGGTCTCTACCATCCTCCACACCTCCCCCCATCCCCCTCCATGGACCCTCCTGCCCTCCATCCCTCTATTCTCCTCCCCGCGTTCCCCTCCATGGCCTCTCCCTCCTTCCACCCCCTATCATTCAGGCCCCCTCTCTACCCTGGCCCTGCCCCCACCGACTCTCTGACGTCATCAGCAGGCCCTTGTGACATCACAGAGCATACCGTTCCCTGCCCACGCAGTGTGCGCAGCACGGTCAAGGGCAGAGGCTGGCGGCCCGGCAGGAACGGTTGGTCCTGTTGCAGGGTGGCGTGTGTACCCGCAGCTCAGCCTTGGGACTCAGAGTCTGAGTGGCGGACCCAGCGGTGGAGGACGCAGAGATGGAGGAGCCAGGGATGGAGGAGGCGTGGTTGGAGGAGTCGTGGTTGGAGGAGGAAGTAGAGATAGAGGAGGAGGAGGAGGTGGAGGAGGCGGACATGGAGGAGCCAGGGACCAGTGGCACACAGGTGAGCAGTAGCCCCTCAGGTCCTGCAGGTCCAGGTGAGTCCCCAACTCTCCCTCCCCCTGCCCCCACCCCCCTAGCACCCCACAGCCCGGCTCCAGCCTTCTTACCCACCCACCGGCCTGGGGGTGGCTGTCCCTCTAACCCTGCCCCCCTAAGCGACACCCACCCTAACCCATACCCCCCCCCCCGCGTGACCTGTGGTCCCCCCTTTGTCCCTACCAGGATATCCGGGCCATCCCCGCTCCCTTGGACACGCCCACGGCTCTGAGGCGACTGCACAGGGAACTGAGGGACATCACCAACGACCCCCCACCCATGTGCTACGCGAGGCCAGTGGACGATGACCTGTTCGCATGGAAGGGGACCATCATGGGTCCCCCCGATAGCCCCTACGAGGGAGGGGTGTTCTGCCTAAACATACAATTCCCACGCAACTACCCCTTCAGGCCCCCGCAGATTTACTTCACCACCCCGATCTACCACCCCAATATCAACCGAAGGGGATACATCTGTCTGGATATTTTCAGGTCCCAGTGGTCTCCCATAATGACCATATCCAAACTCTTGTTGTCCATCAGCTCCATGCTATGTGACCCCAACCCCAACGATGCTTTTGTTCCGTCCATTGCGAGAATGTACTTAAAGGACAGGGACACCTATGATACCATGGCTCGAGCTTGGACCAAGAAGTATGCCATGTGAGTGAGAGGTCAATGATAACCCATCACCTCAATAAAACACCTGCCTGTTGAATCCAGTGTCTTTGGACTGCTTTCTGGGGGGTATCCTTTCCCCATCTTGCAGGTGCCACATGAGGGTGTGAGGAGGGGGTGGTGGAGGTGGGGTCGGGCAAGGGTGGGGGGTGGCTGAGTGGGAGAGAGGCCAGTCTGAATGAACGTTTTACTGAAAGCCCTCTTTCCTGCTTCAGGACGGGAAGGCAAGAACAAGGGGGTGGTGGGCTCAGGATGAGTCCTTTCCAGCTGACAATGGGGAGGAAGAACTGGATGGAGATTAGAAAGCTCACCAGGTATCTATTTTATTCTGAAGAACCTGTGTCTTCAGGTGTGTTGCTTGGGCCAGGATGAACAGTCACCCGTATCCTCTACTTTGAGGTCTACATTGAACTGGGCAAACATGAAGCGGGTGAGGAGTTGTGACCAAATAAAACGATGTGTTTTGTTCCCAGAATTCTCCACCCCACCCCACCTTTCGGTGCCCACCTTTTGGGCCAGTCTGCCTCCCTCCACACTCTGGGTGGTACCCCACTTCTCGGGACATGCCTATTCATGATAGCTGATATGCACAAGCCGCCCAGGTGCCCACCAGTAGATGAGTGGGTAAAACAACTGTAGTACATGTACACAATGGAGTAGTGCGTGCCTATAAAAAAGGAAGAAAATCTTACCCTTTGGGGCAGCGTGGACGGACCTGGAGAGCATTATGCTCAGTGACATAAGCCAGTGAGAGAGAGCCAAATACCGTATGCTCTCACTCGTGTGGAATCTAATGAACAAAATAAACTGATGAACACAGCAGAAGGAGAGGGACGGACACATGGACCAGGCAGACAGCTGTGGGGGGGGGTGGCGGGGAGGGATGAAGGAAACACATACACACGCATCCATATAAAACACATGGACACGTGACAGTGTGGTGACAGGCGGAGAGAAAGGGGGTGGGAGGGTGGGGGTGGGGCGCGGTGGGCTGAGGGGGCATAAATGGGGAGGGAAGGAGACTTTGCTTTATTTAAACCACTGCAGGTGGTTTTTGCGGAGTTGTACACTTGAAACCTATATGGCTTTGTGAACCAGTGTCACCCCGGAAAGTTCAATAAAAATAAATACACAATTTCATCTACTGACATCACATTCTTAGTATGTCCTGTAAAGTATGGACATCTCACTTCCATTTGGCTTCCTTTACCTTCCCCACTTTACATATCATTGAGTTTATACAATTTATAGAACTCATGAGAAAGCCCATAGTTCATTGATGTATCCCTATTTCCACTCTTTCAATCGTTCTTCCTTCCTTCCTTCCTTCCTGATGCTCCAAAAGCATATCTTGTATCATTTCCTCCCTCTTTAACAGACTTTCTTTAGCCTCCCAGTGTAGCTGTGCCAGAGACAGATTCTTCTAGTTTCCTTTCATCTGATGTTTTTATTTCTCCTGTATCCCCAAAGGACAGTCTCACTGAATTTGGGATTCAGGATGAACAGTTCATTTCTTTTTAAAAATTACACACACACACACACACACACGCACGCACACACAGCTGTGTATATATTTAAACCCATATAAAATCTGTGATTTCATTAATATATAGTTGATACGCACTATTAGTTCAGGTGTGCAGTAGAGTGTTTCAACATTTATACATCTTGTGAGATGCTCACCACACGAAGTCGAGTAGTCAGCTTCCCCCTTGCAAGGCTGTGCCACCCTTATGGACCAGCTTCCCCCTTTCCCCTTCACCCACCCTTCCACGCCTCCTCCTCCGTCAACCCTCAGTCTGTTCTTTGTTTCTATGAGTCTGTTTTTGTCTCATTTGGCTTGGTTGTTTGTTTTGATCTTTTAATTCCACGTATAGTGAAATCCTGTGGTATTTGTCTTTCTCTGTTAATAGCCTAAAGGACCATCCATGTTGTTGCAAATGGCAGGATTTCATTCCGTTTTATTGCAGGATACTATTGTATTGTGTACACACACCACATCTTGTCTGTCCATTCATCTGGGGATGGCCACCTGGGTTGCTTCCACATCTTGGCCAGTACAAACAACGGTGCGTCGAGCACAGGGGGTACGTGTACGCATGGATGTGTGCATGTATATATTCATATACATACATAGTTTAGTACTTTCATTTTGTTTCGATAAACACTAAGAATTGTTGCTGCTGAGTTGTAGGGCAGGTCCCTTTTTCGTTTTAGAGGACCCTGCGTACCACGTTCCACGGTGGCTACGCCCGTCTGCGTGGCCCCCCAGAGCATGCGAGGGCTCCCCTGCCCCAGAGCCTCGCCAGCACGCACTGTCTGCTGCCTCGTTGACTCCAGCCGTCCTGGTTGGTGTCCGCTTCCACACCCAGACAGCTGAGACACTGCACTGTTTGCGTCCACGACTAGTGGTGAGAAACCCGCTGTCGTTGGGACTCGCGCTCTCCTATCAGCAAGGAATCACGGGTTTTCTGGCCGCTTTCAGGATATTTTTGTCATTAGTTTGTTTTCATTTTCAGAAGCTTAATTATTACGTGTGCATTTTTTACAGTATCCTATTAAAGTTCATTTACCGTCTCGAATATGTAAGTTACTGGGTTTTTTTCACCAAGTTTGCAGTGTTTGAAGCCAGTATTTCTCTGTATAGTCTTTTGGCCCCTCTTCCCCTCTCTTTGGGGGTTCAAATGATATAAATATTGGTTTTTCACTTTCCCGTAGGATATTGATGTTTTCTTATTTTTCCAGTCTGTTTTCTCCCTGTTTTTCAGAATAGGTGAGTTCTATTATCTGTTCTTGAGTTCACTGGCTTCTTTTTAAAGTCTATTAGCCAAAGAGTTTTTCTATGCCATTATATTTTTGCTGTTCTACAATTACCATTTTTTTGAACTTTTATCTTTTTTCCAAAAATATTTGACTTTTCATTAGTTTCAGGACAATTTGTAATTTACTGTTGCAGTATCTTTATGACTGTCAAAAATTGCCAGAATTCACTACTTGACTTTGTTACCATCACAAATTCACCAGAAAAAAAATAGGGAGAACAAGATATGTTTACAATTTTGCAATTATTAAGCCTGAAGATAAAACAAATAAGTAATACAATAGTTATCATCATCATGCAATGAAAAATAACCAGCAGAGGAAAATTATAAATTGTTCTTAATTCCAATGCAGAGAGTTTAATGCTGCCGTGATAGCATGAGATCGTGAGTGATTAGCATTCTCCTTAAAATGCGTCCATCTCTACTCCTTTGGAAAGCACGTGAATGTTTTCACTGGCTTGGATTCCAAGTGTGGTGCTGGGGGGGGGGACTGGGAGCATTCTCAAGGCAAGACATCTGCGCGTGGGTGCCCGCGCATGGGCTCGGAGAATGAGTTTGTGCACAGCCTACGAGATACTCAGATTCCACAGTGTTTGGTCGGAGCCTACGCTCAGCTGTATTGTTTTGCAGAATGGCTTGTGCCCAAGGCGTGTTACTTCCTCACAAAAATGAGCCCCTGTGACTGAGTTAAGGAGATACAGTTGGCCCGTGCGGATAACTGGATAATTTGGAGACTGTCCAGGGTACACCAGTGGAATTGACTGAAGTGGTAAGAAACAGGCTTTCTGATTACACGTTCAATCTGTCAAGCCAAAGGGGCCCACAGTGCCATGATGGCTATTTTGCTTAACACTTCGCTGAATGGGTTGCTTAATAATTCCCTGAATAAATGATTTTATCTTAATCAATATCACATTTTCATATCTTAGGTCTGGAATAAAGCATTTGAAGTAACCCCACTTGCAGGAATCTTGTTTCACTTACTACAACAGTGTTAGTAACCATATTGATGGTTCTGCTGGTTATACGGACAGATTGCACCTTCTGGTGCGTTAGCAACTTCTCGTATGTGAGTGAAGGGCCTTGGACGTAAGCTCCATTGCATCTCTTGTGAGAGTCCGAGCGTCATACAGGTCGGCTGCGCAGGCCAGTGTCCCGAGGACAGAGAGAAAGACTTTCGTGTTCGTAACTCGAGTCACCGCTGGTATTCTTGTGTTTGAAGTTCTCTTGTCTTCCGTGGCAGTGCAGGAGAAGGGAGAATACGCTGTCGATCTCAGAAAAAGGGACTTGTGTTCGAGGTATCGCATGCAGTTATATATTTTTTTAAATATTTTATTTCTTTATTTTTAGAGAGAGGGGAAAGGAGGGAGAAAGAGAGGGAGAGAAACATCAGTGTGTGGTTGCCTCTCACATGGCCCCCACTGGGGACCTGGCCCGCAACCCAGGCATGTGCCTTGACTGGGAATCGAACCATGACCCTTTGGTTCACAGCCCACGTTCAATCCACTGAGCCACACCAGCCAGGGCGCAGTTATATTTTTGTTTCCTTCTTAAGCATGGTCAAAGGCAGAACAAAAACAAAGATAATTCAAAATTTCAGAAAATCAAAGAAGATACTTGAGAATAACTATTTAAATGACCTGAGCATTTCCATCCCACTGCTACTTGTAAAATAAGGAGATGACCTAGACTTATTTTTATGGCTGACCATAACAAACGGTCTTGCAGCTCTTTAACAGTGGGGAATTTGTATAATTAGCAGGGACTGTTTCAGATCTAGTCAATATCTTAGTTAGAAAAGCGACAGATACTCAAGGACTTTCCTCTGCAATGTGAAAAAACTATATAATGTCAAATATATTAATTATGTTTAAGTTCATAATTATAGAACTTTGATTGATGCCTTTTTAAAAATGCATTTGCTGATTCATCTTTTCATCCTGAACACGGTGCTGACCGGTATTCATACAAGTCAGCTTACAGAAGTGCATTCTAATCAGAACCATAGTGAAAAGAATGGCACACGCTGAGTATTACAACATAACTTCCTGAGCAAGCGGGACAAGAAGATGAATGAAGGGACGGAGAAATGAAGAACCCGCACTTTCAGCACGGAAGTGTGATAGAAGCCATTGGACTGAGAGTCTGATGATGGGATTAGAATGACATGTTCTGGCCCTGGGCTTGGGTCTCATAACACGAACACGAACAAGGTACAAATGCTCCCGCACCAGTTTCCAAGTCCGGCCCCCGCCTGGCAGCCACAGTCGGCCCACTGACGAGGGTCCACTCATTCCCAGCATCCTCCGATGGTGTCTTGCAGGAACCGGTCTGCAGTACTGGCATATTCTTGGAACTCACTCCTTGTTAGTCACACAAGTACTCTGGGTCAAAGTGGTTGTTCGCCTGAACGTACGGGGTTTACTGAGGACATAGTCTACATTTTTGAGAGTACCAACACTCCACACCTAAGTCCACGTATCACGTGCTATAATTGCTAAAAAATGTAATGTCAACATTGCAAGCCTAGATTTCAGAAACTAGTACAAAAAAGGGCAAAGGAATCCCAACTCTTTCTCACCTAGCTCCTAATGCTATGAAAACTGTGGAATATTTTCATTATTCAGCTCGGACAGAGCCGTGAGCCGTGTTGATTTTGGAATATAATGGGTGCTGCATTGGGAAATGTGTTTATGGGCTGAAGACTTTTCCTCATCTTAATTCCCCTCTTGCAGTATCAACGGAGTGAACACTCCCAGCCTCTCAGTCTGCACGGCACGGACCAAGGATGGTGTACTTGCTATCTTCCTCACGGTAGATGTGGTATGATGCTCCCTTACAAGGCTTATAATAGACCTATTATGTCCTGCTACCTGGGTCATGTACATGTTGATCAACCCTGCCATGACCTCAATAATATTTAATAGGAGAACACGCAAGTGCTGTATTTGCACTGTGAGGTAACCTTAGCAACCCTCCCGTGAAATGTGTAGGAAATACTTCTGTATAATTTTCAAAAACTGAAATTGACATGTGAGAATTCATGTTAAGTGAATCATTGATCTTTTTCATTTTTCTTAGTGTGGCACTATGTTCAAATTGCATACCATTAACACATGATCTGCTTAGATATTATGATATTATTTTACTTACAGATCATATACTTGTGGGCACTTAAAGCAGAAGCAGAAAGAAGATTCCAGAATATGGCCTGTATAGCAACCAAAATATTTGATCTTTGGTTCAGTAACAGATGTGAAATTCATTCTCGAAGAACAATTCATTCTCAAAGAATATCAATTTTATTGTATGCTCAATAGTTTTTCTGTAGACTAACCCTATAATAATATAATAACTGGAAATGCCATCAGAGCAGGAGGGACATAGTATTATTTAGTTAGCATTTTCTTTAATGGCATAGGGTTTGCCTGCTATCTTTAGCAAGTTCTTAAATAGAGTTTTCAATAAAATCACGCTTTGGAAAACAGTTTTTGCAGTAATTTTCTGTCATAATTATTGCATCTATTACTGCAAATGCCATTTATAACCAATCAGTACAGTAAAATGACTTTACTTGGGTAATTTTGGGGCTTATTTGCATAAATTTGCCATAAATGTAGTATTTGAACATTTTTAGGAATAAATGCATGTGTTATTTTGCAGATTATACTGAGAACTATACCCATTTTTAAACTGTACATTTATTAATAAGGAAAATAGTTTTCACAAATATTTGGCAATAGATAAAAACAATATTCTATAATTCAAAATAGTAATTTCTAGCTGACTAGTGGATTGGTTCATGAAAAAAACATTTGTTCATTCTATTACTTCTTTTGAGGAATGATTTTCTGTGGCTCATAGAAGCAAAACACAAGACAGAAAAAAAACAAACAGCAGGAACAGAAAGAAAGCAAGAGAGACAGAAAAAAAGGGGTAAAGAAAAAAGAAGAAGAAACAAATCGCTGGTTTAGGTGACTATCAGAAAAATTATTTTCTTAATGCAATGTAAAGATGTCATCTCAAAGCAATTTGTAACATTATAAATACTGTGCGTGTATGCTGGATACATAGTCTATTTAATACTATTCTGGTGACAACAATCAAGATGTTAGTTTTTATTTTGTAAGCCACTATATTGTACAGCCACACAAAATAAGAATAGAATAACTTATCCCGTGGAACAAAAGCAAAAGCCAACAAGTTGGGTGCATCAAACTAAAGAACATCTACACAGCAAAAGAAACAACAGGGAGTGATGTCAGCATCCCGATGGCACGAGACAGTGTCCCTTTTATCCTTCCGGTGGCGCGGGGGAGGCTGGGAAAGTAGCAGAGAAGTAGTTCAACAGGCATCAAGGGATTGAAGAAGGAAGTTTACCCATGAGCCTCTGGGAATATCACACATGAAGGATCTCCCTACCAGGTCCACAGGTAAACTCTACACCCCAGCACTAAACTCACACCGCTTCCCCTTCTGCGGTCAGCTCCCTGCGCATGCATTTGTGCGCAGTGGCAGAGGGGGATTATGGCCAGAGAACAGACCAAGGGCACTGCTCCTGCGAGGGGCTGCAACAGTGAACGGCACTGCCACATTCTGAAAAAGGGAAAATAGGAGCTTTCTAGTGGCCAGCCTGGTTAGTCGTAAGAACAAGAGAAGCCATAAAAAGTTAAGAATTCTTCCACCAAAGGGAGCAAAAAGAGGGAAATAGGTGTACCCAAACAAAGACAGACAAAACAGCCAAATAACAACAGCACCGTCTGAACAAAATATTCCATGTGTAGGCAACTAGCAAGAATTTGATATGTCTGCTAGTTCAAGATGACAAGGGACATGAAAAATCAGAGAAACTTGCCATCGCAAAAGGAATATAACAATGCTGCAATAACGGACATCAAAGGCACCTCATTTTGTGAATCGATAAAAGGTTCAACATAGCTGTTTAAAAAAATCAACATGCCACAAGATAACGTGGGAGAATTATTTCACTGATATACTGAAAAAAGAGATGATCTCAGTAAGATTTTTAGCAGAGAGAAAGAAATCATAGGAAAAAAAACAGATGTTCTGGGGCAGCAGGACTCAATGGCTGAAAAGAAAAATGCAATAGATTTGTGTATAATTTTTTCATACCTTCAGTAGAGTACATGGAAGAGAGAATAAATGAGTTAGAGAATAAGGAATCAGAGAAATAACACTGTTAGAGGAGGACAAAGAAAAAAGAATGTAAAAGAGCAAAGAAAGCCTACAGGATTTACAGAATTCCTTTCAGAGTACAAACAGACTCATCTGAATCCATAAAGGAGAAGACAGGAAGAAGGAAGCCAAAAAATTAGTTAAAAATAACAGCAGAGAGCTTACCAAACCTAGGGAGGAGAATGGCCATTCAAGCTCACAAATCTAACGGATAACCCTATAACCTTGATACAAATAGACCTTCTCCAAGACACATATAATGAAACTGCCCAAAATCAATGACAAAGGATTCTAAAAGCAGCCAGAGGGAAACATTTTAACCTCTAGAGGAGTCAGAAGTAGGCTATTAGGGAATTTCCGAGTAGAAACTTTATGGGCCAGGAGAAAGTAAAAAAAAAAAAAAAAAAAAAAAATGATACATTCAAAGTGTTGAAAGAAAAAAATAGCCAGCCAAGAATATCCTATCTCCCAAAAGTTCATCACATATGAAGGAAAAGTATAGACTTTCTTAGACAAACAAAAGCTGAGGGAATTTATCACCATTACACCTACCTTACAAGAAATGAAAAGATACTAATGACCCCCCAAAACCCAAGAAAGTATATAACACACTGGCAAAGATAACACTCAGAAAACTTCACATTTTTACTAGAAAGTGGCAAGCACTTAATGATGGTATGAAAGTCAAGAAAAGGAGTGTGGAAATCCTTACAGCCACTACAATATATTAATGATAATGACTTATTTCTGGCTCCAGACTTGGGCAATGAATCAAGAAAATGGCATTCTGACATTAAGTAACCCTATCACCCTTGGGTAAGTTATTTCTTTACTTTGAGTCTCCAGAATAAAAGTGGGGTAAAGGCCGTTTAGAAGAGTCATGAATTCAGCTACAAATATTTAATGAGCCCCTATTATTTATCAGGCAGTTTAGGAGCACTGGAGTTACAACACTGAAGGAGAGATACACTGTCAATAATTTCATGGAGCTTCGATCCTAGTAAGGAGAGAGACCAAGAGACAGAGAAATGAATTAACACACGGATATACAAAATATGGAGTGACATTTAAAAATACCAACTATGTTTACTAAGTGAGAGAAGCCAGTCAGAGAAAGACGAGTACCATATGATCTCATTCATATGTGGGATCTAATGAACAAAATAAACTAACAAGCAAAACACAGACAGACTCATAGACGGAGAGCAGGCTGACAGCCGTGGTAGGTAGGGGGGTGAGTTAAGGGGTGCGGGGATAAAACAAAAAGGAAAAAAGACTTCTGGGCACGGACAACTGTAAGGCGACTGTGGGGGGAGGGGGGAGTGGAGGTGTTAGAGGGGATGAGGGGATAAGTGGTAATGGAGAAATAAAATAAAATACAGTGTAAAACAACGAAGCCTGAACTGTTTGGTTAAGCAATGAACTTCATCCCTTCGTCCAAAGTCTCTGCACAGTACACATTCTCTGTCCCTTAGGCATGCGTTAGCCATCTGGTTATCGGATCTACTGTGAAGGTGTTCATAGTGCTTGTGTTCCCATCACCCTTAGTATACTTAACAGTGTCCCCAAAGTACACGAGTAATGACGCTGGCAATTCACACATGCTAAAGAGAAGAGAAAAGCTCCTTCTTTAAGTTAAAAGATAAAAGGTCTTGATTAACAATAAGGAAAAAAAAGTATGCTGGGTTGCTAAGATCTACAGTAAGAGCAGAAGTTCCTCCAGTGAAACTGTGAAGAAGGAACAAGAAATCCACGCCAGTTTAGCCATCGGACCTCAAACTGCCAGTTACAGCTGCAGCAGACGGTACGTGCTTAGTTAAGATGGAAAAGGCATTACATTTGCGGGTGGGAGACACGGACAAGAAACGTACTGCAATCAACAGCAACACGTCAGAAAGTCTGACTAGCACTGGGACTATAGGAAGACTCCAGGACGGGGTCCCCTGAAATGAACTGCACCAGGCCGTCTGCTCCTAGTTGTAAAGGGCAGCTTTACACTGCAACACAGAAAAACCACTGGACGGCGAGAAAGACTGCATTCACAGCACTTTCGTGACAGTATATTGCTATGATGGCTCTCTTTTATTGGTAGGTGTTATTATTAATCTCTCACTGTATCTAAATTGTTAATGAAACTTTATCACAGGTATGGAAGGAGAGTAAACAACGTAATACATAGAGGGGCAGGCACTATCTTTGGTTTCAAGCACCCACTGGAGATTGAATAAAATAACAGAATAATGCTGTCCAGTTCCATCCATGCTAGATTTGCGTTTTGTAAGGCAATTGCAATGAGTGACTCATTCATCGTACCAATTTCTAACAATGCGGGAAGGTGTAAAAGGATGGAATCCTCAAGGCCACATTACCCCCGCTAATTCTATCCCCAAGAACTACCTGTCACGGCTTGTAGTTTGCAGTGTTTATTTCAGTTGGTAGACTTTGAAATTTATCTGAAAACACAGAATTTTGTCTGGAAAAGACCTCTGCATTTACACAGCTGCCTACATTCTATGGGGGAAATTCGCTCCATGCCTATTTTCACCCTTTCATCCCATGTAAGAAGCCCAAAGCCATGACAGTTAGAAAGAAGCTAAAGTTGAGCGTTGCTCATCTTCTCCCCCATCGGCGGGGTACTCGGCTGGAGGCCTGAGTAGTCTGAGCGTGACTAAAACATGTGGGCGCTCAGTTAAATAACAGCAAAAACATGACTTGGTAATTCGACTGCTTGAGTAATACCCTATGATTAAACATTTGCCTCTGTTTTAATAAAACAACCAGGGCAAGAATTGCGGTAAAGCAACGAAGAGGATGACTCTAGAGAGAGCTTTTGAGGGCGGCTGGGAAAAGCTCCCATTAAAATGGAGCAAAAGCTCCATGTGAGTCAATGGGAAATACAGACACGGAAGATAAAACAACACTTTCTTAGCTACACAGAATTATAATTTACGTTGCTTGTAGAAACAGCTCTCAACATATGAAGCAACAATATGTAATCTAATCGAATTTTGTATTGTATGCCTCCTTTACTCTTTATTGGATAATTAACTGACTGCTTGTATTTCGGCACCCAAAGAAACATCTGAGTTTTCAATGAAAACATTGCAAAAGTTCACTGAACTTCTGACAGGCTGAGTATACAAACCAAAAAATAACCAGTTTGGAGAAATTACAATTCATTATTCTATTATGATTTGTAAGGTACGAATTAATTTCGTTTGATTAAACTTCACTGGAATCAGTGTGTCTTTTATTCTTGACACCTAATGGATTTTGCACATGGCCCTAATTTTATGTTGTACAAAATATGCCAATGCAAAACCATTTAAAAATTTCCAAACAATAAGCATGTCATAAGACAAACTTATTAATAGACTTAAAAATTTATAGTCCCCAAACAACCACAAAAAACATTTGTATATGTGTGTGGGGAGAGTTCTTGCAGCGTCTCCTGGGGCTATTAAATTCCTCTCTCTTGTTTTCCTGGGAGGAAGCTAATGTGGAACATCGTTGCAAATGTAATGCGGACTCCTGGTCATGTTTAAATAAAATTATCATCTCTAAACAATGTAAAAATGAGAACTTGATACAAGTCTCCAGTAACTTAAAATAGATGACAATCCAATTACCACTGAAACACAACGAATTCCCTCTGTATAAATCTGGAGTCAGGAAATTCACTCAGTGATTCGCAAAGACTTCAAAACACCATGTTGTGTGTGGGAGAAGAGACACACACACCAACATGAAGTCACTTGAGTAAAGACAACCCAAAACCAAACACCTGCATGGAGGACTAACAGTTTTTAGTAACACCTGCATTTCGTTTGGAAGTCCCGAAGAGCCTGCATTTTCTCCCTTTTCATAATAGCACTGGTGGTAAGGCTATGTGTTACTTTCTCTTCCTTCCTTTTTTCTCCAGGTAACGGTAACTAAGTTCTGTGGCTGGTCTTAGAAGTCACCAGGATGATATTCACAGATGAGCTGCAAATGAAAAGACGGTGAGAAAGAACGAGCATGTTTTTAAATTAAAATGCCACCCTGGCTGGTGTGGCTCAGTAGATTGAGCTGCAGCCTGCAAACCAAAGGGTCGCTGGTTCAATTCCCAGTTGGGGAACACGCCTGGGTTGCGGGCCAGGTCCCCAGCAAGGGGTGTGCAAGAGGCAGCCACGCATTGATGTTTCTCTCCCTCTCTTTCTCCCTCTCTCTCCCCCACTCTCTAAAAACAAATAAACAACATTTTTAAAAAATTATTGTTTAAAAATATAGTACCTATTACAAATATATTGTTTTCAAATGCATTCTAAATAAATCGATTGGCACACAAAATTGCCCTAAAGGGAGGTAAAATTTCAGCTGTGCCAAACTACTTTTCCTTACCACTGCTTAAACTTTTATTATTTTAATCTAGAAATCCTGAATTTTTCAGTATTTTTGGTGGTGTATTTCTTAAAGCAAACACTGAATTCTCTCTCCTTTTTCAGTGATTTTTCTAATCAACTTTATGATTGGTGCCTACAAGTACAGTAACTTGTTCCTCGATTTAACATGTGTTCACTGAAATTTGAAGAATGAGAAGTCACATATATAGCAATAAAATGAGAGGACAACCCACTGAATTGGAAAACATATTCACCAATGACAGATGTCATAAGAAGTTAATATTCAAAATTTATAAAGAATGTACACAATGTAGTTACAAAACAACCAAACAATCCAATTAAAAAATGGGCAGAAGACCCGAACAGACACTTCTCCAAGGAGAACATACAGAGGGCCCACAAACATATGAAAGGATGCTCAGCATCACCAGCCATCAGAGAGATGCAAATTCAAACCACAGTGAAATAGCACTTCACACGGGTCAGAATGGCCATGATAAATAAAGCAACAAACAACAAGTGCTGGCGAGGTTGTGGAGAAAAGGGGACCCTAGTGCACAGTTGGTAGGAATGCAGACTGGTGCAGCCACTGTGGAAAACAGGATGGAATTTCCTCAGAAAACCAAAAATGGAACTGCCTTTTGACTCAGTGATTCCATTTCTAGAATACATCCTAGGAATCCTGAAACACTAATTGAAAATAATATATGCAACCCTATGTTCATTGCAGGATATTTCCAATAGCCAGGATACGGAAGCAGCCCAAGTACCCATCAGTAGATTAGTGGACAAAAAAGCTGTGGTACATTTACACAATGGACTACTAGGTGGCCATAAAAGAAGAAAGAAATCTTACCTTTTATTACAGCATGGATGGAGCTGGGGAGCGTTATGCTAAGTGAAATAAGCCAGCCAGAAAAAACAATTACCATGGGATCTTACTCATATGTGGAATCTAATGAACAAAATAAACTGACAAAATAGAAACAGGGGCATGGACACATGGAGCAGACTCACAGCTGTCAGAGGGGAGGGGTTGGGGACCGGGTGAAGGGTCTTAAGCAAAGAAAAAACTCCCAGAAAACAGCAAGGTGATCACCAGACAGAGAGGGGGTGGGAGAGGTGGAGGAGGGTCAAGGGGGATCGATGGTGATGGAAGGAGACTGGACTTGGGGTGGCAAACACACACTACTGTGTACACATGATGTGTTGTGGACTTGCACCCCTGAAACCTATATAATTCTATTAGCCAACGTTACCCAAATACATGCAATGCAAAATTTATAAATAAATATTGATTAAAAAATGAAGCACCTTGTAATTCAGATGAATATTTATGAAGCTGCTAATGTCCAAATGGCTCCCAAAATAACTCTGCTAACAGACATCAGTAACTTGTGAAATACATGGAGTTTATAAAAGTACTCTGGGTGGTACGAAGCCAGTAGTACATCTTTTCTTTCCCTTCTATGTCATTTGAAATACGCAGAGATTTGATTTTACCACAAAGTACTCCATTACCTCTCTGCAATCAAAAAGGTCTTTGCAACAGAGTGCTCTTTGGAGACTACCCTTTCGCGGAAAGGTTATTTTGCACTACAGTACAAAGCCTAGTTACGTACCGTCCCTCGCTCTCATTCTGTTTGAACAATACTTTGGACACCTCTAATAACTCGGGTGTTGCACCAAGTGTTCGGTGTTTAGCGGGCACGCTTCATGTCAGCATGACTCTGGCACTTTCATTTTAATGGTTTTCAGGAATTGTGTTTGAGCAGATCAGTTGTGCTTTAGCTGTTCTTCTCAAGAGATTTTCTCACTGGTCTGTGCCTGTAACTAGACTCATCTTCATTGTGAGGATATTATCTAAATGCTAGACTATAATTAGAGTCCTAGAGAAAATACGTGCTTTCTATGACCTAAGAGAAATTCTTTCACGTTGACTTTTTTAGAGGAAACAAATGGAGGGTGGAAGTGTTTGCATTTTATACACTGTATTTTGTTCCACCCGTAAAGAGAACCTGAATATCCAACACAGGTCTTCAAATGTACAGGGTCCGGCAGAGTAAGGCCTGCTGGAGTGTGGTTGCTAGGATAGTAATATGAGTATAATAATTTCTAGTTTTCATGTGAACATTTCCTCTCAAATGCCCTATGATGTGCTGGAGTGTGATAGTGTTATGTTACAGAATTACATGCTTCTGATTTTGTCATGAAAGATTTTGTAATAAAAAAGGGTGTTATTTGTGCAGGACCCTGTGTAACAAACACACCTTTCAAAGGCTTGCCATGTCCAAATAATCTGAAAGCAATCATAAAATTTGAGGTGCGCAAGGGGAATATCACACCGAGGTGCACAGTAAGTCCAACAAAAGTATCCTCCTGGGTTCCACAGTAAATAATCGATGCCATAGCCGCACATATCAAATAAATATTAACAAAAAGATATTTGTAAAACAGTGACAGAAGGAAAACATTGCTTTATTGAGTTGTAAAGTATATGATCGTCTAACCACTACGTTGTACATCTGAAACTAATACAAAAATAATATTGAAACTAATACAAAACAAAACGTGTTTACTTTTGATTAAACACAAAAGAAATAGTACAGCTCCCCAAGAAAGGCATCCTAGAATCCTATTCAAATTACACTTTCCGTTCGCAGTCCAAGGTTTCTTAGGGATACGCTGGATATTGGTCCTCATGTTCTAATAAATGATAAACTATATGACAAAAAATAACTTTGCATTCAGAATCTTGTGGAACTTTGTACTTTTTGACAAAACTCACCAGTTTCATTTAGCAAGATGAGTACTGTGGTGATTACAGTCAACAATGCTATACTGTTTATTTGAAGTTTACTAAGAAAGATGTTATATTGTCTTTTCAACATGCACACAACATACAGAAGTGATGGACACATTAATTAGCTTACTGTGGTTATCATTTCACAACATATATGTATCAAAACATCGAGTTGCACACCTTAAATATATACACTCTTCGTTTGTAAATTACACCTTGATAAAACTCTTATTTAAAAGAAAACTTTTATTTGCTTTGCTCTAACATTTATTGAGCCATTTTTATGTGCCAGGCATGGTGCAAGGCTCTGGGTATAACAATGACAAAGAAAAGGACCTCAAGGAGCTTAGAGTCTAATGGTAAACTGCTGAGTGAAGCGAGGCCCAGAGTGGTAAAGCACTTACACAGTGAAATAGAATTAACTAGGTACCTGGAAATGGGGGACTGGAGCTAGAGAGTGACCAGGGTAAAACTAACACATCAAACGTAAACAACTCTGACTGAAGAGCAAGGCTGCGTACAAAAATATAACAGAAAACCTACTGGCAAAAAGGTTAGGATAGTTTCTAATAGTCACCTTGAGTTTTAAGTCCTGCCTTATGATCAATGAAGCCACTGCGTGACTTGAGGATTAGGTTTGCTGGTTTGCTGAGACACAGTAACTGTAGATAGGTTGAAATACAAGTCTAGCACTGGAAGTCATACTGAAATTCTTCAATTAAAACCATGAACCATGTATAGCATATTTATAATACATCATAGAGAAGTTTGGGGAAAAACTCTCCTCTAACCTCCATTCACAGGATAGCGTAGAAAGTAGAGAATTTGTGACCTTCCATATATACATTATTTTGGCTGTGCAATGGTGAACACTTTCACTTAGACACACTCAGGAAATAATGTCAACATTCTACACCTGTATACAAAGACATCACATTTAGATGCATGTATACAGCCATTCAATATACAGCAGTTCATTGCAGCCACGAACCTGTGTAAGGCCCTTTCTTCTGTTGTAAGGACATAATCCGTGAAGGAAGGCGCAGTCCCAAAGAACTGTCCAATTTCAGACCCGCCGGTGTGTTCTGCTAATACTCCTTGTGATAAAGTTAGTTCAGTCGGCAGGATGTCTATTTCACTGACAAAAAGCAGTAAATAATTCTAAAGAGTTGTTTTCGAATATGGAAACCACAATATCCAGTAACAAACAGTGAACTACTGAAAACCACTACTGGTGTTAGTTAACGTTGCTACTGACTGAAAACGCAGAAACTTCAGAGAATTGAACTTGATACTTCGAACATCCATACAGGACGTTCCCAAAGCAGCCCACCCACGAATTCTCAAACCCTAGGAGCCGCGCACTTCGAGCACTTCTTCTCTTCGCTGTGGAGGACTTTCCTCTTCATCCGGCTGTCCAGGCGGTTTGCTTCTAGGTGGAGAGGCCGTTTCACCTTCAGACGCGTCGTTCCTTGAGTGCTCCTGTTTCGGATCAAACAAGTAGACCTCGATGGGCCCTCTGGTGCTCTGTACACGCATTGCGATCGAGTTTTCCCCGGGGGTTGGAATGCCCAGTGTGGTTTCCGGGGGAGCCTTAATGGCAAAAGTCATCTGTTTACGGTACGCTTCAATGCCCTGAACATCCTGGTACGTCACATACGCCAGTTTTTCATTGTCCTTGTCATCTGTTAACGCAAACAACTGCTGAGCACAATTCTTAACTAACTCATCCAGAGCACGTTCTTTTGCTGATAACTCATTAATTTCTTCATGCAACAACTTCTGTCTCGGCGACGGTCCCAAACTGCTGATATCAGGTCCTATCCATCGAATACGGCTCTTAGATACTTTTTCAACCATATTGATCCCATGTAGGACACTGGTGATATCATACAGTCTTCGTTTCGGTATTCCCAGTAGCGGTACAATCTTCTTCAAGTGCACAACGCCACCTGGAGTATTTCTGATGATATCCATAAGTTTCCGAGTGATGACAAACAGCGACGAATCAAAACGTGACTTCTTCCCTTTGTGAGGTTTTGTCACGCTCACAACTTGTCCACTATTACCCTGCAAATCCTTGTGCTCTTTTGGCGGCTGCAAGCCCCCCAGGCAGACGCCCTCTGGGCGCGAGCGGCGCACGGACTCCTCCGCTTTGTCCGCAGCCGGGCCAGGCACCTTCTGTACACGGCGCTGCCCACTCATGCTGCCCGCCTGGTCGCCCATCGCCCTAGAAGTGCGGCCCTTGCACCTCCGCCCTCACGACCCGCGAGTTCTCTCACCTCCTCAAAGGCTGGCGGGAAGCTGCTGCCACACCTCAGTCCGGAGTCGAGCACGAACAGGGCGTGAGACCAGCCTGCAGACGCACTGAGCCACAGCCACGCCCAGACTCTGATAAACAGACGAACGCACCGCCACCCACAGCCTCAGGCGGTAAAACGCGGCTAAGAAGAGCAGCACGTCCCGTGACTCTCAGGCCACCGTGCCCACCATCTTCCCGCATGCGCACTGAGTCTCCCGCGAGCACTGAGCCTGCTGCGTGTGCAGTACGTCATCCGCGTGGGCGGTGCGTCGTCCGCGTGAGCGGTGAGTCATCCTCATCCACACTGTGCTGGCCGCATGCGCACTGTGGATGCAGCGGCTGCGTACGTCCTGTGCCGCCTGTGTGCATCCTGTGCCGCCTGTGTGCGTATAGCTCCTCCCGCGTGCACGCTGCGCTGTCCACATGCGCACTGAGCCGCCCACGAGTCCACCGCGCCGCCCCCACTGCGCATGCCCACCGCCGCCAGACCACCTCATCCACGGATCGCCCCTTTTCAACACATGAGAGAAAAGGAACAAGGTGTGTGAGTACCATGTGATGCCTAGTAAATTAATGCATCACAGGATAAGAATACTTCTTTGGGGTTTGTTTTTTCTTTCATTAGGGGTACACTGCATCAACAAACAGAACCAATATCAGAAATTGTTACTAATGGTACTATTTAGTGATTCATTTTAAGGAAAAAGGTAAGGATGAAAAATGCTGAATATGATTTCAGCAGATATTTCCCAACTGTAAATATTACATACATGTACACAAAATGAGTTAATATCCTGGACTTCTGTTTTATTCTGTATTTTATTGATTAAAGGAATTTTTTTCAAGTAAGCGATGAGGATACCTCAACATTAAGAACTATGTTGAATATAATGCTAGTCTGTGATTACGGCATCTAAATTTAACTTTACCTTTTCATTACAAGCCTAACTGTTAATATGGGAAACTTAAAGCATGTATAGAACATCTTCAGTTGATACTCCCATGATGTTTAGTGGTATTTCAAATTATTCTTCAATGAAATATTGTCAAGCATGACCGATGTCTAATCTTGTTTGAAAGCATTGAATGACATGACATTCTTCAATGTTTGTCTTCTCTAATTCAGACTTTATCTATATGTGTATATATTATCCTTTATCGTCCCATCTTAGGCAAAACATTTGGTCTTCTCTCTAAAGCCAGAAATTCCTGTTTCTCCCCTCACCTCAGGTTTTTCCTTATTTATTTTCAGTCTCTCACTTGACATCAGATAGTTTCCCTTCATTATAAAAACAAATTCAAGATGTCCCCATTCTCAAAACAAACAGTTCCTAAATCCTGAAACCCCCTTCAAGGTGAAATGCCTTTTTCAATTCCCTTTACCACAAAATTCCTAAAACAATAATGTATCTGTATTTCCAAAACCGCATCGCTCAAATCATTGTGTAAATCCCTCCCATGCCACTCAAAGGTCAGTAGCTAAATGAAATACAATAGCTGTTTCCTATTCTTCATCTTATTTCTCTTTGATATTTGCCTCATTTTACTTACTTGACTCCTTCCTGGCGGCTACAATTCTGTCCCTTCTTCCAGCTCCTCCCCCCCACTCCTTTCCCATCTTATGTACATACGCAATATGCTTTTCTGGTCCCATTTACTCCTCATGGGAAAGTATGATGTTTGCTGGGAATTTTCTTTCCCTTAGCTCTCTTCTCTGTCCGAAGCAAAGATATAAACTGACAGTCTCTGTCACAAGTACAATTTACAGATATGATTTGTTTGCTCGGCATTCAAATCGAGCATGTGTTCTCCAGTTCAATATTATGTTATAACTGATTTGTTCTACACATCTAGTTTTACAAGCCCATCTCAAATACTTTGTCTTCAACATTTTCATTCTTACATACTCTCTTGAGTTCTCAGTCTACATTTTTAAATCAGTTTCTCATGGCCATTTTTATATCCCTTTAGCATCTTAAACTCTATTTCTAGATATCAACTTAGCCTCTTTCCTCTCAAACGTTTTTTTTTTTTTTTAATGTATTTATTTAGGCTGATAGTGCCAATATCTTGCTATTTTATATCTTTCCATTGATTTGGGCTTGACAGTTCAGTGTCATCTTTGATTCTCTTCTTACTACACAAAACCAACCGTTTTCAAGCCCCGCTGATTCTAGTTTCATAATATATTTCGCATCGATCCCTCTACCTCATTCCCAGCACAAGGTTAAGTTCTCACTGCTCCATCTGTTGATTTGTGTAGTAGCTTCCTTATCAACTAAAGAGTGTCATATGAAAACCATTTGAAGGAATATCAACTTTAAGCCAGGATAAATAATATTGGGCTGCCTAGAAAGCTGCCTTTAAATATCTGAAAAGCTGTCACGAAGAAAAGTGATTAGAATTATCCTGAGTGGTGTTCAGGAAAGCCAGGACCGAAGTTGGCACAACATGTATGGAAGGGTTTGGGGGTTAGTATGAAGAAACTTATTTTCTCGTGTTGATTGAAGAAAGTAAACTCATGCAGTGCTCCAGGTATTTGAGCCCAGGCTGGAAGACACCAAGTCAGAGTTATTATAGAAAGGACCCGCTTTCCAACGAGCTCCCCTGTGGGTCTGGGAGTTTCTTCAGCCATGGCAACCCCCCAAGTAGCTGACAGTGAGTTTTGAGTCTTTAGTTTCCTGTTCAGCCAGCGCTGCCCTGCCCATGTGGGCCGCAGCCCGGCCGTGACTCTTCTCCGCTTGGCTCCTTGTCTCCCATCTCTGTGCCGCCTAACTGTCTGGGGGTGTGGTTCTTTAACTCCTTGCTTGTCAGAGTTCCATGCAGTTTGAGTTTTCTGGCACTTCCGATTGTTGACTGTTTTAGATTGGTTGTTATCCTTCTTGATGTCGTGTAAGGAAGCCAAGTGTTTCTACCGATGTCTCCATGTTGGCCGGAACGCCTCTAGAACTATGCTAATAATATTGGTGTTACTAGCTAGGGCAGGATTCAAAGAGTTGATTTCATTATCGGGAGTTTTTGAAAAGTGATCTAACAAGAGCTAAAAATGGTTGCTTTACCCTAATACTTATTTATTGCTATGCAGTGCTCCTTATGAGCCTTAAGTTTAAAGCTATGAGTATAAATAGGATAAAATTCATATCCTCAGCATGTTGCGCATTTCAAGACTAATGGTCACGGCACAGCCATCTGCTCCCATAATTAAGCACAACAGTCCAGCAGTTGTCCAGCTGCTGCCATTATGCAGTGCATTCAAGAGTCCACTAGACTGCCATTGAAATGGGAACAACAATGGTGACAGCTGTAGGTACAACCCAACAGGGAGTAGGAAAGACAGTCATACTAGTAGTTCCCAACTCCTCAGGTATCAATATAAAATGCGCCCTTTTCCTCCGTGCTGAATGAGCCTATGGCGTGCATTTATATTAGAATGTTTCTTACTTCCTCCATTAATTTTTTTCATGCATTCATAATCACATTCAGTGGACTTTTCTATTTTCCGGGACTGGCTGCCATGAATACGTGCAGCTGAGAGAGGACGAAGTGAGCCCGGCCATACTCTAATTCTCCGCATTTTCCAGGAAGATCAGTGGGCCCACAGCAATGTCTTATTTTTATGTCGCATGCCTGTGGTTGTAGGAGGCAGACTTCTGCTCCTGGGTCCCCAATAACTGATTTTGGGGAAACAGCCCACTGGCATGGCCTAGAATGCCACCGCACCCTTGTTACCATATCCACCAATGTCAGCAGTGCTTCTACTATGGACCAGCTGAGATTAGACACAAGCCTGCTCAGCACTGAATGTGAAATTAATTGAAGGCGATCCAGGAAAATCCTTGAGGAACTGAAACTATCTCTTCCCAGGGTCTAGTGCAGAGTCTTTCGTACACTAGACATTCCACAAACGGTCACTTCATACACATACACAAATTAGCTGCAAGCGCAATGGGTGCGGCTGAGGCTCAGATGTGATGGAGAACACAAGGGGGGGAAGTACCAAGGGCAAATGTCACTGAGGCGGTGAGTGGGGCCTTGAAGGCTCTGCGAAGTTTAATACAAAAAGCGAGAAGGCGGCTTCAGGATGAGGGAGAACGTTGGCACTTCAAAGCACTAAGTATATTCAAGGGACGGTGAGTAGTAAGCCAGTTTAATTAGAGTGGCAGTGTCA
Organism: Glossophaga mutica; assembly: GCA_039655065.1. Taxonomy (NCBI): domain Eukaryota; kingdom Metazoa; phylum Chordata; class Mammalia; order Chiroptera; family Phyllostomidae; genus Glossophaga; species Glossophaga mutica. The sequence goes on along the minus strand of CM077318.1, from coordinate 1,056,643 downwards.
GGTATCGGATTTGTAAGAAAAAGGCTGAAAAAGAAGAGAGGAATAAATTTTGGACATCTCTAAATGTCGGCCAAGCAGTACATTTATCTTACAGAAGGAGATGTTACAGTTTTTTGAGCGGATGAGAGCCTCGATGCAAGCAATATACAGTACAGATTGTTACTAGTGAAAGATTTGTGGCTGGGAGGACTGCGAGGAGCCCCATGGAATGATTTGGAATGTCAAAAGTGGAAATAACACCAGTTATGTGCAGTAAGATACTTCATAAGGAAGGTACTAGCGAGGACTTGGTAATCGGTGCTCACAAAGGAGGCCACAGGGAAGATAAAATTTGGAGCAATGTGTAATCATCCAAGCCAGTGGAAGAAAGTATTAAAAGAGAAATATAGAAAACTTGGGTACTGAATTTAGGGATAATGTCCACATTTGGGGGGAAATAGGAGATACAGCAACAAAGAAGCCAATAAAGTAAGAAAAGAATGTAGTGGCTTACAGAGGCTATGACAATTATGGTCATAATACTAATAAATATAGATACAACTTATTGGAACATAACAATGCACTAGACACCGCGTTAGTACTTTACACTCTTAAGTGTTTTAATTATCTCCATTTTATGAGATACTATTTCTATTATTTTCCAAAACGACAATGACACTTAGGGAGAAGTAACGGCTAATAGGCCGCAAAACCAGGCTTTTACTCTACCTCTCTTTAATTTTGTTTGCCCATAAAATGTTTTTTGAGATGAAAAAAACATATGCATGTAGAAAGGCATAAAGAAAGAATTTTGTTAACAATTTGAAGGAAGTGATAGGGGAAAAGCATCACAAATGACTGAGATGGTATCAACTTTAGAAATAAGATGTATGCTCATTCCCTTAAATCAGAAAGAAAGGCTGTGATAAAAAGACAAAGATGATGAAAGAAAGATGACCAGGAACAAGCCACATGTCCGTGATCTTCATTCTACCTATCATATAATATCTGCCAAGTGTGGAGGGACAATTTCAGGGTCTCAGAGAAGGGGAGTGAGTCTAGAATACAAACTGTAAGGCCTATTGTTAAGTTCTCAACAACAAAGACGCTTTTAGCTCCATGACATTACTCTTTATTCAGTAACATTCTGTGCTCTGGGAGCATTCAGACAGGTGCATAGTGGGGATGCTTCAGGCTAAGGAACTGGCAGGGGAGACAATGAAATATTCTGGGGTCAAAAACTGCAGGTCACAGGTGGCAAACACAAGGCCCATGGGCCAAATCCGGCGTCCACCTTGTTCTGTCCGGCCCGGAACCTGGTTTCTAGCCAGCAGCAGTGCTGAGCTCTCGCTTAACTGTTAAGGAGTAGTTACATTTACACAGTCCTAACGTTACATTCGGCCCTTTGAAGGCATCCGCCAGGCTGATGTAGCCCCTGGTGAAAATGAGTTTGATACCCCTGGTCTGAGGCCTTTCAATTGCCAGAAATGCACTTCAAAGTGGATAAAAGGTAATAGGATTTTTTTTTTTCTGACTGAGACACTTCGGTTGTTTCTGTGTCCTCCCATAAATTAATAAAGAAGATGTGGTATGTGCATATATGTACAATGGAACACTACTCAGCCATAAGAAAAGATGAAATACTGCCTTCTGTGACAATGTGGTTGGATCTTGAGAATATCGTGCAGGATATTTCAGTCATATTGATGTAAATAATCACACAGATCATCACAGGACTTACTAGTTAGGCCCTATAAAATCTGGGAGTTAAAGTAAAGGAGGTGTGTATTTGGTAACAAACCGAAAACTCCGAGTCAGAAGAAATACATTACCTGGGCCTTAAAGAAAGGAGTATTGAATTTTCCCCTGCTATCGTTTTTAATTAATAAGCTGAAAGTAAATTAGTAAATTGTTTCACTGTGTCCCTCAAGATTACCCCCATGGTGTACACTGAAATAATATAGTTGTAATATTCACTAAGATCTGTGAAAAATGAGGGGTTTTTTGCTAATTACCATTCTGGCTGTATTCTCATCTCCTCAAAGGTAAAGATCATCTCTAATTTATATTTGCATCCTTCCTCTATGCAAACTGGCTCATAGTAATCACTTGTATGTTTGCTAAATTAAGTTTCCCTTACTTGTTCAGATAAATTTTGCCAATCCAAGGCCAAGACTTGATAAATAATACTAAATTGAGTCATTCCCTATATTCTTTCTTATCTCATTAATTGCCTGCCTCATAGTCCACATTGTTTATTTTCCTTATTTTAGTTCAATGCCAAAGGTATAGCCAAAATAATGGAATAACTTCTGATCCTATGCTTTTTGTTCAATAATCTTCACATTTCACTCTATGGTACTGAGCAAACATCAGCAATATAAACACCTGGCACTGCGTATATTCATGGGACCAGAACATAACCATAACCGTAGGCCCTCTTTTGAAGAAGATGATAAACTCTCACTTGTGATTTATTCTTTCTCGAACTATGCTGTATGCTCTCTAGCCACTATTTTTCAACTCTCAATGTAATCAAACTTTAAATTCCATCATCTGGGAAATTTCAGAATGTTGGGTTTTGGGAGCTGTAAAGAATATAAATCATCCTCATCACCATTACCGTAGACTCATGAAATCCTAGCATCAAAGTGCACTACAAGAAGTTAGCTAGGTTTCTAGGCAACTCTGCCTTCTACTTTTTCACTACTTGCAGAACCAATCAGCACCTACCCAAGTGTTTCATGACAGATGTCTAGGCGTCCTGGGACTTGAGCTACTCAGAAGTCACTAACAGTTAGTGAAGAGTTACTTACTAAAGCAAAACTTGCTCATAGGGAGAGTTATCAAAATCCACAGTAAAGGTAGGTGAGAATCACATGCCCTCTTAGAGAGGTATGTGCTGATGCTTCCCTGTACCATTGTTGCAAGAGAGATTGCTAGTTTGTACTACATGGATTACATGTCCGTCCTTGTCATCGGACCCTGAGTAGCACAAACTTTCTTCTGTAACATACACATGCAGCCACACGTACACAATTCTTATTAGTCCTTAACACTCTAGTATAAATGAATATATATTATCTGCGGTGGTGGTAAAAAAAAAGTCCATGTCAAAAACCATTCTGTGCTTAGAGAATTAAGCCATCCCTTGAATTGTTTCCACAGAGTATAAAAATGTAGTTTCATGTGGCCATGTTAGTGAATTGATAAAGCATAATATTTTGCTAGAAAGCACAGATTTATCTGATTTGTCTGGAAGGAAGAAGTTGCACTTCACCAGCATGCGAAGAGTAGGCCATACCTTGGGTGGCCAGTACAGTGCAGAAACAGTGAGAGCGGGCCCAGATGTCTAACTGAACTGGGTTTAATAGTAGCCAGTTAATGTGTGAGAGACTTGGGGTCGAATTACCTACATCCTTCATCCGTATGTAAAATTTAAAAAACCACTTATCTATAATGGATACTGGGCGCACCGTTTGTGGCACACAACAGGCACTAACAAAAGAAAGGTTGCTATTCATTTTATGGCCATCACCATCATCATCCTCATCATCATCCAGTAGGCAGAAAAACAGTGATGACAAACTTTATTTTTTCTGTGTGATAATTTCCCTTCTCTAGCTCCTGTCTTTCTCACTATTTGTAGTTCCGAGTGTGTAACTAATAGAGCCATTGACTAATCATTAAAAAAGTTACTATAAAAAGCCCTTAATATGGTTGAAAGAAAAACAGTAAAACATAAAATTTTATAACCTAACATTCCGAGTTATCAACTCATGCAATTCAAATGGAAACAGACAAAACAAAACTCCCTAAGCTGATAAAGGGGTGGAGGGGTTGTGCCTTTGCTTTAATTGGGGAAATGAAACGATTGGAAACCTTTCAGTAAGTTTGACTTTTATATGTTCAACTGGATGCTTTCAGAATAAAAAAAATACCTTTCTATTTGTTTCAATGTATGACCCAAATAAATGCTAATGACATTGATCACAGCGAGGGAAATAGGAAAAGATAGAGCATTGAACTGCATATTTATATACCCAAGGCAAATGAGAGCTTGATTATGAGAATGTGGGGAAAGTGATATCATTTTAGACTTTACAATTCTCTTTGATTTAATTTCGGATGAGTCACTGTATTTTATCTTTGACAGATAATAACCCAATCACATCTATTTTATTATCCTGAGAGGCCTGTGGATTTGGGACATTAAAAATAGACAAAGTATAAAAAGACACTGGTAAGTAGATTCAAACCCCCTAATGGTTTAGCTTATCATCTTTCCTTTCCTGTCTGAGACACAGAGATACAACTGTGTACATTATCAAAATATTAAATCAAAAATTAAAACATCAGGGAGCCTGAATGTCTGCTTCCAGTGACACAACGCTTAGTCAATATCGTTTGGTTTTGCTTAGGGAGCCTGCGCTTCCCCGCCATTTGTAACCGTCTCTGTGTTAAATTGCATCTCAAGGAGACCAGACCATGCGAAGGGAAGGCTCGGTAACGTGCGCTGCACATCTTGGCACCTCCGACTCTAGATGCCTGCGAGCTGAGCGTCCCTGTTCCTCATCATCACCTCTCCACCTCCACCGATACATCCCATGCACGCTTTCCCGTGCTTGTTAAAGGAAATACAGGGGTTACGCGGGAGATAAACAGTGTTCGTGCACGCTGAAAAGGACGTGTAAACTGAACAAGTTTCAATGATTGTTAAGTAGGATCCATCGTTTCCATTGGGAGAGAAATAAAAACAGTTCAGTAGTGCCAAAGTGGGACTTGAATTAGAACTTTTAAGCCTACAGGCGCTCAAACAACATTAAGAAATATCAAAACAAAAAGTTCAGTCTTCATCTGAGTTTTGATGGTTAGTGGAGCGACCAGCTAATGCCCAAATAGTAAGAGGCACTGCTGAGCATTTGGCGATGGATGGCTCTCTCCTCTGCGTGTTTACAGTTTACAGTGTTTTCATTAAACGGAGTGAGAAAACGACTGTCATGATTTCGCCCCCAAAATAAATAGTTCTCTCGTGAGAAAGGATCAGCCTTGTCAGAAGAGGGAACGTGAAGTGTCCCCGACTTTCACTACTCTTTAATAAAGCACTTGAATTCGCGTTCAGTCATTACAATTTGAGATCAAGAAGTAGAACCTTTTTTCCCCTTTCAGGAGCTCAATTCCACTGCAGCTGAACAAGTTCTGTTCTGGCGTTTTCCTCCTTCCCTCCCTCCCTCTACCTACCTACCTTCCTTCCTTCCTTCCTTCCTTCCTTCCTTCCTTCCTTCCTTCCATATCATACCAATAAATACACAATGAAACCTGTTTGTGTGTGCCATGAGATGAAAAAGGTTGAAAATCGCTGCCGTAGTCTGCATCCCCCAGCGCACAAAGTTGATTTTCATCATCTTTTCCTTTATGGCTCCCAAGATAGAGAAACGCTGGGACTCTTGAAGTGAGAACAATAATGAGAAAATTATAGTTTGAGGAGTATTTTTCATTTCCAGCTGATTGAGAAGTGGTGGGGCTGAGTGATTAGCCTGCCAGACACATTACTTCGCCAGTCTAAACACCACCAAGATCACATGGCTGAAAACATTTTAGTTTCAAAATTGCTATTATTTTTATTCCCTCGATGTAAGCTAATGATATTATTTTGTTGGCCTACATACCACTATAATGCATTGTCTGTTTTGCTTAAAAGTGCCTAATGTATATTTGCTGCTGCTGTCAAAAGTTTCCGTGCAGTGAGCTGTAATTCGAGGGCAGAGTGGATGTACAGAGCAACACGGTGATTAAGTGTGCAAGAATTCTTTTCCTCTCTCCTTTCTTAGTAAGAAGAAACTCACGGGGAGCTATTTGCTGTCTACACATATACACATACTGTTTTGAAGTGTTTACACTGGATAACAGATTAGGAAACGCATGTTGAACTATGAACAAATTAATAGGCATAATGCAACTATCAAAAGTTATTTAAATACATTTAGGGGCATGATATGCTTTGTGTTTTTTGGAATTTGTAACACTTCAAACAAAATGAAAATGTTATAATCTAAACACTCAAGTCCAGCAGAACTAGGGAACGAAAGTGTACCTTTTCAAAGCAAGGGATACTTCTAGTATCTCTAATTTTGTTGTAGCAGACTTAAAGACCTATCTCAGTTTTCTTTGTTAAGCTGCCAGTTTCTTGAGGATGAGGCCTGCATGATATTCATCTTGAAGCCTGGAAGCTCTTGGTAGTAAATTCCTTATCAAAATGTAACTGCACAACCCATCCAGATCTGGTCAAGGATGACCACTGCATTATTGCTCCTTCGTTCCACACAAACCATCAATGTAAGCCAACCCGTTCACTTTCTTTTTGAGTACGCTCTCTGAATTACAAGTTTCTAAGAATGAGAAAAGACAAGAATTACATACTGTATTTCAAATATCACTTTTTGATAGCTGAGCCGAGTGTGAAGCAAATAACTGCAATTATTTCTTTTTAACTCCTGCTGGCGCGTGGTCTCGCGCAAAAGGTTTTTCTTCATTTGATACAACTGACTACTCTTTCTTGTCTTATGTTGCTAGGCTTCCTTAATAACAGAATCCCTTGGTTCTTTTCTTCTACTTTGCCATTTGGGCAGTGGCTTTTGACCTGGACTTCTTGCCATTTTTTCCATGTGTTCTTTAGGGGTTTATTTCCAGTCTTTTTCTCACTCAATGCCATTCCCCCGGATAAATTCATTCACTGTTAGTGCTCCAATTACCATCAACAGGCTAACAGCTCAGAATCTTAATTCTCCCTCCTCCCAGATCTTGCTCCTGAGATTAAGATGAATAAAACCAACTTCAGTTGGACATTTTCACTTGACTGTTCCACAGGCTTCTCAAGGTTCGAATGCCCAAAATTCATTTCATCGGAACAAACTTCTTCCCTAGACCTATGTTTCCTTGTCTCGCACGTTCTGATTAATGTGCCCTTTGTGTCGGGTCAGAAATTTGAGAATCGTTTCAAAGAGCGTTACCCTAACCTCCACATATCCAGCTGAGTCGACATACCTCCCAGTCTCTTCTTTGTAGCCCCCACCTTGGGGAAGACCCTCGTGTTCTTTTTCTAGATGATTTTGCACGATTTCAATCTAGTCTTCATTGGTCCATCAGAACAATCTACATACAACGTCTATCTGCAAATGTCAGTTTCTAGCTGAAATCCTCCAATGGAAAAAAAATACCCCCCAAAAAGATATCCTCCTGCAAGTCCATCAGTGAAGCTTCTGATTTTACCCTGCCCTTAGAATACTATCTTTTTTTACTCTTTTAAAAATGTTTTATTGATCTCTTTCCTCCACTTGGACTGTAGTACATTTATGTTTAGATACCCCGACTGGTTCAGTTCTGCATCTCCCATAAAACAGTACTTGTAGTAGTTACCCAGTAACTGCTAGATAATAATGTAAATAAAAAAACCAAGAAAGAAGTAATCTTTGAAAAAATAAACTAAAAGCAGTGGATGCCGGCGCGTATAGCCCCTGAGTAAATTAAAACGTTTATTCATGTTTTAAAGATTCACCAGATGGAAGTTTAAAAAAAGAGGTTTTTTGTTTTTTGTTTTTTGGTATTTTGAGAGATAACTTAAAATGCGCTATCTGGTGAAATTCATAGACAATGGACACTGTTAATGTCTTATAGCTGATGTGAAAATGAGTACACTGTTGATTTCTGATACTGAAGTTGTTGCCGAATCCATTTAATACTTTACGTTTTCTATAGTTTTCTTTATTTTCAATTACAGTTGAAATATAAATTATTGAATGCCCACTTTCTATTTTTATTCCCTCAAATTTTATATGGCACCTGAGGAAACAAATTGTATGTATACGAAGTATGAATTAAGTGAGAACGGTTTTAGAAAATGACATCAGAACATACAAAGTTAAACTCTTTTACTAACTTTATATGTTCACAATTACGTTATGAAGATAATGCTCTTCTAAAGTATAAATTCCACTTTTATTTCAGTTTTGACCTAAGACAAAAGATGCATTAGGCTAAAAATGGTACTACTCTCAACTCAGTTCCTTTGCTTTGAGAAAATACTTCACAGATACTCCATTTCTTACAAATTGAAGGTGTGACCCTCTACCAGTGAATATATTACGACTTGCTGAAGACTGAGACAATGGTTAGCATTTCCTAGCAATAGAGTATTTTTAAATTAAGATAGGTACACCTTGTTACTTTAGACATGATGCTATTTCGCACATTAAATAGGCTATAGTACAGTGTTAACATAGCTGTTATATGCACTGGAATATCAAAAGGTAATGTAGGTGTGGCTTTACTGCGGTGGTCTAAAACTGAACTGTGATTATAAATTATTCTGATATTAACTTACAGCAATCAGTAGCATTCCCACTAATCCATTTCAAACATAAACTATAACTTGCTCTCACATTATCACAAATGAAATGTTATAAATGGCCCCTATAATTCCAAGGTGTTTTTTGACAGCTCTCAAAAGGAACATGGGTTTGCCCAATACGTTGCCACTTAAAGACTTTATTAAATTAGGGTACTTTGAAGGCTTTGAGGTCTAATGATATATTAGGGTGTTACACATCCCCAAATGATAATTATCAGAACGATGCCAGCATGTTCTAGAATGTTTTTACAAGAGGTAACTTCTACTTCCTGTATTCATACGCTGTTTTGCAAAATGTCTGAGTTTTGGAGCGTGTCTGCGTGTAACGAGGACTCCATGAAGGTGTTTTTCCTTTAAGCCTGAACTGTAGTAGACACCAAACAGTGCTTGGGGAGAGCGGAAAGACGGGAAGCGGGAAGAGACCGGAGGAAGGACTCTGTGTCCTGAAGTGCCAAGAGAGGCGTGCGGTCCAAAGTTGAATGCATAGGGTCTGGAATTCTGCAGTGAACTCAGGAATACAGGTAGGAGCTTTGGAGTTACAGGCATAAGAGTGTAAAGATGCGAGGCTCTGCAGCTACACAGGGAAAGCTGGCGGAGTCGAAGGAGCAGGAGGAGAGGATGGGTCGCTCAACTTCGCCAATATTTCAAGGGCGTCCAGGCAGAAAACCTGAGAGGAGAGTATCCGAGCAACGATAGCAGAAAACCAGAGGAAAGCGTACGTAGCGGCTGAGCAAAGACAGTCCCAGGAAGGGCACGGTAGTCCCACAGCCTCAGACATCACAGAGACACGAAGTGAGGGAAGGAAGGCCTATTGGCAAATCTAAGAAAATGTGTTGAAAGGAATGGCAGCATCTGTTGGGAATCCAGACGGCTGGGTGTCGGGCCCAGTGGGCAGCACAGGCGGTCGAGGTAGACTGCTCTTACAATGACCCTGAACTCTAAAGAAAGCAATTCAATGATTACAGAGACTTCTCTTGACAAAGAAGGTTGTCTGATAACCAATTCCCTTAGAGAAACACGAGGAGCAGATGGGAGACCCTAGCCACGTGGAGGAGAGGACCCTCTTCCATCCAAATGATAAGGTGACAGAGAAAAATACGAAGAACCATAGTAAGAAGGAAGGAACCGAATTCTAGGGATTCTTGCCTCATGCCCTCAATTTCCTCAGTGCAGCGAGAGGCTGTCTTCTGCTGAGACTGAAAGAGAAGGTAGAATTTTAGATTTGAGGGGGAAAACCATGTCTGGAATAGACAATGAGGAGTGGTGTGTGAGAATGCGAGGTCTTATCTATCTGATGACTAAGAACTGCTGGAAAGGACTGCATATCCGTCTGAACTTGGAAATGATAAATTTATTGTACGTCCATATAAATAGTGTATGACTGTATGACGCTCCTTCAAGATACAAATCAAATGATTCCCACACTATAAAAATTCCTCCAACACAAACAAGTAGAATTTCCAAGTCCTTCTCTTATGGCGCTGCTAACCCTAAACTATATCTCAATAATTGCACTTATATATTATGTATAGGTTACTTGTGTTCCATGCTGTTCCTCAACCAGCTAGTGAGCGCCTTTGGTGGCTGTAGTTTGGTTCTGGTATATATCAGCAAATGGTTGTTGAATAAATAAACGAGTAATTTATCATCCTTCTGGGGCAGAGCATATGCAAATATGTATTTACAGTACAATCATCTACACTTTTCTCAGAACGCCTTCCCTGCGATTATTTCCGCCCAGGTCCTCTGACTACAGAGTCTGACATGTCAGAATGTGTCCAGGATAACCTGTGCAGTAGATGAACTAACGTGAGATGTTTGCCCTCTGATTGGGAAGCCCGGAAAAGAACCATGCAGTATAAACAAGAGATTGTAGTACCAAGGTAGTTTTTTCCTAGCATTTAAAATTAATGTTTTTTGCATTTCCTCTCACATTGCTATTAAACATACTACTGGCCAATCAAATAATGTCCATAACTAAACACAAGGAATGATCCATTGAAAAGGTGGCTTGCATTTGAAATTTTTAAAAAATTTCCTTGTTATTTTTTGTCAAGCAATCCTATGTGCAGACTTCTTGCAGCCCCGGGAATATGGAGCAAGTGTGATTTCATTTATCAGCAAGAGTGCTAGCTGCTTGTGGAAAATGGGGCACGTTTTAATGATGTGTGTATAATAAAGTTTTATCATGGAAAGCATTTTAACCCAAATTAGGTCATTTATTCTTTTAATAGCAGTTTAAATCTATGCTTTCACATTATGCAGATGATATTCCCTCTTCCCTCACAATCACTTGGCAATCTTTTTTTAGCATATGTGACTGATATAGGGTGGATCAGTTTTCAAGCATGGGCTAGCTGGCTTTTCTGCAAAAATCCGGGTGATGCTCTTTTAGCTGCCCCTACCCCAGTCCCCTCTGACAGCTGTCAGCCTATTCTCTGTATCTATGAGTCTATTACTGCTTTGTTCACCAGATTCCACATATAAGTGATACCATGTGGTACTTGTCTTTCTCTGACTGGCTTATTTAATTTAGCATAATGTTCTCCAGGTCCATCCATGCTGTTGTGAAGGGTAAGAGTTCCTTCCTTTTCATGGCCAAGTAGTATTCCACTGTATAAATGCCCCACAGTTTTTATATCCACTCGGGCACTTTGGCTGCTTCCAAATCTTGGCTTTTGTAAATAACACTGCAACGTACATAGGGGTCCATATATTCTTTTTTATTGTTATTTTATTACAGTTGTCCCCCTTTTCCCTCCTCTGCTCAGCCCACCCCCCACAGTCAATGCCACACTGCTGCCCATGTCCAGGGGTCATTCATACATGTTCTTTGTCTAGTCTCTTCCCCTTCTGTCTCCACTGTTCCCCTCCCCCCTCCCCTCTGGTTAGTATCAGATTGTTCTTTATTTCAGTGTCTCTGGTTGTATTTTGCTTGCTTATTTGTTTTGTTGATTAGGTTCCTGTTAAAGGTGAGATCATATGGTATTTGTCTTTCACTGCCTGGCTTAGTTCACTTAGCATGATGCTCTCCAGTTCCATCCACGCTGTCTTGAAGGGTAGGAGCTCCTTCTTCTCTCTCCGCTGTGTAGCATTCCCTTGTGTAAATGTACCATAGTTTTTTTATGCACTTATTGACGGATGGGTACTTAGGCTGTTTCCCGTACTTGGTTATTGTAAATAACACTGCCATGAACATTGTTTGAGGTATATTCCCAGTAGTGGCATTGCCAGGTCAAAAAGCAGTTCCATTTTTAGTTTTCTGAGGGAATTCCATCCTGTTCTCCACAGTGGCTGCCCCAGTCTGCATTCCCACCAACAGTGCACTAGGGTCCCTTTTTCTCCACATCCTCTCCAGCACTTGTTTGTTGCTTTGTTTATGATGGCCGTTCTGACCGGTGTGAAGTGGTACCTCATTATGGTTTTAATTTGCATCTCTCTGATGGGTAGTGATGCTGAGCATCTTTTCGTGTGTCTCTGGGCCCTCCGTATGTCCTCTTTGGAGAAGTGTCTGTTCAAGTCTGCTTTGCATTTCTTAATAGGGTTGTTTTTTAGTTTTTTGGTGTTGAGTTTCATAAATTCCTTATAAGGGGGCTAAAAGGTGATGGAAGGAGACTTGACTCGGGGTAGTAAACACACAATATACTGTACAGATACGGCATTACAGAAGTATACACCTGAAATTCATATAATTTTATTAACCAATGTCACGTCAATAAATTCATTTACAAATCCAGGTGATGATAAAAGAATTGTTTAAAAAATCACACTGACATTGCCCCTGTTTACAGTGATACTTCTCATTGGACACTAAGGCATTGTATAGTGGCCTAGTGGTTACAGTGTACCTTTTTGTTCAAATAAATTGTAAATTAATTATTTACAGTACTGTACTTACCTATCCTTCCTTTGATGATACAATGCTAAATAAATACTTCATATAAATTCTATACTGGAAGTTGTAAGAATCAAAGTTCCTGATCTGTATGAGATCTCATGCACCTCTAGGATTTTTGAAGACATCTCCCATGCTGTCCACCCACCCCCACACTTTCCTGGAAGTTCCATTTCAAATATGAATAATTCTCAATTATCAAACTTATAAGAGAGCATATTCATGGGGCTGGATTATATGACAGGAAAGGAAGAGCTTCTGTACTTTGCCATTTAGCTTCCTGTAATATTGTACAAAGAGCATCGAAATGCTATTTATGTTCTGGGTTTCAGATAGACTTTTGTTTATGAGCTTATCTTTCCCTTTGAAAACTTTCCAGTTGTACAATGGAAAATGCAAATCAGATGCTTAATAATATGCATCATGTTGGTTTCAGGCAGGAGGGTAAAAAGGTAGCTTCAGTCCAAAAGAAAAGAGGGGTGGCACAAATGTTTCTTCCTAAAGCTGTTACAGATACTTACCTGTGAGAGAGATGTTCGGCATCACCGGCCAGCAGAGAGATGCAAATCAAAGCCTCAGCGAGGTACCGCCTCACACCGGTCAGAATGGCCATTAGCAAAAAGACTAGAAACAACAAGTGGAGAGAAAGAACCGTCATGCACTGTGGGTGGGAATGCAGATTCGTGTCGCCACTCTGAAAAAGAGTATGGCAGTCACCCAGAAATTTTAAAATAGTGCTCCTGTGTGATCCAGAAGTTCTGGGCATTTATGCAAAGAAGATGAGGACATTTTTTAAAAAGATATATGCACCTGTATGTTCACTGCAGTGGTATTCACAATAGTCAAAGTATGAAAGCAACCTAAGTGTCTTTTGATAGGTGAACGAATACAGAAGAGCTGTCTCTCTCTCTCTCTCTCTCTCTCTCTCTCTCTCTCTCTCTCTCACACACACACACACAGACACACACACACACACACACAATGGAACACTGCACAGCCGCTCGGAGGATGAGATCCTGCCCTTTGGGACAGCACGGATGGACCCGGAGGGTATGAGCTGAATGAAATAAATCACACAGAGAAAGACAAATGCCACATGATTTCACTCGCATGTGGAATCTAAAACATCAGACAAAACCAAAATGCAACCGTACCAATCTCACAAAGAGAACAGATTACTGGCCACTAGAGGGGAGGGATTTCGGGGATGGGTGAAGGGATCAAGAGGTACAGACTTGCAGCTAGAAAATCAGTGAGACGTGGGGATGACTGTAGTCAGGGATATCATATTGCAAGTTTGAAAGTTGCTAAGAAACCTAACAGTTCTCACCATGAGAAAAAGCAGGTAACTTTGTGTGGGAATAGCATAAGTAGATTTATTGTGAGCATTTCTCAAGGTGTACACAAGTTCAGTCATTCTGTTTTACACCTGAAAATAATACAGCATTTTGTCAATTAAACTTCATAAAGACAGAAACTGCGTACCACCCTAATATCCTGTTGATGTAAGGGAAGCAGGAAAATGGGCCCAATTAAAAATTTTGCAGAAGAAAGGGAGACATGAAGATGGTCACTTATATTTTAATTCAGCCTCCACATTTGGTGACAGATTAATTACAAGATTAACTGACTAAAATCTGAACTCTCCACTTTGTCCCACCTCGGAAGCACAAAATGCATCGATAACACGAGGCATCAACGACCCTGGTCTTTAGGGCCAGAGTATGCAAAGGCCATGAAGGCAAGCGAGGTGATCCCGGACACAGCGCGAAGAGAGTGAGCTAAATAAGCACGTGGACCAAGACAAGGTTAGTCCCCACGTTCAAGAACACTCAAAGAGAAGGACGTTTAAGATGTGGCAACTGAAACTGTATAATAAACATCAGCAATACCAGAAACAAGGGCAAAAATGCCCCACAAAACCCAGCAAGGGACCTCAAGAGGGGATCATTGCTGTCCATCAGGAAAGGGGATCACCGCTGGAACCTTCATAGAGTCAGGACTGTTTCGCTGACAGTAGCGATGCAAGCCTGACTTGAGCTGATGATTGTCCCACACGGTGCGTGCATACACACCAGCTGTCTGCGTGGAATTGAAGTGCTCAAAGTCATCTTCATTCTAAACTACATTATGTTTCACCTCTTACCGGTTTGGTGCTATATGATACCATGAATTGAACACTCTGAGAGACTGTCTTTCAATTTCAGCCTTGCTTTCTGGTAGCAGGGTTTCTGAGCCTCAGGCCAGTTCCTCAGGATCTCTGAACCCCGTTCTCCCCTTACATGGAGGGGGGCTAAATCTTCTCATCCATTTTTATGTCCCTTGGTGAAGCTTTCCTTGTGTCACATTTCCTGTTAATTGCGTTCCGGGGTGTTGGTTTTGTTGCTATAGGTATTTATTCTTTGGAAATTCACTACATACAGATCTCATTCATATATATTAAAATATGTAACTGAACATATTAGAATACTGTCTTATTACCCTACAGACCTGCAAGAGAAAACGCCCTCGCTTTAATTACATTGTTTAACCGTTGTGCCCTTTAACACTGTTCCTACTCCAGGAAGCGTTCAACTTAAAATAGTATTTCTCTAAGTTCGAATTGTTCTTTCTTTGAAAATAAAAACAACAAATATGTTTCCATTTCCTACCACAAATGAGAATGGAAGATTCTAAGTTTAAGGAATTTGTTATCTCCCATGGACCTTTAGAATTCATACTTCACACATCTTTGCATCAACACTTTGAAGCATTTCAAAAAGGTGCCTGTCCGATTACACATTAGTGGAGAACAGTGCCCTACAGTCTAATTTATGCTATCACAAATTTCTTGGACAAAAGTCAGCATTGTCAGTTAGAATTTCAGATGGCATACTGTCCTTTTCTTTTCATTTTTAATGTGAGCATTGTCTTTATACTGGTAATTGTTCCGAATTGTGTTTTCTCTCACATTATGGTGCTTTCCTACTCTATAGAACCGGAAGTTACAGTCCCATGCCCTAAGGGTGGCCGACTTATTTCAGATTATCTGCTAAACAGAAAGCTCTCAAGTTTCAGTTTCAGGTTGTCTGCTGGAAATGACAAGAAAGAGAATATTTTGAGCCTAATGTTCAAATCAGTCACTCAGCTTTTCATATGCCTTTTGCTGATGATGCTGTTCATTTTATTTGATAAATTATACATTGCCAAAAAGCAAAGGAGCTTCTCAAAGAATTTTTCATCTATAGGAGACCAACTGCAACGCAGAGCAACATGGACAGAATACAGGGCTGGGAAAGATTCTTTTTTTTTTTTTTTTTAAAGAGGTCCGTGCCCCTGACTACATAGTCAGGTGCTGCATGTTTTAAATTTTTTTTTTTTAAGATTTTTATTTATTTATCTTTAGAGGGGAAGGGTAGGAGAGAGGGAAAGAAATATCACTGTTATGGTTGCCTCTTGCACGTCCCATGCTGGGAACTGGCCTGCAACCCAGGCATGTGCCCTGACTGGGAATCGAACCGCGATCCTCTGGTTCGCAGGCCCGCGCTCAATCCACTGAGCTACACCAGCCAGGGCTGGGAAAAATTCTTAACTGTGACATTCAACAACAGTGTCAAAGGCAGGAAAGCGAGCCATACCATTCATATTTGATGCTACAATTTTCCATCTGATTTCAGGTAATGCCTCCGCCCAAACTCACGATAACTCACAAGCTATAAGTCTTCTGAAACCTGCTCCCACAAGGAAACTTCAGATCTTTTTAAGGTAAAGTGGCATATTTATTGTAGTATTTGTGTATTTTATATTTGCACTATTTAACACAGGTAAAACAGTGGTACCGTATTTATGAGGTTCCTATTACTTTTTTTTTTAATGTGTCACTGACCAAGTGTTTGCATGGTGCGCCTGCACCCACTTGGTTCTTACTGTGTAATTGTGAGGAACACAGTGACTCTTAGGGAACAGTAAGTCACGTGACAGCAGAAAGGACTATACTTTCACAGCTCTCCCTAGAGGAAGCCAGACAACTGGAGAGGTCTGTGATGGGAGCAATCATTTTGATTTCTCAAATAACTGCCTTCGCGGACCGCTCTGTGACATTAGGTAATCTAGCTGCAGTGAAGGACATTATAAAAACCACCCTCCGAAACACATCGTTCTGTTGACAGTGAAGATGTTGTTGAGCCTGATGCTCGCGACATTACACAGTACTCTCTTTACGACGGCCCCTGGAGGAAATTTCATGCCGGCCTCAGTCCCGGGAAGAGTTCTGCTTCTCCTGAGCAACCGCTTCGCTTTTATTTTTACGTAGACCGAGACTTTTAAGGGAGCATCTTCATAGAGCGCAATGAATACATCTTAAGTAAAGGAACGAATGTGCCTTGCAGCTAATGATGTTTCTTTCTCTGCTTCGGCTGCTACAGACTGAGAGTCAAATTGAGAGCCCCTCCTAGCAAGTACCCAGGCCTCCTGAGCTCCGATTTTGTGTAGCGCGTCTTATCTTCGCTGCGCTCACTTCCTTTTTGTCCAGATGTTCTGACCCTTTTAGTTCTGGAATTTTCTTTTATCTTCTACATATGTCTAAGCCAATCACGCTGGTCTTGAACCAAGCTGGTATGTAGTAACATAAGATACAATAAAAATAGTGATCTAATCATACAGCACGAGGAGTAAAGTATGGATCTGCTTTCTGAAAGAAATGCATGGGAAAGCTGTATGTAAAGTTTCACAACATATGAAAGGACATGAAAACGGACAGATGCATAACACAGCAAGTGTACAACATGTCAGCAGACTGTAGGTTGTGTGTATGCAAGTGCTGATTGTGTAAGTCGTCCAGATTTGCTGAATGTTGATGTTTTTCATAAAAGCTCTGGAAAATGATTACAAAGTCATGTAATGCTGCATAGAGATGGAATCAAATATAAAAATCGCTCAGTGAAACAAAATATAGTTCATCAGAGGAGTTGCCGTGGAGGGGTGGTGCAAGGAAATACCTTGTGCACGAGGGTTACAGGCAGCACTTCCGGTACATATCCTGCAATTTTGTAATTTGTTAAGCTGGGCTTGGATTGCACTAGAGAAATGGAAAGGCTAGATGGGAAAGTCGGATTGCACCGAAATACAGCCATAATTTGGGAGACACCAAATTTCAGGCAAAGGGCATCCCAAGCTGGGATATTTACTCAGGAGAACGATACAGTCTTTTCCAAGACTTTATGTAAGGTGCTATAATCTGCATGTGCGTTTACGTGGACATCACATCAGAATGTCTTAAAGGCAAGCCCTTGCACTGGTCTTAGAAGAAGGGACCCAGCAAATCACACAGGCGGTTAATGCAATAATTTACCCCATCGCTATTAATTTTCTTAAACATTCATCTTACATCACAATGGGATACATGACAAAGAGCAAAGAAGGGCCTTTTGCCCATCCTCAAAAACAGAAACATCATTAAAATATTCCGAGCTGTGGTCACCATGGTGGCATCTCACTGGCGTCTTTCAGCTCTAACCAATCACTGGCTTGAACTTGACTTCAAAATTGGTGTAGCTGCTGACAGCCTGAATAAGTAGCGCTCTAATGAACAAGTTACAAGTCTACCAAAAATGCTGTTTTCATAGATTCTGCAGATGCAGCAGAGAATCTGTGAGGTATTTCTGAACTGACATTTTATTGGCTGCTGACGGCACAGCCTTTACTTATTTTGTGCCTCTCCTGAGAAGGAGAGTAAGGCCCTAAAGCAGTCTCTATAGGGTTTTCGGATCGTATATATGACAGCCATTAAGGCAAGTAGGAATCGTGAGTATTTTCTCTTTTCTCCCCCCAATAACTCGCAAAGAGGATAAATTAAAATATTTCTCATGTGAATCATGTCCTCTAAAGTAGCTAAGAGTGAAAATGTAAAAGGGAAACTCGAGGAGTGAGTCATCCGAACCTGAACAACAGCCCTTATTTCAAAGTGCCTGTCCAGCCGTTTAAACACAGAAGACACACATTCTAATTCCTAGGCCATCCGTCTCTTTTCAAGTGAAAAGTTCCTCACTGCGCTTTATGGCATGGTTTGCCGTGTGCACTTAGAAACTAGACAAAATGACTAAGCTGCTATTCTCTCTGACCTTTACTACTGTCGACTCAAAACAATTTAGTCCATTTTTAAGTCATTTGAGAACACTGTAAACATTATCCAAGAGGCTTAGGTCTGGCCTCAGCCGTGACCTTCAAAGCTGATAGACAACCACCACCACACACAAAAAAGCCAGTTTTAGCCATTGAAAGGAAGGAGAAAAATAAGACTCTCCTCCTCTTGAAACAGAAAGGAATACTTCCAGGCTTTTTCTCCTTACTATGCTGAGACAAAATTATTTGCTTCTACTGAGCTAGTAACTGAATACAACAGAAACCTCAACACCTGAAATACACCTTGGATAAGACCGATGCAATGACTTACCTAAAAATTTGTATGGCAACAAAGGGCTGAATGTTAACGAGCCAGTATTAAAAATATTTTTCTGTGTCTAGTGTACAGATGAACAACAGTAAATTATGGAACAGTGCTTCATTTTTAACTAGCTTACAATTGTCAAAATCAACAGAAATTGTCAAGCATCCGAGTCTTAAAGTACATTTCCTATCACTTATAACTGGTGACCAAAAAATCACCTTGCAGCTTTTTCAAAATATAAATAGCTAAGCAGAGGATACTTATGTATTGAACCATTACGGTGTTATTCCCTGCAAAATAGGCAACCTGAGGTAGACAGAATAACGGCCACCCAGACACACTGCAGCCTAACCTTGGAGCCCATGACCACGTTCCCTTGCGCGGCAAAGAGGACGCTGCAGTTGTATGTGGTCGCGAGGTGAGGACATTGTCCTCGGTTATCTGTCCGAGCGGGGCCAGCGGGTCAGGGATGCGCAGAGGCTGTGCCGCCGGATGGCACAGGTGTGGGAACGCGTGCGGAGAGATGCGGGCGGCCTCCAGACGCTGCGAGAGGCAGGAAAATAGATTTCCCCTTAGAGCCGCCTAAGGAGCACAGCTCCGCCAGCACTGCGTTCGCCCTAGTCAAAGTGCTCTCGGACCTACTGTCTCTAGAATTCTAAGAGAATGAATTGGTGGCATCTACGCCGGTGAGTTTGCGGTGATTGGTTACAGTAGCCGTTGGAGACTAATACACGAGCACAAATGTTTATCTTAACATGTTTTTTACTATTGGATCTCTGATGTGACAGACAATATTTACGTGGGAAAAACGAAACCTCAGTAGCAATAATCAGCAGCTTCAAAACTGCTGATAACGCTGACGATAGTAATGGTAATGAATGAAAACACTGAGTAGCCATTTAATGGCTTTCAGTCAGCACGCAAAATAATGTCCCTCGCACCCAGTTACCCAGGGGACATGCATTATAAGAAATACAGCAACATCTCAGTGTCTGGATGCGCTTTATGTTTTGATGACCAGCCACCAGATCCCACTACCTCCCAAGTTCAGTGTTTGAAACCGGAACCCAGTTGGTACCTTAAGAGAACTTGAACAACAGAGAGAGAGAGAGAGAGAGAGAGAGAGAGAGAGAGAGAGAGAGAGAGAAAGGAATATGCCCTGTTCTATAGGAATGAAACATAAACACAATATTAACATCAAAATGAAGAAGGAGACATCCAACACGTTTCCGGATTTGTTCCATAGTGACTACTTTGACGCTTTAAATTAAAGATAAGAAGACATAGCAAAAACACTCAAGTCACCAAAGCGATTAATTCGAAGGTGAATAATTTAAATTAGTATTTTACGCACCCATGAAACGCGACACATCGCAAGCGTATCATGAGATTTGTTTTTCATGTCATGGTAATGACTAACATTTATGGAATTTTTCCTCAGTATCAGACATCAGAGTGAGAAATGTAAGGGAATTAGAAATACAAATTGGTAGGTACAAAATACACAGGGGGGTGTGAAGAACAGAATCGGAAATGGAGAAGCCAAGACCTTATATGCATGACCCATGGGCATGAACTTGGCGGGAGGGAATGCAGGGGGGAATGGAGGTGCTGGGTGGGGCAGGGCAGAGGTGGAAAATTGGGACAACTGTAATTGTGTAATCCATAAAATATGTTAAAATCTCTTTATGTAACGAAGAAACAGTTACGTCCCACACACTACTACTAGT
The DNA here is from genome assembly GCA_039655065.1 of Glossophaga mutica. Lineage (NCBI taxonomy): Eukaryota > Metazoa > Chordata > Mammalia > Chiroptera > Phyllostomidae > Glossophaga > Glossophaga mutica. The sequence continues at coordinate 1,036,208 of CM077318.1, read as the reverse complement.
GAGGAAACCGAGCAGCAGCCCAGGCAAAAGGCAGTGTTCTAGCTCACATCTAACAGTCCCTGAGAGTTGGGCAGAGCGTAGACCTGAGGCTGGAGCCCAGAACCTGGCCTTTCTCCTGGGTTCTCTAATTTTTGGAAGTTTGTATGCATTTGTTTTTAGAGGGAGGGAAAGGGAGGGAGGTGGTGAGGAAGAGAACACCGATCGGTTGCCTCCCACACACCCCAGCTGCGGACTGACTCACAACCCAGGCATGTGCCCTGACCGCTAATCGAACCTGCGCCCTTTTTGCTTTGTGGGATGACGCACAGCTGACCGAGTGGCTCTGGGCTCCCCGATGTTCTTCAGCATTCTTCTCCGTCGTCGTAGATCAGCTTGACCAGTGTTTGCTATGGATTCACATTTGCAATCCCAGACAGCGGCTGCAGGAGGTTCTATCTGCTACATTCCTAATAATTTCCCTGAAAGCAGCCTAGGAGGCACTTGAAAACACCATGTGTTTGGGTTTGTCTCCGTTGTTTTCATGCCACATTTAGTTCAGTCTTTGTTCTCCTCCTCTTGCTGAAAGACGTTATAGTTCACTCTGCTGTGCCACCAGGATGCTTTTTGCAGAAGTGAATGAAAACTCGAGGTTACTTTTTAGCGCGTACACTGCACTGCGAACCGTGTGTTGCTATGGCTTAGCATCTCTCCTTCCCTCGGTCCCCCTCCCCAAGAGAGGTTTCCCCACTTAACATGTATTTCTCAGATCTCCGCGGTTGTGTTTATTTCTTGCCCTTCCAATTAAACTGCTCTAAGGTCATCGGCAGCAGCCGAATTGTTACGTGGAGTGAACAATTTCATTTGCATTTCTCATTTCACTTCGCCTCTTTGTAGACTGGAACCCCCGGCCACTGTCTTATTTTTAAGTACCACCTCCTCCTCCAACACCTCAGGCAGCGTTCTCTCAGTGCTCTCGTCCTAATGGCCAAATAAATCATTCTTGAACCCCATGTGAGGTCCATGGACAACTAGGGTTTCATAGGCCCACTTTTTCGAGACCATGATCTCTCTTCCCCACTAACTCACAAAATATATTCGGATAGATTCTATGTGTTCGTATTCTTTTCATTCTGAAATCTAATACACAATCTGCAACAGATTTTCACGTTCAACAGAATAAAATCTCAAAGATCTAAATTAAAAAATCAGTGAGCAGGTTTCCTGGTGGATTATATAGATTACAGTATTTCACTTAGGACATATCAATAACTGTTTATTTGCTACTTTGTTTTTAGATCTATGGCAGACACCAAGAACACAAATATTCAAACTTATCTCCAAGCAGTTTACAATATAGCTAATAAGGCTAGACTGAATAGTGAAATAATAAGAAAAAGTTGTAATATAAAACTCTATGCTGAACTCTCTGCTGTAGACCACAAGTAATATCAGTAGTTCATAGAACAGTAGATATTTAAAGACTGAAATAGGGAAGGCCTCTTGCAAAATGTATAACTTACCACGGAAGGCATGCATAAAAAATCGGGGTTAGAAAGAGAGTTATCAGAGATAGGATAACACGAGCAAAGGTGCAGAGACGAGGATGAGCAGAGACATTCACAGAGTAAAGGGGAACTGATGTAACTGGAACGAAGATGGCGTACAGAGTACAGGAGTTCGACCCTTGTCCTCGGGGGGTCTTACTGCTCTATTGTATGGCCCACTGATTCAGTTACCTCTCTATACAGACATGAATGCAATTATCTGAATAATTCATAGTATCAGAAGATGTCACAGTATTTACTGACTTTCCAATTTTTTCTAACTAATTGCTCTAAGAAATGCAATAAATAAGCAATGCAATTATTTTGTTCTCTAAAGTGCCTGAGAAAGGGAAATTCAGTCTTCAACCTGGAAAATTTTATTTCATTTATGTTTTAACCAGCCTTTCAAAAACAAGCTGCCACGCAAAAATGGACATCCCGAAATAATCACCTTATATTACCGGCACACGGGCACACACCGTGTACAGCGAGAGTTCTTTAAAAGGACGGTCGAATGTGATCATTTTCTCAAAGCAAGCAGTAGTAATAATAGATCGTACCCACAGAGCATTTCCTGTATGCCAGGCGTGTTTGCAGCATGTCACAGGCTCTGATTCACTTCATCCTCATGACAGAACTCTGACACTGGGACCATCACTCTCCTCTTGCTCACGTGAGGAAAAACCTGGGCGCTCTCACGGCAGACCAGTGCGATGAGCAGGTGAAGCTAAGGACCTGCTGGGCCCAGAGTGATTCCAGCCTATGTATGATAAGAATATGCTTTCTAAAATGTTAGATTTGTGGACCAGGGTTCCAGCTGGCAATCTGTTTATTCCTAGCATTTTCTTACAAACTATATTACCTAACTAAAAACAGTATGGGGGGAATTTAATAGCTGAAACATTTTCTTCAGTGTTCACAGTCAATATAGAAATCACCATGGGTATTCTTTAAATAACTACACTCAAAGCATAGCTGAAAGAATGACTTCATAGATTCACTATTAAGGTAAATAATAGTAATTTACCTTAATAGTAAATTAAGGTAATTTAATTACTTAAAGTAAATCAGGTAAATCACTAATCAGAGTAATCATTCTCTAAACTTCTATAGCAAGCTACCCTTTAAATTTGCTTCATTTTCTGAAAATAACCAATAGCATAAACATCACATTTTTTACCTAGAAAGGCTTTTCGATGAAAGGAAACAATGCGGTTTATACATCACTCAAGTCATTTGAAGCTATTTCGTTATGTCAAGACATCAGAGGCACATTTCAATGTGGGCAGAAATACAAAAGCCCCATGTCTCAACGCTCATTTACTTCCGATAACACGCGCAAATAATTTATAAACGGACACTGTTTTCAAAGACACTAATTGTGCATTTTCCCCTAGGCAGGGTCAGCCAAAATGCAATAGATGAAGGAGAGCGAACAATTGTCTTGATATTAGATCTAATCCCAGTCCAAACAGGGTAAAAGGTGGGTGTGAAGCCGAGTGCGCTCTGTGCCTGAGGAGTCCCCAAATCGGTGACACCGGGTAAGCTTTAGTCACAAGTGATCAGATAAATCTCAGAACAGAAGTTCATGTTGAGTTAATAATGCTGATCATACAAGAAAACATTAATTAAGCTCCTTTTATGCGGCAAGTACTCTACTAAGTGCTTTTCGAGTATTAACTCATTTAATCCTTAAAAAAAAATCCTGCGAAGTGATTTGCATTAACATCTTCACTTTACAGATGAGAACAGTGCAAGAAGTACTCAGCTTACGGGCGTAACGCGCACTGCGCAGAAAGAATGCTCCGTTTGGGTGGGAAATCTGAAATATGTTGCTGGGTCTGCTAGGAATTAGGCTACTTCTTCAGGCCCTTCACTCCCCCAGATACCCTAACTTAAAGAAAAAGTACGCAAGGCCTTGGAAGCTACCGAATCCGTTCCATATCCCAGCTCAGATCTCCCATCACACGGAGGCATCCTGTACAGCAGCACATACTACACGTTTGACAGCCACAGTAAATTCTGCAGCCCCTGCCCCCCCGCCCCGCTGTGCACAGACTGCTCAAAGGTCACACTAAATGCAACGACTTTTACTCCCATTACATTATATGGCACAGTTCACTTAAAAATAGGGAGGCTATCAGGATGAGAGCTTTACTTTGCTTACTTACAGATTTATTTCTTTATTTTTAGAGAGAGGGGAAGAGAGGGAGAAAGAGAGGGAGAGAAACATCCATGTGTAAGAGAAACATGGATCAGCTGCCTCCTGTACACGCCCCGACCAGGGACCGAACCTGCAAGCCGGCACGTGCCCTGACCAGGAATCAAACCAGCGACCATTAGCTTTGCAGAACGATGCTCTACCAACTGAGCCACAGCAGTCAGGGCAAAAATCGCACGAATGCTTTAAAAGCATGCAGTTTTCTCTAACTAGACGCAGAGGAAGAGGTCACAGATTCTCAGTCCACTGAGCCACAGCAGCAAATGAATGCGCAAACTGGGTCACAGTGGCGTTCTATCCAATCAAGTACTCTCTCTCAGAGAATGTCTTGGATGTATGAGAAAACTGAAGATCCTTACCCTAGATTCTGAAAGCTAATCAATGATACCCAGGCCTACTATCAAAATCTGGTGGCGTTTACTGAAACTACCATACATCTGTAGTCTTGCTACTTTCCTTCAAAATACATTTTAGACCTAACATCTGTATAACACTTCAAATGTTTATTTAAACTATTTTGTGTGTTCTTTTGGTAGCACTTACTGAACACAATAAAATTCAGTTCTTCTTTGCATAATCTCTTGCCTTTCCTAATCACAATGCATCCAAATTCTACTTGTCTCAAATGTTATGAAAATGTTTTCATTCAATGAATGATTCTATGAATTTATGATTTCATAGATTCCCATGATAACTCTTCTCAGATTTTGTCTTTCTAAATGAAGTTACAATTTTTCTAGTAAACCATCAAAAACATTATACTGATTGCCTAAAATATGTATTGTTTTAAGTTTTACCTGATAAAAGCATTAATATTTTTACCCAACTTAATGCCCATATAGTTTAGAAAGAAAGTTATTTTAAGTGAACTTTTTGGAAATTTTGAAAGAGAAGCATTCTTTTTAGCTTTCCTTTTATTTTAGGATACAAAACAAGCCTGCAAGAGGCAAAATAATAGTAATTTCCTATTAATAATAATTAATAATAATAATAATTTACTATTATTAAACAATAATGCTGAAAACCGCTGTGGGTGAAATGGTTGTGCAAGTAAGTATATTAATTATTCAGAAGTTTCTCTAAGGAATTTCTAGCAAGTCACTTAAGCTTCTATATAATAAAAATCTTATTTTTCCAAATTATCATTCTAACATTTTTCACAGGTATAAAATGTGATCAGTTAATAGAGGCATTACTGTTACAAGTCTGAACAAATAATAGGCACTTACCGTTTCCCCACATTCTGGCTTTCAGTTGGAAAAATAACCCTATTAAAACACTCAAAGTGGTAAGAGACAATCGTTTTAATGTTGGAAACACATAAACAGCAGAGTTGCTGATAGTTGCTTTTGTTAGAAAAACTCCTTTATTATAAGTAGTTTACAAAGTCATGGAATGTTGTTATGTGAAAAGTAGCTCATTCTGGATTTTATTAGGGGAAATTTAAAAAAAAACCTGTCAAGAAATTAATCATTTATTATTTCATTATATAAACAGTTATTGAAGTTTACCTATAATCTAAACCAAGGTCTAAGAGCTTGAAAAACCTAGAAGGCACAGATATGTAAAATATAATTCTGTGAAAAATCCTAGAATAGCATAATGTTTTAAAAAATATAGCTATGTGTGCATTAAAAACATGTAAAATAATGGCTATAGCAACACTATTCATAATAGGCAAAATGATGGAAAAAATCTCGACTATCCATAAACAGAACAAAAAAGGGAATTGAGATACATTTATTGAATAGATTATGAATTGACTGTTGCTACACATGAGCGTAGATTCATGATGAATCTCATATACATAATATTGAATGAAAAAAGCCAGACATAAAAGAAATACACCATGTAATGCCATTTGCATGTTTAAGTATACGGCAATAATCTTTGTAAGCAGAATTCAGAATTGTGGTTATCTTGAGGTAAGACACGATAGCCACAGTGTGAGCAGATCGAAGGAGGCTTAACACCGTTTGTTGAAGGAACCCCCCTTTTCTCATTGTATATTCTGTGTGCCTTTGCTGAAAATTAGTTGATTGTATACGCCTAGCTTTAGGTTTGGGCTTCTGATTCTGTTCCATTGCTCCATGAGTCCGTTTCAATGCCAGTACCATGCTGTTCTGATTACTGTAGCTTTGTAACACAACCTGAAATCAGAAAGTACGCTGCCTTCTAGTTTGTTCTTTTTCAAGGTTGGCTTAGCTTTTCAGGGGCGTTGTGGATCCATATGAATTTTAGAACTGTTTATTTCTGTGAAAGATGCCATCGCAGTTTTGGTAAGGACTGCATTGAATCTGTCTGTTTCTTTGATAGTATTGACATTCTCATACCATGAACTCTTCCAGTCTGTGATTATGGGATATCATTCTTTTTTTCCTTCACAAGCTATTTTCATCTTCTTTCTTTTTTATTTAATAATTCGATTGTATTCTTCCAATAGCACTTAGTCCCCTTATGGCCCTGCAGTCACCGCACTGCTGTGCGTGTCCATGAGTCTTTTTTTTTTTTTTTAATATTTTATTTTATTTTATTTTATTTTTTCTTTTAGATTTTATTTATTTATCTTTAGAGGGGAAGGGAAGGAGAGAGGGAGAGAAACATCAATGTGCGGTTGCCTCTTGTATGTCCCCTGCCGGGAACTGGCCTGCAACCCAGGCATGTACCCTGACTGGGAATCGAACCGCGATCCTTCAGTTCGCAGGCCCGCGCTCAATCCACTGAGGTACACCAGCCAGGGCTGTGTCCATGAGTCTTTTCCCCTTTTTTCTCGGTCCCAGGATATCATTCTGTTTACTGGTGCTATGTTCAGTTTCTTTCATCAATGTTTTGTAGATTTCGGTGGACAGATCTTTCACAGCCTTGCTTAAATTTAGTCCTGTTATTACTGTAATCAATCACATTGTATTATATGCCGAATATTCGCTAAGAGTATATTTCAAGAGCTCTCAACCCACACAAAAGTGGTAAATATGTGAGGAAATAGATATGTTAGTTAGCGTTAATTAATAATTATTTCAGTATGTTTATAAAAAATGATGTATTCCTTAAATGGATGCCATCGTTATTTTTACAATAAAATCAAAAGGACGTACATGTATAAAAACAGGGAGAGAGAGCAAAGAGGGGCAAAAGGGAAGTCTTGTGAAAAATGTTCCAGACAGAATAAACGGCATCAGTACAAACACAGTGATAGGATGTAGCAAAGTTGCTGACAGTTGCTTTTGTGGTACGTTTGAAAAATCAAAATGTCATTTCACAATATGTGCCATAAGTCTCCCAATAAGCCCTCAGAAAGTTCTTTCAGTGTAGCTTCCTAAGCATCACTTCTGTTGTCTACAAAAAGGGAGTCACATCAGTCACTAACTTCTCAGACAATTTGAACCCAGAGAGTCTGTTTCAAACCCCTGAGCTTAAACCTCCCAGGGGTGTCCAACCCTGTGGGGTCTCCGGGCCACACTGGAAGAAGAGGGGTTGTCTTGGGCCGCACATTATCTACATTACGACATGTAATCACAGCAACATGTAATGTTTTCAGTAAATTCAGGTGACTATGATTTTGTGTTGGGCCGCACAGGCCCACAGGCCACAGGCTGGACACGCGCGCTTTTTGTACTGCATGTCCTGTGCCATAGACGCTCTTCATTCCGTTGTTCAAATAAGAATCTGTTTATCTGGGATTGTCGGTTACCACCATGGTTTGCTGAAAGACAACGCTAAGGCTTCTGCTACGCGTGTCGTCCAAAATTTACTACGAAAGAACGCATTTTATCATTTATACCAGGGGCGTCAGACTCATTCTCACCGGGGGCCACATGAGCCTCGAGTTTGCCTTCAAAGGCCGAATGTCATTTCAACTCCTTAACAGTTAAGGAGTGGTTACAGTTATACAGCCCTACAGTTATTTCAGCCCTTTGAAGGCCACTGCGAGGCTGAGGTGGCCCCGGTGAAGATGAGTTTGACACCCCTGGTTTATAGTATTTCTCCCACTGCCATTCATTCCCTAGCAAGGAAGTAGCAACCACACGTCTGCACTTCCTCTTCCTGGAAGTAACTCTTGAATGCCTCATACTCGACTGTTCCCGTGGATTTTCCTTATTATGCTCTGGAATACCTGATACAGACCTTTAATCACAAAGAATCCTTGGCTACTGAGTTCCATTAGTTTATTCAAGTGTCTGTACCAGTAGAACACTAAGTACATTAGTAATTCTGTCAATATGCTTAAAACTAAGTACATTCTCTGTTTTTATAAACGAGCAAAAGACACGCACATCTTAAAATAGCGAAAGTCAGCTAATCTAAGCAACTGCCAAAAATCCATTTTGTCAGCACTTGCCTATATTTAAAATCTGTGATTTAAAAATAAACTAAAAGTGGAACACAATGACCTCACACCAGTCAGAACGGCCATCGTCAATAAATCAACAAACAAGTGCTGGCGAAGGTGCCGAGAAAGGGCAACCCTCGTGCGGTGTCGGTGGGAACGCAGACCGATGCAGCCCCTGTGGAAAGCAGTGTGGGGATGCCTCAAAAGACTTCAAGCAAAGGAACTTCCTTATGACCCAGCTATTCTGCTTCTGGGTATATACCTCAAATGCAAAACACTAATTCAAAAGAATATGTTCACCCAATGCTCATTGCAGCTTTGGCTACTCACAGCCCAAGTACCCGTCAGTAGATGAGTGGGTACCAAGGCTGTGGTGCATTCACACAATGGGATGCTGCTCAGCTGTAAAAAAGAAGGAGCTCCTGCCCTTTGCATGGATGGACCTGGAGAGCATCACGCTCAGTGAAATAAGCCAGTCAGAGGAAGACGAGTACCATGTGATCTCACTCACACGTGGAGTCTAGTGAACAAAATAAACTAACAAAATAGAAACAAACTCTTAGACACAGAGAACAGACTGATGGTTGCCACAGGGGAGGGGTGGGGGCTGAGGAAAAGGTAAAGGGCTGAGCGCACAGACGGGTAGTCACGGGGATGTCAAGTCCAGCGCAGGGAATACAGGCAATAATATTGTAATAACTATGTATAGTGCCAGGTGATTACTGGAAACAGCAGGGAAAACACTTTGCACATTTTATTATTTTCTAACCAGTGTACTGGACACCTAAAACTACTACTAAATAATATTGCATGTAAACTGTAATTTAAAAATAAAATTTAAATGAATAAAATCATAGTTTAAGAAAATGTGTCAAAGACATTAATGACCACTAGGAGGCCAGAAATGTTTCTGAGAGTTAGGAAAACAAGTTAAAGTTTCTTTATTGAAGTGAGTTACAAGATTAGTAGATCAGACCAGTTCCCAAGATATTATTTATTGTCTTCATTTAAGCAAATAATAACACAAGTGAAACTATGTGATCCAGATGTCACGGTTGGGCGTATCAACTCAGGGGCTGCCTTATCTCAACAGTATGGATCGGTGATAAAATTGGAGAGAGTTACAGGGATCTTTCAAAGACTTTTGCACTTACTCCTGTCTTGCTTAATATAAAATAACACAATTTACAAACGATAAAGCAGAGAGAGAGAGTAAATACATAGATGGCAGAATTAAGATTTTTCAAATACACAATAAAAAATACTCTAGCAAAAAGGCAGACTACAAAGCTTCAAGCCCTTGTTCCCCCATATATACATTTTAAAAAAAAAAAGCAAAAAAAAAGCCTGCCTAAAATAATCTTGTAAGAGCTCTGGCAAATAACCTTCTTCTTTAGTAACCAAGCGGATGCCCAATCAAGAAAAGCAACAGTCCAAGCCACAGGAGGTTTCCGGGCGCTTTCGTTTCTCTTGTTCCATCCCCTCCCCTCCCTGATGCAATCTTTTTCTGTCAAGGGCTCCAGCTGAGTTCTCAACTTCTTGCCTCAAATGGCAGGAGCAGATCAGACCCAATTTGCCGTGCCCCAACCTGTCCGGGAGCTGTGTGAGGTACGCTCTCTCTTCTGCCCAACCCAGAGCTGAAGTGCAAAGGAGCATCACCAAGACTGCAGGCTTGGAAGCGTCAGAAAACAGCCGACCTACAGTCGCCTGAACCAGGCGGTTATAGGGGTACAACAGATCGTCGAAGACCACAAGGAGAAGCTGGGCTGAAACTCGGGGAAATTTCGACATTCTGAAGCATCTGTGTAATCACGGGAAACCAAAAAGCCGCACACCAACCCAAGCAAGAAGCATGATCAAAAAAGATAATAGCAAGGTTTGTAGCCAAGGTCCCACTAGGTAGTGAAGGACCTCCCCAGCGTGGAAGCTGTCTGCAAAACTTGGGAGAGATGGCTGTTTGTTTTCTGTTTTTCCAGAAGCCACATAAAACAACAACAACAACAAATATGCCATAAAAAGAAACAGGAACACAGGACCCTTTCAAAAGAAAAGAACATAAAATAGCAGAAGACATCTCTGAGGCAGTACAAACATCAGGATTATTAAACAGATCCCTTAAAACAGCTGTTTTGAATGGGCTCGGAGACCTAAAGAAAAACCATGGAAATGAACTCAAGGAAATAAGGAAAACAGTACATGAAGAAAAGGCGGTCTCAACAGAGAGACAGAAATTAGTTTTTTTAAAAAAGAGAACCACACCAATTCTAAAGAAAAAAAAATGAAAACTAAATCGAAAACTTCACTAGAAGGGTTCAACGGCAGACTTGAGCAGGTGGAAAAAATAATCAGGAAGACTGAATATAAGACATTTGAAACTTTACTCTGAATAGCAGTAAGAAAAAAAGGAAGGCAAGTCAACAGAGCCTCAGGGAGTTGTGGGATCCCACTCGGTACACAAATAAATGTTTTATGAGATTCCAGAGAGACAGAGTGCTGGAGAGACTACCCGCAAAAAATAATGACCCGAGATCCCCCAACTCCGACAAAGGCATGGTTAGAGACCACGCGGGAAATTAGGAAACGACTGGAGTAAAATGAACACAGAACTACAGAGCAAAATTTATGAGACACAGTAAAAGCAGTGCTACAAGGGGAATTATAGTTGCAAATGCTTCCATTTAAAAGTAGGCGAGATCAGGAATCAACAGGCTAGGTTTATAGCTTAAGGGGAAAGATTTGAAAAAAACAAACTCTACCCAAGCTGCAAGAAGGAAGAAAAGCGTACACATTAGAGAAAAGATAAATAAAATAGAGATTATAAAACACTACATAAAAATCTATAAACCAAAACTTAGGTCTTTGAAAAGTTCAACAGAATTGGTAAACTTCAATACATTGCTGAGAAAAAAAGAGAGTTGAGAAATCACTAAAAGCAGAAAGTTGAGACTTTACTAACAATTTTACAGAAGTAAAATAACATTATAAAATATTACTTTCAACAACTACACACCAATCAATTGGGTAACCTACATGATATGGGCAGAATCCTAGAAAAATATCACCTACCAAGGCTAACTCACAAAGAAATGGAAAATTTGAATTAGACCTATAAATAGTAAAGGGATTGAATCAACGATTTTAAAATTCCCAACAAAGAAAAGTCCTGGGTCAGATTGCTTCTTAGGTGAAATCTACCAAGTATTTAAAGTAGAACTATCAGCAGTCTTTCTCAAACTCTTCCAAAAACATATAAAAAGATTCATAAAACATTCTTGAATGGGTTTGATTCCTATACTGTAACAGTGGTTCACCATATGCAAATCTACCCGTGCAATATTCCACAGTAGTAGAACAGCAACAAAAAAACCCATAAACTTAGTTGATTCAGGTAAAGTTTTTGGAAAAATCAAACACCCTTTTTATCATCAAAACACTCAACAAACCAGGAAGGAAACCACCTCAACATAATAGAGGTGCTGTATGAAACCCTGCAGCCAACATCACACGATATGATAATATTTTAAAATATTAAAAGTTTTCCTTTGAGGATCAAAATCAAGACACAAATGCCCAGTTTCACACTTCTATTCAGTACAGTATTGAAAGGTCAATCCAGAACAGTTAGGCAAGAAAATTATAAAAGGCATTCAAATTGTAAAGGAAGATTAAGATAATCTTGTTTGCAGGCCACGCTAAAGATCACACACCACATATTTTTCAAACTAATACACAAATTTGTCAAACTTGCAAGGTGCATAATCAACACATAAAAAATAAGTTGCATTTCTATGCATTAATAGTGTCTGATGTAAAAGAAAATCAAAAACCCATTTATTTACGATTACATCGAAAACTAAAACACTTAAGTAGTAACCGGCCTGGCCTAGTTGGTTGAGCATCATCCCACAAAGCAAGGGATCCGTGGTTCAGTTCCCGGTCAGGGCGCACGCCTGGGTTGCAGGTTTGACTCCCCGTTGGGGACATGCGAGAGGCAACTGATGGATGTTTCTCTCTCACATCCATGTCTCTCTCCCTCCCTCCCTTCCCCCTTCTCTAACAAGAAACGAAAATAAAATCTGTTAGAATGTACTTAACAGCGAACTGAACTGAGGAGGTGAAACGGTTGTACCCTGCAAGCTACAACACATGCTTGAAAAAAGTTAAAGTAGACAAAAGATAATGGGGAAAATTTCCATCTTTATAGATGGGATGACCATGTCAGTACTGCCCAATGTATTGCATAGATTTAATGCAGTCCCCATTAAAATCCAAGTGGCATTTTTTACAGGTATATAAAAATCCATCTTAAATTTCACATGAAGTGAAATAAAGGCATCTGGTGACACTTTTCCTGCTTAAAAAAAAATTCACATGAAATCCCAGGGACCCCCGAATGGCCAAAACACGCTGCCTTAGAAACAGTAGTAGTGTTTTCGCTCCCTACCATTGAGGAGGGCCGGTCTCCTCCACAGGTCCTCACTCGGTGACAGTTTGACTGTCTTCATGTCTTCACTATCTGGACGGTTGTCATTTCCTTTAGCTTTTGTGCAGAATTATGAGGGAGTGGCAAAAGTGGGGTGGCCAGCGGCTGGGTGGCCAGCACCCGGAAGGCCAGGGCCAGCTGGCTAGAAGCTGGATGGCCGAAAGGGGTGGCCAGAGAGCCACCACCCCAACAGAACAGCCCAGAGCACGTCCTTTGTTCTGAGAACTAACTGATCTAGCGGGCGGGGTAGAGGTGAGGAGTTACACATTGATTGGCAGGTAAAGGGGGTGCCTTGTCTTGCTCCAGACTCCATTTGTTCCTCTTGCGTACGTGAGCGGGCAGGCAGGTACCCAAAGCGGTTTCACGGGCTTTTTCTCTGGGTGCTGTGGCCCCTCCCATCCCCCTTCCAGGCCTTGGGATGAACACACCGTCTCAGGGTGTCCTTTTCCAGCTCGTGGAGCTGATGCACACAGACTTTCAAGGTCTGTCCCTCCCCTGCACTATCAGAATTTCACTTGTTGTTAGGACGCCTGGCAGCCTTATTGGAGCAGGCTCGGGACCGCTGGGTCCACGTGTGGGCTTTTGCTCTTAGCCTCCTGGATTACGTTCCTGTTCGACTGCACCGGCGAGGGCCCCGCCTTTATTTCCCCTCTGGCCGCTCATTGCACTGTAACAGAAATAATCTCACTGGAACCCAAGAAAAACTGTTACTACTCTCTCTGTACCTGCCAAGACACCGCACCTACTAAAAGTGAACATGCCTGCACAAAATTACAATAAGGATGACAGTAAAGGAGCGCGTCAAGTAAAGGGCAGTGTGTGCGAGAGAGGTGATAAGAAAATGAAGGAGCCCGTCCGTGGTTCGCACATCATTCACTCACACTGATGGGCCATATGGTCCCAATCACGAGAGACTGAAATGTGAAGAGGTAGACGTGCTACCAGCATGAAAAAACAAGGTTCGGAAAGGGCAGCTGGGGAAGCACATGCTCTCCACTAATTGCACACATGTTCATCTTGACAGAACGTCACCAGTGACTGAAACGCGTTTGGAGAAGGCTGCGGAACCAGAAGTTCCGTTAAGATGAGAACGGTGCAGAGCGACGTGATCACCATCCTCCGAACGTCCACGAGGAATTCCGGACCAGCGGTGGGCATTTCCCCAGAAGTAGCAAAGCCGACGGTAGCCAGGCCTCGGTATTTCCTGCTCACAAGCCTGAGAGCGGTTTTCTTTATTTGCGTAAGTCATAGTCAAATCACATGTATTTGTGTCCATACCGGTGTATTATTACTATTACTGCAACATTCTACCTCTTAACAGCGGTTCTCAACATACTCCCCAAACGGGAAAAAGTTACAATTACTTTATTTTTAATAAAGTAAAACGTGTAAGAATTGAATAGAAATGTCAAAGAAAAAGCCTGCTGTACAAACAAAACCGTAATAAAGTCATAGGCACTTGTCACTCACAAGGGTATTATCCCACCGAAATGCCTCTATTCTTCTGAAAAACTGCTAAAAACACACACACACACACACACACACACACACACAACCCTCTGTCTAACCTGCCACAGTGGGCAAATAAACAGAAATGAATTTCTGAGTGACAGGAATTCATCTTGGGGCAATACTATAACTCTTTTTATTTTCTTTAACATTTGCACTGAAAATTTTAATATTTCGTGACACTTGATGAAATGAAAACACAGCTCCTTCATGAAAGAAAGAAAGAAATCTTTCTCAATGGATATTTACCAAACACAATATTGCAGCTTTAAATATTATCACTTTTTTGGGTTCTTAACGTTTGTTTCTATGTTTCTATATGGTCTCCGTATCAGTACTACTCACTAGTTCACATTGGATCCTGCCATTCTGAACACACGCATCTTATTAGATATTCCCAGCTAGGCTAATCTAGGGTAAGATAAAACCTTTCCCCTCAGCATTTGGCTTATTCATTTTGGAAGAATTTGCTCACATATACGTATTGAGCGTTTGGGTTCTAAGCACTGTGTTAACTACTGTGAAGACAAGTGCTTGAATCTGATGCTACAGATAAAGTGTGGGCAAGGAGGGAAAAAAAGACGCAAAGTCTAATTGCCTGGCGCTCCAGGAGAAAATAAAATTTGACCTAAGCCTTCGATGATTAGTAAGGTTCCCCTGAACCCAGGAAAGCCATTAGGACCTAAGCTTTCCAAACACTGCTTAACACATGCACCGTGCAGAAGGCTGGGACGCAGCCAGTTTTTAGTGTGCCGGGGCCATCAAAGAGTGGGTGACAAGGGTCTGAGTTACAGCTCCCTTCCAAGTGACAGATCCTCTTGCCTGAAGTCGCTTTAAGACACGTCTGCAGGAAGCCTGTGTTTTGTTCCCTCACTCTCAGATGACTTAAATGGCGCGGAGTCAAATGGAACGAGGAAAAAGACGTCCATCGGTACGAATGTGTTGTACCGTGACAAACCAGAACATGGCTGTTGGGGTGGACAGGAAAGCAGCAGATACGCAAGAAGGAATTTGAAAGATAAGGAAACGTGAGTTCCCATTTTGAAAAGGAATTCACTGTTGAAAAGAACAACAGATTATTTTTAAAAAATCAGAAATGCTTTTACATATGCTGTCACTTAAGAGCTAAGAGCAAAAAGGAGGTCACTGTGGACTGGAAATCACTGTAGAAAATAACGAAACCAAAGGGAACAGCATTAACAAAGCCGTCCTCCCTGCAGCAGCCCTATGCTACGCGCGAGAGTTTGGTTGCATCTCAGTGACCCTGTATTCGACAACTTCTGCTGAAGAACTAGAAACAGGAAGGGAGCAAGTTAAAAGGGCGGTATACGAGCGATTTGCAGGGTGCTCATTTTTTTCTACATAGAATCAAACTTCAGAAAACACTGAGAGTAGATAGGATAAAAACGGGTTCTTCGACGTTTGAAACACACACTGATGAGGAGGAGGACGACAGCGACCATCAAGTGAGCACCGGGCAGTTGGTCTGCGCCCTGCCGATGAGAAAAATAGAAAGAGGCTGTATAATTAGTGAAAGCTAATAGGAGCCTCCTCTTTGTTACGGTCAATGCAAAATATAATAAAAGATACCATGTTTTTAAGCAAATAACATATTTTAAAAGCCTTTCTAAGACCTGACTTCAGTAAGGGTGCATAAACTTATTATTTGTATTGCAAATTAAAAACAAAGGCACAAACAAGGGTCAGTGAGATAACAATAATGAAATGCAATTGTTTTAAAGGTCTTAGATGCAGCGTAGTTTTCATTTTTACTGCGGAAGGGCCGACACATCCAGGCCTGACTGTTGTCAGTTAGCTTTTCTGCAGTTTGGGTTTTTTTCCGTGCTTCCGGTTCCCACGCGGCTTTTACAGGGCTCCCAGCACTGGGCTTTGCACACGGAAATAAAACGTTCAGATTACCTCCTCTATTTCCGTACGGGTCTACCGCACAACTTACTGCGGACCCGTCGCTCCCGCAGTCTGCATTCGGGATTGTCTGCTAACGCCCGCCAGTGACATAATGCAGGAAATCGTATTGTGTGTGTGATCCTGTGTTTCCGTCCACGTGCATGACCATGAACGCCTGTGTGCTGATGTAGAATGTGGCGTGTAAGGCATTTCTTAGAGGGATCTGCACATATTTTTCATTTGTTCAACAAACATATAGACACTTTGCAATGCGCAAGGTACCGCGAAAGGACCTCCTCCCTCCACTTCCCCCAGTAAAGAGCTCAGATGCCCCAGGCAGGAAGGAAAAGAGAAGGACCTTGTGACAACACCCGTCATCTGTGACGTCTCCTCCACGGAAGAGGGGATCAGGGAACGTTACAGCTTCGCACAATGTTGAAACAAAGACTGTATAGCAAGGGTGTTCGTCCTGCGGCCGAGGATGGCTGTACATGTGACCCAACAGCGAATCATAAATGTGCTTAAAACATGATGAGACGTTTTTGTGATGATGTGTCGCTCGGTCTTTACTGCGTGGCCCAAAACAACTCTTCTTCTGCCAGCGTGGCCCAGAGATGCCACAGCCTTGGACGTCCAGTCTCATCCCAAGCCAAGAAAATAATTTCACCCATTTCTTTTGTAATCACGGAAAGACATTTACTTCTGTGTGCAATATATGTCTGTTTTACTACTTGATTAATAGTCATAAGGTTGGGTAGCACATTTCAGATGCTCTAATTCTGGTCAAGTCATAACAAGAATTAAATTATTTAGGATACAAGAAGCAGAAAAAACTGAAATGTCCATTTGACAACAATAATTTTTTAAGTGTACAAATAGTTTAAAATCATGTATATTTTCCAGTACATGCCCAGATAGTTGAGTACATGTCACAAAGTGTTGGTGCCTCATGATACACACACACACGTTATTAGAACAACTAGCTTCCAGCAAGCAGTAACTGAGTTCAGAGTAGCACAATTCAGGTCAAAAAAATAGAAATTGTAAAAATTATAAAACAGCAATTCAGATGTTGAAATACACATATGCTTTAGGAATAAAAACTATTTTAGCTGTTATTCGCTGAAATAATTCAACAGATAAGTCTGAATTGTGGTTAATGATGGTACCGTTACATACTTGAAAGATACATTCAGTTAAAGTTTTTATCTCTTTTTCTTCAGAGCCTGAGACGACCCCCCCCCACACACACACACAATGGCTGGAACTGGCTTCGCCCTTTTCCTCTCTCAGTCCTCAGAGGGCACACACATGAACCCCGTTTCAGCGGGAAAGCCAGGCAGCTGGTGAAAAGATAAGGTAGCCCTCTGCACCCCTGCCGTAAATAATGCTAACTACAGTTTGTAAGCACTAATAATGCACATCGCACATGGCGCTGGGATTAGGATTAATCCCTGCAGAGCACTTCGCAATTCGCGAATCTGTGCGAACATACTCATTATTCCCGTTTCACCAGTAAGGCTCAGAATTCTTGCCTCAGGCACCCAAACCTTTGTTTTTCCTGCAGCCCTCGGATTTACTGTACTGTGGCCATCCAAAGAGAAGAGCTGCAGTGCTTTATATTAGACATTAAATGCCTATTTGCACAAGATCTATTAAGTGTCCAAATGTTGATGCGATTTTTGAGAGCATTTTCCATCTAAAAGCCTGACTAATTGGCGAGTCCTAATAAGAACGGAATTACCCTCTAAACCAAGAACGGAAAGTAAACACATCTCCATGTACACTGTTTTCGCCAACCTTCCTTTAAAATGGAAGTACCTTGCAAAGACTTTTCCCCCGAGGCTCGAATATTTCAGCCATAAAATGCCTTTTATTGTGCGGTGTAGGAAACACTGAGTACACCAGCTCTGGAGGAGTGAGATCTCTCTGCTTCAGGATGAAAACAGTCACCGATCAAGAGCCCATTGAGAACTCCAAAGCTTGTTCACCTCTTATTTTATGTCCATCTCATAAAATCGGGGCAGCTTCCCTCGTGCTGCTCTCTAGCTCAGTGCTCCGGGACCGCGTCGTACAGTGAATCATGTGCAAGCCCTTTTTGATCCCCTTCCCTTCGGCCACAGAACCCTGAACAATCAAAAGGAGAATAAATCTCTGGGAAGATTTTACAATGTACGGTGGCAGTATACCTGGCATACGGACATGCAGGTTACAAGACTTCTCCTCGATGCAGTGATTTTAAGTGTACCTTACCTCAGAGCATTCGGCATTCTTTTACCAAAAATCAACTGGAGAGAGAGAGAGGAAAACAATGACAGATGGAATGTGATATTTAAGCCTAGCCCACAGTTTTAATTGTGAGCCTTTGTACACCATCAACAGTGAATTGAACTGAGAGAATGCATCCATTAGAGGCGTCACCGTCCTCTAAGTTTCGCTACCGAAAACGAATTGTGGCGTGGCCGCCCTGAACATGGTCCCAAACTGACTGAGATGAACACCTCCCGAACTGAGACGGGTGAGGGTTACAGAACCCGCTTTATACAGTAACGGCAGCCGCAGGGCTTCTGGTGCCTGTGCAAATGCATCCACGTACTTTCACGAAGGGGACTCGGAATAAAGGTGACTGTTACTGGTAACATTTCCTACAAAGCTTACAAACCAGTGATTACTCATCGTGAGTCAATTACTTTATCCTTATTCTCTTAGGTAAAGTTAACTTTTTTCCTTCAGGAAAAGATGTAAACTTTTAAACATCTTTGTGAGCATCTGTGAAAGTTACTTGAATTTAACTACTATATTATTAGCATCTGATTGGTAAAATATTCTCACATTAAAATAAAAACTCTGCAGTGAAAGGTAGTGTCTCTAACCAGTGTGACTATATGTATACTGATTGAATCAGCAATATAGAGGACAAAGAGAGTTTGCGTTACTTTTCAGTGGTTGTGTCTGTTTGTACAAATTCTCCGTATAAAAATGGAGGGCTGATCTCTCTCTACTGGAAAGCCTAATAAAAGGGGCAGAATCCTAAATGTGTAAGTACTCTGGCCTTAATGTGATAAAAAGAATAGAGTAGTAAAATAAAAGTAATAATTTCACTATATTTTGCAACAGGCAAATCGCTGCCATTAAGATGAACACAGTGAGCCCTGGCTGGTGTGGCTCAGTGGATTGAGCATGGGCCTATGAATCAAAGGGTCACCAGTTCGGTTCCCAGTCAGGGCACATGCCTGGGTTGAGGGCCAGGTCCCCAGTAGGGGGCGTGCGAGAGGCAACCACACATTGGTGTTTCCCTCCCGCTCACTCTCCCTCCCTTCTCCTCGCTCTAAAAATAAATAGATAAAATCTTTCCAAAAAAAAAAGATTAACGCAGTGAAACAATGGAATGGGCCTCAAAAAGATTTTGAAATGACTGACTGTTACACGAATTTGTAGGCGACACTAGCGGTCGTCAGAGTCCCCGGGAACTTAGATTTACACAGTGACCACTCGTGCGCTCCTTCCCAGCCGGGATGCAGTGGTTGGTAGAGCAAAGCCCCTGCTGCATCGTCACGCGGTCTGGCCCTACGTATTTCCCGTTACAACAGTGACCGCGAAAGAAGCATGCCTGCTGTAAGCAGTGTGCATCAAAGGCGGTCTTTTCTTCAAATGCTAACAAAGCTATGGCAGTAACGATAAAACAGGTGAAGTGAACACGTGAAGAACTACAGTAGGAAACGTAAGAGTTCATCTGTAAAGAAACATATAACGATAGCTTGATGGAAGTGTTTCGAGATGAGTTTGGTATTTGGAGTTGTTGAAACAAAAATAAAACACACAGCCCTGGCTGGTGTAGCTCAGTGGATTGAGTGCGGGCCTGCGAACCGAAGGATCGCGGTTCGATTCCCAGTCAGGGCACATGCCTGGGTTGCCAGGCCAGTTCCCGGCAGGGGACATACAAGAGGCAACCGCACATTGATGTTTCTCTCCCTCTCTCCTTCCCTTCCCCTCTAAAGATAAATAAATAAAAAAAAAAAATCTAAAAAAAAAAAAAAGAATAAAACGCACAAAAACATGGCAAACCCACGCATCCAACACCCCAAGACGGAGCACGTGGCCACGTGGAGCCTCGAGGGGTGCGGTATCAAGATGGACGAGGAAGTCCAGTCCTTTTCTGGGATTCGCCACATTGGGTTGTCTCAGCACACTTGCCTTCTGCTGTCGTCACGGGGCGCAGGAGGCTAACAGTCTGGAAAGAGTCCTTCAACAGGTCTGAGGAAAGAATCAAGTTTGTCTGAAGCTGCAGAGATGACGGTAGCATGGACCGCATCGCAGTAATAGGCGAAGCATAACCCGGCATTTCCTAGCTAATACAGGAAACTGCAGGAAAGCTCGAACGTGGATCCTGATGAACATTTTCAAGAAAATCCTTTTTCTTCCAAGGACAGTGTGACTGGAAGGACACCCTAACTCGTCTTCCATCATGAAGGTGGTTCTGTCTTTCACAACCAACTCCGCTTTACTTGCGGTTGGGGGCTGGAATTTGCAGAGTGATGTCAGGCCTCAGAATCGCATGTTAGCCATAAGGGTTTCACACTTCTGACAATTTCAAAAACAGTACTTAACGTTGAACGTCCCAGTAAAAACCTACCTTTTCGCCCGACATTCACACCTGGTAGACTAGTACAGTTTGTTCAATTACTAATCAAAGGACGAGGGAGTTCACAGCCATCAGTGCCATAAAGGGCACTAGGTTAGACGAACTTCATCACAGATTGCCTCATTGTACAAAAAGACTGCATTTCCAAGGGCAATGGCTGACATCCACTGTGCCAAAATGGTCTCCGGAAACATTTTCCTCAAAGCCAAAGACCTCTCCAACCAATTCCACAAGCTGGATTTTGCCCTCCATGCAGTGTAACGAAGATGTATTAAAATATTACTACGTGCCAGGCACTCGGCTACACCTTGTGAATGCAAAGTTCAATGAGACGCCGTTCTCGGTTCTCAAGCTGTACGGTCTAACCATCGTTCCTGGTTCCCTTGGAACCATTTTCCCTTAATAATGCCTTCAACTTGATCTTACCTGAGTCTGCTCTCCTCCTGTTCTACCAGTGTGTTTCTTTCATTGAAGATAAATCTTTCATGGTCACCGGGAGCCTTGAGCTGGTGGACCCAAGATCGGAAGGCACCTCCACTTTGTTTGGCTGCAGATTTGACGCCCTGCGGGAAGGTTTAGTGAGTGTTAACAGGAGGAAGCAGCCTGTGCTTTTATATCAAATCCTTTGGAGAAAGATTAGGCTTATTATTACTCCAACTATAAAAAGAAGACAGGAAACGTGTGGCCACAGTCACAAAGGAAGCGCGTGGCACAGATCAGAATTAATCTCCGTCATCTCTGCTGCCTAATTAACTAAGATCAAAATAATCTCATTATTCTATCCTGTGCGTGCACAGTTTTGAGTAGTATTCAAAATTCGTAACAGCAAGATACTGATTTTTGCTCCATGCTCACAGAATGCCACCCTTTTTAAAATCTTCCATTCCTATAATAAGTTGACTCCGTCAAATAGTTATGTATTAAAATATTATACAAAGTTTATCAGTGATATAAATGTGCTGCATGAGGATCTAAAAATAGGAGCAAAATGAATAATTGACAAATATCTGCATTTTAAAAGAAGTTAATAAGATGAGGAATTGCTAAAACTGTACTCTAAATTGTGTATATTTATTAAAAAAATAAGCATCGACATATCAGAGTTGGTGCAGTACCATCCATTTCAGAATCATTATCTTTTTTCCTCCTGCCAGGTGGATCCTGCTATTCCTATTTGAATCTGGGACGTGTTAAAAGCCTATCTCCACTTCCCATCTTACTGAGATCTGTCCAGGAGAGAAGACGAATCTATATCAAGAACAGTAAGGAATCTTCTTTTCTGTCTTTCAAAACAGTCTGGGGTAAGCGAACAAAGCAGCAGTTAGGTAGAAACAAATTAGTTCAGGAGACTGAATGTTTTTTATTACAAATTCTTAAATACAAGAAGGACAGTTCGCTCTTCACCGTAGAATATATGGCATATGTGGCGGTTTTTTACCTCGACCTTTTATAGATGCTGTTCATGCCACTGCACCGGTAGGTAAGTACTGACATACAAAGCACCTCCCTGTGTAAGTCTTTGCCCTCAACTTTAACATTGAGAGTGCTGATGAAAATATCAGATTAAATCTATAATGTAAGCATTGCCACCCAAGTCACTTTTTAGCTTACAAGAATTTTAAAACCGCTATTTCCCGAGGGACAGGGAGTTGAAGAAGAATATACCCTTTAACTCAGAGTAATACAATATACTGTTTCTCAGAGGTATAACCCATCGCTTCTCAAGCAAATGCGTTATTGGTGCTCAGGAAGTATTAATATGTATTATGAGGTAAGTATTATGCATTAATAATGGAAGTCGCAATTGAGAACAAAGAAAGGGCCGTTTACTTTTCATCCTTTTCTTGATTCTGCAGCATTTCAGTCTTCGTGAGAGGAAAATCTCATTCACTGATGTAACTAACTTCTATCATCCTAATGTGACAGAAGGAGAGAGAGGGAAAAAGGCAAACAGAGAGGGACGGGGTGGGGGGAATCTAAAGAGCAGGTGAGTGCAGAAGAGAATGCAGAACAACAAGAAGACAATTGTCCCTGCGTGGCTGCCGTCCTAATGCTATTTGGTGATCTGCTTCATTTGAAATCCTAATTATATGAATGAAATGTATTCTAAATTGACCAGAAATTTGCTTGTTAGGAAGCGTCACGCAGAAGAAGATGCCTCCTCAGGTTTTCTCGGGCGCAGTGAGTGGAAAGAAACGTGCACACAAGCACACACTCACACACACCTACTGCTCCAGGCCGTATTAAAACAATATGTAGACTGACGCAATACTGACGCAGTGCTTCATGAATGGCGAATGAGCTAGATGAAGGCTAAGTTTCCAAGTGAAAAAAAAAATACGGTGCCACTGATTTGTTCTGTGACAGTTGCAAGGCCTCGTCTGTTTTTCTTCTTCGTACACGCATGCAGGGTCCGGCAGAAGTAAGGCCCACTTGAGTGTGGTTCGTAGGGTAATGATATAGGTGAAATAATTTATAGTTTTGGCTAGAACATTTCACTTAAAATGTTATATGGTGTGCTTGAGCGTGATATTCTTGTGTTAATTACATGCTTATGATTTTGTAATTAAAAGGGGCATTATTTGTGCCAGATCCTGTATAATCAGAGCTCTGCACACGAATAATATACTCCGTATAAACAAACACATAATAAATTCCTCTTCTTTATGGGGCTTTATACGAAATAAATTTGGAGGCATAATTCAATTCACAAATCAGTATCATTCACAAATACTTGAAAAATAGAGGGGAAACATTAGGAACACTTATAAATACTTGGATTTTGACATCCAGGTATCTGTCATTCTCTGTGGCTTCACAACCACATGGCCATGGACCAGACATATAGAGTTTCAAGCTATAGTTGTAATTTTTCACTTTTGGTTTCTATTCTCTAATACAAATCTATCATCTAAAGCCTCCTTGCTATTCCACAGGCCAGTGGCATTGGTATCGCCTGGGAAGTTAATAGAAATGCAGAATCTCAGGCCCCATCTTAGATGGACTGAATCATAATCTGGACTGTAATAAGGTCCCCTGATGATTTATGTGCCCACGAAAGCTGCGAGAACACAGGGCTAAAGCAGCGAGTTTGCCGTGACAGAAAGAACAATGAACCTGGTTCAAAGCCTCGCTCTGCTCCTTTTGCTTTTCCAAGCCCCAGTTCTCATCTAAAAATAGCTCTGATCATTCTGACGCGACTGCTTCAGAGTCAAGATGCGGGCCCTATTAGCATCTGTGTGACAATATTATGAAATGGAGAACAGGAAGAGAGACAAACAATAAGACGGCGTTCGGAAAGGGTTCGGGGTAAATGAGGACAGTGGAGGGGATCGGATGGAGCAATGAGCAATTAAACAACACACACAGAAAGCTCAGAGAGGGAGGCAAAGGAAGGAGCGTGTGAACTCGCATGGCGAGCACTTTCCGAATGAATGGTAGCTCTTCGTCCACTAAAGACGACGACGAAGATAACGATAATGGCGGCAGCGGTACGAGTGAGACCGAAATTGTTTGCCGTACGGATAAATGAACAGTATAGAAACTTCTCTAGAAGCGTTTCTGCGTGATTAACTGTGTCCCATTTAAAAATTAAAAAACCAAAACACAAAAAAACCTCCAAACCCGTGTTTCCATCCAAGTACTGTAGTTGACAGCGTCACCTTTGCAGGCATTTTCATGTGCCGTCTGCATTTCCTCACCCACCGACGGCGCTCACCGCCACCGCCGACAGCGCACCTTCTTCCATCCCCCAAACTGCTCCTGTCAGACCTAACACTGACCCCCGTCCTGGTACAGCCAAGAACACTTCCCAGCCCTCAGCTCACCGGACCTCTCTGTCACGTTCACCACTGCTAGTCACCGCCTCTTCTGCAAAGGAGAAGTTGAGGGCAAAGGAACACAGGAAGTAAGTGGTAGAACCAGAATTTACATCGGTGTAATCTCACCGGAGCATCCAGGTTCTCGGGCATCACTTGAAAACTATTATGAGCTGATACTGCCATAGAACGGACCCCAATCAGTACTGTTGTAACTCATACACGCATACTGATTCATGTCATCTCAAAACAGCGATCCAAGCACTGACTGCCATTGGCATAGCGGCGCCTTCTTGTTAAGATTCGGGTGAGGCCCTGAAGGGAGAAGATGGCTTTCTCCCGGGGAACTGTTCATTGTTTAACTCATAAAAGGCAGTGCTGTGAACGCGCGCTTGTGAAGCCATCGCATTCAAAGCGCTCACGCAGCATGGTGACCTCTTCCTGCTCTGTGGCCCGATAATTGAAAATAATACCATCAGCAAGATTACCTTCCAGTTTTCCTTTACACTGAAAATCTGATGCTGTGTACGACTGTGCCCACTTTCAGCCCTCACAGGATGCAAGGTAACAACCGTTCCTTAGTCAGCGAGTGTTCATATTGCAGGTGCACCCCGCGCGCTGACCAGGTCTGGCTCCGCAAGACGTGACGGCAGCCGCTTAGCTTCGTATGGAAAGGTTCGGGATTAAGAGTGGAAAGCACAGTTCTCGTCGGCACTGCGGCCCTCACGAGGGGATGTCGTTTTCCGGGACTCAGTTTTGGCATCGGTGAAATCAGCGTACGACCAGGGTGCGACATGTGAGTGCTTGATAGTTCTGGGCACATGATTGTAAGTGAAGCCACGAACCAGTCACAAAATGCAGCATGATTATTTCATCCTTTCCCAGCCAGCTGGAGGAAATGAATAACTCGTGGCTTTTTCCGTTGTTGGCTAGACATGCAAGATGAACACATGAGCGTTAGACTTAGCTTATTACTCAGCCTCGAGTGATGAGGAGACACCTGTTTCTAAACATCGTAGCATATCATGGAAATCCCTTTGAAAATATTGATACGGTGTCATGCGTGAGCACAAAATGATCACCACGTAGGCAGTCTTTGAAGACTGTTCACTACGAGGCAGTGCTAATTGGATAATAGACTGCAGTTGTTACGAGGAGGTTTTCAAAAGTTATCTACTGTGGTTCGACTGCCTTGAGTAACGAGCTGCTACGCTACGCAGCTCAGGTAGCTGACGGGGACGCGCACTGGCTAATATGGTCTGTGAGCGAAGACTCATAAAGCTGTTTCCCTGGACTTCGGGTGCGGAGGTCAGCCTGGAGACTTTTCTTTCCTCTCCAAGCGTTGTGTAGCATGGCGGTAAATGTAACATTTCTACGAATGACCCAACAAGTAAAAAACAGCTTACCTTAACCTCCTGAGCAAAGGAGACAATAGGAAAAAACAAAGAGACCAAAGCCTCTGGTTTTAGAGCTGCTCACAGGGAAATAATGTTTTAATGAAAGCTCATACGTACCGAGCAGTTAGTCATGCCATAACCTCAGGAAGCATCACATTTACTAAGCATTTATTTTTAGCTCTAGCAAGACTCAACTGAGTGCACTAAAATATTGCTCTGGTAGAATACGGAACTAAAAAAGATATCACAGTTACATGCTTTATTTTTAACAGTGACTTAGGGTATTTCCCTGAAATATAAAACATCTCTCATCTTCTTAGTGAAAAGTTTCTTAACCAGCGTGGGTCAAGGGTTGGAAACAGTAATAGGAGTTCTGGGTCAAGAGTCATAAGCAGTTCCAAAAATACATTCTGAAAAATCTTTTAATTCATATACACTGGTACCTCAGTACTCATTGTCAGTTCGATCTGGAACTCGTGAGGAGTGCTGAAACTGACAAGTACCGAACAATGAAGGATTTTCTTTTTCAGGGCGGCATTGTGACTCATCAAGTCCAGCAAGTGTGACCAGTCCTGAGCATGCGCCAAGCGCCAAAACTTTTTTTGTTGTCAAAATGCGACGAGTACTGGGTTCGGTGAGTTCTGAAGCCAAAGAATAGTGAAATGCTACTGTTATTTCTTTGTTACACTGCTTTTATTCTCCATGATCTCAGCAGATAAGAAAAGGCATTCGCAGAGAAAAAATACCAGTGTATTAAGTGGCCTCCAGACTGTTCTTGATGAAAGAACATAAATTCAAATTTTAAAAAAGCCAGACGATACTAGATGGACTCCTACCCCTTAGGAACGGAAAAGGCCCTTAAAGATCTCCCACTGAGCAGTGTGTGGTCCAGCCCAGTACGGCTGTGCAGTCGGGGAGGCCACCCATGGGCCAGATGAGGAATAACTAGAAAACCCCTGGAAACAGTGGGTGCTCTCAGGGAATGCCAACCTCGTGCCATAAAAATGCACGTGCAACACGGAGGAATGCAATGCGGAACTTTTCCGGTGGGTAAACCAGCTGACAGAAGGGAGGGGGTTTCTTTCCTGAATCTCTCTCCCGTCACTGAACGCTGTCCAGGGGGAGAATCGCTGAACAAGGATCTGCGGGGGCTGGGCACGACTCACAGTGCCCACGTGGGCCCTTGTTCTCCGCCCCCCCTTTCCCCGTCTTCCTTCTTCCTTTGCCGATTCCTTCTTGCCCCAAGCATTGGGGGGGAAATGATGACAGGAAAAATACAACCATGTAAAATACGGCAGTTTTTTAAGGCTTTGCTGTCACGATGTACCCAAGTACACGCCATTCTAGCTCCCTCTCCCCCATTACTCTTTCTCTGTCTCTCTGTCCCTCCCGCAGAATTATTTTTTAGGACTGAATGTCCTAGAGGGTGCGGCAGACCCTTCTGCGTGGCGTGGGCCCAGCTCCCACTCGGAGATGCCCAGGACCCACGCCCACAGACGGGTTCTCTCGTGGGGAATCAGATTTGCAATGTACCTAGGCTGCTTTTGAGGCTTGCTTCTTGCAAAACCTCCCTCACCCTGCAAGTGCTAAACCTTGCCGGGACCAGTGTAACCGGCTCAACCACTTTTGCCTTTTCATTGGCTAACATCCTTCTTCTGTGACGGGGTGAGGGGCATTGGCTCCTTTGTTGTAACTGGGGATAGTGAGTGAGGACCGTCTTGTAATGGGAGGAGATACAGAATAAAGGCCTGTCAAGGCAGAGGCCTCGGGGCTTTTGCTCCCCTTGAGAGAAAAGCCACGCTGTCGTCCTTTTTCCTCCACCGGACTCGGTCATCCGAGTGTGTTTTATTGCATCCATAATGACACGGACACTGCTAGCTGGTGTCCGCATCGAGAGGCCATGTGTTTTTTTAAGCTATAAGCGATATTTACTACAGAGTTATAACTGCCACATACATTTGAAAAACAAACGATACATGATTAAACATGTACCAAAACAAAATTAAACTTTGCCTTCTGGGAAGATAACAGAGTGATTTATGCATTATAGGAATTATAAAGGTATTTTGAAACTCTGCCCTACAGAGTATGCCTTTCATAATCCGCAGCCACGCAGATGGGAAGAAAATGTAGCCGGAACCTGCCCTTACCAATGTGTTTATGACACTTAAGCTGCAGTGAGCGAGAACGGCATTTCTTTCGTAAATCACACCCGTATGTGGATTACCTGCTCCAAAATGGCAAATTAGAACTAACCAGTAAAAGGCTTTCATTTAAAAAAAAAATTAGTGGACACCAAGCGTGTACAAGCAATTTCCTGTTAGTATCAGTGAGTAGAGGCAGTTACATAGAAAATTCACAATAGTGGGTGCTGAAAACAAATCCAGTCTTGGTTCGACCTGTCTGGAGTGAGATTTGAATAGAAGTGTATAATGGAACAGAGACTTGTGAATTCACTGGGAAGAATCCGGTTAACCTGCTTGGTAATCAAGTCTGGAAAGCTACCAGCCCCCAAAGCATGTTGATACCACGTAGGCTTCACAAGCAACTGTCCATGTTTGCTTTATTGGCCAACCTCCTAAGATTGAAGAGCTAAATGCTTTATTCAAAAGTCATTTTCTTCTAGGTTTCTCCTCCCACCCAGATGACTTGTATGCACGTGAAAGTGTGAGAAGTACTTGTTACAAATACTTCTCTGGGATATTGTGACTGACTCGCCCTATTACCCAGTGGAAGTAGTCTTAAAGAAACAGGCCAGGAAAGGTGTTTCTTTATTTCCTTCCTTTTCCTTCCCTTTCCTTCCTTCCCTCCCTTCCTTCCTTGCTTCCTTTCCTTTTCCTCACTTCCTTTCTTCCTTCCTGTTTGGAACACTCATTCAGGCGTACTTCCTTCTTTCACAGTGAGTAAACAATTTCTTAAAACTAATTTCAGTGTCTTTGACCTCTGCACTACTCCTTCAGGCCTTTTGCATTCAAGCTAGTGAATTACTGCTTTAGTGAAATCTGGAAAATTGTCAAGGACAAGTTTCAGCATTGGAAGATTCTAGTTTATTCCACCACAAATTCCGGAAGCCCGCCTTTCTTTCTTTCTTCCTTTCTTGCCTTTCTTTCCTTTCCTTCCTTTCTTTCCTTTCTTTCTTTCCTTATTAACTTTGTTTTAATGGGTCTCAAAATTCTGTGACAGATTTTGGTCAAGTTCTTTCCATTAAAAAGTACTGATTTTAAAAACTAATAACTTCAAAACTGGCGCGTGCACACACAAAAACCAAATGGTGCACAAAACATTCTCCTTTCCTTCTGAAGGTTTTACGACGCATTGTAATCAGTAACCATTCCTTTACTAGTAAATGGAAGTGGCCAATTGAGGCCAACAGTTCCGAGTCCGTTCTCCCACCACTGAGTAAGACTGGGGTGGCAGGTGTTGGGGCTAATACTCATTTTGCCTTCGGAGCTTTCCGGGCCGACCTGGTGACTTTGCCAGCTCCAGCTGCCTTCTTGTCCACTGCTTGGATGACACCAACAGCGACTGTCCGTGTCGCGTCATGAACGGCAGAGCGGCCCAGAGGAGGACGGTCAGAGAAGCTCCCCGCACACGTGGGCTCCCCGGAACCATATCAACGGTGGCTGGCGGCGTCACCAGGTTTCTCCAACCGCGGGCCGTCTTCCAGCTTCTTCCCAGAGCGACTAGCAGTCTTCAGGCCCCCTCAGCTCAGCACACGTGCACGCAATGTGAGCCGGGTGCGGACCAGCACAGGTGCAAGCCCAGCGCCGCTGGGGCCCGGATATTCGAGGACGACCACCTGAGCCGTGAAGCCAGCTGCTGCCAACGGCGGGGCATTTTTGCTCTCTCCAGCCACACTGCCACGATGAACGTCTTCGACAGGCGCGGTCTTGACATTGTGAAGCCCGTGTTGTCCCAGGGAGAGCTTCACTCGAAGCTTCATGGTGCATTTCGATAGACTTCACTTCAGTTGCAACACTGACTGCAGCAAAGGTGACCACCATGCCAGGCTGGAGAACAGTAGTCTCCACTCGGCCCACAGGGACAATCCTGATGCCACCGATTTTGGAGACATCCTAGAGAGGCAGACGTAATCCAGAGCTTCGAGCAGCGTGGTTCCGCTGGCACTGCCATCTCTCCAGGTGACTTTCCACCCCTGAACCAAGGCACGTTAGCACTTGGCTCCAGCAAGCTGTCGCCATTCCAACCAGACATCGGCGCAAACGCTACTGTGTCGGGGTTGCGGCCAATTTTCTTAATGTAGTTGCTGACTTCTTTAACAATTTCCTCCTATGT
Source organism: Glossophaga mutica (assembly GCA_039655065.1). Classification (NCBI taxonomy): domain Eukaryota; kingdom Metazoa; phylum Chordata; class Mammalia; order Chiroptera; family Phyllostomidae; genus Glossophaga; species Glossophaga mutica. The sequence goes on along the minus strand of CM077318.1, from coordinate 1,006,081 downwards.
CTTCTGGCTGTAGGGCGGCTCCGTGGAATCCATCTAGTTAACACCAACAATCAGCGGTTTCACACCCTGTGTGTAAGCCAGCAGGGCATGCTCACAGGTCTGCCCACTCTTGGAGATGCCCGCTTCCAACTCACCAACCCCAGCAGCAACAATCAGGACGGCAGAATCAGCCTGAGATGTGCCTGTAATCGTGTTCTTGATAAATTCCCCGTGTCCCGGGGCACCAGTGATGGTCACATAATGCCTGCTGGTTTCAAATTTCCACAGGGAGGTATCGATGGTGATACCACGCTCGTGTTCAGCTTTCAGCTTTTCCAAGACCCAGGCACACTTGAAGGGGCCCTTCCCCGTCTCAGCAGCCTCCTGCCCAAATTTTTCTATGTTTCTTTGGTTGATCCCGCCACGTCTGCGGATCGGATGGTCAGTGGTGGTAGGCCTGGCAGAATTGGTGCGTCCAGTGACCTCAGTGTTGGTGTGAGTCTTCTTCTCCTTTCCCATCTGGGCTTCGGTTGAGTGGGGCTGTCTCGACACCTGTGTTCCGGTGGCAAACTTGTGAAAAGCCAGAAGCCCTTAGTTCCGATCAGACCCAAGAAGCCGTTTGTAGCTTCTTCTGCTTACTCATCTGTTCCAAAGGTAGAGATAAAAAGCGCAGTATATGCAGGGCCGGACAGAAGTAACTCCAGTGCGTGTGGCTGGTAGGGTGCCTGAATGTCTGGCAGGAGACGGATAGCAATTTGAACACTTCCCCTAAAATGTCCTGTGGCGTGCTTGAGTGTGCTAGTGTTATGTTACAGGATGACATGCGCATGATTTCGTAATGGAAGATTTTCATGTAATAAAAAATGGGCGTTGTTTGTGCCCGATGCCGTATTTATTCAATCAAAACGAAGAATCCAGTTCACCTCCATGTACGTAATGCCTTCAGTTTGTGATGTAGCTACTGACTTTTTTCCCTGTGTTGGCCAAATTTTTGAGGAAAAAATAAGGATGCACGTTATGCGTGGGTAAAAGCTGAAATGCCTTGTATCCGTTCTTGTGCTTTGTAATTATTTGTGACATAAAACTTGCTGCACCGTAATATGTTGAAAAAGAAATGCTGAACATCCTTTATCATACAAAAAGCGAGTATCTAAATAGAAATAAATAAATAATAGCATCAGAAAAGGAAGACGAAAGCTTTCCTTTTTCTGACCATTCTGGCCCACACGGTGGGTGCGCATCATACACTGCCAATGACCTTGGGGTCCGGTCAGTGTTTCGCTCCCGCTAATTTTCTGTGACTCGGGTGAAAGGCTGCAAAGGAAAACAGTTGCTAAGCAAATGCAAGTGTCGTTACTAATCCCTTGAAGACAAGACGCATTTGACATCTTAAAATGCTCTATTATTTGCGCATTTAAAAATATCCTGTCCCAACCCTATCTTTCTTTTCTACCCTTTTGTGTTATTCCAAATAATACCAACATTTTGATATAGAGGCTAAGAAATTCGTACTTTATATTTGTGTCCATATCTAATTTTCCGTACATGTCTCTGTACAGTACTCACAAACAGTAATACGTAATAGAGTGACTAAAACATTGTTCTACTAAAGTCCTTGGGCGAGGACAGAACAGTTTATTTTAAGTAGAATGACTAAATTAATCATTGCTATTGACTTCTTACAATTACTACGAACATCTCGCTAATTCAAGCTACATAGTTGACCATTCTAAAGGAGCAAAGTTCAAACTAGAGAAAATATTTAAAGTTGAACACCTTGTTATCTAACAGGTTTTTCCATTGATTTCAGAGGAAGGGAGGTGGGGAGGGAAGAAGGGAGGGAGGGAGAGAAACTCCAACTGGCGGTCCCCCTCATTCAGGCCCGGACGTGCGTGCCCTGAGCAAGTATCCAGTGGCAACCTCAGACGCTCTGGCCAACTGGGCTACCAGGCCAGGGTTCGAACAGGCTTCTCAAAACTCTTTCTTGGTCTTCCTAAGGCGTTTTACATCACCTTTCAACTCTTTCTTGACCTCCTCTCAGCTTCAATGTGATGCTACGCTATCTTAGTATCTGCTACCGTTTGGACCAGTTCTTTCTGAACTCCTCTTCAGCTGCCCCTTCTTCCATCAACTCCTGAATTTGTGTAAGTACGTATCTTCATCGGTGCAGGCTGCTGTAGCCAAAGTCACGTTAACTGGGGGGCTTCTGAACAACGGGGATTTATTCCTCCTGGTTCCGGTGTCTGGGAAGTCCGAGATCCAGGCGCTGAGACCGAGTGTCTCATGAGGGCCTACGTCCTGGGTCAGAGATGGCAGGGGAGGCGGTGTCTCTCACAAGGGCACTCATTCCATTCACGGGGACTTTGCCCTCAGGGCCCAATGCCCCGGCAATGGTGCCACCTCTTTATACCATCACCCTGGGGGGCAGGATTTCAACATGCGAATCTGCAGGGGTCACAGACCATGATTCTGCGTCTCATCTTTCCATGTTCCCCTCACAATCTCATCTTGCAGTGTGACCTTGAACAAGGAACCTCAAACTTCCGCGCCTCACTTTCCTGATACGCAAAATAAAGACAGCGCTATTTGTATCATGTAGGATAAGTCAAACCTGTTCTTCTCGTTCATGTCTTCATTTTGGCCGTTTTGCCTGTTTCTGATTTTTTTCTTGTTACTCTCGTACAGTTGTCCCAGTTTCCCCCCTTGGCCCTCCTCTGCCCGTCCCACTGCTGGCTCCCGGTCACCTCCCACACCCTCAAATGCGCTCAGACGTGTAAACCGCTCCAAACGGTGCTTGGCCCGTGGAAGGGGTGCGGACGGCCGCCGATCTCCACACCGTCAGACAACTTGTTATTGAGCGCAGTCCCGTGAAACGTGCTGCTTTCTCTCATAGTCAACTAACTGAATCCAGTGCCAGCTTTGCCCAGCAATCCAGCTCTCCACCCCCGACTTTCCGTGGCATCGATGGCATTGTCGTTAAGTGGCCATCTGAATTAAAAGTCTTAGCCAACACCTACGCCCTGTGTCCTCCCTGACCCAAGTCCTGTCCCCTCTTCCTGTCACCAGGTGCCTCTGTAGCTGAGGGTCTTTCCTTTCCGCCGGGGGATGACAAGGCAAGACCCCGCTAACAAGGGTTTCTTTCTGTACCCTCTCCTACCCTCCTCCTGATTCATTAGCGAAATCATGATTAAACTCATCTCCTGAAGAGCGGTCTCATGAAATCATTTCTATACTCAGGATTCCTCAATAAATCTCTGCCATCTGGCTCCAAAACCCTCTAAAATCTGTCCTCTGCCCTTTACAGTCCTAACCCTCTGAATTTATCATTTGCGTTGCCATTGTTACCGATCAGTTGTTTTACCTTCTAAATCTCATTCATCTTAGTATTTAAAATTTATCAAATCACATTTTAATTGTCCCTATACATGTATCAGATTCTTGTGGACAATTATAAAGCATGATAAACTTTTCTGCTATCGTAACTCACATTATGCACAATAAACACTGGCTTGCTTCGTTTTATATTATCACTTGTATGTTTACAGACTAAAGCTGATTTACCATCCCAAGTAATCTAAATGGGCAACTGCATCTTTACCCTTGATACTGTCAAAGAATAGTATCTTACCTGACAAACCATGTGTTGTGGCAAGACATAATAATCACTGTGGTTGGTAACGTGTGTGTGAATATCCATTCAAGAGCAGATGCTGGGCCATATTAAAGTCCATATTCAGTCCACTCTCTTTTATTTATTTATTTATTTTTTGCCCACCTGCCTCTTGCTCCCCACTGTAAACTCCTCCGTGATACAGTTAGACTGAGCCCCTTCTGTATTCCCACAAGTGATTGTCAACCGGGGCAATTTTGCCCCTCAGAGGACATTTTAAACTATCCGGGGGTATTTTTGGCTGTCACAGCTGCAGAGGAGGGGAGTGCTCAGGTATCAAGTGGAGTCCAGGTCAGGCACACTGCTAACTACCCTGCTCTGCCCAGGACACGCCCCGCCCCCCCCCCCCCCAACAAAGAAAGATCCAGTAAAAAGCGCCAACAGTGCCAAGACTGAGAAACCCTTGCCTTGACCCGTTAACCCCAGAGTTGGTCCCTTCCTTATTCCTAACCCCGTACAGGTCCTTTTCCTCCTCGGATTCACCTATTTTGCCATCTGCCAGTTATTATATAATTTTATCTATCTATCTATATATATATATATAACCTATCTCATCCTCAGCTAGGAGGGATACAATGCTGACTTGATACCTCGATAAGTGACTTCGTGTTTCCTTTTGAAAATCAAGGCTCTTTGCACATAATTTTGTCCAACGGTTCCCTCTGTTGTCTGGAATACTGCAGTAACTCAAGGGCTAGAACCTGGGTTTCTCCTCCTGGTGGTCTCCCTTGCAAAGCCTCACTCTCTAGTAGCCCATGACTGCTTTCCATATTAGCTGTCGGGCTTCCCGGCCCTTCGCCTGCTATACGGTTTTCCCATTTTCTTCTCCACCCGTTCATAGGGTCACTCGCCTATCTCTGGGGTTGACATTGTCCTACAACAACCCGTACAAAGTAAACACTCATCCTAAAAATCCTGTCAGCTCTACTCTGAAGAATAACTCTCGGGCATGTTTAAAACACAACTTGTTAAAAATCCTCTTTAGCCCAAATTTCATGATCTATTTGCTGGAAACAAGTATAGCATCTTTGTTCATTAACATGTTGGCTGCTTTTGTCAATGATGCCAAAGAACGGAAGTGCAGCACCTACCCAGTGTCCACTGGTTCCCGTTCACTTTCGGACATTTTCCGGATCAGCATTGCAGTTTTCAGAAATAATAACAAATCACTGCTGTGGTATTTCTACTTACTTGTAGCTGAAGGGTATTTTTAGAAAGCAGAAATAGGAAGCATAAGCGCCCAAAATTGAAGGTTTAGCCAAAAAAGCTACACAATTTTCAAGATCTCAGAAGAATGATTATATGTAGATTTTTTCTGAATTCAAGCATGTACAGTTTTGTTGGAAAAGCAAATAATTTGTTTAAAAGCAGTTGACAATTTTAACTGTAGTGACCACCTCACGGTGGTTTAAAATGACAGAATAAGACTTCAGAATTTTTCACTTTCTGTTCAGATAGACAAATATTACCATTTTCTGCACCATGCCACATTAATAGCCAATATTTACATGGCAAACCAAACACAAACCCAAATCACATTTCTTTAGAGAACCCTTAAAGGTTGTTGCAGTTTCCATTTCTAATCCATAATGAAGTCTGTAAATAACACTGATTCATCGAACAAGCGAGTCACTGAATCCCAGGAATAAGGAATGATGTTTAAACAGGAATTCGTGAACGGCAAAAGTTTCCAAGCAAGCACTTGACATTCCCAAGTGAGTGAAGCTGTTCTTTTAAACCCTGCCTGAGTCTATCCAGCTTAAGACCAATAGGTTCTGTATTGTCACCCAGAGCTTAGGATGTAATTTACATACAGTGACTAGTGATTACTCCATGACCGGACTACTGATGACTTTGCCAGAATAACACTTTGTTAACTAAAAAAAAAAATTATCTTCAGCTAGTAATAGCATATCGTGATTTAATTTTCATCTCTTTCATTGGAGATTATAGCCTTCATTGAAAAGTTACCTTTTTCTTTGAGTTACTTGAATGTATAAAAGTCAGCAAGCTACTGCAAGACCTGTACTTTATTTTACTCTAGAACAATAAACAAACTGTTCACAAGTTTTTAATCACAGGAGTTCATATTTCAGGAGTTCACATAGAGTGACCTTTCCTGGGGAAATTTGAAATGTCTCAATCTGACAAAATACAAATAAAGTACAGTAAATATAGAAAGAAATTCTGCTTATAAGATTGCATTGGAACGCTACACTTCATTTGCTTTGGGCTGTTTGTTTTTGCATCCAAAATGATGCAGAGAGTTAACTGGAACCTCTAGAGGACATTCCAGTGAACAGAACTGAAATACTGTGTCACTTTGGGAAAACTGGAAAGCCAGGCAGATGAATTCACAAAAAAAAAGGAACTAAAACACAAAGCATGTTATCTTACAGATTTGAAATCTACAATAAAGTGACAAAATTGCATTTTTATTGTGATGGAAAATATGTCAGCAATGTCCTCACAGCCATTTGTTGCCTTTACATTTTAGAAGCCTCCGTGTGATGATGAGTCACAAGAGTTTTTCCTCCCTTGTTTCAGAGGGGTTCGTCAGTCACAGGGCTTCGAGTTTTAGTTTTCAAAGTTAAATATCAAGCCTTACTCCCTCTGGTCACCTCTTTCTGATAAACAGGATGCTACTTCTAAGAAGTATTTAATGACATTCACAATTAAAAGTCTTACCTAAACCTCTGTTCGTGGAAGAAGGAGCCTCATTAACAGGTTTCCCACAAAGTCCCTCTTAATGATGTTCTCTGGAAGACATTAGAGGGGGAAAAGGAAATGAGGTTAAAAAGGAAAACAAGCATGAGAACAAACAGTCTTCTACCTTTGATATTTTCAGGTCACTAGTTGTGGGGGAAATTGTCCCTGAGCCACAATGGTCCCTGAGAACAAAGGGACCTGGAATGAGAGTCAAAAAGGAAAACGTAAGACCGTTCACCCCCAAGACGTCCCTCTGTTTTTCCAAAGAACTAGGCATAAAGCTGTAGAGGGACCTGGCAGTAGGTCAGAGCACCTGTACTGCTCTTCCGTTGCTGTCACATCCATTGTCACAGTCTTAGAGGCTTAAAGAAAACACCCATTTTGATCTCATAGTTCTACAGGTCAGAACTCCGGGTGGACCTGCATGGGTTGTCTGTTCGGGCTGAAATCAAAGTGTTGGTTATCTGTACTCAGTACGTTTTGGGAAAGAATCTACTTCCAAGCTCACTCATGTCGGAGGAAGAATCCAGTTCCCACTTGTGGAAACTTATGTGAACAAATAACAAAGGAGAACTTCCCCAATCTGGCAAAGGAAATAGACTTCCAGGAAGTCCAGGAAGCTCAGAGAGTCCCAAAGAAGTTGGACCCGAGGAGGAACACACCAAGGCACATTGTAATTACATTAGCCAAGATTCAAATGGAGAGAATTCTAGAAGCAGCAAGGGATAAGGGGACAGTCACCTACAAAGGAGTTCCCATCAGACTGTCAGCTGATTTCTCCAAAGAGACCTTGCAGGCAAGAAGGGGCTGGAAAGAAGTATTCCAAGTCATGGAAGGCAGGGACCTACATCCAAGATGGCTCTATCCAGCAAAGCTTTCATTTAGTATGGAAGGGCAGATAAAGCGCTTCTCAGATAAGGTCAAGTTCAAGGAGTTCATCATCACCAAGCCCTTATTATATGAAATGTTGAAGGGACTTATCTAAGAAAAAGAAGATAAAAAAATAGGAACAGTAAAAAGACAGCAAACTCACAATTATTAACAACCATACCGAAAACAAAAGCAAACTAAGCCAACAGGTAGAACAGGTAGAACAGGAACAGAACCACAGAAATGGAGATCACAAAAAAAAAGAAAGAAAGAAAAAAGAAATGGAGATCACATGGAAGGTTAGCAACAGGAGAGTGGGAGGAGGAGAGAGGGGGAAAAGGTACAGAGAATGAGTAGCATAGACGGTGCGTAGAAAATAGATAAGGGGTGGCCAAGAATAGTGTGGGAAATGTAGAAGCTAAAGAACTTATGACACATGGACATGAACTAAAGGGGGGAATGTGGGTGGGAGGGGGTGTGCAGGGTGGAGGGGAATGATGGGGGAGAAATGGGACAACTGTAATAGTATAATCAATAAAATATATTTAAAAAAATAATCCAGTTCCATATGGTTGTCGGACTGGGGAGTCTGGTTAAAGGTTTGTCAGTAGTGTTTATCTTTTCAAAGAACCAGCTCTTGGTTTCATTGATCTTTTGTATTTTTTTTAGATTCTGTTTTGTTTTTTTCTGCTGTCATCTTTATTATTCGTTTCCTTCTCCTTACTTGGCGCTTTGTTTGTTTTTTTCCCGTCCAGTTCCTTTAAGAGATAAGTTGCTTCCTGAGTTAGGCCTGTAACGTTGTGAATTTCCCTCTTAGGCATGCTTTCCCATAGATGCTGGGTTGTTGTGGTCTCACTTTCATTTCTTTCAAGGTAACTTTTGATTGCTTTATTGATCTCATCATTAACCCATTCAATGTTTAGTAACATGTTATTTAGCCACCGCATCTCTGTGCGTTTTCAGATATACTTTTTGTGTGTGATTGATTTCTAGTTTCATACCATTATGTTCAAAGATGCTTTATATGATTTTGGTCTTAAATTTATGCGGACATGTTTTCTATCCCAACATGTGGTCTATCCTAGAAGACACTCCATGTGCACTTGAAAAGATTATATAATCTGCTGCTTTGGGGTGAAACACTGGAGATAGTGATTAAATGGATCTGATCTAGTGTGTCATTTAAGGCCGCTATTTCCTTGTTGATCTTCTATCTGGATGATCTACCCATTGATATCAGTGAGGTGTTAAAGTCCCCATCTATGGCCCTGGCTGGTGTAGCTCAGTGGATTGAGCGCGGGCCTGCAAACCAGAGGATCGCGGTTCGATTCCCAGTCAGGGCACATGCCTGGGTTGCAGGCCAGCTCCCAGCAGGGGACACACAAGAGACAACCCTACATTGATATTTCTCTCCCTCTCCCTTTCTCCTACCCTTCCCCTCTAAAGATAAATAAATAAAAATAAAAAAATAAATAAAGAAAGTTTAAAAAAAAAAAGTCCCCATCTATGACTGTATTACTGTCAATCTCTCCCTTTATGTCAGTCAAAATTATAATTATTTATTATTAATGTCAATCTCTCTTACATCGGTGTTTCCCTTCCCCTCCTCTCCCTCTCTCTCTCTCTCTCTCTCTCTCCCCTCCTCCTCTCTCTTCCTCTCTCTCCCTCCCTCTCTCTAAAAGTAATAAAGAAAAATGTTCTCGGGTGAGCATAAAAAAAAATTTAAAAGAACTCCACGACGCTGTCAGTACAGGTGAAGAACTCACTGAGATCTTAAAAAGAAGGACAAAAACAAAAACCTATGCCTGCATTCCCACGTTATTGCTGAAGATGCCGAGACTCGGGCCTAATGAAAAGGACTTCTTGTTCCAAGTGAAGCTGATTTGAAACCCACACATCCTGGATTCAGGGCACCATGTTTCGTAACAAACTACATTGCATCTTAATCTGTAAACACATGCTAACAGTGAAAATGCACATTCTTGCCAGAGTTCCAGCATGCTTGTTTTTAGTCTATGCCTATAAATTGGACAATCTGGGAGAAATGGAATAAACTCCCATAAACATACAATCTTCCAAAACTGAATCTGGAAGGATCAGAGAATCTGAAAAGACAGATTACAACCAGTGAAACAGAAGCAGTACTCCAAAAACTCCCAATAAATAAATGCCCTGGACCAGACGGCTTTACAGGTGAATTTTCCAAGAAGAACTAATACCTCTCCTTCTCAAACTATTCCAAAAAATTCAAAAGGAGAAAAACTCCCAAGCTCATGTTCCAAGGCCAAACTATCCTAATTCCGAAATGAGATAAAGACACTATGATGAAACAAAATTATTGGTCAGTATTTCTAATGAATATGGATGCTAAAATCCTCAACAAAATATTAGAAAACTGAATACAGCAATACATCAAAAAGATCATGCACCGTGATCAAGTGGGATTTATTCCAGGGATGCAGGATTATTACAATGTTCACAAATCGATAAATGCAATACACCACATAAGCAAAATGGAGGAGAAAAACCACATGATCATATCAATAGATGCAGACAAAGCATCTGACGAAATACAGCACCATTTACATTAAGAGCTCTCAGCAAAGTAGAAATAAAGGAAACATACCTCAATGTAATAGAGGCCACATATGACAAACATACACCAGCATCATACTCAATGTGCTGAAATTAAAAGATTTTACTCAAGATGAAGAACAAGACAAGGGTGTCCACTTTCACCTCTTTTATTGAACATGATACTGGAAATCCTGGCCACAGCAATCAGACAAGAAGAAGAAATAAAAGACATCCAAATTGGAAAGGAGAAAATAAAACCGTCATTATCTGAATATGACATGATATTGTACGTAGAAAACGGTAAAGACTACACCAAAAAGCTACTGGAGCTAATAAATGAATTTGGCAAAACAACGGGATACAAAATTGACATTCAGAAATCTGTGGCATTTCTATACACCAATAATGAACTCTCAGAAAGAGAAACTAAGAAGAAAAAATCTCATTTACACTGTAAATTTACACAATGGAGCAGAAAGAGAGAAGGAAATGTTACCTTTTGTGACAGCATGGATGGATCTGGAGAGCATTATGCTAAGTGAAATATCCCAGAGAAAGACAAGTACCATGTGATCTCATATATAGAATTTAACAAACAAAATAAACTGAGGAACAACATAAAACCAGAGGCATGGGCACATGGAGGTGACTGACAGCTGTCAGAGGGGAGGGGGGTGGGGGGACTGGAAGAAAGAAGGTGAAGGGATCAGCCGGAGAACACACGTGCATGACCCGCAGACACAGACGGCCGTGCGCTGAGGGCCAGAGGGAAGGGGGGTGGGGCGGGGTGGAGGCGGGCAAAGGGGGGACTGGAGACATCTGCAATAGTGTCAATAGAAACAAAGAGAAAACATAAAAATAAATAGGGTATAAAAAGTACTTACAAGTGAGGTAAAGAGGTACATAATGAATGAATAAGCACCTCATACATGTACCTAATTAATTCAGAATTCCACGGAAAGAAGACCTGCATTTGTCTTAAACTTTTTATAGAGTGTACCACAGGAGCAGCCGTTTACAGCTGAAAGATTATTCTGTTAAACAATTAGAAACATAATTTTAAAACCATTTGAAAGCCTATACGTATATCTGAGTCGGGTTAATTTTAGAAAACCATACGTCTAATGGTTTAAGCAAGAACACAAATAGAAATAACAAAGTTAGTACTATAAATTCCTTCATTAGTTTTCAAAAACGACTTTGGCGAAAAGAATGAAAAATGTCATTGATCTATAAAGCATAAGATTTCCTGTGGATAGTTTAATAAAAATACTAAACGTAAATGTTTTACTTTAAATATTTCCTATGCTGAACAATTTTTAAACCTAATCAAAGAAACCAGGATTTACACATGTGGTCTGGTGTCCATGGCGCCGAAACTGGTGTTATATCGTAATCAGCTAACATGCCAATAACCTGTAAGGTGAAATTGGTCGGTAAGCGATCCAACTGATCTGGTGAATTATATACATTGGAATACTTCCAAGTTCTTTTCCATGAAAAAAAAGTTAATGTCTTAATGACATAAAGACAAAAGGAAATTAACAAGAAATTTTAATCAAGTAAAATGACTCAGTTACCAGTATGTGGTGACTCTCATCTGAAGTCACTTTTCGAAGTAATGCATCATTCATCGCAGGGGTGGTACTTGGCAACAAAATAACAAGACAACATAACACAGATGTTTGATGCAGGAAGTAAAAGAAAACTATCATGTAATAGATGCTATAAGAGGGTTTTTACTTAGGCAGAATGTAATTTGGCAAATTTAGCCAAAAGAAGACACTGATATTGCTTCTCAGGAACGTTCTGATATACTCTAATATGAAGGGCTGGAATTTAGAGAACTGCTATTGAAATCCATAAATTAGATTTTCATCATTTTAAATATCCTACTGTATAATTTTATCATTAAAATATAAAAGTGTACACTTTGGAGAAACAAGTAATTCTACACATGACTGGGCCTCAGTTTCTCCTAATATTTCTTTAACCTCCAAGTGCCTTTATCTCTTTTTTCATATGCTTTCTCAGTAGGAATATAAATACCTTATAAGTCACTGTGTCTTAAAGTGGGTTCAACTGAATAATAATAGATGTCATTGATAATAAGAAAGAAAAAAACCAGACCCGGTAGGCAATTAATTTGGGGACATTCTGGGTTAGAAAATGTTGACCCTATCTCTCTGCTTCAGTACATGTTGTAGACTTTAAAGTTAACATTAATTACAAGTCCAAGAACATGCTTTAGAGAACACCATGCTAAGTAAACATATCACTTAGCTCATAAGGCTTTGTCAAGGGTTGTATCATTGTCTGAACAAACCCTTATTAATTAGTATTAATATAATAATCCTAACAAGCAAACTCATGGATCTGCTTCGGTCCTCTTGCACTGGGTGTTAGGACAACCCAAATGGTCAATGACCCAAAGTAACTGCTCAATTTAGAATTTACGATCCCCCATGACTAGATTTAGTGGCGCATGACTAAATATTTCAGAACAGAAACGTAGATTTCTTTGATATCTATTTTTGGTGAACCTGCATAGCCAGAATTTCTGATCTCTGTCTTCTTTTTTGAGTTCCCCCATCACCATTTACATTTTTTAGTATGATCAGCACACGACCAGTACATCGCCGCACGCTAACTTACGGCGTTCTGTGTGCGTATAAACAAGTACCAGAAGGAAAAGAGTGAAAGGCAATTCTTTCTCCCCACTGTCACTGTGATTTCAGGAAGCGCTAGTACATTTTTGGCATCCTGGCTTAATAGCCTGCATCCGTTTTAACAACTTAAGGAAGAACCTTACTCTTTCAAACTTAGGATTTGTCATTATTTTGAGATTCATTAGTTTAATTAGTAGAGGATTGTGCTAATGAGTCCAAGGCCATGGAACTGAGTCACATATAGGCCAGTTAATTTTGTACAGAAAAAAAAATTGTTTCCACCCACACAAGGCCCTTTGCCATTAACTAACCCTCCAAGAAATGTCTATTTTTTACCCTACAGGAAACCTTACCACTGCTAGTTTAAAAAAAAAAAAAGAGCAAGCAAGGATCTTATGCATATGGAGACAGAACACTTGTTCATCATTAACTAATAGATCCTAGGCCATACCTGTAAAAACACATTTACTTAAAGGAAGTTTCTCACGGGGGAAAATTCAAGATTCAGTTGCATTCCAACAAAACAGAAACAGACTCCCAGGCCGAGAGAACAGCCTGGCGGTGGCCGGAGGGGAGGGCGGGGTGGGGGCTGGGGGGGAAGGGGAAGGGCTGAGCGCACAGACGGGCAGTCACAGAGCAGTCCCGGGAGGGCGGAGAGTCCAGCTCAGGGACGACGGTCGGTGATGCTGTGAGAACGAACGATGTGGGGGGGCCGGGTGGGCACTGGAAATAGCGGGTGGGGGGAGCCCTTTGTAAGTTATGTGAATGTTTGACCCCCAAGCCGCACACCTGAAACTAATACACAGTAATATTGCATGTAAACTGTAATTGAAACATTAACAGATAAATAACAGAGTTCCATGTAAACTATTACATTTCAGGTCGTGTTTTCTTTTACAAGTACCAATATTTTATTTAATTACAAATACTATCTGCAGTATTATAACAAGCAAAAACAATTAAGAGACTCACAGGCTATTATTATCTGCAAAAATGTAGTCTTTATTTTCATTAAACAACCACGTTCACTTCAATTTAGTATGTCAATTATGGCTTCTTTTTTTCTTCTTAGAGTATATTGTAAATAATAGCACAAAATTTCAATTGGAGTCAATAAAATCATTGTATTGCTTTATATCCCATCATTTAAAAATAACAAAAATGACAACTGGTCTGAAGAAAAGTTTTAAAGTTTGACTAATGCTCCTTTTGTGTGAAATATAATATACTTAGCAGTTCAAAGTGGAACAAATCTAATCCAAAAGGCTTGTCATCGTAGAACTTGAAAGAAAGATTGATTTGATAGGTTTCTATTTTATGTACAATACAAAATCCCATTTTATTTGATTTCTAAGGAAATTCATATATCCTTTAAACATGACAAATGATTATCTGAGAAGAAAAACAACTTATGACCTGAAGTCCAAAACTTGAACACATTCTGTAATTTCTCAGATAAGGGCCAGCCCTAGTGTATTGCATGCGTGTTACTCTTTAATTAAAGGGCAAATTCCCTCTTCCTTCTTGAGACCCAGACTAGGTTTCTGGTTCTCACACAGGCCTTGGAGACAAACACTACCTTCTACTTTCTGAATTTCCTTTCATTCATTATTATTTGAATAGAACTGTAAGCCAAGTTAACTTTGTTTTTTGAATGATAATTTATGGCTTCTTGGTAGAGCAGATACAACAATGAAGACATTGTTTATCTGACAATTTTGCCATTAGACTGCATTTCACTCCATAATCGTTCTGTAAAGTATAAGAAGCAGGCATATATTTCAGAGAAACTTTTTACTCATATTATTTTTATGCATTGTTAGAAAGAGTTTGAAGAGACTACAGTGACACAGAGATAAAAATAAGTTAATTTCTTTTAACTATAGTATTTAATTCTCCATGAAATGTTAGTTTATAACAAGAGCTGACAAATACAGTTTGATACTTTCAGTATAAGTATATACTTCTTTTCTTTAAATTTTTAAAAGATTTTATGTATTTATTTTTAGAGAAGGGAAGGAAAGGAGAAAGAGAGGGAGAAAAACATCCATGTGTGGTTGCCTCTCACGCGCCCCCTTCTGGCGACCTGGCCTGCAATCTAGGCATGTGCCCTGACTGGGAATTGAACCGGTGACCCTTTGGTTTGCAGGCCGGCACTCAATCCACTGAACTACACCAGCCAGGGCACTATAAGTATATAATTCTTGAGAGCCTTATAATTCTTTAAGTAATTTTAAAGATATGCAGGTTCTGGCACAAATAATGCCCCCTTTTAATGACAATCTTTTATTACAAAATCATAAGCATGTCATTCCGTAACATAACAATGTCACACTCAAGCACGCCACGTGACGTTTTTAGCTGAAATGTTCAAATTAAAACTATAAATTATTAGACCCTTATTATTACACTACCAACCACTCTCAAGCCTTACTTCCGTTGGACCCTGTACATTTCATTGTCGGTATCACTGACTGATAAACGCTTCAAAGTTACCACACATCTTACCATGTAAATGCGATTGTAAAACATTATCTCTTTTTCAGAAATCCATTCATACTCTCTACCTCAAGTGATCTTTGTAAAAAGGGGGCAATTTTAATAATTCATAGGACTTTTGGAAACCTCTGTCATTTAACAAGTTTCTGACAAAATTAATTGACATTTTCTGATATTTTATTTGTAATTTTTCCAAAATTGTTACGTCCCTGTGGTTGTTTTTTAGAGAATAATTTATAATTGATGAGAGGGAAAGTGTGGATGATAAGTAATTCACTTGTACTGTTCAGGAATTATAAACATCTTTGAGTAAATCATCATTACTTTTTGTTGTTGCTGTTGAATTGGTAAGTTCTTTATACATTTTGGATATTGACCCCTTATCAGATGTATCGGTGAATACGTTCCTTCGTTCAGTGGGTCATCTTTTTACTTTGTTGATGGTTTCCTTTGCTGTGCAAAAACTTTGTAGTTTGATGAAGTCTCATTTGTTTATTTTTTAATTTTATTTCCCTTGCCTGAGGAGATAGATCAGAAAAAATTACTGCTACAAGCAATGTCCTAGATTTTACTGCCTATGTTTTTAGGATTTTTATGGTTGTGGTCTAACATTTATGTCTTTAATCCATTTTGAATTGATTCTTGTATGTGGTGTAAGAAGGTGGTCCAGTTTAATTTTTCTGCGCGTATCTCTCCAATTTTTCCCTCACCATTTACTGAAGACTGTCTTTAGCCCACTGTCCATTTTTTCCTTCTCTCTTGAATATTAATTGCTATAAAGATGGGGAGTTATTTCTGGGCTCTCTATTCTGTTCCATTGATTTACACCGTCTGTTTTTATACCAGCACCAGGCTATTTTCACTTTGTAGCATCGTTTGCTAGCAGGTAGCGCAATTCCTCAAAATTTGTACTTTCGCAAGATCGCTGTTGCTATTTGGGGTCTTTTGTGGTTCCATGTGAAGTTTTGGACTATTTGTTCTAGTTCTGTGAAATCCATCATTAGAATCTTGATAGGAAGTGGGTATAGACTTGGGTGCTATGGGCATTTTAATGTTAATGCTACCGGTCTGTGAACACGACATATACTTCCACTTATTTGCATCTTCTTCAGTGTGTTTCTACAGTGTCTTATAATTCTCCAAGTACAGGTCTCTTACATCCTTGGTTAAATTTATTGCTAGGCATTTTATTCTTTTTAAAGCAATTCTGAAGGGCAAAGGACCTGAACAGACACTTCTCCAAAGAAGACGTACAGAGGGCCCATAGACATGCGAAACGATGCTCAATGTCACTAATCATCGGAATAAAGCCACAGACAGACACAGAAACCAACACGCAGCTCGGTGACAATAACGATGAAATACAAACTATTCAGCGTTAAGAAAAATAGAAACGCAGCTTTATTATCCTGAGGTGTATCCAGCCATCGGATGCCATGTTGATGAAACAGAAAACCAACACCGTTCTCTCGTATGTTTCAACGAAATGCACAGTATATTTGTTACCGTACATCAGAGAATGTAACTGATTTCACAAAGCATACAAAAGTTAAACCTACTTAGCTCACAGTCACATCTTACAATAGAAAGAAAAAGTACAAAGGCTCAGAGTGGTGCAGGATTACCCAGGATTCTTTTCAAATGTCCATGTTTATCAAAGCCAATATATTCCTTTGTACACATCAGCTGACTGCGCTTCCTATGTGTGCGTATTTCCCAAAGTTACAGCAGTAGCTGAAGAGATGACCACGTAGAAGTTTTGGTAGGATGGAAAAACAGTTGTCTCAACAAAAACAAAAAACAACAACAAAAAAAACCAGAAAGAATTCCATTTCTCTCAGCAGCAGAATCTCTTTGAATCTTTCACCTCCCCAGGCAACATCTGCAGACCTCAAGCTAAAGCTTGTCCTAAGGAACAAGAAGTCTCAGACTGTTAACAGCATTCTGATCCTCCTACACTAAGGCCACATAACACACAGATGAAAAGCCTCGTCGGGGACAGTTTGTAACTACTCACCAGTAGGAACAAGAGAGTACAGCACATGCCTTTACTCATTTAACGGCACGCATCAGGGATTCGGCGAAGGTCACTACACAAGGCTCACCTTCCAGACTCCCACGTGAGAAATTCAGTGGCGTTTTCTGACCGCTGCGCATATGAGCTGTTCAAACCTAGAGAGAGAGAGACAGAGAGACAGAGAGAGCGAGAGCGCGTTTATATGGCCTGATTACCAAAGAATCGCTGCAGCCCTACTTAGAGGGGGAGGTGGTTGGATTGGTCACGAGTTCCTGTTGGAATCTCTTCTTCATTGCAAGCCCTTCCTTGGGTGTTTTTATGTCTCCTCCTGACCTCCTTGGGTTTTGATAAAGTGTTTCTCAGAGCAAGAAATAATTTCAAACTTTTCCCTATTATTTGCACAAGCACTATGGCAAACTTCTAATATTTTAGCATTTCGGCAATGTAAGGCCAGTGCCAAGACTTAAAAAACAAAACAACAACAACAAAAAAAAACAGCAGCAGCAGCCTTTCTGAGCCACATCCTCCTGGAGGGAATGAAGAAGTGTTAGTTTCATGTTAGAGGTATGCCCCTTTCAAATTCTCAATCTATAGTGGTGGTGCCCAGAAGGGGTTATGGAGGACTTTATTCATCCTTCTAAATTCTCACTAATACCGCCCTCTAGTGTCTTCAGTTGAACTATGCACTTCCTCATCAGCCCGTACAGTGTTTCTGCTATGGAACTACTCAGTACATAAAGCTCTGTAACGACCAGCCTTTCTCCCTTTTCTGCATATTTCTGCAGAAACTCGCTTGTCCTCTGTGTACTAGACACCGCTTGCAGCCTCATTTTCATTCGTAACTGTGATGCCTCAACGTGACAAACATCTACCAGTGAAACGTAAAAGGTTATGTGCAAATTATGAGAGTTCAAAATGCTTGGAACTCAGAAAGTACTTTTAACTCTTCAAAGCACTGGCACACATAGCACTTTTGTGCTAGCCTAGTGACTCTCGGATCTGCAGACCAATTTGCCCACAGGCGCAAAGCTTGAAATGCCAGAGCTGCAAATCTGGTAAAACCAGAGCCCTTTTCTGAACCCCTGGGCATCACTGCCTCCTACTACTTGCAGTTGTTACTGCTGGTTCCTATGTAACAGGAAAAAAATCACGGAGAATGCAATTTATGCAGTGCTACGGTTTTATGCCCACACGCCCACCTATTACTTTCTCCGTAACGATGATGATTTATCAATTGTAACATTTACATGCAATGTACGGTGTGAGTTGCTGTGGAAAACACAAAGGAATCTGAAGCAAAATAGCAATCACGTGGCACAAGTCCTCATTCTCAGTCATCGGCATGACCAGTCACAGTCGGATGGCAGGCTGCTTACACGAGGAGTGTTTCAACGTGAGGGTAACTGAAATCCCACAATATTTGATTGGCTTCATTATTCTCCTGTTAAGGACGGTTTTGTCGGGGAAGCGAAAACGTTCCTGGGTGGGAGCCACCCATGCGCACCTGAGTCTTCTTTTAATAGGTGTCCATGTGTTCGGATAAACACGTTATTTCTCCGTTTTAATCAAGTCCTACCAGCCCGAGAAACATCTTTACTCCAAGAATTTTAAATTAACTCGCCCATCTGATCCATTCCATCATCAGATAATGGTTCGGTAATTTTACTTGCGGAGACACATTTCCATGTTTATAGGGTAGACAGTTGAATCTTGGCTCGAGTCTGAAACTGGAATACCGACCGAACAGAATGCAATAAATATCACAGTTCCTTCATGGCAGCGCCTCCCTAAACCACATTCCTCCGGTTCCTTTTTCACTAGTGAGGGCTTTTGTTAATTATAAAGTATCCGATGCTCTGTGAGTTCTGAAAATGCGTCACCGCACCAGCTGAGGACCACGTGCAGTGGGCCGAGGCTGACACAGGCTCCTGTTTCCAACCTCAACGCTCTCCAGCCCCGGCCTTTTCATCGAGTGTCGGTGAACTGCGCATCCGTGTTTGTTCATTTGTTCAAAACATTTTGTGAAGCTAATAGCATCTATCGTACGGGATGATTCTGAGGATTAACAGGACAATGTATATAATGGAGATGATGCATAAAAAGCAGTGAATCAAGAAATCCTTCTCTAAGTAAGCGAAGCAGACTTCTCAGTCTGCTTAGATTTGGAACACGTACAGGTGTTTGCTTTTGGTTATTCCGTTGCTCATTGGTGCCACCGTCAGACAGAACACAGGGAAGGAGAAAAGAGGAAAACCTTTTTTTTTCATTACTTTCAGATGTGAATTTCTGTCAGTCTTAGCAACAAACTGAATTTCTCAGATAATTCTCTGGGCTACTTGGTTCACCTGGTGGTCTCCTTGGTCTGTAAGTAATGTCTCTCTTGCGCAGAGATCATTTTGTACTATAGAAGGGTCCGGAGTGACTATAAAGCAGCCATGTAGCTGAATTTAGAAGTGACAGACTCCGAGTAGAATTCCAGAGCCCGTTCCTCTCCAGAGTGCTGTGTAAAGCACCTGTCCTGCATGAGCTTCCATTTCGGGGACTGAAAAAAGTGGATGATGATTTTAACCTGAGTCCGTCACGCTACTAACGTTAACTACCTCATAACAGCCACTGAGCGGTTCTCTCCCTCTGCCTTGGGTTTCACTGGACTTCTTAAGAAATCAATTAATTGGTGTCTGATGGGGATGTTACTCATGATTGTTGGCGCTCTGAGAGCCCGTGCATGGCATGGCGTGGCCACACCATCCTGGATCAATCAGCGCTTTTATTTTCTCCGAGTTCCTGACAGAGTCTCATCCAGCAGTGCAAAACCCAAGAGTCGGAGCTGTAATAAATTAACTGTGCCTGATTTCATCTCCAAGACATTTCCTCGCTCTTAAGAAGAGGTGGATACAGGATGAGGCAAGCGCACTGGTCCACACTTCCTTGTGCCCCCAGTCCTGCAGACCGCACTGAACTGCAATGCTAATGTCTTCGCTGTTGCTCTCAGCAGTGGCTTTAGGTGTGGAAAAAAAAAGAAAGAAAGAGAAAAGGGAAAATAGGGAAAAAATGATGTGAGGATTATTTGAACCAAGATTGCCAATTTTAAAAATATGATGAATTGAAAAGATGGTAGTTATTAAGGTGCAGAAGAACATAACTGGAAAAAAAGAAAGTCATAAAGATTTGTCCTTCAATAATTTTGTAAAAAAAAAAAAAAAAAAACTTCCCATGAAGATTCTATTAAAGAAAATCGGTGATAATTGGCAAAATTTCCCTTTTTGGTGTTTTATCCCTATGCAGATATATTCCACCTTCCATTCAGCAGAGAAAAAAATGAATACTGTGCTCTTGGCACCCCAAAAACATGATCTACTTTTACCCCTTTTTATTTTAGGAAAGAGTCTCCTTCTGACAAGCAAGCAGGCATTAGTTTTTTTCCCCTTCTGGTTAAGCACGGGAAATGTATTTTCCCCTAAGCTCTGCACCTGGCTCATTCTCTGGCCTCTGGATAAATTTAAGGATTTGCACCTTGGAGCAAGAATCAGCGTGGACCACGTGGCAGGTTTTACTTGTGGTTTTCGCTTTTAACCCCATGCCAGGGGCAGGGGAATTACCCTTCCTTCTACGACCCATCCGAGCCTTAAACCAGCCACGGTGCCCCTGGTGGCTTTAGTGGCTTTCGGAGACCTTTCCCCGCTCTGCCTCCCCAAGCCCGCCCGGGCGTCGCCGAGGAGGCAGCTGGAGCGCTCTGGCAGGCACCCGCCTTGCGGCTCCGGGCTGGGTTCCTCCCTCTCTTGCATCCTTGCCTACCTCGGAAACGCGCTGTCCACGCCCACGAAGCTGCCCGATGCCCCCCGGTAGCGAAGCGACTGCACCCCGCTAACGCAGTCTGAAGCCATCGACCTCCTAAACGCTTACTGGGTAGTTTGTCTCTCTCGTAGCCAAACGCTAGATATTCCCCTTATCAGTGTCCCCGCTGTCCCCAGACGATCCATGTGAAAGGCGAACGAGGTACCAGCCCTGGCTCACAGTCTGCGCTCCAACTGCCGCTCGGCCGGCCTCCGTCGGCCCCTGATTCCACACTAGTCTGCCTTAAGTCTCCTTTGTGGGAAAATGGAGCTGCTGGACGCTTGTTCTCCAGCTGGAGTCGGGGCGGCCAGCGGGATCGCGAGAGAAGCACGCATCATAAGAAAAATAAAACTTCTGTAACATAACGTGAATGAGTTAAACTTCAGGGGAAGCCCAAGAGAGCAGCTAGCGTTGCCCCGAGTGGAGCGATGCATGCCCTCGCTTTTGCGCTGCAAAGCGAACATCCCGAAAGCCATGCGTTTTTCCCCCCAGTAGCGGGTCCCAAACGCGAGTGTGCAGCCAGCACGGATTCTGCCGCCTTCTCGGGCAGCGAACAGAAACTTCCAAAGCTTACCTCCATCTCTCCCCCGCCCTTCTCCCCCCGCTCCCCTTCAGCCGGGAGGGGCCCCCCTAAGAGCGGCGGGAGATGTAGGGTGCAGGGAGTGGGGGGGCACGAGGGGGTACCCAGCAGTTGGTGATGCGCCATCCCCTCGCAGCACGCAGCGGAGGCACTGGTTCACTTCTCTCGCGCGCGCGCCCCGAGCTCCACTCGCTCACCCCCCTTCCTTCCCCCTTCTCCCCCTCCATCTAGTCCCTCCCACTCGCCATCGAAAAGGGCTGGCTCGGCCCAGGCGCGGTGCAGTGAGAGCACTGTCAGAGCGGGAGGAGCCGTAGTCTGAGCTTCTGCGAGCCGGAGCCCCTGTAAGTCTGAGCTGCACCTAGCGGCCGGAGCGGAGCGGTAGCATGAGCTTCTGAGAGCCTGCGGCCCGAGCGGTAGCATGAGCTTCTGAGAACCTGAGCCCCTGCAAGTCTGAGCTGCACGCAGCAGCCCGCGCGGCAAAGCAGAAAGCAAGCTGAACAGAGTGGCGGGGACGGTGGCGACCCCCGCGGCGACCGCAGCGGCACTGGCAGCCCAGGCCACCCCAGCGGCCGGAGCAAGCCCCGAATCAACCTCCACAACACCGGCTGCTCAGCTGACCGAGAGCTGTAGCGGTGAACCCCGCTACAGCAATCAGAGTCTCCGTCGGGTGAATTCTTTTGCCTTTTCCACCCCCGCTCCACTTCACTCTACTTGCACAGGCTACAATCACCGGGTAAGTATCCGGTCGGGTGCCAGAGCACAGTGCAGCATGTGACGCGTGAGTCCCGCACTTGGTGCTCCCCGACTTCCTGCTGCCTGCGCCCGGGGGCTTGACTGTGACCGGAGAGGTTTGTAAAGACGCTTCTGCTGTCCTCCCTTCCCCCTACCCCTCTCTCTTCCTGGAGGTAAGAGATGGAGATGAGCGCGTAGAGAATGTTTTTGGCACCGTCACCCCTGGGCTTGGCTTGGTTACTTTGCCAAAACTCTCACTTGTATCAGAAAAGTGTCCGCGCATGAATGTCCCCGACATTGGCGGTGCACAAAGGTCTTAAACAAACGCAGCCAGCTTCCGCGAGGCTGAGAAAAACTCTTACGACTGGCGCTGGTGCTGAGAAAGGATCCCTCCGGAGCCTAGCTTGGCGGAGAGGTCGGAGCTAAGGGGCAATGCCTGCAGCGCAGCGCCCACCTGGAATGTCGCGCGGCTGGGCCCCGCTATGCTCTTATGTCTGCGGGCTTCGGTTTGGATCTTTGCCAGGCTGACTCCAATCCTTGGGGACCCGACCCTTTGCGGAGAGGACCCTTTGCGCCCTGGAGCGCGCACGGCTCTCCGGGCCATTCCGTCTGGCGCTCGCTTCCCCGCCCTTCCCGCCCTACTTACCGGGCTGTGCTCAGCCAGCACCTGCTGGATGTGGGTGGAGATGGTAGGTGTGTAAAATTATGCAGATTTTTTTACAAGGAACTCCTTACCATAGCGTAGCGGAGAAAAACCCCAAACGGCATCCTTTTCTCATTGACAAAAAGGAAAAAAAAATACTTTCTAAGAGAGTAGGGGAACGTAACAGGGTTCCTCTGTCTCTGAAGAAATGACTTTTCATCCCTTAGCACCTTAGCCCATAAGTGAATGGCGTTTACCGATATAGAATAAAAAAAAAATTCATCTAGCCACAAAGGAATTATTTCTTTAAGCGCGTGGCCATAAAACGGCCCCTTTCGGCGAAGAAAACGGCCCTGTATAAGAGCGTCCTCGGAAAAGGTGACTTTTTAACAGCGTTTCGCAGCGCATGGGTCCTTTAGAGACTTTAGAACAGCAGAGTGGCAGCCTGCTCTCGTTTAGAGACCAGGCTTGCGTGGATGCGCCTTTCCAAGAGTGCAGAGTGGGAACCACTTCCTTTCCTCCCCCCAGGACTTTTAGAGCCCAGCTGAAACCCGCCCTTTGGCTTCCAAAATAAATAATCCCGCGCTTCGCTGCTTTGGCTGCCGTTGCGATTTGGGATGCAGGGCGCCTGTATGCGTGTGTGTGGAGTGAGTGTGAGCGCGCGTGTGCGCGCGGACCCTCGCATTTCCGGGCTGGGTGCCTTTCGGTTAACGTGTTGGTTGCAGGGCTGGGAATCAAAAGTTGCGCCACTGCGGCACGCACCCACAAAGCCAGGAGCGGACGGAAAGGGGGCTAGGACAAAAGAATACGGAAAATTAAACACAAGGAACAAAACCACAGCAAGTCCTTGTGTAGGAACGTCCGAAGATGGGGTTTAAACCCACCATGGAACCTGTTCCTGCACGAGGAAAAGTGTGGGCAACAAAGTCTTTAAAATCGAGATAGGCGGGGGGAGGCAGGACATGTGGGGAGGGGGTGATGGTGTTCAAGGTCTTAGCGCTGCAGCGAAGAAACAACCTGCGGAGCGTGCACAGAACAATTCAAAAGCACCGAGTAAAGCGATGCGGCCCCTCCCGTAAAAGGTTAAAACACGTGGGATTGCGAAAGGTACTTGCGGGAACCGTATGAACTCGGTACAGAGTAAATGGAATTCCACTCTCACTCTTGTTTGAAATAAACTCTCACAATCACGGCTGAAATGTCAGCCTCAGGACTGTCCTTTGGTATGTTTGTTGCGGGGTACGGGGCGGATTTCAAAGTGATGGTATTCGTACACACGTTCCCCTTTCTGGCCTTTTGTCTGCTTCCTGGGAGGAAGCGCGGGCGGTGTTGAAGAAGGAACCGAGATGGACGTGCCGAGAAAGATACCTTTCTCCCTCTTGCTGAATTAAGATCTGCCCCGCGCAGTCCACGCGGCCCGAGTCCCGCGCCACTGCGGTGCGCCGGCCGAGGGGCCACAGAGCGCCTCCGCCAGGGAGGCCCAGGAACCCCGTCCTCCGATCGCCTTTGCACCGGCGGCCCCTCCTTTGGCGATGATGTCAGCCCCTTCCAGGCTCGACGGCCCGGAGCAGCGTCGGTGGCGAGCCCCGGCCGGGAGCACGGGCGGCCCTCCCCCGCGCGCTCCCTGCGCGCAGCCGCCGTGGCTGCCTTTCGGCCACCTTCCCGCGCTGGTACCCGGGGCCCCGCCTTCCGCGCTCCTCGGTCCCGGGAGGCGCGCGCGAGGCGCGGGAGAGCACTGCGGGCCGCGGCCGGAGTCGGACGCGGGGAGTAGACGCAGGTTTCGGGGCTGCCCGAGCCGTTTCCCCCTTTGCCCTGCCCCCGTCCTCTCCCCTTTTTATCTTGCACCTTCAGGGTTCCCTGCGAATCGACTTGTGTGGCGACATTTTCGAGGGCACGTGCGTCCGATTAAATCAAATCGTAGTTGCAGCGTTCAATTTCCGCTCTTTTCCCTCCCGCCCTGCTGATGAGCAAGGGGGGTGTGAAGACCTCGGGCGTTTTCCAAAGCCCGAGGCTGCCTCGGCCAGCAGCGAAGACCCCTAGAAGCCAAAGAGGGTCGTAGGAATGGTGCGGTGGGGGATGGGGGCAGCCGAAGGCGGTGGCGCAGCGTGGGGAGTCCCCTCGCCCGCAAGAAGGGACCGCAAATCGGGGGGTGCGGACGGAAAGACTGTAGGAGCTGCTGGCGCGGGCGAGACGCCGCCGTGCTCTGTGTTGCGAGGCGCCGCAGTCACTTGCACCGAGTAGACAAGATGCACAAACGGGAACGCCACTGCGGATTCCCTGCCAAGTTTGCTCTTCTGTTTCAAGGGATGCTTTCCCGAATTGGAAGCTCATCTGTTGCCCCCATTGCGGACCTTTTTTTTTTTTTTTTTTTTTTTTGTAAGCCTTGGGAGAAGGACCACGGGGCGCAGTTGGACAACGTTCCTCAGAGCAAAAGGGGGAGGGGACTGAGGCAGGACGTCTGACCTTCCCAAGGAAATAGCATTCAGAGGGCATCACTAGGAACTGCTCTCCTGTTGTATTTTGCTTCGCAGGCAGCTGGGAGGTTTGGGGGAAATGGCACAGGAGCAAAGTGTTCTGATTTGAAAATCTAAGGTTTTGTTTTCTCTTTAATGGGAGGCTTCCAGCGCGCGCACACACACACACACACACACACACACACACACACACACACACACACACACACACACACACACCCCCCCCCCCCCCCCCCCCTTTGAAACTTAAAAGTTCCTATGCCTTTGAAATACAGGGATGAGAAGGACATTCAGACCGAGCACAAACACACTCATTTTCTAGATTGCAATCACTTGTGAAGTGTCGAAAATTTTAATCACCTGCATGAGATTTTGATGAATCCCCCAAGTGTAAGGGTGGGTTTTGGTTACTGGGAGCCGAGGCGGAAGGGATTGCAGGTTTCACATTATTTCTTCTCTTGACAGGAAAAACTTTTCTGTTTGCATGGAAAGAGAAATTCCTGATTGGTTACAGACTGCTGGTGATAGGGAGAAATCTGGTGATGGGTTTTGTAAAAACAGACAATTCTCCTCTATGCAAGCAGTCCACAATGGCCTTTAGTCAGGATGTATGAAGTTGTCGGGGAGAGGCACACCCACCAGGAGACTTTATATAAAGTACTGGCTGGCTTTAAGCTACATCCATGCAATACTATGGCTTTAATGGCTGCCAGGGTTTTCTGGAATTCAGGGGCTGAAATTTTGAAACCTCCTTTTCTCCAAAAATCTTTCTTCACGTATGGTATAAAGGTGTCATCCATTTATTGATTCACCAAAGATTCTGCAAACATTAATTAGTTACCTGCTGTGCCAGGAATACAAAAGAGAATGTGAAAAGGTGCTTTGAGCCTCCTGTGAGCCAGGAGGCTCACAAATTTATGATACAATGTGATAAAGGTGCTAATTGAGTATACTGGAGAGAGGAATTAATTTGTGCTGAGAGGTTGAGAAGAGATTCCTAAAGAAGGGGCGTGCCTGTGGCTTTGACAAGTAGGCACCCCCAGGAAGTGGATCTGGAAAAGTCAGACACAACTAAGTAAGGGCAGATCTGGGGGTCCGATGTCCCACTTTGGAGTTTAGAGGTATGTGCTAATTTTCTGCAGACAGAAGCTGCCTTTGAAGCTTTGTAAAGCGGGGGTGTTAAGAACAGTAAGAGGGGGTAAGAAAACTGGGCAGTTGGTGGCACGCAATAGAAGGAACACTTGTTATTGCTTCTCTTTACCCGTAATCGGCAACTCACCGATAACGACACTACTCATTGCCCTCCCTCACGCAGCCTTCGGAATTCCTAGCATTCGGCTGTCAGAATAAACACCCTCAGGGGCTTGGAAGTACACTTATGTCCCATTTCCCACACACGTCTCTGACTCCTGCCGTCTGTCCCGCGCTTGCCCACTTCAGCTCTCTCCACCAGCAGTCCGAGGCCCTTAACCTTGGCCTTTTCCTCCCCTTCACCTCTAGCAAAACACCTGTACCTGTATTGTTCCCCCCCTTCTTGTCAATCTGTCTTCCTGCTTCTTCCCGGCTTTACCTACCTAGGTGATTTCTCCACTCATTTCTCCTCGATTTCATCCTTCACCTTGGACCTTCTCTTCCTTCAGTGACCTCAAAGAAGCTTGAAAAACGAAGAGGGAGAGAAAGGAACCAGTGACCCTTGACATCAAACTCACAAATTTGTCAAATGTTCCTCAGCAAGGAGATTTCTTGCTGTGCGTGTGTGCCTTTGCTGTTTTATTTCAAACAAGATTTATAGTGGAATTCCTCGGGTTTGTTATGCTTTTTATGATGCCTGCACATGTCTGCTTTTCTTCAGATACTACTAAGGGTTCAAAAGTTGGAGTCCCAACTTTCCGCATTTCTCACCACATTCTTTCTGGTGTGTCCTCTTCCCAGGGGTTGTTCCTTTCACGTTTTTAGTAGAAGTTCCTTATTTTTATTCCCCTCCGCTTTTTGCTTTGTGGGATAGTCATAGTGGCTGACGTTGAAATATTTGTATAAGGTGTTGCCCTTAAACCCTCCCACACGCGGGCTTTTAAGGCCCGGCCGAAGAAGGTTCGCACCAACGTGCGCAGTAACTATGTCCACGTTCAGAGGCAAAGGGACCCTTGTTTTGGTTTTAACGCTCTTAGAAAGTTCCATTTTGGGGTGTGGAGAAGGGGCAGTTCTCAAATCGTCCGTGTGTCCACATGTAGTGGAGTTGGCTGAGTACCCCTGGGAACGGGGCAGGGAAGGAAGAATGTGCCATAAAAATAGGCAGTACGTTCTTTTATCAATGCCAAGTGTAAATTTTACCTTTGGGGAAAATAAAATATGTAAGTACATGTAATTGGATTGACTTTATATTATAACATTATAAAATTACGTGTCATTCTCTGAGCAGAGTTCTATTATCTGAAGACTTTATTAACCATTCAGTGTCCAGAATGAAGAAAACTAGGTAAGATGCCTTGATATTTCAGACTGGCTTGAGGTGTTCACGTTCATCCAGTCCTATTTGAAATGGTGTTACTTTCCAATAGATGTTCAGTTGGAAGGCACCGTCCCTAAAATGTGCTCATTTTTTGTTAGAAGAGAAATAATCAAATGACCAATATGCCACGGTCCCTCAATACTCACGCCCTGGGCAACATGGATTGTAAAGCACAGGTTTGTCACATGCAGAAAGGTCTTTTGAGATTTGGTTACACCTGTGAAAGACTGCATTCTCGTTATCAGACGGGGAGAATACGAGCAGTGATTTTCAATGACCATGTTTCAGTTGGAAGACTGACTTAGCAGAAATCTTAAATGCTGCTGTTACCTCTAAAAAGTCCTCCACTGGTCAAGGACGTAAGCCACCCTTTTAATTGTCTTTAACACACTAAACGTCAAATCATTGTATCAAATCATTGTCCTGAAGTGTGAAGCTGAGAGTGACAATGGCTATATTTGTCATTTGCAGACCAGGTCTGAGATAGTGTCCCCCCCCCCCCGCCGCACCTAATCACTTTATCATGGTTGTGTAGATTTGAGAAAGCAGAGAAGAGCAAAAGAAAAAAAAAGAATGAACCCTGGGAGAGGATGTTTCTCTCCTCAATGCAAGTATTTGATTAATGTGAAATATATTTTAGCATGACAATAATGAAGCTAATTCATTGATGGATTTTAATTAAACTGTATGGAAATTCATGTTTAAATCTTTAAGTGATAAGAATGCACATCGACATTCGTGATACTTTTCCAATCCACTTGCTGTCATGAAATGAAAACAAAAAATGGTTTTCGGCCACACTTGCGTGAATTCGTGCCCTTGAATGTCTTTAATTTGTAGTGTCCTATGTCTTGTCATTTTACCAGTAAGTATACTATTTTAGTCTCAGACTTTGAGTAGAAAAAGAAGGCGTGGTCATGTCCGGTGGGGGAAACAGCGTCAGACGGGTAACATCTCGCCTGTTCACTTGGTCCAGTCCCGACACCCTGGAGTTCTGCGAATGCGTGTTCTCAGGCATCAGAGGGTAACACCCCCTCAAAAACAAGAAAAGAACAAAGAGATGCTTCCTGGATTAAACAATACAAATCTGAAAGATGAGTGTATTCAAGTGTACTTAAGTTTGTCAATGAACTGGCGACTTGGGTCGTATTCCTGTTTAGTCTTTTTGTGCTAACCCTGCACAAGTTACCTGATGAAATGGCAGGACTATTGACATTTCACAACCGTATGGACAGCACGCAATCATAGATGCTCATATACTTATATACTTCCTCTATTCTATTTATGAAGAAGAATTCAAATTATGACCCATCACTGTGATATTCCATAAAGTTTACGTTTCCTTCATGTGGCAAATATTTAGTGTTACAGCCGAATTCATTTTTCTTTCACGACATCTATATTTTCATATATGATTGATTGGAAGGCATATTTGCCAATGATTTTAAGATGTCAGATTTTCTTCTGACATGCCATGTTTTTTGTTTAATCTTCAGATTTTCCCCATGGCCATTTAGCCCCCTTGTACCCCCTCCCCCTAAAATCCCCAACCTGCTCGATCCTCCACCCCAACCCCCCAGCTGTTACCCTGCTCTCCATCCATGAGTCTGCCCCCATTTTCCTCATTACTGCAGTTGGCTCATTACATTCCACATATAAGTGACATCACACATACGGTATTTGACATGCCGTCTTTGAAGCAATTTGTTTTTGGGAATCCATTGCATAGGCAAGTATCATATCGAGCAAAATGACATGAAGTTCCAAACATGTAAATCATTGTTTGTTGTAGCTAGGTTTATAAACTCCTTTATCCAGTGCTTATTCGCATGGGAAGTGAGAGTGGAAGCTTTCTTTAAACTGTGTAAAAACTAACTATTTTATGATTTGTATTTTATTAGCATCTAGAGGGTGATCTTGGGCAAATCACTTCATTTTCCTGGAGTACAGTTTTCCCAAAAGTAAAATGATGAAATTGTAAATTATTTCAAGGAGGTTTCAAATGAAAAAAATCAGGTATGCAATGTTTTACAAACAACGGTAGACGGAGAAAGCATTTTTTCCCTTTCCCTTGGCTCTGCAGGTGTTACCAGTTTTCCATCGCTAACGGAAAACCTGTTGCTTGTCCACCATGGCAATACTTGAGATACACACGTCAAGGGCAGCCCATAGACAAATTTTAGGGACTCGCTGCTTTGAGAAGCTTACGTTCTGATCGGTCACAAATAAGGAGCAGCAACAACAACCAAATGATATATAGTCACATTAAATTAAATTCAACAAATACTATACCAGCTGGTCTATAATATTTACACTACACTGAGTAGGGGCTGGGTCTCAGCGCTTATTTTTTTTTCTTTGCATTATTAACCTGGACGATTTCCCAGTCTGGCTCGGATGGAGAAAATACTATGTTTTCCACACTTTGCT
The DNA here is from genome assembly GCA_039655065.1 of Glossophaga mutica. Lineage (NCBI taxonomy): Eukaryota > Metazoa > Chordata > Mammalia > Chiroptera > Phyllostomidae > Glossophaga > Glossophaga mutica. The sequence goes on along the minus strand of CM077318.1, from coordinate 975,889 downwards.
TTGAATTTAGATGATTAAAAACCACTGTATTGGGCATATTACGTTATAATAGCTGCTGCAAGGGAGTATTGACATGAAGAATAAACCAAAATATCAAAGCATTAAATTATATAAATAGCTTAAGTATTTAAAAATTACTTGAGCTGAGGGAGTGGGCGGTGCTGGGTGGAGGGGGGGTTAAAGGGGAAAATCAGGATAACTGTAATAGCATAATCAATAAAATATAATTTTAAAAAGTGACTTCAAAAGCCCATTTCCTTATGATGGCAAGAAATACACATTTCTCAAAGGATGCTTTTATGTTTTACAAATGCATATTTAACTAAAGCCTGCAGTTTATATTTTCCTGAAGGCTTAAGATATTTGGGGATAGATTTAAAATTCATTTCTTAAACTTTTGTCTGTTTGCTGCATTATCTTCTTGCCCATGAACTCAGTTTTAATACCCAGGAGATAAAGGTGGTTATTTTTTAATGTGATCAAAGCAAGATTATTTGAAGGACTTTGAATCCTTTGAATAGCATATGGATCCTGAATGGATGACTCATAATTGCAGACAAGAGTAAACAAATAGGGGAATTTAAGGCCATTGCTTACAAAAATAGCCGTAACAGTAAAAGCATGTTAGGAAGAAATAGAGCCAAAACACAGTTTCTATCAATCACTCGCACTGCTGATGACTTGTTAGTTTCAAATTTAGTTGTCGGGAAATTATAATCTATCTCTGCAGAGCTCAGACTTCAACGTGCATACCCATCATCTGTAAATCTTGTTAAAATGGAGATTCTGATTCAGAAGATTTTCAGTGGAGTCTGAAATTCAGCCTCTCAAACCACACTGAAGCGCAAGGGTTATCTCCTAGTCCGGTAAATAAGCCTGAAAAACGTGAAATAAGGGAAAAGGTAACAGAGTAAAGAAAAGGAATTCGATGTAGCTATTTTGCAAAGGGTGAAATTTTAAAAAATTACAGTGAATTGCAATTACTACCCATGGATATTACAATTGGTATTAATCTTTGGTATAACTAGTTCGCTGAAAAACTATAGTTCAGAATAAAAAAATAAGTTGCTTATTCATTATATAGTCAAAACTGTTTTGCCAGCAAAACATTCTCACCAGCATTTTAGAAACATTTTCCAAATTGAGCCCTCCAAAATTCCGAGCAGTTAGATCACAGCAGTAATCTACTGTACATCTCGAAAGTAGTAGTTTGTCAAATACTGAAAATGAACATATCAGTTAATCATTCAGATTTCAGAATAAAATGGCCGGCTCCATTTTATTAACCTAATTTGAATCCATTATTTTTCTTTATTTACTATCGGACATTTTTCAGGGCAACACCACCACCACCAATAAAAGAGCCTTGGGGCAGGGTATTGTACGTTTGCTCCATTTATTGACAACTTTGATAGCAGCTGTCACGTCAGCCAAGTTTCAGTGTTTAAACTGGGTTTGTTCCGAGGTGCAATGCGGTTCAGGCCAGGTTAGAGCAATAACCGAGAACGTGGTCGCTTCGGGGCTGGGACTCCCATCTTCACCGTGAATTCACAAGCCAACGCCGGCCCGGGGAACCTGTGCTAGACTTTTCAGAGCTCTCATGCCTTAGTGACAACAGCAGAGCTTGTTTGGTGGCAACTTGAGGATCCCAGGAAACAAAAGGGCCAATTGGATTAAAATGTTCTTTGTTAAGTGCTAAATGAACTTGGGTTTCTGCCAAAATTGCCTCGGATTTCGTTAGTGTTAACATTATTTGATAATGTTGAGCATAGACTGTTTCCATGTGCCCAAAAAGGTATGTATAGCAGCCAGAATATCATATATCTTTGCTTTGGAGGGGGGAATTCCAAAGTGTACAAAAAAAAAGAAATGTGAAAGAAAAAAATGTGGAAAATACCAGTCCTGTCAGATTTTATATTCAAAGACTAGAGATGGGAACTCTATAGAAAGTAGAAATATCGGTCCTATGAAAATATGCCACTCATGCCTTAAGACAGAGTGAGAAAAAAATCGAGTTCATTTACAATGGCATCAGAACTCACAAATGATACAAAATGGAATACAATGTGAAAAATCAGGCTATTTCAGGGTGATGGCAACTGGAAGAAAAATATAATTTCTTGGACTAATCTAACAACTATTAGAAATATTAAACAAAACTGTCAATCGAATTCAACCACATAATTTTAAATCACTTCTCCTTTCTCCTGTTTTAGAGGCAATATAAATGTATCTTAATAGAATGAGATTTGTTAATGCTGGGGCTATTAAATAGAACAAAATATTGTTTAAGGCAGCAAAATTTCAATCATAAGTCATAATTTTAGTAAAGATTTTAAAAACATGGCAAGGAATGGTGAGAAAAATTAAGCAGTAAATAATTGCATGTAATATACATTAAGTTTTGAAGTACCTATCATTGCTAATAATAATGCAATTAGATGAGAAACTCAGTAATAGCATTAATAAGGAACGGGGTTGATTATATTCATTAGGAGAAAATATTAGAATCCCAAGTTAAGATTACACTGCTGGCCAACTGAAGGAAGCAGCCTCATTTAAAGAACAGGAATGTTTACTATTTCCTTAGAAAACGTTATTACACTTTATATCTCCCTGATGCCGAATAGTAATGATAGCAGCTTAGTCACCCAAGAACAAGCTTTTGTGGTTAGCCAAAATAGCTGCATTTCTGAAAACAAACGAACAAAAAAACCTTTAAAGCAAAGATTTATCATGAATGTCCATCAAATCTAACGAAATTACCTTAAATGGAACCTTTTGGTAACTACGAAAGGCACTTCTCCCAGGTTTTAACTGTATGAATGATCGCATTAAGATTTTAACTGTTTTCACAGCATTTTAGGGTGTTAGAGATTTGATTTCCTCTGAATCTGACAACAGTCACAACAGATGCGGCCCCGTTTTGACAGGAGGAAAGAACGAGACAAGTTTTTCTCTTAAGACCTTATATCTTATACATCCTTTCTCTTAGGATCCCCCCAAAATATTCATTCCATCAGCCAAGGTGGGCACAAAACTTTTAGTTCCAAATATTATTAAGGGAAAAAAAATCTAACAACGTATTTACTATAGTTCATCTTTGAAGAGTTTTGAATTTGTAGTAGGATGTTTTGGTGAGCACTCATTGAATCTTAATTAAGCTCAATCCCTCTCTGGCCTTAGTCATTTAACATACTCGATAACACAGATACGCAATGACACCATAGTATAGTGGACTAAAACAGAAGGATGTCGTTAAGTTGAACAAGAGAGGAGAATGTAAATGGATAACTCGATAAGCCTTTTTGAGGGGGGGAAATGCGTGTTTGGTTCTAACCAGAGCCACGTTCCTAAGAGTTTTCTTTCTCTGTGAACATAAAAAACAGTGTTTGAGAGAATGGGTCTGGAAGGACAGTGTTTGGGAGAAGAAAGGAAACATTTTTACGGCTATGGGTTGACCTTAAGTATAGAGTGGTAAGTGAGACATGAAGGTGCGTATGGCTTCGGCCCCAGCTGGCCCTGCTTACGATCCCAACCTTTCATTCGAATTGCACTTAAGCATGGAGCATTTCGACAGGTGGACTTTTGTAAGAGTAGTTACCCACGTGGGCTGACTGGTTTCACCCGCTGGGGGATCACACTTTCTTTTCCCTTGGAAGAAGCAGATTATTAGAAGGTATTACAAAAATATCTTTTGTTGTCAGAGCAGCAAGCCCTGTTTAGTTTCTTTAATGAATCTCAAGAGAAAATTAGTAGACTTAAAAATATAAACGATGACACACACTCTGCCGAAGGGCTGCTAAGTACAAAAGGCAAACACTGTCCTGCTTTGCGATATGTTTCTACACAAACTTGGTATTTGTTTGCCAATGTGTGAATTTGTATTTGACAAAAGACTTCACATAGAACCAGCTAACACTCCACTCAACTCTGTGAGTTAGGCACGGCAGATATTTTTAAACCCCTTCTCATCTTTTTTCATTGTTTATCCCAAATGAAGGATCAAGCCAGTCCAGAATGAACTAAAAGTCCTTCCTTATTTCTTCAAGGTGGTTCCATGTAACACCTTTGCTCTTTGCTGCATAGACGGGTACACTGGTTGCAGATAACGCATCCCGAATGATCCTTAATAAAAGAAGGAAAAGAACAGGTGTATTTCCTAGATATGGAGTCTAGTTTCGGGTTAACATTTCTCTGAAGAAAAACTGCAAATTGTGATGTGATTGGAAGATTTGACTGAGTTAGCACCGCGCTGAGGTAACTCATAGATCACCATGTTTTGATGAAAATACTTAATTTGTATGCTGTTAATATATTCCTTTGTTGTCATGAGTATTGTCTCCAAATAGAACGAAGATATTTCAGTGAAATGCATGTTTGTAGACCTTAGGGAATAGTCTTGGATCTCCAGTTTACTCAGTATATTTTTTTCCATCACTGGGGAAATTTCGTCTTCCTGAAGTAGCTTAATAAAAACAAAAATAGCGTTTAAGTACGAACTGTGATCAGTTATGCCGACTTAAAATTTGTTGTTTTCCAGAAGTGCCCATTCCTTTTGAAGTGACCTGCCCAAGTCACAAGAGCTACTTAGTGACAGTCTGGAGTAGAGTTTAGGTCTCTCTTGTCAGTGTGCATTTGATTATGTCACACTTCTACCATAGTAAAAGGGCCCGTGACGATAGGACAGAATTAGATGCATGACGGTTATATAGCCTGAAATGTTCCAAAGTGCTGCAATTCATGTAGGTTATAGATTTGGTTAGGGTTGTGTACGCGGTCTGGCCAGAAAGTATCCAGCCACATAATATGAAAAATAGAGACGTTTATCGAAGAACATACAAGAAACGTACATAGGACAGTGACACCTCAGATCCCTCAAAGGAGGCACCTGGGGACCTCACGCAGTTCTCCCATTGGTCATCAGTTGCCTCTTCCTATTTTCCTGAATCTCATCAATGGTCTGAAATCTGTTCCCTTTCAGAGGCGATTTTAGTTTTGGGAAAAGCCAGAGGTCGCAGGGAGCCAAATCTGGGCTGTAGTGGGGCTGAGTCACCTGGGGGATTGGATGTTTTGCCAAAAGACTCTGCATGAGCAGGTGCATTGTCGATGAAGCTGCCAGTCACCAGTTGCCCATAGCTGCAGCTTCTGAATCATCCAGTAGTTTCCCTGGAGGAATGTTCAAGCTTCATGCAAAATTGAATGCAGATTCGTTGCTCTACTCGCTCAGTCATTTTGAACGTGACGGCCACACAGTGCACATGCTCACTCAACAGCATCCACCACCCCCACTGACTAGCGCAGTGATGTCATCATTGTTCACACATGCACATTCCAGTCCACGCTCCTTGGCCACCAGGTCACATCAGTGCCACACAAACCATTCTCATTATATTAACAACGGCTGGACTTTTTCTGGACAGACCTCATGTCCTCAAAATACAGGAATATAAAGTTTTAATGTTCCATAAACACTATGAATTATCCAGTTTGTCGAAACATGCTTTTTTGTTTACAGAAAAATATTTTCCATTTATTTTAGAGGTGTTTTCTCTCCTGCTAAAAATGTCTAACACATTGGACTTTTAATAGATTAATGAAATGGAGTTGCAACACCTTCAAAGGTCATGCCGTTCTTCAAAATGTAAATTAACAAGTTTGCAAGGAAAGCATCTGAGGGCCAGCAACCTCAGTTGCATTTTGCTCTGGCTGGATTTGTTTGAATGAAAATTGATTCTACATCTTTTATTTCATCACCTGAACAGTTTTCATTGTGAACAGATAGCCTTTCCCACGGTTATTTGTCTACATTTTTTTCTCTTTGTTTCCACCGAGCCATATATTGCTTCCACATAGCTTAAATTCTGAAATTCTTTTACGAAATAATTTGAATGCCTTGAACTTAATTTGCTTCCCAGAGAAAACGTCTAGGTATAGATTGTTTAATAGCATGACTGTTTTGAAACTCCTATGCAGATAAATTTTGAAATGTTAAACTCTGTGGTAAAAAAAGTAAGCCCAGAAGAATCTCCTCCTTTCAGAAGCTACTGAAGCCAAACAGGTAAAGTTACAAACACTGAAAAGACCAAGAGGTAACAAATTGTTAATAACCTTTTCTTAGTTCTTCTGGAAAAGGCTACTTGAGAAGCTGATTCTCAAAACTTAACACGTTCACAATAAATGAAAAATCCAGAGTCAATTATTTAACCAAAGGTGATGGTTAAAATACAAAAGAACCATTACCCACGATGATTAGTTTTTGCACACTTGGTAATCAGTACACACATATATATGTTACTGGTTGGTGTAAATGAATCAAAAGCCTTCTTTGTTCTTTAGTTATCTTTACATCTGTACCCCTGAGAGGTAGGAAGTATTCTGATATTCTCCATATTCAGATTTTTGTTTTACTTTACAGTCCTGGTGTTTAGTCACAGTGATAAATAGAAGTTTATTTCTGTCAACATGTTTGAAATGTCATTTAACTATATTAATGATGACTAGGTACACGGATATTTTTATTTGGACAAATATTTCATATCTACGGCTCAGCTTATTAACTATATTAGGGCCCATAGACTAACTATGAAGATATTTTTTTCTTCTGGACATCTTAATGATAGGAGAAATAGTCACTATAAAAGCACTGTCATTAACAATTCAGTAACAGTGTGGGCACATACAGTTTACAGGTCTAATTGAAAACTTAAGCTTTATCCTTTAACAATTACATTTTTGTTATAGATTATACAGTCAGTGTAAGCAAATGAGAATTATAAATGGCTTATTATCAAGTACTGTTGCATTCTCGTTTCGTATACAAATTTGACAGGTTTTTGATTTTGATAGGGATCGAATCTGCAACCTTGGTGTACCTGAATGATGCTTTAACTAACTGAGCTTGTAGCAATTTTGATTTTTAATGGATCTGCTTGGAGAATCCCAAGTTAAAATAATGGCATTTGTTTCCAGTTTCTGTTCAGAATATTGATACCTAATGCCGGGATAAATAACAGACGGATAAAATGTGCCACATCTTAATCACTAACATTCTCTTCAACCAGAAAGGGAGAGACTTGAATTTATTTACAGTCCCCATCTGTGTAGTATCACACCTCATTGAATCAGTTATTGTAACTGACATTTTTTTCCACATTAACTGCTAGGAGTTTTTTAAAGACTATATTTATTTTTAGACACAGGGGAAGGGAGGGAGAGAAACACTAATGTGTGGTTGGTTCTTGTGCACCCCCGGCTGGGGACCTGGCCCGCAACCCAGGCATGTGCTCTGACTGGGAATCGAACCGGTGACCGTTTGGTTCACAGGCCGGCACTCAATCCACCAAGCCACACCAGCCAGGGAAGATTAACTGCTAGTTTTATTTTTATGTGGACATGTCCTTTTAAAAAAAATTATTGATTGATTTTTTTAAGATAAAGAGAGGAATTGAGTGAGAGGACAGATTCCGATCTGTTGTTTCACTTTTTAATGCAGTCATCGGTTGCTTTTTGTATGTTCCCTGACCGAGGATCGAACCTGCAACCTTGGTGTATTGGGACAATGCGCTAACCAACTGAGCTACCTGGTCAGGGCCTGGTCTTTTTTTCAGTATTAATCATTTTATTGCTGTAAACATAACTCTTTGGAAATTACAGCCCAACCTAAAATGGTCAACATCTGATCAAATCTAGCACCCAAATAATCCAAGAACTTGGACATGGGTCTTACTGTCTAAATAACTCCGTCTATCCTTCTACTTCAGAAAAATGAAGTGCAAGGACATTTGCCAGAAGAACGGGAATGAAAGTGAGGGGAAGCGTGCTACGGCACAGCCACTTAAAAGGTTCGGTTTCCCCTGGAAAGTAGTTTTGTTTTAAAAGAAGAGAACAGGCATTTGATGTTTCTCACCTTTCATGGTTGTGACAATTCTCTTAGATTATCTCAAATTCTTTAAATGCAGATTTGTCATAATCTCTACAGTACACCTGTTTAAAACATCGTAGCCCACGGAAATCTGAAACTGCAAAAGAAACTTTTCTCAAGATAAGTGACAAGGAATGTACAGTTCCGTTGTCTGAGCTGTGGGAACTTCTCTTCTTATTACTGTTCACCTAACAAATAAGGAACCCAGGTGGTGGGAATTTTTAATCTCGCTGAAGAACCAAATTTCCCCGTGTGAATTAATTTGCATAAGCAAGTTACAGTTGGGTTTAGGCTTAGGCTTAAACTGGCGGAAGGGTAATGGGCATTTGGTACCTAACCACACTTACTGAGTGCAAAAAAAGCACAGCAACAAACAATTCGCGCCCATGTGCGGTAAACACTTTACTCCAAGCTTCTGGCAAATCTGAATAGAGATGAAGGTTTTCCACTATTGAAAACACAGTTCAAATAGTTGAACTTTTAACAGAAACATTTCTGAAGCCTTTATTGATGTAAAGGTGAACAGGGAATCAGTAGCTAAGGCAGAAACCGCTGGACTTCAGAAATTCATAAGTGTGGACCAACCAGTGAAGATGGTTGACTCTGTCTTAATCTTAAAACTATTAGAATTATTTTTTTCTTACCCCTAGAATTACTGATGAATGATGCTTTTAAAGATACATCAGTTGTTTTATTTCAAATATTCTTTAGTAAGTTCTTAGTCTCATGGACAAAATTCATGGAATGACATGATCTGAACTAGTGAAAATATGTTGGCCAAACAGAAGAAAGTAATGAACGTGTTAACCTTTCCAACAGCACATAATATTACTGCAGTCTCTCCTTTTTCCTACACCTGAAAATTAACTTCGTGATTTGCGGTAGCGCTCGCTGCAGTCACCATCAGTACACTCGACACCTGGCAGGTAGCTCATCGTGGTGACATTCAAACTAGGGATTTATACTATACTCGATTCTTAATTTAAAATCATATTTATTCAAACTATGAAACTCTGTAATTTTTCCTTTGCTTGCAAAGGAATCCAATGTATTCTCTGCTTAAAATAATGAGCATTAATTCAGAGAGACAAACCAAAATAACAAGGATTTCTGTGGATCAATGTTAATTTTTATTTAGCTTTTATATTCAAAAGAAACATGTGGTGGACCTGAGATCATTAATACTCATCAGGAAGGTTCTATGTCAGGACATTATATTACCTACCCGCATCACATTAGAAGGATGTTTATGTCCCCTAAATGTTTTGATCTTTGCTTTTAGATGAACACAAAATGGAATAGTAGCTGAAGAATTCAAGGCAATTTCTTAGGGCACAAAAATGTAGTGATTTATCTTAACGTTAAATGTCACTGCCCACTAAGGATTTTGTGTAAGGATTAAGGGAAACTTCACACACTTTCCACATAAAGGTGCATTAAATAATTTAGCTCATATGACTTCATTAGAATTAAGAATGCAGCGATATAAGCTGGTGTCTCAAGATTTTAAAAGCTTCTTTTATTCTAAAGCCTTGAAATACCTTTTCAACAGACCCTCTGTCCAAAAGTAAGTGCACTTGTTTTTGAATCCAAGAGAGATCCATCAAGTCATACTGAAAACACGAACTTGATGTGCCTTGCTTCCCCTTTCCAAAATCTAAAACTGGGCCAGAAAATCATTAACCTTCTCTCGGCAAATTGGAGGATCCTGTCTCATTATGACGGGCCTCTGGCATTGTTACCAACTTGCTGAGTTTAGATTTGTGATATTGAACTCAAAAGTGTTTGACCTACCACAGGAACCCGTGAGTGTGAAGGGCTCCACAGGTCACGTGTCACAGAGGTCCTGGTGAGCGACGTCTTGCTGTCTCCCTCACAGAATTAGAAATTCCCCTCTCAGTGTGAATTGGTACCAGAGGCCTTACAGTTACGATCAGTTCTACAAATGAGGAATATTGGTATTAATAATGTAGGTGATTATAAATTCTTAGCATGGGATTCCTGGTCAAGGACCATTTTCCTCAGCTTCAGACAGTAAGTACTACTGAGCAGTGGGGTTCTACATAGATAGATAGATAGATAGATAGATAGATAGATAGAGCAAGCCTTGAATTGATGCATTCTACTGTTTTCATGACCGTACTGCCGGTCCCATATTCTGTGTGTAGGCGTTATAGACTGGCTGTTACAGCAGTCCAAGGGAGAAAGCCCAGTTAGCATTTGTGACATTTTTATTTCACCTTCCCCTAGCGGACAAAGAAGGGTCGCAGAAGGTTCACCCCATTTGAATTCCTAGAATATCCTGTGCCTACATTTCAGAGTCACAAATGATGTGCCGCTAACATCACTTTAGCGAATCAGAATCCTCACACCCCAGAGACCAAAGCACGGTCCTGCTGTAAAAATGCCCACCTACCGCAGCACTGGGTTACTGAAGCCCTCTCTTTCCAGCGCATCTATTTTACTTAAGTTGCAACTGATCACATTGTACTGGAGGCAAAGATCTTTTTCTTCCCTTCCTCCTCCACACCGCAGCTCATTGTAGAGAACTATTAGCACGAAAGTGGGTTTTTATTCAGAGATTTCAAGGTGAGTTTCATAAAAGGTGGTATTTAAATACCACCTAAATCACACCTCTTCTGGCTCTTTTCAGGAGTACAAATTTTACCTGAATTACCATTTGGAGTGTTTGAAATGTTCCTTTTCAGAAATGATTGTGTTAAGCTTCAAATGTTAGCAGGGACAATGAATGAGGAAAGGCAAGGCTGTATTTCAGTATACTGATTGGCATCGTATGGGGGGAGACAGAGAAAAGCAACAGAAATTCCACAGATTACAGACTAAATATTTCTACCAGCTCGGGGGGCCAAATATGTCAGCCACGCATTGTCAACTTCTACAGAACCAATTATGAGAAAAAATGCAACCCAGCAGGCCTGCTGACGGTACCCTAGGAAAACTGCAAGGTCCTTTTGGATGATGCTAAGATATTATTAGGTCCATTATTTGGTCACGTACTTATAAATTACGTAAGTACCTGTTTTTAGAAGAAATACCTTCCCTGTGAAGTCAGAGCACCCTGGGTAGAGAGAGAGGCTGTTGTTGTTGTTTATAACTTTTCCATTTCCAGTGCTTGCTACATGTACCAAACTAGCAAACAGCAGGTTGTTCTAATGAGTAAATATATGGAATTTCGTGAAACAGTGAGATGATGATTTAATTAAATAAGCTAGTAGTACATCCTGCATCTCCAACTGAATGAATGAAAGTTGTTTAAGATTCTACTTAATGAAACAAGCTTTTATTGATTAACGTGCCCTCCAACGTACCCTTTTAGCTTGTCACAGTATTTGTGATACACTAATGCAATATACTTTCTATTTCCAAATAATGTATTTAAGTTCTTTATCACAAACTCTCATTCTCAGTTTCCCTCTTCCATGTGGCATTGCTGAAACGAGAAATACCTTAAAAATTTCTCAGGCACTTCAATGTTTACTTATGGAAGAAAAGATTCAGACAACCTTCTTTTACTTCTTTAAAAAAATTTACGTATAATTGGCATAAGATAAAGTCTTAGTTTCAGGTGTCCAACGTAGTGATTCACCATTTATATACATTATAACATGATAACTCCAGTAAGTGTAGTAACATCTCTCAGCATGCAAGTTATTACACTATTATAGACCCTATTCCCTACATTGTACACTTATTTTATGCTTGGAAGTTTGGGTCTTCCTCCCTTCACTTTCTTCAGCCATCCCCTCCACGTGGTCAGCTTTAGCTCAAGGGGCTTCTTCGTTACTTTGGGCTTCTGATTCCTCCTTGTACTTTCTGGGTCATTATGTCAGTCATTCCCTTGAACCATCACCGTTACCGCTCTGTGTTTTCTGAGCATTCTCTGCAGGCGCTCAAATCCACTCTCGATGGTCCTCAGGACTAAATCCTATGCTGTTGCAAAGGGTAACATTTCATTCTTGTTTACGGCCACATAGTATTCCATTGTGTGTGTGTGTGTGTGTGTGTGTGTGTGTGTGTGTGTGTGTGTCTGTGTATCCATTTTATATCCATTCATCTATAGATGGCAACTTGTACTGCTTCCGGATCCCAGCTACTGTAAATACGCTCCAATGAACATGATAGGGGTGCATGTGTTCTTTAGAATAAGTGTTCTGGTTTCCTTTGCATATAGTCCCAGAAGTGGGGTCCTTGGGTCAAAAGGCAGTTTCATGTTCACTTTCTGAGGAACTCTCATCCTGTTTCCCACAGGGGCTGCCCCAGTCTGCATTCCCACCCACAGTGCACTAGGGTCCCCTTTTCTCCACAACCTCTCCAACACTTGTTTGTTGCTTTGGTTATGAAGGCCATTCTGACTGGTGTCAAGTGGTATCTCATTGTGGTTTGAATTTGCATCTCTCTGATGATTAGTGACTTGGGCATCTTTTCATGTCTATTGGCTATCTGTATGTCCTTTGGAGAAGTGTCTATTCAGGCCCTCATTTTTTAATTGTATTATTTGGGGTTTTGGGTTTTTCGGTATTGACTTCTGAGTTCTTTATAAGTTTTGGATACTTCCCCCTTATCAGATGTATCGTTGATGTGAGCACATTCTCCCATTCAGTGGGTTGTCTTTTCCTTTTGTTGATGGTTTCCTTTGCTGTGTAACAACATTTTTTGTTTGGCGTGGTCCCATTTGTTTATTTTCTCTCTTACCCATATTCTTTCAAGTTTTTTCCAGCCACTTTCATATCCTCGGCTCCTCGTGTACAAACAGCTTGAGTTCACAAACTGCTGTGAAGAAGACAGTTTGTAGTTTAATCATTCACTTGTTGGTTTAATCTTATTTTTATTGACCTTCAACATTTTAATGTCCTGTTATTTGCACCAAGCTTGCTTTCAACAAAATGTCCTTGAGTAGAGGATTGGCTAAAGAATATGTGGTCCCTATACACAATGGAGCACTACTCAGCCGTAACAAAGGTGAAATACTGCCATTGGTGACAACATGGATAGATCCTAAGAACATCCGAAGTGAAATAAGTGAGATACAAATGTCAAGAACTACATGACTTCACTCATATGTGGGATATGAAACTGAATGCAACAAATGAACCAACAAGAAAAACTAATAGACACAGACAATCGTATGGCAGTTACCACTGGGAAGAGGATGGGGTTAGTAAAGAGTAAAAGGAGTCAAATCCAAAGTTAAAAAAAAAAAAAAAAAAAAAAACAGTCCTCCAAAACTGTGCTGGCTGCCTTCTTCATAGTTATTATCGTTTTACTACAAGCCTCTTACGCACTTAGATTCATCCTTATTCTTATGCTTATTTTAGATATTCTCCCTCAGATGTTAACCTGTGAGAGTTTTTTGAGGAACCTAGTGATGAAATGCCCGGAAGTAGATGATGACCTCGGATGCACAGAGGATAGGAATGGCCTGGCTGAGGAGGGGAGGTCGTGGGTGATAATTTAACGGGAAAGACATATGTTGAAAGCAACTGATGAAGGGCTTCAGATGCTAGGCTTCACAGCTGAGATTCTATAGATTTTAATAGGTAACACATTTCAGCTTTTTTGATTGTTTTCATTTGTTTTGGTTTGGATGCACATAATGTTTCACAAAATGTTTATTTTTTAAATCAGAAAGAATAGATATATTTCCTTAAAATTTAAAAAAGTCATGGTTGGATAAATAATATATTTTGGAATATTTTGTTTTTTAAAACAGCATTTGCAGCCCTGGCTGGTGTGGCTCAGTGCATTGACCACTAACCTGCAAATCAAAGGATCGCCAGTTCGATTCCCAGTCAGGGCACATGTCTGGGTTCTGGGCCAGGTCCCCAGTAGGGGGCATGTGAGAGGCAACCGCACTTTGATGTTTTGTTCTCTATCTCTCTCCCTCCCTTCCCCCTGTCTAAAAATAAATAAATAATATCTTTTTTTTTTTTTTTAAGAAGCATTTCCACAAACCATTTCTTCTGATAAAAAGGGATGGAGGAGCCATGCTTATGACCCACTTTAACAGTTCCTCTTGAAACTCAGCAGCTGAATGAGAGGAAACATTTGAAGGCACAGTGTTGTCGTTGTCAGCAATAATGGTTTTAATTGTCTTTTTTACCTTAAAGTGATCGATGTTAGAGAAGTTGAATTTTTATCATTTTCAGTGCAAAGTCATGATGACACATATTAGTTGGAAATTATATTAAAAAACTCACTTGGTTTTGCGAGATGTGTTGGTCTCAACCAACTAAACTAACTCCCTACTCTCCCTAATACTTGTTCTTAAAAAAATTCAAAGTTTAATTAAAATCATCCAATGAGTTAATATGCTTCCTATTTGCTCAAAGGAATAAATTGGTCGATTTAAGCATTTCAAAACTAGTCCTACTTTCTACAGATAAAGGTCCTTTGAATATATTCTTCTTGAAAATGTTATCAAATTGTAAACTTTTGAAAGGATAAAAAGAAAAACAATTTCAAGTAAGAGGAATTTATGTGTTTTAAAAAGATACAAAGTTAGAATTAATTGAAAGATCACTTAAGCTTTAGTTGCAAAAACCGTAATTTTTCATGAAAGTACCTGCAAGAGGAGATTGTACTTAAAATAGACTCATAAGAAAAAAGTCGGCCTTTTAATAAAACAGACCACTCGGAGTTGTTCTATAATGTGTCTGTTGCTTCTTGGAGTCTCTGCTGGCTCTTGTATTATTGTGATCTTGAAAAAAGGAATTGAAAACAAAATAATTATAAACTCAAAGATCTAATAAACATTCCTCAAACACTGTGTATCTGGCAGAGTGTCCATGCAAAATTTTGGGAAATATTTGAAATAATTAGTTTCATGCAGAGTAGAGAACTACACTATAAAATAGTATAGATCTGTACTATTATTTTAATTTAAAACATTTTATGGAAGATGAATTTTATACTTAACTTTTAAATAGGTAAATCTTCAGGTACCATATAGATTTTTACACTTAAAAACCCTTTTTGCTGCTCATGTAGTACACTTTAAAATATACCAGTAATGTTGAAACAGCACCCAACAGAAGACCTCTCTCCAATGAGGATTTCTCCAATGTAGCAAGGTGTTTCTGAATGCCCAAATTGCAGTTTGAACCATTAGTGTTAATTAGAATTAACTGATTAGAATTAAAGTGATGTAGGGCAAAGTTGAAATGACTCACAGGTTTGAGGGATATTGCTCAATCCACAAAATACGTTTTTATGTATTAACTTAGAAGAAAGTAAATAGTTACTAAATATTACTTAACAGAAAGTAAAAATAGTACAAATACTACATACATCATTTATCTTTGTATGAGCTATTTGTAAATACATTTGAAATGTATCTGCTATAGATGCAACTACTTGAGAGCTGCACTCATCAGATGAATTTATTGTACAGATTAAGAACAGATGAGGAGTGGTATTGAACTATAAGTGCTAATTCAGTTTTGAAAGCCAGGATTCTGCATAATTATTTTTCTATCCTAAATTAAATTTCTCAAAAGGTGGCTTGTATATGTCCCGTTTATGGGTCAGATGTTTTTCCATCCATATATTCATTGAAGTCATTTTTAATTTGCCATCCAGTTTGTTTTTGAAGTGACACAAAATGAAAATCACAGGAATAAAATTAGAATATTTGTAAAAGAATAAGAATTCAAAGGAGGTATTTTTTGACGAACCTTTTGTCTTAAGCACCTGTTAGTAAGTAGTTGATAAAATCAAGTAGCAAATTGGTTTTTAAAAACTTGCTACATCATTTTTGCTTAGTGGTCTATGATGTGTAGCTACTGATTGCGGGTTAACATCACCCCAAAGTCATTTATGAAGGGTGAAAGTCATCTTCCTGTCCCTTGGAACTTTAAGTTGGTAGATACTATTTTTTTCCAATAACTAATATCTTACCTCCATTCATTCTTCACACAGTCCATTGTTGGGGGGGGGTCTCCATCCCACAGAGCTTCCCCCGGCCACTGTGGATGAGAATAAGTCCACCAAGACATGATCTGCTTGGGGAGGAAAGGTGGCCAATCTCTCAGAGGAGAAGGGCCCAGAGCCTGTTCCTCAATGGGCTTTTATTGGGTTTAATTTGCATAGGAATACAAGGCATATACGTAAAGCTCATCAATCATTGACAGGCAGTAATGATCAAACAATAGATAATGTTCAAAGAACTGTAAGGGCTTATTCTGAGTCAGGGTCAGATAGAGTGACATCCAAGGGCTATAAAACCTGGGGAAATGAACTCATTTCATGCTTGGACCCTTAGCATTTAAATTGAGGGTATTAGCAAAGCAGGTTTCACAGGATTTTATGCATTCTTTCTCAGGCCTGATTTCCCCCAGGAAACCACCCATTCCAGCACAGGGCTGCACCCACCTCCAACATTGTAACAGGCCTGAGTCAGGTGGGGGGTGTGGGCAGCCAAGACATTCAGAGACTTTTTACAGATAGAATGAGTTCTCAGGCTATGATGAAGCTGGGGGTGAGGGCCCATCACCCTTTCCCTTTACCTAGGTCTCTCTAAGGGCCCCCTTTGCGACTATGTCTGTCTTAGGTTGTCCTTCCCATGCGGAGTCTTGCCCGTCATTGGCTAACCAGTCATCTGCCCAGGGTCAAGCAGGATATAGTAAAGTGGGCAGAGGTGGCACCCCTGCCAGGAGGATAACTATTGTCTCTTTAGTGGCTTATGGTCCCAAGGTCCCCTAGACATGGGGCCTTTGGGCCTGTCAGTGGGGTTACAGCTCCTGAAACCAGGCAGGATGGTTCCCACCAGTCAATCAATAGGATTTGTTTCCAACCACCATAAAAATAAGTATTTTATTTGCTTATTCCATCATGATTTTGATAAATTAGCAGCTGACACAAGTGAAAATTGTACTAAGTCATCATCTATTTTCAATTTGATTAACTCATGAGAATAAGAATAAAAATAATCAGTTGTCCTTATATTTCTCAGAATGAAAATAAGTTATTTAACAAATTCCCAATGAAGTCACAAATTCACACCATTTTTTCCCTTTCTGAAAACATCATCTGGAGGATTTATTTATAGGGTATGAAATTAATGCCTATTTGATATAAAAATGTAATATAATTGCCCACAGATACTCATATGTAGCCATGTATAATGTGCAGGTTTTTGCCCAAATTTTTATGGGAAAAATAAAGATGTGCATTATACATGGGTAGTAATAATTCTGCATCTATATAGATGTTTTTAATTATTTATGCTTATGTATTAAAAGTGTAAGCCTAGAAAGCAATTTCGATATCTGTATGCAAAGTAAAACCTTGGTATATGATAATTGGTTTTGTTTCTAAATATAAATAAAAAACAATTGAATTAAAATATTAAAAAGATTTTTTTCCTGAAAATTTGGGCCAAAAACATGGGCATGCATTTCATTATACATAGCACAATATGGTAGTTGTTATGGAGATTAAATGAAATAACTAATTAAAATCACTTATAGCAATTAAAATGCTACACAAAATGGAAATTATCCTTTTATCTTTTGTGAATCTAGGGTTTATTCATTATGATAATACGGTATTTAAAAACAAAATTTATTAGAATAATTGATACTGAAATAATCAACATTAAATTCACCCCAACGTGATAAAAATATATAATTATGGATGAGCATTTTGCCATATAGAATGTGATTCTTGCTTGAATACGCTTTAAACCATATTACAAACTGTATCAGCTATCAAAAATCCAGAATAATTAATATAAAACAGCAACCTTCGTAAAGTATCTTGTAAGTGCTGTGTGAGCATCCATTAGTAACAGATTTGAAGCCTTGTTAGTGTTTCAAATCAACAAAATATGAACATTTTAGAGTAGGAAGCAACACTGGTGGAGTCTACTTCTTGGAGAAGTGAGACCCAAAGGTGAAAAATTAGTCCCATAAAAAATAAATTAGACCCACACAAAAGAAAACGCAGTCAATGTGTCCATTGTGGAATCGAATTCAATAGAAACACCAGTTTTATGGAATCCAAGGCCCTTATTAAATCTCATTTTGACATTTCAACGGCACGATGTGTGGTGCAGTCAGACTGGAGGGCGTTCAGTCCCTGGAAAAGATGGAAGGCGTCAGCTTCTCCACTTTGTTTTCCTCCAGAGTGGTCGCTTTTCTTTCAGTGCTAGAGCCCTTCCTGCCAGCCTTAAGGACTACCTGCCCCTTCGCCCAGCCTGTGAAAGCAGGTTTGAACAAAGAAGTGCCTCTCTCGTGCTGGTTCAATGGTGCATTTTCCACTTAAAGGGCCATAATTAGAACAATGGGAGCCATCAGAGATTTTGTCATGTGCCACCTAAATTTGTACGAGACCTCATTATTGTGGCGTGGAAGCCATTCATTCATATAGAATTACTGTAAGCATATCGCAAATTCAACACAATACTATAATTAATGAAGGAAAACGTGACAAGTATGTCGGGGAAATGATGCTGTGGAATTCTTCTGACAGACCATTTCAACGTCAGTTTTGTTGTCTGAATTTTCTAGAATTGCATGGCAGAGACTTTGTTCCCCTACCTAGTTACCTTTTTAGAACTAAGTTTTCAGAGCCCGTAAAAGGAACTTGCACTTTCGCTTTTCCTGTCTGAAGATTTCGCAGTTCTTGTACTTCTGCTTTTGCTTTCTCTTAATTATCATCATAATTACCCTCTGAGGGTGAGTAGCACATACCCAACCAGTACCACATACTCAGTTTACGAACTAACCTGAGGTGACCGTTGGAGGGAAGGTGTAAAAAAAGTAAGGTTGTCATTTGTTCATGACAGAGAGAAAATGTTCAGGGATTATTTTCCCTGAATCTGCGAGGTACATTTATCATGCTTTTATGAAACTCAGCAGTGACCCTTTGCGGTCATATTTAGTAGCTAAATTTCTGTATTCGTTCAAAGACATAAACTCAGCATTTTGAAGGAACAATTTTAATTTTAAAGATAACAATTGGCTGGGGTGGGAGTAAAAGACAGAACACCGTACAAGATCAACAATTAAAATAAAAATTTTAAAAAAGAACTTGTTTCTAGAATATAAGGAATTCTTGCAATGATATAATAAAAAGACAAAAAAACAATTTAAAAATTAAAAAAATACATTTTCAATTGGCGAATGAAGGGTTGGAATCCAGTAATGGAGCCTGACAGGCCAAGCTGAGCTTGTTATGTATTGGTGTATTTGTATATCTCTACCAAAGAAAGAACGGTTTGGAGTGTTTATATTAACTAACTTCCGTCAGGACAGGCACTGTCGGTCTGTTTTGTTCCTGGGTTTACTGTCAGTGCCTAGAACGGTGCCTGGCATACGAAAATCACCGAGGTAAACATTTGTTGGATAAGCAACAAAACTGTCACTCCCGGATTTGCAATGTGTGTTCCCACTCCAATGGTAGAAATGGTGGTGTCTGGTCGTTCTCAATTTGTCTTGGTTTTGAAAGCCTCCAAACACATTGGCGATGATAGCACCGTGACCATGTTTCACGTGCTGATGTTATTGAAGGGAGAGTGGAACAGATTCGGAATGGGCGGGGAGACGGGGATTTGGAATTAGGCCGTTGTCCTCACGCTCCCTCTTGCGTAGAGAGCTTGCGGTGTGTGCGCAGCGCTTTAAAAATGCGCCGTAGTACTCCTCTGCCAGTGGTAATAATGCGTAATACCTAAGGGTAAGATCAGAATGGAGTGGTAGTTCGAATTCCAGTTGTCAGTGTCCCCATTCGAATTTTGCTTATGTTTGCATGGTATTTATAAATTCACACTCACAGACACTCGGTTGTTTCAGATGTCCTAGATTCACAGTGTGTACTCCACGTGTGTACGTATGAATCTTAACTCTTAGTAAGTGTAAATGGGGTATTTTATTCTTACATTCATAAAGGAGGACAAAGCCAGTCATTCACTAGAGACTGGATCTTCAGGTTTCTATATTAAGTAATCCGGTGTTCATCATTGAGCAAAGGATGCTAAAAATATCACAGGCAATCATCTTTTTGCGTTGTTTACTAAGAAGAGAAAATGCCTTCAGCGTTAGCACCGCTTACTATTATACTTGAAATATTTTATAAATGCCATTGATCACTCAACCCAAGAAAGTAGTGTAGCCCATAATTCAGTGATAAGAAAGTAAAAAGTCATGTGTTTCAACTTCATTTCTTGTTTCCCCGCATAACTTAAACCATCTCAATTGTTGTATTACTGATTGTAAATAGGAAGGTTTCTTTTTCTCCACTTTTACATTTTCTGACCTGTCTATATGCATATTTTAAAAAATATTTATTTAGATCTAGACAGACAGGAAGGGAGGGAGAAAGAGATGGAGAGAAACATCCGTGTGTGATTGCCTCTTGCACACCCCCTACTGAGGACTTAGCCTGCAACCCAGGCATGTGTCCTGACTGGGAATCGAACCGGTGACCCTTTGGTTTGCAGTTCACCACTCAATCTACCGAGCCACACCACTTAGGGCTATATGTATATTTTTAATGCTGATAATATAGTTACACAGTCAGAAAAGTATTTAAGGTAATACATTGGTCTGACATAATTGGAACATAACATCTATAGCAAAACATAGTATTTCATGAGTCCTCCTGTTTTCAGAATGATTAGTAAAATTTTGTGAATGTTATTGATTACCAAGAAATATTGAGAACTTCCTTAGCTGCTCTTTCAAAACTTCTGAATACATTGATAGCTGCATTAATCTATCGTTTAATTATAAAAAGTAACATCTGGTAGGATTTACTGCAGTGTGGTACAAATTTGATTGTGTTTATAAATAACAAACTACAAATAATATCTAGAAGCACATTAAATGCTTCATGATAGTAGATATAAAAGATATTTAATATACAAAATTGAGGCTATATCAAACATCTAGTTGAAAATAAGAGTTGATAATTAATAAAGGAAAATGAAAAACTGACAAATTTCAAACAACCAATATTTCTTACCAAATTTTATCAGCAGAACAGAGAATGGAAATAATTTAGCAGATATCAGTGAGTTTAAAAAATAAGCAGGAGGGAATGAAACAGCCAGGGAGATTGATTGGTTTTCACTGTTTTAAGGGAGCGAAGTGTTTTCGAATGCCTTTCTCATTTTTAAACCGTAGTCCGGGGGGTAGTTTTCACTTCAGTGTGTGCATGTGAAGACCTGTTGCGCATGGGCTACTTCCTCCCATATATACACAGAAACTCTGCGAGGAGAGAGGTGCTCCAAACCCGGTGCGGTGCCATCCCACTGAGTGCTCGTAACTCTGTGCAGTTACTTTGGTGCTCTGTCTTCTCCAGCAGTGCTTCCAGAGACATGCAGTTCCTTGTCTCCTGAAAAGTGATTCTTTCCAGAATGTTTTAGCAGGCATTTGGTTGCGTTGACTTGAAAGTTGGCTCCCTGTAGTTCATTGCTATTCTTTTCCTTTCATTCAAAGCAAAACTAGTTAGTACCCTTTTCGCATGATAATTCTTCCAACGTTTAGGTATTTGTCATGTCAACCACCATTTTCCGTCAAAGGACTTTTCTGTAATCCTCAAGTCCCTCCTATGTCCCGAGTCTTTGTGTTCTTTTATTTAGATCTATTTTACAGTTTGAGGCCCGGAACAGAATACCCCCCCCAATTGTATAAAACCTTCGTTACAAATAAATAATTGCATTAGAAATCCATAGCATAAGACATATCCCCTTACTTTTCCTCAACCATTGAACGAACTATCGTAATTATTTTTATTACCTTTAACTATGTTGATATAGTACGATACTATCTTGTATATATTTTATCGATGGTGAACACAGAAATTCTTGTTTTGTGTGCTTTCCATGTGATAATACTTGGATTCAGAACAAAGCTGTCAGTGAATAGTGTCGATCGTGCTCATATACGTGTGCGATGAAGTTAACTATGAACACACATGTCATCGTCAGCTGTACTAACTTCCTCCGCTCTCTTCTCTCTCTTTCGGCCAGGCCCTCACGGAGGGGAACACCCACTCCGGAGCGGTCCACTCTCAGCGGAGCTTGCTGTCGCGAACGTACATATTTGCGGCCCTCCTGGTATGCGTCACGTTCCAGTCTGGTGCCCAGATGAAACAGTATTACATTCAGGAAGAACTGCCAGACAACATCCTGATAGGCAACCTGATGAGAGACCTCAACCTGACGCTAATGCTGAACATGTCCTTAAAGATTCCCCTGAACTTCAAGCTTGTGTACAAGCTTGGGGAGCTGCCGCTGGTCCGGATCCAAGAGGATACTGGAGACATCTTTACCACTAACGTCAACATTGACCGGGAGATATTGTGTCCTGAGATCGTCAATAACGCTGATTGCTTTTACGAAGTGGAGGTGGCCGTTTTGCCGGATGAAATATTTAAGCTGGTTAAGATACGCTTTGTGATAGAAGATATAAATGACAATGCACCGTCATTCCCGACGACGATCATCAACATAACTGTTCCGGAGAACTCGCTCATAGGTTCTCGCTATTCTGTCCCGGCGGCTTCTGATGCTGACATAGGAATAAATGGAGTCCAAAACTACTCTTTACTTGCGGTGCGTTCTCAAAACCCTTCCCTAGACATAGCTCGTTGTGTGTTTACAGGCAAATGAGGATCTTAAAGCTTTGAGTGGGTCATCACCTCAATTTTGCAAACTTTAGGCAAAGTAGAAGTGCAGACGTTTTATCCATAGAATGTTTGCAGTTGCATGTGGTTGATTAATCTGGATCTTAATTGTCTGTATATTCCGTATATTCATCATCAAGCACTATTTTGTGTTTCTGATGATCCCCTACAGCGGTCAGACAAGCTATTCAGCTCTGCTACGGATGGATCAGTAACGGACCCAGGATCTTACTTTTAATCTGTCTGGGAACGACTGCCACAAACTTGACCTAAACAAGTAAATGTAAACAGTAACAATGAGCACACAAGCCTATCACTTCTTCCTGGTGATGACTTTAGATGCAAAGCTTTATCTTACCTATTAAAAATATGCCAGATGCATTTCTGGGCATGGTGACCACAAAATTTTCATTTCTAGCATTTTTACATGTACATAGACAATAATGGTAAATATTTTTCATAATGATTTTCAACTCAACATAAGAAATTTCAGCATTTCTAGTCATCAAAATGAGAGTACATTTCAGCCAGTGTGTTCTTAATGTTAAATATTTTCATTTTTTTCCAATTCTTTGAAAATACAGAGCATAGATGTCTGTATAGGGTAACTAAGCCATTTAGCGAAGAAGTTCAAATTGATGCAGAGAACCTATATTGCCTTTACTTGGTTCTTGGAATGGGGAAGACAGAGGAAAAAGTAAATGGAGTGTTTGATAGTCTTTGAAGTAATTTAATTACCTCTATGGTGTATAGAGTTGTAGGAAACTCAGATTAGGCTATGTAAAATAGTACAATGCATATGAATTTATAAAAGGACAAATGTGTAGATTTAATATAGATATGATCAAGGGATTTTCAAGGTTTTATAAATATTTTCTGACAGTTCATTAACAGATTGTGATGAACATACTGATCAATGCTAAAAATAGTCAAAGAACACATAGGTAAGATACTACCTCAAGGTTTTGGCCTTGGAGGGGGCATAAAACATGGAAAAAGTGCTCAGCTGATACCAACCTGTTGTGAAGACATATTTGTTTATAAATACATTTAGGAATTGAAAGCTTCGGATCTTTTGAGTGAATTGAATTGAAATGCAGACTTGTGTGCGAGTATAAGAAGTAACAACAGAAGAAGAATTGATAGGTTATTTATAAATGCACGGGTTTAGGTAAAACCCATGCAGTGATACCTCTTTATCCGATGAAATGGATCCAATATGTAGGGCACAGCCAGATACTTATCACAGTTTTCTGTTTAGCAAACTGAGAAGCGCCCCCTCCTACTTAACCTTTGTGACCTTTAGTTTCTTTGTCATGTGAGCAGATGGACAGATGTCTCGCAGGGGCCGAATCGAAAAGAGTAAGTAATAACTAAGGAATACATACACCTGCAAAGAAGATTCTTGGAGATGTTTTAAAACATTGGGCTCCTTGTTAAAACGTGAGGCTTAGTGGATTTGTTTTGTGATTTTTATTTTCTATTGATGTTTCATTACAGTTGTCCCAGTCTTTCCCCTGCTGTTCTCCCCTGCCCTGCCCATACCCACAGTCAGTCCCCACCCCCATTGTCCACGAGTCCTTTATACAGATTCCTTGACTGGACCCTTGCCCTCCTCCCGCTCGATATCCCTCAAGCTACGGATAGAACTTTCTGCAGCGACTCCATTTTGATCATCTATGATCTCCAATATAGCACTTACTGGCCACGACTGACTACTGAATACTTGAAATAGAGTTGGTGTTATCATGGTGGTGAATTTTAAATTGTATTTAGTCTTAATTTTGATAATCATGCGTGGTGGTAGCAACCCTATCGGTTAGCACAGCCTAAACAAAAACACTTGGATTGAAAAGTAAAAATTAACAGGTACAAATCAAAGACTTTCACCAAATACAAACCAAATATTAGAAATAGGATCTCTCCACCTAGCCATCCCAAAACAGGTATTGTTTTGAAAGGCAGTGTTTTAGTCAAAGAATAATTTTTTGGATCTCTTCCTCTGGGCAGCTTATGAACTTCCCCAATTTTTTTTTATTTGTCTTGGAAGCTGCTCACTAACTGCAAATAAAACAAATAAACCTACTAGCATTCTTTTAACTTTGTTACAATATGTTTTTGTTCAAGTTTCTTTGAGAGATTGCCAGGAAATGACAAAAAGACGGCTCACTAGTAGTTCTTACATGTGCCTTAGAACAGACATGCGCTAACCCTTCACTGTACGACGTACGATAAGCCAAAAGCGAACTATGCGACGCATCTAAGGTGCTGGGGCATTTGCAGGGCACCACGCACAAATATTGCCCTGCCTGCTTGTTAAAAATAATGAGCAAGGAATACAAAGCGTACAGCCCTTTGCACGCACGCAGAGGGCCGTGGCGTGGGTGATGTTACCCGGGAGAACTTTGACTTACAAAAGGCCCCTGTCGTGAAAGTAGTATGGTAGGGCAATGGAAAGGTGATTTACCAAAAAGCAACGTGTTCTGATGCGTCCCTAAAATTTACTAAGTGTTACAATTTGAAAAAAGGAGGCTGACCAGAGTAATTTTAAAGGCCCTCTGTCCTGCAGAGTAACGTAAAAACTTAATTAATGCTAATTTGTTCTATTTTTGTTGAATAGACGAGACTTGCAAAATCATAGTTTATCTGAACTAGAGAAATATAACATTTGTATGAAAAGTTCTGACAAGAAAGGGAGAAAAAGGGGGAGATAGAAAATCTCTAGGCAAAAATAGGTCAGTTTAACACGAAGATTGATAAGATTTAAAAATCCCAGCCCTGGCTGGTGTAGCTCAGTGGATTGAGCGCGGGCCTGCGAACCAGAGGATCGCGGTTCGATTCCCAGTCAGGGCACATGCCTGGGTTGCAGGCCAGTTCCCGGCAGGGGACGCACGAGAGGCAACCGTACATTGATATTTCTCTCCCTCCCTCTCTCCTACCCTTCCCCTCTAAAGATAAATAAATAAAAATCTTAAAAAAAAAATCCCCAGCTATCTTATAAATCCTATAAATCTTATAAAGAGATTGTACACAATAACTAAAAATAAAGGGAGTGCTAGAGGAATGGTGGAGCGAAGGATCCCCGGGGTCTCTCCCCTTGACGTTTCAACAATTGGAACAGATACAACTCAATCAAGGATTCCCTGCTCAACACACAAACACACCTGAGACATCCGTGCATTAAAACATGTAAAGGTGGGCAACGAGGCTTGAATGGGGGGGGCAAGAAGGGAGAAGAGCTGAGATGAGCCACAGACACAGCCCTGCAGCCCGGGCTCAGCCCAGAGAAGGAGACGGGAGGAAACAGGTTGCGTCTGGCCCTCCCCGCAGTCAGGAGGAGCAAAGAGATCCGGCGGGCATTCCTGGGCAGGAGGAGCTGCGGCCGAGCCCAGAGACCTGCGCAAGGACGCAGCACAGGGGTGTGGATACGGTTGTCTGGCGGTTGGCGTTCCGGACAGACAGACACAACCACAGACCTTGACCACCCTGTGGCCTCTCGGAGCTCTCCTCTGTTCGCCCTTGGTTTCGGTTTGGGGAACACAGTCTGGTATCTGCAAACCCAAGGACTGGTACTACAGAATCACATTTTTTCCATGAATGGAGGGTGAACTCTGTGATTGGTCCCAGATTGAAGCACAGAGGGGATGCTGCAGAGGTCTGAGGCCACCGTTACCAGGAGGACAAAGTGACGCAGAAGGCTGTCCTGGTTCCCCAGCCCCGCAGCCCACGCCACCCCATACATCATGGCATCGCTGCCAGCAGTGCTGTGGAGGACAGCACCGGGATTTCACAGAGCTAAAATACTTGTGATTCAGCACCACTAACTGGAAAATAATAGAAAGATCTCTTCCTAGTCATCTGCTCAAAAAGGGCCACTCATACGTAGATACCTAGGCAGAGAAGGAATCCATCAAATACCAAGAATAACCAAGGTAGCAACATAGCTCAGAAAGAAAATGAAAAGATCACCAGAAAACAAACTTAAAGACATGGAAATGTGTGACTTAAGTGACAGAGAATTCCTGTTTGCAATTCTGAAAAAACTCAATGAGGTGCAAGTAAATACAGACAGGAAACTTAATGAGCCCGAGAAACAAATCAACAAGCAAAATGAGTACTTTATCAAAGAGATTCCAACTCTAAAAAAAAAACCAAAAAAAAAAAACAGTAAGAAATTCTCAAGATGAAGAACTCAAAAAAACAAAACAAACCAAAACAGTGAACTAGCAAGCATAGGAAATAGAGTGGGCCGGATGGAGGAAAGAATTAGTGATACCAAATACAGAAATCTAGAAATGATGCAGAGGGGAGAAGACAGAGACTTGGGCGTAACAAATGAAAGAGCTCTGCGAGAACAATCCGCCTCCATCAGGAAGAGCGATCTAAGAACAATGGGAAGAAGAGAGGGAGAAGGGAACGTTCTTTGTCTTAGTTCATTGTCACTTCCCCAACCTGTGAAAAAGCTACATCCTCTCATCAAAGTACGAAGCAGAACACCTAGTTACCTCGGCGGAAAGAGGCCTTCTCCAAGGCTCATTGTATTGGGTTGGCCAAAAAGTCCGTTTAGTTTTTTCCTTAAATTAAAAGACACATTATAATTATTGATTGGGATATTTTGAGTATGTCGGCTACTTCCCACTTGGTATAATGATTGTTCTCAATGAATGTCTTGATTTGACCGCTATCAACTGTCTGTTCTACCTGACCGTGGAGCACCCATTGTCCAGCGAGGAATCTCCAGCATGAATCTTCGCAAACGCTTTGGACACGTTTGATCAGTCCCACCACCTTGTCCATACACTGCACAGATCATTTTTGTGTTTCAGTCATGTTTTTACCTTTCTTCACGTGATAAAGCATAATAGGTTGAAAATGTTGCATATTTTCTTCCAACTTCAATATTAAAAAGTGGCTACACAAAAAAAATCACCAATTTTGATAAGTTTTTTTAACGCACATTGATATAGCAGCTGTCACAATACAATCTAACAAAATTGTTTCGAATGAAGTTACCACTAAGTACTACTAGAAAGCTTTTACATGGAAAAAACCAAATGAACCTTTTGGCCAACCCAGTAGAGCACATTAACAAAACAAAGGATAAAAATCGTGTGATCCTATCAACAGATGCAGAAAAGGCATTTGATAAGATAATCATATAACATCTTTTTATAATCAAAACACTCAATAAAATGGCAATAGAATGAAAGTACCATGAAATAATAAAGGCCATAGATAACAAACCCTCAGCCAATATCATGCTTAGTGGTGAAAACTGAAAGCTTTTCCTGTCAATTCAGGTATAAGACAAGCATGTCCACCACTCATTCAACATGGTACTGGAGGTCCTAGTCACAACAGTCAGACAAGAGAAAGAAATAAAAGGCATCCAAATCGGGAAGGAAGAATTAAAAGTGTCACTTTTAGCAGGTGCCATGATTCTGTATGTAGAACACCCTGAGAACCCCACCAAACTACTATTACTATTAGAAACAATGGACAAATACAGTACAGTTTCAGGATACCAAATCAATGTACAAAAATCCGCTGCTTTCCCATATACTGACAATGAAACTTCAGGAAAAAAGTGAAAAATAGAATTACTTTTTCATTTGCAACAAAAGAATCAAATACCTTGGAATAAACTTAACAAAGGATGTGAAGGACCTATATACCGAAAACTACAAACCATTACTTTAAAAAATTGAAAAAGACAATGAAATGGAAAGATATTCTGTGTTCTTGCGTCAGAAGAATCGACATTGTTCACATGGATATATTATTCAAAGTAATATGCAGATGTAACTCAATCCTCATCAAAATCCTACTGTCATTTATTTATTTTTATTTTTTGACTTTTTTTTTTTTTTGTTGCTTAAGTACAGTTGTCTCCATTTTCCCTCCAATGTCATTTTTAAAGAAATAGAACAAAAACTCACCAGATTTGTACGGAAACGCAAATGACCCCAAGTAGACAAAAGAAACCTCAGAAAAAAGGAGCAAAGTCAGAGGTATCGTACTACCTGACTTCAAATAACACCACAGACCTATGGTAATCAAAACAGCATGGCAGAAAAACAGACGCACAGACTAATGGAAGAGAATTGAGAGCCCAAATAGAAAACCACGTATGGTTGCTAGAAAGAATAGTCTAGGAATTCAGAAACTAGCCTTTGAAATGTTGTCACCTCTGTCAAGTCACTCAATTCTGCAGAATTAGCTTCCCTAACTATAAAATAAAATAAATTAGAAAAATGCTAAAAAAAAAAAAAAAGAAAAAGAAAACCACGTATGAATGGGAAAATCATTGTTGACCAAGGAGCCAAAAACATACAATGGAGAAAAGAAAGCCACTTCAATCAATGGTGCTGGGGAAATTGGAAAACCACATGCAAAAGAACAAAACTATTGTAGGTTACAGGTTTGCCCCCATGTACAAACATTAATTCAAAATAAATCAAAGACCTAAATAGAAGACCTGTAACGATACACCACATAGACGAGAACACAGGTACTAAACTTATGGACCTTGGTCCTAGAGAACATTTTATGAATTTGGCCCCAAAGGCAAGGGAAATAAAGGCAAAAATAAATGAAAAGGATTGTATCAAACAAAAAAGCTTAATTTTCAACTTAAGAGATGAGGTTACTCTCTAAGAAAAAAAGTTCATCTATAAAATTTCTTTTTTTTTTTTAGTTTTGTGTTTGTTTATTTTTATTTATTTATCTTTAGAGAGAAGGCAAGGGAGAGAGGAAGAGAGGGAGAGAAGTATCACTGTGTGGTTGCTTCTCACGTGGCCCCCACTCGGGACCTGGCCCGCAACCCAGGCACGTGTCCTGACTGGGAATCGAACCAGCAACTCTTTGGTTTGCAGCCCACGCTCACCACTGAGCTTACCAGCCAGGACTCATCTATAAAATTTCTTGATGTTAGTTGTCACTTAAAAAAACCCCAGAAGTCAAATCTAATCTGTTCCCTATGTTTTAACTATAAATGAGAATTCCCCATGATATTCTGATAAAACTCCCATTAATTTAGAGTACGTTTGCTAAAAATGTATAACTTTACATATTTATATGTATACACACATATATGTCTATATATGTGTATGCATATACGATCTTTTACAAATATAAAAACATCACTTTAATAAGTGTTATTAAATAATGTATTTAAAATATATTTTATATATTATATGTGGTGTATAGTGAACATTATACATAGAGTTACTGTATGTATATAATTATCACTTATCATATATGGCAATATTTGACAGCTATCGGCCAGGAGTAGGAAATTACAATATCCCTTTAACTGTCTGTCACTTTATTGTTTTTTTAGCCTGTTATTTATAAAGCTTTTTTCATATTTCATCCGTAGATAGGGAAGCCAATATTTTCACAAATGAAAGTGTAAGTCAAGCACCTGCAACTCAGGATATAGATAGAAACCACAAGGACCAACTTCTTCCCACGGTTGGAACTCAGGGGAAATTAATTTGTCACATATGTCTTCATTTTCTGCTTTGGATTTTCATCTTCCTTCATATATATCATCAGCATTATTTCTACACGAGTTCAGTGACAGGATGTTGATCGGTTCCCCTGTGGCAGGCGTGACGCTGTTGCGACGGCTGACAGTTTATGCAGACAGCGTGGAGATTGAGTGTTTCTCATATTGGGGATTTCACTCAAAGTTCATCTCTCATTTTTGCCCTTCTCATAACGCAGCCTCATCTTTTCCATCGCCCTCAGGCAGACAGTCCATCTTGGGCAGAGTATTTTCATGGAATCAGGGTTTGGGGCCGTTGTTTCTTTCTTTTTTTTTTTTTAATTAAAAAGAACATACATTTGGTCTTTATTTTTACAACTAAATGAGAAGAAAATACCTTCTCTGTCGATCAAGAGTTTGGACTTACGAAATAAGGTCATAGTTAATTTGTTTTGAAAGCTTGGATGAGAAAATCCAAATTCTGAAACTATTATCTACCATCAGATTTGTTACTGTTGAATGAAATGTCCAAGAATGAGGCATTGAATAATATATTGTGGAGAAAAAGGGCAAAGATACTTTATTATTCTGAAGGAGTTAATGTTTCTTTACCTTCTGTGACTAGAGCTCGGAGTGCCGAGTAAAGACTCATGAACTGCCTGCATGTGTTTTAAAACAGTGAAGGGGTGTCTCATTGTTTTAGGTAGCATAGCTGCCTGGTGCTGGGAGGCTCACAAGAGATTAAATATAGCGATTTCCTCATTATTTCTCTGAGTTCTATGACATGCTGATTACCACTTTTCTCTGCGCTAAGTAGCAAGAGACAGGGTGATCAAATGCTAATGACCGTTAGCGCCCCGGAAGCTGGGGATTACTATCCCAGCGCATCCCAAGTTGCGGGGCGGGGAGATGACAATAGAAAGGTCATTCTCTTCATGAGTTAATTGGTGCTGTCAAGTCTTACTAAAATTAGAGTGTGACAGTAATAATGCCAAGTAACTTTTGGCTTCATGGCTATTATCGGAGTCCTGGGTAATATTCCTAGTCCACTAATGCCTTTCATTAAATATTATTAATAGTCCCACGTGGGACACGTATACGTAGTACCTTTTAGATAGCTCCATTTCAGAAGTTATAAAATGTGGCTCCAAGGCTGATTCATTTACTCATATCTTGCCCTTTGACCTGGTAATACTGACTAACTAAGAAATGCTGCTAAATTTTATGTCCGTTATTATTAGGTACAGACTTACTTATTTGTTGTTTTTCCATTGTTCATTGTGTCCAAGTCAAAATCAATATGGAGCTTAATTTTGTGCCTGCCAAATGCTATATGACTTTAAACCCAATAGAAATGCGTATTTATACAAGACAAAATGATTGGATGTAGCTCTCCTTAATGAAAACCTGAGGATTCATTATGCAAATCTACTTGTCCTCCATAATTCTGATCGCCGCGAATAATCTCAGATAATAAATGGTCCAATGTGGGTAGTTTACTTGCTGTAGATCATTCTTTGTGTCTACACCACTTTATATTGACTATGGCGGCACCCTCTTAATGAACTGAAGTATGATATTTCATTGATCTGAGACCAAAACCAAACTGATGGATTGGAAATGGTTTCTACGAGATGTGAAAACTTCTTGTTCGGAAGTGATGATAAAACCAATAAGGTCATTTTGGGGAAAACTTTCTCATTTTGTTTTCATTGATCTATGAAATAATTCATGAAGCTACATGCTTTCAGCAAGCATTATACACTTTTCTGTGAATTTGGATCATTTTTGAAGAAATTATTTAGTAAAAAACGTGAAATGCCCATGAAAAGAAGTTTTCACTTCGAAATCTAATACGAAAGAAATTATATTCTCCTGTTGCATTTATCAGTTTACAGTCGTGTTCCTAAATAAATTAAAAAGTGCAAATAATTAAATGTTATAATAACATAGTAGATCAAATAAATTGCTGTGACCACAAATTAAATTTCAGCTTCTGAATGTAGTCAGAGGTTACCAGATAAAGGAGAATATTAAGCTGAATTTAATTATAAAACAAAGCTAAATTTTCCTATTTCTGAAATGTTCTTTATGCATTTTTTTGCATATTACATCTCTATCAGTCTCATCCTACAAAAATATGATAATGTGTTTTTCCCCGTAAAATGTTAAATATTTATTACTAGAAAGCTCAGTGCATCAAAATAGAATATCCAGGTGGTTTTTAGAAACTAAAACAATAAAACCACAACTGTCCATATGCTTTTCATTCGCTTTGTTTTGATACACTGAAAGCATGTTTGACGGTATTATATTTTAAATGCTACATGTTGATGCCTCTGTACTTGCTGGCAAACAAAGAAAAGTAGTACAAAGTTATATAGTAAGAGATGCAAATACAAGACATTTTGAAAAGTAATTTTACATGTCTTGGTAAACAATGAGTTTTAAAAGTTGAATATCGTAAAATGAAGCTTTGGATTATGTTAACTAAATTACATCCATCTTTGGGATCTGATTTAATCAGGAATCTATGGAGAAACATTTTTCACCCTATTGCCTAATGCCTATAAAATAAAATAGGCATAAATAGGCACCCTATTTTGAATATAGACATTCACTATTTTAAGCTTCTCCAGTAGAATAAAATTATAAAGAATAGAAAACTGTTTTACTAAATATTGTCTTAGTTATAATAATAGCTGATTATTAATGTTAGTTTAATTAGTCATCTAAATTAAACATATACTAATGAGCGCCCAATATACAAAGTCTTGAGGGATGAAAATATGTTTGAAAAATAGTTACTGTCTCCAAGGAGCTTAATAACAGTCATTATAGAGAGCATATTTTTTACACTACTGATAGGAAGGAGGAAAACATTTATTATGTTAAAATGTCTCTTGCATTGGTCATTCTGCCATTAAAAACATAGGAAGTGTTTGTTTTCATTGTTTCAGAAGAATTAAAATTTCCAAATCTATTTTAATAGATTTTTATCAAGCACCTTCATTCATTTTTCATTAATTTATATATAGTTTTTGCTAGGTCTGCAATTATGCCATTAATACTTCTTTGCCAAGACTTATCTGCAAAACTGTTCGGAGACCAGAACTAAAACCTTTTGACAAAAATGGTCATTCCTGTACTAGAGGTGGTGAAATCTTCATTTCAAGCTTGCTATCTATGCTTCCAATTCCTCTGCAGTCTGATGGACAAAATCAAAAGTATCCTTTTCTATCAGTAGAGATATAAGACAATTAATAAAATACGAAAAATACGCAATTTGCCAAGTGCCTTATAGAAAAGGATTCTATAAACAATAGTTACTGATTCAACTCTACAGTTTAAGATGAATGATAGTGTTTCCCAATTTCTCTAAAATTAAACTGCATACCCTTTCAAAAGCTTATTTTACAACCCAACCCCTTTTTCATACATATTTTATATACACATACCGAGAAAAATCTGACGGCATTGTACTCTTTCTCAATCAATGCCACCGGCTCCACATTTATTCTGGACCAAGTTCAATTCAAAAGCAAACAAACCTCCATTTGCTCCCTTTAGCGCCGTCTCGGATCAAAGGTCTCCTCCTCTTCATCTGTCTTTGCCTCCTCCTGGCCCATCCGTATGACTGCGGCACCGCTCATGTGAATATTTTCTCATGTACAACTTCCACCATCTGGGATCGCTTTATTTATATCTCATTCACATGCCATTTGTTTAAAATCCGGTTTCCTCTCATCTCTTCCTTTTCAAGCTGAAATCCTTTTCTATCTCCCTGTCTCTTGTATGCGAATCATTATTGTCTTTTTGTAGTGGGCTCTGTAGATAGATAAGCCATAATAAATTCAAACCATTTAAACTTTTAATCATTCTAAATTCAGAAGATTTTCTTTTTTTTTTAAATCTTTATTTATTATTTATTTATCTTTTAGAGGGGAAGGGTAGGAGAGAAGGAGAGGGAGAGAAATATCAATGTACGGTTGCCTCTCGTGTGTCCCCTGCTGGGAACTGGCCTGCAACCCAGGCATGTGCCCTGACTGGGAATCGAACCGCGATCCTCTGGTTCGCAGGCCCGCGCTCAATCCACTGAGCTACACCAGCCAGGGCAGAAGATTTTCAATGTGAGTTTTTAAGTAGTAGATTTTGTAGGACAAGCCATTGGTAACGCTAATACATTTTCCTGGTTTATGAGGAGACCGAACTGTCCTTTGAAGACAATAGTTTGTTGAGAAGTATCCATTAAAAATAGCTTGGCCAAGGAGAAGGAGAGCTTTGCTTTTATTAATGAAATTATAATTAACTAAATGGTTAACGGAAGCAGTGATGCTCCAAACAACCCAGGGTTATATAAAACGAAAAAAAATGGATTATACATAAATTAAGTGTAGAACTTTATAGATTAATTTTAGTTGAACATACTCTTTTATTTAAGTCACTGATTATATGGATGACTATGAATCCATGTAGCTATCAAAAAGCTGGAAATTAAAATTGTATTTAGTTACAAACTAAGAAATATTCATTTAATTCCCTGATTTTCAATAGCCTTTGATAACTAAATATGAAATGAAAGCCAATGACATTGCTTGAGGACTTGAGCTCAGCAGCCCCTCCCCCACCTGCAGTTTCACTTTCTGCGATTTCAGTTACCCATGATCAACTTCAGTCCATAAATATTACATGAACATTCTAGAAACAGACAATTCCTAAGGTTTAAATTGCATGCCATTCTGAATAGCACGACGTGAATTATCCCTTTGTCCTCTCCATTCAAGCTTAGTAGCCATCTTGGTTATCTGACTGAACTATGGCAATATCGCAGTGCTTGTGGCTAATCTCTTACTGTGTTTAATTTAGAAATTAAACTTTGTCAGAATACGTAGGTATAGGGAAAACATATACTTAGGGTTTGGTACTGTTCATGACTTCAGGCATGCACTGGGGGTCTTCAAACCTATCCCCTGAGGACTGGTTCTGTATTGAAC
This sequence comes from Glossophaga mutica, assembly GCA_039655065.1. NCBI lineage: Eukaryota > Metazoa > Chordata > Mammalia > Chiroptera > Phyllostomidae > Glossophaga > Glossophaga mutica. The sequence continues at coordinate 940,833 of CM077318.1, read as the reverse complement.
CAATTCTGTATTGAACAGATTTTTCATGGTTTTTTTTTTTTTCATTTCACATGTAAATCTTTGCGTTTTACTGGGAGGAAATCGATTCCTGAAGTATCAGCGACAGATAACCATACTATTGTTTTCACCACGCTCCCCCCCCTCAGGCACAATGCACTGTATTCTTGTTTTCCTATGAATCCAGCTCATCTGTTAGGAGTGACATTTCATTTGTTGTGCATGTCTTTTCAATTACAAACAGTTAGTGATGAAAATTACATGCTTGAAAATATAGTCCTCAAATGAAAATATTTTCAGTTAAAATAGAAAACATTAAAATCTCTGGGATCGAGTCCAATTGGTAATTTAAACATTTGTCTAGTATTAAATACTATGTCTATATTATAAGGCAAACTCAGTCTTTGCAAGTCTTAGAAACTGCAGAGAGAGAGCAAGCAGCAGATGGAACAAGTGACGAAGAGAATGCCAAATTATTCTACATAGTAAAAATGAACGGTTTACTCTTAGGAAGTTGGAATTCATCGAATTACATCTTGTTTAATTTATATAATTTATATATTGCATACTCAGTCTTTGTTTAAGATCTTCCCTTTTTCTCCTGAATTTAAAAATCTGACTTTCAAAATGAAGGGAAGCATAGACTGAAAAATTAGAAAGCTAATGTATGGATTTGTCTTAATATCCATCTGTTCTGGTGGATATAACTACTCTGATATTGTCAATTAAATCCTTTTTGTTCCAGTTTATAACATTATGAATTTAAGTTAACACTTTGAAGACATTTCAGTCTGAGCACTTATTACAAATAATGTAATCAAGTGCTCTCATTATTCCCCCAGAGGGAGGGCACAAAATAATGCCCAGGACTCATGGCCATCAACGAGGTTGCCTTTGTTTGTGAAGATTTCCTTCCATGTGCAGAAGCCTTTTAGTTTGACATATTAGTCCTGTTTGTTGTTTGTTGTTGTTTTTGTTTCTCTTGCTTGAGGGGGTGTTTCCCAAAGATATTACTCAGACTGATGACAGGTAATATGCTTATATGTTTTCTTATAGGAGTCTATGGTTTCAGGCCTTATGTTTAAGTTTTCAACCCATCCCCAGTTTATTTTTGTGCATGGTGTAAGAAAATGGTCCGGTTTCTTTACTTTCTTTTTCTTTTCTTTTCTTTTCTTTTTTTTGGCATGGATTAGTCCAGTTTTCCTAACACCACTTGTTGAAGACACTGTCATTACTCCAGTGTATTTTTTACCTCCTTTGTCATAGATTACTTGACCATATTAAGTGAGGGTTCATTTCTGGGCTCTCTAGTCTATTAATCTATGTGTCTGTTTTGTGCCAGTACCATACTGTTGGGATTACTATGGCCTTGTAGTATACTTTCCAATCAGGGAGCTTGATGCCTCCACCTTTGTTCTTTCTTAAGATTGCTTTGGCTATTTTCGGTCTTTTGTGGTTCCATATAAATCTTAGAATTACATATTCTAGTTCTGAGAGGAGTAACATTGGTATTTTGGTAGGAATTGCTTTGAATCTGTGAATTGGTTTGGGTCTTATGATCATTTTAACATTATTAATCTTTTCTATCCATGAGCATGGTATACCCTTCCATTCATTTACGTCTTCTTCAGTTGCTTTCTTCAATGTCTTATAGTGTTCAGAGTAAAGATTTTTACTTCCTTGGTTAAGTTTATTCATAGTTGTTTTATTCTTTCGAATGTAATTGTCAATGGGGTTGTTTGCTTCATTTGTCCATCTGATTGTTTGTTTTTAGTGTACACAAATACAAAAGATTTCTGTGTATTTAGTTTGTGTCCTGCTACTTTATGGGATTTTTTTCTTCTGTTAACTTTTGGTGTATTGTTTAGGGTTTTCTATATATAGTATTATGTCATCTGAAAATAGTGACAGTTTTAATAGTACCTTTCCTATTTGGATGCTTCTTAATTCTTTTCCTTTTCTTTTTTCTTATCTGATTGCGGTGGCTAGGACTTCCGGTACTAATTATGTTGAATAATAGTGGTGAAAGATGGTGAAAGAGGGCAATCTTGTCTTATTCCTGATCTGAGATGAAAAGCTTTCAGCTTTGCACCATTGAGTATGATGTTAGCTGTGGGCTTGACATATACAGCCTTTATCAACCAGAAGTAAGATCCTTCTATGCCCAATTTGTTAAGAGGTTTTCTTTTAATTAAAAATGAGTGTTGAATTTTGTCAAATGCTTTTTCTGCATCTATTGAGATAATTTTTTATTTTTGCCATACTTGATATGATAAAAATGTAATAGATAGTATTTATCATATAGCATCCAAAAAATCCTGAGGTGAGTCAGGACTATACTTTAAGACAGAATTTAGTCCAAAACTGTTAGCATTTTGAAGAAACTTCATGAGTGCCTACTCTCTTGTCCAAAAGGAAAGACAAACTATTCTAGTGTTAAAATCTGATAAAATAGCCCTGGCTGGTGTAGCTCAGTGGATTGAGCGCGGGCCTGCGAAGCGAAAGATCGCGGTTCGATTCCCAGTCAGGGCACATGCCTGGGTTGCCAGGCCAGTTCCCGGCAGGGGACATACAAGAGGCAACCGCACATTGATGTTTCTCTCCCTCTCTCCTTTCCTTCCCCTCTAAAGATAAATAAATAAAATCTAAAAGGAAAAAAAAAATCTTTAAAAAAAAAAAGAAATATTTTTTAAAAATCTGATAAAATAGAGGAAAAAAACCCCCATTAAAAATTGTTTTTCTTGGGACCCATGCTAATAAAAGAAGAAAAACCCTGCGACACAAATATCACTCTTCTACTAAATAGGCTTTGCTAAATCATAATAAGTAAAATAAACAACGTGTGATATCTTAAACCCTGTGCATGGCTGTGCCAAAATTAACATTGCTGATATGAATATTTAAATGTAAGTTCATTTGTTTCAAAAAAGTTAGTGTCTTCAGACACATGCCTCTTCTTTACCTTGTATAACTTCAAAGTAAGGAGGGACTTAGTAACTTCATGGTTATTGTCAAATTTGTGACTGACAACTCAGGTCATTTTTTAAATGGTATCTCCCTTTGACAATGTTACAAATGAATGCTGAAATAAATGTTTTAGAAATAGTTTATAGAATCTGAATGATACCACAATATTGAATATTTAAGAAACAGTGGCTATTTCCTCCAGCCTATAGCAAAGAAACTTTTTAATGGAATGAAAATAATTTATTATAGTACCCATTATATTTTTAAAATTGTATTTATTTATTTTTAGACAGATGGGGAAGGGAGGGAGAAAGAGAGGGAGAGAAACATCCATGTGTGGTTGTCTCCCGCACGCCCCCTACTGGGGACCTGGCCCACAACCCAGACATGGGCCCTGACTGGGAATCGAACCAGCAACCCTTGGGTTCACAGGGCAGCAGTCAGTCCACTGAGCCACACCAGCCAGGGCTCAATTCCTTTTCTTACCGTTTTCTCTGGGTCTTATCCATTTGAAACTATGCTCCTGCATTTCTCTGGCCCCCAAATTTATCAGTAACAGTAAGGACAAAATTTTTAAAACATCAGGGTGATTCTTGACAAATCTGGCAGTGGTAAAGCTCAGAAATCATTTCGTGTCTTTTCCTCATTCTATGGAAGAAACAGCTTTTATTTCATCAGTTTTAAAATTCAATCTCTTTGGAACTATTTTTAGCCCTTCCTGGCAGTCTATGCATTTTCTGGGCAGTGGTACCAGATTTATGGCCGTGGAAGTGCTCTGTTATTTATTACCTTCCAGTAAGCAACAAACTGATGCCTTGCACACGCGCATGTCAACAATATTGCAGTGTGGCATGATGGGTCGGTTCACTCTTTCCCAGAACAATAAGCGAAGATACAGCTTTTAAACATGAATAACATGTTTTATTCATATGCAGCAGCAACTTTCTCTTCTTTGGTTTTACAAATCCCTACCAAAAAAAATGAAAGTTTCAGACGAGCTTAACGTCTTGCTTATTTCAGCAGTTTTTGTCCTGGGTTTGCAAACTCAAAGCTTATTTTAGAATTGTGGAAGAAATAGCATTCATCAATGAAATTAAGCCCTTTGCATTACATGAGGTTATTACAAAGTGCATAAATTTCTCTTAATCTGAGCTGCAGTTGGCAATTTTGTGTACTTAATAGCAATGTCTTTTAAGATGTCTCAGGTAAGGATAAAACACTGAAAAATAACATAAAATGAAGCCCAAAAGTCAACAATTGCAGCATGTTTGTATTCCTACACAGACTGAGAATTAAAAGCAAGAACAACTGAACTCTACCCTTTCCCCTTTTGTGTTTTGGAATAGGAACTGTCCTTTTTCATTCCTACACTTTTCATCTAAGAAATGCTCGTTCAATGCATCTGCTGTGTAGGCAGAGGCTATAAATGTACACAGAGCTTGATGCTGGATTACAGCGTAGTTCCCATGCATCAGTGTGTGAAGGCTTCATGGAGTAAATTCCCGAGGCGCACACGCAGGAGTGATGTCTAGTCCTCCGACCAGAGGATGACCGTGCGGGAGAGTTATCTGAGGATTTTCTTAGGTTGAGCTTGTCTTTGTAAACAAGGGGCAGTCATGTTAAGTAGGTTTGGAATTGAGGGTACTCCCAGTCGATGCCCAGGACCTAGGACATGTCTATGCTAAGTGAGCAAGGTGATGAATTAAGGAGACATGTCAGTCTGTGCTCTCACGGTGTGGTGGAAGCTATGGGAAAGGACTTCCGTTTGTTTTATTGTGTGTGTGGACGTGAGCGTTAGGCGGGCTAACTCATTCAATAAGAAAGGTAGTCAGCTCCTGTGGGCACCAACTACACTTTGGCATCAAAGTTCGATATCTAAGCAAACTTTATGAAAAATTCTTTCTCTCTTACATGTGGGCAACTCCTCCGCAAATTTGTTGGACAATGTGAAGTTTTCCGTATCTCAACCAGCAAGCACCCGACTGAACAGAATTGTTTATTCAGTTAAAAATGTGTTTGTTGGGGTGGTTGGTTCCCCACCCATCACTTGTGAAGGAGCACCCTTCCGTCAGCCTTGCTGGCCCTCCGGTGGGCTGACGGAAGATGCACAACTGCCCATCACGCAAGGCCAAAGGTGGTAGGGAGTTTAGAGCATCCTGGGCATTTGTCCTCTTGTGTTTCCTCTTCTCCCCTTAGCCTTAGCCAGAGGCATCTTGACATGGGCAAGTTGTCACCACTGCCAATGATGAACGTAGCTTTTTGTGAAACAAAAATATGACATCTTAGAAAAATATGGTTTGGTAGAACATTGTGTAATCATGGAGCTAGTACCAACATGTAGCTGTGAGAAACTTAAGTGTGGCTAGTGAGATTGAGGGACTGGTTTTAGATGTTAGCTAATTGTAGTCAGTTAAAATTTAAATGTAAATACTTGTGGCTAATTGCCATTGCATTGCACAGAGATCTTTAATACCAACATGAAAATGCAAAAAAAAAAAAAATCTATTCTTTAACATTACTGTCATTTCACATAAAATAATTCAAAGGCAGTAAATATGCCATTCTCTGATTTTTCAACTGACATAAACTTGCCTTCATTTGCTGGGGAAACCAAAGGCAAACTCCAAATTCAGACAAATGTTCAAGGCTGAAAAATCAGACAACTGTGATAGAATAAATAAGAATTAAAAACAACATTGACATCTAAATATACCAACACAATATACACAAACAAATACATAAAATAAAAAATAAAACAAGCATGTTACTTTTCCCAGATGTGATGCAGTCATAAGTTACACAACTGGGTTTAAAAAAATCCAGACCTTAAAAGAATTTTCTTATTGTGTTTATACTGTGTTATATATGCTAGTTTCCCCTTACATAACTCTGAAAATACTTCATAATCTCCTTTATAGCTCTTACTAAAAATGCAATTATTCTCTTACTATAAGTGTGTTAATATCAATGTCATCATTAAGTACTTACATTGGCCTCTCGTTGTAGCTGGGATTTAATTTCCACCCCATCACTAACATGGGTCTAGTTATGGGCCCATACCCCAGTGCCTAGAAATACGCCGTGACCGTCAGCCACTCAATATTTGCGTGCCAAGAAGGAACATGGATTTTTATGAAGTGTAATGTATAAACTATTTTTGTGCCCATAAATGAGACATTCTAGATTTATATCTTTCTAAAAGCATTTTGAAATATCATTATAAGGGTAACATCATTAATCACAAGTTTATTTATGTCAAATTATAATAGTAAATACTGCATTTCTCTATATTTCATATATTTCTTACAAAATTTTTAAAACTACACAGCTGAAGGAGAGGTTGCAGTTTGCTGATTTTCACACTTATAAGTAGATATGACATAGCAAACATCCCCATTGCTATATACTTTATTCAAAGAAAGACAGTTTGTATTGGCTTATAGAAATCAAATATTAAAAGATGTTCATTTTAGCTGTGTAAAATGAAAGCAAGAGAACAAAGACACACGGGTTATTTCATATGACTTCAGTCAGCTAGCCAGATCATGGTTGATCAGCACACGCCTTATCTTACTGCAGTTCCGAGAGGGCACTTTTTAAATTTTTTATTTTATTTTGACAGATTGGACATTATCAACAGTAAGCTATTTGACTCTTTAAAAGGCTCATGAAAAATATTAGACCCTTTGGGTACTGATGAGCAGTAGCGCTTAAGAGAGTCCGTGCTGATGAGCTATTTTACGATTTTACATTGATTGAACCTCCTTGGGTGGTTCAACTGTCAGAGACGGTTCTATAGAGATTCCCGTCGTTACAGTACATAGGTATTGTGGACATTGGTATGTGGCTTCAATCCATCCTGTTTACGCATTAAAAAAAAAACTGAAATGACATGTTTAATCTTCAAGAAAATTTCTTTTTAAACAACTGTTCTCGTAGAAAAGAAAGAGTAAATTCTGTGTATTTTACACGAGGTTGTAGTCTTATCGGAGTTTTGTTTTCTCACTTCGGCAACGGTTTTATTAGATTTTATTATATTGATTAGATGTAACATATGTACTACTGTCTTGGAGAGATATTTTACATTCTATGCAACTGAAATCTATAGTAAAATATTTAATTCATGTGGAAGTAACCATGGTAATTCCCTTATAACTTCACGCACCATGTGAAACTTGTTGACGATTCTTTTTTGTTTTGAAAAAAATTTTTTTATTGTTGTTCAAGTACCATTGTCTCAATTTTGCCCCCACCACACCCCTGCCTCACCCCTCCCTTCCACCTGCAATCCCACCCCCTTCAACTTTGTCCATGTGTCCTTTATAAGTGTTCCTTGATGGCCCTTCTATTTTCCCCATTATTCCTTTCTCCAAACTTCTTTTTGAAATCCTTAATAGTTTACATAAGTGACTTACATTCATTATCATAAAATGGTACAACCTGAAAATCCCTCAGAACATTTTCTAGCAAAACTCTTCATTTCAGCAATGCCTAGAGATGTTAAACGACCTGCTTGTGGTCATGATATTGCATATGGGCAGACATGGGATGTAGAAGTCAAGTCTTCCGACCTCTCCTTCTGAGCTAAGCCTCTCTCACGTGGATTAGAGAAATGGAAAACTGGTCTCCTGACATAGTAACGTAACTTCAATGTTCCATGCTGTGTTTTCCAGGGTCGGAGCGTTTTTGGCCTTGGCGTCGGCGTAGCACCCGATGGGCAGAAGGTTCCGCAACTCGTTGTTCTAAAGCAGTTAGACAGGGAAGAGAAGGATGTGTATATCATGAAACTGAAGGTCGAAGACGGTGGCACTCCTCAAAGATCCAGTACCGCCATTTTGCAAGTTAAAATTCTTGATGTCAATGACAACCACCCAGTGTTCGCACAGGATGAGATCGAAGTCAGTATACCAGAAAACGCTCCTGTGGGTGCTTCGGTGGTGCAACTCCACGCCACGGATGCCGACATAGGGGAGAATGCCATCATTCACTTCTATTTCAGCAACCTCATTCCCAGCCAGGCCAAGAGGCTGTTCGACCTCAACAGCAAGACCGGACTTATCACCATCAAACAGCCACTGGATAGGGAGGAGTCACCAAGCCACAAGTTACTGGTTTGGGCAGGTGATGGCGGGTTGTCGCCCGCACGAGCACTGGTGCGAGTGAACGTGATCGATGTCAACGATAATGCCCCATCGATCGACATCCGATACATCATCAACCCGGTCAACGGCACTGTGGTTCTTTCGGAGAATGCTCCGATCTACACCAAAATTGCTCTCATAACCGTGACAGACAAGGATGCTGGCAATAACGGCAGGGTGATATGCTTCATGGATCAGAACATCCCTTTCCGATTACGGCCAGTATTCACTAACCAGTACCTCCTGGAGACAAATGCATTTCTTGACTTCGAGTCCACGAAAGAGTACGCCATTAAACTGATGGCCACGGATGCCGGCCAACCTCCTTTGAATCAGTCATCCATGCTCCTTATCAAAGTCAAAGACGAAAATGACAATGCTCCAGTCTTTACCCATCGCGTCGTAACCACTTCTATTCCTGAGAATAACTCTCCTGGCTCCCAGGTGACAAAAGTAACCGCGACAGATGCCGACACTGGGCGTAATGGTGAAATCAGTTACGTGCTAGGCGCTGATGCTCCGCCCGAATTCGACCTGGACTACCGGACCGGCATGCTGACGGCAGTGACGAAACTGGATCGAGAAAAGCAGGAAAAGTACTACCTCACGGTTCTGGCAAAAGATAACGGGGTTCCACCCTTAATAACCAATGCCACAGTGATAGTGAGAGTTCTCGACCAAAATGACAACATGCCGGTTTTCTCTCACGATGAGTACAATTTCTATGTCCCGGAAAACCTCTCTAGACATGGCACAGTAGGACTAATCAATGTATCTGATCTCGATGACGGCGAAAATTCCGTGGTCACTCTGTCCATTGTAGGCGTGAATAAGGAGTTCACCATTGACCCACAGACCGGTGTCATTCGACCGAATGTCTCCTTTGATAGAGAAAAACAAGAATCCTATACTTTCTACGTCAAGGCTCAGGATGGTGGTAGGGTACCACAGTCTGCAACTGCCAAAGTGACCATAAATGTGGTCGATGTCAATGACAATGTACCAGTATTTGTGGCCCCTTCTTCCAACTACTCCTTTCAATTGGTCCTACCATCCACCGATCCAGGCACCGTGGTCTTCACGGTCCGCGCCGTTGACAACGACACCGGCATTAACGCACAGCTTCTTTACACCATCGTTGAAGGAAATACAAGAGGCCTGTTCGTAATTAACGAAACGACGGGCGACATCACGATGAAGAACAAGTTGGTGCGCACAGACCGCGGTTTACACAGACTGGTAGTCAGAGCGAAGGACTCAGGGCAGCCCGACGCTCTCTCCAACGTTGTGGTTGTCAATCTGTTTGTGAATGAGTCAGCGACCAATGCCACGCTGATTCACGAACTGGTGCGCAAGAAGGCCGAAACGCCAGTGATCCCAGATATTGAGATAGCCGATGCCTCGTCCCCGTCCGATGACTACGTCAAGATCGTGATCGCCACTGCGGTCGCCAGCACAGCTGTGGTCCTCGTCATCGTCATCATTGTCATAGTGCGATGCTACCAGCCAGCGCACCTTAAGGCTGCTCAGAAAAACAAGCAGAACTCCGAATGGGTCACGCCCAACCCGGAAAACAGGCAGATGATCATGATGAAGAAGAAGAAGCAGAAGAAGAAGAAGCAGCAGCATCCCCCTAAGAACTTGCTGCTTCACTTCGTCAACATCGAGGAAATGAAGTCGGACGATGCTGACGACGACGGCCACAGCACCACGCTAGACCTGCCCACCGAGCTGGAAGAGGAGACCATGCGCAAGTACGACTGGAGCACCGTGCCCACCACGTTCAAGCCCGACAGCCCCGACCTAGCCCGGCATTACGAATCCACCTCGCCGCAGCCGGCCTTCCAGATCCAGCCGGAGACTCCCCTGAGCTCCAAGCACCACTTCATCCAGGAGCTGCCTCTGGACAACACCTTCGTGGCTTACGACTCCATCTCCAAGGGCTCCTCCAGCAGCTCGGACCCCTACAGCGTGTCCGAGTGCAGCTTTCCGCTGACCACCTTCAAGGACACCGTGTCCGTGCACGCCAGACCAGTAAGTATGCCCGCTTTCTAACTGGGCTTCTCCACTCTCTTTCTTTTCGTTATTTTTAAATTTGTATCCTTGGTTATTCAGTTATTTATTTGCAGAGAGGGGAAGGGAGGGAGAAAGAGAGGGAGAGAAACATCCATGGGTGGTTGCCTCTCCTGCGCCCCCTACTGGGGACCTGGCCCGCAACCCAAGCGCTTCCCCTCCCTGAGAATCGAACTGGACACGCTTTGGTTCTCGGACCGGCACTCGGTGCACTGAGCCACACCAGCCATGGCTAAGCTTGCTTTCTTTACATTATTTGAAGTGAAAGTAGAATCTCACCCAATGTATTAACTCGAGAAGGGGTCAAATGATCAGCCTCTGCAGAAGTATCTGAATAGATACGGTGATTCACTGTACATTGGGGAGAATATGAGAACAAATAACTCTTGATGGTAGGAAAATTTACTCAGAACCATGATTACAATAGAGCCAAGATTCTCTGAAGGTGGCGCCGGGCCATACCTTGCTACGGAATACACCGGAAACATCCAGGCCCACACAATGTGCGTATCATTTTCAGATTGCGTACTCACCCTCGGTCTGGTTCCTAAAACCTACATTTACACAATATAACAGCAACGGGATTGGAAAATGAAGATCTTCAAGCCAGAGAAATAAATACATTTAAAATCTCTATTTTAGATATTCAGTTCAGTATTTGCATATTTAGGAAAGGATACATTCTTGACACATAATGGCTTGTGGAAAATGAAATCAGTTGGCTTTCTCTAACGGGCCTCAGGGAAAACAGGGGCACAACACCACCCAAGAAATCTGTGTAAAATAATTGAGAACCTAAAATCAATGTATGAAAAGAGTTTATATGGTATTCTTTATATGTATCCCAGGGACAAGAGAAACGAATAAAAATATGTCTAGAAATTCATAAGTACGTTAAACGATTTAAATATGGTTATTTCCTTAATAAAAGCAAGGGATGGAATTTATCTACTTGTTTTCCTCAAAGACATGTGTTATTGTTGCCTGTCTTACTCTTGACCTCTCATGGTCAGCGATGGAGAGCTTTTGAAACCATTCAAGGATATACATCATTTAATGACACAATAACATTAATTTTTCTCTCTTAAGCACACAGCGAAGGTAAGATACTAATTAAGATGTGGCTGCTTGTCTGTAACTCTAGGTCCATAGTTTTGCTGTTAAAGATGATGAAATAGAGCCCTTAGTCTCTCTGAAGAGTTTCTGTAGAAACCGCCACATTTTCCTACTGATTTTCCTGCTGGGATGGCTCTTCGGTGGGTGACAAATACAAGACATACCTGACATCTCCTCAGGGTGTGTTTCCATTTATATTTAACCTTTCCAAACAGTGCTCCTATTGTCTGATTTTTGTTGCTGTCATTCTGTTGATTGGAAACATTTCTCAACAGGAAAATATCCTCTATGAATAACACTTTATGTGTGTTGTGTACCCTAGTAGCCCTTTTCCCCTGACTTAATGTGTGACTCACTTAAAAATGGATACAAAAGGTGATGTTTGTGAATTGCACTTGCGTGTCACCGTTTTTCATAGATTGGCTCTTGAGGTGTAGTAAAAGGGTAGATTGTGGTTTCACTTGTTCTGGGAGGCATGGACATATTCTCTGAGGTATGTTATTAATTTTACTTGAGTACATGCAGTAACAAGGTATGGAAGAAGGGAAAAAATGGAAGTCTTTTCCAATTATCCTTCTTTAAAATTTTTATTTATTTTTCAAGTTATTTTAAAGATTTTATTTATTTATATGTACAGAGAGGGGAAGGGAGGGAGAAAGAGAGGGAGAGAAACATCCATGTGTGGTTGCCTCTCGAGTGCCCCCCACTGGGGACCTGGCCTGTAACCCAGGCATGTGCCCTGACTGGGAATCGAACTGGTGACCCTTTGGTTCTCAGGCCCATGTTCAATCCACTGAGCTACACCAGCCAAGGCTCCAAGTATCCTCATTTTATTTTTATTTTTTGGAATGCTGTAATATTTCAAAAGACAATAAAATTAATAACTCTTTTCACAATGGCATTTTATTTTATTGAGCTAAGAGATCTTTTCCTAAACACAGAGCAAATAACTTCATGAGACAGGCAAATATGTAAAGTAAATGTTAATGACAATATATTTTTTGTTAACATTAAGCTTTTATTAGCTAAAAGGACTATCTTAGAATCACTGAGTTTTCAGATGACTTATTCTATTTTTCACATCTTAAAACTATGGGTAAATTTTATATTTTTATGTCTTTGGTTCAAAGTTGTTTCACATTAATGACTATTTTCTGGACATGAATTAGAGAACTTCGGCAGATTAACATGATACTAAAAATAATATGATGCCTTATATTTGGTGCTACATTTGCAAAACTCTTCATCTTATCTATATAGTCTTTAATTTCTCACTAAGGCCAGGCGAGGCTTCTTATATTCACTGATGATAAGTGAGCACTGAAAAAGAACTAGTGTATTTAAAAATTCAAATACAGTAGGTATCTTCTTTTTAAAGAAACATCATACAAAACAGGAGAAATGTCAGCCAATAAAATAAAAATTCATTGTTCCTTAAGGACATTTTGACAGTGGGATAAAATATTACTGTTAGTGGTTGATTCTAAACTAAGTAAGAGATGTCTTTTCAAAAGCACCATTTAGGATTATATTTACATTTAGTTCAGGACTTATATGAAAGTGAAATTGAAGAAATGAAAGGGTTGTATTAGTCTCTAAGATATAAGAGGATTTGTCATAAATGTCATGTTTTAAAAAGGAAACCAAATCTTTTCTATAATTTTTATGATACTAGTATTCAGAGAAAATGTTGAACATTGATAAGAAAGAAATGCCTCTATTGCATAAAACCATTTATACCTGGAGAATATGATGCTCCCCTTTCGTTCAAATGTTTAGAAGTATTCCAGAAGGCACTTTATCTATATTGCAGTGGAAATGAGAAACATGAAATTTAAAAGTGATTCTACAGTTTACCTTCAACCAACAAGCTTCAGAGTAAGCAGATAGCTTTTGGTTGGTATGACTCTTTTTTTTAAACTCATGTATTTTATTTATTTACTTATTTACTTACTTATTTTATTGTTAGAGAGATGGGAAGGGAGGGAGAAAGAGAGGGAGAGAAACATCCATGTGCGGTTGCTTCTTGTGTGCCCCCTACCAGGGACCTGGCTGGCAACCCAGGCATGTGCCCTGACTGGGAATCGAACCAGCAACCCTTTGGCTTGCAGGCCAGCAGTCAATCCACTGAGCCACACCAGCCGGGGCTGGTTGGTATGAGTCTTAGAATCAGTTTTGATAATTGTTTTATACAAGAGGTATGCTTCCCAAACCAAATCTTGCTTACTGAAGATCTCCCATTAAAATACTATGAATACTATACGCTTGTAAAATACAAGTAAATAAAAAATGAAAGCACAATTTTTGAGGGCCTTCTATGTACCATACCAGTCACTATCTTAGACATGTACTTGAGGTACTTCGTTTCCAAAAAAAGAAAAAAAAAAAGAATACTAACAAATGTCTCTGGTTGAAGTTGGAGTAGTCTCGCAGTTTCAGAAATGAGGTAAAAAGAATGGTGGAAGGTTTGGGTGGCCATGAAACAATTCGTGGACGTAACCCTGCCTGTGGGTATTACATGTGGGTTTCAGATGGTAAGGGGAGGCCGAGTTAGCTTGGGAGATGATTGGTGTCCACTATCGTTCAGTCCAGCAAGTTGGACTTCGTGCATCTGTGTTTTAGTAACGGGAATGCGGCCATGTGGCGTGCTTGGGAACGAAGCCGCAAGAACGCAAGCATGCGATCTTGGTAACATGTTGTTTTCCTGGTCCTAGACCAATGCCAGGACATCAGCTATTGAAATTTGCAGGGAGTTCTAACTTCCTAGGAACAACGGAATTTCATTCCCCTTTCAAAAAATTCCAACGATTTTCGATGTCAAAATTTGGTTATGATCATTAATTTTGTCATTTGGATTCTCAATCAGAAAGGCCAGTGAAACAAAAACCACCTTTAAGATGATGCCCCATTGAACCTTATGCTTACAGTAGCTGTAATCCAGCAATCAAAATTTTACAGTTTGGGGAAGAAACGGTGGAGTGTAATGAGTTTTATCATGCTTTTGCTCCCTTGGCTTGCTCTGAATGTCCACAGCTGTGATGTGATGTATTGCTGTGTTGGTGTGCAAACTGGCAGTTAATGCATCAATCATGAAACATGGAATTACATGTCCTGTCTCATTGCTGAAGGGTTTAAGCATTGTCTCGGGGAGTCTGGAAGTGAAGTTGAACTATCCAAGCTATCCTCTGAGAGGCCAGGGTAGAGACTTTGTTAGGACCAAAATAAACAACAACAAAAATGACTACAGTTAATTTTTTGAAATATTTACTCAGATAGTATTGCTTAGAAAATTATAATTACCCATCACTGGGCTTAAAAGTTAGATGATTGTATATAATCTACTGGGTTTTTAATGCTGATTATAACCATGTTCCATGCTTTAATCATTAAAAATCAGTTTTCTAATCATGTTTCTGTTTTCTATAAATACTGGAAAAGTTTTTTAAATTTATCTATCACAAGAGAACATAAAGTTCTTTATATTCCAGTGTATTTTGAAAAACCATACCAATATTTCTTGTGTAATGAAACATAACTCCAGTTATATGACAGTAAAAAGAAGGGTTTAGATACTATATTTTTAAAGATTTTATCAATTTTGAAACTACCTAGGAGAATATAAGGTACTAGAGTCATATCTACATAGAGCTATTTAATTTCTTTGGCATTAAATTACTCAAAATATTTCATTGCTTTGAGTAATTTGCCCCTTAAAATTAACTCATTTTTTACCATATGTCGATGAAATCATTTCCTACACAGAGGGGTAAATGCTTTAATTACATGTAAATTAAATTTTATTGAAGAAACAATGCCGTGTCCAATTTTCTCTGTATTCTTTTTTCCTCTCAACATTGTTTTATTTTTGAAAACATCAGTTGAGAACTTTTAATCAGAAAAAACATAAAAATTTTCACTTTGCTCTGTTTTGTTTAAAATTATATTGTACAAATTTTAGTTATAGTGCACTTATAATTTTAAATGCTGCATAACATTATATACATTTATGAATATTCACTTAACTAACATTGTCATTCCAAGTATTTCACTCTTTTTGATACTCTAATAATTGGCATCTTTGGTTTTTTTATGGCATTTATTTTTTTAACTTTTTTAAATTTTTGTTCAGGTGAAGTTGCCCCATTTCTCCTTTACCATTCCCCCCGACCCCAGCCCTCCCCCCCTCCCACCCCTTGATCCCACCCCCCTTTGGTTTTGTCCATGTGTCCTTCATAGTTGTTCCTGAAAACCCTTCCCTCTTCCTCCCCTCCCCCCTCCCCTCGGGTTACTGTCAGTTTATACTTGATTTCAATGTCTCTGGTTATGTTTTGCTTGCTTGTTGGTTTTGTTGATTAGGGGAGATCATATGGTATTTGTCCCTCACAGCCTGTCTTATTTCACTTCACTTAATGCTCTCCAGTTCCATCCATTCCATTGCAAAGGGTAGGAGCTCCTTCTTTCTTTCTGCTGCGTAGTATTCCATTGTGTAAATTTTACCATAGTTTTTTGATCCATTCATTTACTGATGGGCACTTAGGTTGCTTCCAGCACTTGGCTATTGTAAATTGTGCTGCTATGAAACTTGGGGTGCATAGGTTCTTTTGAATTATTGTTTCAGGGTTCTTAGGATATAATCCCAGCAGTGGAATTGCCAGGTCAAAAAGCATTTACATTTTTAGTTTTCTGAGGAAATCCCATCCTGTTTTCCACAGTGACTGCGCCAGTCTGCATTCCCACCAACAGTGCACTAGGGTTCCCTTTTCTCCACAGCCTCGCCAGCACTTGTTTGTTGATTTGTTTATGATGGCCATTCTGACTGGTGTGAAGTGGTACCTCATTATGGTTTTAATTTGCATCTCTCCGATGGCTAGTGATGCTGAGCATCTTTTCGTGTGTCTCTGGGCCCTCTCTATGTCCTCCTTGGTGATGTGTCTGTACAGGTCTTTTGCCCACTTTTTAATTGGGTTGTTTGCCTTCCTGGAGTGGAGTCGTGTGAGTTCTTTATGTATTTTGGAGATCAAAGCCTTCTCCGAGTTATCATTGGCAAATATGTTTTCCCACACAGTTGGTTCTCTCTTCCTTTTAATGCTGTTTTCTTTAGCCATGCAGAAGCTTTTTATTTTGATGAGGTCCCATTTGTTTATTCTTTCCTTTATGTCCCTTGCTCTAGGAGACATTGGTGAAAATATTTCTCCATTGAATATTTGAGATTTTTCTGCCTATGTTCTCCTTTAGGAGTTTTACGATGTCATGACTTATATTTAAGTTTTTTACCCACCTTGACTTTATTTTTGAATACGGTGTAAGTTGGTGATCAAGTTTCATTTTTTTGCATGTAGCTGTCCAGCTCTACCAACACCATTTGTTGAAGAGGCAATTTTTACTCCATTTTATGCTGCTGCCCCCTTTGTCAGGTATTAATTGACCATGGAGACTTGGGTTTATTTCTGGGATCTCTAATCTGTTCCATTGGTCCATGTGTCTGTTCTTATGCCAGTACCAGGCTGTTCTGATTACAGTAGACTTGTAACACAGTTTGGTATCAGGTATTGTGATTCCTCCTACTTTGCTCTTCTTTCTCAAAATTGCTGAGGATATTCGGGGTCATTTATGGTTCCATATAAATTTTTGAAGTGTTTGTTCTATATCTGTGCAATAGTTCATTAGTACTTTAATAGGGATTGCATTGAATCTGTAAATTGCTTTGGGTAGTATGGACATTTCGATGATGTTAATTCTTCCAATCCATGAACACGGTATAAGTTTCTATTTGTTTGTGTCTTCCTTAATTTCTTTCTTCAGTGCTGTGTCGTCTTCTGAGTACAGGTCTTTTATCTCTTTGGTTAGGTTTATTCCTAGGTACTTTATTTTCCTTGTTGCTATATCAAATGAGATTTTTTTCCTGATTTCTGTTTCTAATATTTTATTGTTGGTATACAAAAATGCCTTCGATTTCTGGATATTGACTTTGTATCCTGCTGGTTGGCCAAATTCACTTATTAGGTTGAGTAGTGTTTTTGTGGAGTCTATAGGATTTTCTATGTACACTATCATGCCATCTACGAACAATGACAGTTTTGTTTCCTTCTTTCCAGTTTGAATGTCTTTTTTTTCTCTTTCTTGTCTGATTGCTGTGGCTAGGACTTTTAATACTATGTTGAATAGAAGTGGTAAAATTGGACATCTTTGTCTTGTACCTGATCTTAGTGGGAAAGCTTTTAGTTTTCCCCAATGAGTACAATGATGGATGTAGATTTCTCATATATGGCCTTTATTATGGTGAGGTATGCTCCCTCTATCCCTACTTTGCTGAGTGTTTTTATCATGAATGGGTGCTGTACCTTATCAAATGCTTTATCCGCATCTATTGATATGATCACGTGATTTTTGTCTTTCCTTTTGTTTATGTGGTGTATTACATTTACTGATTTGCAAATATTGTGCCATCCTAGCATCCCTGGGATGAATCCCACTTGATCATGGTGCATGATCTTTTTAATGTATTGCTGGATATGGTTTGCTAAAATTTTGTTGAAGATTTCAGTGTCTATGTTCATTATCGATATTGGCCTGTAGTTTTCTTTCTTTGTTGTATCTCTGTCTGCTTTGGGGATTAGGATGATGCTGACCTCATAATAAGAGTTTGAGAGTCTACTGTCTTCTTGGATTTTTTGGAAGAATCTGTAAAGGATAGGATAGGGGTTACCTCTTCCTTAAGTGTTTTGAAAATTCTGCTGTGAAACCATCAGGTCCAGGGCTTTTTTGTGCCTGGAGTTTCTTTATTATTGCTTTGATTGCATCACCTGTTATTGGTCTGTTCAGGCTTTCTGCTTCCTCTTCATTGAGTTTTGGAAGATTATATTTTTCTAGAAAATTGTCCATTTCACCTAGGTTTTCAATTTCTTGGCATATAGTGCTTCACAGTAATTTTTTACAATCCTTTGAATTTCTGTGGTGTCAATTGTAATCTCTCCTCTTTCATTTCTGATTGTGTTTATTTGGGTCCTCTCTCTTTTTTTCTTGATGAGCCAGCCTGCTTAAAGGCTTGTTGATTTTGTTTATCTTTTCAAAGAACCAGCTCCTGGATTCATTGATCCTTAGAATTGTGCTTTTAGCCTCTATGTTGTTTAATTTTACTCTGATCTTGGTTATTTCCTTCCTTCTACTTGCTCTGGGCTGTCTTTGTTGTTGTTCCTCCAGTTCTTATAGGTATAGGGTTAAGTTGAACTGTTTCTATTTTTTTTAGGTAGGCCTGTATTTCTATGAAGTTCCGTCTTGGGACTGCCTTTGCTGTGTCCCGTAAGTTTTGGACAGTTGAGAGTTCATTTTCATTTGTTTCCAGGTACTTTTTGATTTCTTCCCTGATCTCATTCTTAACCCATTCATTGTTTAATAGCATACTATTCAATCTCCATGAATTTGAGGGTTTTGAATTTTTTCCTTGAGGTTGGTTTCCAGTTTAAGTCCCTTGTGGTTGGAGAAAATGCCTGATATGATTTCAGTTTTCTTGACTTTGTTGAGGCTTGTTTTGTGTCCTATTGTGTGGTCTATCATTGAAAATGTTCCATATACATTTGAAAAGAATGTGTATTTTGCTTCTTTGGGTTGAATGTTTCTATATATATCAGTTAAATCATTTGATCTAGGACATTGTTCAATGCTGCAATATCCTTGTTGATATTTTGTTTGGAAAATCTATCCATTTTTGGCAGTGGGGTGTTAAAATTTCCTACTATAATTTTGTTACTGTCAATATCTTTCTTTAAGTCCTCCATGATTTTCCTTAGATATTTGGGTGCTCCTATGTTGGGTGCATATATGTTTATAATGCTTATGTCTTCTTGATGGATTCTTCCCTTGAGTATTATGAAGTGACCTCTGGGTCTCTTTTTATGGTCCTTGTTTTGAAGTCTATTTTGTCTGATATGAGTATTGCTACCCCGGCTTTTTTTCCTGTCCATTTGTTTGGAATATTTTTTTCAACCCTTCCCTTTGAATCTGTGTAGGTCTTTTGTTCTGAGGTGGGTCTCTTGTAGGCAGCATATGTGTGGATCATGTTTTATCCATTCAGTTACTCTATGTCTTTTAATTGGAGCGTTTAATCCATTTACATTTAAGGTTATCATTGATAGGTACTTATTCTTTGCCATTTTACTGCCTTCATACCTGTGTTCCTCTCTCTGTCACTCTTTTTCTTCCTTTTCCTAAAGTGTACCCTTTAGCATCTCTTGCAGAGCTGGTTTGCAGGAGGTATATTCTTTGAGGCTTCTTTTGTCTGGGAAACTCCTTATTTGGCCTTCCACTTTAATTGAGAGCCTTGCTGAGTAGAGTGGTCTTGGTTATAGGCCTTTGATTCTCGTTACTAGGAATATTCTTTGCCATTCCCTTCTGACTTGGAGCGTTTCCATTGAGAAGTCAGCTGCTAACCCTATCAGGGCTCCCTTGTATATTATTTGCTGTTTCTCCCTTGCTGCCTTTAAGATTCTCTCTTTGTCTTGGAAGTTTGCCATTTTAATGATGATGTGTCTTGAAGTGGGCCTCTTTGGGTTCCTCTTGATTGGGACTCTCTGTGTTTCCTGGATTTGTGTGACTTTTTCTCTCATCAAATTAGGGAAGTTTTCCATCACTACTTTTTCAAACAGGTTTTCTATCCCTTGCTCTTCTTCTTCTCCTTCTGGTATCCCTATTATATGGATATTATTATGTTTCATATTTTCCTGCATTTCCCTTAACCAGTATTCATTCTTTTTCAGTATTTTTTCTTTTCCTCGCTGTTTTGGGGAGGTTTTTTTCTATCTTGTTCTCCAGCTCACTGATTTGATCCTCTGCTTCATCTAGCCAGCCTTTGATTCCTTCTACTATGTTCTTAAATTCAGAAATTGTGTTCTTCATTTCCTCTTGGATCTTCTTGATAGTTTCTAATTCTTTTTCATGTTGATATAGTTTGCAGTGAGTTCATTGTAGTTTCCCTGTAGTTTTTAGTAATTCTCTGTGAGCACATTGAGCTTCCTTATAACCATTGCTTTGAAGTCAGTATCTGATACTTGACTTGCCTCTATTTCATTTAACATTCTTTCTGAGGCTTCCTCCTTTCCTCTCATTTGAGGTTTGTTTCTTTGTCTTCCCACTGTTTGTGAGACTCTTCTAGTTAGCCTCTGCTTCTTAAATTGATCTGTTCTGATTCCCTGAGTTTGTGGTGTGAGCTTCTACGGTAGGACACCTGTGAGCTTCAGTGGTGCAGTCTCCTTGATCTCCTGAGCTTGCTGCTCTTGGGCTCTCTGGATGTAATTGGGTTTTGATTGTTGTTGAGTCGTTCTTTGGTGGGTCCTTCCCTCCAGCTGGTCACTCCGCCCACCACATCTTGTGTGCTGCTGTGCCGGAACAAAGCCACAAAACCCAGGGAACAAACCCACATCTGCAAAAATATCTCTCTCCTGCAATCTCAGTAGCAACAGCAAATGAACCAGTATTAATAAGGGTGGAAAGAGATTAAGACTCTATAAGAAAGGAGAGAAACAAATCATAGTATAGTTCTAGTGACTTAACATGCAGAACCTTGCTGGATAAGAAATGAATGTTAAAAAGTTACGCAGGAAAGAAAATATCACTAATCCTGGAGAAGACCACAGTGGATTTTGTCTTGGTAGCCTCTAGTATTTACCACTGTTTTTTTCTTTCTGGATCTGCCTCTGGTGATGTCAGATGTTGATCCCGTCTGGCCCTGGGCAGCCTGCTCTGAGACTGCCGGAGATTTGCTCTCTATGGTTCTCTCCTTCGGTTGTTAATCTAGTCACTCTGCACGCAGCTGTCAGGCTTAAGCGGCATAGGGCAGGGCAGAGTTCCTCCTGGGGTCGGGGCTGTTATTTCTCCCTGGGCTGCTGCTGCTCACCGGGGAGTGGTCTGCCTGAGGGTTGAGGGTGGCTGCTGTTTGGGGGATGACTCAGCACCGGGATCCCTGGGGCCACTGTCTCAGCCCTCTTCCCTTAGTATTTTCTATTTTAAATGTTTAAATGAAGGTTTCTAGCATATTCAAAAGTGCTGTGGTACTATAAAGTTGTATTATTGTGTGTAATTACTATTTTTAAAGAGATCTGTTGTGCAATTTGTTTGTCGTGCATTATGGGTGTTTATCCATGGTTTTATGTGGTATTTAGACAGCAAAGTAGACTTTTTACATTCTAGATTAGTCATAGGCTTTTATTTTTATTGCATGTGCAATACACAGTTGTTGTAGAAAACTTAGGAAATTAAAGATTTTAGATGAAGAATTTTAAAATTATTTTATTTTCTTTCAAGTAATATCAGTAAGTTTTTCTTCATAACTTCGTATTTCTAGTTAAAGGGTCTATAAGCTTTGAAAATGGTGCGCTTTAAAATTACAGAAGTATTTGGTTCTTTATATATGATAAATTATACATGCAAAACATTTTACACAGTGATAATCAATTTATTTATTATGCATAATATTTATTTTTATAGATTTATGATTGAACAAATTCATGTAATAGTATAGGTTGATTAGCTGACAGTGAAACTGACCAAAGCCCTCAGTGAAAATATCAAGTGTTGATGAAAAAAATTTTTTTAGTTAAAAAGAATGCCATCTAAATATCTGTCAAATCTTCCCTTGGAACAGACAGTCAAGTTATTTCATTATATCCAAGAATTCTTGTAACCAACTCTTACCTTTTTCATATTCTAGATATTCTCATTTAAAATCACTTAAATTGTCCCTTTTAAGTAATTAATTATATTTAATTATCCACACACACGAGTACTATTCAATTAGGTGCCAAACTTTTTTTGTCAAGTGGAAAACATCACATTTTATCAGGTTTCAGATAGTGAAATTGGCCTAAGAATGCAAATGAACTGTGTTAATAGATACTCCAGAAATATTTGTACTTCCCTCCCTTGTCCTAGAGCCTTCTATTTATCGAGTATTTATGGATATATCTCATAAAATGTTACTCTCTTTCAAGTGCAGTTAAAAATCATTTTCATCCCTTTTATCTTAATACGTGGTTCAGACAATTTTAAATAATACTACTTGTAATAAATCCGCTTTTAAATAATACTCTAGTACTAAGAACAACAATTGAAGAAAAGCTGTGTAACATTAGAAATACGGGATTTATGATACAAAGTCATTCACAATGGTCACTTTTAAATTGCTGATTTCGCTTTGTTATTTGTAGTTGTAATTGTTAAAAAGGATGCACAAGTTGTGCGTAAATAAATTAAAATTAATATTATACAGCATATTTCAACCGGAATGCATGTAGATACTGAAACTGGTTATATTTGATGTAATTTCAGCGCATAAAGTGTGTGTAATCTGTACTAAGTGAGTACCTATAAATAAAGTGTTTCCGCATTTCAATAACACATCCTCTGACAGTTTTTGAAGTGCTTTTTGTCAGCAGGAACTACCAAATTCATTAACATCATGAAGAAGCCTAAAATAATTTTGTATCCCATTAACATCCTGCAATTTCAAGGTATAACTCATTATTTGTGTTGTATTAACTGGTCTTTTCCAATTAGTCCAAAGCAGTGAAGTAGATAGAAGTGACTCCAATTAAGTGTTAGTTTTGTGTATTTTATTGTGCTCAGGTTATTTGAGTATTGGCAATATGCTGTCATTTATTAACCACTGTATTTCATAGAACATGCTAGATGATGAGTTTACATTGAGTTCAAATGATATTAGTTAAGTATTTCTCAAACTTCTCCCAGGAGCAAGGCAGTGTGGCGGACACCTATGATTATAGGTATTATAATATATTATATATTAATATATATTATATTATGTATATAGGAGAGGAGCAAGTCCGACAATAAGTTCTCTCCTGCTTGCTGTCTGAGGGGTTTCACTGAAAGGCTTCACAAAATCTCTTCAAAAAATGCTTCATTTTATCCAGTGCAGAAGTTTCCTGAGTATACCAGGTTTCAAAAACATTAAATGGAAAAATAAGAGCGTATCAAAGTAAGGAAATACGAAAACCTCTTTTTTGAATCATAATTAGGGGTGCGTGTGTGTGTGTGAACTTTGCTTATAATTTACCTCATAAGGACTAGTTTCTTGGAATTTATACTCAACAACTAAATGACTAGGTCATATAACCTTTTAAAAGAAAATGGACACTATGCCATTTTTCTTAATTCATCCAAGAAAGATTTTTAAACATTATCTTAGATATTTTGATTCTTGTTGCATTTCTTTAAATACAAAGCATCAAAAAAAAAAAAAAAACAATCCATTCATTGATCATAACATACTCCATATACTTTCTACAGGCATTTAAGAAAAGAAGCATGTCGGGGAGAGATTTCTTCAAAAGAAAAAATGTGAGAAGAAAAATATGTGTTGGTCTTTATACAGGAACAGTTTCAATAGTGAATTATAACAAATGAATATGTATCACTGAGGTTAAAATGTGCTTGTACACATACAGATCCTTTCACTTAAGTACTGAGATGATGAGGTCATGCTAAATCCTAGAAACCATTTTATTTCCTTCCCTCCATGCTGAAAATCAAAGTTATGAATTTTGAGAAAACAGAACAGATGGAGAAAACCATGGTATAGCAAATATAGGCAATGTCCAAATTATCAGCCACATGTCCAAAATGTACAAACCACACCCCTACCGAAAGCTGTCTGTCTGTTAGGGATGTACATATCTTTCAGGACTGTACTTCTTGGCACATGTCATGAAAGCAAATGTACCACCTGCTTCCTAAAAATAGATGAGATAAAAATAAGCCACATAGTTCTTAAATTAGCTCTTTTTCCTTTGTCCTAATTATGAGAGAAAAAGCATTAGTAACATCCTTGGAGATTGGGGTTTGGTTTTGGTTAGTTTTTCTGACATCTTTGTTAAACAGTCTTTTTTATTTTAAAAAAAAGCGTTTAAACCTCTTTTACTTCATTACCTTCACTAAGAAACAGTATTGTTATAAATATCAGTAACGCTCTATGATAGGCAAAAATGTCCACATGTGTGCAAGCTTGCATAGAGGGAACTCTTTAGGAAATGAATGGGTGACTAAGAAACCAAAGTCCTATTTGTAAGTTCATCTGCCCTGGCTACCTTTGTTATCAGATATTATGATGTCAGTAACTCCCTTCTTTGGTAAAAAGTGTACTCGAAATGTATAAACATAAAGGTGCATACGGTAGTATACAGAAACGTTACATTTCTCTAAGACAGCCAAATATCGACAGGGTTTAACAGTGTCCGATATCATCCCGTGCATTTAGTTCCAGATGGAAAAGGTTCAGCCCTTATTTAGGAAGCTGCCTTAACTCCTTAGTCCTGAAAGTAAGGATGGCCAAAAGAAGGGAAGGAGAGTTGAAGGTCGAAGGAAAAGTTTGAGAGCCCTCGCCAGGTACCAATTACAGTGCTAGGCACCCTGGGAGGATGAGGCTGAGCATTAGACTCCTATCACCACTGTGGTTTTTAACCTCTTGGAGCATCAGGATGAGCAACAGGACTAGGGATTCCCTGAGATAACGTGTGAAAATGTGCATAGCACGGAGACTGGCATAGTGTAGACCCAATAAATGTATGTCCTGCTCCACATTGGAAAACTCACCTTATTTTGGAATAATACAGTGAGTTAGGTGTTATTGCTATCGTACGCAGTGTATACATTTCTTTTTAAAAAGGGGATCTCACAGAGCTTCCAAAATTTGCCCCAGTTGATTTAAACAACTTAAATGCTCTGTCCCCCACCAAAGCCATTTCAGATCAAGGATCCAGGCAGCCCTGTTTTCATCAACCGTTTTATTAAAGCTGACCCACAAAGTAGGCTCCCCTTTGGACCCTCCCTAGGAGCCTGAATAGAGGTACTGAGTTGGGCTCTGTGCGCGAACATTAACTTTGAGCCCCTTTTAAATACGGCCAGTGGAAATCAAAGTCTGGTTCTACTGATTGCGAAAACAATCAGCGAGGCTGACTTAGAGTCAAAACATCACATAAAGAGATGTTTTCAAATCACTCTCAGAAAGTGAGAGTGATTTGAAAAGAATCAGGTGATGAGTTTCAGTCTGCTGGCTTTCATGTCAACATACATGACCCATTTACTTACGATAACAGTGGTATGAAGTGATGTTGAGCAGTATTAAAATCGGGGGGGGGGATTGAAAGTAACAAAACGGGACCTGTGCCTGTGTAATCAATCCAGTTTCACATTGGGTCACTTCATGCTCTGTGAGACTCCATTTCTTCATTTGCAAAATGGAAAGAATGGCTTTTTGAGGACTTGGAATGAAATGATTGTTCCAAAAGTGGATTAAATGAGATAACCTATAGGTGCCCAACCTTGGGGCGTCTCCGTGCCACACTGGGAGAAGAGCTGTCTTGGGCACACACTAAATACATTGTGGCAAGCCATCGCAAAAAAAAAGCATCTCATCATGTTTTCCGCTGGGCCTCGTACACAGCCATCCTGAGCCGCATGCGGCCCGTGGGCCAGAGGTTGGACCCCCTGGGCCTGTGCGAGCAGTTGCGGGTGAATCACCCTCCCAGAGTCATGATGTGACGGTGTCACCTCTACTCCTAATTTATCGTTAGTGAAGAGGCTCCACTCTTCCTCATCCGGCATTTAAGATCTTTTGTGATCTGGCTGCCAGGTGAAATCTGGAACTCGTTTCTCAGGATCACCTTCTGTAACACGGAACCGAACCGTAATAGAAGCAGTCTGTGGAGTGTCTTCTTCTGGAGACAAGTAAAATTATGCACCAGAGCGGTATCCTACAGAAGTTATAGACTTCGCTTTTCGTCCTTCCTAAGGAAGTTACTGGGCAGTTGTCCATCTGAGTTTCACAGTTGTACAAGCAGGTGCGAAATGGCTTACGGGAAGTATCGTAGTTATGATTCTTCTGACGGTTACTATTGCGTAAAATCTCTGTGCATGACTCATACTTGCGGTTAAGCTGGAGGGTTATAGACAAAACCGGGCATTGAATTTAGTGCCTATTAATACCGAGTTTCATTCCGACTGTGCTACTACTAGCATGGTGGATTTCGTTAAGTCTTTCAATCTCTTAGACTGAGTTTCCTTTCTTGGGACAAAATGTGTTTCTTAATATTTGCCTGAAGTTCTCACTGTATTGTTTTGCACTTACTGGATGATAGCAGAAGCATCAAGTGCCATATTTTTAATGTAAAGGCCATTTAAAATGCTTATTTTTAAGCATAAGTTTCCCAACACATAGCATATATGCTAATATTCTAAGCAGAATGTAAGTTTGCTTGGCACCTAGGCGTTGGAGCGTAACAGGCGGAAGAAATCATAATGATTTGAAATCATTGCGAGCTCGGTGCGTGTCACGGTGTAGGTGAC
Source organism: Glossophaga mutica (assembly GCA_039655065.1). NCBI lineage: Eukaryota > Metazoa > Chordata > Mammalia > Chiroptera > Phyllostomidae > Glossophaga > Glossophaga mutica. The sequence goes on along the minus strand of CM077318.1, from coordinate 914,185 downwards.
GAAGACTCATTCTCCGGGGTCTCCACTGTGTTTGGAGAACATCGCTCAGGGGATATTTACTGCATTTTTCTTTCACATTTTGTACTAATGGTGGATTTTCCACTTTTAATCAAGGAAAGGTCTCGATGTCCTTCCGGGAATTTTCACTTTATTAAACCTCATGGCAAATGAACCTGATTTTTATAGATTCACATCTGAGACTTTCTTTTGAAAGAAAAACACCAGAAATACATGCACTTCTCTCTTCTCAAATATTGAAAAGAGCCGGATTCCGAAGAATAGAATTCCAGACAGCGGGCACTTAAGAGATGCGCGAGTCCCAGTCCTACTGATATGACAGCATCCATCTCAACTCCCCGACGGGAGGGGCGTGGCCCTCAGGGAGCCAGAGTCTTTAAATGAAATCTGAAGTCCCCCAAAAGGGTCATCTTTTTCAGAGACAATATTCAAATCCATGATAGTCAAGTGTACAGTTTGTACAAATTCATCCTTTGAAGCAGTTATATTAACACATTGGGCCGGTTAGAAATCAATAATGAGACAGAGGCTGAATATGTATATTTGATTCCTGTCATTACATCCTCACAAAAGGAATTGTTGTTTTCAATGTACTTTACACTCCACATCCTGGACTCAAAAGAATCAGCGACTGAGGAAACCGACAAGCCAATTAGACAGAGAAAAAAATAGGCATTAAGAAGAAAAAAATGAAGTTCGGCTATGATAAAAATAAGTCTTATTATTAAAGGCATTAAAGGAACAGGAACAAAGTATGTTTTCTCTGAAAGAACTTCATTAGCCACTCCTTATAATTTGTCTTCCCTTACCTTCCAGGTACTTCTTAAGTAGCTAGCTAATAGTGGGAACTCAGCATGTTGGAAACTTGCTGAGTTATACATTCAACAAGCCCGATGGACTGTTTTGATTATTTTTGCCCTTTACGGGAGTAAGTGCAAAGTAACACTAATTAAAAGCTTTTCTACTGAATAATCTATGTGCATCAGCGTCCAGAGTGTAGCTTAAGGGGCCTCCATCGACAAAAACACATTTGATTCCCTCACTTTCCTTTCATTAGGAGGACTCCTCTTTGCCTTTGTGGGACCATAGATTTTCCTCCAGAGCACGTTGGAGCGCAGAACGATTAGCAGAGCATTTGAAGGAACCGCAGCTCAGGGATAATGGCGATGAGCCCTCTCGCCCTGTGTGAGCGCCAGGCCCATTTATAGCTGCTCCGTGCGGTGGGGGGTAAATGAGAGGCCTTTTCTCCCTTCTACAGGAGTTCATTCAAACGCGTACTTGGCATTCAGTAAACAATGGAAAACAAAAAGCGGTGAAGTTTTAAAACCAATTTTGATCAGTCACGATATTTCTTTCAATGTGAAAGGAAAGGAAATATGGAAATTGATCCCAAATTGCCTACCGAGTTGCTAGGAGTAATCATAAAGGCAGAGAAATCTGGCAGTCTGCAGAAACGTGGAGGGTTTTGGTTTGTATGGTTGCTGTCGTGGTTACTTGCTTTGCAATGCCTTCTTGACAATCGAGACATTTTATTTTTTTGCTGATCTTATTTATTTATTTTTAGAGAGAGGGGAAGGGAGGGAGAGAGGGACAGAAACATCCATGTGTGGTTGCCTCTCACATGCCCCCCTTCTGGGGACCTGGCCCACACCCCAGACACATGCCCTGACTGGGAATCGAACCGGCGACCCTTTGGTTCGCAGGCCGGCACTCAGTCCACTGAGCCACACCAGCCAGGGCCAGTGGAGACATTTTCTACTGCATCCATTATTTACATTTTTGTGTGCACATAAAGTGATGAGAAAAAGTACAGGTTTGCGGAAACACGTCCCCGAACTGAGCTCATGGTTTCTCTCACCAACTATAACTCAAGTATTCCTGTGTGACTACAGTTATAAGCAATGTAAATAGTAGAGATTTTATACTCATGGAAGGTCTTTTCTTCGTCCAATTCCTTCACTTTATTACGGAGGAATCTCAGGAAGCCAGAGACGTGAAATGATGTGTCTAAGCTCATGCAACAGGAGTTTGACATCTGTCCTAACCACCTCCAGAAATTTCCCCATTGCAGGATGGCCGATCGCGTGGATGCGGGGAGGTGACACCCCGAGAGTTGCTGTGACACCTGTAGAATCTGTTTCCAGGTTCTGGTCCGCTACTTAGTCAGGTGTCACCTCAGACATGAGAAGGCTTCATAATTCACAAGACTGTGAAAAAGGAATCGTGCTCAAGGCCCCTCATTCCTGAGGGGACATTGGTAAACTGTGCAGCATTAACACAGAGACTTTATCCGTTAAAGCAGATAAAATCCACATGCGCAGATAAAAGTACATATATTTCCCCGCACCAACTTTTCCGGGAAAATTTTAGAAAGTTGAGACAAGCATGTAGAGTGCACATTACGCTTCCAGCTCATCTCAGTGACCCCCCTTATCTGGACTGCTGCGGACAGCAGGCTGGAAGGGGGTCTTTGACTCCCCTCACGACGCACATAAAAAGGACCGAACTAGTTAGCTCGGGGCTTTGACAAATGAACGACCCAGTCTAACTTGGCTCATGTGGTGCGCATTCGTCGCAGGCACCCACAGTAAAAACAGCCTTATGTCACACTGAGGAGCATCATCCATTCATATGTATACACTCATGTATAAGGAGTGGTCGCTCTGAATAGAGATGATGCTCAAAGGGCCACGATGACCCTTATCAGACATAGTGAAATAGACAAGTAATCACTGCAAATCAAGAAACACATTTGGAGCCTAAACGGAATGGAGATAATGACTCCAAGAGGGAGGAAATGCAGAATCTATCACATTGACTGAACTTTAGGCTTAGCGGGAGTTTGCCCAGACGGTACGCTTTCAGACACCCTCAAACTGCACTTGAACAATTAGTGGTTTGGTGTGTGAACCAATGTCTTCCTGGTGGGAAATGAATGGATGGTACAGCCTAGCTGAGACCGTAAATGTCATGGCCAAGAGCTGATGATGATTGATATATGCTCTGAAAATGATTTCTTTTTAAATACTGTGATGCGATAGGATATCCTTCAAATTGACATTTAATAGCATATTTCAACTTATGGAATTCACCGTTCTGAGATAGCAGAGAATGAATGGAATGCCATGTATAAATTGAGGAGACAAATAATTTGCATACACATGTCCGAAAATTAAACAGAAGCAAATACATAAAATATTTAGATATAATGTAGATAAAAATATAAACAATTTTTGTTTAGGTAATCCCCTGTATATTGATGACTTAAGACATATAAACTATTTTAATGAATTATACCTTTAAAAAATAGTAACTAAATCCAATGAAATGGTGCCTAGGATAATACTAACAAAAAATCTACTTTCTATACACTTTAGTAAGTAAATTTGAATTGTAAAATGAAGTACTAGATTCAAATTCTGACAAAACCAATTCTATTTAGCTACGTTTTTCTGAAAAGTAAAATGACTACTTATGCATTTATTTAATATAGTCATTTCAATCATTTTGATGCTTAGTGTGAATTACTTGGTTTATGTTCTGTTAGAGCTAACATATTACGTTTATTGTCCGTCTCATGGTCAAATACATAGATGGTCTAAAAAGAGGATCATTAAGGTTTATTGAGTTCTTGCTACATTGCAGGTACTAATCTAAGTTCTTGAACATCTAGAACACAAGAGCGCTATGAAATACATTCTTTTTTTATCCTATTTTCTACATAGGGAAACTAAAGCCAGAGACACTAATAAATTTCCTAGGAAGTGGCGCAGTTCAGATTCCAGCCCAGGCTGGAAAAATCTGGTTTTAACCATCTTTATTGATTACCATGGCCAGATTGGTCAGCAAAGCAGATAGCACTTCTATCCGTACACTTATAATAGATTCAGACTTTCTATTAAAAAGAGACATCTGGGAAAATTAATGAAAATAAGCTCATAGTACAGAAAGTAGAAAAGAAGTAAAATAAGAATTATCATGTTTCATGACTTCAGTTATTCAAATAGATTCCAAGAGTATCTATGGGAAGATAGTTGGTAAAGATGTAGTCAACTCCAGAGAGTTTGATTCCCAGAAAAACAAAAGATTAGGTTGAGTACTATTTATTGCTGTTGCTCTAATGCAAATTCATGATAAGCTGGTGGTTGACAAGCTCACAATGTCCCTGGAGAACAGTAGAGTGATTTTTTTTAAAAAAGGATGTTAGAAATGACAGAAAGCAAGTTGAAATCCAAAAGAAAATAGGCAAATTGAATAATAATATATTAATACATATATGCAATCTCGGAATAATTCCAGGAATTAGACAATAACACAAAATAGGCCCACATCAGAGAGGTTTTTCAAGCCCAGACACTCTTTTAAAGCTGTTAGATCCCAAATGTTTACAGCCAGTTCTGAAATACAGAATACGTAAGGGATAAAAGTGATAGAGAACAGTTGGCAGAGAAAGGTAAAAATCTATCTTAAAAATAAAAAAGACCAAATTCAGAGACATATCTGAGAGTAGTATTCAATTAATCAAACAAAATCATTGCCCCTTATGCACTGTGGGGACATGCTCACTCGTATAATTTTGTGATAACAAACTAGGCAATGCAGGAGGGAAAGAGTAAGGGCAAAATAAAATAATAATCCCCTTCCAAAAGACACTTTTGATTTCTTCATGTGAAGAAAATGGCATTTTGAAGCCCAACTGGTGAAAAGTGGGTCAGTAACTCTTACCTACTGGACACGCCAGATCTGACGCTCCAGCCACGAGCTCCAGCTACGAGCTCCAGCTGTAGGTGACATTCGCAATATAATGACAACTGCTTATCTTGACTTGGGTGTAGGTTTCAGATGGCTTCATTTGGGCCTGGATGCCAGCACCAGAAGGCATGGTGCGTAGCTTTGAAGGTGGCCTAGTAATCTTCCCACGGCTGGTCATTATAGTGTGAATTTCACTGTGAGGATGGTGTTCAGACATGAAATCTAGGATTCTAAGACATATAATACCTCTCTCTCTGTCCTTCTCTCCCTCTTTCTCTCTGTTCATATATATATATGTGTGTATATATATAGAAAATGTATATATTATGGAGAATTTCTGTGTGCCTACTTCTATGGTTAATCTAAAACATACTTGTATCTCTAATCTACGGCACCGACAAGCCCAAGTAATTGTACAAGGAATATTTAGAAACGGTGTTGAGGAAAATAAGCTTAGGTCAGTTTAGCCTTTGGGGTTCATTACAGATAACATTTTCAGATTTTTCCCCCACAAAATTACGAGTGGGACGGTGTGTGATGGATGTTAATCTTGAATTAACTGTCAACATAAAATGGCCTGAAACAAAACCTTTTTGAAATTTTTTTCAGCTACTTCCAATTAACTTTTATATAATAAGATGCAGTAAAACTGTACATGTCGAGGTGCCAGAAAAAAATTATAAGAGGCACAATTCATTCTGTTGAAACAATCTGCTAATGCACTAGGAGTAATTAGTACTAACTTATAAGAGGAGTTTACACAGACAGATTCTGTTTCATTAAAAGGCAGAATTTTCTAATACGATGGAATGAGCCAACTAATGAGGTAGTGAGATTCCCAGCACTGCAATATAAAACAGCAAACAATGGCCCTGGCCCTTGTAACTCAGTGGATTGAGCGCTGGCCTGTGAACCAAAGGATCGCTGGTTCGATTCCCAGTCAGGGCACGTGCCTGGGTTGCAGGCCAGGTCCCCACTAGGGGGCACGTGAGAGGCAGCCACACATGGATGTTTCTCTCCCTCTCTTTCTCCCTCCCTTCCCCTCTCTAAAAATAAATAAATAAAATCTTTAAAAAAATATGTTGATAGACACAAAAGAAGAGAGGATTTCCAAAACGATGATCTACTGAAACAGGCCCATCATTAGATGATGTAAAAACTTTTATTAACATCTTACAATCATCATAGGTTAAATAAATGACTTTTAATTACAAGTAGCACTTCAAACAAGAGTGTAGGGCTTCTGGATTTACACACCTGTGGTTAACCTTTGACCGGAAACTCTTTCTTTAAATGACCAAATATTGAAATGATGCATTTTCTGCAGATATCGTGAAAAGTTCTATCATGGAAAACACTATTTCACTTCTTGACTTCCTAAATAGTACTGATTTGAATATAAGATTATTGTAATATAATCAGCTGAGGCCTTGACTGAACTATTTTGAAAATCCCCTCTGACTGGAAAAAGCAGATCCGTGTCTTGAAAAGCAGTTGCTACTTCTTAAGTACCGATTGAAAGACAAAAGTGCCCTGACCGGTGTGGCTCAGTGTGTTGGGCATCCTCCAACAAACTGAAAGGCCGCAGGTTCGATTCCCAGTCAAGGACATGCCTGGGCGAGGACATGTGAGAGGCAACCACACATGGACGTTTCCCTCCGTCTCCTTCTCCCTCCCTTCCCCTCTCTCTAAAAGTAAATGAAATCTTTTCAAAAAGAAACAAAAAGTAATGACTAGATCAAGCTGTGTTCAGAAAGTTCAGGAATAATCGGCTGCTCTTAGCTATGGGAGAGAGAATGGGCTACTCATTGACCAGGTTTTCTTAAAGAAATAGTGACGTTCCCTTAGTAAAATATGAGAGTGTTTTTATGCGCAGTATTACTTCATGTTAGTGGATTTTTATTACAATGTAGGTAGTTCACATCCCTACCATACGTTATTTCAAACTTCAAACACAATTTAGCACAGCTCTCTATGCAAATATTTGAAGATCTTTCCACACTTGATGTATTAGAAAGCACATTTTTCTTAGTGACAAAAAAGAATCTAGTTTATATAGGAAAGACAACATTAGCGTGAGCTAGTAACCTTTAGATGCAGTCAGATGCATTTTTTATTAAAGTATACTCCAGTTTCCTCGTTCGTTGACAAAGTAAATGCATATTTATGAACTGCTTAGGTAGTAAGCAATTATTTCTCAATTTGTCAGTGAATAAGAATTGCTGAATGGGAGAGTCGATGTGAATAACTGAATATTTTAGGTGCCAGACACGCATAAGCAAATCTCTTTTTGCTTGAAATCAGTGTAAAATTCTGCCCTTGGAAAAGTTTCTAGTGAGAAAGTAATAGCAACCAGAGCATGTGAACAATAAACATAAATCACACAAAAATTCGGTTTCTAAGTAAAATGTTCCTCGTGGCCATTTTGTAAAGTGTGCTTTAGAGGAAGGGGGGTAGCAAACCTGTGGTTACAGATATGTCTCCACCCCCCAAAAATACTCCTGGTCTGTTCATTAGGGTGCTAGAACTAACATCTCAGATACCCAGAGACATCATTCTTTTCTTAAAAGATAGAGAAATATTTCACCTCAGCTATTCAAATCGTTATTCCCTTTTAAATGGGCCTCTTCGCCTCTTTTCCGTTTCCTCTGTTAATTGTCCATCACCAACTGCCTCGCAAAATTCTGTTCTTTCAGGCTTGGTCAGAACGGTACCCACAATTCAAGGTGTCTGCCAACTGCCTAAACTTGTTAAAAAGATAACCTGCTCTTTTTGAGAATATAGTTTTCCCCCCTCCCTGGGACTTATAGGTCACCATTTATTCTTTCCTAAGATTGGAAATTCTTGGCATAGTGCTCCACTGTTGGCTAGATTATTTTTTGTGGCTGTGGTGGGATGCATAGGCATTGGTCACGGGATGCGTTCTAAGGGTCTCTCTTGTTCTAAAGTAGGCAGAGTGGCCTTATCCGGAGCTTCAGAACTACATAAAAGAAAGTTTAGGTTAGATTTTTAGACTAATATTTAATTTTAAAATTCATAACTGTATGGTCTTAATATTTTATCTTTTTAAAATACAATGAGGATGCTTACTACCTTCTTATTTTGTTAGAGTAACTTATTATTTCAATCAGCTTAAATATGTTATTGAAATTATTTCGGTAATAACTTACTAGTTTACTTCAAGGTCACAGCTGGCAAAAGAATCACTTTTGTTTAACTTCAATAGCTTTTAAGAGTTTCAATTCAAATGTTGGATAACTGATTACATAATTATAAACGAATATGCATGTCTTTTGAAGACTACATACAGATGAGTTTAATTAAACTCACTGGCTTTTTCAATCAACTGTCCATATATACAATAAGAATCAAAATAATAAAATGAATTAGACGACAAAAGACAACTTGGATGCTTTCGTTACGTTTTTCTGTATTATGGCATTTCTTTGTTGGTATTTTTCGCAAGATTTAAGACTCTTGTTACAACAGACGTTTACATCCGTACCTGTTTTGGTTAAATTATATTTAATGCATAATTAATATTTGCTTCAATGGATTTTTGCAATGACCGTACTAAGAAGCTAACAGTGAAATCTAATCTGTCAGTGCTTGACAGCTGACATTTCCTAACAAAACAGGACCTGATGTATTTAAGAGAACACGTGAGTCACGCTAACCCTGATAATTCACTTTTCTTTCATACTAAACAAATAAACCACAACAACAAGGCTAAGGCTTATTTTCATTTTTTAATACGACCACTGAAATATTCGACATACTTGGTGAGAAACATCTGTGATTTCACCTCTGCTTGTTTAACTGCTTTTCTCCCGTTAGAACTGTGTGGTCCCAGTATCTCTTTCTGGATGTTTCTGGTGGCAGTGTTGCTGCTGTTCTGGTTCAGTGCTTGGGAACACACCTGCAGCAGCTTTGCGCTTTTAATGCCCAATTAGAACCTTCTCCATCACTCCGGGGAAGACACACAAAACAGGAAACTGATACTAACGTGTCAAATGAGGAGGAGTGACTGAATTTAATTGGTAGAATGTATTCACAAAAACACTTTAGTTTGAAACTCCAAAAGAGAGAATGTGCAATACTGTCCAATTTCACTGACTACTTGTCTTTAACTTTAGACAATAGGGATATTCACAGAAAATCTATACATAAATCATTTTTAAATACTAAGGAATAAAATATATGAAGGAAGTAATTTTAAGATGGATCATGTAATGTATTATGTAACATCAAATAATCCTTTGATATTTCCTCATTTTTCTTAGATATTTACACACTGCCTGTATCTGTGCAAAGTAGGTTGGAAGGAAAATATTGTTACAGGATGCAAATTGAAATAGTTTATTTTAGTTGATCCCTCAAAATCCTTCAGTAATAGACAAAGAATTAAGTATGAGTTCACCTTTGAAATGGACTTAACACCTTTAATGAATCCATGTAATATGGAATTGGGGTATTTATTATTTAATATAACATTATCATTACTCTAGAGAACATAACTTTTGTAGATTTTTTACAAGATGCTTAATACTATGAAAATGAATAGTTTTCAAAATGAAAATCAAATACATTAATCCATGAAGTATGATCACATCAATAATCAGGGCAAAACCTTCTACTGTAAGATCATTTGTAAAATGCCTGTTCTCTGAAAGGCCCTTATACTAACTGCTTACAATTACAGCTGTCTCACTTATTTTTGCTAAGTGTCCATAGAACTTGCGTATACCTTTCAAATTGTCAGAATGATGTCGCTGTTTTTATATATAATAGAAATCAATAAGATTTTTAAAAATACAATGTTCCTTTAAAAATCCACCTCTAGAAGCTTAGATTAAGGAAAAATACTATTCAGGCAATAAAATGAAAAAATCTATATGCAGTGACAATTTTATTTCTCTAATCTTTCAGTGACAAGTCTTCAAATTCCATCCCTAAAATATGCAAGTGAATACGGTGACAATATTAGAGTTCCATGTCAACTCATTTTGCTATCCCTTGCTAGCAGACAAAACCAAAAGATTAAGATTTTCAGGGTGGTGAGAAGGAAATATAAACAACTCTGACCTTTCCAATTACAGTAAAACATAGCCCTAAATGAATTCCTACTTTTCCAGGGTCTCTTTAATGTGGAATATAAAATAGCAGTGTTATTACGCATGGCAAACTAGACACACAATGTCCTTGTGTTAACCTTGAAAGAATGTAATTACCTTCGTTATTCTAAACATGTTTTTAAATCAGAAGACCTTATAATAGATCTCTGATATTTTTAAGGGCAATAAAATGCCCTTTCTGGTATTCAGAAAACTCAGCTTGATTACAACATTAGATGATAAATAAGTTCAAAATAATGGCAATTTACACTTTTTTTTACATACAAATAATTATAGTGCCCTTTCTCAAAAACTAAAATTTGTCTCCTCAGGTGAGGCAATTAGGGCGAAATTGAATCTTGAACCATTTTGAAAGTGCTGCATTTTTCCAATTGCACCTTTGATTTTCTATACTGTCCCACCCAGCCGTGTCCCTAGCTGTGGCATCGGATTTCAAGTGAGTGTGGTGGTGGTTTGTCCAACATGATGTTTTGTCATGGAGCACACGGCTAATATAATAGGTGAGGAAGATTACTTATGCACGCCATCATTTCTGTGTTGAAATAAAATACTCTGAGCTATTTCATTTAGTGCACTGGGGTGTTTGGGGGTTTTACGGTGACCCCACAAAACCCCTTTTGCTATAATTATTATTTGTACCCACACTGAACAGAAATGAAGGTGCAAATAGATTGAATGTGCACCCACGTCTCAGTACTGCCCATGTACGACGCACATCCCTCTTTTTCCCTCAAAACTTTGGGCAACAAAGTGCGCAGTATACATGGAGAAATACGGTACTAGCCTAGGATGGAATCGGCACTTTGGAAATGCACATCTGCGTTATTTTGTTTAGCTAGATATTATACTTGGCTCTTTTGCAGTCCTGTTACTGGGGATATTCTAATTTAGACTTTAAATACTATACAATGAACGTATTGATGCCGAAGAAACTTCCTCGTTAACTGGATCTTATTCCTAATACATCGTTTGGATTTGAAAACTGGGATTCCCCCCAGGCCGAGGAAAAACCGCGCTGTATCCGACTGCGGGTTTGTGGGTTGCCATAAGAATAATAACGGAGCGGAGTCGCTGTCGCCCATGTTTGATGTGTGGAGTTTGGATTTGCACTCAAACCTATTGCCTTGTTCTATTTTTCGCTATTTAAAATATTCCATTAGGAGCCCTGGCTGGTGTAGCTCAGTGGATTGAGCGCGGGCCTGCGAACCGAAGGATCGTGGTTCGATTCCCGGTCAGGGCACATGCCTGGGTTGCAGGCCAGGTCCCCAGTACAGGGTGCAGGAGAGGCAACCACACATTGATGTTTCTCTCCCTCTCTCCTTCCCTTCCCCTCTGAAGATAAATAAATAAAATCTAAAAGAAAAAAAATTTAAAATATTCCATTAGGAAAGGCTCGTCATTTTTTGTCTTTAGGTAAAGCCCCGGCTGAACTAATGCGCATTTTGTAAATGTAGCAGTGATTTGCGTATCCTTATTTGATAATGAAATATCAATTAAGGATCCGATTTTCATTCTCTTACCCTCTGCCTCCCTCTGACCGATTAGCACTCTTTTCTTCTTTTGCACGCACCCACCATGGGTAATCACATTTCTGCCATATGTATAGGGAGCGCTTGATAAGGTGTACTTGTCGCTATTTAAGAAAACAGATCGGGTTACGATCCGTCTCGGTGGATCTCAGTAGAACCTGCATTTTTCTTAATGGGTGTGTATGTTTTCCACCTGAATTCGTGTTTCAGTTATTGGGGTGGAGGGAGTGTAATTTAACTGTGAAATGCCCGGTCTCTGTACGTAGAAAGCCGATTTCGGATAGTGGTGAACCAGGGGGTGTAGTTTCCATAGAGCCCTGAGCGGTGTGGCTCGGTTGGTTAGGCGTCCCCTTAGGGCGCAGTCCTGGGTTGCGAGTTCAGTCCCCAGTCAGGGAGTGTTTGACAGGCAACCAACTGATTTTTCTCTCTCACATGGATGTTTCTCTCCCTCCCTTCCCTTCTCTGTAATAATAAATAAATAAAATCTTTTAACACGTTAAAAATGTGTTATTAAAGTATTCCCTGGGAAGAGCTCTCCGTCACGCTGGAAGACAGGGAACTGGACCCTGTAAATTTTCTGTGTGCTTGCAAACTAGGGAGAGGTGACTGTGTGTGCGAAGAATAGAGCAGTGGAAAAAATCTTGATACTTGAGTACTTGAAATGGGGATTTCAACTTCACCTCGGTGAACTCAATGTAGATGAGATACAGTAAACAGCAGGTAAGAGGCAATCTAAGAACAGAATGAGCGAAGTCTCCCATTTCTCTGTAGTCACACTTCGGGAGCAGAGGTGCACTCCCGTGATGAGTTTCACGTAAATATACTCTGCAGAAAGTTCCCTTATTTTTCCGTACACTTTGTAGTTGTAGTGATATTGATGTGTAAACGAACTCCTACATTCCAGGATGTGGTTATTGTACACACGATCAATGATTTTTGCTTCCAGAGATTGATGTCGTTTTGCACGTAAAGGTGTACGAGATGATTTTGTTAGAGGTCGAAATATAATTTTGCAGGTAAAAGTTTAAAAGAAAAGCAATCTTAGGGAGAAGGAAATGCATATAAAGGTTTGTCTCAAGAGGACCACAAGGCGGGCCTTTGTGTTGGTAGTTCTTGTCTCTACACTGGGTCACACGGGGTGATTTTGAAATGCACCCCAGTTCGTGAATCTCCACGTGGATTGACGTGTGAGATTTGGCCACGACTTACTGTTCCAGTACTATATGTGCCCTGTGAGCTTTTCATTGTTATTAGAATAACATTCTTCCTAAATGCAAGATTAATTTTTCGATCAAGGGACGGTTGAACCAACATAATCTCTTTTTAAAAAGAAATACTAGTGAGAAATAGACATGATAAAATCAGCAAGCCAAACAAAGGGGAAAAAGCTTTGTTGAAGCTGTAGTCGCACAGTCTTCTGATCCCACGCTATGTTGTAGGGGTTGGTGGGCGGTGGGCGGTGGGGTGACTGATGAGCAGAAGAAACAAGGCTCTATGGTGTTTGTCACCAGGTCGCGTAACAAAGTGGTCGGACGCGACACCTCGGACGTGACACCCAATGTCTGCTAGCGCGTGAAGTCCTCACAGAGTGTATGTCATGACCCACATCGTTTCAACCTTTCGTATATTATAAAACATACAGTCTGTTCAAATACACAGTCATGAACTAGAATATTTTGCTGTCTGCATGAGCGCCTAAGTTCCACGTGATGATTGTCTGCTTTACTCCCGCCAGTCCATTTTACCCAGGCGAAAGTTCGCTTTTAAACTTCAGAATTGCTTTTCACAAGTTGAAAAGTGGAATATTGTACGTTAAAGGGGCCTGGTGAAATCACTCCCGCGTCTACAGAGTGATAGGGAAGATCCAATTGCTGTGAGCAAACTTACTGTTTTTTTCAAAAGTAGACCCAGACGTTCTTGTAGCTTACAAAAAACAAACAAACAAACAAAACCCTACATCCTAAGTGCCAATAAATCATGGGCCATCAATTTTCAGGTGGAAACCGTAGCTAGCCACCCATGGTTTTTTCCCTTGACTCTCCAGGCACTGTGTTCAATGAGAGTGTACATCCGCCACGAAGGTGACAACCATTTCAAAGTGGGCACAACTACGAGTGCCATTTGCTCTGGAACGTGGTGTGAGAATACGCTTGGGAACGATTCGAACCAGCGGGACAGCAGTTCTCGTCATAGTAACAAACTCTCGCGGACCTCGTTCTCTGTGACTCCTAAAGTCATGGGGCTACCATTTAAACATTTATAATCTAGCCAGAAACTGCTTGCATTATCATCATGACAAAGAGGCACACGTTTTGGGGACCCAAATGGGAATCATAGAGGGTTACTAAAGTGTCATTCTGCGAATTGAATTTCCGGTGCATTGGAAGTTGTAGCAGTAAAGCGCTTATTACTCGTGATGCTTCTTGCAAACACTGTTAGTCACCAAGGCTGGGTGCCAAGGACACAGGCACCCCTCAGCACCCCAACAACCTTCCCTACCATTCTGCCACTCCTCTCCATAGGACAATAGGCTTCGGGGCAATTCCTCTTTTAGCAAACTTTCCAGAATACCTACCCTTAGGATCCTCAGCAACTTTAGGCAGCTCTTAAAAACAAGAGAAATAGATAAGGGCAGAACTGAAGGCAACTTCTTACTTTGAGTTTAAAAGGTGGCAACTCGGAGCTAACAGCTTTAATGACAGTTTCTGTCTGTCTTCCAGGTGTGTTTTCATAAAGGAAACAACTACTGGGTTTGAAAAAGTCTTAAAGTTTCAAAGATGCATGAAGGGGGAGATGGTTTACTCGCTTTTGTTTCACTATTTGAGAATGCAGTGAGGTCTTCTGAAAAATGGAGGATCAGCTTGAAGTTACTGCAAATAGACAGAATGAACAAGGATATAGAGCTATGATCATCCTCTATTTCACTGAGTTCTGAGAATGAAAGATCAAATCAAAGGACAGTGGACGCGAAGGGAAATATGTAATGTTAGTTAGAATCAAACCGGGTAGAAAGATTGTTCTCAATGTTTGTCTGTTTGGAAGAGTAAGTTGCATTTGAGGACACGGGGGAGTAGAAACGGAGTGCATTCGCACAGCCCCAGTCTGTCCTTCTTACTTGTCAAAGCTGATGAACCCTTGCCAACTCACCTTTTGACGTTTTGCCTTTCTGCTGCATCCATGGTCAAAATGACATGCAGGGCCTTGTCTATCCAATGCGCGAATCTAAATCAGACGCTGGCAGCTCTGAATGCCTGCTTGAGACAAACTCGTGAGTTCAACCTCATTTATAGTTCCGTAAGCAAGGGACCGAACGGTAAAGACACCCACAGAGAACAGAAAGTCAGTTCCATAGTTCACGGAACCTGACTTCTTTGTCTTATATCAACCTCTTTTAAAAAACAAAGCCTGTTTCCCTTTAGAAAGTTCTTTAAGCAACTGTTAGTTACACTTTCAGAAGTTGAACGCATTGACTTGTAAGAGAAGGGAAGTGTATTGAATGGGGCTTTGGGTTCTGCGTTTGAAGAGGCCGCCTTCTGCGAGTCGAATGCATGAATACGGGATGCTTTTGGAGCTGCATTGAGTTATTCCGAATATCATTTCCTCGAGTGTAGGGAAGATGTGTTTCTCACCTGAAGATTTTTTCCTACTCTTTCCCTATTGCTTTTGGCAGTTGGGTGAAGGAAAATGAAACATGAGGGAGAGATGTTAGATGTTAGTTTCCTTCCTGTCTCTTTACCTTCCCAGGTACCTGCCGAGGGTGTGAACAGGTGGTGAGTATGAGTGAGAACCGCCGTGGGAAAGGCAGAAACGCAGAGGGTGGAGAAAAGCAAGCCTCCTAACAGGCGCTTGTTTTAACAATTGACTCTTCACTCTAATTGCAAAGTTGAGCATTTATTTTTAAAGTCTGGTAAGAGAAAAAAATTGTTAGCAGTGGTGATTTCTAGAGAGTAGACTGTCTTCATATTCATTTTCTTCCTATTCCGGTGCTGTGTTCTTACTTTTCCAATGGGCTTACACAGTTAAGTATATTTAACCTATCTGCATTATAAACCTAAAATAACAGTAGAAATACTTAGATCTGTATATAGTACATGCTATAGGGTATATTATTATTTTTAATCCATTTAACACTTCCAGCAACTATTATTTTTAATCCATTTAACATCTATTATTTTAATCCATTTAACAGTTACAGCAACTGAGTCACAAGCAAGGTTCTGGCCACAGCTCCTTTGACAGAAAAATCTGGCAGAGAAATAAATAATTTTTAACTTCTTTTGTAACTCTCCTCTTTTGTAGTCTTAGCTAATTTTTTCTGAGGTTAATAGGACTTGAATGTAATACATTTCAGGGATGCTTAAACATTTACCATTCTGTGTTATTATCAAACGCCACTATAACCCCAAAATTGTGCATGTGCGCGTACGTGTGTGGTCAGAAGTGTCATTTTCAACTCCAGAGGAAATGATCAATTTCTAGGGATCTACTTCATTGAAATATTACAATAAAACATTGTAATTTGTTACATCATATTGTTATACATCTAAAAATGGATGACCTACTTCAGTGGTATAAAACAGGTATGTGTAACAGGAAATTATTAAACGTTTATAATGAAACTGTGGGTGAAATTCATTGTAGCTTGGAACTGAAAAAAGGCAGACCTGAACTTTTTATATCTGTCAGGTAATGTGAAATCTTATGTTTCGGCAGTGAACTTTAACAATCTAATTGAAATATAAACAGAAAACCTCTGTATTTTCCTTTCCTGCTCCCTTTCATTTGGCATAATGATTGTAGGTTCTGGCAGATGCAGGTTTTAGCATTCAGCGACACTTCCTTTAATGAAAGCACTACACACAGCACAATACCAGCTCTCCCGTCATGACCCAAAGGAATGTGGTTAGTAAAAAAACATTGGTTAAAAAGCGGTCGCCTCACAAAGTGTGGCTTCATTATATTTGCATTTTTTTGGCTGCAGGGAAGAATACTTTGCAAGCCCAAGGGCACCATTTCCGGTCAAAGCAGCTTTTCCGGTACCAGTCTGCACTGTGAAAGTTGTACCCAAACAAGACTTTGCTCATTTTATGCACATATCTTAGAAAATAATATCTTCTTAGATATTAAGTAGTAGTGAATGTTGTAAAACACCAAGATGGGCCTGGCTGGGTGGCTCAGTTGGTTGGAGAATCGTCCTGTACGCCTGTAGGTTGTGGGTTCGATTCCTGGTCAGGGCACATCCCTAGCTTTCGGGTTTATTTTCGGATCTGGGTGCCTGTGGGAGGCAACTGATTGATGCCTGTCTCTCACATGGATGTTTCTCCCTTTGTCTCTCCCTCTGAAATCAATAATCATGTCCTTGCATGAGGACTGAAAAAAAACATAGCAGGACCTTTGAAAATTCAAGACAAGTTGCTTTGACTCCACTCAGCATCCAGGTGGACTAACATTTCGTTTGACAGAAAGACACTGGCCTGGCCTAGAATCCTGCTGCAGCCAGGTCTTGTTCTGTGACCTGTCACCTGTCACCTGTGATCTTTGTTTCAGACCTCACTGAGGCTCACTGTGCTCATCCGCAAAGTGGGTCTTACATTGCAAAGTTTTAGTGAAAATTCGCTATAGGGTAAAGTTCATAGTGCAGCACCTAGAAGGCGAGCAGTGAAGACAGTCCGGATTATTCTGCTTTTAAAAAGCATCAGGTGCCATAGAACTGGATGTGAAATCAATTACCTTCAGGTCAGAGAGAAACTAAGTGGGCGAAGGTGCTGAACTTGGAGTGCCTTGGACAATACCTTTTAGACTTAGGAGGGTATGAATCCTCCTCCTCTCTCTTATTCCTTGTGTGATCCCATGCGATTGTCCTGATTTCCCGTGACTCGAATTCTGCACGCAAACACTGGGAACAAAGATACGACAAGGTAGCTGCGCCTAACGGTGTTTGACCCCAGACGGTCCCAGTGGCTGCCAGTTGATTTCAACAGTTGAAATCCAAATGCAGGTGGAGGAGTCACGCATTGAAAACTGCAGTGTCATGAAAATGCTACTACTCACTATTCTCATGATTTAAATAAAAAAACCATTGAGACCTTCAGAAATTTGTTTCCTTAGAAGAATGCAGGAGGCCAAAATCTGGATGGCCTGTTCTGTGCTCACTTTCATTATCTAAGACCGCATTAAAGCAACAGTAAAACAAGATACGCAGTTCAAGTAAGCAAAGAAAGCTTTCTTTTCTTTTTGACTCTGCACTTGGGGAATCTTTCTTGATCTTTCTCTTCAAAGGGAGCGGCGAATTCACTTGTGAGAGCCTGAGGTTACCATTAATACAAAAGAAAAGGAACTGATGGGCTTGGCATACTTTGATAAAACAAAACAATTCAATTAGGCTTACTCAGTGTTCGAGCGAGATAGGACAGGGGCCTTTGTGAGCGTTTCTATCTGGATGAACACGCTACTCGGTTTTCAGCAGGTGAATAAGCTGCAAACCTTGCTGGTTTGTCAGCTGCACCCACACCGAAGCCAGTCTGGAAGACAAATGGTCCCCTGAAGAAGAGGTGGCTGGATTTCCGACAGAAGCAGCCCTTCCATCAGGAAAGCTGCACCTCTAATGATAATACGAATGTTTCTTCTTGAAAACGATTACCTCACCTCCAGCGAACAATTTGTCTTGTAGACCTAACGCATTAGCCTCATCGACGACGTTTATTTACTTATTTTTCCTGATCTGAAAACTTGCTGGCAGGATTCTGACAGCGAACCAAAGCTGTCCAACAAGCCCCTCCCATTTGTTCAGGTAGCTAATCTGCTCAACTTTAAGCATAGTTTAAAACTGATAGTTTAAGTGAAACTGAAGAAGACTTTGTTTACTGTTTCGTGTGTGTGTATGTATACACTTATATATAAGTATATATATATATACTTTTATGTACTTTTATATATAAGTGGATATATACTTTTTTCTTTTATAGTTGATCAGCCATAGACAAACTGTTATCTACTAGTAAGCTATACTTTAAAAACAAAAGTAACATATAAAAAAACAAAAAAAAAAAACCAAATCTAATCTGTATTTTGTGGCACTTCTGTATTACAGGTCACCCATTTTTATTAGTCCCTTATTCTCTATTTTATAGTGGGAGAAGCCCTACAAATATGAACACAGATTTTTTATAATAATAGGCACATCTTTAAAAATTGTGAAAATGTACATGGATGATGCTTAACTAATTGTACATCAGCCTCACACCCAGTGAGACTTGACGTTGTCATGGTTATTCTGATATTTACATATTTATTTACATAGTAAATAAAGAAGCATGTATGACAGCCAAGGTCTGTTGGACCTCCATAGATTTTGTGCCACAAACGTTGGCTATGCTACTTGCAAGTCACATGACTTTGGACTTGCCGTTGGAAAACACTGTTCTCCCTTGGCCGCCATGAGGACTGAATAGAGGTCCGTGCAGCAGCTCCACAGGGGTCAGGATGGAACTCATTGGAAAGCTGACATTCCAGCACGCACTGAATGCGGTGAGGGACCTTTTCAAGGACTATCTAAGGGCCTTGGAAGAAGCCACTCTGAGGACAATGGCTTGACTCCGAGTAAAATGGACTCATGCAGTGACTACTCAGGAGTGAAACAATCTTACCTTGCTGTTCAAAGGCTCACTCTGGCTACTGTGTTGAGAATGCAGCGAAGGGCTGATGGGGCAAGCAGAGACCTGTTGCAGCAATCCCCACGCGAGGCAATGAGTGGCGAAGAGTGGTCAGGTTCTATATTCATTGGACAGAAAAGCTAAGATGACGCCCTGATACAGTAAAGATACAGGGTTGAGAAAAATAAAGATGTCAAGATGATATCAAGATTTTGGGCTTCACTAAGTGAAATAATGCTCACTATTAACTGAGACTGGAAAAGAGGGGAAGCGAGGCACATTTTAGGAAGAAGTCATGTGGAAACAACTGAAGTTCGGGATGTCGCTGAGACACTTAGGTGACATGTGAAGCAGGCACTTAGAGGGAGGGACGGGAGTTTGGGAGAGAGGGCTGGGCTGGAAATAGACATTCGGTGTTTGAAAACTCACTGTTACTGAAAGATACCAGACGGGTTACCACCAAAAGAATGCGCATGCAGACACGGAAGTGGAGTCTGAGCAAAGAGGAGGCGCTAGTCAAGGAGACTGAGAAGCTGTTGCCAAGGTGACAGGAAGACCTAAGGATGCGGTGTCCCGGGAGCCAGGAAATAAACCCATCAGAGAGGAGGGCGTGACCCCTCAGTGAAATACTGCTGATAGCACTTCATACTATGGAGAAACTCCCTACTAATAAGGTGGTGGACTAACTGGTGAGAAACAACGGGAGGACCCAGGTGGAAAAAAGAGACACTGAGGCGAGTAGTATCAAAAAGTCATCTCTCGGGGCTCACCATCTTATGGCCAAAGGTGGGTGTGGCCAAGCAGTGTTTAGAAATAAAAAATTGAATGTGAAAGCTATTGGACATACGTATTCTCCTATTGATCATCAACTCCGTGTCTCCTATTTTCTTCTACTTGGGAATGTTCATATATCTATGACTTTTTAATCTTGTTAAGTTTATATCACCTAGGTTATAGCAATTGCATGTAAAGATGATAATACCGTAAGTCAGGGGTGTCCAATGCTTCGGCAACTCTGGGCCACACTGGAAGAAGAGTTGTCTTGGGCCACACATTAAACACAAACGCTAATGAAAACAAAAAACATTTCATCATGTCTTAACTAAATTTACAATTTTCACAGCCATCCTGGGCCGTGCGGGCCACTTGTCAGACATCCCTGATATTAAGTGTGTCTTTGCTTTCATGCAGACAAATTGAGTAAATATATTTGTGAAGGCACAGCTATTTCTATTCATATGTATATCGTTGGTATCCAGCTTGCGATCATCAAAGTTTTCATCCAAGTTTATGTTCTTCCTCAAGACCTGTTCTCTTGTAACAAGGGCATTGAATGATGGAACTCTTGTTAGGAGGAACTCTGGTTTGCTGTTTCTTCTTCCTCCTTCCCTCTTCACAAAGGAGGAATCTGAACGCAGAGGTCAAGTGTCTTGCTTAAGGTCGTATATCAGCTTGGTCTTTTGACATGAGGTTTGCCATTCTTTCTATTATACTGTCTAACCACTTGTTCACTTAACCCATTCGTGAGTCACCTGGCACGTGTGAGACCTACTACGTTGATGCGTGTAAATCACCATCAGTTTTGGAACGAGGATTGCATATGATGCTTTCTTCTCACGTGCAGTGGATGTGAAGATATATTGAACCGTATTTCCTCAGCAATCATTTATCGTTTGGTTGGGTTAAGCAGGGGAAATCATTGTGAAGTTCCACTTTGGCTTTGGGATTAAACTGCCTGTGTGCAATCCATTATTCTTATCATCCATTAGTATTTCTTTTTCGTCGAGAAATGATTCAACCATTAGAACCCAGTCTGTGTACTTTCTCGTTTCTGTTTCCCTCACTCTAAGTCCAAGTCCAAGTCGACTCCCTGTCTGCAGTCTCTCCTGCCATGCCACAGTTGTCCATAATATGTCTAAATAGATCTGCTTCAGTATAGATTGCAGGAGCAAAAAGGTTAAATGTATAAAGTGCTAGCTGAATTGCAGTAGAAAATCACTGTTAATTACACAGTCATTTCAGCGTCTGTCAATACTACAACACGTAATTTTTTAAAGATTTTATTTTTCTATTCTTAGAGAGAGGGGAAGGGAGGGAGAAAAACATCAATGTGCGAGAGATCCATTGATTGATTGCCTCTTGTGTACCTTGTGACTGAGACCAAACCCGCAGCGCAGGCAAGTGCCCTGACTGGGAATTGAATTGGCGACTTTTCTCTTTGTGGGATGAGACCCAACCAACTGATCCGCACTGGTCAGGGAAACATATAATTTTGTTGTTGTTGTTTGTCTGTTTTGGTTTTTGCCCAGGTGCTTACAGTACCCACAATCCACCTTACAAAAAGGTAATAGGAAAAATAAAGTAGCCTCTAACTAAGGATAGGCAATTCTCTGTATTCCTAGGACCAAACGACAATATCAATATGTTGTTTTTAATGGCAGTGATTGATCCCACTATCTCTGCATAATTTTTTTCCTTAGCAGTGCATAACGCGCAGAGCTTTCTCTCTTACTGTCTTCTTACTGGTTCCTGGGTGGGATCAGTGAGCACACACAGCATCTTTGGTTTGTACTCTGTGAGCCTAGTGACTTGGGAATGAATCACTGGGACACTTTCATGCACCGCTCAGACGCATCTGGGATTCCTCTTCTCTTTTCTGTTTCTCCATTCTGTCATTCAAATTGCGGTCATCCTTTCTCCTGCATATGATTTTTAGAAGTGGCATCCCTAAACCAAATTCTATTCTAAGTGCTGCTTGGCCAGGGTAGTTTATTGTTTTGTTTTTCTTGAACCGAATGCCAGAGTGCGGGTAGAGTAGGGGGATGGCTTCACATTTACATGCTTTCCTGGGCTTTTAAAAGCATTTGGGTTTGTAATCCTTGTCCATGCTATTGTAACCCAGTCCTCGAACTGGTATGTCCCCCTTTATCCTTGCAGCCTTCCTATCAAATTACCCTGCACACTTTCCCCATATGTATATATATATATGTCAACCATTCTAAAAATCATCTCTGGTCACACTGCTCTTCTTTATAAATTCGGTTGACCCCCCTGTCGATTGCAGAATAAGATTCATAGCCTTTCGTTAAGTGGTCCGATTCACTTTTTTTAGTAGATCATGTGTCTTCTATTTTTTCCCATGACCCTTTCTTTCCCCACCCCTGTCCCCCATCCGCTTCTCCTTCTCCTTAACCTCTCGCCTCCACAACCTGCGCCAAGAGCTGCAGCAGAGCACACTGACCCTCGTCCCTTGTGCCCGGGGGTCTCTTTCTTCTACCCCGGCTTTTCTCTTCGCCTTCCTCCCCCAACAGGAACATCCCTATTCTTCCACTAACCCCCAGTCATGTGACAGTCCCCTTGTACTGTCAAGCGTTACCCCGAGTCTCCTTGGCAGTGGATTCTTCTCCCAGAATCGTAGCTGTGATTCTTCTTCGATCACACTCTACACATAGCTGTCCTGGGACGCCCCCGACCATGAGATTGAACGTTTATGAGTCTCTGCTTTGCTTGCCGTACAGGGGACGTCTTACGATCAAGGTTAGGGTCTAATTTATTTTTGCATCAACAGCACCCAGCAGTATCTGGCACATACCAGGTACGCAAGGGACCTTTCTCGATCACAAAGCAGTGTGATGTCCCTCTTTATTCTGGAGGCCGCTACTGCCCTGCTGCTTGTCCGCCCGGTCCTTAATCTCTCCTGCTCAGTGCCACTCCAACCGCCACGTGACGCTGTGCTTCTTCATCTTACACCCATGGCCTCTGATTTTGGGGACGGTGATGAAGGCAGGGCCCGGGGCTGTGATACAGTCTGGTTTGGCTCCCGTGTCAGTGACAGCGGCTGACATCATTTTTCTCCATTTCCAGGATTTCTTCCAATGGCTTAGGGCGGAGTGTAGCTCTGGAGACATCCTGGATGATTTGAGGCTCACGGTGTGTGTGATTTAGTGCTTCGTGTCTGCGTTCATTATACAACATCAGACTCCCGCTAAGGGCGCTTTTCTCAGTTTACAATTTCACAACAAATCAAAGAGACTGAATTTTCTGCAACGTGTGACTCCATTATTGTGAAAATATTTTAACCAGATTCACAGAACATTTAGTTGGAAATCAGTGTCCTGGTGCATGCATGAACGGGACAGCAGCTGTGAATCAAAACCCATAGTACAAAATCAGTAGGTTTATTCCGGAGACTGAGATTGCACGTTCTACAACAGCGAACCTGCTCTGCGCTGAGCTCTGGCATGCGAATCTGGCCCTGTTAGTTTTCGAAGGTTTCAATTAATGTGTCATCATTTGCATTGTGTGAGAATATTAAGGCAACTTAACAGCTGTGCTTCCCCCGCTAAGTTTAGGGCCAAATTGAATTGAATGAAAGTGACAAGTGGAGTCCAAATGTTAACCTTTTAAAAGCCGACAGCTCTGACCTCAGCCAACAGTGTTTATCATCTCAAACTAGTTGTGGGATCCTGGGTTAGGCCACTGGTTCTCTGTGGATGGCTCTCCAAGGCCACGTTCACCAGCGAAGCGTGACACTGCTTCCGGAGCCTTCTCCCGCTGAGCCAGAGCAGGGACGTTGCCCTGGCCAGCCGCACTGCGTGTCAATGTTTTCTAGCAGTTTTTGGGGTTTCTCTCTCTTTCCACTCCCCCCGCCCCCAGCTAGCTCAGCAAAGTGCTTTTCACAAGTGACAACTAAAAAAACCTAGGAATGTAGGGATTTTATAGAATATTCTGTATTGCCTTGGTGAAGGATATCTGTAAAAATGATACAATTTATTACTATTTTATATTAAAAAGGCAATCAGGAAAAGAGTTGAAATTCGTTACTTTATTACTTCGGGAAGTACCATTGAATGCCCGTTGTTTTTTAAATTCTGTGCTGCTTTCAGGGTCTATTCAAGTTTTGTGAAGCTTACGGTGTAGTGAAAGTCGTACAATTAGCGAACGTTTGGTAGTAAACTGACAGATTGTTTTGTATTATTATACCTCCCCCCACATTCAGTCTCTGACTGAGGAACTGAATAAGGAAAAATGCTGGAGAACCAAGTTCAGTCAGACTGATCCCTCTCTCAGCTCACATTTTTATGTCCAACGGAGACTTTACTTGTTCTTGTACTAATCAAATGTTCAACAGGGATTTATAGTTGCGGTGTCTTTAGTGGCCCGGAAGTGTGCAATGCCACAGGATCCAATGACAATTT
Source organism: Glossophaga mutica (assembly GCA_039655065.1). Classification (NCBI taxonomy): domain Eukaryota; kingdom Metazoa; phylum Chordata; class Mammalia; order Chiroptera; family Phyllostomidae; genus Glossophaga; species Glossophaga mutica. Next base: position 889,901 of record CM077318.1, on the reverse strand, counting down.
GCACGAGTGGCTAATGGACAGGTCCTCCGTGGACTGCAAAAAGTCATGAATTAATTAGAAAATATTTACATCCCAAATTATAGGTTCTATTTCTTGATCTACCACCTAACCATCTATACTGCTGACCAAGCCAATTTAGTTAAATGAAAACTATATATGCATGTGAAAGATACATGTTGTAAACTGTAGACAAAAATGATCATGAAAATTGTTCATAACTTAATAGAACAATTTATCATATTAATATGTACATTGTGTTCCTATTGGCCTGTTAACATTTGAAGTTACATTTGAAGGCCTTAATTTGAGCTGAATATTGAAAATCATCCCAGGTTATTCCTGTACAGTGTGGCAATTGCTTTTTTTCCCTTGAACCATAAATATCTCTCTAGACTTCTGACATCAGTGATGTTTTTTAACCTCAAGACTGCTATAGTATTATTTTAAAATCTAAAATAAGGTGAAATCCATGTGGCATGTCTGCCCTAATTTTTACTATATTACCTAATTAAAAATATCTTAATAGTTTTTACTCATTAAAGTAATATCACTCTAGAGATTTTTACTTTTAGAATAAATAGTCTGCTAGCTTTTCATTTCAATAGCTGTATATTTATTCGTTTTTAACTAGTTTAATTTTTAATGTATATGTGGCATCTATTTGCTTATGTTTTAAAACTTATTTTGTTTTTATTTCTTTCATGGATATAAAAACACTTCTTTTCATCTATGTAAGGATTCTCAGAAGTTCCTGGGTGTAATCACATACTATATAGAAAAATTGGTGTGTCTGCTGACCTTTTTCTATGGTAAATTTTGAACTTGGAGGTAACTGTCAAAGATGACTTATTCGTCTGGTTCTTCTTTCTTCGTTTGTGTTTTGCCACTGCCACGCAACCTGCTGTGTACTTTAGCTTCTTACTTTGCACATCCGCAGAAACTATGAAGAGTCTTCATTTAGACCACGACCTGTTAAAAGACAGGTCTGCGCTCATGAACTTTCAGGACATGCTTTTTTCCCCTGCCCGGAAGCCAGACTAAGATCAACACGGATCCTTGGAATCTCACTGCTCTGGTTGGTAATTTTGTAGACAGTCCAACTCAGGTGTAGTTGTTTAAAGGTCTTACCTTTATTCAGGGACTTCGATTCCAACTCCCCCTTCATGTGAAGCTAAACCGGGCCTCATGCCCACTTCCTGCCATTGCCTCACAAGCCCCAGGGTTCGTGGTTCGAAGACCCATCTCTCCCCCCCCAAGGACATCCCCAGCGCAGTCCCAGCGTCCTTCCACCTCCTGTGTTGTTCCCCCAAAATTGCTTTCATTTTCCTGTGCTCTAGTATTACCTTCAAAGGGATGTTATATGTTATCCTACGCTCATAAGACTTTTGTTACGAAACTTTTCAGATTATTTATACATCCGTATGAACAGAAACGGAAGGCTACTTGGTTCACGAACTGAGAAGTTGAATGTGCGGTAGGTAGAGAAAACATACGCAAAATCTGTTTTCCCCTTGCAGTGTTTGCTGTCTTCAGAGAGTATCACCGTATTCCAGCAGTCACTTGAGGACTTCTCTTTGATTTTTGTTTGTTTCCACTTTTAAATACATTTCTTGTCTTCTTTCTTGTGTTCTAAGTCACATAGCTACCGACCAGTTCAGAAGGAAAGAGGGCCCTTTATAAAACTAGAAAAACGCCACATCTAACTTGAAATATCTTTTATAGGAAGATTTCAATTAATTCAGAGTAAAAATAAGTTAAACGTTAAGTGAAATGCTAGTATGGAAAATCATCTTTTTTAAATGCATCTTTTTTAGGAACTCGCAATGTCTGGTGGCGATGCATAATTCTTTCATGAGGCGCCTTTGTGAAGCGCAGCTGTTTCTCAGCCTCCCACAGGGATCTACCCCACCACAGTGAGGGTGGCAGCTGAGATGTCTCTTCTCCCGTTTCTTCTCTGGCTCCGTTCCTCGGGAATCTATTTCTTTCCGTGATTAGCTTAAACGAGCTTATTTCAGCACAGTTAACCTCAGTATGTTTTTGAGAGTCGGTTTTCTGCCGTGACATAAGGGAGGAGAAGACCTACTCATCTAAAGATGCTTTTTTCCCCTCAAAGCCTCATTGCCAGTTTCTCCCTGCATATCATGTGAAACTGAACAAAATTCCAAGAATTCAAATGACCTTACGGAAGCAAAGTTCATATAAATTAAATGAATGGAATCATACATGTGCTAATTTGGTGTTAAATTATGTACGAATCGACCATTTGACAACACATTTTTCTGTGTATGTCATTGACTCTACGTTAATGTCCGTTGGCGGCACAGGTTTAGTGGATTGAAACAAAACACATTATTTCACAGTTCTGAAGAGCAGATGCCTAACCTTTTCTCCCTTCCTCTGTATCCTTCCTTTTCTCTCCTATTTTTCCTCTTCTTGCCCTTTTTTCTCTTCTCCTTCTTTCCATTCCTCTTCAATTCCTGTATTTTCTCTTCCGCTCATTCTAAACTCATTCAAATCTGGCTACTTAAAAATGGTTAGTGAATATCTTTTAAACCATGTGTAACAGAGACATGTACCATTAATGTGTTTTCCTTCTATTTGGTTGCTGGGGGTGGGGTGTTCTGAATCTCTCTTTTCTCTAAAACGGTGCAGATGACTTACTCCTCTTTCTCTAATACAAATAACCATGTCCTAATTATACTTATCAATTTCCACACAGTCATCGCAATATCTGAAATAATTATCATTTTATCACCTGGACCATACTTGTTTTCATAGGAAAAATCACTAATTCTCAAACGGCAAGAACCGTGAAGCTGCTTACAGGTGTAAGTGCTCAGAGATTAGGCAGTATTTGACTCACTGTACTGTTTGGAGATTCTGCATTTCCTTTTGACCTGCAAAATAGAAGCTACTTATCACAACTCTAAATTTAAAAATGATGTGCATTTCATCTTCATAGCTCTGTTGTCATTTTCGCAGGAATTCATACGATTCAGAGCTTCTGTATCCTTCCTAGCATCTTTTTGTCAAATATCAGAGAATAAAGATGGAGCGTATCTATAGAGTTAGTAAAATGCTCGCTGTAACTTTCTTTTCCAGTAATTTCCTCTTCAAATGCAGCCATTTGCCGTCATTGTCTTTTAAACCACTTTAAGGTAGAAGAGGGCTTCTTCAGTAAATTTGATTTGTGAATGGCTTGGGTTATAGAAATGTCGATATGTTCTTGTTTGAAGAAGTAGAATGAAGCATTAAAACAGCACAAAATTAAAAGAAGTAGTTAACATGTGGAGTAGATTTTCCCTTTAATTGTAATATTCCGCAACATGTCCAAGAATGAGTGGGAGAACAGGTAAACTGGATGGGTTAGTCAGCATTGACAGAAATGATGGTTGCTTCCCAAAGCTCGGTTTTAATAGGATGATTAGAGTCCTTGACAGAATAAATACTGAAGATGAAAACTAGGACCTCTACGTAGCTTTTTTCACTTTCCGTTGCCTTTTAGCCCCTTTATACCCCCTCCCCCTGAGCAGTCCCCACACTATTGTCCCTGTCCGTGAGTATTGTATTCTTTTTTGTCAGTCCCTCCACCCCTAACCTCGCCCACCCAAATGGCTGTCGTCTGCGAGGCCATCTCTGTTTCACTTGCTACTTCAGTTTGTTCATTAGATTCCACATATGAGTGAAGTCATACAGTATTTGCCTCTCTCTGGCTTATTTCACTTAGCATAATGTTCTCTAGTTCTATCCATACTGTCACGAAGAGTGCATTTTTCTTCTTTTTTAAGGCTACGTAGTATTCCATTGTGTAAATGTCCATGGTTGTTTATCCACTCATCTCCTGAAGGGCACTTGGGTTGCTACCATGTCTTAGTGGTTTTAAATAATGTTTCAATGAACATGGGGTGCATGTAATCCCTCCCATCACAAATTGTGGCATCTCGCACTGACTTACTTTTGGGGGGAGCTAACCCTGTAACCCTGTGTGTCTAATAGTAGTAGTAGTAGTAGTAGCAGTAGCAGTAGTAGTAGTAGTAGTAGTAGTAGTAGTATAATTATTATTGGGTGAGATGACTGAAGGGGAGCGATTTCAGCAACACGGTCCAAGGACTTAGGTCTGGTAGACATCAAATCTATGCTTTTCACCTTATAGAGACTGCTTCTCCTCTGGTGTAAATAAAGATTTAGTTTGCAACAGAGCTTGGGTACACTAATCTGTGTAATTTGTTAATTTATCTGTGCGTACGTTAACCATTTAATAAACACTTATCATATGCTAGGTGTTGGGCTTGGCCTTGGGAAATGCAAAGGTAAAGAAATAATGGTGGTGGAGCTTTTGTTACCAAGAAGCAATAAAAATCATTCAATCAGGATGTGGAATTGGCTTTGTAAAAGTTGTAGCAATGTTCATTTGCAGGAATAACTAAACATTTTGAAAACAAGCTTAGATCTGTTTGCAGAAATGAACATACTGCGTACACCAAGGTGAAATTTGTTTAAGTTTAGAGTCTTTTCAGATTAACAAGTTTGCCAAGACTGTGTTCTCGTTAATTAGTTGTACAGCATGATGTGTTGAACAGTAGACTGGTTTGTATTTTATGAAAAGTCATTTTGAACATATATTACCTAGTGCTTTTAGCACTCAAACAGAAATTGGAACAGTGTATCTTTTATTAAGTTCTTCCTCGCCTATAAGGCCTGTGGTTTATTTCCAAGATTGGAGAAAAGTTGCTATGACTACCACTGTTTTGAATTATCCTTCTACAGATGGGAAGCTGCAGGTTAATTGAACAGTATGCATATTTTAAAAACTTTATGCTTTGAATTCTGCTAAAACTCAGTGATAAATGTGGAGCTGATGAAATTAGAAAGCTCGTTTTCCCCAGGACCTGAAAATCTGCAGGAAGACTAGCAACAGTGCCTCACAAGGCCGCTTTCAGGCCTGTTTGAGTGTGGGAGTTAGTCTGGCAATTAGACTGACTTCCTTTGCACTTGTACTTATGATTAATTTCCAGAGTAACATTTTCTCTTGCTGTGCTTATTTGGTGTAAATTGGTGCTCTACCATATTTTGCTAATTATTGTCCAGTTTTGTTTCTTTTTATTAGTGAACTACTGGCAGAAGATGAATATAGCGTTCTATTTGCGCACCTACATTCTCTTTTCCTTATCGGGGATTTTGTAAAAGTTATTTATTTCTTTTTAGAGAGAGGGGAAGGGAGGGAGAAAGAGAGAGAGAAACATCCATGTGTGGCTGCCTCTCACACGCCCCCTACTGGGGACCTGGCCTGCAACCCAGGCATGTGCCCTGACTGGGAATTGAACTGGCGACCCTTTAGTTCGCAGGCCGGCACTCAATCCACTGAGCCACACCAGCCAGGGCTGGCTTTTTGATTTAAGATACAAGTTTAAATTTATTCTTTTACTACTGGAGACTTGCACCAAACATATTAACCCTTATTAAACGAAGGGAAAAAAAAAAAAAAAACCCATGAACTAAACCTTTTTGAAAGCCTAAGAATATATTGTAAGTTTATATGTGGTAAAGTAAAATTATAAACGGATGAATTTTTAAAATGCTGTAAAGTTAAAGAAATGTCTCCCAGGGGGAAATGTCAAGAGAAGTCTTCTGCATGGAAGACTGTGTGGTCTGTATTTATTCCTTGCATCTATCTTGATGTGGAAGATAGGGTCTTGTCCACTTGCGTGACTGTAGCATTCTTAGCCGGTGGTGAGAAGCACTTCATTAATATGCGTCACCACTGTCCATTTAAAAACTTGTATCCCAGGAGAGTTCACAGAATCGTTCACACGAAAGAACCGGTTTTCCCCATTACCACTTCATCAAAAGTACCTAAACCAAAGGCTAGCAGTCGATCTAAGCAGAAACAACAAAATGTTTGTGTGTGCCTGACTGTTGTGTGTTTATCGCAATAACCAGTACAGACATCAATATATATGCCCGTTGACTGACTGGCAGATCACGACATAGTGTTTAATGCATGCGGGGGAATATTATTCAGCCATAAAGGAGAGACGAAGCCCCCATACATGCTGCAGTATGAGTGAACCTGGAGAACGTGATGCTAGTTGAAAGAAACAGTCACGAGAGGCCGCGGTCTGTATGGTTCTATTTATATAAAAGATGAAGTGCAGTCCAATCCGTAGAGGAGTGAATTGGATGTCACCGAGTCACACTTCGGTCCTTCTTCGCTTCATGAATAATAATGAATAATAGGTTCAAACGATTTTCTTCTCTCACGTCTACTATTGTTTCTATCTTGCTACAGGCGCCATTGTTAATATTTAAAGTCTCACCAGATTCGACTCTATCTTAACTAGTTTTAGCCCATGCAGAGTAATCGTTTCTTCATGGGACGAATATATACATCAGAACATTTTCGGTGCGTGCGCATAATTATATATTTATATGTCTGCTGTCCTTTTACAGAATTCTCTCTCCAAGCAGTTTATAAGCCCCTCAGGGGACAGGATTCATGTGATTTGATTTTTCTGTATCATCAGCACCCCTGATACAGTTTTAAGCATTTCACAGGGAATCAGTAAGTCTGTTGCCTGATTAATGCACGTTTCTGTAAACGAATTACACAGTCCCAGTTCAGTTACCTGTCATGTGGTGATTGTGGTGTTCTGTTAATGAGTTTTTCATTTAAGGGTTCGCATCATTTCACGCAGTGTAATTTTTTGAAGGTGGGAGATGCCCAGAACAGAATATTGGGACCGAGCACACAGACGCTCTGGTGTTTGCTTGTGTCTTCATTGTCTTCTGCTCTCGGGAGTTCTCGTAAAGCGTCAATCAAAGCAATACACTTGGGAAGAGGCCACATAAAAATATTCCAAATTGTTACTAAAAAAAAAATACATAAAAGCATAAACTTAGAAGAAAATTAAAATATTTTCTCTAAAATTCATATGGTTTAGAACAGAAAAGAGAATAGAGCTTCATTAAAAAATGACAGCTTCAAACTTACAGTAGTTCTGCTTAAAGATGAAGACATTGGGAGGTGATCTCACCGTGCTGTCGATTCAAATACTGTTGGTTCAAGTAAAGATGTAGCTTTGTCTCTTGTTATTTGTTTACTTATGCCTACCAAAGCAGAATTAAAGAGACACCATTAAAATATACATCTAAATGACCAAACCAAGAATCGACCATTGGCTCTGCTTCTCCTCACCAGTGAACTCCCCTTAGGCTAAGGACCGAAGAAATAGTTCTCTCTCTATACAGTTTAGCAGCAGGAGACAATTGGCAGGCCAACATGTTCTGCCCTCCCAGGATAAGCGTCATGATTATTCATGACCAGTGTTAGATCACACATAGGCTGCTCTGAAGTTCCCCTCCTTAATTCATGTCAATGCCTCAGTTAACGAGAACTTAATCTGTTCACTGGAATCTTACAAATCTGTGGGTCTAAAAGAGTTTCAGCCCTGGCTGGTGTGGCTCAGTGGGATTGAGCGCTGGCCTGCAAACCAAAGGGTCGCTGGTTCGATCCCCAGTCAGGGCACATGCCCGGGTTGCGGGCCAGGTCCCCAGTAGGGGGCGCATGAGAGGCAACCACACATGGATGTTTCTCTCCCTCTCTCCCTTCCCCTCCATCTAAAAATAAGTAAATAAAATCTTTTAAAAGGGGTGGTTTAATTAGCTGAGGTATTACTGTGTGCAATAAGAATGGCATTTTATATATTCAGTTTCAATTATAGGTAAAGTTATATTTAAGTAGTCCTATTTCCTAAATAATATGTTAATGTTCGTTATTATATATTCTTTACTGGACTAAGTAGACATCACACGAGTGCCACTGTCGTACTGACCAAAAGTAATGTGTACTTAGAAATAAATCCACATTAATTTTTTTCTCTTTTGATAACAAGGAAATGCGAGTGCAGTAAATATAACTATATTTAATATAGCAGATAAACCCAAAACAAAGCAAGCAGTTTAGTCCCACAGATAATTAGTTTGCACACATTACAAGTTGAGCCAAATGTGAATACAGTAAATATAACTGCGCTCTCTGGGTAACAAGTAAATTGTCTATGCGTTCCTTTTCGGTAACTATATTTTAAAACTCTTAAGTGGATCCCCATTATTAAGATTGGACATGGTTATGCTTGGATTTCTCTTCAAAAGAAGTGTTCTAGTTCTGTTCTCCTAGCTTCCAGGCAAGAAGAATGCAAATACTAAAATACAATTTTTATTTGCAGAAGGTATGCATGGTATTTTGTGGTTCGGTTCTAAAAGTATTAAGACCATAATTTTCTGTCTTTGAACTTTAATTTTTTAACAAGGCACTGTATCCTAAAGCTTAAATACACTAATCAGCAACAAAATGACATAGAATAAGAAAATCGTTAAGGAAATTTTGAAATAAAAGTATGTGGCTTCTTCTATATGACATACTGAGGTTTGAAAAATATGGCGAGTTTTAATATGAATTGATTTTTGTCTCAATATGTCCTATGTGCTTAGCTTCTATCTTCATACCAATAGTCCTAAAGCAGTTATCTTTAGTTATCAACGATGAACTTAAGGCTTCTCACGAAAGTTAGATGTAATTTGTTGTATATTTTAGGTTAAATTCTTTATTAAAATGATTCATTTTTGTCACAAATAATATGATAAATTCTTCTGGAAAAGTCATTTTGAAAATTAAAATCTTATAAAATTTTTCAATAATATTTAATAGTATTCAGACAATTAATTTTTTCATTATGTATTTCAAATGGAATAAAAGATATTCCGTGATGGGATTATGGTACAAAATTGTTAGACACTTTTTGATCCTTTATGATATATTTAAAATAAAATAAAAATTCTGAAGCAATTACAAGAAATTCCTAAGTATTTTGGTATTTTAAATATACTAATATCTGGAAATTTTTCACAAAAGAATGCTGTGATTGTAACATTTTTACAGTGATGAAAATAAAGTTTGATTTCATCAAAGTAAACATACTTATAAGGACCTGCAGAAAAAAAGAATACTCTTGCAAATTATCAACTTTCTCTAGAAAGAGAAAGCATATAGGTTGCAAATTGGTTTTGTATTTTGAACATTAAAACCAAGTTACAGAGATTTGTCACAATCTATGTCATCTGACTGATAATTAAAATGCCCCAAGTGATGATTTTTCGTATTTCTCTTCCTAGGCGTCGTGTGCTGACAGAGATAGCCATTTACATGACCTCTTCCCCACAGTGATACTTGAAGTCCATCACAGTGACGGGTACATAGGTGCCCTCCCAGAGAATTCTTTCATTATCTCAGAGTTTTCCATGTGTACCGAACAGCTTAGTTTTATGTTTTCTAAATAGTTGAGAAAATAACTCTGCAAATCATATATAAATAGGCAGTAGCTATTCTGTTTATCCAGAGCCCTGGTTTCGAGGTTATCACTTAAGTAATTTAATATTTTAAATTTCAGAAAATAAATGGCCTCTAACTCGCTTGACCAACTTCCCCGTTTAAGAGATGAATCCAATGTATGAATACAATATGAATACAATAGCATGTAGAAAAGGAAGTTGAAGGCCTGAAAGCATCTTCAAATCCTTCTTAAAATATAGATGATATTTTCTAAGAAAAGATTTAGGTGGTATAATGCCCCATGTCCATAACTTAGATAGATATTGCAGATGGAAAGATACAGATGTTATGCATACCTGGAAAAACAGTACTGGTGAGACGGGAAGGACTCTCACAGTCACGTGGTGGAAACCCTAGCCTTGGGGATACAGCCACTGAAACCCTGAGAAGATCAGGGACCTACGTAGAGACTCCGTTCCTGCTGGCCTATTCACTCTCCAATATTTTTCACACGCCATAGTCCAGGTGCATTCTTACGTCACCTGAGCGAATTTTCTAATATCTAAGGAGCAATTCTTGTTTGTTTATTTGTTTGTTTGTTTTGCGAGAGCTTTAAAAAAATGGAATCAACGTATGCGGCCCCCATTACAACAGCCTGTCATATATCCTTTTTACTCCGAAGACTTCAGATGCAACTTGATCTTTGCTTTATATGAAAATAATGAAGTGGCGTGAACTCATCGAACAGCTGTGTGTTCATAAAGACCATGTGTTATTTTTGCTTTATGCAGGCATGTTTTGATGGGCTGCTGAGTGGCTTGTCTTTGGGAGACAGTAAAATGGCAGCTGCTTTCACCTTAGAAGACCTCTTACTGCAGAAACTCCAGCTGGGAATATATGCCACTTCCTTAGATGGGCAAAGGGAAGTTCCCCCATATGTAAAATGAGCCCGCACATCTGCGCCGCTTTGGAACTGTGTTCCCGTTGTCATTGGCTTCTCGAAGAGGTTGTTTGTCACTGAAAAATAAAATGTAGAAACCTGAATTTGTACCAAATGCTTTAAAATAATTGCAATGAAGGCTTTAAACCAAATTTGCCAAGTGTGATCTTCTTGAGATTATAAATCTATAGTAGCGTTTGAGCCGAACTAGGTGCGATCAACGCTACGTAGTTAAATTAGCGTCAGCGCTACTTTATAAAGCCTTTGCCTGAAAGCACTTGTGGGCATTTGACGTGTTCTGATGTGTTTGTTGAAAAGCACTTCAATTAACGTGCAGCCACGTCTTACTTAGTATCTAACTGCTTGGAAATGAAAAGAAAAACCTCATTATCTGCCTTCCGGTTGAAGGCGTAATCTCACACAGGTGAGAAGGTACCTCACACTATAAATCCGGGGGCCTGGTCCCGGCACTCCTGAGCCACATCCAGCCTGCCTATCAGCTAAGGATGGTTTTTACATTTTTTTGGAGGTGGGGGAAATACCAAAACAAGATAGTGTTGCATTATGTGTGAAAATTATATGCAATTCAAATCGCAGTGTCAATAAGGACAGTTGTGTTGGAGCCACATTTGTGTGCACATTCTCGGCGGCAGAGCTGAGTACTTGGAGCGGAGACCTTACGGTGCGCAACGCCGAAATGTTTACCATCTAGCCCTGTACAGGAAAAAATGTTGCCGACTTTTGCCATACATTAACAGGATAACTTAGGGGGAAAAGTGCGAGTCTAGCAGAGGACTTGTATTTCCCCGGGCTCATTATCCAATCTTGGGATAAAGTTGTGTGGGTTTACCAGGCCATTTAAATGAGGAAAATAATATCTTCATAGGTTTTCCTTGGGACTCGTACGTAGGAAGACTCGTTCTCTGATTTCAGGCTTTAAACTCCTGCGCGCACGTCTTTCTAAGCGCTGTGGCCCTCACGTCCAATGTGAGCGAGGGTAAAGCAGGGAGAGGAAAAGACAGGTTGTGAGTCTAGCCTCTTGCCTCGTTGCTTTTTCGCCTGCATGGAAGCGCAGACGTCGTTTCGGATTCAGTAGGAGGTGGGCGTTACCTGGCCGCGGCCCAATCTGCGACTGGAGCGCCGGCACCGGGTGGCACTGTGAATTTAGCCTGTTTGATCAGCCTTTGCCCTTGACTGCAGGGCAACATGACTGTGAGTGAGTATTTCTTCTCCACAACCACCAAGGTTATATGTTGCCATTTTGTGACTCTGTGTAACCTTTCATTGAGCGATAGGCCTTTAATTTCCTTCTGGTGCTCAAATCTGTATGCATGCTTATCTACAGTATACATATAAACAGACCATATGTGTGTGAGTGTGTGAATAGCCATAGTACACACGTAAGTGCGTGCTTATATATACATATTACATGCATGCATGTGTCTTAATGATAGTGCCATTGCCATAGCAACATGGTAATTCTTACTATGAGCTAATAAAATTTCACTTTCTTGTTTCATTAGAATGCAGTCACCAAGTGGCTTGCCGATGTGTACAAGAAATCCTGTAACTGGTATCTGAAAGGCCCTCATAGTAGCACCATTTCCATCCGTTGGCTGTACCGAAGGCAAATAATACATAGAACAGAAGGGGCCAAAGCAATTTCCACTGATTGCTTCTTAGTTGAAGGCTAGGAAATATGCAGAACAAGTTAAATAGCCCTAGGGACTGTGTGTATTATGGCCAAGAAAGACAGAAATGCGAGCCATAAATTAGCTTTATTAGATCTTGTGTATGGTAAAGCAAGAGAAGCATGAAAGTGATACCGCATCGCTCCTTTCTTCATTCATCCATGACTATTACATTTATCAATTATGCTTAGGGGTTACTCCATGCATGAAAGAGGCATTATAAAATCCATACGATCCTGTAATTTAGCTGCAAAACTATAGTTAAGTGTCCGACGATCACTTATATAAACCAAACTATGACATTGCAGAGAGAACTGACTTAACATTCAATATTTCAGCCAGGGTATCGGATTTAAGTTGTAGTTATCGATGCAAATGCGACCAATTCAATATCATTGAATTGCAAGGAAACCTTCCTTAATATATAATTTTCTTTCCATCCAATCATGCGCATTTAATATTTAATATTTCTTGCTAAAAATGATAAGGCCTTTATCACTTCCCTTTATTCTCTCCTATTATTGGTCATCGACGAGTCCTGACTTTGCTGTCTCCTTTTCATTAAATACCTTCATTGTCCTTCTAGTAGCTTCCCCAGCAACTAGGCTTCCTTCCCTAGTCTCAGTGAAGAGTATTCTGAATATTATTATGTAATCTGCTCAGTGTTCAGTCTGATGCTCCCTGCACAGTCAGTGCCATCAAAAGCTTCTTAACTAATTAAGAGAAACAAAAGTCAATGTTCAAATGTATTGGAAAATCACATGGGGAGGAAGTCTGAAAACGGGCTGCAACTTCTTCAAGCTCCTTCATCTTCCTTCATCTTCCAAAGCTCGGTCCTCACTTTGAAGCTCCCTACTTGTGACTTTAGGTCAGACCGAGAGCCTATTCAAAAACCGTTTCTCACCCCCTTCACGATTGCTACACTGGTCCAAGCCACCATTGTTATCCCTCACCTGAATTAGTTCAATAATATCTAGACTTATGCCCGGGCTTTCCCACAGTCCGTTCTCAACATAGCAGCCTCAACGAGCCTGTGACAAAGGAAGCCCTAACAGCCCCGCTTCTCGTTGAGGGGTAAACCCGAGGTCCTTACAATAACATCTTCCCAGTAAGATCTTCTCTCGGGTTACCGGAGTGACTCGCTGCTACTTCATTTAGCCTCCTTGTAGGTTTTCCTCCAACTGACCTCTTTTCTCCCTGAATCACTGTGTTTGGTTTTTCAAAGATTCATTGGGCTGGCATTGGTTAATAAAATTATATAGGTTTCAGGGGTAGAATGCATCGCCTATCTATTGTACTATGTGTTCACCACCCCAAGTCCCCCCTTTACCCTCTTCTTCCTCCCCCACCCCACTTTGCCTCTGGTGATCACCATACTGTTGTCTGCGTCTCTGTGAGGTTTTCTCTGCTTACTTAATCCCTTCACCCTTCTCACCCAGCCCCCTAACGCCCCCTGCTCAGACAGCCGTCAGCCTGTTCTCTGTGCCTAAGAGTAGGCGTCTCTTTTGTAAGTTAGTCTGTTGCATTCATTACACTCCACGTATAAGTGAGATCGGAATGCTACCCATCTTTCTCCACGGACTGGAAGGGACTGGAGAGGATTCGCACTTCTTTTTTACAGCCCTGGGAAGTTCAAATATTCGTGAATTACTTTCCACTTTGTTGTCCTCTGAATGGTCGCCCTAGGACTCAACAGGTGTAAACACCTGCTCGAAGGAGGCCCAAAGCACAGCAGCAGCAACAAGCTGGCTTTGATCTCCTCCCGAGCTTTTGTGCTTAAAGTACAAATTAGGCCAGGTTGCAATGCAGACTCAATGAGCCATTGTGAGCCACCTACACACGCCGTTGGTTTTGACATTTCCTTGTCTTTTTGCTGGGCCAGAGGGTGCAATTGAAAATTACTGCTTCGGTGCTTGAAAGAGTTAATGTAGCTTCCAGAAATGCTTATTCCACTCCCCAGGAGTAGCATCTGCATCGAGAGAATCTGGCTGAGTTTATTGGTGAAATGGACAACTGCTGATTGAGGGAGACTTCAGCGACTCTGCTCCTTAGGTGCGCGTTTACTGATTACAGAGTGCTTAAGGATTATATTCTCACCCCTCGCACAGGTAATTAAATGAACGTAATCAGCGTTGTATTATACACTCAGATCTCCCCCATTGCCTTTCCTGGCCTTTCCATCTCACTTCAAAAATCACTAATCATCTGTACTTCAGGCAGTCAAGTGAGGGAGGCTGGAATTTGTCCCTCTGTGTAGTTCAAGTCTAAAATATGGGACAGTGTCAGAAACTGGAAGACATCAGCTGTTTCTAATGGACGTGAGATAGCCAACATCATTCAGATTCTTTGGTCGTGATTTGTTCGAGCCCTTCGCATTTGAGAGATTCCCACATCCGCTTCCTTTAGGTCAGAGGTGGCAAACACGAGGCCCATGGGCGAATCCAGCCCTCCGCCTTGTTTTATCCGGCCCAGCACCTTGTTTTTAACCGGCAGCAGCACCGAGCTCTCGCTTAACTGTTAAGGAGTAGTTACGCTGATACAGTCCTAAACATTACATTCGGCCCTTTGAAGGCAACTGCGAGGCTGATGCGGCCCCCGGTGACGATGAGTTTGACACCCCTGCTTATTAAGGTTGACAATACAATGTGATTTTAGGTGAGGTATTCTTTAGACTTATCTTAGCCTGCACTATTTTAGGAATCCTCTATGCCAAGAAATAAGGACAAAAGAGTTCATTTCAAAACTGCTACTGCCATTAGGTATCAGTGAATGTTTCTGAAAATCAAGAGAAAACTGGATTTTCAAAAATGTTTCTAAACGAACATTTCATTCATCCCAATTTTGCATAGTAAAACCGTATTTTATCACCTATTACTTAAAAAGGAATCCAACCTGATTTGTTTGTCCATTTTATGCTGGGGTCCTCATTGATATTGAAAAATCATGTCATCAACACAAAAAGAGGTACAATAAGTATGTTTTAACCACTTAGTATTTCTAAGTAGTAAATGAGATGTTTTATAGTTCCACAATGTTTTCTAGTGGGGCGAAGAGTTTAGCAAAGACTAATGCATTTTTTAAATGACAGAAACATTTCCTTTTCCTTTAATGTCAGAATTTTACCATTAAGGCAAAATTATGCTTCAGTAGTTTCAATGGTTTAGCAGTTACTGCTTGCTTTGCTGGTCATTTAAGAAAATGCCTGAAAAGCCAAGACTTCCGGCCAAGATGGAGGCGTAGGTAGCTACACGTTGCCTCCTCACGGAACCAAAAGAAGGACAACAACAAATTTAAGAAGTCACGACTGTGGTACCAGTCATTGAATCTAGGCACAGCCGAGGACCTCACAAATCTCCAGCAGATTGTCGGGGTTGTTACCCCGTAAGGCCCGTGATTTCTAAAATATTTCAAAGCTGTGTTTAGGAATGACCATTTTTCTAAATGGTTATACTGATATCCTCATAGTCCTTCATCAGCGTATTAAACGATCTTTCCTTTGCAAGCTTTCATGAGCCACTGGTCCATAGTGATGAATCTGAAACCTGGAAAAGGAAATTAACATTCGCGGACAGATAATCCCTCAGCTGCTATAATTTATAAGCAAATGTTCCCTGCATCAAATAAAACTTCACAGGAATAGCAAGTTGTCAATTTCTCAGTCAACATGATGTATAATCCCCACAAAAGTTCAATCATATACAAATCCTAATATAAAATTTTAATTTGTCTTTAAATGGTTTCAGCTTCATTGACAAACACACAATCATAGGCATAAACTTCTTGAGGTTTAAAATAGCATCAACGTATTAGGTATAATCTTGCATTTATAAATGATTGATAACGTTAATGAGAAAAATTCCACTTATTTAAAATCTTGCAGGCCTGAAATACTCAGTAAACTATTTGTTCAACTTGTTAATTTAGTATAAGTATGTTGTTGAAATTCCTAAGGATAATGCCTGGCAATGGATTGTAGAGAAATTCATTTAAAGTTCATTGAATATGGGAAGGATGTAATTTATTCAAATCCCCCACTTATTAAATCAGGATTTGGCTTTTTAAAATATTTATTTTTTTCCAACTAATGAAATGGACTTGAAAAGAATTAGCAAAATCTCTGTAGAATTGTAACAGAATAATTCCGATGACTGTGTTTTCGCTATCAAACTTTGTGGAAGTTTTTACTAACAGGAGCTGAAGGCCGAATTGAGATGAATATATTTATTATTGTTCAGAGGATTTGTTTTCATTTTCACTTGTTTTCCGGAAAGAAATTTCATTTTAAATATTTTATAATCTTGCCAACATTTCCCTTTCCAGATAAGTAATGAGATCATATATCTGCATATTCAATGGACATATATATTAACAAAAAGCTTACGAAAGGAATCCTGGGTTTCTTTTTTTGTTTAAGATTTTATTTATTTATTTTTAGAGAGAGGGGAAGGGTGGGAGAAAGAGAGGGAGAGAATCATCCATGTGTGGTTGCCTCTCACATGCCCCCTACTGGGGACCTGGCCTGCAACCCAGGCATGTGCCCTGACTGGGAAGTGAACCAGCAACCCTTTGGTTTGCAGGCCCATGCTCAATCCACTGAGCCACACCAGCCAGAGTGGAATCCTGGGTTTCTTAGTACATAACTAATGATGTAGGTAAGAGAAGGCAGAACTTTGCCATGTCTCTATTGGTAAGTAAGTGTAGACTTTTAAAGCATAAATATATAGCAGTTTTAAAGACATAAAATTTAAGGATCCGAAGGTGTCTTTTACCCACCTTACATGTTTAGATTATACAGTATTTTTGTTGTATTTGTTGTTCTGTGCATGTAGGTTTTCTACCTACTAACAGTCATATTTGCAACTACTCTAAGGTTTCAATTTTTATTTTTAAATCCTCACCGGAGGACATGTCCATTGATTCCAGAAAGAAGGGACCGGAGGGAGAAAGAGGGAGAGAAATATCTATTGGTCTCGCACGGCCCACACTGCAGTGAACCTGCAACCCAGGCACGTGCCCTGACCGGGAATTGAACACACAACCTAGGTGTGTGCCCAACCAAGAGAGCCACACCAGCCAGGGTTGAGGTTTCAAATCTTAAGTTTTAGGTGTGTTCCTTAGCAATCTATGGTCAATACCAAGCTGTTGGATTCTCATTGTTCAGAGAAATGTCTTTTGACTTAGTTAAGAGGTACTAGTGCAATGTTTTCTGATTAAGGTAAGTACAATGAAACCGGAAGTTACAGGATTAGGTAGGAAAATAAGTTATTGGGGGAATCTTTCATTTGCATCAAATAACGTGCATGATATATAACCACCCTATACAGTCATGTGTTCTTGGGTTTCTGCTACCCATCATTTTATCACTGCAATACAGATGGGATTCCTAGGGAGAACACTGTGTGCAAATGACCAAGAAAGATAAGCTTTCAATTACATTTTGATAAAACTGATCAAGCTTTTTCTAAAATGACAGTATTGACTTTTCTACATTCTTGTGCTCTAATGAATGAATTAGGCACAGATACTTACTGCGGTCACGAGGTCACGCAGCTCCAGGAAATACAAGGAGAAATTACACCTGGTGCCCCGCCTTAGGAAGCGTATAGTCAAATGAAGGAAGATCGGAAGTACAGATAATTATCATTCGAGGAATAGGCTGATTGAGCGCAGAAAGGAGGGAGAGAAAGTCAAAGCAATGGAGATCAGATGAAGGAGAGCTCTTCATTCTCGGTGCAAGTGGCACTTGAGCAAATTGTTGAAAGATCGAGTTTACACATATGAGTCATCAAGCAAAGGATGGTTAAGGGTGTCATAATGGGACTATTAATGGCGCAAATGGGATATTTCTTGCATGCTGAGACACATTGAATGGTTCGGTATTTGTTTTGGTTGAATATATGAAACGGGGTTCTTGGAGGACTGTTTGGGATGTGGTGTGTCTCGTGGACGCCAGGTTCAGGAGCTCCGCGGACCTCTTTCCCTGGGGGCGGGGGGAGGGTGAGAGGACGTTTGGGCAGGAGTGTGACTTCACACCACCGATGTCTGCAACAGTGCGCGTGGTTTTCTCCCCCTTCTGAGAATCGGCAGTTCCATTTTACCTCTATACCCGAGTGGACACTGTGCTGAGTGGACACGAGAGGCAGCCACGCATCGATGTGTCTTTCCTTCTCTTTCTCTCTTCCTCTGTCTCTAAAAATAAATAAAGTCTTTTTAAAAAAAAAGTCACGGTAGAGAATATTTTTCTAAGCATGAAATAAAATTTAGAAGCCCTAAAAGGAAGGAGGTATTGGGTTAGTAAAAATTAGAGATTTCGCCCTGGCTGGTATAGCTCAGTGGATTGAGCTCGAGCCTGTGAACCAAAGGATTGCGGTTCGATTCCCAGTCAGGGCACATGCCTGGGTTGCAGGCCAGTTCCCAGCATGGGACACACAAGAGGCAACCATACAGTGATATTTCTCTCCCTCTCCCTCTCTCCTACCTTTCCCCTCTAAAGATAAATAAATTTTAAAAAAATCTTAAAAAAAATAAAATAAATATTTCTGCATGGTCTAAAGAAGTGTAAAGGCAAAAGATAAACGATGCACTAGGAGGAAGTACTTCTAACCGTCACAAGTAATGCGCTGATGCCGCAATATAAACAGGTCTCCTAGGAGCCAGTGAGAACAGAAAAACGGTGTCGGGACACGGGCACGTGGTTCATACAAAGGAAGCACCAAACATTCCACTGGTGATGTTTTGGTGTGCAGGCTTCATTGTCATTACCACTCGCAAATTGATCACAGAGAAAATAGTGATGCCACACACAGAATTATAGAGTTTCACCTTCTAAAGAATTAAACCCCTTGCGAAACTGAAACTTCTGAAAACACCTGCAATTCCTTAGAAAATGTTAACCAACGGTACGATCCTATTTGTTTTATCTTCTTACGAGTATTGTAGTCTATTATTTTTTATTGTTGCTCTACACATTCCATGCAGACATGACCAGAGCCTTGTTACAAAGACAGTGCAAATATTTTTATTAAACTACTTTATTTTAAATATCAGCACACTTATAGAAGATATGTTTTACAGTCAATTTTAGCAAAACATCCATCAGTATTAGAAATACACACACAAAAAAGCTTTCTGCAAATAAATCTTGATTCCACATTCCTCTCCAGTATAGTTGCCTCCATCATACTTTCCCATGGGATTAAGTGGTATTACTCTCACATTGGAAACTTACACAGCATTCCTATTGAATTCACAAAATGAAATAAATCAAAATGATAACAAAAGGGGAACCATAAATATTCTTCTATTTACACACATGGATAGATGCAATCAATAAAATCCAAGGCAGAAAAGAAAGGAGAGAACAATGATTTATTTTCTTTTTAGGGTGCATTTCACATACATCCGTAATGCTATCTTACATTTTGATGGTTATTTAAAACATCATCTCCTTTGTATAATACACCCTCTATCATAATATGAATTATCAGGCTATAGAAAATACACAAAAGCAACTATGGAAATAACTATATAGTACAATTTATATTTGGAAACAGTTTCTTTTGTATTTCAGTTTTCTCATGGTTTCTGATATTCCTGGAAATGTAAACATTTCGGGTCTCTGTTCAAGGTCAAGTGTGTAACCTGGAAAAGCTGGGGCCCAGCCTGGCCATTCTCTGTCCGCGTGGACGGGGCCACCCCTGGGGCTCTGGGTTCATCTGGTCTTTTTGAGATTCAGTGCCTTTCAGATGATGCCGTTCTTCATGTGCCTGCTTTCTTTCTTTCTTTCTTTCTTTCTTTCTTTCTTTCTTTCTTTCTTTCTTTCTTTCTTTCTTTCTTTGTAGCTGCATTTTCACTTGGTTTGGGATAAAATGTTATTGTGCTGAATATTAAAAGCTGATATGTTGCATAGTATAACCTAAATAGGATGTATTTATGGCTTCAACTTCCAGCGAGGGGATGGAAGGGCGACCTGCATTTTCTTTTTGGTGGTGGTGGTTTCTTTGTCAGAGTAAATAGTTTCAGACAGAAATTTGAAATCCATTGTGGTAAGAAGAAGACAGAGACAGATTTTTGGAAGTCTAATTTAGGACGTTCACACAATGTATTTTCAAGTAGCTAGGAAAGGTTTTAACAGCCCTGAAAAAAGCAAGCATTATCCAGCTCAGTGAATTGTCACAATCAAAGTAGCTATATTCACAGGAGCCACTTGAGGCTACATACTCCTTTTATGGATGAAACTTAAGTGTGAGATGCATTCAGATGTACTAGAGGCGCAAGAATATTCGCTGACTACCTTTTTCAGGTCAGGCTAAAGTAGTGTCATTCATATCAATCGCAGATGGAGATTCTTCGCTATTTATATACCGTGCTTGCGAATGAATGTCTTCCAATGCAAGATTTCCATGGTTCAGAAGAAACGAGTGATAGTTCGATTTACTGAGGCTTGGAGGAGTCACATGACCATCGGAGAGCACATCATTTCAAGTTTCAAAATACAAATAAGTAATGGTTGTGAAGTGGCGTGAAACTTTTATTTTCAAGAAAATAATTTTTCCCCTCTTCCCCAACAGCTATTTTCTCACTTTGGCCAGGTTCAAAGAGTCCTTTCTGTCAAATACTTACTCTTTAAAACTTTGAGACTGCAGGACCTACATTTTATAGGATAAAAATCAGAAACAAGCAATCAACTTTCAATAATTAAATTCCGGGCACTTTACATTCACAAGGCAGATAATTCATTACCAAAGAATACACCTTCATTCTACGGTCATGTACCTGAAGAAGCTCAATGTGGCAAAAGGCCAGAATTTTCCAGTTAAAAATAGCACTTTTTTAGTTAAAAGTGCTATGTCTCAAATATCTATTGGAAAATTTATTCATTTTATGCTATTGGCCATTATAATTTCACATTGAATGCCATTTGAAAAGATCTCTGAGATGAAAGGCTATTCACATCATTTGAATTTCTATCATGGTAATAGTGAATGGGGCCTTTGAGGTTCTGAAATGGTACTCGTGGATGAAAAAAAAAAAACAAGACTTGTAGAGAAGAGTGCATCTTTATTAAAAATAAATATATCGGTATTTGATATTTGCTGAAGTGACTGTTTCTTCCCACTATTAGTTACTGTATTATTGTCCATAATTAATTGAAGAACGCTTTATTCATCGCATTAAGTTTATTCTCGCCCCAGTCATTGTTGGTGTCATTTAATTTCCAAATTAAAAAGATTTGGTGTGAAACTGGAGAGGCGCCAAGGCGGGTCCCGAGCTGTAGGTCTCCCGTGGAAGGCGGAAGGCCAGGCCGCACCAAACACGCTTTGGTTCACTTCGTGTGTCTGAGTCGCATGTAACACTTTAATTATCTTTACTTCTTAGGAAAGCCAGAATCAGACTTAAAAAAAAAATTGCATACAAGATATGGATAGAAACTGGTTTGTTTTTTCTTATATCATCACCCTAATGACATAAATATGGAGATGGTAGAATGTTTTGCCAGCATAATACTCATAGTCAACTAGAATTATGTTCTTACACTTGATTCATTTATTTAGTATTCACTCTAGAAAATCTTATAAGTACTGCACGTTTTTTAAGTCTGGCTGGGTTAGACTTCTTGCTCCTTGATGCTTTGTAGCTTTGGGACTTGGGACAAGTCAAGAAATTGTTCTGTGCCTCAGTTTAATGATCTTTTTAAGTGGAGTTAAAAATAACAGAATTACCACGAAGAGCAGTTACCCCAAGTACCTGGAAAGGAGATTGTAAACTTCTAAAGTATAAAGTTTATAACATGCCATATTTCACCATGTATAATGTGCACCCACATTGCTGTGGGCATCATATATAAGATTATTATGCCCATTATTACACATATGGTATTTAAGCATTATAGCCACGTATAATGTACACCTTTATCTTTTCCCCTCAAAGATTTGGGCAATGCCCTGGCTGGTGTGGCTCACTGGATTGAGCACTGGCTTGCAAAGCAAAGGGTTGCTGGTTCAATTCCCAGTCAGGGCATGTGCCTGGGTTGCAGGCCAGGTCACCGGTGGGGGGCGTGCGAGACGAAACCACACATGGATGCTTCTCTCCCTCTCTCCTTCCCTTTCCCTCTCTCCTTCCCTTCCCCTCTCTGTGAAAATAAATAAATAAAGTATTTTAAAAGGTTGGGTGGAAAAGTGCACATTATACACAGCAAAATATGACATGTATATTTATGTTCTCAGTACCTAGGAGAGTGCCTACTAGTTATCTAAGCAAATAGTAAATATTTCCAATGAAAGTAAACCTTCCTTCACGTGTTAGAAACTGTGAAACTGTTGCACCAGGTGTGCTGGTTCACATGGTTTCAACGAGAGAAGTATTTGTTGAAGGAAGGCCATAACCTGGTGATGCGTCATTATGGATGAAATAAAACATACACCTGGACTACCTAGGAAAAAGAATGACAGCGTGGCTTTTCTCTCAAGGGGAGCAAAAGCCTCGGCTTCCTCCGCCTTAACAGGCCTTTATTCTGTATCTCCTCCCATTACAGGATGGTCCTCACTCACTATCCCCAGTTACAACAAAGGAGCCAATGCCCCTCACCCAATCACAGAAGAAGGACGTTAGCCAATGAAAAGGCAAAAGTGGTTGAGCCGGTTACACTGGTCCCTGCAAGGTTTAGCACTTGCAGGGTGAGGGAGGTTTTGCAAGAAGCAAGCCTCAAAAGCAGCCTAGGTACATTGCAAATCTGATTCCCCAGGAGAGAACCTATCTGTGGGCGTGGGTCCTGGGCATCTCCGAGTGGGAGCTGGGCCCACGCCACGCAGAAGGGTCTGCCAAAAGCTGGTGTCCCGTTTTGTTTGTCTGTCTCTACCCTGTTAGACAATATTCTTTTTCGTACAACACATGTTCAAGAGTTTATTACAAATTCCTATAGCATGAAAATTAGCATTTCACAAAGCTTTTTTGAATTTTAAACAATTTTTTCAATTGCAGTTGACATACTGATATTAGTTTCGGGTGTACAATATAACGACTGGACAGTTACATATCTCCGACAAGTCTATCACCCATCTGACACCATACATACGGTGTGACTACAATGGCACTGAATGCACTCCCTGGGCTGTGCTCCATCCCCTGACTGCTTCTGTAACTAGCAGTTTGAACCCCTTAGTCCCGCCCCTTTTGCACCACTTCCGCCATTCAGTAGAACCACAGCATAGGTGAACTGATGGATGAAGGATTGAATGGAAGGATCTACAATCAGATAAATAATATGGAACATAGTTTGAAACCTTTAATGCCCGTTAAATTCCAAACTCTGACTCGGTAAGATTTTCTCCCCCTTTCCTTTACCAGATTACAATAAATCTCTCTGTCCTAATCTGTCTCCCTTTCGCTACATCCCCGCTGTTGGTTGGCAATTGTTATCGCTCTTATTCACTACTAAGAAATAGATCGTTAAAACTGTTGTTAACCCTTTAGTGTTAAAGGAATTGGTGCTTCCAAAGAGGATGGCCCCAGGTTCTCATGACAGTCAAACCTCAGTTCCCAAATGACTTGGTTCTCGAACAGTTCAGTTCTCCACCGAGTTGTTCACGGAACAAAATGTCTGCATTGTCTCAACTAAGTATTATTTTGAGGATTGATTAGTTTGAGTAAATACTCCTCAACTAAGTATTCTGAAAATCTCCAATCCATTGAGATATGCCATGTAAGTACTTTTACTTCATCGTTGAAACTTCATCGGTATACATGCCTGCATCCGTCCGAGTTTAATGTTGCCATTGTTCTTCCTCAGTGTGTTTTTTGACTTAGCCTCTGAAACTCAAAATAACACAAAGTCTTTTAAAGGAAACCAGTTGCTCAAGAGAAATTATCGAAGTGTACAAAGTATACTTCAGAGAAATGGAGTTTGCCTTTCAATGAATATAAAATATCCATTGGGTGGTTATCAAGAGCGCTTCCCCGGTGTCCTGGAAGACTTGAATTTCCTGTTCCACGAAATGTAAAGTGGACTTTTGCCAGTAATCGTCGTTGTACCTTTTCCTAGAGGACTATTCTAGTCCATTCCACAGGCAATGAGATGCCCTGGTACCAGTGCCTGGCTGAAATCTGAGCTAGGCTCCTTGGCACAGCTTAGATTTGGTACTGCCGCTTGGCGTGTATTAGTTGACACACAGCAGGGCATGCCTGTGTTGCAGTTATAAAAAGACCAACTTCAGAACCATCCATTAGCACCCAATTTAGGATTTATTTTTAAACAGAAAATCAATACTGAAACAAAACCAGACAACGTGGAAAGCGGCCTGTAAGAGAATACTGGGATGGAAGAGACTCGGAATCTTACATTGAAGCTATGTGGGTTATTTGAAACGTTCACAAGCATCAAGATGTTATTTCTGCTGAATAGACTTCCATCATTTGTGCTTTGAACTTAACACAAAAACTGTGTTAGCAAATGTTTTAAATTTATATTAATGAATTTAGATTGAATTTTTTAAGTTTTATTCCTATTTGAAAAATTAAACTGCTTGAAGTTCCTTGATTTTTGTCTGTAGACACAGAGGAATAGAATAGTCTTCATGTATGGAAAAGTATTTGGTATTTTTATGTTGAGAAGGAAAACAGAATGTATTTTTGCTTTCATATGCATTTATATTGTTATACTACTACCCTTGTGACCTTATACGTCATTCTGAGCAAAGATATGTATTCATACTTTGTCAGTGATAGTGGTGTTGTATTTCATAATTTAAGTATACTAATACATGTGTGTCTATGCTAATGAAATGTGACCATAATTCAGGTTGCATAAAAAAGCACAACTTAGAAAATATTTATCTTTATTTTAATGCTGCATTGTTCCAATGATTTATAATATCCAGGAATGATGGTAGATAATTGAATTTTTTTAGAGATTTTATTATTTATTTTTTTAGAGAGAGGAGAAAGGAAGGAGAAAGAGAGAGAGAAACATCCATGTGTGGTTGCATTTCGCACGCCCCCCTACTGGGCACCTGGCCTGCAACCCAGGCATGTGCCCTGACTGGGAATCGAACTGGCGACCCTCTGGTTCGCAGGCATGCGCTCAATGCACTGAGCCACACCAGCCAGGACTGAATTTTATATCACAGTTCAAGGTGCATATATTCTTCTCATCCGAAGTATTTGCTTTGTTGTTAACACTGGCAAGGCCTTGGCAGCGTAGAGGAAATAGACGCCCATAAATGTTTCTAAAAGTTAATCCCAAGGGTTGAAGTAGGTTTTGGATCCAAGTTAAATTGAAGCTTGAAATACAGTGCTGTGGTAGAGCTATTAAAAGCTATTAAAATGCTGATTCCATGTGTGTGTAAACATTTGGCCATATGACATGAGTGCGTTAGTTTTATACTTAAAACAAAAATGACTAAGGTGAAGTTCCAAATAATATTGCTGACCATAAACAACAGAAAAGGTGGGTTTCTTAAGGAATAACAAACAACCGACTTAGGGACATGAGGTCTATTGACAAACCGAATGCAAGGGCAGAGAAACAAAGGTCAGGAAAGGCTCTTTGTGGACTTGGAAGGAGCATTGTATACAGAGAGCCCTTCGGAGGAACCTAAAGGCTTCAAGTGTGGTGACTTCTCGTTGGCTGAGTCCCAGAGGTCTCCCATTGGCTGAGCTGTCACTGGGCAGGAGGCATCCTTGCTTCCTCCTGCCCACGTAGTAATGTAGCATCCCTTCCAGTAGCAGCTACTGGTACGTCTTTTTCTGTTCGGGTCAGGAGTGTGCATTGAGTGACGTGTGTGAGAGTTTTGCCTTCTAGCCTTCTGACTGTACTTTGCATGAGGTTTCTGTGTATTCGTTGTTGCTATATTTTTACAGTAGAAATCTAATGTATACTTCTTGGCAATAAACAGTGTATGGCACAAAACTTAAGGATAGTAATGATACGACTTCATGTTTAGGTAGAACTTCACCAAATACTAGATCATTTGATCCTCAAGCCCCTTGTGAATTAGCTAACACAGAGATTATTAATCTCCATTTAGAAATGAGAAAACCACACTTTAAGAAGGTATTTTACCTTTCTAGCATGCTAATTTAAGTCCAGTGTTATTTTTAGAACACCACATTGCTTCTGAGTATTCAGAATCTCATTTTCACCTAATTGAAAATTAGGGTAAGGAATAATTATAAAAGTAGAATGATTTTAGGCCTATGTATCTTTATAATATGCGTGTAGATATAAAAGCTCAGTAGTGAAGTCAAATGAATTCTAAACCATAGAAATTCCAGCAACGAAGTGTTCTATGTCGATTTCTTGTCTATTTCCAATATATAAAAATTATGTAAATTGCACTTTTTGGTATATATTTGTATCTGCGTGGAAGAATGCATAGCATGTTGATTTCTATGATGGGGAAGAAAACCAAACTTTTGATCATAGAATTTCAATCCTATAATTTTAGACCTCTTCAACTTAATACTTTTATAACTCTCCAAGCCTAGGGAGAACTACTACTTGACACTCTGCTCACCTATTTTACAGATATGCAAGGTCCGTGTACTCATCATTTGAAAGGCATTATGTAGAGTCTAGCTGCACACATACAACCAACTGAGTCTCCAGGAATATTCCTTGATCCAACTAGGCTTTTCTCTTACATTCCTACGTGCAGACTGTGGCAGGCACTAAAATTACCTCACTGAGAACAAGTTTGACTCGAAAACCCTGGATTAGCTCATGACTTGGCATCTGAGACAGTTTCATCCATACCCTAATTAACTCTCAATTTAAAAAGACTGAAAAATGATTTAATTAGATATTATGGCTTTATTTTATCCCATGTGCTGTAAGAGAAAAGAAATTCTATACGGAGTGCTATAGTTTCTGTAAGTTTCAACTGCCCATGTCATTTTATAGTTATTTTAAGTTAGAAACCTTTTTTCAAGGGCCCCTTACCATACACTCTATTTTCGTGTCCTTTTAAAAATCTAACTTTATTTCAGTGTAATCTGCATATCATCATATACCAACTTTTATACAGAATTCAATGTGTTCTGACAGATGTCCACATTCGTGTAAACATCCCGCAATCAAGTTAGAGAATATTTTCCATCACATCAGATAGTTTTCCTCAGGCCTGTATTTTTCCTTAGTCTCTCTTCCTTTACCCTGTCCTGGGCAACTACGGAGCCTGCTTTCTGGCAGTACAGGTTACTTTTGTCTATGCTAGGATTTCACATAAATGGAATCATATAGTAATTACAGATTTGCGAGTGCACAATATTAAGTAACTTGTGAGTCCTAAATGGAACTCTGCAGTAATGTTTATAAAGGGAAATTACTCTTGAGGTTTAGTAATAATGTAAAATCCTATAGCTGAAGATGTTTGACATTTTAAATTTCATTTTTTATTAGCGGGTGGAATTGGAGTACCACTCTTCCATTACAAAGGCCGAGAACTTCATGTGACGGACAAGTTCATCCAAACTGCCAAACTTAGCTACCCTTCGGCTTTGTGTCAAATTAAAGCATCTACTGTGAATGCCTCAGTAGCACTTCCGGGTACAAAATGTAAAAGTTCTTTTGTAGCTCCTATGTCTGTTACACCCAAGCCCTACAATTGAAAAATGACGACTATATGATATATTCAAAGAAAAATATCGATATGTTATGCAATATCAAAAACTATACCGCACATTAATTTCAACCTTTACATAAGCACAGCTATTATTAAAGGCAGATGCTGTAATGGAAGATGTTGGAGAGAAGGACTGAGTATGAAATTTCTCAAAAGAATGAAGTTTGACCTGCACAAGAAAGACTATACCTTACACATTCTTGAGGTCTGGGGAATGAATTCTATTTTGCTTTCGGTAAATGCATTAAAGATGACTGATAATGGATATTCTATGTATATGTGTCCTTATAAAGACAGTCTCTCTCCAAAAGCACTTTTTTCGTATATTTAATGAAAGTATTGGAATGCATTGGCAATCGTTAAAGTTAAAATATCATGCAGCACGTAAATCATCTTCTGCACTGAGAAGCACATTATTATTTTAAGTAAAAAGGCAATTACTCAACCAACCCAACTCAAGTCTGCCTTCCTAGAGCAAGTAGCTTTTAGTTCTTAATGGCAACTTATTGAGGAACTTTTACAGTTCTCAGTCTTCATTGCACACTCCAACCACATGGGTAGCTTTCAGGAAATACTGGTACCAGGCCCCACAACCAGGTATTTTGGTCATTAATGATGAGACAGTTAATCAAGATGTTTTTTAAGAGGTGGAACGGTTGGTTTGTATAGAGAGGCATTTGGATGGCTAGAGTACTGGGAGGCTGTACCCACTTTCTACTGGTAGCAGGTGAATGAAATGTAAACCCATCCATGCGGGACAATGCTTATAAGGCACTGAAGAAAGAAATTTAAGAAGATACAAATAAGTGGAAGTACATACCCTGTTCATGGATAGAACGAGTTCACTTCATTAAAATGTTCATACTGCCCAAAGCAATCTATAGATTCAACGTAATTCCTATCAAGATTCCAATGACGTATTTCACAGAACTAGAACAAATCTTTCAAAAAGTTATATGGAACCAAAAAGGACACCGCATAGCCATAGCGTCCTGAGAAAGAAGAACAAAGTTGGAGGAATCATATTACCTGATATCAAACTATACTACAAGCCTATAGTAATCAAAATAGCATGGTCAATTAATATTTGGCAATGGAGTCAAGAACATACAATGGGGTGAGGATAGTCCATTGGATAAATGGTGTTGGGAAAATTAGACAGACATATGCCAAAAATGAAACTAGACCTCCTTCTTACACCATACACAGGAATAAACTCAAAATGGATTACATACTTAAATATAAGACTTGAAACCAGAAAAATCTTAGAAGGAAACATAGGCAGGAAAATCCCAAACCTTTCTCATAGCAATATTTTTTCTGATCTATCTCCTCAGGCAAGGGAAACAAAATCGATTATAAATACATAGGACTACACCAAACCAAAAAGAAGTTTTTTGCACAGCAAAGGAAATCATGAACCAAACAAAAACCCAGCCTACTGATCGGGAGGACGTACTCACCAAAGATACCCCTTTGACAACAGATGGATCTTGGACTCAGCTCTGAGAAGCACTGATTTATGGTTTGCCTCTCCTAAGCAAACACCTTGGAAGGGATTCCTATCCAGTAAAGAAATCATAGTCACCTCGGTGCCATATCAGTGCCTCAGTGTAAATTAACTCTGTCAAACAAAGCAACAGGAGACACTTCTAGAAAGTGACTGACTCCAACTAAATACTACTTTAACAGTTTTATTAATTCTCTGAGCAAACCTGACCTCTTCAAGGTACTTTAGTTTTCTTGGACTTCAAGTTTCAATTCTATTTTCATCTGATTTAAACATCACAAAAACGCAATGTGAGTAACGCTCACTCTTTTATTTAACAAATGGCTAAATGGCGTTTCGGAATGATCCGTTTCCCCAAGGTGCGCATTTAGTAAAAACCTGTGTTGTTTTTTTTTTGTTTTTTTTTTTTTTTGTCTATTACCCCTGTGTCAGGAGTTAGTGTTCAAAGCCAATGGGTAATAGACTCAGAATCAGAGGCTCCGGGAAGGTGCGAATGACTCCCGGTTGGTCTGCCATTCTTTATTATGCAAATGAGGGAGGAGGAAGACTCCAGTGAACTTAATTCAGTTGGAAGACATGCTGGCACCATTCTTGTGCCTGCAACTATTTATGTGAATGAGCACAGAAGACATTAGACAGATGAGAGATGGAGAGAGAGGTGTGCGTAAGGAAATCTGTTAGCCTCTAGCCCAAACATCGTTCCAACGACAGCAGGTTTATGGGCTCTAAAAAGGTCATGCATCATTTTACTTGAATTCCTTTTCTAACAGTTTTCCCGTCTCTGACACAAAACCAACGAGAGACCACAGCAATTGTTCGTAATTTTCATGGTCAGATGAAGATGAGCCAAACTTCGAAATCATTCCTGGTGCAATGTAGTGAGAAGCGCTGTTTATCACCCAGAAAGGGAAGCAGAGGGCTCAGCTCTCGTTTGTTCGGGACTGTTTCCAGTAAGGTCTGCGATCAATTAAGTGGCTCCTCTGGTGGGTTTTACTGAGATCAGACTTGGAGGCCCGTGATGTGGAACAGACACATTAAAAGAGTCGGAAAAGAATCAGTGTCATCAAAGCAGAATGACAGCAAATGGGAAAAAGCACTGAAGCCCTACAGCCTTTGTGGGACTGAGGGTTCCCTCGTCAAACATGTAAAATTTTCAAATTACATTATTTCAGTAAAACCCAATTTGAGTCATTTATTTTTATCGGCATTTGGATTTTTTGTTGCCTGCCAGCGAACACAATATTCTGAGCTAAATACATAAATACAATAAAGTTGACATCTGCCCAGCTGGGTTGGCTCAGAATTTCTAGATCCTTGGTTTTTATTTTCTGGCTCTAAAAATACACAGAATGCTTTCTCCTACATACGAAGTTAGACCTAGGTATTAGAACTATGTCCTGAAAAATCACTGGGGAACAATGGACTTCTGGGGGGAAAATAACTTTTTACTTGCAATATTAGAAATACTTTTATCAAATCCTCCTGGGTTGTGAAACACCGACATTCAATGACATAGGCTCAGCATCTCCCATTCGTCTTCAACACGAAGTGCAAAACCCTTTAGCACCTACCATGGTCAGAGCCTTCTGCTAGGTGCACGGGAACAGCAGTGAGCAAAGCTGGCACTGGTCCCCAGACGGCCGATATATATAGTATCGCAGACAGCTTTCCAGAAATCCCCACAGCCACTAAGTGCTCTCGTATACTTATCGATGTCAAGTGTTTCGACAACAAGAGTCTTCTTCTGACACATGTGGCTAGTGCTACAGCCGGAGAAATGACTCTAGCCTGCAACTTTCTTTGGCGAGTTCATACATCTCTTCATTCGTCAGCAGCTCTTTCGCATGCCTGAAGTTAAATGACAATGACTATCAGTTTAAATCATAATCGTGGACCTTTGAGGAGCATGAAGTGAGCCTGCCCTACCATCATGGTAAACCCATGCATTATGCGTGCAGATTTTGGACCTTAGTGCATGAATCGAAGTCAGCAGGTGAAGGAACACGTGAACAAAAACAAGGAAATGGTCCTTCTAACTTTAATGCTTTTTTGGCATTACCATGTGATGTTTTAAAATAGTTTCCACTTCAAGGTCTTTGAATTTCCTTAACTATAAAATCGGGGTAGTTGACCTCATGGAAGTTATTTCCTTCTTTGTCCACCAATATAGAACTATATAATACCAAGAGTATCATTTTTACAATGTTTGAAGGTGATATTTCATTATTCCATAGGAATCCTTATGCCTGTTGAATGTCAGGTAAAAACAAGCATCTCCTAAATCCCAGTTTATTATATAGAATAGTAACTCCTAAAGAGTAAGAAACATATAGGGGCATTTTTGTGCTTGCAAAGTGAGGGAATTTAAACTACAGCTTAGAGCTAAGTACTCTCACTTTGGCAAATTCAGGAATATTTTCATTTCTGTTAAGACTTTGGACCTCCCAAAACTTAATTGAACATTTTCAAAAAAATTTATTATTATAATAAAAAGGTTAAATTTTTATTTATGACCCTATTTAATCTGTCATACTTTGAGTGCCTCAGTAGGGAAAATAAGTGCCTTATAAATCTTGCTGTTCGCTTTAGCGCTATGCTTTTTCCTGGAAACCAAGTAGAGAAGTTTTTCCCTGTGGACACTAAAGATTACTAAAACTATTTTGGCTTTCCTGTAACGCTTAAAAATTAATATTCTCATGTAACGCTTGAGTGGAAACATATTCAGCAAAGGTTCACCCTTATTTTAATTTTTGCAGTAATTATGATCCGTTACAAATAAATCTGTCTCCTTATTTATTGAAAATGGAAGTTGAGGGCTGTTTTCTTCTTTTAAAAAGAAGTGGCTAGAAGATTTGGAATCCTTAAAATATTCCCGTTTAAGCATTGCAAAGATATGCTCACACTGAAAAATATCTATAAAATATTGCATCAAATGTCATTAAATCTCAATAATACAGAAACCTTAAATCCTTCATTTTTCCTCTTCATTTTTACTTGTACAGGTAATATAGTCATTTTAGGCACCCTTTGCTCTACTTTTTGAAATTCATCATCAGATACGTGTTTACAAATACTTTGATTCAGATACGTTTTCTTGAGATCTGCTTGTAATATTTGCCGTGGGTACCAGTTCCGAGTTGTTTTAAGGATGCTGACGAGTGATTCTTGTCAAAGAGGGACAGTGACACGGTGTTTGCAGCATTGTCCCACTCTGCCAAGGAACAGTGCTTCACGTTAAAATTGTTGCTCAGATGAGCGGCTGGCTATGCTGATTCTTCAGAGTCGTATTAAGCCTTACTCATTTTTCCCCTAAGACTACTTGCCAGGAATAGCCAGAGAAAATGAAAATTTTCAAGGTCACGGAAAATGAGCTGATACGGCTGTTTCCCTGGCATGGGAATTCAGTATATTCCTGCGTGTCTGTCTTTCTGGAGATCTTGGTCTGACTGGAGCTCCTTCATGAACTTGTAGACACATGTGCACACACACGTACACATCACATGTGTCTGTGTAGAACTGCCATGAATATCCGCCATCTATCTTCCTACCTATCTATCTGTCAATATCTAACTACTCTTTCGTTGCCTGACTTACACCGTGTGGGAAAAGACCAAGGCGGATCGGTATCTCTTTACAGAACCTAGAACAGTGCTTGGTTCATCTTCCTCGGGTGCGGATACAGTATTTGTACATGGGCTTTACTCACTGAAACTTACTCGTTACCGCCAAAATCAACACTTACAGACTTTTAACAAAAGACAAACAAGAAGAACCTATAAGCTGAAAAAAATTTCCCCTCCCATAGCCCAGCCATTGTGGGGCAGAAGAGGCTGGAAATCACAGCACCGGTCGGGAACTTTACCAGGAGCAACTCTGGGGCACATAAGATGATTCCCCAATAAAATACACAATAACATCCCTTGATCCCAATAAAATACCGCTTGTTTCAAGCACCAGAGAGGGCTTGTTTGAAGTTCCTATCAGCGTATCACATAGATAACGTGTTGCGAAACTGCAAAAGTGATACTATTAAAATGACCATTCTGACATACTAGCGGGTGCTTCATATAATTTTCAAGGGCCCAGAAAACCTAAGTGCACCTGTGCTTGAATCAAAAAAAAACAAAACAAAAACAAACTAAAAGTCAGCAGAGTGAAACACCTGTGTCTCATGTACACCTGTGCGTGTTTTCCTCTCCACAAATATTTTCCGTTGTGAGGGATGCATGTGACGGTGACATATGAATAGGGCAGGAGAGGTAAGAAAACTGGTACCAAATACATAATTCATCTGGTGTTGATCTATTAAGCACTTACTATGTGGCTAATCATTGTGAGCTGCAAGACAGATAGATCTATGACTCATTATAATTTTACTAATAAGTTACGGTCTAATTGAGAAGATAAAACATGCAGACACATCATCATTAGTATGATGTAATACATAATTAAGCAGTAATATGTAAGGCTCTGGAAATTAGAGAACAGCGTAATCAAATACGGCTTTCACTGAACCACTAACACACGCACACAGAGAATTGTGTGTCTACTCAATTTGCCGCAGTGGCTCAGATAGCGACATGATAAATGTAAAGTTGACTTACGGATACTATGAGGAATGGCTTGATTAGAGAAAATAAAAATATCTGACAGGCTGAGTGCCTTGCATCATGTATCTCATTTTCTCTCTGCAACAGTGCCCTGGGGTAGGCACTTAGTATCCTTGTTTCCTTGATGGAGAAACTTGGAAAGGCGGAGCGGTCTTCCCACACTCGCACATCTGCTGTGTGATGAGGCCAAGGCTGAGACCGCGCAGCTCGCGCAGCTCACGCAGCTCACGCTCTTGAGGAGTTTGCACGAGGAAAACTGTTAGAAATGCGCGCGCGAGAGAGAGGTGGGAGGAGCCAGATGATCTGATCCGAGTGCCTTGATTTGATGCTGCGCTTGCAGGAGGGCTGAGTCAGGAGGGACTGCTGCCCCAGGGGGAGGCAGGAAAGGGGGTTTTAAAGCAAAAGGTGCGGGGATTGTGGGGGGATAGGGGAAGGGCCAATCTCTTGCTCTTCCGGCCGGTGCCTCAGGGCTCCAGGAGGAACTGGGACCACGGGTTAGGGAAAGGGCCGGGCTCTTGGTCAGTCTGCCCACTGGCCGTATCATGTCTGGCACCGGATGTCTGTTGCGCGCGGTGGGAGAGAATTTCCATGAAGCCGCGGGCTACCAAGCGAGTCCAGACACCTGAGTCCTGGTCAGTCAGTCCAGCGTGTCGGAAACTGGCCTGACCTTTTCAAAGACAAAGTATGTTTCCAATACTTCATTCGGCTGACAGGTCATACTACTTCCCTCCCTATGATGCATATCTTTGCCTATATACATACCTACCATTTCAGAAATTATTATTTGCCCAGCAGATTAAACTAGCAATCTCTAGAAGGCTTCCATGTTTCTTGGACATAAGCATGTAAATTGCTGAGGCGCACATTAACATCTACAATAATTTGTTCTGGAAATGAAGTTCGTGGTGTGATAGATTTTGCTCTTGTTGTCGCAAGAGTAATACGTGATATGGTAGGATAGTTATGTTACGTTAAATACTCCTTTAATGCTAAACACATGTTGAGTGTGCTAAGGAATATTGCTTTTTTAAGAAGAAATGTCAATTGGTGATCACTTACATTTAAATGACTTTGAGCAAGTGGGCAGGCAGCTTGAATCGGAGTAATTTCACTGCCTATGAAAGCTAGTACATGACTGAGAACCTATACAAATTTGAATTGTTATTGAAGATTACATATGAAATGCCTTAGAACAGTGTATACAGAATTGCATTAAGCCTCTCAATAATTGCAGAAACATTAATTAACAGGTGATGGCCCATAGTATTAACCTCAGGTTGAAAATAACTAGAAGAAAAATAGCTTGGCTTTCCAACTTTTGCTTCACTTACGTTAAACAAACTGAGCATTAACTTCACAGATATGCAAATTTCAGTAAAAACGATTATTGCAAGATTTAAAGAAGATGCCATGGGATTTGAAATACATGACTGAATACATAAAGCTTGATATGTGATGAATTAGAGCTCATCAAAAATAAGGGAATAAAGTATATATATATTTTAAAGATTTTATTTATTTTATTTTTAGACAGAACGGATGGGAGGGAGAAACAGAAGGAGAAAAACATCAGTGTGTGGTTGCCTCTCGTGTGCCCCCTCCTGGGGACCTGGCCTGCAACCCAGGCATGTGCCCTGACTGGGAATTGAACCAGCAACCCTTTGGTTTGCAGGCTGGCACTCAATCCACTGAGCCACACCAGCCAGGGCAGGAATAAAGTATATTAAATATTAGAATTCACATAAATCGTGGGGAACATTAGTGTTCTATGTAAATGAAAAAAAGAAATATGTTGTCAATTTTCTGTATGTATTTTCATGCAATAGGAAATTGCTTCGAGAAAAAAAGTCCTGATACTTGTTTGCTTTAAGTCGTCCTGATATAATTACTACTAAAATTAAACAAATGCAACTACTACACCTAAATGAGGTAATTGATATGAACCAGCGAGATTTGCTAATTTCAGAATAAACAACCAGTATTGTGTCTAATCAGAACACTTGTTGTTGCCTAGTGTAGCTCCAGCTTTGAACTGAGGAAAATGGGCTTCTCGATTCTACTAACCTCATTTCTTCATCTTTAGAACTAGGTGGTTGATTAGATATTTATCCAGCATATTTTTTTGCTCTAAAATTCTAAGGTCCTCTGATATGGCATTGGCTACTATGGAGGTATTACATATTTTTAGGAAAATGATTCAATACACTTGGCTGTCTTTGAAAAGCAAAATAACCACATCTGTTTCTTCTATGTTAGTAAAATATACTTTTCTCAGATATTTAATGTCAGTAGGAATTGTCAACTAATACTTGCGAGAAAAAAATGAAGAAAAATAATACACCTCATTAGTTATTCAGAACATTGTCTTGAAACGCTAAGTTACACGATAACACATTTATTACTGAGCCATTTTACAGGACTCCAGATTGAAGGTACGTGAGAGGTCGCTAGTTACGGCGTTACCATTGGGAACGATCACAGTTAACCCTGTAATGCTGTCGTATTAGAAGATGGTGTCTTGTCGGATAATAAATTCGTCTAGGAAATACCTGGTTGGATATAACTGTCAGAACGGGCTAGAGCTACTGGAGATTTCTGTAAAGCATACAATTCTTTAGTTGACTGCATGTGGTTTATGTTTCCATTGTGCTAAGTGCTAACAGCACGTCTCACGAAAACCTTACCGTCGTGGTTTCTTAGACATACTGGCTAAGAGAACGCTCTTCCAGCCCGCAGAGCTGTGCCTAGCTTAAACCGTGTGCCCGTTTCACACCAGTACAGAATAAACCAGAGAAATACATCAAAGCAAATTTAGGAAATTGCAGCTTCAAGGAATCTTTGGTTTTCAAATGAGTCTAGCACTTCCTCTACGTTGCTTTAGACTTCAGAAAAAACCACATAGCACTTGGTCTATTTTAAATGTGGGGAGAATTTTTGACTACATGGTCATGTCAACCACAAACTGGGAAGCATACACATTTCAAGTACACAATTCCCTTACACACACTGTTCCTCTCATATCTGCATTAACGATGGTCCAAAAAACTCATAAAAGCTTGCCTAACCACTATTTTGGGTTGTGTTAAACAGTACACTCATATTCCTTTTAACTCATAAAGCTTCCTTTTCAACCCAAAAGTAAATCTTCTTGTACTTGATGAATAATTTCAAACTCTGAAAATGTGATACCCTCTACTTTACAAAAGGCATCTTGCAGAGGATATTTTTGTAGTTGCCATTTTTAAAGAGACTTTATTCATTTTTAGAGAGGGAAATGAAGGGAGAAAGAGAATGAGAGAAACATCCATGTGTGGTTGCCTTTCGAGTGCCCCCTTCTGGGGACCTGGCCTACAACCCACGCCTGTGTTCTGACGGGGAATCGAACTGGTGACCTTTTGGTTCACAGGCCGGCACTCAATCCACTGAGCCACACCAGCAAGCGCTGTTGTTACCATTTTTTAATTAAAATAGTCTATTGGGGGGGTAAGAATTTGGAAGAGTTCATTCTATTGTGATTGAATAAACTTCTGAATATCTTGCTTCGTTGAAATAGTCTAATATTAACAAGAGATCAAAGATTTTGATGTAAATAATTCATTTACATGTGAAAATTAAAAGAGATTTGATGATAGTGACAAGAAAACTCTGGGGTGGGGTGTAGCCAGTATGCAGTAATTGTCCCTCAAGAGTACTGTAGACATTTGCTTGGACCACCTCCTGACTGAGGAGGACTTTTGAAAGAGTGGTATTACACAATGGCATGCCAGTCGATAATTCCTTGAAGTCATAGTCTGATTATAAATGATTTTGCCCTACTTTCTTTAAGGCCGTCTGAGCCCATTATTCATTTGGCCGTAAGTTGCTGTATTGATGTAGGAGAAATACTGTTACATGCAGCTCTAGTTGTTTGGACTTAAAATGAACCTTTAACGGGGTCCTGCAAACTCGATGAGAAACTCCCCCTCTCCCCAAATCTCACTCCTCTTGTGGTAGAGATGCATTCGCTCAAACACTCCTCTTAACTTGGTTACAAAAGAAAACGAAAAATAGCCAGCCGCATGCCATAGCTGCCTGTGTTTCTTTACCTTGGATTTCTGCCATTACTTTTGAGAAATCTTTTGCAACGCCCCTCCTCACATTGTAGAATCCAAAGAAAAAAATAGTCCAAAGAAATCCTGCCATCTGCCATATCGAGACTGTGAAAACTAGAGGAGGAATGTTAAGTTATGGTCAGAACAGTTTTTCTTTCAACTAGCACCTAGGCAAGAAACAAAAATATCGCAGAGCTGAAACTTCAGAGGCTTAATCCACTTAAGTCTATTAAAAGTAAAATGGCATTCATTGCGGAGGATGGCCAGTCCCATAGCTACTAGCCATGTGTGCCTATGGAGCACTCGAAACACAGCTAGTCCGAATTGCAACGTGCTGCGAGTAAAATACATACCAGATTTGGATCGCTGAGTATGGATAAAAGAATGTAAAATGTCACTGATCATTTTTACATTGATTGCATGTTCAAATCAGGGTGTTTTAGATATATTGGGTTAAGTATATGATAATGAGAATGGTTTGTGCAGCATGGATGTCACCTGGCAGCCAAGGAGCGTGGACTGGAATGCGCATGCGTGAACAGTGACGACCTCACTGTGCTAGTCAGTGGGGGTGGTAGATGCCACTGAGTGAGCGTGTGTCCTGTGTGGCCATCACATTCAAAATGACTGAGTGAGTGGAACAATGAATCTGCATAAATTTTTCATTAAGCTTGAACATTCCTCTGTGAAAACTATTCGGATGGTTCAGAAGGCTTTCGGGGACAATACAATGAGTGCAGCACAGATAAAAGTGTGGCACTTCTGCTACCAGAGCAGAAGGAATGTCGTGGTGCAGTTGCCAATGACTTGATTCAAAGTGCTACCTATGAACCAGATGTCCTCAAGAAGGTCGTAACCAGAGATGACTCCAGAAACGAAGGTCCTGTGGTCCCCGTGGAAGCCGCCTCATTCTCCACGCTCAAAGAGGGCACGGCAAAGTCACAGCAAGGTCAACACTATGTTAACTGTGTTTTTTGACTGGGAAGGTGTTGTCCATCATAAATACGCCTCTCCAGGCCGAACAATACTTAATGTCTGAAGAATTCAGAAAATTAAAAGTTCATTAGGGACTCCAGCTCTCTTCACAATATCTTTGAAAGAGGGTTATTCTTTAGGTCCTAGAAATAGCGCTTACTGTCCAACTGAAAACAATATTCATGAGAAGGCTCTGTATTGATGATACAGAGCTATCTAAACCTCAAAATAAGATATAACCTATACAACACACCTATACACAAGATGTAACCTATACAACCTATATAAACAAGCAAGACTAAATGGAGAGCAGATATCCTTCATAAAGATGATGCATTTGTTTTGGCAATACAGGACATACTCATTCTATGCCCTTGTGTTTTATAATTTTCTGCACTCTGCAAACATTGTTTTAGATTTTCTGAATTATGGGGAAACATCCACACACATTTCTTTATTTTAATATATTAAGTATATGCGCAGCAGACAAATTTGCACGTGATTCCTATCTAATCACTTAATAATAGTTTTCAAATGTCTGCTGAACATCATCTTTATCATTTAATGTTGGAATACATAGCATGTGCGCTGTTGGTTTTCCCAGCCTGGATGCACTTGCAATGCAAATAATTACGCTGGATGATTAATGAGAGTTTTTTTAAAAATGCAGATTTTAATTACTTGAAATATTTCCTACTGGCTTAATAAGTGACTTAGCTGCATAAATAAGGTCTGGATTGCTGGGGTTCTCTTAAAGCTCCAATAATTCAGAGTGTGAGGTTTCCAACTCGACCTCATTTCTTTGAAATTTGAAGTTATTCCAGCTATAGTCAGGGGAATGAAATAAGGAAATATATGTGACTATAAAAACTACATTTAAAATAACAGACTAAGTGGATTTAATAAATGTGAGTGGTTATATAACCATTAGGCTATATAATTCTGAGCAACACATTTTTCTCTCCTGAACATTGTTTTCAATTGCCAGCATAGTTATAGCAGCTTATTCTCATCTTGGTTAATTTAAAAAGCCATCGTCACAATTATGTCGCTGTTTTAGACTAAGTATTGGATAGCTCTCTTTTAAGGAATGCTCTCTTTTTTTTCAAGACTTTGATCCCTAATGATTTGGGAAATCATTAGGAGCTTGTCTGCATGTCTGCTCATTTAGTTAGTCCTGAATTTTCTGACAATTCTCATTTGAAATAAGTAGGAAATGTTCTGTAAGGAGAGAAATTACTTTTGCTTATTACAGTTCCCCAAAATTATGCTCTAAAGCTCAAAGACACTTTGGCTTTGTTAGCTAATGAGTGATTGGCAGCCAACAGCCATGTGGGAAATGTATAGATTCAGAGCAGCATGTCAAAGTGGAGAGGGAGTCATGGATGAGATTTCGCCAGCGTAAAGTATGTTTCTTTCTTGGAATGAATGGAAAATCCTCCAGTAACTTTTCCCATTATTTTAGTCCCACAGTTCTATCAGAATTGGGATTTATTTCCGTCTACCCCTTTAGCAATATCGATGGTTTGGCATGCCATCAAAGTTGGGGGCCCTTGTAGTGGCCCGCGGAATGCTCCCGTACTAAAGGCAGCGCATTCATACCTTCGCCCCCTCGTAGTGTTTTCACATTCGTATGCTCACATCCTAGAAGGAAAGAAATTACCTCAAGCAAAAGAAACAAAACATCGCATAGACTGTTTTACTGGAGGGAAAAAGAATGCAGAGGAAAGTAACCCTCGGGCTGAGGGAGCATCTGAAGGCAATTTCTTGTTCCTTGGCATATATTTGCAGATATGTCATAAGTGATGCTCTTAAGAAACATAAACACATTGGTCTTCTAATTTTATACCTTGATTATAAAACATTTTGCAAAGCGATTATAATCAGCGATATAACTACACACCTAATATAGAACTAGCATGTTGTCGTACAGAGAGAATTACGGTATCCATTCGTTCAACTGGAAACCAGGTAATCTACCTAAATAATTAACGATGTAAATATTACTTATTAATTTGATTTGTGAGCAGGCTAATCTCAGTCGACGTGAAATTATTGTAGCATAATACGGTCATATACAATTAGATGGTATTGGCGTCATTTTAATGTGTAATGTTTCATGGTCTCTTTAGTTTTGCTTTATCAAACATAAAATGGAAGTCCACATTCTATATTCCTTCGGGGTGATGAGGCCGTCCCTACCTTAGTAAGTTTCAGTAAAGCCTTTTCTTGCTTGTTTAGGACGAG
The DNA here is from genome assembly GCA_039655065.1 of Glossophaga mutica. Lineage (NCBI taxonomy): Eukaryota > Metazoa > Chordata > Mammalia > Chiroptera > Phyllostomidae > Glossophaga > Glossophaga mutica. Next base: position 848,889 of record CM077318.1, on the reverse strand, counting down.
AGGTAGCGTGAACACGTGGCAGCAGGAACTTTGCGATTAACAGCCTGACTCAGCACGGTTACGTTGTCTTCTGCAATTCGCTCCCGTTTTTTCTTCAAGTTCAGCATCTCCGTTACCATGTTGGGGAAGTCACATAGCTACTTCATTTATTTTCTTTTACAGCCTCTATTTGGAGCCACAGTTTGAAAGAGCGGACTATTGGGTTAGGGTTGCATGCTTTGCTGATGGTAGATGTTTAAAGAGCTATGCAGAGAATCGCAGATTTTCAGATATGGCTTCAATACATTGCTGTTATTTTACTGAGAGCAAGATAAGCTAACGAGAATGCAATTTTTCAGCGAGTTCTGAAAAATGGCAAGATTTTTACTAGCAAGGGCTGTGTAAGAACACCTTGCCAAAATGGGTTCCCAGAAGTCTTCGAGTCAGTGAGCTACGTTTCTGCCCTTGTCATCAGTATAGAGAACCCCTGGAAAAATACCAGCGTTGACCACTATTCCAACATTCGCTTCACAGGCGATTGTCCTAGATTTTTAAAAGGGTACAGTACAGGGCCGCTGACATGAACATTAGTAAAAATAACGTTGTGGAAACAGTTGCATATATGACACAGACGTAGGGAAATAAAAGTGCCCTTTTATTTACGGAGAAATGGGGACAGACGGCAGGACCCCGAAATAGGAAATACATCCTACGTTGCCGTGAGCGCTAATGCATCTGTAGGAACAGGGCGATGGGTGGCGAGACATCATTCCTGAGACATTCCATAGACGAAACAACGAGAGATGATATTGCCAGACAAACGGAGGTCCGGTAATTGTCTGCAGTACCCAAGTCTCATGTATAATGATTTTCGAAGGCTGAGGTTTATGAGAGCAGTTCATTGTGTATTTCAAACGCAGCTCTATTTTGCTATTGTTTTTCCATCGACTGGAGCAGCTGAAATTGTGCCCAAGGGAACCCATGTCTACCAGTTGGTTAACCTTGTGACATTCCACTAAAAAGCACCGGCTTCTGTTCGAATACATAATTCATGAAGCTCTCTGATTGTTAGCATTGATCAGCACTTGAATAAATTGAGTTGCTATCATATTAACATAAGTAGTAATGCTTCAGTGAGGTCTTCGCTTTCGCTTTCTTTTCCCCAGTCCGTCAAGTGGCACGGGCATTGCTGCTTGTTACAGCAGGAAGTCAATTTAGTAGACTGCAGACTGAGGAATGGGGCCTCCCTGATTGCAGGGAGGCGCTGGAGGCCCTCCTCGCGACTGTTTGCGTTTCCATTGAAAGTCCCTGATGAGGCTGCCAGTATGGATTTGTTCTCAGACTTCCTGTCTTGTCTGTTGTCACACATGCCCATCTTCGTATCCTTCGTCTCCAGGCAAAATTAGCCTCAAATCGAGGTGGGTCGACGGGGCTCTCATCGCCCGATATGTCAGCACTCCAGGGAACGCGCTGCGGCAGGCAGCCGACCTCTGAGGAGTGCGGATGGCGAAGGCAGCGGGGTGCGTGCATGGGCAGAAATGTGGCTACTCCGTGGCGTGGGGGAAAGGGTCCCATGTCTACGGGTTCAAGGATGAGGAGGAGAAGCATTGATTCGAGAGGGTGCTTTGAGGAATACGCACAATTCCCCTGCTTTTCGGACTCAGCATCATTTGCACATTTTAAACCAAGTAGCCATCGAAGCAAGAGGAAATCGCTAGGAATGATGATACAATTGTACGTACGGTTTGAATTCCAGACAAAGTTCTTCCTGTGTCAGTGTGAGCAGGACCACGCCCAGTCAGCGCGCCTTGTGGCAACGCATCCGCGCGATCTCAGTCTCTGTGCTGCACGCTGTCCAACGCCGTGCTGGGTGGTGATGGGCGGCAGCCTTGGAAAGCCCAGCATTTGCAGGGCAGACATACACATATAATGACATTTTATCATTAGACAAGACATAGACCTTCATAAAATGGAAAAAGTCATTCTGGTCAGCCTATTGGAAATGTCCACATTCTTCATTTAGTTAGGTTATTACTTGGTGTAAATACTACAGTACACATTTGCAAAAACACATGACTTCATTTTTGTCCTAAATCTATGTGTTTTGGTTAAATGTAAAGTACGCATGAGTTTGTTTTTTCATAAAGCTTTATTTTGTCTATTTATTGACATCTTGCTATTCGAAAGTGCTCAGCATAGTTGGTTAAGATTCCACACACGTTGGCTCTAATAACTGAAAAAATGCGCAAGAACATTTTATCAAACCCTGCCTTTCAAACATATTTGAAATATATACATAAAATGAATAGAGATAAGTTGAATCAGCATTATAGAATCTGTTTCTATTACACATTTGAAATCAAACTTTAATTTTGAACCATCATTTCATGTTAAAAAATCCTTTGATGCCCTGTGATATGCATATGTTATTCAGACTTAATTGGTTACATCTAACTTTGAAGAGCTCTAGCTACATTGGAGTAATAGCCCACTTTTTCTCTTCCTAAAGAAATGGACAAAAGCACAGGGTATGGAAATATGCCACTTTTTCTTCCCTATTTTATACCAACTGTTCCATCATCTCCGTGACTAGGCTATCTGCCAATTTCTGACCCTCCCAGCCCCTAGGAATTCAGCGTGTAGAGGAGTTTGTGCCAAGAGTGTTCTCGAGGACGGTGCCGCGCCATCACGAAGACTTCCTGGATCCCGGAAAAGTGAACTTCATAGATCTGCCAATCACACGTCAATCACCATGAGACACAGATGTGCTAACACTTTAATGAATAACAAGGTGTCAAATTTTGCTAATGTCTCATGACATTAAAACTTTTCTCCTCTCAGATCAGAAAGCGAAGTTTGAAAACCCTCAGGGAAGGTCTCCAACAGCGTTTTTTTCCCCCCTTTAACTTCCTCTCTAAGTCTTTCTGACTCTAATGATGGTGCAGATTCATGTGAAAAATTCATTATTTAGCAGAACTGAAACTCAGTTAATATACAAACCTCTAGATTGTGATTAGATAGCTAAAAATGAGTTAGGTAGAACTACACAGAATTTCACTACCTGAATCCTTATTTTCTGTGTATGCTCTCATTATATATATGAATACATACTTCTCCATGTATATTATTATGTTTAGGTTTATTCATATAGAATTTCATGTATTTATATGTAATATATGTTATACATATTCAATTAAATCAACCCTTCATCACAGATGTTTAAGATAAAAACTAACGTAGCAGATAATGTCTCATGGACCCTAAGGATTTACTTTTTTTCCCTCTTACACCAGCATTTTCTGACCCACACTAATCAAAAGCAGGAAAACTACATTTTACGCTGTGAGGTTATGTGATCAGAACTTGCGTGCAGGAACAGACTTAGGTGGATTTAGATCCAACGATTTAAATGTATTTCTAAGGATATGAAACTAAGAAGACAAATGATCAAGATACCATACAAATGCATTTCACTTTCGTCTCATTAAATAATACAAACTTGTTCTCAAACAATCATATAGTCAGCCGTTGAAACTGAAAGGCTAAACTGAAACATCATGTTTGAATTGGCTCATCTTTCTTCCCTTGGGCCCCTAGCTGGAATCTCATTTGTGCTTAAAGTGCAGGCACAATTCTGGAATGTTCATCAGATTGCCAGAAATCCATGGAGCTGCCCTAGTAGACTAGGGTCCAAATGGCCTCTTTCATTTAATAATCTCGAATAAGTATGGCTCCATATTGGCTGCATCGAGCAACTCTCTACCTTTTCATTCATATCTACTTTACAAAAACATTTCTAAAAACGCTCCCACCTTAATCGCTTTCGTGTTTCAGTCTTGGCTTCCTTTGTCATTTCTCTGTTAGAATTGTTCATTCACAACTTGGCTCAATAAGTGCTTTATGTTGTTATTAATTCCATGTGTACAGCTGTTTAGAAACTTTTACCGAAAGTCTGTGTTTGTTTGGAAATGAATCCAATTAAGAAATATAAATGACATTTCTTTCCAGCTTGGCAGAAACTGTGAGAGAGAAATGATTGCCAAAATTTTATTGCTGTGTCTTCAGTATGCTCCTTTGAAGCTTCGTGGCAGTAAATGCCGAGGAACCTCGTGTATCAAACTTATAGCTGTGAGCCAGGTGTCTTCAATTGCAGGTCATATGCTGAGCTCCATTAATCATTTTAATCTTTGGAATAAAATTTGCCCAAATCAAGTAACCTTAACCTCAGTGAAAATGTGGCTGGTAAGAAATTCTTTATTCTCCCACTCATGAATCATTACATCTTCTGCCTGGAGTAACTGGAGGGAAAGGAAAAGGTCCAGTTTGGGCCCATAGAAGGCAGGCAATGAGCGTTCTCAGTGAATTTACACTGTTAGCGCCTTGAGATCACCGGCCAGAGCCACACTTTCATATGAAACTCAAGCATTTAGTCCATTGCTCTGTCTGTATCCTGTGGTCACTCAGTGAAAATCTGTTTAAACGCACATGCTAAAAATTGCTCAGCCCTGGCCAGTGTGGCTCAGTTGGTTGGAGCAGTGTCCATAGCCGAAAGGTTGCGGGTTCAGTTCCCAGTCCAGGCACATGCCTGCGTTGTTGGTTCGCTCCCCTCCCGGCACGTGGGATCCCCAGTCCAGGTGCACACGGGGAGCGGCCGATCGGCGCTTCGCTCTGTCTCATCGACGTTTCTCTCTCTCCCTTCCTCCCTCTCTAAAAAGTAATGAAAAACTGTCCTCGGGTGAGGATTGAAAACATTCTTCAGAAATCTGTACTAGTTTTGATAGTTGTCAAAGCTATTCGCCATGTCCGATGTCGAGCCTTTCTATCCAAGTTTACACTAGTTTTCCTTTGTTCCACTTTACCTTTGTATCCTGAAGTATTTTCACCTTTTTTCTTGTGGCCATTGCACAAGTCCTGTTACGTTTATTCCATTTTTATGTCTGCTTGGGAGAGGTGTCCGTTCAGCAATTTTTTGGCGTTGAGTTGTATGAGTTCTTAACTAACAGGGGTGGGCAAAAGTACGTTTACAGTTGTGAATAAGCAGGACAGGCCTAATAAAGCTATTTTAGTAATCATAATCTCCATGTCTTTTTCCACGCAAACCGCCATAAACCCACTTTCACCTGCCCCGTATTTTGGATATTAGCCCCTTGTCGGAGCTGATGTTTGCAGGTACTTCTCCAACGTGGTTGCTTACCTTTCTCTCTTGGTGGTGGTCCGTTTGGCTATGCAGAAGCTTCTTAGTTTGATATAGTCCCTTCATTTATGTTTGTCTATATTTTCCTTTCCTTTGGGGTTAGGTTGATAAAATCTTATATAAGACCCAGGTCCACAAGTGTTTCCTTCTATGTAATTTCATATTTCAGATCTCATATTCGCGTCTTCGATAACTTCTGAGTCCATTTTTGTGTCTGAGGACAAACAGTAGTCTAGTTTCATTCTTTTGCATGTGGCTTTTTGTGCTCAACATACAATGGAGTACTACTCAGCCATGAAAAAGATGAAGTCGTGCCGTGAATGGACTTCGAGAATGCTGTGCTAAGTGAAATATGTCTGAAAACCAGTTAACAACCATATGACTTTGCTGATATGTGGGATCTAAAACTAAAGGCAACAAATGAACGAACCAGAAAAACAAAAACTCACAGGGGTCAAATACATGACGGCGGAAGGAGTGTCGAGTGTGGGTGGCGCGCATACTCTCCAGTATTTCTATACCGATCGTGTGTCATAGAGATGAGTGCTTGAAAGCATATAACCTTAATCGCCAATGTCACCCCAATACATTGAATTTTAAAACCATAAACCAACAAAGGGAATTTGGTATTTCCAAGTCTCAGTGCCTTGAGAAGACACTGTACTTTAAATCAGAATGCACCAATTTTGAATATGAAGAAGAGAACTGAAATATTTAGCGGACACTTCGAAAATGCAAAACACTGTCAGCCTGGGGTTAGTGTTCTGCGACATCGAGTTTTACCTTCCGTACTTCAATACGATAAAAACTTTCCCTCAGTCATGTGTTTAAAAAGGCTTTCAGCCCTGGCTGGTGTAGCTCAGTGGATTGAGCGCGGGCCTGCGAACCAAAGGATCGCGGTTCGATTCCCAGTCAGGGCACATGCCTGGGTTGCCAGGCCAGTTCCCGGCAGGAGACACACAAGAGGCAACCGCACATTGATGTTTCTCTCCCTCTCTCCTTCCCTTCCCCTCTAAAGATAGATAAATAAATAAATAAATAAAATATTTAAAAAAAAAAGGCTTTCATATTAAGCTTACATTTGAAAGGTTGTGGACAAAACCAGTTAGAAGTTCCAGTTGATTGAAAATGGATGTTTTGTCTGTGTGTGTGTGTGTGTGTGTGTGTGTGTGTGTGTAGTAGTAGCTTAAGTATATCAGTTAGAATTTTAAAATCTTAGGATCTTTTAAAGAAAGAGAAAAATGAAATCCTAGATGAAGAATCCACAGTGAGGATATCAGTGGATTAAATATCCTCACTAAATACCGCTCTGCTGTTTTCTCGCAGGACCAGGGCCAGCACCAGGATACCAGGGTATCTACATAACCTTCCCTAAGGCTGGTTAATCAATCAACCTAGTCAGTCTCTGGGGTATTCAGGGACTTGGGTAGCTCCACAAACAGCGAATAGTTTCATCTGGAGAAAGTGCTTCCATCCTTGGTCTTCTTGGCAAAAGAAGGATGATTATGAGTGTGATTTAATTTAACCTGCACTGGTGGTATTTTATTACTAACATTCTCTCTGTGGGTCAGGAGGCTGTGACAGGAAGCTCTATATTCTCCTTCAATTTTCTGAACTGGATTTGAATCACTTGAGACAATTTTTTTAAAAAGAATCTCTCCTTGCTTTGACTGCTTGGAAACTTACCATGTCTCTTCCCAAGATTGCTGGGAATATCTGCATAATCAGGGTAACAATAATTTAAAAAATTATTGGAGGAGATTTCATAGCTTCCCTGACTGTTTCTAAGTATGGATAACAAATGATTTTTTTCTCATGAAAATGTAGTTGCCCTGCGTTAGAAACTCTGTTCGAATGGTGCCCTATCTACTCAAAGAAAAATGTAATATTTGATGAAATTACATTTCCTCGGGTTACAATCAATATTTCATATATATGTTTTCAACTGAAGGGGGTGCGTGAGGAGGAAAATGCAAAGGAGAAAGAATAAAACACCCATCAGATACGTGTCCCTTACGCACAGACAGACGACGTTGAAGGAGCCCTAGACTGTGGAGTCCAGTGCCCTTGTCGTACGAGAGGGGACGCTGAACCCTGAACTACTTTCCCCAGAGCATATGCTGAGTGACAGGTCGGGGCTAACCTCTCTCCGTCTCGCAGTCCCCACTGTAAATGCTAATTCACTCAGCCACACTGGTGGTCACTCACCTGAACACTGCACCTGACCGTGACAGGTGAAAGGTGTGTCATTTGTAAAGTTGGGTTTTTTTTTTTTTTTTTTAGATTTTATTTATTTATTTTTAGGGAGCAGGGAAGGGAGGGACAAAGAGAGGGAGAGAAGCATCAAATGGTTGCCTCTCCTGTGCCCCCAACTGGGGACCTGGCCCGAAACTCAGGCTTGCGCCCTGACTGGGAACCGAACTGGCAACCTTTCAGTTTGCAAGCCGACGACGCTCAATACACTGAGCCACATCAGCCAGTCTTGCCCAGAGTAAATATGGACAGATGCTGTGGTGGGCTAGTCAGATTACGATCGGCTGCACAAACGGGAGGTATATGAGGGTAGCGTGAGAGGGAAATCGTATAGTTATGACAGTGGCATACTGAGTTAAAATGTTCAGATGCATTATTTTCAAACAGTTTGAGAAATGTTTGGTACTTTGTGTTTTTCTCCCAATGGAAAATACAAATTAATTAAAATATTAATTATTTTGAGCATATAATTGCTAATTACCATTATTTGTACGGATAATCTGATTAACCATGTTCATTTCTGAGCTAAGGAGATGTATTATAATGTTTATATCATCATGTTGATTGCTTATATTTTTAAAAAATATTTCCCTCTCTCTTTCATTAATTCTACCACAATACTTCATTCAGGGATTAGCTCACCATTGTTAAATTTCTAATAATGATTTAAGTAAGTCTTTGCTATTAATTTGTTTAGCTTTCTTTCTTTTTTACTTTCTTTTTATTTATTTTTTTAATTTTTATTTTTATTTATTTTTATTTTTTAAATATGTTTTATTGCTTATGCTATTACAGTTGTCCCATTTCTCCCCCATCATTCCCCTCCACCCTGCACACCCCCTCCCACCCACATTCCCCCCCTTTAGTTCATGTCCATGTGTCATAAGTTCTTTAGCTTCTACATTTCCCACACTATTCTTGCCCTCCCCCTGTCTATTTTCTACTCACCGTCTATGCTACTTACTTTCTTTTTAAATCAAGACATCTGAGTTCTAATGATAATCGTTGAAGTTGATCATTTGGACATTCCTGGAAGAATTAAGTTGTTTGAGTGTAAATTATTTAACTTTAAAGAAGACAACTATTTATATTTTGTATTTTGGGCGCAAGTAATTAACTTCAGGGATCAATGATTTTTATATGATACACTTCTTGCTCATTTTTCCGAAATGTTTCTTTCTATGTTGAAAGAAACCCAGAGAAACAACATAGAAAAATGAAATGGCATTTTCTCAAACCATAAAACCTACTCCAACTTTTTCAATAAAGACCCTATAACAACACTCAGCTTCCACAGACATTTGAAAACTCTTTTTACGTCTCGCATGTTTCCGGAAGGTCAGGGGGTCCCACTCCGATGTCAGCGACACCGGCTGCACTTTTATCTGTTTTGTGTCTTTGATTCTGTTAAGTTTCTATCAAAAGGTGGGGAGATCTTTTGCAAAGTTTATGCTTTTCAAATTTGTGAAAATCAGCTGCTGAAATAACACAGATCAAAGTTGCTCAGCCTCGTTTCATCTTTGGCAGCTTTCTCCTCTAAGCACTGTGTCTCGCCCGGGCTTATTTCCCAGACATTATCTAAACATGCCTTGTGGTTTTCTTGCTCTCTCTGCCTTTGTGTAGAGTTGTAGGCTCGGTTTTGGAAGCTCTCATTTACTGTTTTCCAGTCCTATCAAAATGTCATCCGTCCTTTCAACGTTTGATTGAAGTTAAACTTCTCGCCTGAAGCCCTCTCAAATCATAGCGGCCGGAAGCTACCTCTCTAGTCATTGTGCCATTTATCACTCATTCTTATCACTACTTTTTATTACAGTTAGCAACGTAGACTAGATTAAGGTTTCCTTTCTTTGACCGTTAATATGTATTGAAATGCAGGAGAAGTAAGTAAATTATTCATGGGTCACAAGTTTTGCAAAACTAATAAAGTTCTTCAAGTTTCAAGCACTGACAAAATACAAAAAGTATGCATTGAACTAAATCACGATCACGTAACTCTGGGTGTCTATATATTTATCCTATACTCTCAGATTCAGAGTTTCTCCGAGTGGTAGTTACCTATCATTTAAAATTCAAAGTTCATTTCCCCGCATCAGTATACTTTGTACGAATTGTTGATGTGTATTTTGATTAGTCCTTCAAAACATTACTTTCTAATAAATTAGGATGGTATACCTAAAATATATTGTAATAGTTTTTGAGACTTTTCCTAAAACTGGAAACCCATGATGACGTAGGTTTTGGATTCATATATCATTTTGAAGGTCTGTTCTTCTAATAGCATGTTACTGAATTTCAAAAGTTTTTACTTTTAAAATGGACACATAAGCACATCTACATTAAATTATTGAACTGAAGAGAATCAAGAAACATCCTTTTCTATCATCTTTCTGAAGAATCCAATTTTAATTAAAATTTAAATTAATTAAATTAACCTAGTTAATTTAATTTAATATCAACACATTAGCACTGATGCAGTCACAGCCAGACGTAGAAAGTTACAGGAAAAGTAAATTCTTAGAAAATTACTCTGCCAGTTTTCCTCTCTCAGCAGATCTATTTTGTATTTGCAATATCCATTTTAGTGTTGTAGAGTGCCTGCGATCCTATACTGAATCTCGTTAGGAGTCCCGAGTAGGAATTAGCTGTGTGGCCTTGAAACAGTCTCTTCCCCAACATGAACAGAGTGAAGGTTTCGAACTTGTGGATAACTAAGGTGGTTCCTCTAGTCTGATCCTTCTATATCTTCAGACTCACACAGTGTAGGGAAAATCCTCAAAAACCAGTTATCATATTTAGCCAAATATTCTCCAGAAGAACAAACACAAAAGGGTCTGGGTATGCTAGTGTGTTCCTCGCCCAATGCACGGGAAAGATGACTGATGAGCTCTTTCTTACATAAGGAAAATAAAGGTAATTTTAACTCCAGAGATTGCTTTCTGTGGCAGTAGAAATTCTCCCGTGCAGTAAACCGAGGAAGAGACAAAAGCCTCAAAAGTGCACTTTACTCAATTTCACAGGAAAGATTCCACATCTCTGGTAACCCCCGGGTCCCTTCGGTCAATGTCTACCTCAAAGTGAGAACAAGCAGAAAGCCCAGAGAAACAACTCGATGTCTCCGTGAAAATGCACTTCAGCCTTCACCCAGTCCATGAAATGCTCATGAACAAACGGAGGCAATATGCACGGAGTATACAGGTTCGCCTTTGCATATTAATGAGCGATGCGTAATAACGTTTATGGCCTTGCTGTTCCACAGGCAGAGAACATGGAGATTAGAGCTGGGCCATATAAACGTCAAGTGGATTTACGGTCAGGCCTACGCTGTTTTAAAACAGTAGTCTCTTAACAGCCACAAATGCCCTATTTACATGCGGGTACTTGGTACCTTATTTCTTGAGCCACCCAGTACTTTCGCGGTAGATATGCAACCCGCAACACAGACCTACCAGCAGCAGCTTTACGAAGCCACATGTCCTTCGGACACAATGCAGTTTTGGTTTTCCTGCCATAATAACACGCATTATCCTAATGTTTCATAAAAATCTTTCATTTAAAAGGGGCAAGCCAAGACGTCAGGGAGAAAAATGCACCTAAAGTGTAAGTCAACAAGACTCTAAGTGCTGGAATTAAAGTAATGGTTGACTGCTTTACCAGCAGCGTGAGGTCTCCTCGACATAAAAACTTCAAGCCAACAAGAAGGGAAGAGAGTGGGATATACACATGTATTCAGTCTCTTCTAAGAATTTTCAAGTATTCTAAGATCAGAAAACAACAAATGTCTACATCTAAGCAGCCGTCTCCTCCATTTCTAACAAGCCTAACCCTCCTCCACGTGCGGCAGATTATGAATGAAACATATATCTTTAAAAATTAGAGTTGCACAGCATTTTCTTTCAAATGTGTCACATTTAAAAAATTATTGCTTTTTTTCTATGCAAACTAGGCTTGCATATTTCCGGTTTGGTTGTAACGCAATACTGAGAAAACCCGACACATCACCTACAAAACTGAAGTGATGTGGTAGAAGGAGAACTCACCAACAGCAAAGCATAACTTCGTGCAGTACAGAACTGGCCGTGGTATTCCACATGAACCAAAATTCCTTTATCGGAATACATAGGGAATTAGAAAAATGGAGATGGAATTGCGGAAGGCCCGAGGCAATACAATAACTTCATTAAACAAAGATAGCGCATTGTTTTCCGTTATTATTTCCGTTATTTCATTCTTTCTATAATTCCCAAATAAACACCTTTACGGAATATACGCATGTAAATCAGGTTGTACAGCTAGCACACTGCTTAGGCAATCATGCGTGTTCTTAAATGCATGTCTAACACCTAAAATATATTTATACATAATCTATTTTGTACATTTCTTTATCTGTGATAGAAAACATTTCGTTTTTGCAAGACCTAACTACAGGCTTTTACACAGTATTTTGGTCATCTTGTGCTTTTTGAGAGAAGGAATGGCTTTGGGTTCTTGATCGTCACGGGCATGAATGTGGTGTACTCTAGCGGCTTCAAAATATACAATAAGAAGGGACAGGAAGGGACAGTTTTCAAATAACACAAGGTGATCACTGTGCCATAAACATATACACTGCAAGGTAAAGATAATGACCTGGAGAATGGCAACATCTTCTAAGTGTTCTAAGATGTTTGGATAAAAGAAACAAGCAAGGCACAGTTAAACTGGAGATGAAGAATAAGTAGAATTTCAATTAGATGGAGTAATGTTAGAATCTAATTCCCAAATTCACGGTTTACAGTTTTGGATCTTAAACCATATATTTTGACAGTGACATCACAGTGACACAGGGCACGAAGGAAGGAATGTAGTTGCAAACTAGTGACTTGTTGCGGAGAACGGCGTGTCTTTCAACCAGTGACATGACTATGATAAGTGAAAATGCAGTTTATCCCAGCATTAGTTTCTCTTCTTGGGCACAAATGTTTTAGCAGAACAAAGTTAACGGCTACGGTTATCTGTGGCACGTACAATAGGGCCCCTTGTAACTACCTTGTATGGTTTTTTTTTTGGAAGTTTTTAGAGGTGTAGTACACATTTGTGGATTTTTTGTCCCAGTCAATTCTTAAATTTTCTGACCATACTTCATTAGTTTGATAGTACGAGCATGTAGCATTGACCAGTAATCAAGCTGACCCATTGTTTTTATGCTAATTACCTTTTATGAGTTATACATTCTTAGATTTTAATCGCGTGACATTTATTTTCAGACATTAAAAATTAATCCTGACCCTTCGTTATGAAATTTACGTTATACGCTATCGTGACCTGCGCTAGGAATGCGCATTTCTCCTAATCTCCGTTCCACGAAGCTTCTCTCAGATCCTGGGGCTCCTTAGGGATAAAGGTTTCAAAATCCCTGTATACAAACAAGGGTGAAATCAACTTTGGTCCATTCTTCAGAGGGTTTAAATTTTTACTCTTGTCTTTAAATGGATAGAAATTAAACAAAAGTGAGCATTATCTTTTGGGTGGGGGCTGTATGATTAGGAGGAAATAATAATGTTTTTTCCCAATTTACTTTGCACCCAAATACTTACAATTTTAAATGAGTAAGGGCAAAATGCAGTAGCATATTCCTTTACAATCTGCCACCTCGCCCACCTATAAGAAACAGTTTTTAAAAAGAAGCAGTCGCCTCTTGAGAAACTATGGATGACAGCAAAGGGGGCGGGGTTAGAGGGGGAGGGACCGAGCTAAAAGGAAAAGGGGTGAGGCGTGCCGGGCGGAGGGTGGTTTTGATACGGAGGTTAAAGGGCAATGCGGAAAAAGGAAAGAAAAGCCATATGCAATTAGAATCTTAACCATATTATTGCTACGCCTGAGATAAACGTAAAAGGACCGTTTCTGAGGTTTTTGAAATGATGGAACCGCGAACTGGTCGGCGTTTCCTAGCTCTGCTTGTAACTAGTGTCAACGTGAGTGATCGTCGAACCGCTGTGCTGTATACACCGAATCAATACAGAACAATAGTGAATGGCAGCGCTAATTAACCAATGACTTTTGTTTCATTTCAAACATGGTTTCATAAGAAGTCTCTATTGCATTATTATCTCTGTTTCCTCTGTACTTAAAGCGTCTATTGTATTTGCGAACCTGGCTAGAAATGTCCGTAAAGAAAAGAAATAAGAGGAATCGACGAAAGTCATCTGAAATGGTGGTATAGGGAGAATGAAGGCCAAGCGATACTCTTGAGTCCTTAATGTTTACATTTAAGAAAATTACAATCTCAAAGTATCGCCCTTCATTCACCCTATGCTGGAACCAGTTTGGCAACCTGTGCTTCCGGCAACGTGAAAAAAGTGTCCTCTCCTCCGAAATCCTCTCCTCTGCAGGCCTCACCTCTACCTGCTGACCTGTGTCACGTTTTCTTTAATGGCAAATAAACTTTCTCTGTTACGTACTCTCCTTTCATTTTCCCCACGTTCGCCCTTCACCTACACAGCTGCTGCCACTCACTTTGTTATAATCCAGGGATCCCGGTGAATGAGCCTGTAAGTGCTTAGTGGGCAGGAGCCCTAAGTGTATGGTTGTCGCAGCGCCTGCTCAACCCGCAGCCACTCTAGTCCCTCACGCCGAGTGGTGGACTCATGACTGTCTCCTTTCCTCCCATGATGGGTCTCTTGGTGGTATCACTTCTAAGAAGTTAAATGCCATCAGTATGCTGAGGACTGTTTCATCTCCAAAGACGCATATCTGACTGCCGAACAGAGGGTGTTACACTGAACTAATTTATAGGGTGTCTGCTCAGGGTTTTAAAGTGAGCTTGATTATAATGTGACCTTTTTGAATTACTTCAAGAAGGCACCAAACTAATTTTAATAATTAAAGAGGAATAGTATATATATATGTCAATCATACCTCAATAAAGTATTTCAAAATATAAGTTCATCTCATACCTAAACAATGGAGAAATAGTGGTTTTCTAAGCATATCTGCATTTTATGCTGTTTTTAACATTATGTTTCATTAAATATATTTTGATAATCATAGATTTGTCGTTAAACATGGAAAAGATAAATAGTACCTCTTTTAATCTGAAATAGAATTTTTACCAGATTGAATATATGTGTGTCTATACAGTAAGTGCAGTTTTAAGGGGCAAAAAACTTACAGTGTGGGAAAATGTAATTTAAAAACTGATACCTTTACATTGATGCTTCAGGAGGAATATGACTTTTTGCTTTTATTTGCAATATATACATTTTTTACATTTTCACTGCTAATAATTCACTATTTCAAACAAGGGAAGCTGAATTTTGCTGCTGAGTAGAAAGATTTTTATTACATACTAATCCACAATGTCTTTCTTTCTTCATTTTAACCATTCTTATTGAGGGTATCTGACACAGAAATGGTCATAATTGTTTGAAAATGGATTCCATGAACGAATGAAAACTTTTACAGGATATAAAATGTGACATAGGACCCTAATTATAATTGTCAGTACTACTTTTAGGAAACATAAGTTTTATCCAACGTATGTTTTGTCAAGCTTCTAAGCATATTTATCATGAAAATGTATAGTTATTGAGTTTAATAAGCACTTAAAACATCTCATGGAATTTATTAGTGTTCTCTTTCTATTAATATAGAAGTTGATGCTTAGTCACTTACCTAATCTCCCTGTTGCTGGATTCCTTTGTTTTAGGCCCTCCGTTCTTGAATTAGCTTGATTACCTTGACCAAGTTGGTTATGCTTATGTTGTAAATTTATCTTGAGACTTGAAACATTATGTTTACATGCTCTGCGGAATAAGGGCAGGTTTAAAGAAGTGATTTCAGTGTGACATCAGGAGCAGATCGGACTCAGCTAGAAGTGGGGATCTGGTGTGTTGTGTGACATTAAGTCGGCTCCGATTCCTAGAACGTGATGCTCAGCCCCTCCAGACGCATAACAATGGCTCCTTTTATGGAGTTCGTCCACTGCATAGTTGGTCCTCCTCTTTCCCTGCTGTCTTGTCCAAAGAACCCTGCCTTCTCATGACAGGCCGGAAGTAGGGCAGCTTCGGTGTGATGTTTCCCGCTTCATTTGCTCTAGGACCCTCTTTTTCTGTTGTTTAAATCAGTTTTTAAAGATATTATTTATTTATTTTTAGAGAGCGGGGAAAGGAGGAAGAAAGAGAGGGACAGAAACACCAATGTGTGGTTGCCTCTCACGCACCCCTCTGTGGGGTCCTGGCCTGCAACCCAGGCATGTGCCCTGACTGGGAGTCGAACTGGCGACCCTCTGGTTCACAGGCGGACACCCAATCCATTGAGCCACACCAGCCAGTATAGGATCCTCTTTTTCATCTTCTGGTGGTCCAGGGCCCCCGTACAGTTCTCCTCCAACACCACACTTCAAGTGAATAATTTTTTCCAATCAGTCTCTCTCCCTGTCCAACTTTCGCATCTATATATAAGGCCTAGGACTGCAAGGGTGTGGTTGATCTTAACCTTGGTCTCGAATGACACAGACAATGTTTTCTGAACTTTTTGGAACTCCCTGGAAAGATTTTAGCTGTGGATGCAAACTATACTACCATTTAACAGGATGCTTTTATAATATCGAAGATGATACAAACCTAAATCACAATATACATTTGAATAGATCTTACTGAATCACTGTCTGAACAAGATGATTTTCTAATGTCTTCTATCATGCCATTTAAAAATTAATAGTTTTGCCCTAAGTGGTGTGGCTCAGGGGTTGAGTACTGGCCTTCGAATCAAATGGTTGCGGGTTCAATTCCTGGTCAGGGCACATGCCTGGGTTGCAGGCCGGGTCCCCAGCTGAGGGCACGTGAGAGGCAACCGATGGATGTTTCTCTGTCATATGGATGTTTCTCTCCTCTTTTTCCCTCCCTTCCCCTCTCTCTAGAGAAATAGAAAAGTAAATAAATAATGAATAGTTTCATATTATGTTAAGTTCTGATTAATATTTATTGAGTTTAAAAATATGTGCAGTGTTCATTTCAGTTTCCAAGTCCTAAGGTCAGGCTAAATTTTTTATGGATTCAAATGTTAAATCAAGAGACAGGAAAAATAAATGTTAAGAAGGACTTACGTGAGACACAGGAAGAGTTATAAACTTCCTCTTCAGTCCAGTGAGAAACACCCTGCTGTGACATGTAATAATTCTTATTTGTTTAACTTCAACCTTCATTCACAGTTTGGTGAAACGTAAGGAATTAAAAGGAAACAAACCTCTTGGATTAGGAATAATTTGTCTTCTTCAACGATAATTTGAAATTCCGCCACTTCTTCACATGTAAAATATCTGTAAGTGCGTGTTTAGAGGTAAAACAACAGAAATTCGGTGACCATGACTTTGGTTTCCCGGGTTTTTTTTTTTTTTAAGGGAAATTCTTTGCTTCATTTTCACTTCGTGTAGAATAATTCTTCGATTCATGACATTATACACTGATTTATATATAAAGAGAATATAATCACATCAAATAGATTTTTGTCGTTTATGATGTTTCATTGAATTTATTGAGGTGGCACTGGTTCATAACATTATATACATTTCAGGCGTACAGTTCTATAACGCGTCCTCTGTAGAGTGTGTGCTCGCCACCCCAATCAAGTGTCCTTCCGTCACAACTTACCCGGCTTCACGCTCTCCGACCTCCCCCACCCCCTCTTCCCCTCCGATAACCACCACACGGTAGTCTGTGTCTGGGGGGTTGGTTTGTTTATTTGTGTGTTTAATCCCTTCGCCTTTTTAAAAGCTTACCTAACCCTAACTTTAAAAGTCATGGTAACTAGCTTACAAAATTGGCTAACGCCATTACGCTGACTAGGTCTAAGACTCTACAAGTTGTGAAAGATTATTTATATTTTGCTCGGATCAAGTTCAGAAGTTTTGCTCACAATAATCTTAATAAAATTCAGGAACCTGTCAAAACATCTTTGGAAACTTTTCACAGATATCCCATATTAAAGGAAGCTGTGAAATATTTTGCTGTGGATTCCGATACATGCAATTTTACAAGAAACCACACACCTTCGGACCGAAGGGTGGTGCGGGTGGTTTGTCCACACAGAAAACGAGCCAAACAAAGGGAACGAAATGTTTTCTCAGAGGAAGACGTGATCCTATATATTACAAAATGATAAATATTTGGAAATAAAAGTAATGTCCCTGAGAGCGTTTGCATTGTATTAAAAGGTGGTACCCTCTTGGATTGGGCTTCCCCAGTTTACAGCAGCATGCTTAAAGTATTTTATAAGGTAAATTTGTCACTGGTCCTCTCTGAGTCCAGAATTTACTATCTTGAATCTCTGTCTTCAATGTAGCTTAACTAAAGGGAGATTAGCATCATTCATTTTTGTTTGCTTTATCAAATCCAATTTGTTTCCATGATAGCTTCATTAAGCACATTATTTGCAGTCAATGAATATCCTACCTAAGAATGAATAATTTGTCGAAGTATAATAGCCATACACTTTCCCATTTGGGCCCTGGTGAATTTGTCCAGTAAGAAGTCCTGTGTGAAAGGCATACATCTTTTGTTATTCTTTTCAAGGGAGGCACTACATGTCATTAATTTTATGCTTTCCGTTTCCAATAAGAGCGATCAAATATGTCCCTCAAGTGGCCGCAAGAGGAATGTTTATGTTCCAATATCAATATTATTTTGAACACTGCTCAAGGAAATTAATCGTGTTTCTTGGAGAGAATAGTACACTTATAAAAAGCAATACGAACAAGCTGAACTAACAAGGAAAATGTCAACAGACTCATAGATGGAGAGCAGATGCCAGCGAGTGGCTGTCTTCCCTCCTTCCCGGGCAAGGACTCAGGGACTCGGACAACAGTGCGGGGATTGCAGGGGGAGGGGCCATAAGGGGACTAAATGACAACGGAAAACATACAATAAAGATTAAATTAAAAAAAAAAAACTATACTTCCCTGAGTGGTGTGGATCAGTGGGTTGGGCATCGTCTCGCAAATGGAAAAGTTCTCATTGGATTCCCTGTCTATGCCGTGGGCTAGGTCCCCAGTTGGAAGCATGTGATCCAAGGTTACCGATCGATGTTGCCTTTTCTTTCTCCCTCCTTTCCCCTCTGTCTAAAAATATAGAAGTCACATCTAAGAAAACGAAAACAAATTGTACTTACCCCAAAGCTCAGGCATTAGGTTTGTGATTATGATGTAGTGTGTGTGTGTGTGTGTGTGTGTGTGTGTGTGTATGCGCGTGCGCGCGCGGTGGAATACATTAAGTCAATTGGAGAATTGCCCTTTTGAGTTCAGTAATTAGAAGGAAAATTATAATCTTGGTGAAGAAAATCTGGGTTGCCTATTTTTGGTTATTTATAAAATAAATAACCGAGATGAGAACACATATTATCATTTGAATGTGGCATGCAAAAACTGTCAGTAGCTCCAAACAAAAATATTTAGGAGTGGGTGATAGGTTGCTCACTTGTAATTATTTAGTCGATAATTGGTTTTCATTTACTAATTACAAGTACATGGCAAAAAGTCTTCTTATATTTTGAAATTAAGACACGGGAATGCTAATTAGTCCCACATTAACTCTTATGCACTATTCATTAGCAAAGCAAAGTCAAACATCTTGTCACGCATAGCATAGGTGATGTCTGAGGAAAGACTTGAAACAGATGAGGGAGTGAACTCATGTGATCTGAGCAAAGCAGTTTGCGTGCAGAAGCGACCAATCTGCAAAGACACCAGATCGACATCTCAGGTAGACCGCGAGGTCTCTACAGCAGGAGTCGGCCGACAGTGCCCCTTATGGACCACCCAAGAGCTAGGAGTGGTTTTTACATTTTTAAATGGCTAGAAAACAAATCCCAGGAGTCATAACACTACTTCACACGTAAGAAGAGCTTGTGGAATTCAAATTGCACTTCCATAAGGAAAGTTTGATTGGCACACAGTTATGCCTCTTCTTTTATGTACTTCCTTTGGCCACTCGCATTCCACAAGGGCAGGATTGAGTAGTTAGCGCATGCGCCTTACCGCCCAGCAAAGCTTGAAATATCTGCAAATACCCCTCTGCGCCAACCCACCCCTGGTTGGAGCCTCGCAGGCCATTCCGAAGACTTGCATTTGTAATCTGAGTGAGATGAGAACCCCGTACACTTTTTACCCATTCGGCGTACAATGGACAATTCGATGTGTTTTCATTATATTCCCAAAGTCGCGCAGCCATCATCACAATGAATTGTTGTGTAATGCGCTCTTTACCCCGCCCCTCCCCCACCCAGCTGCCGGCCACCACTCATCTACGGTCTGTCTCTGTAGAGTAACCTATTCTGAATATTTCGTATCAATGAAATCATGCAATATGTGGTTGTCTTTCTGGCTTCTTTGCCTTAGCATAATGCTTTCTGATGGCTTTTTAGTGGCATGTCAAGTAATGAAAACGGCATGGCCTCAGTATTACTCTGGCATCAGAATCTCTTCTCATTTCCATAAACTGCTGGAACACGGGTGCTTGGGGAGAAAGGTTCTTTAATATGTGCATTGGAAAAATAGTATCGAATGCGGTTTATAATATACTCTGTACATATTGAAATAGCCCAGGGTGTCAAAGCACATTGCAATTGTAAGTTCTTGCGTGAGTCTTGGCCTAAAAATGTGTAGAGAGTATCAGAACCCAGAAATTAAAGGGACACTCAATACAATGATAATATATAATGGGCAGTCATTTGTGCTATTATACTCAGTCCGAATATTTAGCGTACTATTAATTTATCTAATTAGTTTGTATAATCATGCATAATGTATTGAACAGCATTCACAGAGGAAAATAATTATGCTGAGATTCCAATATTCTAACACATTTAGGGCACTGTGCAAAATGAAATCTTAGGGTCATGTTTAACATCAGTATTATTTCTTCGCCAACAACTTTCCTGAGCTTCTTTGGCATTTGTTTGGGCAGAGGAGAATGGTTCAATCTGGATGCAAATCATTTTGCTAAATGTTCGCAATGTCAGTGTCATATGACCTTGAAAGCGAATTGACATACAGATTATATTCACGTCTCCTCTTTGATTGGTAATTTACAAATAGCAAATGAACATTGTGATTTCTGATGAAAATTGATCTCAGTTTCTTTTCCCTTTTGAAAATATGTGACATTAAATTATCTACAGATAATACTTGGTACTTTTTGAAAACAAAGTCAATTTGACTTAAAAACAACTTTTACTCAGAGTAACAGTAGCTGCATGCCCGAGTACCTTACTAAGATAAAACTTGTGTTTATTCATGAAACAAGAATGAGGAACCTGTATCAGAAAGATGGTGAATCTATACATTGTGGCGATGAAAGCCATTTCAAAACCTATTGATGATTTGCTCATAGTTAATAGTTACATGCCTGTAAAAACTAGTGTTTGTGTGCCATGATTCAGTAGGAAACGGGATGTCTAACTTCATTATTAACAGGCTCTTCTGGTGTCTATGATGTACCAATAAACAGGGGACAATATATCTGCATTATTCTGGTTATTTACATTGGTTTGAACATGCTCCATTTATAGAATCACTTTTAGAAAAGAATAAGCTGACCTATTGCCCATGCCCTTCTACTTCATTCATGTTTTCTTTGACCTCAGAAATAAAATATGAAAGGAAGTAATAGTCAGGATTAATACATATTAAAAACAGAACAATTTTAAACTATTGCCCTGACTGGTGTGGCTTTGTTGGTTGAGCATCGTCCTGCAAAGTGAAAGGTCACCGGTTCAATTCCCAGTCACAGCCCATGCCTGGGTTGCAGGCCAGGTCCCTTGTTAGGGCACATGTGACAGGCAACTGATCAATGTTTCTTTCAAACACTGATGTTTCTCTCCCTCCCCCTCTCTTTCAAAATAGATAAATAAATAAAAACAGAAATAAATAAATACGTACATGTATAAAACCATTATTTTCAAGATCTCTAAATATATCTTCAAAAGTGAAATTTTGAAATGCAAAGCATAAATATATATGTGCATATGGAAAGCTATATACACGTGTATGCATGTGTGTATATATATCAGTTCAATGATTGTCGCTAAAGAGAGTTTATCGTTATTAACGTTGGGTTCAGTATCTAGGCAGATTTTTAATTTCATCTCTGTTCAAGCACAAATCTTTTCTTTTTAAAAAAATTTAAAGATGATTTATTTATTTATTTCTTAGGAGAAAGGAGGGAGAAAGAGAAGGAAAGAAACATCCATGTGTGCTTGCCTCTCACACACCCCCTACTGGGGACCTGGCCCACAACCCAGGCATGTGCCCTGACTGGGAATCGAACCGGTGACCCTTTGGTTCATAGCCCGCACTCAATCCACTGAGCCACACCAGCCAGGGCCAAATGTTTTCTTTTGACACTTTTAAACTATGCTTATTATGTAGTTAGAATATAGTTATTTTTAGGTGAAGTTATCTGTAAGAGACTTCACTAGTTATAGATTCTATTAGGAGGGACCAACTAAAACAAGTATATTTTTGAGAGCCTCTGTGTATTTACTGAATAACAGTACATGAAGTAAAACAATATGTAAAATATTATGACGTGCTTTAGATCACTGTTTCCTAATCCTTAAATAAAGGTCCTTTTATACTTTTTTCTTTTGTTAAAAACAACATTTTATTCCCTGGCTGAATAGTTAAGTTCACTGGAGCATCATCTCGTACAACAAAATGTCACGGGTTCGATTCCCAGTCAGGTCACATACCTAGGTTACAGGTTCAATCAGCGGTTCGGGAGAGTGCGCGAGGCAAGCGATATGTCTCTCTCCCATCTCTCCCTCTCTGTCTCTCTCAGATCAATAAAAACCATATTCTAAGATGAGGATGAAAAATAGCAACTCGTGGAAATAAAAAATCTTGAAATAAAAAAACCACCTTACATGTAGTTTTCCAAATTATGTTTCCTGTGCATTTGTACTCCCCTCAACCCCCCTATGAACAAGGTTTATAAAAGCAATCAACTCCGTGCTGTAGAGTCTGAGCGCCCTCCAAAAACATTTATTCAGAATGTAGTTTGTGATTCATCTCCTCCCTTAGCTTTCAGTCTGAGAGGTTCCTGAGAAGATTTACATGATGTGAAGATATGTCAATAAATACATAATTTGCATTTACAGTTATAGAGAAAAGGTTGATGACTACAAAAATAAAGCCATAGAGATGGTCTATCTCTCTAGGCAATATAGATCTTTATTCATTGTTATTCTGTCATTAATTTCACCTGGGAATTTGGATGTCATCATCCCGTTTCATTTGTATATGTATACAATGCCACTCTCTAGAATTCTTACAGTTCTTATGAGTTAAAATAAGAACAGGTGCAGAGTAGAACACTATAATGAGTTGATTTCACTTAGTCCATTTTTCTTAACATTCTTCTCACAGAGATGAATTAAATAGAAATTTGATATGAATGGCATGCCAGATTTTATTGGTAATCGGTAACATTGAGAGTCACATAAATTTTTAAATCCTATACCCCATTTTTCATTGTTCATGCCATTTACCAAAACGTTAGCATTGCAAATTAGTATGCTTGACTGGTTGCTGGATCAGCAAGTGTAAAGTGGAACATGATGAATGACTTCGTTTGTTACAAACGATAAAAGAAAACAAGGGAAACTGTTAAGACATTATCACATTTTAACTTAAGCCGGACAGAGACAAGTGCTTCAATATTAAAAAGTGAAGCTACAGTACGTGCAAGATGGAGTTTTTCCTTTCCCAGTTGAAATTCTGTATTGTTTGGAAGAAGCCCTATTTTAGCGTTCTGCTTTTTACAGTCCAGGACCCTGAAATCCACAAAAAGTGTGGCTACTTGAGCCAGTCATGGATAGAGCCACATAGAATAAATCAAAATGCTCAAGTACATTTAATTAATCAAAGGGAAGGGAAGGGAAGAAAAGAAAAAAAAACTGATAGAATAGCTCGTTTACAAAACTCATTTCAAGAATCCATGTTGCTCTATTAAACTGCTTATATAAATAAATATTTTAAAGATACCATTAAACATTTACTTATTCTTGGTTGCTGCTCTCTCTTGGTTATTCGGAAGTTTTGCACAAATAACTGTACTCCTATCGCACTGTCGTTACTACTGGCTTTTCACAGGACTACGTTCTTCTTTTATTCCTTTTTAGCTCTTTCTCTTTTTCTGCTGGATCTTGCCGCCCCCTAACTGCTCCCCCGCCCAGATCTGCTCGCCATCGGGCAAGATTTCCTTCTTTTTGACAGCGGAGCACTATTCCATTGTATGAATGTCCCATAGTTGTTTATGTACTCATCTACTGATGGACACTCCAAGTGTTTGCAAATGTTGGCAATTGTAAGTAATACTGCTATGCACATAGGGTTGCTTGTATTGTTCCTGATTGGTGTTTTGAGTTTCTTTGGATATATTCCCAGAAGTGGAATTGCTGGGTCATAAAGCAGTTTTTCCATGATTAATTTTTTTCAGAAACTCCATACTGTTTTCCACAGTGGCTGCCCCAGTCTGCATTCCCACCCACAGTGCGCTAGGGTCCCCTTTTCTCCACAGCCTCGCCAGCGCTTGTTGTTTGTTGATTTATTAATGACAGCCATTCTGACAGGTGTGAGATGCTATCCCATTGTGGTTTAAATTTGCATTTGTCTGATGATTAGTGACATTGAGCATTTTTCCTGTGTCTGTTGGCCATCGGTATGTCCTCTTTAGAGAAGTGTCTATTGAGTTATATAAAAAGAAGGAATCTGCATCAGATTTTGCTTTTAGTTTGAACATTTCTTTGTGGAAAGTATTCAGATGACTCAGAAGGCCACAGCGATGGGCAACTGGTGACTGGCAGCTTCATCAGGACAATGCACCTGCTCATGCAGCCTGTCTCATGCAGAGTTTTCTGGCAAAACATCAAATCACTGAGGTGACTCAGCCCCCCTACAGCCCAGATTTGGAACCCTGTGACATCTGGCTTTTCCCAAAGCTAAAATCACCTTTGAAAGGGAAGAGATTTCAGACCATCAATGAGATTCAGGAAAATACGAAGAAGGAGCAGCTGATGGCGATGGGAGAACTGTGTGAGGTCCCAAGGTCCCCACTTTGAAGGGTCTGAGGTGTCCTTGTCCTATGGACAATGTCTCTTGTATCTTGTGTCTTCTTCAGTAAGTGTCTCTGTTTTTCATAGTACACGGCTGGGTACCTTCTGGACAGATGTCACACAAAACCTACATGCAGTGGTGACGTGGTTCTACATAAACATCCTGGGGAACGGCCATTCTACCTGGCATTTGCTTTGCTACGTGCTATTGATGCATCTACTTCAATTTCTTTTTTTGTTTAAGATTTTATTTATTTATTTTTAGAGAGGGGAAGGGAGGGAGAAAGAGAGGGAGAGAAACATCGATGTGTGGTTGCCTCTCGCGTAGCCCCATGGGGACCTGGCTCGCAACCCAGACATGTGCCCTGACTGGGAATTGAACCTGCGACCCTTTGGTTCGCAGGCCGAGCTCAGTGGACTGAGCCACACCAGCCAGGGGGCTTACTTCAATTTCTTTATCTATTAAAACCATTGCATAATCACCATACTGTCAGTTTGGGCAATAAAGCTGGTTTTCAAGAGAATATAACCTATCAACAGCGAGACAATTGTGCAGAGTAAATAGCTGCCTGTTTTTAACTCAAATGCATATACAATGCCTCCAATTATATATTCATTAAATATAAGCAAAGGGAATGAGAACAATGTAAGGAAAGCCTTCGAACACATTAAAAAGAACCGGAACTTCTGGGGAAATGTTGCTGTAGTCGTTTGATGAATATTTATCAACCCAAATATCTACAGCTGTTATTTGTTTTCTTTTTTATTATTTATCTTCCTTTTTATGGTGAGAAGGAAACTATAGAACGGAACTTCGGCTTCATGGATATCATCTGACAGAAAAAATGAAAGCAACATTTTATAGAGAGTGGAAAATATTACCAAAAGGCTGTTGTGTCAAATAAGATGTCTTTGCTTTATAAACTGTGTGTGTATAAAATACATAAGTTATTTAATTTTAAAAAGATATGATTGTGGCTAGATTTTTTAAAAGTATATACATTTAATGAGAGGCAGCAGTCTGAAACTTCTTTTCCGTATTGGCAGCTATAACAGCTCTGAACCCCGTCAGTGCCTCTCAATGATCGATCAGTTTGTAAGTAAATACACTAATGGACTGGACATATTCACATAAACTATTACTACAGACATTCATTTCCTTGGCAAACAAACACTCGAAAGGCAGATTTAATTTTGTATAGCTCCAGAATTTCCCCACCGGTTTGGACTTCCCAGCACACACTTCATGATGACTTAATACTTTTTCCCCACCAGTTTTATAATCTCTTGAAAGATGGTTCAGTTCCACATGCTTAGAAACTATTTTTCAAATAAAAACGTTAAGCTGTTTCAAAGCTTTTGTTGTGTATAAATTTATAGCGTATCCATTTGGCCAATGCAGATCCGGAATCGTTGCGTTGCCTTTGGTGTCATTATTGCTTTGCACATAACAGACAACCCCTGAATATTCTCCCATCATCAAAATCAGGAGACCTAAGATACATTCTATAGAACAGGCATGAGGAATGTTTTTCATGAACACCACGTTTACAGGGCATTTAGAATACTCCTCTTTTCTGCCTGACCAGGACAAAGAGCAGGCCACTAAAAACCAAACTGTTATTTTGCAATTTAATTTTAACAACTGAGAACCCCCAAAGACATTCCGGTCAGGTACAAGAGTCTGTCCTTTCACCCTGGGAGTCTGTTAAATGGGAAAACTCTACTGCTGCGTACAGCTGCTTGATTTTTGTGGAGAGAGTCAGTGAACTGCCCTTACTCCTATATGCCATAGCTAGAAGTGAAAATGTCTCCCAGAAAGGAACAATACAGAATAAGGTCTTTCCCCACTAATTGACATCTTTATTTTCTCAAAGTGCAGGTCGCTTTTTTCTGCAAAACAACATTAAGCGTTTTGGGGTTGACAGTTAGGGTATCCACGGGCCTTGTACATTGCAGAAATCCCCTGGCAATAGTTCAGCCTCAGTACGTTCTTAAAATTGAGAAAACCTATTTCTGTTCCTATAAATGTTGCATAGAATTTGACATGAGCATTATTTGGAGGTAAAAATATAACGTTAGTAATATATATTCAGAATGTTGGTAGTAGATATAACAGTATATGACATGGGGGTACATTTTGATTTCTCTGAAATGGGAAATAGATAGCTACCGTTAGAAGCTTTATTATTACTGATATGATTTTATTTTGAGAAGAAAAAACTGGCAATGATCAGTTTTTTAAATCATTAGCAGAAAAAAATTGAGAATGGGAACATTGTACTATAGATCGAATGCAATCATTTATCTTTTGAAATGGCAAAGTAATCTGACAAATTTAATACTTTCACTTGCTCAAAATCTGTAATTGCAACATTTTTCTGAGTGACTTTATATCATGTCTTCATATTTGGGGGGAAATTTTCAAATTTCCTTCTCAAGGGCCTTCTCTTCATATTTTACTCTACTGTGGATTTGACAGGAAGTCTTTGCCCCCAAAGCACAGTCACCTCCAGCTGGACAGCTGGGGAGGAGAAAAAGGAGGGACTTAGAAATCCTATTTTTCTTTCATCGATTGGGAAAATGTTCTCAAGTCTTTCTAATGGCCAGTAGAGAATTTGATTGCAGTTTTTTAACTTCTTCCATCAATAAATCACCGATTAATGTTCTGAACACCTACATATTAAATCGCACGCTCTCTATGTGTTTTTCTTATAGCACCTAAAATTAGGACTTGTACAAAGTAAGTGCACTATTATATTTCAGGGGCTTTAGGACAGGAAGAATTCTGAAAACCTTCAAATAGCCACCCATGTGGCTATTGAGCATTTGAAATTATTGCAATTATGATGATCCGAATTGAAATGTCTACGAGTATAAAATACACATAGGAAAGATTTAGTATAACAAATGTCAACTATCTCTAATAGTTTTCATAGTAATTACATGTTGAAAGATTAACTTGTATATATTGGGGAAAATATATTATTAAAATTAATTTCGACTTTTTTACTTTTAGGATGTGGCTACTGGAAAATATCAAATTACATATAGGGCTTGTATTTGAGATTTGCATTATATTTCTAACGGACGGTGCCAGTGTAAACGTGAAAACACAGCGACTTTTCTACGATCACGTAACTGCTGACGAAGCGAAGACTTGTGGGACAACGTTGCGTATCAGGAGATAGGTTTTTGCACTTTGCACATTAGCGCAGGTAGCAGCTGGTGGCTTGGGATTCTGGCAATCATTAGTGGCAGAATCAAATGTTTATCCGCAAAAGTCTCTTAGGTAAGAAACTTTCAGTAACACGAACCTAAGAAACTCAATTTATCTTTTTAAAATTATTCACTCTTGAATCTAAACAGCTAATTTTCATATTGATTGCTTGGGTGTAAAATGACTCCATACGTGACGTTTGAATATACTTTAAGTTAAGTGAGTGCGAGGCTTTATTTTGCTAATGCATTACCGCTTCCAAAAATCTGTCTCTGGATCACGAAATCAAATAAATGTGGTATGTTCTATACCAATTCCTAGATCGAATTATTTAGAAGACCAGTAGAACCCATTTTCCAAACCGAGAACTCCCCGGGGTTCATCCACCCAATGTCCCTTAGCTCTGGGTGCCTTGCTCATGTGGGACCGTGGCTGGTATGAGTGCCTGAAGTGAAACAGTTTTCTGTTATTGACGTAAAGGGCCTACGTTCCCCCTCCTGACATATACAATGCTTTGTCTTCTGTTCTCTGCGGACCATGGCGGATACCGGTTTAAATGCACAGTCTGAAACTTACACATATTCTGCCTTTTTCCCTATTAAGGATTAATATTGTCTGCCACTAATTACTAAGTGAGAGCATTTAATGGCAAAAGCTAGAACTATTGGTGTAGTAACCAAATAAAACTGACAAAGAGTAAAACGTTGTTACGCTATATGGTCAGTCGCTGTAATAAAACTATTTTAAAGCACATAAAGGTCATATTTAAAATAAAGTAGTTAGTGGCAATATGCTTATTTCTGTTAAAATGGTATTTCTATTAAAAAGGAGTAAATAATTATTAATAGACTCGAATATTCACTTTTTTGCCATTGATGTTATCGGCATCTATTCGTAAGCTAAATTAGAATTTTTTTTTTTAAAGAATTTTTTTCCTTTTAGAATTTTTTTATTTATTTATCTTTAGAGGGGAAGGGAAGGAGAGAGGGAGAGAAACATCAATGTGCGGTTGCCTCTTGTATGTCCCCTGCCGGGAACTGGCCTGGCAACCCAGGCATGTGCCCTGACTGGGAATCGAACCGCGATCCTTCGGTTCGCAGGCCCGCGCTCAATCCACTGAGCTACACCAGCCAGGGCGCTAAATTAGAATTTATACGTATTTTACTTTTACTAGGTTTGTGTTTTCATCATGGCAATTTTGTTTTAGAGTTTTCTTATGGTCATTTTTATAACATAAATATTTACTTGAATAATATCAAGAATAATACTCATTCTTTTTAACATGGAAAAGGAAGACTTCAATGTTGAAAGACACTTTATCGATGTCTTTCTGTTCAAGATTAGGGAATATCATGAATTCTTTTCATAGTCTATACTTTTTAAATCCTAACATAGCTGTGCTTCGTAGGAAATGTATTTCGTAGGTAATGGGCCCAGTTTGTTCACCTTTTTATCCCCGGGACCAGAACTTGGAGTTTCCAATATCGACGTACAGGAGTCTGTTCTCTGGAGTACACGTGTTTGCAATGAGTTTGCATTGAGTACGCTGCACTTAGAACTTAATATCTTAAAGATGTTGGAGTCTTGATAGAGTTAACATGCTAGTAACCACAGTTTTGCTCTTCCGCCTAAATATTTAAAAGTACAGAAGCTTTAGAGGGGATCAAATTGAATGATATACTGGGGTACATGATGTAACGATGCATGCGTGAAGTTTGGAAACACTTCCTACAGGATCACTCTGTACGTAGAAGCTCTGAGCCTGACGGGTTTGCAGATGCGCGTGTAAGAGAGTGAGCCTGCTGGCTGGTTGCTCATTGAGCCACTGTGAAGCCCTCAACACGTGCTGAATGGAGAAACAAGCCTCACAGTTGGTGTATTTCGGCATTATAAAACTCCTTAGAAAGGGTTTTGGTGCTGAGAGGAATAAAAATTAAAAGGGTCCATGCTACAATATAAATAGGAATTATTTGGAGCAAATATAAAGGGATCTGGTGAAGATCTCAATGGCAGGAGCAAAAAGATGGCCATTTAGGAGACTGGTTTTAACATTGTGTGTCGGAGTAATCAAAGCTTTAGTCATTTTTCTTTTTAAAATATTAAGACTAATTTCTAAACATGAACGAGTTGTCTGGACCCAAAGAAAAATCACAAACAACTAGTAATAAATAGTGTTTTCCAACTTGAATGCAGCAATTTTATGGGGAAATACTTTTTAAACAGAATAATGATGTAGTTTTGAAGTCCTGCAATGGTGTCCCCATCGCGCTGAAAGTGAGAAGGATCATCTGTGGTTCTCCATTCTGGTTACTGAGATGCACTAATGAAGGACCTGAGTGCTGGGCGTTTTTGAATTGTTGTTGTTTGGTTTGGTTCGTATAAAGAGGATGACGCAGAAAATCGGTTAGGGAAGAAGGCGCCACCATCTAAAAAACTTGGTGTTAGTTAAGCTCTCAGATAACTGTTCTTCTTCATTTGCCTTCCTAATTACAAGTACTTATATTTTGCTGTTTATTGTTTCCTTAGAAGTGGTCTGAGATATGCCAGGAAAAAATGACATATTTATGAATGTTCTTGAGTGCAAGTTTGGGAGGGAAGTGTGAACGTATATAAAAAGGAAGTGGAAATAGAAGATGTAAGCCACAGACAACTGCTTAAAATGAATACTACTACCTTTTACCACAAAGAATTCTTGATGTACATTAAAAAGTAGCATTCTTGCTAAGTTTGAGGTAAGAGCTCTGTTCACAGTACGATAAATTACCCTCACGGCGGTAGGTTAGGATTAAGAGCCATTGACTTGATAAAAACAAAGTAAAAATTGAAAAATATCCTAAATCAGTATAATGATGAGTTCCTGATATATAGGAACAGAAAGAGCCTTGTTGCAGACTCAACGTACAATCTTTGTATTTTAAAGCTGTTCTGATAAGCGGCAATCTCTGTGATTGCCCCTCCAACACCTTCACGTCTGTTTCAATAGAATAGAAATCACTCTGGCTGTGGCGTTTTGATCTCTGTACAGGGCACTGGTCGGGATAAAAATCTGTGGTGTTTCCTTGCTCTATTACATATATAATGCCCCACTTAAACAGAATTAGACAGCACTAGTGAAGACAGTCAGTTCGAGAGGCTACTGGCTTTGTTGTTAAGCACCGTGGATGGACGGTAATTATATACGGCCCCACATCGCTTCTGATGTTCTGTAATTATGACCAGTGCTATATGTTATTGATTTCAAAGCAATTGAGAGCTGGGCCTTGTTCAGATTTGAATAGCTATGTGCGCTGTAATTGCTGTGGTAATGTGTCTGTGTTATATTTAAATGCCTAAGGATGGCTTTCCAGCTAATGAAAAAGCATTGTTTGCACTTTTGCATTTCTAGCACTTCCTGTTATAAATGCATCTGCCATAGCAGAAAATACATTTTCGTGAAATTCCTGAATGGATTATGTGACAATTTCTAGATGCACAAGGTTTGCAAGGGGAATTTGGCCAAAAAGGGGAAACTAACAAAAGTATATGATTTGCATTACAAAGAGACTTGCATTTCCCTTATTCTTTTAGTTAGTGTAGTGATAGAATTCACAAATTGATATTGGTGCTGATAGAATTTGTGAATTCTATCAATTACTGCCCTTGTCTAATTCTATGAAAAGCTTTTCTAAATAATGAATAGCTAAATATAATACACGGTAATAGTAATATTTAAATACAGACTTTCCAATTACTTATTTGTACACCATCTATTTCTCCCATTAAAGTTCTGAGGCTTTTTAACCACTATATTGTTTACTTCATCATACAATACTGAATTGTATTTTAATACTTTAAAAGAAAAAGGTATCATCGGTATGTATTAGTACTTATGTGACTTTGTTCAGAAAATACACACTTCACTTTGGTCCATTACTGTAATTCCTTTCTTTTACTTTTTTACTCCTCACCTGAGAACATGCTCATCCATATTAGTGAGAGAAGAAGGGGGGAGACATAGATGAGAGAAAGATCGATCAATTGCCTCTCATACACCCCCAAGTGGGGACCTGAACCTGACTGGGGCTCACATGTCCTGACTAGGGATCGAACCCACAAACTTGCAGTGAGCCAGCCCAACCAGGGTGCCTCAGTCTTATAAAATGATATTCTACTTATAGTTTGTTGTTATTTCTGATGTTCTTTTTGAGTAGAAACAAGTATGACTATGCCTTTGAATATCAGAAAATGGCCTCTAATATTATAAACCCTTTATTTAAAAGGTGGGTTTTCCACAGACTTCACAGTCCTATATCATGTCATCATCTTTCTACTAATTAATCCTCTACATCAAAATAAATCGTTTAAGCAGAAGTTCTTAAATATCACAACTTCTTGGCCCAAATAGAATTTCCTGAAACATTGCTCTTAGCAGAAATTCATGTGACAAAAGAGGCAATTCGTTAGGTGAATGACAACAGGAAATTGATGATCCTGTTCATTATCACGTTGGCAATTCTCCTTATTGGGAACATTAAAATGATTACTTTCCTGTCACTTAACCCTGCACCTGTGTTTTGTGAAACACGCGAACCGCAATTGTATTCTGTTTTCTCACCAGCTAATTCTTGTTTCCTTTTCCTCACTCAACGTAAAGTGCTATATTAATTCTTAAAGAATGTATTGAAAGTCTTATCTAAAAACTATCGAAGTGCAAGTTATATTGCTAATAGGGAACCTTGTCTGAAGGACTTTGGAAATTGACATTGACTGACACTGCAGTTGAGCAATTTCACTGTGGATCAGAAAACGAGTTTCCTGTCATTAAAGGAAATATTTATTCATGTTTCAATTGAAAATAGAAATATAATAATTTATTTCAGTAACTTTTTTGTGATGGTTTATTTTATAGGCAAATATCCAATGATAGCTAATTTCGGAGAACTGTGTGGTTCTTGGAAGAATAAGGTCAAGATAAAATGTTATATTCCAGATTGTCTCTGTAACTATTAATTTCTTATGTTGCCTTAGGATGAAAAGAAAGGCCAGACCCTAGAAAATGACTATAGATATTTCTTTACTTTTCCATAGTACAGTAATACAACAAAATAAGAGTAAAGCATAGCATGAATTTCGCAAGGTCCTTATTTTCCTGAATGTTTCCATCCACAATCCTGCTCACAGCAGATGGATTGAAACGCAGTAATAGAATCAGTTCTGAAACCTCATTCCAGATGTGGGGAAATGAAAGTTTGTAGACATACAGGAAACGGTGTAACAGGGAATCTCAGAATGTAGCAGTAGATATAAACACGAAAACTAGATTCTTCTTCTGACATTTCACTTTAAAATTTAATTACTTGGGGCTTAATTTAATTTCTGTGGTTAAAAAGCCCCCTTTCATACAAATACTCATTTCTAATGTCAAGTTTAGGTGTTAGTCTGAGATTTAAGAGTCACTTATCAGTTTAGTGCCCAGGAGAGTACAGTGTCTTTCTTGCACACGGCATTTTCCCAAAAGCTTTAACAATACTGCTGCCTTGGTGCCACCCCCAGCAAGGTCGATAGACTTAATGTGCCAGACTGGGTTTGGGGATCTTTATCTATTTATTTTTTCATTTAATCTCTACTGTATTTCCCATCGCCATTTAGCCCCCCTATACCCCGCCCCCAGCAATCCCCCCAGTGTTGTCTGTGTTCACGAGTCCTTTCTCCTTTTTTGCTCGGTCCCTCCGCCCCCTCACCCCACACTCGCTGGCATCTGCTCTCCATCTATGAGTCTGTCTGTTTTCCGTGTCCGTTCAGTTTGTTCGTTAGATTCCACAGATGACTGAAATCTTTTCTCTGTGATTCTAATGTGCACTCAGGGTTGGGAACCCAAACATAGGAGTTCAAAAAAGTGGTCAGTGAACAGTCTGACAGCGACCAGAGGGGAGAGGGGAGGGAATTTCAGGGGAAAAGGGGAAGGGTTTAGAGCAACAAGTATAAAGGACACATGGACAAAAACTAGGGGAGGGGTGGAAATGGGAGGGAGGTGGGGAGGGCTGGGGCGGTGGGCTGGGATGGGAGTAAAAGACAGAAAACTGTACAAGATCAACAATTAAAAAATACTGATAAAAATAATAAAAATTTTTTAAAGTGGTCAGTGAATTAGAGGATAAATAAAATTTTAAAAACCTGTGTTTCTTTATAACAGCTTTATTGAGACACAAAACCCATACTGTAAAATTCACACATGCGGAGCATACAGTTCGAGGTTTTCGTATATTCCCAACCACCATTACTATCAATTTTAGAACATTTCAATCACACCGAAGAGCAACCCAGTACCAATTGGCAATCATTTCCCCCAAACCCTTACGTACCTGCAACCGTCAATGCGCTTTCTGTGTCTAGAGATGTTGTCAGGCTTCATCCACATTTCTGTGTGTATCCAATGCTTCATTCGTTCTGGGGCTGAAGAACACCCCACTGTACGGATATACCACATCTTTATCCATTTATCAATTGATGGCCATTTTCACCATTTCCACTTCAGGACTCTTAGGGATCATGCCGTGTGAACATTTGTGTTCAAGGTTTTGAATGGACTATGTTTTCAGTTCCCTAGAAGTGGACTTGATGACATGATGACTCTGTGTTTCAGCGTTTGGACAAAACTATTTTCCAAAGCTGCTGTGCCATTCCTCCAGGGATGTGTGAGGGTTTCCGTTCCTCCCTGTCCTGGAACGCCCAGGGTATCCTGTATCTTTGGAACAATCCCTATTCTTTCTTATCTGGTTTTGGCTGACTTATAAGCATTCTTTATATATTCTGGACACTAGCCCATCATGTGAACAAGAGGCTTTGGTAAATGAGAATAAAGATCAGAACAAACATATTGAGGAGTGCAACAAATATGAAAATCCATGAAATCCTGGAAGGAAATCAGGACAAAGGAGAAGCTACTTTGATTTTAGGGTCAAGGGGGATCCTTAAAAGACACGACAGACAAGAATGATGAAAAAGAATAATGCAGAAGATAATCGACTCATAAAACCCCGCTTTCATTAGGCAAAGAGGGATAAAAGAACAGAAGGGGAAAATGTTAGTAGTTGGCTGGCAGGAGAACGCAATCACGCTAATCACGGTCGTTCTGGAAAAACGGAGCACCTGAGCGCTGATAGACCACGGGTTCCATTTTCAGGACATCACAAGCATCGCAGGCACACTCGTGTGAGAATCAGTAAATGGAGAGAAGCGATCACTGCATGAAAAGCTCGGTCTTCGTTGGAAATGTAGATTTGAGATGATTGCGTGCTGAAACCAAAAGAGTGCTTGATTTGAAAAGAAAGAACATCTAATTGTCTAAGAATGGCAGTGTTTGCTACATCCCACAAATACTCGATGAAACGGAGAAGTGGGAATGCCTTTTATCTTTTCCATACATTTCTGGCACCTTTGGATACAGTTAGTGAAGTCCTTACACTCACCACAGTAAGTTAGTACTTGGTGATAAGGTCTAGACTCTTGACCATTTTTGTTCTACAAAGTATGCAATACTATAACTTCCTAGCTTCTGGTACTTCAGCAATAAAAAATGATTGTTTCCCAGCAGTTATTAAATGTGGTTAACCACAATACAACAGTCCTAAGAATCTTACTTCCACCATAAAAGCATTTAAAATATACAAATTTTAAAAATATCATTGAATCATTCAGGGCGTACAAAAGTAGATATCGTACATCTGCAGCTTCCCATAAAGGGGAATACATGGAGGAGGGGAAGGTCTGATTTTGCAAGAAAGCATGAACTATAAGCCGTAATTTTGGATGATTAATTAAATTGCCTTATTGGGAATATAAGATTCAAGTGTTAGCATCTTTACTTCAAAATCTCTAACTTTTTGAAACCAGTATGAAGAACACATTAAATTACTAGTAACTGAAGAAGATATTGTACACACATAAAATGTTCCACACACCTCTGTGATCTCCTAAAATCCTCAAAATAAGAACTTTCCAGTCTAGAATTTCCTGCAGGCCAATCGCTCAGATTGGTTTCCTCTTTTAGTAAAATATGGCAGGTTATCCACTTAACAGTCAAAAATGACTCTTACAACCACAGAAGTGAGTGGCAAAACTGAACTCAGAAGTCTGTAAACAGTTTCTACTCTTTCCAGCTGGACCGCTCCCACTTCAAACCCGGGAACTCCCTTCTCGGATTGTGTGTGGACAAAAGTCAGTAGATTTGGAGATACGCTGGACTTGATTCCTATTATTCATTGTAATGGATTTCACTCAAGTTTTAAACTCCTAACTGGAAATGCCACAGGAATTTAATGGATTAGTCAAATCACTGGCTTGTAGATATTTTCAGGCAATGTGCTGAGTTGCTTAAAAAGTAAAGCCGCCTTAATCTTCCACGTTGAACTTTCTTCAATTCCTGCAGCACCTGCCAATGGCGACATCCATTCAGTGTGCCCGTATAGCAGGGGATATTGTTTCAAGAATGAGATCCAGGTTCAACAGGCAGAGCATTTGTCAATTTTGAGAGTTAACCTTTATATCCTTGCTCGTCAAACCACAGGCAGCTCTGTAATTCAAGCCTTCTACTACTTTTGCATAGAAGAGGAGGAAACTTATGCACAGGGAGATACTACAACGCCCTGCCTGGGTTAATAGCTTCTGCCGTGGTCCTCGCTGTTGCCTCGTGCCTGTAACTGGTGGCTTTTTTAACCTGCAAACCACAAGTCATAGCGAATTGACTGCGCTCACATTTCTTTGGGGAAATTTCTGTATCAGCAATTCACCTAGATGTTAGCGAGCAGAGGTTAAAATTCAGGAAATGGAGGCCTGCCTATTCTGAGTTTATACAAAGGCTTTTGGGGGGGGCCTAGTGTCCGGAATTGAGGTGCTGTATATTCATCGACCCATTTCCTCCATTTTACAGTGAAACTTACAAGTCACTTGAATTATGGAGACATTTGCAAGTTTGTCATCATTTAGCCGAATACATTTTTATCCTTCAGGGCTTGTGCACACAAATTGTAGAAATAGATTTTCATACGTTTAACCTACGGGAAGACACATGAACTAACAGGCGCTGAGAGAGCTGAATTCCTGAATTGTACTGCAACGTTCAAACAAAACCTAGGATGTGTCAGTAGAAACCGTTTTTTGCACGTGCTTTAGACGGTGAGTGAGGATCGCATGCTCTCACAATGACTTGAAGAATGTTTAATTATGAATGGTTAGATACACACGCACGCAATTTAGAGAAGGCCCCTCACTCAGTAGCGCTGCGTTGGGTCTGCCTGGATTTCCTGTAACATCTCTCACCCACTTTTCATTTTGAGTGTCTCTCCGTGGTTTCCGAGAAAGATGATAAGCATGAGTAAATGGGTTGTGAGAGAAATTAAGTTTGATTTACTTTCCCATGATTTTCAAGATAAAAATTCACAAGTACCGAATGAAAGAGTCTTACCCAAATAATTCGAAATCTGTTTTGTGAACAGTCGGAATTCCAGGTTGAATGACAGCGCCTAAATTCTGCCTCTAAAATCTGACCCTCCCACACCTTCCCGCCATGACTCCCACAGTGAGGCCGATCGAAGAGCAGTTACTCAGTAGTATTGATCACTACCTAGTAGACTGTGCGTTCTTTTGTTTTATGATCTTGCCCACTTCCTATGGAACACAGTCTCCATGAGGGCGGAGATTCTTACAGTTTCGTTTCACAGGTGTATCTCCAGTATAGATGCACAATAGGTGCTCATTAAACGCTTATTAAGTAAATGTTCCTCCGGAGTATCATTTCCTTATGTGTCCTGTGCAGTTCATCACTGCCTGATGGCAGATAGTGCGAAAGCCTTTGAAACTTCTCCAGCATGAGCCAGTATTTTCAAGGCTGTGGTTGCCACTTAAAATGTTTTGTGTTGAACTTATTTATGTACATATTTCACAACAGCCGTGGTTTTAGCCTAACTAAATGTTTAGTAGATGTATTAGTTTCCTATTGCTGTTGTCATATATAGCTCAGAACTAGTAGCTTAAAGCAGCACACATGTATTAGTTTCCCGTTCTGAAAGTCCAAAGTCCAAAACAGTCCTTCTGAGGGTAGAACCAAGGTGGTGTCAGGGCCGCGTTCCTCCTGGAGGCTCTTGGGGATGAACCGATTCTGTGCCTCTTCCAGCTTCCGCATCGCTGCCCGCATTCAGTGGCCCCTCCCTGCATCCGTATGAGGTCTCTTCCTCTTCCCTCCCCTTCCCCTTCCGCACCTGGAGAAGCCAGGAGCACATCATGGTTTCAAAATGTTTATTGTAATCACGTGTGCCAATGAACTCATTCATGCACAGGTTCAGAGCTTAGCATGCGGAGATTTTGGAAGGGTCATCGTTCTGCCTACCACACAGCGTTGACTTTTTAATGCAGTGGAACTTAAAAGTGGGGATAGGAAACAAGTCAAATTCTAAGCAAATAATGAAATCGCCCCCAAGATAATGTGTGGATCTTAATATGAGAACATGAGGTAAAAGAGTAGAATTGTTCCACGTTGTTTACAAATCTGCCTGTACCGGTAAAAGAATATATTCTGAAAGCTAGGCTGCAGGTTCTGGTTTTCATCTTAGCATATAAGGAAATGCAGGTACTTAAGGAAATTTGATGTAAAACATCCCCAGGTCTTTATTACATAGTGTTCTGGTTTGTTTCTAGTCTGGCATGAAGGTTCAAGTGAATTTTATTTGCCCTAAACCTCAGCTAATCCTGAATATACACATAAGGGTATTTGTTCTTCCCTGTGTTATCACAGACATGAAAATGGTCCATATTGATTTTTATAGTCAGGAAAAATAGAAAGCCAAAGGTGAGGACTTGGATGAACTTGTCTAGGGAGAGTGAAACTTATGTGAGACCTGCCCTGGCTGGTGTAGCTCAGTGGATTGAGCGCGGGCCTGCGAACCGAAGGATCGCGGTTCGATTCCCAGTCAGGGCACATGCCTGGGTTGCCAGGCCAGTTCCCGGCAGGGGACATACAAGAGGCAGCCGCACATTGATGTTTCTCTCCCTCTCTCCTTCCCTTCCCCTCTAAAGATAAAGAAATAAAATCTAAAAGGAAAAAAAAAATCTTAAAAAAAAAAAAAAAAAACTTATGTGAGACCTGATTAAAGAAAGCTCTTGAAACGCCCAAGAGGCCAAACCTCCTTCCAGGGGTGAGTTACACTCACATGCACCCATTGGAGGGTGTAGAAATTCCTGCATTGAATGTGGCACAGGCCGAGAAAGCCTTGACGAGATACTGTGAATGGCATGATGGGGAAGATGACGAAACAGGGCTGTGAGGGGTTATCTCAAGATCAAGATCAAAATCAAGAGGTTGCGTCATTTGCTTTGATCTCTTATTCTTGATGCTCAGTGGTTTGCCTGTGTCTAGAAAGTACTGAAGATCTTAACGAACACGGGAGGGTGTGCCAGTCTGTTACTCAATTGTCTCTAGATCTTGGAGACAATGACATTAAATGGGGGACACATTAAATATCATATACTAGACACGAGCTAATATCTCAGAGAGCTGTTTTCTTTTACCCCACATCTTACAGTACTACCCGGCACATAGTAGGTTGGCAGTTAATGAAAGGAAAAGGTCCTATTTCTTCTTACCCCAGTAGCCTTAATATCAGCTGCTCACTTTTAACAAGCCGCTACTCCAGGGAATGAAAGGGCTACACTTTTCTTCTTTGTTCTCTTATTTTTTCACACAAATACTCTTGATTCCAGAGGCACCAAACTTTTCAGTGTGTCATCATGCAAATCAGACCCTCTTTTCCAAATTCGCCTTCCATTTTTTTATTTTCAGCTCCAATTATATTACCAACCTCTATGTCTCACCAACATTCTCTTCTTTTTTCTTATTCAACACATATTTATTAAGCTCCCATTGTGTACGAGAAATTGGTCATGACACCAACATAAATAATAAATAAATCAACGTTCCAGTGGAGGGGGACCGAAAATGAACAAACAGATAAATAAATAAATACCTTTACACTAAGTTAATGCAGTGGGTTGGCATGTGTGCAAGATCTGTCCAGAAAGCATCCAGACACATACATACGAAAATAGACATTTACGGAAGAAGGTACGAGAAACACTGTCCGTAGGACAATGACGCCGAGTCCCTTCAAGGGAGGCACCTGGGGACCTCGCACAGGTCTCCCATCGCCATCAGCTGCCCCATCGTATTTTCCTGGATCTCATTGACAGTCTGAAATCTGTTCCCTTTCAAAGGTGATTTTAGTTTTGGGAAAAGTCAGACATCACAGGGACCAAATCTGGGCTGTAGGGGGCTGAGTCACCTGGGGGATTTGACCAAAAAACTCTGAATTAGAAACCATGTCAGAGATTAGCCCACATGCTACTTACATCATGTATCCTTAATAATTTATAGTAACACCGTTGACAAAAATTACTTTGATAATAACAGCGAAAGACAATTTATAGTAGTGTGTGCCTTTATTTGAGCCTAGTTCTTGAAAAATTCTTTGTAAGCCATTTCTTTGAAATATCTGTGTCTCGTCTGAAGAATAATTTTTAGCCATTCTCACAGAGGTAAAAGCAAGAAATAATCTGATGAATATGCAAAACTAAAGTAGTATTTTAAGCTGTGTATTTTAGTGATGTTTTCCCATAAGACTCCATATTTGCAATACGGAAAGTTCAAGTGATCTGCTGTTCATTTCTACTGAGCATACGAGGCTTTCTTTCAGTGACGGTAACATCTTAATTGGCTTTCAGTAGAAATGTTGAAATATGAAAATAAGTATGGAATTGTAGTGTTGCCATCATTTTTTTGGCCTTTCACGTGTTAGGAAAAAATCTGTATTTTTTAAATTAAGCACATTTAAATTATGTGAAATGAGAAAATATCTTCAATTACATTTGATGACCTGGGACTCCATAAAAATGTACTCAGTGCTTTAGTTTTCCCACTAATTCGTGCACCAGCTCCAATCTCTTCCAAGTGCTCTGGGACAGGCCACTTTATAGAGATATATGAACATTTGATCTGCGTGGAAAGCACCGTTCCTCTGTGGATGACCTCTTTGCACAGAGTGATGATCCTTTTCCACATCATTGTGTTTGCTGGGGCAAAATCCTGCCGCGCTCCATCATAATAACGTGTAATCTTCTTGCTCAGTTTAGCTGAGATTTAAGGAGACTGTTCGTAAAAGCTGTTCTTTAAAGCCTGATCTATAATTTCGCAGAATCACCCCAGCAGAAAAGCGGGAGGCTTTATAAGAAAGATACCACCATTAAAACTCTTAAATGAAGATTAGTTTCAAGTTTTATAATCCGGTACCAAACCATCTGGCAAATCTCCTGTCAGGTTTTGTTAAACCTCTGAGCTTTCTAAGTGTTCATTCAGTAAAGTGCCCCCTTCCTTCCACACGCACGTATACACTTGACTTGTTGATGAGGAAGATAAAAGATCCCAGGAAGTGCTCTGAGCTTGTTGATTTTTCCACCTGGTGATCCCTTACCCTTGAAGGCCATTTCAGAACAGCTGTTCGCTTTTCGAAGCATCCGTAGAATCTTCTCGGGTAGATGAGTCCATTCCTCCCAAATTACTCCTGCCTGTTCCTCACGTTTCTCGGAGGTCTGACTGCGCGTGTGATGTCAGATCACCCCAAAGGGACTCAGGCCAGTCCAGCAAATTTTGGAGAAGCCTGTGGAATAACCCAACGCTGTCTCTGCGTGCATCTGATCAGTCTAGCTTTCCTGATGGCAGTTATTCTAGAAAAAGTACATGGTCTTTAAATTGTTGTTCAAGTACAGTTGTCTCCACATCCCTCCCACTATGGCCCCCCACCCCGCCCACCCTCAAACCTACGCCCCCTTGGCTTTGTCCATGGGTCCTTTATACATGTTCCTGGACGACCCCTCCGCATCTTTCCCTGTTACCCCCTCCCCCTCCCCTCTGGTCACTGTCAGCGTGTTCTTTATCTCCACGTCTCTGGTTCTGTTTCGCTGGCTTGTTGGTTTTACTTTGATTAATCTGGCGTTACACTGTTTCTGTGCCATTGCATCCTCCACTCTCCCTCTGTGGTTTGCTTTCAGAACTCCGTTTGTCTTGACACCCATTTGACAAAGCAAAATAAACAAAGCAAAAACAGAAAGAAAACCACGCAAACAATAAAAAGAGGATTAACTGTGAGACGTAGGTTTTCCAGATTCACAATGTTCTGCCTGCACCAGAATGCTGATAAACAGGTTTGCTTCTCATTCTCACTCATGTCTGCCAATTACCCCGTGGATAGCAGACACTAGTAAATTGTGTGTTTCCTGGCACAGCTTCATCGCAAAAAAAATAAATAAAAATAGATTCAGTTTGTTTGCTTATACAGAAACACTTTATTTGTGTAACTAAGAAAGCTCAAATTTGTCATACTTCTTCAAGCACGTTATCTATACAGTACTTTAGGAAACAGAACATCTTAAGGACACTTTAAAAGTTTGAGTATCAAATATCAAACCCCAGGTTGAAATTGCCTCAGTCCAGCCCCTATTCTTGGCTCCATCCAAAAATGTTTTCATTGATTTTTAAGCAAATTTAAATGCATTCTTTCACATGTTAATTAGTTGATTTATTTTAAATCTTTCAATAGTCAATTAGGTTTTAAGGCCCTTTTTATTTATCTTTATAAGTGAACTTCTCTATAATTAAAAGAGCTTTCTCCAAATAGAGGGTATGTAATCATTCCGAAAAGTGAAGAGTAATTCACATCCGACTTCCCCGTCTCCCGCCCACACTATCACATTACGGTGCTATTTATGTAGCAGCTGGTCACTTTTAAAAACATTGAGATATACAAAAGCCTTTGGTAAGTAATTCACATTTCTAGTTTCAAAATGTTGAGGAGAGAGTTTGCTTCCACTTCACGTTAATGGGGAAGGCATATCTATAATAGTTCAAGGAAAGAGTATAATTATTAAGTGGCAGACACTTCACTATAGTAACTCAACATAACACAGTGATCCTAACAGGCTCATATTATTATACACGTTTCACAGATGATGAAATTAAGAGCCATCTTCAACTTGACAGAGTCCATA
The DNA here is from genome assembly GCA_039655065.1 of Glossophaga mutica. Classification (NCBI taxonomy): domain Eukaryota; kingdom Metazoa; phylum Chordata; class Mammalia; order Chiroptera; family Phyllostomidae; genus Glossophaga; species Glossophaga mutica. The sequence continues at coordinate 806,089 of CM077318.1, read as the reverse complement.
AAACTAGTCCGATGTAAAGTCAGATGCAGATTCGATTTGTAGAGTCTCTGTAGATGTTGACCCTCAGAAACATGAGGAAAAGTACAAATTAACCAAGGGCTTGTCCTAGTTCAGGAAACCTCTGGCGTATACTCGCTACAGTTGAAAATTGTGCCCTGTAATTTATTGTAAAAATTAAAAATGGATATTTTGCCAAGGCTTTTAACATGAAATCCTTCAACAAAATATGTATCTGTGAGCAAAACTGTCAACTTTGTCAGAGTTTTGTGATGGATATTATTTCCGTAATAACGATCTTGATTTTTATAAGGAAACAAATCACAGTAAGGGGAAAGTTTTTATAAATGTAATCTCTAGTAACATCGCCCACATACTGATGTGTCTTTAGGTATACATCACTGTGGTAGCTATTACATGGCACTCCAAAAAAATGTCTTATGTGCTGGTTTCAGAAGATTTTTCCCCAACCCGTCAATATGTCAACTCTATGGCAATAAAATAGCTGTAACCTATCAGTTAAACTCACTTGCAGTCTTCTAAAATAATTACTAAGGCCCTGGCGGGTGTGGCTCAGTGAATTGAGTGCTAGCCTGTGAACCAAAGGGTCACCAGTTCGATTCCCAGTCAGTGCCTGGGTTGCAGGCCAGGTCCCCAGTAGGGGGCACTCGAGGGGCAACCACACATGGACGTTTCTTTCCCTCTCTTTCTGCCTCCCTTTCCTTCTCTCTAAAAGTAAATAAATAAAATCTTTAAAAAATAGGACCAAGCTGGAGGCGTAGGTAGAAACCCTTTGCTTCCTCTCACAACCAAAAGGAGGATAACAACCAATCTAAAATCAATAAACAGCCAGAAGCACCGGAAAGTCAAACTGCATGGAACTCCGACAACCAACAAATTAAAGAAAACATCAACCAGAACAACCAGACCAGTAAGGTGACTGGGAAAAACAGCAGCGAGGCAGCTGAGGGGCGGGGCTGACTGCCCAGCTCGGCAGAGCTGCACGGGAGGGACCGACTTAAGGGGAAGACTGAGGCTCAGAGCTGACTGTGGGCCAGGCCGGGGTTGCCACGTGGGAGATACTTCCAGTCTGACTCGGGAGTCTGTTGGAAGGTGCGCCCAAGAAGAGCAGGCGAGCTGCGCTGCTCCCTCTGGCCCCTCCCCCACAGGCAGCGCTGCAAGGAGGGTTGCCCCGCCCTGGTGAGTACCTAAGGCCCCGCCCCTTACAACTTATCAGGTGCGCCAAGACAAAGAAACATGGCCCAAATGAAAGAACACAGCAAAACCTCAGAACTAAGCGATGAGGACATTGCCAACATAACTGATGGAGAATTTAAAGCCCTGCTAATCAAAATACTCACAGAACAGATTGAACTTCATTGAAAAATGAAAGAACGAATGAAAGATATCCAAAATGAAATAAAGCAAAATATTCAGGAACCAACAGTGACAAGAAGGAAACCAGGATTCAAAGCAATGAGTTGGAACAAAAGAAAGAAATAAACATCCAACTGGACCAGAATGAAGAAACAAGAATCTAAAAAAATGAAGAGACGCTGAGGACTCTCTGGGACAACCTGAAGTGTTCCTATATCTGAATCATAGGGGTGCCAGAAGGAGAAGAGCAACAGCAAGAGATTGAAAATTTACTTGAACAAATAATGAAGGGAAACTTCCCCAGTCTGGCGAAGGAAATAGACTTCCAGGACGTCCAGGAAGCTCAGAGAGTCCCAAAGAAGTTGGACCCAAGGAGGAACACACCAAGGCACATCATTATTAAGTTACCCAAGATTAAAGACAAAGAGAAAATCCTAAGAGCAGCAAGAGAAAAGAAGACAGTTACCTACAAAGGAGTTCACATCAGACTGTCAGCTGATTTCTCAAAAGAAACCTTACAGCTAAGAAAGCACTGGAAAGAAGTATTTGAAGTCATGAAAGGCAAGGACCTCCATCCAAGATTGCTCTATCCAGCAAAGCTGTCATTTAGAATGGAAGGGCAGATAAAGTGCTTCTCAGAGAAGGTCAAGTTCAAGGAGTTCATCATCGCCAAGCCCTTATTGTATGAAATGTTAAAGGGACTTAAAAAGAAGATCAAAAATATGAACAACAAGATGACAACAAACTGATAACTATCAACAAATGAGCCTAAAAGAAATGAAAACAAAAACTAAGCAAACAGCCAGAACAGGAACAGAAACAGAGAAATGGAGATCACATGGAGGGATTTCAGTGGGGAGGGGTAGGGGGAGGGGAGAATTGGGGGGAAAGGTACAGGGAAGAAGAAGCATAATTGGTAGGCATAAAATAGATGGGGAGAGATAAAAATGGTATAGGAAACAGAGGACTCAAAGAACTTATATGTACAATCCATGGACATGAACTAAGGGGGGAATGCTGGAGGGTTGGGGGGGGCAGGTGGGAGGGGGGTTAAAGGGGGAAAAATTGGGAAACCTGTAATAGCATAATCAATCAAAAAACTTTAATAAATAAAATCTAAAAAAAAAAATACCAAGAACACAGAAGCATGCTAGCATCTCTAGTGGAAAATCTGCTACATTCGAAAAAGAAATGTAATAGCTGAATATATTGAGATTCCTCTGGATTCTCATTTTGCTAGATTTTGAAACAATAATATAATGTCTATAGTCAGAAGTATCATGATCTTATCCTATGATTTCTTATCATTAGGCTTGAGTGACAATTGAATTTCCAAGTAGGAGGATAATGGATGCATTTCACATTTCTCTTTAAAACGCTCACAGAATCAGTCTGGGCTTACCTCGCACAGTTGCTTTGGAATTAGGGTAAAAAGTGCGATTAGCATCCTCGGTTGCTAAGGCTCAGATTCTGTGTGAAACACTCAGGAAAACACTGGTGAGGAACAGTTAGAAGGTCCTGTAGAGTGTAGAGGTTGCAGTCAAATTCTGATGCTTCATAAGTCTTTCCTTGCAAGGAGGTTATATTTTGGGGAAGTGAAGTTTACTCTTTTAGGTTACCTGTAACAGTTTCTTATTATTTTCCTGAAAGACTAAATGCTTTGGAAGCTGAAAATATTTTCCCATTTATCACAATACCAGTAACACTGTATATATTTTGAACTATAATTCACATTTCTGGGCATAGAAATGTAGTTGAAAATTTTCTTCTTGCCTCAGAGAAAAAAAAATGGAGGAGATTTTAGTAGATTTGGGGGCATTTCCTCTGAATTGATGCTCCTTATGAATCAGCCTCTTCCGTTGTTTTATAAAAAATGATTTTATTGCAGCATGAAACTTCTGGATCCTGAAATATAAAATTATATAAATGCATATCTTTTCTTTCACGTATATCTATTTCATTAGGCCAACAGGGCCTCGCTGGTAAAATAATGTTAGTGCTTAAAGGATTTAGTAGATTTTTAAACATCATCAAATTCTCTCTCAATTTCTGAACTATGAACTAATAACATCTGAATAAAAAAAAAAAAAGTGCGAAGATCTAGTATGCGTGTGCCCAGTGACAGTGCTCAAAACACTTTCAGATCAATGGTTCGACACTCCTCACCTCGCGGTTTTGAGCACTGTCTTAACATGAACTGGATTAAAATGAGGCTTAAATCTGTAAAGTCGGGGATTATTATAAAGCACTTTACTTTTTTCTCAACAGCTTGACATCTGATTCCTTAAAAGGGAAAATGCAGTTTGGTTCAGATCTGCATTTTATTCAAATCTGCATTTTATTTTTCAGGCATCACTGATGAATCGTTTGATTTTCTTAAAATAGTTAATAAATGTTTTGAGTGGTAATCTTTTCCAGAATTGCCATTTCTCTCACTTGCATCGTAGTTCATATTCAGCAGTTCTGTCGATTGGAGCCATTTTATTAGACAGTTTCCTACCTCTTGGTCTTATAACTGTGGGGTTTGGTGAAGGGGGAGGAGTCATGGGAAGAAACTTGTCAGGGATGGGAGAATTACTTTATCTCTAAGTTGTTATGTTTGTATAAAACAAATTCAATAGACTTCTCACATTTGAATATTGTGGGGAAGGAAGAAATTTTTCTCTAGCTTCCTAGGTTCTTGTGGCTTGTATAATAATTAAATGTACCTGGGAAATATTAACAAGAGAAAACACCCAAATTTCATCCCCACGGGTCCTAGGAAGAGGGTCAGGAATTCGTAGTTTTCCCTGCCATAAAGATAGGTCCAAAAGGTTATCTCTGATGATCTCTTATTATGGACAAAACTCCTAATTTAAATGTTTCTAGGCAGTTAAGTGGGAGCAAAAGCTTCTCTTGAGTCTGCAGGATATGGGTTGCCTTTAGATCAAAGTGGAAAATGCTCTTCCTTTTTCTGTTCTACACAGACTATCTTTTTCTATCCTTTCCTTTCCTATCCTGTTCTATCCTATTTCATTCTCTCGTCTTCTATTCATTGAGGCTAATTCTCTAGTCACTTCAAACCTGGGATTGTTTCTTCAAGTCAACAACAACAACTAAGTGTTGTTGTGACATCTGTTAATTCACGAAGAAGACAAGGAAAACGACGCAAAATCACTTGCCTTTCTTTTAAGTAACGGTACTTGCTGAAAGGTAACAGTCTTAAGTTTATTTTCTCTAGACACGGTTTAAAAATTTTTTATTTTCTCCTCACCTGAGGACATGCCTATTGATGTCACGGAGAGGGGAAGGGAGGGAGAAAGACCCCTGGGAGAGAGAAACATCAATGAGTTGCCTTTTGCAGGCGCCCCCGGCCTGGGACCAAACGCACAACCCAGGCCTGTGCCTTGAGCAGGAATCAAACAGGGGACCCTCCGCTTTGTGGAATTTGTAAACTTGTAAACCCTCGGTTTACAAACCAAGTGGGCCACACCGGCCAGAGCTAGACACATTTTCTTCAACGGTTGTAACCAAACATAATGTAAATAACTCGCCATCAGGAATTGCTTTTCTTTGAATAACTAACAAATGAGCCTTTCAGAGAGTTCCTTTGGTCACGGCCTTCTTTTCTTCCCTTCTCTGTTCTTTTCTTTGTTAAGAAATGCTGCTGTGATGAGGTGTTCCATTTTAATTTTCTAATTGTTCAGACTGTTGCTGTCTTGTCAGTTGGAATAGTGTGATGAGTGTTACGTCTGGTGATATAAATGTGTATTGTATTCTCTTTTCTCCAGATAGTGTCATTGCATAATAAACAGAACTTGACATTTAATTTGATAAAAAAATAAATGTTGTTCAAGTGGAACTTAAAGATGTGATTTTCCCAATCTGATCATCTCTTCTTTTCTTGATTTGACATAAAGGGCATGCACTAGTAATAAAAATAAATAAAATAAATTGTGCTGGCACTTGACGCTTTAGAGGATGAAAATAATTTTCCCTCTAATCTTCTCGGTCTCTTGGGTGAGACCCCTGTAATAAAAGACAGATTAAAAGGAGAAAAACCGCAGTTGAATAACAAGTATACTTCCTATATTCATGAGAAAACCCAGAAAAAATGATCAGCTCTCCGAATGAGAGGGTCGGACATAGCTTCTCCCTCAGCACAGGCAGCATGGAAGAACCTCTCCCGGCTCACGGCTGCTCTTCCTCCTCCCCCCTTCCTCCTCCTCCCTCCTCCCCCTCCCCCTCCTCCCCCTCCCCCCCCCCCCCCCCCCCGCCATGGTTGCCTCCTGCTACAGCTCACATGGTTCCTAGCTCACCGCAGACCTCATGACCAAATACCCCTTCTCTTTCCACCCACCCTTATTTGAAATGCTGACCCGGAACTTCCTACGCGTCCTCATATCCGGTCCCTCCTCCAACGGGCTACTTTTGCCAGTTGCCCCCATCTTTACTTCATACAGCTGCCATCTTTAGTCAGGGCAAAAGTGACTCGGTGAGGCAGGGGCCTCTGCCTCCCCTGGCTATGTCACCTATCAGGACACGTTGTGAAACTCCCTGGGGAGGTAGCACAGCTACTATCTTGACTTTTGTTATGCAAAGCACCTTAAATGCCACATCGTCTCCTTCCTCCATCCCCCAACCGTGGGTTGTCGGGACTCTGGGGACCCCTCACTCTGCACCCTGTCACAGCATCTTAAATATCATGTTTAGCTAAACACAGAAGACTTGGTGGGTGGGGACACCCACTTATGGGAGGCTACGTGGAAAAGCACATTAAAGAGGAATGGCTGTTACACCGATTTACGTCTGGTGCCTCCCCGCTTGGTAGGAGTGTCTGGAGATTTAACCGCCCTTACGAAAGGAAAGGCTCTTTTAAACATGTAAATGTGCCTTACGGAAGGCTAACTTCTACTTGGTTTATGGCGTTTTCTGCGTCTGCTCTTTTCTTCAAAATAATCAGCTTCAAATAATCTTTATATTGGACAGACAAATTTGAGTCAAAACCTTGCATAAATCAGTGTGACGTCCTCAGAGACACGGCCCCGTGCCCACGACTCAGCCATGTCAATTACGGCAAGATTACAGTCGCAGAGTTGGGTTTACCTAGCTTCCTTGAAAAATATCTTCCTTTCCTAGATCACATGATAATATTTACCAAATGCTGTATCCCCTATATGAAAATTACATGTGTGGAAAATGATGTAGTATACATTCAATATTTTAAACATAGAGAACATATTCGATGTCCTGAGGAATGTTAAATGGATACAGACTTAATCTTTTCAAGATGTTGATAATTATTCTGGGCTGGTGGGTTTGGATCTGTGTATTAGTTCGTAAATTTATTGGCATTTATAACATCTATTCAATATCTTTGTATTATAGCAAATTTGTAATGTAGAGTAGATTTTCATTTCAGACAGTGGTGAATTTCCAAATATAAGCTATTCAAGCAACTGAATTATAAAAGCATTGGATTGAAAGCTTCTTCAACTTACATTTCAACCATGTAAATATTTTAAATTGCCCTTTCCAATTCCATTCGTATGTCTCACGGAACTCTAAAATGTAACACTGGAATGTAAACTCGATAAGAAAATGAATTCCCTTTTTCGTTTCTAGTCCCCGTACCTACAGCTGTGCCTGTCACATTGGAAACTCTGAATAAGTATGGTGTCTAGAAAAAGATATTAACCCGGGCAGCGTGCTATTAACCTGTATTTGACGCATGTTCGCGATGCAGTCTGTTTTTCACTGTTAACAAACCACTTAAAACCATTTGTATTTTTATCCCTCCCAAAGCCAATGAAGGACGTTGTCAGAGCCCGCACCCCCATGAAGGAGACCACCACCACCGTGGAGATCTTGGTGCATCCGGAGCCACAGGTAGGAAGGGAGACACTTGATTTTTATGATTTTTATGGATGAATAAGTCACATACTCTGATGTTGTGTTTCTCAGTGCGTGTTCCGTGAAGTGTCATTAGGTGGTCTCGTGCTGGACTCTAAAGTAAGGATGTGACGGTGTCCTATTTCTTATTTCTTATTTCTTCCTAGGGCTCGGATGATGATAATGCAGTTGGTTTATTTGTTCACTTAGGCGTAAGCATTCCTCAAAAAATAGATTTGAAATGATGGTCTGTTCCGCTCATGTCTACTTCCCAGATCCTGGATTGAGAAAAGTTGAGAACTGTGTTAACAGTGTCACTTAAGTTTTAGTGTTGTCGAAGAGAAAACCCGCCACAACTGGCGCCACTTGTGTGAAAAGCCCGTGACACTAACCCTAGGTTAACGCCTCACCAAAATAATGACCGTTTCACCCACTCTCGGGAACCATCCTAATCAACCAGGCTGGAACTTTCCAGTCAGACACCAGGAAAATCTCCATCCCCTTGTGCCTGAAAGGCCCTCCCCCTCCCCTTCCCCAAAGAAAAGACGCCCCTGACCAGCAATAAATCTTTCTTTTCAGTTATTAATAGTGCCTTTGCTTCGCCCTCCTTCCCGTAAAAACCTTCCATTTTGTCAGCAATGCAAAGAGATCATGTAGCGGATCACGCACGGGAGGGACATTGGCTACTCGATCACGCACGGCACCTCCCAGGAGCGCTGGAAGCTAACGTTCCAAAGCCCAGACTCCGCAGTGGTTGGCAGACAAGGGAGTCGCTAGAGCACAGCCAGCCGTGACTCGTCACGAGTAAGGGGTTTAGGGTTGCGGATCTTGCGGATGGTTGAGGAGGTCACCGTGTGACCCTTACTCAAGGCATTGCTTTGTTTCTCGCTGCGTGGCTTAACGGTGAATAACGAAAGGGGCCAAGACGCACCTGCTATGCTGGGAAGGACCTGAAAAGTCAGAACCATACGCTAAATCAGGCTTTCACCTTCCATTTGTACGTGGGACGCTGCTCAATTCATGAATCCCTTAATAAAGTCAATTAGATTTTCACATTTACTCCATTAATTTTTGTTTTTTAACAGCATAATATAAGGCAATTTGTTTTATGCTAATTAGATGACTTTTATTAAAGTCTCATTAAAACAAATCAATTCAGGGGAAAATGAGTTTGAAATTAAAATAAGGTATTTTGCAGAATCCACTTTTACTTAATTTGAGTCCGGATGGCTCAAAATGTGACTAACGAATACAATCAAATTTGTTTTCTTAGTAAAGGCCTTAAGTGAACTTTAAAAATAGAATGTGGAAACCAATGTCTAAACATTCTTACGCTATTTGTCATTCTGTGGCTGAGTAAGGTTATGCTGTGATAAGGCAAAGGTCCTAAATCGGTTTGGGTATTAATTAAGATCCATAAATTGTGTGCTACCCTATTATTTTCAGAGGTCTTTTATTCATCCCAAAGGGTATAATTTCAGAAATTATACACACAGAAACACATATCTACAGTATTAGAAAAACAACCCAAATAGAATGAAAGGGAAATCACATCTCTTTGTTATTTATCATTTTGTGTGCGCTCCTGAAATCAAAAAACTCACGTGGTCAACAATGGTAACATTCTGGAGTATTTTTTATAAATTGATAAAAGTATTACTTTATACTTTTAGCAAATAGTTACAAAATTAATATATGCACAGTGAGAGGAACTGATAAATTTTTAAAAGATACATGGAAACCTAGGAATTGTCCAAATCGTTACAAGGTTTAAATTCTTCAAGTCTAAGTTAGTGAAGTTTTGCCAAGTTTCAAACTGACTTTCAAGTCTGGCACCTCAAGCCAAGGGGACAAGATGCGGTTACATCTGTAACCTTGATTGAGAAGCTGTTGCAGGTTGGAGGGAAAGCACACAATTTTAAAGTTTGTACTTTTAAAGTCCGAAACTTGGAACTACCAGCGTGGGATGTGCCGTAAATGGGACAATTAAAAGTCATGTGCGCTGTTTCTATGTAGCACCATTGCTTCTGTGAATAGGAATTTGTTACATCGCCAGTTACTTCTGGTTGCATTCTACTAGATGGTGTGCAGTGGAGTTACCTGTACTGATTTCTTGCCAATTACCGATTCTTTTATTGGTTTATGAACTGAAAATCTTGTTAAGGACACAATATCCATCCAGAGTTGGTCCATTTTGCTTGAGGTTCTTTCATTAGTGAAGTCTTTTAATTACTTGATAGCCTTGATTGTCCTCGCAGCCTGAGACTTCAATTCATGATCTATAACGTGCGTTAGATTTCAGTGGGAGTTGTAGGCAATTCCCCCTCTTTTCTACTCCAGTTGTTCTGACTTGTCTAATAATCCAACTGACGTGAGTCGGATCATAGTGGAACACCATTCTTAATTATGCACATACATGCAGGGGTCACAGAACAATATGGACCTAGTCCCTAAGAAGGGGGCGGGTAGTGCTTTGCTCTTCAGAAGGAAGGTAAGCAGTTTGGGGGTAAGTGAGAAGGAACAAACATTTCATAAACACAGTCTTGCCGGGCCACCATGAAAACACGGGCACAGAGGGGACTCCAGTAGGCAAACCCGCCAGGTCGCACCGCGGAGACCGCTCCCTTCCCGCGTCAGGTTCTAGCTCAGTTCCATCAGGTAGGTGGGGGAGGGGGTAGAAGCTCTTCTCAGATCCATTGTTTCTTAAAGATAACCAAGCCAACATAATAAGTCTCCCAAAAAGGCATGCCGTGGTGTGACAAAAGTCTACTCCCTCTCCACCAGCTCTGCACGTGTTCTTCGTACATGGAATTGTCGTTTTTTTCTGATGCACCAATTTATCGGGACTCGGTCTTTCCCCTTGCATAACGAATTCTCCCCCACCTTCCCGAGCAATTACAATGCTCAGTGGGATCGCAAGCGTGAACATTGGAAGAAAACAAAAGCAACATGTTGTTTGGGATCTTTTCAGGGGTTTCTATGACTTTCAACAGCAAGTGCTTTGTTTGGGAAAACTATTCTACTCAGATGCCATTCTGATGATGACTGTAGACATTAACTGTACTACCACTGTACTTCACAAAGTGCGGGTGCATTGTAGTGATGCCCTATATTCACTGAGAAATCACTAGCTCGGTGTGACGGTATCAGGCACCTGCTGCAGACTGTGGGGGGTGGGGAACACAACTATTGCTTACCGGTAATTCCCCAAATCTTAACATCCACAAAGAACGTCAGCGACCCGTGGCACAGAAGGAAAACACAATAGTGTGAACACTGTGGAAGAGACCCACGAAAAATAAGTAGAACACATTTTTACTGTGAAAAGATAATGGAGGTTCTGCGTGGCAGTGAAATTTATTTTTATTTAACAAAACTAACATAAACTTACTACGTACCAGGTACTCTCCCAAACAATTAAAATATTAACTCATTTAACTCTCAGTACAAACCGATGACTGTTATACCTGTTGTTATCCTTTGGGCCTAGCTTCAAAGCTCCTTTTCTTAAAAACTGTAGTACAGCCCTGGCTGGTGTGACTCAGTGGATTGAGGGCTGGCCTAGGAACCAAAAGGTCACCGGTTCGATTCCCAGTCAGGGCACAGGCCTGGGTTGGGGGCCAGGTTCCCAGGAGGGGGTGTGTGAGAGGCAACCACGCATCTATGTTTCCCTCCCTCTCGTTCTCCCTCCCTTCCCCTCTCTCTAAAAGTACATAAATAAAATCCCCTTTTTAAAAAAGGATTGCATATTTTAAAAAACTATGATAATTTCTCAGCAAGAATTAACAGCACAAATGCAAGGGGGTCCCTGGGACAAAAAAAAAAAGATCTTTAAAGGATTTTCTCAGTGAACTAGAAAATTATGTAAATAATTTAATATAGGTGAGTTACATACTCACCTATATTTGCATGTGATAAATTAAGATAGCCCCTTTATGATGCTCGCATGAAAATGAAAGAACATTAAGATATGGAGGCCATAAAGAATATGAGGTATTGAAACTAGGAAGAAAAATACCCTTTTCGGAAGTATTAAATCCCCTATGATAATGCCTAATGTAAATATTTCTGCAGGATGAGCCGCTAATTGCCAGTAGTAGAACTCAAGAATTCCCACAGTGTTAAAGAATTATCTTGTGATCTTGGAATGGTGGCTAACAGGGTGACTCATTGAGTATGTTAGCAGTAAACTCACTAGGTGAAGGAATTGCTGCCCCAATCTTATATTTGACAACAGCAAGATTCAGACATCCACAGGGGGTCGGCTAATCAGTTTGCATAAAGTAAAATCAGCTCCTGTAATTCTTTCATCTTCTCAATGACCTACACTCCTGACAGAGGAAATCACTCAAGTTTGAGCTTTTCACTCTGATGTAGTTTTAAATAAAATGAAGTCCAAAGACAGTTTGGATGCTCTAGTTAAGGGTCAGTACCAGTGTCTTTGCTTCTCTTGCCAGGAAAACAAAGAAACATAATTTAAGGGAACTACAATACTGTCTTGGACCGTGCCTGATTGAATCATCACATGTTAGACGCTTAGGCAGAATTTTGTATAAGACTCGTGGGCCACTTGCTGTGTTTCTTCTTTAGCAACAAAATTGTCTTCAAAAACATTCACTGGGACCATGGAACCACACAACGGTTGACCAGGGGAATAAGCTGTTAACTTCCTTTCGTTGTCAGCCTCGGTTTTTCAGTAGATGACACTTTTGATAATGTTTCTAAGATATACGCTTATCGAAATTATTGACACTTCATAATTCATATTTTCATGAAAGCCCAAAGCACTTATCTTTCAGCTGGAAATTCAGGAGGTGTTTTTGGTATTGTTTTTACGGTTTATCTGTGTAATGTAAGCTGACTGTTCCTACGCAAGGCTCTGGGATCACAAGTTTTTGAAGCCTTAATCAGAGAACTTTTGAGGGTTATTTTCATCTTCACGGGCTTTGTTGTGGAAGGTCTGAAAATGTCAAGGCGAGTTTAGATGTAACTCTTTACACAATAGGAAGCCTAATTAAAAAAAATCAACAAGCCCTGAGGTGACATTACATGTAAGTGTAAGGTTTTATTTTTAGACCTAGGGAAAGTACTCCACATTATTTTCTAATAGGAGTCCTAAGATTTAGCTATTGTCCTTGACCTTTAGAAGTATGTGTATTTTGCTTTTAATTATTCATACATTTTATTTTTAAGTGACTGCCAAAGGCATCCTGCTCAGTTGTCTACAGTAATTTCCTTTCCTTCATTTCTTAGCGCGGGTTTGCTGAGGTGTAGTTACTAATAGCCCCCTTTTCAAGTTGAGGAAACCAAGGCCTAAGTTTTCGTGGCTTGCAAGTGTCCAAGGGAGGATCCAAAGATAAATGGTGTGATTTGTAAAGTCCACCAACTGTCCCCAGTGCGTGGAAACGAATTCAGGTTTGTTCCCCAACCCGTTCTGCTCTTCCTCAGCTCCCTTGTAAATTGCTTATTTCCTTAATACACTTCGGATGTTTTGTCCTGTTCATCTGTCTCTGTTCATTTGACTGTTAGCCTAGCTAGAAGAATTCGGAAGGTGGAAGAAAAAGTACTGTTTTGGCCCCCACAATAAGGACTGTGTGTTGAGCGAGCGTGTGCCCCAGGCTTGACCTGCCTTGGCCCCGATCACAGAGGGGCTCTTGAACATCAAGATATTAGCAGGCAATTTTGAGAGAAATGCCCTAACTGTAATGTGAATACATGCTGGTTAATTGTTACAGCTTTAGTGTTTTTAACAAAATTTTATTTATTTATTTTTAGAGAGAAGGGAAGACAAACATACTCACCCCAATGGGGAGCAAACCCGCAACCTAGGCGTGTGCCCTGACTGGGAATCGAACTTTGCGCGATGATGCTCTAACCCACTGAGCCGCACTGGTCAGGGCTTAAGAGAGGCTTTAAAGCAGAAAATACATTTTTTAAACAGCATTTGGAACAGCACTAACTGAAATGAATGTAATCGTATAGGTTCTTGGTTTCTAAATATAAGGAAGACACAAGGGGTGAAAAAACTCAGAAATCATTCCCTTTTACCCTTTGCCTTACGATCCATCAGCCCGCATGGGTCCTCTCGCAGCGCCTGGCTCCCAAGCCAACCGAATGTGTTTGCAGTCACAGATAACACCTTTTTGATGACACCGAAATCAAAGTGCTAAAAGCTCATTGCTTGGTGTATCCTGGGGACTGGCAGACAGAGCATGCTGGGTATTAAATGTGGGCCACGTGAGAGGAATATCTGTGGGCAGTAGGTGGGGCTAGAGCTGGGGACACCACTCAGGGTGAAGGGCCAACCCTCTCAGGAGAGTTGGCAGCAGGGCAAGTCAGAGTTCCTGCAGGGAAAGCCGATGGACTTGGATGTCCTTCCCCAAGTCAAATACTCAAGGTCAGGCAGCCATATTAGGGGGTCTCTTTGTAGTAAGACTCCGGCCAGTGGCTGTGCCTGCGGACAGTGATAAACTACTTGAATTTGTTTGTACATCTCTACCATGGGGAGATGTATATGATCGTCACAGAATTTTTATGTAAACAGACAATGAATTCCAAAGCAAGCACATAGACGAGCCATAAGCAGGTATCCAGTTCCTTTTTCTCTGATTTTGGCAAATCAGTGGGGCCCATGGTATATGAATAGCAGTATACATATTCATGAATTGTAGTAGTCATTATGCATACAATTCATATTGTATACTACTATTATGTCATGAATAGTTATGAGTAGCAGGGAGCTTCTTAGTCTGATGTGGAAGTATTTCATCTCACGATGTTGCCACATAAGACTCTGAATAGTCAATCTGCATGGTAGGACTTGTCCGGTTCAAACGCATGCTGTGTCCCAAGCAACAATGTCAATAGCTCTAAAGGTTACTATTAAAGGCCCAAACGGCGCAGAGCAGTTTAGCACACTGCAGGCCCCCGAGACTTTACAGATTTTCGCTTTTTGATTTGTTTTCTGTTTTCTTTGACTTCATGGTAGATAGTCCTTGCCCGCTGCTACGTCCTCTCAATGATTCTTCCGAGCACGCCCGGCAGAGCGTCTGGAACCCTCCCGGTTTTCCGCCCTTCTCCATGATACGGAGCTCTTTTTTTGTTACCTAGAATTCTAGAAAACTCAGGAGGACAACAGAACTATGTCTGCTGCAGGGGAGGGAAAATAATTTGCATTGTACCCTTCTCAGCTCTTCCGGTTGGTGTAATAATGACGTTGACAAGAAACGGATGAAGAGGAGAACATCAGGAAATGTGTCATGCACGTCCTTACAGGAGTAGGGCTCCGTAGGAGTAGCGGACTCCGGGACAAATGGGACGGTTGAGACGTAGGCCATCCTGGTAACAAAGAGGGGAGGTAGTTTGGACTTCGGAGGGAAGGTGGGCAATTCAGAAGCAGACGAGAAGAAACGACGGAACACGGGAGAGGCTAACACGCACCCCTCTTCGCCACCCTTAGTTTGTATTCAAACGTTGTTATCGACGGCGATAGCTCCCTTTCTGGTGCAAGCTTTTTATCTACATTCTTTCAGGCTGGGACAGGGAGGTAAAACGTCTTCTTGAGTCTTTCGTTTTTCTAGAAGTAACTAGCTTAAACTACCGAACATCCCCGAACAAGGCATATTTATTTGGGGGTGGCCAAAGTCCGTTTTCTCTCACTACTTCTATGGAAACTCTCGCCAGGTTTCCGCAAAGATCTTTGGTTAGGTGTGAGCTATCTTAGAGAGAATTCACGAGAGCGCGTTTTCTAATATATTCCATCTGCACACTTTTTATAGTAAGGCTGCAAAGCCGCATCACCTGGGGTACTGCTCCAAAACGTCATCTTTTCTCCCCTGAGAATGGGCGGATAGGTTGCTCCTGCCAGCCTGTTCGCAGACAGCTAGCAGAGCTTTCATGTTTTCCATGCCGACGCTGATTGTCGATGATGCTGATTGTCGATTAAAACTCTTCAGGTACCTGCGGTTCCTCATTGAAGGGAGCGCAACTACCTGCGCGGCCGTGATGGCGCACGCTTCCTTTCGGATCTGTCCGCACTTTCCTTTCTTCCCATCCAACTAGACTCGTGGTTCTTCATGTCATTTCCTTGCTCTTTCGTACCTATAGATATATTTCTCCCTTTGCAACCCCCCCCCCTTATCTCCACCTGTGCTTTACCGTTGGCACAGCGCATCCTGGAAAGTTCCGCGTACCCATCAGTTCCCCGCATTTTGTCCCCGTTCTCCGACCGCCCACAGCGCTGTGTCTCGCCGTTTCAAATACGTGTGCCCGCACCCTGCCCTCCAGTAGAGGACATGTGTAATGGTCACTACACTGATAGCTCTGAGTTGCACTTCCGTCATTTGTCATGTTAATAATAGGACACCTCTTTCATGGAGAACTGATGTGGCCGATCAGCCTGTCTGCAGGGGTGCCCAACCTACGGCCCGTGGGCCGCGTGCAGCCCGGGATGGCTGTGGACGCGGCCCAACACGAAATCGCACATTTACTTAAAACTTCATGAGATGTGTGTGTGTGATTACGTGTCGCAATGTACTTCATGTGTGGCCCCGAGACACCAAAAGGTTGGACCCCCCTGCAGGGTACTGAGGGCAATGTTTGGCGCACAGTACGGGGTTAACAAATGTTAATTATATTACATATTCATGTATACCTCATTACTTACATGTGGTGTGTCACCTGTGGAGTTCCAGTCCACAAATCAGCGTTTCATCATTTACTAGCGTTCCCTCCCTTTCTCTCTCTATTCCTTCACAACGCGCTCCCTGTCTTTACACCCATGTCCTCTCTTAGAGGTTTTGATCTGTATCTCAAAATCTCTAAACGGGAAGATCACTTAGCCTCCAAAGTAACCGACTCATTAACCTCCGCGCCCTGTCGGCACTGGGGTCGGACGGTGGGGCTGATGAGAACAACGCACCCGGGAAGCCACGCTGATGCTCTGTTTCCGAATTCCGTCGGGGCTCTTGGTACGTGAGGCTCCATCTGACGCGTGAGCTGATGACCTTTGCTGTTGGGAGGCTTCAATAATTGACGTCCCAATTAAAGCTGCGTTTTCAAAATCAGCTCAATACTGTTTTGCTCAATACTCTCAAGTGACCTCTTCAAATACTCCAGAAAAGAATTGGGGGGATGGGTTATTTCTAAAGTGTCTGGTACCGAGGTGCCTTTACGTGTCGTGTATTTCCCAAACGCGGAAATCTGCTCGCTAGGCATAAGGGTGGGAGGTACGCAGAACAGACTTGCTTTAATGCATGTGCATCATGAGGCGTGCCTGTGGGGGCCTTTCCGGGTATTTCCCTTTTTTCTCAGCTTTACCGAGATATAACGGATACACAACATCGTATAAGGTGTCCTTTGTGTCCTGAAAAAATTGGGAACGGCGAAGGAGTGTATCCAGTGTCCTGATGCGGGAAACTATCGGATTTTACGTATTCTAAAATACCAATATTATGTAATCAAGGGACGTTGACAGTTAAGGCAAGGGGAATATTTAGTCACATATCAGCACCCACTCTTCTCTGAGGAAATGATGCTTCTGTAGGATTTTTGTCAGTCGAAGGGAACTCTGGAGTCGCTTAACCAGCATGCCATATTCGTCTCCCTGACACCTTAAAGAGATTGTAGTAGAGAATATTTATAGGAGAAGAATGAGTAAAAAAAAACATGCAGGCTTCTTTGATCTTTGAAGGTATCTCTTCCTTTCACTCCTACAAGACACTACTTACATAAACAACGGCTGCAGTGGCCCCTTAAAAGCCAATTTCATCGTGGACCACGGGTCTTAGGCATCATTCCCCTTTGCTCTCTCCGAAATGGATGTGTGGGGACTGATCTGGCGTCATCCACCCGATCACCTCTGGTGTCATATGTACCGGAAGCGCTGCCGTTGAAGTTTCTCTATTATAACAACTTTTAAAAGCTCCTTTGTTCATTTGTAACAGAGCGCTACAAAATGCAAATTTTTTCTTTTAATATTCTAATAAAAGGGTCTTTGAGAATTAGCTCTTCAGAGGCAACATAATTTACACCTGTACAAAATGCAATTTGCTCCAAATGAAGGTAAATAAATTATTTGTGCCATCTGCCTCACTCTTTCTGCTTGCTCTAATAATTTCCGGAGAAAGCTGTTGCTACTATTTCTTTCTTGCTTTATTGTCACTTAATTCAATAATTCAAAAAAACATTTACTGAGTATTTAGTTTCTGCTAAGTCCTGCGGCAAATAACTGGAACTATAACCATGAAAAACAAAAGGGAAAGACAGTGCAGGCCCTGGTTTCTGGTTCTGCTACTTACCACCTGTCTCAGTTCACAGTCTGATAAGAGAAAAGTCCAAGCATCCAGTATAAAATAAGATAGAAATACATAAGGAACACATTCTGATCATGCAAAAGAAGCGTTTGCATTTTCCTGGGAGTGGAAATCAGGAGCCGAAATTCAAAGATGAGAAGAGTTGTGGTCAAGGACACTTTTGTTCAAATTAAAAAAACCACACAGTGCTCCGTATTTGGCTCCCTCTCTCCACAGTGCTACGTACTATTTCCCAGCCTCACGGGCGGAACCGAAGGACCGGGACACAAGCAGAATTTGAACCCTGGAACACTTTCAGGAGCGAAGGGTTCCTGGGCGTCCAGCCTTTTGGCCTCTCTGGGCCACACTGGAAGAAGAAGAGTTGTCTTGGGCCACGCATTAGACGCACAAAGACTAACAAAACCCGATGAGCAATAAAAGGCCCGGGCATAATGTACGATTTTCTGTTGGGCCGCACTTATAGCCATCTGGGGCTGCGTGTGGCCCACGGGCCCAGGGTTGGACGCAGCCGGCTCTAGGAAGATCTGGCGTTGACTTCACTCGCTTATCGTAAGTGGGCCAGTTCCATGGTCCCCCACCAACCCTTTCGCATCTCTGTTGCCCTTAACCCCTGCAACACCCACCCCAAACCCGGAGAGCTAGGCATCTGGAGCATTAGCTTCCTGTTCTACTGGGTGGCCCCATTCAGAATAAAAAAAGCCAGTCCTTCTCCAGCGCAGTTTTCGGCACTTAGCATTGCACTCTGCTCAGTGGCAGAATCAGAAAACAGATCTCCTGTTTTACATAACACTTCCTTTCGGCAATATTGCCATCACAATATCAGCAGGCGAACAAATGTAGATGAAACTGGATCAATTTGACATTGAACTGGATTACCTGCTGAACTTCCAGTTTGGGGAACAAGTGCATGAGAACAACAGGGTAAAGATCAAAAACTACTCTTTTTAAAATTTTTTATTAGTCTTTCAGTTACATTGTACATTCAATATTATTCTGTATTAGTTTCAGGTGTGCGGCTTGGTGGTCAAACATTCTCATAACTTACAAAGGGCTCCCCCCACCCGCTATTTCCAGTGCCCACCCGGCCCCCCCACATCGTTCTCACAGCATCACCGACCGTCGTCCCTGAGCTGGACTCTCCGCCCTCCCGGGACTGCTCTGTGACTGCCCGTCTGTGCGCTCAGCCCTTCACCTTCCCCCCCAGCCCCGACCCCGCCCTCCCCTCCGGCCACCGCCAGTCTGTTCTCTCGGCCTGGGAGTCTTTCCGTTTTGTTTGTTCATTTATATTACTCTTTAGATTAGTGAACTCGTATTCATGCGGTACTTGTCTTTCTCTGACTGGCTTATTTCACTTAGCATAATACCCTCTAGGTCACCATCCATGCTGCTGCCAATGGTAAGATCTCTTCCTTTTTTTTTCAAAAACCATTCCTGATTGGCAGATACTAAATGGTTACTTGAATGCAAAATTCGGGGGGGGGGGCGGATCAGAATAGGCTTTTGGAAATATTACATGCACACACGCACACCACATGTCATTAACAATATTTGGATTCCGAGCTTTCATCATGGAAGCATGTACAAACTTTTAGTGATAAAGAGGCAAAAACAGGTGCGTGCGCAGGTAGACTTTTTAAAAAGTTTAATCCTTTGAAGAACTTGTTGAAGCAGGTGAATAAATGTCCCCAAGCAATCTACATTGTGAATATAATTTAGAAGCACATGTAGTTTTAATGATGAATTGATTAAAAGTATACATTCTGAAAACCAAAAACTAAGCAAACGAGTAGAACAGGAACAGAATCACAGAAATGGAGATCACATGGAGGGCTATCAATGGGTAAAGGGGAGGGAGAGAGAGGGGAAAAGGTACAGAGAATAAACAGCATAAATGGTAGGTAGAAAATAGATTGGGGGGGGTGGGTAAGAATAGTGTAGGAAATGAAGAAGCCAAAGAACTTATATGTATGACCCATGGACAAGAACTAATGCGGGGGTGGGAGGGATGTAGGCGGGAGGTGGGGTGCTGAGTGGAAGGAAATAATGGGGAGAAAAAAATTGGGAAAACTGTAATAGCATAATCAATAATATATATACTTAAAAATAAACAAACAAAAGTATACATTCTGAGCATGCAAGCTTGCAAGTGGCTGTATATATTACTGTTTTCTGTCATACACGCTGACCTACAAATAATACCAACGTCCCCGCATTTGAATTCTCGTCTTTGGCTTTTCCCCAGCTTCCATCTGCGTTTTTCACTTCGTGGCCAAATGTAACACCTGATCCCTGCACTGATCCTGTGAAATATGCTAGTTTTAACTCCTCTCTGGATTTTTTTCCCTGGCATCACTTAGTTTGTCAAGATCTATAAGCTTGATGCAAATTTCAATAAATTACAGTCATTTGTATTCACTCACTTTTGTTTCCTGTTCGCAAATAGAATCTATATGATCGCGTGACAGGAATGGTCTCCCATAGGCTAAGCGTGATTATCCTACTGCTATTGAGTTTCCTGGCACGTGTTAATTTTTTAAAACTTTGGAACAAGCAAACCTGCGTCTTTTGTTCATTGAAATAAAGTCCCCTAGTGATTGTTTAGTATATTTTATATCCCTGTGAACATAATTCAAAGGTCGTGTACCATATTTTTAAGAAGAAATACCACCTAAATTTAAACAGTATTACTGTAGTGCTTTGAAAAATGTAATCTATATTTGAAATTGTTGCATTTGTGAGTTTCTGCATTCCTTGGGATGTGTGGGGGGGTTTCATGATTCAGACATGAGAGCTTCACATTTGTTTTTATACTTTTATAGATACTTTAGTGTAGACAGTGGGAAGATAAAGGAGCAGCTATAGAAAAATTCTGTCAACAATTACAGCTTAGAAAATGAAACAAACACATGACTTAACAATGAACGTGAAAAACATGGATCTATCAGAAAATGCAAAATAGATGTGTATGCTTTATGAGAAAGACGGTATCCTCGAAAGGGAACTATGTAAAAAAGCAGTTACAGCAAAGCAGTGAAAATCATACCACAATAACATGAGAAAGAAATGGACTGAAAAGAGACAGGAGAACTACGTTACACCCTCTACTGAAAGAGTATCGATTCATTTATATTGCTATTTTGGGGTTCTGCGCGTTTGACAGTGTCGGCTTACCGCATACAGCCAAACCACGGGGCTTCAGAGTTCTATTTTCTGGATCTGCCAGTTAAGTTGGACACTGAAACTTGCGATTAAAGATAGAATATATTGTTTTCTGTTACCTCGTAATACTCAAGCCGTAAATGTATACTGATCCATGGAATGATCTAGTGACCTTAAAGAAGTGACTGGTGTTTCCCACGTTCTCTTCGCATTTCCTTGGACAGTTCTTCAAAACCTGGACAGAGAGAGAATAAGGGTGCCTTGGTCCGGGGTAACCTTTCCGCCCCGGCCCTTCGCTAGCCCTGAGCTTCAGGCCCCCTTCAAGGAGGAAGAAGGGGCGAGAAAACAGACCCCTAGGGCTCCCCTAGGAGGACTCACAGGCCACTCGCTCAGCATCGAGCCTCAGACCCCAGGCCCCGAAGAGCGTGTTTTCTTGGCCTCTCTCTCCGCTCTAAGCTCCAAGGGCCTCCTCTGGCCGCTGGCACTTGCTTCCTGAGCCCATGCGGCCCAGCCGGCTCACTTCCTCCACGGCTCACCCCTTCTACCCCTGTGACTCTCTGAACAAACTTTCCCTTGTATTCGAGTCTTCACTCGGAATGCCTTCGTAGAAGAAAGGACCACTGTGGAACATCTGGAGCCCGATCGGCCTCAATATTATCGCCTTCTTTTACGTGTTATTAAATTCCTACAGGATCAAGAAGGAATAAAAGAAACTTGTGAAGCAAATATTTTGAGATTTAAGGAAATGTACTGTAACTATACTATAATGCGATTTCTGCGAAGAGAATTTAAATAGTCTGCACTTAATCTAGAAATTGTGAGGTTGGACTTTTTTTTTTTTTTTGAAGGACAGGCCGCAAGATGTGTACCAAGTGAAGGAGGAATTTATGTTGTTCCACTGGGAAGAACTAATAAGAGACTATTTTCTTTGTGGATCTCTCCTACCTTGATTTTCATTGGCATCAAGCTATTTAACGAGTAAAAAGAATAAACGTGTTTTTTACTGCTACAGGCACAGAGCTTTGAGCCAGTATAAAAGAATAGAAGGAGACACAGAAGGTAAGAAATCTTACATGAATGCAAACCTTTGATATTTAGACCAGGTTTGGAACAGCTGGAGCTGGCACTACTATGGAGTCATTTGACGTCTTCGACAATGGCTAAGACATCTGAGAACCCATTTTCCACTGGGCTTCAGCAGCCTTGATACAGTCTGCTAACTTTGTGTGTACTAAATGTCAGATCCAGTAACTCTGACGATTATTTTAATTATGAAACAAGGACTCAGCAGCAGGGGCTTCCCTGTTTGTCTGCCTTCCTTTTTAAAGATTTCAAACTGAGAAGCTAATGATGAAATCACACCCCAGTGGCAAATTCCAAGACTGCCTTTGGGGCGGGAGTGGGGGGGTGGGGGGGTGGGGGGGGGACACAGGGAGTCCCTACTTCTGCCCATGTCATTCCATCTATATTCACACGTGACAGCAATACTTCTGCATTTGCTTCCTCTACCGGGAATTTGGCTTCACTTCCGGGAGGCAGTGAGACATAAATACAGAAAATACACAGACTTTGCACACAGGCAAGACCTGTAAACAGGTGTGACTCTCACCTCAGTGTTTACTACGCTACACAATGTGGGGGAAGAAAAACAGGAATTGTTCTTCTCTTCTAAGTTCTTCTGGCAGGTCTAACAATCAAACTTACATGAGACAGATTAACGGGGAAAATCCAATTTATTATGTATGAACTCTCAGGGAGGGAAAAATTTTCCTAGACCCTTCGAGATTGCTCTAGGTAGTCTAATCATCAAATGACATCAGACACATTAGCGGGGAAAATCAAATTGCATGCATTCATGGGAACAACCTTGGGACAGTGAGTGACTGGCTGAGACAGGGGGAGCCATCATCTTAAATAGCAGCTTCAGCTAAAGACTCCAGAACCCTTGGAGCCGGGAGTCAGGAAGGGGGGGGGGGCGGTGACCGGATAGGAACGAGGAGGAGGATAAGATTGTGATGCAGATTTAAGCCCCAGCCTGCTCCATTCACAGTGAAGGCAGGCCTCACCCCGGGAGGGAAAACACCCTGAGGGGAGATTTCCTTTAGAAATGCAAGTATCTTTTACAAAGGGTAGCCCAAACCTGGTTTTCCAGCTTCTCCCAGGTCTGTTGTTTCTTGAAGTGAGTCGGCCTCCAAAAATAACGCAAACGGGCAAACTGGGGGGTCAACTGTGAGCACGAAGCAGGGGGACTGCGGCTTCAAAGGGAAAGCAGGCCCGTCACAGGTGGGTAAGAAAGAGCAAAAATGTGCTCAAGCAAGGTTTGCCGGGCCACCCAGAGTGAGGGGACAGCGAGGGGACTGCAGCAGACAGATCTTGCCAGGTTCTTGCTTGTGTTGACCTAAGAAACATCCAAAGCAGCAGAGAAGTTGCATGAGTTGATTTGAGCCAACTGGCAGAATATTCTGGGGAGCGAGATCTCAACTGCGCTGGAGAATCATAGTTTTGCAGCGTCCTTTGTGCATCTGAGATGAAGAAAGATTGCAGAAGGCAAGGTGGCGATTGGACTCCAGGACAGTTCACAGGATTCTGTTTTCTCCTGAGGGTTCATAGTCCATTTTGGAGACATTCCTGGTAGTGTTTCAGAGGTGTGTCCACCTACATGCACAAGTACAATAGACAGGGCTAGTTTAAAACCTTTCACTAAAAATCATATGCCTGGGGTGTGACTGCCCATCACACTGTGCCCAGTTAAGAGCCTATGATCAGGCCCTGGCTGGTTGGCTCAGTGGATTGAGCGCCAGCCTGTGAACCAAAGGGTCCCTGGTTCGATTCCCAGTCAGGGCACATGCCTGGGTTGTGGGCCAGCTCCTCAGTAGGGGGCACCCAAGAGGCAATGAGACAGTGATGTTTCTCTCCCTCTGTCTCCCTGCATTCCCCTCTGACTATAAATAAATAAATAAAATCTTTAAAAAAAAAAAAAACCTATGATCAGATCATCCTGTGAGGTTTCCTGCTATAGAATCTCTTTGATGCCTTCCACAGTCCTTGGCTGCACTCAGTTCATATCATGATGTTAAGGTGATAGTTTCCTTAGTTTAAGCACGTTTTTCTATCTGAATTCCTTTAGGCAGGTGTAAGGGCAGGTTCAAAGGCTTTTTCTGAGTCTTTTGTTTCTTAAACATAAGCAGCTTAAATTAATCAATTTCCCAAAAAATATCTTGTGAGGTGGCAAGAACTCTGCTTGCCCTCAACAACAATAGACCAAATTGTTAATCTCTTTAAGTCTCAACTTTCTCAGCAGTACAACGGAGATGGTAATAGTGCGCCTGCGCCTGCACAGATTCAATTGAAGACGGGCCGTCAAACAACAGGGCAGCGCTGGGACATAGTGACCACTCTAAGGCAGCCGCTGTCATTATCCCTGGAATTTTTGTATTGCTCCACATCGAAGAAGGGGCTGCTTGCACTAGCAATGGCCTTTTTTCTTTTTGCTTTTTCACTGGAAAATGGTGAATACATTTTTCACTATGAGATCTTACCCATCCTTATAGACATCTCACCCAAAGCAAACAATCGGTTTTTCGATGTGCGTTGTAGAGGCTCAGAGACGTGTACAGCTATTTTAAGAGCCCATCTTTCTTCAAACAGACCTGTGCTTGCCTGGGGAGAGGAGTCACATTTTAAACATCTGCAGTCTACTTCGAGTGTTAAATTGCGCACTGCAGACTGTAGGTAGTATAGAAGTTAAAAACTGCTGGGACCGATGTGTGCCATAGTACCCACTGAAGTGTTTTTAGCAAAGAGATTTGAGCTGGGCCTTCAGAGACCACGATGATTTGTACAGAAGGACAAATATACTTAGATAGAAGGAGAATATTCTGTGGGGCTGTAGAGTGGAGGGATCGTCAACAGGGTTAGCAAACTTGTCACCGGGGAAACCAAAATGGCATTTGTGGGGGGTGGGAATGGCCATCCGGGCTCCCGACGTTTTGACAAGGTGTCCTCTTTTTCTTCTCAGACAATTCCCAAGGAGTTGACATTTGTTTTCCTCCCTGCTAAGTGATTCTGAAATATAAATGCTAACGCCTAGAGAGTTGCGCTTTCGGCTTGCTGTGTGATTCCGTACGGGATCCGTTAATAATGTCAGAATGCATTAACAGGCTAGACGGGGGAAGAGTCGACACTTGCAACTTTCATGACAGCACCTGAAATAAATTGCTACCTAATACCAGAGGAGTGGCACAGGCGGCGTGAGTTTATTCTGGTATAATTATGGCACAACTCTCTGTATGTGATATTAAGTCATTAGCCATTCAGGCCATTGACAAGTCTAAAATACAATTTTGTAAAAATAAGATTATTTTAGAGAGGGGGTGGGAGGCAGAAAGAGAGAGAGAAACATCAAGCATTGCCTCTCGTATGTGCCCTGAATAGGGACTGAACCCACAATCCAGGCACATGCCCTGACCGAGAATCGAACCGGCGACCCTTTGTTTTACATGATGACACCCAACCCTGTGAGCCACACCGGTCAGGGCTAAAATAAGATTTTAATATTTATTCTGGATACATTGAGATGAAAAATGTAAGAAGGTTGTGAGTAATGATATTTATTTCGTGAAGCATGGCCTCAGTGACTATGCAGCCTATAAATTTGGATAATTTTTTTAAATTTTTATTTTCATTGTTGATCTTGTACAGCTAAATTTGGATAATCTTAAAGTAAACTAATATCCTCTCTTTGGTTGGCAAAAATCTTACTCATATAGTGAATGATATTCAGGCTGCAACTATTTGCAACTCATTTGTAAGTGTAAGGAAATTGTTTTAGAAAAATAATATCCATAAGCAGGGAATATGAGCTTTTTTTTTTGAGATACGGGCTCAGCCACATCTACTGGGTCTCAACAACACGTGACTAGCTCAGAGCTGTGTCCCTGGGCAGCTGCTGGCGTGAGGAGGGGAAGCAGAAGTATACCCCCAGGACAGGGAGGCGGGAGTAGCCCGGGCCCAGCTTGCGTGTCCATAGGAAGGAGGTCCCGTCCTCCACAGGTCCCAAAACTTACTTAAACCAGTTATCACGGTTTGAATTCAGAGGTCGGAGTTGCTAGGCAGTTTTCAATAACCATTACACTTCCAATGGAGAATCTGTCCACAGTAGAAATAGATGACTACACTTCTCTTCACCAAGTTGGCCTTAGTGGAGAAGAGCGTTGTTATTCCTTCGGTACGTTTTCCAAAATGTGCCCATTTTGAAAGACTAGAAGAGCAGTCAAAGTAAGCTCTTTTTCATTGCTAACTGAAAAAGTGAGCAAGTGGGAGAAAAAGCTGTGTGTACTATTTGCTATTTTATAGCTGAAGATCTCAGGGGGAAAAAAAGTCGGATTATCAGGAAGAAAAGGGCATCCTGAAAATTTCGCTCCTGCTTTTTCGTAATTTCAAACAATTTTAATAACAGCAATGAAACTGTCCGTGGGAGGCTACATGGGCGAACTGGGTAAATTCCACTGTAGCACCGGGAAACCAAATGCCAGGAAGGTCATTTGTTCGAGGCCTGAAGGGCCCTTAATATGTTTGCCTTTGCCCTTGGAGGCTGTGCGGAGTCAGAACGCAGTCAAATGTGCTGCAGCTGCGTACGCGGCACGTGTTCTTCCGTCATTCGACCCTCCCGTGCGTTGAAGCAGCTTTGCACCGAGTGCAAAACAGGTCATCTCGCGTGTGCCGACCTACGCGAGATGAAAGAAAAGTAGGCGTGTGCCAATTTTAAGTTCTTATGGACACACGTTATTGTAAGGTATACTTGTTCCCAAGGATGCCGCGTCACTATGGGAGGTCGCCAACCATAATGCTGGATTATTGGGCAAAGGGTCGTGGCGGAATCATAGATAATCTCTCAAATGCATCTTTGGGCTGAAAGGGACAAAGAAGACTGCCTTTATTCCAATGTGACTATGTAGAGCAATTTCCGAGGTAGGCCACCACACTTGGAGACTTGGGGAACTAGGAGAAAGGCAAAGGTCCACGTGGACCTCCAAATGCAGCGGCTGGTTTGTGAGCCAAGACAGATATGGGGGGCACCCATTCCTTGACAGTGATCTACACCTGAGGCATCCTCGTTGCACAAATCAAGTGTCAATGCTGCAAAGTTTCTGTAGTTTAACATGAACGATGACGTAGGACGGACGTATCGCAGTTGATATTATGAAAGTCGTGCTCATTGCGGTCATTTCTCTTAAAAAGAATGGAATGCAATGGTCACTGACAACAGGCACAAAAATCTACGAGAATCACACAGCTGTGAAGGAAGATTGCAAAACAAGCACGTTTTGCCGACATCGCTCCATTGGAGTCTATATTGTCTTATACCACTCTGAACCACCAGATGGCGCACTCAGCAATTTTTGTTGATTGCGTGTTCAAATTTTGGTAGAAACCAAATTTTGGTATCTACCACCAGCCCTGTGTATATAAAATATTTAAATATCCCTTCTGGAATTGGTACAAATATGCAATGTCTCTCTTGCTGGCAGCTCTCTAAAGGTTAGTGCCTACAACCGCCCATTAATATGATTCTCTTTCTCTGGTGGAATTACTTAGAAGCACTGGCAGACCCCATAGACGTAAGTCCAAGGCTGACAATGTAATTCAGAGACTCGCAGCTAGGAGAAAGGTCACTGACCCTGACATTCAGGCATGCCCTACACGTAGTTCAGTACTAAAGTCTGACTCCACCCAATTCCTTGCCTATTCCTTTTTTGAAAGGTTGCTTCTTTTCATTCCCGGTACCGTAAACTCCACACAATTCCCCGAGCCTCCCTCGGCTGTACTCTCTTAGGTAAGGACTCATATTGCGGATAGCTTCCTTAACTTCGGCAATATTATAGCATGGTAATAAACTACTGCCTCGTTCATGATCTTTATGTCTTCCTCCTATTGTCATACTTAGTGCCGAGTCGCACAGAGTCTTTACTCATTTGTTTAATAATAGCACCAGGACTACGCAACAGTCTATTCAATGCTTTAGAGTTCATGCTACTGAAAAACAAAAGATGAGTTTCAAAAGAACATGTGTTTCTCTAGAAAAAGAACACACGCTTCTCCCGTTGTAGACAGAAATTGTAACAGTATTACTGAACTCTCTGGATTTCCTTGGCTCCCTGATTTTGCTTTGGTGGCTTGTGTGACCTGTCAGAGTCCTCTGCAGCTGGACTTGGTTCTTGAATATCGCTGTGGTGGAAACTGGCTATAATACAATGCTTTGCAACCCCAGAGCCTTCATCAATCTGCAGAACGACCCCTCACACCATTCAACGCTGTTTCATACCATGTCTTCCGCAAGGGGGGCAAGAAAGAGGAAGGATCAGTTTCGTTAAAGAATCAATGCGGAAACGTGTGTAGCGGGACCATGTGGAGAGGAATCCAGCTTCGCCCTGGCTCGAACCAATTTTTGTTGGTTTCCGCATCTAAACAGCTTGTCAATTCATGATTGTACGGATGTTTTCTTAAGAAGTACAGATAACATCGGCTTAGATGACCTGACCAACTTCCACAGCACATCACGACTATTCGGATGACTCAGAAGGCCACAGCTGTGGGCGCCTGGTGATGGGCAGCTTCATCACACAATGGGTGTCCGCTCGTGCGTCACAGCTCGTGCAGAATTTTTTGGTGAAACACCCAATCGCCCAGGTGACTCAGCCCCCCTACAGCCCAGATTTGGTGCCCTGCGACTTCCGGCTTTTCCCAAAACTAAAATCTCCTTTGAAAGGAAACAGATTTCAGATCATAGATGAAATTCAGGGAAATATGAAGAGGCAGCTGATGGCGACTGGGAGAGCTGTGTGAGGTCCCCAGGTGCCTCCTTTGAAGGGGACCGAGGCGTCCTTGTCCTACGGACAGTGTTTGTTGTACCTTGTGTCTTCTTCAATACATGTCTCTCGGTTTCATGGTGCACGGCCGGATACTTTCCGGACGACCGCGGAGATTAATATGCGCACCTTTAGCTCATCCATTAACTAACCCAACCGTGTGACTGAACGTTGTAATGGGACGCAGAGCACTCTCTTTCTACTCCATCGGGCACCATACCTTATAGTTATTTATTGCCCTCCACGACCCGTTTCCTCACATGCGCAGATGAATTATGCTGAAGGCTGGTTAGTAGCATCCCTTCTTTTTCCACCGAGACCAAAGCTTATTGTTGTGCAGATGAATGAGCCATTTCTTCATTGCTTACCCTTTCAGATTTTTTCTCATCTCACCATTTAATTAAAAAACATGTTCAAATATACAACAAAGTTGAAATAATGTGACAGGGAATACCTGTGTGACCATGTCTTACTTTCTTATTACTAGCCAACACATTACCTACCCAGTGGCTTAAACACACACACACACACACACACACACACACACACACACACACACAGAGTTATCTGACAGTTTCGGGGGGTAGAAAGTGCCGGCACGTTCAGAGCCGCACTTCACATCCGGGGCTCAAAGTCCTCTAACAAACGCACTGGCTGTTTGCAGAGTTTATTTGCTTGCAGGTGTGGAATTGAGACCACTTTTCCCATTCACCTGCAGGCATTGTTGGCTGGGTACAACTCTGGAACCCATCCGTGACTTCTTGATACCTGACGTGGCCTTTTTGATACTTTGAACAGGATCAGTTCACAGCCTGATCCCCTTTCCCTTCCCCAGTTCAAGAAAGCCTGTGCTTTGAAATGGCTACACGGATCAGGAGATTCAACCAGCATAACGCAATCATGAATGGTGAACATTGTTACAATTTCAGGGTCATATTATGAGGCAGACAATAAAATTCACCCATTACCCTTTACATTTTCAAGCTTGGATTCTAAATTATGTTTTTACCTTTTAAATAATCACTTGGTTAATTTTCCTACTCATGATGTAGGCATAATGGTCAAACATGTGTCTCTGCTAATGTAGAATGATGGGTCGGTTTTTTTGAAGTTGCTGCAGAATTACTATTTTTTAACGTTAAATTTCTCAATCACTTAAAGTTTACCATTTGCCTAGAACCAGGCTAAAAACGTTTCCATGTCAAACCACTCCAGTTTAGTGCTGGTTTAGGGTTTTTATTACTTTTTGTTCATCTCAGTAAAAATCTTGAAATTATGAGTAAGAAGACAATTTGTGGACGCATGGTTAATGCCTAAGAAGAAAGTTGCTAGTGTGTATTCACGTGATGATACATACCCGAGAGCTGACACTGAAATAGCGATGATAAAGTGGTACTGATTTTAGTTGTATGCGTTGAAATATAAATGAGAACAAGGGTCCAAATCAATTCCATCATATTTTAAACTGAGTTACTATAAGTTAAGGTCACCCACAGCAGGTGATGAAGGAGACCCGTTGGCGCTTATTGAGGACCAACAGAAAAGAGTATAGCTCTAAAAACACCTGTAGATACTCACCATATTATTTCCTCTTAAACAAAACAAATAAAATTGGAATAGAATGAATGCATCATCAAAGAAACGGTGTGCAGTGACTTATGAAAAACCACATATTTTTCTCGGTATGCCTAATCTTGTCCCTCACAGTACGCATGGTGTCCGCGATGAGATCTTTCCAGTTTCCTAGTTAGATCTTACTTCATACTTTTTAGAAACAAGTGACTAATTGCTGGAGCCTGAAGGTTTGTGTCACCCACGTACTGTCGCGCTTAGGTCTCCAGGTTGTGAGACTCCCCGTGGCATCTAATCAGTTGTATCTTTTCGGGATTGTGTGATTGGCATTAAGTGTAAAAACACTTTGCCTAGTGTTTGAATCCTTAAAACTTTCTTTTATATTTTCCCTGTAAATTTCCTAAGTTTGTTTTACAGGTAAGTTCATGATCTATTTTGAGTTACGTTTTGTCGAAGTGTGAGGTTTGAGTCAGTATTCATTACTTTGCCTATAGACGTTCAGACGAAAACATTTGTCAAAAAGCCCACGAGTCTGTTTCTGTCTACGCTGTTCCAAGGATCTCCGTTTCTGTCCCTTTGTCAGTATGTCACCGTCCTGCTCACTGCAAGTATACGGTAGGGTTCAATGTCAGGTACGATGGTTCGTCCCATGTTATTCCATTTAACTATGTCTCCAGTTTAAGGCAGTAGCATTCCGTCTTTCCCACTGAAGTATGGTGTTAGGTACAAACTTTTGTTGTATATGTGGGTTATCATCTCAAGGAAATAGCACCCTCTCATTCTCAATCTGCTGTGGTGTCTTTTTTTATATCTTCAATGGGTATTGATTTCTTCAAATGCCTTTTCTGCATCAGTTGAGATAGAACCATATGATTTTCCTCCTTAGCTTGTTTATGGCGTAGATTAGTTTTCTCCCCAGAGTTGAACAAGTCTAGCATACCCGAAATGCTCTGGGTGATGGCTTATACTTATGTTGATACATTTGTGAATTTGCTTTGCTGATATTTTGCTTAGCACTTTTGCTTCTGCATTCAGGGGACACACTGACCAGTCGTGTTCTTTCTGTCTAGTCTTGCTATCGGGGTAATAGATTGGAAACCATTCCCTTCTTTTTCTTGGAATATCATTGCAATCAATTCTTCTTTAAAGTTTCAACCAGCACAGCTTTCCCCTTCACTTGACTCTTGTTTGGACACATTTCCTCATTCTAGAGAAGTGTAGCTACCTCAAATTCTGCTCATTTTAACCACAGCCTTATGTATAGAAACAGTTATCTTCTAACTTGGAAACATGTCTTTGTGATGGCCACAAATTCCGCGTGGTGACTTCCCTAGGAACGCCATGCCATCACAGTGAAACTTTTGGAGATTATCCAACACAACTGGGCTCTGTGCCCTTTAAGGAAGTTTGGTGTGATGGTGGAAGCAAAAACCGTCTTGGTGCCCCATGGGTAAATTGGACCTTCATCTGAAATTAAACCCAATTTTGTTACAGCACTCCTAATGATTTACTTTTGGTCTGGGTTATTGTCCCAAACATTCTTCCCTTAGCCCATTTTTACCTTTTGCTATCTATCCATACAGTAGCAGTTATAAAATACTTTGCATGCTGCTGTTCTTTGCGTACCATGATTAATGCTAGCTAGTGATGAATATGAACAAAGAGTGGAAATTACAATTACTTTCATCACTTAATAATGTGGGTCCATGGCTGAGTTGAGACTTTAGGCATATATCTGAAGGAATTATCCCAAATTTTCCATTAATCACTGCCTCCTCAGTGCTGACAAGATGTCTTTCTGAAAATGTGTAATCAGTTCAAGATGAGCCACAATTAACACTGATGTTAACCCAGGAGCCCAAGATACAGACCGCTGTTTCACTATGGCTTTAAGAGTAAGGGCCACGTGTGAAATCGTGTGGCTTTGGAGATTTATAAATGTTTAAAAGCCCTTACCAAACTTGGCTTTTCACTTTTGGACCATGAATGGTTTTTTTTTTTTTGTTTTTTGTTTTTTGTTTTACAGCTAGGACTTCATTTTATAGGCTTTAGGTGAACTAGGTCAGTATTACACAGTCTTCTAGAATTCATTTTCATGCGGTAGTGATTCACTAGGGGACCCCAAAGCAAAAGTTTGCTCTGTCACAGTCTTTTACTATTTTTTTCCAAAGATTTTATTTATTTGTGTTTAGAGAGGAGGGAAAAGTGTGAGAAAGAGGTGGAGAGAAACATCAGTGTGTGGTTGACTCTTCTGCGCCCCCTACTGGGCACCTGGCCCGCAACCCAGGCAGGTGCTCTGACTGGGAATCGAACTGGCGACCCTTTGGCTCACAGGCCGGTGTTCAATCCACTGAGCCACACCAGCCAGGCCACTTTCCTATATACCAGCAGTTAACTCATTGATAATCTCTAAGTGTATTTTAGTAGCTGACCTGGCCAGTGGATTATAAAATCCTTCCTTGTTTATCATCGTGCTCTCAAGGTTTCAATGGCCATGCATGATTAAAATGATAATGATGATACTAACGAATACTACATGACAATGTGGTCAGTGATATACCGTATGGACTGAGTACGCCCTTTCATGTAGCTGCTGTTTTGAACAGTGGTGTTTTACAGACACGCAGAGCCAAGTACCAAGTAGACTAGTTAAGCAACTCGTCCAAAGGCGCACTTAATAAGTGCAGGAGCTGAATTGTGAGTCAGGCAGTACACTTCCAGAGTCCTTGATCCTAAGGACTATGCCTGTCGAATAGTAGGTGTTCAATAAATACTTGTTGACGGATGAAATTGCGCAGTTAAAGCTTCACAGAATGACAACTCTCTCATTCTTCTAAAACTGCTCACGATAAATAACCAATCATAAAAATAAAAACGTCCTGAGTGCAGAGCTCTGCTGTGAGGAAACTCAGCCGGAGAGACAAATGGAACTCTCTGCTGTTTTATGTTGAATCGGAAGCTGAAAACAGCCATGTCAGTGCGGTAAATTGGGGAAAAAATAAAAATCTACATGATAGATTCACAAAGCAGTAAAAAAGGTACAAGCCTAAAATATTTCAGATACTTTAGACCTAAATACTGGGAAGACGCCTGAGGCGGATGAGCCTCCAGGGAATGAAATGCCTTTTTAAATAAAGCGCAGACCCTGTGTTATGCAGTTTTAATGCGAGTCTTTGATAATTCAAGACTTTGTGGATCACTCAAGGAGGAGCACTTTTATTTCCGAGTTACGGAGGTCTGGCAGCTTCTCAGATTCGGGGCTTGAGCTCTGGTAAATATTAAGTTGTGCCTTTAATTAAGTTCACTTTATGTCTCTGCTAAAGCTATAACTAAGTGAACACAACTCATTTTCTGTGGGAGATGACATTCTATAGCATACATTATACATTACCTAACATGTAGCAAACAATTTAAATAGATATCGCCAGATATTGGGGTACATAGGACATTAACTCCTAACACAGTAATATTTATTTTTGATGCATTTATATCTAAGATATATAACAGGCCCCAGTGAAAAGAATATTTTTTTCCTAGTTTACACTCTACACAGTTTTGGCAAATAGTATAAATCCCCGTGCCTCAGTTTCCACACATATAAAAATAGGATAACTGTACTAACCATGATGAACTATTTCAATGATTAATTAAGATAGTGTATATTAAATAAGACAGCGTCTGATTCCTACAACTCTTAACATAGTAGATGTCCAAAGTATTTGGGAGAGGGGAAGGGAGGGATGGGGAGAAACAGAATTTTCTTTGACCTTCCAAATCTCTAGAGGTAGAAGGCATGCGAATTGTTACTGTTCTCTCCATTTTACAGATTGCAAAGCTCAGATTGATTGTCACCATAGCACTTTACTTGCATGCCTATCATAAGACTTAAAATGTATGCTGTTCAATTGTCCTATCAACATGTAACAATACTTAAAATTGCAGCTGTATGTATGCATTCGTTCCACAAACCAATGACTGGGAACTAGAACTTGGCTCTGCATCTTCAACACTTCCTTACAGTGAGCCCCTTTTCTACCCTGGCCCCTTCTTTTCCTGAGAGGGAAGGGGATCCCCAGGGCCTAATCTTTGCCTCTTCCAGCTCCTGGTGGTCTGGGACGAGCTCTGTGACTCTGAGGTCACAGCCGCGGCACTCCAGTCTCAGTCTCCGTCATCACGTGGCCTTCTTTCTGTCCTCATGCGTTCTGTTCTTAGAAGGACACCAGTCACTGGAGTCGCCCCAGATCCAGGACGACTTCCTCTCGAGAGCTTTCATTCATCTGTGAAGGCGCTATTGCCAACTAAGATCAAATGTTGAGTTTCCGGTGGACACGCAATTTTGGAAGATAGTATACTGCCTACTACAGATATTATCAACTCGTACTTCATTTGAGTTGATAATACCAAGAGAGGTTTAAGGAACCCCCAGAAGCTTACAAATAATTCCCAGAATTCAACTGGCAACGAAGTGAGGGCTTTAAGTTACGAGTTTCTTAGGCGGTGTGCAGTGAGGTGCCACCAAAAAGGCTCTGAAAGTGGAAGGAATCGCTAGAATTTGAAATTGACCAGAATCTTCCAGCAATCAACTAAGAACTTGGGGAAAGTATATGATAATCCCAGAAGACAATATTCTTCCCACCTAAGAAATAAGTAAAAGATGATAATGTGTATCATATAATCAAAACAACTTAATCTGTTACAAGCTAGATAACATTACCTTACAACTAAAGCTTAGTGATAAATTAAAAGGAATACAACTATACCCTAGCTTCAAGTCACTGTTAGAAAGTTATATACTACAGCAGTATTTATGTAGGAAGACTATATATCAACATTTCACTTTCTTTTGACCTCCATGCTTATGAGCCAGTACATACTACTGTAAAATATTTATTTGTTGATCCCTGAGTTTGATATGAAGGCAAGCACATAGCTCACTTTTTATTTGTTATTTCTTACCATATATTTGGTTTATAATACCTTGATTTGAGATAAAAACCATGTATTCACAGAATTAAGCACTCCAGTAGCTATTGCCTTTTTAAGGAGTATTTTTCTTCTACCACATACGGAAGGTCATTTGTGTCCCGATGTCTATTCCCATAATCACTTTATTGCTTTGATCTCCACTTTGATCCACGCACTTTCCGAGACGCTCAGCCGGGTTCGCACGTTCCGGCGAGTTGCGATTTGCGGTGGCGTGGGAGACCTTGCATCAGTCTTTAGCGGCAAACAAAGGTGTCCTTACGCAAAATTCACATACTTAAACACCAAACTTTACTTCGACTGACACACAGTATTTTTCAGAAAGCAGATGCGTATGTCGCATTCCTTTTGTTGCTATCATAGTACAAGTAAGCTTAGGGCTTTGAATAAGCCACCAAGATCGTGTGAGAAGTGCACTGTGTCTCACTCGACCCTGGCTTCTGGTGGGGGCCTGAGAATCTGGTATCGCCCATAATAGCTCATTTTAAGAATATTTGATTCTGGTTTAGCTTTGTTAGATCCATTGTAGAATGAATACTGGATACAGCATTGCTTCCTCCCCCCGCCCCTTCATCTGACTCTCATTCTGATACTGTACATCAGGGGTGTCGAACTCATTTTCATCAGGGGCCACATCAACCTCATGGTTGCCTTCAAAGGGCCGAATGTAGTGTCAGGACTGTATACATGTAACTGCTCCTTAACTGTTAAGGAGTTGAAATTACAGAAAGATCCATTGTGGTTCTTTAAAGTAAAGAATGGTGTTTTTTAAATACTGTATTTTCAGATATGGGAAAATATTTGTTGTTTTTTTGTTTTGGTTTTATTGTGTTTCTTTCATCCATGAGATTATTTTGGTTGGAGAGTTCACATTTTAAACCTATTACTTGAGAATTATCATTCAGGATAGAGATATAAACCCCGACTGTTTAAAGATGTTAAAATTCAAGGACACCTTCTTGAAAGAGGTTACAGCTAAATAGAATTTCAGTACTGAGCCAGTGAAGGCTGAATTTGATCACAGAAGGACAATGTGAACATCATCATCTAAAACAATTACCCAAAATGGAAGGAAAACAAGCACAGTTTGATTTCCTGAGATAATAGAATTTTGGCCATGTTTGGATATTTGCTTCAATGTCAATTTCGGAAACTCAAGTTATAGTAAAGTGGCAGGAAAGTTATATACCCTCTCGATCTGGGAAAATTCCATAGGATAGAAAATACAGAGCAGCCCCCCTCTTACTATATTAATTGTATCTCTCTTTGTAGTAAAATCAACCCCACCTCCACCGCACTTTCCTGGGCTTCTTTGTACCCAAAATGCTCTCAAAGACACTTTGGCGTAACTGAAGAGGTGACAAGGAGAGTCTTGTTAGCTGGAAATGGAGACATTTCATTCCTTTACCACCCTCTACAAAGGAGCATGAATCTAAACACAACTAGCCTCGATGTTTCCGGAATTTTGAAAATTAATTTAACCTGTCTCCTGACGTTGACTGGGGGGGGGAACACGTTTGTAAATGACAATGAACAAGGGAACTTTACCAGGATGACTTCAAAAAGGCTGTAGTTGAACAGAACTGAATGGAGGTGCTCCTAGGGACCATCCAAATGAACATGTACAGAGAGCACCCAATGCAGTGTGGATATTTTGTTTGTTTGTTCTTAATTCCTGAATTTCCAGCCAGCCTAGTTTTTATTAAGAAATGTGTTCTGCTGAAGAGAAAGGACCATTCATTTACAAATGGATGGAGAATATGTGACATAATAAGACAATGTGTCACCGGAGGATGCCTTTTCTTGGCGATGCCTCTGTTGACTAAGCATAAAACTGCACTTTTTGACGGTGATCAGTTGTTCATATGGCTCTTCGTATTGTTGCATGACATTGACAATGTTGTTATATGTCTTGACTGAAACCACTGAAGAATTCAGCCAGTGAGAACAGTTTTAAATGTACTTGCAATAACAAATTGGAGCTGATGTGTGTTTCTGTTTTGTTTTCCTTTGCTTCCTCTGCCTCCCTTTTATCGTAAAGCAGCAGAAATCCGAGGGGAAAAAGGCAGGAAAGGTAAGATTGTAAATTTCAAAGAGAATTGATTTCAAAATATGTTGTGCTATTTTTCTCTTAAATGTCCGAGGCTATAGTAGTTGCTACGTGGCGTTCAGAGTCAGTAGTAAGTTTCGTCAGCATATGCTGTGATAACAAAAATGCTGCAAGCCGAGCGGTCTCCACATTTTGTATCACTTACACAGTCCTGGAAGCGATTTTCAGGTCTTATTTTATTTTCTTTCTCACCGCCACTTTCTGTTCCCACGGTGCCAAACTATTGTACTGCTGACAGCATCACTTTGTGAATGTCCTGGTAATGCAGTTATTTTATGATAAATTTTAGCAATAAAAGAAACCATTTCGGTATCAATTCACAATTCAGCAGTGACAGCAAAAGTTAGTGACTACGTAGCGTGATGATGTCTAATAGGGTCACAGGGAAAGTACTGTAACTAAGCTAAACGGGCTTCATCAGCAAATTGATGTTCTGAGAAACCAGGCTTTAGAATCTCATCTTTTAATGGGCAAATGTGCAGTTCTGCTTACATATATATGAACAGTGTGGGTTTTGAGAAAACTTTGGTTTTCTGCTGTCAAAAATGTAGTCTTACACATTTTGTTAAAATTTAATTACCTCATTAGTTAAATTGCATGGCCACTGAAATAAGTAGGTTTTCAGCTGTTCGCTGACCTTTCTTTCTTAGAATGTATGCCTTAGTTTCCTCAGCATGCTTTTGGGTTGGAAGAAATACACTTCCTTTAAGATTCCGATGTAAAGTATTTTGCAAATCAAATGCATTGAGTCTTGAATGCAGTCGATATTAGAAAGCAAAATGTCCCATAAGTGTATTTCTGCTGACATGTGAGTACGATATTTAAGATGAATTGTCCTGTTCTAGTTTGAGGGTTCCAATTTTGTGAAAAATGTGTCTGCGCTGGGACAGGAGTGATCTGTTAGCCCCACATGTCTTTACCGAGTGTGATGACTACCCAAAAATGGAGCGTGACTAGGATGTCAAAGTAAATTTTCATCAGTGTTTGAGAGAGAAAGTAAACCTAGAGAGTTTTCCGTCAATATACCTTTCCGCGAGCCTTCCAATGCCTGTCCGGACTATCTTATCATGGTGGCTTGGTGGTGATGACTTTTTGAGAATCAGCTCCTCCCAGAAAGCGAAAGCTCACAGAAGAGTTCTCCAGTTGAGACGAGGGAAGCAGTGTCCGTAGTGTAATGTCGGTAGCTGAGAACAGTAAGAGGGCGAGTGAGAAGCTCTCCAGATTGTAGACATTATAACCTTCTCAACCATTGTGGCAAATTTAGAAATGGATCAGGTGCTCAGTTATTTAAAAGTTTGAATTTGGAAGAACAGAAATATTGGCAACTTCATCTAGCACAACTATTCTGTAAAGAGGGAAGTGTCCTTGTTTCAAAAATAAGGACTGTGTATACAGCTTGCTGGGGTGAACTCATTTTCCACTTCCGAAAACCCCTGGGTCATGAAATTTAACATAAAATTTATCAATGGTAGAAGAACCATGGTTTGAACCCAAGTAAGAGGGTATAAGGGGGATAAATGGTATGGAGAACTACAGTAAGTTTTTTTTAAAAAGATTTTGTTTATTTATTTTTACAAATAGGGGAAGGAAGAGAGAGAGAAACATCAATGTGTGGTTGACTCTCGAGCACCCCCTACTGGGGACCAGGCCCGCAACCCAGGCATGTGCCCTGACTGGGAATCCAACGGGCAACCCTTTGGTTCATAGGTTGGCGCTCAATCCACTGAGTTACACCAGCTAGGTCTCAATAATTTTTTTCATGTAAAGAGAAAACCTTGAAGTCATAAAACAAATCCATCGAAAAATAATTGTTTTATTAGATTTTAGTAGTGCTACTGAATATATTAATGTTATAAGATGTCTATGAACGAATAAGGTTTTTAAAAGTTTTTATTTCTGTGAACTATGATGACACCCCAGAGACATCACAAAGCAGTTTTCAGTAGTTTGTACACATTTATACGGAAACTGATATAACATGGTTACCATATACCAAGCAGACCAGGTATGTCCTCTGATGTCCTTTACTTTTGGTTCATTGCTTCTGTGTACACGTTTGAAGGGTATTTTGGATATTGAATTTGAGAAGCTATAAACCTTAAATATGTTCTGTCAGAATGTTCATTAACTTTGGTTTTATTGCAAATGTTTCCATAAGAAGTTGAATTAATCTCTTGAACTCCAGAACTTCACCCATTTAGGTATTGTTAATATATATTATAAAATGTGATTTTTATGTTCAGTTTAATTCAGAATAAGTGAAAAATATAAGGATCCTGCATTTGTTCAAAAGAAGAGGGAGTGGTCAACATATTATCTGAAGCTAAGAATAAAGTATGTAAGTTATGCTTTATTGTCTTTTAGATTCTAGAACAGCAAAGGACCTACTTCCATATTCCAAATCAGAAGTTTAATTTATAGAGCTAGACTCTTTTTTCTACTGTCTTCCTATAAGACTTTTTATATTTCAGAGAAGCTAGTGGTATTCAAAAAGTAGAATAAAAGCAAATGATACGCTCCATAATTCATTCATTCTTTCACTAGTCAGCTGATGGATAATGGGGAGTTGGCATGTCAACACACAGCCACCTGTGATTGAATACATTCATGTAAGCAATGTTTATATACAATTAAAAGAGAGAAGTACGGATATTTCAACCTGGTTAACATGTAAACAACCACTTCTCGTTCAAAGAAAAACTGGTTCCTTCAGTTAGCTGTCACCTGACAATTTCTGTGTACACCAGTGTCTTCAAGGTGGCTGTGCCTTCAGCTAAGCCTGAGTCTAAATTGCCCTCGGAGTTTGCACAAATGGCCAATCTTATAAAGAGCGTGTTCGCCAAAGTGCTAAAATGAAGATGGCAGACACTGAACTGACAGATCCTCAAAGGACTGTGTTTCTTATTTCTTTATATTTGCCCGAGGTGAATGTATGAAGTGCCTTCTTTCAGGCTAGGCAAGTGGGTCACAGGAACGGTAGCACAGCAGCAAAGCAAGCAAAAGCCATTTCCTGTCATTTGTGTGATCGTTTGCTCCATCGCTTGTATGAAGGCTGCCCAGGCCTGATTGGGGCGTTTGAAGATAGAACGGCACACCGACCTTCTTCCCACATTGGTCCCCCAGTAGGGTCTTCTAGGGACGTGGTATTGCAGGTACATTGTGAGGTCTTGCGTACTGTCGGAACAGCTTCTTATTTTGCCTTGGAATAGATTCTTTATTTCACTCAGTGGGTAATGACTGGAAATGTGGCCAGTGGCAAACAGTGGCAAAGAACTTGAAGGACACTTCTGCTTTCACCTCTTTGAATTCTCCTTGAATACGCTTATTCAAGACTTCTGCTTGCACCTGCTAAAGTAGCATCCCCAGCAGTGAACATCTGTTTTGGCTAGCACGTTTTTTGTGTTGATTTGGTTTTGTTGATTTTGGGTACTGCTTTTGTTGATTCCGTGGCCCTCAAATGTGCAAACGTGCATTCCTGGATCTTACTTTCATGTGGTTTACACCGGTTTCATGGTCTGAAACATTATCCTCCCTTTTTATGATGGTAAGTTCATTATCTGCTTTGTATCGTCCCGTCTAATAAACCTGAGATTTCCCTGCACTCACCCTGCCCCAGCTGCTTGGTCCCTCGCCACTGTGACAGGACATTCCCTCCAGCTACATTTGTCTGCCCATCTCATCGTGGCCGCCATCCTTGGCTTCTCACTCTGTTTGTAGAGCCATTTGCGTTCTCAAGTCACATTCTCCGCAGTCCACTGAGCACTGTTGGGGCGGGGCGCGGCGGGGTGGGACGGGGGCGGGGGGGGGGGGCGGGGGGGGCAGACCAAAATTGTACTGAAGAGTGAGCCTACTGCACATTCGCAGTATTAAGCTTTGGGAATTGTTCAGATGTCTTTGTCTACTCATCTCAGTAACTTTCTACCCCAAGTCTTAGGAGTGATGTCCCGAAACCTTGTCTCCACCTTCCAGTTCGCTTCACAATTTGCGACACTGAACTGTCAGCGCAGTACTTTAAGTCCTAAGCACAATATAATCTGGTTCCTTTCTAGTCCCTCATTTATTCCGCGTTATTGAAATATCTAGCTCTTGAGTCTCTTTCTGCATGCCACTCCCCTTTTATTGAAAAAATATATAAATGTCATTTCTCAAGGGAAATAAACATGAAATAGAAAAGTACGCCCCTTAAGGAAGCTGTGATGTGGTAATAAATTGAAGGAGACAGCACCCCCTGTTAACTGCATCTTCTCATTACACATTCCCTGCTAAAATCTACTATCTTTACCTGCCAACTAAAATAGAATGCTTTTATCATTTGCCTAAGATTTCCTGCTTAGTCCATCCAGAACTTTCTGTTACATTTGACATTCTAGCCACTGCTCATGCCTCAGTCTTTCTGGGACACTTTCTTCTAGAAAAGTCTTCTGCGACCTGTTCAAATGTGCATCGTGAGTGTGGTTAATGGCGTGCGTATTTCTCTTGCATCTCCTCAATTCCTAGCATAATATCATACCTCACTGTTTATGAATACTTAGTCGATTACTTTCATTTTTATTCTCAGATTTTGAAAAGTCTTTAAGAGAGCTGACTTAATCCAAAGAAAACTTATTTCTAATTTTCCTAACTAAAATGTAGAGTATGGTAATAATATAACAGGACACACTCATTATACAGGGATCTCAAAATCTTTGCAGGATCCTCTGAATTCATGTACAACAGAAAGAAATACATGTCACGAAAGGTGAACTACACCTTAGACTTAATTCAGGAAGTTCTAATCCTGTTCTCTTGTGTATGTAGAAGTATTCTGGGAAAATCAGTGTTGAGAGACATTTGCCTCTGAAAAATGATGTTTTCATTGTTGTTCTTTTCTGTAAGGTCCTATTTGGCTGAACTTTCCAATTTAGACTCTTCTTTTAAAACATTATTTTCTTTCCTCTTAATGCAAAACAACAACAACAACAAACAAACAACAGGGGTACGTGACCTTTCTCATCACTCATTAAAAGCTCTAAACCTGCCATGAAAATGTTACAAGCCCTCATCCCACCAGTGCCTCCCCTTGGAGCGTCAAACTTCACCCAATCTATCTCTGAGAAACAGATGTTTCACTCCGTGTGTGGCGCTCAGTTGAAGACATTCTGTACTAAAATCATACATATTCATTTTTACTCTTTGCCCTATTCCGAGTGTCTGGGAAAGAAGAGACAGTGACATCTAGAGTAAAGTAAGTCAAGATTTTAAAAGGTTTTGAAATACATTTTATTCGAACCAGTACAAAAGGAGAAAGCACTTAAAAGGTGTATTTTGGAGCAGCACTTGCGTGTGCATTCATTACATACACTACTCGCAGGTCTGTGCTTTACAATAATAGTTTTAGGTGCAGTGAGAAGCTCAGCCTTTTGCATACATACTCTTTCCCACACCGGGCAGTTCTCCGTTCCCAGCAGCGATTGAAAGGCGCTGCTTCTGCGCGAGCGATGACATCTGAGTCGAGACATAATCTAGAAGCCTTTTTTTGGTCCTGTGACTAACTCAGCAAGTGATACACTGAAAGCCATACCCCGAATCTACAGAGCTCTGATTAGAATTTATCTCTTTTGTCAACCAAACAATGGGAACAATTACACTTTTCTTCTAAACGTAGATTATCATATACATAGATGTCCTCACTGTTAAATGAAGTACACCTTGGAAATAGGAAATGCCTTCTTTTAGCAGTGGAAAGCATTTTGCTTTCACGTTCTTAATTCCTATCATTTTATTTCTGAAAGGAACTAGCAGGAGGAACTACCCCACGGAATTTATTGTGCAATGTTTTCTAATAAAGTTTGCCAATGTTATTGATATCCAGATATCTGCTTGCCTCTCTCTGTTGAACTCCTAGGTTAACAAACCGTGTTTATTCCCATCAACCTCTCTTTTTCTTCTTGGTTGAGCTCAAGTTTAGTTACTCCATCACCTATTGTTCTTTTGCCACTAGTAGGGGACAGAGCGTTCTCCTAAATATACAAGTCACAGTCACGTGTGTTATTGTTATAACGTGGTTTTTCTTGCAATGATTCTGTGTTTTCATAGTATTCTAACATTGATAATTTCATAAGCTTTATAGTAGTAACATCCATAGGATTTTCATTGAGTATTTCAAACATTCGAAACTCTGGAATTATACATGTTAAGCCTTACGGTTTGAGACTGAAACGAGGGGATAAATAGATTAGATCCAAGGAACTGAATGACGTATAACAGTGCAAGACACTGGTGGGAAAGAACTTGTGGACGGGATGAGCGGAAGTGGGTAAGGGTGTGGGGGATAAATGGAATTGGAAAAGGACAATAAAAATAAATACTATGAAGATGAAATTCAGTGATTACTATACAAAACGTAGCTATATCATTACTGTTTTCTCATCTCGAAAATGTCTCCAAATTAAATTTCCATTTGCATTCACTAAAAAATAAAGAAAATGAAATTAAAATAAAACTAGAATATTTTCTGTATTTCTATGAAAAATACCTGTGCGTAAGAGTGCAATATAAGTAGAATCTTTGGTAGTAGTGGCTTAGAGTCATCCCTCCCTACCAAGCCACAGTTATAGTGAAGGTTAGTAAGTTTCTTTCCGAACATGTATTTCTCCAATAAAGTTAGTGAGGTTTGCTCTGTCAGGTTTTGAGACATTGATCAATAGAAATTGAGATCCGAAAATCTATGTCTTGTGACCATATACTCGTATGTTGCCTCTCATCATGCATTACATTGTTAAGATGGGCAAGCACCCTACTTGACTCACAGAAAACTCACGAGGAAATGTCTGAAAATGCATTCTCAGGCATTATTTTTCCAGAGGACTATAAATTTACTATTAATCTTCTGCCTTATTTCTTGAGGATGACTGTGAAATTAGTCTTCCTCATTGATTCGAATTATTTCTTTATTGCTTAGAAGAAAGTTGATTTACAAGTAAAATTAATTTATTAATTGATATTAACTTTAATACTTTGAATTGAGGCATGAAAGTAGGAGAGCTTACAGTCCAATCCTGAGGTACAGAAAATCAATAATTTAAGATGTCTTATAAGTTCCCTTAGCCTATTCCTAACATACTACTTGAAACCTAGTAAATATTTAATGAAAATATGTCATCATTTATTTAACAAACATACATGGGATGCTTTCAGTGTACTGGACTCTGTGTTTGGTGACAGAAAGGTCTAACAGAATGAGATGGGCTATTTGACATTAAAGACCAGCCAGCAACTCAAAGGACACTGAAAGCCTAAATAAAAATTACGGAAGCCCTGGCTGGTGTGGCTCAGTGGATTGAGCTAGTACTAGCCTACGAACTAATGGGTCACCGGTTCGATTCCCAGTCAAGGCACATGCCTGGGTTGTGGGCCAGGTCCCCAGTAGGGGGCACGCTAGAGGCAACCACACGTTGATGTTTCTCTCCCTCTCTTTCTCCTTGTCTTCGCCCCCTCTCTGAAAATAAACAAATAAAATCTTTAAAAATATTTTTTAAAAGAAAAGAACCTGGCTGGATAGTAAGGGAAACAGATATGCAGCCCAAAC
Source organism: Glossophaga mutica (assembly GCA_039655065.1). Classification (NCBI taxonomy): domain Eukaryota; kingdom Metazoa; phylum Chordata; class Mammalia; order Chiroptera; family Phyllostomidae; genus Glossophaga; species Glossophaga mutica. Next base: position 761,272 of record CM077318.1, on the reverse strand, counting down.
ATTCAAACTCATATCACTAGCTGAGTGTGCCATGATAACCTGCTATAGAGTATTCTTCTTGAATACATCTAAACTTTCTTCAAAATGCAATGGCTTCTTGTTTATTTTAGATCTTGTTTAGATCTTACGGCAGTCAGAGAAGCCATTGCAGTTTTATTTTGTTCAAACGCCATCCCCCGTCCCATTATATTTGCCTCCACTTGGTCTGAAGTATTTTTCAGATACCCTTTAACAGCTTGTTTTATTATTTATGAAAGAGAGCTATTGTCATCCAAATACACTTTAAACAACGGTTCAGAAGCCAGCTTTTCTCCTTGAAGTTCATAATGCTTCAAACAGTGCATGTCCGTACTAACGGGACAGACTACCCTCCTTATTTTCCCAGAAGCAAGAAGGGGAGAGGAGCAAACCCTAAAAGACCGCCCTTCAGTCTTTTCCATAGTGCGCCGTGGTGAGCGCAGGGCTGCAAATCGCTCCATTAAGGCAAATGTTTCAGAGTCCGTAATAAACGTGATTGCTGGGAACTGTTCGTTGCGCAACTCCGGAACCGGCTGTGTATCATTTTTAATGATGGTAAGCTGCCATCTCTGTAAAGTAAAAATTGCAGTGGCTGTGGCGAAACAGGAAATCCCATTAAAAGACCGAGCGAAGAAGCCACCAGCCCTGGAGAAACACTCACAACTCACGAAACCACTGGGGCCAAACGTCGTAAACAAAAGTTCCTAATGGGCAAGGATTTCGGCTTTTGTTGGGCTTTGGGAAGGAGGTTGATAACAAATGCTCGTTGGCGCAGCTGCTTCCCCCTCGTGCCTATCAATCCCCGTGGTTCGCTGCACAGCGCTTCCCAGGTGGGGTCCCTGAAAACCTGCAGGGACAAGTTTCCATCCCGTTTCTGGGGTCGGACCGGCCTTGGGGTTTTGTTTAACTTCCTGGATGTTTCAAATACATAGCCGCACTTGCGAACTACGTACTTTATGTAATTTGTACTAGTTTTAATTTAGACGTAGTTGTTTTTATTTCTGTGGAAATGCCTCTGTAGTAAAACCAAAGTTTCACTGAGAAAAAAGTTGTATTGGTTGGTCTTTTTCATGAATTTTAGTAAAATAGTGTCATAATTTCATTGTGATGTCAATATATAGTATTTGCCATGCCTAATGCAGACTTTTTTGCCCAAATTTTTAAGGGCAAAATAAGGATGCTCATTATACATGGGTAGTACTACTTCTGTAATTATATAAATGTTTTCAATACTTTTATTTATGTTTATGCGTTAAAAGTATCGCTTTAGAAAGCTATAACGATATCGATATGCAAAATAATACCCTGGAATATGATCATCGATTTTGTTTCTAAATGTAGATAAATCAATAATTGAATTAAAAATTTAAATGAAAGGTTTTTTTCCCTGAGCGTTTAGGCCCAAAACATGGGTGCTCATTATACACGGTAACATACGGCAGTTCACCTGCCAATACAGTACCACTAGCCCCAGAAACGACAAGGAAGGACCAGTACTGTACTTGCCGCTGAGACTAATCAACATTACTGAAAATATTCACACGTGACTGTGAGTGATCGAAAACCTTCCAAAAAGACAGCACGTGTCTTCAGGGTGTTTATTCGATTCCTAGTTAATGAGCTTCAGATTGTCTTCACAACCTTACGATGTAGAAATATTTAAAAGACTGTGATGAGTTTAGCGGACCAGATTTCAGGTCTAGGTATTCAGCAGGGATATTAATGTGCCCATTTATGTGGACCCAAACAACAACCGCGGAATGTCTCATTTTCCATATCTTGTTGTTACTGATTGAAATACTGAAACAGTATGGCTTCATGACACTCTCCCTATTCAAGGTGTAATAGTGTGTTAGATACACTCATTGGAAATCCACAAACACATAATAGCTGAGTCACATTTTTACTCTTCCTGTGGCTATTTTGTAGTGCTACTAGAGAAATAAAAGCATTGCCAGACCAGAAAGATTTCAGGAAAATCATCAGAGTGCGAGGTAGCCAGCCGAGCGGGTGGAGCTCAAAGGGACGAGGGGTGAGTGGAAGGCTGGAGGAACTGGAGAGCGAGCTAATGCCAGACAGAAAGCCCTGTGGACGGATGATATGTGTGAGTTCTCTCTGACCCACTTACAAAATGTGCAAAAAGCCAAGATTATATTGCTGTTCCCTAAAGAGTGTGAACTGTGAATCTTTGATCTTTTACTCTGCATTCATTATTCAAGTGACTGGTACCGAGTAATCTGTTGAAATATGAACAGCACCCCACAAATCCTTGATGTCTTGTTTGCGGTGTAATAGGTTACTGAACTTTCTCAGCTATAAACCTTTTAAAAGAAATGTCATTATCTGCCTAGCACATAACTATTTCATATATAAAACCTCTTTATGTGACACATAAAATGTTTTAAGAGATGTATTCAGTGTGCATTGGGTTCTTACGACTCTCCATCATTACTGCTTTTTCTAGCAGAGAATACACACTGCTTTCATTACTAATTTAACACTTACTAATTTTCCTGCACACCAGCAGAAATTCAGCCTCGCTGGGACACTAACCATGTGTAAGTGAGCATTTCGTGTGGGTGATTCTCCTCAGTGCTGTGAAGAGAAAGCAAACACGGCCGGTTTCTCATGCCCCACATGCAACTTTTCCAGCGGAGGTCAGAACTATGCCAAGAGAGTGCCCGAGAACAGACTTTTGAACTTTTCTCACATCAGGAACATCACGTAGACATGGACCATTGAGAAACGGTCCAACTAAGTTCACCAAATGCCTTTTTATTCATTTTTATTGTTGTTCAAGTGTAGTTGTCGCTATTCCCCCCCTTGACTCTCCCCTGCCCTACCTGCCCTTCCCACATTCAATCCTCCCCCCTCCGCTGTCCTTGTCCATGAGTCCTTTATACATGTTCCTCGACGACCCTTCCCCTTCTTTCCCCTGTTATGCCCCTCTGCCCTCCCCTCTGGTTACCGTCACCTTATTCTTTATTTCAGTGTCTCTGGTTCTATTTTGCTCATTTGTTTGTTTTGTTGATTAGGTTCCACTTATAGGTGAGATCATACGGTATTTGTCTCTCACCTCCTCCTAAATGCTCTCCAGTTCCATCCATGCTGTTGCGAAGGGTGGGAGCTCCTTCTTTCTCTCTGCTGTGTAGTATTCCATTGTGTGAACGTACCACGGTTTTTTGATCCACTCATTGACTGGTGGGCACTTAGGTTGCTTCCAGCACTTGGTTATTGTGAATTGTGCTGCTGTGAGCATAGAGGTGCCTAGGTCCTTTTGAACTGGTGTTTCGGGATCCTTAGGGTATAATCCCAGCAGTGGAATCACCAGGTCAAAAGGCAGTTCCATGTTTAGTTTTCTGAGGAAATCCCATCCTGTTCTCCACAGTGGCTGCCCCAGTCTGCATTCCCACCAACAGTGCACTAGGGTTCCCTTTTCTCCGTGACCTCTCCAACTATGTTTTGATTTCTAATGCCTTATTTTTCTCCTACATAATTTCAGGTCCCACAAATCACATTGCTTTCTAATATCAAGACGTTAGCATCTTTCATGATCTGCTGAACAATTTTGCACATATGGCCACAGAAAACGCTGCGTCACGGTGCACCGTACGCACTGCTTCTAAGCACATTTCTGTCACGCATCCGCCTTTCAGTGGCCACCGAACTGTGTACCACGTATTTTATTTGAGGTACATTCTTGGACTTGTTCAGTGTTTCATTTTCCGTGAAGTGGAATTTGGGATAAGGGAACATATTTTCTTTATATTTTAGTCTCTTTTCCTAGCCAGTATTATCCTAAGTGACATTAAGTCAGGGAGAGACAAATGTCAGATGATTTTGTTCTTAATGAATATTACACAGTTCGTCAACTGATTTAAAACTTCCCATTTTAACAAGTTACCTTTTTTAATTACTTGACTAAACTGCCCACATTTCTTTCAGTGGGCTCAAATTTTCAAACTCTCTCTGCAGTCATAAACTGAGTGAACTAAAATTCAAATTGGAATAGAAGTGAATTCTATTTAGAGTTATAGCGATAGTCAATTTAGTCAAATACTATTTTTTAAGGATTTTATTTATTTATTTTTACAGAGAGGGGAAAGGAGAGAGAAAGGTAGAGAAACATCAATATGTGGTTGCCCTAACGCACCCCCTACTGGGCACCAGGCCCGCAACCCAGGCATGTGCCCTGACTGGGAATGGAACCAGCGACCCTTTGATTCGCAGGCCAGCACTCAGTCCACTGAGCCACACCAGCCAGGGCAGTCAAGTACTATTAACATGAACATATTTATGTAACTTAACTGAACAATATAAAATATTATCTTTTACTCTACTTGGGAGAAATGGCTCATAGTTACTGCTGCTAGGTCTAAAGTTGTGCTTATGACTTGCATTTTTAGAAAGACCAAAAAATTTTAAGGCTTCGTGTATGGAATAGAGTGTGTCCAAGATTAGATCAAGCTAGTAGACATTGTAAATTACCAAGGGCTTTGGAAGCGATTTTCTAGCACCTAGAGAAAACTATTATGCTGATACCTGCTGTAACATTGGTTCTGTTATATCCCCAGAATAAAAGATGTCAGTGAACAATGTTTTAATCCACCATGAATGCCCCCAATTTAGGGGAATTGGAGAAAGTGTGTATTCCTGAGCCTCTTCTATGCCGAGAGACAGCCGCTTTCTGCAGAAGCTTTTAAGAAAGCTAAAATTGTCTGTGTACGAGACTATTGGAACTACCTGGAAAATATACTTTATTTTTTGTCTGAACAGGATATTTTCCAATGCAATATACAGATTTTATTTGCAGGATAATCCGGTGTCGACCCGCAATGGCTTTCTGCAGAAATTTGTGTCAAAACGAGCTGGAACCGTGGAGTCCAGCTCGGGAAGCACTATCTTTTCACGTGTGGGAGCGCATTTCAAATCCAGTGTGAAGGACCTGATGAGATTTGCCAAGCTGCCCGGAAACAATTTGGGCAGCTCCCGAGCTGTGCTGCGTGGAGGGGTACACACTACACACTGAGAGTGCTTTCCTCGGCTCTCCACGCCACCGAGCTGTGGCTGTATGTTACCGTGGTGAAAGATAGCAGCTCTTCAGTACCAGGACATTAGTATGATTATTAGTAATTTTAATGGGTTTTACAGAGGGGTGTAGGGGAGAAAGAGAGAGAAAGAGAAACATCAGATTGTTGTTCCACTGACTGATGCATTCATTGGTTCATTCTTGTACGTGCCCTGACCAGGGATCGAACGTGTATCCTTGGTGCATCAGGATGATGGTCTAACCAACTAGCTACCTGGTTACGGCTCTTGTTGCTATTATTATTATCAGTAGTAGTAGTAGTAATAGTAGGCGGTGTAATGCTGATGTGCTAGCAAAATCTATGGTATTTTATTATTGAATATTATTATTATTCAATATTATTGAGTACAGATTTTCTGACAGACTGTGGCATATTTTCAGAGAAGAGTACATCAATCTGTGTATGTAATAGTGTACCTTTATGCTTTAAGTCACAGTTTTGTCAGAGAAGTAGAATTGAAAACAAGAAAAGATATTGGCAAATTGTTTTTTTATTCATATATGTAGAATATTCACTAGGAAAAAAGGGGTTTTTTTATCACATGTAACTGGTTTTCTCTTTCTTCCCTCCTTTCTTTCCTTCATTTTTTTCTTGCTTGCTTGCTTTCTTGCTGTTCTCTCATTAATGAGCCTAAAAATAATTCTGTACCATAGGTGCACACGATATTCCAACACTCACAGGAGATTTAGAATTAGCCCGTAATTGAAGGTTAGCCCAATGTCGACTTGACATTTTGAAAAATGGAGTAAGATGTTAGGCATTGTTCTTTAGTGCTTTAAATGCGATTCAAAAAGTAAAAAAAAAAAAATAATAATAAGGTAAATAAAAGGGAATACAAAGGTATCTAATACAGATAGACTCCTTAAGAGGATATTTATCTCATTCTAAATTGAATGGGCTTCTGTACTTTCAAATAGATGCTTAGGTAAAAGTATGTTCTTCTAATCTAAATGACCTTACTAGTTTCCAATTCTGGAGATTCTCTATCAAAGGATTTAGTGTACTTTTTAGTGCTATTGAAAGATTTTTAAATATTTTTCATTTGCAGTCGACATTCAGTGTTAGTCTGTACTGGTTTCAGGTACTTCACAGAGAGGTGCCCCCGCTGCGTCGGGTCCCCACCTGGCCCCCTACGTCGTTCTTGCGACATTACTGACCGTCGTCCCTGTGCTGGACGTTACGTCCCGGGACTGCTCTGTGACTGCCCGTCTGTGCGCTCAGTCCCTTCACCTTCCCCCCCAGCCTCCCAAATGCCCGGACAGCTGTCTGTTCTCTGTATCTAAGCGTCTGTTTCTATTTTGTTCAGTTTGTAAAGAACAAAGTAGCTGACCGCAAATCTGAAAAATATAACAAGAAAGGGGTTGTAACCTGCAGATATAGGTTTCCTTAAAACAATCTCACATTTACAAACATGCAAGTATTTTAACGAATCAAACAAGTTGTTTTTCAAAGGACTACAATGGAGATTATAATCATACTTCATTGCGTTGTTGCAAGGATTAAGGAAGCATATACTCAGTAAGTTTACAAGTCTACAATTAATTTCCACAGCGCCTGGCATAGAGAAGTGCTGACCGTTACCGTTACTAGTAGTGGTGACTAGCACGCACCGTACTTGCATGAGTAAAACCAGGCATACTAAACCAGCAGCTTGTCATTGGAGTTGACTGTCAATAAAAAAAGATGGAAAGTGTGCTTCTGTTCTACCGGTGGCAACGCAGCTCCATTTCAGGACCCCCGGGACTCACGGACACTTGCGCTGGATGTTCCAAATGATCCCGCAACATCCGGGAATCTAGAATCATTTTCTGCTCGCTCTTCCTGTACATGACCCCGCATCCACATGTTTTTGCTCTTCTTCAGGACTTGTTCTCTACCCGATAAACTGATAGCTAGCTAATTCTACAAAGACATGGCAAAGCCAAATAACTGTATTCTCATAATTTAAATTATAGCCCAACTTGTTTCAGCTTTCCATTATTATAAATAAGTACTTATGAGCAAATGCTTACAATGGAAAAGATAAATGTTATTTTAATAAATGCTAGTCAATTAAGCACTTAGTACTATTGAGTTATAATAAAAAAAAAAAGTAGCTGTAAAGATATTCACATATAAATAAATACCGAAAAGTGTCTGACTAGGTTAGACGCTGAGATTCAGCTAAAAAATACAACTATGTTTTATGCTGTGTAGACTGGGTAATTACAGGGACAGAAGTCACAATGTCACTTTTCCTTTATTTTTCTTTTAACTAATTAATATCATGATTCTTTTTATAAACAGTGTCACAGAACTACATACAAGCTCACGTGATAAAAATGTCCTAGGGAAGTTTATCATTTATTTAAGCTTTCTTAAACCATATTTTGCTTTAACGTTTTTTTAAAGGAATTGACTCATTGGAATCTGAAACACTCTGTTTATATGAGTATTACTTGTAATGACAGATGACATTTAAAATTGTCATTCAATCCAGCTGCAGTTTTATTTTATCATTTTTTATAATTGGATTATGATCAATGAGAGTGTTCCCATTTGCTTCATATTTGGATAAAATCATTAACAAGTCAAATTAATGAGAGTTAATTATTCCTTTATTACCATCTATTTGCACATACACATATTGGAAATTTTCAGACACAAAATATGCTAATTTGTAGCATACCTATGACATACCCACAGGTATTTGTTCTACCACAATTGGAGATTAGAATGAACCTCTTCAACAAAGTCACTCAGTGGTTAAAATGCATTGTCAAGGCTATTCAATGAAATAAGCGGAAAATAATTATTGATTTCTAACTTCTGGCTCCACAAACACATGCTTTCAGCTCACTTCAAATTTCACTTTCTCAACAACACTTTGTATCGTTTTGGAACCATCAAGGAAAGTCATAATAAAGATACCGGCAGTGGTTTTATAGAAAGCATATCGGTGTGTTGACTTGGGAAAAATTGAGTTTGATATTTGTCAAAGTGGAAAAGCAAGTGTTTGAGGAAACTGTCCTCCTGGGTTACCATGTTTGTCTGAAAAACTCACTAACCAGTGGCGTGACTACGTATGCAAATATTCTCAGAATAAGTAAATCCGATTGAACTCATTGAACACATTTTCTCAGCCAGATCATTTCAGTCGGCAAAGTGACTAGGTAGCAGCTGCATTTGTGTATCAGTGAGAAAAATGTACATAATATATTATTTATTAATTAGATGATTTAGATGGGAATAGCACTGTCTCTCCTTAGATTTTTGCTTATGGGATGATACATAAGTCTCTGTGTGTGTTTACAGTAGACAGACATATATCCTGTGCCTATGTGCATGTTTGGTAGCTTTAAATAATTAACAGCAGTTTCAGGAAAAAAAAATTCGTGGAAATCACAGATTTGCCCTTCTACCATGTAGAGAGAACTCACAGATGGATACACCACATTTGTAACTTTTAAGGCTCGGTAATATAGAATAAACATCTGCTCTATCCCAACTCCAGCCTTTTAAAGCCAGTGTAGCCAGTATAGGATAAAAAAGGTTATGGGAGCTTAAGCCAGGAACATGAACTATCTGGTCTGTGTGGCTTAAAATATATTTAGGATAATTAGCTTTTAGTTCTGTCTTGCGTCTCTTCCTTTTGAACAAATTCCGTAAGCTATCACTACAATTATGTGCTTCACTTGTATTTTTCACCTTCGCAAATCAACTGAATAGTATTTATGTACCTGCGCACAGAGAGGGAGATCCTCTTAGACAAAAGCATGACTTTTGCAGGTACTTTTCAATCGTGACATTCTACTGTATGGCATTATGAAAATGTAAATTGCTGAAATAGTATATATGAGACTTTTCAGAATATTAACGGCACCTTTTTGAGATAACGAAAACTAGCCTTTTAAGTAAAAAGCAACGTGGAATGGAGATGAATTCAGCCTCCTTTCTTGCGTCCACATTCAACTCTTTGAGTACAGTGACACTGCCCCATTCATGGGTCTGAATAGGACAGAGTCTGAAAAATAGGAAGGTCTGAAGTCACACGTTCACCGCAGCTATTCCTCGCCTATTGAAAGAGACAGCTGTCCTTGTCTGCTTTCTGGCCCTGCTGTTTCAGACCCACTCTCTACATGAGGCTGGGAGGATTTTGTGCAGGAAAGTTGCTGTGTTTTAAATCAGAATGAGAGAGAAAGGAGTTATGGTTGGTTAAAATGATTAGCTAATATACTTCATCATTTGATGATCAGTGTTTTGAAAGACTTTATTTATTTATTTTTAGAGAAAGGGGAAGGGAAGGGGAAGGAGAGAGAGAGAGAATTGATATTGTGTGTTTGCCTTTCACACACCCCTGACTGGGGACCTGGCCCGCAACCCAGGCATGTGCCCTGACGGAATCAAACCGGTGACCCTGTGGTTCACAGCCCGGGCTCAGTCTACTGAGCCACACCAGCCAGGGCTGATGATCTTTTTTTTTAACTCATCGCAATACAATATAGAGTAGTAGACAGAAAGACCACAACAAATATCATTGAACCCTTTTCGTAATGACTCGGAGGTCCATTGGAGATTCAGTGAGGGTTGTTGACTGCATAGAGGGAAATAAAAGGTTTAAGAAGAGACTTTTTTGGAAGAAAATTTTTTCCCGTTATGTAAAAAGCAATCCCTTCCTTGGGTCTCAGGTCGGAATTGCAAGAAGGAAGAGACACCTGCCAGCACTTCCAAGTGACATTTATAGTAAATGCTACTTGCTTACAATCCCAACTATTGCAAATCTCTATTAACAACAGTTTGCTTGGCAGAACTACTAGTTTTGGATTCGGATTGTAGAGGGGATAAGACGTAGTGAGATGCTTGCCCTGAGAGAACTTGGGGCTTTATTTGTTTCAGTTGCGGGATAGTAGCCACTAAGAATCTGAGTCCTCTCTGTCCTTTTTTCTTATCTTTTCCTTCTCTTTGTCACTTCCCTTCGGAAGCATCCCCTTCACACCTTTTCTACAAGAGAAAATAATTATTCACATTATGAAATTATTGCCTTCTCATCGTCTCTTCCGTATACTGGAGCCAGTAGGAAAAAGATCCGTGACTTTTTTATAGGGAGGCAGACACAAAACATAAGGACCGTACTGACCGTCCGCTCTGGCTCAGCTCCCGGCTGAGACGTCGGAAGGTGCAGAGCTGCGTTTACAAACGCAGATTATAAACCGACAAAGCCGCGCGCTTTACGGATTGATTGTCAGCTCCCGAGACGCAGATTTAGTGCAATTGTGTGATAAAGAGCTTTTTCTGAGGTGTTTCTTCAAGGCTTAAAGCGAGAGCATCTCCTAGTGAGCACGTGTTTCATTGGCGTCATTTTTCTGGTGAGGAACCAAGGAAGGGCAGGTAACGACCGGTTCAGATCAGACACAGGACTGGAACCCGAATCCACAGACTGGCCGCTCGGCGGCCTTCCCCTTGGGAAGGCGATCCGAAGTTTGAAAGACACCAGCTTTGCCTTTCGTTCCGTCCTCCGTTTACCTCGCTCATAGGCTCTGTAGCTTCCGAGATTCTGTCCGATTAGCCTTGTCCATTGTCTCTATGGAAGTGTAGATAGAGGCGGTTACTGACCAAGGTGGTTCCCCCCCGCGCTACGCCAGGGTATCATCTGTGCATTCATTTGTGCCTTCTGCGTGTGAAACTTCCCAAGTATTGAGTGCAGGGGCTGTTACTGGCAATTTGGGCGAGAATTTTTATTTTCATTCCGCTCAAAACACTAAGACCTAAGACTGTCTGATAACAGCCGTAAAGGAAAACACACAATCTGGACTCACAATGGGCCTCCAAGGCGGGTAAGGATGACCGGGCTGTCATTACTTCTGTTGGAGAGCATCTTCTACCTTCGCGTTTAACTCTTAGGCTGACTTTTCTACGGGCAATTACTGAAGGGTTATGACAAGTTTGAAGAGAAAGAGGAAACCAGAAAAGTAAAGAGGAAGCTATCCTTTTGAGATGTCCATTAGCGATGGGCAATTGACCGAAAATATGCTTTGTCTGATTTCCCAAGAGCAGAGCCAGGCCGCAAATGAGTGTCTGAAGGCATTATTCCTTCTTCCCATTTACCTGTGGCTACAGGGATGTGGTGAACGCTGCTGGCGTGCACTTCATTAAGTCTTCAGACATGTGAAGATGATGTTATTCTACTGAGAAAAGTGTCAAATCATAGAAAGTAAAGCTGCGTATTTTGAGCTTTCCAGGTGAAATGTGATATAACCTTCCAGAAAGTTCTGTTTTTTCTCTCTTGAATATTTCTGATTGTGAAGTACATATTTAAATTGGGGATGAGTCGCAAAGCATAGTGTTGTATATACTGTTAGACAGATTGCAACATCATCATTTAAGTCTGTTTTGCTATTTTGTGTAAAATACCGACCTTTGAGAGTGTCTTCATTAGAAAATGCAGTTACTGATTTAGATTCATGAAAGAAAGTGTTACAGTGTATTGTTGATTATATTAAGGGTATTAAGGCTAATTTCTTTTAGAACTACCAATCAAGTTCATTTTAATCAGGTATTCATGTAATCAAGTTTTTTGACCTGCAAGTTCAAGAAAAAGTATTTCTGAGGGAAGGAAGATGTTGTTTCTCTTGACAAACAACAATCATGTAGGCCTTGTCTTTCTCATTATTCTAGAAAGCCTCAATGCCAATAAAAGCAAGAATGTATTTTTAACTATCTACCCTAGAGACTATTTGGAAAATCAGCTTTGATTGCAAAGAATATAGAGTCAATTATATTAGATGTAGCAGACATACAGTTTAATCTTTTCTCTGTGCATTATAGATGCACAGCCATTTACATTTACATTTTAGAACTAATAAAATGGCTCATCTTGCTTGCTCAATGAATGAAGACTTATATTCTGCAGGAGGAAAAAAACTTTTCCACTTTAGAAACAGGTAACACTTCTACTGAAAACAATGGACAATTTATCAAATAGAAAAACCTTAATGGATTTGCATGTTGCTAGAGTCTTACCTGCACACTGTCCTTTAAATATTCGCGTTCTGTTTCTTTGTGTGCAGTCTTTTGATGGAAGTCCTTTCTCTGTGCTGACCTATGTGACTCATGTGCTAGGTCGCATTACTCCTTATTCTATTTTAGCTTGAAGAATTTAGGAGCGTACTCAGAGTTTGGCACGCAGAGGATGATCAAAATAAATAAAGACATCTCTAGATAATAAAATCAAGATGTCCCCTACAGGAGCAACAACCACCTGAAAAGGAAAAAAAAGAAGTCAAAAACTTCAAGGAAGGTGATGGTTTCCTACCTCTTGCTATGTGATTTGTACAAACACACAGATGCAGTCATTATTGAGAACCACAGACAAAGAGGAAAACCACTTTGTTTTTATTAGTATTCACAGAACTGAAAAGTAGGGGAAGGAAAACTGCAGCAAGAGTCCGGCATGAATTATTTAATTCCTTCCATTTGTTCACCTTAATGACACACAAAGTGATTTGTACTCAGAGTAATTAACGAGTGCGAGCCTGCCTAACAAAACCAAGAGCAAATCATACTCGTTTCAGGAATCAATAGCAGCCGGTAACTGAAAATCATAATGGAGCCATTCAGGAAAACAAGGAGCCCTTTGCCAAGACAGTGTATCTGGGCAGAGAGAGTTTGAAACTTGTCCCTTGAAAGACAGAGAGTGCCACGTGCTTGGTAAACATGGAGGAATATGATTTGCTATTAGTTCAACTTCCCGACACCGTGATTGCAGCTGGGGCATTCCTCTGCTGTGTGTGCACTCGCTGATACCAAACGGCTGCAGACACTCGGAGAATTAAAATGTTCTTTTCCTTTAAGGGGCTGTGAATAGTACGGTTTCTTGCATGTTGGTTATCATATCTCCTAGCTAAAAGCTCTCAAGGAAGGACAAGTTTATGTGTCTACTTGCCCAGAAGAAGTAGAGTTGACAGGAAAGATTTAAATATATATTGGGTGTTATAAGCTATGAGTTTCAGGAAACATTTACTATTGGGTTTCTCAATGTTCTTAAGTGGGTTCAACAACGACCAACGCTGTGATTGACCGTGAGCTTGCACAAAGTAAGGGTCTACGGTGGAAAAATGAAACGAGGAGAAAAATGAACTACAGCCACTTCTCACTGACACCAACATGTCACTTCAGATGCCTAGTTTTAAAACACTGTGGGTGGTAAGTGGCATACAACACAGTTCTCCATTTAAGTAAGATATTCCAGTGTGACTAAAAGTAAAACTTAAGACAACATGGAATAAAATTTAATGACTCGCTTTGGAATTAGAATGGATTTGATCACTTTTCTAAATGTAAGATTCCATTCATATTCTAGTGATAGTGAAAGGAAATATTTTATCTTATGTGCATATGTATGTATGTATGTCTTTGTTCTAAGACATCTGAAGCCCTTTAGTTGGCCTGTTCTTATGCGATGCTTATTATGTACTCAAGATACAACAGTTAAGTCACGTGTGTTCATCTTTAGAGTCCCATGTCATCAATTAGTTGATAAATTACCTGGTCCCACTGGCCAGAAAATATGCATCTGATAAATGAATGACTGAGTGAAAGGGAGTCAGGTAGGCACCCTCAAACTTTTGCCCTGATGCCATCACTGCCTCTTTGAGGAGAATGACCCTGAGTGGCTAACCCCGACGTAAATGAGGTGTACGAACTACAGACTCCTGAGATGAACCCTTTATGATTAACAGCATAACTTGAAGTTATTTGCGGAGTAAATGCCTGCTTTAAGTTTATTTTCATTGTGATTTATGTATCTCTGTTAAAATGTCAGGGGTATGAAAAACAAATTCTGAGCAGCTGGGAATTTTAGTCAGGATTTGACACTATCTTACACAGTTCTGATGATATAAAGTCTGTCCAGAAGGTACCCAGCTATGTAATAGGAAAAATAGAAACATTTGTTGAAAATATACAAGAAACACTGTCCATAGGACAAGGACACCTCAGTCCCCTTCAAAGTAGGTACCTAGGGACCTCACACAGTTCTTCCAGTCGCCATCAGCTGCCCCATCGTATTTTCCTGAATCTCATGGACAGTCTGAAATCTCTTCCCTTTCAAAGGTGATTTTAGTTTTGGGAAAAGCCAGATGTCACAGGGCACCAAATCGGGGCTGTAGGGGGGCTGAGTTCCCTGGGTGATTGGATGTTTCACCGAAACACTCTGCATGAGATGTGATGCATGAGCAGGTGCGTTGTCAATGAAGCTGGCAATCACCAGGTACCCATAGCTGCAGCCTCTGTATCATCTGAACAGTTTCCGTGGAGGAATATTCACACTTAATGCAAAATATGATGCACATCCATTGCTGTATGTGCCGACACATTTTGAATGTGACAACCACACAGTACCCATGCTCACTCGGTGGTGTCTACCACCCCCACTGACTGGTACAGTGACGTTGTCATCGTTCACACATGCGCATTCCAGTCCACCCTCCTTGGCTGCCAGGTTACATTGATGTCGTGCAAACCGTTCTCGTTATATTAACAATGGCTGGACTTTTTCCAGACACACTTTGTCTTTCTAGTCATAAGATACCTTTATGCAAAAACAATGTTTCCGATCATGTTATAAAAGGAAATAAAGACAAATGAAAAGCAGATAAAGAGGAAATAAATGCAACTTTACATGAGATGACAGTATGGTAGCCTAACAAAAGTCAAATAATCAAAATATGAGAGTATCAGGTTTTTATCTGCTTTAGAAAGAAGGTATCTAATCAATGAATGTTGACATGTCTAGGCTTATAATTGAAAGCTGAAGATTTATGTCACTTGTCTGGTATAATTTGAACTTAGAAATAAGGGTGCAGACACATTGTCAAGGACTATGCTGTCTAAAAACGCATGTTTGTGTCTTCTACTGTAAAATCTGAATTTAAAAACATTGAAGGCCTGGCTGGTGTGGCTCAGTGGACTGAGTGCCAGCCTGTGAACCAAAGGGTCACCGGTTCGATTCCCAGTCAGGGCGCATGCCTGGGTTCTGGGCCAGGTCCCCAGTGGGGGGCGTGCTAGAGGCAATCACACATTGATGTTTCCCCCTCTCTCTCCCTCCCTTTCTCTCTCTAAAAGCAAATAAATAAAATCTTTAAAAATTTTTTAAAAATAAAAATATTGGGTTTTTTTCCAAATTGAAAAACATTCTACAAAAGGCATGACCAGTAATCTTCAGAATTATCAAGGGCATCAAACACAGGGAGACTCTGACAGACTATCCCAGCCAACAGGCACCTAAAGGATACATGGTGAGCAGATGCACTGTGGAATTCTGGGTGAGACCCTTGGACAGAAAAAGGCGCTAGGAAATTCCAATGAAACATAAACTAGCTTATAATAGTATACTGGTTCATTGGTTGTGGCAAAATGTATCACGCTCATTAAGAGGCAAACATTCCAACACTCCACAGTAATGCATATTCCAATTCTGTTCCTACCTTTTAAGAGCTGTGGTGTCGAGGAAAAACAAGTGGACTCATAGTGACTGCAAAAAGAAATCTTCATAAACTCTTGTTCAACAATTGCTACATGCTAGCTTTCATCAACACTACCTTACTGTTTTCCCTTGTAAAATAAAGGCCTCCTCTCAGAGAACTGCTTGGAGATGCATAAACATAGACTGTAATTAGTAGATTCCAGGCCCTAGAGGAACATGAGCAGGATGCTATTATTATCTGGAGTTTTGCACAGTGAAAGATCTCCCGTTGTAAGAGCTGAAGGCGCCACAGAAATTCTGAAGTTTCTCTTTGTCATTCAGCTATTTTAAACTATTCTCTGGAAGTCAGCTGTTGTGTTTGTTAACTAATTGGAACACATAGTTGAATGTTATTTCATGAATGGATAAGAAACCTTTTACTGAAACCAAGAATCTAGAGAAAATAAGCATGAATAGTAACTTCAAGTTTGCAAAAGAGAAAAGGCAAAATATATCACTGACGATGAATTGGTAAAATAAACACTGGATTGCAAGCAATCATAGAATTCATAGAGAGCATAAGAAATGATGATCAGTCCCATAGTTGAATACAGGTTTAGATTTATCTAAAATCCAACAAAGATAAGGTGTGTGACAGGCAACCGCACACTGATGTTTCTCTCTCCCTTTCTTCCTCCCTTCCCTTCTCTCTAAAGATAAATAAATAAAATCATTTTAAAAAATCTTTAAAAAACAAATAAATTAATTGATGAATGCAGCTGATTTTTATATACTAATGTTGTATCCTGCAAGCTTGCTGAACTTTTTTATTAGTTCTA
The DNA here is from genome assembly GCA_039655065.1 of Glossophaga mutica. Taxonomy (NCBI): domain Eukaryota; kingdom Metazoa; phylum Chordata; class Mammalia; order Chiroptera; family Phyllostomidae; genus Glossophaga; species Glossophaga mutica. Next base: position 744,884 of record CM077318.1, on the reverse strand, counting down.
ATTATTGTTTAGTAGGTTGCTTAGGATTTTCTATGTACAACATCATGTTATCTGCAAATAGACAGGGTTTTCCTTTCTAATCCGGATGATTTTATTTCATTTTATCTTATTTATTTTGTGTTTGCATAATTATCCTAGCAAGAATCTCCTATACAACATTTCATAGAAATGCCTGCTAGTCTTAGAAACCATCCAGTCTGTCAACCTTTATTAGGATGAGGAAGTTACCTTCTTTTCCTAGTTTGCTGACTATTTTTACCACGAAACGGTGTTGGATTTTGTCAAAAACAATCTGACATCTATTAATGATAATGTGGAGTTTTGTTTTATTGCTGTATTGCACTATTGTTTTTTGAGTGTTGAACTAGTCTTGCATTTCTGGGATGAAACTCACTTGGTCTTTGTGTACAATTATTTTTATAGGTTGTCATCTTGGATCGATAATATTTTTTTCCACATGTGTGAGTCCATAATCCTAAGATATACTGGCTGATAGTTTTTTGTGGTATTCTTCTCTCATTTTGGTGTCAAGTTCATGCCGTCCCCATACAGCTTGGGAAGTATTCTTTGGCTCTTCTGTTTTGAAAGTGTTTCTAAAGAAGTGGGGCCTGTTCCCGTTGATCTGTTCGGGAGACCTCAACAGTGGAGCTGTCCGAGAATACCGTTGGTTTACGAGCGAGCTGCGGACTTAGTGAGCGAGGCGGGGCAAGGTAGCTGCAGGTCTCCCGACAGCCCCAATGTCCTCAGAGGGTCAGGAAGACGGAAGGAGGAAGCCCCCCTCTGAGCTACACTCACCTGGAACTTCGAGTCAGCAGTAGCAGCTGTGCTGGTGCCAGATGAGAAATCCTGACCTTTCGACTCTTCCAGAAAGACTATTACAATTAGCCTTGCGATCTAGGCTGCTCCAGTGTGCAGTGAAGTGTTAGTCTTGCTGACTTGGGAAGGGAAGGGAAGGCATGTGTCTTCATTCAGAAACTGAAGACTCTTGCTGTTTTTATCAAACAGGAGTAGATTTTTTAAAGGCGTATTTCCTCATTTGTTGGATGCCCTAGGACCAGTTCCAGAGACTTTAAATGCTATTTTTTAAGCAATTGTCAGCGGTGTGAGTCCGCAGAGCTCCTAAGGTGTTATGCATTATGCTGAAAGTCGCTTTTTACCCCATGATTTTAAGATAAAGGGATATAAAATTAGAGGTTATTACATAGAGCAGTTTGTTGTTTGTTTTAAATAGGCTAGAGCTTAAGGCATGAGGCTGTTCTAGATTGCAAAGGGTGCTGTGCGTCATACTAAGAACATTGAAAATCATCCTTTAGGCAATGTAGAATTCTAGAACAAGTGCTGGAGTCCGCCGAGCACACGCGTGCACGTTAGATTTCTTAAGAGCCTAAACCACGGCTCCAAGACTAGAAACAGAGAATGAATTCAGGAGAAATAGAAGAAATAGAAAGCTGAGAAATTATTGATTGAATATAGAATGTGAATGTGGCACCAGTACGAATTTGGTAACAGAATAATAGTTTCCAGCTAAGTTCTGGCTTCAACATAAGTAGGCATCGCAACGACCCGGAGGCGGAAGGTCATGGACCTGCAGACATTGCGTTGACGTAACTGCGGAACATCTCAAAGGAAATGCAGTTTGAACTTGCAAGCAGAGATGCAGCGTCGTGACAGCATATGTAGTATCTAAAATCACTGGAACAGATAACATTACCCAGGTCAATGGTATTGCAGGGTTTTCGACTCATTACGATTCATTGTACATGGTAACTATGTGAAGATATCAGGATGAAAGAAATTATTTACTTAAATTTTGTTACACGCATCATGTTTTGTAATGTCCCAGATTTTGACTAGATTCCCGTGCAGCTTTTGCATGATTGCACACATAGTATACAATATATTTTCTATTTTTAAGCTTTTGTAGCAGAAACAGATATACACTATTGATATGTGACCTTTTAAATAATAAGTAATTTCTGTCTAGCTTTCTACTGGTATTCCCTGATAGCTAATTTAGTCAGTTATGTATTTTATCATACTATAGTAATATGATCTATCATACTAACCACATGTGCTCAATATATGTACTTAACATAAATAAATAATACTAAATATTCAGTATTGCCTTAAAGACAATTAATTTAACTCAAAGTAATTATTAGCAACATTTGTCAGCATTATGTGCAATATTCTTCAAATGGACGGGTGGCTGAATCAAATATGGATGAGGAAACACATTAACAACAGTAAACAAACATAAACACATTTACTCAGTATTTACCATGTACTTTCCAGTTATTATTTCATATACTTCCACTTAACCAGAGAACACAGCTATTTTTAACAGCATATTACAGATGGCAGAACTGAGCCTTAAGTACAGTGCAAAGAATATGCAGAAAAATGGATTTTTCGTGGAGTCGTGAATATAGTTTCAGGGTTTATGAGCTTTTTATATCTTACTTAATTTAATCAAGTTTCTACTCATCCTAATGCAAACACATATGACACAGTATATAAACAAGTAACTCCAAAATTACTTCTTGACAAAGACAATTGGTTACAAGCATTGTTCCCCACCTAACAATAGGGATTCAATTGCTACCACAATGCTATTAATAACAATACTCTTAAACAGCACTAATGAAACCTATTGCAAGAGGAATATAGTCGTTTTAAGGGCAAAAGAGTCACAGCTATAAAACATAGCTTGAAATCAAAGAGCTATAGTAACACCTAAATGATGAAGAGCGTGCTTATAAATACTATTTTATCTTACCAGACATTTCCGTTCTCTTTTAGTGGTGGCATGTCCTTTAGATCCAATAGCTTGCGTTTCCTCTCATTGGAACCCCTGGGAAAAACTATTAACTTGAAATTGATACATTTACGTCTACTTCATTTAGTCGCTGAGTAATGGCACTAGACTTTCTAGGTTACTTGCTTGCTTAAGCAAGAAACTAACCAATTAACAAGCAAGGGCATTGTAATAAGCAAACACTTCGTAAAGGTTTCATGGGTGAAAAAAGCCTATTTCTTTCTATTTAGTGCTATCACTGTGCTGTGTGACCTAAAATATTAAAGCTTTTGTTTTTAAAAGGGGAAATAAGGACTTCTTAAATAGTTTCCATTAAAAGTGTAGGATACGCGATAAACACTAATCAGAAAAGCTGTCAGGCTGTGATATTTTTCCTTGTTGTTCTATTTTTTAGAGAAACAGTAAGTCCACAGATCCACCCTTGAACTCTTCACCGGTGGTTTGCTGATCCCCTAGGAGAGGCTTCTGTGCTGATCTTACCAGATTCACCCTGAGTTTCAAAGTGTTTAATTTACTTCTTATAATTTCATGGATTTCTGTCCATTTCAGTAACAGACATGAAATGAGATCATTTTATCATCTCTTTCGATTTTCCCAGGCTATAATAACATACCTATGGCCAAGGCAAGAGAAATTATGTTAAAAATAAAATTAAGTCAACATTCCAGAGAGATGTTTTATGTCTGTATTTCTGTATTAAAATTATCTTGAGAATGGTAATTGTGGGCCTCTTTCAAGCTGGTGGTTAGGGTCAGGATAACAGGGAGGGAATCCCCTAGTTTCTAAAAGGTAGAAGCATTAAAAAAAGCCCTTGTATACTTTTTGTGATGAGTAGGAATGCGATAGTCTAGTTAAGGGTTTTGACCAGCTGTGCTAAAGTCGCTGATGAGCACGCCTGACCCCCCGCCCCGGTAAACTTGGCAACCTGACAACCTGTGTCTGGCACGCAGTGATGAAGTTGGTGGTGTCTCCAGTAGTGATAAATCCGCTCGGCCTTCCTTTTCCGCAGTGTCGATAGAGTGAACGATCTGACTTCATAGGTCAGATAAATTTACCTTCATTTATGGTTTTCGAGCTTTACAGCACTCTGTAGAGTTATTGAAATAACTCAGCGACAATTTTCAAATTGCTTCCAGTGCATTCAGGTAAGAGGAAGACAGACTAGCCTGAACAACGTTTATATAAAAATTTAGTGCTGAATTAAGTTCCTAATGTGGCAAAGGCAATGATGTAGTACATAATAATATTATTTATCACGGTCACCCTAAGAGCCATTATAAATGCGCTGCAATTCTTTCAAACAAAATGCTGCCCAGCTGGGAAGGATGGAAACCGAGCAACCAATCCTCCTCCAGCTAACAACTTCGCAGGGCTAGGAGTTTCGAAAGTAATGATTCTCACTCTGCCTCGCGCCACACATGCTGTGACCTTAAAACAAATAAATGAACACTGAACCCAAATAGGATAATGACCAACCACTCTTAGTTTTATCGCAAAATTTATATAGATTTCAAGGGCAATCAAAATGCTATGCGGATAGTCTCTCCGTGAAATAATTCTCACATCAAGGCCAACCTGTACCCCAGGGAGCTCCGGTCCGCGCCACGCTCCACGCCACCAGGACGGTGATAACCACGCAACTCAGCAGGCAAAGGTTATTGCGTCCTCCCGAACATCCATCCATCACGCTCCTGCCCTCGTGTTGGACCCCCGCTGCCCGTCTCATCTTTGTTTCACTTATTGCCCCAGGAGTTTCAAAAACTAAACTGCCCCCATTTCTCCTCAGACAGACCAATGCCGCAGTGTTAGTAAGTGATGAGGATAAAAACATATGCCGGCCGTTTCAGATATCAGTGTTTGAAAATAAATCAAAGGAATACAAATTCTGATTATCTCTTTCTACGTGACAGATCATTTCCAAAGTAAGTGGCTTTAAATAACGCCAGTTCTTATTATCACTATTTTGTGTTGAGATCGCACAGTATCTGTGGGTCAGGAATTCAGAAACAACTGGACTGTAACCAGCGGCAACCAGAAGCTTTGTAACGGTTCCGGGCTTCTCCGTGGGGAGCAGTTTGGGTATTTTGTGGCCTTCGTTATATTGACTGTAGGCCATGTTATATTCAATTATTTTTGATAAATGTTAATTGTTACATAATGAAAAATAAACCCATAGGAGCATCGACCGATTGCCACTTAGAGATTTTGACTTTCTCTTTCCATTTTGCCCCCGGGAAGGCTACCTCCAAACACATAAACTTCGGTTTATATTTTCCACGTTTAATGCAGGTACCATTACTTATATCGATAGATTAAAAAGTGAGACTTTCCTTGATGAATATCAGAGGAATTTGTGGAAATAATTTGAAATACTACACCTTTATCTTCTGGCTTACAAATGTAGTTCAGTGGAAAATTATAAAAATTTCTACATGAAATCCCTCATGAGTCTCCTCACGTATCTTAACGATCTGAAAACCGAGAGCACGCGTATTCCACACACCTGCAGCCTGTAATCATAATCATTCAAAGGCCCCAAAATGTTACATTAGCGGGTCAAACAATGAACCGGGAAGCCCTTTGAACATTTTGAGTGTTTCAGTTAAATTGTTTCAAAAGCAACTGTAATAAATATCCTTATGTCGGTCCATTAAGTGGTTTTACAGTGCTCAGTTGTCCTCCAAATGTCTCATTTGTCACCTGCACTTGGGCAGCCTCAGGGACTGCGTGTAGAGCTATGTTTGGAAGCTTTAAATGGGTCCATTAGAAAGAATTCACAAAAGGCGGCTTTGGACTGCCCACAAGGGTGCCTTGTGCTCTTTGCTACTTCATGAAATAACATTTATTTTGTGAATATTAGTCATTTTCATTCTGAAAAGAAATAATTGATTTCTTTATTTTGGTACTGGCACCTTCTGATTGCGGCCTTTAACGAATTTAATTATTTAAGATATCTCAAACTCCCCATGTAGTATGCACATGGTGAGACTTCTATTCAAAATACATTTTAATCCTCTCTCAAGGAAACTTCTTCAATAGAAAATCCTCTTTTGAGCAACCAAGTTATTGGTCATTAACCTGTACATAACATCGGGCTGGTAAACGTCCCTTTCTCAGAAATATGAAATCTCCAACACATAACTCAGATGATTCTTAGTCATGAAATGTCTTACTAAGAATGCTCTGTTTTAAATTGTTTTCAGAAACCCAGATGCTTAAGGAATTAATTATATTGAAATACACAGCATGTCATAAAATCACTTCAAACTTCTGCATCAATTACCCACAGTTGAGCAACAGGAAGAAGGTTTATCCTCAACCTGAAACAACAAAGAAACCAAACAAAAATGTACAAAACAGCAGTTCAAACCAAATCTTTACAAAAGTCACAGGGATGGTGATACTAAGATGTGGACAAGAAACAACTTTAAGAATGCAGCACGCTCTGCTTTGGTTCCCTTGCTCTTTTCGAAATTGCTCAAATTTAATGCCCAGCTTCACCAAGAAATAGTCATAAAATCCTAAGTTATTCAAAAGTTCTGTGATTGAATTCCATACGTGGAAAATGACGACGATGTCACCTGATGAATAAATAGCATTTTGTGGAGATTAAATGGGTTTCTGCACACTTGAATTGCAGGATTTGAATTGCAAGAGATTCGAATCCTAAGATTTTGCATGGAAAGATCTTTGTGGCTGCCTTTTTCATGGCTTATGAGAGACAGCTGGCCCTGTCCGTGTCCGTGTGTGAAAACAGTCTGAGTTATGGGCCGATGACATCACTCCTACCTGTGCGGGAAAGCAGTTTGCACAGCAGAGCGTTTTCTTAAGCAATTTCCAAAGATTGCTTTGGAAATACTTTCTCACTGTTCATAAAATCAGTTGAACTGAATTCTCATCTAGAAGGCCACACACAGCCGCGTGAGTAAGGAGTCACTTTGAAAAGCACAAAAGAAGCAGGTTCCGTGTTCTGAATAGAGGCTGGATTTTTTGCCAATTTGTTCAATATGGTTTAAATACTTCCGGTGTCATTCGCTTTTTTGATGTCCATGTGACATTTCTAAATCATATTTGATGTTTCTAGAAAGTCAATTTCAGTTAAGCAAGGTATGTTTATTAGCATCATTAGTGTTAGAAAAACCTGCAGTCTTTCACCTTCGTAGACAACCTGCAAATTATCATCAATGTTAAAAACTGGGCTTGAAATCTTAACTTGTTGCTTTTGAGATTCAATGGCACTATAAAGGCTGCATTTGCATTTCCAGCTCAGCAAATACGGTTTTCTTTACTCTCTCAGGGTTAGTGGCTAGGGGCATTCAGCCTCAGCTAAGGAAAAAACAAAATTCACTGTACGTTCTGGACATGCTATAAACCTTCTCCTTTTTTCCAGTTTGCAGACAAAAGAAATATTGGTTGCATGTAAACACGTTTATTCTATGTAAAATCATTTTTTTCTGAGCCCAAGACATAAAAATAACTACTTTCGATTCCAGATGAGCACTGACGTCCATAAATTTAGACCTCTAGTGAGTCTTGATCCCGCATGAGAGATTGCTTTCCGATTTGGTTCACTTGTAAGCAGCAGCTTATGTTTAAATCATACTTGCATCTGTAATCCGGAATCCCAAAGTAATGTGTGCCAGGCCTTGAATTCCTGAAAGTGGTCTGAAAGGAAACGCAAATCAAGGCATTTGGAGGAAATCCGAAAGTCTTCCCGTGGAATGGCTTTGCATGCACGCTTCCCCTCGAAGCACTGAAATGATAAATCTTAAAAGTGATTTAATCTGCAAGCATCGGATCAATAACGGAGCAGGCCAACACTCTTGAGTTTTGCAAACTGTGAGAAAATCACACTTAAAATGAATAACAGAATGCATCTAGAATGAACCTTGGCAGAAAGTTTCTTTAAATGTAGTTTGCTGGTGAGCCTGTAAAACTGCTCCAATGAGATCATTAATTTCTAGCCAGTACGTCATGTAGGTGTATGGATGTCTGTCTGTACACAGAGCGACACTAAGTGTACAGGTGTGTTTCTAAAATATTCATAACAGCTAATATCTGATCTTAGAATGGCTACAGAAAGTATCTTAGTGAGTTCCTTGGTGGTTATTATATTACAGTTACAAGGGAACTGTTACCTGTGTCACAATTATATTGTATAACGCCAATTATATGAAAATTAATTTAATGTATTCTTATATTATTTCTCATGCAGCGAAGGTCCATTTTCCAATGAAATTTGTCAAGAGCGTGCAAATGTCATAATAAAATCATATTAAAATTTTATAATAAGTATATATTAAAAAATTAATTTATCAAGAGCTAATTTGTCACACAAAATTATTTGGAAACAAAATGACATAATCAGATTGAATCCTGAGATTTTTGCAAGATTTAGTAGCAAACATTTATGAAAACAAACCTTAAGTACACCATGCTTCTGAAAATAAATATTAAAAAAGCTTATTTTACATACAAGAACGATATTTCCAAATCCTTTCATCAATTCATTTTTTTATTGAATTTGTAAGTATCTTGAATTTGTAAGTATCAACGTCTAATTTCTGGCAACGTTTGAAAACTTTTCCATTGGAATTAAAAAATGTAGTTCTTTTAAAAATAGAAGAAAAATCTCTACCATTTATGCTTATTATCAGTATTGCAGTACAGACATTGCCCATTTCCCAGAAATACTTGAGTCTATCATTGGGCTGCAAATCAAAGATTGTATTTTTCTTATTTCCTCCAAGTGACGTGGTCTTAGGGCTCAGTACTATCTTTCAAGACAAACATCTTCGGTCATGGCCGCAGGGGGAGATTATACACCTGAGCCAGAGAGATTTCAAGAGGGAACAATGGCAGACGTCAGTGGGAGCCTCAGTGCTGTGAGCCTTTTAATGAGAGTAATTTATTGTTTCCATTCCCCCCCACCATACTCTGGCACTTATCTGTTTATTTGCATACCACTCTCAGGTGGATTCCTCCAGCAAAGAGGTTGCTGACGTCACGTTGCCCTTTCGCTTCTGCCAGCCTCTGCTGGGGAACCTGTGGGTTACCATGAAGCGGTGATTCAGCCCCTGGCTCGTTCACAAAACCAGAGAAGCACGACATTAACGTACCAACATAAGTATTAACTCTTTCAAACCAAGCACTCTGCTAAGCTAGCAAATAGGACAAGTAAGATTCTCATTCCGGTCTGTTGGACTCCACTAGTTTTAACTCAGAGAAATCAAAATCACCAAATTTGATGACGACAAAGGAACCGTAAGACACTGCCTACGAGCGCCATCGGCGGTTTAACAGTTGTCAGACTCGTCTGCAGATTTGCTCTCCTGAAATGAACTGTTGATTTTAAAAAGATCTCTAAGCAACTGACATATGTATGTGCTGATTAGTTCATGTGGTACAGCTCATGGGATCTCAACATAGTACCATTGTGCATAGAGCTTTGTGAAATGGACCTTATTTTACATTTTCGTTGCCTGACGTTCCTTACATAATTGTCTGCTTTTTATGTTTTGCATAGTGTTTGCCTATATCTACAGCGATGCCGATTAGAGATAAAGGTCTTCATTACCAGTCTCCCTCCAGTGGCTGGTTAATTCCATCGGGTCAGAAATGTTTGTTTCATTTTGTTTTGTTCTGAACTGATATATCCTCACCGTATGAAACAGTTTAACACACATGAAATGTTGAATACACATTTGTCAACTAAATATGAATGATTTTTAATAGACTTTGGTTAATGATTCAGTTAGCTACATAAAGCAATTCAACAATTGACTCAAAGTAAATTGCATAATAATTAAAACCATGCCCAATCCTGCCTGACATATGTAATTTCTATGCTTATGTCAGGATTTGGTTAATGTCTCTAAACATTTGCCATCCCTTCAGAGAAAATGGGGTTGTACGATTGTACAACTTACGTATATGTATGTAAAATTGTAGACCCATGACCACGCATTCTGCTGCCGCACTTATTTTTGTCAAAACGTACTATTCCACCCATATCATCCATTATCGTCCTCTTTTGTCGTGAAATATTTCATGCTGATAGACAAGAAAAATTGGCACGTTTCTGTAAGTTTTCCATTTCACTGCTGGCAGCTTTTAAGCCTAGATAGACTACCTTGCAATTCAAAGGTGAGAAAGAACTTGTGAGCTGATTTCAAACTTCCCAGTCACCTCTGTTCGGCCCGATGTTTACTTGGTGTGATCATGGGGCCATTGTTCTTCAGCCATAACAGACAATAATCCCTCGTCAGGTGTAGTGTTTCAAGAACTAAAATCACCTCTGTTTTTATAGGACTCTCTGAATTTCAACCAGCCTTTGAACTGAATTCCATCCTGCAAAGCTCTTTTTGTGTTGGTTCACAAACAAATAATATCAAATTTGCTTCCCTTCAGAGCAAATTGCCAAAGAACAACTCAGACTGGGTTCAGATACGAGATGGCCTCCTTTAACTTCATGGAAACTAATGGTACTCGATTGTCATGAAAAATATTTTGTATCACGTAAATCTGTGAAGTGCACTTGATAGTAAGTTTTCCCTCATTTCTTTAACTATCTTTAAAATTCAAACTGAGTAATTTTCTAAGATTTATAACTATGCCATGCATGGTTTCTTAAGTGCTGTTGATGTTATTTATATTGCAGTACCGATTTAGCACTAAAACGTAGTACTTCGCATTTCACCACGCAGTGACCGAACGGTACACTCCCATTTACGGCAAGAATCAAGATTCACAGCTTGTGAATTCCACGGGCTGAATTCCACGGGCTGAATCACTGCGCTGTGATTGCCCCTCCAACCAGGCAGATCTGACTGAACCGAGATGGTCATTCACCCTGACTGACTGACACATTAACTGTTGACCTAATCCCGTGCCTAGATGCTGCTGGGGAGCATTTATACGGAAACCTCCGTTATTTTCAAACAGTGGGGAAATGGGAGGGAGTAACGGTCCAACTACCTGGCTGGCGCTTCAGCTGGGGAGAGTTATTTCCAGTGGTTCTACAGTGGCCGGAGGAATTTCATTACCCTCCAGATTTTCCACTGTACACAATAAAAGTCCTGATTGCAAAGGTGCGGTGTGTTATTGGCACACTCCATCTAGCCACTTCACACCTTAAAATCATTGGGCTGGCGCCCACAGTTAACCTTCTCCTGTGGATGCCGTGGGATTTGGGGGACATGCTGCAGTGACCCCAGCCTTTTGTTTGACACGTGAGAAAAGTGATGTCCGCCAACTGGAGCTCGAACTGGAGTGCGGATCTCTCACCCAGAATCGGGGCACTTTCTGCTCTGTGACACCCCCTCTATTATGTCCTAGGTCGTGCTGGTGTTACTAGAAAAAAGGATTGGCGTAGGCGTTTTGCATCCCTACGACGAGTGGTGATGTTGACAAAAATAGTTGCAGAGAAAGCAAAGTGTTTGAAGTTAGCTGAATTTATGATAAAGACGCCAAGGAAAATCATCAAAAATTAGTAGCGGGGGGAAAAAAGGGAATTCAGCTTGGTAGTTTTGAAAGCCTTGATAAAGCTGAGGTCATCAGTAAAATAATGCCAGCACTCACCAGCGGGGACAGTCGCAGAGGCGTGGGAAGAAATAGTTCCTATTTATGTTCGTCTGTAATAAGAGTTCTAATTAATTACTAATTTTTCGTTGACTTCACTTTTGAAAAGGATAATCTTTATCTCCCTTGACATCTGATGAAATCTAGGCTGATTACTTTTCGATGGAGAATCTCTTCTAAAAATAATGCAAAAACCAAACAAACAAAAACCCTCTTTACTGCATCTGAAGGCTACAAATAAGATACACTGTCAAGTTTTATTACCATGATATTTTATTACAACATGACCTTGTGAATGCTTTCTTCCTTTCACAACCATAATTGAAATGATCATTGTAAATTTCTGAAAATCTTGCATTTTTTTTGCAAATATCCTATGACCTAATGTAGATATTCCATCTTCTATATCTGCCTCTCTATCTAGGATACGGGGGTAGGGGATGAAATAGATCCATATTGCCGTTTTTTTTGAACACTGGCCACTGATCGCTGCCGTCAGATCGCCTGATCTGTATAGCCTCGCAAATCTCCGTATTGTTATTGTGAATTCGGAAAACAATGGAAATGTTGCCTTGAGTACACCCCCAGGTTGTTACTTCTGGGGCCCAGCAGTGGGTTCACCGAAAGCTCTTGTTGCCTCTTTTGATTAGACCACCGGGATGCTGCTCCGGGTAAGCGCTTCAGCTTGTACTCCCTGGAGACCAAAGCAAGAGGTGTAACATCTTTCTCGGCTTCTTTGAGGCACTACGAATTCATTTGTTTTATTCCCAGACTGACCTTCCACCAGCAAAGAAACCAATTTATGTTGCTTTATGAAAAGGAGTCATTAACGTTAAAAAGTTTCGTGTCTCTAAAAATGTGCTATGTAATTACCTAATGCTGAAATATTTAAAGCAGAGAAAAAACCCAAATATAACTCTAATGTACCTGACTATATGTCATATAAATTCCATTAAGTTAACTATGTAGCCTAAGCTTACAATTATCAAGTGATTCCTTCTTCAAAATATTCCCCATGTACTTGGAACATAATTTAGGATAGAATCACTTTATAATAATAAAATTAAAAATCCATATAGTTGCCTCCAATGCAGAAAACACATAAAGGCGGCAAGAATATAATAGCATGAGTGGAAGTAGAGACAAGTTTGATGGGAAACAGTGCCTGTGACAATGTTGTTTGTACAAGGAGGTAATGATGTTTGCGGATGGTGACCAATCTATGAAGCAGCTTAAACTAAGTGTCCTTCAACCCGAACACAGCAAATGCAGCCTGAACTGTTAAGAGTGTGTGTTAGAATCTTACTAGAAAATGTCTGTGATCTTTAGAGTAGGGTCTTGGGTCACGTCATGCCCCCCATTGTCCGCTGCAAGTGAATGATTCAGGGGTCAGAACAGAGACTGCGGCTTCCCAAGGGGCAGTCACCCAGTGCCAAAGTCGGTGACTCAGCATGGAGCTGAGGTTAAAAAAGTCACTTTGATGCTCTGCGCAGAATACGTAGTTTTTTTGCTGAATACATCACTGAAGGTACCATTTGTTAGATTTCCCTAAAAACAGAAAATGTAGGCTTTTAATTGGAATTCCTGAGGTTTCATTCGCTTCATTCCAAAAATGCAGTGGAATGTGATTACCAAAGTTGAAGACCAGGAAGGACGAAAAAAGAAAAGCCATATTGATGTCCTAATATTGTCTTTACCATTAACTCTTATAACTGAGCAATTCTTGAACTCGGTTACTCAATTTGGGGAAGAAAATAACCTAGTGTTTCTGTTAGCCTGTATTACCTGTATTCATCTGCATTTATTTTGTCTTGTAGATGTTCAGTTTTCTGCCCGTTTTTAATACTTAAGAGAATTGAAAGTATTGAAAGAGAATTTTCAAGGATGTTATTTATTGGTTATAGCTTGCAGATAGTTCTGATCACAGGCAGTGACTGTAGGAATAAAGCAAGTGGGTTACTGGGTGGGTAGGGAGGCTTCAGAATGGACTAGAATTGGTCCAAAGGGAAGTAAACCAGAAAGTATAAGGAGGAGTCTGAGGCAAGGGCTGTATGGATTCTGGGGTTTTTTTATGTTGATTTTCAAATGTCTGTGAGCAGTCAGTTGGCGATATTCAGTATGTAGTTGGCAAAACAAAACATTTCTAAATATCAGAAGAGACAGACAACTAGGCTGAAGGCTAATATTTGGAAATCATTGGTTAGGGGCAATAATTGAAGTTGTAAAGGTTCTAGATCCTCTTAATGTGCATATTTATTCATGTGTCCAACCGATTTTGAGTGGCAAACATGAAATGGTGGGAAGAAAATAATATTCCATATTACTGAAGACACAAAGATAATTGAAAGAGTAGAATCTGCATTTTTGGCCAATGCCAGATCCTTTGAGGTTCTAGATTTATGTTTCAGGGTTTTCTGAAAAGTAAAAAAAAAACAAAAAAACAAAAAGATAATACTTCTGGTTGTTTGCTTCACTGAACTTTGTTCTAACACCAACATTTGATTGTTTGGATATTTCTTTGGCTCACCCTAATGATACACGGATATTTGATTGGAACTTAATGAAACTCTTAGCTCTCAAGTTACCAAAGACTCAATCTGGGAGCCCCAGACCTGAGAAAATCTTGTATTATGCTAACAAATAGGCATGAAAGTGCGATCTTGGGGAAGTAAAATGAAGTTTCGGCCCAGCTCCAAGAGCTCCTCTTACTTGCTTTTGGCATCTACAGGTTCTTACATCCGTTCATTGCAGATTCTGCTCCTAAGGGATCTGCTATTAGTCATATGAGCTTACACTTCAGGCTGTGAGTCCTAATAAAGAAAGAACATTGATGGCCCCTCCCTGACCTGCACTCCCTGAGCCTTATCCTGCGATTCCTGGGAGCAGCTGTCATTCACGGAAGGAAAAGTGGACATTTTCCCTGGAAATTGATTGTTACACTTTGTTCGGCACGGGGGCAGGCATGGCTATTCTTCACCTTCTCCCATTTGTTAGAAAACCTATACCTTCACTTGATTGGTTTAGGAACAAAGGAACATGAGCACACTTTCTGTATGTGTGAATCACCTCCGTCTTTTGGGTTTGTTCAGAAGGGACTGATTATTTGTAATCACCACTAATAAAGTCAAAATCAGCGTCTCATTATTTAAACGTCTTGAGCAGCAGGAAAGAAAAGGCACTGTGAGAATGAATTGTAATTAAAAGTCTACAGGGTACCACATTAGCTTAAACCATCTAAATAGATTTCTCACAATAACTAAGGAGAAATGTATCCCTTGGTACGTATGCACGATGAACAGCTTGGGTTGTTGTATTCAAGTTCTCACGCAGTAAACTTGGAGGTTAAGCCTCAGTTTAAAGCAAAGTCCATGCCTCTGTGATGAAATTGAGCAGATGAAAAACCAGGGTTTGTAGCTGACAGCATCTGATTCACATCACAACACAATGGGCTGATTACCGCTGTCTGTTTAGGGTAAACAGCCAGCAAATTAACTAAAATATGTGTAACCTGATGGGTACATGAATAAGAAAACTCCGTCATTGCATTCTGAGCTGTGTGCACGGTAGCTAGATCTTACTGCAACAGGCAAGCAAACGTGTTACCTCATAACACCACATGAACGGATTTATCCATTACAAATAAAATACTATAGATATTTTCTCAGAGAGAATCATTTAAGCTTCTGTTAATTTTTTTAAATGTGTTTATTTTTTTTTTTAGAGAGGGGAGGGAGAAAGAGGGGGAGAGAAACTTCGATGTGGGAGACAAACATCGATCAGTTGACTCTCTTACACGCCCCAGGGACCGAACCCGCAACCCAGGCACGTGCCCTGACTGGGAATCCAACTGGCAAAACACCTGTTAATTTTATAAGTTTTTGTTAAAACACAATACTGCTTCATTTAAAAAAAAAAAAAAAAAAAAAAAAAAAAAAAGTCATGCCCTGGCTGGTGTGGCTCAGTGGATTGAGCACCGGCCTGTGAACCAAAGGGTTGCTGGTTCGATTCCCAGTCAGGGCATGTGCCCGGGTTGCGGACCAGGTCCCCAGTGGGGGGCACACGAGAGGCAGCCACACATGGATGTTTCTCTCCCTCACTTCCCCCTCCTCTAAAAGTAAATAAATAGTTTTTAAAAGTCCTTTTCGTGCTCCTCAGTCCCTTGCACCCAGCACAGACTTAGTATGCCATTCTAGGTGAACTGTCTGTAAGAGCGAACAAACCTGTGTGAGCATTCTTTAAAAATCCCTCACCCACGTTTTATTGCTGATGTTCTTACTTTCTCACTCCTGAGGTAGTATTCCATGCAAATTTGAGTTACAAAGTTCCGAAGTCTAAGTTTTAGAAAACTTAAAATTACATCTCATTTCAAAACTTCATTGATTGTAATTGTTTCCTATTTTTGAAGTACTTTTTTCATTTTGTGAGAGTGAAATAATAGCTTTATCTCTTGCTTTTTTTAAGATAGAAATGAGTGGTTTTATTTTTTTCATTTATTTCTTTAATCTTGATTGTATTGTTTCCATTACCATTTAGTCCCCTTATATACCCCTTCCCCCCACAATCCCCACACTGTTGTCCGTGTCCAGGAGTCCTTTTTCCTTTTTGCTCGGTCCCCCCACCCCCTTAACTTCTCCCTCAATTCCTTCATTCAGCTAATGAATGAAGAAGTCACAGCCAGAACTCATGAAGGACCGTGAGAAATTAATGACTATCAGTCTCAGGGTCGCAAAACTATGCTGATACACACTGTGGACAAAAGAAAAGATTCTTGCAAGAGGCAGTCTGCTACTTTTTTATAAAAAACAATTCTTGTCGCTATCTTTTGATAGTGGACAATAATCCAACCCTCACTTGTAAAACTGTTTTGAAAAATATGTTTTATAATGAAATAAACTACTACAATACGTGCAAAGAGTGATTTCTCCAATAGGCTCCCTCCTTCCTCATTAAATATTGCTTCGTTTAGTAGCTATTACTAGCCAATGAAAGATGTGAGGAAAAGTACTTTGATTTAATTACTTCTTACTTGTAACAGAAACAAAATGACTCTAATCTACTGTTATTTTTTTAAACCCAAATCTTAAATGACTTCCTTTTGTTGTCACCTTTGAATTTGTTTGGATTTTTTTTGCTTGTGCAGCTTCTTGTCATGAATTTCTCCAACTAATGGATTCTCTCCATTATTTTATAAAATAGAAAAACACACTTCCTCTTAAAACACTGTGCCAGGTGGTTAAGATGTTAACCTTTCTCCATTCGAATTATCATTTACTTTCCTATTGCTTGATTAAGGGGCACTGTTTATGGTAGAACTCAAATAAATTAAAGTAAACCAGTTGATAACATATTACTTTGAAATATTAAAAACGGGTGTTCTTCCAATTTTAAAACCTAGGTCATGAAACACCCATAAATATTTCCTAATATGTTGTTTTGCCTTTAGACTTAATTCCCAGTATGTTTCATCATTTATTGTAATTATTCCAGCTCTATTTTTGGAATGCCATATATACGCATCCATTAGTAGTGTGTTGGAATGAACTTACCATAATCGTTAACTTTGACAGGGATTTCATTGTCGTTTAAGTGGAGAGTGCTTTGATGAAAGAAATCCAGGACCTATTTCTTATGGCTGTTGTCCCACGAAATGACTTGTAAATGCAGTGAGTCTCAGGAGACTTCTATTCCATTTATGTTATAGTTGAAAAATAACTTCAATTTATATTTAAATTTCCTGTGCATATTTTCACAAACAGCCCATTCCGATTTCTCTGTGTACATAATTCATTATTGTCCCTATTTCCTCTCTCTAGACATCAGAATTTTTAAAAATTCTCTCAAACCAGATAGATTTCCCATTTTCGTCAATATCATATGATATTGAGAGAGCGGTGGGATTGAGAACAACCAGATGGTATTATTAAAAATAGCATATGACACTATTTTGAGCTGATGTATTGTGGTTAAAGAGGAAATGAGAATTAGGTTGATTATAGGGCCATCTCATAATTTATTATACCATCATATTTGTAGGAACTTTTAAAAACATGTATATTTCAGATAAGATTGAATAACTACTTAATAATGGAGGTTATTGACAATTGATAATCTTAAAAAATATGTGGGCCTAAAATATTTCTTAGTTTTGATTCTGGAATTCTGATAGCCTAGCGATGTTGTGGGTATTTAAGGCAGTTTGAAATCAAAATATGATCATCTTTTAAAAGAAGGCATATTTGCATGGTATTGATCAAAGAATTTTCAGGTAATGGATTTTCACTACTTTCTGTTATGTTGCAGTAGAGCCTAGAATATCTTTATAAGACACATGAACTTTTCATCTAGTATGAGCTGCTTAGAGTATTTGCCTTATTTGTACATGGGCGCTTTCTTAGGCTGTATGACTAACTGCATGCATACAAAAAAGTGAATTTACTGTTAAGTTTCAATAAATACTACACATGTTCATGCATATTATTTGAGTAAATAACTTCAGTGATAAATATCTAACTAACCCTCCTAGTATTACTAATATAACTTATCTATTGTATTTTCATTTTCAAAGATTAATAATGTGTTTTGATTCTTTAGATTTCTTTCTACTTTAGATTTTAAATCATAAGATTGTGTATTTTGAAAAATGTTTTCCCTTTTTGTGAAAGAAGTTGCCACTTGCATTTATTTACAAGAAATAAATTTTACATGCTATTAGCTGTATTAAGGTAATATTTATGCCATTAATCCATACAAGAAAGTACTGTTAAAATGGCATCGAGCATTACTGGTATCATGCTTCCCATTTCTTGTTAATATAACGAGGACACATTGAGAATATATGTAGTTTTCAGTTCTTCTCACCACGTTGTGAAACCATAGCACTAGAGTTCACATGTGAGTGAGATCCTATGGTATTTGTCCCTCACCGCCTGGCTTACTTCACTTAGCATAATGCTCTCCAGTTCCATCCATGCTGTTGCAAAGGGTGGGAGCTCCTTCTTTCTCTCTGCTGTGTAGTATAGTATTCCATCGTGTAAATGGACCACAGTTTTTTGACCCACTCATTGACCGATGGGCACTTAGGCTGTTTCCAGCACTTGGTTTTTGGAAATAACACAGCTGTGAACATAATGGGAAGTAGATATAATTATATGAACATCTGATTCTTCTACCTTGTATTAACCATATTAGGTTTTCTGATTTATATCATGCATTTTTAATGGGGTAGAGATGACTTCTAAGTGTTCAATAATTGTTTTCATCCGTGTACTTAATGAATATTCAGTTATGGCATAATTTTTTAAAAATTTTGATAATTCCATCAAAGTGCTAGGCATTCTCACAGTTATTTTTGTTCAATTAGCTGAAAATACATGTTCAATTAATGCTATAATTTTAAATGATTTATCAGTAATAAGTGCTAAGTATGCGTGGCACTCAAAATTCAGTAAACATAAGAATTATGCAGGATCCAGGTGGACGTGCCGAATTCCAGGCCACGACACCTGGGATTCTTACTGAGTGCGTCTGTCACCGCTACCGCTGTCACTGCCACCAGCTCTAGCGCAGGTACTGAGAAACGCTAGTTTAAATGATGCAAACTTCCTGCTCCTGTGCAGAGGAAAAGCAAGTTTCCTTCTACCCTTCTGGGTTCTTGCTCCCCAGTAAAAGGTCACAACAGCACTACAGACACCAATTGTTTGCAATTCGTTTCCCTTCCACTCTCAACTTTACTGTTCCCTACCTTCCACCGCGGACCATTGTTGTGGTTCTTTGTTTACTAGTGGGGATTATGTTAGAACTCTGAGTCTTCAAATAGGTAAGACTTCAAAGAAAACATTGGCGTTTTAATCTCATTTTCATTTTCATTTTCCGGCAAGAACACATTTTACACCAGCATCGGGTGGTTTGGATGTGCTGACGCAGGGGTGTGTGCCGGGAAGGGTCCAAAGTTACAGGGCCTGACGGTCGGTACAACGCGCTAAAGAAATTTCTAGCACAACCACTGATGTGCACACGCTTCAATTTTATTAAGAATATATTCTAGTCATTATTTTTTATTTTTTTATTTGTTTAAATATATTTTATTGATCATACTATTACAATTGTCCCGTTTCTCCCCCATCATTATTTTTAAACTGGTATTTGATCACCATCACGTACTTTTTTTTCTATTTTATTGCTCTATTTATTTGTTTTTGATTTTTTTTCATTAAATTCATTGAGGTAACATTGGTTGCAAAAATTATACAGGTTTCAGGTGTATGTTTCTGTCACACATCATTATATACGTCACAGGGATACATTTCGGTGATACGTGGTCTGTACACTGCATTGTACGCCCGCCACCCACAGTCCGGCCTCCCTCTGGCGCCATATAGGTGACCTCCTTCACCCCCTTTGTTTTCCCCACCCCGCTTTCCCTCTGGTAACCAGCATACTGTTGTCTGCGATCACGTATTTTCGGTTGTGATTTCTGTTAACATTAAACAAGGGAGTGTTTGGTTGCAATGTTTGTGTAATTAATGACAGCGCCAAGCTTTCTCTCCTTCCCCGTACATTGTGTGATGATTCCAACCTATATAATTGAAGTCAGGAACCATCTGTTGCTTGAATGACATTTGGTTTGTTTAAAATGCATCCATTAAACAGACATGTTGCGTATCTATGGCAATGAAAAAATATTTTGCAAATATAAAGAAGTGACATTTGAGAGAAAGCGCCATTCAAAACAGAACTTATTCAAATGATTTCACAATTAGAAAATGTTAAGTACTGACTAATGTTATAAAAAATGAGTTTTGTATTATATGCGATCTAGAAATGCATCATCTCTCAAGCTCATATTATCAGCAGCAATAAAATATGAAATACTGAAGATCTGACTTTGTTACTAACGTAAATCAATTACATGAGCAGGAAGGAAAAGGGTTAGTGCGATGGGAAAGGTCGGAAAACCACGCCAAAGTCAGATGGCGACACACCACGGAATCGGACCATTAGCACATCCTCAGATGCTGGAAGGCGTGTTGTACAGGAGAATCACACTTACTCTGTGCGGCACAGAAGGTGGATCCAGGGAAAGGTGGTGGAGATTTCTCCTTCTGCCAAGGCTTCTAACACACTTTAAGCTGAAGAAATAGGTAACGGAATTTGTCAAAGCTACATATGATTCTGAGCATGAACTTGGTGGTAAATATTTTAGCAATTTGCTTGCTTTGAATTCCTCCCTCACTTGCTGGTCTCACTGCTGTTAGGATAGTTCAAGGCTGCCACATACATGCTTCCGGATAATGAAGGTCCTACGAGAACTCATAAATTTTCATGTAAGTCCCCAAGCCTAGATGTGGTTAGCACCAAAAACAATGTAGAGATTTCTTCTCTTTCTTTCTTTACATTGGTACTTGGGTTTCATCTTTAAGACCATTACAATTCTCTGCCTTTAGTTTAATATCTGGTTTTAATATTACTAAATGCCATTTTGGGATGCATGCCAGTTTCAAAGCATGTTGATATCCAGTTTTATCATATTTTTTCATACTCGCCCAAGGACATATTGTTCTCATTGCTTTTAGAGAGAAAGGAAGGGAGGAAGAAAGGGAGAAAGAAACATCCATGCGAGAGAAGAATCAGTTGGTTAACGCCCATCCAGACCAGGGACCAAACCCACAGCCTAGGCACGTGCCCCGACTGGGAATGGAATGTGCGATCCTTTGGTTACCGGACAATGCTCCAACCAACTGAGCCTCACCAGCTGGCGCTTACCCTATTTTAATTGTTAGTTATGCAACTCTACTTTCTCGAACAATTTGTAATAACTATTTCATCTAAAAGTTCACAAAACTCTGGCAGTTGCCAATTTCACGATTTACAAGCAACAACATTCTAGAAAGAAGCTTTATCCTCCCTCTCTACAAATAGATTACTTCCATTTTGATTGATCTGAAATGAATCATGACTCAAGGAAAGATGCCCTCACATAATGCTACATAGTCTTCTATCATCAAATAAATGTTCCTGACTCATTTGCTTACAATTAATTAAATAAAATAATTGTCAATATCACCAAGTGTCAAAAGATGTAAGAGTAAAATAGAGGTAAGGGAGGATCTGACTCTGGGGTAATCGGAAAACTTTCTGCACATGCTAGTAACATGTTATGGTATTTTTAAAAAGCCTTAGAAGGTAAAAACTTCAGGAGCAGAATGCAAAAGGGAAAATGAGAAATGACACCATTCAAATTTTATGAAATAGTGAAAAAATTAGGTGAACTGATCTATCTTGCAAGATGACTTGAATTGGAAAAGTAGGAAGTTGAGCAAATCATAGGGTCAAACAGTAAAGACCATTATGACAGAATTGTACCATTATGATACAATACATAATGTATCATCCAGGAGACTTCACACCGGAGCTACGTGCAAGATATATGTGCTAGCCATAAAACGCACATGAAAATCTCAAATTGAGTTTCTAAGACTTTTTCACATTGTACTTTATGATATATTAAATAATTATAAATTCTTTCAATAAGAGACAGTACCCATGGGGAAAATGGGTGGTTTATTATTGTAACAGATGGGAATGCAGAAGCTTAAAATATGCTTACTAATTTGATATAAAGAATGTTTTATGTGACTCAAAACCAATCCAGCACTCGAATGGTAATTCTTAAAAAGTAATACCCCCGACCTATGGTTGCCGTTTCTAATCTGAGTTCCTGGAGTTGGCAGAGTCTTAAGCTAGGTAGGGTCAGGGAGTATTCGAACTGGTGCTGCGGGAGTGCGAGGTTGCAGGGTGGGTTGGAAACCGGGGACAGGTGATTGTAATGAGCCCCCTGGACTGCAGACTCAAGCGCCGTTAATGAGCATCTTCGTCCGGCCTGTCAGCGTGCAGCCTCTGGGCTGCCAGCCTAACCTTTCTCAGGTGCCACTTGCATCGTGTTATGCAAATGCAACGACATTCACCTGATGTCTAACATGGACTCATGCCTTCTTGAGGTATAATGGACACAAGAATGCGGCGACTCTGATAGTTTGCTCGTAAATGAGCCGTCTAGGTGACAGCAGTATTATTTTTATGCATTCGCACTTTCTGGAATTTCTATTGATTAGAGCTAAAAACGAGGTGTGCAGATTAAGGGGGGTGCCGCTTGTGAATTTTTCTCCTACCGGCAGAAACATAGCTAGCCATTCAGCGAGACATTTATTCATGAGTGATCCAGGATTTATTTCCATCCCATAAAGTCGCTATTACAGGCAGTAGATTATTTAATTTGTATGCCTGAGCTTCCTCAGAGAGCTGCAGACAGACACATTATGACACAGTGATTAGCGTGACAGCTCGGTAATCATCTTCAACACCTGAAAGAATGAAATGATTTATCCCTCTATTTGAGGAAATCGTTTATCCCGCTCTTTGAGAGACTTAAGGAATGATTTCCATGGAATAGTTACTGTTTGTAAATATATTGGAGAAGAAAAATACCTGTGGATTTTGAATGTCTTCATAAGATGAATCTGAGCAGAAAGGTACCATGAGAGAGGATGTATCCATTAACAAGTGAGCGGCAAATGAGTTAAACCAGGTTTCCGAAATGCACTGCAAAGGATTCATAAATTGTTAAGTTCATATAATTATTTTATATTCACATCTATCTGGAAGTGTCAATGAATTGCAAAATGCAGGCTTACATTGGAATTACTGGAGTTAACCATGGGAAAAATAGTAAACCATTCTTTTCTTAGTCAAGGTTAATTTTTCAGAAGCCTTTTAAAACAATTTCTAAAAACTGAAATTCTAATCATTTGACTGAAGGAAGTCTTTCATAGATTTATACGGCCATGGACAGCTTAGTTATTCACAGATGTGCAAATACAGAGCCTCTTGTGAATTCACTGATTAAAGAAATAGAATATCTGTATTTTAAATAATGATACTGAATACGCTCTGTGGATTATAGAAATAGGTAAGACTTTGAACCTGTTAATGAGAACAATACCAAATCTCTAATGTCATTGAATTTTATACGATTTTAAAATGATAGATTAATGTGCAAACCACATACTTGGATCCCCACTTGAGGCGTTCTGATATAGGTCGAAGCTAGTACACAAAAGACTGTTTACCAACATGACTGTTTTTGAAACCTCGAAGGTGCATGCGAGATAACGTCAGATGCGAGAACTGCATTTCAGGAACATGGTAGTTGATTTGCTTTTAGGACGGGACAGAAGCACTTTAGTTCACTCACAGGAGTCCCTACAAAACCCTCTTATTCTCTCTTATTTACCCCCAAGGGGATCCAGTCTAAGAGGGTCACGACCCGGGAGGATGAGTGCGGGGCCAGGCTGCTTTCGGGTGAAGTCCGGGGCAGGGCTTTGCACGGCTTTTAGTGAACTCCCTTCCTAGTACACATGTTTCCTTTTCACTTTAATTTATGACCTAAATGTATTTTTAAATAAAATAAATTCTCATCGATTATTCCAAAACATGAATGCTCGGTAAATCCACGTGACAATGACGATCAGCCTTTCCAACGTGCTTGAATGTCTACAGCCTTAGGAGTCGTCTGTATTCTGCACCTGGACGTGCCTTGTTCCAAAATATAAGCTGAAGCAGGTTCACAGAAGCCTGAAATTGTTCCCAAATCAAGATAATGTTGATGCGACTTCACTAGATAGTGGAAATAATGTATTTTCGAAATTGGCTGCATTAAGCAATTATTCAGATTGTAGCTGAAACGCTGTAATTTTCTGGCTTCCTTTCAGTCCCAGCGGCGTGTCACGTTTCACCTGCCAGAAGGCTCTCAGGAGAGCGGCAGTGACGGTGGCCCGGGGGAGCTGGAGGCTGCAGGCGGGGCACACGCCCTGCCCCTGCACTACCCGCGGGGGGAGGACTTCTACCGCGCCGCGCCCAGCAACCGCACGGAGGGCGACGGCAACTCGGACCCCGAATGCAGTAAGTGACACCTGTCTCGTCCTGCGGTGTAAATGCGCCTAACTTTGCAAGGCACACAGCTGTACTCCTGGCAACAGTGGCCTTTTAATGATGTTATCGGGAGTTACGCACTTTTAAAAGGAAACACGCAAAATTAGCCGGAAAGCCCTTATGCATCCGTTTCCCGTATTCGAAATGTGCGACCACATCTACATTGCCTGACATTTACTATGAAATCTCATGTAGTCATTTTGGATAGGCATGGCTAGTACTTCCTATTTGTATTTACCTGTATTTATTTGCACATAACCAACAGCCTTTTTACTTTATTCATTCATTTGTGAACATGAAGATTCTTTTTATAATTTGGGGAAGTTGTTTTTCAGATTTACTGTTCTCCTAATAGGTAAGAACCATAGAAAATTTATTTTTAAGGAAATAAGAGATCCTGACTCCAGTGCTGGGGAAAATCCATACGTTAGGCCATGTTACCATTTACAAAGATATTCAGAGTTGGTCTCCAGGCCAAAGGCGTAAAAGGCCGAATTTGATACAATTCAAAGATGTTGAAATCTTTAAAAAGGTAATGAAGCTGATACTAAATAGAGCATTCATTAAATTAATTATCTTGAACATGGACCGAACATCCTCACTTCCGCTTAATTTTAGGAAATACAAAATTTGCTAAGGTTATACAGAGCTCAAAAGAGTCTTTTTTATTTTTAAATATATTTTATCGATTATGCTATTACCGTTGTCACATTTTTCCCCTGCAGAACTATGAAAAAAAAAAAACTATGCTTTCACAATTGGAATTAGTTTTGTATCTAGTTTTGAGAACAAAATGGCTTCCCCATCATCGAGATTTCAGCCTCTATGTTTGAAACTCCAAAAAATACGGGAAGTCACTTGGTTGAACATCAACATGCAATCTGAGACTAAACATACAGAACCAATGACAGCATGACATCACCCCTTTTCTCTCTATAAAAGTAGACATTGGATACGAAAGGTGTTTCAATATAAACATTTTAGAGACTCCTCAGTCACCAAATTCAGAAAGGCCTACAGATCTGCTATCCCTATGTACACTTTTATCCTTAGACTTGTCTATCAATATTCATTCTGTGGATGAGAAATTCTATAATGTGCAATGCTAACTTACCTTTCATTTACTATGAACAAGAAGACATAGTGACTTCCGGTACAAAGAAGAAGCTGTAGCTGTATCTTGCCACTACAATAAACTCAGAGTCAATCTCCAATAAGAATGTGGTCATAAGTAACACATATGCATTAAGCAAGGTGTCCTTGCTCTTATTTACTCCATAAATTATTATGTTCGAGGATTGCAGAGCAACAATTAAAGAATATACTCAGCGTTCACATCCTTAGTGTCAATCTAAGCCTGAAATAAACTTTCAAAATGCATGAGACTAGAATGGGCCAGTATTGATAGCAAAAGGGGCAGAATCACTGCGTTAGAAATGATGAAACATTTGAAATTCAATACGAGTTCATCGACCCCAATTATGTACGATAGAATCTATATAATAATAAGTAGCTGCTTTCATAATATTCAAATGAAGAGTTCTTTACAGGATCTGATTTTATTTATAGTTAACAGTTGCAGGTGTTAGCAACTATGTATGACCTAAAATACTTACAAGCTGTATTTTTGAAGTTTGTTTCTACCGGGGGCTAAACATCTCTCTCCCATGTTCTTATTGACACTATGATTTTGCTCATTAAATATTTTATTCATAATTATAGCATGAAGCAATGGCAAAATCAAGTTAACAAAGTTTTTTTATTAACTAGGCTTTACTTTAAAATTAGGATGGCTGTAGGCAATAATAATATATTTTTGCTTCTTGCTGTTTTAATATGCTTAGGGAAAAGGTAGAGGTCAGTGTCCATTTGTGTATACGTGTAGCAGTATTAACGGGCCAATGTTTGAAGCCTGTTTCTACTATGAGTAATACTGACTAGCTATTCTCTCACTGGACCTGAAACGTCCCTCAAAGCCACATTCCGAAGAATTTGTTGGTTAGGTGTTCCATTTTGGACAATAAAGGACCTTATCATTACAAGTGCAAGAAGCACAATATTTCACTTTAAAGAAGTTGTCTGATCTTAAATGGCACACTAGAAAGACTTTTACATAGTACGTGTGTGTGTTTTGTTTTGATCAGAAAAACAGTTGATGCCAAATTTGCCATAGCAAACTAATCTCTGTAGGCTACTGCAGGTGATAAGGTGCCTTGATTCTTCAAAGAGAAACTCCTAGCTCCGGAATAGTACGTAGTAATGGGATTTCGGACGTGGAGCAGATGCCAGTATCTGTAGAGGAATTAATTTGCGCGGATCCCATTTGATACTTTGAAATGCATCACATCTTCAGTCTGCTTGCTTTTCTGCTGATGGCTTACGCGAAACAGTACATAGTTCTGGAAGTTCCTTGTTACTTCACAGAAATAGATAGAAATACAACTTTTGTGAATAAGATTTTGCCCAAAATGTACCACAGGGATTTATTAATACTACTTTAACATATAGTTCCCAGGTTGATAAAACTTGGCTGATTAGGTGAAGAAATTCAATTACGCTATTCACTCTTCAAGTCTTTCGCCAAGAATATCAACTTTCATTTTTAAGATAAAGAAACAAGTAAATGCAATCCAATTATTTCTCTTTTAGGAGACAAGTGTAATAAAACATCCCGTCTCATTCCATTTCAAAGCTTTTTGAATTTTTTAATTTCACAGTTGCGGTCTTCTCAATTTAGCCTTTGCTACGAGAGCCACTTAAGACCATTCTGTGAGCTTTTTGTCTTTTGGGGAGAACAGCCCCTGCCCCACCTTAACCCCATCAGATAACGGGCCCCATTTCCAATGGACCCTGCTCTTCCCCGCTAGCTGTTTTGTTGAGAACAGACAGGCAGAAGCCCAGTCCATCAACAGCATTAGCCGTTGCCGCTGGGTTACTGTGGATGCTCTAACAGGTCGAGTCCCAGTTGTGAAGGATCAGAGGACTGATGTGAGGAATTGTACGTATCAACAGACCGTATTGATTGAGGTATTTGGGGGCCTGGCGAACCTCTCTAAACACACTAAACTGTGTACAGGTCTTATTCATACCTAGTTGTTTACAAGTAGCTTCAGGTTACATGTACTTCATGAAGATCTAGAATGCTTTCCAACTCTCTTTTGTAAAACATTGCTCTGATATAATAATTCGGGCTAAGTTCTGAGACACGTGGAAATATTAGCGAAGGTCTTCTTTGTTAAACCTCAGAGATTTTCGGACAGTAACAGAAGCTCTGGGTTCTATTGCCTGCCTTGGACCATGACAGCCCTTGCCAGAGTCTTATGAAAAGGAAAGCTACAGACACGAAGTAGCTCTCAGTGGCCCTGCTCCGCTTCCCCCAGCCCCCAAGCGATGGCTGTGGGGGCTTTGGGACTTTCGGGGACCTCTAGCTCAGCACCTGTTACAGTTGATATGTATGTAGTCAGACATGCACGTACAGGTTTTCTCTTAAGTCCCATCTCACTGTGGGTCAGTTGGAAAGTAAAGGGTACATTTCTAAAAATCTACTGGTATATCACAATTGCAAGGATCATAGATAATAAAATCCATGTCTCTTGGGAGGAGAAATAGTGAAACAGAATGTTTCCAAAGAGATTCAAGTTGGCCTTCAGTTTACCAGATGTAAATCAATCGTTTTCAGAGAGAATCCTCATAACTGAAGGGGGAACCTATTTCCATCAGTGTTTTCATTTTCATCTGCAGTTTTTAAAACCCTTCACTGGGTATGATCATTTCGCACATGAAGTCTAAAATCTGAGCTTCAAGTAGTAATACTCATGCATAAAATTTTATCAACTTTTAAAAAATGCGAATGCTTTTCTTTCCCAAATTTCTGTGATGCAAAAGAAAAATCGAGTTCCCAGTAGTTAGGACTAACGAAGTTCTACATTTAAAATAAGAAGAAATATATTTGACCATTAATTTAGAAATGATACATTTCTCTGCTCGGCTGTATCTCAAGTTAACATCTCTTTGACATCCATTTTGCTTTCGCTAGATCAGGTTTGCTCAGCACTCAAATTCCATACTAATTAATTCACAAAAAGGAAGTAATTAATCTTTGCCTGGCAACACACTTTGATTGATCCTCTACCAGTAATCTAATTACATGTTATAAAAAGTGGAAGACCAATTTGACTAGAGCACTACTCAGAGAAATGCCAAATTTTGCCGTGATATGCTGAAACTGTTGGCATAAATAATACCAGGGTAAGTATTAGTTGAACATTTCATTAGTGAAATACCTAATTATGAATGTAGACAATTGGGAAAATGAAAAACAAAACTATGAAGCTTTAAAAGAATCAGTTAATAATGGATCGTTAAACTCCTGCCCTCATAGCTAAGAACATTACGGGTCAGTTATCTGAAAGGTTCAGATATAAAATAAAATTGTTCAGATATCTTTCCAGACAGATTGCGATCAGAGTGCAAAGTATTCGCCTAAAAAAAAAAAAGCTACAAAAGTATCATTCAGTTTGTTAAAACATAATAATCAGGGAGGCGGAGGGAATAAAATAACTAAATAAGAAATTAGAATCAGCTTAGCAGACCCAAAGTCACATATCTTGAAAGCTAAGTTCTTCAGTACTGTCCGTGACTAGCATCTCATTTTTGTCCTTGGTGTGTTATATAAAGAAAAGCGTGTACGAATAGATAGATTATAAAGACTATTTCCACCCAAGAGTTCAGCTGTTGGCCACTGCTTGGGAAAGAATGAGGGTCACTCGACAGTAATTTGTAAACTAAACAAGCTTAGGCAGATGCTCTGTGGGATGTATTAATTTCACCACTTAAGCTGACAGGGTTTCGCAGAGTCCAGTTTGCTCTATTCAAGCTTATGAAAGTTTAACAAATAGAATAAGAAAATGGGGGAGATGAAGCGGACTCTACCACCCTATTGCATCCAACTTTCGTACACAGGAAGTGCGATCACAGCACAGACGAGTCCAAACAATGACTTAGCATTTGCCGTCTCTAGGCTCTGTGAAGGCAATGAAGGATTTACACTAGCGACAATTTTTAAAAGTCACAAAGTCATTGATCAAAATGAAAAGTATATCTCTATAGTTGGAAACTTGAGTGTATCTTTCGTATCTTAAATTTCATATGGAGTAGCTTTATCACTCAGAAGCAGGCCGCTGTATGCAAAGCAGTCTTTTATCTTGTCTCTTCTGTTTGCAAACGATAAGCACCAGGAATGTGGCCCAAGCTGGCAACTTCAAGCCAGTGCCACGAGGTCTAGAGTGCCAGTCACCCTGAATGACCACCACCTTCAGTGCCAGGGAATATAGGTGGCCTTCCCTTCCCAAGAACCCTTCCTTCGCTTCTACATTTGTGTTAGGCTCCCTACACCATACGGTACAGTTCATTTGACATTTCTATTTCTATTATTTATGGGCCACGAGGCAGTTTTTTATGACCTCCTTCTGTCTTTCTTCGGCTCCTTTTATCTTCCTCCCACCCCTCACTTGCCTTGGCCTGGAAGACAAGCCTGTGCCTTTGGTCCTTTGTGTAGTTTTTCGAAAGGTAATGTGATCATTCTTGCAATGTGCAAGTTTTGGGTAACTTGGGATATTCGGTAACATTCGCCACACTCCAGTTTTTTGTTTTAGAAACAAATGAGGAGCAGCATAGCAATATATTTTTGTCTCCGTGGCTCTTTTAGATGGTACACTCACTTGCAAGCGGCGTAATTGTTTTCACCAACAGAACACTCAACAGCTAGTGAGTATCAGGGAATTCATTAAAAAATGGATAACTGCTCTGGCTGGTGTAGCTCAGTGGTTCAGTGCCAGCCTGTGAACCAAAGGACACTGGTTCGATTCCCAGTCAGGGCACATGCCTGGGTTGCAGGCCAGGTCCCCATTAGGGGGCACACGAGAGGTAACCACACATGGATGTTTCTCTCTCTCTCTTTCTCTCTAATAAAGAAATAAAATCTTTTTTTTAATGAATAACCATAGACAATCTTACCAGGATTTCTGCAATATGTTAATTTATGTTTTTATTGAATGTTGAACATACCCAATAGGGAATAGAAGTTACGGTGTTTGCTAAACTCAGTCTTTCCCTATTGTAATCAGTAGTCTTACTATTTGTTGTTTAAGTTCCACTAAAATGAAAATGAAGGGCATGATCTTTATCTGGCACTTCAGCTTTTCAAAGTTATATTAGAAAAATGTGTACATTACATTAAAACATTCTAAATAGTATACGGGAAATTAGCCTTTAAAAGCTTGTTCCCTCATAAATTTCTTCTCCTATAATTTGTATTGCTGAAAGAACCGAACCACACAGTTCTTCCCTCACTGAGAGCTCTATTTAGCTGTGTGAAAAATGTGTGTCCTCATAACGCAGAAATACTTCTTGGGTTTGAGTTAAAAAGGACCCAGTTGCATGGACGCACAGCCCGTACATGTGAAGTCCTCCTCAAGAGTGTAGCAAATTCATGTCGTTACTTAAGACTAAATTAAAAATTAAGAAGGAAATCAAGGGAACTTTGCTTAATTCAGACTCTCGTTACAAGGATGCAGTACTCATCCGAGGTATTTTGGAAATATGAATGCACCAAGGGCCTTGCCAGTTTTTACTCAGCTGTCTGTTCTTTTCCATACATAACTTTCTATAACAGCTAGTTTTACTACTTTAGAGCGATTGCGATATTAAAGATTTTTGAAGTCTAATCCCCTCTCCCAGGGTCGATTCTGAGTTGAATTGGACCAGGAGAACAGGATATATTGAAAAACATCACACAGATGCCTCTTTTTGTTCAAGTAGAAAATTGGAGTTTCAGGATTCAACCAGAATGAAGTGTAAATATTGAAATTCCAATTAAAAGTGCTGCTGCCTTGAAGTATTAAGTCTTCCACTCTGAAAGAACTAGCCATTACCTTTTTACAGAAAATCTTAGCCTCTGAAGTATCCGGAATCCAAATATCATGGGGAAATAGCTTAAACAGGCTGAAGCCAGTTCAATACCCATGTAACTCTTTGAAATATCCCCTTAGGGTTTCAAAGGATATGAACTGTGGCTAAATAAAAAATAATAATAATAAAATAAAAAAAATAAAAACTGTCTTCCAGAAAGATCCCATAGTGAAACTGTGCATACATTATCACACAATGTAGAATAAAAGCAGACGGCTTTCGGGGCTGACAGCAACAACCACTGGGCAGGTGAGATTAATCATGTATTTTCAACTGAGTTTGCTGAGCTCTTTCTAGTTTGACAAAATGGAAGAGATACGTATTGTAACCAATTCAAGCTAAGTACCGTCCTTGATTTGTACAACACAGTGATTTTCTTCGTTTTCACACTCCCTGATGGAGTTTTCCCTGAAATGGAAGAATTGGGACCCTGCTAAGAGTTTTAAAAGCTGCATTCAAATGTAGGGGGTGCAGATAGCTTTTGCCCTCTTCCATCCTCGTTTCTGCTCTGACATCTACAGAAGTGAGCGCAGTCGCTGGTCTAGGTGTGTGTAGTTGACCACTCTCCCGTCTACAGTGTATCTGCTTCAATAATCAGTTTCGGAGACGCGGATGGGAGGGGCCGGACGGCCTTGTTGGACTCTGAGTGCCGACATTCGAAAAGACATGCAGTTCCTTGGGCCTCACTTTGTCGCCCCTTCAGAGGGCAGTGATAACAGCCGCCTCATAACTCGGTTGTGTCCAAAGAGTGCGCCCATGTCTCTGAGTGTACACATATCCTTAGAGCATCTTATACTATTTTTCTTGGTATGCTGCATATTCTCACACACTACTTTTCCAAGTTTCCCATGCACGCACATGACCCGGAGATCTTGTTTAAAACAATGGGAACTCAGTAGTCGAACGTGGGCACCTGAGATTCTGCGTTTCTAACAAGCGCCCAGGCCCTGACTGGTGGCTTGGTCGTCTGGGTATCATCCCGCAAGCCTAATAGTTGCTGGTTCGATTCCCAATCAGGGCACATGTCT
Organism: Glossophaga mutica; assembly: GCA_039655065.1. Lineage (NCBI taxonomy): Eukaryota > Metazoa > Chordata > Mammalia > Chiroptera > Phyllostomidae > Glossophaga > Glossophaga mutica. Next base: position 712,502 of record CM077318.1, on the reverse strand, counting down.
GGGTTGCGGACCAGGTCCCCATTAGGGGGCGTGCGAGAGGCAGCCACATAGTAACATTTCTCTTCCTCTCTTTGTCCCTCCCTTTCCCTCTCTGTAAAAAGAAATACATGAAATCTTTAAACAAACAGAAACAAAACAAGTGCCCAGGCAGCGGCCATGCTGCTCACCTGGGAACGCACCGTGCGTAGCAAAGCCCTGACGAATGACGTGGAGAAGGGGGAAACAGGGCAATGACTGGCCGTAATGAATTCAGGCACTCAAATACCTCCTATGATGTGTGATGAAGCCTCAGAGGACGCTGTGCTGTATTGTAAGATGCATCGCCAAAGTGCAGAAATGCAAACCAGATGCTTCCGAGTGCGTGAGGGCGGCTACACTGCTTCATTTGACTACGTTTACATGCATCCTGAGGACTCTGCCTTCTGTGTGTGCCTGTAGAGTCGTAAAGAGAAATGTCCTGTTGTTAAAGTCCTAATAGTTTTGAGAAAGCATATTTGCTTAGCAATTCAGTGTAGATGTATTCTATGATAGACACTTTAATTGGCTAACTGCTGATTATGCGTGAGTTTTCTTTCTTTCTTTATCTCATTGCTTACCAATATAGCCTAGTTTAGTTTGAAAGAGTGAAGAATTATCGACTGATTATTTGCTCTTGCAGCTTGTTTTATTATCACCATTCATTGTTTGGCAATCTTTTCCCTTACTCTCCCCCTCCCAACATGTTTTAGGGTTAGGAGAGGGGGTTACTAGACTCCGTGCCTCTAGTCTAATAGATATGAAATGAAGGGAAGTCTACGCTTTCAGTATGCGTGCTGCTTTCGGAATATAGATGCTTAGGGAAATTGTAGACAAATGTGTTTTCATCTCAACGCACATGGCTTTTCCTGTTCTAAGAATGAAAGGTAGCTCACTTCTAGTCAACATTGTGGTTTATTCGAATTAAAACCTCACGCGGTTTACAATACATGGATTAATTTTTTATTGCGAATTATTTTAGAATTCTCAAATTAACCACCAGAACTTTTCCCAGACATGAATAATTTAGGAGATGAACAGCAACAAGAGCAATAATCATATAGTCAACAGTAAAATGTTCATGTTTCAATTTGCAGATGATATACTGTTCTTTATAAGGAGGTAGACTGATTTGTTAGAAGGGGTAGATTGAGAACATTATTGCTAATTTGTAAATCAAGCTGACCCTCACACTCCGTAGCCACACATGCAAATAAGTATCCTTCCCTACGTAATGTAAGGACTGAGTGTACCGAAGGTAAGCCAAACCAACTTACTCTCAACAAGAAGTAATAAAAAGATTATTGTACTTGCCATTTTATAACTTCTCACAATTTGCAAAGTCAAAAACCATCTTTAATATTATGTTCTTTTTTTAAAGATTTTATTTATTTATGTTTAGAGAGAGGGGAAGGGAAGGAGAAAGAGAAGGAGAGAAAGATCAACGTGTGGTTGCCTCTCACACGCCCCCTACTGGGGACCTGGCCCGCAACCCAGGCATGTGCCCTGACTGGGAATCGAACCGGCGACCCTTTGGTGTATGTGTAGGCCAGGGCTTGGTCCACTGAGCCACACCAGCCAGGGCTGATATTATGTTCTTACTGTGTACACATGGCAGTCCCGTTTTTTCTTGACTGCATCACAAGAATGTTGCATTGTCAAATATAAGTATATTTTTAATGCTTTGTACAGTGGTGGCATTCTATGAGACCAAGCATTTATTGGACTATTTTAACATGATTTATTGCAAGAAACTCCACAGAAAAATGCCATTTTTGTCCCTGTCAGTGGCTGAGGGCTTATGCTTATTATAGGTTAATGATAAGCCTTACCTCCCACCTGCGGGATGATGAATAGAGATAATTATTTCATTAGATTTCATTGGTTGTGGGAAGGGAGGGTGTATGCAGGTAAAAACAAAGTTAATTACTTCTTTCTTTTTTAATATAATAGGAAAAGACTTGCTTCGTTCAGCGCTTAGCGCGGGTCTGGTGAGGATGTTTTTGTTAGACAAGGTAACAGGTTAGAGAGGAGAGAGTAAACACAGTCTCTCTTTGGGAGCAATTAGGTGCTATGTTTATACAGCGCAAATACACACACGCATATATTTTTTCAATAATGTTGTGTGTTTGGTGGTACTTCTGGAATGATCCATGAAGTGCCTAAGAGCGTATAGAAATACTACGTTGAAAACTTATATTACACATATCATATGCGCCTGAAGGCAAACCACTTTAATATATCTTAAATCCATTACAATGTAGTTTGTAAAAAATATAGCATGTACAGTATACTCCAACAACACATACTTTGTTCAAAGGCCATGAATGTATCTGTTGGCTGGAGAAGTCTGACCGTGTGGTCTCACCTATAAGTGGAACCTGATCAACAGAAAAAACAAATGTGTGAGATACCACCAGAGACTTGGAAATAAAGAACAGACTGACAGTGACCAGATTGGGGGCGGGGGCGCGGAGCATAACGGGGCGGGGGGGAGGGAGAAGGGGAAGGATCAGCAAGGAGCATGTATAAAGGACCCACAGACAAAGCCAAAGGGGGGTAGGATTGAGGGTGGGAGGTGGGGGTGGGGAGGAAATGGAGACAACTCTACTTGAACAACAATTAAAAAGCAAAACAAAAAATAAATAAAGACTTTCAAACGCAATGTTTGGTACCCATAATGCGCAGCGCACAAACACTCGTGCAGAGAGCAGTCCCACTGGCATCACTGTGGTTTAATGGATTCTTTGTAATTTATGTATTTAAAGGGCTTGGAACTTTGCCCTAAGTGAGCCTGTCCATCATGTTGAAAGCCCAAGGCACTGCGAGCTTTTCCGTGGGGAAGATGGTGGCCGTCATGTGATAGCAGAGTTTTTAAATCTGAAAAAAAACTTAGTTTGGTATATCATCGATTTTTTTATTTGCGCTATAGAATGATAGCTAGACTGTCATTATTTCCTGATAAGTCAATATTAAACAACAAAGTCACTTTTTCCTCTGAGATTATGTTGATAGGTAGTGTGGAAATGTTATTGACGTCAAGTCTTCTTATCCATGAGCGTGCCGTATGCGCCCACTTATTTGTATATTCCTAAATTTCTTTTGTCAGTATCTTATAAGTTTCTGAGTAGAGGTCTTTTACCTCCTTGGTTGAATTTACTCCTAGGTATTTTATTATTTTTCGAAGCGATTGTGAATGGGACTATTTTCTTGATTTCCCTTTCTAATAGTTCTTTATTGTCATATAAAAATGCAGCTGATATCTGGATATGAATTTCGTATCCTGCTGCTTACTGAATTCATTGATCAGTTCTAGTCATTTTTTGATGGAATCTAGAGGGTTCTCTCTACAGGATCGTGTCATCTGCAAATAATAACAGTTTTACTTCCTTCTTTACAATTCAGATGTCTTTTATTTCTTCTTCTCGTTTGAGTGCTGTGGCTAGGACTCCCAGTACTATGTCAAATAGGAGAGGTGAAAACAGACACCCTTGTCTTGTTCCTGATCTTAAGGGGGGCGCTTGTGGTTTTTGCCCATTGAGTACGTTGAGGTGTGTTCCCTCTATTCCCACTTTGCTGAGAGTTTGTATCATAAATGGGTGCTGGATTTTGTCAAAACCTTTTTCTGCATCTATTGGTATGATGTGATTTTTGTCCTTCGTTATGTTTATGCGGTGATCCCCTGTATTGATTTGTAGTTATTGTTCCAACTTTGCTCCTCGGAATAAACCCCACTTGATCATGGTATTTGATCTATGTAATGTATTCCTGGGTCCGGTTTGCTAATATTTTGTTGAGAATTTTTGCGTCTGTCTTCATCAGGGACAGTAGCCTATAATTTGTTTCTTTGTTGTTTCTTTATCCGGTTTTGGAATGAGGATAATGAGCTAGGGAGTCTACTCTCCTCTTGAGATTTTTGGGAAGGGCAGGTGTTAGTTCTTTGAATGTTTGGTAAAATTCCCCTGTGAAGTCATCCAGTCCAGGGCTTTTGTTTGGTGGGAGTTTTTTGATTACTTCTTTGATTCCAGTCATTGTAATCTGTATTTCAGATTTCTGATTTTTTCAAAAGATTTTATTTATTTATTCTTAGGGAGAGGGGAGGGGAGGGAGAAAGAGGGGGAAAGGAACACTGATGTATGAGAATTGATTGGCTGCCTCTCGCACACCCCCCAACTGGGGACCTGGCTTGCAGTCCTGACCAGGAGTGAAACTGGCAACCTTTCGTCTTGTGAGAGGATGCCCAGCCAACTGAGGCACGATGGTCAAGGTGGGTTTTCTGAATTTTTAAAAACCCTCACTTGGAGATATACAAGGTCCAGCAGAAGTAAGGCCTGCTTGCGTGTGGTGCGTAGGGTGATCATACGGTTGTAATAATTTATAGTTTTAATTTGAGCATTTCACCTAAAATGTCATATGGCATGCTTGAGTGTGATATTATGTTACAGAATTGCATGCTTATGATTTTATAATAAAGGATTCTGTAATTAAAAAGAGGTGTTATTTGTGCCGGACCCAGTATTTATTGATTTTAGAGAGGGGTAAGGGAGAGAAAAAGACAGAGAAAAATATTGATCAGTTGCCTCCCATGCTCACCCCGACCGGGGATCAAACCCACAACCAAGGTATGTGCCCTGATTGGACCCATAAACTTTTGGTGTGTGGGATGATGCTCCAACCAATAACCTGCCCGGCCGGGGCTGACTAGTCTTGATTCAGCTGACACCAGATTAATACAAAGGATTATAAGAAAATATTACAAATAACTATATGCCAACAAATTAGGCAGTCTAGAAGAAATGGATAAATTCATGAAAAACACATGATCTTCCAAAACATTATATTTCATACACTTTCAAAAGTACAGATAATTCTGTAAATCCCATTATCTGCAAATTTTCTCTTTTTATGCTTATTTTATGACTGAATCACAAAATTGCGGCAGGTTTTACATTAAACACCTGAACTGACGAAGATCATTTATAAATAATGAAAGAAATAAATTCCTTGGATAGAAAGCATATTTTCAAGCGGAAGGATAATTAAAGGAAAGAAAAATTATAGTTTACATACACATTAGGAAGATTAAACTATTGTACTGACTTCTATTTTTAAATGTTATACAAGAACTAAGTTTATTTCTGAGTTTCTAGATTACCTTTTGCAATCTAAGTATTGAAGGCAGCGATTTGGTGATGGCGAATAATTTTAGTAACTTATTTTATGCATCTAACAAAACAAAACATTCAAAGGGCAGCAGATTAAAAACTAAATGTACTACATTTTCATAGATTGTAATTAAAGGTGAGTAATGTATTTAAATCCAGGGAATTTTACTACAATGCCTCTTGAGTTACTGCTAATGGAGAGCTTCCAGAACAAAATTATACATTGAAGAAATAATGAATCATGAATCACTAATAAAGTACAACAAGTCCATTTTTATCCAACTGAAGATAAAGATGACTTATTAGACATTTTGGAGAGGATTACCATCTATCCTAAAATAATGAAGCCTCCTCATAAAAATGAACTTAAATCAGTGTGGCTTATGAATGTCTACCCAGATAATTCAACTTTAAACTTTACAACTATCCTGTTTATTTTGGTTTAAAACCTCCTGAGTCATGTGTGTCTGACATACTCAGGTTCCTGAGTATCTGTTTACGTGTGTGCACAGAGATACCTATGTGCTTGCTATGTTGTAGAATGTAAATTTGTTAAGTCGTTTCATGAATTCCTCTCATGAAATCAAAGATAAATCTCTTCTGGTTGTTAAATCAAGCAGAATTACAAACACTTCATTTAGTCTGCTACTATAGTAGCTTGTGACGAGAGCAAGGTCCCCTTTCCGGATGTCCCCTCCAGCCCCCTCCTACGCCGGTGACTGCTGATTATAAGTACTATTAGTGAATCAGAAATCAGCATGGAGCACTCGAGTTGCTTTTCAAATAAAGTTCTTGTTCCAGCATTTACTTTCCCAAAAGGCTTTTAATCAAGGTTATGGGAAAGTCCATAAACTTTCTGCTGAATATTTAACAAGCTGGAGGGCCCTGCAAACATGTCTTATCAAGGGCAAGTGAAATGAGGTTGTAAAAAAATCTTACCGCAGAATTCAAAGGGACTCCCATTTTCACCTTCCTTTGTAGGATTTAATTTCCCCAGTTTGAGCAATAATTTTCAAAAATGGTAAACAGGAGTAATTAATTTGATTTGAGTCACTAGCTTATCTTTAAGGTGATGGTCGAAATTAATTGTGCACTATGTCCACACTGGCAGAAATAAACTAAGAAGCCTCCACTGAAGTTTCGACATCATTTTAATTCCTTTTTTTTTTAATATTTTATTTATTTATTTATTTTTATTATTTATTTATTTATTTATCTTTAGAGGGGAAGGGAAGGAGAGAGGGAGAGAAACATCAATGTGCGGTTGCCTCTTGTATGTCCCCTGCCGGGAACTGGCCTGGCAACCCAGGCATGTGCCCTGACTGGGAATCGAACCGCGATCCTTTGGTTCGCAGGCCCGCGCTCAATCCACTGAGCCACACCAGCCAGGGCCATTTTAATTCCTTTTAAAAAAGGGAAATGTACAGATGCTGTCTGATATGTGTACATTTTCTAATCGACCTAACCTACTTTCACTAATACTTAAATGAAAATAGCTAAAGAAACTATGTTTCTACCCTCACGGGAATCAAAAGTTTTGAAAGAAGATACAAAATCAGATTGAAAAAGACTTACATATTACCCTGTCTTCCAAAATAAATGAATGGATTTCCAATCTACCCTCATTTATGTTCCAGTTACTGATATAGGGAAGTATTTAGCTGGATCACATACAAATGTAGAATGAAAATTCGTATACTGTCTTCACTAGGTAACAAAAATCTGTATAAGACGTTTAACTTTACCGTACCATCACGCTTTAATCCGTACTAAAAATACACCACCGTTTGCTACTTATGTTAAAGTTGTATGTATAGGGATAGGAAATTTACTCCTTTGTAAAGAAAAAGTTTTTATCTTAAAGGGATAAAACAAATAGTAGAGCTGCAACTGGATGGCATGTTATTGCAGACAAAGCTTTGCAACTCATTCTCCGTACTCGTTCTGTGTGACTAGGCACATAGGTTGATTTTTTAAGCTAGTTTAAAAACATTTTCATTTGCAGTCGACAGTCAGTGTTATTCTGTACTGGTTTCAGGTGTGCCGCGTGGCGGTCGGACAGACCTGTACTTCACAGAGTCGGGTCCCCACCTGGCCCCCTACGTCGTTCTTGCGACATTACTGACCGTCATCCCTGTGCTGGACGTTACGTCCCAGGACTGCTCTGCGACTGCCCGTCTGTGCGCTCAGTCCCTTCACCTTCCCCCCCGCCCCGCTCCCCGCCCTGTGACAGCTGTCGGTCTGTTCTCTGTACGTCTGTTGCTATTTCCTTTTTGCTGTTGTTGTTCATTGGATTGCACATATAGGTGAAATCATGTAGAAATTTGAAAGCAAATGTGCACCCCTGTGTTCATTGCAGCATTGTTTATGGTAAATAGCCAAGATTTGGAAAACAGCCTAACAGTACATCAGTAGATGAGTGGGTTAAAAAGTGCGGTCCTTGTGCACAGTGGAATACTGCTTGGCTGTAAAAAGGAAGGAAACTTACCCTTCATGGATGGACCTAGAGGGTACACAACGCTAAGTGAGTAAGCCAGTTGGAGAAAGGCAAATATGTTGTATCTTAAAACTAACCACTAAATGTTTCTGTTCCATCCAGTGAATGGCTGAGGCGGATAGGAACTGCCGAGTAGACTTAACAAAACTTCCTACGAACTATGAAGATGTGCATTCTGGGATGGTGTTTGGTTGTGACTTTCAGGGACACTCGTGGTCCAGCAAACTTGCTCTTTTATAGAAAAGGTGTATAACGATAAAGCCTGTTTCACTGGATTATTTTCAGTAACAAATCACATAAGCAGTGCAAAACATTTAGCACCACGTATCACACAAAGAAGGGCCATAGATTTAGCCCGCTCAGTTAGAGGAAGCTGCATTTTGTATTCTCAGACCAGTGCACGCTGGTAAACAAGTAGTCGCTGGTTCTTTTTTAAAAAGATAATTGTTGAACTAAATGAATGAGTTAACTGATTAATTTGCTTTCTTTTTCAAAAAACGTTTTGTTTATTGTTAGAGAGAGGGGAAGGGAGGGAGAAAGAGAAGGAGAGAAGCATCAGTGTGTGGTTGCCTCTGACGTACTCCCTACTGGGGACCTGGCCCACAACCCAGGCATGTGCCTTGACTGGGAATCAAACAGGTGACCCTTGGGTTCGCAGGCCGGCGCTCAATCCACTGAGCCACACCAGCCAGGACCTTGGTTTACTTTCTTATAGAGAGAGTCTTAGCTGCATTTGTTTTTAGTGCCGTTACTTTCTATTACAAGAATATTATTTGGAGGATTAGAATAATGAAGAAAATATAATGACCCATAATGTCGGTACCAACTATAATTGATACCTGCTATATCACCAATAAAGGACATATATATGAACCTGTAAATACCCCCTGTCTTCCTCCCAGACTCTCTTCACTGGTAAAAGCTTTTCGTTCCCTCTGCTGCCCCCCATGTCTGCATATATGGACGTGATTTTTAACTACCACGCAAATGAGAAATGCTGTAGTGCATGTGTCGTGTTTTTTCACTTAAAATATCTTGCAGAATATTCTACATTAAAAATAATTTTTCTTTCTTATTCACTCTAATGCATGCAGAGTATTTGAATGAATTAATGGACCATAATTGATTTCACCTGTTGATAAGCAGTTAGCACTGGGGGAAAAGACATCGTTTGCTAATGTGCAACAAGTTTTAAAGTAGTTTGGTCGAATTTATTTTGCTAGCATGGCTTCCTCTGATTGTGGCTATACTGATTTTAATCATGCAAGACCAATTTGAGAGATGCTATTTACAATACCAAATGGGTTTTGGAATTAACATAAATGATGTGTCATGCAATAATATGCCGGATGTTGTCATAGTTCAGCAGAGGACAGTCTCAAATAGCAGCTCTGTCATGTAGACATAAGCATACGACACAATATTTAAACTAGAACATTCTAAATGTAAAGCTTTACCATTCCGTGCGCACACCATATGGAATGTAAATCCCGCCCTCCCCCCCCCACCCCCCGCTCTTAAGCGCTTTGACTTCAAGATGGAAGAGAAAGCACTGTTTTTCTTGTTGCTATAACCATTGTAGTGTACGAAGAAATTCCATGTTGGTTAATAAGCTCTCCAAATTATGTCTATTAATGGGATTGTAGATATGGCAAGTACACGGTAATGAGGACAAGGTTGTTTGGCTGAAGTGATTTTTTAATCCCCATTTTCAAACTGGGTGGCCCATAAAATGGCAAGAGATGCCTTGTATTCAAATCATGCTTTGTTAGTAATTGGGTTAAAAAGTAACAGTGCCCACACTCAAGTGCAGATTTGGCCCGTAAATCGATTTGATTCACGTTGCTCTCAGTTAATTGTTTTACTCGCCCTCACTTCGCTGTGCTGACGCACATTTCTATTTACTGAAAATCAATGCGAGGAAATTGCTTATTTAAGACTTATGCTTTGAAATGTGAAATATTTATCTCTTCCCAGCAGTATTAACATTTAAAAATAAAGCTGTATTTATAAATAGGACTGATAGCAGAATTTACAGTAGAAATATGACTGTCGTAAATGCCTAAATTACTTTGCAAGGAATTTCAAAGGGCGCAGCTACGTGAGAATAAAGGCTTCCTTCCCTCAAATATCAATTATTTTTAAAGGAACCGTGGGTTGTTGTGCAGGTCAGGGGTTCCCGCATCATTGTTTTCGGGGCAGGTGGTAGGAGGAACATAATTTAGGGAGAAAAATCACACTTAGGCATTACCGAGTGTCACGATCTCTTTTCTTCCGGTTGCTTGCTGGCAGGCCACCCTCCAGGTGTTTAGCCAGAGATAGAGGCAGTCACCGTCCTAGTCTGAAAAGTGACTGACTTTCCCCAAGGCACGCAGTCACTGTGGAGAAGGAGTCGCACGGCAACCAAAGATACATCCCTACGATCTTTTCAAGGTGAAATTGATACCTTCACGCAGAACTGCCCGTGCGATACCCAGAGGATTTTAACATCGCACCTGCACAAAAGGGAGACTAAGAATGGGGTGAAGAAAAATAATAGTTTTTTAAAAAGATAGTAGATTTCTTCAAAACATAAAGGAAAATATAATTTGGGATTTTCATTCACTTTGGCCCAATCGCCTTAAAGGACTTCATAGCCTATATATCCAGAAGCCCAAGTGTGACATTCATTATTATAAAATATACTAGGGAATCTTAAAGTTTTAGCACTCACATTTTGAATCAACAGTGCCAAAAATTTATAAAGGACAGCGGTGTTTGAGGACATCGAAGGTCACGGATCTTCTCTTTAAGGGGAAAAATGGGGCCATGGAAGAACGAAAGAGGCAGAGTGTCTGCACACTCTCTAAAAAGCAATATAAAGCGAGGTGGTATCCGTCGATAAGAAAAAGACTTAATTCAGAAAAGCCCACTTAGATTCTGGTATTAGCTGTGGAAGAGCTGAAGACACAGGCTATAGTTTAAATAACATCAGCGGGTTTTGTTTTGTTTTTTTCATTTTTAATTTCTGGTGGTTTTGTATCTCTAGTTTTTAAAACTAATAAAAATGTGAAGCAGAACAGTTTTAAAATCCAAGTCTATTGCAAGAGATTATGGTCAGACAAAGTTTGAGTACGTCAGGGGTGAATAAATCAGACGTGCATTTCTCTTCATGTTGCAGACATTGGCAGAATCGTGTGGTTGCTGTTTCTCCTCAGGACAGCTGAGAGTTACCAGGAAGTTCGGATTGAATGTGCTGTTTCAGACGGGGATAATTAGATTATCTGAGGGGAAGCAAAAGATATCACCGGTGTTTCCTTCTCTGAGTTGTTTTCTCAAAGGCACAGAGCTCGAAGAGTTACTTTGCTACCACTCGTACATTAACTTAAATGTGCCTTTATTTTTCCTTCCCTCCTTTTAACTTATTTCATTTTGTTGTATATTATGTGTCTTCCTCATCTACTTGATTTCGGCGGGGAGAAGAATTTTCTTCAGCTAGGATAAAAACATCAAGTTAATACCTGGTATTTGGTAGTGTTGATACCCAGAAAATACGGATTCTTTAGTCCCTTGAATAATGGAATCTTTGAATAACGTCTCTCAGATTGTTACGCACATCTTGCCGTCCATAAATACTTCGTGGGTAATAAACTGGATATTAAGGTGTTTTTTCCGAATACAGCAAGAAAAGCCAACCCTGCCCTTTCAAAAGACCTCTGAATTCTCTGACTCAGTCCTCAAGTTAATTCATTATTTTTCTACAGAGAAATTTACAGAGGTTGTAGGCAATAGTCTTTGATTACTTTCTACAGCATAAACGACCAACAATTTATTAAGAAGAACTTGACAACCTTTGGATCTATATGTATTTATCATTTTCTCACGGACTCAAAAAGTTCTGCCGCTACCTCTTTGTGATGAATCAGACACTATTATTTGATGCACGTATTTATCGAAGAAGGGTGTTAGTTTCGTTAGTCTTTATCTAACAAGTTCTGGGGAGCTTAGTTGCTTCAACTCGTACTCTTCATCTACCATGATGGAAGGAATCAGGCAGTCATCACTATGAGAAATTTGAAAACTGTAGCCAACTAAGTGTTTCAATACTGCTACTACCACCAATAAATAATGATACCGGTGTGTTTTATCACATACTTACTGTACTCAAGGCACTAGTATCTTATTATCAAAAAGAAACATACGGGATAAAACTTAAATATGTCAAAATTAAAAGTTATTAAACCATTAACAGGTAAACCTGGCACAAATGTGCTTCTTTACATACATACTACATCTGCACATACACATTGATTGAGTTGAGCAAGGAGAAATACAGGTGAGACATCACAAACTGTTTCACAGAATCATTTTTTTAAACTCTAAAAGGTCACAATTTTTAAAGAGCCTTAACAACAGCCATGTGGCCGCATCGGTTACCACCTCAAGTCTTGAGTCCCAGATTACGATTCTTAACCAAAAAAAGACATGAAAATCACAGTGACATTTTCACTCGCAGCCAAATCCAATGACCTCCGAATTGAAAAATTGATTTCCAGAAGGCAATTATCATCTCAGCATTTATCATTGGCTACAGTGTATAATTTGTTGTCATTCACTTTGGTCTCAATTCTCACTTCTGATCAATATGCTAGATTGTAGAGGAAAGAAGGTTTTCTTCAGAAGCATGGGGCTTTGGAATAAAACATAGTACTCTGCAAACTTCGCTACACTACTTCATAGCTCTTGTGTTTTCTTGGAAGCAGATGGTATTGAGCTGAATGATTCTGCAGCTCAGTAAGGACTGCCCATTCGCAGGTCATTGAGAGGAGAAGAGCACTCCACTCCGACACACCGCTGCCCACGAGTCTGCCATTTCAATAACGTCTAGACAGCACAGACCTTTACTTCATAATAGTAATGTACTTTCCTGTCAGTCACAGAACTTAATTTCTACTTGTTAGTATGACTGCTAGTCTCTTCCTGAAATTAAAAGTGTAGCAATTGCCCTTTCCTACTACGTGTGTATGAAATGACAACTTTTGAAATATTCCAAAATACGAGTGCGCATTCATTTGGATTAAAATAATCAAGGACATACCGTGTAGACAACTTGCAAACATTTCCAGTAGAAACCGTCTTGGTGAATGCAAAGCAGAATTGTATGGAATTTTAAGAATAATAATTGATGTTTATTACAAATAAATCTTGGCCAATTTAAATACGTCGTTGAAAAGCAATCATGCAAATGTGAATTCTAGGACACAATTGGTGCTGAATGTATAGTTTCTCTAATAGCTGAAATGATGCACATTCCAAGTTTGCATTTAAAACATTCACATTCCACAACTGACAAAACAAAATGATATTTTATTTCCCAAGCTTTATATTATTAGGAAGAAAAAATGTGGAAGTCTGTCCAGAAAGGATCCAAACATATAATATGAAAAATATACAAGAAACACTGTCCATAGAACAGTGACGCCTCAGTCCCTTCAAAGGAGGCACCTTGGGACCTCACACAGTTCTCCCAATCGCCATCAGCTGCCCCATCTTATTTTCCTGAATCTCATTGTTAGTCTGAAATCTCTTCCCTTTCGAAGGTGATTTTAGTTTTGGGAAAAGCCAGAACTCTCAGGGCACCAAATCTGGGCTGTAGGGGGGCTGAGTCACCTGGGTGATTGGATGTTTTGCCAAAAAACTCTGCACAAGACGTGGTGCATGAGCTGGTGTGTTGTTGTGATGAAGCTGCCAGTCACCAGTTGCCCGTAGCTGTGGCCTTCGGAATCATCTGAGTAGTTTCCACAGAGGAATGTTCAAACTTAACACAAAATTTGATGTGGACTCACTCCTCTACTGGCTCAGACATTTTGAATGGGATGGCCACACAGGACACACGCTCACTCAAGAGCATCTCCTGCCCCCACTGACTAGTACAGTGAAGTCGTCACTGTTCACACATGCGCATTCCAGTCCACTCTCCTTGGCCGCCAGGTTACGTGGATGTTGTATAAAACGGCTGTTGTTGTTTCAACGGTGGCTGGACTTTTTCTGGACAGACCTCATAGCGTAAATAGTTTTTCTTTCACTTTATGTGAATGGAATAATTGCTTTAATGTGTGTTTATAGGAAAGTAAACACTGTTTTTGTTTTCATTTTTCACTGTGCTGTGCTGAACATATGTATAACGAAGATTCCCAAGTGACTTGAGTTTAAAATATTTCTAATGTTTTCTAAGCAATTAAAAGCCACCGGTATGCTGGTGCGTGTGAGTATGTATTATTAAGTCAACTTATGAATATTCAGTGTGCAAATGTCCTGCACATACAATTAAAAAGAGTAGAAAAGGAAGGCTTTTCAAAAAGTCTGTTTAAAAAGCAGACCTGGCCCCAATGTATAATGGAGTTACCAAGTTGACTCCTATGGGGGTTTTGAAAACGTTAAAATCTGATGTTTTTATTTATCTTAGTAACTACATATTTTGTTAAATGAATAAGAGTTATACATTATTCATTGTTTTCAAATTCCAAGCCACGTGGAGTGTACCGGACAATTACTCCATTTCGTATAAATTCACTTTAGCGATGACGGGGGCGGGTGGCTGATCATCAGAGGTACTGTTTTAGCTACTGTAGCCCTTTCTGAGTGATGGCGTAGGATGTAGAAATTAAATATAAATAAAGCTAACGGCAAATCAAAATTCTAGTAGAATTTAACAAATAGGGTTAGTCGAAGCTGTTGCATTTCCTATAAATTGGTATTTCCGAAGGATTACTAATTGTTTTCCTGTGCGCTTTTGTCTGATAACATAATGTCTTATAACATAGGCTGTGAGTACTGCAGGGGGTTATCTGGTTGCTTAATGTGTTTAATTACCATTGAACAACTGCCAGATCACTTTGGCTTATATCCACGGTCACACAATTCTGCTTTCTTTTTGTTTTCTGTTTCTCCTCTCCGTTATGCAAAAAATTCATTCTTATTCGATATACTAGAAAGCTAAGCCCTGAATAAACCACCCCTGACAGATTGGTTTACTGCAGAAGATGTGGTCGGTTCACCCATTTTTAATATTATTAAGCCCTTGACCTATTTGGGTTTTCCTGACAGAACTAACACATGCGCCAAACACGGCATGTGTGTCAGAATTGGTGTGTCACTGTGTTAAATGAGGTGCCCGGTTGATACATTTGGTTCCATGTCGGAAATGGTGTTTTCCTGATAACACGTCCTATTTGACATGTGCGTCAGAAATGCCCTGTGTTGGAATCTACATGCGTGTCAGAATTGACGTGGGTGTCACACTCTGGGGCTAAAAATTAAGTCACATATGAGAATTCACCTGTGTCTTAACAATAAGTTGCTGTCTGAGACTGTAAAATAAGTCTCACTCTGGGACTGAAAAAGAAGTCCCTGTTTTTCTGTTTTAACACCCTGATGTTACTAGTAGTTTTGACTAGTTTAAATGTGGGAAATAGTTACTTTTAAGCTTTGTTGCCTATGGAGACAAAAAATATCAAAGTTTAGGATTATCCTTTGATAATCAAGAAATGTCCATTTAGAAGGAAAGGATTAGTGAAGCGAAGAAACTTTTAGGATTTTGCCAAGCACTTGTACACATTTTGGGCGCTATAAAATCATCTGTTCTTGCCCTCCTGCTTGCCCTTCCAGAACATATAGAAATAAGTGTGTCACTGGGAAAAGGAAATAATTCGTCTGGTACCCAACTTGCATTCAAGTTGACTTTCACTGATGTTCATTACCAATTTGTTAAATAATGATGATGTTGTTGCTATTTTTACAGTTGTCACTAAAATCAAAGAATTCTTTGGATAATCAGGCCAATAAAGTTGAAGGAATGGAGAGAGGGATTTACAATCTTGAAAAACACAAGATCTCTTCGCCCTGAGATTTTGCATAAATTATTCAGATTACCCACCCAGAATGTTGTGGCTTTACCTGGGCTGTCTGCATACCAGGACTTCAACAGAAATGATAGCTATGTTGATTCTATTTCTTAGTGCCATGCTGCGTACTTAGAAACAGTGAGAAAATGGCAACGGAGGACAAAATTTTATGATCTATTAAGCAAAAGGTTGAAAGCTTTCCACTTACTTTCTCTCTCACCGTCGTTTGCCTACATTCACTTAGCCCCATAATTCTTGTAATAATTTGTTTACTACGGGGAACATTGACAGAGAAAAGCCATTTCACGGACACAGGATCTTTGGGCAACCAGCCGGAGTCTAATAAGTGCAAACATCCAAATTTCCACAAAGCCTGATGAATTTAATAAGGGCTTTGCGTTTCGCTACTGCATTGTGAGTGCCCCCACACCTGTGCAGAGTAAATTCCATTTTTAGAGGAAATTTTACATTGAAGAGACATCTAATGCAATGGTGAGGGACATAAAATACCAAACAAAACATACTGAGAAGAAGAGGTACAGCTGTAGTTTTATTTTAAAAATTTCTTCTGCTGAAATATCTATGATATTAGTCTGTCCCCCATTAACTTTTGAGACTGTTTATGAAAAGGCCGCAGTATGTCTACGGAGAGACAGCAGGCACTGAAGCCAGCACCGAAGTCACTGAAGCCGGTGTGCTCACAGTTTTCACAGCTGTTGTCTCTTTATTCAATCTCAAATCATATTTATTTCCAAAAGGTGTTTCCCAAACCCCCAAATCTATTATTCATTTGTGATTATTATGTTCGGACTATCTTATTATTAAAACCAAAACCCTAAGACCACAAGTGACATGGGTTTGGGAACATACGTAGATTCATTGATTCATCCTGAACACCATGTAAATATTCAGGGGTCTCAAATCGGGCGTCCGATGACTCCAGCCCCGTAGAGGAAATGCTCATTTACCTCCTGAATATGCTTCGAGAGATCTGAAAAACACCGGGGAGTGAGATCCTGGAGTTTCCAAATTTTGTTTCTAATTACCTGCCACACGGCATTAGATCATCCAGTGGTGATAAACTGATAAAGACGGTGGCCACGATCGCGGCTCATTTATCACCTGGCTCATATAATTACAGTGATTTTCATCACTTCCACAAAAATAGGAGAAACTAACCTGCGAGTGTCCACGGACAAGAAACGTAGTGTGTACTAAATCCTGCCTGATGTTTCTTTCAACGACATAAGCAGCTTCTGATTTCAATGGTTTTCACTGTTTCTGTTTTCAATTTTCTTGATTTCTGTTCTTTTCTTTGTTAGCTCCTTCTTTCGGCTACGCATTGTTTTCTTTGAGTGTATCATGGTTGGGGTGTCCTGGCCTTCTTGAATCAAGAATTTTATGTCTTTCGTCAAATGTAACAGTTTGGGGCAATGATCTCTTCCTCCTTTCTGACACTCTAATGGCATATTGATATATTTTAAACTTTTTAACATTGTCCCATTGTTCCGTGAGGCACTCTTTTTTCAATCCTTTTTGTTGTTGTTGTTTAAATCATAATTTCAGTTGATCTGTCTTCATGTCCGTTGACTCTTCTAGAATCTTCATTCTGTTATTGATCACCTCAATTGTTTCTTTTAGATGTTGCAGTTTTCATTCTACAATTTTCATTCAGATACATATTTTTTAAATAGTTCCTACTTCTATGAAAGAAATAGATATTCTCTCTTTTCGTCTATCTATGTATCTATAATAGCTACTTTAAAATCTTTGTCCGACAATGTCAATGTCTGGCCCTTCTCAGTATTGGCATCTGTCCGTTTTTTCCACAAGTCTCTGGAATTGGTCATATTTTCCTTAGCCACTTATGTCAAATGTTATGTAGTATAGATCCTAGATTCTATTTGAATTCTCCAAATGTGGATTTTTCATTTGTTTCTTTAGCAGACAGTTGTTCTAATCTCAATTTTGTTTTGAAAATATCAACATGTTTACATTAATACAGGTGAATTATTATGGCTGTATGAATTATTATTAATATTCCAGGACGCTAGCAGCACGTGCGGAGGAGAATTGTCAGATCGCAGGTGTATTTGAAGATAAAGCCAACAGAATTTCTTAATATATTGGATATGCAATTAAAGAATAATAAAGGAATCAAGGGTTACTCCAATATTATTTAACTAAGAAGATAGGAGTTTGTAGTTTTTAAATTACAATGATAATGTCATGGAGAAGCATGTTTGAAGTTAAAAGAAATGTCAAGAGTCACGCTGGCTTTGTGACGGTAAGCCAGTCCTTAGCTGTACAAGGCTGGGAGTTGGCAAATTGTCTTGGCTTCAAGTTCAGGGTCTAGGTGGACTTGAAAGCCATGAAAATGGATGCAGTCACAGGGGGAATGAGCATAGATGGAGAAGCAAAATGATCTAAAGACTGATTCCTATGACATCCCAGTAGACTGAGAAACAGCGATACAATACCAGAGAAAACCTAAATTCTCAGGGTAGGATTGGATCCAGTCTGGATCACATGGATTTGAAACACAGTGAGAGAAATTGGATACATCTGGTATAGACGATCATTTGGGAGAGTTCGCTAAGAGGGAAGCAGAGAAATGGTATGAGGTCAGCAGAGAATTCTTCACAGAACCCAAATCGAGAATGTTTGTGTTTCGGTAAAAGATCATGATGTTTTAAACATGGTGCTCCTTTCAGCTGTTGAGTTTAGTTTTGTGTTTGTATGAGTGAGCTGTTGAAGAATCAATAGACACCTATTAACCTCAAAGTATAATGGAATTGAGTACAATGTTTTACTCGTGATAAACAGAGCATACATAACATTTATAAAGCTAGAACATTTCAATAGTTCTAAACTTCAGGCATTGCTGGGAGCAATTCAAAACACTATTGTCCTGTAGGCAAACAGACCAACATAAGAAATGTATTTTGATCGATTTCATGAATTTTGTAATAGCATTTAAAATATATGTGTATATATATTTCACAGCAAGGAAAAATTGGTGTCAAAGTACACTTCCATGGAGATGCTAAAAGGAAGTAGAGAGGAACAATATAAATGCTCAGTTTTAACAGTGTCACATGGAACATCATCAATGCTTGCACGTGGATGCATAAAATAGTGCCATTTATAAAATTATCAATCGTATTGGTTTATATGTTGACAGTGTGAAAACAGGATATTGCTTCCCTTTAATATGCTCTTTGAAAATAGCATTTTATGTTATAGCCTAAGATAATATAAAAATAAAAACTAGTATACATACTTTTGAATGTTATTTTATTATTATTATCCATGTTATTATCATTAACAACACCGTTGAAATGGAAAACACCTGTTTGAAAACTCATGAATATATTAAGTCAACGATTCAAACAATAGCCATAAGTGGGACCATTGAAGTTTGTCTACTTAAAATTCCATTAGTGACATCATAAATAAATGGAGACATAAAAAGATAGGTAATCTACTAAAAGATAGGCAAGAGATATCTTTTTATGTTCTGCCTACATAAAAAGATAGGCAATTCTATTATCTTGGCTTGAAGACTTTTGGCCAGTGGCCATATTCTGTCTTATGAAATCTAATTCCTTTAGTCATCGGGATCAAAGGGAACTTATCACTAGACTGTTTAGCTGCACTATTGAAGTGGATTTGATATTAAGTCATCTGGAGAATTTTACTTACGAACCTCAAACGAGCATTCACGGTTGCCGTTGTGGTCCCCATTGTGTACAGATAGGGATACACGCTGCACGGGAACATCTCTTGCAGGTGCTGCCCTCGGAGTAGTCGTAAAGCTCCCGCGGAACACGTGCGCTCCTCGTAAAGGAAATGGCAGTGAGCGCGCCGAGGGGACGGGTGGCCCTGGGTGGCTGGGATGGAAGCGTGCACCTGCGGCCGCAGCTGGCTGCGGGACTGGCCGCCGATCCCACCCACCGAGAGCACAGGTGTTGAACGCCCAGCTCGCCGCGGCCTTCGTTCCTCTCTATTCGTAATGATGCCTCTTCTTTTCTTTTACTATTGCCAGCTCTCACTGTTCGCTTCTTTATTCTGAGTCAGTGATTGTGGCGATCCTGCTGTGCCATCTGAAAATTTAGCCTTTTAATCCTTTGATGGTCTAACTGATGTAGACTAAGTGCATCTGGCTTGTGCCACAGCTGTCAAGGCACCTGAAGATTTATGGTTCTGCCCTGCCTTCCCACACCAGCCAGAGGGGACAGCTGCGCACAGAGCCCGGACACAACCGAAGGTGTCCCGCACCAGACGCTGGCCATGTCCAGCCAGACATTGGGCTGGCCAAAAAGTTCATTTGGTTTTACTCCGTACAATGGCTCTGGTCGTGTTTAGTTGTCTTTTGCTTCATTTGAAACAATTTCGTTAGATTGGATTGTGACAGCTGTCATATCAGTATGTATTTAAAAACTGATCAAAATCAGTGAATTTTTGTGCAGCCGTTTTAATATTGAAGGGAGACAACGTTTCAGCCTGTTATGCTTTGTTATTTCAAGAAAGGTAAAAACGCAACCAAAACGCAAGAAAAAGATTTGTGCAGTGTAAGGAGATGGATCAAACGTGTCAAAAGTGTTTGTGAAGTTTCATGCTGAAGATTGCTCTCTGGACGATGCTCCACAGTCTGGTAGACCGGTTGAAGTTGACGGCGCTCAAATTGAGACATTAATTGAGAACAATGAATGTCTTACCACGTGGGAGACAGCTGACATACTCAAAACACCCCAATCAATAAGGTTATTGGTGAAAATGAAACATGTGTCTTTTACTTTAAGGAAGAAACCACATGAAATTTGTGGCCAACCCAAAACATTCTAGATTACTTCAACACTGGGAATTTTAGCCCTATATTTGTCGATAGAAATAAAGATGTTAACTCATAAGGAAAATAAATAATTTTCTTGTCACTGGTCAGTGACTTGAGCTAGCAGCCATTTCCCTTCTGCATTTGTTCGTGACGAGATCACTCAGAATGCTAATGACAAAGCTGACCTTGACTAATGAGAAATCCAACAGTATCTGAAAAGACAGTCCTGGAGGGATAGGACACAAAATAAGACCTGGGAGTAACAATCACAAAAAAAGAAGCCTCTTGAGAAGTCCGCAAGCCCTAAGGCAGGAGAGACAGCCTCCTAGACAAGCATCCTGTACTACCTGTTCACAGGGTCCGCTGGACCCGTCCTTTAGGGATCGAATGGACCGCTGAGAGCGAATGGCAGGGAGTGAGTGAAATGTACAGAGAATAATGCACACGTGGCTAATGAAAAGCTAGGACAGATCGAGTTGTAGAAGCTTTTCTACACAAGCCCTGGTTCACAGTGTTCTGTGTCTTGGAGGGGGACAGCACTCACCGATTCCTCCGGCAGGCAAGTGTCCTACGTGCCGCCTCTACACCGCCCAGGCTTCACCCACAGACCGTCCCACACTCAGGGCTGTTCAAGTGGAAGAAAGGGGGAGAGGTCACAGATAACTTTTCTTCCTCCACAATAAGTTTTAAAGCTCCCAGTACATTCTTAAACAAGAGAGAAGCCCTTTCAATTGCAGCAGCGGCTGTCAGTATAAAACCCTGAAGTGTGCTTCCTACGAGAACAGGAGACTCACCATCCACTTTAATGTCTTGGGAGAACAGTCGTCAATGACTTCCCTGTATTTCCAGGGTTAAAATTAATAGACCTGAGCTTATTGTATCATGAGCATCCTTAGGATTTTGCCCATTGTGAAAATATCTTCTAAATGGCATTCTGCCAAACTGTGGTCCTTTCTTGTGGAATTTTTGTCACAGTTCATGTTAAAATGCATAGTATTTCTATTCTGATTCCATTTGGGGACTTTTGTGTCTATTTTTATCTGAGCATGAAGATAAAGCTAAGGAACATTCAGAAGAGAAATATGAAATGTGAAAAATGACACTTAAGAGTTAATACTGCCCAATTTCCCATGGCAAGCGATTGCATGCTTATCCAGTTGTTCGACTACAATTATGATTTGAGCAGCTTATTCATTTTACTTTTTTGTGATACTAATTTTAATGTTTTTGTTCTAATTATGTCTGAGCAAGCAATAACTTGCTTAGAGATCAGTTCAATTTCTAAGCAGTTTTCTCAGTGGCTATAAATCTCTTGGCTATGTCACTGAATTTGCAACATTTCTCCTCTAAAAGTAACTTCAAACTTCCACTTTCAATCTGAAATCTGTGCCATTAATGACATCTTAGAAAATATATCTGAAAGTCACAGAGGAAAAAATTGTGTTATTTCTGTTGTGGAAGACTGCTTTAAAATATTTGTTAGAAGTATTCCGAAAATACAACATCTTGTCATTGTAATTTGTCATAATGTGGTTCATTGCTCAGAGGCAGCCCTATATATAGTGCAGAAAACAAAATAAGGCAGGTTTCAAACTGTTTGCATCCATCTGCAATGCATGACAGCTTATGTTTTATAGTGCTCATTAAGATAATATATCTTTTTATTCTCAAAATCTTGACTTCAGATTTCTTTGCTGATAAGAACTTAACGCTTGAGAGTTAAAAGCTAAAGTGAATTCCACTGTACTTAATCTTCCAATCTACTGAGTTTACAAACTACGGATTTATCTGCGGGAGACATTTTTTTAAAGATGAGCATGTGAAAAAAAAAACCCCACCAATTTTACCTTATATCACATAATACTACTGTCTTTGGAAAATACAATGAAAAGTACGGGCTTAACATTCTCCTTCAGAATGTAACTGAAAACCGTGACTTGTCCTCAAGGTTTAACACCCGGAGTTTTAAGTCTCCACACTTGTGAAGAAAACGTTTCGTTGATGTTTTGTACGGTAGAAACAATGTATTTATAAAATTTGTAGGCAGGCACTTTCCATTAAAAATCTCTGACTTTTACATAATTGTACTTTTTACAAAGGGGCAGGATTTTTTTTCTACGAAGTAATCTTGTCTCTGACACAAAGGAAACATTTAGGATTTAACAGAATGTTATTCGAGTTTAAGACTTACAAGAGAACCCATGTTCTAAAGTAGTTATAAGTAATCAAAGCCTTTATACATACAGCAAACCTAAAGGTATAGGTTTTGCTGGGTGAGGGACAGGGACGGGGCATTTTCCTCAAAGCCTGATGTGCCTAGTGATTGAGCACTCAGCCACCTTCATCCCATCGCCTTCCGATGGTGAGAGAATGAACTCTCCGCGGCCACCACCCTACCGTATAGAGCCGAGGTAGGGGCGATCCTTGGCAAGCTGTGTCTCACCTCTGCAGAAATGAATGAGGTCCTGTTTACGAGTCCATCTGTTGTTTACTCTTCGGAAAATCAGATAAGGTTAGAACCCTTAATCTTAAAAAAACTTCCTGTAAAGAAACACTGTGAACTAACTACCTCTCACTCTTCGATTGAATTTGCATTAGCCTAGTAACCAATTAGAATTGTAATATAAATCAGACAATTGTTTGCAAATACATTTTAAACATCTTACTGGCTCAAAAATGTACCACCTAACAAATATGAATCAAAGCATCTTTCAAATAATAGTAATGATTTGGCCATTTTATTGTAGTTAATGATCCCATTGAATATTTATATCAGAATTGTTGCTGTTTTCATGTTTAAAACATCTTTCTTCACTTTTCAAGTTTTATTATTGATTCTTGATTGATTAACAATAACTGCTTACAAATAATGTGACACCATTCTTTCAAGTTTTTCTGACCGGTTCTCCCTATAACCAGATGTATATTCATGTTAGTAAGGGTCAAGAGAAGTACCATTTAGATTGGTTCAAAAGATCTCATCCATTAGGACTTGCACATACAGCTTTGCTTTAAAAAAGAATATTTAAAGGCAGTTTTTCATTTTATTTTATTTGTTGATTTCATCTTTTTGGTGTTTTTTCCATCCTGCAACAGGCGCCGCGTGTCTATTGGGCGGTGGTTCACATACATGATAGTTGCGGACATGAGACACTCCTGTGAGAGAGAAATGGCAGCTTAGAGTTAGTGTGACACAGGAGCCTGACGTAAGCCTGGATTCAAGAGCAGCTCGCAGAAGGAACGGTGACAAAGGCAATCCCGTTACCGGTAGGGACATCACGTGCGATCGAGATGCGATTCAGGGGCACTGGAAATATTAAGAGGGCCGATGCCAAGTAATTGCGGATAAGATTGAATAGAAAGCTGGGTGGCACCTAAGTGACACACTGCGTGCTCCGACCTAAGCTCACAGGTTGTCGACATGCATAAGCAAATGCAATATTTTAGAGTGTTTAAAAATTTAGCCTTGTAAGGAAATTTAGAGGTCATATATCCCATCTTCATCCTCAGCCAAGCAACATAATCTACATATTGTCCTTTTTATTGTCCTACCATAATGACAAAACCAGCCGAACAGCCACCTGAAAGGTTCTTTTCATCGTCTCAAAAAATCGTGGAAGCACATACTTTATAAAATCTATGACATGCGTTGTAAAAGGGCTGTCGCTTTCACCCAATGCAGTTCTGAGTTAAAGGCATTGATGGTTTGGTTGCATTTAATTTCAAAAAGTGAATTAGGCGTCAAATATTCATGGAGGTAGTTCCGATGCGCTTGAGCGTGTGAATGAGCACAGTGCAGGGAGAAACATGGATTGTTTAAATAGTCACTCCTTGGAGCATTTGAACATATTTTTATTTTTATGATAACAGAATGCACAGGAGAAATCTGGAACTTCAATGCATATCAGATAATGCAGAAATATATAATCCAGACCTCATTTGGGCTTTTCCGGTGCTATCAGGGATTAATGGTATTTGCATAATTAAACTGAGGTTATCAGCTGTCATAAAAATGAGGAAGGAAAGAGGATTGTCTGTCAGGTCACGTCTCTAAAGGTGATCACACCAGGTGGGCTGCAGTAATAAAATTCATTCAGCTCATTTATTGCCCTGGTGATCACCTTTGATTCTGATCATTCGTATTATATGGAAATAAGATACTAGAGCTTAAAAGGACACAAAATGTGACCTAAATCTGGAGTCGGAGGCACAGGGCCTTTCTCCATATGAGAATCAAACAAAAAAGTAAATAAATACAGTAAAAATGCAGCTTTTCTGAGTGGTTGTTGATCAAATCAGCTTGCACTTTGTACGGAAACCATTCCAGCTTAGAAGCATAAAAGATTTTTCCTAGATATTTAAAGACACATGCTACTTGGTGAAGTAAGCCAGGTGGTGAAAGACGAATACCATATGATCTCACCTGTAAGTGGAACCTAATCAACAAAACAGACAAATGAGCAGAACAGAACCAGAGACACTGAAATAAAGAACAGGCTGACAGTGACCAGAGGGGAGGGAGGGGAGGGATAATGAGGAAGGAAAGGACCCAGGGACAAGGACAATGGCAGGGGGAGGGGAGGATTGAATGTGGGAGGGGAGGGGGGGGTAGGGCAAAGGAGAGTAATGAGGGGACCTGGAGACAGCTGTCATTGAACAACAATAAAAAAGGGGAAAAGACACATGCTATGTAAATAATCATGCCTTGGAGCACTTGAAACAGACATTTTGTGAACTTCTTGATAGTACAGGTCTAGGTGTGTAAAACAACGTCAACCTTGGAATTTCAGCACGTCCCCTGTCCCCTTCCTTCCCTTTTCCCCCTCCCCGTTTTTCTTTGCCTCTACTTATGCATCAAACGCATTTGAAGCAGGATAATTTCAAACAGAACACAATCCTCACAAACTTTGGAAGACTAAAGACTTGTTAAAACAATAAGCCAAAAAGTGTTGTGCAGTTTAGAATATAATATATAACTATGGAGTCTAACGGGTTATCTTTAAACAATGCTGCGATAGCTAGTTTTTATTCAATTTCATTCTGTTTTATTATGGAGTGTTCACGTGTTTTTCCATTTGACATCACAGGTACAAGTCTTGATTTTAGCATTAAAGAATGCTAAATGTTAACTTTTTTTATAAACCATTCTTCCAATGATATCTTACAATTTTTGAGATTTTATGTATTTAAATACCATAAATTACTTGAGAAATGATACAAAATACAAATTAATGCCAGCGTGAATTTCATTAATTCACACCAGGTATGATTCTTCAATTTAATTTCAAGGCACATCAATTAAAGAATTGCTTGGAAGCTACTTTATAAAGTTAGAATATAAATTTAATAATATAATTCCTAAGAGAATCACATTTTTATTGGTAAATTCATTAGCCCCTATTTAGAGGATGAGAAAATGAGAGGTATAGTTTTCAGATCTTAAATACAGTTATTCAAATTCTTTATTATTGACAGTGACCTCAGGTACACACAATTTGGAAAAACTTAACTATGGTGTCATTGAGAAAATTTTTATTTATGTGCTTTTTCAGCACAACATGACAGAGTGACTAATGTAATTTTTGATCCCCCAGTCACATGTATTAAATCTATTTCCTATTTCATTGTATGCTAAAATGAACAATTTTTAGGAACAATGATTTAAATATCACCAAATTACAGCATAGACTGAGTGATGCCTGAATGTAAATTTGCAACAAACTGGGACCATAAACTCCGGACCATGTTAGAAAGTTCTAAGTCTACATGGAACAGAAAAGCTTTGACTTCTCGCTATTGCTGGGAGACCGTTGTTTACCCCGTGAGAACAGTTGAAAAGAACTGGGAGAAAGAAAGACTCAAAAATGATTCTCAAACTATTTTCAGGGATGTAATTATAGAATATGTGACGATCAAGTGCTCTTTATTTCCACTAATAAAGAGAAGGACTTTGAATTGAATTATAATTAAAGATTATGCTAGCTCTGAGGAACAGTTTAGAGTAAGATAAAGTGCTTGAATACAATTAAAAGTAAGACTTGTATCCAGGATTCTGTGACTGTTCTTTTGGTTTGCTTAGTTTGTTTTTTAGATTCAATTGTTGATAGATATGTATTTTTTTTTGCCATTTTCTTGTTCATAGTTTTGATCTTCTTTTCCTTAGCTAAGCCCCTTTAACATTTCATGTAATAAGGGCTTGGTGATGATGAACTCCTTGAACTTGACCTTCTCTGAGAAGCACTTGATCTGCCCTTCCATTCTAAATGACAGCTTTGCTGCGTAGAGCAATCTTGGGTGGAGGTCCCTGCCTTTCATGACTCGGAATACTTCTTTCCAGCCCCTTCTTGCCTGGAAGGTCTCTTTTGAGAAATCAGCTGATAGCCTTATGGGAACTCCCCTGTAGGTAACTAACTGCTTTCGATGGTTGCCAGATGGGGAGGGGGTGTGGGGGAATTGGTAAAGAGGTGAGGGGATTGAGAAGTGCAAATTGGTAGTTGCAGAACAGTCATGGGCATGTAGGAAATGGAGCAGCCAAGGAACGCATGAGCCAGGGACCTGGACAACCGCCAGTGGGGATTGCCTGAGGGAGTGTGTGTGGGGAGGGGGGGGCAAAGGGGGAGAAATCAGGATGACCGTGATACCATAATCAATAAACTGTAATTTAAAAGCAATTTGAAAAGCATTAAGAAAGTCAGTCTTGAAGGACTGTCACGAATAACTAAAAATTGTCACTCTTACAATGAGGTGGAAGACCAGATTAGAACTATTATTTCCTGCTGGAAAAAATCATGTTATCAAATGCTTTCAACCTCATCGAAGTTCCTCATTTAACCTCACGTTATTTCATTGTCATGGATCAACATTTCACCAAAGCCACGTGAGATTTTCAATTGCACGGAATTACTTAATAACTGAAAGCCATCTTCAAGGGAGCATAAAGCAGAATTCACCAAAGAAAGAGCAAGGAAGGATCCTAGTATTTGACTTTAGATCACCATCAGCCTGTCCTCGTTCATATGCGGTGTGCGAATGATGTGCCTTTCAGCAGATTAAATAGGCCCAGAATATTGTATAAAATTGCCTTGAATTTTTACAGAAGAACCGAAGAGAATAGGCCTATAGACCAAACAAGTTGCCCAGGAGGGGAGGGTGCAGGATTTAATTAACCATTCCCAGTGTGAGAATTTTAAAAAATAAACTTTTCAAAAAGTATATATAAGTATTGGCGTAGGAAATTTATTTTCATTCACTTTTTATAGCCTGGATTTTATTGTTCATTATCTGGCAAAATCTTACATTTAAAAATATAATAGCAACATATTTGCAAATCCTTCAAGAATGACTCACACAAAATCTTTTCATTGGCAGATGGTTCTGACATTCCTCAGACAGGCCTTAAATGTGATGTAAGCATACCGGGCTTTTCCAAACTGTCTTCAAATGAAACACAAATCTTTGCTTTAGCTTGCAAAGCTGAACAAGTAAATGTTTGACGTTCGTCTACTAACTGAATGCGTTGGGGACGGAAAGACCAACATGGTCCAGACCAAATGGCATGCTGCCCCTTTTTAGGTAATTCGTGATGGCGTACAGTAATTAACCGATGAGTAGGGTGTAGAATTTTCATTTTAGAGAAAAATCTTAGTAAATGGCATAGGAATTGTATTTAGACATTTCATAGGTAGATAGTATGAATAAACATTAGTCACGTAAACAGAACTGGGACAAAGCAGATATTCGAAAAGGACAAAGACTTTCTAGTTAACTTCTAATATAATGGCTTCGATTTTCTTTACCACCAATTTTAATAAATGATTCAGTTGAATTATTTTTCTCCTTTGACTCTCAGAGGCCTATTCTCAAGAAGGTAAACCTGGGGCTCTGGTCAACCAGCTGATTCAAAATTCGTCCTTCCCGTGAGAATATAAAAATATTTTAATGCTACAGTGAATATTTAAGATACTGTGTAATTTGGGATTGAAGGATGGATGACATGTACAAAGCTACCCCAAAACTCATTTTACCCATTGTCTCAAAATTATATTTGAAACATACGGAAGAGCCTATTCTGCCAGGAAACATAGCAATGTTGAAGGGATAAGACGCAGGCAAAAAAAGTTGTTGGTACACAGTATGTGTAACAAACTTAAGTGCATTGTAGCGTTTTTTATTTGAAAATATATGCTCGTGTAATTTAAAAAACTACTATGTCACATCACGTTGAATAAATAATAACTTATTTATCATAATGCTCATGAAATGGCAATGATACAGTCTGTTAAATTATATTTATTCCGGACCACTGGGAAAAATTTCTTCACATGGAAATACATGTATGCGCACACACCAAGAATTAAAACGCAAAGACTAGAAATTAGAGCTGAATTTTTTCACAAGTTTAACAAACCCTTGCTTAGAAAGATTTTTATTTATAATAATATAACTACATTCAATTCTAATAGGAACCCAGATTTAACAGATGCAGTAAGGACCAGGAGTAAGGTGGTTTATTGAAGAAATGAGATGAAAAAGTAAATTGTTTAAAAATGCATGTACACCTTAAACATGTGTGATCCACAGAGAATTGAAACAAATGAGTGCCCATTTATCTTCCACTATTTGATGTAAGGCCTTTGCATTTTCTTTGGATATATGACCACGGATCATACATCACCTTTATTATACAAACCGCAGCCCTAATACATTATCTGCGACTTCCTGTTTGCGTCCCATAAATTGCAGTGTATATTCAAACATTCTTGAGCAGCTCTCTGAGCATGAAATGCTTCTAGAGGTCTATGGTGCTTTCCCTGAACCTTTTGCAGTTATCTTGTTGAGACATAGTCATAGGACCAGTTTTTGTGCAACTTGCTTTTAACAAGTCTTTCTCCAAAATGTGGCCTTCTTCGAAGCAATTGTTTTTGCATTCCTATTTCATTAGTTTACATAGATTTTTATTAAACTGAATAATTTTAGCCCTGGCTGGATTTTCATTTCTTATCAAATAATGGAAACAGAGCTAGACTTGCAGTATGTCCTATGACAGTAATCAAAGAGACTCTCAGTATAATGTAAGGAATACATAATCGGCATTTAGTAAATACTGAGATATAGGAGACCCTTATGCGTGGCGTGAGCCCAGCTCCCGCTCGGAGATGCACAGGACCCACGCCCACGGAGATTCTCTCGTGGGGAATTAAAGTAACTTGTCTTTAGTGAAAGACAAATACCATATGATCTCACCTTTAACAGGAACCTAATCAACAAAACAAACAAACAAGCAGAATATAAACAAAGACACTGAAATTGAGAACAGTCTGACAGTGACCAGAGGGGGAGGGGAGGGAATTTCAGGGGAAAAGGGGAACTGTTTAGAGCAACAAGTATAAAGGACACATGGACAAAAACTAGGGGGGGTGGAAATGGGAGGGAGGTGGGGAGGGCTGGGGCGGTGGGCTGGGTGCGGGGTAAAAGACAAAAAACTGTACAATATCAACAATTAAAAAATACTGATTAAAAATAAAATTAAAAAATTAAAAAATAAAGTAACTTCGTAAAACCCATGCTAAACCTTGCAAGGACCAGTGTAACCGGTTCAACCACTTGCGCCTTTTCATGTGCAAATATCCCTCTTCTGTGATGGGATTAGCGGCATCCTCTCCTTTGTTGTCTGTAAAAGGTAACCCCCTGAGGCGAACCTGTGCTTAGTAAACAGGACCGTCCTGTAATGTGCCCAGAAAGACAATAAAAGCTTGTCAAGGCAAAGGCCGACGCTTTCTCTCCTCCTGCCTGTCCTTTTCCTCCACAGGACGTGGCAGTCCGTGTGGATTTGTCGTCTCAGCTGCAATGCCCTGGACCCCACGAGCCGGGGTCCACGGCATGGCTCAGTGGACTGAGTGCCGGCCTGAGAACCAAAGGGTGGCCAGTTCGACTCCCAGTCAGGGCACATGCCTGGGTTGCGAGCCAGGTCCCCAGTGGGGGGCCCTTAAGAGGCAGCCACACATGGATGTCTCTCTCCCTCTTTCTCTGTCCCTTCCCCCTCTAAAAATAAGTAAATAAAATCTTTAAAAAAAACGAGGAACTATTAGAAATGATATTTTACTTCAAATGAATGTGTGAATTCTATTGTATGTTAATATTATTTGTGTGTAGCTGTGGATAGATAGCTAGATTCGAGAGAGTGATAGATAAAAGTTACGTCCAGAATGAATGCTTTCTGAGCATGGTGATTCATGTATAGACTCATTTATTAAAACAAAACATTTATCATAAGACAGAATATAGGCATCAGAAGCAGACGATCCACGTCCAAATAATAACTTTGGTAGCCTGGGATAGTAATAGTAACAGTAATAGCTTTTTGTAGCTTAACGACTCATTTCCTGCGTTCTCTTACGTCTACAACAAAAACTTCCTGTAAGATCAAAGATGAATCCATCATGATAGTATTTTAGTACTGTAGTTTCAAATAGAGCATCTAAAGACAAAACTAAATTTTATATATAAAACGTTAAGTAACATTTAATAGGTTATGATGCAATACAATATTATGCCTTCTTTTACTTTTATACTCTTGTCTTTATTCTTTTCAGCCCTTCTTTTCCAAGTTTCCTTACATACTTAGAAAATGACTGCATAGAATTATAATTATGCTGCATATTTATGGGTATGCCAATATTTATAATAGTATTTGAGGTACAAAAGTTCCTCTCCCAAATCTATCTTATAAATGTGACCGGTAATGACACTTCTTATGCGGAATGAAATATTAATTGGGAATTATACATTAGTGCTGTGGACGAAGTTACTTCCTTGACTGTGAAGTAGTGAAAGGACTTACTTTTCTTGCTTTGTGCTAAACGTTTCATCTGTGTTCCACCATCTCACATAACTGCAGTTATATAGTAATATAGTATATATGGTAATATAAATATAGTAATATATAGTAATATATGGTATTTATATATATAGTGTATAATTTCGTAGTCAGGAGTAACAGTTCTGAATGTGATCCTAGTCAGCATTACTTTATGAAAGTGTAGGAAGGTGAACTGTTGTCTCGATTGTTTGAAGAATAGTCATGTATTGATTTTGCAAAATACATTGAGTCAGTGGAGAGGACATACCAAGTGAGGGCAGTTATCTTTCTATGTAGTCGTCAAATTTAGACATTTTAAAAATGTTATCAACCCCGCTGGTGTGGCTCAGTGCATTGAGTGCTGGCCTGCGAAAGGAGGGTCGCAGGTTCGATCCCCAGTCAGGGCACATGCCTGGGTTGTGGGCCAGGTGCCCAGCAGGGGGTGTGCGAGAGGCAACCACACATGGATGTTTCTCTCCCTCTTTCTCCCTCCCTTCCCTTCGCTAAAAATAAATAAAATCTAAAAAACAAACAGACAAACAAACAAAAACAGAAAACATTGCTACTTTGGGATCAGGGCATCATGGGACCTGCCTAGAGCATTGGATTTGTCCTCATGTGGTTTATCTGACCACAGTGAGCATCACGGAACTACATAGGATGAATGTATCTTTTATTTTTTTAAGTACATAATCTTTATTTTAATAAATGTCTTGGTTGGTCATGGTTTAGCTTCTCTTAAGCTAAATTCCCATCAAATTCTTAGCAATGCTAACCTGTATATTTCACCTAATTCATGTATCCCTTCCTCAGCCTGGCAAGCAGAAACATTATATTTTTATGTTTGAAGAAACTTAGTTAAGTAAGGACGAGATTAATACTTACGAATTCAAGCAAAAACAGAATCAAAGTTATACTCTATGAAAGATTTATATTTCCTTCCTTATAATGCAAAAAGTAGATCCAAAGCAATATTTTATCTCTTAATGATATGCGCTCCTTTTTACAAACACCAAAATATAATATTTATATTTCGAGCATCTAAAAAGCCATTATCTCGAATCTGTATCTTCTAATCATAAAACGCAGCTGATTTCTAAGGCAGATAGCATTTGGTTTATTCAAAAATCCTTTTAACATGTCTTGTGCAGTCAGTTAATCTGTCAGAGCAATAAAATAAGCCCTTTATACTTCTCTGCCTGTGCACATAAAGTTTTATTTAATTCAGTTTGAAATAGCTTGCTTCTACTTTTCATTCTCTTTTCCTGTTTCTGGCTGACATTTTTTATGCTTTATTTTTGGCCGACATAAAATATTTATCGACATGTCATCCAAGACGATTGGTTCTCCACAGTAGAACCTCAGCACGTGGAAAGTGCCTCTTCCCGTTTATTCCGAAAATACAGCCAGATTTCCATATGTCAGGCTTATCCATGATATTGGAAATATAAATTAAATAATTCTATGACTATCAATTATGCATGGATATCGCCATGAAGCACTAGATTTTACAATAATTTAGGACAAAAACTAAACACAGAATACTTCCTTTGATATCAGGTAAACATTGATTTGAACTTTAATTCATTCTTTTAATTGTCCTAATGGAAAAATGGATCTTCCAATATATTTACTTTTCCCATTTTCTTCAATGTAATGTCCCACATTGTTAAAAAAAAAAAAAAAGAAAATTAGCTTGAGACTATTTTTTTTTAGAAATGGCCCATTGTTTCAAGGTTAACTCTTTTTCCCATATATTAAAACACAACAAGTAAGACACCAGTTGGTTCCAAGAATGAAAAGTTCTACTAAAGCATGTGTTCGTACTCTGTCAAGGAAGACCTAATCAAATCCATATAAGAAACAATATGAAATGCACAATAAGAAGTACTATGAGATGTAAACAATAAGATGTGCATCATAAACTCATCAATCTATTGGAATTTTTAAAAGGCATTCGTCCATACTCTGGTTTCTCTTCAGAACACACGAGACTTTTGCCTTTTAAAAGTCGTTCGTCCAGATGCATTTCTCTAAGTTATTGCATTGGGAGAAAAAATACTATCAATAAATAATGTTCCCTATCTTCCCCATTTTGGAGAGGATTTTAAAGTTAATAGAACATTGCTTTGGAGAACTATACAATATTTATGACAGTGAAAGATAGAATTTTGAAATTAGTTCATATTTTTTAAAATCATGCTTTAATATACAAATATGTATCAGCCTGTGCCCCAAATAGAATTTAAGCAGGTATTTTTCAAATGGTAATCAAATGATATACTTCCTTTCTGGTTTTCTATTACATATACTGTATATAGGAGAAAACTATATAATATGTTTAGAATATAGGTTTAGAATATACATATAGGTGTGCACATAATATAAATAAAAGCCTTCCTGTCATGAAATCTCTTAGTCTCCAAACTATATCCTAAGTGGTGTGTAGAGCTTAATAGTTTTTGGAAAGGCACAACCACTCCGTTCTCTGTGAAATTCACAAAATGGATTTCTGCTAATAAAATAACTTCAAATGTTTTAGTAAAGGGCATTTCCTGATATTATATCCACTTATGCTATACAGACGTTTTAATGACTGTTTTCTTTATACTAAAGCAGATTTTTAACTTGCTTTGTTATAGAGAAAACACACTGAATGTTTTGGGAAAGGCTTCAAGCATTTTTTAATATAAACAGCGACTTCTTTTTAAAAGAAAGTTTTATTATGTTATAGTGCCTGTCTCTAGATATAATTGAGGTTTATCTCTATTATTTTTTCAAGGTACACAACTCATAGATTTGTTGACAAGCCAGCCAAAGCTTCTGTAATTGGATAATGTGCTTAAAAGAAAATCATATTACATTTCCTGGGGGAGAGATTAAGCAACTGAAATCCTGTCCACTAGGATACACACCTTTTGTCTGCAGTAATGGGCAAGAGAACGGGCTTTAAAAATCAGTTTCTCTATGGACCCAAAGCCCAGAGACACCACCCAGCCTTTTATTAAAATAATCTTAATTTAATATGTTCTTATTAAGGAACAGATTGAAGAGTGCGATTGTTTCAAACATTTTGGATGGCTGAGAGGCATATCTCAGAAATACCGATTACTCAGTATGTTCTTTGCCAAACTCCGAAGGAAAAGGAGCCCTTTCGTATATGGCGAGAGTTTGGCAAATCAACATTCTATCGATGCAGAAAAGGCTACTTATATAGGTAATGAAAATATTCCCTTTTAATTTCTAAGATTTTTGATGTGTCTGTAAGAAAGCCACTGCTGTGACTGGCTATCATCAATTTTGAACTGAATGTTTCAAAACAGATTAACTTTTACAGAAACTCGGGATCCAAAGAGATGAGAAATTTACTTTATGTTTGCAACATTGCTTTCATTATAAATAAAGTGTTAATTATATGCTGTTGCATTTGTAGCCTTCACCTTTCATACAATTTGAACAGAAAATTTGATTTGAGCTGCACTTTTTCTGTGATTCAGACTGTGCAATCTAACGTTAAGTACAATAACGCCACAACTTACTACTTTCGCAATCAACAGGAGAGGAACTGGGGTAATTTGAATCATACATCAAGAAGAATTGGATCTTTTGGCACATCTTGTAGAATGCTTAAAAATTAGCATTATTCAAAGGAAACTACAGTTTGGCCTATTAATTTGGTACAATCGTCAAGTACATTGTTGTGAGATTTTTTCATGCTGATTTTGGAGTGTTCTGTGCCCTTCACTACAAACCCCTGCGGGGCTGCCATAAGCAAATAATTGAGGACCTTGTTCTCAAAAGTCAGACTATAAGAAGTTAGAACACATGTCAGGGTTTAGGTGAATTGCAACTTGATTAATCAGAGTTTTCTCTGTATCAGGAAGCATAACGAGTATTGTCATGTACTAAGCTAAGGAGACATAGATGATGTATTGAATAAATGCTCATATATTGATTCAATTAGTACTTATATAAAACATTATTCTTCAATTGACTCTACTGATGAAGACACCCGACAGTTTCACTAAAAATGATTTGAGTCCCTGGTTGGGGTGCGCAGGGAAGGCAACCGATCAATGTTACTCTGTCACGATGATGTTTCTCTCTCTTCCTTCTCTTCTCTCTAAAATCAATAAAATCATATCCATATCCTTGAGTGAGAATTAAAATATGATTTAAAATTTTATTTACTCACCAAAATTATGGCCTTTTAAAATTTTATGAAAATAGCTTTATTATGTGACTCTGAAGTTATACATGATAAAATAACTTCAACTGTTACTACCTTATTGAAGTAAATGGGAATTATAGGGTAAATGACCCGCGAACGCTATGCCAGTTTCGTGTTAAGCTATCAGTTTCTTGTTAAGCTCTGTTGACCCTCAAGCTTTTCAAACATTATCTATTTATTAGTAATTCTTCCTTTCACACTTAGGCAGTTGTCTCTAGTATGCATTGGGCTCTTAAATATTTGTGCTAGGATTATGAAGGAAATATTAAAATATGTTTGTATAAATAATACAGCATGTTTTGCTATTATTCTCATGATAAATTTTAGCTATTTTACGTGGCTTAAATATGAGCTGCATTTTTATTATAAAATGTATTTTCTTAATTTAAACTTTCTAATCCAATTATCCCAGTACTTTAATTTACTAATTAAGATATTTGTTTTGGTTATAATTCAGAAAATACTATAAGAAACTCAATTATGTTTACAAGTAAGCACTTATGCACACCTAAATTTGTATATTATTATTGCAGTGTGTAAGGAAAAATAACTCTGAGCTGTTGATTGTGTTTTAATTTCTTAATTAATAAATTTAATCTCACAAAACTGAATAACCTGAAAACTATATTCTTAGTGAAAAACATTTAACTTGTTAGTTGTATTCATTTTGTGCATTAGTAAAATGGCATTTTAAGTTAGACATAGATAATATACACCATCGTTTATAACATAACATTTAGTTATACTAATTAATGCATTTTATTTCTGTACGTACAAAGAGAGGACTGTGCTTATTTTGACCTTGCAAAAATCCTGAGCAGTGTGGATGCTTGAAATTTAAGAGTACATTTGGAAATAGATTTTATTTTATGAAGAAAAGGTTTAGAACTATAATGAATGCATTTATTAATTTCTGTGTTAGCATATAATATTACTTTAGAGCAGAGAAAATGTTCCCTTTTTTGGACCACGTTTCATGTGATGAATTTGTGCTTCATAGATTTAGTTTTAAAAGTTTTATGCAGAATTTGTCTACT
The DNA here is from genome assembly GCA_039655065.1 of Glossophaga mutica. Classification (NCBI taxonomy): domain Eukaryota; kingdom Metazoa; phylum Chordata; class Mammalia; order Chiroptera; family Phyllostomidae; genus Glossophaga; species Glossophaga mutica. Next base: position 675,979 of record CM077318.1, on the reverse strand, counting down.
ATCCTGAATTGCAAAAAAATTATCAACATTTGACTTCAGTGGATTATGAACCAATTCTCACTTTTCAGCATGGGAGCCAAATGTCTCCTGGGATAGGTCTTTTTAAATGCGTTTGTTTTCATTTTTATTACTGCAATGTCACTTGTTTTGCTTCTTCGTCTGTACCTCCTCACCCTTAGGAGTCCACCGCAGTGATGGAAAAGGATTTGATAACTAGGTGTAGACTGCACTGAAATTGAAGGCGGTGTACTCGAAAATGGTGCATTGAGATAGTACAAGAGTTAGTTACCTACTCCAAAATAAATTGGAATATTTTGCAGGTGGCGTGCGTCCACTCACAGTCCTTACTGAAGTAGAAGCCCTGTTTGAGGGGTGAGGGTGGTGGAATTTTATTCAGATGATCAATCCCACCTAAAGTATCTTGTGAAAGTGCTGTTTTTATACTTCCATTTGTGTTACTGTTAAATGATATCGGTGATGTCGTGACGCAAAAGAAATGTCCTGTTCGTGTCAATGCCACTTGCAACGTTTGCACTCTTCTCTCATTAATCCTGAGGAACAACAGTACTGTCACCGCCACGGTTCTGCCTCTGACCTATTTGTCGTCTGTGAGCGTTTAGTATGTCTTCACTTTCATAGTGTTTTAAATGTGTTCAAAACGATTGTTAAACAAGTTCAAAATCTTTAAAGTTTTTATCTTTACATGCACAGTAGTAAATATATCAGGAAATCACTTTTATTGCTGCTCTTAAATTTGACAGAGAATGAATTTGAGAGACTTTTGTCCAGATCAACACATATCCAAGTTTTCATCGGTACCTCACAGTGTTCGGAAGGAACTCACTTAATGCAATGGCTACACTTACTGATGTGCAAATTGGCAACGATCTCCATTCTCCCATATTCTAATTATGAAAACAAAATGACATTTTAGTAAACATATAATGTAAACATGTTTGAGTTGTGAAAATAGTTGGGTTATAGAAAAAGTGTCTCCATCGAGGTAAAAAGACTTCCGCTGGGCCCTCCTCTGTTGGTTACTGGGTTTTCCCACAACTGTTATCCACAGCAGATTTGCAAGCAGAGAAATCTGTTAGGTCAAAAACCTGTTTGCCCTTATACTTCCTGTAGGAGGTACCGAGAGAGAGAAACTCACATTTCACCAGAAGACTGTACTTTGCTGTCATAGGAGATGAAGCTAGAAAATCTACTGAGTCTGGCAAAGTGAAGTTCAAAATATAGTGTAATGTATTGTCATTTACACTTGTTTACATGAACTAATGTGTTGAGAATGAGAGAAAATATTTATCACGTTTAACTTTGTTAAACTCTTTTTTTTAGCTTTCATTCCTGGACTAAAGAAAGGTACGGAACAGCCACCACAAACCATACGTGTCACGGTGCATGTGCCATTTTCAAGTGTATCGCTAATTTGTGTGTGTTTGCAGAAGTTTTGGCCTTTGCAATTTCAACTGTTTGCTTGAAACACATTTGTACTTCTTGAAAATGAGGTGGTATGTAGGAAAGGTTTGTAGCTGGTTGGATAGTTAGTATAACTAGACACCCTTTCCAAGTAGTTAATCTCAAGAAAGCGGAATTTCCCTAACTCTATAGTCAGTTTTTAATTCACAGCGGTTACTTTCAAAGGACCTACAGACTTAATTTCTTATTCATTTTTCCTCAGACATTGTAGACATATTCAGCATTTTGCCTGAGGAGGCTTTAAAAATATAATTCTACTTTATATTTTTATTGACATTTGATCTGTAAATTGTATATGCTGTGTACATGCCTAACAAAGTAACCCAAGTTTACGTTCTTTGTGAACTTGTACCTAATAGGCATTTTCTCTGCTAAATGATGGAGTATAGATTGTCTGTAAATATATACAAGCTAAGGTTGATAGAAAACAAATTTCTTTAAATGTGAAGTTTGAGCAATCAGTTAAAATGGATACAGTTTTACCGTGCTGATAGAGTGCTACGCTGCTGCGGGGTGTTTTGTACATTTGCACGCACTGAGAATACGTACCCATTTCTTTCTTGTCTACTTCACATCTGCCATATTGTTCCATCGCTATTTCAAAAAGGGATTTGTTTCACTTCATGCACTTATTTGGAAATGTGGTTTTGTAGTCCATTGATATTTTGACCAAGTAGAAATAATACTCAGAGAATAAATCTTCCTGAAACCAGTCATAAAAATCTAAATTAGTATGTACAGAACCTCACTTTTAATCATATTTTGACATATCATCAAAACTAACAGCATGCTTTATCATTTCTTGGTATTTTAAATGTTCGTAAAATATTCCTTTGGTCTCTTTTATATTCTATTGGAGTCGCTGTCTTGAGATTTTATACAATGCACTGTAATGCCCATTGTAACTTTGTGAGTATCCTGTAAGTAATGGAATTCCAAGGTAAATGTCAGATTCTATTTGAAAGTCTTGAGTAGTTAACATTGATGTGGGGAAATCAGGTGAAAGCGAGAGCGTTGCCTCGGCTTCTCATTTTCTCTCTGCCCGATACAATACACACTGCTCAGCAACTCGGGGCCCTGGGGGCTTGTTTGCGTCTGCGGTGACAGTGTCACAACTGATCATAACTATTCACAGGTGTAGCGAAAACTATTCACAGTGGTTTTACACTGTGGTCCGTTTACACAATGGAATAGGACTCGACCATAGAAAAGAAGGAGCTCCCACCCTTTGCGGCAGCGTGGATGGAGCTGGAGAGCATTGGGCTAAGTGAAATAAGGCGGGTGGTGAGGGGCAAACACCGTGCGATCTCACTCATATGTGGAGTCTAGTGACCAAGATAGACTGGCGGACAAAACACAAACAGAGGCATGGGCGCATGAAACACACCGACAGTTGTCTTTAATATTAATATTAATTAATTAATATTAATAAGACATTAATATTACTTAGCTTTTCAACCTTCATTGGCACACCGACGTGTAATAATCATTACAGTTAAAACCACACTTGAAATTTTACTGTAATTTACTTAGTATATTCAAAATACAGTTGGGCTTTGACTTGAAGCTGCACTGAAATATCCTAGTGCCTTTTGTAGTTATACATTAGGATAATTTTCCTACCGTATTTGTATAACCGCTTTCCATTAGCAGCTCACTTGAGCAGACTCATTAGTATTTACCTCGCATCATACAATTTCTCAGGCATATTACATATTATTAAACATAAGACAAGAAACAATATGTGACCCTAATCATACATTTAGGAAAAGGGGATAATTTCATTCATGCAACTTTTCTGTTGAAGGCTGACTGACAAGCAGGAATGACATCATTTTCTTCCATACAAGAAAGTAGGCTCTTTCTTTCGTAGTAAATGACGTCTGTGATTATGAGCGTGCACACAAGGTCTTAGCAGTAAGAAAATTGCCTGTACTTCTGTGGCGACTTGACTTGTCCCTAGGGAAGAAATTGCAAATGCAGGGTGGGGCAAAAGTCGGTCTACAGTTATTCATATGGAAAATAATGCGATAATGAATAAATAAAAACACAAGAATCAACTCACAACTGTAGACCGACTTTTGCCCCACCCTGCATTTGCAATTTCTGCATCGAAATTGAAATTAATGTGAATCGGAGAATATAGCCTAGGAGTCTTCAATTTCCAGTGATTGGATATCCTTAGTTTTGACCTGCACTGTCAAATGAGAATATGAGAGCCAAATGTAATTGTAAATTGTCTAGTGGGTATACATTAGAAAAAGCACAAATCAAATGGAAAATTAAATTCAGTAATATATTTCATTGAGCCATCATTCCTCCATGTATTCAACATAAAAATTATTGATGAAATATTTTAAATTTCTTTTTATAGCAAGTTCAGCTAACCTCGCTTCAGCCTCTCAGAGCCCGAGGATTAATTGCTGGGGTTGAGAGACTAAGGGCGTCGGCACACGTTTGTTCGATATTAGACCTTGAAGAAAAACAAACAAACGAGCAACAGCCCTTGAAGCCCTTGAATTTGTGCGTGCTCATCTGAGAATATTCTCCCGCTGGCTGGTCAAAATTCAAAGAAAGGAAAAAACATTTGGGAAAGATACCCTGGTTGATTTTTACTGCCACGGGCAATTAAAAATGGCGAATGTGAAGCAGTAGAGGGTTGTGCGGATCAAAGTCAACACTTTTAATTGCAGACTTTGTCTAATCTGTTTGAGTCTCTTAAGAACCCCAATTCATTGAACTGAAAGTCTTCACGAGGTTTACAGAGGAGCCCTTAGTAAGGGATTGGCACTAGTTACTCTGGAGGCCGCAGAGTATTGCAGGTTATCTTCAAAAGTGTAAAATCCGTCTACAGCGTTCTTTCACATTGTCCTGCACAGTGTTTTATAAGTCAGGGCGCATCGCTGCCGGAACTGGGGGCACAGGCGCACCTCCCAGTTCATGTAAAAAGTGGTAGTTCGATTTTAAAACATTAGCGATATAATGGTCAATGTCACTGTGAATGTCAGAAGCTGCATTTCTCAGAATATTAAATGAAAGCCTATCATATCTTAAACAAATGTAAAATATTTCTATTACAGATGTGTGTCAGAGACAATTTAAAACATTTTAGTCACTTTTTAATTGCTTATCAATGGTCCAAAATATCACCAAACTCAAAACAGAGAATACCTTACAAGGTGATGGGAGAATACCTTACAACATTCAAATAAGCTTACAAATGCTTTATACTGAAGCTATAATCAAATCTAATTATATCATTGCTTTTTGAGAAGGATGTAGAATGCAGTTTTTAGCTTCTATTCGGAATCCAGGTGAGATTTAGAAAGTATATTTTCACAGTTTGCGGCTTGGAAAAAGCAACTACTGATGTTTTACGCAGTTTGAATTTGCACTGGGTTAACAACGTATTTTCTTTGCTGTCAGAAGTTGTTGCTGCTCTCCAAATATAATAATATCCTGCAAGATAAGAGAAAAAAGATAGGAAACTTTAGGGAATCCATGTTAAACATTTTTCAAAGATATTTATTTGTTCAGGCCCTCTTAAGCTTTTCTAATGTATTTAAAATCTAAAGAATATTTTAAAAGCTAATGAAAAGACAGGAAATATTCTGGGCAGCAAGTGTCAGAATATATAAAGCTTTAAAAATAAAAACAAATTGGTAGATCGATGTGGTAAAACAAAATGGCGCTGAAGTTGACCATAATGTGAGATCAACATATGATTTAAAAATAATTAAAACGAGAGCTGATGCTATGAATTATTAAACAAATGGTACTGAGAAAGTTGGTAACGTATTTGGAAGAAGAAATACATATACGAGAAATTATACAAGATCAAAGATATGACTATAAACCCGGGGACATACAATTTAGGAGAAAATCTAAGTAAATATTAACGAGTCGCAGAAATATGCCTTGTTTTAATATTTACTCTTGAATGGCTGTATAATTAGATAACTAGTGGCAAACAGTGGCAGTCAATTACTGAAATCAGTTGTCATCCTGTGCCGAGAACTGTTACTTCTGGTTAGTTTCACAAAACGTTTCCATTCTACAATGGTTCTCTTCTCATTAATCCAGACGTAGCCGTTGAAAGAAAGGTTGATTGCAGACGGCAGGATGTGTGGCATGAAGCAATCATTGTCTCTGTTTTAAATATTGATTTTGATGATGACGGTGATCAACGGCTTCAATACGCAGATATAAGACATTACTCCTTGTTCATATCTCAAAGCAGCAAGAGATGAAGTGAACACTATCGAACAAACGGTTATTTTTAAATAAGTACTTGCATGATTTCTTCAACAATATTTGATCAGATTGGCTCTGTATTTGTAGACGTAGCCTTATGGTGCCTTTAACGCTGATATATTCTGAGCGTATGTTTCCAGAGCCTTGCACTGTCCCTCCCAACCACGATTCAACATCCCTGTCGTCATGTTACATGTTACATGTGATGCGCATAAACATCCCAAAGATTAGGATGAAAATATCGATCATTATTCTGCCTACCACACTACCCTTTACTCTTTGAAAGCCAACTTTTAATGCTGTGACCATGTTTTAAAGATGTCTAAGTAAGTTTTTAATAAGGCAATTTTAATAACTTTGACCTTTGAGATCCAAGAAAGTCAAAAACTATCTTGGAAACTGGAGTAATTTCTGATATTCTAGGTTCTTTCAAGCCTTTAGGATATGAAATCCTGATCAATTTTAAGTGAGTCATTACAGAATTTAGAATCCGACTTGCTGTAAAAAAAAGTCCTTGCCTTTGCATTTCAAATTACAGATAAACACTTATCTTTCTTCTTAACAAAGACTCATTTAGCCTCTTAAAGTCTGTTTCCACATTTGTAGCAAACACGTCATATAATGCAGTGAGGACATAATGAATTAAGGCATCGAAGAAACTTTGCACATTGTAGATGTTCACTATTACACTAATATAAAAATAACATCATTATTTTTCTGTTACTCTTATTTTTCTGGATGCCACTTTACTGGGTGCCTGCTTAAACTGTAGACAACATTCATTTCATTGTACTTTTATTCCAAATATAAGTAAAGAGGTGCCTTGTGTTTTATTAATCCATAAAATATTTTCCTGTCAATTTTTAAAAATGAAGCTCTTTTTAGGCACATATATCTTAAGGTAAGAGTCAGGAGAGACACTTTTTAATGAGTTTACCAAAGAAGCTTACCACTGTTAAGTATGTTTTGAACACTCTAGTCCCCTAACCGTATAGAGTTTGGCCCCTAACCAAGCCAGCTTCTCTGTTAACTCAATTAGTGTCTAACTGTAAAGATGATAAGCCAGGTGCCGATTAGGGTTTAATCGGCATAGTTTTGCATATTTTAAAATCTCAGCAAAGTCTTGATGGAAATTATCACATAGATGTATCTAAATCTACAGTTATAGTATATCTCATACCCATGTGTTTTTAATTAAAACTATTGGCACTTTCTGCTTTTACTCTGATTTTCTTAGTGTTCAGGCTTTTACGTGTATGGTCACCTTATAAACAGTCTCAATTTGACTGTTAGTTATACAGAAAAATATCATTGGAAGGATCAGGCAGCAACATTTGCATCTTAGCATCCACAGGAATGCTATATTGTGTCTAAATTAAGATTCTGACACAAAACATTAAACATAGCATTTCCTTTGTTATCGCATTCTTCGGTAATTTTTGGTGCATGAGGTGTGTCAAGGAAAGACGTGGAACATGTACATTAATTGTCTCTTCCTCACCCTTCAATGAGGATTAGCGTACTTATTAAATTCCCTGAGGTCATGTGACAGGCAACTAAACTCACACTAAATTCTCTGGCTCTTGCAGGCTTTGTGTATGACATTATGATAATCCAAAATCTGTTCTCTAAAACAAGATGACAAGATGAATTTATGTTAACGCTGCCACATGGATTACGACAATTTTACAGGGACAGAGACATTCGTTACTACCTCGCACAGGCCTTGTTTGACATTCTTGGCAGCTAAACGATTCATTACCTTTTACACAGGTATCGAACTATCCAAATTAAACCAGTTTTTCTGATAATGTTCTTCTATCCCGGATGTAATCCAAGGCAGTGCATTGCATTTAGTTGTCACGTTCCTAATCTGTGACAGTTTCTCATGAACTGAACAAAGTTGAGGGTGTTCGGGTCTGCTTTTTCCAGCCTGACCATCCGTTCGGGGTTGTCGGGTGCCTGTCTGATGGTGAGACAGGTTCTGGGGGAGAATAACGTGGTGAAATGCCTTTTTTGTCACGTGACATCTTTGAGCACTTGTTCCAGGTGGTTTGTGGCAGGTTTGGCAAAGTTGCTCTTTTTCCCTTTCCTTAGTCCATTCTTCAGAAGTAGGTCTCTAAGTCGGACAGATGGATAAATTTTAGCAGCTTCACTGGGCTATCACTTACATATTGTAAAGTTTACTCATTGAAAATGTTCAACCCAGTGGGGTTCAGTGTAGTCACAGAGCTGTGCGGTCATCACCCCGGAGGGAAGCCCCACGGCCGTTAGCAGTCACCCCTCCAGACTGCTGATTTGCCAGGTCATGAAATGAACTGATTTGTTCGGAATCTTCTGTTACTGTCTTCTCTGAATGAGCATAATACAGTCAAGGCTCACTACATTCCTGTGGGGTTGTTTTAATTGTGGTAAAAGGCATATGGCGTAAAATACATCATCTTGCCCATTGTAAGTGTTAGTGATGAACGATATCCCATTATATCAATATACCACATGTTCGGCCAGTCACATTGGAGGGGTATTTGTTTTTTCCCACTCTTTGTCCGTAATGAATAATGCTGCTGTCATTTCTTTTATGTGGACGGATGTTTTCAGTTCTCTTTGGTATATACGTTGTCTTTTTCTTTATCACCATCATAATGGGTATGAAGGAATATCTCATGACTTGGATTGGAATTCTCCTAATCACTTATAATGTTGAGCATATTTTCATGTACTTATCGGCCACTTGTATATTTTATCTATATGAATGCCTGCTCAAATCCTTTGCCCATTTTTAATTGGGTCGTCTGTCTCTTCATTGTTGAGTTGTAAGCGTTTTCTGTATATTCTGGATGCAGTCTCTTTCCATTGATATTTTGCACCATTATATGCTTATGGTTTTCATTCTTTTAATAGGGTTTGTAACCCTTTTCATATGGCTGGTTTTTAAACAAAGTTTTAAAATTCCATAAATTCCAATTTTGTTGTTGTTTATACTTTTGGTGGCATATCTAAAAAACTCATTGCCAAACCCAAGTCCTAATTTGCTGTTTTCCTCTAAGAAATACATAGGTTTAAGTCTTACATTTAATTCTGTAATGTTCTTTGAGTTAATTTTGCATGCGGTGTGCTCTGAAGGAGGGGACACAGTGCTTTCCAGTGAGATGTAGTGACATTAAGAGAAATGGAATGGACTCCAAGACCCACCCAACCTCAAAGTCAGGAATTGCATTCATTTGCTTTTTCTCTGGCCTTCGCTTCCTAACTATCACACGCTCCAACTTCCTACATAGTGTTAGGAACACCTTTGATCTGTCAGGTACACTGCTAGACGATTTGCATAATTCCATGTTCTCGATACATGAATGTAATATTTTCTTCAAGTGTAAGGGAGTAGATATAGCGCATTTATAAGAGAACTGAAAAGATTACCTATTAATATTCACTGTGTTACGTTAAGTATGGATTAGTAGGGAAAATACCAGTGTTTGACTTGTAGGGATTATTTGATGTTTGCTTGGTGATGCTACTTGCTGTTCGCTGTTGGAACAAGTCACTTAAGCCCTTTGTCCCTCCAGAGTTGAAGGAGCCGTCTGGCAGTGTAAACCCAGGCGACCTTAGAGCAGAAACCCCTTTCCCATTCCATTTAATCATTTTAAAATTAAGAAATTCTCCATCACACGTCATATCACGCAGGAGAAGGACTGTGTTGGGATGAACAGGATTATACATATGCAAGGTTATACACACATTCAATACTGACATTTTACCATTGTCTATAGCTTCAGAAACAACAGACTGAATTAGTTTTGCTGTTTCTATTTTCCAGTTTCCTTTAAAGCCATAGGCCCTTGATTTCGAAATTCAAAGCAGTGGGCGTGGAGGGGAGGGGAGGTGTGAAGAGATATGGCTGGAAACCTCGGACACAGAAGTACCGTATTTTGCCGTGTATAATGCGCACTTTTGCCCAAATACTTGAGGGCAAAATAAGGATGCACGTTATACACAGGCGGTACCTGAGATACTCTGTTTTGTAATTACTGGTTACATCAAACTTCTTATACCATAATATGCTTAAAAATAACGTATTATGCTAATTCCTGAATGCTAATATACCTTTATGATACAAAAAGACGAGTATCTAAATATAAATAAATAAAAATCAAATTAAATAATGAAAACGAAAGGGTTTTTTTCCTGAAAGTTTGGGTCAAAAACGTGGCCACACACTATACACGACAAAATGCGGTAGTTCTTTTTGTTAGCAGAGGTTATGCCTAACATTAAAATTTGCAGTTAATGGTTTGAGAAATGAATGTGTTCATGATTGCTACAGAGTCTTACGTACAGATGATTTAGACTAAGCTTCAGAATTGTTTATCAATTAAATGCTAGTCACATCTTATTTATAACAGCATATTTTGCATAAGGGTTTATCACTAAGTATCTACTTCCATGTTGTCAGAATGATGCCATACATATTTATACACATATTTTATTCATTCTCTTTTTCTTCAGTAACATGAACTTTAACAAATACACCTGAAAATCTTATTGTTCTAATTTTGAAACTTGACTTAGATGGAAAAACACAGTGTTTAGCTTTTAAAAGATATTCAGTTCATACACTGTTCATTTTATTTAGTGTTTAGAAGAAGATGATGTTTTCTTCATCCCTTTATTGCCATTGATTTGATTCTTTTCAGTGGTGTGGAGTCTATGAATTTCACACAGACTTCGAAATTCCACACATGTGTGGAACAAGTGATAGCTTCTCGTTGCTTATTGGGAAAATATCCCTTCTTAAAACTGTACTGGTTATGTAGATGATCAGCCCTAAATTATGCCTCTTTTCAGTTTTACCACCGTATAAGTCATGATCCATTTAAAAATCGTTTCATTTATATATGAGATCTATCAGGGCAATTGACGTTTAGATATTTTCATGAAATCGGTCGACATTACATTGACTAGCTCCAGTTGTTCTTGTAAAACACCGATAGATATGATAAAGCATAGGAAACTTGTAATTAGTTAGAAATTTAAACGCCTTGTAGCTATATCCTCACTGCTATATATATAAACAGTTCACATTTCAATCCCTATCCTCAGACAAATGAGCTTACTTGATGTTACTCATTCGTAATCCACTCCATATGGATAATGTCTTCTTTGTAATCGAGTTTGTTTAAACAGTCAAGCAATATTTTGCATTTGACATGTTGCTGGAAATCAAAGCGTGTGTTTCAGTGTGCGGTTATTTCTCATTGAATATCATGTCTGCTAGAGAAGGTGAAGCACAGAGGATGCGGTGACTGTTCCCCTCTGAGCACTGCTCAGCGGGAAGAACACAGAGCCAATCGGTGATGACCAACCGAGTGTGCTGACGGATGACTTGTGAAAAGTAATGCGTAAGCGTTAACGCTTAATAAAACACAAACCATAAACAATTAGAAATGACTGATATCAAAGTGTCGATCACCTGTTAGACAAGTTTCCACTGTGCCAGTTACCGAAAGGTATCTTTCTATTACTATCTGTTTTGTTTTGTTCCTCTCCTTTGCCTTGAATAGGGATAGTCAGTTTTTCTTAAGGTGAGAAATACTGTGTCTTGGATGAACTTTACCTTCATTCGTGCATGGGTGTCCAACCCGCGGCCCACGGGCTGTGAATTCGGCCCAACAGAAAATCGTACGTTTACTTAAGACATTATCAGACTTTTTTGTGATGACGTGTCGCAATGTATTTTGTGTGTGGCCCAAGATAACTCTTCTTCCAGTGTGGCCCAGAGACGCCATAAGGCTGGACACCTTGGCACAGCCTCCAGCTTCATGCTAAGTTAGCATTTTAGACAGGCAGTAATTGGAGTTAAGGTGATGGATCTCAGTTTCAGTTGGCTTTTCTCTTAGGTTAGCCTTCATGGTCAAGGTCACAGTAATGCAGTAATAATACTAGTTTACCATGCTTGTACACTTTCTTCTCTCATTGGGTAATAAAGTTAAATTTTGGACAACCAAACTTCTAAGATTAATAAAGACCAAGACTTGGAATGTGTTGTGCTGAAACATATAAAGATAATATACTTGAGAGAAGTTCCATAAGTTTTCATAAATTAGTGCTTTAAAAGATAGAAGTATATAAAATAAAGAAGACATGTTATGTAAAATACCAATAGGTATATAATTTAAGATTTCTTTTGGATGACTACCCTTGGATCATATTAAAACTGCTCAATTTTTATTAAAGGCTGATATAAATTTTTATCTCAAAAATGGTGAATAGATATTCATTTTAAAAATTAGCGCTGAGTTATTTAAATAAAATAAGGTTTTGGAGTTATAATTATTACAATAGAAAAATCATAAATATTTTATGCAATAATATTTGGAGCATTTTTTCATTGATCATATACCTAAAATTATTAAGAATATATACCCTGGCTGGTGTGGCTCAGTGGATTGAACACCGGCCTGCAAACCAAAGGGTTGCCAGTTTGATTCCAGTCAGGGCACATGCCTGGGTTGCAGGCCAGGGTCCCCAGGAGGGGTAACGTGAGAGGCAACCACACATTGATGTTTCTCTCCCTCTCTTTCTCCCTCCCTTCCCTTCTCTCTAAGAATAAATAAATAAAATCTTAAAAACAAGACTATATAGCCCTGGCTGGTGTAGCTCAGTGGATTGAGTGCGGGCCTGCGAACCGAAAGATCGCGGTTCGATTCCCAGTCAGGGCACATGCCTGGGTTGCCAGGCCAGTTCCCGGCAGGGGACATACAAGAGGCAACCGCACATTGATGTTTCTCTCCCTCTCTCCTTCCCTTCCCCTCTGAAGATAAATAAATAAAATCTAAAAGAAAAAAAAAATTTATAAAAAAAAAACAAAAACCAAGACTATATAAAAAGATAACCGACATGAACATATAGCACTTCATTTACCCCTGCAAGTTAGTCATTAATGATATTGACAAATAAATGAATAAAAACTTTGAAAAAGTTCAGGAGGTCTACACCATGTCCAAAATGCTCCTCCTCTTCTGGTACGTAACATAAGAAGCACATTGGCAATCGATATTGTCTTTAGTAATAAGAAGGGTTAATATTACAACAAGATGACACAATTATTCCATTTAAATAGAAACTTTATTTATAAAGGTAATGAAATATGAAGCTACTTTTAAGGCCTGAAGAGCATGGGTGAATTCATTATTTTTAATAAGCAATAAAGTTTTAATTCCTGGTGATAACAGGTAATATCGTATTCCCCTAAATGTAAACTTGCATAATAATAGAAACATTGGTGAGATGATCAGGTAGTTCTGTTAAAGTGAAAAGAAACATTTATTATGAGAGAAGAAAATCTTGCAGTTCTCAATACTCATTTTTGTCTGTCAACAGAGCAAAAAAGGAAAACATGCAAAAAGCCTTATTATTCCCTTAACTACCAGGCCGAAAGGCTTTTCCATCTGCCTATTGAATTAGGAAGGACAGCACCGAGGAGCTGATTCCTGGCTGTGAAGAGTCAGGCGCTGGGTGTCTGCAGCTTAGTACAGCGCGGTTGGACGGAGCGCGCAGAGGGGGCGGTATTGTCAGGATGCAGAACGCAGTGCAGAGGTCAAATGCTGACGGTGTAGATGCATTTTCACCAGTTAAACAACAGAAAAGGTGAAGTCTTTTAAATGTTCTTATTATTGAGTGCAGTGACATTGACCCTCCCAATACCCAAAGGAGTTATCCCCTCAATTACTTCTTTTAACTGCTCATTAGGATGAGGATGTGCACAAGATACAATGATTGAGTGACTCCAAATACATTATACGTAACATGGCAAGTACTATAAATTTATTTAAATTTTATTTATAAATGTCTCCACTTGTCATGGCTTTCATGAAAATGGTCCTATATAAATACATTAGATAATAAGCAGGGCATTTGTCACTTTTATTAATGCTCATAGTTTGAAACTCGAATAGCTTTTAGTCTTTATCAGAAAATGTGGGATAGTACTGTGTTAAAACTAGTATTTTTAGAGCACCTATCATATCATAGTCAATATATATTAGGTGCTCCTTGCAATATAAAGATACAGAACTGTAAGAGCTAAACATCATGGACATATTATGCCAAGCTATTAGAAAGTAAAGTGACTTTCACTCCAAGTTAATTCAAATATCTGTATACTGCTATATTCAATTTATTTTTAAAAGAAAACATACTGATTTTATCCGGTGTATTCCAAACCCAATTACATCATACTCGTAATTCATTTATTTTCTTTGCCCTAACTCCATTTTCTCTTGGGAAACTATTTTCCTCGTGCAAATACATTGATATGGGCAAATAAACTTAGCAAATATTTCTGATTTCTTATTATTTCTCATACAATCACAGGTGAGGTATGAGATTGGAGTATTACATCATGAACCCTTAGACCTCCACCGATTGTAGATAAAGTGCCTTTGTTCGCCAAAATACATAGTTTTCTGACTGCCAAGGAGCTTGAACTTAAAAAATGCAACTTGCCAATTGGAGTAGTCTATTAACTGTGATGAGGGTAGCTTGAGTCAGATGTTCCTCATGTTTGACAACTTTTGTTACATTATTATTTTCAAACAAAACAACCTGGTCCCCATTTTTCTTAGTCACTCACTTTGATTTTTCATTACCCACTTCCACTCACAGTTAGCAGTGTAAATATGTTCATTATCAGTGCATAAACCTTCAAATGTTACAGAGGCGATTAACTTTTTCATTCTACTAAAAAGGTAGAACTCACGTTTGATGTCAGATTTGCTGACAGTAATTGTCTCTGAAAAAACTATGGGTATTTTTAATTCCTTCTGATTTTCAATAAATTAACCCCCAATATCCTGCCTTTTGTTTGCAGCAATGATGTTCACTGGACTGTTCAGTTACCACCATCACCTAGCTGTTGACAAGCTGTGTTAGAATTTTAGTTTCTATGATCCCTTTTATGTCGTCATGGGTGATGGTAACACGTTGGGCTGGGTAATTCTTTGTCAGTGGTGATAACCACAAAGGTATCTATATATTACCACATCCCGCCGCTGAGATCACTAATCACATGCGTTTTTCATCTTGTATTTGGGCTAACACAAGATAGTAATACAGGTTTCTGATAATCAGTTATAAAATATAAGTATCTTAGTACTTAATTATGCCCAGTTCTGTATACAGAGAGAAGAGCGTAAAAAGGTGAGATTTTTGAGTAGTTGCTATTGACAAGTGGCATTTAAATCTTCACCATTAGGAAAGAATTTCATCTAAGAAAGTTCAGTGACAGCTCAGTCCACAGTCGGAGTCCTCAGCCATGTCAGGCATTGGGGTAGGACCTGGGGAACGCCTTGAATGTTAGAGGAATGTCTTTCTGGAATCACTTGAACGTCGGTTCGTTAGGATGTAGTGTCCGTGTGCCTGCAACAGTGCATGGCGCTCAGAAGCTTTGCAGGAAGCACTTGCTCAGTAAGTCATTAGCTAGTAGACTAGCCAGCGCTGATGTATGGATTCCGCTCGATTTTATCGCCCTGCGCACAGGAGGGAAGAAAGAACAGGCGTGGGTGATCTGAGCTACTTTTCAGATGCTGATGTGGATATGAATTCCTGCTCGACCTTCCAGAACAGAACGCCTGCAGCTGTGTGGGGATGATTTCACACACAAGCCAAGTTGTGTCTGTTCCAAATGTCTAGATGAGCCCAGATCCTGAATGCGGGCCCGCGTCCACATCCTATAGCATGGCTTCATAGCCAAACTGATTATTTCACTTTGACTCAGACATTTTTTGTTTAAGATTTTATTTATGTATGTTTAGAGAGAGGGGAAGGGAGGATGAAAGAGAGGGACAGAAACATCAGTGTGCGGTTGCCTCTCACACGCCCCCTACTGGGGACCTGGCCCGCACCCCAGGCATGTGCCCTGACTGGGAATCGAACCAGCGACCCTTTGATTCTCAGGACGGCACTCAGTCCACTGAGCCACACCAGCCAGGGTGAGATTTCTAACCTATAAACATCAGGGATGAATTAATCTACATTTTGGCGTAACGGTACGTTATCATTTACTCTGGATATAATCATGGTGGTGTAGTTCACTAGGATTATCAGTGTGAATGAGGTTTCTCGCTCACTTTTGGACCCTCCTGGGGTCGGAGCCAAAATAGCCACCACTGTCAACATGGCCACCAGTGGCTTCTTAGAGACCTCTGCCCCGAAACCCGGACATATTTACAATTGCATGTTTCTTTACTGCAGAATACATTTGTCCCTTCTCCCACACTGTTAATTTGCTTCTTGGCCAGACTGAAATTTTGTTAGGCGATTTGTATACATATCTCCACTCCTCAATTTTTTTTGTCTTCAGATATTCAGCTAGCTAAACTGAGGACAGAATACTAGAACTCTTTTTGTCTGACTCCCTTCTGCTCTTACTATTAAAAACATTTTTCAACCATCTGTATCTTCATCCATTTAATCTCCCTAATGATCATCTTTCTTTATGAAGTTAGGCACTTCTAGAGTGCAGATCTGTATTTATAACGAATCTGAAGCCCAATTCACAGAGACCACCCTCTCTCACCTCCACACTCGCCCTGGAGACCTCGTTCCAGGGGAGAGACAGGGGTTCTCTCTTCATTGAGCCCGTCCGTGTTCGGAGAATCCACTGAAGTGACAACTAGAGGACAAATTAATGACAGCTGTGAGTGTTGATGCAGCGTCATGGGGAATTCTAAGCTGTGAGTTTTGACAACTAAATAACTGTAATTAACAACAAAATGGCAACTGAGAAAACATGGCACAGAGAGGAAGAGAGTTGAGTACAGTATGAGTGCGTGTAGTTCTTATTCAAATGTATTTGAAAATATGACATAAATGAGGGAGACCCCAAGATGGAATTTACTGAGAAACCATTGTGTATTTCTTCTTACACGCGTAGATCTCTGACACCTTCAAAGTACTCTCCATGTCATGCAGTACTGTCATCCACACATTTTTTTCCACTGCTAAAAACAGCTTTTGAACTTATCGATTTTGATGCCTTTTAGTGCTTCTGCCATTTTTTATGTCACCTCTTGCGCCTTGGCCAAACATTTCCCTTTGAGGACTTTTTTTCTTCTGGGGAAACAAAAAAAAAAAAAGTCACTTGGGGTGGGAACAGGTGAATAAGGAGGGGTCACACCCTCTTTTGACCAAAATATTTTGACCCAGAAGCAGGGGTCACACCGTTTTTGGTCAAAAACTGCTGGACACTCAGCATGGTGTGGGCAGGTGTACTCATAAATCACCCATCATGAAATGGGCAACCGCTTTGAAAGAGTCTTCAAAAAAAAAAAAAAAAATCACTGAAGCCAAACCCAGCCTCTCACAACAATGCCAGCTGGTACACTGATAGAGATAGGTTCCTAGAACACTCACCTAGTGGGGGAAGCCTGTCCTATAAGGGGCCTGCCCCCCAGAAGGTAATTCCGGGTTTTTTTAGTCCTCCACACCATGTAATTGATTGCCACAATCCTAATTCAAATTTTATTGAAACAGTTTACAAAGGGACACAGGAGGATAAACATGGAAAAAAATGTATATTCTATAATAAATTGTACTTCAAAACTTCCATGATTCTTCCTGTGTGGTATAAATGAAAAATGAAATGCAGAAAATGCCATGCAATCCTCCTCGTACCGCATTTCCAGGACCGTGTTTTACAGTCTGGACAGCTTAACACAATGTCTTGTACTAAAGTCTCTAATTATTAACAGCTTGATTCATGTGGCAAGTAATGGGCTTTTTAAGTTGGGATTTTGTCCTCAAACCTACTCTACTGTAGCTGTTTCTAAACCTTAAAGTGAGCTGTGATTAATTAGCTTCTTATTGTTTTTAAATGTCATGTATTTGTTAATTTTTTGCTAATTGGTTCTGAGCCTCTGGGAACAACTTGAAGGATTAGAAGCTACTTCTATTTCTACAATAAAATAATAAGCCACTGAAACTTTAAGGTAACCTACGTCGTATTAGAAAACAGTATTCTAGCAATGGCAGTCTATACAAATAATTTGTTATAATTCAACTCATTTGAATTCACTTTTGCAAACATAGCCACCTTCACTGTGATGCTATCTTCACTACACAATAGCTAGGTACAAAACCTTCCCATAACCTGCAAAGCACATTTCTTCAGACAATCATTTTATTTTGCTCTCTCTTGCAGTTTTCCGAGTAAAATATATTTGCTTTGGAGAAAGCTGCATTTTTCTGCATGGTGTTGAGCCAAACTGTTACTGTGTCATTCATTAGAAATTCAGGTAGCAAAATTTTCCCCAAATAGGCACACAGTTGGGCGGAAAGCGTGTTTTAGACCTCGCTGTGCCATAGAAAGGGACAGAAAGTAGTTTGTTTAGATCACGCTTCACTTTATTTGTGCCTCACGGATGTTGCATTTTTGACAAAGTGAGAGCAAGACCGTCCACCTGCGAAAAGATTTCAGCTCACTTGATTTCGACACTTGGTTCACTCTGGCGTCTGGAAGCAAACTCACTCTCTAGGAGACTGTTACAGGCTGTTTCACAGCAAAAAGGAGCAGAGTTGAGCAGGATGAGCAATCAGTGTTTTCCTTTAAGCATAAACTTTGTCTTTGGTGAGCATTCTTTCTGGGGCGTGGATGTAAATGAGCAGATACGTTTTGATCATTGAAAACACACGACGTATTTTAAGCGGGTTTCTTCTGTTAGCCCTAGTAACAGAATGGCAGGCTAACTCACTACCTCTGCGGTTTGGGAACTTCAGTGTGCCCAGGGTTGTGGCGTAGAGAACTGCATGTACTCCTAGCTTTTTTTTGTCATTTACTTTGAGAAAAATTCTACAGATTGCATGTTGCTCAACTGCTCCCGAGTCAGATGGGATAGCTTGGGTCTGAGGAAAAGCTCTGGAATTTGAAAACGTCTGTCTAAAACACGCTTGAGAGCCCAATGTTTGATGTTGTGTAGGTTGTGATTTCTCTAAATCTAAGCTACTAATTTATAATGTTTTCTTCATTAAAAATCAGACTCTTTGGAGGCAAACATACATTTCTAAAGTATCTATATAAAGTATACACCCGGCATGGGTATATGAGTGCATATTATAATGTTAAAAGATCATAAATGCAGATCTCATGTCAGAATATAGTCCAGTGATGTATTTTACTTTTGATTGAACTGTTATTTTTTAAATCAGCCTGTAAGTCTACTTCAGTAAGAACATCAAAGCGGTCATCAATTAGTGATAACATTGGCATTACGATGTAAAAAAAAATAGGGCAGTTCTGTGTGTTCAGTCTCAGTAGAGAGACGGCAGCGGTGTGTTCCTTCCATCACAAAATCCATCTTTACAACCAAAAGATTTACCCGTATGAAAAACTCCATTTTGCTACTTTATTCATGGCTCTTCTAGGGGAGTTGCAGAAGGCGCACCCTGAAATCCTGTACAATTTCACAATTCCCTTAGAGAAAGTCAGGGTCCAAGTATTCTGCGTGAAAGAGAAAAGAAGTCTGAATTGTTCGGAGCCTGTTATTATAAAGTAACCAGAAGATCATGCAAATGTAGTTGTTCTAAACCCTCTTCATATCATCTGTGATTCAGGAGATGCCTTGTTTCCTTGGCCTTTGTCTCACCGAGCAGCGCCCTCCCGTCATCTCTGCATGAACTGTCAAGCAAACTCACAGATCGGACCAGCTCGCCCCTGTTCGGGGCATTAAATGCCACCGTCAGTTTCTGAAGTAGATGTTAGTGCGCCTGTCATGCCATATGTAGAAACAGTTCACCGCCCACTTTGTTTGCAGAGAGGCTGACATTTGATTTGTTTAATTCAGCTTTGTTTTCTCCAGTGGGTATTGTAGGCCAGCAGCCCTGTGATGCATCCCTTCTCAGTGACGGCCCTGAATTTACATAATGCATTCAAGGCTAAACCGAGGCAGGAGCTTGGTTCTCTCACTGGACATATCAGTAAACACATCAAACTTGGGGAACATTTCACGTAAATTGCCAGCGAAAATGAACGTGATCATTTGCCTTTCTGGGTTCTCATGTTTCTATCCGGATGCAAAAGTACCTTTTTGCATCCACATATGTAAGTCACTTCACTTGTCAACGTGTAAAGCGCAGTTCAAAGATTTTCAGTGACTTGCCTGTGGTCATAGTTATTCAACGGAGAGGTTGATAATTAATCTCTGAGTTCTCATACTCTGTCCCAGTCCTTCCTCATTCCATCACACTGTGGCTTCACAGTGAGCTTCCTTTAATCTTTGTATGAAATCTTTATATATTGACACAACCCCTTTTTCCTGGGTGCCATTCTTTTTATTGACCATTGCGCATGGCTTAGCCTGATAAGACTTCTGCGATCTTCCACCAATCTCAGTGCTGCAGACATTCCAAATAAATTCAAGTTCACGTAACAATTCACTCGGCTTCTATGTTTGCTTACACAGTGTTCTGCAATGTCCACGTTAAAACACTTTGCAGCCCACAGCTGCAGACTCACTTCCTGTTCTAATGTTCTCTCGCCCCCTCTCTCGGGGAGAACCAGGCACCCTCTCCTCTGTCCGTGCAGCGAAAATCAGGCCAGAGTCTTTCCTCAGCTGTGTCCGGCCTCTTGTTAAGGCCGTAAAACCATTCGAAACCAAAGCACAGAACCATTTCCTTTCAGTGTTTCTGATCTCCACATTGCTTTTCAGTTCTTTCCATCCCTTTGCCTACATTGGCCATCTGCTTCTGCACGCTGTCTACTTCATTCATCACATTCCTTATGATGTTAGTCATCATTGTAATAGTAGTTACAGTAATGAGCATTATTAGTTCTGTAGTCTTCTGAGTAGGTCTCTGCCTTTCAGTGAACCTGCGGCTCCCTTTAGTAAGGACAACGTGGGCTGGAGTTGGCTAGTCCCCTCCCCTTGTGTGGGCCAGGCTCTGAGAAAATTCCAACAGGTCTGACTCCGGTTAAGTAGTTTCTCTTGAACGGGGCTTTTGTGAAAAACAGAAGAGAGTGCTTTGGCATATCGCAAAATGGTTCGTTTTGCCCTCACCCTGCCCACGGCCCAAAAGGAGTTTTCCTCCCGTCTTCATGGTGAGAACTCAGAAAGCGCTGGGACCCTCCCCGGTGAGCATTCTTACTCCCGTTTGCACTGCGCCTGTAAGTTGTTATTCTGTGTTTGCCAGCCCAGCTCTCCAGTTTGGAGGGCTTTGCTTTGCCCTGTGACCTCACTTCTCTCAACTCTAAGAATAGTTGGTTTGTCGGTTTTCCCCGCTTTCTACCTCTTACAACACAGTGGGAACTTCAGAGCTCCTTAGACGCTGGACCAGAAAGTGAACGGCTCTCATGCTGGTTTTATTTTTAATTTTTGTGTGCGTGTTTCACTGTGGAGAGTTTCTGTTGCTTGGCCTTGTTCACTAATCCTTTCCTCTCCAGTGTCTAATCTTTATTTAAATCCATCTAGGATGTCTTTTGTCACACGTATTATAATTTTCATCTCTAAACGATCAATCTCAGTTCTTAGTATACTCCTTGTTTCTATGTAAGTTTTAAACAATGAAAATATAGTAATGACTTTTATTATATTTTATTGTGCGCTAATGCTCATACCTGCACCAGTCTGAGTCCATTTCAAAATACTGCTTTTTCCTCATTTTAAGTCCTAGTTTTCTGCCTTTTATTATGACAGATATGTTTCAGTTGGACGCCAGGCATGGCAACTTTTCCCTTATTGGGTATTGAATATTTCGTGTTCTTCTAGAGAAATATTTTTGTATTTCGTTTTGACAAGAAGTTTGCCACTGGAAAACTGTTTGATCCTCTTGGATCTTTGGGGCAGCGCTCAATCCTGGCCTCTTTGTCTGGCATCAAGGTGTTTAGGCCGATAAAATGAAGAACTGCACATGGTGTTTTGTGAGGTTCTGAGTTCACTTCACCGCAGGCTCACTGGAGCGCTTTTGAGTCTAGAAATAATTAGTAAGCACCGCGAGGGGAAGAACTTCTTGAGAATGCTACGGATGCTCTGGGAATCGTGAATTTTCACAGGATATCTGATACCCAATACTTTAAAAACCATGGTTCACATCTTCTGTATGCTTTTTTTGTTTCGATTATTATTTTCATTTCATTCAGGAGCACGGGGACAGCAGGTTTGTCCACGCGTGACTCCTGCCATGCTTGTCCGTCTGGCACCAGACCTACAGTTTCTTCGAATGAATTAGAACTCGGGAGTCTAGGTATCCCGATTTCTTAAGGGCAAGAAGATGAGATAAAAAGAAAATGTTATTCATAGTGGCAAGAAATATTTACTTCTCATTTCTTGAGAAACATTCTCATTCTAACTCTGCAAAATGCTTTGTGCCTAGGATTCTCCACGTCTTCTAGTCTGAGAGAACTGTACACACTTATTGACGACAGCTTCCTAGTTATTGGTTAATAGCAGCCAGTGTTTGCTTCTTGTTTGAAATCTGCATTTCGAAAAAGGCGACAATAGCTGTTGGTTTCCATCCTGACCCCTAAGTAAAGACTTGTTTACTTAGACAAACAATTGTCTAGACAAAGACAATTCGCTAGACAAAGATCAAATTTATAAAAGCTCCTTTGTGCAACATATGGGAACAATGGCAGCAAAAAAGTAATTATTGATCTTTGAGAGAACCCGTCAATTTTCTTACTAAGACATGTCCTCATTGGAGCCTGAGTATCTCTCCCTTTTGTACTTTGAGGCTCGTGTTGAAATATGCCACAATTCACAGTAAACAGAAGGCATAGTCAGAAGCTAACTTCAAAATAAAGGACATTTAATAATGTAACAATGTTTCCCTTTCCGATTGTTTGACTTGAAATATTTTCGTTGTCCTCCTTGTATGAAAATAACCAGGCAGCATAGAACTTCAGGCTGAGTGAAAATAAACAAACCAAACTCTTGATCAAAGTGCAATTTGTAGCTTATTCATTGATAAGACACCACGTTGTCCGTAGAGTTGCCCCATTTTATTTCAACCTCATTTCCTCCCTTTAGTGATCATGCACGAAGGCTGTTTTCCCGTAATCCTGAATAATGACTCGGCAGTAATATAAACACTGGAGTCGGGCAGGCAAGGTTAAAAGAATTAAATTAAAAAGGCAGCAATGTTGCAAATACGAGTCTGTGGGGTTTTTTTTAATTAGCTTTCCGTTTAAATTCAGGGAAAGGGTCTCGTCCTGAACATGTAACCCCGAGGGCACTTAATTTCAAGGCACTAGATTGTCCTGAGGAAACTAACTTATTACCCCGGAGTGGTTCAGGTTTTGGGCGATCTGAGTGTCCCTAACAATGCCTCCCCAATCAACAAGCTGTATTTTAGGTTGATATGGAACATTCCTGTTCTCTTAATGGAATTTTCCTCTTAGTGCAGTTTATAACACTGTTAAGAAATTCAGCTCATATTATCCTAGCCCATTACTCGATTTTTAAGTACAGCTTCCACAAACACACCCGATTCACTCTGCTTTTCAATTACTGTGCGTGAAAGGTATCCTTAGACTATCGAAATCCGTTCTGAGACTTTCAATTATCTGAAGTGTTTATCTCTAAGAAGTGCGCATTTAGCAATACCTTTTAAACTTGCTGAATATTCAGACTTCACTGAGCAGCCGTAAAAGGGTGGCCTGCGGTGACATGAATTTCTCACCGGATGCTGTGTCTTTGCCTGTCGCCAATATATGTTCCTGTACTATCTCCTCTGGAGAGGAAAAAATAGATGTGAAAATTGCCACCGTGATGCAGGTCTGAGGGGCATTTCTGTGGCAGCTGTGTGATTTTAGGATTCTAAGTACCTGTGCTCACCCCAGGCACAAATGGCTGTTAGAACATGTTGCTAGGGGTTACCTAGGTCAAAAGGGACAACAGAGACTCTTCAAATTGAAAATCCCAATCTTTTGTAGCAAAGGTGCAAATAGGTTATGTTAATGTGCAAAGTAGAAAAACAGACCGTATTCATTTGTTATTAACCTAACCTGTTTCAGCTCTAAAGTGGATGTAATTGTATCAGTCTTAATGAAATAACCTGTGTTCAAACAGGAAGTACAGGACCTGTAACAGCATGTTTTGCAAATTTACAAATTTACAAACCTGTTGTGGTTGTCGTTAGTGTTGCTCTTGGCATTATTAGTCAAGACTAATAATAATTAGACAAAGAATTGGACAAAAAGACACTCAGAGAAACCACGTGAACTCGATGAGTCTCAAACCTGGTCTTACTTTAGTCCATTTTTGCCTTGAAGCATCTTAGTGGTGGAAAACAAAGGAAGGACCTTGCTTGTGATAAGATTTCCCTATATTTTCTAAGAAATCACTCAAGGTAGCCTCTACAACCCTGAGGCTCCACACTGTGTTCTTTGCTTCTTGGTGGTGTCAAAGCAATGGGTTACATATCAGAACCTTTCCAAGCGTCATCATCTTGAACTTGGTCTCACGTGCCATCTGCTAGGTGAAGGACAGGCTAACGCAACAGTCTCTTTCTCTGAGACATCAATACATTCGTGCACAGACCTGCCCATTTACCTCTGCTTTGAAAAGCAAAATAATATTTTCTATCTGGTTCATCGAATTAAATCAGCGCTTTCTCTTATGAAGAAAAGGCAGACACATCACTGGCAAGTCCAACAGCCTTGGATGACTACACCATTTCCAAGAAATCGTAACAGTGTATCCATACTGGGAACACTTGGGGGGCTAGATATAATTATATTGAATTCTTCAGAACGCTCCACCTACGTTAAACCATTTTTAGGGAACCAGCTCTGAAATGTCTTGAGGAGACTGCGTTTTTGAAATATGGAATCGAGATGAGTTTCTCCTGAGAATTAAATTATTTAACTAGGATGAAATTGCTAGAGAAATGTTTAAAGGATGATACACGAAAGAAAGAAAGAAAAATGTGTAATTAAAGCCGTAGTTAGTCTTGAACTACGGGCCATAAAACTGGGCCATCATCTCGCAGTGGGTGTGGGAAGCACAATAGGAAGAGTGATTTTTAGTACATTTATTACATCAAAACATTCTCAATTATTTTGAAAGGTGAGCTTGAAAATTTAATACCAAGCAGGAGGTAACAGTGAGCAGTGGTCAGGAATTCTCACTCCCGTTTTCTCCTCTGACAAATGGAGATAATATTAGGACCTCCCTCCTGGCAATTCTCTGAGGATTAAGTGAGAGCTAATGTATGTCACATGTTTCGAAAAGTGCCTGTGTATATTAATTCCACAGTACATGTCATCTCTGAGATTTGATTGAGAAAGAAAGACTTATTCAGTACAAATCAATTATTTCATAGTGATAAGGATATGCAGGTAGTATATGTCCTTGATTACAAATAAAAGTTGGATACTCGATAGAGAATCCATTTTTATCATACACGTGTACAGAAATACATTGCAGGTTGATGAACTTGAAGTTTTGCCCTTTCTTTCTTAAAAAAAAGGAAAAAACAAAAGCAAATTACTGTTTTTACTGAGGAAGGAAAAAAGTGTCTCCTACAAAGAAACTAGCAGCCTTTATATTGTGAGAGTGGTAAAATGTTACTGCCAAAAGTAAAACTTTTGAAATAAAAGGAGGAATGGAGTTTATGGATTTGATAAATAAAATAAAGCATAGTGAGGAAATCCTTAATATTTTGTACCAGACAAGAATGAAAATATTCTCAATCTGGCCACCACATGATGTGACATTTCCTAAGGTTGGGTTTTTTTTTGTTTTGTTTTTTTTTTTTGAGAATAAGCTGTCTAATATGTGATCAATCTATCAGTCATTCAAGACCGTGAACACCCAGGCTTGAAATGAGGGGTAACACTTCCGAAGAGTCACTTATTTAGTATCCTTTCATCATCCCCAAACAGATCCTTTGTGTCCACCCCAAACTCCAAGCAACCACTCATCTACCTCCTGTCTCTACTGCCTTATTTCTAGTATAAAAATACTAAATTCCATATGCTACATACTACTAAATACTAAATACTACAGTGTAAGGTCTTCCTTATCTCACTTAGCGGAATGTTTCCGGGTTCATCTATGTTGCAGCATGTATCAGAATTCTGCTCTTTTTATGGATGAATAATGTCTAATTTTATGAACATACCACCATTAGGTTGATTTGGCTCCACTTTTTGACTTTTACGCTGTAAACGTCCCTGGACAAGTTTCTATGTGTATGTGTGCTTTCATTTGCCCACAATATGTGTCTAAGCGTGGAACTGCTGGGTGATACGGTCACTCTTTAGTTAGTTTACTTTGCTAAACTGTTTTCCAAAGCAGTCACGGTGTTTCACAGTCCCATCAGTATTCGCCAAGTAAAGAGGCCGGATAAGATTAGATAAGGTTTCGTACAGTCAAATCAGTGTTACTTCTGCTTACTTAAGAACATCGAGTTTAACAGTTTAAAGTGACAAACAAAACCAATGCCTATAAATTAATTACCCTTGTACTTCAAAATCGATGTTATCTCTTGCCAAAGACATAGTTTTATCTCATGAAAAAGGTGAGTCTTCAAATGGTGTTATAAAACCAATTTAATCAATGGATGAAAAATCTAGGCATCAAGGCAAATGTTTCAGGGAAAAATGTGGTGAACATATTTTCCGTTTATCTACTAGTTTAGTCCTCATTTCTTACTATTTCATAAAGAAGATCTTAGCAATAACCCTAAGTTAATAAATCAACTGTTCGATTTCCAAATGTGCTAATTTGAATTTAAAGAAACAGGAGTCTAATTGAGATCTTATCTGACAAAGTTGTGCACTGTACTAAAAGCTTTAACAATTTATTCAGTATGACAATAATTCCTTGATAAAAGAACATATTACAAACTCAGTGTTCTTAATAAGAACTTGGATGCATATGTCCAATATTTCCTGTTAGAAAAGCCCCTTCCTTTGCAAATGCAGAAAAAATTATTCTCTTGGCAGGTGATACCGCTCGTCATTCAGCAAATGCGGTTAGCTCATATCTTGTTTAAGAGGAAAGACTCATAGGCCTGTATCTCCCCATAAATTTCTCTTATGCCAAGGGGAGTCTTGAGAATTTCATCAGCCTTGGGGCACAGTGAAAGGAGTGACGTATTAATATCTTTTTGGCTGTGTGACCATCATTCTGCCTGCTGAATGGAGGACTGTTAATCATTGCTGAGCTCAAAACATTGCCACTCACAGGAAGCTGAAAAAGAAGCCCAGGTAATGGGTAATGATTCTGAATGAAAAAGGAATAGGACTAAGCAAAACTCTTGATGTCAAACAGTTGAAAATAAAAGATTCTGTGAAATGTCCTGGTACCCCCTGGGGAGGTGAAGAAAGAAAATTGGCATTTTGGGGCTTGATTAGAGTTTGACTTATTAGCTTTTGTTGTTGTTTTTGTTGTTAAAAGCAGTGGAAGAGGAGGAGAATAAGATTAAAAATATTTTGAAAGATTCTTTTTGGTTCACATAGTTTGACGATTTCACTTTTGTAGTATGCAGTGCTGAGGTTGGTTAAAAAAAAAAAAAAAGCCCCGAGGAGACATAAACTTTGCTGAATCATATAATTAAACTATGGTTTATAAAGGTTTATCACAAATAGTTTCCAATTTAAAGTTTTATCCGTGTTTCTCTGTCCAATGTATTTACATGGTATTTTTTAAAACTTCATGTCTGATGCCTGTACACTTTATCCAGTGGGGTTACGTTCTGGGAAAAGCGTGTGTATTACAGTCAGACTCTAGGATGCTAGGATGTGACCGATTGGCCCTTAAAATAAATCGTTCTGAGAAGTCACCTGCAGTCCTTGTCTGATATTACGCTTTTTTCCGTCATAGACATACTTTTCCACGCACAAGACCGCAGTTTCTGTCTCCTCGGCCCCCACTTTCGGTCCGTCCAGGTCGTGTAGGAAGTGAATGCCCGTTTCCCACTCACCCAGGTTCCTACTGGAGAACTGGTTCCATTACCTGAACGACTCAAGTCCTTCCTATTCATATCCTATGCCATCACTTTTCACCTTCCTGCTTTTATTTCAAGTGCGTGTGTGTGCATGTGTACGAGTTTGAGTATGTGTATGAGTTCGCGTGGATATTATTACAGTTTCCTTAGCAGCAGCCAAATCATCACATATGCTTGTGACAACTGCCATTACGTAATGTTTCCGTACAGCACAATAAACAAAACTTTGTGTATGTAGTGTGTGGGACCGTAAACAAAACGCCAAGCAGATAGTTCTCCAGCAAATGGATTTGTCCGGGAACACAAAGGACGGCAATCCGGTACCGGCAACCTCCAAAGGACAGTGCCCTTATTTCCGTTACAGTTTGTACTCAGTATCATGTTCCGTTGGTTTCGGGTGCGCCATCATAGTTTACAAAGTGTGCCCCTCGTATTTCCAGCACCCACCTGGCCCCATACACCGTTATTAGAATATTATTGACTATGTTCCCTGTGCTGTACGCTCCAGCCCGCGACTGTTCTGTAACTGCCAATTCGCACTTCTTAACCCTTTGACCTTTTTCACCCAGTGCCCTCACACCCCTACCCTCTGGCAAGCATCCAGCAGATTTCATGAGTGTGTTTCCATTTTGCTGGTTCAGTGTGCTCATTAGACTCCACGTATGAGGGAGAGCCCATCGTTCTTGTCTTTCTCTGACTGGCTGCTTACACGACCACCATCGCAGCCTCCCGATCCCCCATCCATGCTGTTGCCAAGGGGAGGAGCTCCTTCTTTTTATGGCCGTGTAGGGCTCCATTGTGTAACTGTCCCCCACCTGTTTTATCCACGCCTCTACTTACGCACACTTGGGCTTCTTCCATATCCTGGCAATTGTCAGTAACACTGCAGTGAACATTGGGGTGCTTACGTTCTTTCGAATTAGTGTTTTAGATTCCTTACTATACATTCCCAGAAGCAGGACCCCTGGCGCGCAGGTTCTGTAAGAGTTTGCTCTTTCTTTAGATGAGTCTCCTGAACGTAGGAGTTGATTCCCAGGAGTTCGGTGGCAGAAGGGTTGGTTAACCTGATGGGCTCTTTCCAGCAAAGGTGAAAACAATCAACAAACCTCCAGGTCCCAGACGTGGCACCTACGGTCTTCAGCTCCCAAGAGTGCACTGCGCAAAGACCGTTCTACGAAGACATGGTTATTTTTAATAGAAGCAATTAGGCCTGTACAATGTTGAAATAGGGGGATGGGCACAAATAACTTTATAGTTGTTTGCATGGAAAAGAATACAGTAGTGAATAAATAATGATCCAAGAATCAGTTGTGGTTTTCATGCTCACAACTGTAGGCAGACTTCTGCCCGACCCGTGTTTCTTTCTATCTACTATGGGGGAGAAAGGGGCAAGAGCTCATGAGCTCCAAAAGCAGGTGGATCTGAGATTTCAAAAGAGTAAAGACAGCTTTTGGCCAGGTACTTGGGAAGTCTCTCCAAATGTAGCCAATTGACGCTTAACAAGGTTGTCTTGCGTTTGACTAAACCCGCGGATGAAGAGTTGCAAGCACAGTGGAAAAGTCTCTTATAAAACTGGCCGAATGGCACCGGACTCATTGAGCGGGGCCCCCAGGCACAGATAAACTTTTCTCAGAGGACTTTAACTACACGAGATGTAGTGGCCTGTCTAAGGGGAAAGCTTCAGTTCGGTGAAAAAACACACAGACCGTGACTGAATCATATTTCTATCCATGAGCTGGAGGACGCGGTGTGAAATCCATTTGCTAGGCCTTGAATGGTCCATTAGGCAATTTAAAATGTCTAAGTTATCAGCTGGGGAAATATCCCTTTGGACCATGACAAGGGTTTGAGTGCTTTTAGTTTCCTTGAGGGCGGACCTCCTTGCAGAGTTGCCTGCAGGTCTTAAAATCGGCCAACGTAGCAGGAAAACGTGTAGCACCCGGTGGTTCCTTAACTTACGGGCCATTTTTAATTTTTAATTTTCTGTACTCCGACAGTAAGGAGGCTACATGTTGCTGTTTTTTCCTTACACGCCCAAATCGCGAGCTGCTGTGATTTACTAGCAGCACATAGGTAGTACACATTGCACCTTCCACCAACGTCAGTTGGAGACCTTGCCCAGGAAGAGGGCATCTCTCAAAAGGCTTACACAAAAAGGGGTCGGTTCGGTGACAGCTGCACTAGCTGGAGCTGGCTTGGTGCTCCCAGGAGTTGGGCGTGAAGGTGGAGAGAGATTCTCTGAGCCAGTCCAGTGGGAGGCACCTGTGGGTGCCTTGGGTATTTGGAGGGCATCGGGACGTTGAAGGCTGCACAAGTGCTTAATTCGTGACGATCGTGTATCCAGCATGTCGGCTCTTTGCATTAATGGCCGCAGTTCGCAGGTTTGGGGTTTGCAGAAAGGCCTTTGTTTGCCAGAGCTGAATATGAAGAATTTGGGCAGTCCGACCTCCCCTTGACTCATATAGTGAGTAAGCTGAGTTGCCAAAGACTGAAACCTAGAGGGGACGTCCATGGTCTCCCATTCCATCCCGGTTCTTTGAACCAAAAGAGAAAGATGGCATTTCAGCCGGTTAATAAACATATCCGGTTAGAGTCTACCTGCGTACAATCAGCCTCCGAAGGAAGATCAGTCAGGATTCTCTCTGAAAACAGTCTGCAGTTAATTATACTAATCAGGAACAATTTTATCAGGCTTTTCTGAATTAGCCTGAAGTTGCCAATCAGCCGTCTTTGGAAAGGCTATTGTAATTGCTCCAGGGAAAGTACTAGCATTGCTTTGCAAAGTTAGAGGTTTGTTTTTCTAATAGTCCTTGTTCCCACCTGGCAAGTTTCATTCAGTGCTTAGCCTGGCCTTCACCGAAACAAGTCAGAGAAAACCCAGCTGACGAGGTTGGATAACTACATTAAGTTTCTGATCAAATGTGTAAGGTCCCTCAGTTACTTTAGGAGACCCTTTCACAATGACTCAGCAGCCATCCTTAGTTGGGGGGAAATTAGGGACTTCTGGTTTATTAGGGTCCTCCGAGGACTTATGTTTAAAGGGATAGCCCAGAGGGGACTAGTTTAGCTGCTAGCCCAGAGGGGACGGAAGTAGGGAAGACAGAGAATCCACGGGAGGAAAGCACAAGGCTTTGGGAGCTATTTTTATTTCTTTAAGTGCATATTTGGCACTGTTAAATTTTTTTTCCTTCCAAGAAGCACTTTTGGATTCCTAGTAACATTTGGAAGCATCAAAATGCCAGTCGAAGGAGGCATTCCATTCAGAAACCAGCTCATAGAGAACAGAGTGATGGCGGCCAGCGGGGAGGGGGTGGGGGCTGGGTGAGACAGGCGAAGGACTGAGCCTACAGGTTGGAAGTCACAGAAGAGTCCCAGGGACGACTGGATACAGTCAAGAATACTGCAATGACTACGTACGGGGCCAGGTGGGCACTGGAAATGTCAGGGGAAGTCTTTGTAAAGTACATGATTGTCTAACCATTATCCTGTACCCCTGAAACTAATACGAAATAATATTGAATGCAAAGTGTAGTTGATAAACAGAAAAAGGAACAGAAAGTTTGGGAAGTTCAAGCATTCCCCATAACGGTCATTGATATTCTAAATTACCGTTGGCGACATCAGTCCAGGTAGTGAGAAATGAGCATGAGGAAAGCCAGCGGGTTTTCAACATCAGATGAATTGGCCCGTGTCACTGGGCACTGAAGGCTGGAGCAGCGCATTGTACAATGGAGAAATGGCCTGACGGCGAAGGAGTCCTGCCGAAGGCCGAAGCGGTCAAGTTTGTAGAAGCGATCCAGTTCCAGGGGGTCACACTGAGCTGAGCGGCGCAGTTCTAGTAGTTCCATCCTGCCCACAGGATAGCTCGCAGACAGACAGGGCGCTTGACCGAAAAGATCCCGAGGAGAGAGTGGAGAGCTTCCACGTGCAAAGACAATCGAATCCGGGGCCCAGAAGGAAACTCCAGGGCTAACGGGTGCACAGCAAGCTCAGTGGGCGCTGTCGAAGGTTTTCTCTGGATCTTCCCATGGGCCGCCGAGTATGTTGCCCGGAAACAAAATGTCAGCCCGATAGTTCTCCACCAAAATGGATTTATTCGAGAACAAGGAATTCCAATCTGATACATGCAACTCCCGGCCAGCCGCATGTAAGTCCAGTAAAACAAAGGCAGGACTTTAAAAGATCTTGACATCAACATTCTGTTGCTGCAGACCAGTCATTTCTGGGGAATATGATCTGGATCAGCTCAACTGAGCAACTTCTGTTCTTGGAAGAACGTCACAGTTTACCCTTCAGGCCCATGAAAAGGAGCTGGTATTTTCCATTCTCCAGTGGGTCTGAGCGTACTTTCGAATGGCCTGTTTAATGCCTATTTCCTGAATTTCAGCAAACTTAGAACGATCAGACTCTTCAGCTGTATATCTTAACGTGGCCTGTCGAAGACCTCCTGCGAGCACAGTAGCAAAAGAGGACTTTGTCAGATACTGAACAAATTTGGTAGGAAGCGTTCAATATGACTCACAGAGACAAATGTCTTTCAAGTCCTGCTGCTAGTGCTTACTGTGTGACCTTGAACCAGTTCTTAAACACTGTGAACCCCATTTCCTCATCTTTGAAATGAGGCTGATAATGTTAGGCAGTTCATTTCGTGGGAGAATACATACGACAATGCTGTGTGGGTCTGGGGAAGCTGGATGACTCACTCAGGTTCAGATGCCTACAGAACCGTGCGGCTGGGAGTTGATTCATTCATAATTGAAGACAAGCCTGCATTTATCCTAATATTATAGTAGCAAACAGATTTATCATCTCTATAAAAACATGAAAAAAGTTTGACTTCCTCCTTCCCCCTAATAACAGGCAATATGTCCTTTGTCTTTATTTTACTTTATGATTAAGCTAGTACCATTTTCTGTCTTACAAAGTGCTTAACTTAATTAATTATTACTCTTTCTTTGCTAGAGATAAAAATATCATTAATGACTACAGAGTCATATATTAAAAGGCTTATTACCATATCAATTGTAATTAGTTCAATTTATTGTTCGCATCTCAAAGCACAAATACCGTAATAACATCATGTTCTTTGTTTTTTGACTTCTGACAGGAAAATAAATCAAGATTATATGTTGTCTTAGAGTAACCTGTTTTATTTTTATTTATTTCCGTTTATTATATATTAGTTTCAGGTGGTCAAACATTCACATAACTTACAAAGGGCTCCCCCCACCCGCTATTTCCAGTGCCCACCCGGCCCCCCCACATCGTTCGTTCTCACAGCATCACCGACCGTCGTCCCTGAGCTGGACTCTCCGCCCTCCCGGGACTGCTCTGTGACTGCCCGTCTCTGCGCTCAGCCCTTCCCCTTCCCCCCCAGCCCCCACCCCGCCCTCCCCTCCGGCCACCGCCAGTCTGTTCTCCGGGCCTGGGAGTCTTTCCGTTTTGTTTGTTTATTTTGTTCTTTAGATTCCACATATAAGTAAAACCATATGGTATCCGGCTTTCTCTGCCTGAGTTATAAAATTATACCTTTATCATTACTTCAGTTTTAATACTCACAGTAGATTCAAATAATGCATTTCGGTTCTTTATCTTTATGCCTCTAACCCTGTCGTTTGCCTTGATATGCTCCCATTAAGTACATGTTAATACGAAATGCTTGTTTCATTACATGATTTTGGGAGCTTTTGAGGGTTCGTGGCCAGAGATAACAATACTATCAATAGCTACATCTTTGTACATTCGAATATTTGCCATAATGGTTGAGGAATTATACTGCAAAATATTCAGTGATTTGTTTGCCCTGGGGGTAGGATGGAAGGAATGGTGATTGGCTTTCAATTACGTGAGTGAGAGAAGAAAGAGCATAATCAGACATCATTGGTAAAAATGACTCAGTGTACAGAGAAATTGCTGACAAGTAGAAATATCTTGGGGTGGGGGCAACAAATAAAAAGGGATCAACATTAACATTTATTGTATTTATACTAAATTTTATTTTAATGTATTTACCAGGTCCTGTGTTAAGCAATTTACACGCATTATCTCTAAATTTCTAAACAGTCCTTTGCAAGGGATAGGAATTACAAACTCATTCTGGACCTTAAGAAAAGTGGCCCTGAGACCCATCAAAAATGATGACGTGTCAAACAGAATGAAAGCTCAGGTGTGTCTGACTGTAATACACACGCTTTTTAACCCCACTGGATAAAGTGTACGCACGCATCGTTCTCACGGTTAAAGATGTTGACCATTCAGAAAGTTAAGACTCTGACAAATCTGCCGCTGATTGAAAAGGAATTGATGGAGCAAGCTTTCTGTACTGTTTTAATGATCACTAAGTTGAACATCGTGTTTGGGGGCAAAACTGCTGAGGTAGCAAAACAAAACTTCTCAGGCTGTTTTAGAAAACGATAAAATGTGCTTGGAGATGACTTGGTTTTAGAGTCATTGAGCTCATGAAGATGTGCTATAAATATGCATCTCCCTTAAAAGTTGTCTCATTTCAAGTCTTTTCCCCTAGAGTGACATCACAGTGACAGGCAATCCATTTTGTCATTGCTACCCACTGTCATATTACCTTTTGTCATGGATGCACTGCTTTTCGACCAAAATGATGATATTTATTAGTTTGGATGAGTAGCCTCTTTTGCTTACTGCTCTGCCCACAGGCTCTTTGGAATTACTTCCTAAATACACGCAGAACTGTAGTCATTCTATCACTAAAATTTCACATTATTAAACTGGTGCACAAATGTTTTATCTACTCATCTCCTCATTATTTTTCCCTCATCATGTGCTAGAGAGCTGTGAGCTACATTTGCTTTCTATAAATAGTAAGACTAATGCTGAACATTTCTCACATCTCAGAAGAAAGATCGAAATTTGACATTAACCAGTGCTATCGTAGTCTTAACTCCGTGAGCACCAACGTGCAGCCAGGGACACAGTGACAGGGGCCTGTCCCGACTTCCGGCATCTCTGCTGTGGTCACCCTGCACCCACAGGGCCCGTGGCTGCCCTACAGGAAAGGACATGCACTGGAAGGCGCACTGACCTTCTCTCCGAGACTTCCAGGGAACGAGCTTTTGCGGCATTGAATCGGCTCACATCATTCTAAAGTCCTTTCTGCTCCTCCCTCGCAGTGTGAGGTCTAACACGTACACTCTTTTTTGTTTCTATTTTCAAAAATATCCTTGGTCTCACAATTCATCGTACATCCGTTCTTGATTCTGAACATTTCGTTCCCAATCAGTTAGGCCCTGTTTCTTTATCCTTTTTCTATGTCTCCAGATATTTTGCAGAGTGTTTTAAAAGGGAACATAGAAGGCGTGGGAATGAACAGTTACCGAAGAAGACAACAGTTCTTTGGTGTTGTGTAACGTTTGGAACTTGGTTTCAAGTGCAGCCAGGGATCGAACCAAAATAGCATTTTTATTTATTATGGATTATGTAGAGTTCCATTTCACATATCCTGACACTTCAGTACCCAGTTTCCATCCTCGCCCCTACTGATTCCAAGCGACTTAGCCCTGGGAAAGAGCTCTTTTCCTTAAGCTGCTCTTCAGATGTGAATCGGGGTTTATAATAGTGTGAAGCTAACACATCAGCCATAAATCAGCTTGAGTTACTGCTTCCCTACCTCATCTGTGTAAACCTACCTGATGTCCAATCTTTGTTTGCTCTGTGTCTCTCATCCAAAATCTAAATTCTTTGCTTATTGATTTTTTTGCAAGGAGCTAATGGGAATGCATTGTGTGGTAAAACTAAGGCGATAAGGTTTACCTCGCCTATTGTCTGATTTCTAACACCTCATCCTTATTTTGGTACCCTTACCAAACATTTTTGTTTGCTTTCCATTACAGCAGTAGTTTCCAGGGGCAATTGAGCCCTGTCTTCTCTACAGGTAAATATAGATTAAATTTAACTTTTGGCCTGGGCTGGTGTGACTCAGTGGATTGATTGACCACTGGTCTGCCAACCGAAAGGTCACTGGTTCGATTCCTAGTCAGGGCACA
The DNA here is from genome assembly GCA_039655065.1 of Glossophaga mutica. Taxonomy (NCBI): domain Eukaryota; kingdom Metazoa; phylum Chordata; class Mammalia; order Chiroptera; family Phyllostomidae; genus Glossophaga; species Glossophaga mutica. Next base: position 640,283 of record CM077318.1, on the reverse strand, counting down.
TGTCTGGGTTTCAGGCCAGGTCCCCAGTAGGGAGCATGCAAGAGGCAACCAATTGATGTTTCTCATATTGATGTCTCTCTCTCTCTCTTTCTCCCTCCCTTCCCCTCTTTCTAAAAATAAATAAATAGAATCTTTTTAAAAATTTAACTTCCGATATTCTTGTTCTGTCCATGCAACAGGTAGCTGACCAGTTAACTTACAAACAAGAGTTAAGATAGCGTCTTCTATTGGAGTCTGTGACCAGGGCCTTGTGGTTCCGCTATGAGGAACTTCATGATTCTTGATAATTGATTCACAAGTTGCCCCCAAAGTAAATCTGACAATGAGAAATGACCTTGGGAAGCTTTTTCTTCCTCACTTAATTAGAAACAGCGCCAGAAGAGAGTCCTTAAATGGAAACTGGTTAGAATATTTCAAAAGTATTACACGTCTTTAACCCACAAAAATGAACTTAAACTTACTTTTTATGTGGTGTTATGATTAATATTATCATATCCTTTCTACTCATTTTGACATTTGAATTTTTATTCATTTTCGTAACTGCAAACTTTTTGTTCCTGAATTGTCTTCTTTTCAACTTGACAAGAAGCTGATTGTTTTTTCTTCTATAGACACAGGCCTGATGTCAAGAAAAAGATAAAAATAATTCACAAAAGTGGTACTGCATAAAATTTCCAAAAATAAGATTTTTTTAAATGTAGACTCCTTATCTTACCAGGTTTTGGTCAATCAGATGCACACCTGCTTACTAAAAAGTTAATATGTTGTGTATCAACCTTACCTTAAAAACACCATTTCTTGAAGCCAGTCTGTTGTTTTAATTTAATCGATAACTATTTAAAAGGAAAATATTACAATAATAATGCGGTTGTAGGTGGAGCATAGAATTCATTCACTAGGCCATTTCCAAATTCCTGACTCTAATTTTTTAAGTGAGAAGATAAGGCACTGACCGCTATGAAGTGACCTAAGAATTCATCACAGCACAGTTTAAACCTCAGTCCTTGGGCAGCAGATCCACATCGCCAAATATTTCTCAGGTGTCAGGACACAGTAGGTCCTGCCCTTGAAATCAGAATCATCCTTTATTCGCCACAGGAGGTTTATATCCTTCCTGGCTCCTTTTACCACCTGCAACTTTTGCTCCACGGTCCATCTGTGATCATTAGCAGCTCCTGGAGTACTGTAGTGGGGGCCCAGTGAGGAAGATAAGTCATCTGTATTTCTTTAATTTTTTAAAGATTTTATTTATTTATTTTTAGACAGAGGGGAAGAGAGGGAGAGAAACATCCATGTGTGGTTGCCTCTCATGCGCCTCCCACCAAGGACCTGGCCCACAAGCCAGGCACGTGCCCTGACTGGGAATCGAACCGGCAACCCTTTGGTTTGGGGGCCAGCCCTCAATCCACTGAGCCACACCAGCCAGGGCTGTAATCTGTATGTCTGCCTTCCATGAAGCCAAGACTTTAGATACATTGTTTTTTTTTATGAGCTCTGTTCTACTTAACACCACATGTTTACATAGTAATTGCTTTGGTACTTGTCTACTTTTCTTTGTTTAGCTCATGAAAATATAGCATCACACTTTAAAACAAAACACTGCATTTTCTGAAAATTATAGTTTTTATAGTATGGAGTTGGTTAAAGAGAGAAAGAAAATTTTTAATAGAAAAATCCTGAAGTCATCTGGTAAAAATTTAAGTTGAGTCGATTTTAATCAGAGTGAGAGTAAGTACTTGTGCATGGCTGGGTATGACGTAAAACCAAATGCGTTTCATTCTATTAGTAAAACCTGCACATTTTGGTTTTCAGTTGTGGCTAATTTGACATGCATAAGTTGTAAATATTTAGAACATTGTTATTAAAGTGTTCATATATTTAACTAAGCAAGCAGCGTGGTATCCGATATAGTGTGTTTGACAAATGTAAAGCTTGGAAAGGAATTTTATGTAGTTCCTGATTAGACAGAATACAAGATGAAAATAATTTTGTCATAAATCTTAGAAATGCTTGTGATGGAACAGGTGGCATAAATGAGGATATTATAAAAATTAATGTAATATATAAAAATGAAATAAATGCGTCTATATTTTAAGAGCACGATTTCCCATAAAGCACATTTGCAATCACTGGACACATTTTTCCCTTTTTAATTATGCATGTTGTTATTCCCATATCTTTAGAAAGCTTATGACCTGTTTTAAAATGCTGGGCATTTTGACAGACTGGCTTGTATTACCTAATACAGGCCAGGAAATTAGCCATTCTGTTCATTTATCTAAAGATGTCTATCGGCCTAAACTCAAAAAGAAAACCCTTTCAGGTATATCAATATAGAAATTTTTATTCCAGGATCCCTTCCAGGAGAAGTTATGCAATATAACTGACTACTTGTTTAGAAGGATGTTCACTCCTTCTTTCAGAACACAAGTAAATTGTTTAACCCAAATAGCTGAGTGATGCTTCACATATAAAACTGGATTCCTTCCTTTTAATCAGTGATGTGAAGCATAGAGTGATGCACCGTATACGTGAGATCCCATAAGATCATAATGGAGCTAAGAAATGATCGATCACCCAGTGACGTCATAGCCATAATGTAGTTTTGGTGATGCTGGTGTCAACAAAGCTACTGCACCCACTACTGTGTATATACATCAGAAGTACTTGATGATGCCAATAACCCACTATGTTAGTGGTTTACGTAATCACTAGACTATACTTCTTATTGTTATAGTGTATTCTTTCCACCTATTAAGAAAACCGCACTGTAAAACATTAGGCCACGTTACGCTGGCAGCAAGCTTGCATGTCGTATGTTTACTGAATCTCTTGATTGCATCTTCGTTTTCTCTTTTGCTTGATTTAATTGGGTTTGGTTTTGTGCGGGGACACGTTGTACAGGCCTGTAGCCAGTAGCGAGAGGCTAGACCACATGGGTGTGTAAGCACGCTCCGTGACGTTCGCACAGTGATGAGGTCACCTACTGAGGCATTTCTCAGAATGCATCCCAGCTGCTAAGTTGTGGGACAGTTACACAATGGAGCCCTACACGGCCATAAAAAGAAGGAGCTCCTCCCCTTGGCAACAGCATGGATGGGGGATCGGGAGGCTGCGATGGTGGTCGTGTAAGCAGCCAGTCAGAGAAAGACAAGTACGATGGGCTCTCACTCATACGTGGAGTCTAATGAGCACACTGAACTGACAAGGAAAACAGACAGACTCCTAGATGGAGAGCACATGATAGGTACTGGGGAGGAGGGTTAAATGAAAATGAAACAGACTAGGATCTGCCGGTTGACACATAGTTCTTTCAGTGAGAACGATGTACTTTTTCAGCCCTACAGGAATGGGAGTGGTAGCCGTGGGACTTACAATAAGGTGTCCGGCCCGTTAAAATTTGCTGATTGTTTTTCTAAGAACAAGAAATCACATAGTGCATCTAAAAATGAAAGAGCAATTTTCCCTGAAAACAGTTAAATTGCGCCCATACACATACATGCACAAAGCGTATGTACTTGGTGAATCCCAGGTTGGGACAAGGATCTTTAGGAAAATTCTTGTTCGACTCACTTGCGAGGAGCCCGGAAAAAAAACTGTATCTTTCTATGTTTTATTAAGGATTTCAATTATCAAGTCAAAATCTCTGACAAAAGAAGCGTCAATTTTTGACAAATAAAGCGTCAAAACAAGTTTTCAGGGCCAAAGAAAGGACATTCGGTGGCCTTTACCCTTGAAGCCACTACCTCCATATGGAGTTATACGGAATGTCCTTATAAAGGACAAAACAGTATCAGCGCTGAGACTCAGAAAATGATGCCTTTTCAAGTGCTGGCATTTCTTACATCGCCAGTGAAAAGACCAATACAGGCTTGAGACGGGCCGTAGAGGGAAACATGGAATTATAAAATAATCAGAACCATCTACTTTAAAACACCAACCCAGCATTAGATTTACATTGCTGGCTGGATTAAAGAGTAGAACCTGTTAACGCACCACTGGTCCCTAAAGCATAATGTTTCTCACTGCTGGAAGGCTGCCTTTCTTACGTGTTTATAGGATGACTGGGGGTTTTTTTAAAGGAAATCAGAAGAAAACACTTGAATTGATGTTCACAGAATAGGCGGTGATTAGTGCGCAATCTGCGTTGATAGAACAAACAAAATACCATTGCTCGCTTCTGGATGGGTTATTCATACTAGACACATTACTCAGGGTTTCCAACATAGATTTAACAGCGGCGCAGTCGTGATACCTGTAAGAGACATCTAATGACAGTCCACTGATTCTAAAAGCATTATTGAGGGCCATTATCACACCTACAGCTTTCCATATTTGTATTTCTCTATCATTTACTCGTGTTCATGAATCTTGGTGCTGTGTTACCGACCGCAGGAGCGTCACTCAGTCCTGGCTCCGGCCCAGAGTCGCATCAGGATGGGGCTGGGTGTGCAGAGGATGCGGGAATATCAAATCGCAAGTAATTAGATGTATGTGGCTGAAAACCAATCACTCGTCTATTCTCTGGTTTTATTCTCTGAAGAACAGAAAGGAGAATTAGCTAACTCAAAGGTACACAGGTGGGGCCCAGCAATTCTACGTGCTATGGAATACTAATAAAGAAACGGCTTTGAAAAAGTAAAAGTAAATAAAACCATGCTCTGTGGTCGGTTGTGTTTGTGAGTGGAAATGGAAACTGGTAGCGCCTGTAACTTCAGCCAATAATGGGGTCTGTCATTGACTTCTTTTCTAGAAATAATAATTGTAAATTACCTTATATAAGACTTGTCCATTCTTTACGGAGCACTGGCCTTCTTGTGTGTGAAACAGAGGTTTGTAAGTAAAATGCGTACTAGACCTAAGAGTATTACAACATGCCATTTGAAATATTGGGACATCAGATTTTTCTTGACAAAATATATAAAAGAAGGAAAAGACAACTTTGAGCTCTAGCTTTCAGTGCAGTTAGTCTTCCAAGAGGAAAAAGCAAAGATTTTTTACAGTTTTTTTCTTTGAACCCCAAATTCAAGTTGCATGGTGGGGAAAGTAGAAAATCTCACAAGTCTCTTGAATATTGCCTATTTTGCAAAACTTCTTGGGAAGCGGGGAGCGGAGCATCCGCCTCTATGGAAACAGGCCCCACGTTGCAATTATATGCAATTTATATATAACAAGTATCAGATGTATGGACCCTCTCCCTGGTAGTAGATACAAGTGAAATTCAACAGATGGCTGCAAACAATGCCACCAGCATGTTCGGTGTTTCCTTAGCATTTCGTCACGCACTCCCTTTAAAGCGCGATCCTGGCCTCTGAGTGCAGAAGTCTCGGTAATACTTCACAATGCTTTGAGCTTAAAAACTAAGATGGCAGAACTTCACAAAGGCATACAAGAAAGGCCTCCGCCGCAGATATTCCAGAGATAGCATATGATATCACTTCAGGGATGAGTATCTGATTCAACTGTTTTTAGCCGAAGTTATTTTTTTCATCTTTCTTGACAACTGATTGCCATGGAAACGATTGTATTAGTCATGAGGCCATCTTGACAGACTCTCAAGTCAAACAATTGAAATGATGCTTTTATGGATGGCAACTAAGGTGTACTGGTAGCGAACGCAGATGTAGAATGTCCTTTTAAAAACGATTCTCAAGTTGATACATTATTTCTAAAACTGTTTCTCATATGTTGGGAGAAACACATCCCACGTGTGAGAAAAACACTACAAATGGGACGGTTTCCTTGAGCCAAGAATATACATAAATTTAGTGGGAGTAAAGCCCCAGTTTAAAATGTGTGTGTGCATGCGGAGAGTCTTGCTTAGTTCAACTCCTCTGAAGTGTCTTTTAAAGATTGAGGCCTAAATCTAACGTCTTGTATGAAAACCACCTCTGTAAACAAGTCTCTGTCCAGTGTCCCAAGAACAGCGGGTAAGACATCCATCCATAGATAATATTTAAAAATTCCAAAGCTACCTCTTTTACGAGAATGTCAGTTATTACCCTCAGAAGTGAATGTAATTCCCTGTAATGTGCTGTTTTCTGCACCCTAGTGAATTAGCTTGCTTCATAAATGTGTACCTACAGGTTCCTTAAGCCATCTTATTTGCCGTTAGCATATTATATATCATACCGGGAACATTCGCCGACCCACATTTTAGGAAAAATTGACATAGGTTTTTATGAATGTATTAAACAAGAAGGTAAATATTTATGTTCTGCCTGAAAATTTTAATTTCGACAGTATTTGCCATACTTGAAAAACTGGATTTGAAAAATATTAATAGCAAACAATTGACCCATTTTATGTAACCATCCTCAGCTGTGAGCTTTTCTGAGTTTAGCGAGGGCCTTACGTTGTCACAGAGATAAAGTCAATTATCTTTTTCAGAGAGAAAATCATAAAAGATCATGGCCTGACAGTGTGCCGGAGGGACTGGAAATGAAAAGATCTTTGAGTTCATTAATTTCACTAATGTGGCTAATATACTGCCTATTTTTCATTGATATTCTAGGGATAAAAGAGAGTTTCTGCCACGCTCAGTAATGGACCAATACAGGGGGAAACTGAAGTCTAATGCATGCTATTTCAAAAAGAAGGATAGACCAGTAGTAACAGATTTTCATTGTGGTAGTGCCTTCAGCCTTTTTCTTTTATAACTCAACTTTCCATTACGTCGTAGCTGATGTCCAGAAAGACTGGCAGTTGGTAAATATGCCGTTGATTCTCCCAAGGGGAGGGAGGACATTTAATAGGAAAGTCTTTGCAGACAGAGATGATTAAGTTAACCTACATTTAAATCACACTTGCATTCTCCTTAAGAAATTAGACTTGATACCTTTACTGTTCAAATACAAGGAGTAGCTTTAACTTTCTTTTTCTAAAGAAAAATGTCTTTAATAAATACAACACACTAACAAAGAGCATAGCATTATTATTATCAAGTAAATCTTCACTTAAGCATGTGAGAGCAGACAGTAGAGACAAGACGTGTTTAGTCATATTGAGAAAAGATACGTTTGAGGTTCTAGTGAAATTCAACGCGTAAACAATGTTCACGTTTCCATGCCGCGAGCTTTCAGCATACATTAAAAGGAAAGCAGAACAAGTTGAGGGGTAATGTACTTAGCAAGGGAGAAGCTCCAAGAGTAAAATCGTAGCTAGTACAACTTGTTATTTCTATATGAGAAACTTATTAATTCCTACTCTGTCTCTTTAGTCAAGAGCACAAATTTTTAAAAAACGCTAGTCTTTAACTTACTGTAAGCTTCACAGCAGAACCAAGGTGCTGTCAAGAGAAAATATTAAGACATACAAAAATCATGACAAATATTGAAATATTTAATGAAGAACCCTAATATGACTGTGCTATTTGGTGAAGATAAAGATGTATGTTTAATAGTTACCATGGCTCCCACATGTGCAGCAGACAGACTGTGGGAGGCGTGTGATTGGTTGGTATTAACACCAAATCATATCGAGAATCTTCATTAAACAGTGATGTGTGCATAGTTTTTCTTGTTCAGATAATCTGAAGAAAAAATCTGAAGTGGTCTTATTGAAGCGAAATAGGTGAGGCTACTGAAATCCTTTGTTTAAACTACTAAGCCATCGTATTCTCTTCTGCATTTCTGAAAATACGAGACAGCTGCCTTAATATCATCACCAGTAAGGTCCATAGACATGAAACTTCTCTAGAAAAGTTGATATGTTAGCATAAAACATCTTGTGGAGAGCACAAACTCACTAGACAAATAGTACAGCAGACCCTTTAAAACAACCCACTTTTTGACTGAATAATAGTTTGGAAGACTGAACCTCTGAGACTAATTCCCCCAGCAGGTAAAATACCTTTAGGAATGTAAATCTTTTGTCAGTCTATGCAAAGCAGTTCTCGTGTAGGAATGAGTTGGGTAGATATTTCAGTTAACTTAAGATCATCGTTCCCGAATATGTATCCTTAACTGGTAATGTATTGTACCACAAGATCCTATTCCTATCTTTGCTTCCATTTTTATCTGCTAATATTTGAATATATGATCTCATCTAATTTAGATCTTCATATTTTTATTTCCAAATTATTTATGGACTCAGTAAGTCTGTCAAAAATAAATAACCCTATGGAAATTATACATCAATAACACTAGACATTTTGTGATACAGTATTTATAACCACCATTGCCATTTTCTTTCAACACAATCAGACTTCTGCTGAACATCTTGTAATAAAGCAAATACGTGCGAGGCTTCCTGTCATCATTCTAATGGCCATTTTCACAACACGAAGCCTTCAGTTTTCCATGATTTCTTGGATTTCGTTTTCTTTTAAAAAGGGCTGAAGTTTTTAAAAAGAATAAAACTACCGCTCGCTAGTAGGTAATTCAACTAGAAAGCACTATTACCACCAGAAATTCTACATAAAAACCATTTTAGGGAATGTAAACTATTTCTGTGACTTGGCAAGAACTTTCAAAATTTATGGTTGATTTCTCTATTAGTTCCTAACAGTCAAGAGTTCTTCAGAAACCATTTAGAAAATGACATAAAAGGTAAGAAATGAGTGCATGGCAAAGTAACCGCAGTTTTATTTTTTAATGTTGCTTAAGACAATATTCCTGATTTGGAAAACATAATGTTATTTAAACAAAGATTAAGATCAGCCAGGACTGATGTTTCTATTCTTGAAAGTTATCTATGGTCTATTCTATTATTCCTCGTGGATATTAGCCATGATGAAGGTTGATTTCCAAGTCAAACCATATATTGAATATTATGTCACACAACACACACACACTTAGCCCTGGCTGGTGTGGCTCAGTGCATTGAGTGCTGGCCTGCGAACCAAAGGGTCGGTGGTTGGATTCCCAGTCAGGGCACAGGCCTGGGTTGCGGGCCAGGTCCCCAGTAGGGGGCGCGTGAGAGGCAACCACACATGGATGTTTCCCTCCCTTTCTTTCTCCCTCCCTTCCCCTCTCCCTAAAAATAAAGAAATAAAATCTCTTAAAAAATACACACGTACTTAAAAGTGATTTTATTTTGGCAGCGATACATGCTCATAAATTTCAAAAAAAAAAACCCAAACATGTACAGTAGAAGACATCAAAACATTCAAAGTAAAAATAAATTAGGCATAGCTACTGTTAAAATGTTGAGGTGCTTTTTAAAATTCCAGAATATGCTTTTTGGTTTGGTTTGTAAACATTGGGATCGTAAACCTACATTATACCGTTAGGTCATCCAGTGTCATTTATGATTAAATGTGTCATTAACTATGCTTTGAAGCTTTATTTTTAGTGGACCTCCATTGTATTTGGCTCCTTTTTAGTAAATTAACATTTACATAATTTCATAATTTACATAATGTAGTAAATTCACACAGTCTTGTTTTTAAATGGTGCAGTTTAAATTTTAGCATATGCAATAAAATATTCTCTCTATTGAAATGTACATGTACATTCTTCTGTATATACCTTTGTCGAAAAATTTGGTTAATAGTTAATATTTCCATATCTTGGAACCATATTAATTCATACCTTATGAAACACTATTATAGGTAGCGTATCAACAGAGAAAGATGTATCATCTATATGCGGCAGTCTATTGAGTCGCAGCTTGTATTTCCCTGTGAATCAATGGTATTTCTGAAAAGCACATTAACTGTCACTCAACTTGCCCCTTTGCAGTGCCATGTGAAAAACGACAATTCTCCGCTGTACGCGAAAGATTTCAGTGACCTTACTGATCATTGCAGCCTCGTGGTAGCAGGAGGAGAGGAGAGAATTTTCCAAATGCATTTCAGTTCAATACTGGGAAATGAGCATATTTTGTTTCCCCGTTTCTTTCCCCCTGTTTTCTCATGGGCAGGGCCGTGGAGCGCTCCAGCACGTTCATTTTCCAAAACTCATAAGCCTAGTGGGTGGGTCTCATCCATGATCAGTTATTCGCTGTCAGAATTTACATCTATCATTTCAAGTCTGATTTTGGGGGTTAATATATTCTGCTAACATGAGCTTCAAGGAAGCAATGAGCTATATCGAATTAACTATAAACTACAAATGGTATTTTACGGGGAAGGCAGATTAGAAAATAAATAAAAGCAGAGGACAGATAATAAACAAGTAGATATTTAACACTCCTTACAAGCTTTCTTTGTTTTAATTTACATGGATTAACTGAGTGGTATAGATCATAAAGAATATTATTGGCAAATTTTCAGAACTTAACGTAAATTGCCTCACATTTTTCAAGTTAATGGCAGAGTTAATGTGATGCTTTTATAAAACTAGGATGATTAAGTCCCAGGCTCTGGGGTCTTGGTTGCCTTTTGTATGTGAACTACCTACAAGAAGTTGAGCAGGTATTCTGTCTGCCCAAAAGGACGTATTCATGAAACAAATATAAGAAAACAGTGCATTTCAGAGGGGAAAAGCCGTGCTTGTTTCTGCAGAACCCTAAATTTACCATCCGTTTTCTCATTACAGTCCATAGACCAAACTCTGTTTTCCAAAGAGTGTGACCAAGTAGGCAGCCCTGCTGGGAAGAGCTACTAAAACACCCCATGTCTTACAACTGCGTGAATGGCCTTACCTTATAATGATATCTTTGTAAAAAGAAGCCTTGTGTCCACCGCGTACAGCAACGTATTCTTTCATACATAGGAACGAATGTATGCTAAGGCAGGAGAGGACATGCACCGTGCTAGGTGACTTGTCACCACTGTGTTGCTTATACGTAGGACGAGACCATGTCTAAAACTGTTGGCCCATGCCCACTTCTCGTCGTCTCGAAGCTACAGCGCCCTGTTCGAGCTCTGTTAAGTTGGATTCGCGCCAGGCGAGGGGAGGGACGCGTAACAGCGCAGGACTCGATTCCTAAATGCAAACTCTTCTCCTCACCGGTGGAATGATTTTGACTTTACTGGTGATAAAGCATGTTGTTTCAAAAGATCTTTGATAGTTCCTCAAATAAAAGAGGAAACAGCAAAAACAGAAAGTTAGGGAGGGAGGCGTTTGCCACCATAGAGTTCTTCCTGTCTGTCATAAGGCCTCTGCCGTAAATGTTGGCATCTGCCCGTTTGGATAGAGCGTTTTCTCTCTCGGCACCCCTTTGTCCCTCCATGCCAGGAAGGACCTGTTCTGGGCATCGGGTCCCCTGCTGGGGGGAACAGTGTACGGACCGGAACCACTTGGGTCCGGGTTTGAAAAGCCACAGGTGCAGAGCTGAACGGTAAGAAGAACACAGCCAAATTGAAAACAACGTAATGACTTACTCTATCCGATGGCTCTGAACCAGGAGCTCAAACCGGAAGGTCCGAAAATAATGGGTCATGATTTCGGGGGACACACTGAAGCTCTTGATGCCAGATCCAGCAACTGGAGAGGTTTCCCCAGTGGAAAAAGGCAATTCCTTCCGAGAAAGAGAAAGGAAGAGAAAGGAAGAAGCCACGGGAAGAAATGTCTCTTACATTCACCTTGGGAAAACCGTCTCCTTCAGGAGCCGCCTGATTCAGCTGTTGGGCCAGACTGTGGGCCGTTCCTAGCCAGGGTGTGGCTCCCCTGGAGTCCAGTGAGGCAGGAAGGAACGTCTGAGAGGTGTCTTTTCCAGTAAATAAAGTCTCCATCTGCTGGGGTTTTCGTCTCCTCGGAGCACACTGGGAAAAGATCGCCGTACCAAAGGATAAAGATTTTCAATACAAGGATCTATCAGCTGGGAGTGGAAGGAAACAGGAGCCAAATGCATGGAGCATCTCGGAAGGTGAGGTGGACTCCACTCAAAAGGGAGTGGACTTCGCAGTGTTCACTTTCTCTTTTAAATGAGGGTAATTTAAGATCTATGAAAGATAAACTATTTGTTTTCAGATGGAAGGATGTAATTATTATATGTGATAGCACATAAATCAAATTTAAAAACCTGCGACAGTCAGATATTAACTATAAAAAAGCAACTGTGTACGTACTTTTGCGTGCATGCAACGCGTATGTATATTTCCCATCACCATTTGGAATGGTGTGAATGTGAGGCACTGACGTTGTCATCCTAATATACATGCTTCATATTAGTTGTGTTTATATTCCTTCAATAGGACTAATGGAATCTAATGAAATTTGTAAATTATATGATATACAAAACCTACTCAGTTAAAAGACATAAAAGAGATTTCAATTATATTCAACTAACTCTCCAGTATTGGAAATAATTGCCAAGACTAGGTGGGAATAAACACCGGAGTTGAGTATTTCAAACTGCCTGCATTGTATTGCTCCTACAGGTATACTATTATCAGAGCAATTTCAGGTTTGAAAGTATATATTTTTACCCGAGTAAACAGCATGCATTAGTACAGAGCCACAATAACTTTTAAATGTGTAATCATTAAGGTACAAGGTATATTTTCTAAAAGAATACTATAATAGTATATTGACTATCAAGTTTATTTGATAAAAATTTTAAGTAGTTTTAATAGTTGTACTTTACAACTTACGAAACCACACAGTATAAGGAAGTGTCTCATTCTAAAAACTGCATGCTTCAATTATATAATGATTGCTCTGTGAAATTGAAATATAATGCAAACCTTGGGAAAAATGTGGTTTGGGTTGAAACTGAAACACTTTAGGCATAATAAAAAGATAAAAACATACTTCACATTTAGTGACTTGTTTAGATGCAATTTTACTTTTAATAGCTTGGGTAAAAATAAATAATATACGTACACACAGTCACTTGTGTATAAAACACACTTTCACTGTACCGTAGCTAAAAAATCTCCCTGCACTTCAAGAAATAAAAGCCAAAAATAGATTGCTCTCTTTTGCAACCGTGGAGCCTTGGTCACAGGCAGGGCCAAACGAGAAAGTGTGACTACAACCCTTTAAGTCCATGACTGCTTGAAAGGAAATTATCACCTGCAGAGAGCTCAGGGGTGTATTGGATACCTGCGTACCAAGAATAGGGTTAGGGCCGTATGGGATGCCCTGATACATTTGCATTTCAAATCAACCATAAAGTTTTCGCATTAATATTTTCCAATATGAGTGAGGCATAGTGACATTAAACAATTGTACTTTATATGAAATTCCAAAGTAAACGGGAACCCCTCACTGTTAGGTTGAATCATACTGAACATGGTCTGCGAACACTCTCCTACAGGGTTTAATGTCACCATTGTTATTAGTGAGTCACCGCTCAATCTGCCCACGAAAGTGATAAAGAAACAATACAGACATTTCAAATCTTCTCTTTAAGCCATAAATAGTATATTTCAAATTTTCTTAATCCCATCATCACAAGAGTTTCCATCAGATACTTCCCTTCTTTCCCAAGAATACGCTTTAAGTTTGCTCCAGAGAAATATGTGGACGAACGACCAAGTGGGTAGTTGAAACATACTGTTACGTGAAAAAGCTTCCAGATTCTTGCTTAATGCCCTGTATTTTCCAAATACTATGTCAGAAGGAACAGAAGAAATTACCACATTTCGTATGCAGTGGCCCCAACAGACTCCCTCTTGGGCTAGGCCTCATCCTTGGCTTCAGCATCTCGCCTAGCAGGTTCAGCAAGAATCCTGCTCATTCAGTTTGGAGAGAACCCCACACCCTCGGTGTTTGCTCGCCCTGGCCGGTGGCCTTCGGTAAGAATCTCACTGAGTTGGGTCAGGAAGAGCCCCTTCCTCTTGTTCTTCTTCTCAGTAAGTTTCCGCCCTCTTACTATACTCAGAGTTCAGCTCAAGCGCTCTTCTTCTTGGTGGTAAAGTCTTCCTGACAATTTTAATGGGTTCCAGTTTTTTCTTTGACAACACAACCTGAATTTTAAGTAGGCTGTGAAAACTTAAAAATATATGAGTATATTCTAATCTCTAGAGCAATCACTAAAAAAATGTGCAAATATATATAGCTAAAAAGAACAATAAATAAACTGGAAATCTAAAAATTTAAATAATCAAATAGAGGCAGAAAAGGGGGAACAAATGTTTGAAAAAAGAGGACAAACAGAAAATTAATAATAAAATGGGCAACCAAATTAAATCGCATCAGGAAATACATTAAATGTTAATGAAGTGACCGCTCCAAGTAAAGGCAGGAAGCAAGATCTAACTTTTGGAAGTCTTGAATATATGAAGATCCAGAGACCTAGACTATAGATGGATGGGAAAAGATGTATCATTTCACAGTAAATATAAGGAGGCCAGAGTGGCTATATCAGTATTAGAAAAACAGTTTTCCAGATAAAATAGTATTACCAAAAATAAAGGAGACTATTTCCTAATTATAAAAGTGTTAATGTATCAGGAAGATTGAAACAACACAATAACCACATTGACCTACTTGACACCTGCACAGACATCATTACATCCTAAAACTTAGTATATTAACTGAGATTAACTTTGCCGAGGACTCACACTAGCTCACTGCAAATCTCTCTATATCTATTTCTCTCCCTATCTTTACAAACACACACACACACACACACACACACACGCACGCGCGCGCGATCTTGTAGTTTGTTCATGCAGCCCAAACCTTATTTACCACCTTCCTCTTAAATGGAATAATTAAATAGACTGTCACTCATAAATTACATGTGGATGTTTGGATCGAATACGTTTTTTAAATCGCATTTTTTCCTTCCTCTCTCCAGTCATTTCCTAAGTGACATATGATTGGTCCTTTACATTATTAATGTGCAAACATGAAAGTTACGACTTATTAGGCAAAATTCGGTCCATTGTTTGTCCATCTTACATCTGTACAAACATTCTAATACTTCCTCACTACAAAGCTCCATAGCCTATTGAACACACGATATGCCTAATATTGCTGGAACACCAGTGGCCATTTCTAAAAAAAAAAGGGAAAGCACATTTTCCTCCTGCTCAAAGGCAATCAGCATATTCAGACTAGGAATATGAATTTGCCTGGTTAAAATTGAAACTACTGATTTAAATGTATTTTGAATAAAAGTTCACAGATGTAATGCTTGGTTAAGGTAAATCAGAAGTTATTAAATTTTGCATTGAAATTATAGGTGACACAATCTCAAATGGTTAATTGCTACACACTTAAATGATGGAAAATAGTTCATTAACACTGGAACAGGAGGGAGAATCTTGCTGCTAAGGGTAGTTTGCATGACTTCGCTCACATTTGGACCGATTTGGTCTAACTTAGGGATAAATGTTTTCACATGTCCAAATTAGACATCTCCAAATACTAGCCCAGAAAAACCTAGAGGTGATCCCAGCAGGAACTTTGAATATATTTTTTCTCATACTTGCTCTTCTTTATGTCAAAGTCAATAATACAGAAAGGCACATTCTAGTGGCATGTATTTTTAAATATCAATTACAGTTTAAAATATCAATTAACTGATCATATATCTCTTTATCAATATTAACTTTTTCTTTTGTCAAATACAGGTCTTGAATAAGTAAGTGATAGTAAGTTTATAAACAAATATTTTCCCAAAACAATCACTATAATATTATGAATGATTTTATATTCATAGTTACCTATGAATTTTTTAAATAACATGTGTTAACATGTACTGGAATAGTCTTTGGTAATAAAAGCTGGACAGCATTTATTATTAATGATTCAGGATTATAAAACAGCTCTCTATTTGAAGAGCCTTGCAGAAACTTGCAGAATTTATAAAAGGAGTAGTTTATCATGGTAGCATTATTAATTTTTAAATGGAAAGAACAATTTCTGCCTCTTGTAAGATTTATTCAAAAGAGGAGAATGGATCAAAACTGAACTGTATTTTGCAGAACGACAAGGTCATCGGCTGGATGGACATTTACTGGTCACTAATGACTCTGTTATGCTTTTGATAGTGTCTGTGGCCATAGACCAAAAGGTACTATGAAAGGATGGATGTCTGATAAATTCCCTGTTAAACTAAAAAAAGGTGAACGTCATGCTGAAGGCAACAGGCTTGTTCTGCTTTGGACCTCGGTGGAGGCTAACATCAGGGTATAAGCCGAAGTTCCAAAGAATAATAAATACAAAATGCTGTTCTGTTCCCTGGGAAAAAAATATGTTCTTTCCCATTTCAAAAGCCAAGTATAAACAGCATGATGATGTTTTCCACCAAATCGTCACTACCTCTTCCTCAAGGATGCGTGTATTATTTAAACGACACCATAAAATGAAAAAGGGTAAAGTTATTAAAAGTTTGGCATTTCTGTGCATTCTGTTGTAGCTTTGCATAGATTGGGGTGTTTAAAAATATCTTACAGTCATGATAGAGAATAACATGTCACAGAATTTTGAAAGAAAAGATAGCATGATTCATTTCATTAAAGCATTTCAGTTCATATTGACAAATTACTTCGAAGTATTTCAGATAGACAGGAAACAAACGTTATTCCCCAGTGTACCCATTGGGTTAATTTTGGTTGCTGAGGTAATTCAGAGGCTTTTAGAAAATCCCAGGCCTGAATTACCATTTTCATGAAATACTACTTTTAAAAGGGGAAGGATAACTCTTCTTAGAGGATATTGCTGACGGAAGCGGTGTAAGGCGGTTGCCACTACCATTTTGCTGAGGACCCAATAGCCTGATAATGTAGAAAGTGCTACACCTGCTCGCTGGTCAGAAACGCTAGCATCAGTGTAAGTTACCTCGCATCGTTTGATGGCTCTTGATATCGCAAACTACGTGTTTATGTATGTGTAGTGTTTTGAAATGGGAAAGATATAGAAAGAGAAGTACCATGTGATCTCACTCATCTGTGGAATCTAACGAACACACTGAACTAACAAGGACAATGGGGACAGACTCATGGATGGAGAGCAGATGCCAGCGAGTGTGGGGTGACGGGGCAGAGGGACCGAGCATAAGGAGGAAGGACTCGTGGACAATAGTGTGGGAAGTGCTAATGGGAAAATACAATAAAAATTGTTAAATTAAAAAACAAAATGTTTTAGTACATTTTGTACCTACAGAGCAAAAAATAAATAAACAAAAATATCTTTAATTATGGACAGTTTGTTTTGCTGTGTGAGAATTTTGTTTCTTTCCTTGTTCTATTCGAAGTGCTATCTTAGATTGTTAATGTTAATAATTTCCTAAATTTAAAATCTGCTCTTCATCAAACTAGGTAACTTGTTTAATTTAGACGTTAGGATATATAGGAATGAAATTCTGGGGAGTCTAATAATTGAAACTAAAATATGATTATGAAAATATGGATTGATTAGAGTTCTGCTATAAAATAAACACAGTTTATTTACATACAGTGTATCTATATTTGTCGCCATGAGGGAGCCAACCTTAACGCTGTTTTCATAGTAAGCCTTTCCACCTTATCAATTTTCAGATGTCTGCCTACCTCTGTAGGCCCCAAATTATTATCTTAGTGACAGTGACTTCACTCAGTTAGTCCCAGCTGACGTGGGAGAGATGTTAGGTGAAAACAGGACCATTCAAATGTGATATTTGTTGTTCCTAATGTATCCTTTGGATGGTTTGGTTAGTTTACTTACATGTGTAGATGGAAACTCTCACCTTGCCACGAGCATCTTCAACAGTATTAGCGGGACTTTAAGTGACACAAAAACTGTCAAATAAACGTTTTAAATCTGGACTGAATGTTTCAAATGCCTTAACTCTGTATTTGGACCACATGAAACCAAAGTCTGAATTGTCGACCTATGGGAAGACCAAATAATCACTTACTCGGGGCAGTAACCAGTTTTGCTGAAATGAATGTAGCAGTTACAACCTTATATTCCCCTAAAACACGGCATTGGAAATCCTCAGGGAATGCAGTCGCAAAGCTAGTGAAAGAGCAAGCAAATTGACAGCACTGTCTCATTCTTTTTCGCAAGAGTTCAGCTTTGAGCACGAATCAAATGACCTGTATAAGACCTCCATCATGTGAAATTTGCTATTGGAGATTAACAAATGCATTAAATGTAACAGTCTGGCTGACAATTTCTGTATAATGAACACTTGCTTCAGCCTTCAGTCTATAAAATATGCATTTGTCCTCACGCAGATAAAGGGTAGGGAATGAGTGGGAGCGTCACCGAAGCACATTTAATCACATGGGTGAACTTGACATCTGAATTTTGAGACGCTGGGATTTGCACCTCTGTTTCCTGAAATTCATATTATATATCAGCCAATTAAATAAATATGAGTTAGTAGATGGTTCTCCAAAGCAATTTAAAGACCAAGTAAGAGTAAGCCTCTAGAATGAAGGAAAAGATTGTCCAAATAAATCTGTTTAACCTCGTAAGAACACATTTTCTCTGAGACAAAACATATAAATTACACTCTAACAGTAATCTTCATTTCACAGTGCTAAAAGTACGTTTCAATATACTGCAGATGGAAACAGTTCTTTTGTAAGTGATTTCTGAAGAGGGATATCAGGGCGGTGTTCTCTGTGAAACAAGGTCTGTCTGGAAGGTACCCTGCCATGTAACATGAAAAATAGAGACATTTATCGAAGGAGATACAAGAAACAAGAAACACTGTCCATAGGACAGCGACACCTCAGATCCCCTCAAAGCAGGCACCTTGGGACCTCACGCAGTTCTCCCAATCGCCATCAGCTGCCTCGTCATATTTTCCTGAATCTCATCAATGTGTGAAATCTCTTCCCTTTCAAAGGGGATTTTAGTTTCGGGAAAAGCCAGAAGTCACAGGGTGCCAAATCTGGGCTGTAGGGGGGCTGAGTCCCCTGGGTGGTTTCATGTTTCGCCAAAAAACTCTGCACCAGATGAGACGCATGAGCAGGCGCATTGTCATGATGAATCTGCCAATCACCAGGTGCCCATAGCTGCAGCCTTCTGACTCATCCCAATAGTTTCCCCAGAGGAATGAATGTTGAAGCTTAACACAAATTGGATGCCAATTTGTCGCTCTACCCACTCAGTCATTTTGAATGTGACAACCACACAGTACCCATGCTCACTCGGTGGCGTCTACCACCCCCACTGACTGGTACAGTGAAGTCGTCATCGTTCACACATGCGCATTCCAGTCCACTCTCCTTGGCTGCCAGGTTACATCCATGCCGCACAAACTGTTCTCATTATAGTAACAATGGCTGGACTTTTTCCGCATAGACCTTGTATGTTCTTCGTGAATAGGCATTCTTATTATTCTGCTTTTTATAGTATTTTCCAGTATTCTTCATCGATATACATATTGGCAGGGTTTTGGTCATCATTAGAACCTTACCTTTAGTTCAAGTTGCCTTTTCAGTATCAAATAATCAACTAAATGACTGCATTGCATTTTCCCTATAAAAGACTACTGTGATATTCACAGGGTGTTGGTGCTGCACGGGAATAATATACTTCCTTAGAAGAAAATTCCTTTCTTTACAGTTAAATGTTATTAGTGAGGTACAGAAGCCCTCTGAGAATGTTGTTTTAAGTGTAATTAATTTTAACTCCACTGTTTCACAGTGCACATTATTTGGAATTTGCACTGAGTTAATCCGTGCTTGTCTCATGCTATCTCTTTGGGAAATAGTTTGTGAAGCTAATTAAATGATATCAATAATATTAAGGGAAATATTACCGTTCACTAACAAAATTATTCTTAAAAGAATATTTTTGGCCCTGGCTGGTGTGGCTCAGTGGATTGAGCATGGGCTGCGAAGCAAAGGGTCGCCGGTTCGATTCCCAGTCAGGGAACTAGTCTGGGTTGCAGGCCAGGTCCCCAGTTGGGGGCATGTGAGAGGCAACCTACCGATGTATCTCTCGCACATTGATGTTTCTCTCCCTTTCTTCCTCCCTCCTTGTCTTTCTAAAAATAAATAAATAAAATCTTTTTTAAAAAGTATTTTCACAGCACTCATTCAAATGGAAACAGTTATGACATTAATTACACTTCTGTTTTTGTGTATTTTTTTATATTGATTCAGTAGTAGTTGGTGAGTTTTTATGTAATTACATACAGAACAATGAAGTTTATCATCAAACTTTTTAAAATTAAACTAGGATTTTCATCTAAGGTGTCCTGAATGACTGCGATTAACATCTTCAGTTCTTATAAGTTGTGAACAATATTCTGTGCAGCGAACTGTGTAGAAGATTTTCTTTTGGTAAGTCTGGATATATGATTTCATCTGGCTATAGGTCATGAATAGTTTTCTTTTTTATCAGAAGTGCTATGAACTATAGCCATACCTGTTAGTTAAAGGGGAAAAAGTTCTTTTAGAACAAATAATGTCAATAAGCTTCTGGTTATTTATTATCAAACTCGACTGCTGTTTGTCACTATACACAAAAATTAACTCAAAATGGATCAAAGATATAAATAGAACACCTGAGACAATAAATTACGTAGAAGAACATATGTAATTACATATGTAACATAATAAATTACATAGGTGGAAAACTTACGGACCTGGGTCTTAGAGGGGCTTTTATGAATTTGACCTCAAAGGACTGTATCAAACAGCAAAGCGAACTGCCAACAAAACAGAAGGTCAGTGTCAAGATGAATTGTTGGGAGAAGCTCTAGAGATGTCTTAAATGAACTATATTTTATAGAAAAGTATTATTTGAAGAATAATATTGCATTGCTCCACCACACTTTTGGAAAACAGTTTGTGTGAAACGTTACCTGCCCTTGACTTGGGGTATCATTCGATGAAAAATAAAAGAAACGGTTATGTGTCAACTATTTTCCCATTTAATCCAAAAATCAACAAAATTATAAAAAACATATGATTTTACTCGTATGTGGGGCATAAAAGTGAAACTCGGAAGCACTGATGGACATCAGTTTGGTAGTGACCAGAGGGCAGGGAGTGGACGCAGTAATGGGTATACCCTGTACCCTAGACGTATAATGGGTACAGGGGTCAAATGTATATGTGACAATCATACATACAGTGACAAGATGATTTGGGTGGTGGACGCACAATGCAACGTCCAGACCATGTGTCATAGAAATAGATGCTTGTAACATACATGATCTTATTAACCAATGTCACCCCAATACATTTAGTAAATAAAAATATTATATAATAAATCATCTTTCAGTTCAAATGACCATATAAATTTGCTTTTCGTAAATAGGCAAATGTTTCAATATTGTAACTCTATTTATTGTTGTAAAATTTAATACTGCTCGATGAGTTGCTTTTCTGATGATCAGTAAATTAAATTTTCCTTTAAAATATAGTTATATGTGCATAGTTTATAATTCAATATCATCCCAAATACGTAAACCTCTACCTTCCCCATTTCTCAAAGATGATTCTGTGGAAGTGTAGGATATTTTAAATTTTAATCTCACAGTAAATAGTTATTTAATAGAGATATTTGGTGTTAGTGAGAGCCAGGTCTTACACATCTTACTCTTTCATTGTATAATGAGTACTTGCACTGCATATCATTCTGAGGATTTATAGGATCATGAATTTATGGTATTAATTTGTAGCATTGTCTTTTCAGAGAATTGATGTTTTTATTGCGATGCCACATCCGTCATTATAGCTAATAACATTTCTTGTTCTAAAGTTACATTTCACGATCTGTTTTTATTTAACTAGTATTTGTATGGTGTGCTGCTTGATATTTCAGACCTATTGGCATTTGAAAACTTTACAGAAACCTTATAAAGGAGCTTTAGAAAGTGTTATAGTTTAACACTAAGCATTTTATGTCTGTAGTTTATTGTGTCGTTAAACTGATTTGTCAGTTTATGAGAAAATGAGAAATACAGAAATCAATTATCTTTGAGATAATTGTAGCTGTACTTCATTCTTGAAATAAGAAGGCATTTTAGGGTTCAATAAACTATATTTTCAAATTAATTTAATTTATCGTCACATATATTCTCAGATTAATTAATTAGATTCTTAATCAAATGGTTAGTTATAATTGCTTAGTTCATTGTATGTCTCAATGACTGGTTCTCCCATTCATTTTGCTTCCGTCCTCACTTCCTGTTACCTTGGAGGCTGTATCAACGGACTTCTGTGTGCAGATCAATGAGCATAGTTTCCATTTATAGCCACGAACACAATTGAAAATGAGTACTTTTTTTAAAAAAAAACGAGATTCCATCTACCCACTCCTGGTTATTTGCGTTTTCTGTAGGAATTAGTTCTTGACAAATGAAGGACCCATTGCGGAAACATTGGAAGTCAGTTGGAAGCGTCCAATGTATCTGCGCATAGATTTTTAATCTGTCCTGTGACGACGCTGTGTTTTAAGTAGCCTGGAAAGTACGCCTTTGAAATCCACGTTTTCCCTTTGGTCTCCCACCCTCGCAGCCGCAGAGATCATCGTGCAGCCCACTTTGGAGGAGGTCTCGGACACCTGCACGCAGGAGTGCCTGATCCTCGGCCACTCCGACGCCTGCTGGATGCCGGCCGCCCTGACCCGGGCCAGCCCCTTGCACGCGCAGGCCTCCGGGCCGCGCCAGAGCCCGCCGGTGACGCTGACCTCCGCTCGCCGCCGCCACCACCACCAGCGCCGCAGCCCTCCGGTGGCCGAGTTCATCGCCCTGTCCCACAGCCCGCCGCCGGCGCAGGTCTTCACCCCCCAGCTCAGTCCGGCTCTGCCCGCCGCCACTCTCCGCGCCGGCCCGGCCCAGCCCACGTGGGCTTCGCAGCAGGGAGGGCCGGCTGGCCTGCGGTCTCGCTCTGTGCCCGAAACGGCTCGTCCTGGTCCTGCCGATGAGTCGGTGGAGGGCATCGCCTTGAAAAGCTTCACGGCGCGCCGACAGGCCGGGGCCTCTCGGGATGATGATGCGCCCGTGAAGGAACATCCCTTCTGAAGTCACATTTCTCAACAGGACGTGTAT
Source organism: Glossophaga mutica (assembly GCA_039655065.1). NCBI lineage: Eukaryota > Metazoa > Chordata > Mammalia > Chiroptera > Phyllostomidae > Glossophaga > Glossophaga mutica. The sequence goes on along the minus strand of CM077318.1, from coordinate 617,498 downwards.
CGTCAGGATTTCAGATCCAGTTGCCATGAATAGTCCAAATTCCTAGTTTTGTACGTAGTTCTATACATAGACGCAGATACCAGAACAGACTCTAGAGCTAGACACCCTTAGTCAAAACGCAAAAATAAATTCACAATTTGTTTACCTCGGAATGTGCACTTAAAAAGAGATCGAAACACTCATTCCCCTTCGTGTAGAAAGGCTTGCCGTGTAAGACAATGGTATGGAGTGGACAGCGTTTCTGATGCACCGTGACTGTTCATTTCTTGTTGGCAAAGTGTGCAATATTACCGATCGCGTTTCCATCCCGATGTTTGTAGTGTGTAGCAAGTGGACTAGCAAGTATCTGATTTTCCAACGGTACCTTCAGTTTATCTCCACTTCTGTTCAAGTCACATTAGGTGTCAGGCAGCATCTTCGTATGTCTCTTTGTTTGATACTGGTTGCTCTGGTTTCTTTCTTATTACCGTTTGTACGGAAATGCACAGTTCCACGTGTAAATAACTGTTCTATTTTGTCTGTCTTTTTTATGTTTTCTACCTTTATTTGGAGAATATATTGTGCAGAGAATTTGTATAGACCTTTTCAGTAACGAATATATATACACTGTACAGATTTCTGTCTAACCTATTCTCTACTCTTTAGTAGAGTTCGAGACGTTCAAGTGCAATACGTGCGCCCGAGTGGGCGTCTTTCTATGAAAAATTATTTTTGTAATGTAGTGTAAAGTGCATCAGAAATTATGTTGCATCTGCAGTCTAAGCCTATGTTCCATAATTAATTAGATCTTTATCTCCTGCAATTTGTACATAAGAACCTGGAAATCACAGGAAAAGTGGACGCATCTGATGACTGATACATTAACAGCCATGACCGGAACCTGCTATTTGCGAAAGAATAGCAGGAAGTTCTAAATGGTGATGTGAGAGCTGAATAGGCTGATACCAAAAGACGGTCTTAAAAAGAATACACAAATTAATAGAACTAGATAAAACCACATAGCAAACCTATATGACTAAGGGATTCTTCTCATTCTAGCTCAACTTCCTGAAGAAAACCACTGATCACAAGATGAGACCCAGACACACAATCCTAAATCTACAGGACAGGGTCTTAAGGAGATGTGCAGAGGGAGGGATAAGGTCCGTGACAGCTTCTTGAGGTAGATAAGAGATACCCCAAGAACACAGTGAATGCAAACGACGACGACAAACTCGATCTGAAAATGAAACATGTTGTACGTGAAGAATACAGTGCCATTCGTAGGGAGCACTAGTTTCCTTCCGCCGTCCTTCGGTTCCTTCGTCGTCCTTCTGGTTTCACCAGCGGTGCACATGTGTGCACATTTCACCAATTTACGGAAACAGCACTAACCTCATTTTTCTCCACAGCAAAACGCAGACGACGTCTGGCTTCAGTATTACACTAAACCGAGACACAGTTGATGTATTCATTGGGGGTGGGGGGAGTGACTAGTTCTTGTTAGTGAAATTAGGTGTAGACTTTGTGATGTGTAACTTGGAGATCTGTAACTTATGACGAAACTGTGTGTAAATGTTGTACTATAAAGTGTGGTGAATGTATAATTTCATTGCCGAAGGTTTCCACTGAATGTTGAGAAAGCTTCTCTTCTGGTGCCCAGCAGGTGACGTAGCGACTGAGAATATATTGTTCCCTTTGGGAAGCCCTTTAAATCATATTTGCTTTAGTGCGTAGAGTGACTTCTTAGCTTTTAACCACGAGAATCTAATTACTGAAATTTCATCTGAATTCGTATTATTAATATTGTTTCCGCTTTGTGTTTGTTAATGCTGGAAGATTATTGATACTGAAGATTGTCAACCTGGAGATGATGATGAAACCCTTCCAGGAGACTGTCAGCTGTTTTTATTTTTCCTCTGAAAACTTGCACGGATAGTGTGTGAGAATTTTCTCTTCTATTTTAGTTATTTTCACATTTTTTTCTCTGCACATTTTTGTTAGAATCTACACACACGCAATCCAAGAAAAACAAGAGACAAAAAGGCAAATCTGAAAAAAATCATTAAATAATATGTTGGGAATATGACTGGTTACTACGTTAGTAAAAATCAGAATAGGAACCAAAGTTAGCTATTTCAGGGGGGGTTTTGTGCTTTACTGAGTTATAAGCGTGCTGTTAAGTGGTCCTGTCTAAAATTAGTAAAGTTTGGAGACTTTTCCTAGAGACACAGGAGTGAACCAGTACACTTTATTGCCCTGTCTAACTCTGCACGGTCAGACTTACATTGTGTTCAGAATATTAAAAGACTGGGCGCCCTCTTCTGGGTGTGTACCCGACCGAGACGCCGGGAATGGGAGTAGGTGTGCGTTCTCTAGACCTAGCCAGAGAGGCGAGGGGTGTGAGTCCAGTGACTCTCCCCTGTGCATTCTCTTTCAAAGCTTCCTCGAGGTCTCGCGTTGGCGGCCTGTGACTTCAGAGGCGTTAGACCTGACGAGACCTTTCTCATCCGCGTTGGCGGCCTGTGACTTCAGAGGCGTTAGACCTGACGAGACCTTTCTCATCGCACTGCGAATGCTTGCACTGTGTAGACAGAGCCACACGTTGCCATAGTTCACAGGAAGCTCTTTGGATGAGCAAAGTCTTTAGTTGCAGAGCTAGAGAAAGTCTTGTTCTTCCATCGATGCAAAATAATACCCTTGGAAAAAGAGATTTCATTTAGTTCGAAATTCAGACTTCAAATTGAAAGACAAGCGTGGTAATATATTCAGTGAGACTGGTTATTCAATTTTGTGGCTACGTTCAGTTACATGTGATTAAGACTTTACTTGCTATAGTGTTTCTGTATCACATTTATAAGTATCTATTGAAACACCGTGTACCTTATGTGCTACGTGCATACACATTGTTTTCTTGAATTTTATCTTCAAGTTTAAGCTAATACTGTGTGGGTGTATTAAAAACAAAGTTATATACGATACAAAAATGTGATAAACTTAGAGAGTACAGTTTGTGTGGTCTAACTTAGCTACTGAAACTTTTCTTGCTGGTAATGTAAATTTGGTCAGAAAACACGGCTATCAAGTGATGAGTGCTATTGTGTATTGGTGACAGTTAAGAGCCTCTGCCTTCCCAGACTCGTATTTGTCACACATTGCCATGAAGACGGATAAACGTGGACTAAAGACAATCACAAACTGTGCAGTCCTTATAACGTCATCATGTCACACCCCAACCACCACCAACCCACGTGCTTTCAGTGACTGTGATTTGTTGACAGCAGCCGAAGGCTACTCACAAAAATGTGTGTGCGCAAGTGAAACAAAGTGAAGACAATTGTTTAGTGATTGTGATATTTTTAGAAATCAAATGTGTGAAATTTATGCTATCTCTCCTTAAAGTACTTGGGATTTTATGAGATATAGATTAATGTTTGTATTTTGAGAAGATTCTTCCTCTGTGACATCATACAGCATCTGAAATGAACAGCAGCCCAAAGCGGCTCCAACCAGGCTTTGGAAGTGAGACAGTTCGGCATTGTGCGGCCCAGGATGGTGGGATGTGCTATGGATTGTACACGAATGTGTATGGATTGTTCTATTTCAGGTTCTGTATTGCATGTTTTCTTATATTCATTAATAAAGGTATTAATAAAGTTATAAAAATAAAGATGCATTTGTATTGTGTGTTAATGCAAAACTCAAAGGCATTGTTGATGGGTTTTTAAATTCATGTAGAGTAGCCCTGGCTGGTGCAGCTCAGTGGATTGAGCGCGGGCTGGGAACCAAAGGGTCGCCGGTTCGATTCCCAGTCAGGGCACATGCCTGGGTGGCAGGCCAGGTCCCCAGTAGGGGGCGCGTGACAGGCAACCACACATGGATGTTTCTCTCCCTCATTGATATTTCCCTCTCTCCTTGCCTTCCCCTCTCTAAAAATAAATTTAAAAATCTTTAAAAATAACTCATATACAGTAAAATGCACCTTAGTGGTGGTACACATCCATGAGTTCCTTTTTTGTTTATAGTGTTAAGACCCTCACAATAATTCTTTGAATGAACTAATGCTCTCACTTTTTAAAGTTGGTGAACAATAATGTGTTTTAGGAGATTTCTTTTGCATCTCTCAGGACAAACGTAGGAGATATTTATACGGTGGGGAAAAGTAGGCTTACAGTCATTCATATGGAAAATAATACAATAATTTAAATAATAATTTTAATTTAAAAATAATACAATAAGGCTATTGCTTCATTTAATGTAAGAGTCACCTAAAGATTTCTGTATACAGAGATGCAAAATAAAACCACAATGAGATACCACTTCACACAGGTCAGAACGGGCATCATAAACAAATCAACAAACAAGCGCTGGTGAGGTTGTGGGGAAAAGGGAACCCTAGTGCACTGTGGGTGGGAATGCAGACTGGCGCAGCCATTGTGGGAAACAGGATGGAATTTCCTCAGAAAACTAAGCATGGAACTGCCTTTTGACCCAGCAATTCCACTGCTGGGAATATACCCTAAGAACCCTGAAACACCAATCCAAAAGTACCCAGGCACCCCGATGTTCATAGCCGCACCATGTACAATAGCCAAGTGCTGGAAGCAACCCAAGTGCCCATCAGCAAATGAGTGGGTCAAAAAACTGTGGTACATTTACACAATGGAATACTGCGCAGCAGAGAGAAAGAAGGAGCTCCTACCCTTTGCAACAGCATGGATGGAATTGGAGAGCATTATGTTAAGTGAAATAAGCCAGGTGGTGAGGGGCAAATACCATACGACCTCACCTATAAGTGGAACCTAATCAACAAAACAAACAAGCGAGCAAAATAGAACCAGAGACATTGAAATTAAGAACAAACTGACAGTGACCAGAGGGGAGGTGGGAGGGGAAAATGGAGGGGGAGGGGAGAAGGTTTTTCAGGAGGATGTATAAAGAAAGGTCAAATGGACAAAGCCAAAGTGGGGTAGGATCAAGGGTGGGAGGTGGGGATGGCTGGGGTGGGGGGGAATGGTGAGGGGGAAATGGAGAAAACTGTGCTTGAACAACAATGAAAAAAAGTAAAATATAAATGAAAGAATTTGGCTTAAGAAAAGGATTTCTCTATCCGACCCTTTAGGATCCAAGTGAAGGAAGTTTCTGGAGAATGCTGATAATATTGGTGGAACAAAATCACTCCACCGACGGCTTCACTTTTACTCATGTAGGGAATCCACCTGCACAGGATTAGTTAATAGTCCGTTGCATTTGGCGTTTTTACTAGTCCTGGAGTTTCATTAAGATTTATAAAGCACCTAATCTGTTGTTTTATGTCTTCTTTTTTACCCCTCTATTATTGTGATACTGATTTACTCATTAGTACCAATGGTTAGCTGATGAAGGAAGAAAAAATCAAAATTTAAATCAAGCAAAAATTTAGCCTTTGGCAAAGACAGGCATTTTAGAAGTATAATACACGTGTGAGTTAATTCGTGTTATTTCCCATCCTGACTCCAGCCACGGGTGAAAAAGACTCAGGCTGCAGTGAAGAATTCCTAGATTAGAAATCACCACATTACAGTAGACGTTATCATGATACCCTTGGCAAGAATGCCGAAAACCTGCAAAGGTGACCATGATGAATACAAAAAAGTGCTGCACTGGAAAGAATGTTGAAAAATCTCTATTATTTCAGTAAGTACAAAAATGTGTGACCTAATATTTAGCTTGATTGAAAACATAATTGAACTTGCTGATCGTATTGCCAGGAGTAGGCACACTGAGTTTTAAAATAAGTTTTTGATGGTGTAATAAAAATAGCTTCAAACAAAACTAACTCCAAAAAGACAAACAATCCAATTAAACAATGGGCAAAGAGCCTGAACAGACAGTTCTCCAAGGAGAACATACAGATTTGGTAACAACATGATGTGGTTTTATAATAAAATTCTCTTTATTTTTTCTATAGGTTTGAAGCTTCTCATTATAAAAAATATGTTAGTGTAAAAATCAATTGTTTCCTTTACTGCCGTTATTGGCTTTTGAAGAAAATATTTTTATCAACAAAACAAGCAAGCAAAATAGAACCAGAGACATTGAAATTAAGAACAAACTGACAGGAACCGGAGGGGAGGGGATAATTGGGGGAGAGGTGGGAGGGGCTTCCAGGAACTACTATAAAGGACACAAGCACAGAACCAAGGGGAGGACGGAAGCGAGGGAGGTAAGGACGGCTCGGGTGCGGGGAGGTAAATGCAGACAACTGTACTTGAACGACAATAAAATAATTTTTTTAAAAAAAGAACTTGAGACCCAGACAGGTTAGGTGACTTTCATGGGTCCCCAAAATTTCCTAATAGAATTGATTCTTCTTAAAAAAAATTATATATATGTATTTATATATATATTTGGCATGCATTGATGTGTTTTTAGGGGAAGCTGTCATGTATTGAAATATTCTGCTCCTTTTCCACTTAGGGCCTAGACCTGGAATTTCCAGTATCTTGACTTGTATCCATGACTTGTATCTCTTCCAGTATCCAGAACCTTTGCTGAGACTCGTGAATCCCGTAGCAGCATTAACTCAAGAAGACAAATGTGTGTTAGTTCAGTTTCAATCAAGAAGCTATATAGGACACAGGGGGCAAACACGAGGCCCACGGACGGAATCCGGCCCTCCACCTGGTTTTATCGGGCCCGGCACCTGGTTTCTCTACCCGGCGGCAGCGCGGAGCTCTCGCCTAACTGTTAAGGAGCAGTTACATGTACACAGTCCTAACATGACATTCGGCCCTTTGAAGGCATCCGCAAGGCTGATGTGGCCCCCATGAAAATGAGTCTGACACCCCTGATGTAGAATGTTAGGATTTGGGGTGACAGACCTGTAGATATCAAAAGCATCGAGACCACTAAACAAGTCTCCAGCAGTTATAGAATAATCATTGTTACGGTGCAACATTGTCTCCGAGGGTCTGCAAGATCAATGTTTATCACTCTGTTCACTTCCCTGTTGGCTTCAGTTAAATTGTAGTAGATTCTTACTCACTTGATCCTACCCTCGTATGTATATACGAAGAAAGTTGACCAGTGTTTCACTGAACACAAGATTTTTTTGACAAGAGACTGATGTTTTTTCTGTACCTCTTCCTTTTTTTTTATGGTTTCAATGTCTTTTTTCCTGCTGTTCGTGACCTTTATGATCATCACTCTAAACTATCTGATAAATTGCTTGCCTCCATTTCATCCAGTTCTGCAAAATTCTCTCATCCTTTCATCTGGGGTCTGTTTGTTTGTCTTCCCCTTTTGGCCACTTCTTTATATTTTCTGCCTGAGTTGTTAAACTAATCAACTGTTATGCCAATCAGTTGTTGATGTAATCAGGCTGCGATCAGTCAGGCTTAACCACCACAGGGTGGGGCAGAGAAACTCCTGTGGGCGTGGCCTCTGCTCCCCTGCAGGCTGCTGCCCCTGGTGGGGAGTGGGCCGCCTGAGCACGAGGGCCGCGGCAGGATGGGGGATGACTTAACTCCAGGAACTCCTGCAGCCGCTCTCCGCTCCCTCCCCAAAGCTTCTGTCCCCGGTCTCTCCTCAAGCATCTCTAGTCTACTCTGCCCCGCTCCTCTGCTGGAACCCAGGGTAAGTGGCTGCAAACGAAATTTTGCACGTTGGCCCTTTAAACGGCTCTATCCGCGTCCAGCCTTCCATCCCTGGCAGACTGAACCTCTGGTGCTTTGCACAATTGGAGGTTTTCTGGGTTCCTTCCTGGCTCTGGTGCTGTAGGGTGTGGAGCTCTGCTTGCGGTCTAGACCCCACACTTCTCAGGGGGAACCACCCTGAGAACCCCCCGGCAGCTGAAATGAAATAACCCTAACCCTCCACTTAGTGTTCAGTCGCTTATTCAGGATACTTTCCGTACAATTGAGTCATAATTCCACATTGGCCCTGGGAGGAGCTTAGCGTAGATTCCAGTCACTCCTCCACCATCCAAGCTTCCACAGACTGTGGTGTTAACATCTGAACCACGGCCAGGGTCCAGGCAGCTGGAAATGCACAGAGCAAGGGCGATGGGCCAGGTACAGAAGCTTCCCAGGGAGGAAAACGTTATACCTCTTCCTTTTTATCCTGCATCTCACAACTGTTCACCTTGGCGTTTCTTTTGGTAGATTTTGCCATAAAGTAGGCATTCTCACTTAGAACAAAAATAAAACTTACACTTAACTAATATTTGCCAACACATTAAGAAAGGTTTATGGCAAACAACTGGTTTGGAGACTGTGTCTCAGTGATGGACTTTAACATAATGTGGGCGTTGTGGATGCCCTTACTTGTTTGCTAAAGAGTCCAAGAGCAACGACCTGGCGGTTTTAATCGAATGTGCCTGGTCAGTCACAGAAGCACAACTATGGTAAAAATAGCAGGAAGGCACAGCAACATTGAGTTGTATCTGACGGTGCTATGCAAACAAACCATGATGTAGAAGACATTTTGCACAGATAGTAAATTACCTAGATAATACCAGGGAGAAAATGTATTCCACATTCATAGAAAAAAGTTATTTTTATATGGCTGTCCTTGCGAGAATAGAAATTTATAAAGTCCATCAGGATTGGTCTGGCATTAACACATCTATGATTCTGAGGATTACTTACCCGGTAGTTACCCTACTACTCAAAGAGAGATTTGTGAGTGAAGTGATACATTATTAATGCACATGTCATAAAATAAAATATATTCTTTCTCAGGTCTTGATTCACTAATCAAGAACAAATGAATGCATCTGAATTATTCAAAGAACCTAAAATTATACAAATTGTACTCAAATTGAATATTTTGAATATTCTATTCAAAATGTAACAAAAGAGATCACTCTTCACATTAACTTATACTTCACAAGGTACCAGTCAGGTTCTTACATGAAACACTGAACAGGGCATTCTTTCTGAATTAAAATGAAAAGAAGGCCTCGTCAATTGGAAAATTTGCATCAAATGCAGACTGGAAAATCAGTTATTTTGACATTAAAAGGTTATTCCTCTAGGGTGAACCTCAAAGGGTCTGCTTCCAAAGCCCAGCTTCAGTCAAACTTGCCATGGTAATGTGCGAGCTTTCTATATTAACTAATGTTTATTCCTGGAAGTTTTCAATGACTACCAAAGGGATGACTAATGTGTAGCCTTCTGAAAATGCTATACATTAAACAACAATGACTTAGTTTAGGCTGTCTCCCTGAGGATTAAGTGTGAAGCCTGTATCATCACCGCTCTAGGAAAACAGGTTAACCAACTTCTGTAATGCCTGCCTTTGATTTTGTCCCAGACTTTGCGCCTACAGAATGGATGTGCTAATGTATTTTAATGGAGTTTGCGTTGTTATTGGTTAATTGCATAATGCATTTCAGTGGCAAAATGAGTTGAATCTCAGCATCCTGAAGACAAAAGTATCGTTGAGATTAAAAGCTTTTCGAATGAGAATAGAGGGTTGCTGTGCTTGATAATAGCAAATCCTAGTGCTTGCAAACCAATGATGGCAGCTCGCACTATTATAATTCACTCATCCACGTTTCCCCAGAATGGTTCTGCCGTCTTTTAAAAGGTGTGCTATCTGTGCCTTGCAGGACATGTTTACACCACCCTTTCCATGACAGGAATTCTATTTCTGTGAGACTTCTCTGTCTCTCTCCTCATTCTTTCTTCCAAATTGGTAAATAGCGTTTGCCTTCACAATCAATCCTGTTAACTAGCACGGATTTTACAATGCCATTCGAATTTAGAAAATAACTCAGAGTGTCCAGGCTCACTTTTATAGCTGACGGAGGTATTGGAATGTCTGTAGACAGAACCTGCCATTTCTCTGTCCAGTTGACGAGTGCCAAGTGCCCAGTGCCTTTCGAAGTCTGCACTGCGTATTTTCACTTTTTCTACTACAGAAGTGAGTTCGAGAGAGAAACACTCTGCTGAAAACAAGAACTAAATGAAAGACCGAATTATGAAGAGTCAATTTTCCACTTTCTCTCTCCTAAAAAGGAAGTGTTACCTCCCAAAGTGTATCTTCCAGATACAAGAGATTATTCTGATCAAAAGAAAGTGAACTATCATAGAGTGAAATTTTTTGAGTTCTAGCGTTTCAGCACCCACCAACACAATGGCCAAACCTGAGTTCAATCAAACAAGCTGTCACCAACAAACTAGTTCCATCAACCTAAACAGGACTTCTGAAGAGTTTTCAGTTCCTCTTTCTGAACTTTGGGTGTCAATTTGGGAAACTGACATTTTAGGAAATAGGACGTCCCAGCCCCTGTTTTCCCACAGAAACACCAAGTTAACGCTGATATATGGAACACATCAGCTCTCGGAGAGGTCTAGGGAAGAGTTAGCAAGTTGCAGTGCTCCAGGTGAGTGACAAAACCAAGAGCAGCCGCGTTGAAATGAGACAGGAGAGCAATTTCTTGTTACCCGAGGCAGCCCCTCCTCCATGGGCGCGTGGGGGGATCACCTTAAACCGATCAGGCTGCGGGCTAAAGGTCTTTCCATGTCAGAGTCAGCCTGTAAAGACAAGAAGAGGCGGCTGTTTCATCGAATGAGCAAACATCAAAGAAAAGCTTCAAGGGACAAAGAATCAGGGAAATGTAACACCATCAAAGGAACAACAACAAAACTCCGCAGTAATTAAACCTAAGAAATGCAGGTCTATAAATTATCTGACTAAACAATTCAGAGTAGTCATCTTCAAAATGCTCAGTGAGTTAGAAGAAAACACAGATAGAAAGACAACTAAAAATCAACAGAGCAAGCCATCAATAAATTGAGAATATCAGCAAAAACAAACTATGGAAAGAGAAGGAAACAGAAATTCTGGAAATGAAGAACATAATAATTGAACTGAAAACTTCACCAGAGCATTTGAATAACAGAAAAAAGAATCGGTCAGAAAAAAGAATTACATAACCCATATATAGCTACTACGTGACATATATCCTATATAATTTAAATCAAGACCTCAAAGAGATACCTGTAGTGGCATGTTTATTGACACAGTATTTACAATAGCTAAGACAAGGAAATAATTTAAATGTCTGCCAGTGGATGGATGTATAAAGAAAATGTGGTAGATGCATCGAGTAGAGTATTATGCAACCTCCTGAAACTCACGGATCCAAGACAATAGTTTACTACACAGCAAAACCAGTAGCCAGAATATAACTTTTTGCACTGGCGTCCTGAGCCCTGGGTCCCACCGAGTAATGCAAACGCATCGCACAACAGGATGCATTACAGGAGACCAACTTGAACCTGAGGAAGTCAAATCTCTCACTGTAATTATACCTGCTTTTTTCTCTAAAAGGAGACACTACATCATTTCCAGAGATGTGAAGAACAAAATTAATGAAGGGAAACATATTGAATCCTTTTCACTGACAAATGCAAACTATTATACAAAACCAATGATAATGTATTTGAAGAAGCACAAAAATCATAAATGAAAACATACAACTTTATTTACTATATCCTTAGCTTCTAGAATTAATTTTTGCGTTAACATCTACTTCTCATACATCTGGGAAAGACTTTACGAATTTTTGTAGAACTTAAAGTTTCGGAGATTTATTTTTGTTTGAGAAACATTTAATAATTGTAGGCGTGCATTGCGATAATGTGACTTACAGCAGATGGCTAAGACATTCATTTTGTGCCAGTGAGACTTCACACCCGTGTCTCCCGCGCATTTGGTTTTGGTGAGCCTAAGATTCTGTCCGTAGATTGTTTCATTGGAGGTCATTTTTTTTGCAATCAGACTTTGAAAATGGATATTCCCTTCTTTCCAGCTTGACCAATTCTTGAGCAACTGGACAGGTTAGAAACAGTTTACATGCTATTGCTGTAAAGTCATCTCAGGCGGTTACAATGCCATTTCTTAGGGGCATCATTTGTCCTAAAGCAGAGGGGAGGACAAGGAATCAGGAGGACCCTGGAGCGAAGGTCACAGATGTTTGCTTCTTTATTGTGCAGATTCCTCACTGTGGCCTAAGGGCCCAGCAAGCATTCCTCACCCGCTGCTCCGATCAGTTGCAAGGCTGTTGAGTAGACAATAACGGAACTCTAAGCAAACACATGTTTTGAACCATTTTAATCTACTTGTGATTTATTAGGTCACAAAAGCGTACAGAGTTGGCTCTGTTTGTGTTTATCAGTTTATCTACACGTATTTTTTCTCATTGATGTCTTTATTTTCCGTGTAAAATCAGGGAAAAAATATCCCCCATGCCTGAGGTATTCTCCGAACAGGAAAAGCAAAGCCAAATTATTTGCTGTGAGAAGGAAGGCGCATCTAAGAATCCAAACTGGGTATGTTCAAAATACCTGCAGTTCTTTGTTCAAGGTTGTTAATGCCTCAATGGACAAATCTTTTGTGTTGCAGAAGGTCCTGATACACTTACCTTCTTTTTGTACAGGCTTCAGAGTCTACTCTGCATTGTGAACAGTAGCTATGTTTAGCTATCCCAGGACTGGCTCGGATTCATTATATGAGGAAATCAATCGGAGATCTCAGAGGGGTCCCATCTCTCCGGCTCTATTAGCAGGCCTTCTAGATAAGAAAGCAGCAGAAGCTGTGTAATGAGATTTCCCAAAAGCCTCTAATTTGGGGGACTTCCTTCCCAGCCATGTAGTAAGAGGGAGGCTATCCCCTCCTAACCTTGACACTTTCTGGAAAAGACATACAGCAGCCCGCCCAAGTATCCGGTGTTCACATACGCTCACTTGCGGCAAAATGACTGTGCGCTTACTTGTTTAGTTAGCCATCTGCAGCCATTTGTCTGCACTTCTGGAAAAGCCTCCCGGCTTCCAACAAATCCCAACGCAGTCCCGTGACTGTCTGCATGACCCGAATGCCCTTAAAGCCTGCCCTGGTCAGGTGATTATCTGTTTCAGGGAAGAATATGAAAAATAGATTTATTTATATTTGAAGGGAGCTCACACCCACTAATAATGTTGATTCGCTTAGACCAGGAGTGAGTGAGTGAACTTCCACCTCCTGAGTGAATCTCACCAGACAACAAGCAGGAAGTGTAACTATTTGAAGCCCTTTGCTGAGAGATTTCGTGTATACGAAATATATATATATAGGTATATACACTCTATACCCCAGTCTATGGCTTTATTGGTCTGGAATAGAATATAAAATTAAAATCGCAGATATGTTGATATATTAGTATCTCAAAACAGAGAATTCAACTTTGCAATTCAGTTCAAATAAACCAACCTAACAAGATGTTTCATAGAGAAAACAGGAAAAAGCTTTGAAAAAATTCTAGGGCATATATTTTTAAATACAGTAAAAAATAAGCGCACATTTCCACGTGCAAGGAATAATTTTTCAGCATTCTAGAATTTTTTAACTATGCCAAAAATTATACAAAGAGATGCATTCAGTTGCAGAATAGTCACTAGATATGCACATGTAGTTATATCCACCCATCCATTCATCCATCCACATGGTTATCTGTCTGTCTGCCTACCTACCTATCTATCTAGTGGTTTTTAACCGCAGAATGTACATTGTCTTCAAATGTTTATGGCATACTTCAAATAGCAATCATCTACAATATCTAAGTCACAAATGAAATTGCTGTTTTCCAAACACTTGCCAAGTGTTTTTCGCACAGTATCTTATTTAATCTTCAAAAGAACTCAGTGAGCTTGGTACTCTTATTCTCAGCATTTTACAAAGAAGGCTTAGAAAATACTTGTCCAAGGCCACAAAGTTAGAGTAGGGCTAATTTCGAATCCTGCTCAAGCCCCTCAAAATTTGAAAGATTGTCAAAGATCTACCCCCAAACTAAAATTCTGGGACCAGATTACATGGACTACAATAACTTCCCAGTAATAAGGAATTCATGTCTTTTGAACAGATACAGAAGAAAACCACCTGAATTCATTCGTCACAAATTTAGAAAAAACTTCGTGAATAGAAGTTTCTGCTTTATTTGATACAATTTGACTCTCTATGATGTACAAGGCTCTTTGCTAGGTACCAAAAAACAACACAAAGCATTAACTGCTCTGACCGGCGTGGCTCGGTGGGTTTGGCATCATCATCAATGTGAAAGGTGGCCAGTTCAATTCCCGATCAGGAATCATTTGGTTCCCCATCGTGTCACGTGGGAGAGACAAACAATCGATGTTTCTGTCCCTCTCTTTCTTCTTCCCCTCTCTCTAAAAATAAATAAATGAAATCTTTACCAAAAAATTTAAAAAACTAATGTAATATTGACTAATGTGATATTGATCAGGAAACTATTTGGAAATGTCTCCATGTAGCCTGTCTGATATTAATGCCTTAATACATGTTAGAGTTCAAATCTGAGTGAAAAAAGTAGTGTTTCAAGTTGCTGGAAAGAAAGGATGAATTATTCAATGAGTTGTATTTGAATAATTAGCCATTTGGGAAAAGAATACAGCTAGATCTTTAGCTCACATCACCATTTCCAGAAATAGATTCCAGGTGGTAGAAAGATTTAAATGTAAACCAAAAGAAGAACAAATTTTAAGTATTAAAAGAAAATATAAGAGAATATATACATAAGCATAATTCAAAGATTAAAAATGTAAAAAAAAAAGGCATTAAAAATAGCCTATATGACAAAAGACACTATAAGCAAATCTAGAAAACAAGTAGCAAACTGGGAAACATGTTTACAAATATATGGGACAGACAAAAGAATAGTATCTGTAATGCATGAGAATGTGTAAACCAATAAAGAAATGAAAACCTCATCAAAACAAATGAACACAAGACGAATTAACAAAAGAACTGCAAAATGCTCACAAAATAGAAAAAGATACTTCAAATTTGCTAATCAAAGAGATGCAAATTTAAACATGTTCGCATCACATTTTCAATGATTTAATACATAAAAAATTTATAGTCTTAGAGGGAACAAATTCATATAATGTTGTTACAATGATAAATTTGTGGAGACTATTCAGAGGACCAATGGAAACAGTAATTAAAATGTAAATTGCACAAAACCATAAATTATAAAATCCATGTCTCCAAGTTTTTCCAAATAAGCATTTGCAGAAATGTGAATAATGTTTACAGACAATGTTTTAATGAAATATTGGAAGCAAATAAAATGCTTATCAGTGTTGATGTCTAAATTATGGTACTGACACATCAGTGGCCACTCTGCAACTATAAGACAGTTTCTATTAATCAGTCCAAAGTGAAGTTGCAGAAAATATAGATCAGTGTAAGTTTTCATAAGCATAAAGTATCTAGAACCTTTATGTTATTATTACTGTTATTTTTACTTATGAGATACTTCCAAAATATAGAGGAAATAGAGAAGCAGATAGATACCCCAATGACCTACCAGTTACATTTAATATATTTGCTTCTGAAATACTTAAGTAATAGAATGTTAGAGGTCCAATTGAAAATCCCTTCTGCCTCACCGTTGCATGACCTTATCCAACTTAATTTTCTTTTCCTCTGTTCCAAAATGTAAGCATTATCCAAAATTTGGTGTTATTGTTCCTACTCATGTTTTTATCATGTACTTGTGTCTGTGTTGATAAAAAAGTGTAAGCTATTGTGCTTCTCAATTTTACAGACATGTTATATTAGTTATCTATTGCTGTATATGAGCTTTTACCCAAACTTACTTACTTAAAAGAATAAGCACTTCTTATTTTTTAAAAAGATCTTAGTTATTTATAGAGTAAGGGGGGAGGGAGGGAGAAAGAGAGAGAGAGAAACATCAATACGTGGCTGCCTTTCGCATGCCCCCTACTGGAGAGGTTGCTGCAACCCAAGCATGTTCCCGGACTGGGAATCAAACCAGCAACACCTTGGTTCACAGCCCAGTGCTCAATCCACTGAGCTACACCAGCCAGGACAGAATAAGCACTTCTCTCATGCTTTCCATGGCTTAGGAAAATGGGTGTGGTTTGACTCGGTACCTGTATCTCCAGCATAATTTTAAGATACTCCTTATTTTAACTCTAAATTGAATTTTTGTCATAAAATTCTTATTTTTTAACTGTCTGAACATTCATCTCCTCAACAGCTTTTTTGTGAAACCCTTTTTCTTTTCAGGTCCACACACTTGATTCATAGACATTCAAGTCTTGACTTGAAGAAATCAGAAAAAGAGAAAGAGCACAATTTATGAGCACAAATACAGAATAGAACATAAAATCAGTTAAAAATTATAACACATGCATAAAAATAATGAGTGCATGTTTTAAAGATAGATCAAATTTTTCTTGGCAATGTGAATAATGAATGTGGTATTGATGATTGTTGAAGTTCACATGTATATATATATACATTTGGATATGAAACGTGTATTTGCATTACAATAGAATATTTTTAAAAGTCGCTGTAAATATAACAACAGCTTAAAATTTATGAGATGGTCACAAAGTTCACGCGTATGTAATTTGTTTGGAAACTAACTATTTTCCCCCAGGGGAATATTTAATATGGTAAAATTATCATAGAAAAAATATTATGTAGAAAAAATATCTACAGCACTTCAGTTACATTTTCTTTTACTTCTAAGGCCCCTTAGGTATTATTCTACACATGCTGTAACACAAAGCATTTTATTCTGTTTAACGAGGTTTCTAAGGGAAAACAAGAACCAGACCGCCAGGAGTCACTCTCTCACAGCGATAGGGTCACGGGCGCATTTCCACCATTTATCCAGCGGCCTGTGTTGCAAGAGCACGCGCTAACGCTCCGTACGCATACGGCGTATTGTTCATATTTATTGTTTTAAATTTAAATTGTTCAGTATTTCCCCAGGTGGTTTGTTTTTCTTCTGTACACTTCCTTTCTTTTTATCTTCCACTATTGACACTAAAATGAGAAATTAAGATTCATTGTCCTCAAAGAAGAAAGGTAATTTTATTGAGATAATTACAGATGCACATGCAGTTATAACTACAGATAGAACTGCTAGCTTTGACCTGGTTTGCGAAGGTATCCAGCAATAGCACAGTGAGAATAGTGACAATAAAACCCACTGGTCTGACTCAGACTTCACCAGGTTTACTGGTATTCATTTGCGAGTGTGCGCGCACATGCCTGTATTTAGTTCAATGACATTTTATAAGAAACGAAAATGTGCGATTCTACCACCATACTCAAAATACTGAACGTTCAATCAACAAAAGACTCCCTGGAGTCTGGACATTTCCACTTTTTCTCTATTTCTAAAAATTTTCACTTCACAAATTGCATATAAGTAGAATCAAATAGTAGGTAACATTTTGGGATTGATTTTTTTTCACTCCACATAACTCCAAGGAGATTCAACTAACTCGAATCAATATGTTTATTTGTATAAATTGCTGAGTAGTATTTATACGTATCAATAGTTTATTTCAATTGCAGATGTAGTATTTCACTGTGTGTACACACCAGTGTTTTTAACCGTTCAGCAGGCGAAGGACATCGAGGTTGACCAAAATGTTTGGCTCTTACAAGTAAAGCTGCTACGCACGTTCCTGCACGCGCCTTTCTGTGAAGCGAGTTGTCACGTCTCTGAATAAATGCTCCAGTGGAAGGACAGGATACGATGGTGACGAAAATAAGGACGTTCACTGTCCTCCGGGGCTTTGCAGGCTGTTTTAGATTCCTGGTTGGTGACCATTTCACAGCCAGTCGCTTACGTGCGGTGAAGGTCTATGACGCATGTTTTGTGTCATCCGAAATGTTATCAGCGGGCAGCCCGCGGTGTGACTGTATTTACTGCCACGCTTGCCATACTGAAGGATCTAGAAGGCTTCCTTCTCCCTTCATGTGCACTAACAGATGATTTCCACCTCTACCACATACATTAGGAATCCCAGCTTCTTTGACGTTTTAATTCAACGGAATGGTTTTACTGAGTACTTTCTGTGTGTAGGCAATCTGTTACTCACTCCAGGGAATAGAAACGTAAGAACGAACATCTATGCTCTTAAATCACGTACACAGTAGCTTGGCTGAAGTTGGGAGTGGAGCTGAGAGATGGGGGTGGAAGGAAAAGTGAAAACTAACATAAAAATTGGGATGTGACAAATGCATTAAAATAGGTAGGAAATGGTGTGGGAACAAGTGACTAAAGAATTACACCTGTCCTGGCTGCTGTGGCTCAGTGGATTGAGTGCTGGCCTGGGAATCAAAGGGTTGCCTGTTCGATTCCCAGTCAGGGCACGTTCCTGGCTTGTGGGCCAGGTCCCCAGTAGGGGGCGTGAGAGAGGCAACCACACATGGATGTTTCTCTCCCTCTCTTTCTCCCTCCCTTCCCCTCTCTCTAAAAATAAAAAAAATCTTTAAAAAAAAGAATCACATCTACTTACAGAGATCAAAATGGGTTTCATTAAAGAAGTGGTAAGATAGAATTGTAGATTTTTAAAATATGGAGTTCAGGGTGGATATAAACGGCATTCCAGAACGATGGCATAAGATAATCATGGGTGAATCAACAGCATGTGTCAGTAAGCATTCCAGAATGGCTTATAGCGATAATTTGTACAGGGTCAGGCTGATTAGACAAATAAAAGCCTGAGAAAGGTCATTTGAAATCAAATGATGAGGGCCTTTGATGCAAAGTTGCATGGTTGAAGTTAATGTAATAGGTGGGGAGGAACAATAGATACTTTTTAAGTAGGAAAATAAAATGTATAAAACTGCACTGAAAGAAAAAAATGTCTGAGAGAACAGTAGGGTAATTTGGATGTGACAAGGCTAAAGAGATGAAGAGCAGATAAGTAGGCCTTATAAAAGCACAAGACTGAGGAAACAGATAGAAAAGAATGAATAAAATGTATCCTGCAGAAAATAAATTAGTATAATTCAGCAACTGGTCGGCCATAGGGAATAGGAGAGAGGGAAGAATCAGAAATGATATAGAGATTTCAAGCCTGAATAGGACTGTTGGAATAAATTAAATGTCAGGAAAATAAATTGCTTTGAGCAAGAAAATGAGGAGTCCAATTTTGAAAATGTTAAATTTGCGGTGTCAGTGAGGTGGAAATATCGGCAGAGCAGTTAGCTTTGCGGGTCTCCCATTCTAGAGAGATATTAGGGCTGAAGATATGGATGTAAGGTCATTTACATAGAAGTGGTAGCTGAATCTCTGGATGTAGATGAATGTACTGAGGAATCGATTTTAAAGACAAAACTACTCCAAGGTCGTGAACAGAATCTTAAGGACTATACAAAAGTCAGCGGGTCTAGCTTACAGGTTAAAGTGACTGGGAAGAATTGTGGGGTGGACCCACAAAGTCGATTTATAAGAAAAATGAGTGGAAGTAATTCAGATCTAACTAGACACATCTATAAACTTACAGATACAGGAGGGCAATCCAACACCGGGAGATATTAAAAATCCTAACAACAGAGAGACTAATAAGTGGATTGATTGTAAAAAGAACAGACAGGTAAGGACTTCCTTGGTTTATATCTGTCTTTTCTAGTCGCATGAGCAGAGTCTCGCTAAAGAGTTCAAGTTACAGGCATAATAGAAGGAGAAACGTGGGAAAGCTTGTGATAGTGCCGCAGGTGGAGCCATACGGTAGCCCCCCCTCCCAGAGACGGGACCTGTGACACGGTTCCGACAATACGTCATGGACAGTTGAGCCTGTTCCAAGAGCCTCTGTCCCGTTTGTTCGTAGATTTTACCCTTGACGTGACACAGCCACTCTGGCAGGTTTTGATGTTTTCTTTGTGCCATTTCATTTCTCCCCCTTCTATGCACTGACTTTTAATTCCGTACATTTTCTCTCTTCCCGGATATTAACCGTATTTGCTCTGCATAACTCACCATATGCCGATATCCCTAAATATCTCAGTAAGTTTCTTTGATTTCTATGTTACTCAATTGACTCAAGTTTTCCGGTTGCTTGTAAGTGTCACCAACCTGTAACCCTCAGTTAGGCCCGAGGCAAGAGGGAGCGGAAGTGGGAACATTAACAGTGTCCACAATAAAAATGGGGGGGAGTACTGTTTAAATGCAAACAATAAAGTTAGTAACGTGTGAAATCAGGATGTGGCCCAATCAGTATCATTTCAAAATTTATTATTTTAAACTGCATCTTACACAACATTTTATTGCCTACAGAATGAAGTCAAAATTCTTATACACTCACACATAATTTTTCATAATTTTCTCCAACCGACATTGAGGCTTATTTCTTGCCTCTTTCTTTGTCATATCCTATCCTACGCTTTAATCAGACCAAACTTCTTGCAGTTTCCTAAGTATGCTACTATAAGAATTGTTTCCTATTTATTCCCAGCATCCTGGGCTGCATGTGTTTAAATGACATAATTCTAAGTTCCTTCTACTGTGTTTTTGCATACTATAGTACATGGAAAACTGAAAAGGAAGTATCCGGAAATCTCTTGCAACTGGAATTATGGAGATTGTGCCTCAACATTCAATTAAATATTAATGTAGGTGTGGCTGTGACGTGATCCCACAGATGTAATCACAGTCCGTTGACGTTAATACTGATGTACAGCGATTATGTGGATGAACCCAACCCAATCAATTAAGCCCTTTAAAAAAGAAGACAATTTTCTCCAGTCAAAAAGAGATATAGAGAGAGATTCATTATGAGGAACGTGGCCCAAATGCTTATGGAAAGGTTTTGGAGGCCGGACGATCCCACAATCGGGCGTCTGCAAGACGAAGACTTGAGATCCGGGGGAGTCTGTGGGCCTGGACATCCCAGGTCATGGGCAGGAGAATTCCAGTGTCTTAGCTCGGGCAGGCAGGCAGGGGGCATAAGGAATGAATTCTCTTTCCTCTACATTTTGGAGAAGTTATACCCTCAGTGAATTGAATGATGCCCGCCCGCGCAATCAATTCCAGTGCTAATCTCCCGTGCGAACAACTAGCACAGAAACACCCAGAAATAATGTTTAATCTGGCCACAGATCAAATTCATTCTCACAAGTCCACCCTTTGTCAGGTTGGCACAGACACGCATCTCCTTAAACCAAGGGTGTCCAACCCGCAGCTCGAATGTGGCCCAGAATAGCTATGAATTCAGCCCAACGCAAAACTGTACGTTTACTTACAATCTTTTTTGCTCATCAGTTTTCATTAGTGTTTGTGTATTTCATGTGTGACTCAAAACAACTTTTCTTCTTCCAGTGTGGCCCAGAGACACCAAAGGTTTGGACACCCTTGCAGCTTAAACCATAATTAATTTCCAAATGCAGACAGTAACAAGGTCATAATGTTAACTATTACGACACACCGATCCTGCAAATCTGCGGTGCAAATTTCGAGTGATGCTTATTCTCCTGTAACAAAAATGACCTAATGTAAAGTTAAAACCCTTAAATATTATGATCCAAAACCAGTATCATAACAAGCTATGTAATAAGGGAGAGAAGGAGGAAGAAAGCAAAAAAATATTTGTCATGTAAACATATTAATAGTGAAAGAATGCCAAGTATCTTGTCTGACCAAACCAAAATGAAACTAGAAGTCAGTAACAGAAGGACTGGAAAATTAACATCTATACGGAAATTAAGCAACACAGTCCTGTAAAAGCTACAGGCCAAAGAAGAAATTAAGGAGACATCAGAAAATATATGGAATTCAAATGAAAACTAAAACAAACATTGTAAGATATATGGAAGACTGCAAAAACATTATTCAGAAAAGTTTATAATTATAAACTCAAAAAATCTGAAAAAACAAACTTTATTCCCTCTGGAGCAAAAAAAAAGGGGGGGGGGGACAAATGAAGACCAGGGAAAACAGAAATAATGATTAAAGAAGAAATAAATGAAATAGGACATAGGAAAAAATTGACAAAAATCAATGACAACAAGAGTTGATGTTTGGCAAGAGAAACAAAATTGACAAATCTTTAACTAGAATAAGTGAGAAGAAAAAAGACTCAAATAAACAATTCAGGAATGGAAGGGTTAACACAGAAATATTAAGGGTTATTAGACCAGTGTGAATAATTAGAAGCCAACAAATTGGATAACCTAGACGAAATTAATAAATTCCTAAAATCATACTATGTAGAAAATGATGTGGACACTGGCTTGCAGTGTCCGCGTCATTATGGATGAAATAAAACATACACACGGACGACCGAGTCCGGTGGAGGAAAAAGGAGGACAGCGTGGCTTTTCTCTCAAGGGGAGCAAAAGCCCCGAGGCCTCTGCCTTGACAGGCCTTTATTCTGTATCTCCTCCCATTACAGGATGGTCCTCACTCACTATCCCCAGTTACAACAAAGGAGCCAATGCCCCTCATCCCATCAAGAAGAAGGACGTTAGCCAATGAAAAGGCAAAAGTGGTTGAGCCGGTTACACTGGTCCCTGCAAGGTTTAGCACTTGCAGGGTGAGGGAGGTTTTGCAAGAAGCAAGCCTCAAAAGCAGCCTAGGTACATTGCAAATCTGATTCCCCACGAGAGAACCTATCTGTGGGTGTGGGTCCTGTGCATCTCGGAGTGGGAGCTGGGCCCACGCCACGCCGAAGCGTCTGCCACAAGAAAACTGAATAATGAGGAAATGGAAAATCTGAACAGAACAATAACGAGCAAAGATATTGAATTAGTGATCAAAACCTACCAAGGAAGAAAAGGCCAAGACTATATAGCTTCCGTGATGAATGCTACTAAACGTGTAAAGAATCAGCAACAATCTTTCTCAAACTCTTAAAACAGATGAAGAACAGGGAACATATTTTATGAGGCTAACATTACCTTGATATCGAAGCCAGATAAAAACACTACAAGAAAATAAAATGACAGACCAATATCCCTGATGAACATATATGCAAAAATTCTCAACAAAATGCTAGCAAACCAACTTCAACAGCTCATTAGAAGGATCATACAACTCGAACCAGTGGGATTTATCTCTATGATGAAAGGTAGTTCAAAATATGCAAATCACCTAATTTGATTCACTTCAAAGTTAACCCATCAGAGTAATGGGGTTAGAAATGTCCTTTCAACAAGTGGTATGAAACCAATTTGGTATCAAAATAAAAGCATCCCTGTTGATAATCGGAGTAGAAAGATAGACACACAGTCAGTTGAAATTACAAGGAGGCAATGTCCAAAGTCATGCAATAGCTGTAACAAGACACAAGATGCCCTCTTTGAGTGACTGCTGCTTTCTTACTATTGACACACCCAGGCCAGATGTTCCATTTATTTGTTACTAGGGAAACTCAAATGCTAAACTTCCCTCACTTCTTGCCAGTTAACCCAACCCTTATTAATCCATATTTCTTCTAATCCAACCTCAAAAATAACAAACTAATAGGAAAATGGGAAATGGATTTACTATTGCAGGAAGAGGATATCCCCATTGGTAAAAAATTGCATTGTAAAACTGTTCCTGAACCTCTAATAAAACTGAACATTTGCATAGTCTTTGAACCAGCAATTCCATTCAAAGTCTTTATTAACATATTCATGGTCTTTGTACCATGGGTATATGACCAGCGGACACAGTTCACACATGCCCCGGAAGGGAAAGGCAAAAATGTCCATAGCTCTATAAACTAGACATGATCTTAATTGCCATGAAGAGTGGAATGAGCTATGAGTAAGGTTTTTTTGCAGGAGATTTATAGAATGGAATACTACGAAGAATTAAAAATAGGAGACATTTTCACGTGCAGCAGCATGGATGAATTTCTCAGATATAATGTTGTACCAAAAAGGTGACAAGTGAATGCATACTTTATAATTTAATTGATTTGAATTTCTAAAGCAAGGTGTGAATAGTAATACGAATGGGACACAAAGAAGGCTTAGATACAGGAAGCAAGTCAATGGGTATTGATTTAAATAGGCAATTCATCAACCCACACACTTATGATTCGGTGCCATTATTGCCTGTGTGTTCTTGAAAAACTATGTTGTTTTATCGTTTTTTAGATGCTCATTTTAAAAAGTGGAGGGACAGTGAAGCACAGTGACAAGGCAATTCGCAACCCCAGTCAGAGGAAATGGCTAAACCCGGAGTGTAAAATTGAAAGAGATTCCCGCTTCCCAAAATTCATTCCACATTTTTCGTCCTTCGCTGCCAATCGTGCAAAACAAGACTTCAAATGAGAGGGTTTATCTGAACAGCGATGGGGGAATTGAGGTGTTCCTGGGTGATTGTTCAGTCATTACTGGGTTACTAAGACATTTTGGGGGAATTGACAGAGTATGAAGAGAATAAATTGCCCAGAACTGCTCTCCGGCCGGCTGCAATTGGGCGCTCCGCAAGGCTGCCCTCCGGGCAGAGACCCGGGGAGACGAGGCGACATCAATCTCCCGGTGATTCGGAGATTCGATTTGGAGAGTCGATTCGGAGATCTGAAGCCCAGTCTGGCAGCGGATAATGTTGCAGACAGCAGTCAGGACAGAACGCGAACAGGGGCTTGGGCCATTATGTGCCAAAAAAAAAAAAAAAAAAAAACACCCAAAAAGAAAGAAAGTAGGTATCTTTTAATCTTTTCGTTTGCTAAGACTGCCATGACACAGGATTACAGGCCGGGCAGCTTAAAAACTATGAATTTCTTTTCTAACCAGAGGTCCAGGTCAGAGCGTTAGCAGGATTGGTTATTTGTGAAGCATCTCTTTGCTTCTCCCTGCGTCCTTACACTGGCGTTCACTCTGTGCGCGTCTGCGTGTGACACTTTTCTTATAAAGACACCAGCCCTATCCTCAAACACAATCACACTGTGAGGCACTGAGTGGGAGGACCTCAACCATGAATGTGGGGGACTGGGGCACAACTCCGTCCCCATCAGTACCCGTACACGTGCCCCGAATGGTTCCGTGTGCATCGTACGGGCGTTGGGAAAACCAAATCTCTCACTAAACAGGAGTATGGGGAAGGCACAGAAATCAACAGCAGTTTTCTAACTCGGACTTGGACAGGTTCCCCATGAGCTTTCCCACCCTGGCGGTGATGCCTGGCTCACACTTGCAGCAACTGAGCCCAATTGCACCCCGAGGTGAACCTCATGGATGACATATCGCTGTGCATTACACCTCTTGTACTCAGAAACATATGCAGTTTTTGTTGGATTTTTTGTGCAAGCAATATACTGTGCATTTGTGTTTCCTTCCCCCAGTTTGGCAAGTGACCGGTAAAGCTGGCTTCTTGGAATCAAGCCCCAAAACAAAAGGCAGATTTCAGTGGTGAGGTGAGCAGCTTTGCCACTTAGACTGTGTTATCCATTCAATGGATCCAACATCTTCCATTTATTTATTCGTGGATGGATTGATTAATACGTTTCTATCCTCACCAAAGGACATCATTTCACTGCTTTTAGGGAGAGAGACAAGCATCGATCGGTTGCTTCCTGCACACACCCAGATCGACCCGCAGCCCAGGCGGGATGTGCCCTGACCACCAGTGAAACCTGCACCCCTTCCGTTAGAGGACGGCGCGGAGCCAACTCAGCAACCCAGCCAGGGCAGACCTAACAGCTTTTTAAACATCTAATTGCTTCACGAGAAACTCTCCATAACTTGTTGACAGAAAAATTATCGAGTGGTTTTATTGAAAGATAAACAAAGGCAAGCAGGGGACTGAAATCTGACCTTTACTCCGCTCACTAAGCCCAGCAGCTGGTGGCCAGCTGCGCAGACGGGAGGGAAGCATGACTTTCGAATTTGTCTTCCTGTAGGGATGTGTTGTTTGTAACATTTTTCCCAAAAAACTTCTTTTTCTGTTTTGAGTTAGTTTCCCATGGAATCAGGCCTTGACGGCAGAATTTGGGTACTTTCACTTGATTGGGTAGGTGATCTTGCTGAAGAGTGAGAAACACTCTTTAATGACACTGAGGATCTCTGGGACACAGTGAGGAACAGACCTCTGGGTTATACCGACCAAGGACTGCGCAAGCTGGGATAATTACCCAGTATATTAACCAAGGACTAACCAAGGATGCCTCCGTGTGACTATGATACAGTATATACTGATACATGTGACATGAGTAAGAAACATAAATATTTGCCATTTTAAGAATTTAAAAGGTTGCATGTGATTGCAGCTCATTTATTGTCATTTCTGGATAGCATTTCAATGTGTGGTTAAAACGCAAATTATTTGTGCACGTAACTATGGATACATATTTAGATACCCTTCACATTGGGGCCATGATGAAATGAAGGCTAACCTCTTTAACTCCTGAGTTCCCCATCATTCCCCCTGTTAGTTTTTAATTATCTTTTTCCCACAGGTTTAGTGTACAAACTTCAACAACGTAAGATACAAAGGCTACACAATGTGGGAAGAAGGGCAGGCCTCAGAGCCCGTGCCCTCCAGAACACCCAAAGGAGAGCAACCCTGCCACCCTCTGCCAGGCCGGCCCGGCCCTAGGCTGCACCCGGAGTTTGTTCTCCCATCCAACGTACTGTGCTTTGGGGAACGCAGGCGGCTGCAGCAGGACCAACGGGCATCCTGGGGGAAGAGCGTCTGAGAGCCGGTCTCTGCCCTCTTCTATTGTAAATCTCCTGGCCCATTCCTCCATGCGCTCTGGACGCATCCGGCTTCTCAGCCAATCACCTCCCAGACTGTTTACCGTTGTCCAGGGCAACCTTCTTCTTCCTCCTCTCCCTCCTCCTGCTCATTGGTCTGACCCGATCTCTCTGTACCACTTTCATACACAGGAAGAAATAAAATATAGGTGCTGGAGAAGTCCATGCAGGGTTCCCCCTTCTCACCACCCAATGTCTGCTTTATTTCCTCCTGCGTGGAGGATGCACTGTTCCTCTTCGCGTCCACAGTTTCCGTGGTCACATCATGGTCACGTGTGGCTTGAAATTCTCTTCAGTGGTTGGTTAATCCTGAACCTTCTGGTGAACAGTTTTATTTTCCAGTGCTACGTGCCATATATGATGTGCATATACATATTTAAGAGAATGCAGATGGCCTCTCTTAAGTTTTATAACATTCTTTTTAGTTATTTCTTATGTTAGCTGGATTGGCAATCTTTACTCTTGGTGCCATTTGTGAATCCCACAGTGGCTTTTCCTATTGAAGATTTTATGGAATGAATATATTATTTGAATATAATTATGTGGTTATATTAATAAATCACATTCAGATAAGTATGCGGTTGATACATGGGCTAAACGAAAGGATGATTCTGGTTAAGTCTTTACACAACACATTTCATTTCTATTTAACTAGGCCCCATTGTACTGTGAAAACGATGTTTTCGTAATGTTAATTTAGAATGGTTCTCATGTTCTTTGCAGTTCCCTAGTCAGCATCAGCAATAGTTGGTCAAACGTGTTTTAAGTTCATGTACATGAAGTCCTTTGAAAATGAATGACAGGAATAAAAGAGTAAAGAATTCAGTTGCGAAACTGGAGAGTTAACTTCGGTATCACATATCTCTACAGATGCCATGGCTTCAACGGCAGCCTGCGCTCTCTGCGGTCATTTATTTCCTGCTTCACGTGGTTTATACGAGCCATTCGTACATGATGCATTTTCTTTGTGCTCACAGGGAAACAGATGTCAACTTTCTGCAGACAGAATGCCAAGTAAGAATGCAGCGAGTGTGGGGATTCGGAGCAGCGAAGACTTTCTCAGGGACAGAGGTGATCCTTGGATCACAGAGTGTTGAAAACTGCGTTCCTTCCTCTATTAAAAAAAGATACTGTTTTAGTAAGATCGTAAATCAGCGTCAGGTATTCTTTGAGCAGCATTCCAAGTTGTAGTCACTATTTGATACAGAACTATACAATAAGCTTCTTTTGCTTATTGTAATAAAATTACACAGGAGTCGGGTGCGCAATGCTGGGACACATCATCTGTGGATTGTGTTGGGTGTTCACCACCCACAGTCATGTCTCTTTCTGTCACCATTTACCCCTCTTTTTACCTCCCTGAACCTCCCTCCACTGCCCTCCCCGCCCCCCGCCCCGTTTCCTCAGGTAACCACCACGCTGTTGTCAGTGTCTGTGACTTTTTCTTTGTGTATAACCCTTTCACTTTCTTCACCCAGTCCTGCAGCCCCCCTCCCCTCTGACAGCTGTCGCTCTGCTCTCTGTATCCATGAGTGTGTTTCTGTTTATTCGCTTGTTTACTGTTCGTGCATGTGTTATGAAAGCTTGAACTAGGTTTCTAGAATATATTCCAGATGTAGTCTTATGTGAGCAACAATGTAATAGACACAACTGATAATATTTACTGGGCAGTTGGATATAGAGAGGGATGTAGAAACGTGTAAAAACAATTCTGATATTTCAAGACTGAAAACTGAAAAGAAAAGGAGTGATCATTAGGAGAAATAAGGTTTTGGGAACTAGATCGTGGGTTCAGATTTTTGACATGTTGAAAGTGAAGTCTTGATGCAACATCAAAATATAAATAGACTAGCAAACAGAAAGATGAAAAGAACATTCCAGAAGGGCTTGAACTAAGTATGTAAAATTGACATACAAGTGATAATTGAGTTATTAAGGTAAATTAATCCTCTAAGAAAGAAACTAAAATGAAACAAGACGGCAGCATTTTATATTTAAGGAGCAGGAAAGAAAGCACTTAGAAAACCAACAAAAAGCTCAGCTGAAAAGGTCAGGGGAAGAAAGCAGGACTGAATGGTCACAAACGGAATTTAACAACATTTCAATAAAAACAGCTTGTTTCATCAACTACTGCAGGGAAATCAATTTAGTGAGAACCAAGAAATTGGTTTCATTATTTGGAGATCATTCTAGAGAATAATTTTGCTACAGAGGTTGAGGAAGGAATAATAATACAAAGAAATAAGGAGTGGATTGATGTTGCCAAAATAGAGGGAATGATTGCATACTATTTTCAAAAAAATTTTTTAATGTTCTCTTTTAAAAGATTCGATTAAGTGATTTTTTAGAGAGGGGAAGGGAGGGAGAAAGAGAGGGAGAGTAAACATCCCTGTGTGGTTGCCTCTCGTGCGCCCCCTACTGGGGACCTGGCTCACAGCCCAGGCACATGCCCTGACTGGGAGTCAAACCCACGACCCTTTGGTTCGCAGGCTGGTGCTCAATCCACTGAGCCACACCAGCCAGGGCTACATACTCTTTTTTAAAACTCTGGGCCAACGAAAAGGCAGAGATAGGTATGGCTTGCTTTCCGAATGCTTTGTGAGAACAGGATTAACGGGCTGGTGGTGAAGCTGGGCCACCCACTGAAGTCTCAGTAGCAATTTTTGAAACAATCACTCCTGAGGAAAGAACGGTTTTTCTATGGAAAAGAAAGAACCGAATCTTCATTTCTTAGGCTTCAGACTGGGCTAATGATAAGTCCCAGTTCTAGCAAAGAGAGGGTCCTAGTAAGTCAAAACAGTCAGTGAACAAACATCCCGCGGGACTTCAGTGCCTGAATAAGAATTGGGCAGGAAAGAAAGCCGGGAGAGTGAATAAACACGGGCCAACACTCAGAGACCCAGCTGTACTGAGTGAACTCACTAATAAGTGTGAATTCAGGCCACTTTATGAGTCTGAGGATCATCGTCAGTGATGCGACCTCTAGGTCATTTGGGAACAAGACCTGACTGGGAAGCAATAGACAGAGCTGTTCCTATTCATTCCCAAGGCCGCAGATGGAGTGTGTGCTCAGGACCCAGCCTGCAGTCGGCAGAAGCTGAGAACCGAAGGAGGTAAGTTTGTAATTTTGTTTTGTTACAGGTAACCTGAGCTTATGTATGCCAGACGGGAAAGAAATATCTGAGTCAAAACCATTCAATATTCCAGCGAAAGGATAGACTTTACGGAAGAAAGTAATGGATTAAGTGGAGAGAAATAAAGATGCCACTTTCCATTTCATTGATAAGATAGAAATTATTTTTACAGGGGACAATGTTTTAATACGCTACGTACCAATCATAGAGTGGTGATCCGTAAATGCAGGGTACGCTATCTACTGGAGGAGAAACAAACAAACAAATAAAGGTTGTGATGAGACTTCCAGAGGGAAAAAGTGGACACTGTAAAACAAATAGTTGTGTGGGATTTATTTTGGAAGTCGAAATTGCAGGACTTGTAATTTCTGGGTTAGGTAGTACATTAAAGAGTAGGGTTAAAAATAAAAACTAATTTTATCAGTCCGGTAGGTGAGAATCAAATGATCAAAATAGCAATTTAGTTCATCCACTGACATTCTTTTATGATGAGATAGAAATAGAACAGTGGAGTAGA
This sequence comes from Glossophaga mutica, assembly GCA_039655065.1. Lineage (NCBI taxonomy): Eukaryota > Metazoa > Chordata > Mammalia > Chiroptera > Phyllostomidae > Glossophaga > Glossophaga mutica. The sequence continues at coordinate 587,363 of CM077318.1, read as the reverse complement.
ATGGTTTATACTTAGATCATTTTCTGCTCATCTTTATTCAGACATGACTTAAAAATGAAGTACCTGTAGCCCCAGCTGGTGTGACTCAGTGGATCGAGCCCCGGCCTGTGAACCAAAGGGCCACAGGTTCGATTCCCAGTCAGGGCACGTGCCTGGGTTGTGAGCCAGGTCCTCAGTAAGGGGCGCATGGCATTTGCAGGCAACCACACATGGATGTTTCTCTCCCTCTCTTTCTCCCTCCCTTCCCCTCTCTAAAAATAAATAAGTAAAATGTTTTTAGCAAAGCACCTGTAAAATAGAGGATTCTAGCCTTTGATATCTGTCCTTATAAATTAAAATGCAAACCATTTCAACTAAGTTCTAATAAAGTAGGTAGGAAGATTTTAAAATACTGTCTACTATTTTCCATATGAACAACTATGAACTTACTTTTGCCCACCCCTGTATGTGGTAATGATCTAGTATCTGGAATATGTAAAGAACTCATAGCTCAAATACAAAAGGCAAACAATTCGAGCTGTTGTAATTTAACAAAACAAAAATAAAACCACTCAAAGCTAGCCATTCCAAGGGCTTGAATAAATATTTCTCTAAAGGTATGCAAAAGGCGATAAGCACATGGAAATATGTCCAACGTTACTAGTCATGCGGTAAATGCAAATCAAAACCACAATGAGATACCACTTCACTTCCCATTAAGATGACTATTACAAATTTTTAAACGCAAAAATAACTAATGTTCTCGATGCTGCGGAGACATCGCCACCGTCATACATTGCTGATTGCAATGTAAATGGTTCAGTAACTATCTAAAGGTAGGGGGTTTCTCAAACTATTAAACAGAATTACTATATAGCTTAGCAATTCTACTCCTAGGTATGTACTCAAAAGAATTAAAAACAAGTCTCAAAAACGACTTGTAACAAGTGATGGTAGTATCATATCATTATTCACAATAGACAAAAGTGTGAGGCAACTCAAATGTAGGTAAATTGCTAACTGCAAAACATTATTGTGATACATACATAAAATACAAAATATTCTGCTTTATAAAGGCATGAAGTACTGATACATGCCTCAAAAGTATTTATGCTAAGTGAAGGAAGTCAGACACAAAAGGTTACATATTATGAAGTATCCAGAATATGTTAACTCATAGAAATAATGAGCAAGCTGGCAGTTTTCTAGGGACTAGAGGAAAGGGGATGAGAAATTATTGCTCAGTGTGTATGGAATCTTTTTCTTGGGTGATGGAAATGTTTGCAATTAGGTAGAGGTGGTGGTTGTAAATGTAATAAATGATGCTAAATTTCTCCCTTTAAAATGGTCCATTTTATTTTCTGTTAATGTCACCTTAATAAAAAAACAACCAAATGATCTGCGTCTCATTTCCTTAAATTTAACCAATTCAAAGTTTTCGTTTGATGGCTGCGTGTTCTATACCCTCTCAGATAATAGGAGTACAGATGAAATGTAGCAATTTCTTATTGCTTCCAGAAATTTCTGGCAGGGCTAGTGTGATAAATACTGTGAGCAATGGAGGTTCCCTGACCTCCTCCGTGAATACAAGTGTAAATGTGGTTTTTCTCCCTGGACAATTTGATTGCATTGGTGATGGTGCTACTTCGTGGTTTTTGCCATTTTAATGTTTTTAAATCCTCATTATGTGCGGAGGGCTGGCTTATTGCACAACCAAGTCTTCATTTGTGGAAGTGACTGATGTTAAGTGCCAGCAGTTTTGAAACCCACATTCCGAGAAATGGTACGATGTGTACAAATGTTAAAGGGCTTTGTCTTTTATAATGGGAGAACACGTAGGGCTTGTGAAGCAGGCTCATTGATAAGTAGGCTGTCCGTCATCCTACCATTTAAGACGTTTTTTTGGTTGTATGCGTCTATAAACGGACCACTTTAATTGGAAACATCTGTGTCTGGTTTAAAGCGGCAGCGTATTATGTAACTGTGAAATCATTCCTCCTTTATGACTGTTTAAAATAAGGACTATCGAAATAGATGAAACTGTGCTTTCGAGGCCCCTCCCCCTTCCTCAGAGCCGAATAAAGACCCCCTCCACCTCTCTCCGAGCAGGTGCAAAGGGTACAGTTGCAGCAGTCGTTGAGTTGGAGGGAGCTCAATTTCGTCCTAAGACTTCATATTACACGAGATGTGCCATAAACTTAACTGTGTGCTGCAACACATTTTAAAAGACTCCAACGAAATACCAAGCAATAAGCAAACCCGAGAATCAAGATCAATACTCCACAGAATCTCAACAGCCAAAGAAGATGGCCGGGGAAGAAAACTTGCTTGCATTATCTTACCCAAAAAGGAAAAACAAAAACGATAGGAAAGATAACATTCAAAACCAGTTCATACTGAAGCTCTGGTTATATTCTGGATGTTTTATAGTTCAGTTGCCTAGTGTTTTCTACTGTCAAAGGAGGTGGGTGGTATTTAAAGCGAATTAACTAAACTGAAAACCAACTGTGAGTAAGATAATCTTTACTTGATACAGAAAAAAGAATAACAAACAATTTCCCCAAAGGAATTGTACTTTCTCCTTTCCCATATTACATAGACACACATATATATAATATTTTTTAAATATTTCATTTATTTATTTTTAGAGAGAAGGTAAGGGAGAAAGAGAGGGAGAGAAACATCCATGTGTGGTTGCCTCTCACGCACCCCCTACTGGGGGCCTGGCCTGCAAGCCAGGCATGTGCCCTGACTGGGGATTGGACCAGTGACCCTCTCTGGTTGGCAGGACAGCACTCAACCCACTGAGCCATACCAGCCAGCGCTATATGTAATATTTTGATATTTGCCTATGGCAAATATGTAAACCTTCAATAAGGCTTAGAAGCACTGTTAGATATTTGCATATTTGAACAGTTTCTGCCACTATCACTATCATTAGTGATTTGGAAACGTATTTAAGAAAACTGACATCCGTTTGCTATCTTTCAATTTGAGGTTCATGATTAGTCACAGGAACAATTAAATTACATTTGAGATTAATAGGAGAATTACTGTTTTAAATGGCAAGAAACCTCATCTCTATGGTCCATAAGAAATCGGCCCTCTCAGACTGTGTTTGCGCAGGCTCTGGAGTTATGTGAGGAGTCTGCAGCAACGTAGGTCCATGTAGGAGCCAATATAAAGGCCAATTTATCAAATGTTTGCTAGAGACGACACTTCTTCGTGCTCTATTTATTTAGTTGGTTCGTAGTGAGTCAGTAATGTGTGTCCTGCCTGGCTGCGTCAGTTGGTTGGAGCATCTTTCCATAGGCCAAAAAGTTGCAGGTTCGATCCCTGCTTGGGGCACATACGGGCGGCAGCAATCGACCTTTCTCTCTGTCTAAAAAATCAATAAACATATCCTCGGGGGAAGATTACAAAAAGGCAGGCTTAATCAATGGGCGTCTCTCTTTAGTAGAGTGCTAAAAGAATGGAAAATGGTTACACTTGGTTCAAGTCTAAGGAATCATACTGGTTTCTACCCTTTTTTGCATCAAGTGTTTCAGCTATTCTGTTGAGAATTAGTTTGCTTCTGAGAACTATGCATTATCCATTGTGCGTGCTTGAGTGGGTGGTTTTTTCAAATTCATTTTTTTGACACAGGAGTCATTTGACAAACTGATGAATAATATTATGCTGAGAAAGTGCTTAGGAGTGTTAAAACAAGAAAATAAAATATGGACAATAAAATGGCAATACGTACATATCTATCAGCGATTGAATCTAAAAAAGCAAATAAACAGAAAACGCAGACAAGAAACAGAATCATGGATACAGAGGGCATTTTGATGGGTGCCAGATGGGAGGGGTGTGGGGGACTAAGAAGTGCAAACAGGTAGTCACAGAACAGTCCCGGGCTGTACAGTGTAGGAAATGGTGCGGCCAAAGAACTTATAGACATGACCCACGGACATGAGCCGTGGTGGGGGGGTTGCTTGAGGGAGTGGAGGTGCTGAGTGGAGGGGGGCCAAGGGGAAAAGTAGGAGAACTGCGACAGCATAAACTTAAAATACAATTTAAAAACAGAAGAACTGTAAAATGTGATTACACTTGCTCCTCACCCCTCTCGTGCGACAGTGAGGCGGCCCGAACTGGTGGAACCCTTTACCCGTAAAGGTGTAGTGCGGCTCTGATGTCTCCGCGTCTCAGCCGTACGGAGCAGCTGTTTCTAACCAACAGCCTCGCCCACTGCTGAAGCGCCACCCTCTTCACTGGCTGCCTGCCGGTGCGCAGTTTCTTCACGGTCATTCGTTGAGTAGCCTGTCCCGGCTTAATAACATTAGTAGCCAAGAGAATTCCCAAAGACATGTGCATTTTCTTCCCCTATGTGCGAAGTGGGAGAGATTTTAGTCATTAGATGCAACTGTGCCTTCCACGCTGTATACATAATACATCTGTGAAGTAAATAATCAGTATTTGATCTTTGGAACCGTAATGATGTTTTTCATATACATGGGGTTATTATGGCCTTTGTGAAAGCAGCATCTGGCTCATTCTTGCTTAAGATTCTTCCAGGCTTCTGCCACAACTACAGGCCTGTAAGAAGCGAGGCATAGGATCATGTATCCTGTGTCATGAAGTCCTTTTGGGTTAGAGGCTGAAATAAACCAAATGCTGCGTTCCAAAAAGACAGTAAGCCAAACAAATCTTCCAGCTGATACCTGTAGCCGTTTCTCCTCTTGCAGGCTAAAATCCAGGGCTAACCGAGCAAGACTATTTGCGGGGGGGGGGGGGGGGGGGGGGGCGGTGGGATAGTTGAGCAGCGCACGCTCCCAAAACAAACGTCCATCCACCAGGAAAGATATTGCCAAATCCACCGTGGACAGGCGCTGTTGCTACCTGAGTGTCGCTTTCCATTGCACTCAGCCATTTGGTGATCTGTTGTCCTTAGGAAACTGTTTAACCAAATGATCCTTAAAACATACTTTAAGCTTGGGCTTAAACTCATTAATGGAATTATGTCCTGAGTATGATAAATGAGGTTCCAGAACGCCTGCAGGCCTATCTTTGGCTTCAGGCATAATAAGGACATACTTACATTTTCAAATAGCAGCTCATTCTTGTAAATGGGACCCATCATGCTTTCCAGCCAAAGCATTCTTTACCCCTGTGATTCTAGATAAAACCTTCTGTATCTCACGGAAAGAATGTACGTGCTTGCTAATGACTCAAAATTCTGGACGCCTTGGCTTGGATTTGGAACCTCTTTTTCAATGTTTGAAGCATGTTTATTTTCAAAATGACACATTCAACATAACTTCATGGATCCTATCTAATTGGTAAAGTTCTGCCTCAAGTGCTGAGGAGCATGACTCTTTCATCTGATTGATGATCATTTTATATTGATTTTGATCTATTTACATATAATGATGTATGTACATTTAATTTGTCCTTCAGAGCTTTTCCGTGGTGTTCATTGAGTTAGTTGTCAGTATTGTGAAATTTCTATGTGATGCATTAATATCAACTAAAACTTTACAAATCTTGTCTCGGGTACACAACGAGCAGCTAGTCTGTGCAGTGCTCAGTTCCGGGGAGAATCTACTGCATTGAAGCATGAGTCTCACTTCAGAAAAGCTTACCAGTTAATCAGTATTAATGATTATCTTCATAGCCTGTCACTGGAAATTAAACTCTGAGAATCTCTGTATCTTGTCTACGTAATAGAGATATCAAACTCTCTCCTGTTCTTTGTTTAATTTTGTTTGGGGTTATTTTTTTTTCTGCATAAACTAACGAGGTTGTCAAAGTATAGGTTTAAAAAGTGGCAAGCAGGAAAGCTAGCTTGTAGTTCTAGTTTGCTCTCTAAAATACTCTCTGAGCTGGGGCATGCAGATGGCTCTAAGAGTTTCCTGGAGGAAAAATGCCTAAATTCTATAGATTTGGGATGATAAAGAATGGCAATTGTATGGCTTGTAAAAACAAGTGAACATGATGAGTGACTGACAAGGTGATTCTGCAAAACTAGGCAGAAACAGGTGGTGCATTCCACACCTGAAAATATATGGTCCGCCTGTATACTGAGTGAAATGCCCTCAGTTTTTGCTTGGAAAGAGGATGGCTATACATAACCTCTATCTGTAGAGTTTTTATTCGAGTACTTCAGCTCTATTTGTTTAAACGCTTAATTAAACACTGAAGGTAATATCCTCCCCACTGCTTTTGCAGCTGTATTAGTTGAGTGGGGTGGGAGCAGGAGTATCTTATTATATTCATTACTAATCCATCTCCAGTTGAGTAGATGGAGACAAAATAGAATGAGCTTCAATCAAGAATGAAGAATCTCCTCTCCGCTTCCTTTCAACCAACATCGAGTGCAATGTTATAGACACTGAATTTGGAGTTTTCCTGCCCAGAGGACCTGCTCTTCAGGTATTGTGAACACTTACTCTCATTTATAATGAAATCCCAGTGTGATTTATTGTTCGGCTAATATTCCTGATGAGTCTGGGCTGCTAATTGCATTCCTTCTGCGTGGCGCCGCATTTCAGATTCCTTGTAAGTGCATCTGTCTACCTGTGCAGATCCTTCATATCTCTAGGTCGGCGAGTACTGCGATTCGTTGAGGGTGTGGTAGTAAAACAGCCTTCGCTGCTTCGATATGGCCCATGGTGGATCGCCCGCAAGCGCAGTGCCGCCGGGGCGTAGTGTTGGGCCTGCGATGCATTACTTGGTTGACTGAGTTTGGGCCTGTTCATTTCTCAGCAGGAACCTACCATTTGTCTTGTCACTGCATGAAAACAGTAAACAGCGAGATGAACCTGGAATTTTCCAGCAATTTGTGAAAGAAATGAAAGCAATTAATTCAAGTTTTATCCCATTTCATGTAAAATAACGTCTGTAGTAGATTGTCGATGTGTGTGGATAAACACTATCCTTGCATCCAAGGGGATGTCGAGAGCTTCGTGCATACGGAGTACCTCTCTTACCAATTATGTACGCCTAGTGCTCCTAAAATGCAAACGATAATGAGGAGATTATTTTTAAAACCAAGAAAAGTCCTTTTTGTAGGTAGGGGACTCTTTTTCTTACACAAACAATATTTGGAGATCATCTCCATATCCTATACTTGTGGGAAATCAATATATTTGTATCTTAATAATATTGTCAATAGCACGTTAAACAGTAGATGAAGTTTGGTGTACCAGACTCTTACTAATAATATTTCTATTCTTCCTTTATTTTAAACACATGAATATTCATTTTCTTCTTGCTGTGGCAATTCAGGCAATTAAGTCTTTTTTTTTTTTAAAGATTTTATTTATTTATTTTTAGAGAGGGGAAGGGAGGGAGAGAGAGAGAGAAACATCAATGTATGGTTGCCTCTTGCATGGTCCCCACTGGGGACCTGGCCCACAACCCAGGCATGTGCCCTGACTGGGAATCGAACCTGCGACACTTTGGTTCGCAGCCCGCGCTCAATCCACTGAGCTACGCCAGCCAGGGCTTGGCAATTAAGTCTTGAGAAACAATGCGCTCCATCCCTAACACCCTACCACCCCTTCAAACTTTGACCACTGAGGGTTTATGATCAGTTTTGTGGTATTGCAGATTTGAAGCCATTGATAACTCCCTAGAACCATTACTTCTTTGTCGGGTGGGAAATCTTCATTGCAAAACAATGGTGACAAGAACATTTCTTCCTGTTTCACAATAGATGATTCTTCTGTTTTTTTTTTCTCACGGTGATGGAATACAGAAATTGATTCATTTATTCATTACTTAAAGCAATGTCTGTTATAACTCACGGTGCTCCAATGGTACCACAGACAATGGAAACACGTAGTGGACTCAGAACCCTGGTTTTAACCATTTGTCCTGATAATCATTTTTTTTTTATCTGCAAGCACCAACTAGTGAAATTGTCTCATTTGTTTTTCTTAATCTTTTTCTTTCTTAACATGCAAATAGCCAGTTGAAATCCTACACTCTTAACAAATACAGTTTTGTTAAAATAATGTTCTCTCTATACTTATAAAGTGGACATCAGGATAACACACGTGCGTCTTCATCCTGTTAGAACAAAGGTGCAGAGTGGCTATCTTACTAATGCCACTAAATTGTTACCAAGCATTCTTCTTTCAGAATCAGTTTAGCATTAAACAGAAGGCTCTCTACAAGGTTTCATTAGTGGGACCAGTTTTCTAACCATAGATCTGCAGCGGTCATAATTGCAGTCCAAACTGCCTTCACAATCTACTACAGTAATTATACCAAGCCTGTCCAGAAAAAGTCCAGCCGTTGTTAATATAATGAGGACACTTTGTGTGACATCGACGTAACCTGGCAGCCAAGGCGAGTGGACTGGAATGCGCATGTGTGAACAATGATGACTTCACTGCACTAGTCAGTGGGAGCGATAGACGCTGTTGAGTGAGCCCGTGTACTGTGTGGCCGTCACATTCAAAAGGACTGAGTGAGTAGAGCAATGAGTTTGCATTGAATTTTGTGTTAAGTTTGAACATTCTTCTGTGGAAACTATTTGGATGATTCAGAAGGCTGCAGCTGTGGGCAGCTGGTGATTGCAGCTTCATCACAACAACACACTCACTCATGCACCACGTCTCACATCTCATGCAGAGTGTTTTTGTGAAACATCAACTCACCCAAGTTAACTCAGCCCCCTAAAGCCCAGATTTGGTACCATCTGACATCTGGCTTTTCCCAAAACTAAAATCACCTTTGAAAGGAAAGAGATGTCAACCTATTGATGAGATTCAGGAAAATATGACGGGGCTCCTGATGGTGACTGGGAGAACTGTGTGAGATCCCCAGGTGTCTCATATGAAGGGGACTGAGATGTCATTGTCCTTTGGAGAATGTGTCTTGTATTACAAAATTATATGGGTTACCTCAGTGAATGTTCCATGTACTCTTAAAAGAATGTGTATTTTATTTTGCTGGATGTGTTATTCTATCAATCAATGGATATTAGTTTGAAATGGTTGATAGTCTTGTTCAAGTGTTTTACATCCTTTAATTTTCTGTCTACATGTACCAGTTCCCAGGAGGGGAACATGGAAATCATCAAATGTAATTAGAAATTTGTGTATTTCTCCCTTTATTTTAATTATGTTTTGTTTCATGTTTTTTGAAATGGCTATTTTTTAAACACACACTCTAATCACATCTGTATAACACTTCCAAAGCAATCTTCATAAAATATCCCTTTCATAAAACACTTACAATGCTCATTAATCTTTATCGGTTCTCCATTACTTACAAGACACAAATTCCTTAGCCTACCATCCATGGATTTACACTGTGTGACCCCAACTCATTATTCAAAATGGTTTTCCACTACTTTGCTATAAGAACGTTTTGCATCAAAGTGGCTTGAAAAATCACAGACCCTCCAATCCTTACCTGTAGTAGGTTGAATAATCAGCTCTATTTTTCACCACCTTGAAGACATAATCTCTAACAGGTCATTTTTCAGTTTCCCACAGCTCATTGAGTTGACTTTGGCCTTGTCCTTATTTCTGCTCTGCTCTGTGTAGGAGATGTCCCTAGGGACATCTGTCTAGGAGATGTTCAAATATGGAACACAAGCAGATGTCCCTTCAGGAGAGGGACACAATGTGCTTGCAAAAGTGGGCTTTTCCTGTCATGTTTCTATCATCGCCATGATATTTGGCTGTTCCTACTGGTCAACTTCTACTTGGCACCCAAATGCATGGAGAAGAAACATTCTCTGTTTCAGGACACTGGGTTTTGAGGCGCTTCGTCATACACCATTACTGTGACAATAGTTAACTTCTTATATCTGTAATATTGTTCATAGTCTTCTTTTCACCTGTCACCAATTATCTAGACATCTGTTAGATGTGTGCTCGTTTTCCAAGGCTCAATGTAGCTCATAAAGAGTTCCAATGGTGGTGAGGTAGGAGGATGCTGGACTTCCTTCCTCCCACAACCAAAATAAAAAGTGCGTCCATGTACATTAGTATCAATTACTGCCATGAGACAAGCGAGCCATGAATGAATGGCACAGGAGAGAAAGGGGCCACGCAGAGAAGGCTAGCGGCCAAGATTGAATACCATTGACTGCCTGCTGCTTCTCTTGGGCAGTTTTGCAGCGTGCTCACAGCTACCTTGTCTGCAGACTCTGGCCCCCAAAGCAACAAATCAAACGGGAACAGCAAGGCACTGCCCAGCAGTTCTGGGCTGCCTGCAAGGTCCCCTCAGTGCGTGCTCGGACACCTCACCAGAGCCCACTTCAGTCCGAGCAAATGGAGCAAGCCCGGTCAGCACCTTCCCTTCGCCCTAGAAACCTGCTCAGCTCCTACCAGCCCACACAGGACCCACTTCTATATAACGCTGCTCTTCGAAGGTAAAAAAAGACAGCTATTTTTCTCTAATTCACATAAACAATCAGGAAATTAAAAAAATAAGGAAGAAAGAAAGATGATCTCTCAAATTAAAAAAAAAAAAAAACCAGGAAAAAACTCCCCCCGCAAAAAAACCCCTCAGAAAACGCAAACAAGTCATTTGCCTGATAAAGAACTCAAAGAAACTGTCACCTACCTTCACAGTGACATGGAGGAATTTAGGAAGATCTTCCACAAAGAGTTAGAAGATACAAGAACCAAGCAGACCTGAGAAATACAGTGAAAAGCAAACAGTAGGGGCAATCCTTTCACTTTTTACTTCAAGTCCACCTTCTGACCATTCATTTTAAATGTAAAGTAGCGTCTTCGTGCAGCTCAGTCTACTTCCTGACAGTAGAATTTGGGGTTCTAAGAGACATTTTTATGTTCAATTCTCTCTCTTTCAGTAGAAGCTGGCAGTGATTCTGCTGAAATAAATGTCTCAGGAACTTTGTGAGTATTCCATGTGCCTCATAGGGATTCATTCTGTTGGACAAAGACGAACCCGTGAATCTTTTAAGATAATTCCTTCTCTAATTCTGGCTCCTATGATTGTGGATGAAAGACAACACTGTCACCCTCAAACTTCCAAGTGGTCCTCTGATTTCCTGAGGAAGATCTGTCAGGCACACTTTTGATCTCTTCAAAGGGGTTTTTTGGTGTGTGACTAGATACTCTCACGTGTGATCTCTCTGAAATCTCAGAAAGAACTTGTAGACTGGCCTTTAGTCTTTTCTTTGGAGCAGAATTTTCTAACGGTGAATCTATTAATTTCGTGGTTTTTGCCATTTTTATAGGCTACAAATTTCCAAACTCATCAAGTGCCATTTCCATTTGATGTAAGAGTTTTCCATCAATTTGTATCTTTTATCTTACCTTCTCCTGTAAGCAACAAGAAGACTCATACTCTGCCTTCAACGCTTCGTTTGAAAATCTCTTCAACTACATAAGCTGTTCTCACATGTTTAGGGACTCGTAATAGCAGCACCCCACAGCGGAAACCAAATTCCTTGTTAGCCGTCTACGGCTGCCTAAACTCTATACCAGTCACGTTGCAACCAGACAAGCAGAACTGCTAAGATATGATGTAGACACAGGGAATCTCGTGCAATTGTGGGAAGTGGCTGAGAAGACACAGTCCAGTGGGGACAGGAATTCAAGACGGACAAGGAAGCACTTGCAGACTGCAACCACTTTTAAAGGCTTTTTTTCAAAAGGCCTCCCTTTTGATTAGGGATTTGAGTCAAACCTGAAAACCCCGTCATGGAGAAGGAGTGCACGTGGAAAATAATGTCCACTGCTCTTCCGTCGGTCCTCCAAATCTCACAAGATAACGAAACTAACTGCAATGGACTGTTGGAAATGCAGGTTGGCCCCGCCAAGTTGTTACATCAACGAAGTCAACACAGTCCTCATTATTTGCTTATACGGTGATGGCTTTCTTTGTAAAAGGAAACATTCTCTTCGGATAGCTTTCATTTAATGAAAACAGGTAACAATGGAGGTATTTAAAATGAAGTATGTCATGGAAACTTTTCGATAGTAGGGGATACTCTCGATGTCATTTCAGCTTACAAAGGTTTTCATAATAGCAGGGGAAACCTGTACCATTTTATACCCAATAATTTGGCTAACATGAAACATTATTAGCAAAGATATGATCCATGAAAACTTCCATAATCTGTTGGGGACAGGTCTTCTTTTCTTACTTTGTCAAGTTCCTGGCAGTATCCTCAGGTTCTAGATCAAGCCCTCGTTCACAAATTTTCAAAAATATGTTACTGTTTATGCTATTGTTTATGCCCCAATTTCCCCCCCTTTGCCCTCCTACACCCATCTCCCCCGACCCTGGCTCCCATGGTCGATCCCAACCCCTTTGTCCATGTCCGTGGGTCATTCACACATTTTCTTTGATGAGTCCCCTCCCCTTTCCACCAGCCCTCCCTCCCCCTCGCCTCTGGCAGCTGTCTGTCTGTTCCATGATTCTATGCCTCTGGTTCTATTTCAATTTTTAACACTTTCCTGCACTGGCCTGTTCATGGGTCTCACCTTCTAGCCTGATCAGCAACAGTGAAAGCAGGTAATAGCATGGCTTAGAGCTCCGTTTCAATCACGAGGGTTCTTTCGTGTATTTCCCTGTTAAAGTTCCTCAGACTGATTGACATGTCATTAGAACACAAAATGAATTTTTGGATAAGGCAACTTATTATTAGACTTCCTTCAGGTTGGTTCTGCATTAATTATCCCGATGTAAAAGCACATCTTTTCTATTTGCCTGCAGGACAGTTTTTATTAGTTTGGACAGTTTGCTACATGATTAACAACCCTCTTTGATCAAAAGGAGATACGTATTTCTTCTGTTTGAGATTAAAGAGTAAGGGTGCTTCTCATTAGAAGAGTATAGTATTATGAATTTCTCAAAATAGAGAACTCCACTTTAAGTGAGAATTACAGCACTTTAAACAAACTCCAGCAATATGATAAATGTGAAGAATTAAAACATTTAAAGTACAGTTTAAATAAATGCATAAAATGTTGTATCTTACATTGTTGGGAACAGTTTAAGTGAGCAAAGCACCTTTGGAAAATAATCAGTCTTTAACTCCTAAACTTCAATAGTGACATTATTTTTGACCCAGATACTTCATTATAATGTATTCATAAAAATTATACTGAGAGCCATTGTATCTAGAATATCAGGAATGTTTGAAATAGCAAAACCATATACTGACATCAATGTTAATAATAGTATAATGGAGATTCTATATGTGTGTGTGTATACATATATATGTGTATATATATGTGTGTGTGTGTGTATGCTGTAGAGTATGATTCAATAGTGACAACTAATGAAATATAACTCCAACCAACACTGATGAATTTTAGAAACATTATTTTTAATTGTGATAGAAAAAACACAAAAGAAAAATTTAATTATTATGCCACTTTTCAGTAATATAACACTAATGCAAGCAAGTGATATGAGCAAGATTGCGTATGAAAAAGATCTAGATGTTCATAACTCCATGGAAAACCTTACACAGTAAACAACATGTGGGCCAAAGTAGCCTTGTGGAAGTTCTAGAGACCAGTTAAGAAGCTGAACTAACCAAGCCAAGCCTCAAACAGAAAAGGTCACAATCACAATGAAGGGAAAATTTTTGGTATTATGCTTAGCCATGTCTCACTTCATACTTGGCATAGTTCAGAGAAGAAACAAGGATGAAGCCCCTAGAAAAGATGACTAAAAAAATTTGTCCATTTTACAGGCAATATTCACAGGAAACCACACTGTGATATTTCTCTCCCTCTGTTTCTCCCTCCCTTCCCTTCTCTCTAAAAATAAAGTTAGAAATCTTTTAAAAAAATAATAAAACAATTAAAAAATAAATCTACTCAGAAAGGTAAAGAGCTCTAGTAAACTAAAGCAAATCAGAAAAAAATGATATATAGACAAAAAGAGAATATCAAATCAACTAAAATTTTTAAAGAACAAAATATAAATTCTAGAGAAGAAAGATAAAAGAAGTAAATTATAAATTTCACTAGTGGGTTTCAACAGCAGACTTTAGCAAGCAGAAGAAAAAATTAGCATTTGAAGACAGTTCATTTGAAATTATTGAGTCTGACCTATAAAAAATGAAGAGTAAGCAAAGCCTAAAGGATTAGGGGAAACCATCAAGTAAAACAAAAAAAAAAAAAATGGCCAAAATGAAAGAACAGATCAAAGCTAATAGGATAATAGCCACTCCTCTCCTATGAGGCTGGGAGTTTCTCCCACCACCGTAACCCCCACAGGTTTTTTCAGTCAGAGATTTTGAGGCTTTATTTCTTCGCGCTGGAACTCTGGGTTTTATGGGCTGTCTCACTCCCCAGTTGTTCCTCCTGGTTTACCCACATGTGACTGTGGGACCGCCCCGTCCACCAGCTGCTGGCTGGTGGGAGTCCTCTCCACCCCTCCTACTGGTCTGGGTGAATGTTTCTTCTTTAACTCCTTGGTTATCAGACTTCCATACAGCTCAGTTTTCTGACACTTCTGGTTGGTTTTTGTTTTTAAATTTGTGGTTGTCCTGCTTTTGGTTGTGGGAGGAGGCACAGCATGTCTACCTATGCCTCCATTTTGGCTGGAAATCTGCATATATTTAAATTTTGATTAAATTATACCAATTTTTTTCACTCAGTCTGTCCTAAACTGGTCACTACCCTACCTGGAAGATCTTTACAGATCGTCAAAAGTATCACTACTCTAAGTAAATTATATGAAGCAAAGAGGTAACTGACAATTTCTACTCATTTTCTGCACTTGCATGGGAGATTTTATATATATATAAAAATAAACATAAATTTATTATATAAATATATACATATATATGTCCGAATTTATCACACAGTAAATAGAACTCAAAAATCATTCTTTGTTTAGCGCCTCTAGCTGAAAAATGTATATTTGTGTAATTATTTCAGTGATACACCTTCTCATTCTCTTAGCTGGTGTTCTTAGAAACACCAAGTAAGAAAAATTGATCGAAGTCTTAAAGCATTGAAATAAAACGAAAGTGTCTAGGGTTTTGCTCATGTAAAATCTGAAACTGGAACTACTCAAGGCACGTACTAGTTCTTTAAAGATATGTGCAACCTGAGAATAGGTTCATTTTAATACTCATGAATTACTGGGTGGTAACTTTGATTTACTGTATTATAGATTAGAGTCAGCCAATTATGTATCTAATTTAGAAGGCTATGTTTCTGATTCAGGAAGTGATGTATCAGATTCAAGTAGAACATCTCAATCAGCAGGTGATGTAACTTAATTCATGATGTATCTGATACAGAAGGTGATATATTTCATTCAACAGCTAATATATCAGATTCAAAATGTGATCCATTTTTTCCAGTAAGTAATTCATTTTATTCATAACTAATTTATCTATTTTAGCACAAATTATACTGTTTTGTAAGTTATTTATTTATATGGGATATAAATTTTGTATCTTAGATCCATAACAAGGATCTAAAGTGATCTTTATACACAATGGTATGCTTCATAAACTTTGAAAACTCTGAAATGTCATTAACAACATATATGAAAGCAAAAAGAAAAATATGAAGTGTTGCTAAATATAACACATACATTGATGTTTTCTTTGTTATAATGACCAGAGCGCCTTGTGTTTTGTGTAAGCTACCTCTAATGTAGGATATGGAAATGCCTTATCAACAAAATAAACTCTTCATTTCTCCTTGTGGTCTGATCAGAAGATTGGGTGTACTCAATGTCTGATGAGTAAGTCAGGGAATAGAAGTTGGATGTGGCCACTGCACTCGTTGTAAGCCGTGAAATGTGGAGAGATGCGTTGTTCCCTTTCTGAGTAGAAACTTGAAGAGGCATTATGTGATTTTTCCATGTTCTCTTTCCTATAATCTCCATGACCAGCACGAGGCAGGCGTGATGGGAGGTTTTCTTTGAGCCTGAGGCCTGGAGGAAATGGAACGCAGATCCTTGCAGCATGATCGAAACATGAATTTGTTGCTTTAAGCCAATGGGATTTGCGACAAAGCCAGTCCTTCGTAATCAGTAAAAGACCCTTATAAGTCTGTTGCATAATGGCTCCAACATTTGTGATTTTCTTCTGCAGATATGTTCATTCAAAGCCCACTTTTTTCAATGGGCTGAGTGACCTATTGAATTTATGTTCTTCTATACTGTTCATCTCTTGGCTGTATAACTTAGCAATTTCATGAAAATTCATAAGAAAAAGATGTATTTGAATAACTTAATTTCCCTGTATGTTGGCAGCTGAGTTCAAAATTTCTTGAGGAGAATATTTGAATTCTTGGCTGTAGTTAAAATTCATTTCCATAAAATGGAAATAGGATTTCTGTCACCCATTACATTCTGTAGAAAAACAGAAGTTGAAAAATTACAGAATAATATTCTGTGACATAAAAGTATATACAATTCAAATATCAGTGTCAACAAATAAAGTTTTATTGAAACACACCCATACAATGTCAAAGGCTAATAATAGTTTGCCAAGACTGCGTGGTCCATGAAGCCTAAAACAGTTGCTGTTTAAAATGTCAGGTGCTTCACAGAAAAGGTTTGCAAACTCATGGTCTACATGATTAATGTTTTGCTGTATATAATCAAATAAACTGTGAATATGTTGTGAAAATGTTTCATTTGTGATGCTGAAAGCTGATTCTTTATACTATTTTTGCAATAATTGTAATTTAATAATAATCATCTGTCCGTATTTAATTTAGATTGCTGAAATTTTGCAGCCAATCAGCAACAGTGGATTTTTTGAGGAGCCACAATAAGATCAGAAAACTTTGGTGATAATTGAGAAGCATATTGCAGAGATATTGCAGGTTCAATTCCAGACTACCACAATTGAATCTCACAAAAAAAAGAGTCATAATCTTTTTGCTGGTGGAGCATAACAAATCCAAGCATGCTAACACAGAGTATGCCCATATTTCTAGCATGGAGCATTTTAATAAAAAGGTGGAAATCCTCGGAGAGCTTGAAGTTCTTTAATTTTGTGTGTGCAAATATTTGACATTCATATTTCTTTATCTGCAAGTCATACTTTAATTAAAATGATCATATACAACTCAATCCAAATATCTTGTGATAAAGCATTTTGTATTTTTAAAAAATTAATGTCCCTACATGCAAAAAGAAAAGGTTAACAGTAGTATATTTAAGGATAAGAATTTCAAAAAGAGATAACTGATTCTGAACGGTTCCACAGCCTCTATTGTGTGTAGGCATTACTTTAAATTTCTTACTTGGAAATTTCCATAGAAAAAGATAATATTGGCCAAAAACAACCAAAATGGTGGGTAGGGTAATAACATTTTCCAGCTACTTTTCCTCTAGACCATCCTTTGAAATGACAAATTCAAAGAAAAATGGATAGGAATTTGCAACCACTAACAATTATTCCAGTTTTATGCTAGGAAACAAAATGAAACTTTAGACTTGAATCTGTATCTTTAGTTAAGAAGCTAAAAACTTTATTTATTAAAAGCTGCATGTTCCATGAACTATTCGGAGAAAAGTTCACCTTTGGGTTAACTCACCTGTGTAAGAAATAATTATTATGTATATTATAAATATTATATATTACATAGGATAATGTAACAGGGTACTGCTGCCCCCCCCCAAAGAGGGATTTGTGACGGGGTCCAGAATTTGGGGTGACCAGAAAATATTAAAAATATATAGGATGTCCTCACCCCCACACGTCTGAGCTGGAGGATGGGACACATGGAGCAGGGCCATTGAGATTGGTCATTCAGCATATCTATAATTTATGACTGGTTTCATGGATATGCTAAATAGCTGTGGCCATGCTTTGAGCCAGGGAGAAGGGAGTGACTTCCGACCGGGATGGAACTGGGAGGCAACTCCCCCTGGTTACAGCGCCTGCTGAGAGCTTGGAGGTGATTGGCTCCACGCCACGGGGCCTCACCTGCCCGGACTCACTATGGCAGCCCAGAAAAGCTGGAAGAATATGAGAGTGCTGGCAGCTGTGGCCGATTGTGGGAGGAGCCGGAAATGGGCTGCAGAGGAAGATTGGCACCAAGATTTGAACCCAGGCGTTGCAGCCGTGAGGGTCAGACCCACACAGCTTTGGTGAGGTGGGAACCACAGGGCTTTGTGGCTCCCTTTGCCACATGGCTTAGGAAGCAGGAGAGATGCTGCAGGAAGGAAAGGCGTGGAAGGGCTCTTGCTGATGGGCCAGGAGAAGGGGGCCACGTGGGTTTGGAACAAGAACTGGAGATCCCAGAGACACAGCTGATGGTGCCGGGAACCGAGGGAGGCCTACCAGACGAGCACGGATTACTGGGAAGAACTGAGGGCTGCCTGAGCCACGGACCTCTATTGCTTTTTGTGAGGTACGGTACCCCAGACCGGGCAAAGGGGGGAAGGAAGGACCGTGTGCGTTTGTGGGTGTTCTAAGGGACTGTGGGATTCTAACGAAGACATTAAGTCATGACTCTAAGTCTGTATAACTTTTGAATAAATGATTCCTTTCCTTTTCACCAATCTCTGACATGGAGAGCTGTACCTCCCTGGCAGCGGCAGGTGAACCTAGTACAGGGGGGCTTTGGGAGAAGGGGTGCATTCGGTAACAGTATCTTGTCCCCACCGTTGGTCCATTCTGTAACAATAATATATTAATATAATAACGTTTAATATATTGATAATATGTCAATATAATAAATAGAATAATAATATTAGCTTTAGGAGTTCGGGGAAACATTTACCGTACGATGAATTATGACTGTTATTTTTGTTAGCTTATTATTACTACTCGAAGCTCTGCTTATATGGTTGTCTTTTCCTGCGGGTGTGCCATGTACCACGTATATTGTTTACGTTGATTTATTTAATCCACATAGCCTGTAAGAATAAGGATGTAACAAATATTTGTTGGATGAAAGAACACGTTGTCAAAAACCAGCATTGAATATACAGAAGAGACAACGAACAGTCATAATCACACAGCTCATAAGTACAAAGAGAACTGATAAAGATAGTGAAGACTCAGAGAAACAAGTTTGACGAAGACTAGTTGATTAACCAAATGAACAGCTGCAGAGAGTCTGGGCATTGTGGGCTTGATATAATGGAGTTCCTACCGAAATAGAAGTATGTCGTCTGGAGACCCCATTTAATCTATTTTAAACCGGGTTCCCCTTTGAATGAATTCCACTGCCAAGAGAGCTTTCTCTCTCCTGAGGGTCGGAGCAGCCGGCTCAGGTCGTTTTGGTGGATGCGCCCATGATCTGTATCTGCTTAGAAAGATGAGGAATAAATAAAGCCATCTCCGTATTGTCTGGATTATTAAAAACGATGTTGTCATATACGTGCACTGAAAACGGCTCTCCAAGTACAGAAAGGCATTTCGTTCCTCCGCTCGGTGCTGGGGACAGGCAGCCGCTGGAACGTGCTTAGAAAGTTATCGGAGTAGATGACAGATGCAAACATAACAGTTAAGGGAAAAGTTTGAGTGAAAACTTTTGCCAGAAGAATCCAATAAAAAGTCCGTTACTTTAGATCTAACTTTTCGAATGTCTCTGTATCGGGCATGAGAACACGAGTGGGTAAATTCAAGGAAGACGCTACGTGTAGGAGATGCTTGGTATAAACAAGTTCGTTAAAATTTCCGGGCCCTTTAACACCTCAGTAACAGCCTGCCCGAAGGTTAGCATTTATTGTTTCGAGCTGCCAACATCTTGCTTTTATGGGATGCATTTATATGCTAAATTGCCTATTATGTTAAGCTGTAAGTTCCCATCTAGCGGCATCAGAAATAAGATTTGACTATGTGTTTGTATTTTATTAGTGCTCTGCCAGACTTCCTAATAGCTCAAAATTCCTAAGGCTGAAATTCATCGCATCTTCTTTAGAGGTTCTTGGCTAAAATAATTTGTTATAAATACTACATTTGCATAGACTTGGAGTTATGAGACTTCGGTCATCAGGAAAAGTGGAAAAAATGACTTCATTTGATTTTACCCTTAAGCAAATCATAAGTGACACATTCAAGCAATTATATCAAGAAAATAAAAGTACAATCTAACTAATGACTACTCTTTCCTTAATGATTTCAGAGTAAATCAGCAGGAAACTCCAGGGAAATGGCTGTCGAATAATGACACGGTATTAGAAACGTTCTCACATACAGCGGAGTTGCCAGGCATCAGATAGTTCACTTGATTCTATTGAGTACTATATAATACTATAAAAAATGTACTACAGGAACTGGTACATGTCAAGCTTCAGTTTGATGTAGTAAGGATAGAAAGTACTGATTAAATGCACAGATTGAAAAGGAAATTGAAACTCCTACTCAGAAAAAGACTTTCCCTGCTGGTGGATGGCAGAGACTGAAAATACATTCCATTTGGGAAATACCCGCCCTTTCCCCACACGCCTTCTGAGTTATTTTCTTACACTTGAAATACATTAGCATCGGAACACAAGAACGATCGATTTCTAAATCAAGTCACGGATTTGAACCAATAGCTTGCTTTTATGCGGCATTGCATAATGATGAAGTATTTTATTCCATTTGAAGTTCATTTTTTCTGGCATCAAAACCTCTGAAAGGATTAATTTTTTTCCTCAGCGTTGAATGCATTAGATATGTATGAGAAAGTAAATAAAGTAAAACATATATATTTATTGAACGCTTAGTATCAAATACCATGTCCGTGTGTATTAGGTGGATCAGTCACGACTAATTCCGTGTTTCCCTTTTCATTTTCTGTCACAGCTATTTGCTGTAGGTGGGATTACACCTAGTCCTAGCAATGAACACTGGTACATGCTAAGTCATTTGCTTGTTCATGTTAGTTGTTCAGCGGGAACAGATGACCGAGACAGTGATCACGGCCGTGGAGGACATTTTGGTGACTCCTTGGGGGAAAGGTGTTCCTCTCCTCGATGAGAATAAGAAGGCAGACGGATCCGGGAGTGGCTTGGCAGGCACTCGGTTGAAATGAAAGGGGCAGCCTGCGTGCGCACCCAACAGGACAAAGCGAGGGAACCAAGATCAGCCATCCGTGCAGCGTACCCTACCCCGAGCCCCGTACATAATATTTACTTTCTACAGTCATTTTGAACTCAGCTTTCTGTTACTTAGAAACAAAGCCCTGTCTGATACATAGGTGTTTTGTATTGTTTCGAGTTTGGTTTCCCAGTCCTTCCATGGGTGTTAAGCTAAGAGTATGTTTATTCCATTCCATATTTCTTTGGGAGATGTTAATAGAAGGAGAACAGGTATTTTTTCAAGAAATCTCAAACGAGTCCGAATCATCCCACAGCAGCTACCGAAGATCGGGAACATGGAATGAATGTCACTTGAATGTTGTGAAGTGAAAGATGTAGCGTATTCTCACATTGTTACTCAACAAACTTATTTATTGAGTCCTGCGAATTGTCAACCGAGACGCCCCCTAAGGACTGTGGCAGCCCAAACGCGCCCAGGTGAAGACTGTTGACGGCCTGGGACCACCGCTCTCACCATCAGCACCTGGTTGGTAGCACCTGCGGAGCGGACGTCCGTGTTCCTCATCTGCAGTTATAATGGAGGGTAGATTTCATTTCAAACATCCTGCTTCCCTCATTACCTTAAAGACACTCTTTTAAAAAACAACCTCCCATTTCAAGGTTGGGAAACCCAGCCTCACGCAAATACACTTTGCATTTTTACATACTTTCGCCTTAATGTATGCTTTGTGTTCATTTTTACTGGCTATGCTAGAATTGGTAAATACAAGTTCTGTTTTCATACACTATTTCAACAGGAGAGCAGATCGATATGATTCTCTTTACACTCTAGGAGTAAAAAGACAGTCAAATCTCTTTATGTGAACAATTAATTGATTTAAATCCCATTTGCCCAGAAACGTGATTAACTCAATCTAAAAGGGCTTTTCATGATTTCCAACTTCAGGGAGAAAGAGAACAAAAAAGCCTAACGAAAATGCACTAACTGGCTAAGATTTTTTTTTTTAATCAGCTGCCAGAGACTATCTTCACTAATGTAAAATATCAGCATGCCTCATAAGGCGAAAATGCACATGAACATTTTTACATTTAAAGACATGCATTTAACAATCGGAATATTTGTTAATTTTGGTTTGATTTGAAACTAAAAACCTGACATTGTAAATTACACCTCATAATGTATAATACAAAATTCAAGCTTAAATTATTGCCCTGGAAACAATATTTGGTTTTAAACATGGACATTTGCAACCCTGGATAAGAATATTTGCTCCAGCAATTATGTGCAATTGATTAATTTCGATAATTCTTAATTCAACCGATTATATTTTCATTTATTTTATTAATTGATTTTCTTGTGTTATTCTCTTTCTTCCAGTTTCCTTAGCTTTACTCAATGTCTCATTTTTAACTTCTTGCATTCAACAATTAGATCATTAATCATCAAATTGTCTTCCTTTTGACAATATAAAATGTAAAGCTATACATCCTCCTAGATGCTCCATTGGCTGGCTTCCACCAGCACTGATATGTTTTTGACATCATTTCCACATATTTTCCTAATGTACATTGTGATTTCTTTAATGATTGTAAGATACATAAAGTCTGTGTTTTCTTCCAGATGTATAAGAAGGATTTTAAAAATCATCTTGGAATTGTTTTCTAAGTTAATTCCATTGCAGTTAGAGAATAAAGTTTTAGTAATAGCAACTTTAGACTTTGTGACCTTGTTCAAGGTCAGTTATCTTAGCAATTCATAGTTGTTTGAAAACATTGTGTAGTCTCCAATTATTGTCGCTGGGGTCTTGGGAATGTCCAATATATAGCATTCATTCTTCTCTTAAAAGACAAACAGAAAATTGGGTTTTGAATAAAATGTAACTTTTGTTTATCTATGAAGAAGATATGGAGAATACGGCTAATAACTGGGGCAAAGTCAGCTTCCTGATGCTGAACCTGCCCCAAGTGAAACGTACCCAGTCGGTAACAAGCGGTAGCAGAAGTTTGCACCCTACGACTGCACTCGGCGAGCAGAGGAGCAGAAAGTGTATGCGCTCTGGGAGCAGGCTGGATCCCAAAAGGAAGAGACAATGAAAATCTGGACTTTGTTTATCCGATTCTTTGTTCCACGTCAATAATCAGACGTCCATTAACCTCACCTTGGGAAGACTAAGGGCCTGATGGAAGGCCCTTTACAGTGATGGAATGGGCGTTAGTGAGTTCAAGGATTAAACCAAGCATGATCACAGTGCTCAAATCTGTTCAGTTCATATGATTTTTCATCACTTTGATTTATCCGTTTCTGAAAGAAATATGTTAAAAATCTTTACACTTGTGGATTTGTCAAATTGTCTTTGTAATATTGTAGTTTGCTTCATATATTTCTTAGTCTATTTTTTACCAGCCGCAAATAAGATTAAAATTGAACTCTCTCTGGTGAATGTTTCCTTTCATCATTTTTCCTAATACAATATTCTGTCTCAATTCAATTTAATGCAATATTAATATAACTCATTAACTTCCTTTTGGTTAATATTTGTCCAGTCTCCATTCTCCATTTTTTTTCTTTGAAATATTCGGTGCCCTTTTCAAGGCTCAATTCTTATACTATAATCATCATCCTTTTTATTTTATTTGTCACAGATGTCTTTGTTTCTGTGAAGTTTTTTGTTATTTAATCTTTATTGTATTTTTTGCATCATATTTTTTAACAGGTAAGTTTGCGGTTATATTACCTACTTCATTCAAAACATTTTATACATGTTTACACAATTTTCAACAAGAGGAGCCATTTTGTTTTTGTGATAAATTTCTAACTTTGTTTCAATGCAATCACACTATCATTGAATATGTTCCCCCTCAAAGTCTTTTTAGCTACTTAATGCAAAAGTTCTATGAAGTGTTGAAAAGCCATTATCTCATGCACTTTTCATAGATGTAAATATGAAATGAAAAGTTGCAAAATTTTTGGATGAAAGCATTAAAGAAAATCTGCATGACCTTAGGTTTAGTGATGAGTGCTTACATACACCAAAAGCATGATCCATAAAAGAAAAAATCTGTAAGTTGAATTTTATTAAAATTGAAAACTTCTGCTCCATTTTTAAAGATACAGTTGAGAGGATGAAAAGGCAAGCCACGGGGTGTATTCGTCAACTGCATGCCTAATAAAGGACTTGTATCCAAAATATATGAAGAAATCTTCAAACTCAACAGTAAGAAAACAAATAGCCTATTTAGAAATGGGGAAATACATCAACAGCTCACAAAGGAAGCCATACAGATGGTGAATAAACACATAAAAAGATGTTCAACATCATTTTCCATTAGGGAAATTCAAATTACATCAGGGAGATACCACTATACACCTATTAAATGACTTAAATACCAAATATCTGAAGATAATTTTTGGCAAGGATGTAAAGCAACAGAAACTCTCTTTATCCATATAAGTCAATGCAAAGTAAGTGTAGAAGGAGTAGCACTTTAAGAGATAATTTATACACTGAAGTATTTCAGTGGAAGTATAAGCCTGGAGCTGAGGTAAGTGTGAGAACTTCAGTCCTCTGGGTATTTACAGAATTCTTGGAGAGGGTTTGGGACGTCCGTAACACACAGAGAGGGATTTCTGTTCGGTGTAATTAGGCGTTACTAGGCAATAAGACCTTAGTGTAGTAATATTTGGGTTACAATTGCTTAAGGTATGAGAATGTATTGTGAAGAAGAATCTTTTATACCTTTCATTGACTAGAGAAATTAAAAAGAACACATTACGCTTTTTACCAGCAAAATTACAATGTATGCGGTGAGGCAGATTACACTATGACTGAAAGTCAGGGATATCGATTGGTTTTATGAACGCTATTGTGGATTTTAAGGAGGCGATTTAAAATGTTGTAGGTATTTAGCATCAACAGGCACTGACTTTGCAGGAGACTAAGGAGGAAGAGGCCAACAGAGACCACTTGCTCCAAAGCTCAGATGCAGGGCCGTGTGCAGCGAACGGAAGATTGTTCAGGAAGCGGGAACGGCATACGCTGTACTTTTATCAGCCACATTTCCCTAAGTATTAAATGATTGAAACTGTACCAGAATTATTGAATACATATACATATATAAACGTATACACACATACATACATACATACATATATATATATATAATCTCACTTCTCAACAAGCAGTAACCTATCGGACTTATAAAAATTCTGACCATCGTGGTGCTCGATTATGAAAACTTTCCTAAATTTCTTCCGTTTCTGAAGCTGACCGAGCTGAGCTCCCATAGGTAGAATGATGGAAAGGCTGGGACTGAACGCGCGGCTCCTCGCTCCCACTCCCTTTCCACCCTGAGTGTTTGTATGGCAACAGAGAATCTCTTCTGCAAAAAGTCAGCCATCTGTTCATGTGATGTAATGTCTGCAGGAAAAGAGCATCATTCAGATGCTCAGATTCAACCTTTTGGTGCTACATCACTGTTCATGTTTGGGTCTAAGTGAGTCTCCAGTAGCTTAAATCTATTACAATTCTATTTACTAGGACATCGTTATGGGTATGTAAAGGACGCTGGCCAGCTAGTTTTCAACTTACCGTTTATGAGAATAGCCATTTTGTATGCACTAGAATAAAATATTAACATGAGTTTGCATACGGAGTTTTCCTTTTTTTAAATGAATACACGTGCTGTTTTAGAATCGTTAAATGGTTCATCGAAGATGGGTTGATGTCATTTACAATATTAAAGTATATCGTATATCTTGTATTGAAGCAGATTTCGTACGTAAAGTTGCCATTTAGAATTATGTTTTGAGAAAAAGCATAAAATAATAGTTTATAAGTAAAATTGTATGCTTAAACACGAACTGGATGCTTAAAAAAAAAACCAAGGTCGCGTACCCCGTGCTTCCCACTTTCAAGGGCATGTATTGTGGGCACTGATGATTTCAGCTGGAAATTCTCAATGTTACTTCAGTGTGGTATATAATCATTCTACAAATTCAAACTCATTCATTAGGTAGAGTGAGAGAAATTTCAAATGTGTTTCCCAAATGGTTAGGCACAAGATACCGGAACCAAATCTCTCTATTTAGCTCTCACAGGAACTTTTCTGTATTTGCTGGTCTGTTGTCAGTTTTTCTTCTTTTATTTTGTGGTTTAATGGGACCTTGACTGAACACGGATAGTCAGTAGAGAACAAGTACAGCGATGTATCAGTTTGATTATCTCACATCTGGTATTAATAATATGTCAGTCTGACAAAGGAGGGGGTCAGTATTCAGGATGGAAAGAAAGCTCAGTGGTGGACTTCACACACACAGTTCTATTTTAAACTGTGCAAGAGAAATTCTAATAGAAATCATCTGAATGCCTATTTTTAATTATTGGTAAACAAAGCAATATTGGCTTACTACCAAATGTTTGCATTTCATTTAGTAGAAAACTATGTCTAAAAGGGGTCTAAAACTGGTAATATTTCTTATGTTAAAATTTAACCCAATTTGTGCATCGTATGAAGGAAACATTGTATTTTCTTTAACACTGATTTTTGTCAGCTGTGATTTGCTGACCTACTGGAAAGTTTTAAAAGAAAGATGAATTTGCCACAGTGAAAGTGTTCAGAGGAAGGTGGGAAGATAATCACATCAGTTACTGAATCTCCGCTTCTGTTCTCTGAATTCAGAGTATTCGACTGGGCATTCCAAAGATGAAGAATTTATAACTCTGTCAGAAAGCAGCGATACATTTGAAACCTTACAGCTTTTTTTCTCGAATATTAGAAACTGGTTATAAAAGATGAATTTTCTAAAGTTGCTTCAAAAATAAGACACTAAACTTAAAAAAAAACTTGCTAGAGAATAGATTCTCACAAACTCTGCATTACTTCTGCTAACCAAAGTAACCACATTTGTCTATCATGTTAATGTATTGATAATAGCACTTCTGAGATATTGTTATTGTTATCATATTAAATGTCAAGTGTGCGCGTTTCAAGCTATTGGGTTGGCTCAGCTCCTGCAGACTCACGCCTAAGACTTCCTCCGTGGAGTCTGTATGTCTCATGTTCGCTCGCTCTTTTCCCACCCTTTCACTGCCCAACTTTCACATCCGTGCATAGCGATTGGGAAGACAAGGCTGTCAGCCGCGTCCAACCTGCAGCCCGCAGCCCACATGCAGCCCAGAATGGCTATGAACACCGCCCAACACAAAATCGTAAGTTTACTTAAAATCTTTTTTTGACTCATCAGATTTCGTTACTGTTTGTGTATTAGCGTGTGGCCCAAAACAACTCTTCTTCCTCCGGTGTGGCCCAGAGACGCCTGATGATATGAGCCATGACCTCTAATGACACATCTTTGCTCTGGGTGGTCTTTCCTAACCCTTCTCACCCTGAGCCCCCTCTTGATTTCCTGGTTGCAGTCTCCCTCGAGGTGACTGAATCAAAGAAACCCAAATCTTTAACAAGTGCCATGTCTTCATTATCTAGGTTACAGTTACGTATTTTTGTCTGTAGTCATGAGTTTTGTCTTCTTGATGGTCAAACGCAGGGCTGCTTTTGCGCCTCCTTCTTTCGCTTTCATCAGAAGTCGTTTCAAATAGTTGCTACTTTCTGCCGGTCACCTGCAGAACTTAAGGTGTTGATCGTTCTTCCACCCATTTTTCACTACCCCCTCCTCTGAGTGTAGCCCAGTGGTTTGTACCCCAACTTCTGTACGGAGATTAAACAAATAGGGAGATAGAATACACCTTGTTTGACACGTTGGCTATAGGAAACCATTCTGTCCCTGTGTTCTGTCCTGACAGTGGTTTCCTGTCCACAATACGGGTTAAATGGCAGGGCGCTCAAGCCCTGAAATGCATCCATTTCCTTCAGAGCAACCCAGAGCTCTTCAGGACCGAGATAGTCAAAAGCTTTAGTGTTGTCTATGAAACATAGACTAACCTTCAGAAATCCTTTGGAACACACCAGTATCCACAGAATGCTTGCAATTAGACCTCAAGCACTTCTCTCTCTTTTTTTTTAAGATTTTATTTCTTTATTTTTAGAGAGAGAAGGGAGGGAGAGTGAGCGGGAGGGACACACCAATGTGTGGTTGCCTGTCACACGCCCCCTACTGGGGACCTGGCCTGCAACCCAGGCATGTGTCCTGACTGGGAATCAAACCAGCAACCCTTTGGTGTATGTGTAGGCCAGGGCTTGGTCCACTGAGCCACACCAGCCAGGGCTCAAGCCCTTCTTCTTTTTCTAAATTAGCTTCAGCACCCAGCAGTCCTTGCTGTCTATAAGGCAGAGAAGACTTTGATGCATCGCCTAGAGCACAGGAGGCAAACACAAGGCCCGTGGGCCGAATCCGGCCCTCCCCCTTGTTGTATCCGGCCCGGCCCCTTGTTTCTACCCGGCGGCAGCGCTGAGCTCCTCGCCCCTAGTTAAGGAGCTGTTGCATTTACACGGTCCTAAAGTGACATTCGGCCTTTGAAGGCATGCGCGAGGCTGATGTGACCCCTGGTGAAAATGAGTCTGACACCCCTGGCCCAGAACATCACTGAGGCAGAAATTAGAGCAATGGTTCTATGGTAACTGCATCCCTTTGTATCTCATTTCTTGAAGATTGAAATGTATGTAGAATGTTCGCAGTCTGTACAACATCATTTTGTTTTCCATATTTGGTCGGGTTTTGAC
Organism: Glossophaga mutica; assembly: GCA_039655065.1. NCBI lineage: Eukaryota > Metazoa > Chordata > Mammalia > Chiroptera > Phyllostomidae > Glossophaga > Glossophaga mutica. The sequence goes on along the minus strand of CM077318.1, from coordinate 558,761 downwards.
ACTTTTGGTCTCTGTGGCTTGGATAACAACATGGATATCATACTCCCTCAGTATCCCGTCTCTGGCTGGCAATTCGTTTCCTCCCAATTCCTGCAGGGCAGGTGTCCCGTCACTTTCTAGACTTATAAGGGCTTCCTCATAGGGCTGTTCTTCAATGCTATCTTTTACCCTTCCCTCTCTTCTGGATTTCGGTATACTGTTTCCACTTTCCCGTTCTATTCTCCTAGTAAGATAATGAGCTTCTTTGTTGGTCACCCAACATCCCTAAGGTAGGTTTAAATTCCCCTTTTATATCCCCGACCCTCTTACGGAGACCTCTATTTTCCTTTTTCACCATTCTCCTCTATCACCCCACATCGACAGCTGGAAGAGTTCTCTTTGCATCTGCCTGAGAATCATTTGGGAGCTGCGTGGAGGAGTCTCGGGTTACTTTTTCCTCTCACCTGTCTTGAACCATTTTGAGTGGTTTATTTTTCCGCCCTCTAGCGGTAGCCTGCGTCCCGTCACGGGTCAAGGCAAGAGTGGAAGTAACTGGCTATGTCACCCCATTGCAGCGCATTTCTGAGGGGCCCTGGAGCTCAGCGCTCCTCCTCAGAGCACATGGGACCTCTTGAATTGCCTCACCGTTAAACTGCTGTCTCCGAGTGCATTTCAAACGTCTCCAAATTGTTCTTTTGTCATCGATACCTTTTTTCTACCAGCTTTAACGCTCAGGTCTGAACATCTAACATTACTGTTTCTTAAATGTTATAAGGCCCTGGACCCCTCTGTAAAATATAATACTTTTGTACTTATATATAAAATGTTGCACATAATTTTCTTTTGTCCAGAACCTCCTAAAACTCATCTGTGGAACCTAACTTAAGAGCTCCTGGTCGAAGGCTTAATTATAGAAACTGAGCTGGTGAGTAGATGAATCATGTTAGTGGATGAGTCTAGGCATCCTCAGAGCAAGCGGGTCAGCGGTGGTGAGAGAGAAATCAAGGCCTTTGTCTAGGATCGTTTGGTCTTGAGATGCGCATTAGAATTCCAGGTTGGAAGGTAACATGAAACTAGATAAATGAATAGCGTCTTGACTTAGAAGATTGAGAGTCACTGATATACAGATAATATATTATATTTAAAATTATAAAAGTAGATGAAAATTCCCAGGCCAGTAGCATTGTACAGTAAATTCAGTGAGTTGTGACGAGTATTTTTAAAAATAAAATGTAATGGAGAAATGGATAGAAAAGAAAAGGGTATCACTCTTGGTATAGACAAGTATTATTTACTGAAAATTACCCTTTATGAGTGCATGTACGTGTATATTTGATGAGGATATAAAATGTATTCTTTTAGAATGGTCTGCAATAAAAAGTGTTCTAAAGCCATTGACCTAGGCAGAGGGAATAGGGAACAGCAAGAGATAGACAAATAAAGGCCACATTAATGGGTAGAGTGTATGTTTAATGATAAAATACTTTCTAAAGGTTATGAAGAGTTTAACTTGGATGGACCCAGAAGAACAATAGTTAAAACAATGCTATTGGCAAAGGCGTGGTAACAACCAAGTCACCTTGTTTAGAATAAATGAGAGAAATGAAACAAAGTTGCATTTAGCAGAAAACAGTAAATAAAGGGGAAGGGTAGAGGGGGAGGGACTGACCAAAAAGCAAAAGGGACTCATGGACATGGACAACGGTGTAGGGATTGCTGGGGGAGGGGGGAGTGGAATATAAGGGGGAGAAATGGTAATGAAATGGAAATATACAATAAAAATAGACAAAATGCATACATAAAATTGAACACTTTTTCCAAAAAAAAAATATATATATAAGAAGGTATTTGGAAATAAAACTTAATGGTTATGTTGTTATCTCAAAGGTAATTATTTGCTTCAGTAGAAAATTCATGATGTGTAAATTTATGACCCTGAGACACTGATATTTTTAAATAGGGTAAAAAAGGTAAGATAACAACCTTTTAATGAAATATGTCAAAGTTTAAAATGGACAATAATTGAAAAATATTCACTATGTAATTTTTATTCAGGTTACAACTTTTCACTGGCTCACTTTTAATGATTTTTCAGCTATAGAAAGGCATATACCTGGTAAGTAAAATGAATAATAAATAGCTGCATAAGAGAAAATTAAATAATTATTGTCTGGTGAGTGGGTAAAAAAAGTTGTCAGTGTAAAAATAAACAACATGTATGAGTGTATTAACAATTCTGAGAAGTCCTTTACCAAAAAATACTATTTAATAACTGACATATAGAGAACGGCATACACAGTATAAAGCAAATGTACATTTTTTTTCAGGAATTTATAGAAAATTCACCAAGAAAAATCATGTCCTTGGCCATAAAAGAAATCTCAATGAATCTTAAAATAATTGAGATTATATAGTATGTTATATGATTATAGTGGAATTAAAGTAGAAATCAATAACATGCAACATCAAAAATCTCTAAATATGTTAAAATTGTAGGACACCCTTTTAAATCATCCATGAGTCAAAGTGGAAATTTCCAAGGAAATTTAAAAATACATTGAACTGTAATGAAAATAAAAGCACAACAAACCAATGTTTGTTGGATGCAGTTAAATCAATGGTATGAGAAAAATTTATAATGCTAAGTATTTTCAGTTAGAAAAGAATAAAGGTCTCAAAGCAACAACATAAGTTAATAATACATCAAGAAACTAGAATAAGAGCAAAATAAACTCAAAACTAGAAGAAGGAAGGAACTATTAAAGATAAAAGCAAAAATCAATTAAATTAAAAGGAGGAAACCAACAGATAAAATAATTAATAGAAAAAGCTAGTTCTTTAATAAAATCATTAAGTTGAATTAGCCTCTAGCAAGAGCAACAAAGATAAAAAAGAGAAGATGAAGCCCTGGCTGGTGTGGCTCAGTGGATTGAGCACCGGTCTACCAAGCAAAGGGGAGCAGGTTCGATTCCCAGTCGGGGCACAGGCCTGGGTTGCAGGCCAGGTCCCCAGTTGGCAGCATGCAAGAGGCAACTGATTGATGTTTCTCACATTGATGTCTTTCTCTCTCTCTTTCTGCCGTTCTTCCTGTCTGTAAAAAAAAAAAAAAAAAAAAAAATACAAGATCGAAATCACCATTAAAAAGATAGATGATCAGTATAGATTCTGCAGCCATTAAAAAATAATGAGAATACTGTGAAGAATGTTGAGTTCCAAATTTTGACTACAATGAAATTGATAACCTAAATAGCCCTCTAACCATTAAGAACATTAAATTAGTAATTAAAGGCTCCCTGAAAAGAAATCTCTAGGTCCAGGTGATTTCACTGGGTGATTCCACCAAACATTTAAAGAAAAAACTTACTGCCGGTCATACACTGTCTTGTAGAAAAAGAGGAGGAGGAAATAGTTCCCGATTCACCTTACAATGTGTCATCTTATTGGTGAAACCAAACAAATATTGCACAAAAAAAAAAAAGAAAGAAAGAAAGGAAAGAGTGACCAGATGGAATTCATTCCGGGTTATCGAGACTGAGCAGAAGTGTACGTGGCGCGGTCGTGCTGAGGAAGAGCGTGGCAGTCTCTTTAAAATGCAAAAACAAAAAACTAAGCATGCAAGTACCACCTCCCTGAGGAAGTGTACTCCAGGGCGCTTATTCCAGAGAAATGAAGTTGCGTTCACACCGGAACGTATGCATGAACGCTCATCGCCGTTTTCTTTATAAATAAAAGTCCTCCAGGTAACTGTCAATGGGCGAACGGTTGGTAACACAGGATCGAACAGCAACCACAAGGACCGAAGTACTACCACCGCGATAACTTGAAGGGAATTATTTTCGGTGACAAAAAGCCAATCCTACAAGGTCGTGTGTAATACGATCCCATTTGTATGACTTATGTGAAATGACAAAATTATATCCATGCAGAACAGAATAGTGGTTGCCCAGCATCAGGGATGGCAATGGGGTTTGACTGTGTTGATAACTGTGGTTTCGCAAATCAGCTGCATGGAACTTACAATTATCTCAATAAAAAAGCTTAATTACAAAATACTCAAACATTCTTTAACCCCAAAATCCCCAAAATAACTATACAAAGTATATAAATCTGCACGTCCTTAAGTTAATGTTTCATTCACCACATAGACAACTATAATTTGTAAGAGAGAAAGAGGTTGTCATTTTGACAAAAAGCTTATATGCTGACAATGCAATTTCTAGTATCGCTAATAGTTGAATATAAATAGATAATTACATTAGAATCAATCTATCACAGATGTTTTATGTAATCCAATATGCATATATCCTGTTACTACGGCTGTTTAAATATTTTTGTTATTCAGTGATTTTCATTATAATGACATTTGTGCTTAAGATGGTGTGATTTGTATAACACTAAAGATAATTTGTAAACAATTTCCAGATGGACTTTAGAGTTATCTCTTAATTGCTCTCAGAAAGAAGGACAGTTGTAGCAGTTAGTAGAGAGGGAATTTTGGTAATAGTCTACCTGCTTCTGAGTTACAGTTTGGAAACGTAGTCTAGCTGCAAATAAAATTTAAAGTGAACATTTTTTTAAATGTGAGGAAAGCTTTGCATTGAATAATGTAACTTTCCTCAAATATCATAATATGAAATCTGCTAAATAATTGAGTATCTCTCCATTTTAGGTGCTCTCTCCAAATGTATCTCCCTGAGGAAAAAGAAACTCAGCCAACAGCGATCATCTTTTTTAGCACCTTTATTGTTTCACTCTTTCACGTATTTTATTTATTACTTAGTGTATATCTTTTCCTAAATAGTTTATGAGAGGTCCCTTGAGGACAGGAATTGTGTCCGACACTTTCCAAAACTACACAGAAAGTGACCTTCCCAAAGTCACATAGTTAGTAAGGGAAGGTGGGAAAGCCAGTTTTCACACTCAGTCTCGTGTCTTTTATCTTTGTCCGATATGATCTAGCAAAGTCACCTCACCATCGACAGATAGGGGTACAGGGCTTGTTGAGTAAATTACGGGTAAATGAACACAGAAGGCCTCTGACTGCTGTTGAAAGGAATGAAGGAGACCATTTACTAACACGGAAAGTCTTCCAAGATGTGCGTGTTCAACTTAAACACCAGGGGTGGGACAACGTGTGCAGTATGCTGCAATTTGTGTGGAATAAAAGGGGCTATGTACTAATACGTTTGGATGGGCATGGAATATTTCAAAACAAATACAGAGGAAACCAAGAGATCAAGGGTCAGCCTATGGGACAGATTTTATTTCCTCTGCAGAAGAGGTTGTAACCTCTGCACCGCTTACATTTTTTACTCATATGCATGAAGAAAAAGTAGGCTGTGGCATGACAAAGTGATTCTCTCCTAGAAATAAGAATTTTCATCCCAGGAATGAAATTGGAGCCCTGAGAATTTTTTTGAAAAAATTCAAAACTACCAAGTTGGGGGAAATACTTCATCAAGGAAAAATGTTCTGTAAGACATTCATATATAATAACATTTTTATGCCATTACTTGAAGGATAATTTAAATCTCGGAGTATAAATCACAAAGTACTTTCTAACCAGAGGCCCATAAAAACTCAAGTGGAATATTCGATGGAGAAGTGATGTCACATGTTTATGAATATACGGGACCCAGTGTTATCGGTGAGCTCGGTCCCTGTGGAGTTATGCATATTTATGGAATCACAAGAAGATACTATTAATGTGCATCGCTAAGAAATGAAAACTTAAAAATGTGCTGCTGTATATTCACACATAGCAAACTCTTTATTTATTAATAGTTGCTAAATGAAAGAGTAAATATATCATTTAATTCATGAAATATAAGACCATAAGGAAACTCAGTCACTACAGTATTCTGAATCTGCTTATAGTTACAAATCAGAGGACAGAAACTTGTGCTTCAAAAACCCTCTTAGATCAGCCCTGAAAAGCCTCTCTGAACGTCTGTCTGGATGATATAACAGGTTGGTAATATATTCTCTTCTCTCATTCTGTTTTCCTCTGCTGAATTCAGGTGGATTTATTGGCATTGGGTGGCATCTGGAGATTAAGTCCTTTCCTCTCAGAGCAGGAGTTGTTGACTTTGTTACACTGACTATAGTGATTAATTCCATCAACGTGGATGGCGAATCACATTTGGGACGACTGCCTGATTGTCCCGACTTAATCGGGTATTGCGCAAGTAGTTGCTTTTCTCCAGACCCAGCCTTATCATAATTGGCAACATTTTTTTGTCCTAATTAATGAACTATTTGATGTAAGAGTTTAAAATGCAATAGCTGATTAAAGTAACTAATGAAGTAGTGCCAATATTCAATCATATGGAATGATTAAAGTGACATCGTTTTGATTAGTGTTAAATATACTGCAGAAAGAACTATTTTAATATATTATATACCAGCATATATACCCAGGTCTGTATGCAGTAAAGGCATCTGTACTTTTGGTTAGTTAATCCCAACTTCATTTTGTTTTTCCTCCCGTACTATTTCCCCAGAGAAACATCTGCAGCAAGACTATCTCCCATGAAAAAGCTAGGCAGCGCCTTACAACTGTGAGCCTGATAGTAAATGAATGACAGACCAATCATAAAACTTCTCCTTGGGGCATAATATGCAAATAAGAAAACAGCTAGGAAATGAGCAAATTGATATATACTGTTTTAATCCCTTGACAAGAGTATCAATTTCTTGTCAAGAAGACACTGTGAACAGGATACATGGGAAAATAATAGAGGCATATATTTCCACTTTACTCAAAAGACTGTGATCTCTGGCTCCAGAGAAACAACATATGAGCAAGGGTAGAGCAAGTGTTCCCTGATCTTTTTACATAACATGTAATTTACTGTTTTACCATTTTAAGTGTGACAGTTCAGCGGTGCTAAGTACATTCACATTGTCGGGAAGGCCTTGCCACCGTCCACTTTGAGATCTGAAACAACATAACTCCCCATTTCCCTCTCTCCCCAGCCCCCGGTAGCCATGACTCTGTTTTCTGCGTCCATGAATTTGACTTTTCTTGGTTCTTAATATAAAGTGGAATCATACAATATGTCTTTCTGTGAGGTTTCCCAAAATATGAAGACTAAAGTAACCAAATGACCCATCAATCTCCGAAAAGCCTGAAAACATTCACAAAGATTTATGCAGTAGGTGTGCATTGCAGCATCATCCACGGAAGTGTCCGTCCATGGACCACTACCGAGCCATCAGAAAAGGTGAAACGCCGCCCTTTGCGACAACGCGGATGAACATAAATTCATGGCTGAGACAAAAAGTGCAGATCTTGACGATTTCACTTGGCTCACTTTTTCCACTATATTTTTGTATTTATATATGCAGATTTTTAAACACAACAGATACTGGTCTGTTCACTACAATTTGATCGTCACATATTTTTCTCAAGTTTCATTTTGCTTTTTTGTTAGCAGTCATTTTTGCCATGGAAAACTTTTGATTTGTATTTAGTCAAAGCAACTAACCTTCCTTTCACAATTTTCACTGTCAATACACCATCTACAATAAGTACCTGTGCACGCACTTTTCGACATTCCAAAGATGTGGCAGAAACAAAGTGATGTGGTCCAAGACTGTCATCACAGTGCCAGTTTTAACAGCAAAAAAATAATAAAATAAAGAACTTAAGTGTTTGCTTTTAGGGTATGGTTGGATGAACTAATTTATTCACGTATTAGATTATTATGGCACTAAATTTTTAAGTGCCCTAATAAATCATTTTTATGCCATAAATAAATCATTTTTATGTCATTCATAAAAATGAATGAGAATGTCTTAACTGCTGTGCAACCCTAAAATTTGTATGGAACCACAAAACATCCCGAAACAGCCAAAACAGAAAGAAGAACAAAGCTGGAGGAATCACACTCCCTGATTTCAGACTATACTACAACTCTACAGTAATCAAATCGGTGTGGTATTGGCACAAAAACAGATCCATAGGTCAATGGAACAGAACAGAGTCCAGAAATAAACTCGCACCATTATGGGTTTATGAATCTATGACAAATGGGTCGAGAATATGCACTGGGGAAAGAACAGTCGCCTCAATAAATAGTGTTAGGAAAACTGGACAAATGAATGAAAAAGCATGAACCTGACCATGGTCTTACACCATCCACGAACATTACCTAAAAATGGATCAGCAACTTGACTGTAAGACCACAAAATTTGTGGAAGAAAACACAAATTTTGAAGAAAGCACAAAATTCATAGAAGAAAACAGGTGGAAAGTGCCTCAACGTCAGTTAGTTTTTTAATGTAACACCAAAAGCAAATGCAGCAAAAGCAAAAATAAACAAGTAGTGCTTATATTGTGTTCTATCTCAGACCAAGAATCTTCTGCACACCTTGAAAAGACATGAAAAGACAACCGACTGAATATTTGCAAACAATATACACAGTTCATTTTAAATTATTCCATTTTTGCCAATTTAAAATTTTAGTATTTATGTTTCAATTTTAATCCACTTGAAATTTATATTGGTGTAAGATTGGAGGCAGAGATACAATTTAGCTTTTTTTTTTTTTTTTGCACAAGACAACCCACTTGTCTGCATGTCGTTTATTGTAACGATCCGTATTTTCTCCACTGACTTAAATGGCCTCATTAATATTGAGGTTCAAACATTCAGTTTGAAGAACGATTCAAAGTTCCACTTCTGGCTGTGACATAGTACCCAGTTCTGAAACATTCTTTTCCCCATAAACAACGAGAGACAAAAGGAAACAGAAGTCGGAACTTCAGGTTATCCGATACAGGACAGTGATGCACGGAAAGAGTTCTAACACGCTGTACCGGTGACCCCTTGACGCTTCCGCCTATTTACTCACTTAGTGTATTTTTCCTATCGCCAAGTTTTGTCGTGCACTTGCAGGGACAGGGAGAGGAGTTCTCCACGTCGAGCAACACCGCCCATGAGGAAAGCACAACTATCTGAGAAAACCAGGGAGCCGAGTGGTGAGCAGTGCTCCCAAAGGACTGGGGAATGCGTGATTGTTTGCCATGAAGCCCCAGCTGGTGTAGCTCAGTGGACTGAGCACCGGCCTGCGAACCAAAGGGTCGGTGGTTGGATCCCCAGTCAGGGCACCTGCCTGGGGTGCAGGCCAGGTCCCCAGTAGGGGGCGTGTGAGAGGCAACCACACATTGATGTGTCTCTTCCTCTCTTTCTGCCTCCCTTCCCCTCTGTCTAAAATGAATCAACACAATGTTTTTGTTTTTGTTTTTGTTTTTGTTTTTAAAAGAATGCAGAGACCTTTTTTAAGACCCTGGGAATTCAGTAGACACCTCAAACTGCCACACTTTATGAATAGAGCTTATCTAGTTATAGAGCATAGGCTACCATAGACTCACCATAATAAGCTTTATAAACAAGCCTCAAAAGAATAGCAGTGATCTGCAAATAAGGTACCTTCCTGCCAAAACAAAGCTATCATTCTGTGACTGAATAAAGAAAATGAAGACAACAAAGCCCAGGCACTCAGCTGTGAAACAGACTGTAATGTTTGAGATACAGGGGAAAAAGTACTTGATAACAAAGAGGCAGAAAAAATATGTGACCTACAACAAGAAAAAAATTAATCAAAGGAAAGCAACCCAGATATGATAGAGATGGTGGCATTAGCAGATGAAGACTTTAAAATAGCTATTATGGATTTGTTTAAGGGTTAAAGGAAAACTAAAAAATAACAAGAGTACAAATAATGAATGTCAATATAGAGAAATTAAAACTGTCAACAATACCAAATAAAACTTCCAGGGCTAAAATGTTCACTATCTAACTGGAAAGAATAACTGGGTGAACAAAATAACAGACTATGTGTAACGTGAATAAAACACAATAGAAACTATCTCAACTAATGCATAACCAATAGTTGTCTGGAAAACCTCCACATGTTTGGATACTTGAATGGTGCATAGCTCAGAGAAGGTATTAAAAGGAGAAATTGAAAACTAATTCAGGGACAAGAAGAAACAAGCCACCAATACCTTCTCCCTAAAACCCAGCAATCGCATCGACCAAATAAACCCTGAAAAGCAGCCTATTCTATGCGCAGGCCCCTTCCTCCTCCCAGCAGCAAGTTTTCTTGCCTAAAATGTCAGTGCACTTACGGAAAAGACCCTCATGTTCAGAAGCCTGGAAAAGAGTCCCAGCTAGTTCTCCATCTTGTTATAATTCAGACGGAAGATGTCAGCTTCCAAGTTCCCAGAGTGAGACTCAGCCTACAAAGAGCTGTATTTTTCCATCCCATGGACATCCAGCTTGGCCTATATTCTTTTTGTCAACTCTCATTTTTCCTCAACTGGTTGCAGCCTAGTGCTAAGGACACCAAGGTTGCGATTCTGAAGTGTTAAGGTCCAACTGAAAACATTCTTCACGAAAACATTTCGTATTCTTAAGCCAAGTAGTTTCTGCTGCTCCCAGGGGCAACTGGGGCAAGGACGGGAGAAAGGCTTACCAGCAATCCATCTGTTTGCAAACATTCAAGTCCTTGTGACTTGTTTCCCACTTGGATAAAGTACCTTTCCTGTGTTTGTGCTTCTGATTGATTAGAATTACATCTTGGATTCATTTGCTTGTGCCATTTGGACAAGAAAGTGGGAGAGAAATAGGTAGACTACTAATTTCACTTTGAAGTTGGCGTAATTATGGTGCTTGCTGTTCACATACTTTGGCTCATAAGCTCTTCCCAGTACCTTGGAAAGAAGCTATTGTTATCCCTTTTCTTCACAGTTCAGCAAACTGTGGCTTGGAAATGCTGACTGACTTCCCCTCGTGTTATTGGTAGCAAATGCCAGAGTCTGGACTTGAGCCCCAGTCTGCTAACTAGCATTAAGTTTATTGCTCTTTCCTCCTGCGTATCACATTGTTTATTGCTTGTCTCGGTAAAATCCAAAAATCTAGTATCAAGTTTGAAATCCTTTATACTCCAGGAAAATGTGGGTTCTAAAAATGAAACTCTATCTGCCCTGCATTCAACATTAAGCAATGTATTTGCCTGTTATTTGAAGCTTATTTTCAACTTCCAAAACTCTTTTATCTAACCTCTCAACCTATTTGTACCCAACCTCTCTTTTAACATGCACTGAAATTCCATCTTATCCTTCCCTAACAACTTAGCATCGCAATAAGCTCTTTGTTTTAAGTCCTGGATCATACACACTTTTTATTTTTCAGTTGGCATTGAGTTATAAACTATCTTGCAATGCTTTGTAACTTTTCATGCCCATGTTAAGACCAGAAGCTCCTTGAGGATGGTGGAGTATTTCTCCAGCACAGGCAATAAAGTTTTCTGTAAAACTTTTAAAAGGACATGACAATGAAGTCAATTAATTGTTTTTAATGACCCCAAAAGAAGAACTGCTCTGCGCACAGCATGTCAAACCAATTATGCCCGTATTCTGAGGCATATATCATTTATAACACATCATTGTTCAGGATGAAGATAGGATTTGATTTAGCCTAAAGTAGTGAACTGTTTGAAAACACACTAATTTACGTTCCTAGTCACAGTATATGTTTTCTTTTTTTAATGTAAATTTTAATCATACTGGAAGCCTCCCTTCCTCACACACTTACTCCTTAGGGGTTGCTCAAGCTAACAGTAATGGATAAATGTTATTTTGGTTATTATCATTATTAGAATTATTTTTTAAAGTATATATATATTTTTAGAGAGGAGAAGGGAGAGAGATAGGGAGAGAAACATCCATGTGTGGTTGCCTCTCGCCTTCACCCCCTACTGGGGACCTGGCCTGCAACCCCAGCGCGTGTCCCGACTGAGAATCGAACCAGCGACCTCTTGGTTCTCAGGCTGCCACTCAGTCCACTGAGCCACACCAGCCACCACATCATCATAGTCATCGTTAGTATTATCATAGCTAGCATTTATTCACTGCTTTTTCGGCATCTACCTGATACAATCTTTGCAATAATCCAATGAAGAGCTTCTATTATTATCCCCACGTTAAAAACTGAGATAACTAAGGCTCGAGGTTGAATACTGTTTCCAAGATAACAGCCAGCAAGGGCTGCAGCCGGAACTCAAGGCCAAGAAACCTGAGGCAAGAGCCTCTTTCGCCATCGAGTCCTTTGACCGGTTTCACTTTAAACACGTTCAGTTGAACTCAGTCTCCTTTAGGCTCTTGCACTAATAAGTAGAGATTTATTGTGCCTTTTTTTCATTCTTATATTTTTCATTCTTATATTTATCACTGCAACATTTTGCAGTTTAAGAAATCCTGTTCAACATCTACTGTTTCACTTGTACTTGTAAATAGAGTGAGCTTAAGATGGAAGCCGTGTTATATTTCTCAAGGTTTCATCAGGGGTAAACCACCAGGCGGTGCTGACTGTACAGATACATGTGATGTCTACAGACATGCCTCTGTGTATGTTTGACCCTTTGCATGACATTTGGTCCCATCCAAAATATCCACAGACAGACAGTTTGTGCTGCCAACCCATCTGCCGAACGGCCAGCGTCATTACCAGCTAGCCTATCGAAGCAACAAACGTTAGTATTGGCAATGCCGGCACAACACGATTATTGCAGCAAAAACGTGGTAGCACTTTTAACTATTAATTCTGTGGACCAAAAGTAGAAATAAATGTTAGGGGCTGTTTGAACCCAGCCACACTGGTCTCTTGCTGCTTCCAGTTTCGCTGACGTGGGTGTGATGCGGAAGGAGCTTGTCTGGCCCAACAGGGAGAGAACCTTGAGGGTCCAGCGAGAGGCAACACCTCCGAAGGCCCATCGCTGCCCTTGCCGACATGGTTACTCAACACGTAAGTGACAGCATGTGTTATCTTTCACAACACCTGGCAGCCCGGTGTCAACCTTCCAAGTATAAACGTGATTTGGCTGCTATCACGTTGCTGCCTTTCAAATATGACACCAAGATGAGTTGTGACCTTGGCTACTCAGATCTCTGCAGGGGAAGACGTTGTGGGAAGCACATCTCTGACGTAGCTAACTGGAGACAGTACAACACATGGCATAGACAAGAGAGAACTGAAACTCTGGTCGGGGGGACTGCCTGGACCCTCTTGTGTAAGTTGGCTTATATTTTCTTGTTATTGAAAGCACCCTGACATACTAATTCATCATCACTTCCGCAGAGAAATGTCACAGAGTAGAATGTAAGAGACTCCAGCATAGGGAAAGCGGCTTTTTTTTTTTTTTTTTAAAGGTAATGGAATACAGAAGAGAAGGTAGGGGAAAGTCCAGAACATGGAGACTTCGAGAAAGCTCTGGAGTGTCAGTGGCATCCTCAGAAAAGACCAGGCACCTGTTTCCTGCTTTGGCAGCAGGCCGGCCCAGACCGCAGAAAAGAAATGTGTTTGCTTCCCTCACATGCGTTTGTGCAGAGCCGGTATTCTTTGCAATACCATGTTTTTGAACCGCAGAACTCGGAAAGAAACAACAAAAGATGCATCTGATGAAGGGCACTCATGGCACTGGAATCCACTTTCGAGCGGTCACGTGACACGCGCTGAGCCGTTTTACTGAATTAAAAGAAAAATGAGGGGCTTTGTTTTTCCCTAAACGTACCAGAGTACAAGACAATCTTCGCTACTACATAAACTTGTCTCTAATATCCAGTCTCCCTTCGGGCTTCCAGTGACCTAATTATTCAAATCTGTACAATAACGCATTTTGTGAGATGGGTTTTGAAAATAGCAAGGAAAATATATGCACTGAATTATATTTGGGGGATTGTAAGCCTAGAGGAAGTGTTTGCATAACTTAATTGTGTCTTTTCAAAGCATATTCATGGTATTATCTTATTTTCTATTATCTAAATGTATAATTACAACATGTTCATTCTAGATCTATGGGTGTATTTTGCAAAGAATGCTCAGATGAATACTAATCCCACAAATACATAGCTGATAAGATTTTAAACTGGCAGAAGAGCTTACTTAAGCTCTTTTGCACAAACAAGTGTCGATAGCTCTGTATAAATGGCATTTTTTCTTGTTAAAATGCTTGTAAGAGCAGCACTTCTCTTCTGAGGGACATCTAATAGTCTTCAAGGCAAGGAAGGAATCGTAGATTGATTTTTGTTCAGAAATGGTCTCAAGACCACTTACTCAAAAGAAACATCTTGAGGTCAAACTATTCTCTAAAACATTATCAGACTTTGGATCAGGAATGCAGTTGTGGCTCTTTTTGAAGAAATAATTTTTTATTTAACAAATGTAGTTTTTCCGTCCATGTCCCATAATTTCCAGAACGTGTGCCAATATGATAAGGAAGGTCTTCGTGTTGGGAGAGGGTTGGAATATTTAACCGTCAAGTCATGTCGCAATGCTGGTTGTCCGTCTGTGTAATCGGGCAGCTTTCTCCTCTTCGAAGCCCTCTTCCAGGCTGACCGTCGCATCACCTAATTTTAGAAAAGAACAGGAGGTTCCAATATTTTCTTCTTGTACTCCAGCTGGTCACCCTGTACACACGCTAGGTGAGTGTCCGCCACTCCGGAGACCCCTGGTTTAAGTCCTTTGCATCGCGATTTTTGGCCACTTGCAGCTCGAAAAACATCCAACGTTCACTTGTAGAAGTGGACATCCAAAAGGTCCCGGCTTTGAATTATTACAAAGTGATGGAAGAAGGCCGGACAGAGTTCCAACACCAGATGCGGACGGTGGGGAGATGCGGTAGCTAGTAGATGTTCGACAGGCACATGTTCTGCCTTCCAACGTGGCTCGGTTCAGCTGGGGGCTGTTTTCTGTGTTGAGTGGTGTCTCTTGGGGACTGAATCGCACCCGAGAAAACATGAAAATGCATGACGTCCAAAGTGCTCCTTAGTACATCACTCGTGTTTGAAAGAATTCACAATTCAGAACAAGTATATACGATCTGACTGCATTGGTAATTTACTTTTCTTTTCTTGAGCAGTTTAGCTACAGGTTCATCAATTTTATACATCTCATCAAAGAAACAGCTGTTGGTCTCATGAATTTTCCATTCTTCTATTCTCTCCCCCATTCATTGTGCTCTTATCTTTAATATTTCCTTCTGGTGACTTTGAGTTTAATTTTGTCTTCTTTTTGTACCTTTCCAAGGTGGAGATTTCATAATCAATCGTAGGTCATTTTTCTTTCCTAGCATAAGTTTTTAGAGTTATATATTTCTCAATAAATACTCCTTTAGCTGTATCTAAGAAATTCTCTTATGTTATGTTTACATTATCATCACAGAAATATTTTCTAACATTTCTGCATCTGTAAAGATTCAGTACACATACCTTTTCCTATTCATTCTATTCGGTACAATTACAGATGTTGTACATTATATTAAAAAATAACATTCTGAAAAGAAGAGGGCGAACAGTAGTCAGTCCAGGGACCTAGAGACTGCAGTCATGACAGAGGCTGGGATGATACCCAAGGAACGCCCAGACCCCACAGAACAGTAAGAGAAGCCACCCCTGTGTCCCCCGTCCCCTGAATGTTGTTGGGTCACCTAGACTTCCATCCCCATCTGCCAGCAAGAAGCCATGCCTCCTTTCCTTGAAGACAAAGAAATTATAATTTTTAATGGAATCTTACAACAGAAAGATGGGAGGAAGAACAATAGAAAGAGCAAATATGTTTGACAGTTCAAACAAAAGTTGTAACACTGTAAGTTGGTCCTCAATGCACAGAGAGGAACTTTTTAAATTTACTATGTCTTTAATATAATTATAAGTGGGAAAGGACAAAAGAATGTAAAGTAAGATACGGTTCTCATGTTTTATTGTAACTAGTAAATGTTGATACCACTAGAATATGTACACACACACACATATAACATACCTGAAGTAACAGGCATCCAAACACATACATTAATATATAAATACTATATTAATACAGTATTTTTTTTGTAAAAGCAAAAATCTTCAGGATTTCTTTCAGTTCACAGAAGTAACTACTGTGGGTGTAGTATTCCATTGCATCAACGTATCATAGTCTTCGCCTGCTCATCTGCTGTCCGGCCCTGGAGAGTATTGTGCGAAGTGAAATAAGCCAGTGAGGATAGACTGAGTTGAATGTGGCCTATAAAAGTTACGCGGAAACCCTGGCTGGTGGGGCTCAGTGGATTGATTGCCAGCCTGCAAACCAAAGGGTCGCAGGTTTGATTCCCAGTCAGGGCACATGCCTGGGTTGCAGGCCAGGTCCCCAGTAGGGGGCGTGTGAGAGGCAACCACACATGGATGTTTCTCTCCCTCTCTAAAAATAAAATAAAATCTTTTTCAAAAAATGTTGCGAGGAAAATAAACAGACACCTGGCTTAAGTTGAAATTGGGAAGGCCAGCCCAGGGAGCTCTTGCACCCTAACACTCTCATCCATGACCCCATCACCCCAAACGGAAGATGAATTTTTCCACCTCCACTAGGAAGATGTAACAGGATCGTCTCCTCCCCCAGCAACCACTCAGCCAATGAAACCCCGTCACAGCTCACCCGTGAAAAACCACTGCCAACTCCCACTTTCCCCTAATGGACTCTGTGTTTATAGCAGCCCCTCCGACCTTCCCCTTTCCTCTCTAAAAGAATGTGTCTCTCCTTTCTTCTCTGAACTTCTCGTTCCCAAATAGATGCATTTGGTGGAGGAAATTCCTAGCTATCTGTTTAAGGTCAACTTGGTCAAACTTCAAAGCAGAAACGTGGCAGAGCTACAGCTGAAGCCAGCGATGGTGAAACAGAGGAGCAACTGGAAAGGAGTTGTTGGTAAGTAGTCAGGAAGCTCAGGTTCAACGCCAGGAAAACTGAAGGATCAGTGAGGGCAGGGCTGAAGCCTTCCGTACAGCCGCCAAAGGCTTAGAGGCACTACGCGGCTGAGTTCTGAAAGGCTTGCCAACGAATGCTATGCGTTTTACCCAAGATCACTCTGCGCAGCTGTTCTTCGCAGCGGCCTCTCTCGTTATTTACAAGTCCAAGTTGTCCCTTATAGCCTTGGCTCTACTTGCAGTCAGTCTTGGTATCATTTAATGTTTTGCTGATCACTTTCAGTGTCGTGGAAAAGGAAACAGAATTTAGAACCTACCACTTCCAAAAAACGATGCTGGCAGGAGATAGCTGAATAAATATTCTCATTGAATCCTTACCAACCATTGGGTAAGATGACTAAGTACCATTGTTAATTATATTTTACAGACACGGAACTCAAAGAAGTAAATTACCCCAGTTCACATAACTAGTTTTAACTCAACTCAGGTACTGAATTTGGAGTTACTCTTCTTGACCTCATTGGTGCATTTTTTGTATTTCTTAAGCTCCTCTTAGTATGCGGGCAAGAACGCTGTGTTCTGATTAGTTTAAAAGTTAATGACATTTTTGTCAGTTTTCTACAACTAAGTTACTAATTTCATTCAGGATATCTCTTTTAAGATACATATTACTTAAGAGGATGTGAACTAATCCATTCAACGTGTTATCTTTTATGAGAAAAATTACATGAGACCAGAATGCCGAGCAATCAGAACTAAGGCCAGTCCAGATCAGGGACAACAGAGTGGGAGGAATTCAGAGAGGATGGGGGAAAAGAAATGAGAACATCGAAGTCAATATATCGAAATAACAGGATAAGGCATACAAGACCAATTTCCATTATAGGTAATCTTTATTAAACGCGACGATTTTTCCTTTCTTTACTGGTTAGGAGAAATTTTCAGCTACAATCTAGCACCAGTGGCAGGCTTGATGGGGTCACAATAGGCTGTGCGTTGTTACTGGATTTTTTGAAAATTCCCTGTGGTTATGAAGAGGCGATTGTGAGAGACTGCTTTGAATGATGGCTTTCAATGGCAGTGAGCCACGCTTGCTGAGTGGAGCTCTCGGTCAGTCTTTGATCCTTACCAGCAAACTCCGTGGGTTGGCCCGGGCACTGTAAGTGAATGTTGCATGGCCATTCTCACAGGAGGCTCATAATTGCTTTTTCTTTAATGCTTTTTTCTAGGAAAAGAATCGTTTTGCAATTCGCCCAGTATAATTTAAAGTGCTGCGTTAAGAGTCTATAACTAGCCGAATCTGACTGTAGAGTTAATCTTAAGCAATACTTTGTTTAGCTACCAGTGGGATTTTGCACTTGAAGTTACCATTAAAGACTTCTTTTGTTCAAATCCTGAGAACCGGTAGAATTGTAGGCGTAAAGATTTCTCAGGAGGTGGGAGAAAGATCTGATAAAGTTGTTTTTTCATGGTTTATACTGAGAGTTGAAGTGATTCTTCAGTTCATCAGGGTTTTCTTGGGGGGAGGCTTTGTTTTGTTGTTTAGTTTTATAAATCATTTTATTCAGGTACGATTAACATACAAAAGGCTGTACATATTCAATATATGCAACTCGAGACATTTACAGAGAAAACCATCAACCCAATGAACACGTTTGGCAACTTCGGGCCAAAGATCAATGACATTTTGACTGGGGTATGTTTTAGCACACGTCACAGGAAACCATTCAAAGAATTGTGTCATAATCATGTCCACATCTTATCATTCATATAAAATATGTGAGAAACATTTAATATTTTTTCCATTTTTAGTTTTGATATAAAGAGTGTGTGTGTTAGGAAAATATTTTAGAAGCATAGAGGGGAAAATGTGTATTCCAAAAATAACCCTGCACATTCCCGGGCTACTAAAATTGTAATTCTGAAATGCATTCTACTCTTTTAACTTTATTATAGTAGAATTGTAATTATTTCTAAATGATTCCTGACATTTGGGCTACATGCAAATTTTAACTTCAAAGTCACATCAAAAACACAAACTGCTATATGACGTGCGCATATTACCTCCCTCCCTGATCCCTCTCTCATTTAACACCTGTGGTTTTTCAAACTTACAGGGAGGTCACAATAAATGTAACATAGCCCTGGTTTTGTCAACTTTATTTCTCCTCTACAAGACTTACAGGGGTGTCCAACCCGTGGCCCAGGGTGGCTGTGAATGCGGCCCAGTGCAAAATCACGCATTTCCTTAAAACATGATGAGACGTTTTCGTGATAATGTGTCGCAACGTATTTACTGTGTGGCCCAAGACAACTCTTCTTCCATTGCAGCCCAGAGACGCCCAAAGGTTGGACACCCCTGCTTCAGGGAATTTGCAGGGTCTTCTCACAGGGGCTTGTGAATGTTAACGTTTTACCTTCTCTCCTCTCTTAGATTCAGCATTAGCGGTTCAAGGCTTCTCAACTCTGGGCTGCTACTACTTCTTTGTGCCTAAGAAATGACATTACCAATTGACAAATGGTCACCGAAGGAAAGGGCTTGGTACGCACATGTGAGAATGGCAGTCCCTGTGCACACCAGTCTCTGTGAAACTCATTTCCTGCACGAAACCACAAATCCAGACAAAGCTGTCACATGTGGGAATATCCTGTCTTCTGGCCCCCAAACATTACACTAGAAATCAAATATGTTTTTCTGCAACATCAGTGGAAAGAAGTCGTCTGCAGTGTTAAAGCCACCCATGGATGTGGGAACCCCGGGCAAAGAAGCTAAGAAAATCAATACCGTGAGGATGAGTTTATGAACGAAACTTACGAAATACCCTAACATTCCACCATCATAATAGAATATTATCACTTGTAACAAATAGAAGAGCTCACACTAGAGAAAATAAAAATAATAACCCAAACATGTGTTATTCCATCGTCCTCCAGTCTGAATACCTCTGTAATCCGATTTCAAGTGTAAATATAGCTTTTCTCATTGTCAGAACTCTGGGACCACGTCAGAGTGAAAACCTCAAGAATACTACAAATTTCTGCTTGAGAGGCAGGATCTTATGATAGACTGGCAACTTTTTATCCTCATCTGACTTCTAAATAAACTTTTGGAGTTTCACACTTGTTTGGGGAACTGATATAAGTTACGATCCATTTTCCTAGAAAAAAAACTCTGGTATATAATCAACTTTGCACACATCACATTGCTCACAGATGAACCACCAGCCACTATTTTACCCCCACGCAGGCAGGGAACCCAGGGTAAGTATATTCAGTGTTGGCCCTGGCTGGCGTGGCTCAGTGGACTAAGTGCTGGCCTGCAAACCAAAGGGTCACCAGTCAGGGCACAGGCCTGAGTTGTGAGCCAGGTCCCCAGTAGGGGGCAACTGAGACAACCACACATTGACGTTTCTCTCCGTCTCTTTTTCCCTCCTTTCCCCTCCCGCTAAAAAAATAAATAAATAAAATCTTTTTCAAAACAGAATATTCAGTGTCTGATAAAGAGGAGGATTTTGGAATTGTATGAGGAGATTCATACCTCAGCCCTTCCTTGCTTTCCCCATGTTGGATTTTGGTACCATTATAATGTGTCCTGTGTACACTGACTAACCACAAAGAGTCAATTCAAAGAATTCTGCAATACTATTAACCCATATCCTGCTAGGTGCTGAGAGTAAGAGACTCAAGCTAATTTACCTAAATCATCATACTGTAAATAAACATGGTAAGAGAAAGGAAAATTTGATATGGGGATACTGTGAAAACAATGATAAAGAAATATGATAAATCAGAAGTGAAGTTGATATAGAAATACATGTTAAAATTGTCTACTATATTTTTAAAAATAGGCTGCAAATGTGGCTTAAGCATTCTAGCAGCTATTGGAAAGCATACATCCAGGAATGTATCTTAATGTACAGCAAAGAAGGACCAGCAAACTGTTTCTTAAAGTGCCAACAGATAATAAATATTTTAAACTCTTGAAAGCCATATGGCTTCCAGCCTATATTCTCCTTGCTATTTGTGTTGTTTTGCTTTTGTTTTTGTTTTATGGCCTCCAAAATTGTAAAACTCTTTCTTTATTTCCAGGTCATACAAAAACAGGTCATGGGCCAGATTTGGCTCATACCATCAATTTTCCAGCGTCTAGTATAAAACAATCACTAAACTAAACATTCTTCAAACGGTCTTGCCTAAATTCAACACCATTTCATTATAAATCCTCTGACTGGGAATAAAAGGAAAACATTACAACATAATAAAGACCATGTACGACAAACCCACGGCTAACGTCCTTCTCCACTGTGAAAAACTGGAGACTTGGACTCTAAGCTCAGGAACCAGATAAAGATGTCCACTCTCATCGCTTCCAACCAGCATGGAGCTCTGAGAGACATACCACAGGACTAAGCTAGAAAAAAACTCCACGGCATCCAAATTAAAAGAAAGAAGTCAAATTGTCCCTGTTGGCAAATGATATGATCTTACTTTTTGTGTTTTTAATTAAATTTATTTAGGTGATACTGGTTAATAAAATTATATAGGTTTCAGATACACACACCTGCATACTGTATTGTATTGTGTGTTCACCACCCAAAGTCAAGTCTCCTTCTATCTCCATTTGTGGCAGACCCTTCTGCGTGGCGTGGGCCCAGCTCCCACTCGGAGATGCACAGGACCCACGCCCATAGATAGGTTCTCTCGTGGGGAATCAGATTTGCAATGTACCTGAGACTTGCTTCTTACTAAACCTCCCTCACCCTGCAAGTGCTAAACCTTGCAGGGACCAGGGTAACCGGCTCAACCACTTTTGCCTTTTCATTTGCTAATACCCTTCCTCTGTGATGGGATGAGGGGCATTGGCTCCTTTTGTTGTAACTGGGGATAGTGAGTGAGGACCATCTTGTAATGGGAGGAGATACAGAATAAAGGCCTGTCAGGGCGGAGGCCTCGGGGCCACGCTGTCGTCCTTTTTCCTCCACCGGACTCGGTCGTCCGTGTGTATGTTTTATTTCATCCATAATGACGCGGACACTGCTAGCCGGTGTCCGCATCATCCATTATAACCCTTTCTGTTTCATGGTCACCAGCTTAGAGATTGTTTACACCCTCTTACATAGGTAAGCCAGTATAATTATTGCGTTATAATTTAACCTAACCAATTTGTAGATTGGTGGTGGGAGAATCTTTAAAAGAACTGCGATGTCAATTCTTAGGCATGGATGAATAAGAGGAATATCATATATATAATTTATATAAATAATATAATTATTTATACATGATTATATATATAAAATATAAATAACTTATATATATATAAAATAAACCGGAGAAACAAGCAGATGAGCAACCGAAGGAGTCAGTGATAAGACTGGCCAAGGTGAGGAACAGAGTCTCCTACGTTACTGGGGAGAGCACTAATTGAGACAACATCTATGTCATCCAACTCGGCAGGTTATCATCGCATTTGACCGTATCCCCGGCAATTTCTTTCGAAGGCAGAATGAATCTGTAGAATACTGCAGCTGCATAGGCAGTAAGTTCATAGCAATGGTGGGAATGTGAAAGAAAAAATTAAAAGCTTACTGATGCTATTGAATTAGGATAAAACCCCGATACTATAAAAAATAGCCAATGAGAATGCACCTCGTCACCATTGCTGCAAATGAACATGGTCGCAGCTTTGTTTATAATTAAATTTGTTTGCAAAGTCAACACATGCATCACTTCAGAATATTTAAATGTTAGAGATATTTATATTTATTACCTTGCGAGTATCTGTAATCTTTTGTTGTGAAGTGTTTTGATTCTCATTTATAAAATGCAGTTACATGTTTTGTAAGTAAGGATTTTTACTATTAATCTAAGCAAATGTTTAATTATATTCACTCCCCTTATATGAAAATGTGTTTGAAAAGAACCCACTTGATACAGCAATGCTACATTCTCAATTTTGTGCTAAATGCAAATGTAACATTTTTACTATACAGGGTTGGGCGGAAGTAGGTTTGCAGTTATTCCTATGGAAAATAATACAATAATTAAAAATGATAATACAAGAATAAACTCTCCCCTCTGAGTCGCCGACAGCCCACCAGTGACATTAAAAATAAATTCAAAGATAGAAGGAGCACGAAGTTGGGCTTTGGAGTCTATTTGATCTGAGTTCCAATCTCATTTCCCCCAGTCACTGTGTAACCTTGGACAAAATACATCTTCTGAGTCTTAGTTTCCTCACTTGTTAAATAGACGGAAGAGAAATGAATATGTGATCAGTAATTGTTAATTTCTTGTCCAAGGGCTCCTATCACTGTGAGGTACTAGCAGGAGAAAAATAATTTCTCAGATAATATATTCTGGCTTCAACATGGTTGCAGATTTTAGTTAATGTTCTGGATATGTTTTATAGAAAATGAATTTGGAAAATCTTAGATACCAGGTAGAGATAGGAGGAAAGAGCTAGAGAATCTAGTTCCTTAGCTGCAACGTATCTTTTCTGCACAACAGAAGAGAGATATAGTCAGAAAAGCCAAAAACAAAAAAACAAAAAAAAAAAACACCTTTTTTTTCCTTAGCATTTCACTTACCAGGCTCAAAATAGTCATTAAAAGGAAAAAAAAAAAACCCACAGACTTCCTTTTAATTAACTGGCTTGAAAAGGCAAGCTTATTAATTGGTTTAAAAATAAGTACAGTCTACATCTGACATTTTCAAGAATGTGGTGCATACTATTAGGAATGATTATATGTTTACATTTTAAAACTTCACTCCTTTTGACATGAAGACACATTTGTAGAGACGAGTTTTTCTTTTCAAAATAATCATAGGATCTATCATGAAAACGTCACTGAAGATATACTCATGGTATACCTTAAAATAGTGTTGTGTTACTTTCTTGGCAGCATACATTTAGTCAAATAAAGATGCTAACAACAAAGTGTCTTTTTTATTTACTTTGGAGTGTACCCTGGATGTGCTTCTGAAATGCCAGAATGCTTTTAATGAATCTATTGATTTAAGATGACTGTAGAAAAAAACAGCTGTTTTCTATCTTTTCCTCCCGCCCCTGGAATATTAGAGCCAAGTTTGTCTCCATCTTCGGCTAATTGAGATAGAGCTAGAGGTAATGATGCAAGTTTAAACCAGGCGCTGCACCTTTCCTCCGATCGTGTCAAAACTGAAATGATGCTTTGATTTGATTTCTGCACTCTGAAGCTTTGATCTGGGGTGAAAAAGAACAGTGTCATTATTTCTCCTGAAAACAATGACTTTCTTCAGGTTATAGACTAGTTTGATTTTTTTCGAGCGCAAAAAAATTCAAAGATTCAAGTGAACACCACCAAGTCCCTAAAGCCCTTGGGATAAATTCGAGATGAAGAACCATAATAGTGAGAGGCATAGAGTCACTGTCTTGACCTTTTGGAAATGAATAAAATACGGCAGATGTCACTTAAGGGTATTGTGGAAACAGTGTTCAGTGCTAGGCTTGGCTCCAGTGTTATTGCTTCCGTGTTTGAAAGGTAGTTTACCGTGCAGCTCATTCTTGATTGTTCGAGATCATTATCTAGGCATCTTCACATCCTTCTACAGACTTATATTTTGTCCACTTTACTTAAGATTATTATCTGCACCAGGAAACGGACTGGAATGGGAAGTGATTAGCATTAAATATAAGAGTTTCAGGAGTGGTTCCTTGAATCCTTCAGCCTTGACCGCACATTCTAATTGACTCGGGAGCTTTTAAACACCCCCATTGCCAGGCAGCTCCCCGGTCCAATGAAATCAATTTCTACAGGTAAAACCCAGACATCAGTAAACGGTAAAAATTTCCAGCTGACTGCAATGAGCAGCCAACGGAGAAGCTCTCATCAGTTGCACCTCTAACAGCAAGTGGCCAGCTGCTGTAATTTATAATTGTCTTGTATATTTTTATGCCTACCGTCCAAATGAGGGTTTCTATAATGGTCAAACAATTAGGCTTACGTGGTTATAAATGACACTTCCAGAGTTCAACGCACATGTTTAATTCCTGTGGTCCAAGAGATAATGCACAAATGAGTAATTTTAGATTAAACTGTTTATTTTTTATTTACTCAATTCATTTGGTCCAAGACGGAACCTAGTGTTGCATTCGGGCAAATGCTACTGCGGAGTATAACAACCATTCTCAGAATGAAAGCGGTTGGCCACTTGAGAGCTGTTCCCTTGGCCTGGATTTGTTCATTGGAATCCTAGCCTCCTATCATTATAGATCATTTAACCCTCACCTTTTTTTTTTTTTTTAAGATTTGTTCATTGGAATCCTAGCCTCCTATCATTATAGATCATTTAACCCTCACCTTTTTTTTTTTTAAGATTTTATTTATTTATTTATCTTTAGAGGGGGAAGGGAAGGAGAGAGGGAGAGAAACATCAATGTGCGGCTGCCTCCCGCATGTCCCCTGCCGGGAACTGGCCTGGCAACCCAGGCATGTGCCCTGACTGGGAATCGAACCGCGATCCTTCGGTTCGCAGGCCTGCGCTCAATCCACTGAGCTACACCAGCCAGGGCCCTGTTAGTCTTTCTGCGTGCTGTCAGTGGCAGTGTGCACTCTGCAGATGATGCAATGGCTCATCACGTGACCTAACGCTGGCCCGACGCTGCACTGTTGTTTCTGCAAAGAGTGATCACAAGAGTGGCGTAGAAGTGGCGTGCAAATGCTTTTGTGGCTAACGCCGTGGTCTGGTCAAAGAGGTGGGGGATTAGAACAGCCACACACTCGCTGGGCAAACCAATCACAGAACGTCTTGCAATTCACACAACATTTCCACTTCGCTCTGTCCCATCTACGTGTCTCTTAAGAACCTCGCCTGTCTCTCAGATCTCAACCTACAGCTTCCTGGCCCAAAGCAGAAGCCAAAGAGTCATGCGCTAGCGTTCTCTGAGAAGATATTTGAGAACCGCCCACGTACTGTTCTCTATTCTGCAATAAGTAAATGAAACTGTTTGCTTACATCATGTTTCTTCATTTGAAAAGAATTGCCTCTGCTTTGTCTTCTGCCTAGCACTTACAACACCTGAAACATTTTTAAAATACTTTATTTACTTATTTTTAGGGAGAGGGGAAGGGAAGGAGGAAAACATCCCTCTATGGTTGCCTCTCACACGCCCCCTACTGGAAACCTGGCCCGGAACCCAGACAGGTGCCCTGACTCGGAATCAAACTGGCGACCTTTCGGTTCGCAGGCCGGCGCTCAATCCACTGAGCCACACCAGCCAAGGCAACACCTGAAATATTTTAAATCTGCTGGTTTCTTACTTATTATCTGTCTCTTCTCACTGGAACACAGCTGCTTTAAGGCAAGATCCTTTACTATTTTACTCATGTCTATGCCTGAAGTTTCTAACACCTGCCTCACAAAACTAGTGGTCCTGTAGTTCATGTCATGTAGTACTAAGTGTGCAATAAATACTGGATTAATAAATTAAGGCTTAAATTAGAAAAACATTCTCTTTATGAAAATAGTTTCTTTGAATGGGGATTTATGTAGATTTTTTGTTTACTTGTTTGTTTTTAATTTGCTTAAATAAGAAAATGTACTTTTGTCCCACTGTCGGGCAAAAGATAGTTTACAGATGTGAGTACATCAAATAATTTCTTCTCATATTATCATTGATTAGTTATTGTATTATTTTTCATACAAATGAATGTAAACCTACTTTTGCGTCTCTATATAAATATAGAAGATAAATATATGTATGCAGAGAGAAAGATGGCCATCGAAAAGAGAGACTTTTTTCATTGAGTATGTTATATTCTGGAGCCATAACTCTCAGCAAATGGAGAACTGTCGGAAATACCAAACCAAACCAAAACCCCGCAATGCAAACGAGGTGGAATTTGCATTTAATAAGTGAAATGACGTTGAGTGTAGTATGAAAAAAGGAGGCTTCATAAAGTGGTTCGACTCCGACGAGGTCTTCTGAATTCCGCCTAGCACTTACAGGGTGGCTACGGGAGACAAGGTTTAGTGGAATCTGACTGACAAAACAGATACTGTGAGCACTGCGTAGAGAACTGTGAATTCTCTTAAATGGTAGGTACAAAATAGACAGGGGAGGTTAAGAATAGTATGGGAACCCTGGCTGGTGTGGCTCAGTGGATGGAGTGCCGGCCTGCAAACCAAAGGGTCTCCGGTTCGGTTTCCAGTCAGGGCATGTGCCCGGGTTGTGGGCCAGCTCCCCAGTAGGGGGCACTCGAGAGGCAACCACACATGGATGTTTCTCTCCTTCCCTTCCCCTCTCTCTATAAATAAATAAAACCTTTTTTTTTTTTTTTTTTAAGGGCCAGGGTTTCATAGCTCCAAACCACATTGTCCCGCTCTTGGGCTCCACCAGTCACTGGCAGCTACGTCCAACCAGGGTTACCATTTGTTGACCCCAAACAGCGCCTGGGGTCTGCTGCCCACCCACTAGTCACAATTCCGGAGGCAAAGGTTTGGCGATAAGGGAAAGGAGTCATTACTCGAAAGCTACACAATTTGGGAATAACAGCTTTCCACTGCATTCCTCACTTAGGCTTATCAATTAATGCTACGATCTTTCACTCTCGACTTCCAGCTTTAATCCCTTAAGCCTATCCATGAAGGCTAACCTCTTTAACTCCTGAGTTCCCCATCATTCCCCCTGTTAGTTTTTAATTACCTTTTTTCTAGAGGGTTAGTGTACAAACTTCAACAACGTAAGATACAAAGGCTACACAATGTGGGAAGAAGGGCAGGCCTCAGAGCCCGTGCCCTCCAGAACACCCAAAGGAGAGCAACCCTGCCACCCTCTGCCAGGCCGGCCCGGCCCTGGGCTGCACCCGGAGTTGGTTCTCCCATCCAACGTACCGTGCTTTGGGGAACGCGGGCGGCTGCAGCAGGACCATCGGGCATCCTGGGGGGAAGAGCGTCTGAGAGCCGGTCTCTGCCCTCTTCTATTTTAAATCTCCTGGCCCATCCCTCCCTGGGCTCTGGACGCATCCGGCTTCTCAGCCAATCACCTTTCAGACTGTTTACCGTTGTCCAGGGCAACCTCCCCCTAGGCCCCGCCTACTCCTGCCCAGTGATCTGATTAGAGCTCTCTGCATCATTAGGGATAGATTCAGGAGATCAGCCTGGGACCAGCTGCCTCTGCTCACTGCCTTAGAGTTCAGGACACGTGTGCCTGTGGGGGCAGGTGTGGGGGGACACCAGGGAAAGGGAAGGGCGTGGACTGCTCCCCACAGGGAGAGCTGATGGGCTGGGTCCTTAGTCTTGAGGCTTCTCTCTCTCTGTCTCTCTCAGGCAGGCATCTTAGGGGGTCTCAGGGGAGGGCCTCAGCAGAACATTCCCCAGTTCCCCATCAGTCCCTGTCAGGGTCGCGGTCTCCTCTGACAGGTCAGGGACGGGACAGGGGGTCCTTAGTCATTGCAGTTGGTCCTGGTTCCCCAGCCCGGTTCTGCTGCTCTTTGGGGCCTGGAGCTGAAGGCCCAGATGTCATCTCCACGGGGGAAAGGCCAGGGCAGGAGAGGTCACCCTAGGGGTGCGGTCCTTGTGTTCCCAGGTTCTCTCCCTGGCAGGCACTGGGGGCCCTTCGCCCCCGGGACCCTCTGCACCCGGCTGTCGTTGCCCCGCCACTGTGTTCAGCCCCGTCTCAGTTTCCCTATTCCACTGGCCTAGGAACTGTCTAGCCTCTCACTCTCCTGTCTCCCCTAGGGCGGACGAGCTGGAAAAACAAATGGAGCAGCATGGTACCTTGCTCCCAGTGCGGCTTTCCCTGCACTAGCACATTGCTAGTTGTGCCATTTAGGCAGCCTGATCTCTCCTATTGCTAGGCATGTGATTCAGACCAGCGGTCCCCAGCCCCTGGGCCTGTTAGGAACCAGGCCGCACAGCAGGAGGTGAGCGTGCAAAGCTCCGCTTCACCTCCTCAACTCCCCCTCCCGCCCCCTCTCCACTTTCTCCACGAAACTGGTTCCCGGGGCCAAAGCGGTCGGGAACCACTGATTTAGACCCATTTAGAGGAGGAACGAGGGGCCAGAGACAAGCCTCATGTAACTGCCACTCAAGGACAGGACAGGCCCTGATAGGTCAGCTCTTTGAACTGCTTTGTTTCTTGAATAAACTTTGTCTTGCAATTTCAGTTCTTGACTCTGAATCTCTCTGAGCGGAACTCGAGGACTGAGGCCTCCCTCTGCCTCCCTCGAGGGATAAATGGGCTACTTCCAAGCAAGCACTAAGATCAGTACTTGGCCCTGGCTGGTGTGGCTCAGTGGATCGAGCACCAGACTGTGAAGCAGAGGGTTGCTGGTTCGATTCCCAGCCACGGGTGCGGGCCAGGTTCCCCAGTGCAGGGAGCACAAGAGGCAACCACACGTTGATGTTTTTCTCCCTCCCGTCCCCTCTCTCTAAAAATGAATAAATAAATTCTTTAAAAAAAAAAAAAAGAACAGTGCTGGCACATAGTAAGTGATATATAAGTGTTTATTCATGTGGAGGTTTGGGAACAAAATACTGGGAACTCTAGCTTTTTCTTGTCTGGGAAGCACTTTATCCGCCCTTCCATTCTAAATGGTAGCTTTGCTGGAGAGAGCCATCTTGGATGGAGGTCCCTGCTTTCATGATGGCAAGATGGGCCTCTGTGATAAGCAGATTGTTCTGAACTGAAGGCAATTTTAGCCAAAGCTCGGGAGAAACTTCTGCCTCTCACTCTTAACTGCTTACAAGAATTTGAATTAGAGGCCTTGCCCGTGAAATATTCTCAGTCATAAGCTTTTTTACCCACCTATATAGGGCAGGGCAAACTTTCATGTACTAAACACCTGGTCTTGCTATCATCCGGCAGAGCTGAGGGGCACGACCCCACCCCAACTCAGAATGTCCTGTGAATCTCTGACTCCCCCATGTATGCAGGGGTCCCATGCATATGTATGTTTTAAATTTGGTTATTTTCTTTTCTTTTTAATTCTTAATTGTTGCTCAGTTACCGTTGGCTCCATTTTTTTTATTGTTGTGCAATTACAGGTATCCCCCTTATCTCCACCACCACCCTCCCCTGCCGCATTCAATCTCCCCCCACCCTGTTGTCCTTGTCCCTGGGTCATTTGTACATGTTCCTTGACTTGCCTATTTCCCTTCTTTCCCCCCATTACCCGCCTGCCCGCTCCCCTCCAGTTACTGTCGGTTTGTTCTCTATTTCCGTGTCTCCGATTCTATTAGATTTGGTTATTTTCTCTTGCTATTCTGTCTCATGTGTGTTTGATTATCATACCAGCCAGAAGAACCTTGAGAGTAGAGAAACGTTTGTTCCTCCCTCACAGAGAAAAATAACCCAAAACTGGTATTACATGGCTAATGCAAACAAATGCACCATTTCCAATAGCATTTATTGGCTAATGCTTATCACAGGAGTTTCTTAACTGGCCATCTCCCTCTTCCCTTTCCCGTGCTTTCGAAACATTTCATGAGAACTCGCCCGGTGGAATCGCCTTCGCCCTGTGCTCTCTGCCCGGACTGTCCATCCTCCAGCTCCCTCTCAGGCTTCAGTGAACAACTCATCGCTGCTCCGTTTTTGAAGTGGCAGCTCAGGCCACATCAGAGATTTTTCTATTGACTATGCATTTGTTTTACTTTATTTTATAATTGCTACATTTTTATTCACTACAATATTTACTATATTTGCTATATATTTCCAAAAATGTTGACTATATTTTATATTTATATTACTAATATAAATATATACTATATACTATATAGTACTATATATATAGTACTATATAGTATATGTTTATATTATATATTATATAAATATATATTTATAGTATATATTTTATAGCATATTTATTATATATTTAGATTATACACTTATATATTAGAATATATATTTATATTTGCTACATATTTCCAAAAATGTTGACTATACTTTATATTTATATTACTAATATAAATATATACTATATACTATATAGTACTATATATATAGTACTATATAGTATATGTTTATATTATATATTATATAAATATATATTTATAGTATATATTTTATAGCATATATATTATATATTTAGATTATACACTTATATATTAGAATATATATTTATATTTGCTACATATTTCCAAAAATGTTGACTATACTTTATATTTATATTACTAATATAAATATATACTATATACTATATAGTACTATATATATAGTACTATATAGTATATGTTTATATTATATATTATATAAATATATATTTATAGTATATAATATATTTTATAGCATATATATTATATATTTAGATTATACACTTATATATTAGAATATATATTTATATTTGCTATATATTTCCAAAAATGTTGACTATGTTTTATATATTTATATTATTACTATAAATATATAATATATACTATATTTTATAGTATATATAATCTATATACTATTTACTATATATATTATATATTTATATTACTAGTACAAATATATGAGTATTGTAGTAAATATTTTATTTAGTATATTTACTACTAAAATACTATATTTTATATTTATATTACTATACTCAGTAGATAAGCTCTTCACTGGAATGAGAAAGTTAGGTAGTTGTTAATCACTTAAGTGTTTAAGTTCCTTGTTCTAGGGAAAAATTTTGGCTTTGCATTACCATAAGTGAGAAGCTATTAAAATGTTTATCCCAAACCAGAAAAGGAAGTTTCTCTAATGGCCCACCATAATTCCCATCAAAATAAGCAAACTGACTAATTATAAATTCCTCTGGAATAGCAGTTGCTCTCACTACATTTTTAAATCTGTATCATCTTAACCAAGGTTTCACCTCCTACAAGCTACACAGAAATGGGTTAAAATTTTGTAAGCAATTTAAGCAAAATCCTTACACTTTCTTTTTTTTACTGGATTGTTTATTGACTACCATGGTTGGTGGTGACAAGGTAGTGACTGTCATGCGTGAGCTCAGGGTACTGGATCGTCTGGAATGCGCTTGCAGAAGACAGGCGATCCGAGGGGCCCTCCGCGTCCGGCTCACCACGTTGCCCTGTGATGGAAAGGGAGGCTGTCAGGATGGAGCAGCAGGTGTTGTACAGACACATCACTGAGTCACACAATGGGAAATCTAGGTAGCTGGTGGCCAGGTCCCCTGTGCCGTCAGTTCGGGCAGGAAACCTGGGGCAAACGGGACAGTCCTGCTGGATACGCGCTCCCCACTGGGGCCACCCGGGTCATTTGGGCTTGTGGACCTCAGGCCTGGGAACTGGAATGGCTGGGTGCCACCGGGTCCCTGAGCACTTGGGGCCTTCTTCTGGGTTTCACCATTGCTTTCTTTGGTGGCTTCCCTACAGTGAATAAGTGAGTGTCTCGGAGGGGATACCTGCCTCTTCCTGCCCTTGGCAGGTGGTGCGCCGCTCCCTGGCGAAGCGGCCGTGGTCATCCATCTGTATCTTCTCTTAATGTTCTTCAGGAGCGAAGGCTTGTTTCTTTGGAAGTTAGGGTTGCGGTAGATCATCCGTCTTCTGGTTCCTGAACGGCAAATTGAGTTGCTTAGGCGAATTTTGCTGAATCCGTAAAGATTCATCAGACGGATGAAAGTCTTCAGGCTGTCGGATTCGAAGATTTTCTCCGCGCCTTTGAGGCTGAGAACTTGCCTCTGGAAAAGATCGATCTCGATGATCACAGTGTCTCCCTTGGGACTCCAGTGCACAGACGTGAAGGTCTCGTCCTCCACGATGCTCCAAAGTTTCTTTGGGAAGGGCAGCCGGAAAAGACTGTTGCTTCCTTCGACGCAGGTGATACCTTCCTTCGAATCCTTTGTTTTCGGGTTGTCTTCAGAGCTCGGATTCTGGCTCGGGGCTTGGTCCACATCCATCTCCGAGGCCGCCCTCGGATCCACGGAGAAACCTGGGGATGTGTCGCCTTGGACCGTGATTGGTGGTGCTCTTTCGTCTGATGTGGCCGGCGTGGCTTCGTCCATCTCATCGGTGTCCGAACTAGCCATGGTTGTGCTCGCGAACAAACTGCCTTGGCCACACAGGGTCTTACAACTGAACACGGCGGTCAGATGCCCGGCATAAACTGCCCTCAAAATTCTAGAGTGTCGGTTGGGGGGCAACCAGCTGCTGACGTCACAGTGCTCCCTCAAGGTCTTGTGATGTCATGGAGGTGGCTCACAGCTGGTCCAGACAGTGGGTGCTGGCCAGGTGTGGAGGTCTCCAGCTCCATTTCGGCGAGTACAGGAAAATAGGGTTCAGGTGGCCAGAAAGGGTTAGGGTTAGGGTTAGGGTTAGAAAGGGTAGCTAGCCAGTTAGCCCTAACCCTAACCCTCCACGGCCAGGCCCACTGTTTCCTGCAGCCGGGCACCGGCTGCATAGAGAGATTAGGATCCTACTCACTCGCGCTCCTAGGGACGGGGGAGGCCCGTCGATGGCCTCTTTGATTGCTCAAGGGCCAGACCCTGGTTAGTCCTAGCTTGGCTACCAGCAGGACTGCCTGAGTCAGACGGGCCCCTGGGGCACTGTGCTTCCCAGAAGATGGTGGTGGGCCCAGCCCCAGTTGGCAGCCCCCCCACGTCGACCCCCCCCCATGGCTTCCTGCTTTGGTCTCTTCCAGCTGCTCAGGGGCCCAAAGTAACAGTCGGGGTTTCTTACCCTGGGTCAAGTTTTCCCTGGAGTAGGGCGGTGCTAAAGATTTAAACTTGGTGATACTTCATCTGTAAAATGTGGTTACTAATGCCACCTACTGCACAGGATTGTTTCAAAGGTTACAAAGATAAATAAATAATATAAATGAAGCCCTTATTACATTATCTGGAACATAGCAAATGCTCAATAAATGTCAAATATTTCTA
Organism: Glossophaga mutica; assembly: GCA_039655065.1. NCBI lineage: Eukaryota > Metazoa > Chordata > Mammalia > Chiroptera > Phyllostomidae > Glossophaga > Glossophaga mutica. Next base: position 525,200 of record CM077318.1, on the reverse strand, counting down.
AGTTCTGGTAATAGATTCCAGAAAAAAGGCCAAACTTGTTTCTTAAATTCTGCGTCCTCCCCGACCTAACTTTCCTCTGGAGCCGTAAGGAGTTCCTCCCATCCAAGTCCTAACCAGGCCCGACCCTGCTTAGCTTCCGAGATCAAACGGGATCCGGCGCGTTCAGGGTGGTGTGGCGGTAGAGACCGTAATGAGCTCCTGATGCCGAGAATAGCTGATGAGATTCAACGTCAGTATAAAAAGTTGGATTTTTCATGTCTTATTTTAAAAAAAGGAAAGAAAATGCCAATTGAAGGGTTTCTTCTCCTTTTTCAAAAGGAAAAACTAAGCCATACAAATCACATCACTGCCTTATTTTAAATTACCGAATATATTGTCCATGTCACTTGTTTTTTTCAAAGTGTTTTATTTTAATAAAGAATATTATTTATTTATTTTTAGAGACGGGGAAGGGATGGGGAGACAGGGAGAGAAACATCCATGCGTGGCTGCCTGTCACCAGCCCCCTACTGGGGACCTGGCCCGCAACCCAGGCATGGGCCCTGATGGGGAATTGAACTGGTGACCCTTTGTTTGCAGGCCGGCACTCAGTCCACTGAGTCACACCAGCCAGGGCTCATTTCTTCCTTTTCATGATATAACCCTAAAATTCCCTTCACTGCTCTTAACATTTTGTGGCTCCTTTTCTATGCTTGTTATGACTGCTTTCAGGGCTAGATGTACCTGGATAAGAAGAGTACTAATAAAAGTTATTTATGCTTTAGGATATTATTATACACCAGGAGCAGTTAACAGCGTCATCTTGTTGAGTCTAGGTATGAATGGTTTCTTGGAGGATATTCTCAAATCTTTCTTTTGTTTTTATAGTCAGAGTAAGATTAGGTATACTCTCTTTGCTAAACTGAAGACAAAAATAAAACTATTGTATACTTTAAAAATCATTCGTAGTCTGCGATCTGGTATTTCAGGTAAACACGTTCATGGTAACATGTTTCCCATTGTCACATTAATTTTCTGGATTCTACATCAAAGAATTCTTGGCATCGAAGTGTTTGAACACATTTCTCCTCTTGGTAAAGCCTGTGCTGTTGGTTTAACTCAAGGTTTTCAGTCCAAAATAATGTGCAGTCAAGAGACTGTGGGCTATGAGAAGCTTTTGCCCAACCATAACTGTAGAATATAAATGAGGGGCCTGGCCCAGGGTAACACTTATCACCAAAAATAACTTTTTCTACCTGTAGGTCAGGGCAAACTAATAATTTCTGAACACGTGGTCTTCCGGCAATGACTTCATCACTCGCTCAGAGTGTCCCATATACGTGTCTTTCAACGTCTCATGCATGCGGGGTTCCTATACATATTTATGTCACTCAATTAGTTTAGTTTCTCTTGCTATATCTTATGTTTATTTGATTACTAGACCACAGAAAAGTACCTTTCACATTCTCCCCAAACTCCCAAAAATATAGCACAGAGATATTCATTCATAATATTATTTCCTATATTTCTAGAAAAAACATATATGCATACACACATACACACACACTTGTGCTAAATTAGGAACAAATTGTGCAATTCTTTGTTAGGAGTGATCATTACATCTTGTTTCCAGGCTTTAAATTTATTTCTTTGATCTAATCTAAGATAAAAATAATTTTTAAGTACTTTTGAGTTACGGCAGGACCACCTAGTCCCTATATTTAACACTACGCCAACTAGCTATGTGTTTGATAGACTTTGAGAGTCCTCTTTATTGGGAGACTTATACTTCTGCAGATGCAGAAACAAATTACACTAGTAAAAAGATTTATTTTCCTTTAACAATTATTTCTGGTAATTTGAGGGCCTTCATGAACACCTGAACTTCCTCACCAGTGGGAAGCAATTGCAAAGCTTTGGGACTTGCCATTAATTGCGTCGCTTTCCCATATCACATCGTCTTTTCCCTCCAACGTATTTTCAACATAGTGTGCTGAATGTTGTACTGTTTTCTATATCTCATATTCTCAAATGTATTTGATTTAGGAATAAGCATTTTAAAACGTAACGTAGAGAAGTGTTCATAGCAGTATTCTCTTTGAGTAGCAGTTCCAGATGAAGATATATATTAATGTAACCACACAAATTAAATAATCGTGTATAAATAGATAAGAAAGGTGAATGAATATGAACAGGAATTTTATTAGGCACAATGTAAACAAAAATATTTTACTCAGTATATAAAGCTCCCGAAAGCAGATCAATGAGTTGAATGTATAACTTTGATGCACTATGTTGAAAGTATGCTGGATGTAAAAATAAACCTATCAGAGAAAATGATACTCTATTTCTAAAATTTTCAGTGAGTTCTTCTACTTTATAACATGTTCTCACAAATCTTCAATATTACTTGAAATTTCAATGTAATATATTTTCTGGTCTAAAACAAAATGAGCAAATTCATGCCAAAGGAAAAATAGTTGGAATAGCCCATTTGAAAAAGAAAACAGTGCATTTGGGTGGAAGCTTTTTAGAAAAGAAGTCAGTGCTTCTGATGATTTATTTTATTGCCAACTGTAACAGAAGTGACTTAATTTTAATCATTTTAAATGTTTGATTCAAATGAGATTCAACCTTGGGGCAGTAATTTCTGAATCTATTACTGGCTACTCTGAAAATAATATGAAGATCCTTTGCTACCTTTAGAATTTCTAAAGAGTTGGCACTAAAAGAATTAAAGTCACACACATATTTACAAATCATCTTATTGATAAAATGATTGTCATTTATTTGTTGCAGATAACCTATAAATAATAATAAATTACTGCTTCTTGAGAGTTTACTATGTTCCAGGTACTGTGCAAATTGTGTGACATAGATTACTTACTTTAAGTTTATAGAAGTTGCCCGAGGTCACGTACTTAGTTTGTGTGACTCCAAAGCACATGTTCTGCTACGAAAACCATGACTAACTGAGTAATCTAACTCCAGTGTTTTCTACTCTTATTCCTGTGAATGACTGACAATGGTTCACGGTATACTTTCAAAGACGGATGTAAAGACATAGGGAGAAAATCCTTTTTCAAAAGGAGGCAGGATCAGTACGCTAGAAGGAGACAGAATAGCATTTGAAAAGTGGCATGTGAATCTTGCGTCAACGAAGACTAAGGACATTTGACAATTTCTGCGACATTTCAGCACTTCGCCTCTAGCTACTGTCAAACGACTTCTTAATACGGTCAGATGAAATTCAGCAATTTCTGTTGTCCAGCCCCTTTACTGAGTGACTGGAAATATTAGAAAAAATGAGTTGGGTATTCACATAACAAAAATCATATATTAAAATGTTACTTTTGGACCAGAAAGGGTCAAGCGCCAAAAACAAAGACATTAAAGTTGATGTCCAATGCAGAAAGTCAGTAGCAGAAGGGAGATAATTTCATGATAATTTCGGAAAAGCTTAGTAGAACAGAGACTCTTCCTCCCATCCCTTTTGTCGGCTCAGGCATGTCTGTCTCTTGGTGTCAAGTTGGAGGAATGCTGAATGTAGTTGCAATTTTGTAATATCGTCCCTAACCCTTAAAAAATTAAATTGATATGTAAGTAGCTTAAGGGAGAGAAGAACTTTAACTCGCTGATTTTTAAAGTTAATTTCCCCATCTTGTCTCACCAACGTATTTTTTGTTGGGGTTATTCTAAATGTCCTTGAGTAAAATTAGAGGTTCATTTAGAATGCCTCTTGTTTTCTACGTGTTTCTATAACTTTTCATTCTTTCTCCAGTGTCAAGAGCTTTGAATGAGAACCTATCAGATGTAAAAGTTCAGGGTGTGGGTTTTTGAAAGTGTCCTTTAATTTATGGCTCCTGAGACATCATTTCCCTTAAACAGTGGCACTAAACTGTAATTGAACAACAATTTTTTTTAAAAAGTGACTCAAAACTAACTAAATAAAACCTCATGTTCAAAAAACCCAACGCATTTAGGTATTCTGGAATTGGTAGCAAGTTGCTCCTACTGGTTAACAGTGTTTAACATCCGTGTCTGTTACAGTGCTCTGCCAGGACTGACTTTGTGTAAGGTATTTATAAATATTCGGTCTTTTGAAAAAGTCTGAATCCTATGGCACAGACTGCCAGATCTCCCCAAGTATCCATTCGCCCTCATCCCTCCCTTTTAGATGGGAGGCCAGCTGGTGACCAAGGCTGGTAAACCCACAGTGTTAGCTCGGGGTCAGAACACGTACTGACCCTGTACCAGCTCCGCTCTACAAGAGGAAAAGAACTGTCTACCATTTATTTGGGGAGTTAGTTCCCCATTACGGCTGCTGAGATTTGGCTATAAGTTGTAACTAATACAAAGTTCACTTTCCTCAGCATCATTTTCACAAGTTTCCCAAATGATCTCCAAACACTTGAAGTTTGAGAAGCACTAGTATAGTGGGAACGGCATTGGGAACAAATGTATCTGAGTCGGTGAACAGTCCCATGGCTGTTTGCGGCCAGTGGATGTTTTCATACCTTTACTCCAGGATACACAGGTGCAATTTTCTAGTCGGCAAACTATAAACTCCTTTGCCTCCACTTTTTTGGTCCTGACATGGAAGGCAGACTCTGCTGCAACCTCGTGCACTAAGATAAGGTCATGTTTTTACGTTTTTGCTTTTTCGAACGTGAGTACAGTGCCTGTGTTTCTCCCAGAGCCTGTGAAAAGTGCGGACTCCTGGTTCATCATAAAGATTCTGGGGTTCGGCCCAGGCATCTGCCCCAGAACTGGTTTCATCAGTTCTTCGCATGCGCACCGAAGGCTGTGGTGAGCTCACCCCTGCTGCCATATGTATATGCATATGTAGAAACAAAATCAAGAATTAGTCCATGTCCTAAAACCCAGGAACTTAGCCTAGTAAGTCAAGATAGGCAGAGACTTCGGAGCTCTGTCTGCCCTAGAAACTATGTCTATCTTATCATTTTTAGTTTTTTAAATGTCATTGCTTTCGATTACAGTTTACATTCAATATTTTTGGTATTAGTTACAGGCATGCAGCTGTGTACCCCTGTAGTACACCTGTGCACACAAAGACCTTACAAGGTGGTTAGACAGTTATCTACTTTACAGGGTGGCCCTGCTAGGTGTCCCCAGCACCCTGCCCGGCCCTGCATACAGTTATTATAACACTACTGACCGTGTTCCTCATGCTGTCTTCCCTAGTTCCCCATTTCTACTGTCCAAAACTCACTCACGTATCTCTACAGAGAGAGCTGCGACTCGCTAATTCCTGCAGGGCCAGAGGAAGGCAACTTCCAGTGTCTTGATCTGCACTCGAGAGTTGATGGGTTTCCAGTTGGAGTATTTTATTTTCTGAAAATGATGACACTTTCTACTGCATCTGAAAAGCACTTCTCCATCAAAAAGACTGAATAATTATTAGGTAGAAGAGATCACAGGTTTGACTTTGGGAAGCCCCATTGTCACTTTCTTTAAGGAAAAGTCCTTTGTTTCGGATTATTGTCCGCTCTCAGGCAGTTAATCAATTCTCAATTTAGCACGCCCTCGACTCTTATTGGACAAGGAAAAGATAAACTAGTGTGTACCTTCCAGCTTGATTCTTGTCATCCTTGGGATGTGAGCGGTAGTTCCCTTGGCTGATTCTCACTTCCTGATGTCTTTTTAATATTAAAATGTTATCATTATTACCTACAGCACCAACGAAACAAAGCGTTTCTGAAAAGAGCAAAGGTTTTTCAGTGCTAATTGTACATTATGCAGTCTGTTGCCATCTATGTGTTTATATTAAATTTCAAATAATTTTGATAGTGATCACTAATAGTCACTTAGCACTTAGCCTGGCACCATCCTAAATAGTTTGCATATATTATCATCTTTATGTTCATTTTATAAAAGGATTCTGAGGCTTAGAAAAGCTATTTGCCAAGCTCACGAAACTAGTAAGTGGAAGAGCTGAACTTGGAGCTATAAACCGTTACGCTTTTGGTATAAACAATACCCAGGGACAGTGAAAACAGACATCTGCATTGATGTGCCTTAGTCCTTTTTCATTCAAGTTTATGTTCAGGCACATAGGTAGCACACGCGAGCCACCTCAGGTGATTTCAGAGCACACAAAAGAATGCTTTTCGACTCAAATGCATTTTTAAAAAATTTTTCAACTATTGACTCTCTGATGTCCCATTTTTTTAATGTCAAAGCTTTACTTATTTAAGGAAAGAACATTGGAGATGGATAATTATTATGTCATGACAATCCCAGGTACTTCTTAAGGATTTACCCACTTAAACCTCACAGCCGCATTTTGATGGAGGTTTCATGTATCCACTAAAAAAAATGTGGGGACAGAACTAAGGCTCATGGAAAGTGCATACCTTGCCCTAGAAGCCAGCATTTGAACGCAGAATCACCTGATTCAAAAGCACATGCTCTTCAGACTACATTCAGCTTTGTCCAGGTTATAAGTCCCTGGGATGGGAAGATTGTGAGTTACCACTTAAAAAGTAAAGGCTAGAAATGTGTACACAGCGAATGGGAGGAGTGGTTATATTGCTGAGTACTAGGATAATGATTGCTTCTCTCGTTGTTTTTTAAATGTTTTCTGTACTTTCTAGAACTTTCATAATGAACACAGTTTATATTTAAGGGCACTTTTGAAATAATGAAGCCTGATTTTACTTTAAGGAAGATGACCTTTGAGGAAAAAACAGAAGGCAGTAGTTTCCATCTGCGTTCCCTGAAGCTCTAAAATTCCATCTAGTTTTGAAACAAAAAATGCTCAGATTTTATTAATGTTATATACGGGATCATAAGAAAATAGTTCCTTTGCTGAAAAGATTGGAAACCACTGTCGTATGGAATTGGAGCAATAAATCCTCCTAAATGAGTGTCTCTTACTTACAGTTTTCCAGAAATGAAAATGTTCCCCATGATACAAGAAGATGTCTGATGATGCTAATTTGTGCTCATTTCAAATCACGAGTCCTTGCAATAGAAAGGGCTGGGATAGTGTGTTTTCTTCACAAGCAGCAACAAAAAAAGGAGAGATAAAAATATGACGCATCTTCTGTCGGTTTGAGGATGAGGAAACTCAAACGACAGACTGGTAACCAAGAGGTGATTGCTGAGGGGGAAGGGAGTAGTAGTCCCCTTCCCCGGCAATCCCCCCACTGTTGCCCGTGTCCATGAGTCCTTTTTCCATTTTGCTCGGTCCCTCCACTCCTCACCTCCCCCCCCCCGCCCACTAGCTGGCATCTGCTCTCCATCTATGAGTCTGTCCCCATTTTCCTTGTTAGTTCAGTGTGTTCATTAGATTCCACAGCTGAATGAAATCATATTTGTCTTTCACCACTTGCCTTATTTCACTGAGCATAATGTTTTCCAGGTCCATCCATGCTGTTGCAAAGGGTAAAACTTTCTTCTTTTATATGGCTGATAGTATCCTAACGTGTAAATGTCCCATAGCTGTTCTATCTATGCTGTTCTATCTAACTGATGGATGCTTGGGCTGCTTCCCTATCTTGGTGATTGTAAATAACGCTGCAATGAACATAGGGGTGCTTATGTTCTTTCGAATTAGTGTTTTGGGTTCCTTCAGATATATTCCCAGAAGTTGGATTGCTGGGTCAAAAGGCAGGTCCATTTTTAATTTTTTGAGGAAATCCCATACTATTTCCCATAGTGGCTGCACCAGTCTGCATTCCCACCACCTAACCCTAACACTTTCTCCACAACCTCACCAGCACTTGTTGTTTGTTGATTTGCTTATGATGGCCATTCTGACCAGTGTGAAGTGGTACCTCATTGTGGTTTTAATCTGCATCTCTCTGGTGGCTAGTGATGCTGAGCATCCTTTCATGTGTCTCTGGGCCCTCTGTATGGCCTCCTTGGAGAAGTGTGTGTTCAGGTCCTTTGCCCATTTTTTAATTGGGTTGCTTATTTTGGGGGGAGTTTTTTAAGTACCTTGTAAATTTGGGATATTAACCCCTTATCAGATGTTTTGGCAAATACGTTCTCGCATTCTGTGGGTTGTCTTCTTATTTTGTAGATGATTTTCTTTGCTGTGTAAAAACTTTTTTTAGTTGTATGTAGTCCCGTTTGTTTATTTTTTTCTTTTGTTTCCCATGCCTGGGAAGATCTATCTGATAAAAAATGGCTATGAGCAATACCTGAGATTTTGCTGCCTATGTTTTCTTCTAGGATTTCAGGTCTAACATTTAATTCTTTGATCCATTTCGAATATATTCTTCTGTGGTGTAAGAAGGTGGTTGTTTGGGACTTCCGGCCAAGATGCAGGCGTAGGTGGACACACTGTGCCTCCTCGCACAACCAAAGTTAAGGACAACAAAATTCAGAAACAAAAAAAAATAATCAGAACTGACAGAAAAAATGAACTTTATGGAAGTCCGACAACCATTCATCCAGACTGCTAAGTTGGGGTCAGCGGAGAGGGGTCGCGGCAGGAAAAAGTGGTGGCTGGCAGACCCTGGGTGCTGGAAGGCAACGGGCAGACCCAGTGAGGCATGCAAGGCAGCGGGCTGACTGCGGTCCCACATTCGAGTGCAGATCAACCAGGAGAAGACGGGGAGCGAGACAGACCGTGCATCCCAGGGCCCCAGCGCCGGGAAATAAAGCCTAAAAGCATGATTGAAAACACCTGTGGGGTTTGAGGTGCTAGGAGAGACTCCCATCCTCACAGGAGAGTTTGCTGGAGAGGCCCACAGGGTCCTAGAATGTAAACAAACCCACCCACATGGAAATCAGCACCCGAAGGGCCCAACTTGCTTGTGGGAAGCAGCAGAAGGGACTGAAATCCGAGAGAGAGGAGCAGGCGCCATTGTTCCCTCTCGGACCCCTCCCTCCACATACAGCATCACAAGTCAGCGATGCGCATTGCCCCACCCTGGTGAACACCTAAGGCCCTGCCCCTCATACATAACAGGTGCGACCACACCAAAAAATAAAAAAGGCCCAAATGGAAGAACAGATCAAAGCCCGAATGGAAGAACAGATCAAGGCCAGAGCAAATACATCTAAGGAATCAAGAGATAGCCAACCTATCAGATGCACAATTCAAAGCCCTGGTCATCAGGATGCTCACAGAATCGGTTGATTTTGACCACAAATTAGATGAAGAAATGAAGGCTATGCTAAGTGAAATGAAGGAAAATGCACAGGGAACCAATAGTAATGGGAAGAAAACTGAGACTCAAATCAATGGACTGGACCAGAAGGAAGAAAGAAACAACCAAACAGAAAAGAAAGTAGAAATAAGAATTAAAAAAAAAATGAGGAGAGGCTTAGGAACCTCCAGGACATCTTTAAATATCCCAACATCCGAATTATCGGGGTACCAGAAAGGGAAGAGGAAGAGCAACAAGTGGAAAACTTATTTGAACAAATAATAAAGGAGAACTTCCCCAATCTGGCAAAGGAAATAGACTTCCAGGAAGTCCAGGAAGCTCAGAGAGTCCCAAACAAGCTGGACCCAAGGAGGAACACACCAAGGCACATCGTAATTACATTAGCCAAGATTCAAATGAAGGAGAGAATTCCAGAAGCAGCAAGGGATAAGGGGATAGTCACCTACAAAGGAGTTCCCATCAGACTGTCGGCTGATTTCTCAAAAGAGACTTCCAGGCAAGAAGGGGCTGGAAGGAAGTATTCCAAGTCATGAAAGGCAAGGACCTACATCCAAAATGTCTCTATCCAGCAAGGCTGTCATTTAGAATGGAAGGGCAGATAAAGCGCTTCTCAGATAAGGTCAAGTTCAAGGAGTTCATCATCACCAAGCCCTTATGATATGAAATGTTAAAAGGACTTTACTAGGAAAAAGAAGATAAAAATAGGACAGTGAAAAGACAGCAAACTCACAGCTATTAACAACCACACCTAAAACAAAAGCAAACTAAGCCAACAACTAGAACAGGAACAGAACCACAGAAATGGAGATCATATGGAGGGTTAGCAACAGGGGAGTGGGAGAAGGAGAGAGGGGGAAAAGGTACAGAGAATAAGTAGCATAGATGGTAGATAGAAAATAGAGAGGGGGAGGGCAAGAATAGTGTGGGACATGTAGAAGCTACAGAACTTATGACCCATGGACATGAACTAAAGTGGGGGAATGTGGGTGGGAGGGGGTGTGCAGGGTTAAGGGGAATAAAGGGGGGAAATGGGACAACTGTAATAGCATAATCAATAAAGTATATTTTTAAAAAAGAAGGTGTTCATTTCATTTTTCTGCATGTATCTGTCCAATTTTCCCAACACCACTTATTTAATAAACTATCTTTAACCTATTGTATGTGCTTGCTCCCTCTGTTGAATGTTAATCGACTATAAAGGTATGGGTTTATTTCTGGGCTCTCTATTCTGTTCCATTGATCTACGTGTCTGTTCTTATGCCAGTACCATGCTGTTCTGATTACTGTGGCCTTATAGTCCAGTTTGACATTAGGGAGCCTGATTTCTCCAAATTTTTTGTTCCTTCTCAGGATCGCTGTTTCCATGCAGGGCCTTTTGTGGTTCCATATAAATTTTTGAAACATTTGTTTTAGTTCTGTGAAATACGTCATTCCAATCTTGATAAGAAGTGCATTGAATCTATATACATTGCTTTGAGTAGCATGGACATTTTAATGATGTTAATTCTTCCTATTCATGAACATGGTATGTACTTCCATTTATTTGTATCTTCTTCAATTTCTTTCTTCAGCATCTTATAATTTTCTGAGTACAGGTCTTTTACATGCCTGGTTAAGTTTATTCCTAGGTATTTTATTCTTTTTGAAGTAATTGTGAATGGGATTGTTTTCTTGAGTTCCCTTTCTGTTAGTTCATTATTGGCACATAAAAATGCAACTGATTTCTGGATATTAATTTTGTATCCTGTTACTTTGCTGAATTCATTTATCAGTTCCAGTCATTTCTTGGGGGAATCTTTAGGATTGTCTATGTATAGTATCATGCGATCTGATATTAAGATAGTTTTACCTCTTCCTTTCCAATTCACATGCTTTTTATTTCTTCTTTGTGTCTGATTGCTGTGGCTGGGACTTCCCATACTATGTTGAATAAAAGAGGTGAAAGGAGACATCCCTGTCTGGTTCCCTATCTTAAGGGCAACACTTGTTTTTCCCTGTTGAGTAGAAGGAAAGAAACAATAAAGATCAGAACAGAAATAAATGAAATAGGGTCTAAAAAAGCAATACAAAATGTCAGTGAATCCAAGAAGTGGTTCTTTGAAAAGATAAACAAGATTGCCAAACCTTTAACCAGACTCATGAAGAAAAAAAGAAGAGAAAGCACCCAAATAAATAAAATCAGAAACGAAAGAGGAGCAATAACAACTGACACCAAAGAAACACAAAGGATTGTAAAGAAATATTGTGAACAACTATATGCCAACAAATTGGACAACCTGAATGAAATGGATAAATTCCTAGAGGCATACAATCTTCCGAAACTAAATCAGGAAGAATCAGAGAATCCGACTAGACAAACTACAGCTAGCGAAATTGAAGCAGTAATCAAAACACTCCCAACATACAAAAGCCCGAGACTGGATGGTTTCACAGGAGAATTCTACCAAACATTCTGAGAAGAACTAACACCTCCGCTTCTCAAACTAATTCATAAAGTTCAAGAGGAGGGAAGGCTCCCAAGCTCATTTCACAAGGCCAGCATTATCCTAATTCCAAACCCAGATAAAGACGCTACACAGAAATAAAATTATAAGCTGACATCCCTGATGAACATAAATGCTAAAATCCTCAACAAAATATTAGCAAACTGAATACAACAATGCATCAGAAAGATCATACACCATGACCAATGGGATTCATCCCAGGAGTGGAAGGTTGGTATAACATTTGCAAAGCAATAAATGTGATCACCACGTAAACAAAATGAAGGATAAAAAACCACATGATCATATCAATAGATGCAGAGAAAGCGTTTGATAAAACCCACCACCATTTGTGATCAAAACTCTCAGCGAAGTGGGAATAGAGGGAGTACACGTCAAAATACTGAAGGGATGTACTTACTCTTTAGAGGTGAGTTAAGATGCCTTCCTGCCCATGTTCTGCCGGGCACACAATTGGAGTTCAGACAATATACCTGGAGTTCAAACTGACCGTGTGCCTCAAAGACTTTTCTTACACATACTGCTTGTCTTACTGCAATTAGGGTGAAGCCTTTTAATGCTAGTATTCAAATAGAGAACCATGAATTGTGAAAAGGTTGCTCCTCCGAAGCAGCATCCTCCTTTATAAAACGTATTCTGGAGAGAACAGGTTGAGACAGTACATCAGGTGAGGAGCAGTTGTAGTTAACTCTGACCAGTTTCCACCGTTGTTCTCCATCATTTATGTCAATAGATAGAAGCACAAAGGAAGCTAAAGCTAAGCCGAAACCACACAGAAGCACACGGATGCAATTCATGTAAATATACAATGAGAACACGCACTCATGTTTAATGATAGGACCCACTGTATTCGGCATCAGAAGTAACTTAAGACTTCATTGACCAGCTTAGCTTGTAGTTTTATGTTGCACGGTTTTCCATTCTCCCTGTCTACTCTCTGTGTGGGTATTACTGGTATTATTCACTCTTCAGTAGGCTTGTTTCTTATTTCTCCACGGATAAACCCACCACATTTGAAATGGAAAGGACTTCACTGCATGACTGTTTCACTTCCTCGCCTGCACATTTGAAGTGCTTGTCATCCGACATGATTTTAACCAAGCAGCCATGAGCGACGCTATAGCTGTCCTTTCCTCTTAAATATTTGCAAAGTGCCTCATGGCTCACAGCTGAATGAGGTCCGCCTATTTGGTAAGAATTTGAGCTAAATCAAAGCCAGCATTCAAAAAACACAAATCTGGAAATCACCTCATTTTGCTTCCCCCCTGTCCATTGCGTACTTCCTTTTGCATGAGACCCTTCTCAGAAATCTGTGGGGCTGCTGCCTCTGGGTGTGTGGTTGCATGGTAGCCCCTGGAAGTAGCACCCAAAATATAGAAATACATACTTACGCTTGCCATATTTTCTAGATACCAAACTTCACAAACAAAAAAGCATATAGAAACAATGGTAAAACGTTTAAAATTGTAATATTTATTCCCACATTAAAGCTCTTTTAATTAGTTCATGTACGTGAGGAAGATTAAGTTCATGGAAACTTTCATGAAATTGAAAGAATTGCTGAAAACCATTTTTGTTCCTTTGAGGTCAATGTCAATGGCTCTAAACGTCAGTGGGATGTGTGCTTGCATCCCCGTGTCCTTGTTCACTAGAAAAACATCAATGAAACACACCCTTAGGGATGGAAGAATGCAAGGTCTGAGCTTAATGAAGGTTTAAAATGAGTAACCTTATCACCCAACATTCATCAACATACAATGTCTTTGCCTCCTATTCTGTTAGTAAAGTAAATGCAATTATTTTTAAGGAGTTTAATAAATACTAATTTAAGGAGACAAATAAATACTAACTAGTCTATTATGCATTTAATTTTATTAATTTTTGCCTGTAGAAATTGAAGCTATTTTATTAGGTATTTAAAATTTATAATTGTTTTATTTCAATAAATCAAGAGTAGGACATTGCTTATTTATCTTTAGTGTAACTGCACTTCCTTTATGTTGATTAGTTTCCAAAGTTCTTCCTTTAAATCTTTATATCTTTTTATGTCCTTATATTTAAGATGAGTCTGTTGTAAGCTATACACTGTTGGGTTTTGTTTTATTTATCTATTCTTAAAATTACCAATGATATTTTAATATAGCAATATATTTAGAATATTAAAACATATCTCCTGAAATAACTTTATCCATTCTAAGTTACATTTTTGCGTATACCTTATGATTTACTATAGGATGTGTCTATGTTGCATGAGTATATATTTTTACACAATGGAGTATAGGTTTAAAAAAGTTTTTTTCTGATAAAGATGAATGTAAAAAATATTTGGAGACTCTCAGCTATGCTCAATAAGTTCTAGTAAGACTTCTGTAGAATAATGAAATCTGAAAATTTAAAAGACAGTAGGATTCAACTATAATTGTTGAATATATGATTGTAGTTAATTCAGGATTACTATATATGCATATCATACATGATATTTATTTGTAACATACAAGTATATCTGTATATATAGTTAATTTTGACTAACATACATTAAATCTGATGTTGTCTTCTTAGATGGCAAAACTATTATATGACATTAATTCCATCTATGATGTTAAAAAATCCTCTTTAATATTAGTTGGTGATTTTTCCCATAGAGTACAACTGTTATCACTCCATCCTTGGATCAGAGGACTGTTCTGAAAGATTTTTTTTATTTGACCAGGAGCCAAAACGTTCCAATCAAGGGCTTTCTAGGAGAAAGTTTCTACTCGTCCCAAGAGGGCTAAAAGAATCAGGTAGAGTAGGGTACTGTAGAGTAGAAAGGAAATGTATTTGATATTTATTTCGTAGTGTAAATTGTTAAATGTAAGACCTCATTTGAGTCTTTGATGTGCGTTAAGAGAGTTGCCTCAAAGTTCCTTTAAGGCATCTCCCTAAGGATAACGTTCTCATGCTTCTGTTACTTTAAAGTCACGAGAGAAGAGGGTTTGAGACTTTTAGTTTCTAAGGGCAGAACAGTGTGCGGCACGGATGTTGTAATGGTTAAAATTTTCAGTCCTGTCTAATTAGGATATGTGAATAAGGGAAGCTGCAAGGGTTACTGCAGTGGTTTAAAAATAATCTGTAAAATCTCAAAATCCGATACTGACTCAAATAGGTTCAAGACAGCGGGATTCCACCTTTCCGTCTGCCTTGCTGTCCCTATGACATATTCCTCAGTCCTCTGGTGTTCAGAAACACAAAGTTTAAAAATACTAGGTGTAGTGAGAACAGTATTGCTCTAGACCAGGAAACATAGGGTGTAGTTTGGGTTTTTGGAGTGGCCACAAAATGAATCAAAACAGTTCATGTTACATGATCTATTCAGCTGGGTCAGCATATCGACCACTCATTTCTTTTCATTCAATGAACATGTAGTTAGTCTTACTATGCGTTAGTTACCTTGTTTTGTAGTTCAGTTTGAAAGAAGTACATTACGTAGCTTAGCCATGAATTGTCGGTCACCCTTAAACATGGGCTACTTGTCCAGAGATCCCCTCATGAGGGGCCGACCTTGTTGAGTTCACCATAATCCAGAGCAGCGAGTTTCGAATTTGTTTTCAATCTTCTGTAAGAAATGTCTTTTATGTATATTTATATGTACACAAACTCAGTGATTCATTAGAGCCAACCGATATATGGGACAGTCTGAATGGTTCGGTGTCTAGAGAAAGTAAAGGACAACAAAGAAGTACCTATCTGTTTTCTTTGGCTCTGTCTCTCCTGTTCGAGCTCATTAAAAAGAAGGATAGCACCCCGAGGACCAACAACGGATAAGGCACAAGCCCTTCTGTTGAGAAGCTCACGGCCCATAGGCAGAAGTCGACGTGCAAAAGCAGATCAATTCCGGTAAACAAAGTGTGCCCGCCCTTGCACATATATTACCAAGCTGGTCATGAAAAGACAGAACAACTCATTCTGTCCTGGGACGTTGGGGAAGATTTCAACAGAAGAGTTATTCTTGAAAGTAAGTTGGAAAGGGAGAGTCAGAGTTTTGCCAGGTCGCAAAGGCCCATGGACATTGTAGGAGGATCTAACTACATGTCACTTCATGAGAAAATACACACTGTCTGTGCTACACCAGACCCTCTAACATCCACCCTTATACTTGATCCAGCTGCTGGTGTAACAGCTCATTATGTTTCTTGGCATTTAGTACAAATGCATGATATCTAATATCGTTCCAGTTTACTGTAGGCACCACTGTTAAAGGCATGGGTTAAAAATACCAGCTGCATGCGAATGAAAATGTGAAAGAGTTTTCTCAAATGTTTGAAGAAATTCTTTGAGCGAACTGGACAGTTAAAAAATCTTATAACGCTCATTATTTAATATATATTAATGAAGAATACTAATAGTAGTTATATCTTGTTAACCCTTACAATGTCCCGAGATCTTTACATATATTAATCTTAATACTACTTTAATCCTTGCAACAACCTCAAAAAATAGATGCTGTTAACATAGAAAATACTGGTCCTTATTTGCAAGTAGAATTTAAAATCCAGTGAAGGACAGAAGCCCTAAGAAAGTACAAAATGGGGTCAGAAACGGCTGCATGGGAATTGGAATCCGGAAGGCAGAGGGTGTGCTGGAGTCCTGGGCTTCTTGTGATTAAAAAAATAATTGTTAAAAGAGAGTCATTTAAAACTCAAAATAGAGGGGGAAAGAAATCCAGAGTTCGTACCGAACAGAGAGATAGCCAGTCACTAGTTCCGTACCAGAGACTTGGATTACAGGAGTCTAATTAAACACATAATGGCAGATTTATCTGCCAGTTCACTGATGCACTCTCCCCTTTAATTATTTTCTCTGTCATTTGAATAATTTCCAATGCTCTGTCTTAAAAGTTTAGTAATTTCTCTGTTAATGTCTTATCTGCTTTCAATCCCCTTCAGTGTCCTTTTCTTCTTAGAGATTCAAGTTTTCATCTCAAATATAGTATTCTTCATGTTTACATGATCCGTTTGGTATTTTTCACATCTTTGATGTGTCTAGTTAACTTTCTGAGCATGCTGAATACAGATATAATAACTTTGATGATGTCCTTCCTTGTTAATTCTAACATCTCTGTCAGTTCTGGATCCGTTTCAAGACTGATTTATCTCCTCATTATGAGTTGCATTTTCCTTCTCTGTCTGCCTGGTAATCTTTTATTGGATAATAGACATTTGTGAATTTTATCTTGTTGAGTGCTGAATAATTTTGTAGTACTATAAATATTCTTGAGTTGTTTTCAAAGGTACAGTTTAGTTACTTAGAAACAGGTTTCTCCTTTTGGTCTTTCTTTAAAGATTTGTTAGAAAAACAGAAGCGCTTAAAATAACAACTCATTTTATTTCTAGGAAGGAAAGCTAATTCTTCTCCACTACCGAGGGAATACCTTTTTGAGTATCCTACTCAATGCATCACAAATTATGAGGTTTTCCAGTCTGGCTGGAGGGAACAGGTACTAAATGATAGAAAACTGTAACTGTGTAGAAAAACCATAGAGAACAATTTCTGAAGAACACATATCTACAATACCACTATCCAATGATGTTTTTGCCTGTTCGTTTCCACTGTTTGAGGACTGTGAAGTCAAAAACCAAAATATCACATCATGATAATTTCTTTTTATGTGTTCTTCACTTAACATTATTTTAACATTCTTTGATATACCTAATTCTAACGGTTACATTCCATCATATGCATTTAGTATCATAATTTACTCCGCCACTTTATTATGGCTGGACAGCTGATTTGCAAAGGAAAATACAACAATCATCCTTGTGAAATTATTTGGAGAACACCATCAGTACAAACCTGCTTCATTGGCTTGTTTCCAAATATTAAGCATTTTTTGCATACCTGGCAATATTATTACACAAAAGTATTGCTTCACTTTATTTTTTAAAAATAAAAAGTATTATTTCACTTCATTTTGATCTTTGATAATGTTTAACATTTTAAAACAAAGTGAATTAGCCTTTTATGTAATTGAGTTTAACAAGGTTTCATTTGGGGTACATTGAATAGGCAAGGGAAGAAAACATCTTTCACGCTGTTCTGAAATTCGAATCTATTAGAGAGCCACTTAAGAGGCGACTGAATATGTTGAGTAATAATGTTGTAATCATCTTGGAGAGAAAAGATAAGGTTGTAAAATACTACTGTGGTCATGGAAATAGCATAACAGAAGTTTAGAGAAATGTTTTATATGTTAATCTATATTTCACACCTCAAAGGCTTTTTTGGTAGCCACAGGTCAAGGGAAATGGGCGAAGCAAGAGAAATGGCAGAGAGATCAGTGAGGGCTTCTTATTTCTGAACTCTTGTGAAGGAAGGGACCAAGTATCTGTTTCAAATGGACATATGACCATGTACCTACCCCTTCGACGTGACCGAAGTAAGAGCACTTCATTGTCATTATGTGCTTAAAGTATACACACACGCATATAAAAGTGAGAACTGTGCATCATTCTGAGTATCTTCTATAGCAACTATTTCCTGTGATCTTTTTCAAAACCCTTGTGTTGATGACCTGGAAATGTTTTTTATCATTTGATATTAAAAAGTCTGTGGTAAGGCTAGTCATTGATAGGTGGAGAGAAATAGACAGAAAGAAGATTTATTTGTTATCCTTGAATTGTCTTAAAATAGCATCATCAAGAATCATAAAATAATCTTAGCACATGGGAAAATAACATTCCCTCTATTATAAATTTGAAACATAACGTGAAAGTGTGATACTAAATAATCCAAGCCTCTTCAGTTAAATCTGTGTTTTCTTTTTTTTTTGTGAAGAATTTTTTTTACTTTATTTTTTTTAAATCAGTATTTTTTAATTGTTGATATTGTGCAGTTTTCTGTCTTTTACCCCGCCCCAGCCCACCACCCCAGCCCTCCCCACCTCCCTCCCATTTCCACCCCCCATAGTTTTTGTCCATGAGTCCCTTATACTTGTTGCTCTAAACCGTTCCCCTTTTCCCCTGAAATTCCCTCCCCTCCCCTTCTGGACACTGTCAGACTGTTCTCAAATTCAGTGTCTTTGTTTATATTATGCTTGTTTGTTTGTTTTGTTGATTAGCTTCCTGTTAAAGGTGAGATCATATGGTATTTGTCTTTCACTACCTGGCCCTGGCTGGTGTAGCTCAGTGGATTGAGCGCGGGCTGTGAACCAAGGAGTCGCGGTTCGATTCCCAGTCAGGGCACATGCCTGGGTTGTGGGCCAGGTCCCCAGTGGGGGCCATGTGAGAAGCAACCACACATTGATGTTTCTCTTCCTCTCTTTCTCCCTCCCTTCCCCTCTCTGTAAAAATAAAGAAATAAAATATTAAAAATAAATAAATCTGTGTTTTCTATTCAATGAAACTAAAATATGGCTATCAAGTGTCTGTAAAAGTTTCTTTCTTCAACATAGTGCATGAAAAAGCCTGCAAGGCAATATCCATTAAACAATGCTCCTTTGTAATTTAGTCTGATTTCAATTATCAGTTGCTTACTTACTCAATTATTTATCTGCAGCTATTTTGTAAATACTTTCATAATAGCTAAGAAGAGCTAACTACATTATTGTTCCATAGTTTTGCCCCTCGAGGCCATCGATGACCAAATGCTATATATTTTACAAAGAAAGTCTTAATTATGCAAGCAGTGAACTAAAACATTCCACTGTTTAGAATACACAACAAAATACTTCGGTGGATCATTTACACATTTATAGCTCCGAATTACTTAGGTTATGATGTGCATCATAAATTAACTACCATGTACAGAGTGAGTTAACCACCTACTGTGATTTGTAAGTGGGTTAATTTCTTCCGTGGCTTGAAATACAAGAGCTGTTTTGAATTAATATTGTCATATACAGATTTGTTTTCCAAATGGCATTTCATTGACACCACCGTCGTCATAAGCATCATCTTCAGTATCATGCGGTAACCTTTATTGAGTCCCTGGGCAAAGGTGACTTCCACCAGACTAACTGCTAATACTGAAATATTGACCAACAAGCAAAGAAGTAGAAAATTCAAACGTAGTTTCTCTGAAAATGATGCTAAAACAAATCATCACGAAATTTTGTTTTTAAGCTCAGGAGCATGTGGTGATTTACCCTCTGGATTTGCGCAGGAAAAAGAATCCTCACTTTAATCCTCCCGTTGATTCCCAAGTAATTACTGGCTTGACTAGTTTGGGAATAGAAAGGGTAGTCTGGAACATGGTTCTACAAGTGACTGGGAAGTTACTAGAAAATAAAACAAAGCAAAGCAAAGCAAAACTAGCTTTCATCTTCCGGGATGGCTGTGTGGCAGGGTTTCAGTTTATGGGAATCAGCCAACAGAATTTTTCAGGTCTCCCTCCCCATTCCCTCACATAACTAAAACTTTAGATGATAATTTTGCTATGACCAAATTAAATTTTAAGAATATAATTTGTTGAATAAATGTAAATTTTAGATATGGTTTTCCAAGTTCAGTTATTGTAAACTTTTTAATTGTGCTACTGGTTCTTTTGATATTAGTGGAGTATTTCCAAATTATTTTTCTTTCATGAAAAATGGTATGTACGAATATGCGTAACTGTGCATAAGTGTGTGTATACACGTGCGTGTGTGTGTGTCACAAAGATAATGACAGCAAAAATACAGTCTCTCAACCTTGGCACCTCTCCCTCACCACCCCCCATGCGTGACAAGCACGAATGTCTCCAGACGTTGTCAAATGTTCCTTGGGGGTAAAAGCAACCCCAGTTGTGAAAAGTTTTTAATAAATCTCTCTGTAATTAATTAAAGGCAGTTGTTTTTCCAGTTGCTTAATTGTAGTTGTTGAGACTCTGGCCTCTAGAATAACTATCAGTACTACTAAGAAACTCCCAACCGTAAAGCACAATAAATCTGTGTCAGTCACACCCGATTTGGGCTGCTGAGGAGTGGAACTCTTTATTCTCTTAATCAAGGGGCTTCAGAGGTTTCCACTGGGTTCTTTGCTCTTCTGGCAGATGGAGAAGAGAGAACAGAGAAAGACCACAGGAGGGATCTCAGATGAGTAGGGCAATGTGTGTATGAACTACTGGATTGTAAATGGATGAACAAAAGGCGATTCTTCATCTCATAGTGCTATGGAGTCTAGAGCAGCTTCAATTATTGGCCACAATTTTTGGCGAGTGTGATTTGGGCACTAACAAAGATTTTGATTTTACTTTTCTTCTGCTGCATTAATAAGAAATCCTTTCATTCAAAGTAGCCAGAGTGCTTGCAGGTAAAAATTATACTTATCGATAATTTTTAGAAGACCCCTAGCATTCTGGACAAGAACTTGAAGGACTCCACATTTGTTGATATTTAAAAATTGACTATAATAGCTATACGCTAAAAACATCAATGAAAAGTGTTTTCTTTCTTTTTAGTTATATTTTCAGTATATTTTATTGATTACGCTATTACACTTGTCCCATGTTATTCTCTCCTTTATTCCCTTCCACCTTCTATCCCCCTCCCACCCGCGTTCCCCCCCTTAGCTCACGTCCGTGGGTCGTACATACAAGTTCTTTGGCTTCTCCAATTCCTATACTGTTCTTAACCTCCCCTTGTCCATTTTGTACCTACCATTTATGCTACTTATTCTCTGTACCTTTTCCCCCTCTCTCCTCCTCCCACTCCCCTGTTCCTAACCCTCCATGTGATCTCCATTTCTGTGATTTTGTTCCTGCTCTGTTTGCTTAGTTTGTTTTTGGTTTTGTTTTTAGGTTCAGTTGTTGATAGTGGTGAGTTTGTTGTCATTTTACTGTTCATAGTTTTGATATTCTTTTTCTTAGATAAGTCCCTTTAACATTTCATATAGTAAGGGCTTGGCGATGATGAACTCCTTGAACTTGACCTTCTCTGGGAAGTACTTGATCTTCCTTTCCATTCTAAATGACAGCTTTGCTGGAATGAGTCATCTTTCATGTAGGTCTTTGCCTTTCATGACTTGGAATACTTCTTTGCAGCCCCTTCTTGCCTGCAAGGTTTCTTTTGAGAACTCAGCTGATAGTCCTATGGGAACTCCTTTGCAAGTAACCCTCTCCTTTCCTCTTGCTGCTTTTCAGATTCTCTCCTTATCTTTAATCTTGAGTAATGTAATTATGATATGCCTTGGTATATGTTTCCTTGGGTCCAACTTCTTCGGGACTCTGAGCTTCTTGGACTTCCTGGAAGTCTATTTCCTTTGCCAGATTGGGGAAGTTTTCCTTCATTATTTGTTCAAGTAAGTTTTCAATTTCTTGCTCTTCTTCTCCTCCTTCTGACACCCCTATGATTCGGATGTTGGAACGTTTAAAGTCGTCCTGGGGATTCCTAAGCCTCTCCTCATTTTTTTGAATTCTTGTTTCTTCATTCTGTTCCATTTGGATGTTTATTTCTTCTTTGTGATCCAAACCATTGATATGAGTCCTGGTTTCCTTCCCGGCACTGTTGGTTCCCTGTGCATTTTCTGTATATCACTTTCCATAGCCTTCACTGTTTCCTCTATTTTGCAACAATACTCAGTCAGTTCTGTGAGCCTCCCGATTACCAGTGTTTTGAACTGTGCATCTGATAGGTTGGCTATCCTTGTCACTTAGTTGCATTTTTTTCTGGAGTTTTGATCTGTTCTTTCATTTGGGCCTTTTTTTTTTTTTTTTTTTTTTTTTTTTTGGTCTTGGTGGACCTGTTACTAGAAAGAGGCAGAGACTTAGGTGTTCACCAGAGCGGGGCAACCCACATTGCTGCGTTGTGGCACTGTCTGTGGGGGAGGGGTCTGAAAGGGAACACTGCCATTTGCTTGGCCGTCACCCCACTTTCAGTCGCCTTCCCCACTACCCACAAGTAAATTGGGTCCTTTTGGTGTGGATTTCTGGGTGGGTGGGTTTGTGTATATTCTAGAGCGATGTGAGTTTCTCCAACACACAGTCCTGTGAGACTGGGAGTTTCTCCTGCTATCTCAATCCCCACAGGTTTTTTCAGTCAGAGGTCTGAGGCTTTATTTCTCTGCACTGAGACCCTGGGTTGTGCAGCGTGTCTTGCTCCCCGTAGTTCCTCCCGGTTTATCCGCACATGTATGGGACCACCTGATCCACCAGCCACCACCTTGCCGATAGCCCTCTCTGCCCCTCTTACCAGTCTGGATGAATGTACCCTCTTTAACTCCTTGGTTGTTGGACTGCCATACAGTTCGATTTTCCGGAAGTTCTGATTATTTTTTGTTTTCAAATTCGTTGTTGTCCTTCTTTTGGTTGTGTGAGGAGGCGCAGTGTATCTACATACACTGAAAAGTGCTTTCTCATCAACATTAATTGACATTGCTTGTTTTGCATTATTTAATCTACATAGTTCATGGTTATATTTAAATATGAATTTAAATGTCATATTTATTTTTAGATTTTAAAACTTGTTTGAGCACCATAATCTAATATATGATTAAGCATCTTAAATATACCCCTGGTTTCTCAATTTCCAGTTATGCCCTTCATTAAGCATGATTCAACGATTCCTGTCAAAGGAATCAACAATTACTCTGATGCCTCATTATTCATTGACCTCGCTCTTTTGCAGTCAGTTAATCAAATACCTCCTTGCTGTGGTCAGAGCAATCCACTGGAAAAGAAAGCACACCCTGGCCACAAGTGTCTCATTCTGTTTTGTTTCTCTAATGTAAGTAAAACACATTGTAAAGATTAGCTCATACTATGGAAATAAAATACACTATTGTTTGCTGTCAATGAGACCGAAATGCTGTTTCCTATCAACGAATTGGAACAAAAACATTTTAAACAAAGATGTTAATATTTCAGGGGCAGAAAGTCAGATGAGAGTTTCCAACTGAGAGAAAGGTTTACCCTAGGATAGAAACTCATCTTTTTACATTTTTATTTTGTATGCAAACCAAGAGAGATTCACTTCTAAAATATTCAGAAATAAAATGTCCAAAGGAGAAACCCAGTGAACAAATAAAACTACAAAACTACAAATACTTGAAAAGTGAATTATAGTGATCCCTGCCAACTATAAATTCACTTGCACATTTAAAACGAATGAATTTTATAGTATACAAATTATCCCTCAAAGAGGTGTGTTTTTTCAAGACATACCAAAAAAACAAAAAATATGTAAGAAATGCATATAAACTAGGAGAGAATGTACAGGTTGAGAGGTTAGTTTTAAAGAGGACGAAAAAAAAAAATAAAGAGGACGAAAGATTCCTCATCTTGTGACCTCACAGAAAAGAGATGATTTGGAAGGGAGAGTAGGGATATGCAGGAATTTGAGGCTGAAAGTTGAGAAAGTGCACATGTGCTTGCCCAGATTTTACTGATGAGGTAAGAACAGAAATGCTTCAAAAGTACGATGACATTAACTACGTGACTTTTCCATCCACACTAAAACAGATTATTAAAGTGTGGTCCAAGGACATGTAGGAATCCCCAAGATACTTCCCAGGGGTCTGAAAGGTCCTCCCTTTTCCAAGTATATATCTGTACGAGCTTAAACTTTTTCATATACTTTAATAGATAACATATTCCAACAGATTGAATGCAGAAGCAGTTATGACAATCCACCTTTGTACGTTCGATGTTAGCACAGTGACTAGCATATAGCAAGTGCAAAGCGAACATTGAATTGAACCGAACTTAAATACCAAGAACAAGGGGGTAGAAGGTTTGCATGGACTTGTGAAGATAGCTAATAGTCTGAGTGGAATGGAAATGGGAGCCGGTCAAGTGTGAGTGAAAAGACTGCCAACAGGTTTTGAGGGCCCCGATGAGGTAGGAGACTACGAATCTGGAGAGGCATTAGTCCTTAGGGTTGTGGGATTGTATCCGTATAAGCTGTGTGCATGCAGGAATGCAGGGTATTCCAAAGGGGGGGAAATGACATATTTTGTTATTAGTGTACCTTTCTGTCAGAGGCCTAGGACAGAGCAAGGAATAAATACAGATGGTTTCCATGTAGTCCCCAGAGTGCTCTCCCCTGTTTATTTCTCAACGCAGAGTGGCACACTTTAATGAGAAATCGCAAAATGCCTCTTGCCACCGTCCCTTTCTCTCCTCTTACCCTGTAAACCAGCGGAGAGAGAAAAGCTTCTGTACTGTCTCATTATTCTTAGGGCCTGTTTGAGCCCACACGGATGTGCTTTTGTACTTTGGAAGACATTTCTACTTGTTCAGTTGAAATGTTTATTTTTAATTTCTGACTCTCAATCTCCACTATCTCTGTGAATAAAATTAATTCCACTTGAAATTTGGAATATACTCTTGGCTCAGCAAGAGTTTTTAAAAATGGAAAATGATCGCTTTTATTTTGAAAATTGAATTTCAAATTACAGTCGGAGAAAGGATTATGTTTTGGATGGAGACATTGTTAATTGGTAATGTAATAAGATATCCAGTCTGAGTGCCGGAGCCTAATCTTAGCTTTTAATCTAGATTTAATTTGTATTAAAATAGCCACTCTTCTTTTTTGGTGGTGCATTTTTTAATGACTGAAGTACTGCATATTAACTGACCCAGACTGCGCATTGTGGTTTTGCTCGCCTTACCCTCCCTGGCCTCCTCCCCCCCTCCTCCTCACTCAATTTGCTCCAGCCACACTGGCCTTCTGACTGTTCATTGACCATGTCAGGCACTCAAGGATTTCATTCTTGCTTTCCTCTCTACCTGCAATGATTCTGCCTAAGAAATCTTTATGGCTCTTTCGCTTCCTTTCAGATACTTTTCAATGATTGCCTTACTCAGGGAGATTTTTATCTACTTCATTTTCCTGCATAGCATTTATCATCATATGAAATTGTATGCATGATAGTCACATGTTTAAGGAAATGTGGGCTGGAAATTATCTCTGTCTGTTACTGCTATATTTCCAGCATCCAGAATACAATCGCTGCTCAGTGTATATTAGTGGGAGAAATTAATGATTGTAGAAAATATGAAAAATAGAGAAGAGCAAGAGAAGGAACAAAGACATTCATAACCCCACAACCAGGAAAAACTCCTGGCTCATCGTTTAACACAAAGCCTATTTTATAAGAAAGGGTTGAACGCGGCATGTGATTTATTTTGCCAACCACTTGTGATTATTTTCTCTTTGGGACAAAGTCAAAAAATTGTAAGTTGAAC
Organism: Glossophaga mutica; assembly: GCA_039655065.1. Classification (NCBI taxonomy): domain Eukaryota; kingdom Metazoa; phylum Chordata; class Mammalia; order Chiroptera; family Phyllostomidae; genus Glossophaga; species Glossophaga mutica. The sequence continues at coordinate 499,432 of CM077318.1, read as the reverse complement.
CATCATAAGTCAAGGGACGTCTGTATGTAAACACAATAATAATATTAGACTTTAACTCACCTCAGCTCGTGACAAATTCAAATAGTCAAAGATAAAGAAATATAGGATCTAAGTAACAATAAATTAGATACATCTAATGTGAAGGTTTGTACCTTGACAAAATTGTCTTCAAAGGCAATGAGGTGGGGACAAACACTCTTATACCGGGGGGTAGGGGAAGGGATAAATTCCATATGATGATATAATTGACCCTGGGGCACATGGTTGTGATGTGATTTCCTGTTGACTTTATGGGTCTTTGTATTGTCTAATTCACCTCAAATCCTTTTTGGAAATGTGTTGTGACAACTCATCCATTTCATCCACGACATAAAGCTGTGCCCAGTCCCCCATATTATGTCTCCTCTGAACGTATGCGTGCAGGCCCTTTTCCATCCTGATCTTTGTATTCACATTGTGTCTGCTTCCTATCATTTTCGAGTTGCAGACCGGGCTCCTTTGAACTAGGTTAGGGTTAGCCTATGAAGCTGAGGAGAAAGGAATACCCAAGTGGTTAAGGGATAAAATTTCAACCATGTTTTTTTCTGAAGATCGTTTTTAAATGTGAGTGAAACTCACAGAAGTCTGAGATACGGAGCCATTTATTTTTAACTTCTTCATGAAGTTTTACTGTAACAATGGATAATTAGGGACCCACTAAAATGCTCTAGATTTTACACAAGATGAAGAATAGAATTTCTGCACTTCAACTACCATGCTTATGCTAATGATTCCCACATCTGCATCTGAAATTCTGGTTTTTCTCCTAAGCTTAAATTCCGCCTAACGTCTCCCCATGCACGTCCTGATGCTCTCTGACAAACATCACTAAATCTGATCTTTTCCATCTCTCCTCACTCTTACCACCCTTTAGATACCTCGCATCCTGCTGAATAGCATCATTATCCATCCTGTCGCCTCAGCCAAAAACCAGGGAACGATCCCATATATTCATCCTTCTCAAATATCCCCTGGCACGCACTCAATCATCAAGTTCGGAATCTCTCCTGTACCTACGCTATTCTTTCTATCTCCATCCCCACTGCCTTAGGTCAAGTCCAAATCATGTCTCAATTGAATTAATTCAATAATTCTTTTTTTGCCTTCAGTTTTCACACTGGCCAATATATCCTCCAAACTATCTGCAGGATGATACTTCTAATACACACCCTTAATCATGTCTCTCTCCTGTCAAAAGGTAGTCGGCATTCCAAATCACCTACTGAAATACAAGGTGTCTTTCATAGTCTGTATTCTGAATGCTCGTCTCTCCGCATTTCCAGCTCCCTTTCCATTCCCGCTTTGCACCAACCATCCTGACTATCCTGTGTGCCCTTACTCGCGGCTGACTCTGTCTCCCATGTCCTCCATTTCTTTTCTTTTTACGGTTTTAGATTTTATTTCTTTTTTAGAGAGGGGAAAGGAGGGACAAAGAGAGGGAAAGAAACATCCCTGTGTGGTTGCCTCTCACACGCCCCCTACTGGGGACCTGGCCTGCAACCCAGATACTTGCCCTGACTGGGAATCGAACCGGTGACCCTTTGGTTCACAGGCTGGTGCTCAGTCCGCTGAGCCACACCAGCCAGGGCCTATATCCTCCATTCCTTTATCTTTATGAAGTCCTGTTCATCTCTATAGTCAGAGCACAAATGCCACCTCCTCCGAGAAGCCTTTCTGGATGACCTAGGCACTGAGCTGCTCCCTCCTAGGAGTCATTCATGCCCTTTCTTAGCAATTAACTTACTTTATTTAATTTCTTGAAACGATAACCAAGTGAATGAAACTAATGAATCAAATATCTGGAGAGAAACAAGTTAAAACAAACACTGAGTATTCTTTAAAAGTTAACGCCTAAAAAAGCAGAGATGAGAAATTAGGAGACCGTAGCAGGGTTTGACAATGAGAGAGTGATCGATGCAGAACGCGCATGTGTCTAAGAAGCTGCAATATCAACTTGCATGGTGGTTGCAGTGTTATAACGCAAGAGAAGTTGAATCCAAGAAAATCTATGTGGGCATTTAAAAAGAAATCAGTAGAAACGAAGATTTTCTGTATTTTGAAGCTAGAGTAAAAGAAACAACACTCACATCCACGGCTAATAGTGCTTACAGTTAACAAAGGAAAAACTCTGAAGAGAGAATGAGAGACAGAAAAAAGAAGACACGCTGAAAAGTGGCTTGGGAAAGCAATCCCTCTCTTGCTAGCCTGAACTAGATGGGCCATGTTTTATCCAGGTTACCTGCTGGCCAGCACACACCCACAGAGGATATTTAGTGCTGCTAGAAGCATTGATACTAAGCAACAAACCCTGCTGCCAGAAAATGTAAACAAATCTAATATCTTTCTAAATTACCCATGACATCTTCACAAAATACCTTGGGTCATTGCCAGAGCATTGTTCTGTTCCCCAAGAAGAGGTCGTTAACAAGAGTGATGACAAACGGAAGATAAACACTGAGAAGCACACGGGCCTTTTCATGAACTGCACGCGCTTTCTGGTTTCCTGGGATATCAGCAGAGCTGGACAGGGAAGATCCGCCAGCTTTCTTATGTAGAATTGTATCCATTAGATGTTCTTCTGGGAATGGTCCCAAGTGGGTTGCCTCCCCCCAAAGGCATTCCTGATGGAGCTGGGAGAGAAATCAGACCCTGAGATACAGGAAAGTAGAGCCTTTAGTACTGTGCTCTATCAGAAAGGTTTGACTGCTAAATAGTCTCCGTTCGCATCTATCCAATTCTGAGTAACCCTGATTTCCTTGATTTCGTATTACAGCGGCTCTTCCTGAGGCTTGCCTAATGATCCAGGATAAATTGCAGAGACTTGGTCTTTTAATCATTTATCACATGATTTCACCTTTTTTTACAGGGTCACTAGAGTGATAGATGAGGCAAGTTCTATAAACAGTGTATCTGAAGTTTGGCAGGATGCTTCTCAAGCTCTCACAGAGAGCTTCGAGTACAGGATGGAAATATATCAACTGCTTGCTAATAAAGTTCAGTAGATTTGCAGCTGGCTGAATGATTTTATTTAAAAGATTCTGACTAGTCAATGTCAAATGGAGAAATATATTATACGGCATGTCAACAGTACTATTTTTTTCCTACAGTCTCACCAATTGCTAGAACAAAGGTTGAGGAGGTAATTAAGTCTCGGATAAATTCCTATACTTGCCTCTGAAACCCCAAAGTCACTAGTGTAGAACAAAGAAGACCTCACTTTTGAGATAAGGTGTGTCAACAAGTTTTTAGACTTTTAGTCAGGAGGAAGCTCCATTATGAGGCAAGAGTGTGCTGTGGCTGTCAAGTAATTTATTGTTGGTCATTTTAGTAAAAACACACTCAGACTGAGTCATCAGATAGCATCTAGAAAATTACGTTTAGCTTACTCTGGCTATTACAGGATGGCATACTGTAGGCAAGCTGCGACACATTTAGAAAGGGGACCAAGATGGTGAGAAGGATCAAAGTTATGTCGCTTGAGGAATTTTGAAGAGTTTCGTTTGAACAAGAAAAGGAAGGGATGAAGAGACGAAGGAAGAAAAGAGGAGGAAAGAATATCCATGGCAAGTGTCATAGCTGTCCTCAGACATGCGCAAGGCCATCTTGTACAAAAAGGAATCCGTTTGTTTGGAGGACGCAAAGGGACAGAATGGAGACCGAAGAACGTCAAGGTACCCCAGAAATTTCAGGTCAGCTGCAAGAAAGCACCAGGCCCAGGTGCAAGGCAGGACAGTAAGAAGTCAAAAGAGCATTAGGTGAGTGCTCAGAGTGATCGTATTGGATTAGAAATTCTGCCTTGGTCTTTACGTTGCAGCGAAATTCTTTTTCCCCAACTGAACTTTCCAAATACGTCCACCTATCACCCAGTGAAGAGTTCATTTCTGCAATAACACTTTAAAGCAGGGATGCAAACAACGTTAGGCGCGAAAAATACGTTGCGCTTTGGGATTAGAATGATAAAAGATTACACAGATATTAGGGCAAGTGTTGTACATATCGTGATCACCTCTCCATCAACCACTGAAGTGTGTTCTTGGTAAATCTCCTGAGTTTTAGTCAGCTATCCACGCCTATCCCTGGTGCTTTGGAAGAATATAATGCCACCTCGGGCCTCTAGAATAGGTCATGTGAATTAGGCCCAAGATAATTAGCATGAAGCCATGTACTACTAATAGTTACTCTTAGGGGTAAGTGATTTTTAGGGGTAAGAATATCACCCAATTCAGTGCAATAAATAGGTCAGCATACTATATGTTTAATAGTATTATAATAATCTATATCATTAACTAGGACACACAAAAGAGAGAAAAGGGGTGCTGTTAATAATTACAGCAAAACATGAGGCATAAACTGGAAGTGCCCCAAACTAGAACATATGAGAACCCACCAGACAGATAAATGACGTTTGCTGGGAACTGCTGAGCAAGAAGTTCTCTAGTTCTTCAGAGACAACTTTCAGGAGTTAGTTTATGCATGGCTCCATGTTACTTCCTGTTCCAAGATTCTGTCACTTCTATCTGTCTTAGGTATTGTAAAGATAAAAAGCCAGTTAATGTTGTCGATACAGTGTAAGTTACCCTGTTTAAACTAACAAATTCAATGATTCCAACCTTCCTAACAACTAAACAGCATTCCATTCACTTCAGTCAGTCCAAAATTTTGGTGGATAAGTTCTCTGGTACTTTGAAAACTTCATACCTGATGGTAGAAAATATAAAAGATATACAATGGAATTCTAGGCAGCAGAAAGAAAGAAAGAAGGAGCTCCTACCCTTCACAACAGCATGGATGGAGCTGGAGAGCATCGTGCTAAGTGCAATAAGCCAGGTGGTGAGGGACAAATACCCTATGATCTCACCTTTAACAGGAACCTAATCAACAAAACAAACAAACAAGCATAATATAAACAAAGACACTGAAATTGAGAACAGGCTGACAGTGACCAGAGGGGAGAGGGGAGGGAATTTCAGGGGAAGGGGGGAAGGGTTTACAGGAACAAGTATAAAGGACATATGGACAAAAACTAGGGGGCTGGAAATGGGAGGGAGGTGGGGAGGGCTGGGGCGGTGGGCTGGGATGGGAGTAAAAGGCAGAAAACTGTACAAGAACAACAATTAAAATTAAAAAAGAAAATATAAAAGATAGAAAGGTGGCACTTCTGCCTTCTCCATCTCAAAACAAAACCATTTATGACTGTATGACTATGATTCGAAATGAATTTGCACTAAAGTCTATGACACTAACCTGAGTAATTTTAAGAATCTCTGAAGCAAACAGGGTCCAGTTGTACATTTTACCCGATTTATAGCCAACAACAACAACAAAAAGGAGGTAAAAACAGGGAAGAAGTTGCTAAGCAAAAGAGTAGTATCGTCTTTTTTCCCCATTATTAACTGTATTTGCCTTCAATCAGTGAATTGAGCTCAGTCAGAAAAGGAAACTATTCCTATAGGGCACACAACATCCAATAACTTCCTCCTCATGCTTAATAATCTCATATCTGAGGAACCAATCTAATTTGTGGAAACAAATTGCTCCTTGGGGATATGTTATTTCAACCCAAACTGAAGAGATTACTCATTTTTAAAGTAGCAATAAAGATTATATAAGATGCAATTCATTATTTTTCTAACTGTTTCATGATTCCATTGGGAGGTGAGGCTTAAATCTCATACAGGATGTCTACCTTAATTAGGTTGCTTTTGAAATCAAATACAATATAATTTTAACATAAAAATGTCACTCAAGGGAAACGCTTCATTTGCAAAGACAATTAATGAAATTTAAAGCAAAATATCTTGGAGAGAGTAACGCAGAACATGTAAGTTCTGGCCAGCGTGGACCGTTCTTTCTGATACACTAGGAAGCAACGTTCACTTCAAGTTTTGGGAAAGATTTGACAAGGACATGGGCATCATGCCAGGACATGCGAATGTAGGTGGCAACGTTCACAATGAAAAACAACAGGGCACACCAGGGAGTGCATTATTTCACTAGCAACTTGTTGGCCTAAACCCTTGCTATGGCTCAACTAGAAGACTATTGCACACTTTCTGACGGTTGTCTTACATTTTGCTCCCCATTCAACCGTGAGGACCCCTCAGCCATCTTGAATGTCACTGACTGGTGGCCAGACCCCAAACAAATGGTTCAGCCCTGCCTCTATGACCGCTCTTCATGCACGAACACTGTCAGTGGAAGAAGTGGCTATTTCTCATGCACCCTCCATGTTTCTTAAGTCTGTGCTTTTGTTCATATTAATTCCTCTGCTTCGAATCCCTTTACACTCTTTATCTCTCAGTCATATATATATAGTACACTATACTGACTATTAAAGTCAACACTCAGCTATCCACAATGGGCAAATCCAAGTAACCCTTATTATAGGATGTTTTTGTTAATAAAGAATATTTCTCTATAGTTATCCTAATTATATTATGTAATGTAGTACTCCTATTATAATTTAGCCTACCTGTTTTTCCTTAGTAGCTCAGATAAAAGATGGCTTTATTAAATATGGATACTGCTGTTTATTGAAGAAAAACACATTCAAAGAATATGACTTTCATACTTTCATTTCATGCTTTCCTTATTAGCTTTCCCTCTAAGATAGAAGGCAAAGAGACCAATGCACACACTTCAGCTCCCCCATCCAATTCCCGCTACGTCTCATCCAGAAAAACAGACTGGACAGGAGAAAAACACGTTAGCCGGTAGCAATGCACTGCTCCTTTAGTGCCCAGCACCCCACGATCCATTTGCAAGTGCATTCCATGATGCGAATTCAGCAAATTTAACTGAAGGGAAGGGGCAGAGCTAATATGTATAAACATGTGCCAAGCTCCAACTACTAAAAGTAGTTCCAAGAAGGGAGCCACCGAGCCAGTTCCAATATTAACTTCGTTTTTTGTTACCCCTGAGGTAGGGATTATTACTTTATACTAAGTTCAATATTAAAAGTGGGGTTGGGGTAATGGGAATTATATGAGAAAACATGCATCTTCATTTTTTTTCTCAAAATGTATATGGAAGATAGAGCAGAAATGCAGTAAGCAAAAATGCAGATGCAATTTAACAATAATGAGTTCTCATGGTAATTAAAATGCAATAATCAACATATATAGGCAACTTATACAAGTAAGCTCCCCTTGCAAAAGAGGTAAATATAACTTGGTTTCTCAAAATATTAAGAAAAATGCAGTGCTTTAAAAATGAAATTTTAAAAGTAGTGATCTTACCAATGGTTATTGAATGACTCAATGATGTAAACGGACTCCATCTGTAATGCATCACTGTAATGTATAAAAATGGTTTCAACACACAGAGAACCTGCGTTTAGAAGAAATAAATTGATAAATGGTGGAAGAAAACACTTGACAGGGGGTAAGTGCAATTTTAAGTTAAATGTATTTCTGCTCTTTGATTTTATAGTAGGTTGTGTGATTCTCTGCAATGAAGCATTCTTCTCTTCTGTTATTTGTGGAGGAGAGACAAGAATAGAACAAAAAGTACTTTTCCTTAAAATCTGTCTCATGAGCCTCAGTATCCCAACCACATATTGATAGAAATATCTGTCTCTTTAGGTACGCGCAATTTTTTGAGGTGAGGAGCCAAATTGTGTAGGAGCTCTCCAAAGCGGATATTCCTTCTTCACACTCCAATATGTCTGTGAAGGTTAAACATCATGACTGAAAGGAAATCATTAATTTTCAGAACTGTCGGTCTAAGCAGGTAGACGTAGAACGGGAACCCAACGCACCAGCAAACAACACAGGCTATACTTCCTCCATTAAAGTTTACCATCTTAACGCAAACTCTGATATAAACCGAGGCTTCCTTTCTCACAACTGCTTTCCCCCTTTGTCAAGTGAGCACGTATTAACTCAGTAATACCAGAAGAAAAGTTGTCTGAAGTTCGGTGAAGGAGAAGATCCACAGAAGTAAAGAAACATGGACAGCAAGCCCGCTGTTCTGCCAGTCGAAAATACGATGGCAGTCCCTGAGCCGCTGTTTGACAAAGACTCTCTAGTGACAATTTACCTGATATTGAACAACCAACTGCTAGAAAACACATATTCAACAACTTTCAGAGCCTTGAAAAAAGGTTTGCTTCCAGGTCATTGTGACAAGGGTCCTTTAACCAGCTAACACTTTAAAGCAGATGCCATTTCATGGCCCTTTCCTGAACTGGGCCCGGGCACAGATTGACAAGTCCAATTTGCAGGGAGCTGAGCCAGCTCTCACGGCAGATGAGGGCTTGTTGATACGTCATACTTTCCATTAAACCCTAGCAACTGTCTTGTGGGTTGCAAAATAAGATGGCAATTTCGTTCCTCGTCAGAAAATGAAGGTTTTTAAAATATAGGTTATTGTAGACCCTTCACAATAAAGCGTGCTTAACTGCTACACTGTATAAAATCTGGAGAATTTTCTAGATTGAAGATGAAATCAGCTAAACACCTGACGATATTCATGTGTGTTCCTTACAGTTTAAAAGTGAGGTGTTTAGCTTTCAACAGCTATATTACCTTAGCGACTTGTTGTTAAATATACCAACGGATCAGATTACAAAGGAAGTGGCAATTCCTATGGTAACCGTACTGTTCCTGACTTTTTACAATGCAGAGAATTATGCGTAAACCTCTTAACCAGTGCCCCATAAATGCAGTAATTTATTTCACTGATTCATTTACTCTTGGAAAAATGTTATAAAATGATGTTTATTCGGTTAGGAATTGGCTGAATAAAAACCTTCCCTAAATGATTTAGATGGCATATTGATAAGCTTGTAAGCACATAGGGTTAATAAAGTCATTAAATAAACTAATTGTATTTTAAGTCCAACCCAAGACCACTACAGATAGAATTCATAAAGGCAACCACAGTAGCAAGCTCTGGAGTTAGTTCAGGATTTCTGTTAGACAGCTATTGTTTAAAATACGATTTAATAATAGTGAAGATACTATTCAATCATGTCCCATTTCTGATCAGAAAGCGTTGCTGTCTCCCTGCTGAAACCAGACCAATGTCCAACCTTGTCCCAAATGACATACCTTTCAACTGAAACACTGCAATAGCCACTAATGGGTTCTGCCGCTAACAATTTTGCCATTGTTGTGTATAGTAGGAACACAATAAATACTTGTTGAGTAAAACAAGGAGTCCCTGCAAGGTATCCCCCAATATGCTTTTCCAACTTTACTGATAATTATTTTCACTCGTGTGCCCTTCATTTTCTCTTTGCACGTCCTTTCTCATGCTATTACTTCCGCCTGAAAATACCATCCACACAATCACTTCCACCTAAATCTGTTTCTCTCCTTTTAAGCCCAATTCTAAGACCATTTCCTGATTGATGGCCTCAAGGCAAAAAGGGCTTGTCCACCTCCTCTGCGTCGCTCACATAACTTATCACCTTGTCACAGGTGTCTATGACATGTACACATTTTCAGGCTCTGTCCTCCCCATCCATTTATATTCTGGGAATCTGCCAGAAAGGCAGACAAACAATATTAAAATGTGTCTTTTGTAGAGCTTTTTCTGATTGAAAAAAAATGTACAAGCATCTTAAGGACAGAAAAAAACTTGAAGTGGACCTTGCTTGTTTTGAGAAGAGTCATCTGTGCGGTCTCCTTAATGTAACTGTGGGTCAAGGAAGACCCCATTTTCCAAGAAGTATGTAACATTTCACAAGTCTGAATTGTGAAAAAAGCTATCTTCCTACTTGTGGGAAGCTGGTCTGCAGAAATAAAAGGCAGATCTGGGTTCACAAGGTGACTATGCCGAATGAGATGAGTGCTGAGACATTCAAGATTTGGCCTATGAAGGCAGGAAGACTTGTAGCTGGAAATAAACATGGGCTCATCATCCTACAGAGAACTATCCAAAAAGGTCTGTGCTCCTGAACCTATGAACCCATGGCAACACACCGTGAAAAGGACGGAGCGGCCAATCTGTGTCATAATTCAGTTCCATGAATCATGTCCCTATGAATCATGTCCTCTAGGGTTGTGGGTGCATGACTATGCAAATAGTAGCCCTGAGATGTTGACACCTTTAGCAATGGTCCGTACTCTTCTAATACTAGATTGGGTTTTATCATTCTGAGAATGCAGAGAACATCCCATATTGCTCCTACCTGATGTCCACGAGGCAGCTGACACCGGAGCTTATCCCCCGGGACAGTACTGGGACAGTCGTCACTCAGTTTTCCTCTTTCACTTGATTCACCAACAGCCAGAGCCCTTAGCTTGTAATCAGCACAGTTATGAAAAGAAGGGCCAGTGAAAGCAGAACTCTTCTCACTGTCCTTACCCCCAAAAGATATTCTCAACAGCTTAGATATCTGTGCGTAACAGAACGAAAAGGGAGAGATACTTGAACTTTAGAAAAGACTGCATTCCTGAACTTCCTGATACTACCCGTAGGGAAGGCCTAAGCATTTATTACCCTCTAAGAATTGGTACCTTGAAACTCTTTCCACCCAGAATTGTGTAGAAAGTCTCTAATGTCATTTGTTTTCTCACGGGAATGTAGGTCAGTGCTTTCCATGTAAGAGGTGCTTAATAAATGCTTATTAGGTTAACATTAGTTGCTCCCTACCTGCACCATATCCAATTAGTGAAACAGTTACTTTAGTCCAACTTCACGTGTAGTCTCACTTTCTATTTCAATGGCTTCCTAACTCCTGGGTCCTTTTTTGCAGAGAAGCATTTTTATGAATTTTTCTTTCGTTGTTCCTCTGTTTTTGATGCCTATAAAACCATTACTTGGTTGTCTGATTGCCCGTCTTTCTACTAAATTCACTTAATTTTTTATTGCTCTAAGAAAAACCATCTATTTATCATGGAGTCTTACTTTTTACCTTTCTGTCAACTTTAAATTGCCCATCATTGCTTATTTCTCTACAGCATCTCACTTGCGGACTCTAAAATTTTTTCTAGTGTTAAAGTCTCCTCCAAAATTCCACCAGCTGTGCAACCACATCCTCCATACCAGCAAATGAGGGAGGGGAAGTGATATAAGGGAAACAGTGAGGAAAGGAAAAAATTTAAAAATTTTTAAAGATTTTATTCATTTATTTTTAGAGGGAGGGGAAGGGAGGGAGAAAGAGAAGGAAGCATCGATGTGTGGTTGCCTCTCACACACCCCCTACTGGGGACCTGGTCTGCAACCCAGGCATGTGTCCTAACTGGGAATCGAACCAGCAACATTTTGGTTTGCAGGCCGGCACTCAATCCACTGAGCCACACCAGCCAGGGCTGAGGAAAAAAAAATTTTTGAAAGCACTTCTTATAACTGCAATAAACCATCATTCAACCCCATAGAAAAAATTGCAAAACAATCAATATAGATGATAATTACAAAGTATAATAATCTTTCCAAAATGGTGACTAGTAAAGAGTAATAAAAAAGACATTTATTCTCTGGCTTCTTTTAATGCTCGACACAACTTTCTTTATATTATTGTGAAAGTAAATGACCATTTCTCTTCTACCTACAAACTATTAAAAAAATTAAGGAAAAGTGAATCGGTGACATACACTTTGGATGGTGGCCAGTATGTGGTAGAGATCATTGGTTGAGAGAAATTATCATAATTTAGAGTGATGAACAGATTTCTGACATTCTACCATTTGCACCTAACTTGAATTTCTGAGTAATCATAATTATGAAACACTCAGATAGCATTTTGAAAATATAAAACAGCTCCCCACCCAAGGGCCTGACCTGAGCAAGTTAATGAGGATAATAGTGTTTCAATCTTCTACATTCTTGGCATACACTAGGGAGACATCACAGATGATACTGAAAAATAGCCCACAAATTACAAAGTAAAGAAATGCAACTAATTACAAAATGGAGCAGGCTGCCTCACATCTGTAAAGGAAAATATTTTGAATGAATAAATTGAACAATGATAAAGACACTTAGAAGTTGAAAACAGTTAGGTATTTTATTGTGGAATAACCTTAAAGTGAAAACAGAAGGATAAAGAGAAAGACAAATTGGAAATAGAAAGAAAAATGCAAAAGTAGATTCAAATATATTGTTAGAAGCAACATACAAGTGCGCACTTCTTATTTTAAATAAATATCTTATAAAAAGTTTTAAACTTAGCACAACAGAAGGTTCGACATTAGGTGACTGTAACAAATCATGAACAAAATAGTTTTCAGGCAGACGTACATCGGCTTTAGAGGCCGTGTCCAATTTTACGGGTTCATCCAGCCTTGGGCCCCTGTACACAAAACGGAAATGACTGATAACCCCAAGGGCTGGTAAGAAAGTGCTACCTGTCTCATCACCTTTCCAGTCCAATGTCTTTTGATGACATGCATGTTTTGTAAAGTTTTACTTGTAAGCTCTCTTTTTCACAGGGCTCAACATAGTATTGGTAAAAACCTTTCCCATATAACAAATTCCCATGAAAGTATTCATTTAATTTTTTATTGCTCTAAGAAAAAAATCTATGAACCTTTTTTCCCCATTTAAAAAAATGGAGATGATCAAAGCCTCCACCCCACATTGAATGGAATGGAAATCAGAAGATGGTAACGTACCAACCTATAGGGAGACTTGTGAGGTGACACTATCATCATCATCATCAGTCAGGGAAAGGGATGATCAAATTAATAATGACAAAGTAACCTCCTGCAACAACAGTTTCCTGTATTTTGGTCAATCAGCTCTATCTTATAAATTTATGTTTATATATCTTTAAGGACTTGAAAGACCAATTTTCAGAAGTGAATTCCATTTCCTGTCAGGACCCTGACTAGTTTCCAAAGAAAGACACGTTCTGTGATTCTTTAAAAAGAAATAGCGTCAATGCGAGGAGTTAGAAATACATTGTTTAGTAAGTCAAAGATATTCAGCCACACTATCTAAGAATAAAAGGAAGCCCTTCATTTCCCAAACTAGATGGAACTCTACAGTCCCCAAGCGAGGTTAATCACGGTGTTTACACACTCTTATGATAGGAGTTTGAATACAGAGACAAAATTGCCCTCTAACTCATACTTAGATTTCAAAAGGGATGGACCTAGTTGGTGCTTTTAGATGGCGAAGAAAGTCCAGTTAGGTGACTTTTCATAGAAAAGGATAAACAGCTATGGCATCTGAAAAAAACCTATCATGAACAAGGTGAGTTTTATGTAGTGCACTGATTGAGATGTACTACCTGAGATGCTGCTGTTATTCCAGTCAACAGGTTTGGTTGGGAAATTAGATTAACATCCATGGCCCATCGGTTACATTTAACACTCCCATTCTGAGCAACAAACTGCTATGACGTTTTCACTGAGATTATACAATAATTGCTTTAGTACAATCCAAAGCGGCAGATGGTAGCAGAAAACCCAAGCAAAAACACTGTCTACTCTATCAATTCAGATCGGTTTTATTTTCTTACATACAGTGACGTACGAGGAAAATACCGTGCATATATTCTGATGTGAGTATGAAGATAAGCAACAATGGGAAATGGGAAGACACGAGTGTGTGATGTTCACTACATTGGCTGCGGGAACACTGAGCAATGTTACCTGCGCTTGAATGCATTTCGTTTACAATGTGTGGTTCTGGTGCTGCCATTCCTTACCTGTCGCCATCCACTGGATGTGCTATATTTCAGATACTGAGTCTGGTTGTCTTGACATAGTTATTGATTTACGTCCCATTCAGTTTAATTCATGTGGAAATACTCACAGTGTGGTTGATCTATCATGTCCTGGGCCACATGCTGGTAATGGAGGGACCTTATAAATTTATAAGAGGAGTAATTTGACTGACAATCAAATGAGGTGAAGCATATAGAGTGTTTCACATGAGGAATAGTTACTTTTATTTTTCTAATTTTCATTGACTATTAAATAAAAAAACCCAAACATCTAAATTGGGCATTGATGCAACATGTTTGTTCATCATTCCAGCTTTCAAGATCCAATATTTTTTTTAATCTCTAAAAACAAGACCCCAGAAAAGAAAAATGTCTCTGTATTTTATTTTGTATTTCACTTTTTTCTTGTATTTGATGACATTTGATATTTTTATAAGAAATATAGTTTATAAGAATATATTTTTTAAAAAAGAAAAGATTCCATCTCCAGCAAAGTATTTTGAGTGTATGGATACTTATTTGCCCTAAAAGTGTTTTCTGGGATGATTCCTTCTCTACTTTACAGTTAGTATCAGTTTGGTATATGCGCCTTTCCCTTTAACTGAACTATGCAGATATCACGTGGACATTACTCCTTGGTTATTAGTTATCAGTTATCTTCACCTCTAATACAAAAATCTTGGGCAAAATCATCCTCATCTCTTTCTATTACTGGAAAGGGCTAGAAATTTGGAGGAATCACTCCTTTCACTCTAGAAGTTGGAAAACCAAATTATTCTAAGCAAAGTGAACAAGAAAATATTCCAGACATCTACTTTTATTTATTTTTCCATTCAGCAGACACTGAAAAAAGGAAAATAGAATGGCTGTGTTGAAGAATCCATTATTACTGACGCTACTAGCAAGATTTTCTTAATACATGATGAAAGCAACTGATGCTTCTAAATGGAAAAACAGAACAAGTGAAATGAGAAACACTTTAAAATTTTCTTTCAGGTAGAGAAATATTCAACTAAATACACTCCTCTTTCATTCGGTCTACTGAGGTTATACTATTTTCTAGGCTTGAACATCAATATACTGTCTATATTTCAGCAAAATGCTGAATGAGAAGACTGTTCATTTTCTTTGGTTAAAATATTGTATGACAGATACATTCCTCTGACTATAATGTGAAATAACTGTAATTAGCATGAAAAAAACACTTTTTCTAATACCATTTTTTTCTGCTTCTGAAGTAATTGTCATAGACCACGGGCAGGACCACTATAAACATGAGGATGCCATAAAAAAAGAAAAGAGATATTTATAACTGTGGGTTCATTAACGTTTGCTTTATTTATAAATAGTTAATCCTTTAAGTATTTTTTAGATATAGAATCTTTTCATTTTATTTATTTTTCTTTTTTATTGAGTTTATTAGGGTTATGTTGGTTAATAAAATCATATAGGTCTCAAGTACCTAGAGCCATATATTGAGAGCTTCCAGGAATTAGGATATAATTGGGGACAGAGCGATGCGGACACCGGCTAGCAGTGTCCGCGTCATTATGGATGAAATAAAACATACACACGGACGACCGAGTCCGGTGGAGGAAAAAGGACGACAGCCTGGCTTTTCTCTCAAGGGGAGCAAAAGCCCCGAGGCCTCCCCCATCACAGGCCTTTATTCTGTATCTCCTCCCATTACAGGATGGTCCTCACTCACTATCCCCAGTTACAACAAAAGGAGCCAATGCCCCTCATCCCATCACAGAGGAAGGACGTTAGCAAATGAAAAGGCAAAAGTGGTTGAGCCGGTTACACTGGTCCCTGCAAGGTTTAGCACTTGCAGGGTGAGGGAGGTTTAGGAAGAAGCAAGCCTCAAAAGCAGCCTAGGTATATTGCAAATCTGATTCCCCACGAGAGAACCTATCTGTGGGCGTGGGTCCTGGGCATCTCCGAGTGGGAGCTGGGCCCACGCCACGCAGAAGCGTCTGCCACAACAGGGGAAGCATCATTCTGCCAGTACACATCTTTACAATATTAATCTTCCTGTAAAAAGAAGCAAAATAGCTGATCAGATATTTAAGCCTAAATTTTTCATGCACCCGAGGTATTTAGTGCTTAGTGTTATTCTTACATGTTCTTTACATTCTTTATTCAGTTCATTCTAGGTTGCTTAAATTTTTCTGACTTGTACAGAATTTTTTCGGAAATTTTACAATACCCTTACACAATATTCAATAAATATTTGTTGAATAAATGAATTATGTTTCCTAGATGGTGACTGATGCTATATAGCAAAATATTATGTATACATTTATATTATATTCAATCATTGTACTGCATTTTCCTGTGTAAAATACAGTCTATCGGGTATCCTAGGAAGGCCTTTGTGGACTTCCCAATGTTCATGAGCAATCTAATGCATTCGTGATGAATTAAACCCTAACATTAATCTCCACGTACTGCCCATTTATCTGACAGTGAGTCAACACAATGTCTGAAAAACTTTAATCTCAAACAGGCCTTACTACCAGGCTCTTATTCAGCGTTAGCTCTTAACTCGTGGGAAATAAAAGTCTCCGAAACTAGCTCAGTCCCTCCCACTATTTACCCTGATGGAGAAGTTGTGTCGTAAGAAGGTAGGACCGTTTCCTATTCAACTCAAAAATTGTCACTTTTGACTTAAAAGATGGATATTGTAATTTTGTAGATGGGACAAATTCTGCATTTCTGATCCAAGGCACAGAGCACAAGGAGAAAAAAAATTTGTTTTTCAAGTATATATGTATACAACTTCATGCAATGAAACATGTGACTATTCTTCTTCTTGGTTCATTGTGAAAAATTGCTGGTACTAGAAAATCTTCCTCAATGATCACACTATGGAGACTGTCAGTATTAGTTTAGGTGTTATGAGTTTCCGTATTTTTCCCAGTCTGTAAGGATTTCATATTAGTAGAAGGTTTGCAGAAGCAGCGTTGGGCCTTACTAATCAGATTCCATTTGCAAATAAAAAACATGGGCAAATTTTGGTGACATGAATGTATATATGTATTTGATATGACTACCAGTGGTCACTGTTACCATCAAATGTACACATAGAAAGTGTATCACCTAAGATTCAAATTGGATAAAGGGTTTTTCAGTGTCACCATATTGGTGTCTGTGTACCTGCTCCAGTTTATGAAGTGGAAGGTATTCCACTGTTCCTCACTTCACAAAGAATGACTGTCATAAATGCACAGCCTTTCGTTAAGTCAACAGTTCGGGCGATTTGGCAGCTCTTTCCTTAGGCTGATGGCACAACTCAAACGGGACTCGAATGCATATTGAGAATGATGAGGAAAGTTCAATAATATTTTGTTAGATGACACTTCCTTTTAGGATTATTGGTTCTCTGTAGACTCAAAGAAGCATTTACACAAAATAATGCAGAAATGGTAAAACTGCTAGTCATGAAGATCAAAGACTATATCTATAGTTTAAGTCATATCCAGCTAATAGTTACCATATGTGACAAGTGCTATAATAAAGTATGCAAAACATCCCAGAGATAAAATAGCTAACATTGATTTTTTACTATGTACACATTAGGACAATTATTTTAGTACTGATCTAACATAAATGTAATGACCCATGTTTGAATCATAGAGTTTACAAAACACTTTGAAGTATCTATCCTCATTCAATTATCAGCGTAACTTTGTGTGACTTTTTTTTCCTCAGAGGAGATGATAGTTTGAAGACAGAGAAGCAAGGCCTTTTCTTTGTCTCCTCACAAATGGCTGTTCACATGAATAGTTGTAATCATGGCCATTCATCATTGGTGTTGACTTTGTATGCGTGTGTGTGTGTAAGTTTCATCTTCCCATGGGTATCACTCAGTTATGTGTTTAATCAGCACTTCATGATCAGCTCCACTGGACAGAGCAAAAGAAGGCTACAACTCCTTGCATTCCTAGTTATTTCCAAACCTAGCGATCAAACAAGCCATGCCCGCTTCTCAGAGACAGTGGTGAAAGAGGAAGACAGCCCTGACTGGTGTGTTTGAGGGGGCTGGGCATCATCCTGCAAACTGGAAAGTTGTGGGATCAATTCCCGGTTAGGGCACAGGCCTGGGCTGTGGGCCAGATCCCCGGTTGGGGGCGCTGGAGAGATTGATGTTTCTCTGTCTATCTCTCTATCTCTTTCTCCATCGCTTCCTGTCTCTCTAAAAATAGATAAAAATTTTTTTTTTTAAAAAGGAGAGATTCCCCAGAATGTGCTTAAGTAAAAAATCCTTTCTTTTAGCATCTGCAGAACCGGGGGAGGTTTTTCTCCTGTAATATTATTAGTCTTTCAGCTCCTGGAGTCTAGTTATGGGCCTGACACATTGTAACCACTTAGTAAGTTTTGAAGGACTTCATGTTAAATGTATTAGCAACTAGGGGAAAAGTATAAATAACTACAATATAGTCAATAAAAGTGAGGATGGTTAACCTAGGAGAAGACTTCCTGAACATGCTTACAAAGCATGTATACTTTTTTAAAAGTAGATTAGTACCAGGCATTGTTTTGCAATTAATTGCTATTTTCTTAAAATGTGTTATAAGAAAATAAAAGAGCAGCTTACAAGCAGACATAGCTTGTTTTGACAAGACCCAAATATTTTGGAATGATTTTATCGTATTTAAGTAACATCTTAGAAAGCTAAGAAATAAATAGGGACCATAAAAATTCTTCTCTGAAACCAGTAATTATTATTCCATGTATTCAAAATGCATTTTCGTATTGAGAAGATGTTCCATTTGGAGGGTGGGCGATTGGCTGCTGGAGCTTCGGTCATCCACTAAATGGACTTTCTGCCTAGGCTGCATTCTCATAAAAAGTATTTTTATAATTACTTAGAGGCGTATTGCGTTGCTTTTGAATTTGCTATTTTGAGTGTCAGCAGTTTCAACAGATTATTGCGTTCTCTGAAGCAAGCAGTTTCGTCTGTCACTTGAACACATCACACACCCACCCACCTGAAGAAACAGTCTTTGTATGCTGTTCACTTGGTTTGAGATCTGGACTCCTTGACATCTTAGAGTTTTCTCTCCCCAGCCTTGAAACTCAGGTCAAAGCTCCCTATTTCAGGGACACTTCACATTAAAGTTGAATCAAAGACTGAAATCTTCCCCTTTCTCTACAGGAAGATTCTTCGTTGTTATGATTAACTCCTATTTCACCTGAAGCTTCGAGTTAACAGTGTAGATTATTTGCTTGAAAATACAGACTCTGCGATGAAGTACATTTAGAACTAAGAGTTAGAAAATGAATGTCAACAGTTACATGTATTTCTGGAACACTTCTTTTTTGGAAGAAATATAAAGCCACGTTTTTGAACAAATATAACTGGTTACTACTGAAGAGTTTAAACGAAAACATAGGGCTTCAGACACATTTATAAAGAGTCATACAGGCAGAATTCCATGAGTTAAACAGATAGTGCTTAGTGTTAATTCTCTAGAACAAAGTAGATCACATCTAATTCGGGGGGCGCGGTTTAGTTAAGAAGTGCTGCCTAACAATGCACCCCAAACCAGTGGCATAGAGGAATATTCACCTATGATTACTGCAGAGTCAGTATTTGGACAGGGTAGAGTGGGGGTGGCTTGTCTGTATTCCACGGTGTGGCTGGGTAACTGGCTATTGAGCGGATTACCCGCTCTGTCTTGTCAGCTGGGACTACAGTGTTCTGCGCCCTGGAAGCAGGGGTGGCTGCAGTGTGGTGATCTCAGAGCGGTCAGACGTCTTTCCTGGCAACGGGCTTTCCGCAGAGATAACAATGCAAATCTCACGGTGGAGATTACTGAGTTCTTCGGGCCTGAGCCTGCGAACTGACACCGTGTCATTTCTATCACGTGCGATTAGTCCAAGTGGTCACATAGCCCCGAGAAACGAAGGAGGCTGGCGCGCAGAACACACCGCTCAACTGGAGGATCAGAAAAGGCCTAGGAGAAGCGGTGGCATGTGAAATTGGATTTTAGAGAATTGGTACAATCTTGATAATGTGATACTTACTTAAGGTGGTTAGATAGAAATGAGTACACATGTGTAAAGAAAGTGAAGGAACCGTAAAGTAGCACTTTTTAATTTCTATGCGGTGATACACAGATCACATCCAAATAGCTGAAGATCACAAACTAAGAGTTAATATAATTGGCCCCAAGTTTTTACACTTCCCGGTAGCGCACATTATTTGACTTCTTGCGAAGTGATAACACCTGAGCTTTCTACTTTTGTGAGCTATGTTTTCGAGATATCATCTTTAATTGGATATCAGTAAGTCATATCAGTTGCAGCTCAAGCTAAAACTGCTAGTTAGACACTGTAATTTATTTCAGACTTATTAATTGCCTGCTGGAGGAGAATATTTCACTGGTTAGTACATGAATACCAGTGATTGACCTGTCTGTGCTTTCTATTTCTCTTTGTGCAACAGAAAGGCACCTATAACAACACTACAGTGCACAATTCGTGCTGCCAATTTTGCCAATTAATATACGCCGACCAGGGCCATCATCTAAAGAAGTTAGTTACAAAAGAAAAAGAAATGTCTATCGCCTATGCTTTAGTTTCCTTGGAGTTTCTAATGGTTGTTTTGATCGGTTGGATCAGCTCTCTGACTCTAAAAAAGTAAGGGAGAATCATACGTTGTCATTTCTAAATATAATGAGGACAAGTCAGTTTAAAAAATACAATTATAATGCCAAGGATTTTTGCGAAACCAGTGATTCAGCCCCTGTGAACTACCTGGGTGCTCCGAAGTTATTCTCATCTTCACTCCACACAGAAAGAAGTTTGTCAAGTAACCATGAAGAGAACTGGGAAGAGGGTGGAGTGCAAGGAAGACACTCCATCCTATCCTCCATGTGCAAAAGGCGGAATTGGAAACAACGTTCCTTGATCATTTGTTCAGTAAAAAATGTTCATTTGTTTCCTTTATCACAGGACAAACATGAAAGCCTTCCCGCATTTCATTAGAAGCCCCTTATCTTTATAAATATTTCTGTTCTACCAACACAAATTGCTGTGGAGATTCGTAACCAATTTTGTAGTAATGTCTTTTCCTATTTCTTTTTTTTGATCCTCTTCTGAGCTAGTTAAATCTCTTTGCCAGTGGCTATTTTTTTCCTTCAAAATGAATATTCTTTTTTACCTACAAAACGGTACTGCACTTGAGAAAGATGAAGGAGAAGGTTGTAGCAATTGAAATCCCCATTATCTAGATTAAATAACATGGTTTTTGAATGTATTTACCAGATACTTAAAAAGTACATCAAGCGATTTAGGTTCGTGTTCCACCCCAGGAATATGGAACCTCTTGATAGGTATATTGTTAACCCAAATTGTCTGTATCCAGTGGAATTTAATTTTCCCTAACAGTTTATTTGCCAGGGTTATCTCTAGCTGTAACACTTTCCCTCTTAAAACAGATTTTCTAGCAATTTTATGCTGAGTTCATAAAATGGCCGTGTTACTTCTTATTACATATAGTCATTATGAAACTGCTTATAAAACATTTTAGGAGGAAACAAGTTACGAAATTACCAATAAGAGTAAATTCTCCTCCTCAATTCAGTATGTGATTGCCCCTTGGTTAACAGATAAGACTGTTCTGATGCCGAATGCAGTAAAAGGCTGTTGGAGTGCAGAGGGGCCACGGGTAATGATCAGCTGGAGAACTTGACCGCATCACTCTTACAAGCCTATGATTAACCTGGATGTGGGAAAAACCGTGTAACTGAATCTGCATTTGAAGGAAGGAACATTTCAGCTGGTGTGTTAGTGAGACATCAACACACCGGCTTGTTTTTGTAAACATGGTTAATTATTGGTACTTCCTTGTAAATTCGGCCTGAATAGTTTACTACATCGCAACAAGAGTCTAATATAGGATTACTGAGATCTCATATTCAAATATATAAAAATTCCCACAATAAATGATAAAAGACATACGACACAATGTAAAACAGGCAAAATACTTGAACAGACAGAGCACAAAATGAAATATACAAACAGCCAATCAACATATGGAAAGGTGGTTAACACCATTATGGAAAAGCGGAAATAAATATCCATGTCTCATCTTCTACTTGATGGCTAAAATGAAAGGTAAAAAGACAATACTAAATTGAGGATATGATAAAACAGAAACTCTCAAATATAATATATATATTACTGCTTGGAATATAAAATGTTGCAGCTTTGGAAAATTGTATGGCAGATTCTTAGGAAGAATAAGTTACCCAATAATTCCACTCCTTGTTCCGTTTTTATCCAAGAGCAATGAAAATATTCAATTCACAAACACATTTGTATAATTATACCATCTTTGTTTACAACAGCCAAAGCCTAGCAAAAAACCAATGTTCATCCACAGGAGAATGGATAAATAAATTTTTATAGCAAAAAGCAACTACTGACAGAAACCACATAGACGCATCTCAGATATGTTATGCTAAGCTAAAGCAGCCAGACACAAAAACATAGACATTGAAGGTCAAGAACTGGTAAAACCGAACCTATAGTGATCAAAATGGAGCGATTGTCTGGAGGAGACAGAGAGGGATGGGCCAGGGGCATGAGGGAACATTTTGGGTGATGTGCACATTTTATGTCTTGTTTTGGGGGGTTGGCAAAGCTCATCACACCGGATCACTACATTGCTTCTAATTTCTAATTCAAAGTGCTCACTGTTGGTACATAAGACAGCAATCGACGTTTGTGCATTCGCCACGTATCTTATCAATTCGCTAGAGTCATTTATTACCTCCATGAGGTTATTTTGGGTCGGTTCTCCGGGACTTTCTAAATCGACAATCACGTCATCCCGCTCTGCACATAAATACCTGAGGAAGCGTATGGCCCGCAGCATATCACTAGGTTGGTTTTCTACCAACAGGGTAAATCTAAAGCAATTACATCTCACCAAAGCAGAACCAGATTTTTCAACAGCAAAAATGGGCATATGACAACAAATCAATATCTCGAGTTCAGTGATGACTCGGTAAAATGGCTGTGCTAACCCACTTTATTTTGAAGCTAAGAAAGTAGACCAAGAATGTGAATGTTAATAGTGTTAAAATGTAATTATCTGCAATATTAGTACACTCATCTTAAGTTGTGACACAGTGACAAAATATTGAAAAAGACAAATAATTTTAAAAATTTAAGTAGAGTAAAAACTTCTTAATTATTTTTATATATATAAATTTCCTTGAGCAAGTCATTGTTGATCAGGGAATTTAGGAAAAGGTATAGAAATTTGAAGGCAATCTTTATTTAATGTCACATGGCTTTTTCATTCCCAATGATAGATTTAACGTTTGCCTAAGTGAGACATAAATCATTAATCAAATGCCAAAATGTGTAAGCCACATTTAAAAAATTAACTCACGTGTAGCCATTACTATGAACATCAAGTAATAGCTTACCAGATCTAATACACTTGTTTTAAAGGGAAACAAATAAAGAGAAATCGATAAGGTCATAAGAATTCATTTTTGTATGTTTTCTGCATTACAGTTTCTTTGAACATAAAAGTTATTTATTTTTAAGAAAACCATTTTGAACTTAGCCATTAAAAATGTATTTGTCAGTAAGATGACTTTCTTAAATTATTATTAGCTCCTAAGTTTTCTCAAGACTTCTTTTTGGACAGTATGGCCCAGGACCAGCTAGTAATGTAATGTTTTACATTCTGAATAAAATGGGTTTTTGTTGTTGTTCTTGCTGGAATTAAAGGGGACCTCCAATAAGTCCAAAAGTATTTTAAGGTTTGTGTTTTGTTCAAGGGGGATAAGACACAGTGCAAATTTTGTTCATTACGCACAGTCAAAACTTTCAGGGAAACCATGGGAAAAGTAAAATAGTGCATACAACTTGTAAATCAGCAAGTGAAAAATAAAATTAACAAACCCCAATGCTTAAAAGGTAATACACAAGAAAATAGAAACATACAAAAAGCAGGACAAATACAAAGAAACAGTAAGATAGCAG
Organism: Glossophaga mutica; assembly: GCA_039655065.1. Lineage (NCBI taxonomy): Eukaryota > Metazoa > Chordata > Mammalia > Chiroptera > Phyllostomidae > Glossophaga > Glossophaga mutica. The sequence continues at coordinate 475,758 of CM077318.1, read as the reverse complement.
TAGACAGTTTCTATATAAAAGTAATCACAGAATTGAATTCACTAATTAAAAGACGGAAATGACTGAAATGTTTAAAAAGTTATCAGCCATGTTGAACAGGCAAGAATGTGACAAATGTGAAAGTAAAATGATGAAATAAACTACACTTGGTCCAATACTAATCACAATAAGCCACGGTCTCTATATTAACGTCAATTAGGTCAGATTAACAGAGTATTAGGGATCTAGAGCATCACTACATGAAATTGAAAGGATGAAAGCACAAAGAAGTCATCAAAAATGTGTATGTACCTGTAGAGGAGGTAAAATAACTTCCCTTCCACTCTTCCAGCTTCTTGGCTGACAATGAGGAGGTAAAACTTTTCCTGAGTTCATTGGGTCCTGACTGAGACCCACGCACCAAAGCGTCTGGGGTGGCACGTTCTGCCGCCCTTCCCAGCTAACAGCATCGCCTCAAATTAAGGGAGGCAACAAGGAGTACAATGGCAAGGAGATACTGGCAATTCCATCCACATAGTGAAAGAATCAATACCGCTCTCTCAAGACATTCGAAAAAATATACTAGATTTGAAAAACAAAATAAGCTTGATTTATTGGGCATATAGAAAACACTGCAAAAAAACAAATTGAAAAAAGATGTCTTGACTATTAAGGAAAATTTGCCACTGGAAAACAAGTCTTTAATTTTAAAACTATTTTGTTCCATTGTAAGGATTTTTGAAGAATTCTATAAATCTCATGGGAATGACAAAGGAACTAGACAGGGTAAAGACTGCTAGCATACCAAACAATAGCCTGGTATTGTCTAAAACTCTTTTTTTCCTCCCCAGCATGGCGGAGATCTTTACTTAAGGTGAATATTAAAAGGTTAAAGCTCTATATCACTTTGAACTTTTCCTTTCAAACCTGATTTCAAAGTTATAAGGTTCTGCATCTTCTAATTCATTGGCTTGTACATGTCGCACCCGGACGCAATCTTATGAGAATAAAATCACATATGTATCACCATCCTAGTTACAGAAGATCAAAAACCAAAATTAATCCAAAAAATGTAAGGTATTCAGAGAGCCAATTCCTTTTCAGACAACTGATACATCTCATACATATTAGTAAATAGCATCAGGTTTACCTAAGTGTCTATTGTCTTTAATTTTAAACATTAAAAATAAATGTCATTAAACAGTATGTTGTACTATAATAAATTATATATCGCATCATTTATTTTCCATGGTAATTAATGGAAACACAAATCTTTGCCATCTATAAACAGCTAAATTAGCACATCCACATAACAAAAAATAAACTTTCTGTGGAGGTTTATTTTTCATTTACTGAACATCAATTTAAAACTTACCCTTTTCTGAAAGTTCATTGAAATTTTTTTAACCAGCCCTGAGCAGTGTGGTTCAGTGGTTGGACTGTTGTCCTGGGGGACAAAATGTTGGGGGTTCGATTCCCAGTCAGAGCACATACCCAGGTTGCGGGTTTGTCCCCCAGTCGAGGTGCGTGTGGAAGTCAAGCAATCGATATTTTGCTCTCGCATTGATGTTTCCCTCTCTCTGTCTGTCTCTCTCTCTGTCTGTCTCACCATTCCTCTCTTTAAAATCAATAAATATATCCACAGGTGAGGATGTAAAAATATGGATTTTATAGACAGTAACAGCTTAAAAATTGCTTATAATATCTCACTAATAAATATTTCACATTGATTCTGTCATGAAATGAAAACATTTTGGTTATGCTGGGTTAAATGAAATGACTAAAATGGATTCCAGCTATTTCTCTTTATGTTTCGAAATGCTTATTTCTTCAAAGTCTTCTGGTCTCTGCAGGAAGACATCACTGAATTTGACTTGGGGTTCCTACAAAGGGAGTTGTGTCTCCTCTGTGCACTTGCCCTGTGGCTAGGAACCTGAATCTCAGGAAAAGGCGGCTGGTTACCGCTGGAGAACCTGCGAGTCTCACAGCAGAAGGGAACGCCGCCAAGGGAGGGAAGGGGACTCGTCCTAATGTTAACCGCTATCCTCGGGACCCGGGGCTATAAACTGGGAAAGCAGCGTTGAGAATCATGCACAGCTTCAGAATGGCAAGATCTTCCTACCTGACATCAACATGCAGATGAATGATTTTTATGTGCAGTTTTCTTTCGGGTATTTGGTGTTGAATGAGCTGACCCACGCTGTGGTATACAAGACAAAGCTGGATGCATACGACATTATATAAGCATTTCTAAGTTCTGTTTTATTTCTAAGTTGTCTTTGTCTACGCTCTCTCTGAATACATTTAAAAGGAAGCCTTCTGTTAAGTCATGTCAGTACTAACGCTCTTACATTGTTTTTCCAAATATCTTTATGAAACTGTTTACCATAAACACACTACTCATGTCAAATGGTACGGCTAACCAGTTAGAGGGGTATACTAATGTATTTTTCTCCGTGTAATATCTGACTTTCAAAAGCATACATTTGCCCTTTCACTCGCAATGCCAAAATGCACAATACCTAATATTGCTGAACGATTTTTCACATGAATAGAAACAAAGAAAAACAGTTTCCGTAGCAACATGTCTTTCTACTGATACATGGAAACACTAAGAGCATTGCTCTCATCACTATGCAAGTTTTGTCTTGTTTTGTCACTTTGCCTATTGATTCACTGAGATGCTAGGGCAGATGCTGACCATCATTTTGAGGAAAAAACAGAGGCAAATGGACGGTTTCAAATGTATTACAATTTCACACTGACTAAGGTATTTAGTGACACGGGGTTTCTAACATACACAAATTATGAAACATGATATGGGAAAAAAAATTAAGCTATATGTTAAGAAAGTGTCTCATTAATTTTGTACGTATATATAAACCAATAGATTGGTGCAGATGGCTTATGAAGATGAAGGGCTATTGGTGGACTGTATTATAAATACACATGCATGAAATGAAGTTTAACCCTTGAATTTCATACATAAGTCTGTGTGTGTGTGTGTGTGAGTGTGTGCATCACCATGAGAGAGACAGGGAGGGAAGGAGAGAGAAGGAGATGGGAAAGGGTGGAAGAGAAAGAGAAATTGAGATTTACTGAGCACATACCGGGCAGTTTTCTGGACCCTAAGGTATTCTGATAAATGTACCGGGTTTTGTAAGCACGGATGAAGAACGACTCCGGAAACACCAAAACCGGTTTCATGGAATAGGTGACAATGAAATTGACCACCGAGAGATGAATAGAAGTTCTTTAGGAAGATAAGGAGAAAAAAATTCACAACAGAGAAAAATCACTTTACAAAAAAGGCATGAAAAAGCAAAATTGTTTTCAGAGAAAATGTAGCCTGTTGTGTGTGGAATACATAAAGAGGGACATTATGTTCACGTTTCAGCAGTCCCAACATTATTCGGGTCAGGATGCCCACGAGAATGAATCCAATTATCGCCCATTTCATCACAGGAGCAAAGAAGGGAAGGGAGCAGAGGTTCGAGGTACGTGAGGGAAACCGTAGACTAGGATGGACATGTGAAAAGGACAGGAAATGTACCACCTCTGTGTAGCAAAACCTAGATGCTCAGAAGCAAGTTTCTTGACACCTAATAGTTTCTTTACATCAAAACTGGGGACAGCAGCCTCCTTCTACCCTTTTAGCATTTTCCCCTTTATGTCCACCCTGTCCTGTGCCTTTTTGTACCGGACATTCAAACTCTCCATAATGTTTTTCTGCTCACGCTCTGCGCCGGGCTCAACAGGTGGCTGACGCATATCTCGCGCCCCAATCCAGTCTCCCCAGTTCTGTGCCCTGGGTCTCATCAGTTACATCTCCCAATGCATGTTAACTCTGTCCAGTCCTTTTTGTCCGGAGCACCTGAACATCCATTGCCTTAACGTTTCGGCCTCCATCCTTCAGTGGTTAAAATTCAAACTTTAATGATAATGGCCGGGAATAAGTTCATGTAGTCTCTAAAAGTACTTGAACTACACTTCGTGAACTCATTTACACTTTAAAAGAATCTGCCTTGTTACATCAGCAAGCTGTGAAATAAATGAATAAACGTATATTGCTCATTTCAAAATGTTTACAGAAGCAGGAGGTCAGATGTGAAATTGTGTAAATGTAAAGACCAGGTATAACAGTCATAAGAACTGGTCTCATTGATGTAATGTTTTGTAAAAAAAGAGAAAAAAATAAGAACATCATTTAAATGCTGAATTAGCACATAGATGGGTAAACTATGTAGAAAAACTTCTTTTTAATGAGGTGCTGTGCAATTTCAATGGTAATTATGTAATGAATCTGGATGTCCTTAAAAAGGTTTTTGCATTTAATTTCCCAACTTTTCTACAGAAGGCTTCATCTTTGAATACAAAATTGTTTAGATTGTATTTGAATTCAAACTTTATGAAATTTTCTCCCTGTGTTAGGCCCATGGGGCATGATTTTTAATTTAAACGTTGGGAATGGCCGTGTGTAACCGTGGCCAAGTCATTCAAACCCTATGTGACTCGATGTTTCATCTACAAAGTGATGAGAACAATAAGATTTCTGATAAAGAAATGTTATCATATTATTCATATAGTGCAAGAACTTAGCCTGGCTGCTGTCCCATGCAGGTTTTATTGAATATTAGTTGTCATTGTTCTCATCACTATGATTATCACATACCTTTGAAGAGCAGGTCCTTACAATATATTTTTAATTTATTAACTACTTTGTATTTTAAGCCCCCTGTTATCAATGACTTTAAATAATGATAATAATAATAATAATAAAAACATTTTAGGCCTTCTCTGTAACTGTCACAACCTAACAAGAGAACATGTATCAGTTAGAACATGCTACATTAACAGCAGCAAATAATCCCCAAACCTAAGTGATTTAAAGGAAGAGTGGTTAATTTTTTACTCATTCGACAAATTCATTAGAGGTCAGCAGTGGTATTGTGCTCAGTGAAATAATCCAGTCAGACAAAGACAAGTAACATATGATCTCAAATATGTTAAAACAAAGACAAAGTAAACTGATAAATGAAATAGAAACAGACTCATAGATACAGAGAACAGACAAACATTTTAGAATTTGTTAAGGTTCTCAAATTATACAAATTATCTTTGTAGGTAGTCAAATTGATCAGGTAATTATTGTATCTCCGTTATATATGTCTACATAACAGCAAACACTTTATTAAGGAAGACCTAAAATAGAGCAGATGGTTTTCACTGGTGAGAGTCAGTAAACAAACTACAGTCATCTGACGAAATATTTATTAAAACTGCTGTCGATACTAGTGAGTTTTGTTTAATTAACGGTATTTGAAAGTACCCTGTCTCATGATCAAATATTTATTTAATTTAGAATCGTTTCCCAAAGTCTTCCCAATAATTGTGCCTCAGTGGAATATGGCCTGTTTATTTGCAGAGGGCTTAGGCATCTGCTAATCATGTTGACAAATGCCGGGTCTTTTCTTAGTCAGATCAGACTCTGATTAGCTGAAACTTCTCTGCCGAGATTTGTATTTGCAGCACTGAGTAAATTTTTATTTACTTGTCTCCACAGCACCCAGTCCATTCTTCCTGACTGGGTGGCAGCCGTGAATCTGGCTGGGATTGACTCTCCATCAGGGGTGAGCTCTGAGAAGCATGATACCATCCGTACAATCTCGGCTCCTGTTCGATACCAGTCGAACTATGGAAAGTTCGAAGAATCACAGCGAAATTGAAATCCTGCATCTAAACTCTTCCAATGGTGGTGTTTTGCCAATACATTTCTTTCATTGTATAAAACAATTTAAGCTGAAGTTTCTGTTGCATATAATCGCAAACATCCAAACTGAAATACCTGTACTTTCTTCTTGATTGATTTTTTTATACTTTATTGTAAAAGTTTCTCTGGCTATGTGATGGAATTTCTCATTTTTCTTTTCCAGTCTCAGGACTTTCTGTATTTTTCCTCTGGTCTGTCCTGTGCATTTTCATCTTCCTGACCCTTGTAATTAGTCATCATTACTCTTGGACATTGTGGTTTGTCTGAGCTTTGATTAGTATTTCTCAGTAATAAATATTTTATATTGATTGTATAATGAAACAATAACATTTTGGCTATAGTGGGTTAAATGAAATTATTGCCATTTATTTCAGCTATTTCTCTTTATTTTTTAAATAAAGATACTAGAAAATATAAAATTATGAATCTGTTGTTTGCACTGTTTTTATTGAACACTGCAATCCCTTCAACAGAGATTGATTGCTACAAACTGAAAACCTGGAGCCTGCATAAGCCAGTTTTAAATGCCTAGTAATAAGGCATTATTAGGAAACAGAAGAAAAATACTAGTCATCCGAAGTAAGAACCTTCTGAGACCCGGGACTCTTTTAACAAGCTCCCTAGGCTGATTCAAAGGCAAGGTCAGTTTTGAGAACCACCGTTGTATGGTCATTTCCAATACAACTTTTCATGATCTTCATAAATTTCCAAACTAAGAATACCCACGAGAAACTGTTATAAAAGCAGCCTGGATCTGGGGAGCTCTCCCTGAGTTGGGAACAAAGCTAGTTAAGAAAAAAAACTAGCAGAGAAAACTGAGGAGAATGTCCCTTGCTCGTGTACTTACTTTATAGCAACAAACTTTTCTTGAACAAGATATCCTCATCACTCTAAAATGAACTTAGCCTTAAATACAAAGACAGAACAAGCCACAGGAATACAAAAGAAACTGATATTAGTAATGAGAATGTGAGTGACGATTTATGGAACAAGTGTTATTTGTTTCTGAGATAAGTTAAGGCATTTTTTTGAGACAGAGAAAAACTAGTGTTTTATACAATTACTTAAAAACTGTTTTAAAATAGATTTAGAGTTCCTTTTAAATATTTTGTCCTGGTAAGCATACAAAAACTTTTGGAAATAAATTCTAAACCTTCATCCTCTAGATGAAAATGGTAAAAGCAGATGGGACCACAGTCCCATCTTGTGTACAGAAAATGATAGTTGCACAAGTGAGTGGGAAAAAATATAAGAAAAGCCAAGAACAGTACATTCCTGTTAGGGCTAAGAAGATTTTACTGAGTAGCTCAGTTAATACCTTATGATTAGGATGAAAACAGCTGAGATGCATGAAGTCATCACCAAACTTCACAAGATTCCACCCTTAAATCCACAGAACATCAATATTCGAAGGAAACTCTCCTAATTCCCTGACCAAACCTTAACAGTATGGCAACAGATTTTAAGAGGCATTATTCTAAGGTGGTTCTTTTTTTCTCTTCCCTTCTTTCTTTTATATTTATTTTCCTTCCTTTTCTTTGTTTTTATTTTATTCTTTCTCTCCCCTACGATGCGCTACTATCTTTCTGTTTCTTTTCTTTCATTTTACTTTTTACAATTTCTCATCTCTCTCTCCCCCTCTTTCCTCCGCTCTCTTTTTACTTATTTAATTTTTATTATTCTTATTTTCTTCTTTCTCCTGCTCTTTTCCTTTCTACATTTCTCTTTGCTTCATCCTTTTTTCTGCCTCCTGTTTTTCTGTCCCCTTCCACACTTGGGCGGCACATACCGGTAAAGATGGCAGAGGTGTATTCAAGATGCTACATGATCCAGGAGCCCTCTCTCAAAAGTAATTTCCTTTTCCCAGACCTGTCAGGGTACAGTCTCCCAACTGAGCGAGAGACTACACAACTTATCGTTGTAATCGTTCTGTTAATTGTTAACCGCGAACTGCCGTCACCCACGTATGTAAAAGAAGTGTGCGTCTATATTTTCACTCTTTATCTAATCCCAGAGGTTTTCCTGTTTCGCTTCTTCACGTCATTATTATTTCACAATAATTAACTTCCCCTCTGGTTCTGACGTGTAAAATAAGTGGTAAGTCTTCCATTTCGGGAAGCATTTCCTTAATCTGTTGAGAGTCTGCTTCCCAGCAGACTCAAGTAAACTCATAAAATTCTTACAGGTTCGAATGTACCTTGCCAACACTTACCAGCAGCGGAACCCTAAACAAGACCTTCCCTTTCTCTAAGTCTCCAGTTCTTCATCAGTATGTACTGACCAAGACCGTCTTCATGTTCTCCTTACTCCAACCAAACCTTGGACAGACTCTAGACTCCTGACCTTCCTTTCCTGAGGTTATTTGCTTTAGAAAACTTGTAACTGTAAAGTTTCTTCTCAGCTCCTTTGACATGTAAATCTTTTTTAAAGCCTCATGTGACTTTTACTACCCAGGAAGGTCTTTGTCGAGGTTTCATGAGTCATCCCTTTGGAATGCAATCATTAGGAAACTAACATTGAGAGTGGGAGCTCAGTTTGGGGAAGGGTGCTTTGATGAAGCTGGAAAACTACCCCCTGTCGTGAAGGTCTGAGCGTTTCACTTAGCAAACACAGGTGGCCTCTGCTTCCCCGCTAATGTCCCAGGCACTTTTCCAATACTTTGCGCCAGGGCTTAAGCTCTGACCTTTTTCCTCGGCTGTAACAGTCTTGAATAGAGTCTTCCTTACCTTTTCATTTTGTCCATTGCAATGTTCTCTTCAACAATGCTTTGTACAGTTGTTGAGACCGGGAAGTGAGGTAATAGACATGAAGAATCCGGTGCAGTACTTGGTCGGTACTGTGTTCAGTGACTATCAGTTTTTTTAACTACCAGTTAATGGATGCAACCATTCCCCAATTGACTGACATTTTTTATGATCTCTAAACGTGTTTCACTTTTATAGTGTTAAATGAACGTTCCCGTGTATTTACACTTCCACAATTGTGCAAGTATTTCTGCAGATCATTTTTCTAGAATTCTGGTAGAACTGCATTTGAATGTTAGTGGAAGTAGATTTCCATCAGGAAGGGATCAGGTCTTAGAAGATGAGTTGAACGAAGGAGAAACTGCATAGTGATTTAAACTGAACTCCCAAGTTTGTGTTTGAACTACATTTTCTTTTATCTGTTGTATATGTTCAAGTTCAAGACAAGTTTCTCTAGAAAACAAAAAGGCTAAGTTGTTCCGTTGGTAAATACAGCAACTACCACTTTGCACAAGCTTTTGTTAGGAGATGGGGTCCAAGGAATTGAGTTTTAACAGTGTTCTAGGGATCCTGCTGAATATTAAATTTGAGAAATGGTACAAAACTGAAGAACATGTGCTTGGAATCAGATGCATTTCATAGTGCTAGGTTTCTTTTATTTACTTATTTTTAAACATCTCTTGAATTTCTTTGTAGAGGGAAGGGAAGGGATGGAGAAAGAGGGACAGAAACATTGATGTGTGGGAGAAACATTGATCACTTGCCTCTTGTGTGGTTTGGTCCACCAGGGACCAAACCAGGAATCGAGCCAGTGACCTTCCAGTTTCCAGGACGCACCTGGTGAAGGGAGCCACATCGGTCAGGGCTGATGTTCCTAGGGTTAAATCCGAAATTTCAATCTACTACTTCTAAGCGGTAACGGTGCCTCCCACCCCGTCATGTGCACCATTGGCAATGAACTCTCCTTGCGGAGTTGTCTGTTGGGAACCGGTTCGTGTCCCTTCTCCCCAGCCCAAGCCCGTGCTCTGACATGGCTGATGACCTTTGTCTCAGCTCACGTTGAGCCTATTGGCTCAAAGCTCCCAAATTGTGATGCACATTAGAATCTCTTAGGAAGGTTTACAAATACTGGGACTTATTCCTAGGTATCAGTTTTTAAATAACCCCAGGCAATTCTGCTTTGCACAGCAACCGGGCAGACTGCTCTAACTTATGGCAGGCCTGATGCGTGGGCCACTTGCCAAATGTTTTGGCTAGCTGTTAGCCCTTGGGTTAATTTTAACTTGACAACAAACAGCTTCAAAGCCTCGAAGCCAAAATTAGAACCCACCTTCCAGCGGCATCCCAGCAGGTCAACCCCGCTGACGCTAACTTCCACTGCGGCGACAGCAGTTGAGGTTGGGGGGCTGCGGGGAGAGCCCTGGAAAAGTATCAGAGAGAAGATTGTATTTGCAAACAGCTTTTAAGGGTGGGAAGACATTTCACAGGTGCAGAGATGGGGGAAAATAGCAGTAAAAGTGGCAACAGCCTAAGGAAAGACAGGAATAGTGCTGAAATGAAGAGCACGGTATTTGATGTTTCGACATTGAATGAGTCTGAAGAACTGTGTCAACACCATGTGGGTGAGGACAAGCCACCTGCATATCTACCAAGCTCCCAGGTGGCTTCTGGAGTTTGACCTTCACCTAAGGGACAGGAAGATACCATGCCAATGGGAAAATACAATTGAAATTCACGCTACCTTTATCCCTCCTGCGGACTTGCTAGCTTCTGCAGGACCCCACAGTCGGTATTTGCTGCCCCCTTGTGGCGCGTATTTGCAATTATCCTTTCATGTCCCACTCAGATGCTGCGCATGGCCTTGGAGAGCACATGACCCAAGCAAGAATCTTGTTCCCAGGAAGGAAGGTTGGTAACATAAAGACGGATTCTTGGGGCATCTCTCTTCTGTACTTCTGTGTTTCTGTCGAAATGAATCTCTTCTTAGCTAAGTCTAGGAAATCCTATTGTACAGCCTCCTTTTATCATTTATCCCTGTGGGCGAGGGTGGAAGGTTTTGAATGGTAGGCGGAGGAAAATGTTCCTCAGGAATGAAGATTTTGTGCTGGGGAGTAACTTGATGGAAATGGATGGGACAGAGGCACGCAGGATGCGTTGGATGCGAGAAAAACGGGATGACGGTTAAAGTAGACCGTTCAATTAAGAAGCCCGGAGTGGTAAAGGGACAGAGTTGGCACACACTGTGAACGAAGATTTGACAGAATCCAGTGCTTTACTACTATCAGGAGTGTGGGACAGAAAGAGTGTCATTCATCTCATGAGGCTACGGCTTTGGTCTACACCCTGTGATTGAAGCACTAATCTCACCTGATAAAAAGTCACCGGAAAACTCAGCAAATGTACTGTATGACAAAGAACATTAATTAATCGATGACGATTATCTTTATTTACAAAACCAGTTAATTGATCAGGTATGTTAGCTTTTACCAGGTAGTAGGAAGGCCTGCAAGAATGTAGTTAAGACGTTATATTAATGATAGGTAAACGTATGAGAACCTTGGACTCCTCAGTCAGCAATTATAATACTTGTTCATGTTTATTGAGTGGCTGCTTATTATATGCTTCTAATCAAACCTTCTTACATGTATTCACTGAATTCTCACTGCAATCCTATAAGGTGCTAAGTACTATTCTTATCCTGACTTTATAGCAGAGGAAGGCGAGGTTGAGTAATCAGCTAAGGCCACAGTTAAGAGGTGAGGAAGCCAAGATTTAACAAAAATAGTCTGACTCCATGGCCCACATTATTAACCACAGTATTAATATGCCTTAAAATACTGTTATCTCTGGGCCACACTGGAACACGAAGCACTGTCTTGGGCCACATATCAAATACACAAACACTAAAAAGAACTGATGAGCAAAAAAGAGATTTTAAGTAAATTAACGATTTCTGCTGGACCACATTCATAGCTGTCCCGGGCTGCGTGTGGCCCATGGGCTGCGGGTTGGACACCCCTTCAAAATGATCCGGAGCGAAACTCAGTACTAAAGATGATCTGATCTGACAACACCCTCCAGGAGAGAGCCAGAATAGTGGGTGGTCGGGGTGTGGGGAAGGCAGAGGGATAGATAAAGATTAATGAGGAAAAAGTAGAGGAAGAAAGGTAAGGTGCAATGTCAGGCACATACACAGTAATCAAGGAAGATTCTGTACGGGTTGATAAGGGAAAAATAAATATGTTGAACCACCCATCAATTCCATGTTTGTACATGCTACTGGTAAGACTTCTTTGTGGTAATGGACTAAGAAATAATGTAGCAAATGCTTCTGCTCTGTGAGTAAATCCTTCGTGCCCTGAAAATGGTAGAAACATATAGTAATAATGAATTAACCTGATTATCTAACAGTGAAATATTTTCAAAATCCCATAGCTTTAAGGATATGGATATGCCATTTTCTTTGATCTCACACACATAAAAGAGAACTTAAAGGCAATTGCTACACAGATTTTGGGCAGAACAAAATAATTTGTTGCACGCCCATAAATGTTAACTCACCTGCTAGGCAATTTCATGTCATTTTGCCTTATGACCAATTAAAATACTTAACAGTCTAAATTTGAGTTTTCCCCATCTGATAAAACAAAAATCTATTGTAACTCACTGTCTATGACCATTTAGATTGCCCTTGTTTTATTTGACTCCCAAATACTTCCTTGGAAATGAAAGGCTTATTAGCAAACATTATTTTACACACTCACTTCTCTCCTTAATGAGGCATTGGTGTCATTTGACTTTTCATGGGTAACTGAGTTAATTGTATAAAGATTAATTTTTTCATAGCTGAAATCATGATAAATCTCACCTTAACTGGAAAGCATATGCCATCGGCGTACCGTCACTTTAGAAATTATGGAATGCAACATAGAAGCATTACTGCTGGAGCATCAAGCTAACGGTTGCTTCTGAATGGCACATATTGTTCTAACAACTTTATACATTTTTCCTTCTTTAGTCCTTGCCACAGCAAGAAGAGGTGAGTATTCACCTCTCCCCCTTGTTACAGACGAAGGAACTCAGGCAAAGCGAAGTGAAGAAGTGAAACAGCTGCAAGAGGGCAGAAGTGACATGCGAACCCAGGCGACTGCGCTCCAGAATCCACGGCGGCCGTTTTTTCGTCAGAGACTGTGTTTTCTCACAAAGTAGTGTAGCTATATATCCTGCTAGAGCTGCCCTCTGGTAGTGTCTACACATTATTCTGAGCCACACAACTCCATAGGGCTTCGAGTACAATTTCCGTTTTACATATTCATTAGGATGCAATCAACTGTTTAAGTACTAAAATTTAAATCCTAGGGAGACAGGGTCACCTTTTAGATATTTTTCAGTACTGCTGCTGTATTAAATATGTGACATGCCCATGTTAATGCTGTTCTATCTAATTTCTTAAAAAGCTAACAAGCTTACAATCAAATCATTTGGTGCCTTAGCTAACTGTAAGACCAAAAGTGGGAATCAATTACTGTTGGTATAAAATACACAAAATGCGATACAGTTTATTTTTTAAATTCTTTGTGGAGCATTTTTTTTGTTGACTGTCTTTAAAATTCACTATAGTTCCACCTGAGCATACATCTCCTTTGCTGAACTGAGAAGGATGATTTCAAATACAAGTGTTTTTCTCACCCAAACCCTCAGTTAACAAGACTCTGTGAACTGTAGTTTCTGAAGGAGAGCATGAAAGCAAATCACAGATAACAATATGAAGGAATCGTGTTTAATACTAAATTCCAGTGTTTGTGTTGGGTTCAGTCCAGATTCTGCTCGCTTTTCTAAACACATGCGTTATCTCCCATTTAACGTGCCTTCAGCAACACTGTCAAGTAGGGCCCACAAATGCTTCCTTGGCAGCCCATTCAGGCTTCTCCATCTCCTATCCCTCTGAAATGTTTTTCTCAAAAGCAAGTTCACCTGACCTCAGCTTAGATGTTAACAGGGAAGTATTTGACAATAGATTACTCTGTTAATACAGATTTATTAATCTTAAATAGACTAAGTGTAATTTTGTATAAAGATGTTGGCAATGACTGTGTAATGCTTAATATCTCAGTTTTCCCAGAAGCATTTGCATTTTAAAACGGTCATGTTTTAACCAAAAAGGATTTCTAGAATGACAACCATTTCTTTGGCAGGAGCAACTTTTTTGGTGCGCTACAAACGAACCCTCTGGGAAAGTACCTAAAAGATGCGTTTTCTTATAAAGTAGAGTTTTCTATTAAGTGGGGACACTTTATCGAGATTTTTCCAAAGGTGGGAGGAGACGAGAAAACCTTTGAGTTCTTACATATTTGAGCATGTTTTTATTTTTCCTTTAAAATAACATCCTAGATGGACGCAGAATTATTGGGCTACGGCTGTGTCTCCTCCACGGATTTGCTCCACTGTTTTCTTGAATGCAGTTTTTATGAGAATATTGAGACCAGCCTGAGTTTTTGTTTTGGTTTGTACATCATCTATTTCTTTACTCAGAATACTTGTCTTTCTCTATTCTGGAAATTCAATAATTTTACCTTGATTCTAACTATTCACTAATATTGTGCTAACAGCCCTTTTGATCTGCAATGTCTGAGTTTTCTGTTCCATCTTTCAAAGATAGGAATTATTTTACTCAAAGATACCCCTGCCTCTCTTCTATATCATCTCCTTTGGAACACAGATTCAGTTTCCAGTAGTGCTACTGACCACCTGTGTAGCATTCAGCCTGCTTTGGAACCCTTCAGAGCCACCCGTGAAATGCGGCTCATAATAGTATTTGCCTGACGGGTTTGTTGTGAGGCTTGAATAACACGATGGTGTAAGGCATTGAGCACAGTGCCCTGTAGCTGCTATTAGTATGAGTCATTATTCAAGTCTTCAAATACAAGCATATGAAGAAACCCAAAACACTGATTTGAAACAATGCATGCACGGCTATGCTCACTATTATAATAGCCAAGATTTGGAAACAGTGCAAGTTGATAAAAAAAACTAAAACACAATGGGATACTATGTGGCCATTAAAAAGAAGGAATTCTCACCCTTTGCGACAGCATGGATGGGTCTAGAAGATGTACTCAGTGAAAAAAGACCGTCAGAGAAAGACAAGTACCACATGATCTCACTCATCTGTGGAATCTAATGAACAAACTGAACCAACAAAACAGAAAAAAAGACTTCAAACACAAAATTGGACATTCTCCATTTGGAAACTAACTCAACACAAAGTATTTTATTTAACCTTCCAATAGAAAGAGAGATCTATCAACAAAAAAGCCTAATTTTCTACGAAATCCAGTTAGCATGTATTTTAAGTAAAATGTACTTTAATATGGCATCTTTTAAAAGATGATTCCCTTATTCATTTTTCCTGCCTCACTTTGTGAGCTCTTCAGAGGCCCCAAGAATGAGATGTCAACGCACTGACATGTTGAGACCCTGAGTTTAAGGTGGCATGTGACTTAAACCAAAGAGCAAAGATGCATAATTAACTGGTCTTTCAAACCCTGACACAAATTAATCTGGTAGCTAGAGTAGAATGTGAAGTCTTAAAAGAGTTGGGTTTTCTTTTCCTCCTTTAAGCAGTTTCCTGAGCAGTTGAGGTTTTGGTTGCACAGCTCTACTAACTGTTCTTATTCTCCTTTCTGTGGTCTCCACTTTTACCTGTGCGTTTACTTCTGGAGTTATTAGAAGATGAGGGTGGGGATGGTTGTGAGAGAAGAATTTCATTTTTCCCCTGCTGATCATATTTCTTGAGCTAGTATGAACCTCTAATTGACCACTATCGACAATCTATAAAATCTGTAGATTGTAAGTTCCACAAGGACAGCAACCATGTATTAATAATAGTGCCTGGCATCTAGTATTCACTCAATAAATATCGAATGAAAGACCAAGGACTCTCTGTTGCATCTCATCATTTTGTGTCATTTGTCTATAATCCATGTTGTCATCTATGTGGAATGAACTTGTTCTTTCCCTGATGTAATTAATTTTCTCTAGGAAGAGTTAATAAATCATAGATTTATATCGGTGGGACATATGGATTTTTCTGTCATCATGTGAGAAATAACGTGTGAAAACAATTTGAAATGCACGTACATTTAATTAATGAATGTATATAGCATGTTAGCCTCAACTTCCTTAAAATAAAGCCAGAGACAATGACTTATTTGGGACTAAGATTCAGGGAGCAGGGGTGAGGGAAGGAGAGAAAGGCACCTTATCAGGTGGCATTGCTACAGGTGACTGACTGGTTGCTTGCTCCTGTGAATTTGGTGAGGAGACAGGAAATGTTTCTCAGAATGGGGAAGAAACATTTTCTCAGAATGGTCTACTCAGGAGAATAAGGGGGAAGTGCTTATCCACTGAATTCCATCCCTATTTCGTCAGAGCTGGCCCTGTGAAGATTTAATTTCCCTTCAAACTTTCAGGTTGCAGATTCCCACCGTGGCCTGTGCTGTGGTGTCAGAAACAAGAGGCATTTAGTGCAGGCTGAGGTCATGGAGGTCGAAGTCCGTGGGGACCTTGATGTTGCACAGATGTTGCTGGGATAAGAGGCGAGGCTGAGAGATGTGAAGCATGCAAATAGTAAAAGACTAATTATGTATAAATACTCCTCGAATAATATGTTTGAGATATCATCGAGTCCCAAAAGAACACTCTGTTTGTAATTCAATCTGTGAATTCTGTAGCTGTTTCTGAGTCACACAAATTTCACTCTGGTGTTTTGACACAAGCAGCGCTTCAAGACTGAATTACAAGATGATATTCAATTAAAACATATTTTAAGGGAAAATATGAAAACAAAGTACATGAAGACACACTTCCCTCCTAACAAAAGAAACAGGATTTTTCTAGAATTGGGTCTATTTGCAGGTATTTAATGGAAATAAGATTTTATCTGGGAATATTTATGTGTAGCCTGATTTCAAACTTTTCCTCAAAACGTGATCATTTGATACCCCAGTGTCCTTGCAGAACAAAGTTAGACCCGCTAACATTTAAAGTCAAATCTGCCGGGAAGAACCCTTGATTTTTCTGTTCCCTGGATGGGGTTAGTTAAACAGATAACTACACTCAAATCATGATGGCTAGTAGAGAAACTCAGTCTGACCACTGATACCAAAAGTCACAATTTATTAATTAGGGCCAAATCCAGATGATTCATAATCAACTTGTTCTTCTCATTGAAACCCAGCCTGCTCACATACGTTTGATTTTTAAATATCAATCCTAACTCAGTTTCAGGAGCTGAGTAATTTTCCTTCTGCTACTTAAGATGCTCTTTAAGGTGCATTAAAGCGACAGGAGAAGAGCGTATCATTTGGCTGAGTCCCAAAAATGTCATATTACACCTCAAGTAAAAAGGCACTGTAATTGTGGACCATGACCGACTTTCGTGCCAGGACTTACCGGTGAATGTGTCAATCAAGCATCCATCACAGGTTATACACTGATCCATGCGTTCCCAGGGATACGTGTGCAGGGTCCACTGGCATCATGGGACAAATCGAAGTAGTCGAGACCTCTATAATTCACCATTCTACTTCAGAAATGAAGACAATAAGAAACAAAACGCTTGTGGAAAACAATGAAACAAAGGAACAATTACGTGGTGTATTTAAGCTGTAAAACTGACAATTCTGGAAATGCTGCAGTAGGACCCAGAAAACCTGCAGTGTCTCCTCAAAGGGCCAGCCCCGGGATGAAGCAGAAGCCAGCTCAGTAACTCGGTGCCTCACACTGTTTCATGTCCCTCCTCTTCACCTTCCCTTTTATTTGTACCCTCCCAAATACAGTGTCAGCGTATAGCCAGGGCCAGTGTGACTCGGCTGCTTGGAGCATTGTCTCCTACACAGAAAGGTCCCTGGTTCAATTCCTGGTCACGGCACATGCCGGGGTTGCGGGTTTGATCCCCAGTCTGGGCACGAATAAGAAGGCAACCAAACCAAATCCGCTCACGACATTCTCAGACTCGATGGCTTCTCATTGCCCACAAATACAGTTCAACTTCCTAGCCCCAAAGGCCCCCCATACTCTGGCCCCGGCTATGACATGCCCTTAATTTAGCCACACTCAGTGACTTTCTGTTCCCCATACAAGCAATACTCTCATATGTTCCATTTACACAAAATACTGTTTCTATATATATGTGTGTGTGTGTGTGTGTGTGTGTGTGTGTGTGTGTGTTAAGTGATTAAATGAATCATCAAGTCATTGCCATCAACTAATAGCTATAACCTTCTTTTTCAATGTCAATCATTTTTTTCTCTGTAGTTCAATATCGATTTTCATAGCTTTGGACATATGTTTTAAACAGCATCTGCTGATACCTCTAAAATAGCTGTATGTTCCAAGGGGAAGCCAAGTAGCCCAACTAAGTAAAATGATAACTTCAATTTTCTATACAGCTCTACTCTTCTATAAAACAGCTGGTTTTTCCATTACTTGCTGCTTTCAGGTGATTCACTGACTTCTGGCTTTCAGTTGTGCCCCGGGTGATTGTTTTTGCAAGAAATCCGAGAAGTGGATAAGTGAAGTATTACTTTTCCTAACACTTTTTCAAAACCCTAATCTACAGCACATGTGCACAGTAGAAGGAAAAGAAAGGGGCGCAAAACCAAATTGCCTTTTCTCTACAGGTAGAGAAATCTCATTACGCATTCAAAGACCTGAATGTCCATTAACCTCCTCAGTGCTCTATATGCAAAACTGGAGTCAAAGATTCAGAAATGCTTACTAGAACTTTGCAGGAAAAATTATCTGGTATTTATGGAAAATGACTACAAGAAAATGAAGTTTTCGGTCACTATGTTGAGTTATTTTAACACGAAGACAAAAACAGGACTTCCAAATTTTGAAAGGGAGAAGTTATATATACATGAAGAACTGATTTATCCTCTTTGATTTGGGTCTCTCAGAATACCAACAGTATCTAACGCATCTCCATTTGTTCATAATGCATTCGAGGGCATCCTAAATGGTTTCTTGTACTTGAAGGCACTTTGAAATGAAAGCTTCAAGTGATATGCCCTTCCTAGAAAACAGCTTCTTGTTTGCTTGCCTCTCCCACCGTTTTCCGCATTGTGACTGGTGGAAGGTCTACAAACACTTCTCTGTATCTCTACAGTCAAAATCGATTGTGTACACGCAGTGAAGTTTCTTGTGGAAACTGGTTATTCAAAGACTGTCATTCCTACGCTCATCCTTAAAGAGGGGTAACACCATAACAGTTAATAAACCCAAGCGAAATGTCCATGCCCTTTGAACAAAGGCTATGAGAAGTTGCAATTTTAAGTTACTTGCATTGGATATGAATGTAACAAACAAGATATGTGAGATGCTTAGAGTTTACAACATTAATTTTACTTTATGTAAATTTTACATAATGAGATACCACAGCAAATTTCAATGAAGGAGAGATACTGGGTGAATTCTACTCATTTAATATCACAGTAACCACTCCTGATGATTTTAAAAATCGCTAAACATATTTAGGCACATTTACTCATAAGCTAGCTTATCATAGCCTTATAGGTCTTACATAGATTTACTATGCTTTGATTAAAGTTATCATTCTGCTCTCACTATAAGTTCACATGAAAGGTTTTGTGTGTGAAGTGCTTCATTTCCAAGGGGGATGTGTAACACAGTACTGACTCATTATTTGAGTACACCTTGGCATTTTTACAGCAGATGAGTAAGAAAATCAGGAAGTGAAAGATGAAAAGGTGATGTACTTGGAGTGACAATTAGATATAAATTAGGGTTCATAAAACAGGCTTTAGAGTCTTGAGGCAAATACATAGACATCTGTGACCACAGAAAAATCAAAGTAAAACCCACTCATACTTTTCTGGGAAAAGTAGGTGTGGTAACTAGGCCTTAGAATATAGGAAAAAAATCATGATTTATAGTTACTATTACAGGAACAGAGAGGATAATTAACGTGCAGCCCTAATATTTGTATGTTTTTTCCTCTGCCAACATTTAGAGGGTTCAGCAAAATAAAGAAAGTAAGTGGAAAATCTATGAGAAAGAAATGAGCGAGAAGTTAGCAACATGAAGAAAAAGAAGCAATTAAAGTAAAAGAATTAAAGTACTGACAAAGTCAGGTTCATTAAAAATGGCTGTCTTCAGCTCTAACTAGTATGGCTCAATGAATTGAGCACCGGCCTGCAAACCAAAGGGTCACTGGTTCGATTCCCAGTCAGGGCACATGCCTAGGTTGCAGGCCAGGTCTCTTCTGGCCTGTGGTTGGTGGTGTGCGAGAGGCAACCACACATTGATATTTCTGTCCCTCTCTTTCTCTCTCCCTTCTTCTCTCTCTACTCAAAAATAAATGAAATCTTAAATAATAAATAAAATATTTAAAAAAAATTTAAATGGCTGTCTTCAAGTAACACCTAATTCTATGGTACATATCTGACCACCAATGTCTTTTGCGACTAGGAAAACTGTTATGAAGGTATTCTCTCCAAACTTCTTATGTTAACAGCATATTACCTATTTTCTGGCTATAATTAATCCTAATGATAATAATAGAGAATTATTATTGACAGAATGCTTGTTATGGTGCTTCGGTGAGCAAATGAAGCATTTTCGTATGTGGCATCCCTTAAAATGCTTTCTGCCTCTCTATGAGGTGAGTGCAGTGAATGACCCATAGTTCACAGATGCAAACACACACTCAGAGAGGAGAAGAAACCCGGCTGAGGTCACAAAGGCACCAAGTGGTCCGGTTGGAGTTTGAATCTGTATCTCTGTGTGACTCCAAAAAGTGTGCGCTAACCACTTTTGGCAATTTGGGGTCACTTCCATATTGAATGGTGTGCCTTCACCTGTGTACTGTTGGGTTAGGGGAGAAGCACGTGAGATTGGGTATGAATGTTGTTGTCTTTACGGTAAAACTGATTGATTTATTCCACAACATTTATTGAGCTTCCATTTATCATGAGGAAGCGTTAGAAATTATATGCCAAAGCATGAGAGATAACAAAGATGAAAAATATGAGGGTCACGCACTTTGCTGTCTAGTTGAGGAGAGTGGACAAGTGAACAGGTGATCATGATTCAGGTAGGAGCACCTGTGCTATGGCGGCAACAGGAGGGACATTCAACCAAGTTTGGGGTTTCGGAGAACATAGCTCAGAAGTCCCAGGGAGACTTGTGGATGGAAAGAGGTAGATAAGCAAAGACAGCTGGGGGCAGCACAAAGACTGACTTCGCAGACACGGAAAGAATCACATGTGAAGACCTAGAGGAGATGGGCCATTTGAGGAACTGCAAGTTGAATAGTTAAGTGAAAGTCTAACAACAACGCTGCTCAGCTGACCGTATTGTGGATCTCATCTGTTCAACATAGGTAGAAACCATCTGAAACACTCCACCCCAAGCATTGAAAGGACTGTAGGCATCACCGTTTCTGAATTAGCACAATGCATTACGACTGTGCAGGCAGCACCATTAGAAAACCAGACTAAGAACAAATTGCCCTATAGCATATGTGCTCATCTTACCCAGTCGGGGTGATGAGAAAACGAGGCCCACGTGGCAGATGTTGGAACTGGCAGGCAGTCCGTGACATGCTGCGTACAGGATTGTAAAGGCAGCTAGGTTAAATTACATAATATCCCTTCCACCAAGCTTTTCTGCCCTAGCATAGAATTGGAGGCAAAAAAAAAAAAATGCTATTGGTATTATGGTTCTTAACGACATAACCATGCAAAGGACTTACTAAGCATAAAATTGTACAAGATTTTTCTGCCCAATTCAACATATACTTATCGGTCGCCCACTACATGCCAGCCACTGTGTTATGTGCAGCAAAGGACCTGAAGATAGATTGTCATCTATGGCAGGTGAAGAAGACGGTACATAACTAACCTTAAAATCCTGAGGTGGTGTCTAATGGCCTATGAGGAGCTTCCAAAGGCTTCATGGAGGCGGTAAGGCATTTGAACGGATCCTTAGCAGGAACGTAAAATATCAAGGGGGCGCAAAAATGCTGTAGGTTGTAGGAAGAACAATAATAACAAAATCGATATAAATAAAATAGAAATATATAAACAAAGTAACCAAAAAAAAGAACCAAAACAGCAATGAAATGTAATGGTTGTTGAGAGCTTACTATCTTCCGAAAAGTTTTCTAAACAGTTCTTATCTTTAGCTCATTTAGGATCATTATTATCATTAGCATGTATCATTTAGGATCAGTAATAGCTCACTAGCACTATCTACCTGCTACAGGAGCAAAACAACTTCCAGAGAAGTCAGAAAGGCGAAATAAACTGCTGAAGGCTACCCCACTGGTTAAGGATCAGAATTGAAATTCAAAATAACGCACACTGGTCGCAGACCGTATCTTTTCCTGCTCCCTCATAGGAGTGTATGAGTGAAGAAGCAGCAGTGGAAAAATACAACAATGTGTTAGGATATATAACAATACCCTGGGACTGCTGGGGCAGAGCATGCGATAGAATGAAGTACTGAGAGAAGACGCCAGAATATCTTGGGACCAGATTATGAAAGGCATTAAAAATCAGTTCATTATGCAAATGATGACTGGAATGAGCTTAGGAAGTAATGATGAGTTTTGAGGAGGTGACGTAATGCAAACCACTTTGGGAATGCCCTGTTAACCAGACTGTGAACAATGCATTTGGAGGTAAGGGCCCCCCGGTGAGAGAGACAAGAGGCGTAGGCACTGTAAACAGTTGTTCCTTCTAGGAGAGTTGCTGCAGTAAATGAGGTGGGGAACGAAGGATACATTGAATATTTGGTGCAAGAACGCAGCTCATTAACAGGAATACGAACATTGCAAAGCCCACAGCCCAATTCGAGTCCCTAACCATAACGTTATTTACATGGTAGCTATTTCTTAATTTTTCCAGCAAAGAGATACCAGATGAGTTTTCTCACATCATGACCAGAATAACTCATCTCAATCACAATTGTGCTTAAGAAAGTGTATCGTCCGTGATAGAAAGTTAAAAGTGCAAGCGTTGACAAAGACGCCCTTAGCAGGATGGCTTTTGCTTGAGGGCTAAATGCACTATTGTAGAAGCTTCTATTTCCCATATGGCAGTCAAGGGCACCATTTAATGCATTACCACCTTTCTCCAGCAGTAAATTAAATGTTATTCTAATGGCCTAAACTGTTAATTTGTCTCCCGAAGTCTAACTTCCTATAAGAGAATGACTTAGGTGTGGTAAGAATCGGGCACATGAGTTAATGGTGTTGCACTTGGAATGAGAAAGTAATTTTATTCTTGGGGCCCAAGAGGCAGTGAAGTGTAGTGGTTAAAGTGCAGGATGTGGGCTACACCTCTTGGATTCAAATTTCAGCTCCACCACTAATTATACTGACCTCAGTACAATCGTATCTAAAGCTCTTAGCACATTGGCTGCAATACAGAGAATTTGATAAAAGATAGCTATTATTCTAAGAAGACTGTATAGAGTGTGTACATCAAGAGCTCCCGTTTTCATATTATTTCCCCACTGAGTCACTGGATTGTCTTTGTATTAATTAGAAGAGCCAACATATAAACTTTGCGCATAATGGCTGCCTCATTTGCTTTTAATTTTGAATTTGCCTTGCTTGGGTCAGAATGAGCAGCTAAACACCCTATGTACTGTTCTATTGAGTAAAATCAATAAGCTTCTTCATGGGCATTTTTGAGAAGGATCAGAATGTGTCTTTCCTTGTGGAAGGTGATGTAAGTTTTGCCACCTGCAACCATGATAGAATGGAACGACATGCTTCAGTGGCACAGCTTTGGCCCCTAGGATCAGAGCTGCGATTCCCTAACACTTTCTATGTTGAGGTCACCGCAGAGTCCAGGGGCATGACCCCTTGAGCCCATGGTAACCTCACGGGATGTTCAGTGTTACGGCTCTTTAACTTAGAAAACATCAAAATGTAAGCAGAAAAAATAGTCTGATAAGTCAGAAAAATCAATAAGCTATTGATTTTCTCATATTGTCGTAACCTGGAGCCTAACTGAAGGTCAGCGCATATATATATATATCCACCTCAAAGACTGAATTTTGCATAGGCATCTTAGTTTCCTGATGCACATGCCAAGTAGGGCTTATTGATATTCTACAGATGCTATCAAAAATAAAAATATTTCAGCTGAGGCAAACATTCTCTTAGACCCAAAAAAGATAAACTGCAAGATAATTTGGCTGCTTATCAAGGGCCCAGATAAAAAGAGAGGCCATCTTGACTGGGTCAGTGGATTGGACATAGGGAAGAAAGGAAGTGTTCTGTTTGCCATTAATCCAGAGCAGAATCTCAAAGGCTGCATTTATGTGCCAGGGGACTCGTGTGGACTTCCGTCTTCAATTCATGCAGTTCAGTAGCAGTAAATGAGGATGTGATGTTCATCTCACCCACACCATACAGTGGTAAAACTCATTCAAAAATATAAGTGATTATGAGGCACCAAGAATAAGTAGAAGGAAAAGAAAAACAATATGGTTTCCTGATGCACTGCAATGAAGCTGTCTCCCCAGTTCCCACCTCCCTTCCTTCCCTCCTTCCCTTTTTAAAGATTTTATTTATTTCTTTATTTTTAGAGAGGGGAAGGGAGGGAGAAAGAGAGGGAGAGAATCATCCATGTGTGGTTGCCTCTCATGCGCCCCCTACTGGGGACCTGGCCCACAACCCAGGCATGTGTCCTGACTGGAAATCGAACCGGTGACTCTTTGGTTCTCAGGCAGGCACTCAATCCGCTGAGCCACACCAGCCAGAGCTATAAGCCTACTTATAAGTGATTATAAACAAACACAAAGTTTATTTTTGCAATGATAGACACCTTCTAAAATTACACTTCAGTCATGGATGCACAGCACTGTAAATATACTACAATTCATTCAGTTGCACACTTAAAATGGGTGAATTTTATGATTGGTATAATATACCTTAATAAGCTGTTTTGTAAAAAAAAAAAATAGAATTCGCAAGAAGTATTTTTTGGATAAATCCACATATGTTAAAATATTGGATAAATGGAGAAAAGTGGAGTTCGTATCTGGATACTATAACTACCACAGCAGTTCTCAATTTGAGGTAGGAAAACCGGCCACACACTTCCCCCACAACAGCCCCACTCGATTTTTCTAATTTACTACTGTAAAAAAAAAAAAAGCTGCACCAAAACGCCTCCCCGGAGACTGTGGCCACTGCAGCAATATGGCAACAGCTTAGCTTAAATGCTTTAACAGTAAAAAGTCTCTGCAATGAGTCCTTTTTTCTTCTTTGCTCCTCTAGATTTTAATGCATTGTGGCTGTGGCCTGTGCTTTTGGACTGACCTGCTGTCCAGCTGAAGATCCTTGAATATTCCAGTACACTGATCTACCACACAGAATGGTTTATGTTTTCCAAACAGCCTGTTGTTCAACTGTATTTTTAAACACTCTTCACTCAGGACCAAAGGTCTACCTCTCTTCCTTTGTATCAGCGAACCTAGCGATTGCTCTGGCCAAGAAAGAAAATAACGATCCCTCATTTCCCCTAAGATTCAAAACAAGTTTCTAACCTCCGCATCACGTTGTTTAGAGAAAAACGCTCTGAAAGGAACCAGTTGGCAGATGGATCCGGATCTGGAGGAGCAAAGTTGGCCTTATCAACAGCGTTGTGACCTGCAGCGCATTAGGCTGGTGGAGTTGCCCAGTTGGGGGAGGAGGGCGTACGTTATCTCATTTCACATTCATTTTCAGCATTCATGTACTGTCAGGCTCCAGTGATAAAGATGATCAAGTTGCTCTATACACGCAAGAAATTTGAAAGTGGCTCTTAAAGTTTCAATAAGTACACCTCAAGGTCTTTTGTATAATCCAGTGTAATTTAATGCTGGAATGATTCACCCTTGTATTATTATATGCAGGAATAATTCTTGGCTTTGAATTCAGAATCCCCAATCTCTCCTTCATCCTTATATATTTGCACCCTCATTTCTAAAGTTCTTACGAAGGCCCAAACATTCTCCTGCTCTACCCTGTCAAACTATTCTCCGTGCAAAGTGATGTACGCACACCATACCTCCCTTATCTTCCACATCTGTGTCTGTATTTCTTTCATGTGGAATGCTTTCTTCCTGTGGATAAATTTACATCTCTTCCCACCTTTAAGAGCCTGACAAAACTCTTCTCGCCTAAGAAGTCTTTTTTGATTGCTTCACTTGCTTTTCATATATGAATAAGTATCATATCCTAGAGATTTTATTAGGTGGCCAAAGTCAACCTAAAGGAATTTCTCCTTGAGAGAAAATCATGTCATTTTTCCATAACTCCTTTTTTACCTCAATTAGCTTTAAGGTAAAAAAATGAATTTATAAACATGGTATATTTGCTTAACTGCTCAGTTATTGTAATTTTTAAAATATGAAGTTTGTTACAACTAGGTCGGATCTATGCTCTTGAGAAGGGATAAAATGCGATGGATCATGTTGTTTCAATTGGTAATATAAATCCCTAATGATTATGAGAATAAAAATAACAAAATTTTATGAAATAACACTAGCAGAAATATTGCTATTTCATTAGGCTAAGAGTGTATAAGCATCTTGTTCAGAAATCACTGACATTGTCGAAATGAATGAGAAAGAAAACCAAACCCCAAAGCTTTCTTTTCTCATCTGATAGTATTGTGTGCCTTCCTCCCTTTCTTCTTCTCTTCCTTCTCGCCATCTTTCCATCCTTTTAATTTCATAAGCATTTATCAAGTACAGAACCTAGTACAATGCAAGCAAACACTTTTATTTTAAGAATCAGCTTTTCATAGATGTGACATGCATTTTAGACAGCCAAAGCAGTAACATATGGTTTGAATTTTTCTTCTGTCAATGCTACTTTATGTTATTTCAATAGTGAAAACAGCAAGTACAAGTAAAGTTCATTGGTATCGGGCATGAAATATTTTCCTCAGTCAGTGTAACTTGCTTCTTTTTTTCCTCTTTCTCTCTCTCTCTCTCTCTTTCTTTCTTTCTTTCTTTCTTTCTTTCTTTCTTTCTTTCTTTCTTTCTTGTTTATGCTATTACAGTTGCCCCCACTTTTCCCACATTTAACATCACATTTCAGCTATTAAATCGAGATGTAAAATCTCAGTGCAGGACGTAAGGATTTCTTATGTGAAATTCACCAGGAAATAGCCAGAGATTATCCCCTAATGTTCCCATTTTATTTCCTGACATGCTACCACATGTTTCCTGCTGCGCTGGGGGAAGTATTCCAAGCCAAGAGCCATAGTGACTTCTGGAACTACAATCACAGAGCAACTCAGAAAATCTACAGTGATGTTTTCCGGACCCCAGCTTTGTTTCAGACGCTGTGAAAGCAGCCAGATCACTGATGGTTAAAATCGTTACAAATGAGGGGGACCCGGAAAAAACCTGGGATTATCTTCTGGAAGGTATGCTAAGTTAAACAATGTATCCTCAGAAACTAATCATTTGTTGACAAAAAATATATGTACGTAAACATCATGGCAGGGTTATTTATAATGCTGATAAACTGAAAGCAACCTGAATGTCCAACAATAAGAGAGTGGCAAAATAAAGCATGGCCATAAAACGTTAAACGGCTGTCAAAAACATGTCTGCCTGTGCCATGGGGGAATCTTTAGGCATATTCTTAAATAAAAACACAAAGATACAAATTTATGTACACTGGAATCCTAATTTTTGTTACACGTCTGTATGTATTAATTTTCATGGGTTTTGTGATTATTTTTAAAACAAATCAACTTGCAGTTACTAATAACAAAGAAAGCCATGACTGGAGGGCTCATGTCCTGTGTTAACAGTTAAAATATACAGAAAATGATTTGAATGTTGCTAACCTGCCCTGACTTCCAAATGGATATGGGTGATGACCTTGGAGAGAGCCATCTCTCGCTTCATTAGTCTAAGAAGACACCTGTAATAAGTAATATCTAAACTTCACTATGGCCAGCGGTAAAACTTACATATTAACAACTCTTCAGAGGCAGAACAGCCAGAACCATTGCATAACCAATTTTTAAGTGGCATTTTCTAGTGTGTGTGTGTTGGGGGGGGGGTGCGTGTAAAGAGAAAGACAACTCGGCATCTCCATATTTGATCAGTTTTCATCATGGGAGAGAAAGTATAATTCAAACAAAACTCTAATCTAAAGAGAAATTATTCTATTTTATGATCTGTCAGTGAGATTAAGAGTCAGAGAGAGAAGACTGGACCAGATATGTCGCAATTATCTCCATGTCAAAGCAAACCCTTAAAGCTGAGATATGAGGGGTTCTGTTGTAAGAATGACACTCCCTGCTTTCATTGATACTTTTGGTAAAAAGTTCCCTGACAACATTACCTCTTCTCCCCGGAATTAAGCAATATATTTTTCTAGCCACCTAAATCCCATTATTCTAAATACATGGCTGATTTATCATTTCTTTAGTAGTAGACCATTCAAAAGAATAATATTTAATGCCAATATCAAGTACACGAAATCTAATATGAATTGGCTAATACATTTGGAATTGACTGCCTCATTGATTAGTGTTGACCTTATGAGCACAGACACTGTTATATTCATGTAGGTTATTCTATTTAAGGGAGACGTGAGTTTCTGTTTCCCATTGAACAAATTTCTGCAAGAACCTGTAGCTTCCCAATATTCAAAATGATCAAAACAGCAATACGAGCCTTTGGACTGAAGTTGAGAAGGAACTCTAAGAACTTAAATTTCACGATGGTTTTCTCAATAGCAATTTCTACTTCTCTATCCCTTCACCTGTTCACCGAGTCCCCCAACGCCCTCCCCTCCGGCAAACAGCACTCTTTTCTCTGTATGTGTCTGTTTCAATTTCATTTATTTTGTTCATTCAATTCGACAGATGAGTGAGATCATACGGTATTTGTCTTTCACCACGTGCCTTATTTCACTTAGCGTAATGCTCTCCGGGTCCATCCACGCTGTTGCGCAGGGTCCATCTCAAGATGGGAGTAGAAACATCATTAGAAGAAGCAGAGAAGGAAATTTGCCCGATGCCTTCAGGAGGCCAACTGTTAAGATCTGGGCGGCAGATGCCAGCGGGGCTCCAGAGCACAAATCCGATGCTGGTCATTCCAGATGTTGCCCTCAGTCAGTCTCCTTTGAAAGCCTCGCTGTAACTCGCTCTGCCGTAGGGAACTAAGCTTCTTCCTGGGAAGGGCAATGGGCCGTTCGTGGATGATGGCACTATAGAAAGAAACAGGACTGTAATCTCTGCTCTAACCTTTCTTACTAACCTGACTTTCTGTGGTCACCGTTTTTGTCACCACCGTAATTATAATAACTATGTCACAGAAGGGTGATGCCCACTGTATCAAAGGAGAAAAGAAGGAGCTACAAGCAGGACGTGCATTTCAAAGTCACCAGAGAGCCTCCCATTCCTCAGAAGATGGGGGTAGTAGGAGCTAAACGTAATGCAAGCTTGGCCTCCGCGCCGCCAGGCCAGGACCACCAGCCTGCTCTGATTGACCGAACCTTTCTCTAGGGCGGGCTGCCATCTCTCAGGCATCAGCCTGTCATTTGTAAATCTATTTCAGGTGAGCACACACAGCGGACACTAAAAGTCTGAGAGTTCAAGATTTTAAGATTTGTTTTCCTGAAGCTGTCAGTTAAATGGCTCCACTTTTCTCTTCCAAGGCTTATAAGCTGACAAGACTGACAAGCTTGCTGTCTTCCTTCTTTCAGATGGACACAGCCAGTGTGGGAAAGTGCACTGCATCTGTTTACGCAGGTGATGTATTCCATTCTTAAAGCTGAAATAAGTGGATAGCAATGAGTTCCTAGCCCCATGTACACAGCAGGCCTTCCTGGCACGGTGATCACCCAGCCAGTCACTGAGGGTGGCGTGTGTGAGTGAGGGGTGTGGCATCATCTTCCAGGATTGATGACCGTTTCCATTATTCAGGATCTGCCATTCTCACTTCTAAAGAATCCTTGTTATGGAACTGGACTGTTATTTAAAAGTGTAACTATCAACCACTCGGAGAGAGTAGGAAGGACATGGATGCACTTGGGGGTTAACAAGCATTGAGCGTTTACTGTGTCCCAGACTCTTTATGGGTATCGTCTCATCGAAGCCCCCAAACTGTCCTAGAGGCAAATAGCATTATTCTCATTTTGTGGATGAAAGTACAAAGCTCACAGATGTCATAGAGGGTGTTAGCAGCAGAGCCGGCATTCAACCCCAGACCTGTCTGGCTCTACCCCTTGGCCACTCTTCACCAGACCACACTAGTTCTTGGATGCAGACACAAGGAAGCATTATAGCTACAAAAATGGAAACAGTATAAATCGTGCTACCTGGCTGTTTTTTCTAGAGCACTTTTGTTCCTCTCATCTCATAGCAATATTACATTTGGAACTTTACCACAATTTTCGTTCCACTGTAATCCCAGCACGAATGCAAAGCCAGAGGGAACATCGAAGTATTAAGGAAAACAGAACTTAAACATATTTGGGGATGAGGAGTACGTGCTGTTGTGTTTATCTTAGTAACCCCAATGCCAAGCATGAGTGTTAATTCATGATAGAGGTTCGGTAAAGTTTGAGTGAGGAAGAAAAATCTTTTGGAGCTGATCAAAGTCTTCCCTTAGTAGTAGAAACATGTGGACACTTAGCATGAACAAAGATTTGCTGAGAGGGATCTCAGTGCAGTGTTGGGGGTATAAACTCTACATCCACACAGGGGTCACTGGATCATGACTCACATTCCCAACACGCACGACGATGACAATAAAATCAATGCCGGGCAGAGAACTTAGGGAATGGCAAAGGTGTAGTTCCCTTCATTGTTAACTTCTTAGAAAGGGAACACACCATTCTTTGATACCACAGGGAAGCGTTTAAATACTTATTAGAAAATGAATTAATGTAACACACCATACCAAAATATATAGAGAAAGTAAAAGTGATCAACTCAATAGACTTAGAAAAGTCTTGTATCAAAATCCAAAGCTTTTTTTATGATAAACAGACTCGGTAAACTAGGAATAGAGCATAATTTCTGTAATATGATATAGAACATCTAAAAATCTGTAAAGGTAATACTGTAATAATCAACAGCTGTTCCTTTGATGTCAGGAACAAGGCAAGGAACACAGTACTGGACGCTGTAAGTACTGCAATAAGAAAAAATTAAAGGCATATATTGTAAGGGAAGAAATAAAATTTTCTCCTTTTTGTAGATGACAAGAAAATCCCAAGGAATCTACAAATACGCACATACACATCTCTGAGAATTAAAAAGTGAGTTCTGTTAGTTCACAAAATATAGCAACCAGGAAAAATTAATTTGATTACTATATACTAATGCTGAGCATATGGAAATGAAAACACAATACTGTTTACAATCACTCCAAAAATGTCATATTTAGTATAAATTTAATAAAACATATACAGAATCTACATGCTGAAAATGTTAAAATGATGATGAAATTTAAAGACCTAAAGAAAATTACAGGCATACTACATACGTTAACGGAAACACTCAAACAAGTAAAGTCAATTTTCCCCAAAATCGACCCATAGGTTTTTAAAGCAATCCCTATCAAAATCCCACATGTTCTTTGTATATATATACAAGATTTTTCTGAAATTTATATGGAAAGGCATAGTTCCTAGAAGAGCTAAAATAACCCTGAAGAAAAGAATCAAGTGTGATATTAAGACCTAATATTTACCTTAGTATTCAAAACAGCGTGCTATTAGGGGAGGCACAGACACATAGATTAACTGAACAGACTGGAGAACCCAGAAATAGACTCATGATTCTTGACAAAGTGGCAAAAGACATTTAATGGAGGAAGAATAAGACTTTTCAACAAATGTTTCCGAAGCAATTGGATATTCATTCAAAACAAAGGATGTTGGCCTAAACCACACTCAGAATAGATCACACACTAAGATGTAAACCAGAAAACTATACAATTTTCAGGATAAAATAGGAAGAGATTTTTAGGACCCAAAATCAGAAACTTGCAGAGTTTAGACTTGACACCAAAAGCACTAGTTATAAGATGAAAAGTGAGCTGGACTTGATCAAAATTGAAAACACTTGCTCTCTAATAGACACCCCGTTAAGAAAATGAAAAGGATCTACACAGTGGGACAAATATCTGCAACCACATCTCCAGCAAAGAAATCTGTATCTGGAATATATAAAGAACTCATAGAGTTCAACAGTAAGAAAACAATAAACCCAGTTAGAAACTGGGCTAAAGGTATATGCAGACAGACCACTTAAAAGGATGACAGATGAGCACATGAAAAGGTACAGAACATCATTAGCTCTTAAGGAAATGCACATTAAAGCCGCAATGAAGTATCAGTCCACGCCTATCAGAATAGCCAAAATAAAAAATAGTCAAAACAACAAATGCTGCTGAGCATGTGGAGAAACTGCATCAATGATAGAATGTGGGTGATAAAGTAAAAAGGTACAGGGACTGTGGAAAATAGTTTGCCATTTTGATAAAAGTCAATATGCAATCATAAAACCCAGAGATTGCAGTCTTAGGAATTCACCATAGACAGATGAAAATCATATTCACCGCAAAACCTGTAAACGAATGTCCAAGTCCTTTAATTCGTCATAGCCAAAAACTGGAAACAGTCCAGGTGTCCATTACAGGGTAAGTGGCTAAAAAACTCCTATATCCATACTGTGAAATATTTTTAAAAAATAAGGTTGCTGAATAGTAACAATCACATAGCATTTATTGTCAGCTGGTGATAATGTAGGGGTAATGAAAGCAATACGAATACATGTTTAAGAACTATACTCCCAACAAAGGACACCTAAAAAACAGAAACCGTAATTGGTTTCCCAACAATTTTTCACTTCATTAGTCATTTCCAGTTGGAGACACTTTGGAGCAGACCAGGATCTCCTTTGAGCTTTCCATGACTTTGTTTTAGAATGAATCCCTTTTGCATCCTCTGGTACATGGTCCATATACTCATCAAAACCAACGGCACAGCCATCCATCTGCACATTCACTTGCTCATTAGGCCACACCTGAATCCGAGGTCGATCTTGCAAGTATCTGAAGATGAGGTTGACGGGCTGCATCATCACCTTCTGCAGTTTTCAGCCCTGGCCACGGCACACCATAGTGGAAGCGGACGAGCAACCTTATTTTTTCAATGTTTAAAAGCTTGTCACATATTTTAGAAACCACAGATGCACTACAGGTAATTTCAGGGCAACAATAATAAAAGCTCAGATTTATTGTTGTGATGAGCAAAACATGATGAAACTCTCTATGAATATTTTATCTCAATGAATTCCTACATCCTACTTAATCCTTGTGAATTCGATGTTATTATTATCCTATTTTTCACATCAGACAGCAGGCTCAGGATTTAGTGACTGAGACAGGATTTGAACCTAGGTGTGTCTTTCTCCAAGGAGAAATTTTCTACGCGTGGAGTGGGCAAAAGTAGGGTTATAGTAGTATAAGAGTACAAATAAATACAATGGTGATTAATGAATAATGGAAGAACTGTGTTTCTCATACTCACAACTGAAAAATACTTGGGCATATAAGAAGTATACTGAAATACCCCCTAACGGCATGGCGTGAGGACGGGGTTGGCATTTTAGGCTACCACGATCTGATATAGAAAAGAGTTGAAGGAACTTAAAACATGAGTTTTCCCGGATGAAGCGTTCCTATAATTATCCTTGGATGTAAAGAAATACAATACACAGCAATGCATTAGGATGCCTCTACTCAAAATCTCCTATTGTCATTCTTACTGTGAAGACATCCCTACGTGAGAGTTTATGTCACAGTTTATGAGTGCAGCCCACAGCTTATGAAAGCAAATCCTTTGAAAGAGTACGTTCCGTTAATATTTCTGACCTGAGACCAACGGTAATCATCAGTTAATGGTAAGAGGAAGAGTGCTCTCAAATACTGAACTCCTTCAAGCCCCGACTCCGACCTCTGTGAAAGCGATACAGCCCTCCCGAGCTGGCCGTCCTCAGCCGCTCCATGCGGGGGCACAGATGGTCTCGCAGGTAGCTTCTCCGGCTCTGTTAACAGCTCTTCGTGTTAATGAATGGCTCTAGCTGCAAAGCACAGAGCTAGGGGCTGTTCATGGATGAGGAGCAGAAGCTTGTGCCGCTGCTTCTCTTCGGTCACGTGGGGAAGCTCACTGGGCTGGAAGATCTGGTTTGAATAATTTATTAATAATTTGGAAAAAGCTAATTAGGTTTGTGTGTGAATCTAAAGTTAAAGCTTCTATGGGAGCCCAGAGGAATAGAAGTACAAGAGGAAACATTTTCAGAGATACTGAGTCTGTATTTCCCATCTGCCCTCTGATGCGTATAACCACGTTCTCTCTCCCCACTCACTTTCCCACTCTGATTCTTCATTGCTTTCTCTCCTCTCCTTGCCGCTTTTCTCCTCCCCGCTTTTGCCTTGCCTGTTCTCTCTCTGCCCCTCCCCCACTGCCCCCCACTTTCTGTCTTTTTGAGAGGAGTGTAACAGGGAGGTGATAGAAGTCATCTGTGCACGCACACTAAATTAATGGCAAAGCTAGGACTGCAACTCAGACAGCGCATCATAACGGAAGGGCATAAGAAAGGGGACAACCTGGAGTGGCTTTTCTCCTCATATGCTCCCCTCTGAAGTCCGTCACCTGCCTCAGCTCTATCATTTGCTGTCCCACCACGACCCTCGGTGGTTAACTGGGATTCAGAACCGGGTTATAACTAGAACTGACACTGTAGATGGGTGCTGGTGCTACCGGTAGTTAGGAAGAGTTGATGCTGCCTTTTAAATCCCTTGGTCGTCAAAGCTATTTATAGTTAATGCTTCAAATTACAATCCAACTGCAATGATCTCAGGCTAATAAGTGAGGTTAGATTTCCTTAACTGGTTCCCTTCAGCCAGAGAGCCCATGAAAACCTGAGAGCTCTTCATTTGAAATGAAGCGTCGAGGCCACATGATCGCCATATGTGCCGACCCCTGCGATTCCTTCCAGTTAAACCACAGGCCCAATGAGAGTTTCCACGGCGATTCGAGTCAGAGCGTTCTGATTTAAACAACACATGCAGTGTTTCCTGGGATGGATGCAGCCTTTTTCTTCCTCCTTGCAAACGTGAGAGTCAGTAAATTCAGTCTGAGTGCAAGCGTTGTCATTTTATTCCATCTCTACTTTTCACAAAAGAATGCCGCTAGAATGTTCCTTTCTTAGACTCATTTCTGCAGAGTATACAGCACTCGGTAACGTAGGTAATAATAGTAGCTATGATCACAATGAGTACGTACTGTGCGTTGGACACTGTGCTAAACCAGGATTAACTCAGTTAATTGTCACAAACCAGGTTCTATTATTAAACCCTTATGCAAATGACACGCTAAGACTCAAAGACTTTAAGTAATTTGCCCAAGGCTACAGAGTTAATAAGTGGAAGTAGTACGGCTTGAACCTGTGTTTGTTGGCTTCTAAAATCATTTTGGCTTCTAACCTGGAAGTCTCGTTGAGCCCGTGCGATTGTTGACAGCAGCAAAGAAAATGCAGCAAATGGAGCCTCGCACTCAGAAGCAGTAAAAGACCTTCCCTCTGCGCGCAATTTCCCGCCGAAGAGTAGGCCCCAGGGAAATTCCCACTCAATACATGTTGAAGAATCATGATGAAAAGGAGTTTTAATTTTAGAGAAGCTATAAATAAAAATGAAGTACATTTAGGTTTTAAAAAAATCTTTAAAATGATTATTATTGCCCAGTTTTATTAATAACAAGGGTAGTTCCGTTAAAGGTATAAAACCTGAGATTTTTTTCTGCACATATTTCTTACTTGCTGAAGCAGTCTTTTTTTAATAAGGCAGGAGCTAAAAGCATACTGGAGTAAAAGAAAACTATAAATATTAAAATGCAAAACTATTATGGCAGGAGTACAAACTTGTCTCAACGAATTGCTTGGCTTTAAAATCCGCACTAACTGAATTTGCTTATTAAAGGTTTATTTTAAGAAAAGTCCAATTCCATTCAGTGTGAATCCAGTTCTTACAGTAACAGCCTGTTTCTCACAATTAATTGCTGCTTGTCTTCTTGGATATAATCATTTGCATAATTGTGATTCTTTTCAATAAAAAGGGATTACATAATCTTGGAGAAGCAAACATCATAAAATTTAAATTTACATGAAATTAAAGGAATAAATGTTCCATGGTAACACAACTATTACCATCCACCCAAAGAATAAAGTATTTAATATTATAGCCTATGCATTAAGAGAAAATCATTTTAGATTACACTAGTCTTCAAATGTCAAATTTAATTTTTTCTATCTCATTTCGAAATTGCAGTATTGAAAGGACAACCAGTACTACCATCCATAAATTACGGCAGGAAGTGGGAAGCAGACATCTGCGTGTACTTTACAAGATGGGGCAGAGTAGAAGGCCCGGTCCGCTCGGATCAAAGTTGGGTATGTTAGTACATGAGCTCTTTACTTCTCTATTGCGTTCCAGCCCCCTGCACACTTGTGACACTCGACACTTGCACCCAGCCATCCAACGTGCCTCAACCCCTCCTCCCTCCCGTCGTTGCCAGGAGCCAGCGCAGGCCTTACTCTGAGGAGCACCGCAGCTACGCCTGCTAATGACAGTCTGGCCGTGCCCTCGACACACACAGCGCCAAGTCACCACGCACAGTGCTTGTCCGTCCTTTGCTATACCAGGCACCGTCTTGTCAGCATTCACCACCCAGCTCCCACACACCACGTCACCTGTGGGTGATTTTCCTCTATGGAATCGTTTGCGTTCGAGTCGCAGAGTCTGGTTGGGATACAGATTTCAGCAAAGAATAAGGGCGAGAAATGACTCCTAAAGAATTCGTTTCTTTGTAGAATTTTATAAAGCTCCTTCTTTTCCCCAGTGCAGGGGTAGACCAGGACAAATAAACTGTCCTAGCAGAATGAGGAGATGAGTCTCAACAGGGCACTGGCTGGAGAGGTGCATGAAGGCAGGGACTTGCTGATTTTGCCAGGGCCTAGCATACGAAGCTCTGCGTAACTACGAATGAAGCTCTAGAAGAAATAAATACGTGAACAGATGACACGTGACTCTGCATGTTCTCATATCCCAGAGTCACTAGAAGACTGTGTCCAGACTTACGAAGCCTGCCACCATAGTGGTTTACAGTACAGACTGTGAAGGCAGAAACACTTGAATGACTTCGGTCCCTTAGAGTCTTTGTTCCTTACTTTCCTATGGCCAATGGGCATAACAGCAGCATGTATATTATAGGGATGTGCAGACTATTGAATAAAATTATACTCATGTGAAACTCTCGGCACGGTTCCGGATACATCGACTGCGGGCATTATTACTATTGTTAGGAGATGAACGTCTGGTCTGATAGAAAATATCAAACTTTCAAATGCCTTTTAAAACCTGTACAGATAACATAAAAATCGCCATTCTTTCTCCATTTTATAAGAAACATCACTCAGAGAAATACATTGAGTTCAATTTCCATTTATTTGCACAGATCTGTCCATTCAGTTCTTTGATGGACAAGAGAGGTATGCACATTCAGAAAGTCTCTCTTCTGCTGTTTGTCCTTTTTGTCGCCCATATTCCCACGGCCTGGCCATATATGCTTTTAGAAGAGCAACAGAATGCATTTCTGTACTATGACTTTCTTGGGAAATGGGGTATTTATGAAATATAAACACCTAAAGGATTCAGCAGAAAAGCACTTATATACGTTTCATTGATTCGAAAAGGAAATCGACCTCAAAGTCATGTCTGTATGGGCCACAGAAATGGTGGTTTTTCTAACAAGAAGATATTCTTTGCTGTCTTTTCAAATAAAGCTACAGAGAGCCTTATATCCTTGATATGTCATTTTTAAAGTCTGAATCACTGGGTAAAGTCTTGAAACTTTTGAGATATTAGAGGGAATGTTTATTCCTCAATACTCTGGTTCCCCTGAGAAGGGATTAAACCTCTGCCTGTTGCCCCACCACTGAGATGCTGTAAATTACCAGGTGGGCAAATACAGCCCTTGGTCCAATCTCTTCCCCTTTTCACACACACCACTGTAAAGCCGGATTAGAGATTACCAACTCTAGGTAACCGGTATCCTTGGCAGAACCAAGTTCCTGTCGGGTAGGCAGTTCCAAGATGAGGGTGAGTGGGTGCTAAGCCTTAAGCATAGCTTAGTAATAAATGTGGTGCTTTGATCTCTACCTTGTGGGCATTATGTTTGCTGTTCATTTAATTTTGAATGTGAGTCAATAATAAATATGTCTTCCTTTCACCTAGACATCTGGAACCTTATTTCTGCAAACGAGTTCCAGCCTGATTCCTTCTCTGTGTGAGTCTAGGGTAGGATCATAGGAACATTGTTATTTCTTCGGGACTTTCCACCGTCCTTAAAATCATCACCGTAGCTCTGCACATTCTCATGTTCCCATGCACGGGGAAGGCTCGTGCCTGATGCTTGCGCAAACTCAGAGAGCTCAGCTCTTACAAGGACCAAAAAGCAGCACCTATGGCCAGTGTCCGGCCCTTACTTAAGAAAAGTCCCTGTGCTCTATTTGCAATAGGAAAGGAAAGCCATTATGGTCCCTCGCCTCCAAATGTGTAGTTTCTTTACAGATAAAAATTAAGAAAAATGACGCACAAAAAATGTTATGTGCGCTTTCCAAGGACAAATCAATCAGTCTGACTCCAGACACTACACTCTTAAAACCTATATCGCCTCTTCTTAGTATCTTCCCAGAAACAGTGGATTAAAAGGATGTTATAGGAAAGATGTTTGTAGGTTTAAAACGCGGTACGACTTTTGCACCCCTCCAAGACAAGGTGTCTAAAAGCCTCAGTCTACTGTGATAGCGCATATCTTAAAATTTATTCCAACAAAATAAAACTATACTCAAGATCAAAGGAGTAGTTTCTAATAGCCGCCAGCAAATGGACAAAGGAGAGAAGTACCAGAAGCCCAAATACTTCCACTACTCTATTATGATTAGTCAATTCACTCTGCAGCGTAGAGAGTGTCCCATTGACTGGTGATTTATATGAAACATCAGCCTAAGACCAAAAAGCAAAGAAAACATTAGAGAAGCAATAAAGGAACGAAACAGACAAATTAGGGATCTTGGTGGCGGTTTGAAGCGGTTGGGAGGTGGGAAGAGCACCAAGCGGCATATATGGGAAACAAGAGAGCCAACAAGGATGGCAGACAGGATACAGCCTGCTTGGCAGTGTCGTTAGGAGTAAGACAATGAATGGATCCTGGCACCTCATTAATGTCACTTTAGATACAAGGAGCGGATGAGTGCGTATAATGTCGCCTGGACTCTCCATGGGCGCAAACTGAACTACGTTAGAATAAGCGGTAAACCTCAACCAATACCATGTGCAACATGGAAATCATTAAACAACCCCCTCGATGAAGGGCAAAGAGCAGAATTCTAAAATGGTTATGAGGGGAAAGGAAAAACAATCAAGAGCTAAAAGCCCAGGAAAGGGTTATAGATCCGAATGATTTTTACAAAAACGAGGGACATTTATTGATGATTCTGTAGGTGTCAGGCCCACCATTAAATGTTTTATTACAACACGTTATTTAGTGCCGCAAACTTGCAACCTAAGTACTATTATTACACCCACTTTACAGAAGAAACTGAATCCTAGGAAAGTTAAGTAACAGACTCAGCTCTGTGTGACTCCCGAGTTCACAGTCTTAAATGCTATATTGTCCTTTCTCAGTGCCTCCCCCAAAAAAGTAGTGTTTGATTTTTAAAACAGATTTTGAATCATGAAAACTCTGGATATTCAAACTATAAGACCCAGGCCATATCCTGTGTGAATGGTTCTTAAAGGCCTCCTCTTTGTCCCAGTGCTCATTGAGAAGGTGAAAGACTTTTATTAGGCAATATATTTGACCTAATTGTGTGACTTTTCAGAAGGATGACTTTGACATTTCAAAGTGAGATGGAGCATTAGAAGGCCACATATAGTTGGCATTAAAAAAAGACAGCAATTTATGATGCTGCAAAAGAATGTCATTTTTTTCCAGCAAAAAAGAGAGTGAAAAATTACCTGAATATATTACATATTTGCAGTGCTGATAAAACTGAACTGTTTTAGCAATACTTGCTAACTCCGACTTTTGTAAGAGTCTGTCAAAGAATCATTTCCAACCCCCTGCACACACAGATGCACACACACGTACACACAGTGTATACTGTATACAGTATATGTACTGTATATCTGCTTTGTACAGGTTTACTGGCAAACGCGGTTAGGACTTGAAAGCTGCACTTAAAACTCTAACCTCACAAAGGACTCTGGGTGAACAAAGTGGAATGTTAGCTCAGTTGCTTCCACTTTCAGAAGCTTGGAACTTAAATGTAAAACCCAGGCAAGGTTTTTACGGTAGCATGGGCTAGAAATTTGGAAACTGCCTTCTGTATATTTCAGAGTTGAGCGAATGATTCAATATATGGAGAAAAATAGCTCCGTCTCTCACTATTGGAAGAGATACAAATATGAAAAGGAAGGATACTAAAATGTATCCTGCTTTGCTGAATTGGAAATAAAAAGTATTAGTGGGCGTGGGAGAAGGAGGGTGGGAGAGGAAAGGTGGGAGAGAAAAAGAGAGGGGGGGAGGGAAGGAAGAAGGGAGAAATTATAATAAGTATTATAAAACATATAAAATACAAAAAGTAGTATAAACAATTGGTCTTGTACTGTTCTTACAACTTTTCTGCAAATAGAAATGTACACCAAAATAAGCACTTAAAACAAACAAAAACATCCTCAGGCAAGATAGTTAGGATTCCATTGTGGGACTTGAATGCTTCCGACCATCCAATGTTTGAAGGCATTGAACCTCGAATCTAGGCAGGGGTGCAGGCGTACAGTGGAAAGTAAAGAAAGCGAGTTATCGACACCAGAGTGATAAAAAGACCTCAGTTGACAAAACCAGAGTCCTAAGAGAAGCAGCAGTCGAGCTAACTGAGTGCTGAGTAGAGAAATTCCTAGTGTAACCCTCTTTATGGTCCTTGTGCCAATTGCCAAGTTGAAGCCAAGATTCCGAACATACACGTCGGAGTCACGTGGCCCTGCAACGCTGACGAGGCTGCGTCGGCTGGTTTGCTAGCACAGATTTGGTTGCAGTTTCAAGCACCTGCAGTCGAAGAGCCTGATTCAGCTGTAAACTCCCAAGGGAGAAAATTCGGAAAATGTGATCATCCTAAAGTTTCCAAAAACATCACGGTTTGCCTCTTTCAACAGAGCACAAGCCAATGCATGGACTGAGAAAAACATTTTTTTCTTGTCCGATTATCTTTTGTGTCCTTTAGAACCAGAAAACAATAAAGGAGCTACCTTTACATTCTCAGTTCTCAATTACAGCTGTGCTTGGAAATTGCCAGTTTTTTTTAAGCTACCAATGCCTGTGTCTCACCCCCAGAGGTTTATTTCATTGGTAAATAGATATTTTTTGATATCCTCACATAATTCTAATGTTCAGTCAGGGTTGGAAAATCACTGGTCTACACATGGTTTCATAAAATATTGTTTCTGAGCCACCTGTATCTGAATTATCTGGAGCATTCATTAAAAATGCAAAATCCTGAATCCACCCCACACTGACGAAATCGGGATTTCAGGGTGCATTTC
Source organism: Glossophaga mutica (assembly GCA_039655065.1). Taxonomy (NCBI): domain Eukaryota; kingdom Metazoa; phylum Chordata; class Mammalia; order Chiroptera; family Phyllostomidae; genus Glossophaga; species Glossophaga mutica. Next base: position 434,535 of record CM077318.1, on the reverse strand, counting down.
CTAGCCAGTTCCCAAGTGACAGCTTTGTTCACCAAGTGTGAGAACCGCTGAACTGGATTGTTAAAGAGCAAGGTTAGTTGCCCAGGACAATATTTGTTACCACTTCTCTGTTCCCAGAATGTGACCTCACTGGTCCTATGATACAGGCTGATTTTCAGAATGTGATCTATTACGACAGATGAAATTTCTTGGAACAGTTGATACATTATTCAGGGATGACACAAGGCTCTTATTCTGATTTTAACACAGAATATAGACATGTTAGTAAGTCATTGCTTGGGATTGTATTCGAAGGCAAACATTATAGAAGGCTTGAGAAAACGGAGATGTGTTGTTTTATCTACAGGACTGCTGCCACCTCGTAGTGATGAGCAACAATTTGTCACTCTTGAGATATACCCTCCAGCAGAGCACAATTTTGCAAACTCTTGAAATGGTGATGGCAGAGTTGTCCTATATTCTGGTAACAAATAACATAAGAGAATTACATATCAGGTGACAAAGATTAAGTCTATGATCTGTTCTGTACAGGATGAACAAATAAGAGAGTGCTCTGAAATCTGTAGCTAAGTCAAGAAGAAATTAAGATGCTGAAGAAGACAACCACTTGGTTTTAGCATTCAGTCCAGTAATTAATATAATTAATTGTGCATAAGGATAGCTGCATTATAATACTCAGGAAGTTCATTTGTGGAACCTCTATACGCAGAGTTCAGAGACTGAAACCAACGCCATATTTTCAAGTCTCCGATGATGACTGAGTCACCAATAGAAATCACACAACAGCCCTGGCTGGCGTAGCTCAGTGGACTGAGCGTGGACTGTGAACCAGAGGGTCGCCAGTTCGATTCCCAGTCAGGGCACATGCCTGGGTTGTGGGCCAGCTCCCCAGTAGGGGGCGTGCAAGAGGCAACTGATTGAAGTTTCTTGAGGCAACCATACACTGATACTTCTCTCCCTCTCTTTCTCCCTCCCTTCCCCTCTTTAAAAATAAAGAAGTAAAATCTTTCTTAAAAAATCACACAATAGTAAAATATATTTAATGAGGTAGGGAAAATGTGTATCATGTTTTTGGAAACTTGTACAAAATGAAATAAGTTGAATGACGCTCTGGCACTCAGAGAGTTAACTTCTGTTATATGGAAATCTTAGTTATGGTCCTCCTTAGTTCTTGGAATTTATAAATTTCATAAAGTGAGTGAAGAAAACTGGGTGAGCTGTTCTCACTATCACCAAGGAATTGCATTTCTTTTGCTTCATTTGGCTACACTAATGTGTGCTAAGAAAGCAACTAGTTTAACTCTTATTTATGCTCTCAAGAGTTAAGCAATACACAAAGACATTTAGCATTCTCCCCCAGTACTCCAGTTCCACGTAACTCCATCTGGGAATTGTCATAAAGACAAATGAACAAGTATTCAATCATCATCTTTAGATTTCTATTACCACAAGCATATTTTTCTTTTATTTAACACTATGCAATGTTTACAAATTTCAACCTATAAATTTGGAGGAGGTGAACTGAGATTTATGATGTGAAATGCAAACAAACTTTACAACAATTCAAACACATATTCATTTATTGTGCTTACAATTTGTAAAATATTATTCTGTGAAACTGGACATCAGTCTTTCATTCCAATGAATACATTCTTTACAAGGCCACGTATATGATTAATCTTGTATGAAATGCATAATCTATGTTTTCAGACACAGTTTTTAAATAAAACTATGTAAGTGTACATATGTGAATTGCCTACATATGTAAATTTATTATGGATATTCAGTGATCGACAAAAATACAGATTTAAACATTCATGGAATGGAAAACTAGTAAGGAATTGGGGGAAAAAAGCAGTGCTCAATCAAGTATAGGTCAGTGTCTACAATCAAGACTAGATACTGAAACCACTCAAAGTTGATTAGGTTCAAAATATTTTGAACATTTTCAAGGGATAGAAAGTCCAGTGCTTTTAACAACAGTTCTGTAAATAATTGAGGGAGGGAAACGGTTCATGATTGTTAGCAGATGTTATCGATGTGGTTTCATCAGTAATAAGCCAGTATATCACAAGTGACAAGAGAGCCTTTCCTTTCATTCATTCAGCAAACAGTTTGTAAAAGACAAACAAGGACAATATTAGTTTCTAGAGTTAAAGAGCCGGTCACAGGAGGTTGGGAAAAAGGGACACCAGCTCTGGCTAGAATTATGTACCTTGTGATGTAATTCATGTCTACTTTGTGTATGTTTTGTTTACCTCTTTTTTAAATATTCTTTTTTTACTGTGGTGAGAACACAATGTGAGATATACCCTGCTGAATTGTTAAGTGTACAATATAATGTTGTTAGCTGTAGGCACGATGTTAACTACAGGCATGAGATCTCTAGAACCTGTCTTGTCTAAGTGAAACTCTATACTCGTCAAACAGCAGAATGGGGAGTTGTGCTGTTTACCTTTTAATAACATCGTATATCGACATTGATTTTATATACGGTGTTGATCTCTTCTTCAGTTGTATACGTTACAGCCGCAGGCACTCTCCGGAAGTAGCACAAGGGACCCAGCATCATGTAAAACCACTTCTCATTGAGACAGTAAAGGTGCTGGCTTGGAATGCTGGTAAACCCAGGGTGAGCTTAGGAGATGAAATCAGATACGAGGGGGCTCCGCGCAGAAAGAACTGGGCCGCCAACGATAACCATGGGCGATTAAGAAGAGACCCTGCAACACGGTCTCCCTAAGAAACTTCCTTCCGCATACGCTGTAGTTGCAAAGATACCTGTGGTTTATCATTTATACCCTCAGGTTCTTTGCAGAACTGCCGGAAGGGAATGCGAACGCAGAAGCAGACACCGGAGTGATGGAGCCTCAGGCCAAGGAATGCTGACAGCCACCACCAGCTGGAAGGGGTCGAGGGACCGCTGGCTCCTTAGATCCGGCAGAGGCTCACGGCTGATTTCAAGAGGGTTCTGCCCACACCTTGATTTCAGCCCAGTGATACTGAATGCAACCTTCTGGCCCCCAGAATGCTGACAGAGCAAATTTCCATTGGTATCAGCCCCCAACTTTGTGGGGGTCCGCGGCAGCTTTCGCAGAAAACTTTGCGCTCATGTTTGACACGACCAGCACTGGTCGGGGCGCTGTGTCACTAGTGAGTGAGGACAGGGGCAAAAGCTGATTAACCCCGAAACGACACCACCTCAAATCTCAGGTGGTGTTGACGGAGGAAAACCGCTCCGCACACTTATCACTATTCCTAAGTGTTATTCTAACAATTTTATAAGAGTTCTAAAATCAGAATCAGGAAGTAAAGCTATTCATTTATTCCTTCTTCCATTTGCTTGGCTGTCACCTTTCAACGTTTCTTATTTCCCTTTGGTGCGTTCTTGTCTTCCTCACAGAACGGTCTATGTACATGTGCAGATTAACGAAGTGTCTCGGCTGCAGCTATCAAGATGGCATTTGAAAAGTATCTTTGAAGATACTTTTCCGAGAAAAAGGGGTAATGGCTTTCAAAATTTGATAGCGGAACCAAAGTAAAAGATAAAAGCAAGGGCTAACCTAAGTTACTTACAGGAAACAGTGTGTTTTGACTGCATTTCTGACAATTTGTTGAAGATGTCACCCTGGAACTCAGGACCCAGGGTGCCACTGTTGAGAAAAGAGGCTTGGTTCTTTGGGGTAGAATCTTACATGATTTTATTGACAACATGACACTGGAAAACCAACTCAAAACTGCAGGTACTTCAAAGGCTTCTATGAATTCTGGTCATCTTCATGGTACACAATTCCCTCCTTGCTCTCTCTCACACACACACACACACACACACACACACACACACACGTCAGGCACTCACTTCTATTAGATGTGCACAGTGAACAGCTGATGACCCTATAATACTTTTCTCTTGGGTTTTTCGTACCTCATGACAGGGAGTACCCACTGATTAGAAGCGGAAACATTTCCAGATCTGTGCTGCTCAACACTGATTGCATACCGGCATCACCTGGGAAATCTTAACAGCACTAGGCTTAGCACCCGGCCATTGAAGTGTTCGCCGGTGTGGGTATGTGTAAATTCTGGAGCTACAAGGGAGATGTAAGTGCGTATACTGTTATTTGCAACATGGACAGCAATGGAATACTTTTCTTAGTTTTAAAGTTAATAGTTTGAAATGCACTGGAACACGTTGGGAAAGGATAAGTTTCTACTATATGGTTAACTTTTTTCCACTTAATTGCCTATAAACGTTATGCCTAATTTACTTTTATGAAAGATAAAATTAAATTATTGCTGCCACCAACAGGGTGTTTCAATGTCCATTGGAACACAAGGCAGACGAAAACTTAGGGGTAAAAATTTGAATAGTGGCAGATTCTAGAAGTTTATGAGCATCTCCCAAAGGCTATCCCTGTAAAACCTCTCACATACAAATTTAACTATATATAGGTATTGAATCTTCTGTGCGGACCCAGTTTTAATGCTATGAAATTAATCTAATCAGTGAAAGATAGGGTCCCACAGATTCCAATGGGCTATTTTTATCAATAATTAAATCATGTAATTTTGTCTCTTTGTTTATATTCTTTGTTGTCCCACAATAAGTAAAATAATACAATTAGTATGTTCAGAATGGAATAGAATCTTAAATAACTTAGCTCTCATATTTTACACATGTGGAAATTAAAATCCAAAGATCCTAAGTGGCTGGCCTAAAATTACATACCTCAATAACAATAAAATTAGAGCAAGAATCAAGTTCTCTTGAATCCTTCATCAGCGCACTCTATACCATGAATTAACATATATCAGCTAATTTTGAGAAATAATTAGAAAGATTTATAACATGGTGAAGTACAAATGCCCTGGGACAGTACCATTAGAATGTTGTCATTTGTTTAAATCAGGCATCATCCAAAAGACAGCTAAGCCCTGGGATAGTGTAGAAAGTGTGTATCTGTAAGGTTGTTTGACAAGGATTTCAAAATCCCTAAGTGAACCACTGTGGGTTACTTTTCTGGAATGAAACTATGTACGTACTTAAATCATCCGTAAAGTTGAAAAGCTCAAGAGGTATATCTGATGGGTGAGTAGAAATGGATATTGACTTAGGTTTTAATGAAAAAGTTTCCCCACTAGCTGATGATTTGTGTGGTGAAATTTTTCTTTTCTGAGATCTCTGTCAGTCCATTCCTGCAAAGGTCACCACTCAAAGGGTCAGCATCATTTCGTTCACAATTTCTAATAGTATCAAATTGAATTGCTCACGTCTTGTCACATAGAAGGAAACTTTTTTCTCCACTATAAAGATCTTTTGTCTTTATTATTATCATTTAAAAGAATGAGTTGCAATCCTTCAGGAATTTGAGTGCATCCATGGGATTATTTGATTTCCCAATATTGCTTGCTCAAAAATACTCTTTGACATATATTTAGTTTTTAAATTAAAATTGACCTTATGGAATTTGGGAGGCTATATTTGTTCATACACCAGAGTGTTGTAAAATCATTCTTTAAGATTATCTCCATTAAAACCCCAGTATGCCTTCAATATTATATCTTTTTCCTCTTTTACAAAAAAGAATCTGAAAATATTAAAGATCAACATCGTGATAGTTTTTGTAACTGAACAACTAGTGGGATCCTACCGTTCACTGCCCAAAGGCCAAAAAACAAAAACAAACCCTCTGGAGACAGAGCCTGGTGGAAAGGAAAAATGAACTTTTTATTTAAAATATGCACAGCAGCTTCCAGTGGCTTCATACACGGGGGAGAGGCACGGGGCTTGTTGCCCATCCCCACGTCCCAGGCCACTGGCCCAAGCCTCCTTCCCCCCTTTTCTTACCTGCCCACCGAGCACAGCGGTCCTGGTCAGGCCGGACTATACTACATGGTATCCATATATCCACATATCCATATGATATATACGATATGACTGTAGTGTATAGTATCCACTGAGGGATAGGCACAGGGTCCATCCCCAGCTGCAACTGGCCCACTCCCGACAGGCGCACTCCGGTGTAGGCCTCGGGTGGGTGGCCGCCATCGCAGCTTCCCGCCCAGGGAAGAGGCACAGGGCTTGCTAGGCACACCCAGCCACACTCCCTGAGCCCACCGAGATCAGAACCTACTTACTGGAACCTACTGCGCTCCTAGCCAGGCAGGTCCTGGAGGGCTCGGACAGGGGCAGGGGGAATCCTCCCAGCTGGGGACGCACCAGCTGTTCCGTCCCTCCCATCCAATCATCTCCCAAGGTTTTGGCACCAGCCCTACGCACCTCTTTGTTGCATCCAGACACTTCGCACCATCATCACCACTTCTCCACCCCTCCCCGTTGCAGGGGTCCCCCATTACATTTGCAACCAATATACCAGTACAGTATATACCTTAACTATAAACTATAATGTAATGTAATGTAATGTAATGTAATGTAATGTAATATATACTTTAACTATAAAATATGTGAAATGTCAACACAAGTCAAAGTTCCACTAATAATGACATTGATAAGCATTCCAGAATCACCATTTATTTGAACTGTCCAAGTATTTTACATGTAGGAGATGCTGTTTTTCTCACATTTTTGGAGGTAGTAAAGTTATACTTAGAATCTGCTCTTCAGGTTCTTAAAACTGCATAGTGATTGAAAAGACAACCACACAATTCATCAATCATCGGAGCGTTTTATCCCACCCTCTTGCATACTCTTCAGCTCTCTGACAGGCTCCTCATCCACAGTCTAAACAAACGGGAAAATAACACACAGGAAAGGCAGGTAGAGAAACCAAATACCACCTTTCTTACTGATGGAGTATATGTTGAAGGGCGTGGCTTTAGTTCTACTAATCAGGTAAGATTGTCAATAACACACCTTGAAGTCAGACAAGTGAATTCACTGATTCACAGCAGCATTGACCCAGGACAGGCTCCCTTCCCTGCGAGAACGAAGGAGCTTAGCCAAGTATGCCCATTGTTTACCAATCACAGAAGTCACCCCAACTCGCTTGGGGAGTGTAGATCTGCCAGCAACGTGTTTAGAAAATTCTCGTGGAATCCACCGAAGTGGGGGGAAGGTATCTGTCCCCTCTAACATAAATTATGCAAGACTCTGTAAGTCTCTCTTTGTCTGTCTGTATACTTCACTGTGTCATCACCCCCTTCTGCTCTTAATCAGTCCCTCATGCTCCTCATCTATTCACCACCAGGGCAAATAGAAATCAGCCTCACCTTTGGCTCCAGTGGATAAGGCGATGGAAAACACCTAACAGAACCTTGGTAGATGAACTTACGGAGACTCCTGAGTCATGAATAAAACAGTCGTAGAATCGTCACACCGAAACGAGGTGGGAAAGACAGTGGTTTGTGAGGGACACACGCAGTTTCATCCAGCAGGAGTCAGAACAGATGGCTGGGTAAATCTTGATAGTAGCATTAACACTCTCTAATTCTAGTATTTTCTACATTGCTAAGCACTAGCTTACCTTTGTCCTCGACATTGTGTGCCTGCCATGATATGAGTTAAACCATGTTGTCAATAAAATCTAACATTCTCCTAGCCAGAAACAACTACAGCACCAATAAACTAGCTTCGACTAAATAATATAGGATGAGTAGAAATAGTTCTCGCATGTAAATAAGTAGAATATAATAAATGAATTGTAAATATCTTCATCGGGTCCGTAAGTGTGCTATTTTAGAGGTTAAAATGTCATTGTTAACAATGGTTACCATGAAGACATTTTCTGTATTCTAAAAGCTTTGCACTTTAACAAGCACAGTAATAGAGTGTTATTGATGCAGGCAGAATGTCCAATCTTATAGATAAAGAGACAGGGGACACAAAGACTAAACAGAATGCAGCTTTTCACAGCTGTGATAGTTCAGAGCATTCTGCGCCAGGAGGCACCTGGGAAAATAGATGGACTTCATAAACTGTCAATAAGTGGATTTCATCCATACACCATCTCGCTCACAATAATTTAATATTATAACCACGAGACAAAAAACCAACATGGTCTTCAGATCTCAGTATCTTGTTCTCTGTTCAGAGAATACTTACACAGTCCTACTATGAAGAGCACTGAGTAGGAGCACTGTTCGTAGAAGACACTATCGCAAGCCTCAAGTGAGAAAGAGAACGCTGCCAGTACCTAGTATCGCTGTTAATTAACTCGTGTACAAAAATACAAGAAGATGAACTGGCTCCCTAGGAAGCACTGAACAGGTTGAATGCAGAGATAAATTACTAGGAGAAATCAGAACAAATATTGTCTGATTAATATTTACTATTATCTTAACTAGAAAACTTAAGCACTTTAAATAACTCATTTGATTCCTATCTGCCTGTGAGAGTTATAAATCTATCACGCTCTGCCTTAATAAATAAAAGAAAGAGGAATTTAACTTAGAGCTTGGCAGAGAGAACCAACTCTCCCTTCAAATACTCCTTCCTCCATCTTCAACATCTTCCTGCGACCCACTCGCTTTGCGCACGTCCAGTTTTTAAGCTTTTTATTTCTTTTATTATACATAAGCCAATGCAATTACAAATCGTTCTTCCACTTCCTCATGTACATATTACCCAGTTTTAATGTACATATATTTTATAGAGTCTTCATAACTGCCCTATGAAGTGTATTAAAAAGTTGTTCTTGTAAGTCACAAATTCACCACTGATAAAAATGCTTCTGCTGTCTCTGTTTCATCGCCAGGCTTCCTGACTAGAACTGTGATTGCTGGCAGCACACCCGTAATGTGATGGCACCATAAAACCATTTGGACAGCCCCAAAATTGGCCCTATGTATTTGTTCTTATGAAATTCACTGGTCCGTTCTTTCACAGAATCGTTAATAAAAATGTATAGACCAAAATTTACATTCATTAAATGATTGTTTATTTTCTTCATATCTCATCCATTTTGTCAAACAATCACCTGGTAGCTTAGATATTCCTAAACAGAACCTTCTAAAACCCCCCTGTTGAATGGGTTTCTTATCTCTAAAGTATCTTGTCTTTATTAACGAGTCCCTACACTTTTGCCGATTCATACTTATTTTCAGTCCTACACTTTGGATCTCTCAACATTCTCTAAATTAGACTGGTTTGCCTAATGGCTACCTTACACTCCAGTAAACAAATGTGATGTAATTTTAGTTTACAGAAGTCTGTCCTTATTAAATTTATGCAAGGACTATGCATTAAGTTTCTGGGTTAAAAGATGTTACCAATGGAGTTCAGCTAGAAAACATTAATGATATTCCGACTTAGCTTGAAGTTGCAATACTTTAGGTTGGTAGTTGCCTAACAAAACAGGGACAATATTTTTAGAGGTGCTTCTTTAAGACAATACATTAATGTACTACATGGTGCGATATTGTTTATACAAATGTACCTAAGTTTTCTTTGGAAAATATCTTTGAGAATATTCTCCTGGTTATCTACCATATATAATTCACATTTCTGTTCCTAGTAATAATTATAGTAGTTACAACATTTACTGAGCACTTACACACTAGGGACAGTACTTTTCATATGTTTTACAGAATCCTCACAATTGCTGTATGAAGTCAGAACCATTAATATCCCCATTTTATAGCTGAGATTTAGAGAGGCAAAGTTCACAGCTCAAAAGTTAACAGCCAAGTTTCAAACTCAGACAATGTGACAAGTGAGTCTACCCCACAGCCTCACCTTTAACCATTCTATTGTTTCGGACTAAATACCTGTGCTAGCCACACCTATGGCTCTCAGCCAGCTTCCAAGTATCTGTCGTATCATTTACAAATGAGGAACCAGAGAGGGGTAGTTTCTCAAGCCTCCCGGTCAGTAGGTGGCAAACCCAGGAATGGAATGCAACTCAGACTGGTTTGGTCACGAAGCCCATGCACCTTCCCACTTTGTTTCTTGGGCAGAGTTCTAAAAAAATGGGTATTTATGTAAAATGGAGTGGCAAAGACTAATTGTATTGAATTCACAATTTTGCTGGTGGCTGCTCCTCTTCACATTTCTATTTCTCGATGTGTTTGCAGGCAATGAGAAACGCTTAAATATTTATTGTGCACCAAGTCAGTTTATTTCTCGTCTGCCTACTTCCACAACATCAGATCTTTGCAACAAGTTGATCCGATGAGGGAGTAGACATTTATTTATTCATCGAGACATTCATTTAGCAGACATTTACTGAGCCACGTAGATGTGACTGCCACTGTGTTAGATAACGAGGTTAAAAAAACTTTTAACTTTTAGGGCACCTGTCCTCGCAGAACTACCTGCATAGACAAGGGGGAGCCATTTGTATGCAACACGCCGCTCTTTTCTTTCTTGCTCCCTGAGCAGAACAGTACCTGTGAGGTTTGGTGCCACAACCAAGGAGGGGAGCAGCTCCAGCGGTTGCCCCGTTCACCTCAATTCAAGCTTCCAGGGGAGTCATCTCCCGTGACCCGCAGAGAGCCTGAAGGATTGGGAGGCTAAAATCCTATGAGTTCTTACACATCTTTCTGAAACCAGGTGAAATTTCCCTCCATCAGCAGTGCCTTTATATAAAGAATGAACTGGGTGCATTTTCAGAAGTTTAAAAAGGTTAAACACTTAATTATTTAACTCATTTTAACTTTTTTTCTCTTGTGCTAATTTTCCAAAATGCAACAGAAAAAAAGAAAGGAGCTCTTTCAAACGTTACGATTTGAAAAAGGGGGGGCAGCTCTCTTCTCACTTCTGGCCAAAAGATCATAGGACTAAAATCACAAAGTGGTTTTCAAGTCAAGGCTACTTTTTTACATCAGTATTCCTCATGAACAGTTTCTTTTTTTTTTTCTTTTTCCGTTGTGGGTTATATACGCAACAAGACGCATGCATCCACAGAGTGAAGTATGTTGTGTTCGGATTTTGTTCAGTGAAATGACATTATTGCTAAGACTATGGACAGGAAACAAACTTCAAAAATGATGTTGCCCATTCCATCCTATTGATTACCTGGTTCTTTGAAATAACCAGAGCCTAATCAACAAAGCTGACTGGTTAAGGATGATTGAGGAAATAAATTCATGGAGAAGGAAGGGGGGTGTAGAATACAGATGGGGACAAATCTGACTAGAAAAACTGCTGTCCTAAACTACAAAAAAGAAGAAAATATCCTATATAAATGAATGACTAAGGAACACAGTTTCCAGCATGGATCTCTCATCTTGTAAGTCATTTTCAATGTCAAAGCTGCCAAGGTCATCTTTGATTGCGTGCGTGTGTGCACAGCGTGCGTTCATTTGCTACGCCACATTTTCAAAAGCTCAACATGTTCCAAATTGCTGCAATTCCATACACAGCTCTAAATAATATAATCTGTTTTATTTCTGAAGTCTCCTTACTTATATTATCTTTCCTAGTAATTTTTTCTTCTTTGGAGAGCAATTCATCTTCCTTATCATATGTCGCCACCTGTTGGTAAATTACAAATATTGCAGATTTTAGAACTTCAAGACACAAATATGCCTAAAGCTCATTTCACTTCACAGTGAAGTTTGATAGACAGCAGAGAGGTAGCCATGCTTTTGCCCTTAGAATTTTTTATCTCTAGGGAAAAAAAGCAGTATTTGGCCATTTTCACTATTTTTTCATCCAGTTTATCTGACTCGGGTGTTCCTGGTAGCAATTATTTAGTAAGTGCTTTTCCCTAGACCTAGGGAACTACAATCAAAATAAAAACGGATGATTTGGACTTCTACACTAACCCTTGCTGGTTTAAAGAAAGCGTGAGGCAAGGCTTCTTTTTTGTCTGTACATAAAGAGAAAACTTTTCCGCAAGCCAACCATGTCCTTCCCAAGGAAAAGTAGCGTTTGCCACTCCGTCTTACCTAAAATATCCATTTTTTAAAAAATGCATCGAAGAAGCAAAATGGTACAGTGAGAAGGCGCACGGGCTTTCTGTGTGAATAGAGTGGCTACCAGCTGGCAATTTTGTTCCTCAACTCTCTAGGGTTACCTCTTACTGTGGACCCGAGCGCAGGGCTAGGAGCCACTCTCTAGGAGATCCCTGGAGATCCAGGGTTTGCGCCATCAAACTAGGGTTGTGAGGCATGGAGTTAAATAAGTACAACTTAGAGAATTTACTTCCTCTCCAAGGATGGGGGTAAGGGGTTTACTGCTAGCTCTTGGCTAATTTCAAAGCAGTCGATAAGCAACAATGGGGATTACTCTAGGAATATTCTACTTATTTCTAACCATCCTCCTTTGTTATCATGTCACTCTTTCCCAACGCCATTAATCACATTTCTTTTATGGTGAATAAATAGTGAAATATTGTAAAATATAAATGATCAGTTAAATTATTTTAAAAGATAGCAAGACTAGTATGCACGTATAAAGGTGGGTCTCTTCTGTAGTGTTGAATCATGTGACCATACTCAGAAATGTTAAATGATAAACAATCTAAAGAATATATATGATGTAGGCTTCAGAAGGCTGAAAACATAGAATAATTTTAATAGCTCTCTGCCACTGTTAAGGTTATTTATCACATGGAAACTAGAAAGACCTAGCACACTGGGGAGATGTGCTTAAGTTTTAGCAAAGGCAGTAAGTCTTGAAAAGAATTCCCTTCCAGTTTAGATCTGTAAAAGTAAAACAAACATCCTTGACTCATTTAGATACAGACATTCCCTGAGCGTTGATCAACTCAATGATTTCTAAGGTCCCAGTAAAGAGAACTGCTGGGGTTCACTTATCGTTTACAGAACAGATGACCCAGAAAATGCACCAAGGCTGTCACTCACCACAGCGTCCTAACATCCCTGCGTGGGAAACAGAATGCCTTCCTTATTTAAAAAGATGTTTCTCTCATTAGGAAACACAATGATCTCAGCCTCTCAAAACTTAATAGTTTAAGGTACTAATGATATTTGTAGAAAAATTTATTCGAAGTTCCCACTGAGGTTCTCTCAACATTTTCCCAAAGGCATCAAGTGAAAACTGGAGTAGCATTGTGAGAAGCAGACTTTAATTTGCTATTCATCAGTAAAAATTAAGTTATTTTGGTAAAGGAAATAGACTATTGGGAAGTCCAGGAAGCTCAGAGAGTCCCAAAGAAGCTGGACCCAAGGAGGAACATACCAAGGCACATAATTACATTAGCCAAGATTCAAATGAAGGAGAGAATTCTAGAAGCAGCAAGGGATAAGGGGACAGTCACCTACAAAGGAGTTCCCATCAGACTGTCAGCTGATTTCTCCAAAGAGACCTTCCAGGCAAGAAGGGGCTGGAAAGAAGTATTCCGAGTCATGAAAGGCAAGGACCTCCATTCAAGATTGCTCTATCCAGCAAAGCTGTCATTTAGAATGGAAGGGAAGATCAAGTGCTTCCCAGAGAAGGTCAAATTAAAGGAGTTCATCATCACCAAGCCCTTATTATGTGAAATGTTAAAGGGACTTATCTAAGAAAAAGAAGATAAAAAATGTGTACAGTAAAATGACAGGAAACTCGGTTATTAACAACCACACCTAAAACAAAAGCAAACAACTAGAACAGGAACAGAACCACAGAAATGGAGATCACATGGAGGGTTAGCAACAGGGGAGTGGGAGGAGGAGAGAGGGGGAAAAGGTACAGAGAATGAGTACCATAGGCGGTGGGTAGAAAATAGACAGGGGGAGGGCAAGAATAGTGTGGGAAATGCAGAAGCTAAAGAACTTATGACACATGGACATGAACTAAAGGGGGGAATGTGGGTGGGAGAGGGTTTGTAGGGTGGAGGGGAATGATGGGGAGAAATGGGACAACTGTAATAGCATAATCGATAAAATATGTAAAAAAACTTTATTTATAAAAAGAGGTCCTGTCTTAGATTTGGCCTACACTCCATAGATTGCATATGTTCTACTAGTTCATTGGTGCCACCCAGGAGAACTGGACAACCTTACTTGCACACGCATTCTTTGACTCTTGAAGGGCATGAAGGTTAAACAACTGAGCGGAAGGCTGAGCCAGCAAAGTAAAAGTCCATATTTCATGCAATCACTACATTCACTTATCACTTTCCTTGAGGTCTGACAGACATACTGTTGATCAGGTTAAGTCCTTCAAATAGACATATACTCTGGGAACTGTTCATTTGACCTACCCTGCGAGATGTTTAAATATACGACTTTATTGTTTAGCAATTTGGTAATTTGTAAAGGTCTTAAGCAATTACAAAGACCAGAAATAAATATAAGGCATCGCACATGCCACTGGTGAATTAAAATTATGGAAAGGGAGGGAGGTTTCAGGAAGTGGTGATGATGTGTCTAAAGGTTTTATGTTTTGCTTTATAACCAATGAATCTCATACTCGTCTAGGTATGAGTGCATCTACAGCTGACCTCAGCCACAAAGTTCTGAGGATTTTTATATCTTGTTTTATGTTTTGCTTTTCCTAGTACAGCCAAGCTCAACAGAAAGACCAGGTGTTTCTTAGTAGATAGCCAAATAAAATTTTAATGAAATTACTCTGTAGAATAATGGGCATAAAAGCTTTATAAATAGAACGTAGTGAATAGATGTTAAAGAGAGTGCAATTTCCCTAATTTGCCCCATCAGTCAAAACAGAAAAACCTGAAGAATACCTAATAAGGTGTTGAATCTTTCCTAGTATCTTATCATCCAAGTGCCGTATTCATTCACTATGCTACATTTTCCTCCAGTTTTGTTGCACTATATATTACTCCAAATATAAAGCTGCTTAAAGCAGCTTTAACCTAAAAGTAGAAATAGGTTGGTATTCTTGGTTGTGAGGAAATTTGCACCTGACCACCCCTGATTGTAATAACCAGGACAGTAATTGACATTAAAAAGTTTCATTGCACAGCCTCTGACACCTTCCCTCTCCCCGTGCCAATTCCTCCATCAGGATTATTTGTAGTTTAAAACTTGTATTTCTATTCATGTAGTCTACTTTTTCTGACAACATCACAAACACAAGACACACTTTTAGACGCCACATTCAGAAAGTAAGCTCTGGACAGAAAACGTAAACTGCGTGTGTGCGCACGTGTTGGTACCTGAATAAAATATCTAGTTTTTTAGGTGTATTTCTTTGAAAAGTCTAAGGCGCACAATCAAGCTAGTAGTTATAAGAGCTAAATGAGAAAAAACTCCTCAATTTTTAAAATATGTATTTGCTGCAACCGCATAGTAGGAAGCAGCAAGTATTTTGAAGAATGCGGAGTACTGATTTAGTCATGGGCACTGCATGACCTATACTGATATAAGCTAGTGAATGGACCTATCCGGTATTTAAATTTCAGGAGCTTGATCAAGAGCCAGTTCTCCAAACTTGAGCATTAGAGATGATATGTTCTTTATTCCTGAAGTTGTGTTGATAGGCCAACTTTGTTCTTTTGGTACTACATGAAATGTTCACTTTCTCTGAGATCTTCAAACAGGTAACATTCTTGCTCAGAAGCTTCACACATATGACCCCTCTCCCAGCAACTTCCCACCCCATTCTCTCTCTCTCTCTCTCTCTCTCTCTCTCTCTCTCTCTCTCTCTCTGTGTGTGTGTGTGTGTGTGTGTGTCTCTGTCTCTGTCTCTCTCTCTCTCTCTCTCAATGGTAGCTAACTCCTATTCATCCTTCAATTCTCACCACTGCACTATAAATCAGCTCACACTTATTGTTCTTTCTCTGAGGCTGATTTTCTTCCTTCATATCATTTCATAAAATTTGCGCTTACACTTAAACGTATGTATTAACGTGTTAATGTCTACTGCCCACATTGCACTGTAAATTAGCAATTATTTCTCTTCGTTCATTACTATAAATCCAGGGCCTGGACCTTACAAGGCACTTAAAATAATTTGTTGAATATATCAATGCATGGATGACCCACTTTAATTACCACCATTTTATTATCTATATGAATTTTCTACCTAAAAATCAGAGTACTTGCCAGGAGATGGTGGAGGTAATATTTTATGGAATAATAATGAGGGAATTTGGTCATTTCAGATATAGCTACTTTCGACCATAAAAACACAAGCTCTTACTTTAAAAATGTTTTCTTGTAAATATATATCTCCTAATGAAACTAACTAAATCCTGATTAAACGGTTAATGTTCATTTTCTTCAAATTATTTAATTTCCTAATAAAATCTGAGAACAGCTGATATTACTATTCATATTAAACCATCATTGGAGATTAAATAACGAGAAACAACCCAGAGACCTTTAAAATTTTCGTTTTAAGCCCTGGCTGGTGTGGCTCAGTGGATTGAGCGTGGGCCTGTGAACCAAACAATCGCGGTTCGATTCCCGGTCAGGGCACATGCCTGGGTTGCCAGGCCAGTTCCCAGCAAGGGACACACGAGAGGCAACCACACATTGATGTTTCTCTCCCTCTCCCTCTCTCCTACCCTTCCCCTCTAAAGATAAATAAATAAAAAATCTTTAAAAAAAATTCAATAAATCTTCTTAGTTATAAAAAAAATTTTTTTTCGTTTTAACACTTCATGAATTAGCTGACATCACAAACCAAACATATGCAAATGACTCTTGAACAACATGGGGTTGAACTGCATGGGCCCACTTATACATGGATTTTTTTCAACAAATCAGTAATTTTCTACCTTTTTTTATCTCATGGCACACATAAAGTAATTTATAAAATTATGCATCGCACCAAAAATATATTTTTCACCTATCTGACAAATAATAGCTTTAACTTTGATTCATTTGCACCGACAGCTATTGTTGCGTTGGCTGTTGTCATTTTCTTATCTGACAATTTAAGGGAAAAGAGCTCAGTGCCCCTGACTCAATAGCCAGGGATTGCATGATTTAAACATTCTTGTGGCACGCCAATTAAAAATCACTGCTGTAAATGCATTTTCTCTTCCTTATGATTTTACGAAAAACATTTTATTTTTTAGCTGACTTTAAGAATGTAGTATAATATAATATGTATAATATACAAAATATGTGCTAATCCATTTTTATGTTATCAGTCAGACTTCCAGTCCATAGTAGGCTATTAGTAGTTAAGTTTTGGGGGAACCAAAAGTTCTGTGTGGATTTAGCTCCAACCCACGAGTTGTTCAAGGATCTACTCTATTTTGAGACTGCATTTCACTAATATTACCCTTGTGTTTTAGGCCTCCCCATTACTAGGGGGCTAGAAGGATGGGTACTTCAAAACTTATATTAAAAAAGCAAATATGTATATGTTTCCAGAACGAAAAGATTATCTGTAGCTGACAATATCAGTGTGGGACCAATGAGCTGCGTGAGCTGTGTTCCTCCCATCTTATTTTTCAGTGTCTCGTGTATAAAACAGGAGGAAAGGAGGGCATAGTGGATTCCTATCTGACTCTTAAATAATGTGACTTGAAATTGTACATTTATTTAATTTGAATCATACTGTTTTCACTCCGGTGTTGAAAATAAGGGAGTACATCATGAAAAAATAGGGTCTTCAGCAGAATACATGTCAAAATGCTCTTGTGAATGTCTATAAAAAGTTGTCACTCATATCACAGTGGATAGATTATGACAGAATTAGAAAGAACATGTTTTAGTGTTACTACAGTTCACAGCTTTAATCACATAATTTAAGAGGAAATCAACACGAACTATCTCATACTCATCAAACCACTGGGTATGCATCGTTGCTTCAGTTCAACCCATTTGTTCCCACTAAAACACAACATGTCGACACCCGACCCCTAACAAGGCGTAATTTAGGGCACCAAGTCTGTAATCAACCTAATACCCAGCTCCCTGTCCCTCGGTTATATACTCCCCTGGCAGACAATTTCATTAGCCCCCTCCTGTGCAATCATCTTCTCTGCCCCATGTCAAGGGAAAAGTTATTTTCGAGCAATATTCCTACGTGACCATTGTGAAAGGACAAGGGCTTTCTGAAATTCACCAAGGAAATGAACTCCGACACCCCGTCTCTTTGAGCTGGCTTGAAATTAAAGATGGCCTCCCTTAGTTCATCTGCATGCGAGATTTAGAACTTCAGATTTCCATTAAAACCGTAAAGTCTTAACGTAGTTAAGGACTTGCCACATCAGGGCACTCATAACATTTGTGTTTCAGAAAGAGATAACGCTGCGTTGAGAATAAGGAGAAAGTCACCGGGAGTACAGTGCAAAATGCAAGCACCCAGGGCCAGTGTCTGTCTGCATTACTGATTTTATCTGAAGGATTCAGCAATTCTCCCTATAATTACATCGTGTCCTTACCGACTGAAGAGTTTAACGGCCTCCACGGGGTTGAAAACAATTACTGGGGGCGGTCAATGTAGGCAGACATTGGAGGGAAAATTACCCAGTGATTTGGGGCTTAGTGGAGAGGTGCTCTGTGGGACAGCTGGCACCCACAGAAAAATGTCCTTGTAAGTCTGCCTAACAGCTAGGGACTTTTACAGGATATTTTCAGCTACCCAATCACTAAATGGGACATACAGAAAGAAATATTGAGAGGCAAGATTCTGGCTGTTTCCATTTCAAAATAAGGCAAATCATAAAATGGTCAAAGAGACAACTGTTTTCTAACTGTGCTTAGATCATCTGAGCTTCTATTCATTCAAACTGCTAAACAAAGTGTACAGACAATTTTCTTATTTTTTCATTTTTGCCCCTCAAACCCCTCAGAATCTAGTAGGGGGCAGACATGAGTCTACTGAGGTGGCCTTTAGAGGTGGGCAGGGTTCATAAACAATTCCTAACAGGGGACACTTGACCTAAGGCTTGCAAGACTAGTGGTTTGCCAATCTGTCGAGCGAGGCGGAAGCTACGTTTATAAGAAACAAATCATGGAAATTAGCTTGCTTTCTTGTTACTTGCCATTTTTCATAAAAATGCAATGACGAGCAGTGCCAGTTAATTGAGGAGGCTGAATAATTAAGGGCTTAATGGAACAACAGTGAATGTAGCAGGAGACCATAAAATATGGTCTGAGTTTTCCTTTTTCCTTTTTCGTTACCAACTTGAAACACACAGAGGTGCCAGGCCGCGCAGCAGCAGGCCTGGCTCGTGGTTCTTTTTCTGGTCTTAGCGCCGTCCTGTGTGCTGGTCAGCAATTTGCATTCACCACGCAGATTGTGACGGTGTATTGATCAACCGGCTGCTTTCAAACAATTAACCGATACCCTCCAACCGTGCCTGTTCAAAATAACAAAGCTATAAGACAGCTCAGTAGCTCACAAAGATGCGCGCAATACAGTAAGATATAATGCATTGAAAATAAATGAGAAAAGGAAGAAAAGGAAAATAGAAGTGATACAGTAGAGGAGAGATAAGTGTCAAGTTAGCCAGGAAAACATTCACGAAGGTGGTCCCAATGTGGGCTGCGGACTAGCTAGCCGACAACGTAGAGGGCACACAGTCACACCGCTCGGTCTCTGCTGAGAAGGGAAAGAACAAACCCTACAAACCCTGGTCTGCAGAAATAGCACCTGTCCTATCCTTGACTTCTCCTCCGGAAAGAAACTGCTAGGTTATTAAACAAAGTGTTCTAAGTACATGATCCTTTCTCTTCATGTTGTGGGTCCAGCCACATTTGTTTCAGGAGTTTGCTGAATTTCCGAGAGGCCTTTAGGTAGAGAAAATCATTATCGCGATCGTTGCAAGATGACCTTCCCCCATCACCTACCAACTCTCCGCCTTTCTGCAACTGTAGCTCAGGATTTCCTCTGTGTGATTATGTTGTGGAACAGAAAAGGATGAGATACGCTGATGTGATGTGATGCTTGCGCGTTACCCGGTCATTTTCCTGTAGAATGGAAAGACATTTCAGTTGAGGAACAAGGTAGATGGTGGCTGAAGCCATTCCGTTGTTGTCTTCAACCATGGTAAATGGCATCTCATCGGTATCAGGCACCAAGGTTGTTAATTCCTATGAAAAGGGAAGGGAAGTAGCTGTGTTGCAGAGAGTGAAGTTACATCTATATAGCATAAAAGCGCTTCTTCAGTTCAGCCATCACAATATGGATCTCCACGGAAGACAGGGCGATTCGTAAAACAAAATTTATTACCTAAAAGTCTTCCCCCTTTTTAAAGGATTCTGTCTATTTGATGAAAAGATTTTGATTCCAAGCTGAAAGGATATCTATCAACCTACAGGGCAAGCTGCAGGGAAAAACCGAACTGTCACAAACAGAAATGGCGCATTTCACATGTCAACGTTGTTCTGTGCGGAGAATGGCCATCTGGCCAAGGAGTCTTCGGTGCTTGGCAGTGTTTGCTTGTGAAAGTGACAAAACCTAGCTAATAATTAAGATGAGTGCAATTTGAATTCATAGAACAGGGGCAGACATTGTGAGTTCTGTGCGGGGGGGGAGTGAAAAATGTGAGGACAGGCACAGTAACCCCGAATTCCTCACAGGAATAGTGAATGTAGTCCGTTTGGACAGGACCTCAGGGATGGTTTTCACTTATACAAATTTCCTGACTACACAGCACAGTTGCAATATTCTGAAAATGCCTCCTTATCATGCTTTAAATGGAAAACAATTTCTCAATATCCTTTTGAACTTATTTTAAAAACATTAAAATTAGAATCTAAAGGTGACTTTTTCCTATATAGGAAGGAGGAGGTTCAATGAGTAAAAGACAAGCACCAATGTAGCCAAAACTCAAAATTCTCAAATTTCCTGGTAGTTGTTCAAGGAAACAGACATATTCCCAGCTGGCAATTTATCAGGGGAAAAAAACAGTTCTGGAAGGGGTATAAGAATTTTCCTTCGAAGAGCTATTCCATGTTCTGTAACCTCCATGGTATCAAGTTACATGCTTAGTGAAGCAACTGTTTTAGTGAACTTGTGCGTGATCGTGATCGCAGGATGCTCTTCATTCCTGGGGCGTCCTCAGGGCACAAGCGACCTGAAGGGATCCCTCAATCCCCCTGTGCTGAACACCTTAGCCATCTGAACACCTGGGATAACTAACAAAATGTACCTGGCTGATTACTACTGCCTGTGTTGATATTCAATAATCATTTGAAATGTTGCTCTTAAACGTACATTTCTGGCCCTGATACGAATTGCAGATACATTGGTTTTCTTTCCACAGATGAATATATTTCCTGCGTGATTCCTAACCTTTTGACTTACGTTAACAACACTGAGGCTGGCTGCCATTGAGCTAACCTGCACCTGTCTGGTTTCAGTACCAGTTTGAAAGCAACCAGGTTGTTGGGGGGGCGTACGGAGTAGGGAGCAGATGGGCTATTCGGAAACCTCATGATTTTTCCTCTCCAAGGCTTCGTCTTGACACAAAGGATAACAAGTAATGCAGAAGAAAGCAAGAGTCATAGTGAATGAAATACAATGGCCTACTTCAAGTGAGGAAGACTTATTTTTGTGAAATCGATGCATTGCCAGCAAGCACCAGTCCTGGTGATAAATCACGGGATGTGAACATTGATTTTCCATCTCATAACGTAATTTGCTTTCACCAGTTGACACATCTTTTCCTTAAGGTCATCGCCGCTGTAATAATTTACCCTAATAACTTATTTAGTTGTTCCTTACATTCCTTTTAATTTGGAACGTACCACCCTCTTGCACAACTTCTAAATCCAGTCTCAGGCCTAGACACTGTTGAAGGAGCCCCTTGGCCATCAGCAGTTAGGCAATTTCCTTTACAGGCCACCAGGAGGCAGCTAACGCCCGGTAAAGTCCCTGCTGAACCGTGCGCTCCAGCTACCGAACTGCTGTTATCTCAAATCACTCCTTTACAGAATTGCCCGAGGTTTTCTACGACTGCACTAGGGCAGCACATTTTTTTAAATATTATACGGACGACACCACTCCCTTCCGTGTGCCCTAAAGCAGGGTTCAGCTTCCTTTTTCCAGCTCTTCCTCAAGGGAGTCTGGGGCAGGTCCATGGAGAATCCATCACGCACCCCTAGCAACGTCTCAGCTCACATAATCGGGAATCTAGAGTCACAGCTTCTCCCACGAGAATGACATCGCATATGTGGGCCAAAGTTTGTCCAAAGAACAATCCTCAGACAAGAGTGCCTCCCCATCGTAACTTTGCTGATCCCACGCGTGTGCATCACCCTTCATCTCCCACAGTGTAACCAGGGTGATCTTTTAGAAACACGAATGCTTTAATGACTTTCACTTGGTCTTAGCAAGGAACCCGATATCCTTAACCTGATTTAGGAAGGCCCTGCCACACCCTGCCCTGCTCCCCAGCCCAATCTCCTTCTCGCTCCAGCCACACAGGCTCATTAGGGCTTTTGGTAAGGGTCCTGTCTCAGAGCGTTTGCACGTGCTGTTTCTTCCACTTCACCTGCTTACTTTCTACTTACCATTCACATGTGTTCTGAAATGCCAGTTCTATGGGGACATCTGTCTTGAATCTCCTCGCCCTGAAGAAAAGCTCATGGCCCTGGTATATATTCTCACAGCCCCCTGTAGTTCTCCTTGTTATTAGCTCAGTTTTTAATTATGTGTGTGTATACATTTTTAGATTGAATATAAATAATCTCGGGACAGGAGCTATGTTTTAGTCAGTATTTCATGCCCGAAGACACACAGGAAGTATTCCACGGGGTTATGTTAATGTGAACAGAAAAGCAAATGAATAAACAAGTGTCACTGCCCCGAAGGGGGCCTTAGGTGCTGTGTCTGACTCTCTACTGAATCATGAATAAAATAATAAAATAAACAGGTGGGTGGCATATACATATTTCCAGTGAGTTCCCCAAGAGGAATAGATTTTTAGAGCAGAGACGGAATGAAAGTGTTACCGTTCTCATTCTGCTTATCATCATTACAAATGAAAGCGTGGCTGGAGGTGGACAACAGGGGACAGCAAGGGGCAGGCAGAGGGTTCTTAACGTGGGGACAAAAACACAGAGCTGCGGTTATATTCACATTTTGAAAATATTAGTCTAGTTACAGGGAGCCTGGCCCACTGAAGCCAAATGCCACGTGTAAGCAGGTAAGTAACCCAGCAAATATGGCGACGGATCGCATTAGGAACAGAAAACTGATGAGGCTAACTGGTTTACATTTGGCTGGTTTAAAATATGGTTATTTATTCCTGATAGCCAAGTACTGGAGAGAACCCAGGTGTCCATGAAGAAGAAGATAGTATATGTACATAATAGAATAGTAGTATACTACCCAGTAATAAAAATGAGCTCCTTATTGATGCAAACTGTATTTGACAAAATTCAACATGCTTTCATTATAAAAACACTCAATAAACTAAACTACTTCGATACAATACAGGCCAGCTATAAAAAGCCCACAGGTGAAATCATACTCAGAGGTAAAATACTTAAAAGCTTTTCTTCTAGGACCAGGCACAACAAAAGGATGCCTGTTTTCACCACTTCTACTCAACACTGGAAGGCCTAACAAGGGCAAATAGACAAAAAAGTAAAGAAATAAAAGGCCTCCACACTCAGAAGTAAGAAGTAAAATTAGACCTCTTTACAGATGACATGATCTTATACGTACAAATCCCTAGAGTCCGCAAAAAAAATCTGTTAGTATAGAATTTAGCAAAGTTGCAATACAAAAATTAACACATAAATATCACTTCTGTCTCTAGGCACTAACAATGAACAATCTGAAGGAGAAGCAAGAAAACAATTCCATTTACAATAGCATCAATAAACTACTTAAGAATAAATTTAACCAAGGAGGCAAGATACTTGTACACTTAAAAGTATAAAACATTACTAAAAGAATTGGAAAAAAAGACATAAACAGAAAGACATCTCATGTTCGTGGATTGGAAGACATAATTTTCTTAAAATAGTCATATCGCCAAAGCAATCTGCAGATTCAGTGCAATCCATATCAAAAGCCCAATGACGTGTTTGGAAGAAAGACAAAAATCCATTCTAAAATGTGTATGTAAACTCGAAGGATCACAAATGCCCAAAGCTATCTTGAAAAAGAACAGTTAAAGGTCTCACACTTCCTGATTTCAAAACTCATTACAAAGCTGCAGCAACCAAAATACCGTGGTATTCTTGTAAAGAACAGACATTAAATACTAGCATATAGATAGACGTATAGATCATTAAATAGAATAAATAGCCAAGAAATCGACCCTCACATATATTAAAAACAGTCTCTTCAAACAATGGTGCTGGTAAAATTGAGTATCCACATGCAAAAGAATGAAGTTGGGTCATTGCACCGTATACCGACACTAACAAAATGGATCAAAGACCTAAAACTATAACACTCCTAGGAGAAAACATAGGGGAAAGCCTTGTGATCTTGGATTGGGCAATCATTTCTGACATGTAATACCAAAAGCGCACACAACAAAACCAAACATAGATAAAGAAAATATCAAACTTAAAGCTTTTGTGCATCAAAGAATATATGCAAATATGCAACAGGGTCAAAAGGCAACCCACAGAGTGGAAGAAAGTGCCTGCCAACCACGTATCTGATCGGGCATTCACGTCCAGAATGTGCAAAGAGCTACAACCACACGGTGCCATTCCTGGGAGGTGTGGAAAGTGGTTGAGCCCACAGAAACAGACGGTGGAAGGGGCTGAGGCAGGGAGCTGTTGTCGAACAGGCGCAGTGTTTTAGGGTTAGGAGAGAAAAAATGTTCAGGAGAGGTGTTGCCTGATTCGAATATGCTTAATACCACTGACCTATAAATTTAAGGATTATTAAGGTGGTACTTTTTATGTTATGTGTTTTAACCACAATTTTTTAAAAGTCTATTAACTAATGATACATGCTAGCATGTGATGAGACTAGCATGAATGTTAAAAAACATGGATGGGGGGTGGAAATGGGAGGGAGGTGGGGAGGGCTGGGGTGGTGGGCCAGGATGGGAGTAGAAGAGAGAAAACTGTACAAGAACAGCAATTAAAATAAAGAAAGAGGAAAAAAATAAAATAAATAAAAATAAATAAAAAAGAGAAAAAAAACGCACAGTATCCAATGGGAACAATTAGTCCATCCCTGAATAAAAGTGTGAAGATAAATTCTCTCTGTAATTCATGCAGTCAATGTTCTATCTATTAATTGAAAAAAAAAAACACTGAAAATAAATATAGCAACCTGTTATCTAAAAAAAAACAAAAAAAACAAAAAAAAACCATGGATCTATGTCAAAACATTACTCCATGTGAAAGAAGCCTAACATAAAAGAATTCATGCTATATGCTTTCATTTATATGAAGTTTTAAAGGAGGCTAAATTACTCTATTTTGAAAAAATCTGAAAATAGTTGGTGTTGCAGGATGTGGGTTAATGTTAAGGGAACGGATTGAGTATCTACATGGTTGAGTTCTATGGGTTGGGTTACACACGTGTTACATTTTGTCAAGAGTTCTAAGCACTAGAGTTAAAGTGAGTGGATTGAAATGTGCAGATTTTACCTTTTCAAATAAAACAAATCTTGAACGTTAGTTAATTATGTGTATTCTGATGGGTAAAATGCACTATCTGTAACTTATCCTGAAAAGCTTCAAAAATAAGAGAGCTCAGCGGATGCACAGAGCACGCACAGCAACACCTCAGGGCAGTGTAGGTGGATATCATAGATGCTTACTGTACAGTTCTTTGAATTTTTCCCCATGATAAAATTTTAATTCCATGTTGAAAAAAATACAGTCATTTCAGTGAACTTCTGCCAGTAAATGCTGGAATTAGGGATGAGGTCCTATCTGACTCCCAAAATCCCAGACTCTGAACCACTTCAGACCGCAAACGCTTCCTGAGCAGTAATTCATCTTCTTACACCACACGTACTGCACATAAAATCGCTCGTGAGAGCTTCAGGGAGCTGTGTGAATTACGTCCCCTCCCAGCACACACGCGCGAGTGCGCGCGCGCGCGCACACACACACACACACACACAAGCTTCCCAGATAACTGCTTTCTTGAGTCATGAAAATCTAAGCCAAAGCGGCCTTCTCCCCACTAGCTGTTCTGGAGCATTTGGGGCTGGCACTTGAGTGCGCTCTTTTGCAAATGATTGCTTTGCCTCAGGAGACAGATTAATTGGTTTCCATGGTCAGCTACTTTCTTACAGAAAAATCTGTCAAGAGAGGAGAATAGGGGAAGCCAAATCTTGTGTGTGCATCTTTTTTAAAGCAGTATTGAGTACTTTGAAAAATTCTGTGTGCGTATGTGGCAAACTTCCTATTTAGCTTACCCTTCACGAAAGTGAATTATGACAAAATTGGAATCCAGTGTGTTAATATTTGTGGTCTCTAAATGGGTGTTTTTCATAAATGACAATAAACATTGTTCTAATAAATGATAATAGCTGGGGTTTATTGAGCATTCACTGCAGACTAGTCCTTACACTATCCATCTTGTATGATTTAGCAATAATTGCCGCAAGAATCTTCATAATCATAGCACTATTATTATTAGCCGCCTTTTACAAATAAAGATGTGCCAGAAAGGCAGTCAACTTATAGACTTAAGAGAGGATTTTATGAATTTGACCGCAAAGGCAAAAATAAATACATGAGACTATATCGAACTAAAAAGCTCCTGCACGGCAAAAGAAACTGCCAATGAAACAAAAACGCAACCATCCAAATGGGAGAAGGTATTCGCAAAAAACAGCTGTGGCAATGGGTTAATGCCCGAAATATATAAAAACTCACACAACTCAATACCAAACACACAGTCCAATCACAAAATGGGCAGAAGACCTGAACAGACACTTCTCCCAAGATGACGTACAACTGGCCAACAGATACATGAAAAGATGCTCAACTTCACTAGCTGTTACACAAGTAATAACAAAGGTTGGAGAGGCTGTGGAGAAAAAGGAACCCTCATTCACTGCTGGTGGGAATGCAAGCTGGTGCAGTCACTATGGAATACTGTCTGGGCATTCCTCAAAAAATTAGGAATAGAGTTACCTTTTACTAATTTTGACTGATTTTTTCACTTGCAGGCAGAATATCTCCTTCCCTGGCCCAGTAAACTACATACTTACCTTTCTCCATTTTGTAGCTTAAAAAGAAAAACCTTCAAAACAATCTTGTTAAACAGACCATCGTCTTCTGCTGGCACTGCGCTAAACCTGAGTGTTTGCGCAGACTTCGCATTTATTGAATAGTGCAGTGGTTAGAAAGGGGGGCTCTGGGGCCCAACCTCCTGGAGTCGAATCTTGACACTCATAAGACCTTTAAAACGTTTGGGCGAGTTAGTTAAAACTACTCATCGGCTCTCTCACCTGTAAAATGACTCTAAGTGTAGCATCACCGAATTGGGTTTTGCGAGCGAATGAGTTCTTCAGCAAAGCATGCAACACGGTGACTGGCACACTGTAAGAGCTCATTAAATTTTAGCTATCACTACCTTATTCAGAAGAGGTTCTTCTGGCCCCGTGTACTCTGGATCTTTCCCTCTCCTTGGGCTTCTGTCCTCCGCCCTTCTCAGGAACCATACGGCAGCAACCGAAGGGGAATGAAGGACGAGTCTCCCCTCCTACCCCCTGTGATGAGGGACCTCCGCTGGGAACACCGTCTCCGGCTTCATGAAGGACACCAAGAGCCAGTGCGTTATCCTGCAGCTGTTGCTTTCAAGACAAAGAACTGGTGAATTCTTCAGTAAGTATGGGCCACGGACCAGATAACGAAATGCCAGAGATGACTCGCTAACGCTAGTGGGCCAAATGCTGCCAAGTCTTTCCCTGACTCTCGCAATTTTCCTCTGGTTGAGATCATTGAACTTGATTCCATAGCAGAATATATTTATCTCTCAGAGCTCCCACACCCTACACTAGAATACATTATCTAGTGTAGACTGATGATCCTTCATGTACTTTTGATAAATTCCCTAGTCAGCAGAAGTAATGTTAATGAAACATGAAGAGTCAACATTAATTAGAGTTAATGAAAAATTAAAAGTCTCTTCTCATTACTATGTGTGTCTGACATTTTGCCCTCACTGAAATATACAAGAAAACTAATTAATGAGTTCAATGCTGCACTTTTTCTTTACTACATTCTTAAAATGGATTTAGCCAAGATTGTCAACAGGTCCAAAACAAACGTTCTCATGAGGGCAGTTTCCAGTATGGAATTCCTACCTTGCACATTCTATTCCCACCTCAGTAATGCCCGTTGAGGGTTAATGATTCTACTGCAACACATTTCTATTATAAAGAGAGTATGGCTATATTCAGTTAATACTCTCAAGAACTATTCTCAAAATATAACCTGAACACATATTCCCTTTAGGCCTGCCTCCACTGAGCATATATCATACTTATTTAGTGGACAAAAACTACAATTTAGCAACAAGAAACAACGATTTAAACATCATAATCTTAGTTGTTTTGATCATTTTATCTATTCCCTTCTTCTGTAGGTATATGTTCGACTCACTTGTATTCTCCAACTGTTTTTTTCCTGACCTTTTGTTATTGGTGTTACTCGTTCGCATTTATTTTTCCTAAATGCATTTCTATTTTATATTCTAATCTTCCTCTTCAGACTTGGGGGAAGCCCACGGAAAAGAAAACCCCTGATTAAATTTAGCTAAGATATAAAATAAATAAATAGCTAAAAATAAAATTTAGTCAAGATAAAGCAGAGGGTAATAAATGCACAATTGTGACCACACGGCCACGTGTTTTCCTGATCTGTGTTTCCATAGCACTTTGCATACAGAGGTTTTTGTTCTTTTCAAGTTAAGTTTCATTTATCTATTTACTCGTATTGCTCTTCCACCAAACTATTAGTTGCTTGAGAACAGCAACCATGTCTTTTGAGCTTTTCAAACTATAGCATAAAGTGTACGGATGGATGAATGAACGGAAAATTTAGCTGAGGGATGAATGGAAGGAAGGAAGGAAGGAATCAGCGTCTTCTGTAATGGAATAGTATGTTGCTTGGATGTCAGCACTGTTGGGATCAGAAGGGAGGCTTGTTACATCGACTCACAATCCATTGGCAAAGCTGGTCTTCAGAAGAGACCTTCAAATTACAAAGGAACCAATCATTTGCCTGGAAGAAAGAGCCAATAAGCAGCACTCATGAATGACACACTTAACCAATAATAAATGTGTTTCTTGAATTCAGAAAGCCATCTTTTGCATCAGCAGAAGACATGTAGTGTAATACTCATAAGAAAAATTGTACAGAGAGAATTACATGGTACACTAGAACTAAATTCAATCTAAAAACATGTCTTTATGTAACCCTATAAAGTAATATTTTAATACTCTCTAATTTTAAGTATTACTCCTTTACAAAGGTCATGCTTTTTAATTCCAGTTCTTGTCAATTTTTGGACACTATCTTTGCTAGGATTTTCATCTGTAGTCTAAAAATTCCAAAAAAGTATTGTTGGGGGAACATCACAAAGCAAGGCTAAGACACTACTATTGTAATGTGACACTGTTCTAACAAGAAGTTAACCTACTCCCATGTCCATCAGACAGTGATTTTCATTGCGCTAAATTAATTGTTTAGGGCTTGATTTTCTCAAAGCTGTGTTGGACTCTGACCTACTTAAATAGGCTTCATATATAAAACTGTTAGACATGGTAGAGAAGGGTTAGTATACAAGATTGTAGAGGCCAAATGCTCAACTAATGGTACCATATCCAATAATGAAGAAAGGAGAAGAAAAACACCATCCAGTGAAAGATAAATACTGTATGATCTCACCTATAAGTGGAACCTATCAAGAAAACAAACAAGCAAGCAAAATAGAACCAGAGACACGGAAATAAAGAACACACTGACAGTGACCAGAGGGGAGGGGGGAAGAGATAATGGAAGGAATGGGGGGGAGGGGGGAAAGGGGGAAGGGTTTTCAGGAACTACTATAAAGGACACATGGACAAAACCGAGGGGGGGTGGAAGCAGGGGAGGGAGGTGGGGATGGCTGGGGTGGGGGGAGTGGTGCGGGGAAAATGGAGATAATTGTAGTTGAACAACAATAAAATAATTTAAAAAAAAGAAAAACACCATCCAAAACTAATTTTACAAATATGATCCTAGTAACAGTCACTGATTTTTAGTCCCAGCCCCTCTGATTACCAACTGCATCATTTTAAAACTCTCTGAAATCTTTTGGAATTTTTTGAAGCCTCACTTTTCTCTTCTGTGAAATGGGGATGGTAAGACATTCTAACTCACTCCTAGTACTCTTTAAAGACTCATTTGAGACACTATATAGAGAGGATTTTTTAAAAGTATAAATCACAAAATGCATACTTATTATTAGTTATATAAGAACAAACCTCAAAAATCATAATACTAGGTACTAGATTCCATAAATCTCATTAATATTTTGGGAATCAAAAATGCCACTTGTTTAGAACATTGAAAATCAGAAACAAAAGAATGAACCTATTTTTTTATGATATTGTGGTGGCAGATACATGACACTATACATCTCTCAAAACCCACAAAACCTACAATAGAAACTGTTACTGGCAGGGAATGGTTAACAAGTGCTGATTCCTTTAAAGACCCTATCTCCAAATCCAGTCACATGGTGCTGTACTGTAAGTTAGTACTTGAAAACAGGAATTTTTGCAGGGACACAGTTCAAGCTATAACTAGCTCTTAAGCCTCTACTCTTTAACCCTATCCATATGGCCTTCCTGCCCCCCAAAATGCGGGTTGACCTTTCTTTGAAACTCATCACTCTGTCCCTCCTGTTCTTTCGCCATATGCTAACATCATTAGCAGTCAGTCATGAGGTATCTGCAAATCGTCACCTTTCAATTCCCAAGAACGCAGGTTGAAATGAGACTTTAAGGATGTTTCAGAACAGATTCTGAGGTGAACCCAAACATTTGTGCAATCTTTGTATCCAACCATTAACTTAAAGGAAATACACACGTGCACGCACACACTCCCACTTAATTCCACAGTGAATTTGCGAAGACATCTTATTGAGCAAATAGAGACATTGTAATGTAAAGTTTAAGCATATACACTCTGGTGTCAGGCTGAATTTAAATTTGGTTTTATCACGTAATGAGGCAGGTGACCTTTGTTAAGTTAATTAATCTCACTTCTGAGCTTCATTTATTCATGTGTAAAGCAAAATGGTATTATTCACCAACACTCAATAAGTGTTAGCTTTACTCTTATTTTTATTATAAAAACAAATAAAATGAATGAGGAAGATAATAGGATAATGACAGAAAGCCAAAGATAAGAGTCTGTGTACAAAACACCACACATTCCTCTGTAACCACCGGAAGTGAGCCAAAATTTTGTCTGAGATCTCTTGTGTCTAGTCTTTTTCTGAGTAAAGAGCTGAACAATTATTAGATTCAACAACTTTATAATATGGAGTCAAAGCAACTGCTCAAGACAGACATGGCGATTTCTGAAAACTGAGATTTGCGGATGGACTACATTGATCCAATGGTCATAAACTGGTAGCAAGAAAGCTACATTCACCTTGCATGTGTGTTTAATCTACAGAGTAGTTTTACTTTTCGTTTTAATGTGGATGTATTAAAACAGCCCATGCAGCCTCCAGCCCTCTATAAACCCTACTGTGCTATTGCCTTGAATGTCCTCCTAGCCTTAAAGGTATTTGAGATCTCAATTCCTAACGGAAGAACTGTCATTCAGTATCACTTTGTATTAGTTTTGGGTGTCAACCATAATTGAAAATAAAATAAAAAGAAAGTTATTACAATATCTTAACTAGAAAAAAAGAACTGCTTAAACATAAAGACAAATCCTGCATGAATGAGCTTTCTCATAGCCAGACTTTTAATAAGAACTGAGTAGTAGAGGTTCATGATTATATGGTCTGGAGTAATCTGGAGTGAAGAGAGCTGTATTACTAAATAAAAGTAATAAATACATGTTTTCCATGCTTCTTATTTGCCGGTCACTGTTTTAAGTGTTTTACAAGGGTGATCTCATAAGACAGTTATTATTATAATCACCAGGGAATTGAAATTCAGGTAACATGCCCAAATTCATTAGTTAAAGTTGTGGAGCAGGATTTGGTCAGATACTCTGACTCCAGAACACATGCTCTGGACCATCTCCGGGTAATCCAAAGGCAAACTTGACATTTCCTTAATGTCAAGGACCTTCGCCAGGATCTATGCCTGAGTAAATGACTGATGGACCTACCAAAGAAACACACACGCACCAGGTCCCATAGAACAGTAACAAAAGATCCATCCAGAGCAAAGGAAGAAAAACAGAGCTCAAAGAGCATTTAAAGAAATGTTCGCTGAAAACTTCCCAAATCTGACAAAATACTGTGATGGGAAATTTCACGTGTCACTTGACTGGACTCCAAGATGTCCCGCTATTGAACTAAATGTTATTTCTGGGTGTATGTGTGCGGGTGCTGCCAGAGGAGATTAGCATTTGAATTGGTAGCCCAGGTAAAGCAGACTGCCCTCCCAGACATGGGTGGGTGTTATCCAACCTGTTGAAAGTGTGAATAGAATTTTATAAAAATGGGAGAAGGGAGAACTTGAACCTCTGACTGCTTGAGCTAGGCCGTAGGTCTTCTGGCCTTACACTGGGAATTACACCATGACCTCCCCCTGCTCGTCAGGCGTTCGGACTCAGACTCAACCGCACCACCAGCTTCCCTCCTGTTGGTTCCATTTCTCTGGAAAACACTAATATATATTTGAGTAGTGAGAGTACTTCTAGGAAAACAGAGTATGTTAAGAGTAAGTTTTCGAAATCGGTTTCAGGGTTTCTGGAATTGGCTCTCTAACGTGATTACATTTAAAGATGCTAATGACTCTTATTTCTGGTAGTAAAGACAGCAATGATAGCCCATGATGTTATCTGGCAGTAGTGATATACAAAATCTCCGCACTGGATATTCCTAGTAAAACACTTACAAGAAGCAAGGAGTGAGTGACTGCAGGTATGATAGTTTAGAACATTTTTGAAAACTAATGAATATAAAATGAAGTAGGCTGGTTGCTCCTAATACCTCTGGACAAAGTGATGCAAGAAGAGGATGAGTTCAGGGACTCAAATTCCCAGCACAATCGCTGCATAAATTATCTGAAACGTAAATCTAAGTGCACCCTGAAGTA
This sequence comes from Glossophaga mutica, assembly GCA_039655065.1. Taxonomy (NCBI): domain Eukaryota; kingdom Metazoa; phylum Chordata; class Mammalia; order Chiroptera; family Phyllostomidae; genus Glossophaga; species Glossophaga mutica. The sequence goes on along the minus strand of CM077318.1, from coordinate 401,539 downwards.
CATTCTTAGCTCCTGTAGCTTTAGAGATCAGCTTGCGGACAATCAAGGGCAGACTCTCATCCTGCCAGTGGCTGAATGGCAATGTAAGTTGACCTCCTATCTTCGAAGAGTGTCTACTTTTAAAGTGAGGACACTGACTGGGAAAGAATGAGACCTTGTAAGAGGAAATAGAGATGAGTGAGAACACCTCAGTAAAGAGGGGGACAGTGAGTCCCTAAATTCCGATGACTCTTCTTTGCCAGCGGAAGCAGTTTCACACCCCTAGCGTAAGTGGCCTGCCCACCCTTAGGTGGCTGCTTCATGATGACTCCCAGTTGTGGCAGCCTCTCCATCTCCATCCCAAGGCATAAACCCTGCATTGCTTGAGAAAACTCTAACGACCCCCCCAGGCTGTTTCTGTGCCAGACAATAATGTTCCACTTCAGGACCCTCCCCAACCACCTCTCTTGGCTTCTAAACCTATCACCAGGCTCAAGTTTCGGCTGAAGGTAATGTACAAAATGTGCCTCATGAAAGAGTATGCCACACTCAAATGAACTATTTGAATTTTCCAATTTATACAAACGGAAATCTGGGAATCATATGTCGGAATGGCTACTAAGCGTATGGGATAATGGCAGAAGGAACATACAGTTAGATCAGGCCAAATGTACTGGTATAGACTCTCTAAGCCAGGATGTCAAACTCATTGTCACCGGGGGTCACATCAGCCTTGAGGTTGCCTTCAACGGGCTGAATGTAATGTTAGGACTGTGTAAATGTAACTGCTCCTTAACTGTTAAGGGAGAGCTCAGCACTGCCGCCGGGTAGAAACCAGGTGTCAGGCCGGATAAAACAAGATGGAGGGCTGGATTCGGCCCACGGGCCTTGTGTTTGCCACCTGTGCATCAACTCTGCATTTAATGTTGCAGCTCAAGGAGTGACAAAGGGATCTAACAGTCTCTTTTTGGCTGACTGAAACATGGACCGAAACATGGACCAAAACATGGTCCACGGTGAGTGAATTGGACATTCTACACCTGCACTGCTGGTTTAATGCAGAGGAAAGGACTCAAAGGCTCAAGGAGATCATAGTATAGGAGTGGATTTCTCATTTAAGACCTACTTAGCCATGTTGAAAGGGCCCAGAAGGGTCCAGAAGACATATATACCTTTCATCAATAGTTTGAGAGGAAAGCTCCTGAGGGAAGCCACAGAATACATACAGAGCTCTATACACTCTATATATATAGACCGTACCTCACAGCAGGAATAGTAGCCCCTGAATTGGAAAGCCTAATGCTAATGGGAGTAATTGAATACTGGGGAGATAGGGTCCAAATGGCCCCACTCAGTTGCCAAAGGCCAGGGAAGCAGGATTACCATCACGGACAGCAGAGTCAGGACAAAAATCAGAATAATGTGACTCGTGCAGACCTATGATGTTCCCTACTTGACCATGACTTTCCTGGGATAAAAGAGGAAGCCACCTAAATTATTACTTACCTCTATAAGCTGAAAAGTTTTAGGTCAATGTTAGAGTAAAATGAAGGGAAATTTTCTTTCTATCGATTTTCTCAATATTAAAAATAAGCAAAAAAGTTATTCTTTATACATCAAGTACCTGAATCGATTTCTTTTTAATAAAGTGTAATTGGCAAACAATATTATATTACCGTCAGATGTAAAACATAGCGATTTTGCATTTATAGAACTTACAGATCAATTTTTTAATATCTGTGTCTAGTATTCTCAAAGATATATTCTAAAGAATTGTTTTATGGTTTTTAATGTTTTCACAAAATTGCCCACCTCTTTTGTCCAAAATGCATTTTATGTTTAATAAGTTTGAAATTGTTGAAAATTTAAAAAAAATTTTTAGAAGTTCAACGTCAAGAAAATAAGTCTAACCTGAATCATTAAAGTGGAGAGTCACAGACCCTCGATCAATTCCCACACACAAAATTGCTTGAATGAGGGAGAAGCTGTATGACCTTGAGAAAGGATCCTGGTACACCACCAAAAATCTATACTGTTAATCTTCCCCACAGGGACCTACAGCCTTTAATCAAATTAACCCAAAATGTTCCCGTGGGCCACCAGTCACGGGAGAGGATTATGAAAGTCAAGTGATCTATTTTGCCTGTTTTTAAAATCACATACTGAAAGTGATTCTTGACATCACTTAAAAATATATATATACAGCTTTTTGAAGCGATAGACTAAGAAGTTTCATAAGAAAATGAGCATTGCTATTTCGGACTGTGTTTCTTAGGAAGGGGCATAATCTTGTCCCACATATCTATGAGAGGAAATACTAAATAAAATTTACATTTAGATTTCCAGCAAGCAATAAAAACTGCAAAGTTGTCTCCATGAGAATTCCTTCAAAGAAATAACTAAATCACTTTCGTTGGAAGGAATGCGCTCACCTTGTGAAGGGCTAAACATTTTGAAGCTGAACATGCAATGTATGGACATGGGACAAACACAGTGATGGACATGTTCTTATTGACCTTGCGCTGTGACTGTCACTAAGCCCCCAAATGTAAATCTGCTCTTCTTCACCCTTTTTCTACACAAATAGAAAGTTATTTGTCAGCATGCCAGCTTTAACTAGCGGGAACGAAGCTAAGCTAATTTAATAGGAACCGTTCAATAGCTTCGACCGACCCGACACTGTCAGTTACCGCGGCGCTCTGCCCGCGTGTCTTTCATTATTCCCAGCCCTTTCTTCAGAATGGTTGAGCAGCGAGTAAAATAATGTGCTTAGCAGTCGATAGGCCGGACTTTTTCCTCAAGGACATTCTTCCGGTGCCAGCAACTGTCAAGCGGAGGAACGCGTCCCGTGAAGGTGAGAGGACACTAATTAAATATGCACGGCTCCAGCCTAAGAGGCAGGAGGCCCAGCATGCAGAAGAGAAGGGCTGCTGCTGCTCGCCTGAGGTCCCAGCTGCTGACTCGCAGACGTTCCGAGGCTGCGGTCCCTCTGTGGGACGATTTAGCATCCCCGAGTTTACATTAGGGAGGCCGCGCAGTTCCGAGTGTAAATATTCCCGTTCGATGAGGCGTGCTTCACCCTTGGGTTATCGAACTCCTCTACCTCTTTAGCATCGTGTGCTGTTTCTAAAAGTATTAGGTTCGTCTGGCCCGTGCTGGGCATGTGATGTGAGCAAGAAATAAACCTGTTTAGTATTATAATGCACTGATGCTCCAGAGCCAAATGAGCTTCCTTTGAAACACTTAATGTTTTAACCGCGGCTATGTTCGCGCGTCGATTTCCTCATCTTTAACGAGCTGGTGGTAATAATTTTTGTTAACTGTCACAGTTATTACGAAGACTAAAAGAGAGAATGCATGCGTGGGCCTCAGGTTGTGCTCCAAAAGCTACAACTAGCTGTGTAGGTTTCGATTTCGGAAACAGCAATCTGTCTCTTGCTCCACCAGTGCTTGGACGGCACCGGGCCGGGGACGCCCCTTCTTCCAGCCTCCGACCTTCCTCCAACCTCTTTTCCAGCCATCGCCTCGCGATCACCACACCATCCCAGGCCTGAGCCCGCCCACGCCGTGCTGTCTCCCTAACTCCGCACAGTCAAGCAGCCCCGAGCTCCCACATTCATCCGACAGCCGAGTTACCCACCGCGGTGCACGCCCGCGCACCCCGGCCGCCCTGCATCCGTGGCGGGGTCCTCTGCCCACCAGGATGCGGGGGATCTGCGGGGCCTGTGTCCGTCTCCCCGAGGTGGCTGAGAAGTACTGCGAGGGCGCCGAGCAGCACCTCAAAGCTGCCAAACCAGCATGGCCTCCGATCCTCTTCCAGGGACGCCCGGGGGCGTCCACGACGAGGGGGGACACTCGGGACACCAGGGAGGCCGCCTTGCCCTGCAGAAGCACCGCCCCAGGCCCTGGTGGACCCGTAAGCCCCATTCGACCTGCACAGCCCCAGCTCTGGGACTTCCTGCAGAACCTCGCCCTGGTTGAGCAGGCGAAGCTCAGCAGGAAGACAGGCCACACCTGGCTCACCCTGGCTGGGCTGCACGCTGTCTCCTTCGAAGGATCCCCCCCGACCCCCCCCCCCAAAAAAAAACACGAGCGGGAGCCTGTGGAGCCCAGAGGCCTTCCAGGGGCCCCTGCACCGCCTGAGCCTCTCCCTGCAGCCACCGGGCATCCTGTTCACCAGCATGCCCCTCTCCCAGGCTGGGACCAAGTGGAAACAATACAGCTTTTTGCAGGAAAAACAACAACAACAAAGAAACAGACAAAAGAAAAGAAACAGCACTTTGACACAGAACATTCTACCTGGTCCTTCCTCTTTCTTGATTAAATGTACCTCTTATCTCTACCTTAAACACTCCACTTTTGGTACGACAGACTTAACAGTTGTTCGTTTGTTAATATTTATTTAAGCATCACATAAAATGTCTCCTAAGATTTGACCATCTCAGAAGTGTGGCAATCTGATTTCGTAGAATTGCACTGTTACAAGAGGGTGGCTTACAGGTGAAAATAAGGTATGTATCCTTTTCTCCACTATACACTGATTCTCCACTACAAAAAAATGTGTAATAAACTCTGTATTTAACAAATAACACAAATAGGAAACATAAAAGTCAGTCTTTATGGTCTGCGTGCCAAGCATAACCAAACCACCATTGTATGTATTGTCTTTGTCCATTTCCAGTTTGGGGTAAATTAGGATAAACTTAGACAACATTAACCAAACACTTCCACAACGCCTTGCCAAACTCCGATATGCACATTGGACATTTTCTAGACCATTTGCACAGTACTTAGTATATCCAAATATGAATAACTGTATTTGTTAGCTTAGGGGACATTACCATCTCATTTACAAATTTGATCTCTGGGAAAGACATTCTGAACGAAAAAGGGTGTCCTGAGGATGTGATGCCTTCACTAAAACTCAGCGCATTGTTTCTCGTAAATGATTATTTTGATTTACTTTGACAAGCAGTGAACTTTGACTCTCTTCTCTGATTTTAAATGTCTTTGACTTTTCCCAAATTATCAATAGTTTTACGACTTAATATTTATGAGACTATGCAATTTTATCCTCATGCTCTAAATTTTTTAATGTGTATACATTTACAGAAAAAAAGGGAAAATAATTTACACTGCCCTACTTGGAGATAAGAACTGTTAACATTTCGGTGATTTAAGTTTCAGATTTTTTTTATATATTTACATGTAAAAAGGCTCTCGCATATATTTGAAAACAATGAGATCATTCCATAAATAGGTATATTTTAACTTTTTTCAAATTAACAAGACTTTGAGCATCTTTTCATGATAATGTACATAGAAACACATCATTATCTTGGCCCTTTAAAAAATATCTTATCTTTAGGACTGTTATTTCTAAATATTCTCCTCCAAACTTTTACATGTGATTTCTATCTTCTACATTTTATTTAGGCCACATCTTCTTTACTTTTAGACTTTAACAGTTTGCCTCAGGCTAAATTTTAAGAAGCAACAAGCAAAATATACAGAATCCTACACTAATTCTAATATCAGTGAACAGAAATAAATAGCTGTCTTTCATATATTCAAAATAACTAATGTTTACCAAATCTTATAATGATCGAGCACGATGCCAAAGGTTTTTCACTGATGAATTTTATTTAATTCTCTCAATAATCATATAAGGTAAGTACAACCTGCATTGAACAGATAAGGAATCGGAGAATTTAAATAGCTCGCCAGCAGTCAGAAGAGGTGGAGCCAGGAATCAAGCCAAGATGGGTTTCTTTAATGTATTTTATTGGTTACGCTATTACGGTTGTCCCGTTTCTCCCCCATCATTCCCCTCCACCCTGCACACCCCCTCCCACCCACATTCCCCCCCTTTAGTTCATGTCCATGTGTCATAAGTTCTTTAGCTTCTACATTTCCCACACTATTCTTGCCCTCCCCCTGTCTATTTTCTACCCTCCATCTATGCTACTCATTCTCTGTACCTTTTCCCCCTCTCTCCTCCTCCCACTCCCCTGTTGCTAAGAGTGACACGTATAGCCTCTCCTCTCGATGCATGAGATACCAGCACAACACTATGGAAACTATTGTTATTATGTGGCCTACACTATAAAACAGCAAGTGATGTTGAGAAATCCACTAAAACGAGATTTCCAGGAAGATTTGTAATGTGTAAGAAAGAATAATATAACACCATAATAGATTTCAGTTATCTAAAGAACAAACAACACCTATCTCATTTCTTTTTCACCCTCACAATAATGCAGTTTGGGCCCAAGTGTTAGTTTTCCAAGTCACAATGTGTTTGGTTTGTTTGCTTTTCAAAAAGTCCTCATAATTGTGAACTTCTTAAATTGTCAAATTGGTATATCTTAGGTCTTGTTTGGCACATAGCAAGCCGAAGAGTAGGACGAGAAGGGGTTTGTGTATTTTGTGTTAATAACACACTATAAGGGAAAAGGGTCCCATTTACGCCGTGCATTGAAATTCAAGTGCCATAGATATATTTGCCCCCAAAAGATTGCAGGATACATCCATTATTAATCATCCACTTTCAATTTCACAAATAGTCTTCCCTTTATTTCACTGTAGCTGATGATCAAACTGAATCAATTAGCTTCAGGTTTGAACTTTCATCCTCTGTGCACAGTTTCTCACTAAAAAACCACTAAAACTACATCGTATATCTTCTGCTACAAAATATAATATTGTGCCAATTACACACAAAGGTATGGACTCCAAAAAATCATAGCTTATTTCTTATTTGCAGTGCAAGTCAAACCAAACTTATGAGTAGAATAAACGAACATAAAAGACTATTTTTTCAATACTCTATCTAGATATTTATAGAAAACATATGGGGAAATTATTGTAATTTATCTAGGTAAAATGTTGTGCAAGAGAATTTTGTTGAAATTGACCAAAATAAAGAAGTCCTCAGCTCAGACTTAAATTCTGTTTAATCATGCCAACATTTTTGTTGCAACAGCTATCAACGAAATTATCCGGGACATGAGACAAACCCAATTTCTCTCTCTCTGAAATCTGTAGTATCTGTGTAGTTCATCTTCCCTAGAGGTAAATCAGCTGATAGGAGGGGGCTGTGGAGAGGGTGATCCGGAGAGCTGGTGTTGGGGGGGGGGAGTAAAGCAAGTAGCCCAACACAAAACATTCCGAGCATCCTAGAAGGGGCGTTGTTTTTGAAACAAATAAGGGTGTTGGCAGGATGAAATGGGTCTTGTTTGCTTATGCAGTCTTCCTAAGCTACATGAAAGCATCTGGCGCTGCTCTTCTCTAATGTACTCCTACAGGAAGAATCTCTTTATTCAAAACAGAGCCCAGCACAGAATTCTAAGCGATTTAATGAATAAGACTCAAGTTCTCTCTCTGCTCATGTGTGTTCGTATGCACAGCATGTGCATAACCAATTATAGCCACTATCGGATTGTACTGTATCTGGTTGCTTGTCTTCCTTTGCCACTACGGAGTTCTTAGGGCGAAGGTGGATCTTTGTCCACTTTCCATCCCCAAAGTCTAGCCCCATTCATGATACTGGAAAAGTGCTCCACAATTGTTTTCCATATAAATACTGAGCGAACGAAGCTCATTCCCTTCTTGAAAATGCGCTTATGTTCTGTGTTAAAAATATAGTTTAGCTGTAAACCATATATTTATGTATCATATTTTAATATCAAATGTGATGTTTTTATATCAATTTCCTTAAAACAATGACCAACAGCACAGAAACAGTAATAACAATAATTTATGGCAAAGAGTATCAACAAATAGAAAATCCCTCCTTTCCTACTCAAGTAGTTGCCGCTAACAGTTTCTTGTGCATCTGTCAGATATTTTTGCATTGTTATACAACTTTTCATGCATATATGATTTGCTCCCTGCCTCCCTAATTAGATGCTGAGATCATGAATTGTAAGCACTGCTGCATATACTTCTTCCATATTCCACACAACGTCTTTGTGCTGGACACCTACTAAGTATGCAATAAAAATAAGCACAGCTGTGACAGTTCTGTTGACTTTGTTAAAAACAAAGAAAAAAGAAAAGATAAATTGCAAGCCATGCAGAATATTAAACTAAGCCAGGGCAACATTTAATTTTTTATTTTTGAAGTTTTCCATGAATACTTTTGAACCATGGTTGACTGCAGGTAACTGATACCGTAGAAAACAAAACTGCAGATAGTGGTGTCCTCCTGTGAAATGCACTCCTTATGAAAACCGCATGCGCGGATCTGCAGGCCAAGGAGACAGAAAGGCCAAGTAGTAAAATCTTTAACTACACTGGTCAGTAATCCCAGGGTCTGAATGTAAAAATCCCAATACTAAATTAAGGTGAGCCATTTTTGAATTTTGGTAGACAAGCACTCATTCATTTAACAAACGTGTGGAAATACCTGGTTATATTCTGTCGGATACGCAGAAACCCAACGACCTTATAAGACAAGCATTATTATTTCCATTTTCTAGACAAAGAAACTGAGATTAGAAAGGTCAAGTATTTTTCTAAGGTTATGCACTCGGTAGATGGCTAAGCTGGAATTCAGTCAGACTCTAAAGTCAACGTGCCTTGAAGGAAAGAAATGGACTTGAGCGTTAGTATAAAGCAAATATTAGAACATGTTTACCAATCGATTCAGTTGGGGTGTGTGGGAAAGAGAAGCGGGCAAAATGATCATGAGGATTCAAGCCTAGATTTCTCAGGAAACAATTTGAGAAAATTTCTAGATCAGTATTCAAAAGTACAGAGCAACACTGCCTATCCTCCCCAGGCAAATATGAAAACAAGGTTTATGAGTGATGACAAAGTTATGAAACATAATAACTACTCAGTAAATATTACTTGATTTTCCCTGTACAATTCTACTACTCATATAAATATGCTGGGGTTTTTTTACATAAATAATAGATGCCTAGGATATTCTTCGCTAAAGTTTCTTTTTTTAAATAAATTTTGGTTTGAGTTCTTTCTTTGTGGAATTATTTTCTTTTTTAAATATTTTATTTATTTATTTTAGAGAGAGGGGAAGGGAGGGAGAAAGAGAGGGAGGGAAACATCAATGTGTGGTTGCCTCTTGCGTGCCCCGCACTGGGGACCTGGCCTGCAACCCAGGCACGTGCCCTGACTGGGAATCGAACCGGCAGCCCCTCGGTTAGCAGGCCAGTGCTCAATTCACTGAGCTACACCAGCCAGGGCTAAAGTTTTTCTTAACAGACTCACGGGAAGCAGATTAATAAATGTTGATTCCCTGGGCTCGGAGGTTAAAATCTTGCCAAACTCACACAATCATGGCAGGATCACGTGTCTGCCAGTTAGTTATTCTTTCCTGTAGATTCTAAGCATTCAAGTCCATGTTAACTACTGGGGTAGATAAAAACAGCAGGAAATGGCAGCAGGGATATGGAAAATTTTTTCTTATTGCAATACATTTTGTGGATCAGATTGGGTGCTCTCTATTTCCTCCTGATATATAGGAACACTTTATGTCATCATATTAAAGATTATTCAGTACAGCAATGGAGACGTTCCAAGGCCCCCCGTGGACACCCGAAACCACAGATAGTACCGCACCCTGTATATACTATCTTTTTCCCATGCATCCATACCTATCATAAAGTTCAACTTGTAAGTTAGGCACAGTAAGACATTAACAATAACAATAATAAAATAGACGTTATAACAACACATCATAATGAAACTTACATTAATGTGGTTTCCCTCTGGGCAAACTAACACAAACTTCTTTTTTCTGTTTCACAATTTCATGGATGGAAGATTCATTCTTACCATGGATCTCAGCAGCCTAAGCATACATTTTCTAAATTTCCTTATTAAGTCAAGAACTTCCACCTTTTCGCTTAAAGGAAGCACTTTACAGCTTCTCTTTGGCACATGTGACTCGCCAGCATCCCTACTCTTGCACTTTGGGGCCATTGTTAAGTAAAATAAGGTTTAGCTGAACACAAGCGCTCTGATGCCCGGACAGTGTTAGTGGCTAACAGATGGGTATACGGTGTGGAGAAACTGGACCAAGGAATGATTCACGTCCCAGGAGAGAGAGAGCTAGACAGCGTGTGATTTCACCCTGCTGCTCGGAACAGTGGGTAATTTAAAACTCATGAAATTTTTATTTCTGGAATTTTCTGTTAACATTTTGGAACCACGGAAAACAAAGCTGCAGATAATGGCGTATTACTGCAGTTCTTAGGAAAATCACATGTGCACATCCGCATGCCAACAAGATTGAAAAGGTGTTACCACAGAGAAATTACAAGAATACTGTGCCTTCCATACAGACTGCGTAATACGGAACGCCATGCCAGAATGCCTATGTTCCCATAAAAGTACTGGGTTACCTCTGTCATGTGAAAGGAGCCGGGAACATTCTTCTCCTCCACGCGAGGTATCTCCATGAATGCTTCTCTCTAAGTATCAAAGTTTTCCCTCTACTAAAAGCCTGTCACTTACAGCGGGCTGGCTGAAGGAGGAAAAAGTCAAAGTAATATGGATGGAACTTATTTCTCTGACATGCTTTTAATCTTCAACTTGCATGCAAATCTCTGCGCAGATTTGTACTGGAGAGACTCTGAAACAGAGGCTAAGCCCTAGCCTCTAGGAAAAGATTCGTTTCCTCCAGTATATTCCATAAAATATCCTCATCCCGGAAGTGTTAGAGGACTTAAAGAAGATAAGCCGTTGTTATGATACTGAAGCTTCATCTGCACAGCAACATACGCTGGGTAACAGGATAGAAATAATATACTCAGCTGCTGTGATTTGCCATCGTCCAGTCCAACCCTGAGTAAGGCCTTACCTACCTTACCCCATCATCTTAGTGGGCCACAGTAAATAAGGCCTGTTGGCCGCATTCTTTAGTCAGAGTTAACAGTAGACAATAGAAATATATTTTGACGAAGAGCGTATCTCTCATAAAATATTCATGGAAATGTTTATGTCACTTGCCTGGGGAAGATCTCCTATCACACTTCTGTATTTTCATGTAAGTGACCAAAATCATGGTTTGGGGATGTTATCATCAAACTGACTTTTTTCAAATAACAATTAGAAATGTATTTGAACCCAAAAGTCTAGACATTTGTGAGCTACAGATTCCTAATTAATACTCTGGTCTTTTTTGCAAAAATGTAAATTCTCTGCCTTCTAACAAGCACCCCACAATAGACTAAATTTAATAACATGAATTCTTTTCCTCTATGTATATACAGGTATCACCCACTTTACAAAAGTTCATATTATGCCACTTAGTTTTTTTATAAAAGACCTACATTAATACCTCTTTTCCCTAACAGCGAGAAATGTGAAGAAAAACGGGGGCAAAGAGCGCTGAGCATTTGTTTTGAAGAGAACCGTATAGAGGCCCTGCCAAGGTCCCTCCCCAGGCGCCACGCTCAGCATCTCAGCATCAACTGCCAGAGCTTTGAACTGCATCTGTGAGCACCTGTGGTCTGTCTTCAGTTATTTTGTGCATCCATTGGCAAGATGTGTCCTAAGGTACCAGAACAACCTAAGAGAGCTCATAAAACTGGACATGATTAGGCATATTTCATATGATTTGGTAGGTTACGTTTGGATCTGGGAAGATGCAAAAAATTTCCATATGAATTACTGATAATTGTTTCTTTGCTTGCTTACACCACCTCGGTTAATGAAAGATTTCATAGGAATGTTCTCCTTCTGCATAGCTAGGGGAACCTGTATGCACAATGTATCTACAAAGAGTGAATAAATATTCTATAGATCCCCTAGTTTTAAAAGGGATTCCCCTGTCTAAATGACATAACTAATAACTGGAGAAGCAGTATTTGAATGACAGGTCTTGATCTCTCCAGAGCGAAGAATGTAAAAAAGCTGTGAACCATTGTCAACATCAAAATTTGTTATGTTTTTATTTCTATTTAATATTATGAACATTTTGTGAGATTGTCTCAGCCAAATTCTATACATACGCCTGTGTGTGTCTAGAAAAAAAATTAAAGCCTATCCGTGCACGAATTTTTACTTTTGGAAAAAAAAAAAACAAGCAATGTTCTACTTGAGCAACTGAAATGTAATATTAATAACTTTTCTTTGCCTACAAACTCCTCGAGGAGGGGCTGTTGTATGACAGGTAATGATAAAGTTGTCTACCGTGGGAAATTACATTTGCAATTCCCTCATATTTGATCAGAATTTTCATGTAGAAATTCTTATGCATGCACTCTGGAATAATTAATATCATTCCTCTTGTAGCATATAACCTTTCTGTACTATTTTTGCAACTTCCCATGAGTCTTTAATTGTCTCTAAATAAAATGTTTCTTAAAATGCTGAATAAGGATGCTTTTATCAGTTATTGAAGCTGGGCTAATTAATGTATTGGGCCAGAACCCCATTCACCTAACTGGTACCTCAGGAACACTGTTCAGTGAGGACTCTGAGTCACTGCCTGCTTTCACAGGCCTCAGGTGGTGCACAGATGCCCTTAGATATTCAGGTGGCAGATGTCGAAAGCAGTAGGAAATGACCCCAAGGGGACACAGCTGCAAACACAGAACCCAAGGGGAGCTAAAGTAAAGGAGAAATTATAGCAGCATGTCATCATTTTCTGAGATCCTTAGCTTCTGCTTCAATGTGAGAAGGCTGACAACCAACCAGAAAAAAACTGAAAAAAATCAAACAGGAAAATGTTTCAAGACATGCAACGTTTTTCCTTAATTCAAAGACAGTGCTTATTATTACTAATCAATTAGAAAAAGATGCTCCTAATCTAATTGCCCACAGTAAAAAAACCTGATGCATTAAATTATGGAATATCCATTTTTAACATGTGTTCAAAAAGTGCAGTTTACCTGCACTAATATGGAAAGGGCTCCAAAATATATTAACTGAGAAGTGAAAGGAATAGAGTATCAGTAATCATGTTAATAAAGATAGATATAGGTATTTCCTTTCCATGTAAACCATGGACACCTTTGAACTTATGATTGTCTCATTTTTATACTGTTCTGTATATCTTCCAAATTTTTATAATGAACATATTTTATAATCAGAAGATGTAATAAAATGATAATAATAAAGTGACAACTTCAGTGAAGTGTAGCGCAAAGAAAATATATTTAATCATCTTAATTTATATAAATCATGAATAAAAGATGAGAAAAACACTAACTTTTATTAGCGCCACAGTGGAAAAATCACAGCTTCATTACGCTTATCCTTTTCTTTTTAAGTCTGTGTTATGCAGAATTCAGAAACACAGTCTAGGAAACTTGATATTAATGCACACTTGAAAATTCTTAGCTCTGTGCTACTTTATTCAAGTGATAAAAGTGTAATGTACCATAGCATAATAAATAGGGTATGCACCTGGTGCAACTTGACTTAAACCCTTCCTGTGTTGGAGCTGGAGGCCAAACACACACTTGAATTGGCTCTTGAAGTATGCTTTCCCCCCGAGTAAATGTTAACTTCCGTGAAGAGCTCTGATTATTTTCCCAGGTATTTTCTAAAAGCTATATGGCAAAAAGACATCATAAGGACTAACTTAAATAACAATCAACAAAGATGCTTTAGAGAACTTGTTGTGTTCTGCATCTCTTGAACAAAAGTATACTTCAAATTCCATGCATTTTAATACTTAAATTATTTTACTGTCGAAATTTAAAAACATACTCTACAAAACCCAGAAAACATAAAATGCGAAGGAATGCATAGCTGTGTTGAAGTTATTGTACTGCAGGTTGTCCTAATACATGGGTCAGTGGGTACAAACACGTCATCAGCTGAGGGTTTATACTTTTTTTTTTTTTTAAAGGCTTTATTTATTTTTAGAGAGGGGGAAGGGAGAGAAACACCGAACCGGTTGCCTCTCCCACACCCCCAATTGGGGCCTGGTTCACAACCCAGGCATGTGCCCTGACCAGGAATCGAACCAGAGACCCTTAGGTTTGCAGGCCAGCACTCAGTCCACTGAGCCACACCAGCCAGGGCTGAGGGTTTATACTTTTTGCCAAGAGGTTACAATTGCTTTTCAAGTCAAGCTTCTATCTTTTTGAGGGCAAGGCCACCAGCATCCCTAGAGCCTTAGAGAGCCTGCGTTTTGCATCCTTTGACTATTTTGTGTTGTCACTATCTTCCCTTAGCAACCCACACTTTCTACCATTACCTCTGGGTGCTTAGGGAAGCCCCTCGTTGTGAAGTCGGCCACCTTAAAGGAAAGGAGCAAACTTTTAGAGTGACTGTCTTAGACGCCTGGATGGGATAGAAATCACAAAGGAGGGACAGGCAGAGGGACAGCAATGTGGAGGGGGAGGAGACCATGACCTCCTCGTAGGATGGGGGCAGCGAAGGGGACAGTCGAGCCCAGCATCGAATCACAGCTAAGGAAAACAGCGCACTAGGAAGAAGGTGGGGAAGAAGATTCCATACAGCTCTCCTTAAGCCCTGGCCCCCTGCCGACGAGCGGGCTCCCGGTGGGCTTCCCCTTCTAACATCATCCATTGGCTGAGCAAGTGTGACGGACAAACCGCAGCCCGATAATTGTGCAAGCCCAGCGGGTTTCCCCGGCTCTGCCCACTGGCCAAGGTGGTCTCAGCCCTGAGCGGACTGCTCGCGTTTCCGGAACCCTACCTAGGTTTACCGATGAAAACATCCTTAGCACCTGCTCCCCGTCCCCCAGGCTTAAACTGAAAAGGTAAAAATATCAATAAGCTGTCTTTCCAATTATCTTGTTACATCCACCCAGCTTGAATTCACTGTTTGATTTGAGCCATGAACTTGTCATAAAACCTAATCAAGAGATGGACTGGAAGAAAATATCCAATACTACGATCTACCTACAGGTAGTGTGGTCTCCTGTAGTGTGCTTTTGAATGACTTTTATTTTTGGCATTTCTGCTTCTATTTTTGCAAATATTCTAATAGTACTCGTTCCTTTAATATTGAAAAATACAGTGCGCGAAAGGGCGGAAATAAATACTTCAGTAAGTGTTCTAAGATTCAATAAGGATGTTACATTCCATATAGAAGTTTTGAGGGCTCTGCTGCCTGTGATGTCAGGAACATCTGCAGCGGTGACCATAGTGACCATAGTCTTCGTCTCGGCCCCGGCGTATGAGTAAACCTGTTTCCATACCTCTTTTTGATGGATGCAAAAATCTCAGAAATAAAGCAAAGGCACTCTCAAAATTGCAATGGCGTAGCTAAAAGCAACCATTTGCTTCCCAATATGTCAATCCTAACAACCTAAATATCCAAACATTTGTAATCGGTCCTGGGTTGTAATATTGTTATATTTATGGGCACCAGGGGCTATTGCTAAACAAAGATAAAAGCAAAATACTAAACTACACATGGTGAGATTTCGCTAAACTATTCTGTCTTCCTCCTACCACATTTCTTTCCTGTAGGGTCTTGAAGAAAAATATATGTGGGGGGGGGGGCGGGGATGGCAAATGTGAAATAAGATACGATTTATCTATCTATCTACCTATTTATTTATTAATTTATTTGTTTCCTTTGGTGCCTGTGCCTTTGTGCCGAGCGGAAAAGCCCTTCGGTGAACTGAGTTCATGGGCCCTCCTCCTCACAATAACTTCAAGCCAAGCCTTGAGATGTAATTACCTTGTAACCAACTGCACTGTGCAGAACAGGTGAGAGGAAGATGTTTCCCATAAAAATAAATAAGCCGCACTTGGGAGTGGGACCTCCTCCCCTGTAGAAGTGTACCATTTACCCATCCTGCTCTTGGAGGTGAAAGCAACAGCTTATGTGGAAGTCCTTTCTGGGAGGCACTCCCGCCTTCTGCCCTCCCCTTCCGCTTTCCCACCCCTCCCATCCTTCCTATTCTCTACCCACTTCCCGCCCCCCCTCCTCTTCCTCGCTCCCCAATGCTTTCCTCCCCTCTCCTTTCCTGTTCTTCTCCTTCCCACCCCCTTCTCATTCCTTCCTCCCATTTTCTCAGTCTTCCTTCCTCCTCACTCTCCTCACTCTACTCATCTTACTCTCCTGTCTCCCTCCAAAAAAGACCTCAGATCCAGGAAAATACAGAAGAATGTTATAATAGTTATATATTTTTAAATCCCCCTTTCCTCAATATTTTCTACTTTTTCCATAATAAGGACTACTTTTGCAATTAGAAGGAAATGCTTGGTTTTTTTTAACAACATGATGCACTTTATTTAACATTTATTTCTTTTAGATTGCAATAGAAGTACATGAAAAATATCAAATGACGTAAAGGGATCATTTTCAGTGAAAGGCCAAGTAAAACAGATTACAAAAAATCTGGTTAGGAAATTTACAATTTCACAGTATAACATGAGGAAACTTTGTAAAATACTACCTCATATTAACACCTCAGTAGTAAACAATTACTTCATTAAGATTAAATGTATAGACCACTGTCATATAAATAGAATCACAGTCATATCATACATGGTCTGGATTGGCATTCTTAAATGTATGCTAATATTTTCAAGCAGTCAAATTTCACAATGCAGCGTTCTAGTTAATATAAAAACTGTATTTCTACAGCAAAGTAACGAAGGCACACCTAGTGCAAGCAGATTTAAACCCTTAGTCTTCTGGGCTGAAAAAATAACACTTGCATTGGTACTTCAGGGACTTTGTTTTGTTCAGGCAAACATTTGTGTCAGCTCACAATTCTGACAGTTTTCACAGATACATTCTAATAAGAACATAACAACAGGATTTCACAAAAATCAAAACTTTGTAGCACCAAATTGACATGCTTTAAGTAACTGACAGCAGTTTACAGGTTTTAAAGAATATTACACTTCAATAGGCTATATAGAATAAACTGATACTTAGACACTGTAACAGTTCTTTTAGACTGCCAAGAAAGGACAAACACACAAGGCTGCAAGGAATAGTAGTAATGAGGGTTACAGGGCGGGCTTTATTTCACAGCTACATAAACCTGCTTCTCGAACTTTCGAGATCTTGATATTTCTTTCAGGCAGCCTCTTTATTTTCGGTACTTCCTGTTTCCATAATCTTTACCTTTATTATAGGCACCCTTGACTTCTCCTGTATAGTAATAGACTGATTTCAGGATGACGTTATCATGTAAAATTTGACCAATTTCAAAGTCCTCCTCAAGGATAGCATCTTCTCGTGGTTCCAGTTTTCCAACGTTAGGAATCTCAGGAGGGCTAAAGAAATGGAAGAATGATGCATTTGGAACCACCCTTGGCTGGATTTCAATTTCTCCAGCGGCAGTGGTGCGACTGTGGGTGGTTGTCACCGTCACATTCTTTCCTCTTCTCCAATCTATCTTACAGCCTTTGCAATCCTCGATTTCCCATCCCCAGAAGAAGAAGGGGTCGTTATGATCCGGCTTTGAGTTTATCATATACGTTTTGGTCAGCACCTCATTCGTGAAGTATGGATTGGGCCGAAAATAAAAATCAAATGTGTAACTTAGAGGCTGGCCAGGTTTTGAGAACTTCAGGCTAATATCTGACAAGAACTTCAGAATGGGCTCATCATACTTCTGAATCGTGGGCCCAAGCTTGTCAACATTCTTCAACACAGTCAGCCAATAGTTAGGGATGCCCTTAGGGTCGTCTTTTTTAGGCCTTCCCTTCCTAGCTCTTTTGAGATTCACCCTTTCTTTAGGCCTGACCTCGGGAACTCGCTTAGGAGCCCCTTTTGCGGCTGCCCTTGCCTTAGTGTCTGCTGCTTTAGGCTGTCCTCTGTCTTCTGCGTTTGCCTGGGGGACTTCTTCAGGCTCTTCCCTTACTTCAGGCTTTGCCTCCAGAAGATCTGCAGACTCTGCTTTTTCGTCAACCTTTGCCTCCGGAATTTCTTTAGGATCCTCATTTTCCTCAGCGTTCACCTCGGGTTTTTGTTTAGGGTCGTCTTCCTCCTCACCCTCCAAGGCAGGCATTTCGCTAGGGCTGTCTTCCTGCACCTGCTCATCACCGCTGAACGTCTCATCCTGCGAATTCCATTCGCATTCTTCTTTTGTAGGTTCATATTCTGCATTTACGATTTGAAACCGCCGATCATATAGAGGCTTATTGAGTTCAGCATATTTTCTTTCGAGACCGTGAATTGCCTTCAAGAATAGGACGTCTACCTTGTCGCATTCAGCTTGAATATTTCTGAGCGCCTGTACACGATTTCGAACTGCCCGAGGCAGCCGCTCCACGAAATTGTTCCCCGATGGAGCCCTCCGCGCCCTCCTAGAAGGCTCAGGCACCCTCTTCTTTCTGTAGCAGCGGCGGCTGCTGCTGCACCCGGCGCTGCTGCTGGCGCTACTGCTGTCAGACTCTTCCCCGCAATCACTGGGCGAGCTAGCCATCACCTCTTCGGCAACCCCCTGGGCGGCAGGTTCGGAGACCGCGTTAGGATCTGCTTCTGCCATTTTGCAAGCCCGCAAAGACCTTTTAAGGTGGCAACTACCGCTGAGACCGCGCGCCCGGAGAAGGGGCAGAAAGAAATGACTCACGGATGCTTGGGTCGCGGAGGCTCAGGATGAGGAGGTGGCAGCAGCAAAGGCAGCAGGAGAGCGAGGCTGCGCGGGCCGGGCAGCGGCGATCGCGCGGAGGCGGCAGGCGCGGAGGAGGCCTGGGCGACAGCAGTGACGGCAACCGTCTCCTGGCTCAGTGGTGCAAGTGAGACCCCGAGATCTCCCCACCGTTTAGATCGCAGGTCCCCTCCCGGTGCAAGGTGCAATCCTACGTCCCCTTCACTTAGTTCCCGGTGTGCCCTTTGGTTCGCATCTCATTGGCTGCGCACGCTTTATGGACAATCCCTAAGCCCAATGGATGACCAAACGCCACGCCCCCCTGCAGTCTAGGCCCACCTTCCCAGCCGGTCCTTGGTAGCTGATGCGCATACCCCTGGAAGACTTTTTTTCGCCTCAGAATTGTATCTTTACAGTTTTATAATTCAAAAAAAAAAAAAATGCTTAGATGAGAAGCAAAAACTACTAGCCATAATTCCTAAGAAGGGAAGAGGAGTGTCCTCCCGTCCGCTCATCCAGAATTCCTGTGGGGTTTGTGAGGGGCCTCTGAAAAAAAATCTTGTTTCTAAAAAAATTGGATGAAAATACTCCAAATGGCATCATTGCGTAGTGTGATTATGTATGATTTTCTTTAAATCTATTTATGGGAGTATTCTATCACCATGTATTTTACACTGAAAATAAAGAGGCAGTCGCTGATTGGCAAAGGGGGGAGGGGCTAGACAGCAAGCATTCCACGTAGCAGTTTTGTCTGCGATGTTTGGCAAGCCTGCTTTGTATCCATCTACAAGGTTTGCGAACCCATGTTGCCGTGAGTCAGTTTACACCATTTTTTTCCATATGTTTTTTTAAGCTGGCATATAATATTCTGTCCGCCAGCCTTGCTTATGACTTGCCACGTAGCCCTGCTCAATGCTCACCGCAACCTAGTAGATAAAATAAAAGGATATTCGAACATTACGTTGTATTACTTAAAAGCAACTGTTTGTTCTGTACTTTTTCTGCAGCAGGTTTCAATTCCAGGAACCGCAGGATGGAAGGGGGTATCCTCTCTCAGGTTGTATTTTGTCATCTGCCACCAATTTGCC
The DNA here is from genome assembly GCA_039655065.1 of Glossophaga mutica. Classification (NCBI taxonomy): domain Eukaryota; kingdom Metazoa; phylum Chordata; class Mammalia; order Chiroptera; family Phyllostomidae; genus Glossophaga; species Glossophaga mutica. The sequence goes on along the minus strand of CM077318.1, from coordinate 381,964 downwards.
TCTAATGTTGTGAAATTCTAGCCAAACAGCAGTACGATTTAGAAGCCCGTTAATGTGTGAATAAACTTTTGCAAAAATGAAGTTTAAAAACAGGTATGTGCTATTTTTATTTACAGGATTCTTTTCTTCTACAGAACAACTCCCTTGGTACAACCCAAAAGACCAGTGTTCACTTTTCATTAAAAGGTAAGGAACATGTTTTAGCCCATTTTTATGAATGACAAGAATTACCTATCTCTTTATGAATAAAAATTCATAGGATATCATCTTTTAAAAACCTAATTGGAAGATATTTTGTTATTTCTATGGAAGCAGAAATATCCACAGAGGTGATTTGATATACTAATGTAGAAATCGTAATTAATCACATTCACTATCAAAACTGATCACAGAATACAAGTGGTAAATCAAATTGTGATTAATTATTTATTTCAAATGAGTAAAAACATTAAAGTTAGATTAATGTTCATGTTACTTTTTATCATAGGATTTGTGCCTTGTCATTTAGTCATATATAAGTTGGGAAATGCTTTTATTTTCTACTGTTTAAATGAATTTACTTGTATTGTTTACTTCTGATTCTCAAAGTGTATAAGTATTTTAAAGGAAAAATACAATATAGAAAATTCCAGACATAGTAAAAATACAGTCTTAGCAACCAAATGCTAACCATTGTTACCATTTTGATGCATTTCCTTCCAGAAATTTCTTTGGACATATACACACCTGCCTATTTAGGTCTGTGTGACATCACATTATATTTTGTAATGTGCTCATTTATCAATTAATTTAGGCTATGTTTTCATGGCAAATGATCAACATCTTATTTTAAAATAGATTCATATTATACGGAAATATTCACCTTAATTTATTTGACCAGATTCCTATTGTAAGTCAGATATTTCTCACACCATCTCTCACTAACATACACAGTTTTTTCTGTTATAAAAAATACGAACTCTGCACACCTACTGTTACATACTTGTGACAATTAGTCATAGAATGAATTTCTAGAAATGGGAATGCTAGAATAAATTGCATGCTTGTTTTTCTATGGTATGTGTTTTCAAACTTCTTTCCAGAAAAGTTACCTCAATTTACAGTCCCACTGCAAATGCATAAGAGTTCATTCATTTAGTCATTCAGCTACGATATTTTTGTACGGGCCATGTGCCACACACGTATGGTAGAGGATGGTGATATGATGGTGAATAAAACGTACTGTGTGTGTATCCCCCGTTTCATACTTTTACTCAAAACATCTACTATAGAAACAATGATTAAATCAGTGAGGCTATGCCATAAATATTGTTCTGCAACTTATATGTATTTAAAATGACAGATATATTTTTTAAGTGAACACTCTTATATTTTATAGTACTTTAATGGTTTAACATGTGTTAAATTTTGTAACATCAGAAATTTGTAAGCAATGACTTAGGGATCCAGATTTTTTTAAATACATACATATATATATATATATATATATATATATATACACATATATATATATATGCAGCCACATAATTTTCTTAGCACCATTTATTTGATGATGTAAAACATCATCATGATGTAAAACAGAAATACTATGTCTATCACATTAACAGAATTGCTTGGTTTTGTTTTTGAATTTTCCTTTCTGATCAGTTGATTATAATTATTTTTGGAAACAAGTAATGAGGCAGTTTTTTAAATAACTTTATATTTTGTCAGAATTATATACATTGAAAAGGGTCATATAGTACATTGAAATGCAAGTAAGAAGTTAAAAGTAACTCAGAATACACAGAGAGGTGATCACTATTCACAGTTTTAACAAACATGTCCACATTAACTTTTATTATTATGTACGTGTATTTCCTAGATTAGTGATGAGATTAAATGTCTTTCCATATGTTTATTGTTCATTTGAAAATTGCCCGTTCATATCCTTTGCTTGTTTTTTTTACACTGAATTACAAAAGAAAATAATTATTGGTAAAATCCTAAAGGTAAAATAATTTTGGCCTGATTTGAGGCAGTTGTGACTCTTTTAGAAAACACCTTTTTCTGACTGAATGATATTGGACAACTATGACTCACCTGCAGCTTTCATTATAGAATGATGCACTTGGAGGGCCATGTAGTTCATGGAGGTTCGTAGTACTTAATCACGTAAACTGATACAGAAGCGTTTGGAATAGAATGGAAAAAAACTTAACAAAAGCTCATCCGAAGATAATACTTTAATAAACTATTCACATTTTCAATTTGGAAGTATTTTTTTCCCACAAGCCATAGACTGTAGTTTACTTCTTTAACCACAACAGGCTACTTTTTTAAAAAATTACAATTTACATTCAATATTACTTTGTATTAGTTTCAGGTGTGCGGCTTGGTGGTCAAACATTCACATAACTTACAAAGGGCTCCCCCCACCCGCTATTTCCAGTGCCCACCCGGCCCCCTCACATCGTTCTCACAGCATCACCGACCGTCGTCCCTGAGCTGGACTCTCCGCCCTCCCGGGACTGCTCTGTGACTGCCCGTCTGTGCGCTCAGCCCTTCACCTTCCCCCCCAGCCCCCACCCCGCCCTCCCCTCCGGCCACCGCCAGTCTGTTCTCTCGGCCTGGGAGTCTTTCCGTTTTGTTTGTTACCAAAGAATATGTTTATTTGTGAGTACGTTTAAGTTGTGAGTACATGAAACACAGAGTTTATTCTCGTATTATTATTTATTTATTAATTATTGCATTATTTATTTGTATTATTTTGTCTTATTATTATTGTTTTGTATCGTTAGTTATGATTTATCTTCTCGGTAATGTTGGCTGGTAACTTAACCTACTTTTGCCCACTCCTGTATGCATCCCTGTGCTCACTCCAAGCTATGGAAGCAGCCCAAGTGCCCATCAGTAGATGAGTGGATAAAAGCTGTGGTCCATTCACACAATGGAATGCTACTTGGCCACACAGGTCTACTTTTAATGTGTATGCACTACCTTAAGAATCTAGTAACACTTCTTTTTGTAGCCTTTTTAAGGCTATTAGTTAATTTTATAATGGCAGGTACCTAAAGGAAAATATGTATTTTCTTCATATAATGATTTGAATTTATACATAATACAATATATTTTCTACCATGAATATTATTATAAGAATTAGTTTGAGCATAGACAATATGATTATTTTTATAAGGCTATTTGCATAATCATATGGCCTCTTCCATTATTTCATGATATTTGGGGGGGTTAAATATTCGTACTTCTACATGGGATGATACTCAACACATAACCTATAAATGTTCTACTCAGGCCGAACATGAGTCATTGACATCTCACACCTTCTCTGTTATGAACAGATACATAATCCTACCCACTGCCTCTGCCACACAAACCCATATGTAACACCCAGTGACAAGTACTACGGCAATGTCTTTTGTTGTAGATATTTCAGAAGCCAAGCATTGCAAGTTCATTTGCATTTGCGCTTATTTTTATGTGGTTCTCTTTGTTTGTTTGTCTAGACAGGTTTTATCTGATTACACAAGTTAATTCTTTTTAAAAACACTTTCATTGAGGTATAATGATTACAACTGGATATAAAATGTACAATCTGATGAGTTTTGATAAATCTACACACCTTTGAAGTCATCACAACAGTCAAGATGAAAATTTTCATCAGGCTTAGGAGTTTCTTTGTAACCCTTTGGAATCCTTCCACTTGTCCCTAGGCAACAACTGCTCTAATCTCTGTTTATGTAGATTAGTTTGCATTTTCTAGAATGTTATATAAATGGAATCATACAATATATCCCTGTTTTCGCGATGCACCCATGTTGTATGCGTGAAGAGTCATTTTCCTATTTTGTCACTGAGGAGTTATCCATTACTTGGATACAGCACAGTTTGTTGATGAGCATTGTGTTTCCAGTTGAGGGCTACTATGAATAAAGCTTCTGTGTTCATTCGTGTGTAAGTCTTTGTCTGGACACGTGATTTCATTTCATTAAAAGGAATACGGAGGAGCAGAATGAGTGGATCATATAGTATGTGCATTTACGTTTTTAACAAATACCCTGTTGTCTAAAGTGGTTGTGCAATGTTGCGTTCCCACCAGGAGTGTCAACACTTGCCATGGTCGGTCTTTCGAAATGTTGCCATTCCAATAGGTATGTAATAGCATCTCATTATGGTTTCACTTTGCATCTCCCTAATGACTAATGATGGTGAACATCTTTCTGGGGACTGATATACCATTCACATACCTTCTTTAGTGAAGTGTCTATTCATTCACATTTTCTATTTTGCTCATTTTTCTATTAGGTTGTTGTCTTACTATTTAGAGAATAGTTTATGTATTCTAGATACAAGTCTTTCATCAAGTGTCAGTTCTGCAAACATTTTCTCCCAGTCCATGGATTTTTTTTCATCCTTTTAACAGTTCATAGTTTTTCAAAGAGCAGAAGTTTGCAATTTTGATGGAGTAAAATTTATCATTTTTTCTTTTATAGATTATGCTTTTGGTACCAGCTCTAAGAAATCATTTCCCTAGCCAACTGTCACAAACATATTCTATTTTTTTATATTTAACTGTTCAGCATCACTTGTTGAAGACTGTTATTTATCTACTGAATTACCTTTGTACCTTCATCAAAAATTAGTTATCCATGTACGTGTGGATGTATGTTGGACTCTCTATTCTGTTCCACTTCTTTTCTTCACCTAATAGGTAAGAGTTTTTTAGCTCTGTCCGGGAGGGAGTAAGACCCAAATTGTGGAATAACAGAGTTTTATTACAGTGGAGACAGTTACAGCACATGGATTTGCACCCTCAGCCTTTCACCTCTGCTCTCAAATATCTAAGAGAAAGGATGGGAAACAGCAGTAATGCCCTGGAAAACAAATCAGAACAAGAAACACACATGCTCTTTTATGTTTTGAAGTTTCCAGTGTGTGGCTACCTACAGCCCAGCCACAGGAATGGTGGCTAGCATGATTCAGGAATACAAATAATACCTTTGTTTTCCTCACCTCTGATAAGAGAGACCTGTTTGCAATATGGTAAATAGGGAGTATTTGTAAGCTGGTAATAAATTATGGTCTAAAAAAGAATAGTAATAAAATGGTTATGATTTCACACTGTTTTCAAAGTGAAATTATGTCGTTCCATACTCATTTCTAAAATAAAGATACACACAAATGAATAAAATATGGTATATGGCTATGAAATTTGATTGTTAAACCAAATTATTTGTGAATGATGTTCCTAATGCTGCCGCTGTAACTGCATGGGGTTTGAAAGGGCAGTTACAATAATTAAAAAGGAAAATCAATTACTAATTTTGATATCTGTTTTAAAATGCTAGTTTTAAACTTAAAAATAGCATGCATTGAAAAAATGTAAATTCACATTACAGAGAAACACTTTTACAGGGGCCCTCAAGACTTTTGCGCATAGTACTCACTTGAAGAATTCTCACACTGCAATTCAAATAAAGGAAACCTTTTTTATTACAAGTTTGGAAGCTTTTAATTCTACTAAAAGGGACGAAAAATTTGAAGGATTTGAACGGTGAATGCCTATGCATATATATGTAGCAATAACTATTTCTAAGTTTTGTATTATATTTTGAAAATATGGAACTGGCCCAAATTGACCTTTCTTATAATTTTCATGCAGAACACCCAAATATATTTACTTCATTTGATTAAGTACGCCCTCTGAGGAAAAATGAGTTTTATGCAACAAATACATATTCAGAGGTGATGGTCATTTTTGTATCAAATAACAGACATACAACTCAGACAACCCTTTCTTGAATTTAAAAGAAGAGAATTCCCATAATAATCAAGTCTAAACATTTGACTTCCTTCATGAGAACTGAAGACCCAAGTGACTTGAATAAAGTTCTGGAGACAGAATTGCTGGGCTTGAATCCTGGTTTTTCCTGACCAGGAAATATCATTAATATATGATATTAATATATAGCTATATTAGATACTGAGCAGGTTACCTCACTTGTATTACCTCTGTTGCTCTTCTCTAAAATGGGGCTAATAATGGCACAGAGAACTGAAATTCAATATTGTTTGCTATTTTTCATAATATTATTATATATCAAGATGGCATATAAAGAAACTTTTTTAAAAGATCTTATTTATTTATTTATTTTTAAAGATAGGGTAAAGGAGGGAGAAAGAGAGGGAGAGAAACAGCAATGTGTGGTTGAGTCTCGAACACCCCCTACTGGGGGCCTGGCCCGCAACCCAGGCATGTGCCCTGACTGGGAATTGAACCAGCGACCCTTTGGTTTGCAGCCTGAGCTCAATGCACTGAGCCACACCAGCCAGGGCAAGAAATTTTTCTTATATAGTCTTAAGCCACTTGACATTTCTTTCTGATGATACTGTTACTTCTATTTTGGAAGCAGCATAAGAATCTGCAAATACTTCCCAGTTCAAATATGGATAAGGGTGGACATTTCTTGGATGTTGGCAACTCCTTCCTATTAATAATGAAGTTAGGTCCTGAGAGTTCTAAGGTCAAATAGCCACTCATTCTGCTTAGCATTATCTGTCTACAGAGTATCTTCTGTTATTTCAAAGGAAAAAAATCAACACAACGTTAAATAAAATTCCAAAGCAATTTTTACACCACGTGTAGATCCTTTTCTGTCTTGAGAGTTTTCAAACTTCCTGGCAGTTGTAAATTATACAACCTTTATCATCTAAACCTTAAATTTATTGTATGTCATGTATATTTTTACATCATTTATTTTTATTCCGTTATGAAGACTGAGAGTATAAAATTTGCACACAATGAAATACATATCTCTTATATAATAAAATAATTCCCAGTATGTTAAGTAATGAATTTTATTCTCGATATGAACAGCGCATCTTTTTAAACTTTTTATTTTAGTTAAGTTTACAGTCTTATGCATTGTACCTACCTAATATTTAATACCTACCTAATACATTAGATCTTCCTTTTCTGTTGCTTTGAGTAATCATCTCAAGCCTAACAACAGCTGTGTGAAAACACTGTCCTTGGAGGCAGATGGGATTTTAGAGATCATCTCCAGACTTCTTATACAAACTGAGGAAATTGAGTCCTTTCCCTATTGATAGACATTCTAGGTACTTCCGGATATTTGGCACTACAAACAATTCTGCAGTTAACACACTTTTACTTACAGTATTATGTATTCAAAAGGTCATTTTTACAAATTTTAATGCTTTTATCTTAAGAGCAGATTAGGGAGTAAATAAAGATTGTTGAGGTCTTATAATAATGGGTAATTATCGTAGGCATTATGTAATAAGTATCTGTAGTTGTCAGTGAATAATAATAGCTAACTTTATCGCTCAATGTATCAGACACTGGACCAAGTACTTTACTTCCACTATTTCATTTTAATGAACCCATTCAGATTATGGTATCATCCTCATGCCATAATATTCTCTACGAAGGCTAAGTGAATAAATTGCCCAAGGTCACGGAGTTTATCATCAGAAGAGCCCAGATGTGAAACCAGATGGCTCGATTCCAGATGTTTAGTTCTCACCGTTCTGCTATACCACCTTCAGTGAACAACAGTGAATGAAAGGGACGTGGTGCTAGAACTGCAGTTTGGTGACAGGCGTGACCACTCCTCCATTTCTCTGCTAATATTAGTACTGATATTAATAATTAATAATTTATACTAATCTCGTGATGTTAGTACTGAGGGGCCCAGTGTCTGGCTTACGGGAGTCTTAGGTGGGACTGGCACAGCTGGAAATAAGACAATTTCAGGTAAAACATAGTTTTCATTACTTCTGACGTGCCTCGTGGCTTTATTTGGTTTCAGATCTGCCTGGGAGGTCAGAGCTTAAAGTAAATGCCCATGTATCCAAGCAACAATGAAATGAAAACTACCCCAGGAATTTTTCCATTTAAGTAGCCCCAGCAGAGAGGAACGTGTGCTTGGAGGAGCCCGAGGGATGACCTGAAGCTACCCATCGAAAACAGGAAAGGCCTTTGAGATCCATACATTTTAGCTGTAAATTTCTTTATGGTATTTGACTTGTTTGCACCTCACAACGTATTGTGCATAAGATAAGATTCTGTGTCCCTGACTGAAACTGACACCTAGGAAGATGCACTATGATGATCCAATCTATTGTCCTGTGAGCTCCTGGCAATCGCACAGGTTCGGGGGTCACTTGCTGTCCATGTTAAGTCTCTGCACTTACTGTCCATATGACCCTGGACAAGCCACATATCTCCAACCCTCAGTTTCTTTCTCTCTGAAAAGAGAATAATGACAGGAACTGCCCCGTAGGTTTGTTATATAAGAATTAGGGGGATAGTCTTTGTAATTTATTCATCAGATGCAAAGAAGCTCGGTAAGCGTTGCCTATTATTACACCATTCACAGAAACACGTAGGGATTCCCACCCCATTTAAATATGATCCGGGGCCAAGGCTAATGAATTAATTCACCTTAAGTTGCTGTGCTGCGCATGTAGAAAACAAGCTAAATTTGCCTCGTGACCCGAAGTCTCATTTTATTGCTAAGGTGGAACTAATACCCTTGGTTTGGTTATTCCCCACCGTAGCAGACTTTTCAGTTAAATTACAATATATGCTTAGCATGTAGTAAATGCACGCTTCAGCAACTCTAGTATTACTACTTTCAAGGTAAAGATAGCTACAAGTTCACTGTTCTCTTAATTGAGCAATGAGAGAAGTGAGGAAACTGTATCATTACTGACTACAAGTAAGTAAACAGGATGTCTAATGAACTCACTTTTGCTCTAGTCATTATCATCAGAAAACCTGCTTATTTTGTACACAGGAAGAACATGAAACTGAGCCATAAGGTCTCAGACTCATTACTTCGTTTTAGCGACTCTCTTAGAACACATGTAATTATAATTTCAAAATTTGAAAATTCAGCACGTTTGTCTGCCTTCTTTTATGACCAAATATTTGTATATCCAAATGGCTCATTAAGAATTCTCTGTTGAGCCCTGGCTGGTGTAGCTCAGTGGATTGAGCGCGGGCCTGTGAACCAAACAATCGCGGTTCGATTCCCAGTCAGGGCACATGCCTGGGTTGCAGGCCAGTTCCCAGCAAGGGACACATGAGAGGCAACCACACATTGATATTTCTCTCCCTCTCCCTCTCTCCTACCCTTCCTCTCTTAAGATAAATAAATAAAAAAAATCTTAAAAAAAAATTCATTAAAAAAAAAAAGAATTCTCTGTTGAAAGGAAACCAAATGCTTTCATTAACATGAATGATTTCGTTACCTGCCATCGAGAGAATTTGTCTAGGCTTATCTGGAAGAAAGGTTAAAAATGATGAAGACAGAATTACACAAGTTATTTGACTAAATGACCACCCTGCTTGTAACAGCGTCCAAACTGTTCTCTAATATATGTTCTATTAGCTCCTATTACATATGTTATACATAGTTTCTTCTAATATATGTTATACGTAGTTCTTTGGAAAATCTTCTTGAAAATACTTATAATAATCCCATGATATTAGTGATACACCTGTGTATATATGTATAAGCTGCATTACCCTCTGCTGACTTTGGGCAAATTTCTCAACTGTCTTTGCCTCAGTTTCCTCATCTGTAAAAGGAGGATAATAACAGTACGTACTTCACGGAGACATAAGGAGCTTCAAATAACATAGTACATGTAAAACTCCTAGAACACGGTGGGTATTCAGTGAATTCGAACTTCCTTAATAAATTTATCTTCTCCAGGAATGCATATCCAATGGACTTTTTTGTTCTTAAAGTCTTTTATTTCTTTCAGAGCTTGTTTACTCGGCTTACCTTCCTTTTTTGTGTGTTTTTGATAAACATGATAGAGCCACATTGGTCATTTCTTAAGTATTGTTTTTAATTTCCTAGGACAGGGACCAAGATAGTTTCTTCTGTCTAACCTACCATTCTTGCACAGAGCATTGCTATGCACAAGAGCACACTTAGTATTAATAAACTAACTTCTCAAACAAATGAACTTTTGGCTTCCTGATAGCAGGACTGTTTTACTTACTGCTGAAGTAAATGCCATTTTTAGCCTTTAATTACATTCTCCTTGTATTTAACAGTTATCCCCTAAATAGACCAAGTTTCCTGATGCATAACTGCCACGCAGCGAATCATGTTAGTTTAGTAAATTTTCAGTATTTAAAGAATTAGTGTTTCAGCAACCAACTTATAAATAGGAGTACCTCACACATGTTATTAGTAGCTAACAGGCCATGCACACTCATCAGAAGAAAAATTCTGGATTCTAATGAGGATTCATATTTAACAGTGAGTTAAAATGTCTGTTTGCAGCCCTGGCTGGTGTGGCTCAGTGCACTGAGTGCCGGCCTGTGAACCAAAGGGTCACCAGTTCGGTTCCCAGTCAGGGCACAGGCCTGGGTTGAAGGGCCAGGTCCCCAGTAGGGGGCACACAGGAGGCAACCACACCTGGATGTTTGTCTCCCTCCCTTCCCCTCTCTAAAAATAAATAAATAAGATATTTTTTAAAATGTATGTTTACTTATCCTTTGTGTTTCATTGACACAGCCCTCCATAACTGTGGGTTCTTCGCCTGCAGATTCAGCCAACCATGGAATAAAAATACTTGGGAAAAAAGTCCCAGAAAATTCTAAACCGCAAAACTTGAAGTTCCCATGAGCTGAGCACTATGCTGAATCCACGAGAATGAAGTGACCCTGCTGTGTAGCCTACGTGCCCATACAGTCTTTGTGCAGATACTATGCCACTTTATATAAGGGATTACGCGTCCGGAATCGGGGCCAAGGGACAGCTTCATTTTCTTTCATAAGATAAGATTTCTAGAAAATAATTATCTGATTTTTAAGCAATAGACATGTATCAATTTTAGCACTAAAAAAGAAACAAATAAGGCAACAATAAACAGCATCGTTCGAAATTTGGGTTGTTGTTTAGTCAAGCAAGGTTTATACAGAGGGCTTGAATACCGCCAATTACCACTTTTGCGATGTAAGAACTAGCTTTCGCTCGAGCTGCACTCAGAAAGCCTGGTCTCAGTACCCTCATTCATACATTGGTACGTAAAAACATGTGCCATTTCCCAGCTACGCATTCCTTATTCTGATTGTTATTTGAAGCCTTTATACAAAGTTGTTCTTTCCAAAACATGGCGTTTTGTTGGGACACTAAAACATTATCAGAGGCAGCACTGATAATGCTGGCAATTATCAGATAGAGCTGGCAAGTTTAGTTACTTTAAACTTTCCTTCATTTGACTTGTTTTCCCCCCTCTTATTTGAAAACTCATCATTTTCCTATTAATTTGCACAGCTCTTTTTTTGTGTGTTTTGCTTTTTAAATTTCCTTAAATGTTCAGTTACATTTGACATACAATGTTATGTTAGTTTCCGGTATACAACATAGTGATTACATATGTATGCACCTTACAAAGTGATCACCCTAATAAATCTAGTGCCCATCTGACACATACATAGTTATTACGATACTATTGACTTTATTGTACAGCTATGTTTAGTGGAAAAAATGGCTTGCTGCTAGAAACTGATAGCGCCTGGAAAATGAAGATCCTGAGTGGAGCAACTATTCTTCTGAAAAATTTATTTTCACCTTTGTTGGAAAAACATAAGCCAGTCCTATAAATATCTGTTTAGATCCCATTATATCCTTTTTCCCCTGTGCTAATTTGTGGTAATTTGGAGAAATTCCAAGCCATAAAATGTTGCTTGACTATAAAATCTCTAGGCATATCGAATTTTCTGCAAATGATGTGTACATAATTAAGGTACAAATGATGTACATTTGCTTATAAGTTTACAATATGCTTACCAAGAAATTCTGTTTAATCCAGTAAAAGTCATATGCTTTCAGGACTATAATATAAAATCAGTGGGCTGAAGTTATCACAACATAGTAAAAAAAGGAATGCAAATTTCAGAGAGATAGCTATGCCAACTGATAAAGTAGTCTAGTAACTATTCCTTTCTTGCATTCCTACTATCATTTCACTCTTTCAGGCCATTGTCAGCCCATCGTCAGCCCATCTGGACCATTTACCTCATCCTCTTCATTTACATTCTACCGCAAGCTGTGAAATGAACCGTTCTAAAACGCTATTTTCATCATTCCATACCCCATCTTGAAAATCTGCAGAATGGTGTAGGAAAGAGAACAGCAACATTTAAATGAATCTTGGTCATACCATGTAGCCTCTGGAAAGTCATTTTAGAGACCTTAGCTTCTAGAGTCAAACATTCTTACATTTACCACTTGCTAGCTATAAGCTCACTAATCTACAGTCTTCTTATTGGCAACATGTGGAAAATAATATATAACTAGGGCTTTTTAGTTGGAAGCAACATAAGTCAACTCCGGCTATCTTACTCAAAATTGAATTTATTGGAAAAATAACAGGTTCTCGCAGAATCTGTGGGAGGCTAGTGAGTCAGGTCTGGAAATAGGCAGGAACTAGACTGTCTCTGGCTACCTCGGAAGCAGAAAACACAGCAAGGGCTTCGTGACCAGAACAGTTTAATAATGATGTTAAGGGTGAGATCAACGTGAACTCAGTCATTTCAAATTCAATTTCTCGTCCCTCATTATAGAAGGGTAAGGTCTGCCGTTGTGTTGGGTTGGCCAAAAAGTTCATTTGGTTTTTTCCATATGATGGCTCCAGTAACATAGCGCATAGTTGTCTTTAACTTCCTTCGAAACGATTTTGTTAGACTGTACTGTGACCGCTGCCATACCAGCATGCATTAAAAACACTTATCAAAACAGGCCACTTTATATTGAAGTTGGAAGAAAATACACAACATTTTCAACATATTATGCTTTATTATTTCAAGAAAGGTAAAAACGCAACTGAAAGATACAAAAAAGGTTTGTGCAGTGTATGGAGAAGGTGCTGTGACTGATCAAAGGTGTCAGAAGTGGTTTGTGAAGTTTCGTGCTGGAGGTTTCTCACTGGGTGATGCTCCACAGTCAGGTAGACCCGTTGAAGTTGATTGTAATCAAATCGAGACATTAGCTGAGAACGATCAACTTTAAACCATGCGGGAGATGGCCGACATACTCAAAATAACCAAATCAATGAAGTTATCGGTGTAAGTGAAAATGTGTCTTTTGTTTTAGAGAAAAAACTAAATGGACATTTTGGCCAACCCAATAGTTTTATTGGTCTCTTAAGAGAAAATCACAATGCCATGAGAATGAGGAAATGGATGTCTAATATACAGCTGGTGGCCACTATGTGTGCAAACCACAAATCACATAGTAGGTGGTCAGTTAGTGGCTAGTTTAGCACAATGAAGTCTGGGCAACTTTACAGGCATTCATGACCATTCACTTTCTGGCCTCAACCTACCTTTTCAAATTTGAATTTCTCCCAAATTCTCCCTGAATTCTCATCTCTGCCCTTCTCACTCAGTGTATTTTCCCTCTCTGAGATGCTCTTAGGCTCTCTCACTTTTTAATCCCAACTCATCTTTTCTAGAGCTCAGTTTAGCTCTTTTTTTTTCTTTTTTTTTTGATCCTTGAATCAGAAAAATTCAGGGATCAGAACAAAGTTTTCTGATTCATCATTGTTTCTTAATTATGGATTGCGTCTTGAAATCTTTTGTAAATAGTAGTCTTGTATAGTCCAACCCTTCATTTGTCTTACTTATTTCTACCAGCTAGATTATAAACTCCTTGAGAAGATAGAGCATGTACTGAATATTTGTTTCCTTGATGGCCCTTCCAGCATTATGTACGTATTAGGTACTGATAAGCTTATAATAAATGAATGAAATAAATATGAGTTATTAATGTAAATCAGCATTCATTTACTGATTACCTACTGTATACTCAGCACTGTGATAATACTTTTAAAGGTACAGAAAAGAAATCTACAAAAGTTGCTTCGATTTAGTTTCCAATCTAATTCAGGACAGAAAAAATAAAAGCATGAAGCACCCCAGAAGCAATTATATTAATGCACAAAAATTAGCATGTGAAAATGTTATATTTTAGTGCTAAGGGTATATGAAGATTTAAAAAGTAGGAATTAACTACACATATGTGAAGTACAAGCAGATTGCCTTGTCTGGGGTGAAGGGTTCATTTTGGAAAGAATAAGAGATGGTATTGGAGAACATGGCTTGGGGAAGACTTTGAAAGAGAACTTTAATATTTTAGACTTAATATAACAGAGAACAACAATAGTTTCATTGAATAAAATGTAGTCCATCTACATAAAGGAACACATCTGCTATTCATAGTAATGAATATTTTTTTACTTAGAAAGATGATCAAAATATACTTTTCAGTCATGAAAGCAGATTACAAAATACTATATATATATATATATATATATATATATATATATGAATGTAGTTTTTTTTAAATAAAGGGGATAAATGCACATTACAATATCAAGAGTTATAATCACCAAAGTGTTAACTGTGCTTACATATAGATGGTATATTCCACGGTTGCTTTTCGTTTAAATATTTTTCAGCAGAGAATCTTGCTTGAAAGAAACAACACACATGCATGTACGTACTAAAAGATGCTGTAGGTTTTCGAGGGCAGTAGTGATGTGGAAAATAGTACTTGAGGAAGATTGCTTTAGTGTCTGTATATAAGGATCTAAAATCAGCAAGACATGCTAAGAAGCTTGATTAGAGGTGGAAAGGGCAAATTTAAGAGATGCTTTGAAGAAAAATTTGAGTAGGTTTCTCACTTAACGTGGGGATAAAGGTAGTGAAATTAAAAGCAACACCGGAGTTGTGAGAAATATATATATATGGCATACGTATATATGCCACTAAGAATTATGGGAAAATTTAGAGGGAAAGCTTGTTGAAGTAAGGGGTAGAGATGAGGGGTTAGTTCATTTTTACAGGTAACTGGGTACAGGAGATTAAAACTGGAAAACGGCTTAGCAGTCAGGGCTGGGGATACAGGCTTGCGATTCACTGGTGTGTAAGGAGTGTTCGTGTAGATGAAGAAATTAGGAAAATGACTACATCCAAACCAAAAGAATGGAATGTTTCTCAGTTTATTTAGGTATTCTTTAAGTTCTCTCAGCAACGTTTTGTGGTTTTTCAGTGTGTACGTCCTTGCAGAACCTCTGAGCTGAATGACCTTGGGGTATGGACTATGGAGCAGCTACACGGCCTAACGCCACGCAGTCCTACTCTTTGCACCCCAGCATCAGTGCCAACATTTGCTCAGTGCTCTATAGAATAGAGTGTCTTCTTGCTGTTTCAATTTGCATTTCCCTAATGACACATAATGTTGAGCATCTTTTCATATACTTATTTGCTATCTTTTTGAAATGTTTTTTAACAGAGGAAAAAGTTTTGAAAATATTCTCCAAAGACCCCTGCCATGAAACTTTTACTATTAGAATATAGTACAGTATAGATATTACACTGAACATTCTTAAGAGCTCTTTAAAAAATGTATTTTCAAAATTCCAAGTGCCTTGTAAAATAAAGTACAATGGAGTCGGAAATTTAATTTAAGAAATTTAAGAAAGTTAAAGAAATTTCAAAAATTAAAAATTTTTAAGAAAATTTTTTCTGAATTTAAGAAAAATTTTTTGAAGTTTTCTAAATTTAGGAAAAATTTTTCTGAATTTTTCTAAATTCAAGAAAAATTAAAAGCCATGGTGGGATGATCCACCTGCAAATTTAATCCGAGGGACTGCTTACCAATAGATATTTTGATTTGGAAACACTCGTAGTTTTGGATGAGTTACAGGGAGGCATGAATTGAACGCGATCATAAATTGAAAAGGCAAAATAATAATAGACTGAATTATCACGAAGGAAAATCAGAGATGTAGCTGTCAGTTTCCAGCAATGTCTAGGAAATTAGCAGATTGAAATATTTCACTCCCAACCCAGTGGTGGAGGTGGGTAGGTATAGCAAATTAAATTTCAGGCAGTAACCAGTAAGAATACCTACTGACTCCTTTTGTAGCGATTCCAGGCCCAGCGTGGTAATTTATGGTTATAGTTTAGTTTTGTATGTGTATTACTGAATAGATTCAGAATATTATGGTTATTAAACTGAACAGCCCTGTGTTTACAGTATTTCCCATTATAGACAGATAGACGGGCATTCTAATTTATACTTGATATCTCGTGCCTCTATAGTTAGTTTAGATTAGCCTCCGTAAACCTGATACTGCTAGCATACTGGCAGAATAATAAATAGTGTCTATGTGGAAGAAGCAGATATTCTGGCTGTATGGAACGGAATGTGTGTGACGCCATCCATCCATTTGCAATCAATAAAAGAAAGCTAGTGATGCAGAATATACTTATTTTTCCTATTTATTTCATTGTTTCTTGTTTAATTTTTCCCTATGTCAATGATATTCAGTCTTTGGTACCATGATAATCTGAGGAAATTATTAAAATTACAAATTTCTGTGTATCCTTCCCAGATATTCTGGTACAGTTGAGTTGGGATGGAGCACAGATATCTATCCCCATTTTTAAAAACACCCTATATGTCGATAATCTTGACGGTTCGTGGACTATACCTTGAGCAGCACTATTTCACAGAGAATTTCGTGATCTTTAAATAGGCCGGTGGTTCTTTAAGTATTCTTTGCTGGGCAAAATTTCACGGGTTTCTGTTAGGTTTGTATTTACTGGCTAAATTGATAGCTAGTTGAAGGAGCTGATTGGTCATTGCTGTGTATGCCAATTACAGAGAGCACCGAGGAAACTAACATCAGTTGTACATGGAAAATGGCTTTGGGGCACCATGATTGGTCAGTTCCATGTGTGCAAAACTAAGAGAACATTAAAGAAGTTGCTGGGCAAAATTTCATCGGTTTCTGTTAGGTTTCTGTTTGCTGGCTAAATTGATAGCTAGGTCAAGGCCACTAATTGGTTAGTGTTGTACATGCAAATGACAGCACTGAGGAAGTTGCTGGACAAAATTTCATGGGTGTCTGTTTACTGGCTAAGACAATAGCCAGTTCCAGGCAGCTGACTGCTCAGTGCTATGTATGCAAATCACAGCGAGCATTGAGGGAGCTGACGTCAACTGTATATGAATGATGAATTTAGGGCATGGCTTAGGGAGGGCTGCCAGCCTGACAAGGAACCAAGGCCACTGATTCAGGCCACTGATTGGTCAGTGCTGTGTATGCAAATCACA
This sequence comes from Glossophaga mutica, assembly GCA_039655065.1. Lineage (NCBI taxonomy): Eukaryota > Metazoa > Chordata > Mammalia > Chiroptera > Phyllostomidae > Glossophaga > Glossophaga mutica. The sequence continues at coordinate 364,787 of CM077318.1, read as the reverse complement.
GAGAGCATTGAATAAGGTGACAGCTGGTGTACATGGACAAAACAGCTGCTAACCTGACAGAGGACTGCTGTCTGTGTTTGTAAGCAAAGACAGAAACATTCTCTCAGGATGCCTTCCCTTTTCAGAAGTGGAAGCAACTATGTAAGTGATGTTGCCAAATAGGCACCTAGGAGCCTAGGAAATACTATTCCCTTCCTTAATCTCCGTTATAAACCCCTCCCTCAAATCTCAGTGATCTACAATGGCCACCTCCAATGAAACAATCTTAAATAAAATCAACGTACTTCTTATTACAAAGGCCTATGTTGGTCATTCTAGGTTGGTCATCAAAGTTTAGGGACAACAAAGAAGGTAGAAAATTGATTCCTTAGATTGTTTTGCATTGTTAAATTATTTTCAATATAGCTCTTTCGATCATTTACATACTCAGTTGGAAAGCACCATAGAAATATAAGAGTCCAGGTGGTAGGGCAGAAATTTTTTTTAAAAACTTCTTGGTTTTCAGGGCGTTTCCACATGCTAAGATTGCTGCTCAGCAACTGGCATGAGAAAAATGAAGTGTATTGGTGGGAAATGGTGGAATGGTGAGACTTGGAGGGGGGCGTGGTAACGGGGTGCCAGGGGGCTTGTGAAACCTCGCAAGGCAGCAACAGAGCCCTGAAGTACAACCACGGACCGGTTTCTAAAACGATGCCACTGGTTTCTTCTCTCGTTTGCAATCCTTGTCGACCTAGTGTGTTTTCCCCGTATCTTTCGGCCTGAATGGTTTGCCTGATACCTACAGTTAAGAGGTTGGCTCCTGGATTGCATTCTGAAAATGGCTTTTAGAAACTTTCTCTCCCCCCTCTTTAAAAATTAATATGTTTTGCGACTTTTTATTAGGAAGTTTTCAAGCACATAGAAAACTTGGAAGATTTTTGCAGTGAACACCTATATATCCACAATCTAGAGTCAGGGGCTTTTATCGAGTTGTTATGTTTGTTTTCTCTGTTTTGTTGCATAATTCGAAAGTTACAAACTTCATGATGCTACATGTGCAAGTATCTCAGCATGCATCTCTTAAAAATAAGAGAATTATCTTCCATAATCTGAATATTATAACATTTAAGGTAATTAAAAATAAATCTCTGATATCATCTAATACCCATCAACATTCGCTATTCCTAGATGTCCACTCAAAATCGTTTTTTAACAGCCCTGGCCAGTGTGGCTGGTTTAATCCCCAGAGGTTGTTGGTTTGGTCTGATGGGGGAGAAAAGAGTCCTCATTTCTCTCTCTCATGATGTTTCTCTCCTTTCTTTCTAAAATCAGCATGTCCTCGGTGAGGATATTTTTTAAAATCTTTTCAACAGCCTTATTTGGGATATAATTTTCATTTTAAATGCAGAAATCAATGATTTACCAAAAATTTGCAAAAGTTATGCAACCATCACCATAATCTAATTTTAGAACATTTACATAAGTCCAAAAAGCCCCCTCATATATCTGTTTTTTATTGAATCAGAATAAAATCAAGGTTCACACGTGACATTTAATTATGTCTCTTTAAATCTTCTAGAGCAATCTTCATTTCTCCCCAGGTAATTTTAGAAAAGATCAGCTATTTATTTTATAGAACATCCCACATTTTGGACTGAGCTATGTGTTTTTTCATTGTATCATTAAACTTGTTTCTCCAGCTCCTCCACACCCAGTATTTTCTATTACAGTCTCGATTAGTTCATTCTGACATATTTAAAATAAAACCCAGATTTGTTAATTATCTCCTTCCTCTAAACATGTTAAGCTTCATGAGTCATTTTTAACACTAGTGTCTGGCTTATAGTAGGATCTCAATAAATATTTGTTGAGTAAATAAGTGAATCACCTACATTCAGATTATATATGTTATGCCATATAGATTCAACCTTAGTTTAAGGTATTTGTCCATTTTAAACTGTGTTATGGTCAAACTACAGTTACAGAACTATGACTTATTTTCTATTATTTACCAATCCAGTAATTCACACTGATGAAAAGCAAGTTTTCTTCCATTTCAGCATGCCATAAACATCTTCGGTGTTTCTCTAATTTTTAGGGCGTCAGATTTATTTCCATGATTAGGGATTTCATTATCAAACATTTTAGAATAGATTAAGCCAAATCGATCACAAGGTTTTGATAGGGCTGTTTATCAGAAAATGTAAGGGATTGCATAAGTAATCCATATGCTCATATTCAGGGCTATTGGGGATTTCCACTTAGAATCAAATTCTTCCATAAAGAAAAACAGGTATCTAGGGTTACTGAGCGTGGAGTAAATCAAACAAATATACTGGAATTTTCAGATCCCTGATTCAGGTAATCATGTGTGATAATTACATATTATCTCAGCGCCAGTCAAGAATGAAAAAGATTCAGGGGAGTCTAGGTGAAAACAGCAGACTTCCTAATGCGCAGCTTTCCTATATTCCGAGTACCGCATGACGACTGCTGCTGGCAATGTTATAATCACTATATGTTATTCTAGGTAAAAAATAACTGATACGATGTATTGTTAAGGGCAGGGTTGGCAATTCCTGTGACTCGGAATATATGCCAGAGCAGTGGATGGAGCATGGTAGTCTGGGCAATGTTACAGCCTTTACCCTGCAGGGATCTGCAATCCAGTGAGGGGAAAGGAAACTACAAATAACCACCTGTGAATATCAGTGGCAGAAACACACAACCACGTAAAGGAACAGGGATAGTAAGAAATCGGGAATACAAAAGGAAGGAACTCTTAGTAGAGTGTATAGATTATCTAGATTGATTTGAATAGTTTACGTTAACTTTTGCTGATTATAGTTAGTACTTTTCCTTAATCATCCCTACACTTGCAAGTATAAAGAAAGAAGGGAAAACTTGAAATTATTCCACTTCGACAGCTCTGATCATCAGGTTGGGTAAGGAAAGAGGTTGAAAATAATAAATGGTAGTGTGATGCAGACACCGGCTAGCAGTGTCCGAGTCGTTATGAGTGAAATAAAACACACACGGACTACGGAGTCCGGTGGAGGAAAAAGGACCACAGCGTGGCTTTTCTCTCAAGGGGAGCAAAAGCCCCGAGGCCTCCGCCTTGACAGGCCTTTATTCTGTGTCTCCTCCCATTACGAGATGGTCCTCACTCCCTCTGCCCCGGTTACAACAAAAGGAGCCAATGCCCCTCATCTCATCACAGAAGAAGGACATTAGCAAATGAAAAGGCAAAAGTGGTTGAGCCGGTTACCCTGGTCCCTGCAAGGTTTAGCACTTGCTGGGTGAGGGAGGTTTAGTAAGAAGCAAATCTCAGAACAGTTTAGGTACATTGCAAATCTGATTCCCCACGAGAGAACCTATCTGTGGGCGTGGGTCCTGTGCATCTCCGAGTGGGAGCTGGGCTCACGCCACGCAGAAGGGTCTGCCACAGTAATGCTTTTGAGTTTTCTGTACATTTCCATTTTCCCAAACTATCCTAATTCTCATAAAAATTAGTCGTATCCAGCCACAATGTAATGCAGAAAAGTACATTGACTAGTTAAACTGGATTTTCATCTGCACTCTTACTCCAAGAGACATTTAGATGTCACGTGTCTGAAACTTTTAGCTCTGTTGGACTAATTAATGAAACACTTGTTTCAATGGTCCTAATTTATAGAAACTTATATTTTCAACCAATTTAAGTTTAACATAAGACTCTCTCCTGCTCTTTCATTTGTCCTGTGACTTTCTGGAATTGAAGGATAGATACACAATTACAAATGGCCAGCTTACTTTCATTAGAGTCCTCAGCTAGAATTTTCAACCACTCTTCATATTAAAACATTTTTTTAATAATGCAGGCTTTAAATAGGGCTGCTAAAGGTTCAGTCTTGGTTCTAGAACATACTAGCTATAAGACCTTGAACAGAGTACTTAAACTTCCAGAGATTGAATTTCCTCATCTGTCAAATGTGGAAAATAATAGGACCTACTTCATGAAGTTGTGAGAATTAAATGAGATAATTCATGTAAACCAGTTGGAACAGTATCTGTTCAAGGTGAATACTGAAAAATTGTAATCATTATTACATGATTCATAATAATAGTCACAAGAATGTCAAGTCTTTACATTTATATAGACTTGTACAGTTTTCAAACCATAGCCAAAGAGCATTTCATTTGAACCTGGGGGCCGGAGATGGCATTGTAAAGAGAAAGATCATATATCAACTCAATTTTCAGAGATGAGAACTGAGATGCAAAGAGGTTATATGATTTGTAGGAGAGCACTCAGCAATAAATGGAGGAGCTAGGTCTTCAACTCTAATGGTAATGAACTCTGATGACGATTTGCTGCATCAGTGAAGTTAATATAGTCTTCTTAGAGAATTTTCCTAAGATACTTTGCCTTTATCAAGGCAACTCATTCTTCAATAGAGAACTCTTTTTTTTTTCTCCCTCTGAGGATGAATTCACATAGTTTTTCAAGTCAGGTCAATTATGGAACTGTAGTCCCCTTTAATTCCAGCATAATAAAGTAATGGCAGAACAAATTTGTAGCTTGTGATGCTCTTGAGCACACCATACTATTTCCAACAAGCATCTAGATTTTAATTATTGTAATAAATATGTCTGTGTGCTCTTGCCTTTGGATTTTTAAGAAATGTGACATGCAAATGTACCCAGCTTCAGTAACTAAATGTGATGCTTTTAGCTATTTCATGGCCAGTATATTCATATATACACACATCACATGAAATTCTCTGCTTTTTAGGAATACATTTAAAAATTCACATGGGGATGACAGGGTACAGAAGGTAGTAATTGAAGCATAAATATATGTGTTTTAAACTATGTTCTTTGGGAAAATAGAAGGAGTTCCCCTGGTATTTTACCTTCTATGCTTCCCTTATTTTTTTATAAGTTGTGAAAAGAGATGGCAAGTGTACCCTGGCACAACTAGACCCTAGGGAAAAGTTGACAGATTTTAAACCACAAATCAATTTGGATACACATTGTGTTGCCTCAAAATGCATCTCATTGTCCGCTAATAAAAATAGCACTTTAACACTAAAATGCTGATAAAATTATAAAGAGTAAGTGGAAGGTGCAGTTCTATCTCACTTTGAAGTCTGGTCATGAATAACGCACTCTATCCTGGTCAAGTGTGGACGGAATACATCTTATATGCTCAGCACTTAACAAAAAACACCCACTGATGTACCAAGCTTAGTGACTTGAGAGATCTTTTCAGGGTTTCTACAAAATTCACATTGAGACATTTGTTAAATAGAAACTGGGGCAATGGAGAGAAGATATGTGGAAAATCTTATTGTAGAGGTGTAATTTCATAGGAGTCTGGAACACAGATGGACAGAAAAAGGAATTCATTTACCTTTGGCTCAGGCAAGATGGCCCTTTGAACAGTGTACTCGGATTTTTCAGTGCTGCTAGGACATTTTGCTTACATCATCTATAGCTACATCTTACCACATGTAAACATACATTATATGCCAAAATCAGTTCTCAAGCAAGACTCAAAAAGTCACTAGGGAGTATCCAAAACTTAACAAACGCACTAACAAAATAAGTACCTTCTTGGCAAATAGTTGAATTTGTTCCTTATGTATATTTACAGAGGGTTTCTTGACACTGGCACTATAAACAATACCATTATTTTGTTCATGGCCTTTTTTATAAAGATTTTTCTTTTTAAAGAGAGGGGAAGGGAGGCAGAGGGAGAGAAACATCAGTGTGTGGTTGCCTGTTGTGCGCCCCCTACTGGGGACCTGGCTCACAACCCAGGCATGTGCCCTGAGACTGGGAATCGAATCCTTTGGTTGGCAGGCCGGTGCTCAATCCACGGAGCCACACCAGCCAGGGCTGTTTGTGGCTTCTTGACTAGGGCAAAATGCTAAAGGAGCAAAGCTAGTTCTTCTGAGAGCCTTTGCCCTTTTCTTTAAACGATACTGTTAGACTTTTCACACAGTTTTAGAAGCGGACGCAGGAGAGATTCATTCGTATGACCTGAGAAAAAACCATAGTGTGGACTCTGTTGACCGTGAGTCAGCCATGTCACCTGGAGATCACATTGCAGTCGGCACTGCATACTGCCTCTAAGTAATTTAGATTTGCCATCCAAGTGCCAGATGCTGAGTTCAGACTTCACAGGCGATTGAATTAATTAAAATATTTTCATATCTTTCCTAACCGTGCTTGCTAAGAATGCCTAGAAGCAATGATACCCCAAAAGGAGTCTAGGGTTAATGCAGGGGATCCAAAAAATGATCCTAGAGTATCTTGTTGAGTCAGAAAGTGAAGATGTGCTTAAGAAGCAAAATGATGGGGATATGTCAAAGGGACACAGGAACAAACTGAAAGAACCCCCAAGATGTAAAGCTGGAATAATTTTAGCAACAAAATAAAGTAGTGTTGAAATATTATCTAAAGTATAAGATCAGTACTCATGATTCCATACTGATATGAATAAATGACTTGAAATATATTAATACAGATGAATAGACAAATCACCCATACATGCACATGAATTCCAAATAACTTATGTAGATATTCTCTCATCAAGAATGTGGAGCATTAGTCCTCGTTCCTTATGTGTGCACTACACGTAGTGACTTCCTTCCAAAGAATGCTGTATGGAAGAGGGAGAATAATCTTACAGTGCGGAAAGCTCACGTATACTACCTCAGTCAGGTGATCAATGTTAAAAGCAGTGATAAGTCACTTAAGTTATACCCTTTACACATGATGTAATGAAAATAGTACTTCACGTGTGTTTTTCTTCCTAAGAAATTACAACCTAACTCTAACCGTCAGAAAAACATCAGACAATCCCAAATTGAATACCATTCTAAAAATGAATACCTGATCGGTAGTTCTCAAAACAATCAAAGTCATTAAAACCAAGAAAATTCTGAGAAACTTCCAAACTAGGGGAGCCTAGGAGACATGATGACTAAAAGTAATGTGGTTAAATTCTTCAGACAGAAACAGGACAGTAACAAAAAAACTAAGGGAATTTGATTGAAGAACGGGCTTTTGTTAATATTAATGTGTCAATATTGGTTCATTAGCTGTGTTCAATGTTCCATATCAATGTAAGACATTAACAAAAAAGGTGATGAGCTGGAAAGGATATACAAATCATCTGTATTATACTTGGATGTTTTCTGTAAATCTAAAACTATTCTAAAATTAAAAAGATTGTTTTAAAAAGCATTTTAATTTATACCATAAAAGCTAAACGATAACAATGATTTTTTAAATATAAAATCCAAAATGTATTACTATATTAAGGGGGTGAAGTATTCTCTTTTTTAAATAAACACAGCTAAAATTTATATTTACAGCTTCTAGCCTCTCATAACCATTCTTTTCTCCTGTATCGGTAATGTTTTGTTGCTGCTATAACCGTTCTGATATAATCCTTAAGATGGTAGTGACTGCCCTCTTTTCATTTGACAGTTCTGTAGGAGAAAGAAAGAGGAGGTAGCAATTCAAATTCCACACCTTTTCCCTAGAATGACAAATGCTGAATGACACAACTGTACTAGAGGGAATTCACACGAGGAGAATGGTTTCAATGCATCACAACTTTCCATCATGTTGATTCTCATCAGGATAAGAACAATAATTCCTCCCTCAAAACAGTCATGTCAGCAACTAGAATAGAATGTGTTCATGGTTGAGTTTTATTCAGAAGGAAGGTTATCGTATCACATATACTTGCTAAAGCTAGATATTTTCAGGAAGTTGGAAAATATTATTAAACTTCTCCATAAACCCTCGTTGTCTCTTATTTGGCCTTTGAACTAGATTGTGGTGCAGCTGTTCTCTATGTTATTGTTCCATTTGAAAGGACAAAACAAGGTATTGTTAGTATATATGTGCAGACTATTATTATTTTATAATGTAGTAACTCATTGCTACCTTAGCTTCTTTAAAGTAGCTTTACAAGAGGCATTTACTTTAGTAGCATGATACTTAAACTTATATTAGCAAGTGTGAAAGAGAACACCCAATATCTTTTTATGGGGGCCGCATCCAGATACGCAGGCCTTTATAGAAGAATTGGGTCCTTCAGTTAAGTCTTGGAGCAATTGCAAACTATTTTCAAAAGGGTTTTCAACTCAAGTGCATACGTATGTGAGAATTTGTCTATAGTTAGACATATCATTGAAAATTCAATGAAATGACTTGTAAAATATAGTATGTCTCTAAAAATAACTAGCCTTGGTGATATTTACAATAAAAATTATATTGTGAACCCTTCGAATATGCCTTTAATGAAGTTTAATTCATATTGACTTTTACCTGAAGTAATTACCATACTCGTATTATAAAGTTCTATCATACAACATAAAAGAAAATACGTATTAAAATTTTAGATAACAGAACTTTATGTGAGGTATATAAAACACTTTGTTTATGTGTACCACAGTGTCTAAAATATACAAGAATCTTAAATATGTATGTTCATTGTTCCTAGGTCTAAGATTTTGAGAATTTCTACTGTACTGTGTGATAGCAGTGGACATTTAAGCGTATGTGTTTATTTTGTCTTATATTAAAGGTGTTTTGTACTCATTCCACCTGCTTCTCTTACAGAATAGAGCCCACTTGGCGTGCCAGCAGATGAACTCAAGAAGGGTGTGTGAACTTACTCTCTCTAGCAACTGAGAGTCTGCTCTGAGAACCACTGAGGACCATGGGAAAGCGAGATAATAGGGTGGCCTATATGAATCCTATAGCGATGGCCAGATGGAGGGGCCCATCTCAACCTGTAGGCCCAACAATACAAGATTATCTGAATCGACCAAGGCCCACCTGGGAAGAAGTGAAGAAAAAAATAGAGAGTAAAAAGAAAGGCTCCAAGGCATTAGCAGAATATGAACAAAAAATGAATGAGAACTGGAGGAAAGAACTAGAACAAAGGAGACTGAAAGCGTTAGGTGGAAATAAGGGTCCATCCAAAAGAAGAGAAAGAAAGAAAAAGAAAAAGAAGAAATCTTGTCAAGCTTCATCTTCTTCATCAATCTCTGAATCTTCAAGCAGTTCTTTAGATTCTGAGGTTGAGAAAAAGAAACGAGGAAAAAAGAGAAAGAAGAAGAAGAAGAAACATTCACACAAATCATCAGAAAGCTCTGCATATGAATGTGAATCAGAAAGCAGGGAATCTGGAAAAAAGAAAACAAAGTCAAAGGATGAAACAGAGAAGGAAAAGTATATTAGAAGTGTCAGCAAGAAAAGAAAGAAGACTTACCCTGAGGATAAATCTTTATCATTGGAGTCCTCGTCAGAATCGGACTATGAAGAGGAGGTACAAGCCAAAAAGAAGCGAAGGCATGAAGAGGAAGAAAAAACATTGGAAAAAGCAAGGAAGAAGAAGAAGAAACATAATAAGAAACATAGTAAGAAGAAGAAAAAGAAGTCAAGTCACAAGTGAAGATAACATCAAGGAAAGAAAAGCAAGACTCCTCTATTTAAAATAGCAAGGTCTAAAAGAAAACTCATCTGTGAATGTTAGAGTCCATTTACCCAAATGCATGAATTTCTCTGTGTTAATATTCCTGGACTTTGAGGTGCCAGGAAAGGCCATAATTGTTGTCGCTCGTGGCTTAAATACAGGATTGTGTTTGTGTGTTTTTTCTTCCAGTGTTTAATTATTCTGACTGCTGAAACCCTGTTGTCATACTAGTGGGTAAAAATGTTTGAAATCAGAGTAAAATGTTTTAGATAATAATTTCGACAAAAATCTATCTAATTTTAAAATTACTGAATTTAGATATATGTTTAAGTATAATCCAAAATATCCAGACAACTATCGTTGATATTTTTGAAGCATGAACTTAACATTAATGTCTCAAAATCTTTATTTTTGAAGGTAAGTTCAGTTTGTTTTACTTTTCTCAATAAACTTTCGTTTACCTGGGGAAAGGGCTTGCGGGAGAAAAAGAGTTTGCTATCACTTCGACAAGCTGAGTCGTGTGCCTTTGATCCTTACACATTCTATTTTTGCCACAGCAGCAGCACCCTTTTTTTACTTAATGAAATTCTGGTGTGTTGTTTAAGTGAACAAGAAAGACAGCAACTTAACAGTGTGAGTAAGCCCCCAATTCTATGAAACGTACCTCTAATTCAACACTATTTAATAGCATTTAGCATTAGAATGTTACATGATCTGCATTAACTTTGATACCCTTTGGGGGAAAATAATTTTAAATAGACCCTGGTATTTTTTTGATCAATAAAGATTTCTGAAGTATTTTGCATGTTTTATATTATTAATTTTTGATTAGCCAGGGGTATTCTATATAAACAGTAACCCTTTTTATATTATTTATGCTTAAGATACGAGTTTCAACTTTGTAACTTCTTAATCTCACTATATTACTTTCATTACTGGGTTTAATTTCACACTTGCCAAAATATTTAGCATGTAAAAAGGAGGTCTTTAAAACATATTTAATGCCTTCATATTGAAGCTGGTTTACTGTAAGCAAGTTTAGTGCCAGACCTCTAGTATGCTGTGGCTTGTTACATAAAACCACTGCCACAGTTTTAGTAAATATGCTCTTTTGAGGTTTGTTGTTTTAAGCATTAATACTGATTCTTTTTAAGTTAAATTTGAAAGATAATGATACCGTTGATCTTCCTATGTTATATTTTACTAACATTTGGTGTCTTATATCTTTTGCCGATTCATGTTAACCAGTAATGTTGAAATAAGTTGAAAGTTATTTTTATTTTTTATTTTTATATATCATAGCAATATGATTTATAAATTGATGTTTCAAAAAAAAACCTGTTACAGGAGATGGAAATATTTTGTAAATATTTTGGCACAATGAGACAGTCAATAGCTATTTTTTAAAAAATGCTGATTTTGTCATTTCCCTTGAGTCACAATCAAAATTATAAATATAGACAACATCTCATAGATAAATAATATATTGGCTCCTCAAACTTTGGGAGCAGAAATAACAAAACCTCTCGGTAAGGTTTCTTGGAAAATTATAAATGTAATGCCATGCTCGATGACCTAGAAGCTTCATGACTTTATCAGTTTCCTGAAATGTATATGTATGTATATACTGCTAAATTCATTCTATTTAAGGGATATTTTGTATCCATATAGAGTTTTTCAAGAACTGTTGTTCATTAAAATATGAAAAAGTTCATATTATTCGTAAAATGTGGCAAAGACATTAACAGCTTATCACACACGCTCCTGTCACTTCCCAGCCCGGTGTAGTCAGACAAGCCATTTGCCTACTTCTAGCAGAGGGTTTGTGGGGACATTGCAAACCGGAGCGATGTGTCGTTTTGATACTGGAGCCATAAGAAGTCCTGCATGGATCCCCCAGCTCTCTGCTTACCTGCCATAGTGACCTGGACACAGTGTGATCCAAATGGTGTACCTGTGAGATAGATGTCACCTGGTTCTCTAAGTCACTGTTTGTAAAGGCCCTGCCCCGAAGAGCTGATGGGCTCACAGTGAATGTTTTCACAGTAAGAAATAAACTTATATGTGAAGCTGCTGAAATGTGGAGTCTTCTTTATTACTACAGCATCCTAATCTGCCTACTAACATAGAGCTCTACAATTTTCATTTCTTGTTTTTAAAGATTTTTTTCACTTTTAGAGAGAGGAGAAGGCAGAGGGTGAGGGGGCAGAGGGAGATAAACGCGTGGACGGGTTGCCTCTTACTCACACCCTGACGGGGAACGAACCCACAATCCATGCATGCGCCCCAACCGGGAGTGGAAGCAGCATCCTTTTGCTTTGTGGGCCAACACCAAACCGAGCCACGTTGGTCGGAGGTAAAATTATTATTAGTAACTCGCTTTCTATGACTTGTAGGAATAATAGCTTTGCTATAACATTCAACTAACTTTGTGGAAAGGGAAGTAGCGGGGAAGTCAATAAGAAAGTAGAACAGGAGAGGAGGAAAATCAATACAATCTAGATTAGGAACGTAATTGCAAGCACAAAAAGAAGACTTTAAAAGATCTCAGGCTGAAAAAGGTTTAGATTGGAGATAAGAGTGAATACAATTTGAGGTTCTGGTTTTATGTCTTGTGATATGATCGTTCCTTTATTATAAATTTATCTTGAGAAAGTTGTTATCTTTGGCATTGTAAGTCTAGTTATTTCCTGATTAACCTCATTTATTTTACAAAGCAATATATAATCTGTTGTAAATATACAGCTATTATACTTCATGACTTATGAAAATTGTCAAAACATTCAAGCATACCCTATGCAATACAGAGCTGAACTAATTTTCCTAGTCATTCCTGAGCTGCAAACGAGATGTGTTCTTTTTTCAAATGGCTCTTTCTTTTCAAATGGAGACTTGGATGGTTTTATGTTTCACAATTATGTATTTATAAATCATCTTATCATAATAAAAGTAGGTATTACATAGATAATGAAATTATACATAAGTAAACATATTTTATTATGTGAACTAAAGTACAATTTAGGTAGTTTATATTTTATAATTTTTAAAGAAATCATAAACTACCAAAGGGCATAAAGCAAATTAAAATCATGCAGATATCAAAAAAAAGACCTCCCACGCACCCATATGGGCAATTCACAGATTAGAGTCACACTATCCAACCACACAGAAAACCCCTGGAGAAGATGTGGACTGATTTGATTATAGGCACAAAGGAAAGAACTTCAAAGTAAAGACCTTGGTCCTCTACCAAGACTCTGAGAATCACTATGAGAAAAATTCCTTGTGCTCAATGTTCTACGATTTGGCGTGGTTTCCAGATGAGAATCCACCAGTGGTCATTGATTTGCACAATTCATCCAAGTTAAGTGGATTATGTCCATCAATATAAAGCCAGGAGTAGAGGTGGAAGTTGCCATCGTTGATGCTTAACTATTTACATTAATTATCAATGCTAACAAAGTTTAATAGACATTAATTTTATCACATATCAACTATGCATAGGCTTTGCGAGTAGTGTCAGGAAGGTCAAAATCTAGAATAATCTGAGGTTCTTGAAATACCGAAAGGATTTTTATAAGCTACGTTTGGACCATAACACCAATCAAGCAGGCCCTGGATACATTTCTTGCGCAAGATATGTGATGCTAACAGATCACAAGAAAAATATAATTACCAAATTATTTCCTATTATTTTCCTCTATTTAATATGTTTCTCACAGAGCGGTACATCAAATTGACCTTGAGTGTTTGTTAAAATGTATATTCTCAGGCCCCATCTCAAATTTACTATTTACTAACTCTAAATCTCTGAGACAAGATTGGAATGCACATTTTTTACGCCTTCTTTTTAAATTTTTCTTTGTTGATTCTAGAGAGAGAGGAAGGGAGGGAGAAATAGAAGGAGAGAAACACTGACATGAGAGAGAAACATGGATTGGCTGCCTCTCATACGTGCTCCAACCCGGGAATGAAATTGCAACTCAAGCATGTGCCCTGACCGGGGATCGAATCTATGACCCTTTGCTTTGGGAATGCACTTTTTGAACAGGCTCTGCCCCCTCTAAGATGCTGATAAATAGGAGAAATGAGTAAGTTAAAGTATTCCTCAAATTTCTTATTCAGAATTCAGTCCTATAAGATGTGTTTAACTTCAGAATTGGGTATATGTGTTCTATTTTTCCACACACCCCCCCGGAATATCAGTTATGCAATTATTTCTTTTTTACCTTTATTTTTATTGTTCACACTAATACAGATGTCCCCATGTCCACCCCACCCCCATCTTTGCAGCTGCTTGGAGGGAAACTCTATCCGAATCATGTTCAACCAAATTCATGTCAGTTATTTTAGGTTTTCAATTTGAACGTGACTTTATTATTTATGAAGAATAGGGAGTCCAGCCTTGACTGGTGTGGCTCAGTTGGTTGGAGAATCTCCCATAGACCAAAAGGTCATGGGTTCAATTCCCTGTGAGGGCACATACCCAGGTTTTGGGTTGGATCCCTGCTGGCAGCTTGTAGAAGGCAGCCAATCCATGTCTGTCTGTCTGTCAGTCTGTCTTTCTCTCCCTCTTTCTCCTCCTTCCTCTCTCTCTAAAAGTGCATTGAAAAAAATGTCCTTGGGTGGGGATTTAAAAAAGGACCTCTGAGCAGGCAGAAGTATTGAGCATCCTTTGTAAAGAATGGTCATATTTATACCTTCTCAATAAGCCTAAGGTATTTAGGAAGCTGAGGTGGAAAAAGGATAACATCTGATTTTCTGTAGACAAACTGGTTTTATAATTGGATTAATTTCCCAGTCATTACTGGAAGATGCATGGAACTTCAGTGATGACGATGGCATTGTTGCCCAGCAAAAGGGACGCTTAACATGTTGCTGCAGTTGGATAGAAATTCAGCACACCCAGCAACCAATCAGCGCAGGAGGAGCGGCTGCTCCTTCTTTGTTGCCATAGCAACAGAGGCAGACAAATAAGATAGATGAACAGCAATTACCATTGAAAACCCCAAAGATGGGAATGGAGCTAAATAAGCTATCTGACGCAGGAGGTAAATAAGATATCTGATGCACATTTTCAGATTCCTGCCTGTGAAGTGGTAGATGTAGAATATTTATCACTAAAACAGATACTTGCTCTATGATAATGCCAAGGTGACTCCAGCAAAATGGATCTATTTTGCTATTACTTAGCTCAATTTTACACTCACTCTCTCTTAAACATGTACCAGAAAATCCCATTCCTTGTCCTTTGACCATACTACCCATCTTGAAGATTGTCCAATGAGAATTCTTCAATCCCTGCTCAAGCATCCTGGTTGTACATAGTGTCCGAAAGACTGTCCGCTCAGATTACATGTTTTGGGCATTGAAAAGACTTTGTACCCAAACCCAGAAAGGCCACAAATGAGCACACTTTCCAAGATCATTTCATTTTCCCCTGCTCCCAAACTCTCTATCCCAGATAACAGGTTACAGAAGGAGCAGACAGAAATATGAGATAACTCCAGTGCATTTTTTCCTGAATCAATTGCATCTAAATTACAGTTCAGTTATTGGACAGTTTCTAGAAAGAATACCAGTGAACACACATAAGATCGATGAAGAGGAAAATAACTCATCCTGCACTTCAATATTTTTTAAACTTTTTATTATGGAATGCTCCAAACAAAGCCAAAAATAGAGAAAATAGTGTAATGGACCTCCATGGATAGATCACTCAGTTTCAATAACTCCAAAAACAATTTGAAGTAAACCCCAGACATCATATAATTTCATCAATAAACATTTCAGTATTTATCTCCTCTAAAAGAAATGAAAAAAATGTCCTCAGGTGAGAAGAAAAATTTTAAAAATATCTTCAGATTCCAAGAATTAGAACATGATTTTTCTATGAGAGGGGGAAGGGAGGGATAGAGAGAGAGAGAGAGACAGAGAGAGAGACAGAGAGGGAGAGAGAGAGACATATAGATGAGAGAGAAACATCGATCAGTTGTCTCTTGTACAACAGAACCACAACCTAGGCATGTGCCCCAACTGGGAATCAAACCAGAGACCTTTCACTTTTCGGGAGGATGCCCAGCCAACTGAGCAACTCGGGCCAGGGCAGGACCTCATATCTTTGGATGATTATTGTTCAGTATACTACATCGGACTCTTGATTGTACTGAAAATTTATGAACTACAAAAGCTTTTCCAAGAGACTCATCCCCTCAAAGTTAAATGAAAAAGATCCGGTACGATTCTCTCCTTTACCCCATGGAGAATGAGGAGACCACTGTCCCCACCTGAGATTGGATAAACTGGTTTGGGGGTACATAGTGTGCTCTGAAGGGTGGGAACCAGATGAGTGGAAGGGAATCCAATTAGTGGATACTCGTTCCAGAGATCATGAGCTGAGTGTCACAAGGAAGATAATACTACCAACATTAATAGATATATGGACTATAAAATGATATTCATAAGGAAAATGCTGAGCCTATTATTTACAATACCTGACATGCCAGCTGCCTCTTTGCTGGCTGTATTAGTTTCGTTACTGCAAATTGCATTAATGGTCAGTGGTCCCTCAATGTTTTAGTGCCTCTAATTACGATCCTGGGTTTGAACACATCATCATCCTAGATTCATAAAGCAGAACATAGTGCAAATTCATGGAACTGCTATGATCACCTCTTCTCTTAATTGTGAAAGATTTGCAAGGAGAATGTCAATTCTGTTTCCAATTAGTAGACATTGTCACTCCACTTTAAAGATTTTTTTTAAGTACTTTTTTTTTCCTTTTAGATTTTATTTATTTATCTTTAGAGGGGAAGGGAAGGAGAGAGGGAGAGAAACATCAATGTGCGGTTGCCTCTTGTATGTTCCCTGCCGGGAACTGGCCTGCAACCCAGGCATGTGCCCTGACTGGGAATCGAACCTCGATCCTTCGGTTCGCAGGCCCGCGCTCAATCCACTGAGCTACACCAGCCAAGGCTGTCACTCCACTTTAAAATGCCAAGACTCAAGTATGATTTTTAGGTTATTTTGCCAACATGCTCATCAGATGACAAAATATTACCAGCAACCTAGTGGCCACACATGCATTACCTCCAAGTCATTACTTGCTCCTACAGAGTAACCTTTACCCTAATTTCTAATAGCATAAAATAATTTTTTCTAGTTTCATGGAATTACATATTTTTGTGTGTCTGCACTTTTTCACTCAGCATTATATTTGACAGAATCCATACTTTTGAGTTTAGGGGTAGCTCACTCATTGTCATTGCCGCTGTGGGAATATACCATGATTCATTTACTTATCTGTCTTGTTGATGGACACTCGGATTTTAGTGTTTGAAATATTATACATAGCGTTGCTAGCATCATTCTAGTAGATGTCTTTTAGTGAACATACGTTCACATTTTTATTGAGTATATACAAGGTTTCTCTGGAAAAAGTCCAGCCATTATTAACACAATGACAATGGTTTGTGCAACACCGATGTAACTTAGCAGCCAACAAAAGTGGACTGGAATGCGCATGCTCGAACAATGAACTTAAATTTACAAATTTACATTCCCACCAGCAGTATATTAAAGTCCAGAATTCTCCATAACCTTGTAAACCCTTGATTAAAAAAATTTAGCCATTCTCATGGATATATGGTGATATTGCATAGTGATTTTAATCTATATGGTCCCAATCTTTTTTTTATCCTCACCTGAGGTCTTTTTCTTCATTACTTTCTGAAAGACAGTAAGGGAGAGAAACTCTGATGTGAGAGAGAAGCATCAATTGGTTGCCTCCTGCACGTGCCCTGACTAGGGTGGTACCAGATTGGAGACAAAACTGCAACCTGTATATGCGCCCTGACTGAGAATAACACCCACTGTTGCGAGATGATGCTCCAGCCACCGAGGTATACCTCTGTTGAGGTATCTGCTTGTCAAGTGTTCTGCACATTTTTCAACTGAGTTGTGTATTCTTTCCTTTATATACACTTAATGAGTCCTGGACAAACAGATGTCTACAGACATCCTTTCCCACTCAGTCATTTACCTTTCTACTCCTTTAATGGTGTGTTTTGATTAAAAAAAAAAAGAGTTGTGGTACATTTTTAACATATAGTAATTTCTTTCTGTATTACACTTACATGAAAATACTACGTCTTGGCCCGTAGGAATTACTGACCAACAGCCTTTGCATGTGCCATTTCCTTTGTCTAGTTATTCTTTTTGCAGTTTAAGCCTCCCCTACAAGTTACATTAAGCTCCTCCTTGCTGCTTCTGGCTATGTTTCCTCCCAGCAAGTATTTCTGCTGTCCTAGCTTTATCCGTGTTGTTATTTATTCCCCCCTTTTTCTAGATGCTCCCTGAGGACAAATATTATTTCATTTTTGTTCCCTCTTGTATCTCCAATGTTTACATCATCATCATCATAACAACAACAACAACAAAAACAATTAAGATTCATTGAATGCTAGGAACTGTTCTAAATTCTTTAAACACACTATTTTCCTTTAATTCTTACAACTCTATCAGGTAGGTGCTATAATTATCCCCACTTTATAGATAGGCACACTGAAGCACAGAGAAGTTAAAATATCTTGCCCATTGACACGCACATTAGTAAAGGAGGGTACAGAATTTGAACCCAGGTAGTGTGATTTCGGAAACATGCTCTTAGCTAGTATATTGCACCACTGTGGTGGGCAATTAGTAAATACTCGTTGAGTGAAAAATTTATAATTGGAAAATACCATCCACATCATCTATTTTTTTAAGTATATTTTATTGATTATGCTATTACAGCTGTCCCATTTCCCCCCTTTATTCTGCTCTGCCCGGCAATCCCCCTCTCACCAGCATTCCTTCCCCCTTTAGTTCATGTCCATGGGTCGTACATATAAGTTCTTTGGCTTCTCCATTTCCTATACTATTCTTGACCTCCCCTGTCTATTTTCTTCCTGCCATTTATGCTTTTTATTCCTTGTACTTTTTCCTCCCCCCTCCTCCTCTCCACTGATAACCCTCCATGTGATCTCCATTTCTGTGATTCTGTTCCTGTTCTAGCCGTTTGCTTAGTTTGTTTTTGGTTTTTTTACATTTAGTTATTGATAGTTGTAAGTTTGTTGTAATTTTACTGTTCATAGTTTTTGGTCTTTTTTTTCTTAGATAAGTGCCTTTAATGTTTCATAGAATAAGGTCTTGGTGATGATGATCTCCTTTAACCTGACCTTATCTTGGAAGCACTTGATCTGCCCTTCCATTCTAAATGACGGATTTGCTGGATAGAGCAATCTTGGATGGAGGTCCTTGCCTTTCATGACTTGGCATACTTCTTTCCAGGCCCTCCTTGCCTGCAAGGTCTCTTTTGAGAAATCAGCTGATAGTCTGATGGGAACTCCTTTATAGGTAACTGTCTCCTTTCCTCTTGCTGCTTTTAGGATTCTCTCCTTCTCTTTTATCTTGGGTAATGTAATTATGATGTGCCTTGGTGTGTTCCTCCTTGGATCCAACTTGTTTGGGACTCTCTAAGCTTCCTGGACTTGCATGTCTAGTTCCTTCATCAGATGTGTTGCCCCACCCTGACAAATACAGAAGGCTCCACCCCTTACAACATAACAGTTGCACCAAGACAAAGAAATGTGGCCAAAATGAAAGAACAGATCAAAAATCCAGAAAAGGAACTAAGTGATATAGAGATAGCCAACCTATCAGATGCAGAGTTCAAAACACTGGTAATCAAGATGCTCACAGAAATGATGGAGTATGGTTGCAAAATAGAGGAAAAAGTGAAGGCTATGAAAACTGAAATAAAGAAAAATAAACAGGGAACCAACAGTAACAGGAAGGAAACCAGGACTCAAATTAACAATTTGGAACAAAAGGAAGAAATAAGCATCCAACCAGAACAGAATGAAGAAACAAGCATTCAAAATATGAGGAGAGGCTTAGGAACCTCCAGGACAACTCAAAACATTCAAACATCAAAATCATAGGGGTGCCAGAAGGAGAAGAGGAAGAGCAAGAAATTGAAAACTTATTTGAACAAATAATGAAGGAAAACTTCCCCAATCTGGCAAAGGAACAAATCATGTAATTTAATTGGTTTATTTTAACATTTTGTTACCTGGGGTCAAGCAGTGAAGTAACTTGTCTATGATAATAGTGCTAGTTGGGAAGTGCCAAAATTACAACAAAATTCCAAGTGTCTAGTCTTGACTAGTGTGGCTCAGTTGATAGGGTGTTGTCCTGCAACGCCAGTGTGATTACATGCCTGGATTATGAGTTCAGCCCCCAGTTAGGGTGCATGCAACTGATTGATGTCTCTTTCTCACATCTATCTTTCTCTCCCTCTCTTTCTCCCTCCCTACTGACTTGTAAAAATAAATAAATAAAAAATGTTAAAAAAATTCCAAGTGTCTTGAAGGCCATTTCAGTGTTCATTCTCTTGCTCTATAAATCTCTATTTTCAAATAGAGGCCATTTACTTCTTTTTAAAACCCTGCTAAGCTTCACTGCTTTCAAAAGAGAATCATAAGCACAAACATTTCTCATGATAAAAACTGTCACTTAGATACATGACATGGCAGATAAACAAATTGCGTGAAATCACAGACTCGTGGACTTATCTATAGAATCATATTATTAGAGCTGAGTAAACCTAATATCTTCCTGCAAAGTGAAAATTGCAAAGAGTTTGAAATAGCTCAATGTTTGTCATTGTGAGACCAAACTGAAAATTTTATTTTTCATGGGTTTATTTGGCACGGTGCCTAGATTGAAGGCAGCCTTGGCATGTACTGCTCTCCTCTGTTTTAGTGCCTTTCCCTCTTCTGCTCCCCAGCCTAAATACTGCCATTATCTGGACGGGTATATTCAGGCTGCTAACTAAGTTGAATCTTAAATCTTACTGATTTAAGACAGCTTGCACACTGACCATTATTCCTTGGTTTATATTTTATTTTTTCTTATTAAATCATTTTGTATCATTACTATATCACAGCTATCCCAATCCCCCCCCTTTGTCTTTGTCTAGTCCCTTCCCCTTCTTTTCCTCCATTATCCCCCCCACCTCTAGTCACTGTTAGTCTGTTCCTTGTTTCCACACCTCTGGTTCTGTTTTTTTATCAGTTTATTTTGTTCATTAGATTCTGTTGGTTTGTTTTTTTTTTTTAATTTCACTAAGTACAGGCTTGCATCAGGCAGACCAACTGGAAATAGCTTTGGAAAGGATTGACTTTGTTAAGTGGACTAAAATTTAATATTTCCCCACTGACTTTAATTTTCTAACACATTGTTTCTTATGCTATATTCTAAGGCCATGATTTACATAATTCTACACTACATTCCAGAAATATCGGGGAAAACAACATTAAATAAGTCAAAACAGGGGGGAAAGGCAGTATAGCAACAAGGCATAGATACATTTAGCTCAAAACAATCCAATTTTTATTGATTTTCAATTTATCATAGTATGGCAAAATATGATATCAGAAGCTTACCTTCTGTTTTTTATACAGATTATAAGATCAAATAATACTGTTTGGCTAGTGCAGTTTCTAAACCTTAGAAGTGTTCTTCACGGACTTTCAGAACTGAATTAGTTAAGGTAGTCATTTTTACATAGGTAAACTTCAATGTGTCTTCAAAGCCTTTCAGTGTTGAAGACTAATTCTTTATAGAGTATATATCATGTAATTGTTCAAAATAAGCTAATCCAGCTTCTGAAGCCATTGTTCTTGAATTTCTTATTGTTCTCTCTATTGTTTATATGCAAACAAAACTTTCTGTTGGAATATTAGTCTTTCCCTCTGAAGCTTATGAAATAGTGCTGACACAAAAGAGGGTTTTTTTAAATTGTGGAAAATTTCAAGCATGTACAAAAGTGGAGAGTATAATATCATCAACCCCTACGTATACCTCACCCAGTTTCAATCATTATTAACTAAAAGCCAATCTCGTTTCACCTGTGATTTCACCCTCCCCCTCCTTGGATTACTTTTATTAGCAATACCCAGCTATCATATCAGTTTATCTATAAAGCTTCAGTATGTATCTCTAAAGAAGAAACTCTTTTCTGTTAAAAATTCCAATACCATTATCCAAGCTAAAATAACAATCAATTGAATGTACAATGGACGTTCAAATTTTCCCAAATGACAGCTGTTGAGGAAGGGGGTGAAGGTTGGTGAAGGGATAGAGCAAAACAGAAAAATAAGACAAAAAAATCAGACACAGCTGACAGCAAGGTGATTATCAGAGGAAAGAGGGCGGGGCAGGTAGGAGGGGCGATGGGAGGGGACTTGACTTGGGGTGGTGAGCACACAGTGCAGCGTTCAGAGGATGTGTTTGGGATCTTGCGCCTGAAAGCCATCTGATTGTGTTAACCAGCGTCACCCCAATAAATTCAACTTAAAATGACATAATTTTGTGTATGCTATTCTGAAACCATTTGGGGGTCTTTTAATTTAAAATATAGAAGTCACATATACGCATAATTAAAATTTTAAATGGTATAGTTAGATCTAAAATGAAAAGTAGAAGTCTAGGCTTACTATGCAGATACAGATATCACTATTTTTTAATGTATTCTTTTAAAAACCATTTTATATATATACCAGCCTAAATACCCATATATGCATGTTGTTCAGGAGGATGATATAATGGTGAATGTAATATTTTGTACCTAACTTTTAAAAAGTAATCATCATCATCATCATCATCTTGGACATACTTTTGTATCAGCACATATATTTCAGTTAGTCTCTCCTCACCCTCACGAATAATTCATTCTCTTGGATTATATGTAAGCAAAGAAAGACTTAAAAACTCCTGGAAAAGTAATTTAAACTTAAGTGACAAAAAATTCTCTGTTAAGTAGAACAAACTGCCATAAATGTAACATAGAGAGTGATGTTTCCAATAAGCTATAATGAGAAACATACAGAAAAAATATAAAAATAATTATAGAGTATAATTTAAACTGTTGGGGAAACACAAAGACAAAAGGCCAAATGATTGTGAGTCTTCAGGCATTTCATTAATGAGTCGATTTTATCTTATTTTCATTTATTCTTTTACAGCATGCATATTCCTGACTCATGAAGTTTCTGTTTTCCCCTTTATGTATCCCTGTCTGTCTGTCTGTCTGTCTGTCTGTCTATCTGTCCTCTGCCTTCCACACCCACATCTACACCTATGTACAAACACAGTCCCAGAACAAGCAAACGTGCTGCTACCGACAAGTAGGAGGGAAGGAACTCAGTGAGCTTTAAGTGTGGGTGATAAATAAATGCTTCCTATGATTGTACTTTTTAAAATTAAATTGATCGAGGAGACATCGGTAAATAAAATTATAGAGGTTGCAAGTGTGCATTTCTATGACACATGATCTGTGTACGCCCTTGTGTGCCCACCGCCCACAGTCAAACCTCCTTCCATCACCATGTATTTGACCCCCTTGTCTTTCACCACCCCGGCCCCACCCATCACAGAGTTGTCTGTGTCCGTGAGTTTCGGGTTGTTTGTTCACTGTTGCTTTCAGTTTTATATCCCACGTAGCTGATCTGGTGAGTATTTCCGTATCATGTCAAAATCAGAGTTCTTCTCACGTGAGAAAGTGTGTGTGTAGCGGGGCAGGGAATAAGAGAAAAGTTTCAGTGTGCACACCTAAACCCGGAATTGTTTTGGCCACAAGGCCTAATGTTTACATCCACCCAGCTACTTTGTAAGTGATGGATCATTTTATTTCCAGCAGTGTATCAACTATCTCTTTTATTGCAAGTAAAAGAAATGATAACCACTGTAATCTCAGTTACTCTGCACTGAGCCCTCTTGAATGTTGAATACTTACAGATACTTATAACCGAACCACGTCTGCCTCTAAATGTGATATGCATCACTGGTGTAATGACTTGAAGAAGAGTCAATGGCCGACAGTACTGAGAAGCCAATAGGAATAAGAAAACCATCTAGTTTGAGACTTTTATTTCTGTTCCTCAGCCCTAGTTTATTACCTAAAGAGAAAAATCCAGAAGTCTCATCAGAACCCCAAACACTCAGACAAGACGTGTGTAGACATGCTCTGTAGCAATTTCCACGTCATCCTCTGTCTTACACCTGAAGGCTTTGAGCTAAGTTGTTTCCTGAAGTGCTCGTTTTGTTCTAGGACTTTCTCTTGGTGCCAGTCAACTAGTTCCTGGTGGTCTTTCTCACTCTCTTGTTCTCTCTCTCTCTCTCTCTCTCTTTTACTTTATCCTTATCAAAATCTTTATCTCATTCAAATTGTCAAGATCTGGATCATCGACTGCTTGGGGTTTTTCAGTTTCATGGGTTCTCGATCTTCAGGCACTACTTGGAATTGTCACTCTCTGGCCAGACCCTGTAAAGTGAAGAATTAAACACTGAAGTTATAATGTTTTTAGGTGAAGAATAAGAGCTCTGCATAGTCATTTATATTTATGCATGACATTTATTCATATATTATATTATATTTATATTATAAATGACTAAGGCGCTTCTCAGTGAACTTCCGTTGGGAATATTCTAGTTCTTTTTTCCCAAAGAAAACATTCAGAGGACCTTATATTCACCAACAAGGGAGTGCTGTCCTTTGTTGCCATTTTTTTCCCTTTGGGGAATATCAAGGGACAGGTCATTAAATTGTTGTATTTGGAGAATGACAGGTTACCGCACTTAATGACAGATCACTACCTCAAATTCCAAATTAGTGAAACCAGTATTCTCTGGTTAATGAAAATGTCTGATGAATTTTCCAGTTATGGCTTTAATCTTTCAAATTTTATTTCTTTTTGCTGTGTTCTCTTTCAGTTGTTCTAAGAACTGGATAAAAAGCTCACAAGCATCAAAGTATTTATAAATAATTGATACAATATCTAGGATTTGCATTAAATAATTCATTAGGAATGAGCAGGAGTTGATAAATGTGGAAGTTGGATATTAGATGTGTGGTGGTTCATTGTAATCTGGGCTCTACTTTTATGTATTTTTTAAAATTTCCATAACAAAAGCTTAAACATTTTCAGTAGGATTCTGCGTATTCTGAGAGAATCTCTGACAGCAGCTGAAATGGTGTGTTTCACCTCTGGAGTAAACCTTTCTTAGGCTTGGAGCCATTGACATCCTTCCGAGAAGGTGTCTTCCATGAAATATCTTGCTTAAGGAAACCATTCATTGGAACATGACTAAGGTGAAGCAGAGACTGTAAAATAGCATCTATACAGCTAGTATTTCCAAAACTGACCTTGCATTTGCTGCTGTTAAGTGAGTGGAATGGGCCCCCCTTCGATTATTCCAGTCAGTGTAGTTCTGGTTATATTGTTGCTTTTTTGTCTTTAAATGTGAGAAGGTAATGGCTAAGAGTGAAATTCTAAGCAGTTCTCAGGGAAGAGTGAACAGACGGTAATACTGGTTATACCTTGGTTAGACAGCAGGTTGTTATCTTATAGTGTTAACATGAAGAGACTTTGATTTGCTCTATTGGGTCAAATAACCAAATATTTAATCTTATGATTGAACTGAAATATTTTGGAAATCCTCCAGCTTTATAAACTGTTTTATTTATTTATTTTTTAGACAGGGAAGGGAGGGAGAAAGGAAGGGGGAAAGATGTCAATATGTGGTTGCCTCTCTCAAGCGCCCCCTACTGGGGACCTGGCCCACAACATACGCATGTGCCCTGACTGGGAATCGAACCGGCGACCCTGTAGTTTGCAGGCCAGCATTCAATCCACTGAGCCACACCAGCCAGGGTGGAATTCTTCCAATTTATAGTGAACCGCCAGAGTGATTTATCCTATTTTCATAAATTCAGTAGTTCTTTTTCTTCCATTTTGTAAAACAGCTCTCCATGCTACCAGCTTACAGAGCACCATGTATTAAGAAGAATCATCCTTTTATTTTTTTTGTTTCATTGAAATTGAAATTAAGAATCATCCTTTTAAAAATTGCTTTTAGCCAAAAATAACGTATCGCTTCACTGGTAGGTTTTGCTGCTCAGGGAAATAAGGACTTGTGGAGTGATTGTCCTTCACATCCTGAATCAGAAAGGGACAAAAGGATTACCTCGTGATTTTTACCTTTGCTTTTTTTTCCTGAAATATTTTTATTGTTGTTCTATTGTAATTTACCAATTTGTAAAGAAGAATTTATGTATTTATTTTTAGAGAGAGGATAACGGAAGGAGAAAGAGACAGAGAGAAACATCGATGTCAGAGAAAAACATCAGTCGCTTGCCTCATACACGCCCCTTCTGGACCAAACTGAACCAACAACCCAGGCAGGTGCCCTGACCAGGAAGTGAACCAGAGACCTTTCGCTCGGCAGGATGAGGCCTAACCACACTGGTCAGGGCTCTAGTCCTGACTTTTAACCGGTGAATTTAGCATAATCCTAACAGGTGAATTTGTGGTCTGCTCTACACAACGGAAGTAGTTACAATTTGTTCTTACTGTCGCAAAGTAATTGCTTTGTATGTCTACATGGATCCGGAAAAGCCATTAAAAGTGGAATCTTGACTGGGTTTGAATATCAATAAGCAAACAAAATGCTTGTTTTCTAGAAACACTTCAATATTATGCAAAACTATTCTAGTGATTCTTTTAAGAAAATGCAATACTTCAGTAAAAGCTACACTTTACATTTCCATGGTGCTTCACAGCATAAAAAGTCTTTTCCCAAGAATTATTTACTTTGAAGTTCGCAGTAGGGCCTGTGAGTTATACAAGGTGGACACTCTCATTCCAATGTCACAGCTAAAACCTCTAAAGTGATCAAGTTCACCCAGTCACTTAGTGACAGAACTCACATCCTCAGTCCATTCAGTATGAATGACACTTAATTTAACTTGTAAGTGTCAAGCAAAGTGACATTTCTGAAGGGAGCATCCTCAGTTTCATTTCCTCTCCCTTTTGTACTCTTGAAGGAAGACAAAAGCAATTCCTCCAGAATTCTTTTGTCTTGAAGGAAGACAGTTATTGGTAAGAATCATGATAGAGTTTTTGTCATCATATCTATTAGATGACGGTTTTTTAAAAAATCAACTTGGGATCTGGAATTTTTTTTCTTTTTGATACTATATATTACAAAATTGGGGGGAAATTTACTGATTTCCCTTTGTCCTAGTATAGATTCGGCAATAGTCTGAGACCTCCACACAATTACCAGGAAGTAGAGGCACTTTCGAGAATTTTTCTATGATGTGTTCCTTTATTCCACAAATATGTATTGACGATCTTCTGTTAGGAAAAAAATAAAACCAGTTAATGGTGCAGAGAATGGTGGGAGGGCTAACAGAGTCGGGGCTTATTTTGAACAGGTTTGAAGACGGTGTCTTTGAAGAGGTAACATCTGACCTGAACTCCGAATGGTGAAAAGCAGGGAGAGCATTCCAGCCAGAGGGAGCAGAAAACGCAAAGAAAAGGTGCTGATGGACAGATTACAGAGCAATGACTTTGGGCCACATTTTAAGTGCAATCAGAACTCATCACTTGATTTTATGAAAGGGATCATCTTGGAGAAAAACGATACATGGAAACTATTTGTCCTCAGTGGCCCTTTGTCTTCGGTGAAAACAGCCTTCTGAATCCCCAAGGAGTTCGTTAGAGCTTAGACTGTAGAATGGGGTACCACCGGAGACTGGCCTACTTGACCCTGGAAACCTACTTTTCTACCGCCACCCATGGTGGTGAACCTGGTGTAGTTTTCTCCGTGAATAGGTATTTGTTTCTGTAGCCTTATGAAATGTCTAGACTCATTCTGGTGAGTTTTTTATTGTTAAAATGTTTTCCTGAAAGCACGGTGATTCCATATAATTGAAGGAAGGGAGGGTATACTTATTGACGGGTGAGAATGGTACGTTATATATTACTTGATTCTTTGGTTCTAGAATTTTTTTTTTTTTTAAAGATTTTTTTTTTTTATTTGTCTTTAGAGGGGTAGGGGAGAGGGAGAGAAACATCAATGTACGGTTGCCTCTTGTGTGTCCCCTGCTGGGAACTGGCCTGCAACCCAGGCATGTGCCCTGACTGGGAATCGAACCACGATCCTCTGGTTCGCAGGCCCGCGCTCAATCCACTGAGCTACACCAGCCAGGGCCTGGTTCTAGAATTTAAAATTTTAGTAATGCCATATAATTTTGGAGAACACCAGAAATGTATCTTTGTGGAATAATTTTGTGACAACATTTTTTTTCTAGGCTCTGGGTTACAACTGCCTACATAATGTAATATCAATTCCAAACCACATTGCTTAAGGAGTTTCCATTAAACTTGTACCTTAACTTTAACTTTAAATTCCACCAGTTCATAAGCTCTTTTACCAAAAGGATGAAAGTGTCTAAATATCAGTTATAAAGGACAAAATGTTTCTTTGACTATCTTGAGATAAAAAGGTAACCTTCTCCATGATAAAGGCAACATTTCTCCTTTCACATCCTTTAAAGATTTGCTTTGTAGAACATTAAACCTTTTCCCCCTAGAACCTAATGCCTACCATGTACTAAGATTTCACACACACATACACAGTTCTTTCCAATGTACTTTTAAATTTGCCTTTTTCTTTTCACTCAGATCATTAGCAATGGTCATGGGAAAAGTCTCTGATGGCTAGAGGGAAATGCAGTTTTTCTTTGGATTTAACTCTACGGTTTGGTCTAATTTTATTTGACATTTTTGTCCATCATAGTATAAGAGTCCTTTTTTCTCCTTTTCATAGACTGAAAGAACAGTTTACTTCTTTTAGGCTGCTGCCCTGTTCTTTCCTGTTCAAAAGGAAACAAAGGTTTTCTTTTCATCTTTCTTTTTCCTAGCCTCTGAGTGGAAGGCTTATGAAGAAGGTTGGAGGGCCGGTAGCTGTAGGATATTAAGAAATGTCTTTCATTCACAAACAGCTCTAGACTTGCAGTTGTTCGGCCCTAGTGATGAGCTAGTTATGCCTTCCTCACTTCTTATGTGGGTAAAGAAATTGCTTGCTGATTTTCCAGTTTCAACCTCAAGGATATTTTACTTCAGTAGGATAGGATATATTGGCAAGGAGGGAAGAAGAGAAGGCATACCTTTTACAGAACCAATGACCCTTGCTTCCAGCAGAGAGGCAAGAAACATCTTTGTAGTCAGACCATAGCTATCTACGAAATAAGGAAAAGTGACCAAGCATTTCCTGGGTGCTACTAGGTGCTCAGGCTGTATAGCATTTTTCATATGCTATATCCTCTCCTGGCCATTTTTAAAGCAAATGTTACTACATTCCATCATCTGAGATTTTAAAAATTTAAGAGCTTTGTACAGCATCATATTGCTACGTGAGTTTCAGACCTTGGATTTTAACACAAAGATGCCCGTGCTATTTTTCATTGCATTATACTTTCTTTTCATTTCTTTTTACTTTGTAAACACTTTATTTATTTATTTTTAGAGCAAGGAAAAGGGAGGGAGGAAGAAAGGGAGTGAAACATTGATTGGCTGCCTGCTACACGCCTCCTGGCTGGGGACGGAACCCGCAACCCAGGCATGCACCCTCACCAGGAAATGAACTGGTGACCTTTCACTTTGTGGGACAACACCGTCAGGGCTCAGTGTTATTAATTTCAAAATATATGGGATGAAATATTGCAATCGAGTATCTAATTTTTTATTTTTTATTGTTTATTCTATTAGTTATCCTAATTTCTATTTTTTCCCCTTTCGCCTTCGCCCACCCCACCTGCCCAACTCCAACAGTCAATTCTCCCACCATGGTCTGTGTCCACGGGTCATTCATGTTCCCTGACTTGCCCCTTCCCCTTCTTTCCACCATTATCCTCTTTCCCCCTCCCCTCTGGCCACTGTCAGTGTGTTCCATGTTTCCATGCCTCTGGTTCTATTTTTCTTGTTATTTTATTTTGGTCATTAGATTCCAGTTATAAGTGAGATCATATGGTATTTGTCTTTCACTGCCTGGCTTATTTCACTTAGCATAATGCTCTCCAGTTCCATCCATGCTGCCATGAAGGGTGGGAGCTCCTTCTTTCTCTCTGCTGTGTAGTATTCCATTGTGTACACGGACCACAGTTTTTTGCTGCACTCATTTCCTGATGGACACTCAGGCTGTTTCCAGCACTTGGCTATTATAGATAATGCTGCTATGAACATAGGGATCAGAAAGAGAAACTAAGAAAGAAGTCTCATTTACTATAAGAACAAGAAAAATAAAGTATTTATCACTAAATTTAACCAAGGATATAAAAGACTTGTACTCAGAAAACTACAGAACACTGAAGAAAGAAGTTGTGGAATATACAAATAAATAAAAGCATAGATGCAGTGCAATTCCTATTAAAATACCAATGACACATTTCACAGATCTAGAACAAATCTTCCAAAAATTTTTGTGGAACCAAAAAAGATCCCAAAGAGCCTCAGCAATTTTAAAGAAGAACAAAGTAGGAGGGATCGCAATATCTGATATCAAACTATACAGCAAGGCCACTGTAATCAAAGCAGCCTGGTACTGGCATAAGAACAGACACATAGACCAGTGGAACAGAACAGAGAACCCAGAAATAAACCCAAGTCTCTATGCGCAATTAATATTCAACAAAGGTGGCAGAAGCATAAAATGGAGTAAAAATCACCTCTTCAACAAGTGGTGTTGGGCAATCTGGACAGCTACATGCAAAAAAATGAAACTCGACCACTACCTTATACCATATACCAGAATAAATGCAAAATGGAAAAAAGACTTAAATATGAGTAAGTCATACCATAAAAGTCGTACAGGAAAACATAGGAAGAAAAATTTCAGACATCCCATGTACCAGTATTTTTGCTGATATATCGCATAGGGCAAGAGAAATAAAGGAAGAAATAAACAAATGGGACTATATCAAATTAAAAAGCTTCTGTACAGCTAAAGAAAACATCATCAAAATGAAAAGGGAATTGATTGTATGGAAGAACATATTTGCCAATGTGTTGGGCAAGGGTTTAATCTCCAAAATACATAAAGAACTCACATGACCCCACACCGGAAAGACACATTCCAATTAAAAAATGGCCAAAATACCCGAACAGACACTTCTCCAAGGAGGACATACAGAGGGCCCAGAGACATATGAAAGAGTGCTCAGCATCAGGAGCCAGCAGAGAGATGCAAATTAAACCCACAATGAGATATGACTTCACACAGGTCAGAATGGCCATCATAAACAAATCAACAAACAAGTGCTGGTGAGGCTGTGGAGAAGAGGGAACCCTAGTGCACTGTGGGTGGGATTGCAGCCTGGGGCAGCCACTGTGGAAAACAGGATGGGATTTCCTCAGAAAACTAAAAATGTAAATGCCTTTTGACCCGGCAATTCCACTGCTTGGATTATACCCTAAGAACCCTGAAACACCAACTCAAAAGAACTCATACAATCTAGTATTTTACATCTCATATTGCCAACAATGATGCGCTGATACCTTACTTTAGTCTTGGTATCTGAAAGGGTGGTGCACTGGGTCCTGGTCAGGGCACATGCCTGGGTTGTGGGTTCTGTCCTTATTGAGGGTGCATGCGAGAGGCTTTTCTCTGACGTTGTTATTTTTTCCCTCTTTCTCCCTCTCTTCATCCCTCTCTCAAAAAAAAATCTATCCTATTAAAAAAAGATGAATTGTTATCTGCTGTTAAAACCCAGTAAGCCACTTTAATTACTCGTTTGCTAATTTCCATTCGTTCTGTTCTGTAGCAAGTACTTTACTGTCCCCTGGCTGTATTCTTAGGTTTCAACAATTTGCAGCTCAGAAATCACCACTAAGTCAAACCTCTTCAGCATTTTGAAAAATCTACTTAAAAAAACATTTACTTCCTTTGCACAGTGGTTTTAGTCCAAGTGATTAAATGCAAATCTCCGTGGGGGCACAGGTTGAGTCCTCATATCGAATGTTTTCCTGGATTATTATTAAATAAACTGGATTATTTAGTTTATTTTCTATCACAATTTCTGACACTTAGTATGTTAAGGCTGTGTTAATGACTCAACAACAAAATTCAGTCCCTCAATTTATTAGTTGGTTTCACTCACATTTCCCAAACTCATGGACACGGACAACAGTGGGGTGATTGCCTGGGCTGGGGCATGGGGGGGAGGTGAAGAAGTATCGGGGTGTATATGGTACTGGGAAAAATACAATAGAATAAAACTAGTAAACTTAAAAATAAAGTAAAATGTGAGTTGGCAAAATAAAAATGAAGTTCAGTTGATTACACAAAACATAAAAAGAAAACAATGGCCCTAAATCACAGGAGTAGTAATGATGGCCATGTGGATGGTTTCCTTCAGATGAAAAGGTGAAAGTTCTCAACTTAATAAGCAAAGAAGAAATCGTAAGCTGAGGTTGCTGAGATCTACGGTAAGAACAAATCCTCTAGCCACAAAATTTTGAAGAAGAAAGAAGAGATTTGTGCTGGATTTGTGGTTTATAAGACAGCCACAGGACATGATAAGTACTTAGTTAAGATGGGTGCAGGGCATAGCATTGTAAAGGCTTGATGAGTCTCCCGATGTCTTGTCAGGAGGTCGATATCTTTATAATTTACTTCACTTCCTCTCATCATGTAGGCTTTTTATCATCTCATAGCATCGCAAGAAGAAGAGTGAATACAGTACAATAAGATATTTTGAGAGAGAGAGGGAGACCACATTCACATAACCTTTACCACAGTATATTTTAATAATTGTTCTATTTTATTATGACTGTGGCTAATCTCTTCATGTGCCTAATTTTTAAATTTAAACTTTATCCTAAGTATGTATGTATACATGAACACACACATATAGAGAGAGAGAGACTTTGGTTCATTTGGGGGGACTACTATACCTACTCTTTAAAAATGAACTCTGTGTGCCTATTTTTATTCTTTAGCTAACTGTCCATCTCTGAATATTAAAAGTGAAGACATTTGAACTTTCCATCTTCTATCAGAAATAAATTATTATGCAGAATCAAAGAGCAGTTCCCAATATCCCCAGTAGGTAGAAATTTTTATGAAGAAAGATTTTCAAAATGATTTATGACAATTCTTTCACTCTGCTGGCTTTATGATTTTGAAACTAAAATGAGTAATGGAGAGTATGCCTCTTTGCTCCTTATTCTGATAGGGGTAAAGTTTTATTAACACAGGGTTGCCTAGGCAGTGGTGATGGAATACTCGTTAGTCACTGCATTCAGTGTCCATCACACTTTTGTCTCAGTAGCCATGTGGGCTTGATCTTATCAAAAGTGGGGAAACTTGAACTCCAAAGTCCTCATTAGGACAAGTGATGTATTATGTTAATTCTCAACAAAAGGACCTTTGCAATATCCTCATTCTGTAAAAATCTGGCCCTTTTTAATTCTTGTTTCAGCTATGTAGAATACAAATCATGCATACCTTTTATCGTAACATACATTTTATCTTAAGGAATCTTCAGATCTCTGAAAATTCAGTAGTCTCTGCATGTTGTACTATATCATCAATATAATTGAATATGTTAAGTATATATGTGTGTGTGTCCTATATCATCAGAAGTGTTGGAATCTAATTCAGACTATTTATTACATTAGCATCTAATGCACAAATCAGTAAGATGGGAAATAATTTGGAGAAGTTATAAATCTCTCAACACTATTAATTAGAAAGAACATTTTATACTACTAAATGGCAGGAAAAAAACAATATTCAGAATAAAATCAAATCAATGAAAGACAATCGGTGTCAAATCAGAGGCACTTTAATGTTATTATCCGATTCCGACTGCATGTTAGCATTTATTAATAGGTTCCCTACCTGACAGACACATCTTCATTTGTACTTTCGGTCTGTTTTCCCCATTGTGTTCCTCCTCAGCCTTTTATAACAAACCTGCTACAATTCCTATTTCCTCATTAAATGTGTGACTTGAATCCCTGACTCAGGCAATAGTCCCTGAAGTAAATTACCTGGAGAGTTTTTCAGATTAAATATCGGTATGAGGACTACCAGCTGCATGCATACATAATTCCCCTCCTGAAGGCTCAAGTATTAATTCCCTTTTTTATTATTATTAGTCCTTTAGGTGCTCAATAGGAAACTAAATTTCATTCTAAATATGCACTGGGCTCTAATTTCTCAATTCTTTTCTTACTTGTAACAAAAATTCAATAACTTTCTCTTTTTCTTAATGCTCAAATGACTGTGTAACTATTTATAATCTTAAAGGAACAACATTCTCAAATATATTCACTGCTTTTACCATTTCTGTTTTGCTTCACTCCCTAAATAAATGAAATTTAAGTTAATTTCCATACATGTCATATGGACTCATATGTCCTGCTGATCTTAATGTATGGAGTAATTCTATACCTATTCTCCAGAACAAATCATTTAACTGATTCAACTACATTGTAATACAGATCTTAATTTTATAGATAACAATATTAAATATAATACATAATGCAGATACAGTCAAGAAACGACTTTCTAGATTAGACATCTTTTGTTTTCTTGATACATTTCAAATGAGTTGATTTGTGATAATCAATGCCCCCCCCAAAAGCAAAATCTGACCAGGATTTAATGTACAAATAATACTAAAATGCAGAAAAACTGAAACTAAGGAGATTGGGGGGACTTTACACAAGTCATTTTACTTTTTGTAAATTTCTGTTTCCTAATTTGCAATATCAAAAAGCAGTATTAAGTAATAAATTTCCATGGTCCTTCAGCCATGACATTTTAAGAAAAGTAATAAATGTATATGTATATCAGATAGCAAAGCAATTGCCTGTTTTCATTATTGGAATTATTATTCTGACGACTTGTTAATTTTAATTTTATGAAGTATGTTAAAAGACATCAGATTTTGTTACTGAAGTTTAAATAAAAAAATTCATAATTTTAAATATAGAAATACGTCACTTTAAGCAATTTCAAATCTCTAAGATAAATAATGAGAAAATGGCCTTCATACACTTTATTCTTCAAAGGAGATATTGTGCTCTCATAAAGCTACTAATTTTTTCACTATTTCTTTTTTATATACATTTCCCCAAATTTTTAATTTGAAAACATGCAAACCCACAGAAAAGCTAAATGAGTGGAACAATGAGTACCCATTTAATATTTCCCACCTAGATTCCCCAGTTTTTAACATTTTGCCATATTTGCTTTCTCTTCTTTTTTCCTCTTTTTAAACAGAGACACAAAGACAGACACACATACATGAGCATATTTTTGAAACCCTTTCAAAGTAAGGGCCGCCAATATCATACTTTACCTAAGTAATTCAGCATCATGTAACCCCTAGGAACATGAACCTTCTCTTACCTAACTACAAAATTATCACCACCCAAGAAATTTAAGTGTATAAAAAATGTTATCTACTATACCAACCATATTCAAATGTCCCTAATTATTCTAATCATGGTCTTTAGTTGTTGTTTGTAACTGATTCCATATCTAACCAGAACATTAACATATTGAAGAGTTCAGTCCAGTTATTTTGTAAAAATAGGATAAGTTGGATTTGTCTTGTGTGATTGCTTCCTCATTATTAAATTCAGATTTAAACATTTTCGATAGGATTACTACATAGGTGATATTGTATATTTGCATAACATCAGAAAGCACACAGTGATACTTTCACATCTTATTGGTGATACTAAATTTGACTGATCATTTATTA
The DNA here is from genome assembly GCA_039655065.1 of Glossophaga mutica. NCBI lineage: Eukaryota > Metazoa > Chordata > Mammalia > Chiroptera > Phyllostomidae > Glossophaga > Glossophaga mutica. Next base: position 329,655 of record CM077318.1, on the reverse strand, counting down.
TCTACCTTTAAATGCACCTTTTTTTGGTAAATGTAACTTTCCCTTAGAAATTAATAAGTAAACTGTGAGGTGGTACTTTGAAACCATGTGCACATCTTGTTCCTTAAAAGCCTTTCACACAGTGACTTCAGCATGCAGAATCCTTGCTTGAATAAATAACATTATGTTTGCAAAATGGTGATTATGTAACTTCATTATTCCTTTAATATTTATTAGTTAGTGTTTGCTTTAAAGAAAGTTTCAATAACTTTCTTATAAAAAATTACAAAGATACACAAAATAAAATTATATAATGAACTATATTGTGTATTCATTAGCCAGAATAGTCATGGAGGACCCAGTGGTCCCACTTCTGGAAACATATCTGAAGAAACCCAAAACACCAATTCGAAAGAGCATAAGCACCCCTATGTTCCATGCAGCGTTATTTACAATCACCAAGACAGGGAAGCAGCCCAAGTGTCCATCAGTAGAAGAGTGGATAAGACAACTATGGGACAGTTACACAATGGAATTCCACTTGGCCGTGAAAACAAGAAATATTTACCCTTTGTGACAGCATGCATGGACCTGGGGAACATTACGCTCAGTGAAAGAGGCCAGTCAGAGAAAGAGAAATACCATGTGATCTCACTCATCTGTGGAATCTAATGAACACACTGAATCAACAAGGAAAATGGGGACAGATTCATAGATGGAGAGCAGATGCCAGGTATGGCAGTGTGGGGTGGAGGGTTTGAGTAAGAAGGAAAAAGGACTCATGGACACAGACCACAGTGTGGGGTTTGGGGGAGTAGTGTGGACGTGGAGGAGGGTTTGGGGGTATAAATGGTGATGGAAGAAAACAAAAATAAAATGAAAACATAAGAGTAAATGGGCACAATGTGCTGGGAAAGTTCTTGTGAGAGACCTAGCTACAGATAACTGGTCTACCTAGGGACAGTGTTTCCAAAACATTAATACAAATTATAATAATTTGGGAAGGTTTTTTTTTAAAGATTTTATTCATTCACTTTCAGAGAGAGGGGAAGAGAAGGAGAAGGAGAGGGAGAGAAACATCCATGTGTGGTTGCCTCCTATGTGTCCCCCATTGAGGACCTGGCCTGCAAACCCAGGCATGTGCCCCAACTGGGAATTGAACCAGTGACCCTTTGGTTCTCAGCCTGTACTCAGTCCACTGAGCCACACCAGCCAGGGCTAATTCGGGAAGTTTTAAACATATACTGATTCCTAGGGCTCCCCCCCAATATTATTTAACAGTCTCAGGGAGAAGAAAAGACCCCAAGAACCCCGAACACCAGTGACTCTCAGAATTCACTGGGATTAGCAGTCAGCCATTTGAAGACTGAGCTGTACAGTATACAAATCCATCCCGGAGATACAGAAATGCGTCCTTTGAAAGGCAGAGACACAAAGAACTGAGACTCAAGCTCCCTAAGAATAGAGGAAGGAACAGTCACAGTGACCCGAAGCTGAGTCAGAGATCTTTTGAAATAGGAGCTCAAGTTCGACTGAGTTGTTCTGAGAAGAAAAATAGACCCACCTGCTGGGATTAGAAGAGGCTGGAATGGGAACATGCAAACCAGACAAGCCAGGCAAAAATGGTTTATTTGATTTCTCTTTATGTTTCAGAATGAGCTGAGAGTATATTTTTGAATTCTTTACTCATTTAAAGGAGAAAACGTGGAGATGGGAAATATTTCTGTCTTGGTTGAAATTTGTAGCTGGTTTCATGTAAGTCATTATGTTAACATGCTGGACTCCCTTTCAACAATTCTTTCTGTTCCTTCTCTTTGTTTTTATTGTCTGGATTTGGGGTGGACAACTGGACCAGACAGGGTGAGAGCTTTTATTTGGCATGTTAAGGATGTGGATTTGTTTTATCCTTATGAATATGATGCAGACTTTCTCAGAAATCACATGCTTATTATTTCACTGCAAAGGGCCTGTTCCTTTCAGTTTATTTATAGATTTTCAGTATGCAAAATATTGTAGGTATGTTCCGCATACCATGTGAAAATGACAAAGGAAATCGAATGTAGCTATATGTTAATCAAATCTAAGTAGTAGAAGGTAGAGGTGTTCAAGGAGGAACAGAGATCGCTTGCAGCTGGTTTTGGAGTGTTGGTTTTGTGGTGGGTGTTTTTTCTGTAGCGGTTGCTTCCTTGAATTGTCATCCACAGATAGTCCCTTTGAAAGAGCTTCAGGCTATCGTACCCTGCACCACTTCTGTGAGAATAATAACCAACTCGATTTTTTCTGGAATGCCCCTATTGTAGCCTTGTTTACAGTCAGGTCCGATTTCGTGTTCACGATCTCAAATGTTTTTCAGGACCTTATCTTTACATAAGCACAATAGAGTTTAACATGATGAAATTTTTCAAAGGATACCCATGGGCAAATTCCAATGTCGGGGGTTGGTTGTCCTTAAGTCTTAGTGAGAAATTCATGCAAGAATGTCTTTTATAACGACATTTTGCCAAAATAACGTTGGTTGGATCCTCGGCCTGAACCAGAGACAACATTCAATGTAAAATTCAATAGCCTGTGCTTTCGCCCAGAGAAAGACTCAGCAGTCCCTCCGTCCGCATGCTGCCAGCACCCCCGCCTCCCTACTGAATTGTAGGGGTATTAAACGGGCATGTGGCCAGGTCACTGCAGACTCCTTTTTGGCAAAGGGCAAAGGAGAGAAGTCTTCCGTTTAATAGATTGCTTCTTCCTTTGTTTCTTCTGTCCCAGACGTAGCTACTGTAGTCATGGATTTTTTAAAAAATCTATTATTATTTTTAATAGTTCCTTTTTATTGTATATTTTATTACCGTTGATCCCTGCACTTCCACACCGCTTTTCACCGTTGTTCCTGTCCATGACTTCTTTCTCTTGTTTTGCCCAGTCCCTCCAGCCGCCCAAATTCCCCCACCCAGAGCTGTCTGACCTGAATACCATGACGCTCAGTGAAACAAGCCAGTCAGAGAAAAACGAATACCGTGCGATTCCACTCATGTGGAATCTGATGAACAAAGTGAACTGACGAGCAAAGCAGAGACAGACTCTAACACCAATGACCATGTCCTAGGGTGAGGATTTTTAGAAAGCGGCTACATGATTAAAAATAACCGTATTTTACCCCAGCCGGTGTGGCTCAGTTGGTTTGGGCGTCATCCCGTAAACCGAAAGGTTGCTGGTTCCATTGCCCCTGCTTCCCCCCTCTCTGAAATCAAAATAAAAATTAAAACTTAAAATATAAAATAAAATGCAAGTGTCTCCGCAGCACTCTCCCCTTTTCGGTAGAAGCCCTTTTAGCGTTTGTTCTCAGTGCTTGTCTGCCCCTTGTCGCATGTCCCATGTTGCCACTCTTGAAAGTGTTGCCTCACTCTGAACTGCCAGGAAAAAGATTTCTTCGCCGTGTAAATCAGAAAGGAACAGAATACGGTGTTTCAAGCTTATCTCCTCTGTGGGATTTAAAGGACATTTTGTTTAGTTTTCGGGTAAACCTGAGTTTTTGAAAGAAGACCAATTATCACTCGAAGATATGGTGTATCTAATGGGATAAGGAGTTTAACATGGGAAGCAATTCCTACTGCCTGTGGAAGAAACAAGGCAATAAAGAATACAAAGGAGGCGAAGGAAATTAGTTTGAAAATGCCAGTATCCTAATTAAAACAAAGCCCATTAAGCTGTCAGGTATACAATAAAATTGCCTGTGTATGTGCTGATTAGATTGTTCATCCTTCTAGTTACATAAATTATCACCGATATGTGGTCTCAGCATACGTGACTGTATGTTTGTGATAGATATCTGTATGTCCAAATTTAGCCTTTTGATCATTAATGCAACCCTAGCTGTACCTTGTATGCAAGGCACGAAATCAGAGAAACCGAGTGAAATATAAGCTAGTTGAATCCTGGGATTAAAGAACTCCGTACTTGATATGTTTCTTAACATAATTTGTAAGATGATCAAAGTATCTTTCTTTAAAACTATTTTATTTATTTATTTACTTATTTATTTATATTTATTTGTTTACTGTTGGTCAAGTACAATTGTCTCCATTTTCCAGCCACCACTTTCTTCCACCCCACCCACCCCCACCGCCACTCCCACCCTCGATCTTATTCCCTTTTGGCTTCGTCCATGGGTCCTTTATACATGTTCCTTATTTATTTTTAGAGAGAGGAGAAGAGAGGGAGAAAGAGAGGGAGAGAAGCACTGATGTGGAGAGATACGTCGATTGGTTGCCTGTCCTACATGCCCTGCACTGGAGGCCAAACCTCAGGAACCAAATCAAGTCCAGGAATCAAACCAGGGATCTTTCTTTTTGCGGGATGATGCCCAACCCAGGATGATGCATGGACCCACTTGGGTAAAAAAATTCCTGGTGTAGACAATTCTCTATGACAAATTACAAAGGAAGCGAATGTTTCCTGTGTTTTTAGAATCCATATTCTTTTCACATGAGGAAATAGAAACTTACGATCATAATGGCTCGAATCACTGTGGGATTTTAATTGCATATTCTCCCAGCTTGTATGCCAACAAAGGGTTGGCAGCATATGCAGTAAGTTTAGATATCCTAAAAAATTTATCCAGTAATTGATCTAAAATCCTACTTACTCTCATTTTTTGGTAATTCATACAAAGCATATGAAAATTTTTGTATGTGCGTGTATTCATCTGAATTCTTTTGGTATTCTCAGAGGTTTTCAAGTTGTTCTCGAGGCTGTGGTCCAGGGTGTAATGATCATGTCAGGGACAAGAAAAAATATGAACAGGTAATCAGTTGGGAGGTGGGAACCAACTTGAGGTCAAAGCCAGGAGTCACATACTGAATTCTCAGAGCTGGAGGACAGTGAGCTGAGAAGGTCCCGGGTCGGCTCACATAGCAATGCAAAAGATTGATCCCCCTTTCTTTGTGAAAAATTAAGAGCCTGGCCAATCTTGGGGTGATGAAAACATTGTCATAAGACTGGGGATAAATTTGTTGATACTGATTTTTTGTGGTTATAGTTTTTAATTGTTTGGAAAAAGTAAAAATCTTTTTATTTTTTTTGTTTCCTTGAATGTTCAGTCCTAAGGCATTACCCAAGTAGGAATGAAAGATTGGCTTCTCGCCTTAACAGTGGGAAGAAGTTAACTGTTAACAGTTAACAGAAAGAAGTAAGAATGAGCTAGAAGCGATGGTTGTGCACCCACTTTGGGCTATTGCTGCTCCCTGGTGCTGAGTTTATGCAATTTAATCACCTGCAAATGTTTTCAAATGTTTTCTCCATTTCCCCCGCCAGGTTTGGTTTTGTTTTGTTTTGTTTTGTATAGATTTTCAGAAATGACAGCACCTTAAGCAAACATGGATCTGTTCTTACATATTCTTAGAGGATCTGTTTCTCTTTTTCTCTTTCTCCCTCCCTTCTCTCTCTAGAATCAATAAGCATATCCTCGGGTAAGGGTTTTTAAGAAAAGAATCAGAAAGTTTTCAAACTTTCTCATTGATGACCCCTTGATAGGACCAAGAAGTCAAACTGTTTGTCCATGTTTTGTGAGCAGCGGCCAGGGGGTACAAAGGTGATAGTTTATCATAAATTTATCAAAGATGATAAACTATTTTTAAGCTGCTGGGGCTTGTACCTGGTTTGAGGCATCAAGACCTATGAGGAGGAGCTGTGGACTAGAATGTCTCATTTTATGTGAATAAAACTGCTAAATAGTAGCTAGTTTTTTTTTTGTTTTGTTTTGTTTTGTTTTTTAGAGAGAGAGTGAGGGAGGGAGAGAGAGAGGAGAGAAACATCTATGTGTGAGAGAAACCGATCAGTTTCTCTTGCACAGATGTGAAGTCACAACCCAGGCATGCGCCCTGAGAGGGAATAAAAAACCCTTAGCTTTGCAGGACTGTGCTCTGAGCAACTGAGCCACACCAGCCAGGGCAGCAGTAGCTAATATTTTTGAGCATTTGTATTATTTAAATTTATCTTTGCAATATAGGTATTATTGTTTCCATTTTCAGACTAAGAAAATAAACCTTAGAATTATTAAATAACTTGCTCTCTCAAAGAGATATTTAATAACAAACCAGGTTTTTCAATTTGAGTTTGTGTGGGGGGCACCACCCACAGAGCCCCCCACCCCCACCCCTCGTTCGTCACGGATGAAAATAAAACTACCGAGACATGACTGCTTGGGGAGGAGAGGTGGTCAAACTCTCAAAGGAGAAGGGCCCAGAGCCCCTTCCTCACTGGGCTTTTATTGGGTTCAAATACACGGGAATACAGGTTTAACATGTCAACGAAATCTGAGGGCTTCATCTGAGTCAGTGTCTGTCAGGAAAGGGGGTTGCAGAACTTTGGGAGACATACCCATTTCCTCCTCGGACCCTTATCATTTAAATGAGAGCACTCTTAGCAAACAAAGCAGGTTTCACAGGACTTCAGGAATTCTTTCTTATGCCCCATCCCCCGGGGAACCGTTCTGGCCGGCACAGGGCTGCACCACCCGCTGGCATAGTTTCAGGCTTTAAACTGATTAGGAAGCAGAAGACATCTCCCAGATGGAAATGAGGACTCAGGCTATGTCAGAATAGTGGCAGGGGCGGGGGGGGGGGGGGGGGGGGCGGGCGGGGGAGGGGCGTTGTTGGCAAGGGTCCATCACTCCCTCTTTGCTGCATACTCATCATTGACTACCAACCAAGCGTTGGGGCCAGAGATGGATGAGGCAGAAGCAGCGCTCCTGCCAGGGAGATAAGCTTTGTCTCCTTAGTAGCTCACGTCCTTGTGACAGAACAGACCCAGATGAAGCGGGTCCCTTGGCTCTTACACAGCCCACCATGGGGTGAGGGTTACAGTTCCTGAAACCAGACTGAACGGTCCGCAACAAGTTTGTACAACTCCAAATCCACCATTATTACCCAGTACACTGCAGTTATTTTTTATGCACCACAAAAAGAGTACGGCCCAAGCCACTCCAACGCATCAGAGGTGGGTCAGTTCTTCCAGGGCTGTCCGGCATCCATTGGTGGTTGGAGGGAGCACAGGGAACAAAGAAGGCTGGCCAAGACTTTCACACCAAGGACCAAAGGCTGTATTCTCAGCGAGAGGATTGTGCCCTGAATATCGCCTGTGAATGTACTTACCAAGTTCTTGCCTCTGTGCTGAATGCAATGACCACTAGGAAAAAAATGTTTGCATTCCTCAGTACGTGACGATGTTGACGAATTAGTGTTGTTGATGTACTTCCAAAAACCTTCCGTGATAGACTTATAAATTATTTTGTTATGCAGCCAGTATCTAATCAATCAGCGAGTCCATGATGAATCAAGAAACACATTTGTTGACAAAATCTTGCGTTCAGTGCCAATCAGTCCAACTGGGCCACCACTGTTCCAATTGCCAGTCATGACATATTACTCTAAAATATAGAATTTATTGTTGTAAAGCGTGTATCCATTATGGCCTTAAACTCATTTATACTGCCTACTCTGACTGTATAGGTACTATGCTGTTCCCAATTCCAATACGTTTCTCGGAGAAGAAAACTTTTCTAAACTTAAATATGAATATATCCTACACTTTCCTTTTTATGACACCCAAACCGATCCTCTGCATATATTTTTTAAAATAATAAAGACACATACATATATATTTTAAAAAAAACAATAAACATCTTTATGTGCTAGATCTTTGTGTCCATTTAAACTTTGTAAAGGGAGAGATTTTAGCCAAAAGGATAAAAACATCAAATGCTCAAAAAATAAAATGCTAAATAAAAGAGTTATTTGAGCTCAGGGCTTTGATGATAATAATTAAATTGAGGAAGAACTAATCACTTCCCTATTTTCAACTCAACCAAATAAATATTTTTCAATAATAGTTTATTAGTTATAAAAGTATAAATATGCCCTAGCTTGTGTGGCTCAGTGGACTGAGTGCCAGCCTGTAAACCACAGGGTCGCCGGTTCAATTCCCAGGTGGGGAACATGCCTGGGTTGTGGGCCAGGTCCCCAGTAGGGGGCGTGTGAGAGGCAACCACACATAGATGTTTCTCTTCCTCTCTGTCCTTCCCTTTTCTTCTCTCAGAAAATAAAGGAAATATATTCTTAAAAAAGTATAAATAATTCCCCTGTGAGAAAAATCACTGTGTTTTTGCCTCTTTTGTAAAATAGTAGTTAACAATTGTATCTGACAAGAAGAAGTGGATCAGTGGTTTATGCTCTATAATGAAGAATATTTGGGTGCAATTTCAGGTGACATGATAGTATCACATACGACTTTCATGGATATAATTCTCAAAATGGAACTGTGTGGCTCAGTTGGTTGGAGCGTCGTCCTGTAACTGAAGGCTTGTGGATTGATTTCCGGTCAGAGCACAGGCCTCAGTTACAGGTTTGATCACCAGACCAGGTGCATGGGGGAGGCAAGCAATGCATGATTCACCCTCTCCCTTCTTCTGTCCATTCCTCTCTTCCTAAAAGACAAGGAGCAAAAAGTCCCTGAGTAGGATAAAACAAAAATTGATACTGAAAAGGAGTGCCCAGAATGAAAATAACGCTAATAACAATTCCATCTTTTGGTAGAGGCTGCAGAAAGCGTGAAACATCTTATAGTGACTCTGGAGTATTATTTTGCACTCCAGTAATCATTGTGGCAGGTAATTGAGAGGTTTTTAAAATCGTTTTGCTTCTGCTTTGCAGTTAATTTCACTAATTTTTGCTGATATTTTGTTTACAAAACCAATCCAGCATTAGGCTAATTTGAAGTACTTGATGCGTTAGTTTTCTTGAGACTGACAAAGGCAGAAACACTAACTTTCATGTTATCCATCTCTCTCAGAGCTGTAGGGGATCGGTCACAGAGATGCGGATTTGCCACATAGACTTGGCTATTGATGACGTCGAATTGTATTCTCCCAAAAAGATAGGCTGAACTCCCAAACACCACAGTGTGACCTTAAGTGAGGTTCTTAACAGTGAGCCCTAATCTAATGTGACCAGTGTCCCTATAAAAGAGAAATGTGGACACAGAGGCAGATACGTACAGAGGAAGATGATGTAAAGATGGAAACAAGAATGGATTGGTGCAGGTGTGAGCCAAGGACTTCCCACCACCACAAGAAGTTAAGAAGGGGCCGGGAAGGACTTCCCCCGGAGCTCTAAAGTTAACACCTTGTTTGTAGACTTCTAGGCTCTACAACTGTGGCATAATACATTACTGTTGCTTTAAGCCAACTGAATGTTGGTATTTTTTTTTACAGCAGCTTCAGCAAACTAATACAGACCTCGTTACTTATTTTCAGTCTTCACCCAAGGACATGTTGATTGATTTTAGAGAGAGAAGAAGGGGGAAACAAAGAGACAGCAACACTGATGTTAGAGAGAAACATCAATCGATCGCCTCCTACATGCACCCCGACTGAGATGGAACCCATAACCCAGGTATGTCAATGACCTTCTTGGCATTGATGCTTCATGATGCTCCAACAGAGTCACCCAGCCAGGGCCATCCTGTTACCATTAATATTTTCAGTACGTTCCAATTAGGCAGCATATAGTTTTGCTTTATTTATACAATATGAAGATCTCTGACTTTTTTTGATGGTCTGTTTTAACTGGAACATTTAAACAATTGCATTTAAGGAGATTATTTATAATGATTTAAATATATTAATTATTTAAATCATTTTTCATTTATCTCGTGTGTTATTTTTTCTGTTTTCCTGATTTTTTTTTTATTAATTCAATGCTTTAATGATTCCACTTTTTTATTTGGTTGGTTTATTAGATGAAACTCTTTGTTTTATCATTTTAATGGTTGTTTTAGGTTACATATTAGCCTTTCTTTTAAAACATCTGCACTATATGTTAGTTTGACTAAGCATTGAATAACCAGAGAACAGAACAAAGGTGATTTTTAGGGCAATATCACTGTCCCTGTTAATGAAATCAAGGCTTTGGCTTAAAATGCTTATTGTTTTTTAAATTTTTATTTATTCATTTTTAGAGAGAAGAAAAACATTGACTGGTTGCCTCTCGTATGGGACCAAACCTACAACCCGGGCATCAAACCAATGACCTTTCGTTTTGTGGGACACACCAGTCAGGGCTAAAATTGTTATTGTTGCTCAATAGTTATAGGTAAGTGACACTTACATTGTATTTATTTAATGCCTTTAGCAGTATGTAAAGCTTTTATTAATCAGTCGATTTTGTTGCCATGGTATTAAACAGCAAAGTGGATCTAACCCTTTTTGTTGAGTTGTGCGTGTGTTTTCCCGTACTCGGTTGGTGTGGCATGGACCAGGGGTACACAGATGTTCATATTTCATACAGAATTCTCAAGGCTTTATTTTCCAAGTAATGATATTTAAAGATGTCATTTATGCCCTGGCCAATGTGGCTCAGGGGGTTGAGCGTTATCCTGCAAACTGGAACATCGCAGATTCAATTCCTGGTCAGGACGCATGCCTGGGTTGTGAGTTTGATCCCTGGTCGGTGCACGTAGAGGAGGTAACCTATCAATGTTTCTCTCTCTCTCCCCCCCTCTATTCCCTTCTCTCTAAAATCAAAAAGCATGTCTTTGGGTGAGGATAAAAAATAAAATAAAATAAAATAAAAATGTTATTTACTATGCAAACTTCTCAAGGAAAATATGTATGAACAGTGAAAACATACAAACAATATTATTTCAGAAAAATGTTTTTCTTTATATTGAATGCAGTTAACTTTATGTTGATAGTAACTATATCTTTCTTATTTTCTCATTTTGCTCTGTACGAAAACATAAATTCAAATATAATTATGTGACACATCATATAATTGAGTTCAGGCTTCCATATTTTAAGAAATGTATTTATTCAGCTTAGTGGGATTGCCTGGGAGCAAAAGTTTTATATTTCAGAGAAATCATCATTGTATCCTTGAACGTGTCCTTGATATAAGCAGAGAAGTGGAATCATGTTTTTCTCTCTGTCAGTGTAGCCTTTTATCATTCAGCCCCCTGCCTTTTATCCATGTAGAAAAGTTTCAAAGCCAATGGACAGTCCTCAAGTACGATTTAGAAATAATGGTTAACATTCAACTAGTCCTAGACTTGGACTATTTTTAGGATTAAATCAGGTGCAAAGGACTTTGTGTCCTCAATATCTGCATAAATTATTTAAAACCTTTATCGTTTGAAGGGTAAAAGCAATGGTAAATCAGCTAACTTTTTGATTTTCATTTTCACAGTTGGTTGCCATGGCTAAATTCAAAGCAATATTCCAAGACATTTCAGAAAAATACTCAGAGTCTTTTGATTGTGATAGGCGAGCAGTTCTTACAATTTGGGTAGGAGTGAGACACAAAATCAAAAGAGCGTATACATGATTTCCAGGCTCAAATGGGGATTTTTATCTTTTACTCCCTAAAATATGGGCAACATTTAGGTTTTTGTTGTCGAAGTCATTATTTTGTGGCCTTTCAAAAGAGCATTGGTTTTTCAGGCTTGCTATGGCACTAAAAATATGTAACAAAGCAGTTAATGAATGCCAGGAATATAAAATGTTGCATACTAGAAGAGCAGTAAAAATAAGTTCTAAGTGTTCAGCTGTCAAAAATACATAATGTCTGAAGCAGAATTTTGACAATTATCTTGGCAGCAGTCTGTTACATAATGTATAAACATTAATCTCTTGAAAAATTCAAAAATGGAATTTCTGTATAGCAGTTAGGTTGTATTTGACTTTAAGAGGTATTTTCGCAGTCTGAAGGAATTGATCAATAAATGGCACATTATTTTAAATTCTGATATTAGGCATAAACACCACTGACTGTTAAATTAAACTGTGTCATTTCCATTGCTGAGGCATGGAGAGAAGTGCATAGACAGGTGAGAAAATATATAAGGGCCACTGAAATTAAAGTCACAGAATAGATGCAGCTAAAGGAAAAGCTATCCAGTGGAATTTGCAAGATGTGTTATTTAGGACCAGAGTTGACGAGGGAGAACAGCTTTGCAGTGAACTTGAAATACTTCTTGTTGAGTAGGTCACTGCTTGGTCTAACACTATTTCTACATATGGGCTATTGAGCCACATTCTCATATTGCCTGAGGCAAGAAGAAGTCATTTAATTCACTGAAGTGGGAATATGCTATTCCATTGGCCTGAAAGATTTTTGTGCTGTGTGGAAACAGTTCAGTCTGGAAAACTACCCACACTGTTATCATGCACAGCATTGACACAATATAATACAGTGCTAAGTATTTGGTACATATTATTTCCTTTATTCCTAGTAATACTCTTTAACTTTTGTATTTCTTGATTTTAGAGAGGGGAGAAGGGAGAGAGAGAGAGGAACATTGATTTGTTACTCCACTTATTCATGGATTCATCAGTTGATTCTTGAACATGCCTTGACCAGAGACTGAACATGCAACCTTGGTGTACGGGAACAACGCTCCAGCCCACTGAGATTTCTCCTACAAAAACTTTTTCAAATACAGTTGAGTCTCATCACTTATGGTAGTTATGTTCTATATAGTCACTCCAGACACCAATTATTGAATAGTGAGCTACTGTGTGTAAGCAAAATACAGCGTTAGATTCCTGGTCACAACATTGTCATCAACTAATCAATACATATCTTGTTTTATGTGTTTGTTTCTGTTTAAAGACACCTTATTTAATATATATTGCTGAATTATTAATGTTGATCTTGTGGCAAAAAGCATTATAACTCATGTACAAACAAAGCTTATCTAACAGTATTTTCTCCATAATGATTTCATCTTACTAAACATCACTTCAGCCCAATACTTGGGGGCCATTTTGCATAGTGAAATCACCAACAAAATGCACACAGATGTGACAAGTACGGCACTTAATTGCCCACGAAAAAGACACTTGTTTACATGATGAAGGAGATGAAACAAAAAGGCAGAGTGCCACCTTGTTCACCCTCAACCGAGTGCACGCCTCTCCTCACGCAACCACAAACGACTGGAAAAGCACATGAGTCTTGAATCTGGGATGACAAATACATTTTAGTGAGTAGGTGGTTCATTTGTGATTATTTGACAATGCAGTATTACTTGTTACTTTTGCTAGTTGGAAATGTATTTTCCTTCGAATCTCCTAATGCCTCAGACCAATGTACTGTCCTTTACACTAAATATCCCTGGGCTAACCTAGCCCTGAATTTTAGCTGACCCCTCCTGTGACTTGGTCTCTCTGGATCCTGCTGTTCTCCAAAAGGCTCTGGATTCACAGTTGTTTCTGGCTGGGAGTATTTGGCTGCGGATCTGTGAGGTTATCTGGCTTTGATTCAAGATGAATTTTCGTTATTTCCTGACCATATTTCTAACCTCTCAGGGCTCCTCAGAGATTCCCTCTTGGCTGACTCTGAACAGCTTTGATTTAATTTCCATGGATTTCACACACAGACTCCCAGCATTTTCCCTATTTAAAATGGATTTGTTCATTGAGATTGAACCTTTCCCAGGGACTGGTTAGTTCACTTAGTTTGAGTCTTGTTTTAATGAAGTAGAAGTTGAGGATTCAGTCCCCAGGAGGGTTAGTTAGCTCTTCTGTACTCCTGGCCAAAGCCTGGCTTTCCAGCCCCTGGAGGCAGACTGACTTATAAATTTGGTCATAGACTTAGCCCTGGACTCTGGTCATTGACAGACCTCCGAAATATTTAGTTTGAAGTTTTCTATTTCTTTCATTTTAGCCTATAGATACTTGAGCCATGAAGAAAGGAAGGAGAAGGCCAAATATAAGTCTGAAGTTGTCGAAATCATGCCTGCCAACTGGAATTAAGAACATATCCACATCTCTCAATATGAAAGATGCCAAGATTTATAAAGATTCATTTATTTATTTTTAGAGAGAGGGAAGGGAACAGAAAAACGGAGGGAGAGAAATATCAATGTGAGAGAGATACATTAATCAGTTACCTCTCCTACACTCCCTGACTGGGGACTGAACCCACAACCCAGGCATGTGCCCTGACTGGGAATTAAACCAGCAACTTTTCACTTTGTGGGATGACAGTCAACCAACTGTTAATTCCTGTTCAATACATGTTTTACTCTTGTGAAGATATCACTTTAACCATAAATGAGTATGTGAAGTGTGACAGATACTACATCAGCTTTAATAATTTATACATATAGTAATATATAGGTTCTTGAAGTTCTTTAACTTTTCAGTTCAGCCACAGCCTCAACCTTATTCAAATTATTCTTGTACTTTTATGTTTTATTTATAGTATAGAGACTTCTTGTGATGAAATGGTAGTCTAACTTCCAGAATCAGATGGATATTTATAGATTTTGATTTTTAATGACAATTTAAAGAATTGAAGCTTTAAGCTCTTCTTAGGAAACAGTGTATTTTTACAATATTGCATGTATGTTTGTTTCAGACATACTAGGTCTGTCCAGAAGGTATGCAGCCATGTACTATGAAACAAAGAGGCATTTATTGAAGAAGATACAAGATACAAGAAACTTTGTCCATGGGACAAGGACGCCTCAGCCCCCTTCAAAGGAGGCACCTTGGGACCTCACACAGTTCTCCCAATTGTCATCAGCGGCCCATAATATTTTCCTGAAACTCATCGATGGTCTGAAATCTCTTCCCTTCCAAAGGGGATTTTAGTTTTGGGAAAAGGCAGATGTCACTGGGGGCCAAATCTGGACTGTAGGGGGCCTGAGTCCCCTGGGGGATTGGAGGTTTTGCCAAAAACACTCTGCACGAGGTGTGACACAGGAACAGGCACTTTGCTGCGACGAAGCTGCCCATCACCAGGTGGCCACCCATAGCTGTGGCCTTCTGCATCATCCCAATGGTTTCCCCAGAGGAATGAATGTTGAAGCTTAACACAAATTGGATGCAGATTTGTTGCTCTACTCGCTCAGTCATTTTGAATGTGACGGTCACACAGTGCACACGCTCACTCAACAGTGTCCACCACCCCCACTGACTAGTACGGTGACGTCGTCATTGTTCACACATGCGCATTCCAGTCCACTCTCCTTGGCTGCCAGTTACATCGATGTCATGCAAATCATTCTTGTTATATTAACAATGGCTGGGCTTTTTCTGGAGAGACCTCATATACCTACACATTTTTAGACAAGACTGGGAGTGTTCAGCATGGTATGGCCGTAGGCATACATATACATTTTGAAAAGCCAATTGTTTTATTGCATCACAAACTCCCTATGTCTGTGTATAATTTTCTTACCAAAAAAGTGATATGACTTTTTGGTACTTAAGTAAGAAAGTAGAGAAATCATTTGTGAAAACTTCAAATAAGTATCTGCTTTTTATTATAAATTTTCCTTCAATATGAAGACTTTTGACTCACTCTGAATTCCAAATGTTTATTGTTGTGATGCTCATGAAGTTAAAATTGAAGTGACAAGATCTGACTTCATCCCAGCAGGTCCCACTCCTTATTAATTCAATGATTTTTCATGGGATCTGCATTTTAGCTTCTTACATTAAAGTCATGGTCTATGGCACTGAGCTGAAATGACACTTTGCAACCATACTGTGCTCCAGGCTGCTTAGCAATAATTCATTAGAGATAATAATAAAACAGCATTGCCCTCTTTAAAACATATTCCACTTTCGAGATAAGAATAAATATAATAAAAGGGAGGCTGAGCCCTGGCTGGTGTGGCTCAGTTGGTTGGGCTCCTCTGCAAAGCAAAGGGTTGCCAGTTCGATTCCCAGTCAGGGCACAGGCCTGGGTTGTGGGCCAGGTCCCCAGTAGGGGTTGTGTGAGAGGCAACCACGTATCTTTCACACATTTATGTTTCTCTCCCTCTCTTTCTCCCTCCCTTCCCCTATCTGAAAAAAAAAATTTTAATCTTAACATTAAAGAAGAAGGTAGGCTGATATAGACAACTCAATTTTAAATATTGGGCTGACAAGAAAGAACAGTAATAGAAAAATGATTCAAGCAGGTCTGTGATTATGAGGCTTCCTGAAACTGGCATCATTACAGACAATAAAACAAGGAAAGGGCAAAATGTGAAATCCTCCAACTCCTAAATACTGTTTATTTTCTAATACCCTGAGGCAGGGTTGCATGCTGTTCTCATCTGTGATCGCCTCACTGAGGGAGGCTTTAAAATATACAGAAACTGGCCCCACCCTGAGGCATTCTCTGGGCATCATCTTTTTTTAAAGCACTGTGAGTGATGCCAATGCAGAGACAGGGTTGAGGACTGCTGTAATAATGCACATGGCGTTATGTAAGTTTTAGATGTCACCAGATGCTAATTTCTGGGCTGTAGGGCTGCGCAGACTCACTTACAATGCGGCAAAATCTGAGCTGTAGTGCGAAAAAAACCTTGACTGGTCTGAAGCTTTGACTGGAAAAGGTGCAGCAAGGTCTGGACGTCTTGCCCCCTTGTGGCAGCTTTTAAAATAACAACAGAAAGTGGTGCAGTCAAGATGTCAGCTTCTAACCTCCAAAACTGCAAGAAAATAAATTTGGGTTGTTTTAAGGCAAAAAAGAAAAAAATAAAGGACATTATGATTCATTTAGTCAGGTATATATTGTAATGAAACGGGATCTAATAATTGTTTTAGAAAAATTTTTTTCTCTGCCATGAATTTGGCAACTTTACTCGGGACAACACTCAGCCAACTAAACCGCATAGTCAGGGCAAGAGGTTTTTTATTTTTGGGTTTTTAACTTAAGAAGCACAACTTTGTTGGTGGGATCGATCCAGTAGGAGGGGAAAATATATGATGCAGGGGAGAAAAGGATAACTACAGGACCAGAGCCTTTGAGAAAGGACCAGGGGCCCGGACACCAGAGCACAAAGGGAGTGGCTGATCCCAATTTGGACAGATAGCTTCCCCTGTAATAGGAAAGAAGTCAGAGGCCATGAGCACAAACCCTGGCAGATGAGGAGGTGTGCTGTTGACAGGATATTGATGTTTTCTGATAACTGCCGTTGTTTTCTTAGCGAAACGGGAAGCCAAGAAGATTTCAGTAGCTAGGAGAGAAGGATAATGGATAGTCTGGGGAAAACAGGGCTGTCAGATGCATGTATTTGATGCTCAAATGTTTCATTGTCTTTGAAATGATATGACAGCTGTCACAATACAATAAAACAAAGTTGTTTCTAATGAAGTTGAAGAAAACTAAGCACTACTAGAACCAGCGTGTGGACAAAATGAAAAACCTTTTGGTTTTCCTAAGAGTATTCCTCACATACTTTTTTCCCCCTATTTTGTAGTGAAGGGATAGACTAGGTGACTAGATAGGCAAGTGTCTGCACATGTAGAGTGAAGTAGACCTTGTGTTTCTTTGGCTAAGGGTATGTCTGTGGGAGGCGATGTTTTTCTCAATGTTCAGCTTGTTGAATGAACCCTCACTAGGCATCCAGACAGAGAGGAATATCTGCAGGAGTTGATAATCCGAATGTACAGCAAAGTACATAACTGGCCTCTTTAGACCAACGGGAAGTAAATCGCAATACTGATTGACCATGAAAATTATGTGGACAACTTCCAAGATAAGATCACTGGCATATAATTCCAGGTGTACTGAATTGGTATCTCCGAAGGTGGGACCATAGAATGTTTTATAAAATTCTTCAGGTTAACATATAACCTAAGGGGAGTTTCTTATTCAAACCGATAGATATTTGTGAGCACCATTCGATAATTACATTTTGTACTGCAAACCACGGTGTGGGGAGGAGAGATGAAGATAAGATAGAGCTTGAGACATTCACTGTCTTAGATGTAGACAGTGCCCTAGTCTATTTCTGGAAGGAATTGAGTGAGATGGGTACTTGTGGCGACAAAGTGGGCTTTCTCTTCTTTCTTTTTTCTTTTTGAAACACTTATTTTTTACTGACTCATTCATAATATAAAATTCAGCTAGTTCTTAAGAGATAGATCTTGTGGGTGCCAAACTCACTTTTGGTTGTGCATGCAGGATGAATATTTGTGTGTTGGATGCTAAGTCATTAGGCGCCTTTCCTTGGCCATGCTGAGCTGCTCACAGAGATGCCATGGCTGGTAGTTAGCAGAGAGGATCTCGGGGCATTTACTGGAAGTTCTATTTCCTTCCATTTTTGAAGTACACTACATGAGTTTTGCAACAAATAAACATGCAAATATGCTTATTGACAGCCCACTGCGGTTGGGTGAGGACTGTTGAATTCAATCTATTTCCAAAGCTGCAGAGTTTTCAGAAGCTTATGGGGAGAAAATTACAAATATTTTGTGTTCTTTCTCATGTTCAGACCAAAGGATTTCATTAAATGCCACACTGTTTTTTCCCCTTTTTTTTGTGAAGCATAAATCATGTGTTCTTTTCAAGGCAAGCTAGCACTAATTAACATGTTCCCTAAAAATTGCATTCAAATGAATGACATTTTCATTCTAATATGCTAACTTGAATACATTTAGAATGTCATTAATTCTTCAAGTGTAATGTGCATCTTTTAAAAAATATTTTTTAAAAATTCATGTCACAGTATCCAGATACATACATTAGATTAGCCACTTTTTTGCAATCAATGTGAAAGTTAATAAATAATAAACAGTTTGGATTTGGAAGGGAGGTTTTTTGTTCATCAGATTTCTAGTCAGAGCATGTTTGAAAAGGTAAGGCATCTGTTCGATTCTTTAGTCCCTTAACTCTCCTCCTTTTCCCAGTTTTAGCGAAGTCTATCAGCCAGTTCACGACTTCATTTCTATCACCTGCATATCTGGACCCATATTCGATTACTTTACAAACACTCTCTAGGACTCCTTGAATCTGCTGTCTCTTTGTCCTTCTGCCTACATTCTGGAAGAGTCCAAGATGCTGATTAGATAAATTCTACTATTTATTCACCAACACTGATTCAAGGTTTTTAGATGTTTTTTTTTAATCACAAACTCTGGAATTATTGGATAATTTCTATGTTAAAAAGCACCCCTAAACTGTTTTATTGGTTATGCTGTTATAGTTGTCTGCTCTTTTCCTCCCTTTGCCCTCCACCCAGCCCCACTCCTTCAGTCAATCCCCGTATCATTGTCTGTGTGCAGGTCACGTGTACATGTTTTCTGACTAATCCTTTCACATTCTTTCATCCAGCCTCTCTTTCCCCCCTTCCCTCTGACAGCTGTCAGTCTGCTCTCTGTATCTATGAGTCTGTTTGTATTTTGTTCATCATTTTATTGTATTCACTACATTTCACATGAGTGAGATCATATGGCATGTGTCCCTCACTGCCTGGCTTTTTTCACTTCACGTACTGCTCTCCAAGTCCATCACGCTGAAGCGAAGGATGGGAGCTCCTTCTTTCTGCTGTGTAGCATTCCACCGTGTAAATGTACCGTAGTTTTTCCATCCACTCATCTACTGATGGGCACTTGGGCTGTAATTATTGGAACTTCAGAGCACATTGTAGTCATGCCCTTAAATGAAAACTGATCGATGACTCTCTGAGTATCAGGTATATGCTAAACTTCTTGGAGCTGTTCTCCCCCATGGATATGTCTCAGTTTATTTACATATATTGTGTTTTGCTTAAACATTGCTTTACCCATAAACAACTTTTCTTCCATAGTATTTTCCCTTTTTGGCTGACTGGAATGGGCAACTTGATGGCTGAGTCCCAAGATGGTAAGAACCTGGTTCAAGAAATTATACATGAGGAAGTCCTACCCACTGACTAGGAGCACCTACTTTGTAAGTTTTTGTAAACAAAGAAAATAAACTTCTTGTAATTTTGAAACTTTATACGTTGTGAATTCTATGCTATTTCCCTGAAGTCTAAGTGATAGAATTATATGCAATCATTAAATATGACGTTGTTTTGAGGAACATGAGGATACTGATTAACATAAAAATGCATTAAAAATCTTAACCTCTAAAGCTGTATGAAAATTCAAAAATTACCCCAAACTTAGAGGACTAAACATTAGAAGAAATTATACCAAAATATAAATTATGTGTATCAATCATTAGGTGGTGGGATTGTATGATTTTATTCTTTTACTTTTTTACATTTTATAAATGGTTTACAATATTCATGTTATTAAAATTAATGTAAATATGTTTAAAACACTTGCATTCCTTCACTGAAATTTTGTAACAGCATATTAAGAGAGATAGATAATTAACTTTTGTAAACATAGCATACCATATTTCTTCACTCAAAGGGAAATTAAGAAAATGAAGTAGAAAGCCAAAAATATTGATTCAATATTTAGTATTTGCAGAAATAAATACCAAATGGTGATTAAACTCTATTTGTACAAACATTTCATAATTTAAGCTACTGAGTGCAAATGTTTTGTTTATATTAGGATATCTATTAATGTTTTCCATTGGTAAACTAAACATCTAATAAATTTGAGTTCGTAGAATTCAAAATGAAAGTATTTCTGAAAATGAGTGTGTAGGAAGAAAAGTTGGGAGGTATAGTTAAAAAGGCCACATAACTGGATTATAATGACAAAATACAGCATTAGTTAAAAAGTATTTGCATGCTGTCCCCCTGGCAAATTACGGGGCCTGGGCATGTGCCAAAATAATATCTTTGAGCGTATCTACTTCATCTAAGATTACAGTGTACAATGAAGTCATCACTATTTTTGAAAGCTCCGTTCTGCTCAGCACCAAGAAGCATTGTTCTGAAATGCACAATGGTCTGTGAAAAGAGGCCTCTTGTCTGAGGCAATCGCTGTACCCTGAACGATGGCTCCCAGTTTTCATCGTCACTGCCCAGACTGAGTGGCTGGAGGGCGAGCACGTGGTCTTCAGCCCGGTGACAGACGGCATGGGTGTGGTGACATCCGAGGAGCGCTACAGGTCCAGCGATGGCAAGACCAGCCAGAAGGTCACCATGACTGACTGTGGACAACTCTGACACATTGGACTCGTGTTTTATCTTACCCACCAGACCATTCCTTCTGTAACTCGGAGAGCACCCCTTCGCCCCCATCTGCTTGGAATGTTCTATAATCTTCCTGCTCTCGCCGCAGTTCATTGGGTTCCATGTATGTCTTACACTTTCCACGTCCAGCTGCATTGCCGAGTTCAGTTTACGATTGTGCAATAAAAACTACACAACAACAAAAAAGGGAAGAAAGGTCCCTAACCAGAGACACTGCATCATTACAGTAAAACGATGAAAGTTTCTGTTTCCAGGCACATGCTGCCTATTAAAGCTTTGCTATGAAGGGCAACACAAGAGGTTAAGGTGTAGTCTCCCAGATGTAGAAGTAATAAATGGTAGCGCTTTGTTTTTTCCCACTCTCTGATTCAAAACACCATTTCTAGATATATTTAAGGAAACGATATATCGAGGGTAAACATTATAGTAATGTTACAAGGCATTTATTCTATATGAATCATATAGAAAGACATATGTATAACTTAAGGCTGTATATACATATAAAATAGGCAAAATTTCTTGATCACCTACTGTGCATCAGACGCTATGTTTGGAAGTATATATTTATATATGTTTTACATTTTTTAGCCTCACCCAAGGATGTTTTTTCATTCATCCCTTCATGGAAGGGAGAGAGAGGAACATGATATAAGAGAAGCACTGATTGACTGCCTCCCATAGACTCCCTGACGGGAGATGGAACTCACAACCCAGGCACATGAGACCCTCAACCTTTTGGTTACAGGACAGTGCTTCAACCAACTGAGCCACACCAGCCAGGACTATATGTTTTACCTTTTAATGAGCAAATTGGGCAATGTAATGATGAAAGTTGAAATAAGTATTGGGTAATGTCTATATGAGACATAAATTGATAGTGGACTATGTGGCAATATACAGTAGTTACTGAAACAAAATTTTCAATATTTTGTTCTGATCTAAATCTTTCAAACTCTGCCTTTGAGAATACACAAATATTTAAGCACTAATCCAATTTACTAATATAATTTTATCACACATTTGTACTTAAAAGGAGAAAAGTAGTAAATCCAAATATGTTAGATTGGAGAAATCACAGAAAATTAAGCAGAAACTATTAAACTATAAAATATCAAGAGTTTCCCCCTGTATAGTTTATCTTTTTGATAAAGCTGTGAATATCAAATAAGGGGGAAATGACTATCAACTTATTTTTAATGGCTGTGTCGCATCGAAACTGTGTTAAAATCAAATCTATTGAAGAAATAGTTTCAGTCTTTTGTTCTTTCTTTTTAAAAATGTCTTAATGAGAGGGTAAATGGTAATTGGCCAATTGCTAGTGAATTCAGTTGGCAGGGAGTATCATTTGAGAGCTACATCCTAAAATGGAGACTATCTCATAAATTTTTGGCCCTCAGCCTTAAACCTATCTCTGAGCTAACACCAATGATTACAGAAACAACTTGGTTCAATGAAGGCCTGTTCCAGAGGTTAAAAGTTGATCACGCAAATGGCCTTAACAAACTTACTAGGATTTCTAGAAAATGACAGAATAAATGTAAATAAATGTAAAGAACAACTTACTGCTGACATAATTGTTCCCAGATAGAAATACTGAATTTCATAAAGTCGCAGTCTCCTGAAGTAGTTATTGTTGAAGTGCTTTTAGCTCCATTTGAAACTGCCTTGGATAGTCATTGGCTCTGACAGTATGATAAAGTCCAGCTTAGATCTTATACCCAACACCAATTTCATTAGGTAATGAAGTGTGCGTGTTTTCTTTCTACATGTTCCTGGTAACTGGACTCAGTGTGTCTACACAGAGGCAGAAGCTATAAAAGAATCTTTCAGTTTATATCCTGTTCACTATTCTGTTATTAAAAAAGTCTAGCCAGCAAGTACCCTACATACAAATGTAAATCATGTCATAAATCTTTATGAACAATATGATATAAGCGAAACAAGATTTGCAAATAAACTTCTGACACTGATTCCATAGCTATGCTTCTGTTTAATGTCTCTGCTGACAATAACTTTATTTTGAGTGACTTTATAATAATAATTGTTTTCTTTTCCTTTTTTGGACAACCATTTCTATTTCGTAAGGCTCAAAGTGGCTTACAAAAGAATCCATGAAAACTCTTGTTAGCTATTGTTTCCCATGGTATTTAAGGTCAAAAACCCATCCCTAAAAGTCTAAATCATCCCTTCAGACAGACAAACAGTTCATCTGCAGTGATTCTAGGTAACAGGGCAATTAGCACCTAAGAACTTTTCTCTCTCCGGGACCTTTATTTTATTTTTAGAGAGTTTATTTTTAGTCTTGTAATTGTTGTACTGACATCACAAGGTAACTTTCCAATAATGACCCTCCTGAGGTGTCTGATGTCGGACAATCTGACATGTAAGAAGGAGGAACCTCGAACCTGGTGCAGGTTTTAAACCACAGACATTTCTTTGCCTCCCTGATATGTTTTATCATGACTACAGATATCAGTCAGTAAATGATGGCTTCTTTCCCTTAACCAAAGTACCTCTGTAATATTTTCATGTACACTGAGAACAATATAACAGAAAAAAGATGTTACAGGGATTATTTCCAGAAATTTCAGGCAGTCCGGAGGAATGTTTCAGGTTGTATCAACCTCCCTACAGTGATGAACATAGACAAGCCCATACGAAAGACATAGAGAAGACATTAGAAGAGCAATAGCAAATTTAGAGTAAAGTAGAGGACCAAGTTCAACAGTTAGGGGCAGTTTCTAACTACAATGTGGTATAGAGATTGGATCTGCACTATCCATTCATTGGGACTCGATGAGAAATTTTACAGTGTGTGTGTGCCTCCCTGTAAGAAAGACTTTATTGGATCCAGGATGATACATTGCTGTTTGACTATAATATCAAAACAGCTAATTAAGCCCTGACCAGTGTGGCTCAGTTGGTTGGGCAATCATCATCCCACAAAGCAAAAGGTCGCCTGCCAGTTTGATTCCCGGCCATGGCACAAAGGAGAGGCAACTGATCAATGCTTCTCTTTCACTTCAATGTTTCCCACCCTCTCTTTCTTCCTCCCTACCTCTCAATAAATATATATATATACACACACACATACATATGTATATATGTATGTATGTATGTATGTATGTAAATAGCATGCCTCTCAATTTATACCATGGAACAGTTTTAGTAGTAATAACTTTTATTTGCCCTTTTAATCTGTAGAATATTTTTCATCTATGTGCCCCGAACCCACAATCCAGGCATATGCACTGACCAGGAATTGAACTGGAGACCTTTCATTCTGTGGGACAATGCTCAACCCACTGAGCCACATCAGACAGGGCTCATCCAGAACTATTTTAAAACATTCATTAACAAGCCAGTAATTTATATACCAATTACACTGAAACTGTGATTTTTTTTTTGAATTAAGAAGTTTCGTGATGTTGCTCACACTTTCACTGTTCTTTCTGGATAGCAACAATCACTTCTAAATAGGAAATAGGACTTTTTGCCATGGAAATATAACAGTTTTCCTGTGATAGTTAGATGGGAATGGCATGAAAGCATTTCAACCAAAGATTAGTGCTATTGGTGCTGTTTACAAAATTCAGTTCCAGCTTCTGAATTTCACCAAGAAAGAGGTTGTTGCAACAATAAAATGGCTTTTCTGGCCTGTCTCTTTTGTGAGTCACATCTAAATACCAGACACAAAACACTTGCAGCTTTTCTCATGGGATAATGCTTGTGAAAAACAACCCCTGCATTTGAAAAGTCCAGGAAAGAATCAGGATGGGTCGCCAGGAGATTGTGGCAGATTCCTTGTGCAACACATTGTATTTTTTTCTCTCTTGACCATAAAAAATGATTTCCCAGGTGACACCATCATGATAGCCCCCCTTTCAAGCATATAGAAAACATTTATTTTTGTAGGAACCAAAACTTGTATGAAATTAAAACGTGTTATATAAGAGGATCGGTTGTTTCACAAGACCATGCAGAAGCACATTTTTCTTGAATTCAAGTAGGAAGCCTGCTGTCAGTTTCCCGGATTCTACCTATTATTATGTGAGGGTTGGCACTTCAAGCCCAAGTGTAAATGAGGCCCTTCTTCTTTCCGCTGTCGATGCACAATGGCAGCTGTCTTTCTGACAGGTGTCTTCCTGCTCTTCCTGTGTAATGATATTTCTTGTTCCTTCTGAGCATCTTTCTCCATCAACTTCTCTTTTCCTCCTCTGGCCAATTTTTTGAAAACTATTATTTCTGATCATCTTCTTTTTCTGAGGACAAAGTAGGGGAGAGTGACCCGAAGGACATGCCATCTACAGGCCGACGCTAGACTATAGGAGATGGTGTCTCCGTCTGGACTGAAAGGGAAAGGCACTGATAGGAATAAGAACGAGACATGCCCTGATCCCTTTAGAAGGAGCTCCTCTTTGATAAGGAACTGGCAGCCAGCTTTTCTCTATGGTTGATTTCCCTGGGGTTTGCTTCTTGTGGAGCAAGCTAAAATTCCCCCCCGTCATTTCCAAAATAACCATGTTGTTCTTACACAGAAGGTATGATATGTGGAGGCAACTAGTATTGGTTTCTTTTAAGGAAAAAAGATTGCATTTATTTATTTTTAGAGAGAAGGGAAGTGAGAGAGAAAGAGAGGGAGAGAAACATTGATTGGTTGCCTCTTACCCACATCAATCGAGCCCGTGATCTTTGAACGAGGTGATCTTACAATCAACTGAGCCACAGCGGTCAAGGCTTTGCTTAAACCTTCTTAATCTGTTTCTACACCTTTTACATAATTTTAACAAAATTCTTGCCCTCTTTTGCTTTTAAGATACTGTTCTCTCATTCTCTTTCTTGGTGTGGTACATTCTTCGTGTCCTGTAGCCTCTTTTCTTTCTTTTGCCCTTTAATTCCAGAGGTCCTTCAAGGTTTAACCTTTGATCTTTTAACACTTAAGAAACTTCCTCTCTCTAAAATGTTTAAACCACCACCTGCCAACCAAAATCTAAACTTCAGACTCAACCATTGACGCTTGTCTCAAATAGCTGGCATGCTCTAAATATTTTGCAGCTCTGTGGTATGGTATATTTATTTGCATCACATCAATTTGTACCCAGGATGATTTTTGTACCTTTGCTTAAGCAAGTCTGTATTTTAAAGGCCATTGTCATCTATAGGGCAGAGATAGTCTCGGAGAAAGTAGTGACTGATGACAAGGAAGTAAGAAGGCTCACTTCAGATATTTTAGTACCTAAGAAAAGTAAAATATTCATTTGATAGGCAGTAGGATGGTCAAGAAGTCCAGACAAAAGGCTTGGATAATACATTTCTGAATAATTGAGAGCTTCCTGTAATATATTTTGTACATGAAGTAGTACCAGACACTAATGGCAAAATTTCCCTCTCTGGCGGATTTGAAATATATTAGGGTCTTTGGGAGGTAATTTTTCCCCCTTGCAAATGTATTTCAGCTGAAACTTATTGAGTACAATAAACTGAGATGAAAATTAAAAATGGATAAT
Organism: Glossophaga mutica; assembly: GCA_039655065.1. Lineage (NCBI taxonomy): Eukaryota > Metazoa > Chordata > Mammalia > Chiroptera > Phyllostomidae > Glossophaga > Glossophaga mutica. The sequence continues at coordinate 303,259 of CM077318.1, read as the reverse complement.
GGAAATTATTTTTAGTAATTTTTATTTTAAGGAGTTCATCTTTGAGTATATTAAAAATATCAGTAATCGTTGTGTGTCTGAAGTCAGATATTCTTGCATTACAGCCTAATGTGAACTGCCTGGAAATAGAGTATTATTTTGCTTTAGAAAAAAGAACTGAAAACTAATTCCCATTACCACAGCACTCTTTGAAGTTTTTACTTAAATAGAAACATAAGTAAATACTGAAATACTGAAATCTTGCAAACTGCATCCTGATTTGAATTGGCAAATAAAAAGCATATGGAGATGTTCATAAATTTTGGTAAATCGTATATAAATGCACAAGAAGGGATTACAGCTATGAAGCCAAGGCTGGGCCTGATGCTTGAAGAGCAAAGAGATATTTTATTATGAATTCTTGCCTGAAAAAAGACTAAAGATTTTCTAGGGTTGCTGAGCTTAAAAATGACAATTCTACCCTTAGACATTGAATCGCCACTTGGGGATAATTACTTGTGCAAATAAAATTTCTGTGCCAGTGTGAAAGTCTTTGCTGCCATCTGTTGGCTATTTTTGCAATCTATAAATCGCTTTACAAAGATAAAGGCAAGGCGAAATCAAAATTTTAGGGGTCCTGTAGTGCAACACCTGGCCTCCCTTTTGCAATGACTATATAAATTACTTTTTAAAAACTACCAGAACCACAGTTGCATGTGTGGGGGGAATTTCTGCATTTTCTGAATGCTGATGATGCTCTTGGCATCATTTTAATGCAACCAGAAATTGCGGTGAATAAACAATAGAAGAAATCACAGTGCATTATGTTTTTCAACATTTAACTGCTCTAGGATACATAGAAATCATCCGTGAACATATGTCAAACTAAGCCATACTTTTAAAAAAATCCATCTGTTGTTGCTGACGGAGTGAGGCTAAAGCAGCCCTTTTCAACCTTCTACTAAGCGAAGAGCACGATTGTTCCCTTCAAAAGCTAGTCTTCGTGCTCGTTTTCTTTTTCTTCCTGTCCTGCTTGCTTGTATTTTTACCATGAAAAAGCTAAGGGAAGTTTGGTGTTTGAAGCCCAGACAAGCTGCCCCTCCTCCGCATTCCCCTCTCCACCCCCAGCTCACCTGGTTTGAATGGTGCGCTTTATAATTAAACCCATATTCTCTGCTTTCTGGTCGCTTGCCTTTTCCAGAAGTTTCCTTTCAAAAAGCACATCCTTAAAGTAAGGGTTTTTTCTTGTAAACATATCTCAGAAATAAAAATGCTTTGAAAATTGTATGCAGACTGAAAAATCGGACCTATCTCCAATAAATGAGTAAATGTAACTCGAAAAATCTACATCATTATCCCTGTTTTTGAGCCTCTGACGAAATTGAAACTGTGGTACATGGCTTTCAGAACAGATGGACTGCCCTGCCTCACTGCACTGTTAAATCCATCTTTCACAGACTAACTTAGAATAGATTTTAGCAATTCAGAGCAGTAAACTCGTGTGATGTTTGCACCATCATTGCACTAAGAAAAGGTGATGATAAAATATTAACGTACATAAGCCAGTTGCTATGCCACAATTTTGCTCAGAATTTGACTGTCGTGTTTTATTTCTACTCCTATTTTAACCTTGAAGAAAAGAAATAGGAAAAATGGCGATGCTCTGTATATTGAATGAGAATGACTTTCTATTCTGTAAGGTGTATTAGTGAAATAATTTTATAAAAGCAGTGTTTCCTTTATTTATATTGTTCCACAATTAGGTGCACATATGTCTTCATTTTTACGTATTGTGATTTGTAGAAATAAGCAAATGGAGATACACAAAAGGAAAAAAGCTGAAAGAGCCCCAAAACGGCAGCAATTTTGCAGTGCAGGAGAGAAACTTGAAACTGTCCCAACTGATGATTAGAAGCTTTGAATAAGAGCTGGTGACAATCGTGGGGTTTTCAAATCATGAATTTTAAAAATTTGTTTAGATAAGTTTCTGAGCTAGAAACTAGGAGAAAAAAATGAAATCTTATCTGCCCTTAGAACATTTTGTTCAAATTAGTGACCGATGATACAACCCCTGAGAATGGATAATAGCAAAGATTCCTTACTTAATGACGAAATGTTCTAGGTACATGATTCAACTTGATCTCAGTTAGGTCCGTTAATATTACACCATTGACTAGAAAAGAACCGAGAATTCCAAAGTCATTTGTTCAAAAGATGTGTAACCATGTAAGACATATAGTAAGAAGTTTCCTTCCTTGAAAAGAGTAAAACATCTATGATAAAAATAACTTTCGTGTACTATTTTGCTCAGACCTCTCCCTTCCTCTGTCTGTCTCTTTCTCACACACACACACACCCCTAATTTAATATGAGAGAGAAGGAGAGAGACAGAGAGAGAGAATATTTGCTACTTGGAATGCTAGTTTTTTCTCTTAGTAACTTACCATGGGTACCTTATTAATTTTGCACATTTAGATGTACTGAATTATTTTTAAAATCTACATATTACACAAAATTATACGGATAGACCATAAAATATATAACTCCTTCTTATTGATATACATTCAGATTGCTCCCAATAGATCCCTAGTACAATATTGGAAAAAAAATCTCTATGTATGTATAATTACGTGTATATGAAGGTGTGTCTATAGGAGTGTACCACTGGGTCAAATGGTAGATACAAACAAATTACAAATAATATCAGATGAAAATTAGCCTTGGCTGTCAGGGTCTGTAAGATATACTTCTTATCCTGTTTTGCTAGTCCTGGGAACGAGAACTTTGTAATAGCAGGATCGACCCGACTCTGTTATCATGATACTGTCCACTACAGTTTTTGAAGAGAAAATAATGGTTTAGTTCCATTCAGGTGTCCCTGTGGATACTATACAGTCCTCTGTTATCTATGCCAATAATATATATGTCTTTTTTAAGACAAAATAATTGTCAATTGAGTTTGGTTGTCCCTACCAATATTATATAGTTCTTTACACTAAGCCTTGTTTTGAGATGTCTTAGCCATGTGATGAATGAAATAAATTCTCATCTGGTTGTCTATGCCCTTCTTTTTCAAGGAACTAATGATTTTACTGAGTTGCATGCAATTCTTGTTACACCAGATTGCTATGTTCTTGTGTCCAGGTCTTTAATCTCAGTTTCTACTTATGAATTTGCATTAGCTTTCCTTAAATAAAATCTTTATCTAATTATTGCCCTAGCTAGTGTGGCTCAGTTCATTGGAGCATTGAATGACTGCGATATGAATGATCCAATCATTGCGGGTTGGATCCCCAGTCCTAGCACTTGCAATCCCTGGTTGGGGGCCTACGGGAGGCAACCAATTGATGTTTCTGTCTTACATAGATGTTTCCCTCCCTTCCTATCTTTCTGAAAGCAATGAGAAAATGTCCTCAAGTGAAGATAAAACAAATTTTAAATCGTCATCCAATTCTACTTGCTGGTCGGCTTCCATAAAGCAAACTGTGCCCAATACTAGATTTCACTCTATTCCTTCAAATAAGAATGGCAGTTCTGCTATAGCTCCATCTGATGAGCACTTTGTATTGAGTCTGCATTCTGTATCTCATCACTATTCTGTTCCTGTGGTCATGGGAGAAACTTTCAGGCTGAAAGACTGAGGGGACTTAGGCTGGTTTGAAAGAGGAAAAGATGGCATTCATGCAGCCTGTCACTACTGGAACCAATAAATAGAAACAAAGATTGATTACCTTTATGAGTGCTTTATTCACATGCCATCTTTATATCTCATGTGAAGCTGACCTTTTTATAATGAGAAGAAAAGGGTAGGTAATGAGTTTAGGAAAAGGTTAATCAAAGTTGCAGTCTGGTGGCGATTTTCCTAGTGTTTCTTTATCTGCTGATCAACAGTTCTTTAACTGCATCACTAGACTCTTCAGATACCACGTCCAGTGCTTGCAGACTCCCTGAGGCCCAAAGGTTGAGTCAGATGGTCATGCATTCCATAACAACTTTCTTCATGCATTAGTTGTGTAAGCCTATTAACTATAACTAAAGCCAAAATCTTTAGCTCTTGAGTTCCCCTATCCAATGGAACATATTTTGTGTAATACCATTCCCAAATGCTACATGTAGCCGTCTGCCACTTAGTCCTTACCCCATGTATACCACTGTGGATATCAGCATCATCTCACACCCATGACCTCAGATGAACAAGCGCAATGTGTACAGATAGTAGTCACTCAAATGTTTGTTTAATAAATGAACAAATGAATGATCCTACTTCATTTACTGCAATAAAGTTGGTGAGGAGATTGAACTCTGCCAATTTGTCATTTAGCTTTGGAGAATTTGGAATAACTTGATACAAATGAAAAATGCTCCTTCAAATCTTTGTATACTTCAAATCTATGCCGCATAATCTTACCTTTCTTGCACAAGTATGCAATGCTGGAGGCCATTGTAGACCATTAAGATGCCAATAAGAACACTCCTGACGTTGTTTTTGCATTGTGCTCTTGATGCGTGTTCTTAGTACTTTGTTGTCAGCAAAATAAATCGTTGAGATTTTAACATAGCGGTCATAATCATTATTATTAGGTATTTAGCATTAATCGCAAGTGCTTTATTACCCATTTAAAATTCATGAGAATTATGCCCTGGCCAGTGTGGCTCAGTTGGTTGGAGCATTGTCCCATAGACCAAAAGGTCACGGGTTTGATTCCAGTCGGGTTGCCAAGGCAACCAATTAATGTTCTCTTTCACATTGATGTTTCTCTCTCCTTCTCCCTTTAAAAAAGCAATAAAAAATGTCCTCAGGTGAGGATTAAAACATGAATAAATAAGAATAAAATATGTGAGAATTATATTCTATAGAAAATATCAACAACGAAAACACTGACCTTTTCAATGTTCCTGAGTGCCTACTCTAAGTAACCTATGGGGAGGACGTGAAATAGCCAGTCATTCTAAATGCAAAATATTTGAAAGGTCAACTATAAAAATATCCAATTAATGATGGACCATAAATTGTAATAAGCAGAGAACACCAGTTATCAAGAAAAGATTCATTCTCGGTCACTTTAATGGGAACAGAAAACGGCAGGGATGTAACCTCTTCTGATTTGATGCAGTGCCTGCAGATTTGGGGCTTGCCTTAGGTTGTATAGGCTGTGATCTCTGTGTGGCATTCCTTCTGATTAAAGCCAGAGCATTATTTGCTATGAATGCTTAGAGTGCCATGCATGTGGATGTAAGAGAATGCAGGCTAATTTTATTACATCTGACAAATTTTCATGGATGAAATGTGATAGGAAAAAATACGTAACCAGAAAAATCTAAGGCCTTCTGTAACTGAGAATGTTTTATTTTCAGTTGTAAAAATGTTATTTATTTAATTTTAGAGAGAGGGGGAGGGAGAGAAACATCTGTGTGAGACAGAGATATCGATCCGTTGCCTAACCCAACCTGCAACTCAGGCACATTCTCTGACTAGGAATCAAACCAGTGACCTTTTGCCTTGTGGAACAACGCGCAAACAACTGAGCCACACTTGTCAGGGTTAGTGTGAATATTTTAAAAAGCCGTTTCTTACACTTGAAATGTCTTATTGTCTTCCTACCATGGTCCTATTCATCTTTGAAGTCCAATATGAGGTTCTCCTCTTCCATGTTGCTAATGGCTAGTCATGGGCAAATTAGAGAATTTTAAAGAAAATGTTCGTATTATTTACAGATTGTTCATAATTTGGAATAAGCAACATGATAATCAGAAAACTCTATTAAGAAGTAGTAGTTTCTCTCTTCCTATAGTTTCTTTCCACTGTGAGATACGTTACAAGTTACTTAAATGAAATAATCCCAATCCTCACATTTTCAATGTTTACATCCATGGTTGCCACTTAATTCACTCAGTTGTTCAGAGCATTATACACCAAGGAGAGCACAGGCCAGGGGTTAGGGTTTTGAGTCTCAATCTTTTCTTCTATCCTGTGAGGAGCTCTGTTTAGCTCAGGACCTAATTTGAAGTCTTTCTCCTTTTTCCCATGTGATCTCCTTGAGTACCACTTGATTCTCCAGAGGTATAATTAGGAAAGGAACTAACACATGCCTCCTGCCCCAATATGTAGGATAAGCTACTCATTGCATGCTTGCTTTCAGTGGACTTCACATTGGTCTCCTAATTTAATCAAGGCAGGACCAATCTCATCTCTTAATCAGTACATGACCATATGGCTCATATTGGAATGAAGAGAGAAGAGGAAGAAAATGACAAGAAAGAGAAGAGATAATCACGAGAGGAAAACTTTCCTTACCCAGTCTGTTGACAATACATGTTCTATCGCCAATACAAATTAGATTCCATAGTTTGGCGAACTTCCTGTGTGTTTTGGAGGTCTAGACCATTTGTTTTCTTTGTGCACAATGCTGCTAATTGCTTACCTACTGTCTACTTCCCTTTCTTCCTTATTAACAGAGCCCTAATTTGGGGGTAAAGTAGCATAGTGTCTTTTCCATCTTCATGAAGGAAAGGTACATTAACCTGACCGTCTTGCCACTCGGCAAACTGTGTAACTTTGTTTTGGCCAGTGAGATAGAAGCAGAATTTTACTCTGTGAGGTTTCCAAGACAGTTATTGTTTTCAGAGAGAGAAAGAGAAAAGAAGGAGGAGGAGGAGGAGGAGCAGGAGGTGGAGGAGGAGAAGGAGAAGAAGGAGAAGAAGAAGAAAGCTGTGGGTATGTGGAGGTGAGGGGAACCTTTGATTCTCCTTAACAAATTAGAGTATATGACTAAAAAACACTTTATGATGCTATCACGTGAGAGTGATATTTCACATAAGCAATTGAATTATAATAGTTGAGTTAGATATTTGGACAATTCCCTTCCTAATAAATATAGGGAGGCCGATTAAAGGTTTAGACAAAGAGAGTGGGATAAGAATAACAGCATGTTGGGGAAAGGACAAGGAAATACAGATGGAATGAAAAAGAAGGACATTCTAAACATGACAATTAGTTAAAGTTCTAAGTATAATAAAATCACAAGCTGATTCAAAATTTTTTCAAATGAAGGAAACAGTGCAAGGAGGAGTGAACACAGTTTGGGCATGGAACTACTCCCAAGTTTCCATTTATGCCAATATGGCATTCATCCCCAAGGGAGAAGTTTTTAGAGAATATGCGACTGATAGTAAAAAAAAAAAAAAAAGCACGCATCATATTGTCATATTGTTGAAATTTGAATCTTGACATGCACGTGTCATTTACTCCCTGTCGTTCTTTGTTCTGTGTATAAAAAGGAAAGTTAGAAGCACTTGCAGAACTGTTATTTGTAGTGCATCTTGGAAAACCATTCATGATTTTTTCTTTGCATTAACATTTAAGCTAATCCTCTGAATTAGATTTTTCTGGTATGTGGCTTAGCGTTGCCTCATTTCCGCTAAATGAACAAGATTCAGGATCTGAGAAAGGATTTTGCCATTTTATGTATAGGTGTATTACGTAAGAATTCATGAAGCTAATTCATCTTGTCCCTGGGGACAGCTGTTTTGGCATTGTTAAGTTCTAGGCCTATTAGTTTGGGTTTGAATGAGGCTAGAAATTTAAAGCTGCCATGCTTAGTTAGACTGTCTGCATTCAACTCTACACACCATAGACCAGAAACCTGACCAACTAACGACAGTTTAAAGAAGAGCTGTAATTTCTGCTTCTCTGGGGATCCTGCCAACAAGGATTAAGCACAGTCTTCTTGGGACCGTAACAGTGTGATGCAGCCTCAAGACAGCTAAATCATCTTTTAGGGACCCTTCTCAGTTAACTTGATTTATTGACTGTGAGAGGGAGGGTTTTATCACATGCTTTGTTCCTCATAACAAAGGAAAATGAAAATTTTTACCAAAAAGTAACTTATTTAGACTAGAGAAAAAAACAGAAGTCTACTGAAGAAAGAGAGTGTTGTGTATTTGTCAAGGGGGTTTTGGTGTCATGTGACAGCTCAAATCAGAATAAACAGAAAGGTAATCCATTGCTTTGTAACTGCAAAGTTCAGGGGATTAATTGGTACCAGGCACCTTAGGATCCAGGGTTTCAACCTTATTTTTAATAAATCATGTAATTAGAAATCTGTTCCTTTTTTTAAGATTGTGTTTATTTATTTTTTTTAGAGAGAGGGGTAGGGAGGGAGAAAGAGAGGGAGAGAAACATCATATGAGACAGAAACATTGATCAGTTGTCTCCCTTATGTGCCCTGACCAGGTACTGAACCTGCAACCCAGGCATGTGCCCTGTCCTGGAATTGAACTGGTGACCTTTCTCTTTGTGGGACAGCACCCAAGCAACTGAGCCACTCCCATCAGGGCAAAGATATAAACATTGTTTATGTCATCTATACTTCTTGAAATTCAAATATAAGGAAATCTCACTTCTGCAATAATTCCAGTGAAAGTCCCAGTGAGAGCTTGCATTGGATAATCTCAGTTCAAGAGCCTATCACTGAACCAATTGTTGGGCCCATTACTGTAGTTTGCCATGTATAATGTGCACTTTTTGCCCAATTTTTTCAGGGAAAAATAAGGATGTGCATTGTACATGAGCATAACAATTACATACTATGGATATAATTATTACATTATTATTACCGTGGATAATAATCCCATGTATAACACACACAGAATGTGAGTGTGTGTTATACATGCCAAAATACGGTAGTTTCCGTTGGAATGAAGCAGGAAACTCTAAAAAAATTGTTGCCAACTCACTCAATCTACATGAATTCGGATAGTTAACAGAAGGGTGCCCTTCAAAGGGAAATCAAGTACTATTGAATATTATTAAAAGGAGGAAGAAGATATGCTAAGCAAGCAAATTCAACAAATGTTCATAATTTGCTACAATGCTACAGTAATTGTAAATAATGGCTCAGTTGGTTGGGTGTTGCAAAGCGAAAGGTTGTGGGTTCGTTGCTGCTCAGGGAACGTGCTTCGGTTGTAAGTTCAGCACCTGGTTGGGGCACATATGAGAGGCAACCAATTGGAAGAAAAGAAAAAAATTATTGTAGCTGCAGACAAAAATCATGCAACTATATACACTTCTGTCCAACAGGCACTAGATGATTTTCACATCACCATAAATTCGAAGTAACTTCATGTGCATGTATTCCAGATATTTTTAATATAATAGATTCAGACTTCAGACCCACTGTACTTGATAATAAATCTCAAGGTTTTAGTAGGTCTAGCACTAAACCATTTTATAAATGGGCAGGGAACCAAATGCGCTCATTATAATCCTCAGGATTGATCATGTGGCTTTCTTTTACATTGTACTAAATGTGTTGCATCTCATTTTCACACGCTGCTTCTATTTTAAATTTTGGAATCAGACATTTAGAACAGATTAAATATTGAAGGTTAGGGGGAAATTAGGATAAACTTATACTGAAAAAGCAAGGCAGATACACCTGTTCAGTTTAACCCATAAGCAGCAGTAAAACTAGATGCCCGGCCCCAGGCATTGTGGCTCAGTTGGTTAGGCGTCACCCTGAAAAGGTCACTAGTTTTCAGGGCACGTGCCTGGGTTGCGGATTTGGTCCAGGTGCAGCTTCCATAAGAGAGACAACCGATCATTGTTTCACTCTCTCATTGGGGTTTCTCTACCTCTCTTTCTCCCTCTCTTTCGCTCTCTCTAATATCAAAAATAATTTTTTAAAAAAACTAGATGCCTGTCTTTGATAAACCATGGTATGCAAAAATTAAAACCATAGCCTTTAGCACAGGATATGGATTACTGGTATTTTGTGAAAACACCGTAATATGGTGGGAGATTCATGGTTTTCTCCACACAAACTAAATGCTCTGAGAAGCGTCTGTTTCAGAATACTAGCCTACACTGGGAAAGTGATTGTAATTTACCAAACAGTACGTTAGCACTCTGAACAATTTAACAACAATTTCAAGGTAGATCACTTCTATTAATATTACTCATCCATGGGATCTAAACATACTTTTCTAAATCATTGCACAAAATATGCATGAGAATTTTGAGAAAAATGCTTATTGTTTTTGAGTTTTTTAATTAATACTCTGATCTTAATTACTTTTCCATTTATAATACAGGAATTATCTTTATCTCAATTAGAAGGCTTTTTGAAACTTGATCAATGGGTCTGTCCTCAATTTTTAAAACTTTTTTGATAAAGACCATTGGATATTCTGGATGGGGAATTATTATGTAATTACTATGGCAAAAATTGTGAAAGCATCTTAATTTTGACATAATTCAGAAGATATTAGACAAATGCTGTTGCATTGAAATCAATGTTTTAAGACATCACTATACATACACGTATGTATGTATGTATGTATATATATAATTTTTTACTTAAGTCATCATGCTGTATTCATTAAGTGTACACAGCATCCCAGAACCATTTGGGTTATTACAATTATGTGTGTTTAGTGTTCTTTTTTTTTTTTTAAGAAAAAAATTGAAGAGAAATAACTTTATACCAACAAATGTAAAAATTCTACTGGTGACTGATTCAGTGAAAATGAGAAAATATGAACATCAGTAAACAGCTATGCGCCTAAAAGTATATGTAACTACAAAGCAAGAGGTTTTTATATTTTATTTTTTCATTTGCATTATTTGTACTTTATTTATTTTTATTGTATTTTTCCCAATACCATTTTCAACTCCATTTTGTCGAATAGAAGGAACTTTATTTTATTTTTTTAGCATTGTCTATTTTTTTAATTTTTATTTTAATTGTTGATCTTGTACAGTTTTCTGTCTTTTACTCCCATCCCAACCCACCACCTCAGCCCTCCCCACCTCCCTCCCATTTCCACCCTCCCATAGTTTTTGTCCATGTGTCCTTTATACTTGTTCCTGTAAATCCTTCCCCTTTTCCCCTGAAATTCCCTCCCCTCTCCCAAATAGAAGGAACTTTAAAGGCAAAAGCAAACATTGATGTAAAGCCGAAAAGATAAGAGTATAATATTCGGAGTATGACAAAGCTGTGTTCAAATATGAAAATAAAGATAATTGCAAGTTGTGCGAAAGTCAAATGATACAATGTTTATGAAGCTTTAACAGAATGCTTGAAACAGATTTTAGTTAAAAAACAGCTGTAGAGTTTGAAGAATAAAAAGGTAGTCGGAGTGTAAAAGGGGGAAAACTCTGGCTGTATGTCTCAAATCAGTTTGTCAATGAATTTCTTCTGGATAAATACTGTCCTTTCCTTAAAGGGACTTCCATTGACTATATTTTTCCACCTCGTCGCAGATTTTCTTGAAAGACTCACCTGAGAGTATGCTCGTATTAATTTTAGAGAGAGATATGTGAGAGAGAAACATTGATCCATTGCCTCCCACACACGCCCCGAATGGGCTAGGCATGCGCACTGACCAAGAATCAAACCCGCAACCTGTTTTGGATGCTGCTGAACCGACCGAGCCACCCAGCCAGGGTGGTACCTTACATATGTTATTCGTTATTCACATGAGACTGGAGGATTCATGAGATTTCTCTTATATTCATTTTAAAGATGAATCAGGTTCATAAGGATTAGATGACTGGCCCAAGGTCACATAGTGAGTGAGTGACACAGCAGTAAGCTACCAAAAAGCACAAGTCGATTGAACTGAGGGATCAAACTGCAATCCAGACACGTGTTCTGACTGGGAATCAAACTGGCAACTTCTCACTTAGCAGGACAATGCTTTTGCTAGTTTTTGTCTTTTCTTGAGTAGCATAGTGGAACTTGAGAGATGGCAGACCAAGGGCTCTAATAACCTAATTATCATCAATAATCTTAATACAGAAATCTAAAGCCTAAGCGTTAAAAGTCTATCTCTTGTAAAAGGTGTGGTCTCTCCAGTGCTTGGATATCTATCACTCCACTCGGTCAAAAAAGTAAACATTTGTAGCACATTGCAGCTGGGACGTGTACGTCTTTATAGTTAGCTACTAGAAGACTCTGTACTCTGGTGGCTTTAGCTGACTTTGGTTATGATATGGCCTTAACAATTTGCATGCTGAAAGTTATATTGAAGCAGTCTAATATCTTACCTCTGACAAGAATTAGCTTGGGCTTATATAGAAATTGTAAGCCAAGGATGCCTAAACCAAAGAAATATAGGTGTTCTCTAGCATTTGTAGGGATTTCATGGTTATTTTTATAACATCTCTCATCATATTCTCATTTTGACATGTTCCAATTTTACTATAGAATAATTTGCAGGGCATTCATCTGTGACATTGCCTGAGGCTCTAACTCTATTTTCAAAGTGCAGATTCATGAAGTAAGTAAAGTATTGTGAGGTAATTTTCTATGTGCGCATAAATTGTACATACTTTCTGGGATAAGTGCTCATCTGTCTATTCATAGAATGTGCTTCTGAAATTATCTGTAAGTTCAAGATTTATATGTACAAATATATTAAAACGAGAATGTTTAAGTAAAAAAAAAGTTTTGGTTTATTTGGGCCATTTCTTGGCCAAAGGGGCAACTGGTGCATTTTTTTAGGTCAAGTTGCTTCATTATTTTTGTCTATTACACATTTTAATAAAAATTGAGGAGTAATTTAAGCCCTTGGGAACAAAGCACACTTCACATTTCAATTAACTTAAATGTCTAAAGCTGCTCCTCTCAACTTCTCTGAAATCAGTTTGGTTCTTCATTGCCAGAAATTAAATGAGAACTGAGAGTGATTTGATTCACGTGCAACGTAGGAGGTCTGTCCAGCAGCTATGCAGCCATGTACTATGAAAAATACAGACATTTACTGAAGAAGATACAAGATACAAGAAACATTGTATGTAGGACAGTGACGCCTCAGACCCTTCAAAGCAGGCACCTTGGGACCTCGCACAGTTCTCCCATCTCCATCAGCAGCCCTGTCGTATTTTCCTGAATCTCATCAATGGTCTGAAATCTCTTCCACTTCAAAGGTGATGTTAGTTTGGAGAAAAGCCAGAAGTCACAGGGCACCAAATCTGGGCTGTAGGAGGGCTGAGTCCCCTGGGTGATTTGATGTTTCACCAAAAAACTCTGCATGAAATATGATGCATGAGCGGGCACGTTGTCATGAGGAAGCTGCCAGTCACCAGTTACCCATAGCTTCAGCATTCTGAAGCGTTGGAACAGTTTCCACGAAGGAATGTTCAAGCTTAACACAAAATCTGATGCAGATTCATTTCTCTACTCACTCAGTCATTTTGAATGCCATGGCCATACAGTGCACATGCTCACTCAATGGCATCTACCGCCCCCACTGACTAGTAGAGTGACGTTATCATTGTTCACACATGCGCATTCCAGTTCTCTCTCCTTGGCTGCCAGGTTACATCGATGTCGCATAAACCATTCTCATTATGTTAATAATCATTGCACTTTTTCCAGACAGACTTTGTATACTGTCTGAAGATGGGAACAAGAAAGCTGGCAAGCAGAAATAACTTCATCTGGAAATCACACTTAAAGAAATTTAGAGAAGTAAAAAAATAAAACACTATCCCATTAGTGCAGAAAATTATATAAGCCTCTTTAAATAATCTATTCAGCAAAAGACCTGCTTCTAAAAACCAGATCAGTTGGTTATAATTGATTCCTGAATTATATGCTTTATTTATTTATTTTTATCCTCACCCAAGGGCATTTTTTTTTCATGGCTTTTAGAGAGAGAGGAAGGGAGAGACGATTTACAGAGAAGGAGAGAAACACTGATGTGAGAGAGAAACATGGATTGGTTGCCTTTCACAGGTACCTGAACTGGTGACTAAACCTGCAAGCCAGGCGTGTGCCCTGAGCGGAAACGGAACAACCAAGTCACTCTGGTCAGGGCTAGACCTTGTCTCTGATTAGTTCCTTTTGTGCAAAAGCCTCTGTCTTGTAACTGATGCTAAATATGGATCATGAAAGTTAAGGCTTTCTTTGAGCAAATTACACATTGTGCTTTTCTAACCATTAGTAATACAATTGGTTGAATTTCAGTTGTTATTTTCACAATACTAGTAAGATAAGCATTATTTTGCCTCTCGTGCTATATAACTTTGTACAAATCAGTGGCTTTCGACATTTAGTTTTCTGCTGTTAAGTACATGATATTTTGGGTTCTTGTTTATAGCTGTGACAATTTGCACTAGAGAGACTCAATGAGTAATATTTAGACTATAATTATTGCTTTGAAAGCATCCTATCTGATCTTTTTTAACTGAATGTAGATTTATAATGCATGTACATAGTATTTTTAACTATTATAACCCATAGTCAATATTACCCACACACCACTGGATCTGAGAGCAGGTCCCTTGTCAAGGCTCTGCATGCATCCTATTTAACCTTAAGAAAATTCCAGAATTATTCCATTCTATATAATCATCTAATGTAGTTTGCATTTTCTCTACAAAAATAATTACTTGTTAAGTTTTTTCCCTTTTATACATTCTGCTTCGAGGACAGTTCAATCTGGTACAGATATGGGTAAGAAAATACTTAAGAATATAATAATTTAGATAGTTTTATAGTGGTAAAATTCTTAGGTTTTCCTTCTGCATTCAAACAGATTTGGCCAAAGTAAGGGGGTAAGGGGGATACATCACTCAAAATTAGAGTTCTTTTTCTCACACCTGATCATTATTGAAACATGATCAGGTTTCAGAGAAAATGAAATTTCTTAAGTATACATTTAATTTTGAGCTCAATGATGAAAATATTAACCTCATTGTCTACTATGATATATCAAGACAGAATTATTAATTTAAAAAATCAACAAGCCAATCAAACAGAAAATGTTAGAAACCTATGGATTTAATCTCTAAGTGCATTTTTATATGTTTGATAATTCACATAATTCACAAATATGAATATTTGCACATATTAAATCTTATCCTTGATTTTTGTCACTGTCTTCCCCAATACTCCTCTTTACAGTTTTGTTGAAATTGCATTGCGGAGCAACCCTCTCCTAATAATCCTGTGAGAAGGTGATATTGCCTTTATATACAACTGCTGTTGATTTTTACCTAAGACTATTTTTTTTTTACTTAAACATGGTTATTTATGGGTTTATTGCTAACAACAGCAAAATTGTAAACTGGTTTAAACATTACAGTAAAATCCGTGTGTTTAAAACAAAGTAAGACAGTTAATTGGACTTCTCTTCATCCTCCAACACACACTTCAGCTTTTTGTGGTTTATGTCCTCATTATATAGAAGGATCATGGCAGGAGGAGGCAATCTGTTCAATTCAATAATCAATTACCTTGATTTTGGCTGGGTTCTGGGGTCTGTTTCTTGAATGAGAACACAGCATTCCCCTAAGCAGAGAATTCTTTGAAGAGGGTAGTTGCTTACTTTGTGCATTGAGTGCTGGATGGATAAGGTAGCTTTGTTATGGCAATCTCATAGAAGAGGAGTATAAATAGGATGTTTTCATTTTTAAAGAAAGATTTTATTTATTTATTTTTAGATGAATGGGAAGGGAGGGATAAAAAGAGTGAAAGAAATGATGTTGTGAGAGAGTAACACACCAAATTGGTTATCTCTTGTGTGCATTCTGACCAGGGACCTGGCCTAGAACCCAGGCATCTGCCTGGACTGGGAATTAAACCCACAACTTTTGCTTTGCAGGACAGGGCCCAACCAACTGAGCTACAGCTGTCAGGATGTTCTCTCATTTTTTAACACATAAGACACTCCCTGGGAACTCTTAGGAATGCCTTCCTAGGTGGGGCAGCTGATGCAGCGATTATGGTATCATCTCACTACAGCTTCACCAGCACTGAGCAATAGCAGTTGTTTCCGTATTTGAGAATTGTATAAGTAAACCTGGTAAATTTGAATGGTTAAAATTACAAATTCGAATGAATGTATTTTCTTATGTTTGTTGTCACCTATATTTCTTCTTCCAAAAATGAGCCTTTTATGTCCTTTGCTTATTTTGTCATAGTCACATGTGACAGCTACATATTTTTGTTACTTTTTTGGTAACATTGCTACACGTTCCCATCTGACCTTTAATTTCATTCAAAAGCATTGAATTATGATATCTACAAGTCCGAAACTTCATATGAGATTTTCTAAGATTATTCTACTTGATCCAGAATTTATTTCAAATTTATTTCATTACAGATATTTAAAAGTAATTTCTAGAAATCTATTTTAGAAAACAGGATTGCATTCTTAAATATTATGAGCGGGAAAAACTTTCAAGACATGGCACAAAGCCATAAAAAAGACAAAAATAACTGAAGCTACTTGATCTCATTTGAACAACTCACCAGATTAAACTTTCTTCATTCCTTGCATAAGACACACCAATTAATGCACCTAGGTGCTATTCAGACATACCACATATGCTCGTGGCCAGTAGATTACTCTTTGTTAGTATTGGAGGGAGTGTGAAGAAATGCCACTCATCCGATGTTGCCTGGAATGTAAATTGGTATAACCTGCTTTGGAGCAATCTGCCAATAGGCATCCTATTAAAAATGCATACTGAACCTCTCTAAGAAATTTGTCCTACATATATGCAGGTAAATATTTGTCAACATATACATGAAAAGATACTCATCATAACAATTCTGTATTTATAATCATTAAAAAACTGGCAAAAATTTCAAGGGAGGGAGGTGGGTTTGGCTGGGGTAGGGGGGAATTTCAAGGGGAAGTGGTGGTGGGGGAAATGTAGGCAACTGTAACTGAACAATAATAAAATAATTTTTTTAAAAACTGGCAAGAATTGATGCCTATCAGTAAAGCACTGATTTAGTAAATTTATGGTACAGGCATACAATGGAATAATATTAAAATGAATGGAAGTAAAGGTATACTTTATGATATGGAAGATGGTCAATATATATTGTCATTAAATAAGAATAATCAAGTTTCAGGACAGAATGCATTGTAAGAATCTATTTATAAAAGGAAATTTCCAAAAGGATATGTACGAGACTTGATAATGGATATTTCTCATAAGTGGAACTAGAGGCTCAAGGTGGGAACAATTCTTTTGTTTCTGTTCTTATATATTATGTACCAACTGTATTTTGTATGAGCATGTAATTCCTGTTAGATATTTGTATTAAAATCCATTATTATTTAATTCATCTTCTTTTTATTCATTGTGAAAGTTTTTCCAAAAACAAAGACATGGTAAGATAGAGAAATTAGTCTTCATTCCTGTGTAAATCTACCCTGGTAAGCTGTGTGACTGACTACACGGGTCTTAATTACACTTCTATCTTCAGTAGGAGAACTGTGTGTATTAAGTTGAAGAAAATATTCTGAAAGGAGATTAGCATTTTTAATTAGCTCATGGCCTGAATCTGCTTCATGGACATGTTTTGCTTGACACAAATATTTGTAAAATTGATTGTAAACATTCAAAAAGTTATAATTTTAAAATTAAAAATTGTGTTTTGTACCTTTTCTGAAAAATAAGATGTTATAATCCTGAGAATCATGGAACAATCTGCCTCACTTGAGTAGTAGTTCCCACCTTTGGGAATTTGGTCAATTTGTCATAACTCAACTCATATATCTGTATAACCGAAACTTCTGTGACCCTTGTAGGTAAAAGTTGACTCATTCTCTAGACCTTGTGAGACAATCACATTTTAAAAGTACATTTCCTGCCCTGACCAGTGTGGCTCCGTTGGTTGGGCATTGCCCCACAAACCAAAGGGTCGCTGGTTTGATTCCCAGCCAGGACACATGCCTGGGTTGTGGGCCAGGCCCGCAGGAGGAGGCATGAGAGAGGCAACCACACATTGAGGTTTCTCTCCCTGTCTTCCTTTCTCCCTTCCCCTCTCTCAAAAAAAGCTTAAAATCCTTTTTAAAAAAGTACATTTCCCCTTTCCCTGTTAAGTTAATGTGGGGATAGTAAATCATTCAAAAAAATGTAAGGATCAGAAATGGCACCTTTGTGTAAATTCACAGTGGTTTTCTCTGGAGATTGATCAAAGTGAGATAAACCAACAACAGCACCTGTCAGGCTCTTAAGATTAATGATATAACTCAAAGTGATTTTGGAAAGAAGCAGGGAAAAAATAGACAAATGAGACACCAGCATACAGTTAGGATAATATAAAGACCTATTTATACTGAACAAAACACAATAAAATTAAGACTGTAGCAACATTACAAGCCACTTAAAACTATTCATATCACTAAACACTATTTTGAGGAACATTATAGATAGAAGAGCTGTGAAGCAGACAGTAATTACCAGTCTATGGCATTTGTATTTCCCAGAAGGTTAGGAAGAGAATAAACGTTTCTTATCCAAGGTTACTAAAACCATTTATGGAAAGATCAAGAATGAAAACAAAACCTCTCAATTCTTTGCCATAGTCCAAAGAACATGATTTTTCATCACAGCTTTGTTAATTTATAGAAAAAAAAATGAATCACAATCAGGTGGATCCTGTACGAGTTTAAAATATTACGGAATGATTATGGGAAGCAGAATTAATAAACAGAGAGAGGTGGACAGGTGTACCAATTATTTTTTTGCTCATCAGAGTTGATATTGAATGACATAAGATACAAAGCTGGAGACAGAGAGAAAAATAGTGTAGCTGCATTTAAAAAGTTTTAAACACTATTGAATATTATAAAGATTTTCCTTGTATTTCAGTATTGCCAAGATTTGACATATAGGCAGATGGAAGACTATAGACAGGTAAACCAAGAGACTAATGAAATATAAACATCAGTGGTTGCTTGTCTGAAAATTAAAATCAATCAGAAAAGAAAAGCCCTCTTGCAAATTTTAAGAGCAATCTTTCTAACTTTATGAATAAGCTAAAAAAATTAAAATGTATATACTAATTTAAGTTTACAAAAATGTAGAGCAGTTTTTTTACATAAGTATTATAAAAATATTTGAGCATAAAGTGCAGAGAGCGCCTATATGCCATTCTGCTTTGGTTTCCCCTATTAACATCTTCAACTGACGTGGTTCCCTCGTCACAAGTCATAGGTCAATATTGATAGTTATTATTAAATAAAGTCCATAGTTTACATTACTGTTTACTCTTAAATTCGTGCATTCAATGGGTTTGCACAAAAGCATTTTGTCATGTATCCACCATTATAGTGTCATACAGAATAGTTTCAGTGCCTTAGAAATACCCTGTGCTCCACCTATTCATCCCTCCCCCTTTCTGTCCAATCACCTGGCACCCACTGGTATTTGTACTCTATTCACAGTTTTGCCTTTTCTTATAAACACCGTACAGCATGGAACCTTTTCAGATGTGCTTCTTAGTAATATGCATTCAAGTTTCCTCCATGTCCTTTTGTGGCTTGATAGCTCATTTCTTTTACTGCTGAGCATTGCTTAATTTTAATGCAGTCTAATTCATTCAATGTTTTCTTTCATGGATCATGTTTGTAGTATTTTTTTCGAAAATATCATCACCAAATCCAGTGCCATCTAGATTTTGTCCTAAGTTATTTTCTATGTTGTAATTTTGCATTTCACAGTTAAGTGTATGGATTGATTTAATTTTTTATTATTAAACTTATTGGAGTGACATCGGGTAGTAAGATTATATAAGTTTCAAGTGTATATTTTTGCAATACCTGATCTGTGTACTCTACTGTGTGCCCACAACCTGAAGTCAAATCACCTTCTGTCCGCCTTTACTGCCCAAATCTCCTTCTCTCTGGTAACCACCACACCGTAGTTTCTGTGAGTTTTTGGTTTGTTTTTCTTGTTTTGTATTCCATGAGTGGACTCACACGGTTCTTAGCTTTATCTGTCTGACTTACTTTGCTTAGCATGACATTCTCAAGATCCATCCGTGTTGTAAAAAAATGGCAGCACTTCATCTTTCCCTATGGCTGAGTAGTGTTCCATTGCATACGTGTACCACAGCTTCTCTGTCCTTCTAAGGAAGGACACTGCGGGTGTCCCCATGTCTTGGCCACCGCGAATGATGCTGCAGTGAACTCAGGGATGCCTAGATCTTTGGGAATACATGTTTTCCAATTTTTCTGGTACATTTCTTTCATCATTTTCACAGGTTTTCCCGTATAGATCATATATAGATATATATAGTTACATGTAGACTTAATAGTTTCTTTGTTTTGGGTGCTAATGTAAATGGTATTGTGTTCTTAATTTCAAATTCCAGTTGTTCATTGTATACAAGAAAATGATTGACTTTTGTCATTTTATTCTTCCTTTATAATTTAGATGCTCCTTTTCTTGCCTAATTGTTCTGCCTAGGACTTTTAGTGCTAGATTTTTGTATACAGCCTTTAGTGCGTTGAGGTAGTTTTTTTCTTTCCAAGTTGAGGGTTTTATCATAACTAGATGTTGAATTTTTTCAATGCATTTTCTGAATCTATTAAGATGATCATGTGGTATTATCTGTCTTCTGTTAATGTGGCCATTCTCAAAAATTGATTTTTTAAGTGTAACTGTCTTAGCATCCCAGAAATAAATTCCACTTGTTTGTGTTGTATGGCCCTTTCAATATACTGTTTAATTTTATTTGCTGCTATTTTTAAGGATTTTCTGCATATGTTTGTTAAAGATATTTGCTTATAGTTTTCTTATAGGCACTTTTCTCTGGCACCATATATAATTATTGTAATATTATTGAAGATATTCCCTATGCTTTATTGTACAACCACATTACTGTTTTGTAACCACCAATTTGTACTTCCTCATTGATCTCTTTAGCACAGATTCCCAATGCCCCTCCCCTCTGGTAACCATGAGTCTGTTCTCTGTGTCTATGAGTCTGTTTCAATTTTGTTTATTCATTTTTTGTTCTTTAGATTCCACATATAAATGTGGATTCCACATATAAAATAATATGCTATTTGTCTCCCTCTGTCTGACTTATTTCACTGACTATAATACCCTCTAGATCATCCTTGCTTTTATCTAGTGTTAAACTAATATCCGCATTTTAATTGATATTTTACAATATGAAGAGAAAGAATCTTTATAAACAACAACCCTGCAAACTCAAAAAGAATGCGTTTGTAACAGAAATTTTGGATCGTATGGCAGGCAAATAAAGAGACATTACAGTGCTAGAAGGCTTCCTCGGGCGCATATCAATGACACTATCTGGGTATATTAGGCCTATACTCCAGGGTAGCTGTGCTCAGATCTCCTAGCCACTTCTGCACAATATCTCGTAATTTAGAAGAGTTCACAGACATTTTCAAGAGAAGGTTTGGAAGCGCTGAGTGTTATGCTGGTTTAAATGAGTCATGAGCTTCCCTGCAGCTCAATGATTTAAAAATATTCTAGGATCTTTCTCAGCAGTTTTCCCTGTGGGCTTTGAAAATTCAAGTTCAATTTGGAAGAACAGAAAAAGCAAAGAGTTTCACAAATCTCACAGTACATATTTACTTACACACCTCTGCAAACTCAGAATTAACAATACAAAAGAGACAAACATCATGCAGACAACTTTCAAAGCTCTTTCATTCAGATGTGAGGGTAACGAAGATATATTTTCAAATATTTAAAATGGCACCCCTTTAGTTCATGTCCATGTGTCATAGTTCTTTAGCTTCTACATTTCCCACACTATTCTAAAGGGGGGCAATGTGGGTGGGAGGGGTGTACAGGGTGGAGGGGAATGATGGGGGAGAAATGGGACAACTGTAATAGCATAATCAATAAAATACATTAAATTAAAAAATAAAAAATAAAATAAAATGGCTGTAAACATAAATTATCAATTCAATAGAGATCCATTTTGCCTTATTTAATAATGTGAACTGGCACTCCTGAAGCTCAAGGTTTCACCTAGATCCATTTTGCTTTATTTAATAATGTGAACTGGCACTCCTGAAGCTCAAGGTTTCACCTATGCAGTCTCTTATAAATGTTATTCTTTGCTATTAGCATTACTAATTATTTTATTTTATTTTACTTTATATTTTATTTTATTTTATTTTAATCCTCACCTGAGGACATACTTACTGACTTTAGGGAGAGAGCAAGGAAGAAAGGAAGACAGGGAGAAAAACATCGATGTGAGAGAGAAACATCAATCAGTTGCCTAATACACACACCTTGACCAGGGACCGAACTTGCAACCCAGGCATGTGCCCTGACCAGGAATCAAACCCACAACTTTTTGGTCTATGGGATGATGCTCCACCCAACTGAGCCACATCAGCCAGGGTGAGATTTTACTATTTTTATCCACTCATTTATCAAAGGACACTTACATTGTTTCCATGTCTTGATGACTTTAAATAATGCTACAATGAACATGGGGTACAGATACTACTTTGGGATACTAATTTTGTTTCACTTGTATATATATACACCCAGTACTGGAATTGCTACTGGGTATATATGATGGTGGGATCATATGATAGTTTTATTTTTAATTTTTTCAGAAACCTTCATATTTTGTTTCATAATGGCTGTCCCATTTTACTTCCCCATCAACAGTGTACAAGAGTATCTTTAATCCACATTCTTGCCAGAATTTATTTCTTGTCATTTTGATAATAGCCATTCTAATAGGTATGAGGTGCTATCTCATTGTGGTTTTGATTTGCATTTTCCTTATGATTAACAATGTTGAACATCAAAAAGCACTTTTGAGAGCCAGTGTGAAATACATTGAGACAGGAAAAATGTCGGAGAACTCTGGAACTGGATGATTTTTAGGTCTTCTTTCAGTGCTATTGTACTTTGTCTATATTCTAAAACATAATGCACTTTCTATAAAAGTTATATTTTTATGTCAGTTAATAAAATTTAATTAAGTTTAAATCAGTAAAAACTGTTATAAAATTCAGGCATTATACGGTCATGTAATCCTTTACATTCACTGTCCTGAAATAGTTTGTACTGTTCCATACAGTTTATTTTTATACAGTTCCACACTGTATTTCTTCATTTAACACAGCTATTTTTGATGAAGTAGAAATTTTCTATAATTTTCTCCCAAACATCAATTTAGTTAAAATAAAAAAGGTAAACTAAGAGTTTCGTAAACAATATGAGATATGAGGAACAACATTGCAAATATAGAGTAATACGTTACCTTTAATTAATTCTTTATATCAAGACAATCTCCAGACAGCCAGTTAGGGAACTATAGCTATTAGGCACAATCAACCCAAGAAAATCTTTTAAATGATCAGTCAGAAGGAAATATTAAGTTGTAATGGTCTGTTGGTTTGAAAATGCTACACTAGTATCTTATGCCCAATTCAATATCAATCCTTTAATATGTGGGGCCCCCAAAGCAATCATAAGACAGAAAATGAACAAATAAATAGCCAAGGAAAGATCCCTATTTTGAACTAAAATCAAGCTGGAAAAAAAAAAAACCCTTTTCGCTTTGATTAATATTGGCTATTTTCTTCATTTCCAAGTGAACACAACAACGAGATAGGTATTCTTGATAAAAAAATGTTCTCAAGTAAAACTCTCATAATTTACTGCGTTGCTATGTCTGAGGCCACATGCACGTTAGTTGGCATCTGAGACTTGACTTACTGATTCATCATTTAGTTCCTTTGCTTCAATTTTGATTATTTCTTTGCTTCTTACCCTCCTTAAAATATTAAGAAAGTATTTGTTGAGGTAAGTGTTTGGGTTTTGAAAAAGGGGTTTAAATCTTAGTTCTATCATTCTAATAGCTGAATCGCTTAAAGAATGTCTTCTTATTTCTATGATTATTAGGACAATAACATTAATAAACCTACCTCATGGGGCTACTATGGAGAGTAAATGAAATAATATATAAAGAAATATTATAGATATGATAGTTATTACTCTCATCAATTTAAAATGAGAGAACTACTAACTATTAGCAATATGAATGCAACAAAGTTTGAGATTGGTTAGAATTTAAAATTCACATTAATGGTTGAAAGGAATATATTGTCATGCATGATAATATTAATGACACTGTTTTCTCAATTCCCATTATAATTACACCCTAATAGTTGTCTATATGGTGATAATAATTGAGACAATTTAGAATTAACAAATGGCATAAATAACTGCCATGGGATAGAAATAAAGTCTTAAAAATAGAAGATATATAAAATTATATAATAGAACTAAAGACTAATTTATTTGTTAGAAAATGGTATGTACCCAACATTTCTTTATTTAAGTTGTATTAGTGACAGTGAACATGCAATGTTAGGTAAACTTAATTTGTATAGTAGGCCCAAGACCGTGAAATAAAATAATAATAATAAGCAATACTTAAATATAGATGGAGATGTCAATTGAGCCAAAAATTATATTTCCAATAAACCAGAAAGATAACTGGGTAGTACTATAGCATAGTACTTTATCAAACAGAATTTGGAGCCTATCTAGGTTGATACAGTTTCCAGTTACTATGAGATTGTGGACAAATAGCTTAATTTTTGTATTTCTAGGCTTGTTTTG
Source organism: Glossophaga mutica (assembly GCA_039655065.1). Lineage (NCBI taxonomy): Eukaryota > Metazoa > Chordata > Mammalia > Chiroptera > Phyllostomidae > Glossophaga > Glossophaga mutica. The sequence continues at coordinate 278,889 of CM077318.1, read as the reverse complement.
AGAGTTCAAAAACTTACATGAATAGTGCGTGGAAAACTGTGAGCACTCAAAAAATGATAGCTTTTCTCTGTCCATTACTTTGTATGGAAATGATTTTAAGATAAGTCTAATTGGGAGTGACTAGTCTAATGCCACCATTACAACGCATGTTTGTATAGGAGACCTGCAGATGTTTGTGATCTTATGAAGTTGAACACATTTCACCTTGAAGACATATGTGACATACATAATACACAAAAAGTAATTCAGTATGTGAGGGATGATGGTGGCTCAGATTACACTTCTGATAGTGTAGATTAAGATAATTGGACAATGTTGACTTCCAGTCAACATGGAGGCATAGGTAGACACACTGTGCCTCTTTGCACAACCAAAAGAAGGACAACAACAAATATAAAAACAATAAACAACCAGAAGTTCCCAAAATAGAACTGTATGGAAGTCCAACAACCGAGGAGTTAAAGAAGAAACATTCATCTAGACCAGTAGGAGGGGTGGAGATGGGCAGCCAGTCAGAGAGAATTCATGGCAAGGCGGCGGCTGGAGGATTGGGCCAGGTGGCAGCTGGCGGAGAGGGTGGTCCCACTTTCATGTGCACATAAACCAGGAGGAACAACTGGGGAGCAAGACAGACTTCCCAGGGTTCCAGTGCAGGGAAATAAAGCCTCAAACCTCTGACTGAATAAACCTGTGGGGGTTGAGATGGCAGTGGGAGAAACTCCCAGCCTCATGGCAGAGTTCACTGGAGAGACCCACAGGGTCCTGGAATGTATACAAACCCACCCACCCAAGAATCAGCACCAGAAGGGCCCGATTTACTTGTGGGTAGTGGCAGAGATGACTGAAATCTGGCAGAGAGCAGAGCAAGCAACACTGTTCCCTCTCAGACCCCTCCCCCACATACAGCACCACAACTCAGGGACATGGGTTTTCCCTGCTGCGACAAATACTTAAGGTTCAATCCCTTATTACCTAACAGGCATGCCAAGACCAAAAAAAAAAAAAAGGCCCAAATGAAAGAACAGATCAAAGCTCCAGAAAAAATACAACTAAGTGACGAAGAGATAACCAACCTATCAGAGGCACAGTTCAAACCTTGGTAATCAGGATGTTCACAGAATTGGTTGAGTATGGTCACAAAATAGAGGAAAAAGTGAAGGCTATGAAAAGTGAAATACAGGAAAATGCACAGGGAACCAACAGGGATGGGAAGGAAACCAGGACTCAAATCAGTGGTTTGGAGCAGAAGGAAGAAAAAAAATTCAACCAGAACAGAATGAAGAAACAAGAATTCAAAACAATGAGGAGAGGCTTAGCAACCTCCAGGACAACCTTAAACATTCCAACATCCAAATCATAGGGGTGCCACAAGGAGAAGAGGAAGAGCAAGAAATTGAAAACTTATTTGAAAACATAATGAAGGGGAAGTTCCCCAATTTGGCAAAGGAAATAGACTTCCAGGAGGTCCAGGAAGCTCAGAGAGTCTGAAAGAAGTTGGACCCAAGGAAGCACACACCAAGGCACATCATCATTACAGTAGCCAAGATTCAAATGAAGGAGAGAATTCGAGAAGCAGCAAGGGATAAGGGAACAGTCACCTACAAAGGAGTTCCCATCAGACTGTCAGCTGACTTCTCAAAAGAGCCCTTACAGGCAAGAAGGGGCTGGGAAGAAGTATTCCAAGTCATGAAAGACAAGGACTTCCATCCAAGATGACTCTATCCAGCAAAGCTATCATGTAGGGTGAAAGGGAAGATAAAGTGCTTCCCAGACAAGGTCAAGTTCAAGGAGTTCATCATCACCAAGCCCTTATTATATGAAATGTTAAAGGGACTTATCAAAGAAAAAGAAGATGATCAAAACTCTGAACAGTAAAATGACAACAAAGTCACAGCTATCAACAACGGAACCTCAAAAAAAAAGGAAAACAAAAACAAACTGAGAAAACAATTAGAACATGAACAGAATCACAGAAATGGAGATCACATGGAGGGTTATCATCAGGGAGAGGGACAGGGAGAGAGGGAGAAAAGGTGCAGGGAATAAGAAGCATAATTGGTAGGTACAAAATAGACAAGGGGAGGTTAAGAATAGTATGGGAAATGGAGAAGCCAAAGAATTTATATGTGTAACCCATGGACTTGAACCAAAGGTGGGGACTGCTGGTAGGAGGGGGGTGCAGCGTGGAGTGGAATAAAGGTGGGGGTGGGACAAATGTAATAGCACAATCAATAAAATGTATTTTAAAAGATAATTGGACAATGTTAAAAATTATTGGAAACAAAATCAATGAGACTTAGTCAAGTAATTTGATATAAGTGGTGTGATGATGGGAGAATGACTTTTAAGACCCTGGGAAAAACATCCTAACTGCTGTAACTCAGTGGGTTGAGCATCATCCTGCAAAAGGAAATGTAATGAGTTTGATTCCTGGTCAGGGCACATGCCTAGGTTGCAGTTTTGGTCCCCGGTCAGGGTATGTGCTAGAGGCAACCAATTGATGTTTCAGGATGTTTTTCTCCCTTTCTTTCTCCCTCCCTTCCCCCTCTCCAAAATTAAATAAATAAAATATTTAAAATAAGTTGTTGATTACAAAATATTTCTGAAGGTAGAATTTTTATTCTCTTTTATGCATAGCAAATTAGGTGGGATTAGGAGCTGACATTATGTTCATAAGTATGGTGTCCGATAAAATTAGAGGAATCAATATCAGAGACAAGGTTGGGGGACTTAGAGATTGCCCTCAAATTGGCTTCTTAGACCTACCCAACATACACTTTTATGTTGTCATGGCTATGCTTTTTAGACGTAATGAACTCAACAGGCCTAGACTTTAGTTATTGGTAAATGTTACTTCAGGTGTGCTGAAGCATCCTTGTTGCTTTGAAGCAGATGGATTTGATGGTAAGTGTTCGTAATCCATATTGTCAGGGAATAAACGGGATTTGGCAGGGCTATGATCTTCCTGCATTGTTATGCAAAACTCTGTGAGTATTTGCATAGCTCTTCGACTCTCAAAAGAATTCATGGGTAAAATTAAGAGCACCTGCTTTAGAAGACCAAGACTCATTCACACAGCATCTATGGATGAACCCCAGTGCTTCCTTTATGAGATATCTATCCATCAATATAGCTGCAGAACGTGTGCAGGACCTGTTAGGTCAACCTTACGTCAATGGTTTCATAATTAAGGTATGAAACGGACTTTTTTCTTTATTTATTTTGTTCATCTCTAACATGCATTTGTCTTCTTCTAACAGATAGAAACAGAATCAGAATCAAATTCTCTGGGTGCATCCAAGGATGTTATGCATCCACTAGACCTAGGCTTTCATTTGTTTTTATTTTTTGAAGGTTTTATTCATTCATTTCTAGAGAGAAGGGATGGGAGAGAGAAAGAGAGGGCGACAAACATTGATGTGAGGAGAAACTTCATCAGTTGCCTCTCGTATGCACCCCAGCTGGGGACTGAACCCTCAACCCAGTCATGTGTTCTGACCAGTAGTTGAACTGGCAACCTTTTACCTTGTGGGATGGTGTCCAACCAAATGAGCCGCACCGGTCAGGGCTAGAGTGGTGCTTTTGAACAATGCTATGAGTACTCATTAAATGAATGAAACACTGGCTATGTCACATTGCAACCACTTTGTGGGTAGACATGTTTTTTTAGATTAAACATCATGTGTTATTGTTTTTGTATTTTGATTTACATCATGCTTAAATAGAATGCTACAACATGGTGCAGTTGCAGAAGCAAAGCCTATGAGGGCAAACTTGGGTTTTAGGAATTATAAACTGGAGAGAATAATGTCCACCTTATAGGACTTTGATTACAATTTTAGAAATAAGATGTGGAAGATGCCTGGTGTTGTGCCTGACACATAGTAAATATTCTGTAATTGGTAATAATTATACCTTAGATAGCAAGAATTTTGTCTTTACAGTTAAATGTCAAGTGACTGGTGTATGTTGTCTTCTGGTCATATATTTTATGCAGCAATTGCCTGGATTCCTACAGATAGATGCCAAAAGGAGCGAACTAACCTTCAGACATATTTATTTATTTGTAATTCCTATGTTAGGAGGAGAGAGCCGAACATTTCAGTGAGATAAGATCCCTAAATTTACTGAAATATTCAAATTCTGCAAAACTCATGAAATTTTGTATGGATCTACATGTCAAAAGCACAGCTTCTGTATTAATGTATACACAGTACCTCTTATACTGAAACGAGGATTTGTCTTTCAAGACAAATCAAAGACACAAATTTCAAGTAGTGCTTGGAGCCTGATAAACACACTTGTAAAATGCTACTTGTCACAAATGCATGTTGCATAGCCATTTCCTATCTTTTACGATGTGGTATTTGACCCACAAAGTTAAATACCATGCTGGGATGAGCAGAGAATATATGAGATTTTTATTATAAGCCTAAATCTTTTGAATAATAATTTTTCAGTTAACAGAAACTTATGATTATGCTGATCTCAATAACACTCAAACTGTAAGATGAATGTCTGAACCAATTTTTAAGTGTGCTATAGCTGTTTTGGTATATGAAAGGTTATTTGAGTTTGTTATAAACATTGAATGTTAGAAATACGAATACATTAGTTTATATAGAAAAATAAATTACCTTTGTTTGAGAGCCCTTAAACTTGAAAATGCAATAAAAAATCTAATTAACCAATTTATCACAAATACCAAACAGGTCAATGATTTTGGTAATTATCAAGACAACTCAATTTTTGCTTTACTATGCAGAACTTATTTGCTGAACTGAATTGCGGATCACCAAAATTACTTACAATATACTGCTTACTGAATCATGACAAAATCAGACTGTTATAACCAATTAATTGAACTTAATAAATCTTTTAAATTATTTTTGTTTATTAGCATTCCTTTGAGGTTAATGATGTCATCTTTCTTTTGACTAGGAGGAAGAAGTAAAAATTTTACAAGAAAATTAAATTTCTCTGGTTCAAAAGCAAGACTTTCTAACAGCTAAACAATAAATTATTGTTCTGACCCAATTCTGACAAAAAACATAATAAATTATATGTACAATTTGTTAAACATGTTTTTAACCAAGACTTTTTGTATGTTTAATAAGTTGGAAGTTCAGGGTGTTTGTGTTGATTTGATTTTCTGCCGTTACCAGGGAAATCATTGCTTTCTCAACCAGTTCAATTTCCTGTCTAGGGCAGATATTGTACCAACTGTTTAAAGATTTTATTCATTCATTTTCAGAGAGAGGGGAAGGGAGGGAAAGAGTAGCTGAGAGAGATATGGATGTGAGAGAGATACATCGATCTGTTGCCTCTTGTATGTGCCCTGACTGGTGGACCAAACCTACAACCAAGGCATGTGCCCTGACCAGGAATCAAACCAGTGACCTTTTACTTTGCAGGGCCTGCGACCTCTTGGTCTACAGGAAGACGCTTTGACCAATTGAGCCCTGCCAACCAGGGTGAGCTTTGAGTTTTTGAGGAACAGGGGGAAAATCCAGTGTGTCTTCTCATAATGAATTTTAAATATCAATTCTGGGGATTTGCCTATAGGTAACTTCCATCCCTAAGTTACTTACCATATTCTACGTTGAGGTACCTTTAGTTACAATAATTTCTCTCTACAGATGACAGTTTATTTAGTCAGCTGAGGACTGAAATAATCTCTGTGGAAACTATCAGATGTTGAACATGAAATCCACAATTCCATAAAAATACCTTTTCCTGTATAGCAACAGCTTATCTTACATATTCATCAAAACAATGGTAGGGGCACACACACAGAGAAAGTATAAAGTTTTGCTAGTATCTGTACAGGTATTGAAAAAATGGAGTAAGCCTAGTTGTAAAGGTTTAAGTTATATTTCCTTTCATAGTTATTTTGCTAATTATTTATTCACTTTTGTTCTAATAATCTATATGTTCATTGCAGGAAAACTGGAAAGTATAGACAATGAAACTTAACTACACCACAAAAAAACATAATTTATATTTGGACAACTTTTCTTCCATTCTTTTTCTATGTACATAGCTGAGGAACATATTTAAGAATACATATATAATTATATATATACACAAAATTTCATATCCTGCTTGTATTTTTTAACATTTTACCATTAGCGTTTAGTTATATCAAATATTTAGAAACATTCTTAAGGAATGTGTAATACGTCATTGCAAAAATCCACCATCATGTACATAGACAATCTTCCACTTAACATCATCATTACTAATATTTAGTTCTCTTGTATGCTCATGGAAAATTAAAATTTTATTTACTTATTTTTGTCCCTGTTTTGTATACTTTAGAATAACTGTATAAAAGACTGGGTCCTATGAGTTAATGTAAATTGCCTATAATGTGTTTAATTTTTTTCTAGCCTTTAGAATTCCATTTTAACCTTCTCGATTTCGTTTTAAAGTTCACAAAATTGGGTACTGTTATATTTGTTCAGTTTTGTGTAACACTTTCAACTATAATATAGCAATAATATAATCTATCCAACAAAATTTGCAGAGTTCTCATAAAAGAAGTCAGATGTTATTGTAAAAGCATTTTGAAAGATAATTGCATTATACAAATGTATTGCTATAAAAAATGTGTCATTAGATTTTGGAAAGATGGTGGAGGAGTGAGTGGAAGCCACACTAACCTCCTCCCAGGGCCAATCTGGAATTACAACTAAATTGTGGAGAAACCACCTGGAACAAACAACTGAGCAGTAGTGAGAGAGAAGCCTTACAACCTCGGAGAGACAGAAGAATCAGGTTCAGCACAGCATGGCTGGTAGGTAGCGCAGTGGAGACACAAGAGGGCTTGCTGGGAGCCCACAGGTGGCAGCACTGGAGAGGTAGTTAAGTGGCAGGTTGGATGTCCCTGAGAAGAGTGGAGTCTAAACCCTAAGCTGGGATCCCCAGCCTAGAACACCAGAGCCCAAAAAGTACACAGATAACAACCGGTGGCGAAATGTGGTAGGGTTGTCCTCTGCCAGAGACAGGCAGCTGGAGATGCAAAGAGCCATTTAAAGGACCAACGCACAAATTTTTATTTGCTGTCACTCACCCTGGGTTCTGGCAAAGGCGGGAGCAGAGTGGGCTGGACACGCCTGAGGAGAGACCAGGGACGGAAGCTTTGGGGAGAGAGCCGACAGAATAGCCTCAGGGATCCCAGTGCTGAGTCATCCCCCAAACAGCAACTGCTATCATTTTTCAGGCAGACCACTCCGCTCTGGGCGGCAGCAGCCTACAGGGAAACAACAGTCCCTCCCGCAGCAGAGACTCTGCCCTGCCTTATGGGATTTAAGCCTGACTGCTGAGTGCAGAGTGACTAGATTAACAACTGAAGGAGACAGCCACACACAGTAGATCCCTGGCAGTCTCAGAACAGGCTGCCTAAGGTCAGACGGGGTCACCATCTGACATCACCAGAGGCAGATCCAGAAAGAAAAAACAGTGGTAAATACTAGAGGCTACCAAGACAAAATCCACCGTGGTCTTCTCCATGATTGGTGATATTTTCTTTCCTACATAGTTGTTTAACATTCATTGCTTGTCCATCAAGTTTGTGCATATTAAGTCACTAGAATTTATACTATAGTTTATTTCTCTTCTTTCTTATAATAATCTTAATCTCTTTCCACCCTTATTAAAACTGGTTCATTTGCTGTTGATACTGAGACTGCAGGGGAGAGATATTTTTGCGGATGTGGGGTTCTTCCCTGGGCTTTGTGGTTTTGTTCTGCCAGCACCTGCACAACAGCACACGAGACATGGTGGACGGAGTGACCCTCAGTCAAACAGCTGGAAGGAAGGACCCACCAAAGAACGACTCAACAATCAAAATCCAGAGACATCCAGAGAGCCAACATAAAGGGCATCCCAAAAGCAGAAAGTTCCAGAGATCAAGGAGACTGCACCACTGAATCTCACAGGTCTCCTGCCATAGACGTTCACACCACAAACTCAGGGAGTCAGAACAGATCAATTTAAGAAGCAGAGGCTAACTAGAAGAGTCTCACAAACAGTGGGAAGACAAAGAACCAAACCCCAAATGAAAGAAAAGGAGTAAGCCTCAGAAAGAGTGCTAAATGAAATAGAGGCAAGTCAGCTAACAGATATACAGTTCTCTCAGAGTTAACTCTGTTACACAGAGTTAAACAATGGTTATAAGGAATCTCAATGAGCTCAGTGTGAATTACCAAAAACTACAGGGAAACTATCATGAACACACTGCAAACTATATCAACATGAAAAAGAATTAGGAACTATCAACAAGGGCCAAGAAGAAATGAAGAACACAATTTCTGAGTTGAAGAACACAGTAGGAAGAACCAAAAGCAGGCTAGATGAAGCAGAGGATCAAATCAGCGAGCTGGTGAACAAGGTAGAAAAAACTCCCAGAAAGAGCAAGAAACACAAAAAAAAATTGTCTCCAAAAGAATGAAGATGTGTTAAGGGAATGACAGGGCAACATAAAACGTAATAATACCCATATAATAGGGATACCAGAAGGAGAAGAAGAAGAGTAAGGGATAGAAAACCTGTTTGAAAAATTAATGATGGAAAACTTCCCTAATTTACTGAGAGAAAAAGTCACACAAATCCAGGAAGCACAGAGTCCCAAACAAGAGGAACCCAAGGAGGCCCACCCCAAGACCCATCATCATTGAAATGGCAGAATTCCAAGACAAAGAGAGATTCTTAAAGGCAGCAAGGGAGAAATAAGAAGTAACATTCAAGGGAGCCGGGATAAGACTAGCAGCTGACATCTCAATGGAAATGCTCCAAGCCAGAAGGGAGTGGCATGAAATATTCCAAGTAATGAAAAGCAAAGGCCTGCAACCAAGACTACTCTACATTGATTTAAATACTTCATGATTGTTTAACTTTAACTTTCACCCGAACCCTCATTCTTTCTGTTTCTCCAAACCCTAATCTGAATGAGGTTTGCCACATGTACATACGATCTATCCTGAAACATTTAAACTACAATATTTAATATCTTCAATGCATAGTTTTGTTGCTATTGTTCAGACTCATTCAAAAATTTGAAATGTGTCAGGTTACATACCTCTTATTAGTCAGGTCAGTAAAGCTCAACAGGAGACGAACATAAGGAACTTTTTTCTATCTGCCAGTAATTTAAAAAATGTGTTTATTATACAAGTACATTATACGAGCATCAAGTAATATAACGAACATACCATCAATTATGTTTCTCAAACATTGTAGAGAATAATGTCAAATACACACGTCTTACAATGACCCTAATGAAATTGTAAGAATAAGAATAAGAATAAGAATAAATTGCAAATCAATGCAATTATTTCTATGGGAGACTGTAGCATTAGGGTTCAAGTATGTAGGCTTCTGGTGATTTAGTTGATAATAGGATTAGATGGTGGGTAAATTGGATTGGAGGAAAAATATTTTCACAGTCTTATACACCATCTAGAATATCGGTTGTCTCACACACACTTTTATCAGGAGCTAGATACCAGTTGCTGGTGATTTTAGTTGCTAAAATTATTTTTGTTATGAGAGGTTACATTGTGCATCAAATATATTCTGAAAGATAATACAAAGTTACCTCACATTAATAAGCTCCACGGATTACTTAAACAAATGTAAAACTTCTGTGTATTGAGCTTGATGTTCTCATTTGTTGTGGACTGCACAAAAAATGTAAAAGTACTTTGTGAAGGTTTAAACTGGTACTATTGTTTAAATATGTTTATTGTAATGAGTTTATGCCCTTTAAATATGCTCCTATTATGTTGCTCCTTTCCTATTTTTGCTTCTTTTAAAGCATAATATGTTATTAGTTGATCTGTTAATCTAAAAAGAACACTGGGGCTAATTACATGAGAAATGTTAACTCACTGGAAAATAAGATACTAAAGTCAGCACTTGCTCATTTTCACACTCCCAGCACATCCCGGGCTTGGCATCTCTTGAGGAGCAATTAACTTTGGCAGGGCAGCTGAATTCAAACACACTGAGATTTCATTTTCTCTACGTTAAGAATCATAATTAATAAAGAAATTATAACATGTTGTCATAGACTATCCAATTACCATGATAACATTCCTTTAAAAAAAAAAAAATCCCAGGAGAAAACCTTTTAAGCACTAAGGGCGAAGGAGAAAATGATTTCCTGTATATTGCAAAGCTAACAGTGTCTGAACGACTATTGCTGTGTACATGAAGGCAATTAAAAATTTATATTTTTCAAAATATTCTCTTAATCCACACACATATTTTTATCTAGATAAAATGTGAAGCTCTAAATAATACTATGAAAATTATTTTAATCGTAAGTATTTTAGTCCTATATAATTAAGCTATTACAAAGGTTGTGCCATAATTATAATGTAGCAAAGTCACATTTGAACCACTGGCGGGTTTCTGTGAGGATATAATTTCCACAAAATTTTCCACCACTGTCAAAGTTTTTTGGGCAATGCATGCAGAAGGGAGTGGGCTTATTTATCTTAGAGGAATTATTCCTAATTCCTTGTGTAAGCAATAACACGCTAGTTGAGGGTACAATTGAGTCCATTAAAATTGTAAACATCTTCTCTTCTAGGGAGATGATAAGAAGATAGAAAAGACAGAGAAAGAGGAAGAAGAGGAAGTAGAAAAGAAGGAACAGTTGGTGAACAAGAGGGAGAGGAGGAGTGAGAAGACATAACATCCTGGGAAAGAGGCCAGGGGTGGAAGTTGGAGGGAAGGGTAGCTCGATGTTCTCCAAGTTTGACTGAGTCGGAGGCATCCATGTGCCTAACTGATTGCAGTGACATTCTCTAGCCCGAGTTGCGAGTACCAGCCCAATACATGTTCCTATTGGCAAAATGGAAGGTAGACCTTGCTCTATGAAGGTCCCTTCATTTTAGGGCTTTCTTACGTCTATTTTACGAGTACTCGCTCCAGAAATCTAAAACTACGGTCAGACAGCTGTAAGGTCTTGCAACAGACAATGAGCCATCTCTGGGTTTGGACGGGTGCCCCATGACACCATGAAGAGCTGAAAATACGTGCAGAAGATGAAAGAAAGACTACTACCCCCTCCGGTGTCTTTGTAATGTGCCACTTGACACAATGCAAATCAATGGACATGACAAGCCTTGATCTGTGTGGCTCAGTGTGTTGCGTGCTGTCCCAGAAAGTGAAGGGTCGCTGGTTAGATTCTTGGTCAGGGCACAGGCCTGGGTTGAGGGTTTGGTCCAGATCGGGCACGTGCAACAACACAACCATCCGTGCATCCCTCTCACATCCATGTTTCTCTCCTCTTCCTCCCTCTCTTCCCCTCTCTCAACATTAATAAAGTCTTTAAAAAATAAGAGATATGATGTGTGCATATTTTTACTCATCAAAAATAAGCTGATGGAACCACAAGAGCAAGGAAAAATATATACAGCTTAGAACTTGCTTATAACCTGTTCACTTTCTGCATAAATCACATAAAGAAAAGAATTTTTACTTAGAGAACAACCAGATGTACATATTTATAGCACAAATAGATTCTACCAATGAAGACAATTCCATCCTTTGCTAAGCTTCCATAGTGCATTTTATAGCAATGTTGTTTTTCATTTACCATATTTTTTGGACCAAAGGGGATACCCAGGTTTCAGAGGAGGAAAATAGGAAAAAAAAATTGAAGCAAAAAATGTGGTAAAATATTTAATAACATAAATAACATCTCACCAATGTAAATGTAAAGCTACATTCAGATGATAAGATGCACCCCCATTTTCCTCCCAAATTTGGGGGGAGTGTGTCTTACAGTCCGAAAAATGCTCTAGGTCTCTTTCATACCCCCTAGCCCAGTGCCATAGGAGCACACACAAAAAAGTTTTTTTCTTTTCATTTAATTTAAATAATCAAGAGTACAGCCAGAAAATATTTGGCCATCTTTTTAGTCATTTTCATAATTGAACCCTGGAAATGTAATAAAGGCTAATTTGGTTCAATACATTAGGCCACCAATTTGAAATAAAAGACAATCGTTTTATTCTATAATTATCTTCTTTAAATAATTGGGCCACTTTTATGTGGGGGAGGGTGGTGATTGCAGACACACTTTTACTCTGGATTTTTAGAACATACAGATTTAAATGGAGCCTTTGTTAATTGATTATTTCAGGGATTTCTAGAAATCCAGACATCTGCAGTACTGACAAATATTCAAGTCTCTCCCAAAAAGTTCCTTCTAGTAGCTTCTTCAGAATATGACCTTGCATAGTATTGAGGACATTACTCACTTCCCCCATGAAGCACCAATCAGTGGTAATTTTTCCTTCTGTGAGAAAATGCCAAATGCCGCTGTAATGGGCGATGCAGTTTTCCTCACAAGGTTGCCAGATGAAGCAATGAATGAAAATAAATGGCATGCATTTGTCAGGAAAGCGACAGTACGTTTGTTGGAAGTGTGAGCAACAAAGTTTGCTGATGCTACAGTCCCCGAATCATTACAACATGCATTGTCACACATTTTGGAGGAAAACATAGAATACTGAAAAGTGCTATAACTGACAAAGATTTGAAAGATGTATAATACACCCACGAGACTCTGTAACAATGTTTTGATAGCCAGCAGAATTCTTAAGAAGTGGCTGAGATATTTTTATGCCAAATGTCATTTCAATGTTAGTTTTTGTTTCCTTACTTAACAACGGGTCAGGGTAGTAATTAAACCCTTATTGTGCTATGCAAAGTACTTTCAAAGTACAAATCCTCTCCAGAAAATCAGAAGATTAACAGGAGCAAATAACAAACTTCATAATAGGTTATATCAAAAAATCTGGCCCTGACTGGTGTGGCTGAGTTCGCTGGGTGGCATCCTGCAGTCCAAGGTTGCTGGTTCGATTCCTAGTCACATGCCTGAGTTGTGGGTTCACTTCCCCATTAAGGTGCGTGCTAAAGGCAACCGATTGATGTTTCTCTCTCACATCCAACTTTCTCTGCCTCTCTCTAAAACTAAATAAATAAAATCTTTTTTTTTTAAATCTGTTTTGTTATCTATATTTCTAAAGACCCACCTGCAAGGAAACAAAAATGTCACTGTCCTTCTGGGCCACATAGATCAATTTCTCCGTGTGCTTTGTATAGCTTTCCCAGGGAAGTTCACGTGTCGGGAGAGGGGAAGATACTAAACACGCTCCAGGCGAAGTCCAGCAGCATTGTTACTTTAGTTACTGTTTTTAGAAGGTATTTGTTAGTGTATTTTCGTGCCGTGGCTGAGACTGAGGGGCAATGCAGCAGGAGTCTATCATTTGCCAACCTCAAAGGGACAGGGACTGGAGCGTTTCGATCTGGAGCAGAGAACAGCACCGTGGTTATATCTTCAGGGCTGGCTTCAGGATTGTGCCTCAGCAGAACAAACTCATGGAGAACACAACGCACTTTTTAGAGTTTTTTATGCCCTCCTCTTTTCAAAACAATATTTGCTTTTTTAAGACATGTTAATGTACTTAGTTAAATATCTGAACTTTAGTCCCCAACTGGAATAACTTACTGGTTATACTTTTGGAAAGCAAACTTCTGGACCAACTAAATTACTTCTTAACGGCAAACATGCGTTTCTAGCTATCCAATTTGTTGTCCTGCTCAAAAGCCACTTATGGGCCCTGGTTGGTGTGGCGCAGTGGATTGAGCACCGGACTAAGAAGCAAAGGGTCGCTGGTTTGATTCCCAGTCAGGGCACATGCCTGGGTTGTGGGCCAGGTCCCCAGTAGGGAGTGCACAAGAGGCAACCACACATGGATGCTTCTGTCTCTTTCTTTCTCCCTCCCTTCCCCTCTCTCTAAAACAAAATCTTAGGAGGGGAAACATTTATGGGATCACGGAGCTATCTGTGACGCTTACTGGTTCAAAGCAAATTTCCATGACGCGGTGGCCATGGCAGGGATCAGGCAGATCACCCGTCCCCTGTGTCTGCTGCTCAGGGTTCAGTGACTGTCAAGTAAGGTTTCCAAAATTGTGTTGTCTTGAAGCAGGATTCTCAGTGTGCACTTATCAAGCTCAATTTTTAACTATGCCTTAAAGGAAATATTAGATTAGTCACCTACATGACTTGTTTCTTTTCTAAAAGCAACCGTGCAAAGAGAACAGCATACACATTTCTAGAAACATTCTTCATTTATTTATGTATTTATTGTGCTGTTATACTTAGGTTTGTGGTTCAGTTTCTTAGGCACCTTTTTCGCCAGCTCCATCCCATCCCCTGTTGCAGTCAGTCACTACATGGTTCTCTGTGTCCGCGGGTTAGACGGCGCTCATTAACTTTTTAAAGATTTCATTTATTTTTAGAGAAGGGAGAAGGGAGGGAGAAAGAGAGGCAGAGACCATCACTGTGCGGTTATGTCTGGCGCGCCCTCTATTGGGGACCTGGCTTACAGCCCAGGCCTGTGCCCTGACTGGGACTCGAACTGGTGACCCTTTGGTTCACAGGCCAGCATTGCACCCACTGAGCCACACCAGCCAGGGCAGACAGTGTTAATTTCCATGAAGCAGCTTGAGGATGACAAGGCTATCACTGGGAAGGCAGTGAATGACTCGTTCAATAAGCCCTCCTTGGGAGAACAGCACGGGCAGCTGGTCGCCCAAGGCCTAGAGCGCATGCTCAGAGAGGGTGCAGTCCTGTAATTACCGTATAAGCCGATTTTAGCTTTGCAATCGCATTGGGCAGCGTGGAAAACGGGTTTCTTGCTTATGAAAACAGAATATGGTGCGATGTGGCTGCTTGCTCTTCTGCCTCAGAAAAAGTGTTCCTGGCAATGCTTTTTTTGAGCCATTTCGAAGTTCTTGGGCAATTCGCCGGCAGTCAAAGGAAAGCAACCGGTTATACATATTTCAGACAGATACGCTTTTTAACGATGTAGACTTTCAAGTTACACAAATAACCAGCAGCTCAGATCCCCTGACACATTCCTGCAAGGCGTCGCGAACACTGCTTCATCGCCTTGAATTAGCCTCATTCTAGGGCTTCCTCTCGCTGGTAGCTCTCTCAGCTGTCACTCAGCCCCATTATCTGGCCTTCTCGGCAAGTGTACTGCAGATCAAATACTCGTATTTTTACAGGACAACAATTAGAGAATGAAGAGATGGATGAAGTGAGCAATAAGCTGTTCAGAATGTGCTCAACTAATGGAACCGAACGCTTCAGTCATTAAGGGCAGTTGTTAAAGACAAGTAAAACAGGACTGTAGGTAGGGCACTTACTCTGCGAAATATAAGCAAGCGCCCTAGCTGTTGAAACTGGTACAATTGTAGTAAAAGAAAACCGGAGGTACTGTTACCTAGACCTGCAAAGCTTGCCTGGTTTTTGTGCTTTTCTTTCTTTTTTTATTTTTTTATTTTAATTGTTGTGCTTGTACAGTTGTCCGTCTTTTACCCCATCCCAGCCCACTGAGGCCTGCTTTTTCTTCAGCTCTCTGAACCGTCTTCGTATGCCATAAAATAATTATGCACCCTACCCTTGCCTTTGGTATTTCTGCTTCTCTTGTTTGCAATCCGATAAATCTATCTGATATATGTGCAATTTTTCAAACCTCAGTGAGGTAAATCTGAAGTGGTCAATGGAATGAGATGCTTTGAATATCTTTGCTATTCTGACAAAAGAGAACCAAAAGTTTCACCACCTGATAGGATAGGTAATTGCGTTCAGAGTAACTCTAGTCATGTACCTTCCCATGAACAGATAGATTAAATCTGGTAAAAGGCAGGTTCCAGCATAAGAAATACCTGTTTTCTCTCCAGCGCCCGTATATTCACTCTGCCCTGAGCACTCTCTTATCTTTGTCTGACTTTCATTCACAAAGCTTTTATATTTAAGTTGTGACATGACCTGAAAAATCAAATAAAGCTTCTTCTTTACACAGAGATATGTTCTTAAATTTCTAAATCTAACTTTGCCAACTTACCATGACAAGGATTTCTTTTCATGTTTCATTAGAGGCCAGGTATTGTGCAAGACTGTTAATTTTCTATGTCTGATACTTGTCTCTTCCTCTCAAGACTCTGAAAACCAACCTTGTGGTCCAGCTACCAGAACTGGTCTTGCGGTGCTTTCCAATATATATGTCACTTAGTGCGGTATGCTCATGGAACACACACATAGAAACCTCACATCCGAATTCTGAAGTACCCAATGAAAAACTTATGATAAAAATAATGTAGACACATCCTGTTTGTTGTACAGCTAAAGTCATTGCTGTGATTATATCTATTCCTTGTAAATCAAGACTGTCCTCCTTCAGTTTGTTAAAATAAAGGCCATCTGTAGTTAGTTTTGGGTTCACATGTTTATTGAGAACCTGCTTTCTTCAGATGCTATTATAGGATCTGGGATTAGAGCTGTGTTAAAAAAAAATACAAAGGTGTCTGCTGCCCTAGACTTAAAATCTAGTGGAAGACGGTTTCCACCAATCAAGAACTCCTGCTACACATATCATATGAATGGGAAATAAGTGATTGTATTAATCAAATGGTTGTTAGTTCTTACCTATTTATAGTACAGAGTATCACACAGTATAATCACCTATTTGGAAATACACTCAACACCCCCAAGATTTTATTTATTTATTTTTCGAGAGAGAGGAGGGGATGGAGAAAGAGGGAGAGAAGCATCCATGTGTGGTTGCCTCTTGTGCACCCCCTACTGGAGAACCTGGCCCACAACCCAGTCATGTGTCCTGACTGGGAATCAAACCAGCAACCCTTTGGTTTGTAGTCCGGCACTCAGTCCACTGAGCCGCACCAGCCAGGGCTTCCCCCACCCCCTTTTTTTTTTTTATCCTCACCTTGGGACACTTTTTCATTGCTTTGAGATAGAAAGAAAGAAAGAAAGAAAGAAAGAAAGAAAGAAAAGAAAAGAAAAGAAAAGAAAAGAAAAGAAAAGAAAAGAAAAGAAAAGAAAAGAAAAGAAAAGAAAAGAAAAGAAAAGAAAAGAAAAGAAAAGAAAAGAAAAGAAAGAGAGGGAGGGAGGAAGAAAGGAAGAAAGAAACATGGATTGGCTGCCTTCTTGTATGCATCCCAAAGCTGAGAGATGGAGCCCACAACTTACGCAAGTGCCCTGACCAGGAATCCAACCCATGACCTTTTGTTCCGCAGGATGTCACTCCAACCAACTGAGCCCCACTGGTCAGGGTGCCCCCTGGTCTTTCACTGTGCTCCCCTGCCGGAACTTCCACTGTGGGTCAATTTACATCCCCTCACTCTGTGCCAACCTGCAGGACAGCACCCAAGAGTTACTGGAGAAAAATACACAGCCATGATGTCTGGCCTTGGTTGTTGTTGTCGTTGTTGTTTTATATTAATGACCATTTAACTAATGTGGAAAATGAATGATGCGCAGCAATTTTTTCTATGTTCTTATTAATCTACTCTCCTGCCTGATAACTATTTCACATCTCTTCTTCCCTTTATATTGCCCACTGGTGGCCTTTCTTTCTGTTTCTCTAAGAAAAGAAAAGCCATTAGAAAGTAGTGTGATTTCACATTCTTCCACCATCTTTCGTCTGTTTTGACACCCCCTGCATTTCTAGCTGTTGCATGATAACTCATCGATGCGCCTTTGCTTCAGCAACTACTTTCATACTCTAGGTTGCAGCCACTTTACTTACGTATAAACTATCGTTCCTGCAGTCATGCCTTCTCTGCAGATTCGTTTCTTTTTCCCATTTTTGTGGAATCATTTCCATCAACATACCAACAAGTTATAATTTCTTCCACAAATAAAATGCACTCCCACCTTGTCTGGTGTGGCTCAGTTCGCTGGGCATCCTCCTGCAAAGCACACAGTTGCTGGCTGATTTCCAGTCAGGGCACAGGTGTGGTTTGCAGGTCTGGTCCTCAGTCAGGTGCACGCGAGAGGCAACCGATTGATGCTTCTCTCCCATATCGATGTCGCTCTCTCACTCTCTCCCTGTCTCACTCTCTTGCTCTCTGCCCCTTCGTCCCTTTCTAAATGAAAAAAAAAAAAATGTCCCCAAGTGAAGATAAAAACAAAGACACTTCAAACAGATAAATGATATGTTATATCTTGGCTATAAATTCTGGGAATTTGTTAAAGAGGTCCTAGTAACAAGAAAATAAAGTTTAAGTGTCTTTAGAAGGAGTGACCAAAAAAAAAATAGACATTTCTGATTAAATCCCTATCCATCAAGGCATCCAACTATTACCAGAGACCATGACTGCCCACAGCCACACTGAGTTACCCACAATGAATGAGGAGGAGAATTTTGTTTTTAAAATGCACACTTCCAGGCTTCACTTCAGATTTACAATCTTGCTTCAGATCTTCAGGAGGTGGTCCCCAGAATTTCACATTTTAAAAACAATCTTTCTGGTGATTATTATGTAGTTGGCAGGAGAGTTGTAAAGGATGACTGATGGGAAGGTTTATTCCTAAAAAAAAAAAATCACAGCCAACAGGGAAAAATGCTTACCTTTCCCGTTAACAGGATTCTTTGTTCATTTTGTGACACTTGGGCTGAATCTGGCCATTGCGTGTTCATTCCTGGTCGCAGAAAATAAAAAGTAGTGGAGATGCCCACGAACATAGACACAATCATTACCCTCAGCCAAATACCAATCAAGTAGAAGGAAGAAAAAATACCAAAACTGATTACACCCATGTAACACTTGGCATTTTAATCACATTTGGTGGTGGTTCAGTATTCTTGACTATCCACACTGTTCTGCAGAGCCCTGCATGCCTATAATATTCTAAACACAGTTTTTAAAAAGAATTGTTATCGTTATATCTGTGTGTTTTACAGTAGGTTTTAAAATTCAATATGCTTTTCAGGAACTACTGTAAAGGACACATGGACAAAACCAAGGGGGAGGGTGGAAGCAAGGGAGGGAGGTGGGTTTGGAAGGGGTTGTGAGGAGGGATGGGGAGAAAATATAGGCAACTGCAATTAAACAACAATAAAATAATTTTTAAAAATACACATACCATTAAAAATTTTTTTAAAATAAAACTCAATATGCTTATTTATAAAAAGGCATCGGCATCATTTAGTAACTTAATAAGTTGTACGGGCTCTTATCATGACCTAAGTGGTGTTTTTAGTATTTGGGGTTAAAGTTATCATGAGTGTATTAATATTGATCAAATTAGTTTCACATATCGATGTCTTCAATAACAATCTCTTTCCTAAATGTTAATTAGCTGCTGCAATCTTCTTTCAGTCTGATGTCATAAGACAAAACACTTTCGTGAAGAAAAAGCATTGTTGCATGCATCTGCACCAGCACAATCAAGATTTGGAGTCAGTAAATTGAGTTGTTCCATTTACTGAACCACTGAGTTCACCTTGCATAATTTGACTACATAGGAGAGGGTGTTTTTAAAAGCTATGTTGGGAAAATAACTACAGAACATATGTGTGAAAGAGAAAGGCATTAATATGATAACACCATTGGCTCTAGTATTGAAATGTATGACTTACTGCGATTTTCATTTCCTTAGTAGAATATCTTCAGCAAGATCACGGACACTCCAGGAACCGAGAGTTAAAAAGTCCTGAAGGTCGACTAAGAAAGCCCAAGTTCCAAAGGAATGCAAGTTAAACCTAGTTATCTATTCAGCAAGAGGCTCATACATGGGTTGTCCTGTAAACTGGCCATCTCAGCAGTTGACACAACACCTTGGTTATCAGTAAATTCAAGAGCAGTCATGGAGTCACAGGAACTGGCAGGTCAAGGGCAGATGTGACACCGGCAGTTACACGTTACGGAGTAAATTACCTTCTTCCTCATCTGTGTTTTGTCCAGCTGAGTGACTTAAGCAGAAGATGGAAATATGTCTTTCCTGTTTTGTTTCGTACATTGTTTATTATTGTTCATGTTCAGTTGTCTCCCTTTCACTGCCCACACCCCACCCACCCTCCATCCTTCCGCCCTTTGGCTTTGTCCACAGGTCTTTATACCTGTTCCTGGACCACTCCTCCCCTTGTTTTTCCCGTTATCCTCCTCCCCCACCCCTCTGCCTACTGTCAGTTTGTTCTTTATTCCAATGTCTCTGGTTCTATTTCGCTCCCTTGTTTGTTTTGTTGATTAGGTTCCACTTGTAGATGAGATTGTCTGGCATGGATTCTTATCTTTTGCTCAAGCTTGTACAGCAGGTTAAATCAGATTAAATCAAAGCCAGATTAAATCAAGCGCCGGAGAAAATGAGGCAATCAAGAGACATGGTAAACACAAGATATGTTGGACTGTTGGCAGCATAACACACAGTTCTGTTTTACAGAAAACTTTTTTTAAATATTTTATTTATTTCCTCTTAGAGAGGGGAAGGAAGGAAGAAAGAGGAAGAGAAACATCCAGGTGTGATTGCCTCTCACACGCCCCCTACTGGGCACCTGGCCTGCAACCCAGGCACGCGCTGTAACTGGGAATCAAACTGGCAACCCTTTGGTTCGCAGGCTGAGCTCAGTCCACTGAGCCACGCCAGCCAGGGCTACAGAAAGCTTTTTTATAGCTAGAAAGACCGCCCTCTAGTATAACAATGAAACGTGACCACAAATGCACAAAGCAGTAACACAGGTATCGGTGGTCATGATCAAGTATGACCTGCTGTCCATAACTCCACGTGCTACAGTGTCCTAGGCCAGACAGCGCAGGAGGTTTGTGGTGATCAACATCACCGCAAACACGTGAGGATGCTGTTGCTTTGGGCTTTACAATGGCCACAGTGTCACTAGGTCAAAGGAATTTTCCAGTTCCATTGTGATCTCATGGGACCACGGCTGTGTCTGTCGTCCATCATGGACCGCCCCACTGTTGTTTCACAAAACATGACTGTGCACATTTCCTTCCAGGGTGACCTTAGATGCTCTCCACGGATGAGTCCCACATCATTCTTCTGCGTTCCCAAAACTGCTTTGCTTCCTCTTCCTGAAGAAATCATGAAGTGTTTTAGCAAGAAAAACTGTTTTAGAGCTTTGCAATTGATTCTTTATATGCATGCTTGATTCAGAAAGCTAGGACATAAACATAAAAACTTTTTTTAATATGTTGGATCAACTTAAATCGTTACTACATTGCTATCATGCTCTCAAGGAAACCATGTAGTAGATAGAGCTGTACACCTTCGGATTTTTCTACAGGGGAGTTGGGGGTTGGGGTAACTTCCGAGACCCCTCAGATCTCACCCCCACACTACAATACTAACCAACCAATATTTTTTTTACTGTTTTATGGAACTCCTTTTTCTTAGAACGGGTTTTGTAAAACAAACATACACTGAGGAGAACAATAAAAAAATCAATCAATAACAATCATAGTTGCCTGGTAACCAAAAGGAAGACATCAATAGAGAATTGTGTGCCCTGGCTGCTGTAGCTCGGTAGGTCGGGCATCATCTGCAAAGTGAAACGTCGCTGGTTCGATTCCTGGTCAAAGCACATGCCTGGATTGTGGGTTTATTCTCTGACTGGGTGCAAATGACAGGCAACCAATCGATGTTTCTTTCTCACACCAATGTTTGTCTCCCTCTCTTTCTCCCTACCTTCTTCTACCCCTAAAAATAAATACATAAATTAATCTTTTAAAAATCACTCTGCTTGCTCTGGCTGGTGTAGCTGAGTGCATGGAGCGCGGGCCTGCGAAGCAAAGGGTTGCCAGTTCGAATCCCAGCCAGGGCCCATGCCTGGGTTGCGGGTCCCCAGTAGGGGGCGTGTGAGAGGCAATCACACCTAGATGCTTCTCTCCTTCTCTCTCTCCCTTACCCTCTCTCTAAGAATAAATTAATTAATTTAAATAAATTACTGAGCTTTACTTAGAACTAAAGATCAAATAGACTAATAATTGTGCTGAAAGGATCAGGTTATAAGATGTTGGGTTAATGAGACTCACTATCTAGGTCCCTTGTTTCTTTAGTTTGGCCATCAAAAATGCCTCCTTTGAGTGCTTTTGTGAAACTTTCTTCGCTAGCCTTTTTTGTATTCTCTCTTGTTTATATCTCCATCCAGAGAAGTTTGTTTTCAATAATCGCTGCTTCTGCTTGCAGTTTTGTTTATGTGCTTACTTCTGCTCATTTGAATCCTTGAACATCTGGGAGAGATCATTTTTAAAATCCTATCATCATTCGGTTTTATCGCAACACTCTAAGTCACCTGATCTCATCCACGCCATAGAGAAGGGTGCTTTATGGGGGGGAAATGTGAAAGACTTGATAGATTAAATTGACCGCAACTTTATTTTTAAAAAATCATTTATTTATTTGTTTTCAGAGAGAGGAGAAGGGAGGGAGCAAGAGAGAGAGAAACATGGATGTGAGAGAGAAACATCCATTGCTTGTCTCATACACTCCCGACTGGGGATTGAAGCTGCAACACAGGCTTGTGGCCTGACTGGGAATCGAACTGGCAACCCCCTGCTTTCTGAGATGATGCTCAACCCACTGAGCCACACCAGTCAGGGCGACATTGTGTAAATTTTAAAACTAAAATTCACCAGCTTAAGAATGAAAGTCGACATTTCAAACTGCCATTGAAGACAACAGAATCTTTTTTAAAAAATAATAAACTAGGGAATATCAAACATAAATGGATTTATTGGATAGAATTTTATTTTTTGACTCAAATTTAAAGTAACTACAGGTTAGACTAGCAGTTTCTCTTCCTCCAACCTTGTCTATTGACTAAATGATGATGATCATCTAGTTTCTGGGATGGAATGCATCTGTACTCTCATCTCCACTACACCCTGGTAGTTTGTATCTTGATCTCTCTAGTGACGATATAGCCTTAATGAGTCATATAATGCACACCTAGCATGGCATCAAGCCTTTTTCTGATTTAAGTTCTTATTGGTTCCATCCTCTGAATTCTGCACCTCCCTGAGGGACTCCTCATTAGTCACCCACTGCCCGAGAAAATGGACCGATACACACTGAACTCACCGCATTGCCTGCTCACTTCAAGTCCTTCCCAGTCCGTTGTTAGTTTTCTACGGTGATGTCATGGCTACCCAGGGATCATTGTTTTCCAGGTGGAATCATTCATCTTGTATTAAAAACAAAACAAAACAAAACATTTCCGATATATTAAGCATGACATCAATACTAAAGGGCTGGGAACGTGTTATGTCATCGAACTTGAAAGGGATTGAGAATGGATGTAGTTCCGCCGACGAGACTTCAAAGACAATATAAAGGACACAAAACATGATGTAAATTGATCAGACTTTGATCTTCTGTCTGAAAGTGCCGTCACGTCAAATGCAGTCAGGATAAAAGCCTGCCAGGGACGGCACCTGGGGGATGAGGTGCGGCGGTAAGACTTGTTGAAGCCAAAGCAAATGCCGAGGACTGTCCAGGACCGGCCTGCCCCACTGCGGAAAGAAGTCCTGCCTCGGCCTCATCAAGCCCAGAAGAAGGCCAGCCTCCAGGAACCCCATGTCCAGAAGCCCCAGACTCCAGAAACTGGTTCTAGGCACACCAAAGCTTCCTCCCGTTGGTCTGTGTCCTCGGGCCGCCAGTTCCGCCCCTGTTCCCCGCTGTGCTCTGGCTGACCCCGTGTTGCCATATTCACCGCCCACTCTCAGCTCACTCTGCACAGCTGCTAGACCCACACAAGCCAGGGCACGTGACGCGAGACAGAGACGGACAGAGGGACTGCGAGCTTCCCTCTGTTGGGCTGTGATTATATCACGCTAGGCTTAGGAAGGACCCAGGGGCTCTTCCACACCAGCCAATCAATGTCCCATTCCTCCTGGGCTCCAGCTGGGCCCTCCTGCAGCCAGTCCACTTTCCGGACCTTCCGGGATTCTGTGTCCCTTACCCAGTCGGATCCTTGTCCCAGGCCAGACAGGCAGGCCTGGATGAATGGCCACCCTCTTGGCTCCTACTGCACGGGCCTCACTCATAGTAGAAGGACCTGGCCCTGCACCACCTCGGCTTTTAGATCCTAAAGCTGCGGGATGCAGCAGCACCCTGGGGAGCCGATGCATGCTGCCACTTCTTGCGGAAGCAGGTTTGCTGTGCGACTCAGCTCCCTGGTTGGTGAGGCTTGGAGTCTGATTCCCGCTGCTCCCTTCCTTTATTAATATCTAGCCACACCAACAAAAGGGCTGCAGTAAGTGCTTAGGCCTCATTCGATCTCTGTCATATTTTGAAACTGTAATAAAACATAACTGGAGGTAAGCGTCTCCTCACAGGACCATAACGCATCACCCATTTAGCAGCAGCTTGACACAACTCTCGTTTAAACTCTAGGTGGTGGGGGGCGGGTGTGGGGGGGATGGAGACAACAGTTCCTGAACAAGAATTTTTTTAAAAATCTTAAAAAGGAAAAAAGAAACTCATTCTATAAATCAGACAACCAACCAGACATGGCTGGATTCTCTCCTCGGGACGCATGCTGTTGAAATCCTGCTGGTTTCCAGGACTGTGGCTCACATCCAGGGCTGGGAGTCTTCTGAGCTCATGGGCTGGGGACAGAATTTATTTTCTTGTCACTCTGTTCACGTGGCATCTTCCTCTTCAAAGCAGGACTGACATATTGAAACTTCCTCATTTTTAAATCATCTCTACCTTCCCCTTCTGCCTTCAGTGACTTATGTGACTGCATTGGGCTCACTGGCAAAACTCCAAAATAATCTTTGTATTTGAAGATCAACTGATGAGTGATTTGAACAACATCTTCAAAGTCTCTTGTACATGAAATATACCATAATCATGACAGTAACATAAAGGGATAGAGATCAAGGTGGCGGGGGTGGAATTCTACCACACGGGGTAAATCAAGGTGCTGGAAAACATATCGTGATAGTAGCATATTGGAGCGGTTAGTAGCTTAAGCAGTTTGAGTCCTGGCTATCGCGCTTCTTAGCTATATTCTCTAAGCTTCATTTCCATAACCCATCAATAAAAAAATAGAAATGCATACAGTTAATGAGAAGATTACATTACAAATATATTTAAGCACCTGTCTTATAGTGCATGCGCAATAAATGTTAGCTATCATGATTATCATTTCTATTTTAATCTTCAATACATTGTATGTTTACTTTCATGAAAGTAAGAACTGCGTGTTGCAGAATTCCATGCAGCACAAGTAGGGCTGCCAGGGAAGATCAGTTCACACCTGCATTCTCACGCCACAAAGGCAACCATTTTTAATCACTGTTGCTTTTATTTCTTTTGGTAGCTACCTCCACATTCTAAACGTGTATTCATTATTGTTCTGCGACACTGTCTCCTTGACTCCACACCGTGAAACATAGAGATTTGGATCGCTCCTCTCATCTCCCTCTTTTTTTATTGTTGTTCATCATCTCTGGAGAGCTGTAATATTTGTGTTTCTTCTATTAGTTACGTTTGTAATTCTTAATAAATATTTACTCCTCATTAATTTCAGCATTAGACAGTTCCAACTGCCCACATGTAAGAAAGGATATCAAAGCCCTGCCTAATCTTCTCTCCATCACTTTTCCCCACCTTAGAGCTGGCCATTTCTGTCAACCCTAACCTACTTTGCATGGTCAGTATCGATATGCCTATTGACATCATTTGCATACGACTTTGTAGTCATAATTAAATAGTTCCTTCTCTGTCTGAAGCTGGATTCTAACAGAAAACCAATAAACAGCATTGGCGTTATCCAAGTTGTATAACTATTATTCACGAGAGAGGCAAACAATGTGGTAAGATTATATTTTCTTTTGATATATTCTTTTGACGTCATGTTCTCTGTGCAACTCAAAGTAGCATATTTTCAGATGGCATTTAATATGTAATACAGTAAACACCATGCACAAATTTAATACTTTAATTGTTGGATTGACAAAATTTATTGTTTTTAATGACCATACTATGAAACACAACTCAAGTAACACTCTGAAAAGATGGAATCGAATCCTTTCTCAGTAATAAAGAAGTTTAACCTTTGATAAAGGTGGTTAAGATTCTAATTAGTTCTTAGCTACCATTTGAATCCAGAAATGATGACTGCAATTTGTCATTTTGACATAATGATCAACAAACAGCAGCATTTATATGGACTACTTTTTAAAAAGTGGATTTCTTCCTATTCGACTCTTTGAGTTGTTCTTTGATTTCATTTGAATGTTCTTTATTCCACAGCAATCTTGTTTGTTCAACCTGTGAGCATATTATAAAATAGAATGTCAACTTTTAACGTATGCCGTGCATCGAGCAATGCATTATTTAACGCAGTGGAATTACTTTGTAACATCACACTGCCGGACACGATGCCTCTCATGAAAATGCATGTGCGTGAGGAAACAGTAGTTGTGAACTGCCAACCACATTCAAAGCCCGTTTGCTCTGTCGTTGACTTCAGACAATAATAAAAACCAAAAGAAATTGGATCCCTCTGAATGCAACATTTGTCACCAAATGAAAAAGGATTTGGTTAGGGTAAGCTCTACTTGTTTCTTTCAAGGCTACAAAAGCCCTTCCTAACTTCTCCATCACTGGTTTTCATCTCGCAGTTTCCATACTTTCTTATGAGCAAAGAATATTCAACAATGATGTGGCCCAAAGAGGTGTTGCCATTTGATCTCACTCGCCTATGGGGTCCCATGGGAAGTCATGGGAACATGGGAACACTGGCTGATAAATAGTTCTTTTTGCAGTGCTCAGTAAAAATTAGCCTTGGAAAATGATTTAGTCATATCCAATTCTGCGGTAGTTATATAGGCTATGATATATAACCTAATTGTTCGTAGACAGAAAAAATGAGAAACTCTTCAGTAATAGCTTTAGTTATTATGGAATCAGCACCAAATAATTTTATTTATTTTTTAAGACTGTACATTAATTTTAGAGAAAGAGAGAGCAACGGAGAGAGAGATTTATTGAACTGGTTAGTTATGCATTCATCAGTTGATTTTTTTTACTTTGGGAAATGTGATTTTATTTTTCTAAATCAAAACGTGTATTCATGTTAAATTCAGAATGTTTAACTCTCCATTTATCTCTCGAAATAGTCTCCTGATATTGTTGACAGTGTTCAGAACTGCGTCACAGTTAACACCCAATAGCGCATGTTAAAGAAAAAGGTTTCACCGTCGGGCCTAGGTATTGGCAATTCTGATTTTAAAAGACAAGAATTGTCATCATTTTTAGAAATTTAAAAGACAATGATTTCAGAGCTAAAAATCAGATCTCTTTTAAAACAGAAAAGAAAAAGCACTTGTGTCTTGTTGCTCTAAGCAGCGGGGCATGAGCCGGAGCCTGCATCGACTGATTCTGTCCGTAACGTAAATAATTCATAGACAGCAAAATGAATGATCTCCTCTAAATATGATAACAGTTTGTGAAACCAAACCAACCAACCAACCAGCCAGATGATGAGCGAAGCGTTAAACTCCGTTATATTACAAAACCAAAATCAAGCGATGGCTTTTGAGAAAAAGATACCAAAACATTTTGTGTTCAGTAAACGTCATTATTTCATGCAATGGATCCACAGCTTGGGAAAGATTGTCGAGCATTGTGACTTGGAAGGTAGAAAACAACACCATTTCATGTTTTTCATCTCTAGGCATTTTTAATTGGGGGGAATAGTCCATTTGTATTGTATTTTCTCATTACCGTTTACCGCCCCCTATACCCTCTTCTACCTCCACCCACCCCTCTCCCCCAAGCCTGCTACCACCACACTGTTCTCTGTGCCCATCAGTTCTCTGTTTCCTTTTCTCTTCCTTTCTTATTCTTTTTTTTAATGGAAGGTCCTAACTGGCTCTGCAAATGGTGCTAAGCAATCAGAAATTCACCGAGAAACCTCGACCTTTCCTTTGTTTTCAGATTAAGGTTTTGATAACAACTTTCATCCCTGCTGGTATAAATGCTGCTAGTATTGCAACAAGCCTGCCAAAGTTTAGAAACAAACCGGTAGCATTTTCTTTTTCCTATCGCGTGCGTAAAAGAGCTAGTTACTACGTGCCATATCTCAGAAGAGACAGACGTCCTCCTACGTTCTCAACAGTCAGACGGATTTCAAGGAGAAGAACGACCAGCATTGCCACAGATGTTTGCAGGATGTTCAATGTTGCTAATTAATGAAGAGAGGAGGACCAGCGCTGGGAACGAAAACACAAAACAAACCTCCCGCTGCGATGGCTCGGCCATTCATCACCCCAGGACACCCACGTCTCTTCCGCAGACGGTCCATATGGCAGCTCTACAGGTCTCCCGCTGAGCGACACCGGGTGGGGGCGGAGGGGGGGTGACCTCCACAGGTCAAGGGAAGAGTTTATCTTGGGATGGTGAATAACTTTACACTTGGCACTTTTCACAACATGTAAATGAGCGAGGTCATGCATGATTGAAAACACAGTCAAGTGTTTTTATTCGTTGGAGAATAAATGTGAAAAAGCAGTGCATTCATCCATCAAAGCCATTGCTAATCTTAATGACTCAGGAATAAGGTTTTTTTAAGATTTTATTTACTTAATATCAGAGAGAGGGGAAGGGGATGAGAAAGCGAGGGAAACATCAACATGTGTGGGTGCCTCTCACCTGTGCCCTGACCGAGAATCGAACCGGCGACCCTTGGCTTTGTGGGAGGACGCCCAGCCCCACTGAGCCACCCGGGTCAGGACAGTGCATCCCTACTCCTGTCCGCCCTAGTGCCACCACTCTGACTTTGTAAACGTATTTTTGCACAAGAAACACCAAACTTTTTCTTTTAAGATTTCATTTATTTCTTTTTAGAGAGGGAGGAAGAGAGGGAGAGAAACATCCTTGTGCGGTTGCCTCTCAAGCGCCCCCTACTGGGGACCTGGCCCCCCACCCAGGCTTGTACCCTGATTGGGGATGGAACCGGCGACCCTTTGGTTTGCAGCCGGAGCTCAGTCTACTGAGCTACACCAGCCAGGGCCCTCTTCCCTGCTTTTAAGAAGAACTGAACCTAAGAGCAAGCAAGGGTTCTGGAAACGTGAACAGCATCTATGAAACAGCTGTCATTTCTGCTGATACAGTATGTGCTATTTACTTCTCTACACAGATACCCTGAGTAAAGGACACTTAAATCCATGATTACTTTACCATCACAAGGTAAAAATTACCCACTCCACACAGATAGGACCATTGCTAATGAGGCCACTCATACGTGTTAGCATTCTCTTTCCCGGAACGAGAACCTGCAATCCTCTTAGTTTTCCCTCACAGAATTTATTTCTAATCCCTTTAATCATTTCTGTTGTTTTCCTTTGGGCATCTTCCTACACCTTGCTTAAGCTGCACGACCCCAAAATAGACTCCGCGTTCCTCGAAGCGTCTGAGCAAAGCGCAGATACAGCGAGGATGAACTTGTGATTCACAGCAGGAAAGGAAATGTGGCCAGCATTTCAAAGGTTCTTGCTGCTTGCTCCTGGCGGGGAAGGTGGAATAAAGGACACATAGACAGTTTATTTGCTGGAAGGAATAGAAGACATCGGTCTCAAGGCTTCAAAATTCATCATGAAAAGAACTTGAAAGGCAGTCACCAATTCTAGGTGAACACACTGGAAGACAGCTCCATGATCCCCATGTCTTGGCATCCACACCTGGGCTTCATCCTCTGCTTCCGAGTGTGCTCGGGACCTGTAACTCATCCCGGCCTTCACAATATGGCCCAAGTGTGTGTGTGGGGGGGGGGCCATCCCTTTTGTTTTAGGCTCACCTGAGGCCATTTTTGCCATTGCTTTTTAGAGAGGGAGAGAAGAAGGGAGAACAAAGATACATCAATGTGTAAGAAACACAAGAAACGGCTGCCTCCCACACGCACGCACCCGACTGGGAATGGAATGCGGGGAGGGGTGTGTGCTCTGACGGGGAATTGAACCCGCAACCCTTAGGGGGTTCAGGACGACACGCCAACCAACTGAACCATAGCGAGCAGGGCGATGACCTGGCACTTTTGTGACACCTTCAGTGACACCATAGCCTGTTTGTCCAGCAGACTTATTGGAGAGGTTATCTCCCGTAGTGACTTTGGAAAAATCACCAGTTTAAGAGGCTTACGTGGAACAGACTGCAGGACTGGAGAGAGGCTTCGAGCCCAGGGCCGAGGAGAAGCCTCCGCAGCTGCGAGCAAAGGAAACCTGGCAGCAAGCTGCATGGGCTTGGAAACGCGCTGTGGCCATAGCGCCCAGGTACACCTGCCCCCACGAACGTGCCTTGCGAGGCTGTTTCCTATGCGCCCTAGCCATAGACGTTGGGCTTTGCCGCGCGGCCTCTTTCCCTCCGCATCTGCATCATGTTTCCAGATTCATCCGCGTGGCAGCGCCTATCACGACTTCGGTAGTTTTTGTTGGAAAATGACATTCCGTGCAAAGGTTGCTGGGCATGTTGATCGTTTCCACCTTTGAACGCTCACGAATGATGCTATTACAAACATGTCAGTATGGATATTTTGCTTGAGTACCTGTTTACGATGAAGTCCTTTGGATGTATACCCAAGAGGAGAATGGATGGGCCATGCACAAATCCTCTACTTTAGAGAGCTTTAGACAAGGGACGGTGCTGGCCCCGCAGGAGGGAGCGGATTCCACGTCCCCCTAACCAGGCGGGAAGGACAGTGCCTGAGGACAGTAAGGTCCCTGGAATCAGTTGGGGGGCGGGCCAGGCCAACAGCTCCCTCCCCTGCCAAACAAGGCTTGAGCAGCCCTGGGAGAGGCCTGGTTGCTTGAAGTCGCAGAGAGGGCAGTAAGGAGGACTAAGTGGCAAACACACACAGGGGTGTGAGCACCCACCGAGTCGTGGACTCTGGCTGGGGAGAGTTGGTAGTTGGGCCGCGCCGGGCCCTGACCCCGATAGCCCCTGGTCTGGTTGGAGAGTTGGGCTGTGTGCGAGAGAGGCCAGGCCGCTGTACCCAGCAGCAGGCTTCAGCGGGAGGAGTTTCTCGAAAAGAAAAAGTGAAAAAACAGACCCAGCTGGGCAGCTGAGTCTCCCGAGGTGGCCTGGAAGCCCTGCGCACCCCCATCGCCCTCGGAAGGGTGCGCCACCCCGGGAGAGCGCGCTCTGCGGAAGGCCCCCAGGCCACAGCCCTAACCCGGGGCACAGGCGCAGGCACCCGGCTGGCCCTGGGGCAAGGACGCACCGAACTGTGGAGGCTGAGCGACCAGAGGCTGCGGGGAGCCGGGCTGGAGGCTGACTGACTGGGATCAGGAAGGGAGAACAGCGACCCCAAGGGCCCCTCAGCCTGCTGCAGCCAGGAAGACCAGCAGAACCGGTTTGGCCACATGGGACCCAGCAAGAGGCTTTTTTTTTTTTTTTTTTTTTTTTTAAGTAATTCTAGAAACCTTTATGAGGAACTGTCTGCTATGGTCAATGCAAAACCCCTTGGAATCTCTCCACTTTTAGCGAAGGTTCCAGCACACGAAACCTTTTCGATATTGGATAGTAAGTAAATTCCTCAGTAAGAAATGATCACATGGCTCTTCTGCAAGTCAGAAGACCCCACTGGAAATAAAATACAGGAAATGCCTGTCAACTAACTTCCTTCCCAAATTACACAAATCGTAGCGAAAATAGGGGACACCAAGTTCATCTAGGAAGAGAACGCGGTCTTCAGAAATACGCAGGTATTTCATCGTTCCACAACACAGAGGAGATTCAGGGAGTTCGATTAGCAATATATGGTGGTAGAGAGAAATATATGCGATCCCTTTCTTATTATCAATGTCTTCTTTTTGTAGTTATTGTCTCTACATTTAATGGATACGTCCATGTGTTCTGATATGAGTTAATGAACACTGTACACCCATACTAAATACCTTTGGTACACTGTTTATTCAAAAGATCCTTTAACATAATATTCCGCAGAGAGGAATACGTACTATTTGTGAAGCCAGCAATGGTAACGTGGGTCATAACACTAATGGTCATCGTCTGCAGATGGTGTGCCCAATAGCATCTGAATAAATATGCATGCCTAATTTCCTTTCAGACTGACATCAGATCTGTGAAAGAGTATCATTTCTACAGGACCAGAGACATGAGGTAACGGCCACGTTTGCCCAGCTTGTGAGTGATTCCAACTCAGATCAACTTTATTCCATGCTCTAGCACTCTCCAATGAACAAGCACAGAAATAGCTGGGAAAATCCAATGTAAGCATTCCTTGCAGACATGAAAGTCACATAGAGTAATGTATTTTTTTCCATTGGAGAGACCTTGGTTATAAAGTTAGAAGACGATTAAGAAATCACCGGGGATACTCTTGGGACACGAAATAAAGCAAATTTAAAATTTCTCCTTGGGCGAATGCTGCTCAAACGCTCACCCTGCTAGCTGCAGCTTCGAAACTCCTCAAAGTGATAGGGGTGTACGCTCTGTCCTCTTAACAGAGGCGTCAGTTTCACATACTCCTGATGATAACAAGCAAGCAATTTTTAATATTCTGATTCTGTCACAATCGTCGTTGAAAGTTCTTTTTCGCTGACGTTTTAGCTGTTAAAATTGACAATACGTGGACTGCCTCCTGTGTTATTTTGAATCAGTCCTTCCGGTGTTAGCGGCGCCCTTATTTATACGGTTAGTGAGGACTGCCATCCAGTGTACAAATTGATTAGTAGCAAGTTGCTCTTGTAGATTCAAGTAGCCACAACTTTCAAACGCTACACTTTCTTTTGAATATAGCGAACACCAAGGTATATCAACTAGCCCTGGCCAGTGTGGCGGGTTGGGCTTCGTCCCACAAAGCAAGGGGCCACCAGTTCGATTCCCGGTCACAGCACATGCCTACGTGGAGGGTTTGGTCCTTGGTCAGGGCCCCTACCTACCGAAGGCAGCCCATTGCTGTGCCTCATTTGCATCAGTGTTTCTCTTTGTCCCTCCTTCCCTCCACCTCTCTCTAAAATTAGCGAATAAAAATTTTTCTAATGAAAACAAAAGAGCATGGGCTCTAGAGCAAACCGCACTGCCAGGATTCAAATTCTGGGTCTATTTCTTACAGTGCAACCTCAGAAACATTATTTAACTCCTTGATACTTGTGTTTATTTCCTATACGAACCTTACCTCATAAGGTTGCTAAGAAATTGTAAAATTCTTTTTGTTTAGAAAGAGAAGGGGGAGGAGAGAAGGAAAAGAGGAGGGAGAGAAATATCCATGTGAGAGAGAAACAGCAGTCGGTCGCACACCACCCACCGGGGAATAAACCCTTCTGGGGCGCAACCCAGGCACCTGCCCTGACCAGAATCAGACAGCAAACATTTTGGTCTGTGGGGGGACACCCGACGCACTCGGCCACACTGGCCACGGAGAGAAATTGCAAAAAAATTTTTTTTAAGATTTTTTAGAGAGAGGGGAAAGGAAGGAAAAAGAGGGAGAGAACCATCAATGTGTGGTTGCCTCTCAAGCACCCCCTACTGGGGACCTGACCCACAACCCAGTCATGTGCCCTGACTGGGAATTGAACCAGTGACCCTTATGGTTCACAGGTCAATGCTCAATCCACTGCGCTACACCAGCCAGGGTGAGAAATTGTAAAATTCTTAAAGCAGTTCATGGCGTGCTGTGAGTGTTCAATCAATGTTGCTGGTTATCATCGATTTACGTAGAACAAAGAACCACTTCAGCACAAGTCAGAGCAAAAACTTACAGCAGTATCACGTGACTGGGGGTTTTCTGCATCCTGTGGAATTGAAGGAAATTGACTCATCCTTTCTCAGGACAGAAGACAGAGAAACACTAAAACCTGTATTCGCACATGGAGGCAAACATTTCTGTAGCGATACTGTGCTTGCTTTACACATATGGTCTCATTGAATTGCAACAATATTGCCCACAAGGTCGTTACTACTATTATTCTCATTCTACAGGTGAAGAAACTGAGGTTCAAGGAAAGTAATTAAAAATTGCCTGCCCTGGCTAGTGTGGCTCAGTGGATTGAGCGCCGGCCTGTGAACCAAAGGGTCACCGGTTCAATCCCCAGTCAGGGCGCGTGCCTGGATTGCAAGCCAGGTGCCCAGTAGGGGGCACATGAGAGGCAACCACACAGTGATGTTTCTCTCCCTCTCTTTCTCCTTCCTTCCCCCTCTCTCTAAAAATAAATAAACAAAAAAAAAATGTTTTTTAATTGCCTAAAGTCATGTATAATAAATGGGAGAGAGAGAGAGACATAGACATAGAAACCCGGAAGTCTGTCCTATGAACCACTTGGCGTTGAAAGTCGCTTTCATCAGTATGTTCTCATCAGTATGTCCCCGTACTATAAACTGGAACAATATTAAACGGCCGTTGTCCTCCTTCCTAATTCTGTGCCTTCTAACTCTTAGCGACTTGCCAACATGGATCCCAGTTTTATTCAGGTAATGAAGGCGTAAGCACTTTCATTCCATACTGTTAAAATAGAGGTCTATCTAGGCCTTGCATGAAAATCAGCTCTGTGAAAAGGTATAGTGCGTTTCCTGGAAATCAGTACAGAGCCTTAGAGGAGGACTTTCACTTCCGAAACCAGTGCATTTTCTCAGCCATGACTGTCAGAAAAACCAGCTGGTGATGTTCAGTACATTATTCAACCACAGAAATATTTAACTGTAATTTTTCCCTCTTCTTCCTCCTTTTTGTTTTTTTGCTCCCTTCCTTGAATGTCTTGTCTTGGGATGAATAGTTGTTTAAAATAATTTGCTACTAGATCTACAGTAGATATGTGAGCATAGCACTTGTTGAAAGCAGAAATGACCCGTTATTTAACATTCCTTCTCAAAGCCTCGCCTGTAGCTTTCTTTCTTTTTATACTTTTTCTTTCTCCCTTCTTATTTTTTTCTTCATGGAACCATCATTTTCTTAGTCATCTGAATGTAAAACCTCAGAACAATTTTATTTCTCCCTTTTTAAAGTTATACATGACAGTGAATCAGTCGTCAGATCCTATCGTTCGTACAACTTTAACATTTCTCTTCCGCTCTTGACTGCACTATTGATTCAACTTACCCACTAGCCCTTCTTTTGGAGTCCCTCTTTTGTAATCGACTTTACCCATTACTTGCCTGTTAACTGTTCCAAAGTACACTTGGGAAATATTTCTCTACTTTCATAAACAACATGAGCAGTTTAAAGGCTTCCCATATTTTTCCCGATCAAGATAAACGCCTAACTCTGGCATTCAAAACCTAGCACCAAGTAACCCTGCTGCACTGTAAACAACAGAGGTTGTGTACATCTCTTGAGTAAATCTCTGAAATCCCTGCAAAACCGGACTCCGTGATGTTGCTGAGCATTCCCGGTGGTTTTGGTCCTCCAGACTTTCTCCTTTGCATGAAATGCCCCTCTCTGTTCCGACATGTCTATTACCGATGCAGCTTGAAACACTCCTCGAAAGTGAAACTTCTACCATGAATGTTTCCATTCCCGTAACTGAATATGATTTATCTATTTTCTGTATCTTAATAGTACATTGTATGTGTGGAGTTGTATCGTACTCATTCTACTTTGTGATAATGATTTTTATATTTACATTCCTTTCGCAAAGTGTTCAGAAAATATTTGGTGAATCAGATAAGTCTCAAACATTAGGGAAAGATGATCAAGTTCTTTTTTAAAGCATTTTTTTCCTTTTAGATTTTATTTATTTATCTTTAGAGGGGAAGGGAAGGAGAGAGGGAAAGAAACATCAATGTGCGGTTGCCTCTTGTATGTCCCCTGCCGGGAACTGGCCTGGCAACCCAGGCATGTGCCCTGACTGGGAATCGAACCGCGATCTTTCGGTTCGCAGGCCCGCGCTCAATCCACTGAGCTACACCAGCCAGGGCAAGATGATCAAGTTCTTATAACAGTAATTTGGACAAATGATGCAGAGATAATTCAGTAGCGCTTTGATATTAGTATCTGATTATACAAACACTGATATTTTTAAACAATTAACCTATGAAGTTTATAAGCTGTAATGATGACTTTTGCCTCATAATATTCCAAGTACAGCACAGGCTGGTGTGGCTCAGTGGATTGAGCACCGGCCTGTGAACCAAAGGGTGGCTGGTTCAATTCCCAGTCAGGGCACGTGCCTGGGTTGTGGGCCAGGTCCCTGGTAGGGGTGCACAAGAGGCAACCACACATTGGTGTAAAAAAAAATTCTGAGTACAAATGTAATATAGTGTACTTTTAATTAATATGCATCAAGAAATGCCAACCAATGTCATTTAATTTAGACCTTAGTAAATTTTTAATATGTGTTTCCTCAAAGGCTTTATTAAGGCGTTCCCCCAATAAAAATGGATACAGTTTGTTACAAAATATGAAAGAATGGTAACTAACATGTATGCAATACAGTTCACTCTATTATGGAATGCCCTGAAAAAAAGTAGAAGACAAGAAAAGAAACAAAACCCACCATGAGGGTCTGGCTGGGTAGCTCAGTCCCAATACACTAAGGTTACAGGTTCAATTCCTGGTCAGGGCACATGCAAGAAGCAACTGACGAATGCATGAAAAGTGGAACAACAAATTGATCTCTCGGTCTCTCTCCCCCCAATAAATAAAAATTTAAAAAAATATATACCACTTAGTATTAGGGAAAATTCTACAACTCTAAATGACATGTTGTACTGATCAGAACAGAATTCAGACTGCTAACTTTATCACTAAGCTACTCTCCTCAGTATTTACTTGAGAACATCTTTCCTGCTCAAAAGATTGCTTGAATTCAATCCAGGGGCTCTATCGACTCATTATTTTTGCCATGGGATTATAACGAGAGCCCGGTGAGCTTGGCGGAGCCATGTCTGCCATCTCCTCACTGCAAAGGCCATCAGCAGGCTCTCCCCAGGAGCTGAAGTGGACTGAGTTTGATTGGCTTTTCAAGCTGTGCCTAATTACCAGTCTCCCGTCGGATAATTTTGCCATGGTTATACATGCCTGACCAAGGCCAAGAGGGTCTGAAGAAGTGTATTTTATGCTAGTTAAAGAAAACATGAATTTTAATCAGAAACAGGAATCCCAGCCCCCTGCCAGGACAATACTGCAGTAACTCTGCAGAAATGTTCAGCTCGGGGCTTCCGAGGGCTATTTCCATTCCATTCAGTGAATTGTTTTAAATAAATAAATACAAGCTGACAAAGTTCACTAAAGATCTGTCTCAGACTGCTATCTTAACTAAAGACCTCATTTAGCACATACATATGATCAATATTGCGTTAATTCTGCTTAAAGAAATGAGGCTTTTCGGGAAGGTCATGTGGGCCAACATCTTTTTAATTTTAAACTTGGCTGCAACTCAGCAGCTCATTCATGAGGAAATATAATTGACAACTGAAGGGGTTGCTTCTATTTGTGAACTGCAGTGCTCTCTTGTTCTATCGAAGGATACTTTTGCTTTCAGAGTCTTTGAAGAGGACAGCTGGAAAATGGAATGAAGTGCCTCTGGGACTTAGGATGCAAAGTGAAGAGAAGACCGTTCTAGGACTCATAGGTACATCGTAGACTCTCACAACACAGTCGCTGCAGACGAAGCAAGGTGCGGCGGACGTGCCCACCATTTCGTCCCCCGGAAGAAGCCAGTGCCAGCTCTGGGGTCATTCATTCCATCTCAAGTTGCAGGGAGAAGAGCATGAAAGGGTTTCACACTGTTTGAATCATTGAATTTTCCCACCAGCCCAGGGCAGGGGCTTTTAGATATGGGGATTAAACTTAGAGAATATCGAAACAAAATAACTTACATCAACTTTATCCAGGGGGCACCGTAAGCTAAAGCAAACCAATGCATACATATAAGCGACCTTGATTTTATTAACCAAACATAACTTATTTACATATAAACTTATAGCTTTATTTAGCTTAAAATATACTGTAGAAAAAATGAATTTTTTTCTGAACACATACCAAAAGAATAAATAACAGGTACGTATTTTTCTTTTTTTTTAGAGAAATTACCTAATTTTGGAGTTCTGGCCAAGATGGAGGTATAGGTAGAAACCCTTTGCTTCCTTGCACAACCAAAAGGAGGATAAACAACCAATCTAAAATCAGTGAACATCCAGAAGCACCAGAAAATGAAACTGCATGGAACTCTGACTGCAAAGGAACTAAAGAAGAAATCAACCAGAACAACCAGAGCGGTAAGACGGTGGACCGCCTAGGCCGGCTGGCCGAGAAAGACTGGGAAGAGGCAGCTGACTGGGCAGGTGGGTGGGCAGGGCTGACTTAAGGGGAATCTGAGACTCAGTGGACAGTGGACTGTGCCGGGGGCCACGGTGGGAGAAACTCCCAGTCTCACAGGAGAGTCCATTGGCAAGTGCCCTTGGGATGAGCTGGCGAGCTGTACTGTTCCCTCTCTGGCCCCTCCCCCAATGGCAGCACCGCAATGCAGCAAAGAGGGTTGCCGGCCAGGGTGAATACCTAAGGCTCCGCCCCTTTACAACCTCTCTGGTGTGCCAAGACAAAGAAACATGGCCCCAATGAAAGAACAGAGCAAAACCTCAGACAGAGAGCTAAGTGATGAGGACATAGCCAACCTATCTGATGGAGAATTTAAAGCCCTGGTAATCAAAATGCTCACAGACCTCATTGAGCTTCGTGGAAAAATGTAAAAACAAATGAAAGACACCCAAAATGAAATACAGCAAAATATTCGGGGAACCAACAGTAACAGGAAGGAAACCAGGACCCAGAGCAAACAATTTGGAACAAAAGGGAAAAATAAACATCCAACTAGAACGGAATGAAGAAATGAGAATTCAAAAAGGTGAAGACAGTCTTACAAATCTCTGGGACAACCTGAAATGTTCCAACATCTGAATCATAGGGGCGCCAGAAAGAGAAGAGGAAGACCAAGAAATGGAAAACTTATTTGAACAAATAATGAAGGAAAACTTCCCCAATCTGACGAAGGAAATAGACTTCCAAGAACTCCAGGAAGCCCAGAGAGTCCCAAAGAAGTTGGACCCAAGGAAGCACACACCAAGGCACATCATCATTACATTACCCAAGATTAAAGACAAAGAGAGAATCCTAAAAGCAGCAAGAGGAAAGGAGACAGTTACCTACAAAGGAGTTCCCATCAGACTGTCAGCTGATTTCTCAAAAGAGACCTTACAGGCAAGAAGGGGCTGGAAAGAAGTATTTGAAGTCAGGAAAAGCAAGGAACTACTTCCAAGATGACTCCATCCAACAAAGCTATCATTTAGAATGGGAGGGCAGATCAAGTGCTTCCCAGATAAGGTCAAGTTCAAGGAGTTCATCATCACCAAGCACTTATTCTATGAAATGTTAAAGGGACTTTTCTAAGAAAAAGAAGATAAAAAATATGAACAGTAAAATGACGACAAGCTCACAACTATCAACAAATGAACCTAAAAGAAAAACAATGAAAACAAAAACTAAGCAAACAATAGAACAGGAGCAGAATCAGAGAAATGGACATCACATGGACGGATTTCAGTGGGGAGTCGGAAGGGAGGAATATAGGGGGAAGGTACAGGGACAAAGAAGCACAATTGGTAGGCATAAAATAGACAGGGAGAGATAAAAAATGGCATAGGAAACAGAGAACTCGAAGAACTTGTATGTACAACCTGTGGACATGAACGAAGGGGGGGATGCTGGAGGATTGGAGGGGAGGTAAAGGGGGGGAAATTGGGAAAAACTGTAATAGCACAACCAATAAAAACACTTAAAAGAGAGAATGAAAACATTAAGGAAAAGAAATTACCTACTCTTTTTTAAATTTTATTTTTAAATTACATTTTAGAATCAATATTATTCTGTTTTAGTTTCAGGTGTACAGCATGGTGGCTAGACCATCATACACTTTACAAAGCAGTTCTCCCAATATTTCTGGTACCCACCTGTGTTATTGGATGTGTTCCCTGTGCTGCGCTTCCCCTGGAAATACCTGATCATGTCACCAAATTTCTGGACACATCATCTCATATTTACATTACTTATGAATAAACAGCATCTATGTAGGCTTTGGACAAAAATGAATTTGAAAATATTTTGATGTTCATTTACTTGTACTAAAGTTCTATTAAAAGGGCCAAATTCAGTGAAATGTAACAATAGCTTTAGATTGAACTGGTATAGTCCTTATAGTCCTATTTAAAGCAAACATTTCATTTATACAACAAATTAATGAAGCACCCCACCACAGGAATACATGTTCCATATTTATTCATCATAATTTTTAGAAGTAGATTAAATGCTATAATAAAACTCATTTAACTCAAAACCCTCTGCAAAAATTAAAGACTTTAGCTTGCTTATATTTATTTAATACAGAAGACAAATACAAATTAAATATTACAGATGACATGACTTGACTCACTTAGTGTTTACTTAATAACAAACCACCAGAACTATAACAAATCAGCTTATGTTCTCCAATTAATCTTGCATACTTCTGGCATAGTTTAAAAATCTATTATAGTTTACGGAGTTACCACAAACATCTCTGTTTGCATGCAATGCAAGCATTAGGCAAATAAAAGAAGAAAAGTCACGTTTCATAGATTTAAAAATCCCACTGGAAATCAGTTGAATTTGCTCTGTAATAAGCTAAGGATTTCCATAGATGGGGAAGAAGGGAAGAAAATTGTAGGCGAAAGAAAAACAATACAGACTTGACATCAGAGGAATAACAGCATGAGAGATCCCCTTGGCTCCTCCCCTTGAAATTACAACTATTGGAACAGCTGTTATTCAACAAAGGACTATTTGCTGAACGCACAAACACGTGTTAGAGATCCAGTCATTGCGACGATTAAAGATGGGCAAGTGGGAGCCAATCAGGGAGGAAAGAAGGGACAAAAGCTGAGATGAGCCCTGGACAGAGCCCTGCAGCTGGGAGCTCCTGGTGGGTGGGGCTGAGCCCCCAGAGGGGAGGAATCAGGTTGTCTCCCCGCAGCCGGAGGGAGACTGGGCAGGCATTCCCTCAAGGACTGGGCAGGAGGAGCTGCGGCTGAGTCCAGAGACCTGCGCAAGGGTGAAGCACCGAAGTGTGGCCTCAATATGCTTAT
The DNA here is from genome assembly GCA_039655065.1 of Glossophaga mutica. Lineage (NCBI taxonomy): Eukaryota > Metazoa > Chordata > Mammalia > Chiroptera > Phyllostomidae > Glossophaga > Glossophaga mutica. The sequence goes on along the minus strand of CM077318.1, from coordinate 237,956 downwards.
CTGCTTATAATGATAGTTTTACTTCCCCCTTTCCAATTTGGATGCGTGTTATTTCTTTTTATTTGTCTGATTGCTACGGCTAGGACGTCCAGTACTATGTTGAATAGAAGTGGTGAAAACGGACATCCTTGTCTTGTCCCTGATCTTAAGGGAAACATTTTAGACTTTGCCTGTTGAACATGATGTTGGCGGTAGGTTTCTTGTCTACGACCTTTATTACGCGGAGGTGTCCTCCCTCTGTTCCCGCTTTGCTGAGTGTTTCTTTCATAATTGGGTGCTGTACTTTATCAAATGCTTTTTCCGCCTTTTTCATATGATCATGTGATTTTTGTCCTTCATTTCGTTCACGTGACATATTACGTTTATTGATTTGTGAATATGGTACCATCCTTGCATCCCTGGGATGAATCCCACTTCATCATGGCGTATGATCTTTTTCATATATTCTCAAATCTGGATTGCCAATATTTTGTTGAGGATTTTAGCATCTATGGTCATCAGAGATATTGGCCTCTGGTTTTCTTTTTTAAAAAAATATTTTATTGATTTTTGCTATTACAGTTGTCCCATTTTCCCACTTTATTCCCCTCGGCTCCTCACTCCCCCTCTCACCTACATCCCCCTCGCCCCTTAGTTCATGTCCATGGGTTGTACAATAAGTTCTTTGGCTTCTGCATTTCTTATACTATTCTTAACCTCCCCCTGTCTGCTTTTTACCTACAATTTATGCTACTTATTACCTTCACCTTCCCCACCATTACCCCACTTCCCCCTCCCCACTGATAACCTCCATGTGATTTCCATTTCTGTGATTCTGTTCCTATTGTAGTTGTTTGCTTAGTTTGTTTTTGTTTTGTTTTGTTTTTATGTTCGGTTGTTGATAGTTGTCAGTTTGTTGTCATTTTACTGTTCATAGTCTTGATCTTCTTTTTCTTAGCTAAGTCCCTGTAGCATTTCATAGAATAAGGGCTTGGTGATGAACTCCTTTAACATGACCTTATCTGGGAAGCACTTGATCTGCCCTTCCATTCTCAATGATAGCTTTGCTGGATAGAGTCATCTTAGATGTAGGTCCTTGCCTTTCAAGACTTCAAATACTTCTTTCCAGCCCCTTCTTGACCACAAGGTTTCTTTTGAGAAATCAGGTGACAGTCTTATGGGCACTCCTTTGTAGGTAACTGTCTCCCTTTCTCTTGCTGCTTTTAAGATTCTCTCCTTGTCTTCAATCTTGGGTAATGTAATTTTGATGTGCCTTCGTGTGTGCTTCCTCGGGTCCAGCTTCTTTGGGACTCTGAGCTTCCTGGACTTCCTGGAAGTCTATTTCCTTTGCCAGATTGGGGAAGTTCTCCAACTTCTAGTTCTTTGTACTAATTTCTTATGATCCTTTGCATTTCTGTGGTATCAGTTATAATTTCTCCTCTTTCATTTCTGATTTTATTTATTTGGGTCCTCTCTCTTTTTTTCTTGATAACTCTGGTTAAAGATTTGTCAATTTTGCTTATGTTTTCAAAGGACCAGCTTCTGGATTCGTTGATCCTTTGAATTGCTCTTTTAGTCTCTATGTTATTTAATTCTACTCTGATCTTGATTATTTCCTTCCTTCTACTTGCTTTGGGCTGTCTTTGCTGTTGTTCCTCCAGTTCTTGTAGATGTAGGGTTAGGTTGTTTATTTGAAACATTTCTATCTTTTTTAGGTAGGTCTGTATTGCTGTGAACTTCCCTCTCAGGACTGCCTGTGAGTTCATTTTCATTTATTTCCCAATAATCTTTGCTTTCTTCCTTGATCTCATTGTTCATCCATTCATTAATTAATAACATGTTATTCAGTCTACATGCATTTGAGCGTCTTTGAGTTTTTTTCCTTGAGATTGGTTTCTAGTTTCAATCCATTGTGATCTGAACCCATACCTGATATGATTTCAATTTGTTCGAATTTGTTGAGGCTTGTTTTGTATTCTACCCTGTGGTCTATCTTTGAAGATATTCCATGTGCATTTGAAAAGAATGTGTATTTTGTTTCTTTGGTGTGAAAGTTCAACATATATCAATTAGGTGCTTTTGGTCTAGTGTTGTTCAGTGCCACTTGCTGACTCTTTGCTCGGAAGATCTAGCCATTGTTGACAGTGCGGTGTCAAAATCCCCTACAATGACTGTGTGGTTGTCAATATCTTCCTTGAAGACTTCAAAGATTTTCTTTCTATATTTAGGCACTCCTATGTTGGGTGCATGTATGTTTACAAGGGCTATAACATCCTGTGGATTACTCCCTGGAGTATTGTGAAGTGACCTTCTTTGACCCCTTTTTTGGCTTTTGTTCTGAAGTCTATTTTGTCAGATATAAGTATTGCTACCCCAGCTTTTTGTGTGTGTCCATTTACTTGGAATATTTTCTGCAGCCCTTCACTTTCAGCCTGCATGGAAGAACCCCTCTCTCCCTCCGGCACTGTCCTGGCCGCCTGGGTGTGGTGGGAGTTCCCTGCCCTGGGAGGGGAGGAAGATGCAGAGCTGTGGCCTCTGACCAGGCCCTCCACAGCTGCGGGCGCCACACATAGATCATTTCCACAAAAGGTACTTCCCTGTCGACCCGTAAAACCTCCTTACCACCCTTGTGAAGTGTCCTCTGTGCCCCTTGCCTTCCAAACTTCCTAGCAGCTACTATGTGGCTGAGTGCTCAGTTGATTTTTCAGAAGATCAGCCCATTATCCGAGTTGGGGGCCGAGAGCTAGCGGACTCAGCCTCCACCTACTTGGCCACCATCTTCTGTCCTTAAATTTAGTTTTTTTAAAGCATATTTCAGCCAGTTCACTTAGTGTTTTAAAATCAAATTTATAGGGGTGATGCTGGTTTGCAAAACCACACAGGTTTGAAAGGATGTATACTTCTTAATTTCAAAATGTGGACATTGCTTTATAGACTTCTCACCTTATTTGATCTTCGGAAAAGGACTCACCCTTGTGAGCTTCATATTCCTTTTGCGTAAAATGAAAATCTGAATCCCAGCTGACAGCCTTGAAAGAGTGTGAAGAACAAATGGCAATGAGATGGCATACGAGAATGTAATTTTTATTGTTTTAAAGGTTTGATTTACTTTTAGAGAGAGGGGAAAGGAGGGAGAAAGAGAGGGACAGAAACATCAGTGTGTGGTTGCCTTTTGTGCACCCCACACCAGGGAGTTGGCCCGCAACCCAGCCATATGCCCTGAACTGGGAATCGAACCAACGACCCTTCAATCCGCAGGTCGAGACGTGACCCCCTGAGCCACACCATCCAGGGCAAGAATGTGTTTTTTTTGAACTGCAAAGTGCTATGGTAATGCAAGATGTTAGGATTACCAAACTGATCACCTTTCTGTCATCACTTGGGCACTGTATTATTGATAACAGGCTGTTTGCTGTTTCCATTAACTTGCCTTTTTGGCCACATTTTAAAGATGAGTGATAGTCTACTTATGTTTTTTAATAGTCACTTACGTAATGTTCTGACCTGTCTTTGTGTTGATGTTCATGTGAAATGATTGATAATTCTGTGTGAATTTTACAGCAAATTCTAATCTATTGTCTTTATATCCATTCCATTGTGGATAAATCACAATTACTTCCCCCCAGTATAGGAAGTGCACAAGGACCACCAAAAGCCTACCCTACGTATCTTGGAGAGTTTATATTATTGTTTACCAGTTTGTTCATTGTGGAGAAATATCTCTGGACATCCAATTTACCTGTGACATACCATGAATTACTGCAGGCTTTTTTTAATGAATATATGTATGTATCGGTCTTAAAATATCAATCTTAAAAATTAAATTGCACGCTTCATAGTGATTCCAATACCCTGGTATGCTCACTGTGACTGATTATTCAAAATGTTTTCCCATGATAAGGCACATTTGTAATTAGTACACAACTTTCTATATAGAGCAGAACTGATGAGGTTGATGAAGCAAAAATGAAGGATATGACAATTATAAGTTTCATGAAAACTAGGTTACATATTGATCATGCCACACATAACAAACATTCATGAAAATATAAGTTTAAACTAAAGTAGGACTTTGAGGTTTGTTCTCCTCACTGTGTTCCTACTTTGAAAATACAATATCCATCAGGTAATTTCCCATTGTAATAATATCCCTTTGATCTTACATCTTTGAAAGAATGAGTATCATTCTAAAGTGACAAGATAGGAATGTTTACAGTGATACTTTATTAAGCTCAAAACTTAAATGCTAAGAAAAGTAGAAGCAGATTGGATGTGTCTACATCATAGCAGTTAAAAATATCAAAAATTATGCATCTTTCCAGATAATCATAGCTTCAAGCTGTATAGCTTTAAAAAATACGAAGGAATGGAATTGCATTTGAACAGAATTTAAAGAGGGAGTGCTTTTACTTGACACTGTGATTAATGATGCTTTCAGCAATAAATTCTCCCATATAAGCAAAAAAAAAAGAGAGAGAGAGAGAGAGAGATGTATGGCCTCAGTCAATTCAGCTTGAAACAATTCCATGCAAGAAATGTGAGAGTTTACCATGAACAAGGAGGGGGACCCAATGGCCCCTCGCCCCCTCCGGACACACTCTGAGGTGGCAGGGGTGCAACCCCCCGCCTCCCCATCTCCTGTCCTTACCCTCCCCCCGGCCTCCCCACCTGTTCCCACACCCTGAGGTGGCAGGTGTCCACCCTGTGCCCAGAAAGATGGGGAAAGGACCACCCCCCCTCAGAAAACAGTCCAAAGACAGTGGATTCAACAGACAGGTGTTTTATTGAGGTGATGGGTTATCATTGACCTCTCACTCACATGGCATACTTCTTGGTCCAAGCTCGGGCCATGGTATCATAGGTGTCCCTGTCCTTTAAGTACATTCTCGCAATGGACGGAACGAAGGCGTCATTGGGGTTGGGGTCACATAGCATGGAGCTGATGGACAACAAGAGTTTGGATATGGTCATTATGGGAGACCACTGGGACCTGAAAATATCCAGACAGATGTATCCCCTTCGGTTGATATTGGGGTGGTAGATCGGGGTGGTGAAGTAAATCTGCGGGGGCCTGAAGGGGTAGTTGCGTGGGAATTGTATGTTTAGGCAGAACACGCCTCCCTCGTAGGGGCTATCGGCGGGACCCATGATGGTCCCCTTCCAAGTGAACATGTCATTGTCCACCGGCCCCGCGGAGCACATGGGTGGGGGGTCGTTGGTGATGTCCATCAGTTCCCTGTGCAGTCGCCTCAGAGCCGTGGACGTGTCCAAGGGAGCGGGGATGGCCCGGATATCCTGGTAGGGACAAAGGGGGGACCACAGGTCAGGGGGGGCCGTGGGTTAGGGTGGGTGTCGCTTAGGGGGGCAGGGTTAGAGGGACAGCCACCCCCAGGCCGGTGGGTGGGTAAGAAGGCTGGAGCCGGGCTGTGGGGTGCTAGGGGGGTGGGGGGAAGGGGAGGGAGAGTTGGGGACTCACCTGGACCTGCAGGACCTGAGGGGCTACTGCTCACCTGTGTGCCACTGGTCCCTGGCTCCTCCATGTCCGCCTCCTCCACCTCCTCCTCCTCTCTCTCTAACTCCTCCTCCAACCACGACTCCTCCAACCACGCCTCCTCCATCCCTGGCTCCTCCATCTCTTCGTCCTCCACCGCTGAGTCTGCCGCTCAGACCCTGAGCCCCGACGCTGCGCTGCAGATACACACCGCCGGCCTGTGACTGGACCAACTCCTTCTGCGGGCCGCCAGCCTCTGGCCTCGGCCCTACCTCTCACCCCGCGTGCCTGGGGCAGGATGGAATGTGCTCTGTGACGTCACAAGGGCCTGCTCGTGCCGTCAGCAAGTCAGTGGGGGCGGGGCCGGGGGAGACAGGGGGCCTGAATGAGAGGGAGTCATTATTATAACAATAATTATATATTAATATTGTTATAACAACATATTAGAGCTATCTATGAAATGCATGCATGCATACATACATACATAAATATTGAGCTTGTATTAAAAAAATGGTTCTAGTCCTTTGTAAAGATTAAGGAAGCAGCCCTGGCTGGCGTAGCTCAGTGGATTGAGCGCGGGCTGCGAACCAAAGTGTCGCAGGTTTGATTCCCAGTCAGGGCACATGCCTGGGTTGCGGGCCAGGTCCCCAGTGGGGGCCATGCAAGAGGCAACCACACATTGATGTTTCTCTCTCTTTCTCCCTCCCTTCCCCTCTCTGAAAATAAATAAATAAAATCTTAAAAAAAAAAAAAAAAAAGATTAAGGAAGCATGTCAGAAAAGGGAGCCACCCGGGAAATTTTACCACGGAAAGAGGAAGACAGTGAAAAAACATCGCAAACCTATCTGCCTTTTCTCCTCTTGCTCACCTTGCTGATCCGTGTTCTCCTAGGCACACCGTGTTTTGACCTGGAAGTGCAGGACCTAACGCCAGCTCTTACGAGATATTTTAGGAGTTCGTGATCAGAATCAAGTGCTTATTTTCTCACACATGGCAAATGCATACGTGTTAGAGTTAACAAGGAAAACAACAAGTTTCAGACTGTACTGAAGGGCAATGTCTTCTGGCCACTGTCCTCAAGACTCTCACAATATTGACTACGATTCTGTGCTGCTAATTGAATTGCGAAATGACAGCCGCACAGAGGAGTAGGTTAGCTCCACCAATACATGTTCAAAATGACCAGAAGCGTATATGCACACCATTAATCTGTTTAATCACCCACTGCCAAGCCATGGCTGTATTTCTGCACACACTACGAGTTTCATTGTACTGTTTTGGACATTTCTTTCAACCAAATATCACCGATATAACGTGCTGAGAAGGGGTGGAGGGCTCAATTATTTTTACTCTTGGTCCCACCACTCGTGGGAGTATGAAATTTAGGTGCACTTACTTCCCATAACGGTCGTCACTAATTTACTGAACACCATGTTCTGGGTTCTATGTTGAGTGCTTGTTGATGCAAAGATAAATATGATATGATCTCTGACTTAAAGGCATTCACGGTCTGATGGAGAAAGAAGAAAATGCATTTATATCTATCGAGGTCATTAAAATGGCACGTTCTAAATACTGTAATAGAAACATATTTATGGTTCCCTGGGTATAAGAAGGCCAAGGATCAAAGGGGACTCTTCAGAGGGAGTTCTATCTGAGCTGAGTCAGGAATGATAACCAGCAATTAGGTAGGATAGGTAAGTAGAATTTAGACAAGGGAAAAAAGGCAGGAATGAATAATGGAAAGACTATAACTTAGGCAGAAGGATAAGCAGGCGTGAAAGGCTTGATGTGACCAAAAAAAAAAAAAAAAAAAAAAAAACATGACTATTTCCAGGAATTAAGTGCATTTCAGTATGTTGAAAAATTGGTGGTTTGAAGAATGCCTAAAGCCAAGAAGACAATGTTCAGATTCTAAATGGACTTTCAGATGAATTGAGGAAGTTTTGATTTAATTCCAAATGCTGCAAGGCACATGGAAAAAACTTCAAGTAGAAGATAATGTGAATAATTTCTGTTTTTGGAGAGATCAATTTAGCACCTGGTGTGAAGAAAATTTATTAAGAATAAAGGGAAGGGAGGCCTGGACAGTGTAGCTCAGTTGGTTGTAGTGCCTTCCCAAGCACCAAAAGGCTGGGGTTCAATTCCCAGTCAGGGCACATGCCTGGGTTGTGGGCTGGGTCCTCATTAGGGGGTGCCCAACAAGCAACCACACACTGATGTTTTTCTCCCTCTCTTTCTCCCACACTTCCCCTCTCTAAAAATAAATAAATAAAATCTTTAAAAATAAATAAGTAAAATAAATATCTTGTTATTTAATAATATTAAATTTTAAAAGTGTAAAAATAAAGACAACTAATTATGCAGCATAATAACTCCATAGTTAAACTTATTTGCTGTAAATTATATGAATGTTCAGAATATGTTCACTCTCCCCTTTACCCCTTCCTGTGGGGAGAATGTATTTCCCTGATATATTGATGTTGATCTTGGATATGTGACTTACTTGATCGATAGCAAGTGAACAGATGTGATGTACAAATCTCCAATAAATGCTAATTACTGCCACTCCTCATTAGCTTGTGACAGCTGCCTACAAACAAAATGTTCTGTGTGATGGATACTCATTCCTTCTTGGCTCCCACATGGGAAAACACCTCATTCAAACCTGAGTTCTACCTTCAACCAGAATCCAAGCCAAGACAAGAAGAGGAGACTAAACCAAATCCTAGATAAACTAAAGACTCAAAAGTAAGAACTACGTATTTGTTTTAGTTCATGAGATTTATAGTTTGCTTATGACTGAGACAAAATCTAGCTAATTTGTTATGTTTAGAAAACATACTGCATGGGTCAGATTGTAATACTTTTTGTTGTAAGTAATAATCATAATAATGCAAACGAGTAATGCCTAAATAATTAGCATAGTTTTACTTTTTCACAGACAAGAAAATGAAGAAACTAAGTAGTTTCTGTTGACACTTCTCACGTGGCTTAACCATCTCTCTCGGTGCCCCTGGGCTTCCCTAACTGGTCTCAAGGTGGCTGCTGTCATCCAGATACAGCATCAGCATTCCAGGCAGAAGAATGGGAGACAAGAAACTGGTAACACCTTGGTTTTCCTTTTTAACAGGTAAAGAAACTGTCTTTCCAAACGTGACCCTGGCAGACTTTGTTTTGTGCCCCGCTGTCCAGACCAGGATCACATGGCCCCTCACAACTAGAACGTAGACCATGAAACTGGGAAACACATTGCGCTGATTGGGCTACATAAATTGCAACTCAGTGCTGAAGACTTTTAAAGTGTTTTCCCCATGCAAAATCTGGCTTCTGACAGCAATGAAGAAGGGAGGCGGTGATGGTGAACATTGAAAAGGCAGCTAACAGTGATTTCTCCTGTTAGAATTATTTATTACATCCTTTAGTTCTTCCTCTCCCCATCTACTGTAATGCCAGAGTAGGGTGATATAGATGCATAACACAATGTATTTAAAAAATATATTTTGCTGCCTTAAAAAATTGCCCTGCATTAATAATAAGACTTTAAAAGATGTTACACAGTTAACTGAAACAGGGTAAGCACTGAAATTGGTTGAGGCAAAGAAATCATGATGTCAAGGTGAAGTCATGCTCACTCCAAGTTCATATTTAGTGGGCAGTCATGCTAACACACGGCTAAAGAGAATAAAATTTGGTGTGCGAGATTTAATGATGCAGAAAGTAGCATGAGCTCACATTAAAATGCAGCACAGGTACAGAGCCTGAGCGAGTTTATGAGCCTTGGGTTTTATCGCTCCCATTCTCCTACGTGATTGGATGCTGTAGATTACAGTGCAATCTTCAGATGTCCCAGGAAGGTTGCGACAACCCGGGAAAAACCGTGACAGGTGAAAGCATTTAGTCTCTGTGAGGTAAGTCTCTGTCTGTGTCCCTTTCACACTTGGAAAGATGATGTGAACCACAACCTTCTAAAACCACATAAAATCCAGAATACAATCACACATCCAGCTTCTGAAAATTAGTTTAACTTATTCCTTTGCATGATAGTATTTTGCTCTGAAAAGGCAAATGCAGCACACGGTCTCAACCCCGCAATCCTTTCTTGGTTTAGTTAGCATCAACTTCCACAAAATTATTTGTACATCTTTTCTTCCTTTCTAGAACTGCTGGTTTCCTTTTTACCTGGGTTGTAATAAAATATGTTCACAAGTATCTCCTTACTTTTAACACATCAACCCATTTATTAGTTTTCAGAAAAACTCATGACTTTAATTAAAATGGAAGACATAGCTGCAATTACCTTAGGTCATCCTCCACCTGTGGTATTAATTGGGCGTATTTAAAACTCCTTTCGTTTGCCTTTAATTCCTCTGCTTTATTAAAGTGTAAAAGGTCATGCATTTTTTAATATATTTTATTGATTATGCTATTACAGTTGTCCCATTTCTCCCCCATCATTCCCCTCCACCCTGCACACCCCATCCCACCCACATTCCCCCCCTTTAGTTCATGTCCATGTGTCATAAGTTCTTTAGCTTCTACATTTCCCACACTATTCTTGCCCTCCCCCTGTCTATTTTCTACCCACTGTCTATGCTACTTATTCTCTGTACCTTTTCCCCCTCTCTCCCCCCCCACTCCCCTGTTGCTAACCTTCCATGTGATCTCCATTTCTGTGTTTCTGTTCCTGTTCTAGTTGTTTGCTTAGTCTGTTTTTGTTTTTGTTTTTGTTTTTATTTTAGGTGTGGTTGCTAATAATTGTGAGTCTGCTGTCATTTTACTGTTCATATTTTTTATCTTCTTTTTCTTAGCTAAGTCCCTGTAACATTTCATATCATAAGGGCTTGGTGACGATGAACTCCTTTAACCTGACCTTGTCTGGGAAGCACTTATCTGCCCTTCCATTCTAAATGACAGCTTTGCTGGATAGAGCAATCTTGGGTGGAGGTCCTTGCCTTTCATGACTTGGAATACTTCTTTCCAGCCCCTTCCTGCCTGGAAGTCTCTTTTGAGAAATCAGCCGACAGTCTGATGGGAACTCCTTTGTAGGTGACTGTCTCCTTATCTCTTGCTGCTTCTAGAATTCTCTCCTTCATTTTAATCTTGGCTAATGTAATTACAATGTGCCTTGGTGTGTGCTTCCTTGGGTCCAACTTCTCTGGGACTCTCTGAGTTTTCCTGGACTTCCTAGAAGTCTATTTCCTTTGCCAGATTGGGGAAGTTCTCCTTCATTATTTGTTCAAATAAGTTTTCAGTTTGTTGCTCTTCCTCTTCTCCTTCTGGTACCCCTGTAATTTGGATATTGGAACATTTAAAGATGTCCTGGAGGTTCCTAAGCCTCTCCTCATTTTTTTTAAATTCTTGTTTCTTCATTCTTTTCTGTTTGGTTGTTTCTTTCTTTCCTTCTGGTCCACTCCATTGATTTGAGTCCCAGTTTCCTTCCCATCACTATCGGTTCCCTGTGCATTTGCCTTTATTTCACTTAGCGTAACCTTTATTCTTTCATCTAATTTGTGACCAAATACAACCAATTCTGTGAGCATCTTGATTACCAATGTTTTGAGCTATGTTCTGATAGGTTGGCTATCTCTTCATCACTTAGTTGTATTATTTCTGGAGCTTTGATCTGTCGTTTCATTTGGGCCATTATTTTTGTTTTGATAAGCCTGTTATGTAGTGAGGGGTGGAGCCTTAAGTGTTCACCAGAGTGGGACAGCCCAGTCTCTGGGCTGTGATGCTGTATGTGGGGCAAGGGTGCTGTATGAGGGAACAATGGCACTTGCTCAGCTCTCTGCTGGGTTTCAGTCCCTTCCACTGCTTCCCACAAGCAAATTGGGCCCTCCGGGTGCTGATTTCCGTGTGGGTGAGTTTGTATACATTCTAGGACCCAGTGGGTCTCTCCAGCAAACTCTCCTGTGAGGCTGGTAGTCTCTCCCGGCACCTCAACCCCCACAGGTGTTTTCAATAGGTGTTCTGAGGCTTTATTTCCCTGTGCTGGGACCCCGGGTTGCATGGTCTGTCTCACTCCCCAGTTTCGTCTGGTTTATCTGTGCGCGAATATGTGACTGCCTGGTTCCACAAGCCGCCTTGTGCACTGCGCATTGCCACCTTGCATGCCGAGGTCCACCAACTGCCACTTTGCACACCCAGGGCCCGCCAGCCACCCTGCTGTGAACCCTCTCTCTCCCAGCTCCCTGTCTCTGCCCCTCTTACTGGTCTGGATGAATGTGCCTACTTTAACTCCTTAGTTGTCAGACTTCCATACAGTTCAATTTTCTGTCAGTACTCATTGCTGTTTTGTTTCTAAATTATTGTTGTCCTTGTTTTGGTTGTGCGAGGAGGCACAGTAGTCTACCTGCACCTCCATCTTGGCTGGAAGTAGGTCATGCATTTTCCTGTAAGATACTGAGAAAATGAGGAGTAATGTATGCAGAAAATACCAAATGCAATGATAGCAGGTCCAAGAATGTTGTCAATAATGAAAATATAATGTATTTATTTATTAGGAATTTGGAAATGTGGACTTTGGTAAATGTCATAAAGGATGAAACCTGCCTCTCAAAGTACTAAGTGACTAAAAAAATAAAGGACAAGAAATAAAGCTGCCTTCTACTCCAAGGTCAAGGGGGAACATATCAATAAGGAATCATGAATCACAGGTGGCAACGAGATAAAGCTAAGCTCTAGGTTTATTAAAATATTTGATAAAATAAAAAACTGTGAACTATATGAAAGTAAACATTAATTTACTACGTTAACTACCTATGAAGAGCATATATAAGTAGACCCAGCAGGCATGACAGATGGTGAAGTACTGTTGACATTAGTCTCAGTGTTTACTGTGCCATTTTGAAGCCAAATAAAAGAGCTAGTTTTTCCAGGCATAGGTGGTTCTGTATATAAAAAGTTAACCTACTTAATGGAAATGGGAGAGTCAGGGCCTCAGAAAGTAAAGGGTTAAGTATTTTTGATGAATTAAATAATGACCTATAAATATTAAAGACCACTAGTTTTAAAATCATTATGCTAGTTTTTTTTCTCATTCAGTAAGAAAAACTACCATTAAACCCTACTCACATTTTTCACATTTTTCAATAAACATTACGGGAAAATTGGATTTTTCTTACTTTTTACCTTTCCTGATGATATTTTATGCCTTATTAAGAGAAAAATGTAAGAGAAATCCAGGGAAATACTCCTTGATAGCAGTTCATATTAGATGATAAGACTCAAAGTAGAATGCTTTCTTTCATGGAAGACCTACAGCTTTTCCACGACGCTCGTTCATGACCGACGGAAAACTATACGTTGAAGGAAATGTAAAGTAATCATGTCCAGACAGCAAGTTGATAAATAAAGACAAAATTAATAAAGAACCATTGTATTTTCTCTACAATTTATAACTCTTGTGGCCAGCTACTTATAATCTGATTTATAGAACATACCGGTGTGGTAGTCCATGGGAAGACCTAGTCAAAGATCGTTTGAATACTCTCAATATATTCAAATATATTAAGACCTCATGACTTGCTTCCTAGAGTGCTTCAAATGAGGGAGGTCATTGAAGGGTAAGTACCTTCTTGTGACAACAACTTGTACATAAATGGAGAGATTCGTGAGTATTAGAAGAAGGATGTTTGAAAAAGGTCAAAGTCAAGGAATTGTACACTTAATCTTTATAATTTACAAAAGCATACTAACTAACTTTTCAAACCTTGAGAAAACCCTGAGTTTTCTAGCCAAGCCTCATTTAGTCCAGCATTACATCTGAGTAAATGAAACACTTTCTGAACTACAATAATAGGCGTAGGATGCTAAGGAGAAGTTATAGAAGTCTGTCTTTATACCACAAGGTTTAATTCAGAGACAAGAACTTAGAATGAACAAAATGGTAATTGTGGTCTAAAGCATAAACTGGATTCTGAACCAAAGTTTTTATCAACTAATAATTAGCAATTAATGTTAATGTGAATGAAAACCCAAAATGTGAAGACACACACAAGCATACGTGCACATACAAGCTCACGCATCCAAAATAGTTTGCAGACGAAGCCAAACTGGAAGGACTCTATGGAAATGAAAAGCAGTTAGACATAACTTAGACAGTCATGCCCAAACTAAAAGAGTCCACACAAGTCAATTAACTTTCAAGCCCTGTTATCTGTAAACATAGGTTGTTTGACTAGATAATTTCCAAAGCCCCTTACAGTGATGAGGTGTTGTGAGTCTTTTAGAAACAACCGGAAGTTTAGATGACAGGTACAGAGCAGAACAGAGAATCGTTTCAAATATTCAAAGAGGATAAACATTATTCAATGGGACATCGCTTCATTTCTCACTGACCAATTATCTCCCACAAACACCATCTCAAACTCTATTTCTCCCCCACCCCTCCCCGCACCCCAGCCATCCGCACCTCCTACCCTCCATCCTTCCCCCGCACCTTTGGCTTTATCCATGGGTCCATCAGTTCCTCCCACCTCCCCTCTGGTTACTGCCAGTTTGTTCTTTATTTCAGTGTCTTTCAACCAAAATTCTTCAATCAAAGACAGATGTAGCCTATCAGAGACCATTGCTGACATGTTCACGCTAGGTTTGAACTGCAGTTGTACCAGTAGAACTGCAATGGGAGAGATGAAGGAGAAAGAAAGTTTTTGGAAGATGGGTCAACATCTTGTATATATGTGTAAAGATGGCAGGGGGAGAAACATCAGATACACTTCTCATTTATGAGCCTTGAACTTGGGAAAGTCATATTCAAATTGATTAAATTGGGTGAGACAGCAGTGGAACTAGTTTTTAAACGGAAGATGACTTTTGTTTATTATCAATGAGTTTAAGAAACATCCAATGAACAAGCTTAAAGTATATAATAGAAGACTGCTGGAGATAGTAAAGATAGGAGCTAGTTTAGGCTACAGACTTTCTGACGGCAGAGACCCTGTCTATTTATCTTTGTCTTATTTCTCCAAGGCATTTAAGTAGCAAACTCCAGTATATAATTGATTCCCAATAAACATATGCTGAATGGATGATTAATACATAAGCACTTGTATGGATAAGTGCTGAATAATAACATTAAATAATCTGAAGAAAGTACAGAAAAAACTGACTTTGATGAGACCCTGGATTTAGGAACAGGCAGAATGGAAACCAATGAAGAAGACAAAAAACAGCTATAGAAGAAAAAGAAGAAGAACCAGGACTATAGTGCCATGGTTGCCTAAGGTTTAGTGTTTCAATAATGTAATTGCACAGTGATAATTCAGATTTCAGATATATAGAGGAAATTCTAGGTCAACATTTCAGTTGCAACAGTGCAATGAACTTCCTCACTCTAATCAAGAATTTATTTACCTTTTCATTAACCCTGATACATCATCTCAATTAAGTTTGTAAATAACACAACTACCACTTCCAACATTCTCATTGCTACTCAACCTAGTTGTATCGTCTGTCTGCTGCCTCTTTGGTCGTGCTTTTGTTCATGCTTTCGACCCTTTGGAAACCTCGTTATGTTATATATAAACTTCATAATACACTTGTTTTTCTGTAGTATCTTCAGTATCCTCACCTCAACTAAATGTCTTACAAAATGACACATCTTACCCCAAATCAACTATGTCTTCTCTTCCCATAAAACATTATAAGATACGCCCTGGCTGGTGTAGCTCAGTGGATTGAGCGCGGGCCTGCGAACCAGAGGATCGCGGTTCGATTCCCAGTCAGGGCACATGCCTGGGTTGCAGGCCAGTTCCCAGCAGGGGACACACGAGAGACAACCCTACATTGATATTTCTCTCCCTCTCCCTTTCTCCTACTCTTCCCCTCTAAAGATAAATAAATAAAAAAATTAAAAAAAAAACATTATAAGATACAGAGTTGGCTCACTGCTTTGCCTCTAGTGCCACTTGCAGACAATTCAAGCTCAGAAATCTGAAAAAAAATCACTGACAATACTCTCTTCCTGTGACATCCATGGTATTCACTGACACCTTCTCCTCTTTTCCACATGCATCGCACCTTTACTCAATTCTGAGGCAAACACCTCCCTCAAAGTATTTTCCGCCTCCATCAGAAATTTCCTCTTTTCTCAATCCACCTCAATCACTCAAGATGAGTTTGACTTCTACATCGGTGACTCCTTAAAAATGTCAAATTCACATAATTGTATCTCAATTCTCATAAAATTCACCCCCAAATATTTTTAACCCACTGGTGCGGCCACATGGTATATTTTAAAGGCCTTTTCCACCTGACTTCTTTCTAACTACAACTTGTTTACCTTCAGCCTACCTCAGCCATCCACACTTTAGGGACCACTATTTGCTCTTACTGTTTCTTCCATCTCCCTTAACTCAGTCTATGCTGAAAAGTTTATGAATCTTAGCCTGCTTTCTCTTGACTAACATTTTTAGGCTGCTTTCATGTGCAAATTGTGTAGTAAGTGGCGCACAGCAATAGATGTTTATTTATTTGCCATATTACTTGTTGATTTGCGGGTGGCTAGAGTTCTTGTCCGTACGTCTCCTTCATTCTGGAATCCAAGATGGCGAACCCCTTATCTGTAACATGGATTTTGCAGAGTAGAAGGAAAAAAGTGGCAGGAGAACCACAGGCTGGTTCTTAAGAAACTTATACCCAGAGGGTTTGAATTCCATTTCATGGGTCAACGGAAGTCATATGCAAAAGCCTATGTTGATGAAGCAAGGGCTTGTATACTTCTCCCTCCATGAGCATCAACGCAGCCATATACACCCCTCTGGTGAAGAATGATGCCAAACAATAAATACACACTTTAGAAGATGAGTCAACATAAATTTCTATTGCCGATGAAGATGATGATGCTTTTTTATGGAACCATATACAACTCTTGCCACATCCAACAATGCAAGCTCCAAAATGGAATACTCACCACCATTCATTTTCTAAATCTTTTATTGACTATGCTATTTCAGTTGCCCCAATTTCTCCCCTTTGCCTCCCTCCACCTGGTACCCCATTTCCTCCAGCAATCCCCCTTTAGTTCATGTCCATGGGACATGCATATGCGTAACATGGATTCTCCATTTCCTATACTATTCTTGACATCCACCCCCCATCCATTTGTACCTACAAATTTTGCTTTTCAAACCCTGCACCTTTCTCCCATTCTCTCCTTTCCCCCTCCCAGTTGATGGCCTTCCAAAGAGTTTCCACATCTATGATTCTGTTCCTGTTCTGCTTGTTTGCTTAATTTGCCTTTTTAGTTCAGTTGTTGATAGTTGTGAATTTGTTGCCATGTTACTGTTCATAGTTTTGATCTTCTGCTTTTTCTTAGATAAGTCCCTTTAACATTTCATACAATAAGGGCTTGGTGATGATGAACTCCTTGAACTCGACCTTATCTGGGAAGCACTTGATCTGTTCTCCCATTCTAAATGAGTCATCTAGGATGACTAGATGACTGGGTAGCATCATCTAGGATGCATGTCCTTGCCTTTCATCATTTTGAATACTTCCTGCCCATCCCTTTGAGCCCGCAAAATTTTTTGAGAGATCAGCTGACAGTCTTATGGGAACTCCTTTGTAGGTAACTCTTTGTTTCTCTCTTGCTGCCTTTAAGATTCTCTCTTTATCTATAACCTTCTGTATTTTAATGGTGATGTGTCTTGCTGTTCTCTTTGAGTTCATCTCCTTTGGGACTCTCCGTGCTTCCTAGACTTGGCTGTCTTTTTTCTTCACCAGGTTGGGGATGTTTAAGTCATTCATCTCCAAATAGTTCCTGGATCCCTTGTTCTCTCTCTTCTCCTGCTACCCCGGTGATGGGCATGTTGTTACACTTCAGGTTGTCCCAAAGTCCCTAAATGATCCTCTTTTTCGCTGCTCTGATTGGATATTTTCTGATACCTTGTCTTCCAAATCACCGATACACCCTCTCATCATCTAGCCTACTGTTCATTTCTTCTAGTGCATTCTTCATTTAAACTATTGTGTGTTTAATATCTGACTGATTCTTTTTTTCACACAAGGCAAGTGATCTTTCCTCTGTTCTTGAATTTCATATGGCATCTTTTTCTTTTTTAAAACTGAATTTGTTGCAGTGACATTGGTGGGCAAGACCATACATGTTTCAAGAGCACAACTTATTGAAACACCACGTGTATCGTGTGCCCATCCACCCAAGCAAAGTCTCTGTTCACCCCCATTATATCCAAAGAAACTTGAAACACTACTTCGAAAGCATACATGCACCCTTGTCTTGCAAGCAACATTATTTACCATCGTCGCTAAGATCTGGAAACAGCCCAAGTGCCCATCAGTAGATTGAGCAATAAAGAAGCTGTGGTACATTTACACAATGGAGTACTACTCAGCCACAAAAATCAAAGATGAAAGTTTAACTTTTGGGACAGCGTGGATGGGCCTGAATAGCTTTTGCTTATTCTTTGCATTTGAGACACATAGCATATTGGTACAACTACATGAGTACTCTTGACTTAGAACAACATTAGTTGGCATTTTTTCGTGATTATGTTTGAAAAATGACATTTTCCCTTTGAATAGGAAATGTTGTTAATCAGGAAAATATTATTACGTGGGTCCTTAGCCACACTAATGTGGCTTTGAATAGTGCTGCTTGAATACATTTGTGTATGATTTCTGAAGACTAAATGTGGTTGCTTTGGTCTTTAGCATGTAAATTGCACCCAACCTCCCTTTGAATTGTTCTGCGTTCCCTTCATTTCCATTTTGCTAGGCGCTCACATTCTGCATCTTGCTATTTCTGTTTGGCACCTGACTCACTGCAATAAAGAGGAATTATTTGCTCTATTTGGAGTGCAACTGTGAACTGAACCCATTCCAAGGAAGACGTGGGATCCCATTTGCAAAATTCGATTGGCGTACTCCATAGCTGCTTTCGCTGTTATCGTTTTTGGAATGCCCTTCCCTATCAAACCTGTGCTGTCAAGTGTCAAACACTAATTGATGTGTAATCCAGGGAACGCTTAGCTTTATTTCAGAACCCAACTTGACACTCTCTGTCGACCTAATGTCCCACCAGTCTGTCGCTTCTGACAGCTCAAGGGGTGAAACAAAACAGTTTTCCTTTTCCTCCTCAGCTGCTGAATGAGGCAGGGAGAATTTTCTCCTAAAACTTGAGTTTCCATCTGAGTCCAGTGGTTTGTCCTGAACTGCTGATAATGATATATGTCGCATGTATGAATGTATGCATGGCAATCTTTCTGTTCACAGGGCGCCATGTGTTCCCGGAAATCCTTTATTTTCTAGCTTTTTAACTTTCATCAACATGTTCGAGGTGCCTGCTCCTGAAGAGCATATCAGCACATAGTTCTGGAAGAGAAGTTTCTCTGAACGCATAGGAAAGTCTTATTCAGGGATCTTAATTAGACAAACATTTCATGCTGCATATAAGCTAAATAAACATCTGACAAAAACAACTCCTTTCTTGTGAGGAGTTAGAAAAATGTTGATGTGAATGAAACACTTTTCTCTGTGCTGCTGTGTTTTCATAGCTATGTGTGCCAGTGTTACTACCAGCTATCACACATGGAAAGTAAAGTGATCATTTCACCTCAGTTAAATGAAAACCACTGAAAATCTGAACATATTGCTCTGAAGCTGACTATTAAACATCATTTAAAATGTTTCTCATCCAATGTACTGTTACTGGAGTGTCCATGGCTAGTATTTTCCATGACTTTTATACACATTTTATGTTTCACAGGACATTTTTCTCATGCATTTTCCCTCCGAGAGTATATATATGTTTTGCTCTATCAATTTGTGCCTAAAGAGGAAAATAACACTGAATATTGAAAGATAAACATAAGTTGTCATAGGTTATGAGCGCCCTTCATTTGGAAGGGGAAGTAGATGTAGTAGGTTAAAGGTGAACTAATTTTATTTCTTAGATCACTCTACTTTGAGAACTTCCAATTCAAATAAAGATATTAAAAGATTTATTTTCCTTCTATGAGGGGGGACCCAAAAATATAAATTACTTTCTGGAAGGTGGGACCCTTGCAGTGCAGGCTCCGCCCACTGGGTGAGCGTTCTAGGAAGCCATCTGCGTCAGTGCACCAGCTGGCGTTGTTGTGAGAGGCTGCGTTCGGCTGCAGGGAATTTTTCTGAAGACTCTTTCAACCTGTTTGCTGTTTTTGTGATGGGGGATTCACGAGCGCACCTGCCCACACCACGCAGAGGGTTTGGCAGTTTTCAACCACAAAAGGCATGACCCCTGTGCCCCACCCTCCCTATTCACCCGATCTCACCCAGAGTGACTTCTCCTTGGTTTCCCCGATGAAAAAAGTCTTTGGAGGGAACTGTTTTGCTGAAGTGGAAGAGTTGAGACAAAGAAATGGCAGCAGCGCTGAAAGGCACCAAAACAGGGGAGAGGGATATGGAAGGAGAGAAGGGGAAGGATCATCAAGGAACACGTATCAAGGGCCCGATATGGACATGGATGATGGGGGTGGGGATGGAATGTGGGTGGGTGGAACGGTCCTGCAAGGGACAGTAATGGGGAAAATGGAGACGACTGTAAGTGAACCGTGATAAAATAACTAAGAAAACTGTTTTCAGCAGTGGCAAAAATGTCTCAATGGGTGTATGGCATCAAATGGAGAGGACTTTGAAGGTGACTGAAGTTTAAACACGTAAGAATGGAAGCACAATGTTTCGTAAATAAATTCCTGTTGGGGGTCCCCCGGTACATTTCCTTGACTCAATGATGGAGTCCTGAAAGTGAGTCAGCTCGGTTACACTGGTGAGTCTCATTTCAGAAGGCAGTGACACTGACAGGCTTTCTAGAATGCGATCTCTGTGGTGTAGAGAAGCCATCAGGTATGCACTAAAGGGTACGTCTATGAAAACAGAGGAGAAAAAACAGAGGTTCATAACCACATGAAGTACCAAACCAGATTCTGACTCTGAAAGGCTGTCCGTTGAGAAGATTTTTCGAGGTTCGGCTCAAAGTGTCTCTGACCGGAAGGAAAGCAGGCAGTGAGAATGTGGCAGGCCCCCCTCACCTGAACTCTCCATCTCTCTGGCGACGTCATTAGGTGCTCAGGTACATCCTGGCTGGGTTCCGCAGCCTCAGTCACCCAGATTGTTTCCGTGTAACTGCTTGTGCTGATTCCCCAGGTTTACATCAAGTCCGCTGGCTATAATTGACCATTGCAAAGCTCGACAATTCCATTTTACAGGATGGCAGAAAAAAGTAAATGTTAGTTTGGAGGCATATGCCCAAATACTTGAGAAAAGTAAGAAAATTCAGGATTCACTTTCATTGATGGGTGACGAATAAAAATTTCATGACAATTAACTTGGAGCCTAATTTAGCAACTGTGTAGTATAGATTCTTCAAGCACAATGTTTCTCCTAATACCACCATTCGTTTTTTTCTTAACATTTTTATTTATTTATCTTTAGAGGGGAAGGGTAGGAGAGAGGGAGAGGGAGAGAAATATCAATGTGTGGTTGCCTCTCGTGCGTCCCCTGCTGGGAACTGGCCTGCAACCCAGGCATGTGCCCTGACTGGGAATTGAACCACAATCCCTTGCTTTGCAGGCCCTCGCTCAATCCACTGAGCTACACCAGCCAGGGCCACCATTCATTTTTAATCCAAAAGTCAAATTAGAACCAATGTATTAGCTGCATGCAGTCCAACTTTAATTTGGTGTGATTATTTGAATGAATACAACAGGACTAGCAATTGATCGTATGGGCTTCCTTTAAGAATCTCAAGGTATTTCTGGGTTGAACTCTAATTACTTCCTCAGAGAGGAGAAGCCAATGCACATAGTTGTCAGCAGGCTCTGCCTGCGGTAGCTATAGGTTGGCGAATGCCTCCAGTTCTTGAGGTTCCCCAAAATGTCTTGTGGTTCTTCACGTGCCACCAGCCAGGAAAGCAACCTTCACTCCTGACCTGGAGAGACTGCCATGACCCACGTGAAAATCAGCAAGGTACCAGGCCCTTCCTCCCAGGGGCCTTCGCCAGCTTCCAAAGTCAGTCTTGGGAAGACATCCAGAGCCCAGGCAGGTGTCTCTCAGACATGACACTCCAGTCAAAGTCTGTGGTTCACAAAACCACAGACGGAACCTGGTTCGTACGCGCTCTGTTCTAAAAAGAGCCTATTCTTATTGGATTCATGCAAACACACATATTGCGAGGGAACTAATACTCCTTCTTTAAGAGTTGCCAAATTCTGGAGGGACTAGGTAGGGAAATAGCAATGCTTCAATATTGCTTGTGAGGGTATTATGTGCCAAATTGCTCTAAGGGAAAAAGTGATACTCTTTGAATAATCTTTGTAGTTTAACTGTATAGGTCCTTCCCATCTTGAGTTATATTTATGCCTCTTCCTTTGCTTTCTTTGCAGCTTCTAATCCTTCAGGTGAAATAATTAGATATAAAATATTCCCAGAAAATCAATATCAATTATTACTGGGGTATAAGAAGATGTCATACGAGTACATGTGTAAATGCAGAAGAATAAAATTAAGTAAATCGATAGCATTTCCTCCAAATTGGCCATAAAATGGAATAAAAGAAAAAAAAGATGAGAAACGTGAGCACCAGGTTAAAGGAAAACACACCGAGAAACTGGATGTCAACTGATAAGCCATTTTTGTGACCCTTTCTCATGCCTGTAAGGCCAGCTCATTTGTGATGGAAAAGATACTCAACGTTCTCATCAGTATGTAAAGAAAGGAGTGAATCTGTTCATGAATATAAATGTACGCATTTCTTGCGCTGTCCTCAATTCTGCTGTCTCCTACCGGCAAGCCTCAGCTGTAAGTTTTACCTTGTTGAAAGTCACTCAAAATCAATACACTCCAAAGCAACTTCTTTGGGGCCTGTAAAATTTAACCTTCGGAAACTTCTTCAAGAGTAAACGTTTTTTGTTGGTTTTTTTTTTTTTTTCAGGACAGTCATAGCTGTACCGTTGACTTCTTTCTTCTCATGTACTCCTCCACATTGTCATTCTTTGCAGTAGTCGCCCGAGGATCTGACCCAGAAAAGCTGAGAGGCAGCTGACAGGCTCAGAGGAATGAAGTAGCATTTCCGTCGCAGGGTGTTCTGATCACACCATCGCACATGTATGTCTCCTAGCAACGCAAATGTAGCACCTACAAGCACAAATGATCTTGCACTTCTCACAGTGGTTTTGTTTCCGTTTACAAGGGAAGATTCACCACAGCAACCACCAAAAGTGGTCACACATAATGTGATCTTTCGGCAAATGTTTATTCATGAAGGACCCACTTTTCTGGCAGAGCCCTCCAGCTGACTGGTTGCTCAGCACACACTATAACAACCACCGTGTGGTGCACTAGCAGGCATCGGCTATGCCTTGAAAAACAAATCGTAGATGTAATTCTCTAGAAAAACAGGTTTTTAAATAGACTGGAGATGGTTTGACTCTTTGCACCTTTTAGGGGACATTTCTCTCAAAACAAAGAAATATATACGATAATACCATAAAATAGTGGGTACATATCTGTACACACACACACACACACACACACACAGAAAAGGCAGATACTCCATAAAATTTAAAGTGCCCACTGTCTTCTAAATAAGAAGATTTCAAATAGTTTGACTGGAACCCACAGCAAAGAACACAGTTCAGACTATGCACCATCAAATATATATGGGTTTGTTTCTCTATATATCTAACCGGAGTAAAAGATTCCATAAAACTTGCAAATGAACACTAATATTTTTAACCTATTCTATTCCACTCAACTGCATGGACAAAATCTCTGGCTTTGACCACTGAGTCGATCTTGTAGAAAACTTTCATGACTATTTAAAAATCACTCCTCTAAAATCATGCCACAATACAAAGTATTAATATTTGTATTTATTTCCAATGAAATGGAATTATTAAATACTTTAGAAATACTAATAGAAACTGTGGCAAATTTTAAAAATGTGGAAACTGCTGGCCAAGGTGGAGTGTATAGGTAGACACACTGTGCCTCCTTGCACAACCAAAAGAAGGATCACAGCAAATTTAAAAACAAAAAACAACCTGAACTGACAGAAAAATCCAACTGTATGGAAGTCAGACAAGCAAGGAGTTAAAGAAGAAACATTCATCCAGATGGGTAGGAGGGGCAGAGATGGGCAGCTGGGCGGAGAGGACTCATGGCAAGGCAGCAGCTGGAGGACCTGGCGGGAAAGGCGGCACCTGGGGGAGCTGCTTGTCCCACATCTGTGTGGATGAACCCAGAGGAACAACTGGGGAGCAAGACAGACCATGCGACCGAGGGTTCCAGTGCAGGAAAATAAAGCCTCAAAGCCTCTGACTGAAAAAATCTGTGGGGGTTGAGGAAGCAGTGGGAGAAACTCCCAGCCTCACAGGAGAGTCTGCTGGAGAGGGCCACAGGGTCCTAGAATGTACACAACCACCCACCCAGGAGTCAGCACCAGAAGGGCCCAATGTGATTATGGGTAGTGGCGGAGGTGACAGAAAACTGGCAGAGAGCTGAACAAACAGCATTGTTTCCTCACAGACAGCATCACAACACAGCTATGTGGGTTGACACACCTAGTGAACACCTAAGGCTCTGCCCCTTTCTAGTAACAGGTCTGCCGAGACCAAAAAAAAAGGGGGGGGCCCAAATGAAGGAACAGATCAAAACTCCAGAAAAAAATACAACTAAGCAACAAAGAGATAGGCAGCCTATCAGATGCACAGTTCAAAGCCCTGGTGATCAGGATGCTCACAGAACTGATTGAGCTCTGTCACAAAATGAAGGAACAAATGAAGGCTACCAAAAGTAAAAAAAAGCAAAATATACAGGGAACCAACAGTGACAGGAAGGAAGCCAGGACTCAAATCAACGGTTTAGGAAAAAAGGAAGAAAGAAACATTCAACGAGGACAGAATGAAGAAACAAGAATTCAAAGAAAAATGAGGAGAGGCTTAGGAACCTCCGGGACAACTTTAAACGTTACAACATCTGAACCATAGGGGTGCCAGAAGGGGAAGAGGAAGACCAAAGAATTGAAAAATTATTTGAACAAATAATGGAGAACTTCCCGAATCTGGCAAAGGAAATAGACTACCAGGAAGTCCAGGAAGCTCAGAGAGTCCCAAAGAAGTTGGACTCAAGGAGGAACACACCAAGGCACATCATAATTACATTAGCCAAGATTCAAATGAAGGAGAGAATCCTAGAAGCAGCAAGAGATAAGGGGACAGTCACCTACAAAAGTGTTCACATCAGACTATCAGCTGATTTCTCAAAAGAAACCTTGCAGGCAAGAAGGGGCTGGAAAGAAGTATTCCAAGTCATGAAAGGCAAGGACCTACATCCAAGACTATTCTATCCAGCAAAGCTGTCATTTAGAATGGAAGGGCAAATAAAGTGCTTCCCAGATAAGGTCAAGTTCAAGGAGTCCATCATCACCAAGCACTTATTATATGAGATGTTAAAGGGACTTATCTAAGAAGAAGAAGATAAAAAAATATGTACGGTAAAATGACAGCAAACTCACAATTATTAACAACCACACCTAAAACAAAAACAAAAATGAACTAAGCAAACAGGTAGAACAGGAACAGAATCACATAAATGGAGATCACATGGAGGGTTTTCAGTGGGTGAGTGGGAGGAGGAGAGAGGGGGCAAAGGTAGAGGGAATAAGAAGCATAGATGGTGGGTACAAAATAGACAGGGGGAGGTTAAGAATAGTACAGGAAATGGAGAAGCCAAAGAACTTACATGTAGGGCCCATGGAGAAGAACCGAAAGTGGGGGTGGATGCTGGTGGGAGGGGTGTGCAGGGTGGAGGGGAATAAAGTGGGGGGGGATTCACAACTGTAATAGCATAATCAATAAAATATATTCTTAAAAACTGTGTTCTTCTGTGTTACTATTACTTTGTGTGAATATCTGTAGAAGGTTTGATCTAAATCACACCTCTTCAGCTTCTGAGTATCACGGTGGGTATTGAAAAGCATTCAGATATGGAACATTTACTAAGAACGTGTTGGACCTCGCCGGGCCTGGAAGGAATGAAAACCACCAGGCAAGAAAACACACGGTTGGGACGCTGCCTGCAGACCCTGCCCAGGAAGGTGAGGGTCTGGGGTCGTCCTCTCCAGCATCACGGGATGCAGCGTTCACCCGGCAACCAGCCCGAGCCAATCACACCGTGATACCCCAACTGCAGGTCTTTGCGTTGAGAAACCCTGATCTAAGGACCACCGAGCGAGCCAGTCCCAACCTCCCTCGGTTGGCTGCACTCTCTCCACGTTGCCCGCGAGTCCCCCACTCCCTTGGCTGGCTGCACTTTCCCCTCTTACTCCCCCGCTGATAAACCCTGCTGTCCTTCGCTCGCTGCTGCGTCCGTCCGTCCGTCCGTCCGACTCCTTGAGCGACTCCGACCTCATGGAAAGCACTTTTCTTAGTCACTCCACTCACTCCTCTGACAATTACTGACTCTCTGACCTTGCAAACTAAAATCGTTTTCTTCTGTACAATCATACTATATCCATGTAACACGTTCTACAAAGTTCCTTGAAAGTTCCTTCTTTTAGACTACCACCTGAATGCTTATTCTTTGCTAGTTCCACCAAATCAAGTGAGACTGAAGTAGATATGAGTGCAGTCAGTCACTGTATTGTAGCTCCAGCTTCGTCCTGTCTGTAGATGCACCACATCAGGGCTATGACAAGTTGTCTCATCAGGTCAAAACCTAACCGTGGGAAACGGAGCTGTGAGGACGTAAAGGGAGAGAATGACAATGATCGCAGGGCTGAGATACTCTTGTGTATCCCTTTAGCTGTTGATTCGCTGGACCCTAAGGTTTGACTCTCTTAAACTAGATTACATTGATAGATACACTGAAATGCATACACGCTCACACCCACGTGTGCACACACTGGTCAGGCCAAGCTAGAATACCGTGAAAGCTGTGAACATTTACTCGTTTACATCATGGATTCATTCAACAATTTTTTTAATTTTTTCTCATCGATTTTTGGGGGTTTTTTAATTACATTTTATTGATTATGCTATTACAATGGTCCCAATTTTTTCCTCCTTGCCCCCCTCCACCCGGCATCCCTCACGCCCTCAGGCAGTTCCCATGCCTTTGTCCCTGTCCGTGGGTCACGCATACAAGGTCTTCGGCTTCTCCATTTCCTATACTGCACCTTACATCCCCATGACTATTCTGTAACTACCTATTCGTGCTTTTTAACACCTTCACCTTTGTACATACTCCCCCAATCCCCCCTCCCATCTGGCTGCCATCAACCCATTCTCCGTATCTATGAATATGTTTCTGTTATGCTTGTTTGCTTAGTTTGTTTTTTAGATTCAATTGTTGACAGACATGTATTTACTGCCATTCTATTGTTCATAGTTTTGATCTTCTTTTCCTTAAATAAATCTCTTTAACATTTCATACAATAACGGTTTGGTGAAGATGAACTCCCTTAGCTTTTGCTTGTCTGGCCAATTCTTTGTCTGCCCTTCGATTCTAAATGATAGGTTTGCTGGATACAGCAATCTAGATTGTAGGTCCCTGCCTTTAATCACTTTGAATATTCCTTGCCATTCCCTTCTAGCCTGCAATGCTTCCTTTGAGAAATCAGCTGACAGTCTTATGGGAATTCCGCTGTAAGTAACTAACTTCTTTTCTCTTGCTGCTTTTAAGAGTCTCTCTTTACCTTTAACCTTTGGCATTTCGATTCTGATGTGCCTGGGTGTGGGCCTCCCTGCATCCATCGTGAGCTTCTGGGACTTGCACGTGTATTTCCTTCACCAAATTAGGGAAGTTTTCTTTCATCATTTTTTGAAATAGATTTCCAATTTCTTGCTCTTCCTCTTCTCCCTCTGGCACCCCTAGGATGCAAATGTTGGTATACTTTGAAGCTGTTCCAGAGGCTCCTTACACTACCCTTGCTTTTTTTGTTTGTTTGTTCGGGGGGGGGGTTAAATTCTTTTTTCTTCTTGCTGTTCTGTGTGGTTGTTTTTCGCTTCCTTATATTCCAAAACATTGACCTAATTCTCAGCTTCATCCACTCTGCTATTGATTCCCTGTAAATGGCGCTTCATTTCAATGAGTGTACCCTTCATTTCTGACTGGGTCTTTTCTGTGCTGTCCAGGTCCTCACTAAGTTCCTAGAGCATCCCTCTAACTAGTGTTTTGAACTTTGTATCTGACAGATTGTTTATCTCCATTTTGTTATGTTCTTTTTCTGGTGTTTTAATCCGTTCTTTCACGAGGGCCATATTTCCCGATCTCCTCATCTCAGCAGCCTCCCTATGTTTGTGTCTATGTATTAGGTAGAGCCGCTTCAACTCTGTGCCTAATGTGGTAGTAGGTGTCCTATGGGGTCCAGGGGCACGGCCTCCCCTATCACCCAAGCTGGGCACTTGAGGCACGCCCTCCATGTGGGCAGAGTACACCCTCCTCTTACAGCTGAGACTCGGTTGCTGTGGGCAGGTCCATGGGGGGACTTCCCCCAGCCAGTCAGCTGCAAGGGCTGGCTGTGACCACGGACCACCAACCTCTGCTGCCTGCGGAGGACGAGCTGTGCAGGGGCCCACTCCGCAGAGCAGAGCTCACTGCGGCAGGGCTCTGGTACCCGCTTGTGCTCTTTGTGGGGCCGAGGGGTGTAAGCTGTAAAGTGCCTGGCCGCTGGCTGCTTCTCGCGCTAGGCCTGGAGGAGCCCTGGAGAGGCCAGGCTGTGAACCCAGGCCAGCTGTTGCTCGTGCTGGGCCTGGGGGCACTTAGCGAGGTGCAGGGTCTTGCTGAGGCCAGCGGCTGTTGGTTTGAGTGGATATAGGAAGAAGATCAGAAGCATGTGCCCGGCTAAGTCATGTACAGGGAAAAGCCACCGCGAAGTGCTTGGGCGGGCCTGCAAGTTGGGTGGGACAGAGTCAGGGAATCCTGAGGGTGGGCCCACAGTGTGACCCCGCCAGGCTGATGGGGTCTCCGATGTGGAGCACTCTGCAGCTCTGTGCGGGGAGGGCTCAGACGAGCAGCAACGCCTCCGCCCGCAGTCCTGTCTTGGAGAACGCTGCCCCCTGCTCTCACCCTGAAGCCGGGCACCGCCGTTCCCTGCCCTGCGCCAGTGGTGAACTCAGGCTGCTGCGCCGGTGCTGCAGCGCAGCGGGAGTGACTCCGAGCAAGTCTCTGGGGGGGCCCTGGAAGAGGAACCGCCTGGGATCCAGCGGTTTCTTCCACCGACTGCGTCCCCGCTGGTTTTCACAGCCAGAAGCCATGGGGACCTACCTTCCGAGCACTGGGACCCTGGGCCGGGGGCGCTTCCTGCGGGGCTGGGACCCCTTGCTCCCAAGCTGTCTGTCCTGCTTTTTGTCTGCCACACGTGCGCGTGGGACCAGCCCGCCTCTTCGTCTCCACAACTCCGCCCCTCTTCCCAGGCTGGGAGGATGGGTGTTCTTCAATTCCGTGGTGGCAGGGCCTCCATCCAACTTGATTTCTGCTGGTTCTGAGGGCTCGTTGTTCCATGGTTCCGTTGTAATTTCGATATGGTTGTGTGAGGAGGTGAGCCACGTTCACCGAGGAGGTAATCCTCATTCAACAACTTCCCACGATTGCCGGTCAGAAAACACAGCAGACGGCCCAGGGCTACCACGCACCAGCTGCGTCACCTGAGCCGAGTAACTCACTCTCTCAACTCCTTGGTTTCTTCACTCGTAACACTGAGAAAAATAATAAAGCTTAAAGATTGTTTAATCTTTATAATAATGAGATATTATTCAATGAGATAACATGGTACGTTCTGGCTAAGGGATTTTTATATATATATTTATATATCCCATATATATGCATATATCTCATATATATGTATAAATGAAAGTTATACGTGTGTGTGTGTATACATATATCAAACTTTTATTATTTTTATGTTCACCTGAGCTTATTGATTTTAGAGGGGGGGAGGGAGGGAGAGAGACAGGGAGACAAACACGGATGTGAGAGAGAAACGCTGATCCGTTGCCTTTCATACGCTCCGCTCCCCCACCGGGGACTGAGTGCCTAACCCAGGCCTGGACTCCGACTGGAAATCAAACCCTCAAATCCTTCCCTCGGGGGCACAGCACCCACCGACTGAGCCACACTGCTCACGGCAACGGTTTGGGTGTTATACGAAAACACAAAGTCGGCTCGATTTTAGTCCATGAGTTTAGCTTATATTTTTTCTCTTGCGGTATATCGGTTCCTGTTTCACTGCTCAGTCACCGTTGTCCCCGTCATTCCCCCATGACTCCTCCCTGCCCTACCCACCCCCGCCTGCCACATTCAATATACCCCCCACTGTCCATGTCCGTGGCGCCTTTGTACATGTTCCTTGACGACCCTTGCCCTTCTTTCCCCCTTGTCAGCTTCCCCCCTCCCCTCTGGTATATTTTTTTAAAAACTTACATTTTAATTTGTAATCTAAAAATATTTACAATGTGATGTTTTCAGTGTAAGAGAAAAGAAATTTAAATCTGAGTATTTCTTTTTAATAGTTATGATCTTTTGTTCAATGAACCCTGTAATCCTTAACCTAGATACCCAAGTTTGGATCTTCGTGTCAATTGCTCACCTTTTCATCTTCATGTGTCCGAAGATCACGGACTTGAATCTCACCCTCGTTGCTTACCATTCCCGTTTCACGGGGACCACGTGTTCCGACAAGGTGCGTACTGCCAATCAGATTTACTTTCATTCCTTTCCTCCTGTGTACGACATGATTTCTGGAGGCGATGTTTTCTGAGCCTTCAAGAGTAGGTCTAATCTTCCTAGATCTACAGTCAAATAGTTCTTACGAGATTTCTTTTTTATTCCTGTTAAAACATCCTGAAGAGGAAGAGAGATGAAAGCACAGTATTGGCCCTAAGACGGAGAATGTGGTTTGGACGGGTCCCAGGAATGCCTTCACAATCACCAACCGAGTAGAATTAGAGTTTCTCTTTCCCATTGCTCTGGGTTTAACTACCACCTCTGCATGGGTCTCTGAGGACATGTGGCCAAGAACATTTGTCGTCGGCTTCCCATTAAAAAACTCCTCCACCGTCCATTATCTGAGGCCTGTGATCTTTGCTGCATATCTAGCAGGTAGTATATAACATTGTAAGTTTTCTTTTCTTATTTAGAGACTCTTGGCACATTTTATTAGTAACAGCAATGTTGATATTTTCCAAGAGCATAGGAATTACCTCTAACAAATGGTTTCTGAGAGTTTTCCAATAATGAGTAGATGATGTAAAAAAAAAAAAAAAAAAAAAAAAAGCCCAAACAACAAAAATATACCTTGGCTGAGGCAGTGGGTTGAGCATGGGCCTGTGAACCAAAGGGTTACCGGTTCGATTCCCAGTCAGTTCACATACCTGGGTTGTGGGCCAGGTCCCCAGTGACAGGCGTGCAAGAGGCAACCACTCATTGATGTTTCTCTCCCTCTCTTTGTCTCTCCCTTCTCCTCTCTCTAAATAAAGAAATACCTACATACGTACAATTTAAATAAATAAATAAATAAATAAATAAATAAATAAATTAGAACCAGAGAATGTGAGAATGGCCTGGCCATGTGTTTGCCACAACTGGTGTCGTTTCACATTCATGTCCTGGCCACTGTGACTTAGCTGGCTGGAGCATGCACCACAACTGAAAAGTTGCAGGTTCGATTCCAGGTCAGGACACACACCTACGTTGTGGGTCCCGACAGACGATCCTCCATCCAGGCACCTCGAAGAGGCAACCAATCAATGTTTCCCTCTCACACTGCTGTTTCTCTCTCTCCCTTCCTCTCTCTCTCTAAAAGCAATGAAAAGAATGTCCTTGGGTGAGGATTAAAAAAAGTAAAGAAATCTGTACATTCGCAGAGAAAGTGCATGTGGTTACAACGGTCGTTGCTGACAGATGCTCTACAATATTTTGTCAAAAGAATATATTACAATAGAGCTTGCCCTTGTATCTGCTCACATCCACTTTTCGACATTATATCTGTCCCAGTCCAGAAAGTGATGTTTCCTCAGTAGAATAGTTGTAAGTCCATGACCATGCATAAATAACTATGTCGACTGAAAAGGTCTACAAAGCTTTGTTAAATTTTATAATCTTTCAAAAGCTCTAAGGTACTTCTTATAACAAAAAAAAGAAAAGAAAAGGAGAGGCACTACTTAGATCCAAGGTAATGGTGCCAATATTGAAATTGCGCACAGAAACACATTTCAGCCTCACTGATGTGATCATTTATGAGTAACCTATTACAATGTGTTAGCACAGAAGGGCCCTTTTGCTTGTAAGCAAAGGGCACATTTTATGGCTTTCCGGACATGTCTCATCTACTTAGAAGGTTTTAGAGAAAAGGAAGGTGAGGTGACATTTAGTTTTATTCTAGTTCATTGCCATTAACCCCTTGCTACTGACTTTTAGATCGCCATACATGGCCCTTAATCAAGAATGAAAAAAAGAAGACTCTTCTCTGTATGCCAATAAAACGCGTTAAAAAATGAAGGCATCAAAAATTGAAAAGATTAATAACTTCTGTCAGTGATCTCGTGCAACTCTGACACGTACATCAACAGCAGAATGGTCACCGAGTAGGTGGTGATTCCGATTTAAAGTTCCTTTCCCAACGACGGCGGGCCATTGAGGATCCTCAGGGCCTCGATCAGCACCCGATGCTTCCCTTCAGCAGTGACATTAACAAGGTATGGACGCTTCCTAAGACCGTGTAGTCACACATGCACTTGCTATACTTGTCTCTGCAGTGCGCTTAATGGACTTGGACATAAAGTCTAAGGCGTTTCACAGGCTGTTTGGTATGTACGGGAGACCACAGTTCGGAATGAGGTTCTCACTTCAGTTGATCGAAGGTTCGGAGTCTGTCAGATATACCGAGAGATGGGTAGTTTGCCTGTGTGTGCGACAAAAGCATGAGATCTTCCCGCCCTCCCCTACCGTACCCTCCCTGGAATGTGTTCATTAAACTGAGAAATGAGATCCAAGGAGAACTTTAGAAATGCTGCAGACATTGGAGAGCAAAAACAAAAGGAGAAACATGTCAATTAAAGTTGGAATTGCATACAGAACCTTCTAGTACAAACAGAGGGCTACCCCGGTCTTGATCATTATTTTGATAATGTAATTTTCTTTTCACCGTTGGTTATGAATTTATCCCACATTTCAAATAAAAGATATCCCAAACTTTTGTAGAAATTAGAAACAGCAAAGAAGTAAAAACAAGTTGAACTCAAATTTCATGACCAAAAATATCCATGTTTATCTGTATTAATGTTTAAAGTAATGGTCTGTATTTTTTTTAATATATAAAAGCTTTGGGAATGAATGTAAAAGAAAAATCACATTTTTAGGAACCATCTCTTTTTATTAGATTAATATGGAAAAATTTCTATAAAATAGCTTTTTGTTCATCAACTCCTTTATGATGAGAGCTTTATTGCAACAGCTTTGGTCAAATTTTCTGTGCTTTGGTTTACCTAGTTCACCTTTTATTTCCACTTCCACCCCTGAATGAAGTTAAACGCTTATTCTTTTGTCCTGAGGATGTTTACTTTTTTCATTTGACTTTTTCTTTTTTAAACCCCATTTTAGCTATGTATTTTCATTTTCAAAAGGAGATATCGCTGTGATGGTTTACTTTTTTAAAACACAAAGAAACCTGAAACAATGATGTAAAATGTTACTATCTATTTAATTACAGAGGTGAGATGTTTATTATATGATCCTTTCTAATTTTCTTAGGGATGAACAATTTCTTTTTTTTTTTTTTTTTAAATATATTTTATTGATTATGCTATTACAGTTGTCCCATTTCTCCCCCATCATTCCCCTCCACCCTACCCACCCTCTCCCACCCACATTCCCCCCTTTAGTTCATGTCCATGGGTCATAAGTTTTCTAGCTTCTACATTTCCCATACTATTCTTGCCCTCCCCCTGTCTATTTTTTTCCCATTATCTATGCTACTCATTCTCTGTACCTTTTCCCCCTCTCTCCTCCTCCCATGCCCCTGTTGCTAACCCTCCATATGATCTCCATTTCTGTGGTTCTGTTCCTGTTCTAGCTGTTTGCTTAGTTTGCTTTTGTTTTAGGTGTGGTTCTTGATAGCTATGAGTTCGTTGTCTTTTCACTGTCATAGTTTTATCTTCTTTTTCTTAGATAAGTCCCTTTAACATTTCATATAATAAGGGCTTGGTGATGATGAACTCCTTGAACTTGACCTTATCTGAGAAGCGCTTTATCTTCCCTTCCATTCTAAATGACAGCTTTGCTGGATAGAGCAATTTTGGATGTAGGTCCCTGCTTTTCAAGATTTCAAATATTTCTTTCCAGCCCCTTCTTGCCTGGAAGGTCTCTTTTGAGAAATCAGCTGACAGTCTGATGGGAACTCCCTTGTAGGTGACTGTCCCCTTATCCCTTGCTGCTTCTAGAATTCTCTCCTTCATTTTAATCTTGGCTAATGTAATTACAATGTGCCTTGGTGTGTTCCTCCTTGGGTCCAACTTCTTTGGGACTCTCTGAGCTTCCTGGACGTCCTGGTAGTCTATTTCCTTTGCCAGATTGGGGAAGTTCTCCTTTATTATTTGTTCAAATAAGTTTTCCACTCGTTGCTGTTCTTCTTCCCCTTCTGGGACCCCTATAATTCGGATGTTGGGACGTTTAACGATGTCCCGGAGGTTCCTAAGCCTCTCCTCATTTTTTTGAATTCTTGTTTCTTCCTTGTCTTCTGTTTGGTTGTTAGTTTCTTCCTTCTGGTCCACTCCATTGATTTGAGTCCCAGTTTTCCTTCCATCTCTATCAGTTCCCCATGCATCTTCCTTCATTTCATAAACAAAGTTAAAGGTTAAGGATGTTGGGGATCCGCTCTCTGATCAGAAATGTGATAACATGGTTTCTCTGGAATTGTCACTGAGTTGAAAATTCTTTAGGCAATTTGAAACCAGAAGGTTTCCTGGCTCTTTCAAAATCTGAGGAAACAAATTTTTAAGGTCATCCGCTCAAACTTGTTCTATTAACCTTTGCTTGTATCATTCAGATATGAATCACTTACACACATTTTGATAGTGCACAACTTTTGTGGCACTAATAAAGACTAACCTTGGTATATTATTTTTGATACCCTCAAATTGAAGTAACCATTCCTAGATACTCTCTTGTTATCATACCTGTGCTGAGGACCCCGCCTAGTGCCATCCTGGTTCATGGACCATCAACTTTCAGTTATGTCTCTATTTGCTCGTGATAATTCAGTAAGCACCCATCTACTCTCCTACCCACAGCAAACTCAAACACTTGCACAGAGCCCTCATCCAGCTAGAGGTTCCTCAAAGCATCTTCCCAAGCATGTTAAGATAGCCACAAACTTGAAATCCATGCTCATCATTCCTTCACTTTTCTTCTTCACACAGCTTTTATGTCTACCCTGCATTTTTAAATTTTCTTGTAAGTGAGTCTAAAACATACACTCTTCTATATGTAATCTGTGCAGACGGACTTACTTTTTCACCTGTTATTTTGGGGTTTGTCCATATTGTCTATGCAGTACAGTATAACTTATTTAAATTTTCAAAAGACACCTAAAGCATTATTATATCAATAACATATATGTAGGCATAGATATATACATATAATATATATAAATGTATGCTATTTTGTTCATAGCTTTTGCAAACACAAACCAAGCTCTCTTGCTCTGTGGTGGATCCCGGCTCACGGGGTCCGCAGCGTGGTAGCCAAGACAAAAGAAATTCACACGCACTACCGAATCCTGTGGAGGAAAAGGGGAGAGCGGACTCTCTCTCAAGAGGAGGAAAAGCCTCGGCCCTTGCGAGACAGGCCTGTATTTCTTTTCTGGGCAAATGACAGGATGGTCCTCATTTTCTAGGCACAGGTTCGCCTCAGGGGGTTACCTTTTACAGAGAACAAAGGAGAGGATGCCACTAATCCCACCACAGAAAAGGGATATTTGCACATGAAAAGGCAAAAGTGGTTGAGCCGGTTACACTCATCCTTGGAGGGTTAAGCATGGATTTTAGGAAGTTACTTTATTATTTTTTTTTGAAGTGGAAAAATGTTTCTTTAATGTTTTCTTTTCTTTTTTTTTAATCAGTATTTTTTAATTGTTGATATTGTACAGTTTTCTGTCTTTTACCCCACCCCAGCCCACCACCCCAGCCCTCCCCACCTTCCTCCCATTTTCACCCCCCATAGTTTTTGTTCATGAGTCCTTTATACTTGTTGCTCTAAACCGTTCCCTTTTTCCCCTGAAATTCCCTCCCCTCCCATTCTGGACACTGTCAGACTGTTCTCAAATTCAGTGTCTTTGTTTATATTACCTTTTGACCCAGCAATTCCACTGCTTGGATTATATCCTAAGAATCCTGAAACACCAATCCAAAAGAATCTATGCACCCCTATGTTCATAGCAGCACAATTTACAATAGCCAAGTGCTGGAAGCAACCTAGGTGCCCATCAGTAAATGGATGGATCAAAAAACTGTGGTACATTTACACAATGGAATTCTATGCAGCAGAAAGAAAGAAGGAGCTCCTACCCTTTGCGACAGCATGGAAGGAATTGGAGAGTATCATGCTAAGCGAAATAAGCCAGGCAGTGAAAGACAAATACCATATGATCTCACCTTTAACAGGAAGCTAATCAACAAAACAAACAAACAAGCATAATATAAACAAAGATTTTAGGAAGTTACTTTAAAGATAGGCAGTAAATGGCCCTGGCTGGTGTAGCTCAGTGGATTGAGCACCGGCCTGCAACCAAAGGCTCGTCGTCCTCGTTGTTGTTGTTGTTGTTGTTGTTGTTGTTCAATTCCCAGTCAGGGCACAGGCCTGGGTTGCAGGCCAGTTCCCAGCAGGGAATGCTCGAGAGACAACCATACATTGATATTTCTTTCCCTTTCTCCTTCCCTTCTAAAGATAAATAAATAAAATCTTTAAAAAAAAAGATATGCAGTAGATGTTTGCTGCCTTGATTCAGGGGGAGGGAGTTTTAGCAAAAATAAGTCTCATAGCAGTCTAGGTACAATGCAGGCCTGGTTCCCCATGGGAAAATCTCTCTGTGGGCGTGGTCCTGTGCATCTCCGAGTGGGAGCTGGGCCCACGCCACACAGAAGGGTCTCCTATGTTGCTGTTCTGACGCTTACTCTGGAAATACTCACTATAAATACTTGTAATATTTTAAAGTCCTTCAAGAAAATGAGAGTCTTGAAAATTAATCGTGCTTGGAATCATTCCATTTGCCCCTTTCTTACTTTTAGTTTATATGCATTTCATAATATATGCTTATTATATTAAAATAATTGTCAATTTATGAGTATCATCCATCTCTTTCTTGGGGATTCTCAGTTTTCCAATAGATTCTCACGGCTTAAGAATCTCCGTTTTAGTTAAAACATAGAAAATGATACAAAAATAAATCTCTCCTCCTGGAATTATGGTTGACAATAAAGTTGTTCATAATTTGGTGAAAACGACAGATAACACAGAATATGCACTTTACTCTCTGTATATTTCATAGTTAGCCTGAAAAAAATCTTTTCTCTTACAGCTTCTCTATAATTTGTCATCAGATGTCATGCACTTCTATTAATCCACTTTACCTCGTCAAGATCTATGAACACATTAAAAAGAGTCATTCAAGTTCCTGGAAACCATATTTTAGAAATTTTCATTAAACAGAAACCATTACAACAGGTCACATTTATTTTAATTAAAATGAAATACGATTTTCCAGAAATGGGTGGTTCTGTTTTTTTTTTTTTTTATTTTCTCAAAATAAAGCACCATACTAAAACTCACAGAAGGAATAAAATGTGTCTTAGCTATTAAAGTGGACACTGGAAGATGAGTAGGACTGCTTTATTTTATGTGGTTAATATTTCATCTTTTCCCCAGGTGTTATTTCACGGAAGGGCATTCCCAGACTGGACTTTTCATTTATTTTCACAGAAATACCTTTAACTTATTTATTGGTCAAAGATAACATTTATAAATATTGTTTTGCTTGGCACACAATACGTACTCAAGTTCTTCAACAGTACCTATTCAGTGATAAATGCATATAAAGATAGGACAAAATTTCAGCCCAAACTGGAAATTAAAATAAACTCCTCCAAACACAAGTAAAATCGATCAAAGTTATGTATCTATGTATAGTGTTAATATATTTAAATATAAATATATTTATATAAAGATATATATCTTATGTTATATATGTGTATGCACAGAGACATATATCTTTGTTTCGAACATATATGTGATATATTTCTAAGTCCATACAGCCGGTCAGGATGGAGGCGGAAGTAGCCACACTGTGCCTCCTCCCTCAAGCACAGAAAGGAGTTACAACTAAATCTCAAAACAAAAACCACCCACGACTGTCAGAAAATCAAACTGCACGGAAGCCTGACAACCCAGGATTGAAAGAAGCCACATTCATGCGGAGGGGCAGGAAGCCACGTCCCGTGGGCTGGATACAGATGGGGAAGGACACCTTGGGAGCCAGCCATCCCAGGCCCTGGCCGGGCCACACAGCCCCAGGCTCCAGCGCCAGCAACATAAAGCCCCACGACTTCTCACTGTAAAACCCAGCGGTGGTCGCGGTGGCAAGAGAAACTGCCAGATTTTCAGGAAACTTCACTTTCAGGGTCCGCACCATCTAGGAACATATGCAAATCCACCCACCCTGGCATTCCCCACCAGGGCAACGGCTGGAAGGGTGCCAGTGGCATACAGGGGGTGGGTGAAGTGACTGGGAATGGGGCGGGTGCTGTGCCACCGCCAGAAGCCAGGCAGAGGCTCGGTCTCCTCTCCAAGACCCCCCCCCACACACACACACAGAGCCACAAAGAAGCGAAGCGAGTTGCCCCACCCTGGCAATTACCTGAGGCTCTGCTTCCCGAATTTTCAGGTGCCTTTTCTACAACAGGCCACACTACTAAGATGGGGTGAAAGCAGCTCTACTCATACACAGAGACCAACACAGGGAGGCTGCCAAATTGTGGAGGCAAAGAAGATAGCTCACATGAAAGAACAGAACAAAACCCCAGAAAGAGAGATAAGCAACCTATCAGAAGCACAGTTCGAAACACTGGCGATCAGGAGGCTCAGAGAACTCATGGAGCATGGCAAATGCATAACGGAAGAAAGGAAGGCTACACTGAGTAAAATAAAAATGCACAGGGAACCAACAGTGAAGGGAAGGGAGCTGGGGTTCAAGTCAATGATTTGGAGCAGAAGGAAGAAATAAACATTCAACCAGAACAGAAAGAAGAAACAAGAATTCAAAAGAGAGAGACAGAGAGAGAGAGAATAGTATAGGAAGACTCTAGGACATCTCCAAAAGGGTCAACACCCGAATCATAGGGGTGCCAGAAGAGAAGGGGAAGAGCAAGAAATTGAAAATTTATTTGAACAAATAATGAAAGAAATCTTCCCTAATTTGGCAAAGAAAATTCACATGAAACTCCAGGAAGCACAGAGAGTCCCAAAGAAGGTGGACTCAAAGGGGTTCCTCTCCAAGAGACATCATAATTAAAATGCCAAAGGTTAAAGATAAGGAGAGAATTTTAAAATCAGCAAGAGAAAGCAGCAAGGAGACAGTTACCTACAAAGGAGTTCCCATGAGACCATCAGCTGATTTCTCAAAAGAAAGCTTGCGGGCAAGAAGAGGCTGGAAAGAAGTATTCCAAATCATGAAAGGCAGGGACCTCCATCCAAGATTGCTCTATCCAGCAAAGCTTTGAGTTAGAATGGAAGGGCAGATGAAGTGCTTCTCAGACAAGGTCAAATTCAAGGAGTTCATCATCACCAAGCTCTTATTATATGAAATGTTAAAGGGACTTAGCTAAGAAAAGAAAATCAAAACTATGAGCAATAAATGGCAATAAATATTAAAAAAAGAAAAAATGGCTTCGTGACAGCGTTTGGGTGCGTTAAAGGAAGTACAACCGTTTGGGAAGCGATGATTTACTCTAATAGTCTACTGGTTCTCAGTGCCTGATTTCTACAGATTTTTGTTTTGCTAAGATATTTTTTTTACTGTTGTTCAAGCACAGTTGTCTCCATTTTCCCCTCACTGCTCCCCCACCCAGCCATCCCCACCTCGCACCCTTGATCCTACGCCTGATTCCTATAGATTTTTTTCAGAACGCAAAGGAATTTTAGAATACACAGCTGAACCCCATTGCTCACTCAACTCTTGAATTCTGGTGGCCCATACTTTTTAAAGAATGTTAAGGTACTGCGTCACTGTATAATATAAAAGAGCTGTCAAATTCTAATAGGACATTAATAATGGGGAGTAGTGTTTTCCTCTCAATAGATTTGATCAATTCTACGATCCACTAGAATGCAATGCAGATGAAGAATCGCAATGCATTTCCATTAAATATGTAAAGGGCTTTACACTTGCAGTAACTTTTAGCCCACTACCATGATATAGTATTCATTTACTCAATGAGTAAATGGGGGAGTACTTAGGAAGTTTCGCCAAATGGAAATAAAGAGGAACAACACTTCCCTCTGGCCTATGGGTTTATAAGATGCCATGGGACGTTTTCATCTGAATAGGAAACTTCGAGTGCTTAACAGTGATCCAATGGGATACTGAGCAACAGGAGGAAGCCAATCCTTCTACGTACAGTGGGGAAGTGAAGGGGAAGTGTCATGCTGTCTTTATTTTGGTTCAGTTTCTTCAGTTCACTTGTTTTCCAGACTAACGCTGAAAAATCTGATCATTTACTCACTTATTTGACTAGAAAATAAAATGATTATGCCCATGAATAGTGGTCGGGATATCCAAAAGAAGGTTGGTTTGAAAGAGTCATTTTATAACATGAATATAGAAGGGCAATATTTATAGAAGGTGTGTCCCCAGGTGGACCTTAATGGTCACTCCTTTAGTGTGATTTGGTTTTCAGGCTGAATCAAGTTTAACAGGTAATCGGACCTGCGCGGTACAGGAGACACAAAGGGGAACGGCCCTCACTCTTGGTAACGACCCTTTGAACAGCATGCTGATAAGGAATTCTGGCTTCTGGAACAAATGTGTGTGATCAGCAATTCATTCTGCTGCAAAGTTTAACAGTACTTTCAAAGGGCCAAAAGGGCCATCTGTTTTATTTGTTCCTCTAACTTCTATAATTTGTGTTTTCCAATGTGTGGTTGCCTCTCGCATGCCCCCTACTGGGGACCTGGCCCGCAAACCAAGCATGTGCCCTGACCGGGAATCGAACTGGCGGCCCTTTGGTTCTCAGGCCAGCACTCAATCCACCGAGCCACAGCAGACAGGGGTAATTTGTATGTAATGAAGGCTGTTTTAGGTCGCTCATTAGTCAAAATTTTATCCATACTTTTAATCACTTATTTGTCCTAAAGTAGGTTAAAGTGGCATTACTAATTACTGTTTAGCAGCACCAGCAAAAGTGAACATGTTCAGCAAATGTTCTAAAATAATGTTTTAGTCAACAAATAATTTTTATATGAAAGTCAAGAGTTACTGATATTTCAGAGCAGGCAATACAGAACGTCAAGAAACATTTTATTTCAGGCTTTCCGAAAATTAGATAAAGGAAAATTTTGCCTCCACATGGAGGTGAGAAATCATTCCACGTGTGCATTTATGAATGCTTTATACAATTTCACAAAATAGGTGGGGATGGTAAAGTGTGACAGGTGAGCTCTGCCTCTCTGTGGAATTTGCAATCATGAGTAGGAGTCGAAGGTCCTATTAAATTGAGCTGATTCTTATCAAGGAGAAATGCAAGATGCTTTGTGGGCCCATAAGGTTTATCTGAGTAAGTCACAGGCATAGACGTGGGGGAAACAAAGTACACAGGTGAATTGAGGGAGGGGCACTTCGGTTTTAAAGAGGGAAGTAAACTAGGAACTCGTTGGGGAGGTATTAGGAGGCCTTGTCTTGGAATATCAACGAAGGGTCATCCTTTGCATTAGCCCTTTGGGGGGAACAGGATGGTGGGAAGGAGTCTACAGACATAGACTTCAGGTAATACGCAGCATTGTCAGTCCCTCCTTTTGTTCAGAACAAATATCTTTCATCGTAGAAAACTGCAGAGGTCACGATAAACTTGAATGAGGCAACGCGGGGTCTGGGGGAAAAGGTCAGGGTCAGGGTCATTGCTTGAAGCATTGTTTGAGGAATTGTCACCAGGTTCAGTTGTGCTCACTTCCTAGAGATGAGGCATCTTAAAAAAGAGGGGGAATATAAAGACCAGACAACTGTAACTGAACATCAATAAATTAAATAATGTAAAAATGTAAAAAAGTTTGTATTAAAGAGAAATGTCAGGAATGAACCCTGAGCTAGTAGTGCAGTGCATTTCAAGAGGGTGGTGGAGGGAAATGTTTGCTGGGCAGCACAGCTCACCGAGTGCTCTGAGGATCTCCGCTTAGGGTGTGGCCCCCCAGTGTATTCAGGCTTGATTGCCTGTAGGATACAGCCATGCACAGTCCAAGCACATAAGCACACTTTGTCATTCATCCAGGGAGCAGCATTTCAGGGGAGCATGTTTGGACGCTGATAGGAAGCCACTGCTCATGACAGAAAAGGCCACGTTCTTGGAAGAGAAAGTCCAAAGGCCGTGGGGGTATGGACACACCATACATGACATGCAAGTCAAAGAGGAAAGAAAAGGACTAATGCCATAAATGTCTTTGATGCATTATAATGAAATTCACAAGAGCTGAGTAGAGAAATAGAATCTCACCATGGTACAAATGCTGAGTTCTAGACATGTCCCCCCAAATTACCAAACTAAATACACCACCTTTCCTATTTGGCTCTTCAGAGTTGTCAGATCAGCAAGGCACACAATACGTGATTAGTAGCTGCTCATGATTCGTGAGGGTCAGGCACCTCCTTTCCTCGGGCCCACTATTTCCAGGAGATCGAATGTAAGAGACAACCTGGGTGGAACAATCCCCAGACGCAGGACAAAGCCGTAGGAGGGAGTCATCTGATTATTTCGTTGAGACAAAGGCAGTGAGCTGGGTTCCTCCCTCTCCCTCTCTCTCTCTCTCTCTCTCTCTCTCTCTCTCTCTCTCTCTCTCTCTCTCTCTCTCTCTCTATGTCTCTCTCTCTCTCTCTCTCTCTCGTGCCTGACCACAGACACAAAGCACAACCTGGTCTGCTTTCACCGCACAGCGAGCTGAGCTTCACAAGCAGGGACGCTTCTGCCCCACAGATCAGCATTTCTGGTCCTTGGTTCCACCACGAGGAGCAGAAAGGATGGCGTTCTGTCATTTGGCTGCGAATCCAACACCACCTGCTTGTAGTTACTCAGGGAATAAAGTATGAAATTTTCATAGCTATCTGTGTGACTCTATCTTTTTACTTTTTTACTTTTAAATCTATTTTATTGATTGTGGTATTACAGTTGTCCCATTCCTCCCTTTATTCCCCTCCACCCTGCACACCCCTCCCACCTTCATTCCACCCCGTTGGTTCACGTCCGTGGGTCATATATAGAAGTTCTTTGGTTCTCCATTTCCTATACTGTTCTTAATGCACCCCCCCCCGTCTATTTTCTACCTACCAGTTATGCTTCGTATTCCCAGTAACTTTTCCTTCTTTCTCCCTCCTCCCCCCTTCACTGATAACCTTCCATGCGATCTCCATTTCTGTGATTCTGTTTCTCTTCTAGTTGTTTGCTTAGTTTGTTTTTCTTCTTTTTTAGGTTGGGTTGTTGATGGTTGTGACTTTGCTGCCACTTTATTATTCATATTTTTTATCTTTTTCTTAGGTAAGTCCCTTTAATGTTTCACAGAATAAGGGCTTGGTGATGATGAACTCCTTGAACTTGACCTTATCTGGGAAGCACTTGATCTGCCCTCCCATTCTAAATGACAGCTTTGCTGGATAGAGTGATCTTGGATATAGGTCCTTGCCTTTCATGACTTCAAATACTTTTTCCCAGCCCCTTCTTGACCGCAAGGCTTCTTTTGAGAAATCAGGTGACAGTCTTATGAGCACTCTTTTTTAGTAACTGTCTCCCTTTCTCTGGCTACTTTTAAGATTCTTTCCTTCTCTTTCATCTTGAGTAATGTAATTATAATGTGCCTTGGTGTGTTCCTCCTTGGATCCAACTTCTTTGGGACTCTCTGAGCTTCCTGGACTTCCTGGAAATCTATTTCCTTTGCCAGATTGGGGAAGTTTTCTTTCACTAATTTTTCAAATAAGTTTTCAATTTCTTGGTCTTTCTCTTCTCCTTCGTGCACCCCTATGATTCTGAAGTTGGAATGTTTAAAGTTGTCCTGGGGGTTCCTAAGCCTCTCCTCATTTTTTGAATTCTTCTTTCTTCATTCTGTTCTCGTCGGATCTTTATTTCTTCCTTCTGGTCTGTTGATCTGAGTCCTGGTGTCCTTCCCGTCACGGTTGGTTCCCTGTGCATTTTCCTTTATTTCACTCTTCATCCCCTTCACTTTTTCTTCTATTTTGTGACCATTCTCACCAATTCCTGTGAGTTTCCTGATTACCAGTGTTTTGAACTGTGCATCTGATAGGTTGGCTATCTCTTCATCGCCTAGGTGTATTTTTTTCCAGAGCTTTGATCTGTTCTTCATTTGAGCCATTTTTTTGTTCCTTTGTTTCAGAGTAACTGTTATAAAGTAACGGCTGGAGCCTTAAG
The DNA here is from genome assembly GCA_039655065.1 of Glossophaga mutica. NCBI lineage: Eukaryota > Metazoa > Chordata > Mammalia > Chiroptera > Phyllostomidae > Glossophaga > Glossophaga mutica. Next base: position 193,814 of record CM077318.1, on the reverse strand, counting down.
TATTCAGCAGGGTGGGACAGCTCACATCGCTGTGGCCCTCTCTGTGAGGGAGGGGTCTGAGAGGGAACAATATCGCTCGCTCAGCTCTGTGCTGGCTCTCAGTGACTTTTCCTGCTACCCACAAGCAAATTGGGCCCTTCGGGTGCTGATTCCCAGGTGGGTGGTTTTGTGTACATTCTAGAACCCTGCAGGTCTCTCCAATGAACTCTCCTGTGAGGCTGGGAGTTTCTCCCACTGCCACAACCCCCACAGGTGTTTTCAGTCAGAAATTTTGAGGTTCTATGTCTGTGCCGGAACCCTGGGTTGCATGGTCTGTCTTGCTCCCCAGTTGTTCCTCCCAGTTTACCTGCAAGCAAATGTGGGACCGCCTGGTCCGCCAGCCGCTGCCTCACCTGGCCCGCCAGCTGTCTGGTCCGCCAGTCGCCACTTTGCCCTCCCTGGTCCTCCAGTTGCCACCTTGTCACAGGTCCTCTGCTGCCTGCCTCTGCCCCTCCTGCAGGCCTGGATAAATGTGTCTTCTCTAACTCCTCGGTTGTTGGACTTCCATGCAGGTTGATTTTTCTGGCAGTTCTGGTCGGTTTTTGTTTTTAAATGTGTGGCTGTCCGTCTTTTGGCTGTGCGAGGAGGCCCAGTGTATCTATATACACCTCCATCTTGGCTGGAAGTGACTCTAGTATCTTTCAAATGGTACTGAAAGTTGATGAGAGGGGAAATATTTGTTAGTTTTTCTGTAAAGCCTAGCATTATTGGATGGATAGTTACTGCTTCAAAAAAACACTTTCTCATTTAAACTTCAAAACCACTTCTTAGGTGAACTACCATTTACTGTATTTTACAAATCAGACACGTGAGCCTCAAAGAGGGAAAAGTATTCCTCTCAAAGAGAGGGAAAAAAAGGTTGTATGGCTAGAACATGGTGAAACCAGTTCTGAGTGCCTCGGAAGCCCCTACTCTTCTTCAGTGCAGTGTAGATGTCAGAGATGTGTGGCCTGACAGGTGTGGCTCCGTTGGTTGGGCATCACCCTACAAAGTAAAAGGTTGCCGGTTTGACTCCTGTAGGGCGCCTGCCTGGGTTGCAAGTTCGGTGTCCACATGGGGTGTGAATGAGAGGCAACCGGTTGATGTTTCTCTCTCAGACTGATGTTTCTTTCTCTAGAAAATAACAGATCTTTTTTTAAAAAAAGCAATGTGTAATATCATTAATATTTTTGGAGGGAGATATAAAGGAAAAGTTTAGTATTCTAGTCAATATTTTACATACAATCAACTTTCTTTTGTCTGTTTCTGTTAAGTTACCCTAGCTAAGTGGTTTCCTAATACGGCAAGCAGGGGCCTTCATTCAGGTCCCCGCACCCTATCGTTACAAGACACCCTGCCTAGTCGTGTGTCTGCTGCCTGCCGGAAGTGATTCTGAGAGTATCCTCAAGAGATTGTTTCCAGGAATGAAAGCAATGATTAAAGACAGCAATAGCGTTCGCAGGTACAAGCACTGTGATGGGAAGTGCAGCATTAGCAGGCTGCTTCCTCGTCCTGAAAGGACGTCAGGAATGTAAAAGGCAGCCTGTCCTTTTATTACAAAATCAGGAAAAGAGATGACATTAAATCACCATACCAAAAACAAGGGCCTCGGATGTTTGAAGAAGTCTTTTATTTTCACGAAAATCCTTCGATGGAAGCGTGGTCTCGATGTTCCCACCTAAAACATGCATATAGAAGCAGTATGGTGATGCCGCGTGACAAATCAAATGAACGATGTGATAGTCTTCAGAGCTTTACAAGAGGGACGACCCAGTCGTCAACTCGCTGCTATTGTACTAGCCAGACAATGCATTATCAAGCGCTTGTCAGCGGGAAGGGAAAATCTACATTTTCTAGCAATGACATTTACTCGGAGTAAATCTAACATGCGTTGGCTCAGCACAGCTGAGGATGACGGACGTGACATTTACAGCTGCCATGCTTTAACCGATACTGTGATGATAAGGTCTTGGATGTCCCACGGAATTGGTGAAATATAGTATCAAAACTAATGGGCATTTCCCTCTTTGCTGACTCCTAAAGAGGAATAAATTACAGGTCTGTCTGTTGGGGTAGTGTGAGACAGGAAAGCTAGTGAATGGAAATATATTTCTTCTAATTTCCCCAGATATTTCTACTCATTGGTAAGTGTGTATTTCATCGGATGTCCATAAATGTGTTAGTCCAAAGCAAGTTATTTCTTAGTTACATGTGATTTTCAAGCATTCGTTATTGTTTTATAATTAATAATAAATGGAAATATTAAATGTGACTGCCTAAGAAGAAAATTCTTTCTTACCGTTTTTGTCATCTCATTTTCTCTTATTCCCTGCCCTTACAAATTCACATTTTCATAATATGAAAAATATTTCAAGTAAACAGGTTGATGTAAAAATGTATTTTTCTCAACATTTCCTTTACAGATATTACATGAAATTGTTTCGATCATAGTAATAATTTGTTTTTGAAAGAATGTATGTGTATACCTACGTAAAGAATTATGTAGGTGTGTGTATATATTATCCATTTAGGTCTTTCATAGAAAGCACTATGTGCCCAACTTCTAATGTGGGTTACCCGGTAGATAAGATTTTAATTATAATCTTAGTCAATGGATAAGAGTAAAGGCAACTTGTCTATCCTTTCCGGGGCAATCTCATTGAAATGGGGGAAACCATCTTAACTGCCCTGTACCTTTGGTAAAGGGAAGGTAAAGTTTTTCTGTCCTCCCAGCCGGACTCACAGCACCGTTCTCAGCGGCCATAGTTGCTTCTGACAATTGCCCCTCTCATTGCCATGGATGATGTGGACATACGTCTGCGTCTCATTCGCTCATTGGAGGTAAAACTGACATGCTTTCCTCCAAAGTGCTTTGCATCCACAAACTTGTCTCCACGAGCACCTTAGCAAACTGATCCATTATCCCAACGACCGTGGACATGTTACCTGAATAAGGCCAGTTCTCTGTACAGATCCCCCAACGGTGTTGACAGCAGTCCTGGAGATGCTTGCTTGGAACACTGAAGACCGTAACATGGATACGGGAGCCGGAGCAAGGCGTGTTCTTCCCGTGGGTAGAGTTCCGTGGTAGGCGCAGTGAGGAGGGAAGGGGTCATCCCCAGTTATCGGCCAAGTGGTTTTTAAGGGACGAGTTTTCACTTACTTTTTGTGTATTGTTCCTGCTGCTACAGCTGTCCCCACGTTTTCCCCCTGTGCCCTCCCCCAACCAGCCCTCAACCCCCTTCCCTCTGGCCGAAGCCACACTCTTACCTGTGTCCTTGGATCCTGCACGTGTGTCCTTTGAATAATCCCTCACCTTCTTCTTCTAGTCCCCCCACGCCCTCCTGTGCGACAGCCGTCATTCTGTTTGATGTACCCTTCCTCTGCTCTATTTTGTTCGTTAGTTTATTGTATTCATTAGATTCCACTTGCACCTATGTTGTCGTTTTTAATGTCCATTTCGACTTGTAGATGTCGTTTCAAAATACATGGATTAGTTCAGATGTTTTGGAAGGTACAGTTAAAGACACATTGTGACTCAAAATATAATTCATGTACTAAGAGCATCCTTCCTTTAACCTGTAATTCCACCCACAAGAACTTTTAGCTTTCGCTCTTGCTGCAGTAATCGTATAAAAAAGTGCACAGAAAAGAGGACTTAAACCAGTTGATTTCCCCTCATTAACCTTTCAGCACATCCCCGCTTTCTGCTCCCCGTCAGACACAAAACGCAGATCTGTGACTCAGCTCTAGTTCTAAGTCTGCCTTATAAGAGGAACACGTGTTTTTATCATTGACGTTACCTCCCTCGGATCAGTTCTTGCATCTTTTCATTCGTAATGAATACGGAAACCAAGTCATCCACACACGCGATTCTCTAATAATAGAACTGAACCCACCCACCAGCCCAGAGTAGAGGCGGCCACATCTCCGCAGATGGTTCCTGGAAAGCAAACACCTGCAGACCAGCTGCACCGCTGTGAAGCCGGTGACGGAACTGGAAGCTAGAGATCATCGGAGCCAAAGTATCTGCCCTCCAAACTCCTTGGCTGACACTGATAGACCGAACGTGGTCCATAAATGTCACCTCTGACACCCTGGCGGTGTCTACCTGGAGTCCTGTGCGGAGAAAAATGGGAAACCAAATGAATGCTCCTGAAGGAAGGATATTGGGATTGAGTAGATGGGGGCGGTGGCTGGGTGTGAAGTGTTGACAAGCTTGCAAAATTTTTAAGCTTGTATGTTTATTGCCTTCATCAAATTAGAGAAGATTTCTTTCATTATTTTTTCAAATACATTTTCAATGTCTTACTCTTCTTCTTCTTCTTCTTCTGGCATCCTTGTGTTTTGGATGTTGGTCCTTTTGGAGATGTCCCAGAGTGTTCTTAAACTCTCCTAGGTTTTTTTTTTGGGGGGGGGTTGAATTTTTGTTTCTTCATTTTCTTCTGGTTGAATGTGTATTTCTTCCTTATGTTCCAAATTATCGATTTGAATCCCGGCTTCCTTCCCTTCACTGTTGGTTTCCTGTGGATTTCTCTTGACTTCCCTTAGTAGAGCCTTCATTTCTCCCTTATGCTTCTGCCATATTCAATGAGCTCTTTGAGCATTCTGACCACTACTGTTTTGAACTCTGCATCTGATAGGTTGGCTATCTATGCATTGCTTAGTTCTTTTTCTGGGGTTCTGTTCTTTTCCTTCGTTTGAGCCATATTTCTTTGTCTCCTGATTTTGGCAGGCTCCCTGTGTCTGTGTACCAGGTAGAGCTACTTTGATCCTGTCTTAGCGCACCTGTTAACTGAGCTTAGCATTGATGCTGGAATGGGTGAAGACTCTTGGGTCTATTGGGATAAGGCAAATGTATCTTTCATTCAAGAAGGTCAAGAAGGATTTTGAATTGTGATTCCTCAGTATCTCACAATAAGTCTTTAATTGCAGATAAGGTATTCAAAGAGGTAATTAAGTTAAAATAGGGTTATTACAGTGGCTCTTCATCGAACAAGACCCATGTCTTTACAAGAAGAGGGAATTTGGACACGGACACCTACAGAGGATGTAAAGGCACATGGAGAAGAGGGACATGTACAGCCCAGGAGGGAAGCCTGGGAAAGCTCCTGCCCGCACAGCTCTGCGAAGGCAGCAGCCCCAAGTACCCGTCAATCTCAGATTTTCCAGCCACCAGACTCTGAGCAGATGAATTGTGTTGTTTAAGCCACCCACTCTGTGGTATTTTGTTACGGCAAAGCTAGCAAACTAACTCAGCTATCTCTACTGACAGTTCTCTACTCTGGTCCTGTTACCATGGACCTGGGAGTCCCCCATTGGCCAGACTTGGGCGGTTCTTACACTGAGCGCACCAAAAGCCAGAAAGGTGAATGGACAGGACCTGAGCGCCTCAGCAAAGGCTAGCAAGATAATTGGATAGAAAAATGCCCTCCCTTCCCTGTCCCAATAAGAACCACGGGCGTGGGGCGGGGGAGGTCTTTGAGACGGGTCTGCACTACTCTCCCAGGTCTTAGCACCTGGACGAACCTCTCCTTTTGCACCAGCACCCACCTCATGAGATGGGTTATTTTTTGCAACAGGCAGCAGAGCCCACCAGCTCGGTGACAGCTGCTCAGCTTTGCTCACCTGAACTGTTGCCGAACTCTCCTAAAAGCTGTCCCAGGTGTCAGGTGAGCCCTGATGATCTGGTGGTCTTCCCCACCTCTGGGTCTCTGCGACCTCTGCTCTTCGGCCTGAGTTCCTTCTTCCACTTCAATCGAGCGCCCTTGGTAACCCTGCCTCACAACCAGGCTCACCCTACTTGGGAAGACTTCCCTGGCCAGACCTTCTCTTTACGACCGGCCGCTGTAGTGAAGGGACAAGATCCTGCAACGCTGAAGCTGCTTTCTGGGATATTGACTGTCAGCTGTTTATCAGGAAACAAAGGACTCGGAACCCCGGACCCTCCTCCCTTCCTGCCCAAGAGGTGCAGACAGAGAAGCTACTGAAGATGCCGCCGCCGCCGCCTAACAGAATTCAGTGTCCTGAGCAGCGTGCTTCAGGCCAGTGCACGGAGCGAGATGTTCCCCCGCCCTGTGTCCCACTGGTCCTGAGTCACCCAGCGAGTTATGTCCTGGCCTGTGTGTTGGGCTCTTCCGCAACTGCTTGTCAATCACCCATTCTCACTCCTGAACATCTAATGCCGTGTTCCCCCCTTTTGTTCTTTGTCCAACATGTCCTAGACACCCCATGTTGCCTCCCTGTCTTCAGAATTTTCACAGATGTGTCATGGCTGTGAGTTCCCCATGAGCACGGATCAAACATGGACTTTCTCCTGTTCATCTGTCTGTATCAGTTTGGTTATTAGCCCAGCCAACAGAACTTAAAAGGTGGAAGGGAAAGTATTAACATTTTTTAGCCCCTACAGGAGATTACTGGATTTACTTTACTGCTTTAAAAATGATTTATATGTCTGTTTCTGCTATAAGTCAATGGATTCTTATGAAACAATAAACGATATATGTTAACACAAACAACCCATTTTTAAAAATAGTTATATTTAGTGAGGGAAGTGTTATTTTTTTTTTTTGCATTTTTGCAAATCTGTTTATTTGCTAGCTTAATGAAGACAGTGGCATTCTTATGCCTGCTTCTTTCTGCAAGCTACTGTAAAATATTGTCTGGGTTGAAGCACGGGAAGCAAACGTGGCCTCACACAGACATAGTTAGAAAAGGGGGTGCTCGCTTCGGCGGCACATATACTAAAATTGGAACGATACAGAGAAGATTAGCATGGCCCCTGCGCAAGGATGACACGCAAATTCGTGAAGCGTTCCATATTTAAAAAAAAAAAAAAAAAGCAGCAGCCCTGGCTGGTGTAGCTCAGTGGATTGAGCGCGGGCCTGCGAACCAAAGGATCGCGGTTCGATTCCCAGTCAGGGCACATGCCTGGGTTGCCAGGCCAGTTCCCGGCGGGGGACATACAAGAGGCAACCGCACATTGATGTTTCTCTCCCTCTTTCCTTCCCTTCCCCTCTAAAGATAAATAAATAAATAAATAATAAAAATAAATAAATAAAATATTTAAAAAAAAAGAAAAGGGGGACCACGCAGACTGCCTGGAAGGCCCCAAGGTCCTGAAAGTGCGGTTCGCTGCCTCTTTCTCACGCCACCCATGAAGCAGCCTGCCATGCACCGGCACCCTAACGTTACGTGGAGCCTCAAAGTGCCTTCCCGCCTGGTCTCTGCGTTTAAGCGGACTCTTGCATTTTGAAACCTGACCCTCGCACTCCGTGGCTCCCGTTATTTCATTGTTCTTTCTCACTTACAGGGTTGACCTGTAGGGTGGCACGGGTTTGAGGATCCCTAGGGTATAATCCCAGCCGTGGAATTTCCGGATCAAAAGGCAGTTCCGTTTTTAGTTTCCGGAGGAGACTCCATCCTGTTTTCCACAGGGACTGCGCCAGTCTGCATTCCCACCCACAGGGCCCTAGGGTTCCCTTTGCTCCACAGCCTCGCCACCACCTGTTTGTTGATTTACGGATGATGACGGCCATTCTGACGGGTGTGAGGTGGTATCTCATTGCTGTTTCAACTGGCATCTCTCTAGTCTTTCTTCCTGGTGTGGATGACTCCTTTCCTTAATTACCAAACCTTTGCCTCCAGGATTTAGCCTAGACTGCGGGCAGCCACGACCCCCATGGCTGTTCAGTCACAGGAGTCCTCGACGGACAAGGGTTTGAAGAGACACTTACATAGGGAAAAGGAGGAAAGGAAGTCAGAGAAGTTTTCTTGTCTGGTTATTTTCAGTTGAGTGTATTGGGGTGACACTGGTTCCTGAAACTATACAGGTGGTAAGCGTACGATTCTATAATTCGTCCTTGGCACGTTGGATTGTGCGTTCACCGCCCCACGTCAGGTCTGCTTCCAGCGGCACCAGCCACCCCCGCCTCATGCTCTTCCAGTGCATTGCCCCACCCGCTTGCCCTCTGGTCATCACCATGCTGCTGTCTGTGTCGGTGGGGTTTTTTCCCCTCATCCCTTCACCTTTTCCACCCAGCCCTCATCCGTGCCCCCGTCTGACAGCTGTCAGCCTGCTCTCTGTCTTTGAGTCTCGCCCCAACTCCTTGTGACTTCAGTTGGTTCATTACACCCCACAGAGGAGTGAAACCATATGGCATTTGGCTCTCTCTCACTGGCTTATGTCACTGAGCATAATGCTCTCCATGTCCAGGCATCCATGCTGCCCCAAAGGGTAAGATTTTCTTCCTTTTTTATAGGCACGCACTACTCCATTGTGTACATGTACTACAGTTGTTTTACCCACTCATCTACTGGTGGGCACCTGGGCGGCTTGTGCATATTAGCTATCGTGAATAGGCATGTCCCGAGAAGTGGGGTACCACCCAGAGTGTGTAGGGAGGTAGACTGGTCCAAAAGGTGGGCACTGAAAGGTGGGGTGGGGTGGAGAATTCTGGAAACAAAACACATCGTTTGATTTGGTCACAACTCCTCATCCGCTTCATGTTTGTCCAGTTCAATGTAGGCCTCAAAGTAGAGGATACGGGTGACTGTTCATCCTGGCCCAAGCGACACACCTGAAGACACAGGTTCTTCAGAATAAAATAGATACCTAGTGAGCTTTCTAATATCCATCCAGTTCTTCCTCCCCATTGTCAGTTGGAAAGGACTCATCCTGAGCCCACCACCCCCTTGTTCTTGCCTTCCCGTCCTGAAGCAGGAAAGAAGGCTTTCAGTAAAACATTCATTCAGACTGGCCTCTCTCCCACTCACCCGTCCCCCAACCTTGCCCGACCCCCACCTCCACCACCCCCTCCTCACACCCTCATGTGGCACCTGCAAGATGGGGAAAGGACCCCCCCAGAAAGCAGTCCAAAGACAGTGGATTCAACAGGCAGGTGTTTTATTGAGGTGATGGGTTATCATTGACCTCTCACTCACATGGCATACTTCTTGGTCCAAGCTCGGGCCATGGTATCATAGCTGTCCCTGTCCTTTAAGTACATTCTCGCAATGGACGGAACAAAAGCATCGTTGGGGTTGGGGTCACATAGCATGGAGCTGATGGACAACAAGAGTTTGGATATGGTCATTATGGGAGACCACTGGGACCTGAAAATATCCAGACAGATGTATCCCCTTCGGTTGATATTGGGGTGGTAGATCGGGGTGGTGAAGTAAATCTGCGGGGGCCTGAAGGGGTAGTTGCGTGGGAATTGTATGTTTAGGCAGAACACGCCTCCCTCATAGGGGCTATCGGTGGGACCCATGATGGTCCCCTTCCAAGTGAACATGTCATTGTCCACCGGCCCCGCGGAGCACATGGGTGGGGGGTCGTTGGTGATGTCCATCAGTTCCCTGTGCAGTCGCCTCAGAGCTGTGGACGTGTCCAAGGGAGCGGGGATGGCCCGGATATCCTGGTAGGGACAAAGGGGGGACCACAGGTCAGGGGGGGCCGTGGGTTAGGGTGGGTGTCGCTTAGGGGGGCAGGGTTAGGGGGACAGCCACCCCCAGGTCGGTGGGTGGGTAAGAAGGCTGGAGCCGGGCTATGGGGTGCTAGGGGGGTGGGGGCAGGGGGAGGGAGAGTTGGGGACTCACCTGGACCTGCAGGACCTGAGGGGCTACTGCTCACCTGTGTGCCACTGGTCCCTGGCTCCTCCATGTCTGCCTCCTCCACCTCCTCCTCCTCTCTCTCTAACTCCTCCTCCAACCACGACTCCTCCAACCACGCCTCCTCCATCCCTGGCTCCTCCATCTCTTCGTCCTCCACCGCTGAGTCTGCCGCTCAGACCCTGAGCCCCGACGCTGCGCTGCAGATACACACCGCCGGCCTGTGACTGGACCAACTCCTTCTGCGGGCCGCCAGCCTCTGGCCTCGGCCCTACCTCTCACCCCGCGTGCCTGGGGCAGGATGGAATGTGCTCTGTGACGTCACAAGGGCCTGCTCGTGCCATCAGCAAGTCAGTGGGGGCGGGGCCGGGGGAGACGGGGGGCCTGAGTGCCAGGGGGCAGAGAGTGAGAGCGACCTTGGAGCGGAGTGAGGGGTGAGGGCTCTGCAGGGGAAGGCAGACGGACGGCAGGAGCGGTTGTGGAGAAGAATGTAGGGTGTTGAGGACGATGGACGGAGTGGAAGGGAATGCAGGCGGTGGAGGGGAATTAGGGGTAGAGGGGCTGAAGGGGCCATGGAGGTGAATGGGGCGTGTAAGGCGGCAGAGACCGTGGAGGGGATTGCGGGAGGGGAATGGGGTGGAGAGCAGGAAGGTCCATAGAGCAGAATGGGGTGGAGGGAGGGTGGAGGGAGGGTGGGCCCACCAAGGGGAATGGGGACTGGGACCCAGGAGGGGAATGATGGGGAGGAGGTCGGCGAGAGAGAGGCCAGGGGGAGGCGGAGGGGGCGGGGTGGAAGGAGCCCAGGCTCCCTGGCTGGCCCACCACGGGCGCCCCGCCCTGGTTAGTCGGGTCACAGGCACCTCCCCGCGATGCTGAGAGTCACCCGAATGCGGAGGAGCCGTTGGTTCCCTGAATGCGCGCACCCCTCCCTCCCCCAGACTCCCCTCCGTGAACGCTCCCCCCCAGGCTTTCTGCTGACCTGTCTCCCTGTCACTCTCGCTCTCCGTGTCTGTCCACGGACACGGACGCACTGGAGAGCGCGCTCGCACGTCCCCTCCAGCCTCTACTCCCTGATGCGGCCTGTGTGCTTCCCGAGAGAGACCGCCTCCTACAGGTTCAACCTCAGTCCATCTAACAGCCATACCACACTTTCCCACCTTCTAATGTGATTTTTCATCACAGTTTGGTAAGCTTGCTTTTTATGAAGAATCAAAGTCTTCAAAGAGCCCATCTGCAGCTAGAACCAACGTCATTTTTCAGTGACTGACAGGGAAAGCAGGAGGACGGGAGGGAGAAGGCCAGTCCCCCCCCCCGCCCCCCGCCCCGAGGATATCTGGGCAGTGTGGGGACCTGTCTGCACAGTGACAATCATCTGGGCAAGGAGCTGTCCCCACAACAAGCGCACTGCCTAGCCATGCCCTTCACTCACAAGGACGTCTAATAAAGGTGCTCATTCACATGCAACCCTCTTCGCTGGCTTGTACGCGTGCAATGTGCTGGAGACCACTTTGTGTGGGATCGAGAACTGTAGCCCTGAGCAAGCCAGGCCTTGAATAAGAGCCTGTAAGTCTTGACCACCGCACTGGGAATGCTGGGAGGCAGGCATGACCCCATCCTAGCACTTTCCCATGGGAAATCAAACCGAAAGAATGCACTATACCTGTGAGGCTTGCTTTGCTTTGTACAGCCCTCTTGCCACGAATCTGTTATCGAAATCCAAAGCAGAAGGAGTAAACTCCTCGTCTCAGGAACCAGGCCTTCACAAGCCTTTGGCGCCAACCCTTTAGCATATCTAACAGACCCCGACCTGAGGCAGATCTCTGTGTTTCCTCGACTGTTATCTATAGATAGTATCTGTTTTCTCTAACTAGGACCTTTAGACTTTGATGAAGGAGCTTTGCACTCCTGCTGGATGGCCCTGCACAGAGCGTTCTCAATAGAAGCCTCAGGAGAAAGGACCTCGGGGCTCTTCTCCTCCGAGAGATTAGCCAGCCTTTTCTCCCCAAGCAGATTTTGCGTGGGTGGCCTCATTTCATCCTTGACTCTGGGGGACACTGCAGGATGGGGTCCCCCCACAGCAATGCAGAGCCAAACGAGCACCATCGGCATAGCTTGGGCTGAACCCACACCAATTCTTTTGCAGGAAATAAGCAATAATTTCATAAGGCCGTCTTAAATGCTGGCAGGACATCACGTTAGACGCAGCAGGCCCCAGCTTCATTTACAACATACCGGGCGTTCTGCAAGGATGGAAATTCCCTGCTAGCAAGCCAGTTATCTAACACCCCTGGTCAGCCCAGTTAGAGGGGGAAGGTCACCGTCTGCCAGGACTTTAAAGGGGGACCAAGGGTGGGAATGGGGGACGTAGACGGCTGAATGGGTCCTGCAGTGGCGTATCATAAAATGTTCACTCCCGGAAAGAAACGTGCCCGAATCTCTTGTGTTACACAGCAGCAAACAAGGACTGATGTGTATGCTTGTGAACAGTGACACTGCCCTCGTTACTGCGGGGAGTACCAAATTTTACAATCTTCATCTAGAACAACAGAACATTTGTAAGAAAATGAGGAAAGAAAACCAGGACCAGTTCTTTCCATAGGAAGCGTAGCAACATTGCACAATGTTGAGGCAAGCTGAAATTCTCTTCTGCTTTTTGCAAAAGTTACAGATAAAGAAGTTACTTAGGCTGATCGCTGTGGCTCAGCTTCTTGTGCATTGTCCCACAAACAGAAGGGTCGTGGGTTTGATTCCCCGTCAGGGCACATGCCGTGGCGGATGAGACCCAACCGATGATGTTTCTCTCCCTCTCTTTCTCCCTCCCTTCCCTTTTCTCTAAATAGAAATAAATACAATCTTTAAAAGGAAGTGACTTTATACAAGTGAATTCAGAGCCAGGACTTCTGATAGTGTATGTGTATGTGTATTCTGCAATATTAAATGTAGGAGAAAGTTTAATTTTTATGTTTGTCGGCCCATTGGAAAGAATCTTGCCTTGAAGCATTCCTGAGACATGGAGATGAGCACACACTCATATTTCTAACGACGGTAGAAAATTGAACTCTGGGAACAGATGGGCCAATGTTCACTTGAAGGCATTTTTAAAACATAGTATTTATTTCTATGTCTACGTAGCTGTACAAATAACAGAACACCAGATTTTAAAGAATCAATCTAGTAGTCTAAGCTGTTAACTACTAAGATGGCTAAATTGTTGGTTAGACGTCCTGTGGCAGAAGAAAAGATTGAAAGTTTAAAAGCATGTTTTAAACTTTGTTTCTTGTGTAGTAAAAATAAATATTGTAAAAGTTCATTGCAGTTCATTCAACTGATAGATATCAACATGATTAGAGAATCTATTGGCATCTTTAAAAGAAAATAATTGTAGGCTTTTACAGAGTAAATTAGTGACATTTATTTAATTCTATTATTAAACAAATTCATTGTTGAGACATTTCTAAAGAGTTAATCTCGTTTGTTTGAGTTGAAACAGACCATCCAGAGCTAAAGAATTTAAAGTTTCCAAACAGTTCTTACATATCTTTTTTTAAAGGCAGATTTACTGTCTCCTTTATCTGAATGTCCAATACTCTACTTGCAGTTCAGACATTGTATGTCAAAATTCCTTGTGACGCCTAATTATTTCTGAGTGAATTTTCCAGATTTTGTTTCAGGGTTTTGAAGAAAAGGTTACTGCCTGTCAGGATGGAAGATAATAAAACTATACAAGAAACGTTGTGGGAAGATAAGCAATGCAAACACATTCAATGAAGGTTAAGAGCATGTAAAAAGTGTGAATGTTGTTATTGTGAATTCTTGTTTATAAATTTTTCTTTAAAACTCATAAAACTAAAAAAGTATTTAGCAACTGTAAATTTGTATAACTGTTCACATAAAACCAATATTCATTTTCCGGAAAAAAATTGGTATGGCGTCGTATGTTTCCACGGCCTTCAACAAATGTAAAATAAATAAAAGGGGTGATGAATTTTCCTCGGGAGAATAGAAGGCAAATGTGTTCTGAATATTTTCTGATAAGGAATGTCAAGTTTTGACAGATGTGATTGCTGGTTAATCTAGGGAGGGAAACTTTTCCAAAAAGCTTTCGTTAATGACGCCTATTTGATGTGAAAGTCTTGCTACTGTCTTGATAACGTATTGCCTATTTGGATATTTTCAAGCTGTTAGTATTCATGCATGCTTCTAAAGAACCAAGAACAATTTTCGCAAGTCTTTAAATGATGTTCCTGCTTTAGAGTCATATTCTGTATACATATAGTCTGTGGAACATCAAAAGATCAATATCAGCACTGGAGACTCTTGCACAAAACAGACAACTGTTCGCTCTATGGCACCTCATCGTGTCTTGGAGGCTGGATTAACCTGAAAAAGGGCTACCTACTTCTGTTGCGACGGGCTGCCGTTGCGGACGGCACAGCGGCTGAAAACCTCTGCAGGCTGCGCAGTGCGAAGATGGGCTGCCAGAGGAACCGGATCGGCCCGAGGCACATCGCGCTCTCACCGGCAACCACTGTCTACACTACGTTACCGTGGACACGCACGTAAAGGGTTGGTGCAACCGTCAGGTTTGCTCCCCACTGACATGCACATCATACTATTTTCCTTCTCTTGTCCCATCTGTGTCTGGCACTGACATACAGAGCAGCTACGTGATGTGAATGGCAAGCCCCTGGAACGGAGATGTCCGTTGGGACGGCATGGAGAAGGTGCTTTGTGCGTTCCTCCTCCTGAGCTCTAGCCTGGCGTTCTGCTCAGGCGTGTGCATGTTGAACGACTAGAAGATCGGAGACTCCATCTTCTATTCTCAGAGAAAGAGATCTTCGAGGTAGACACACGTGAATAGACAGACAGGGATGGGCGTCAAGTGTAAAGGCATGGGTAACACACATGGATGCCTATCAAGGAAGAGGTACCAAGTGACACAGTGCATACGACACTTTGGCCGATGGCTACGCCTCAGTCCCCTTCAAGGTAGACCCCTGGGGACCTCACACAGTTTTCCCAGTCACCATCAGCTGTCCTGCCGTACCTTCCTGAACCTCACAGAGGGTCTGAAATCTCTTCGTGTTCAAAGGTGGTTTTAGTTTGGGGAAAAGCCAGCAGTCACAGGGCACGACATCTGGGCTGTAGCGGGGCTGAGTGCCCTGGGTCATTTGACGTTGCACCGAAACACTCTGCACAAGACGTGATGCAGAGGGGGTGTGTTGTTGTGATGAAGCTGCCAGTCACCAGGTGCCCACAGCCGCGGCCCTCTGAGTCAGCCCACTAGTTTCCGCAGAGGAATGTTCAAGCTGCATGCAAAATCGGATGCACATTCATTGCTCTGCTGGCTAAGTCAGTTTGAACACGATGACCACACAGTACACATGCTCACTCAACGGCGTCTACCCCCCGCCCCCACTGACTAGTACAGTGAAGTCATCATTGTTCACACATGTACACTCCAGTCCACGCTCCTTGGCTGCCAGGTTACGTCAATGTCACACAAACCATTCCCGTGGTCGGGAGGGTATAGAGGAAGGATGACAAGAACTGACCTCCTCCAGACTCGCCTCACCAAAAATTACCAAAGGACACCATTCAGAACAAAGGGAAATGTCGTCAGATGAAAACTGGGATCTGCAGAAAGCACTTGAAAACAGTGGCTGGGATAGCGAAAGGCAAACAAGTTTGGAAAACACTGTGTCCTGCCTGCCCCTCACCTGTTCTGTGGCAGATCAAATATCAGCTAACCCCTCACGCAGAAGGTTCCCTTTTCCATCAGTCAATAGAAATGCAGATGCAAAAGCTAAGAAATCAAGCAGACCGTGCACTAAAAACATCCAATGTACCACACAATCACATCGCCTTCTCAGGAGTAAACAATAACCTGAATTGTATTTTTCGTTGCTTTGCCCTATTACTTCAATTCTCCAAATAATATGCAGTTATGTATCACTTAACAATGGGGATACATTCTAACAAATGCATCATTAGCTGATTGAATATGAACAGTTTAGTAAAATATTTGGAGATGAGGTAAGGAAATAATATCTTTTTTAAATATATTTTATTGATTATGCTATTACAGTTGTCCCATTTCTCCCCCATCATTCCCCTCCACCCTGCACACCCCCTCCCACCCACATTCCCCCCTTTAGTTCATGTCCATGGGTCATCAGTTCTTTAGCTTCTACATTTCCCACACTATTCTTGCCCTCCCCCTATTTTCTACCCACCATCTATGCTACTTATTCTCTGTACCTTTTCCCCTCTCTCCTCCTCCCACTCCCCTGTTGCTAACCCTCCACGTGATCTTTATTTCTGTGCTTCTGTTCCTGTTCTAGCTATTGGCTTAGTTTGCTTTTGTTTTAGGGGTGGTTGTTAATAGCTGTGAGTTTGCTGTCTTTTCACTGTCATATTTTTTATCTTCTTTTTCTTAGATAAGTCCCTTTAACATTTCATAGAATAAGAGCTTGGTGATGATGAACTCCTTGAACTTGACCTTATCTGAGAAGCGCTTTATCTGTCCTTCCATTCTAAATGACAGCTTTGCTGGATAGAGCAATTTTGGATGTAGGTCCCTGCCTTTCAAGACTTGAAATATTTCTTTCCAGCCCCTTCTTGCCTGCAAGGTCTCTTTTGAGAAATCAGCTGACAGTCTGATGGGCACTCCTTTGGAGGTGACTGTCCCCTTATCCCTTGCTGCTTCTAGAATTCTCTGCTTCATTTAAATCTTGGCTAATGTAATTAAGATGTGCCTTGGTGGGTCCAACTTCTTTGGGACTCTCTGAGCTTCCGGGACTTCCTGGAAGTCTATTTCCTTTGCCAGATTGGGGAAGTTCTCCTTTATTATTTGTTCAAATAAGTTTTCCACTTGTTGCTCTTCTTCTTCCCCTCCTGGGACCCCTATAATTCGGATGTTGGGACATTTAACGATGTCCCAGAGGTTCCTAAGCCTCTCCTCATTTTTTTGAATTCCTGTTTCTTCCTCGTTTTCTGTTTGGTTGTTAGTTTCTTCCTTCTGGTCCACTCCATTGATTTGAGTCCCAGTTTTCTTCCCATCACTATTGACTCCCTGTGCATTTTCTTTCATTTCACTTAGTGTAGCCTTCATTTTTTCATCTAATTTGTGAGCAAAATCAACCAATTCTGTGAGCATCCTGATGACCAGGGCTTTGAACTGTGCATCTGATAGGTTGGCTATCTCTTCACAGCTTAGAGGAATTGACTCTGGGGTTTTCATTTTTTCTCCGGTTTGAGCCATTTCTGGTGGGGTTTTTTTTGTGTGTGTTTTGTTTTGGTTTTAGTCTGGTCGCGGCTATTACGTAGTTGGGGGTGGAGCCTTAGGTATCCCTCAGGGCGGGGCAGCCCAGTCGCTGGGTTGTGACGCTATAAGTGGGGGCGTGGTCCGAGAGGGAACAATGGCGCCTGCTCCGCTCTCTCCTGGACTCCGGTCCCTTCCGCCACTTCCCCTCTGCCTGGACCGTCTGCGTGCACGAATGTGGGACCACCTGGTCAGCCAGCCGCCTTGTGCGTCCTCACTGGGTCTGCACAGTTGCCCCCCTGTGCCCGGGGTCCGCCAGCTGCTGCCTGTGGGCCCGGGGACCGCCAGCCGCCGCCTATGCACCTGGGAACTGCCAGCCGCTGCTGCTTGTGTTCCCGGGTCCGCACCTCCACTTTCTCCTGCCTCGACTCCGCCCCTCTTACCGGTCTGGATGAATGGTTGTTGGAGTTCCATACAGTTCAGTTTTCTATCAGTTCGGGTTGTTTTCTTGTTTATAAATATTTGTTGTCCTTAATTTTGGTTGTGAGAGGAGGCAGTGTGTCCACTTACGCCTCCATCTTGGCCGGAACTCAGGAAATAATATCTTGCTTGTAAGATTGTATCTGCTTAGTTTCTTCATAATAAGTTCATTAAGACTACAAGTAAAATTTCTTGCACAGGAACGCATTCTTTCTCATTTTAAACATTCATTTGTGGCCTCCATTATAATTAATTATACACAATTAATTTCTATGTTATATAGAAAATACGTATTAGCCTATCTATTAGGGAAAATGGTAGCTTTTCATGCTTTCTCTTTCTGAATTTGTGTAAACATAATTAATCAATGCATTTTCCCAAGTAAATGACCCGTTACCTATAAAGAATTAGAGAATACAAGTGTTATGGCTGTGCAATCTTTTTTATGTTTTTCTACAACTCTAGATTGCAGAAGTAGCTTTGGGCATATTTTATCTACATAAATTTAAACACTGAAAAAGTTGTTTGTGATTCCCAGAAATGCACCTGGAAAAATATCATTCTCGGAGAAGAAGGAGATTCACACGCACCTCCAATGTGAATAATTCCGACCTGCCAAATCACCCACTCTTTGACCTGTGATGCCTTCAGTCATTCGATCAGAACCACCTTGCAGGTGAGCAGTGCGGCTGTGTCGCTAACTCTAGCAGACATTCTTCAGTTTTCCTCCTGCTTAAAAGCTCAGCAGTATCGATCCTTCTGACCACACTTGGTATTAGGGCAGATTCTGTTTCCTTGCCTTCCTCATGTAAAGCCAAGTCTCATGCAGTCGATTGCACAGCAAGATTGAGGTATTTCACTGCCTTTCCCGTCTCCAGTTTTCTTCGAGGCTACTGAAAGAGCGATGGCACTTTCGAAGGTTGGAAAGTTTCCAGGCTTTGTACTGGGCAGGGAAGGCTCCTTTTCACAGGCAGCAGCGTGGATTAGACTTCAAACAATGTGTCTTTCTCACCCAGAATGGAATCGGTCGGGTCCACTGGGATTTTGTTCTCAGTAACAAAGAAGAGTCCACACAACCAGAGTTCCAAGTCGCAGAGGGCACTCTGTCCTGATTCTCTGTAGAGCAAAGATGCCGCTCACTACATATACGGTATATGTTTTCAGCTTCTTGACTGCCAACCACGTTAGCTGTTTCCCCTCTACGAAGAGGAAAGTCAACTTCTAGATTAAGGTGAATCATAAAAATACCTTTCATGTGGAAATAACAATGTCTCTGATTATGTGGAGGAGGGGAACACAGTTTGCCACCCCAAAATATGCGTTTTTGAGTTGCGGTGGTGGTGGTGATGAGGATGATGATGATGATGATGATAATGATGAAAGACTCAGGAGAAACTTTTGACCGTCTCCTTCAGTGCCTAAAAGAACTCAGAGAGGGGGCGTGCCCCAGGAAAGAAGATGACACAGAAAAGTCTAGATTGATAGGAACTCAGTGTAATGAACCAGGAGAAGAAACCTCAGGGCCAATTTGGTCAGTCCTTTCTGCGGTGCATTGTTAAAGAGGCTCAGAATACTTTGTCAAACATATTCTTCTCCATCTCCACGGGCTGTGCCTTGCTGCCTTCTGAAGTCCCAAACTTTGTATTAACAAATTCAGGAGAGGCGGAGGTGAGGTCACATAGCTTCTCTTGTGTCCTGTCCTTGTGTAATAAATGTGGTTATTGTCTCCTGTTCATCTGTCTCGTGTTGGTTTGATTGCTTGTCTAGTCAGGAACACTTAAGTCTCAGCTTTCTCCACCCTGTTAATTTATATTTCACCCACCAAAATTCTGTTAATGCTTCCGAAATGCTATTGCCTCCTTCCTTATTCTTTTTGTCTTTGTTAATTCAGACGTTTTTGTACCTTAATTGTAGTGGTTGATGAAGGCACGTTTGAACTATCATAGGAACTGGAAATTGGCATACATTTTATGTCTTGAGCAAACCACTAAAAATCAGTGGTGTTAAGTGTAATTTAACAGAATAATTTCTTTTAAAATAATACATTTATCACTAGTCTCATTTCAGATTACTGTAGCTTCGTAACTTTTTAACTAACATTTCATGCATGCTTTTGTCAAATATGATGAAATTGTTGAAAAGTAATCCTTAAAAGTTCATTTAATCTAATAATTGGCTTTTATATTTGCATGCATGCTTGCATTAAACACATTTGCAAATTTGTTGTAAATGAAATACACAACTTTACTTAAACTTGGTGCCGTTATTATGCCAAATTACTTAAGGCTTTAGTCATGTGTGTCTTAATTTGAGAGGTGTTGGAACTACACTGGTGCAATATTATACAATAATACTAAATTTGACAGAATTTAATATGTTAGAAGTAAAAGTGAGGTTCCTATGACAATACAATTGTTGAAGATCTAGCAATGTAGTTCAAAAGAGTTCAGTGGGGAAAATATGGTTTACTCATTAAAAGTTGTTAGGATACCTATGCAGCTTTTTGTAGGAAAAAGTTAAGATGTATTCATACCTTGTACCAAAATAAAATCCAGTTTTAAGTGGGGAGGAAAAAAAGAGTGCATATTCCTAAACATCCACTTTTGTACTGACATGCCAGTCAATAAGAAATCGCACTTTGTGAGCGTTTTCTCCCATTTAAATGTACGGGCTAGGACTTAATAGACATTTTTATGAAGTCACATTTTTATGGTTCCATTGAGATTGAAGGACAACTTGGGTAATACACACCAGTACAGTAAAATGCACACCAACGAATGCAGGAGAAAGAGTATGATTTTATTATGTTTTCCAGGAGAAATTTAGAAAAAAATGAATGTGTATCAGCCCTTTAGGGAAGCTTACAATCTTCATTGAAAATTTAGCCCTGGCTGGTGTGGCTCAGTGAACTGAGTGCCAGCTTGCAAACCAAAGGGTCGCCAGTTCCATTCCCAGTCAGGGCAAGTGCCTGGGTTGCGGGTTCGGTCCCAGGTCAGGGCGTGTCGTAGAGGCAACGGATCACTGTTTCTCTCTAACATCAACGTTTCTCTCCCTCTCTTTCTGCTCCCCTTGCCCTCTCTCTGAAAAGGCAATGGAAAAAAATGTCCTCAGTGGGTCATCCAATTCAATTTACCAAGGTAAATGTTCTCAAATGTACTAGTAAGTCCATTTTGTCATATGTTCAAATGAGTATAAATTCTAAAAAGTAGCATTGTGTATGCCAATGAAAAATCAAAGAGTAAATTTGTCAGGAATTAAACTGTGTTGTCAAATTTCTCTTTAATACTTGCTCATTCTATATCTTCTATCTCATACTGTCTTTTATCTTTGATATCTTGCTCATTTTTCATTTATTTCTACCTCATATCTCTACTTTTAAAATTTCATTGCTTTTGTTTATCTACATGTGTTCTTGACCCACATTTTCCCCACTGAATTCAGGGCTTCTTGAGGTGGGAATGGGAGTTGAGTAAGAAAAAGTGAAAGTAATGCTGAGCGTATGCAAAACCATGAGATGTTCACTATACTTTGGTTTGAGAGGCCAAATTATGCTTGTTTGTTAGAAAAATTATCCTTCAAATGCCTTTGTGGAAGCTTTTCTCCACATTAATAAATTATCATACCTCTAATAAAAACTTGACTATAATTTTTAATGAAAGAAATAATTTACAATGACTGCAATACTATAGCCAAAAATAATACTGTTAATTAAGAGAATTATAAAAATTACTGAGGTCTGGCAAATGATCATCAAATCGCATTTGGGTGCATAATTAACATTTATATTGTTACTTTTAATTTTACAATAATTAATCCATTAGCAATTCCATTGGTACAGATAGAAAACCAAGTAGTTTGAATTTGCACACTTTCAAAAGAATAAAATGCATTGTAGTTACTACTGAAATTGCTTTTCCTTACAGTAATGCCAGTAATATGCCACTTAATTTTTCTTAAAATAAAAAGAAGGAACACAAAACATGATTATTAAAAAGCACAAACTGATCATCTGTTTAGAAATCTATTTTCAATAAAAGAAAAAGCCTTGAGAGAAAACATGTTCATCACAGTCCTTCAGATTGTCTATGCAAATATTAAATATACACTACATGTAACATATACTTTCCACAGCAAATTGAATACTGATGAAAGCTCACGTGGGAGCTCGTTCTCCTAAGAACTTCCTCGGAGAACACAGTTGAACAGAGCTGGACTTCTACGCAAGGGTAAGTGCGATGTAAAGAATGGCGCTGTTTTAAGCTTACACCTTTGTTAGGGCAGGGATAGGAAACCGCTAGAGCTACTAACAGGCCACCGGAGTGAAGTCCTGTGGATGTCCATTTCCACCTCTGCTCGGTGAAGTGGTCGGGCTACATCAGGCTCGGCTCCGCGGGGGCTCTGGGGAACACTGGGGAGACATGAATGAATCGGACTCGAAAATACATGTGTTTCAAGTCATCCAATAAATCTAGCCAAACTAACTGTATTATAAAAAAGCATCTGAGCGGTCCTGCCTTTTTTACAAACCTGCTTATTTTTATCTGAGTATTGCAATATCTTTAGCACACATGTAAACCAATAGGGATTTAATATTGAGGAATTCGTGTCTAAATGACTGCATTTTCCCTGAAATTATTTCCTATAAACCACAGGGGGCAAACGCAAGGGCCGCAGGCCGAATCCGGCCCTCCACCTTGTTTTATCGGGCCTGACACCTTGTTTCTTCCTGCGATAGCAGCACCGAGCTCTCGCTTAGCTGTTAGAGAGCAGTTAGTTACATGTACACAGTCCTAACATTACATTGGGCCCTTTGAAGGCAACCGTGAGGCTGATGTGACCCCCGGTGCAAATGCATGACAGCCCTGCTAGAAACCATTCATAAAATGGACGAGTACATTTTGGGAATATCTACGATAGCAATTAAATTTTTGTGGTCCAATGAAGTTCCAGTTTCAAAGACTGTTTTTCTTCTCCCCACCAAATGTAAGCTTAGGTAACTTTTTGGTGCAAAAGCTATGTTGATAATGATGACACTTTAGTGTACTCAGTAGCTGGCTCATTCCAATGGACTTGGATAAAAGAGAAAGAGCATATTTCTAACCACATTGCACTGCTCCTGTTTATTACCCACTTACCAGAAACACAGCAAAGGTCAGCATTCCTGGCAGGACATCCTCTCTCTGGGCTGATTCCTTGTGATCCTTGCAAATCTGTATTTTCCTGGTCATCCAAATCTTAATCCAAACACTACTCTTAAACACACTTTCTCTGAACATCCAAAGGGAAATACCCACACTCTTTGGCAACCTCTTTTAAGACACCTCATTACATTTATCCACGATATTTTTATTCATTTCTATAGTGCTTGTTTCTCTTCATTATTTTTAACCTCATTTTTTATGGTTGTTCAATGACTGTTGTCTCCGTTTTCCCACCACCACCTTCTCCCACCCGCCCACCCCAGAGAGCACCAGAGCCCAAAACATACGCAGATAATAACCGGCCGTGAAAAGTCCTGCTGTTTTCTTATCTCACCTCTTCCACACCGGCCAAAAATTTCCTTTTGAGGGCTTTTTTCATCCGGGGAAACCAAGGAGAAGTCACTCTGGCGAGATCGGGTGAATAGGGAGGGTGGGGCACAGGGGTCATGCCTTTTGTGGTCAAAACCTGCTGAACCCTCTGCGTGGTGTGGGCAGGTGCGCTCGTGAATCCCCCATCACAAAAACAGCAAACAGGTTGAAAGAGTCTTCAGAAAAATTCCCTGCAGCCGAACGCAGCCTCTCACAACAACGCCAGCTGGTGCACTGACACAGATGGCTTCCTAGAACGCTCACCCAGTGGGCGGAGCCTGCACTGCAAGGGTCCCACCTTCCAGAAGGTAATTCTTTTTTTCAGGTACCCCCTCAAAGAAGAAAAACAAATCTTTTAATATCTTTATTTGAATTGGAAGTTTTCAAATTAGAGTGATCTAAGAAATAAAATTAGTTCACCTTTAACCTACTACATCTACTTCCCCTTCCAAATGAAGGGCGCTCATAACCTATGACAACTTATTTTTATCTTTCAATATTCAGTGTTATTTTCCTCTTTACGCACAAATTGATAGAGCAATATATATATATACTCTCAGAGGGAAAATGCATGAGAAAAAATGTCCCATGAAACATAAAATGTGTATAAAAGTCATGGAAAATACTAGCATACTCTCGGAAGGAAAATGCATGAGAAAAAATGTCCTGTGAAACATAAAATGTGTATAAAAGTCATGGAAAATACTAGCCATGGACACTCCAGTAACAGTACATTGGATGAGAAACATTTTAAATGATGTTTAATAGTCAGCTTCAGAGCAATATGTTCAGATTTTCAGTGGTTTTCATTTAACTGAGGTGAAATGATCACTTTACTTTCCATGTGTGATAGCTGGTAGTAACACTGGCACACATAGCTATGAAAACAGAGCAGCACAGAGAAAAGTGTTCCATTCACATCAACATTTTTCTAACTCCTCACAAGAAAGGAGTTGTTTTTGTCAGATGTTTATTTAGCTTATATACAGCATGAAATGTTTGTCTAATTAAGATCCGTGAATAAGACTTTCCTATGCATTCAGAGAAACTTCTCTTTCAGAACTATGTGCTGATATGCTCTTCAGGAGCAGGCACCTCGAACATGTTGATGAAAGTCAAAAAGCTAGAAAATAAAGGATTTCCGGGAACACATGGCGCCCTGTGAACAGAAAGATTGCCATGCATACATTCATACATGCGACATATATCATTATCAGCAGTTCAGGACAAACCACTGGACTCAGATGGAAACTCAAGTGTTTTTTGTTTGTTTGTTTGTTTTTAATGTTTATTTATTTATTTTTTTTGAGACTCAGCTATATTTTTATTTTTTTAATATATTTTATTGATTATGCTGTTACAGTTGTCCCATTTCTCCCCCATCATTCCCCTCCACCCTGCACACCCTCTCCCACCCACATTCCCCCCCTTTAGTTCATGTCCATGTGTCATAAGTTCTTTAGCTTCTACATTTCCCACACTATTCTTGCCCTCCCCCCGTCTATTTTCTACCTACCATCTATGCTATTTATTCTCTGTACCTTTTCCCCCTCTCTCCTCCTCCCACTCCCCTGTTGCTAACCCTCCACGTGATCTTTATTTCTGTGATTCTGTTCCTGTTCTAGCTGTTGGCTTAGTTTGCTTTTGTTTTAGGTGTGGTTCTTAATAGCTGTGAGTTTGCTGTCTTTTCACTGTCATATTTTTTATCTTCTTTTTCTTAGATAAGTCCCTTTAACATTTCATATAAAAAGGGCTTGGTGTTGATGAACTCATTTAACTTGACCTTATCTGAGAAGCACTTTATCTTCCCTTCCATTCTAAATGACAGCTTCACTGGATAGAACAATCTTGGATGTAGGTCCCTGCCTTTCAACACTTGAAATATTTCTTTCCAGCCCCTTCTTGCCTGGAAGGTCTCTTTTGAGAAATCAGCTGACAGTCTGATGGGCACTCCTTTGGAGGTGACTGTCCCCTTATCCCTTGCTGCTTCTAGAATTCTCTGCTTCATTTGAATCTTGGCTAATGTAATTAAGATGTGCCTTGGTGTGTTCCTCCTTGGGTCCAACTTCTTTGGGACTCTCTGAGCTTCCTGGACGTCCTGGTAGTCTATTTCCTTTGCCAGGTTGGGCAAGTTCTCCTTTATTATTTGTTCAAATAAGTTTTCCACTTGTTGCTCTTCTTCTTACCCTTCTGGTACCCCTATAATTCGGATGTTGGGACATTTAACGATGTCCTGAAGGTTCCTAAGCCTCTGCTCATTTTTTTGAATTCTTGTTTCTTCCTCGTTTTCTGTTTGGTTGTTTGTTTCTTCCTTCTGGTCCACTCCATTGATCTGAGTGCCAGTTTTCCTTCCATCACTGTTGGTTCCCCATGTGTCTTCCTTCATTTCACGTATTGTAGCCTGCATTTTTTTCATCTAATTTGTGAGCAAAATCAACCAATTCTGTGAGCATCCTGATGACCAGGGCTTTGAACTGTGCATCTGATAGGTTGGCTATCTCTTCACAGCTTAGAGGAATTGACTCTGGGGTTTTCATTTTTTCTCCGGTTTGAGCCATTTCTGGTGGTTTTTTTGTTTTGTTTTGTTTTGGTTTTGGTCTGGTCTCGGCTGTTACGTAGTGAGGGGTGGAGCCTTAGGTGTTCCCCAGGGTGAGACAGCCCAGTCGCTGGGTTGTGACGCTGTATGTGGGGGCGGGGTCTGAGAGGGAACAATGGCGCCTGCTCCGCTCCCTCTTGGATTACAGTCCCTTCCACCGCTTCCCCTTCACCTGGATTGTCTGTGCTCGGGAATGTGGGACCACCCGGTCAGCCAGCCGCCTTGTGTGGCCTCACTGGGTCTGCACAGTTGCCACCCCGTGCCCGGGGTCTGCCAGCTGCCACCTGTGGGCCCGGAGACCGCCAGCCGCTGCCTGTGCACCTGGGAACTGCCAGCCGCTGCTGCTTGTGTTCCCGGGTCTGCACGTTCACTTTTTCCTACCGAGACTTCGCCCCTCTTACCAGTCTGGATGAATGGTTGTTGGACTTCCGTACAGTTCCATTTCCTATAAGTTCTGGTTGTTTTCTTGTTTCTAAATATTTGTTGTCCTTAATTTTGGTTGTGAGAGGAGGCACAGTGTGTCCACCTACGCCTCCATCTTGGCTAGAAGTCCTCGAAACTCAAGTTTTAGGAGAAAATTCTCCCTGCCTCATTCAGCAGCTGAGGAGGAAAAGGTAAACTGTTTTGTTTCACCCCCTTGAGCTGTCAGAAGCGACAGACTGGTGGGACATTAGGTCGACAGAGAGTGTCAAGTTGGGTTCTGAAATAAAGCTAAGCGTTCCCTGGATTACACATCAATTAGTGTTTGACACTTGACAGCACAGGTTTGATAGGGAAGGGCATTCCAAAAACGATAACAGTGAAAGCAGCTATGGAGTACGCCAATCGAATTTTGCAAATGGGATCCCACGTCTTCCTTGGAATGGGTTCAGTTCACAGTTGCACTCCAAATAGAGCAAATAATTCCTCTTTATTGCAGTGAGTCAGGTGCCAAACAGAAATAGCAAGATGCAGAATGTGAGCGCCTAGCAAAATGGAAATGAAGGGAACGCAGAACAATTCAAAGGGAGGTTGGGTGCAATTTACATGCTAAAGACCAAAGCAACCACATTTAGTCTTCAGAAATCATACACAAATGTATTCAAGCAGCACTATTCAAAGCCACATTAGTGTGGCTAAGGACCCACGTAATAATATTTTCCTGATTAACAACATTTCCTATTCAAAGGGAAAATGTCATTTTTCAAACATAATCACGAAAAAATGCCAACTAATGTTGTTCTAAGTCAAGAGTACTCATGTAGTTGTACCAATATGCTATGTGTCTCAAATGCAAAGAATAAGCAAAAGCTATTCAGGCCCATCCACGCTGTCCCAAAAGTTAAACTTTCATCTTTGATTTTTGTGGCTGAGTAGTACTCCATTGTGTAAATGTGCCACAGCTTCTTTATCGTCCAATCTACTGATGGGCACTTGGGCTGTTTCCAGATCTTAGCGACGATGGTAAATAATGCTGCTTGCAAGACAAGGGTGCATGTATGCTTTCGAAGTAGTGTTTCAAGTTTCTTTGGATATAATGGGGGTGAACAGAGACTTTGCTTGGGTGGATGGGCACACGATACACGTGGTGTTTCAATAAGTTGTGCTCTTGAAACATGTATGGTCTTGCCCACCAATGTCACTGCAACAAATTCAGTTTTAAAAAAGAAAACGATGCCATATGAAATTCAAGAACAGATGAAAGATTACTTACCTTGTTTTAAAAAAAAGAATCAGTCAGAAATTAAACACACAATAGTTTAAATGAAGAATGCACTAGAAGAAATGAACAGTACGCTGTTGGGAACCGCCCTGCCTGGTTTTAGGAGCTGTAACCCCCCCATGGCTAAGGCTGAGTGAGCGACCTTCAGACCGTAAGCCACTAAGGACACAAAGCTTATCTCCCTGGCAGGGGCGCTGCTTCTGCCTCATCCATCTCTGGCCCCCAGTGCTTGGTCGGTTAGTCAATGATGGGTAAGACTCCCTCAAGGGAGGGATGACCTAAGATGGGCACGATCATGTGGAGGCCCTCAGGGAAGGACAAGGCTACAGCAAAAGGGGGTGATGGACCCTCACCCCTCGACTACCCTGAGGTAGCCTGAGTCCTCATCCTGTCTGCAAGAAGCCTCGTAATCTCTTATCTGCCTTGCTTCTCCCCACTGACTTAAGCCTGAGACAATGCCTTAAGCCTGACACAGTGCTGGTGCTGGGTACCGCCCTGTGCTGGAAAGGGACGGTTCCCCGGGTGATAAGGCCTAAGAAAGAATGTGTAACATCCTGTGAAACCTACTTTGCTAAGAATGCTCTCAACTAAATGATAAGGGTCGGAGCAGGAAATCAGTTTGTTCCTCAAAGTTTTGTAGCCCCTTAGCTAAGAGACCCTGACTCAGAATAAGCCCTTGTAGTTCTTTGTATGCTATCCATTGTTTGATCCTTGCTGCCTGACAATGATTAATGAGCTTTACCTGTATTCCTGTGCAGAATGAACCCAATAAAAAAGCACATGGAGGTAAAGGCTCTTGGCCCTTCTCCTCTGAGAGATCGGCCACCTCTCCTCCCCAAGCAGATCATGTCTTGGTAGACTCATTCTTATCCCTTGGTGGATGGGGGGAGGGGGCTCTGTGGGTGGAGCCCCCCCACAGTAGGCTACATGATGAGAGGGTGTATCAGTGATTCGGAAGACAAGGTATCAGAAAACACCCAATCAGAGCAGCGAAAAAGAGGATCATTTTAGGGACTTTGGGACAACCTGAAGTGTAACAACATGCCCATCACCGGGGTAGCAGGAGAAGACAGAGAGCAAGGGATCCAGGAACTATTTGGAGATGAATGACTTAAATGTCCCCAACCTGGTGAAGGAAAAAGACAGCCAAGTCTAGGAAGCACGGAGAGTCCCAAAGGAGATGAACCCCAAGAGGACAACAACAAGACACATCCCCATTAAAATGCCAAAGGTCGGAGGGGAGAGGGAAGGGAATTTCAGGGGGAAAGGGGAAGGGTTTAGAGCAACAAGTATAAAGATCACATGGACAAATACTAGGGGGTGGAAATGGGAGGGAGGTGGGGAGGGCTGGGGCAGTGGGCTGGGGTGGGAGTAAGAGAGAAAACTGTACAAGAACAACAATTACAATAATTTTAAAAATTAATAAATAAAATTTAAAAATGAAAAAAATAAATAAAATGCCAAAGGTCAAACACAAAGAGAGAATCAGACTGCACCGTTCCACGGAGGTGCTGGGGATACCAGGGGTGCAGGCGAGAGAATACGATTCTTGCCCTACAGCACCATCCACTGGAAAACAAAAGGAAGACCTTTACTCATCAACCTGCTAAACCGTTAACAGCGAAGTTTGGCAAAGGAGACAAGAATGTAAGATGGAGGTAGAACAGTACCTTCAGCAAAGGGTTTTGCAAATCACTGCCATATACCAAGGCATTAGTGGGCCTTCAACCATGGAACCCAAATGCTAGAACCAGGTAGTCGCTGATGATCTTCTTTTTCTTGGTCTTTTTTTAAAGTATACTTTATTGGTTATGCTATTACAGTTGTCCCATTTTCCCCTCCCCTTTATTCTCCCCCACCCTGTCCCTCCTCAGCATCCCCCACCCCCCTTACTTCATGTCCATGGGTTGTACCTATAAGTTCTTTGGCTTCGCCATTTGCCACACTGTTCTTAACCTCCCCATCTGTTTCGTGCTGACCAATTACGCTTCTTGTTCCCTGTACTTTTTTCCCCTTTCTCCCCTCCCCTTCCCCACTGAGAACCGTCCATGCGATCTCCATTTCTGGGATTCTGTTCCCATTCTATTGTTTGCTTAGTTCGTGTATGTTTTTTAGGTTCAGTTGTTGATAGTTGTGAGTTTGTTGTCATTTTACTGTTCGTCCTTTTAATCATCATCTTTTTCTTAGATAAGTCCCTTTATCATTTCATAGAATAAAAGCTTGGTGACAACGAACTCCTTGAACTTGACCTTCTCTGGGAAGCCTTTATCTGTCCTTCCGTTCTCAATGACAGCTGTGCTGGATAGAGTCATCTTTAATGATATCCTAACACAGTTTTTAAGACTCTGTGTCAGACTCTGTGAAGTTTGCAGTACAATGGAACAAGATCTCTGGTTCAGGGGGTTGGGTGTCGCCCCCCCCCCCCAGCAAAGGGCCGCCACTCTGCCACTCTGATTCCCGGTGAAGGTGTGTTTCTGGGCTGCGGGCTGGGCGCCCGGGCTGCGAGTTCCAGCCAGGCCCAGGCGCGAAGCAACCGATCAGTCGATGTTGCTCTCTGACCTTGATGTTCCTCTCCCTCTCTGACTCCCTTTTCCTTTCTCCCAAAGTAAATCAGTAAAATCTTTTTAAACATGGAAAAGAGAGATGTGGTTTTGGTCTATGTTGAATCTGAGTCCAGGGTATATACAAGCTATGCCGCGTATTCGCCGTGGTAGCTGGGGCAAGTCACTTCTCCCTCCTGAGTTCCTCCCCGTTGCGAAGTGGGGATCATGGCATTTAGAACTTAGAGATGACTGAAGTTCCCTGAGACGATTCATTTGAAATGCCTTGTCCATGGAAAACGCATGGCAGCTTAGAGCCATTGTTATTCTAAGCATGAGCCGTGTAGCTAGCAGTTGCACTAGAGATAGTGCGAGCTGTCGTAGCAAGGTGGTGGTCTGCGCTTTGGCACCTTTGCTGCTCTGGCAGGCAGTGCAAAAGTGCTACACTTCCAGCGTTTGACGCCCTTTGGTGCTACGTGTGAGGAGAAGCTCGAACACCAGCCATTGGCATGTGGCAGGCATTTCCAGTTAAACTCGCTCTGTTTGGGACAGCAGGCGGAAAAGGATGAGGGAAAAGATGTTGTCTGTGTGCTTATTGTCCACGTAGGTATGAAAATTTTACTTTTTCAAGTACGTTTCATCAGTGGTCCCTATTAGTGAGGCTAATGTTTCCTGTATAGGGAGCTTCTTTGCAGCTTACCCCGTTTATGTTCTAACTCTCCAGACGATCTGCTGGAAGTAGAGTTTGCAAATTTAATTGGCACACAGCACCGTTATGCTGCTCTCGGAATGAATCGACATGTTTAACGAAGCCCAAATACCTACGCAAGTTTGGCACTAAATTAGAATAATTGTGTTATTTAACATACCAGTGTATATACCTTACCCTCTCAAATAAGAACCAACTTGATTGTTTCAATTGTAGCTTCCCCGAGGAGTCCTTCTTGTAAATTTGAAGAAATAACAGTCCTGCCAAGGAACACACTTTTGATTCTTGATGAAAATGTGAGCCTGCACCAATCGCCTCTCTCATGCAAAGTGTGTATGATAAATAACCCTTTAAAAACAGGTCCTGAACGGGCCTTGCCCATCACGTAGAATGTCTGCCACTATCTGAAAGGCTTGCAGCTGTCCACAGGGTTTGCTGTTCCGCGCAGCGACTTGGGTTAAACCTGATGCTGTCCCTGTGGCGCCGCGGTGTCTGGTGCGGGGCCTGGGCACTTTCCCTGCCCGCCTATGGAAGGTCTGTTACCGTCCTGTGCTCACTGTGGCTTCCAAGCGCCACCTCGGCTGGGCTTCCGTTGGCTGCTGTTCAGTCTGTTCAGTGGAAGATCGGGCGGTGCCCCAGTTGGGTGCGCGAGCAAGCGGGCTCAACTGCCCCCGACCCCACTGCCGCCTTCGGAACCCGACTTCCTGCAAGTGTACGTTGTTCAACTCACACTATACCTGTTGTTTCACTACAGAAATAACGTGTGGTTAGTGCAGGAAAATTAGAAAGTGCATCTATTCATAAGGAAGGAAATAGAAAAATTACTCAAATGTTACTACTCAGAGATTTTCACCGTTAAATGTGAACAGATATCATTTCTGATTGTTGTTTTGCATGTCTTTATATTTTTTAATAATAAGCTATTTTTTCATTGCTTAATGGTTTCTCTGAGAACAATTCTACCTTTTTAGCAGGTTTCTTATTAGCCGGCTATGAATCCTTGACACGAATGTATCGCATTTTACTGGGACAGTGTGCTGTTATGAATCGTTGCCTTCTGCGGTTGAGAACAGTGGATATCGTGTGTGTGAGCTGTTGGGTTATGAAGTGAAACTGATTACAAATTGGAATTTTACACAAATGTATTAAATCAGATGTAAACTTGGCAATGTCTCAGTTACCTCTTGAAAGGCGATAAATGTATGTTGTGTAACACAAAAATGAACGGGGAATGTCTTTAGGTGGTAGTAAAGTCCTTGGTTTTGCGGGTTAAATGAAGCTCATGAAAACTCAGAGCGAGAGAATGTATGAAAAAAATAAGGATAATTTAGACATATGTGATACGGTTAAGAAATTAATTAATTAATTTAAAAATACACATATGTGCATCTTTCAATATTTCATCTTGCATGTGAACATCCAAAGGCAAGAGTTTTTTGTGTTGTGTTTTTTTTTTTGAAATGGAAGTTGTTTCCCACAACAGTGACAAATCTACTTAATTCCCATCGAAAGAAAGAACCGTGTTTTATTGCCGTCTGGAGTAGGAAAGTGCTGAATAAGCTACCTCCTGGGACATCTGAAGTACGTATAGGCTCCCGTAACTTACAGTTTTTATTTATCTCAAGCAAAATTAAAGAAAATAAGCAGTTTTACTAAACTAAACACAAACACAAACAACTTTCAGAAGTTAACGTTCTTATGCAAGCTTAAAAATACTGGAAATTTTCCTCGCGAAGCATCAATTTTGTTTTAGCCAGAACTACTGACTATCAAAAATTGGGCCTCCTTGATGTGTAGAAACTATATTTCTTTGAAACGTATTCATGAGTTAAATTGAATTATTTTTTACTCATCGGTAATTGCTTGGCATCTCTTTTCCCAAAACACAGGCTCTATTATAACTGATTCCTTCTCATCTCCCATCCCCGGAACTCCTATTATTCTGTAGCTACCATGGCAGCTTCTAGCCTGTCTGCCTTTCATTTCAAAATACTGAAACATCTGGAAGAAAGTTGCTAATATTCCCTCAAAAACACAGATGCTCTCGTTATATTTCTGCAGATGTTTATTAAGAGAGGAAGTAAAATCTCTGTTTATCCTTCAGAGGAAAGAATGCACATTTGATTTCATCATTGTTGGAATGTGTTTACAAATGGGCAGAGGCGTGGCGTTCAAACCAACTCTGGCAAGAGCCCCTGTAATCAATGAATCGATCCATCTCTTTCTCCCCTCCCCACCCCGCCTCTCCCCTCCAGCCCCCTTTTCCCCGCCCCCCTTCCCCTCCATCCTCACCCCTCCTCTGTCTTCTCACCCTCCCCTCTCTGCCTGTCCCCTCCCCATCCCTCTCCCCCTTCCACGTGCCCCCCTAAGTTTGTGCACCATTGTTTTCTGTACGAGTGCAGATGATGTCTCACCAGAAAGTTACAAGAGTCCAAGCGTCAGTCAGACTGACACTTCCCAGGAGTAACATAAAACTCCTCATGCAACCTTAACCCTACGTGGCATTGGGTTGCTTGATGGCTGGTGCCGGGGACTACCCCACATAGGAGTACAGATGTACTTAACTTTATTTTCTACTGTCTAGATACTGCATTCCTGTATATGTGCGATTGTCCAAAAACTTTCTTTCTTTTTTTTTCCCCATAGGTAGTGCTTATGTGTCTTTAACTTCATTCCAAACAGTTTTGTTAAATTGAGAAATTGCCCAGAGAAGTAGCATCATTGTGCACATCCTTTTACATCATGGTGATTACAGTTTAATATTCTCACATTACCCTAAACTTTCACAGCTCGAAAGAGGTAAATATTATGTGCGGATCACTGACTTTTATTTTACCCATTATCTGGATAACTTATATCATTTGACTATAGACTAAAATGTGTATGAAAAAATCTTCCTGTCATAAAATGTGTATATATTCATTTAAAGAATTTAGTTACTTACTTTTAGAGAGGGGAAGGGAAGGAGAAAGAGTGGGAGAGAAACATCCATGTGTGGTTGCCTCTTGGGTGCCCCCTACTGGGGACCTGGCCCACAGCCCAGGCATGCGCCCTGACTGGGAATCGAACCACCAACCTCTTGGTTGGAAGGTGGCACTCAGTCCATTGAGACACACCAGCCAGGGCTAAAATGTGTATATTTTAAAATATCAACCACACATGGATGTTTCTCTCCCTCACTTTCTCCCTCCCTTTCTCTAAAAATAAATAACTAAAATCTTGGAAAAAATATTGCCCCTTAACTCTCTGGTTTTCATTCTCATTCACTATTACAACATTAACTAAACCAGATTTCATGATCTCTCACATAGACTATGGGAACAGCATCTCGAGTAATCTTGCTGGGATCTTGCACAGTACGCCCTCCATCCAGCCAATCTATAAACCGCCACCAGGATTTTCTTAGGAAACCCTGCCCAGGTCTCATCGCTCAAAAATAGTCAATAGCTCTCTCCTTATGTGCGTAGCCATGCATGCCAATTTTATATATCGGAGAAAGAAAAAGGTGGGCTATCTTTAGGAATTGTTGCCACTCCCACCTTGAAAAATACTTGTATCTTCTCAGGAAAAGACTGCAGTTAAGGTGCCTGTTTCCAACCTGGAACAATGGTTGGAACAATCCAAGGAGGGAATAGTCTCACCATTGTTTCTCCTGTAGCCTCTTCCAGAATGTCAATCATCTCAAGAGCCTCAAGGCAATGGATACGCCATCAACCTTCCCTCTGTAGATAAGTGCTCCGAATTGGCACACGTTTTTTTCCTGACATCAGTCTTCCTCATATAGTTACAATTTTGTCTGCTGCAACTTATCTTCAGTTGTTGTCCAGAGATCATGGCATGCCTTAAATGTATCCTTATGCCTTTAAAGTTTGATTACTCAAGAATGTGGTTTTAGTCTCTTTAAAATTACAGCACTTTTTGAATGTTGTTTCTTTTTTAAAAGACCTTGTACGCATTTATTTACTCATGGGGGTTGGGGGGGAAGAGAGGGAGAGAAACATCAATCAGTTGCCTCTCCTACACACCCTGACCAGGGACAGAACCTGCAACCTAGGCACATGCCCTGACCAGGAATTGAACCCGCGACCTTTCGCTTTGCGGGGACAACACCCAGCCAACGGAGACATACTGATCAGGTCAGGGCCTTTGAATGGTCTTTCAAACTAAAAGGGAAAACACGTAACTTTATTAACTTCCGCATGGTAACTATGGCCCTCTTACAACACTTTCTTCCATTTTCCCTACAAAACCTTCCACGTGAGCAGAGCTCCGAAGCTGACCCGGGCAGGTGCCAGACCGCAGAGCTGGCTTCCGTGTAGATTGTGTCCTTGCAGTCTAGTGACAGCTTAAGCGGGTTTGAAGTGAGTTTTAATTATTTTCTCTTTTAGCTGCACCAAGAATTAGTGTTTCGCAAATCTATACTACTCTATGGCGCTATTGAAGCTATTCTTGTTTTTCTGAAGAGCCAAGGGGGGGAAAAGTGTCCATGTAAAATGATTTCTAAGGAGAAACAGCTCCACCTAAGGGCTACAAAGTATATCATTCTTTCTCACTGCAAAGTTTTCCAAAAGCTAATGTGAAAATGATTTTTCTGGTAAGGAAAAACGCTTTTTACTTTTAATAAAACTATATCTAGCATATATATTTAAACAACATATACTCAATCATAAACACACAGGAATGTAAATATAAATATACATACAGATATAGATATCTAGATATATGCCAAACCTCAGTGGCTTTGGATGTCGGAAAGGTAGTTACCGTCTTTTGCACCCTCTTTGCCCATGCCTCTTGCATGCGTAGGGAGAGTTTAATACAGCCAGGATTCTTTACAGTGTATTCCAGCTAAAACCTGACAAGATGTGTGAACGTTACCCACACTGGCAGCTGATACTTAGAGCTTCATAGAAACTTCAAAAAACAGTTTACTTTATATAATATCGAACCTTGGAAGGTTTTTGAAATTTGCTTTATAGTACCATACGGTCATTTTAAAAAGTATTCCAAGTGGGTTTCTCTCCTGCCATCTTGTATTTATTTTGGAAATCACACCTCAGTGCCAGTCAGCAGGACAATTTGCTGGGTGTCTGTGGATTTTCAATGAATGTGGAATCCAGCGTTACTTAGAAGTGTATTTCATAACCTTTAAATACAAGAACTTTTAAGTTATGTCTCATTACTTATCCCTAGATTCACTTCAGCTAGAGCCAGCAAGATACTTTACATAATTTTTAAGGTTTTCAAGTTTGTTGACACCTGCTTTATAGTGTAAGGTGGTCACTTTTAAAGATGCTCTGTTTGCCTCTCTGCTGCCATCTCTTGGGCATCTTGGAAATAGCACTTCTAGTGCAGGCCAGAAGGAGAACTTGCTTTGTGTCCTGGACCCTCTGTGACCCTCGAATCCGATGTGCTGATCACGTTATTGAACTTTGTTATACCCTTAGTTATTTGCGGGGAGTCTATTGGTTAGGAAGGAGGTGTGCTCTGTCCCGCAGTGAGGGTGGGTGTCAAAGTTATCACGAGCATCGATTGGTGTATTTTTCCTTACAATTCTGCTTTATTTAATTTGAGTTTATGTTATTACATGCATGTGAATTTGGAAGTGTCTTGTACATCGAACCCATTGACAGGAGTGCAATTTTTATTCCTAGTAAGGTTTCTGTCTGAACATCTACGGTATGTTATATACTTCTTGTTTGTTTTATATTGGTATAATATGTTTTCTCACTCCTTGACTTTCAGTCTCTTTATAGACTTATGTTTTAGGTAGCTGTCAGTGTCTTCTATTAGTTATGAGCTTCTTTTAGAATTCATACAATTGATTTTGGTGGGTGTTATGAGGGAGGGCTTCAATATTTTCCCCATTTACTTGCCTCAGCGTCATTTATCACATCGTACATATTTTCCCACTGATCTAGGGAAACATCTTTGTCCTGGAAAATTTCCATATGTACTTGAGTCTGTTTTGTTGTTCGTTTGTTTTCTACTTCCTGTTCTATCCCATCCATCTGTCTATTCTCAGGGCATTAGAGCACTGTCACTTCCTCATACAAACCATTTTCATTTCTTGTTCTGCTAGCTTCTAGACAGTACTTTGTGATTTCCGAATTTTCTTTTGAGGTTTTTTTACTGCAACACTAAACTTAAAAAAAAAAAAAAAAAAAAAAAAAAAAAAAAAAAAGCTCGCTTTAATGATTAAGATCTTGCTGCTATTCTAACCTAGATTATATTAAATTTATAGATAAGTTTGGGCAATAAGCACCCTCCCTTGGTGTCCTGTCTCCAAGAACACAGTGTTTCCGATCTTGCTGCTATTCTAACCTAGATTATATTAAATTTATAGATAAGTTTGGGCAATAAGCACCCTCCCTTGGTGTCCTGTCTCCAAGAACACAGTGTTTCCAGAGCCTTTCACAATTCTGTTCATGAATATCGAGCGCATTCTTGTTAATCTCCTCCCCATGCATTACAATAGCACATGCTCTGTGTGAAACAATTAGAAAGCACCATAATCCTTTTCCGACTGACCAGAGAGCAGAATCAAGCAGGAGGAAGGCTCCTGGTGTTGTCACTACAACAGTCTAGCTCGCTAGGTTTTTTTTTTTTTTTTTTTTTTTTTTTTATTTATCTTTAGAGGGGAAGGGTAGGAGAGAGGGAGAGGGAGAGAAATATCAATGTATGGTTGTCTCTTGTGTGTCCCATGCTGGGAACAGGCCTGCAACCCAGGCATGTGCCCTGACTGGGAATCGAACCGCGATCCTCTGGTTCGCAGCCCGCGCTCAATCCACTGAGCTACACCAGCCAGGGCTCTAGCTCGCTAGTTTTTAATTGCCGCACTGATAGGGGACTCAAGACTTGGAAAATTTTAGCTTAAGATAAAAAGTTGTAAGTACAGCAAGTCCTGTGTCTGTTAAAGCTTTTGTTGCAGAAACTGCAGATGAGGCCCATCCTGGCTCCTGGGAAAACAGCCGACCCCCCGGGGCACTGCTAGAGATGACCGCCTGGGGACGAGTGGAGGCATCCGGGCCTTTGTGTTCACAGACGACTCCCCTCCCCTGGAACTGCTAACTGCCCAGGACAGGAATGTTGCAGCTTCTGAATCTCAAAGCCCTCACCGCACCTTGTTTATCCCCCCTCCCCCACCGCCCCTTATAAAAGGTCTGGCCTGGAAAGAAAAGACAAGATGGTCTGTTTGGGTATGAGCCCACCATCTTCTCAGATCGCCGGCCATGTGCATAAAGCGCCCATAAGAGATTCAATCGCTGTCATGGCTCATTGGGTTTGGGAGTGACGGGCACCCCGAACGCCGGCGTCTTTTCTGGTCACAGTATGATTGCTTCTGTGGCGTTTTTTGCCCAAAATGTAAATGGCTTTTTTGAAGTTTCCTTAGACAATAAAAGCAAGATAAAATTAATTCAAGCCCTATGTCAATAAGCAAAAACTGCTATCTCTTTAAACATATACCATTCCAGAAAATTCGGCCTTTCCTTTCGTCTGCTCTTTGTGAATGTAATTTACTATTGTAGGTTCTTAAGGAAAATGCAGAACAACGATGTTTAGCTCTTTTCTCTAATATGTGCATTTGTGATTGTACATTTCCTCATAACATTGCATATTTAGTATTTTTATTATCACTCTGTTTGTGTTATTTTCCAGCTCCAATGCTGATTGGGTATTGCTGTTATTTAGAAGTATTTTATAACTTTTGAATGTAAGGACTTTCAAGGTACCTTTTGTTCCTGATTTCTAGATGAACTGCAAGAAGAACGGAAAACATACTGTATATAATTTGGGCCCTTTGAAGTGTGTTGAAATTTGCTCCATAGTCCACTGAGATCACGGTGTAAAACTTTTCAAGTGTGCTTCTCTGCTGCCATCTTGTGGAAATTCGGGGAACAACACCCTAGGACCTGTGAGCAGCAAGTGTTGGATTATCTACAAAGGTGGAATTCAGTTTGCTGCTCCTGTTTAGTTTTTTTTATATCTTGGCGTTGCTGAGGGGGTCTGTTGCTTATGAAAAAGGAATGCTCTATTCCTGAATGAAAGACATCCCTTAAAATGTATGATAATTAGAAAATTGTATGTATTTCTCTGTAGCTCTGTTCTATGTAACTTGAGTTTGTTCTTAAGTGCATGTGAATTTGGATCATACTTCGGCCTGGTCCTGTGTATGTTTCTTAATTCGCTCACTTTCCATCTCTTGCAGCCTTGCATTTTAGGTACTTCAGATGTTCTCCCAGTTTGTGGCTTGTATTTTAATTATGCAAACAAGGTCTTTTGCAGAAAACTTTTTAATTTTATCAAGTATATATTATTAATGTATTTCTTCATTAAACTGCCTGTCCGCAGTTATACCTGATTCCTGGCTGTTTTCATGTAGATGGGCCACTGCAACCTGAAGTCAGGGATGAGGCTGAACGGGGCTGGAGGTGAGAGGTGGGGCAGGCTCTCCAGGAGGAGGCCAATTTCAGCCCCCAGACCTGAGGCGGGGGGGGGGGGGGGGGGGGGGGGGGGCGGGGGCGGGGTGGAGGTGCGTGCAACTGTGTGGACAGGAGGTGAATGAAGCACAGCCAGGGGGTGAGGTGAGCTACGTGGGCAAGGGGGGCATTTTCCAGTTTTGTTCACACAGATCTTGCACATTCTTGTTACATTCACTCCCAGTTTGGTTGCTGTTTGATCTTTCTTTCTAATTATATCTCTTTTTTTTTTTAAGAATTTATTTATTTATCTTTAGAGGGGAAGGGAAGGAGAGAGGGAGAGGGAGAGAAACATCAATGTGCGGTTGCCTCTTGTATGTCCCCCGCCGGGAACTGGCCTGGCAACCCAGGCATGTGCCCTGACTGGGAATCGAACCTCGATCCTCTGGTTCGCAGGCCCGCGCTCAATCCACTGAGCTACACCAGCCAGGGCTCCAATTATATCTTTAACTGAGTATTTCTCCCTATAAAGAATGTTTATGTGTTTTCCCTCATCTTGAGTACATTGCATTATTGGGCATAGTTTCTAAGTGGATTCTCATGAGTTCCAAGGTAAATACGCTACCGTGCAATAATGATCAGTACATTGTTTTAGCTGTACAAGTTGTGTGAAGATAGTTGAAAGAAAACAGAAAAATACCACGTGATGTGAAGAGTCCGGAGAATTTCTTCATTAAGGTACAAAGGCATTCGTAATAATAAGATAGCAACAGGATTGTGAGCACTGTAAAGGAGCTCAGGGCCTGGACGCATGGCGTCCCAGAAATCGGAAGTATACTGCGTGTCCCTGAGATGATCTCCCCAGGCACAGAGGAGCTCACCGCGGGGCACGTGTCCGCCTTGTCAAAGAGGAGAACGTTTGGTGGTGAATCTAAAAGAGCAACATGGTAGATTCTAAGTAACTTGAGGAAACAGTTCTCGAGGACGAGGGATTTACGCGCCGTGAAAAGAGGCAGTGACCCCGGCCGGGTGCTGCTGTGTCCCACGGCGGCTCAGCCTCCTAAGGCGCCAGGTCCCCCTTTGTCTCCTGACGGTTCTGGCTCGCTCGGGTGTCTTCTCAGCCGAGGACACTCCTCCCCAGTCTTTGCAGGATGGCTGGCATTTTTTGTTCTTTAACTTTCAACTTCCATGCTGCCTGTGCCAAGAAAGGCAGCCTTTCAGATGCAGGATGCGAAGGGACCTGCTATTTGTGTTCTAACGGAGTCTTCAGGATCCAGAGCAGAGTTTCTCACCCTCAGCACTGTGGACCTTTTGGGCCGGAGAACTCAGTCTCCTGGGGGCTTGTCCTCCGCGTTGCAGGTGCTGGTCAGCACCCAATGCCTCTATTCACGGCCCGCGGTGAACACCCTCCAGTACCCTCCCCTCAGGACACTCTGAAATGGCTCGGGACGTTGCGTAAAGTGCCCTCGGGGGCCAAAGTCACCTTTGCTTGAGAAACACTGAGTTTGAAATTTTATCATTTTTGGAACCAGAATGATCTGGCTCCTGTGGGCAGCGTTGTTATCATTGTTTCCAATTATATTCTAACTCCAATCGTGACTTATCTGGGGGAATTATTTGTAAGTGTATTTCAAGACATCTGAATACAAGGATTTTCTAGTTACCTTGTCCCCGGTTTCTCCGTGAATGGGAAAAAGAACAATAAACATTGTTTCTGTGAAAAAGTGTTGGAGCTTGCTTTCGTAGCACGGTGCAGTCTTTAAAACATCCCAAGTGTGCTTGAAAATGGTCTGCCCTCTGCCGTTTGGGGGTGTCGTGAAGTACCAGCGCGTGTCGAATCCTGTCTGACCCGTACTGGTTTTTCAGTGGGGTGTGTTGGTTCTGAAAGAGGTGGGCTCCATCCCTGGGTGAGAGTGTGTTACATCTCCTATTATGATTACGAATTTGTCTATTTCTCCTTGTACCTCTGTGCCATGTAATTTCACTTTGTTAGGAGATGCAGGTGAATTTAGACCTTCCTGGGAAATGGAACTTAGTGAGATGAAGTACTCTTCTTTATTTCAAGGAATGGGTTTTGACCTCATACCTACTGCATGTTATAATACCAATGTCCTTTGGCTTATGTTTGATTAATGTAACTTTTCCCATTCTTCTACTGTCAATCTCTTTGCACCCTTACATTTTAGGTAGCTCCAGTAGTTTTATATTAGTTACGGGTAGCTATGAAAATGCATAAGGAATTGGTTTTGGTGAAGGGTGTAATATCGGAGTGCAATATGTTTCTGACATAATTGTCCCAACCCGATTTATCATATTCTTTATATTCTTTCCTCTGCTCTACAGAGGGGTCTTTATCCTTCAAAGTTTACGTGTGGATTTGCATCTGTTGCTGGATCTTCTGTGTCTGCAAGGTCTGCATACAAGCTTTTCACCCCGCTGTCTGAGTATTGCAGCTTCATAACAGAAGGCACTTGTCTATATGTTTGGGCTAGCTTCTTTTTACTAATCTGCTTTTTCAGAATTTGCCTTTATTTTTTAACAGATGAAGTTAAAATAAGCTTTAAGATTGTTTTAACAATCTTGCTGTTTTAATCTACATCATAATAAATTTATACACAACTTTGAAAATTGGACATTATTGTGTTTTTTTTCTGTCCAAGCACATGCTATTACTTTCTGCTTATTCAAGTTTCTTTTATGTGGGTAGCATGGTGACATATAATTCATTCAGATTATGCACATTCTTGTTAAGGTTATTTTTATTGTTTTTTAAAGATTTTATTTATTTATTTTTAGAGATGGGGAAGGGAGGGAGGAAGAGACAGAGAGAAACATCAATGTGTGGTGGCCTCTCCAGTGCCCCCTACTGGGGAACCTCTCCTGCAACCCAGGCATGTGCCCTGACTGGGAATCGAACCTGTGACCCTTTGCTTTGCAAGCCAGCAATCCAATCCACTGAACCACACTAGCCAGGGATTGTTAAGGTTATTTGTAGGCATTTTATCGGTTTCGTGATCATTTGGGTCTTTTCATTGATTATATGTTTCTTTTACTGTTGGTATATATAAAAGACATTTATTGCATGCTATTTAACCCGCAAGTTGACTAAATTCTATTGTTACTTGTAATAGGATTTCTTGGTTCTTCCGTGTTTTCTAGTTTTAAATGTTATTGCACAATAATGACAATTTACTTTAGTTATGTAAAAACATGTATAGATAGTTTAAGCTTGGGGGAAAAAACAAAGAAATGAGGTAATGTGAGGCGGCAGGAAATTTCTTTCTGTTAACTACTCATTAATGAATACATAAAATAGTAACAACGTTGTTAGCATTTTAAATAAGTTCCAGGTCTGGATACATGGTATTTTAGAAATCAATGTATCCTCTAACTGAAATTGTGTCCCCTGTAGGGAATCTGAGAAACTCAAAATATGGCAAAACTTGGAAAGCATTTTACCAGTTTTGTCACTGTTGGTTCTTTGCTTATATCTTTAAGTTATTCTTTGTATATAACTTTGTAAATATATATAAATATATATTTATTTCTGTATGTTATTTACTGCCCAGTTTACTGAATTTGTATTATTTGGAATAATTTTGAAGTTGATGCTCATGACTTGTCAAGGTAAACATTATACAATAATAAAATTATGCATTTTCAGCTATATAAAACATGAAAAATGGTTAAAGCTTAGAAGGAAACATGAAGAAATGAAGAGGTAAAAAGTTGTTAGGTATAAGTTTATTAATCATTAAATAAAATAGTCACATGATTCCTAGCATTTAAGTGAGTTCAAGACCTAGAGCAATCAATGGTTTTCTGGAAATCAGAAGTATTATTCTAAGTCAAATTGTGCCCTTTGTAGGTTATCTGAGGAACTCACAGTATGGCAAAGGTCCACATTTTCAAAGAGGAGAACGTTTGATGGTGAGTTCTGGCATCTGAAAGAGTAAGATTATAGATTCTAAGT
Source organism: Glossophaga mutica (assembly GCA_039655065.1). NCBI lineage: Eukaryota > Metazoa > Chordata > Mammalia > Chiroptera > Phyllostomidae > Glossophaga > Glossophaga mutica. The sequence continues at coordinate 150,930 of CM077318.1, read as the reverse complement.
TATTTTAAGAAACAGTTATTGCAGAGTGATTTATGGGCAATGAAAAGGGACAGTGACCCTCAGTGCTGTGGTTTACCACAGTGTGGTTCAGTCTCAAGGTGTCATGTCTTCCTTGGCTTCTGAGCTTTCGTGGGTGTCTTGTCCGCCAAGGACATTCCTCCCCAGTCTTTGCAACGTGGCTGGCATTTTTGTAACAGGGTGCAGCCCAGAGGGAGGCCCCAAATAGGGATTTGGAATGGGGCCCAGGACTCAAGGGGTCCAGGAAATATTAGAAAGATATATAGGATGTCCTCGCCCCTTCCCCTACAGATGTGAGCTGGGGGAAGGGACACATGGAGCAGGATCATTGAGAGCTGTTTTGCATAGGGACAGCTCTGCAGCTAACCTGTGCATCGTCCTTTAATATGTCTGTAACCTTTAACTGGTCTCATGGACATGTTGAATAGCGGCGGCCATGCTTTGAGCCAGGGGGAGGGAAGTGACTTCCACCTAAGATATAACTGGGGGCGGGCAGCTCCCCCTGGTTACAGCATCTGCGTGAGAGCTTGGAGAAGACAGGCTCCGTGCCATGGGGCCACACCTGCCCAGACTTAGGATGGCAGCCCAGGAAAGCTGGAAGGATACGGGAGTGCTGGCAGGTGTAACTGACTGTGGGAGGAGTCGGAAATGGGGGTGCGGGGGAAGACTGGCATGGGGATGTAAACCCAGACTCGCCAGGAGAGAACCACGTGGCTTTGGCAGAGTGGGGACCACGTGGCTTAGGAAGCAGGAGAGACTTTGCCTGGAAGAACAGGGGTGAAAGGACTCTTGCTGGGGGGCCATGAGAAGGTGCCGCATGACTTTGGACTAACTGGAGATCCTGGCAGCGACACAGCTGACGGTGCCGGGAGCCCGAATCACGGACTTCTACTTCTTTTCCTGCCCAGACTGGGGCAGAGGGAGAAGGAAGGACTGTGTGTGTGTGTGGGTGTCCAAAAGGACTTTAACATTTTAGTGAAGATGTTAAGTCACTACTCTAAATCTGTATAGCTTCAAATAAATATTTCCTTTCCTTTTCACCAGTCTCTGGCATGGAGAGATGTCTTGCCTCTGGCGACGGGCATAGCGAACCTAGTGGGGGGTCCTTTTAGTAATGGTATACCACACACCCCGTTGGGTCTGTTCTGTAACAGCTTTACTTTTATTTGTTGTTGTTCTGTAGCTCTCGGCCTCCAGCCTGCGTGTCCAAAGACAGGCGTGATTTCAGATCTAGGGTGCAAAGTCACATGCCGTTTGTATTCTACTGGATTCCTCGTCCTGCTCCATATGGAGAAGGGTTCCTCAGGGCTGTGGATAATTCTTTCTCCTGGGGGATTTTTCTCCACATTCTAGGTGCTATGAGCATTCATTCCTCGTATTCACTGCCTGTTAGCAACTGCCTGCCTAGCCCCACCTTAAGGACAATCTGCACGGTCTCCATACAATGTGCCAAATGTCCCCTTAGGGACAAGTCCTGCCTTTGGTTGAAAATCACTGATCTTGAAGCTTTGATTATTTTTGGAACCTGAGAGATCTGGCCTTGGTAAGGATTATTTTTACTATGACTGTGCAAATTATTTTCTAACTGCAATGGTGATTTATTTGGGGGAGGAATTACTTAGGAATTATTTCATAATTTATAAATATAACTACTTTCTAGTTATCATTTGTTACTGATTTCTAGATTAATAGTAATGAGAGCAAGAAACATTTTATATTTATATAAATTTCAATCCTTTGAAACTTCCTTTATATCACAATACGGTCGGTTTTTTAAAATTTCCAAGGATGCGCCCTGGCTGGCGTGGCTCGGTGGATTGAGCGCGGGCTTCGAACCCAAGGGTCGCAGGTTCGGTTCCCAGTCAGGGCACATGCCTGGGTTGCAGGCCGGGCCCCTAGTGGGGGCCACATGAGAGGCAACCACACATTGATGTTTCTCTCCCTCTCTTTCTCCCTCCCTTCCCCTCTCTAAAAATAAATAAATAAAATCTTTAAAAAAAAAAAAAAAAAAATTTCCAAGGATGCTTTGAAAACATCTATAATATTCACTTTGGGGTTGTAGGGAAGTATTTAGACATGTTAAATCCATCCTGCTTCTCATGTTATTTTTCTATATTTTAATTATATTTTTGTGGGCTTCACCACTTCTGCAATAGAACCTGAATGAGAGAGGTGTGTTAAATCTGATGTTATGATGATGAATTTGTGTATTCTTCCATACAGCGTTGTTTTACATAATTTTGAGTTTGTGTCATTAAGTGAAGACAAATTTGGGACTCACTGGTAAATTGCATTTGTGGCTATGAAGTACCCCTCTTGATCTGTAGTGGTGTTTTGGGGCCTCCAAGTCTGCTGTATGTTAGTACATGCCTTTCATTTGTTGAATGTCTGCGTAGCATCTCTTTTCTCACTCCTTCATGTTCGATCTGTCGGTGTGTGTTACACAGCTGTCAGTGTTGCATAGTAGCTGTGAACGGCTATTAAAGTCAATACAGAATTGATGTTGGTGGAGGGTGTAATGTAGAGGGTCCCATAGTGTCCCATCGAGTTGTCCCAACACCTTTTGTTATAGAATGAATATCTTCCCGCTGATCTAAGAGACATGTGTATCGTGGAGAATTTCCCCGCGATGTTGCATTTCTGTCCCATCCATGTGTCTGTTCAGAAGGCATTATCGCACTGTTTTCACTACTACAGGTTTCCTCTACAGCACAGCTTTCCATCTGGTTGGGCTACTTTTTCTTCATCACTTGGCTCTTTCAGAATTCTCTTCATTCTTCATTTTAGCAGGTGAAAAGATGACAGTTTTCGTTTTAAAACTGTGGATGATATGTTACATTGCATCCAGTTACATCTGCAAACACCTTTGGGAAACGGACATCGCGTTTTGTTTATCCAAGGATGCGAGGTTCCTTTCCAGTTGCTGAAGTGTCTTTCCATGGGTGTAATTTGGAAATTTTGGTGACACAGGCCATGGACATTCTTGTTAAGGTTAATCCTAGGCATTTTATATTTTTGTTGTTGTTCTATCTTTCAGTTACTCTTTCTACGTGCATATAAAGGCTATTTATCTCTGTGTGCTATTTCCCCTCACTGTAATAAATTCTATTATTTGTAATCATTACTTTGCTTTTCATGATTCATCAAGGTAAACAAGCTCTCATACAAGAATAAAATTGCATTACTTGAGTTATGTAAAAACATGTAAAATAGATAATGCTTGAAAGGAAATATGAAGAAATGAGGTAGCGTGAGGCGTTAGAAAACATTTTGTTGGTGGTTCAGTTCGTTAATGATTAAATAAAAGAGGAACAGGGGACTTACTTTTCAGTGAGTTCAAGGCTGGGACCCCTGGTCTTGTAGAAAGCAGAAGTGTTCTGTAACTGAATTGGCGCCCCCTGTAGGTTATCTGGGGAACTGACGATGTGGCAAAGGTGCGCGTTTTTGGTAAGGGAGATTTTAGTTGGTGAATTGTGGAATCCAGGAAAGCGAGAGTATTGACTTTTAGTGACGTCACAGGACAGCTGTTCAGGCGTGACGTGTGAGCAATGACAAGAAAGCCGTCATCCTCGGCCGCTCGCGGCACTTCTGCGGCACTTCTCCGCATGACGCCGTCCCCCCAGCTGTGCGGTCCCTGCCGCCTGCGGCGCGTGGGCAGGCGCCCGCTCGGCCTGGACGCTTCTCCCCGTCTGGTCCGCACGCCCGGCCCTTCGCTGCCATTGAGGTCGCAGCGTCCACGCTGCTTCTGCGCTCACTCATTTGTGTCTGAACATCCCCTTCTTTTTCTTCACGGCCCTTCCCTCCATGTAAACTGATACGTGTATTTCCTCCCCCGGGAGCAGTGAGGCCGCGAAGGCGCGCGCGCCCCTCCCGCCGGTGTGTGCCCCGTACTGCGCACGAGACGCCTGTCCCGGGCCCGACCCAGCAAACGCTTCACGTGTGCGCTGCGCTCCCTTCTGACCGAGACCGCCCTCCGGCCCGCGCCCTCCTCCTCGCCCAGGTGGGGCCGCACCTGCCCGTCAGAGCCCGTCTCAGACCCAGCCTGTCCCCACCCTGGCCCGCCGCCGTCCCCGCTCTTCCCTCCCCGCCGCGCAGGACGGGGACCCGCGTGGGCGCAGGGGCGCCGCGAGGCCCCCACTGCGCTGGCCCGTGCGCCCAGTCCCGGCGGCTCCGAAGTCCGCAGGGCGGCGCTGTCCCGGCTGCGGCCCCGCCGTCGCCTCGGGACCGGCCTGGCCACCCCGGAGGTGCAGGGCGGTCCTGGCCGGTGGCTGCTCCTCCAGGCCGCTCCGCCGCTGCGGCCCCAAAGTTTAGAGAGTTGAGGGAGAGCGCCCCCTTCTCAAACGAGGGACGACGTGAATGAACCGCGGAGGACGGTGCTCATTGAGCCTGTGCATGTAACACTCCCGCGTTTCAAAGGCGGGGATGAGCAGGACCCAAGATGGACGTTTGGTAGGCTGATGTGAAGCTGACTTTTTCAAGAATCCAAACAGAATCAAAACAAAAACAAAACCTATGATTGCCCCCAACTGTTTCCCAAAGAAATTCACTTGGAAAAAACCTCGGTTAGGAAGAGGAAACTACCACAATCAATGCAGCTTTCGACGGTAAGATCCCAAGCAGGACTCCGCCAACCCTTGACCTCACCTCTCGTCTGCAATGGTTTGGGGGTCGCCTGACGAAAACCAACGGGCCACGTCTGCGGCAGTTCCCATAGATTTCCTATCGCCCATTTTACTCTGTAACACAAGACCCCGTTTCCCCGGACTCCAGCATGTCCTGTAGACCTGATCCGTCCCCATTGTCCGGGATTCATTCGTATTCACGCACGAATGAAAGATATGTTGAATATCTTGTATTGATCTGATTGTGTTATTTTGTTTATTATCCCACAGGTGTTAGAGCCGACAAGGTTTGTGGAACATAACCCCTTTTTAATCCCCCACAGTTTTGAAAAGCCGGCGGTGTGGAGTGCATGGTGAGACGGTGCCAACTCTTGAACCTGTGGCAGCTGAGAGAGGCACCATGGACGTCTGTCCTCCCAGGTCAGCACCCTTTTTGTTCACTCTGTCTTTGGCCCATGACTGCTGGGTTTGGTAATACTTTGAAGTTTGCATGTGGAGAGACATGGGTTTTACCTCATTGAATCACAGGGTTGTTTACAATGGGAGGATCCGGTTCAGCTCCTGCCTCTGGCCTCAGGCAACAGGGCCCGGTGTCTGGCCCCAACTCCAAATTCTGGCCACGGCATCCTGGTTACAGATCTGCCTCCTGTGTCCAGGGCCTGGGCTTCAGAGTCACAATGTATTCGGTTGTGTGTCTGCAGTCTCGCACCTCTTAGGATGTGGCTTTGTGTCCTGGGTTCACATGCGAGGTCCATGTGCAGATGAAGCTTTTGGTTCTGGTGTATGGAATCTGGCATTAACGGTCCGATGTCAGTCCCTGGCATCTGGTATTTGGCCTTCGGACCACATGGTCTAGCTCGGGTGAGGGCCCACGGCTTTGGGTTTGGGGCTATGGGCCTGGAGTCCTGATTTTGGTTTGGGGTCCGCTCCAGGGTCCAGGTTGCAGAGTTAAAAGTCTGAGTCCAGGATCCTGAGTTTGCCTCTGGTGTCTGGTGTCTGTCAACAGATGATCATTGTGTGAAATTCACCGCCAATACGAGTCCCCAAGTGATGGAGCTCGAGGCAGTCTAAAGTTCTCCAGGTCAGAGCACACAGGCGCCTGCCTTTCTCTTGTTTGCTGCGTATCTTCTCTTTGTTTCTCCTTATCTCCGAAGGTCCCCAGGAGACTTGCAGCCAGGGGGGCAGTGGGCAGCAGCAGCTCGTCCCGGGCTCACCCCTGACCCTGTCTCCAAGGACCTTCTTTGTGTCTAACTTTTCCTTTTCCCGAGAAGCAGCCCCACCTACGCTCGCTCTTGTTGCTGTGATTTCTCCTCTTCTCTGGGAAGCCCCTTCTTTGTTTCTCTGTCCTGAGATGCAATATACAAGCTCTCAAAATTCCCTGGCTTTGTGTTGTGACATTTTTACTGCAGGAAACCAAGAATCTACACACACGAGTCGTTGCCAGGGCAAACCTGCCTTGGCCCCGGTACCTTTTCGGTGACAGAATAACCAAATTTTGTGTATTCATTTACTTGTGGGTGGACATTTGAATGCTTTCTACCTTTCAGTTCTTGTTAACAGTGCTGTTATGAATAACCTTGTATTGTTATAACAGCTGTTTTCAATTTCTCAGCTATATATTTTGAAGTTGAGTTATTAAACACAGTAGGGTAATTTTTTTGACGAAATGCCAAACCATTTTATACAAGGTCTGCAATATTATACCTTTACCAATGAAATGGTCAATTATTCTAATTTTTGTTTGGGATTATAAATATTTTTCAATTTTGCTTTCTCATTATACACTTTGTACTGTGTGGGAAGAGGTATCACGCCCTGATTTAGCCATTGAACATCTTTTCTGGTATATATTTTTTACCACTTGTATGAATGTCTTCTCTTTAGAAGGGACTATTCAAGTTCTTTAAAAATATAGAAGTCTATCCTGCGTGGTGTGGCTCGGTGGAGTGAGTACCGGTCTGCAAACCAAAGGGTTGCTGGTTCGATTCCCAGACGGGGCACATGCCTGGGTTGCAGGCCAGGTCCCCAGGAGGGGGCGTGTGAGAGGCAACCACACATTGGTGTTTCTCTCCCTCTCTCCTTCCCGCCCCCTCTCTAAAAATAAATAAATAAAACGTTTAAAATAATATAGGTGTCTCTTCACTGATGAGTCATCAAGTTCTTTGTTGTGGAAGAAAGAGTCTGACCGAAAGTATAATGTGCAACCATTTTCTTCAATTCCGTGGCTGGTCTTCTTACTCTGCAAATAGCTTCTCCTGCTACCCACAATTTTTTAATCAGGAGGACATCACATTTACTCCTTTACTTTCATCAGTTTTGCTTTGGAAGGGTCTGCCTTGATATGCCAGCAGCAGCCTCATGCATTTCAGGTCTTCTGTGCATCATCACTGCATCATTTAATTTGCTCGATTTAATAGAACTTGTTTCACAGAAACCTGCTTAATGGTTTTAGACATGATTACATTTCAAGGGCTCACAGGTTTAAATAGGAGGACACGCTGTTCTCTGTGGTATGATGTCCAGAGTCAGGCATCTGGAGTCAGGGACAGTCTTTGGACACCAGGTCTGGTGTCTGGTGCGTGGCATGGTTGGGGCTAAGGGTTGCCGTTGTGGTGGATACCATGACTTGTGTACAACTTCATTCGAAACTGACATGTTAGACTGTATTGTGACAGGTGTCCTATCAGTGTGGGATAAAAAAATCTCACCACAAGTGGTGAGTGTATGGTTGGCCATTTTCACATAAGGAACATTTTCGGTGCCTTTGGCTTAGTCATTTCAAGAAAAATACAAGGGCAACTGGAAGGCAAGAAAAGGTTTGTGTTGTACATGGAGAAGATGCTGTGACTGATGGAACATGTCCGAAGTGGAGTACGAAGTTTTATGCCAGAGATTGCTCATGCGCAGTTGCCCCACAGGCAGGCAGACCGGGTGCCGTGGAGAGCCCTCAGTGGCCGACGTTCACTAAGAACAGTGCACGTCATGGCAGGTGGGAGACGGGCGATATGTTCAAAGTGTCCTAATCGGGGTCCGAAAATCATTTGCAGCAGATTGGTTATGTTCATTGCTTTGTTGTTTGGGCTCCACAGGAGTTAAGTGGGAGGGTGGGGGACGCTTCTTTACTGGATTTCCACAAGTGGTTCTTCACTGAAATGTAAGGAAAACCTTCCATTTCCAGGAAGTGAGTGTGTGTGTGTGTGTGTGCGCGCGCGCGCGCGCGCGCGCGCGCGCGCGTATGAATCTTTGCTATTTGAGAACAAGGTGGAATGGGAGAGAGTGTGGGCAAACAAAGAAGCCGCCCCCAGTAGCCCCTCCAAAGGGCGATCTCCATCCAAAGGAGGTGACGCTGCCCTTGTGATGGATTCAGGATGGAGTCCTGTAGGAGGCGCTCCTGGGGAAACCAGCAGGTTGCTCTCAACAGGCACTGCTTCCAGATGGACCAACTGAAAGCACCACCTGAGGCAAAGAGTCTGGAATGTGTGAGCAGAAGACGGGGAAGCTTCGGGATGAGGTGGGAGCACGCGTCTCTCTTTGGTGACCAGGGAAGAACAGTTCCAGTCTGGCTGCACCGTCGTGATTCATCCGCAGTGCTCACCAGACCTTGCATCTTCCAACAACTACTTAGTTTGTCTCTCCAAATTTCTCTTATTGGAGAGAAATTCCCATTCCCTCGAAGACTACAGAAGGCATCTGGAAGAGTTCTCTGCTCTGAAAGGAGAACAACATTGTGGTACTATGGAATGGTGAAGTTGCTTCAAAGATAGCAGAGGGCAGTGGAAGAAAACCGCGACTATGTTTTGTAGTCACATTTTGGGGGTGGGGAATGAAAAGTGCCTGTCGTTGCATCTCACGGTAAAAAGCAAAGCAACCTTTCAGCCAAGCCGTTATTGGGATATGCGTTCCCTCTGTCGGTCTCTGCTGCCACCTCGTGACCATTTTGGGGAATGACACCTTAGTGCAGGTCAGCCGGAAAAATGGTTCATTGCCTTGGAATATCAATGACTTTTGATATTAGTGTAATTTAGAAGCGCATTTGAAGACATCCAAATGTCAGGACTGTCCGGTCACCGTGCACCTGGTCTCCAGATATTGGCTATTGGAGCAATACGCTTGTTTTATGTGATGTTTCTTGGAACTGGCTTTGTACCGGAATAGAGGCAGGTTTTTACAAGTGCCAAGTTTGCTTGAACATTGTTTGTAATTTGCTTTGTTTGGTGCAGCTTCCTTAAATAACACAGAGGTGAAATTTATTCAAAAATTTCCACCACGAGGTAAAAAAAAAAAAAAAGTAAAATACAAGCGGCCTCATTTTATGTACATACCTCTCTGGACATGTGAACCGGTCAGTTTCCTCCACTTTGCCTAGACTTCATTTACTGTTTTAGGTCCCTCTTACTGGAAAAAAGCGAAGGAAACTCTGTGAAGCCAATGTTTCAACTGTCGGTCTTTGCTGCCATCTCGTGGTCATTTTCGTGAATGACCTCTTAGTGCAGGTCAGCAGGAGAAGTGATTGATACATGTCAGCACTTTGCCGGTTAAGGGCAGAGGGAGTGATGAACGCGTTTCGTGTGACGTTTGTCGGAACTGGCTTTGTCAGGTGCTAGCGTCAGGCTTGGACAAGTTGCAGGCGTGCCTGAAAGTTATTTGTAATTTGATTTGTCTGTTGCAGCTTCCTTAAACAATGAGAAAAGTAAAGTTTATTCAATATTCTCTACCATGGTGTAAAATATAAACTAAAGTGTATAAATAAAATAAAAGTGCCATCATTGTATGTATGTGGCCTCGGGGACATGTCTTTGGGCTCTTTCTCTTCGTTGTGTGGATGTCCTTTACTCTTTTTGTTTCCTCATGTGGGTGCAGAACTGGTACATTTCCCATTTCTGTTTCTAATATGTGCATTTAAGGGTGAAAATTTCTTTGTCAAGTTTTGGTACATAGTGTGTTAAGCATATTTCAGTTAAAGTTATTTTGTATCTCAAACGGTGGTTTATTTTGGAGATTATTTAGGTGTCTGTTTCATAAATACCAAATGACAAAAGTTTCCAGTCACCCACTTGCAGTGAATTCTGGCTTAAGTGCTATGAGAGCAAAAAACACACTGTATATGATTTCAGTGTTGCGATGCTTGTTGAAGCTTGCTTTATACCAGGTTGGCTACGAAGTCAGTTTGGTCCCTCACCGCCCCCACCTTCACTCCACCATCATGTGACTCTGGTTATGTATTTGTCTTTAACTGTATTTGAAACCCTTTGGTTAAACCGTATCATGACAGATATCCTATCAGCGTGCGTTTAAGAACAGCTCACCAGAACTGTTGAGTGTGCAGCCATTTTTGTATTGAAGACGGATGAATAGAAGTAATATGTTCAGTACATTACACTGTGGCATATCAAGAGGGTTAAAATGCAAGTTAAGTGGAATACCAGATTTGTGGTGTGTATAAGAAAGTGGTGTGATGGACCAAGCATGTCAGAAGTGGTTTGCGAAGTTTCAGGTCAGAGATTTCTCGTGTGAAGGTTCCCCACACATTGGATGGACCAGTCGCAGTCGATAGCCGTCCAGTCCAGACGTTCATCAAGGAGAGACCACATTATGCCATGTGGGAGACAGGTGACATACTCAAAAAAACCCTAAGCATGTGTTGAAAATCATTTCCGCCAGTACGGTTACATTAATCGCTTTGATGTTTGGGTTCACAGAAGTTAAGAGGGGAGGAGGAGGGATCCCTGCCTGACCACATTTCCACATCAGATTGTCTGGGGATATTGAGGAAAACATTGAGTTTTCAAGACAGATTGTGGAGAAGGGGGTGAATCGTTGATATTTGACACTAATGTGGATTGGGAGAGATCGTGGGCACATGAAGGGAACCACCAGCAGCCACTGCGAAGTGTGGTCTGCATCCAGAGGAGGCCATGCTGTGTGCATGGTGGGATCACTAGGCAGTCCGGTCCTAGGAGCTCCTTGCTGAAACCCAGGTGGTTACGTCTAAGAAGTACTGCTCCTCATTGGACCAACGGAGCTCACCGCTGCAGGGAAAGAGTCCTGAATTTGTCAGCAGAAGATGCATAATTGTCCATCAGGAAAAGGTGAGAAAGCACGTTTCTCTTTGGTGACGGGGGAAACGGTTCCAGCCTGGCTGGGCAGTCCAGATTCATCCGCAGGGCTCGTAAGACGTTGTATGCTCGGACTGCCAGGTACTTCAGGAGCCTTCCCTAAATTCTCTTAGTGGGGAAAAGCTTCCAGTCCGTGGAAGACTGCAAAAGGCACCTGGAAGAGTTCTGCGCTCCAAAAGATAAGCTGTGGGCAGATGGAATGGTGAAGCTGACCGAATGATAGCAGAGGACAGTGGAAGTAAATGGTGAAACTGCTGTCCAGTCACATTGTTGAGGAAAATGAAAAAATGTGCCTGTCATTGCATCTTACCAGAAAACCCGAAGGAACTTTGTGGCCAAGCCCATAGTACAGTATGTGTTCCAAGTGTCGGTCTTTGCTGCCATCTCGTGGCCATTTTTGGGAATGACACCTTAGTGCAGGTCAGCAGGAAAAGTGGTTGATTCTAGTGGAATATCAATGACTTTGGATGACAGTGGAATTTACAAGTGTATTTGAAAACTTCTAAATCTCAGCACTGTCAAGTTACCTTGTGACTGTTTTGCAGGTTAAGGGCAGAGGGAGTGAGGAATGTGTTTTATGTGACCTTTGTTGGAACTGGCTTTGTAGTGTAGTAGGGTCAGTTTTTGTCAAGTTCCAGCTGCGTTTGAAAATTGCTTGTGGCTTTGTCTGCAGCAGCTTCCTCATATAACAAGGAAGTAAAATTTTTACATAATGCTGCACCAGGAGACGCAAAGCAAAGCAAAGTAACATATGAATGCTATCACTGCATGCACGTGCCCTTCCGGGCATGTCTGGAGGTACGTTTCATACAGTGTGGTGGCTTCATTTACGCTTTTTGGTTCCTAAAATGGGTTTAACTCTTGTAGGATTTGAGGTTTTGTGCATAACCTCTGTCTTTAAAGGTGCAGATGTGGTTCTCAAGTTTCAATATGTAGTGTCTTTAGCGTCAATCAGTTCAAATTATTTTGTCACTCATATGATGGTTCATTTTAGAAGGTCTGTAGGAGTCTATTTCAGAAGTACCAAGCAGGAGAACTTTCCAGTCACCCATTTTCAGTGAATTCTAGCTTAAGTGCTGCATGAGCAAAAAATAGACTGTAAATGATTTCAATGGTGCAATTCTGGCTAAAGCTTTGTGATTACCGCGTTGGCCCAAAAGTCAGTTTGGTCCCACCACCCTCACTGCCCCTCCCCATCATGTGACTCTGCTTCTTGAACTTGTCTAACTTCATTCGTAGGCATTGGGTTAGACTGTATCATGGCAGATGTCATAGCAACATGCGTTGAAAGAAAAAACTCATCAAAACCATTGTGATTTTGTGGCCATTTTCATACTGAAGATGAATGAACATAAGGAACACTTTTGGCACATTAGGCTTTGTCATTTCAAGAAAGGTGAAAACACAACTGGAATGCCAAAATAAAGATTGGTAGTGTGGATGGAGAAGGCGCCGTAGGTGATAAAATGTGTCAGAAGTGGTTTGCGAAGTTTCATGCCCAAGATTTCTCACACAAAGGCGTGCCATGGGTCTGGCAGACCCTTTGCAGTTCAGAGCCATCCAGTCCAGGTGTTAACTGAGGACAGACCACGCTATGCCATGCAGGAGGCAGGTGACATACTGAAAGTATCCAGATCGAGTGTCAAAAATCATTTGCACCAGCATGATTACATTAATTACTTTGATTTTTCAGTTCCACAGAGGTTAAGCAGAGATGGGGGGGATCTTTCTTCACCTCATTTCCACACGCGGTTCTCTCTGGAAATATATAGAAACCATTCTGCTTGCAAGCAAATTGTGAGGGGGTATGAAGTGTTGAAACTTGAGAATAAGGTGGAACGGGAGAGATGGTGGGCGAATGAAGGGACCACCACCAGCCACCAGCAGCCCCACACAGGGCGGTCTTCATCCAAAGGAGGTGATGTTGCCTACCTGGTGATACAAGAGGGCGTCCTGTGGGAGGAGCTCCTTGGGGAAATTCGCAACACGGGCTGCCCCACCAGACCGACTGCAAGCACTGCCCGTGGGAAAGAGTGGAGGCAGAAGACGGGGAAGCTTCAGGATGAGGTGGGAGCGCACGTTTCTCTTTGGTGACCAGGGGAAAACGCGCAGTCGTGATTCCTCCGCAGTGCTCACCAGACCTTGCACCTTCGCATGGCCGTTTGGTTCGGTATTCCGAATTTCTCTTGGTGGAGAGACATTTCCTTCCCTGGAAAACTGCAGAAGGCACCTAGAAGAGCTCTGTGCTCCTAAAGGTAACAGTGCTTTGGGACGATGGAATGGGAAGTTGCCTGAAAGATGGCAGAGGGCAGTAGAACTGAGTGGCAGTGACGCTGTGCAGTCACAGTTTTGGGGGAAAATGAAAAGTGTGCCAGTGATTGCATTTTACACTAAAAAGTGAAGGAACCTTTCGGTCAAGCCATTGTGTGGGACATGCCTTGCCTATGTCGGTCTCTGCTGCCATCTCGTGGCCATTTTGGGGAATGACACCTCAGTGTGGGTCAGCAGGAAAGGTGGTTGATTGCAGGGGGAATCTCGTTGACTTTTCATAGTCGTGTCATTTAGAAGCGCAGTTGAAGACGTCCAAATGTCAGGACTGTGCAGGTACTTTGCGAATGGTCTCCAGATATCCTCCAAGGGATCAATAAGCACATTTTATGTGACGTTTCTTGGAAGTGGCTTTGTAGCGTAATAAAGGCAGGTTTTTACAAGTGCCAAGTGTGCTTGAAAATGGTTTGTCATTTGCTTTTTCCTGTGTAGCTTCCTTAAATAACATGGAAGTCTAATTTGTTTGAAAATCTCCGTCAAGAGGTTAAAAAAAGTAAAGTAAAATACAAGCGCTCTCATTTTATGTATGCGCCCCTCAGGACATGTCTGCGGACTCGTTTCCTCCACTTTGCCTGGACTTGGTTCACTGTTCTAGATTCCTTGTACGGGTGCCAGACTTGCACATTTCCAGATCTCTTTCTCAACTTTTGGTGTGGGGCATCTTTACCAACAGTCATGTCAAGTTATTTTGGTTTTTTTTAATTTTAATTTTTATTTACTTTTAATTTTTTAAAGTTTCTTAATTGATTATGCCATTACAGTTTTCCCAGTTTTTTCCCTCTTCATCCCCCCTCCACCCTGCACCCCCAACCCTCCAGCATTCCTCCCCTCCTTACTTCATAAGTTCTTTGAGTTCTGTTTCTTATACTATTTTTATCTCTCCCTGTCTATTTTATGCCTGCTAATTATGCTTCTTTTTTCCTGTACCTTTGCTCCCTATTCCTCCCTTTCCCCTCCCCACTGAAATCCCTTCATATTATCTCCATTTCGCTGATTCTGTTCCTGTTACAGTTGTTTGCTTAGTTTTTGTTTTTGTTGTTTTTCTTTTTTGTTCCAGTTCATTTGTTGATAGTTGTTTGTTGTCATTTTACAGTTCATAGTTTTTGATATTCTTCAATTTCTTAGATAAGTCCCTTTAACATTTTATATAATAATGGCTTGGTGATGATGACTTCCTTTAACTTGAACTTATCTGGGAAGCACTTTATCTGCCCTTCCATTCTAAATGAAAGCTTTGCTGGATAGAGTCATCTCGGATGTAAGTCCTTGCCTTTCTTGACTTCGAATACTTCTTTCCATCCCTTTCTTGCCTGCAAGGTTTCTTTTGAGAAATCAGCTGATAGCCTTATGGGAACTCCTTTGTAGGCAACTATCTCCTTTTCTCTTGCTGCTTTTAGGATTCTCTCCTTCTCTTTCATCTGGGGTAACTTAATGATGATGTGTCTTGGTGGCTCCTCTTTGGATCCAACTTCTTTGGGACTCTGGGCTTCCTGGACTTCCTGAAAGTCTATTTCCTTCATCAGATTGGGGAAGTTTTCCCTCATTATTTGTTCAAATAAGTTTTCAATTTCTTGCTCTTGTTCTTCTCCTTCTGGCACCCATATGATTCATATATTGGAACGTTCAAAGTTGTCCCAGAGATTCCTAAGCTTCTCTTCATTTTTTTGAATTCTTGTTTATTCTGTTCCACTTGGATGTTTATTTCTTCCTTTTGTTACAAATCATTGATTTGAGTCCTGACTTCTGTCCTGTTATGGTTGGCTCCCTGAATATTTTGGTTTATTATTACACTTTGGGTAGTCTTCACTTACTCTTTCATTTTGTGACTAAGTTCAATCCGTTCCATGAGCATTTTGATAATTTTGATTACCAGGGCTTTGAACTCTCCATCAGATAGGTTAGCTATCTCTTCCTCACTTAGCTCTCTGTCTGGAGTTTTGCTCTGTTCTTTCATTTGGGCCATATTTCTTTGTCTTGGTGCACCAGTCTGGTTGGTCTGGTTGACTGTTTCTTTAAATCATTGGTTGTTGGAGTTCCAGCAGTTTGTTTTTCTGACACTTCGGGTTGTTTATTGATTTTAGATTGGTTGTTGTCCTCCTTTGGTTGTGTGAGGAAGCAAAGTGTTTCTACCTATGCCTCCATCTTGGCCAGAACCTCAATGAATCTGATTTTTTTTTTTTTTTGAAACTTACTCCATACTACAATATGGTCAATGTAAAAAAAAAAAAAAAAGAAAAAAAAGAAAGGGTTCCAAGCCTGGTTCTCTGCTGCCCTCTCTTGTTCATTTTGGAAATAACACCTTAGTGCTGGTCACCAGAAAAGTGGTTGATTCTGGTGGAATGTCGATGAATGTTGAGGGCAATGGTATTTAGAAGTGTATTTTAAAATGTCTAAATGTATGGACTCTCCAGCTACCTTGTGACTGGTTTCCAGATTAGGGCAAAGGAAGCAATAAGTGTGTTCTGTGTGCCATTCGTTGGAACTTCCTGTATAGTGTAATAGAGTCAGGTTTTTAGAAGTTCCAAGTGTGCTTGAAAATCATTTTTCATTTGCTTTGTTTGTTGAAGCTTCCTTAAACTATGAAGAAAGTAAAATCTATTTTAAAATAAATTTTAACCCAAGAGACTAAAACAAATAAAACCGCTATCATTTTATACGTAAAAATCAAATCATTTGGCCAAGCCACTAATACGCATTCCATGTGTGCACCTCTGCTGCCATCTCGTGGGAATTTTGGGAATAACATCTTAGGACAGATCAGCAGGAAACGTGGTTGATTATGGTGGAGTATCAGTGACCATTGATTTTTTTTAAAGACTGTTTTGAGGTACAAGTCTCAGGTCCCAATGTTAGTGATCAGTTCCTTGGGAGCACTTTTTATGAGCACATCATCTAGACCAGACACTGGATTTGGGAGTGCACCATTAGTTCTTTGATTACATGTGTAAATTACTCTTTGTGTATAGAAATTTATTTCTGCATGCTTCTTACCACACAATTTACTAAGTTGTATTATTTATAATGACTTTAAGTTGATATTTGTGAGCTGTGAAGGTAAATAAGATGTCATGCATTAATAAAATTACGTTAGTTTAGCTGTATAAAGCATGAAAAAATAGTTAAAGCTTGGAAGAAACCATGAAGACAAGAAGAGTTAAAAATATGTTAGTTATAAGTTCATTAATGATTAAATAAAATAGTCACATGATTCTTAGCATTGTAAATGAGTTCAGGACCTGGAGCAGTGGTGTTCTAGAAATCAGAAGTATTTTGTAAGTAAAATTGTGCCCCTTGTATTTTATCTGAGGAACTCACAATATGGTAAATGTCCACATTTTTAAAGAGAAGAATGTTTGATGGTGAATTCTGAAATCTAAAAGAGTAAGATTATAGAGTCTAAGTAATTTTAAGAAACAACTATTGAAGAGTGATTTATGGGCAATGCAAGGAGACAGTGACCCTCAGTGCTGTGGTTTATCACAATGTGGTTCAGTCTCTTAAGATGTCATATCTTCCTTGGCTTCTGAGCTTTCATGGGTGTCTTCTTAGCAAAGAACATTCCTCCCCAGTTCAAAAGAAACTGGCTCCTACCCCCTCCCTTCTGGTCCCTGGGACTGGACGAGTGTGATGCTGGAAGTGCAGGAGCCCCTCGTTACCAGGACAAAACACAGGCCCAAGTGCTGCTGCTGGGCTGCCGGGCAGCCGGTTCTCTGGGCCTGGACTGTGTGCCTGAGCCTTAGTGCAGCTGTGCTCTTGACCCGTCTTGCTGTCATTTCTGGACATGTGGCTGAAGGCAGGGATTTGAGACCATGCAGGTAAAACACGCAGCACACGCTGCTCAGTAACCTGGAGCTGATGGTTCTTCTTGGTCAGCCAAGGCCCTGAGCAGAGATCTGAGAACGTGGCTGGTCTAGCTGATGTCTGGACAAGCACTGACCACAGGGAGGCTCAAGCACCACGGCGGCTGGACTGTCACAGGAAGATCACCTGTGCCCATCCCCCATGCCATTATGATGGGAATTTGTGGTTGGACTCAGAGCCCCTCTCCTGACCCCAGGACAACCGCATCCAGATTTTGTCATGGACTCTGTCTGCTTCATTGGTCTCCCCATTCACGTCACTGCCCAGGCCAGAGATGGCTGCCCTTGCCCTAGAACAGAGGGTTGTTTGGTGTGTCCCAGAGAGGCCCAGAGGGTTCTAACGAGCCACCTGGCTGAGGACCATGGGCCTGGGTGACACTGCACCCCAATATAGTGATGCATGAGCCCAGAGCAAACACAGTTCATGGGATGTATGCTGGCTTCTGCTGGACATGATCAGGCTGGAGACAGGAGGGTGGCTGTTGCTGCCAGTGAGTGTGAGTCCAGCTGTCACTGCAGAACTTAACTTGTCACTTCAGAACTTAACTCATCACTTTGAAGGTCATCACCTTGGAGGTCATTACCTTGAACTGTCGGGCTGTACACCGGCACGCTCCGCAGACAGACATGCGGTGCTCCGCCCTGGGGATCAGAGGCAGGTTGGTCTCATCCACCCAGCGCCACCCAGAGAGCAGATGAGTAGCCCCTGAGGCACCCACCTAGGACTGTCCTCTCTGCTACACGACCAGCTTCTGGGTCAGGTCCTGTGAGGTGTTCAAGGCAAGGCTGACAGGCCACCCCACGGCTCAGCTTCTGCCTCAGCCCCCTACTCCACAAAGAGGCAAAGTTTGGTGATTTCAGAAAATGTCTGCATAATGTCAGAAAAATACAATAATGTTCTCATCAAGTATGAGAGTCTGCAAAAGATCCTAAAGTGCAAATTTCACAATGTTACAGCAGTTTTCTCCAGATGATGACATTAACAATCTTACTGTAAAAAAGTATTTTTAGAAAAGCTCTCTTTAGTAACTTTTAAGAAGTCTGATATTTGAAGGCAGCATCTGTGGGTAACATACCTCCCTAAAGGTGGCTCTCAGAGGCTGGGCCAGAAACTTTCCAGGGCAGTTAGGACCAGGGCCAGACCAGCAAGAGACAGGGAAGGGTCTGGGTGTCAAGACCAATCTGCCAGATTTCAGAAAGGCCTACCTGACCACCCCAGCTTGGAGGGCAGGGAGCTGTTCTGTTTGTGGCTGACCATTCTGGCGAGTAACCCCCTCAACAGCCCAGCTATGGTCCCCAAGCCAGCCTGCAGCTCCCTTACCTGGGTGGCAGACAGAACATAAACCAGGGGGGACTGGTCGTAGCTGTGGTGGCCACTGTAGTCACAGAGTCAAGTGTGTGATGGAGGCAGGTGGCCATGTCGTCCTGCCGCCTCAGCCACTGATGTCCTTTTTCGCCCAAGGACTATTGACCTTCCCCACCCAGGTTGATCACAGTGTCATGCAGAGGAGTTGGGAAGCAGGCAGGTGCAGCTGGAGTGGCCTTGGAGGCCCACCAGGTGTCATGGAGATAGGACAGTCACCTCAGCTGCCTGTCAAGGGCAAGAGACTCAGAATCCAGCAGATGTCAGGGTGCACTCACTCCTTGGAGCCTCTTCTTCAAAACAAGGATGGTGGCTGCCAGCCACTGACCGGTGGGCAGGAGGGGTGTGTAAACACCCAGCTCCCTGCACAAGGTGGTCTGAGACGGTGTGAACTATGTGAGCAAGGCTGAAGGAAAAGTTTCTGTTTCTGGCTTAGCTTTGAGAGCCAAACAGTATTTTCACAACACAGATCAGCTCGGTTGTGTGGAGGGACCATACAAGGTCAGGGGTGACAGCATGTGGACTTGGGAACACCTTGAAGGCTGGCAGCTACACTAGGAGTATGGTTTGCTGCTGAAGGGGAGGGAGAGGGAACAGAACTCTCTACTCATCTTGAATCACTAAGCCTTCTGGGAGAGCTCCAGGGTCTGTCCTGGTGGGGTGGTAGTGACCATCACCTGGCAGTCTGTGGGTTCCCCTCCCCACTGTATTTCAGTGCCAGCCCCTCTGCCAGCATTACACCAGGACTCTGCCCCTCTCTCATGGCCCATGCTGAAAGCCACATAATAGTGAGTTTATGGTGTTCTCTCTGGGCTGTGCTGGTGGGGGGGAAACAAAACACAAGGAAGGGAAACAAAACCCAAGACAGACACCTTCCTTTCAAAAAGCATTAAAAATAACATAATAGTAGATATTTATTATTGAAATCCACAGTTTACATAGACACTCTTCTTCACAAGCCTGGCACTGGGAGGACAGAAAGGTCCTCGTTCCAGGTCATGGGGGTGGGTGTCCCCTTTCGTGAACCCACCCCAGCAGGAACAGGGTGGGTCATGCTTAGGTCTCCCTCATGCAGGAGAGGGTCTGATGGGGTCCTCACTAATTGTTCATCTCTCTGTATTGAACTCAGCTCTGGTTCTAACAAAAGTGTGACCTCTGGGAGCTGTTGGCACCCTTGCTTATGCAGAGGTACATATTTACCCCGTTCTCACCCTGAGTCTTGGTGGACTCCCACCTATTGGGTCCACAGAAATTTTGTGCTCTTGGGCCATTGTGGACATTATCTGGGAATGGGTGGCCAGGAATGACCAGCATTGTGCATATCCATTATCCCATCAGACTCCACAAACAAAAGTTTAAAGATACAATAAGTAATAATTTTGAGATGGTGTCTGTGATGTATGAAGCTTTGTGGGACCCAGGTACAAGGAAAGTGCATTACAAAAGCTGCAGTGTTGTGAGCTTCATGAATGCCATATGCAAATTGGGTGCACCTGTCCCAGGAGAAACTCGGTTCTTCTTGCCAATGCAGTAAAGGATTACAGATCAGGAAGTGTGTTAGCATGCAAGCAGGGTTTGTTAGTGATATGTTCTCATGAAAGAGGACAGGTCTTGCTGAGGTTGGGGTGAAAGGCAAGAGCACCAGGTCCTTTGTCCTGAGGACTTACACAGTAGGTGGGATGGGGGTGAAGATACATATTGATCGAAGGGTAAAAGTGGTGTCCCAGCTTTCATGGGGGATGTGACCACCCAAACATAGGTATGTATGTGTGGGGGAGGGGTCTGTTAGCCTGAATCCTTATCTGGTCATCTTGTAAAATAGATACGTGACAGGAGACAGTTAAAGTTGAGGCCGCCGTTACCCAAAGTTACCTATGGGCTCTTTCTGTAAGCACTAGGCCCCTTTCATAAAACAGATAGTGGCCAGAGGCAAGCAATTAGCCAAATTTGTTTTATGGGTCCTTTCCTTGAGTGCTGTGAACCCCCCTCCTACCTTCTAGGCCTTGGGATGAATACACTTTGAAAGCCTTTCTTTCCCAGACAGTGGAAATGATACCTAGACTTTCAATGTGTTAGCATGGTGTTTCTTGTGATGCTGGAACATGTGGCAATAGAACTGGACCAGGCTCAGGACTGCTGAGTCAGTGGGTGAGACACATCTTCCTCGTCCTCCCTGCCTTGGCTTACCATCTCTCCTACTTAACACTCCAGTGCAGGCAGATGCTGTTCCCAGTGTCAATTCTCAGCAAGGGGCAGGCTAGGGTCTTGTTTCACAGGTCACTTTCAGTACCACCTGCCTGTGCTGAGGAGGCTCTGAGGGTGCGCAGGGGCAGTGGGAGGGGGTGACCTGCAGGAAACTGCATCCCCCACCTTAGGTCTCCTCAGGGCAGCTGAGTCTATGTGGGAAAAGCAGCGGAGTCTGCTCAAATTCTGAATTTAGCTACAGACCCCTACCCTGTCCTTATCTTCCTTCGTCCAGCACTATAGACACAGAAGACATGGGCACTGAAGGCTGTTCAGCAGGATTTGTGACCTCAGCAATCCTCTCACCAGATTCTGTCTGTGCTGACTCAACTTTGAATGTCAAACCAAAACGACGGAGTTCCCATTTCTGTTGTACAGACTAGGAAGCAGGCAGAGAGAAGCTGAGAATCTTATCTTAGGTCACACAGCTGGAGAAGACAGAGCTGAGACTCACACCCACTATGGATTGATGTAGAATCTGTATGCTATGCACCAGAAAATGTTGACCCCAAAAGGGGCAGCAAGGACAGTGAGGAAGACCAGGTGCGCAGACTGAGCCAGGCTCACGCCCATGCACAAGTGTACATCCCTCCCTGCTGTTCACACCTCTGAGGCTCCAGAGGTTGTAGGAAACTAGAAGAGCCAAGAGAAGCCAAGTGAGGAGGGTAGGGAGCCTATTAGGAAAAAAGGCCCCACTTCCCAGGAGTCTTCCCTTCCCTAGTGATTCTGTCTCAAATCCCTCTCTCTGGGCAGTAACCAAAGTAGATTGACTGAAGACTTACACATTTGCAGGAGTCGAATTTCTGTGGCTGAGTATGCGTTCTTTGTGGCTCTTCAGGAACACTCTGCTTTCAGTGATGGGGGAATGAGGGATGTGGGCTTCATATTGGTATGGAGACAAAACATTTCAGAATAGGACATCAAAAAGCCATGAAAGAGACTGGTGCTGACATCCCCACATCACTCATGGAACTATTTGTCCATCTCGTCTCTTGTCATGAAAGTGGAGGGTCTGTTTAACAAGTTATTTCTATACTAATTACAATTTTGGGGAGAGTAAGGGGCTGTAGACTTCCTATGGCTGTTGATATGTGACTTCATGCTAATGACTCGCTCACGCTACCTGCAAACATAGGGCTTCTCCCCTTAGTGTGTCCTCTGGTGTTTTACGAGAACTGACTTCCATGTAAAGCCTCGCCCGCATTCCCTGCAAACATAGGGCTTCTCCCCTGAGTGTGTCCTCTGGTGTGCGATAAGAGCTGACTTTTGTGCAAAGCCTCTCTCACAGTCCCTGCACACATAGGGCTTCTCCCCTGAGTGTGTCCTCTGGTGTGTAATGAGACGTGTTTTGCATGTAAAGCCTCGCCCACACTCCCTGCAAACATAGGGCTTCTCCCCTGAGTGTGTCCTCTGGTGTCTGATGAGAGCTGACTTCTGTGCAAAGCCTCTCTCACAGTCCCTGCACACATAGGGCTTCTCCCCTGAGTGTGTCCTCTGGTGTGCAATGAGATGTGATTTGCATGTAAAGCCTCGCTCACACTCCCTGCAAACATAGGGCTTCTCCCCTGAGTGTATCCTCTGGTGTGTGATGTGACCTGACTTATGTGCAAAGCCTCTCCCACACTCGCTGCACACATAGGGCTTCTCCCCTGAGTGTGTCCTCTGGTGTGTAATGAGATGTGATTTGCATGTAAAGCCTCTCCCACACTCCCTGCAAACATAGGGCTTCTCCCCTGAGTGTGTCCTCTGGTGTGTAATGAGATGTGATTTGCATATAAAGCCTCTCCCGCACTCCCTGCAAACATACGGCTTCTCCCCTGAGTGTGTCCTCTGGTGTCTGATGAGACCTGACTTCTGTGTAAAGCAATGCCCACACTCCCTGCACACATAGGGCTTCTCCCCAGAGTGTGTCCTCTGGTGTATGATGAGACCTGACTTATGTGCAAAGCCTCTCCCACACTCCCTGCACACATAGGGCTTCTCCCCTGAGTGTGTCCTCTGGTGTGTAATGAGATGTGATTTGCATATAAAGCCTCTCCCACACTCCCTGCAAACATAGGGCTTCTCCCCAGAGTGTGTCCTCTGGTGTATGATGAGATATGACTTCCGTGTAAAGCCTCTGCCACACTCCCTGCAGACATAGGGTTTCTCCCCTGAGCATGTCCTCTGGCCTCTGATGAGATGTGACCCATCACTGAAGCCTTGCCAACACCCTCCATGCTCAATTGTTACAATTCTTGACATTCCTACTTTCACAAATACCTTGCTTGTGTCCTCTGGACTCTCTCTCTGGACTCTGAGGGGCTCTTCCTCCATCATTCTCTCATGCTCACTAGAGCTCTTCATTCGTTCTTTGGAAGGTTGGGAAAAGGGTCTTGAGATTCTCCTCTGACTGATTCTTTTAAGCAAAAGTTTGGATCTTTCTTTGACTTCTTGACCTTCAGCTTTATCATTACAGCTGTGCATACTAGTATGTTGCTGCTGCAGATTATGATCCTCTGGACAGGGTTCCTCTGCTTGGAGGTGCTTTCTTGCAGATGTTCCCGGGAGAATCTGAGAGGGATGATTGAGTTTCATGTGTTGGCTGAGGAATTTCTGACTGGAGAAGGCCAGAGAGCAGGAGGGACACGGGTGGATCTCTGGTTTTGATTTTGCTGAAAGAGAAAGGTTTGGTCAGGGCACATGTTGATGACAATGCCTGAGCCGTATGACTTGTCTCCTGGCAGAACGCCCCATGAATCATTACTATGGTGACAACGCAAGCTCTGTCTCCCACAAACTGTCCACTAGCCCCCATTTTCCTTTTTATTTTTATGCAGTGCATTTTCTTCAGAAATCCAGAAAGCCCACATCAAGGGTCTTTTCTAATAATGCCAGGACCAGGGGCTTTCGAGGAGCATGAGAGGCCATTTCACTCCCTGTGTAGATGGAACTGCAGTTACCTTTCCCATGAATAGGTATCCTGCAAGTCATGTGAAAGAGGAAAACCACAGCCCCCAACAAGGAATTGCTTCTCTCTGCTTTCCAAAACAGTAAAATGTCCTTCCTGCCCATGCTCATGTGGCTCAGTGGATTGAGTGCCAGCCTACAGAGCAAGGAGTTACAGGTTTGATTCCCAGTCAGGACACATGCCTGGGTTGTGGTCCAGGTCCCCAGTAGGGGGCATGTGAGAGGCAACCACGCATGGGTATTTCCCTCTCTCCCTCTTCCCCTCTAAAAATGTCCTGCCTCAAGCCTGAATGTGTATGCTTTATTTCATTCAGTGTTAGTCCATTTCAAATATACTAAGTAGTCATGTTCCAAAATATTTCTCCAACCACACTTCTTATCACGCCTGTCTCCTGTTCCTCTCTGGCCAATCCACCATGTGCTCTCACTTGGAGATGAAGTAATCTCTGAGTGGATTTCCCACTGGAGTTTATTTTCTAAAAACTAACAAAGCATAATCAGAACAGAGAACACACCACTCTATAGCTGACAACGGCACACTTTCACTCAGGAAAGTCCCCAGTGTCTCAACTCGGATCTTCAGCACTGAACTTCCGGGCTGCTAGGCATCTGTCTGATCTCCGTTCTTACCCTCTATGCCGAGACCGAGACCCAAGTGCCCCTCAGCCAATTCAACGCCCCACTTCTTTTCTGCCCTGCACTAGCTGCTCCCTCGGCCTGGGATCCTCTGCCTGCAGGTATTTTTGTAAATGTTGTCTCCTGAGGGAGCTCTTCCTGGACCACCTGCCACACTGCACCTCCCCTCACACGGATCCCTAGGCACTTGTTCTGGATTAGTTTTCTCCAAAGCACTAACCACTGTGTAGTGTCATGCACATGCAAGCACACGTGCCTGGGTTTCCCTCCTTCACCCATCAGCTCAACAGCAGTTGATTCTCATCCTCATGTTAATCTGCATTTCTAGGTCCCAGGACCCTGTGTGCCAGAGAGAAGAAGGATCTCTCATGATAATTCACTGAGATGATGAAAAAATATGCCCTGCCTCAATGGTACGGCTCAGTGGGTTGGGTGTTGCTTCACAAACTGAAAGGTTAAAAGTTTGATTCCTAGTCAGGGAACATGCCAGGGTTGTGGGCCAGTTGGTGGTGTGCCAGGGACAACCAATTAATGTTTCTCTTGCACACTGATTTTTTTCTCCCTCCTTTCCACTCTCTGTAAAAATAAGTTAAATCTTTAAAAATATATATCTTATTTATTTTCAGAAAACGGGGGAGGGAGGGAGCAGAGAAATATAATGTGTAGTTGCCTGTCCTGCGCCCCATACTGGGGACCTGGCCCAAAACCCAGGAATGTGTCTCAACTGGGAATCACACTGGTGACCCTTTGGTTCACAGGTTGGCACTCCATCTACTGAGGCACGCCAGCCAAGGCAAAATCCTTAAAAAATAATGAATGCCTATAAATGAAAACATTTTATTTAGAAGTATGGAGAAAAATTAAGAAGAAACAGCTATAAAAGTGTCAGAAAAACTGCCTTGGTGAGAGAGCCGGTTAGTGCTTGAAAATTTTTCGTTTTTGCCTCTCAGCCTTTCAGTACTATTCGCAGTTGTGTATCTTGTGCATGAAATACTTAAAAAATTAAAAATATAAAAATTTTGCCTAAGAGTCAAAAGGCACATGAATGCATTGTGAATTTCTGAAGCGTCAGATTAGAAACTTTACTGACTTTAGAGTGGATTGCACTCTACCTAAGAGTTGGATCATGAATATTTCTATGGAGAATTCTCCCTTATCTTTCTGTTTTGAACAACAGTGGTGCTCACCTCTCTTGGCCGCGAGCTCTCTCTTCCACTTGCTGCCCCACATGCTGCCCAGCTCCTGGCCATACTCGTCCCCGTACCACACCAGCAGCTCACAGCCCGGCCTGACGATCCGGCAGGTTCGGTAGAAAATCTGCCTGTGGTATTGAAAGGCCACCAGGTTCTGCTCTTCATCATTCCGGGCACAGTTCACATACCTGGGATCGAGGTAGATGAAGGGAAAGAAAACCACAGTGATGAGTTCCCACTACCTGTTACATCCATGTCCAGCTCCTCACTGATTCTTAAGGCCATCAGGCTGTGGTGTTGTGTTGCGCACTGCCCCTAATGCTCCCGGGGAACCTTCTGTTTGGTGTCTGAGCACCTGTCAGCATGTCATGTGAATTCCTACCTCCAAGTCCTGCTTGCAGTGTTCATCCTGCCTAATACCATTTTCTAAAATCCAGTTCTAGACCTAACCTTCACCCTGATTGGCCATAATATCCAGTGATTTTTGGCTTCTCCAAGCTCTACATCAAGTTGTCTCACACCCCAGAACCTGGTGCTTGATCTAGGGCTCTGCTTCTACGTTAGCTCACTAAATTATTCAGTACTCAGCCCACATCTGTTTTCTCTTGAGAGGCCTTTCTCCAACCCCCTACACTTTATTCAGGGTACCATTTACTTGCTTGCCCAAGGTTACTATAGAAAACTGGAGGTCTTTTTGCTTTAGTACAATAAAACAGAACAGTAGTAGTTGATTCACATTCTATTATCGAGAGAGCCCCTCTCAGGAAAAGGGCCCATGACCATTCCTCTGCAGGCCTCAGAGCCCGGCTTAGTTAGAAGTGAGGCTGGGATGGTTTACTGCCCTCACAGGTTTAGGCCACCCTTTGTTTATGCTGTCTTGACACTGTGCACTTCTTGGAAATGATAGTTACATGTTTCTAAAAGCAATTGTTTTATGTCTGTCCACAAGAAGTCCTTCATAAGGACATGGGTTGTGTGATGTTTAATGTATTCCTTCCTCTAAACTAAAATATAGTAAGTGCTTAATTAATGTTCATTTGATAAATTAAAGTATAATCCAGTGTCCCTGGTGATTCTAGGCTCTTCAAGGACCTTTCCAGCACCCAGATTGTGTCTACCAGAGAAGTTTATATTTTGAGGACATATGCTATCGTTTTTTCTTAAAGTCCCCTGAAATGAAAGAACACTGTATGGAGAAAAAGAGGAAAAAAGGATTAAGGGAGACCACTGAGGGAGGCATGATGAGAAGGAAAGATATAGAGGCTTGTGGGGGATGAGTGTCCCCTCTGGCACCCAGAGACCCGCTGACCTCACCTCATCCAGTTGGCCCAGGATTTGTCCTTTCCATCCACATACTCATAGCAGTTTCTCCCTTTGGCGATCTGTGTTTCAGAAAAGTAGTTTAAAGACCTTTTATTTTTTTTGTGGGGAGATAACAGTCAGGAGAATTATTTTACCCCACGGTCATAAAAGCTCATTCAGCCTACATGGGGATTCAACTGCCAGTCATGAGCACATGACATTTTTTCTTACTCATCACCTACACATCTGAGTCTACCTGTCCAATCAGAGCAGGAGCCCCACACAAGGGAGGAGCCACTGTTTTGTGTCTGCACAACTTTGCTCCCATTTACCTTCTGATCCTTAAACAGGAGCTCTGTGTTCATGTGAAGTCCAGTCATTACACACAGCTAACCATATTGCCCCCTCCATGGCTAGCATGTAGGAGGTGAGGTCCCTCCAGGCCTCAGAAGGAATGTGGGAAGCCAGAGGACAGTGGAAGAGGGAAATACTTCTCACCAGCCAGGAGTGTCGGCTCTTGGCTGCCTCTTCATCTTCTGTGATGTGTCCTTCATAAGGGCCAAAGTGCAGACCCACTGGCAAGTCAGCTGCCTCATTCCACACTCCAAGCCCAGCCTCAGGGATGCCAGATGGCCCAATTCTCAACCCAGGGGGCAGGGTGAGGGCTGAGCGGTGGGGATGCCCCTTGTCCACTGCACTGTCCTTTACAAATGTAGGGGGTCCATGTGCAGCACAGCTGTCGATGAAGAAGTTCTGACACTTCTCACAATCTGGAGGCGAGAGCCACAGGGGTTAAGGAAGGTATAGTGCATGTTCCTGGACACAAAGAGCTTCAGAGGGAGTCCCGCAGTCACATCACTGAGACTCAGTCCTGTACTCCAGGTCACTAGAGGAAGGGAATGATTTGGGGATCAAAGGACTGGATGAAATTATTGTATCATAATATACTTCTTAGTGAAGGTCACTTACAAAGGTAGTCATCATCCTCGGGCTCAGTGACCTCTTGGTACACACAGTCCTTTCTTTCTTGTAGGCTGTACATCTTCACATCCATTTCCTTTCTCCTGAGTTCTTAAGTTGGAGAAGGGCAGGTGAGTGACGTTGGTGGGGTGTGGAGTGTTAGTTCCTATTTTGTCAGATAACACGATCTCCTCCCATCAAACTATTGCCTGTCCTTTTGCATACTCTGGTATTTTACTCAGTTAACTATCGGTTCAGAATATGAAGACTCCGCACTAACTACAAATGACTGATTCAATTTTCATTTCTAGATCTTCTGACTACCAGCTTTAATTTGCCAACCTCTAATCATTCATAAAATATTTATGGAGTGCACTTTATGTGTTAGGCATTGAGTAAAGGCCTGGGCACACAACACCAATAAAGTGCGGTTGCTATTATCACAGATGGATTTACTGGATAAGTTGCATGTGTCAGTTGTTTTAAATTTAATGTTTTCAAATATATGAGTGATGTTTCCTTATCTTTACTTTACACATTTCATTCAGGAGCTCAGAGAATTTATAGGATTTGCCCAAACCTCCATTGCTAACTTCAATCTCAGCTTAGCCCAGCTTAAATGCAGGCCCATCCAAACTCCACCTCACATACCTAAGGTCATATTTATCAGCCCTTCTATGGGACTTAGAAGAACTCAAGTTTCCAAATTATTTTTTACCTGATTTTCGTCTGTTGTGCTTTCCAGAGGCACATGCTTCTCCAGGAGGGGGCGCTGGTTTCTGGGCATGCTTTGAGTCCCTTGCAGTCATCACATTTGTTGTTCCTGACAATTCCTTCAAACTGTATTCATTGCTTAAGGGCACCTTGGATGTTTCCTTCCATATAAGCATCACATATTAAAAGATAACACGTATTTATTTTTTTCAGGCTTATGATACATTTTACATGCATGTCTTTAATACTTTAACCCTTAGAAATACCTAGGGAGTATGAATATTAGAGGGGACAGAGCCAATGTGGGTAACGAACCCAAATTAGAACTTAGGCCTTATGGCTCTGTTCTTTCAACTGTCTCTGTAATACTGAGAGTAAAGGATATTGGGAAGAGAATAAAGAAATTGTTGGCAGAAATATATCTAGACAATAAATAAAATGGTGATAAAATTTGCAATACCATAGAAAGTCTATTTGTACTTACATCAGCTGATTCCCACCAATTCTGTTTGAATAAGGCTGTATCAGTAGTTGTCTTTAGTTTCATGATCTATAACATGCTTATTTACAATGTTCTAGTGAACATGCCATTAAATAATGCTCACCAGTGTTCTGTGAATTGTCGTACAGTATGAAGTGAGATTACGGTCCCGCTATCAGTTTACCCCTCAGCTCTCTCCATATTTCAAATCTCACAGAAATTAGCTTCAGTGTTCATCTCGATCATCTTCTAGTTTAATTTGTAATTGTAAAATCATTCATTCAGCAAACATTTAGGGACCATCAGGGGCCCTGATCTGAGCCTGACCTCCGAGAAATCTCAGGTATGGACCAGCTTCTCAAAGAGCTCACAAAGCAGAGGTAGGCAGATTGAACCAATGATTCTAAATAGGATGAGAGTGGCCTCATTGGAACTCAGAGAAAGAAGCTGTTACTTCACCTTATGAGAAACAGTATTTGAAACAGTTTCTATTGAAGAGTGTGTAACCTATATGAAGTCCTCCAGTCATTTTATTATTTGTTGTTTCTCAATCATCAAACCCCGAAGCTCCACAGGGGTGGGAGATGCTCT
This sequence comes from Glossophaga mutica, assembly GCA_039655065.1. Taxonomy (NCBI): domain Eukaryota; kingdom Metazoa; phylum Chordata; class Mammalia; order Chiroptera; family Phyllostomidae; genus Glossophaga; species Glossophaga mutica. The sequence goes on along the minus strand of CM077318.1, from coordinate 121,553 downwards.
TTAGATTAGGGTGGGAGGCTGTGATCCTGGACATTTTACATTCTTCTTCAGCTGGACCATCCACTGTACAAACTGCCTGCACATTGCACACTTTCCTTACTCAGAGGGTCTTAGTGCATCTCTCACTTCAGCATAGCAGAGAACTTGGGGTGAAACAGTCAGATGAATAATGTAATGACATATGGATGAGACAATGTGAACTTTAGAAACTATGAAAGTTTACTTTTCTAATTTTTAAAAGAGATTTTGCTTATTTTCTTGAGAGAGAGGAAGCGAAGGAGAAAGAGAGAAACATTGATCATTTGCCTTTCACACACACCCCAACCAAGAAACTGGCACACAACCCAGGCATGCGCCCTGACCAGGAATCAAACCGGCGATGTTTTGCTTTGCAGAGTGACACCCAACTGGTCATGGTGGCCAGGACAAAGCTCTGAATGTTTTAATTAGTTTTTAGGTGGTTCAGAGAAGCAACTATGGGTTAGATTGCACTACCACTGACACTGTGATCTTAGACATACCATCAAACATTTCTGTATCTCTGAAAGCTCACTTCCCTCATCATAAATGCTGGCAGTGACAGTATGTACCTCATCGGGTTGTTGTGATGTTTAAGTGAGTTTATTCACATAGAATTCTTAAAGTCTGAAACATAGACTGAAACAACTCGTAATTACTATTGTTGCTGTAGTTATTAACTATTAAGATGATGATGAGTCCTGGCTGGTGTGGCTCAGTAGATTGAGTGCTGGCCTGCAGACTGAAAGGTCACCAGTTCCATTCCCAGTCAGGGCACATGCCTGGGTTGCAGTCAAGGTTCCCTACTTGGGGGCATGCAAGCAGCAACCTATGCAGGTGTGTCTTGCACATGCTTCTCTCCCTCACTTTCTCCCTCCTTTCCTGTCTCTCTAAAACATCAATAAATAAAATCTTTAAAAAAAGATAATATCGGACAATGTGTTAAAGAGACCAGGAAAGGAAGGCAGCAGTTCCTAGGATACTTTCTGCCATTTTCCTGCTCTTACCTGCCTTTCTATCCATGAGGAAAATTTTCTTGTCAACAGGATTTGGGAAATACTCACCTTCTGATGTTTACTCTGCTCCCTTCTGAAGGCCACCGAAGAAGGTTTGACTGAAAGATGATGAGAAATCAGTGTTTTGTTTGGTAACTGTTTCCAAAATCTTGAGATTCTTATTTGGGACATAGAATTCTTTTTTTTAAGTTATTTTATTTATTTATTTTAAGGGGGGAGGGAGGGAGAAAGAGAGGGAGAGAAACATCAATGTGTGGCTGCCTCCCATGTGGCCCCCACTGGGGACCCAGCCCGCAACCCAGGCATGTGCCCTGACTGGGAACTGAATCATCAGCACTTTGATTCACTGCCCACGCTCAATTCGCTGAGCCACACCAGCGAGGGCAGGGACAGAGAATTCTGAATGAGAGGAGTCCAAGAACAATCCCAGGATGATTGGAAAATGTTTTATGAGGTATCATTAAGGCCTAGCCTTCTATTGTGGCCATCCACTAATTTCATTAGAATGATTAAAAAAATAGACAAAGTGTCATCTATATGCTTCATCTTATGTTCATAAAGCATCTATTACATTTATTTAAAAATAAGTTGGCCTCTCCTGACAAAAATATAATAAAAGTAACTGCACAGAAATTCCATGTCTGCAACATAACCCTTTCTCTGTCCTGTTGTCTTCATTCAAACTGGCCTTGTCCGGGCTAACGGCACCACGCCCACCTGGCCTCCTGTCTCTGGTGTCCTCCCCGCTGTGCACATACTGGCCGTCCACGCCCTCCCTTAATCATTAGACTCTGGTCAGCATCCACAGTCTGTTCACCACAGACACAGAATTCCAGTCAAGTTAAAGATTGCATCTTGACTTCCGCTGTGTTTCAACCCCAGAGCCAGGAAAGTGGACTGACCCCACCTACTGAACACTCATGATACTGGACAGCATGGCACCATGGCCGACATCAGGAAATGACACAGCGATCACCCACTCCCTACCCTGGCCCTCCCCCCAGCTCCCGTAATCACCATAGTTATTATTACTGTTTCCCGTCTGTCTCAGTGCAGGGCATCGGGCAGCCAGGTGTGGGGACACTCCTCACCGGGCAGACCTGCCTCCCTCTCTTGTGATGACAACTCTTTTGAATTAGTTATTTCTTACTCACTTGTATGTTCTTACACATTTATGGCTTATTAATGTATCTATAAATATATATGATTATGTTGCACACTTGAAAAGTTGACAGGAACAGCCCCTCACTGTGCCACACACTATTTTGCATCTGGCTTGTTTGCTGGACAAGCAAACACCTGGTTAACTCCTGAGATGCAGCCTGACCTGAACCAGGTCCGGGTCAGGAGGGCAGCTCTGGCTCCTCCTCCTCACCTTGCTGCCTTGGAGCCCATTTTTCATCAGAGTCCTCAGGGTCCTCCTCCTGGAGCTCGGTGGTCTGCCTGCGGTGACACATGAAAGGTGGTCGAGGGGCCCTGAGACCTGGAAAGAGACAAAACCTTTGTCCTGAAAGCAAAGGGCTTGGAGGAGGGACAAGCACCAGGAAGCCCGTGGGACTCGCTCCAATGGGATGGGAGAGTCAAACGAGTCACTGTCAGCGCCAGCCCTGCTCTGAAGCAAAGGAGCAAACTCCCCCCATCGGTGTCCACGCAGGAGGGAGCTGCGGGCGGACGGATCGAGCCGCCTGAGCCGGAGCCAGCCCAGTAGCCTGTCAGGTCACCAGGCCCCTCCAGCCCAGCATTCGCTACCTGGGCTGATGTGTACGTTGAAGTTCCTCTTCGCGTTCCGGTACCGGCCCTTCTCCCAGTCTCCCATCACTGCCCACTCCTCCCGGGAGAAGTAGAGGGAAGCGTCTTTCGAAGCGTCTTCGGCCTGCAGAGGAGAGCGGCAACACCAGGAACTCGGTGATGCAGTGAGGACGCGCAGGGAGGGCCTTCCCTGCCCCCGGGTGCAAGGAGCAGGCCGGGGCCTCGGTGGTCTCTGCGCCGCAAGCACAGAGCTCGTGTCTGGGTCGTGTCCCAGATCCCTGAGCGGCTTTCCCTCCGGGTGCGTTCAGGGGGGGCCTGCTCGCACTCTTGGCCTTCTCCCGCTTCCGTGACCCGGCCCTGGCCCACGGAGTCCCGTCTCTCCCCCCAGCGCTCTGCACTCGCACAGCGAGGGTCACCCCGAGGGCCGGGCGTCTGCGGAGCTCTGTCCCCAGGCTTCCTGTCAGCCCCTCAGCTCACCTGAGGCTTCTATCCTGTTCACCCCGCTTCTCCTTCAGGGCGCTCCTGCGGGCCCCCGTCGGGGTTCATGGTGTCGCTGCCCTGAGTCCGAGGCGCCGGTGGAAGGAGAAGGCGCTGAGAGGGCCGAACGCCGGGCGCGGGGGGGGGGGGGGGGGGGGACCTGCGGAGGAGGGGCTGGATGGCCTGGGGCCAGGCCCGCGCGGCGCGGGGGGGTCGGGTGCCCTCATTCAGGCCCTGAGGCGGGGCATCCCCGGCCGAGGTGTCTGAGGACCCCGTCGGCAGGGCGGGCCTGTGGCGGCGCCAGGGAACGGAGGGGCTCCGAGGCGCCCCCGGGGCTCCGGAGAAGCCTGCACGAGGCGCAGGCGCAGTGCCCGGCGGACCGCCGTCTCTCAGGCTGAGAGCCTCGGGGTCCCTCAGGACCCGAGCCCGCGTCTTCCGGGCCGAGGGCGCTTAGAATGCCTGGGGGGAGGGTCCCACCTCTGCGGCTGAGGGAACTTGGGGCGTCTGCTCGAGGGGCTTCAGGGTCCCCACCACCGAGTTAGTTTCCGGGACGACGCATTCGGGGTCTCTGAGTTTGGGGAGACTTGGTCTTTCCGGCCAAGCTGCAGGTAGGGGGTGCCCCGAGCTGAGGGGAACGGGGGTTTCAGGGTGTTCCGGGGTCTAAGCGTTGGGGGTTAGGAGATGCGGGGTCCGCCGGGTTAGCGGACGCGGGCCCCGCGATGTTGAAGGGGTTTGGGGCCCCCATCACGATGAGGGCATCTGGGGTCTCTCTGGCTGGACTTTGCAGGTCTCGGGCTAAGGGTTCCACACGGCAAGGCTCCCCGCTTACCGGCCAGTCTCCCGGGGACTCCGCTGCGCCGCCCACGCGGCCGAGCGTCCTCTCCTAGCTCCCGGGCTTTCGGCCCTGGGGAGGAGGGTTTATCCTGTATAGTCACGTGGGCACAATACGCCAATCAGCGCTGGGGTCCCCGGGCCCTGCCCGCCAATGGGCGGTCAGAAGAAGCTGAAAGGGCGGGGCAGAGAGGCAGAGCCCCCGGGTTCGCCACTGGTCGGCGGAAAGCCCGCCCCTCCCCTCGGGGATTGGCTGCTCTGGGTCTCCCGAGCGCCAGTCCCAGAGCCTGCAGCGAGGCCCGCGGGTTGGCGGTTTCTGTGGCTACATTTCCTGCAGCTGGTGAGGGATCCGCCTCCGCGGGATCTGGGAGCCCCGATTGGGAGTCGGACCTCAGGGTCGACGTGGCCCTCCTGCCGCCTGACAAAGTGTCTTTGCTCCACCAGACTGTGGTCGGGATCCCCAACTTACATCTCGGCCCTTCTGTGACCCCCCTTTTCAAACCCACTTTGAGCTAGAGCTGCTTAAGCAGCGAGGACGCGGTCAAGGCTGCATTGCATTCCGTGGAAACTTAAGTCAGTAAATTCTGAGCACACAATTCATAGACAGAAAATAAGTCCCAGAGGGATCAAACATTGGAACACAACGAATAAGATAGTAAGTGTACCGCAAAACACACTGGAAGAATTTCCTGCCTCAAAGTAGTGGCGTTATGAGTAATAGGTATGTTAAAGTAACTCAGGTGCAAAAACCTTTCAGAAATAGGAAGACAAGATAAAACCAAACAAAACTAAATAAAATTTTAAACTGCTGAGAAAACCTACAAGTATTTTTCATAAAAATGAGATATCAAGTTTGAGGACAGGGGTCCACAGAGCAGGGACAGGGTAGCTGCTACTGGCTTTCACGGGATAAAGTGGGAAGAGTGTCTCTGGTTCTTACCTCGTTTTGAGTACGCAAATATAACTTGATTTCCATGGATTGGAAATAAGCCAACTAACTGTAATTATTCCTGTGAAACCGCATAAAGGGAAACCTCACTAAAGTGGAGTTGGGGGTCAGCGGGGGTGCTCTACATATCACCACTCGGGGTCAATTACAGGAAAGATTGTCTGTCACAGGCCCCAACATATAGATGTACCGTGTGCTCCCAGGAGAAACCGACTCCCCAGCAACTCAGCCAAAGAGAAACCCTCGTCACCCTGAGCTGAGGATTTTCTGCATTGCATTTTCGTTTGAAATCGCCCCTTCCAAGTTCCTCCTTTATCCCTGTAAATTTTTTCCCCTAGTAGCCCTGGCAGCTCAGGTGGTTAGAGTGTCCTGTCTATATGCCAAGGTTGTCAGTTCATTCTCCAGTTAGGACACATACAAGAAGCAACCAATGAATGAATATATAAGTGGAACAACTCTCTTTCAAATTAAAAAATGAAATTGAAAGAAAAGCATAAAAAATTATTTTCCCCGTTATGCTTCCCTGTGTATGAAATGAAGTATGTTTAATATATTTTATCCAACAGTTATATAACATAAAATTTTAGTATATATATTACTAAATTATCTTTAGCATATATCTTACTAAATAGTAAGATATGTTACATAGTTTAACAAATCCAGTAGAATAGAATTTGTTAAATTATGGTTTCTCACACTGTGAAATAGTATAGAACATTAAAAATGGGTGAGAGAATATGATATTTCATTAAAGAAACAGAACCTAGTAAGGTGGTTCTAATGGATTTAACAGAGAATAGTTTCTAAGTAATGTTGTTATATGAGAAAAGTATCCTGCAAAACAAATTGTATTAAAAAAAAACAGGCAGAAGACGTGCTGAGGGGAGACACAGGGACTAGTCACAGGGGTCAGGGTCTGGGCAATGTGGGGGGAAACTTGCTTTTCCTTCATGTCATTTGGAACGTTGTGTCATTTGTTTTCTCCTTTACCTAAAAGAAACCTATCTGTACATATTTTTGTAGATAAAAGAATGGATGAGAAGTAGTTGGTTATATATATGCATTTAAAAATGACTCAACAAAAATTCTACACACCCTCATTAAATCCAGTGGCCTGTGCTGCCTTCCTCATCATCCGAATAGCACCTTGACCACCCAAAGTGTCCAATTCGCATCCAACACTGTATTCCAGCACGAAGATTTCCACAGTGCAAAATATACTGTGTCACACAGTTACTGTTTGCTTGAGGGTTGAAAACCATTTATTATGAAAACAATGAATTTTATAGTTAAGTAGTGGATCCAAGGTCATATATAGAAGTGCCATTAAGAATATTATAAGCCCTGACTAGTGTGGTTCAGCTTCTGTCTCTGGCCTCTGGCAGCTAGAGTTCATTGTCCAGCTCCAAGTCTGGAGTCTGGCCGTGGGGCCTTGGTTACGGATCTGGGTCCTGTCTCTGAGGTCTGTGGCGTGGGTTTGAATCTATTTGGCTATGGGTCTCGGGTCTGGGGTCTCTTTGGGTGTCAGATCTGGGGTCTCTGGGTTTGTGTGTGGGATCCGTGTTCATGTCTATAAATGTATAGTCGTTGGCTCCAAGTCAATGCCTAGAGGAGTCCCAAGGTAGGGGCTTGGTGAAGAAGGAAACTTTAGTGCAAATACCTCACTTTTAATACACAATGGCTGTGGGTACAGAAGGGTTGTTAAGAAGCTCCGTGTTGTTACAGGTGAATTAGGAAGCGACAGACTGTGTGTCAACTCACTTGTGCTGCTTTTTCGTTATCTAGCATCAGGCCTATGAGGAGGCCCTGAAGTGAGGCAGCCCTGGGGCCAACTCCCTGTCTTGCTGTGCTGCTTAGGGATTCTCCGCTCATTTACATGAGTTCTTTTGTAGACCTTCATTTCCTGTTTGCTCGGCTGCATTTGCACATGAAGAAGTGAAAATTGGAAAAGGATCCCCTCTAAACCAACCAGATCAGGCTGGGCGAGCAAAGAAAAGGCCTCTGGTGTTGTCACCACAACAGATTAGATTATTATTATTTTAGTTATGCTGTGTTCTCCTCTAGTACTTTTTAAGCCTAAACTGAGATGGCATTTTTTGTTGTTGCTGCTTACTTAAATTAAATAGAAAAATAAAAATAATTGAAAATCCTAACCAAACAGGTAATAGCTGCTATTATATTAAATCTATATGCTTCTAAACAAGGTGGGGGTGTGTGGGGTGGGATGGGCAGAGGAAGGCAAAAGGGAAAAATTGGGAAACTGTAACAGAATAACAATAAAAAAATTATTTAATAAAAAAGTATACACCCTTCCAGACATCACTACTTGCATATTTCCATTCTTCCACCTTCTCTGGATTTAATTTATTATTCTGGGTTTGTAATATGATGCAAAATTTGTGAATTTTAGCCCTGGCTGGTGTAGCTCAGTGGATTGAGCGCGGGCCTGCGAACCAAACGATCCAGGTTCGATTCCCAGCCAGGGCACATGCCTGGGTTGCAGGCCAGTTCCCAGCAGGGGACACATGAGCGGCAACCATACATTGATATTTCTCTCCCTCTCTCTCTTTCCTACCCTTCTCCTCTAAAAATAAATAAATAAAATATTTAAAAAAAAAAAAAAAAAATTTGTGAATTTTCAGGCTTTCTCTATAATGTGTGGATTTATCAATACATTTTCCCAGAGTGTTTTTTATGTACAATTTTTATTATCATTCAGTTTAAATTATGTTGTAACTGCAATTGTAATTTAATTTGTGGGTTACTTAGAAGTGTATTTTATAATTTTTAAATATAAGGATTCTCTAATCATCTTTCATTACTGATTACTAGATTGGTTGCAATGTCAGCAAGAAACATACTTTATATAATTTAAATCCTTTCATATATTTTTTTGAAACTTGCTCCACAGTAGAATATAGTCAATATTAAACAAACAAAAACAACAACAACAACAACAACAAAAAAGCTCCAAGCACGGTTCTCTGCTGCCATTTCTTGTTTGTTTTGGGAATAAGACCTTAGTGTAGGTCAACAAGAAAAGTGGTTGATTCTGGTGGAATGTCACTCACTGTTGATGGCAATGGTATTTAGAAGCGTATTTCAAAATGTCTACATGTATGGACTGTCCAGTTACCTTGTGACTGGTTTCCAGATTACTGCAAAGGAAGCAATAAATGTGTTTTATGTGTCATTTGTTGGAATTTGCTGTATACTGTAATAGAGTGAGGTTTTTAAAAGTTCCTAGTCTGGTTGAAAATCATTTTTCATTTGCTTTGTTTGTTGCAGCTTCCTTAAACAATGAAGACAGTAATAAATTTTACCTCAAGTGGTTAAAAAATAAAAAAAGCTATCATTTTCTATGTCAAAATCAAACTGTCCAAGCCACTAATAACTTGTCCCAATTGTGCATCTTGCTGCCATCTCGTGGGCACTTTGGGGAATAACATCTTAGTATACGTCAGCAGGAAAAGTGGTTGATTATAGTGGAATATCAGTGACAGTTGACTTTTTATTAAGACTGTTTTGAGGTACAAGTCTCAGGTCCAATGTATGTGACCAGTTCCTTGGGACCACTTTTTATCAGCACATCATCTAGACCAGACACCGGATGTGGGACTGCACCATTGGTTGTTTTCTTTGATTATATCTTCAAATTACTCTTTGTGCATACAAAAGATATTTATATCTGCATGTTATTTACCACACAATTTACTAAGTTGTATTATTTATGATAACTTTAAGTTGATATTTCTGAGTTGTCAAGGGAAATAAGATGTCATGCAATAATGCAATTATGTTAGTTTAGCTGTATAAAACATGAAAAAATAGTTAAAGCTTGAATAAAACATGAAGACAAGAAGAGTTAAAAATGTGTTAGTTAGGACTTCTGGCCAAGATGGGGGCGTGGGTGGACATGCTGTGCCTACTCGCACAACCAAAATTCAGAACAACAAGGATTTAGAAACAAGACAACAGTCAGAACTGAGAGAAAATTGAACTGTATGGAGGTCCGACAACTATTCACCCATTCATCCAGACCGGTAAAAGGGGTGGAGTCGTGGAAGGAGGAAACGGAAGGGTGGCAGACCAGGTGCACAGGCAGTTGGCTGACCAGGTGGTCCCACATTTGCATGCAGATAATCCAGGCGAAAACGGGGAACAAGACAGAGCTCGAAACCCAGGGCCCCAGCGCTGGGAAATAAAACCTAAAAACACCGAGACCGCCCCCCCAACATACAGCATCACAACTCGAGACTGGGATACCCCACCCTGGGGAACATCTAAGGCTCTGCCCCTCACTACCTAACAGCTGAGACCAGACAAAAAAGAACAAGCAAACAGGAAAAAAATGGCTCAAACAGGAGAATAGACCAAAGCCCCAGAACCAATTCATCTAAGTGACCAAGAGATAGCCAACCTATCAGAGGCACAATTCAAAGCTCTGGTGATCAGGATGCTCACAGAATTGGTTGATTTTTGTCACAAATTAGATGAACAAATGAAGGCTACAATAAGTGAAATGAGCCCTGGCTGGTGTAGCTCAGTGGATTGAGCGCGGGCCTGCGAACCAGAGGATCGCAGTTCGATTCCCAGTCAGGGCACATGCCTGGGTTGCGGGCCAGTTCCTGGCAGGGGACACACGAGAGGCAACCGTACATTGATATTTCTCTCCCTCTTCTTCTCTCCTACCCTTCCCCTCTAAAAAGATAAATAAATAGTAAATTTTATTTTTTTATTTTTTTTTTTAAAGATTTTATTTATTTAGTTTTTTAGAGATGGAGGAAGGGAGGGAGAAAGAGAGGGACAGAAACATCAGTGCGCGGTTGCCTCTCGCAACTGGGGCCGTGGCCCGCAACCCAGGCACGTGCCCCGACTGGGAATCGAACCGTCGACCCTTTGGTTCACAGGCCGGCACTCAGTCCACTGAGCAACACCAGCCAGGGCAATAAATAGTAAATTTTAAAAAATTGTTTAAAAAAAAAATAAGTGAAATGAAGGAAAACACACAGGGAACCAATAGAGATGGGAGGAAAACTGGGACTGAAATCAATGGAGTGGACCAGAGGAACAAACAAACATCCAATCAATAAAGAGTGAAGAAACAAGAATTCAAAAAAATGAGGAGAGGCTTAGGAACCTCCAGGACATCTTGAAACATCCCAACATCCGAATTATAGAGGTACCAGAAGGGGAAGAGGAAGAGCAACAAGTGGAAAACTGATTTGAACAAATAATAAAGGAGAACTTCCCCAATCTGGCTAAGGAAATAGACTTCCAGGAAGTCCAGGAAGCTCAGAGAGTCCCAAAGAAGTTGGACCCAAGGAGGAACACACCAAGGCACATCTTAATTACATTAGCCAAGATTCAAATGAAGGAGAGAATTCTAGAAGCAGCAGGGGATAAGGGGACAGTCACCTCCAAAGGAGTGCCCATCAGACTGTCAGCTGATTTTTCAAAAGAGACCTTCCAGGCAAAAAGGGGCTGGAAAGAAGTATTCCAAGTGTTGATAGGCAAGGACCTACATCCAAGACTGTTCTATCCAGCAAAGTTGCCATTTAGAATGGAAGGGAAAATTAAGTGCTTCTCAGATAAGGTCAAGTTCAAGGACTTCATCATCACCAAGTCCTTATTATATGAAATGTTAAAGGGATTTATCTAAGAAAAAGAAGATAAGAAATATAACAGTAAAAAGACAGCAAACTCACAGCTATTAACAACCATACCTAAATCAAAAGCAAACTAAGCAAACAACTAGAACAGGAACAGAACCACAGAAATGGAGATCATATGGAGGGTTAGAAACAGGGGAATGGGAGGAGGAGAGAGGAGAGAAAGGTACAGAGAATAAATAACATAGATGGTAGGTACAAAATAGGGGGAGGGCAAGAATAGTGTGGGAAATGTAGAAGCTAAAGAACTTATGACACATGGACATGAAGTAAAGGTGGGGAATGTGGGTGGGAGAGGGTGTGCAGGGTGGAGGGGAATGATGGGGGAGAAATGGGACAACTGTAATAGCATAATCAATAAAATGTAATTTATAAATGGACCTTGAGAGCTTGTTTGGAGGTTCTAGCAGGGGAGCGCAGCTACTCGTATACCCTTGACCGAAGACCGGTCTTCTCCTCTAGTTGGGAAGGTCGTCCTCTTCGACCGAGCGCGCAGCTTCGGGAGGGACCCACATGGATCGGTGAGGGAGGAAGGGGACACCCGCCTAGCCAGCCAGATCAGCCGAATCAACCCTGGCGATCAGTGGGGTGACAGATGTCGCAGCCAGATTGCCCTCACATCCTAAAATGTAATTTATAAAATGTGTTAGTTATAAGTTTATTAAGAATTAAATAAAATAGTAACATGATTCTTAGCATTGTAAATGAGTTCAGGACCTGGAGCAGTGGTGTTCTAGAAATCTGAAGTATTTTGTAAGTAAAATTGTGCCCCGTGGAGGTTATCTGAGGAGCTCACAATATGGCAAAGGTCCACATTTTTAAAGAGGAGAACATTTGATGGTGAATCTAAAAGCATAAGATTATAGATTCTATGAAATTTTAAGAAGCAATTATTAAAGAGTGATTTATGGGCAATGAAAAGAGGCAGTGACCATCTGTGCTGTGGTTTATCACAGTGTGGTGCAGTCTCATAAGGTGTCATATCTTTCTTGGCTTCTGAGCTTTTGTGGGCATCTTCTTAGCCAAGGATATTCCTCCCCAGTCTTTGCAAGATGGCTTGCTTGCTTGCTTGCTTATTTATTTACTTACTTACTTGCTTGCTTGCTTACTTACTTATTTTTGTTGTTGTTCTTTAGCTCTCAGTCTCCAGGCTGCCTGTCCAGAGAGAGGTGTAAATTCAGATCTAGGGTGCAAAGTCACATGCTGTTTGTATTGTAAGTGACTTCCTTGTGCTGCATATAGAGTAGGTTTTCTCATTGCTATGGATAATTCTTTCTCTTGAAGATTTTTCTCTGCCTTGTAGTTGCTTATTAGAAATTGTTACCTCTGTTCAGTGTGTGCCAGTAACTCCCACCTTAATCCCACCCCAAGGACAATCTGAAAGGTCTCCAAACAATGTGCCAAATGTCCCCTTGGGGGCAAAGTCAACCTGAGGTTGAAAACCACTGATCTTGAAGCTGTGGTCATCTTTGGAACCTTAGTGATCTGGCCTTGGTAAGAAGTGTTTTCACTATCATTCCATGCAGAGTATTTTCTAACTCCAGTTGTGAATAACTTTTTGGGTGGTTATTTAGAAGTGTATTTCATAATTTATAAGTGCTTTCTAGTTATGTTGTTACTGATTTCTTGATAATGGCAGTGAGAACAAGAAATATATATTAATTTCAGTCCTTTGAAGTTTGTTGGAACTTGCTTTATATCACAATAGGGTCATTTAAAAAAAAAAGTTTCCAGGATGTTTGGAAAGCATCTGTAATTTGCCGTTTTGGGATGTAGTGAAGTACTTATGCACATTGAATGCCATTTACTTCTCATGTTATTTATTTTACATTTTTACTATTTTTTGTGGGCTATATTGGTTCTGAAACAGAATCTGAATGATAGAGGTTTGTTAAATCTCCTATTATGAGTATTAATTTGTGTATTTTTTCATGCCGCTCTGTTCTATGTAATTTTGAGTTTATGTTATTAAGTGAATAAAAATTTGGAACTAACTGGTAAATTGAACTTACTGGTATGAAGTACTCCTCTTTATTTGTGGTAGTGGTGTATTTTTTGCCTTCGAGTCTAGTATATGTTCTATAATTTTTGTTTGGTTCATGCTCGTATAGTTTATTTTTCCCATTCTTTCACTTTAGATCTCTTGATATGTTTTAGATAGCTCTCAGTGTTTTATGTTAGTTATGAGTGGTTATTAAGATCAATTAAAGAATTGATTTTGGCAGAGGATGTAATGTAGGGGGCCCAATATTTTTCCCATTCAGTTGTTTCAACACCTTTTATTATATCACAAGCATTTTCCCCACAGATCTAAGGAGATATCTTTATCATAGAAAATATCCATCTGATTTTGCATTTAGTATTGGACTTTGTATTCTGTCCCATCCATTTGTCTATTCAAAGGCCATTACCCCACTGTTTTACTTAGTGTGGGTTTATAATACAATACATAGTTGTGTTTGGTTGGGCTAGGTCTATTTATTAATTTGCTTTTCCAGAATTCTCTTTTCATTCCTGATTTTAACAAGTGAACTGAACATGACTTTGTTTTAGTTTTAAAATGTTGATTTTTTGTTTTATTTTTTCAGTTTTATTTTATTTTTTAATCAGTATTTTTTAATTATTGATCTTGTACAGTTTTTTGTCTTTTACTCCCCCCCACAGAAAATGTTGATATTTTAAACTGTAATCACATTCAATTTCTAAGGAACTTTGGGACATTGACATTCTTACTGTTTTTATAGAAGAACACGATGTTACTTTCCAGTTGTTCCAGTGACTTTCATTGGGCATCATTTTAACATTTTGTTCACACAGATCATGCACATTCTTGGTAAGGTTAACGTTAGGTATTTTATCTGGTTTGTTGCTATTGGTTCTTTTCGATTGTATCTTTAACTTACTGTATGTGTATATATATATATATATATATATATATATATGATATTTATTTCTGTGTGTTATTCTCCCTTATTGTAATAAATTTTATTAGTTGTAATCATTACATTGCTTTTTATGATTCATCAAGGTAAATAAACTATCATACAGTAATAAAATTGTATTACTTTAGTTATATAAAACATGTAAAAAGAGATAATGCTTGAAAGAAGAGATAATGCTTGAAAGAAGAAATGAAGAAATGAGATAATGTGAGGAGCTAGAAAAAATTTTGTTGGCGGTAAGTTCATTAATGATGAAATAAAATAGGAACAGGATACTTATTTTTAGATGAGTTCAGGGTTTGGACTCCTGGTCTTGTAGAAATCAGAAGTGTTTTGTAAGTGAAATGGTGCCCCCTCTGGGTTATCTGAGGAACTCACGATAGGGCAAATTGCGCATTTTCTTTTCTCCCTTTTTTTTTTTTTTTTTTTTTGGACAAACCTTTAGCTAGAGTAATTTATTTTATTTTTTCTATTTTTATTTTTATTTTAATTGTTGTTCTTGTACAGTTTTCTGTCTTTTACACATTTTCGATAAGGGAGATTTTAGATGGTGAATTTTGGAATGTAGGAAAGCAAGAGTATTTACTTTTAGTGACGTTACAGAACAGTCATTAAGGCGTGACTATGAGCAATGACAAGAAAGCTGACATCCTCGCAGCCTGCGGCGCTTCACCACCGTGCCTCAGTCTCCCCAGATGGCCGGTCCCTTCCGCCTGCTGCGCCTGGGCAGGTGCCGGCTCGGCCTGGAGGCTTCCACCGCGGCTTCCACCCGGCCACACGCCGGGCCAGCGAGCTCCACGAAGGCACGTCTGTCCCTCTCACCAGTGCGTGTCCTGCATGACGCACGAGACGGCCCTTCCCCGGGGCCTGACGCCAGCAAACGCTTCTTCACCGGCGCGTACCGAGTGAACGTGCCCCGTTCCCCGGGGAGACCGCCCTCCGGTCCCCATCCTCGGTGTCCGGGTGGGGCCGCACCTGCCCGGCGCTGCGCTCGGCCTCCCCGCGGTCCTGACGGTCCGGCCGGTCCCAGAGCCCCTATCAGACCCCGCCTGTCCCGCCTCGGCCTGCCCGTCCCCTCTCTTCCCTCCCAGCGGCCGCAGGAACCCGACGCGCCGGCGGAGGAGCCCGCGTGGGCGGAGGGGCGTCGGCGGGGCCGTGGGGGCGAAGGTCTCCGGGAGGAGAGCGGAGGGGGGCACGGGCGATGCGGGTCCCGGAACTTCGAGAACTTCGGGAAGAGGAGGGGTGACCAGAACGCTGCCCGGTGAGGGACGGAGGGGTCGGGGAGGGGTGTTAGGATGGCGGCGGTGCAGGCGGGGCTGCGATCCCGGCGGGTCGGGGTCCGGGGCAGAAGCCCCGGGGGGAGGGGAGGGCGGCGCGTGTCTGGAAAGGGCCTGGACGCTGGTGCGCGGTGCTGGGAAGCGGCGGGGAGCAGAGGGTGGGCCCGAGCCGTCTGGGGGAGGTTTGAACGGATTACGCTGGGAGCGGGACGGGGAAGGGCCCGCGCGGAATGCGGGTAGAACGAGAGAACGGAGGTTTGGAGAGGAGGACCTGCGGGTGCGCGTAGGTGACTCCGGGAGGGTTTGGGGGGAGAGCGATGGGGTGGGAGACGGAGCACGGGGTCGCGCGGTCACACAGCTTTGGGGGGGGGGTCCCCTCTCTTCTCTTTGGTGGGAAGGAGTGGAGCGGCCTCACCCGAACAACGCTGCGCGCCCGGCCTGAGGCCTCTCACGGGCACGCGGGGCGCAGGGCGGTTCCGGGGGTTCGCGGAGCCGGAGCCGGCTGAGGGTTCACATGGACGCGCTCTCCAAGGCCGCTTAGCTCACCCCTCTCTTTCCTGGTTGTGAAAGAGGAAAAATCCGGAAAATCGGCGTCCGGGGAGCGTGGTGCAGGGTGAAGGGCTTCTCCCTTTTTCCGTGGTGCGCGAACAGGGAGAGGGTCGCTGGACCCCACGTGCGGACGCGGAGCCTCCGAACAGGGACCTGCGCACACGGGCGGCCTCCGGCAGCAGGGTTGTTACACGCGCGCTTTTCTCTCCGGAGAGAAAATTTCTTTCTTTGGCTGTTTGGTGCCAGTAGGGAGAATCAGCGTTTATGTCAGAAATGTCCCTGGTGAGAGAACTGTCCCTGTCCGAGCTGACACCGCCCCAGTGGACGTCTGGTTCTCACTGAGTGCTCGGCCGGGGTAGAGTTTGGGGACAGTTCTGGTCCCCTAAGTGAAGTGGTTGGCGGAGCGGGTCTTCTTTGTTGTAGCCACTGTGAGCAGTTCTCCCTAAAGATGAGAGTGAACTTTGACGTTGTAACAAAATTAGGCGTATGGACTCCAGGAATCAGGCAGGAGGTATCAGAGATAGTAGCTCCCCCAGAACCCCTCCTTGCTGAGGTTGGGACCTTTCTTGCGTCCGTGGTCGGTGATGGTCTGTGACTTGCGTTGCTGAATAATGGGGACCACAGTGTTGGCTGCCTTCTTCTGCGCTCCGCTGTCTCCAGTGTGACCGGACCCCAGCATCATAGCACCCAGAGTCGATGTGAGAGGACCCCCTGGGCTTTCCAGGAGGGACCCTTCCCCACACTCAGGGGCCCCAGAGCCAAGGCGACAGGAACCGCTCTTCTCCCTGGTGGGACAGTTTTCCAGACACACAGGGGACAGAGCCAGGGTGACGGGCTCCCTACTCTGTCAGGTGGGAGCCCTCCCCACGTCCACAGGACTCGGCTGTCAGGCAGGATGCCTCTCTTTCCCAGGTCAGGTCCCTCTTCACTGTGACAGGACCCCACTCCTCGCAGGGGGAGGCCCCTCTCACACTCCCAGGACCCAGAGTTCAGGTGGCAGGGCCCCCAATTTCTCAGTGAGGGGCCCACCCCACATTCACAAGACCCCAAGGTGATGAGACAGCACCCCAGACTATCTCCCATTGGACCCCCACACACTCTCTGGGATCCTGGTTGTTGTTAGAAGACCAGGTGTCCTCTCAGGTGGGGACCCTCCTCCTGCTCACAACGCCCAGTGCTGACTCGAAAGCACAGCTTCCTCCCCCTGGTGGGGCTTCTTTGTGCAATTCCCGGACCCAGGGCTGAAGTGACAGGACCCCCAGCTTTCTCCGAGAAGCTCCTGTTGCTGCACCCACAGCGCACAGGCGATGGGACAGGACCCGTCACGCCCACAGGCAGGGATGTTCCCCACAGTCATGGACCCAGAGCCTCTGCACACCTCGAGATCACGGGGCCGGTGTGGCCGAGCCCTGTACTCTCGGAGGGGGGCTGTCTTCAGGCTCCCAGGGCCCACAGCTGAAGTGACAGGACCCCCTGCTCTCTCAAGTCAGACCCCTCCCCACAGTCACCAGGCTCAAAGGTGAAGGGTCAGGACACTTATGTTTCCCAGGGAGGGGCCTTTCTCAACCCTCACAGACACTGGTGTGCAGTAACAGGACACCCCTGTCTCTCGTCTGGTCCTCTCCACTCTCAAGTGGCCCAGGCCTGAGGTCACAGGGCCCTTGGACCCACAGGTCTCAGGTGGGGCCCCTCCCTTGCTTATAAGACCCAGAGGTGACCTGACACGACCTCTTATGCTCTCCGGTGAGGACCCAGAGCTCATGTCAGGAGGCTCCATCCTCTGTTAGGTAACAGTACTTCTCCCAGCAGTCAGAGGACCCAGGGCTGACTTGGCAGGACCCCTGCCCTCTCGGAGTGGGACCCCTTTTTCACACTCTGCTGCATACCGCCATCTGGTATGCACCTTGGGAACAGCAGCTGAGTTGAGGCCGACGGGAAACGCTACTTTTGTCGCCCTCTTGTGGACATCTTTTTCGTGGCATCTGCTCCTATCCTTTTGCAAGGTCACTTTGAAGCCCCACTGCTTCTCACACCATCGCAGACTCAGTACATTTTATGTGCCCACGTTTCCGTTCTATCCCTGATGCTCTTCTGCATGTGGGGTTCCTGACTCTCTCATGTGAGCGAGGTTCCCATGCCTATGTATGTCTCAGAATAGGTTGTTTCATTTGCTAATGTGTTTTATACCTGTCGGATTGTTAGACGAGCCCAAAGATTCTTGAGGCTAGAGGAAGGATTGTTTCCCCACCACCTAAGCAAACAGTCAGATACTTAGTAGGAGGTGAATTTGGGGAGTACATGTTGGTAACCATTTACTTAAGTAAGATTTAACTGAAGTAACTTATTCTCTAAACTAAATGATTATGTCGATGAAGTATGGAACAATGTAGTAATTTAGCTTGTTGATGTAAAACTTCTATGTAAAGTTGCAGAGACGGTAACGAAGAGGGCCAACATTTTTCACTTGGCATGCTGATTTTAAACTTGCTGTTAGGAAAGGGAAACCGGGAAATTAGTCAGGACTGCCATCTCATTTTTTCCTAAGAGGTTTAGTTTTCAAAACTGGGTTCAGGAAGAGAGCTCCAGCACAATTGCCTCGGGTTTAGACAGTAATACTCCTAGCAAGAGCTTGTTGACCCTCTTACCTTACTCCTTGTGTCTTATGGTTTTTGGAAGATAAAAAATCTCATCACAAGTGATGAATGTGTGTGCGGCCTATATCCCACTGAAGATGCATGAGCATTAGCAACATTTTCGGCCCCTTTGGGTTTGTCATTACAAGAAAGGTACAAGCGCAACAAAAGGTTTGTGGTGTGTAAGGAGACGTTGCTGTGAGTGGTGGAACGTGTCAGAAGTGGACTGTGAAGTTTCATGCCAGAGATTTCCCGTGCGCAGTTGCCGCACAACTCAGTAGACCAGGCGCAGTGGAGAGCCACGGAGGGGAGATGTTCATTGAGGACAGATCACGCACGTTATGGCACCCAGGAGACAGGCAACATACTCAGGGGGTCGAAATTAAGTATCAAGAATTATTTGCACCAGCACGGTGATGTTGATTGCTTGGATGCTGGGTTCCACAGAAGTTAAGCGGGGTGCTGGGGCCCCTTTGACTGCATTTCCACAAGCGGTTCTCCGTTGAAGTCTAAGGAAAACATTCCACTTCCAAAACAAATTTTGAGGGGGGATGAACTGTTGGTATGTTAGAATAATGTGGAACGGGTGAGTTGAGGGAAAGAAAGGAACCACCAGCAGCAGCCCCTCCAAAGGGCCCTCTTCATCCAAACGAGGTGATGTTCTGTATGAGGTGGATTCCCGAGGGTGTTCTGCAGTAGGAGCTCCCTGCAGAAACCCAGCGGGTTACTCCCAGCAAGTACTGCTCCCCACCAGGGCAACTGAGAGCTGCCTGTAGGAAAGCACTCAGAATTTGTCAGCAGAAGATGCAGAAGGTGCATGACCATTTAGTTCAGTCTTTCCGAATTTCTCTAAATGGAGAGAAATTTCCATTCCCTGGAAGACTGCAGAAGGCACCTGGAAGAGTTCTCTGCTCCGAAAGAGAATAATGCTGTGGGAAGATGGAATGGCAGCTTTTCAGTTGCCTGAAAAGTGGCAGAGGGCAGTGGAACAAAGTTGTGACTATGTTGTCCAGTCATTGTTCAGTCACGTTGTTGGGGGAAAATGAAAAGCGTGCCTGTCATGAGACCTGATGGTAAAAAGTGAACCTTTCTGCCAAGCCAATAGGTCCATGTGTTTTAAGTGTCGGTCTCTGCTGCCATCTCGTGGCCATTTTGGGGAATGACGCCTCAGTACAGGTGAGCAGTAAAAGTGGTTGATTCCAGTGAAGTATCAATGACTTTTGATGGCAGGGGTTTTTACAAGTGCATTTGAAAACATCTAAATGTGAGGGCTGTCCATTTACCTTGTCACTGGTTTCCAGATTAACGGCCAGGAGAGCAATTAGCATGTTTTATGTGACATTTCTTGGATCTGACTGTGTAGTGTGATAGAGTCGGCTTTCTACAATTTCCAGGTGTGCTTGAAAATTGTAATTTGCTTTGTTGCAGCTTTCTGAAACAATGCAGAGGTAAAATTTATTTAAAATTCTCCACCAAGAGTTAAAAGAAAGTAAAATAAAACACAAGCGCTCTCATTTTACATACGTGCCCCTACAGACATGTTTATGGGCTCGTTTCCTCAGCTCTGCCTGGATTGAATTTACTAATTTAGGTTCACTGTATCGGTAAAAAGTGAAGGAACCTTTTGCGAAGCCAATAGTAACAGTGTGTTTCCAACTGTCGGTCTCTGCTTCCGTCTCGTGGCTATTTTGAGGAATGACACCTCTGTTCAGGTCAGCAGGAAAAGTGAGTGATTCCCATGGAACGTCAGTGAGTTTTGATGGCGGTGGTGTTTACAAATGCATTAGAAAACGTCTCGATATCAACGTTGTCTAGTTACCTTGTGACTGGTTTGCAGGTTAAGGGCAAAGGAAGTGATGAGCGCGTTTGATGTGATGTTTCTTAGAACTGGCTTTGTAGCTAATAAAGTCAGGCTATGACAAGTTGCAGGCGTGCTTGAAAATCATTTGTAATTTGCTTTGTTGCAGCTTCCTTAAACAACAAGGAAAGTAAAGTTTGTTCAATATTCTCTACCATGGTGAAAAATATAAAATAAAATACATAAATAAAAGTGTTACCGTTTTGTGTACGTGGCCTTAGGGCCATGTCTCGGGGATCTTTTTCTCTTTTTTGTCTGGATGTCCTTGACTATTATAGTTTCCTCATATGGGTGCAAAAACTGGTACATTCCAGTTCCTGTTTCTAACATATGTATTTCTGGGTGAAAATTTCTTTCTCAGGTTTTGGTATGTAGTATATTAAACATATTTCAGTTAAAGTTATTTAGTATCTCAAATGGTGGTTCATTTTGGAGATTATTTAGGTGTCTGTTTCATAAATACCAAACAACAGAACTTTCCAGTCACCCAGTTTCAGTGAATTCTAGCTTAAGTACTATGAGAGCAAAAAACACAATGTATATGATTTCAAGGCTGCAATGCTGGTTGAAGCCTGCTTTATACCGGGTTGGCCAAAAAGTCAGTTTGGTCCCTCACCACCCCTGTCTTCACTCTCCCATCATGTGGATTCTGGTTCACGTATGTGTCTTTGACTTTATTTGAAAACCTTTGGTTAAATTGTATCATGACAGAGTCCTATCAGCGTGCATAAAAAAAACAACTCATCAGAACTGTTGAGTGTGTGGCCATTTTCACACTGAAGATGGATGAATAGAAGTAATATGTTCAGTACACGACACTGTGGCATATCGAGAGGGTTAAAATGCCAGTTAAATGGAATACAAGATTTGTGGCACATGGGAGAAGGTGGTGGGATGGATTGAAAGTGTCAGAAGTGGTTTGCAAAGTTTCTCATTGGAGATTTCTCGTGTGAGGGTTCCCTGTACGTTGGATGGACCAGTCACAGTGGATAGCCATCCAGTCCAGACGTTCATCAAGGAGAGACCATATTATGCCACACGGGAGACAGGTGACATACTCAAAAAACCCTAAGCAAGCATTGAAAATCATTTCCGCCAGTATGGTTACATTAATCGCTTTGATGTTTGGGTTCACAGAAGTTAAGAGGGGAGGAGGAGGGATCCCTGCCTGACCACATTTCCACATCAGATTGTCTGGGGATACACGAGGAAAACGTTGCGTTTTCAAGACAAATTGTGGAGAAGGAGGTGAATCGTTGATATTTGACACTAATGTGGATTGGGAGAGATCGTGGGCACATGAAGGGAACCACCAGCAGCCACTGCGAAGTGTGGTCTGCATCCAGAGAAGGCCATGCTGTGTGCATGGTGGGATCACTAGGCAGTCCGGTCCTAGGAGCTCCTTGCTGAAAACCAGGTGGTTACGTCTAAGAAGTACTGCTCCCCATTGGACCAACGGAGCTCACCGCCGCAGGGACAGAGTCCTGAATTTGTCAGCAGAAGACGCGAAATCGTCCATCAGGAAAAGGCGAGAAAGCACGTTTCTCTTTGGTGACCGGGGGGAAACGGTTCCAGCCTGGCTGGGCAGTCCAGATTCATCCGCAGGGCTCATAAGACGTTGTATGCTCAGACTGCCAGGTACTTCAGGAGCCTTCCCTAAATTCTCTTAGTGGGGAAAAGCTTCCAGTCTGTGGAAGACTGCAAAGGGCACCTGGCAGAGTTCTGGGCTCCAAAAGATAACGATGTTGTGGGCAGATGGAATGGTGAAGCTGACCGAATGGTAGCAGAGGACAGTGGAAGTAAATGGTGCAACCGCTGTCCAGTCACATTGTTGAGGAAAAGGAAAAAATGTGCCTGTCATTGCATCTTACCGGAAAACCCGAACGAACCTGTGGCCAATCCCGTAGTACAGTATGTGTTCCAAGTGTCGGTCTTTGCTGCCATCTTGTGGCCATTTGGTGGAATGACATGTTAGTCTGGGTCTTCAGGAAAAGTGGTTGATTCCCGTGAAATATCAACAACTTTTGACGGCAGTGGTATTTACAAATGCATTCAAAAAAATCTAAATGTCAGGACTATACAGTTACCTTGTGACCGGTCTCCAGAGTAACGGCCAAGGGAAGAATAAGCGTGTTTTATGAGACGTTTCTTGGAAGTGGCTTAGTGGCATAATAAAGGCAGGTTTTTAGAAGTGGCAAGTGAGCTTGAAAGTCGTTTATAATTTGTTTTGTGTGTTGCAGTTTCCTAAAACAATGCAGAGGTAAAACTTATATATAATGCTGCTACAAGAGATACAAAAAAAGCAAAGTGAAATACCAGTGCCATCATGGTAAGTACGTGCCCTTACAATGTAAGGACATGTCTGCGGGCTCGTTTCTCCACTTTGCCTGGACTTCGTCTACTATTTTAGGTTCCTCGTACAGGTGCAAAACACGTGCATTTCCAGCTTCTGTTTCTAAGCAGTGCATTCAAGGGTGAAGATTTCTTTCTCAAGTTTTGTTACCGAGCATCTTTACCATCACTCAGGTCCAGGCATTTTGTAATTCCAATGGCAGTTTATTTCAGAGGTTCTGTAGAAGTTTATTTCAGAAGTCCCAAACAACACAGCTTTCCAGTCACCCATTCTCAGTGAATGCTATGAGGGCAAAAAAACATATCGGATAGGATTTCGAGGCTGTGATGCTGATTGAAACTTGCTTTAAATTGGGCTGGTGAAAATGTCGGTTCAGCCCCCCACCTTCTCCCACCACAACACCCCCACCCCCTCACCTAGCTCTGGTCTCACATACTTGCCTTCACGTCTTTCGAAACCATTTTGTTAGACTGTATAAGTGACAGCTGTCACACCAGCTTGCATTAAAGAAACCTCATCACAACTGGAGAATGTGTGTGTGGCCATTTTCACACTAAAGGAGGAAGAACGTAAGCAACATTTTCGGCCCCTTAGGCTTTGTCATTTCAAGGAAGCTGTTGACCGGAGAGACCTGGTTCTTCTTGCTGACGCATGTAAAGAATTACATATCAGCAAATCTTGTAGTATGAAATCAGTTGATTAGCGGTCCGTTCCCATGAATGAGAACAGGACGGGGTAGAGTAGGGGATGAAAGGCAAAGTTTCAGGGCAAAGTAGGGTGAGAAAAGTGAAGAGCGGCTGAAGACCAGGGTGGCAAGCCCCTGGGCACCCTGAGGCCGGGTGGCCCGAGAGCCAAGAGCACCCTGAGCGAGAGAGAGAGAGAGAGAGAGAGAGGGAGAGAGAGAGATATCTTTGTTCTCAGGACGTATATAGTGGGTGGGATAGGAGGGAAAAAAGTTACATATTGATGAACGGGTACATGTGGTGCCAGCTTTCCTGGGGGAATGTGATTACCACAAACTTAGGTATGTGTGGAGGTCTGGTAGCCCGAATCCTTCTCTTGCTCCAGACCCCATTTGTTCATCTTGTTGTAAAACAAATACCTGACAGGAGGCAGTTAATTAAAATTGGGGCACTTTCCAAAGTTATTTACGGGCTCTTTCTGTAAGCATCAGGGACTCCCTCGTAAAACAGATAGTGACCAGAGGTAGGCAATTCACCAAAGTTGTTTTATGGGCTTCTTCTTTGGGCACCAGGGACCCTCTCCCACATTCCAGGCCTTGGGATGAAAAGCACAGTTTCAAGGTTTTCTTTCCCAGATAATAGAAATGTTACATAGAATTTCAAGGACTTCCCTCCTTTCTCGATAACATAGTGTTACTTGTGATGTTGGAACACCTGGCAATAGTATCAGACCAGGCTCAGGACTGCTGAGTTAGCGTGTGAGACATGTCTCCCTCTTCCTGCCTGCCTCGGTTTACCATTTATTCTACTTAATTGGTAAAAGACGTTTCCTGGCAACCAGGGTGCTAAATGCTGGACAGTAACAGCATTGCAGTCTCAGAATTCTTCCTATGCTGTCTCCCGCTTCAAAGGTACAAGTGCAACTGTAAGGCAAAGAAAGATTTGTGGTTTGTGGAGATGTTGCTGTGAGTGATGGAATATGTCATAAGTGTATTTTCAAGTTTCATTCTGGAGATTTCTGGTGTGCAGTTTCCCCACAGGTCCGGCACAACAGTTGCAGTGGAGAGTTGTCCAGGGCAGACGTTCACTGAAGACAGACCGTGCTATGGCTCGCTGGAGACAGGCAACATACTCAAAGTATGCTAATCAAGCCTTGAACATCATTTGCAGCAGCACAGTTAGGTTACTCGCCCTGACGTTTGGATTCCGCAGAAGTTAAGTGAGTAGAAGGGGGACCCGTCTTGGCTGCATATCCACATGTGGTTCTCTACAGAGACGTAAGGAAAACATTCCATTTTCAAAATAAGTTGTGAGGGAGGACGAACTGTTGATATATGAGAATAATGCGGGATGGGAGAGATTGAGGGCCAGCAAAGGAACCACCACCAGCCCCTCCAAAGGGCAGTCTTCATCCGACAGAAGCGTTGTCGTCTTTGTGGTGGTTTCTGGCGGGGGTCCTGCAGAAGGCGCTCCCTGTCGAAATCCAGCAGGTTACTCGCAACAAGTACTGCTCCCCATCAGACCAACTGAAAGCACCACCTGAGGGAAAGAGTCTGGAATTTGTCAGCAGAAGACACGTAAGCTTCATGATCAGGGGAGAATGCATGTTTCTCTTTGGTGACCATTGAGAAACGGTTCCAGCCTGGCCGCGCAGTCCTGATTCATCCGCAGTGCTCACCGGACCTTGCACCTCCCCCTGGCAAATTACTTTGGTCTGTCTGAATTTCTCTTATTGGAGAGAGATTTCCATTCCCTGAAGACTGCAGAAGACACCGGGAAGAGCTCTCTGCTCCAAAAGATAATAAAGTTGTGGGACCATGGAATGGTGGAGTAACCTGAAAGGTGGCAGAAGGCAGTGGAACAAAAATGGTGACGACCTTGTGCAGTCACCGTGTTTGAGGGAAAATAAGAAGTGTGCCTGTCATCGCATCTCACAGTACAAAGTGAAGGAACCTTTCAGCCAAGCCATTTGTGGGACATGCGTTCCAAGTGTCGGTCTCTGCTGCCATCTCGTGGCCATTTTTGGGAATGACACCTTAGTGCAGATCAGCAGGAAAAGTAGTTGATTCTAGTGGAATATCAGTGACTTTTGACGGTAGTGATATTTACAAGTGCATTCCAAAGCATCTAAATGTCAGCACTGTCCAGTTACCTTGTGAGTGGTGTGCAGGTTAAGGGAAAAGGGGGCGATGAACGTGTGTTATGGGACATTTTTTGTACTGGCTTTGTAGCGTAATAGAGTCAGGTTTTCACAAGTTCTAAGTGTGTTTGAAAATTGTTTGTGATTTGCATTGTCTGTTGCAACTTCCTTAAACAAGGGGAAAATAAAATGTATTCAAAATCCTCCATCCAGAAATAGAATAGAATAGAAAAAATAAAACAGGATAAAATAAAATAACATCACTATCATTTCATGTATGTGCCCTTCCGGGCATGTGTAGAGGCACAGTCCCTCTAGTGTGTCTTGGCTTCATTTATGCTTTTTGGTTTCTAAAATGGTTGCAACTCTTGTACAATTTGAGGTTTTGTGACTAACCTGTGTGTTTAAAGGTACAGATTTTGTTCTGAAGTTTTGGTATGTAGTATCTGTACCATCATTCAGTTCCAATTATTTTGTAACTCACATGGTGTTCATTTGGGAAGGTCTGTAGGAGTCTGTTTCAGAAGTATCAAGCAGGAGAACTTTCCAGTCACTCATTTTCAGTGAATTCTAGCTTAAGTGCTGCATGAGCAAAAAACATACTGTAAATGATGCGATTCTGGTGGAAGCTTCCTTTATACCAGGTTGGCCCAAAAGTCAGTTCAACCCCCCCCCCAACCCTCACTGCCCCGCCCCATCCTGTGACTCTGGTTCGCTAACTTGTCTAACTTCATTCAAAAGCGTTGGGCTAGACTGTACTGTGACAGATGTCAAACCAGCGTGCATTGAAAGGAAAAAAAAACTCATTAAAACCATTGTGATTTTGTGGCCTTTTGATACTGAAGGTGGATGAACATAAGGAACACTTGGCATGTTAGGCTTTGTCATTTCAAGAAAGGCGAAAACACAACTGGAATGCCAAAATAAAGATTTGTAGTGTGTATGGAGAAGGTGCTGTAAGTGATGACTTGTGTCAGAAGAGGTTTGCGAAGTTTCATGCCCAAGATTTCTCCCACCAAGGTGCCCCACTGGTCTGGCAGATCATTTGCAGTTCAGAGCCATCGGTTCCAGGTGTTAACTGAGGACAGAACATACTATGCCATCCGGGAGACAGGTGACATGCTCAAAGTATCCTAATCTAGTGTCAAAAGTCATTTGCACCAGCAGGATTACATTAATCGCTTTGATGTTTGGGTTCCACACAAGTTAATCGGGAAGGGGGATCTTTCTTGACCTCATTTCCACATGTGGTTCTCTATGGAAATATATGGAAACCATTCTGCTTGCAAGCAAATTGTGAGGGGGTATGAAGTGTTGAAACTTGAGAATAATGTGGAACGGCAGAGATGGTGGTCAAATGAGGGAACCACCATCAGCAGCCCCCCCCCCCCCCCACAGGGCAGCCTTCATCCAAAGGAGGTGATGCTGCCTGCGTGGTGATGCCAGAGGGCGTCCTGTGGGAGGAGCTCCTTGGGGAAATTCGCAACACGGGCTGCCCCACCAAACCCACTGCAAGCACTGCCCGTGGGAAAGAGTGGAGGCAGAAGACGGGGAAGCTTCAGGATGAGGTGGGAGCGCACGTTTCTCGTTGGTGACCAGGGGAAAACAGTTCCAGCCCGGCCGCGCAGTCGTGATTCCTCCGCAGTGCTCACCAGACCTTGCACCTTCGCATGGCCGTTTAGTTCAGTATTCCGAATTTCTCTTGGAGAGAAATTTCCTTCCCTGGAAGACTACAGAAGGCACCTAGAAGAGCTCTGTGCTCCTAAAGGTAACAGTGGTTTGGGACGATGGAATGGGAAGTTGCCTGAAAGATGGCAGAGGGCAGTGGAACTGAGTGGCAGTGACGCTGTGCAGTCACAGTTTTTGGGGAAAATGAAAAGTGTGCCAGTGATTGCATTTTACACTAAAAAGCGAAGGAACCTTTCAGTCAAGCCATTGTGTGGGACATGCCTTGCCTATGTCGGTCTCTGCTGCCGTCTCGTGGCCATTTTGGGGAATGACACCTCAGTGTGGGTCAGCAGGAAAGGTGGTTGATTGCAGGGGGAATCTCGTTGACTTTTCATAGTCGTGTCATTTAGAAGCGCAGTTGAAGACGTCCAAATGTCAGGACTGTGCAGGTACTTTGAGACTGGTCTGCAGATATCCTCCGAGGGAGCAATAAGCGTGTTTTATGTGACGTTTCTTGGAACGGCTTTGTAGTGTAATAGAGGCAGGTTTTTACAAGTGCCAAGTGTGCTTGAAAGTCGTTTGTAATTTGTTTTTCCGTTGCGGCTTCCTTAAATAACATGGAGGTCAAATGTATTTAAAATTCTCCACCAAGAGGTATAAAAGTAGAATAAAATACAAGCGCTCTCATTTCATGGACGTGCCCCTCAGGACATGTCTACGGGCTCGTTTCTCCACTTTGCCTGGACTTCGTGTACTATTTTAGGTTCTTGGTCCGGGTGCCAAACTTGTGCGTTCCCAGCTTCTGTTTCTAAGCTGTGCATTCAAGGGTGAAGATTTCTTTGTCAAGTTTTGGTACGGAACATCTTTACTATCAGTCATGTCGAGTTATTTTGTTATTTTTTATTTACTTACTTTTATTTATTTTTAAAGTTTTTTTATTGATTATGCTATTACACATTTCTCAGTTTTTCCCCTCTTTATCTCTCCTCCGCCCTGCACCCCAACTCTCCAGCTTCCCTCCTGCCCTGTTAGTTCATGTCTGTGAGCTGTACATATAAGTTCTTTGAGTTCTCTGTTTCCTATACCATTTTTTTATTTCTCCCCTTCTATTTTATGCCTATCAATTAAGGTTTTTCTTCCCTGTACCTTCCCCCCATTCCTCCCTCCCCCCTCCCCACCAAAATGCCTCCGTGTGATGTCCATTTCTCTGATTCTGTTCCTGTTCTAGTTGTTTGCTTAATTTTTGTTTTCATTGTTTTTATTTTCTTTTGGGTTTATTGTCTATAGTTGTGAGTTTGTTGTCATTTTATGGTTCATAGTTTTGGGTATTCTTCAATTTCCCTTTAACAGTTCGTATAATAAGGGCTTGGTGATGATGAACTCCTTTAACCTGAACTTATCTGGGAAGCATTTACCTGCCCTTCCATTCTCAAGGATAGCTTTGATGGATAGAGTCATCTTGGATGTAGGTCCTTGTCTTTCATGACTTGGAATACGTCTTTCCAGCCCCTTCTTGCCTGCAAGGTTTCTTATGAGAAATCAGCTGATAGCCTAATGGGAATTCCTTTGTAGGTAACTTTCTCCTTTCCTCTTGCTGCTTTTAAGATTCTCTCTTTATTGTTAATCCCTGGTAACTTAATGATGATGTGCCTTGGTGTGTTGTTCTTTGGGACTCTCTGGGCTTCCTGGACTTCCTGGAAGTTTATTTCCTTCACCAGATTGGAGAAGTTTACCTTCATTATTTCTTGAAATAAGTTTTCAATTTCTTGCTCTTGTTCTTCTCCTTCTGGCACCCCTATAATTCGGATATTGGAACATTGAAAGTTGTCCCCGAGGTTCCTCAGCTTCTCCTCATTTTTTATTTGAATTCTTGTTTCTTCATTGTGTTCTGGTTGGATGTTTATTTCTTCCTTTTGTTCCAAGTAGTTGATTTGAGTCCTGATTTCCTTTCTTTCACTGTTGGTTCCCTGAATATTTTCCTTTCTTTCACTTTGGGTAGTCTTCATTTGTTCTTTCATTTTGCGACCAAGCTCAATCAGTTCTGGGAGCATTTTGATTACAAGGGCTTTGAATTCTCCAACAGAGTTGGCTCTCTCCTGATTGCTTAGCTCTTTTTCTGGAGTTTTGCTCTGTTCTTTCATTTGGGCCACATTTCTTTGTTTCAGTGCACCAGTCTGGTTGACTGATTCTTTAATTCTTTGGTTGTCAGAGTTCCATGCAGTTTGACTTTATGTGCCATTTGTTGGAACTTGCCTTACAGTGTAATAGAGTCAGGTTTTTAGAAGTTCCAAGTGTGCTTGAAAATCATTTGTAATGTGCTTTGTTTGTTGCAGCTTCCTTAAACAATAAAGAAAGTAAAATAAATTTTAACCCAAGAAGTTAAAAAAAATAATAAAACGCTTTATACAGACAAATCAAACGAATGGTTTGGCCAAGCCAATGTGTCCCAAGTGTGCACCTCTGCTGCCATGTCGTGGGAGTTTTGGGGAATAACATCTTAGTACAGGTCAGCAGGAAAAGTGGTTGATTATGGTGGAGTATCAGTGAGTGCTTTTTTTTTTTTTTTAAGACTGTTTCGAAGTACAAGTCTCAGGTCCCAATGTCAGTGATCAGTTCCTTGGAACCACCTTTTATGAGCACATCATCTAGACCAGACACCGGATTTGGGGGTGCACCATTGGTTCTTGTCTTTGATTATATCTTTAAATTATTCTTTGTGTATAGAAAAGATATTTATTTCTGCACGTTATTTACCACACAATTTACTAAGTTGTGTTATTTATGATAACTTTAGGTTGATATTCATGAGTTGTCAAGGTAAATAAGATATCATGCAATCATAAAATTACATTAGTTTAGCTGTATAAAACATGAAAAATAGAGCTTGGAATAAAACATGAAGAGTTAAAAATGTGTTAGTTATAAGTTCATTAATAATTAAATAAAATAGTCACATGATTCTTAGCATCGTAAATGAGTTCAGGACCTGGAGCAATGGTGTTCTAGAAATCAGAAGTATTTTGTAAGTAACATTGTGCCCCTTGGAGGTTATCTGAGGAACTCACAATATGGCAAAGGTCCACACTTTCAAGGAGGAGAACATTTGATGGTGAATTCTGGCATCTAAAAGAGTAAGATTATGGATTCTAAGTTATTTTAAGTAACAATTATTGCAGCGTGATTTATGGGCAGTGAAAAGGGACAGTGACTCTCAGTGCTGTGGTTTACCACAGTGGGGTTCAGTCTCTTAAGGTGTCCTATCTTCCTTGGCTTCTGAGCTTTCGCAGGTGTCCTCTTAGCCAAAGACATTCCTCCCCAGTCCTTGCAACATGACTGGAATTTTTATTTATTTTTCGTTGTTGTTCTTTAGCTCTCAGCCTCCAGGCTGCCTGTCCAAACAGGTGTGATTTCAGATCTAGGGTGCAAAGTCACATGCTGTTTGTATTCTAATGGACTCTCCATCCTGTTCCATATAGAGTAGGGCTTCTCATTACTATGGATAATATTTTCTCCTGAGGGATTTTTTTCCACATTGTAGGTACTTATTAGCAATCCTTACCCCTGTTCAGTGTGTGCCAGTAACTCCCACCTTAACTCCACCCCAAGGACAATCTGAAAGGTCTCCATACAATGTGCCAAATGTCCCCTTGGGGCAAAGTCAACCTGAGGTTGAAAACCACTTGGAGCTGTGATCATCTTTGGAACCTGAGTGATCCCGCCTTGGTAAGAAGTGTTTTCACTATTATTCCATGCAAATTGTTTTCTAACTCCAATTGTGATTTATTTTGGGGCGGTTATTTAGAAGTGTATTTCATAATTTGTAAATATAAGTACTTTCTACTTATCTGTTGCTACTGATTCCTTGATTAATGGCAGTGAGAGCAAGAAATATATATACATGAATATATACACATATATGTGTGTATGTGTGTGTGTGTGTGTGTGTGTATTTATATAAATTTCAGTCCTTTAAAGTTGGAACTTGCTTTATATCACAATATGGTCAGTTTTTAAAAGAATTCCCAGGGTGTTGGGAAGCATCTGTAATTTGCAGTTTTGGGGTGTAGTGAAGTACTTACGCACATTGAATGTCATTTGCTCTCATGTTATTTTAAAAATATTTTTACTATTTTTTGTGGGCTTTATTGGTTCTAAAACTGAATCTGAATGATAGAAATTGGTTAAATCTCCTATTGTGATTATTAATTTGTATATTTTCCATGTAGCTCAGTTCTATATAATTTTGAGTTTATATTATTAAGTGAATAAAAATTTGGAACTAAGTAGTACATTGAACTTACTGATACGAAGTAATCCTCTTTATTTGTAGTAGTGGTGTATTTTTTGCCTTTGAGTCTAGTATATGTTCTATAATTTTCATTTGGTTAATGCTCATATAGTATATTTTCCCATTCTTTCACTTTAGAGCTCTTGGTATGTTTCAGATAGCTCTCAGTGTTTTATGTGAGTTATGAGTGGCTATTAAAATCAATTTAAGCATTGATTGAGAATGTAATGTAGGGGGCCGAACATTTTCCCCATTCAGTTGTTCCAACACCTTTCATTACATCTCAAATATTTCCCGCAGATCTAAGGAGATATCTTTGTCATAGAAAATGACCACAGCCCCTCACATCATCGCTGCCCGTTTATGCTCTTCTGCGTGTGGGGTTTCCGACTCTGTCCTGTGAGTGAGGTTCTCCTGGCTGTGTACATCTTGCACTTGGCCATTTTCATTTGCTCATCTGTGTCACACCTGTTGGATTGTTAGACCAGCCCAAAGATTCTGGAGGTCACAGGAAAGGCTGTTTCCTCACCACGTAAGCAAGCAGTCAGGTGTTTAATAGGAGGTGAATTTGGGGAGTACATGGACATCACAATGTACCTAAGTAAGATTTAACAATTTTAGTAAATCCACTGATTCTCAAAACTGACTGATTATGTCAGTGAAATGTGGAACAATGTACTAATGTAGCGTGTGGATATAAAACTTCTATGTACAGTTTCAGAGGCGGTCACGAAGAGGGCCAGCACTTTGCACTTGGCATGTTGATGGTAAACTGGCTATTAGGGAAGGGAAGACTGAGCAATTACTTAGGATTGTCGTCTCATTTCTTCCTAAGAGTTTTAGTTTCCCCAGTTTGGTTTAGGAAGAGAGCTTCAGCACAATCACCTCAGCTTCAGACAGTAAGACTCCTAGCAAGAGCTAGTTGACCCTCTTACCGTACTCCTTGCATCTTAAAGTTGTGGGAGTTGCCCAACATAAATGAACCTGGCAGGTATGCTGCCTTTTTCTCTAAATTACCTGCATGCCCCCTACTTCACCTTTGAAATGTAAGACTGTTCTTCCATTTTCCAAAATACCCCATATACTCAATATTACCTCATTGTGTTTGGCATTCATTTTAATATGAATTCCTCTTGCCCATGTAGCAGATGTTGAATTCCTTCTGTTAATCAGATTATGTGAATTAGATTGTTATCCCAGCTGTTAGAATTTAGAAGGTAAGACAAAAATAATTTTTTAATCCCCCACACTGTTGGTGAACTGGCCATGTGACATTCATGGCCAGGACACAAACTTCTGGAAAGTGCAGCCTCTGAGAGATCATGGACATCTCCCTGCAAGAGTAAGCACTGTTGTTATTTTTTGCTCCATCAGTCTTCTTGGTCTATTTCTGCAGGGCTTGGTATAATTTAGCAGTGCCGGGAGTTATTTTCTTCCCTTGTACACTTACATGAAAAACTACTTCTAGGCCAGCTGCTTGGATTTAGAAAGTGAGAGATGTTCTTTATTGGTTCCTGACTCTGTTTACATTGGTTCTGCTCCTGCATCTGGCAACTGGGCTCCATTGTCCAGCTCTGGAGTCTGGCTGTGGGGTCCCCGTTACAGATCTGGGTTCTGTCTGTGGCCTGGGGTTGAATCTGTGTCTGTGTGTCTGGGCTCTGGAGTCTCTTTGGGTGTGGCTTCGTGTCCTGGGTTGGAGTGTGGGGTCCGTGTGCTGCTCTGGCTCTGGGGTCTGATGTGTGGAATCTGGTGTCCAGCATTTTCCATCAGTGTCTGGTGTCTGGGGTCTGGCATTCAGCGTCCATGGTCTGGCCTGGGTCATGGGGATACTTTTGGGACTGGGGTTAGGGTCTGGGGTTCAGCTTTTGGTTCTAGGTCTGCTCTGGGGCCCAGGTTCTGGACTCCGGGGCCTGTGCCTTGTTCTAAGTCTGTCTGTGGCATCTGGTGTCTGTGAAGTGATGGTTGTTGGCTGCAATTCAATGCCTGCTGGAGTTCCAGAGTTGGGGTGTGGGGAAGAAGGAAACTGTATTTAGTGCAAATAGCTCCGTTTTGATACTAATGGCTGTGAGTGCAGCATGGCTGTTAGGAAGCTCAGTGTTGTTACAGGTGACTCATGCAGCAGCAGCTGTGTGGGTCAGCTCAGTAGTGCGGCTGCTCAGTTGTGAAGTGTCTTGGCTGTGAGGGGACCCTGAAGTCAGGCAGCCCCGAGGCAAGTTCCCCCTCAGGCTGTGCTGCCCAGTGCTTCTCTGCCCATTCTGGTCTAGTCCTGTCATTTCCTCTCCGTTTGGCTGCATTTGCACACAAAGAAGAGCACTTTGGAAAAGGGGCCCCCTGTGACTGAGGACATCAGTCTGGGAGAGCAGAGAAAAGCCACTGGTGTTGTCACCACAGCAGTCTAGGGTATTTTTATTCTTAAATATGCCAAGGTTTCCTCTCGTACCTTTTTTTTGTTGTTGTTGTTGTTGTTCTTCCCCAAAGTGAGACTGCCTTCTTTTGTGGCAGCTTACTTAAATTATACAGAAAAATGAAAATTATTTCAAAATCCCACCCAACAGGTAATCACTGCAATTGTTTTAAGTATGTACCCTTCCAGACATCTCTCCTGCCACATTGCCATTCTTCTACTTTCTCAGGATTTAATTTATGTTTCCGGGTTTGTCCTATGGATGCAAAACCCGTGAATTTTCAGCTGTTTCCCCCAATGTGTGGATGTATCCCTATGTTTTCCCATAGGTTTTTAATGTATTTTAATATTATTCAGTTGAAATGATTTTTTAACTCCAATTGTGATTCGTTTTGAGGGTTACTTAGAAGTGTATTTCATAACTTCTAAATGTAAAAACTTTCTACTTACTTTTTGCAACTAATTTCTAGATTATCTACAATGAGAGCGAGAAACGTACTTCATGTAAGTTCAGTCCTTTGAATTTTTTTTAAAGTTGCTTCATTACCATATGGTCAATGTAAAAAATGTTCCAAGCGTGCATCTCTGCTGCCGTCCTGTGGTCATTTTGGGAATAACACCTGTCAGCAGGGAAACCTGTGCATACTCGGTCGTCTGTGAATGCTGAATCCAGTTTGCTGCTCACGATGTTTCTTACATCCTTACTGAATATTTTGAGGTGGTCTCTTGGTTCTGAAAGGGGAATGCTGTATTCCTGATGAGAGAGGTTTGTTAACTGTATTATGATTACACATTTTTGTTTGTGTTTCTGTTCTATGTAATTTAAGTTTAGGACATTGTTTATGAATTTGGATCTTCCCGGTCCATGAAACTCATGGATATGAAGTGCTCTTCATCTCTAGTCCTGCTTTTTACCTGGAAGTCCAGTGCACGTTATTGTGTCATTTTCATGTGGTTTATGTCTGCATAAGACAGGGTGGGGCAAAGGCAGGTTTAGAGTTGTGAATAGGAGAAACACAGTTTATTGTTGTCTTATTATTTCATAATCATGGCATTATTTTCCGTGTGAACAACTGTAAAGCTGCTTCTGCACCATCCTGTATATCTTTTCCCATTCTTTCCCTTTCAATGTTTTTTCACCCCATGTTTTAGGTAATTCATGTTTTCTCCCAGTTTGTGTTTCTTTTCATTGTCTGAACAAGTTCTTTTTGAGTTGTCTTTAACTTTATCAAGTATACATCATTAATGTATTTCTTCACTACACTGCATGTCCACAAGCATACCTGATTCCTGACTGGTTTTGTTTGCATGGACCCCTCAAAATCAAACCTACAGATGAGGGGTGGGGCCTAAGGTCAGAGACCCGGACTGGGCTAGAGGTGAGAGGGGTCCACAGATGTGGGCGGGGCTGGGTGGGAGGCAAGCTTAGGCTGGCAGGCGTGAGGGGCAGGCAGTTCTGGTGGAGAGATGCAACTGCGCGGACTGGAGGTTAGATACTGCTGTCCGGTCTCCGTGGTCATGAGGTGATGCTCACGGCCTAACGTGATGCAGGCAAGGCGGTCCAAGAGCAGGAAGTGAGCTGCGTGGGGGCTGTGAGGTGAGGGAGTTGGGGGGCAGATACGGCCACCCTGTGGGGAGCGGGAAAGGGGGGCCAGACTGTTTCTGGGGTACACGTGTCCAGTCCCCATGTAACGGACTACTTCCTGTGGGACCACTTTTCTACATTTATCTACATTGTATTTCAGTTATAGATTACTTTGGTAAATGGCTATACAATGATACTCATTTTTTTAACCCCAAAACAAGATGATATTTTTCATTTGGTAAAGTTTCCGTTATTGCATAGCAAGTTCGAATTTCGTTCAGAGATCCTGTACATTGTTGTTAGTTTATTCCCAGGGTCTGTTTTTTATTTTTATTTTTTACCTGTTTAGTTGTTATGGAGCCTTTTAAAAAATTATATATTTAATTTACTATTTCTACATATTTACTTCTGCTTATTTTCCCATCACTGCACTAAATTCTATTTGTGATACTTTTCAGTTGAGTCTCATGAGTTACAAAGGTAAACATGCTCTCGTGCAAATTGTTGCTCCTCACAATCATTACATGGTTGTAGCTGTATGTGACCTAGAGATACTTAAAGCTTGAAAGAAAACAGGAAGAAGTGAGGTAACATGAGGGGCTAGAAAAATTGGCTTTGTTAGTCATGAATATGTTAACAACTAAATAAAAGAGTAACATCTTTTTCAGCATTTTAAATGAGTTTAGGGCCTGGAAGCACGGTGTTGTAGAAATGAGAAGTATTTTGTGACAGGAAATGTGCCCCAGATAGTTGATTGGAGGAACAGAGAATGCAGTAGGAAATGTCCACATTTTCAGAGAGGAAAACTTGAGATGGTGAAATCTGGAATCGAAAAGAGGAAGGCCGTTTGTTCTAAGTGACATTACGAATCAGTTATTACAGTGATGTAGGAGCCATGGAAAGAAGCAGGGATCCTCAGGTGACGGCTCTGTCTTAATCACAGCGTGGTCTGGTCTCCTACGTGGACAGATCTTCCTTTGCCTCCTGACCTATTGCCTAGAACACTTCTCCCCCTGACATTTGCCAGATGGCTGGCATTTTTTATTCTTTAAGTTTCAGGTTCGGGCTTCCTGTGCCAAGAAAGGCAGGCTTTCAGATCCAGGATGCAAAGGGACATGCTGTTTGTATTCTAATGGAGTAGGGTTTCTCATTCTCAGCACTATGGACCTTTTGGGCCAGAGAATTCCTTGTCCTGGGGCATGGCTCTCTGCATTGTAGGTGCTCATTAGCATCCAATCCCTCTATTCACTGCCAGCAGCCTGGCTTCCCTTCCCCTGAGGACAATCTGAAATGGCTCAGGACATTGCCTGAAGTCCCCTTGGGGGCCAAAGTCACCTTTGGCTGAGAAACAGTTTGAAGCTGTTACCCTTTTTGAAACCAGACTGGTATGCAGTCTTTTTATTATTTTTCTATGCGAATTATTTTCCACTCTGTGGTTTATTTTGGGAAGGTACTTAGAAGTGTATTTGTAAACATCTAAATATAGGGACTTTGTAGTTACCTTGAGACTGTTTTCCAGATTAATGGCAAAGAGCAATCAATATAATTTGTGAGACATTTGTTGAAACCTGCTTTATAGCTAAATACAGTCACGTTTTAAAAAGTCCCAAGTGTGCTTGAAAAGCATTTTTAGTTTACTTTGTTGCTGCTTACTTAAACAATGAGAAAACATTTATTCAAAATTCTACCTGAAGAGTTGAAAAGAACTGCTATCATTTTCTGTATATCCACTTGCAGATATGCCGACAGGCCCGTTTCTGTGTACTTTCTCCGGATTTCATTTACTATTTTAGGTTATAAGGATGGGCACCAAACTAGTACATTTACAGCTTTATTTTTGATACTGTGCATTTAAGGGTGAAGATGTTTCCCATAAGTTTTGGTGTGTAATATGTTTATCCCCATTCAGTTTGTCATTCAACTTTTTATTTTTGAGGTTACGTACAAGTATATTATATAACTACCAAATAGAAGGACTTTCCAGTCAGTGTTAGTGAATTCCAGCTTAAGTGCAATAGGAGCACTTAGGAAACATACTGTATATAATTTCAATGCTGTGATGCTTGTTGAAACTGGCTTCTTATGGGCTTGGCCAAAAGATAAAACCTTTTTGCAAGATGGAATTAGGAAGATGCCTGAAAGATTGAAGAAGTGGGAGAAAACGGTGAATACGTTGTTCAATGAAATTACTGCTGAAAATGAAAAATATCTTTGTGTTTTTACCTAAAAATCGAATGAACCTTTTGGCCAAGCAAATAGTAGTGTTCCAAGTGTGCGTGTCTGCTGCCATCTCGTGGGCCTTTTGGGAATAACATGTTAGTGGCCGGTCAGCAGGAAAAGTGGTTGACCGTAGGACAGTATCAATGAATGTTGATTACAATCTTACTTAGACGTGTATTTAGCAACTTTTAAATATTAGGACTTACTAGTTACCTTTTGTTCCTGATTTCTATATTAACAGCAATGACATAAAGAAACATACTGTTTATCATTTCAGTCCTTTGAAATTTGTTAAAACTTGCCTGAACACAGGATGGTCCTTTTGAAAAATGTCCCAAGTGTGGCTCTCTGCTGCCCTCTCATGTGTCACCTGGGAATAACAGCTTCGTGCAGGCCAGCAGGAAAAGTCATTGAGTTTAGTGAATTATCTATTCTCTCTGTGCACTGCACTGGACAGAGACGCTCAGTCCTTTGACCCCTTGTGGGTGATGCAAGGCCCTCCTGGAAGCTGGTCACTCTCTCAGGTTGTGGTTGCTGCCACAAGATTTAACAATTTTAGCAAAGTAACCTATTCTCAACTGAATGACTACGTTAATAAGATTTGAAAGAGTTTATTAGATTAGTTAGCTGTGTCCTATAGTTTGTAGAATTGCCTAGCCAAAAGTAACATTCCATGAAGGCTGCACTTTTCATAAATTTCCTATCACCCATTTTATTGCTGTAAGACCCTGTCTCCCCATACTCCCAAAGGTCCTATATACCTGATATCACCTCATTGTCCAGTATTCATTTGTACTTATGCACGTATTAAATGTTGAATATCTTGTATTGATCTGATAATGTTATTGTAATTATTATACCACAGGTGTTAGAGCTGACAAGGTTTGTGGAACATAATCCCTTTTTAATCCCACAGTTTTGAAAAGCCAGCAGTGTGGAATGATTAGTGAGACAGTGCCAACTCCTGAAACTGTTCCAGTTGAGAGAGAGATCATGGACGTCTGCCTCCAAGGTCAGCATCCTTTTTGTTCACTGTCTTTTGGCCTATTGCTGCTGGGTTTGGTAAAATTTTGAAGTTTGCATTTGGTGAGACAAGGGTTTTACGTTATTGAATCACAGGTTTTTTTACAGTGTGAAGATCTGGTTCAGCTCCTGCCTGTGGCCATGGGGGCCCCGGTGTCTGGCCCTAACTCCAAATTCTGGCCACGGCATCCTGGTTGTAGATCTGCATCCTATGTCTAGAGCTTGTGCTTCAGAGTCAAAATGTATTCAGTTGTGTGTCTGCAGTCTTGCACCTTTTAGGATGTGTCTTTGTGTCCTGGGGTCTCATTCAAGGTCCATGTGCAGATGAAGATTTAGGTTTTGGTGTTTGGAATCCAGCTGTATGGGAGTCCGATGTCAGTCCCTGGCATCTGGTGTTTGGCCTTCGGACTGCATGGTCTGGCTCGGGTGTGGGCCCACGGCTTTGGGCCTGGAGTCCTAGTCTCGGTTTGGGTCCGCTCCAGGGTCCAGGTTTCAGGTTTCAGAGTCAAAGGTCTGTGTCCAGGATCCTGATTTTGCCATCTGTCAACAGGTGATCATTGTGTTAAATTCATTGCCAATATGAATCCCCTAGTGTATGGAGTTGAGGCACATTAGTAAAAAATGTAGGAAAATTTCCTTGACAAGTGGAATGGGAATACTGAGCTTGATAGCTCAATAAGGACAGTGATGTACAGCCCAGTAGTAAGTCTGAGGATCTTATCTTCCTTAAGCAAGGAAATGTGAGAGCAAATGGTTTACCCATTTCAGTCCACGCAGGGGAAGACCCCCCCTCAGTCCCAGACCTTCTCTGGTGACTTTTCTGAAGGAGAAATTCTCCAGAGAAGGACCCTGATCACTGTGTGCTGGCTTTGTGGCATCAGCATGTCAAAGGGCACCCCTGGAAAGCTGAGTATTCCGTGCAGATGGGCCCCAGAAGCAGTGCCCTCCATGCTGACTCTTGTTGCTGTGATTTCACCTCTTCTGTCTGAAGCCCTTTCTTTGTTTCACTGTCCTGAGATGCAATATACAAACTCTCAAAATTCCCTAGCTTTGTGTTGTGACATTTTTATTGCAGGAAGTCAAGAATCTACACACAAGTCCTTGCCAGGGCAAACCTGCCTTGGGCCCGGTACCTTTTTGGTGACAGAATAACCAAATTTTGTGTATCCATTTACTTGTGGATGGACATTTTAATACTTTGTACCTTTCAGTTCTTGTTAACAGTGCTGTTATGAATAATCATGTATAAGCTTGTTATAATATGTCTTCAATTTCTCAGGTACGTGTTTCGATGTGGAGTTATTGGACAAAGTAATGTTTTTCGAGGAACTGTCAAACCGTTTTATAAAAGATCTGCAATATTTTACATTTATGAAAGAAATGGTAAATCGTTATGATTCTAATTTTTGTTTGTGATCATAAACATTTCTCAGGTTTGCTTTCTCATTATAACCTTTGTAGTGTCCAGGAAGGGATATTGTACTGTGATATAGTCATCAAACATCTTTTTTTTTTTTTTTTTTTACCACTTCTATGAATATCTTCTCATTAGAAGAGACTACTCAAGTTTTTTAAAAATGCAGATGTCTGCAGAGGGGAGGGAATTTCAAGGGAAAGGGGGAAGTGTTTACAGGAACAAGTATAAAGGACACATGGACTAAAACTGGGGGGGTGGAAATGAAAGGGAGGTGTAGAGGGCTAGGGGGGTGGGCTGGGATGGGAGTAAAAGACAGAAAACTGTACAAGAACAATTAAAATAAAACTAAAGAAATATATAGATGTCTGCCTGGGTAGTATGGTTCAGTGGATTGAGCACCATCCTGTAAACCAAAGGGATCTCCAGTTCGATTTCCAGTCGGGGCACATGGCTGGGTTGCAGGCCAGATCCCCAGCAGGGGGTGTGTGAGAGGCAACCACACACTTATGTTTCTCTCCCTTCCTCCCCCTTTCTAAAAATAAATAAAATGTATAAAATAATATAGGTGTCTCTTCATTGATGAGTCATCAAGTTCCTTGTGTGGAAGAGTCTGACCGAAAGTACAATGTGCAACCATTTTCTTCAATTCTGTGGGTGGTTTTCTTACTCTGCGAATAGCTTCTCCTGCTACCCACAATTTTTTGATCAGGACATCACATTCACTCCTTTACTTTCATCAGTTTTGCTTTGGAAGGGTCTGCCTTGATATGCCAGCAGCAGCCTCATGCATTTCAGGTCTTCTGTGTGTTATTCATTGCATTATTTAATTTGCTTGATTTAATATAACTTGTGTCACAGAAGTCTGCTTAATGGTTTTAGACATTACATGATTACATTTCAAGGGCTCACAGGTTTAAATAGGACACACTGTTCTCTAGAGTATGATGTCCCAGGCATCTGGAGTCAGGGACAGGCTTTGGACACCAGGTCTGGTGTCTGGTGCGTGGCATGGTTAGGGCTAGGGGTTGCGGTTGCGGTGGATACCATGGCTTGTATACAACTTCATTCGAAAACATCATGTTAGAAATATGTGTGGTTGCCTCTCATATGTCCCCTACTGGGGACCTGGCCCAAAACCCAGGCATGTGCCCCCACTGGGAATCAAACTGGTGACCCTTTGGGTCACAGGCTGGTACTCAATCCACTGAGTCACACCAGCTAGGCCAAAATCTTTAATGAATGCGTGTAAACAAAAATGTTTTATTTAGAAGTATGGAGGAAAATTAAGCAGAAACAGCTAT
Source organism: Glossophaga mutica (assembly GCA_039655065.1). Taxonomy (NCBI): domain Eukaryota; kingdom Metazoa; phylum Chordata; class Mammalia; order Chiroptera; family Phyllostomidae; genus Glossophaga; species Glossophaga mutica. The sequence continues at coordinate 80,500 of CM077318.1, read as the reverse complement.
AAAAGTGTCAGAAAAACTGCCTTGGTGACAGAGCTGGTTAGTGCCTGAAAACTTTTCTTTTTTGCCTCTCAGCATTTTTTTGCGGTTGTGTATTTTGTGCATGAAATATTTTTAAAATAAAAAATATAAAAATTTTGCCTAAGAGTCAAAGGCATATGAATGCATTGTGAATTTCCGAAGTATCTGGTTTGAAACTTTACTGACTTTAGAGTGGATTTTACTCTGCTTAGGAGTTGGATCATGAACATTTCTATGGAGAATTTTTTGTTTCTGTTTTGAAGAACAGTGGGGCTCGCCTCTCTTGGCCGCAAGCTCTCTTTTCCACTTGCTGCCCAGCTCCTGGCCATACTCATCCCCATACGAGACCAGTAGCTCACAGCCCGGGCCGATGACCCGGCAGGTTCGGTAGAAAATCTGCCTGTGGTATTGAAAGGCCACCAGGTTCTGCTCTCCATCATCCTGGGCACAGTTCACATACCTGGGATTGAGGCAGATGGAGGGAAAGAAAATCAGTGATGAGTTCCCGCTACCTGTTACATCCATGGCCAGCTCCTCACCCAGTCTTAAGGCCCTCAGGCTCTGATGTTACCCACTGCCCCTAGTGCTCCTGGGGAACCTTCTGTTCAGTGTCTGAGCATCTGTCAGCGTGTCCTGTGAGTGCCTATCTCCAAGTCCTGCTTGCAGTGCTAATGCTGCCTAATACCATTTTGTAAAACCCAGTTCCAAACTTAGCTTCTGCTCGAATGAGCCATAATACCTGGTGATGTCCGGCTTGTCTGAACTGTAAATCAAGTTGTTTCATACTACAGAACCTGGTGCTCGATCTCTAGGGCTGTGCTTCCACATTAGTTCACTAATTATTCAGTACTCAGCCCACGTCTTTTTCCTCTTGAGAGGCCTTTCTCCAACCCCCTGTACACTTTATTGAGGATACCATTCACTTGCGTGCCCAAGGTTACTATAGAAAATGGAAGGTCTTTTTGTCTTAGTAAAATGAAACAGAACAGTAGCAGTTGATTCACGTTCTGTTAACCCTGATAAAAGAGAGCCCCCTCTCAAGAAAAGGGGCCTATGACCATTCCTCTGCAGGCCTCAGAAGCCAGTTCTAGTTTAAGTTAGGCTGGGATGGTTCGCTGCCCTCACAGGGTTCTTAGGTCATCTTTGGTTTGTGCTATCTTGACACTGCGCTCTTCCTAGAAATTATAGTTAAATGTTTCTAAAAGCAATTGTTTTATGTCTGCCTGTAAGAAATCCTTCATAAGGCCCTGGCTGAGGTGCACAGTGGTTTGAGCGCGGGCCTGCAAACCAAAGGGTTGCAGATTCGATTCCCAGTCAGGGCACATGTCGGGGTTGCAGGCCAGGTCCCCATTGTGGGGTGCGCAGGAGGCAACCACACATAGATGTTTCTCTCCGACTCTTTCTCTTTCCCCTTTCTCTAACAATAAATAAATAAATAAATAAAAATCTTTAATAAAATTCAAACTCACTCAAGTGTCCTGCATTAAAAAGGAAAAATCCTTCATAAGGACATGTGCTGTGTGATCTGTTTAGGTAATGTATTCCTTCACCTAAACTGGAATATAGTAAGTGCTTCATTAATGTTCATTTGGTACATCAAAGTGTAATCCAGTGTCCCTGGTGAATCTAGGCTCTTCAAGGTCCTTTCCAGTGCCCACATTGTGTCTAAGAGAGCTTTATATTTTGAGGACATATGCTGTACTTTTTTCTAAATGTCCCCTGAAATGAAAGAACACTGTGAAAAAGGGGAAAAAAGCATTAAGGGAGACCAGTGACGGAGGCATGAGAGGGAAAGATACATGGGCTTGTGGGGGATGAGTCCCCTGTGGCACCTGGAGACCTGTTGACCTCATCCAGTTGGCCCAGGATTTGTCCTTTCCATCCACATACTCATAGCAGTTTCTCCCTTTGGCGATCTGTGTTTCAGAAAAGAAGTTAAAGACCTTTTACTGTTTTTCATGGGGAGGTAACAATCAGAAGAATTATTTTACCCTACTGTCATCAAAGCTCTTCCAGACCGCATGGGGATTCAACTGCCAGTTGTGACCACATGGTATTTTTAAACTCATCATCTGCACATCCGAGTCTGTCCAATCAGAGCGGGAGCCCCACACAAGGGAGGAGCCACTCCTTTGCGTCTGCACCACTTTGCTCCCACTTACCTTCTGATCCTTAAACAGGAGCTCTGTGTTCATGTAAAATCCAGTCAGTACCCAGAGCTAACCATATTGTCCCCTCCCTGTCTACTAAATAAGAGGTGAGATCCCTCCAAGCCTCAGAAGAAATGTGGGAAGCCAGAGGACAGTGGAAGAGGTAAAGACTTCTCACCAGCCAGGAGTATCTGCTCTTGGCTGCCTCTTCATCTTCTGCGATGTGCCCTTCATAAGGGCCAAAGTGCAGGCCCATGGGCAAGTCAGCTGCCTCATTCCACACTCCAAGCCCAGCCTCAGGGATGCCGGATGGCCCGATTCTCAACCCAGGGGGCAGGGTGAGGGCTGAGTGGTGGGGATGACCCTTGTCCACGGCACCGTCCTTTACAAATGTAGGGGGCCTATGCACAGCACAGCTGTCGATGAAGAAGTTCTGACACTTCTCACAATCTCGAGGTGAGAGCAACAGGGATTAGGGAAGGCACAGCGCATGTTCCTGGACACAAAGAGCTTCAGAGGGAGTCTGGCATTGACATCATTGAGACCATCAATCCTGTACTCCAGGTCACTAGAGGAAGGGGATGATTTGGGGACCGACCAAAAGACTGGATGAAATTGTTGTATCATAACACACTTCTTAGTGAGGGTCACTTACAAAGGTAGTCATCATCCTGGGACTCGCTGACCTCTTGGTACACACAGCCGTTTCTTTCTCGTAGGCTGTACATCTTCACGTCCATCTCCTTTCTCCTGAGTTCTGAGCTGGAGAAGGCAGGTGAACAAGGTTGGTGGGGTGTGGAGTGTTAGTTCCCATTTTGTCATATAACACAATCTCCTCCCATCAAATGATCACCTGTCCTTTTGCGTACTCTGGTATTTTACTTGGTTAACTATTGGTTCAGAAGATGAAGACTCCACACTCACTACAGATGACTGATTCAATTTTCGTTTCTAGATCTTCCCATTACCTGGTTTAATTTGCCAACCTGTAATCATTCATAAAATATTTATGGAGTGCAGATTATGTGTTAGGCATCGAGTAAAGGCCTGGGCACACAACACCAATAAAGTGTGGTTGCTATTATCACAGATGTATTTATTGGACAAGTTGCATGTGTCACTTGTTTTCAATTTAATTCAATGTTCTCAAACAATGAGTGATGTTTCCTTATCTTCACTTTACATATGAGCATTCGGGAACTCAGAGAATGTACAGGATTTGCCCGAAGCTCCAGTGCTAACTTCAGTCTCATCTTAGCCCAGCTTAAATGCAGGCCCATCCAAAGTCCGCCTCACATACCTAGATCATACTTATCCACCCTTCCGTAGGACTCAGAGAACTCAAGTTCCCAAGCTATTTTCCTACCCGTTTTTCGTCTAGTGCGCTTTCCAAAGGCATGTTTCTCCAGAAAGGGGACACTGGTTTCTGGGCATGCTCTGAGTCCCTTGCAGCCATCAGATTTACTGTTCCTGACAATTCCTTCCAAGTATATTCATTGCTTAATGGCACCCTGGATGTTGCCTTCACATATTAAAAGATAACATGTATTATACTTTGTTAAGGCTTATGATACATTTTACATGTATGTCTTTAATACTTCGATTCTTGTAAATACAGAGGGAGTACGAATATTAGAGGGGACAGGGGCCATGGGGGTAACGAATCCAAGAGTATAACTGAAGCCTTATGGCTCTTTTCTTTCACCTGTGTCTATAATGTTGAGAGCGAAGGATGTTGGGAAGAGAATAAAGAAATAGATGGCACAAACATATCTAGACAATAAATACAATGGTGATAACATTTGCAATACCTTAGAAAGAACATTTGTACTTAGATTAGCTGGTCTCCACCCATTCTGTTTGAATAAGCCTGTACCAGTAGCTAGTTGTCTTCAGTTTCATGATCGATAACATGCTAATTTTCAACGTTCTGGTGAATATGCCATTCAATAATGCTCACCGAAGTGTTCTGTGAATTGTGTCATACAGTATGAAGTGAGATTACAGTCCTGCCCTCAATTTACCTCTCAAGTCTCTCCATATTTCAAATCTCACAGAAATTACCTTCAGCATTCATCCGTCATCTTCCAGTTTAATTTGTAATTGTGAAATCATTCATTCAGCAAACGTTTGGGGGCTCTCAGGGGCCCTGATCTGGGCCTGTGACTTCTGAGGAGTCTCAGGTATGGACCAGCCTCTCAAAGAGCTCACAATGCAAAGGTAGGCAGGCTGAACAAATGATTCTAAATAGGATGAGAGTTGCCTCACTGGAACTCAGAGAAAGAAGCTGTTGCTTCACCCTATAAGAAAGGGTATTTGAAATCAGTTGCAGATGGATGAGTTTCTATAGAACAGTGTGTAACCTATATGAGGTCCTTAAGTCATTTTATTATTTGTTGTTTCTCAGTCATCAAACCTGAAGCTCCTCAGGGGTGGGACATGCTTTCTTTGATTAGAGTGGGAGGCTGTGATCCTGGACATTTTACATTCTTCTTCATCTGGACCATCCACTATACAAACTGCCTAAACATTGTAAGCTTCCCTTACTTACTCAGAGGGTCTTAGTGCATCTCTCACTTCAGCATAGCAGAGAAGAAGTTTGGTTGAAACCGTCAGTCAGACGAATGATATCATGATATACGGATAAGACAATATAAACTTTAGAAACTATGAAAGTTTATTTTTCTAATTTTTAAGAAAGATTTTGTTTCTTTTCTTGAGAGAGAGAAAGGAAGGGAAGGAGAAAGAGAGAGTGAAACATTGATGTGAGAGAGAAACACTGATCAGTTGCTTTTCACACACACCCCAACCAGGAACCTGGCCCACAACCGAGGCATGCGCCCTGACCAGGAATCAAACCGGCGATCTCTCACTTTGCAGGATGACACCGAAGTGGTCACGGTGGTCAGGGCAAAACTCTGAACGTTTTCATGAGTTTGTAAGTGGTTTAGAGAAGCAACTGTAGGTTAGATTGCACAACCACTGACACTGTGATCTTAGACGTACCATCAAACATTTCTGTATCTCTGAAAGCTCACTTCCCTCATCATGAATGGTGACAGTTACAGTACGTACCTCATCGAGTTGTTGTAACGTTTGGATGAGTTTATTCACACAGAAATCTTAAAAGTCTGAAACATAGCGAGAATGAAGCACCTGGTAGTTACTATGGTTGCTGTAGCTGTTAACTATGAAGATGATGATGAGACAGGGCTGGCGCAGCTCAGTGGATGGAGTGCTGGCCTGCAGACGGAAAGGTCACCAGTTCCATTCCCGGTCAGGGCACACGCCTGGGTTGTGGACCAGGTCCCCCACTTGGGGGCGTGCGAGAGGCAACCTATGTAGGTGTGTCTCCCACAGGCTTCTCTCCCTCACTTTCTCCCTCCATTCCCCTCTTTCTAAAATAATCAATACACAAAATCTTTAAAAATGGACGATAATGTCGGACAATGTGTTGAAGAGACCAGCAAAGGAAGACGGCAGTTCCTAGGATCCTGTCTGCAGTTTCCCACTCTCACCTGCCTTTCTGTCCATGAGGAAAATTTTCTTGTCCACAGGATTTGGGAAATACTCACTTTCCCGTGTTTCCTCTGCTCCCTTCTGAAGGCCACCCAAGAAGGTTTGACTGAAAGATGATGAGAAATCGGTGTTATGGTTGGTAAATGTTTCCAAAATCTGGAGATTCTTATTAGGGACACAGAATTCTGAATGAGTACTCCAAGAACAATCCCAGGATGAGTGGAAAATGTTTCTGAGGTACCATTAAGGCCTATGCTTCTACTGGGGCCATCCACTAATTTCATTAGAATGATAAAAAAAAAATAGACAAAGTGTCATCTACGCTTCGTCCTATGTTCATAAAGTACCTATTACATTTATTAAAAAATAAATTGGCCTCTCCTGACAACAACGTAATAAAAGTAACTGCACAGAAACTCCATGTCTTCACCATAACCCTTTCTCCGTCCTGTCGTCTTCATTCAAACTGGCCTCATCCGGGCTAACGGGACCACGACCACCGGGCCGCCTGTCTCTGGTGTCCTCCCACTGTGCACAGACTGGCCGTCCACGCCCTTCCTTCATCATTACACTCTGGTCAGCATCCACAGTCTGTTCACCACAGAAACAGAATTCCCGTCAAGTTAAAGATCACATCTTGACTTCCGCTGTGTTTCCACCCCAGACCTATGAAAGTGTACCGACCCCACCCACCGAACACTCAAGATACTGGACAGGATGACACCATGGCCGACATCAGGAAATGACACAGCGATCACCCACTCCCGACCCTGGCCCTCCCCCTGGCTTCCGTAATCACCCATGGTCCGTCTCCGTGCAGGCCATCATGCAGCCACCATCATGCAGCCACGCGTCAGGACCCTTCTCACCTGCCAGACCTGCCTCCCTGTCTTGCAATGACAACTCTTCTGAATTAGTTATTTCTTTTTCGCTTGTGTGTTCTTAAACATTTACTGCTTATTAATGTATCTATAAATATATAAGATGATTTCGCACACTTGAAATTTCACAGGGATAGCCCCTCACTGTGCCACACAGTTTTGCACATTGCTGGTTTGCTGGACAAACAAACCCTGCTCCCTGGTTAACTCCTGAGATGCAGCCTGACCTGAACCAGGTCCAAGTCAGGAGGGCCGCTCTGGTCCCTCCTCCTCACCGTGCTGCCTTGGAGCCCCTTCTTCATCAGAGTGCTCAGGGTCCTCCTCCTGCAGCCTGCGGTGGTGACAGAGGAAAGCCGGTTGCGGAGCCCTGAGACCTGAAAAGAGACAAAACCTTTGTCCTGAAAGCAAAGAGCTTGGAGGAGAACAAGCTCCAGGAAGCCCGTGGGATGGGAGAGTCTACAGTGAGTGGCTGTGAGCGCTGAACCGTCAGCACCAGCCCTGCTCAGACACGAAGGGGCAAATTCCCCCCATCAGTGTCCACGCAGGAGGGAGCTGCGGGCGGACGGATGGAGCCGCCTGAGCCGGAGCCAGCCCAGCACCCAGCGCCTGCGCACTCGCTACCTGGGCTGGCGAGCACCTCCAAGGTCCTCTTCACGTTCCAGTGCAGGACTTTCTCCCCGTCTCCCATCGCTGCCCACTCCTCCCGGGAGAAGTAGAGGGAAGCGTCTCTCAGAGCTTCTTCGGCCTGGAGGGGAGAGCGGCAACACCAGGAACTCGGCGATGCGGTGGGAACGCGCGCGGAGGGCCTTCTTCCCCGGTCCCCGGGTGCAGGGGGCAGGCGGGGCCTCGGTGGTCCTTGTGCTGCGAGCGCTGAGCCCGGGGGCCTGCTCCGCCTTCCCTGACCGGCCCTGCCCCGCGGAGTCCCGTCTCTCCCCTCAGCGCTCTGCACTCGCGCAGCGAGGGTCACCCCGAGGGCCGGGCGCCTGCGGAGAATCTGTCCCCAGCCCTGTCCCCAGGCTTCCCATCGACCCCTCGGCTCACCTGAGGCTTCCGCCCGCCCCGTTCATCCCGCTTCTCCCTCAGGGCGCTCCTGCGGGCCCCCGTCGGGGTTCATGGTGTCGCCGCCCATAGTCCGAGGCGCCCGTGGAAGGAGAAGGTGCTGAGAGGGCCGAACGCCTTTCTCCCGGCTGGCAGGGCGCCCGGAGAGGGGAGACCAGGGGAGCAGGGGCTGAATGGCCTGGGGACTCGCGCGGGGGGGGGGGGTGCCCTCGTTCCGGCCCCCGCCCCGCCTCAGCGGAGCATCCGCGGCCCAGGTGTCTGAGGGGCCCCGTCGGCAGGGCGGGCCCTGTGGCGGCGCCAGGGAACCCCCTTTTCCCAGGGAAGGGCTCGGAGGCGCCCCCGGGGCTCCGGAGAAGCCTGCACGAGGCGAAGGCGCAGTGCCCGGCAGACCCCCGTCTCTCAGGCTGAGAGGATGGGAGTCCCTCAGGACCCGCGCCCGTGTCTTCCGGGCCGAGGACGCTTAGAATGCCTGGGGGGAGGGTCCGACCTCTGCGGCTGAGGAGACTTGGGGCGTCTCATCGAGGGGCTTCAGGGTCCCCACCACCGAGTTAGTTTCCGGGACGACGGCATTCGGGGTCTCTGAGTTTGGGGAGACTTGGTCTTTCCGGCCAAGCTGCAGGTAGGGGGTGCCCCGAACTGAGGGGAACTGGGGTTTCAGGCTGTTTGGGGGTCTAAGCGTTGGGGGTTAGGCGATGTGGGGTCCGCCGGGTTAGCGGACGCGGGCCCCGCGATGTTGAAGGGAATTGGGGCCCCCATCACGATGAGGGCATCTGGGGTCTCTCTGGCTGGACTTTGAAGGTTTCGGGCTAAGGGTTCCACACGGCAAGGCTCCCCGCTTACCGGCCAGTCTCCCGGGAACTCTGCTGCGCTGCCCACGCGGCGGAGCGTCCTCTCCTAGCTCCCGGGCTTCCCGCTCTGGGGAGGAGGGTTTACCTGTATAGTCACGTGGGCACAACACGCCAATCAGCGCTGGGGTCCCCGGGCCCTGCCCGCCAATGGGCGGTCAGAAGAAGCTGAAGGGGCGGGGCAGAGGGGCAGAGCTCCCCGGGTTCGCCACTGGTCGGCGGAAAACCCGCCCCTCCCCTCGGGGATTGGCTGCTCTGGGTCTCCCGAGCGCCAATCCCAGAGCCTGCAGCGAGGCCCGCGGGTTGGCGGTTTCTGTGGCTACATTTCCTGCAGCTGGTGAGGGATCCGCCTCGCGGGAGCTGAGAGCCCCGAGGGTCGACGTGGCCCTCCTGCCGCCTGACAAAGTGTCTTTGCTCCACCAGACTGTGGTCGGGATCCCCAACTTACATCTCGGCCCGTCTGTGACCCCCCCTTTTCAAACCCACTTTGAGCTAGAGCTGTTTAAGCAGTGAGGACGCGGTCAAGGCTGCATTGCATTCCGTGGAAACTTAAGTCAGTAAATTCTGAGCACACAGTTCATAGACACAAATTAAGTCCCAGAGGGCTCAAACATTGAAACACAACGAATAAGATAGTAAGTGTACCGCAAAACACACTGGGAGAATTTCCTGCCTCAAAGTAGTGGCCTTATTGTTACGGAGAAATGAAACGATCCAGACGCAGGGAGTTCACGAAGCACGACTCTTTATTACACGCGTGGTCCCAGAGGAGGCAGTCTCCAAATTCTGGGCCCCGATCTCAGGGAAAACTCTTCCTTTTAAGCATCTTACATCTTGGCTCCCGCGGCAGATGCGGGATGCGGTAAATCTTTAACTCCCCCTCCCCTTTGTCCTGGTTTATCTCTTCTTTTTAGTCAAGGGGGTCAGGAATGGAATTTGTATCTTGCCATAATTCTTTTCTTACACTAATGGGACTGCTATATTTCTTTTCTTTACGCTAATGGGACTGCTGTTTCTTTTCTATATCATTATGAGTAATAGGTATGTTTAAGTAACTCAGGTGGAAAAACATTTCAGAAATAGGAAGACAAGATAAAAGCAAACAAAAGTAAATAAATTGAAAAATCCTGAAAAAACGTACAAGTATTTTGCGTAAAAATAACACATCAAATTTGAAGACAGGTGTCCACAGAGCAGGGTCTGGTTCGTTGCTACTGGCTTTCACAGGATAAAATGGGAAGAGTGTCTCTGGTCCTTACCTCGTTTTGAGCACGCAAATATAACTTGATTTCCATGGAAGTCGAAAATTGGAAATAAGAATTTCCAATTATTCCTGCGAAACTGCAAAAGCGGAAACCTCACTACAGTGGAGTTTGAGTCAGTAGGGGTGCTTTCACATAGCAACACCAAGGGTCAATTACAGGAAAGATTGTCTGTCGCAGGCCCCAACACATAGATGTACCGTGTGCTCCCAGGAGAAACCGACTCCCAGCAACTCAGCCAGAGAGAAACCATCGTCACCCTGAACCGAGGATTTTCTGCACCGCACTTTCGTTTGAAATGACCCCTCCCAACTTCCTCTTTGTTCCCTGTGTAGTAATCTTCCTCTCCTTTACTGTGGAGCTTGCCTATGACTTTTGCCACAGCTTGCTTGTCCTAAATTGCATTTGTTTACTGTTTCTGAATAACCCCCTTATCTGCTGGTAAAATAACTGACTGTTGTATTTTTAAGGTCAACATAGTTTGGTGGCCCGTATGGGGATCCAGAGGACTCCTGACATCTCCGAGGCTGGTGAGCAAGCAGGTGCAGTGTCCTTGCTCTGAAAGACTAGGGGAAGTGTTCTTTGGTGCAGACTCTCCGGTGATCAATTTGAGAATAGCCATCCAGAAATGACATCCTCCTACCCTCTGATCCAGAAATGCCACTTTTCAGAAATTTCCCCTAGTAGCCCTGACCTGGTAGCTTAGTTGGTTAGAGTGTCCTGCCTATATGCCAAGGTGGTCAGTTCGTTCTTCAGTTCAGGGCACATACAAGAAGCAACCAATGAATGAATACATAAGCAGAACAACTCTCTCTCTCTCTTTCAAATTAATAAATGAAATTGGAAAAAAAAGCGTAAAAAATTCCCCCAGTTTTGCTTCCCTGTGTGTGAAGTGAAGTGTGTTTAATATGATTTATCCAACACTTACATAATAACAGATACAATTTTAAAGTATTCAGTAGAAGAGAATTTGTTTAATTATGGTTTGCTCAGACTGTGAAATATTATAGAAGGTTAAAAATGGGCGAGGATATACATTTCATTAAAGAAACAGAACTTAGTAAGGTGGTTCTAATGGGTTTTAACAGAGAATAGTTTCTAAGTAATGTTGTTATGTGAGAAAAGTATGCTGCAAAACAAATTGTGTTAAAAAGACCCAGGCAGAAGACTGCTGAGGGGAGACGCAGGGACTAGTCACAGGGGTCAGGGTCTGGGCAACGTGGGGGGAAACTTGCTTTTCCTTCATGTCATTTGGAACGTTGTGTCATTTGTCTTTCCTTTACTTAAAATAAGCCTATTTATAAGTATTTTTTGTAGATAAAAGAATGGATGAGAAGTACTTGGTTATATATGTATGCATTTAAAAATGACTCCACAAAAATTCCGCACACCCTCATTACATCCAGGGGCACGTGCTGCCTTCCTTATCGGGATAGCACCTTGACCACCCCAAGTGTCTAATTTGCATCCAACACTGTATTCCATCAGGAACATTCCCACAGTGCGAAATATACTGTGTCGCAGTTACTTTTTGTTTGAGAGTTGAAAACCATTTATTATGAAAACAATGAATTTTATATTTAAGTACTGGATCCAAGGTCATTTATAGAAATGCTATTAAGAATATTATAAGCCCTAACCTAGTGTGGTTCAGCTTCTCTGTCTGGCATCTGGCGACTAGGGTTCATTGTCCAGCTCCAAGTCTGGAGTCTGGCCGTGGGGTCTTGGTTACGGATCCGGGTCTTGTCTCTGAGGTCTGTGGCGTGGGTTTGAATCTATTTGGCTACAGGTCTTGGATCTGGGGTCTCTTTGGGTGCGGCTTTGGGGTCTCTGGGTTTCTGTGTGGGGTCCATGTGTATTTCTATAAATTTATAGAAATAAATTTATTATTTATTTGGCTCCAAGTCAATGCCAAGGGGAATCCCAAAGCTGGGGTGTGGTGAAGAAGGAAACTTTAGTGCAAATACCTCAATTTTGATACACAATGGCTGTGAGTACAGAAGGGTTGTTAAGAAGCTCAGTATTGTTACAGGTGAATTATGAAGTAGCACGCTGTGTATCAACTCACTTGTGCTGCTTTTTAGTTATCTAGCATCAGGCCTATGAGGAGGCCCTGAAGTGAGGCAGCCCTGGGGCAAACTGCCTGTCTTGTTGTGCTGCTTAGGGCGTCTCAGCTCATCTACTTGAGTTCTAGACTTTCATTTCCTACGCTCATCTACATGAGTGTAGACCTTCATTTCCTCTTTGATCGGTTGCATTTGCACATGAAGAAGTGAGAATTGGAAAAGGATCCCCTCTGAATGGACCAGATCAGGCTGGGGGAGCAAAGAAAAGGCCTCTGGTGTTATCACCACAACAGATTAGATTATTATTGTTTTTAAATTATGCTGTGTTTCCTGTAGTGCTTTTTAAGCCCAAACTGAGACAGCCTTTTTGATGTTGCTACTTACTTAAATTATATATAAAAATAAAAGTAATTGAAAATCCTACCCGAACAGGTAATAACTGCTATTATATTACATATATATGCTTCTAAACAAGGTGGGAGTGTGTGGGGTGGGATGGGTGGAGGAGGGAAAAAGGGAAAAATTGGGAAACTGTAACAGAATAACAATAAAAAATCTTTTAATGAAAAACAGTACATACCGTTCCAGACATCACTACTTGCACATTTCCATTCTTCCACTTTCTCTGGATTTAATTTATTATTCTGGGTTTGTAATAGGATGCAAAATTTGTAAATCTTCAGGCTTTCTCCCTAACCTGTGGATTTATCAATACATTTTCCCCAGAGTGTTCTTTATGTACTATTTTTACTATTATTCAGTTTAAAGTATGTTTTAACTGCAATTGTGATTTAATTTGTGGGTTATTTAGAAGTGTATTTTATAATTTTAAATATAAGGATTTCCTAGTTATCTTTTATTACTGATTACTAGATTAGCTGTAATGAGAGGAAGAAACATACTTTGTATAATTTCAATCCTGTGATATATTTTTTTGAAACTTGCTCCATAGTGCAATATGGTCAATGAAGAAAAAAAAAAAAAAGCTCCAAGCATGGTTCTGTGCTGCCATCTCTTGTTCATTTTGGGAGTAACACCTTAGTGCCGGTCAACAAGAAAAGAGGTTGGTTCCACTGGAATGTCAATGACTGTTGATGGCAATGGCGTTTAGAAGTGTATTTTAGAATGTCTAAATGTATGGACTCTCCAGTTACCTTGTAACTGGTTTCCAGATTAGGGTAAAGGAAGCAATAAATGTGTTTTATGTGCCATTCGTTGGAACTTGCTGTATACTGTAATAGAGTCGGATTTTTAGAAGTTCCAACTGTGCTTGAAAATCATTTGTCATGTGCTTTGTTTGTTGCAGCTTCCTTAAACAATGAAGAAAGTAAAATCTATTTAAAATTAATTTTTCACCCAAGAGGTTAAAAAATAAAACCTCTACCATTTTATATGTAAAAATCGAATGAACCTATTGGCCAAGCCACTAATAACTTGTCCCAAGTGTGCATCTCTGCTGCCATCTCGTGGGAATTTCGGGGAATAACATCCTAGTGCAGGTCAGCAGGAAAAGTGGTTGATTATGGTGGAGTATCATGGAGTGTTGAATTTTTTTTTAAGACTGTTTCGAAGTACAAGTCTCAGGTCCCAGTGTCAGTGAGCAGTTCCTTGGGACCACTTTTTATGAACACATCATGTAGACCAACACTGGATTTGGGGGTGCGCCATGGGTTCTTTTCTTTGATTATATGTTTAAATTACTCTTTGTGTATAGAAAAGATATTTATTTCTGCATGTTATTTACCACACAATTTACTAAGTTGTATTATTTATAATAACTTTAAGTTGATATTCGTGAGTTGTCAAGGTAAATAAGATATCATGCAAAAATAAAATTGTGTTAGTTTAGCTGCATAAAACAAAAAAATAGTTACAGCTTGGAATAAAACATGTAGACATGGATAGTTAAAATGTGTTAGTTATAAGTTCATTAATAATTAAATAAAATAGCTGCATGATTCTTAGCATTGTAAATGAGTTCAGGATCTGGAGCAGTGGTGTTCTAGAAATCAGAAGTATTTTGTAAGTAAAATTGTGCCCCTTGGAGGTTATCTGAGGAGCTCACAATATGGCAAAGGTCCACATTTTCAAGGAGGAGAACATTTGATGCTGAATTCTGGTATCTTGAAGAGTAAGATTATGGATTCAAAGTTATTTTAAGAAACAATTATTGCGGAGTGATTTATGGACAGCGAAAAGGGACAGTGGCCCTCAGGGCTGTGGTCTATCACAGTGTGGTTCAGCCTCTTAAGGTGTCCTATCTTCCTTGGCTTCTGAGCTTTCATGGGTGTCTTCTTAGCCAAAGACACTCCTCCCCAGTCTTTGCAAGAAGGCTGGCAGTTTAATTTATTTTTTGTTGTTCTTTAGCTCTCAGCCTCCAGGCTGACTGTCCAGAGAGTGGTGTGATTTCAGATCCAGAGTGCGAAGTCACATGCTGTTTGTATTCTAATGGACTCTTCCTCCTGCTCCATATGGAGTAGGGTTTCTCATTGCTATGAGATTGGGTTTGTTTTTTTTCCTCTGCATCATAGGTGCTTATTAGCAATTGGTATCTCTATTCAGTGCATGGCAGTAACTGCCACCTTAACCCCTGTAAGGACAATCTGAGAGGTCTCCGTACAATGTGCCAAATGTCCTCTGGGGGGCAAAGTCTACTTTATGTTGAAAGCCACTGATTTTTTCAAAGTTTTATTTATTTATTTTTAGAGGGAGGGAAAGGGAGGGAGAAAGAGAGGGAGAGAAACATCCATGTGTGGTTGCCTATCATCTGGCCCCCATCGGGGACCTGGCCTGCACCCCAGGCATGTGCCCTGAGTGGAAATCAACTGGCAACCCTTTGGTCCCCAGCCTGCGCTCAGTCCACCGAGGTACAGCAGCCAGGGCAGAAACCAATGATCTTGAAGCTTTGATCCTCTTTGGAACCTGAGTGATCTGGCCTTCAAATGCAGTATTCTTACTAGTATAACATGCAAATTATTTTCTGATTTCAATTGCTATTCATTTCTGGGTGGTTATTTAGAAGTGTATTTCATGATTTGTAAATACAAGTATTTTCTATTTATTCGTTGTTACTGATTTCTGTATTAATGGCTGTGAGAGCAAGAAATACACACAAATTTTAGTCCTTTGAAATTTGTTGGAATTTGCTTTATATCACTATATGGTCAGTGTTTACAAAAGTTTCGAGGGTGCTTGGAAAGCATCTGTAATTCACAGTTTTGGGGTGTAGTGAAGTACTTATGCACCTTGAATGCCATTTGCTTCTCATGTTATTTTAAAATATTTTCAGTATATTAAAATATTTTAAAATATTTTTGTGGGCTTTATTGGTTCTGAAACAGAACCCGAATGATGGAAGTTTGTTAAATCTCCTATTATGATTATTATTTTGTGTATTTTTTCATGTAGCTCTGTTCTATATAATTGTGAGTTTATGGTATTGAGTGAATAAAAATTTGGAACTAAGTGGTACATTGAAGTTTCTGATACGAAGTACTCCTCTTTATTTGTAGTAGTGTTTTTTTGTCTTCAAGTCTACTATGTTATTTTATAATTTTCATTTGGTTCATGTTTTCATAGTATATTTCCTCATGCTTTCACTTTAGATCTGTTTGCACAGATCGAAGATAGCTCCGCACTGAGATAGCTCTCAGTGTTTTATGTTAGTTATGAGTGGCTATTGAAATCAATTCAAGAATTAGTTTTGGCAGACGGTGAAATGTAGGGGGCCCAATATTTTTCCATTCAGTTGTTCCAATACCTTTTATTATATTGCAAACATTTTCCCACAGATCTAAGTGAGGCAGGAGACAGCATAGGAAGAACTGGGAGACTGCAGTCTGTTACTGGCCACCTTACAGCACCCTGGTTGCCAGGAAACATCTTTTACCCATTGAGTAGAATAAATAGTAAACGGAGGCAGGGAGGAGAAGGGAGACAGGTCTCTCAGAACTCAGAAGTCCTGTGCCTGGTCTGATACTGTTGTCAGGTGTTCCAACATCACAAGACACATTATGTTAACAAGAAAGAAGGGAAGTCCTTGAAATTCTATGTAGCATTTCCACTTTCCGGTAAGGAAAACCTTGGAAGTGTGCTTTCATCCCAAGGCCTGGAATGTGGGAGAGGGTCCCCGGTGCCCAAAGAAAGAGCCCATAGAACAACTTTGGTGAATTGCCTACCTCTGGTCACTATCTGTTTTACGAGGGCGTCCCTGATGCTTATAGAAAGAGCCCATCAATAACTTTGGAAAGTGCCCCAATTTTAATGAACTGTCTGCTGTCACGTATTTGTTTTACAACAAGATGAACTAATGGGGTCTGGAGCAAGATAAGGATTCGGGCTAACAGACCCCTACACGTACCTATGTTTGGGTAATCACATTCCCCCAGGAAAGCTGGCAGCACATTTACCCGTTAATCAATATGTAACTTTCCCCTCCTATCCCACCGATTATATAAGTCCTCTGAACGAAGGACTCATGCTCGCTATCTCTCTCTCTCTCTCTCCCTCCCCCTCCTTTTCTCGGGGGCTCAGGGTGCTCTTGGCTCTTGGGCCACTGGGCCTCTGGCCACCTGGCCTCAGGCTGCCCAGGGGCTTGCCACCCTGGTCTTCAGCCGCTCTTGCTTTTGTCACCCTGCTTTGCCCTGAAACTTTGCCTTTCACCCCCTACTCTACCCAGTCCTGTTCTCTTCCATGGGAACGGGCCACTAATAAACCGAATACATACTATAAGATTTGCTAATATGTCATTGTTTACACGCATCAGCAAGAAGAACCAGGTCTCTCCCGCCAACATAAGGAGATACCTTTCTCATAGAAAATTTCCATCTGACTTTGCCCTTATCATTGGACTTTGTATTCTGTCCCATCCATGTGTCTAGTCAAAGGCCATGACCCCACTGTTCAGATTAATGTAGGTTTGTAACACAATACATAGTTATGTTTGGTTGAGCTAGGTTCTAACTATTAATTTGCTTTTCCAGAACTCTCTTTTCATTCCTCATTTTAACAAGTGAACTGAGAATGAATTTGTTTTACGTTTAAAATGTCAATATTTTAAACTATCACATTCAATCTATAAGCAACTTTGGGACATTGACATTCTTATGTGTTTTTTTTGTAGAAGAACACGATGTTACTTTCCAGTTGTTCAAGTGTCTTTCATCAGGCATCATTTTAACATTTTGTTCACGCAGATCATGCGTGGTATTTACCTCAATGTTCCAGTAACCTGAACATGTTAGGTATTTTATATGTTTTGTTGCTATTGGTTCTTTCTGATTCTATCTTTAACTTAGCGTTTCCATATAAAGGAAATCTTTTTCTCTGTGTTATTTCCCCTCACTCTAATAAATCCTATTATTTGTAATCATGACATTGCTTTTCATGACTCATCAGGGTACATAAGCTTTTGTACAATAAGATTGCATTACTTTAGTTATGTGAAACCATGTAAAGAGAGATAATGGTTGAAAGAAAATATGAAGAAATGAGGTAACTGAGGAGTTAGGAAAAACGTTGTTGGTGGTAAGTCCACTAATGATCGGATGTGTCAGGGCCCTGTACTCTCTGTGGCGAGACCCCTCCTGGCAGTCAGAGAACGCAGAGCTGATGACACAGGACCGTCTGTGCTGGCAGAGAGGACCCCACCCACTCTCCGATGCCCACTGCCCAGAAATGCTCTTCTCTGCTGCCCTCTCGTGGACATCCTGGGAATGGCAACTACTTACTCAGCAGCTGCTGTCACTGTTTTGCTAGGACACTGTGAAGCCCCACCACCCCTCACGTCATCGTGGCCTCATTTATGCTCTTCTGCATGTGTGGTGGGGTTTCTGACTCTCTCCTGTGAGTGAGGTTCTCCTGCCTACGTGCGTGTTCCATTTGGCCATTTTCATTCGCTCATCTGTGTCATACCTGCTGGATTATGAGACCAGCGCAAAGATTCTTGAGGTCACAGGAAAGATGGTTTCCCCACCACCTAAGCAAGCAGTCAGGCGTTTCATCCGAGGTGAATTTGGGGAGTACGTGTACATCGCCTTTTACTTAAGTACGATGTAACAATTTCAGTAAAGGAACTGATTCTCAAACCTAATTATGTCAGTGAAATATGGAACAATGTGCAAATGTAGCATGTGTAGAAATACACAACTTCTATTTAAAGTTTCAAAGGTGGCAATGAAGAGGCCAACATTTTGCATGTGGGATGTTGATGTTCAACTGGCTTTTCAGAGAGAGAAGACTGAGAACTCATTTAGGATTGTCATCTCGTTTCTTCCTGAGAGGTTTCGTTCCCCCAATCAGGTTCAGGAAGGGAGCTTCAGCACAATCACCTTTGCCTCAGACGGTGTGTAACCGGAAAAGACACCGGCATTTGGGCTGCTGGTCACTCCCAAATCCAATAAGCAATGACAGCGATATAATCTTTTAGGAGCGCTTTATTCAGATGGCCGGCGATCTGAGAGGATGGCGGGTTCCTACCCTAACAAACCATCTTCCCTTCTCTTTCCTGGCCAGAATTTTTATAAGGGAGGTGGGGGAAGACAAACGAGGTGCAGTGAGGGCTTTGAAATGCAGGGAGGATTAGGTGAGCGAAGCTGCAGCATTTGTTTCCTGGGCTGTGCTGTTCCCAAGCGGGGGGAGGGTGGTCGTCTGCTCTCCCTGGAACAAAGGTTCGGATGTCCCCAGGCGGTAATCTTCTATCTGTGCCCCAGGAGGCCGGCTGTTTCTCATGAGCCAGGATGGGCCTCATCTGTAGTTTCTGAAACAAAAGCTTTAACATATACATTACTTGCTAGGCTCAATAACTTTTTCCTTAAGCTACAAATTTCCAGGTCTTGAGTCCCCTATCACTAGCAGGAGCTAGTAGACCCTTTTACTATACTCCTTGTGTCTTAAAGGTGTGGGAGTTGCCCAAGAGAAATGAACCTGGCAGGTAGGCTGCCTTCTTTTCTAAATGACCTGCATGTCCCCCACTTCACCTTGGAAATCTAAGACTCTGTTGTTTCCTTTACCAAAATACCCTATATACCCAATATCACCTCAGTATGCTCAGTATTCCTTTTTTAAAATATATTTTATTGATTATGCTATTATGGTTTTTCCCATTCCCCTCCCCGCTTTATTCCCCTCTGCCCTGTACACCCCCTCCCACCCACATTCCCCCTCTGTAGTTCATGTCTATGGGTCATACATATAAGTTCGTTGGCTTCTACATTTTCTATACTATTCTTAACCTCCCTTTGTCTATTTTCTACCTGCCATTTATGCTACTTATTCTGTGTACCTTTTCCTCCTCTCTCCCCCTCCCACTCCACTGTTGATAACCCTTCATGTGATCTTCATTTCTGTGGTTCTGTTCCTGTTCTGTTTGCTTATTTGCTTTTGCTTTTGTTTTTGTTTTAGGTGTGATTGTCAATAACTGTGAGTTTGCTTTCATTTTACTGCTCATATTTTTTAATCTTCTTTTTCTCAGATAAATCCTTTTACCATTTTGTATAATAAGGGCTTGGTGATGAAGAACTCCTTTAACTGGACCTTATTTGAGAAGCACTCTAATTCGGATAATAATTCAGATGTTGGAATGCTTAAAGATATCCTGGAAGTTCCTAAGCCTCTCCTCCTTTTTTTGAATTCCTGTTTCTTCATTCTGTTCTGGTTGAATCTTTCTTCCTTGTCACCCACACCATTGATTAGAATTCCAGTTTCCTTCCTATCACTATCGGTTCCCTGTACATTTTCCTTTATTTCACTTAGTATAGCCTTCATTTTTTCATCTAATTTGAGACCAAATTCAACCAATTCTGTGAGCATCCTAATTACCACTGTTTTGAACTGTGCATTTGATAGGTTGGCTATCTCTTCATCGCTTAATTGTACTTTCTCTTGACCTTTGATCTGTGCTTTCATTGCGGCCTTTTTTTTTTTTTTTTTTCCTGTCTCCATGAACCTGCTATGTATGAGGGGTGGAGTCTTAGGTGTTTACCGGGGTGGGCAACCCACATGCCTGCGTTGTGAGGCTGCACGTGGGGGAGGGTCAGCGAGGGAACAGTGACACTGCTGTGCTCTCTGCTGGATTTCAGTCACTTCCCCCACTACCCACAAGCAAATTGGAACCTTCTGGTGCTGACTGCCACGTGGGTGGGCTTGTGTCCATTCTGACACCCTGTGGGTCACTCCAACGAACTCTCCTGCGAGGCTGGGAGTTTTTCCTGCTTTCGCCTCAACCCCCGAAGATGTTTTCAATCAGAGGTTTGAGGCTACATTTCCCCCAGCTGGGACCCTGGGTGGCACGGTCTGTCTTGCTCCCCAGGTGTTCCTCCTCCAGATTTATCTGCACGTGAATGTGCCCATAAATGCCCGCTCCACCAGCCGCCATCTTGGCCATCTTGCTGCGAGTCCTCTCTGTCCAGCTGCCCGTCTCGACTCATCCTACTGGTTTGGTTGACTGTTTCTTGTTTAACTCCTTGGTTGTCAGACTTCCATACAGTTTGATTTTCTGTCGGTTATGAGTGTTTTTTGTTTTTTAATTTTTGTTGTCCTTCTGGTTGTGGGAGGAGGCACAGTATGTCTACCTATGTCTGCATTTTGTCTGAAAGTCCCGGTATTCATTTGAATATAAATTCCTCTCATTAATCATATTATTTTGACTGTTATCCCGGCTGTTAGAACTTAGAAGGTATGACAAAAATCATTTTTTATTCCCCTACGGGTTCTGTGAGCCTGCCATGTGTCATTCATGGCTGGGACACTGACTTCTGGAAAGGACAGCTTCTGAGAGATCATGAACATCTGCCAAAAGTAAACATATATTTTTTCTGTCAGCCTTTTTAATCTATTTCTGCAGGCCTTGGTATGACTTAGTAGTGATGGGAGTCATTTTCTTCCCTTGTACCCTTCCATTGGCATGAAAAAGTATTTCTGAGGCAGGTGCTTGGACTTAGAGAGTCAGGGATGTTGTTTATCGGCTCCTGGCTCTGTTTACATTGCGAGGAGTCGGTTCCCCTCCTGCATCTGGCACCTGGGCTCCATGGTCCAGCTCCAGCTCTGGAGTCTGGCCGTGGGGTCCCGGTTACAGATCTGGGTTCTGTGGCTTGAGGTTAAATCTGTGTCTGTGTGTCTGGGATCTGGAGCGTCTTCAGGTGTGGCTTTGCATCCTGGGTGGGTGCGTGGGTTTGATGTGTGGCTCTGGTTCTAGGGTCTGATGTACGGAACCTGATATCCAGGGTTCTCTGCCAGTCTCCGGTGTCAAGTGTCTGGCATTCAGGGTCGATGGTCTGGCCTGGGTTGCGGGGATAGTTTTGGGATTTGGGCCCGGGTGTTGGGTTCCGCTTTTGGTTCTGGGTCTGCTCTGGGGCCCAGGTTGTGGAGTCTGGGGCCTGTGTCCAGTCCTGAGTCTGTCTGTGGCATCTGGTGTCTGTGAAGTGATGGTTGTTGGCTGCAATTCAATGCCAGCTGGAGTTCCAGAGTTGGGGTGTGGGGAAGAAGGAAAGTCTACTTAGTGCAAATAGCTCCGTTTTGGTACTAATGGCTGTGAGTGCAGCATGGCTGTTAGGAAGCTCAGTGTTGCTACAGGTGACTCATGAAGCAGCACCTGTGTGGGTCAGTTCAATAGTGCGGCCGCTCAGTTGTGAAGCGTCTTGGTGGTGAGGGGGCCCTGAAGTCAGGGAGTCCCGGGGCAAGTTCCCCCTCAGGCTGTGCTGCGCACTGCTTCTCTGCCCGTTCTGGTCTGGTCCTGTCACTTCCTCTCCGTTTGGCTGCATTTGCACACAAAGGAGCGCAGTTTGGAAAAGGGGCCCCCTCTTACTGAGGACATCAGCCTGGGAGAGCAGAGAACAGGCCACTGGTGTTGTCACCACAGCAGTCTAGGGTATTTTTATTCTTAAATTATGCCAAGGTTTCCTCTCGTACCTTCCTTTTTTTTTTTTTTTTTTGTTCTTCCCCAAAGCGAGACTGCCTTTTTTGTGTCAGCTTACTTAAATTATACAGAAAAATAAAAATTATTTCAAAATCCCACCCAACAGGTAATCACTGCAATTGTTCCAAGTACATACCCTTCCAGACATCTCTCCTTCCACATTGCCATTCTTCTACTGTCTCAGGATTTAATTTATTTTTCTGGGCTTGTCCTATGGATGCAAAACCCGTGACTTTCAGCTTTTCCCCCCAGTGTGTGGATGTATCCCTATGTTTTCCCATAGGTTTTTAATGTATTTTAATACTACTCAGTGGAAATGATTTTTTTAACTCCAAGTGTGATTCATTTTGAGGGTTCCTTAGAAGTGTATTTCATAACTTTTAGTGTAAGAACTTTCTAATTTTTGCAGCTCATTTCTAGATTATCTATAATGAGAGCAAGAAACATACTTCAGATAAGTTCATTCCTTTGATTTTTTTTTTTTTTTTTTTTGAAATTTGCTTCGTTACATTATGGTCAATGTAAAAAGTGTTGGAAGCATGCATCTCTGCTGCCGTCTTGTGGTCATTTTGGGAATAACACCTCAGGGCCACATTTTCTTTTATTTCACTTAGCATAGCCTTCATTTTTTTTATCTAATTTGAGACCAAATTCAACCAATTGTGTGAGCATCCTAATTACCAGTGTTTTGAACTGTGCGTTTGATAGGTTGGCTCTCTCTTCATTGCCTAATTGTACTTTTTTCTGGAGGTTTGATCAGTTCTTTTATTTGGGCCAATTTTTTTTTTTTTTTTTTTTTTTTGGTCTCTGAACCTGCTATGTGTGAGGGGTGGAGTTTTAGGTGTTTACCAGGGCGGGTAACCCACGTGTCTACCTTGTGAGGCTGCACGTGGGGGAGGGTCAGAGAGGGAACAATGACGCTCGCTCCATTGTCTGCTGGATGTCAGTCACTTCCCCCACTACCCACCAGCAAATTGGGCTCTTCTGGTGCTGACTCCCACGTGGGTGGGCTTGTGTACATTCTACTTGGGTCTCTCCAACGAACTCACCTGCGAGGCTGGGAGTTTTTCCTGCTGACGCCTCAACCCCTGCAGGTGTTTTCAATCAGGTTTGAGGCTTCATTTCCCCAGCTGGCACCCTGGGTGGCACGGTCTGTCTTGCTCCCCAGGTGTTCCTCCTCCACATTAATCTGCACGTGAATGTGCCCATCAATGCCGGCTCCACCAGCCGCCACCCTCCCTGGGTCCAGCAGCCGCCATCTTGCTGCGAGTCCTCTCCACCCAGCTGTCCGTCCTGGTCCCTCCTACTGGTCTGGATGACTGTTTCTTCTTTAACTCCTTGGTTGTGAGATTTCCATACACTTTGATTTTCTGTTAGTTCTGGGTGTTTGTTTTTAAATTGTTGTCCTTCTGGTTATGTGAGGATGCACAGTGTCTACCTATGCCTCCATTTTGGCCCAAAGTCCTAGTGTTCCTTTGAATATAAATTCTCCTCATCCATGTATTAGATGTTGAATACCTCCCATTAATCAGATTATAATAATTTGATTGTTATCCCATCTGTTAGAACTTAGAAGGTATGACAAAAATAATTTTTTATTCTCCTACCGGTTTTGTGAGCCTGCCATGTGACATTCACAAGAAGGGTCAAAGCAGTAAGAAATCCTTTTTTATGAGGCATTCTTTGGAGCTGCGTGGGTAGCATCATAGTCCTGGTTTTGAATGTTCCAAGTGTGCTTGACCATCGTTTGTCATTGGCTTTGTCTGTGGCAGCTTTTTTATACCATGAGAAACCTGAAAAGTTTTCAGTATTGTGTAGTACAGGGTAAAAAATGGAAATAAAACCAATAAAGTAAAATGAAGTACAACTGTTATTTAACATGCTTGCCCTTTAGGCCGTATCTTCATGCCAGTTTCCTCAGCATCGGATAATAAAGAAATTTACGAAAACCGTTGAGTGTTGGTAGGGCCATGGTGATATTGAAGATGGACGAAGAGAAGCCAAGTTTCCGGCACGCTAGGGTTTGTCCATGGAAGAGGGGTGACAATGCCCGATAAACGTGAGAAAAGATGTGTGGCATGGAGAAGGTGCTGGGATGGATGTAACGTGTGCTAACTGCATGACAGGTTCATGTTGGAGATCGGCCAGGGTTCCGAATGCATCGGATGGACTCGTCGCTCTTCAAGGCCATCCAGTCCAGATACTGCTTGAGGACGAACCGCGTGAGGCGATGCGGGACACGGATGACCTACTCAAAGTCCCCGAATCTGTCACCGAAAATCATCGGCACCAGGATGGTTCCACGCATCACGACGGGTTCTACGGCAGTGTACCGGGAAGGAACACGTCAAGCACCATTCTCGACAGGATGTCCACGCGGGAAGGTCTTCAGGAAGGTAAGGAAAGCGTCGTTTCAACACAAATAGCTAGAGGAACAGGACACACAGTACATGACAGGGCACAGGGGACATCATGGGGCAAACAACACCATAGGTCACACTCAAAAAGGCAAGTTGCCTTGAAGAAATCGTCTTCCTACGAGCAACACCTCCAGCACCATCCTCGACAGGATTTCCACGTGGGAACGTCTTCGGGAAGGTAAGGAAAGCGTCGTTTCAACACAAACAGCTCGACGAACACTGCACACAGTCCATGACATGGCACGGGAGACATCATGGGGCCAAGAACACAATAGCTGACACTCTAAAGGCAGTATGCTGTTTGGGGTGAGCTTTTGTCTGAAGGTGGGCTAGGAATAGCCAGCTTTGGAAAGCGGGTGTGTATGAAATTTGTTTCATCCCCCAGGTTAGCAATTCCCCGAGAGAGATAGCGTATCGCAGTGAGGAGAATTCCATGGGTAGTGTTTACGAGCGGGGGATTTGGTATTAGAAAATTTTGTCGGCACTGGCCATGAGTTAAGCCTTCCTACAGGCGTGCCTCCTGGAGCATCACTGACAATGCAGAAGGGGTAGTTGACTTGTAGGTTGTTTGTTTGTTTTTTTTTTAAACAGAATTAGACTTTATTTTTATTTTTTTTTTAAAGATTTTTTTAAGTACTTTTTTTTTCTTTTAGATTTTATTTATTTATATTTAGAGAGGAAGGGAAGGAGAGAGGGAGAGAAACATCAATGTGCGGTTGCCTCTTGTATGTCCCCTGCCGGGAACTGGCCTGGCAACCCAGGCATGTGCCCTGACTGGGAATCGAACCGCGATCCTTCGGTTCGCAGGCCCGCGCTCAATCCACTGAGCTACACCAGCCAGGGCTGTAGGTTGTTTTTATTAAGTGAGAAAATACAGGCTCTCTAGGGGAGTGTTGATCGCTAGCGGAGAAAGTCCTGGGTAATAGTTTAGCAAGGTTTTGAGAGGTTATTATGCCCCATGGGCTGGAATGTACAGCCTTTTCATCTAGGGTTGCAGAGACGTTTCCCCACTGTTCCGGTGCCAGTGGCTGAACATAGCCCCAACTACGGGTGGAAAGACAAAGCCAACAGGAATAATTCAATTTTAAAGACTGGGCCATACGGTCAGCTAATTCATAGATGGTTTTAGGTGGAGAGTTAGCATAAGCGAAAGGGGTTAAGTGGTGAAAATAGAAAGCTACTTATCAGACTCAGGAGCAGTCTTGCGGAAAAGGAGTATGGGTCCTCTGCCTGCGCACAGGAGCAGGTGGCGTCATCTTGTTGTCCGAGTCGTTTTCCTTCCGAACAGGAACGTGAGGGCTTCTACCGGGTCACAGGTGTACGTGGAGTCTGGATTCCTCTGCTGGTCCGAGGAGTGATCTGGATCAGCAGGAGCCGGTTTTATCCTAGAAATAGGAACCCAACTATCGACCCCTAATAGTTTCACAGCCATGGGGGTACTCAGGACAACCTGATAGGGTCCCTTCCATTTGGGGTCAAGCTGATCTGCAGGTGATCCTTCTTTCCAGGTTTTGGGAAGTACCCAGTCTCCTGGAGAGATAGTGGCCAGGGCTTCTCTTAGGAGAAGGCAAGACTTTATTTCCATATTCTTGTAACGCTTTTTGTACTTGTCCCAAGTTTATTATATGTTTCATGGCTTGATGGGTCTCAGTATCAAATATTAAACCTAGTGTTAGGAATGGCCTGCCATATAGCATTTCAAAAGGGCTGAGCCTAGTATTAGCTTTAGGGGAGCCCCTTATTCTCATGAGGGCTATAGGCAGTAGTTTGACCCAGTTCTCAGAAGTCTCTTGATGGAGTTTTGCTCGTGTACTTTTTAAGGTTTGGTTTACCCGTTCTACTTTTCCAGAGGACCGAGGTCTCCAAGCAGAGTGGAGATAATACTTTATACCTAGGGCCTCAGAGACTGATTGAGTGATCTTAGAGGCGAAAGAGGGCCCGTTGCCACTCTGCAGGGAGCGTGGGAGACCAAATCGGGGTATTATTTTTTAGGAGAGCCTTGGCTACCTCTGTGGCCTTCTCCGTCCTGGTTGGAAAGGCTTTAATCCACCCAGGGAAGGTGTCTATTAAAACTAGTAGACACTTGTATCTTTTACGGGGGGGCATTTTGGTAAAATCAATCTGCCAGTCTTCTCCTGGATATGTTCCCCTCCGCTGAACAGGCTCTAGCGTGGGGGAAGGGATGGCCTTTGACTATTGTTATTGTAGTTGCAAAGTGAGCAGGTCTGACAGATATTTTTTATAGTAGTTGTCAGACTTTGCCTGTAAATAATTTATTAACTAACGCTGTAGTAGCATCCCTTTCCTATGTGGAAGGAGTCATGTAGGGCCTTTAAAACTTTCCATTGAGAGGCCTGGGGAAGGAGAAGTTTCTGACCAATGTAAATCCAGGGCCCTTCCTGAATGCCCCCTTGCTCTGTGGCCTGTGATTTCTCTTCCGATGTGTAATCAGGCTTCAAGTTAGCATCATCTATGGATGGGGAATAGTGCCATTTCTGTGATTGGCCTCAGAGCTGCCTTCCTAGCCTCTTGATCTGCCCTTGTTTCCCCTGGTAATAGTGGACCTAACTTTCTGGTGACCCCTGCAGTATATTACTGCTACTTGTTTAAGGAGTCTCAGTGCTTCCAGCAAATTTAAGATTTCTTGCTGGTGCTTAACGGGGGAATTCCTTGCAGTAAGGAGTCCTCTTTCTTTCCAGATGGCAGCATGAGCTTGCAGAACAAGGAAGGCATATTTGGAATCTGTATAGATATTAATCTTTTTTCCTTGTCCTAGAATAAGAGCTCGAGTAAGAGCTATAATCTCTGCCTTTTGGGCTGAGGTTGAGGGCGGAAGAGGTTGCCCCTCAACAATGTCATGTACACTAACCACCGCATATCCCGCTCTTCGCTGTCTACCCTGTACAAAACTGCTCCCATCAGGAAGCCACTTCTCATCAGGGTTATCTAAGGGCTGGTCTAATAAATCAGCCCTGCTGGAATAGGTGAGATCAATAATCTCTGAGCAGGAATGAGCTAAATGTGGAGATGATCCAATAGGCATTAAGGAGGCCGGATTTAAGGTATTACAAGTTTTTATAGTTACTTCAGGATTGTCTAGGAGAAGGGCCTGATACCTGGTCAATCTATTTCCTGTTAACCAGAGATGTCCTTTCATTTCTAATATACTTTGGACTTGATGTGGAGTTAGAACTTCTAACTTTTGTCCAAGCGTCAGCTTTGCAGCCTCCTCAGCTAATGTGGCTGTTGCTGCTACTGCTCTAAGACATGGAGGCCACCCCGTTTTGACACTGTCCAGCTTCTTAGAGAAATATGCGACAGGTTGGGGTTCATTTCCTAATCGCTGGACTAGGACTCCTAATGCTATTCCCTGTTTCTCTGCTATGTATAGAGAGAAAGGTTTGTTTAAGTCAGGGATGCCTAGGTCTGCGGCCTCAACTAGAGCCTGCTTGAGTTTAACAACAGCTTGATCATGTTCCTTTTCCCATATAATGGGACCCTTAGTAGCTTCATATAGAGGCTTTGCAATTAGTCCAAAGTTTGGAATCCAGATCCTGCAGAACCCAGCCATTCCCAGGAAAGAGCGGAGCTGCCGTTTGGTAGCAGGTGGTGTTAGCTCAGCAATTGCCTTTATTCTTTCTGATGACAGCTGCCTAGATCCTGGAGTTGAGATATATCCTAAATAGTTTACTTTCTGCTTGGAAATTTGGGCCTTCTTCTTAGAGACTCGGTATCCCCGGCCCCCAAGGAAGTTCAGAGTGAGGATAGTGTTGCGATCTGAGGCTTCCTTCGAGAGGCTACAGATGAAGATATCATCTACGTTTCGTAAGATTGCTCCTTCTCGTAGCTGTAAATCTCTTAGATCTTTCTCTAACACTCTTGCGAATAGATGGGGGCTGTCTCTAAATCCTTGCAGTAGCGCCGTCCAGGTATATTGTTGATGGGCCATTGTTTTAGGGTCTATCCACTCAAATGCAAACAAGTACTGGGAATCTGGGCGGACAGGGATCCAAAAGAATGCATCTTTTAAGTCTAACACAGTATACCATTGAGTATAGTCTAGTACCTGGGTGAGGATAGTATATACGTTGGCCACAAGGGAATGTAAGGGGACGACAGTCTCGTTAATTCATCTTAAGTCCTGGACTCCCCTGTGGGCTTAAGAACAGGGAGGATTGGAGTATTGCAGGGGGACCGACAGGGTACCAGCTGCCCGTGTGTCATAAACTTCTCGATGATGGGCTGCAGACCCTCTAAAGCCTCCCGCTTGATGGGATATTGTTTCCTGTGGGGATAAATCACCCCAGGCTTTAGGCGGATTTGGACTGGTTGCGCTGTACCGGCCTTGCCAGGAACCCTGGAGTCCCAAACTAGGGGATCTACTTCTTGTAAAATCTGTTCCGGGATATTATTTTCTTTCTTGTCTTTACAGGCTAGCATAATCATAAGGACTTTATCTGGGACCTCCTGGAACTTCAGAATAGCTCCTAGTCTGGCCAAGAGGTCTCGTCCTAGTACTGGTACAGGGCATTGTGGAATCATCAGAGAAGAATGCTTAAAAATTTGGCTCTCAAACTGACAAGGGATAGGGGGCGTGTGAAAACAAGTCTTAGATTTTCCTTGTACTCCCATAATGCTTCTTGAGTTAGGAGAGAGAGGACCAGCACATGAATTAAGGACAGAGTAAGTGGCCCCAGCATCAACAAGAAAATTTTCTGACCTGCCACGTCAAGAGTCACCTGGGGACTTGGTTAGCGATCGAGATGCTGGTGTGGGCTGGGGCCAACCTGCTCCCCGGGCCCCCTCAGTCCTCAAGTGCTGCCACGGCCATAGGAGAATGACCCCTTTCCGCTCCGGGAACGGGGGCAGTCTACCTTCCAGTGCCAGGGATGAAGGTTCGTTTCTTTGCACTTGGGACATGGCCCTGGGGGTGGCTTAGTGCATTCTTTCGCCCAGTGTCCAGAGCATTTGCACTTAAAGCACATTGGATCCTTGTGCCCTCCACACCTTCGGGGCTTCCCCAGGTTACCTTGAGGTGGCTGGCCGTAGCCAGTGTTGTTACTAAGAGCTAACGCAAATAGCTTGGCCTGTCTCTCCTCTAAGTCTCGATCGATAAAGACTGAGAAGGCAACATCCATCAGTTGTGCCAAAGGGTTTTGGGGCCCCATTTGTAACTTCTGAAGTTTCTTACGAATACCAGGGGCTGCCTGGGTGATAAAGTGTTGCCCTATCAATACCTGTCCCTCCGGAGACGATGGGTCTGTATTAGTGTATTTCCGAAAGGCTTCTACCAGTCCGTTGCGGAAGAGTGCAGGGTTCTCTTCCCTTCCTTGTGTTATTTCCTTGACTTTATCATAATTCACTGGCTTTTTGATACGAGCCCTCATTCCAGCCAATAAGCACTCTATCATGATGGATTTACTTCTGTTTCCTCCTGGTGTATTCTAGTCCCAGTTAGGCTCATGATCTGGGACAGCCTCCGCTGCAGGCCTTGCATGGCCGGGGTCTTCAGTATGTCATTGATCTGCATTTTTACGGGCCCCTTCCCAAATTCGCTGCTTTTCTTCTGGAGAGCAACGTGTAGTTAGAACTATGTAAAGGACCCTCCAGGCCATAAAAAGGCAAGGGTTAAGATACAGAAGTTATGAATAAAGCGTGTAGGATCCTCCGGAAAGTTTCCTAGCCTTTCCTTGCACTGCTGCAGGTCAGCTATCGAGAAAGGCGCGTGGACCCGAGCAGGGCCTTCTGCACCCGCTACTTCTCTCAGAGGCAGGAGAACAGAAGAAGCAGGGAGATAGGAGGCTCCACTCCTAGTGTGTCCCGCTGGACTGGGCTTCTCCTCCTTTGGTGACTTTGGGTATATGGGTGAGTAGGGCAGAGGAGAGGTTCTAGTAGTCGACTCAGGGGTTGTGAGGTTTCAGGGCTCTGAGGCCTGCTAGGTTCCCCCTGAGAGACAGGTGGGAAAGCCTCCCTTGCTTCCCTCTGAGAGACAGGAGTGGAATTTAAAAGGGGGTCATCTAGAATGTCGTTGGGACACCCCAAAGTATATGTTTCTTTCAACCCAGAACAAAGAGACGGAGCATGAGATAACCCAAAAAAAGCTTGTACATAGGGAAGTTCCGACCACTTACCTCGCCTCCGACAGAATAGATGCCATTGGAGTACAGTGTTGTAATTGCTACTCCCATTTTCAGGCCATGTTTCCTTCTCTCCTAACTTATATTGAGGCCAAGGCGTGTTACATAAGAAAATCAGCCTCTTAAGACATTCAGGGTCAAACTTATCCCAGTTTCCAAGGATGCATCCCAACGGTGATGCTGCGGGGATCGAGGGTGTATTTCCCATTGGGTCAGGTCCGTGGCACACCTAGTTAAAAAAACAAACTGAAAAAACAAACCGTCGTACTCCTGAGCCTGGAGGGGCGTCCCCCATCACTGCTCTAGGAGTTGACTGGTGGGATGTAGGGCGTCCCCTGTTTCTCCCACCCACAGCTACCAGACGTCTCCGGCAACAGGAGGACCGAACACCAGCACCCTTGGGCTCCTAAAAGGCATCCCCTTTGATCACCCAAGGTGCCACCTAGTGGTTCACAGGGCGTCCCCCGTCTCCCCACCGAAAAACTACCAGACGTCTCTGGCGACACGAAGACCATGTGCTAGGCTTGCCACGGACTATCTGTATCCCCTTCGCTACTGGTGGAATCAGCAGCTTCGACTGAACTGGACCCTTTGTGCAGATCTCAAGGCTTTTTTATAAGTTTGGCTCCTCGCCAGCAAGGAGTCAGAGAGAGGATGGCACTAGTCATTTGGTATAATTCCTGCAAAGACTGGAGGCCGATACAATACTGTTGAATCCAGTAAGAGAGGTCGCTACTGTGGCAGAATACTTGCCACCTACGTGGCTCCGGGTCGCTCCCGTCTCGATCTATTGGATGAAAACACAGAAGTTGGGGAAGTGAGCTGGGAAGTAGGCTGAGATGGCAAACTCCAGCCTCAGATGGCAGCTCAGCTGGAAAACGGCCACATCTAGAGGAGGGGAAAAAAGCCATAAGCTGCGGTTTCCCAGCGTCACGAAAACCCTAGGTGCCGAGGTGCTAGCAGCAGGACTGCCTTTAGGATGTCCCGCCCCCTGCTCTGCTCCGGGCAGAGGCTGGGAAAAAAACCTACAGAGATGTCGGGCTCAGGCCTCAGGCACAGCTGAAAAAAAAAAAAAAAAAAAAAAAAACCTGAGTTTACAAAGTTACTTTTTCCTATAGCATTGGAGAAGCAGGTACCCCGCTGTTTTTGGGTACCGAGTTCATTACTCTATTGTTCTCGGGACCTACAGTAGCCCCTACGTCTAGAAGTTAACAGTGTTCTAAAGACTCCATTCCTCATTTTCTGAGTTCTACAGTCAAGGAGGGGATGAGATTTTTCCCCTTTGTCCCCTTGTCCCTAGTTAACGTGGGCTTAGTGGGACCAAGCCCAATATGAAGCTGAAATGGAATGCAAGGCTTGAAATGTCGGGCAGGTAAGGAATATCATCACTTCCTGCTGCGAAGTCAAGATCAAAGGCATGGTTTTAGAGATGAGATAGCTGCTTGGCTGGAAAACAAAGACCGCAATTCCTTGGTAAAGCAAATAGGCATGAGAGTAGTCAGAGATGCCAATAGAGTGGTCAGAGAAAGGAGAAAAGTCTCCCAAAGGAGGCAAAACCGAACAAAGGGCCTAGTTAGGAGAACAGGTCCTGGCCAGGACTCGTACTACAGGCTAAAATCTTGCTCTCTTCCCAAAGACTATTCTTAAGTGGGGAACATGCCGCAGGGATGGGACCATGAATGCTTTGACAACGCGCTTCTCGTCGTGTGGACTTTTGCTTGTGGTTGGCGGGAAAACTAGTGTTCTTTTTTCCCGGTCCACGTCCAACTTAACCTCCCACGGGCGTGTTTGTTGCGGCGAGCGCCCTCGTGGCTCTTAAATGCTCGACCCGTGCCCACGGGGTGCAGCGATCTCTTGAGAGAGAGAAAGCAAGACATTAGCTCAGCAGACAGAACATTGCTCACCCCCACAATTTCTGCAAGGGGTATTCGGATGCCTATTGAGTTGCTAAGAGTCACCTGGGGGGAGAGATGCTGCAAGCTCACAATGGGCCAATGATTTCACCGACTTTTTCTTGGCCAGTTTCAGAGGCAGAAAAAGGCTAAGGAATCCAAGTAGCGGGTCAAAGTGTGCTGCTTGTGAGCAGGGCTCCCAAAGGTCCTTACCCCTTCGGTCATCCCTAACTCTCTTACGTGTCTCGGTTTCTCCCCTGTCTGAAACAGCCAGGGGGGCTTGGAGCCCTGGGTGACCAGCCCTTACGTGCACTTCCCCGGACGAGCCGAAGTGTCATTACCGTGATTGGAGTTCCTTACGAGGCCCCTGCACGTCTCAGGGATTGACCGCAGACACCCCCGCAAGGCCCCCACTCACGTAGGGACAGCCGAAGATTTGGGCCGGGGGTAGGGGGAGGAACTGCCTCTTGTCTTCGGAGCCCGGGCAGAACCAGAGCACTCGTTTCAGATCTCATTGTTTCTCCCTCCGAACACAGGCCTAGCACTTTGAACTTCCCCGCCCCCACAGCGCAGCATCTCCTTGATCCCGAAGTGAGACAGGCAGGACAGCTTTCTCGGTGAGACCATACTCACTGGTTCCAAACGCCTGGAGACAAAGGTTTGGATGCAACTCGGATTCCTGGGTTTCGACACCGAATCTGTTGATGGGAGAGACCCGGTTCTTCCTGCTGACACATGTAAAGAATTACATATCAGCAAATCTTGTAGTATGAAATCAGTTTATTAGTGGTCCGTTTCCATGAATGAGAACAGGACGGGATAGAGTAGGGGGTGAAAGGCAAAGTTTCAGGGCAAAGCGGGGTGAGAAAAGTGAAGAGCGGCTGAAAACCAGGGTGGCAAGCCCCTGGGCAGCCTGAGACTGGGTGGCCAGAGGCCCTGTGGCCCGAGAGCCAAGAGCACCCTGAGCCCCCGACAGAGAGAGAGAGAGAGAGAGAGTCCTTTGTTCTCAGGACGTATATAGTGGGTGGGATAGGAGGGAAAAAAGTTACATATTGATGTAGGGGTACATGTGGTGCCAGCTTTCCTGGGGGAATGTGATTACCCCAAACTTAGGTATGTGTGGGGATCTGTTAGCCCGAATCCTTGTCTTGCTCCAGACCCCATTGGTTCATCTTGTTGTAAAACAAATACGTGACAGGAGGCAGTTCATGAAAATTGGAGCACTTTCCAAAGTTATTGATGGGCTTTTTCTGTAAGCATCAGGGACTTTCTCGTAAAACAGATACTGACCAGAGGTAGGCAATTCACCAAAGTTGTTTTATGGGCTTCTTCTTTGGGCACCGGGGACCCTCTCCCACATTCCAGGCCTTGGGATGAAAGTACAGTTTCAAGGCTTTCCTTACCGGAAAGTGGAAATGCTACATAGAATTTCAAGGACTTCCCTTCTTTCTTGTTAACACAGTGTGTCTTGTGATGTTGGCGCACCTGGCAATAGTATCAGACCAGGCTCAGGACTGCTGAGTTCGTGTGTGAGACCTGTCTCCCTCCTCCTCCCTGCCTCGGTTTACCATTTATTGTACTCAATTGGTAAAAGATGTTTCCTGGCAACCAGGGTGCTATATGGTGGCCAGTAACAGCATTGCAGTCTCAGAGTTCTTCCTATGCTGTCTCCTTCATGAGGAACACAGAATGTAGTAGCAAATGTCCACATTTTCAAAGAGGAAAACTTGAGATGGTGAAATCTGGAATCTAAAAGAGGAAGGCCGTTTGTTCTAAGTTGCATTAGGAATCAGTTATTACAGTGATGTATGAGCCATGGAAAGAAGCAGGGACCCTCAGGTGACCGCTCTAATCACAGCGTGGTCTGGTCTCCTAAGTGGACAGATATTCTTTTGCCTCCTGAGCTATTGTCTAGGACACTTCTCCCTGAAGATTTGTCAGATGGCTGGCATTTTTTTGTTCTTTAAGGTTCAGGTTCAGGCTTCCTGTGCCAAGAAAGGCGGCCTTTCAGATCCAGGATGCAAAGGGACATGCTGTTTCTATTCTAATGGAGTCTTCAGGATCCAGAGTAGGGTTTGTCATTCTCAGCACTATGGACCTTTTGGGCCAGAGAATTCCTTCTCCTGGGGCATGGCCCTCTGCATTGTAGGTGCTGAGTAGCATCTAATACCTCTATTCACTGCGAGCAGCCTGGCTTCCCTTCCCCTGAGGACAATCTGAAATGGCTCAGGACATTTCCTGAAGTCCCCTTGGGGGCCAAAGTCACCTTTGGTTGAGAAACTGTGAAGCTGTTACCCTTTTTGAAACCAGAAAGATCTTGGTCTGGTATGCAGTCTTTTTATTATTTTTTCTATGCAAATTATTTTCCACTGTGACTCTGATTTATTTTGGGAAGGTATTTAGAAGTGTATTTGAAAACATCTAAATATAGGGACTTTGTAGTTACCTTGCGACTATTTTCCAGAGTAATGGCAAAGAGCAATCAACATGGTGAGACATTTGTGGAAACCCGCTTTATAGCTAAATAGGGTCATGCTTTAAAAAGTTCCAGGTGTGCTTGAAAAGCATTTTTAATGGACTTTGTGGCTGCTTACTTAAACAATGAGAAAACGTATTCAAAATTCTCCCTGAAGAGTTAAAAAGAAGTGCTATCATTTTCTGCATATCCACTTGCAGAAATGTGGATGTGCACATTTCTACTTTCTCTGGATTTCTTTTAGTACTTGAGGTTATAAGTATGGGCATAAAACTTGTGTCTTTACAGGTTTATTTTTGATACTGTGCATGGAAGGGTGAAGATGTTTTCCATAAGTTTTGGTATGTAGTATGTTTATCCCCTTTCAGTTTATTTTGTCATTCCAATTGTTTTATTTTTGAGGTTGTGTAGAAGTGTATGACATAACTGCCCAATAGAAGGACTTTGCAGTCATTCAGTTTTAGTGAATTCCAGCTTATGTGCAATAGGAGCACTTCGAGAAACACACTGTATATAATTTCAATGCTGCGATGCTTGTTGAAACTGGCTTTTTTATGGGCTTGGCCAAAAGATAGAAACTTTTGGGAAGATGGAATTAGGAAGATTTCTGAAAGACTGCAGAAAGCAGTGGGACAAAACGGTGACTACGTTGTTCCATGAAATGATTGGTGAAAACGAAAAACGTCTCTTCCATTGTGTCTTTACCTGCAAATCCGAGGAACCTTTTGGCCAAGCAAATAGTATCCTGTTCCAAGTGAGCGGCTCTGCTGCCACCTCGTGGGACTTTTGTGAATAACATGTTCGTGGCAGCTCAGCAGGAAAAGGGGTGGAGTGTAGGATAGTATCCATGAACGTGGATGGCAATATTATTTAGACGTGTATCTAGAAAGTTGTCAATATCAGGACTTAGCTATTACCTTTTGTTCCCTATTTCCATATGAACAGCAATGACAGAAATAAACTATCTTTTCAGTCCTTTGAAATTTGTTAAAACTGGCCTTAGCACAGGATGGTCCCTTCGAAAACTGTCCCAAGTGTGGTCCTCTGCTGCCATGTCATGTGTCACCTGAGAATAACAGCTTCGTGAAGGCCAGCAGGAAAAGTCTTTGGCTGCAGTGAATTGTCTACTAAGGGTTCATGGAACGTTATTTTAAGAAGTGTTTTTCATCGCATGGAAACGAAAGGACGTCCCAGTTACTTTGTGTTTTGGACTTGCACGTTAGCAGCCATGAGGGCGATAGATGAATTTTTTATAATTTCAGTCCCGAAATGTGAAGTTTGTTGAAAACGGAAGGATGGTACAATCTGGTCCCTTCCAAAGTGTTCTAAGGGTGCCTACTGCTGCCGTCTCGTGGGCATTTCTGGGAATGACACCTTAGTGCCGGTCAGCAGGAAAAGTGGTTGATTCCAGTGGAATAGGAAGGACTGTTGGTTGCCATGTAGTTTAGAAGTGCATTTCAAAACCTTTACGTGTAAGGACCTATTCGTTACCATTTGTTCCCGATTTCTACATGAACAGCAACGAGAGCAAGAATTATGTTCTGTATAATTTTAGTTGTTTGTCATGTGTTTCATCTTGATTTACGGCTCATGACGGTCAGTTAGTGAAATGTCCTAAGTGTGGCTCTGTTCTCGTCTCACGTGCTTCTTGGGAAGAACACCTTCGTGCAGGCCAGCAGGAAAGGTTGTCCGCAGCAGGGAATGATGTACACATGTTGATTGGAATGGCACCTAGTCATGGATGTTGTTACTTTCCTATAAACGGACTTTGCAGTTCATTTCTCCTTCTCTCCACCCTGACAACAGCCGTGTGTTTACGTCAGGTTACTGGGCACCTCTTGCGGGCCAGACCTGTGTTCACGTTTCAGCCGTGTCCACGTGTTTGCGGTCCAACGTCCCATGTGCGTCCGCATTCTGTCCGCTTCGCTGTGCCTCCCGTGTCCACATCCTCGCCACGCTAACGTCTCAGCCTGGCCGACATCATGATCGTGCCTAGGTCCCCTCAGCCTTGATGTCCTGGCCCTGCTGCCATCCTTGTTCGTGTTTGCGTCCCTTCCACATCACTGTCCTGTCCGTGTGGATGTAGAGGTCGTGCTGCTGTGTTGCCTGCATGTGAACATCCCATGTGCATGGATGTCCCGGCTGCGCCGCCGTCCCACCTGCATGGATCTGTCGGCTGTGCCACTCGCCTATCTGTGTGGATGTCCCATTTCCCTGGGTGTCTGAGCTGCGCTTCCGTACTGCCTTGGTCGAGGCAATATGTGGGTTGCGCCGCTGTCCTTGCGTGTAGAGGCCTTGGCCTTGTCGATGTCGTGTCAGCCTCAGTGTCCTGGTTGTGCCTTCGTGCTCCCGCATCGATGTCCCGGTGTTGCATCCCGATCGCGAAATGAAGGACCAAGTCGGAGACAGGTGAAAATGAGAATGGGTTTTATGAACCTACGCAGGGGCTAACTCCCGACCGCCTAAGCAGGAGATGTAAATGGGAGTCACTTCCCCGCTCTTGCAGCGAGCTCCTTTTATGCACAATGAGCAAGCAAGCCGTTGACAGAAGCAGACGTTGCAGTTATGGCTAGGGTACACAAGGGTCCCGGCTCGCGTCCTAATTTTATGTTGGAAACGTCTAGTTCCTTAGTATTGTTGCGTCCATGGTTTTCATTTCTTAGGGTTGCTGAGGCCATATCCTTGAGGTTCTGTTAGTTCTCCTTTGTTTCAAACCTAGGAGACCTTACCACACTTCCTCCTCTACGGTCCTATGACTTCTGTGAATGGGTCGTTTGTTTGGAGGTCCGACAGTCTTCATGACTCATAAAACTGGCCTTCTACATTTTTCTGTTTGGTTGTTAGTTTCTTCCTTCTGGTCCACTGCATGGATTGGAGTCCCAGCTTTCCTTCCATCTCTGTTGGTTCCCCATGCATCTTCCTTCATTTCACATATTGTAGCCTGCATTTGTTCATCTAATTTGTGAGCCAAATCCACCAATTACGTGAGCATTTTGATGACCAGTGCTTTGAACCGTGCATATGATAGGTTGGCTGTCTCTCTGTTGACGGGAGAGTCCTGGTTCTTCTTGCTGACGCATGTAAAGAATTGCATCTCAGCAAATCTTGTAGTATGAAATCAGTTTGTTAGTGTGTTGTGGACCGTTCAGCCTGGTTTCAGGAGTTGTAACCCTCACCCCAGGGTGGGCTGTGTAAGAGCCCAAGGGACCCACTTCATCTGGGTCTGGTCTGTCACAAGGACGTGGACTACTAAGGACACAAAGCTTATTTTCCTGGCAGGAGCGCCGCTTCTGCCTCCTCCATGTCTGGCTCCCATGCTTGGTTGGCAGTCCAGGACGGGGAATACTCCTCATGGGAGGGGCAACCTAAGCCAGATGCAACCCCTTGGGAGGCCTCACGGAAGGACTCGGGGAGGGGGGGCTGCAGCAAAGAGGATGTGATGGACCCTTAACCCCCCCAGATATTCTCACATAGCCTTAGTCCTCATTTCCATCCGGTAGATGTCTCCTGGTTCCTTATCAGGTTAAAGCCTGAAACTTACGGGGGCGAGTGGTGCAGCCCTGTACCGGTCAGGACGGCTCCCCGGGTGACTGGGCATAAGAAAGAATTCCTAAAGTCCCGTGAAACCTGCTTCGCTAAGAGTGCTCTCATTTAAATGATAAGGGTCCGAGGAGGAAATGAGGATGTCTCCTAAAGTATGGCAACCCTGTTTCCTGACAAACAGTGGCTCGGATGAAGCCCTCAGATGTCTTTGACATGTTCAACCTGTATTCCGGTGTATTGGAACCCAATGAAAGCCTAGTGAGGAAGGGGCTCTGGGTTATTCTCCTCTGAGAGTTTGACCCCTTTCCTCCGCAAGCAGTCATGTCTTGGTAGTTTTTATTTTCATCCGTGATGGGGGGGGGATGGGGCTCTGCCGGCTAAGCCTCTCTGCCCACATCTGGCGCCCAGAACAGGGGCACCCAGCAACCCGTTTACCAGGGGGAAGCATAATAGCACGAAATACTTTTTATGGGTCATGCTGGCAGTGCCTTCTAGCAATTGTCCACCAGAGGGCAGCATCGCTCAGTCCTTGATTTTACGGAGGCCGGTGGCACCGCAGTGTAACGTGTGTGCACCAGAGGGCAGTACGGTCGGCGAAAGGATTTTTATGGGGTTTCCCGGCCATGCATTCCCTGTTTTCCCACGAGAGGAAACACGAGAGGTTAGGGTTCTTGTTAGGGTTAGGGTTCCTGTTAGGGTTCCTGTTAGGGTCTAGGGTCAGGGCTTAGGGCTTAGGGCTTAGGGCTTAGGGCTTAGGGCTTAGGGCTTAGGGCCGTCGAACATCATCGGCACCAGGATGGTCGCATTCATCACGACGGGTTCTACAGCAGTGGACCGGGAAGAACACGTCAAGCACTATTCTCGACAGGATCTGCATGAGAAATGTCTTCGGGAAGGGAAGGAAAGCGTCGTTTTAACACAAGTAGTTAGAGGAACACGACACGCAGTCCATGACACGGCACGGGAGACATCATGGGGCCAAGAACACCATAAGTCACACTCAAAAAGGCAAGTGGCTTTGAAGAAATCGTCTTCCTACGAGCAACACCTCCAGCACCATTCTCGAGAGGATTTCCACGCGGGAACGTCTTCGGGAAGGTAAGGAACGCGTCGTTTCCACACGAACAGCTCGATGAACACAACACACAGTCCATGACATGGCAGGGGAGAGACATCATGGGGCCAAGAACTCCATAGCTGACACTCTAAAAGGCAAGTAGCTTTGAAGAAATGGTGTTTGTATGAGCAATAGGTGATGGGCTGTTTTGGGGTGAATGGAGGGGACACGGTCTAGGGGTCAGGGCTGGGGGCTGGGGGCTAGGGGCCAGGGGCTGGGGCTCAGGGCTTCGGGTTTACGGTGAGGGGCTATGGGCTAGTGGGCAGGGGTTAGGGATACGGGTTGGTCAATAATGATCATTACATGATTGTAGCTGTATGTGGTCTAGAAATAGGTAAAGTTTGAAAGGAAACAAGAAGTGAGGTCATGTGAGGAGCTAGAACAATTCTTCGTTAGTTGTGAATATGTTAATGACTACATAAAATAGTAACATGCTTTTCAGCATTTTAAATGAGTTTAGGGCCTGGAAGCACCGTGTTCTAGAAATCAGAAGTATTTTGTGACAGGAAATGTGCCCCCTGCCCCCGGTAGTTGATCTGAGGAACACAGAATGTAGTAGGAAATGTCCATAGTTTCAAAGAGGGAAAACTGGAGATGGTGACATCTGGAATCTGAAAGAGGAAGGCCGTTTGGTCTTGGTTTAAATTGGTTTAAATATGGTCATGGTTTAAAAAGTTCCAAGTGTGCTTGAAAAGCATTTTTAGTTTACTTCGCTGCTGCTTACTTAAACAATGAGAAAACATGTATTCAAAATTCTACCTGAAGAGTTAAAAAGAACTGCTATCATTTTCTGCATATCCACTTGCAGAAATGTGGATGTGCACATTTCTGTCTCTTTCTTTGAATTTCTTTTACTATATCAGGTTATAAGTATCAGCACAAAATTTGTGTATGTACAGCTTTATTTTTGATGCTGTGCATGGAAGGGTGAAGATGTTTTCCATAAGTTGTGGTATGTAGTGTGTTTATCTTCATTCAGTTTATTTTGTCATTCCAATTGTTCTCTTTTTGAGGTTGTGCAGAAGTGTAAGACATAACTGCCAAATAGGACTTTGCAGTCATTCAGTTTTAGTGAATTCCAGCTTAAGTGCAACAGGAGCACTTAGAGAACCATATTGTATACAATTTCAATGCTGCGATGCTTGTTGAAACTTTGCTTTTTATTGCCTTGGGCAAAAGGTACAAACTTGTGGGAAGATGGAATTATGAAGATTTCTGAAAGACTGCAGAAAGCAGTGGGACAAAAGGGTGAATACGTTGTTCCATGAAATTATTGGTGAAAACAAAAAAAGTGTCTTCCATTGTGTGTTTATGTTCAAATCGAACGAACATTTGGCCAAGCAAAGAGTATATTGTTCAGGTGAGCGGCTCTGCTGCCCCCTCGTGGGCCTTTTGTGAATAATATGTTCGTGGCAGCTCAGCAGGAAAAGGGGTGGACTGTAGATTATCCATGAACGTTGATGGCAATGTTATTGAGACGTATATCTTGAAAGTTGTCAATATCAGGACTTAGTCGTTACCTTTTGTTCCCCATTTCCATATTAACAGCAATGACAGAAAGAAACAGACTGTGTAACATTTCAGTCCTTTGAAATTTAAAACTGGTTTTAGCACAGGAAGGTCCTTTTGAAAACTGTCCGAAGTGTGGTCCTCTGCTGCCCTCTCATGCGTCACCTGGGAAGAACAGCTTCGTGCAGACCAGCAGGAAAAGTCTTTGGCTCCAGTGAATTGTCTCCTAAGGGTTCCTGGAATGTTATTTAAGAAGTGTTTTTCATCACATTGAAATGAATGGATGTCATAGTTACCTTCTGTATTGGACTTGCACGTTAGCAGCCATGAGGCGACCCATGAATTTTTTATAATTTCAGTCCTGAAATGTGAAATTTGTGGAAAACAGAAGGATGGTACAATGTGTGGTCCCTTCCAAAGTGTTCTAAGGGTGCCTACCGCTGCTGTCTGGTGGGCACTCCCGGGAATGACACCTTAGTGTCGGTCAGCAGGAAAAGTGGTTGAGTCCATTGGAATAGGAAGGACTGTTGGTTGTCATGTAGTTTAGAAGTGCCTTTCATAACTTTTACATGTAGGGACGTATTCGTTGCCCTCTGTTCCTGATTTGTCCATGAACAGCAACGAGAGCAAGAATTATATGCTATATAATTTTAGTTGTTTGTTATGTGCTTCATCTTGCTTTATGGCTCATGACAGTCCCTCAGTGAAATGTCCCAAGTGTGGCTCTCTTCTCGTCTCAAGTGCTTCTTGGGAAGAACACCTTCTTGCAGGACAGCAGGAAAGGTTGTCCGCGGCAGCGAATGATCTAGGAACGGTGATTGGAATGGCCCTTAGTCATGGATGTTGTTACTTTCCTATAAATGGACTTTGCAGTTCATTTTTCCTTCTCTCCACCCTGTACAACAGCAGTGTCTTTACATCAGGTAACTAGGCACCTCTTGTGGGCCAGACCCATGTTCACGTTTCAGCCGCGTCCACGTGTTTGCGGTCCAACGTCCCGTGTGCATCCGCATCCTGTCCTCTTCGGTGTGCCTCCCGTGTCCACATCCTCGCCACGCTAACATCTCAGCCTCGCCGACATCACGATTGTGTCTAGGTTCCCTCAGCCTTGATGTCCTGGCCCTGCTGCCATTCCGTCTGTGTTTGTGTCCCTTCCACATCGCTGTCCTGTCCGTGTCGATGTAGAGGTCGTGCTGCTGTGTTGCCTGCATGTCAACATTCTATCCTGATTGATGTTCCGGCTGCGCCGCTGTCCCACCTGCACGGATGTGTTGGCTGTGCCACGTACCTATCTGTGTCAATGTCACAGTTCTCTGGGTGTCCGAGCTGCACTTCCGTACCGCCTGAGCGGATGCCTTGTCGGATGCAATATGTGAGTTGCGCCGCTGTCCTTTGCGTGTAGACGCCTTGGCCTTGTCGATGTTGTGTCAGCGTTAGTGTCCTGGCTGTGCCTTCGTGCTCCCGCATCGATATCCCGGTGTTGCATCCCGATCGCGAGACAAACGACCAAATCGGAGACAGGTGAAAATGAGGATGGGTTTTATGAACCTGCGCAGGGGCGAACTCCTGACCGCCTAGGCAGGAGATACAAATGGGAGTCTCGCCCTGCACTTGCAGTGAGCTTCTTTTACACACAATCAGCAAGCAAGGAGTTGAGAGAAGCGGAAGTTGCGGTCATCGCTAGGGTACCCAAGGGTCCCGGCTCGCGTCCTAATTTTACCTCGGAAATGTCTAGTTCCTTAGTATTGTTGTGTCAGCGTTTTTCGTTTCTTAGGGTTACGGAGGCCATCTCCTTGAGGTTCTGTGAGTTCTCCTTTGTTTCAAACTTAGGAGACCTTACCACACTTCCTCCTCTACGGTTCTATGACTTCTATGAATGGGTCGTTTGTTTGGAGGTCCGACAGTCTTAATTACTCGTAAAACTGGCCTTCTACATTGCATGAATAAACATATATGAGTGAAGTAGAATACAAAACTCAGCTGTAGATCCAAGAACCTAAGGAAATTTTGTATATGATAAAGGTAGCATCTCAAATCACTGGGGCAAAGGAGGGACTTTTTAATAAATGGTGCTGGAACAGCTGGGTAGCTATTTGGAAGAAAGATAAATTGGATCCATATCTTACATCATACACAAAAATTAACTCAAATGGATCAGGGATCTATTGTAAAAATGTAAAAAGTGGGTGGGCCTCAGTCCTCCTCTTATCCCCATGGGAGCCTGTTTACTTTGACTAGAGTTTGTGAGTTCTTTACTCAGAGCTGGTCCAGACTGCCCACACCTCAGCTTTCTGCCTTTTGAAAACACTAAGAATAATGTTCCTGCATCAGTTTTTACTAGAGCCAATCACCCTCACGCCTGGAAGAGCGATCATACCCAGATCACCCTTGGACCTGATAATCACAAAATTCACATCTGTAAAAAGCACAGGAGTCCGTGGGTGAAAGCTCATGAACTCAAGGAGCTCAGTGGACACATCACAGGTATCGACTGGGCTCCGCAGAGCGACTACATCATCACTTGTGAGGCGGACCTCCATGCCCGTGTCCAGGGTCAGGACAGTGGTGCGTGAAAGCCAACCCTGCTAATCCTGAGAATGAACCATACAGACACTTTTGTCAAGTGGTTCTCAGGAAAGAACAAATTTGCTGTAGGAGATGGAGCAGGATTCGTTTCTGTTTGTTACTTTAAGTCTTAAAATGTCTGGTGGGTAAGCAAGCATATTAAAAGGCTAGTCTGCTCCAGGGTCTTCAGCTTGGATCGGTATCCCAATAATGTTTCGCTGGAGGCAGGATCATGCGATTTCAAATGCAGAGTGTTTTCTGCATAAATTAAAGAAGTGGGTGAAAACCAGCAAGGGGCAGCGAGATGCCTTTCGGTCAGCTGATGGCAGAGTTTGGTGGCAGTGGCGCCGGTGGCTGGATGCATGGCATCAGCTTCCGCACTAGTGAGAGCTGCCCGACTTGGGCCAGCTACGACAGTCCCATGTCCCTTCCCAACGCCTCAAAAAGCATGCAGGTCTCAACGCTGAAAACAGTTCCTGCCCCTCCCAAGCTAGGCAGTCCAAAACACAGCATCCAGCACAACACGTTTGCCACGCAGGCTTCCACCACATGGACAAGAGGGCCACACCTAGGACCTCAACAGAGCCTCGGAGAAACCGTGCCAGAGTTGTGCTCGTGGCATCAAAGAAGCCCTGACAATTTGGGATTTCCAGACCTTAGAATCTTGTATCTAGGACCTTCAGATGATGTGAAGTGGAGTGAGCCTCCGAGATCCAGCATGACAAACTGACAAACTGCCCCCACAACAGCTCTGCCATTTGATGGAGAGCCAGCCAGAAAAACCAAACCAAAACAAAACAAAAAAAAAAACAACAAACCACTGAAGACACATTATCTCATAAATGTTCTGCATCTGTGGTTGGTGTTCGAATATCGGTAGTGAAAGTGTTGGTTTTCTAAAAGCAGCAGTGATTGTTTGTTTTTGTTTTTGTTCTTCCTATTTGCATTCTTGACCAAAGCTTCTCTTTTAGTAGTTTATTATGGAAAATTGTCACACGAACTTAAAAGAAAGGGTGGGGAGATACGTAAACTTCTTTAAAAATTAAATGAAAGTACTGAATGGATAAAAATTATTTTAGCTTTGGCTGGTGTGGCTTAGTGGACGGAATGCTGGCTAGTGAACCTGAAGATCGCCATTTCAATTCCCAGTCAGGGTACATGCCTGAGTTGGGGGCCAGGTCCCCAATTGGGGGTATGCGAGAGGCAACCAGCATATCTCTT
Source organism: Glossophaga mutica (assembly GCA_039655065.1). NCBI lineage: Eukaryota > Metazoa > Chordata > Mammalia > Chiroptera > Phyllostomidae > Glossophaga > Glossophaga mutica. The sequence continues at coordinate 35,907 of CM077318.1, read as the reverse complement.
GCACATCGATATTTCTCTTTTTGCCTCATTTCCCCCTCTTTAAAAAATAAAATCTAAAAATGTTTTTAAAAATACACATAAAAAAATGGAACCATAGAAGAACTAGAGAGAAAAAAACAGGTGAAATCTTTTTCAAACCATACCTTAAAATTCAGATGCAATAAAATACAATATCACTAACTGAGACTATATAAAACTAAAACCTTTTTCATAGCCAAAAAACCCACTGCAAAAAAAGTCAAGACCGCTGACAAACTGGGAAATATCTGGAACATCTATCAGGTGGTGCAAAAGTAGGTCTACAGTTATGAGTACAAAAAAGTTTATTTGTTTATTATTATTTACTCATTATTATATTATTTTCCATAGGAACAACTGTCATGCTACTTTGGCCCCACCCTGTATAAAGGATTATTAAAAGTGGAGGGACAAAGGACCAAAACTTTTGGTGGAAAAATGACATGAACAGAATTCACACAGATATGAAGGAAGATATATTAAATTGTTCAAAATAGTCCAAAAAGATGTTTAAAAATGAATAAGGAAGATCTCTAAACCAGTATAGAGTGATTTCCAGAATGTGTTAAGTGAAGGGAAGTGAAAAGTGCAGGTACAATAAGAATACCCATAACATACTATTTTTCACATAAGAAGGAAAAAATAAGAAAATGTGAATTAAAAAATTTTTTTTGGATATACTGGAACTAATGAGATTGGTGACCTAAAAGGGTAGATGGCCTAAAAGGGTCCAGTGTGTCGAAAGAATGGATAAAAAGGAGTGGAGTAGAAGGAAAGATGGAGAGACTCTTCTCCATATGTTTTCGTATCCTCTGACTTTTAGAATCATGTTAATCTTTCACCTACCCCCCCCAAAACAGATAATTAAAATAAACGTAAATGTGGGGAGAATCTGAAATAGACTACAAATAGTCCAATGTGAACTTCAACGTATTATAGATGGATGACAATCCCTTTGAACAGGGTAGAGAAGAAAAGGACTAACCTAAGTCGCTCTGGAATTGGTATTTTCACTACGTACTATAAGGCTAAAGACAAAAAGTACTATATATAAATATTATGGCCAGTAAATTTTTGTCAAGGTATGGATTAGCAAGTCCGACACTATTTTATGTGTTTTATAGGACCGAGCACATGTTCGTAACTGTACTGTGGATAGCGATAGGTTTCTCACTTGGGAGAAAAGAGCTGCAACGAAGGAAAAGGGAAAGGAAAGAATGTGCCTTCTGCGGCTTGGGATTAGAGGAGGAATCAGCGTAATTTACGGTATAATTTGTGGTGCGTTTCTCTATCAAGAAATGTAGATCAAGATATGCGGGTATACATACACCTATTTTCTACACTACTACCGAGAAGGCCAAGAACGGTACCTAGTAGCAACGCATACACCTCATGCCCGAATTTGGTTTCTAAAAATTATTCTCCAAAAAAAGAAAACCAGGCTTCTTTTGAGAAACGGATGATTTCAGAGCTGGGGCAGTACAAGGTGAAGAATCTGGAATATTTTATGATGCCAGAAAGTAAAGAAGTGTTCAAAAATGATGAGGCCATAGGATGTAGGAAATCTCCTTTTCTGTCTGTATATCCAAAAGGACCGAAAGCAGGATTTTAAAGAGAGATTTGCACACCTGTGCTTATGGCAACATTTTTTTCATGATAGCCAAGAGATGGAGGTAACCCAAATGCCCATATACAGTTGAATGGATAAACAAAAGATGGTATTAAAAATACAATTGAATTTTAATCAGCCTTATAAAGGAAGGAAATCCTGTTACAAGTATTACCATGGACGAACCTTGAGGACATTATGCTAAATGAAATAAGCCAGTCACCAAGAGACAGACACTGTCTGATTCTACTTATCCGAGTTATCTAAAGTAGTCCAATTTGTAGAAACAGACATTAAAATGGAATTTGCCAGGGGCCGAGAGGAGGGGAAAACATGGAGATGTTGTTTAATGGGTATAGTTTGTTTTGCAATATTAAAAAGATCTGTAGATTCTCAGCACAACAATGTCAATCTATTTAACACTACTGACCGCACACTTAAGAATAGTTAAGATGGTCAATTTTGTTATGTTTTTTACCAAAGTGAAAAAAAAACTGGAACATACGAAAAGGGTACAGGAAGTATCATATGTCCCAGTGCCCAAATCTGAACAATTTGAGCAACCAAATAATGCTAGTCATGGATCAATATAATAAATAAAAATAAATATCCATGAGCCTATATTGATATAAATAAATTAGTAGGGAGAAAGGGGAGAGCTCTTCCTTGTATTATAAATTCCAATTAATAACTGCGGAAGAAGCGATCATTGGAAAATCATTTGAGAAACACCATAATAATAATTGTTGCATGAAAGAAAAATAAATGGATGTTGAATTTCAAATGTACAGGTACAGCGATGATGACTAAAAGGATATTTTTATAGTCTCAAAGCATTTTCCTACAATATACTTAATTACAAAGGGGAAAATGTCTTTACAGTAGAAAAACCTGGCAGACACTCCCTTAACCAAGAGATCACAGTTCACTTCATCAATAATATGTATCGGCATCATGTGCCTTTGGATAGAACACTCCGAGAAGAGCACAGTATGACGTCTCCGGTATTCTTCCCCCAAACCGATAGCCTGAATTTAATCGTTAGGACTTCAGACAAACCCCAATCGAGGGACACTGTACAAAATAAGTGGGTCAATGTCCGTCAGAACTGTCGAGATCACGAAGGACAAAGATCGAGGGAGACAGCCCTGGCTGGTGTAGCTCAGTGGATTGAGCGCGGGTCTGTGAACCAAAGGATCGCGGTTCGATTCCCAGTCAGGGCACATGCCTGGGTTGCAGGCCAGTTCCCAGCATGGGACACATAAGAGGCAACCATACATTGATATTTCTCTCCTTCTCCCTCTCTCCTACCCTTCCCCTCTAAAAATAAATAAATAAATAAATAAATACTTATTAAAAAAAAAAAAGATCGAGGGAGACTAAAGAGACGTGAGAACCAAATGTAGTGTGAGATCTCGGATTGGACACTGGACCAGAAAAAGGACATCCGTGGGACAAATGGTGACATTTGAATAATGTTTGTAGATTAATTTATGGTATGTCAGTGTTAATTTGCTGTTATGTAATTTATTGTTATGTAAGATGTAAATATTTGGAGAGGGTATGTAAGGGAACTCCTTGTGCCATTCTTGCCACTTTTCTGTAAGTCTGAAATCATTTCAAATTGAACAGTTAATAAAAGTAATATGTAGGGATTTTGAATAATCCCCCGATGTGCATCGACAATGTGTTCTGATGGCCAAGGAAAGGAAGGAAGGAAGGAAGGAAACGAAGGAGGGAAAAGGATAAATACCTAGAACTAGGAATCTGCATGTCTCCTTTTATTTATTTTTTAATATTTTATTTATGTATTTTTAGAGAGCAGGGAAGGGAGGGAGAAAGAGAAGGCTAGAAACATTGACATGCGAGAGAAACGTCCGTTGGCCGCCTCTCACGTACACCTCAAGGTGGGGTGGCCCACAACCCAGGCATGGGTCCCGACCAGGAATCAAGCCAGAGACTTTTCACTCTGCAGGAGGAAGCTCAGCCAAGTGAGCCACAACAGTCAGGGCGGCGTGTCTCCTTCCACGTCTAGAGTATCGTATGAAGTTCCAGATGCCATGGTTTCAGGGAGATTGAGACAGGAAGATCCATAACACTTAAGATCATTTTATGGAAGGAGCGGTTCACCTTGGCTCACAGCTCTTGTATATACTTGGGAGCACTTACGGAATGCTGATAAACCTGGGCCCCACACTCAGAGAATCTGACCGGTCTACGATGGAGTTTATACGTTACTATTTTTTAAAAGCTTCCCAGGTGCTTATGATGGGTCATCAGGGTGGAGACCCTTTGGTGAAAGGATTTGGAATGTTTAGCCAGAAGACTCTTTAGCTGTACAAGAATCCTACGGGGGAACTTGGGAATAGAAAGCTGAGCTCCACTCTCTGGGAGAATGTGGTGGATGTGGGATAAGGTCTCCACATCTTCATCTTGGAAAATTTCCCTTGGGATGTCGCTGTGCAGAGCAGTATGGGAAGAGTGGGTTGGATCAAACTTCCCAACCTTTAATGTGCTTGGGAGTCACCAGGGGATCCTGATAAAATACAGGTTCCGGTTCATCTGGGCTGGGGTGGAGTCTCAGAGTCTGCATTTCTAATAGGCTTCAAGCGATACTGACGCTGCAGGTCCAGGGACCACATGTGAGTCGTAGCAGACAGATACTTGGTGCAGAGTATGACACAAGAGACTCAAGCACTGGGTGTGGTGGAGCAAGTGGATTACGGGAAGGTGTCTTCTGTCCTGAGAGTCTGAAAAATGTTGTTTAAACCTCAGAGATACATTTATTTGGAGTCAGGGTCAGGGTTCTCGTTAGGGTTAGGGTTCTTGTTAGGGTTCTTGTTAGGGTTAGGGTTCTTGTTAGGGTTAGGGTTAGGGTCAGGGTCTAGGGTTAGGATAGACTTCATTCGTTCTTTCATTTTTCAACCAAGCTCAATCGTTTCTGGGAGCATTTTGATTACCAGGGCTTTGAACTCTCCAACAGATGGGTTGGCTATCTCATCGCTTAGCTCTTTTTCCGGAGGTTTGTTCTCTTCTTTCCTTTGGGCCCTATTTCTTTGTTTCAGTGCACCAGTCTGGTTGGTCCGGTTGACTATTTCTTTAATTCTTTTGTTGTCAGAACTCCATGCAGTTTGATTTTCTGGCACTTCTTGTTTATTGATGTTTGATTGGTGGTTAGCCTCCTTTTGGCTGTGAAGAGTTTCTAACTAGTCCTCCATCTTGGCTGGAACCTCAAAGAATTTGATACTTTTCTCGAAACTCGCTCCATGGTACAATATGGTCAATGTTAAAAACAAAACAAAACAAAGCAAAAAAGTTCCAAGCGTGGTTCTCTGCTGTCATCTGTTGTTCACTTTGAAAATAACACTCGAGTTCCAGTCAACGAGAAGAGCGGTTGCTTCTAGCGGAACGTCCACGAGTGTTGAGGGCAATGGTATTTAGAAGCGTATTGTAAAATGTCTAAATGTAAGGACTGCCCAGTTACCTCGTGACCCGTTTCCAGCGTAGGGCAAAGGCAGCAATCCACGTGTTTTACGTGCCATCTTTTGGAACTTGCCTTATAGTGTCATAGAGTCAGTCAGGTTTTTAGAAATTCCTAGTGCGCTTGAAAATCATCTGTCATGTGCTTTGTCTGTTGCACCTTCCTTAGACCATGAAGAAAGTAAAATGTATTTAAAATAAATTTATTTGTGAATAATTTTATTTTCTTTTAATTTTTTTCGACTTTTTAAAAAATTTTCAATCAGTATTTTTTAATTGTTGATATTGTACAGTTTTCTGTCTTTTACCCCGCCCCCAGCCCACCACCCCAGCCCTCCCCACTTTCCTCCCAATAAGGCAGGCAGTGAAAGACAAATACCATATGATCTCACCTTTAACGGGAAGCTAATCAACAAAACAAACAAACAAGCATAATATAAACAAAGACACGGAATTTGAGAACAGTCTGACAGTGACCAGAGGGGGAGGGGAGGGAATTTCAGGGGAAAAGGGGAACAGTTTAGAGCAAGAAGTATAAAGGACTTATTTAAAACAAATTTTAACCCAAGAGGTTAAAAAAATAAAACGCTTTATACATAAAAAACAAACGGTTTGGCCAAGCCACTAATCCATGTCCCAAGTGTGCATCTCTGCTGCCATCTCGTGGGAATTTTTGGGAATAACACCTTAGTACGGGTCAGCAGGAAAAGCGGTTGATTTCTAGTAGAAGATCAGTGACTGTTGATCTTTTTTTTTTAAAGACCGTCTCGAGGTACAAGTCTCAGGTCCCAATGTCAGTGACCAGTTCCTTGGGACCACTTTTTATGAGCACATCCTCTGGACCAGACAGCGGATTTGGGGGTGCACCATGAGTTCTTTTCTTTGATCATATGTTTAAATTATTCTTTGTATATATAAAAGATTTTCCGCACGTTATTTACTACACAGTTTACTAAGTTTTGTTATGATCACTTTAGGTTGATATTCATGAGTTGTCAAGGTAAATAAGATACCATGCAATCATAAAATGACATTAGTTTAGCTGTATAAAACATGAAAAATAGAGCTTGGAAGAAAACATGAGGACAGGAAGAGCTAAAAATGTTAGTGATAAGTTGAATAATAATTAAATAAAATAATCACACCATTCTCAGCGTTGTTACTGAGTTCAGGAGCTGGAGCAGTGGTGTTCCAGAAATCAGAAGTATTTTGTAAATAAAATCGTGCCCCTTGTAGGTTATCCGAGGAGCTCCCAATATGGCAAAAGTTCACATTTTCAAAGGTGAGAACGTTGGATGGTGAGTTCTAGAATCGAAATGAGGAAGATTGTAGATTCTAACTTATTTTAAGAAACAGCTATTGGAGAGTGACTTACGGGCCATGAAAGGAGACAGTGGCCCTCAGGGCTGTGGTTGACCGCAGTGTGGTTCAGTCTCTTAAGGTGTCCTGTCTTCCTTGGCTTCCGAGCTTTCGTGGGTGACTTCTTAGCGGAGGACATTCCTCCCCAGTCTTTGGAAGATGGCTGGCATTTTTATTTATTTATTTGTTGTTGTTCTTTAGCTCTCAGCCTGCAGGCGGACTGTCCAGAGAGGCATGATTTGAGATCGAGGGTGCAAACTCACATGCTGTTTGTATTCTCATGGACTCTTAATCCTGCTCCATAGGGAGTAGGGTTTCTCATTGCTGTGAGATTGGGTTTGTTTTTTTTCCTCTGCATCATAGGTGCTTATTAGCAATTGGTATCTCTATTCCGTGCAGGGCAGTAACTGCCACCTAAACCCCCCTAAGGACAATCTGAGAGGTCTCCATACAAGGTTCCAAATGTCCTCTGGGGGGCAAAGTCAACTTTACGTTGAAAGCCACTGATTTTTTCAAAGTTTTATTTATTTATTTTTAGAGGGAGGGAGAGAAACATCCATGTGTGGTTGCCTATCACCTGGCCCCCACTGGGGACCTGGCCTGCACCCCAGGCATGTGCCCTGATTGGGAATCAACTGGCAACCCTTTGGTCTCCAGCCTGCGCTCAGTCCACGGAGGTACAGCAGCCAGGGCAGAAACCACCGATCTTGAAGCTTTGATCCTCTTTGGAACCTGAATGATCTGGCCTTCAAAAGCAGTATTCTTACTAGTATAACATGCAAATTATTTTCTGATCCCAATTGCGATTTATTTTTGGGTGGTTTAGAAGTGTATTTCATGATTTTTAAATAGAAGTATTTTCTAGTTATCTGTTGTTACCGATTTCTTTATTAATGGCAGCGAGAGCAAGAAATACAAATTTTAGTCCTTTGAAATTTGTTGGAATTTGCTTTATATCAGTATATGGTCAGTGTTTACTAAAGTTTCGAGGGTGCTTGGAAAGCATCTGTATTTCACAGTTTTGGGGTGTAGTGAAGTACTTAGGCACCTGGAATGCCATTTGCTTCTCATGTTATTTTAAAATATTTTCAGTATTTTTTGTGGGCTTTCTTGGTTCTGAAACAGAACCTGAATGATGGAAGTTTAAGTCTCGTATTATGATTATTATTTTGTGTATTTTTTCATGTAGCTCTGTTTTATATAATTGTGAGTTTGTTATTGAGTGACTAAAAATTTGGAACTAAGTGGTCCATGGAACTTTCTGACAGGAAGCACTCCTCTTTACTTGTAGTAGTGTTTTTTGTCTTTAAGTCTATGTTACTACATAATTTTCATTTGGTTGTTTTCATAGTACATTTCCCCATTCTTTCACTTTACATCTGTTTGCACGTTTCCGATAGCTCTCAGTGTTTTACATTAGTTATGAGTGGCTATTGAAATCAATCGAAGAATTGGTTTTGGCAGAGGATGTCATGTAGGGGGCCCAATATTTTCCTATTCAGTTGTTCCAATGCCTTTTATTATACTATGAACATTCTCCCACAGATCTAAGTGAGGCAGGAGACAGCCTAGGAAGAACTCTGAAACTGCAGTCCTGTTACTGGCCAGCATGGAGCACCCTGGTTTCCAGGAAACGTCTTTTACCCATTGAGTAGAATAAATAGTAAACCGAGGCAGGGAGGAAGAGGGAGACAGGTCTCACACACGAACTCAGAAGTCCTGAGCCTGGTCTGATACTGTTGCCAGGTGCTCCAACATCACAAGACACAACATCATGTTAACAAGAAAGAAGGGAAGTCCTTGAAATTCTATGTGGCATTTCCACTTTCCGGTAAGGAAAGCCTTGAAAGTGTGCTTTCATCCCAAGGCCTGGAATGTGGGAGAGGGTCCCCGGTGCCCAAAGAAAGAGCCCATAGAACAACTTTGGTGAATTGCCTACGTCCGGTCACTATCTGTTTTACGAGGGAGTTCCTGACGCTTACAGAAAGAGCCCATCAATAACTTTGGAAAGTGCCCCAATTTTAATGAACCGCTTCCTGTCACGTATTTGTTTTACAATAAGATGAACAAATGGGGTCTGGTGCAAGATAAGGATTCGGGCTAACAGACCCTCACACATACCTAAGTTTGGGTAATCACATTCCCCCAAGAAATCTGTGTCACCACATGTACCTGCTAATCAATATGTATCTTTCCTCCCCACCTATCCCACCCATTATATAAGTCCTTAGAATGAAGGTCTTTCTCTCTCTCTCTCTGTCTCGGGGGCTCAGGGTACTCTTGGCTCTCGGGCCACTGGGCCTCTGGCCACCCGGCCTCAGGCTGCCCAGGGGCTTGCCACCCTGGTCTTCAGCCGCTCTTGCTTTTGTCACCCTGGTTTGCCCTGAAACTTTGCCTTTCGACCCCTGCTCTACCCAGTCCTGTTCTCTTCCATGGGAACGGGCCACTAATAAGCAGATTACATACTATAAGATTTGCTGATATGTCACTGTTTACATGCGTCAGCTAGAAGAACCAGGTCTCTCCCGCCAACATAAGGAGATACCTTTCTCATAGAAAATTTCCATCTGACTTTGCCCTTATCATTGGACTTTGTATCGTGTCCCATCCATTTGTCTATTCAAAGGCCATGACCCCGTTGTCCAGATTAATGTAGGTTTCTCACACAATACATAGTTATGTTTGATTGGGCTAGGTTCTAATTATTAATTGGCTTTTCCAGAACTCTTTTCATTCCTTATTTTAACAAGTGAACTGAGAATGAATTTGTTTTACGTTTAAAATGTCGATATTTTAAACTGTATCACGTTCAATTTATAAGCAACTTTGGGACATTGACATTCTTATGTTTTTTTTTTTGTAGAACAACATGTTACTTTCCATTTGTTCAAGTGTCTTTCATCGGGCATCATTTTAACATTTTAACATTTTGTTCACGCAGATCATGCGTGGTATTTACTTCAACGTTCCATTAACCTCAACATTCCTGCTGAGGTTAATGTTAGGTATTTTATGTTTTGTTGCTCTTGGTTATTTTTGATTCTATCTTTAACTTAGCGTTTTTATATAAAGGAAATCTTTTTCTGTGTGTTATTTCCCCTCACTCTAATAAATCCTATAATTTGTAATCATTACATTACTTTTCATGACTCATCAGGGTACATAAGCTTTTGTACAATAAGATTGCATTACTTTAGTTATGTGAAACCATGTAAAGAGATAATGGTTGAAAGAAAATATGAAGAAATGAGGTAACTGAGGAGTTAGAAAAAACGTTGTTGGTGGTAAGTCCACTAATGATCGGATGTGTCAGGGCCCCATACTCTGGCGAGACCCCTCCTGGCAGTCAGAGAACGCAGAGCTGATGACACAGGACCCTCTGTGCTGGCAGAGTGGACCCCACCCGCTCTCCGATGCCCACTGCCCAGAAATGCTCTTCTCTGCTGCCCTCTCGTGGACATCCTGGGAATGGCAACTCCTTACTCAGCAGCTGCTGTTAACTGTTTTGTAAGGACACTGTGACGCCCCATCCCCCCTCACGTCATCGTGGCCTCATTTATGCTCTTCTGCATGTGGGGTTTCTGACTGTGTCCTGTGAGTGAGGTTCTCCTGCTTACGTACGTCTTCCATTTGGCCATTTTCATTCGCTCATCTGTGTCATACCTGCTGGATTATGAGACCAGCGCAAAGATTCTTGAGGTCACAGGAAAGATGGTTTCCCCACCACCTAAGCAAGCAGTCAGGCGTTTCATCCGAGGTGAATTTGGGGAGTACGTGTACATCGCCTTTTACTTAAGTACGATGTAACAGTTTCAGTAAAGGAACTGATTCTCAAAACTGACTCATTATGTCAGTGAAATATGGAACAATGTGCAAATGTAGCTTGTGGATACACAACTTCTATTTAAAGTTTCAAAGGTGGCAATGAAGAGGCCAACATATTGCATGTGGCATGTTGATGTTCAACTGGCTTTTCAGAGAGAGAAGACTGAGAACTCATTTAGGATTGTCATCTCGTTTCTTCCTGAGAGGTTTCGTTCCCCCAATCAGGTTCAGGAAGGGGGGCTTCAGCACAATCACCTTAGCCTCAGACGGTAAGACTCCTAGTGTAACCGGAAAAGACACCGGCATTTGGGCTGCCGGTCACTCCGAAATCCAATAAGCAATGACAGCGATTGAATCTTTTACGAGCGCTTTATTCAGATGGCCGGCGATCTGAGAGGATGGCGGGTTCCTACCCTAAGAAACCATCTTCCCTTCTCTTTCCTGGCCAGAATTTTTATAAGGGAGGTGAGGGAAGACAGACAAAGTGCAGTGAGGGCTTTGAAATTCAGGGAAGATTAGGTCAGGGAAGATTAGGTGAGCGAAGCTGCAGCATTTGTTTCCTGGGCAGTGCTGTTCTCAAGTGGGGGAGGGTGGTCGTCTGCTCTCCCAGGAACAAAAGTTCGGATGTCCCCAGGCGGTAATCTTCTATCTGTGCCCCAGGAGGCCGGCTGTTTCTCAGGAGCCAGGATGGGCCTCATCTGTAGTTTCTGAAACAAAAGCTTTAACATATACATTACTTGCTAGGCTCAATAACTTTTTCCTTAAGCTACAAACTTCCAGGTCTTGAGGGCCCCTATCACTAGCAGGAGCTAGTAGACCCTTTTACTATACTCCTTGTGTCTTAAAGGTGTGGGAGTTGCCCAATAGAAATGAACCTGGCAGGTAGGCTGCCTTCTTTTCTAAATGACCTGCATGTCCCCCACTTCACCTTGGAAATCTAAGACTCTGTTGTTTCCTTTACCAAAATACCCTATATACCCAATATTACCTCAGTATGCTCGGTATTCTTTTTTTAAAATATGTTTTATTGATTATGCTATTATGGTTTTTCCCATTCCCCTCCCCGCTTTATTCCCCTCTGCCCTGTACACCCCCTCCCACCCACATTCCCCCTCTGTAGTTCATGTCTATGGATCATACATATAAGTTCGTTGGCTTCTACATTTTCTATACTATTCTTAACCTCCCCCCATCTGTTTTCTCCCTACCAATTATGCTGCTTATTCTGTGTACCTTTTCCTCCTCTCTCCCTCCCATTCCACCGTTGATAACCCTCCATGTGATGTTCATTTCTGTGATTCTGTACTTGTTGTAGCTGTTTGCTTAGTTTGCTTTTGTTTTTGCTTTAGGTATGGTTGTCAATAACTGAGTTTGCTGTCATTTTACTGTTCTTATTTTTTATCATCTTTTTCTCAGATAAATCCTTTTACCATTTTGTATAATAAGGGCTTGGTGATGATGAAGTCCTTTAAGTGGACCTTATCTGAGAAGCATTCAAATTCGGATAATAAATCAGATGTTGGAATGCTTAAAGATATCCTGGAAGTTCCTAAGCCTCTCCTCACTTTTTTGAATTTCTGTTTCTTCATTCTGTTCTGGTTGAATCTTTCTTCCTTATGGTCCCCACCGTTGATTAGAGTCCCAGTTTCATTCCTATCACCATCGGTTCCCTGTATATTTTCCTTTATTTTGTTACGGAGAAATGAAACGATCCAGACGCAGGGAGTTCACGAAGCACGACTCTTTATTACACGCGTGGTCCCAGAGGAGGCAGTCTCCAAATTCTGGGCCCCGATCTCAGGGAGAAAACTTCCTTTTAAGCATCTTACATCTCGGCTCCCGCGGCAGATGCGGTCGTAAATCTTTAACTCCCCTCTCCCCTTTTTCCTGATTTATTTCTTCTTTAGTCAAGGGGGTCAGAAATAGAATTTGTATCCTGCCACAATTCTTTTCTTACACTAATGGAACTGCTATCTCAATTCTGCTATATTTCTTTTCTTACACTAATGGCACTGCTATCTCTTTTCCATATCAATTTCACTGAGCATCGCCTTCATTTTTTCATCTAATTTGAGACCACATTGAACCAAGTCTGTGAGCATCCTAATTAGCAGTGTTCTGAACTGTGCGTTTGATAGGTTGGCTATCTCTTCATTGCTTAATTGTACTTTTTCTGGAGCTTTGATCTGTTCTTTCATTTGGGATATTTCTTTTTTTGGGTCTCCGTGAACCCGCTATGTATAAGGGGTGGAGTCTTAGGTGTTTACCAGGTGGGTCACCCACGTGTCTGCTTTGTGAGGCTGTCCGTGGGGGAGGGTCAGAGAGGGAACAATGATGCTCGCTCTCCTCTCTGCTGGATGTCAGTCCCTTCCCCCACTACCCACAAGCAAACTGGTCCCTTCTGGTGCTGACTCCCGGGTGGGTGGGCTTGTGTCCATTCTAACACCCTGTGGGTCTATGCAAAGAACTGTCGTTTGAAGCTTGGAGTTTTTCCTGGTGGCGCCTCAACCCCCGCAGGTGTTTTCAATGAGAGGTTTGAGGTTTCCCTGCCCGGAGCTGGGACCCTGGGTCGCACGGTCTGTCTTGCTCTCCAGGTTTATCTGCACGTGAGTGTGCAGATAAATGCCGGCTCCACCAGCCGCCACCCTCCCTGGGTCCACTAGCCACCATCTTGCTGTGAGTCTTCTCCACCCAGCTGCCCATCTCAGCCCGTTTTACTGGTCAGGATGACTGTTTTTTGTTTAACTCCTTGGTTGTCAGACTTTCATACAGTTTGATTTTTCTGTCTGTTCCGGTTATTTTTTGTTTAATTGTTGTTGTCCTTCTGGTTGTGGGACGATGCACAGTGTGTCTACCTATGCCTCCATTTTGGCCGAAAGTCCTGGTATTCCTTTGAATATAAATTCCTCTCGTCCATGTATTAGATGTTGAATACCTCGCAGTAATCAGATTATATTATTTTGATTGTTATCCTGGGTGTTAAAACTTAGAAGATATGACAAAAATAATCTTTTATTCCCCTATGGGTTTTGTGAGCCTGCCATGTGACATTTATGGCCGGGACAGTGACTCCTGGAAAGTACAGCTTCTGAGCGATCATGGACATCTTCTGGCAAAAGTAAACATTTGTATTACTTTTTGCGCTGTCAGCCTTTTAAATCCATGTTTGCAGGGCTTGGTATGACTTAGTAGTGCCAGGAGTCATTTTGTTCTCTTGTACCCTTCCATTGGCATGAAAAACTATTTCTGAGGCCAGGCGCTTGGACTTAGAGAGTCAGGAATGTTGTTTATCGGCTCCTGGCTCTGTTTACATGGTGAGGACTCGGTTCCACTCCTGCATCTGTCAGCTGGGCTCCACGGTCCAGCTCCAGCTCTGGAGTCTGGCCGTGGGGTCCCGGTTACAGATCCGGGTTCTGTGGCCTGGGTCTGTGGCTTGAGGTTAAATCCGTGTCTGTGTGTCTGGAATCTGGAGCGTCTTCAGGTGTGGCTTTGCGTCCTGGGTGGGTGTGTGGGATTGATGTGGGGCTCTGGCTCTAGGCTCTGATGTACGGAAGGTGATGTCCAGGGTTCTCTGTCAGTCTCCGTTGTCAAGTGTCTGGCATTCAGGGTCGATGGTCTGGCCTGGTTTGTGGGGATAGTTTTGGGATTGGGGCCAGGGTCTGGGGTTCAGCTTTCGGTTCTGGGTCTGCTCTGGGGCCCAGGTTCTGGACTCTGGGGCCTGTGTCCAGTGCTGCGTCTGTCTGTGGCATCTGGTGTCTGAAGTGATGGTGATCGGCTTCAATTGGACGGCAGCAGGAGTTCCAGAGATGGGGTGTGGGGAAGAAGGAAAGTCTACTTAGTGCCAATAGCTCCGTTTTGGTACTAATGGCTGTGAGTGGAACATGGCTGTTAGGAAGCTCAGTGTTGTTACAGGTGAATCATGCAGCAGCACCTGTGTGGGTCAGCTCAGTAGTGCGGCCGCTCAGGTGTGAAGCGTCTTGGCTGTGAGGGGGCCCTGAAGTCAGGGAGTCCCAGGGCAAGTTCCCCCTCAGGCTGTGCTGCCCAGCGCTTCTCTGCCCGTTCTGGTCTGGTCCTGTCACTTCCTCTCTGTTTGGCTGCATTTGAAGACAAAGAAGCACAGTTTGGAAAAGGGTCCCCTCTTACTGAGTTACATCAGTCTGGGAGAGCAGAGAAAAGGCCACTGGTGTTGTCACCACAGCAGTCTAGGGTATTTTCATTCTTAAATTATGCGAAGGTTTCCTCTTGTACCTTTTTTTTGTTGTTCTTCCCCAAAGCGAGACTGCCTTTTTTGTGGCAGCTTACTTAAATTGTACAGAAAAATGAAAATTATTTCATGCCCTGGCTGGTGTACCTCAGTGGATTGAATGCGGGCCTGAGAACTAAAGGATCGAGGTTCGATTCCCAGTCAGGGCACATGCCTGGGTTGCAGGCCAGTTCCCAGCAAGGGACACACGAGAGGAAAACATACATTGATATTTCTCTCCCTCTCCCTCTCTCCTACCCTTCCCCTCTAAAGATAAATAAAAAATCTTAAAAAAACATTAAAAAAAAAGAAAATTATTTCAAAATCTCACCCATCAGGTAATCACTGCAATTGTTCTAAATACATACCCTTCCAGACATCTCTTATGCCACATTGCCATTCTTCTCCTGTCTCAGGATTCAATTTATTTTTCCGGGTTTGTCTTATGGAAGCAAAACCCGTGAATTTTCAGCTGTTTTTCCCAATGTGTGGATGTTTCCATATGTTTTCCCATAGGTTTTTAATATATTTTAACATTATTCACTTGAAATGATTTTTTAACTCCAAGTGTGATTCATTTTGAGGGTTCCTTAGAAGTGTATTTCATAACTTGTAAGAACTTTGTAGTTACCTTTTGCAACTCATCTCTAGATTATCTACAATGACAGCAAGAAACATACCTCATATAATAAGTTCAATCCTTTGAATTTCTTTGAAATTTGCTTCATGACGTTAAGGTCAATGTAAAAAGTGTTTGAAGCGTGCGTCTCCGCTGCCGTCTTGTGGTCATCTTGGGAATAACACCTCAGGGCACGTCAGCAGGAAAAGCTGTGCAGAGTCGGTCGTCTGTGAATGCTGAATCCAGTTTGCCGCTCACGGTGTGTCTTACATCCTTGCTGAATTTTTTGAGGTGGTCTCGTTTCTGAAAGTGCAATGCTGTATTCCTGATGAGAGAGGTTCGTTCAATCTATTACGATGACACATTTTTGTTTGCGTTTCTGTTGTATATAATTTAAGTTTAGGACATTGTTTATGAATTTGGATCTTCCTGGTCCATGAAACTGATGGATAGGAAGTGCTCTTCATCTCTAGTCCTGCTTTTTACCTGGAAGACCACTGCATGTTATGTAATTTTCATGTGGTTTATGTTTGCGTAAGAGAGGGTTGCGCAAAAGGTGGTTTAGAGTAGTGAATAGGAGAAACAAAGTTTATTGTTGTCTATTAGTTTATAATCATGGAATTATTTTCCATGTGAAGAACTGTAAAGCTGCTTGTAGAATGACCTGTATATCTTTTCCCATTCTTTTCCTTTCGGTCTGTTTTCACCCCATGTTTTAGGTCATTCACATTGTCTCCCAGTTTGTGTCTTGTCCTTTTATTTTCTGACCTTTTTCAGGGTATTGTTTCATTTTATAAAGTATGCATGATTGATGTGTTTCTTCACCACACTGCATGTCCACAAGCCTACCCGATTCCTGCCTGGTTTTGTTGACATGGACCCCTAAGCCTGAAACTGACAGATGAGGGGCGGGGCCTAAGGTCAGAATCCGGACTGGGCTGGTGGTGAGAGGGGGCAGAAATGTGGGCGGGGCTGGGGGGGAGGCAGGTTCAGACTGGCGAGCGTGAGGAGCAGGTAGTTCTTTGCGGTGGAGAGATGCAGCTGCGCAGACTGGAGGTTAGATACTCCCGCCCGGTCACCATGGTCACAAGGTGACGCTCACATCTTAACGTGATGCAGGCAACGCGGTCCAAGGGCCGGAGGTGAGCTGCGTGGGGGTATGAGGTGCGGGAGTTGGGGGGCAGAGAGGGCCACCCTGCGGGGAGCAGGAAAGGGGGGCCAGACTGTTTCTGGGGTACCTGTGTCGGGTCCCCATGTAAGTGGCTACTTCCTGTGGGAACCCTTTTCTAGATTTATCTAGATATTTTAGTTAAAGATAACTTTGGTAAAGGGCCATACAAAGAGCCATTTTTAAAAACCCAAAGAAAATATTTTTCGTTTGTTCAAGTTTCTGTTATTGTGTCATAATTTCCTATTTTGTTCCTACGGATCCTGTACATTGTTGTTTATTCCCAGGTTTTTTTTTTACCTGTTTTGTTGCTATTGAGTCTTCTAAAAAATAGATCTTTGATTAATATTTCTACATATTTTTTCATGTTATTTCCCTATCATCGTACTACATTCTGTTTATGATACTTTTCCATTGATTCTCATGAGTTACGAAGCTAAACACACCCTCATGCAATAATGATCATTATATGATTGTAGCTGTATGTGAGCTAGAAATAGTTAAAGGTTGAAAGGAAACCAGAAGTGAGGTCATGTGAGGAGCTAGAAACATTGTCTTTGTCTTTGTTAGTCATAAGTACGTTAATAATTAAATAAAATAGTAACATCTTTCTCAGCATTTTAAATGAGTTTAGGGCCTGGAAGCACGGTGTTCTAGAAATCAGAAGTATTTTGTGACAGGAAATGTGCCCCAGGTAGTTGATTGGAGGAACAGAGAGTGCAGTAGGAAATGTCCCCATTTTCAGAGAGGAAAGCTTGAGATGGTGAAATCTGGAATGTAAAACAGGAAGGCCGTTTGTTTTAAGTGACATTATGCATTAGTTATTAAAGTGATTTAGGAGCCATGGAAAGAAGCAGGGACCCTCAGGTGACCGCTCTAATCACAGCGTGGTCCGGTCTCCTAAGTGGACAGATCTTCCTTTGCCTCCTGAGCTATGGCCTAGGACACTTCTCCCTGAGATTTGTCAGATGGCTGGCATTTTTTTGTTCTTTAAGTTTCAGGTTCAGGCTTCCTGTGCCAAGAAAGGCAGCCTTTCAGATCCAGGATGCAAAGGGACATGCTGTTTGTATTCTAATGGAGTCTTCAGGATACAGAGTAGGGTTTGTCATTCTCAGCACTATGGACCTTTTGGGCCAGAGAATTCCTTGTCCTGGGGGATTGCCCTCTGCATTGTAGGTGCTTAGTAGCATCTAATACCTCTATTCACTGCGAGCAGCCTGGCTTCCCTTCCCCTGAGGATAATCTGAAATGGCTCAGGACAGTGCCTAAAGTCCCCTTGGGGAGAAAGTCACCTTTGGTTGAGAAACTGTCTGAAGCTGTTACCCGTTTTGAAAGAAGAACGATCTTGGTCTGGTATGCAGTCATCTTATTTTTTTATGGAAATTATTTTCCACTGTGACTTTGATTTATTTCAGGAAGGTATGTAGAAGTGTATTTTAAAACATCTGAATATAGGGACTTTGTAGTTACCTTGCGACTGTTTTCCAGATTTACGGCAAAGAGCAATCAACATGGTGAGACATTTGTTGAAATGCGCTTTATAGCTAAACAGGGTCACGGTTTAAAAAGTTCGAAGTGTGCTTGAAAAGAATTTCTAATTGATTTTGTTGCTGCTTACTTAAACAATGAGAAAACATGTATTCAAAATTCTACCTGAAGAGTTAAAAAGAAGTGCTATCATTTTCCGGATATCCACTTGCAGAAATGTGGATGTGCATGTTATTGTCTACTTTCCCTGGATTTCTTTTACTATTTTAGGTTATAAGTATCAGCACAAAATGTGTGTATTTACAGGTTTATTTTCGATACTGTGCATGGAAGGGTGAAGATGTTTTCCATAAGTTTTGGTATGTAGTATGTTGATCCCCATTCAGTTTATTTTGTCATTCCAGTGGTTTTATTTTATTTTATTATTTTTATTTTATTTATTTATTTTTATTATTTATTTATTTATTTATTTATTTATTTATTTATTTATCTTTAGAGGGGAAGGGAAGGCGAGAGGGAGAGAAACATCAATGTGCGTTTGCCTCTTGTATGTCCCCTGCCGGGAACTGGCCTGGCAACCCAGGCATGTGCCCTGACTGGGAATCGAACCGCGATCCTTTGGTTCGCAGGCCCGGGTTTTATTTTTGAGGTTGTGTAGAAGTGTATTATCATGTAACAGCCCAATAGAAGGACTTTGCAGTCATTCAGTTTCAGTGAATTCCAGCTTAAGTGCAACAGGAGCACTTAGAGAAACATATTGTATATAATTTGAATGCTATGCGATGCCTGTTGAAACTGGCCTTGTATTGGCTTGGCCCAAAGATACAAACTTCTGGGAAGATGGAATTAGGAAGATTTCTGAAAGACTGGAGAAAGCAATGGGAGAAAAGGGTGAATACGGTGTTCCATGAAATGACTGGTGAAAACGAAAAACGTGTCTTCCATTGTGGCTTTACCTACAAATCGAACGAACCTTTTGGCCAAGCAAATAGTACAGTGTTCCAAGTGAGCGGCTCTGCTGCCACCTCGTGGACCTTTTGTGAATAACATGTTCGTGGCAGCTCAGCAGGAAAAGGGGTGGACTGTAGGACGGTACCCATGAACGTGGATGGCAGTGTTATTTAGACGTGTATCTAGAAAGTGTTCAATATCAGGACTTAGTCGTTACCTTTTGTTTCCTATTTCCATATGAACAGCAATGACAGAATGAAACAGATTATCCTTTCAGTCCTTTGAAATTTGTTAAAACTGACCATAGCGCAGGATGGTCGCTTTGAAAAATGTCCGAAGTGCGGGCCTCTCCTGCCATGCCATGTGTCCTCTGGGAATAACAGGTTTTTGAAGGCCAGCAGGAAAAGTCCTTGGGTGCAGTGAATTGTGTACTAAGGGTTCCTGGAATGTTATTTAAGAAGTGTTTTTCATCCCATTGAAACGAAAGTACATTGTCGTTATCTTGTGTTTTGGATTTGTACATTAGCAGCCATGAGGGCGACCCATGAATTTTTCATGATCTCGGTCCTGAAATGTGAAGTTTGTGGAAAACGGAAGGATGGTACAATGTGGTCCCTTCCAAAGTGTTCTAAGTGTGGCTACTGCTGCCATCTTGTGGGCATTCCTGAGAATGACACCTTAGTGTCGGTCAGCAGGAAAAGTGGTTGATTCCAGTGGAATACCAGGGACTGTTGGTTGTCATGTAGTTTAGAAGTGCCTTTCATAACTTTTACATGTAGGGACGTATTCGTTGCTCTCTGTTCCCGATTTGTCCATGAACAGCAATGAGAGTAAGAATTATATGCTATATAATTTTAGTTGTTTGTCATGTGCTTCATCTTGCTTTACGGCTCATGACGGTCCCTCAGTGAAATGTCCCAAGTGTGGCTCTCTTCTCGTCTCAAGCGCTTCTTGGGAAGAACACCTTCGTGCAGGACAGCAGGAAAGGTTGTGCGCTGCAGGGAATGATCTAGGAACGTTGATCGGAACGGCACCTAGTCATGGATGTTGTTACTTTCGTATACACGGACTTTGCAGTTCATTTTTCCTTCTCTCCACCCTGTACAGCGGCAGTGTCTTTACGTCAGGTAACTATGCACCGCTTGCGGTCCAGACCTTTGTTTACGTTTCAGCTGTGTCCACGTCTTTGCGGTCCAACGTCCCGTGTGCGTCTGCATCCTGTCCGCTTCGGTGTGCCTCCCGTGTCCGCATCCTCGCCATGCTAACGTCTCAGCCTGGCCGACATCATGATCGTGTCTAGGTCCCCTCAGCTTTGAAGTCCTGGCCTTGCTGCTGTGCTGTCTTCGTTTGTGTCCCTTCCTCATCATTGTCCTGTCCGTGTTGATGTAGAGGTCGTGCCGCCGTATTGACTGCATGTCCTCATCCTATCGGTATGCATGTCCCTGCTCCGCTAGTGTCTCACATGCACGGATCTGCTGGCTGTGCTAATTGCCTATCTTTGTCGATGTCCCAGTTCCCTGGGTGTCCGAGCTGGGCTTCCGTACCGGCCGAGTGGATGCCTCGGCCGAGGGAATACGTGCGTCGTGGTGTTGTCCTTTGCGTGTGGACACATCGGCCTTGTGGATGTCCTGTCCGCGTGAGTGTCCCGGCTGTGCCTTCGCGCTCCCGCATCGATGTCCTGCTGTTCTATCCCAATCGCGAGACGAACGATGAAGTGGGAGATGGGAAAATGAGGATGGGTTTCATGAACCTGCGCAGGTGCGAACTCCCGACCACCTAAGCAGGAGATAGAAGTGGGAGTCGCACCCCGCACTTGCAGCGAGCTCCTTTTATACATGATCAGTAAGCAACCTGTTGACAGAAGCGGACGTTGCGGTTAAGGCTAGGGTACACAAGGGTCCCGGCCTGTGTCCTCATCTTAGCTTGGAAACATCTAGTTCCTTAGTATTGTTGTGTCAGCGTTTTTCGTTTCTTAGGGTGACGGAGGCCATCTCCTTGAGGTTCTGTTCGTTCTCCTTGGTTTGAACCATAGGAGACTTTACCACACTTCCTCCTCTATGGTCCTATGACTCCTATGACTAGGTCTTTTGTTTGGAGGTCTAAGTCTTCACGAGTCATAAAACTGGCCTTGTGCAGTTTTTGTTTTGGGTGTTTGTTTCTTCCTTCTGGTGTACTCCATGGATCGGAGTCCCAATTTTCCTGCCCTCTATGAATTCTCCATGCATCTTTCTTCATTTCACGTATCGCAGCCTGCATGTTTCCATCTAAAGTGTGAGCAACATCCACCAATTCCGTGAGCATTTTGACGACAAGCGCTTTGAACCTGACATGCGATAGGTGGGCTATGTCTTCACGGTTTAGAGGAATTGGCCTCGAGGCTTTCATCTGTTCTCCAGTTGGAGCCATATTTGGAGTTCTTTTTTTTTTTTAGTTTGGTTTTGGTTTCAGTCTGGTCACGGCTATTACGTAGTGAGTGGTGGAGCCTTAGGCATTCCTCCGGGCGGGCCAGGTAGTCGCTGGGTTGCGACGCCGTACGTGGTGGTGGGTTACAAGCGGGAACAATGGCGCCCGCTGCGCTCTCCCCCGAATCCAGTCCCTTACGCCACTTGCCCTCCACCCGAAACGTCTGCTTATGTGAACGCGGGACCACCCGGTCAGCGATCCTCCTTGCGAGGCCTCACCGGGTCCGCCCAGGTGGCCCCCGCAGTGCCCGGGTCCACCATCTGCCGTCCGCGGGCCCGGGGACCGCCATCCACCGCTTGCGCATCCGGGAACGTCCAGCCGGTGCCGCCTCCGTTCCCGGGTCCGCACGTCCACCGTCTCCCACCGCAACTGCGCCCCTGTCACGAGTCCGTGTGAATGGTTGCTGGACTTCCGTACAGTTTCATTTTCTATCAGTTCCGCTTGTTTTCTTGTTTCTAAATCTTTGTCGTCCTTCATTTCGGTTGCGAGAGGAGGCACAGCGTGCCTTCCTACGCCTCCCTCTTGGCCGGAATTTCGGGTAGGCTCTTGGAAGTCAACCATCCTTTTGACACATTTGTATTCCCTTTGAGGCGCAAGTGTTTCGGAGATTCTTTTCATGGGTTTCCAAAGTAGAAAGGCAAAGAGGAAATGGGCGGGAGGGTCCCGACAGGCTCCATCTCCTCCTTCGCAAGGAAACGTTTCCTGCCGGTGGAGACACGGGAGAAGGCAAGCCGTGTCTCCCCAATGAATTTCCTCCGTGAGGAAACGCTTCCATCTCATGGACCAAGACGAGAACGCCGAGCATCCCCAGGGAAATCCTACTGAGTTGAAAGTGATGTTACGGGGATGCTGGCCGTGAATTGTCACACTCGGTTATGCAGCCGAAGCATAATAGCATGAAATAGTTTTCACCGGTCATGCAGCGACTGCATTCTTGCAGATGTCCACAGGAGGGCAGCATCGATTAGCCCTTGATGTCAGTGAGGTGGGCGGCACCGCATTCTACTGTGCTCGCACCAGAGGAGAGCACCGTTCACTGAAGGATTTTAACGAGGTTTCCGGGTAATGCATTCCTGGCTTTTTCTACGAGACGAAACAGGAGAGGTTAGGGTTCTTGTTAGGGTAAAGGTTAGGGTTCTTGTTAGGGTTCTTGTCTGGGTTTCGGGCTAGGGCCTGGGGTCATGCTTAGTGTCAATGTTAGCTCTAGAGCTAGGGTCTGGGTGTCGGTGAGGGTTCCTGTGACCGCTAGGCATAGGGCTAGGGCTGAGGTCAGGTCCAGGGATGCTCTTTCGGTCGTCACCAGGCCGAGCGTGAGGAGGAGGGTGAGGACTCTCGCTAGGTTCAGCATGAGACTTCGGATCAGGGCCAGGCCAAGCGTGAGAGCGAGGGGTAGGGCTACGGTGAGGTTTAGCATAAGATTTAGGGTTAGGGTTTGCGTTCCAGAAAGGCCTAGGGTCCTGTGTAGGGCTAGGTCTGGCACTCGGACCAGAGCTAGGGCTTGAGTGTGAGGTTCAGGGTTGAGACGGCGGCTAGGGTTAGTGTTTGTGTTCCCTTTCTGTGGAGGGGTACCTACAGCTAGGTTTCCTGCTCCCCTTGAGGGTAGAGGCAGAGTCAGGGTGAAGATGAGGGCTACGGCGAGGGTTCACGATAGGTTCAGGGCCTTGGCTAGGGTTAGGGTGAGGGTGCATGATGGAACTGGAGCTTCGGCTCCAGCTAGGGCTAGAGCGAGGGTTCGGATGAGGTTGAGGTGGAGGGCTCGGGCTAGGGTGAAGGTGAGGTGAGGATTCGGGTGATGGCGAGCGTTCCAGCTAGGGATAGGACTAAGGCTGGGTTTCGGGCTAGAGCTAGGGTTCAGGGCTCGAGCTAGGGTTCAGGGCTCGAGCTAGGGTTCGTTCCTGGGCTAGGGCTAGCGTTCCACGGAGGGTTAGGGTTCCGGTGACGGTGGCGGTGAGGGCTAGCGTCGAGTTAGGTTGAGGCAGGAGTCCAAGGCCCAGGGATGGGTGCTAGGACTACGTTTCAGGCCAGGGTTAGAATCAGGGGCTGGGGTGAGGGTTAGGTTCAGCGCTCGGCTGAGCGTTAGGATCGGGGTGACGGCCGAGGATAGGGGTGAGATCGGAGAGAAGGTGAAGTCAGTGCTGCGCGAAGGGTTCCAGCTAGGGTTAGGATGAGGTTTAGAGGTAGGGTGAGGGGTAGGGCTAGAGCTAGGGCTAGGGCTAGGGTTCCATGGAGGATGAAGGATTCAGGAGAGGTTGAGCGTGTTCGGGTCAGGTTGAGGATTCAGAGTGACGGTGAAGTTGAAGTTTAGGATTCCGGTGAGTCAGGGTTAGGGTGAAGTCCAGGACCAGGGTTCCATGGATGTTGAGGGTTAGGGCTAGGGCTAGAGCTACGGTGAGGGTTCGTGAGGGTTCCGTTGAGGTTTCGGAATGAGGGAGGGTTAGGGTTAGGGTCACGGCCCGGGCTAGGGCTAGGGCTAGGGCTAGGTCCAGCGTTCGGCGTAGGGTTAGGATTTCGATGCGAGGGTTAGGGTTAGGGTTAGGGTTAGGGTTAGGGTTAGGGTTAGGGTTAGGGTTAGGGTTAGGGTCAGGGTCAGGGTCAGGGTCAGGGTCAGGGTCAGGGTCAGGGTCAGGGTCAGGGTCAGGGTCAGGGTCAGGGTCAGGGTCAGGGTCAGGGTCAGGGTCAGGGTCAGGGTCAGGGTCAGGGTCAGGGTCAGGGTCAGGGTCAGGGTCAGGGTCAGGGTCTAGGGTCAGGGTCTAGGGTCTAGGGTCTAGGGTCTAGGGTCTAGGGTCTAGGGTCTAGGGTCTAGGGTCTAGGGTCTAGGGTCTAGGGTCTAGGGTCTAGGGTCTAGGGTCTAGGGTCTAGGGTCTAGGGTCTAGGGTCTAGGGTCTAGGGTCTAGGGTCTAGGGTCTAGGGTCTAGGGTCTAGGGTCTAGGGTCTAGGGTCTAGGGTCTAGGGTCTAGGGTCTAGGGTCTAGGGTCTAGGGTCTAGGGTCTAGGGTCTAGGGTCTAGGGTCTAGGGTCTAGGGTCTAGGGTCTAGGGTCTAGGGTCTAGGGTCTAGGGTCTAGGGTCTAGGGTCTAGGGTCTAGGGTCTAGGGTCTAGGGTCTAGGGTCTAGGGTCTAGGGTCTAGGGTCTAGGGTCTAGGGTCTAGGGTCTAGGGTCTAGGGTCTAGGGTCTAGGGTCTAGGGTCTAGGGTCTAGGGTCTAGGGTCTAGGGTCTAGGGTCTAGGGTCTAGGGTCTAGGGTCTAGGGTCTAGGGTCTAGGGTCTAGGGTCTAGGGTCTAGGGTCTAGGGTCTAGGGTCTAGGGTCTAGGGTCTAGGGTCTAGGGTCTAGGGTCTAGGGTCTAGGGTCTAGGGTCTAGGGTCTAGGGTCTAGGGTCTAGGGTCTAGGGTCTAGGGTCTAGGGTCTAGGGTCTAGGGTCTAGGGTCTAGGGTCTAGGGTCTAGGGTCTAGGGTCTAGGGTCTAGGGTCTAGGGTCTAGGGTCTAGGGTCTAGGGTCTAGGGTCTAGGGTCTAGGGTCTAGGGTCTAGGGTCTAGGGTCTAGGGTCTAGGGTCTAGGGTCTAGGGTCTAGGGTCTAGGGTCTAGGGTTAGGGTTAGGGTTAGGGTTAGGGTTAGGGTTAGGGTTAGGGTTAGGGTTAGGGTTAGGGTTAGGGTTAGGGTTAGGGTTAGGGTTAGGGTTAGGGTTAGGGTTAGGGTTAGGGTTAGGGTTAGGGTTAGGGTTAGGGTTAGGGTTAGGGTTAGGGTTAGGGTTAGGGTTAGGGTTAGGGTTAGGGTTAGGGTTAGGGTTAGGGTTAGGGTTAGGGTTAGGGTTAGGGTTAGGGTTAGGGTTAGGGTTAGGGTTAGGGTTAGGGTTAGGGTTAGGGTTAGGGTTAGGGTTAGGGTTAGGGTTAGGGTTAGGGTTAGGGTTAGGGTTAGGGTTAGGGTTAGGGTTAGGGTTAGGGTTAGGGTTAGGGTTAGGGTTAGGGTTAGGGTTAGGGTTAGGGTTAGGGTTAGGGTTAGGGTTAGGGTTAGGGTTAGGGTTAGGGTTAGGGTTAGGGTTAGGGTTAGGGTTAGGGTTAGGGTTAGGGTTAGGGTTAGGGTTAGGGTTAGGGTTAGGGTTAGGGTTAGGGTTAGGGTTAGGGTTAGGGTTAGGGTTAGGGTTAGGGTTAGGGTTAGGGTTAGGGTTAGGGTTAGGGTTAGGGTTAGGGTTAGGGTTAGGGTTAGGGTTAGGGTTAGGGTTAGGGTTAGGGTTAGGGTTAGGGTTAGGGTTAGGGTTAGGGTTAGGGTTAGGGTTAGGGTTAGGGTTAGGGTTAGGGTTAGGGTTAGGGTTAGGGTTAGGGTTAGGGTTAGGGTTAGGGTTAGGGTTAGGGTTAGGGTTAGGGTTAGGGTTAGGGTTAGGGTTAGGGTTAGGGTTAGGGTTAGGGTTAGGGTTAGGGTTAGGGTTAGGGTTAGGGTTAGGGTTAGGGTTAGGGTTAGGGTTAGGGTTAGGGTTAGGGTTAGGGTTAGGGTTAGGGTTAGGGTTAGGGTTAGGGTTAGGGTTAGGGTTAGGGTTAGGGTTAGGGTTAGGGTTAGGGTTAGGGTTAGGGTTAGGGTTAGGGTTAGGGTTAGGGTTAGGGTTAGGGTTAGGGTTAGGGTTAGGGTTAGGGTTAGGGTTAGGGTTAGGGTTAGGGTTAGGGTTAGGGTTAGGGTTAGGGTTAGGGTTAGGGTTAG